>CAKJTW010000057.1:0-10000000 GCA_917880005.1 Nanger dama | reverse complement strand
TCTACACAGAACACTTCTGCATTCCAAAATATGTCAGAGTAAACAGATTTTTTCATTCTAGAGATTCTAACAAAATGGCTAGCTTTGGGAGTAAAAGTTAACAATTTTTGAGTGGAATTTGTTTAAATGGGCATTATTTCGTGGCAAATTTATAGGGAGTAAACAAAATACTTAAACACCATATTTAGGATAACATGTTGAGAATAAGAACAATTAGAGAAGGTGAGATAATATATAGGTATTATTTTTTATTATTTAGTATGTATGTCAAAAAGAGGACAAAATTATAGCTTGGTATGAATATATTAAATGCACTTTACTCCTGAATTTTTTAAATCTACGTACCTTTGCAACTTTAGATTTCTTAACACAACAACAAAGAGTTAAGGAAACAAAGAAACAAACAAAACCTCAAATTTAATGAATAATTATATAAGCTCATAGCAAATATTTCCCACAGTGTAGCACCTAGAAAATGCATCAAAAGGTGGGAAATTGTTAGGAAATTGTAGGTGCCTGAGGCAGTCTTTCCCTGTAATTTTAGAATTATGACTAAGATATATGGATGTTCTAAAAGGGTTATAGGCATGTGTTAAGAAAGAGAGCAATCTTTAAAAGCATAAGGAACAATATTTCAAAGTCTCTAGAAAGTTGCATTATTTGTTATCATAAGTTTGAATTCCTTCAAAGTATTTTCTCTACAACCTTCAAATTTGAAGTAAACTTTTCCAAGGGCATATATGATAAAATATATACTCATTTCTTAATTATATTTCTAAGTGTTAACAGCTTAAGAAATCTGTATCAATAGGATGTTACATTCAAGTATGTTTTTAAAGTGACAGTGAAAGTTGCTCTCAGTCATGTCTGATTCTTTGCGACCCCATGGACTATGGACTACTACTACAGTCCATGGAATTCTCCAGGCCAGAATACTGGAGTGGGTAGCCTTTCCCTTCTCCAGGGGATCTTGGCAACCCAGGGATTGAACCCAGGTCTTCCGCATTGCAAGCAGATTCTTTACCAGCTGAGCCATAAGGGAAATATAGTGCCAAACTGAGTAAGGAATAAAACTTTTTGAAATATAATCACTGTTATCAGTACATAATCCCAAGGGAATTGATGGTATTTAGCTTCCAGGCATTATTTCTAAATATTAAATTTATACACAAAAGCCTTTATGGATAACAAGACATTCTGTATCTTTAGGAAGTCCCAACTATTCTAATTATACCAAATTAAAAATGAATACTATTTTTCAACTCAAAGGAGCAATGATGATACAGTATTTAACCAGTATTTTTACTTTTCTATTAAAAACACAATGCAAAAGCACATTTATCATACCTTTATCAATCTTGATGAAAAAACTGTGTACTTAATTCTTAAGAGAGATTAGGTTAGTAGAGTGTTAAGAACACAGGTTACTGATATAGATATAGACTGAAAAACCCTGGGCAAAGCAATTAACACTTAAATCCCCAGTTTCCATCTCATTAAAATGGGGTTAAACAGGAGCCTTTATGAGTTTATAAGATTACAAATAATACATGTAGATTGTAGCAAAAAATGTGACATAGAGCAAGTGCTAAATAATAACTAAAATTATTAAGCTATTTATGAGCAGTATCCTTATATCTGAAATTGAGCTTTGCAGTGCTATAAATAATATGTAAATCTTGGATGTGAAGTTGTTACATGAAACACTATCCTTGCTATCTGGGATTCAATTAACTACTATCAAGGAAATCACATCAATTTAAAGAATCAGTAATTTTTAAATTAAATTTTCCCAAGAAACATTCCTCAATTAATTACTAGCTAAAAGCAATCTTTTGCTCTTCCATAATTTTCAAAGACCCTATCATAACTTGGAGGTACTTGCAGATCTGTATGCTTTGTTCTTATGCTCTATTTATCTAGTCTACCTTTTTGAAAACAGAATCATATTTATTCTTCAGGTTCCAACTCAGTGCCACCCATTCTGTAAGATCTTCCCTAAGTCCTAAAAATAATTAAATAAATTGATCCTTTCTCTAGGTGCTTACAATTCTTTGACTATAACAGGGTATGGCATATATTATAGAGACTAAGATGCTTTTCCCCCAGAGAACAATGTGTTCCCTGACAGCAGAAATCTTTTAATCTACATACATAATAGGCTCTAATTTAAAATACATTTAACCAATCTGAGTATATAATATGGAATTTATAACAGCTGTACTATAAGTTCCTAATTGTTTTTTTCCTTTATACTTTCTTCTTTCTGGTTGCAAATGTCATAGGTCTTAAAGATACATGATCATTAATAAACTAGGATGCTATCTTAGATTGTGATTAACAGAAGAAAACTATAGTTATTGATTCACTACAACCAAAGTTCATAAGTTCTACTATATTTTAATATACCGAGTTTCAATGAAAATCAAGAATTTTAAAAGTGAGAATTACCCTCCCAATCTCACTCATATATAAAATTAAAATGCCTTGTGAAGAGTTTAGTTTTTATAGAAGGGGAGAATAAAAGAGAACTATACATTTGCAATGCAAATTGCTAAAAACCATTTTTAATTGAATTAATCTCTATTCGGCATTATTTTTATTTCTTGGAAGACTACAGTTTACATAATTTAGTGGCAGGTAGAGAAAAAATAAAATTCTTCACAGGCAAGAAAAACAAAGTTTCTCTTGTCACAAAATACTAATTGAACAGCAAACCATTAACACGAGGTATTCCAACATAGAAAAAATACAGAAAGAGCTTTCATTACAATAGAAATCTAGCAACATAAAATATATGTTCAAAGTAAGGAATTTAAATATTTAAAAATAATCTGTCTCCATTTAACCCCAAATTCAGGTGATATCCCAGATGAATAGGAAAAAAAAAAAAACCTCATTAAAAGAAAAGTTATTTACTATCCTTATTGCTGCTTTTCTCTGGGGCCCTTTGTCTCCCACTGGGTATTTCCAACAAAATATGTTGCAATATTTGCTCCTTTTCTCAGTCACTGCATTATTCCATACTGGAATTAGGACAGTAGTATTGGTTGTCCAAATTTTTAAAATTAATAGTTGAAAGGGGCTTTGGGTACTTTCACAGTTAGTTCGAATGTTATGCCAAAGTTGTAAGTTCAAATTTCCAAAACTTAAAAAATCAAATCAAAACAAAACAGAAAAAACAACAATATACATTCTGGGGAAAAAAAACCCTCATATGCTACTCCTTCCTTCTTACCCCTAAATCCTGTTTACACACTAAGTAGCCTTTGAACTACGCTTAACTGGATTGAAGCAATTCCAAAGTCAGTTTTTCATTTTAAAATTAAGTGTATATAATGACTCAGTAAGTGGTAATAGTACTTCATCAATTTTACCAACAAGGACCTATACCTTTTCGTTTTCAAATAAAAGCAAGGAGTTTAAAAAGCAGCGAATGGATACCATTTTTATTTGCTACAACTGCTCTTATTTAAAACACAAAAATTCTTTAAGGCCACCAGAGACTTGACATAACATCTTTAATATCAAAGCAGCTTACAATGAAAACCATGACTCCTAATTAAAAAATGCAGCACTGCTAAGGATTTCAGGAATATGAACTATTCAAAATACTGGCTTCAAGCTGCAGGATCCACATGCCAAAAAAGCAAACTGGAATTCCAATGTGATGATCTGTTACTAAATGATGTTGTATGAGTGTGAGGAGAGCAGTATATACTGGTCCCTTGCCCTTTTAAAATACCACTATTACTTCCTGTTTATCATTTCAAATGTCACAAGCTGAGTACAGAAGGATATTAAATCAGAGCATCCTGCTCTGCCTTCAGAAGCAATAAAAGTTCTCCCTTAAAAAAAAAAACAAAACTGAATTAGAAGTTAAATGGTCTTAAAAGTGCTGGTTAAGCTAGCTATAAAATGAAGAGCCTATTCATTCTTTGGTTTCTGATAATTAATATTAAAACCAACAGACAAAAACATACTATCCTAAGTTGATACTTTTTATTGAAGATCTTTAAAGTTACCTAAAGGTTTAAAAAATTATTTATTACGTGATTTCTATAATGCATTAGAGAAAAATAATCTAAATAAAAACTACAGATTTACAAGAAACTTACAGGTCATAGTGCTGAACCTGTAACTATAGAAGACCATAATGTGGGTTATGCTTGAGTATGGAAGCCAAACAAGAAACAGAAACATTATGCCTCTTTCACACTTGGACCAGTGTTTGCAGCTTGTAGGTTTCAGACATAAAGGAAGAAAATATGAATGTGGAAACATTTCAAACTTCTGAGATTTTAATATCATTTTATAGAAAGAGACAAGACAGGGAAGGTGAAGAATAGAAGGCATGCTTAGGATGACATGAGCAAGAATAAAACCCCTTCTAGTTCTATCAGCACAATTCCATAAGGTATTCTAGACTCCAGAATTGAGACAACTTGAAAAATTCATTAATGATTATGATCTAATAGGTGAGTTTACACTTTACAAATAATATTGCTAATTTTGAACACAAGAACAACAGTATCAATATAAACACTTAGTTCATCACTCCATTCTCTTCAAACAGTTTCTTCAGTTGGTTTCCTAGATACCATACTCTCTTGGTTCTCTTTCTCCTTCACTATCTACACTTTCTCAATCTATTTATTCTATTTCTCTAAGATCTAAACTTACAGTGTTGTGAGGTGCTCAGTCTTCTTTAGCAATTTACAATTACTTTGAACTTTGGCTACTTCCATTTCTGGGAATGACAGACCAAGGTACTAGCAGATAACATGATTAAACTCCTTCAAAAAAACAAAAAAAATGAAAACTGGGCACACTACAAAAAACGTTCTCTGAAGGTAAAGCAGGGTAAATGAAAGAAGGCAGACTCTGATGCAGTGCCAAAGTGCACTAGGAATACAGATGGAAAGCTGTACAAATAAGTCCCCATCTCTTCCGAATGTGGCCTAAAACTAAGTGCGTTTTCATGGTTTGGGAGCAGTGGCCAAGGAACACATGGAACAGTGAAGCCTGGGCACATTACCCACTGACAGAGCAGGGAACCCAGGAGAGACGGAACCAGCAAGGGGGTTCTGAAACTTGAACAACTCATAAAAGAAACGGATTCAGTTCATCTCACCAAAAGGCAAAAGGTCTGAACTGAAGCTAAAGGTGCTATCCAAGAAACACTGTTTGAAATTCAAGTGAAAGTGAAAGTTGCTCAGTTATGTCCAACTCTGTGACCCCATAGGTTGTACAGTCCATGGAATTCTCCAGGCCAGAATACTGGAAAGGGTAGCCTTTCCCTTTTAGGGAATCTTTGCAACCCAGGGATTGAACCCAGGTCTCTCGCATGGCAGGCAGAATCTTTACCAGCTGAGCCACAGTTTGAAATAAAAGCCTACTCCAAAAGTTAACTGAAAAAGCCACCATTCACTGGAGAAGAATAACCAAATCCTGAATCTCTATTGTTTAATCTTCGTAAAGTTCAGAGTACAATTCAAAATTAGCCAGCATACGGCACTTCCCTGGCTGTCCAGTGGTTAGGGCTCCATGCTTCCTCTGCAGGGGGCATGGGTTTGATCCCTGATGGAAATAAAGATACTGCAGCATGCTGCACAGCGCAGCCAAAAACAAAACAAAACACCCTCAAATCACTCAGCAGATGCTGCTGCTGCTGCTGCTGCTAAGTCGCTTCAGTCGTGTCCGACTGTGTGTGACCCCACAGACGGCAGCCCACCAGGCTCCCCCATCCCTGGGATTCTCCAGGCAAGAACACTGGAGTGGGTGGCCATTTCCTTCTCCAATGCATGAAACTGAAAAGTGAAAGTGAAGATGCTCAGTTGTATCCGACTCTTAGCAACCCCATGGACTGCAGCCAACCAGACTCTTCCGTCCATGGGATTTTCCAGGCAAAAGCACTGGAGTAGGGTGCCATTGCCTTCTCAGCAGATGAAGAACCAAGAAAAACAACCATCTTTTTCCTCTCCAAAAGCAAAAATGGCTATTATCCCTATCCTATGATGCTAAAAGGAGAAGGCAATGGCACGACTGTGCATCTTCATTTTCACTTTTACGCATTGGAGAAGGAAATGGCAACCCACTCCAGTGTTCTTGCTTGGAGAATCCCACGGATGGGGGAGCCTCATGGGCTGCCGTCTATGGGGTTGCACAGAGTCGGACATGACTGAAGCAACTTAGCAGCAGCAACAGCAGCAGCATGAAGCCAAGAACAAACAAACAAACAAAAATTCTTTCAATGGATTAAAATCTTATGAGAGAAATTAAAAAAAAAAATCCCAGCACAGAAACAGAAACAATAAAAACTGTTAACTGATTCAGTCACAGAACATCAATCACTGGGTGAAAAGACCACAGGATATTCACATAGTCTCAAAGTTACTATCTTGCAGATGAGTCTCAAAGTTACTATCTTGCAGATGAGTTAACAAACACTAAAATAGAAAAAGGAGCCTTTAAAAGGGAGGAATCTGTCAGACAACATCTAAACCAAGGTTTGGAACTCACCATTGCCAGTAAGGGATAAACATGTATGTGATACAATGTATTATTATTATTACACTATAATGTTACAATTTTCCTTTAGTTTTGAAATATTTTCCAGAAAGTTAGAGGGAAATATAAACAAAAGGAAAATAATTGCAAAAAGGTGTATTTTTACAAATCAAAGAGGAAGAATTAAAACAGCTGCCTTGCCTGCCATCTGTTCACTTTTCTTACCAAGAAGAAACTCAGGGAAAGGTAGATGATGGAGTTTAATGTGTAGTTGAAAATCTGGGTATAAGATGTATATAACTTAGAAACAGGCCATGATGGAGCACAAGACAAAGCAATTCTAACAGCTGATAAAGTGCAAAGGATGCTTTTAATATGAGATTGAAACATGCAAAAATAGAAAAAGAATGGAACAAACGGTGAAAGAGTTTTAACACAGAGAAGAGTGGCAGACAGAGCAAGATCTGACTAAATTATCATTGTATATGAATACTTAGCATAAAGAAAATTAATGGCCTCAGAGAAGTGAGGAAAAAAAAGTTAATTGGGTACATTTAGCTGTGAAGAAATAAAGAATCTGAAAACTTATCACACACCTTTGGACCTTTTTTTCTTAGAGAGAAAGTTTCATGTTTATTATCTTACCTCTTTACTGGTGGATCAGATGGTATGGTAAAGAATCTGCCTACCAATGCAGTAGACTCAGAGGAAATGGCAACTCACTTCAGTATTCTCCCTGGGAAATCCCATGACACAAGAGCCTGGTGGGCTACAGTTTATGGGGTTGCAACGAGTCAGACAGGACTGAGCGACTAACTCATCCAATCTTTAGGAGATAGAGTCTACATTTATTTTAGAAGTTCTCATTTTAATGAAGGAGTATAGTGAAATGGCTAACAATATCAACTTTATAGTTAGTTACAACTAGATCATTACCTAACAGTTATTTGACCGAGAACAAGCTGCTGGACTTCTCTAAGCCTGTTTCTTACTCTGTAATATGGAGATAATGATGTCTACCTCATGACGTCGTGAATATAAAACAAACAATATAATGCCCGGCACATAGTAAAGAATAAAAGCTAGTTATTTAACCCTTACTATTGAGAAAAAAGATTTCTTGTACATTTTTATTAATTTCATTTTATGCTTTAATTTTAGTATTTCCTTCTCTAGCTAAACAACCTAGAGATCTACGTCAAAAGCTACCTTAATATCCAAAGAGAAAAGAACTGTTTCAGAAGCCAGTGTATATACACCATAATCAAAGTTAAAAGTGTTAATACTATTAGAAAAGGCAGTAAGATTTCTTTCACATTCATACATTATAGGCTATAAAACTGGAATCTATCATTTTATAGTATCATAAAGACCAGGCAATTTTTTTCCTTGACCAGAAAAAACAAACTCTTATTTCTAAAAATACCTCAGGTTTTCTTCTTAAGGAAGTCCTCTTGCAACAAAATACCCTATTATCATAGAAAGCAAGTATAGGACAAGACCATAAAAATGTAGTGGTATATGAGCTGAGGAAAAAATTCATCTGGAAAAATGAGTAAGAAAAGGTTTTTTCTTCCAATTTAATTGAGACTGTGAGCTTTCTGTTTTGCGACTATTTCTTTGATACACCCATGTACATGATAAAACATTCTCTTAAGAAATTACAAATGATCTTTCAATTTAAAAATGCTTTATGTATTTGCTTCTTTTAGAAAGAAAAGTAGACCAATTTTGTAAAAGAACCATAACTGAAGAATGAAATTTGACATGTAAGGAAAGCAAACATATAGACTTATTACTCTTTTTCTAGTTTTTATATTTAGATTTAATCCAGTTTTTAAACAGCACTGTGAAAGATGAAGGTAGAGTATCCAAATTAAACCACCCTAACCACTGACACTGACTCAAGAAATATATATACTATTAATTTTATGAATCAAGGACTGTATCAGGTAATGAATTTTAGCTTTCTATGAGGCAACAATTCCATAGTGGTCTTTTATAAACACAAGGACAAACAGAAACAAATAAAAACTATAATTATGACAGTAATCTTGTAAATCTATGAACTTTATCAGTGAGTCTGATTTTCTACTGCTGGTGAGGTTTAGGAATTACAGAAAACAAATTTCACATATAGATCAAATAGGACAACTTTGTTTCTAATTAAATTAAATTCATTATTGAGTTATGGAAGGGACGTTATTTCAAGGATTAATGAATATCTTTTGTTTCTAAACTCCTGATACAATGCACAGAGGCTTACTGTATATAATCCATCCTTTCCACATAGTAGCTCAAAGCCTCTGAATAATTTAGGACTACAAAAATAACTATTCAGAAGAAATTACAGGGGAAAATTTAGGTAAGGGATGCAATTTAGTAAGGAGCGTGGTTAAGAGAAAGTGAAAGACAACAGCACAAATCATAACTTCTTACCTTAACAAAAATCTCTAAAGATTTCATTTCTCATAGAAATTTATGGAAAAAAAAAGTCTAAATAACAAATAAAACAAAGTGATACAAATAATAATTAAGAGTCAAATATAGAGTATTTTGAATGAATGGCTGGACAGTAAGAGTATTAAAACTTATGACATATTAAATGGATTCCATGAGTTTTATGGTCCTGTGAAAAACAATATAACTTAAGGGAAAAAAGCAACAAAAACCATACCTCACACCAAAAATCATGTCCTACATCTGTTTCTATTCAGATTAACTATGGTAACTTTGTCTTATAGGACACTTTATCATCCTTTCAAAAGGAAAAAACAGTGAGAAATTTTGATAATCTAACTCAATTAAAATATTGTTAGAGATTTCTCTTGCTCTTTTATGTATCTCAAAACTTAGAAGTTCTACCAAAATGTAATAGTCAAACATACATGCAAAATGACCCTGCAATTAAGGTAATTGCTGGTACCAAATGTTGTTTTTAAGTTCTTCAATAAAACAGTCTTCCAGACATTTAATAGTATGTCATTTGGTAAATGAAAGTTTCCACAAAGAACAGCGAGAAGACCTAAAAATTATGCTAGCGAAGAGTCTGGCTGAAAGAAACGAAAATACAGATCATTCTAGTCCAATACTAATTTTATTTCAAGTTACTACAGAGCTGAATAAAATGGTGATGCCGCCACACAAAAATTTATTGAGCTGGCAATAGGCAAAGCATGATGTCAGCCACCAATATCACCATCCACATTACCAAACAACAGGAACTTAACTTAGACTTCATGCCTAAACTTTTAGTAAAAATAAAAACCTTAGGCACAAAGCATTATTATAGATGAGTTTAATCTGGCAGTTTTGACTCAAGTTAATCTAGTATTTTAAAAACTTCAGTAAAAAAACATAAAATAATGCAAACAAATCTAATTTTCTAAATGTAGTGCTACATTCTTCACCAAACAGATCCACACAAACAAGTCTTAGCCAACTCACAGTTATATTCAATAAATAATACTGAACACACATACACAAAATGCAGCTGACAGGAGACATGGAAACACACATACACAACTCCACATAAGTTCTTACCTTCATGGCATGAATTTCTTCAAGCAATCGTTGTGCTCGTCTTTGGTTTTTAACACTGCATCTTCAGTACCCCTGCAAAAGACATATTATAATATGTAGCCAGAAAAGCATTTATTTTAGGCTAGCATCATAATAAAAGTCTCTCCATTTCTTTTGGAAAAGCTTAATAATCTCTAAATAACAAGCATTCTGTCATCCTGCACTGCCCCTTCTCCCATCCAACACATACTCCAACTCCATCAACAAACCCAAGATTTTGGCATTATATTAACGACTATTATCACTGATAGCTTGTCTTCTAATTCCTTAATAGGAAAGCTGAATAACACTTTCCAGTCAATTAACAGCACACTGCATTTCATGTAAGCGATAAGCTTGGATATAATTAAATGAAAATTTGCTTTCTGGAATTAAATATCTAAAGAAATTAAATATACGGTTGTATCAGAGGAGAGCTACCTTATGAAGCATACACACAAAAACAAGAAATTAACCAGAAACAAAACATGTTTGAAGACTTTATAAGTATTCATGCTTTAAAGCATATGAAGTATAAATAACATAGTTTTGTTCTCATACTAGTGAGAACAAAATTATAAAACATTATTTTTCAAAAAAATTAAATGGAACACAATGTTTTGACAAATACTTCCAAAAGGTACTAAAGATTTCAAATTAATCTGCAATTCAAGGAATACGGTGATATAAAATCTTCATAATTGATTCCGAGTATCACTTGATTTGCTAGCCTATAGGAAAAACATCTTAAAAGAATAACTTCTAATAACATAAAATATATAAATAACTTCAAAGACTTTTCAGTTTGACAAAGCCAAAAGAGTTTTGAAAACAGAATTTCTCATACATCTTAAGTGAATGTGGTCTGCACTATGTGAGCACATGCTGACACAGCAGTTTACCTCACTCAAGATCTGTCTACACATAAAACAAAGTGCCGTAGGAGTAAGAAGTTTAATTACTCCTCCAGGCTCCACCCTCAAATTTTGTAAATACTGAACAAAAACAACTTTTGACATTTTATTAGTCACAGGACCATAACGTTGAATGACTAACTTTTTTGACTTCAGTCTGCCAACACTCCTGACAAGTTTTCGGATAACCAAAACTCGGATTCTTTTCACTTCTTTTCTCATCTTCACAACCTTCAAGGAATAAAGCCAAAATTAGAAAGAGTCTTAATTCAAGAGGGAATATACCTTATAGTGAATACTAATAATACAGAATATGCCTGCCACTCTGACCGAGTTTCGTTTAATTTTATTTACAGCTTGATGAAATCTAACTTTTTCCGTAACAGTGAAGGAATAAGAAATAAATCAACATTCTAAACAAGCGTATGAGGACTTATGAGAAACATCTCATGATTTAAAACACAAAACAAACACAGCATTCCCAGCGTCTAGTGTTTTAAATTACACTTATATCTTGTTGGGTTTGGCACATAATAAACTGTGAACTCACTGAGACCAGAGACCATCATATTTATCTCTAAATCCGTGTGGTTTAAAACAGCTTCACCTATAAACTGTAGGAATTTTATTTACTGAATGAGCATTTGTATTAACAAAAGCAAATGCATGAAAGTGATTTTATTTTACTTATTTTGAGCACATCCCTTTCATTTATATTTAACAAATCATTTTAAGCATAACTTGAAAAACCCAAGGGCAGGCACCATGCAGGCACACACAGATACTTTAAATTACTCTATTAAGAACAATGCTGAGCTCTAAGAATTAAAAAAAAACAAAAAAACAAGTAACTGTTGGCCAAGAGAGAGAAATATTCTACTGATAAACAACTGCATGCTATTAGTGCAACGGGATGCTGCCATTCTGAGTTCATGTTTTCTCCATCACTGTTAAGAGGCAGACATATATAATTCCTCCTGTAATGTCCTTCATCCCATTCTCCACTTTAAGAACTACATGAAATTCAGTTTGGATATAATCATTCCTGTAAAATCTTCAAGGACTTCTTCAGTAGGATAGTCATTCTATCCCTGGAGTTCCCACTATACCTGTAGGCAGCACCTACCACTGTACTGTCACTAATAGCTCATAAAGCGGTCTTTTTCTATAATCTCCTGAAGGGAACGGCCCTTGCAATAGTTACATGTTTTCTGTGCCTTGCAAGCAAGAGTGTCTGGCATGTATAATTCTCAAATTCTTCTTGCCAAAATAACAGTAGCAACATCATTCTGTTTTTACAAGGCTCTTGTATTTAGCTGTTACTTTTTTATCCTTCATTAATATCATTCATCCCCTTATTCATTGACAATATGGGCAACCAACCCACAATTTCTCCCCACCATAAGTTTTGCCATTATTCTGGGTGATGCAGATGTCCACTTGAATAATCTACCCAGTATTATAGCCTCATTCCTTGATTTCCTCCTTTCTAATGACTTAATTTGTTCCATCACAGCCACCCACTTTCATGGTCACACTGCAGTCCCTGTCATTGTTCATGATTATTCCATTTCTGAAACCATCAATTCAAATTCTATACACTGAGATCCAAACTTCTTTCAGCTTGCATGTTCAACCCCAGCCACCACAAAGGTGTTACGATTTCACTGGAACCACCAGTTCACTGACCCCTATTAAAGTGAAGTTGCTCAGTCTTGTCCAACTCTTTGCGACCCAATGAACTGTAGCCCACCAGGCTCCTCCGTCCTTGGGATTCTCCAGGCAAGAATACTGGAGTGGGTTGCCATTTCCTTCTCCAGGGGAACTTCCCGACCCAGGGATCAAACCCAGGTCTCCCGCATTGCAGGCAGATGCTTTAACCTCTGAGCCACCAGGGAAGCCCTATACTTTTCCTCAAATGATTAGTCCTTTTCAATTTTCCTTCTCTTATCTAGTTCAGGTACATAACCAACACTTGCCAATATATTATAGCCATCCCTCTGGTTAGTGAATCCTGGATAAAAATAATATTCTGAGTTCTTTACCACAGTATCCCCAAGAGCCATGAACATTAAGATATTCTATCTACTAGATACCCATCATAACTAATCTCAAATGAGTCCTTACACTTTTTATCATACATAAATACATACTTTGGTCAATTCACTTTGCAATCATCATTCTAAATCTGTGCCTGCTTTCCTAAAATATCTAATCTTTCTCTTCCTCTCCTCAATTTCATGAAGAAAATAGACATGAGAGGGAAGCCATCATCTTTCTACTATCATGAATGTAAATTTCCTTGCATCACCCATCCCTCTATTAATAAGTTATGTATGCTCAATCATATCCAACTCTTTGTGACCCAAAGGCTATAAGCCCACCAGGCTCCACTGTTCATGGGATTTTCTAGACAATAATACTGGATTGGGTTATCATTTCCTCCTCCAATTTCCAACCCAGGGATTAACCTCATGTCTCCTGTGGCTTCTGCACTGGCAGGCAGATTCTTTATCACTGAGCCACCTGGGAAGCACTTAATAAAGTCACAATATAGGAAATATTACTAAACTTTTCTGGGGCTTCCCTGGTGGCTCAGAGGTTAAAGTGTCTGCCTGGAATGCAGGAGACCTGGGTTCGATCCCTGGGTCAGGAAGATCCCTTGGAGAAGGCAATGGCAACCCACTTCAGCACTCTTGCCTGAAGAATCCCATGGAGGGAAGAGCCTGGTAGGTTACAGTCCATGGGGTCGCAAAGAGTCGGACATGACTGAGTGACTTGACTTGACTTGACTTTCTGAGGCTAATCTTCTAATTGTATTCTGGATCCCATCCTCTCCTGCCTTCTTAGAATGCTCACTGCAAACTATGCATTTACTCTAGCACTGTCATTCTCTTAAATGGATGTTTCTCATGCATTTTTAAAAAACTGAGGCACAGTTGCTTTACAATGCTGTGTTAGTAGTGTACAACAAAGTGAGTCAGTTACATGTGTGTGTGTGTGTGTGTGTGTGTGTATATATATATATATATATATATATATATTTCCCTTTCCTTTTGGAGCTCCTTCCCCCATTCCACCCATCTGCTTCATCACAGAGCACTGAGCTGAGCTCCCTGTGCTACGCAACAGGCTTCCACAAGCTATCTATTTTACACATGGTAGTTTAGCTATGTCAATTCCAATTTTCCAATTCATCCCCCACATCCATCCCTACCCCTTGTCCACAGCGATTTTGATCATGCTTGAGTCATTTTCATCAAAAACAGAAACAAAACAACCTCACTACAAAGTTTACAGGAAGCATCCTCTTTCTTCAACTGCCCGAGTCAGGTTTTTTTAGACATGTTCAAACAGATCACTCCATTTATGCATGCCATATAATTCCAGTTAAATTTCCATTTCCACTAGTCTACTAAATGCTGTCACAAAGACACCAATGACTTCTAAAAGTCCCTGAAGCCAACAGGAATTTTTCAGACTTATTTTGCTTGAAATCTCAGTAGCATTTGATACTGATGAATAATTTCTCCTTAAAATACTCCCCCTTTGGCTTGTATACCAGAATACTTATTTTGGTTTTCCTTCTTTCTCTCCAGCCACTTCATCTTCATCTTCTTTGAAGACACATCCACATCTAATCAGTCTTGAACTGATTAGGCCAGCTCTTCCATTTCAAGATACATTTTTTAGCCCTAAGTGATCATATGTATATATACATATATAGGTTTAATTTGCCACCTAAGAAAGATGACTCAAAAATTTCTACAATCAGCTGAGATCTCCACTTTAGCTCCAGACCTAAATGTGTAACTGCCTACTTAACATTTCAAGTATGCTTAAAAACATCTCCAACTCACACTGAACCCATGCTATTCACTCCCAATTGGAATTCTTTTTTGGTCTTTCATATTTAAGAGAACAGAACAATCTTTTCAATTATAAACTTAACTTTCTTTTCTAAATCCCTCACAATGAATCTATTACCAAGTCCTAACACTTTTATTTCCTATTTATCTCCCAAATTGTATCATTTTCCCTTTTATCTTGACTTTCTTGGCTCTCTTGGCTGAGTTACTGCTAACTAGTTTATCAATATCCATTTTTGTGCTTCTCCAATCAGTTATCCACAACTCAATCAGAATACATTTTTTTAACACTTAGATCTGATGTAACACCTTTACTTAACTCTCTTCAGTTCAGTGGTTTCAACTGTTCTTAGGATGGCCACAAGCGCCATCTTTCAGTCCATTCTCACCATGCTTACAACTACCACCCATCTTTACATCTGCTGTCTTCTCTGTTAGGAGTACTCTTTCTCCTCTTGTTAGCTTGTTAACATCTCATCTGATTTGGCCTAATTGTCATTTCTCAATAAAGTGTCTCCTGGCCTCCCTCAGAGGGTCAAAAAGTGCTTATAGAATTATCATGACCTTATTTTTTTTTTGATTATATATATATATTTTTATTTTTTAAAATACTTTATTCTACATTACAATACTGTATTTGTTTTGCCATACATTGACATGAATCAGCCACAGGTGTCCACAATCTCCCAATGCTGAAGCCTTCTCCCACCTCCGACCCCATATCATCTCCCTGAATCATCCTGTGCACCAGCCCCATGCATCCTGTATCCTGTATTGAACATAGACTGGCGCTTCGTTTCTTACAAGATAGTATACATGTTTCAATGCCATTCTCCCAAATTATCCCACCCCCTCCCTCTCCCTCAGAGTCCAAAGGTCCATTCTATACCTCTGTGTCTCTTTTGTTGTCTCACATAGAGGGTCGTCATTACTATCTTTCTAAATCCATATATATGTGTCATGACCCTATTTTAATATTTTACTTTTAATCTGATAATGCTTAATGTGTCTTTCTCCCACTAGGCTATAAATTCCATGAAAGTAAAATATCTGGTTTTATTCAACATTGTATCTTAACAGTTAGCATAGCAGATGACATATAACACATGTTCAATAAATATTTGTTAAGTAAATGAACAGAAAAGGAGCAATACTCCCGTCATCATTCACTGTTTCTAAACAGTAATATATTAACAGAATGTAAGCAGATTTCCACTATCTACATTGACTTCTTTAGAATTTGTTTCAAAGTTAGATCTATTTAGGGAAAAAAAAAAAAACTTGCATAAATAAAAAGCCACTGAGATCAGATTTAAGTACAAAAATGAACTGCTACATTTCATAAGCAGCCTAACAGTGGATTATGATCCATTTCTGAAAGTCAAGTCATTCATAAAATGAATAGCAAGTGATAAATTATGCATTAAAATATATTAACAAATGTTTCCAACTGTTGTACCCTGCAGGTGCAGGAGAAGATTATCCATTTGGTTAACTGCTGTTAACCAAACTTAACTGATAAACTGCAGGAGGCAGAACCAGTCCTCAGTTACATTCCAATCATGGGAAAGCCAGACTCCAATTTTAAAACTCCAATTTAAGAAGCACTATGTTTGTCATTACTGCATAAGGGAATTCTGAAAAGCAAAGGGAATGCTTCATGTACTTAGTTTCATGCCGATGCCAAAAAATGCTTTTTTAGCCTATTAACTTTTTCAGTTATTTGGTAAGTTTAGTATACTAAAAAAATACATATATTCATTTCATATAAAAATGGAATTATTACTTTTATTTTCCTCAAAACACTTAGCTTTCCCCAAGCATTTAAATTTATTTTTGCACAACTGACAAACAGCTACCAGTAGCCCTTTACTTAGAATTTAAAAGGCTGCCAATTCATTTGTCACCCAGGAATTATGAAGCTGGTTGACAGATATCCCAGACATCAACAAACAGTCCTTAAACACCCAGGACTGTCAGAAGGCCAATGTACTGCTTAAGGGCAACACACTTTGGTGAATTCTTTAACCAAAAGCAAACATAATTGTGATTGTTACTGTTTGGGAGGAAAAGAAGGAAAGAGAAATAAAGTGAGAAAGGACAAAACAGGAATAATAATGAAATGTGCTGACAGGAAAGAGACACAATGAAAAAGAAGTAAAAGAGTTTGAAGTCAAAGACTGAAGGACAAAACTCTAGTTCATCATTACCAAGAGTGGTAAGCCCACACTGAGTGCTTCAAGCTGCAAAAGAATGTATTCAGTAACTGCAAGAGCACAAGAAGAGTTAAGACACACAAACATCCACATCCACACAAAACATATGCACTGAAAGTGAGGAATCACTTAGAACCCAGGCAGAGATGCCCTCAGTTAACCTGGTGAAATCTGAACACAGTAATGCAAACTTGGATCAACTCTTATGTAGATAGTAGAAAAATTATGATGATCAAATGAAAAGCTAATATACTTGCTTGGAAAAAGACCATGTGAACATATGGGCAAGACTCAATATGAACACAGGAAAGGGAACCACAAAGAGCAAAAGCTGGCAGTTTCTGAATCAAGATTCCAGAGAAAGGTTCCCGAGCTCAGAGCCTTGGGAACTCCAATTTGGACAGGAATAACTCAATTATGGGGACAGATCTTATCACAGCCCAACACTGAATCATGCAACTAAAACCCTTGCTGTGGCAAATGTACATGTTACTTTGAAATTATGCCTAATTGGCTATCTGCTAGTCTGTCAATTAGCCAACCTCTTTTGGTTATGTAGTAACTTTACTACATATATGGATTAGTGAAGTCACTCAGTCCTGTCTGACTCTTTGCGACCCCATGGGCTGTCTCCCCTATGGGCTGTAGCCTACCAGGCTCCTCTGTCCATGGGATTTTCCCAGGCAAGAGTACTGGAGTGGGTTGCCATTTCCTTCTCAAGGGGATCTTCCTGACCCAGGGATCAAACCCAGGCCTCCCTCATTGCAGGCAGATGCTTAACTGAGCCACCAGGGAAGCCCACATATCATACTGTATAAATGCAGTATCATGTATCATTCTAAAAGTTACCTTTTCACCTAACAGTATTTTCAGAGTTTATCCATAATACATATAGATGTCTTGCATTGATCTAAAATAGTACATTGCTTATGCTTTGTTTACATAATATATGAATTAATTTATAACACAAATACATGGTTATTAGAAAACAATTATTCAAAGATCCAGCTGCTCTGGAGAAGCTTGCAGTGCCAAGAAAAATGTGAGTATTCCTCTGTTTTGTAAGACACATTAAAACTTCTGTTTACTCATTACTTAAGTGAAGTCGCTCAGTCGTGTCTGACTCTTTGCGACCCCATGGACTGTAGTCTACCAGGCTCCTCTGTTCATGGGATTCTCCAGGCAAGAATATTGGAGTGGGTTGTCATTTCCTTCTCCAGGAGATCTTTCCAACCCAGGGATTGAACCCAGGTCTCCTGCATTGTAGGCAGATGCTTTACCATCTGAGCCACTAGGAAAGTCCACTTATTACTCAGGGCTAGCTCAGTTGGTAAAGAATCCACCTGCAATGCAGGAGACCCTGGTTCAATTCCTGGGTTAGGAAGATCTGCTGGAGAAGGGACAGGCTACCCACTCCAGTATTCTTGGGCTTCCCTTATGGCTCAGCTGGTAAAGAATTCACCAGCAATGCGGGAGACCTGGGTTTGATCCCTGGGTTGGGAAGATCCCCTGGAGAAGGGAAAGGCTACCCATTCCAGTATTCTGACCTGGAGAATTCCAGCGATTGTATAGTCCATGCTGTAGCAGAGTCAGACATGACTCATCAACTTTCACTTTCATTTTTCACCTGGCAGACTAGCAAATACAAAAGAATGTAACACGTTCCACTTGTGAGACTTTGAGCAGGAACTCATACATTGCTGGTCGGAATACAAATTGGTATACTCCTTCTGAGGAAAACTGGCAATATCTAACAAAATCCCACTTCTAGGAATCTGTCCAGAAGACATACCTCCAGCTATAGAACAGGGCTACACACAAGACTACTCAATGTGGCATTCTTACAAAATGTTGCATAAGACAGAAAATGCTGGATATAAACAAAGCATAAGCATACTATTTTATATTTTAGATCAATGTAGGGATCTATATGTATTATGGATAAACTCTGAAAATACTGTTAGGTGAAAAAGTAACTTTTAGAATAATACATAGTATGATACTGCATTTATACAGTATGATACCATACATGTGAAGTGTAATACTATGAATTACACTTATGAATATGGGTATATGTTAACAAAAATTATAAAATACATATGAAAAAACACACAGAATGAGTAATGTTTACTCTAATGTGGAAAGGAAGGTAGGTGGAATCAAGCACTATGATATGGCAACATATTGATATTTGCTAAATATAGGAAGTAGATTACAAGGATATTTTTTGTATCATTTTCCATATATTTGAACTATTTCATAGTTAATAATATTACAACTTTATACAGAGGACTTCTAATTTGACCTATTGGATATCTTATTACTGAATTATATCTTTTATTTCTGAAGAACAACAATTTAAAAATTCTAGAGTGCTTGGTGATTGTCTACAACTTAATCATGATTGAGTATATGCTGCCACCTAGCATAATTTCCTAGAACTGTTAAAGAACCGAACAGAAAATGATTCTCTTATTCCGAACCTAGTTTAGCATTTCAGTAAAGAATTATTTAAAAGTTATCACATATTTAATTATGAAACTGGAGTTTTGCAACTTCAAAAACAAATATGAAATCAGTTTTTGACAATAAGCCTTTGCAAATCAGCTTGTTCTCTGGCATTTTAGTTTCTACTATCTTAAAGGACATGGAAAGCAATTTTTTAATAGACTCCTTGATAATCTGCTATCAAGAATAAAATAATATCAGTTTCATATAGAAGCCCTTGGTTCTCCTGTGGAATTAAAGTACTTTACCATATCAGAATGTTTCACCTTCTAATTCTCATTTTTATATACCATTGCAGCCTAAATGACTGGAGAAAATCCAGCTCTAGATTCGCAAATTCTTTATCCATTAAAAGCCTTGGCACTATTGTTTTCAATTATACATCCCTTTTCTGGTTCTGATGGAAAGGGAGAAAAAAGTTTACATTTAGCAGATTTCTCGCCCTCATTTAAACATTAACTGATTTAAGTTGAACTATTCATACTTTTATTTGTCCAGTAAGTATATAGTACTTATTATTACCCATACACAAGGAACAATGTTAAAGATTAGGAAGCTACTATAATAAATCAGTTAAATATTTTCTTTTCAAAGTCCACATGAGTGCTTCTGAAGATAAAATATGCAATAAATAATCATAAGATTAAGTAAAAGTGATTTCATTTTTTTTAAAAAGTAAAGGTAGGAGCTTATATTCTTTCAGAAGACTACATGTATTTTAAGAACCTAGAGTCAGGAAGTGTTCTGTAACTGTCAGCTATCAGCCTTGGAAAACAACTGGGGAAAAAAAAATAATTAGGGCTGAACACATAGAAAGTTCACATAATACAGTAGTTATGTCTGCAGTCAGGCTTTTATTTTCATAAGACATTCTGAAATTAAATATACTGTAAATTAGCTGGCCATACAAGTTTTTAAAAGAAAAGACTGTAACTAAAAATTATGGAAAAGGATTCCAATCAAATTAACCACAGATATGAGTATCAATATTTCAAATATAATACCAGAAATTTACAAATTTTTGCAAATACGACAAAACCTCTGCCCGCCCAGAGACAGGCATAAGCACAACAAATTGCACCTAATTTCAGGCAGTTGTATGATCCCTGAAATCTTCCTGAATCTCAGTTATAGAAGAGCTAATTATTCAGTTATCAAGAATCAAAAAAACAATGTTTCAAGTTACTCAGTCAACACACAGGCACTGAGGATATGATGTTGAGCAAAAATTTAGTCAGGCTGAGGGCATAAGAAATCTCTCATGTTCACATGTCCCTCATATTAAGCAATTCTTACAAATGCTAAAAAGAAGTAAATAGTGCTACAAAAGCTCACAATAGGAGTAAATGGAAGTCAAGAACCATTTCCCTGATAAAGCAACAAAGACGTATAGCATGTACTGAGAGGAAAAGGAGCTATGGATAAAAGGAATACCATCTATGCACATGGTAGGGCTATGACTGACAGGGAGGAAAGCCAGTGTGGCTTAAGTACAGTGCCTGAGGCAAGTGAGGGGTGTGGTATAATAGTGGAGAGACTGGCCTTCTTTAGTCTTGACCAAAAGCAACAGGAAACCACTGCATCAGTTTTAAGCAAGAAAACACATGATTATGCATGTTTTTAAGATCACACTCCATTTGTACTACAGAGATGAGATTGAAGATGGGTCAAGTAGCTGGGAGGCAGTAACAGTAGTTCTGCCGGGAGATATAACTTGGATTAGGATAGTGGGGATGAAGGAAAACCTAGAGGGGTTGGATGGGGGTGGGAGGGAGGTTCAAGAAGGAGGGGCTGATTCGAGTTGTTGTATGGCAACAAGAAACCAATACAACACTGAAAAGCAATTCTCCTCCAATTCAAAATACATAAATTTTTTTAAAGGGGAAAAAGTAATGGAAAGACATTAAAGAAAACAGTGAATTTGAACTCTTTTTCATATATATATTTCTTCCTTAAAGAAGTTAATTCATTTCTTTTAACCAATTTCCTATGAGATTATTTCTCTTCGTTTCCATTAAGCTATTTTATAGTAATGACATTAGCCATTTATCTGTTATATCTACTGTATTTTTCTTCTAACTGGTTGTCTCATTTATTCCCCCTAGGTTTTTGAATTTTTATGTAGGCAATATGTTTTTCCCTTTGTGGTCATTCTATTAATTTTAAATTGTAACACTTTTCTTCCACCATCACCACTTTGTCTTTTTTTCCCCTACTTTCATATTAAAACATATAAGATTTACTTCAGTATGGGATGTATAAACTTCCTAATTTGATTAGTTCATTCAATCATCCAGCAAACATTCATAGATCACACATGGTGCAGGTGACAGACCCACACATAAAAAGAGAGGAACAGGTAAACAAATGCTTTCAGCATAGAAGCATCCTGGTTGCATAAAGAATGGACACCTAGCTCATACCGAGATGAATTGGTGACGACATCCTAAACGTCAAATTTTAACTGCTCTGAAGAGAGCTGGAAACTAGCTAAAAGGAAAAGAAAGAACCTCAAGTGAAGGGTAGAGTAAATGACTGTCACCACTCTTCAGAGTAATTTCAAAATCGAACGGGAAACTCACTAGTATTTGCAGTGAATTTCCAAGGACATCACTTCGGATTACGGGCTTTTATACCTCACCTGTAATCTAAAGGAAAAAAGACCACCAAATGCTTTCTGTAACTAGCACAAGCTTAACATATGGTTACTAATATAAATCAAATACCTTCAAGAGTTCTCTTCAATATTGTCTACTGTCAAGTGAAATCCAGACTTATTAACCTGGCAGTAAGATAGTAACATGGGCCTTAGGAAGTCTCACTACGAACAAAGCTAATGGAGGTGACAGAATTCCAGTTGAGCTATTTCAAATCCTAAAAGATGAAGCTGTGAAAGTGCTGCATGCAATAGGCCAGCAAATTTAGAAAACTCAGCAGTGGCCACAGGACTGGAAAAGGTCAGTTTTCATTCCAATCCCAAAGAAAGGCAACGCTCAAACTACTGCACAATTGCACTCATCCCACATGCTAGCAAAGTAATGCTTAAAATTCTCCAAGCCAGGCTTCAACAGTACATGAACTGTGAACTTTCACATGTTCAAGCTGGATTTAGTGAGGAACCAGAAATCAAACTGCCAACATCCACTGGATCATAGAAAAAGCAAAAGAGTTCCAGAAAAACATCTACTCCTGCTTTACTGACTACACCAAAGCCTTTGACTGTGTGGATATCAACAAACTGTGGAAAATTCTTAAAGAGAGGGCAAACTGGACCACCTGATCTGCCTCCTGAGAAATCTGGAGGTCAGCAAGCGACAGTTAGAACCGGACATGGAACAACAAACTGATTCCAAATAGGGAAAGGGGTATGTCAAAGCTGTATATTGTCACCCTGCTTATTTAACTTATATGCAGAGCACATTATGAGAAATGCTGCGCTGGGTGAAGCACAACCTGGAATCAAGATTGCCGGGAGAAATATCAACAACCTTGAATATGCAGATGACACCAACCTTATGGCAGAGAGCGAAGATAAAAGTGAAAGAGCAGAGTGAAAAAGTTGGCTTAAAGCTCAACATTCAGAAAACTAAGATCATGGCATCTGGTCTCATCACTTCATGACAAATAGATGAGGAAACAATGGCAACAGTGGCTGACTTTATTTTGGGGGCCTCTAAAAAATCACTGCAGATGGTGACTGCAGCCATGAAATTAAGACGCTTACTCTTTGGAAGAAAAGTTACGGCCAAGCTAGACAGCATATTAAAAAGCAGAGACATTACACTGCCACAAAGGTCCATCTAGTCAAAGATATGGTTTTTCCAGTAGTCATGTATGGATGTGAGAGTTGGACTATAACAACAGCTGATCACTGAAGAATTGATGCTTTTGAACTGTGGTGCTGGAGAAGACTATGAGCCCCTTGGACTTCAAGGTCCAACCAGTCCATCCTAAAGGAAATCAGTCCTGAATAGTCATTGGAAGGACTGATGCTATGCTGAAACTCCAAATGCTTAGGCCACCTAATGTGAAGAACTGATTCATCTGAAAAGACCCTGATGCTGGAAAAAACTGAAAGCGGGAGAAGGTGAGGACAGAGGATGAGATGGTTGGATGGCATCACCAACACAATGAACATGAATTTGAGTCAACTCCGGGGAGTTGGTGATGGACAGGGAAGGCTGGCATGCTTCAGTCCATGGGGTTGCAGAGTCTGACACGACTGAGCGACTGAACTGAAGACAGTAATACATTAGCTTTATTTCCTACTTCATCTCACAAGTTCTCATCAGTAATGTGTTCTTTACTCCTGTATAACTCAAGGTGTTTCCCACTTCCACTCTCCGCCCCATACTTTTAGAGAATTTAATATGCTTTATATAAAAACATACTTCTCAACCATTGCCATATTTATATTACCTTTTTTTTCTTTTTACACCAAAAACATTCTTTCTTCGCCTATGTGTCCCTCTGGCTAGAATGCCTTCTTTCCCCTTTATTGAATCACTAAATGCAATCTTGTGTAAGATCCTTAAAGATCAAGACCAAATATCACTCATTTCATTTTGCTTTCTTTGGAAACTTTTCTGCACTAAGTATCTTTTTTTCCTGTGAGTATTCTGTATCATTGATGGATGCTGATTACCCTTTCCTACCTGAATACAGGTTGCTTAAAAACACAAAGTATGTCTAAAGAGCAGACACATAACCAGTGAATAAATACGAAGAACTTCCTTTGCTGGAGCTGTAAAGTTCTCAACTGACCCCCGCTTTCCAACCTACTTCAATTCTTCGATGACTTTTGAATTTCCTGAATAGAACCAGAAACCAGAAGAGGTATAATGACAAAAACGGTAAGCTAGTGAAATTAACCCGTAAGGGTGGAGGTGACGAGGACAAATGTCTGATAAAACTGGATTTAAGAGAGTTGAGATGAAAACTTGGGGGCAGCAAGTATTAAAATTTTGCTGCAAATGGTAGCAGAGAAATGGAACAAAAGCTGAAAGAAGAAATGAGGTACTGCGGTAGCATTCATCCTTATAAATGATACGATCTCATTAAAAATGAGCAATTTCCTAGGAAAAGGCACCGCTCTTAACCTCTCACGGAAAGTACTACCATGAGCTTCGTTTTACAGACGGTTACTGAATAGAGAAATTAAATGATCTTCCCAAGGTCCATGGAAAAAAACTTCAAGACAACCGACGGCCAAAGACATTTCATCCACCTAGAAACCAGGAGGTAGAAGAGTAGGGGTGGGGAGTTACGGCCGTCAGTCCTCAGAGTTCCGGAAAATTCGCCTAAGCCGTTAGGCGCACTTCCCGCCTCGTCCCAGACCCTTCCAAAAGACGCAGAAAAGCCCTCCCGAGGCCCCTAAAGGTCAGCCCCACACGTTTCCAGACCTCCGTGCTCACCTCATTATTGAGGTTCAATGTCCCCGGCTCGGCCATGGTAGCTCTTAGCAGAAGATCCACCGCTGCCGCACGTGAACTGTAGCTGCCGGAACGCGGATGCGTCGTCACGCTCCCAACGGTGGCCTCGGTGGCCCAAAATGCCTCCGCCGTCTGCTCAAGCAGACGCTTAAATAAAAGCTATACTGACTTTGAGGGGAGGAGCGGAAGTGACGAAGAACAACTTCCTGCGTAGAGTGCGCCGTACCGGATTTGCGTGTTCCTATGGAAACCAGGCAGGCCGGTGGCTGAGAGGGTGTTCTGCAAGTTATTGCTTTCTTCAGAAGTTTTTCAAGATGCTGATTTTCTTATATTCCTTTGCAAAATGGGTCCAGCTTTGTAAGGAAATTGTTTTTCTTGTCTCAATGGGAATGAAAGCCTTTATGAAAGGATCATTTGAGCGACCAGTTTTGCCCCGAATTTTTACCTAGCTTTTGTGAAGATTTCTGCGCTTTTGACAAGCACTTTTGTTAGATCCACCGTTTTTCCTATCCTCACTGTATAGCTCAAGCATGGCCATATTTTTCTGCACACTGAAAGGTTTAAATTTATATAGAGAACATATAAGCAAAACCAGGATGTACCGTTGCTGCTGCTTGTGAAAATGGCTGTTTTGAAGAATAATGTGCATGCAGAGAACCAAGGAGTGAGTCGGAATTAAATAACATTATTAATAGTTAACACCTGGTAGTATTGAGCTTTATAAGGGGTCCAGTGCTGGGACAAACGCTTTACGTGAATTATCTCTAAAATAGTCAAATCTAAAGAGATAGGAACTATTATTCTTATTTTTGATCCCTGGGTCAGAAAGATCCCCTGGAGAAGGAAATGGCAACTCACTCCAGTACTCTTGCCTGGAAAATCCTATGGACGGAGGACCCTCGTAGGCTACAAAGAGGGTCCGTGGGGTCACAAAGAGTCGGACAAGACTGAGCGACGACACATTTTTAGAATATTCTTATTTTACAGATTTGGAAACTAACTTTTGAGGAGCCAAGTGTCTTACCAAGAGTTGCTCAGCTGGTGCCCACCACTTCTACAGGACCCCAGGGCTGGTGAGATAATTTGACGGGCCCAGGGCAAAATGAAAATGCAGAGCACCACTCCCCAAACCCGTTCCCTGCCCCCTGACCCCGTCCCAATTCAAAAAAAGTGGGGGAAAGTTTCTTCTTTTCTTCTGTGGTGGCTTTTGACCTGTCATGTGCTTTTTATTTGGTGTTTAATGTGGTGCTCCTTTAAGCAACAGAGATGCCTTGGGACTAGTGCACACCTTCACAGGCGCCTGGGACACATGTTTGAGGACCCAGGGAGGGGTGCCTGTACTGAAACAAGATGGCAGCAATTGCTAGGCGGAGACTGGGAAGTAGGAAGCCAAAGAATCGAATGGGGGTATGTGATAGGAAAGACCACAGTGATCTGAGACTAAGCTCTTGACATATATTCCATTGTCCCACTGGATTTCATTTAAAAAACTCAAATTCTCAAACTTATTAAGAATTTCAATACTGTAATGAAAGAAAATTTAAACCAGGCGCATTCTGAGCTTCTGCCCAAGAAGAGGGTGCTGTGTAGAGTCTATGCTCTTGATTCCTGAGTCTGCATTCAGTTTACCACTTAGTCTTGTCTTTGGATTGGTATTCTTTAATGTGTGATTTGGGCACAGGTGGATTAACCCCGACTTCCTGTTTGACTAGTGTTGCATAAAGGTGGTTTTTGTATTCATAAATCATATGCTGAAATTGTAATTATCTTCTTATTCAGCTAGTTCTTTTTATCAAAATTGATCTCCTGGAGTGAAGGGGCTTTTCACTCCAGTTGGGGAGTAGGCACTTCAGTCATAAAATATATAGGAAAGGATGTTTTAAAGATAAATGGAAAATCTGTCTTCTAATTCAGTAAAAGGTGTTTTTAATATGATTCCATAATGATTTAAAATTTTTATTTACAGTTTTCTACTTTTATTTTGAAATTTTTAATGTACTGTTTATTCTTTTATGTGATCAGTTCAGTTTAGTTCAGTCACTCAGTCGTGTCCGACTTTTTGTGACCCCATGGACTTCAGTACAGCAGGCCTCCCTGTCTTATCACCAATGCCCGGGGTTTACTCAAACTCATGTCCATTGAGTCAGTGATGCCATCCAACCATCTAATCCTCTGTCGTCCCCTTCTCCTGCCCTCAATCTTTCCCAGCATCAGGGTCTTTTCAAATGAGTCAGTTCTTTGCAGTAGGTGGCCAAAGAATTGGAGTTTCAGCTTCAGCATCAGTCCTTCCAGTGAACATTCAGGACTGATTTCCTTTAGAATGGACTGGTTGGATCTCCTTGCAGTCCAGGGGATTCTCAAGAGTCTTCTCCAACACCACAGTTCAAAAGCATCAATTCTTTGGCACTCAGTTTTCTTTATAGTCCCAACTCACACATCCATACATGACTACTGGAAAAACCATAGCCTCGACTAGATCAACCTTTGTTGGCAAAGTAATGTCTCTGCTTTTTAATATGCTGTCTAGGTTGATTATAACTTTTCTTTCAAGGAGTAAGCATCTTTTAATTTCATGGCTAAGCACCACATGGCTAATTTTATGTGATAAGCTCTCAGTAAACTTAGATATCATTTTAAAAGTGACTAGTAGTTTTTCATTGTCCCTGCTGAATCACTTCCCTATCAATCCATCTCTGTCTTTTGATGCTGCAGTCTCAAAATTTTGATTCTTTACAAAGCTGATTCTAGTAATGAATATGTCCTCTAATAATAATAATGTATTAATATTTGTGTTAATCAGGCTACATGTTTCTCTAGAAAGCAATACCTGCTTGTTTTATTCTTGAAGAACTGAGCTGGATCAGTTAAATGCTGTCAGAGATATTAAAGAGCAATAGTATTACCATTAAAAGCAACTGGTATGAGACCTCTTTTTTCCCTATTACAGTGTTCCATTTAGTGGAAGTAAGGATTCCCAAATGTATACAATGGGGACTCAAAGTTTTCCAACTTGAAGTTTCTTAAGACTTTCTCAGATTCCACTGTATTTGTCTACTCAGGCTACAGCAAAATACTACAGACTGGATGACTTACAGAAATTTCTTTTCTTACATTTGCTAGAGCTTCTAATATATTCTAGATCATTCCTGATTTTAATGGGAATAGCTTTAATATTTTACCATTTGAAGTGACATTTTGTATTTGTTGTAGTGAATAATAAAACTCAGGTAGTTTTCTTGTATTTGTCTAGCCTTTTTTTTTTTCTTTGATATGTAGAAATGGTTGATGAAATTCATCATGTGCTTTTTCAGTTTCTTTTGCTTTGATCATATAGTGTTTTTTTCCCTTTAAAGCATTTCCCCCATATATGTTCTAATTTTATTGTGGCCTTTGGAAAGGTATAGGTGTGGACCTTAGCATCAGGCCTGCCTGTACGTGGTCTCTAGCAGCGGGCTGCTCATCTGTGTCCCATGCACAGCCCTCACCAGCCTTCCTTCCTGTGGACCCTGCCAGTAGTCCCACTCAGGATCTCTGGGCAGCTTGCCTGGTGAATGACTTTCCTGTGAAGCCAGATTGAAAAGTCTATTAGAGGACAATGAGAGGCTACTATGATAATGGAAACCAAGGAAACATGATACCACCAAAGAAGCAAAATAAAGATCAAGTAACCGACCCTAAAGGAATGGTGACTAGCAATTTTCCTGACAGAGAATTCAAAATAATGATCTTATATTAACCTCAGTGTGCTAACAGAGAGCAGACACATAAAACAAAATAACATCAAGGAAACAATATATTAATAAAATGAGAAATTCAACATCCTTTCATGATAAAAACTCTCAACAAATTGGGTATAGCAGAAATGTACCTCAGCATAATAAAATCCATGTGTAACAAGCCCACAGTGAATAGCTAAAAGGTTGAAAACTTTTCCTCTGATGTCAAGAATGAGACAAGGATGCCCACTCCCACTACTCCTATGCAACACAATACTGGAAATCCTAGCCAGAGCAATTTGGCAAGAAAAGGAAATAAGGGGCATCAAAATTTAAAAAGAAGAAGTAGAATGATTTCTGTTTGCAGATGACATGATCTTATGTGTAGAAACCTTGAAAATTCCACACACAAAAAAAGTGAACTAATAATATACACATTCTATAAAGTTTCAGGATAAAATAAAGTGCCAGTCTATGTTCAATACAGGATACAGAATGCTTGGGGCTGGAGCACGGGGATGATCCAGAGAGATGATATGGGGTGGGAGGTGGGAGGGGGTTTCAGGATTGGGAGCCCGTGTATACCTGTGGCTGATTCATGTCAATGTATGGCAAAACCAATACAGTATTTTAACGTAGAATAAAGTAAAAAAAACATATTTGGGTATATTAACAAGTATATTTATGCCTCATTAAGGCATGTTTCTAGAAAGTATACACAAAATACTTATAAATCTGCCAATCCGTAGAATGCTAATGTAAAAGAGAGTTCATAATTGGTTCCTCTTGGTTTTTGTAAATAATCCAGATCTTCTCCAATATTTTGAGTCATCAGGTTTCTTACTTTCACCAATAAAATGGATATGAAATGGCAAAAAAAACCAACAAATAAAAATTGTGTTTCTGTACACTTAACAATGTTCTATCCCAAAAGCAAATTTAAAAAAATCTCATTTTAAATAGCAGAAGAAAAAATAAGATATTTAAAATAAATGTAATCAAGGAGATGTGAAACTTGTACACTAAAAACTATAAAACTAATGAAAGAAATAAAAGCAGGGCAAATAAAGGAAAAGATGATCCTGTGTCTATGGACTGGAAAAATAAATACTGTTAAAATACCCATACTACCCAAAACAAATTCAATGCTTTTAAATAGAAAAAACAATCCTAAAATGCATATGGGATTATTAAAGACCCTAAATAACCAAAACAGTTTTGAGCAAAAATAATAAACCTGGAGGCATCACCCATCCTTTTCAAAATATACTACAAAGCTACAGTAATCACAACAGTATGGAAACAGTATGGTAAAAGCAGGCGTGCACACACACACACACACACCCCCAAACACACACAAACGGAACAGAATAAATATTCCAGGAATAAGCCCACACATATAAAGTCGATTGATTTTTTTTTTAACAAAAATGCCAAGAATATACACTGGGGAAAAGATTTAAAAAAGAAAAACTCTCTTCTAAAACTTTCACAATAAATGGTGTTGTGAAAACTGTATGTCTATCTGCAAAAAAGACCTTAAACCACAAAACTCCTTAAACCAACAAAACATAAGGAAAAAAGTTTCTTGACACTGGCCTTGGTAATGATATTTGATATGACACCTAAAAGTTCAGGGAAGTGTAGATAAGTAGTATTACAGCAAACTGAAAAGCTACAAAACAAAGGAAATCATCAAAATTAATAGGTAACTCACAAAATGGGAAAATTTCAGACCATACACCTGATAAAGGGTTAATAATTGAAAGTTATATGACTCAATACCAAAAGGAAAACAGCCCAAGTTAAAAAAAAAAAAAAATGAGCAAGGGACCTGTACAGACATGTCTCCAAAAAAGACATACAGATAACCAGCATGTATGTGAAAATATGTTCAACATCAATAGTCATCCAGGAAACAGAAATCCAAATCACAGTGAGATATCACCTTGCATCTGTTAGGACTTCTATAAACAAAAAACAGAAGATAACAAATATTGGTATTGACGGGTAGAGAAAGGAAGCCTTGCACATTGTGGGAATGCAAATCGATGCAGCCAGTGTTTACTGCAGTGTTATTCACAGTAGCCAAGATAAGCAAGCAGCTCAAATGTTCATCAGTGGATTACTGAAGATGAAAATGTTGTCCACACCAGCACAAAGATATTACTCAAGTTTTAAAAAGAAGGGAAATTCTGCCATTTGTAATAATATGGTTGAACCTGGAACACATCATACTAAGTGAAATAAGCCAGACACAGAAAGACAAATGCTACATCATTTCAGTTCAGTCACTCAGTCATGTCCGACTCTTTGTGGCCCAATGGACTGCAGCACACCAGGCTTCCCAGTTCATCACCAAGTCTGGGAGCTTGTTCAAACTCATGTCCATTGAGTCGGTGATGCCATCCAACCAACTCATCCTCTGTTGTCCCCTTCTCCTCCTGCCTTCAATCTTTCCCAGAATCAGGGTCTTTTCTAAGGAGTCAGTTCTTTGCATCAGATGGCCAAAGTAGTGGAGTTTTACCTTCAACATTAGTCCTTCCAATGAATATTCAGGACTGGTTTCCTTTAGGATGGACTGGTTGGATCTCCTTGCAGTCCAAGGGACTCTCCAGAGTCTTCTCCAACACCACAGTTCAAAAGCATCAATTCTTTGGCACTCAGCTTTCTTTATAGTCCAACTCTTACATCCATACATGATGACTGGAAAAACCATAGTTTTGACCATATGGACCTTTGTCAACAAAGTAATGTCTCTGCTTTTTAATATGCTGTCTAGCTTGGTCATAAATCTCCTCCAAGGAGTAAGCATCTTTTAATTTCATGGCTGCAATCACCATCTGCAGTGATTTTGGAGCCCCCAAAATAAAGTCTGACACTGTTTCCACTGTTTCCCTATCTATTTGCCATGAACTGATGGGACCAGATGCCATGATCTTAGTTTTTGAATGTTGAATTTTAAGCAAGCTTTTTACTCTCCTCTTTCATTTTCATCAAGAGGCTTTTTAGTTGTTCTTCTTCACTTTCTGCCATAAGGGTGATGTCATTTGTGTATCTGAGGTTATTGATATTTCTCCCAGCAATCTTGATTCCAGCTTGTGCTTCATCCAGCCCAGTGTTTCTCATGATGTACTCTGCATATAAGTTAAATAAACAGGGTGACAATATACAGCCTTGATGTACTCCTTTCCCATTTTGGAACCAGTCTATTGTTCCATGTCTAGTTCTAATTGTTGCTTCTTGATCTGCATACAGATTTCTTAGGAGGCAGGCAAGGTGATTTGATATTCCCAACTTTTGAAGAATTTTCCACCATTCGTTGTGATCCACATTGTCAAAGGCTTTGGCATAATGAATAAAGTAGAAGTAAATGTTTTTCTGGAACTCTCTTGCTTTTTCTATGATCCAACAAATATTGGCAATTTAATCTTTGGTTCCTCTGCCTTTTCTAAACACAGCTTGAACATCTGGAAGTTAACACTACGTACTACTGCTTATATCAGGAATCTAAAACTGTCAGACTCATAGAGGCGGAGTAGAATGATGATTGTCAGAGGCTGGAGGGAGGGAAAAGTGGGACAGTATTAGTCAAAAGGCACAAAGATTTAGTTATACAAAATAAATAGGTACTATGTATTTACTATATAGCATAGTTCTTACTTACAGTTAACAATACATTATTATACATTTAAAATTTGCCAAGAAGATGAATCTTGAAAACATTTTAGTGTTTTTATCATCAGAAAAATAATAAAAAGGGCAGGAGGAAACTACTGGAGGTGATGGATATGCTAATGGCATAGATTGTGTTGATGGTTTCACAGTATATGTCTCTCCAAAGTCATCAAGTTGTATATATTAATTATTTATAGCTTTTGCATGTCAGTTATGCCTCAATTTTTTCTTTTTTTTTTTTTTTAGAAAAGACAACTATGGGGTATAAAATAAAGGGAAATGCTACATCTTTCTCTCACTTGAATAAGTGGATAAAGAGAACTTACTATTGACAAACCTGTCATTTTTTGAAAGCATGTTGTTTACAATCTTTAGTACTTGAACTATTATTATTAATTCACCTCACAACAGATTCCAACACAACCGAGTATTTCAATCCCAGGTAAGAACCACTGCATTAAATTTCTCAGTTGTTCTGGCTATGCACTTTCAATCCTCTATCCCCTGGATGGCAGTGTTGTTCTCCAAATTTCACATTACAATAGAAATTTGACATCTTAAAGAAAGCTGTCTGAATGAATGGCTTATGATGATAGCATTCTTGACTTAAAAGGAAAAGAGATGATCCCTCAGATTTTATATTTTTAATGCCTAAGACTAACCCCTCTGGTATCAATTTTAACTTGAAGTGAACAACCAAGCAATAATAAATCTTCAAATTGAGCCACTAATGAATGTATTTGAGTCAATGTTTTATATACATAACATACTAAAGAGACAAGTAGTTGGCAAGTCACTAGACTAAAATATTTACTAAGTCAATCCTCCAGTGTAACAGAATTTTTTTTTTTTTGCCTAAATTGCATGTCAATGTTTATGGGTTGTTCTGGTTAGATTTGTTACTTTATGTCTCTAGGAAATTTAAAAGTTTCTGTTGTAAGAATTTTAGGTCTTACAAAATTTTGAAATAGTTAATATTCTGTAGTCAAGTTTTACAAAATTTGAAGGGATGGAGTTGACATTTAGCAGTTTAGCACTTTGTCTAAGAGCTTTGGCTGTGGAATCAGACTGATATCAAATTCTAATTCTGTCTCTTGGTAGCTATATGCCCTTGGGCAAATTATATCAGTTCTCTGTGACAGGATTTCTTTATTTATAAAAATGGGGATGATAATCATCCTTATAAGATTGTTGTGATGTTTAAATGAAAACACCATCTAGAGTTGAATATTTACCTCTCAATAATTTAATCTGCTATTATTTTCCATTATCCAAATTGATCTTGACAGTGAGTTTGGAATACAGGCTTGGTCCATATGAAGAGTGCATGTCTTATGAATAAGAAATATGCCTGAGGTCAAAGAGGTAATAAGAGGGCAATCCAAATATCTTGACATAAAATCAGTAGTGGCAGTTTTACAAAAACTGTATATGAATGTATAAGTTACATTAATAATTTATGACTGCTATTGTTTCCCATTCACTTAATTGTTTATTGATTTTTCAGCAATTAATGAATAAGCTAAGGTATTTTATAAACTATAAATCAACATATATATGATTTATTTTAATTCTTACTGATTAGCCCAAGATAGGCTCAAAGATTATGCAACAAAATCTGTAATAATTTAAGCTAAGTTTAAAAGTATTAAAGTTTCCAAAAACATTATTGGGCAGACGTAGAAATTAAAACTTTTTAAAATTTTAGACATTGGGAGATCGTGGACACCTGTGGCTGATTCATGTCAATGTATGGCAAAACAAATACAGTATTGTTATGTAGAATAAAGTATTTAAAAAAAAAAGAAACCATTAAAAAAAGAAATTAAAAAAAAACTTAAAATATGTTCAGTTCAGTTCAGTTCAGTTGCTCAGTCGTGTCCGACTCTTTGCAACCCCATGAATTGCAGCACGCCGGGACTCCTGTCCATCACCAACTCCCGGAGTTCACTCAGACTCACATCCATCGAGTAAGTGATGCCATCCAGCCATCTCATCCTTTGCCATCCCCTTCTCCTCCTGCCCCCAATCCCTCCCAGCATCAGAGTCTTTTCCAATGAGTCAACTCTTCTCATGAGGTGGCCAAAGTACTGGAGTTTCAGCTTTAGCATCATTCCTTCCAAAGAACACTCAGGGCAGATCTCCTTCAGGATGGGCTGGTTGGATCTCCTTGCAGTCCAAGGGACTCTCAAGAGTCTTCTCCAACACCACAGTTCAAAAGCATCAATTCTTCAGCACTCAGCCTTCTTCACAGTCCAACTCTCACATCCATACATGACCACAGGGAAAACCATAGCCTTGACTAGACGGACCTTTGTTTGCAAAGTAATGTCTCTGCTTTTGAATATACTATCTAGGTTAGTCATAACTTTCCTTCCAGGGAGTAAGCATCTTTTAATATGTTCAGTTCAGTTAGGTCGCTCAGTTGTGTCCGACTCTTTGCAACACCATGAATCGCAGCAAGCCAGGCCTCCCTGTCCATCACTAACTCCCGGAGTTCACTCAGATTCACACCCATCGAGTCCGTGATGCCATCCAGCCATCTTATGATCTGTCATCCCGTTCTCCTCCTGCCCCCAATCTCTCCCAGCATCAGAGTCTTTTCCAATGAGTCAACGCTTCTCATGAGGTGGCCAAAGTACTGGAGTTTCAGCTTTAGCATCATTCCTTCCAAAGGAACCCCAGGGCTGATTTCTTTCAGAATGGACCTGTTGTATCTCTTTGCAGTCCAAGGGACTCTCAAGAGTCTTCTCCAACACCACAGTTCAAAAGCATCGATTCTTCGGCACTCAGCCTTCTTCACAGTCCAACTCTCACATCCATACATGACTACTGGAAAAACCATAGCCTTGACTAAATGGACCTTAGTCAGCAAAGCAATGTCTCTGCTTTTGAATATGCTATCTAGGTTGATCATAACTTTTCTTCCAAGGAGTAAGCATCTTTTAATTTCATGGCTGCAGTCACCATCTGCAGTGATTTTGGAGCCCCCAAAATAAAGTCTGATACTGTTTCCACTGTTTCCCCTTCTATTTCCCATGAAGTGACGGGACCGGATGCCATGATCTTCATTTTCTGAATGTTGAGCTTTAAGCCAACTTTTTCACTCTCCTCTTTCACTTTCATCAAGAGGCTTTTAGTTCCTCTTCACTTTCTGCCATAAGGGTGGTGTCATCTGCATATCTGAGGTTGTTGATATTTCTCCCGGCAATCTTGATTCCAGCTTGTGTTTCTTCTGGTCCAGCATTTCTTATGATGTACTCTGCATATAGGTTAAATAAGCAGGGTAACAATATACAGCCTTGACGTACTCCTTTTCCTATTTGGAACCAGTCTGTGGTTCCATGTCCAGTTCTAACTGTTGCTTCCTGACCTGCATACAGATTTCTCAAGAGGCAGGTTAGGTGGTCTGGTATTCCCATCTCTTTCTGAATTTTCCACAGTTTATTGTGATCCACACAGTCAAAGGCTTTGGCATAGTCAATAAAGCAGAAATAGATATTTTTCTGGAACTCTCTTGCTTTTTCCATGATCCAGCAGATGTTGGCAATTTGATCTCTGGTTTCTCTGCCTTTTCTAAAACCAGCTTGAACATCAGGGAGTTCACAGTTCACGTATTGCTGAAGCCTGGCTTGGAGAATTTTGAGCATTACTTTACTAGCATGTGAGATGAGTACAATTGTGCGGTAGTTTGAGCATTCTTTGGCATTGCCTTTCTCTGGGATTGGAATGAAAATTGACCTTTTCCAGTCCTGTGGCCACTGCTGAGTTTTCCAAATTTGCTGGCATTTTGAGTGCAGCACTTTGACAGAATCATCTTTCAGGATTTGAAATAGCTCAGCTGGAATACCATCACCTCCACTAGCTTTGTTCGTAGTGATGCTTTCTAAGGCCCACTTGACTTCACATTCCAGAATATCTGGGTCTAGGTGAGTGATCACACCATCGTTATTATCCAGGTCATGAAGATCTTTTTAAACAGTTCTTCTGTGTTAGGTTGGTGCAAAAATAATTGTGATTTTTGTGTTGTTGAAATTTGCAATTTTATGTTGAAATACATTTTTAATATATGTGGTTATGTTATACATCACTTTAATGTGCATTTCTTACTTTATGTTTTTTTACTAATGACTTATTACTTGCTGTTTGTTTTAGAATATAGAAATGATGTTAGACAAAAAGTAAATTTGAACAATTTTCTTAAGTTCAAAGTGGATCATAAAGCAGCAGAGACAACTCATACATCAACAAAGCATTTGGCCCGGGAAATATGAATGTATGTACAGTGCAGTGATGGTGAAGTTCTGCAAAGGAAACAAGAGCTTTGAAGATGAGGAGCATAGAGGCTGGCCTTCGGAAGGTGACAATAATTGAGAGCCATTATTTAGCTGATTCTCTTAAACTACACGAGATGTTGCTGAAGAACTCAATGTTGACCTTTAAGGTCATTTGGCATTTGAAGTAAATTGGAAAGGTAAAAAAGCTTGGTAAGCGGGTGCCTCATGACCTGACCACAAATGAAAATAATTGTTGTTTTGAAGTGTCATCTTTTATTCTACAGAACAGTGAACTATTTCTCAATTGGACTGTGACATGATATGAAAAGTGGATTGTATACAACAACCAGTGACGACCAGCTCAGCTCAGTGGTTGGAATGAGAAGTTCCAAAGCACTTCCCAAAGCCAAACTTGCTGCCAAAGAAGTTCATAGTATCTGTTTGGTGGTCTGCTGCTGGTCTGATCCACTACAGCTTTCTGAATGCTGGCAAAAACCATTATATCTGAGAAGTATGCTCAGCAGATGGATGAGATGCACTGAAAATTTCAACACAGTGGTAAACAGAAAGGGCACAGTTCTTCATGTCAACACCCAGCTGCATGTTGCACAATCAGCTCTTCAAAAGTTTAATGAATTGGGTTTCAAAGTTTTGCCTTATCCACTAGATTTCCAGGACTGTCCTCTTGCCAACTGACTACCACTTCTTCAAGCATCTCAACAACTTTTTGCAGGGAAAAGGCTTCCATAACCAGTAAGAGGCAGAAGATGCTTTTTGGGAGTTTGTCAAATCATGTGTTTTATTGTTGTTCAGTCACTAAGTTGTGTCCAACTCTTTGCAATCCCATGGCCTGCAGCACACCAGGCCTCCCTGTCCTTCACTATCTCCTGGAGTTTGCTCAAAGTCATGTCCGTTGAGTCAATGATGCCATCCAACCATCTTATCCTCTGTCACATCCTTTTCCTCCTGCCCTCAATCTTTCCCAGGGTCAGGGTCTTTTCCAGTGAGTCAGCTGTTTGCATAAGGTGGATGAAGTATGGGAGCTTCAGTCTCAGCATCAGTCCTTCCAATGAATATTCCAATCCTTTGGGATTGACTGGTTTGATCTCCTTGCTCTCCAAGAGATTCCCAAGAGGCACCACAATTAAAAAACATCAATTCTTCAGCATTCAGCCCTCTTTATGGTCCAATTTTCATATCTGTACTTGACTACTGAAAAAACCATAACTTTAAGTATACTAACCTTCGTTGGCAAAATGACTCTCTGCTCTTTTTATTTCAATACATTTTATTTATTTTTAATTGGAGGATAATTGCTTTACAAGATTATGTTGGTTTTTGCCATACATCAGCATGAATAAGCCATAGGTATACATATATTCCTTTCCTTTTGAACCTCCCTCCCACCTCCCACTCTATCCCACCCCTCTAGTTTGTCACAGAACACCAAGTTTGAGCTCCTCACATCATACAGCAAATTCCCATTGGCTATCTATTTTATATGTAATGTGTATGTTTCTACTTTTGAATACGCTGTCTAGGTTTGTCATAGGTTTCTTTCCAAGGAGCAAGCATCTTTTAATTTCATGGCTGCATTCACTGTCCACAGTGATTTTGGAGCCCAAGAAAATAAAAATTTGTCACTGCTTCCACTTTTTCCTGATCTGTAGTATTTGTCACAAAGTGATGGGACTGCATGGCATGGTTTTAGTTTTTTTAATGTTGCGTTTCAAGCCAGCTTTTTCACTCTCCTCTTTCTGCAGTACTTAACTCTAATGCAATTTTCCCCTCAGAAACTGGGGTAATCTCAGATTTGGGTTAGTCATATTCCTCAATTTGTATACATTTTCATCATTGGTTAGGACAAAATTTCTTTCTTATTTGAGTTATGTATTTCCTTTCAGTTCAGTCACTCAGTCATGTCTGACTCTTTGCTACCCCATGAATCACAGCACACCAGGCCTCCCTGTCCATCACCAACTCCCAGTGTCTACCCAAACCCATGTCCATCGAGTCAGTGATGCCATCCAACCATCTCATCCTCTGTCATCCCCTTCTCCTTCTGCCCTCAATCTTTCCCATCGTCAGGGTCTTTTCAAATGAGTCAGCTCTTCGCATCAGGTGGCCAAAATATTGGAGTTTCAGCTTCCAGTCCTATTTCCACTCTCCACCCCTGTACGTAAGTACTCTATTTTATTTAATATGTATCTTTTTAGAAGGAGTAGGTGTGTTTCCAAAATATGTATTACCTTATAAATGAAAACATTTTAATTTTCTTTTAAAATCTTCACTGTCCACCATACAGGTCAAACAGAAGATAAAAAACATAAATAATAGTATGATGTAATTAAAAAAATAGAAAAGGTTGAGTTTTGAGTATCCATTACCTTTGTTGATAATATAGTTTATTTCATAATAAATTTACATAAATTAAATTTTAATAATGGTTATGTTTTGAAACAGATTATATTCTTCCCCCCCACTTTTTTGGTATATGTTTACTCTTTAAGGAATATCATCTGCCTCCAGTTTTTCACCTTTCTTTTGAAACATTTCCCAAGTAATGTTCTACACAATATTTCACAGCATTAGGTCTAGCTAGAAAAATGGTCTATATTCAAATACATTTAGAATTTTCTATACAATTTATAATGTAAAGTAACATTCATAATGTAAACTAAATCCTATAATTCTGAAGTAATGAACCTCTCAACCATGTTTAAACTAATCTTTTCCAATCTCACTGGAGTGTAGATCACTGTGCATTTACCAAATCTACTAGAACTGTATATACGAGTTTCAGAAATATTAGCATAAAAGTTGATAACTTTCCAATATATGTATCCAGTCTTTCCTTTTATCTGAAATCCAAGACTGAATTTTCAACTGTCTCTTACATACCCAGAAGTTTATATAGTCTGATATTAGCAATGATATGAAGCCAAAGACTACCAACATAAACTTACAGTTAAATGAGTTAAACTTATTACTGGTTACAGTGAGGGAAAATGCAAAACATAGTGAAAGAGGGTGTCTCACAAAAAGTATGTTAGAACTTTTAAGATTTTAATATAGTTTGAGTAATTTTGAAGAGGACCTAAGGAAGCAGAGGCTAGCTCTAGACTGGGCACTGCTAGAAACAGAGAGCAAATCTATGACTGAGGATCTCAATAAATTTTTTGTGTCAGAGGGCTGGATAGAGTGAGAATAAAGCTATAATTGGTAAAGGAGTAACAGTCGCTTATTTTAGCTGAGGGAGGGAAATATTTGATATTTTGTGGATTTTCCAATAATCATCTTTTTGTCTTATTTAGTCATGGTTACAGAGTTATTTGTGTTTGATGTTCATCTTTGGTGAGGTTGTTTATGTCCAAGAGCAGAATACCATGGTTTAACTATTAGCATCATAAGGACTTGTAGTAACACTGAGGCCTACCTGTGTGTTTCAGAACAGGTCTCCAATATTAGGAGCTATTTTGTCTTTCCTTAAATCCTTTACAATACTTGTTCTTTGTTTTGTATTATTTACTAGCATAACCTTAGTCATCCAAACAAGAAACATATGGTTAATGTTCATCTCTTATATTCCTGACACTTTGGAAGTGAAAGTGAAAGTGTTAGTCACTCAGTCATGTCTGACTCTTTGTGACCCCATGGACTGTGTAGCCCACCAGGCTCCTCTGTCCATGGAATTCCCCAGGCAAGAATACTGGAGTGGATTGCTAATCTGACATTTTAGAGAATTATTAATCACCAATTTCAATCATAAGTACCCATGAAATATTTTCAAAATCATTCCTGTACCTCTTATTTCAATATCTAGATTCAGGCCCTCATTATTTCTTACCTGAAGAGTTGCAGTTGCCAATAAACAGATCTTTCTGATTCTGTTTTATAGCCAATTATGTTATCCTTTCACTATTGTCAAAGATTTCTTCCCAAAGCATAAGTAAAATCGTGTCCTTCCTCCATTTTATAACCTTAATGGCTCACTTTATCTACACATTTTGTTATACATTGTATAAGTACCTACTCTGTTGACCATTTGATATATCTTAACTTTACAGTCTCACTTCACACACAGTCCTGTCACTGTATATGGTTTCTGCCCTAAAATTCATTCTAAAAGGTCTTGTAGGTCTTCATAGAACTGTTCAACTTCAGCTTCTTCAGCATTACTGGTTGGGGCATAGACTTGGATTACTGTGATGTTGAATGTTTTGCCTTGGAGACGAACAGAGATCATTCTGTCGTTTTGAGATTGCATCCAAGTACTGCATTGCAGACTCTTTTGTTGACCATGATGGCTACTCCATTTCTTCTGAGGGATTCCTGCCCGCAATAGTAGATATAATGGTCATCTGCGTTAAATTCACCCATTCCAGTCCATTTTAGTTCGTTGATTCCTAGAATGTTGACGTTCACCCTTGCCATCTCTTGTTTGACCACTTCCAATTTGCCTTGACTCATGGACCTGACGTTCCAGGTTCCTATGCAGTACTGCTCTTTACAGTATCGGATCTTGCTTCTATCACCAGTCACGTGCACAACTAGGTAATGTTTTTGCTTTGGCTCCATCCCTTCATTCGTTTTGGAGTTATTTCTCCACTGATCTCCAGTAGCATATTGGGCACCTAATGACCTGGGGAGTTCCTCTTTGGTATCCTATCATTTTGCCTTTTCATACTCTTCATGGGGTTCTCAAGGCAAGAATACTGAAGTGGCTTGCCATTCCCTTCTCCAGTAGACCATGTCAGCCCTCTCCACCATGACTCGCCCATCTTGGTTGCCCTCAGGCATGGCTTGGTTTCACTGAGTTAGACAAGGCTGTGGTCCTAGTGTGATTAGATTGACGGGGCTTCGGGGTGTGTGCGCCCTCTGGTGGGCCCTCTTGCCCCTGGGGGGGGGGGGGGGGGGGGGGGGGGGGGGGGGTGGGGCGCCCCCCCCCGGGGGGGGGTTTCCCCCCGCCCCCCGGGGGTTAGCTCCACCCAGCCACTGCCCTGACCCCAGAGGTGGGGGACTCCTCCCGGCTGCCACTGAACTCAGATGCGGGTGGCTAGCTCCTCTCGGTCGCCGCCCTGACCTCAGACACAACGTAGCTCCTCTCTGCCGTTCCTGCGCTGTCCGCAGCCTGGATCTCTAGTCTGCTGCCCCTGACCTCAGATGTGGGGTGGCTCCTCTCGGCTGCGTGCTTAGTGCGCCGGCCCAGCTCTTGCTCTAACACCCCAAAAGATGACCTTTTCATTATAGGGGACTGAATGCTAAAGTAAGAAGTCAAGAAACACCTGGAGTAACAGGCAAATTTGGCCTTGGAATACGGAATGAAGCAGGGCAAAGACTAATAGAGTTTTGCCAAGATAATGCACTGGTCATAGCAAACACCCTCTTCCAACAACACAAGAGAAGACTCTACACATGGACAGCACCAGATGGTCAACACCGAAGTCAGACTGATTATATTCTATGCAGCCAAAGATAGAGAAGCTCTATACAGTCAACAAAAACAAGACCAGGAGCTGACTGTGGCTCAGATCATGAACTCCTCATTGCCAAATTCAGACTTAAACTGAAGAAAGTAGGGAAAACTGCTAGACCATTCAGGTATGACCTAAATCAAATCCCATATGATTATACAGTGGAAGTGAGAAATAGATTTCAGGGCCTAGATCTGATAGAGTGCCTGATGAACTATGGAATGAGGTTCGTGACATTGTACAGGAGACAGGGATCAAGACCATCCCCATGGAAAAGAAATGCAAAAAAGCAAAATGGCTGTCTGGAGAGGCCTTACAAATATCTGTGAAAAAGAAGAGAGGTGAAAAGCAAAGGAGAAAAGGAAAGATATAAGCATCTGAATGCAGAGTTCCAAAGAATAGCGAGGAGAGATAAGAAAGCCTTCTTCAGCAATCAATGCAAAGATATAGAGGAAAAGAACAGAATGGGAAAGACTAGAGATCTCGTCAAGAACATTAGAGATACCAAGGGAACATTTCATGCAAAGATGGGCTCAATAAAGGACAGAAATTGTATGGACCTAACAGAAGCAGAAGATATTAAGAAGAGGTGGCAAGAATACATGGAAGAACTGTACAAAAAGATTTTCACGACCCAGATAATCATGATGATGTGATCACTAATCTAGAGGTAGACATCTTGGAATGTGAAGTCAAGCGGGCCTTAGACAGCATCACTACAAACAAAGCTAGTGGAGGTGATGGAATTCCAGTTGAGCTGTTTCAAATCCTGAAAGATGATGCTGTGAAAGTGCTGCACTCAATATGCCAGCAAATTTGGGAAACTCAGCAGTGGCCACAGGACTGGAAAAGGTCAGTTTTCATTCCAATCCCAAGAAAGGCAATGCCAAAGAATGCTCAAACTACCGCACAATTGCACTTATCTCACATGCTAGTAAAGTAATGCTCAAAATTCTCCCAGCCAGGCTTCAGCAATACGTGAACCATGAACTCCTGATGTTCAAGCTGGTTTTAGAAAAGGCAGAGGAACTAGAGATCAAGTTTCCAACATCCGCTGGATCATGGAAAAAGCAATAGAGTTCCAGAAAAACATCTATTTCTGCTTTATTGACTATGCCAAAGCCTTTGACTGTGTGGATCACAATAAACTGTGGAAAATTCAGAAAGAGATGGGAATACCAGACCACCTAACCTGCCTCTTGAGAAATCTGTATGCAGGTCAGGAAGCAACAGTTAGAACTGGACCTGGAACCACAGACTGGTTCCAAATAGGAAAAGGAGTACGTCAAGGCTGTATACTGTCACCCTGCTTATTTAACTTACATGCAGAGTACATCAGGAGAAACGCTGGGCTGGGAGAAGCACAAGCTGGGGTCAAGATTGCCGGGAGAAATATCAATAACCTCAGAAATGCAGATGACACCACCCATATGGCAGAAAGTGAAGAGGAGCTAAAGAGCCTCTTGATGAAAGTGAAAGAGGAGAGTGAAAAAGTTGGCTTAAAGCTCAACATTCAGAAAATGAAGATCATGGCATCCAGTCCCGTCACTTCATGGGAAATAGATGGGGAAACAGTGGAAACAGTGTCAAACTTTTTTGGGGGGCTCCAAAATCACTGCAGATGTGACTGCAGCCATGAAATTAAAAGACGTTTACTCCTTGGAAGAAAAATTATGACCAACCTTGATAGTACATTCAAAAGCAGAGACTACTTTGCCGACTAAGGTCCATCTAGTCAAGGCTATGGTTTTTCCTATGGTCATGTATGGATGTGAGAGTTGGACTGTGAAGAAGGCTGAGCGCCGAGGAATTGATGCTTTTGAGCTGTGGTGTTGGAGAAGACTCTTGAGAGTCCCTTGGACTGCAAGGAGATCAAACCAGTCCATTGTGAAGGAGATCAACTCTGGGATTTCTTTGGAAGCTAAAGCTGAAACTGCAGTATTTTGGCCACCTCATGCGAAGAGTTGACTCATTGGAAAAGACTCTGATGCTGGGAGAAATTGGGGGCAGGAGGAGAAGTGGACGACTGAGGATGAGATGGCTGGATGCCATCACGGACTCAATGGACGTGAGTCTGAGTGAACTCCGAGAGACTGTGATGGACAGGGAGGCCTGGTGTGCTGCGATTCATGGGGTCGCAAAGAGTCGGACACGACTGAGCGACTGAATTGAACTGAACTGAACTGAAAATTCATTCAATAAATATTTGTTGAAATTATTTATGATGTGTTTTATTTGGGCCATGTTATTCATCTAAATAAATTTTAAAATAATATGGCAATTAGTGTGCTTGTTTAATATCTGTCTCCATACTTAACTTCAGTTCAGAGTCAGCAGGTACCATATTTCATTTTTTTCACTATTTCATTCTCCACCATCAAGCAGAATATTCAGGCTGCTAAAAAGAGTCTGATGCTGGGAGGGATTGGGGGCAGGAGGAGAAGGGGACAACAGAGGATGAGATGGCTGGATGGCATCACTGACTTGATGGACATGAGTTTGGGTGAACTCCCGGAGTTGGTGATGGACAGGGAGGCCTGGCATGCTGCAGTTCATGGGGTCGCAAAGAGTCAGAGATGACTGAGTGACTGAACTGAACTGAACATAGACTACTTATTTATATAACAGGTGCAGAATTGAACTGAGTACCTGGTTAAATTTAAAATATTTTGAATTTGAAATATTCAAGATCAGACTTTCTTAACATCCAACATGATTAATAGTTGAAGATGAATAAAATGATTGAGCAATGAATTAAATGAATCCTTGTGAAAGTATACAATGTATCTAATGTAAAATGACAATAGTTAGACCCCTCTTCTGAATCAATGTTAACATAGATCTGAAAATAAGAATTCTAAATTGTTGTGCTGAGACTTTTTCAAGATTGGAAAATCTAAAATTTTATGACTTATTACATCCTGCCAAGAGGATATTTAAGTAGATTTAAGGTCTATGAAATAGGAGTCAGAATGATTCTATATGTCTAGTACTAATACTTAAACTTAGTAGCTCTGTGCCTGAGAACTCTGCATTCACTTTCCTGAACCCCAGGATCCTCACCTGTAAAACTAGGGTAGTGCTCTAGTAATGCTCCACATAGATTTTCTTAATTCCATAAGATAAAAGGTACAGCAAATTCTTCCCCACCTCAAATGCCTTAGAAGTCAATTTCAGACTTTTTGCAAGAAGCAGTGGCAGTGTTTTACTTACCATCATTATGTTCTCCTTAATCTAAAAGATACATTGATCAATAATAATGTAGTGTGCCCGACTTTATATTTCTGCTTCTCCCATTTAAAAGAACAAATCTGGTCCCATGAAACATCAAGGTAGATCCTTGAGATGTTCAGCATATATTGAGTTAGTTCTTATTCCATCAACCTCTTTTTACTCAATATTGCCTTTCTCTATACCTCGTCTCTAATTGGGCTCGCCTTTTTAATCCTTTAAAGTTTTGATTGCTGAACTTTCCAGTTTGTCTATGTCTTTCAGTGTACAGTATCCTATATTGATAATTCCATAGTAACTGATGGAGACTGAGAGTTTGTTTTTGTTCTATTACCTCTTTTCCTCCATCTGATATTGTAAAAGAATTACTGATGTTTCAAGCTTAGAAAACTAAAAATATATTCAGTCACCTGAGTATAGATTCTGTTAAGCTTCCTTTACAGATAGGCTAGCCACCTTATCAATTTGTGACCAAAGGGTCATAAATGAAAGGTGGTTTGTATGGCTTATGTTGAAGTGAATATGCCTATTTCTCTGTCTCCTTTACTGGAATGTTGACATAATGGCAGGAACTTCAGCGATATTTAAAAACATATAAATGAAGGCTACATAAAATAATGATGAAGTCAAAATTTGGAGGAGTTTGGGTCCTCGATTACTTCATTGAACTGACATAGCCCAATGTAGGGCTATTCTTTGTGTGAAAAGAATTATAAGACAAAATTTGTGTGTTTGAGCCACTTAAATTTGGATTTTTTTTTTTTTGGTAACATGAGGGTGAACTTAATTTTCTCTGGTATAATAATAATGGTAACCATATTTTTAAGAAATTGCATTTGATTTGGCTACCCATTTGTCACTTTTCTTCCCATACATTACTTATCAATATCTATCCAAAAGAACTCAATGCAGTGTGGTGGGATATTATAAAATATTAAAATTATATAGTATTAATATGAGTATCTAACTCCTTTTTCAATCTCCTGTAATACTTTCATCTGGACCCTGAAAACTTCTCTTCCTAGTCAAAAAGACAAGAACTACTCAGAGTAGAGCACAAAGGCTAGAAAAAGTATTAAAATAACAAACAAATGAAAAGAATTTTTATAAAAAAAATAACAGCCACTGGCCAAAGCAGAGTTTAGAAATCTTAGGATATATACATCTAATGTTAGTTTTCTTACTCACATAAGCTGAATAAAGTGCATGGGCAGAGGAGAGAAAAAGATGAAAGAACCATGGGGTAAAGAGAGAATGTCCTGGAGAAACTAAGAGCTTCTGCCAGAGTTACAAAAAACTATTTCTTGATTACCAAAGCCAGCTTTAGCTTATGGAATATTAGGTTTCAATTAAAACTTGATTGTGCCGGTCTCACCTCTCTATGCAATACATCATTTAAAGGCAACCCTCTCTCTGATGGCTCAGGACGATTGAAAGCCCCTGCAAATGTATATGAGAGACCCGGACCCTGAGGTTTGAAATGTAACATGGAAGTAAACCTTGCCTCTGTTCAAGGTAAGACAAATGAAAACAGTTTGAAATTACACACAAAGTGGAACTGTTCTGAAGTTTACAAATATATAATTTGTTATAGGATAAATTTATAGAGTCAATAAGGCAAATGGAAAAGAAATGGAAGAAAATAAGATGGAAGCAGAACATTGGTTATATTCTAAATGGATGCCACATTTTTTAAGGATAAGCCATGAGTTAAAATCTAAGATTATAGTGCTAATATACAGGGAGAAATACAGTAATTTTGATGTTTTAAAAGTTCATAACATAAAATGTCTTGTTGCTTAGAAACATCTGTTGTTCAGTCACTAAATCATGTCCAGCTCTTTGTGACCCTGTGGACTGTGGTACTCCAGGTTCCTCTGTTTTCCACTATCTCCCAGAGTTTGCTCAGACTCATGTCCATTGAGTCAGGGATGCCATAGAACTATACAAACTAATACTAATACAAAGATAACAGAGAACCAAAGTTAGCTTGCTCCTCCTTCCTGAAGCCATCATGTCACTGAAGATATTCTCAAAATTTTTATAATGAACATTATCATTTTTCCTGTTGTTTATTATTTATCTGTCCTTAAAAGAATATTTATATTTTGTGTTCTATAACTGAAGGGCATTGAAAGTTTCAATTCATCAAAGTAATTTTTCAAAATATTAAAGATTAAGTTAAAAAGAGTGGGGAGAGGAATGTTCATCTTCCAGCCTTGAAAGACTAACAGGATCTGATATTACTTTCAAGTGTAAAAAACTAGAAAACTGTGTGAAATATATTAAATTATATATATATAATTCATATATAATTTTGGTATATTAAACAATAGGAGCACAGGACTGTAATCATTGAAAGAAAGTAAACAAATGAATATACACCTAATTTAAGATGTTCTTTTATGCTCTCAGACTCAGTATTAATTATACCTCTTCTGAACAACAAAATCAAGACATATTTTATGTTGTGAATATTTTGAGTTTTAAAATTATTTTATTGTGTTTTTATAGTAGTAAAGTCACATCTAAATATCATAGTATCATTTAATCTGTCCTCTAACTCATATATTTCTTATAATTTGGTACTTAGATCTGAAAGATAAATAGAATTTTTACTTTTCTTAAAATAAAGATACTTCATTTGTAATAATGTGTACCTCCATAAGAAGGCAAGGATATTTGACTCCTGTGATATAATGTAGCTATTATCATCATTGATTAGTTCAGTTAATTTCCTAATGGCTCCAAAATGGTGGTATTTTAATTTCATGGTTAGTTTATTTAGGAGTTTTTTTCTTCTATAAAAAGCAACTTTCTTTTGAATTATTTGATCATCTTAGGACACAGTCATATAGGAAAGACAAAGTAAAAACTTGCCAGATTTTTTTCGATTTTAAAAATGAATTGATTTCCCAGCATGCTTAAAAATTGACTAAAGAATTTTCTAGGGTTTTGTTTGTTTAGTTTTTTAAGTGCTTGTTTTAGAAAATAAGTACCAATTTTGGAGAAAAAGATTTACCTTGTCGGGGTCATTTTCTTTAAAATATTATTTATTTATTTGATTTTGACTGAACTTGGTTTTCCTTGCTACACACAGGCTTTCTCTAGTTGGCGAGCGGGGCTACTCTATGTTGTAGTGTGCAGGCTTTTAGTTGTGGCTTCTCTTGTTGTGAGCACAGGCTCTAGGGTGGGTGGGCATCACTAGTTTTAGAGTGTGGGCTGTCGCTGTGGGGCATGGGCTTTGTTTCCTGGTGGTGTGTGGGATCTTCCTGGATCTGGAGTCCTCTGCATTGCAAGGGGAGTCTTAACCACTGGACCACCAGGAAAGCCTTCACTGGCGTCTTAATCATAAGACTGATTGGTGACCAGATGGTCAGGATATACGTTGAGGTAGATCCCATTATTTGCTATTGCTATTGGAAGTTATATAAAGGCTATTCAATTAATTTCTTCCTCTCTTTTCATAGACACACTTCAGGCAAATTGAAATGTTACTGCTCCTTAATAGTTTTCTTTTTCCCTAGGAGGAAAAACAAAGTGACAGGAATAAGACTCTTAAGGGGAAAAATAGGATAGGTAGGCAGATGTGGATTATCCTACGCTGGGGATTCACAGACCAGTCAGGTTGTTGGGGGAGTCTGTAGTTACATGGCTCTTCAGTCAAGCTGTTGATTTCCCAGAGTGGACCAGTGCAGAAAGACCTAGAGAGGGAGAAAATATTGTGTTTTAGACCACAGAAAAGGTACAAGAGAGGAAACTAAGCTCTGTTATGAAGTTTTAGAAGTGATGACTGGGCAAAATATGGGCGGTAAAGAAAAGAATATTAGAGGCCACATAGGCCCTAGGATCAAGAGAAGGGCAAGATCAAAGGCAAAGGCAAAGAATCCAAGATAATTTCTTTTAAAAAGTTGGAGAATCCAGGGGTTACTTTCACTGAGTCGGTTGCACAACACTTACAAAGCTGTGGGAGGAAAAAATCCTTAAAATGCTGAAGTGCTCAGCCCTCAATTTATTCTGGGGTGTCCTAATTTATTTCTGATTTTGGGGAGATAGTTGATTATTTTTGATTATATGCTGATTGAAATGCTGTGTATATCTTTATCAGAATAGAGGTCCGTTTTAAATGGACTTGCTCCAATTTTTACTATTTGGATGATAAAAAGACTTAATTTTAATAGTACTTAAACAGTCATGAATAATAACCTCTTGTCAGAAATCCTAGATGAAAGGATAACAATTGCTTGACAACATGATCAGCCTGCCATGTTACAAATTCTTCTTTATTTTCAACGTTAAGTTTCAACAACACTAATGCATTGCTAAAAGTGAAAGAAGCCACTAGAATTCTTAAAGTTGCCTTTGTGTTGTTATATCTTTTGTAACCAAAAGAGGATTGTGTCTTATTTAGCATATGTCCTTAACACACAAGAAATACTAATGATTAAATAAATTCCCCTGATCCCAGTTGCAAATTCAATAGAGGCCAAAAGAGCAATAGTATAAATGATGTTCTTCCAGTGGAGACAGATCCGAGTTTGAACAGGCAGAACAAAACTAGATGATTAAAAGTTGTGGAAAGGTTTGAAAAGAAATGTATTTTATGTGAGAATGCTAAATGTGTCTACAGCTAATAGTATGTCAAATCCAAATACTGACAGAAGTGGTTTAAAAAAATGTGAGCTTTGATTAGAATTTTGACAATTTTCTAACATTAAATGATTTTATGTCCATCCAGCATAGAATGCTGTATCTAAACAGAAATGGGAAAAATGGACTCATGAACTTGGCAGAATCATGCGTTATTCATTTATAGTAATATTTTTGTGCCAAAAAAGAAGCCCAAAGCTATAGTTTTATTGACTTTACCTTGTAATTAGGAATTTTTGCAAGACAGCTTCCATAGCAAATTAAAGAAATGCATTTCCCTTTGGAATAAATATGACTTTATTTTTCAGTTTTCAAGAAGTGAAAGAACTTTAAATTTTAGCTTTTATTATTTAACACAAGAAAATCTCATAATATTAGTATTTTAAAATGTAGGAATCAATTTCAGTGTTGTATGATTGTACATTCTTAATGAAAAATGATCTCTACATGGATCTACTGATCAGAGAAATTTTATATCCTAAATGTATTAGAATATGATATCAAAAATAAAAATGCATTTATGAAATGGTTCTTAATTTTTTATTTAAGCAATAGTTTCCTATGGTCAGGCATATTTAGTATATTTACTAGAGTTTAAGTCCATTCTTCATTGGCTTAGCATTGAGGTTTTCAGGAGAGTACCCCTCTGATGCCAGAGCCAAAAATTAGGTCATCACTGCTTGTAAAATAAGGGAGCCATGTGAATTCCTAAGGTAATGCAAACAAAGGCATTTAAATAACATTAAGTTTTGTTAGTTCAACTCTGCAGCTATTCTAAGAAAGTGAAGACTATGCTTCCAGTTTTGTTGATGCCATAAATATATCAAGGTAATAGGTAACAGGCTCATGATTATAGTTATGGTTCTTAAAAGTATTACTAAATCAGAAATATTGAGATAATATGTCAGAACTACTCTTTTCTAGCTATTTGCAATTTTAACTATTTTGAATACTACATTTTGTTTTTCAATGAGAACATCTTACAATGCATTAATCTTATAAACCTCTCTTGATTTCCGTGCTCCTTCCTGGTAATTTGCATTCTTTGACTGTAATGTTTGGGCTAGCAGTAGACAGGCAGGGAATGATCAAATTTTAGTTCAATATATAAAAGCTACTTAGTAATCTACACTCATTCCCTGATTCTAAAACCCAAATTATCATTATACAAGTTCACATTTGTATTCAACCTCATGTTTCAAAAGCAATCTAATATTTCCCTTATTCCAAGCCCTCTCAACTTCCATTATGTCCTCAACTTTCATTACTTTCTGTCCTGAATAGTTATTGGTTCCATGATCATCCCAGAAACCTGAGACTGTCCTGATTTTTTGGTTTATCTTACTTTTTGCATCAGTTGCTACAGACTGTTGGTCTTTTTCCCTAAACATGTCTCATTTCTTTCCATGCTTCTCCATTCCTACTGCCAGTTTCTAGCTTAGGCATTAATCGTGCATCACTTGTCCTTGAAAGTTTCTTAACTGGTCTTTCTGTTTCTAGAATGATGCCATCCAATCCAAGTTCTATCCTGAATCCAGAGTAATCTTTGGAACCAGGATATGTTATCACATCAATGTCACTTCCTTCTGTATAATTTTTCAATAATTTTCCACTATTTACAGGATACATTAGAAATGCTTTCTTTATAGCAAGTGTTACCTTGCATTTCTCGGCAGCTTTAACTTTTAGAACTCCTGCCTTTGCATTTGTAATATACCACATATGTTCAACTGTTTGAAATCCCTCAGACATCAAACTTGCAAATTTCTGAATCTTGCTCAACTGTCCCTACTGTTTAGAAATCCCTTCCTAACCTGTCTGCCTACTAAATATCTACTCTTTCTGCATGTTTTTGGAAGGATATCTACAACTCCTTTCCTTCATTTGGAACTTTTTCAACTCAGTTAGTCTTGAGATCACCAAGACCATTCCCACCACACCTTTGATTTTTGTATATTCTAGTCCCCAAAGGAAGCCCTGGACTCTGTCTCATATGGCTTATGCTTAACCTTATCTGATTCTACTTTCTACCTGTATTCCCAATTTCATTTCCTAGATTCTTATAGATCACCCTATGGAACTTGTGATTTGTCCTTATGAAAACATCCTACATCTTCAACCTCTTAATTAAGCACTTCCTTTGCCTTCGTGCTCTAACCAAGATTTGGTTGTAGCCTTATTACATTTTTTAAAAAATTATGTCTCTCAGGTACTGGCCATTTTTCTTCTCTTATGGCCCTTGTGATTCTGAGTCTAAAATAGAAATAAATGGCCATTTTTATTCTCTCTGTTGTATTCAGAATATTTCTTTTCCTTCTTTCTAAAAGGCCTTCAACACTGAAGCTTCTGCATTCAGAATGTGTCACTCATTATTCTTTCTGTTAGCTACACGCAGACCAGTCTCTCCCATTTCTTGAAGACTTAAGTAGTGGTTCACTGTCACACCCCAGTACAACAAATACAAAAAGCATTTTATCATTTCAGTATCCATATAGATTCAAGTAGATGGACCTTCCATTTCCTTGTCCTGGTTTCTCAATTCTTTGACTTTCCTTTATTAACCATATTTTTCATCTTAAAACAGGCAGCTTTCATGTTGTTACTCTAAACCACCTGTAACCAATAACAGCACTTCCTCCATGCTTTCATGTTTAAACATACTGCTTTCTTTTTCTTTCCAGAATTGTATTATAAAAAGTTTTCAGACATACAGAAAAATTAAAAGAATTTTTACAGTAAATATCTGTATATCCACGTGTAGGTTCTATCATTAACATTTTATTGTATTTGCTTTACAATACAGCTATCTGTCTATCCACCCATCCCTTTCTGCATCATTAATTCATTTTATTTTAGTGCATTTCAAAATAAATTGCAGGCATGAGTAAAACTCCTTTAATACCTCAGAATAAATATCACTAACTGTAATTTAATATTTATGATAATAGTAATTCACACACACATATAATTGTGAATATTTGCATTCTGCTTCTGCTTTAAAATAGAACTGTGATCTCCTTGAAGGTATGCACTTATTTTTGTATTCTTAAGGGCTAACACAAGAGAATTTCAGTCAGTTCAGTTCAGTCGCTCAGTCATATTCGACTCTTTGTGACCCCATGGGCTGCAGCATGCCAGGCTTCCCTGTCCATCACCAACTCCTGGAGCTTACTCAAACTCATATCCATTGAGTTGGTGATGCCATCCAACCATCTCATCCTCTGTCATCCCCTTCTCCTCCCACCTTCAATCTTTCCCAGCATCGGGGTCTTTTCAAATGAGTCAGTTCTTCACATCAAGTGGCCGAAGTATTGGAGTTTCAGCTTCAGCATCAGTCATTCCAGTGAATATTCAGGACTGATTTCCTTTAGGATGGACTGGTTGGATCTCCTTACAGTCTAAAGGACTCTTAAGAATCTTCTCCAATAAGAAGCTCAATTCAAAAGCTCAATTCTTCAGTGCTCAACTTTCTTTATAGTCCAACTCTCACATCTATACATGACTACTGGAAAAACCATAGCTTTGACTAGATGGACCTTTGTTGGCAAAGTAATGTCTCTGCTTTTTAATATGCTGTCTAGGTTGGTCAGAGCTTTTCTTCCAAGGAGCAAGCGTCTTTTAATTTCATGGCTGCAGTCACCATCTTCAGTGATTTTGGAGCCCCCCGGCAAATAAAGTCTCTCACTGTTTCCATTGTTTCCCATCTATTTGCCATGAAATTATGGGACCAGATGCCATGATCTTAGTTTTCTGAATGTTGAGTTTTAAGCCAACTTTTCACTTTCTTCTTCCACTTTCATCAAGAGGCTCTTTAGTTCTTCACTTTCTGCCATAAGAGTGGTGTCATCTACATATCTGAGGTTATTGGTATTTCTCCCAGCAACTTTGATTCCAGCTTGTGTTTCTTCCAGCCCAGCGTTTCTCATGATGTACTCTGCATAGAAGTTCAATAAGCAAGGTGACAATATACAGCCTTGATGTACTCCTTTTCCTATTTGGAACCAGTGTGTTGTTCCATGTCCAGTTCTAACTGTTGTTTCCTGACCTGCATACAGATTTCTCAAGAGGCAGGTTAGATGGTCTGGTATTCCCATCTCTTTCAGAATTTTCCACAGTTTATTGTGATCCACACAGTCAAAGGCTTTGGCAAGAAAATTTAGTCGGTGGTAAATAAATGCTAGTTGAATGAATGAAGGTCTCACCTCACAGTAATACCAATATCAATACCAAGTTAAGATAATAGGATAAATCCTACCAGATCACTCAAATCCAGAATTAGATTATCTTGACAAATCAGGCAGAGAACATTGTGAATGTATCAGGACACTTAAGGATGAGTTCATAGACAAGTCAGACTTTTTCTTGAACCACTTTTCTTACATTTCATTACATCCTGAAGAAATGACAAAATTGAAATTTATTACATGTCAAAAGACATAATCCTTAATTGCTTTCTTCAAAAAGCCATGCTTGTTATTGTAGTCACATTTATTTTCTATTACAGCTAAGTAGAGGCTAATATTTGTATTATTAGTTTGGTATGCCCAGAATAATTATTATAGCCCCTTGATGTAATATTACTTCCAGACTGCATTTTCCCTTTGGGCTTGGTTAAGCAAAACTATATCATATATAACAGAAAGATACCATTAACAAGTAAAATGTTCACATCAAATCTTGTTAAGTTACATGGATCAAGTATTTAATAAATGGAATGTAATCTAACTTGGCTTTTATACATCTTGTTGATTTTCCATGGTTGCCTATAGTATAAGTTATATTGATGTCATCCTGTTAATGAGAAAATTTAGACTGTGTAATGTACCATACTCTCAACAATGTAATTGTATAATTTATTCCTCCTGCTAAGAGAATCAGTAAGCTTACTTACTGAACAGATGCAAAGAAAGAGAAATGTGTGAGATGCTCTGACAGGATGACACCATCCACAATACTAAACAAGAAGCATGTGTCATAAATGCAAACCTTATATAATAGAATAACACCTTTCAAAACACAAGTGTGATTGTAAAACCATCTGCTTCATAATCAGCTTCTCAAGTACATCTGGTATTGCTATATTGCTCACTAAATTGTTCCTAAATGCATTTAAAAACATAAAGTGAGTGCAAATAGTCTATGGGATAAGAAACTAAATGTCCAAATGTCTTCCTTTAGTACCTTTCTAATTTCATCACTGTATTTCTTAATTAAACTCTCTCAGTAAGCATGTAACTGTTACTATTAAAAACACATATTATTTAAATGAGTGTTTAAAGGACTCAGGTAAGTAGTGGTTTCAATTTAGCTGTGTAAGTTAAGTATAATTTTATTTCTATGTAATTATTTCTTTTTATTAAAAATAAAGAAAATACATCACGAGTCCTTATTTTAATCATAACATCATATACACTATGTATTGTTAGAAGTAGCAAGACAAAATGGTAAATTAACATAGGGCAGAAAATGGGTTCTGACTTTAAACATTTTAAAAATAACAGTTTAAAACTTAGTCTAAACTCACAAGCACCCTTAGATTTTATTATTTACATCAGGTATTTTGTTATTGTATCTCTTTAAGAGTAATATTTGTGTTGGAACTGTTTCCTGTTTGATCAATATTTCATAGGCAAATTCAGTTCAGTTCAGTCACTCAGTCATGTCCAACTCTTTGCAAGCCCATGAACTGCAGCATGCCAGGCCTCCCAATCCATCACCAACTGCCAGAGTCTACCCAAACCGAGGTCCATTGAGTTGATGATGCCATCCAAACATCTCATCCTCTGTCTTCCCCTTTTCCTCCTGCCCTCAGTCTTTCCCAGCATCAGGGTCTTTTTAAATGAGTCAGCTCTTCGCATCAGGTGGCCAACGTATTTGATTTCAGCTTCAAACCCTTCCTTTCAATGAACACCCAGGACTGATCTCCTTTAGGATGGAGTGGTTAGAGCTGGACATGGAACAACAGACTGGTTCCAAATAGGAAAAGGAATATGTCAAAGCTGTATATTGTCACCCTGCTTATTTGACTTATATGCAGAGTACATCATAAGAAACACTGGGCTGGAGGAAGCACAAGCTGGAATCAAGATTGCCGGGAGAAATATCAGTAACCTCAGATATGCAGATGATACCACCGTTATGGAAGAAAGTGAAGAGGAACTAAAGAGCCTCTTGATGAAAGTGAAAGAGGAGAGTGAAAAAGTTGGCTTAAAGCTCAATATTCAGAAAACGAAGATCATGGCATCCGGTCCCATCACTTCATGGCAAATAGATGGGGAAAACAGTGGAAACAGTGCCAGACTTTATTTTGGGGGCTCCAAAATCACTGCAGGTAGTGATTGCAGCCATGAAATTAAAAGATGCTTACTCCTTGGAAGGACCAACCTAGACAGCATATTAAAAATGGAGATACTACTCTGTCATCAAAGGTCCATCTAGTCAAGGCTATGGTTTTTCCAGTCATCATGTATGGATGTGAGAGTTAGACTATGAAGAAAGCTGAGCACCAGAGAACTGATGCTTTTGAACTGTGGTGTTGGAGAAGACTCTTGAGAGTCCCTTGGACTGCAAGGAGATCCAACCAGTCCATTCTAAAGGAGATCAGTCCTGGGTGTTCATTGGAAGGACTGATTTGAAGCTGAATTCCAATACTTTGGCCACCTGCTGTGAAGGGCTGACTCATTTGAGAAGACCTTGATGCTGGGAAAGATTGAGGGCAGGAGGAGAAGGGGACGGCAGAGGATGAGATGTTTGGATGGCACCACCGACTTGATGGACATGGGTTTGGGTAGACTCTGGCAGTTGGTGATGGACAGGGAGGCCTGGCATGCTGTGATTCATGGAGTCATGAAGAGTTGGACACAACTGAGCGACTTAACTGAACTGGACTGAGGTCCTTGTTTTGCTTATTTCATAGAAACAAACACAGAAAGTCAAGCAAAATAAAGAAACATAGGAGTACATTCAAAGAAAAAGAAAAACCCTGATGCAATGAAGCTAAATAATTTATCTGATTGAGAGTTCAAAGTAATGGTCATAAAGAAGCTCACCAAGTTGAGGAGAAGAATGAAAGAATACAGTGAGAATATCAACAAAGAGAAAATATGAGAAATAATTAATCAGAGATGAAGACTATAATGGAAATGAAAAATACATGAGAGGGAATAAGTACTAGACCATGTGATGCCAAAAACAGATATGTGATCTAGAAAACAGAATAATGGAAATCACCCAATCATAATAGCAAAAAAAAAAAGAATTTAAAAATATGAAGGTGTTTACAAGTATTCTGGGACAACATGATGCACATCAACATTTGCATTTTAGAAGAGAGAGAAAAAGGGGCAAAAAAATTATTTGAATAAATAATGGCTGAAAACTTACCTAACCTGGAGAAAGAAACAGATATCAAGGTAGAATAATAGAAAATCTGAAATAAGATGAATCCAGAGAGATTCACACCAAGATATATCATAATTAAAACACAAATATTAGAGTATTAGAGTGGAAAGATAAGTGCTAGGTGCCAAGAAATTCAGAAAGCCTTGGGCTTCCCTGGTGGCTCAGAGGTTAAAATATCTGCCTCCAATGTGGGAGACCCGGGTTTGATCCTTGGGTCGGGAAGATTCCCCTGGAGAAGGAAATGGCAATCCACTCCAGTATTCTTGCCTGGAGAAGCCCATGGACGGAGAAGCCTAGTAGGTTACAGTTTACAGGGTCGCAAAGAGTTGGACACGACTGAGCGACTTCACCTTCACCTAGAAGCTGGGAAGGTGGAATGTTCTGGAAGAGATTAAGATGGCAGAGTAGGAGGATGTGAAAGTCACCTCTCTCCATGAACACATGGAAAATAAATCTTTATGTGGGACACTTCTCACTAAAAAGTAACTGGAGACTGACAGAAAGACTCCTATATAACAAAGGCTGTAAAAAAGATCCATGTGGATTTGAGCAAGAAGGGAAGAGAAGCAGTCAAGTTTGAACCTTTGCTTCTGGGAGAGGACTCAGAGGAAAGGGAGATTATATGGGTGGAGATCTTTCCTGGAGAGTGAGTGGTTCGAGCCACATATTGAGTGCCCAAGCTCTGTGGCCCAACACAGGGAATACAAGCTCCCTTTGTAGTTTGGAAGCTGGTGAGACTAACAAGAGGGCTGTGGGAAGCCTGTACTTGTTCATAAGAGGCACATACATGTTTTCTTGTTCCCAAAGCAGGGAAGACAAGTTGTATTGAAAATCGCACCAGTGGTTGGATCTGTGATTGCCCTAGTGAATGCTGCAGCCTGAATCAAGCAAACAGTCCAGCCTGATGCTTCACGAAACAACTCCATACTGGGGCAAGGGTTTGGCTGTGCAACACAGACCCCAACCTGCATCTGAATAGAGTGGAAAAGTGAAAAGGGAGGTGAAAGTGATAGTGTTAGCTGCTTAGTCATATGTCTGACTCTTTCAACCCCATGGACTATAGTCTACCAGGCTCCTCTGTCCATGGTATTCTCCAGGCAAGAATACTGGAATGAGTAGCCATTCCCTTCTCCAGGGGTTCTTCCTGACCCAGGAATTGAATTCAGGTCTCCTGCATTGCGGGCAGATTCTTTGCCATCTGCCCAGCCATTACTGGCCCTTATAGAAGCAATGCATCAAAAGCAGTCCAGATCTTTGACCCAGGTCAGATTTCTGCAGCCTGTTCCCAGACATGCACCAAGTGTCCACACCAGACCCTCTTGCTCCAGCACTGTTCCCCTTCTGGGTGAGGATACAGGTGCTAGGAGAGGGGAAAACACAACTGCTTGGCCATGACCCTCTGGGCTTCTCTCATGGCACTTGGGACCTACCCTTACTCCTGATAAGTTGGTGATAGCCACTGAGGAGAGGGTTTAGCCCCAGCTTGCAACTGGCTCCAGCGCCAGTCCTTCCATTTTTAGCCCCACTTCTCACCAAGGTGATAGCTGGCAGCATACCCAGAGGAAAGATGTGATTTGTATTCACACCAATTCCAGCTCTCCCACCAAGGTACTGGGCATGTGCAGACTATATAGGGATGCTCTCACATAAGGAAACCCATTCAAAACCACCAGAGATAACTAGTGCACATAATTTCGTAGACATAAAGGTTAAGCAAAATGATAAGACAAAGGAATTTATTTTAGTAGAAAGAACAAGAGAAAACCCCTGAAAAAAACAACTAATGAAATAGAAATAGACATTTTACCAGATAATCAAAAACCTTAGTAGTAAGAATGCTACCTGAATTAGGAAAAAATAGATGAAAATAGTGAAAAAAATTTGACAAGAAATTAGAAAATTAAAAAATAATAGCAGTCAAATCAGAAGAATACAATTATTGGAATTAAAACATGCACACACACACACACTCACACACACTAGGAGGAATTAATAGCAGACTGGGAAGAACATCTAAGTGATCTGAATATAGGAAAATGGAAATCACTGAATCAGAACAGCAAAAAAAAAAAAAAAAAAAAAGAATTAATACAAAGTTTAAGGGATCTCTGAGATAGTATCAGGCACACCAACATTCTCATTATAAATGTCCCAGAAGAAGAGAAAGAGGAGAGGATTGAAAATATATTTGATAAACTTATGACCAAAATCTTCCCAAACCTGAAGAAGGAAACAGATAATCTGGTACAAAAGGGAGGGTTCTAGACAAGATGAATACAAATGGACCTACACCAAGATATAAATTAAAATGATAAAAGTTAAAGGTAAATGTAATTCTAAAGTCAGCAAGAAGAAACAGTCATATACAAGGGATTCCCTATAAGGCTATTAGCTAATTTCTTTACAGAAAATTTTGCAGGTTAGAAGGAGTGGCATAAATATATTCAAACTACTGAAAGGGAAAAACCTGCAACATAGGTTACCCTCACCGGGATTATATTTGGAATTTTAGGAGAAATATGGAACTTCTTAGACAAGTAAAATCTAAAAGAACTCATCAATACTAAATCTAAAAGAAGTAATGGGTCTTGAAGTTGAAACAAGAAGGCAATAAAAAGAAGAAACTAGAGGAAATGAAAAATCCCACTAGTAAAGGTAAATATATGATAAATACTGAGGATCAACCTCTTAAATAAACTAGTATGAAGATTAAAAGACAAAAAATTATAAAAACAACAATTAGTATAATTAGCAGTTAAGGAATAAGCATGAAGATTTAAAATGTGACATGAAAGCCCCAAAATGTGGAGGAGGGGAATGAAAACGTAGAACTTTTAGAATGAGTTTGATCACTTCTCAGCCTTTTGGCTAAGAACAAGTGTAGGATGAGTTTGAACTTAAAGGAAAACCTATGTGAATAAGTAGATATGAGTCAACATTTATAAACCGCATGTTAACCACAAATTACAAACCTACAATAGCTGGGCAAAAGTCAGAGGGAAAGGAACATAAGCACAGCACGAAAGAAATTGATCAAACCACAAGGGAAGAAACAAAAATAAGATGAAGAGAACAGAGAAGAACTTCAAAGACAACAGGAAAATAAGTACTAAAATGGCAATAAGCATATACCTATCAATAATTACTTTGAATGCCAATAGACTAAATCCTCTGATCGGGAAACATAGGGTGGCTAATTGGATTAAAAAAACAAAAACAAAACAGAACTCATCTATATGTACTTCAGAAAGAAGGACAGAACTGAAAGTCAAGGGATGGAGAAAGACAATAGTGTGAATGGAAACAACAAGAAAGGGGGATAGCGATACTCATGTCACACAAATTAGACTTTATTAAAAAGTCTATTAGTTGCTCAGTTGTGTCCAACCCTTTGTGGTCCCATGGACTATAGCCCATCAGGCTCCTCTGTCCATGGAATTTCCAGGCAAGAATACTAGAGTGGGCTGCCATTCCCTTCTCCAGTGGATCTTCCCAACCCAGGGATCAAACCCAGGTCTCCTGAATTGCAGGCAGATTCTCTACCATCTGAGCCACCTGGGAAGCCCTCTAAAAAAGACAGAAGGGCTTTAAATAATGATAAAGGGATAAATAAAAGAAGACTCATCGACATATATGCCCTCAATAAAGGAGCTTCTAAATCTATAAAGAAATTATGATCAGACACAAAGGGGGAAATTGACAGTGATATAATAATAGTAGGGGACTTTCGATACCTGGGTTGGGAAGATCCCCTGGAGAAGGAAATGGCAATCCACTCCAGTATTCTTGCCTGGAGAATCCCATGGACAGAGAAGCCTAGTAGGTTACAGTCCACGGGTCGCAGAGTCGGACACGACTGAGTGACTTCACCACCATCACCACCAGGGGACTTTAATACCTCTCTTACATCAATAGAGAGATCACCCAGACAGAAAAATTAAAAAGTTAACAGTGGTCTAAAATAAAACAATAGATCAGCTGAACTTAATAGATATCTACAGAATGTTTGATCCAAAAAAAGAGGAAAGTACAAACTTTTTCCAAGTGTACATGGAATATTGTCCAAAATAGCTAACGTGTTAGGCCACAAATCAAGTCTCAGTAAATTTAAGAAGATGGAGATCACATAAAGCATGTTTTCCAACCATAGCAATATGAAACTAGAAATTTATTACAAATATAAGACTGGAAAGATCACAAACATATGGAGACTGAACAACATGCTACTAAATAACCAATGAGTCAATGAAGACAACAAAAATAAAAAAATAAAAAACTACCTGAGACAAATATAAATATAAACACAATTTTCCAAAATATATGGGATGTAACAAAAGCAGTTGCTCAGTCGTATCTGACTCTTTGCAACCCCATGGATTGTAGCCCACCAGGCTCCTCGGTCCATGGGATTTTCCAGGCATGAATACTGGAGTGGGTTGCCATTTCCTTCTCCACATAGCAATACCAGCCTACGCCAAAAAACAAAGAAAATCTCAAATAAGCAATCTAATTTTAGATCTAAAGAAACTAAAAGAGATCAAACTAAACTCAAAGTTAGTAAAAGGAGGGACATAATAGAGTGATATTTTGTAAGATAGAAAATAAAAAAAAATCAATGAACCTAAGAGATAGTTCTTTGAAAAGATAAAGAAAATTTACAAATCTTTAGCCAAACTCATTAAGAAAAAAAGAAAGTGTTCACATAAAGAAAATCAGAAGTGAAAGAGGCGATGTTATCACTGATATGACAAAATTTAAAAATTAAGAGTTATACACCAACAAATTGGAGTAAAATTGGAAGAAAAGGATAAATATGTAGAAACATACAATCTTCCAAGACTGAATCAGGAAGAAATAGAAAACCTAAGCAGACCAATAACCAGTAATGAAATTGAAAGAAAGAAAAAAAAAATTAAGTTGCTCAGTCATGTCCAGCTCTTCGTGATCCCATGGACTGTAGCCTGCCAGACTTCTCAGTCCATGGAATTTTCCAGGCAAGGATACTGGAGCAGGTTGCCATTACCTTCTCCAGGGGATCTTCCCAACCCAGGGATCGAACCTGGGTCTCCCACACTGCAAGCAGACTCTACCATTTGCACCACCAGGGAAGCCCCATGAAACTGAATCAGTAATCAAAATGTTCAACTAGGATCAAGGAGCTTCACAGGTCAATTCTGAAAAAAATTCAACATCCATTTATGATCATCACACAGCTAACATCATACTCAATGATGAAAAGCTGAAATTATTTCCTCCAAGATTAGGAACAAGATAAGGATACCCATTCTCACCACTTCTATTCAAAACAGTTTTGGAAGTCCTAACCACAGCATCAGGAGAAGAAAAAGAAATAAAAGGAATCTAAATTGGGAAGAAAGAAGTAAATTGCAGGTGGCATAATATTAAACATAGAATAGAAAATTCTAAAGATGCCAGCAAAAAACTACTGAAACTCATCAAGGAATTTGGTAAAGTTGCAGGATAAAATATTAATACACAGAAATATGTTTTTTTCTATACACTTATAATGAACTATCCAGATGAGAAATTAAAAGAACACACCCATTTATAATTATATCCAAAAAATGAAATATATAGTAATAAATTAGCTAGGAAGATAGAAGATTTGTAGTCAGAAAACTATAAAACACTAATGAAAGAAATTGAAGATGATACAAACAGATGGAATGATATACCAAGTTCATGGACTGAAAAAGTTAACAATGTTACAATGACTGTACTACAAAAGGCAATCTACAATCCCTATCAAATACAAATGACATTTTTTCATAGAATTAGAACAAATAATTCTGAAATTTATATGGAAGCAAAAGGATGTCAAATAGTCAAAACAACTTTGAGAGAGAAGAGAGCTGGAGATATCATGCTCTCTAACTTCAGACTCTACTACAAAGCTACAGTAATCACAACAGCATGGTACTGGCACGAGAGCAGATTCATAGCTCAATGGAACAGAATAGAGAGCCTAGAAATAAATCCATACACTTATTATCAGTTGATCTATGGCAAAAGAGACAAGAATATATACAGTGGAGAAAAGACAGCCTTTTCAATAAGTAGAGCTGGAAAAACTGGACAGCCTCATATAAAAGGATGCGTTTAGAACATTGTTTCATACCTTATACAAAAATAAATTCAAAATTGATAAGAGACCTAAATGTAAGACCTGAAACCTTAAAATTCATAGAAGAGAATGTAGGTAGAACATTCCCTGACATAAATCGTATCAACATATTTTTTTGGTTCTTCCTCCTAAGACAAAAGAAGCAAAACACAAAAATAAGCTAATGGGACCTAATTAAGCTTAAAAACTTTTGCCTAGCAAAAGAAACCATTGTCAAAAATGAAAAGACTACCTACCTATCTAATGGGTAAAACTCTTTGCAAATTATAATGATGAATACAGCGTTAATATTTAAAATATATAAACATCCCATACAACTCAATATAAAAAATAACACGATTTAAAAAAGTCAGAAGACCTGAATAGATATTTTTCCAAAGAAGACATATAGATGGTCAACAGATGTGTGAAAAGATGCTGAACTTTGCTAATTATCAGAGAAATGCAGATCAAAACTAGGATGATTTATTACCTCATATCTGTTAGAAAAACTATCATCAAAAAGTCTCCAAATAATAGAAGTTGTGAAGGATGTGAAGAAAAGTAACCCTGTACACTGTTGGTTCAAAATGTAAATTTGTGCAATCACTGTGGAAAACAGTGTGGAGTTTCCTCAAAAAACTAAAAATAGAACTGCTGTATGATTCAGAAATTCCACTCCGGTGTGTACATCCAAAGAAAACAAAAACACTATTTTGATAAAATACGAGCGCCCCAATATTCATGACAGCATTATTTAAAATAGCTGAGATATGGAAGTAACCTAAGTGTCCACCAAAAGATGAATGGATAAAGATGTGGTGTGTATATGTGTATATAGACACCACAGATTTATATAAATATATGTAAAATGAAATTCATATGTGTGAGGTTGCTTCAGTCATGTCCAGCTCTTTGCAGCACTATGGACTGTGGCCCACCAGGCTCCTCTGTCCATGGGATTCTCCAGGCAAGTACACTGGAGGGGTTGCCATGCCTTTTGCCAGGGGATCTTCCTGACCCAGGGCTCCAATGCACATCTCCTGCACTGACAGGTGAGTTCTTTATCACTAGCCCCACATATTACTTGACCATTAAAAAAAAATGAAATGATACCATTTGCAAAATCATGGATGGACCTAGGAGGTATTATGCTTAGTGAAATAAGTTAGAGAAAACAGATACTGAATGTTATTCCTTATATGTGGAATATAAGTACAAAGCACATGAATGAATATAACAAAACAGAAACAGACATATATAAAGAAAACAAACTAGTGGTTACCAGTGAGGTGAGAGAAGAAAGGGGCTGGGGTAGGAGAGTAAGAGGCACAAACTATATGCCAGAATATAACATTAAATGGACTATTATCTGTAAAATATATTGAATCACTGTGTTGTACACCTATATTATATATATATAATATATTATAATCTACTATATATTTCTCTATATATATTATATATATAATCTACTACTATTATACAGTATAATCTACTATTATAATCTATAGATTATAATATATTATATTATATATTATATTATATATTATGTATATTATAAAATATATATATATACCATTTGCAATATATATATTATATATAAAAATATATAACATATATAATATATTATATATAATATATAATATATTATATATATAATATATTATAATATATTATAATCTATAATCTATTTAAACTACTTTGGTTAAATAAATAAATTGGAGCCAACAGAACTTTTGCATTTAGTTTTTCACACTGGCCACTCCTCTGGGAATAGTGAGCAAGAGATCAAGATGATGGAGTTTTGCTGATGACTGTTGTGTATACATGTTGTATTTCTCTAACAATTAGCCTTAGTGACTGCCAATCCCTTTGCTGTATTGAATCTATGTACATCTGAGTCTCACTGGACATATATATGATTAATCTTACAAGCCGACTAGAGTGCCTGAGGCTCAGCTCTCTAATTTGCCTTTCAGATACTGTCTGTCACAATTTTTGTGACAGAGAGTTTTAAAGTATTATTTGTCATTTTTGGCTTACTTGCATGAAATTTATTCCAGTCAGTGCTCAACATTACCAGTAGTTAGCTAATTCTGTAATTCTCCTTCAGTTTTACTATGTATCTTTCTATCATTTTTCTCAGTGAGTTTAAATTATTGAAGTATCACTACATACATTAAATTATACAAATTTTAGGTGTTGAATCATGTATGTGTTATTCGCTTCTGAATTACGATACTCTTGGGGCTTCTTTTGGCTCCAAAAGAATCCATCTGAAATGCGGGAGACGAGGGTCATTCCCTGTGTTGGGAAGATCCCCTGGAGAAGGGAATGGCTACCCAGTCAAGTATTGTTGCCTAGAGAATCCCATGGATAGAAGAGCCTAGGCCACAGTCTGCGGGGTCGCAAAGCACTGGACATGACTGAACAACTGAGGCACAGCGCTACAATCCTCTTGGCTTCTGGCACTGAAGCACTTGCATCTGGAATAATTTAATAGTCTATATTGGCTTTATATTCATAGTATTTATAACTTTGAATTTTTACCTGAAAAGGATGTCTCAGAGTGGAAGCTTATGTCCAAAATAAAAACAATTCATGAGAAATAATTCATGTTTCAGGAATTTTATTTTTAAAAACTAATGTTATTAATTATCCTCTACTAAATTAAAAAAAAACTCACAAATTCACATAATTTGAAGGAGCTGAGGGTGGGCAAAATAAGAACTTCACCTAATCTGACTTGCAGAAATTAATTCTACCACTTTTACCTTTGTATCTATTAAATGGAACCTGCCATTTCTCATATTCGTATTACAGTGTGGCATCAGAAATGGAATCTACTCTCAGTTTTACTTTCTTTTGCATGGTTCCTAATATTTCTGCCTCAAATAAATTTCTAGAAAGCCTTTTAAGAAGCATTTATAAGTTTTTCAGGGTCTTAGTATTTTTCTCTTTACAGAGCAAAATACATAGTTGAGTGGGAGAAAAATCTGTAAATATTATACATGATTTAAAAACTTATATATTTTATTTTTTTGCTTGATTTGCAAAAGATAATGCTTATAATGTCACATTGAATAAAACTTTAACTTTGAGATATGCCTGAAGATTATATCCTCTAATATGGAAACAAATTATTCATTTTTTAAACTTCAATAACAACTATGAATTGGTTTTAGTAATTTAGGTTGACCTAATCTTGATGCTTCTTTTGAGCATAGCTAACTTTCAGTTATTTTAAAATTGCTGTTTTTCAAACTTAGGTAATTCTTATAGACTTACAAGTTTTGACGTGTCCATTTACCACCCTCCTATTATTTACTTAATATTTTTTGAAATAACTTTTAAATAGAAAATAAAACCTAAGTAATGAGTTGACTGTGAAGAAGGCTGAGCGCCGAAGAATTGATGCTTTTGAACTGTGGTGTTGGAGAAGACTCTTGAGAGTCCTGTGGACTGCAAGAAGATCCAACCAATCCATTCTGAAGGAGATCAGCCCTGGGATTTCTTTGGAAGGAATGATGCTAAAGCTGCAACTCCAGTACTTTGGCCACCTCATGTGAAGAGTTGACTCATTGGAAAAGACTCTGATGCTGGGAGGGATTGGAGGCAGGAGGAGAAAAGGACAACAGAGGATGAGATGGCTGGATGGCATCACAGACTCGATGAATGTGAGTCTGAGTGAACTCCGTGAGTTGGTGATGGACAGGGAGACCTGGCGTGCTGCGATTCATGGGGTCGCAAAGAGTCAGACAGACTGAACTGAACTGAACTGAATGTTTCAGCCTTTCCTTATAATCGGAGAAGGCGATGGCACCCCACTTCAGTACTCTTGCCTGGCAAATCCCATGGACGGAGGAGCCTGGAAGGCTGCAGTCCGTGGTGTCGCTGAGGGTCGGGCACGGCTGACCGACTGAACTGAACTGAAGAACCACAGAAAAAAATAGATCTTGCATGTAGTCCTCTTTTAGGAGGAAAAGATGTGGCTGAATTTCTTCCCTTAACTTGAATGGATGGATGGATGGAGGGATGAATGAATGAGCCACCAGGAAGCCCAGAATAAAATCACAGATTGATCTGTTACTGGTGGCGTTTTAATGATAAAATGGCACATTTGGTAAATATTATTGTACAGATATAAAATCCTCTTGAATACAATTGTAATGATACCAAGTGTTATTCCAGAGGTTTTTATATCTGTAGAATAATATCTACCATATATGCTGCTCAATCATTAAAAAGCCACCAGTATTAGAACAATGTTATTTTTTCATCTATCCATCTATCTATTCATTCATTAATTCATATATTGGGCTACTAATATGTGAAAGCACCTCCATCCCTTTACCATTTGGTAACCATAAATTTGTTTTCTATTTCTGTGATCTATTTCTGCTTTGTAAGTAAGTCCATTTGTATCAATTTTAGAGTCCACATAATAAGCAATTTCATCTGATATTTATCTTTCTCTTTCTGGCTTACTTCATTCAGTATGATGATCTCTAGGTCCATCCATGTTGCTTCAGATGACTTTATTTCCTTCTTTTTTTAATGGCTGAGTAATATTTCATTGTATATGTGTACCACATCTTCTTTATCCATACCTCTCTCAGTGGATACTTGGGTTGCTTCCAAGTCTTAACTAATGTAAATAGTGCTACAATATACATTGGGGTGCATGTGTCTTTTCAAATTACAGTTTTTTTCCCAGAGTTAGGCCCAGGAGTGGAATCACTGGATCATATGGTGACTCTGTTTTTAATTTTTAAAGGAAGCTTCATACTGTTCTCCTTAGGGGCTGTACTGATTTACATTCCAACCAAAAGATCCTCACCCGCTCCAGCATTTATTTTTGTAGACTTTTTGATAATGGCCATCCTGACCAGTGTGAGGTGATAAATCATTTAGTTTTGATTTGTTTTCTCTAATAATTAGTGATACCAACATCCATATAAAAGACCAAGTCTCCATTCTGTGGAGCATCTCATCAAAGTGGCCCATTTGGATCAGGATAGTGAGAAACAGCTGGATTACAGATAAGTGTAAGGCTAGCTGGTTCTTAAAGCTCTATGAAAGAGTAACCTAGGTCACAGAAGTTTTGGTTCAGCAAAAGGACTGAGACTATCTTAATAAAGATGTTGATAATGGCAGTACTTCTGACAGAAATAAATGCTACTAATTAATAAGTCAGTGCTTTCAGACCTCAACAAACCTAGCTATTGTTAGATAATTGGAAGAACTGGTGCTACACCATGATACTCATGATACCTTTAAGGAGAAAATTTTGTGAGAGTAATACAGATAGTTTGGGCAGAATATTAGGTATAAACTAGAGTAAGATCGGAGAAGGCAATGGCAACCCACTCCAGTACTCTTGACTGGAGAATCCCATGGACGGAGGAGCCTAGTAGGCTGCAGTCCATGGGGTCACGAAGAGTCGGACACAACTGAGGCAACTTAGCAGCAGCAGCAGCAGAGTAAGATACAAATAGTGTCTACAAAATCAAGTCACATTAATTTATAATGAAGATTCTAGAGTGTTGTTATCTAATTTTGATATACATTAATTTATTAAAAAGTTATTGGATAACAGCTATGTACCAGTCACTTTTAGAGTTCTGGAAATATAAAATAGAAACTGTTTTTTGACTTAAAGGAGCTTACTGTTGAGTGAAAGATGTTCATGATAGCAATAATTACCTTTCTAAAGAACATTCTCTAGTAACTGGAAAACTCATTTGTGTCTCTCTATAATAAACTCAATGAATTTTAAAAGCTCTTTGTTTGTTGATATATTCATATATCTGTGAACTTTTGTCAGTTCAGAACATATTTATGGACTTCCTAGTATGTATGTCAAGCATTTTGAGAGAGGCTAGAGAGATCATGACAAAGATTTTGGTCTTATTTCAAGAAACACTTAGTCATATGTGATTTAGAGCTGACTACACGCCAGTTTTAAAATAAATTACTAAGTGAATCCAAACTCAGTCAAAAAAAGGAACAAAGTACTATGCAGAGTCTTTTTTTCTTCTTTTATATTCCTTTTCTCAACTCTTTAGTGCTTTTTGGTCTGATGATGTTTGTGTAAGTTTGGCTTTGTTTTGCTTAGGTTAGCAAATCAAGTAGGTCTTGGTGGTGAACAATAGAAATTGACTTTGATTAACTTAAGCAACAAACAAAAGGAATTTAAAGGACACATAATGCATTACTCATAATGGAAAATGAATGGTTCAAAAACATAGGCTTTGGGAAAGAACAGAAACCCACTGTTTCTCCAGTGATCTTGGCAGTGAGGACCCATAATCATTTTCCTTGGAAATAACTCAGTTCTGTCTTCTAACTTTTATATGTCACCATCCAATATTCACATTCCTAGGAGAGAGAATTTTGATTGTTCCAATGTGAGTTATGTGCCCATACCTAGGATAAGGGAAAAACAGCAGCATGATTTATAGTTCTCCTAGAACCACATGGAGTAGAGGAATGGTTTTTCAAGGGAAGAGTGAAAAGAGCAATTTTTAGTCAATTACAGGACAATGGATGTTGGATATATAAGAACAGTGTTTCTCAAAGTTGAAACATGGATGCCCTCTTAAATGAAAAAAGATGATCACAGCTCTCCTTAGTGTAGTTTAAAATTATTTTACTTCAACATGATTTTCAATATTTTAAACTGTTCAAACATTTTATGCTTATAAGAAATATACTACTTATTTTTATAAGTTTGTTGAATGGGGCAGGATGGAAACATGATCACTATTTTTTGTTTCTTGGTTTAAAACAACATGGAAAATTACATGTAATAGTACAGTAATACTGTGTTTCTGTTTTCCTTTCCAATGGGGCTGTCAGCTGGTAGCTAAGGGTGGAGAGTAGTTTCCCATAATTTTCATACAACCCCCCTGTGTAATCTTCAAAGTTATCTTACCAATCAAATGCAAACAAAACTAAAAGAGAACATAACATTTTTATTTTAAAACATTACTTGCCTGTGACAGATGACGTTGTTTACTGAAACTTAGATCATTGCTCAAAACATAAATATGAAACCAGCTGCTGCAAGGCAGTTTCCTTTAAGTTTGGGATGTCTGTATCAAAAACTTCATGTTTCTTCACTGAGACAACTTCATAACCATTGTTTTCAGAAACTTTAGTGATAACCATCTAACCTTCATTTGGCATGAAAATATTTGTATATTAAGCCCACATCTGTGCTTTTGTCATTAGCTTCAACAAATGAAGCTAACTGTTTAGTTTCACTGTGATAGTATAGACAAATGCAAAGTCGTCGAAATGACAAAGCTGCTCTTAAGTATAAGGCAGCTATCCAGAATATTCTTGTGTATAAAATTTTAGATTATTATCAAAATAAGCACATATAATTAAAAGAATTGTCTTGAATAGAAATCACATATCCTAATTGGGCATTGCTTTGGGCAGTCTGATTGTAGTGGCAGGTGAAGGATAGAAGGATAGGAAGGATGATCACTATGGGCAGGACACTTCCTACATCTCTGCATAGCTCTCCTTTCTTTCTTATTTGAACTTGGTTTAGTAGTCTTTAGTGAATGCACACAGTACTGATCAAGTTTTCCTTTTCCTTTAAAAAGAATTTTATTAGGTAGAAAAGAATGAGAGAAACTATGCATTTTATAAGATGATTTACTATATATTATTTGTTTATGCAAATCAGGAAAACTGCTTCTCAAGACATAGTAGACTTTAATTTATTTATAAGAGAAAACAATTATCATGAAATTATATGTGCGATAGATCCTGGTTCACACTCTGATGGTTCTCCTGCTTTGCAGGCAGATTCGTTACAATCTGAGCCACCAGGGAAGCCCTTTGGATGGTTCTGAAACAATTGTTAACAAAAATTATTTGAAATTTGAACTTTGTATAAGCAGTTTGTTTCAAGGTGTAATAGAGCAGCCAATTCTTTATTAGTAAATATACAACCCCCTTTACAAGGTTGTTGGTTGGAGAAGAATGAAGAATGATTGCCTCTGAAGGAAGTTAAATCAGTATTTAGAAGAAATATTGGCACATACATGTTGCATTATGTGTTGCACACATTGCAGCATTATTCACAATAGTCAATATATGGATACAACCTAAATGTCCTTTGACAGATGAATAGTTAAAAGAAAATGTGATATGTATATATATATGTGTATATATATATATATATATGTATGTGTGTGTATATATAATAGAATATTAGTAAGCCATTATAAGGAAGAAACTTCTGCCCTTATTTGTGATAACATGGATAAACTTGGAGGACATTATGCTAAGTGAAATAAGCCAAACAGAGACAGACAGGATCATATGGTATCACTTATAGGTGCAATCTTTTTAAAAAGCTATCTTCATAGAAACAGAGAGAGCTTCCAGGAGCTGGGAAGAGAGTGAAATGGGGAGATGTAGTCAGCAATGACAATCCACTCCAGTACTCTTGCCTGGAAAATCCCATGGATGGAGGAGCCTGGTAGGCTGCAGTCCATGGGGTCGCTAAGAGTCGGACACGACTAGATGACTTCACTTTCACTTTTCACTTTCATGCACTGGAGAAGGAAATGGCAACCCACTCCAGTGTTCTTGCCTGGAGAATCCCAGGGATGGTGGAGCCTGGTGGGCTGCCATCTATAGGGTCGCACAGAGTTGGACACAACTGAAACGATTTAGCAGCAGTAGCAGCAGCAAAGTGTAAAAACTTCCAGATATGCAGATGATACCACTCTAATGGCAGAAAACAAAGAGGAACTAAAGAGTCTCTTGATGAGGGTGAAGGAGGAGAGTGAAAAAAACCTGCTTAAAACTCAGTATTAAAAAACTAAGATCATGGCATATGGTCCCACCACTTCATGGCAAATAGAAAGGGAAAAGATGGAAGCAGTGACAGATTTCTTATTCCTGGGCTCTAAAATCACTGCGGATGGTGACTGCAGCCATGAAGTTAGAAGACAATAGCTTCTTGGCAGGAAAGCTTCTTTGTCATCAAACCCAGACTGTGTATTAAAAGGCAGAGACATCACTTTGCTGACAAAGGTATGTATAATCAAGGCTATGGTTTTTCCAGTAGTCATGTCCAGATGTGAGGACAGGACAATAAAGAAGGCAGAGCACTGAAGTATTGATGCTTACAAATTGTGGTGCTGGAAAGTACCTTGGACAGCAAGGAGATCAAACTAGTAAATCCTAAAGGAAATCAACACTGAATGTTCTTTGGAAGGACTGGTGCTGAAGCTGCAGCTCCAATACTTTGGCCCCCTGATGCAAACAGCTGATTCATTGGAAAAGACCCAATGCTTGGAAAAATTGAAGGCAGAAGGAGAAGAGGGCAACAGAGAATGATACAGTTAAATGGCATCACTGATTCAGTGGACATGAACTTGGGAAAATCTGGGAGATGGTGAAGGACAGGGAAGCCTTGCATACTGCAGTCCATGGGGTCGAGAAGAGGCAGACATAACTTAGCAACTGAGCAACAACAACACAAACTTCCTGTTATAAGAATAAGTTATGAGGATCTAATATACACCATGGTGATGGTAGTTAATAATATGGCATTGTATACTTGATAGTAGATCTTAAGCATTCTCACCAAATACACACACTCATGTGCACACACATACACACACACACACAAGTTAACTATGTGAAGAGAGATGTGTTAATTATCTCAATACTGGTAGTTGCCAGGGTCCAGCCCCACTGGATCCAGGGAATCTGAAGGGGGGATGGAGTCAGCGTCTTAGAAAGGACTATTTAATTAGAAATATAAAGAGGTTAGGAAAGAATAGTGTAGTAGGAAAATTAGTGGAGAAAAGATGCTGAATAACTTGGTTTACATGGAAAGCTAATAAAGTTTCAAGACAAGAAACTTGCACCACCTACATAGGCCACTGGTGCCCACTTGAATAGTGGAGGGTGCCCGCCTTGAGCTCCCTCTCGCATGGATCTTAGAAACCAGGGCAAGTAAGTAGACATGGCAAGCCTCCATGCTCCAGATGGGAATTTAGCCAGAAAAGAAGGAGAAAAGACCACACGGAGGGTACCAGTCTTTCCAGTGACTGGTCCATCCTTTATTGTCTGGGAAAGCTTTTTATACTTGTGGTTGTACATAGAGATCAATGAATAATACAAAGTTATGCAGTGTCAGCAGCCCTGACTCTTATTGAGACCACACTTTCTGTCTGCATACCTAGCTGTATACACAAGTCTTAGGTGATTTACATCATCTTCTGTCCAAGAGGCCTATTAGCATTTTATGGCCCTTTTCTGATAAGGGTCCATTAACCAGAAAACTTATTTGCCTTAAAAGTGTTGTTCTTACCAAAGTCTGGTGCCACTCTCAGAAAGCACTAATTAAGGTTACATTCTTACATAGTAAGGACACAACAATTTATAACAAGGAAAGAGGAGTACAGTGATTTATAACAAAGAGAAAGTTCATTAACTCAAAAGTCTAGTGTTGCTAACATCAAAACTACTATATTCCTTTTTCTATATTCCAATTACATTGATTAATATCCTCCAGGTGCCTAAAAGATAAAGAATATGGAGGCCTGGCAGCAGTCATTGACTCAACAGTAAAACCCATCACCAATATAATTCTTAGCTCTTTAGAAAAGGCTCTATATCTTTAAGATGTTTTAAGCTGCGTGCCTCTCGTGGTTGGGGGCTGTAAACAATCACAATTGTAAAAGTCTCTAACTGTCAGACAAGTTAGAGCCGTCAGAGGGGTTTGAGCTGAGACACTCCTTTTATATGCAGGAGATTGTTAACTGGAGCTCTAAGTTAACTCTTTCCAGAGAAAGGTGGTCAGGGGATAGCCCCCTGTTATGTCAGAAGTGTGGAAAGCACAGTACAATAAGGCAGGCAAATTCTGGTTTTGGGGGTAGATGCTCAGGAAATTCCAGCGAGGCTCCCTTAAGGCCAGACTCGCCTTTGCCTGTCAGACGCCTTAACCTCATGACCTTTGCCATGGGCCGGACTCCTCAAGCTGGCTCCCAGCAGGTAGTTATTCCACAATGTACATCAAATAACTGTGCTGTCCACTTTAAATATGTACAATTATATCTGTGGATTATTCCTGAATGAAGTTAGGGAAAAATGATTGTCTAATTTTTGTTTCTAAAGCCATATGAAAATTTGTCTCTAAGTATAGTAATACTAGGTCTTTCTTGACCCATCTGGCAGCACCATCAGTTGGTGGTGCAAGAATATGTTCCATGCAATCTACATTAGCTTCCATTCAAGCCAATCCAAATGGACATAGGCTTTAAATAAAATAGTACACTTATTGTGAAATTGTACCCTTAAGACTAGTCCCATAGATACACTGAACCATGATGTTGTATCTCCGGTAGAAATTAGTGAGCGTCTGTGGAAATTCTAGAGCTGCTGGCACATTGCCAAGCCTCAAGAAAAGCTGGCTGGGGTGATTTGACATGAGAAGACCCACATGTTGCTGAAAAAAATTTGACCTTTTAGCAAACTGACATATTTCTCTGTGAAGAAGCCTAGTACATTTACATGCCAAAAGAGTTTAATAGACTTTGAATGAAAAGAATTTGAAATACACAAATGTGAAATAAACTCTATTTGGAGGGTAAACACAATAAAAATAAAAATGAATTTACCTAGAGAAAGTTAGTTTAGGGTTTAAGACCTTCCCTTTAATGAAATGGCAAAAAATGTAAACTTCATTTATTTTCACTTAGACAAGAATTTATACTGATTATCTGAAGTCAGAGCTAATAATCCCAGTCTGTCAAAGGTCAACTCTTACATATGGGTTTTACAGTGTGTAAAAACACTCATTTAATGATTTTCCCACTCTAGTAGATTGAACAAAGATTCAATGCTAGCTGCACAGATTTGGGCAAGGTGCTGTCAATGAGACAAAGGTAAACAGAGCAAGCAAGCTGCAGATAAGATGCATATACACATTTTCATGGCATATTACTGCAGAGCCAAGAGAAGTGAGACGGTGGCTCTAGTAGTACAGAAACCCCTTGACAATGCAGGAGCCTTTAAGAGAAGTGGGTTTGATCCCTGAGTTGGGAATATCCCCTGGAGGAGGGCACGGAAACCCACTCCAGTAATCTTGCCTGGAGAATCCCATGGACAGAGGAGCCTGGTGAGTTACAGTCCATGGGTTGCAAAGAACTGGACATGACTGAAGTGATTTAGCACAGTTGCACATTAGTATAGGAGTAGAAACTTTGCACATAGGAAGTAAGAAGGGGGAATGATTGCATTCCCAGGTGCTTTTAATATAGAGAAAAAATAGATACCAGTCTTTGCCTTCATGGAGCTTTCTGTCTTGTAGCAGAAACAGAAGTAGAGCAGTAATTATGCAAATATTTAATCATACGTGCTTATGAACACCACAAAGGAGAAACACACTGTCAGGAGAATATGAAGTAGAAGACCTAATCTACTCTGAATTTTCAACAAAGTGTTTCCTGAGGAGATGGAATCAGAGCAGAGATCTAAAGGAGCTGGGTTACTAGGTTGAATTGGCAAGGGATTAGTTGGTGATGCTGACCTCAGGTAAAAATCTTGGCAGTGAATACAGTGGACTCAGCAAAAGAAGGAGAGTTTGCAGGGCAGATCCAAGAGAGCCAACTAATTGTCAGGATCATGGCATGATTTGAGGGGAAGTAGTGGGAAAAAGTATGGGAGAAGCTGGGGTTCAGAACAGAGTGTGGATTTGAATGCCTTTAATGAATACTTACCAAGGTACTTGGACTTCATTTTGATGTTCAGTAATTGTTGAAGTCATTTGAGCAGAGGGTATACTGGAAGCAGGACAAGAAAAGGCTACTCTCTTATCAATGTACACAATGCATTTGTGAGGAATCAGTCAGAAAAGTTGCAGTAGAGGTGTTACTGAAACTTTGAAAAGTCTGAATGAGAGTAACCTCAGTGCAGATGGAAGGAAGGTTGGAGTTAGATGTTAAGGGTGAGTGGAGTGGCAAAAGTGACTTCCAGGCTTTGGTTGTTTGACCCCAGTGTCAGAATTTCTGGACACAGGGAATTTGCTGACTGTCCAGTGGTAAGGACTCTGTGCCTCCACTGCAGAGAGCATGGGTTTGACTCCTGATGAGGAAACTGAGATCCCTCAATCCACAAGTGGACGGCCACCAAAAAAAAAAAAAAATTGCCAAGACTCACGCACAAAAGGGTAAACTTTTGCTGAGACGTGAATGGGGTTTGTGAACCTCAGCTAAGTAAATGCTTTTTTTTTTTTTTAAAGAAGCAGTAATATCTAATAGGTAGACAGGATGAATAAATTCATATGACAGACTTCATTTAATACAAAGTAGAGGAAAAAACCTGTAGTTTCCCCCTGCAAATCTGCTTATATGAATGAAATATAAATTATTTTTGTAGGTATCACATTAATTTTTAAACATTTTTTTCCTTTTGTTTTTTCTTGTTTCCCCAAATTATTAACACTCTAGGGTTGTTAAAGAGGCAGGGAAGAAGTATGTAGGAAAGATTATTTATTGTAAACTTCCTGTCACTTAGCCAGCAGTTTAAGGGCTATCCTCCAAGGGAGAGGCAGGCAGCTCTTTGGTTCAATAATATGAGTCAAAGGGCAGGGTAGAACCAGGTAGCTTGGCTGTAATAATGAAGCATCTTTACACGATATATAGTGACTCATTTACTTTTCTTCCAGAAACTTAATTTGTGATCCCGAACAGTAAGGAGTGTTTACTTAATTCATTTAAAAAGAAGCAACAACTAATCCCACTCTGCCTATAATAATCAGCCAGTTGAACCAATTCCAGGAGATCTCTTAAAAAATTTTTTTTTTTATTTTGCACTTATGTAATTTAAGAAGAATGTCTTGCTAGTCCACAATTGTGTTTTATTCGTTCATTCTTGAAAGTCTTATTCCATTCACCCTGTGATATGGGTAGAGTTAACATGTTCATTCAACCTGCATTCACATTTTGTCAACTGTGGAAGTTCAGTGAATTGACTCAGTTATTGGATAGGAGAATGCTTTGCTGGGTAGTTCTAGGAATAGTCCTAATGCTGTTCCAGGAAATATACCACCCCCTCCACCACCACCACACCGCCACACCATTTACAAGATACTTATATGTCTGTCCCCTAGCAGATTAGAGAGTTTTAGTTTTAGCTTGGAGCAGCTTTTGGAGCCCACTTGGGGGTGGACATGGGGGGGCCAAATAAACAGAGATGCTCTCTCAGTATTTAGGAGTGCATCTTCTGAATCTTTTAAAGAAAAAGTTCAACTGCTATAATTAATTGAAGTTTTGGGGTCAGTTTTATATTCACAATTAACCTGCTTTTGAATTGAGATTTCCATACAATCATTTCGTGACAGTAATAGAAAGACTTAACCAGCTAAATAAGACCAAGCTTGTTGTTTTTGTCTTTGATATTTTTCCATTTGGAGGATGATGGAGATGAACTCTTGTGTCATTGAAGAGAATAAGAACAACGCTATAAAGAAAAGTTGTTCAATTACTGTGCATGAACTTGAACCTGTGTCTATCCTCTTCTCCCCGTGGCACTTATTTACCTTCCCTGTGAACTGAATGTAGTAATCATGCTTCATTCGATTGAGAGAACACTGTTATGAAAATTTTCTTTAAAGGCAACGTTTGGCAGAGTTTTCCCTCCATAAAAATGCTTCAAACATCCCTGATGATACCATTTTAAAAGAAGAGGCTCAAAATATGAAACCTCAAGAAGAACTTCCACAGACTGCAAATCTAATGAAAGATCATTTGGCAGAAAGCAGAGTAACATTAGCAATTTTCAGAGATTGTCAGTTGAACTAGGACTTTGATACCATTAAGACGATATATTCAGTCAATTAAGGATAAAGAGGTAAATGTAAACTCTATATATCTCCAAGTATTGGATTTTGGCTTATTTTGCTCCCTGTATTTTGGTGTGGAAGAAATTTTATTTTACTATAGGATATTCCACAGGAAAATGGGTTTCTCTAAAATACAGGCAGATTTGGTGGAAATAATACACTCTAGTTGGTTTAATATAGGGATGATGTGAAGCTCTGCAGTTTTGACAATGTGTTCTCATATCTTATCAAAATACACTTCCTCTCCAATATTCTGTACTCTCAAACACTTTAAAAAGATGTAATCCAGGGTGAAATACTGAAAAAAATTATTCAATTTCACGTTTATTTGCATTATAAAAATCCTGGGGGAAATTGCACAGAGAAGTGTGTTTGTAGTGTATACTATAATGTCAGGAATTGTGCTGTTGTGGCTGAAGAATTTCGTAAATACTTCCTTGTATTATCAGAAAGATCAAAATAGCAAACCACCTGGGAGGCTGTTTAAAGTTTCCTTATCTCCTTTTAAAAGTGGCATGCTCTAGTTTAGTAAAATTCAAATAGAAACATAGTGGATGGTTTTTCTTTTATGTAAATATTTCATTCCTTTCACTGGTGCGTCTTCGCCTTGAGACAATGTTTCTACTCTGCAATTCAGAAAATGGCACAGAGGGTTTTTATGAAGACAAACTGTCTACAGTTCCTGCCAAGCAATAGATTAAAAATGGTGTTATTTTTGAAAGCATGTAAAGGGTATGTGCCCACAACTAACAGTTAAGGCTATGAAATAATATATCCACAGTTATATAAAGTGCTAATTAATGTAAGAAATTTGAAAGTTCACTGACTTTCATAATCTGTCTCTTAAAAAGTAAGTCTCATTCTGAAGAGCTGTGGTCTTCCCGCTGTGTGCACATGATTAGCAGTAATGGAAATTGAATAAGCATATGTAGTGTAAACTCACCCTTGCTTTTACATTGTGCTTGTCAAGTGGAGATATAAAATGAGATGTGCTGTTAATGTTTCACTGCTCTGTGGCCATATGGTAGGCTTTTAGCAAAGTGGCATCCTGGGAGGATATTTGCTTATTTTTCATGCCTAACATTGAGACACACAGCATCCTCTCCCCCTAATGTCTAGTACAGAGTACTAAGAGAAACAAGTGGCTTGTTTTTCGTACTTATGACCTAACAGAGGGTTCCCATTCATTATAAATTATGTCTAATATTAGAGAAGGCAATGGCACCCCACTCCAGTACTCTTGCCTGGACGGAGGAGCCTGGTAGGCTGCAGTCCATGGGGTCGCTAAGAGTCAGACACGACTGAACAACTTCACTTTGACTTTTCACTTTCATGCATTGGAGAAGGAAATGGCAACCCACTCCAGTATTCTTGCCTAGAGAATCCCAGGGATGGGGGAGCCTGGTGGGCTATCTGTGGGGTCGCACAGAGTTGGACATGACTGAAGCGACTTAGCAGCAGCATGTCTAATATAAACCTTCATAACTGAATTTTATTTAACGTATTTTCAATCTATGGTACTGGTGGTACTTTCTTTTCTGTCCTAAAGTTTTCTAGAAAGGTCTATAATCTCAAAATAAAACAAAAATACCCTCCTGTTACAGAAAGATTGGAGAATGTATGATTTAGGAGAGCATGTGGTTAATGTTTTTGAGAATCTACAAGTCCAGCAATGTTTTAATGTTATTTTGTTTAATCTTTACCATACACTTTTGATATAGAAATTATTCTTAATTCATAAACAAGGAAAGAAGGTGGTTTTGTTCCTTGCCAATAATCACAGAACTTGTGAATGACAAAGTTGTAATTAAATCTCAAAGCGGTAGAACGACTCTCTTTCGCTGCAAGTGTTGTTCATAGCTCTTAATTTGCCCCTTGGACGGATAAAGTTAAAAGCCTACTAACTTTATATCATGATTCTCTTATCCTGTTACAAAATCATCCTGCCAGTGAAAATTCACACTCTATGATTATGCAGTTATTAATCGACATTCAGTTTTCTCCCAAAATTCAGTGGTGATATTGAAATGGATTTGGTACCAGTTCTTTTCAAATCCTACTATTATCCTGAGTAATTTCTTTTTAAAACTATTTTTAATTGGAAGATAATTTATTTGTAGTCTTGTGTTTGTTGCTGCCATGTGCTGTGCTGTGCTTAGTCTCTCAGTCATGTCTGACTCATTGCAGCCCCGTGAATTGTAGCCTGCCAAGCTCCTCTGTCCATGGGGTTCTCCAGACAAGGATACTGGAGTGAGTTGCCATGCTCTCCTCCAGGGCATCTTTCCTGCCCAGGGATCAAACCCAAGTCTCCTGCGTTGCAAGTGGAGTCTTTACTACCTGAGCCTAACTATGTCTCCTCCCTCTTGAACCTCCCTCCCACCTCACACCTCATCCCACCTGTCTAGGATGACTAGCAGACTCCTGAACATTATCATGATCCAGAATGACTCTATCTCTAAAATGCTAAATAATAACATAGAAAAGATTGCTGGTTACCTAGCAACCAATACTTTTCTCCTTCACCTTAAGCATAAAACCCATGACTTGTGGTAAACATAACTATCTATAAGAAACATTTTTAATTAATTTTAGTTTTGGCTGCACTGGATCTTTGTTGCAGCCTGTGCTTTCTCTAGTTGTGGTGAGTTGGGTTAGTCTTTTTGAGGTGCTCAGGCTTCTCATTGCAGTGGCTTCTATTGTTGCAGAGTACAGCCTCTAGGGTGCACAGACTTCAACAGTTGTCGGCACAGAGTCTCATGGGCTTAGTTACTCTGCGGCATGTGGAATCTTCCTGGATCAGGGGTCAAACCTGTATCCTCTGCATTGGCAGGTGGATTCTCATCCACTGCACCACCAAGGAAGTCCCCAAAGAAATACTTTTTTCCAGATTTTCTTATCTCTTAGCCAAATGACAGTTCTGATCAATAAAACATAAGCGAAAGTTTGTGTAAAACTGTCCTTAAAGGGGAGCTGGGGCAAGAGATTGCTCTGTTTCTTACTTCTTACTGGCTTGACAACAAATGTGGTACCTGGACCATTTTGAACCATCAGAAGGAAAGCATGAGTTCAAGATGACTGAAGGATGAGAGAGCAGTAGACTGGTTCCCTGATTCTTGAGGCTGCTGCTGCTAAGTTGCTTCAGTCGTGTCTGACTCTGTGCAACCCCATAGATAGCAGCCCACCAGGCTTCCCCATCCCTGGGATTCTCCAGGCAAGAACACTGGAGTGGGTTGCCATTTCCTTCTCCAGTGCATGAAAGTGAAAAGTGAAAGTGGTCTCTCAGTGGTGCCCGACTCTTAGCAACCCCAGGGACTGCAGCCTTCCAGGCTCCTCCGTCCATGGGATTTTCCAGGCAAGAGTACTGGAGTGGGTTGCCATTGCCTTCTCTGTCCCTGATTCTTAGAGTGCTTTTAACAGCTCTGGACTGTCTATTTCTGGACTTGCTTTACATGAGATAAAGAAATAACTCTTTCTTTTAAGTGAGTATTAATTTATTTCTTCAAATTCAGCCAAGTGTAAACCTGATGTGTTAACTCTCAGACACAGTATTAAGCTGTTCATTATCTCACACTTCAGTGGCTCTCTTCTGATAACCGCTGTTTTCCTAGCCAGTCCAGCACTCACAGTCAAATACAAGAACAGCTCTCTCACTGACACTGTAGTTATCATTTCCTAGAAAAATCAGAGAATACCATCCCAGATATAATGCAGCAATCAAGAATTGCCTAGATTTTCTACTCCATACCATTTATTTGCACATTAATTTTCCTTGATCTAGAATGCCAACCTCTCCATGACTCTTCAGAAAATCCTAGTCTCTTAAATATCACTATATATAGTATGTAGTATATATTAGGCTGGTACAAAAGTAACTGAGGTTTTTAATGATGAATTTTAAATCATTATGACTAGGCTCAAGGGCTTCTCAGATGGTGTTAATGGTTAAGAACCTACCAGTGCAGGAGAATAAGAGGCATGAGTTTGATCCCTGGGTTGGGAAGATACCCTGGAGGAGGACATGGCAACCCACTCTAGTATTCTTGCCTGGAAAAATCCCATGGATGGAGGAGCCTGGCAGGCTGCAGTCCATAGGCTGGGAAAGAATTGGACAAGACTGAAGTGACTTAGCACATGTAGCACAAAATAAGTATAAAATAAATAACAAGTAATATGTCATTAGCAAAAAAAAAAAAACGAAGAAATATGCATTGAAATGATGTATAATATAGCCACATTTGTTTAAAATGTATTCCAATATCAAATGACAAAGTTCAACAATGTAAAACTGCAATCACTTTTGCAGCAACCTAAGAATATATTCTTAGGAGAAGGCAATGGCAACCCACTCCAGTACTCTTGCCTGGAAAATCCCATGAACAGAGGAGCCTGGTAGGCTGCAGTCCATGGGGTCGCTAAGAGTTGGGCACGACTGAGCGACTTTACTTTCACTTTTCACTTTCATGCATTGGAAAAGGAAATGGCAACCCACTCCAGTATTCTTACCTGGAGGATCCCAGGAACAGAGGAGCCTAGTGGGCTGCCGTCTATGGGATCGCACAGAGTTGGACACGACTGAAGCAACTTAGCAGCAAGAATATATACTGTGGTGTTAGAGAATTCTTGAAAGTCCCTTGGACTGCAAGGAGAGCCAACCAGTCCATTCTGAAGGAGATCAGGCCTGGGATTTCTTTGGAGGAATGATGCTGAAGCTGAAACTCCAGCACTTTGGCCACCTCATGCAAAGAGTTGACTCACTGGAAAAGACTCTGATGCTGGGAGGGACTGGGGGCAGGAGGAGAAGGGGATGACAGAGGATAAGATGGCTGGATGGCATCACTGACTAGATGGATGTGAGTCTGAGTGAACTCCAGGAGTTGGTGATGGACAGGGCCTGGCATGCTGTGATTCATGGGGTCACAAAGAGTCGGACATGACTGAGTGACTGAACTGAACTGAACTGAAGAATATATAATTATGTATGTAACATAATCTTTGATTACAACTTTATTGACATGATTATACACCACTTCTTCCTGGTCCAGTATACCCAGATGTTTATACTGTCAGACTTACTGATTTTCAAAGGGTTTTCTATTTTCAACAAGTCTGACATTTCTGACTCATCAGTGAAATAGCCTATGAATTTAATTGATGCTAATAGGAGAGAGATGTATACATGTATCTTCTAGTATTTTGTAAGGAGAATATTCAGGGATCATATGAACATAATGTTTTGTATTTGCATTTAAATCTGACAGACATATTCCTCCTTTGTTTTTAAGAAACTGAAACATTTAAAATGATCTAGCGAAATATGACTCTCTACTTAAAAAATGCATATGTCCATCCTTTATTTAAATTTTATTGTTGATAATGTCAGACTATTCCTATGTAAATGAAAACAACATCTTTTAATTTAGTTTCATGTAACATTAAAATGTATAGCATAATATCAATGAAAACTGGATTCTCCTGAAAAGTATAAATATAGAAACATATATTTCTATATTCTAGAAAATCTAGAAATCTCTAGTTTAAAAAACTGTAAAACAAGATTGAGCTGTCATTGCAAGTTATGTTAAAATCTCTACAGCATTGCTAAGTAAGATACTATATCAGGATAAATATTGTTATCAATAAATGGTATAAATGCCTGGATTTTCAAGTTATTTACAGAATCCTTAGAAAATCTGATAAAAATTAAGATTCTTTAGGTAAGATATGATTTCTTTAATCATTACTAATGATTAAAGAAGTATGTTTTGAAACCTAGAAATATTAACATTTAACAAAATATAGTTGAGACTACATCTTTACTGATGAGAAATATTAGAAGGCTAGTGAACTGATAGGCGCTTAGGTTGCTTCCGTATCTCGGCAATTGTAAATAATGCTGCCATGAGCAGGGATGCGTGCGTCTTTTGAATTCACATTTTCCATTTTTCAGATATATGCCCAGGAGTGGAACTGCTGGGTCGTATGGTAGTGCTATGTTCAGTTTTTTGGGACACCTGTGTACTATTTTCCACAGTGGTGTACCAATTTACATTCCCAGCAACAGTGTATGTGTTCCCTTTTCCCTACTCCATGAAATGCCTATTCATGTTTTTGCCCACTCAAAAATGAGTTTGTCCATTAAAAAATTAATTGCTCTTTTCTTATTGACTTTTATAAATTCCCTGTGTAGTTTGTTCATGAATTCATCACAGTTTGTGTTCTAGGAAGCAGATACTGAGAGTGAAAAAGGAGAGTTTTATTAAGGAGTAACACCATTCTTGGTCACTATGATGCTGAAAAAGAATGATATCAGTTCACAAGCCGAAGGAGACTCTGAAGGTGTTAATAGCTGAAAGCTGACAGCTACCCATACTCTTAGTAATGGCTGAGTTCTTTCTTAAAGGCAATACACATCTCTTCATTTGTTACAGACCCTTTTATAGTTGTATATATATATTGCAGATATCCTGTCAGTGGCTTGTATTTTCACACTTTTAGTGGTGTTTTTTTGATGAATATGACTACCTAATTTTAATGTAGCTTAATTTATTAAAATTTCCATTCATGTTAATATTGAGTTCTGATAAAAACTATTCCAACTTAATTATGGTATTTTTAGTGTTACTTGCTAGAAGTGTCATTGTTTTGATCTTCTACCTTTAGATGTACACACCATGTGGAACTGATTTTGGTCAACAGAGAAAAATAGGGGTAAAATTATCTATCTATCTATCTATCTATCATCATCTGTCTATAATTATCCTTAGACAAGATATATATATATACATCCAATTAACCCAGCAGAATTTATAGAAGATCATTCTTTTCTACTATTCTGCAGTGGCATCTCTGTCATACCTTCAGTTCAGTTCAGTTCAGTTGCTCAGTCGTGTCCGACTCTTTGTGACCCCATGAATCGCAGCATGCCAGGCCCTGTCCATCACCAACTCCTGGAGTTCACTCAGACTCACATCCATCTAGTCAGTGATGCCATCCAGCCATCTCATCCTCGGTCATCCCCTTCTCCTCCTGCCCCCAATCCCTCCCAGCATCAGAGTCTTTTCCAATGAATCAACTCATCTCATGAGGTGGCCAAGGTACTGAAGTTTCAGCTTTAGCATCATTCCTTCCAAAGTAATTCCAGGGCTGATCTCCTTCAGAATGGATGGGTTGGATCTCCTTGCAGTCCAAGGGACTCTCAAGAGTCTTCTCCAACACCACAGTTCAAAAGCATCAATTCTTCAGCGCTCAGCCTTCCTCACAGTCCAACACTCACACCCATACATGACTACTGGAAAAACCATAGCCTTGACTAGACAGATCTTAGTCAGCAAAGTAATGTCTCTGCTTTTGAATATCCTATCTAGTTTGGTCATAACTTTTCTTCCAAGGAGTAAGCATCTTTTAATTTCATGGCTATAGTCACCATCTGCAGTGATTTTGGAGCCCAAGAAAATAAAGTCTGACACTGTTTCCACTGTTTCCCCATCTATTTGCCATGAAGTGATGAGACCAGATGCCATGATCTTCGTTTTCTGAATGTTGAGCTTTAAGCCAACTTTTTTGCTCTCCTCTTTCACTTTCATCAAGAGGCTTTTTAGTTCTTCACTTTTGCCATAGGGGTGGTGTTATCTGCATATCTGAGGTTATTGATATTTCTCCCAGCAATCTTGATTCTAGCTTGTCCCTCATCCAGCCCAGCATTTCTCATGATGTACTCTGCATATAAGTTCAATAAGCAGGGTGACAATATATAGCCTTGACGTACTCTGTTTCCTACTTGGAACCAGTCTGTTGTTCCATGTCCAGTTCTAACTGTTGCTTCCTGACCTGCATACAGATTTCTCAAGAGGCAGGTCAGGTGGTCTGGTATTCCCTCTCTCAGAATTTTCCACAGTGTATTGTAATCCACACAGTCAAAGACTTTGGCATAGTCAATAAAGCAGAAATAGATGTTTTTCTGGAACTCTTTTGCTTTTTCCATGATCCAGCAGATGTTGCCAATTTGATCTCTGGTTCGTCTGCCTTTTCTAAAACCAGCTTGAATATCGGGAGTTCATGGTTCACGTATTGCTGAAGCCTGGCTTGCAGGATTTTTAGCATTACTTTACTAGTATGTGAGATGAGTGCAATTGTGCAGTAGTTTGAGCATTCTTTGGCATTGCCTTTCTTTGGAATTGGAATGAAGATTGACCGTTTCCAGTCCTGTGGCCACTGCTGAGTTTTCCAAATTTGCTGGCATATTGAGTGCAGCACTTTCACAGCATCATCTTTCAGGATTTGAAATAGCTCAACTGGAATTCCATCATCTCCACTAGCTTTGTTCGTAGTGATGCTGTCTAAGGCCCACTTGACTTCACATTCCAAGATGTCTGGCTCTAGATGAGTGATCACATCATCATGATTATCTGGGTCGTGAAGATCTTTTTGTACAGTTCTTCCAAGTATTCTTGCCACCTCTTCTTAATATCTTCTGCTTCTGTTAGGTCCATACCATTTCTGTCCATTATCAAGCCCATCTTTGCATGAAATTCCCTTGGAATCTCTAATTTTCTTGAAGAGATCTCTAGTCTTTCCCATTTTGTTGTTTTCCTCTATTTCTTTACATTGATTGCTGAAGAAGGCTTTCTTATTCTTCTTGCTATTCTTTGGAACTCTGCATTCAGATGCTTATATCTTTCCTTTTTTCCTTTGCTTTTCGCCTCTCTTCTTTTCACAACTATTGGTCAATAAATGCACAGGCTTGTTTCAGGGCATTCTGTTTTATTGTATCAGCCTGTTTAGCTCTTCCTGCAGTACCCTCCCTAATTTAATTTCTGTGGTTTCAGAACTAATCTTATTATCTGCTGATATAGTTCCTTGTTCCCTTTCTTCAAAACTTTCTACCAGTCTTTCTCAATTGATGTCCTCATCTGAATAGAGGGAAAAAAATAATTTGAGTGATAATTTTATCCCATATGTTACCATTTTAGATACACAGGAGGGAAGTTGTTAATAACTCATGAAATGGAACTTTTAGGGCGACAGAGTTTAATCCTCTCTTAAAACTCTGGTTGAGATATCTGAGAGAGCTGCTCATGGTTCTTTGTGTATTTAAAATAAGCTTGTAATATTTCCAGAAAATTTTACTGGGAATTTTATGAGTGCAGAATTTAATCTATATTCCCTTTGAAGAAAACCAAAATCTTTAAAATATGAAGTTTGAAGTCACTAATATGATATATTGTTCCAATTATTTAGGTCTTCTTTAATCTCTCTCATTAATTTTTATAATTTTATAAGATCTGATGTGTATTTTGTTAGATTTGTAATTAGATGTTTGTTACATTGAATGCTATGTAAAGTAACACTTAAATATTTTAAATTTTCATTGTTGACATTATTCAGAAATTGATTTGTTAAACACTGACCTTCTAATTCTTAGCCACAATAAATTTACATATTGCTTCTTATAGTTATTGTGGAAATTTTTTAAATTTTCTGTGTGCACAATTGTCTATTGGATCTATCTGTGAATAACTACAGAGTGGCAAGAATACTTGGAAGAACTGTACAAAAAGATCTTCACGACCCAGATAATCATGATGATGTGATCACTCATCTAGAGCCAGACATCTTGGAATATGAAGTCAAGTGGGCCTTAGACAGCATCACTACGAACAAAGCTAGTGGAGGTGATGGAATTCCCGTGGAGCTGTTTCAAATCCTGAAAGATGATGCTGTGAAAGTGCTGCACTCAATATGCCAGCAAATTTGGAAAACTCAGCAGTGGCCACAGGACTGGAAACGGTCAATCTTCATTCCAATTCCAAAGAAAGGCAATGCCAAAGAATGCTCAAACTACTGCACAATTGCACTCATCTCACATACTAGTAAAGTAATGCTAAAAATCCTGCAAGCCAGGCTTCAGCAATACGTGAACCATGAACTCCCTGATATTCAAGCTGGTTTTAGAAAAGGCAGACGAACCAGAGATCAAATTGGCAACATCTGCTGGATCATGGAAAAAGCAAAAGAGTTCCAGAAAAACATCTATTTCTGCTTTATTGACTATGCCAAAGTCTTTGACTGTGTGCATCACAATAAACTGTGGAAAATTCTGCAAGAGATGCGAATACCAGACCACCTGACCTGCCTCTTGAGAAATCTGTATGCAGGTCAGGAAGCAACAGTTAGAACTGGACATGGAACAGCAGAATGGTTCCAAATAGGAAAAGGAGTATGTCAAGGTTATATATTGTCACCCTGCTTATTGAACTTATATGCAGAGTACATCATGAGAAACGCTGGGCTGGGAGAAGCACAAGCTGAAATCAAGATTTCCAGGAGAAATATCAACATAAATATCAATATGCAGATGACACCACCCCTACGGCAAAAAGTGAAGAACTAAAAAGCCTCTTGATGAAAGTGAAAGAGGAGAGCAAAAAGTTGGCTTAAAGCTCAACATTCAGAAAATGAAGATCATGGCATCTGGTCTCATCACTTCATGGCAAATAGATGGGGAAACAGTGGAAACAGTGTCAGACTTTATTTTTTTGGGCTCCAAAATCACTGAAGATGGTGACTACAGCCATGAAATTAGAATACACTTACTCTTTGGAAGAAAAGTTATGACCCACCTAGATAGGATATTCAAAAGCAGAGACATTACTTTGCCAACTAAGGTCCGTCTAGTCAAGGCTATGGTTTTTCCTGTGGTCATGTACGGATGTGAGAGTTGGACTGTGAAGAAGGCTGAGCGCTGAAGAATTGATGCTTTTGAACTGTGGTGTTGGAGAAGACTCTTGAGAGTCCCTTGGACTGCAAGGAGATCAGCCCTGGGATTACTTTGGAAGGAATGATGCTAAAGCTGAAACTCCAGTACTTTGGCCACCTCATGAGAAGAGGTGACTCATTGGAAAAGACTCTGAAGCTGGGAAGGATTGGAGGGAAGGAGGAAAAGGGGATGACCGAGGATGAGATGGCTGGATGGCATCATGGACTCAATGGACATGGGTCTGAGTGAACTCCGGGAGATGGTGACGGACAGGGAGGCCTGGCATGCTGCGATTCATGGGCTTGCAAAGAGTCGGACATGACTGAGTGACTGAACTGATCTGACTCCTTTTCCAATTATTTATTTTTTTATTTTATGGCACTGGTTGCAATCTTCATTACATCTAGAAAGAGCAATAATCACACTCATTGCCAACTTCTTGAGGGAAAGCTTTCATTATTTTCCCTTTATGTACAATATAAATTTCTTTCTACAAAGGATTTTCTGTATTATATTAGCAATGGTCTTTATCGTCTTAATTCCACTAGTTTTTATTATGAATGGGCAGTTAGGATGATCATGTAATTTCCCCCTTAGAATATTAATGTTATGAAATACCTAAGTTCAAATGTTAAAATAATCTTGCATTCTTAAAATAAATGCAGCGTTATTATTTTCCCCACATTTTGTATCTTATCAGTTCACTAATACACTGTTTAAGATGTTTGTACCTATGTTCCTGGGAGAGATTTGCCTATATATTTCATTTCTTAATGGGACTTTCAGTGATTGCTATCAATGTTATGCTAGTATTGTGAATTCAAGTGGTCTCATTTTCTATTCTGAAAGTGATTGACTAAAACATATTTGATCCCTTCTTAAAATACTTCTTAGTTAATTGGTAATGTCTTTTGTGCCAGAAGCTTTCTTTGTTTAAAAATGTTTCATTACACAATTATTTAATAAACATAGGACTATTCAGAATTTCTATTTTTCCTTAAGCCAATCTTTATAAATTCTGTTTCCATGAATTTATTTATTTCAGTTAAATTGTCATGTTTTGGACATACAATTCTTGGCCTATTTCCATCTTCCCACTATGTAACAGTGGCTTTTTGAAGTTTTCATATTTAATAAGTGTGCTTTTTCCTACATCCCAATGTCTATTTTTACATTTTATATTGTACTTTCCTGGTCACTTCAGTTGGGATTAATAAGAAGTCAGCTATACCCAAACACCCCTCAAAACCAGATGTTCCTCTTAAAGCACAAAGCCCCTTATTAATAATTTTGAAAGTTAAAATTAAAGTTAAAAAGTGTTAAGTGGAACAATAAATAAATGAACACACACACACACATACACACACACACCCCGGATGAGAGAGAAACAAGAAAGCTGAACCCTGAAAACACTGAATAGGTTACCATGTTTTCTACAAAAATTTTCCATAATTTTAATATATGTCAAGAAGTCTTAACCTATGCAATTATGTGGATAATATATATAGATTGGTAATGTATGAATTACCCAGGTGTTTCCAGCTTTTAATAAAAATATTTTTCAAAGTGTGCCCCCTAAATAATCAGCAACTTGAAGGACAGATTAAAACCAAATTCCTGAATCCAACCCCACATCTACTGAATTAGAATCTGTCGGGGTAAAACCTAGAAACTGTCCTTGTAACCAGCTCTCTAGGGAGTTTTAGCCACTGATATTTGAGATTAACTTCTTTAGATTAACCCTCTGCTAGTAATATACCAGGGACGGGGAAGCCTGGTGGGCTGCCGTCTATGGGGTCGCACAGAGTCGGACATGACTGAAGCAACTTAGCAGCAGCAGCAGCAGCAGCAGCAGCAGCAGCAGTAATATACCAGACTGACTTTACCTTTGCTGTGCTATGCTGTGCTTTGTCACTCAGTCAAGTCCAACTGTTTGTGACCCCATGGACTGTAGCCCGCCAGGCTCCTCTGCCCATGGAATTCTCCAGGCAAGAACATCGGAGTGGTTTGTCATACCTCCTTCAGGGCTCTTAACAATCTAGGAATCGAACCCATGTCTCCCGCATTGCAGGCAGATTCTTTACCATCTGAGTCACCAGGGAAGCCTGAGATGGAGGATAATTGTCTCTAAAGAGAGAAGATACAATATCTAACTGTACAGATATCTGTACAACTGAGGCTATAAGAGTAAGACATTTTCAGACATTTTGCGGATCCAATTTAAAGTGGAAATTGTTTACCTAACCCCAAGATAGTTTATTTGTTTGACTAAAACCTCATTCTAAAATTTTTTTCCAATAAGGAAGAAATGAGTTACATAACTGTACTAAAACTCAGTAATAATGAATCAAAGCTGGATGTGATATGTGTCCAGATGCTCAAAAAGAAATAATTATCATTTGTCACTTCTTAATCTCTATTAAAACAATATCAGTTTAGAGTGGGGGAATATGATCACATAAAATGTATCTTTTTCTAATAAAAATTTTTCTTTTTACATATTGGTGCTTAATGAGTTAACTATCAGTGTGTCAATATTTTCACATTCAAACAATATACCTGATAGGAAAGCACAACCATTCTTTCTGTTTTACCTTGAAACGAAAAAAGGAAAGTTTTCTAGGTAAATATTAGAATTTCTGATGATAGTTTCTAGTGATGGTGAAGTAACAGCTATTAACCGGGATACTAAGTGCTGTATGATATTAATAAGCTTCTCTGTAGACCTCGTATCTGGGTTTGGTCTATGCTGCCTGATATCATGTGCTGCCTTATGTCATGTGTCATACCTTTCTTCAGGACAAAGCAATGTAATAAATTCATCCTATTTATATATACTGTTAAGCTGTATATTCCATAACCAACTGGGTTGAACTGTTGTTGAAGCATTGGATGGTATGAAGCAGAGAAGTGAAGTGAAGTGAAAGTCGCTCAGTCGTGTGCGACTCTTTGCAACCCCATGGAATGTAGCCCACCAGGTTCCTCCATCCATGGAATTCTCCAGGCAAGAATACTGAAGTGGGTTGCCACTCCCTTCTCCAAGGGATCTTCTCAACCCAGGGATTGAACCCAGGTCTCCTGCACTGCGGGCGGGTCCTTTACCGTCTGAGCCACCAGGGAAGCCCTATGAAGCTAAGAGAGTGAGTCTTAACTTCTGCATTGAGTTTAGCTTATTCATGAGGACAAGGAGACAGCTAGGAGGTATGGTTCAGTTCAGTTCAGTTCAGTTGCTCAGTTGTGTCTGACTCTTCGTGACCCAATGGACTGCAGCACGCCAGGATTCCCTGTCCATCACCAGCTCCCAGAGCTTACTCAAACTCATATCCGTTGAATCGGTGATGCCATCCAACCATCTCATCCTCTGTTGTTGCCTTCTCCTCCCACCTTTAATTTTTCCCAGCATCAGGGTCTTTTCAAAAGAGTTAGTTATTCTCATCAGGTGGCCAAAGTATTAGGGTTTCAGCTTCAGCATCAGTCCTTCCAATGAATATTCAGCATTGATTTCTTTAGGATGGACTGGTTGGACCTCCTTTCAGTCCAAGGGACTCTCAAGAGTCTTCTGCAACACCATAGTTCAAAAGCATAAATTCTTCAGCACTCAGCTTTCTGTATAGTCCAACTCTCACATCCATACCTGACTACTGGAAAAACTCTAGCTTTGACTAGACGGACCTTTGTTGGCAAAGTAATGTCTCTGCTTTTTAATATGCTGTCTAGGTTGGTCATAACTTTTCTTCCAAGGAGCAAGGTTCTTTTAATTTCATGGCTGTAGTCACCATCTGCAGTGATTTTGGAGCCCCCCCAAAATAAAAGTCCCTCACTGTTTTCATTGTTTCCCTTTCTACTTGCCATGAACTAATGGGACTAGATGCCATGATCTTAGTTTTTGAATGTTGAATTTTAAGCCAACTTTTTCACTCTCCTCTTTCACTTTCAAGAGGCTCTTTATTCGTCTTCGATTTCTGCAATAAGGGTGGTGTCATCTGCACATCTGAGGTTATTGATATTTTTTCCCGGCAATCTTGATTCTAGCTTGTGCTTCATTCAACCCAGTGTTTTTCATGATGTACTCTGCATATAAGTTAAATAAGGAGGGTGACAGTATACAGCCTTGACGTACTCCTTTCCCGATTTGTAACCAGTCTGTTTTCCATGTCCAGTTCTAACTGTTGCTTCCTGACCTGCATACAGGTTTCTCAAGAGGCAGGTCAGGGGGTCTGGTATTCCCATCTCTTGATCTCCCACAGTTTGTTGTGATCCACACCGTCAAAGTTTGGCCTAGTCAATAAAGCAGAAGTAGATGTTTTTCTGGAACTCTCTTGCTTTTTCAGTGATCCAGTGGATGTTAACAATTTGATCTCTTGTTTCTCTGCCTTTTCTAAATTTAGCTTGAACATTTGAAAGTTCATGGGTCGAAGCCCTTCATACTGTTGTAGCCTGGCTTGGAGAATTTTGAGCATTACTTTGCTAGCATGTGAGATGAGTGCAATTGTGCAGTAGTTTGAGCATTGCCTTTCTTAGAGATTGGAATGAAAACTGAACTTTTCCAGCCCTGTGGCCACTGCTGAGTTTTCCAAATTTGCTGGCATGGCATGTAGCACTTTGGAAACTGTTAGGATATATTAAAACACCAAAGTGAGCACTATAAAATATTCATTCCAGAAATCTTTAAATTATTGTCTAAGATATGCTTCAACTTGCCAATGCAGTATTCAAAGATAACACTTTACTTTATAACTGAGATTAGCATTCAGTTTGATTTTGCTTAGTAGTTACCCATTAAAAAAAAATCTTGATGTTATTTAAATGAATATATTAGATATTTAATGATGAAGTAATATGTTACATACTTAAGAAATTGATGGAATTATTTAATAGAAAGGAATGAAAATGATTTCCTCCTTTATTTTCATCTCCCTATTAGCCCATTATATAGTCAGCATTTTTTTCCAAATACATGAATTAGAAGAAAACTTGCAGAATATTATAAAAATTTAATTAAATTCCTTGCAGGAACATTTAGAGACAATTGCTAAATGCTGTAATCACTTCCTGCAGTCTTGATCTTTGAAGTGTTTATGAGGCAACATAATTAATGTCCTTGATCTTTTGGGAGTTATGTGTAATTATTCTGTGCCTCATCTATCTAGGACTAGGAAGTCAACTCTTGAAGGAGAACTGCTCTTACCTTGTCTGCACTGATAAAGAGTCAAATCCTTTTTCCGATCCCTCTTCAGGGATCCATTCCTTGCCATGTATTATTCATTTTAAGTAAATTAAGGTTCTGCCTTGTATGATAAAATAATTTTAAGTGAGGTATAGTTAATTACTTATCACCCGTGCCCGAATGTGCTTTTCCATATGGCCCTTTTTTGGCATATGAGTGACAGGAAGTCATTAGGGCAAAATCATAAGCAGAATTTTTATATTAAAACTTTAATGTATCAGTGCCCAGGGCACTAGCTAATTCCAGTTTTCTAGCTACAGAATCTGGGCAAATAACTTACCATCTAGTGCTTCTCAATATGCTTATTTTAGCTCAACTTCTTCTGTCTCCTTAAATACAGAATTATCTCCCAAGTGCTTCAGTTGCGCGTGTCAGTGACACATGCAGGAAAGTTTCATTAGCAGAACTCCAGTCTCCTCATGGGAGACACACCAAGCCTTTTAAACCACAACTGTCGGTATAGTTTTGGTGTGAAAAAATCCAAAATGTTCATAGTGGAAAGAAAGTTATAACATTCCTTTTAGTTGTTTTGGATTATAGAAAAGAAGGTAAAATGCTCCTTTACCTTTTATAATTAGGAAAGTGTGCTTTAAAATATTCCTTGATTGACAAATACTTGTTCTGGTACAAGTCTTGTCAGTCAATGCATATAATAATTATTGGAACTGAAGAATTAAGAGTGTGAGTGGTTCAGCTCTTTTCTGCCTACCTCAGGGAAGCCTGGTGACAGCAATCTTGCTGCGTGGGTGGGTTGTGACTCGGCATCATGTTGCTCTTGCGTGTGTGTATGTGTGTCTTTAGTGGCTCAGTCATATCCGTCTCTTTGCAACCTCATGGTCTGTAACCCATCAGTCTCCTCTGACCATAGAATTATCAGGGTTGACCACTGTTTTTACTTCATTGGTTGGTTCATTTGAGAGTAGTCTTGTGTCCTATTCCAAATGTGGTCTAAAACTTCTCTCATAATAGGACATGATACTACTGTGTCATACTGAAATATTAGATCTAGAAAGGTTTTCAAAATTAGAGTAACTTATTTTATAGTTGAGAAAACTGAGGGCTAGAAGTTAGAACGATGCAGTCAAAATTACACTTTAATTCTTTATGGTTTAATGCTATTAAAAAGCTCTCTTAATTCTAAAATAAATTAACACATGTGTGTGATTCACTACTCCTAAATAGGTATCAGAAAGCCACAATCAAACCACAATTTTTCTTTTTTTCTTATTAGGCTTCCCAGGTGGTGCTAGCAGTAAAGAACCCACCTGCCAGTGCAGGAGACATAGGACACATAGGTTTGATCCCTGGGTTGGGAAGATCCCCCAGAGAAGGGTATAGCAATCCACTCCAGTAGTCTTGCCTGGAGAATCCTATGGACAGAGAAGCCTGGCAGGCTACAGTTCATGGGGTTGCAAAGAGTTGGACACAACTGAAGTGATTTAGCGCAGTACAGCACAGTACAATTCTTTCTCTATGCTGGCTGTAAGAATGTGGTTACCAAGAAAGCTAGTAGCAACATGTGTTTTTTAAAGCAGAAATTGTATATACTTTAAGCACAAATGTGAGATATATTTCAGTTTCATAATTTACATATTAGTGAAGTTGATTTTGCCTTGCAAAAGGGAGTTTGTATTTGGAAAAGATTTGCATTACTATTGTACTTGTCTTAGATGCTTATGATGCTGAATGATAACATTCTTTTAGTTAAATGAAAAAGGGTGCTTAACTATAATGTTACTTTCCTTACACTGTAGTTATAATTCTATTTTTAAAAATGATACTTTGCATATTGTCATTTTAGAAAGGTTTGCTAGAAAGTAATAAAAAAGAAAGAAATTTAGTTAATTTCCAATGAAATAAAACTTACCAAGAAATCAAGGCCAAGTCCAATTTAATAGTGATTAAATAGCAATTATAATTTTAGAGCTATTAAGGCAACAGTGTGAATTGATTTGGGTTCTGTTCACTCTTGAGGAGAAACAGACGCACATTGTGTCAACAGACGCAGTCACTTCACTACATAATGCTCTGGAGGGAAAATAGGGAGAGCTGAATCTATGATCAGCTTTACCAGTAATTTTGCAGAGCTCCTATTTTGCATCACAGAATTTTAATTTATGGCTATTATTGCTATTCTTGCCATTTTCTTGTAGAGAGAGTTTGATGGACAAAAAATTCTGTGAGAATGGTAAATTTATTTTTATTTATTTTTATTTTTATTTTTGCAACTCCATGGACTATCCAGTCCATGGAGTTCTACAGGCCAGAATACTGGAGTGGGTAGCCTTTCCATTCTACAGGAGATCTTTCCAACCCAGGGATCAAGCCCAGGTCTCCCACATTGCAGGCAGATTCTTTACCAGCTGAGCCACAGGGGAAGCCAGGGAATCTTGGAGTGGGTAGCCTATCCCTTCTCCAGCAGATCTTCCTGACCCAGGAATCAAACCAGGGTCTCCTGCATTGCAGGCAGATTCTTTACCAACTGAGCTATCAGAGAAGCCCTGCATCATAAAAGCTAACTTAATTATCAAAAGCAGAATAAAGTGTTCTGATCAAAAGAATTTTTGAAAATTATCTTCCTTTAGGATGATGGATTATGGTGTTTATTTATTAAAAAAAAAAGAGAATGGTAAATTTAAACAACACTGCATGTTTTCAAAGAATTTTACTACTGAGAATATATAGTTGTTGTTATTGTTAGTCTCTAAGCTGTGTCAGACTCTTTGCTATCCCATGGACTTCAGCATGTGATGATTCTCTGTCCTTCACTATCTCCCAGAGTTTGCTCAAATTCATGTCCATTGAGTTGGTGATATCATTTAACCATCTTATCCTCTGCCATCCTCTCTGTTACGTAGATTAAAGTTGTTGTTTTTTCAATAACTAAAGACTTAAGTAAAGTAATCCTCAAAATTCTCCAAGCCAGGCTTCAGCAATATGTTAACTGTGAAATTCCAGATGTTCAAGCTGCTTTTAGAAAAGGCAGAGGAACCAGAGATTGCCAACATCTGCTATATCATCGAACAAGCAAGAGAGTTCCAGAAAAACATCTATGTCTGCTTTGACTGTGTGGATCACAACAAACTGTGGAAAATTCTTCAAGAGATGGGAATACCAGACCACCTGACCTGCCTCTTGAGAAACCTGTATGTAAGTCAGGAAGTAACAGTCAGAACTGGACATGGAACAGCAGACTGATTCCAAAGAGGAAAAGGAGTACGTCAAGGCTGTATACTGTCAGCTTGCTTATTTAACTTATATGCAGAGTACATCATGAGAAACCCTGGGCTGGAGGAAGCACAAGCTGGAATCAAGATTGCCAGGAGAAATATCAGTAACCTCAGATATGCAGATGACACCACTGTTATGGAAGAAAGTGAAGAGGAACTAAAAAGCCTCTTGATGAAAGTGAAAGAAGAGAGTGAAAAAGTTGGCTTGAAGCTCAACATTCAGAAAACGAAGATCATGGCATCCGGTCCCATCACTCTATGGGAAATAGATGGGGAAACAGTGGAAACAGTGTCAGACTTTATTTTGGGGGGCTCCAAAATCACTGCAGATGGTGATTGCAGCCGTGAAATTAAAAGATGCTTATTCCTTGGAAGAGAGTTATGACCCACCCAGACAGCATATTAAAAAGCAGAGACGTTACTTTGTTAACAAAGGTCTGTATAGTCAAGGCTATGGTTTTTCCAGTGATCATGTATGGATGTGAGAGTTGGACTATAAAGAAAGCTGAGTGCTGAAGAATTGATGCTTTTGAACTATGGTGTTGGAGAAAACTCTTTGGAGTCCTTTGGACTGAAAGGAGATCCAACCAGTCCATCTAAAAGGAGATCAGTCCTGGGTGTTCATTAATAGAACTGATTTTGACATTGAAACTCCAATACTTTGGCCACCTGATGTGAAGAGCTGACTCATTTGTGAAGAGCTGACTCATTTAATAAGACCCTGATGCTGGGAAAGATTGAGGGAAGCAGGTGAAGGGGATGACAGAGGATGAGATGGTTGGATGGCATCACCAATCAATGAACATGGGTTTGGGTGGACTCTGGGAGTTGATAATGGACAGGGAGGCCTGGCGTGCTACAGTTCATGAGGTCACAAAGAGTTGGACACAACTGAGCGACTGAACTGAACTGAACTGAAAGACTTAATCCAATTTCTTTAACAGAAGCTCTTCCTTCTCTTTCTCTTAATCCTTTACATATTTTCCCTGTGTGTAACTTTCTTTCCTTATTCTCAGCTATCACACAAAGTTTGATATCTTGAAAATCTCACTTCAGGTTAGTCACTCTGCTAAAATTCAAGCTCTGTTTCGACATGCCAGTTTGATCTTTCCAAATGGATGTCTCATATGCACTTCAAACCTACTAAATCTCTAGATTTAACTTTCCTGTTATCTTTCTCATTAAACAACTTTCTTTATTCCAGAAGCTTATTACTTGTGCTAGGAAATTTAGAACTGCTTTGTATAAAGTTCCTAGCTTGGTATCTCAGTTCAGTTCAACTCTTTGTGATCCCATGAATTGCAGCACGCCAGGCCTCCCTGTCCATCACCAACTCCTCCAGAGTTCACTCACACTCACATCCATCGAGTCGGTGATGCCATCCAGCCATCTCATCCTCTGTCGTCCCCTTCTCCTCCTGTCCCAATCCCTCCCAGCATCAGAGTCTTTTCCAATGAGTCAACTCTTCTCATGAGGTGGCCAAAGTACTGGAGTTTCAGCTTTAGCACCATTCCTTCCAAAGAAATACCAGGGCTGATCTCCTTCAGAAAGCTTGGTGTCTAATATGCCTTACATTACTAGCAATGATAGTCTTATAAGTACACTATCTTTTCATGAATTTGGCTGCTACAGTTATCTCATGTTCACGTTGAGTAGCCTTTATAATGCTGCCCAAAGTGAATACTGGAGTGAGTTGCTATGCCCTCCTCCTGGGTATTTTTTTCCTGGGTATATGAGAAAACCTATATATATATATATATATATAAATATATATATATATGGTTTAGTCTCTAAGTCATGTCCCACTCTTCTGACTCCATGGACTATAGCCTGCCAGGCTCCTACGTCTGTGGGATTCTCCAGGCATGAATACTGGAGTGGGTTGCCATTTCCTTCTCCAGGAGATCTTCCAGACCTAGGAATTGAACCCAGGTCTCCTGCATTGCAGGTGGACTCCTGCACTGTAGGCAGATTCCTGCATTATAGGTAGATTCTTTACCAGCTGAGCTATGACAGAAGACCAAAGGGACATGAAGGTGCTTGTATTCCAAGAGTGGGGAGAAGACTTGTCATGGTGCAGAATGAACCCAGAAACTTGGAGGTTGGGATGGAGAGAAGAAAGGATCTCAAATGCCACCACACTTTAAACGGTTTGAGCTCTTGAAGGTTTTTAAGTTTGAGAGAGACTCAAACTTGTTTGTTCTGCTTTTCCCATCCTGAATTGCTTTTCTCCATTTTCAGTTCAGTTGAGTTCAGTTCAGTTGCTCAGTCATGTCCGACTCTTTGCAACCCCATGAATCGCAGCACACCAGGGCTCCCTGTCCATCACCAACTCCCGGAGTTCACTCAGACTCCCATCCATCGAGTCAGTGACGCCATCCAGCCATCTCATCCTCTGTCGTCCCCTTCTCCTCCTGCCCCCAATCCCTCCCAGCTTCAGAGTCTTTTCCAATGAGTCAACCCTTTGCATGAGGTGGCCAAAGTACTGGAGTTTCAGCTTTAGCATCATTCCTTCCAAAGAAATCCCAGGGTTGATCTCCTTCACAATGGACTGGTTGGATCTCCTTGCAGTCCAAGGGACTCTCAAGAGTCTTCTCCAACACCACAGTTCAAATGCATCAATTCTTTGGCGCTCAGCCTTCTTCACAGTCCAACTCTCATATCCATACATGACTACTGGTAAAACCATAGCCTTGACTAGTCGGACCTTAGTCGGCAAAGTAATGTCTCTGTTTTTGAATATGCTCTCTAGGTTGGTCATAATTTTCCTTCCAAGGAGTAAGCATCTTTTAATTTCATGGCTGCAGTCACCATCTGCAGTGATTTTGGAGCCCCCCCAAAAGTCTGACACTGTTTCCACTGTTTCCACTGTTTCCCCATCTATTTCCCATGAAGTGATGACTTCAATGCAAAACTTCAGATATAATCATTATATCTGCTTTGAAGTTTTTCCTGACTCCCACCCCTTGTTACCCAGAAAGGTGATTAATTCCTGCTCTGGAAATTCTTTATCATTTGCTAACATAGCTAACTCTAACTGTTAACCTTTGTTGACTTTTATCATCTTTTTAATACCTCTGTAAGTGTTTAACGTATATAAATTTATGTATACTTTATGGGAAGACACTATTTTTAATCCACATTTTTTAGATGAGAACCTCAGGCAAGAGTGATTAAGAAACTTTGCCTAAGTTCAGACAGCCTGCTAGTGGTGAGTCAGGCTTTGACTCAGGATGTCTGGCTTCTGTGTCTATGCATTTATCCACTTTTTATTGCCTCCCAATAGTATTTAACACTGGATGCACTGTCATGTACCCCTGTCTTATCCTTGACATTAATGGAAGACTCCAGTCCTGTGTAATACATGCGTTAGTTTGGCTGTAATAAGTACAATTAGAGGCAATTGAGATGTGAGCCCTTTAGGATTATTCAAGTGATAGCTGATTGCAAACGGTTTTCACTGCTAAATGGTTTTGAAAGTGTAATTATCCATAATACTGAATAAATAACTTATATTATTAAAGAATGATTATTCATTTTTGTGACTTGCTTCTTTGTCATTTACTGACTTTTCCTTTGGCCTGTCATCCCATCCACTTTTAATTTTTTTTTTTTTAATTTCTCTGCTTATTAGTGTACCTAATAGAAGAAAGAAGATGAATTCTAATCATACATCCTTGTAAGCTATTAGAGTAGGGGAAGATTAAGCTATTGGACAACATAATGCTTAGGGTTATAAGGTAAATTTTTGTGCATACATATTTATTTTACATTACTTTACATTACATTACCAAAACTCATTTAAAATTTAAGAACCATGTGTTGAGTATTTACTGTGTGCTCAGCTTTGTGGATTACATTAACTGGTTATTTTCGGAGCCAAGAAGGGTAAACTTCATCTTATATTTTCACTTTTTATTAACACAGAACCAGTCTGCGAAGTCTCATGTAATAACTTTTGACAGTATGTATTAATTAACTTGGCAGTGTTCATAAATACATCTGTACAACAATTCCAACTTTAGGAAATTTGGTTCATTTTTCATTGGCTGAATATGTATGAATTCCTTGCTTTAACATTTACAGCCTCCTTTTATCTTGTATATACATTGTACTTCAACTGCAGTTCTCGAAATCTTCCCCAAGAGCATTCTACTGGCCATGATGAGGGAGTTCCCAAACACATCACATTCATATGCTCCAGGAAACTTCACTGTGTTACATTTTTATTTCTTGTAACATAATGATTTATGATTCCTGTCTCTTTGGGTGGGCACACTCAAAGCCTGAGTGTCATCAATGACCCTCTTGTTAAAAAAGACCCTTGAGAAATAATTTGACTCAGACAGCAGGGGTTGGCATTCTCTTTCTTGCCTCTTTTGAAATCTACCAATCACTTTTATTGATACCTTTTATATCTTGTCAAGAAGCTAAATACTTAGTTATCTTAACATTACAAGCAATCATTTTTTACTGTGGGGAGTTGTATATAGTTATTAATAAATTTAAAGCCTCATGCTTTGCATGTTTTGTCCAGAAGATGCCTTTTTTCAGCCCTTGTTTGCTTAAAAATGTATCTTTCATTTTTAATCCACTATAAAAATACAAATAAATTCTGTGGGTACATTTTTGAGGAATCGTTTTTAAACAGTAGACATCTTAAGATGTATTTTATCTTCAGAAATTAAATTAATTTCTGCTTGGTTTCAGTTTGTTCAGCTGAGGTCCATGTCGTCTAGTCATATCATTTATACTTTTTCAAAATGAACTTTCTCACCTTCTTCAAGAGACACCTCTATATTCAAGAATGATGTTAGCAGTTAAGATTGAGGGCAGGAGGAGAAGGGGACGACAGAGGATGAGATGGTTGGATGGCATCACCGACTCAGTGGACATGAGACTCCAGCAGTTGGTGACGGACAGGGAGGCCTGGTATGCTGCAGTTCATGGTGTTGCAGAGTTGGACATGACTGAACTGAACTGAACTTAGCAGTTAAGACAAGGTTTTCCTTTTCATTCCATCCTCTGCATTTACTTGGGTCATTTGATCTGTTTGACTTTCTCAAAACTCTAGCCTTATGATCCTTTGACTTTCTCTGGTTTAAAAATCTTAGGAATCTATTCCAGTTCATCAATTTCTACTTAACATTTGGAGCGTGTCATCACCTACAACCGCTCAAGTTGAAAGATCTCATGTCTTTAATCTCGAAGTTTTATTCTTTTATTTCTGCCACAGAACTTGTTCTTTTCCTTCCCTTGACCATTAGTTGCTTCATGCATGTGTGCATGCTAAGTTTCTTCAGTCATGTCCAACTCTTTGAGATCCTATGGACTGTAGCCTCCCAGGCTCCACTGTCCATGGAATCTCCAGGCAAGAATACTGGAGTGGGTTGCCATGCCCTTCTCCAGGGGATCTTCCTGACCCCTAATCTCCCATCTGCCAAGCATTTCTAGATTTCACCTGTGTCTCTCTTCATCCTAGACTCTTCTAGCAATTGGATCATGTTCTCTCACTCTTATAAAATTTTGGTGTTCCTGCCTTATCAATTCAAACATATGATTTGCCTTCTAGACTTATTTTGTGACCCAAAGTCACATGACTTGAAAAGTTATCTCTAGCAGAAATCCCATAATTTCCAAATAAGAGTGTTGTAAAAGAATAAACTTGAAATTAGATTTTTTTTTCCTGGAGAAGTGTGAGTTGTTCAGCTTGACACATTTAGTGGAAAATGAAAGAGAATGTAACTGGAAAGATGAATTAGACCTAGGTCAAACAGTGGTCTAAAATACTCTGCCAAGAAGTTGAAATTCATCCTATAGATAGGAGGGAGTAGTTGAGAAAAATCTAAATGGGTGAATAATATTCTTAAAGCTGCATTTTTAGAAATAAAATGGTGATAATAGTGTGGGAGATTATTAGCAATGTGAAGAATAATTGAAAGCCATCAGACTTGTTTGGAGGCTGTTGAGATTATACATTCATGAAACTTTATGGCCTGAATTGGGCAGCTGGGGTAAGAATGAAGAATTGTTTCTCCTTCACTGTGTTCTTCAGTGAACTAGTACTTTGCATTTTATTTGTAATGGTCTATAGCCCTATAGGAAAACCAGAAAAATCTCTGGTCTCTTTAATAAGATGACACATTAATTTATTTTTCTCATGGGAAACAGAGAAACAAAGGAATTTAGCATACTGACTATTTTTCCTTGGTAAAATCTGCTATGTATCTTTCCAGAAATGGAAATAATATACATACTAGAACAATGGAATTTAACATGTGATGTTTTAAAAACTTTTGAAAAGTATTTTACTGTGTAGAAGTTATACCCGCTTGCTATTTAATTTCTATTAGAGAAGAGAAATGTGTTTCCCCTCAGTATTTCACATGAGGTAAGACCACTGAACCTACCTGAAATGATTTAAGAGGGTTATAATTGAATTGTCAGCAAGATCATGCAATCTCTGCCAGGGACTTAATAAAAATGTTTGGAAGTACATTCTACTTTTAAAACGGCTACTGAACTTGACCATATAGCCTGGCTAGGGGTTGTTGGGAGACCCAGTCTGTATTGCCCTGGTGACTCCAGTGAGCTAGGCAAGTCAAGAGTCCTGGATAACACTGCTTGAGAACACAAAACTTTAGAAAAAAGATGACAGCAACAAGAATAGCCTGTATGTTCCTTGGCATTTCCTTGGATAGGAAATAAATATATAGTATAAATTCTTATGGAGCATTTTCTCTCTGTCTTTTGTTACCGTGATCTTTCCAACTTACTTTAAAAGAAAAAAAAATATTCTCAGGCCAGGGCTGAAGAGGAGAGAAATATCTAATTTTGTCAGTACTGTCGGATACCATTATAATTTTATCATTTCATATAAGTCAAATATTTTTCTCTAATTTAAGTTGATTTATTGTCTGCACTGGTAAAATATAAGTGGCTAGAACCTATCAGATGGCAACCTATCTTGAAAAAGAGTAACAATAAATCAAAATTATATTCTGATGTCTCTGATTCAAGTTCCTTGCTATACGACCTTAGTTTTGTATTTTTCTATCCTTTTGAAGATTTTAGGAGGATGCATAAGTTTTTATGTTCAGTTAGATGCCATGGAGCAGAAATTCAATCATTAACACTTAATAAAACCTGTGGTATACATTTATTAATTCAGCTTACTCTAATCTGAATGAAATTGATGCTTTATATAAAGCTATATCTCTTACTGTATTTCTCTTTTTCTTCCTTCTGTTAAGGTTTGTGTATGTTTGCTATATTTTTTCCAACCTTCTGCCATGTTAGGCATTGGAAAGCAGGGACTGAATCTGTCATTTTTGAATTAGTGCAGCGTCAACACAGTATTACCACCTTTTTTTCCCACTTAATAGGATAAAAATACCATGAAATCTATCTTAATAGTGCAACAGTTATCCCACATGAAAAAGCATTTTTATTAAATGTTAAGTCTTGGACTTATGTCTGTATAGTCATGTAAATATAGGGCATCTTTTACATTTCATTTTATTCAGCAACACCACCTTGAGCATTTAGACTTTAAATTTTTTGTTAGGAACTTGAAATACGAAGAGAAAATGGAGTCCTAGTTGTCTAATAAAGATAATACTTAGGAATTGGAAGTCCATTTAGTTTTTCTCAAAAAGAATCTGAATTCTTCTCTCAACTAGTTTCCTATTTCATGACATTGAGGTGAAGTCGCTCAGTCGTGTCCGACTCTTTGCGACCCCGAGGACTGTAACCTACTAGGCTTCTCCGTCCATGGGATTCTCCAGGCAAGAATACTGGAGTGGATTGCCATTTCCTTCTCCAGGGGATCTTCCTGACCCAGGGATTGAACTTGGGTCTCCCACATTGGAGGCAGACACTTTAACCTCTGAGCCACCAGGGAAGCCCATTTCATGACATTAGGCAATTACTATGTAGTGGACTTCAGCATGTTAGAAATATGATAATTAATTATTGCCTAGTAGACTGTGTGGAAAATGAGGTAGTTTATTTGAGTAGAGAAGAGTTATGAGTTCTGATAGTTTTCAGTGTCCCAGAGCTTTTATTCCTTATTTCACACACACATAAACACATAAACCTATACCAAAATGGCTTTATATATATGTATGTATATACTTGTATTTATATACACATATAATTATATGTATATGTACATTATATTGTATGCTTTTGACCAAAGTTATTTTCATTCTAGCATTATCATTGTAGTAGGAGGGAAGATAAAAAGAGAAATGTTCTTCTTACTCCCAACAATAAATCCAACTATAGGATGTATGAAATCCTAGGTCAAAATAAATAAAAATAAGACCTATTGGAAAAAAAGGAAACATCTATTGAAATTTTTCTTGATTTCAGTCAATGAGAGAGTTCAGTTCAGTCGCTCAGTCGTGTCCGACTCTTTGCGACCCCATGAATCGCAGCACGCCAGGCCTCCCTGTTTATCACCATCTCTCGGAGTTCACTCAGACTCACATCCATCGAGTCTGTGATGCCATCCAACCATCTCATTCTCAGTCGTCCCCTTCTCCTCCTGCCCCCAATCCCTCCCAGCTTCAGAGTCTTTTCCAATGAGTCAACTCTTCGCATGAGGTGGCCAAAGTACTGGAGTTTCAGCTTTAGCATCATTCCTTCCAAAGTAATCCCAGGGTTGATCTCCTTCAGAATGGACTGGTTGGATCTCCTTGCAGTCCAAGGGACTCTCAAGAGTCTTCTCCAACACCACAGTTCAAAAGCATCAATTCTTCGCTGCTCAGCCTTCTTCACAGTCCAACTCTCACATCCATACATGACTACTGGAAAAACCATAGCCTTGACTAGTCGGACCTTAGTCGGCAAAGTAATGTCTCTGCTTTTGAATATGCTATCTAGGTTGGTCATAATTTTTCTTCCAAGGAGTAAGCGTCTTTTAATTTCGTGGCTGCAGTCACCATCTGCAGTGATTTTGGAGCCCCCAAAATAAAATCTGAAACTGTTTCCACTCTTTCCCCATCTATTTGCCATGAAGTGATGGTAATGGATGCCGTGATCTTAGTTTTCTGAATGTTGAGCCTTAAGCCAACTTTTTCACTCTCCTCTTTCACCTTCATCAAGAGGCCCTTTAGCTCCTCTTCACTTTCTGCCATAAGTGGCAATGAATATTACTGGTTGAATTGACCTCAAAGAACATGACCTATATTCATAGCTTAGCTCATCTTGGGTTTGGATGCTTCACATTTTTTATTTAAACAATTTTCCATGGGTTTCATACATTTCTACATGTCTTATGAACCAAAGCACTGTCTGTTTTATCTGCTTAAGGATGTTTGTAAAGCAAATACTCTTAGAAGAAGTGGGCAATATCTTGCTCCAGAGCAAAGCTGATTTACTGTTCACTATAATAAAGATAACTTTCACTTTTGGGGCAAAGCTCAAGCAGGTTTACTGCCCATTCCAAGATATTTGGGTTTGCTAACTGCAGAGTTCCATTCCTGTAATGTGTCCTTCTCTATGTATGGGTACACCCAGCCCTCTTTGCAGTGGCTCATGGGAATTTGGGCTCAGAGAACTTAACAAAAGCAACATCTTCTGGCTACTGCTAGCGCTGTAAGTAACAAATCATGCATTGTTTCTGACTCAGGGGCATAGCGTCGCCCATCAAACTATGGCAGGCTACCTTGTAACTTGCAAGTAGGATAAAAATCTCAAACCCTTCATAGTTCTTAACAGATACAAGAGGTTGATTTCCTATTATAGAATCATATAAATGGATCATCTTTACTTATCAGTAACTTGATATGGAATTGTTTTTATCTTTTTCCCCCAAAGTCATACAGCTTTATTACTATAATTATTCTAAATATGACCAAAGCAAGGACAATGGAAGCTTCAGTAGAAATATTCTTCTAAGAAATACTAAATAGAGTAATTGCATGTTTTTTTGTTGTTGTTGTTTGTTGTTCTTTTAGTTAAACTTTGAGGCTACTACCCTTCTACACAGAGATCTACTTTATCATTTTCACTGCTTCACAATACTATGCCTTTTGAGATTCTTAGCAGACAAAGTCTAGGTGTATTATAGGAGCTAAATAGAACTACAGATACAGATTATTTGCAGACCAACCCTCATCCACAACTCTGTGGGGAATCAAGCAAATGGCAAGAGTGTTCTAAATGCAAAGCTTCTAATTTCAGTTCTCTGTTTTGTCTTTTCTGTACTAACGTGAATTTCCATCACCTAGTTATTGGAGTCCTTTTGAAGTGACACTTGGACAAGTATTTAATTGAACATTATGTAAGGACTAAAAGGAAAACTGTATGTTTTAAGTATACTGTGTGTGTGTGTGTGTGTGTGTGTGTGTGTGTGTGTGTGTGTGGTTTGAACCCATTTAGGAAGCCTGAGATGATTTCCCCAAGTCTATTATCAACATCTCTCTTCATAAAGAGAGTTTTGACAGACAAATACATAAAAAGACAATTATTTTGCTCTTTGTCTTCTCTCCATTGTCATTAATTATGGGCTGTTCACTAAGACATTTTAAAAATAAGCCTGTGAATCAAGTAGTGGGGTAAAGCAAATTTTTGGTGTGTAATTTGTTTCTGTGCCAATATCAATTTTTCTTTAGACCAATAACTTTTAGAAGGCAAAGCTTCTGCCTTACTTATCTTTGAATTTTCACTCTTGACTCCATATAGGAAAGAATAATAGGAGGTGTTCAGTGAATCTTTATTTGTTTGAATTAATTAAAAAAAAAAAACTGAACTAGAAAAATAGTAGTTGGGCATTCAGTTCACTTCAGTCATTCAGTCGTGTCCGACTCTTTGCGATCCCAAGAACCACAGCACACCAGGCCTCCCTATCCATCACCAACTCCAAGAGTCCACCCAAACCTATGTCCATTGAGTTGGTGATGCCATCCAACCATCTCATCCTCTATCATCCCCTTCTCCTCCGGCACTCAATCTTTCCCAGCATCAGGGACTTTTCCAGTGAGTCAGCTCTCCACATCAGGTGGCCAAAGTATTGGAGTTTCAGCTTAAGCATCAGCCCTTCCAATGAACACCTAGGACTGATCTACTTTAGGATGGACTGGTTGGATCTCCTTGCAGTCCAAGGGACTCTCAAGAGTTTTCTCCAACACCACAGTTCAAAAGCATCAATTCTTCAGCACTCAGCTTTCCTTATAGTCCAACTCTCACATCCATACATGACTACTGGAAAGACCATGGCCTTGACTAGATGGACCCTTGTTGACAAAGTAATGCTTCTGCTTTTTTAATATACTGTCAAGATTGGTCATAATTTTCCTTCCAAGGACCAAGCATCTTTTAATTTCATGATTGCAATCACCATCTGAGTGATTTTGGAGCCCCTCAAAATCAAGTCAGCCACTGTTCCCACTGTTTCCCCATCTATTTGCCATGAAATGATGGGACCAGATGACATGATCTTAGTTTTCTGAATGTTGAGCTTTAAGCCAACTTTTTCACTCTCCTCTTTCACCTTCATCAAGAAGCTCTTTAGTTCTTCTTCACTTTGTGCCATAAGAGTGGTGTCATCTGCGTATATGATGTTATTGATATTTCTCCTGGCAATTTTGATTCCAGCTTGTGCTTCCTCCAGCCCAGTGTTTCTTATGATGTACTCTGCATATAAGTTAAATAAGCAGGGTGACAATATACAGCCTTGTTGTACTCCTTTCTCCATTTGGAACCAGTCTGTTGTTCCATGTCTTTGTTCTAGCTGTTGCTTCTTGACCTGCATGCAGATTTCTCAAGAGGCAGGTCAGGTGGTCTGGTATTCCCATCTCTTGAAGAATTTTCCACCGTTTATTGTGATCCACACAGTCAAAGGTTGGCATAGTCAATAAAGCAGAAATAGATGTTTTCTTGAACTCTCTTGCTTGTTCAGTGATCCAGTGGATGCTGGCAATTTGATCTCTGGTTCTTTTGCCTTTTCTGAAACCAGCTTGAACAGCTGGAAGTTCACGGTTGACGTATTGCTGAAGCCTGGCTTGGAGAATTTTGAGCATTATTTTACTAGCGTGTGAGATGCAATTGTGCAATTGTGTGGTAGTTTGAACATTCTTTAGCATTGCCTTTCTTTGGGATTGGAATGAAAACTGACCTTTTTCAGTCCTGTGGCTACAGCTGAGTTTTCCAAATTTGTTGACATATTGAGTGCAGCCCTTTCACAGAATCATCTTTTAGGATTTGAAATGGTTCAACTGGAATTCCATCACCTCCACTAGCTTTGTTCATAGCAAATGGGCATATTTTCAGCCAAATTATTGTCAAAAGAGAATTAAGAAATGGTTTACTTCTGGCAGAATAATATGTCTCATTCAAATATCCAGGTATGTTTTAAAAATGGATCTTCAATAATCTTCAACTACCCTTTTTATAATTTTTAATTGTCCTCATTATAATGGGTTAAATAAATGAACAATTATAGCAAAAACTAACTAAAAGCTTACCAAGTGCCAGCTACTGTTTTAAGCTTTCTCCATTTTACCTCATTTACCCATCAAAAAGCTAAAAAAAATTATTTTTATTTTTATTTCTATTGTTCAAGTGGGGAAATGGGTTAAAGGGAGGATAGATAATTTGCCCAAGGGCACACAATTAGTTTTCAAGACAATGTAGAGTCAAAGAAAGACTGCATGATTCTAGATTTGTGTCTTAATCAATACTGCCTCTCAGAGAAAGGTTAAAGTACAAGTGCATCTGTTAAAGATGATCCACATCTGCAGTAATTAGCTGTGTGTGGTGTGTACTCAATCGTGTCTCACCCTGTGTGATCCCATGGACTGTAGCTCACCAGGCTCCTCTGTCCATGGGATTCTCCAGGTATGAATACTGGAGTGGGTTGCCATGCCCTCCTCCAGAGGATCTTTTGATGCAGGGATCTAACCTGTCTCTTGAGTCTCCTGCACTGGCAGACAGATTCTTTACCACTGTGTACTTGGGAAGCCCTGAAGCAACTAATAGGTTTTAGTTGAAGATGTTAAAAGGAAATTGAAATGTGAAGTATTTTGAAACAATTTTCTGTTGTAGCAAACTAGCATCTGGCTTTAAAAATCATTTTTGTTTCTTCATCCTTGGCAAAACTTTACTTTCCAGAGATTCTTGCTGGAGTCCATTAAACCTGGATACTGGTAGGGAGAAAAAATACATTTTGTACTTGACCCAAGACTGAACTTTATATAAAGATCATGCCACATAACAGGTGTTAAATAAATTTATGGTAGACTGAGGATGGCAGGTCAGGAAGCAACAGTTAAGAACTGGACTTGGAACAACAGACTGGTTTCAAATAGGAAAAGGAGTACGTCAAAGCTGTACATTGTCACCTTGCTTATTTAACTTATATGCAGAGTACATCATGAAAAACTCTGGGCTGGAAGAAACACAAGCTGGAATTAAGATTGCTGGGAGAAATATCAATAACCTCAGATGTGCAGATGACACCACCTTTATGGCAGACAGTGAAGAGGAACTAAAAAGCCCCTTGATGAAAGTGAAAGAAGAAAGCGAAAAAGTTGGCTTAAAGCTCAACATTCAAAAAACTAAGATCATGGCATCTGGTCCCATCACTTCATGGCAGATAGATGGGGAAACAGTGTCAGACTTTATTTTGGGGGCCTCCAAAATCACTGCAGATGGTGACCGCAGTCATGAAATTAAAAGACGCTTACTCCTTGGAAGAAAAGTTATGACCAATCTAGATAGCATATTCAAAGGCAGAGACATTACTTTGCCGACTAAGGTCCGTCTAGTCAAGGCTACGGTTTTTCCTGTGGTCATGTATGGATGTGAGAGTTGGACTGTGAGGAAGGCTAAGCGCTGAAGAATTGATGCTTTTGAACTGTGATGTTGGAGAAGACTCTTGAGAGTCCCTTGGACTGAAAGGAGATCCAACCAGTCCATTCTGAAGGAGATCAGCCCTGAGATTTCTTTGGAAGGAATGATGCTAAAGCTTCAACTCCAGGACTTTGGCCATCTCATGCGAAGAGTTGACTCACTGGAAAAGACTTTGATGCTGGGAGGGATTGGAGGCAGGAGGAGAAGGGGATGACTGAGGATGAGATGGTTGGATGGCATCACGGACCCGATGGACGTGAGTCTGAGTGAACTCCAGGAGTTGGTGATGGACAGGGAGGCCTGGCGTGCTGCGATTGGTGGGGTCACAAAGAGTCGGACACGACTGAGCAACTGAACTGAACTCAGCTGAGGATGGCATTAGATTCTAAATTGCTATCTCATTTTAAACTGATTTGTTTAAACTGATTCCAGTTACAGACTATCTCATTTCCATTATTCCTTTGATAGAATTTATATCTAAATCTTAAGTGAGAATATGACATTGATTCTGCAGTAAATTTTATATGTGTTTTGTATGGTATCATAGTTAGGAAATGAAAGTGAAAGTCACTCAGTCATGTCTGACTCTTTGCAACCCCATGGACTATATGGTCCATGGAATTCTCCAGGCCAGAATACTGGAGTGAGTTATTTTTCCTTCTCAAAGGGATCTTCTCAACCCAGGGATGGAACCCAGGTTTCCCACAATGCAGGTGGATTCTTTACCAGCTGAGTATAAGGGAAGCCCAAGAACACTGGAATGGATGGCCTATCCCTTCTCCAGTGGATCTTCCTGACCCAGGAATTGAACTGGGGTCTGCTGCACTGCAGGCGGATTCTTTAGCAACATAGCTATCAGGTTAGCCCATAAAGTAACTGGCCAACGTTTTCTGGTGGTGATTCAATTTTCTGACATTTTAGAGTAATTCTGTATGTGTATAAATATATAGGCTAAAAAAATAAATAGATCAAGGATCAGAAGTCCTAAAGCTTAGTGGGGATTTCATAATATTATGTAAGTAAATTAACTTCCTCAAAATGGTGTTAATAACTCTGAGTTCTTGGACTTTTAATATTCATATCTAGTGGAGTTCAGGGAGTTTTTCAAAGGAATGGCCTCTAAATTAAAAGAATCACAAATACAAATCTAAAATTAATTGATATAAAAACAACTGGGGATATTTAAAGGACCATGTAATCTAGTACTTAAACAAGATGTGACAGTTGGCGGTTGGCTTTTACCTTGGGAGTGTTTTTCGACCTCCACTAGCGATGCTTTGGACTAGATATCTCTTTGTTGTGGCAATAATACTGGAGTGGGTTGCCATTTCCTACTGTAAGGGATCTTCCCAACCCAGAGACTGAACCCAGATCCCCTGCATCTCCTGCATTGGCAGGTGGATTCTTTACCACTGAGCCACCTTTGATTTAAATTATTACATTAGTTTCAGATATACAGCATAGCGATTCAGTTTTTTTACAGATAATGCTCAATTAAAAATTTTTGCAAGATAATGATCATAATTCCCTGTGCTATTCAATATATCCTTGTTGCTCATCTGTTTTATACATAGTAGTTTGTGTCTCTGAATCTCATACTCCATCTTGTCCTTCCTCCCTTTCCTCTCCCACTGGTAACCACTAGATCGTTTTCTATATTTGTGATCCTGTTTTGCAATATACTTTATTTTTTAGAATCTACATATCACATGATTTTTCTTATTTTATCTGATTTATTTCATTGAGCATTTCTCTAGGTCCATCAGAATTCTGCAAATGGCAGAATTTAATTTCTTTTTAAGGCTGAGTTTTATATATATGGAGAAGGCAATGGCACCCCACTCCAGTACTCTTGCCTGGAAAATCCCATGGATGGAGGAGCCTGGTAGACTGCAGTCCATGGGGTCACCAAGAGTCAGACACGACTGAGCGACTTCACTTTCACTTTTCACTTTCATGCATTGGAGAAGGAAATGGCAACCCACTCCAGTGTTCCTGCCTGGAGAATCCCAGGGATAGGGGAGCCTGGTGGGCTGCAGTCTACGGGATCGCACAGAGTTGGACGTGACTGAAGTGACTTAGCAGCATATATATATATATATATATATATATATATATATATACACATCACTTTGATGAGAGTTTTTTTTTATCATGAATGGGTGTTGAATCTGATAAAATTGTTTGTTTACCTGTATTGAGATTATCATGTGATTTTTACCCTTCCTTTTGCTATGTTCTGTATCATATTGATTGATTTGTAAATATTGAACCATTCTTATATTCCTGGAATAAATCCAACTTGATCAAAATGTGTCATTCTTGCTATATATTGTTGAATTCAATTTGCTGATTTTTTTTTTTTTTTGAGGATTTTTGCACCTCTGTTCAACAAAGATATTGGCCTGTAATTTTCTTCTGTTGTAGTCTTTGTATGATTTTTGATATGAGGGTTATGCTGGTAATCCATCCTTGTAGAATGGATTTGGGCGTGTTCTGTCCTCTTCAAGTTTTTGGAATAAGTATTAGCTTTTCTGCCCTGGTGACTCAGCAGAAAATTATCTGCCTGTCAATGCAGGAGACACGAGTTCCATCCCTGGGTTGGGAAGATCCCCTAGAGGAGGGCAGAACAACCCACTCCAGTATTCTTGTTTGGAGAATTCCATGGACAGAGGAGCCTGGCATATTACAGTCTGTGGAGCCATAAAGAGCAGGATATGACTTAGCAATGAAACAACGATATGTTTGGTAGAATTCCTCTGCGAAGCCATCTGGTCCTGGGATTCTATTACCTGGGTATGTGTGCGCTATTAGCTAGGAGTTTTCTAAATTACTAATTCAATTTCACTCCTAACAATGTATGTGTCCTCTAGGAGTGGAGTCTGTTTCCTCCAGTCCCGTGGAACTCCTGTGACCAAGACCACTAGCCTTCAAAGCTAAATACTCTTGGGGCTCCTCCTTCTGATGCCAAACTGCCAGACTGGGGAGCTTGATGCAGAGCTCAGAACTCTCACCCACATGGGAGAGCTTCTATGATATAATTCTTCTCCACTTTGTGGGTTATCCATCCAGGAATATGGGATTTGAATATATTATGAATGCACCTCTCCTACCATCTCATTGTGATTTCTTATCTTTGCATGTAGAAAATGTCTTTTAGTAGATTCCAATAATATTTACTGATGGTTGTTCAGCAGTTAGTTATGATTTTGGTGTTCTCGTGGGAGAAGGTTAGCCGAAGGCCTCTACTCCACCATCCTGTCTTCTCTCTCTATCATATTTCTGGGCACTGATTCTTTGCACCAGCTGTGAGGAATTTAGAACTCAGTTGAAGGACCTACCTGAGTCATAGGAGGTGGAGCTCATAATAGCTTTAATAGAGAAAAGTCTTAGAATACTTGAGTCATCAGATATCATAGGATAGTGTAAACTTTCTGAAATAAGGGGACAAACCTGTACTGAAGCATGTAAGTATTATATTTACATTTCATTGCAGCATAATAATTTCATCTATCATACTACATTAATGTTGTTAATTTGAATTTTATTGCTTAAAAATTTTATTTATATACATTGTTAACTCATTTTGGTGGTAAAATTAAAGCCCTAAGCATAAGCTCTAAGTGTTAAGAATTTATACATAGTTATTGTTGCTGTTCAGTGGCTAAGTTATGACGATTATGACCCCATGGACTGCAGCAAGCCAGGACTCCCTGTCCCTCACTATCTACAGGTGTTTACATATATTTAACAAACATGATAATAAAAATTATCAACACCGGAAAGACTCAAAGATGATTTTTAATGTTGACAGGGATTAGTGCATTTCTGAAGTTTGAGAAACACTGAATTAGAAGTATCAGAGGTTAAATGGAGGCAAGGGCAACAGATCAATGGGGGAAAGTCATCTCTGATAAATCTGGGGAAACTCTAGACTTAGATGCTGAACTTGTGCTGCATCATCTTAACTTATGTCAAGCACATAAGAAATTTAAATACCTAACTTTACACCTAAAGAAACTAGAAAAAGAAGAAATGAAGAACCCTAGGGTTAGTAGAAGGAAAGAAATAATAAAAATTAGGGCAGGAAAAAAAAACAAAAAAACCAAAGGAGACCACAGCCAAAATCAACAAAACTAAAAGCTTGTTCTTTGAGAAGATAAATAAAATAGACAAACCATTAGCCATATTCATCAAGAAAAAAAGGGAGAAGAATCAACTCATCAAAATTAGAAATGAAAATGGAGAAATCACAATAGAAAACACAGAAATACAAAGGATCATAAAATACTACTATCAGCAACTATAGGCCAATAAAATGGACAACTTAGAAGAAATGGTTGCATTCTTAGAAAAGTATAACCTTCCAAACCTGAACCAGGAAGAAATAGAAAATCTTAACAGACCCATCACAAGCATGGAAACTGAAACTATAATAAAAAATTTCCAACCACAAAAGCCCAGGATCAGATGGCTTCACAGGTGAATTCTACCAAGAATTTAGAGAAGAGCTAACACCTATCCTACTCAAACTCTTCCAGAAAATTGCAGAGGAAGGTAAACTGCCAAACTCATTCTATGAGGACACCATCACCCTAATACCAAAACCAGACAAAGATGCCACACAACAAAAGAAAACTACAGGCCAGTATTACTGATGAAAATAGATGCAAAAATCCTCAACAAAATTCTAGTAAACAAAATCCAACAACATATTAAAAAGATCATACATCATGACAAAGTGGGCTTTTTTCCAGGGATGTAAGGATTCTTCAGTATTCACAAATCAGTCAATGTGATACACCACATTAACAAATTGAAAGATTAAAAACCATATGATTATCTCAATAGATGTAGAGAAAGTCTTTGACAAAATTCAACATCCATTTATGATAAACAAAACAAAACAAAACAGAAAGCAGGCATAGAAGGAACATACCTCAACATAATAAAAGCCATATATGATAAACCCACAGCAAACATTATCTTCAATGGTGAAAAACTGAAAATATTTTCCTTAAAGTTGAGAATAAGACAAGGGTGCCCACTCTCACCACTACTATTCAACATAGTTTTGGATGTTTTAGCCACAGCAATCAGAGAAGAAAAAGGAATAAAAGGAATCCAGATGGGAAAAGAAGAAGTAAAACTCACTGTTTGAAGATGGCATGATCCTCTGCACAGAAAACCCTAAAGACACCACCAGAAAATTACTAGAGCTAATAAATGAATATAGTAAAGTTGCAGGATATAAAATTAACACACAGAAATCCCTTGTATTCCTGTTCACTAACAATGAGAAAGCAGAGAAGTTAAGGAAACAATTCCATTCACCATTGCAATGAAAAGAATAAAATACTTAGGAATAAATTTACCTAAAGAAACAAAAGACCTCTATATAGAAAACTATAAAACATTGATGAAAGAAATAAAAGATGGCACAAATAGATGGAGAAATATACCATATTCATGGATTGGAAGAATCAATATAGTCAAAATAAGTATACTACCCAAAGTAATCTATAGATTCAATGGAAGCCCTATCAAGCAACCAATGGTGTTTTTCAGAGAACTAGAACAAATAATTTCACAATTTGTATGGAAATACAAAAAATCTTGAATAGCCAAAGCAATCTTGAGAAAGAAGAATGGAATTGGAGGAATCAACCTGCCTGACTTCAGACTATACTACAAAGCTACAGTCATCAAGACAGTATAGTACTGGCACGAAGACAGAAATATGGGTCAGTGGAACAAAATAGAAGGCCCAGAGATAAATCCACACACCTATGGACACCCTATCTTTGACAAAGGAGGCAAGAATAGACAATGGAGAAAAGACAGTCTCTTCAACAAGTGGTGCTGGGGCAACTGGTTAACCACTTGTAAAAGAATGAAACTAGAACACTTTCTAGCACCATACACAAAAATAAACTCAAAATGGATTAAAGGTCTAAATTTAAGACCAGAAACTATAAAAACTCCTAAAGGAAAACATAGGCAAAACACTCTCTGATATAAATCACAGCAGGGCTGGTCATAGCAAACACCCTCTTCCAGCAACACAGGAGAAGACTCTACACATGGACATCACCAGATGGTCAACATCGAAATCAGATTGATTATATTCTTTGCAGCCAAAGATGGAGAAGCTCTATACAGTCAACAAAAACAAGACCAGGAGCTGACTGTGGCTCAGATCATGAACTCCTTATTATCAAATTCAGACTCAAATTGAAGAAAGCAGGGAAAACCGCTACACCATTCAGATATGACCTAAATCGAATCCCTTATGATTATAGAGTGGAAGTGAGAAATAGATTTAAGGGCCTAGATCTGATAGATAGAGTGCCTGATGAACTATGGAATGAGGTTCATGACATTGTATAGGAGACAGGGATCAAGACCATGCCCATGGAAAATAAATGCACAAAAGCAGAATGGTTGTGTGGGGAAGCCTTACAAATAGCTGTGGAAAGAAAAAAGGTGAAAAGCAAAGGAGAAAAGGAAAGATATAAGCATCTGAATGAACAGTTCCAAAGAATAGCAAGAAGAGATAACAAAGCCTTCCTCAGCGATCAATGCAAAGAAATAGAGGAAAAGAACAGAATGGGAAAGACTAGAGATCTCTTAAAGAAAATGAGAGATACCAAGGGAACATTTCATGCAAAGATGGGCTCGATAAAGGACAGAAAAGGTATGAACCTAACAGAAGTAGAAGATATTAAGAAGAGATGGCAAGAATACACAGAAGAACTGTACAAAAGGATCTTCATGACCTGGAATATCACGATGGTGTGAACACTCATCTAGAGCCAGACATCTTGGAATGTGAAGTCAAGTGGGCCTTAGAAAGCATCAGTACGAACAAAGCTAGTGGAGGTGATGGAATTCCAGTAGAGCTATTTCAAATCCTGAAAGATGATGCTGTGAAAGTTCTGCACTCAGTATGCCAGCAAATTTGGAAAACTCAGCAGTGGCCACAGGACTGGAAAAGGTCAGTTTTAATTCCAATTCCAAAGAAAGGCAATGCCAAAGAATGCTCAAACTACCGCACAATTGCACTCATCTCACATGCTAGTAAAGTAATGCTCATAATTCTCCAAGCCAGGCTTCAGCAGTACGTGAACCGTGAACTTCCTGATGTTCAAGTTGGTTTAGAAAAGGCAAAGGAACCAGAGATCAAATTGCCAATATCCACTGGATCATGGAAAAAGCAAGAGAGTTCCAGAAAAACATCTATTTCTGCTTTATTGACTATGCCAAAGCCTTTGACTGTGTGGATCACAATAAACTGTGGAAAATTCAGAAAGAGATGGGAATACCAGACCACCTAACCTGCCTGTTGAGAAATCTGTATGCAGGTCAGGAAGCAACAGCTAGAACTGGACATGGAACAACAGACTGGTTCCAAATAGGAAAAGGAGTACATCAAGGCTGTATATTGTCACCCTGCTTGTTTAACTTATATGCAGAGTGCATCATGAAAAATGCTGGACTGAAGAAACACAAGCTGGAATCAAGATTGCCGGGAGAAATATCAATCACCTCAGATATGCAGATGACACCACCCTTATGGCAGAAATGAAGAGGAACTAAAAAGCCTCTTGATGAAAGTAAAAGAGGAGAGTGAAAAAGTTGGCTTAAAGCTCAACATTCAGAAAACTAAGATCACGGCATCTATTACCATCACTTCATGGCAAATAGATGGGGAAACAGTGTCAGACTTTATTTTGGGGGCTCCAAAATCACTGCAAATGGTGATTGTAGCCGTGAAATTAAAAGACGCTTACTCCTTGGAAGAAAAGTTATGAACAACCTAGAGAACATATTCAAAAGCAGAGACATTACTTTGCCAACTAAGGTCCGTCTAATTAAGGCTATGGTTTTTCCAGTAGTCATGTATGGATGTGAGAGTTGGACTGTGAAGAAGGCTGAGCGCTGAGGAATTGATGCTTTTGAACTGTGATGTTGGAGAAGACTCTTGAGAGTCCCTTGGACTGCAAGGAGATCCAACCAGTCCATTCTGAAGGAGATCAACCCTGGGATTTCTTTGGAAGGAATGATGCTAAAGCTGAAACTCCAATACTCTGGCCACCTCATGCGAAGAGTTGACTCATTGGAAAAGACTTTGATGCTGGGAAGGATTGGGGGCAGGATGAGAAGGGGACAACAGAGGATGAGATGGCTGGATGGCATCACAGACTCAATGGACATGAGTTTGAGTGAACTCTGGGAGTTGGTGATGGACAGGGAGGCCTGGCATGCTGTGATTCATGGGGCTGCAAAGAGTAGGACACGACTGAGTGACTGAACTGAACTTCAGTGAACTGAACTGAGAATCCTCCATGACCCACCTCCCAGAGTAATGGAAATAAAAGCAAAATAAACAAATGGGACCTAATTAAACTTAAATGCTTTTGCACAATGAAGGAAACTATAAGCAAAATGAAAAGATAGGCTTCACAATGGAAGAAAATAATAACAAATGAAGCAACTGACAAAGACTTAAACTCAAAAATATATAAGCAGCTCATGCAGCTCAGTAAACAAAAAATAAATGACTGAATTAAAAAATGGGCCAAGAAACTAAATGGACAGTCCTCCAAAGAAGATATACAGATGGTTAACAAACACATGAAAAGATGATCAACATCACATACTATCAGAGAAATGCAAATCGAAACCACAGTGAGGTACCATCTCACGCCAGTCAGAATGGCTGCTATCGAAAAGTTTACAAACAATAAATGCTGGAGAGGGTGTGTAGAAAAGGCAACCTTCTTACACTGTTGGTGGGAATGTAAAGTAGTACAGCCACTATGGAGAACAGTGTGGAGATTCCTTTTAAAATGATGTATAACTCCCAAACAACCCAGCAATCCCACTGCTGGGCATACACACCAAGGAAACCAGAATTGAAAGAGACATGTGTACCACAATATTCATTGCAGCACTGTTTACAATAGCCAGGACATGGAAACAACCTAGATGTCCATCAGCAGATGATTGGATAAGAAAGCTGTGGTACATATGCACAATGCAATATTACTCAGCTATTAAAAAGACCGCATTTGAGTCAGTTCTATAGAGGTGAATGAAACTGGAACCTATTATACAGAATGAAGTAAGCCTGAAAGAAAAACACCAATACAGTATATTAACACATATATATGGAATTTAGAAAGATGGTAATGATGACCTTATATGCTGCTGCTGCTGCTAAGTCGCATCAGTCGTGTCCGACTCCGTGCGACCCCGTAGACGGCAGCCCACCAGGCTCCTCCATCCCTGGGATTATCCAGGCAAGAACATTGGAGTGGGTTGCCATGTCCTTCTCCAGTGCATGAAAGTGAAAAGTGAAAGTGAAGTTGCTCAGTCGTGTCCGACTCTTAGCAACCCCATGGACTGTAGTCCACCAGGCGCGAGACAGCAAAAGAGACACAGATGTAAAGAACAGACTTTTGGACTCTGTGGGAGCAGGCGAAGGTGGAATGATTTGAGGGAGCACTGAAACATGTATATTACCATATGTGAAATAAATCCCCAGTCCAGGTTCAATGCATAAGACAGGGTACTCAGGGCCATTTCACTGGGAATACCCTTAGGGATGGGATGGTGAGGGAGGTGGGATCGGGGTTCAGGATGTGGGACACATGTACATCCATGGCTGATTCAAGTCAGTGTATGGCAAAAATCACTACAATATTGTAAAGCAATTAGCCTCCAATTAAATTAATTTACAAAAAATCAATGTTCTCTTGTTTATAACTAACAAAATTACAGAGACTGCTCACTGCATATTCTGTAAATTTCCTGTTGACAATGTAAAAAAGTTTATAAACACACTGTTGCTTTATGTAAAGTGCAATGTGAAAAGAATGCTTATTTAAGCAAGATTACTTCAATTTTGATCATAACTGAAGACATCAGAAACAGAGATGGAACTGGGTATATTTTCAGGTGACTTTGACAATTTATTGTGTCACATGGTCCAAACAAATCATCCCTTGTGATCTTAGGGCAAGTGTAATGGCCTCACAGGCTGAAGATCATGCTCTCTTCATCTGATATGCTCCCACTCTCTTCAGTTGTTGTTACTTTACTTCTCTGTTGTACTGATTTGAAGAACCCTTGAGACTTCACTGCCCTATATACCAAAGGAACTGGAAAACCTTCTGCTTCCAGCCATAATAATCCTTTGCCTCTTTTTTTCTTTTATTATCTTCTCGTGGAGAGTGTTTTGGACTGGTGGTCAGCAAAGTACAAGGGTAAAATTGGTCATGAACTCGTCATGGTTGCAGTGGTTGAATTGGAAGGGTTCAGCACTTCCTACTGAACCCATCTCGCTTTACTCCCAGAAAGGAGAGGTCCCTGGAATGACTGACTTCTCCAGCTCCAGAAGAGTTATAGGTTATACTCATGCAGTCTATGGCCAGACCACCCTGAACATGCCTGATTGTGTCTAATCTCGGAAGCTAAGCATGGTTGGGCCTGGTTAGTACTTGGATGGAAGATTTTACTCATCCTGATAAAAATAGAGGCAATAAATCAGACAAAATTTTTACTACATTATTAGGATGGGCCTTTGCTAATTAGGCTCGCTCCTTCAAAAAGTTAGATGATTCAGGTTACATTTTAGATACAACTTTTTGGAAAGAAACATTGTTTGGTAATTAATTGGACATAATTTTCACGAAGCCTAACTGAAAAGAAGACAGTTTATGCAATTTATCTGTCACTTTATGAGCTCTAATATATAGTACTTATGCTTTGAGGTCCTGATGTTTGAAAAAGGAAATTCTTTAAATTACTGATTTTAGAATCAAGTCTCTCATTCTTATAAATAAAATCAGCATTGTTTGATAGAAAAATTTGAGTCCCTGTTTCATAATATCAGATTTCAGTAAGATAAGTGAAAATGTAGGTCTAGATTCTTATCAACATAGTTACTTTGTAAACCCCAATACTTTTTATGGCTGTAACTTGTACTGAGTTTGTTAAAGCTATGGAAGGAAATCCCAAGAAACAGGAATAGAGACTTTAACTTTCTGAAAGTTCATAAGCTCATTGAAAATTGTTTGGACATATTTCTGATTATCTTTGTAAAAGAAACAAGGTCTGATTTCTTCCAAAAGACTAGTCTTCCAGAAGATGCACAAATGTGCTTTATGTATTGACATATTTCTCAGAACTTCAAATTGTTGAAACCAAGTATATCTGAAATTTTATGAAACAATTCTCTCTTGACTATATTACTTGTTGTCTCTTGAATTTATATTTATATTATAGGGGAACAAGCTGTCATGGTTGTTTTAAAATTGCATTTTGAAATTTGCTTACATTATGGGTAAATCTGGTTCTATATTGATAAGAAATAAAAAGTTAAATGATAAAAAATTCATTCCTCTTAAAGATTCAAAAATAACTCCTTTTAAACATATTTTTATTTTATGTTTTAAATAGAAGTAACTTCTAAGTGGAATGCTTTCAGGTATGTATATTACAAGCTTCTTCTTATTTTTTATTCTTGAGGAAGAATTCTTTTCTAAGAAGATAATGCTCATGACTGCGGGCATTGAAAGCTGGAATTTCAGGTATGAGACAAGAAAAAATACTTTCAAGCCTTTGATCTGAAATAAAGAGCCATCTGAACAAAGTGGAGACTGATATCAACCACAAAGAATCTAGACAACCCTTTCCTGGAGCTGGTTTTATAACACTAGAGCACTTTTTCTTCCCTGTTGCAACTTTTCCCCATTGTTCTTAATATGCATGTTTTCCAAGTACAGACTAAAGTACCATGTTTTTCTATTTCTTCTCTGCATCAGAAAGGATTACCTAAGGAATATAGAAATATATTTTCATAGCTAAGTTTTCAGACATATACTTCCTTTCCCTTCTATTTCTCTCCATTTTCCTACCTTTCTCCTCATTTGGGGGAGATTTCTTCTCCATCAGTTATAGAATTAACTTTATGTATAAAGAAAGGCAATGTCTCAGATGTTAATAAAGTTTAATTTTCACTGAAGTATATTTCATAAGATTTGAAACATTACAAAAAGATCTAAATAATTCTTGTCAGAGAGGGAACTATAATTCTCATGACTTTGGCAATCATTCATTCAGCAACTACTTCCTGTATGCCTAATATGTACAGGGCACAGTGTATAGCTCCATATGTTAATTAGAAATTGTCATCTAAAAAATATAGTCACAACTTGAAAGTGAAGAGTTATTTTAGTTGGTGGGAATGTTTATGACTCCAAGCCTGGGAGATGCATCTCAGTAACTCTGAGAAAACTGCTGCAAGGAGGCAGGAGGGGAAGTCAGGCTATATACAGGTTTGCAACAAAGGAAGCAGGCAGTCTGAACGTCAAAGATCAGGTATCAAGTTACGGAATTTGGCGAAGATGCAAGCCTCTGGGCTCACAGAATTCATTCATTTCATATGCACTTCAGCTATCTGAGGCCAATCCTGTTTCCTTGATCACCTTGCTTCTTGCATTCCCCTAGCTTCTTATCTTACATTCGCCTAGCTCCTCATCAATCAAGTGGCAGCATCTGCAGGATCACAGTTTGGGGAACCCTCATTCATATTTGGAGGCCAGAAATCACTGATGGTATAACAATTCTTGTTTATTGATATGGCAGGAGATATTTTCGTTTCACAAAATTGTCCATGTCATCCTGTAGGAGGAATACATACTTAACTCAAATTAGAACTATGTCTAGTCAAAGCTATTGCTTTTCAAGTAGTCACGTATGGTTGTGAGAGTTGGACTATAAAGAAAGCTGAATGCCAAAGAATTGATGTTTTTGAACTGTGGTCTTGGAGAAGACTCTTGAGAGAGTCCCTTGGACTGCAAGATCAAACCAGTCTATCCTAAAGGAGATCAGTCCTGAATATTCATGGGAAGGACTGATGCTGAAGCTGAAACTCCAATACTTTGGCCACTTGATGCGAAGAACTGACTCATTTGAAAAGACCCTGATGCTGGGAAAGATTGAGGGCAGGAGGAGAAGGGGACAACAGAGGACAAGATCATTGGATGGCATCAACACAATGGAAGTGAATTGGAACAAACTCTGGGAGATAGTGAAGAACAGGAAAGGCAGGCATGCGGCAGTTCATGGGATCAAAGAGTCGGGCACAACTGAGACTGAAAAACAAATGTATCCTAAACCCATTTGAAGAGCCAAGAATGCTTCCTAGAAAATAAATGGCATTTGAGCTGGATTTAATATATAAAGAACAGTTTTATCATGGAAGAACAGAGAAAAGGACATCCAAAGAAAGAAGAATATATTCAAATGCATAGAGGTAGTATCTTAGGAACTATCAAGAAGTGTGGTAGATTACATATTTAAACTTTTTTTTCAGCTCAAGACACAACTTATCACTGACTTTTCCCACTTTTCCCCAACCATCTTTGTGCTGTTATAACCAGCTTTTCCCAGCCCTACCTAGTCACCCCAGTTGAAAGACCTGGTGCAGCTTTGCCTGGCCCTTGGAACATTCCTGACCAGAGTTGAAGTCTTATTGACTTTGGTCCCATCAACAAGGAGAGTCTAGAATCAATCCTGTTATCCTGAATCCAGGTTCAGCTATGTGAGGGTGGGGAGGCGAGAAGGGAGTCTGAGCTACATACCAGCTCTACCACTTCTTTGGTCCCCTGTGCTAAACTTCAGCCCATGAGATCACTGCCAGTCTCTTCCTCTAGCTCAGGGTCCTACTCCCAGCATCCTCATTCCTGGATGCCCTACTATTTTGAAGGGCTTGGTTGGTCCATACTGACAATACAATTGTTAATGTAAAAATATAGTTTCTGCTATCTGTTCTCCTCCCAATGTGCATTTTTTCCCTTCTATCAATCTCCTTTAATGTCAAACCTTGACATAACCAAGAATGATGAGTCCTCATCACTTTGATACTGCTGTTGGAACACTGACTTTGTCTATCAGCATCCCTTCTCTCTATTTTGAGGCCAGTTCTAAACTCAGGCCAGCTTCTCAGTGAAACACTTGGGATATTTTTATGAAAGTAACAGAAAACTTATTTGAGCTAATCTAGGAGTGAGTGAGACTAGGAAACATTTATTGAAAGAATATGGGACTTCTTAGGTGGCTCAGTGGTAAAGAATCCATCTGTCAATGCAGGAGACACAGGAGACACGGATTCGACCTCTAGATCAGGATTATCCCTGGTAGAGGAAAGAGCAACCTGCTCCAGTATTCTTTCCTGGAAAATCCCATGGACAGAGGGGCCTGATGGGCTAAAGGACACGGGATCGTAAAGAGCTGGACATGGCTAAGCGACTAAGCACACAGGCACGTGGGAATTTCTGCCACGTAGACAAAAAAGTTATAGGATTAGATCTTTGCAAAAGTAATATTGAGGCCAGAGGCAGCAGGAAATGATGGGCTGTTTGTTCAGGATGCCATCTCCTTGTGATGAAATCAACTGCATATTTTTTCTCTTGAGATCCTGAGCTCAATTCCAGAGAGAGTTAAGTACCTTAGAGTAATTGTGTATGTTTGAATAGTCTAGATTAATTTATGTCTTCCCCTTCCATTTGGGCCCCTTAATTGGTGTCCCACAGTCAGTGGGAACAGAGTAAACATCTAAACAAAATGATAGTACTACACACAGAAGTTGTCATGGAGATTGGGTGAGCTATTCCAATACTCTCAACTGTACTCAGCCTCTCTTTTTGTGTATGGTCTAAGTTGTTTCCTCCTCACTGGCTGATACTATTTGGGTCCAGTATGCATCAAGATTAAGCCCTTTCGATGTATGACAATACTGGAAACTAGAGTTGCATTTTCCTTAACGGGGGCTTCTTGAAGGATTCTCTTAAATGTTGGTCATCTAGGTTGCTTCCATGTCCTGGTTACTGTAAGTAGTGCTGCAATGAACATTGGGGTATGTGCAAATTATGGTTTTCTTAGGGTATACGCCCATGAGTGACATTTCTGGGTCATATGGTCATTTTATTTTTAGTTTTTAAGGAACCTCCATACTGTTCTCCATAGTGGTTGTGTCAACTTGCATTCCCACACTACTGTTAAGAAAGTTCCTTTTTATTAACACCCTCTCCAGAATTTATTATCTGTACATTTTTTGATGATGGGCATTCTGGCCAGTGTGAGGTAAAATCGAGAGCTAGTGAGATGCTGTTATATAGCACAAGGAGCTCAGATTGGTGCTCTGTGATGACCTAGAGGGGTGGGAGGGAGGCTCAACAGGGAGGGGATATATGTATACATAAAGCTAATTCATGTGGTTCTACAGAAGAAGCTAACGCAGCATTGTAAAGCAATTATATTCCATTAAAAATTATAAATTTCTTAAAAAAACAAAACAAAACAATGTTCAATCAGACTTGGGTTGTTTGCCTAATGGAATTAGAATCCAAAAGTGTGTAGTAAAGGAACCACATTTACTTTACTTCTGTTAGACTTGAGAGGAATAACAAGATATGATATCATAACTATAATTCTGGTAAAATCTACTGAAGCTTGAAAATGAAAAAAAGTAATTTGAATACAAATTGCATCTGTGCCTGTTGTAGTTTAATATATTTTGCAACTATTAATTATGTAATTAATAAAATTTGATGTTTCTTATTATTGACGAGAGTCAATACATATTTGAAAAAAATTCTTTCTCTTAAAACAACAATACTGTAACATTTTAAACGTATGCAGTCCTTTTTTTTTTTTAAATGTTGTTTCTAAATACCTGTCTTTAAAGCATTTCTGTCTTTCCAATTGATCAGCCATGAATTTTATTGTTTTACTTCACTGAACAAAAGCTGAGTGGTCAACATACTAAGACAAAATGATATTTAAAGCCATTTTCAGTTAAAATACCTGCAGTCAGTGATTCTTTGACACTTCATTATATTGCTGGCTTTATCTTTTCCTCGATGAGCATCTTCCTACATATAAAAGAGTGCTTAATTCAATAAATTATAGCCAACTTTGTCTCCTAATTTTGTTCAACTGTGATGCTCAGTAGTTCAAAGAGGTTAACTTTAGCATTATGTAAACCAGACACTTTTGCAGAGAACTTTTCTCTTTTGACTACTCTCTAATTATTGGGTTGGCCAAAAGGTTCATTCAGTTTTTTTTCTAGATGGCTCTAGTAGTGATTAGATGTCCTTAACTTATTCAAAACAGTTTTGTTATATTGTACTGTGACAGCTGTCATATCAGCATGCAAAAACAAATTGGTGAATTTTTGTGTAGCCATTTTGATATTGAAGATGGAAGAAAAAAACAACATTTTTGACTTGTGCTTTATTATTTTAAGAAAGGCAAAAACACAACTGAAGCACAAAAGCGATTTGTGCAGTGTATGGAAAGCGTGCTGTGACTGATCAAATGTGTCAAAAGTGGTTTGCAAAGTTTCATACTGGAGATTTCTCACTGGATAATGCTCCATGGTCTAGTAGGCCAGTTGAAGTTGATAGCGATCAAATCAAGACATTAACTGAGAACAATCAATGTTCCGTGGGAGATAAACAACATACTCAAAATATCCAAATCAAATGTTTATAATTATTTGCACCAGCTTGGTTATGTTAATTGCTTTGATGTTTGGGTTCCACATAAATTAAATGAAAAAAACCCCTTTTGACCATATTTCCACATGTTATTCTCTAATTAAACATAATGAAAATGTTCTGTTTTTAAAACAAATGGTGACAGGCAATGAAAGTGGATACTGTACATTAATGTGGAATGGAAGATATTGTGGGGCAAGCAAAATGAAGCACCACCAACCACACCAAAGGCCAGTCTTTATCCAAAGGAAGTGATGTTGTGTATATGGTAGGATTGGAAGGGTGTGCCTATTATGAGCTCCTTCTGGAAAACCAAAGCATAAATTCCAACAAATCCTGTTCCCAATTAGATCAACTGAAAGCAGCACTTGACGAAAAGCATCCATAATTAGTCAACAGAAAATGCATTGTCTCCCATCTGGACAATGCAAGACCACATGTTTCTTTGATGACCAGGCAAACACTGTTAAGCTTGGCTGGGAAGTTCTGATTCATCCACTGTATTCACCAGACACTGGACCGTCAGATGTCCATTTATTTCTGTCTTTACAAAATTCTCTTAATGGAAAACATTTCAATTTCCTGGAAGACTGTAAAAGGCATCTGAAATGTACTTTGCTCAAAAAGAAAAAGCTCTGGGAAGATGGAGTCCTGAAGTTGCCTGAAAAATGGCAAAACTTAGTGGAACAAAATGGTGAATACATTGTTCAATAAAGTTCTTGGTGAAAATGAAAAAAAAAATGTGTCTTTTATTTTGACTTAAAAACCGAAGGAACCTTTTAGCCAACCCAGTACATATTGTCACTCAACCAGTTTCTAGATATCAATGCGTGTACTCTGTCACCAGGGAAATGTATATCAGGTGGATGAGCAACTCAGTATAAGGCATAACCACGGCTGGAGAAAAAGCAACTTAGACTTGTTCTTTTTCCCCTCTAACAATAGTCTTGTAATATTATCTCAGTTGTTGGGTTGTAGTACACAAGTGAAATGGTAGCATTGTCAATTTATAAGAAACTCAATTAAAAAATAAATGATAAGACATTTTCAATTTATTTCTTTTATTGTAACTACTATTTGTAGCAATAATCATCTGGCACTCTTAACTAGAACTTAGCTTTCTGTGCAACACATTTCAGAAATATTTCATGAAAACAAGAAAAGCTATCATATTGTCTTGGGTTAGAAACAGTGTACAAGTTGTAGGGAGATGGGAGGTGAAAGGCACTCCTGAAATTAAATATAATAACATTTATCACTGCACTTCTTAGAAAGCAATGGAGCATTTTTAATCTGTGCTCAGCTCCGTTGATTTCAATGAATTCTTACCATAAATGCACTGGATCAATCTGGACTCAGTTGAAAGCAATAATGTAATAAGCGAAATAGTTCTTTCAGTTCTTTGCTGTCAGTGAATCAGCTCATGATAGAAAACACTATTGATTTCATTTGAAAAGTTGTTAAATATATACTACGAGTATATAAATAAAAGTATAATTTAAAAATATTGTAACCAAGCCTCAAAATGCTAATATTTGAAATTGTGAAGAATATATATTAGTAATTACCTTAAAATATAGCATATTGAAATACATGACTCTTTTCTATGAGATGTATGATAGACATATTTTATTACAGGAAGAAAGAAATCTAAGATTGGCATGAAAGCAATAGATTAACGGAAAGTCCTTATGAAACCCACAAATCTATATTTAATACCTGTTATAGCTCAGCATAATGCTAACATGGTAGGATAATGATTTTCAAAGGGTGGAGATGAGGACATAACAGAATATGTCATGGATTTTCAAATACACCTATTTTTGAAAAGAATTTGGAACTATATCCCTGTACTTTACCTTCAGTATTTTTGAGTGTGAATAATGTGATTCAAGTGTTATTGAGAAAAACATGAAATGAAAGGTAATTCAAATGAGTTCAAATATTATGTATGCAATAAATCCTCTAGTGTGAATATGAAAAAGTTGTTTATATTTCTGTGAACATAAAATATATCAGGTTTTTTCCATATAGGGTAAATGCTAAACTTGTATATAAGGGTTCTGAATTTGATGGAATCTTAGGTTTTTGTTTGCCTGGACTATCTTGATTTGCCCCCAACTTTATTATTTTTTTTTATTTTTATTTTTTATTTATTTATTTATTTATTTTAAATTACAATACTGTATTTGTTTTGCCATACATTGACACGAATCAGCCATAGGTGAACACAATCTCCCAATGCCGAAGCCCCCTCCCACCTCCCACCCCACATCCTCTACTTGAATCATCCTGTGCATCAGCCCCATGCATCCTGCATCCTACATTGAACATAGATTGGTGCTTCGTTTCTTACACAAAAATATACATGTTTCATTGCCATTCTCCCAAACCATCCCACCCTTTCCCTCTCCCTCAGAGTCCAAAAGTCCCCTCTATACCTCTGTGTCTCTTGGTTGTCTCACCTACAGGGTCATCATTACTGTCTTCTAAATTCCATATATATGTGTCAGTATACTGTATTGGTGTTTTTCTTTCTGGCTTACTTCACTCTGTATAATTGGTTCCAATTTCATCCATCTCATTAGAACTGAGTCAAATTTATTCTTTTTAAGGGCTGAGTAGTATTCCATAGCGTATATGTACCACAGCTTTTGCCCCCAACTTTAAAATTTGGAATAAAATCTAGTATAAGATGGCCTAGTGCAGTCATTATTCATCATGATGGATAAGGAAGAATTAAGAGAAATATTGAGAATTGAGCTGACCAGAAAGGAAGTTCAGAAACTAATTTAGAAAAGAAAACAAAGGATGATGAGGGCCGTATTGACTATTTCTTGAGATGTCTTTTTGTCCATTTGTTAAATGTTTTTGATTTAGTTAACTGCATTTTTAGTTCAATAAATTAATAGTCACATATGTTGCTACAAACAATGCTTTATCAAGTTTCCAAAACAGCCAATTGGCATTTTTGCTTTTTAAAGAATTGCACAACAACAATAAGAGAGACCAAGGGCTTTTCTCCGGTTCCTTCACCAAGACATCTGATCACTTTTGTAACTAAACTATTTGAACAGTCTGCAGTTTGTTGAAACTTAACCTCACATTAACTGAAGCAGCTTCAAATCCATTACAAGAAAGTTAAGTCACCTTTGTAAGTCAAAGATTATAATTAATTATTTTCATTATAGACTAATGATCTGTGGAGATTTACGGCTTTCCAAGAGTTGAATGTACTGTTTTCTGTGTACTGTGGTGCAGGAGGAAAATTAAAAATTGTTTTAAAACTTCAGCCATTTAGAGAAAATCAATTCAGACTCCATCAAAGTACCATTTTGGACCAGATATTCTGTGGCCATTAATGCACAACAGCATTATTTCTTTTACAAATATTGTGAATGATAGATATGCTCTGGCTTATTTTCAAGTTTGGGAAGAGGTTCAAATTAAATAGTATCCATTTATAATAATTATGATAAACTTTCATTTTTTGCCATATCCCACTTGACACAATTCAATCACTGTGGTAAATGCTTTACACACTTTAAAGTAACACTCTTCAGAACCCTTTCAAGAAAATGAGACAACAAAGAGAGAGAAAGCTTTATAATTTACCCAAAGCAACACAACTGGTAAGTGAAGAAGTCAGATTTCAAATCAAACCTGAATTTTAAATCCCTTCACCATTAAGTGGGTGTGATTGCTTTCCCCAAGTCACATGGCTGATGTGTTAGCCAAGATGGTTTATATAAGTATTTTTTAGACCTTGCCCAAAAAAACCTTATGGAAAGGAAAAAGAAAAATATATTGGAGAGTGTAGAGGTGATCAATGTCACTTTAAAAGTGCTAAAGAAACCAGCTATTTCTGGTCAGGGCTTGAAAACAAGAATGAAATTGGATCCATTACTCTTTTCACTTCCTATATTATGGTGGACAAAGAAAGTTGGGGCTTCCCTGGTGGCTCAGTGGTAAAGAATCTGCCTGATGATACAGGAGATATAGATTCAACCCCTGGCTCAGGAAGATTCCCTGGAGAAGGAAATGGCAACCCTCTGCAGTATTCTTGCCTGGAGATCCCAATGGAACGAGGAACCTGGAAGGCTATAGTTCAGGGGATCACAAAAGAGTCAGACATGACTTAGTGACAAGAAAAGATTTTACACATAGTGTTTTGTGAAAGTATTTTATACCTTTGCAAATACTGCCTGGTTAAGCTGCCATTATTCCTTTTGTCAGCTGTGATAACTAAGACAAAATAAGTGAACTGATTTGTCCAAGGTGGCTGGCTATTCCAGAAGTAGTGCCCAGCCCTCCAGACACTATGCTCTGCTAATCTATTTCATAAAGTCCTATTGAATCAGTATTCCTATAAGTATTTAAAGACTTTTTGATTTTAGTGAGGTTAATGGAAATGTTAATACATTTTAAAGAGAAAACCAATTTGATATTTGAGATTCTTAAGTGAAAAGCAAAGGAGAAAAGGAAGGATACACCCATTTGAATGCAGAGTTCCAAAGGATAGTACGGAGAGATAAGGAAGCCTTCCTCAGAGATCCATGCAAAGAAAAAGAGGAAAACAATAGAACGGGAAAGACTAGAGATCTCTTCAAGAAAATTAGAGATACCAAGGGAACATTTCATGCAAAGATTGGCTCAACAAAGGACAGAAATGGTAGGGACCCAACAGACAGAAAATATTAAGAAGAGGTGGCAAGAATACACAGAAAAACTGTACAAAAAAATCTTCACGAACCAGATAATCACGATGGTGTGATCACTCACCTAGAGCCAGACATCCTGGAATGTGAAGTCAAGTGGGCCTTACAAAGCATCACTATGAACAAAGCTAGTGGAGGTGATGGAATTTCAGTTGAGCTATTTCAAATCTTGAAAGATGATAGTGTGAAAGTTCTGAACTCAATATGCCAGCAAATTTGGAAAACTCAGCAGTGGCCACAGGACTGGAAAAGATCAGTTTTAATTCCAATCCCAAAGAAAGACAATGTCAAAGAATGCTCAAACTACTGCACAATTACACTCATCTCACACGCTAGTAAAGATTAAAATTCTTCAAGCCAGGCTTCAGCAATATGTCAACCATGAACTTCCAGATATTCAAGCTGGTTTTAGAAAAGGCAGAGGAACCAGAGAAAAATTACCAACGTCCTCTGATTCATCGAGAAAGCAAAAGAGTTCCAGAAAACATCGATTTCTGCTTTATTGACTATGCCAAAGCCTTTGACTGTGTGCATCACAATAAACTGTGGAAAATTCTGAACGAGATGGGAATACTAGACCACCTGACCTGCCTCTTGATAAACCTGTATGCAGGTCAGGAAGCAACAGTTAGAACTGGACATGGAACAACAGAAAGGTTACAAACCGGGAAAGGAGTATGTCAAGGCTGTATATTGTCACCCTGCTTATTTAACTTATATGCAGAGTACATCATGAGAAACGTGGGGCTGGAAGAAGCACAAGCAAGAATCGAGATTGCTAGTAGAAAGAGTAATAAACTCAGATATGCAGATGATACCACCCTATGGCAGAAAGCAAAGAAGACCTAAAGAGCCTCTTGATGAAAGTGAAAGAGGAGAGTGAAAAAGTTAGCTTAAAGCTCAACATTCAGAAAACTAAGATCATGGAATCTGGTCCCATCACTTCTTGGCAAATAGATAAGGAAACAGTGCAAACAGTGGCTGACTTTGTTTTTGGGGGCTCCAAAATCACTGCAGATGGTGACTGCAGCCGTGAAATTAAAAGACGCTTACTCCTTGGAAGGAAAGTTATGACCAACCTAGACAGCATATTAAAAAGCAAAGACATTACTTTGTCAACAAAGGTCCTTCTAGTAAAGATTATGGTTTTTCTAGAGGTCATGTATGGATGTGAGAGTTGGGCTATAAAGAAAGCTGAGTGCTGAAGAATTGATGCTTTTGAACTGTGGTGTTGGAGAATATTCTTGAGAGTCCCTTGGGCTGCAAGGAGATCCAACCAGTCCATCCTAAAGGAGATCAGTCCTAGGTGTTCACTGGAAGGACTGATGCTGAAGCTGAAACTCCAATACTTTGGCCAGCTCATGCAAAGAGTTGACTCATTGGAAAAGACCCTGATGCTGGGAGAGACTGGAGGCAGGAGGAGAAGGGGACAACAGAGGATGAGATGGCTGGATAGCATCACCGACTTGATTGACATGAGTTTGAGTAAACTCTGGGAGTTGGTGATTGACAGAGAGGCCTGGCATGCTGTGATTCATGGGGTCGCAAAGAGTCGGACACGACTGAGCGACTGAACTGAACTGAATACAGATTTCATTAATTCTCTGGAAATTTTTTTTATTAAAATGCCTTTATAGCATATAGCTATTTTGAAATATAGTATTTGGTCTGTAGCTGATACACACAGGGAAAAATGCTTTTTTGGTAAAAGTTATTCAGTATTCTTTTCCTAGTATTTAAACTGGCTAATAAACATGTTTATTTTGTGTAAACATGCTAATAAAATAAAGATAAAGCTATGGATTTGTTTCTGTGATACTTAGAAAATTTTTTACCTTTTGTTTTGTAAGTGATTTCAGATAGTTTTCCAAATTAGATGCATTATCCACAAGATGGTGTCCTAACATTAACAACCAATAGGTTGAGCTTACAAAAGTATTGACTTCACTAGATGAAATGTTTTTCAAATTGAAAATGTCAAGTGCACATGCATAAAAATAATTACTCCTCAGCCTGTGGTTTTGTGCAAAATATACTTGGGAGAATGTATTGTTCAACTCAATTTGATTAACTCTCATCGTAGATTTGTATTTATTTATGATAATTCTATACTGGAATACTTAGTTCATTAACTTCTAGTTTATCTAAAACAATGAAGAAAACTGTTTTCCTTGCATATCACAACAAATTTTCAAATGGCTAGTAGTTGAGGTTTGTGTAATGTAAATTTTTTTAACTCATGAGAAGTACACTTAAGAACTTAATAGTTTTGTCTTGTATTTTTAAATTTCCATAATGATTTGCTTTTGAAATCATGGAAGGTAACATTTAGTTAACCTTTCACCTGACTGCATTTAAAATTTGAACACGATAAGTTGTATATTGTTTTCTGCTTTTAGAAACTAACATATATTTAGCCTCTAATTCTGTTTTAATACTAATTTAAAATAAATCTGGACTTGGCCTACATTGAAAACAGTACTTTTGCTTTTAAAAAGGTACTTTCACATGGAAAACAATCTTAGAAAGATGGGAGATATGTATATGTATAACTGATTCACTTTGCTGTACACCTGAAACTAATACAATATTGTAAATCAACTGCACTCCAATAAAAATTAAGAAAAAATAAAAAGATAGTTTCCATGTTTTATAAGCTGTTAAAAACTTGTTTAAGAGTGTTTTGGGGACCTTTCTATATTTTCACCCTGAAAAAGAAGTTTCATACAAAATCACTTGGCTATAGTAGAGGGCAAGAAAGAAGTATGTCAAATTGAAATATATAGAATCACTTCATAAGTTCTCTTCTGTATTAGTGTGAATTTTATAGAGTTTTGAAAATAAATCTGGCAATATATGTTTAGTATATACATACTACTGAACCTAGTGCCACCATTGGAAATCTATCTTAGAGAAATAGAAGTACCATATGATATGATATGTACAATAATATCCACTCCAGCACTGTTCATGGAAACCAAAATAAAGTAGTATTGTAAGAAGGTGGGTCTCCATCCAAAGATGAGTGATTGAATATATTATTATATGTCTATACCATGGAATGGGCTTTCCTGGTGGCTTGGTGGTAAAGAATCCTCCTGGATGCAGGAGGATTTGGTTTGATCCTGAACTAAAGAGCTTCTTGATGAAAGTGAAAGAGGAGAGTGAAAAAGTTGGCTTAAAGCTCAATATTCAGAAAACTAAGATAATGGCATCTGGTCCCATCACTTCATGGAAAATAGATGGGGAGACAGTGGAAAGATTGACTGACTTTATTTTTTGGGCTCCAAAATCACTGCAGATGGTGATTACAGCCATGAAATTAAAAGACGCTTACTCCTTGGAAGGAAAGTTATGACCAACCTAGATAGCATATTCAAAAGCAGAGACATTACTTTGCCAACAAAGGTCCATCTAGTCAAGGCTATGACCACTTTTTCCAGTGGTCATGAATGGATATGAGAGTTGGACTGTGAAGAAAGCTGAGTGCCAAAGAATTGATGCTTTTGAACTGTGGTGTTGGAGGACTCTTGAGCGTCCCTTGTGGATGTGACTGGTGATAGAAGCAAGGTCTGATGCTGTAAAGAGCAGTATTGCATAGGAACCTGGAATGTTAGGTCCACGAATCAGGCAAATTGGAAGTGGTCAAACAAGAGATGGCAAGGGTGAATGTCGATATTCTAGGAATCAGCAAACTAAAATGGACTGGAATGGGGGAATTTAACTCAGATGACCATTATATCTACTACTGTGGGCAAGAATCGCTTAGAAGAAATGGAGTAGCCATTATGGTAAACAAAAGAGTCTGAAATGCAGTACTTGGATGCAATCTCAAAAACAACAGAATGATCTCTGTTCATTTCCAAGGCAAACCATTCAATATCACAGTAATCCAAGTCTATGTGCCAACCAGTAATGCTGAAGAAGCTGAAGTTGAATGGTACTATGAAGACCTACTAGACCTTTTTAGAACTAACACCCAAAAAAGAAGTCTTTTTCATTATAGGGGACTGGAATGCAAAAGTAGGAAGTGAAGAAACACCTGAGTAATGGCAAATTTGGCCTTGGCATACAGAATGAAGCAGGGCAAAGGCTAATAGAGTTTTGCCAAGAGAACACATTGGTCATAGCAAACACCCTCTTCCAACAACACAAGAGAAGACTCTACACATGGACATCACCAGATGGTCAATACCAAAATCAGAGTGATTATATTCTTTGTAGCCAAAGATGGAGAAGTTCTATACAGTCAGCAAAAACAAGACCGAGAGCTGACTGTGGCTCAAATCATGAACTCCTTATTGCCAAATTCAGACTCAAATTGAGGAAAGTAGGGAAAACCACTAGACCATTCAGATATGACCTAAATGAAATCCCTTATGATTATACAGTAGCTTTTCACCTGATGTGAAGAGCTGACTCATTGGAAAAAACCGTGATTCTGGGAAAGATTGAGAGCAGGAGAAGAAGGAGCCGATAGAGGATGAGATGGTTGGATGGCATCACTGACTCAATGGACCTGGGTTTGGGTGGACTCCAGGAGTTGGTGATGGACTGGGAGGCCTCGTGTACTATGGTTCATGGGGTCGCAAAGAGTCAGACACGACTGAGCGACTGAACTGAACTGATGGGTTGGGAAGATCCCCTGGAGAAGGAAATGGCAATCCAGTGTAGTATTCTTGCCTGGAAAATTCCATGGACAGAGGAGCCTAGTGAGCTACAATTCATGGGATCACAAGAGAATTAGACATTATTTAGTGACTAAACAACAACAACACCTTGGAATATTATTTACCTGCTAATAGAATAAATTAAAGCTTTGAAGCAATACAAATTGCCTAGAGGAACTCTATACCTATATAGATATTAATACCTATGTATATTAATAGGTATAATAGTGCTTTTGAATGGGGAAATTAAGGAATTCATAAGAAGATCTCATTTAAAAAAGCAAAAGTCATATATTTATAATATATATGTATATTTATTTGCCCATATGAAACAGTCATGGAAGGAAGCATGGAAGAAATCATATTAGCTTATTTACGTGAGTGCCTTCTTGAGGGTTCTTATTGGTTCCACAGAAAGCAGACTCTGAGATAGAGGTTGGAATGCAGGAAGTTTATGTAGGAGTGGTCCCAGAGTCAACTATTTAAGGGAAATGAAGGAAAGTACAGTAAATTAAGCTGAGGGCAAGACTAGGCTAGGCTGCAATCACAAGAGCAGCTCAGTTGAGACCTCCGGAGCTGGGATATTCCTGCATAGTCAGTTCTAACTGGACCAAGGGAGTCTTTTTGCTCTGCATTCTCTATTTGCCTTCCTTTACCTAACCCTCCATGTTGACTAACCCTCCATGTTTGGATGTGGACTGTCACCAGGAAGGAGGTGTGATAATAACTGTGGCTCTGCTCAGCTGAAGGTGATCCTTAAAAAGGAGGCTTGAGCTGTGAGCATCACCTGTCAACATTCCCAGCAACTGAAGCAGTAAGCACTTTAGTCCTGAAAGGGCTAGGGAAATTTAGTTGGCACACCATAACATTCTCTAAAGAACAGGGTGAAGAATAATGTGGCTGATTGGAGGAGAGAGGAAGAGGTAACTATACAAGAAAACAGAAAAATAATTTTAATAAAAGCATTGAAACAAGTGGTAAATGAGCATTAATTTTGCAATAGTGTGGGGTTAACAAAGCTATGAAAAATTCATATTTTACCTGGAAAAAACCTTCCAAAACCATTCTTGACCCAATTTTCTGGGTCATTCTTGCTTTTCAATGTATTATATTTTCTTTGACAACACTGAGGAAACACAGTGCTCAGTAAAGAACTGAGAAATAAGCTTAAAGATTTTATTTTCAGAAGGAATAAATGTCTGATGAAGGAAATTACATCATTCTGTACACTTACTGCGGTATTTTGGCTATGGTAACTGTATTCTTAATAAGATACTATATTTGGAGAAAAAAGTGTCTTGGGAAAAGAGATAAACATGCTGATAATCTACTGTGACTTAATATATATTATAGGAAACCTCTGAACTACTTTAGCTAGACTTTATATACAACTTTGTAGTTTCCATTTATTGAATAGCTATCATATGCCAGACAGTTTATTAGGCCCTGGGGGACTAGAAACTACAGACTTAGTGATTCAGAGCCTTGTAGGAAAGACAAATGCATCAAGTCAATCACAGAGTGATAAACATCATGGTATAGACAGTTAGAGTGTTATGGGAGCTCAAATGGCTACCCAAACCAGAAGTTTTCAGCCTGAGGGTGTCAAAACTTTTAGGAAGAGAATACTTCTGAGTTATGGGGTAGATATTTTGAAAAGTGAATAATAAAGAAAATCCAAATAGGAAAAGGAGTGTGTCAAAGCTGTATATTGTCAACCTGCTTATTTAACGTATATACAGAGTACATCATGAGAAATGCTGGGTTGGATGAAGCACAAGTTGGAATCCAGATTGCTGGGAGAAATATCAATAACCTCAGATATGCAGATGACACATCCCTTATGGCAGAAAGTGAAGAGGAACTAAAAAGGCGCTTGATGAAAGTGAAAGTGGAGAGTGAAAAAGTTGGCTTAAAGCTCAACATTCAGAAAACTAAGATCATAGCATCTGGTTCCATCACATCATGGGAAATAGATGGGGAAACAGTGGAAACAGTGGCACACTTTATTTTGAGGGGCTTCAAAATCACTACAGATGGTGATTGCAGCCATGAAATTAAAAGACACTTACTCTTTGGAAGGAAAGATATGACCAACCTAGATAGCATATTCAAAAGCAGAGATTACTTTGCCAACAAAGGACCATCTAGTCAAGGCTATGGTTTTTCCAGTGGTCATGAATGGATATGAGAGTTGGACTGTGAAGAAAGCTGAGTGCCGAAGAATTGATGCTTTTAAACTGTGGTGTTGGAGAAGACTCTTGAGCGTCCCTTGTGGATGTGACTGGTGATAGAAGCAAGGTCTGATGCTGTAAAGAGCAGTATTGCATAGGAACCTGGAATGTTAGGTCCACGAATCAGGCAAATTGGAAGTGGTCAAACAAGAGATGGCAAGGGTGGATGTCGATATTCTAGGAATCAGCAAACTAAAATGGACTGGAATGGGGGAATTTAACTCAGATGACCATTATATCTACTACTGTGGGCAAGAATCGCTTAGAAGAAATGGAGTAGCCATTATGGTAAACAAAAGAGTCTGAAATGCAGTACTTGGATGCAATCTCAAAAACAACAGAATGATCTCTGTTCATTTCCAAGGCAAACCATTCAATATCACAGTAATCCAAGTCTATGTGCCAACCAGTAATGCTGAAGAAGCTGAAGTTGAATGGTACTATGAAGACCTACTAGACCTTTTTAGAACTAACACCCAAAAAGAAGTCTTTTTCATTATAGGGGACTGGAATGCAAAAGTAGGAAGTGAAGAAACACCTGAGTAATGGCAAATTTGGCCTTGGCATACAGAATGAAGCAGGGCAAAGGCTAATAGAGTTTTGCCAAGAGAACACATTGGTCATAGCAAACACCCTCTTCCAACAACACAAGAGAAGACTCTACACATGGACATCACCAGATGGTCAATACCAAAATCAGAGTGATTATATTCTTTGTAGCCAAAGATGGAGAAGTTCTATACAGTCAGCAAAAACAAGACCGAGAGCTGACTGTGGCTCAAATCATGAACTCCTTATTGCCAAATTCAGACTCAAATTGAAGAAAGTATGGAAAACCACTACCATTCAGGTATGACCTAAATCAAATCCCTTATGATTATACAGTGGAAGTGAGAAATAGATTTAAGGGCCTAGATCTGATAGATAGAGTGCCTGATGAACTATGGACTGAGGCTTGTGACATTGCACAGGAGACAGAGATCAATAACATCCCCATAGAAAAGGAATGCAAAAAAGCAAAATGGCTGTCTGGGTAGGCCTTACAAATAGCTGTGGAAAGAAGAGAAGTGAAAAAGGAGAAAAAGAAAGATATAAGCATCTGAATGCAGAGTTCCAAAGAATAGCAAGAAGAGATAAGAAAGCCTTCTTCAGCGATCAGTGCAAAGAAATAGAGGAAAATAACAGAATGGGAAAGACTAGAGATCTTTTCAAGAAAATTAGAGATATCAAGGGAACATTTCATGCAAAGATAGTATCGATAAAGGACAGAGATGGTATGGACCTAACAGAAGCAGAAGATATTAAGAAGAGGTGGCAAGAATACACAGAAGAACTGTACAAAAAAGATCTTCATAAGCAAGATAATCATGATGGTGTGATCACTTGCCTAGAGCCCGACATCCTGGAATGTGAAGTCAAATGGGTCTTAGACAGCATCACTACGAACAAAGCTAGTGGAGGTGATGGAATTCCAGTTGCGCTCTTTCAAATCCTGAAAGATGATGCTGGGAAAAACCTGCACTCAATATGCCAGCAAATGTGGAAAACTCAGCAGTGGCCACAGGACTGGAAAAGGTCAGTTTTCATTCCAATCCCAAAGAAAGACAATGACAAAGAATGCTCAAACTACCGCACAGTTGCACTCATCTTACATGCTAGTAAAGTATTCTCCAAAATTCTCCAAGCCAGGCTTCACCAATATGTGAACTGTGAACTTCCAGATGTTCAAGCTGGTTTTAGAAAAGGCAGAACCAGAGATCAAATTGCCAACATCTGCTGGATCATGGAAAAAGCAAGAGAGTTCCAGAAAAACATCTACTTCTGCTTTATTAACTATGCCAAAGCCTTTGACTGTGTGGATCACAATAAACTGTGGAAAATTCTGAATGAGATGGGAAACCAGACCACCTGACCTGCCTCTTGAGGAATCTGTATGCAGGTCAGGAAGCAACAGTTAGAACTGGACATGGAACAGCAGACTGGTTCCAAATAGGGAAAGGAGTACATCAAGGCTGTATATTATTACCCTGCTTCTTTAACTTATATGCAGAGTACATCATGAGAAACGCTGGGCTGGAAGAAGCACAAGCTGGATCAAGATTGCCAGGAGAAATATCAATAAACTCAGTTATGCAGATGACACAACCCTTATGCTGGAAAGTGAAGAGGAACTAAAAAGGCTCTTGATGAAATTGAAAGAGGAGAGTGAAAAAGTTGACTTAAAGCTCAACATTCAAAAACTAAGGTCATGGCCTCTGGTCCCATCACTTCATGGGGAAACAGTGGAAACAGTGTCAGAATTTATTTTTCTGGGCTCCAAAATCACTGCAGATGGTGATTGCCGCCATGAAATTAAAAGATGCTTACTCCTTTGAAGGAAAGTTATGACCAACCTAGACAGCATATTAAAAAGCAGAGGCATTACTTTGCCAACAAAGGTCCATCTAGTCAAGGTTATGGTTTTTCCTGTAGTGATGTATGGATGTGTGAGCTGGACTGTGAAGAAAGCTGAGTGCCAAAGAATTGACGCTTTTGAACTGTGGTGTTGGAGATGACTCTTGATAGTCCCTTGAACTGCAAGGAGATCCAACCAGTCCATTCTAAAGGAGATCAGTCCTGGGTGTTCATTGGAAGGAATGATTCTAAAGCTGAAACTCCAGTACTTTGGCCACTTCCTGCAAAGAGTTGATTCATTGCAAAAGACTCTGATGCTGGGAGGGATTGGGGGCAGGAGGAGAAGGAGACGACAGACGATGAGATGGCTGGATGGTATCACCAACTTGATGTACATGAGTTTGAGTGAGCTCCAGAAGTTGATGATGGACAGGGAGGCCTGGCGTGCTGCAATTCATGGTGTCGCAAAGAGTTGGACACGACTGAGTGACTGATGAGATGAAGTGTAAAAAGGGCTCCAAAATCACTGCAGATGGTAACTGCAGCCATGAAATCAAAAGACATCCTTGGAAGAAAAGCTATGACAAAGCTAGACAGTGTACTAAAAAGCAGAGACATTACTTTGCCACCAAAAGTCTTTGCCACCAATAGTCAAAGCTATGGTTTTTCCAGTAGTTGTGTATTGAAGTGACAGTTGGACCATAAAGAAGGCTGAATGCTGAAGAACTGATGCTTTTGAACTATGATGTTGCAGAAGACTTGAGAGTCCCTTGGACTGTATGCAAATCAAACCAGTTAATCCTAAAGGAAATCAGTCCCGAATATTCATTGAAAGGGCTGATGCTGAAGCTGGAATCTCCAATGCTTTACCACCTAATGGAAAGAGCCAATTTATTGGATAAGACCCTGAGGCTGGGAAAGATTGAAGGCAGGAGGAGAAGGGAACTACAGAGGATGAGATGGTTGGATGGCATTACCAATTCAATGGACATGAATTTGAGCAAGCTCCAGGTGATGGTGATGGACAGGGAAGCTTGGGGTGATGCAGTCCATGGCATCTCAAAAAATCTTACCCAACTGAGTGACTGAACAACAGGGAGCTGTAAGCAGTCTAGTATATTGCAGTCAAGACTGTACGCTGTTTGGACTAGCATGAAGGCATAAGTCTTAGGAGATCATGTTGGAGTAACAACTATTAGGAGGACTGGGAACAAGATTATAGTCAGGATCCTGATATGGGGCACAAATAAGATAATTCAGAGAGAGTATAATAAAGCAGCTATTTATAAATAAATGGTGGAGAAATAGGGCACGGATTGGACATTCCCACCCCAGGCCTAATACAGCAAGAGATAGAGTGGCTTATTAGAGCCTAGAGACAGAATGGCTAAGTAGAGGGAGCTGCCTTCCTCACAGGAGGCATTGAATCTGTGGGGGAATGCTGCAGACCTGCAGTGACGTTGAAAGGCGGGAGCTGGGAGGACAAATACCTTGATGGCCTGCAGGGAAACTGAGCCCTTTGTTATGTCCTTGCACGTTAGAATGGAGAGAGGGGGGGAAGAGAGAAAGCGCTTCTGGAAGGGGCAAAGAGAAGCTCTCCCAGCATAAGTGACACTTGTAGAACTGAAGATTAAGTAGGGGGTGAGTTGATGGAAAAGGGAAGGAGGCAAACAGAGCAATATGGCAAGAGGCTGTGGCATGAGTGTGCCTGGTGAATCTAGAGACTAAAATAATGCCAGTGCAGCTGGGGTGGAGAGAGCAAGGAGGTGGGATGTGAAGTTAATGAGGCAGACTAGACAGGGCCAGTCATGCTAAATTAAATACTTTTGCCTTTTTCCCAAGAGCAACTCAACATCGCAACGGAGTCTGCTCCTGGATAAGAGACAGTGGTATAGGGAATAAGTTAATTTTATGTGAAGGTTCTTTATAAATCACACAGTACAATGTTAATAGTATTTAGTGTTATTAAACTTTAAGAACACTGTCTCTATTTCTAGCTTTCTTGAATTCACAATAAATTGGTTCCTATTTTACTATCTATAATAATTCAAAGATACTTATTAAATGAGTAAAATGCCTGACAAAAATCAGGAAAAGTGTTTTCAGAATGACACTCTTAACTTAAAAATAGGTTTTCTGCTTTGGTGGATATACAGATAATTCTTATTTTTCAAGGCAGTACAGGATGATAAAAATGATCTTGCAAGTTGAAACCATCCAAAGTGATCTTAATAATCACTGGGAAAATTGTGATTATTATATGACCTTTAAATATTTTTGGCAAAACATGAAATACTCCCTTACTGTTGGTTATAAATGTAAAGAGAAATGAAAAAAATGGTAAAGCCAACATTTATTTAATACTCTGAAATTTAAAACATTAAGAACGTTGAGATTTAAAGTGTTTTATTTCTTTGAAAAAGAGACATAAATGGCCTGCACAATAAGAAAGTCTTACTAGCACTGCTTTCCCAACTATCAGGTTTTTTTCTTCACTGAGGGCAAATGACATTATCCTTCCAGAGGTAGTCTTTGCATATGCAAGCAGACATACTCACAAATACATTGACAAAATTTTCTCCCTTTTAAAAACACCCATTCTAAGCAGCTAATATTTATTGAGCATTTGCCATGTACCAGAAAATGTGCTGACCTATCTATTCTTTTCGAGAAGGAAATGGCAACCCACTCCAGTATTCTTGCCTGGAGAATCCCATGGACAGAGGAATCTGGCATTGAGCTACAGTCCATGGGTTGCAGTGCTGGACACGACTGAGCAACTTTCACTTCACTTTATATTCTTTATTTCATTTATTCCCCCAATAAACATTGCAATAGGCTGTCATGGGAGAGGGAAATCCATCTCTGAAAATTTAACATCTTTTCCCAAGATCATGCATTTGGTATGTGGTAGAGCAGTTATTCTCATACAAGTATTTTGAATTCTTGAGTGCAGGCTATTAATAACCAGACTACACTATCTAGGATCTGTGTATAGGTCATGAAATAGCATTTTATTAGTCCAACAGTCCTTTTATGGTAGAGGGAATTCTTTTTGCTAATTCAGTCTGTGAAAACATGGTGCTCAGGGGGTTTGAGAGAGACTAAGGTTTGTCCAAAAGCATTAGATATCTCTCTCAGGAGATTGTTTGGCCACCATCTGCACTGGGAAATTGGCCAGGCCGCTTGGAAGGAGTCCAGCCCTGAGTGCCTGTCTATGGTCTGTTCTCTGAAAACTGTCAGGCAGTCCCTCCTTGCCGGGCATTCTCACCCAGCCTGGGAGAGCCCCTGCCTTTGCATGCACACACACGTGCATCATTTTGCTCATTCCAAAACAAATATACCCAACAAAGTGTCTTAAACTTACTTGATAGGAATATGGAGCTTAGGAAAACTAACACATGCTGCAGTCTGTGCACCTTCCTGATTTCATAAAGTGAGTGCCCGTGGCAGATTATGTGTAATAGTCTGTTGTGAGCAGAGATGCCACCCTGGTCAGGTCTGATGAGCGGTGTGTGTCATACTCAGTGCTTCCTGGGTCTGTCTCTTGGAGCACTCTTGAAGAGTCTCATGTTCCTTTATCTCCACCATGGCCACCTCACCTTTCTTTGTGACAGTGGTGGTGCTGAATGTTTTCTCTGATGTCTTTCATTTGAGAGTGGAAAGTTTGAAGGTGAAGTTCAACTTTTAAAAAAGTCAAGTGAACTTTATTGGCTTCAGAAACTCTGGGTCAAATTTCAGTAAGAAATGTATACATTCTGTCCTGAGATATTTTGTCTTGCAGACTAAGTTCTTCTCCAAGGAACTTTTCAAAGGAACTGTGCAAAACCTGATTAACAATTGCATGTGAAGGACAACAACTTACAAGAGATGCTAATGTTCAGGGAATATGCTATATTTTCCTGCCAACCTGAAGGCCTTGGATCTTGGCATCATTGGGTGTTTCTGTTCAAGAGTAAAACAATGTCTCAGGATATTTAGGTGTTTGGAGTCATTTCTTTTGTATACTAGGTTTTTGTTTAGATATCTAGTTTCCACTTGGTTCAGCTCCAAGCACATGCTTTTTGACTTGTAGTTTTTATAAATATTAGACAAAGAGTAAAGATTATATCCCATCTGTAAAATGACTTATATTTACTATTTTGTAATAGTATCTGGTAAATGAAACTGTTACGGGAAGCACTCTGACTGAAACTGCCTACCCTGGCCAGGCACCATAGTAACCATTTGCATTAGTTGTTTTATGACAGGAGGTCCTGATAAGGAACACAGAACTAATAACCCACCAGCAACAGCAAGAGTTCAGAAAAGGTCAAAAAGAGACACCACATATGCGACCACCTCCCAGAATCCTTCTTGGCATCCATCTTGGCTGAACAAGGCATGCACCACCAGGAAGGACTCTGAATCAGAACGATTGGCTAAAGACAACCTGGAAATTAATCCCCTCACCATAAAACCGGAGACTGCTAGCAGAGCTGTTCTCCTGGTTTCCCTTACCCTACTGCTCTCCATCTGGGTGCCCTTTCCCAGTAAAATCGCTTGATTTGTCAGCACATGTGTCTCCTTGGACAATTCATTTCTGAGTGTTAGACAAGAGCCCAGTTTCAGGCCCTGGAAGGGGTTCCCCTTCCTGCAACAAAGCTAATTAAAATATTTCTAGCTAGAGGTAGCTTTATCGAAGTAGATGATCTCATTTGCTACTTTTGATCCTGGGTGGCCTTGGTTTGCAGTTGCTTGAAGTCAGGATTTTAGCTCTGGGCCAGAGGTTGAAGTTAGGCAGTGAGAATGCTGAATCCTAGCCTCTAGACCACCAGAGATCAGTGACCAGTGACAAGGCCCTTGCCCATTACCTGTGTAGAAATGAATTTTCACATAGAGATGGGATGTAAAGAAGCAAGTAAAGTGCTTATTAAGAGGAAAATGGGTACATGTGGATAGATACACAGGTGGGCTCAGAGAGAGTTCTGCCCTCCTGGTAGTTTGGATTACCTATGTGGGGCATTTCTATGTTTCTTTCTGCCAGTCATCTTGCTTTGCCTGGTTTTAAGTTTGTATTTGGTATATCTCAGGGTCCTCCCACATGTGTTGATGGATCTCTTAGACAGGATGGATTCTAGCAAAGAGGGCTATAGGCTGGTTGACATCACTACTTTGGGGTGGCACCCCCTCCCTTTTGACCTTCAAGAAGCCTTTCTGTGCATGTCTAGGTAGGAAGGTCTCCTTGACTTCAAGAATGAGAAATGTGGTCTTTCATCTGGTCAGGGCTTAGCCCCTTCTCTTCTTCATCTTGGAGTATCTGTCCATAGGGCACAGACTCCAGCTTTTCAGCCTGAGAGCCATCTATCTCCTGCCTCACTTTATTTGGAAGTTTGAGTTCAGCCAGGGTGAAGTGACTTCCACCTTCATCTTAAAGTTTATTTTCTTAAAGTTTAATTTCTTCCTCTTTTATTCATTCTGTTTTTGGAGGACATGTCTTTCCAGGTCATGCCTAGGTTTTTTAAAAATCTTGTGCTCTGTTCTACACTAGAACCTCACTCTATCACTTGCTTCTCAAATCTTTTCTTTTTACTCGCTTTTCTTGTCCTGAAAGCACTCATAGCCATTCTGTACCCTCTAGTAGCTTCAATTACTTAAAAATAAAGACTTTTCAAATAAGAATTCTATATTCTGTACCTGTTTACCCCCATGAATATGGCTTTCTATCTCCACCACTCCTAAAGCCACTATTCTGAAATAACAAATGAGTTACTGATTTGCCAACTCTGATGTCCCTTTTTAAATTGAAGAATTAATGATTTACATTGAAAAAAAAAATCTAATAGTTACCAGTGTGGGGAGAGGAGGAAGGAAGGGCATGATAGGGATATGAGCTTTAGAGACACAATCTGCTTTGTGGGGAAAAAAAACAAAACAAAACAAAAAAAAAAAAAAAAAAAAAAACACAGGGATGTATTTTACAGCACAGGGAAATATAGTCACTATTTTGTAATATTTTAAATAGAATATAATTTGATGCCTTTCAACCTACAACCTAATTAAGTTCTACAGCATTTGATGGAAACTCTCTCTATTACCATGGCTTCCAAGACAAGTGTTGTTTTTCTTTTTGGTTTTGATATTTTTATGTTCTTTTTCTGTATCTTGTCAAGGTTTCTTCATCTAATATCCCCTAAATATAGAGCTACTTTAATTTTCCAAGTGTCTCTGTCTGGACCCCACTCTGCTATCTTTGTTTTTATTAATATATCCTCTCTTCTCTGTCATTTCAGCCTATTCAGTTTTACTTATGATCTATATGTGGATAACTTTCAGGTGACCCGTGTTACAGAAAATAATGCAGGGGGATAAAAAGACGGGAGTTTGTACTAAAGGGGCAAGATGGAAATTGTTAGCATTGGCAAGATTCAGGATTTTGCTGAATGTCTGGTAGAAGGTATGAAAGAAAGCAAGTGGTCAAGAATGACAAGACCCTAGAAACTGGTAGAATGGAATATTCTTTTATTACTAAGCAAAAGATTTTAACTAGGTTGTGGAGGATGGTGAAATCAAGTGTATGTTTTTGATGTCTATGTTTCATAGGCATTTCATATTTAATATCAGACCACCTTAACTGCCTCTTGAGAAATCTGTATGCAGGTTAAGAAGCAACAGTTAGAACCAGACATGGAACAATGGATTAGTTCCAAATTGAGAAAGTAGTACATCAAGGCTGTATATTGACACCTTGCTTATTTAACTTCTATGCAGAGTACGGTATGTGGAATCAGGGCTGGATAAAGCACAAGCTGGAATCAAGATTGCCAGGAGAAATAGCAATAACCTCAGATATGCAGATGACACCACCCTTATGGCAGAAAGTGAAGAGGAACTAAAGAGCCTCTTGATGAAAATGAGAGAAGAGTGAAAAAGCTGCTTTAAAACTCAACATTCAAAAAACTAAGATCATGACATCCAATCCTATCACTTCATGGCAAATTGATGGAAAAACAATGGAAACTGACAGACTTTATTTTCTTGGGCTCCAAAATCACTGCAGATGGTTACTGCAGCCATGATATTAAAAGATGCTTGCTCCTTGGAAGAAAAGCTATGACAAACCTAGATGGCAGAGACATCACTTTGCCAACAAAGGTCCATCTAGTCAATGTTACGGTTTTTCAATAGTCATGTATGGAAGTGAGAGTTGGACCATAAAGAAGGCTGAGTGCAGAAGAACTGATGCTTTTGAGCTGTAGTGTTGGAGAAAACTCTTGAGAGTCCCCTGGACTGCCAGGAGATCAAATGAGTCAATCCTAATGGAAAACAGTCCTGAATATTCATTGGAAGGACTGATGCTGAAGCTTAAGCTCCAATACTTTGACCACCTAATGCAGAGAGCTGATTCATTAGAAAAGACCTTGTTGCTGGAAATGATTGAGGGCATAAGGAGAAGGGGACAAAAGAGGATGAGACGGTTGGATGGCATTACAGACTCAATGGACATGAGTTTGAGCAAGCTCCAGGAGATGGTGAAGGACAGGGAAGCCTGGCATGCTGCAGTTCATGGGGTTGCAAAGAGTCAGACATGACTGAGAGACTAAGCGACAACAATGAAACATCTAAAGGGAAATATTAATAAATTTTACATATATAATTTATTTTTTAAATTGGAGGATAATTGCTTTACAATGTTATGTTGGCTTCTGCCATACAACAGTGCAAATCAGCCATAATTATACATATATCTGCTCCCTCTTGAGCCTCCCTCTCACCCCTTTTAGGTCATCACAGAGCACCAGGTTTAACTCTCTATATTATATAGCAACTTCTCACCAGCTGTTTTATTCATGGTAGCGTGTATATGCTGATGCTACTTTCTCCATTCATCCCACTCTTTCCTTTCCTCACTGTGTCCAAAAGTCCATTCTCTGTCTCCAATCCTTCCCTTCAAACAGGTGAATCAACACCATTTTCTCTAGAGTCTATGCCGCTGCTGCTAAGTCACTTCAGTTGTGTCCGACTTTGTGCAACCCCATAGTCGGCAGCCCACCATATATATGTGTTAATATACTGTATTTATTTTTCTCTTTCTGACTTACTTTACCCCGCATAACAGACTCTACGTTCATCAATTTCACTAGAACTGACTCAAATCCATTCCTCTTTATGGCTGAATAGCATTCCATTGTACATATGGACCACATCCTCCCTATCCATTCATCTATCAATGGACGTCCAGCCTGTTTCCATGCCCTAGCTACTGTTAAAAAAAAAAATGGGTGTAAGACTTAGACAGACACTTCTCCAAGAAGGATATACAGATGGCCAGAGAGCACATGAAAAGCTACTCAACATCACTAGTTAGAGAAATGTGAGTCAAGGCTACAGTGAGGTATCACCTCACACTAGTCAGAGTGACCAATATAAAAAAATCGACAAGCAATAAATCCTGGGGAGGATGTGGAGAAAAGGGAGCCCTCTTGCACTGTTGGTGGAAATGTGGATTGGTGCAGCCACTGTGGAGAACAGTATGGAAATTTCTTAAAGAAACTAGGACTAAAACTACCATATGACCCGGAAATCCCACTACTGGGCATCAACTCTGAGAAAACCAACTGAAAAGCACATATGTACTCTAATGTTCATTCCTGATGATCTTGACAAAAAAGCAAAACAAAACAAGATTGGTGTGGTGAACAGTGAACACATCCTTACTTGGGAGGTAACAAAGAGAACAGAAAAATTGATGCCAGGAAGCAGGAACAACATTTTCAAGAACTTTCATTGTAAAAGAGAGAGTGGTAACTTAGTGTTTGCTAAAAGGAATGTAGATCCAAAGGTGAAATTTTTTATTAGGAAAAAAACAACAACACTATTTTTGTTTCTCATGGGAACCAACCAATAGAAAGTGAGAGGATAAATGTAGGTGTGATGTCCTTTTGTCCTTGAGTGTATGGGAGGGTTGGGACTCAGGGCAAAGCAGGAGATTGGTTTTAGAAAGCAAAATATATGCTTCAACCTTTGTAGCAGAATAAAGTGCATTGTATGTGAGACAGGGGCAAATACGTAATCAATTCAATGAGGAGAATATGTGAAGTTCTTCTGTGATTACTTCTGAATTTTCGGTGAAATAAGAGGATTATCAAATGACAGTGTGGAAGGTGAGGAGACTGAGAGATTTGAGATGAGAATGTATAATAATTTTCTAGGATAATGGCTATTGATGTTTTTGATAGCAACATAGAATAAGAAATATCACTATCCAAGACGTAAATACATGAAAACACGCACACACTAAGAATTTCAGGAGACAATATCCTTACTTCACTTACTTTCACTTCAATTCTATTAACAAAAGGTGGATAGTAACTCACTAATCTCATGACACATCTATAGGCTGCAATATGCAGTTTGAAATACATTCATCTAGAAGAACTGAAGAGGACATTTTCTGCAGATATATAATAGCACTCCTGTGAGGCAAGATAAACCAACTTAAGCATAGACTGTATAGTGAGATTGATCCACATGATCAAAAGCAAATCATCATGGACTCTCCAACCTCAATTATTCCTCTTGTTGTGATTCCTGCTGTTTTTCAACTTGTCTATTCTCTGGTTTGAAGTCTACTAATTTTCTTCCTATAACCCATTTCTGAATTCTCTTCATTGAAGCATCTGCAAAATTAAAAGATTCTATCTCTAAACTCTCTCCAGCATGTCTTTGTTTCTATATTCTTTGGTTTCACCATGGTTCAGCCCTTTTTGCTTTATTTTTATTTTATAGTTTTACTTTTCTATCATTATGATAATTGGTGCCCATGATAAGAAATTTATTTTTAAAAGACAAGTAGCTAAAGAAAATAAATATCAAACACAACATCACTAAGAGATTTTCCAGTTACATTTGTTGGCATATATATTCCCCTTTTATATGCATATATTTTATATACTTTCTCCTGGAAGTCTATATATATGCAATTATACAATATAACCCTACCTTGCAATATGCTTATTTTTAAGATAACACATTGTGAATTTCTGTCCACCTCATTATGTGTTTGACAAACCATATTTAATAGCTGCAGAACATTTCCAAGTATGCGGTTTTAATTTAAATTGTTTTGTTGAGTTTGTGCAGTCATGTGTGTGTAGCTCTCAAATCTGGTACTGAAGGGTGCACAATTTGCCAAAGACCCAAGCTGCTGTGCTCTAAAATTGATCCATCCCTTAGTTTGTTGCAAGGCTGCACCTCCTTTGGCCATGCTCAGTCACTCAATTGTGTTCAACTCTTTGCAAGCCTATGGACTAACCTGCTAAGACTTGTCTGTCTATGGGAGTCTTAAGGCAAGAATATTGGAGTGGGTTGCCATTTCCTCCACCATGGGATCTTCCCAACCCAGAGATTGTCTCCTGCATCTCCTGCATAAGCAGGCAGATTCTTTACCACTGAGCCACCTGGGAAGCCCCTCCTATGGGTCCCTCCCAGTCAATAACTAAATGCCAGAAATGTACCTAGGCAAGCCCATTTCTCAGACTCTTGCTATTCCTCTGATGAGCAATTTTAGCTGGAGGTCTCCCAGACAGGTCTCTCTCTACTCTATTCAATTGCAGAATTTCCTGGAGAACTATGTACAACTTCCCTTTCTTCCTTCCTCAGGATCAGACTCACACAGAGTCTGAAGTCTCTCCCTGCTTCTCCCAGCTCTTTTCCCATTTCCTCTCAACATCTTTTATTTTTTCCCTAATACAGTTCTTTCCTGAACTTAATCCCATCTTGGCATCTGTTTCTCAGAGGACCCAAACTAACACCAACATCGAGGTTGTTTTCAGACTTTTATTCTCTACAACTAAACTTCTGATTGCTCAACATTTAGCACAGCATTCTCCTGTTGGGATCCCTTTGAAGCACTGCCATTGCTTAGTAAATTGAACCTAACCTTTCCTTCTCACCTCCATAGCTGGGCTCTAGCCCATCCTTCCGACCACCAACCAGCACTCTTAGTCTAGCCAAAGGTCTACTGACCAAAATACATTAAGTCCCCTACATACGAACAAGTTCCATTCCAACGGCAAGTTTGTAAGCCCAATTTGTTAGTAAGTCCAACAAGTAGCCTAGGAACCCAACTAACACAATCGCATATAGTACTGTACTGTAATGGTTCATACTATTTTTCTCACAAATAATATACAAAAAGCAAAAACTAAGACATTTCTAATCTTACAGTATAGTACCTTGAAAAGTACAGTAGAGCATTACAGCATATAGCATACAGGGGCTGGTACTGAGCAAAAAGGCCAAGAAGAGATACTGACTGGAGGACGGAGACAAGGTGGGAGAAAGCAGAGTTGAAGGATCATTTGCAATAGAGATGGCGAACAAACTGCAATTTCACTCATGCCTGGGGTTGCTGGCACAGGTTCTGGCTCCTTGCTGGATTCAATTCTACTTAAAAAGATATTGTACTACTATATTCTATGTAGTGTGTGTGTGCTAGTAACTCAGTCATGTCCGATTCTGTGACTCTATGGACTGTAGCCCGCCAGGCTCCTCTGTTCATGGAGTTCTCCAGGCAAAAATACTGGAGTGGGTTGTCATTTCCTTCTCCAGGGAATCTCCCTGACTCAGGGATCAAACCCTGGTCTCTCGCATCGCAGGAAGATTCTTTGCCATCTGAGTCACCAGGGAAGATACCCTATACGGTGGTATACAGTAAAGTACACAAAAGCACAACCACTCGTAGAGGACGCACACATGTGACAAAGTACGCCAAACACATGAACTAACTTAACATGACTGGAAATGTGAATGCATGCTTGCATCTTTGAATGCTCAAAACTTACAGGTTCCTATGTAGGGGATGTACTGTATTCTCCTACTCAATTTATTGCCCCTTCTCCTGCCTCCCCAAGAAAACATCTGCCCAGCTGATGCTTCTTTTACTCTGGATCCCTTCTTGACTTTTCTATCCTAATGTTCTTTCAGCTTCATGTTAAAGGCCACAGGAACGTGTTTTCTGCAGTGTATTCACTCTTTCTGGTATGTTAAAAGGGAGGTTGTATAGTCTATTATCAGATGTATAGGTATAGTTTATATTATCATTGCTAAAACACACAAAAAGCTAGCTGAGACTGGGTTTGTTTGGGAAACACTGAGCTAAATGAAAAATAATCCAGTAATTTTTTTGGTTTGGATTTTGTTTTTAATTTCAAGATTTACCAGAGCCCTTAACGTGCTAGCACACAGTGTGTCTTTCTAAATCCAGCATTTGTACTTTTAAGCTTTTCTTGAATTTGGTTGATCACAAAATCCTTCAAAAACAGATTGAACTTTTAGAAAAGGGTAGAACTTGTTACAGAACTTTGCACGGATTATTTTTTGCAGTACTACATATCCTCCATCTTGCTATAGTTATTTACATATTTATCTTACACATGTTTCCACTTTAGCCTTTAACTTAATGTCGTGAAAATAACAAGCATTTGTTGAGTTGAAATTCATCGATATTTATTGCAGGGTCATGGTCTGGAATAATATTTGGTCACTGTAAAAGTTTAGTTTGCATCTATTTCAGTAGCTTTTTTGCAGTCTTTTATACCATCTCATTCTGGGCTGGGAAAATCATCTTGATGCTGGGCAAACAGCCATTGTTAACATGGGGCTAAATACATTTTCTCTACAAATCACTTTATTGAGACATTATAAGAGAAGAATATAAAAAGAAAGGAGGAAACAGCTGCCTCTGGCTCCTGGCACACCCTGTTTGTGAAAGCAGCCTATGGGTTAGTTGTGATTGTTTTCATTTCCAAGGGTATGCTTGTCAAAAAGGTACTCTGCCAGACCAGACTCAGGGGCTCCCATCTTAACCAAGTTGTTCACGTGGTCACCCAGTTCTTTGATAGATTTCACCTGCTCATTCAGATAGTGGGTTTCTAGGAAATCGCACAAATGGGGGTCACCTTTGTCTGATGCCAGAGTGTGCAATTCCAGCAACGACTGGTTCACATTCTTTTCCAAGAGCAGAGCACACTCCATGGCATTCAGCCCACTCTTCCAGTCGCTCTGGTCCGGTTTCTTGACGTCCTGCAGGCAGATCAGTCCACCCCGCTGGTTCTGCAGCCTCATCAGCTTCTCCGCGTGCTCGGTCTCCTCCCGGGACAGTCGAAGGAAATATCTGGCAAAGTTGTGCAAGGCCACGTCATCTCGGGAGAAGTAATAGGCCATGGACAAGTACACGTAGGACGCATAGAGCTCCAGGTTGATCTGGCGGTTAATGGCGGCCTCGGTGTCCGGATGGAAGTTCTGGCGCACCCGGGAGGGGGCGCCGGCGGCATCCGCCGGCCCCCGAGAAGAGGCGGCTGCGGCCAGCAGGCGGATGGGGGCGGCCGGCGGGTAACCCGAGGACAGCCTGGGGACCCAGCGCGGCAGGAGAGCGAAGCCGTGGCGCGCACTGCGCAGGAACACCAACGATGTGCTGATGTGCTTGGGTAGGAACAAGAAACAGGGCAGCATGGCCTCTCCTATTTAGAAGTAGGGAAACTGAGGCCAGGCCGGCTCAGCGCGCAGTCAGGCGCCGCCCGGGCACCAGATCTGAATCAGAACGCAGCCTAAGGCGACAGCGACTGCGTCACACGCCCCCGCGCTTCCACACTCACCGAATTCCAGGCCGAGGGCTGCTGCGGCGCGCGCGCGTCATTCGCGGTGGGGAAAGGGCTGATACCAGTTACAAACATTGCCCCCATCGTCGACGCGAGATTTCTGGCCTTGGGCGTTTGTAATTTACTATTTCATCTAAGTTTAAAATGCTATCAAAAAGTAGATGCTGTCACTTGCAAAAGAAAGGATGGAGCCAAACCGTACTTGCCCTCCTTCTGTGACCTTTTTCTGTCCAAGGACCAAGAGATGGGGGAGACAAGGCAGTGAAATAGGGTAGAACAAAAATCCACACTGATTCATCTGAGAGTAAATAAAGGTCCACATCCAAAGAGGATGTTTATAAATTGACTTTCTGGTTTTTTTTTTTTTACAAATTTAAGTATGGAAATAGTTGCCAGTATACTGGGTAAATTTTCGAGGCTATAAAATAGTGCTTTCTTTAAAAATGACTTATTTTTAGATATAAAATTTATTTTCATTGTAAAAAGTCAGATATTGTAGAAATGTAGGAAAAAAATATAAACAGGGGCTTCCTTAGTGGCTCAGATGGTAAAGAATCATCCTGCAACACAGGAAACCCAGTTTCACTCCTGGGTCAGGAAAAGCCCCTGGAGCAGAGCATGGCAACTCACTCCAGTATTCTTACCTGGAGAATTCCATGGACAGAGGAGTCTGGCTGGCTACAGTTCATGGGGTTGCAAGAGTCCAACACAGTTGAGCACGCTGGCACACACTCAGGTGTTCTCTTTACTCGGGTAAATGCTTTATGTGGAAGGGCCAGACCATATAATACATATATGCTTAACTCTTTAAGGAAATTAAAATAAAATTACTTTTCAAAGTGGTTATACCATTTTACATTCCTGACTGGCATTGTATGAGGGTTCAATTTCCTTCATATTGTTGCTAACATGCACTGTTGTCATTTTAAAATTTAATTTAATTCATTTTAAAATTTTATTGGAATATAGTTTATTTACAATGTCGTGTTAAATTTAGTTGTCATATTTCAGCCATTCTAGTAGGTAGATGCTTCTCAGCTGGCACAGTGCGGGCGATGCAAATGCAGGAGACACAGGAGATATGGCTTTGATTCCTCCATCGGTCAGGAGGATCCCCTATAGTAGGAAATGGCAACCCACTCCAGTATTCTTGCCTAGAAAATTCCATGGATAGAAAAGCCTGTCAGGCTACCATCCATGGGGTGGCAAAGAGTTGGAGTCAACTAAGTAACTAAGCATGCAGTAGGTGTATACTGGTGTGTACATGCTAAGTAGCTTCAGTTGTGTCCGACTCTTTGCCACCCCATGGACTGTAGCCCACCAGGCTCTTCTGTCCATGGAATTTTCCAGGCAAGAATACTGGAGTGGGTTGCTGTGCCCTTCTTCAGGGGATGCTCCTGACTCAGGATGGGACTCCTGTCTCCTGTGGCTCTTGTAGTGCGGGCAGATTCTTTACTGCTGAGCCACCAGGGAAAGTGTATACTGGTATTTCATTGTTTTTTTTAGTTTGGGCTTCCATAATAATTAGTGATGTTTAGTATATTTTCACATATTTCTTGCCAGCCATATGTCTTTGATGAAGTGTATGTTCAAATCTTTTTCTCATTTATATATTGGGTCATTTTTTATTCTTCAGTTCAGTCGCTCAGTCGTGTCCGACTCTTTGTGACCCCATGAATTACAGCACGCCAGGCCTCTCTGTCCATCACCGACTTCCTGGACAGACTCGCGACCATCGAGTCAGTGATGCCATCCAGCCATCTCATCCTCTATCGTCCCCTTCTCCTCCCACCCCCAATCCCTCCCAGCATCAAGGTCTTTTCCAATGAGTCAGCTCTTCACATGAGGTGGCCAAAGTATTGGAGTTTCAGCTTCAACATCAGTCCCTCCAATGAACACCCAGAACTGATCTCCTTTAGGATGGACTGGTTGAATCTCCTTGCAGTCCAAGGGACGCTCAAGAGTCTTTTCCAACACCACAGTTCAAAAGCATCAGTTCTTTGGCGCTCAGCTTTCTTCACAGTCCAACTCTTACATCCATACATGACCACTGGAAAACCCATAGCCTTGACCAGATGGTCCTTTGTTGGCAAAGTAGTATCTCTGCTTTTCGATATGCCATCTAGGTTGGTCATAACTTTCTTTCCAAGGAGTAAGTGTCTTTTAATTTTCTGGCTGCAATCACCATCTGCAGTGATTTTGGAGCCCCCAAAATAAAGTCTGACACTGTTTCCACTGTTTCCCCATCTATTTCCCATGAAGTGATGGGACCAGATGCCATGATCTTTGTTTTCTGAATGTTGAGCTTTAAGCCAACTTTCTCACTTTTCTCTTTCACTTTCAACAGGCTTTTTAGTTTCTCTTCATTTTCTGCCTTAAGGGTGGTGTCATGATTGTTAATTTCTTATGGTTAATATCTGGGTCTTTGATGGTAGTGCCACTTCTGTTCAGGTCTTGTTTATATTATCCATATATTACTTTCCTATACTTCTGTGTGCAAGTCAAATTTCCTGTCTATGTCAGTTTCCTCAGTTGTAAATTTAGGATCCCCCTTGCCATCAGTGAGTGGTTGAAAAGATTAAATAAGAGAATGTATGCAGAGGACTTATCAGAGTGCTTGACATGAAATAAGCACTCAAAATGTTGTTTCATAGTTTTTATTGGATAATTTCTATGTGGTTATTCATAATCAATGTATTGAGCAAATGATGATGGTTATTATTGCATTTGGTAAGACTTACACAACTTATAAAGAATACTGGCATGTATTATATTGTTGCTATCATGTATGGGTAGTGAGGTAGAAATTCTTTTATTATATGAACATATCAAGCTTCTAGCTTTGGTGTAAGCTCCCTAGCCTCAAATGAACTTCTTAAAGTGTACCATAAATAAAGATGGATGCCTCAAATCTAGGCTTCCCTGATAGCTCAGTTGGCAAAGAATCTGCCTGCAATGCAAGAGACCTCAAATCTAGTGATACTCAGATTCTGCTAATAGAATGTGATTGATATTCACTGAGCAATTTCTCACTAATTTTTGCTTCTCCAAACCCATTTCTGCTTTTATTTTCCTCAAACTTTTTCTACTCCTAAAATGTAGTTCCCTAAAGAGAGGTTATGAAAATGATTCTTTAGAGTAGTATTAAATGCCAACTGCTCCTACTAGTGTTTTAGGAGAAATGATGCTCTTCATATAAATGCTTATCCCCAAGGTAATAAAAAGCACAGATATAAAACAAATGCAATACATGAGATGTAATGCAAAATAATGCCATAAGATACAATGCACATTTAAATATCACATGTTAACTTGTCAAAAATGTTTCTTTTTCTCATTACAAGTTTGTCATATATTTTGCTAGACTTCAAAAATGCAAAGATCTGGTAGGTGTTATTTTTATTTTATGGACATTTAAAAAAATCTTATGGACATTTTGATTTCTAGTATTCACAGTAAAATTAATGTTGTTATACTAAAAATATGAAACTAGATGATTACCCACCCCTCTTCACAAATCATTTCTTCCTCAGTTTCAATGGCTTCTTTTATTCTTTGAACACCCCTTAAGCTTTCATGCTTCTCTAGGATTCCCTCTGCTTCTTTACCTTCCTCTCCTCTCTTTTTCACTGTCTCATGAAACCTATCTCATCTTTTAATTTCCCATCAAACATATTACCTACTCTTGTAAGTCTTACATAACCTCATGTAGAATTCATGACTACTTTTTGTTGTCGTTGGCAAAGAGTTTGTTTATCTTGAGAGCTTATCATATCATATCATAATTATAATCATTATCATAGTTATAATTCCTTGTGTAAAGTGTATGTATGTGTCCGTAAGGGCAGAACCATCATCTTAGTCATTTTAGAATCCTCAAGACTTGCATAAAGCTTGACTATTTTTAAAAAGCACAAATAAATCCTTTCAGGAAAAAAAAATCCTTTCAGGTGCCAAAATAGATAGGGACAGAAATTTTTAATTCATATTACATACCAGCTTCGTTGAATGCACTTTTATAAAATATATTGGTAGATGGGTTTACTTTAAGTTCTCTGAGCCTGTCCAGAAAAACCCCTGTACTTAAATTTTATTCTCCAAATGAATAACAAGATCCACTCATCTCTTCTTTATAGATATATTGGTTATTTATTTTATATGCTAAAATGCTTTGCAAATTGAAAATTAAAAATTATATGAATGTGGATTGTTATTCATTCAGTCATGTTTTGATTTATGTAATATACATAGATCAAATTTTATGATATTATTTTCTTTAAAGCATTTGGTTGTAAAATACTAAATTTTTTAAAAACTTAGCTACTTTGGAAAATATTTAAACAACACTCTACACTTTTGCATAAAATAGATGGAAATCAGTTTTATAATAAAGGAAAGAAAAGATGAAAAGTAACTTCACTCTCATATGTTTTTGTAATAAAGGTATTTTTTCTCCTGTTTTCATTTCTTTTTATTCTCATATTTACATTCAAAAAGGTTAGTAGCATAAACAACTCTTCATTTTCACAGATTCTGGTCCTTTCTAAAATTGCTTTTCTGTGAGAGGTGACAAAGCCAAGGTGGAGAGAAGTCCATTGATTACTAAGGATCATGTACTTGCTGTTATTAGAGTAGTTGACAATTTTGAATAGAGAACAATAGAGGAAGTTGTCTTTAAAAAGAAAAATATCATATATGTATTGCTAATCTGTGTATTATCACTAGGAAATCTCTCAAAATTCTGCAGGGAGTGTTTGGATTCAGCTGTGGAGCCCTTTCTGACCTCACTCTGGGATCCTTTCGAAACTGAGAAACCTTCTGGGTCACCTGATAAATGAGCCAGAACTGAACTCTCAAGTGCAGTACATGCTGCCTCTAAAACTGGAAGAGGTCTAGCAAACTGTTTTATTCATTTTATTCCTCTAGGGTCAGAGGAGCAAGGTGCAGTCACTCTTACTTTACCTTGGAAGTGGTATCTGGCAGGCCTCAAACTGTTAGACTCCAAAAACTACACCAATATTCTAGCCACTTAGTATCTTCCACCTTCTAAACCTGAGTATCCAGAGTATTTCTTTGCTTACCAGATCTGATCAGCTTACTGCCATCATTCTAACATGATGCCCTGTGGAATGTTCAGATGAGCCAGACTGTCTTTGGACTTATTGTAACAGAGGGCAGGCAATTTAGCATATCTCTGAATCAAGAATGTGAAGACACACTGCTGCCTGCCCTAGGTGAATGGGAACTACTTCAGGTGCCCCTTCCTGGTAGATATTGAAAATCATATATACTCTAAATTCATAAGTCATGTACATGAACTCGAGGCTTAGTTAACCTCTTTCAGTAAAGATGCCATACCTAGAACAACAACTTCAATTAGGGCTCCTGCTTGGATAAGTGCACTATCCTCCATTATGATTCATGGGATTTTGCAGAGACTAGATGGGTGACTTAAATGGTGATGTACGTAGTAGGGACCATTACGCTTGCCTTATTTAATTTTTTAGGGATGGTGCTGATCATTGCCACTGTAGCCAGCGTGTGGCTCTCATGGGCTTTAAGAACTTTGATGGACGGGGGCTTGCTCTCAGCCTTTCTGTCAGCTCTTATTCCATGTGTCAAGGAATTGGTGTGAGGATCCTGGGACTTGCTAAGTGTCCATTCCAATTATGCATTCAGAACTGAGATGATAACTAGATAGGTTCATGGATACTTTGGACCCAAAGTGAGATAATCCTGGGAACCAAGGCCTTTTTCTATAATGGCACCTTTTCTAGTCAGTCGTGGCCTACATTTCTGAGCTTTTGATGAATATTGGTGATTGCCTCACCATCACATTCTTTTTGTCTTGTGTAAACAGTGAGTACCATCAGTCAGTGGAATGTTGGATCTTATATACCAGACCCAATCTATCATGCTCACTTTCTAAGCCTTTCCTCACTTAGAATTCTGCATTCTGCCAGCATTTTCTTACTTAGACCATGCTGAGATTTGAGCTTAATTATTCACATAAGGGTGGATGGAATAAATATGTGTGTGCTAAGTCACTTCAGTCATGTATGACTCTGTGCAACCCTATGGAATGTAGACCTCCAGTCTCCTTTGTCCATGGGATTCTCCAGGCAAGAATATTGGAGGGGGTTGCGATACCCTCTTCCAAGGAGTCTTCCCAATCTAGGGATAGAAACCATGTTTCTTACATCTGCTGCATTGGCAGCAGGGCTCTTTATCACTACCTGGCAAGTCCCTTGCAGATATAATCAAGTTAAAAGGAGACCATACTGGATTTGGGTGGCAGTGACTTGGCTTCCCATGAGGCACTAGTGGTAAAGACCTCTCCTGCCCATGTAGAAGATGTAAAAGACATGGGTTCCATCCCGGGTTGGGAAGATCTCCTGGAGGAGGGCATGGCAGTCCACTCCAGTATTCTTGCCTGGAGAATCCCATTTACAGAGGAGCCCGGTGGGCTACAGTCCATAGTGTCACAGAGTCAGACATGACTGGAGTGACTTAGCATGGACACAGCATGTATCTAAGTGACTGGTATCACTAAAAGAAGAGGGCAATTTAAAACAGACACACAGATAACACAAGGGAGAAAACCATGTAAAGTGAGGAAGAGATCAGAGTGAGAGATTCCTTGGTCAAGGAATACCAAGGATTGTTAGAGATCACCATGAACTATAAGAGGCATGGAAGGATGCTTCCTTAGCATCTTCAGAGACAGAGTCTGTCCCTGCCAATATATCTCAAATTTCTAGCACCCAGAACTTCAAGAGAATAAATTTCTGTTGATTTAAGCCAATTGGTTTATAATACTTTGTTATGGAAACCCCGGGAAACCAGATTTATGCTGTCCTACAAACCCGGGCTTGTAGGACACCTGCCTCTGGTGCTGCCTCTGTATAGACTCTAGACTAGCTAGAGAGGGGAATGCTTCTCCTTTTTAACAGGAGGAAATGGGCTGCTTCTGCAAGCCAAGAAAATCGCTGTAAAATCTGTCAGTCAAATAAACTCGAGTGCATCTTAACCAGATGTCTCCATTCCAACTCTCTGTTCTCTATCAAAATCCTGATTTTGGTGAGGGCTGCAAATTCAGTCTTCACTGAAATTCTCCCTTTACAATCAAGTTCTTTTTTAAAAATTTTTTAATACTTTATTCTACTTTACAATACTGTATTGGTTTTGCCATACATTGACATGAATCAGCCACATGTGTCCACGATCTCCCAATGCCGAAGCCCCCTCCCACCTCCCACCCTACACAGTCTCCCCAGATCGTCCCGTACACCAGCCCCAAGCATCCTGTATCCTGTATTGAACATAGACTGGTGCTTCGTTTCTTATATGATAGTATACATGTTTCAGTGTCATTCTCCCAAATCATCCCACCCTCTCCCTCTCCCTCAGAGGCCAAAAGTCTGTTCTATACCTCTGTGTCTCTTTTGTTGTCTCACATACAGGGTCATCGTTACTATCTTTCTAAATTCCATATATATGTGTCAGTATACTATATTGGTGTTTTTCTTTCTGGCTTACTTCACTCTGTATAATCGGCTCCAGTTTCATCCATCTCATTAGAACTGATTCAAATGTATTCTTTTAAAGGGCTGAGTAATACTCCATTGTGTATATGTACCACAGCTTTCTTATCCATTCATCTGCTGATGGACATCTAGGTTGTTTCCATGTCCTGGCAATTATAAACAATGCTGCAATGAACATTGGGGTACATGTGTCTCTTTCAATTCTGGTTTCCTCGTACAATCAAGTTCTATGTCTTGTCTACAGCTCAGGCTACCCTCAGACTCTAGGACAGGGATTTGCAAGCTTTTTCTATAAAGAATCAGATAAATATTTCAGACTTTGTGGGCCATACAGTCTCTGTCACATCTGTTGGCTCCACTGTTGTAGCATGGATGCAGCAGCAGACTGTACATAAGCGATAAGCAGGTCATGTTCTAATAAAACTTGATTTATAGAAACAATAGTTTGTCTCATTGTGATCAGTGCAGGACCAGTTAAAAAATGGCACATGTAAAAATTAGAATAGTTCTAGAAAAGTTCAATGAAGGGATTATATATGGATATATGTGAAGGGAAGGTAGACAAGATAGTTCATCAACTCTGGAGCCAATCTTAAGAGCAGTGCTGTGCTTAGTTGCTCAGTTCTGTCCAACTCTTTGCGACCCCATCCCCTATCCATGGGGATTATCCAGCTAAGAATGCTGGAGTGGGTTGCTGTGCCCTCTTCCAGGGGATCTTCCCAACCCAGGGATTGAACTGGGATCTCCTGTGGTGGATTCTTTACTAGCTGAGCCACTAGGGAAGCCCTCAAGAGGAGTACTGGTTACCAGAACCCAGGTGAGATTGGGCTGTTGAGAGAGAACCACCTGGAAAGGAGCAATGACACCTGGTAAAGGGACAAAGCCCATTCAGGAAAACTTGAAGGGAAGAATCCAGGGAAATAAATACATGACCTCACTCACTTCTTTCCCTTGCATCTCTTGCTAGAGCTCCACACAAGTGTAGCTCCATTTTGCATTCTAAAATGTAAGTATGATTACATCATTCCCTAAATCAAATCTTTTACTGATTCTACATTAAACTATCAGTTCAGTTCAGTCGCTCAGTCGTGGCCGATTCTCCACGACTCCATGAATCGCAGCACGCCAAGCCTCCCTGTCCATCACCATCTCCCGGAGTTCACTCAGACTCATGTCCATCGAGTCGGTGATGCCATCCAGCCATCTCATCCTCAGTCGTCCCCTACTCCTCCTGCCCACAATCCCTCCCAGCATCAGAGTCTTTTCCAGTGAGTCAACTCTTCACATGAGGTGGCCAAAGTACCTGCAAGATACATTCTTCCTTGCTTCTCTGTGACATTTCTTTCTTATTTCCACATCTTTTACACTTCTGAACACTTGGTATGCTTCAGTCATTATATACTTCTTTTTAGACATTGGAATGTACCCTTTTTCCTTTCCCGCTGTCTCCTCTACCTTGAGCACTGTTTTGCCCAGAAGTAATCACAGAGGGTTTGTGGGTAAAGGGTTAAAATCTTTCCCACGTCTGCACGAGATTGTGACTGCTGATTTAGTCTAGTTCTGTTAAGATGTGGAGTGTATGTCTAGGCAATCTCGCTTGTGGAAAAATTACCTTCGACTGGCAAATTAACATTCTCACTTCCTGGAGCATGGTGATTCTTGTTTCTGGGAATGCCTTTAGTGCATTTGCTATAAGAGACACTGACTCCTCTGGGACATGAGGCTTTTTAGCAACGGCATCTTCCACACTCATTTTATGGGAATCTTGAGAGGAAGCTTGGTATATTCTGATGCCAGGAAGCTGTGGTTCTTATCCTCTGTTCTTCTGAGTGGCATGGTGCTAGTCTTGAAATATGAATATTTAGTTGAATCCAAGAAGGCCCTTTGTGGTTGCTGCAGGGACTAAATAGATTAACATTAATTTACCTTCTGACCAACCCCTTACTGGTGTTGCTTCCCATAGTCATGCAACTGTGTCTGCCACTCTTCCCTCTGCGTCCTTGTCTTCTGGCTAATTTCCACTGTTTTCTTGATTACATTTAAAATGGTTTTTAGAAGCCTTCAGTGAGTCCCATAATCCCTTTTACTAACCCTATTATAAGAATAAATTATAGTTATCTAGTTTTTTTTTACCCCACTATATTGAAAAATTCTGATTATTAGGAGAATTTCCATCTTTTTCATTCTTATGTTTCTAGTGTTTAAGATGCACTCAATAATACTGTTAATAAAGTGAAGTAGGGACTACAGTTTCCTCAAGTCTCCAAACTTTCAGTTCCAAATAATACTTAAGAAACAAAGTTAAGGGGGTTATAATTTGTTTAATGATTTAGTTGCAGTTCATTTAATAGCTTATTTTTTGTCATGCTCCACTACCTACCAGAGGCCAGTGAATAATTATTAATTTTGAGCCTTATATTCTTAGAGGATGAACATGCATCATCTTCAATTTGATTTGACTTAATTAGATTCAATTCCAAGTAAATATATTGAACACCTGATGCTAGAAGACTAAGTATATGATATGGTTGGATATTAAGGCATTTGTGGATTCAAAAATTGGTATTCAGTTCAGTTCAGTCACTCAGTCATGTCCGACTCTTTGTGACCCCATGAATCGCAGCACGCCAGGCCTCCTTGTTCATTACCATCTCTTGGAGTTCACTCAGACTCACGTCCATCGAGTCAGTGATGCCATCCAGCCATCTCATCCTTGGTCATCCCCTTCTCCTCCTGCCCCTAATCCCTCCCAGCATCAGAGTCTATAGATGATTTTATTCACAAAGGAGAAATAGAGACAAAAGTACCAAACAAGGGGCTTCCCTGATATCTCAGTTAGTAAAGAATCAGACTGCAATGCAAGAGACCCAGTTCAATTCCTGGTTTGGGAAGATCTGCTGGAGAAGGGATAGCCCACCCACTCCAGTATTCTTGGGCTTCTCTTTTGGCTCAGCTGGTATAGAATCTGCCTGCAATGCGGGAGACCTAGGTTTAATCCCTGGGTTGAGAAGATCCCCTTGAGAAAGGAAAGGCTATCAACTCCGGTATTCTGGCCTGGAGAATTATATGGACTGTATAGTCCATGGAGTTACAAGGAGTTGGACATGATTGAATGACTTTCACTTTTTTTTTCCCCCACAAGTACAGAACAAATGTATGGATGTCAAGGAGAAAATTGGAGGGTGGGATGAACTGGGAGACTGGGATTGACATAAACATGCTATTGACTGCTGTTGTTGCTTAGTCACTAAGTTGCGTTCAACTCTCTTGTGACTCAATGGACTCTAGCTCGCCAGGCTCCTCTGTCCATGGGATTTTCCAGGCCAGAATACTGGGGTTGGTTGCCATTTCTTTCTCCAGAGGATCTTCCCAACCCAGAAATAGAACTTGTGTCTCCTGCATTGGCAGGAGGATTCTTTACCACTGAGCTACTAGGGAGGCCCTATATACTGTTACCTTCTTCATCCATGAGAGCTCTCAGCTGCAGCGTGGGGCAGTCCTGTTTGAGTGGGTGTTCGTCATTGACATTCTCATCTTCTACGGCACCTTCAGCTACGAGTTTGGGGGTATCCTCTGACGCACTGGTGACTGCATTGCAGCCCACCCCTGGCCGAGCTTGCAAGTCCTCCGGGAGCAGCAGCACCTCCACCCACCTCAACTGTAGCCCTGAGAGTATCGCCATGATCTGAGGTCTGGGGAGGGTGGCTGGCCCTGCCTCCGCAGCTCCTCACATCTCCTTTGCATTTCTTTTGTACCAAAACCCCCGATTTTGTGAAAAGTATTCTGTTGGGACACAGGCTGCCTCGCTCCTGGAGGAGGGGCCGTCCCGCACCTGTGCCATAGAGGAGGGGCCTCTTGGCAGGCTGCCCGAGCCACACAGCCTGCTCCCCACACCGCAGTGTTAGCTTTGTTTTAAAGGTCACATTGGAGAAGGAAATGGCAACCCACTCCAGTATTCTTGCCTAGAGAATCCCATGGACGGAGGAGCCTGGCGGGCTACAGGCCACAGGGTCGCAAAGAGTCGGACACGACTGAGCGATTTCACTTCACTTCATATACTGTTAATTCTATGTATAAAACAGATAACTAATGAGAACCTATAGAACAGGAAATCTATTTAGTGCTCTGTGGGGATCTAAATGAGAAGGAAATCCAAAAAAAAAAAAAAAAGAGGATATGTGTATATATAGCTGATATAGCTGATTCACTTTGTACTACAGAACATTGTATAAAATATAATTTTGTAAAGCAGCTATACTCCAATAAATAAAAAAAAAAGATAAAATAGAAGAGCCACATTCAATCAATCATTGAAGTTTGACTGCATTAGCATCTCAAACCAAGGTCAGGATTATTAGTGACTGCATTGTAGAGAAGGTCAGATTTGACTATGATCTTAAAAGAAGTTGGGGGTGGGAACTCTATGCAGAAAAACATCGTGGGAAGTTCCCAAAGGTGAGAGGATATAGTTTCATTTGGAACAGAAAGAGGGTAGGCAAAACTTCTGTGGCATTTGTTTGCAATATGGACAGTGTATACATTGCATCTTAGGAGAGAATTGATTTAATTGGATCAAAGTTTTGAATCTTCTAGGTCTAAAGAATTTAATGATTGATGCCATCCTATTGTACTGTAATATGTTGCAGTTTGAAATCTTTTAAAACAGTAAGTGCATAAAACATACTTGTGCTGACCTTTATATATGCTTGGAGTAACTATTTTTATGTGCAAGTTTATGTGCAAGAACCCTGGGATGCCACTCCCACCAAAGATGTACTTTGCCATTGTTACCTCAGTTACATAACAAAGGGTTCTTTCAGTTCATGGGTTGGATACCAACAATGACTTATGACAATAAATGTATTCTTTTTAAGCTCTCTGCTCTCTCAATATTAGCTCAGGGCTAAATATGTTTGAAAGTATTTTCTTTATGAAAGGAGCAGGATCACAGACTTATGTCATAAAATTTTGCTATAATGATTTATTACGTAATTCTGCTGTTGTGAATAATTTTATAATTTAAAACAGGATATAGTGATACAGCATTTTAAATTTTATTTTTATTTATTTTTAACACCAAATCATTTTGTATTGGGGTATAGTCAATTAGCAATGTTGTGAGAGTTTCAGGAGAACAGTGAAGGGAATGAGCCATATGTATTAATGTACTTTCTCCCCAAGGCCCCCTCCCATCCAGGCTGGCACATAACACTGAGCTGAGTTCCATGTTCTATACCGTAGGTTTCTGTAGTGTGTTCCCAAAGCCGCCAACTATCCCTTCCTGCCTGGTAACCACGAGTTCATTTTGTAAGTCTGTGAGTCTCTTTCTGCTTTGTAACTGAGCTCATTTGTATCATTTCTTTTTAGATTCCACATATAAGGGATGTTGTATTATATTTCTCCTTTGTCTGACTTACCTCACTAAGTATGACGCTCTCTGGGTCCATTCATGTTGCTGCAAATTACCTTATTTAATTCTTTTTAATGGATGAGTATTATTCCATTGTGTACACACACACACACACACACACACACACACACACACACACACACACACCAGATCTTCTTTATCCAGTGATACAGAATTTAAACATAAGCTCAAAACCTTCTCCAATGATCATGAGAAAAATAGTAGTCATTAACTAGCTGTATGTAAGAAGCCCTATACAAGTTATTCTAAGTACTTTCTCTCACTGTATCTTCACCAAAGCACTGTAGAAGGAATCACTACATCCATTTTGACTCTTTACAAATTAAAGAGAATATACACACATGTATCTCAAGTTTTACATAATCTGAAGGGATTTAGGGAAAATGTTTCTAATAATTCCATTTTCAATCAAAATAGGAAGAATATTTAAAAGTTGAATAGTATGGCAATGCTATCTTTAGTGACATGAATTATATAGAGAATTTTAGAACCAGAAAGGACCATGCAGTTTGTCTATTTCACTTATCTGTTTTAAGAATGAAGAAGCTGTGCACTAGAGAGTACTGGCACAGAGCGACAAATCTGGATAGCAACACGCATGTCTTAAAGGCAGTATTTTTTTTCAAGTATACTATACTCAGTTAATACATGCTCTATTTTCCCAAAAATGATTAGTGTTTTAGAATTCAGTAAAATCATGAGATGCTACTGCTTACTCAGTGACAATGCAGTATGGCTTTCCTTTCTATCGAACGGAATAAAACATTACCTTTCAGTAAAGAATTGCCTATCACCAGAACCTTGTGAACTGAAGTTTTAGATGGCTGTGTAGATAGTTTAATTTTTTGGTTGTAGGGAAAAGTGCAATGGCCATTCAGTTGTATTTGTTCAGTATAGACAACCACTAACACCATTTGATAACTACCGTGGGCTTCCCAGGCGGCTCAGTGGTAAAGAATCCACCTGCCAAGCAGGAGGAGGCTCAGGTTCTATTGATGGGTTGGGAAGAGCCCTGGAGCAGAAAATGATGACCCACTCCATTATTCTTGCCTGGAAAACCCCATGGACAGGAGAGCCTGATGGGCTACAGTCCATGGGGTCACAAGAGTTGGACACAACTTGTTGACTAAAGAACAACAAACCACCATAGTTTAGAATGCTATATGAGTCCTGTAGGAATCTACAAATAAATTCTATTTGCAAAAATGTCATAAATAATTTTGATTTAGCAATCCTATCTTGAGAAATTTACTATATGGAAAAATATGGTACACAGTAAGTACATAAACATATGTTAATTACAGTGTTGCACTTAAAAATAAAACTATCATTCATTAGAGCATTGATAAGTTATAAGAGTTATAAGTTATAAGCTATAACTTATAACAGTTATAAGTTATAAGAGTTATACAATGAAACATCATACAGCCCTTTAGTAGAATAAAATAGCTCTTTGTGTTAATATGGAGAGGTATGCAAAAGATATTCTCAATGGAAAAATCAATGTGTCTGTGTTTGTATACACAATTCCATATTTGGAAGGAAAAGAAAGTGTATATATAACTGCAAAATATTAATAGAGAATTAATGTAGAAAAGGTGTGAGAAAGATTAAGAACAAGTGTACTTACTGGAAGGAGGAATGACAATTTGTGATAGCCTAGAGAAATGCTGGACTGGAAGAAACACAAGCTGGAATCAAGATTGCTGGGAGAAATATCAATAACCTCATATATGCAGATGACACCACCCTTATGGCAGAAAGTGAAGAGGAACTAAAAGCCTCTTGATGGAAGTGAAAAGGGGAGAGTGAAAAAGTTGACTTAAAGCTCAACAGTCAGAAAACGAAGATCATGGCATCTGGTGCCATCACTTCATGGGAAATAGATGGGGAAACAGTGTCAGACTTTATTTTGGGGGGCTCCAAAATCACTGCAGATGGTGACTGAAGCTATGAAATTAAAAGACGCTTACTCCTTGGAAAAAAGTTATGACCAACCTAGATAGCATATTCAAAAGCAGAGACATTACTTTGCCAACTAAGGTCCATCTAGTCAAGACTATGGTTTTTCCTGTGGTCATGTATGGATGTGAGAATTGGACTGTGAGAAGAAAGCTGAGCACTGAAGAATTGATGCTTTTGAACTGTGGTGTTGAAGAAGACTCTTGAGGGTCCCTTGTGCTGCAAGGAGATCCAACCAGTCCATTCTGAAGGAGATCAGCCCTCGGATTTCTTTGGAAGGAATGATGCTAAAGCTGAAACTCCAGTACTTTGGCCACCTCATGAGAAGAGTTGACTCATTGGAAAAGAGTCTGATGCTGGGAGGGATTGGGCGCAGGAGGAGAAGGGGATGACCGAGGATGAGATGGCTGGATGGCATCACTGACTCAATGAACATTATTCTGAGTGAACTCTGTGAGTTGATGATGGACAGGGAGGACTGGCATGCTGCATCATGGGGTCGCAAAGAGTTGGACACTACTGACTGAACTGAACTGAGAACACAACTGAGCAATTGAGCGTGCACACACACATAGAAACAAAATATAGATTCTAGATAATTTCCCAGGAATCTAGGGCTTTTGTATTGTTATATGTGGCTGTTGCAGAGGTTTTGATTTTAATTACCTTTTAAAATGTTGTTCATAGTTTATCAGCATATTTTCTATTACTACCAGAGATATTTTCTATTACTCTTATAATCTGTCCAACTAAATATGACTTATAGTTAAGAAAATATAGTTAAGAGAATATATTTCAAAATTGAAATATAAGCATATTCTTGTTTTATAAACTAAAAATGATACAAATTTCAGTTCAAAAACCTTTACAATAATTTCTTGTTGCCTTTGAACATGAATAAATTTCCGTTCAAAAATCTGCAATGTGTTTTAATAAATAAGAGTTTTGTGGCTCATTTAATTGTAAGCCTAAAGCTAAGTTGTGTATTTATCTTCATGATATAGAAAAATGGTGTTATCAAACTTCTCACTCACTGAATTGATGACATGCACTCATGCATGCTTACTGGAAATACACTAACCAAAATAAATGAAATATGGAATTATTTTAGGATAGTGTATGCAGGACACTTTTGAGACTGTCCCACTTCATCCAATAATTGCTTCTGTAACTATAGAGATTAGTCATTTTTGACCCAACTAATTTAAAAAAGATCTCACTTTATTCTTCATTCTGCATAAAGTAAGATTGTATTGCTTTACATTTAGCAAGTACTCATAGGTCTTCCCTGGTGGCTTAGTCGGTAAAGAGTCTGCCTGCAGTGTGGAAGACCAGGTTCAACCCCAGGTTGGGAAAATCCCTGGGATAAGGAAATGGCAACCCACTTCACTATTCTTGCCTGGAGGATTCCATGGACAGAGGAACCTGGTGGGGGCTCCATGGGGTCAAAAAGATTCAGACACTAATGGATGACTAGCACTTTTTCTCACTTTCAAATACTCATAAGGTACATGGCATTCATAGTTTAGGTCCCTGTTCATAGTTCATTTACAATCCAACCAGAAGATAGATGACTGGGACAAGCACACTATAAAGATACTCTACCTTTCTTTCCCTCTCTAGCAGATAAAAGAGTTCCTTGGGACAAAATCAGTCACAAAACTTGCAGGAATGTCATTGCTGTGGAACTGAAAGTTAATCACATCTTTTGGCTTTGGGATTCTCCCGACTGTTCTCTCTGATCTCTGTTCAGTTTAGTTCAGTTCAGTCACTCAGTCATGTCCAACTCTTTGCGACCCCATGAATCGCAGCATGCCAGGCCTCCTTGTCCACCACCAACTCCTGGAGTTCACTCAGACTCATGTCCATCGAGTCAGTGATGCCATCCAGCCATCTCATCCTCTGTCGTCCCCTTCTCCTCCTGCCCCCAATCCCTCCCAGCTTCAGAGTCTTTTCCAATGAGTTTCGCATGAGGTGGCCAAAGTACTGGAGTTTCAGCTTTAGCATCATTCCTTCCAAAGAAATCCCAGGGCTGATTTCTTTCAGAATGGACTGGTTGGATCTCCTCACAGTCCAAGGGACTCTCAAGAGTCTTCTCCAACACCACAGTTCAAAAGCATCAATTCTTCAGTGCTCAGCTTTCTTCACAGTCCAACTCTCACATCCATACATGACTACTGGAAAAACCATAGCCTTGACTAGACGAACGTTAGTCGGCAAAGTAATGTCTCTGCTTTTGAATATGCTCTCTAGGTTGGTCATAACTTTTCTTCCAAGGAGTAAGCGTCTTTTAATTTCATGGCTGCAGTCACCATCTGCAGTGATTTTGGAGCCCCCCAAAATAAAGTCTGACACTGTTTCCACTGTTTCCCCATCTATTTCCCATGGAGTGATGGGGCCGGATGCCATGATCTTCGTTTTCTGAATGTTCAGCTTTAAGTCAACTTTTTCACTTTTTTCTTCTTTCACTTTTATCAAGAGGCTTTTTAGTTCTTCTTCATCTCTGTATTGGTCCCCAAATCTCTTACATTTTAATCTTCCCAGCCTAATGTTTTGGATTGCAGGGTTGGCATTAAGTTGGAATGTTTGCTGGGGGCCTGTGTTGTTCCCCATAACATTGTAAGTCCCACTACTTGGAAGAGGACTGCCACATACGATTGTGCAGTTTGAACAAGTGGGTATAACTGAGGGATCTATAGGTGGCCAAAATCCTACCTGTGATTCCTGTGTAGGCTGTGTCTCTTGAAAAAGGGGGTGTTCATTGTACAACAGAATTGTTTAAGTGTCAATCTGAGACCAGTGGGGCTACTAGTTTTTAACTTTTACAAAGGCACTGTATGGCTTAGCACTGATCTTAACTTGGAAGAATTTTAGTTTTGATCCACATTTTAATGATATTTACATTGAGATAGTGATTATGGGCTTCAATCATAGGTCCAAGGGTCCAAATTTTAAAAGTTCGAATTTAGTTCTCATCTATGAGTTGTTCAAGGACAGGGACCTCTTCCTTGTTTCTGAATTCCCACAGTGTCTTGGATATTGATTAGCATATTCAACAATAAGTAGTTGATAAGTGAAAGGGTAAATGAATAAATGATTGATTCACTCAGCTACAAATATTACACGTACAGATGGATATTTAGGTGATAGAGAGTGGCACCCCTATAGGATAGTAGCCTGGATTGTTGTGAGTGATTGATAAATGTTTTGTTTTATTTTCTGATGTGTAAAGGAAAGGCTAAAAGAGTTTACTCTAGAAGTGCCGTTAGTTGTTCCAGTTCTGCAAAGATACGACTCTGTGTATACTTGATCCATATACCAAGACTTTAGTCCAGAGGTAGCTGAAAATCTCTGATGGAATCTATTAGAGGTGAAGGAATCCTACAGCAAGCACAGCATATCCTGTGGGACACTAAAGATTTTACATCCCAAAGAGCCAGCTCTTTAAGATCCCAGCACATTGACTAGTGTTATGGACCAAATTGTTTTCCCTGCAAATCCATCTGTTTAAGTCCTAACCTGCAATGTGACTATAGTTGGAGATAGGTTCTTTCATGAGATAATTAGGTTAAACAAGATCATAAGAATGAAGCCCTAATCTGATAGGGTTGGTGTTCTTGTAAGAAGAAGAGGAAGAGACACCCGGATTGAGCTGCACAGAGAAAAAGCCACATGAGGACCTAGGGAGAAGATGATCATCTGTAAGCCAAGGAGGGGGTTCTCATTAGACACCAACCCTGCTGTCACTTTGATCTTAGAGTTTTAGCCCCTAAAAATAGGCTTCCCTGGTGACTCAGTTGGTAAAGAATCTGCCTGCAATGGAGGGACCCAGGTTCAATCCCTGGATGGAGAAGATCCCCCCGGAGAAGGGAACGGCAACCCACTCCAGATTTTCTTGCCTGGAAAATCCCATGGACAGAGGAGCCTAGTGGGCTACAGTCCTTGGAATCACAGAGTTGGACATGACTTAGTAAGTAAACCACCACTGCCACTATAAGAAAATAAATCTTTGTTGTTTAAGCCACCCAGTCTTTGGTATTTTGTTGTGGCAGCACTAGCAGCCTACAGACTAATTTAAAGCTGATGATTCAAACAGCAGTTAAAAGAGCTATTTTTCTGGTTGGAATTAGACATTTATGGGTTTTTTTTTTTTGGTAATCAGATTTTTATTTTTGGCATATGGAATAAACTTAAAATTTTAAAGTGAAGCTTACTTTTTAGCACTATTATTTCCTTTTGACATAGTTTGACTTGCAAATCTTAGCAATTTGATGCAAATAAATTCATACATGGGCCCTTTTGCTTTGGTAAAAGTGTTTTTCAGAATCATTCTAAATGAAAAGCTGTTTCATTATTCTTCACATTATGTGCAGTCCTCAGTATACTATGTGTGTGTGTAAATACATGTGTGAACAATTCTTCCATGAACTTGTCTTATCATTTATGAAACATTGCCTTCTAAACATTGCCTTCTACTTCTTTTAACGAAAGCAGTTAGGAAAATAAAGTTACCTCTACATTTTAAAAATTATCTAATTCTTAGTATTCTCAACATGTGTCTTACATGATTGCTAGAAAAATTTTAAAATGGCATTCTTAAAATGATGCATCATTGTAACAGAGGGCATTCTGAAAGCCTTGAGAAGATGATTGTTCTATGAGGTGTGATTTTTGCAGATATCAATAATCATTAGACTCTGTCTCTCGTCACATCCAACAGCTTCAGTTTAGGGCCAAGCACAAGCAAGAGCCAGGTCAGGGAGACAGATGTGAGATGATTCGCCTCCAACATGCCCCTGTAAAACCAATAGGTCACAGGATTGGCCTGACTCCTTACTACTTAAAAAAGTAGTAGGGATCTATTGTGATTCTAATGGTCTGGTACCATTACTTGTTTCAGGAAAGAGAGCTAAAAATGTAACAGCCTGATATAGAATATACAGGAAAAGATCCCTTAGAAAGCTGTGAGGGTCAAAAGTGGTAACTCATTATTGAAATTTTAATCTTTGGTGATACTTATGTAAAAGATAATGTAACTGATTTAGAGCAAGAGTTGAAATAAAATTTTTACTTTGAGGAGAAGATGAGTTGAATGACTGCTGTATGAGTGGCAGATATGGATGTTATATATATTTTTGATTGACAGTATAATTTTTCCATTTTTTATTTTAAAAATTAGAGGTAATGATATATCTGGGATGAATCAAGTTTTCCAAGTCTTTTATACTTTTGTCTGTTTCTATCTACAATTTAATCCTTTTCTACTGAATCAAAAGACTATTCTTGCCTAACTGAAATGAAAGTTATTCTTCATCAGATTTGGTTTACTAATACTTTACCAGGGGATTTCATAAATTTCATTTCCAAACAGCATAATTTAATATTTAACCATTACTCAATATGTAGTAATTACTTGTGAAGACGATTATAAATACTGCAAAAGGTTCGAGTTGTTTTCGTACAATGTTAAAAATGGCCCAGCTTGAAAGATGTAACTTACGCCACATGAAAGAATATAGTATATTTAAATGTGCTTATTGGAACCTTCAGTGCAGGAGGTGCAGATAGCTGATTTGGTCATATTGATATAGAATATTTGAATCAGTGCTCACAGATAATGGCTTCTGGTTAAGCAAAGTTGAAGTTTAGAGGATGTATTTCCAAGAAACTTTCAACACAATATGTGAAACACAACTTTCACCCCAGATGATCCCTAGCTCCTGTTATCCACACTTTTGTATAATACCCTTCCCTTGAGTGAAAGCTGGGCTACTTACTGCCTTGCTAATGCACCGAATGTGGTAAGCGATATGGGATGTGACTTTCAAAGCCGGATGGAAAAAGACTATGAATTTTAGTTTGGTTGTTCTCTCCTGCTCTTTCTTGGATCATTTACTCTATGTGGAAACAAATTGCTATGCTGTGAGGCAGACCTGTGGGAAGGGACAAGTGAGCGAGCTTGATTGTAGGTATTCCAGGGCCTGCCAGCCCCCACCTGATGCACCTTGGAAGGCCGTCCTCTCTCATTCTAGTCGTGTGATAAGAGCTTGACCCCAGGCAGCAGCTTGACTGCAATTTCGTAAGGACTCTGAGCCAGAGGCACCAAGCTGTGTTGCACCTGGAGTCGATCCGCAGGAACTGGAAGGTAATAAATGTTTGTTATTTTCAGTCACTAATTTTGTTACATAGAAATAGATAACCAGTACACCATGTTTATTAATTCATTAACAAATATTAGCTTATTAAGCCATCTGTCACCTTATTTTAATTGATATAATTTCAAATGCTGTCTTACTAAAGACAGCTTGAGTTGAATAACACAGATATTTGGCATAGTATTTGAATTGATTTATATTACATGTTGCTGGTTTTTTAGGAGAACTTATGTTTATAAGGGAAAACCTTATATTTACTAGAGTGTATTTGATTCCTAAATTTCAGAAATGCTTACATCCAGGGAAGGCAAGTTGAAAAATTTAGAAACAGAAATTATAAAATGATAAGATTAAATCCATTTGCTTTAAAAGACTTTTGATCTATCAGATTACTTTTGACGTCTTTATCTAAAATATTAATTTTGTGTTGCTATTTTTAACATAGTTTTAAAAATGTTTATATCCAGTATATGATTTTTGTGGCCCTCCCTCTTAACTTGCTTCAGTGGATCTATGCCTACTGTTTCTAAGGATAAATAAATACAAAATGATAGAAATCTATTTCCAAGTACATTCTATTAAGGGCCTAGGTTACAGAATAATGAATATTTTACATGGGAATACACTGTCTTCTAACAAATTATAGAGTACATGAAATATTCATAGTATTTCTGAATGTATATCGGTATAACAAAAGATATCAACTGATTATGATAGTTTCCACAGGTGATCTCAAAGTACATTTTTAGAATCAAATTCCTATTTCTGATGCAGTTCCTAAATAGGGCAGTGGCTATTATCTTTATGAAAAATACACCTGAATTTTAAGCTTCTGTCAATAAAACAAAGAGGAGGAGAGTGAGAAGGACCCAGCGACATGCACATACGCCTGACACCTCTCAACTTGCAGACAGAGTCCAAACCTTAAATCATAATGATAGTTTAGCTGGATCCAACAGTCACTTTACTCCTAACAGATAATTACTGTGTTTTTCCAGTGGCTGCCAGTACCCTCTAGTTAGGTCTTCATTTCTAAAAGTGAAGCAAATGCATACTTTCATTGAAATAAGAGTCAAAATATAAATCAAGGAATTTAGACAAAACCTTTGACCATGGAATGCAGGTCTCTTAGGAATAAAGAGTAGGCAAAGCAAATGTGCTTGGCTTTTCTGGTTAAAGTCCACCCTGAATTATCAATTATGTAGGCTGGTCTGGTAGCCAGTATTCCAGCAGCTGTCCATGGTTGTCTGGAAACTGGCTCAGCTACTGCCTCTGCTTGCTCGCATGCATACTAAGTCACTTCAGTTGTGTCCTACTCTTTGCGTTCCTATCGACGGCCAGACTCCTCATCCATGGGATGCTCCAGGCAAATACTGGAATGGGTTGCCATTCCCTTCTCCATGGGATCTTCACAACCTGGGGATGAAACCCAGGTCTCCCACAGTGTAGGCAGATTCTTTACCATCTGACCACCAGAGAAGTCCATGCTGCCTCTGCTTGGTGGCTGTCATAGGGTGACCTTCGCTACAAAGTATACATTCAGAAGTCTGTCACTTGCTTTTTATCCCTCTTACTTTGTTTGTAGCGTGTTGGTATTAGGCGAAATCTCATACCCACAGTCCAGTGTAATCCTAGGCTTTTAGCTTGCAACAAAGCACTGAAAGGTCACACTTAATGAGAAAGAAAGCGTCATGCAGAGTGTGAGCATTTCCACTCCTTTGGACAAACATCTTCCTCACCAGGATAATCAGGTTTTGCTGTGACACCTGTTATACTAAAGGAGCATGGGAAGAATCTGAAATAAAATCTTCTTCTTTTTCAGTGCACTAAATGATCTGTTGGAGGAATCTGTCTTGAAGAAACAGCTAAATAAGTCATAAATCTCTTGATATAATATGAAACAAAATGTAACAGTGATAATACACTGCATTAAATCATTGCTTTCTCTGAGAGCTATTAGCAGCCTTCTGCTCTATTATCTCAGTGATGCGACAAAGAACAGTGAGATATGTGAAGCCATAGATATGAGAGGTGGCGTGGCGGAGCTTTGGCACTTGCTTCAACAGCATTGTCCAAAATCTGTCATAATTGGTCATTTTACTAAGGCGCAAAATTGGATTGTATGCATGGTTTGTTAGGATGAGGTGAGGAGTGTGTCACCTAGCTTTCTCAGGAGCTTTGTCTAGTTTTGATACCTGTAGTTCAAGAAAATTTCACTGGTCCTTACTAGAGTTCAGTATTGCTTTGAAGTGCTCCAGTATTTGATAAATTAGGGAAAGTGCAAAGTTATTCAGATTAATTTTGTAAGAATAGAGGCCTGCTAGCAAGCATCAGCGACTCAATGGACCTGAATTTGAGCCAACTCCAGAAGACAGTGGACATCACAGGAGCCTGGCATGCTGCAGTTGCAAAGAGCTGGACACAGCTTAGTAACTGAACAACAACTAGCAAGTAGAGTTAAGATGGCTAGAGATCTTCTGAGATCATTGGAACCATTTTCTGGGATTGGACATGTTGTTCGTTGTTCAATCATTAAGTTGTGTCTGACGTTTTGCAACCCCATGGGCTGCAGCACACCAGGCTTCCCTATCCCCCACTATCTCCTGGAGTTTACTCAAATTCATGTCCATTGAGTCAGTGATGCAACCTAACCATCTCATCCTCTGTTGCGCCCTTCTCCTTTTGCCTTCAATCTTTCCCATCATCAGGGTCATTTCCAATAAGTCAGCTCTTCACATCAGGTTGTCAAAGTATTGGAGCTTCAGCTTCAGCATCAGTACTTCCATTGAATATTCAGGGTTGATTTCCTTTGGGATTGACTGGTTTGATCTCCTTGCCATCCAAGTGATTCCCAAGAGTCTTCTCCAGCATCACAGTTTGAAAGAATCAATTCTTCAGTGCTCAGCCTTCTTTATGGTCCAGCTCACATCTGTGCATGATTACTGGAAAAACTTTAACTATAAGGATATTTGTCGGCACAGTGATGTCTAATTTATACAAAATTCTAGGAAGAGATTAGGCCGCTGTGAGTGGTTTAGTTCAATCTTCCCAATTAGAGAAGTGCACATAAACTGGCCAAAGACAAGGCTGCTTTCTTGATTGAACATCATAATGAGTAAGCTTTCATAACTCTCTGGATACCTCATTATTTGTGTGTTGCTATCCAGAAGGAAGAAAGCAGCCAGAGAGTTTTGGTGGTCATAGTTTTAAGTTTATAGAAAATGTGGAATTTTATGGTCTTGCCTTGTATGCTTCAGGGTCTACTTAGACAAGCACATTTTCTGGCACTAACAGGGCCCTTGAAAATCATGGTGTACTGCCGTTCAGTTTTCTGCAGATATTCAGTGGAAACAATTTTTCTCTCAAACATTTTCAAAACATATTCTTCAGACTAACTTTTGGTGGTTTCCTGGGAGGTAATAACAGCAGCAATTTGCAAAAACTACACCATAACTTTTAAAGAGATAATACTTTCAGCAGATGCTTTGTAAATCAAAGATAAGCAAAAGACTATTTTGAGAATATCACCATTGCACTGTTGGGTGATAATCCAAGAAAATATTGACATCCTTGATAGAAACTTACAGTCTACATTTTTTATTTTATATATCTAGAATTCAAATAAAGTAATGAATGAATAATAAAAAGGGAAAGATAATATTGGATTGGCCAAAAATTTCATTTGTTTTTTTACATACTATCTTATGGAAAAATCTGAACAAACTTTTGGCCAACCTCAATAGTTAAATTATGCTTAGCAGTGACAATAAGGTTTTGAGGAATATGTATGATATTGGCAGATATGGAGTGAAGCAAATAGGACTCTGTATCTTGGCCAGCTTAATGGCCAATTTAATGGCAAATTTACTGTCTTGCTCTGAAAAGGGCAAAGAATAAAAAAAAAGTCAGTAATTTTCTGTCTGGTTCTCAAGTTTGTTGGCTAAGAACTTTCTGTGAATATTGATGGTACAATATTGTGTTACACAATTTTTCTCCATCAAACCATGGTAACTATTTCTCCCTGGGACAATAAAAATGTCTATGTTAAAATGGGAAAAATCAAGACAACTGTAATGGCTTCTGTTCTGTACTAAGGCACACTGAGCAGAACTGTAACATCTCTTAATGGCTGTAAGTGATGAGTGTTAAGGGTTTCCTAACTCAGCCATTCTTTGAAAGTTCAAAAGAAACTTCATGGGAGCTGTCACGTTTCCAAAAGCACAGGATATATCTGTTTGCTCATCTCAGTGAAGTCCATACTCCTAATTTGTTTCTGATACTACAGTATGCCTGCTCCCCGGAGCTCATGGGCCCCTGAAAGCAAAGGACAAGTCTTGCTTTGTTATTTCCCATTAATGGTCCTTTGAGAGGTATATCATCTCTGTTTCTGTGGATCTTCTTTCTCTGTGACAACTCAGTTATGGTAAGTACCCATAGGATCGGCCAAAAGCAGAAACATAAATCAAATTGACATGAGTCAAATTCAAAATCATAAATCAGTTTGACAAAAGTTGAATTTTAAAATGTATGAGCTATCCAAGACTGACTCTGATCTTTTGAAGCTATTTCAATAGAAATATTTGGTCACGGTAAAATCATTTGGGAAGATTTTAGAAAAAGTTGGCATATAGGCCAAAAACTTGCCTGGGCCTCTAAAAAACTGGGCCATCATTAAAATAACTCCTCCATACCAGTTTTCTTTTTAAAACTGATCATGGAAATGGTTACAGTGACTTACTCTTACATTTGACCTCACTCATATATATCTTTAGTATATTAGACATTTTCAATGAAAAATCCTATTGTTCACCTTATTTTAAAAGTTTCTGTTTACCTTATAATCTATCCTTAATTTGCAGATGTCTTCTTATTTTATCATGTCATAGTTTCATCCTCATATATATAATTATTGTTCAGGTAGAGAAAATAACCTTTCAAATTTAAGGTTCTAATATTTCAAATATTTCTATGCTCCCTGAATAAATCATTCTGTGCCAGCAGAATCTCTCTGATAACTGAAGCCATGTTCTCGTATTAGGAAATATAATTTTAGACTCCTAGCAAAATACAGTTCTGAGAGCTTTGTCCTATAAATCATTGCATGTTGTGCTAACATTGTAATTATAGCTCTTTAAGTCATTTCCTAGAAGCCCATGACGTATCTGGGTTTAGTAGAATGTTGTTCTTCTGGTGTATGTTTATTGTTTGGAGGATTACTGATACATAACTTCACTTACAGTTTTATTCTCACTCTTTGCTACTAAACTGAGGAAATCCAATTTTTCTCCCTTATATGCTATATACCTCAACATACATATAGAGTACGGTAGCAGAATTCTATGGAAATTTTTTTTGGTACTTCTTCAAAATTATAGAAGGTGTGAAGATGCATGAAGAGGCAGTTCTTGTAGGAAAATATTTATATGCATTTTAAGAAGATGGAGGTCTTATGCTGGCTGCTGACTTTGGTCTTTTCTTGTAAATCCATTTTTCAGGGGCTCATTATGTCTTGTCTGGATGAAGATGATCATGAACAATATTTCCCCTGTCTGCTCTTCTTCTCCTTCTCTTCCTCCTACTCCTCCTTCTTTTCTTTGCCCTGTCCCTTCTCCTCCCTTTCTTCTTCTTCCTCTTCTTCTTTCATTTCAAGGTGAATGTCATGTTAGTGAAGAAGGATGTAATGGTAGAATGAAGAAGACTGAGGCAAATGTTAAGCAACTCAGGCCCAGGATGGCTGTGAAACTTTGGACAAGTGATTTAACTCCTCTCAAGTCCAGTTTTCTCATTAAGATGATAAATGAACTATTGAATGCTTCATGAATCTATGAATTTATTTTCTGAGCTAGGAAGCACCAGGTTTCACCATTTCTCTCCTCTTGCAGCTATGGATTCTCCAGAATTTTCTTCTATTCTCATCTCTATTTCCTTGTTTTTGCTGTTGTTCAGTTGCTAAGCCCTGTTCAACTCTTTTCAATCCCATGGACTGCAGCACGCTAGGTTTCTCTGTCCTTCACTGTTTCCCAGAGTTTGCTCAAACTCACGTCCATCGAGTCAGTGATGCCGTCCAACCATCTCATCCTGTTACCCCTTTCTCCTTTTGCCTTCAGTCATTCCTAGAATCAGGGTCTTTTACAATGAGTTGGCTCTTTGCAATGCCACCGTTCAATGAGCGACTCAGACACTGCAGAAGACAGTGATGGAGTCCCACTCCCATCCCCTCTGCCCACCCGACATTCGCCCACAGGGAGAACGTCCATGGCTTTCTGACTGTGCTTGGGGCATTCTTTGTTCCTGTGGGTTTGCTGTGGCCGCTGGCCAGCAGTTCTGGGGAGTTACCTGCCCCATGGCAATCCTGAACCAATGACGGATAGGAGTTGCAGAAACTACCTCAGCTTTCTTACCCAGTAGGAGGCAACTCTGAGGGAGTGATCTACTCCATCCCTCAGAAGGTCCCCAGTAGAGATGCGTTCCAGTTTTCCACAGGGCAACATGACCTTTCTTAGCCTTCTTCCTTTCCCTGTCTCACATCCCCATGAGCTTCCTGCAGTACCTTCCAAAACAAGCTCCTTGAATCCAAAGGCTTATCTCAGTCTGTGTCTGGGGAAAATGCTCATTTGTCTGCTGTCTGCTCCTTCCTGCTTCTGAGACTGCACTGGTTGTTTGCAGTTTTAAGTCATCATGTTCTTATGCATCAGTCAGAACTCACTCCCTTTACCCCACATTTGTAGTCAGCGTCTCTTCAAGAGTCACTGCTGCAGCTCAGGCTCTTCTCTCCTCTGGGATTGCCCTGCCCTTCTTCTGGAGAAATGCCTTTTCTCCATGTCTCTGTTCAACCTGTTTTTCTCTCTCCCACAAACCAAGGAACAATTTACTTAACCAACTCTTGCTCATCCTTGTTAAACATTCCTTCTTTAGGAAGTCTTCCTACACACTTTAAAGAGGATGATGCCTCCCCACCTCAGTGGCTCCCTTTGCCTCCTTATGATATGAATTACATTTGTAATTACTTATTGACTCTTTATTTCTAATGGCATTATACACTGCATGTTGTTCCTATTCACTCTTGCAGTTTCAGGATTTAGTACATTTCCCAGCCTCTGACAGACACAGAGTTGGACACGACTGAAGCGACTTAGCAGCAGCAGCAGCAACAGACACTAAGTGTACAATTATTGAAGAGTATACGTAACTGAACCTAAGGAATTGCTTAGCTCAAATCTTCTTTCTAGATCAGAGCCCCAAAGATATAAAATTAAGGCAGAGAGTGGAACTAGGAATTCAGAAACCCTAACTCTCAGTCCAGGGATTATATTAGCATCTGCAGTGCTTGCCTGCAAGCTCGGTTGCGTCCAACTCTTTGCGACCCCATGGACTAGCCCACCAGGCTCCTCTGTACATGGACTACTCCAGGCAAGAATACTGGAGTGGGTTGTCCTGCCCTCCTCCAGGGCATCTTTCTGATCCAGAGATCGAACCCACGTCTCATGTCTCCTGCATTGGCAGGCAGGTTCTTTATCACTGGCGCCACCTGGGAAGCCCAGCATGTAGAGTAGTCCCTCCCATCTGTGTGATATGTTCCAAGACTCCCAGTTGGTTCCTAAAACTATGGATAGTACTGAATCTTATATTTAGTATGTTTCTTCCTATACATATATACCAGTGATAAAGTTTAATTTATAAATTAGGCAGAGTAAAAGAATATCTGAACTGCCAGCATTACTAGTCTTGCATTCAGGGGCCATTATTAAGTAAAATGGAGTCACTTGAACACAAGCACTCTGATAACCTAGACAGCTAGTTAGGGAGTGGGCAGGATACACTGGACAAAGGATGATTCATGCCTGAGCAGGAGAAAATGGGACAGAGTGAGATTCCATCATGCTACACAGAAAATTCCTGGCAATTTAAAACTTATATATAAGTTATTTATTTCTGGAATTTTCCATTTAATATTTTTGGAGCATGGTTGATTGGAGGTAACTGGAACCTTAGAAAATGAAACTGTGTATTAAGAGAAGCTACAATATGCTACACAATACTTTTCCTTCCCATTCGATCCTCCGTAACCGACAACCTTCATGTGCAGTGTTTTGCGAATGAAGTTTCATGAGATGACGGAGCAAGTGAGGGGGTTTGAAGCCTCGGCTGCCTCATTTTCCTTGCTGGTTTTCTCTGCTCCCTGACTCCCTCCCTCCTGGGCCCCCACAACCTCCTTCTTCCTCACCCTGCGGCCCCACCGCGTGATCTCTGTCATCCTTCATCCCTGACAGGGGTCTGGCTGCAGGAAGGTCGAGGTGGGTGCTTGGAACCGGCAGTGTCTTAGAACCAGAATGACATTAACTGTCCCCACCAATACTAGTGGTATCAGCCCTGGGGTGCGTCCACTGAGTGCTGCGTCTGGCCACTTGACTGCCCTTCATCGGGGTATGAGTGTCTCCCACCACAGAAGTTTAAAGACCCTTCAGGGTCCCCTGTCCGTTGTAGCAGGGGCAGTCAGTGCCCCAGAGAGGCATGGGAGGGAGTTGACTTGTCCAGATCTGCCTCATCCAAGGCACAGCTCTGGGATCTCCTACAGGCCAGCACTTACGCCTCACATCAGTGGACAGCCCCATACCTGTGTCACCAGTTAGAGTTTACTCTCACCCCTGTGCCCCAGGACACTCTCTAGGCTGGCTGTTACCCTGAGGTGGGCCAGGATCCTCTTTTTTTTCTTCTAGATTTTCTGAGTCTTGCTTGCATCTCTCTCTTCTATCAGTCTGAAAAGAGCCATATAACACGAACTGTGTAATTTTGGTGATTCTGCATATAAGTTTAATGCTTTGATATTTGCATTTGTAACTAGCATCACGCAATAGAAACATCATGCTCTCATTTAAAATGTTAATTGTTTCTTTACTGAAAATGACATGAAATAGCAAATAAAAAAGCAAAAGTTTAAATAATCTGCGGAAACAAAGCAAGCTTCTCATGTGCATTAAGAATGCTTTTCCTCTGCCTTCTGAATAAGGGTCTCCACATTTTCAGTTGGCATTGGGGCCTACATATGACACAGCCGTCCCTTCTATTGCCTCACAAGCCTGTCCCTGCACAATGAGGTGGTACACGTTTATCACCTGGTTGGTTTCCACAGCGCTCCTACATGTTGCAATAATTGCCTTCTGTAACAAAGTAGTTTTCAGGTAAAAATGAAGCTCTGGTTGTTCTTTGCTATAGAGCACATTACCCTAAAGCCTAATGACTTAAAATCGCAAAATTTATTTGATCCCTTCTGGCTCTGAGAGCTGGCTGCCTTTGATGTGGCTCTTTTCACTTAGGAGACAGCACTTGGTGAAGGCTTCCTCACTCACAGCTCTGGAGATGAGGCTGGGTGTTGGCTGGGATGTCAGCTAGAGCTGTGTTCTAGAACAATTAAATATGGTTTCTGTATATGGGCCTGGATTCCTCAGAGCATGGTTGCTGAGATGCTTTAGAGAAAGAGAGAGAAGCAGAAACAGTATTGTCTTTTCTGAGCTGATCCATCCTGGGAGATAACACAGCATCACTTTCTCCTCATTCTATTTAGATGTATGGAGGCTGTGATTATTTGAGCAGAGGCCCATATAATAATGTATGGCTCCTAGGACTCACCAGCAGGACTTGGTGACCTCTCAGAGAGGAAAAATTTTGTCATATGGTTGGTGCATAACCAATGGAAGGTATTTCTGTCTTCAAAACTCATTTTCTGATGTTAAATATAAACTAGGGAATACCTTTACCTTTGGTTCTTCAAAGGACACTATTTCTAATATTTGACTTCAAGTGCTGGCTCTGTACAACGCTTCCCTGATGGTTTGGGCCGTAAAGAATCTGCCTGCAATGCAGGAGACCTGGGTTCAATCCCTGGGACAGGAAGATCCCTTGGAGAAGGGAATGGCAACCTACTCCAGTATTCTTGCCTGGAAAATTCCATAGATAGAGGATTCTGGTGGGATACAATCCATGGGGTCCTAAAGAGTTGGACACAACTGAGTGACTAACAGTTTCACTTTCTAGCTCAATCTAACATCTAGCTGTTAGCCTTTACTCAAGTCATTTAAATTTTCTGAGCAGTTGTTTCTACCTAATTTGTTGTGCAAATTGATAATAAAATGTGTGCAAAATCACTTTGCAAACCATTTAGGATGTGAGTGTAAGCAAAAATTGCAGTTCCATTGACAAACTCGGTGGCAGTTCTAATTAGTTCTATAGACTTGAGTTTTGCTTTTATGGTGAACCATTGATTCTTCATACAGAATTATTACCTTCTGCCCTCTCCTCTCCTTCTCGGTCCCTGCCTATTTGATTGTTTTTAAGAACAGACTATTGATGATACTCTGTTCTCTTATTATTTACTATCTTTATAACTATTCTAGTCATATTACCTTCTACCTTAAAACTGTAAGCTCTTGAGTGTTTGTGGTTAGGGAGTGTGGGATGGAGAAGAAAAGCATTAAGAGAGGTAACGATTTTATCCTTAAGAAAGAGCCAAAGAAGGAATCCCAAGTCAGCTTAACTCTGATACCACTTTACAATATAAATCTGTTTTGATTGATACTGACCTCCAAAACCCTCATCATTCATCAGAAAATTGACACTTAGCTTGTATTGAGTCTTTTATATGTGTTTTATTCATCAGAGAAGAAACCTAAGCTTCTCAGGTTTTGTTTCCTTCTTCCGTACATGCTAATGTGTTCTAGAGTAACTTACATAGCATTGAAGTTCAATATCTTCTCCTGATACGTTGCTTCCTATTTATAGTTTCATTATTGTATGCCCCGTAGTCTCCCACTGTCTCACTTTGGATGGCTTAACTCTTCTGGCAATGGCCTCTGAAACCTTTGTTGCTAGCATAGCTGAAAACTGTGTCTTCTGCTTTTCTGCTCACTAATTTCTTCTTGGTATTTTAACCCTGCCACTTAAGGAGCTGCTATTTCCAACCTGAAAATAAAAGTAATAGAATGTACTGTAAGATTTAACAACAAATGCTTATGGAACACCTACTATGTCTGAGGCACTGTATATCAACATCATTTTATCTTATTGGATAAAATAGAGCATTTTGTTGGTTTATTGAAAAAAACTGGCTATAGTATTATTCCTTGGGTGTTTTATTATAACTCTGTATGTGAAAATGAGATTTCTGTTTTCTCCCAGGGCATTTAACATGCACTTACATTACAAAGTAGATTGTGTCCTCTGTGAAAATAAGAGCTGCATTCAACTAGGTTCTAATTCTCAAAGTGGTTAGTACAGTGCTATTTCCTGCTATTCCCTGTACAGACTCTCAAGTACTGTTAAAAACAGTAGTGTAGACAGTGCCTTGGCAATATTTTTAAGGCTGTGATTGGGAATTCCTTTTTCTTTTCCCCACCCTTGCCTTTACTCCAGGTTTAATTTACAAGTGTCTCTGAATGTAAATTAAATTGGGAAAGTCAGTGTTTCCATTTTACATAAAAATTATTTTTATTCAAGCTCCTCTTTAGAAGAATTTTGCAGCTTTATAAACCTTTATACATTGGAAATGAAATTCAGTACTAACCTTTTCTTCAACCTCCAGTTTTTGGCCTCTTGCTTTGGTGGTCTTTTTGTTGCGTACTATGAGATATTTCTTGTTCTCTTTACTAAAGCAACAGTTCTGAAAAGAAAGGAAAAAAATACATTTAACATTAAGTTATGTGGTAACATACATAAAAACGTCCTGCCCAAGTGTTTAAAAGTTTGTTCCCAGTATGACAGTACCATTTGTTGTTTTCAGAAAATAAGACTGAGCTTGCCGTTTTGTATTTTTATTTCACAGTCATACCTCAGAGATAGTGCGGGTTCAGTTCCAGACCACCACAAAAGAGTCGTGTGTTTTTTGGTTTCCCAGTGCATATAGAAGCTATGTTTTCACATATAGTAGTCTGTTAAATATGTAAATAACTATTTCTAAAATAGTAATGTACATATCTTAATTAAAAATACTTTATTGCTAAAAATGCTAAGCATCATCTGAGCCTTCAGTGAGTCCTAGTATTTCTGACACATAATGTCAAAGATCACTGATCACAGATCATTATGACAAATACGATAATAATAAAAATTTTGAAGTATTGCCAAGTATTACCAAAGGTGGCACAGAGACACAAAGTGAGCAAATGCTGCTGGAAGAAAATGGCACCAAAAGATTTGCTCAACACACGGTTGCCACAAACCCTTACATTGTGAAAAATGCAAAATCCACAATGTGCAGTAAAGCCCAAGCGAAATCAAAGGTGGTATGTCTGTTTTGGAACCAGTTCCTAAGATAGGGGAAGAACTGTCATTTTCCTTGAAGACAGAACAATGTCATTCTTTTAGAAGTCTGAAAGAAAAGCCCTGAGGAAGCAAAGTTGCTGTCAGCCAGAGATCTCTAAATTTAGCACACAACAGACACACCTGCAGAGCTGATGAACGCACAGATTGCTGGGCTCACTTCCTGAGTTTCTGGTTCAGCAGTTCAGGGACAGGGCCTGAGAATTTTAATCTCCACAAGTACCCAGGTGACACTGATGCTGCCTTCTAGAGACTGCATGTTAGGGCCTGCTGCCACAGGCTTGCACTGAGAATCACTTTTATGCTTACTTTTATGGCATTATAAACTGTGAGGCTCTTTTAACAAAAATAATCTATAACAAGAATAGAAAATAGTTTTATTTGAGCCAAACTAAGGACTAACCCATGACTAATACTTTCATGACTGCAGCCATGAAATTAAGACTCTTGCTCTTTGGAAGAAAAGTTATGACTAACCTAGACAGCATATTAAAAAGCAGGAACATTACTTTACCAACAAAGGTCTGCCTAGTCAAAGCTATGGTTTTCCCAGTAGTCATGTATGGATGTGAGAGTTGGACCGACTATAAAGAAAGTTGAGCGCCAAAGAATCGATGCTTTTGAATTGTGGTGTTGGAGAAGATTCTTGAGAGTCCCTTGGACTGCAAAGAGATCCAACCAGTCCATTAGAAAGGAAATCAGTCCTGAATATTCATTGGAAGGACTGATGCTGAGGCTGGAACTCCAAAACTTTGGCCACCTGATGTGAAGAACTGACTCATTTGAAAATACCCTGACACTGGGAAAGACTGAAGGCAGGAGGAATAAGGGGACAAAAGAGGATAAGATGGTTGGATGGCATCACTGACTCAATGGACATGAGTTTGAGTAAACTCTGAGAGTTGGTGATGGACAGGGAGGCCTGAGTTGCTGCAGTCCATGGGGTCGCAAAGAGTCAGACATGACTGAATGACTGAACTGAACTGAACTGAAGGACTAGCCCAGAAGCCATCTTCCCAGATTAATCTGAGAAGTTGCTTTGAAGAAACAGGCTATTCAGCATGGTTTTATATCTTGTCAGAAAAAAGAACATTAAACAAATCAGGGTTACATTTCTTCAATGTTTCCAAAAAAAAAAAAGACCAGCATATACACAGTCAGGATGGCCTCAGCACTTGGAAAGGGAGTGTTTATCATCAAAGGAGTACCAGCACTGGCATCCCAGGAAGAGGAGCATTTAATTTCTCACTTTTTTTTTTTAACTTCTGAAAGTAGATGTCCAATGTAGTTGTGATAGGCCATACATAGGCTATTTCAGTTAGCATAAAATTCAAGTTAACTCACATATTAAGTCAGAATGATTTCCCAATAACTCAATATATGAATATCTGCCAGCTCTAAACTTTTGGAAGCCTAAATTTATTATTAAACAAATATAATCTCTAAAGGTAATTTGAAGTAAGTTATTTTTACAAGTAGAATTTTGTGTGCTGTTGTTCAGTGCTAAGTTGTGTCCAGCTCTTTGCAACCCTGTGAAATGATGCACACTAGGCTTCCATGTCCTTCACTGTCTCCTGGAGTTTGCTCAGACTCATGTGTATTGAGTCAATGATGCCATCCAACCATTTAATTGTCTGTTGCCCTCTTCTCCTCTTGCCTTCAATCTTTCCCAACATCAAGGTCTTTTCCAATGAGTCAGCTCTTTGCATCAGGTGGCCAAAGTATTGGAGCTTTAGCTTCAGAATCAGTCCTAATGAATATTTAGGTTTGATTTCCTTTAGGATTATCTGGTTTGATCTCCTTGCTGTCCAAGGGGCTCTCAAGAGTCTTCTCCAGGACCACAGTTCTAAAGTATCAGTTCTTTGGTGCTCATCCTTCTTTATGGTCCAACTCTCACATCCATACATGACTACTGGAAAAAAACGATACCTTTGGTTAGATGAACCTTTGTCAGCAAAGTGATGTCTCTGCTTTTTAATATGCTGTTTACGTTGGTCATATCTTTTCTTTCAAGGAGCAAGCATCTTGTAATTTCATGGCTGCAGTCACTGTCCATAGTGGTTTTGGAGCCCAAGAAAATAAAATAAAAAGAACTCTCATCTGACTAGTACCTATTTACCACTGCATCTTAAATATTGCCTTTAGTATTGTGTAGCATCTAAAATTGCTTTCAAAATATTCAGTAATTTATTCCAAGAATACTCATTCTGTGGTCACTGAGTCTCAGTCCCCTGGGAGAGATACACTAGCACACAGCACAGGCAGGGAGCTTATAGGTGTATTTCCATCACGATGCATTAGCTATAGCTCTATGGATTCTGATAGCCATTAGAAAACAAAGCAGGCTGAACAAGAGGGTTATGATTAAAATATGCCTTTCACACTTATTGGCCTTAGAGTTCATTCTTAATAAAAACTACTCTGACAAAACTGCATTTGAATATATGAAGAAATAAAATTTTCAAGGAAGTTTGTCCAGTTTGACAACTGATTAACAGATGGAGTATGAAATTAAAAACAAGAAGTTGGCTTGCTTTTGTAATTCAGTTCAGTTCAGTTCAGTCGCTTAGTCTTGTCTGACTCTTTGCAACCCCATGAACTGCAGCATGCCAGGCCTCCCTGTCCAACACCAACTCCCAGAGTTCACACAGACTCATGTCCATTGAATTGGTGATGCCATCCAACCATCTCATCCTCTGTTGTCCTCTTCTCCTCCTGCCCTCAATCTTTCCTAACATCAGGGTCTTTCACAATAAGTCAGCTCTTCACATCAGGTGGCCAAAGTATTGGAGTTTCAGCTTCAGTATCAATCCTTCCAATGAACTCAGGACTGATCTCATTTAGGATGGACTGGTTAGATGTCCTTGCAGTCCAAGGGACTCTTAAGAATATTCTCCAACACCACAGTTCAAAAGTATCAGTTCTTTGACACTCAGCTTTCTTTATAGTCCAACTCTCACATCCATAGATAACTACCAGAAAAAACATAGCCTCGACTAGACAGACCTTTGTTGAAAGTAATGTCTCGGCTTTTTAATATGCTGTGTCAGTTGGTCATAACTTTCCTTCCAAGGAGTAAGCGTCTTTTAATTTCATGGCTGTAATCACCATCAGCAGTGATTTTGGAGCCCAGAAAAAATAAAGTCTCTTACTGTTTTCATTGTTTTCCCATCTATTTGCTATGAAGTGATGGGACTGGATGCCATGATATTAGTTTTATGAATGTTGAGCTTTGAGCCATCTTTTTCACTCACTTCTTTCACTTTCATCAAGAGGCTCTTCAGTTCTTTTCCACTTTCTGCCATAAGAGTGGTGTTATCTGCATTATCTGAGGTTATTGATATTTCTCCTGGCACTCTTGACTCGAGCTTGTGCTTCTTCCAGCCCAACATTTCTCATGATGTACTCTGCATATCAGTTAAATAAGCAGGGTGACAATATACAGCCTTGATGTACTCCTTTTCCTATTTGGAACCAGTCTGTTGTTCCATGTCCAGGTCTAACTGTTGCTTGCTGACCTCCATATAGGTTTCTGAGAGGCAGGTCAGGTGGTCTGGTATTCACTTTTCTTTCAGAATTTTCCACAGTTTATTGTGATCCACACAGTCAAAGGCTTTGCTGTAAGTCAATAAAGCAGAAATAGATGTTTTCTGGAATTCTCTTGCTTTTTCAATGATCCAGAGGATGTAGGCAATTTGATCTCTGGTTCCTCTGCCTTCTCTAAAACCAGCTTGAACATCTGGAAGGTCACAGTTCATGTATTGCTGAACCCTGCTTGGAGAGTTTTGAGCAGTACTAGCATGGGAGATGAGTGCAATTGTGTGGTAGTTTGAATATTCTTTGACATTGCCTTTCTTTGGGATTGGAATGAAAAGTGACCTTTTCCAGTCCTGTGGCCACTGCTGAGTTTTCCACATTTGCTGGCATCTTGAATGCAGCACTTTCAAAGCATTATCTTTTAGGATTTGAAAAGAGCTCAACTAGAATTCCATCATCTCCACTAGCTTTGTTCATAGTGATGCTTCCTAAGGCTCACTTGACTTCACATTTCAGGATGTTTGGCTCTAGGTGAGTGTGAGTGATCACACCATCATGATTATCTTGGTCGTGAAGATCTTTTTGTACAGTTCTTCTGTGTATTCTTGCCACCTCTTCTTAATATCTTCTGTTTCTGTTAGGTCCAGACCGTTTCTGTCCTTTATTGAGCCCATCTTTGAATGAAATGTTCCCTTGGTATCTTTAATTTTCTTGAAGACATCTCTAGTCTTTCCCATTCTATTGTTTTCCTCTATTTCTTTTAATCACTGAGGAATACTTTCTTATCTCTCCTTGCTATTCTTTGGAAGTCAGCATTCAGATAGGTATATCTTTCGTTTTCTCCTTTGCTTTTCACGTCTCTTCTTTTCACAGCTATTTGTCAGGCCTCCTCAGACAACCATTTTGCTTTTTGCATTTCTTTTTCTTGGGGATGGTCTTGTTTCCTGTCTCCTATACAGTGTCATGAACCTCCATCCATAGTTCATCAGGCACTCTAGCTATCAGATCTAGTCCCTTAAATCTATTTCTCACTTCCACTGTATAGTCATAAGGGATTTGATTTAGGTCATACCTGAGTGGTTTGTCAGAATGTGGTCCACTGAAGAAGGGAATGGCAAACCACTTCAGTATTCTTGCCTTGAGAACCCCATGAACAGTATGAAAAGGCAAAATGATAGGATACTGAAAGAGGAACTCCCCAGATTGGTAGATGCCCAAATTGCTACTGGAGATCAGTGGAGAAATTACTTCAGAAAGAATGAAGGGATGGAACCAAAGCAAAAAAAAAAAAAAAAAAACCACACAAACAAAACACACCAGTTGTGGCTGTGATTGGTGAAAGAAGCAAGGTCTGAAGCAATAAAGAGCAATACTGCATAGGAACCTGGACTGTTAGGTCCATGAATCAACGGAAACTGGAAGTGGTCAAACAGAAGATGGCAAGAGTGACCATCAACATTCTAGGAATCAGCAAACTAAAATGGACCGGAATGGGTGAATTTAACTCAGATGACCATTATATCTACTACTGCAGGCAGGAATCCCTTAGAAGGAATGGAGTAGCCATCATGGTCAATAAAAAGAGTCTGAAATGCAGTACTTGAAATGCAATTTCAAAAATGGAAGAAAGATCTCTGTTAGTTTCCAAGGCAAACCATTCAATATCACAGTAATCCAAGTCTATGCCCCAACCAGTAATGCTGAAGAAGCTGAAGTTGAACGGTTCTATGAAGACCTCCAAGACATTTTAGAACTAACACCCCAAAAAATGTCCTTTTCATTATAGGGGACTGGAATGCAAAAGCAGGAAGTCAAGAAACACCTGGGGTAACAGGAAACTTGGCCTTGGAATACAGAATGAAGCAGGGCAAAGGCTAATAGAGTTTTGCCAAGAGAATGCATTGGTTATAGCAAACATCCTCTTCTGACAATACAAGAGAAGACTACACATGGACATCACCAGATTGTCAACACCAAAATCAGATTGATTATATTCTTTGCAGCCAAAGATGGAGAAGCTTTATACAGTCAGCAAAAACAAGACCAGGAGCTGACCGTGGCTTAGATCATGAACTCCTTATTGCCAAATTCAGACTTAAATTGAAGAAAGTAGGGAAAACCACTAGACCATTCAGGTATGACCTAAATCAAATCCCTTATGATTATACAGTGGAAGTGAGAAATAGATTTAAGGGCCTAGATCTGATAGATAGAGTGCCTGATGAACTATGGACTGAGGTTCTTGACATTGTACAGGAGATAGGGATCAAGACCATCCCCATAGAAAAAAATGCAAAAAAGCAACATGGCTGTCTGTGGGGGTCCTTACAAATAGCTGAGGAAAGAAGAGAAGCAAAAAGCAAAAGAGAAAAGGAAAGATATAAGCATCTGAATGCAGAGTTCCAAAGAATAGCAAGGAGAGATAAGAAAGCCTTCCTCAGCAATCAATGCAAAGAAATAGAGGAAAAGAACAGAATGGGAAAGACTAGAGATCTTTTCAAGAAAATTAGAGATACCAAGGGAATATTTCATGCAAAGATGGGCTCGATAAAGGACAGCAATGGTATGGACCTAACAGAAGCAGAAGCTATTAAAAGAGGTGGCAAGAATACACAGAAGAACTGTACAAAAAGATCTTCACAACCTAGATAATCACAATGGTGTGATCACTCACCTAGAGCTAGACATCCTGGAATGTGAAGTCAAGTGGGCCTTGGAAATAATCACTATGAACAAAGCTAGTGGAGGTGATGGAATTCCAGTTGGGCTATTTCAAATCCTAAAAGATAATGCTGTGAAAGTGCTGCACTCAAGATGCCAGCAAATTTGGAAAACTCAGCAGTGGCCACAGGAATGGAAAAGATCAGTTTTCATTCCAATCCCAAAGAAAGGCAATGCCAAAGAATGCTCAAACTACCGCACAATTGCACTCATCTCACATGCTAGTAAAGTAATGCTCAAAATTCTCCAAGCCAAGCTTCAGCAGTGTGTGAACCATGAACTCCATGATGTTCAAGCTGGTTTTTGAAAAGGCAGAGGAACCAGAGATCAAATTGCCAACATTCACTGGCTCATGGAAAAAGGAAGAGAGTTCCAGAAAACATCTATTTCTGCTTTGTTGACTATGCTTTGACTGTGTGGATCATAATAAACTGTGGAAAATTCTGAAAGAAAAGTGAATACCAGACCACCTGACCTGTCTCTTGAGAAACTTATAGGCAGGTCAGCAAGCAACAGTTAGACCTGGACATGGAACAACAGACTGGTTCCAAATAGGAAAAGGAGTACATCAAGGCTGTATATTGTCACCCTGCTTATTTAACTGATATGCAGAGTACATCATGAGAAAAGCTGGGGTGGGAGAAGCACAAGCTGGGGTCAAGATTGCTGGGAGAAATATCAATAACATCAGATATGCAGATTACACCACCCTTATTGCAGAAAGTGAAGAAAAACTAAAGGGCCTCTTGATTTAAGTGAAAGAGGAAAGTGAAAAAAATTGACTTAAAGCTCAACATTCAGAAAACGAATATCATGGCATCAGATCCCATCACTTCATGGGAAATAGATGGGGAAACTGTGGAAATAGTGGCATACTTTATTTTTTGGGTTCCCAAATCACTGCAGATGGTGATTGCAGCCATGAAATTAAGACGCTTACTCCTTGAAAAGAAAGTTATGACCATCCTAGATAGCATATTCAAAAGCAGAGATGTTACTTTGCCAACAAAGGTCCGTCTAGTAAAGGCTATTGTTTTTTCAGTGGTCATGTTGGATGTGAGAGTTGGACTGTGAAGAAAGCTGAGTGCCAAAGAACTGATGCTTTTGAAATGTGGTGTTGGAGAAGACCCTTGAGAGTCCCTTGGACTGCAAGGAGATCCAACCAGTCCATTTTAAAGGAGATCAGTCCTGGGTTTTCTTTGGAAGGACTGATGCTAAAGTTGTAACTCCCATACTTTGGCTACCTGATGGCGATGAGTTGACTCACTGGAAAAAATTCTGACGGTGATAGGGATTTGGGGCAGGAGGAGAAGGGGACGACAGAGGATGAGATGACTGAATGGCATCACCAACTCGATGGACATGAGTTTGGGTGAACTCCGGTAGTTAGTGATGGACAGGGAGGCCTGGCGTGCTGCGATTTATGAGGTCGCAAAGAGTCAGACACGACTGAGCGACTGAACTGAACTGAGCTAAGTGGTCTAGTGATTTTCCCCACTTCCTTCAATTTAAGTCTGAATTTGGCAATAAGGAGTTCATGATCTGAGCCACAGTTAGCTCTGGTCATGTTTTGACTGACTATATAGAGGTTCTCCATCTTTGGCTGCAAAGAATATAATCAGTGTGTTTTCATTGTTGGCCATCTGGTTATGTCCATGTGTAGAGTCTTCTTTTGTGTTTTTGGAAGATTGTGTTTGCTATGACCAGCGCATTCTCTTTCCAGAACTCTATTAGCCTTTCCTGTGCTTTATTCTGTACTCCAAGGCCAGATTTGCCTGTTACTCCAGGTGTTTCTTGACTTCCTATTTTTGCATCCCAGTCCCTTATAATAAAAAGGACACCTTTTGGGGTGTTAGTTCTAAAAGATCTTGTAGGTCTGTTAGCATTGTGCAACTTCAGCTTCTTTGGCATTACTTGTCAGGGCATGGATTTGGATTACTGTCATATTGAATGGTTTGCCTTGGAAACGAACAGAGATCATTCTGCCATTTTTGAGATTGCATCCAAGTACTGCATTTTGGACTCTTGTTGACCATGATGGCTACTCCATTTCTTCTAAGGGGTTCCTGCCCACAGTAGTAGATATAATGGTCATCTGCGATTAATGAGGTCGCAAAGAGTCGGACATGACTGAGCAACAGAACAGAACTGAACTGAACTGAGTTAAATTCACCCATTCCAGTCCATTAAAATGGACTGATTCCTAGAATGTTGATGTTCACTCTTGCCATCTCCTGTTTGACCACTTGCATTTGCCTTGATTCATGGACCTAACATTCCAGGTTCCTATGCAATATTGCTCTTTACTGCTTCAAACCTTGCTTCTATCACCAGTCATATCCACAACTGAGTGTTGTTTTTGCTTTGGCTCCATCCCTTCGTTCTTTCTATAGTTATTTCTCCACTGATCTCCAGTAGCATATTGGGTACCTACCGACCTGAGGAGTTCATCTTTCAGTATCCTATCTTTTTGCCTTTTCATATTGTTCATGGGATTCTCAAGGCAAGAATACTGAAGTGGTTTGCCATTCCCTTCTCCAATGGACCACATTCTGTCAGACCTCTCCATCATGACCTGCCTAACTGATGGCCCCACATTGCCTGGCTTAGTTTTACTCAGTTAGACAAGGCTGTGGTCCATGTGATCAGATTGGCTAGGTGTCTATAGTTGTGCTTTCAGCCTGTCTCCCCTCTGATGCCGTCTGTCAGTGCCTACTGTTTACTTGGGTTTCTCTTACCTTGAACGTAGGGTATCTTTTCATGCTGCTCCAGAAAAGCTCAGCCACCCTCCTAATCTTGGATGTGGGGTAACTGATCTTGGCTGTAATTAAAAATTTGTTAATTTTTAAAAATGAAATGCACAGGTGGCTGCGTTTTGTTCCTTCTCAGAACAGTCATGTAGAGTAGCTAATCATTCCCAGCCATTTACTGTTTACATTTAGACACATGGTACTTACATCCCCTTTCCTCTCTGCTTAGTTCATATGTATTAACATTTAAACAGTTCTAGGCAATAGGCTTCCCAGGTGTTGCTAGTGGTAAAGGACCTGCCAGCCAATGCAGGAGACATGAGATGCAACTTAGATCCCTGGGTCTGAAAGATCCAATGGAGAAGGCATGGCAACCTACTCCAGTATTTTTGCCTGGAGAATCCCTTGGACAAAGAACCTGGTGGGCTATAGTCCATAGTGTTGCAAATAGTCAGACACAACTGAAGTGACTTACCACACAGGCGTTTTGTATATATTAATTGTTTATAATAGTCTATGAGGTAGTAATATTGATCAATATACATATTTTATGGACTAGGAAATAGCCCTAGAGAGGTACAAAAATATTGTCTAAGCCACACAACAGGTAAATGATGGGGCCAGGATCAGATTTTGACAATCCGATTCCAGAGCCTACTCTCTTCTCCATTAAGCTCTGCTGACTTATATGATATCTCTGGTACTTGTCATACATTATGTTTTAGCTTATAGTTTGATTTCTATAAATACATATATTTCTTTTCCAATTAATAGTAAGGTCTTTGAGGGCAATCTAGGGTAAATACCTCTTATATCCTATAAAGTGTCAAGCACAACACAGTACATAGAACAGGCATTTAATAAGCATTTACTTTTCAATGGACTTGGAGAAGGAAATGGCAAACCATTACAGTATTCTTGCCTGGAAAATCCCATGGATGAAGCAGCCTGGCAAGCTACAGTCTATGGGGTCACAAAGAAGTGGACACAACTGAGTGATTTCATTTTCTTTCACTTTTCAATGGACTGATTGGTGAAACTATTAATTGCTTAATATTAGAAAATACAAATCTCTATTTTCCTATAAAGTTAGGAATGTGCATTTTCTTTCTTAAAATAGATACACAAAACTTCCATATATACCTATATTAAAGAATATAGTTGTATGAATTCAACTGCTATTATAACTGAAAGTGGCGGGCTTCTGACTGCTTCTCACAAAAGCAAGTAGGTAGGCCAGGTTAGTTGAAAGGAAGAGAGGGAGGGATAAGGCAAGGTGGCAGACTCCTGTCCAAAGGCCAATGCCACCCCCTCGTCCACCCCCCTGCGCTGTGGGCCAGAGGTGTTATAGACAGAGGTGGGGGGCTATATGCAGAAACAGCACAGCCAGCTCTGGCAGTCATCTTGAGATTGGTCCTCAGTGGTCTGATCAGCATCATCCTGATTTTTTTAAGTACAGCTAATCTTCAGTTCCAAAGTTGGTCTATTTCTATTTCCTTGAGGACAGTTCTCTGAATTGTGGCAGTTTGTGTCACAGCTGAGTTTGCTGGTAGCTGGTAAAGAATCCACCTGCAATGCAGGAGACCTGGTTCAATTCCTGGGTCAGGAAGATGAGCTGGAGAAGGGATAGGCCACCCACTTCAGTATTCTTGAGCTTCCCTGGTGGCTCAGATGATAAAGAATCCACCTGCAATGTGGAAGTCCTGGGTTCCATCCCTAGGTTGGGAAGATCCCCTGGAGAAGGGAAAGGCTACCCACTCCAGTATTCTTGCCTGGAGAATCCTCATGAACAGAGGAGCCTGGTGGGCTGCAGTTCATGGGGCCACAAAAATTGGACATGACTGAATGACTAAGCACAACGCATGTCATGGCTACAGTCTGGTCACCAGGTAGTTACTTTCTCTACCTGGTGGGTGTTTCAGTATCTATAAGACAGCTCACAGGATGTGGCTCAGAACACTACCTAATGCCCCTGGGTGGTGGGTGGTTTAGTTGCTAAGCTGTGTCTGACTTTTGAGAACCCATGGACTGTAGCCCCTATGGATGGTAGCCTGCCAAGCTCCTCTGTCCATGAGATTCTGCAGGCAAGAATTCTGGAGTTGGTTGCCTTTTCCTTCTTTGGGGGATCTTCCTGACCCAGGGATTGAACCCAGGTCTCTTGCATTGCATATGAATTATTCACTGACTGAGTCACCAAGGAACTCCCCTATGGAGGTACTAAATGTCCTTGACTATGCTTAATGACTGCTGCTGCTGCTGCTAAGTCACTTCAGCAACCCCAGAAGCAGTCATCAAACATAGTCAAAGACATTTAGTACCTCCATATTATTATTTGATCTCCTTTGACTATTTTCCTTTGTTTATACATTTTCTTACTTCTCTGATTAAACTTAGACTTTGGCTAAAGTTTTTCCACAGGAAAAAAAGGAAGGCTAAGGACATGGGGAAGTGGTGGGGGTCAGGGGGCCAGGATCCATAGAGTCTCGCTCTGTTTCACTGTGGAAGACATTGCCATTAGCATAATGGTCAGACAGGCCTCAAAATTTGAAATGAAATCAGAAAAGTATTTTAAAGCAAGATACAAAATCTAATTTCATTTCATCCAGTCTCCCTTATTTTACTTATTAAGCAGCAGAGAAAAAGAACTATTCTAGGTCACATATATTTAATAGTTACTGGAAAGAACTAACTCAGGTCTTTTGTTGGTTTAAAAATTGGGCCTTATATGTGGAGGACAGGAGAGACTAAAGAAAGGAAGACTACTTCAGATTAATAGTTGGCTGTTCTGATAAGCAGGGGAATTTACATATGATTCTTGTCTTCACCAACCCACCAGAACCTACAAAGTTTATATGGAGGCCTTAACTGGGTTCAGTCACATCTATCATCCAGATGGTCTCAACAATACATTGTTCTTTGAAGGCTGAGTCCTTGAAAACACCTTCCACTGTGGAAACAGTGAACAGAGTATACTTTTTAAAAATGGGGTGAAAGTGATGTGAAAGTGTGAGTTGCTCAGTTGCGTCTGACCCTTTGCAACCCCATGGACCATAGCCCATTAGGTTTCTCTGTCCATAGGATTTTTCAGGCCAGAATACTGGAGTGGGTTGCATTTCCCTCTCTAGGGGAACTTCCTGATCCAGGGATCAAACCAGGGTCTCTCACATTGCAGGTGGATTCTTTACTGTCTGGGCCACCAGGGAAGCCCAAAATGGGGTAAGGAGTCTCTCATTGCCTTGGACCTGGTTTTGCATCAACAGGTGGTTACATCCTTTGAATGACCTCCTTCAACATCTTTCAGTTTTAACTGAGTCCCCCATCCCATAGAACTTATTCTTTTTGGTTTTTAAGATTGTTATTTCTCCAGCTTCCCAGGTGGTTCAGTGGTAAAGAATCTGCCTGCCAAACAGCAGATGCGGGTTCGAGCCCTGGGTCAGGAAGATCCCCTGGAGAAGGGAATGGCTATTCACTCCACTATTCTTGTCTGGAAAACCCCAGGCATATTTGGTTCAAATATGGACGGAGGAGCCTGGCAGCCTACAGTCCATGGGGGTCACAAAAGAGTCTGACATGATTTAGAGGCTAAAGAAAAACAAATAAAATTTCTTAGGCTAATGTCAATACATTTTTTAAAATAAGTTTTAACTCCCCCCGCCCCTCAAATGTGTTCCTTTTAAAAACAAAAAACTCCTAATCTTTACCAGTCTAGATTTTTGAACTTCTCAATTGGAGATATAGAAAACTTTCATGTCATTCTTTTAAGATTTCTGCTAAGTCGCTTCAGTCACGTCCGACTCTCTGTGACCACATAGACGACAGCCCCCCAAGCTCCGCTATCCCTGGGATTCTCAAGGCAAGAACACTGGAGTGGGGTGCCATTTCCGTCTCCAGTGCATGAAAGTGAAAAGTGAAAGTGAAGTCACTCAGTCATGTCCAACTCTTGGCGACCCCATGGACTGCAGCCTCCCAGGCTCCTCTGCCCATGAGATTTTCCAGGCAAGAGTACTGTAGACATTTGTGTAGAAGTAGCTTAGTTCTGTGTATTTGTCTTTGTTGTGTAACAAATTAGTGGCTTAAAACCTTTTGCTGAACCATGTAGTTTCTGCAAGCCCTCCTTGAGCTGGGGCTGCGTGGCACTGGAGCTAGCTACTGTGAGGAGATACCCCACGTCCAAGTGCAGAGAATCAAGATTGCTGGGAGAAATATCAATAACCTTAGGTATACAGATGACACCACCCTTATGGCAGAAAGTGAAGAACTAAAGAGCCTCTTGATGAAATGAAAGAGTAGAGTGAAAAAGTTGATTTAAAACTCAACATTCAACAAACTAAGATCATGGCATCTAGTCCCATCAGTTCATGGGAAATAGATGGGGAAACAATGAAAACAGTGAGAAACTACTTTTCTGGGCTCCAAAATCACTGCAGATGGTGACTGCAGCCCTGAAAATAAAAGACGCTTGCTCCTTGGAAGAAAAGCTATGACCAACATAGATAGCATATTAAAAAGCAGAGACATTACTTTGCCAACAAAGGTCCACCTAGTCAAAGCTATGGTTTTTCCAGTGGTCATGTATGGATGTTAAGAGTTGGACTATATAGAAAGCTGAGCACTGAATAAATGATGCTTTTGAACTGTGGTGTTGGAGAAGACTCTTGAGAGTCCCATGGACTGCAAGGTGATCCAACCAGTCCATCCTAAAGAAAATCAGTCCTGAATATTCATTGGAAGGACTGATACTGAAGCTGAAACTCCAATACTTTGGTCACCTGATGTGAAGAATTGACTCATTTGAAAAGACCCTGATGCTGGGAAAGATTGAAGGCAGGAAGATGGAGGATGAGATGGTTGCATGGCATCACCTACACAATGGACATGAGTTTGAGTAAACTCTGGGAGTTGGTAATGGACAGGAAGGCCTAGGGTGCTGCAGTCCATGGGGTTGCAAAGAGTAGGATACGACTGAGTGACTGAACTGAACTGAATTCCCTGAGCTGTGTTGCACTCAACTGGACCGACTGATTTCTCAGTTGTTAATTGTCAGGCTGTTTGGGGTGTGGCTGATTCTGGATAACTGGATTCACATGTTTGATTCTTAGCAAACTCTCAGATGGAGTATAAATATAACTAGGTCACATTCCTTTTATCAGCCAATAGGCTAATCTGAGTGTATTCACATGGTGGCGTTTGCAGAAGGCTTTGGGGCATGCAGCAAATAGGTAAGTTCTAACATGCAAGAGGTTTTCTACCCAATGCTTGTGTCATATGTGTTAGAGTCTTATTTACATGGCCAGTTACATGACCAACTTAGATTCAAGAGGTGGGAAAATGAATTCTGTTTTCATATTAATATGAGAGGAAGGCTCATTGTAATAATCCACTATAGCCTGTACTTTGATCACAATTAATTCACTTTCCTCTCACTTTTAAAATAGCTACATCTCCTCTGAAGACTCATCAAAAGTCTCATTCAGTTCCAGCTTTAGGGAGAAGTCTAGAACCTCATGATTTAAAAAAGGTCTGAATATAGTTCTTGGATGTGTTTATTTTGCTCCCAGAAATGAAAGAAAATGTAATTAAAATTACAAGTTGTCTGTCCCCCACATAAAATGGTGAGACAAGGTAAAGTAATTATTAATATAACTGACTTTTCCCCTCAAACAAATGAAGAGAAGGAGGCAGATAGCAGGCACCGATTCTTGCAATTCTGAAATGCCACAGGGGAAATGCTGCTGTGTCTTTTGACTCTGGAGTCAGGGTCGAGGGATATTTTTGTTTTTGCCTAGGGTTTAGTTCTCCTTCACAGAAGGCACTTTCCAATGCAAAATTTCTAAGTTTATTTGTGTGTGGTTTCTTTATACATTGTTCTCCATGAATCTTGACTCCATCATATGGGCTCTTGCTTCTATCTTCTAAAATGTTGCCTTTTCCACAAAAATTGTTTTGTTTGCAACTGAGTAGCTGTCTTAGTTTACTTCTTCCCGTAGAAAGTTGACATAGAGACGATTTTTTGTTGCTGAAATTTTAACAGTCTCAATTTATTTTCATCTAAAATAGTGGCCTGGAATGATGCTAAAGCTGAAACTCCAGTACTTTGGCCACTTTATGTGAAGAGTTGACTCATTAGAAAAGACTCTGATGCTGGGAGGAATTGGGGGCAGGAGGAGAAGGGGACGACAGAGGATGAGATGGCTGGATGGCATCACGGACTCATTGAACGTGAGTCTGAGTGAACTCTGGGAGATGGTGATGGACAGGGAGGCCTCGCATGCTGCAATTGGGGTTGCAAAGAGTCAGACACGACTGAGTGACTGAACTGAACTGAACTGAACTTACTGATATAACTCCCATAAAATTTTTGTGTTTTAGATTCTAGTGTACTCTAATCAATAAAATCCAAAATCTCAATTGTTTTTGAAACTGCCTCCTTTTGTAGACTTAATAAACACCTTTTTGGGTGTTAAACTTTTGTGTGTATGGGTGCATGCTTAGTCTGTCAGTTGTGTTCGACTCTTTTCGATCCCATGGGTTGTAGTCTGCCAGGCTCCTCTGTCCATGGGACTCTCCAGGCAAGCATACTAGAGTGGGTTGCCTTTCCCTTCTCCAGAGGATCTTCCCAACCCAGGGATTGAACCTGGATCTCCTGCATTGCAGGTGATACTTTACCACTTGAGCTACCAGGGAAGCCCCAGACTTTTGTGTGACCACACCCTTATTATTTTTAGAAGCCTTGTGTAAATCTCAGAAAGGACATTCAGAACTCTTTGAATCTTTCAGCATTTTAACAAAGGCTTTTACAGACACACTCTTGATTTTATCTTTGTTTTCATTTTATTTTGAAAATATTTTTCTGGTTGGAGATACTGGAAATGAAAATTGGTTTTGTTTTCTGGGCCAAGTCCTATGCAACTTTATTTCCCCTTTAAATTTTGCCTGAGAACAGAGCAAGTCTCTTTTAGTTTATCTCTCTCTTGCTATACTTCATCCTAGAAGCTAAAAGAAACCAGCTGACACTTTGAACATTTTGCTCAGAAGCTATCTTATCAATGCCAACAAGTTGGTCAGATAATTTTCTGCCTAACGTGACACTACGGGTGACAGTTTTGCCAGTTGTTCTTCTGCTTCAGCTTTTACAGCAGTTTCCTCACTGCTTTTCCAGCTTCAGTTTACCATCCAGTCCTAAATCCAGTGCCATATTATTTCAGGTTAGTTGATAGCAGCACATCCCTTATAGGTACTTATTTATACATCAGCTAATTTGCTTGTATAACAAAACCCCAAACCTCAAAACTCAATGCTTGAAAATATAGCCATTTTTTTAGCTTAGGATTCTGTGGGTCTGCAGTTTGGACTGGGTTCGGTGGTGGCTCTTTTGATCTGTGGTGGGCTTGGCTCAACCTGATGGATTAGCTTATGCATCTGCTGTTAGTTGGCAGATTGGTTGGGGGCTGGCTGATCCAGGATGGATCAGACTTTTGCTAGTGATTGGCTGATATCTGGACAGATAAGATAGCTGAGTAATTGTCTCCTGTCCTCTAGTATGCTAACCAAGGCTAATGATGATGACAAGAGGTCCCCAAATGGCAAATAGCTAAGCTTCAATGTGCAAATGATTTTCAAGTCTCTGCTTAAGCCACAATTTGCTAATAACTTACAGTCAAAAGCAATTCACATAGCTCAGCCATACTCATGGATTAGGAAATAAACTTGGTCTCTTCATTGGATAAATGAAGAAATGTTACTTTAACAATCTGTTACACTCTGAAAATATTCTCTATGACTATAGTCCATTGTCCACAGTCTAATATTTTCAGTACCTATGGAATTCAAAAGGGAAATGGGACCTGTCTTGTATCTACATTTTTGAGGATGCATTTTCTGGAATAAACTTCAATTCTGTTTATTTTATATGTAAAAATAATCTGAATATGAAATAAAATCAATACCTGACATTTTAAATCTTACTGTTCTATTGATAACCAATATATGTATTTCCTTGGTAACTATTGAGTTCCTCTCTTTGATTACTAATCTAAATATTTACATAAAACAGCACAGGCAAAGCATATATATGATAAACATTGCAGAAAATACTATTATTCCATAGGAAGTCAACTTTTCATAAATATTTGTGTGTAAATTTTAGTGTTTATAGTACATAATGGTATGCTGGCTCATGAATTATCTGCTCTGTCTCCTGGTGTGTTTTCCTGAATTATTGAGGCTTAAAAGGTAAACCTAAATTTTCCAAACTCCTTGCAACTTATGTTCTTTGTGTTTGTCTGAGGTCTACCAGGCAGATCAACTGTTGAGATTTGGAAGCCAGAGATACGTAGTATTATGTCTTGTTGAATTCAGGGAGAGATCACCTCGTGGGGAGGATTTTCATTTTTCTTGGATAGATAAAGATATCTTCAATACCAAAATGCAAATCTGGTTTTTGGATTTGAGTATCAACAAGAAATAAATGGCACACTGTGTATTTACAAAGGAACTAATTGTAAAGGTCTGAGTGGTATGTAAGAGATCCCAATAAATAGGGCAAGAACCCTAGTTTAACAGGAAAGAAAAAGTGTACCCAACTCTATCTCAAGTGATTGAAGAAAGGGGTAAGGTTGCTGGAATCCAGAGGGAGAGAGGCAAGTTGCCTTGAGGAACAAGGCCATCCTGAGGAAACCTAACAGAACAGGAAGGAACCCAAATTAATAAGTGCCATAAATATGCTCTTTATTCTTTCCAGTAATTCTTTCCAGTCTTCTGCCAGTATCCTCCTGGACTATCCAAGGAAAATATACAGAGGTCATTTGCTTGTGATGGAGTCTGAAAGACTAGCCTTTACAGTAGAGGGAAGAGTGAAATAGAGCAGAGTGGATCAGGAAGAGCAAATAAGAACCCACCTGCCAATGCAGGAGACATAAGAAATGTGGGCTTGATAATGGTGAATACAGTGGAAGTGAGAAATAGATTCAAGGGATTAGATCTGATAGCCACAGTGTCTAAAGAACTATGGATGGAGGTTTCTGACATTGTACAGGAGACAGGGATCAAGACAATCTTCAAGAAAAGAAATGCAAAAAAGCAAAATGGTTGTTTGAGAAAGTCTTACAAATAGCTAAGAAAAGAAGAGAAGTGAAAAGCAAAGGAGAACAGAAAAGATGTACCCATTTGAATGTGGAGTTCCAAAGAATAGCCAGGAGAGATAAGAAAGCCTTCCTCAGTGATTAATGCAAATAAATAGAGGAAAATAATATAATAGGAAAGACTAGAGATCTCTTCAAGAAAATCAGAGATGCCACGGGAACATTTTATGCAAAGATGGGCACAATAAAGCACAGAAATGGTATGGGCCTAACAGAAGCAGAAGATATTAACAAGAGGCAGCAAGAATACACAGAAGAACTATACAACAAAGATCTTCATGAACCAGATAGTCATGATGGTTATTCACCTAGAGCCAGACATCCTGGAATGTGAAGTCAAGTGGGCCTTAGAAAGCATCACTATGCATCTGCATCTCTTTTGCTGTCTCACATACAGGGTTATCGTTACCATCTTTCTAAATTCCATATATATGCATTAGTATACTATATTGGTGTTTTTCTTTCTGGCTTGCTTCACTCTGTATAATAGGCTCCAGCTTCATCCACCTCATTAGAACTGATTGAAATGCATTCTTTTTAATGGCTGAGTAATACTCCATTGTGTATATATACCACAGCTTTCGTATCTGTGGGAGAGGGCGAGGGTGGGATGATTTGGGAGAATAGCATTGAAACATGTATAATATCATATATGAAATGAATAGCCAGTCCAGGTTCGATGCATGATACTGGATGCCTGGGGCTGGTGCACTGAGACAACCCAGAGGGATGGTACGGGGAGGGATGAGGGAGGGGGTTCAGGATGGGGAACACATGTATACCTGTGGTGGATTCATGTTGATGTATGGCAAAACCAATACAATATTGTAATTAACCTCCAATTAAAATAAATAAATTTATATTAAAAAAAAGCATCACTATGAACAAAGCTAGTAGAGGTGATGGAATTCCAGTTGAGCTATTTCAAATCCTAAAGATGATGGTGTGAAAGTGCTGCACTCAACATGCCAGCAAATTTGGAAAACTCAGCAGTGGCCACGGGACTGGAAAAGGTCAGTTTTCATTCCAATTGCAAAGAAAGGAGATGCCAAGTTCAGACTACCACACAATTGCATTCATCTCACATGCTAGTTAAGTAATGCTCAAAATTCTGCAAGCCAGGCTTCAACTGTCCATGAACCATGAACTTTGAGATGTTCAAGCTGGTTTCAGAAAAAGCAGAGGAACCAGAGATCAAATTGCCAACACCTGTTGGATCACCAATAAAGCAAGGGAGTTCAAGAAAAACACCTACTTCTGCTTTATTAACTACGCCAAAGCCTTTGACTGTGCGGATCACAAAAAATGTGGAAAATTGTGAAAGAGATGGGAATACCAGACCACTGACCTTCCTCCTGAGAAATCTGTTTGCAGGTCAGGAAACAACAGTTAGAACTGGATATGGAACAACAGACTGGTTCCAAATCGGGAAAGGAGTACGTCAAGGCTGTATATTGTCATCCTGTTTATTTAACTTCTATGCAGAGTACATCATGAGAAATGCTGGGCTTGAAGAGAAGCACAAGCTAGAATCAAGATTGCTGGGAGAAATATCAACAACCTCAGATATGCAGATGACACCACCCTTATGGCAGAAAGTGAAGAAGAACTAAAGAGCCTCTGATGAAAGTGAAAGAGGAGAGTGAAAAAGTCGGCTTAAAGCTCAACATTCAAAACACTAAGATCATGGCATCTGGTCCCATCACTTCATGGGAAATAGATGGAGAAACAGTGGAAACAGTGTCAGACTTTATTTTTTTGGTTTCCAAAATCACTTCAGATGGTTATTGCAGCCATGAAATTAAAAGACACTTACTCTTTGGGAGAAAAGTTATGACCCACCTAGACAGCATATTAAAAAGCAGAGACATTACTTTGCCAACAAAGGTCCATCTAGTCAAAGCTATGGTTTTTCCAGTAGTCATGTATGGATGTGAGAGTTGGACTATAAAGAAAGCTGAGCGCCAAAGAACTGATGCTTTTGAACTATGGTGTTGGAGAAGCCTCTTGAGAGTCCCTTGGACTGCAAGATGATCCAACCAGTCCACACTAAAGAAAATCAGTCCTGAATATTCATTGGAAGGACTGATATTGAAGATGAAACTCCAATGCTTTTGGCCATATGATGCAAAGAAAAGACCCTGATGCTGGGAAAGATTGAAAGTGAGATGTGAAGAGGATGACAGAGAATGAGATGCTTGGATGGCATCACCTACACAATGGACATGAGTTTGAGTAAACTCTGGGAGTTGGTGATGGACGGGGAGGCCTGGCGTGCTATAGTTCATGGGGTTACAAGGAGTCAGACACAAAATTTTAAAATTAAATATACTGCTGCTGCTGTTAAGTCGCTTCAGTCGTGTCCTACTCTGTGTGACCCCATAGACGGCAGCCCACCAGGCTCCCCCGTCTCTGGGATTCTCCAGACAAGAACACTGGAGTAGGTTGCCATTTCCTTCTCCAACGCATGAAAGTGAAAAGTGAAAGTGAAGTCACTCAGTCGTGTCTGACTCTTAGCAACCCCACGGACTGCAGCCCATCTTGGATAGTGTCCAAAAAATGCCTCCTATAAAATTTCAGACTTGAGGAATTCTTAAAGTGTATCTGTGAACTCAAAGTAAACATTCCTTGTTCTTAAGAACCATGAATAAATGACATAATTAGATATATATGAAGGTTGTAGTTACAATATTCAATGCTAATACCCTTTGCTGTACCAATGTTAGTTATTCTAAAGAGGCACTCAGTTTGTCCAATATGAGCTGGCATATTTTGTGGCACTTATCCTAGTCAGAAAGTATTCTTGATCTAGGCGTTTATCAGCCTATATTTAGGAGTGTGTGTGTATGTGTGTGTGTGTGTGTGTGTATATATATATATATATATATATATATATATATATATATATATATATGTGGAGTTTGCTAATGGAAGCTGAGATGCCTCTAAAATTGTGAAATAGAAGAACTGATCATTTTCTTCTGAGTTTATAACAATTTGAGAAGTGCATGACTTTGCATCAGAAACTATAATTTGCTTTTACTTAAGTTTTGAGCTCAGCAAGTCACATACTTCCTAAAGTCTATTTGAAGCAAGATAGCATAGCTGGTAAAATTTATATTTAAAATTAGGGAAACTATATTAAGTATAAGCTGTTAAATTTATATTAAATTGCGTTTTATGTTTTAAAACTGAGCAGTGGAAAGAAAATATGTGGTAATGAATATACATACATAATGGCATATTTTGAGCACATTTGAACATTCTTTTGTGATTTATAAATCAGCCCTCAGCAACATGTCTTCAATAACATAAATGCAAAATATCTGCTATCTTAAGTAATCTTAAGGCAAGTGATAGGATATATGGTGCATATAACTGTTTTTCCCCTTCCCCCTCCACGATCCACCATCTGGGCTCAAGTAGATTTTAGGTGGTTGAATAGGCTTTTGCTCTGCATCTTCTGTTTAAGTTGTTAAGTGAAGTCACTCAGTCGTGTCCAACTCTTTGTGACCTCATGGACTTCAGCCCACCAGGCTCCTCCATCCATGGAATTTTCCAGGCAAGAGTACTGGAGTGGATTGCCATTTCCTTCTGCAGTGGATCTTCCTGACCCAGGTATTGAGCCTGGGTCTGCTGCGTTGTAGGCAGATACTTTACCTTCTGCGGCACGAGGGAAGCCCTGCATCTTCTGTTTACTCCTGTTTAAATTGTTGTTCTGTTGAGAATCAAGACAAGTAAAGATGAAGTGAACTAAAAATGAAAAATAGTAGAACTGTGCATTGAAAAATGATGTTTTCTGGACTAGAAACTAAAACAAAAGTTACAGGAGTAAGGGGGATATGTAAGGAATGTAATTATTTGATAGGTGGTAATAGTGTCATAATAGTGCCTCCCACTATATTGACAAGAGAGATTATTTTTGCTTTATCAGTACAGCCAAGTTGTCATGTTTCATTTTTTAAAAACTAATCTTTTATCATAAACTTCTGAATTGGCCAAACTGTTGATTTATTATTCTCTATGCAGCTGCACTGATCTTCCCACATTATAACTTCTTTTGGAAATTAAACAAATTTTCGTTAGGTAATGACTTCTTTTATATGTATGTTTGAAAAACGTAAGTTAGATGCACTTTATAAAAAGAAGGAAAATGGAAGGGCAAATTAGTTGGACTTTGAAACTAACTTGTTAATTAAGTTCTTCATCACCATCAATACACGCTTGAAAGACTGAATATAGAAGTGAAAGTGAAATTCATTCAGTGGTGTCTGACTCTTTGCGACTCCATGGACTATACAGTCCATGGAATTCTCCAGGCCAGAATACTGGAGTGGGTAGCCTTTCCCTTCTCCAAGGGATCTTCTCAACCCAGGGATCTAACCCAGGTATCCCGCATTGCAGGCAGATTCTTTACCAACTGAGCTATCAGGGAAGCCCCGAATATAAGTAGGCAATGTATAAAAACAGATCTCTAACCCACAACCTGCAGCAATCAGTTAGAAAGCTAAACAACAACCCCTATAATAATGAACAACCAGCCAACCAGTTCTTGATCAGTAACTGACAGCTTCCCTAATTTTTACCCCTGCTTCCAACTTAGGATCAACCGGAGAGAGCCAATCAATCACAGAGCATGCCCCACTTTTAATTAGTCCACTTATATCTTCCCCCTGCCAATAGCCTCCAATTAGGGGCATACCTGAAACTGTCCCTTTTCCTACTATAAAGCTATTCTTTTTTCCTCCCTATCTAGGTGGCTGCCAAACACAAGGGATTGTAGCTGGAGTGAATTCCTTTCCATACCAAAGAATACTATAATTTGGGCAATCTTCAATAATCTCCATGTTTATTAAGGTTTTCCTCTCTCAGCACTCTGAGGATACATCTTCATTGACTCTCATCATTATAGAGAGAAATAGTCTGCTTATCTGCCTTCCCCCATGAGCATGAGATACCCCAGAAGGAAGTGTGTCTCACAATGTCTGACAGTGTCTATTATGTAGTATTTTTCTAGCGCTCAGTCTCTCAGTTGTATCTGATTCTTTGCGACCCCAGGGACTATAGCCTTCCATACTCCTCTCTCTATGAGATTTCCCAAGCAAGAATACTGGAATGGGTTGCCATTTCCTCTTCCAGGAGATCTTCTCCACCCAGGAATCAAACCTGTGTCTCCTGCATTGACAGGTGGATTCTTTACCATTGAGCCATCTGGCAATCCCTTTAATTAAATATTTGGTTCTCAGAAATGCTTATCCATTTACTTGTTGAAGGGATGGTATTAACAGCAGGACACCAAGTGCTATAATGTAAGGACTCTAATCTCAAAACACTTAAAATTCTCATTATTTTTCCAGGTAAAGCTTGCATATGCAACTTTTAATGATACCCAGAGATAATTGGCTAATTTCCGAAGACAAGATAGCATCTTACTGGATTTGAGGACTGCTATGGGGGTATAGTGTTTTTACTAGCCTCATAAATTTTCATGACTCATTAGATTATTTTACTCTTGCTCAGTTTTAGATTAACATCCTATTTAGTAGTTTCATTTAGGTTTGCTCTCAATGGAAATTTATTCCTGCCAGCCCTTTAAAATCCCAGTGTTCTGAAATTGCAGGTTTAGAACCATATATATTCTATTTTCTTCTCCTTTATAAGGTAGTTTTGTGCTAGAATTTATTTATAAATGACTTTAGGTGAAAGAATTTGATCAATATTTTCAGGAAAGATATTATTCCTTGAAACTGCTTCTTCTGTATTCTGTTCATAGCAATAAACCACAGAGGAGCAAAGCAAACATTTTCTTTGGCTGTGTTCATTCTTCTCCTCTGCCTAAAAATATTTTTCTCTCAATTCCTTGTCTATTGAAAATACCACTTTTAAAAATTTTCTTTCCCAACCTCCTCTACTTCCTTTTATTCTTCAAATATATTTGAGCACTTACTATTTGGTGATGCAGGAATGAAGAAGATAGATCCAATACTTGTCACTCTGAAACTTCTATCAGAATGGAAAAAGATTCACAATAAGTTGACAAATACAACAGCTAAAAATTGTGGAAATTTTTAATTAAATAAACAGGGTAATGCAATAGACAGGATCTGAGAATTGGTTGTGATAGTTCTTCAGAGAAGAGTGTAAGAGAAAGCCTTTTAGAGGTATAGATATTTAAGATAAAAACACCTTGCCCTTTTTATTTTTCTTATTCATCATTTTCACATAATACTTTTCAAAATACTAGGTTCATAGATTACTTTAAATTTTCTAAAATTCACATATTATGACTTGATTATTGCAGGATGTGAGCCACAGAGGGAAACACTACCTGTTTTCTTTCTTCTTGAGAGAGTTATTATATGGTCATTATTTAACCAATGATTTTTTGAAATTGTTTTTAAGTACAGTTATAGAACATTGCCTACTTCAGTAGACTGGATACTTTTGTTTCTTCAACTGAAGAAAATCGAAATCAATCAAACTTTTCCTATAGTGGGCCATGTGAGCAATTTAGGCTTTCTAAAAAGCCTAAATTATGGTCTGCTACAGCTGTCCAAGTCAGCTGTTGTAGGATGAAAACAGCCATAGGCAACATGTAAATGAATAAGGATGACTGTACTACAATAACCATTTAATTACAAAAACAGGTAGCAGGCCATATTTGGCCCTCAGGCTCTAGTTTGGCAAACCCTCACCTATCTGATGGTGGTTGTGTGCTTAGTCGCTCAGTCATATCCGACTTTTTGTGACCCTGTGAACTGTATCCTGCCAGGCTCCTCTGTCTATGGGATTCTCCAGGCAAGAATACTGAACTGGGTTGTGATTAAGAGTAATAAATGAGGTAGAGCACTTAAGATACTAATCACAGTGACTGTTACCAGTGTTCAGTAAATATGTTATCACAGATAGTAAAATTATGATTAGCATCATTATAGATATTACAAAGACTATGGATGTCAAATGTTGGGCAAAATTCTTAGCTTGATTTTATTCTCTCTCTCTGGTTTTTCTGTTAATTAAATTTCAGTCATTGATCACTATTGTATCATACAGACTCTCAGCTCAATCTTACTCTTTCGTCTGGCTGTTGTCCAGTTAAAAGTTTGTCAAAATTTGAGTCATTTGGGAATCCATCTAAAGAAAAAAAAAAAAAGGAAAAAAAAAGTCCACTAAGTTTTCCTGGTGACTCAGATGGTAAAGAATTCGTCTGCAATTTGGTAGACTTAGGTTCAATCCCTTGGCTGGGAAGATCCCCTGGAGGAGGGCATGGCAACCCATTGTGGTTGTCTTGCTTGGAGAATCCCGCAGACAGAGGAGACTAGTGGGCTACAGTCCATGGAGTCGCAAAGAGTTGGACATGACTGAGTGACTAAGCACAGCAAAGATCCTTCTTAGTCTACCATCCTTCTTAGCCTAAATGACTATAATACGTAAAATGTGAATCATGTAAAAAATTTTCTGAAGATAAAAATGACAACACACAGACAAACATATTAAATTAGAACAAAAAATGAGTAAAACCATGACAGGAGGTATAGAAGCACCCAAAATTTGAATAACAACTGGATTTTTAAGGAACAACCTTTATTCAATTTAAAGCTTACTTGGCATCATCAATACATGTCTCATACAAAAGAAATGAAAAGAACCACTTTTTATATCTTAGAGAACAAGCCCAGAGGTGAACATATTTATTGAAAACATAAAAATGAATCTCTCCAAAAACAGAGAAAGTTATTTTTTTAGAAGAAAGCAGAGACTCTACAATGTTATACTTGCTTAAATATTAGATGTTTCTCACTAAAAACTCCAGTTATATTTGAGTTTCTTTTGTGTGTTAGCCTACTGAGGAATAGATAAGTGTTGAAGAATTAGTGAGTAGTCTTGAATCACTGTTAACATAAATATATTTTTACTTAAGTTTTTATAGTTAATTTATAATGGCAGATCAATACTTTAGATAATATTAAGGCTAATAAATACATTCTTGTCTTGTTCATGATCCCCAAAGGGCAATGCACTATAGTCAGTATCCCTGAAAACAGTACAATTTGTGGCTACTTGGCAATTCTCTGTCCTCTCTGTTCTCTGGGTCCCTTTTCTCTTTATCTGTATCAGCTCTTAAAATATATATTGTCCCTGGACACCTTACATTTTCATTGTCTTTATGTATGCCTCCCCTTTAACCTAATCCATATTATGCAGTTTAGAAAAAGACAATTTAAAAACTGCTGCTCCAGGTTCTCTGAAAGATCCTTTCAAGTTAGGAGAAAAGATTAAAAAACTTTTGCTGTTAAGAAAAACAGAATGCTTAATTAGACTAAGCAGGAGTGTTTCTATTTGTACCAATGTTAGCATCACTGACTCAGTGGACATGGATTTGAGCAAACTCTGGAAGACAGTGGCCGACAGAGGAGCCTGGCATGTCACAATCCATGGGGTTGCAAAGAGCTGGACACGAGTTAGTGACTGAAAAACAACACAGCAATTAATTAATGTATTTTGTGTGACTATATTATTTATTATGAAATGAATTTCAGTTCGTTAAAATATTTTGTCCAGAGAGTAATAAGTGTGGGCTTCCCAGGTGGCACTGGTAGTGAAGAACCCATATGCCAAAGCAGGAGACATAAGATGTGGGTTCCATATCTGGGTGGGGAGGATCTCCTGGAGGAGGGCATGGAAACCCACTCCAGTATTCTTGCATGGATAATTTCAAAAATATAAAATGTTTTCAGAATTGTTTGAAGATTTTTTCAGCATGAGATTAAGCAATAGGCCAAATAGAACAGTATTAAAGTTAGGGAATATACAAAAATTTACTTTTAAAAGATAAAGTTGCTATCCTTGTTTATTATTATAAATCCTGGTGAAACAATAAATTACATATATTATACTTGATTACTTGATATGATTTACAGTGAATATTCATTTACAGATGAATATTCAAAAGCAGAGACATTACTTTGCCAACAAAGGTCTGTCTAGTCAAGGCTATGGTTTTTCCTGTGGTCATGTATGGATGTGAGAGTTGGACTGTGAAGAAAGCTGAACACTGAAGAACTGATGCTTTTGAACTGTGGTGCTGAAGAAGACTCTTGAGTCCCTTGAACTGCAAGGAGATCCAACCAGTCCATTCTAAAAGAGATCCGCCCTCGGTGTTCTTTGGAAGGAATGATGCTAAAGCTGCAACTCCAGTACTTTGGCCACCTCATGGGAAGAGTTGACTCACTGGAAAAAACTCTGATGCTGGGAGGGATTGGGGGCAGGAGGAGAAGGGGATGACCGAGGATGTGATGGCTGGATGGCATCACTGACTTGATGGAGGTGAGTTTGGGTGAACTCTGGGAATTGGTGATGGACAGGGAGGCCTGGCGTGCTGCAGTTCATAGGGTCACAAAGAGTTGGAGATGACTAAGCGACTGAGCTGAAATGAACTGAAAATTAATTACATAAATTCAGTTTGTTCAGTTTACTAAAAATGCTCAGAATAAGTACTTAGCAAGTCTGGATGAAAGAAAATCCACAACTCTTTAGAAAGCACATCAAACTGGACTGGCAGGGAAAATCTTCAGTCTGTAATAGAGAAGACTTTTCAGCTGGGAGAGGACAGGATTGCTGCTTTCAGGTTAATAATAGTAAAAAAAGCCTGATACATTGAAGCGGTATCAAAGTTTTAGAGTATAAAGTTCTCAGGGGTATAACTGCGATGTGTGAGTTTTTGCAGTGAGACAGAATTCATGAAGTAAATCAGTGGTTCTGAACCTGTTTTGAGTCACTGAGTTGATGGAAGATGTACTTGTCAACAATATGGCAAATATTTATGTAGGATTTCAGGCTTGTAGATCAAGTACTTTGGGGAAGGGGTTTTAATAGATGCCAGATTAAGTTTCCCCCTAGAGTAAATGAGAAAACTTTCTAACATATGGAACTGGTGAAAAACTTAATTGTGGACTCTTTCTGTCATTGCTCTTCATTTGATCAGTAGATACAGATAAATTTAAAAGGTAATATGTTCTATGCATGAGGTTTGTTGACTCTTTCCCTTGAGGCATTTAAGAGTAGGATAACTGAATACCTTCATCTAGGAAAAAGTGCCTGAATATAAATGAATCAATCAGGGAGAATTCTTACCAAGAACCATTCGGAATTATTATGGGTACTGAGTGTGCTTTGCATCTAAAACAGTGGAGACAACAGCATTCTAGCATGGATATTGTGTTCATTTGCATTATCTTATCAATTATTTAATTTTAAAGAGAGAGTTCATAAACTCTTCCTGTTAGAGATTTCTCTGAAGATTCTCCCATTTGACTTGCTAGAGAATTTACAAAACCAATATTGGTTTGAGAATGATTTTTTATTGGAGGAAGAGGATTCAGAACTCCCATCTAATAAAGAGGCAATGCAATTTGCTTAGATACTAGATTAAGCCAACTTTCGCTGAAATTTTAAATGGTAAAATTGAACGTAGATGCATTATTTAGCATTTTTATCAGTCCACAGATTTTCATAAAGGTACCTCACACAGGGAAGTAATTACTACCAATTTCTTAAGCGTATTCTTAGAGACCACGTTCAGTCAAAATGTAGTCCTTAGGCCAGGAGCATCAGCATCACTTGTAAGCTTGTTACACTGCAAACTTATGATTATTGCCTCAACCTTCTCCCTCAGAATCTCTCCTGATGTGAACAAGCAACTATTTTAACAAGCTCTCCAGGAGGTATTAACGTATTTTAAGGTTTGAGTACCACTCATATGCTGCTGTGTCACTTCAGTCGTGTCTGACTCTGTGCTACCCCATAGACGGCAGCCCACCAACCTCCCCCATCCCTGGGATTCTCCAGGCAAGAATACTGAAGTGGGGTGCCATGCCTTCTCCAATGCATGAAAGTGAAAAGTGAAAGTGAAGTCGCTCAGTCGTGTCTGACTCTTAGCGACCCCATGGACTGCAGCCTGCCAGGCTCCTCGTTCTATGGGATTTTCCAGGCAAGAGTACTGGAGTGGGGTGCCATTGCCTTCTCCAGAACCACTCATATAGTTGAACTTACATGGGCTTTGGGGTCAGATAAACAGTCTTTTAATCCTGATTTCTCTGTTAACTAATTTTGTAAACTGTTGAATCTGTCTATACTTGTTTCCTATAAAGAAGGGGTAATAAAATTTTTCAAGGCTGCTAGAGGATACGTGAAAATGTGTAAAAGTAATAGAATGCTCCCACAGAATAATAGGGTACACAGTAAATGGCAGATTTTTCATACTGGCATCATGATATATGCTATTAGTTGACTATTTACCTAGTACCAAGGTAACTGCTCTACATGTATTGACTTACTTGATCCTCATAGCAACCTTATTTGGTATGTATTTTTATCCATTTACAGAGGAAAAATTGAGGTATAGAAGAGTGAATTTTCAGCTCAGTGAACAACTGAAAACTGAATAAAGGTTAATGTAAAACTCGGTGATAAATATTTGCTTTTATTTTGCAAATTTTTAATTTAAAGTGTTTGGTAATGGTACTTTGGCTTCTTTTTGAATCTTAAAAATCCCCCCAAAATATTTGTCAATAGGTGCTGATTTCAAATTAATGTTAACCTGCTCATGTCTCACTATGTCATCTATACAATGTTTTTTCCAGTCATTTACTTATGCTTAGTTTCATTTCTGATAGCTTTTCCATGAGCTTTAAATCAGTGTCGATGAAGTCAGTTAAATAATATCAGAAATCCGATTGGTAGCTACATTTAATCATTTTTAATATTTGTAATTTGAATAGAACTTCTTTAGTGCCTTCTCTGTTTTGTGGTGTGTGGATTGAACCTAAGGTAAATTATGTTTCAGGCTTAACAACCATTTTCAATTTCAATATATTTGAATTAGAAAGTTCCCAGACTATCGGGTTCTTTATTGTCATACTAAAAGGATAATTTATTTTCATGAGAAATATGTCTTAAAATCATGGCCTTTTGATGGAAAAAGTGCTGAGTTAAGTTCAAGGCAAATAAATATGCAAAATATTTCTTCAGGGCTGGGTTGTGCACTTTTTAAATGAAATGCTCACATGATAGTGCTGTGAATTGAAAATTAGTGCCCTCTGGCCTGACATAGTTCTGATGGCACTCTGAGCACTTTTAATCAACACTGTTTTCCTGATGGTGAACAGTGAGAGCTCAGTGATTAGGAATTACTTTTTTCTTGATTCTTAATTTTTCCCCACCTCTTGGCTGCAATTTTTGCCAGCTCTGTGGGGTATAAACTTACTTTAGTCTCAAATTTGTCTGCAATACAGATAGAAAGACTTAATTACTTCTTTTGTTTTGAGTCTGTGGGAAACGAAAAAAATTTCTAAGTGATCATTCAAAGTTAACTAGGAACTGGTTAAACAAATACATTTTGTGTATTCTCTTGAAAGTAGGAAAAGTGAAAATGAAAACAAATTTCTAGAAGAAACTACTTCATAATTTAGTGTTCTCAATTAGCACATTAGTTTCTTCTGTTCTTATTTGAAGCAAAACAGCAAACTATCCCGTCGTTGTAGTCAAAATTAATATAATTTTCGCTGATATAATATTTGATAAGCACTCATTAATTCTTGGAGAAGGCAATGGCAACCCACTCCAGTACACTTGCCTGGAAAATCCCATGGGCGGGGGAGCCTGGTAGGCTGAGCGACTTCACTTTGACTTTTCACTTTCATGCATTGGAGAAGGAAATGGCAACCCACTCCAGTGTTCTTGCCTGGAGAATCCCAGGGACGGGGGGCGCCTGGTGGGCTGCCGTCTATGGGGTCGCACAGAGTTGGACAGGACTGAAGCGACTTAGCAGCAGCAGCAGCATTAATTCTTACTGAATGTATGATTCTATTTCTTTTGCATAATCTTCTAAAATAGTCTATTTTTATATGCAATTTTTATTTTCACCATATAGGAGATATTGTTCTTAAGTATTTATCCAAATACATTAATTACTTTTATCTATAAATTCATTTTTATTGTTGGGTTTTATTTTTTTATGCTTGAAATTGTCTTCCTTTTTAATTTTCAGCTTTTTCAAAGACAAATTATGATGGTATTTACAGGTAGTATTGTTTAACTATGATAATGGTGAGTTACACACTGATCTTTTTCTATTCTTATTTTTATTTCCATCATTGCCCTTTGGAGTGGGAATATTTTATATTGAATAGTTTGGTAGAAATAGCAGGTTAATGTTTGCAGATGAGCACTTGAAATCAGAAAGCGGAGAGGAAAAGAGGAGGGAAGAAGAATGAATTAAAAAATCATAGTATACAATCTGTGTGAGTGAGGTGGGTCATGTGAACACACTCTCCAGTGCAAACTTTGTTGCTTTATGTTAATCTAATCAAGAAACTATTTCCCTCTGGTACTGTCTGTGTCTATTTCAGGTTGTGAAAACAAAATATGAGTCAACAGTGCTAGGCTCTCTTCAGATGTTACCGTTCTAGGCATGTTGTCATCCCATTTAGAGAAAAATCTTGCCTTGGCATTAGGAACTATAGCTAAGATTTCTATTTAGTGCAAAAATGACAAAATATGTATACAAAGCACTCACACGAGCAGGTTCTTCTATCATATTACTAAAGTTTGGCTCTTGAAATTAATGTTATAAACATCTTACTGTTGACTAAATTACAATGAGTCAATAAAATTGATATTGGCTTGAGAGAATTAACATTGGGTCTGTTTCTTCAACTTAAGTTTTTCTTCTTTAGTTTGAAAACTCCAAAAATGACTCTATAATCTTTTATTTATCTATGGGTCAGAATTTTGCTATTTATATACTTAAAGAATTTATGACTGACTAATGGGAGTACAAATTGTAAGATTTTAATCTATTATCATGCTTATCTGTTAATTAGGTAAATGTGAAATAATTGAATAAGTCTGGAATTACTGAAAGTAGTTTAGTCTCTACCTTCTTTAAACTGTGTGAAATTTTTCCTACATCATACATCATTGTAAAAGAACACCTTTCAATTTATGTTTTGATCTTTAGACTCAATAATTCTAGATATAATTGAAATCTGTTATTTTTATATCACTGAATTGAAATAAAACTTTTAAAGCAACTAGGCAAATGTTTCTTCTCCAGTCAATAATCCTACTCCTTGTATATCCTTGTGACATTTTGTGGTTCAAGTTAGCTCTGTTTAACTAGTTCTAGAAAATCTGAATTTACTTACTATCGCTGGGTTATTATAAAGGATGCAATTCAGGAACAGCCAGACGGAGGCAAGGTATGTGGGAAAGGGAGTGTGCCACCCTGCTGACACCTCCTTGTGTTCACCAACTTGGAAGCTCTGCAAATCCCATCATTTAGGGGTTTTCATGGAAGTTTTATTACATAGGCATAGTTGATTAAATAATAATGCACCATTGGGAAAAAAAGAAAGTCACTCAATTGTGACTGACTCTGTGATCCCATGGACTGTACAGTCCATGGAATTCTCCAGGTCAGAATACTGGAGTGGGTAGCTTTCCCCTTCACCAGGGAATCTTCCCAACCCAGGGATCAGACCCAGGTTTCCCACATTGCAGGTGGATTTTTTGTTTCTTTTTATTTTTAAAAATTAATTTATTTAATTGGAGCATAATTACTTTATAATATTGTGGTGGTTTTTGCTACACATTGACATGAATCAGCCACAGGTGTACATGTGTCCCCCCTTCCTGAACCCCTCTTCCCACCTCCCCTCCCCATCCCATCCCTCTGGGTTGTGCTAGTGCACCAGCTTTGAGTGCCCTGTTTCATGCACCAAACTTGGACTGGTCATCTGTTTTGCATATGGTAATATACATGTTTCAATGCTATTCTCTCAAATCACCCCACCCTCATCTTCTCCCACAGAGTCCAAAACTCTGTTCTTTATATCTGTGTCTTGTTTACTGTCTCTCATATAGGGTCCTTGTTACCATCTTTCTAAATTCCATATATATGCATTAATATACTATATTGGTGTTTTTCTTTCTGACTTACTTCATTCTGTAAAATAGGTTCCAGTTTCATCCACTTCATTAGAACTGATTCAAATGCATTCTTTTTAATAGCTGAGTAGTATTCCATTGTGCGTATGTACCACAACTTTCTTATCCATTTGTCCACCAATGGTCATCTAGGTTGCTTTCATGTCCTGGCTATTGTAAACTGTGCTGCAATGAACATTGGACTACACGTGTCTCTTTCAATTCTGGTTTTCTCAGTGTGTATGCCCAGCAGTGATATTGCAGTCGTATGGTAGTTCTATTACAAGTTTTTAAAGGAATATCCATACTGTTCTCCATAGTGGCTGTACTAGTTTGCATTCCCACCAACAATGTAAGAGGGTTCCTTTTTCCTCCACACCCTCTCCAGCATTTATTGTCTGTAGACTTTTTGCTAGCAGCCATTTTGACCGATGTGAGATGGTACCTCATTGTGGTTTTGATTTGCATTTCTCTGATAATGAGTGATGTTGAGCATCCTTACATGTGTTTGTTAGCCATCTGCATATGTTCTTTGGAGAAATGTTTGTTTAGGTCTCTGACCCATTTTTTGATCGGGTAATTTATTTTTCTGGTATTGAGCTGCATGAGCTGATTGTATAGTTTTGAGATTAATTCTTTGTCAGTTGTTTCATTTGCTATTTTTTTCTCCCATTCTAAAGGCTGTCTTTTCACCTTGCTTATAGTTTCCTTCATTGTGCAAAAGCTTTTAAGTTTGAGTGAGTGAAGTCGCTCAGTCGTGTCCAACTCATTGCGACCCCATGGACGGTAGCATACCAGGCTCCTCTGCCCATGGGATTTTCCAGGCAGTAGTACTGGAGTGGATTGCCATTTCCTTCTCCAGGGGATCTTCCCAACCCAGGGATTGAACCTGGATCTCCCACATTGTAGACAGACACTTTACCATCTGAGCCATCCAGGAAGTCCCAATAGTTTATTTTTGCTTTTATTTCCATTACTCTAGTAGATGGGTCATAGAGGATCTTGCTGTGATTTATGTCAGAGAGTGTTCTGCCTATGTTTTCATCTAGGAGTTTTATAGTTTCTGGTCTTACATTTAGATCTTTAATCCATTTTGAGTTAATTTTTGTGTATGGTGTTAGAAAGTGTTCTAGCTTCATTCTTTTACAGCTGGTTGACCAGTTTTCCCAGCACCACTTGTTAAAGAGATTGTCTTTTCTCCATTGTATATTCTTGCCTCCTTTGTCAAAGATAATATGTCCATAGGTGCATAGATTTATTTCTGGGCTTTCTATTTTGTTCTATTGATCTATATTTCTGTCTTTGTGCCATTATCATACTCTCTTGATGACTGTAGCTTTGTAGTATAGTCTGGAGTCAGGCAGTTTGATTCTCCCTATTCCATTCTTCTTAGGATTTCTTTGGCTATACAAGGTTTTTTGTGTTTCCATACAAATTGTGAAATTACTTGTTCTAGTTCTCTGAAAAATACCGTTGGTAGCTTGATAAGGATTGCACTGAATCTATAGATTACTTTGGGTAGTATACTCATGTTCACGATATTGATTCTTCTGATCCATGAACTTGGTATATTTCTCCATCTATTTGTGTCATCTTTGATTTCTTTCATCAGTGTTACTATTTTCTATACATAGGTATTTTGTTTCTTTAGGTAAATTTATTCCTAAGTATTTTATTCTTTTTGTTGCAATGGTAAATGGAATTGTTTCCTTAATTTCTCTTTCTGTTTTCTCATTGTTAGTGTATAGGAATGCAAGGGATTTCTCTGTGTTAATTTTATATCCCGCAACTTTACTATATTCATTGATGAGCTCTGGTAATTTTCTGGTGGTGTCTTTAGGGTTTTCTATGTAGAGGATCATGTCATCTGCAAACAGTGAGAGTTTTACTTCTTCTTTTCCAATCTGGATTCCTTTGATTTCTTTTTCTTCTCTGATTGCTGTGGCTAAAACTTCCAAAACTATGTTGAATAGTTGTGGTGAGAGTGGGCACCCTTGTTTTGTTCCTGATTTTACGGGAAATTCTTTCAGTTTTTGCAGATGAATTCTTTACCAGCTCAGCCATAAGGGAAGCCCAAGGGTACTTGAGTTGGTAGCCTATCCCTTCTGCAGTGGATATTCCCAACCCGGGAATCCAACTGGAGTCTCCTGCATTGCAGGCAGATTCTTTACCAACCTAGCTATCAGGGAAGACTAGAATGTGCCCCTGGTGATAAATAAACCTACAGTCTCTCTCGCTTCTTGGAGATCAAGGGATGGGGCTGAAAGCTTTTTTCTAGTCACCAGTTACCATCCTGAAGCTACCTAGGGGCCCACCAAGAATCCACTCATTAAAATAAAAGATGCTTCTGTCACTCAGGAAATTACAAAGGACTTGAGAGCTCTATGTCAGGAATTAGGGTAAAAGACTAAATACCTGTTTCCCATAATATACCTTCCACAATCAGAAAGTATACAGAGAAAGGTCATTGCTTGTCCAATGCATGTTGAAATTTCCAGAATGCACAAGACACTTCTTTTTATTGTTGGTTACAAAAATGACAAACAAGTAACTAGTTTTTATTCTAGCTAAGTCCTCTCATCCCTTTTCAGTTCCACATTTACAATAGGATGGTAACAAGTTCCCTGTTTTTCATTTCTTTCACAGCTCTTAACCCATTGTCTTGTATAGAACATATTCCCAAAATATGTTGAATGGATGGGGTCTAAAATAAGCACCATCACAGCTTATTGAGATTCTAATTCCTCATGTTAGTAAAACATTAAAAACAACCATAACAACAATAAATGCTTGAAAAAAATTGAATGTCAGTTATGCATCAAGAACTATGCTACGTTTTTATATGCTGTCTGTCTAACTCATCAATATTTGGAGATATGCCTTAGTTTCTTCCATTCTATACGTGAAGCTCAAACAGTTTGATTGACTTTTTCCATAGCTGAGTTAAAATAAAGGACTATTTGTAACTATTCCCCATGCCAGAAGCTTTAAAAAACGTTGTGTATACATTAAATGAGTTTTTCACATAATGAAACAGAATTGAGAAAGTCACAGCAATACTTCTATTGCCCTACATTCTCATTCTTCAAAAACTTCAGTCCCTCTCACCCCACGGATTACTTCCTTATTGTTCTACATCTGGCTTATTTTTATCAAACCTCAGATTGATGCCAAGGAAGAAAAATGAAAGTAGATCTGTGTCATGGGGTATCACATTAGAAAGCTGATGTCAACTAATTGAGTATTTTGCTGTAAAATTTAAGGACAAAATGACATTCTCTCTCCCTTTGCAGCTTTGTATTTGAATGTAAAGTAACGAAACATAGAGGTGAATGTATATACAGTACAGATCTATTTCTTGTTTTATTTCTAGAGGCTTTCTATTTAGTGCTATCAGTGCCTTCATGGCATTTTTTTTTTTTTTGACAGCTATACTATATGCTTTTACAATAGAAATCATTAAATAATCATTGCAACGTATTTTATTCCTATCATAGCTACATGAGAACACCCTTTGCATCATTTATTGTTTGGCAATACCAGAATTTTAACACTAGACAGTCTATTAATCAAAGACAACAGCTATTTGAATAAGAGGTATGGGCAAACTCTCCCTAATAAATGTGGTACAATGATATTGACAAAGTTTGTCTACAATCTGTCTTGCAGAATCTCTGCATATAGAGAAACATCACAAGCTCTAATGTTTTATACAAAATTCTTTTCTGAGTTTTACTTTGCATGTATCTGATTAGATTTAAATAGCTCTTTCTAGTCAACTGAAAAATCGATATTCAGAACTAATCTGGTATCAAATTTGGCTCCCAGTTTTAATCCTATGCTTAATTAAAGCTTCTCATGTATGTCTTATCTCTCATTGTCTTTTAAAAATAATTCTATATAGAAATAATATTCATGAATTAATGATTTCATCATATAATTAAAGGATAATTTGAAGTGATATCAGTTTAATGAAAATACAGAATTTTTTGTGGCATTATAGTAGATTTAAAAAGTTTCATTATTCAGTTTACTCTGCTGGACTTTTGGCAGGTATTCAGTTTCTCCAGCTTTCCAGTTGCTTTGTGGAATACTTATCATCTTGTCTATAACCTCAGAATATCTTCCCAGGTAGTATGACAAAGTGAAGTTAAAGGGAACAGAAGGGTTTATGGCAGATTGTATCAGTGTTCCCTCAAATTTACTTCTCCTTTTTGAAAGAAAATTATGATTCCCATTTATCTTTTTAAAATTTTTATTTTATATTGGAATATCATTGTATGGAGTATATTGTGTTAGTGTTAGGTGTACAGCAAAATGATTCAATTATACATATACATATATCTATTCTTTTGAATTCTTTTCCCATATAGGCTGTTGCAGAATATTAAGCAGAGTTCCCTGTGCTGTACAGTAGGTTCTTGTTGGTTATCTATTTTAAAGAGAGTGGTGTGTGATATTCATCTCAAACTCACAATTTACCTCTCCCAACAACATTTCCCCTTTGATAGCCATTTGTTTTCTGTTTGGGATTCTGTTTCTGTTTTGTAAATAAGTTTATTTGTATCACTTTTTAAAAAGATTCCATATATAAGCAATATCATATGATATTTGTCTTTGTGTAACTCACTTCACTTAATTTGATAATCTCCTCCAGGTCAACCCACATTGTTTCAAATGGCATTATTTCATTCTTTTCTTTTTTTTATTTTATTTAAAATTTTATTTTAGTTTATTTTACTTTACAATACTGTATTGGTTCTGCCATACATTGACATGAATCCACCACAGATGTACATGAGTTCCCATTCCTGAACCCCCTTCCCACCCCATATCCTCTCTCTGGATCATCCCTGTGCACCAGCCCCAAGCATCCTGTATCCTGTATTGAACGTAGACTGGCGATATGTTTCTTACATGATAGTATACATGTTTCAATGCCATTCTCCCAAATCATCCCACCCTCTCCCTCTCCCTTAGAGTCCAAAAGTCTGTTTTATACATCTGTGTCTCTTTTGCTGTCTTGCATACAGGGTCATCATTACCATCTTTCTAAATTCCATATATATGTGTTAGTATACTGTATTGGTGTTTTTCTTTCTGGCTTACTTCACTCTGTATAATCGGCTCCAATTTCATCCATCTCATTAGAACTGATTCAAATGTATTCTTTTTAATGGCTGAGTAATACTCCCTTGTGTATATGTACCACAGCTTTCTTAACCATTCATCTGCTGATGGACATCTAGGTTGTTTCCATGTCCTGGCCTTCTGAATGGGAGAAAATAATAGCAAATGAAGCAACTGACAAACAACTAATCTCAAAGATATACAAGCAACGTATGCAGCTCAATTCCAGAAAAATAAATGACCCGATCAAAAAATAGGCCAAAGACCTAAATAGACATTTCTCCAAAGAAGACACATGAATGGCTAACAAACACATGAAAAGATGCTCAACATCACTCATTATCAGAGAAATGCAAATCAAGACCACCATGAGGTACCATTTCACACCAGTCAGAATGGCTGCGATCCAAAAGTCTTCAAGCAATAAATGTTGGAGAGGATGTGGAGAAAAGGGAACCCTCTTACACTGTTGGTGGGAATGCAAACTAGTACAGCCACAATGGAGAACAGTGTGGAGATTCCTTAAAAAATTGCAACTAGAACTGCCTTATGACCCAGCAATCCCACTGCTGGGCATACACACCAAGGAAACCAGAACTGAAAGAGACACATGTTATTTCATTCTTTTTTAATGGCCAAGTAATATTTTATTGTATATGTGTACCATATCTTCTTTATCCTGTAACTGATGGACATTTATGTTTACATGTCTTAGTTATTGTAAACAGTGCTGCAGTGAACAATGGGGTGCATGGATCTTTTCACATTATTGTTTTCTCTGCATGTATGTCGAGAAGTGGGATTGATGGATCATATGGTAGCTCTATTTTTAGTTTCTTAAGGAAACTCCATACTGTTTTCCATAGTGGCTATACCAGTTGAGAATGTAATTGCCAGTATAGAAGGGTTCCCTTTTCTCCAACTTTCTCCAACATTTGTTTGTAGACTTTTTAATGATGGTTATTCCAACTAGTGTGAGGTGATATCTCATTGTGTTTTTGATTTGCTTTTATCTAAGAATTAGTGATGTTGAGCATCTTTTCATGTGCTTTTGGCCAAGGGTATGTCTTCTTTGGAGAAGTGTCCATTTAGTTCTTCTGCCCATTTTCTGATTGGGTTGTGTAGGGAGAGAGCAAATTAGCTAAGGTGGCATGTTCAGGCTCTCTCACCCCACCTTTTATAAGTAATGACCGTGTAAAAACTGAGATCATTTATAGCACTGTGCATGCACATCACGAGGTATTCACTTGGTCACGGGCTACTTTGTACACAGGGTTACTTTCTGTGTACACTTATATGATCACCTAAGAAGCAGCGACATTACTGCTGTGTCATGGCTGTGTCTGTTCGGTCAACCATGAGAGGTGAGAAGATAGTGTCTGCTGCTATGGCTGCTGCTATAGCCAGGAGAGAATAAAGTCATCTGCAGTTCCTAGAGCTCCTTGAGTTTTCTTCCAGCTTCCCTGCTTGCACCTTGTTTACCATGGGTTCAATGAACAGTGTACACAGTGAGACACAGTGAGACAACTGGAACTGTGAACAGGATCAGCAATACAGGTTGTTTGCTTTTTTTGCTATTGAGCTGCATGAGCTGTTTATAAATAGTTTTGGAGATTAATCCTTTGTTTGTTGCATCATTTGCAAATATTTTCTTCCATTTTGTGGGTTTCTATGTAACTTATTGTGCTTACTGTGTGAAACAGAGATTCTTATTCTGTGGACATTGACCTTTGTCCAATGGAATGTGATCAGCAGTCAAATATACTACATCTAAGCAGACATCTTCAACAGCCATTGTGTCTTATTCCCACCAGTTCTCTTGTGCTTTCCCCCTGCTTTGAGAATTTTATGTCCCAGGAAGGTGTCTCATCTTTGGCCTGAATCCTTGAATGACAGAACATGTAGAGCAGAGACCCATTACTGCCAACATAAAAGTAAAAGTAAATATTTATTATTATAAGCCATTGAGATTTATAGCTTATTTATTACCATAACACAGCTAACTGATTCAAAATGGTGTATATAACTTTGGGAAATTACAGACAGATTGGGTTTATATCAGTAGTGAAAACAAGAAAATGGTTAATTTTTTTTTAGTGTTTGGAGCAAAGAAGTGGGATTAATCTCATTTTAGAGCTACTCCACTGTGAACATGGATTCAAGAGTTATAAGTCCAACCTTCAATTGCAAATATGTAGAAATAATGGTTTATCATTTAGAAATTCATTATGTTGTGATATGAACAATGAATAGTTGCTCTTTCAAAGGGATTTTTTTTTTCAGTCCCAAAGGCAAACATTTTCAAGTATAATTCCAATCAAAACTAAAAAACTGTCATAGCCTTTTGTTGAGCCAAAATGGAATTTAACTGTATTGAATACTTTAAAAATAAGTAGAAACTTAACTGTAGTTTGTAAATCTTTTCTTATGCTTCATTGCATTTGTTTTTTCTAAATTTAATTTGCATGTACTGATTATCTAGTCTAGTACACCCAAACTAACAAATCCATAACAAAACAGTTATTGAGGTTTAAAACAATTGTGGAACTATGCATGTTTTGCAGTCGTTGGAGTTCCCGATCTTACAGTAGCTATAAAGTAACTTATTTACATAGTTAACAATAAACACAAACTACTAATATACAGAGTGGAAAATGAAAAGTAAAATATTCTATTTAATCCTATAATCTTACTTCTAAGAGGTAATAATCAGTAAACATTTCTATTTTTAGTTCAAGTTTTTGTTCCCCATGCCCATAATTCTAATTATCATTGTTGAACCTTTATTTCTTTCTTGATTTATCAACTTTAGATCTTATCAGTTTACTTGTGATATGGTAAGCCACTAATTTAGATCATAACCAGTGTTTCTCAAGCTTTAATGTAAATACACATCCTCTGGTGATCTAACAAAAATATGGATTATAATTAGGTACATGCAGCCTTTTAATCATACTTCTTATTATTTGGTCAGGTTGGGATGGACTGTTGTCTAAATCTGACAGAAATGGGTTCTTTTGCAACTTCTTGTCAGCTGTCTGTTGTGTTAATGTCATTGTTTCTTGGCTCTCCTATTTCTTTTCTGTTACATTTTGTTTTAAATTTTTTTCTTGGTTTTTACATCAAATAATTTCTCTTTGTCCCTTTATAGCTTCAAATGTCTTTATCTTGTTTTCAAAATCAAAGCTGCTAATAATTTAAGTATAGAATTTAAGATTTAAAATTTACTGCTTTTGGACTTTTAAAGACATTGCTCTGGTTGCCAGTAATGCTGATGGGAAATTAGATGCAAAATCATTTTTATACTTTTGAAGGTAAGTTTACTTTTTAGATACTTTTAAAACTCTAAATTTATTCTCAGAGGTCCGAATCATATGAAGAGGAATCTAGGTTTGGGTTGTTTCAGATTCATTATGCTATGCATTTAACGATTCTTTAGAGGGGAAGAGGTATTTAGGGTGTTTGAAATGGACGTGTACACAGTGCTTTATTTAAAATGGATAAATGACAAGGCCCTATTTTATAGCACATGGAACTCTGATCAATGATATGTGGCAGCCTGGATGAAAGGGAAGTTTGGGGGATACTGGAAACGTGTATATGTTTGGCCGAGTTCCTTCATTGTTCACCTGAAACTATCACAATATTGTTAATAGGCAGTACCCCAATAGAAAATAAAAAGTTTAAATTACACCCCCCTCCCCCAAACCCAAACCCTTAAATTCTGAAGACTTGAGTCTGGCTTTCAGCTATTGCTTCTTAGATGTCTCTTATCCCTGTTTGTTGTCCTCTGCTTTACAGTCCAGCATCTAAATATTCTGTCAGTCCAATTCTGTGGATTTATTTTTGCCTGTTTGTTTTCTCCTGTGAGTGTCTCACAGTTTGTAATTGATTTTAGACATAATTGCTATAACTGACTTTGGACATAATGTCATAATATAGGGCTTTTCTGGTCGCTCAGGTGGTAAAGAGTCCACCTGCAATGCAGGAGACCCAGGTTTGATCCCCGGGTCAGGAAGATCCCCTGGAGAAGGGAATGGCTACCCGCTCCAGTATTATAGGAAAGACTGAGTGAAATCATCTTAATGCCTGGCAATGGGCAGGTCTCTTCTGCTATACCCTTGGAATAAAATGTCGAGTCCATATTGCAGGACTTGAGTGAGTCTGGAATTTTTGTTGCTATGTTTACCCTCAGGGCACAACCAGCTTCAATTGCTCTAGTGTTTCCTCCTGTTTAATCTGGGGTTTGCTGGGAAGTGTGTCTCAATGTTCCCTTGCACTGTCAGCTTTCTTTCAACTGTGCCACAGCACAAGTCTCTCTCCATACTTTTCCTCTCCTCCAGTAGTAGACAGATGTTGCACATTCTAGGTGTTTTCTAGGCTGGTGGTGGGGGATGTGGAACAAGAAGTATTGTCTCTTGTCCTGATTCAGCCTGAGTCTTATATATGCTCTGGGTCCTTGGGTGAGGGGTGTGCCCTCTGATCTTCCTCTCTGTCCCCCTGACATCCAATTTATGACTTTTTTATTTTGAAAATGTTGGACTTTTATTTTTCTTCTTCTTCTTCTTTTTTTTTTTTTTTTGTTCTTTCTCCATAAGTAGGAGACCCCAACTGGTATGGAATTTGGAATATTCCTTGCCTCTCTCTCTCCAGGGGTAGGATTTTCCTCTTTTTCTTTCCTGCAGCCACACTGAGTCTTCTGTGCCCAGGCTTCAGGGCTTTCTTCTATCCTTCAGACACTTCAGGATTCTGTTTCATAGAGAGGGTCTAATTAGAACTTCAGGCTTCACTCGTACAGACCTGCAGCACCAACAAAGGCTTTCTTTGGTGTTCCACTTTGCTCCCAATCTTTTTCATGAGCCCAAGGTGGAGGTCAATGGAAAGGAACCTGTGAATGGAAATAAAATCCCTTTGTGTATACAGCTTCCCAGGGTTCAACATGCTCCTGCTAGGCTAGTTCAGGTTTTCGTAATTGTGATGGTTAATCTGATGGGTCAACTCAGCTAGATATGTAAACACAGTGCCTGGATATTTGGTCAGACATTATTCTAAAGGTTTCTGTGAAGATGTTTTTGGATGAGAGTGACATGTAACTAGGTGAATCCTTTGTAAATCCAGGTTGCCCTCTGTAATATGCATTGGCCTTATCCAATCAGTTGAAGGCCCCAATAAAACAAAAGTCTCATCTTTTTGAGTAAGAAGGAATTCTGCCTGCAGATGACCTCTGTAACTGAACATTGGCAGCAGCTCTTTCCTGGGTTTCCAGCTTACTGGCCCATCCTATAGATTTCAGGATTGCTAGCCTCCATAACCAGAGAAGGCAATGGCACCTCACTCTAGTACTCTTGCCTGGAGGATCCCATGGATGGAGGAGCCTGGTGGGCTGCAGTCCGTGGGGTCGCTAGGAGTCGGACACGAATGAGTGACTTCACTTTTACTTTTCACTTTCATGCATTGGAGAAGGCAATGGCAACCCACTCCAGTGTTCTTGCCTGGAGAATCCCAGGGACAGCAGAGCCTGGTGGGCTGCCGTCTATGGGGCCGCACAGAGTCGGACACGACTGAAGTGACTTAGCAGCAGCGGCAGCAGCCTCCATAACTGCATGAGCCAAATCATTAAATTGTGTGTCTGTCTGTCTCTCTCCAGTTAGTTCTGTTTCTCTGGAGATTGCTGACCAATACAGCAATGAAAAACAAATTTTCCTGAATTTTAAAAGTCTTAAACTTTGATGGTGCCTGATTTCTTCTTTCCATGTTCTGTTACAGGTGAGCAGGAACTCCCAGTTCATCTCTCTGAGGAAACACCCATCTTCCCTTGGATTTCAGGCTTCTTCATTACCTTGCAAACTCAATTCAAGAAAAATTATCATTTTTTGAAGTTTATCCAGCATTTTCTAGTTTTTATGGGGCTTCCCTGGTGGTTCAGAGGTTAAAGCATCCGCCTCTAATGTGGGAGACGCGGGTGTCGATCCCGGGGTTGGGAAGATCCCCTGGAGAAGGAAATGGTAACCCACTCCAGTATTCTTGCCTGGAGAATCCCATGGATGTAGAAGCCTGGTAGGCTACGTCCACGGGGTCGCAAAGAGTCGGACATGTAGAAGCCTGGTAGGCTACGTCCATGGGGTTGCAAAGAGTCGGACACGACTGAGCAACTTCACTTTCACTTTCACTATTGTTGGCACAATGTTCTTTCCAGCTCTCTAAATCCTAGACTTAAAAAGAGCTTTCAGTAATGATTGCCTTAATCTCTCTTAGCATAAAACTAGAGGTATTTATTTTAATTCCTTTCTGCTCCTTTTTGTTGTTGTTATTCAGTCACTTAGTCATGTCTGGCTCTTTGCAACCTCATGGACTGAAGCACGACAGGCTTTCTAGTCTATCACCAGCTCTCGGAACCTACTCAAACTCATGTCCATTGAGTTGGTGATGCTAACCAACCTCTCATCTTCTGCTGTCCTCTTCTCCTCCTGCCTTCTATCTTTCCCAGCATGAGGGTCTTTTCCAATGAGTCAGTTCTTCTCATCAGGTGGCCAAAGTATTGGAGTTTCAGCAGTAGTCCTTCCAATGAATATTCAGGACTGATTTCCTTTAGAATGGACTGTCTTCATCAAGCTAAACAACTCCCATTGCTGTGGTAGTCTTTCTTTTTAAGGCTTGGGTTTGTAGTTTTCTGTGGTCTGATTTTTCCACACTTACACTCTCAAGTATATTCTGTCTTCCAGAAAAATTTTCCTTCTTCAATGGCATATTTTCTATTTTTAGATTATAATATTTTCTTTTTTTTATAGTATATCTTCACCATCATCCCAGTGTAATTTTTTGGAGTCAATAAAGAAAAATACTAACAATAAATCCATTATCCTGAACCAGAAGTTTCCTTACAGACCTTTAGCAACGGATAAATAACACTACTTTTGGTAAGTGTGATTTCAGTCCTGCTTAAATAATAATATGACAGTCCATCCTACTATCTATTTGCTTGCTATTCGTTCAATAAACATTCGGGGCTTTTTAATTTATAAGGCACTGTCTATATGTATTTTTGTTGCTGTTTAGTCCCTAATTTGTGTCAGTATCTTTGAGACCCTATGGACTGCAGCATGCCATGCTTCCTTATCCTTCACCATCTCCTGGATTTTGCTCAAATTAATATTCATTGAGCTGGAGATTACATTCAGCCATCTCATCTTCTGTTGCCCCTTTCTCCTCCTGCCCACACTTTTCCCCAGCATCAGGGTCCTTTTCAATAAGCCAGCTCTTTGCATCCTGTGGCCAGAGTTTTATATGTATAGTGGAGAGCAGACAGATAGAAATTAGCTTATGTTTATTAGGAAAGTAATTAATTACTGATGATTTAATTACAAGTGTAATAGATTCTATAAGAAGAAATTAGTTTGGAATGACAGTATTTAATAAGAAACCTAATCTAATCTGGCCGATAGGAGAGATTTCTTCCATAAAGTAAAATATGAGTTCCAGTCTAAAGAAGAATGTGTAAAGATTTTTAAGAAAGCAGAGGCTCAGGAAAAACAGTATTTTAAACTGTAAAAATAGCATCAAATGAGGTCCCCATTGTCCTTGGGATTTAGTGAAATCTACAGCCCTCTTCTTTGTAAAGCCTATGATTTCCTTTTTCTGAAAAAATATGTATAACTGTATGCAATAGATTAATGCAGGGAGTCAAAAGATGAGTCCCAAAACCTGCTCTGTCACTGATGAAGTTCTTTATTTTGGGTAAGTTAACTTCATTTCTTGGTGATTTGATGCTCTATTAAATGGTTTAAATTATTATAGTTGCTATGATAATTTTGTAGAGAAGATATAATAAAGATATTAATAATAATCAAGAGACAGAAATGTTTTTCTTAAACACTACTACAGTTATTTAACCCCATAGAAATAATTCAAAAATAGTATAAAGCTAAGTGTGCCTAATATTTTTTGAAATATTGTCCACTAATAGCAAAAATATAGAAATAACCTTAGTTTAATAGCATAAAGGTAAACTATGTTACATCAAATTAGTAAAAATTATTCAGCTTCTGAAATGAATGGCTATATAGAATCATGGGAAACCATATTCTAACTAAATCAAAGCAGCAGATTATATTAAGTTTGTATGGGTTTGAATTTGCAAACGTGAATAAAGTTTTGTTGATGCTGCAGCTTCTAGAATTGTATCTTTTTCTCAAAAAGAGTCTTTGATATGAATATAATCATTTAGAAGGAAAAATGACAGGATAGCTATGAAAAGTATGCCCCTTCTGACTTGGCTTCTGAGGCCTAATAAAACAAAATATGTCAAGATCTCTGAGCTAGAAATGGCAGTTTTTGATGCTCATGGATAACATAATTCTCATGCTCCAAATACAGAAGATGATATAAAATGAAAGATGGTTACCAAATCTCTTTCTGCGTGTGTCAGATTCAATCATCTGAAAAACATCCCTTTGGGCCTTGAGCCTATTTGTTTTTATAGATTTCTACTAAAATATAAATGGTCCTGGAAAGAGTAACTCCTTAAGGCATTATTAACTAGCTTCTTTGCTGACCTCAGTTGGTTAAGCCCGTAATTCTGTGACAAAAACTTATAAGGAAATCTAGGATGAAAATGGAAAGAAGCCAAGTTAATAAACAGCAGAGAGTAGGAACTACACTGAATCTAGTAGAATGCCCAACAAATGTTATCCCAGTGAACAGTCTTGCCTTAGGATCAGTTTCATATTTGTGTTTGCTTTTGCAAAAACATTAGTACCCATCTGCCAATCTAGTATACATCAATTTACTTTCTTTTCCACCATGCAACCTGAAGGATATAGGAAAGTATTATATTTTAAAAGAAGTCTAAGTGGGAAATTAAAATCTGGAAAAAACCTTCTAGTAGGAAATCTAAATTCTATTTTAAAAAACTGTAATTATGCTAACAAGGTGGGTTAGCAAAGATATCACAGTTGTGCCTTATCTTTGGTTTGATGTTTTCAGCAAGCCAATAAATAAATAAATGGAGACATCATTCATCATATATTTCTGATCATAAAACCAGCAGAAAGGAAGCATGCTCATTTGAATAGAATCACAGCATCTGATTCAACTGAATGATGAAATATTTCTTGCTCATGGGAGGAAAACCCATTTTAATTCTTTTCTCAGGCTACTTTTTTTTTCATGTAAGTGCATGATAGTGCACTGTCCCCAAGTTCTATATGTTGGGAGAATTAGCTCTGGCCACTGACTTGCAAGCCGCCTCTTGAATGAGGATATTATAACTGCTGTCCATTTTTGGCTGCCACCCACATACTAAGCTGTTCCATCTCTGAACCAAGCTCGGGCTTTTCGTCCTTGGTCAGCCTGTTGTAAGAGAGGCCTCATATGGCCTCAGACAAGAGCTGAGGGAGAGTTAGTGGCACAGCAGTGATGACATGAGGTGTAGGCTACAGGCTCACACCGTGTGCTTGTAACCTCTGGTTCTGCTTGTGCTAGTCCCGTCTTAAGACAGATGGCCCACTTTTTCATATGACTTGATGGGTCTGAAAATACCAAACTCATGTTGGGCAGATTTGGCAACAAGATCACTTAGTACCACATGGGTAAACTATCTTAGGAGCAACCCAGGAGGTATTCTTCAAAAGGTGCATAATTTCAGCTACAGGTAGCATGGCTTTGCTGAAGACTTCTAGCACTCTCCATTGTGATTTCCTAGGAGTTTTCTTAAGTTCCACATGAGTGTTTTCCCACCACCAAAATCTTTAATACCATAGGTTTTCCAGTTGATTTGCTCAAGTACCTGAGCTGCTTACATTGCAGCTTGAGAGCTCAGCAGGGCCATTCTTGCTATGGGTCCCAAGGCAAGCTGCTTGGCTTTCATTGTTTACAAACTGAGTTCTAAGAAAATCTTATCTTGGCAGAGCAGATCTTTCTTGGTTGAAGGTTTGACCTTCTTTGGAGTTTGGTTACTCCAGCTATTAAGTCTTGGGCCTGGGCCTCAACTTTCTGTGCCCTCTACAAGAGATTATCTCTGTGAGCTTCCAAGGAGGCCCTCTGGTATTTCACACTTAACTATTAATCAGTGATTAATTACTCAGCTTTTCTTTATTATTTCTCAGAATATTAGTTGTTAGTAACAACCACACAATTGCATAGTCTTATTTTTAGTTGCTGTTACTCTCATATTTCTTAGATGTTTGATACAGGGATTCCCTGGTGGCTCAGAAGGTAGAGACCCAGGTTCAATCCCTGGAGAAGGGGAATGGTTACCCACTCCAACTATTCTTTCCTAAAGAATGTCAAGGACAGAGGAGCCTGGTGGGCTATCGTCCATGGGGTGGCAAAGACTCGGATATGACTTAGTGAGTAACACTTTCACTTTCTTTCACCAATTAATATATTTTCCTCCACTGAAATAACATTTGAATTTATGGCTCAGGAGAGTTTTAACAATTGGACTGCCACTTGCGTCAGAGACTACAGTGCGCCATCTGTAACAGTGGAGATCTCTATCACCAGTGGGTGGCAATTGATTTAGTTACAAAACTCTATCTTAGCTATCTTTTTCTTGGACCACGTCAAGAACTGTTGTTGTAGGTGTGTTCCCTGGGATGCACCCTCTGAGATTCAGTTGTTCTTTTAAAATTTATTTATAATTTATTTGGCTGTGTGGGGTCTTAGTTGTGGCATGGAGGCTCAGTAGTTCCTTTGCAAATGTGGGATCCTAGTTCTCTGACAAGGGTTTGAACTTGTGTCCCCTGCATTGCAAGGCAGATTCTTAACCACCAGACCCCTAGTGAAGTTCCCTGGGATGCAGTTTTAACATACTCTCACTATTCTGTCCAAGATTGGCTTAGCTTTCCTCTATCATTCTTGAATTCACATCGTTCTGATTGGAAGTTCACAAGTTTTGCTGTGAATTCATTTACCACAGAGAACTCAGAAACCTGTGCAAAAATCTCAGGAAAACCTTTAAAGTACTATAATAAAAACTATTTAATCAATTAAAATAATGTATTTTGTCCATCCAATGTTGACACATATATACTTTCTCGTATACAAAATGCTGGAAACGTTTACCTGACTGTGGCTGCCAAATTCATGGTGATTAGAAGCATAAATACAGGCTTCCCGGATTTCAGAAAGCTGTTAACTTTCATAGAAACTCTCCTATTATTATACTTAGGGGAACCTATTATAGACTCTGGCCAGATACAGGCAGTGTGGTCAAGTGTTAGGTTCTGTTTATAGCTTAGAAAGTTGTTTTCCTAGAAAAATGAATACCTGTATGGGTTTTTTTTTTTTTGGTCTCTAATTATGCAGTAGGGAGCATAATTTATATGCTTACTTATTTCCCAAGAGTAATAACATGACTTATATTACCCATAAAGTATTTGGAGCTTTTAAATGATAAATAGAAAGTACTGTTTGTAAGAATTTTATTTTTTAAGTTTGTTCCACAAGTCTAAGCTAATAGTGATTTAAAATTTTTAGTAAAAATTAAAAAAATAAATTCTTGTGAGGTGCTATTAGTTCCTTTGATTAACCCCACTTCTTGCTTTAAGAGCTCACCTCTTAAATTCAATTAAGATTAAAATGTCAGAAGTCAAAATCTTCATGAAACTATAAACTGATTTGGGTAACAAATCAGTTAAAATAGGTTATTTTATCAAAAGTTGAAAAAATGTGGTTTATAGATATTTTCTGCAGTGAAGGAGGCTGTCAAATTTAGAGAAAATCCAGCATGAATACTGAAAATATAAAAATGGTTTAACCAGAACAGAAGTGTGGTGTCAAAATAATAATTTGGTGATACATCTGCCTTGGGTAATACCAGACTCTCTTATGTGTTGCCATTTCTTCCATTTGTGGCTCTGAGGTATACTTTCCACAATATCCTTAGAATTGTGGTCCTGTGGGTTTTTTTTTTTTTTTTTCCTTATATTATAACTTTTTTTTTCCTTCCCTCTGAGGATATTTGCAGTTAACCAAAGCATAGGAGTCAATCTAGAGAAGTGAAATATTGGGTGTTAGAGAGAAGTTGGGAGAGTCTGTGAGAGTATGTGGACTTCAATTCAGTTCGGTTGCTCAGTCGTTTCTGACTCTTTGCGACCCCATGAATCGCAGCACACCAGGCCTCCCTGTCCATCACCAACTCCTGGAGTTTACCCAAACTCATGTCCATTGAGTCAGATGCCATCCAGCCATCTCATCCTCTGTCGTCTGCTTCTCCTCCTGCCCCTAATCCGTCCTAGCATCAGGGTCTTTTCCAATGAGTCAACTCTTCACATGAGGTGGCCAAAGTATTGGAGTTTCAGCTTCAGCATCAGTCCTTCCAATGAACACCCAGGAATGATCTTTAGGATGGACTGGTTGGATCTCCTTGCAGTCCAAGGGACTCTCAAGAGTCTTCTCAACACCACAGTTCAAAGCATCAATTTTTCGGCGCTCAGCTTTCTTCACAGTCCAACTCTCACATCCAGACATGACCACTGGAAAAACCATAGCCTTGACTAGATGGACATTTGTTGGCAAAGTAATGTCTCTGGTTTTAAATATGCTATCTAGGTTGGTCATAATTTTCCTTCCAAGGAGTAAGTGTCTTTTAATTTCATGGCTGCAGTCACCATCTGCAGTGATTTGAGGGCCCCCAAAATAAAGTCTGACACTTTCCACTATTTCCCCATCTATTTCCCATGAAGTGATGGGACCAGATACCATGATCTTCGTTTTCTGAATGTTGAGCTTTAAGCCAACTTTTTCACTCTCCTCTCTCACTTTCATCAATAGGCTTTTAAGTTCCTCTTCACTTTCTGCCATAAGGGTGGTGTCATCTGCATATCTGAGGTTATTGATATTTCTCCCGGCAATCTTGATTCCAGCTTGTGTTTCTTCCAGTCCAGCGTTTCTCATGATGTACTCTGCATAGAAGTTCAATAACCAGGGTGACAATATACAGCCTTGATCTACTCTTTTCCTATTTGGAACCAGTCTGTTGCTCCATGTCCAGTTCTAACTGTTGCTTCCTGACCTGCATACAGATTTCTCAAGAGGCAGGTCAGGTGGTCTGGTATTCCCATCTCTCAGAATTTTCCACAGTTTATTGCGAACCACACAGTCAAAGGCTTTTGCATAGTCAATAAAGCAGAAATAGATAGATGTTTTTCTGGAACTCTCTTGCTTTTTCCACGATCCAGTGGATGTTGGCAATTTGATCTCTGGTTCCTCTGCCTTTTCTAAAACCAACTTGAACATCAGAAAGTTCACAGTTCACGTATTGCTGAAGCCTGGCTTGGAGAATTTTGAGCATTACTTTTCTAGCATGTGAGATGAGTGAAATTGTGCGGTAGTTTGAGCATTCTTTGGCACTGCCTTTCTTTGGAACTGGAATGAAAACAGCTTTTCCAGTCCTGTGGCCACTGCTGAGTTTTCCAAACTTTCTGGCATATTGAGTACAGCACTTTCACAGCATCATCTTTCAGGATTTGAAATAGCTCTACTGTTCATAGATGATGGCAGAAAACATGAGACTCCTAGGTCAGGGACAGATAAACAGTAATGTGGGGTGAATGAGCAAAGATCAGAGGTAGGCCTGTGGGTGACAAAACAGAAATGTTCATCCCAGGTGTGGAGGGGATCAGGGAGGAAGGAGTGGTGAGAGAAAGAGTTCCATGCAGAAAGAAACCTGTGCAAATACATGAGAGCACCAGAGAATCTTGGAATGATCAGCTTCAGCTCTCTCCTGATTTTTTTAAATAGTTATTTGTATATGTATTTTTCAAAAGAATGCAGTGCACAATACACTGATCTGAAGGACAAAGGCAAAACAAGGAAATCTGGAATCTCTTTCAATAATCATCTCCCTTTTGGGTGTAATAACTTAAGACGCGATGTTGGCATATTCTGGTTTCTCAAACTTCCGTTGTGTTAGAATCACTTGGGCACTTGGTAAAAATAAAGTCTTGGGTCCTTCAATAAACCTCAGTCTCTTTACAGCTTTCAGGTGATTCCTACACACACACCAGAGTTTAATAATCGCTGCCTTAGAAGATGGCTAGAAACAGCTTGAGGCTTAAGTAGTCCCAGGCCAACTCAGACACTGTTAACCCCCTCAGGGGCAGGCCCAGTCCGCCAACCGCAGGACAGAGCCTTCCAGATTTTCGTAAGAGGTAGCAGAGTCTTGAGCTTCTCAGAGGAAGGCTTAGTGATCCAAATAAGTCCCTGGCAGGGGTCAGGAGAGCTCAATTTTAATCTTGTGGTTGAAAGACTAATCTTAGACCAGTCCTCTACCCTCCGTATTGGTATTGCTCACTGTCTGCATTACTATGGAAAATTATGCATTGTTTGTGTGGATGCTGCAGGAAGAACAAGGTTGGTCTCTCAAAGTACTATGTAAAATAAGTTACTTTTGGCCCTAGAGCTCTGACTTCTTAACTTTGAAGGGGCACAGGTTAATAACAGGCTCTCTGGGGGACCCTGAATTGTTAGGCAGCAAGCTGGGGTGGGGGAAGGTTGGAGAAGTGCCTGGGAGTTGGACTAACTCTCCCGACACTCCTGGGCTTTCTCTTCCTCACTTCCCGCCCAGGGCACTGCAGCCACAGGCCAGCACCTGGCGACAGCCCTGCACCCCAGTGAGTCCAGTGAGGGCATGGGGCATGGCTGGGGACTGAGGCATCAGAGGAGGAGGAACAGCGAGGATGCCCTGGGAAGGAGCTGGCAGCAGGCAGGCAAGTGACCTATTCTTTCATGAATTTTGAGAATTGCCTTGCAAGGCACTGTAACCTGTCAGATGCAAGCTTTAAAAATCAGTGTTGAGTGATGGGGGTTGTAATGCAGTTGGCTCCATGTTCAGATTTGGTGAAGGGAGTTGGTTGATGAGAAGGGGGCAGTTTTCTGCCGCCGCCTCTAAAACTGTTTGTTAACTGTGCCGTGACTGAAGCTTGGAGGTTAGTTTCATTTTTAAAGGGTAATGTAACACTTCAATAGCTATCCTATTATACAGAATCACACTTGAGGGCCAAAAAGTAATGGTAACTACTTGAAATCAAATTTTGTTTTCTTCAGAAATTTCTGCTTTTCTATTACACAAAACTTTGAATTTTAATAACCAAATCATCATTCTGCTGAACTTTTTTTTTTTTTAGCATCTTATACTTGACACCCTGCTATCCATTCTTTAATTTTCCTGGGAGCCATGATCCATATTCCTGGCTTCATTTACGGCCTCCCAAATGTTCATGGCTCTCAGCTCCTTAGTTCACATTCTTAACTGCTTTTTCAACATATCTATTATAGTTAGTTGTGCTAGCGGCACTTAGCATTGTAAATATCCCGAACTAGATTTATCTATTCATTAGAAGACGTTCTTTATCTATGTTATTTATTTAATCTGTTACTGTTATCAGCCTGTTACCTAATATTCTTTCATCCATGTACACCTCCCCTCCCCAATACTTTCTTTAATTCATATTCTGTCTCAACTGGCTGCCTTGGCAGATTCTCATTTTCTTGCCTATACCACTATGTTGAGAAATTTAAACATGGAAAACATTAAGGAATTAATTAATTAATGTGCTAGTACTCTGAGAGAGGAGCTATAATTAGAGGAAAGGCAGGGAGGGGAGTCAGCTGCAGGAAGAGAAGCAGCAGGAAAGAGGGAGGACCAGGTGGTGTTTTGAGGCCTTAGCCTGGTGTCGCCAAAGGACTTCTCCACCACATTGTCAGTAGTGTTGGGAGACAAAGTCCCTTCTAGCCTGGCACAGCGATGTAGATAGAGTATGACAGTCACTGTCTTTAGCAATAGGCAGGATATTACGTTGGAATGCAACATCTAAGAGTTTCTACTCTGTCCGCATGTCAATGGATGAGAACAGGGAACATTAACAAAAGGTGGGGATAATAAAGGAAGAGGTAGTCACATAGATGTTTGGGTAGCATATGTAAGGGCAAGGGATGCATTGTGTCACGTATACAAGGTGGATCATGAGGGACACCAGGACATTTGAAACAGAGTGGCAGTCATGGCTACAACCCAGTGATAATATATCCTTAAACGAAATGTGGATTAACTGAGTTACTCAGCCCATGTGTAGGGATTGACTACCACTGTGTGCCAATTTCTCATCTAGGGCCTGTGGAGAGATGGCTATGAACAAGACTGTGTTACAGCCCTTATGGAGCTGACCTTGGGATGGAGAAGTCTGACGATAAACTAGTCTTTTCTCCCCAGAATATAATTTCAAGCAGTTGTAAATGCTATTTTAAAAATGTAGGCAGAGAATGATGTAGAAGAGGGGCTATTTTGTTTTCAGTGTTGAGAGAAGTCTTCATACAAGGTCATGTTGGCAGATACCTGAATGAAATGTGGAACCAAACCATGTAATGATCTAGGAGAAGTAGGTTCCACATAGAATGATTAGCAAGTTCAAAGGAGTCTTTAGACCCCGATTCTGTTGAACAGATCAGGATGCTGTTTGAGAGACTGAAAGAAATAACAGGTGTGAGATACCTGGATATCCTCCTGCCTTTTTGAGAAAAGAAATAACACAGAGGGTTAGGACAATACAGAGGAACTATGCTGCTGCTGCCCTTGATTGCTCTCTCAGATTCCTTATGCATTTTCATGTTGTTTTTCATATGAAAAGCCAAACGTATGCTTCGTCACCTACATGGCGAAAGATATATATATATGAGAAGACTTACTAAGGCCTTCCCCTGTGCTCCTATCCCTCAGTGAACATTCATTTTTCATAAATGTTCTCACACCATAATGCAGTGGTTTAACGACTTGTGTGTTCTCTCTACCCTTCCCTACTCCTAATACTACCAACACGGTGACCTCTTTGAGGGGAGCAAGTACTCCCTACTAACCATTCGTATTATTTTCATTTTGAGTATAGGTACACACACAGTAGGATGAGAGTATCTGTGTCTTTGTCATGAGCAGAAATAACATTTTTTTTCTACCATATTCCAGTTGTTACAGATACTACGAAATATCATTTATGCTTGTCACCACTTTGAATTTATGGTTGTTTCTAGACTTACCTCCATAGTTAGTGTATTAAAAATAAATAACTATTTTAAATTTAATTTTTATAGTTGGATAAGTGTATTTCAGAGTAAATGGTTTCCTTGTTATCCTGTGCATTGTATTTTATACATTAAGAAAAATTATTATGAAAAGTGTGCCCATAGATGTCATTCTACCAAAGGAGTCTGTGGCATGAAATATGTAAGTTTTTGTTTTAAAACTCAGTTGATTTATATAAAAATGATCTAGGTAAACTAGAGACAATATTATTTTCTCATAACAGGTATCTCATTCAGTCCTCTGACATGGTAGTAATTACCAACACATTCTGATGACTCTTATTACAAGGCCAGACCATTTGTTTGAGCTAGGATTCAAAGTATATATTTGCTTATTTGATATCTTCATGTCATCTCAAACTCAGATAGCCAAGACTAAGCCCCTAATTTTCCTTGCTGAAATCTGTTTCTGCCTAGTCTTACCTGTTGAGAAATATTCAGCCTACTGCTCAAACTGGTAATCTGATAGTCATTTTTTATTTTCTCCTTTCCTATTTCACTAACATCAAACCTGGGAGAAGGTCCTGTCAGCTCTACCCTCAACTTGAATGTGCTCTTTCCTCTATCTCCACTGTTCCCACCCTAATCTAGACCTCTGTCACGCTTTTTGTCTAGTTTATTGCCATAGCTTCCATATGGGTCTCCATAGTTCTACTATTTTACTTATAAGGACTCTGAGATACACAATGACATTAAGTACTTTCTCCAAGGTCACACGCTAGCTAGTAAGTGATTTAGGTGGAAGGCTAATATATAAAGATACATTGTGCTTGCCAGAGCCTGTATTTTGTGGTGTTAAATGTCTTCTAAATGTGAAGACAAATCTTGTAAGTAACTTAGGGTATACTTTGGATAACTTTTTTTTTTTTTTTTTACATCTCCAGGGTGACAAATGGCTTATTTAACACCTCATTTTATGACTTTGAATCATTTTACAATGCTCGGTAAACTATTATATTGCATTTTTCCAAATAAGCTTTCACTCCAAATAAAACTATGACCCCAAACACAATCATAAAATCAAAAATTCTACTGTACTCCTCTTAGCTTTTCCTTTATACAAATATGTGGATTAGGGGGCCCATAAATCCTTTTCATATCGATCTGCAGAAACTGTTGGGCAAAAAGTTAAGTTGCCTTTGTTCAAAGAATCTGCCACCAGTTCGTTTTCATCAACTTGCAGAGTATAAATGCATTTCCATATGTTTGGACCACAGACATTTCATTTTGTGTGTTGATTAAAGGGATGTGTGTGTGTGTGTGTGAATCACTCACTTGTGTCCGACTCTTTTGACCCCATAGACTGTAGCCCACCAGGTTCTTCTGTCCATGGAGTTCTCCAGGCAGGAAAACTAGAGTGGGTAGCCATTTCCTTCTCCAGGGGATCTTTCTGACTCTGGTCTCTGGCATTGCAGACAGATCCTTTACTGTTGGAGCCACCAAGAAAGCCCGATTAAGAGTAGAGCTACTCTATTTCACCATCTCTTACAACATACAAGGAATAAAGACTGTGTAGGTTTGTCATTGTAGTTTTACCTGTTTTGGATTTGTCTCTTTCACGAATAAGTAAACAGTAGTTACCAAAATGATATCACTGGATGGATGCTCACGGTCATGGTTTCCTGCTCAAATAGATATGAAACTCTGTAGAATCTGTTACCTTTAAATTCATTAAATTCCTGGGCATGTCATCTGCCCTGAGAAGTCCTATAGTTAAAAAAAAAAAAGTTAATATAGTGTTTTTAAATTTAGTTGAACAGAAAATTTCCATGAAAGACACCTGTAAATACTGCTATTTGTTGTTCATTTGCTTAGTTGTGTCCAACTCTTTGCAATCACATGGACTGCAGCAAGCCAGGCTTCCTTGTCTTTTGTCATCTCCCAGAATTTGCTCAAACTCATGTCCATTGAGTCAGTGATGCCATCCAACCATTTCATCCTCTGTTGTCCCCTTCTTCTCCTGCCTTCAGTCTTTCCCAGCATCGTGGTCTTTCCTAGTGAGTTAGCTCTTTGCATCAGGTGACCAAAGTATTGGAGCTTCAGTATCAGTCCTCCCAATAATTATTCAGGGTTGATTTCCTTCAGGATTGACTGGCTTGATCTCCTTGCTGTCCAAGGAACTCTTAAGAGTCTTCTCCAGCATACTGCTCTAGGCTTAAACATTAAAAAAATATTTTTACAAGGTATTGGTTTCTGCCATACAGCAATGGAAATCAGCCATAATTATACATATATTCTCTCCCTCTTGAGCCTCCCTCCCTTTCCCCATCCCACTCCTCTAGGTCATCACAAAGTACCAGACTAGGCTCCCTGTGTTGTATAGCAACTTCTCACCAACTGTCCATTTTACACATGATAGTATATATATATTGATGCTTCTTTCTCCATTCCTCCCATTCAGTCCCCCCAAACTGTGTCCACAAGTCCATTCTCTACACCTGCCTCTCCATTCCTTCCTTGCAAATAGGTTAGTTAATACCATTTTTCTAGATTCCATATGTATGTATTGATTTACTATATTTGTTTTTCTGACTTCACTCTATAACAGGCTTTAAGTTCATTTACCTCACTAGAACTGACTCATCTGTGATTTTTATGGCTGAGTAATATTCCATTGTACATATAATATGTACCACACATCTTTTATCCCTTCCTCTGTCAACATCTAGGTTGCTTCTGTGTCCTGATTGTTGTAAATAGTGCTGCAGTGAACATTGTGGTACCTGTGTCTTTTAGAATTCTGGTTTTCTCAGGGTGTATGTCCAGTAGTGGGGCTGCTGGGACATATAGTAGATTTATTCCTAGTTTTTAAAGGAATCTCCATACTGTTTTCCATAATGGCTGTATCACTTTACATTCCTGCCAACAGTGTACGAGGGTCCTCTTTTCTCCTTATCCTCCCCAGCATTTGTTTGTAGATTTTTTGATGATGGCTATTTTGACCAATTTGAGGTCATACCTCATTGTAGTTTTGATTTGCATTTCGCTAATAATGAGCGATGTTGAGCGTCTTTTCATGCATTTATTGGCCATTTGTATATTTTCTTTGGAGAAATGCCTGTTTAGTTCTTCTGCCCATTTTTTTGAGTGGGCTTTTTGCTTTTCTGATATTGAGCTGTATGAGCTGCTTTTGTATTCTGGAGATTAATCTTTTGTCAGTTTTGTTTGAAAATATTTTCTCCCATTCTGAGGGTTGTCTTTTAATCTTGTCTATTGTTTTCTTTGCTGTGAAAAAGCTTTGAAGGTGAATTTGGTCCCATTTGTTTATTTTTGTTTTTATTTCCATTACTTGGTGGTGGGGCAGGACACTAATGGTAAAGAACCTGTCTGCCGGTGCCGGGGACATGAGTTCAATTCATGGGTGGGGAAGATCCCTTGCAGGAGGGCATAGCAACCCACTCCAGTATTCTTACCTGGAGAATCCCATGGACAGAGGAATCTGGTGGGCTGCAGTCCATGGGGTCGCAGAGAGTTGGACTCGACTGAGTGTCTGAGAAAACACACAAGGAGGTGGGTCAAAGAGAATCTTGCTGTGATGTATGTCAAATAGTGTACTGCCTTTGTTTTCCTCTAAGAGTTTTATAATTTCTGGTCTTACATTTAAGTCTTTAATCCATTTTGAGTTTATTTTTGTATACGGTGTTGCTATAGGCTTTTAAAGTATGTTTACGTATTAGCATGAGTAATGTATTGTCTTATAAACATGAGAACAGAATTGACCTTAAAATAACCAATGGAAAGGCCTGAGAAATTCCTGAACTATTATAGGAGAAATACCCACAAATTTGATATTCTTATTGTTTGTATTCTCCTTACAAACTCTCCTGTGAACTCTGGTTTCTATGAAACATGACAGTTACCCATATTCAATTTTATGTGTGTCATAGAAGTATCCTCCCATAAAAATGTAAAGGTAGATTGATTACAGGTAGTGAAGATGACCATTCTGCTTCTATTAATATGTGTTAGAGGCCAAGAAATACTGTTCTAAATAGCTAACAATAGTAATTTGTCAATGAAATGTTTTGGTTTTCTTCATTTATTATTTGGAGTGATTTTGAGGGAAAGGAAAATGGAAGAGAGTGATATCTGTAAGTTTTGGAACATTTTCAGAGAAAAACATTAGGCCAGTTATTGAGTTGAGAATTAAAAAGTTTTTAAATGTAAGACTTAATGCAGCCTCAGAAGCATAATTGTTACTTTCCATGTAACTGGATGGTAATAATTTTTAAAGCTCCTCTTTCTGATCAACTACTTTTGCCCTTTATTTGACTTCTGGACATCTTTATCCTACTTTCTTCTAAACTCTTTTTCTGTTGACTAGATTGTCTAAGTCACTACTGCAGTATCTTCACATTGGCTCATAATTTCTTTCCCTGGCTTCCAAGATAAATATCTCCCCAAGGAGAAGGCAGTGGCACCCGACTCCAGTACTTTTGCCTGGAAAATCCCTTGGACGGAGGAGCCTGGTGGGCTGCAGTCCATGGTGTCACTAAGAGTCGGATACGACTGAGCAACTTCACTTTCACTTTTCACTTTCATGCATTGGAGAAGGAAATGGCAACCCACTCCAGTGTTCTTGCCTGGAGAATCCCAGGGACGGGAGAGCCTGGTGGGCTGCTGTCTATGGGGTCGCACAGAGTGGGACACGACTGAAGTGACTTAGCAGCAGCAGCAAACTGTGTTATATGCAGGTTGTGTGAAGGACAGCCTTTCTTACTGAAAAAACCCAAACTGTGGTGTGTCCTTTGGACTCTTATTTCTGTCTACCCTTTTCAGTCCTTAGTAGCTGCACCTGTGCCTGATGAATCAAATATTTAGAAAGCACAAATTGAGAGATGATTATGTTTTTGTAGGTGTTCTATTGATAAGCAAGGAAGGCAATGGCACCCCACCCCAGTACTTTTGCCTGGAAAATCCAATGGACGGAGGAGCCTGGTGGGCTGCAGTCTATGGGGTCGCTAAGAGTCGGACACAACTGAGCGACTTCCCTTTCACTTTTCACTTTAATGCATTGGAGAAGGAAATGGCAACCCACTCCAGTGTTCTTGCCTAGAGAATCCCGGGGATGAGGGAGCCTGGTGGGCTGCCATCTATGGGGTCGCACAGAGTTGGACACGACTGAAACGACTTAGCAGCAGCAGCAGCTATTGATAAGACTGAGTCTCTGTATGTCATTTGCCACTTATGAAAAGGGTGCTTATATTAGGCAGGTGATTTGGGTTTGGGTGACTAAATGAATATTGTAGCTTCTTGACTTAAACAGAGGTAAACTGGGGAAAGCAAGGAGATCAAACCAGTCAATCCTAAAGGAAATCAACCTTGAATATTCTCTGAAGGGACTGATGCTGAAGCTCCAATACTTTGGCCACCTGACGTGAAGAGCCAAATCCTTGGAAAAGGCCCTGATGCTGGGAAAAATTGAAGGCAGGAGGAAAAGTGGACAATAGAGAATGACATCGTTGGATGGCATCACCCACTCAATGGACATGATATTAAGTGAACTCTAGGAGATGGTGAAGAACAGAGAAGCTGGGCATGCTGCAGTCCATGAGGTCGCTAGGAGTCAGACATGACTGAGCAACTGAACAATAACAACCAGAAACTAGGGACGTTCAGTTATTGAATTAACAGTAGAAACCTTCTCTTATGAGCCACGTGACTTGTCTATTTAATTTTAAATTATGTACAATATATCCTTATAGCATATTTATCTTATACATAGTAATCTGTGCCTCTTAATCCCCTATATCTTGCCCATCCCCTCTTCCCTCTCCCTACTGGTAACTACTCATTTTTTTCTCTATATCTGTGAGTCTGTTTCTTTTTGTTTTATTTACTGGTTTTATTTCTTTTTAGATTGTACATATGAATGACATAATATAGTGACTGTCTTTCTCTGCCAGACTTCTTTCACTTAGCATAAAACCCTCAAAGTCCATCCATGTTGTTACAAATGGCAAAATTTCATTCTTTTTATACCTGTCTAGTATTCCATTGTGGACTTCCCTGGTGGCAAATGGTAAAAAATCAGTCTGCAATGGAGGAGACATAGATTCAGTCCCTGGGTTAGGGAAGATCCCCTCTAGAAGGAAATGGCTACCCATTCCAGCATTCTTGCCTAGAGAATGCCTTGGACCGAGAAGCTTGGTGGGCTACAGGCCATGGGTTGCAAAGATTCAGACATGACTAAATGACTAACACTTTCAGTATTCCATTGTATATGTATACCACATCATCTTTATCCTTTCATCTACTGATGTACACTTAGATTGCTTCCATATCTTGGCAGTTGTGAATGTTTGGCAGTAAACAGTGGGGTTCATGTATTTTTTCAAATGAGTGTTTTGGCAATTTGGGGATATATACCTGGTAATGAAATTACTAAGTCATAAGGTAGCTCTTGGAGAAGGGAAGTGGCAGAATACTCCAGTATTCTGGCCTGAAAAGTCCCATGGACAGAGGAGCCTGATGGGCTACAATCCCTGGCATTGCAGAGAGTCAGATACAACTGAGCACACACACGTGCATGGTAGCTCTATTTTTAGTTTCTGAGGAAATTCCATACTGTTTTTCACATTGGCTGCACCAATTTATGTTCCTACCAACAGTGTACCAGGGTTTCCTAGATGCTCATTATTAGAACATTGTAAGGAAGTGTGAGAATTATCAAATAACAAACCAGAGAAGTATACAGAGACTAGAAAACCATGTTTGGTTTTGTAGATCAAGGTTAAGAGTGGGTTTAAGTGTTAAGGGAAGCTGTTGAAAACTTTTGTGTATAAGAATGATAAGATCTTAATTTTAAACGATTATTTAGGTTGATTATTTCATCACAATAATTATTTCTGGCTTCTGTGTCATATGTAGGCTGAAACAGATTAAGAGTCTATGGCAGCAGTCCTTAGACTATTAGTCCTTAGCTAAGAGTCTATGATGAAGTATCTATGGCAATTTGGAGAAGATTTGAGGATTTGGATGTTTAAATTTTTGTTGTGCTTGTTAGACATCAAAGGTTGATACCAAATTAATCTGTTGGATATACAGGACAGAGTTCAGGTAAGAGTTTAGGACCATCAATAAAAATAAAGTTTTTAGTGTAGAGATTGATTTAAAAACTGGAATGAATCTGATCCCAAAGGGAATAAGTGTAAATAAGAGAAGAGATGAGAGATGAAGATTGAGAGTTAAATTCTTGGGTGGTCAAAGACAACATAAAGAAACAGCTGGCAAAGTAGAAGAATCAAGAAAGTGTGGTGTTTAGAAAGTCATTTGAAGAAATGATTTCAATGGAAAATATTGACTGTGCTAAAAACACTGACAGATGGAGGAAGATGGGACAGATAGGTAATTATGGATTTGGCAACATGGAGATCAGTGGTGATCTTTGTAAGAGCTTTTAGTGAAGTGTTGAAGAGGAATAGGACAATAGGGAAGAGGAAGTGCAAAATAACAATTGTTAATTCTTAAAAGATTTTTGCTATTAGTATTTGGAAGTAAGATAAATGAAAGAGTCACTTTTAAGGCATAAAGTCAAGATTGTTTACTTATTTTGTTAGATAAGCGGTATTACAATATGTTTGTATACTGATGGAAATAATGTTGTCAATAGGAAAGGTTATGTTGCAGGAGAAAGTAATGAATTGCAGAAGTCTTTGAATAAGCCAGCAAGGATTGGACCTATTGCTAAAGTAGAGAGCTTATTTTTTAAACACTGTGACAGAAGTGAAGACCACCTATGGAAAGATACATAAATTCTCTTTCAATTGTTTATATTTTATCATTGAAATATTTGGGATTCCCAGGTGGCTCAGTGGTAAAGAATCCTCCTGTAATGCTGGAGACACAGGTTCAATCCCTGGGTCTGGAAGATCCACTGGAGAAGGAAATGATAACCTAGTTCAGTGTTCTTGCCTGGGAAATCCCACAGACAGGGAAACCTGGTGGGCTACAACCCACAGAGTTGTATACAACTTAGCAACTGAGCATGCACACACATTGAAATATTTAAAAGAGTAACTGTTGAGAAGGAGGAGGCTTTGGGAAATAGAATGGATAAGAAGTAGTAAATAGTCCACTCAGAGAGGCAGTATGGATTGGCTGAAAAAAAAAGAGGAGGTGTCAGGGCAGTTTAAACGTTTACTCAAGTTTCATGGTCTTTAAGTTAAAGTCAGAAATGTTAGGTGGCTCTGTTCTAGCCACAGGAACAAGATCAAAGTCATCAGCTGCTGCTGCTGCTAAGTCGCTTCAGTCGGGTCTGACTGTGCTACCCCATAGACAGCAGCCCACCAGGCTCCCCCGTCCCTGGGATTCTCCAGGCAAGAACACTGGAGTGGGTTGCCATTTCCTTCTCCAATGCATGAAAGTGAAAAGTGAGAGTGAAGTCGCTCAGTCATGTCTGACTCTTTGCGACCCCATGGACTGCAGCTTACCAGGCTCCTCTGCCCATGGGATTTTCCAGGCAAGAGTACTGGAGTGGGGTGCCATCGCCTTCTCCGAAAGTCATCAGAGTTGGAGTTAATCTTAATTGGAGTTTTTCTACTTGAGTTTGAAATACAAAAGAGTAATGGAGATGTTGAGGGTGAATGAGAAGGTGAATAAAATGATTAACCATGGGAAACCTACTTAGGTAAAAAGAATTTGTATTTCTCCAATGTACTTAATGTAAGTCCCAGGTGGCTCAGTGGTAAAGAGTCTACCTGCCAGTGTAGGAGATGCAGAAGACATGGGTTCAGTCTCTGGGTCAGGAAGATGCCCTGGAGGAGGAAATGACAACCCACTCCAGTATTCTTGCCTGAGAAATCCCATGGATGGAGGACAGGCCACAGTCCATGGGGTGGTAAATAGTTGGACCCAACTGAGCAGTGCAATGCAATGTATTTAACATAATTTTATAACCTTTAATTTCTTTCTTTTTATGTTGTGCCCTCTGAAATCAAAAGCAGACATTAATCTTACTAGCAGACAGTGCCTAAAGTCAGCTCAATATCTTCCTGTTCAGTAGACCGAGGATTCTACAATGTGTTGACAAGGTCACTCATGAAATTCTTACATTCAGTAGAGTATAAGAATTATGAAGATGTTTCATGAAACTAGATTCTTTTAGAAACTATGAAGTATAGCAGTTTTAGACAGAAAAATACATTTTGATTTTTAAAAAAATCATGACTCATGAAGGCAACTTGAGCATGCTGAAGAATATACCAGCTCAAGGAGATCAATCCACTGGTTCTTAGGTGTGTCACCTCTAAGCAGGGTGTTATTTCCTGGAGCTTGATTTTCTTTTGATGAAACAAAGAATGTTTGTTCAGTGAGAGCTGTCAGCCCTGAGTTCTATCATCTGTGAAGCAGCAGGGAGACATAAAACCAGCAGGTTTTTACGTGAGAGGATGTTTTTACGTGAGAGGATGTTTGAGGATGAGGTGGTGAAGCTGCAGCTCACTGCAGCGCACAGCTGGATCCGTGCTGTCACAAGCAGGCACTGCGTTCTGGTCTAGTGTTCGGATGTGGAGAATTGGTGTGTGTGCGCCTACCTGTGCTCGAATGGGATACTTCATAGTCCTCCATGTGAAACTTCTGAATGTCATAACAAATCAGTATATTTTGTAACATAAATTAAGTACCTTTTGATTCTTTAAAGGATCAACAGCTGTGCTCTTTACAACTACACAAAAACAATTGTTTTGTTCTATTATTTGAAAAAAGCTAGTAACAAGGCATTTGTCTTTCTCTTAGCTAGTGGCTTAGGAGTAGGATGGAGGGAGCAAACTCTAAGTGTTTTATTATAAAGGTGGAAATGTCTATTCCTAATAACACTTCTTTTTGAGAGGGGATTTTTATAAACTTATTAGTGCCAAATGGAGTGTCCTAAATTGGTCTAGAATTAAAATAGATAGCTATTATATTTAGTTTAATATATTTTATATTAGAATCGTTTATTCAGCCCTTAGAGCAACCATAAAATTACCCTCAATAAAGCAACATATTGTACCCTCTGTGATATTTTGCCAACAAAGATGCTCATGGAGAATCATTCTTTTAACAAAATAATTTCTCTGAGTTTGTATAGTGGAAATGTTCTCAAACTGTGGCTTCTCGTGACATTGGAATCCCTGAAATATTATGTATAATGTTGTGTATGTTCATATTTTCAGGAGAGAAAAGCTAAAGCTTTTATCAGATTCTCAAAGAAGTCTCTACCTATTTAAAAACATTAATAAGTATTCTAGTTGTAGAACTAAGAAATTATTTCCTTGGGGACTGTCTGGATCTACATACAAGAAATATTATTTTAAGAGAATACTACCACACTGCCTAGTACTTAATAGACTTTAAATAAATGTTGGCTAAATTTCCATTGATAGTGCTAAGGCAAAAGTTGCTAAAGATCATTTTGAAGTAAGCTATATCAATACATTGGGAAATAAGAGAGAAATGGAGTTTTGAATAAAGGAATTCTGAAAGCAAGGACATTTTAAATAACAAAACTGTATTAAAAAATACAGAAACATAGAAATAGAAAAGGAACAATGACTTCTTCCCATTCATATTAAAATACTGTTTCCAGTTTTGAAATTTGATATTTAATAAATGTATTATTTATGTATCAGTGGGTTTATTTTTTTTCCAAATTAAGAGTTTAAAGTTGTGACTGTAGACAAGTTTAAAAGAAAGATGCTAGATTCTTACCAGGTTAAGTATCATGAGAAAAAGTTTGGACATATAGTGGAAAAAATGACAGATTTTTAATAAATAGTTCTGGATTAATTGCATATTTATAGTTAAAAAGTATCTTTATTCCTGTATTATACTATATACAAAAATAAATTTTGGATGGCTTGCAATCTAAATGCAGAGGGCAAACCACTGAAGATTTATAAGTACACAAGAAAACACTTTTATGATCCTTTGTAGACAAGAATTTCTTAAATTAGACACCAAAAAGTGCCCATGATAGAAGTAAGAATTTATAAATTGATCTATAGTAAAATTAAACAACTTATAGCTATCAAAAGACAATATTAAGGGACTGAAAATACTCAGAATGGGAAAAGATACTTTAATATTGATGACATTTATCTATAAGGTACTTATAGGCATAATTTTTAATAAATTATTATGAATTAAATGGAAAGATGGATGACCCTGTGGGAAAACTGACAAAACACTTGAACAACAAAAATATGGCAAATTAACACAGGAAAAGTATTCCATCTCAGTTATAAAAGAAATGCTAATTAAACTGCAATGCCATACAACTGCATACCTGGCAGAATGACTGAAAAATAATATGAAGTGTTGACAAGCATGTAAAGCAACTAGAACACTCAATCAGCTACTTGGGAGTTAAGATTGATTTAACCAATTTTTTAAACTGATGCATGGATGCTAAGTTGCTTCAGTTCAGTTCAGTTGCTCAGTCGTGTATAACTCTTTGCAACCCCATGAACTGCAGCATGCCAGGCCTCCCTGTCCATCACCATCTCCCGGAGTTCACTCAGACTCATGTCCATCGAGTCAGTGATGCCACCCAGCCATCTCATCCTCTGTCGTCTGCTTCTCCTCCTGCCCCCAATCCCTCCCACCATCAGAGTCTTTTTCCAGTAGTCAACTCTTCACATGAGGTGGCCAAAGTATTGGAGTTTCAGCTTCAGCATCAGTCCTTCCAATGAACACCCAGGACTGATCTCCTTCAGAATGGACTGGTTGGATCTCCTTGCAGTCCAAGGGACTCTCAGGAGTCTTCTCCAACACCATAGTTCAAAAGCATCAATTCTTCAGCGCTCAGCTTTCTTCACAGTCCAACTCTCACATTTTGTGTCAGTCATGTTCAACTCTTTGAGACCCTATAGACTGTAGCCTGCCAGGTTCTTCTGTCAATGAGAATTCTCCAGGAAAGAATACTGGAGTGGCTTGCCATTTCTTCCTCCAGGGGATCTTCCTGGTTCAGGGATTGAACTTGTGAATCTTATGTCTCCTGCATTGGTGGGCAGGTTCTTTACCACTAGTGCCACCTGTTAAGCCCATTTAAACTGGTAATACTCACTAATTTTGAACATACATACACTACAACTCAGCAGTTCTACTCCTTGACAAACATTCGACAGAAACACATACTTATATTCACTGATAGATATATAAGAATGTTCAGTAAAGCACAATTTGCAACAATCTAAAACTGGAAGCTATCCAGCTAATCAACAATGGGATAATGGATAAATAAGTGATGACATACTCATCCAATGGAATACTATGTATAGAATGAGAATGAATGATCTATAATACAGCAATATGGAAGAATCTCATAAACATAATGTTGAAAGAAAATTCAGACACAAAATATGTGTTGTGTGATTCTATTTATATAAAGTATTAAGGTCCATCTAGTCAAGGCTATGGTTTTTCCTCTGGTCATGTATGGACATGAGAGTTGGACTGTGAAGAAGGCTGAGCACCAAAGAATTGATGCTTTTGAACTGTGGTGTTGGAGAAGAATCTTGAGAGTCCCCCAGACTACAAGGAGAGCCAACCAGTCCATTCTGAAGGAGAGCAGCCCTGGGATTCCTTTGGAGGGAATAATGCTAAAGCTGAAACTCTGGTATTTTGGCCACCTCCTGCGAAGAGCTGACTCATTGAAAAAGACTCTGATGCTAGGAGGGATTTGGGGCAGGAGGACAAGGGGATGACTGAGGATGAGATGGCTGGATGGCATCACTGACTCGATGGATGTGAGACTGGACTGAACTGAATACAGGTTTCAAATAAGAATCAGTTCAGTTCAGCTGCTCAATTGTGTTCGACTCTTTGCGACTCCATGAATGGCAGCATGCCAGGCTTCCCCTGTCCGTCACCAACTCCCGGAGTTTACTCAGACTCACATCCATCGAGTCATTGATGCTATCCAGCCTTCTCATCCTATGTCATTCGTTCTCCTTCTGCCCTCAATCTTTCCCAGCATGAGGGTCTTTTCCAATGAGTCAGCTCTTTGCATGAGGTGGCCAAAATATTGGAGTTTCAGCTTCAACATCAGTCCTTCCAATGAACACCCAGGCCTGATCTCCTTTAGGATGGACTGGTTGGATCTCCTTGCAGTCCAAGGACTCTCAAGAGTCTTCTCCAACACCACACTTCAAAAGCATCAATTCTTTGGTGCTGAGCTTTCTTTATAGTCCAACTCTCACATCCATACATCACTACTGGGAAAACCATAACCTTGACTAGATGGACCTTTGTTGACAAAGGAATATCTCTGCTTTTAATATGCTGTCTAGGTGGGTCATAACTTTCCAAGGAGTAAGCATCTTTTAATTTCATGGCTGCAATCACAATCTGCAGTGATTTTGGAGCCAAAAAATAAAGTCAGCCACTGTTTCCACTGTTTCTCCATCTATTTCCCATGAAGTGATGGGAACGGATGCCATGATCTTTGTTTTCTGAATGCTGAGCTTTAAGCCAACTTTTAACTCTCCTCTTTTACTTTCATCAAGAGGCTTTTTAGTTCCTCGTCACTTTCTGCCATAAGGGTGTTGTTATCTGCATATCTGAGGTTGTTGATATTTCTCCTGGCAATGTTGATTCCAGCTTGTGTTTCTTCCAGCCCAGCATTTCTCATGATGTACTCTGCATATAAGTTAAATAAGCAGGGTAACAATATAGAGCCTTGACGTACTCCTTTTCCATTTCAGAACCAGTCTGTTGTTCCATGTCCAGTTCTAATTGCTGGTTCCTGACCTGCATACAGGTTTCTCAAGAGGCAGGTCAGGTGCTCTGGTTTCCCATCTCGTTCAGAATTTTCCACAGTTTATTGTGATCCACACAGTCAAAGGCTTTGACATAGTCAATAAAGCAGAAATATGTTTTTCTGGAACTCTTGCTTTTTCAATGATCCAGCAGATGCTGGCAATTTGATCTCTGGTTCCTCTGCCTTTTCTAAAACCAGCTTGAACATCTGGGTATTCTCAGTTCACATATTGCTGAAGCCTGGTTTGGAGAATTTTGAGCATTACTTTACTTGCATGTGAGATGAGTGCAATTGTGTGGTAGTTTGAGCATTCTTTGGGATTGGAATGAAAACTGACCTTTTCCAGTCCTGTAGCCACTGCTGAGTTTTCCAAATTTGCTGGCATATTGAGTGCAGCACTTTCATAACATCATCTTTCGAATTTGAAACAGCTCAACTGGGATTCAATCACCTCAACTAGCTTTGTTTGTAGTGATGCTTCCAAAGGCCCACTTGATTTCACATTCCAGAATGTTTGGCTCTAGGTGAGTGTGAGACACCATTGTGATTATCTGGGTTGTGAAGAATTTTTTTGTACACTTCTGTGTATTCTTGCCACCTCTTCTTAAAATCTTCTGCTTCTGTTATGTCCATATCATTTCAGTCCTTTATTGAGCCTATCTTTGCATGAAAATTTCCTTTGATATCTCTAATTTTCTTGAAGAGATATCTAGTCTTTCCCATTCTGTTGTTTTCCTCTATTTCTTTGCATTGATAACTGAGCAAGGCTTTCTTATCTCTTCTTGCTATTCTTTGGAATTCTGTATTCAGATGCTTATAGCTTTCATTTTCTCCTTTACTTTTTGCTTCTCTTCTTTTCACAGCTACTTGTAAGGCCTCCAGACAGCTATTTTGCTTTTTAGTTTTCTTTTCCATGGGGATTGTCATGATCCCTGTCTCCTGTACAAGGTCATGAACCTCCATCCACAGTTCATCAGGTACTCTATCAGATCTAGTCCCTTAAATGTATTTCTCACTTCCAGTGTATAGTTATAAGGGATTTGATTTAGGTCACACCTGAATGTTCTAGTGGTATTTCCCACTTTCTTCAATTTAAGTCTGAATTTGGCAATAAGGAGTTCATGACGTGAGCCACAATCAGCTCCTGGTCTGATACAACAAAATAATCTATCGTGATAGAAGCCAGCATAGTGGTAAACTTAGAGACAATGATTGGAAGCAGGGCATGAGAGCATCTTCTGGGCGCTGGTCATGGTCTCCTTTGATCTGGGCATTGCACAAATGCAGGTAATTTGTGACGGTTCATAGAGCACTATGTTGTGCTATGCTTAGTTGCTCAGTTGTGTGCAACTCTTTGAGACCCCATGGATTGTAGCCCACCAGGCTCCTCTGTCCTAGGGATTCTCCAGGCTACAGTACTGGAGTGGATTGTCTTTCTCGTCTCCAAGGGATCTGCCCAACCCAGAGAATGAACCCAGGTCTCCTGATTTTCAGGAGGATTCTTTACCAGCTGAGACACCAGGGAAGCCCAAGAATACTGGAGTGGTTAGCCTATCCCTTCTCCAGGGGAACTTCCCAACCCAGGAATCAAATTGGGGTCTCCTGCATTGCAAGCAAATTCTTTACCAGCTGAAATACCAGGGATACTTTAAAAATATGAATATTCTCTAATAAAAAGTAACAAACTAATTCAAAATTACCTGGAAATAAAACTAATACTTAAAAAAATTGGTGATTTAAAAATTGAAGTGCTTTTGCTAGATTTTAGTACTTTTTACCGGTGAAGAAGGTTGCAGCACTGGGCAAAGTATAAACATGCTTTATTATGACCTTTTTTGCACAGTGGAATAGAGGCCGCAATATGTCACAAGGGAAGTTTCCTAGGAAAGACTTTGGTGATGATTTATGCTTCTGCAAACACATTATTTGCTGAAATAAACACTTCAACTGCTCTGAGGATTTGGAGAAACTGTTCATTAAACTGCAAGAGAATGACAAAAGAATTCACTGAACAGAAAATAAATAGCCTGCTATGTAGCTTTTCTCTCTCAGATAACTTGGAGATTAATGAGATTATATTGCTGAGAATTGCTGTCCTACCCAGTGCAAACCAAATATAAACAAACTAATTGAAAAACATCTCATATCTGATGTGTTTGAAAGACTATTTTTTTTTTTTTTTTAGTAGGAAAGTAACTTTCAAAATGTGTAGTATTTTGAACACTCTTAGAAAACCTACTTGGTGATGGAGTGAGTGGGACTACTTATCCAGAGATGGATTATGGCTTTATTGATGTAACAACTTGAGGCTAACAGCTTCTAAGAAATGAGCAATCAGTATGATTCTTGAGCCCTTAGGAAAAGGTTTTTCTGTATACTTTACTATCTGTATACTTCTATCTGTGTGGTTCTTTCAGCTAGCCAAGTTTATGCCTATTTAAGTAGAACTACCAAACTAGATGGCATATTCAAAAGCAGAGACATTGCTTTGCCAACAAAGGTCTGTCTGGTTAAGACTATGGTTTTTCCAGTAGTCATGTATGGATGTGAGAGTTGGACCGTGAAGAAAGCTGAGTGCCGAAGAATTTATGCTTTTGAACTGTGGTGTTGGAGAAGACTCTTGAGAGTCCTTGGACTGCAAGGAGATCCAACCCGTCCATTCTAAAGGCGATCAGTCCTGGGTGTTCTTTGGAAGGACTGATGCTGAATCTGAAACTCCAGTACTTTGAAGAGTTGACTCATTGGAAAAGACTCTGATGCTGGGAGGGATTGGTGGCAGGAGGAGAAGGGGATGACAGAGGATGGGATGGCTGGATGGCATCACCAACTTGATGGACGTGAGTTTGAGTGAACTCCATGAGTTGGTGATGGACAGGGAGGCTTGGCATGCTGCAATTCATGGGGTCACAAAGAGTCAGACATGACTGAGCGACTGAACTGAACTGATTTTATATGAACTGTCTTGGGAAAACCTGACTGGATTTCTTGTTTTGTATTTGTCTGCATGTTAATTGAAGTTTAAGCCACTAGTAAAGGAAAATAGTAATATAATAAATATCAGTATTCAAGCAGGTAAAGGGAACCAGTTAATTGAAGCTCAAATTATTTTATAAATCCTATTTTTTTTTAACTTAAAGTACTGTAGTTGTCTATTCTAAGGCTTGGCTGCTTCCCTTGTAGCTCAGTCGGTAAAGAATCCACCTGCAATGCAGGAGACCCAGGTTCAATCCTGGGTTGGGAAGATCCCTTGGAGATGGAAATGACAACCCACTCCAGCATTCTTGCCTGGAGAATCCCATGGACAGAGGAACCTGGAGGGCTACAGTCCATGAGATCACAAGAGTTGGATGCAACTTAGCAACTATACCACCAACACCAACCTTCTAAGGCTTAAGCATGGGGAATGAAAGACAAAAAGCTAGCCTGAGAATTCAGAGGTCAGTAGGTAAGGGTTAATAGGAGTAGCACTTGGAGATTTTAAGAAACTTGGGAAATGCTTTGTTTTAATTTTTGAAGTGTGAGTTATTACATGTAACTTTTAACTGCTAGTTTTCTGAAATTTTTCTCTAGAAAGCTAGGAAACCTCTTTAGCATCTTTTAACATTACTGAATAATAAGCCACTGTAATGGCTGCTGTTTTGGACAAAACCAGAAACTAACCAGGAGTGAGCAGAAATAGATAAACCTGGGAAGAGAATGTGAGTGGGAACCAGAAAACTCTGCCATTGCAGCCTCTTGTACTTGCCTTCAGCTCGTTGAATAGAACCCCATTCTGAGGTCAAGCAAGGGAGAAGTCTTTATCACTGGAAGTACAATGAATAATTCTCAGGGAATCCATCCTCATTAGTTTCCTGAGGCTGCTGTCACAAATTACCAGGAACTAGGTGGTTTAAAACAGTAACAGTTTGTTCTCTTACAATTGTGGAGGCCAAAGTCTAATGCTCTAGGGGAGAGAGAAGTCCTTGCTTCTTCCATTTTCTGGTGACCCCAATTTTGGCTTTTTCCATCCATCTTCCTTGGCGTGTGGCCACATCACCCTAGTCTCTGCCTCTGTGGTTACAACATGTCATCCTTTTTGTGTGTCTTTTCCTCTGTGTATCTGTCTCAAAACTCCCTCTCTTTCTTTGTATCATTATATTTAGACCTAAGTGGGTAATCCATATAAATCTATATACTTTAAAAAGTATATAGCTTCAAGTTAGAAGCCAAGTGAAAACAATTTGATTTTTTCTGACTCACATTATAACCAACTCTGGTCCTATTTAGATACTTCTTCATAGTATTTAAAAGTTTGAAATAGTCAAGTTTACAGACTTAAGCAGGGACTAGGAGGTAAAGTCCAGTTTGCCCATTTCATGAGAATACCACTGGCAGCTACTTGGTCAGTGACAAATAAAACAAGGTTATCTGAAGACATGGAATTCCACTTGAGCTATTTCAAATCCTGAAAGATGATGCTGTGAAAGTGCTGTACTCAATATGGCAGCAACTTTGGAAAACTCAGCAGTGGCCACAAGACTGGAAAAGGTTAGTTTTCATTCTAATCCCAAAGAAAGGCAATGCCAAAGAATGCTCAGACTACCACACAATTGCACTCATCTCACAAGCTAGTAAAGTAATGCTCAAAATTCTCCAAGCCAGGCTTCAGCAGTATATGAACTGTGAACTTCCAGATGTTCAAGCTGGATTTAGAAAAGGCAGAGAAACCAGAGATCAAATTGTCAACATCCGCTGGATCATTGAAAAAGCAAGAGAGTTCCAGAAAAATATTTACTTCAGATTTATTGACTATGACAAAGCCTTTGACTGTGTGGACTGCAACAAACTCTGGAAAATTCTGAAAGAGATGGGAATATCAGACCACCTGACCTGCCTCTTGAGAAATCTGTTTGCAGGTCAGGAAGCAACAGTTAGAACTGGACATGGAACAACAGACTGGTTCCAAATAGGAAAAGGAGTACATTAAGGCTGTATATTGTCACCCTGGTTAATTAACTTATATGCAGAGTACATCATGAGAAATGCTGGGCTGGAAGAAGCACAAGCTGGAATCAAGATTGCCAGGAGAAATAGCAACAACCTCAAATATGCAGATGACACCACCCTGATGGCAGAAAGTGAAGAAGAACTAAAGAACCTCATAATGAAAGTAAAAGAGGAGAGTGAAAAAGTTTGCTTAAAACTCAACATTCAGAAAATGAAGATCATGGCATCCGGTCCCATCACTTCATGGGAAATAGATGGGGAAACAGTGGAAACAGTGAGAGACTTTATTATTTTAGGGGGCTCCAAAATCACTGCAGATGGTGATTGCAGCCATGAAATTGAAAGACACTTTCTCCTTGGAAGAAAAGTTATGACCCACCTAGACAGCGTATTAAGAAGTAGAGACATTACTTAGTCAAGAAAGGTCTGTTTGGTCAAAACTATGGGCTTCCCTTGTAGCTCAGTTGGTAAAGAATCTGCCTGCAGTGCAGGAGACCCGGGTTCGATCCCTGGGTTGGGAAGATCCCCTGGAGAAGGAAATGGCAACCCACTCCAATATCCTTGCCTGGAAAATCTCATGGACAGAGGAACCCAGTGGATTGCAGTCAATGGGGTCGCAAAGAGCTGGGCACAACGGAGCGACTAACACACATACACACATGGGTTTTCCAGTAGTCATGTATGGATGTGAGAGTTGGACTCTAAGGAAAGCTGAGAGCCAAAGAATTGATGCTTTGGAACTGTGGTGTTGGAGAAGACTCTTGAGAGTTCCTTGGACTGCAAGGAGATGCAGCCAGTCAATCCTAAAGGAAATCAGTCCTGAATCTTCATTGGAAGGACTGATGCTGAAGCTGAAAATGCAATACCTTGGCCGTCTGCTGTAAAGAACTGACTCTTTTGAAAAGACCCTGATGCTGGGAAAGATTGAAGGCAAGAGGAGAAGGGGATGACTAGGATATGGTTGGATGACATCATCAACTCAATGGACATGAGTTTGAGTAAATTCCGGAGGGTTGCCGATGTACAGAGAAGCCTGGTGTGCTGCAGTCCATGGGGTTGCAAAGAGTCAGATACAACTGAGTGATTGAACTGAACTGAATCTGAAGGAATAGTACTCAGGACCTTGAACTGTTGTTCTTTCTACTTCATGAAACTGAATGATCATGCTAGTTGGTTTAAGTAATTTGTTCCTGAAAGGCATTCAGTAAAGATTTTTTTCTTTTTATTTATCAAAAGAAACTAACAAATATGATATTTTTATGATTAAGATAATTTGATAATCTTAATAATGATTATAATATCATAATAATAATGATTCGAAAAGACCCTGATGCTGGGAAAAATGGAATGAAAAACGAAGACTGCAGCAGGGAATTAAATAGTTGGATGCCATCACCGACTCAACGGACATGAACTTGGGCAAGCTCCAGGATTTAGTGAGGGACAGGGAGGCCTGGTGTGCAGCAGTCCATGTGGCCACAAAGAGTTGGACACAACTTATCTGTGGTGGCTCAGACGATAAAGTGTCTGCCTGTAATGCGGAAGACCCGGGTTCGATTCCCGGGTCGGGAAGATCCCCTGGAGAAGGAAATGGCAATCCACTCCAGCACACTTGTCTGGAAAATGCCATGGACGGAGGAGCCTGATAGGGTGCAGTCCATGGGGTTGCAAAGAGTCGGACACGACTGAGTGACGACGTCACTTCACTTTTAGCAACAAAAATAACGATTAGGATAATGTGATAATATACAACCTTAAGGACAAAAGTACAAGTTATGAGCAGTAATAAATGAAATTATAAATGAATTTATAGCACTGTCTCTAAAATGGAAAATATACTAAGCAAGCCTTTCAAAGGCATTTCTATATTTGTCACTTCTCATTTTTAGTTTTCTTATCCATTCAGGCTTTTGCAGTGTAACTTCAAAAGATGCATTACTTTGAAGAAGTTCTTAGATAGTTTTTGTTTTTGCCCTTTGTAAGGTCTATTACTAGCCTACTAGGAATACTAATGTGAATTGGTTTGTAAGAATGGCATTGCTCAGAGAAACCATGATATCTGAACAGAGCATACATTTTCATAATGTTAAATTATGCCATCTATTTTCAGAATTATAGGAACTTGTTACTCCACATAAAAGCACATGTGGTTGTCTTTTCTCATCATGAAGAACTTCTTTTGAAATCAGAGATAAAAGTGGAAGTCAAAATGAATCCTGTGTACCTGTGGAAGGATTCTGGTGTCCACAGATGAAAATGGAATCCAATTAGAAAAATATTGAGAAAATGTGTATGCCAGTGAGAGAGGGGAGAAGAGAAGGAGTGACAGATGGACTAAAAGAAAAAGAGAGAGGAAACAGAGCATTATAAATTTGAGTCCCAAGGAAATTGTTTAAGGCACTTTAATAAATCATAGCCAGTCTGTGTATTTTAATGTTTATTTTAAGAGTATCATTTGTAAGTTACTTTTGTAAATAAGTTTAATTTGATTGAGTAAAAGACAATATGATAAATTTTGATGTAGATCTGGAAGTATCCTTTGCCTTCCCACTCCACCTTCCACAAACACTCTGAGATGAAGGAAGTAGATTGGTTTTTGAGAATTAAACTTTTATGCAACACTGTAGGTATTAGACGGAGAAGATGATGGCATCCCACTCCAGTACTCTTGCCTGGAAAATCCCATCGATGGAAAAGCCTGGTAGGCTACAGTCCATGGGGTCACTAAGAGTCAGACGTGACTGAGCAACCTCACTTTCACTTTTCATTTTCATGCACTGGAGAAGGAAATGGCAACCCACTCCAGTGTTCTTGCCTGGAGAATCCCAGGGACAGCAGAACCTGGTGGGCTGTCATCTATGGGGTCGCACAGAGTTGGACACGACTGAAGTGATTTAGCAACAGCAGCAGTAGGTATTAGAAATGGCACCCCACTCCAGTACTCTTGCCTGGAAAATCCCATGGATGGAGGAGCCTGAAAGGCTGCAGTTCATGGGGTTGCTGAGGGTCGGACATATGAGCTTCACTTTCACATTTCACTTTCATGCATTGGAGAAGGCAGTGGCAACCCACTCCAGTGTTCTTGCCTAGAGAATCCCACGGATGGGGGATCCTGGTGGGCTTCCGTCTATGGGGCCTCACAGAGTTGGAGATGACTGAAGCTACTTAGCAGTAATAGTAGTATGCCTAAAAATGTTTTTATTTCTCCCAAGCTGCAAGACCTGATATAATCTCTCTGAATGAACAATTTACAGATAGATTGTGTCAGTCTGAAGTGGCTTTGAAGATGAATCAACTAAATATACCTAGAAAAAAAGTTACAAGAGACATGTGAAGTTCTTAGTCTTCACATTAGCTTTGTCCAGGAAAAAGACTTGGCCCACAAATTTTCAATTTGTATTTCCATTTTGTTATTTATTGAGTTCACAAATTTACTTATACTGAGAGATGCAAAGAAAAGAGAGCCTATTAAATTTTTTTTTAATTAGCTAGTTGGATTTTCCTCATGAAATTCCTAATCTTGCTGAATGTGGTCATTTTTGGTATCCTCAGTGTATTCTCTCCAGAATCTGTTTTGGATACCAAAATCCAAGGATGCTCAAGTCTCTTACATAAAATGGAAAGTATTTGCATATAACCTATGCACATTCTCCTGTATACTTTAAATTATCTCTAGATGATGTCTAGTACCTCAAGCCATGTAAATGCTATGCAAATAGTTGTTCATACAATGTAAATGCTATGTAAATAGTTGCTGAAATGCAGCAAATTCAAGTCTTCCTTTTGGAGCTTTCTGGAATTTTTTTTTTCTCTGAATATTTTCAATCTGCAGTTGGTTGAATCCTTGGTTGAGGAACCTGCAGATATGGAGGACCAACTGTAGTAAATATATGGGCTGGGCAACTAAAGATTTGACTCCAAAATAGTAATTCAGTGTAATATAACAATGAAAGAAACTTTTAGATGAATGCTCCATATTAGAGTTTATTCTTTTCCCCATTTCTTTTCAAGTATTATCTGGTCATATGGAGGGGGAAATGACATGTGTCCTCTTGGTGATAAAGGAGAGGAAAGGGTCCTCTGAGTTGTATGGCATCTGCTGGAATCTCGCCACTCTCTGTTGGATATAGCTAATCTAGGTTACTACCTGACTAATCACAACTAGCACCTTTCTGCATTGTGTCCAGGCATTTCCCAGGTTTTTCCCAGCTGACCTTGGTTATTAGTGGCACAACCAACTCCCTAATGGAGTGATATGTTCATCTTTAGATTTTTTTCTTTGGACTCTCCCTCTCTTTTGCTCCAGGAGACTACCTGGGGCAGGTTCATAAACTCTCCACTCACTTATCTTCCATGACCTTGGGTCATATGGCAACCTCTGGGTTTCTGTACTCCATGCCACATGGGAACTAAAGAAGGCCGAGCCTTTACCTCATTACTCAGTTTATTTTGAATGGCTGCTTCTAGGTTTGCTTGGGTATAGTCTCTAAATTAACCTCTGGGATCCCAAATTTTCCCCTTTCTGGGATTTTGACCTTAAGACAGAGTATCATGCATGGGTTGTTTCATTACTGAATCCTTACGATCTTCTGCTTGTGATCTGGCCAGCATCTCCTTAAAATAAAGCTTCTGTATCAAGGCCACCAAGTCAGTATCCTTATTACAAAATGGTGATGTAGAGATTTAGAGCATTCTTTTTCTGTAATAAATAGGCTTTTTAACATGTTGTCTTATATCAGAGAGAAATGGATAATCTTCTTCTGTTTGTTTTCTTACTATGGCAAACTATTAACACTCTCTTCATCTCCATTCAGGTAGACAGAAGCCTTAGGCTGACTTGACGGGTGTCATATAAATAGAGATACAAAAGAGACATAATTTAAATAATTCTAAAAATATTCCCCACCTTACAAAATTTGAGAGCATCCCCACTGAGATAACTGAAGTGGGATATGAAAAGGTCAGGTGTGATTGGTGATGGTTATCATGAGTTTCAGAGAGAAATGAAGGAGAAGAGGAATAGCTCTCTTTAATTTTCCATCCTTGAGATAGTTTATATATAATATTGGTATAAATTTCATTTCTTCTGATAATCTGAAAGCATTTCATATGCCTGCTCTGAAAAATGTTTTAAAGCTGAAAGTTTTCCTACACATGCAGTTTGGTTGGGTTTTCACAGTGTGTTTAATTCTGTCGATGGGGGAGTTGAGGTGAAGGGAAAGCGTTTTTGTGTCGTTATTTTCCTTTTTTCTTTTAACCATTAACTCTTTTATGTTATTTGAGATCATAAGCAAAATTTTGGAAACATGCCTTTCAGCGCAAATTGCCTAATTTAGTGTTTTTATTATTCCATTCTCTACTTCCCGAATCAATTTTTATTTTGTGCTTCTTCCATATGGCACTGTATTTTCTGTATCTTTCAAAGGTAATCAACTTATGATGGACAATATAAGATACTCTTTGGGTGATGAAATCTGTCAGATTCTCAGTTTGGTTTTTATTGTAATTTACACTTTGAGAATAAAGTGTAGGTCATAAACCCTCAGTTAACTTTTTGCCTCATTCCTGACTTTGATAGCTTAGAAGATTACTTATATGCATTCCAAAAGTGAGAAGGATGTAGAACCAGATCTTTAGGCTTTGGTATATTCTCCCTGTGTTTAATTTATTCCAAATATCAAGGAACCAAATTAAGTATGACCTGTCCAAGGCCATCTCAAACCACCCTGTCCTATTCTTACTGTCTTAAACCCTGTTGGCCTCCTTTAGTCCTTCAAGACTTTTGCAATTCAGTAATCTCTGCCAAAGGAGAAAAGGAAAAATATAAGCATCTGAATGCAGAGTTCCAAAGAATAGTGAGAAGAGATAAGAAAGCCTTCTTCAGTGATAAATGCAAAGACATAAAGGAAATCAACAGAATGGGAAAGACTAGAGATCTCTTCAAGAAAATTAGAGACACCAAGGGAGCATTTCATGCAAAGATGGGCTCGATAAAGGACAGAAATGGTATGGACCTAACAGAAGATATTAAGAAGAGGTGGCAAGAATACACAGAACTATACAAAAAGATCTTCAGACCCAAGATAATCACAATGGTGTGATCACTCACCTAGAGCCAGACATCCTGGAATGTGAAGTCAAGTGGGCCTTAGAAAACATCACTATGAACAAAGCTAGTGGAGGTGATGGCACTCCTGGAGCTATTTCAAATTCTGGAAGATGATGCTGTGAAAGTGCCGCACTCACTATGCCAGCAAATTTGGAAAACTCAGCAGTGGCCACAGGACTGGAAAAGGTCAGTTTTCATTCCAGTCCCAAAGAAAGGCAATGCCAAAGAATGCTCAAACTACTGCACAATTGCACTCATCTCACATGCTAGGAAAGTAATGCTCAAAATTCTCCAAGCCAGGCTTCAGCAATGCATGAACCGTGAAATCCCTGATGTTCAAGCTGATTTTAGAAAAGGCAGAGGAACCACACATCAAATTGCCAACATCCACAGGATCATCGAAAAGCGAGAGTTCCAGAAAAACATCTACTACTGCATTATTAACTATGCCAAAGCCTTTGACTGTGTGGATCACAATAAACTGTGGAAAATTCTGAAAGAGATAACAATACCAGACCACTTGACCTGCCTCTTGAGAAACCTATATGCAGGTCAGCAAGCAACAGTTAAAACTGGACATGGAACAACAGACTGGTTCCAAATAGGAAAAGGAGTACGTCAAGGCTGTATATTGTCACCCTGCTTATTTAACTTCTATGCAGAGTACATCATGAGAAATGCTGGGCTGGAAGAAGCACAATCTGGAATCAAGATTGCTGGCATAAATACCAATAACCTCAGATATGCAGATGGCACCACTCTTATGGCAGAAAGTGAAGAGGAACTAAAAAGTCTCTTGATGAAAGTGAAAGAGGAGAGTGAAAAAGTTGGCTTAAAGCTCAACATTCAGAAAACAAAGATCATGGCATCTGGTCCCATCACTTCATGGGAGATAGATGGGGAAACAATGTCAGACTTTATTTTGGGGGCTCCAAAATCACTACAGATGGTGACTGCAGCCATGAAATTAAAAGACGCTTACTCCTTGGAAGAAAAGTTATGACTAACCTAGACAGCATATTGAAAAGCAGAGACATTACTGTGCCAACAAAAGTTCGTCTAGTCAAGGCTGTGGTTTTTCAAGTGGTCAGGTATGGATGTGAAAGTTGGACTGTATGATGAGTTTGTTAAGATTTTTCGTTTCTTCCTGGTCAGTTTTGGAAAGTTGTACTTTTCTAAGAATTTGTCCATTTCTTCCAAGTTGTCCATTTTATTGGCATACAGTTGCTGATAGTAGTCTCTTATCCTTTGTATTACTGTGTTGTCTGTTGTGATCTCTCCATTTTCATTTCTAATTTTGTTGATTTGGTTTTTCTCCCTTTGTTTCTTGATGAGTCTGGCTAATGGTTTGTCAATTTTATTTATCTTCTCAAATAACCAGCTTTTGATTTTGTTGATTTTTGCTATGGTCTCTTTCGTTTCTTTTGCATTTATTTCTGCCCTAATTTTTAAGATTTCTTTCCTTCTACTAACCATGGGGTTCTTCATTTCTTCCTTTTCAAGTTGCTTTAGGTGTTCAGTTCAGTTCAGTCCAGTCTCTCACACATGTCCAGCTTTTTGCAACCCCATGAATCACAGCATGCCAGGCCTCCCTGTCCATCACCAACTCCCAGAGTTCACCCAAACTCATATGCATTGAGTCGGTGATGCCATCCAGCCATCTCATCCTCTGTTGTCCCCTTCTCCTCCTGCCCCCAATCCTTCCCAGCATCAGGGTCTTTTCCAATGAGTCAACTCTTCACATGAGGTGGCCAAAGTATTGGAGTTTCAGCTTCAACATCAGTCCTTTCAATGAACACCCAGGACTGATCTCCTTTAGGGTGGACTGGTTGGATCTCCTTGCAGTTCAAGGGACTTTCAAGAGTCTTCTCCAACACCACACTTCAAAAGCATCAATTCTTCTGCACTCAGCCTTCTTTACAGTCCAACTCTCACATCCATACATGACCACTGGAAAAACCATAGCCTTGACTAGACGGACCTTTGTTGGCACAGTAATGTCTCTGCTTTTGAATATGCTGTCTAGGTGGGTCATAACATTCCTTCCAAGGAATAAGCATCTTTTAATTTCATGGCTGCAATCATCATCTGCAGTGATTTTGGAGCCAAAAGAACAAAAAAGAATCAAAATGACAAAGTCTGACACTCTTTCCATGGTTTCCCCATCTGTTTTCCATGAAGTAATGGGACCAGATACCATGATCTTAGTTTTCTGAATCTTGAGCTTTAAGCTAACTTTTTCACTCTCCTCTCTCACTTTCATCAAGAGGCTTTTTAGTTCCTCTTCACTTTCTGCCATAAGGGCGGTGTCATCTGCATATCTGAGGTTATTGATATTCCTCTCCACAATCTTGATTCCAGCTTGTGCTTCTTCCAGCCCAGCGTATCTCATGATGTACTCTGTATATAAGTTAAATAAATAGGGTGACAGTATACAGCCTTGATGTACTCCTTTTCCTATTTTGAAACAGTCTGTTGTTCCATGTCCAATTCTAACTGTTGCTTGCTGACCTGCATATAGGTTTCTCAAGAGGAAGATCAGGTGGTCTGATATTCTCATCTCTTTCAGAATTTTCCACAGTTTATTGTGATCCACACAGTCAAAGGCTTTGGCATAGTCAATAATGCAGAAGTAGATGTTTTTCTGGAACTCTCTTGCTTTTTCCATGATCCAGCAGATGTTGGCAATTTGATCTCTGGTTCCTCTGCCTTTTCTAAAACCAGCTTGAACATCAGGGAATCCACAGCTCACGTATTGCTGAAGCCTGGCTTGGAGAATTTTCAGCATTACTTTCCTAGCGTGTGAGATGAGTGCAACGGTGTGGTAGTTTGAGCATTCTTTGGCATTGCCTTTCTTTGGGACTGGAATGAAAACTGACCTTTTCCAGTCCTGTGGCCACTGCTGAGTTTTCCAAATTTGCTGGCATAGTGAGTGCGGCACTTTCACAGCATCATCTTCCAGAATTTGAAATAGCTCCAGGAGTGCCATCACCTCCACTAGCTTTGTTCATAGTGCTGTTTTCAAAGGCCCACTTGACTTCACATTCCAGGATGTCTTGCTCTAGGTAAGTGGTCACACCATTGTGATTATTTGGGTCATGAAGATCTTTTTTTGTAGAGTTTCTGTGTACTCTTGCCACCTCTTAATATCTTCTGCTTCTATTAAATCCATAGAGTTAGGTTATTTATTTGACTTTTTTCTTGTTTCTTGAGGTAAGCCTGTATTTCTATGAACCTTCCTCTTAGCACTGCTTTTACAGTGTCCCATAGGTTTTGGATTGTTGTGTTTTCATTTTCATTCCTTTCTATGCATATTTTGATTTCTTTTTGATTTCTTCTATGATTTGTTGGTTATTTAGCAGCATGTTGTTCAGCCTCCACATGTTGGAATTTTTAATAATTTTTCTCCTGTAGTTGACATCTAATCTTACTGCATTGCAGTCAGAAAATATGCTTGCGATGATTTCAATTTTTTTAATTTACCAAAGCTAGATTTATGGCCCAAGATGTGATCTATCCTGGATAACGTTCCATGTGCACTTGAGAAAAAGGTGAAATTCATTGTTTTGGGATGAAATGTCCTATATATTTTAATTAGGTCTAGCTGGTCTGTTGTATCATTTACAGTTTGCGTTTCCTTGTTGATTTTCTGTTTAGCTGATCTATCCATAGGTGTGAGTGGGGTATTAAAGTCTCCCACTATTATTGTGTTATTGTTAATTACCCCTTTCATACTTGTAGCATTTGTCTTACATATTGTGGTGCTCCTATAGTGGGTGCATATATATTTATAATTGTTATATATTCTTCTTGGATTGATCCTTTGATCATTATGTAGTGGCCTTCTTTGTCTCTTTTCACAGCCTTTGTGTAAAGTCTATTTAATCTGATATGAGTATTGCTACTCCTGCTTTCTTTTGGTCTCTATTTGCATATAATATCTTTATCCAGCCCTTCATTTTCAGTCTGTATGTGTCCCTTGTTTTGAGGTGGGTCTCTTGTAGACAACATATATAGGGGTCTTGTTTTTGTATCCATTCAGCCAATCTTTGTCTTTTGGTTGGGGCATTCAACTCATTTACATTTAAGGTAATTAGTCGCACAGAGTCAGACACAACTGAACCGACTTAGCAGCAGCAGCAGCATGATCCTGTTGCCATTTACTTTATTGTTTTGGGTTCAAGTGTATACACCCTTTCTGTGTTTCCTATCTAGAGAAGATCCTTTAGCATTTGTTGGAGAGCTGGTTTGGTGGTGCTGAATTCTCTCAGCTTTTGCTTGTCTGTGAAGCTTTTGGTTTCTCCTTCATATTTGAATGAGATCCTTGCATGGTGCAGTAATCTGGGCTGTAGTTTATTTTCTTTCATCACTTTAAGTATGTCTTGCCATTCCCTTCTGGCCTGAAGAGTTTTAAGATCAGTTGTTATCCTAACAAGTGGTGCTGGGAAAACTGGTCAATCACTTGTAAAAGAATGACACTAGAACACTTTCTAACACCATACACAAAAGTAAGTTCAGAATGGATTAAAGATCTAAACATAAGACCAGAAACTATAAAACTCTTAGAGGAAAACATAGGCAAACACTCTCCGGCATAAACTACAGCAGGATTCTCTATGACCCACCTCCCAGAATAGTGGACATAAAAGCAAAAATAAACAAATGGGACCTAATTAAACTTAAAAGTTTTTGGGCAACAAAGGAAACTATAAGCAAGGTGAAAAGACAGCCTTCAGAATGGGGGAAAATAATAGCAAATGAAGCAATGGATAAAGAATTCATCTCAAAATATGTAAGCAATTCCTGCAGCTCAATTCCAGAAAAGTAAACTACCCAATCAGAAAGTGGGCCAAAGAACTAAACAGACATTTCTCCAAAGAAGACATTCACATGGCTAACAAACACATGAAAAGATGCTCAACATCACTCATTATCAGAGAAATGCAAATCAAACCCACAATGAAGTACCATTTCGCGCCAGTCAGAATGGCTGCAATCCAAAAGTCTACAAGCAATAAATGCTGGAGAGGGTGTGGAGAAAAGGGAACTGTCTTACACTGTTGGTGGGAATGCAAACTAGTACAGCCACTATGGAGAACAGTGTGGAGATTCCTTAAAAAACTGGAAATAGAACTGTCATATGACCCAGCAATCCCATTGCTGAGCATACACACCGAGGAAACCAGAATTGAAAGAGACACGTGTACCCCAATTTTTATCGCAGCACTGTTTATAATAGCCAGGACATGGAAACAACCTAGATGTCCATCAGTAGATGAATGGATAAGAAAGCTGTGGTACATATACACAATGGACTATTACTCAGTCATTGAAAAGAATACATTTGAATCATTTCTAATGAGGTGGATGAAACTGGAGCCGATTATACAGAGTGAAGTAATCCAGAAAGAAAAACACCAATATGGTATACTAACACATATTATATGGAATTTAGAAAGATAACCCTGTATGCAAGACAGCAAAAGAGACACAGATGTATAGAGCAGTCATTTGGACTCTGTGGGAGAGGGTGAGGGTGGGATGATTTGGGAGAATGACATTGAAATCTGTATACTATCGTATGTGAAACAAATCGCCAGTCCAGGTTCAATGCAGGATACAGGATGCTCAGGGCAGGTGCACCGGGATGACCCAGAGGGATGGTTTGAGGAGGGAGGTGGGAGGGGGCTTCATGATGGGGAACACATGTACACCCATGGTGGATTCATGTTGATGTATGGCAAAACCAATACAATATTATAAAGTAATTAGCCTCCAATTAAAATGAATAAATTAAAAAAAAAAGAGTCAGGCATGACTTAGTGACTAAACATTCTCTGCCATAAATGTGACTACCTTCAGTTTTGATAAGGTTTGTTCAAATAAAAATGTCATCTCTTCACACAGTTCTTCTCTGACTTCTCTAACCAAACTGTGCTGCTTTTTATGCCAAGCTCCTTTCACCAGTCACATTTTATTAAGTTGTGGTTTGTATCTCTGTATAACACTTATCACCGTTGTTTGATAGCATTGCCATAATAAAGTGCCATGACTGAGGAAACTTAACAGACTTTAATGTTCTCAGTCTTGGAGGCTAAGAAGTTTGAGATAATTCCTTCTGAGAACTATTTACATGGCTTGTAGATAGCCACTTCCTTTGTCTTTATATAGTCTTCCCTCAGTGTTTATGTCCAAATTTCCTCTTTCTATAAAGAAACAATAATAACTGGATTAGAGTCCACCCTAATGACCAGATTTTAGTTGAATCAACTCTTAAAGTCCATATATCTGAGAGTAGTCATATCCTGAATTTGGGTTCCAACATCAGAATTTTTCAGAGTGGGGACACAATTCAACTATCAATAACAACTAGGAACATCTAAAATAATATGATCCTCTTCTTGATTTTACTTTTTTCTCCTTTCCATCCATCATCCCCACTGGAAATGAAGCATCGTGAGGTCAGGGCTTTATCTGTTTTTCTCCACAGTCTACCACTACTACCTATACTAATACCTGACTCAAGAGCAAAGGGTCAAAGGTTAATCTAAATGAAACGAATATGATACATAATGTTGAATTCTAAGATTTACTCATTACTGGCATTACTAAAATTCTCTGGCTGCTTCCTCTTCTCTGTGAGTATGATGAAACACAACACAGGAACATGATGTGAAGTTTAGGAATTTCTTGTTCTGAGCTTATAACCTGAGATAAGTGGTTAATGCTCAAGCAATAGCTACCTTTCCCCTCTGTTGGTACCCTTTCTTTGTGATTTGATACTATTATAGATTTCTAGAGGCAAGATGACTGGTAAAACATTATTTCTGGGTATATCTGTAGGGATGTCTCTGAAAGAGATTTGCATCTGAATCCATAGACTGAGTACAGGAGACTGCCTTCACCAACGCAGGTGGCATCATCCAACCAACTGAGGGTCTGAATAGAGCAAAAAGTAGATTTGTCTCTCTGAGCTGAGATAATCCATTTTCTCCTGCTCTTGGATGTAAGTGCTCCTGTTTCCTGGGATTTTGAACTCAGCAGGGCTTGTAACAGAGACCACATGATTCTTAACCCTCCTGACTCAGACTGAATCACACCACTGGCTTTCCTGGTTCTCCAGCTTACTCTTACACATACCTATATAGCTATATCTATCATACTGGTTCTGTTTCTCTGGGACATCCTGAAAAATCTAGCATCTCTGGTTCTTTCTTGGTTTATTTATTCCTCCCTATAAAAGACCTTTCTGCTTAACTTTTGAGAGTCTTGAAAATCTTAGGTGAGAGCTTTCTCCCTATTGGAATTGTCTTCCTCCCCTTATTGATATTTTTAATATATAAAGTCTCTCCTTAGCTAAGCTTGAATGTTTTTTTGGCATGCTGGGCAGCATATGGGATCTTAATTCCCAATCAAGGATTGAATTCAAGCCCCACAGGTGGGACGCACAGAGTCTTAACCACTGAGCCACCAAGAAAGTTCCTTGCATTTGTTTTCTATTTTGTAAGTGTGTCATTGAAAATTCGTTTGTGTATTACTTGAAGACAAGAAAATACAGTACATGGATTTGTTGTCCTATAATTTGTCTTGGTCTTTGCATGAGCTTAAAATGAGAAAATAAAGACTGTTCCAAGGGCAGTTTTGCTTCTTCCTAACTTTTTATAAGATTAAATTTTAACAGCTACTACTGACTACTATATAGAATACATTTGCATTTTAGAATGCACGATACTACTTTTATGGTTTTTCCAAATAAATATTATATCTGAAAGTATTTACAACTGAGAACTTGGTCAGGTTAAGGAAAATTGATTGGCTTGATGCTGATTACTGAGTGAATGGTCTTGTTTCAGGAATCAAAATTTCTAACAAAAACTTTTTTTGTTAGGTTGCTAATGAGTTAGAAGAGACAATATGAACTCTGAACAACTTTCTATTGTTAGCTTAAGTATAATAATTTTGTCCTTTTGATGTCTGAAGTTGGCAAACTTTCTCAAAGGAGACAATAAGCTGAAAGGTCCTGATCACTCTCTGATTTAATGATTCACTAAAACTACCAACAGAATTGGCTCAGAGGTTAAAGCGTCTGCCTCCAATGCGGGAGATCCGGGTTCGATCCCGGTGTCGGGAAGATCCCCTGGAGAAGGAAATGGCAATCTACTCCAGTATTCTTGCCTGGAGAATCCCATGGACGGAGAAGCCCTAGTAGGTTACAGTCCACGGGATCGCAAAGAGTCGGACATGACTGAGCGACTTCACCTTCACCTTCACCAACAGAACTCAGAAAAATTATTACACCCACAGTTATGGTTCTTTACAGTGAAAGAATACATATTAATAATGGCAGAAGTAAAATGTGCATGTGGAAGAACAGAATCCAGTAGAAACCATGCTCAAGATTCCAGTTTTCTTCTGTCAGTGGAATTGAATGTACAGAGCTTACTTTCTGCAACAATAATGTTTGACAATATGTTTGCAGTCTTGATAATCAGTGAAGCTCACTCAAGCCTTGATACTCAGAATTTTTATTGTGGGTGGTCTCCAAGTACTCTAGAGGTTTCAAATGGATAATTTGTGACCTAAGGACATCATAAATCATATTGTTGGCATAAACTGTATGGCATGGCCCAAGGCCCCAGCTAAACTAAGACACTTTTAGAAGGCAGGATATTCTAAAGGACGATGTTACCTCCCAGGAGCCAGTCAAGGGCCACATCTTTCTTTGAAAGTTACAAGGTTTGAATACTGCAGACCTGCCAACTCAGCCCTCTTTCTGTAAAGGCCCAGATGGTATATATTTTTGGCTTTGTTGGCTTTATGGTCTGTCATAGCTACTCAGTTTTGCCTGTTAATGTAGAAACAGTCATAGTAATGCATAAATGAATAACAATTATGTTCCAATAAAGTTTTATGTACAAAAACAGAGGGAAGACAAGATTTTGGTTCACAGGTCATAGTTTGCAAACTCCTAGGCTAAAGTATGCAAAATAAAATTGAATGATATAAATTGGGAGGTTGAATTTCATTGAGTGGATAGCCTTATTTTAATTTTCATTTCTTTGCATGGAGATTAATGTTAAGATTTCACAAGGAATTGGTTCTATCTTGATGAAGAACCAGTGACCTTTGAAATAAATTTATTCTTTCTTAATAAATTTGAAGTTATATGTCTATTACATAAATATTTAATGGCAGTCCACATTCTTAAGAAAATAAATTTATGTTTTTCTCTTAATGATATTAATCTGAAATGAGGTTACAGAATGAGGAGTATTTAATTAATTTTGCAATGCTGATAATTATGTCTCATGGTCTCCGTGGCCTGTTTACTTCTTTGAGGTATCCTTATTTTAATTCTCTTTCATGAATTAATCAAAATTTAGTCTCAATATAACACAAAATTTTGAACACAGAAAAATTTTGTTTTGTGAGGTTTACATATCATAAGCCATCAGAGAAACTATAGCACTTGGTTTTATATTCTAAATTGAACTAAGAAATAACAGTCTGAAACCACCCAATTGTTTCTCTAGCACAGGAGATGCGATTCTACTGATGAGAATGTGTGTTTGATAAGAATAACTTGATACAAAGAGTTTGAAACTCTGGCCTTGGGTAAGATAATGAATCTGGGCATATTTTATTCTTTGCTGAGCCTCAGTTTTCTCTTCTATAACACAGATAATATTGTTCTCACAGGTTTGTGAAGGGATTTAATAAAAAATAATTTAAGATTCTTGGTATATAATGAAAACTTGATTGTTATTATAACTGAAATTTGTTGAGTACTTACTATATACTAGGTACATTGCTAAAGTACCTTGCATGCATTTTTCATTTAATCCTCACAACACCCCAGTGAGGCAGGTTCTATTGTTGCCTTCATTTTATAGATCAGGAAGCATGATTAGCAAGATTAGGAACTGAGCCAAATGAAACAAACTGTTAGGGATAGAGCTGTTAGCTGAGCATTTAGTCGTTCAGTTGCTAAGTTGTGTCTGACTTTTGGCAACCCCATAAACTGCAGCATGCCAGGCGTCTCTGTCTTTCACTATACCCTGGAGTTTACTCAGACTTATGTCCATTGAGTCAACGATGCCTTCCAACCATCTCATCCTCTGTCACCCTCTTCTCCTCTTGCCCTCAACCTTTCTCAGCATCAGTCATTTCTGATGAGTCAGCTCTTCACATCAAGTGGCCAAAATATTGGAGCTTCAGCATCCATCCTTCCAATGAATATTCAAGATTGATTTCTTTAAGGATTGACTGGTTTGATCTTGCAGTCCAAGGGACCCTCAAGAATCTTCCCCAGTGCCACAGTTCGAAAGCATCAGTTCCACAGCACTCAGCCTTCTTTATGGCCCAACTCTCACATCCGTATATGACTACTGGAAAAACCATAGCTTTGACTATATGAACCTTTGTTGGCAAAGTGATGTCTCTGCTTTTTAATATGCGGTCTAGGTTTGTCATAGCTTTTCTTCCAAGGAGCAAGGGTCTTTTAATTTTGTGGTGCAGTCATCATCTGCATTGGTTTTGGAGCCCAGGAAAATAAAATCTGCCACTGTTTCCACTTTTCCCCTGTCTATTTGCCATGAAGAGATGGGACCAGATGCCACAATCTTCATTTTTTGAATGTTGAGTTTTGAGCCAGCTTTTTCACCTCTTCTAGCTGAGGAGTGAATAATTCCATTTAGGGGAGGTGAGTGCTCTGTAGTTTATCACCAATCTTTATTGCCTCTGTTGGCTGCTCTAGTCATTCTTTTATCTACTATTTCTAAGACATTTTGGAAGCTTTGCTCTGTTAATGTCTCAGTTTCTTTCCATCAGAGAAGTTAAATGCCTACCTTATAACAAGTTATAAAATCTCAGAGTAGGAAAGGTTCTCCAGTCATCTTGTTTGGTGACCTCTAAACTTTACAATGACATATCTCTATCAAAAATGGTTTTAATTTGAACTTTCAATGTGTATGTTTCATACATATATTCACTACCATCAACTTGCTAAATGTCAGTAAAATATCTCTTTTTTAACTTATTTTAAATAATTTTTAAAATATTTTCTTCCTATATTCGAATGATTGTGTTGCCTAGTTCTGGAAAAGCATGCTCCTGCTTTGAAGTTCTCTAACTGGTCTAATCATGGATGCTAGTGTCTTATCTATAACTAGATCTAGCATTACAGATTTCTAATCCAGTCTCCTTGGTTTTGCTCTCTGATTCCCTATAGAATGGTAAAATTTTGTTTTCAGAATCAAAGCTGTGCTATATGATAGAAATGTTCCAGCCAAAGTTGATTTTTAAAATTTATTGGTAGAATAAGCCTTATGCTTGTTTTGACAGGAATATCAAAAAAATCAGATGATATATTATTACTTGTTTATTATTACCAACTTAACATTGTGGCTAAGTTCTAAAGTAATTGTTCAAAGACAGATCTTTTTGAAAATCTTAGTAATTTTATCTTGCTGCAGCTGCTGCTAAGTCGCTTCAGTTGTGTCCGACTCTGTGCGACCCCATAGACAGCAGCCCATCAGGCTCCCCTGTCCCTGAGATTCTCCAGGCAAAAACACTGAAGTGGGTTACCATTTCCTTCTCCAATGCATGAAAGTGAAAAGTGAAAGTGAAGTGGCTCAGTCGTGTCTGACTCTTAGTGACCCCATGGACTGCAGCCCACCAGGCTCCTCCACCCATGAGATTCTCCAGGCAGGAGTACTAGTATTAACTACCTTGGCACAGTTTGAGATGATGAGAGAAGAAATAGTGTTCTTGACCATTTTCTTAACTGTTTTTTTTTTTAATTAAATTTATTTATTTTTTTAATTACAATACTGTATTTGTTTTGCCATACATTGACACGAATCAGCCATAGGTGAACACAATCGCCCAATGCCGAAGCTAACTGTTACTTTGAAAAAATCTTTCAGGATAATTCATGGTATTACAGTTGGCTCACTTAAAGCTGTCAATTTTATGAAGTAGATGATACTATCATGCCACTGTCTTTGTTTAGTACACAGACCACAGCGGCTCTTCTGAAAGAGTTCAGTCAGTGGGCCTGTATCAGTCTCCTAGGATGGCCATCAAATTTGTCTCTTGAGTCTGCCCCAGATGATCAGTGGTGGTGCCTACCTAGAGCACTCTTGTGAGGAAGGTTCTGAAGCCTCATCTAGACATGATGTCATTATAGGTATGCCTATCACACGTGGGCATGTGGATAATTACAAGGGGGTATACCACACTTCTGGAGAAGGCAATGGCAGCCCACTCCAGTACTCTTGCCTGGAAGATCCCATGGACGGAGAAGGCTGGTAGGCTACAGTCCATGGGGTCGCTAAGAGTCGGACAGGACTGAAGCGACTTAGCAGCAGGAGCAGCATACCACACTTCCCACGTAGCTCAGTTGGTAAAGAATCTGCCTGCAATGCTTGGAACCTGGTTTGATTCCTAGGTCTGGAAGATCCCCTGGAGAAGAAAATGGCAAACCCACTCCAGTACTCTTGCCTGGAGAATGCCATGGACAGAGGAAACTTGCAGGCTATAGTCCATAGGGTTGCAAGAGTCAGACCCAACTTAGTGCCATCTTTCTTATACCGCATTTCACAGAATTATATTCGGGAGATATATAGTCTATTTTCATTTAATTATAAAGCTCTTTTCTCTTCATTTATTTTTAACTGAAGGATAATTGCTTTACAAGTTGTGTTGGTTTCCTCCACATCAACATTAATCTGCCATATGTACACACATATCCCCTTTCTCTTGAACCTCCTTTCTACTCCCCCCGCCCCATCTAACCACTCTAGGTTGTCACATAACACACTGCGCTGGGTTTGAGCTCCCTGTTTCAAACATCTAATTCCCATACACTAATATGGTAGCGTGTATGTTTCAGTGCTACTCTATCAACTCAACCCACCCTCTCCTTCCTCCACAAGGTTTGCTATATCTCATCTTTTCTGAATGATGATTTTAATTATTTTATCTTTGATGTCTAAGTTAAATAGAATTGATCATTCCTATCTCAATAGCAACACTTACAGATAATGTGGTGTTGAATAAGCTTTTCATAAACCTTAAAAACTCTATGTCCTCCCCTAATAAAATGAAGCTAATATTACCTGTTTCATAATGATTTTATAATGATCAAATTAAAAAATATAAGGCACTTTACACTGTTGGTTAATTAATAATTATTAATTAACTGTTGGTTAATTAACTGCTTGGTTAATAATGAGTCCGTAATAAATGTTAGCTGTAATAATTTTATTCTATTAGTGGTTTAAAATTTTAAAGAGTATAAGGAATTTTTCCTACTAAATAGGTCTTTGGATTTTTTTTTCTCTTGAGGTCATGCTTCCAAAAGTAAGCAATTTCACACAGAGAACTGCTAGGAAGGGAAAATTTGATTTTGTAAAAAGTAAACTGGAAAGTGTCTGTGAGAGATGAGTCTTTATTATAAGTGTTTTGGAGAAGTAAAATAAAAGTAAGAAATTCCAAAGTTTAAATTTAGTAAACTCAAAGATCTGAATGAGTTTTGTAATTTTAAGTATTAAAGCCACTACCAGACCAAGGATATATCTGCGTGCTTAGGCCAGGTATATAGCAAGCAGCTGGACACTAAGATGGGTAATCTATCATTTTCTCATAGTCAATTTAAAGAGGGTAGGCAGAGACATACTGCTGAGCCTTCAACTGAGAAATTGACATTCCATATTGAAATAGATGCATGAGCCTTCCTGAGTTGGCACAGAATAATCTGACCCAACGTAAAATTGACATAGTTTGATTGCCTTGCATTCCTCAATAGATGGCAAAAGTAAACATTCTGCAGAAAAAAAGTCTCCATCAAAACATTAAAAAAATATCTGAAATTATATTCTGCAGAGAATTGACGACCAGTTAAATATGTATTTCCTCTAAAAGGTGATAGTAGGACATTTGGTTATATACCTTTTGTCATTCACTTAATGAAACATTATGAAGCCGTGAAAATAATTATTCAGACTATATATTAACATGAAAAATTACAGTTCAGTTCAGTTCAGTCACTCAGTCGTGTCCAACTCTGCGACCCCGTGAACTGCAGCACACCAGGCCTCCCTGTCCATCACCAACTCCTGGAATCCACCCAAACTCATGTCCATTGAGTTGGTGATGCCATCCAACCATCTCATCCTCTGTCATCCCCTTATCCTCCCACCTCAGTCTTTCCCAGCATCAGGGTCTTTTCCAATGAGTCAGCTCTTCACATGAGGTGGCCAAAATATTGGAGTTTCAGCTTCAGCATCAGTCCTGCCAATGAACACTCAGGACTGATCTCCTCTAGGATGGACTGGTTGGATCTCCTTGCAGTCCAAGGGACTCTCAAGAGTCTTCTCCAACACCACAGTTCAAAAGCATCAATTCTTCTGTGCTCAGCTTTCTTTATTGTCCAAATCTCACATCCATACATGACTACTGGAAAAACCATAGCCTTGACTAGATAGACCTTTGTTGACAAAGTAATGTTTCTGCTTTTCAATATGCCATCTTCAGTTCAGTCCCATCATTTCATGGGAAATAGATGGGGAAAACAGTAGAAACAGTGTCAGACTTTATTTTAGGGGCTCCAAAATCACTGCAGATGGTGGTTGTAGCCATGAAATTAAAAGACACTTACTCCTTGGAAGGAAAGCTATGACCAACCTAGACAGCATATTCAAAAGCAGAGACTACTTTGCCAACAAATGTCCGTCTATTCAAGGCTATGGTTTTTCCAGTGGCCATGTATGGATGTGAAAGTTGGACTGTGAAGAAAGCTGAGTGATGAAAAATTGATGCTTTTGAACTGTGGTGTTGGAGAAGACTCTTGAGAGTCCTTTGGACTGCATTTTTATACTGCTGTGGGATGCTGCATCTAGAGTCATTTTGAGGTCTGAGGAGAGTGAGGCAAAAGAAAAGTGGGAGAGACAGAGTTGAGTAATTATAAAGTAGAAACTGCTTTGATGCCATGTCTTTCTAGACCAAAGATTCAGAAGACATTAGTGCAAAGTTTTGAAGAGGACATAGTATATTCTAATTTTGATTTTGTCATGTATGGGCTCTTTAGGATTTTTTAGAAAATGTTATCCAATCCAATTTAATAAAATCAAATGAATAGTTTAATTCAGGGTTTATAAAGATATGATCAGAACACATTTCTCTCTTTTTGTTTAAGGAAAAATATTAATTTTATTGAAGGACACAAAGACTTGAATTTGTATTTTCACTCAGTCTTCACAAAGGTGTTTCAGATGGGTATTATTTCATCCTTTTATGCTCTGAGATCAGGTAAGTGGCTCCAGTCTCCAGAGTGGCAGAGCTCAAGTTCAAACCTGGGTCAGCTAGAGTCTCATGTTGGTGCTCTGTATGATAATTTACACTGGCTGAAAGGAAGTGATTGACAAAATGACAAAATGTAATTTCAAGTCTTCCTTTATCCCACATTATTCTGTCATGCACACTCACAATGACAGACTCACAGGAAGTTTCCTTTTGACTGTAAACACAATGTGAATCTTATATTTGTGGCAAGATCCATCTACACTGAAAGGAAATTTAGAGGTTTTTGGAGTTAATGTTGATAAGATTCTAAAATGATGATTGATAAAGAAGTACCTCAAGATCTTTGCACTTGTCCTTCCCTCTATCTAGAAAGCTTTCCTCCTAGATGTTGACATCACTAGCTTCTTAACTTCTTCAAGACTTTGTTTAAATATTACCTTCACAAAGAGTTCTTCCCTGATCACACATTTAAAACCATAACTTCTCCTGGCTTTACTAGACAGCTTATTAAAAACCAGAGACATCACTTTGCTGACAAAGGTCCATATAGTCAAAGCTATGGTTGTTCCCTGTAGTCATGTACAGATGTGAGAGTTGGACCATAAAGAAATCTGAGTGCCAAAGAATTGATGTTTTTGAATTGTGGTCCTGGAGATGACTTTTTTTTTTTTTGCCTTGTTCCTGCCTCCCTAGTAAGAAAAATTAACAATATTTTCAAGTTGGTTGTCTACTTGTGACTCCATAGTTTGTTTATAGAAGTGCCAGGAGCTAAATTGTACATTTAGAACCAGCAGAAAAGAATACATCCTTTTGGATACTTTTTGATAAAAAAGGAAAAATTTTAATCCACAGGAAATGTCTCTCCAAATCCATTGGATTCTGAATGACTTAATATCCCCATTCTTGTACCAATCATTGTGGCTAAGAAAATGGAGATATGATTATCTTAAACTATGGAAAATTGTCCACTGGAGCAGGGAGCAGGGAGTTGGATTAGGTGTATGCTGTGGTGTTATTTAAAAGTTCTGTTGGTGGAATAAAATGGATATGGATGCAGAGAAGACCACCCACAAAAGTCAAAGTGAATCAGCTATGTGTGTACATATATCCCCTCTGTTTTGTAATTCCTTCCCATTTGTCACCATAGTACATTGAATAGAGTTACCTGTGAAGGAAATGGCAACCTACTCCAGTATTCTTGCCTGGAGAATCCCAGGGATGGGGGAGCCTAGTGGGCTGCCATCTATGGGGTTGCACAGAATCAGACACGACTGAAGCGACTTAGCAGCAGCAGCAGCACCTGTATTATACAGTAGGTACTCATTAGTTATTTTATACATAATACTGATAATATATTGACTTCCCAGGTTACACTAGTGGTAAGAAACCCACCTGCCAGTGCAGGAGATGCCAGAAACTGAGGTTGGATCCCTGGGTGCGGATGACCCCTGGAAAGAGGGCATGGTAACCTACTCTACTATTCATGCCTGGAGAATCCCATGGACAGGAGCCTGGGGGCTCCTGTCTGCAGGGTTGCAAAGAGTCAGACATGACTGAAGTGACTGAGCATGCATGCAATCATCAGTTATATAAATGCTCCCTATACATAGTTATTTTAAAAAATTTCCCTTAAATTTTAATCTCTGAATTTATTTTGGTATGGCTTTCTTTTATTAATTATCTCCCATTGCAATATAAACTCCATGAGAGCAGGAACTATACCTTTTTATTCTCCTCTATAGTCCCACTGAGACTATTCTGAGAGAGATGGGAATACCAGACCACCTGACCTGCCTCTTGAGAAATCTGTTTGCAGGTCAGGAAGCAACAGTTAGAACTGGACATGGAACAACAGACTGGTTACAAATAGGAAAAGAGTACGTCAAGGCTGTATATTGTCACCCTGCTTATTTAACTTCTATGCAGAGTACATCATGAGAAACGCTGGACTGGAAGAAACACAGCTGGAATCAAGACTGCTGGGAGAAATATCAATCACCTCAGATATGCAGATGACACCACCTTTATGGCAGAAAGTGAAGAGGAACTAAACAGCCTCTTGATGAAAGTGAAAGAGGAGAGTGAAAAAGTTGGCTTAAAGCTCAACACTCAGAAAACGAAGATCATGGCATCCAGTCCCATCACTTCATGGGAAATAGATGGGGAAACAGTGGAAACAGTGTCAGACTTTATTTTTTTGGGCTCCAAAATCACTGCAGATGGTGACTGCAGCCATGAAATTAAAAGATGCTTACTCCTTAGAAGAAAAGTTATGACCAATCTAGAAAGCATATTAAAAAGCAGAGACATTACTTTGCCGACTAAGGTCCATCTAGTCATGGCTATGGTTTTTCCAGTGGTCATGTATTGATGCGAGAGTTGGACTGTGAAGAAAGCTGAGCACCGAAGAGTTGATGCTTTTGAACTGTGGTGTTGGAGAAGACTCTTGAGAGTCCCTTAGACTGCAAGGAGATCCAAGCAGTCCGTTCTGAAGGAAATTAGCCCTGGGTGTTCTTTGAAAGGAATGATGCTAAAGCTGAAACTCCAGTACTTGGCCACTTCATGCGAAGAGTTGACTCATTGGAAAAGACTTTGATGCTGGGAGGGATTGGGGGCAGGAGGAGGAGAAGGGGACGACAGAGGATGAGATGGCTGGATGGCATCACTGACTCAATGAACGTGAATCTGAGTGAACTCCAGGATTTGGTGATGGACAGGGAGGCCTGGTGTGCTGCGATTCATGGGGTCACAAAGAGTTGGACACAACTGAGCGACTGAATTGAACTGAATAGTCCCACCACTTCTACCAGTGGTAGTTCTTAGTAACTTTGTAAAAATATTGAATGATGAATAAGTGGAATAGATTTTGGGGTAACAAATGTAGTGATATTATTCTAGGTTGAATTTATTTGTCATTTTTCATTGCTAAATGCCATAATAAAAATAAAAGTCTCTATAGGTGACCCATTTTACTCTTCTAGAGTTTACAAAATATTTGAAGTTAAGCTTTTAGAAAAAAATCTGAATTACTTTGGTTTCTATTCTGGTAACTTACTAGTCTAGCAGTTTTCTAGTGAAGTACTATGATAGCACAACATTCGATTAAAAAGCAACTAAAAATGGTCATTTGTGAAAAAAATATATATGTGGGTATATGTGTGTGTGTGTGAAATGTTTTTCTGTGCCTATCAGAGGAAATTCTTGAATCTGCTTTTCTAACTCTGTCTTTAACATCCTTTACTTTTAGATCAATTTGGATTGTTTGACATATTTACACTATTTTTATTTTTAAGAAATTAACAAGTTAGCTCAGGAGATAGCTGGTTTTCAAATATCCCAATTTGGTGGTCAGCATTTTTTTTGTATTCTAAAATTTGAAAACAGATGGATTCACTAGGAGAATATGATTACGTCTCACATATAAATCAATGGCAAAGATTAACAGATGCTGGATTCCTTACTTGCAATTCACTTTCTTCTAAATATATATTATTGCACTGTCATTAATACTAGATATCTAATTGTAGTCGACTTTAAACAACCTGTGTTTTGGAAAACTCATTTATTAAATGGATTTCATATGAATTTAACACTGTTTATATATTTAGGGAGTTTAAGGAAATCTGTTATAAATTTATTTAAAAGAATACAATATAAATAGTATAGCCTTAAGTTACTTACTTTGTAAAAGATAGGTTAGTATGGAAAGAACATGAGATTTGAAGTCAGAAGGCTCTGTATTATGTACTATTCCATTGCTCCATTGTTTCACTTGTGATCAATCATTGCCTTGTAGTTTCCTCACCTAAAAAAAATCATAATAATCACTATTTTAGGTTGTGTTTATGAAGACTAAATTATATAATGTATACAAGATGCCTGGCATATGTAGGGACTCAACTGTAAAATATTCTTTTATTTTGAAAATTTTTTGATTTTAACTAATATATTTTCTGACTATTTTCTTTGCTATAAAAATAAAGTAATACAAGAAAGTTGTGCATCACCAAGTTGCAGGAGAAAGAAAAAAAGGAGTGGTGGAGAAAGAAAGTGAAGAAAGAAATGGATGGAGGAGACGGAAATATCTATTTCCCTTCTCTAGTGTCTTTCTTCAATACTAAATTATTTCAGTGATTCTTGAGACTAACTTATTTAAGTGGTAAGATCATTCAAGATTTCGAGGTCTGAAATATTTTCCTGCTTGTGGAATGCATATGTGTGTTTTACACTTTTCCATTATTTTTTATTCAGGATATTTTGTTTGGTACCTACTGTGTGCCAGGAACTGCACTAAACCCTGAAGATGTACAATGATACAGTTTATCATTCATGCCTTTTAGGGACTCATGCTGGAAAGAATACATTTCCAGCAGCAGATGAGCTGTTTGCTCACTTGGCCTTTGTAGTTTTGTGTCCCTAATTGAACTATCAAGCATTCCTGGTTCCTGTTATTAGTTTCTGAAGCCCAGTTTCTGAAACAAACATTCAGATATTTATCTGAAATCAACTCAGACCAAAAGGCAATATGGCTGCATAGATAAAGATGTGTAATGACTGCTGTGATCAAATACACATGCTTGTCAAGACAAGTAAATTCATAAAATGATGGAGCATAAAATATGGGTACTAAAAGCTGGGAATTGGAAAATATTTATGGGGAAATCTGAAGTTACAGAGTAGTAAAAAAATCTCATTCCTATTTATTCCATATAATTGAAAGCCAGCCCTTTCCCTTGAATTTCTAGAACTTTTATGAGTCTAATCAACTAATTTCTTGTTCCAGATAACAGATTATCATCATTGCATCTTAGAATCTGGATGAGTTGAGCTTTACTGGAATTCACCAAAATATCACTATTTCATTTGTATTTGTGGCTCAGTGGGTAAAGAATCTGCTTGTAATGCAGGAGACCTGGGTTTGATCCCTGGATATGGGAAGACCCCCTGGAGAAGGGAATGGCTACCCACTCCAGTATTCTGGCCTGGAGAATCCCATGGACTGTATAGTCCATGGGGTTGCAAAGAGTCGGACATGACTGAGGAACTTTCACTTCAGTTCACTTCATTTGTATTTGAAGTTGAAAGGTATGGCGCATTTTCCTTGCCTTTCTTCCCCCCTTTTTTTTTTAAAATAAAAATAAAAGCAAAGAAAACAATCCTTCATTGTTGCTTTGAGAAAACATATCTTGGGAATCAAAGCATATCTTACCTAACTCAAATTTTTACTTTTCATTTCATTCTTAGTACTAGGCCTGGATGCTGTTCTTCCAGGAGAATGTAAGAATGATTATAACAAATAGTATTGTTTATGTATATTTGTGGTATTTTAAATGGCAACCCACTCCAGGATTCTTTCCTGGAGAATCCCATGGGCTACAGTCCATGGGGTTGCAAAGAGTCGGACACGACTGAGCAACTTTTCACTTTCACTTTCACAAGGGCCTTAAATAGTCACCCAATAACACTTGGGTGTTAATTTCTTCTATCTGTGTTATTACATACATAACTTAAATGTTTTAAAGAGAATTTATATACTAATATTATTTAAAAGTCAGAGAGATTATTTTTGAGCATCTTTTGAGTCCCAAATATTAGAAATACTTGTGCAAATATGATGCAGATAAATAGAAGCAAATGACCGATTTCAGAGAGGATTTAGAGAATTACTTATTTCAATTTAGAATGGGTATGTTTTTCCATTATACAGTCCCAGTGTCTTTGAAGGCAGCTAATCTCTTTTAGTGTAGACCAGTCTAGATCTGAAGGCTGACTAATGATGGAAATTCCTTGCTGTAGTAGTTAATGAAGAACCCCTAGAACTCTGTCACATAGATAAGTGGCTTATATTATCAGCAACTTTTGAAATTTTTTTTAAGAAGAGGCAAGGTGAGGGACCCCATGGAACTCCTTTCTTCTTCTAGACTGAATTTGCATATGGATGTTCATGAATGTGTTCAGCAGGACCAGCACTGCAATTAGATTAAAAATGCTTCTTACAGCATTACAGATTTTCTTTTGGACACAAATATCTGTAAAGTACCTTGGCTTACTTATCCTTGGTCATTTTGGGGCTCTCTGGAGCTTCCACTTCATGTCAGCATGAAACTAAGAGCCATCCTGGTTAGTGTGGCTATCTTGCAGTTTTGATTTTATTCCCAGCATTTTCTTCTTGGTATTAGGTCCTGTCAGCCTGGAAGGGGGAGCCATTTCTGGTCAGTTCTGAGACTTCTTGTTAGGTAGTCCACTTCAGGTCTTTCCATTTTACAGTAATTCTTTCGCATTTACCCACTAATGGAGTGGATTAAATCCTTGGCAGTTCAGATACAGCTTTCAAGATGGCTGCTGTTCATTCCACTGAAAATCTGACGAGTGTTTGAAGTCAGACTCCTAGTTGTTTCCCTTTCTATTCTCTCCTATAAATGCTGATATTAAGCTGGTCTTGTGGATGTGGTGGTTTGTCTGTGTGCTATTTAATTCTCATGCTTGTCACCTGATTTTACAGTAAATACTTTTGGGGAGCTTAAAGTTTTATAGTTTTTTACCCTGACTATTCTGTATAGAGATTCAGAGAGTGAAAGACTATGGCGTCATTCGTCATTACCTTGATTCTTCTTAGAATCTTGTTTTTTTTCCTCTATCCTTTTCAAAGAGAATTAAAATATAATGATAAATTCCCATCCAACTCATGACTTTATCCTTATTTTAAACACAACCTTGAAATTGTGTATAATTTTCATTTTTATTATTTTTTTTTAACTTTTGCTATGTGTATGGAATAGATTTCAGGTACTATACTGTGTACCTAATGGGGATATACCTGTGTAATTGACTTTTTAGTCACCTAAAAGTCACCTTTTAAAACAAACTAGGGTTGTTATTACTTTTACCACTTGGGCAGATTTTCCAGAAAAAGTTATGTGGAGCCAAAGGTTATAAAAGCCCTCATGAGAATCACTGAGGCTTCTTAAATACTCATCCTGTTCACTGGTTTTATTTGGCAATAGAGTGTTTTCATGGTGACTTAGGATATAGGGTAGCTTCTTTCAAATAAGAAGAATGCTTTTGAGCTTTTGTTTTGAACAGTAATTTTCAAGATATAAATTCTCATAACTTTTACTTCCTTAAACCTGTGATTTTCCTGTGTTTGGTATGTTTCTGTAAATTGACTTGCTTCTGTGATACACACAAATATCCATAAATATATATGTGTGTATATATATATATGCACACATAAATATCCATAAATATATATATGTATATATATATATACACACACACAGTATTCTGTATTTTCAGTATTTACATAAGCAGAAGCATGCTGTATCTTTGTTTTTGCAACTTGCTTTGCTGCCCTAATATTTTATTTTCAAATACATTAATTTGATGTAGATCTAGTTCAATTTACTTGCTATCTAGAATTCTATAGAAATGCCCTACAGTTTATTTGTCCATTTTTTCCTATGAATGTGTTTTAATATACATCCTTATATATACCTTCTGATGAACATAACCCAGGAATTTCTCCATATTATATATCTGAAAATCTACAGCATGCATATATTCTATTTTTTTATTTCTAATTTGTTATTATTGTCCATAGTGATATAATTTAAAAGCCATTCAGAAAGAATTTTTCCAAGTTTGAGCATAGTTCTTATTACTTACTAAATTTGATTATAGTTCTTATTACTTACTACTCTGCTGCTGCTACTGCTGCTAAATCACTTTAGTCATGTCCGACTCTGTGTGACCCCATAGACTGCAGCCCACCAGGCTCCGCCATCCCTGGGATTCTCCAGGCAAGAACACTGGAGTGGGTTGCCATTGCCTACTCTGACTTACTACTGTAATATGTTTTAAATTGTATCCCATTGTTGCTTTAATTGCATTATCTTATTTAATGATGAGGCTGTCCATCTTTTATATATGCTTATTGCAATTCAAGTTTCCTATGCAAGAAGTACATTATTTTAAATGTATGTATTTTTAATTGGAGGATAATTGCTTTACAGTATTGTGTTAGTTTCTGCCATTCATCAACATGGATCAGCTATAGGTATACATATGCCCCGTCCCTCTTGAACCTCTCTCCCACCGCATCCCACCTGTCTAGGCTGCCACAGAGCACTAGGTTTGAGCTCCCTTCATCATACAGCAAGCTCCCACTGGCTATCTGTTTGCCTACGGCAATGTGTATGTTTCCATGCTGCTCCCTCAGTTTGCCCCACCCTCTCCTCCCCTACTGTGTCCACAAGTCTGTTCTCTATGTCTGCGTCTCTATTGCTGCCCTGAGAGAGATTCATCAGTACCACCTTTCTAGACTCCATATATGTGCTTTAATATATGATACTTGTCTTTCTCTTTATGACTTATTTGACTCTGTATAATAGGCTCTAGATTCATCCACCTCATTAGAACTGACTCAAATGTGTTCCTTTTTTATGACCAAGCAATATCCCATTGTATATATGTACCACATCTTCTTTATCCATTCATCTGCCAATGGATATCTAGGTTGTTTCCATGTCCTAGCAACTGTAAATAGTACTTCAATGAACATTGGGGTACATGTATCTTTTTCAATTATGGTTTTCTCAGGGTATATGCCCTGTAGTGAGATTGCTGTGTCATATGGTAGTTTTATTCCTAGATTTTTAAGGAATCTCCATACTATTCTTCATAGAGGCAGTATCAATTTATATTCCTACAAACAGTGCAAGAGGCTTCCATTTTTTCAACATTTGTTTGTGGATTTCTTTGATGGTGGCCATTCTGACCTGTGTGTGGTGATACTGCATTGTAGTTTTGATTTGCGTTTCTCTAATAATAGGCAGTGTTGAGCATCTTTTCATGTGTTTGTTAGCTGTCTGTGTGTTTTCTTTGGAGAAATGTCTGTTTAGGTCTTCTGCCCATTTTTTGATTGGGTTATTTGTCTTTCTAATGTTGAACTGCATGAGCTGCTTGTATATTTTTGGAGATTAATCCTTTGTCAGTTGTTTCATTTGCTATTATTTTTCTCCTATTCTGAGTGTTTTTACCTTGTTTATAGCTTCCTTTGCTATGCAAAAACTTTTAATTATGTTCCATTTGTTTATTTTTGTTTTTATTTCCATTAATATAGGAGATAGGTTAGAGGACTTTGCTGTGAGGTATGCCAGAGTGTTCTCCCTCTGTTAGAAAACACATGTTTTTAACTTTGCCCATTTATTTATAGAATTGCTTCTTTTTTTCTTACAGGTTTGTGGAAGTATTTGTTGATTTGCAGGAGGTTTTATGTTTTGGATATCGAACTTCTGTTAATGTGTGTCATTGTAAATTGCAAACATCTATATGCTTAACTCCTCAACATTTCAGCACACATATTATTAACTACACTTAGATATTCACTTACTGATCCTTTTAGGTAAAATTTACATTAAATGAAATGCAAACTCTAAATATAACATTTGATGGGTTTTGAGAAGTGCACACACCTGTGTAACTGAAACCTCTATCCAGTACATTCTGTATGGCTTCTGTATAGAACACTATCATCAGTCTAGAAAATCACCTGATAATCCTCCAGACCCACAGAAATAGATATTTCTTCTCAAATTTTTCTTCAGGTAAAATAGGTTAATTTACCTATTTTAGAACTTCATATAAATGGAAAATAAAACATATAACCCTTTATAAAAGGCTTCATTCCTTTGGCCTATTTTTGAGGTTATTATGTGTTAGGGTACATTGGGCATTCCTTTTATTCCTGAATATTACTCTTGTTTTATGGATATAGCCCAACTTTTCCATCCATTCGTCTGTTGATGAATATCTGGCTATTTCCAGTTTGGGGGTATTATGATTAGAGATTCTAAAAACGTTTTTTACAGTGTTTTTATTAACTTTCATGTTCATTTCATGTCTCTTGCTTAAGTACCAAGAAGTGGAATTTCTCATTTAACAGAGTTAATTATCCCTTTTCAAAGATAACTTCCCTAGTATAGTGACAAACTGTTATCATTAGATACATAACAAAAAAATGACTCTATTTGTTATTTTTGATAGAAGAGTATCCAAAGACAGAGCACAAGAGATAATCCAAGAATGCTAGGTATTGCTGGTATGTACAGTACAAGATGTGAGGAATAATGGAGCTTAAGACTGGAGAAGAAGGGAAATAACTTGAGTGACATATTTAAACAAATATGGATTTTATTTTGTATATTTTTGGAGGATATTAATGTTTTTAATGTAGAAAGACAAGGGTAAGCCTCTTTGAAAAATAATTTTATTAGCAGTTTAACAGGACAGTTCAGCTAGAGACAAAGAGCAATTAATATTAAAGGCCTAACGTCTGACCTTCTACTTTTCCATACTACAAATACAACATAGATAACGTTCTTTGTATAACATTCAATTATTGATACCTACAATATTAATAAATTAATATGTATAATAATTTGTAACAGCATTGTCTCTTATTAGTTTTATGAATTGTATTTTTGGCATCTTAACTTAAAGTCACTTTATGTAACCCAAAGCCAAAAATATTTTCTCCTAATATTTTATCCAATATTTATAGTTTGGGGTTTTGTAATTAACATTGTGGTCCATCTACATTGTGCACTAATTTTTGGTGATGGTGCAAGATAATGATTAAACTCAGTTTTGCTTGTACTGATAGTTGTCCAACATTATTTATTGGAAGGAATACCCTCTTTCCTTTAAACTGCATATCTATGCAGTCAATTGTTGATAAATGTAGAGATCTATTATGCAGTCTATCTTCTATTCTGTTGATGTGTGTGTCCATTTTTTTCTCTAATACAAAACTGTTTTGATAATTGTAGCTTTATACTAAGTTTTGAAATCCAGTGCAATTTCACCTTCTTTGTTGGTCTTTCAAATTATTTTGTCTATTCCACTTTTGCTTCTCCAGATTTTTGGAATCAGCTTGTCAATTTCCACCAAAAATACTGCTGATACTTTAATACATATAGGGTCTAGAGAACTGACCTTTAAATAATATTGTCTTATAATCCATGATCATAATTTATTTGTACTGTGATTGTTTAGACTTTTAAAATTTCTTTCATGTGTTCTCAAGTTTTTAATGTGTAGTTCTTACACATATTACATAACATATTACATATATTTTGCTATGTTTATAACTAATTATTTAATGTTTTCTGGACTCTTCAGTTCCAATTTCTGCTTGTTAAAGGGGTGTTCCTCCTTAGGAGGAAGAAGTTTGTCTTGGTGAAGAATTTAGTTGGACTTAGAACTGAAATAGGAGAGGCTTAAGTGGTCACTCCCCATGAATTGTCTGGTATGGCTGCCTTAGTCTGGCTAACCAGCCAGACTTTTCAAGATTCCTTCAGTGTATATTTAACGACAGAGAAAATCAGAAGATATCATTTATTGCCAAATCCCAAAAGACACACAACAGACTTTTTGATATCAGAGTCCCTAGACTCTTGAGCCCAATCAAGAGTCAGGAAGAAAACATGTGGGATGAAAAATGTAGGTGTAACAATATTTGGAGAATACAATCTGCCGTAGTTTTGTTCACTAATACACTCTAAGTGCTTATGTCAGTGCTTTACAGAGGAGGCGCTCAATAAATATTTGTGAAATGAATGGATCATTCATTCATTGTGCCCAGCTGAAACTGAGTAGAAATGAAAGTGTCATTCTTTCCGGTAAGACCATGGTCTGGAAAAACAGAGACTCACTCCAAGAAAATTTATGACCAACCTAGACAGCATATTAAAAAGAGAGACATTACTTTACCAACAAAGGTCCATCTAGTCAAAGCTATGGTTTTTCCAGTGGTTATGTATGGATAAGAGTTGGACTATAAAGAAAGCTGAGCACCAAAGAATTGATGCTTTTGAACTGTGATGTTGCAGAAGACTCTTGAGAGTCCCTTGGACGGCAAGGAGATCCAACCAGTCCATCCTAAAGGAGATCAGTCCTGAATATTCATTGGAAGGACTGATATTGAAGCTGAAACTCCAATACTTTGGCCACCTGCTGTGAAGAACTGACTCATTTGAAATGACCCTGATGCTGGGAAAGATTGATGGCAGGAGGATAAGGGGATGACTTAGGATGAGATGGTTGGATGCCATCAATGACTCAATGGACGTGAGTTTGAGTAAACTCTGAGAGTTGGTGATGGACAGGGAGGACTGGCATGCTTCAGTCCATGGGGTCGCAAAGAGTAGGACATGACTGAGCAACTGAACTGAACTCCATAGTGTCCTGAGTAGGTTGGTTTGGTTTTATAGCAACCCAGGAAATTTGTTGCTGAAATTTCTTATTCTCCTTTCTATTGTCATGAAGGGTTTGCCCCACTCAGAGGTAGGAGTAAACAGGGAGTCAAAGCATTAGGTAGATTTATCTTTTATTGAAAAATACCTGGAAATGAAATAAAATAACACTCTCAATGAAACTCAAAGTTTCATAGCATTTTAACATCACTTTAGTCAAGGGAAAGATTTTTCCTACACATAATCACCTTTCCTCCAGGAGTCTAAGTTGTTCAAATGTCTTGGTTCTCTGGATAGCACACTGGGATGGGTCTGATGGAGCATGTGGGAGGGCTGAGTAGAGTCCCAAACTAGTCAACCAATGAACCATGCTTTGCTGTTGGCAGTTGCTCATACCAGAAAGTTATGTGTGAAGTAACACAGTATGGATTCTGCTTGAATTCCTGCCATTGATATGGTTGATGCTATTGGATTCTTTCTCTTTGTTTCTTATATATGTGGTTTCTCCTTCCTCTATTTAACCTTTTCTTGGGATATTTTAAAAATCTTGTCTCCAAAATCAGATGAGGGAAAGTGCTCTATGTTATTTTGAACCTTTTAGTTCCGTTCCATACTTGGTCAGATAGTTTTTAAGCTTTGAAAAAAGGATTTGTAGTCTCCATTTTTGGTTTTATAGTCATTTGTAGTTACATATACTGAGAAGGGTGGAATGGTGAAGCAGGTGAGGTATGGATTGGAAGGAATCCCATGATCAGTAACACACACACACACACACTCACACACTCTCACACTCACACTCATACATACAAATTCATATATATGCACATTATCAAGATTATTGGAATTTCTCTTCTTTGTGCATGCCCAAATCAAGTGACAAATTTATCTTCTAAGACAAAATATCTGAGTTAAACAGATATTAAAGGGACTATTATTAATAGTTAAATGCTGATAACAAGCATAAACTACTGCTGTATTTGGCAAACTGGGGCTGTGGTCACCTTAATAATAGGGCTTCCCAGGTGGTGCTAGTGGTAAAGAACCTGTCTACCAATGCAGGAGACATAAGAGATGTGGGTTTGACCCCCAGGTTGGGAAGATCCCAGGGAGGAGGGCATGGCAACCCACTCCAGTATTATTGCCTGGAGAATCCCCATAATATGATGCTGAATTCCAAATGGAAATTCCTTCCATAAATGCATGTTTTTAATGATAAAGTCCTTTAGGGATGGACATGTTTTATGAATTTTGTATTGAAAATTCTAAAAGAATCATATTGGCTGGTTGAGCAATGATTTCATTGCAGCAAGGAGATTTCTAAATGAATGAGATAAAGTTTCTTAAATACCTTTGGGTGTGCATCTCTCCTCAAGAATGGTATAGAAATTACGGCTCCAATTTAACATTCTCTGAAACCATCATGGACCAAAACAAAATATTGGAAAGTAGGCTTATATGATTCCTGTGTTTCCAATGTGTTTTTAATATACTGGCCAAGATGAGTATATCTGGAGACAGATGTTTGTATTGAAATCTGGGCTCCAATACATATAGAGTTGTGTGATCTTAATTATTTAACTTTCCACGTCTTTGTTGCTGTGGTAGTTAAGTTGGATAGTTATAGCACTTGCTTCATACAGTTGTTATAAAGGTTAAATTGCTTAATACAAAAACAAGTACAATATCTGGTACAGAGCAGGTGCTTGATTTAGCATTTATTATGATCTTCTGCCTTAACAACTGGCACAACCAGCTGTTTATTGCCAGAGCAAGAAACCAGGAAATCATTACCACATTCTCTTTTTACTCCTAATCACTGGTGTGATTTTTAAGGTGTACTATTTTCTCAATGAGTTTTCCTCAGTCCACTATTGTTCCCCAACAATAGGCATATTGTCACATCCCCTGTCATATCCACAGGCAGCCAGAATGACTTTTATAATGCATACTGTGATAAGTCACTTTTCTATGTAAGTTCCTTCAGTCTCTCCTCATCCTTGCAATGGGTGTACTAGGCTCTTCAAAATATGACTTCTGTTTACTTAATTCCCCAGCGTCATTTCTTGCCACATTTTCCTCATATTTGCAGACTCACTAGACAAACTTTCCTGAAGCTCTGTGAAAGACCGCCTCATTTGAGCCTTTCTTCTTTCATGTAATACTGCTTGTTTTATTCCTGTTTTCTCTTACTTTGGCCTTAACACCCTTCAGGGCTGAGCTTGTCTATTTCTTCCTTCAAAGCTATCTGGCACTTAAATGTGGTTAGATGCCTTCTCAATGGCCTATGTATACTTCTGCATATACAAATGGCCTGAATATACTTTTCTCAGAGCTTCTTGCACATTTCCGATATGAGTACAAAGAGTGCACAGTCTGTCTCTTCAATAGAGTGTGAACTACTAGGCAGGAGCTAGGATCTTCTTTGTTGCTATTTCTTTTCTCTGTATACAACAGAAGATGCTGGTTGAATGAATGCATACCTGTGGCATTGACTAATAAATTACAGGAGGTCATTTTGGGTGTTGGTTTTTGGCTTTTTAAAATAAAAATACTAGTTTTCTTCCTACAGATTTAAAGGTTTTTCTGAAACTACCTTTTAAAAGGTTGAGTTTTTCTACTTAAATTTGTATGATGAGATCAATTCTCATTAAGTTTGTAGAGTCTCTCAAGAGATAAGGAGAGAAGAGAGCATAAAAAGTTAATTAAGGAAATACAAATTTATGGAAATGGTATGTCATCCTTGAAATTGCAAATAGCATTGAAAATAGCACTAATTCTTATGCCCTGTTGCTGTATATTCTTTTCATTGCATGTGCTATTCCATTAGCTTGTCTTGTCTCAGAGGCTTATTTCCATCGAGAGGACTGGGATATCTTTAAGTAGAATATGCAGCCAGCTAGATGCCTTGAATAAGAGGTCTCAAATTTTTATCTGATAGCAATAGGAATTCTAAACTATAGCTTGTGACTGCATGTTTATACTGGATAATTGAGTATATAAACTTGTTTTTGGTAAGAATTAAAGTGTTTTAAATTATTCTGAGATATTAATAAGCATAAACTTTGGCTTTTTCTTTCAAGAATATATTTTCATTATAGAAATAATTCTTTTTATAGGAAACTGAAAATATTCATTCCTCTAAGGCTATGCTTTCAATATTTTAGCCACTAGCCACATGTATTGAACAGTTGAAATGGGCTAGTCCAAAATTAGATGTGCTGTAAAGTTTAAGATTTCAAAGACTTTGTTTAAAAGCAATGTGAATTATTTCAGTAACTTTATATTACCTCAATAATTTTATATGTTATAACATGTATATAGTTATTATATCTGTATATAATTTATATATTTATTTGCAGAAGTATTTTTAATATATTTAGTCAAATAATTTTTTCTTCAAATTAACTTCACCTCTGAATTTTTATTTATGTATACTGGAAAATTAAAACTAACCTATGTGGCTCATATTATATTTCTATCTGACAGCGCTTCTCTAAAGTGCTTTTCATTTTGTAGTTTGTTTTGTGTGTGTAGAGCCCTGAGAAAGTTTGTGATAAAAGGACTTCATGCCAAATACCACTAAGAAAGCCTTTGTAATACATTAGTGTCAGTATATACAATACTGTGAATGTGCGTGTCTGCTAAGTTACTTTAGTCATGACTCTTTGCGACCCTACGGACTGTAGCCCGCCAGGCTCTTCTGTCTAAGGGATTCTCCAGGCAAGAATACTGGAGTGGATTGCCATGCCCTCCTCCAGGAGGTCTCTTTACCCAGGGACTGAACACATGTCTCTAATGTCTCCTGCATTGGCAGACTGGGTCTTTACCACTAGCGCCACCTGGGAAGCCCAAAGTTATATGCACCTACTTACTGTTTTTCTTTTTTAATTTAAATTTATTTAATTGGAGGCTAATTACTTTACAATATTGTGTTGGTTTTGCCATACGTCAACATGAATCCCCCACAGGTATACACGTGCTCCCCATCCTGAACCCCCCTCCCTCCTCCCTCCCCATACCATCCCTCTGGTTTATCCCAGTACACCAGCCCCAAGCATCCAGTTTCCTGCATTGAACCTGGACTGGCGATTCATTACTTATATGAAATTATACATATTTCAATGCCATTCTCCCAAATCATCCCACCCTCTTCCTCTCCCACAGAGTCCAAAAGACTGTTCTATACGTCTGTGTCTCTTTTGCTGTCTCGCATACAGGGTTATTGTTACCATCTTTCTAAATTCCATATATATGTGTTAGTATACTGTATTGCTGTTTTTCTTTCTGGCTTACTTCACTCTGTGTAATTGGCTCCAGTTTCATCCACCTCATTAGAACTGATTCAAATGTATTCTTTTAAATGGCTGAGTAATAGTCCTTTGTGTATATGTACCACAGCTTTCTTATCCATTCATCTGCTGATGGACATCTAGATTGTTTCCATGTCCTGGTTATTATAAACAGTGCTGCTATGAACATTGGGGTACACGTGTCTCTTTCAATTCTGGTTTTCTTGGTGTGTATGTCCATCAGTGGGATTGCTGAGTCATATGGCAGTTCTATTTCCAGTTTTTTAAGGAATCTCCACACTGTTCTCCATAGTGGCTGTACTAGTTTGCATTCCCACCAATAGTGTAAGACGGTTCCCTTTTCTCCACATCCTCTCCAGCATTTATTGCTTGTAGACTTTTGGATCGCAGCCATTCTGACTGGTGTGAAATGGTACCTCATTGTGGTTTTGATTTGCATTTCTCTGATAATGAGTGATGTTGAGCATCTTTTCATATGTTTGTTAGCCATCCGTATGTCTTCTTTGGAGAAATGCCTATTTAGTTCTTTGGCCCATTTTTTGATTGGGTCATTTATTTTTCTGGAATTGAGCTGCAGGAGTTGCTTATATATTTTTGAGATTAGTTGTTTGTCAGTTGCTTCATTTGCTATTATTTTCTTCCATTTCGAAGGCTGTCTTTTCACCTTGCTTATAGTTTCCTTTGTTGTGCACAACCTTTTAATTTTAATTAGATCCCATTTGTATGGTTTTTGTGGTCTGGTAATTTATAACTGAAGAAAGATATATACAAACTAGAAGGAGGAATACATAATCAAAACCAAGGAATAAAGAGTGGCATTCAGTTCAGTTCAGTTCAGTTCAGTCACTCAGTCATGTCTCTTTGTGACCCCATGAATTGCAGCACGCCAGGCCTCCCTGTCCATCACCAAATCTGGGAGTTAACTCAGACCCACATCCATCAAGTCAATGATGCCATCCAGCCATCTCATCCTCTGTCGTCCCCTTCTCCTCCTGCCCCCAATCCCTCCCAGCATCAGAGTCTTTTCCAATGAGTCAACTCTTCGCATGAGATGGACAAAGTACTGGAGTTTTAGCTGTAGCATATTCCTTCCAAAGAACACCCAGGATTCATCTCCTTCAGAATGGACTGGTTGGATCTCCTTGCAGTCCAAGGGACTCTCAAGAGTCTTCTCCAACACCACAGTTCAAAAGCATCAATTCTTCAGCGCTGAGCCTTCTTCACAGTCCAACTCTCACATATATACATGACCACAGGAAAAACCATAGCCTTGACTAGATGGACATTTGTTGGCAAAGTAATATCTCTGCTTTTGAATATGCTATCTAGGTTAGTCATAACTTTCCTTCCAAGGAGTAAGCATCTTTTAATTTCATGGCTGTAATCACCATCTGCAGTGACTTTAATTTTAATTAGGTCCCATTTGTTTATTTTTATTTGTTTATTTTTGCTTTTATTTCCAGTATTCTGGGAGGTGGGTCAGAGAGGTTCCTGCTGTGATTTATGTCAGAGAGTGTTTTGTCTATGTTCTCCTCTAAGAGTTTTATAGTTTCTGATCTTACATTTAGATCTTTAATCCATTTTGAGTTTATTTTTGTGTATGGTGTTAGAATGTTCTAACACCATATGATATTTTTATTTCAAACATATCAATTATATGATCTAAATTTGTGAATAGCTGTAATCTACAGTTTATGTCTTGGTCAGAGATTTTATGTTTCTTTTTTTTTGTTTGTTTTTAAAGCAACCATTTATTGTTTTTTTAATTTTTATTTATTTATTATTTTTTTAATTACAATACTGTATTTGTTTTGCCATACCTTGACATGAGTCAGCCACAGGTGAACACAATCTCCCAATGCCGAAGCCCCCTCCCACCTCCCACCCCACATCATCTACCTGAATCATCCTGTGCACCAGCCCCATGCATCCTGCAAATCTGACTCCAGATTTTATGTTTCAAATATTTTGATATAAAAATAATCCTTCTGAGTCTTCAGTTGAATTATTATTTCTTTTATTTCTTCTAAAATACTGAAATAATTTGGGAACTGATAAAAAATTTTTGCACCAAATTTGCTCATCACTGTCAATTTTCCTCCACTCTTTTGGAACAGTGAGTGCATCAGGCTTGGGAATACAGACCAGGGAACTTTGTGGGTAGGAAGGGACTTGCCTCCTAGAGGCAACATATGAAGCAAGGTTCCCTGGAGGCATGCCAGAGGAAGCTGAAACCAAAGCCCAGCAGACAGTCCAACTGTGTTATTCATATAGAGTGACAGATTCCATATAGGCTGCAACAGTTGGGAACTATGGAAACTAGACTAGAGTGAAAGCAAACAAGGGTGGTAGACAGAGCTGGAGAAATCCCAGGAGCTGTAGGACCATAGGCAGATGGTATTTTTATGGGGCATTAGAGGCAGTGGGCTGTGTGGTCATTAGGACGTCAGCCCATTTCAGACAACCAATTACAGTTTGTACAGGTTTAAGTGTATTTTACAATATGATTAACATTTGATACAAACAGGGTGAATTTAATTTGTGAATTGTGCCAAGTAGCTTTTCTGCATTATCAAACTGAACCAATAGTTTAACATAATAAAAACCTGAAATTATGCCCCATACAAGAAAGAAATCAAACACGCTCTTTGGTTCAAATTTCTTCACTTGAGCTCTCATATTTGTTTTCCTTTTCAGCACTACAGTCAAATGTAAGTCCTCTGGGTTTATTTATACTTGTTTTTGTAAAGTAGATAATAAACCATTTGATATCTCTTTAATAATGTACTTCTGTAGTCACAGAAACCACCTCCCCCAACACAACCACCACCAATTTTTGTGGCTTATTTGTGTTTGGCTAATATGATAGCAATTTCATTTTTACTTTTTATTTTATACTGGAGTATAGCCAATTAATGTTGTGATAGTTTCAGGTGGACAGCAAAGGGACTCAACCATACATATACATGTATCCATTCTCTCCCTGTGTTATTAGAATCTTGTTGGTTATCCATTTGAATATAACAGTGTGTACATGTCCTCAAACCCCGAACTATCTCTTTCCTCCATTTCTTCCCCTGACAGTCATCAATTCATCACTAAGTCTGTGTCTGTTTCTGTTTTGTAAACAAATTCATCTGTATCATTTCTTTTTAGATTTCACATATAAGGAATGTCATATGATATATCTCCTTCTCTGACTTTCTTCACGCAGCACGGCGATCTCTAGGTCTTCCCATGTTGCTGCAAATTGCATTATTTCACTCTTTTTAATGGTTGAGTAATATTCCATTGTATGTATGTACCACATCTTCTTTATCCATTCCTCTCCTGATGAACATTTACATTGTTTCCATGTCATATTTTGGCTGTTATAAATAGTGCTGCAACAAACATTGGGGTGCATGTATCCTTTTGGATCATGTGTTTTTCTGCGTATGTGCCCAAGGAGGGAGATTGCACAGTAATGGTAGCTCTAATAGCAATTTAAATCCTATTTAGATGTACACTGGGAGGAAATGGCAATCTACTCCAGTATTCTTGCCTGGGGAATTCCATGGACAGAGGAGCCTGGTGGGCTACAGTCCATGGGGTCACAAAGAGTCGGACATGATTGCGCAACTAACACAGACTTCTTGAGACACAGCTTTAACAATCAATTTATGAATGGTAATATTTTAAATCTTAACCGGTTTCTTGGTGATTAGTCTAAGAACATGTAATAAATTATCCTAGTTATTGATAAAAGGATAAAATGGTCCAAAGCAAGTGACTCATTCATTGGGTGATAGGAAGGATACAGTCAAGCTGAAGAGTGGTTTGGGAAGAGTTTCCCATTGGAGTGCTGCATCTTAATTTTGGGTAGACTTGTTGATAAGTTAAGATTTTAATCTTTACAAATGGGAGGAATTTTTTTCTTTATTGACAGTACCTCCATGAAGTCATGAAAGTATACTCATGGAGATGTCTTGTAGCTCTTAGGAGAGGATTGAGGAGTTAAGCATTCTATGGCTTCTGAAATGAAACTGAGACTCAGAAGTCCTTCATCAAACTCCTTCGTTTATATATCAGCATGAGATGGCCAAAGAGGAAGACAGAAAGTCTGGGCCCATCTCTCTGGAATTTTAGGAGAGAATCACTACTGTCAGTCTGGTCTCTATTTTTCCCACACCACAGAACTCTGATTCCAAGTGGCCTTGGGTGTGTGGTTTCCCACTCTTTGCATATTTACTTTTATCTTTCAACATTTAATAAACAGATGGATATTAATATGGTGGCCCAGGTTAAGACAGACCACAGATGGGTTTTGTTCACTTTCTGTGGCTCTAGGCCAGGAGAAAGGAGAGATAGAGGCTTTCACTGGGTTGATAAATCATGAACAGACTCATACATATTGGTTAGAACTTAATATTTTCTAGTTGGGTAAATTAACTTCCTTGTGTCTGTTTTCTCTCAAAAATGGAATTAAAAATAACACATGTCTTATAAGGGCTGCTTGAGGATAGACTGATGATTAAATGAAAAATGTTTAGCCAGTTTCTTCCATGTAAGATGTATTCAAAAGGCTGGTTATCATTATTATCAAAGAGAAAAATGTCTCAATCCACTGCTATTACTGGGCACCTCCTTAGGTAGACAGGGCTGTAAAGAAGGTTGAATAATATGCAATGTAAAGATAGTAAGCAGTTGGTAGACAAATTTAATTCCATGTATTCTTAGGGGAATCCTATGTCTAGCATACTTATAGACCCCAAATAAAAGCTTGATAACTATCATCAAGTTTCTGTATCTGAAGAAACACCATGTAACTCAATTATTTTTAATGAAATTCCCACTTTTCCAAAACATAAATCATGAACAATTTTTAAAAATGAAGGCTGCCTTGGAGACTGTCAAAATGTGACTCTACACTGACTTACATTTATCAGTTCTATTTATTACATATTTTCTCTTTAATAAAAAGCTGTTGGTTAGTCAATCATACAATTAATTGTATACTATATCACTTCTATCAAAACCTTCAGTATGAGACAGAAACATTTTCAGTGTTGGAGATATTTTTCCATTGTGTTGGCATCATTTCCATTTATCAGATGAACTACTGCAAAGAAAATAATGTTTGGGGGATTGAATGTCTATCTTCAGAAAAAAACTTGATAAATCATGGCACAGCAGAAAAGTGAAACCTGAGAAATTACAATTTGTCTAGTGACAAGTGAACAGCTAACAACAACAACAAAAAAGATGACATTATTTAAATAAATATTCAGGAAAAATTACTAGCATATTTTATGTTATTAAATCTGAACTAGTTCAAAAGGGGGACTGATGGATTTTACAAATCTGCTATTATCTCTCATTATAAAATATTTTAAAGACAATTAGCTCCAGAGATTTGCAACTTTTTATAGAATATTTGAGGACTAAAGAATGATAAACTGTCTACTCTGTTCTCAATTTTTATTTTACTTATTATTATTTTTAAATTATATATTTATTTTAGTTGGAGGTCAATTACTTTAAAATATTGTATTGGTTTTGTCATACATCAACATGAATCTGCCACAGGTATACACGTGCTCCCCATCCTGAACCCCCCTCCCTCCTCCCTCCCCATACCATCCCTCTGGGTCATCCCAGTGCACCAGCCCCAAGCATCCTGTATCCTCCATCGAACCTGGACTGGGGATTTGTTTCTTATATGATATTATACATGTTTCAATGCCATTCTCCCAAATCATCCCATCCTCTCCCTCTCCCATAGAGTCCCAAAGACTGTTCTATACGTCTGTCTCGCATGCAGGGTTATCGTTACCATCTTTCTAAATTCCATATATGTGCGTTAGTATACTATATTGGTGTTTTTCTTTCTGGTTTACTTCACTCTGTATAATAGGTTCCAGTTTCATTCACCTCATTAGAAATACAAATCAGATGCTCCCATAGAAGTAAGACTGCAGTTCTGAGAGATGGTATAGTGGATAAACAGTCCTTTGAGGCAGCAATTTGAGTTAGAAGATATTTTGTTCCCTTGAACAAGTTTAGTAACCTTGAAGCTTCATATTTCTCAACTGTAATATGGATTTAATAACAGAATCCACCTATAAGGTGGATTCACCTTATAAGTGGATTCTATATGATTTTAAATGAATCAATTCATTTGAAGTTTTTAGAAAAATTTCCACATATAAGCATTTTGCCAGTTAATACTATCATTATTATATTATTGTTATTGCTACTACTGTTCTTCTATATAAAGCTATTCTTTGGCCAAATTTAGGAACTCATTCTTGGCAATTTAAAACTTGCTTTAAAAAAAAAAAAAAGACTTACTTTAGGATTAACTTATGAAGTGTTTGTTCTAACATATCAAGGTTAAAAGAAAAAAAGAGGTGAGGTTATAATAGACCAGAGGCTTCTCACTGTCCAAAGAAATCACCACTAAAATCTCATCATTATTAATAACTTTAGAAAAATATGCATTATCATTTAAATTGGTGGCATGTTGTTACATGTATCTTGGACTAGTTATGAAGAAAGTTAGTGATTAATATTTCTTAATTTCATTTCCTACAATGTATATATGTTGGAGTAGTTGGCAACTTAGATTCTGGATGTTGTAGCAAAACCCTGGACAGCTAAGAAATGAGATCCAGATGATATAATTTCATTTCATAACTACATGCCTTCGGACACAGTCTTGAGTATTTATCAAGCCTCTTACAGTTCAAAATTCTACAAGTCTGAGAGTAATGATGGAACTATGGTAAGGATTCTAATTCAGAGTAATAACTTAATGTTACATAATTAACTCGAAGCCAAGCTCAAAAAAGCCTTCAATTATACAAAGAAAAATAAGGTTTAAAATATAGGAAAACTTGTTTATGATAAAATAATGTATTGTGTGAATTTTAAAGTTCTGTTGTAAGTGTTTTGAGTTCTATAACCGCATGTTGTGTACAGAGGCAGAGAGTTGTGTGTGTATGTGTATATATATATATATACACACTTAACTTTTAAGTAAATATATTCTATTTCTCCTATTAGGTTGTACATACCTCAAAAAAGGAAGCTCAGGCATATACCACCTAACAGGCAAAATAGAATATATTCTTAAAAGTTACATATCCATAGTTTTTTTCAGTAAGTAACTGATATTCTTTTAAAAGGTATCTCTAAAGTTGTGAAAATATTTTGTATACTTGAAATTGTATTTTTCTACTTAGATACATTTAGTGCAGGAAGTATACATCCTGGGCAAGGAAAATGGTGTGAACTAAGGAAAATAGTGTGAACTAAAGCTTGATAGTAGGGATATATATGGCTTGTGTAGGAGTAGTGTGTAGACTGGTTTGGAAGGAACAGAAGGTTTGGGGGAGTGGACAGAGAGCTTCAAACTAGGATGGAGAACATATTGCTGACTGCCTTGACTACCTGTTAAAAACATATAACATAGTTCTCTAGAAAATGTAGAATGATCACAAGTTTTTAAAAAGATTATAATATATGCAAAGTGTTTTTTTTCTAAGTGAAATTAATCTGGCAGCACTATGAAGGTAAATTGGATATGAAACGGAATAGAGTCAATGAGCTAGTTAAGACTGGTTTAGCAGCAATAGAAATGCAGGAGGAATAAATGCAAGTGATGTGAGTCTTGCAGTGCAAATATAATCTTATTCATCATTGCATCTTAGGCACACAGTATAACAAATGCTTCATTTAAGCACAAAAATTTGTTTATTAAATAGGTATTGGAAAATTTTATTTTAAACAGAAAAATGTTTTAATTTATACATGAATTCTTATAAAAATGAGACCTAAGAAGTGGCAAAAACACTTTTATACTTTTTAGACAAAGAAACCACAAATTTCTGAGGAATTGGCAGGATCAAGAAACTTGGGCTTTTGGTGCATATTTAGTGAAGAATCTAAACAGTGTGGGCTTGAGGCAGTAAATAAAGAAGGAACATGGTTTGTTTACATAGACCTCTTTGACTGAATTCCCAGCTCTGGCAGTAAGAGTGTCCTTCTACCCCCAGATGCAGGGAGGGCACCTTTCACAGGGGGATTCATTTTTGGCTTTTACAGAGACAGAGAGGAGAGACAGGGTGTCATTCTTTCATAGGCCATTATTATGTAGTTTTAACTTGACAAAATATGCCACTTTGGCATTTTTAGGGGTCACTCATCCTAATCCCCATGTTGATGAGAATTCACCTCCCCTCTTTATTTTGTTCCTCAGCCCTGGGGTGGGAGTGGCTTCCTGTAGTTATTAATCTGGTCTACCTTGACATTCCCCTTCAGATTTCATTTCCTGCATAACCAGCTTTCTGCCTCAAATACCTTCTTTTTAAAACATTTTTATTTTATATTAGAGTATAGCTGATTTACAGTGTTGTGTTAGTTTCAGGTATACAGCAAAGTGATACAGTTATCTGCATACAAAGAACTTAATCATGTCCAACTCTTTGCGACCACACAGACTGTAGCCCATCAGGCTCCTCTGTCCATGGAATTCTCCAGGCAAGACTAGAGTAGGTAGCCGTTCCCTTCTTCATGGAAGCTTCCCGACCCAGGGATTGAACTGGGGTCTTTACTGTCTGAGCTACCAGGTTATACACAAAAAATACACGTGTGTATTTTTATATGTGTGTGTGACACACATATAATCTTACACATATATACACATAAATTTACACATATATAATATATATCTATATATACACACACATACATACACACACATATACATATACAGATTTTCTTCTTCAGATTCCTTTTTCATGTAGGTTATTACAGAGTATTGAGTAGAGGTTCCTGTGCTACACAGTAGGGTATTGTTAATTATCTATTTTATATGTATTTTTTGTGTTTTAGAATTAATCTCAACCTCCTAATTTTTCCCTTACCCCCACATTTTCTGTTTGGTAACTATAAGTTTATTTTCTAGGTCTGTGAGTCTGTTTTTGTTTTTTAAATAATTTGTTTCATTTTTTTAAGATTCAACATATAAGTGATATTGTATGATATTTGTCTTTCTCTGACTTCCTTTACTATAATAATCTCTAGATTCATCTATATTGATGGAAATGGCATTATTTTATTGTTTTTTTATGACTGAGCAATATTCCACTGTATACATGTATCACATCTTCTTTATCCATTCCTCTGTTGGTGGACATTTAGATTGCTTCCATGTCAGCTGTTTCAAATAGTACTGCAATGAGTAATGGTTGCATGTGTCTTTGCAAAGTATAATTTTCTCCAGATATATACCCAGGAATGGGATTGATGGATTACATGGTGGTTCTATTGTTAGTTTTCCATATGTATATTTTCCATAGTGGTTGTACCAATTTACATTCACACCAACAGTATAGGAGGGTTCCCTTTGTTGCACACCCTCTCCAGCATTTATTGTTTGTAGACTTTTTCAGGATGGCCATTTTTGACTAGTATGAGGAAATACCTCACTGACGTTTTCATTTGCATTTCTCTGATAATTACCACTGTTGGCAGTGTTGAGCACCTTGTGCTTTTTGGTTATCTATATGTCTCACTTTTTTTTTTTTCTGATAATGACTTTATTTTTTCCGTTAATATAACCAACCCACGATACAGCATGCTAAATCATAAAGTACAAATCCAAGTAAGGATTTTTACTGTTACAAAACTTTGGCAAATCAGTACAGTACTCTTTTAACACAATATAATGTAATTTTGTTGGAGTCATTTATTACTTTTGTGATAATTTTTACTCTAAAATAATGTTATCTGAGTATGAAATGGAAAAATTGTGATTTTTAATGGCGGCTTATAGCAGAGAAAATTATTTTATGCAGTTAATGTCTTTTAAAATGATACAATTTCTCCTTTAAAAGTGAGTTCCCCCATGTAAGCTTTCCAAGATTACTGAAACAGGGCACTTGTGCATATACAGAGGAGGCTCTGTTTGCTTCTGAGGTTGGTCCAAAGCCAGACAGAATTCCAAGGAATGAAAAGCTTTAAAATTTTACCTTAAGGAGGTTTCACCAGCCAATACCAATTTCCAAACATACTTCTCAAAAATTGTTAAAATTTTGCATGTATGGAATCCTCAAAATCAGTCATTTCAGACAATATGAATTTCAGATGATTCCTTTTATTTAGACACCCTGCAGCTCTTTGGTTTGATCAAGTCACATAGATTTATTTAGCTTATTAAAAAGAGTTCTACCTAAAATAGAGTTGTATTTTTAAAATAACAAATAAATATACTACCAGCTTGTCAAGAGTTGGGGAACTGGGTGCCGTGTATCAACTTCCATTATCATTTCTTCACAAATGCTGCTGTTGCCATTGGTGTCTGTATGCTTCCTCTTGCCAAAGCTATCAGTTCTTCAGTTTCAGCATTTAATTTATGTATTACACACTCTATTGATTCTCGACCTTTATTCAGTTCAGTTCAGTCTCTCAGTTGTATCAGACTCTTTGTGACCCCATGGACTGCAGCATGCCAGGCCTCCCAGTCCATCACCAACTCCTGGAGTTTACTCAAACTCATGTTCATTGAGTCGATGATATCATCCAACCATCTCATATTCTGCTATCCCCTTCTCCTCCTGCCTTCAATCTTTCCCAGCATCAGGGTCTTTTCAGATGAGTCAGTTCTTCCCATCAGGTGACCAAAGTACTGGAGTTTTAGCTTCAGCATCAGTCCTTCCAATGAATATTCAGGACTGATTTCCTTTAGGATGGACTGGTTGGATCTCTTTGCAGTCCAAGGGACTCTCAAGAGTCTTCTGCAACACTACAGTTCAAAAGCATTGATTCTTCGGCACTCAGCTTTCTTTATAGTCCAAATCTCACATCCATACATGACTACTGGAAAAACCATAGCTTTGACTAGATGGACATTTGTTGGCAAAGTAATGACTCTGCTTTTTAATATGCTGTCTAGGTTGGTCATAGCTTTTCTTCCAAGGAGCAAGCATCTTTATTATCATGGCTGCAGTAAACATCTGCAGTGATATTGGAGCACAGAAAATATTTCTTACTGTTTCCCCATCTATTTCCCATGAAGTGATGGGACCAGATGCCATGATCTTAGTTTTCTGAATGTTGAGTTGTAAGCCAACTTTTTCACTCTTCTCTTTCACTTTCATCAGAGGCTCTTTAGTTCTTCTTCACTTTCTGCCATAAGGGTAGTGTCACATTTGCATATCTGAGGTTATTGATATTTCTCCCAGCAATCTTGATTCCAGCTTGTGCTTCTTCCAGCCCAGTGTTTCTCATGATATACTCTGCATATAAGTTAAATAAGCAGGGTGACAGTATACGGCCTTGATGTACTCCTTTTCCTATTTGGAAACAGTCTATTCTTCCATGTCTAGTTCTAGCTGTTGTTTCCTGACCTGCATACAGATTTCTACAGAGTCAGGTCAGGTGGTCTGATATTCCCATCTCTCTAAGAGTTTTCCAGAGTTTATTGTGATCCACATGGTCAAAAGCTTTGGCATAGTCAATAAAGCAGAAGTAGATGTTTTTCTGGAACTCTGTTGCTTTTTTGATGATCCGATTGATATTGGCAATTTGTTCTCTGATTCCTCTGTCTTTTCTAAATCCAGCTTGAACATCTGAAAATTCAAGGTTCATGTAATGTTGAAGCCTGACTTGGAGAATTTTAAGCACTACTTCGCTAGCATGTGAGATGAGTGCAATTGTGTAGTAGTTTGAACATTCTTTGGCATTGCCTTTCTTTGGAATTGGAATGAAAATTAACCTTTTCCAGTCCCGTGGCCACTGCTGAGTTTTCCAAATTTGCTGGCATATTGAGTGCAGCACTTTCACAGCATCATCTTTCAGGATTTGAAACAGCTCAACTGGAATTCCATCACCTCCACTTGCTTTGTTCATAGTGATGTATCCTAAGGCCCACTTGACTTCTCATTCCAGGATATGTGGCTCTAGGTGAGTGATCACACCATCTTGATTATCTGGGTTATGAAGATCTTTTTGTATAGCTCTCCTGTGTATTCTTGCCACCTCTTCTTAATATCTTCTGTTTCTTTGTTAGCATTTGATGATATCATACTTGCCATCAGTCCTTCAAGGTAACTGCTGAGATTGACTTCTTTCGTGGTACTTATGGCTTCTTGAGTCAAATAGTTTTTTCTGGGTCTCGAGGATGTGGTTTATATATATCTCTCATCTACTGAAACCATATTTGTAAATGAAATATTTGTAGATTTAGGTTCCGTTAGGGATTCACTGTGGATCCCTAATAAACTGTGGAAAACAATAAACTGTGGAAAATTCTGAGAGAGATGGGAATACCAGACCACCTAACCTGCCTCTTGAGAAACTTATATGCAGGCCAGGAAGCAACAGTTAGAACTGGACATGGGACAACAGACTAGTTCCAAATAGGAAAAGGAGTGCATCAAGGCTGTATATTGTCACCCTGCTTATTGAACTTCTATGCAGAGTACATCATGAGAAATGCTGGGCTGGAAGAAACACAAGCTGGAATCAAGATTGCTGGGAGAAATATCAATAACCTCAGATATGCAGATGTGACACCACCCTTATGGCAGAAAGTAAAGAGGAACTAAAAGCCTATTGATGAAAGTGAAAGAGGAGAGCGAAAAAGTTGGCTTAAAGCTCAACATCAGAAAACGAAGATCATGGCATCTGGTCCCATCACTTCATGGCAAATAGATGGGGGAATAGTGGAAACAGTATCAGACTTTATTTTTTAGCTCCAAAATCAAAGCAGATGGTGACTGCAGCCATGAAATTAAAAGACACTTAGTCCTTGGAAGAGAAGTTAAGACCAACCTAGATAGTATATTCAAAAGCAGAGACATTACTTTGCCAACAAAGGTCCGTCTAGTCAAGGCTATGGTTTTTCCTGTGGTCATGTATGGATGTGAAAGTTGAACTGTGAAGAAAGCTGAGCACTGAAGAATTGATGCTTTTGAACTGTGGTGTTGGAGATGACTCTTGAGAGTCCCTTGGACTGCAGGGGAGATCCAACCAGTCCATTCTGAAGATCAGCCCTGGGATTTCTTTGGAGGGAATGATGCTGAAGCTGAAACCCCAGTACTTTGGCCACCTCCTGTGAAGAACTGACTCATTGGAAAAGACTCTGATGCTGGGAGGGATTGGGGGCAAGAGGAGAAGGGGACAACCGAGGATGAGATGGCTGGATTGCATCACTGACTCGATGAACGTGAGTCTAAGTGAACTCCGGGTATTGGTGATGGACAGGGAGGCCTGGCGTGCTGCTATTCATGGGGTTGCAAAGAGTCAGACGTGACTGAGTGACTGAACTGGACTGAACTGAGGGATCCACTACAGAATATTCTTGCATATATGTTTTGGTTCTTGCTGCACCAATAATAGACTTCACAATGGAAGGCAGTCCCCACTCTGTGCTGAGAAGCCTATGGCTGTGCAACTTTCCAGAGGGATATATGTGTCTGTCTAGTACCTCAACTCCAACCACACTCGGGTTCATAGGGTTTGGGTATTTCTGCATTGCAGCTATTGTGACAATTTTCCATGGGTGGTCAAAGACATGCTCTGAAGTCCAGATCTTCATGGTGCTGGTGGCCAGTACAGTTTCTGGGTGCTGCTTGGTCACAAATCAGCCAAAGAGGCCACTCTTGCCCCTGCTCTGCCCCCTCAACCACCCTGCCAGCTGCCCAGTGTATATCTTCTTTTTCTAAGAGAAATGTCTGTTTAGATCTTGTGCCCATTTGGAGGCTGGGTTATTTGGCTTTTGATCTTGAGCTGCATGATCAGTTCATAAATTTTGGAGATTAATCCCTTGTTGATCACATCATTTGCAAATATTTTCTCCCATTCTGTGTTATTTTTCTGTTCTGTTTATGGTTTCCTACTGGGCAAAGGCCTTTAAGCTTAATTAGGTCCCATTTATATTTGTTTTTATTATTATTATTCTAGGAGGTGGATGCAGAAAGATACTGCTGTGATGTACATCAAAGTGTTTCTATGTTTTCTTCTAGGAGTTTTATAGTATACAGTCTTAATTTAGGTCTTTAATCCATTTTCAGTTTATTTTTGTGTACAGTATTAAAATTTTAATTTAATTCTTTTACATGTAGCTGTCCAGTTTTCCCTGCACCACTTTTTGAAGAGACTCTTTTCTTCTTGTACATTGTTGCCTCTTTAATCATAGATTAAGGTGACCATAGGTGCATGGGTTTATTTCTTGGTTTTCTATCCTGTTGTATTGATCTAAATTTCTGTTTTTGTGCCAGTGCCATACTGTTTTGATGACTGTAGCTTTGCAGTATAGGCTGAAGTCAGGGAGACTGACTCCCCCATCTCCTTTTTCTCCACCTCAGAGTTGTTTGGGCTATTTTTTTTTCTGTGTGTTTCCATACTAACTTTGAACTTTTTGTTCTTGTTCTGCAAAAATTCTGTTGTTTATTTGATAGGCATTGCACTGATTCTATATATTGCCTTGGGTAGTATAGTTATATGACAATACTGATTCTTCCAATCCAAGAATATGGTATATCTTTCCATCTGTGTTATCTTCAATTTTGTTCATATCAGTGTCTTACAGTTTTCAGAATACAAGTCTTTTGTCTCCTTAGATAGGTTTGCTCCTACTTTTTTTTTTTTTTTTTTGATGTGATGACAAATGAGATTGTTTCCTCTCAATTATCAAATAAATCAGATAATTTTATTTCTGATCTTTCATTGTTAGTGTATAGGAATGCAATATATTTCTGTGTATTAATTTTGTATTCTTCAGCTTTACTAGATTCATTGATTAGCTCTAGTTGTTTTCTTTCTGGTGGCATCTTTAAGATTTCCTATCTATAGTATCATGTCATCTAGAGACAGTGACAGTTTTACATTTTTTTTCCAATTTGGATTCTTTTTTCTTCATTTTCTTCTGATTGCTAGCCTAGAACATTTAAAACCAAATTGAATAGAAATGATGACAGTGGACATCCTTGTCTTATTCTTCATTGTAGAGGGAATTCTTTTAGCTTTTCACTGTTGAGTATAGTATTAGCTGTGGGTTTGTAATATATGACCTTTATTAATTTGAATTATGCTCTTTCTCAGAGAAGGCAATAGCACCCCGCTCCAGTACTCTTGCCTGGAAAATCCAATGGATGGAGAGGCCTGGTAGGCTGCAGTCCATGGGGTTGCTAAGAGCTGGACACGACTGAGCGACTTCCCTTTCACTTTTCACTTTCATGTATTGGAGAAGGAAATGGCAACCCACTCCAGTGTTGTTGCCTGGAGAATCCCAGGACAGGGGAGCCTGGTGGGCTGCTGTCTATGGGGTCGCACAGAATTGGACACGACTGAAGTGACTTAGCAGCAGGAACATGCTCTCTCTATGCCCACTTCAAGGAGAGTTTTTATTTTAAATAACTGTTGGATTTTATCAAAAGCTTTTTCTGCATCTATTGAGATGATCAGATGGTTTTTATCTTCAGTTTGTTAATTTGATATATCATACTGATTGATTTGCAGATATCAAAAAATTATTACATCCCTAAGATAAATACAACTTGATCATGATGTATCATCCCTTTAATATATTGGTTTAATTTTTAAGGGTTTTTGCATCTCTGTTCATCAGTGATATTGGCCTGTAATGTGTGTGTGTGTGTGTGTGTGTGTGTGTGTGTGTGTGTGGTGTGTGTGGTATCTTTGTCTGATTTTGAAGGTGATTGTGGCCTTATAGAATAAGTTAGGGAGTGTTCCTTCCTCTAATTTTCGGGGATAGTTTGATAAGGATATGTGTTAACTCTTCTCTAAATGTTTGATAGTATTTGTCTGTGAAGCCATCTGGTCCTAGACTTTTGTGTTTTGGAAAATTTTTAGTCAGTGTCAGTTTTAGTGCTTGTGATTGGTCTGCTCATATTTTCTATTTCTTCTTGGTTCAGACTTTGAAGGTTGTATGTTTCTAAGAACTTTTCCATTTCTTCTAGGTTGTCTATTTTATTGGCATATAATTCTTTTAGTAGACTCTTGTGATCCTTTGTATTTCTGTGGTGTCCATTGTAACTTCTCCTTTCTCATTTCTAATTTTATTGATTTGAGCCCTCTTTGTTTTTTTTTTTTCCTTGATGAGTGTGGCTAAAGGTTTATCAATTTTGTTTGTTTTTTCATAGAACCAGAGTTTAGTTTTATTGATCTTTTCTATTGTTTATTTCTGTTTCATTCTGTGATACAATTGTTTTCCAGTTTGTGAGTCACCCACCAAGTGGGTATAGGATTTGATTGTATCACAAATGTGTCCCTCTTGCCATTGCGTTGTGGCTTCTACTTTGTCTTTGGAAGTTAATTACCTTTTGTGGTAGGTTCCTGTCTTTTTTTGAATGTTTTTTTCAGCAGTTAGTTGTGATTTTGGTGTTTTTATGAGAAGAGATGAGCTTGTCTTTTTGCCCCATGATCTTGTCTCCTCCTTCTCCCTTGTTTCTTTTTCTAGGAAATCCAAAATTTTCCAATCATGTGATGTGGGTGGGATTAAATCCACACAACCACCTTACCAGAACAGAGGATCACATTCCCTGATCCTCACAATCAGAGATTGACAATGGCAGTGGTTGGCTCAAGGAAGTTCAAGATTTTGTGTGGGGTTTGCAGGAAGAGAACATATTTCTGCCTTCCTATAAGAGACATGTAACTCTTGTCAAAGCTGCTATCTAACTTAAAAGTACAAGGATATTCATGTTTAGATAAAATTTATATTGTGGAAAAGAATGGAGGGTCAGAATGAAATCAAGAGCTTATTAATATTATTGGGTCACTACATCTTTAATTTTTAAGTTACTTGAAGCACTAAATACCTTTTTTCCTAATGCTTTCAACTGAAGGGAATTTACCTAATACAGAGTCAAATAGGGATTAAATTTACTGCTTCCTCTAATACCTTATAATAACTGGTTTTTGAAAACTGTATATATTTAAACAAATTGAAATAAGATCTCTTATTAGTCCTTCCCTCTTCCTTTTGTATTAGAAATGAACCTTCATAATTGAACAGGATATATGGGAAACAGAAAATGATAGATAATTTTGTGGTTAGAATAAGGTATCAGGTGGCATTTTCTACCTACATGGTGATTTAAATAAATAATGATGATTTTATGCATAGCAAAATACAAGGACAGTTTTAGTGGCTGACTAATTTATACCAGTGTTCGAATTCGGTTTGTGTACCAAAATAGCCCAGGTTGGAGGGCATAATTGTTGACAGCAGTTCAAAAGTGATTTTACAATGTGCCAAACAACCAAATTCAACTTGAAATTTCAATTCAATTTGTATATGTAAACATAGAAGTTATTTCTTCAAAGTTTATGAACTGGTGCTAAGTAGACTGTTTTCTTCCACATGTAAAAAGAAATAATTTTGTATATATTCATTGACTATTGTCACCATATATGTTAACTATATGTGTGTATATGTATATATACACATGTACCTATACATGTCTATTTATATAATCTCTTTACACATATAAAATATATACATGGTATATAATATTTCTCTATAAAATATATTTACCTGAAAGTATGCTATTTTCTAGTCTCCTTATACAAGTCTAAATAAATTGTTTTTATACAACTATTCTTTTTCTATAAATATACATAAATTTGATTTTGAGAGAATGTATTGGAACAGTATGAAACTGACTCACTAATACAGGAATATTATTAAACTGTAAGGAAAATTGTGCAATAAGCTTTTGGACAACTTTTCCTTTTAGAATCAAGTTAGAGTGTAATATAGAAAAAAAAATATGTGGCCTCAAGTTGTACTCAGTAATTCTAAACATACTTGTAGATATGACAGAAAGATTATAATAATAAAGATAATGTTTTTAAGAAAACTTTGAATGGGTGTGAGGTTAGAGAAGTCATGGGGGTTTTTATTTTCAAAATGATTTCTAGAATACGGTTGTCACCTTAAATTTTTAATCAGTTTAGTGAATAGCTACTGTAAAACTTATGAGGAAAAATCTGCAAATGAGATACATTTTTATTCTGAAGAATATTTTTACAGAGAGATACCATTCTCATGTTTATCAAAAGATTATTGGTCATTGTTTTAATTTTTTTTAATGTTAATTTGTTTATTTTTTTAATTAAATTTATTTTTTAATTACAATACTGTATTTGTTTTGCCATACATTGACACGAATCAGCCATAGGTGAACACAATCGCCCAATGCCAAAGCCCCCTCCCACCTCCCACCCCACATCCTCTACCTGAATCATCCTGTGCATCAGCCCCATGCATCCTGCATCCTACACCAAACATAGATTAGCGCTTCGTTTCTTACAGGAAAATACACATGCTTCACTGCCATTCTCCCAAACCATCTCACCCTTTCCCTCTCCCTCAGAGTCCAAAAGTCCACTCTATACCTCTGTGTCTCTTGTTGTCTCACATATAGGGTCATCATTACTGTCTTCTAAATTCCATATATATGTGTCAGTATACTGTATTGGTGTTTTTCTTTCTGGCTTACTTCACTCTGTATAATCGGTTCCAATTTCATCCATCTCATTAAAACTGAGTCAAATTTATTCTTTTAAGGGCTGAGTAGTATTCCATTGTGTATATGAACCACAGCTTTCTTATCCATTCATCTGCTGATGGACATCTAGGTTGCTTCCATGTCCTGGCTGTTATAAACAGCGCTGCAATGAACATTGGGGTACATGTGTCTCTTTCAATTCTGGTTTCCTCGGTGTGTATGCCCAGCAGGGGGATTGCTGGGTCATTTCCTCCTCTCATACTTTTTAGTCATGTCCCAATGATCCTCTAGAGAAGGTGCCCCCTGAGAGCAAACTAGGTTCACAGTTAACGTACTGACTCCTCCAGGAAACAGGGCTGTGGTGGCTGCTTAACTATTCTGCTGCCGTATTCCACCATGACGCTTTGGGTCCAAAGAAAGAGAATAAAATTGCTTGTCCCCAGGTATAAATAACAATTTGGGTGATGAAAAATGAATGAAAATAGCTCAAACCCACGTTTCCTGTAAGTAATGAAATAATTGGTTCCAACAATAAAAGAATCCATTGACAAAGATAACAATTTCTAAGCCTCCTAGAAATTTCCAGTCTAATATATGTGTTTCCCTAGTTTTGAGGTCTTCTCTTATCGCTCAGATGGTAAAGAATCTGCCTAAAATTCAGGAGACCCAGGTTCAATCCCTGGGTTGGGAAGATCCCTTGAAGAAGGACAAGGTTATCCACACTAGTACTCTTGAATTCCATGGACAGAGGGGTCTGGCAGGCTGCAGTCCATGAGATTGCAGAGAGTCAGACATGACTGAGCAACTAACACTTTCTCCCTATTTTTAAGAGAAAATTTGAAGGCTCATTTTTGAAACAAATGCATTTATGTGTGTTAGTTGCTCCATCATGTCCGATTCTTTGTGACCCCATGGACTGTAGCCCACCAGGCTTCTCTTTTCATGGAATTCTCCAGGCAAGAATAGTGGCGTGGGTTGCCATTTCCTTCTCTAGGGAATAAAATGCGTACATTATTTCAATTTTTATTTATATTTTTCTTTTTATTAAAAAAATGTATGCATTTTAAAACAGTTGAAAATCCCCAATGAAAACAGTGTCACTTCAGTTTTCTAATCTTGATTATCAGCAGTGATCAGAGTTATTGGCTTCTTGTGTATCCTATAAATACATCCTTCTTCATGCATCTTAGTCAGATATTTAAATATATTTGTTACATGATATTGCAGTGGATTTCTAGGTCAGGGGTGTTTAAGTCAGGGTAGGCTAAGTTACATTACAGTAACCAATAATACCAAGTGTAAGACGTAAAACACCAAAGTTTAATTTTGACTCGTGTTACATGTTCATTTATAGTCAGTTGAGGTCTCCATGCAGCGTGGAGTGATGAAGCAGCCAGTGTCAGGAACATTCAGCTGTGGAGCTGGTTTCTATTTCTAGTCTGTGGTCTGCAAATTTGCCTCAGTCAGTTTAGTTCAGTTGCTCAGTCATGTCTGATTCTTTGCAAACCCTAGGCTGGTCATAGCTTTTCTTCCAAGGAGCAAGCGCCTTTCAATTTCATGATTGTAGTCACCATCTATAGTTGTTTCCTGATCTATTTGCTATGAAGTGATGGGACTGGATGCCATGATGTTCATTCCTTGAAAAATGAGTTTTAAGTCAGCTTTTCACTGATATTTCTCCCTATAATCTTGATTCCAGCTTGTGCTCCATCCAGCCTGTCATTTCACATGATGTACTTTGCATGTAAGTTAAATAAGCAGGGTAACAATACATAGACTTGATGTACTCCCTTCCCAATTTGCAACCAGTCCATTGTTCCATGTTCAGTTCTAACTGTTGCTTCTTAACTTTGAGAGATTTCTCAGGAGGCATGTAAGGTGGTCAGGCATTCCCATCTCTTTAAAAATTTTCCAATTTGTTATGACCCACATAGTCAAAGGCTTTGGCATAGTCAATAAAGCAGAAGAAGATATTTTTCTGTAACTCTTTTGCAAATTTCCCTACTTGCTCAAATTTATTTGTATCCAGCAACCAAGATAATACCCACGGGACTGTTGTGGCCATTCAGACATGCACAGAATGGCAAAAAAATCAAGTTGCCTGACATATATGTTTTCCAGCTGAGATCAAACAAGGTGATGCAGTGCCCTCTTTTTCATCTTATACTGTAAACAATTGACTTTTAATGAAGTCTATTTAGTGACCCCCTTTTTTTTTTTTTTTGCTTTGTTAGTGATTTTGCTTTTTAAGATGGCCACAAGCTTAGTGCTGGAGTGCTGTCTAATGTTCGTAAGCATGAGAAGGCTGTGATGTGCTTTATGGAGAAAATGTTTGATAAATTTTATTCAGGCCTGAGTTATAGTGCTGTTGGCTGTGAGTGCAGTGTTACTGAATCAACAGTACAGTATATCCAGGAAAAGAAAAAGAGATTTACATATCTGTATGTGAGCCTGCTCCAGAAAAGTCTAAACAGTATTAAGACTCAAGCTATATAGTAACATCTGAAGCTAAAGGAAAGATGAAAAATAGTTAAATTTGTGGGCTCATGAGAGGACAATCAATTTAAAAAAAGAATATTGCATAGTATTATTGTAAGGCTGAAAAATAAGATAATTCACAGTCATGTTATCCAGCAGTGAAAACACTCATTTTAGCTACTATTATTTTACTATTAAAAAATTGCATTTAAATTTTGTAAGAAATATGTATTCCATAATATCTTTAGGCAGAAACATATATAAAACATGTATTACTAGTTGTATTAATCAGTTAATAGAAAGGAACCTAACCATGTATTTCTCCTAGGAGCTGTGATGTAAGATTTGTTACTTCACTATTCATAGAGATTTTAAAATTTTTATTTATTTATTTTAATTGGAGGCTAATTACTTTACAGTGTTATAGTGGTTTTTGCCATACACTGACATGAATCAGCGATGGGTGTACATGTGTTCCCCATAGAGATTTTATAGAACAGAACTACCGTATATTGTTGACTATAGCTTGCATTTGTTCTTAAAAACTAGAAGTGACACACATCCTTTCTGTTCATATATCATTGCCCAAAGCAAGTCATATGACTATTACTGGCTTCCAGGGGTTAAGGAAGGATAATTTTCCCACAGGAAAGAAAAACTCGATATTGGTGAATGGAAATCCATCTACTAAAATGGGTTTGAAATAGCCAAATGTCTTCCAACTTCCAAGCCACTTGTTTTCCTAACAGCATTTGAGAGTGCCTGTTTCCCCACACACTCACATACTGATACTAGGGAACTGAAAAAGTATGTCAAATAGTGCATCTCACTCTTCACACCCTGTGAAACTTCTGTAAATATGCTTCTGACCAAGGAGAATAGACCAAGGAGAATATTATCGTTTCTTTGAGAGTTTCTGATAAATTGTTGCCCTCATTGTCTTTTTTTCCTTTTTTATTTCTTCTTATAAGACTACTCCTACTTCTGTCATGAATGGAGGAATACTGGGAAAAGATTCTTTTTCTGGCTAGCAAAATAAGATTATCTATATTTATATATTTTGCCTAGATGAATATCCTTTTAAAAATTCTGAACAGATTTAGAATCTTAGATTTATTTTGATATGTAACAGTGTATATGAGCCATTGGAAAGTTGTTGAAGAAATAGATACTGCCCCTGGTGTCTGTGTAATGTTTTAAGATCATATAATCATTTAAAACATTCTTATTCAGAGTGATAATCTGTTCCAACATCAGCCTTGGTTCTCAGGAATTCACAATCCATCTTGTCAGCTTGTTCTATCAATTATTGAATGAAATATATCAATCTCTCTTTACAGTTTCTGTATTTGTTTTCTGTAGCTTTTTTTTTTTTCAATTTTTTTGTATGTTTTGTGTTGGGGGCCAGCGTGAGGAACTCTGCCCATGGCAAAGGTCATGAGGAAGGAGGTTTCAGCATACATATGCAAAGGCGTGATCAAGCCTCAGAAAATCCCCTGCTCCCGAGCATCTAACCCCCAAACCAGAGTCTGTCTTGTACTCTCACCTATGGGGAGCTCTCCCCCATAACCGTTTCTCTCAGAGAAGGAGTAAACGTGCAGCTCCAAGGCAGTAAAAATTCCTGGGCATGACTAGAGTGTTTCAACTTACGGGACTCCTCTGAAGGTTATGTAGCCTGCCTGTATAGGTTCCTCCAGCCACAACAGCCCTCCAACCATGAGAGGCATGAGATGTTTTTGACTTACTAAAGGCAAATTCTTGTGGGAAGTTAGAAATTATTAGTATAGTGGGTTGGTTGGGAATTATATTGATAAAGGGTTTTTTCATCTGTTATGTCAATTGCTGCTAATTCCCCTGCCCTGGGTGGGACAAGGGTGTCTCAGGTCAAACCTCTCTGCTGACAGACCAGCTGTGTGACAACCTCTTAACCATAAACAGCACAGAGAGTCTTGAAGTATTTTGAGAGTCTTAATTAGCATAGGGCTTATCTCATTATTGAGTCAATGATTGCCGCCAGGCCTCCATATCCTTAGGCACCTGGGAATATACTAATCAATGTATTTGGAATATAGAAAAGGAAATATAGTAGTTTTTGATGTTAGCAATATTAGACTTTTTGAGTTAATGAATTTTCTCTTTTGTTATAGATCACTGTACTTTGTTATAAATCACTGTGTCCTTGCTATGTAAAAATGTAACTTTATCACTATCTTAAGACTAAGTAGATCTTAAGAGGAACATTTTCATTTGTTGGACTGATGTTTGCTGCTAAATTTCCATATTCCCTGCCCTTATAATAAATATAACTAATGTTAGACCTCACGGCCTTTTCCAGAGATCAGTCGCCCAAGAGATCGCCAAGACACGGACTCGATGCAAACCCGCAAGAGGATTTATTAGGCCAGCGCGCCGGGGTTCGAACACCACTAGGGAAGAATGAACCCTGAACATTCGTTACAGAGCAGTTTTTAAGCACTAAAACCACAAACAGGTACAGCTAGGGTGGAGCGGCCTGATTGGTGTACAGGTCTTTGATATTTTCAGGGATAGGTCCATTTGTTATCAGGCCAAAACGGCTGAATGGTTTTTGAGGTGAACATCTCCCGGAAAGCCTCCCGGAGGCTGCATTCCTGAGAGATGAGCTCCTTACACATTCTTGAGATAAAGGTCTGTCTTAAGATTAACTAGAGGGCCTGTTGCCCTAAGGCTCTAGTAAATTTTAACCTTTTTTTAAATTTTTTTATTTACCTTTCCTCTCATTCCCCTCTTCTTTTTGTCTGGATTTCAATCCTGAAATCATGGGCCAAGGTCCCCCTGAGGTAGCACTGCATACTGTTGTCTTAGCATGAGCACCTGTACAGCACTTATCCAATCTAGGATGAATGAAATTAACCGGTTGAGAATACAAGGCCCTACAGTGAGGAGGAGGAGTAAAATAATTAATGGCCCCACTAGAGTAGAAATTAGGGTGGCAAACCATGGGGTGCAGTTGAACCAGGACTCAAACCACCCTTGGGCACTCTCTCTTTCTTTTTGTCTGTTGCCAATTTTTCTCTCAATTTATTCATGGAGTCAGTGATGACTCCAGAGTGGTCTACGTAAAAACAGCATTCTTCTCTGAGGGCCGCACACAAGCCTCCTTCTTTTAAGAACAGAAGGTCCAGGCCTCTCCAATCCTGCATCACTACCTCAGATAGAGAGGTCAGAGATTCTTTTAGTTTAGTAATAGAATCTTCTAGGACTCGTGGGTCCGCGTCTATGGCCTGCTGTAAACTGGCATAATACTGGGGCTGTTGGATGAGGGCTGCCGTGCCGGTTCCAACCCCAGCCGCCACTCCGAGGCCCAAGAGGGCTGCCAGGGTGAGAGTCACCAGCTCTCTCTTAGCTCGGTGGCCGCCCTCATAAGCCTCCAAGAAGGACTTGTTGGAGTGATAGAGGAGTTGGGGCACCAGCTGCACCAGAACACAGAAGTCAGTTGATCTATTAAATATTGCCATAGACACGCAGGGTGTGAGACCTGTCTTACATGCCCACCAACCATCTCCGGGGGAATGAGATATCCCGTATAGCTGAGGGTCTTATCAATGCTTTTACAAAGGTGAGATTGGTGAGGAGCAGGTGAGCCTATACATAATCCCTGGCCTGTCACAGCCGAAAGGGTGAGTCTAACTGTTCCCTGTTGCTGCCACCTACAATGGCTGGGGAAAGGGGATCTGTTTACCGTCCCAACCATCCCTGAGGCTTCGTAATAAGGTGGGGGAGCTGTATAGCAGAGCCAACAAGACTTAGTGGCTTCCGGGTTGGTGGCATTTAAGACTCTGAAAGCACTGTCTACAAGGGTCAGCATTCTGTCCTGACTTGAGGATATGTTGTAGGGAGCCACCTGGGGAGGGACTATGGTGGTTCCTTCTGCTGTTTTCGGTTTTTGACCTTCTTTAGAGGGAGCCAGTTCTCGAGGGTTCAGAACTAAGTTGAGACCAACAGGTTGAGGGGTGGGGAAAGTCCACTTCTAATCTAATGGAGAATATGAGGCCATGGTAATGGCTTTTATATAGCCATAGGCCCCATGAAAAACCCCTGATCCATTCTGTAGTTTGCCTCTGTTTTTCCCTATCAGAAAACTGAATATGGAGTGGATTGAACCATGACTTGCATGTATACGCATCTTGATGATGTGTATAATTGGCCTTGACTGTAATAAGGTCCCAACTAGAAGACGGCCTCCAGTAAACATCACCTGTAGTCTCACAACCCCAGTGTCGACAATAGAAATCATCTACGTCCCCACAATTGCTTAAGGCTCGTTCTCTATGAGGCCCCGGGCATACATATAGAGTATAAGTTCTTAGCACACTCCTTCTGATTAGATTGGCACAACCTCCCCCACAGTTTGAGCAGCCGCCACCGAAGTCATCAAACTCATCTACGTCAGGGGTGGACATCCGGGGAGCTTCGTGGAGGTCAGAGTGCCCTTTAAGGTCCCAGCCAGCAGGCGCCCCTATCACCAGTTGACAGAGGTCTGGGTATAGGTCGGGCCACCAGGTGGTTGGTGGGGCAATATGAGTATTAGACCACACGACCCTCCCCGCCTGTGAAACTACTTGCCAAGTCAGTTGTTGAGGCTGGTGGGGATTTGATGCACTCACAGCTGGGAGGATCAGGAAGAGGGCTGCGAGTCCAAAGATCGGCAGAGCTTGAGCTTTAAGGGGGTGGGAAGTACAGCACACTCTCCATTTAGATGACGGTTCTGGAGCAGCTTTGATGTGGGAGGCGTGGATCCAGGAGGAGATTCCATCGACCTTAACGGCAGTGGGGGTGGTGAGCAGGACGATGAAGGGTCCTTTCCACCGAGGCTCTAGGTTCTGTTGCCGGTGTCAACGGACGTAAACCGAGTCCCCTACTTGGAATGGGTGGGCCTCTCCTGGGGTTCCGGGCTGGTAAGCCTCCGCGAGCTGGGTCCACACTGCTCTCTGGACCAACTGGAGACCTATGAGCCTAGCACATAAACTCTTGTTATTAAATCTAACAGGATCAAATTTTTCTCTAACGGAGGGGATGGGGGAGGCGACCCGTACAGGATCTCAAAAGGTGTTAAGCCGAAGTGGGAAGGGATGTTTCTCACCCTGAACAGGGCGAAGGGAAGGAGCACCTTCCAGTCAGTACTGCCAGTCTCCAAGGACAATTTAGTTAGGGTCTCTTTTAGAGTTCTATTCATCCTCTCTACCTGTCCTGAACTCTGGGGTCTGTATGCACAATGTAATTTCCAATTTGTCCCCAGAAACCTAGCCACTTCTTGGCTTACTTGGGTGGTGAAGGCTGGCCCATTATCTGACCCTATCACCTTCGGAGCCCCAAAACGCGGGAAGATCTCTTCTAAAATTTTCTTGGCCACCATGAGTGCATTTTCGTTTCTGGTGGGGAAAGCTTCTACCCACCCTGAGAAGGTATCTACAAAGATCAATAAATATTTGTTGCCATACCTCACGGGGCGTACTTCGGTGAAGTCCACTTCCCAGTAAACTCCTGGTCTGTCTCCACGCAGCCGCTTACCTTGGCCTGCTTTGTTCTGACTAACGTTTACTTCTTGGCAAGGTTTGCAGTTCTGGACTATCTGTTCAGCCAGTTTGACAAGCCCCGGCACCTCATACCTTGTCTTGTTTAAAAGGAGACTAGCTTTTTAGTTCCTAAATGAGTCCATTGGTGCATTTGTTCTAACATTTCTTTGGCCTCTTTTGCCTCCATAACCTGTTTTCTTTTTGGTTGCAGGGAGGGGCTGCTCTCGGAGTGAGTGACTAGCAGTTCTGAAATCTCGTCCCCTGTTGCCACGTCTCGCGTGACCCGATCTGCCATGTTGTTTCCCTTTGTCATTGGGGACTGATTTTTCTGATGCCCAGGGCAATGGATTATACTGACCTTCTTGGGTAGCATAAGGGCCGCTAGCAACTCTAGAATCTCGTCTTTATTTTTAATTTCTTTACCAGCCAATGTAAGGAGCCCCCTTTGCTGATATATGGCTCCATGCACATGCACAGTAGCGAAGGTGTATCTACTGTCAGTGTAGATGCTAACCCGTTTTCCTTCTGCCAGTTGGAGAGCCTTTGTGAAGGCTATTAGCTCGGCTCTTTGGGCTGATGTTCCTTGTGGGAGGGCAGTCGCCCAAACCACACTAGTCCCATCTACCACCGTGGCACCAGCCCATCACTTACCTTCTTCGAGGAAGCTGCTTCCGTCCGTGTACCACGTCACCTCAGCATCCTGAAGCGGCTGGTCGGAAAGATCTTTGCGGGTTCCGTGGACGTCAGCCAGCACTTCTTGGCAGTTATGTGTCACCTCGGTTTGGCCGGGGTCTGGTAACAGCGTGGCAGGATTGAGCCCCGTCACTGGTGTGAATCTGATTTGCTCTGAGTTCAGGAGCAAAGCCTGGTAGTGGGTCACTCTGGCGTTGGTCAGCCATCTCTCAGGGGGCTGTCGAATCTCGCTTTCTAGGGCGTGGGGTGCAGTGACGGTCAAGTTCTGCCCCAGAGTCAGCTTGTCTGCGTCCTTCCCTAGAACTGCCACGGCCGCCACTATACGTAAGCAATTTGGCCAGCCGGCAGCCACAGGGTCCAGTTTCTTTGACAGATATGCCACAGGCCGGTTCCATGGCCCCAGCTTTTGAGTGAGGACCCCTTTGGCAATGCCATTATTTTCAGCCACATAGAGATGAAATGGCTTGTTCACATCTGGGAGTCCCAGGGCAGGAGCTGACAACAAGGTGCGCTTAATGTTGTCAAAAGCCTTTTGCTCGCTTTCTCCCCAGACGAAGGGTGTACTGCCCTTTGTCAGGGGGTACAAGGGAGTGGCCATCTCCGCGAACCCCGGAATCCAGAGCCTGCAGAACCCTGCAGTACCCAGGAACTCCCTGACTTGCCGAGGGTTCCCGGGGGCTGGTATTCTGGCCACCGCCTCTTTTCTGGCCTCCGAGAGCCATCGCCTCCCGTCTCTGAGTTGGTACCCCAGGTAACTGACCTGTTGCCCGGCAGATCTGGGCCTTCTTGGCAGAGGCACGGTAACCGAGGGTGCCGAGCTCGGTCAGCAAGGTCTCAGTCCCCTTTCTGCATTCTTCTGTAGTATCAGCTGCCAGGAGCAAGTCATCTACATATTGGAGCAAAGTTACCTGGGGGTTTGTGGCATGGAAATGCACGAGGTCCTGGTGGAGGGCTTCACAAAGATTGTTGGCGAGTTTTTGAATCCTTGCAGCAGCCTAGTCCACGTCAGCTGTCCAGAGAGTCCTGTAAGGGGGTCTTTCCACTCAAAAGCGAAAATAGGCTGGCTAACGGGGCTAAGTCGTAGACAGAAGAAGGCATCTTTTAAGTCTAAGACAGTATACCACTTCCGGCTGGGGGAAGTGTACTCAGCAGGTTGTAGGGGTTAGGCACCGTTGGGTGTAGGTCGGTCACCCGCTTGTTGACTTCTCTCAGGTCCTGTACAGGCCGGTAGTCACCTGTTCCGGGTTTGCGAACTGGGAGCAGGGGGGTGTTCCAGGCTGACTGGCATTTTATTAGTATGCCTAATTTGAGGAGCCGCTGAATGTGAGGGCGAATCCCGTCTCTGGCCTCTCTGCTCATTGGGTACTGACGGACAGATACGGGCGTAGAGGAGGCCTTGATTTCCACCACCACTGGGGGCTGCCGGACCGCCATCCCCATGCCTGAAACTTCAGCCCAGGCTAGAGGAGTTTTAATCAGCCATTCCTGCATATCAGTGGCCTCCGGGAGGGGCCTTCAAACAGCCTGTGTTCATCTTCTAGTTTTAAAGTCAGAACCTGTAGTGGCCTCCCCTTCCCGTCTGTCACCGTGGTGGCACCTTCGGTGTGAAAATGGATCTGGGCCCCCCACTTTTGTGAGCAAGTCCCGTCCTAACAAGGGATAAGGGCATTCAGGAATCACAAGGAACGAGTGGGATACGTGGCCCACGCTGAGGTCCACTGTTCTTCGGGTAGTCCATGGGTACTGTTGGTACCCTGTAGCGCCCTGTACCCAAGCCTTCTTTGTAGACAACGTCCCTTCTGACTGTAACAGGACCGAGTGTTGGGCTCCAGTGTCTACCAGGAGCTGCACAGGCTTCCCCTCCACCTTGAGAGTTACCCTAGGCTCGGGAGGGGGTCTGAGCCCCGTCTCCCTAATCTTCTTCCTCCAGAGCTAGGATCTTGTCGGGAGTGGAGGGCCTTCCCCTCTTCTTTTGGGGCAGTCTCTGAGCCAATGTCCCTTTTCTTTGCAGTATGCACACTGGTCTTTATCTAGAGGTGGCTTAGTTCCCGCTTTACTCCCCCCTGCGGTCTTTTTCTTCAGCCTTATCTCTCCCTTTTCCCTCTCTAATTACCGTGGCCAAAATCTTAGTTAAGTTTCTCTCTTGTCTCTCTTCTCTCTGTAGCTCTTGTTCATCCTGTTCTTTTCTTTTTCTCTCCTCTTTTTCTTCTTCCGTCTCCCTCTTACTGAACACTTTGTCTGCTTCTCTAACCAGATCCTGAAGGGAGAATCCTTGTAACCCATCTAGTCTCTGTAATTTCTTTCTGATGTCTGAGGCTGACTGGTCAATAAAAGCCATTGCTATAGTTGCTCTATGCTCCTCAGACATGGGGTCATAGGGAGTAAATCGTCTGAATGCCTCCATTAGTCTATCTAAAAACACAGTTGGTGACTCAGTGGATCCCTGAGTCACTTCTCTTACCTTGGCCAGATTTGTTGGGTGTCTTACAGCCCCTTGGAGACCCGCCACCAGAGCCTGACGGGTGCTCCCTACCTTCTGGGGGATTGTAGTCCCAGTTGGGTCTCGTCAGCAGAAAACCAGCATCTATCTCATTGGGTAGCGCCGTGGGGTGCCCGTCGTCTCCGGGCACATTTTTCCGGGCTTCCAGCAATACCCGCTGCCTCTCCTTGGTTGTGAGGAGAGTCTGTAACAATTGTTGGCAGTCATCCCAAGTGGGCTGGTGTGAGAAAACAAGGGATTCTATTAGAGAAGTTAGCGCTTGTGGGTTATCGGAGAATGAAGGGTTATGAGTCTTCCAATTATAGAGGTCTGAGGCGGAAAACAGCCAATGCTGGAGTGGCCAATTTCCATGGTTATCGGGGGGGCCGTACTCCCGGAGGGGAAGGACGGCAGAGGATTCTGGGGTGGCCGCTCGGCGGCTTCGCGTCCCCACCACTGGGCCCAACTCCCCCTCGTCCAGGGTGGGCTCGGACGGTGCAGTTGGCTGAGTTGCCAGGGCCGTGGGGTGTGGGTCCGGCAAGGGGACTAATGCCGGCGGGTAGGGCAGGGGGGCATCCAGGAGTAGGAGATCGGTCTGGGTATCTGGGTATATCTTCTTGGCAGGAGCTTTCGCTTTTTCTTCTTTTTCTCTGCTGGTTTCAAGGCGAAAATCCCCACAGCGGGTCCCGGCGCCATTCCTGTGGAAAGAACAAAGGGCTGGACCCACACTGGGGGAAGAGGACCAGGTCCTCCCATACCATAATATAGGGCACCTGGTCTGGGTGTCCGTGGGGCCCAGGGGTAAAAACTACAGCATTGACTAGGCTGACCTGTTCTGAGGAGAAAGAACCTTCGGGTGGCCACCCTGTCTGAAAACTGGGCCATTCTGCTGAGCACAGGGTCTGCCACTTTCCCTTCTTAACCCTTACTGAAAGATTATGTGCCCTGGTCTTAACTTCAGTCCAATGACTTGTTGTTAATAACAAAGGGGTAGTCACTGTCTGTCCCATCGTCAAGTCGTCTGGGGATGCCACAGAAAAGACAAGTTAGGAGAGAGACAAACAAAGCCAAGACGAAAAAAAAAAGAGTGGCCGCCGCGTGTCTGACTGAAAACAGAAGAAACTACAGATGGGAGCCCCACCAGAGGCTCTGCCTGATTTGGACGAAGGGGGTCAAATTGAACCCTCCTTCCAGACTGACGTCTTGGGCGTTCCCAAGGATCGTCACGGATCTGCCTCCCAGGCAGATTTCAGAAAATTCAGAAAACCAGAGTCTGGCAGATGTGCGAGTGGTACCTTAATTCTGAGCGAAAACAGAGCCAACACGACAGGAACACACACAAGGAACACACAACAGAGCTCGAGCGTACCTCCGAATCCGGGCGTCAGGGAGATCTGAGATGGGCGAGGGATCCTGGACGAGCCCCCCAAAATGTTAGACCTCACGGCCTTTTCCAGAGATCAGTCGCCCAAGAGATCGCCAAGACACGGACTCGATGCAAACCGCAAGAAGATTTATTAGGCCAGCGCGCGGGTTCGAACACCACTAGGGAAGAACGAACCCTGAACATTCGTTACAGAGCAGTTTTTAAGCACTAAAACCACAAACAGGTACAGCTAGGGTGGAGCGGCCTGATTGGTATACAGGTCTTTGATATTTTCAGGGATAGGTCCATTTGTTATCAGGCCAAAACGGCTGAATGGTTTTTGAGGTGAACATCTCCCGGAAAGCCTCCCGGAGGCTGCATTCCTGAGAGATGAGCTCCTTACACATTCTTGAGATAAAGGTCTGTCTTAAGATTAACTAGAGGGCCTGTTGCCCTAAGGCTCTAGTAAATTTTAACCTTTTTTTTTTTTTTAAATTTACCTTTCCTCTCACTAGCATATAGGAGAAATATGTATTAACCTTTAAGCATATAGGAGAAATAAGTATTAACCTTTAAGATTAATCATGTTAACCTTGGGTTAAATAAATTCCTTTCTTGATTGTAACTCACTACACCCTCACCCTATAGGAATGCAACTTTATTTGGAGGGTGGTGCCTGGTTTAAGAAAAAACACGCTTGGAAAAATACGTTTTTGGTTACCAGAAAGAAAGGGTTGTAAATGTCAGCAGGCAGAAATGGCTTAAAGATGATGTAAAACCCCTAAGACCTTTTTTTTTTTTTTTTAATGTAAAGCACCTGATTTTGATAAAGGTCAGGACTGCTGACCCCCACGTGACTCTGTATTCATCCCTATATGTAACAAAAGGTATATAAGAAAATCGGAAAAATAAAGAAATGGGATCAGTTCCTGGAAAGACTGACTCCCCCATGTCGTTCATTCTTGCTCCCCATTTTTCTGGCTGAATTCCCATCTGGAACATGTATGCTATTTCATGTAACACAAGTTATTCAGCCTCTTTTTATCCACTAATTTTCATACTCTACTATCCGCTTCTAATCTCTCTATATCTGCAACTAAATATGTATTTTTCCAAGGAGGACGCCGATGCCATTTCCACCTTCGAATCATCCTGGATCCACCGGGCTGGACCCCGGCAGTTTTGAGACCATGTTATTCTGTGGGAAGATTTTTGAATTATTGTGACATTTTGGTGAGATGAGTCTTTTTACTTCATTTTATCCTCTTAAAGCCCCTTGTTTTAAGTTAATAATTTTGATTAATATTTATATGATATACCTGATTTCATTTCTTCAGTTTCAGTTTTTCTCTAATTTTATGCTGTTAATATATCAAATGCATTTTTATACAGTTTGTAAATCTTTGTATTTATTGCAATTACATTTACTGCAACTACATTTATTGCGATTACTAATATATTTGAAATTCTGCTACCAAACTATGATCTTCCTTGACTTTCCCAAACTCTTGTTCACCCAGATAGACATAGATTCTTAGTTGTAAATTCCTGAAGTGTGCTTCATATACCAGTCTTCCGCATCAACTAAATTATGGAAGATATGTAGAGTGTCCTTGAGAAGCCTCTTCCTTTGATTTAATGTAGAAGGAAGCCTTCTCTCCCCATCGCCATGGGGTAATACTAGCTCACTGACATGACTTTCCAAGACAATTCTCTCTGTGACGATTAAGCGTTAAATTAAAAAAAAAAAAAGTAAGTGAGGTGGCTAACCTTGTAGAACCTCAAATGTTTCTCATGTTCTGGCATTGGTGAACTACATCTCACTCTAGGATATATGAGTGCTTGGCATATAATCTATAGTTGTCAGCCTTGGAGGCCTTCACCAAAGGCAAGGTAGAAAGATTATTATTTTAAACTCCTATTGCATTAGTTCTTTGAGAATGTTTTGGTATCTGTTTTTAATATGATTGCATATAATTTTTAATATAGATTTTTAAAATATGATTGCACATTTAAGCTTAAGGATTGCAATAGTTTTTAAAATTATCATATCATTTGCCTTGATTAGATTGCAATCATTGTATTTTAAATTGCAGCTATAACATATCTTTTGTAAAAAGTGTAAGAACAGAGCATATATTATTCAATTGAAATTTAAGGCCATTCTAAAGATTATGTTAATGGAATAAGCTTTAGACTGGTAGAAGTTCAGCTAAAATTCATAAATGAAAGACTGTTGGTAATAAGACTCACTCTTGAGTCCTACAATTGAAAAGATATTTTCCTTAAAAATTATCTACTTCTTGCCAAAGGCCAAATAAGTTGTCTAGTGAGAATTTATGATTTGTGATTGATGTCCCATCTCTTTTGAATCAGAATAAGAGTACATTTTCACACAACATTCAAACCACTAGACTGCAGACTTATATTTTAATTGGCTTTCACACATGTGTTCTTTTTCACATTCTGTCTTTCTCTGTTGTTTACATAAATACATATATATTTGAAAGAGAATAAAAACTGTGTGCAATATTTAGAGAATTCTCTCTCCTTTAGTATGCTTTTGACTAATTTGTAGAAGGTTGTAGGATTATTATTAGCCACTTAATATTTAAGTTTATAGGTAGAGATAAAGTCAGTGATTAGCAAAGTTAAAGAATGTATCCTCTTGATTTTGTAATGGAAGCAAAGAATTACACACGTTTATTTGGGATAATGTTAGTGGACCAATTAAACTTGGGCAAACTTCAAGAGAATGGTGAGGGACAGGGAGGCCTGGTGTGCTGCAGTCCATGGGGTTGCAAAGAGTTGGATATGACTGGGCAACTGAACTGCAGTGCTGCTGCTGCTAAGTCGCTTCAGTCGTGTCCGACTCTGTGTGACCCCATGGATGGCAGCCCACCAGGCTCCGTCTTCCCTGGGATTCTCCAGGCAAGAACACTGGAGTGGGTTGCCATTGCCTTTTCCAGAACAACAATGCTAGTGTATCACAATAAACATGAAATTTGAATTTGCTTTTTTGTGTAAGTCCTACTGGCATCTACAAAATTCTTGTGTGCTTCCCTGGCATTCAGTAAGTGTTAGTTGAATTGGAGTTGGACAGAAGAATGGTTCTGAAGTTACCATTGGTATATCTGAATGAGTATGGTAGCCTACCAGCATAGGCTGACTTCCTTTCAACTGCTCTCCATAGGAGATCAGTTTTGTAAGCAGATTTTCTAACACATGTAAGTGAAAGTAGTTTTGCTTTGTCTGCAAACTTATACTGATCCTATATATTTCCTCCATTTCTAGCAATCCCTGTCATTTTTAGTGGCTTCTCATAGCCCAGGGGAATGTGCAAACAAGATGTTTTTCAATTTGAAAACTATTAGGTGGGCAGGTGGAAGGTAAATTGTGAGCTAAATATTGGGATTTATGGATTTTTCTCCCTCCAGTACAGCAATCTGACTGGAGAGCAAGAAAAGCTACTTCTCAAATTCATGCCAAGGCACTCAAAGCATGTGACAGGAAGAAGAGAGAGATAGCTGTTCTGACACCAAATTTGAGGTGAATAACAGTTTTATTCTTCTCTCTACTATATGGATGAATGGAGAAAGTTTGAGGACTTTTGAAGTATTTTTTTAAGGTCACATGGAAAGATGTTCTTTTCTCAAGTTTTCTAACTTTATCTTAAATGATATGGGGCTATATATCTCCAAAGTTGCCAGAGATAATGGCAGTAAGCCCTGTTTTCAGATGGATATTTACAAGAAATATCTTAGATTGCAATTAGCATTCAGAAAGGACCATGTAATTTTTACTTTATAAAGGATTTGTAAGATCACCAGCTTTCCTAATTATCTATTCAATTGATGAGGAAATTGCTGTTCCAAATAGCTGGATGATTTCTTCAAGGTCACACAACTAATTTTCCAGGTATTTTGGTTCCCAGTCCCTTTGCCTTTTTATTGTATCTGCCACTTTGGGGGTTGGATATTTTCCTTCTGACAAGACTCTGCTAATTCTTAGCAGTGAACATCTGAGTCTCTTGACACAACAGAAAGAGCTTAAGATATGTACCCAATCTAGCCTTGTATCTGAATGTCAGCTCCTGCATTTACTGACTGTGATCTCTTAGCCAACTGATTTTCTTAAGAAGCTCAAACTCTGATTGCTGCTGCTGCTGCTGCTGCTAAGTAGCTTCAGTCATGTCTGACCCTGGGCGACCCCATAGAGGGCAGCCCACCAGGCTCCCCTCTTCCCTGGGATTCTCCAGGCAAGAACATTGGAGTGGGTTGCCATTTCCTTCTCCAATGCAGGAAAATGAAAAGTGAAAGTGAAGTTGCTCAGTCGTGTCTGACTTTAGCGACCCCATGGACTGCATGCAGCCTATCAGGCTCCTCTGTCCATGGGATTTTCCAGGCAAGAGTATTGGAGTGGGGTGCCATTGCCTTCTCTGCAAACTCAGATTACCAACATGTAAAATGAGAATAATGGTACCGAGTTGGGTGGCTGTTATTATATTAGACAATGTATATGTAACGCCCACAAAATAGTAGGCTTATGAAAAAGCATGTATTTTCATCAGTACCTGTTTGTATTCTTTATATTTTTATGTTATACTTCAAGCAAACTGTATTACAAGCAACAGGATTGAGAGATGTGTAGGGCAGAAAAGTGGCCATGAAAATAATCTAGCTTCAGAGGGAAGTTTTATTGGTTTGTTCAGTTAACTATATCAGAAAGTCATTGTGAATTCTAATGAAGCAAGTTTGTTTATAGAGTGTAAGGTGGAACTGACAGAACAGAAGCAGATACAAGAGAAACTCGAAGACAGTCCTTTGCCACATACTGTTATAATCCAGATAAGGAGTCTGTTCACAATGGGTCCCCAGTAATGTGTGTGTTTGTGTTTTGGTTGCTAAGTCATGTCCAACTCTTGGGATCCCATGGACTGTGCCTGCCAGGCCCCTTCATCCATGGGATTCTCCAGGCAAGAATACTGGGGTGGGTTGCCATTTCCTTCTCCAGGGGATCTTCCCGACCCAGCTGCAAGGTTTAGAGTTCTATGCACAGCTCTAGTCTCAGCAGGGAATAAGAATACTAGGAAGGAAACCAAGACAGAAATTAAATTTCTCCAAAATATTCCAATTTGTAATGAGGGAAATAGGAAGTATTAAAGTACAAAGAGCACACAAGCCCTCAGTGCTTATTCTTAGAACAATGGATACTGGGCTTGTTGGCAATAATATCAGTTAATCTGGGGGACTGAAAATCCTGATCTAAACATAAATGAGCAAGAATCTGCCTATGAACTAGGAAAGGACTAGGTCTGCCAGCAGTTTCACTATCAAGTCAGCCTGTGAGGGTCTAGGGAAGTCAGGGGCTCCTGGGAGGAGACGGAGACTGAAACAGAAGCATATTTGTTCCTGCGGCTTTTGCTGTTGTGAAAAGTGAAAGAGAATCAGTTAGCAATGATTGTCTTTGTTTCTTTTTGTTTTTTGACTCTGCCCATTTCCAGATAGGAGCAGCTTCTTTTTGCTCACGGGTGACAGAAGATTCCTGGGTAACTCAATTCCAAAGATGCAGAGATTCTACAGTTGCTCTTTGTGTTATGGTAGTTTGTGTGTATGTGTGTGTATGTGCTGTGCTGTGTCTAGTTGCTCAGACATGTCCAACTCTTTGCAACCCCATGGACTGTAGCCTTCCAGGATCCTCTGTCCATGGGGATTCTCTAGGCAAGAATACTGGAGTGGGTTGCCATGCCCTCTTCCAGGGTATCTCCCCAATCCAAGGATTGAACCCAGGCTTCTGCATTGCAGGCAGATTCTTTACCATCTAAGCCACCAGGGAAACCCAAGAATACTGGAATGGGTAGCCGATCCCTGCTCCAGGGAATCTTCCCAATCCAGGAATCAAACTGGGATCTCTTGCTTTGCATGTGGATTCTTTACCAGCTGAGCTGCCAGGGAAGCCCATGTGTGTGTATAAATATATATAAAATATGTATAAGCTAAGCTAAGTCACTTCAGTTGTGTCTGACTCTGTGCGTCCCCATAGACGGCAGCCCACCAGGCTCCCCCATCCCTGGGATTCTCCAGGCAAGAACACTGGAGTGGGTTGCCATTGCCTTCTCCGATAAAATATGTATAAATATGTATATATGTGTTGTTGGTCGAGAAGTTGTGTCTGACTTTTTTGGACCCCATGGACCATATCTCACCAGGGTCCTCTGTCCATGGGATTTCGCAGGTAAGAATACAGGAGTCGGTTGCCATTTCTTTCTCAAGGGGATCTTCCCAATTCTGGGATCGAACCCACATTGTCTCCATTGGCTGCTGGGTTCTTTACCACTGAGCCACCAGGGAAGCCCCTCAAACACGACTAGAATACAATAAGTACTCTAATTTTTGTAATAAGCTGTAAAGACTTAAATATATTTCTGTTATCCTGCTTTTAAAAAGTTATCTTTGATTATAATTTAAAAAGAAAAAGTTTCAAGAATAAGAAAGCTTGCACTCAAGGAAAGTGCATAGACTTAGTTGATTAATGGCAATGAAATGTTTAACTTTTAGACAGAATTGAATCCTCCCCCTTTCAAGCACAGGTATTTACAAGCCTCATGCATAACTGATATTAGACAATGCACCATGAGTCATGTGAAAACAACAGAATTACACTTTGTCAGAATTCTTGCAACTATCAAAATAGTTCAGGCAGCAAAAGAATATGTTCTGAATAAACAGTTAATGGGTAGCTGCAGTAAAAAAAAAAAAAAAAAGCCATTGGAAGTTAACTAAGTGAAAGTGAAAGTGAAGTCGCTCAGTCATGCCTGACTCTTAGCGACCCCATGGACTGCAGCCTACCAGGCTCCTCCGTCATGGGATTTTCCAGGCAAGAGTACTGGAGTGGGGTGCCATTGCCTACTCTGCTGACTAAAATGATACTTAATTTACAAAGAAAAACAAAACTTGTGTTTTGAAATCTTGAAGCTGAAGTCAAAGATACTGAAGCAGATGAGACTGTCTTGTTTTTAACCTTTAGGTTTGGTCTAAGTCTTTTGTACTTACCATATAGTGATATAGTGAAGTCACTCAGTTGTGTCTGACTCTGTGACCCCATGGACTGTAGCCTACCAGGCTCCTCTGTCTATGGGATTTTCCAGGCAATAGTCCTGGAGTGGATTGCCATTTCCTTCTTCAGGGGAATCTTTGCAACCCAGGGATTAAACCTGGGTCTCCCACATTGTAGACAGATGCTTTACCATCTGAGCCACAAGGGAAGTACTTATTATACATTGTACTTATTATTTATTGTTATCTGTGCTTGGTAAATATTTGTGGAAAGAGAAAAAAATGGTAGAAAGGAGAGGAGGAAGGACTGGGGAAATAAAACAGCCTCTGTAGCAATATAGATGAGAGAACACATTTTAATATTGAGTAAGCATTCTCAGATTTAGAAGCATCTAAGTTTGCATTAAATTAATTATAAAATCTAGACAGAATTTCATACTAATTTATACAGTAATACAGAAAATTTAAGGTTTCTCTTATCTCCTTGAGGGACAAGAAGATTTGATTTGTGATTGTCTTCTATATATTTTATGAGACTTCAGGGTTAATCAGCTGTGAGTACAGTTACAGTAGTCATGAGGTCTTGATCTTGCAGTAAAAATCAAAAGATTGTATCTCTTACGTCTTCTAGAGAACACTCTGAGGAGGGGGTAGGGAACAAACTGTCTCCTTCCTCTTTAGTATTAAACAAGGGAAATTTGATATTTGTTTACTAAGGATTTGAATGCTAGGTCATTTTACCTTCACAAAAGAAGGAAAGGGAAGGAAGGAGAGAAGAAAAGAAGGGAGTGAGCAGGAGAGGGGTCGAAGGAAGACTAAAGAATGAGCAGATTCACAGGTGAAAAGGCAAACTGGGTATCCCATAGCAAACTGGGTACCCTTCCATTCCCTATGGGGAAGTTCCCAGGAGTAGTAGATTTCTGTTCATTGAATCTTGTGAAAAGACGGACAAACACAAATTAACCTACAGACTCAGGAAAATGTTCCATTGCCCTCTTGTCCAACCTTAGAGAAGGGACTCCTGTTTGGGAACAGTCTGCATTTGATTTTGTTAATTTCCTGTTGAGACAGATTCTCTCTTCCCATAGACAAGCAGTAGGAGCTGTGGCATCAAAAAAACAACAACAACAAAAAAAACTTAGCAACTGTTTTTTTAGTGGAAGAAAACAATTTCTCTCCCCAAAGGTTTTTTACTTGCTCTCTCTCTTCTATCCCTGAGTCTTTTTTTTTTAAAGCGGTCTCAATTTTAATCTCACATGCAGAATGGTAAAGAAAGAAATGACGGGAATCTGCCAAAGGGATATTCAGGGGGTATTTCTTATACACACAGTTTAGTGATCACCCTGATAATGGAAAATGTGATAGTAAAGAATCTGCCTGCAATGGGGAGACCTGGGTTCGATCCCTGGGTTGGGAAGATCCCCTGGAGGAAGGCGTGGCAACCCACTCCAGTATTGTTGCCTGGAGAATCCCTGTGGACAGATGAGCCTGGTGGGCTATAGTCCTTGGGGTTGCAAAGAGTCAGACACGACTGAGCGACTAAGCACAGCACAGTAGCCTGTTTAGGTTATTCAGTGGTTTGTGAAAAAAAAGTAGGGAAGGAATACTTTTTCTTTACATGACAGATATGAGGAGGATAATGTGTTCAGATTTCTAGCACCATCTCAGATTTGATGGTAACAATGGTGGTCATTATTTTTTAATTTACTAAGAAAAATTTCACTCAGAAATCTTTGTCCCAAAAGACAACACAACTTACATAGTACAATTTGAGCATCAAATTCTCCTTTGTAATAATTTTTTCTGGGTGATTGTAGATATTCATAAATACTCCAATTATGACTTGTGGAAAAAGTTTGTCTTTTATCAAACCAAGAGATAGTTGTCATTTACTATAGAAATTCTTCTCCAAAAATCTGTTTTTGTGCTACATTTGCTCTAGAGGAGTTGATTACATTTGAAAAACTATCTAAAATTCAGATTTACTTTAACTTACCAGTTCTGATGGCTTGTTTCATAAAATTTACCTTTGTCACTAATAAATTCATTTCTGTTGCAAGTGAAATATTGTTGTAGAGTATAAGATTCTGCTTCCAGAAACTCTATTTCCTTTGCCACTGAGAACAAGAAATTCTATTTTTAAAAAAATCTGTCATAACCTCCTGGTCTTTAAAATTTCTACATTTGATAAACTGCCAATGTAATTCAGCAAGGTAGCAATACTGTAGGTTTTTCTGTTTTTTTTTCCTACATTCCTTCAAATAATTTTAAAGCTAGGCCAATTTTGGAAGGAACATAAATCCCCAAGCTTAAGCGCATGTGAGGTTTCTCAGTCAGTCCCCTCTGGCTGCTAATCCTTTACTTGTCTCTTTAGTCAGGTGCTAAAAAGCATTACTGTACAGTTTCCTTAAAATAAACTTCTGTGATTTGCATATGATAGTCAACTTGGGTTCAACCAATGCCTTTTAAACTCAATATCCTTGTTTACCTTGCACATTAACAAGCTCTGATTACATATTTCCAACAAAATTATTAGAAAGCTGTTTTGCCAGAGACCTATAGAGAAAAAGGTCAGATTTAGTGCAGTCAGCAATAAGAAACTTTATTCACTAAGTTGGAAGGAAATAAGAAATTCTGGGTCTACTTATGTTTTCTTAAATTGCTACTGCCTGCTTTTGAAATGAGAGAAAAATGAAGCATGTCTGTAAAATGCTGATTTTCAGAAATTTGTTTCAGAAAACAGATAACCTTGTCTCAGAGATGAGAGCACCCCCTTTTCTCCTAGCTGATTAAGGCAACTGAGCTTTTATGTGAGGGCCCCTGATTGGCCAGAATTGCTTCATGTTATACCAGAACTTTGGTTATTGGCTCTTACATGAAAACAGATAATAAATGAACAAAAGTATATGTTTATAGTCTATGAAGATTAATAAATGTCCCACAAATTTTAAAAAGTCTTATGTCAAATATGGGCTTCCCTGTGGCTCAGCTGGTAAAGAATCTACCTGCAATGCGGGAGACCTGTGTTTGATCCCTGCATTGGGAAGATCCCCTGGAGAAGGGAAAGGCTACCCACTCCAGTATTCTTGGCCTTCCCTTTGGCTCATATGGTAAAGAATCCTCCTGCAATGCGGGAGATGTGAGTTCGATCCCTGGGTTGGGGAGATCCCCTGGAGAAGGGAAAGGCTACCCACTTTAGTATTCTGGCCTGGAGAGTTCCATGGACTGCATAGTCTATGGGGTTACAAAGAGTCGGACACGACTGACTTCCACTTTCACTTTTCACTTGTGTCAATTATAAATATATATAGTCTGGAAAATTATAATCTATCTGGTCATGTTTGTTTAATTTGGGGGATTTATCAAGTAACCATTTTGCCCTCAGACAACTGGCAGCAATAAAACTAAACTGATAAAACAAAAAGAAATGGATTTCTGAGTCCTATAAAAATTCCTTACTTAATATTTTCCTTTCATCCTATTTAAACCTCTGTCAATATGCTACACATCTAAATTTTCTTACTATTTATACATACACACATACTTTTGATTCCCACAAAAATAGGATATATTTAAAGCAGAGTCTGAGTCATAATGCACATATGCATTTAAAATAATGTATATGTTGATACATGTGTTATGACATATAATATTATACATACATATATGTTGATATTAGTTCTTACTATTCTGTAACCACCATGAACTTAACATTTTGATGAATAGAAGTCCTGGCTAACTAAGAGAAACTTAAACTGAACTGTATTAATGGAAAAACATGTAGGCACACTAAACTTCTGATTGTTTATGCCTTCTTTGCCCTTGGGCAAAATGAAAAATAATCCCAAAGGGGTTTTGATTTTTCTGGTAAAAGTGAATGACATAAAGAAAACCCTTGTTACCTAAGAATAATTCTGTCACCAACAGAATCCATTAAAAATGGAAATGAAAATTTCATGGTGACTAATGAAGACTATTTAATTTGGATTATACTTTGAAAAATAAAGGAAGCATATCTATTATGTACAAACCAAAGTTTTACCTGCCCTAATTCTAATCATGAACTTTGAAAATAATTTTTCTGACGAGTTGACAACACACTAATTTCTGTATTTCACCTTTGATTTTGCTATGTGACCTTAGGGAATACAATTTATGCAAAAAAAAAAAACAAAACTGAGTTTTATTAATACTCATAAAGACCACTAGCAATTCTTAGATCCTCAAATCACTATTTGAAAACACTTCTTTCACTATTCTTGCTGATTTCCTTTTTCAATATAGCTTGGTTAGATCGTCCTTATATGAAGAGTTTTTATATGATTCAAGTTCATTCTCCAACACTATTTTTATGTAGTCTGACAAGCTTTGCTTTACTTTGGAATTACTTTGCCTTTTTATTTCAGCTTTGGTGTTAATATTCGAGTACTCAATTGTTCATGTGAGAATTCCTGACAAAGGACCTGATAAAATGGGATAAGGTACTAGCAATAAGCCACAGAGGGATATTTGCATGGACATTAAATATTTACAGATATTCAGCTAATTGGTATAGATATGCAAGTTTTGCAACTGAAGAGACTTATATAATGAACATCACATAAAATGAGCAATCTCATAAATTTAATTAATCCTTCAGGACATTAAAATTACATTCTAAAGTGATGGTAACAACTGTTATAAATTCCACCAACAGAGATCAAGCAAGCTTTATTTGACCTGCTTTTATTGCTTTTCATCTGTAATTATAGTTTTAATTAGTTTTTAAAGGACATCGCTCCTATTATTTCCCTAGATTTTCTTTAGGTCTTCTTAAGTTTTGAATTACGATTATGTTAGCAACCAAAATATATATTTCAGAATGCAAAAGAGCTAGTAATGATTAATTATGTGAGATTTGAAAGAATGTATAAATGTGGACTGTTTTCTTCCATTCACAAAATTATTTTATGAAACACCTTATATTGCAACATTAATTACCTGAACTATGATATGAAAATTTCAACAAAAAATAATTGATCAACTTTCAAAAACTAGTCAGCAATAAAAGGAAATTGTTTTACTTTAATACAAAAATAACAATACTCAGAAACAATTTGAATACTAGGTATCTTTTAAAAGTCACTAATGTGATATATAGGCTTGAGAGCTAATGGTTTTATCTTTCCTAAAACTAGCTCCATCCTAATGTAATTTTTGAAAAAAGATGATTTCTTCTTCCAAGTGATTTCTTAATGCTTTCTCTTAAAAGGTTTATTTTCGCATAGTTTGGTTGAACGTTGTGTTAAAAGTAATGAGAAATTGAAGTTCATATGTGATACCTAAAATGCAGTTACATATGATTTAATTGTGAATTTTAGTTTCATGTTAAACAAGAAACAGATGCATACAGAGAGGCTTAGTCATCTGCCCTTTGCCTACCAAAGTGCTGGGCTCATTTAGTTGTCAGATATTGCTTGAAATTTTTGGTTTTATTTTATCTAATTTTGTTAAGAAAATTGGCCTTTGAACAATACACGTTTGAATTGCATGAGTCCAATTAATTTCAGTTTTTAAAACAGTAAATACAACATGAAAACACAGTCCATGGTTTGGTGAATTTGTAGATAGAGAGGAACTGTGAATATGGAGGGCTTACTATAAATTATGGGTGGATTTTCAACTATGTGCCCCAACTGCCATGTTGTTCAAGGATCAACTTTTTATCTTTGATCCATATCTGTATTCCATTAATCATAACAGCAATCAGCAGGAGATGAAATTAGATATCAGTTTTGTTGATGCAAGGCAAGATAGATGCCAAGTCAAAACTAATGGTCTTTGTGTTTCTTTATTATTTGTTCTTAAAATGTTTAAATAGAAGTGAGGCTTCCAATTATTTGGCTCAAGTTTAGTTTCTCTCTGTAGCTAGCTCCTGTTTAAAATGCTATAGAATAGAAATAAGATTGCTTATGAAGAAAGACAATATAGATATATTCTATGTCAACTTTAGTCATGGCAACAATAAAAATCTGACCTTGAATACAATCTGATCTTGGTTGTTTTCGTTTCTTTAAAATTATGTTTTCAACTTTCCTGTGTTTGGATGTAAGGAACCCCAGGTGGCAGCTTCTCATATGCCCTTTCCCTTTTGTAATTGCTAAAGTAAATTCTGCATTTTTGTGTCTAAAAATATAGGTTATTAGACTTTTTCCATGGTGAAAGTGATGGATAAAATGTAATTTGAGGTAAAATATATTATTTAAGATAAATGAAAAACACATGTGAATATTATCAGGTATTCAATTTAAAATATACTATTACATTTTTATTGATAGTGGAACATAGGCAATTTAATTAATTTTTATTGAAGTATATTTGATTTACAATGTTATGTTAGTTTCTGGCATTAAGCAAACTTATGGTTGCCAAAAGGAAAAGAGATAAAGAGATAAATTAGTAGTTTGGGATTAGCAGATATAAACTACTACATATAAAATAGACAAGAAAGTCCTATTGAATAGCACAGGGAACTATATGCAATATCCTGTAATAAGCCACAATAAAAAAACCCTAAGTTTGCTTTTTATTTCAGTGAGTCTGTTTTCTGGTTCATAAATAATTTCATTTGTGTCATATTTTAGATTTCACATATAGGTAACATCATGGTATTTGTCTTTCTTTTTCTCATTTCACTTGGTATGACAGTCTCTGGTTGAATCCATGTTGCTACAGATGCATATATACCGCATCTTCTGTATCCATTCCTGTGTCAATGGACATATCCTGGCTATTGGAAATAGCACTGCTGTGAACATTAGATGCATCTTTCAATTCAAGTCATAGTTTCTTCAGATATATGCACAGAAGTTTCCAAAGAGCCTCCATACCATTTTCCATAGTGGCTGCACCAATTTACATTCCAATCAACCTTGTAGGAAGAATCTCTTTCCTTCACATCCTCTCCAGCATTTATTATTCAGTTCAGTTCAGTCCCTCAGTCGTGTCCAACTCTTTGCGACCCCATGAATCACAGTGCAGCAGGCCTCCCTGTCAATCACCAACTCCCAGAGTTCACTCAGACTGGCGTCCATCGAGAAAGTGATGCCATCCAGCCATCTATCCTCGGTTGTCCCCTTCTCCTCCTGCCCTCAATCCCTCCCAGCATCAAAGTCTTTTCCAATGAGTCAACTCTTCACATGAGGTGGCAAAAGTACTGGAATTTTAGCTTTAGCATCATTCCTTCCAAAGAAATCCAGGGCTGATCTCCTTCATAATGGACTGGTTGGATCTCCTTGCAGTCCAAGGGACTCTCAAGAGTCTTCTCCAACACCACAGTTCAAAAGCATCAATTCTTCAGCGTTCAGCCTTCTTCACAGTCCAACTCTCACATTCATACATGACAACAGGAAAAACCATAGCCTTGACTAGATGGACCTTAGTCTGCAAAGTAATGTCTCTGCTTTTGAATATACAATCTAGGTTGGTCATAACTTTTCTGCTGAGGAGTAAGCGTCTTCTAATTTCATGGCTGCAGTCACCATCTGCAGTGATTTTGGAGCCCCCAAAATAAAGTCTGACACTGTTTCCACTGTTTCCCCATCTATTTCCCATAGAGTGATGGGACTGGATGTAGTGATCTTTGTTTTCTGAATGTTGAACTTTAAGCCAACTTTTTCACTCTCCTCTTTCACTTTCATCAGGAGGCTTTTGAGTTCCTCTTCATTTTCTGCCATAAGGGTGATGTCATCTTCATTTCTGGGGTTATTGATATTTCTCCTGGCAATCTTGATTCTAGCTTGTCTTCTTCTAGTCCAGCGTTTCTCATGATGTACTCTGCATAGAAGTTAAAGAAGCAGGGTGACAATATATAGCCTTGACGTACTCCTTTTCCTTTTTTGAAACCAGTCTGTTGTTCCATGTCCAGTTCTAACTGTTGCTTCCTGACCTGCATACAGATTTCTCAAGAGGCAGGTTAGGTGGTCTGGTATTCTCATCTCTCTCAGAATTTTCCACAGTTTATTGTGATCCACACAGTCAAAGGCTTTGGCATAGTCAATAAAGCAGAAATAGATGTTTTTCTGGAACTCTCTTGCTTTTTCCATGATCCAGCAGATGTTGGCAATTTGATCTCTGGTTCCTCTGCCTTTTCTAAAACCAGTTCATGGTTCACTAATTGCTGAAGCCTGGCTTGGAGAATTTTGAGCATTACTTTACTAGCATGTGAGATGAGTGCAATTGTGCGGTAGTGTGAGCATTCTTTGGCATTACCTTTCTTTGGGATTGGAATTAAAACTGACCTTTTCCAGTCCTGTGGCCACTGCTGAGCTTTCCAAATTTGCTGGCATAGTGAGTGCAGCACTTTCATAGCAGAATCTTTCAAGATTTGAAATAGCTCAACTGGAATTGCATCACCTCCACTAGCTTTGTTTGTAGTGATGCTTTCTAAGGCCCACTTGACTTCACATTCCAGGATGTCTGGCTCTAGATGAGTGATCACATCATCATGATTATCTGGGTTGTGAAGATCTTTTTGTATAGTTCTTCTGTGTATTCTTGCCACCTCTTCTTAATATCTTCTGCTTCTGATAGGTTCACACCATTTCTGTCCTCTATCGAGCCCATCTTTGCATGAAATGTTCCCTTGGTATCTCTAATTTTCTTGAAGAGATCTCTAGTCTTTCCCATTCTGTTCTTTTCCTCTATATCTTTGCATTGATCGCTGAAGAAGGCTTTCTTATATCTTCTTGCTATTCTTTGGAACTCTGCATTCAGATGCTTATATCTTTCCTTTTCTCCTTTGCTTTTTGCTTCTCTTCTTTCCTCAGCTATTTGTAAGGCTTCCCCAGACAGCCATTTTGCCTTTTTTGCATTGCTTTTCCATGTGGATGGTCTTGATCCCTATCTCCTGTACAATGTCACAAACCTCATTCCATAGTTCATCAGGCACTCTATCTATCAGATCTAGGCCCTTAAATCTATTTCTCACTTCCACTGTATAATCACAAGGGATTTGATTTAGGTCATACCTGAATTGTCTAGTGGTTTTCCCTACTTTCTTCAATTTGAGTCTGAATTTGGTAATAAGAAGTTCATGATCTGAGCCACAGTCAGGTCCTGCTCTTGTTTTTGTTGACTGTATAGAGCTTCTCCATCTTTGGCTGCAAAGAATATAATCAATCTGATTTTGGTATTGACCATCTGGTGATGTCCATGTGTAGAGTCTTCTCCTGTGTTGTTCGAAGAGGGTGTTTGCTATGACCAGTGCATTTTCTTGGCAAAACTCTATTAGCCTTTGCCCTGCTTCATTCCACATTCCAAGGCCAAATTGTCTGTTACTGCAGGTGTTTCTTGACTTCCCACTTTTGCATTCCAGTCCCCTATAATGAAAAGGACATCTTTTTTGGATGTTAGTTCTAAAAGGTCTTGTAGGTCTTCATAGAACCATTCAACTTCAGCTCTTCAGCATTGCTGGTTGGGGCATAGACTTGGATTACTGTGATATTGAATAGTTTGCCTTGGAAACCAACAGAGATTATTCTGTCATTTTTGAGATTGCATCCAAGTACTGCATTTCAGACTCTTCTGTTGACCATGATGGCTACTCCATTTCTTCTGAGGGATTCCTGACTGCGGTAGTAGATATAATAGTCGTCTGAGTTAAATTCACCCATTCAAGTTCATTTTAGTTCATTGATTCCTAGAATGTTGACGTTCACTCTTGCCGTCTCCTGTTTGAGCAGTTCCAATTTGCCTTGATTCATGGACCTGACATTCCAGGTTCCTATGCAATATTGTTCTTTACAGCATCATATCTTGCTTCTATCACCAGTCATATCCACAGCTAGGTATTGTTTTTGCTTTGGCTCCATCCCTTCATTCTTTCTGGAGTTATATCTCCACTGATCTCCTGTAGCATATTGGGCACCTACTGACCTGAGGAGTACCTCTTTCAGCATCCTATTATTTTGCCTTTTCATACTGTTCATGGAGTTCTCAAGGCAAGAATACTGAAGTGGTTTGCCATTCCCTTCTTCAGTGGACCACATTCTGTCAGACCTCTCCACCGTGACCCACATTTATTATTAGTAGACTTTTTATTGATGGCCATTCTGACTGTTATGAGGTGGTGCCTAATTATACTGGGTTGTCCAAAACTTTTTTGGGTTTTTTTCCATAACATCTTAAAGAAAAATCCAAAAGAAAGTTTTTGCCAAACCAGTAGTTTTGCATTGCATCTAATACTTATTGAACATTTTTTCATATGCTTATTGGCCCTGATGCTGGGAGGGATTGGGGGCAGGATGAAAAGGGAACGACAGAGGATGAGATGACTGGATAGCATCACCAACTCTATGGACATGAGTTTGGGTAAACTCCGGGAGTTGGTGATGGACAGGGAGGCCTGGTGTGCTGCAGTTCATGGGGTCGCAAATAGTCGGACATGACTGAGTGACTGAACTGAACTGATTGGCCATTTCTATGTCTTATTTAGAGAAATGTCTATTTAGGTTTCCTGTTCATTTTTGACTGAATTTTTTTTATTTTGTTGTTGTTGAGTTATATGAGCTGTTGGTATAGTTTAGAAATCAACCCCTTGTGGGTTGTATTGGTTGCAAACATTTCCTCCCAGTTTGTAGGCTGTTTTTTGTTTTTTCATTTTGTTAACAGTTTCCTTTGCTATGTGCTAATAAATTTGATTAGGTCCCATTTGTTTTTGCTTTTATTTCTAATGCCTTGGGAGACTGACCTAAGAAAACATTGCTATAATTTAACATTAGAATGTTTTGCCTAGAACATTGGTAATTTAATGTTTCACTTAAGGGTTGCTTTTACCATCTTACTACAATATGCAGGACAATTTGTGTGAGTTTAAAAGGGCCAACAAAGCCAGACAGATGCCTTGAACATGTATTAATTTTGATAAAATTCTGTGTGGTAATTAATAATCTGAAGGTAGGAGCCTATTAGAGCTCTCTAGCTGGATACCAACAGTAACCAAAAGTTTATCCACACCTGCACAGCCCTATCCAGATATATTTTCTGCCTAGCATCAGCTTCATGTAAATCTGTAAACTCTCCTGTATTTGTATTTGGGTCCCTAGTCTTTTAACAGAATGTTTAGATGGGGGATTGAGAAGGAAAGGTAGGATAGGTCTGAGAATAGAATGTCCCTGCCTTGGGAGGGCTAACATTTTTTGACCAAAGTCTGAGAAAGTTGAGTTATTTCCAGATTTGTTACACGATAGCCCCCACAAGTGTTGCTAGTTTCCTTGCCCCTATTCTCTCAGAGAAGATTAAAGTTATCAAGTGCTAATTCCTATATATAGCTTAACCTCATCTCTAAACATCAAAAGAGTTATATATATACATATATATATATGTATATATATATATATATATATATATATTACTGTTTCAAAGGAAGTTCATATACCTCTCTATATTCTAGGTCTAATTCCTTCTCTCTCCATATTACCCTCATCATTATCCCTTCTGTCTCTAGACTTCTCCCCTCTGCTTTCCCTCATTAAAAAGAGCAAAGGTAAACTATCATTCACTCTCATCAGGCCATTTATTCATTTATTTAAAAATAAGTGCCTATTTAATTGCTAGCTCTGTGATTGGCACATCTGTTAGCACCACCCTAGTCTTCTCTTTCCTTTCTTGGCTCAATGCTTGCAGTAACTGATCAAAATTGTTTCATCTGAATTCCTTATTGCAACATAAAAATTTAACTGTGTATCCCTGGTGGCTCAGATGGTAAAGCATCTGTGTACAATGAGGGAGACCCGGGTTTGATCCCTGGGTTGGGAAAATACCCTGGAGAAGGAAATGGCAACCCACTCCAGTACTATTGCCTGGAAAATCCCATGGACGGAGTAGCCTGGTGGGCTACAGTCCATGGGGTCACAAAGAGTCGAACACAACTGAGCGACTTCACTTTCACTTTTCTATCACATTAATGATGCATACCTTTTGTAATTTTTATCTATCCTATAAACAGATTTCTCTTCTAAAAAAAATTCTGTAGAATTTGGCATTATGGAATACCCTTAGCTGTTTTTGAATGCTCTTTTTTTTTTTGGTACTTTTGTTATTTCTCTATTTTGCTTCCCCCAAAGTAATGTCTTCTTTCTGTTGTTTCTTCTGATTGAATCTAAATATGAACAAGCTTTGACTGTTGCTTGTCTTGGGTGTGTGCTAAGTCACTTCAATCATGTCTTGACTCTTTCCCCATAGATGCAGCCTTCCAGACTCCTTTGTCCATGGGATTCTCCAGGCAAGAATATTGGAGTGGACTGCTATGCCATCCTCCAGGGGATCTTCCCAACTGAGGGACTGAACATGCATCTCTTACGTCTCCTGCATTGGTAGGTGGGTTCTTTACCACTAGAGCCACTTGGGAAGCCCCTTGCTTGTCTTGATACACTGTTTTTTGTTGTTGTTGTTTTAACCACTGTTTCTATGAGATTGAAGTGTATCTAGTCAGATGTGACCTCCAACCTTTGTACCAGTTCCTCGTTTCTGTTTGTCTTTCTCAGTCACTTTATTTGCCTGTTGTGCTGTTAACTGTATAATCTGAATATCCCTATGTCTTAGCCGATTCTGGATGCAAGTGAATTCACACTAATGGTAATGACTCAGATTTCAGTGCTGTGACTCCTATACACATAGCCAGGACACCAACACTCTTCCAGAATCCTTCCAGTTTCTGGGGTTCCCTGGATACCATGCATGTGTTCAAAGACTGTTCTGTCCTGTTCTCTTCTGATTCCGTCATAGATGTTCATTGTCCACAGAGAACTGAAGGAAGCTGCTGCTGTCAACACATGTCCTTAGTCAGCCACCCTTCCTTGCCAGATGCTGTCTGCCCAGCCGCTTCTTCCACACCCTGTTTTAGTTTTTCTCATGGATCTTGTTGATACCAAACATTATATTTTTTTCTTTAGGTTTTTTTTTTTTTATTGTTGGGCTTTTATTAAATAAGACTTTGTCTTGTTTACTACGCTACACCTAGAGCCTATAATAGTGCCTGACACTTGAGAGGCTTTAATACATACTTCTTCAGTGAAGAAATGAACAAATTGATAAGCTTAGAATGCCAAGGTGGTGCCATCTTCCCTACCATTCTCATTTTATGTGTATACTCTGAGTTACATACAGAATTGAGAAAAATGCCACTTTCAACACTGTATATCACGTTTACTACTTGGACATCAAATATATGCTTTTGTGTCCCATGGTCCCTGAAGTCCCATATGACAGCCAACTTTGAAAGTGGGCCTTTCTAAGGATATCTGTCTTGGGTACACTATTTAATCATTAAAAAAATCCAAGGAAGAAAAATCCCAATAGAATTATTTAATTGTGTGTGTTATACTGAAGCCTGTATCTGAATAAAAAATGGCTAAAGTCCTTATTCTTGAATATACTCGAATGCAGGATGTCTAGTCTTTTAGCAGGTTTTCCTCCTCCAGTTTTATAGAGTGTGCCAGGAATTCTTGATGCTCCACAGTTAGTTCTGGGATTCACTGCCCACGTCAGTTTGATGTCACATTGTGGACTAATGCCCAGTGATCACTTTGCCCTCCATTGTTCGTTCCCTGCTGCTATCACAGGGTGGAATGTCTCTTAACTTGCTGCTTCTCTCTCCCAAAGCAGTATCTTTCCCTCAAGGATTGGCATACAGTTTCTCTCATTTATTCAGGCTATAAGGAAGATGTAGGTTAAGATTGTAACTTGGAAGCAGAGTATAGAAAGTTTGGGAATAGTGGAGGGGGAGTCTGGCATAAGTAAACTATGATAGCTCCTGAATGTGATGGCATGCAGACACCACCACATAGAGCACAGTCTTAGAAGCTTTTCCAGAATATTCTTCAGCTCAGTTGCTAGCCTGGTGTCACTTAACAAAATGAAGTTTATGATGAGATATTGACTATTGTTCCCTCTGTTATACAGTAAATCCCTGCTGCTTATCTATTTTATATATAGTCTGCATAGCTCTTAATCCCATTCTCCTAATTTATCCCATCCACCTCCCTTTCCCTTTGGTAACTATGAGTTTGTTTTTTTACGTCTCTGAGTCTTTTTCTGTTTTGTAAATAGATTGATTCATTTGTATTATTTTTTAGATTCCACTTATAAGTGATATCATATTTGTCTTTCTTTAAGAGAAAATAATCTGCAAATAATATATATATATGCATAGATGTAACACTTTGCTTTACACCTGAAACTAATACCAATATTGTAAATCAATTATATTTCAATTTTTAAAAAGTAAGTTTACCCAGAAGGAGTATTTTAACCATTTCTATTCAAAACTTCTCCCAGGATACTGAGAAGAGTAGTCGGTTTCTTTGGCACTTCGAAGGCAAGGCTTATATCTTCATTTTCATTTTTGTCATTGAATGATTAGTGGTCAGAATATCCACTCTCCTTAGTTAAAGTCTCACTCCCATCTACAGGTATATGGTCTGGTCTTATCCTTCTGGTACAGTAATCTTATATCAGAACATCTACTGAAGTCTGAATTATTCGGCCTTAAGTATAGCTGGAATCAAGATTGCCAGGAGAAACATCAGTAACCTCAGATATGCAGATGACACCACCCTTATGGCAGAAAGTGAAGAGGAACTCAAAAGCCTCTTGATGAAAGTGAAAATGGAGAGTGAAAAAGTTGTCTTAAAGCTCAACATTCAGAAAACTAAGATCATGGCATCTAGTCCCATCACTTCATGGGAAATAGAAGGAGAAACAGTGGAAGCAGTGTCAGACTTTATTTTTGGGGCTCCAAAATCACTGCAGATGGTGACTGCAGCCATGAAATTAGAAGACACTTAGTCCTTGGAAGGAAAGTTATGACCAACCTAGACAGCATATTCAAAAGCAGAGACATTATTTTGCCAACAAAGGTCCATCTAGTCAAGGCTATTGTTTTTTTCTGTGGTCATGTATGGATGTGAGAGTTGGACTGTGAAGAAAGCTGAGTGCCGAAGAATTGATGCTTTTGAACTGTGGTGTTGGAGAAGACTCTTGAGAGTCCCTTTGACTGCACGGAGATCTAACCAGTCCATTCTAAAGGAGATCAGTCCTGGGTATTCTTTGGAAGGGCTGAAGCTCCGGTACTTTGGCCACCTCATGCAAAGAGTTGACTCATTGGAAAAGACTGTGATGCTGGGAAGGATTGAAGGCAGGAGGAAAAGGGGACAACAGAGGATGAGATGGCTGGATGGCATCACCGACTTGATGGGCGTGAGTTTGAGTGAACTCCAGGAGTTGGTGATGGACAGGGAGGCCTGGCGTGCTGCGATTCATGGGGTGGCAAAGAGTCGGACACGACTGAGCGACTGAACTGAAGTACAGCCATGTGAAGTAGCACCAATGCAGAACACCACAGTCTGGAATGGAGATCAGCCTAGCAGCCTTTTTCTGTGGTCTTTTGTGTCTCTGCTCCTGATCCCCATTAAGTAACTTATTGTTCAAGGATATATATGTATAACTCCCTTAAAATAAGCAGTAATGTATAGATCCAGGGAGGAAAAACAATACAGTAATATTTTAAGGATACATGGTCCAGATTGTTTTAGATCTGCTTACATTCTGACCAGCTCTTTCATTGAAAATGAAACTGATTTCATTTTTCCCAAATGAAGGATAATTCATGTCCTTTATTGCAAGAGTATTCACCTCTTGTAAAGAGAAAAGTGATGCTGAAAGCTCTAGAATTACACGATTTCCTTGTTTTTAACCTATGTCCTTGATCCTTCCCTACTGAAAAGAGAAAACTGATGTCTCTCTACTAGAATTAATTATGGCTTAAGATAGGATTTAAAGTTAATTAATATTTTGACATAGCTATTTTATACTTTATATTCTTTATTTGAATATCATGAATGAGGAATATGCTCCCAAGGTATTCTAGGGGATACTAACAGTTTATTGTTTCAAGTTTCAATTAATTTAAGAAAATTATGCCAGCTTGACAATGTCTAAAACCATGCTACTATAAAACCTTAAAATGTATATAATCCAGAGACATCTAGTTAATTTTAGCAAAGTTCTGTTACAAAATCTGAATTTTTAGGTTAGCTTCAGAGTCTTAATAATTTAGAGTTTGTTATTAAGAAGTGGGTTTCCCAGGTGACACTAGTGGTAAGAATCTGCTTCCCAATGCAGGAGATGCAAGACGCTTAGGGGTTTGATCCCCCATTTGGGAAGATTCTCTGGAATAGGAAATGGCAACCCACTACAGTATTCTTGCCTGGAGAATCCCATGGACAGAGGAACCTGGTGGGCTACAGTCTAGGGGGCCAGAAAGAGTGAGATGCAACTGAGCATATTAACAAGAAGTAAATAATTGCAGAGTAATACCAATCAGCAGGTAAGAAATTACTATGAGAGAACATAATTTTGAGCAGGATTCATAAGTAAGGAAGACATCTTGCTAACTTTTTTACATTCCATTGATTTAATGTTGGGACATAAAATCAGGAATATTTCAGACCTAAAATTTTGATACTCAAGTCTCATCTTTGGCCTGAAAGAAACTTTGCCAGTGTATGGGATGATTGCTTGCAATTTTTTTTTTTTGAAGAATTCTATCAAATTCAAAGAGGTGAAATAGAAAATCTCCTAAAAAGATGACTTTGCTGAGAGGGGAGGCAGTGTCAGAGTTAACTCAGTTTGGAATTTGTGCCAATGAGGCTGAGTTGCTTGCTAACCTGGAAGTCTTTCATATAAAAGCCTTGTCAGTGTTAAACTGCCAGGTTTAAGTTTAATGCATTGGTATTGTGTAATGCTCGCTTTAGTAAGATGCTAAAGACAATTTGACACTCAGTGTCCATGTAAACATTTAGTTAACTTGATTTGGAGTCTCTGATATTTTTAAAGGAAAAGAGGTGAAGATAACCATTGTTATATCACTTTTTAAAAGAATGACTATAGATTATGTTATCAGATTTAAAGAAATTTAAAAACCCTCCAGCTGTTTATTTTTCATACTCTTAGTTATGAGCCACAGCTGTAAGATAAACTGTAAGTAATTTGCCTAAAGAAACTTACTAAATAAAATGCTACAGGAGAATGATTTTAGAATGCCAGACTATGGATTTCTCTCAGAAACAGCATTTAGCCATTGGCTTGAGGTTTAACTGCAAAAACCAGAAATGTAGGTCAGGCAGAAAAGCTGGGGTCCTGTGACATGAATTCATGGAAATTAGGCATGTTGTCATTAAAGTTTCCTGGAAATTGAAAGAGCATATGGTTCCCATAGTTTTTTTTTTTTTTTTTTTTTTTAATATTGGCCAATTGACTCTCAGGAATTGTTTCAGTTTGGCTCAAATAGAAGTATTTTAAATAAGACTTGCAGAAAAGCAACAGCATGCTAGCCACAGCTCTATAGTTTGCTGTTTAATTTCTCCCTCAAACTCATGAGAAGTAATGAATGGAAATACTTATGAAAGGAAACTGGTATTGAACATTTTGTTCTACTTTAAGTAAAGGAACAATTTACTGTTTGTGATTACAAGGTAATTTAATTTAGACACAATAGCATATTAGAAGTTTTTGATTATTGTACTTCTTACATTACTTATTTCTTGATTAAAAATGGATTCCATTCCCATTTGTGGTACAAATGAAAACAAAGGAGAAAGAAACAAGAAAATTCAAACTATTTAGTCTTTTTCTCCAAAGAAATAAACATTTAAATATATTTTCTTAAAATTTTTTGTTCAGTGAATGTATTTGAAGGAATTAAGATTTTGCATTCTAGTGCCAGTCATTCCATTGTCTGGTGAACAGCCAGCAATAAACAAACATAATTAACCCCTAATTTAAGTCTAATTTATAATCTACCCCCAGGTCTCTGTTTCTTACTCCTTAAAGATTTTGACTTCTTGTTTACTTTATTTTTCTCCAGTACCACTCCTGTCGTGGTGATTGAATATTCATGTTTTGTCTGTTCAAACTTCCTCTCTTCCATTGATCTTGTCCTGCTCCCCATCAACCAATCTGTCCTCTGGTTACTCTTTAGATCTTGTCCATTTCAAGCACCACACCTCTGACCACCACCTTCTTTCTTTTTCTGTGGTCCATGGGATTTTCCAGGCAAGAATATTGGAGTAGGGTGCCATTTCCTTCTCCACTTATCTTTGTCCACTCACATCCAATCCAAATAATCCTTTAACCATATCAGGATCTTTAAACCAATGAGCTTACTACTTTTTCACTGTTCCTTTTATATTTTCATGTTCTCCTTTTCCCCCTGGGCTTGCTTTATGGCTCAGCTGGTAAAGAATTTGCCTGCAATGTGGGAGACCTGGGTTCAATCCCTGGGCTGGGAAGATCCCCTGGAGAAGGAAAATGCTACCCACTCCAGTATTCTGGCCTGGAAAATTCCATGGAATAGTTCCTGGAGTGGCAAGGAGTCAGACACAACTGAGTGACTTTCACTTTCACTTTTCCCTCTAAATTGTTAAGTTCTTAAATTTCATGGTCTTTCATTTTAATCACTTCTTTGCATATCCCCTTATCTTCTTTGTCCTATTGCTTCATCATATTCACTCAGAGGTTCTAGGTAAAGCAATCTCTGACATTCCATAGAAACGTGGTAAGAGAAAAATACATAATTAGACAGATGGATCTTACTTTCACCCCATGTTAGCCTTTAGTATGATCAAGACAGCCGTACTGTTTTGCTCAGATTGACGTAACCTTAGAAAAGTTTCTTCCTGATAGTAAGTCCCTGACCTTTCTTATTTTAGAAAACTTTCAATTATAGAATCTTTCTCTGATCCTATGAGATGTAAATCTCTTAGCCTCTTGCCAGTTTTGAAACCCAGGAATGTCTTTCTCAATGATTTGGGCACCATCCTTTTGAAATGTAATCATCAAATATAAGGCCCTTGTCTTCCATTCTTTGTAGGAGGGTAGGACTGAGCAACTTCACTTCACTTTTCACTTTCATGCATTGGAGAAGGAAATGGCAACCCATTCCAGTGTTCTTGCCTGGAGAATCCCAGGAACGGGGAGCCTGGTGGGCTGCCAGCTATGGGATCACACAGAGTCGGACACGACTGAAGCAACTTAGCAGCAGGAGCTTAACACTGATAAGCACCTATTAGAAAACTCAGATGGTTTAATTACATGGACCGACTCCTCCCCCACTCAGCACCTTTCCTCCATCTTTACATTTAACTGTCTATTTGAGAGAAGAAATTGAAGCAGTTAGAAATGAACTTTTACCAGTTCCCATCATCACCAGTGGATGCTTAACCTTTTCTCCTAGTCACATAAAGACTTTCTTATGCTAACTTCCCCTACTGTGTCACATTTTTGCTAATCAACTCAAGGACATTGTTTCAGGAATTCCCCCTCCTCTGTCTTGCACTATTTTTTCCCACTTCTGGAATGACTTTTCCATCAGTAAATAAAAATGCTCTATGTCTCATTTAAAAAACAAAGCCAAAGCATACTGAAACTACATCACTTCTTTCTCATTTAGCCACAGCTCAATTTATCTGTCTGCACAGTAAGAGAAAAAAAAAAAAATTTGTAAATTTTTAAAAGGGTGCTCCAGCATCTGGTTTTCTATTCTTTTGACACTGCCTATTTTTATTTGAACTCATTGCTTTGAATAAAACCTTTGGAGGCATCTTTTATTCTTTTAAGTTTGTCATAATCCCGTATTCTATCAGGAAAAATCTTTTGCTTGATTCTCAAAATATATCTCATATCTCATTGTATCTTCCAACTTCTGCTGGTAAAGTGTTGTTCCAAGCTACTATTCCTTCTTCTCCTACCTATCTTATTGCAGTAGCATCCATCTGGCCTTGTTGCTTTCTCTTTTGGGTCTATTTCTAACAGAGCCACAACAGTAATGTAGTTTAAAAGTAGGTTAGATAATATCACATAAGATCATGTCAGTTAAATACAGCAATGGCTTCCCACATCATGAGACTAAAATCTAATATCCCCGCTAATCACCTAGAAGGCTCCACACAATGTATTTTCTCTCTGCTCCACAATGCTCTTTGACATTTCCCTCTCTGTTGCTTACTTCTCACTACCTATACCAGACTCATTATTATTCCTCACTCATATAGTGAAGTCACTCAGTCGTGTCTGACTCTTTGCGACCCTGTGGACTGTAGCCTACCAAGCTCCTCTGTCCATGGGATTCTCCAGGCAAGAATATTGGAGTGGGTTGCCATTTCCTTCTCCAGGGGATCTTCCCAACCCAGGGACAGAACCTGGGTTTCCCGCATTGGAGGCAGACACTATAAGCAGAGTAAATACTCAAGGCCTTTGTGCTTGTCCTTGCCTCTGTCTTTGTTCTGTGAGTGGGCCAGGCTGTGTGTTAGGTTGTTAGGTTATGTCTTTTGAGATTCCAAAACTCCCCACACACCCACCTGTGAGAGGGGTTCCTACTGTGTGGAAACTTTTTCTCTTTCATGACTCCCTCCCCAGGACAGGTTTGTGTCCCCAATTCTTTTGAATCTCTTTTTGTCTTTTACAAGCTAGCTGGCTACCTACCAGTCCCTACCTGTCTTTATAACCTACCAGCCCCTCCTCACCCAGAGGAAGACAGCCAGAGCCGGAAGGCAAGGGACTGCTACAATCTCAGCCCCAGAGATGGCATCTTCCACCAAACTGTGAGCAGGATCCCAGCTGCTAACCATGTCTTCCTGAGATCCTGGATGGTTGATATCTTCTAGGAGGGTTGCAGCCTGAGATCAGCTCTCTGGAGGAGACATACAGCACACCTGAGATGATGCTCTCATGGCACACCCAGGAAACTGAATGGCCAGGACTAGGGAGGTGACTAAGATGCATAGTTCATCTGGGACAGTGTGCTTGCCAAGCAATTGGTCGCCCAAATGCTCAGACCTAGGAAGGACACAAAACTCATGCTCAACCCACAGAGACCGAGGCAGAACCATGTCTGAGTGTCTCCTGTGAGGTTACTGGTCAGCAGTGGCCTGCCACAGGGGATCTGGGCGCAGCAGACTTGGGTATGGCATAAGCCCTTTTGGAGGAGGTCACCATCAACCCACCATAGAACCACCAGAATTTACACAGGACTGAGGAAACAGACTCTTGGAGGGCACATACATACACACAAAAATAAACCCTTGTGTGCACCATGATGCAGGAGAAAGGAGCAATGACCCCACAAGAAACTGATTCAGACTTGCCCATGAGTGTCCAGAAGTCTCCAGCAGAGGCTTGGATTGGCAGTGGCCTGCTGCAGGATTGGAGGCACTGACTGTAGCAGTGCATGCATGGGACCTTTGAGGAGGTCACCATTATATTCATTACCTCCACCATAGTTTGGCCTCAGGCCAAGCAACAGGGAGGGAACACAGCCCATCAACAGAAAACTGGATTAAAGATTTACTGAACATGGCCCTGCCCATCAGAACAAGACCCAGTTTCCCCCTCGGTCAGTCTCTCCCATCAGGAAGCTTCCATAAACCTCTTATCCCTAACCATTAGAGGGCAGACAGAATGAGAACCACAATCACAGAAAAATAAACTGATCACATGGACAACAGCCTTCTCTATCTCAATGAAAATATGAACCATGGCTTGTAGGGCCACCCAAATTGGGTGGGTCATGATAGAGAATTCTGACAAAACCTGGTCCACTGGAGAAGGGAATGGCAAATCACTTCAGTATTCTTGCCTTGAGAACCCCATGAACAGTATGAAAAGGCAAAATGATAGGACACTGAAAGATGAACTGCCCAGGTTGGTAGGTGCCCAATATGCTACAAGAGATCAGTGGAGAAATAACTCCAGAAAGAATGAAGAAACAGAGCCAAAGCAAAAATAATATCCAGTCATGGATGTGACTGGTGATGGAAGTAAAGTCTGATGATGTAAAGACAACTATTTCATAGGAACCTAGAATGTTAGGTCCATGAATCAAGGCAAATCAGAAGTCATCAAACAGGAGATGGCAAGAGTGAACATTGACGTTTTAGGAATCAGTGAACTAAAATGGACTGGAATGGGTGCATTTAGCTCAGATAACCATTATATCTACTACTGTGGGCAAGAATCCCTTAGAAGAAATGGAGTAGCCATCATAGTCAACAAGAGTCCAAAACACAGTATTTGGATGCAGTCTCAAAAATGACAGAATGATCTCTGTTCGACTCCCAGGCAAACCATTCAATATCATTGTAATCCAAGTCTATGCCCCAATCAGTAATGCTGAACAAGCTGAAGTTGAACTGTTCCAAGAAGACCTACAAGACTTTCTTGAACTAACACCCAAAAAGATGTCCTCTTCATTATAGGGAAATGGAATGCAAAAGTAGGAAGTCAAGAAACACCTGGAATAACAGGCAAATTTGACCTTTGAGTAAAAAACGAAGCAGGTCAAAGGCTAGTAGAGTTTTGCCAAAGGAACTCACTGGTCATCACAAATACCCTTTTCCAACAACACAAGAGAAGACTCTACATATGGACATCACCAGATGGTCAATACTGAAAAAGATTGATTATATTCTTTGCAGCCAAAGATGGAGAAGCTGTATATAGTCAGCAAAAACAAGACCGGGAGCTGACTGTGGCTCAAATAATGAACTTCTTGTTACCAAATTCAGACTTAAATTGAAGAAAGTAGGGAAAACCACTTGACCATTCAAGTATGACCTAAATCTACTCCATTACAATTACATGGTGGAAGTAACAAATAGATTCACGGGATTATATCTGATGGACAGAGTGCCTGAAGAACTATGGACAGAGGTTTGTGACATTGTACAGGAGACAGGGATCAAGACCATGCCCAAGAAAGAGAAATGCAAAAAGGCAAAATGGCTGTCTGAGGAGGCCTTACAAATAGCTGAGAAAAGAAGAGAAGTTAAAGGCAAAGGGGAAAAGGAAAGATATATCTGTTTGAATGCAGAGTTCCAAAGAATAGCAAGGGGAGATAGGAAAGCCTTCCTCAGTGATCAGTGCAAAGAAATAGAGGAAAATAATAGAATGGGAAAGAATAGAGATCTCTTCAAGAAAATACCACATACCAAGGGAACATTTTCATGCAAAGCTGAGTACAATAAAGGACAGAAATGCTGTGAACCTAAGAGAAGGAGAAAATATTAAGAGGTGGCAAGAATACACAGAACTATACAAAAAGATCTTCATGACCCAGATAACCATAATGTTGTGAACATGCACCTAGAGCAAGATATCCTGGAATGAGAAGTCAAGTGGGGCTTAGGAAGCATCACTACGAACAAAGCTAGTGGAAATGATGGAATTCCAGTTGAACTATTTCAAATCCTAAAAGATGATGCTGTGAAAGTGCTGCACTCTATGCCAACAAATTTGGAATATGCCAACAAATTTGGAAAACTCAGCACTGGCCACAAGACTGGAAAAGATCAGTTTTCATTCCAATCCCAAAGAAAGACAATGCCAAAGAATGTTCAAACTACCGCACCATTGCACTCATCTTCCATGCTGGGAAAGTAATGCTCAAAATTCTCCAAGCCAAGCTTCAACAGTATGTGAACCGTGAACTTACAGATGTTCAAGCTGGATTTAGAAAAGGTAGAGGAACCAGAGATCAAATTGCCGGTATCTGCTGGATCACTGAAAAAGCAAGAGTTCCAGAAAAGTATCTACTTTTGCTTCATTGACTACTCCAAAGGCTTTAACTGTGTGGATCACAATAAACTGTGGAAAATTCTTAAGGAGATGGGAATACCAGAGCACCTTACCTGACTTCTGAGAATTCTGCATGCAGGTCAAGAAGCAATGGTTAGAACTGGACATGGATCAACAGACTGGTTCCAAATAGGAAAAGGAATACATCAAGGCTGTATATTGTCCCCTACTTATTTAATTTATATGCAGAGTATATCATGTGAAATACATGCCTGGATGAAACATAAGCTGAAATCAAGATTGCTGGGAGCGATATCAATAACCTCAGATATGCAGATGACACCATCCTTATGGTAGAAAGTGAAGATGAACTAAAGAGCCCCTTGATGAAAGTGAAAGAAGAGAGTGAAAGAGTTGACTTAAAGTTCAACATTCAAAAACTAAGATCATGGCATCTGGTTCCATTGCTTCATGACAAATAGATGGGGAAACAATGGAAACAGTGAGAGACTTTCTTAGGCTCCAAAATTACTGTAGATGGTGACTGCAACCAAAAAATTAAAAGATGCTAGCTCCTCTGAGGAAAAGCTATGACCAACCTAGACAGCATATTAAAAAGCAGAGACATTACTTTACCAAAAAAGGTCCATCTAATTAAAGGTATGGTTTTTCCAGTAGTCATGTATGGATGTGAGAGTTGGACCATAAGGAAAGCTGAGCACCAAACAATTTATGCTTTTGAACTGTGGTGTTGGAGAAGACTCTTGAGAGTCCCTTGTACTGCAAGAAGATCCAACTAGTCAATCTTAAAGGAAATCAGTCCTGAAATATTCATTGGAAGGACTGATGCTAAAGCTGAAACTCCAATACTTTGGCCACCTGATGCAAAGAACTGACTCATTGGAAAAGACCCTAATGCTGGGAAAGATTTAAGGTGGAAGTAGTAGGGGACTACAGATGATGAGATGGTTGGATGCATCACTAATGCAATGTTCATGAGTTTGAGTGGGCTCTGAGAGTTGGTGATGGACAGGGGAGCCTGGTGTGCTGCAGTCCATGGGGTTGCAGAGTTGGACAGGACTGAGCTACTGAACTGTGCTGAACTTGCCTCTGTCTAATACATTCTTTTCTCTTGACATTGATTTAAAAATTTCCTTCACTTCCTTCAGATATTCACGCAGGTGGCACTATCTGAGTGAAGTCATACTTAGCCACTTCATCACAAGTTTACATATGCTGAACTTCTTGTTCATCCTCTTGCTTTATTTTTCTTCAGAGCATTCATCACCTTCTTAGATATATATTTATTATCTTTTTGTTGCTTGGTTAGGGTCCAGCCCTGGTGGAGCCAGGGAATTTTAAGCAGGGATGGTGTTGGCGAGGAAAACTTATTTATTTATTAATATAAGATTAGATTAGGATGAAATAGTGTAATAGGAAAATTAAGTGGAGAAAAGATGCTGAATAACTTGGTTTATGTGGAAAGCCAATAAAGTTCCAGACAAGGAGCTTGCACCATCTACATTAGGCCACCGGCATCCATTTGAATATAGGAGAGTGCCCCGCCTTGGCACTCTCTCTACGGATCTTAGAAGCCAGGACAAGTAAGTAGACATGGTGAGCCATCCCAGTACAGATGGGAATTCAGCTTGAAATTAAAGTAAAGAGACATGAGGGAAAACAGTCCAGCGACTGGCTCCAGGCCCTATTGTCTAGAAAAGCCTTTTATACCTTTTTAGATTGTACATAGAGGTCAATGGGTAATACAAAATTATGCAATGTTAGCAGCCCAGACTCTTATCAAAACCAAGCTTTTCTCTCTGCATACCTAGTTGTATACACAAGTCTTAGGTAATTTACATCCTCTTCTGACCAAAAGGGCCAATTAACATTTTACAGCCTTTTTTCTGATAAGAGTTTGTCAACCAGAAGACTTATTTGTGTGGATCTTCCCAAAGTCTGGTGCCACTCTCAGAAAGCACTAAATAAAGTTACATTCTTACATAGTAAAGATACAGCAATTTATAACAAGTAAAAGGAGTACAGTGATTTATAACAAAAGAAAAGTAATTAACTCAAAAGTCCAGTGTTGCTAACATCAAAACTACTATATATCTTTTTCTACATCCCAATTACATTGATTAACATCCTCACAGGTGCCTAAAAGATAAAATATGGAGGCCTGGCAGCAATCATTGAGTCAACAGTGAAAACCCGTCACCAATATGACTTTTAACTCTCTAGAAGAGGTTCTGTATCTTTAAGATGCTTTTAAGCTTTGTGCCTCTCATGGTTGGGGGATGTAAGCAATTCACAAGCTGTAAAAGGTCTGGGGAACCTGTTAGGCAAGCTAGAGAGCTATCAGAGGTGGGGGAGAGGGGCTATAACTGAAACATCCCTTTCAAATGCAGAAGACTAAAGCCCTGACTTGACTTTTTCCAGAGTGTGTCAGAGAGTGGAAAAGCAGAGTACAAAGGCCGGCAGATTTTTGTTTTTTGGGGCACATGCTCAGGAAATTCCAGGGGGAACCCCTGAAGCCCGATCATGTCCTTGCGTTTTGTCAGGCTTCCTTCCTCATGACCTTGTCACGGGCGGGATTCCTCACGCTGGCTTCCGGCAGTTGCTGTCTTTTATCCACTAAAAAGCAAGCTCTCTGAGGATTGGAATTTGTGTCATTTTCTCTCTGGTTGTGATACCAGTACCTAGAACAGGGACTGTCTCAATAGATGCTTATTTATGTATTTGTTGAATGAATGATAGAAAGATACTACAAAGGCTACAACAGAATACAATCTGACTTAGTCCTGAATCAAAGTTTAACTCTCTTAGAAAAGCTTCTGATACAGTATGAAAAGAAAGGAAATAAGTGAGAAATCCAAAGCACTCTATGAAGGAAGAGCTGAAAGTGAGCCATTCTTAGAATTCATAATAGAGAATCTGCCAATGAAGATATTTGACTCAGAACTAGGCAATAGTAACAGGACTAAAAATCTATGATGTGTGAATCACAATGATTTACTGTAATATATCCCTTTGTATTTATTTCCAGGAAAATGTCTCCAAAGAAAAGCTCTTCATGCAGGTGGGTAAGAATTCAGATCTTAAGTGGAAAATGATTATTTTAATATTTTCTCTCTTTTACTGCTTACAGTGTATCTTATGTCGGAGTGACTTAGAGTGCTTTACACAAAACAGTTTATCATGACATAGAGCTTAGAATTTAAGTAAGATCTGAGGGGACTGTGTGGACCACTTTAAGAAAGCAATAGGGGAGGTTGTACTCTGTATATAGTTTAAATTAGTGCAGAAAATCTGTTTAATTGATGAATTAGAAATAGAACTTTGAAAAAGAGCAATGCAAAAGATTAGGATATGTTAGAAAAAATGCATGGCTTAGAAGAGGAAATTTTAAGAAGTTTTCATAGAATAAAAAGTGAATTTTCAAACCAGAAAAATCAAGAAAAGTTTAGCTTGATAAAGTTCTGTATTTTAATTGCATATATTGTGATGATTAATATATTGTGTGACATTTAAAGAATCTTCAGTATCTGCATGGGACTCTCTAGCAATTTAAAGTCATTTTTAAAATTGAATTACAGTTTATTTATAATACTGTGTTAATTTTTGCTAGACAGAAAAGTGATTCAGTATCTACATTACATACATTCACTTTTAAAAAATATTCTTTTCATTATGGTTTATCATGCTGCTGCTGCTGCTGCTGCTAAGTTGCTTCAGTCGTGTCCGACTCTGTGCGACCCTGTAGATGGCAGCCCCCGTCCAGGCTCCCCCGTCCCTGGGATTCTCCAGGCAAGAACACTGGAGTAGGTTGCCATTTCCTTCTCCAATGCATGAAAGTGAAAAGTGAAAGTGATGTCACTCAGTCGTGTCTGACTCCTAGCGACCCCCGTGGACTGCAGCCTACCAGGCTCCTCTGTCCATGGGATTTTCCAGGCAAGAGTACTGGAGTAGCATGCCATTGCTTTCTCCAATGGTTTATCATGGGATACTGAATATAGTTCTTTGTACTATACAACAGGACCTGTTATCTATTCATTGTATATATATAAAAACTTAAATCTGCTTACCCCAACCTCCCACTGTGTTGCTCCTCCTACACTATCCCCCTTGGCAACCACCAGCCTGTTCTCTATGTCCATGATACTGCTTCTGTTACATAGATAGGCTGTGTCATATTTTAGATTCCACATATAAGTGATTTTGTTGTTTTTAAGTTGCTAAGTCATGTCTGACTCTGCGACTCCACGAACTGCAGCATGCTAGGCCCCTGTGTCCCTCACTGTTTCCTGAATTTGCCCACGTTCATTTCCACTGAGTCAGTGATGCTATCCAATCTACTCATCCTCTGCCACCCTCTTCTCCTTTTGCATTCAGTCTTTCCCAGCATCAGGGTCTTTTCCAATGAGTCAGCTCTTCATGTCAGGTGGCCAAATTATTGGAGCTTCAGCTTCAGCATCTGTCCTTCCAGTGAATAACAGAGTTGATTTCCTTTAGGACTGACGGATTTGATCTCCTTGCTGTCCAAGGGACTCTCAAGTGTCTTCTCTAGCACCACAGTTTGAAAGCATCAATTCTTCTGTGTTCATCCTTCTTTATGGTTCCACTCTCACATCCATACATGACTACTGGAAAGACCACAGTTTTATCTATACAGACCTTTGGCAGCAAAGTTATGTCTTTCCTTTTTAATATGCTCTCTAGATCGCTAATAGCTTTCATTCCAAGCAGTAAGTGTCTTCTTTTTCATGGCTACAGTGGCAATCTGCAGTGATTTTGGAGCCCAAGGAGAGAAAATTTGTCCCCACTTCCACTTTTTCCTCTTCTATTTGCCATGAAGTGGTGGGATTGGTTTCCATGATCTTAGTTTCTTTAAAATTGAGTTTTAAGACAACGTTTTCACTCCCCTTTCTCCCTTATCTAGAGGCTCCTTAGTTCCTCTCTGCTTTCTGCCATTAGAATGGTATCATCTGCATATCTGAGGTTGTTGATATCACTCCAAGCAATCTTGATTCTAGCTTGTAACTCATCCAGTCTGGCATTTTGCATGATGTATTCTGCATATAAGGTAAACAAATGGTATGACAATATACAGCCTTTTTGTTCTTTCCCAATTTTGAGCCAGTTAATTTTTCCATGTAAGGTTCTAACTGTTGCTTCCTGACCTGCGTACAGGTTTATCAGGAGACAGGTAGAGTGGTCTGGTATTCCCATCTCTCTAATTTTCCACCCTTTGTTGTGGTCCACACAGTCAAAGGCTTTCACGTAGTCAATGAAGCAGAAGTAAATATTTTTCTGGAATTCTCTTGCTTTCTCTACGATCCAACAAATGTTGGCAATTTGATCTTTGCTTCCTCTGCCTTTTCTAAAGCCAGCTTGTAAATCTGGAAGTTCTTGAAGCCAGCTTGTAAATCTGGAAGTTCTTGATTCAAGTACTGCTGAAGCTTAGCTTGAAGGATTTTGGACATAACCTTACTAGCAGGGGAAATGAGTGCAACCGTCCAATAGTTTCAATATTCTTTAGCTCAGTTGTGAGTGTGTTAAGTGGTGAAGGGCTTCCCTGGTGGCTCAGAGGGTAAAGCATCTGCAATGCAGGAGACCTGGGTTCAATCCTTGGGTCAGGAAGATCCCCTGGAGAAGGAAATGGCAACCCATTCCAGTACTCTTGTCTGGAAAAATCCCATGGACAGAGAAGCCTAGTAGACTACAGTCCATGGGATTGCAGAGTCAGACACGACTGAGTGACTTAACTTAAGTGGTGAAAGTAAAATCCATTCTGTAAAGAACAATCAACCGGCACACTAAGTGCGGCAGAGAGGAGATACCCCATGTCTGAGGTCAGGGGCAGAAGTTGGGAGGACCCCATGCCTGAATGGTGGTGGCCAAGAGGAGTTAGCCCACGTATGAGGTCAGGGGCAGCAGCTGAGAGTGCCAGGCTGTGACAGCGCAGGAACAGCTGAGAGGAGCTACACAAGTCCGAGGCCAGGGGTGGCGGCTGGGAGGGGCTGCCCCACATCAAAGGAGAGGTGGCTGCATGGGCGCAGGAGGGCCTAGAGGAGCTATCCCACTTTGAAGGTCAGGAAGGGTGGTGGTGAGGAGATACCCCTCGTCCAAGGTAAGGAGCAGTGGCTGCCCTTTGCTGGAGCAGCCGTGAAGAGATACCCCACGCCCAAGGTAAAAGAAACCCAAGTAAGATGGTAGGTGTTGCAAGAGGGCATCAGAGGGCAGACACACTGAATCCATACTCACAGAAAAATAGTCAATCTAATCACACTAGGACCACAGCCTTGTCTAACTCAATGAAACTAAGCCATGCTCGTAGGGCAACTTGAGACGGGTCATGGTGGAGAAGTTTGACAGAATGTGGTCCACTGGAGAAGGGAATGGCAAACCACTTCAGTAATCTTGCCTTGAGAAGTATGTTCAAGGCAAGTAATCTGCCTTGAACAGTATGAAAAGGCAAAATGATAGGATACTGAAAGAAGAACTTCCCAGGTCAGTAGGTGCCCAATATGCCACTGGAGGGAGATCAGTGGAGATCCAACCAGTCCATTCGGAAGGAGATCAACCCTGGGATTTCTTTGGAAGGAATGATGCTAAAGCTGAAACTCCAGTACTTTGGCCACCTCATGCGAAGAGTTGACTCATTGGAAAAGACTCTGATGCTGGGAGGGATGGGGGGCAGGAGGAGAAGGGGACGACCAAGGATGAGATGGTTGGATGGCATCACGGACTTGATGGATGTGAGTCTGAGTGAACTCTGGGGTTTGGTGATGGACAGGGAAGCCTGGTGTGCTGCGATTCATGGTGTCACAAAGAGTTGGATACAACTGAGTGACTGAACTGAACTGAGAGAACAATATTTATTAGGAACTTGGAATGTTAGGTCCAGGTTCAAGTTAATTTGGATGTGGTAAAGCAGATGATGGCAGGAGTAAACACTGACATCATAGGAATCAGTGAACTAAAATTGACAGGAATGGGAGAATTTAATTCAGAAGACCATTGTATCTACTACTGTGGACAAGAATCCCATAGAAGAAATGGAGTAGCCCTCATAAGCAATGAAAGAGTCCAAAACGCATGACTTCAGTGCAATCTCAAAAACAACAGAATGATCTCAGTTCATTTCCAAGGTAAACTGTTCAACACAGTAATCCAAGTCTATGCCCCAACCAGTGATGCCGAAAAGATGATGTTGACCAGTTCTGTGAAGACCTGCAAGACCTTCTAGAACTAACACCAAAAAAAGATATCCTTTTCCTCACAGAGGATTGTAATGCAAAAGCTGTTGAATGTAGCTTTCTATTATTGTCTGAAGTTTGAAAGGGTTATGCTTCCTGCTTTGTCCTTTTTCTTCAGGATTTCTTTAACAGTTCTGAGTCTTTTATGGTTCTATAAGAATTTTAAGATTATTATTATTCAGTGAAAAATGTTTTCATTTTTCATCTCTATTAAATGGTTTGATAGAGATCTCTTTAAATGTGTGCTTCCCCCATAGCTCAGTTGGTAAAGAATCCCCCTGCAAAGCAGGGGACCCCAGTTCTATTCCTGAGTTGGGAAGATCCGCTGCAGAAGGGATAGGCTATCTACTCCAGTATTCTTGGGCTTCTCTTGTGGATCAGCTGGTAAAGAATCTGCCTACAATGTGGGAGACCTGGGTTAGATCCCTGAGTTGGGAAGATACCTTGGAGAAGGGAAAGGATGCCCACTCCAGTATTCTGGCCTGGAGAATTCCATGGACTAAATCTGTGGGGTTGCAAAGAGTTGAATACTACGGAACGACTTTCACTTTTCCATTTATCAAATCTGTAGATTGTTTTGGGTAGTATATCCATTTTAACAACATTAATTCTGCTAATCCAAGAGCATGGGATAGCTTTACATTGCTTTGAGTCAATTTTCATTTTCCTTTACTAAGGTTTTATAGTTCTCAGCTATAAGTCTTTTACCTCCTTGGTCAGATTTATTCCTCAGTATATTATTTTTGGGAGTACCATTACAAAAGGTATTGTTTCTTTGCATTCTCTTTCTGATATTTCATTTTTTGTACAAAGAAAGGCAACTGATTTTTGTATGTCAATCCCTATCCTGCTACCTTGCTGAATTCACTTATCGGTTTTAGTAGTTTTTATGTGGAGTCTTTAAGGTTTTCTATATATAGTATCATATCATCTGCATAGAATGACAGTTTTACATCTTCCTTTCCAGTTGGGATACCTTTTATTTCTTTTTCTTGTCTGATTTCCGTGGTTGGGACTACCATGCATATGTTGAATGGAAAAGGTGAGAGTGGGCATCCTTGTCTTATTTCATATTTTAGCAGGAACACTTTCAGCTTTTCAATGTTGAGTATTATAGTGGCCATGGGTTTATTGTAAGAAGCTTTTATTATTTGAGACATGTTCTCTCTGAACCCATTTTAATAAGTTTTTAAAAAATCATGAATGGATATTGAATTTTGTCATATGCATTTTCTGGAGTCTACTGAGATGATCATGTGGTTTTTGACTTTTGTTTATGTGGTTGGTGTATCACATTGATTTACATATGTTTAAGTAGTCTGGTGAACTTGGGATAAATCCTACATGGTTGTGGTGTATGATAATTTTTTTGTGTATTGTTGGATTCTATTTGCTAATATTTTGTTAAGAATTTTTGCATGGATATTCATCAGAGATACTGGACTGTAATTTTCTTTCTTGGTGGTGTCTTTGTATAGTTTTGGTGTCAGGGTGATATTGGCTTCATAGAATGTCTTTGGGAGTATTCCCTCCTCTTCAGTTTTTTGGAAGAGCTTGAGAAGGATTGGTATATGTTCTTCTTTTTTTTTTTTTTTGGTAGAATTTTCCTGTGAAATCTATGTGTCCTGTACTTTGGATTGTAAGGAGGTTTTCAATTACAGATTTTACTTCACGTGTAGTAATTGGTCTGTTCAAATTATCTGTCTCTTACTGATTCAATTTTGGTGGGCCATATGTGAGTCAGGAAGTATCCTCTGGAGAAGGAAATGGCAACCCACTCTAGTATTCTTTCCTGAGAAATCCCAGGGTCAGAGGTCCCTGGCAGGCTGCAGTTCATGGGGTACAAAGAGTCAGACACAACTGAGTGACTAAGCATGCATACACATGTTTCTAGACATTTGTTTATTTCTTCTAGGTTGTCAAATTTTGTGTATTCACTTTTTTTTTTTGCATTTCTACAGTATCAATTGTTTTGTCTTCCTTTTCATTTTTTATTTTATTTGGTTTCTCTCTGTTTCCATAGTAAGCCTGACCAGATATTCGTCAATCTTGTTTCTACTTTCAAAGAACCAAATCTTGGTTTTACTGATTTTTTTCTATTGTTTTCTATATTTTTATATGTCTATTTTATTTACTCTCTGATCTTTATTATTTCCTTCTTTCTTCTGAATTTAGGTTTTTCTTATTCTTTTTCTGATTCTTTTAAGTGGTATGTTAGACTGTGAGATTTTTCTTTTCTTTTTTTTTTTCTTTGAGGAAGGCCTGTATTGCTATAAACTTCCTCTAAGAACTGCTTTTGTTGCATCCCATAGATTTTTTTATGGTTGTGTAAAATGACAATGGTATGTTAAAATTTCCTCCTTGATTTCATTTTTATTATTGACCCATTGATTTTTTTTTTTTTTTTAGTAGCATGTTGTTTAGTCTCCATGTAGTTGTTTAGTTTCCATTTAATTGTTTAGTCTCCATGTAAACTCCCATGGGTAATTTCTAATTTCATGCCACTGTGGTCAGAAAAGATGCTTGAGATAACTTCTATACTCTCACATTTGTTGAGGATTGTTGGCACTTTAAAAGAATTTGTATTCTGGTTTTTTTGATATAATACTATGAAAATATCAATTAAATCTAACTGCTGTATCATTTAAGATCTCTGTTGCTTTACCTATTCTCTGTCTAAAAGATCTGCCTTTTGATATTAATGGGATAGATCTCTTAGTATCACTGAATTTCTGTTGATTTGTCCATTTATGCCTTTCAGTATTTGTTTTTTTTGTATTTGGATTCTTCTATATTGGGTGCATATATGTTGATGAGCATTAAATCATCTTGTGCTGATACTTTTATTATTTAATAGTGTCCTTATTTATTCTTAAGCTTCCCTGGTGGCTCAGATGGTAAAGTCAGCCTGCAATGCAGGAGACCCTGGTTCAAGCACTGGGTCGGGAAGATCCCCTGAAGAAGGAAATGGTAGTCCACTCCAGTATTCTTGCCTGGAGAATCCCATGAACAGAGGAGCCTGGTGGGCTGCAGTCCATGGTGTAACAAAGAGTCAGACATGACTGAGTGACTTCACTTCTTATTCTTTTTTTTTTTTTTTAATACATGAACTTTTATTTTATTATTTTTTAATTTTTACTTTATTTTGCTTTACAGTACTGTATTGGTTTTGCCATACATTGACATGAATCAGCCATGGGTGACATGAGTTCCCAATCCTGATCCCCTCCCACCCCATATCATCTCGCTGGATCATCCCCATGCACCAGCCCCAAGCATCCTGTATTAAACATAGACTGGTGATTCATTTCTTACCTGATAGTATACGTGTTTCAATGCCATTCTCCCAAATCATCCCACCCTCTCCCTCTCCCACAGTGTGTAAAGTCTGTTCTATACATCTGTGTCTCTTTTGCTGTCTCGCATAGAGGATTATCATTACCATCTTTCTAAATTCCATATATATGTGTTAGTATACCATATTTGTGTTTTTCTTTCTGGCTTACTTCACTCTGTATAATAGGCTCCAGTTTCATCTACCTCATTAGAACTGATTCAAATGTATTCTTTTTAATGGCTGAGTAATACTCCATTGTGTATATGTACCACAGCTTTCTTATCCATTCATCTGCTGATGGACTTCTAGGTTGTTTCCATGTCCTGGCTATTACAACCAGTGCTGTGATGAACATTGGGGTACGTGTGTCTCTTTCAATTCTGGTTTCCTTGGGTGTATGCCCAGCACTGGGATTGCTGGGTCATAAGGCAGTTCTATTTCCAGTTTTTAAGGAATTTCCACACTGTTCTCCATAGTGGCTGTACTAGTTTGCATTCCAACCAACAGTGTAAGATGGTTCCCTTTTCTCCACACCCTCTCCAGCATTTATTGCTTGTAGACTTTTGGATTGCAGCCATTCTGACTGGTGTGAAATGGTACCTCATTGTGGTTTTGATTTGCATTTCTCTGATAATGAGTGATGTTGAGCATCTTTTCATATGTTTGTTAGCCATCCGTATGTCTTCTTTGGAGAGATGTCTATTTAGTTCTTTGGCCCATTTTTTTATTGGATCATTTATTTTTCTGGAGTTGAGCTGGATAAGTTGCTTATATATCTTTGAGATTAGTTGTTTGTCAGTTGCTTCATTTGCTATTGTTTTCTCCCATTCAGAAGGCTGTCTTTTCACCTTGCTTATAGTTTCCTTTTTTTTTTTTTTTTTGCAGAAGCTTTTAATTTTAATTAGATCCCATTTGTTTATCTTTGCTTTTATTTCCAGTATTCTAGGAGGTGGATCATAGAGGATCCTGCTGTGATTTATGTTGGAGAGTGTTTTGCCTATGTTCTCCTCTAGGAGTTTTATAGTTTCTGGTCTTACATTTAGATCTTTAATCCATTTTGAGTTTATTTTTGTGTATGGTGTTAGAAAGCGATCTAGTTTCATTCTTTTACAAGTGGTTGACCAGTTTTCCCAGCACCACTTGTTAAAGAGATTGTCTTTAATCTATTGTATATTCTTGCCTCCTTTGTCAAAGATAAGGTGTCCAAAGGTGTGTGGATTTATCTCTGGGCTTTCTATTTTGTTCCATTGATCTATATTTCTGTCTTTGTGCCAGTACCATACTGTCTTGATGACTGTGGCTTTGTAGTAGAGCCTGAAGTCAGGGAGGTTGACTTCTCCAGTTCCATTCTTCTTTCTCAAGATTGCTTTGTCTATTTGAGTTTTTTTTTTTTTTTTTGGTATTTCTGTAATGAATTGTGAAATTATTTGTTCTAGCTCTGTGAAAAATACCGCTGGTAGCTTGATAGGGATTGCATTGAATCTGTAGATTGCTTTGGGTAGTATACTCATTTTCACTATATTGATTCTTCTGATCCATGAACATGGTATATTTCTCCATCTATTAGTGTCCTCTTTGATTTCTTTCATCAGTGTTTTATAATTTTCTATATATAGGTCTTTAGTTTCTTTAGGTAGATATATTCCTAAGTATTTTATTCTTTTCTTTGCAATGGTGAATGGAATTATTTCCTTAATTTCTTTTTCTACTTTCTCATTATTAGTGTATAGGAATGCAAGGGATTTCTGTGTGTTGATTTTATATCCTGCAACTTTACTATGTTCATGGATTAGCTCTAGTAATTTTCTGGTGGAGTCTTTAGGGTTTTCTTTGTAGAGAATCATGTCATCTGAAAACAGTGAGAGTTTTACTTCTTCTTTTCCAATCTGGATTCCTTTGATTTCTTTTTCTGCTCTGATTGCTGTGGCCAAAACTTCCAAAACTATGTTGAATAGTAATGGTGAAAGTGGGTACCCTTGTCTTGTTCCTGACTTTAGGGGAAATGGTTTCAATTTTTCACCATTGAGGATAATGTTAGCTATGGGTTTGTCATATATAGCTTTTATTATCTAGAGGTATGTTCCTTCTATTCCTGCTTTCTGGAGAGTTTTTATCATAAATGGATGTTGAATTTTGTCAAAGGCTTTCTCTGCATCTATTGAGATAATCAGCTTTTGATTTCTCCTTCATATTTGAATGAGATCCTTACTGGGTACAGTAATCTGGGCTGTAGGTTATTTTCTTTCATCATTTTAATTATGTCTTGCCATTTCCTCCTGGCCTGAAGAGTTTCTATTGAAAGATCTGCAGTTATCCTTATGAGGAATCCCCTTGTGTCTTATTTGTTGTTGTTGTTGTTGTTTTTTTTCCCTTTGCTGATTTTATTATTTGTTCTTTGTGTTTGATCTTTGTTAGTTTGATTAATATGTATCTTGGGGTGTTTCACCTTGGGTTTATCCTGTTTGGAACTCTCTGGGTTTCTTGGACTTGGGTGATTATTTCCTTCCCCATTTTAGGGAAGTTTTCAACTACTATCTCCTCAAGTATTTTCTCATGGTCTTTCTTTTGTCTTCTTCTCCTGGGACTCCTATAATTTGAATGTTGGAGTGTTTCATATTGTCTTGGAGATCGCTGAGATTGTCCTCATTTCTTTTAATTTGTTTTTCTTTTTTCCTCTCTGATCATTTATTTCTACCATTCTATCTTCTAATTCACTAATCCTATCTTCTGCCTTCAATATTCTACTATTTGTTTCTTCTAGAGTGTTTCTGATCTCATTTATTGCATTATTCATTATATATTGACTCTTTTTTATTTCTTCTAGGTCCTTCTTAAACCTTTCTTGCATCTTCTCAATCCTTGTCTCCAGGCTAATTACCTGCAATTCCATTTTGATTTCAAGATTTTGTATCATTTTCACTATCAATATTCGGAATTCTTTCTCAGGTATATTCCTTATCTCTTTCTCTTTGTTTGTTTTGGTGGGAATTTCTCCCCGTTCCTTTACCTGCTGGGTATTCCTCTGTCTCTTCATCTTGGTTATATTGCTGTGTTTGGGGTGGCCTTTCTGTATTCTGGGAATTTGTGGGGTTCTCTTTTATTGGAGTTTCCTTGCTGTGTGTGGGGTTGTATCAGTGGCTTGTCAAGGTTTCTAGGTTAGGGAAGCTTGTGTCGGAGTTCAGGTGGGTGGAGCTGGATTTCTTCTCTCTGGAGTGCAATGAAATGTCTAATAATAAGTTATTCAACGTCTATGGTTTTGGCATAACTTGAGCTGCCTGTATATTGAAGCTCAGGGGTGTGTTCCTGGGTTGCTGGAGAATTTGCATGGTATGTCTTGCTCTGGAACTTGTTGTTCCTTGGGTGGTACTTGGTTTCAGTGTAGGTATGGAGGTGTTTGATGAGCTCCTATCAATTAATATTCCCTGAATTCAGGAGTTCTTTGATGTTTTCAGGATTTGGACTTAAGCCTCCTGCTTCTGGTTTTCAGTTTTATTTTTACAGTCACCTCAAGACTTCTCCATTGATACAGCACTGATGATAAAACATCTAGGTTAAAGATGAAAAGCTTCTCCACGTTGAGGGACACCCAGAGAGGTTCACTGAGTTACATGGAGAAGAGAAGGGGGGAGGGTGGTAGTTAGAGGTTACTGGAATGAGATGAGGTGTGATCAAAAGAGGAGAGAGCAAGCTAGCCAGTAATAACTTCCTTATGTGCACTCCACAGTCTGGACCGCTCAGAGGTGTTCATGGAGTTATACAGGGAAGAGGAGAGGAAGGAAGTAGACAGAGGTGGCCAGGAGGATAATAGAGGGAAATGAAGAGGAGAGAGACAGATCCAGCCAGTAACCAGTTCCCTAAGTGTTCTTCATCATCTGGAACACATAGAGAGTCACAGAGTTGGGTAGAGAAGAGAACGGGGAGGGAGGATACAGAGACAACCTGGTGGAGAAAAAGGAGGGTCCAAAGGAGGAGAGAGTGGTCAAGCCAGTAATCTCACTTTCAGGTGAAATTGGGTACTGAAGATTGGGTTTTTAAATGTACAGAATTGACAACAAATACCAAAAAGCAAAGATGAAAAATCTAGAGTAGAGGTTGTATTTTCAAACATACAATATTAAATAAAAGAAGAACAAGAAAAAAAGAGTCATGAGAATTATTAAAAACAACCACCACTATATATATATATAGTATATATATATATATATGGCATTTGCTTTAAAAATAGGGTCTTTTTTTTGAAACGTGATAGTAGGTTATAAAAATTAAAATTAAAGGAGAAATAGAGGACTTAAAAATTTTAAAAAGTTAAAAAGGAGAAGAAAAAGAAAAGAAAAACAACAACAACATCAACAACAACAAAAAAAGCGAATGGTCGTAAAAATAGTAAAGATATTTCTGGGACTTTCTCTGGTGTTGTGGGTTGTGTGGGGTCACTTCCAAGGTGGTTCCCTCTGTTTAGCTTCTTCTGTTTGCTGGTCTCTTCAGTGTCTGATTTCCACCCTGACACAAGGGGGGTGGTGGTGGACACTTTTTTTTTAGGCTCACTTGTTCGGTCATGCTGTGGGGAGGGAGGGATGCTGCAAACAAATAACACTGGCATGTGCTCGCAGTGTCTCATCCCCACTGGTCATACCCCTGCACATGGCGCACACAGCTCAGGCTCTAGGTTGCTCTGCCGGGAACCGACTGAGGCCGGCCCTAGACTGCATGCACCTCCCTGGTCTAAGCCACTCAGGCTCAGCTCTCAGGTAACCCTCAGAGGCACAGATTCATTTGGGCCTGTGTTTTGTGCCCTTCCCAGGACAGAGTAGCTTAGGTATTTAGCGAGCATGGTCGCTGCAACTTTTCGCCTTTTTGCCCTGCTGCTCAGTTTTCTGGGTGTACCGCTGGTGCCCCTTGTCAGGCGGATGGTGACTGTCCAGGACCCCAAGAGGTCTTAGTTAGCAAAGAAGCCTGCTTGCTGTTCTGTTCAGTAGGTAAAGTCTCTCTGGGGCTGCGATTGCCCCCTTCCAGCCCTTATGGCTCTGGTTGCCAGTCACCGGCAGGGCATGGTCTGCAGCCGGCTATTTCTGTTCTGTCCTTTGTTCTGTGAGTGGTCCTGGCAGTGTCTTACGTTCAAACTTTTCACGTGGTAGCTATCCCATAGTCTGGTATGCTAGCCCAAGTTAGTTCGCTCTGGTTATGCTCAAGGCATTCTGGCCCGATTCTTAAAAAGCACTGCAGCCCGCACCTCCCTGCCCAGCCCCCACTTGCTAGTGGTGGATGCAGGCCTCTGTGCTGCTTCTCTGCTGTGAGAGTTACCTTGGGTTTGTAATCTGTGGGTTTTAATTATTTATTTATTTTTCTTCCCTGTTATGTTGCCCTCTGTGCTTCCAAGAGTCGCCACAGACTCGGAAGTGAGAGTGTTTCCTGGTGTTTGGAAACTTCTCTCTTTTAAGACTCCCTTCCTGGGACAGAGCTGCCTCCCTACCTCTTTTGTCTCTTTTTCATCTTTTATATTTTTCCTACCTGTTTTTGAAGACAATGATCTGCTTTTCTGGGTGCCTGATGTCCTCTGCCAGCATTCAGACGTTGTTTTGTAGAATTTACTCAGCATTGAAATGTTGTTTTGATGAATTTGTGGGGGTAAAAGTGGTCTCCCTGTCCTATTCCTCTGCCATCTTAGGACCACCCCCTTTATTCTTATTTATAAACTTTCTTTGAAAATCTATTTTGTCTGATATGAATATTTTCATCTCCACTTACTTGTCATTTCCATTTGCATGAAATAATTTTTCTATCCCCTCATTTCAACCTATGTGTCTTTCCCTTAAAGTGGGTCTCTTGCAGGAAGCATATTGTAGGCTTTTTTTTTTTTTTTTTAAATCCAGCCTTATACTTGGTGGCTTTTCATTGAAGCATTTAGCCCACTGATATTTAATATTATTGATAGATATGCATCTATTACCATTTTAAACTTGCTTGCCCTTTGATTTGGTATTCCTTCCTTTCCCTCTTTTTCCTTTTGTGGTTTGATGATTTTCTTTTGTTTTATAATTATATTCTTTTTAAAGTTTTACTTTATTTTACTTTACAGTACTGTATTGGTTTTGCCATACATCAACATGAATCCACCACGGGTGTACATGAGTTCCCATTCCTGAACCCCCCTCCCACCTCCCTTACCATACCATCTCTCTGGGTCATCCCAGTGCACCAGCCCCAAACATCCTGTATCCTGCATCAAACCTAGGCTGGCAATTCATTTCTTACATGATAGTATACATATTTCAATGCCATTCTCCCAAATCATCCATCCCACTGTCTCCCTCCCCACAGAGTCCAAAAGTCTGTTCTCTACATCTATGTCTTTTTGCAGTCTCGCATACAGGGTTATCATTACCATCTTTCTAAATTCCATATATATGTGTCAGTATACTGTATTGGTGTTTTTCTTTCTGGCTTACTTCACTCTGAATAATCGGCTCCAGTTTCATCCATCTCATTAGAACTGATTCAAATATATTCTTTTAATGGCTGAGAAATAGTCCATTGTGTATATGTACCACAGCTTTCTTATCCATTCATCTGCTGATGGACTTCTAGGTTGCTTCCATGTCCTGGCTATTATAAACAGTGCTGTGATGAACACTGGGGTACACGTGTCTCTTTCATTTCTGGTTTCCTCAGTGTGTATGCTCAGCACTGGGATTGCTGGGTCATAAGGCAGTTCTATTTCCAGTTTTTAAGGAATCTCCACACTGTTCTCCATAGTGGCTGTACTAGTTTGCATTCCCACCAAAGTGTAAGAGGGTTCCTTTTTCTCCACACCCTCTCCAGCATTTATTGCTTGTAGACTTTTGGATTGCAGCCATTCTGACTGGTGTGAAATGGTACCTCATTGTGGTTTTGATTTGCATTTCTCTGATAATGAGTGATGTTGAGCATCTTCTCATGTGTTTGTTAGCCATCTGTATTTCTTCTTGGAGAAATGTCTATTTAGTTCTTTGGCCCAGTTTTTGATTGGGTCATTTGTTTTTCTGGAATTGAGCTGCATGAGTTGCTTATATATTTTTGAGATAGTTGTTTGTCAGTTGCTTCATTTGCTATTGTTTTCTTCCATTCAGAAGGCTGTCTTTCACCTTGCTTACAGTTTCCTTTGTTGTGCAGAAGCTTTTAATTAGATCCCATTTTTATGGTTTTTGTGATCTGATAATTTATAACTGAAGAAAGATATAGACAAACTAGAAGGTAAAGAGTGGCATTCAGTTCAGTTCAGTCACTCAGTCATGTCAGACTCTTTGTGACCCCATGAATTGCAGCACGCCAGGCCTCCTTGTACATCACCAAATCTCAGAGTTAACTCAAACTGACGTCCATCGAGTCAGTGATGCCATCCAGCCATCTCATCCTCTGTCGTCCCTTTTTCCTCCTGTCCCCAATCCCTCCCAGCATCAGAGTCTTTTGCAATGAGTGAACTCTTCACAAGAGGTGGCCAAAGTACTGGAGTTTCAGCTTTAGCACCATTCCTTAGAAAGAATGGACTGGTTGGATCTCCTTGTAGTCCAAGGGACTCTCAAGAATCTTCTCCAACACCACAGTCCAAAAGCATTGATTCTTTGGCACTCAGCTTTTGTCACAGTCCAACTCGAACATCCATACATGACCACTGGAAAACCATAGCCTTGACTAGATGAACTTTTGTTGGCAAAGTAATGTCTCTGCTTTCGAATATGCTATCTAGGTTGGTCATAACTTTTCTTCCAAGAAGTAAGCGTCTTTTAATTTCATGGCTGCAGTCACCATCTGCAGTGATTTTGGAGCCTCCCAAAATAAAGTCTGACACTGTTTCCCATCTATTTCCCATGAAGTGATGGGACCAGATGCCATGATCTTAGTTTTCTGAACGTTGAGCTTTAAGCCAACTTTTTAACTCTCCTCTTTTACTTTTATCAAGAGGTTTTTGAGTTCCTCTTCACTTTCTGCCATACGGGTGGTGTCATCTGCATATCTGAGGTGACTGATATTTCTCCCATCAATCTTGATTCCAGCTTGTGTTTCTCTGGTCCAGCATTTCTCATGATGTACTCTGCATATAGCTTAAATAAGCAGGGTGACTATATACAGTCTTGACGTACTCCTTTTCCTATTTGAAAACAGTCTGTTTTTCCATGTCCAGTTCTAACTGTTGCTTCCTGACCTGCATACAGATTTCTCAAGAGGCAGGTCAGGTGGTCTGGTATTCCCATCTCTCTCAGAATTTTTCAAAGTTTATTGTGATCCACACAGTCAAAGGCTTTGCATAGTCAATAAAGCAGAAATAGATGTTTTTCTGGAACTCTCTTGCTTTTTCCATGATCCAGTGGATGTTGGCAATTTGATCTCTGGTTCCTCTGCCTTTTCTAAAACCAGCTTGTACATCAGGGAGTACATGGTTCACATATTGCTGAAGCCTGGCTTGGAGAATATTGAGCACTACTTTACTACTGTGTGAGATGAATGCATTTGTCTGGTAGTTTGAGCATTGTTTGGCATTGCCTTTCTTTGGGACTGGAATGAAAACTGACCTTTTCCTGTCCTGTGGCCACTGCTGAGTTTTCCAAATTTGCTGGCATATTGAGTGCGGCACTTTCACAGCATCATCTTTCAGGATTTGAAATAGCTCAACTGGAATTCCATCATTTCCACTAGCTTTGCTTGTAGTGATGCTTTCTAAGGCCCACTTGACTTCACATTCCAGGATGTCTGGCTCTAGGTAAGTGATCACACCATCGTGATTATCTGGGTCATGAAGGTCTTTTTTGTACAGTTCTTCCGTGTATTCTTGCCACTTCTTCTTAATATCTTCTACTTCTGTTAGATACATACCATTTCTGCCCTCTATGGAGCCCATTTTTGCATGAAATGTTTCCTTGGCATCTCTAATTTTTCTTGAAGAGATCTCTAGTCTTTCCCATTCTGTTGTTTTCCTCTATTTCTTTGCATTGATCACTGAGGAAGGCTTTCTTATATCTTCTTGCTATTCTTTGGAACTCTGCATTCAGATGCTTATATCTTTCTTTTTCTCCTTTTCTTTTCACTTTTCTTCTTTTCACAGCTATTTGTAAGACCTCCTCAGACAGCCATTTTGCTTCTTTGCATTACTTTTCCATGGGGATGGTCTTGATCCCTGTCTCCTATACAATGCCGTGAACCTCATTCCATAGTTCATCAGGCACTCTATCTATCAGATCTAGGCCCTTAAATCTATTTCTCACTTCCACTGTATAATCACAAGGGATTTGATTTAGGTCATACAGGAATTGTCTAGTGGTTTTCCCCACTTTCTTCAATTTAAGTCTGAATTTGGCAACAAGGAGTTCATGATCTGGAACCACAGTCAGCTCCTGGTCTTGTTTTTCCTGACTGTATGGAGCTTCTCCATCTTTGGCTGCAAAGAATATAATCAATCTGATTTTGGTGGTGACCAACTGGTTATGTCCATGTGTCGAGTCTTCCCTTGTGTTGTTGGAAAAGAGTGTTTTCTATGACCAGTACGTTCTCTTGGCAAAACTCTATTAGCCTTTGCCCTGCTTCATCCTACATTCCAAGGCCAAATTTGCCTGTTACTGCAGGTGTTTCTTGACTTCCTACTTTTGCATTCCAGTCCCCTATAAAGAAAAGGACATCTTTTTGGGTGTTAGTTCTAAAAGGTCTTGTAGGTCTTCACAGAACCATTCAACTTCAGCTTCTTCAGTGTTAGTGGTTGGGGCATAGACTTGGATTACCGTGATACTGAATGATTTGCCTTGGAAACGAACAGAGATCATTCTGTTGTTTTTGAGATTGCATCCAAGAACTGCATTTCGGACTCTTTTGTTGACCATTATGGCTACTCCATTTCTTCTAAGGGATTCCTGTCCACAGTAGTAGATATAATGGTCATCTGAGTTAAATTCACCCATTCCAGTCCATTTTAGTTTGCTAATTCCTAGAATGTTGACGTTCACTCTTGCCATCTCCTGTTTGACCACTTGCAATTCGCCTTGATTCATGGACCTGACATTCCAGGTTCCTATGCAATACTACCTTTATAGCATTGGTTCTTGCTTTTACACCAGTCACTACCACAACTGGGTCTTGTTTTTGCTTTGGCTCCATCCCTTCATTCTTTCTGGAGTTATTTCTCCACTGATCTTGGGTACCTACTGAGCTGGGGAGTTCATCTTTCAGTATCCTGTCATTTTGCCTTTTCATACTGTTCATGTGTTTCTCAAGGCAAGAATACTGAACTGGTTGGTCATTCCCTTCTCCAGTGGAACACATTCTGTCAGACCTCTCTACCATGCGTGGCATTAATAACTATAATAAGAGGAAAGTCAAAATTAAGTTTTCAGGAAGTCAGACAGGAATGATTTACTTGGATTTAAAGACCTTCTTGGAATAAACAAACAATATAGATTAGTTCACTTGCTTTTGAAACAAATGAACACAGAGCAGTAATACTGAGAAAGAAAATCTACTCAATTCCAATTCTTCCTCTGTGCTTTTAAAGGTAGTGGTTTTAAACTGCAAAACAAAACAAAACAACCATAGTTAAAGCTATCTGAAAGCTAAGTGAAAGGTGGTGTATTTCTAATTTGGAGACTGAAGAGAAAGACACTGGGAAGGGTTTATCATAACTGTAACAAAATCAGGAGAATTTTGTTTTCCTAAATTCAAACCTTTTATCCTGGACAGAATTAAAAGAAAAACTCCTATAAAGTCAATAATACCATTTGTTGTTCTCTTTTCATTCACTCCTTGAGATTCCTAATTTTAGATGAATAACATACCAATTAAATCTGAGGTGTTCTGATATCTAAAGCATCCTGTCCACATTTTTAATACAATTTCTTTCTAAGAAAGTATATTTTCCATCATGGTATTTAACTCACCAAATCATTCCAGCAATGTTATACTATTGACATTTTACAACTTAATTCATGTGTAATTTATTGTGGGCCCTCTATATCTGTACCTGAGGTTTCTCCACATGTTCAACCAACCACAGACCATGTAGCACTGTAGTATTTACTACTGAGAAACATTTGTGTATAAGTGAACTCAGTTCAAACCTGAGTTCTTCAAATACTACCTGTAAAACTATTTATTTTCTTCATTTTCTTTAAGTTGACTTTTTTTTTTTTTTTAAACCTGGGAAAGTGATTTTCCTTTTATATGGATCTGGAGCCACAGAGCAATGTTTGCAAGCACTCTGCAGTGTTATTTGGTGACAGCCATGAGTTATGATGAGGACAATGGCTGTGGAAAGATGGGCTCTCCTTAGTTTGTCAGTCATCTTTTCAGACTGTATATGCTAGAGGATTTCTAAATGTTTATGAAAAGATTTTAGAAGTAGAGTCTAGAGTATGTGAAAATGCTTTCTTCCTCTATGGAGCATGCACTCTGGAGTTGGTATTAGTTTGGAGTCTCAAGACACCTGAGGTGTGAATTAGTGCACTTCCCAAATTGAAAAGCCATTTATAGTGTTGACGACTGTAGTGGTTGATCATTTGCTATGTCCTCTTCCAAAGTTTTACAATATAAAATAAAAATATATTATCTATAATAAGTATATACATTATAATATAAAACTAAAATTTGAGATTGATTATCATTTGTTCTCTAAACTTAAGTTTTCTACTGAGACAGAAAATTTCAAATCATGTTTTAGCTTTATTTAGATTATAGATGTTATTTTAGTATGATTTTGGATTCTGCAATTTGGCACTCAAAATTTTGCTGTTTGTTGAATGAAAGGCAGAAAATTTCCCAGTTAATGCTGTGAATAGCTGAAGTCAGTTAGATTCATAGTGATGGCTTTGTAAAGCTTTAGATCACTCAATTAAAGTTGTAAACTTAGAGAATTTTTTAATTTACCCTTTAAGATCACTTCATTATTTCCTTATTGAAGAAAATTTTCAAAAGGAAAAAGCTCATTACCTAGATTTCATATTTATTAAGAAAGATATACTATTATAGTATGTTATAATAGTAAATATAGATATCTAGGTAATAAGAGCTAATTTTTTCCTATCTGGAAGTGTAGACTTCCCTGATAGCTCAGTTGGTGAAGAATCCACCTGCAGTGCAGGAGACCTTGGTTCTATTCCTGGGTTGGGAAGATCCACTGCAGAAGGGATAAGCTACCCACTCCAGTATTTTTGGGCTTCCCTTGTGGCTCAGCTGGTAAAGAATCTGCCTACAATGCGAGAACCCTGGGTTTGATCCCTGGGTTGGGAAGATCCCCTGGAGAAGGAGAAAGTCTACCCACTCCAGTATTCTGGCCTGGAGAATTCCATGGACTGTACAGCCCATGGGGTCACAAAGAGTTGCACACGATTGAGCAACTTTCACTTTCATTCTGGAAGTATAATTATTACTGTGAGATGAAACAAAATTAAAATCAGTTTTTTTTTTTTAAATTCAGTGAATGCAGTTAGTCATTGTCACTTGATTAAGGTCCTTTTATAAAATTAACCATCTTTATGCTGCTTATTTGTGCTCTTATAAGGGAGAGCATATTTCTGTAGCTAATAAAGATTATAAACCTATTAGAGAAGACTGGTTAGTGAAGAGAAGAATGCATGGGTATAAATCCTGATTTAATTAGCAGATACTCTTGAAGTAGTTAATTGTTATGGATGTTTCTCAATATTTAAACTAAGTTCAGTTCAGTTCAGTTCAGTCGCTCAGTCGTGTCTGACTCTTTGCAACCCCATGAATCGCAGCACGCCAGGCCTCCCTGTTCATCACCATCTCTCGGAGTTTGCTCAGACTCATGTCCATCGAGTCTGTGATGCCATCTAGCCATCTCATCCTTGGTCGTCCCCTTCTCCTCTTGCCCCCAATCCCTCACAGCTTCAGAGTTTTTTCCAGTGAGTCAACGCTTCGTGTGAAGTGACCAAAGTATTGGAGTTCAGCTTTAGCATCATTCCTTCCAAAGAAATCCCAGGGCTGATCTCCTTCAGAATGGACTGGCTGGATCTCTTTGCAGTCCAAGGCACTCTCAAGAGTCTTCTCCAACACCACAATACAAAAGCATCAATTCTTCAGTGCTTAGCCTTCTTCACAGTCCAACTCTCACATCCATACATGACTACTGGAAAAACTATAGCCTTCACTAGACGGACCTTAGTCAGCAAAGTAATGTCACTGCTTTTGAATATGCTATCTAGGTTGGTCATAACTTTTCTTCCAGGAATAAGTGTCTTTTAATTTCATGGCTGCAGTCACCATCTGCAGTGATTTTTGAGCCCCCAAAATAAAGTCTGCCACTGTTTCCACTGTTTACTCATCTATTTCCCATGAAGTGGTGGGAGCGGATACCATAATCTTCATTTTCTGATGTTGAGCTTTAAGCCAACTTTTTTCGCTCTCCTCTTTTACTTTCATCAAGAGGCTTTTGAGTTCCTCTTCACTTTCTGCCATAAGGGTGGTGTCATCTGCATATCTGAGGTGATTGATGTTTCTCCCATCAATCTTGACTCCAGCTTGTGTTTCTTCCAGTCCAGCTTTTCTCATGATGTACACTGCATAGAAGTTGAATAAGCAGGGTGACAATATACAGCCTTGATGTACTCCTTTTCCTATTTGGAACCAGTCTGTTGTTCCATGTCCAGTTCTAGCTGTTGCTTCCTGACCTGCATACAGATTTCTCAAGAGGCAGGTCAGGTGGTCTGGTATTCCCATCTCTCTCAGAATTTTCCAGAGTTTATTGTGATCCACACAGTCAAAGGCTTTGCATAGTCAATAAAGCAGAAATAGATGTTTTTCTGGAACTCTCTTGCTTTTTCCATGATCCAGTGGATGTTGGCAATTTGATCTCTGGTTCCTCTGCCTTTTCTAAAACCAGCTTGAACATCAGGGAGTTCACGGTTCACGTAGTGCTGAAGCCTGGCTTGGAGAATTTTGAGCATTACTTTACTAGCATGTGAGATGAGTGCAATTGTGCAGTAGTTTGAGCATTGTTTGGCATTGCCTTTCTTTGGGACTGGAATGAAAACTGACCTTTTCCAGTCCTGTGGCCACTGCTGAGTTTTCTAAATTTTCTGGCATATTGAGTGCAGCACTTTCATAGCATCATCTTTCAGGATTTGAAACAGCTCAACTGGAATTCCATCTCCTCCACTAGCTTTGTTCATAGTGATGCTTTCTAAAGCCCACTTGACTTCACATTCCAAGATGTCTGGCTCTAGATGAGTGATCACATCATAATGATTATCTGGGTCATGAAGATCTTTTTGTACAGTCCTTCTGTGTATTCTTGCCAACTCTTCTTAATATCTTCTTCTTCTGTTAGGTCCAGACCATTTCTGTCCTTTATCGAGCCCATCTTTGCATGAAATGTTCCCTTGGTACCTCTGATTTTCTTGACGAGATCTCTAGTCTTTCCCATTCTGTTCTTTTCCTCTATTTCTTTGCATTGATCGCTGAAGAAGGCTTTCTTATCTCATCTTGCTATTCTTTGGAACTCTGCATTCAGATGTTTATATCTTTCCTTTTCTCCTTTGCTTTTCACCTCTCTTCTTTTCACACGTATTTGTAAGGTCTCCCAGACAGCCATTTTGCTTCTTTGCATTACTTTTCCATGGGGATGTTCTTGATCCCTGTCTCCTGTACAGTGTCATGAACCTCATTCCATAGTTCATCAGGCACTCTATCTATCAGATCTAGGCCCTTAAATCTATTTCTCATTTCCACTGTATAATCATAAGGGATTTGATTTAGGTCATACAGGAATTGTCTAGTGGTTTTCCCCACTTTCTTCAATTTAAGTCTGAATTTGGCAACAAGGAGTTCATGATCTGAGCCACAGTCAGCTCCTGGTCTTGTATTTGTTGACTGTATGGAGCTTCTCCATCTTTGGCTGCAAAGAATCTAATCAATCTGATTTCGGTTTTGACCATCTGGTGATGTCCATGTGTCGAGTCTTCTCTTGTGTTGTTGGAAGAGGGTGTTTGCTATGACCAGTGCATTTTCTTGGCTAAACTCTATTAGTCTTTGCCCTGCTTCATAAAAGATAGATTAAAATAAAAGTGTTAGAAGCCTTTTGCTAATGGTTTTTCTTCATTTAGTAAGGATAGAATCCCTGGCAGTTGTTCAGAAAACATTTAATTTATTGGCATGAAACATAATTAATAATTACATTTGTACTCATTAACTGGGCCTGAACAAAAATTTCTAATTATTGAGTTTATTAATAGAAATAAATTTATAAATCATAAAGTAATTTTTATTAACCACTAAAATTATAATTGCAACTTTTCTGCTGGTCTTAAAGAAATAATCTAGGACACCTTATCTTCGACAAAGGAGGCAAGAATATACAATGTAGTAAAGGCGGTCTCTTTAACAGGTGGTGCTGGGAAAACTGGTCAACCACTTGTAAAAGAATGAAATTAGACCCCTCTCTAACACCATACACAAAAATAAACTCAAAATGGATTAAAGATCTAAATGTAAGACCAGAAACTATAAAACTCCTAGAGGAGAACATAGGCAAAACACTCTCCGACATAAATCACAGCAGGATCCTCTATGATCCATCCTCCCGTTTTCTGGAAATTAAAGCAAAGATAAACAAATGGGATCTAATTAAAATTAAAAGCTTCTGCACAACAAAGGAAACTATAAGCAAGGTGAAAAGACAGCCTTCTGAATGGGAGAAAACAATAGCAAATGAAACAACTGACAAACAACTAATCTCAAAGACATATAAGCAACTTATGCAGCTCAACCCCAGAAAATAAATGATCCAATAAAAAATGGGCCAAAGAACTAAATAGGCATTTCTCCAAAGAAGACATACGGATGGCTAACAAACACATGAAAGATGCTCAACATCACTCATTATCAGAGAAATGCAAATCAAGACCACAATGAAGTATCATTTCACACCAGTCAGAATGGCTGCGATCCAAAAGTCTACAAGCAATATGCTGGAGAGGGTGTGGAGAAAGGGAACCCTCTTACACTGCTGGTGGGAATGCAACTAGTACAGCCATTATGGAAAACAGTGTGGAGATTCCTTAAAAATTGCAATAGAACTGCCTTATGACCCAGCAATCCCACTGCTGGGCATTCGGGCCAGAATTGAAAGAGACACATGTACCCCAATGTTCATTGCAGCGCTGTTTATAATAGCCAGGACATGGAAGCAACCTAGATGTCCATCAGCAGATGAATGGATAAGAAGCTGTGGTTCATTCCTATGGAATACTCTCGCCCTTAAAAAGAATAAATTTGACTCAGTTCTAATGAGATGGATGAAATTGGAACCAATTATACAGAGTGAAGTAGCCAGAAAGAAAAACACCAATACAGTATACTGACACATATATATGGAATTTAGAAGACAGTAATGATGACCCTTATGTGAGACAACAAGAGACACAGAGGTATAGGGTGGACTTTTGGACTCTGAGGGAGAGGGAAGGGTGGGATGGTTTGGGAGAATGGCAGTGAAGCATGTGTATTTTCCTGTAAGACGGCGCTAATCTATGTTTGGTGTAGGATGCAGGATGCATGGGGCTGATGCACAGGATGTTCAGGTAGAGGTGTGGGGTGGGAGGTGGGGGGGGCTTAGGCATTGGGCGTTGTGTTCACCTATGGCTGATTCGTGTCATGTATGGCAAACTCAGTATTGTAATTAAAAATAAATAAATTTAATTAAAAAATAAAATAAAATAAAAATAAAAAAAAAAAAAAAAAAAGTAATCTAAGAAGTGATAAGGTCCTACTCAATGTCAAATAGCTTGGGACAGGAGGGACCAGTGTGAAGTGGGTTCTGCTGTAAAGACGAGAGAAGAAATGAGCATTATAAAGATCTAAGCCCTGAACCCAGATTGAAGTGCTGCCTTTGGCTTCATGACCTCTCTTTCAGGATGACCCACTAAGTCCCAGCTAGACACCTATGATTTTCTGCATATGGAATTATTGAGACTTTCCAAGTTCAGAAGATAATCAAGCAAGAATTGTTAATATAGCATCATCTATTCTAGTCTGAAAATGTTTATCACTCATTCATGTCCACCTGGGACTTCATGGCCCACCAGGCTTCTCTGCCCATGGAATTCTACAGGCAAGAATACTGGAGTGAGTTGCCATTTTCTTCTCCAGGGGTTATTCCCGACCCAGGGATTGAATCTGGGTCTCCTCCAGGCAGACGTTTTACTGACTGAGCCACCAGAGAAGCCCTATTCTAGTCTACATATACAATATTTTGTTAGAATTCTCCATGCCTGAATCATTGCCATGATCATTAAAAGTATTATAACAGTGATTCAGGCATGGAGAATTAATTGTCATGAAGCCATGGGTAATGTATTTGTATTCTAGTGATTTATGCTATTTAAGTAATGCCAGAAGTCTGTATGAGTGCCTACAAGTACTTGCTATGTAAGAAAACATAATTTGAGAGATATATGGGAGGTCCTTAAGGTCAGACTGGGATGTGACAATAATGTATACTTAAAAGTTGCAAAGAATCAGACACGACTGAGTTGACTGGACTGAAAATTAAAACAGGTATCAGCTTTAGCCAGCTGGGTATACAGGAAGTACTTGCTCTTGATTTGTCACCATTAAAATACTGAAAAAACCCTTCAGAGCCACAATTATTATCAGACCCATTCATAAAAATTTGCATACTAATTAATTCATATTAGCTGTCTGGATTAACTGTACTGATTCCATCAGAAAATAATTTAGAACTAAGCTATATGCTAAAAGAAGCATTAAAATATTCTAGTTTACATGAATAATATTTTAATGCTTCCTTAGCATATAGCTAGTAAAGATATAGCCATATCTTGCCTTACATTTAGATTGTTTAATCATTTGTGAGTTTATTTCCATGTGGGGCAATAGGGAGTGTTCTAATTTCATTCTGCTACATGTAGCTCTTCAGTTTTCCCAGTACCACTTACTGAAGACACTGTCTTTTGTATATTCTTGCCTCCTATGTCACTAGGTGACCATAGGTGTTTGGGTTTATCTCTGAACTTTCTATCCTGTTCTATTGATCTGTATTTCTGTTTTTTTTTTTTTTTTTTTTTTTTTTTTTTATGCCAGTACCATGATGTTTTAATGACTGTAGCTTTGTATCAATAGTATAGTCTGAAGTCAGGGAGCCTGATTCCTCCAGCTCCATTTTCCTTCAACAGGATTGCTTTGGTTATTCAGGGTCTTTTTTATTTCCATAAAAACTGTAAACTTTTTGTTCCAATTCTGTGAAAAATATCATTGGTAATTTGATGGGAATTACATTTATATCTGTAGATTGCTTTGGGTAGCATAGTTATTTAGACTCTATTTTTTCTTTCAATTGAAGAACATGGTTTATCTTTCTGTCTGTCTGTGTCATCTTTGGCAACATTTTATACATGTTGTCACAATTGGATGTTAGAGGATTTAAGCATCTCCTGTGTAACTCCACTGTGAGAGAAGTCTTGGAAGCTTGAGCATGGAAGTTTTGTCTTTTTTTTTTTAAATATTGAAGTATTGTTGGTTTACAATGTTGTATTAATTTCTGCTGTATAGCAAAGTAATTGTTATACATGTATATATTCTTTCTTCATATCCCTTTACATTATAGTTTATAACAGGATATTGAATATAGTTGCCTATGCTATCCAGTAGGAGCTTACTGTTTATCCATCCTATATTTGATAGTTTGCATCTGCTAATCCCAAACTACATTCCATATGCCTTTTCTCTTTGCTGATTTTATCTGCCTTTACTACAATAAATCATGGCTATGAATATGACTATATGCTGAGGCCTATGTGTCCATCTAATAAATCACTGAAACTGAGGGTGGTCTTTGGGACTTTGATCATAAGAAGTCAATAAATTTGTCAGTATTTTTGCTAACTAAGCTCTTTTGGGTGATGAGGAGGAATATATACCAGAATTTCTTTGTCAGAATGCTCATTACAAAGCTGCATAGGATCATGAAGGATCAAGAAATGTTACAAACCACAGTCCCATTTTTTAGATATTAGTCACTCTGAAACTGAGAATTCCCAGAATTAAACTGTGAAATAGTCACTGAGAGGAAAAAAAAAAATCTGGCCTGTTTGATTATTTCTCTGTCAGGCTTTATCACATATGTTGCTGCTGCTGTTGCTAAGATGCTTCAGTCGTGTCCGACTCTGTGCAACCCCATAAATGGAAGCCCACCAGGCTTCCTCATCCCTGGGATTCTCCAGGCAAGAACACTGGAGTGGGTTGCTGTTTCCTTCTCCAATGCATTAAAGTGAAAAGTGAAAGTGAAGTCACTCAGTCGTGTCTGACTCTTAGCGACCCCATGGACTGCAGCCTTCCAGGCTCCTCTGTCCATGGGATTTTCCAGGCAAGAGTACTGGAGTGGGGTGCCATTGCATCACATATATAACACCCCTACTGGACAGAATGTAAGGCCAAGCTACTTCAGACAAAGGTGATCTTTTTCATAACCAGCCTAGGCTTCTTTGCCCTTGATTTGGACACAGCTTCTGGTACAGTCATCTGTGGTCAGTGCATCAGAGATAGTATGGCTTATATGTCACAAGGATAACAGAATTAAGGAAAATCAGCCTCTTGAGTTCATACTTCACTGATAGGTGCTTTCATTGAGGCAGACACTTAGACATTAAAATCCTCTTTACCAGTACAAACAAGAAGGGGTATGATGAGTGTATCATTATTCTCTCCTTATACTGAAGCCAGGACCAGGAACATGGAATAATCAAAAATGAATTAAAGAAATGATACCTGTTACGTTCCCACTAAGAATTTTCCTGATTTTTCCTACCGTCAATGAGACAGAGAAATAAAGGAGAGACTCTCGAGAGTCCCTTGGACTGTAAAGAGATCCAATCAGTCCATTCTAAAGGAGATCAGTTTCATCCATCTCATTAGAACTGATTTGAATTTATTCTTTTTAAGGGCTGAGTAATACTCCATTGTGTATATGTACCACAGCTTTCTTATCTATTCATCTGCTGATGAACATCTAGGTTGTTTCCATGTCCTGGCTATTATAAACAATGCTGCGATGAACATTGGGGTACACGTGTCTCTTTCAATTCTGGTTTCCTCCAGCCCATTATACAGAGTGAAGTAAGCCAGAAAGAAAAACACCAATACAGTATACTGACACATATATATGGAATTTAGAAAGATAGTAATGATGACCCTGTATGTGAGACAACAAAAGAAACACAGATATATAGAATGGACTTTTGGCCTCTGAGGGAGAGGGAGAGGGTGGGATGATTTGGGAGAATGGGCATTGAAACATGTATACTATCATGTAAGAAACGAAGTGCCAGTCTATGTTCAATACAGGATACAGGATGCTTGGGGCTGGTGCATGGGGATGATCCAGAGAGATAATATGGGGTGAGAGGTGGGAGGGGGTTTCAGGATTGGGAGCTCATGTACACCTGTGGCTGATTCATGTCAATGTATGGCAAAACCAATACAGTATTGTAAAGTAGAATAAAGTAAAAAAAAAAAAAAAAAAAGGAGATCAGCCCTGGGTGTTCTTTGGAAGGAATGATGCTAAAGCTGAAACTCCAGTACTTTGACCACCTCATGTGAAGAGTTGACTCACCAGGAAAACTCTGATGCTGGGAGGGATTGGGGGCAGGAGGAAAAGGGGACAACAGAGGATGAAATGGCTGGATGGCATCACCGACTTGATGGATGTGAGTTTGAGTGAACTCCAGGAGATGGTGATGGACAGGGAGGCCTGGCGTGCTGTGATTCATGGGGTTGCAAAGAGTCAGACACGACTGAGCAACTGAACTGAACTGATAATGTTCTGTGAGAGAAAGGACATGGCGTCCACTCCACCAATCCCCCTTCACCTGCAAAAATAGTCTCTTGCAGTTTTGTCCATTCTTTTAAACTTTGTATAAATTGAATCGTATTTTAGTCAGTCTTGCATATTTTTACAATTTACATACAGTAATAGCAACTCTTCTCAGTTCCTTAAATGGACATCATCACATATATCATTCTTTGGCAATAGAGATTCACAACCAGACTAAAAATTTCAACTCCTGAAGTTGTGGTGTTTAGATTAAATTAACAAGGACATGTTTAAAAAGTAACTAGATTCCCAAACTATGCTGGAAACATAAGTAGCAGAAGAGAGATGGAATTTGATTATAAAAATAAATTGTTGCCCTCGGACATTCTGTTCTTTAGAAGAATTTAGAAATGACAAAACATTCTTGCAAGGATCCTCAGCAGAAATACATTTCCTTAGCTTATAACCATAGTAGATGACTTGAGACAAAGTAAAACACTATGGTCTGGCGAAAGATCACATAATCCATAGAGAATACTGGCAAAATGAAAATAGTAAGGGTTGTAGGGACCTAGACTATAATGATATCTTGTGTTGAAAATGCTGATACCCTTTCACAACTATTGATGACCCTTCTGCTTTGTAATCTGTGAAATTTTTCCCAACTCTGACTTCAGGATATTCAAAAAGAATAATTTTATTCATGTCAAGGCCAGATAACTGGTTAAAGTTGCCCTGAGCAGTGAAAGAAATAATCATCAGAAAACAAAGAGTGAAGTTAAGCAATGAACAATAGACCTTAAAATTATAGAGACTGTAATAATTATCTTGAAAAGCATATGAGATACAGATGCAAATACATGAGAATTCTAACTTCAGTACTGCCTAAATTAAGGTCTAGCTATCATAGAGCTAAAATTATACATTGTCATAGTGTTATGTCTGAATGGCTAGCTCTCAGAATCCTGAACATTATACAATGGATGTTCTTTTATATACCAAGTTTGGGCTTGTTTATTGCACTAAATACCTGAAACACTAGACTGTGACTCTACTCTGTTAGTTTCCCCGGATCCTCATTCATCCTCCTCAATGATTCTATCATATGATCGACCAGTGCCTCCTAGTAACCCTGGTGGTGGCAGAGACATACTTTTAATCTCCTTTCAGTTCCACTGGGAAGGACTAGCTTCCAGAAGAAACTTATTTAATGAATTTTAGTTCACACACCTACCCAACTTCTATGGCAGCACAAATACTATTTTTGTTTATTTACATATTTGCATATATCTTCCACCTTCCCTCCCCACAAAGAACTCTTTTATTCAGTTTTTCAGCTAGCATTTATTGAAGGCTTTCTCTGTGCCAGACAATATTTCTGGCATTATAGAGCTTCTACTCCAAAGAATGATTCACAAATACCAGACCAGCATCATGGTCTGAAGTCTCTCTCTGCTTACTTACTCCTTCTCTCTCATTTTATTTTTTACAGATAGTACCATTAATTAATACTTTGCATTTCCAACTTCATTTTGGCATCTGCTTCTTAGGATACTCCTTCTTATCCTTGTATATCTGAATAATTCTTATTCAAAATTAAGTATAAGGAGGGATGAATTGACTAGACTTTAATAATGCTGTCTAGGTAAGGAAAAGAAAGAAAAGAAAGTGATGTGTTCTCTATCCTTCATTACAGGAGACAAAGATGGTACTTATATAAGGGAGCTGATAGTTGAATTGGATTTTCTACTAAGACTATTTTTTAATGCACAAAGTAACTATGGCCAGAATTGTAAACATTAAGCCCATACATGGGGAGTGTGTTAAGACCAAATGACTGGCTGCATCTTGCAGTGAATATTTATTTTTTTCCAGATTTTCCCTAGAAGGCACTCAAGTTACTCATCACCCATGAGATCACTAACATCTCAAACCAGGTTTCCATTCTTTCTGTTTTTCAGGATTAGAAGCCCGAATTTGGTACCACTCCCCTGTGTGTTGCACTTAAAGGCTGTCTACTTGATTTACTATTTCATTTGTTTATTTATCTTCCAGTGACTCTGCTAGACATTTTCTGAAGAAAATGAAAGGACCTAGGCTTTTGCTACATTCAGTTCGGTTCAGTTCAATTGCTCAGTTACGTCTGACTCTTTGAGACCCCATGGACTGCAGCACACCAGGCCTCCCTGTCCATCACCAACTCCCAGAGCCTACCCAAACTCATGTCCAGTGAGTCGGTGATGTCATCCAACCATCTCATCCTCTGTCGTCTTCTCCTCCTGCCTTCAATTTTTCCCAGCATCAGGGTCTTTTCAGATGAGTCAGCTCTTCGCGTCAGGTGGCCAAAGTATTGGAGTTTCAGCTTCAACATCACTTATTGTAATGACTAGCACACAATATGTCCCTGATAAATCTATCAGAGTGAAAGTGTTTCATTATTGGACTTTTTAACAAATAAACTCTCTCTTTGCTCAATTGGATTTTCCTCAGGTGGTGACTTTGCTGCCTTAGATATCTAGTTGAGGATTTTTATTAAGAAAAGAGAAAACCAGTAACAAAAATTTTATTGTAATGTGATATTTGAGGCATTTCATCACTGTATTGTTTCTGTGGTAGTGTCTTAGGATTGTCGAAACATGTCAAGGAAATGTAAGTATGAACAAAGATGATATTTAGATTTAGTACATTATTTATTAGCCATACTTCCTCAATTATTGAAAATTAGCATACGCAACTCTGCCAATACAAAGTGAAAGGTATTCTTTTCTCATTAATTATAGAAACATTCCTTTCTTGGCATTCACTTTTTATATTACCATTAAAAAATAGAAATTTAAAAGAGGAAAACAACATTTAAGGCTTCAGCTCAGCATTCATTTTCGCAGAAGGTAGAATTCTTGAACATATGGCTACTTGATTATATAAATTTATGATTGCTATCTATGATATTATATATCCATTAGTTGTACATTTGTCTTTTAATAGAAGTGAATACAAATTTATAAAAAGCTCAAAATACAAAATGCTGGATAGTAAGGCTATTTCTGCTTTATTGACTATGCCAGAGCCTTTGACTGTGTGGATCACAATAAACTGTGGGAAATTCTGAAAGAGATGGGAATACCAGACCACCTGACCTGCCCCTTGAGAAACCTGTATGCAGGTCAGGAAGCAACAGTTAGAACTGGACATGGAACAACAGGCTGGTTCCAAATAGGAAAAGGAGTACGTCAAAGCTGTATATTGTCACTTGCTTATTTAACTTCTATGCAGAGTACATCATGAGAAATGGGTTGGAAGAAGCGCAAGCTGGAATCAAATAACCTCAGATGTGCAGATGACACCACTCTTACAGCAGAAAGTGAAGAGGAACTAAAAAGCCTCTTGATGAAAGTAAAAGAGGAGAGTGAAAAAGTTGGCTTAAAGCTGAACATTCAGAAAACGAAGATCATGGCATCCGGTCCCATCACTTCATGGCAAATAGATGGGGAAACAGTGGAAACCATCAGACTTTATGTTTTTGGGCTCCAAAATCACTGCAGATGGTGACTGCAGCCATGAAATTAAAAGATACTTACTCCTTGGAAGGAAAGTTATGACCAACCTAGATAGCATATTCAAAAGTAGAGATGTTACTTTGCCAACAAAGGTTCATCTAGTCAAGGCTATGGTTTTTCCTGTGGTCATGTATGGATGTGAGAGTTGGACTGTGAAGAAGGCTGAGCACCAAAGAACTGATGCTTTTGGACTGTGGTGTTGGTGAAGATTCTTGAGAGTCCCTTGGACTGCAAGGAGATCCAACCAGTCCATTCTAAAGGAGATCAGCCCTGGGATTTCTTTGGAAGGAATGACGCTAAAGCTGAAACTCCAATACTTTGGCCACCTCATGTGAAGAGTTGACTAATTAGAAAAGAGTTTGATGCTGGGAGTGATTGGGGGCAGGAGGAAAAGGGGACGACAGAGGATGAGATGGCTGGATAGCATCACCAACTTGATAGACATGAGTTTGAGTGTACTCCAGGTGTTGGTCATGGACAGGGAGGCTCGGCGTGCTGCAGTTCATAGGGTCACAAAGAGTCAGAAACGACTGAGCGACTGAACTGAACTAAGGTAAATAAGAATTTGATCTAGGGGTAAAATTATCTTCTTGTTTCTATAGGCATTTAAATATTCCCAACATTGTGATCTGTTTATGCGCACATCTCACAGGACATCCAGGGGACGGGCCCATGAAAAGACTGAGACCATGTGTCCTTATGGTATAGCATCTTTGTACAGGTCCTGCTAGCCTCAGATTTAGTTGTGAAGCCAAATGCTAATTACTTGTAAGTCCATCCCTGCTTTTTTATATCTAGAATCCTTTTTTCCTGCAGTTTTGAATTTTTTTTATTCACAGACCCAAGGAGAACTCTTCATATCATTTGTTTCAAGATTGGGTAGGGATGTGGGGCTGAGCATGGTAGGACAATAGAGCTTTCTCCACCCAGCACAACCACTCCAGTAACTGCAAGATGCCACAATGAGAACTCACTAGGTAGCGAACTATCATAAGAACAAATCAACTTCTTCTGAAAGATCAAACAGGTTTCTTAGAAGGAGAAGAGAGAGATGCAAGTAATGCCATCTGGCAATAGGAAGCACTTCATACATACCGTAGGGAAAGGGGTGCTAGCACATCCTATACATCATGGGTGCTGAGGCAGGGAGTCACACAAGGTGAAGCGGTGCGGAGGCCCTAATTGCAGGAGAGGTTAGTGCCTCAAGGACAGGAAGGAGCCCCTAGGACACTGAGGGCTTTCAATTCTTTAGGTGGAAGGCTCAGATGGTAAAGAATCTGCTTGCAATGCAAGAGACAATGGGTTCCATCCCTGGTCAGGAATATTCCCTCGAGAAGGGACTGGCAGCCCACTCTAGTATTCTTGCCTGGAGCTTCCATGGACAGAAGAGCCCCCTACTACAGTCTGTGGGGTGGCAAAGAGTTGGACACGACTGAGCAACTTAACACACACACGGAGTTCATCAGCAGAGATCTGTACCTGAGGTTCCTTCTAGGGATCAGCTACCAGTCGTATCCAACTATTGCGACCTCTGAACTGTAGCCTGGCAGGCTCCTCTGTCCATGGGAATTCTCCAGGCAAGAATACTGGAGTGGGTTGCCATTTCCTTCTCCAGGGGATCTTCCTGGTATAGTAGGCCAACTTTTATTTCTTCTGACTCTATATAATGATTTTCATATTTTTGTTTATTGAAGCATAGTTAGAATATTTTATATTCTGTTTGATAATTCTAGGATTTAAGTTACTATGAGTCTTATGCTGCTATCTTCTTCATAAACCTGTTTTATGATTTTTATAATGCGATTATCTTTCTTGGAAGATTATTGGTGAGAATTCTCTGATGCTTGAATCAAAAGTAGGGCCTTGTAGAGTTGATTTATATTTGCTTCCATCTTTCACTTAAAATTACTACCTTTCATCAGGGCCACTTTGAGATAAATGTTGACTGTGAGATCTTTTACATAATGTGGGTTCCAGCTAAAAACCTAGGTGACAGCCAACTTAATGTGGTAAATCCTTTGGAGGGATTTTTCCCTTTAGTAAATGGTAATTTTGAGGCAGATTATATTTTTATAGCACCCTGGGTGTGTATTTATGTTTTTAGAACTCCCTTACTCTGATGACAAGATCTTTAGATTTGGTGCTCTGTGGCTTGGTCATGTCCAACTCTTTGTGACCCCATGGACTGTAGCCTGCCAGGGCCCTCTGTCTATCGGATTGTCTCAGCAAGAATACTGGAGTGAGTTGCCATTTCCTTCTCCAAGGGATCTGCATGACCAAGGAATGGAGCTCATGTCTATTGCAGCTCTTGCATTGGCAGGAGTGTTCTTTACCCCTAAACCACCTGGGAAGCCCCTCTTTTGGATTCATGTTTCTTCTAATAGATGTTATAATTTGACTGTAGACTTTTATCATCATCTCTAAGGCCTCTTAGATGGTGAAAGAGCAGAGTGAAAAAGCTGACTTAAAAACTCATTAAAAAACAAAAAACAAACCTAAGATCATGGCATCCAGTCCCATCCCTTCATGACAAATAGAAGGGGGAAAAGTAGAAGCAATGACAAATTTTATTTTCTTGGGCTCCAAAATCCACTGGAGTGGATTGCCATTTCCTTCTCCAGTGCATGAAAGTGAAAAGTCAAAGTGAAGTTGCTCAGTTGAGTTTGACTCTTAGCGACCTCATGGACTGCAGGCTTCCACAGCCTTCCAGGCTCCTCCATCCATGGGATTTTCCAGGCAAGAGCACTGGAGTGAGGTGCCATTGCCTTCTCCTACCTAATGCAAAAAGCCAACTCACTGGAAAAGACCCTGATGCTAGGGAAGATTGAAGGCAAAGAAAATAAGGCAGCAGAAGATGAGATGATTAGATAGCATCATTGACCCAATAGACATGAGTTTGAGCAAACTCCAGGAGATAGTGAAGGACAGGGAGGCCTAGTATGATGAGATTCATGGGGTCGCAGAGTGGGACATGACCTAGCCATTGAACAACAAGGCCTTGAAAGGCCATGAAATATCAAGTCAAAGGTATTACATAAGGTAGCTTCCTTTAAGAGGAAAGCCACATTTAGAACTCTATTTGTGTTCTAGACTGTAGAGCAGGGCTTGGCAAACTAATATGTTAGAATTAATAGACCACATACTGACAGGCTACATAATTTCTGTCATATATTCTTCATCTGCTTGTTGTTAGTTTTTCTTATAACTCTTTAAAAATGTAAAAACTATTCTTAGCTCTGGGCCATGCTTTTTATTTTACCACTTATTTTTTATTTTTTTTTAATTTTTATTTTTACTTTATTTTACTTTACAGTACTGTATTTGTTTTGCTATACATTGAGATGAATCCGCCACAGGTGTACATGAGTTCCTAATCCTGAACCCCCCTTCCACCTCCCACTCCATATCATCTCTCTGGATCGTCCTCGTGTACCAGCCCCAAGCATCCTGTATCCTATATCGAACATAGACTGGTGATTCGTTTCTTATATGATAGTATACATGATTCAGTGCCATTCTCCTACATCATCCCACCCTCTCCCACTCCCTCAAGAGCCCCAAAGTCCATTCTATATACATCTGTGTCTCTTTTGCTGTCTCACCTGCAAGGTTATCATTACCATCTTTCTAAATTCCATATATATGTGTTAGTATACTGTATTGGTGTTTTTCTTTCTGGCTTACTTCACTCTGTATAATATAAATAGGCTTCTACTTAAGAGTCTAAATTCCTCTTTCATTTAATTTTTGGCTTCTAAGATTCTTCATAGTTCACTGATACATTTTTAAGTCTATGAAAGTTCTTTTCTGGCATTTTTAATAGTTTTCAGATATATGCCAGTCAGGACACCCTATCACTGCTGGAAATAGAATTTTTAGTCTTTTGTAAATATTTACTTAAATTAATGATCATATTTTCCATTTTCTATTCTTACTGTGTTCTTCTATCTCAGACCTTTTTGGCATGATATTCTTTCTCTTTCAAATATATACTTCAGTTAGAATTATGTTGGCTAAATTTTTGCAATATGTATTCTTAAAAAATATTATTTCACAATGCATTCAATTATTTGTTCCATTTTATTTTCTTCAACTCTCTGAAGATACTGTGGACTTACTTCTACTTATCCCGAATGGGATGTATTGTGCATTCTGATTCTGGTGATTTATATATTTTTAAAAATTAATTCCAGGAAATTTTAAGCTATTACCTCTTTGAAATATCTTACCTCATTCTGCTTTGTTCTTTAGAATACTCCAATTAGATGTATGTTAGACCTGTCAGTCTTCACTTTCTCTTTCATTATGTCTCCACCTTCTTCTTCCTCTGCTCCCTTTCCTCCTCCTCTGGCTTTCTTGTAATTTTCTCATGTGTTGTTGGTTATTTTACCCTATCTTAGGGTGCCTTTGTTCCATTCTTCTTTTTCTTTTGATATTTTAAAGGGTTTGGAAACCATTCTATATAGTAATTCTATGAGTCCTAGAATGAAAATACTGGCTTTTGCTAGGTATCTGGATGCTTTCCCCATACCAGATAGTTGATTTAAACTAATTAATTTCTTGATTTAGGGTTTTTAAACCATGTGGCTAGTAAGATTTTAAATGCCATTTAGACATGTAGTCTGACTTTTGAATACGTATTCTCAGGGAGGAACATTCTATTTCATTCTATTCTTAACAAATCCAGTGATTACCAAATTTTGTTGCTATCTCCATAGAAGGAGATGGATTATTTTATCAGCTTACTTTTCCACTAAAGGTGAACCTCTTCAGGAATATGCACTTAAAGGGTTTTCTCCATTTTATTTTCTATTAGACTTTTCCCCCTATAATAAATGCTCTTTGTTAACAAGAATCTGAAAATGCCCTCAGATGTAGCTTTTTCAGTAATTTGTGTGTTTGCTTTGGTTCTGGTCTCTTGAGGCTATATTCTTTTTTTTTTTTTTTTCCCAGCTATACGTTTAAAAAGACATCATCACTATTTTCACTAGTATGTTTGGGAGAATGAACATTTCCTGGATTGGTAGGATTTCCCAGAAAAAGACATTTTGTGTTGGCATCTTCAAAGTGAAAATGATAGTCGCTCAGATATGTCTGACTCTTAGCGACCCCGTGGACCATAGCCCACCAGGTTCCTCTGTCCATGGAATTCTCCAGGCAAGAATACTGGAGTAGGTAACCATTTCCTTTCCCAGGGGATCTTCCTGACCCAGGATCGAACCTGGGTCTCCTGCACTGCAGGCAGATTCTTCACTATCTGAGCCACCAGAGAGGTGCATTGGCATCTTACTTTAAGGCATTTACATCTTACTTTAACACTTTTTATTTTTTTTCCCTCAGAGAAGACAAAATACTTAAGAAGTAGGATTAAATTATTTATTGGAATCAGTTACTATTATCATTATCTTAGGGAATAACTTACATTTATCATTTCAATATCTTCATCAACTAATTTGGCTTTCCAGGTGGCTCAGTGGTAAAGAATCTGCCTGCCAATGTCAGAGAGACATGGGTTTAATCTTTGGGTCAGAGAGATTCCCTGAAAAGGAAATGGCAGTCCACTCCAGTTTTCTTACCTGGGAAATCCCATGGACAAAAGTGCCTGATGGGCCACATTCCTTGGGGTTGCTAAGAGGTGGACACAACTGAGTGACTGAGCACAGCACAGAACACGCATCAGCTAATTTAGGGCCCTATTAATACCAGCCTCAAAGTGTTGTAGGTTGGTATAGGCAGTGGATATTAACATACTTTTCAAAACCATAATGCACTACACAAACATTGGGTAATATTATTAACATAATTACCAGTTCAACATGTTTCAATTAAGTAGTTCTTTAAACCAAAAAATAGACCTGTTGCTAATATATCATTATAAATTGATGTTTCATATAGAGAAAAATATTCCTTTATGGTCTTATGAAATTCAAAAGCTTTTTTGAGAATAAAACAGAAAGAAATATATCTATAATCATAATGAAAACTTATTTGTGTTTATCACTTAGCAAAATAACAAAGTCAACTAAAGCCAATAGTTCTTTTATAATACTATGGTTAACTTTGATAATGTCTCAGGGAAGAAAACAAACCCAAATTCTCTTATTCCTAAGTCAAAGTAAAGCACAAATGTAGACTTCCTCAATATAAGAGGCTATTTGACAAGCAAGTTCAAATTAAACTTCCCTAAAATGTTAACAAACAGTATATCTGGTTCTTATCTCGTGTGGCATATAATACCATTTATTTATACAACTTTTAAGACATTCAATACCACTTTACTGTATAGTTCATCTTTTCCACATTTCTTGCAATAAGTTTTCATATAATTTCAAGTTGTCATTATTTGTACTACTTACAGTGAAGTATTGTGTTTGGCTGCTACATCATTTACTTGCCTGAAATAGAATTTATTACTTCATCTTCTAGCAAGGGTTATACAGGAAGACAGCTTTCTTTCTTAACCATAATTGTTCATTTGATCACAAATATGTCTTGTTTAATGATGATCATAGGTAAAGTTAACAGCTTCTGTGGAAAATATTGTTTTAATACATGTTCATTTTTCTGGTTAATTATTTGGTAAAGAAGTAAAGCATTTAATATCAGTGTATAAGAAATATGATCAATTTAGTTAAACAATTTTTTTCTGATTGTGTAAGTTTAGAAAATTTGAAGGAAAAATAGAACCTGTTTCCAAAAGCAAATTGAAAACAGCAATTCATTCTGAATCTGAATTTAATTTGAAACACATTTCCAAAGTTTTTATTTATCTAGTTTTAGGAAGATACTTAAAAATTTTTTTCATTTGTAAAACTTCAATTGAATAATGCTTCTCTTTCAGGTATACTTCTAAGCACTTAATAATGTTAATATCCTTAAACATGCCAATACCCCTGTGTATCTGTTTCCTGCAGATGAATAAACAAAGAATATAGTATTAAAAACTTGCACGAGGTTAGTTAGCTAATAGATAGTAAAGTCAAAATTTCTACAAGGTTTTGGAGTTTCTATATTGCCTCCAACCAACATTTTAAAAGCTTATTTAAAAATTTCTGTTCTTATTGAAGAACAGGCACTCAGAACTGTTCATTTTTTATGGATAACCAACCTGAAAATATTTTGATTTTTAAAGAATGCTTGATCAAGTGGATGTTTACTGATGTGACTTCAGTAAATATAAAAAGCAAAATGAAGAATCTGAGGCAACTTGAACACATTTTTGTACACGGAGAGCACCAGGGGGCATGTTTTTACCAAGAAATAGGTCCTAAATTTTCCAGCTGTTCTCTAGTGTCACTGTTCTGACTCTGTAGTCTCCCTAAATGTTTTGACCAAGATACTCTTAGTATTCCACTCAGCTCCACAAAATTTTAGACAGACATCTTAACTATAGGACCCTGACCTCTTTTTCTGGGAACATTTACCTAAGAAAACTTTCCACTGTAAATTCTATCTCTGCTTCTTTGAACTGTAAATCTTTTTCAGGCTCTTGACAGTTTTACAAACCAAGACTTTTTCTGGAGTCCCTGGGAGCCCTCCCTTTGAAATGTAATCATCAAGAAAGATAGGGCCCCTGTCTTCCAATCTCTGAAGGAGGGTAAGAGCCTGACTTTGATAAGTGCCAGATTGCAAACATAGAAGACCTAATTATTTTGACCAACTTCCTCAAAATCCTCTAATTGTTTCCTACTAGCTCATACTTCTCCCTAGTGTTTAAGAATAAAAAATTTTCTGTTTTAGTTCTTTTCCTCTGCCCCACTGCAAAATCCTGATCTCTATTGCAGTTAATTTGAATAAGGTCTTTCTTGCTGTTTTAAACACGTGTCCAGTGTAGTTTTTCTTCTACAGTATAACTATACTGTGCCTTAGCTCTGGAATATGGAGGTGGTCTCTACAGGCTCCAGAAGTGGACTATTTCTCTTTTATAAGAAGGATTAATACAAATTGTTGACTGTCTAGATTGGTTTTATTTTTTTTTAGTCATTATCTTAGCTAGTACTATCTGATAATTTTTCTTTGTGATTCAGTATACAGAGATTCCTCCATCAGAGGGCAGACAGACTGAAAACCACAATCACAGAAAACTAACCAATCTGATCATATAGACCACAGCCTTGTCTAAATAGGTGAGACTATGAGCCATGCCCTGTAGGGCCACCCAAGATGAATGGGCCATGGTGGAGAGTTCTGACAAAATTTGGTCCACTGGAGAAGGGAATTGCAAACCACTTCAGTATTCTTGCCTTGAGAACCCCATGAACAGTATGAAAAGGCAAAAGATAGGAACTGAAAGATGAACTCCCCAGGTCAGTAGGTGCCCAATATGCTACAGGAGATCAGTGGAGAAATAACTTCAGAAAGAATGAAGAGACGGAGCCAAAGCAAAAACAACACCCAGTTGCGGATGTGACTGGTGATAGAAGCAAAGTCTGATGCTGCAAAGAACAATATTTCATAGGAACCTAGAATGTTAGATCCATGAATCAAGGCAAATTGGAAGTGGTCAAACAGGAGATGGCAAGAGTGAACATCAACATTTTAAAATCACCAAGCTAAAATGGAGTGAAATGGGTGAATTTAGTTCAGATGACCATTGTATCTACTATTGTGGGCAGGAATCCCTTAGAAGAAATGGAGTAGCCATCATAACCAACAAAAGAGTCCAAAATGCAGTACTGGTACGATCTCAAAAACGACAGAATGATCTCTGTTCGTTTCCAAGGCAAGCCATTCAATATCACGGTAACCAAGTATATGCCCTGAACAGTAATGCTAAAGAAGCTGAAGTTGAATGGTTCTATGAAGACCTATGACGCCTTTATAACTAACACCACCAAAAATACATCCTCTTCATTATAGGGGACTGGAATGCAAAAGTAGGATGTCAAGAAACTCTTGGAGTAACAGGTAAATTTGGCCTTAGAGTACAGAATGAAGCAGGGGCAGGCTAATAGAGTTTTGCCAAGAGAATGAACTGGTCATAGAAAACACCCCCTTCCAACAACACAAGAGAAGGACTCTACACATGGACATCACCAGAGGGTCAACACCGAAATCAGATTGATTATATTCTTTGCAGCCAAAGATGGAGAAGCTTTATACAGTCAGCAAAAACAAGACTGGGGGCTGACTGTGGCTCAGACCATAAACTCCTTATTGCCAAATTCAGACTTAATTGAAAAAAGTAGGGGAAACCACTAGACCCTTCAGGTATGACCTAAATCAAATCCCTTATGATTATATGGTAGAAGTAACAAATAGTTTTAAGGGCTTAGATCTGATAGAGTGTCTGATGAACTATGGACAGAGGTTCGTTACACTGTACAGGAGACAGGGACCAAGAACATTCCCAAGAAAAAGAAATGCAAAAAGGCAAAATGGCAGTCTGAGTAGGCCTTACAAATAGCTATGAAAAGAAGAGAAGTGAAAAGCAAAGGAGAAAAGGAAAGATATACCCATTTGAATGCAGAGTTCCAAAGAATAGCAAGGAGAGATCAGAAAGTCTTCTTCAACGATCAATGCAAAGAAATAGAGTAAATCAATAGAATGGGAAAGACTAGAGATCTATTCAAGAAAATTAGAGATGCCAAGGGAACATTTCAGGCAAAGGTGGGCTTAATAAAGCACAGAAATTGTATAGACCTAACAGAGGCAGAAAATATTAAGAGGTGCTGAAATACACAGAAGAACTGTATAAAAAAAATCTTCATGACCCAGATAACCAAAAAGGTGTGATCACTCACCTAGAGCCAGACATCCTGTAATGTGAAGTCAAGTGGACCTTAGAAAGCATCACTGCAAACAAAGCTAGTGGAGGTGATGGAATTCCAGTAGAGCTATTTCAAATCCTGAAAGATGATGCTGTGGAAGTACTGCACTCCATGTGCCAGCAAATTTGGAAAGCTCAGCAATGGCCACAGGACTGGAAAAGGTCAGTTTTCATTCCAATCCCAAAGAAAGGCAATGCCAGAGAATGCTCAAACTACTGCACAATTGCACTCATCTCACATGCTAGTAAAGTAATACTCAAAATTCTCCAAGCCAGGCTTCAGCAGTATGTGAACCATGAACTTCCTGATGTTCGAGCTGGTTTTAGAAAAGGCAGAGGAACCAGAGATCAAATTGCCAACATCCACTGGATCATGGAAAAAGCAAGAGAGTTCCAGAAAAACATTCTGCTTTACTGACTATGTCAAAGCCTTTGACTGTGTGGATCACAATAAACTCTGGAAAATTCTGGGAATACCAGACCCCCTGACCTGCCTCTTGAGAAGTCTGTATGCAGGTCAGGAAGCAGCAGTTAGAACTGGACATGGAACAACAGACTGGTTCCAAATAGGAAAAGGAGTACATCAAGGCTGTATATTGTCACTCTGCTTATTCGACTTCTATGCAGAGTACATCATGAGAAACGCTGGGCTGGATGAAGCACAAGCTGGAGTCAAGATTGATGGGAGAAATATCATAAACCTCATATAGGCAGATGGCACCTCTGTTATGGCAGAAAGTGAAGAATAACAAGAGCTTCTTGCTGAAACTGAAAGAGGAGAGTGAAAAAGTTGGCTTAAAGCTCAACATTCAGAAAACTAATATCATGGGCAACTGGTCCCGTCACTTCATGGCCAATAGATGGGGAAACAGTGACAGACTTTATTTTTCTAGGGGTTCCAAAAACACTGCAGATGGTGACTGCTGCCATGAAATTAAAAGACGCTTACTCCTTGGAAGAAAAGTTATGCCCAACCTAGACAGCATATTTTAAAAAAAGAGACATTACTTTGTCAACAAATGTCTGTCTAGTGAAGGCTATGGTTTTTCCAGTAGTCATATATGGATGTGAGAGTTGGACTATTAAAAAAACTGAGTGCCAAAGAATTGATGTGTTAGAACTGTGGTGCTGGAGAAGAGTCTTGAGCATCCCTTGGGCTGCAAAGAGATCCAACCAGTCCATCCTAAAGGAACCCAGTCCTGAATATTCATTGGAAGGACTGATGTTGAGGCAGAAACTTGAATATTTTGGCCAACTGATGCAAAGAACTGACTCATTGGAAAAGGCTCTGAGTGCTGGGAAAGATTGAAAGTGAGAGGAGAAGGGGATGGCAGAGGATGAGATGGCTGGATGGCATCACCGACTCAATGGACAAGAGTTTGAGTAAACTTTGGGAGTTGGTGATGGACAGGGAGGCCTGGCTTGCTGCAGTCCATGGGACTGCAAAGAGTCAGACATGATTGAGCAAATGTACTGAACTGACATAGAGACTCAGATAAATATAATACTAGTGGAACAAAACAAGTTAGGCTATGTTCCCAACTGGAAGAAATATGAGACTTTCATTTTTAAAAAATTCAACAAGTATTTGCATAAGCATTCATTCAATTAATATTAATTGTGCAATTTCCAGGCACATTTGTAAGTGCCTAGGCTTATACCTACAAGGCCTTTTAGAACTAACACCCCAAAAGATGTCCTTTTCATTATAGGGGACTGGAATGCAAAAGTAGGAAGTCAAGAAACACCATAGTAACAGGAAAATTTGGCCTTGGAATGTGGGATGAAGCAGGGCAAAGACTAACAGAGTATGGCCAAGAAAATGCACTGGTCATAGCAAAAACCCTCTTCCAACAACACAGGAGAAACCTCTACTCATGGACATCACCAGATGGTCAACACCGAAATTATAGTGATTATATTCTTTGCAGCCAAAGATGGAAAATCTCTATACAGTCAACAACCAAAACAAGACCAGGAGCTGACTGTGGCTCAGATCATGAACTCCTTATTACCAAATTCAGACTTAAATTGAAGAAAGTAGGGAAAACCACTAGACCACTCAAGCACGACCTAAATCAAATCCTTTATGATTATGCAGTGGAAGTGAGAAATAGATGTAAGGGCCTAGATCTGATAGATAGAGTTCCTGATGAACTATGGAATGAGGTTCATGACAGTGTACAGACAGGGATCAAGACCATCCCCATGGAAAATAAATGCAAAAAAGCAAAATGGCTGTCTGGGGAGGCCTTACAAATAGCTGTGAAAAGAAGAGAGGCGAAAAGCAAAGGAGAAAAGGAAAGATATAAGCATCTGAATGCAGAGTCCCAAAGAATAGCAAGAAGAGATAAGAGAGCCCTCCTCAGCGATCAATGCAAAAAAATAGAGGAAAGGAACAGAATGGGAAAGACTAGTGATCTCTTCAAAAAATCAGAGACACCAAGGAAACATTTCAGGCAAAGGTGGGCTTAATAAAGAACAGAAATGGTATGGACCTAAGAGAAGCAGAAGATATTAAGAGGTGGCAGGAATACACAGAACTGTACAAAAAAGATCTTCACAACCCAGGTAATCACGATGGTGTGATCATTCATCAAGAGCCAGACATCCTGGAATGTGAAGTTAAGTGGGCCTTAGAAAGCATCACTACAAAGCTAGTGGAGGTGATGGAATTCCAGTAGACCTATTTCAAATCCTGAAAGACGATGCTGTGAAAGTGCTGTACTCATATGCCAGCAAATTTGGAAAACTCAGCAGTGGCCACAGGACTGGAAAAGGTCAGTTTTCTTTCCAGTCCCAAAGAAATGCAATGCCAAAGAATGCTCAAACTACTGCACAATTGCACTCATCTCACATGCTAGTAAAGTAATACTCAAAATTCTCCAAGCCAGGCTTCAGCAGTACGTGAACCATGAACTTCCTGATGTTCGAGCTGGTTTTAGAAAAGGCAGAGGAACCAGAGATCAAATTGCCAACATCCACTGGATCATGGAAAAAGCAAGAGAGTTCCAGAAAAACATCTACTTCTGCTTTATTGACTATGCCAAAGCCTTTGACTGTGTGGATCACAATAAACTCTGGAAAATTCTGAGAGAGATGGGAATACCAGACCACCTGACCTTCTTCTTGAGAAATCTGTATGCAGGTCAGGAAGCAGCAGTTAGAACTGGACATGGAACAACAGGCTGGTTCGAAATAGGAAAAGGAGTACATCAAGGCTGTATATTGTCACCCTGCTTATTCAACTTCTATGCAGTGTACATCATAAGAAACACTGGACTGGAAGAAACACAAGCTGGAGTCAAGATTGATGGGAGAAATATCAATCACCTCAGATATGCAGATGACACCACCCTTATGGCAGAAAGTGAAGAGGAACTCAAAAGCCTCTTGATGAAAGTGAAAGAGGAGAGCGAAAAAGTTGGCATAAAGCTCAACATCAGAAAATGAAGATTATGGTATCCGCTCCCACCACTTCATGGGAAATAGATGAGTAAACAGTGGAAACAGTGGAAACAGTGGCAGACTTTATTTTTTTGGGCTCCAAAATCACGGCAGATGGTGACTGCAGCCATGAAATTAAAAGACACTTACTCCTGGAAGAAAAGTTATGACCAACTTAGATAGCATATTCAAAAGCAGTGACATTACTTTGCTGACTAAGGTCCGTCTAGTGAAGACTATAGTTTTTCCAGTAGTCATGTATGGATGTGAGAGTTGGACTGTGAAGAAGGTTGAGCACTGAAGAATTGATGCTTTTGAATTGTGGTGTTGGAGAAGACTCTTGAGAGTCCCTTGGACCGTAAGGAGATCCAGTCAGTCCATTCTGAAAGAGATAAGCCCTGGGATTTCTTTGGAAGGAATGATGCTAATGCTGAAACTCCAGTACTTTGGTCACTTCACGCGAAGAGTTGACTCATTGGAAAAGGTTCTGATGCTGTGAGGGATTGGGGGCAAGAGGAGAAGGGGACGACTGAGGATGAAATGGCTGGATGGCCTCACTGACTCAATGGACGTGAGTCTGAGTGAACTCCTGGAGTTGGTGATGGACAAGGAGGACTGACATGCTGCGATTCATGGGTCGCAAAGAGTCGGACATGACTGAGTGACTGAAGTGAGGCTTATATGTACTGGAGGATAAGTGATACTAATTCCCTGACCTCAAAAGCTTATTAATAGATTCTATTAGATGTAAGTAACACAAAGCAAGGCTTCCAACACTTTTTTAAGGGTAAATAAAATTCTAAAATGAAGAAGATATGTATTATATCTTGAGAATTTGACAATTGTTGGTAAATAGTGCAAATAAGATAAGGTCTGAGTCTTCTCTAGTGGCTCAGATGGTAAAGGATCTGCCTATAAGGCAAGTGACCCAGGTTTGATCCCAGAATTGGGAAGGTCCCCTGGATAAGAGAATGGCAACCCACATCAGTATTCTTTCCTGGAGAATTCCATGGACAGAGGAGCCTGGTGGGCTACAGTCTGTGGCGTCACAACGAGTTGGACACAACTGAGCGACTAACAAGATTTGCTGTCAGTAAAGCGCTTCCCTGTAGCTCTGAGAGTAAAGAATTCTCCTGCAACTCAGGAGACCTGGATTCAATCCATGGGTAGGGAATACCCCTGGAGAAAGGAATGGCTACCCACTCCATGATTCTTGCCTGGGAAATCCCATGGACAGAGGAGTCTAGTGGGCTATAGTCCATGGGGCTACAAAGATGCGACTAAGCCATCCCCTTTACTGTCAGTAAAGCACTATGTTTTGTCATTCTTTCTGTATATTTTTTTATGTTCCTGCTCTTATACAAAAAGGCCGTTAAGTGCTGACATGTATTTGTCATCTCTGACACAGTTCTGGCTTGACATGATTTGCCCTATGCAAATCCTTTGGGCTGCCAAGTGGAACTGAAGGCTGAGCTCTTGAGGAAAGAGCTAGTAAAGTAATGCTCAAAATTCACATTTTAGAACCAGACACATGAACAAAACATTGAATTAGAAAGGAGGAAAAAAACAACTCTTTATGAGACAAGGAACATTAAGGAATAATTAGGAGTGTGTGAAAAGATCAGCTTGTTACAATCCATGATAATTTCCTGACAACATCATAATTTGTGTATAAAACATCCCTAGAATTTTCTTTCTTAAACATTCACCATCTTTTGCATCATGATTGTATTTCTTTAACTTGTTATAAAATAACTAGTTCATCTAAATGCCTGTGTTTTTGAATTGTGATAAAATAATTTTGTTAAATCAATAATGGTAATTATTTTCATTTCCATCCTATATGTAAAGCATGCTCATTACTAAATATATTACAAACAAAAATAATTAGCAGTTTTTGTATGTGTGTCACACAATTTCTTGCTAATATTTCAGTGAACTCATTTATGTGACTGGATACTATTCTTTAAAAACTAGAGTAATTAGAATAGACATTGCTATATTGGCTTATGAATGTTAAATAATGAGAAAGGACAAGTCTGAAACTAATTGTTTTTCAGGATAAAAATCAATTTTTGAGGAAAATGTCATGCAAAACAACTTTGTTGTGCTCTAAGCTGTAAATTAAATCTTGTCACCAACAAGAATATTAGAAACTATTGATTTCCTTAGCCATTAATTCACTCAAAGCATTATCTTAGTCTCTACAGCATTTGGCTGCTTGAATTTACTTATCAAAGCTAATCAGCTTCCTTTCCCCTTTCACTAAACAAACTAACAGAGTAATTTTCTCTAATCATTTACTATTGTATTTCAGGGAAATATATCTCATAGAACACTGGCTGGTCCTTTCCCACACACACACACACACACACACACACACACACACACACACACACACACACACACACAGTGTATTTTACTTTCATAAGAGGTAACTGAAAATATCGTGAAACTATTGCTTTATATACAATAATACATAATTTCTGTGATTTTTTTCCTTGTTGGCTAGTGTATGTCTCCTGTGTATTTGGCAGGAGTAATGGTTAAATGGCATCCCACTCCAGTACTCTTTTTTTTTTTTGACATGTTCATAAGATAGATTTTAATCAAAATGACTGAACATAATGAAAATAAATAAAGCCATCAACAAAGGTACATCTGTAAAATGCCGTAGAATGCAGATTTAGAAGTTCAGGATCACGTTGTTTCCTCAGTAAATTTGCCTTTATTTTTTTAAAATATAAATTTATTTATTTTAATTGGAGGTTAATTACAATATTGTATTTGTTTTTGCCATACATCAACATGAATCCACCACAGGTATACACGGGTTCCCCATCCTGAACCCTCCTCTCTCCTCCCTCCCCATAACATCCCTCTGGGTCATCTCAGTGCACCAGCCCCAAGCATCCAGTATCATGCATCAAACCTGGACTGGCTATTCGTTTCATGTATGATATTATACATGTTTCAATGCCATTCTCCCAAATCATCTGACCCTCTCCCTTTCCCCTCAGAGTCCAAAAGACTGTTCTATACATCGGTGTCTCTTTTGCTGTCTCATATATAGGGTTATTGTTACCATCTTTCTAAATTCCATATATATGTGTTGGTATACTGTATTGGTGTTTTTCATTCTGGCTTACTTCCCTCTGTATAATAGGCTCCAGTTTCATCCACCATCGTTTTCAATGGAATATTACTCAGCCATTAAAAAGAATACATTTGAATCAGTTCTAATGTACCACAGCTTTCTAATGCATTCATCTGCTGATGGACTTCTAGGTTGCTTCCATGTCCTGGCTATTATAAATAGTGCTGCAATGAACACTGGGGTACACGTGTCTCTTTCAACTCTGGTTTCCTCGGTGTGTATGCCCAGCAATGGGATTGCTGGGTCGTAAGGCAGTTCTATTTCCAGTTTTTTAAGGAATCTCCACACTGTTCTCCATAGTGGCTGTACTAGTTTGCATTCCCACCAACAGTGTAAGACGGTTCCCTTTTCTCCACACCCTCTCCAGCATTTATTGCTTGTAGACTTTTGGATCACAGCCATTCTGACTGGCGTGAAATGGTACTTCATTGCGGTTTTGATTTGCATTTCTCGGATAATGAGTGATGTTGAGCATCTTTTCATGTGTTTGTTAGCCATCTGTATTTCTTCTTTGGAGGAATGTCTGTTTAGTTCTTTGGCCCATTTTTTGATTGGGTCATTTATTTTTCTGGAATTGAGCTGCAGGTGGTGCTTGTATATTTTTGAGATTAATTCTTTGTCAGTTACTTCATTTGCTATTACTTTCTCCCATTCAGAAGGCTGTCTTTTCACCTTGCTTATAGTTTCCTTTGTTGTGCAGAAGCTTTTAAGCTTCATTATGTTCCATTTGTTTATTTTTGCTTTTATGTCCAATATTCTGAGAGGTGGGTCATAGTGGATCCTGCTGTGATGTATGTCGGAGAGTGTTTTTCCTATGTTCTCCTCTAAGAGTTTTATAGTTTCTGGTCTTATGTTTAGATCTTTAATTCATTTTGAGTTTATTTTTGTGTATGGTGTTAGAAAGTGATCCAGTTTCATTCTTTTTACAAGTGGTTGCCCGGTTTTTCCAGCACCACTTGTTAAAGAGCTTGTCTTTAATCCATTGTATATTCTTGCCTCCTTTGTCAAAGATAAGGTGTCCATAGTGCATGGATTTATCTCTGGGCTTTCTATTTTGTTCCATTGATTTATACTACTGTCTTTGTGCCAGTACCATACTCTTTTGATGACTGTGGCTTTGTAGTAGAGCCTGAAGTCAGGCAGGTTGATTCCTCCAGTTCCATTCTTCTTTCTCAAGATTGCTTAGGCTATTTGAGTTTTTTTTGTGTGTATTTCCATACAAATTGTGAAATTATTTGTTCTAGCTCTGTGAAAAATACCATTGGTAGCTTGATACGGATTGCATTGAATCTATAAGTTGCTTTGGGTATTATACTCATTTTCATTATATTGATTCTTCCAATCCATGAACATGGCATATTTCTCCATCTATTAGTGTCATCTTTGATTTCTTTCACCAATGTTTTATAATTTTCTATATATAGGTCTTTAATTTCTTTAGTTAGATATATTCCTAAGTATTTTATTCTTTTCTTTGCAATGGTGAATGGAATTGTTTCCTTAATTTCTCTTTCCATTTTCTCATTATTAGTGTATAGGAATGCAAGGGATTTCTGTGTCTTTATTGTATATCCTGCAACTTTATATTCATTGATTAGCTCTAGTAATTTTCTGGAGGAGTCTTTAGGGTTTTCTACGTAGAGGATCATGTCATCTGCAAACGGTGAGAGTTTTACTTCTTCTTTTCCAATTTGGATTCCTTTGATTTCTTTTTCTGCTCTGATTGCTGTGGCCAAAACTTCCAAAACTATGTTGAATAGTAGTGGTGAAAGTGGGCACCCTTGTCTTGTTCCTGACTTTAGGAGAAATGCTTTTAGTTTTTCAGCATTGAGGATAATGTTTGCTGTGTGTTTGTCATATATAACTTTTATTATGTTGAGGTATGTTCCTTCGATTCCTGCTTTCTGGAGAGTTTTTATCATAAATGGATGTTGAATTTTGTAAAAAGCTTTCTCTACATCTTTTGAGACTATCATATGATTTTTATTTTTCAATTTGTTAATGTGATGTATTACATTGATTGATTTGTGGATATTGAAGAATCCTTGCTTCCCTGGGATAAAGCCCATTTGGTCATGATGTATGATCTTTTTAATGTGTTGTTGGATTTTGGTTGCTAGAATTTTGTTAAGGATTTTTGCATCTATGTTCATCAGTGATATTGGCCTGTAGTTTTCTTTTTTTATGGCATCTTTGTCAGATTTTGGTATTAGGGTGATGGTGGTCTCATAGAATGAGTTTGTAAGTTTACCTTCCTCTGCAATTTTCTGGAAGAGTTTGAGTAGGAAAGGTGTTAGCTCTTCTCGAAATTTTTGGTAGCAATCAGCTGTGAAGTCATCTGGACCTGGACTTTTGTTTGCTGGAAGATTTCTGATTACAGTTTCAATTTCCATAATTGTGATGAGTCTGTTAAGATTTCCTATTTCTTCCTGGTTCAGTTTTGGAAAGTTCTACTTTTCTAAGAATTTGTCCATTTCTTCCACGTTGTCCATTTTATTGGCATAAAATTGCTGATAGTGGTCTCTTATGATCCTTTGTATTTCTGTGTTGTCTGTTGTGATCTCTCCATTTTCATTTCTAATTTTATTGATTTAATTTTTCTCCCTTTGTTTCTTGATGAGTCTGGCTAATGGTTTGTCAATTTTATTTATTCTTTCAAAGAACCAGCTTTTGCCTTTGTTGATTTTTGCTATGGTCTCTTTTGCTTCTTTTGCGTTTATTTCTGCCCTAATTTTTAAGATTTCTTTCCTTCTACTAACCCTGGGGTTCTTCATTTCTTTCTTTTCTAGTTGCTTTAGGTGTAGAGTTAGGTTATTTATTTGACTTTTTTGTTGTTTCTTGAGGTATCCCTGTATTGCTATGAACTTTCCCTTTAGCACTGCTTTCGCAGTGCCCCACAGGTTTTGGGTTGTTGTGTTTTCATTTTCATTCATTTCTATGCATATTTAGATTTCTTTTTGATTTCCCCTGTGTGATTTGTTGGTTATTTAGCAGCGTGTTGTTCAGCCTCCATATGTTGGAATTTTTAATAGGTTTTCTCCTGTAATTGAGATCTAATCTTAATGCTTTATGGTCATAAAAGATGCTTGCAATGACTTCAATTTTTTTGAATTTACCAAGGCTAGATTTATGGCCCAGGATGTGATCTGTCCTGGAGAAGGTTCCATGTGCGTTTAAGAAATTCATTGTTTTGGGGTCAATGTCCTATAGATATCAATTAGATCTAACTGGTCTATTGTATCATTTCAAGTTTGTGTTTCCTCATTAATTTTCTGTTTAGTTGATCTATCCATAGGTGTGAGTGGGGTATTAAAGTCTCCCACTATTATTGTGTTATTGTTAATTTCCCCTTTCATACTTGTTAGCATTTGTCTTACATATTGCAGTGTTCCTATGTTGGGTGCATATATATTTATAATTGTTATATCTTCTTGGATTGATCCTTTGATCATTATGTAGTATCCTTCTTTGTCTCTTTTCACAGCCTTTGTTTTAAAGTCTATTTTATTGGATATGAGTATTGCTATCCCTGGTTTCTTTTGGTCTCTATTTACATGGAAAATCTTTTTCCAGCCCTTCACTTTCAGTCTGTATGTGTCCTCTGTTTTGAGGTGGGTCTTTTGTGAACAACACATATAGGGGTCTTGTTTTTGTATCCATTCAGCCAGTCTTTGTCTTTTGGTTGGGGCATTCAACCCAATTATGTTTAAGGTAATTATTGATAAGTATGATCCCATTGCCATTTACTTCATTGTTTTGGTTTCGAGTTTATACACCCTTTTGTGTTTCCTGTCTAGACAATATCCTTTAGCATTTGTTGGAGAGCTGGTTTGGTAGTGCTGAATTCTTGCAGCTTTTGCTTGTCTGGAAAGCTTTTATTTCTCCTTCATATTTGAATGAGATCCTTGCTGGGTACAGTAATCTGGGATGTAGTTATTTTCTTTCATCACTTTAAGTATGTCTTGCCATCCCCTCCTGGCTTGAAGAGTTTCTATTGAAAGATCAGCTGTTATCCTTATGGGAATTCCCTTGTTGTGTTATTTGTTGTTTTTCTCTTGCTGCTTTTAATATTTGTTCTTAGTGTTTGATCTTTGTTAATTTGATTAATATGTATCTTGGGGTGTTTCACCTTGGGTTTATCCTGTTTGGAACTCTCTGGGTTTCTTGGACTTGGGTGATTATTTCCTTCCCCATTTTAGGGAAGTTTTCAACTACTAACTCCTCAAGTATTTTCTCATGGTCTTTTTGTTGTCTTCTTCTGGGACTCCTATGATTCAAATGTTGGGGTGTTTAACACTGTCCTGGAGGTCTCTAAAATTGTCTTCATTTCTTTTAATTTGCTTTTCTTTTCCCTCTCTGATTCATTTATTTCTACCATTCTATCTTCTATTTCACTAATCCTATCTTCTGCCTCTGTTATTCTACTATTTGTTGCCTCCAGAGTGTTTCTTTATCTCATTTATTGCATTATTCATTATATATTGACTGTTTTTTTTTTTTTCCTATGTTTTTGTTAAACCTTTCTTGCATCTTCTCAGTCCTTGTCTCCAGGCTATTTATCTGTGATTCCATTTTGATTTCAAGATTTTGGATCATTTTTACTATCATTATTTGGAATTCTTTCTCAGGTAGATTCCCTATCTCTTCCTCTTTTGTTTGGTTTACTGGGCATTTATCCTGTTCCTTTACCTGCTGGGTATTCCTCTGTCTCTTCATCTTGTTTATATTGCTGCGTTTGGGGTATCCTTTCTGTATTCTGGCAGTTTGTGGTGTTCTCTTTATTGTGCAGTTTCCTCGCTGTGGGTGGGGTTGTACAGGTGGCTTATCAAGGTTTCTTGGTTGAAGGAAGCTTGTGTTGGAGTTCTGGTGGCTGGAGCTGGATTTCTTCTCTCTGGAATGCAATGAAGTATCCAGTAATGAGTTATGAGATGTCAATAGTTTTGGGGTAACTTTGGGAAGCCTGTATATTGGAACTCAGGGGTGTGTTTCTGTGTTGCTGAAGAATTTTCCTGGTATGTCTTGCTCTGGAACTTGTTGGCCCATGGGTTGTGTTTGGTTTCAATGTAGGCATGGAGGTGTTTAATGAGCTCCTGTCAGTTAATGTTCCCTGGAATCAGGAGTTCTCTGGTGTTCTCAAGGTTTGGACTTAAGCCTCCTGCTTCTGGTTTTCAGTCTTATTTTTATAGTAGTCTCAAGACTTCTCCTTCTATATAGCACGGCTGATAAAACATCTAGGTTAAAGATGAAAAGTTTCTCCACATTGAGGGACAGCCAGAGAGGTTCACTGAGTTACATGGAGAAGAGAAGAGGGAGGAGAAAGTTAGAGGTGACCCAAATGAGATGAGGTGGAATCAATAGAGGAGACAGCAAGCTAGCCAGTTATCACTTCCTTATGTGCACCCACAAATGGATCGCCTCAGAGATGTTCACAGAGTTATACAGAGAAGAGAAGAGGGAGTAAGGAGACAGAGGTAGCCATGGTGATAAAAGGGGGGAATCAAAAGGAGAGAGACAGATCCAGCCAGTAATCAGTTCCCTAAGTGTTTGCCACCATCTGGAACACACAGAAGTTCACAGAGTTGAGTAGATAAGAGAGGGGTAGAGAGGAGACAGAGGCGACCTGGTGGAGAAAAAGGAGAGTCCAAAGGGGAGAGCTCAGTCAAGCCAGTAATCTCACTCCCAAGTAAAAATAGGTATGGAAGATTGGGGTTTTAAAGGTACAAAATTGAAAACAAAACCAAAAGCAAAAATTAAAAATATAGAGTAGAGTTTGGAATTTCAAAATAATATATTAATGAAAAGAAGAAAAAGATAGGAAAAAGTCAAAAATTATATATATATATATGTGTGTGTGTGTGTGTGTGTGTGTATATATATATATATATATATATAAGAAGTTTGCTTTTAAAAACATGGGGTCTTATAAAAGTGAAAATTAAAGGAGTAATAGCCTTGTCTAACTCAATGAAACTAAGCCGTGGCAGGTGGGGCCACCCATGACAGGCAGCCACGGTGGATAGTTCTGACACAATGTGGTCCACTGGAGAAGGGAATAGCAAATAACTTCAGTATTCTTGCCTTGAGAACCCCATGAACAGTATGAAAGGCAAAATGATAGGATACTGAAAGAAGAACTCTCCAGGTCAGTAGGTGCCCAATATGCTACTGGGGATCAGTGGAGATATAACTCCAGAAAGAATGAAGGGACGGAGCCAAAGCAAAAACAATACACAGTTGTGGATGTGACTGGTGATAGAAGCAAGGTCCAATGCTGTAAAGAGCAACATTGCATAGGAACCTGGAATGTTAGGTACATGAATCCAGGCAAATTGAAAGTGGTCAAACAGGAGATGGCAAGAGTGAACGTTGACATTCTAGAAATCACCACACTAAAATGGACTGGAATCGGTAAATTTAACTCAGATGACCATTATATCTACTACTGTGGGCAAGAATCCTTTAGAAGAAATGGAGTAGCCATCATGGTCAACAAAAGATTCCAAAATGCAGTACTTGGATGCCATCTCAAAAACGATAGAATGATCTCTGTTTGTTCCCAAGGCAAACCATTCAATGTTACGGTAATCCAAATCTATGCCCCAACCAGTAATGCTGAAGAAGCTGAAGTTGAATGGTTCTGTGAAGACCTACAAGACCTTTTAGAACTAACAACCCCAAAAAGATGTCCTTATAATTATAGGGGACTGGAATGCAAAAGTAGGAAGTCAAGAAACACTTGGAGTAACAGGCAAATTTGGCCTTGGAATGCAGAATGAAGCAGGGCAAAGACTAATAGAGTTTTGCCAAGAAAATGCACTGGTCATAGCAAACACCCTCTTCCAACAACACAAGAGAAGACTCGACACATGGACATCACCAGATGGTCAACACCAAAATCAGATTGATTATATTCTTTGCAGCCAAAGATGGAGAAGCTCTATACAGTCAACAAAAACAAGACCAGGAGCTGACTGTGGTTCAGATCATGAACTCCTTATTGCCAAATTCAGACTTACATTGGAGAAAGTAGGGAAAACCACTAGACCCTTCAGGTATGACCTAAATCAAATCCCTTATGATTATACAGTGGAATTGAGATATAGATTTAAGGGCCTAGATCTGATAGATGGAGTGCCTGATGAACTATGGAGTGAGGTTCGTGACGTTGTACTGGAGACAGGGATCAAGACCATCCCCATGGAAAAGAAATGCAAAAAGCAAAATGGCTGCCTGGGGAGGACTTACAAATATCTGTGAAAAGAAGAGAAGCAAAAGCAAAGGAGAAAAGGAAAGATATAAGCATCTGAATGCAGAGTTCCAAAGAAGAGCAAGAAGAGATAAGATAGCCTTCCTGAGTGATCAGTGCAAAGAAATAGAGGAAAACTACAGAATGGGCAAGACTAGAGATCTCTTCAAGAAAGTTAGAGACACCAAGGGAACATTTCATGCAAAGATGGGCTCGATAAAGGACAGCAATGGTATGGACCTAACAGAAGCAGAAGATATTAAGAAAAGGTGGCAAGAATACACAGAAGAATTGTACAAAAAGATCTTCATAACCCAGATAATCATGATGATATGATCACTCACTAGAGCCAGACATCCTGTAATGTGAAGTCAAGTGGGCTTTAGAAAGCATCACTACAAACAAAGCTAGTGGAGGTGATGGAATTCCAGTAGAGCTATTTCAAATCCTGAAAGATGATGCTGTGAAAGTGCTGCACTCAATATTCCAACAAATTTGGAAAACTCAGCAGTGGCCACAGGACTGGAAAAAGTCAGTTTTCGTTCCAATCCTAAAGAAAGACAATGCCAAAGAATGTTCAAACTACCACACAATTGCACTCATTTCACATGCTAGTAATGCTCAATATTCTCCAAGTCAGGCTTCAGCAATATGTGTAACATGAACTCTCAGATGTTCAAGCTGGTTTTAGAAAAGGCAAAGGAACCAGAGGTCAAATTGTCAACATCTGCTGGATCATGGAAAAAGCAAGAGAGTTCCAGAAAAACACCTATTTCTACTTTATTGACTATGTCAAAGCCTTTGACTGTGTGGATCACAATAAACTCTGGAAAATTCTGAGAGAGATGGGAATACCAGACCACCTGACCTGCCTCTTGAGATATCTGTATGCAGGTCAGGAAGCAACAGTTAGAACTGGACATGGAACAACAGACTGGTTCCAAATAGGAAAAGGAGTACGTCAAGGCTGGATATTGTCACCCTGCTTATTGAACTAATATGCAGTGTACCTCATGAGAAACGCTGGGCTGGTAGAAGCACAAGCTGGAATCAAGATTATAAGGAGAAATATCAATAACCTCAGATATGCAGATGACACCACCCTTATGGCAGAAAGTGAAGAGGAACTCAAAAGCCTCTTGATGAAAGTGAAAGAGGAGAATGAAAAAGTTGTCTTAAAGCTCAACATTCAGAAAACGAAGATCATGGCATCTGGTCCCATTATTTCATGGGAAATAGATGGGGTAACAGTGGAAACCCTGTCAGACTTTAATTTTGGGGGCTCCAAAATCACTGGAGATGGTAAAAGACACTTACTCCTTGGAACAAAAGTTATGATCAACCTAGATAGCATATTCATAAGCAGAGACTCCAAAATCACTGGAGATGGTAAAAGACACTTACTCCTTGGAACAAAAGTTATGATCAACCTAGATAGCATATTCATAAGCAGAGACATTACTTTGACAACAAATGTCCATCTAGTCAAGGCTATGGTGTTTCCAGTAGTCATGTATGGATGTGGGAGTTGGACTGTGAAGAAGGCTGAGTGCCGAAGAATTGATGCTTTTGAACTGTGGTGTTGGAAAAGACTCTTGAGAGTCCCTTGGACTGCAAGGAGATCCAACCAGTCCATTCTGAAGGAGATCAGTCCTGGAATTTCTTTGGAAGGAATGTTGCTAAAGCTGAAACTCCAGTACTTTGGCCACCTCATGCAAAGTGTTGACTCATTGGAAAAGACTCTGATGCTGGGAGGGATTGGGGGCAGGAGGAGAAAGGGACAACAGAGGATGAGATGGCTGGATGGCATCACTGACTCGATGGGCATGAGTCTGAGTGAACTCCAGGAGTTGGTGATGGACAGGGAGGCTTGGCGTGCTGTGATTCATAGGATCACAAAGAGTCGGACATGACTGAGCTCAACTGAGTGGACTTAAAAATTAAAAAAAAAAAAAATTATAAAAAAGATCATCATAATAGTAAAAATATATCTAGGATTTTGGTGGTGTTGTTGGTATTGTGGGGTCAGTTCATTTTCAGATAGTTCTTTGTCTGGCTTATATTTTTCAAGATCTATAGGCCCCTTCCTAAGTAGTCGATACTAATGACAGGGTTTTATGTCACTTCCAAGGTGGTTCCCTCTGTTTTAGCTTTTGTTTGCTGGTCTCTTCATTGTCTGATTTTCTCCCTGACACAAAGAGGGCGGTGGAGGATACTTTTTTAGGCTCACTTGTTCAGTCGTCCTGTGGGAGGGAGGGACGCTGCAAACGAATAACACTGGCATGTGCTCACAGTGCCTCAGCCACACTGGGACTGCCCTCGCTCATGGCGCGTGTACCCTCCCCCTGCTCACACTGCTCAGGCTCTTGGTTGCTCCACCGGGAACTGTCCGAGGCTGGCCCTGGGCTTCATGCACCTCCCAGGTCTAAGCTGCTCAGGTTCAGGCACTTGGGTAGTCCTCAGAGGAGCAGAGTCGGTAGGGCCTGTATTTTGTGCCCTTCCCAGGTCCGAGCAGCTCAGGTGATGAGGTGTTTGGTGAGCGAGGTCACTGCGACTTATCACCTCCACCGTCCCTGCCACTCGGTTTTCTGGGTGTACCCATGCACATTCTCAGGCAGATGTTGACTGTCCAGAACCCCAAGAAGTCTTAGTTAGCAAAGAAGCCTGCTTATAGTTTTGTAGATAATGTTTCTCTGGGGATGCACTGCCCCCTTCTGGCTCTGGCTGCCTGTCACTGGAGGGGGATGGTCTGCAGCCAGCTATCTCTGTTCAGTCCTTTGTTCTGTGCACGGGCCTGGTGGTGTCAGGTTAGGGCTTGCTTTTCGCCTGGTAGTTATCCCATAATCTGGTTTGCTAGCCCGAGTTAGTTTGCTCAGATTGTGCTCGGGGCATTCAGGCCAGATCCTTACTATAAGCAATGCAGCCCACACCTCCCTGCCCAGCCCCTGCTTGCTAGTTGGGGGTGCAGGTGTCTGTGCTGCTTCTCCGCTGAGGGAATTACCTTTGGGCTCGTAATCTGTGGGTTGTAATTTATTTATTTATTTTTCCTTCCTGTTATGTTGCCTTCTGTGCTTTCAAGGCTTGCCTCAGACTCGACAGTGAGAGTGTTTCCTGGAGTTTGGAAACTTCTCTCTTTTCAGACTCCCTTCCTGGATCCGAGCTCAATCCCTACCTCTTTTGTCATCTTTTATATTTTTTCCTACCTCCTTTCGAAGACAATGGGCTGCTTTTCTGGATGCCTGATGTCCTCTTTCAGCATTCAACTCTGTTGCTACTGTATTCTCTTCCTTTCACCTGTTCTGTTAGAATATACTATTGTTTATTTGATATAGCTCTTCGATTTATGGCTTCTCTACTTCCATATCCCTTTGTTTTCAATCTTCATCATTGCAGAGTTAACTCATTCTAACAACCTCCTGGTTGTTTCCTTGATTCTAGAATTTTATCTCTTTATTATTTCAGTTCAGTTCAGTCACTCAGTTGTGTCCAACTCTTTTTGACCCCATGAATCGCAGCACGCCAGGCCTCCCTGTCCATCACCAACTCCTGGAGTTCACTCAGACTCACATCCATCGAATCAGTGATGCCATCCAGCCATCTCATCATCTGTTGTCACCTTCTCCTCCTGCCCCCAATCCCTCCCAGCATCAGAGTGTTTTCCAATGAGTCAACACTTGCAGAGGTGGCCAAAGTACTGGAGTTTCAGCTTTAGCATCATTCCCTCCAAAGAAATCCCAGGGTTGATCTCCTTCAGAATGGACTGGTTGGATCTCCTTGCAGTCCAAGAGATTCTCAAGAGTCTTTTCCAACACCACAGTTTAAAAGCATCAATTCTTCAGTGCTCAGCCTTCTTTACAGTCCAACTCTCACATCCATACATGACCAGAGGAAAAACAATAGCCTTGACTAGACGGACCTTAGTTGGCAAAGTAATGTCTCTGCTTTTGAATATGCTATCTAGGTTGGTCATAACTTTTCTTCCAAGGAGTTAGTGTCTTTTAATTTCATGGCTGCAGTCACCATCTGCAGTGATTTTGGAGCCTCCCAAAATAAAATCTGACACTGTTTCCACTGTTTCCCCATCTATTTCCCATGAAGTGATGGGAACGGATGCCATGATCTTTGTTTTCTGAATGTTGAGCTTTAAGCCAACTTTTTCACTCTCCTCTTTCACTTTCATCAAGAGGCTTTTTGCCCTCTTCACTTTCTGCCATAAGGGTGGTGTCATCTGCATATCTGAGGTGATTGATATTTCTCCTGGCAATCTTGATTCCAGCTTGTGTTTCTTCCATTCCAGCATTTCTCATGATGTACTCTGCATAGAAGTTCAATAAGCAGGGTGACAATATCCAGCCTTGATGTACTCCTTTTCCTATTTGGAACCAGTCTGTTGTTCCATGTCCAGTTCTAACTGTTGCTTTCTGACCTGCATACAGATATCTCAAGAGGCAGGTTAGGTGGTCTGGAATTCCCATCTCTTTCAGAATTTTCCACAGTTTATTGTGATCCACACAGTCAAAGGCTTTGGCATAGTCAATGAAACAGAATTAGATGTTTTTTCTGGAACTCTTGCTTTTCCCATGATCCAGCGGTTGTTGGCAATTTGATATCTGGTTCCTCTGCCTTTTCTAAAACCAGCTTGAACATCAGGAAGTTCATGGTTCACGTATTGCTGAAGCCTGGCTTGGAGAATTTTGAGAATTACTTTATTAGCTAGTGAGATGAGTGCAACTGTGCAGTAGTTTGAGCATTCTTTAGCATTGCCTTTCTTTGGGATTGGAACAAAACTGACCTTTTCCAGTCCTGTGGCCACTGCTGAGTTTCCCAAATTTGCTAGCATATTGAGTGCAGCACTTTCACAGCATCATTTTTCAGGATTTGAAATAGCTCTACTGGAGTTCCATCACCTCCACTAGCTTTGTTCTTAGTGATGTTTTCTAAGGCCCACTTGACTTCACATTCTAGGATGTCTATCTCTAGATGAGTGATCACACCATCGTGATTATCTGGGTTGTGAAGATCTTTTTGTACAGTTCTTCTGTGTATTCTTGCCACCTCTTCTTAATATCTTCTGCTTCTGTTAGGTCCATACCATTTCTGTCCTATACCGAGCCCATCTTTGCATGAAATGTTCCCTTGGTATCTCTAATTTTTCTTGAAGAGAGCTCTAGTTTTTCCCATTCTGTTCTTTCCCTCTATTTCTTTGTATTGATCGCTGAAGAAGGCTTTCTCATCTCTTCTTGCTATTCTTTGGAACTCTGCATTCAGATGCGTATATCTTTCCTTTTCTCCTTTGCTTTTCACCTCTCTTCTTTTCACAGTTATTTGTAAGCTATCAGTATTTATCTCTTTATACTGCATATTAAAGCCAACATATTATCAGATGTGTGATCTCCAAAGAAGATTTAGCTTCCGGACCAGAGACTAGGCTTGAGTATGTGAATTACAAATTGGCACTTGCCGCTGACTGAACAACAAAGGCATTTGCCATCTGCCTCTATGGAGATTGGACCCCATGCTGGGATAGCTGTTGATCTTCAAGAAACCCTGAGGGAGTTCAAGGTGGAATGAGGCACTCTGCTCCAGGGTATCTGGTGGGACAGGTCTTTAGATAGTTGGATATTTCTAGGAACAGATTTTACGATCTGAATCCTTGCATCTCCTCGTATCCAGAGAAGCACTAAATCCCTTCATGGTGATATCAGATCCTCATGACTAACAAAAAGTCTTTTGTAAAATGAGCACTTCATAGTATTGAACTTCTCCTCCACCAAACCTTATTTATTGTCTTTCCCCCACTACTGCTTTGGAGCAGTCTCTCAGAGCTATCTGAGATGCTGCCTCCTGGTCTGCAGTCCTCATTTTGCCCCAAATAAAACTTAAATAACAACTCTCAAGTTGTACATTATTTTTTAGTCAACAGTTATGGCAACTGATGATGTGACCCAGAGTGGATTTCCTTCCTTTAACTGGATTCCAGGAGGAATCAGTTTTGGTACCAGCAGTAGCCCCTTGCATCCATCCGCCTCCTCAGGGAGTGTAGATGAATTGGGGTAAGTCTCCTGATTCTTGAAACTCCCATATTGGTTGAGAATCTGAGTTTTGTTGAGATTCTGAGTTTTATTTGGTGGTGGAGCAGGTTACCTTCCCCCTCCTAGTAGAAAATATATGGGGGCAGGTGAAACATCCAGGGCATCCCCACTCATGGTCTAGACACTGAGTGGGGCTCGGTTGAAAGATACCAAGGAATTCCCACCCAGTCAAAAGATGCTAGGTGGGGGGCTGGCTGAAAGATGCCAGGAGAACTGCCTACCCAGTGGACAGGTACTGGGTAGAGGGGCTCAACTGGGAAAAAATCGAGGAATACCTGGGGCTCAGCTGAAAGATGCCGAGGTCACTCCATTGTAGGAGACTGGATGGTCTTGGTTGAGTGGTTAAGTAAGAGGCTGATCTGATACTTGTCCTCAGTTTGACTGCCTTTATAGAATTTGTCAGGATAAAAGTGAGGAAAATACAGATGAGCTTTGCTCTGAAGAAAAGGGATGAGACTCCTCTCTGCCAGTTTTGGTTTTCTCAGTTGACTGAGAAATTTACGGGAGTGGTGGGAGACCTAGTCCTCATACCGTGCAGTTGTCCCGTAGGGAAACCCAGTCATTAATTAAAATACTTGCTCATCCAGGGGTTGCACATAAGAACTGGCCATTCGGTGACCTGAGAAGCCACGGTGGTCTTCGATTGTTGGAGGCAGAATCTGAGACACGTAAGATGAGCTGAAATGACTCTGGGGTGACTCCTGGAGGAGTTAAGCTCACAAGCAGCACATGGACCCACTACACAAGTTCATTAGTGATTTTTATCCCTGACAAATTCAGCTTAAAATGGGAAACAGAATCTCTCAACAGAAATAAAGAGGTGTCAGAAAGCCAGACTCTGACTAACACTCTACAATAAATATGGAGCGCATACTTGTAAGTACCTAATTAATTGGAGAAATTATACTAAAAAGAGATCTCAGCCTAAAGTGGCCAAATTTGGGTTCTTTTTATATTCTAAAATTGATATTTTTTTGTGCACAGTTAGAAAAGGCCAGCCATGCTTTGACTGGTATCTGCTGCTGCTGCTGCTGATCTAGAAGCTTCTAAAACAAGAAATGATAGAGCAACTTCTTCACAGAAAATCAACAAGAAATTGCTTGAAACTATCAGAACTAAAAAGGCCGACTTTGCCAGGTTGCAGGTCTAGTGGAACTGGGAAGTCACGTTTGGCATTTATGTCATTTGACTTTTGATTTTGGGGCATTGCTTTACCATCTTTTCGGGGCACTCCTGCCTTTGGCTTTTGATTTCTGGGCATTTATTTTCCTTTTGTTTCATTTGGAGTGTGACTCCTGGCTGATGAAGTTCTGGTTTGGTTTGTTGGCTTTGTTTGAGTGCACAGATATCTGGTACAAACTGTTTGAGCTAATATGTGAATTGCTCACTCTAAGGTTGCACACCCCACCTGGGAACCCCTTGGGAAAGTTTTTAAAATGACTGGTCATCTATAACTATGATCTGATGACAAGAAAAATGGCCTAAAAATATTAGATCTTTATTGACATAGGATAGGAAAATGGACTGAAGTTTCCCTAAGTCCAGGACTTTTTCCTGAATCAATAGCCAGGGACTGATCAAACTAAGACCTCTACTTCCCCAGAGGGACAATCCCTGCTGGAACCAATCTGCCCTTGTTATCAGGGCCAAGTTGAGCACTATCTGGTCTAAATTTTGTCTATAAAACTATGGTCACACACACACACACACACACAATACAATTTTGACAATGTGGTCACAATATTCTTTAGACTCCAGAGGAAGCTTGAAAAAACCCAAATATCTCTTTAAGAATTATTGCCCTAAAAACCAAATATCCCATCTGATTGTTTTCCTCTATTTCTTTTCATTGATCATTGAGGAAGGCTTTCTTATTGCTTCCTGCTATTCTTTGGATCGCTGCATTCAAATGGGTATATCTTTCCTTTTTCCTTTGCTTTTAGCTTCTTTTTCTTTTCTCAGTTATTTGTAAGGCCTTGTCAGACAACCATTTTGCCTTTTTGCATTTCTTTTTCTTGGGGATGTTCTTGATCACTTCCTCCTCTACAGTGTCACAAACCTCCATCCATAGTTCTTAAGGCACTCTGTCTATCAGATCTCAGGTGTCACTTCCACCTGTAATTGTAAGGGGCTTGATTTAGGTCATACCTGAATGGTCTAGTGGTTTTCCCTGCTTTCTTCAATTTAAGTCTGAATTTTTAGTAAAATAATTTTGACAATGTTGATTCTTCCTATCTAATAACATGTTGTTATAACAGTTGTGTCTTGGATGTCCTGACACAAATTTGGCAATCTCTTCTCTAAAGGCATTTAATAATCAACAATTTTATCTGTAGATTCCCTGACTTTCATTATTCCTTCCTGTTCTATGAATGCTTTTCACATCTCTATCATTTAGCCTGAAACAGATTTGTCTAGTAGACAAATTATTAAGATTAATTATTAAGATTATTTGTAATTATTATATTAAAATTATTATTATTAAATTTAATTATATCATCTTAATTATTATTAAGGTTAATATTCTGTCCAGAGAGGCAAGACAAAATGTATTCTATTCTGATGACTCTCTTTCTCATGACCTTAATTATCTCTCAAATATTCCTTTCATACAAACTTTAACAAATTAGAGACAGCATGAGATAGGGCTTTGCCTATGCTTAGGTAGTTAGTAATGCAAATCTGAGAGTCCCTTGTACTGCAAGGAGATCCAACCAGTCCATTCTGAAGATCAGCCCTGGGATTTCTTTGGAGGGAATGATGCTGAAGCTGAAACTCCAGTACTTTGGTAACCTCATGCGAAGAGCTGACTCATTGGAAAAGACTCTGATGCTGGGAAGGATTGGGGGCAGGAGGAAAAGGGGACGACAGAGGATGAGATGGCTGGATGGCATCACTGACTGATGGATGTGAGTCTGAGTGAACTCCGGGAGATGGTGATGGACAGGGAGGCCTGCTGTGTTGGAATTCATGGGGTCACAAAGAGTCGGGCATGACTAAGCAACTGAACTGAACTGAATGAATGCAAGTCTGACTCTTTCTGCTTATGCAACCCAAATTTGGTGGGTTATGGTGTAAAGTGAAGGACTCCTAGCTTTGCGAGTGACTTTTTACATGTAGAAGGGATGTGCTGCAGGAGGCAATGGTGGGTCTTTCTTCAACCACACTGACTTCTAGGAGTATCTTGAAAAGAAAGAGCAGGTGAATTCTACTTTTACTGCTTGTTCCAGATTGTTCTTTGTTTTCACCCTGAGTTTTATATATTTCCTTATATATTTACCACTTTCAAAAGAAGGTGATGGATGTCACTCTTTTTGCAAAGAAAAGTTAGAGCTGTTTGTTCCCAAATTATTTCTACCCTCTCCCTTCATCTCAGTTGATACCCATAGTGGGTTGAACTTACATAAGCAATACTGTATGTTTACTGAATATGATATACCCACATGCTTTAAAGATGAAGCAAATTTCCCTTGTGATATTTGAAGCTTTCTATTGTACAGAAAGGTCCTGTAGATAATTAATTCAGTTAATTAACTGTGAATGTAATTGACTGTTTTTGAAAGCAGTTATTTGCTTAACTGTCATATAAGAACAGAAAAGACAAAATACATACAAATTAGAGAGCTGTTATTGTGATTATTTGAGGTTGTTGCAGAGAAATCTTCTCTATGTTGGACATTTCACAAGACCCTGAATCAGCATGGGCAAATTAGAGATGACTATTTTGAAACTTTAAAAATATACTACTTTTGGTTTACTCAACCAAGGTTGTTTAAACTTTGAGAGAACCTTAATATTAGGCAAGTCTAAAGATGCTAGACAACCCTAAGTAATGTTAAAAACAAATTGTTTTTTTAATGTCGTGTTCATTGGGATTATTTCCAGACAATTAGGAATTTAGAGAATTTCACTTCTACTTTAAACTATAGAAATGAAAAATTTAAATATACAAATATTTGTAGCTTAAAGAAAATTAACTTTAGTAATAAGTTGCTAAGTATACAAAGAATTTGCCATTATTCAAAGTTCAAAAATTCTGGTTTTTATAGGCTGCAGAAACAAATCAATAGAGAAGAAATCCGTGATGGGTATTAGCTATTAACAGATGGTCATATGCTGAAGTTAATACTTACCATTCCCATGCCTGGAAAGTTCCTTCCTTTAGAATTAATTTCTAAATTGTCACTCATACATAACTTAATGGAAAAGGTAAAGTTCATTAAGGAAATGAAAGAATGATACATCTGCTTATTTTTGACATATGGTATATTCTTTAGATGATCTCCAAACAAAATAATTATGTATGCTGTGATAAAGGAGTATTAAAACAAAGCCAATTAGTATATTCCACAGAGACTTGGATTATAACTAAGTCATTGGGGCAAATAAGTCAAAGTTCTATATCAAGACCTTTAGCAAAGTCCCCTGAGTATGCTTCAGAGAGAGTGTGCTGAAGACAAGCTTCACCAGTGAAAGGCCAATAAAACTAGCAACAGTGATAGGACAAAAGTACTTTTTTTTTTTTTTTTTTTTGCAGGTTTTAAGTCATGTTCTACACAATGACAAGCTTTGTGCAGCATTACTTATTCCTTTTCTTGGTGATCCACGTAACCTTACATAAAATAGTGCTATTATAAAGGAAGAATCAATCACAAAGGATATTAGGAGTATGAAAGGATGGTTAAACTTTCCCATTCATTCATTCATTTATATAACAGACATTTTTCAGATCTGCAGTGGTTAGAAGTGTTGTTAGAAATCAATATATCATAATATTTCCTCAAGGCTCTTGTAGTCCAGTATAGTGATGGAATCAAATATACCAGTATTTTAGTTTCTGGCAAAAAATATACTTAGAGGATATTATAATAGCATATAAGGGATGGAGAGGCCATTTTTTTCTTGCAAGAGACAGCAAAGACCTTATAGAGAGGTGACAAGAAATGTGTAAATTAATTAAACAATGATTTGTAGATTGTCTTCACTGCAGATATAGTGAAGAAGCAAGACACAATCTTTGTCTTCAAGGATCTTATAGAATTTTGGAAAATGGATACTTAGCAGACAAGGGGATAAAAGTGGAAATACAGAGGTTTTGAGTATATTTGGATGTATTAGTCAATGTGCCTTCCACACCCATCTGTCACTTTGAGATTAAACTTCTAGTGCTCCTCTTATCCTGCCCCCAGGAAATGATGCTCAGTGTGTTTTCTTTTTATGTTTCATTTTAGTTTTGTTTTCCCTGCATGCTCTGACCATCAGTCTCAGGTTCAGCCCAAGTAGTAATGAGTTGAGCTAGATTTGCAATTCACTGACAAACAGCACACAACCAGTAGGCAATGGGCTCTGGAGCACAGGTGACTTTGTACAGAGCTGTGCATTGTGGGCAGGTTGTTTCATGTAAAAAGATGAATTGAGGAGAGTAGGCATGTCAAGACTTTGACTCAGGGAGCTGACTCAGGGAGGCAGATATTAGAGATCATGCCATAAAAGAATAACTTAAATTGCTTTTCTTTCAGTTTCACTCCTTGTGATGTGATTTGTACTTATACATCAGAATCTGTGAGCTGTTCATACCTTTATCATTAGTTATCTCCTTCCATTGACTTTAAATGTTTTGGGTGGGTTTCTATTGCTTTTTTTCTAAAAGTAGCAGGGAATGTTGGTGAATCTCTAGAGAGATTTTGAGGGTAAAAAGTAGAAAACAGAGTCCTGAAAGAAAGACATGTCCATAATGAACAGTTTTGTGTGCTGTGATTAGGAATTTGGAATTTACATTATGAAAATGAAAATCACTGTAGGCTTCCAAGCAAAGTGGCATGATCATTATATAATGGTCACTTGGGTGCTTTTTAGGAGTCATAAATGGAGCTAGATGATGACATTGATGAAAGGGATAGTAAAAGTCTGTAGTAAGGCAGAAGCTGTAGGGATATAAGGAAGATATTTAAGACATATCAGTGTTGTGGAGCTTACGTGACTTGCACACTGATCCCATGAAAGGAGTGAAAGATTAATGACAAATTAATCAAATGGATTAATGACAAATGAATTTCCTTTATCAATACAGGAAATCATGGAAGTAGTGTTGTATTTGACAGAAGAAAAATGAGTGTAGTTGTCGAGATATTAATATTGGGATGTTCCTTCACTGAGGATTCAGTCAAGGAAACAAGGTGCAGTAAAAGTAATTTGTGTTTTCAAATGTCTTGGAGTTTCAGTAAAGAGAAGAATTCAACACAGGAGTTAAGCAGGAAAAGCACAAATGGATGATAAACACTTGCTGAGATTATTGTTATTCAATTACACCTGCTCTTATTATATGGGCTTTCCAGGTGGTGCAATGGTAAAGAATCTGCTTGCCAATGCAGGAGATGTAAGGGACTTGGGTCCCTGGGTCTGGAAGATTCCCCTGGACATCCCCTGGCAACCCACACTAGTCTTCTTGCCTGGGAAATTTCATGACAGAGAAGCCTGGTGGGTTGTAGAACCAGACATGACTGAGCACACACACACACTTATCCATTTTGTCCTTTTAAAACTGTGATGGCTGTCATTTGGAGACTTGATATCAGAAGCTGGATAACAAATTCACATGTGTAATGTTTGATTTTCCTAGTAATCATCCTCTAAGGCAACTATTAATATCATAATTTCGCAGTTGCAGAAGCTTGGCTATACAAAGTCTAACTAACATGCCCAAGGTGATAGCAATATAGTAAATATTCAATCCAATTTGAATATTTGAATATTCAAAGAAGGCAACATCTGTCTGATTCCATAGCTTGTGCAATGAATGATGTGCTACATATTGCGTTCCAAACACGAGGTGAGCTGAAGAAGGCACAACTGTCCATAACATTCACCATCAACATTTGTCATTTGACATTTCAATTCTCATAGGAGACAAGCTTTCTTGTGGGCTGGGCGAGAGTGAAGAGGGTGAAAAGTGAAAAGGTTCGATGGCAGAAAAGCAGGTTCAAGATCAGAAAATGAAATGGTATTTTCCTCCTCTTTAGCCTCTGAGGTTTTAACCATTGACCTTTAAAGTTAGCCTGAGACACATGTGAGCAGAGGAGCTGTGGTGGCTGATACTACCCCACAGCATCACACTGGACAGATTTGGAGAGAGATTTTTGTATGAGATGCTCTTTAATTCTGTAGGAGAATTATTTATTTCTGACAGTTGAGATCATAGGACACAAACTTGAGACCTGATTTGTATTTGTACTTTAAGTGTAAGACCAATCTTTCTATGTTGCAAAGAGGAGAAAAGTCACTTTTTATTAAATATTCTACAGAGCATTCCTTCAATTGTTAATGTTAATATCATCCTGGGATATCTTTGCAAATGCCATCCCTTAGCTTGTTCTGCAAATGTAAAGGTTAGAAACGGTTTCAGGAAGCATGGTCACTATTTTAAATAACTTTTTTCCTTTAAGCAGCATAAATTTATATACATAATTCATTGTTTTGCATTAAGGAATAATAGAAGACATGACAGAAATCTAATATTTGTGAGGAGGCAGAAACCAGTGTCTTTTTAGATAGGATACTGCCTGATGCTTAGATGGTCTTCTTGGGGGTGCATGTGCATGCTAAGTCGCTCAGTCATGGCCTACTCTTTGCGACCCTATGGACTGTAGTCCACCGGGCTCCTCTGTCCATGGGATTCTCCAGGCAAGAATACTGGAGTGGTCTGCCATGCCCTCCTCCAGGGCATCTGCCTGATCAAGGGATTGAATCTATGTCTTTTATATTTCTTGCATTAGCAGGCAGGTTCTTTACAACTAGCACCACTGGGGAAGCCCTTTTTGGGGTTAGAAAAGAGAGAATCTGGTATTGAACTGTCAAATAATGTAACTCTTTAAATAGTTGTATGTGGCTTTCTGGATTTTAATTAATTAAAATTAACTGCAATAAGAAATTTATTTTCTTATTCATAGTAGGAATTAAAGAAACAGAGAACAGATTAAAATGGTATCAAGGATGAGAGAGTAGCTGCTCTGTCAAAATATATTGCTTAATTAGCCCTTTTATGTATGTGAGATTATGGGTCAAATATATGTTATCTAGTTTTAGACTAACTTCTTCTGCATTCCTTTGTTTCTAATTATTTTTTTAACAATTACAAATATGTCTTTGTATTGAATATTTTCTTTTACTGAAGACAAGAACATTTTTAAACAATGAAAGAACTATAACCATTCATCCATTTATCCAGCCATCTATCTGTCATTTATGTTTGTAGAAAGTTTTCGGTTTCATAAACGTACCAAAAAGTAAGCAATAATGGTAATGTACCACTTTCTATCCATTACTTGAATACTTTTAGTTGAGTTGAGTCCTCTGTTATACCACAGGAGATGTATCTCTGTAATTGTTATAGATACAGAGATCAAACAATCTAGCAACTTCAATGTCTATGATAATACATATAGTTATTTATAAAACAATTTCATATACATGTTTATAGATATTCTTTTCTAATTTAGTCTTTATTATGTACATTTGTGCATTTGTTTTACATACATATATATGAAAACATGACATTGTAAAATTAATTTCTTAACATTAATTTATTTTAATTGGAGGATAATAGCTTTATAATATTGTGATGGTTTTTGCCACACATCAACGTAAATTGGCCAAGGACGCTGATGCTGGGAGGGCCTGGGGGCAGGAGGAGAAGGGGATGACAGAGGATGAGATGGCTGGATGGCATCACCGACTCAATGGAGATGAGTTTGACTGAACTCTGGGAGTTGTTGATGGACAGGGAGGCCTGGTGTGCTGTGATTCATGGGGTCACAAAGAGTTGGACATGACTGAGTGACTGAGCTGAACTGAACTGAAGTGATATATATGTTTATCACACCCTGAATCCCCCTCTCACCTCCCTCCCCACCCTATCCCTCTAGGCTGTAATTTTAATAACAGTAACATTAACTGAGAAATTGCTAGATCCTCGGTCCGTTCACTAGATCCAATAAGGGAAAATTATTGTCCTTAATATAAACTCAAAACTAATTTCCCAAAATGAAATAATTTGTCTTTTTCAACACTTTTAGTCCTATAGATTCTTACCCACTGTGTGTCTGTTTAAAAAAGTTCAGTATATGTTGTTAAAAATACCATCCTGTTCCTGATATTACTTCAGGTTCTCTCACTGCATTCCAAATATCTGTCTTTGTTGTTGTTCAGTCACTAAGCTGTCTTCAACTCTTTGTCACCCCATGGGCTGCAGCACGTCAGGTTCCTCTCTTCTCCACTATGTCCTGGAGTTTGCACAAATTCATATCCACTGAATCAGTAATGCTGTCGGATCCTCTGCTGCCTCTTTCTCCATTTCCCTTCATTTCTTCCCAGCATGAGGGACTTTTGCAGTGAGTTGACTCCTCACCTCAGGTGACCAAAGTATTGGAGCTTCAGCTTCAACATCAGTCCTTCCAATGAATATTCAGAGTTGATTTCCTTTAGAAATGACTACTTTGATCTCTTTGCAGTCCAAGGGATTCAGAAGAGTATTCTCCAGCACCGCAATTTGAACAGGTTAATTCTATGGCACTCAGCCTTCTTTATGGTCCAACTCTCACATCCATACATGACTATTGGAAAAACCATAGCTTTGACTACAGGGACCTTTGTCTGCAAAGTGATGTTTCTGGTTTTTAATATACTGTCAAGGTTTTTATAGCAGTCTTCCAAGGAGAAAATGTCTTAATTTTATGGCTGCAGTCTCTGCAGTGACTTTGAAGCCCAAGAAAATAAAATTTGTCATTACTACCACTTTTTCCCCATCTGTTTGACATGAAAAGATGAGACTGAATGCCATGATCTTAGTATTTTGAATGGTGAGTTTTAAGTCAGCTTTTTCACTCTCCTCTTTCACCCTTGTCTAGAGGCTCTCTAGTTCCTCTTTGATTTCTGCCATTAGAGTGATTATTTGCATATCTTAGATTATTTATTTCTCCCAGACATCTTGAATCCAGCTATGGTTCATCCACCTGGTGTTTCACATGATGTACTCTGCATAAAAGTTAAATAAGCAGAGTGACAATATACAGTCTTGCTGTCTTCTTTTCTCAATGTTGAACCAGTTTGTTGTTCCATGTCCAGTTTTAACTGTTGCTTTTTGATCTGCATGCAGGTTTCTCAGAGAGACAGATAAGGTTGCCTGGTGTTCCCATGTCTTTAAGAATTTGCCACAGTTTGTTGACATCCACACATCTCATCCTCTGTCATCCCCTTCCTCTGCCTTCAGTCCTTTCCAGCATCAGGGTCTTTTCCAATGAGTCAGTTCTTTGCATCAAGTGGCCAAAGTATTAGAGTTTCAGCTTCAGCATCAGTCCGTCAATGAATATTCAGGACTGATTTCCTTTAAGATGGAGTGGTTGGATCTCCTTGCAGTCCAAAGGACTCTCAAGAGTCTTCTCCAACACCACACTTCAAAAGCATCAATTCTTTGGTGCTCAGCTTTCTTTATAGTCCAACTCTCAAATCCGTACATGACTATTGGAAAACCATATCTTTGACTAGATGGACCTTTGTTGGCAAAGCAATGTCTCTGCTTTTTAATATGCTGTCTGGGTTGGTTGTAGCTCTTCCAAGGAGCAAGTGTCTTTTAATTTCATGGCTGAAGTCACCATCTGTAGTGATTTTGGAGCTCCCTAAAATAAAGCCTGTCACTATTTCCCTATCTATTTGCCATGAAGTGATGGGACCAGATGCCATGATCTTAGTTTTCTGAATGCTGAGTTTTTATTTGAGTTGGGTATTATATCAGTGAGGTAAAACAGATTTTAAAATACAGGTTTTCAATTGTAATTGTTACTTAGTTCCTTTTTAGAACAATAGAAAATCTATTGTTTGAAATTGAGAATCTTGCTAAATTGGTTCCAACGCAATGATCATCTGTAAGAGGATAGAATATCAAGAATGTGCCTTTCTAAGAGCAAATATATATAGATATATAAATAGTTAAAGACTTTTTCTTGTGATTAATCTTTGTTGAAAGTCAACACCAATATTGCTAAGCATATAGACTTTTATTTTCTTGGAAAATAATTTTACTCTAGACATAGGAAAATAAGCATTTACTGGCATTTTTAAGACTTTTTATTTTGCATCTTAGGTAACTTGACACCTTGTTGATGCAAGTGGAGGAGGCCCACAAAAGCTCCTTTTACTAAATCATACTAGTAAACTATTCATAGGTCCTCAGTCCAAATTATACACTTGGGCTAAACAAGGTTGTGCATACATACACATATGTATGTATATACACACACACAAGGATATATATATATATATATATATATATATATATATATATATGTTTAAGTCCCCTATATATCAAGATATGTCTTGATAAGCATTATGGATTAAGAAATGAATTATCAAGTTCAATATATATATATATATAAATATTCAATATATATATAAAATGAATTATCAAGTTCTCTCTATATATAAATCATATAAATTTACTGAATTTTTATAATAAATGTACTATTATTTAAATTTAATTATAATATTATAATTATAATGAGGGTATATACACACCCTCTCACACACACACACACACACACACACACACACACACACACATATAGAAAGATAGATAAAGAATCAGTCTCTTTGTGTAACTGCATTCTTAATAATCTCGGGAGCTTTAAAGAGACATTGTATATCAGATAGTAGGATGTGTGGGAGAAGCCAGTCTGTAGAAAGAAATACAATAGAAAAAGATGTGCAAAGAAGCAGAAGTAAGGGTCTGTTTCTGTGTCTTCAGCAGTATTTAGATCCACGGTTATGTAATCCTGAGCGTCTGCTACTTCTTTCACACCTCATAGTCATTAGATTCTGAGAAATAGCCCTACAGCCTTCAGACAAATGTTTTCTTTTTGTGTAAGACCTCTCTACATAAAATCAGAGTCCTATGTAAACTATTTGGGAAGAAAACCATTGCTTGAAGGACATGTAACCAGTTATTATTAACATGTTTTATGTTTACCAACCATAAGAACACTGCTGCAAAATAATAACATGCATTTTGAGTCTATGGAGGAAGGCTGTATGTTTTTGTCTTTGCATGATATTTAAGTATATTTGAGCTCTGTTATAGTGTATTTCTGCATTTTCGACTCTTTGTTGACCATGATGACTACTCCATTTCTTTTGAGGGATTCCTGCCCACGGTAGTAGATATAATGGTCATCTGAGCTAAATTCACCCATTCCAGTCCATTTTAGTTCGCTGATTCCTGGAATGTCAATGTTCACTCTTGCCATCTTCTGTTTGACCACTTCCAATTTGCCTTGATTCATGGACCTGATATTCCAGGTTCCTATGCAATATTGTTCTTTACAGCATCGAACCTTGCTTCTATTACCAGTCACATCCACAGCTGGGTATTGGTTTTGCTTTGGCTCCATTCCTTCATTCTTTCTGGAGTTATATCTCCACTGATCTTCAGTAGCATATTGGGCACCTACTGACCTGGGAAGTTCTTTCAGTATCCTATCATTTTGCCTTTTCATACTGTTCATGGGGTTCTCAAGGCAAGAATACTGAAGTGGTTTGCCATTCCCTTCTCCAGTGGACCACATTCTGTCAGACCTCTCCACTATGACCTGTCTTGGGTTGCCCCGCTGGCATGGCTTAGTTTCATTGAGTTAGACAAGGCTGTGGTCCTAGTGTGATTAGATTGACTAGTTTTCTGTGAGTATGGTTTTAGTGTGTCTGCCCTCTGATGCTCTCTTTGCAACACCTACCGTCTTACTTGGGTTTCTCTTACCTTGGGCATGGGGTATCTCTTCACGGCTGCTCCAGCAAAGCACAGCCACTGTTCCTTACCTTGGATGAAGGGTATTTCCTCACCACTACCCTTCCTGACCTTTAATGTGAGATAGCTCCTCTAGGCCCTCCTGTGCCGCATAGCCACCGCTCCTTGGATGTGGGGTTGCTCCTCCTAACCGCCGCCCCTGACCTCGGACTTGGGTAGCTCCTCTCGGCCGTTTCTGCACTGTTGCAGCCTGGCACTCTCGGCTGCTGCCCCTGACCTTGGGCGTGGGGTAACGCCTCTTGGCTGCTGCCCTTTGGGCATGGGGTCCTCCCAGCTTCTGCCCCTGACTTTGGACATGGAGTAGCTCCTCTCAGCCGCACTTAGTGTACTGGTCACAGCCGCCAGCGAGGAACTAAAAAGCCTCTTGATGAAAGTGTAAGTGGAGAGTGAAAATTCTGGCTTAAAGCTCAACATTCAGAAAACGAAGATCGTGGCATCTGGTCCCATCACTTCATGGGAAAAAGATGGGGAAACAGTGGAAACAGTGTCAGACTTTATTTTTGGGGGCTCCAAAATCACTGTATATGGTGATTGCAGCCATGAAATTAAAAGACGCTTACTCCTTGGAAGAAAAGTTATGACCAACCTAGATAGCATATTCAAAGGCAGAGACATTACGTTGCCGACTAAGGTCCATCTAGTCAAGGCTATGGTTTTTCCTGTGGTCATGTATGGGTGTGAGAGTTGGACTGTGAAGAAGGCTGAGCACTAAAGATTTGATGCTTTTGAATTGTGGTGTTGGAGAAGACTCTTGAGAGTCCCTTGGACTGCAAGGAGATCCAACCAGTCTATTCTAAAGGAGATCAGCCCTGGGATTTCTTTGGAAGGAATGATGCTAAAGCTGAAATTCCAGTACTTTGGCCACCTCATGCGAAGAGTTGACTCACTGGAAAAGACTCTGATGCTGGGAGAGATAGAGGGGCAGGAGGAGAAGGGGACGACCGAGGATGAGATGGTTGGATGGCATCACGGACTCGATGAACGTGAGTCTGAGTGAACTCCGGGAGATGGTGATGGACAGGGGAGGCCTGGCGTGCTGTGATTCATGAGGTCGCAGAGTCGGACACGACTGAGCGACTGAACTGCACTGACTGATAGTATATTTCCATCGAAGATGCTTGTAACGTGCCATGGCAATACTTCCGGGGATCTTTGCTCCCTGATAGGCTCAGTAAAATCCATATTAGTGTCATTGCCCCCTGATTATGGGGATGGAGTCTTGTCCTATCACTGTAGTGAGGGGATTTATTGCTCTCTTTCTTCTTAATCTGCCTTTTTGTAAATATGAAAATAACATTTTGAAAAACTTACTTTGTCAGAGGTAGAACATAAGAGCTTTTAAGTTCGTCCATTAATGCTTGTTGTGTATATGTAGCTATGTTAATAATAATATATATTATTTTTTCAGTTTCTTTTCCCTTACAGCTTATTATAAAACACTGTGTGTCGTTCTCTGTGCTATACAGTAGGTCCCTGTTGGTTGTCTATTTTCATACATGGTAATGTGTATACGTTAATCCAAAACCCCTAATTTATTCCTCTTCCCTTTTTCTGTTAGTAACCATAAGTTTGTATGCCTATGGGTCTATTTTTGCCTGGTATATAGTTCATTTGTATAATTTATTTTTCAGTTCTACATATAAGCAATATCATATGAATATTGGTCTTTCTGTGTCTGGCTTAGTTTACTTTACCTTTTGATGATATTGTTAAAGGGTATGTTTTTACATTTTAACCATGTAGGTAGGTTAGATAGTGGTATCCTATTGCAGTTTTAATTTGTATTTTCTTGATCAATATCAATGTTGGGTGACCTTTAAGATATTTATTGGTCATTTGGCTTCCTTCTTTTGTAAAGTGCCAGTTCAAATTTCTTGTTCACTAAAGAATTGACTTGTCTTTTCCTTTTTAACTAATAGGAGTCCTTTATTATTTCCTTAATATGAGACTCATTGTCAGTTATATTGTCAATGGTACACTCATTGTCACAGTGTTGAATATATAATTATTCATTGGCCTTGCTGTTTATATTCTTTTTGTGTCTTTTTATAAATTACTAATACTAGTCTAAGTTATTTATAGTTTTCTTTGTGTTAGAGAATTTTTTCTTGTTTAACAAATCATCCTATGCTATGAAAACATGGTTGTCTTTGTCCTAGAATTTTTATTCTTTACCTTTCACATATATAGGATCCATCTGGGATTGATAATTGTGTATGTTGTGAAGTAGGTTATTTATTTATCTAACTAGTTAATTTACAAACTGCCATTTATAGGATAGAAAAGACTGCTTTTCACCCCTGCTCTACAATACCAGTTTTGTTAAAAATCAAAGGCCTCCTATGTGGGTCTATTTCCAAATTGTCTCTTCAGAGAACTGAAGAGACATTTGTCTCTTGGCCCATTCTTCTCTCCTTGTACCATCACACTGCTTTAACTACTATTGTTACATGCTTGTTATAGTAAGTGTTCTCACTTTGTTCTTGGCAGTTTGGGGCCCTATTTATATCTATGTTAATATTAAAATCAGCTTGCTAATTTCATAAGAATTCTAGGATTTTACAGGAGTAATGTTAAATCAGTACATTAATTTGAAAAGACTTTCAAACAAAAGGCATGCTATTTCCCTTTCTTAAGAATGTCTTTAGTTTCTCCCAATGAAGTTTTATATTTAGCTGGTGCAGGGCTTTTGTACATCTTTTATCAGATCTGTTCTTTAGAGTGTGGGTTTTGGTGCTATTGTAAATGGTATTATTTTTAAAGATCCATTTCCTAAAATTTTGTTCGTGATTAAATAGAGAAATAGAACTATTATTTAAAATAATTTTACATCTAGATACCCTCATTAACTTCCTAATTCTAACACATTAGGTATAAGTAGATTTCAGATTGTCTACATATCCTCTTCAAATAATGACATTCCTATGTAGTTTCCTATAACCCTAGCTTTAGTTGTATAACACAAATTTGAAAGCCACATTTTCAATATAATTTGGTTCAAAATACTGTGTAATTTCCATTTTGATAGCTTTTTTCACTAATGCACTATTTAGTAGTGGATTGTGTATGTGTGCTAAGTCGCTTCAGTTGTGTCTGACTCTTTGCAACCTTATGGACCATAGCCTGTCAGGCTCCTTTGTCCATGGGATTCTCCAGGCAAGAACACTGGAGTGGGTTTTGATGTCCTCCTTCGTGTGGATTTCCTGACCAAGGAATTGAACTCATGTCTCTTACATCTCCTGTGTTGGCTGGCTGATTCTTTACTACTAGCACCACCTGGGAAGCCCAGTAGTGGATTCAGTTCAGTTTAGTTCAGTAGCTCAGTTATGTCTGACTCTTTGCAACCCCAGGGCTGCAGCACACCAGGTTACCCTGTCCATCACCAACTCTCAAAGCTTGCTCTAACTCCTGTCCATTAAGTCGGTGATGCCATCAAACCATCTCATCCTCTGTCATCCTCTTCTTCTCCCACCTTCAATCTTTCCCAGCATTAGGGTCTTTTCCAGTAAGTCAGTTCTTCACATCAGGTAGCCAACGTATTGGAGCTTCCACTTTAGCATCAGTCCTTCCAATGAATATTCAGGACTGATTTTCTTTAGGACTGACTGACTGGATCTCCTTGCAGTCCAAGGGATTCTCAAGAGTCTTCTCCAACACCACACTTCAAAAGCATCAATTCTTCAGTGCTCAGCTTTCTTTATAGTCCAATTCTCACATCCATACATGACTACTGGAAAAACCATAGCTTTGACTAGATGGACCTTTTTTGGGAAAGCAATGTCTCTGCTTTTTAATATGCTGTCTAGGTTGGTTATAACTTTTCTTCCAAGGAGTAAATGTCTTTTAATTTCATGGCTGCACTCATCATCTGCAGTGTTTTTGGAACCCCCAAAATAAAGTCAGCCACTGTTTCCATTGTTTCCGCATCTATTTGCCATGAAACGATGGGACTGGATGCCACGATTTTAGTTTTCTGAATGTTGAGTTTTAAGCCAGCTTTTTCACTCTCCTCTTTTGTTTTCATCAAGAGGCTCTTTAGTTTCTCTTCATTTTCTGTCATAAGGGTGGGGTCATCTGCATATGTGAGATTATTGATGTTTATCCCAGCAATCTTGATTTCAACTTGTCCTTCATCTAGCCTGGCATTTCACTTGCTGTAATTCTGTATATAAGTTAAATAAGCCAGGTGACGATATACAGCCTTGACATACTCCTTTCCCAATTTGGAACCAGTCTGTTGTTCCATGTCCAGTTCTAACTGTTGCTTCTTGGCACCTGCATACAGATTTCTCAGGAGGCAGGTAAGGTGGTCTGGTATTCCACTATAAATAGTGGACAACTTCATTTAAATAATACATGAATATTTTCCATTTACTTTTTGCTACTTATTTGTAGTTGAGTTACATTGTAGGAAGAGAACATCTTGTATATGATTTTATATACATGCACAATTTTTGAGATTTGTTGTTTGGCTCATAATCTTGACATCTAATACCCTAGGACTTCCCTATTTAATTTTTTTCTCCATTATCCACTCTAACAACTTGAAAGTAGCTCTTCATTACATCTCAGTCTAATAATTTTTGACATAGCGCCATATCCATTTCTTTAGTGATATTTATCACAGTTTGTAGATGTGTGTGTGTGTATTCTATGATTTCAGGAACTATGTCTGCTTCTATAATACTGCTTTCTGTGGCTATCATGAGACTTCAGATATGTATAGGCCCTAAAACAATATTTGATGAATTCAGTCAATAGTGATTGAATTTCTGGATGAAGGTAGAATGGGCTATGGAGAGTATGTGGCATACATAAAGACAACCAAAGGTAGAGCTTTAAAGATAGACAGTCATAGATAGAATGTAGTGTGGAGAACTGAGAAGGAATGACTTGAGGGATAACAGTAAATTAGGACAGTGGTGTATCATGCATGCTAAAAGAGAAGAAATGTCACAAGACAGCAAAATAACCAACTGTCACAAGTTGTAGATAGGTTAAGAATAATATGGAGAAGGCAATGGCACCCCACTCCAGTACTCTTGCCTGGAAAATCCCACGGACGGAGGAGCCTGGCGGGCTGCAGTCCATGGGGTTGCTAAGAGTCAGACACGACCGAGTGACTTCACTTTCAATTTTCACTTTCATGCATTGGAGAAGGAAATGGCAACCCACTCCATTGTTCTTGCCTGGAGAATACCAGGGACGGAGGAGCCTGGCTGGCTGCCATCTATGGAGTCGCACAGAGTTGGACACAACTGAAGTGACTTAGCAGTAAGAATAATAAGAACTGAAGTATATGTATTTGACTTGGAACTGAGGAGACTGATAACAAGGGTCAAAACTTGAAGTAATGTGGATGCTAGACATTACCGGATTTAAGATGGCTGCAAAGTAGTAGTTTATTCAGATACTTCTAAAAATGTGTGCGTATTACTTTCAGAAGAATCTCTCTTTTCACTCTATCAATTAAATTACATAGTTAGGAGAAATCTTGATTTAACTTTTCTTTTAACAGAGGTAAGAACTGAAGCCTGAGATTGTGGAGTCAAAACAGAACCCAAATGCCTTATTCTCATTCCATTCTTTTTTTCCTTACATCAATTGTTGTGTATAAGTTGCTTCCTTTCGGAGGGAAGCATAGTATCATATGAGTTGACTAAAGGCAAGGTGTTCTCTTGGGACACAGTAGTTTGCTGTAGAGTACCATTTACCTAATTTTTAGTGTGGCTGTTGAATATACATCATTACTGCTCTTAAAAACTTCCTTTCAATGCCATGCGACCATAAAAGGGAATAAAATGCAGAGTGCATAACATACTGATTGTTAAAATAAGGTGGACCATTCAGGAAATAACATACAAATTGAATGAGGATTTAAAAATGTGAGGTTGTGATCCAGTTCTAGGAAAAACGCAAGGTGGGGAAAAATCAAGATAACCAGTGGCAATACAGAGGTTTTGAGCTCCTGGGTGTGAGATGGAAGGGAAAGGAGAGAAAGAAAATCACCTTTATTGAGCATCTGTCCTTTAAGGCACTTTGAAATGACTGAGCAATTTAATCCTTAAGATAAATCTTGGCATAAATGCTATTGTTGCTACCTTTGTTTTTCTAAAGGGGATTCCAAGATACAAAGAGCTTGTAGAAAGAACTTGCCTAAGAACACAAGTGAACAAGTGACAGACCTGGGATCTGAGCCTTAGTGAGTCTTTCTTCAGAGGCTGTCTCTTATCTACTGCATCATATGGCAGATGAGGAAACTAAGTCTCAGGAAGATTTTTCGCTACCCAAGCTTGTAGAGTGACAATAAACTAAATCTGGATCTATGCCCAGTTGTCTCATTCTGTAGTCTGTGCACCTCCTCCTCCATCTGCTTTGAGAAACTATGCTTCCTCAGTGTGTATGAATTGAAAGAGACACATGTACCCCAATGTTCATTGCAGCACTGTTTATAATAGCCAGGACATGGAAGCAACCTAGATGTCCATCAGCAGATGAATGGATAAGAAAGCTGTGGTTCATATACACTATGGAATACTACTCAGCCCTTAAAAAGAATAAATTTGACTCAGTTCTAATGAGATGGATGAAATTGGAACCGATTATACAGAGTGAAGTAAGCCAGAAAGAAAAACACCGATACAGTATACTGACACATATATATGGAATTTAGAAGACAGTAATGATGACCCTATATGTGAGACAACAAGAGACACAGAGGTATAGAGTGGACTTTTGGACTCTGAGGGAGAGGGAAAGGGTGGGATGGTTTGGGAGAATGGCAGTGAAGCATGTGTATTTTCCTGTAAGAAACGAAGCGCTAATCTATGTTTGGTGTAGGATGCAGGATGCATGGGGCTGATGCACAGGATTATTCAGGTAGAGGATGTGGGGTGGGAGGTGGGAGGGGGCTTCGGCATTGGGAGATTGTGTTCACCTATGGCTGATTCGTGTCAATGTATGGCAAAACAAATACAGTATTGTAATTAAAAAAATAAATAAATTTAATTTAAAAAAAAAGAGAAACTATGCTTGTGCTCTCTCATTCTTGGGGGGTTCATAATTCAGATTAATAAACTGAAAGCTTTGGGGAATCTTGTAAAGAAAAAAACTGGTTACTTTAACTAAATTCAGCTTTCCTGGTGTGTCCAAATTTATTTGATCATATTATGCCTCTTTTTCTTGTAGGTTCTATTAACTTTGTACCAATATGATAGATTATAGGATGCCTTGAGGAATAGTGCCTCTTGCTAGACAGTGTCACAGTTGATCAAAGGATGTTTAATGAAGCAACAAAGACATATTTCATCTAGCCTTTTGATAAGGGCTTTATTGCTGGTGGTTTAATATGCACCTCATACTATTGGGATAGGGAGGAGTAAGAATATTCTTTTAAAGGATATTTTAAAAGACCAGAGGAGGGAGACTCTGAAATGATTTTTGGTATCTGAAATTCACATGAGTACTGCCTGAAACAGCTCTTAGGGGTGGAGCTGAGATTAACATTCAGATACTGTTCCTGATTTGAGAGTAAACTGGAATTATGTTGCATTGTGCAATCTTTAACAGCAAATTAGACTTAGTTAAAAATTTCACGCTAGGGATGAAAGGGATTTAACTTTTTAAAAACAGATGAACAGGGAACCTGACTGTTGTGGTACAATGTTGTTATTTCCAGAATTCCTGAAAATAATCCACTCCCTACATTACCTATAAACAATTTAGATGCAATCAGGTAGTATGATGAAGGGTTTGGTGAGCTGTGGCTAACTCCTATTTACATCTAATTAAGTTTTGAACATGATCTGTGTAAAGGACTGAGTAGCTTTGTAAAATGGGAAAGGCTACATATTCTTACATAATTTTGCACCTAAAATTAGTTATCTTTCTTGTGACTTTTTCCCTCTTGTTTTATATCTCCAATTCTCTTGTTGTGTGTCTTCAACATCCTATTATTCATGCCCCCCAACATCTTAATTTGAATAACATGCTTAATCTGAAGAAAGAGAAAAAGGCAGGAGGAGAGAAGAAAGAAGAGAAAGATACAGAGAATTGTGTGTTACTTTAGGATTCAAAGAAAACCTATTTTTAAGAAAGGGCAAACATTAAGTGTGTGCTGTATAGGTTAGCTGAAACAATACACATTTAATGTTTGTAGTAACTGGTCTAAATCACATGGTAGTTAAGTTATACATATAATTATTGAATCACAATTGAGCACTCAATATGGTATCCAGCCATGATAAGATTTACCTAAAAATATTTAACTTAAATACAATTAAGCATATTTTTCTTTCCATAGTTTTCTTCTTATATATATGTTTGCATTTTCCCATTATATATGTTAAATTCATTACATGGACCATTTTTGAGGGAGCCAAAATGTCAATTACATTTTGTAAGGAGAAAGATAAACTTTATAAATATGCTTTTACAGAAAATATTTCCAAGGATAAATCTATTGCCACAGACCAAGGAAAAGAGAATAAGTTTCATTTCAATTATGGTTAATAGGTTTTCTATGCTTATCAAAATAAAGATTCATTTTCCAAAGCTAAGAATTTATAGAGAAGTAAGCAAATAAAGTTGGAATTTTCAAAGTTTAGAGGGTATTAATGGAGGATGGTATTATGAAAAGTGAAGTAGTGAAAACATACTCTGAATATGACTGATAAAAGACTTGGCAAATGAAGAAGGTTTGGAATGGTTTTAGATTTGGGGTGTGGATTTCAAAGTTCACCTGAGAGTATGTGAAAAAAGGGGAAGTATTTGGCTTCTTTTTCCATTGTCCATGTATGCAGTCAAATGTGAGTAGGGAAACGGATATATGTATTTAAATTCTCATACTTCTTTTTGCATAGGTATTAAAGGTGCCATTCCTTCTGAAGATAGTTTTATGTCAGTTTTAAAGAAATGGTCAGAAATGGCAAGAGATGAATCTTTTTTTTCAAGTTGACTTTATTTTATTTTTAAAATTTATTTTTAATTAGAGGAAAATTGGTCTACAATGTTGTGTTGGTTTCTGCTGTACAACAGTGTGAATCAAGTATACGTATGTAGGTATCCCTTCCTTCGTGGGCCTCCCCCAAACCCCAAATCATTGTTTCTTGATCTCAAAGATAGAACAAATATTTAAATAAAACAGATAGATTAGAATACTTTTCTTATGACTCCTCTGTATGAAATAAAACATTTTTGCTGTTCAATTCTGATTTTGTAAACTCAACTTTTCAGAGCATTGTAATGCTACTTTATGTAGAGATGACTGATAAGTATTTTTCTTTGGTAATAAAAGTTGCTGGTAGATTTGAGCATGACTTAGCATCTAGATGACTCATTAAACTATAGAAATGAAAGCAAACATAGTATAATGAATATTACAGTATAAAAATGTAATAATTTAATAGAATATAAACTTGGGCAAACTATAGATAGATTTATTGGCATTTTATACCTATGTGTGGAGATACTTTTTTCAATAAACAGAATAGACTCTTACTTGAAAGTAAGTCAGTCATAAACCATTGGAGCTCTCCCTCTGATCTCTTGGCTTTTCCATATATCTTGTCTAGCCTCTTAGCTCAAATTTCATGTCTAAACAAGTGACTCTTTAGTAAATATGTCTAGCTTGGCTTTCTTGGAAACATTGTTGACATTCACTTATTCATTAATGAATTAGGTTAGAAAATACAGTTATTCACTTGCTTTTGATCATTTGTAGCATTGTAGCTCCTGATACTATGCCAGGACCAGCCCTCACACACATACATTTTTTATTTTTTTAATGAACACAAAAAAGCCCTGCCCTAAGAAAATGTAGCCCTGTTTTTATAAATGAGAAAAAATAATCACAAAAAGATAAATAACCTTTCCCCAAATCTGTAACTAGTAATTGTCAGAACTGGTTTTCAGATTATGTTCTCATAGGCTATGTGTCATGGTGTTTCTCCTATACTGTTTCTTCCAAGTAGCACCATTCAAATTATCTACAGAAATCAGTAATTTTCCTTAATCTGAGGCAAATCATTTTTAATAACAAAGTATTTAGTCATAATGTTATCATGATGGCTATAAAAATAAAAAAAAATTGCACATGAAATAAATATTATTTCTTCTATCCTGTTTGGGGATATCTAACTGATTTCTATATCTTATCATACATAACTACAGATTAAGCAATATTCATATCAATAAGGCAATATGCAAGTAGTATAAAAACAGATTGTCTCTGGGTTAGCAGTAGCATAGTCCCATCCTGTTTACACATAATTTTAGTAGTTGAGGTACTCCAAGACTAGCAGTAGCTATATGGACCTGCTTACTTTTCTGTCTGTGACCCTCTCTTCATTTGTCTAGAACCTTTTGAAAACTGACTTCTCCTTGGCTGTTTCACATTCAGTGATAAGTGCTAGATGGATTATTTGAAGAATAATCATAAACAACATTTAAGTTGCTTGGGGTTGCTGTGGAGAGACACAGTTTAATTGAAAGCATCAATGACTTAGTTTTTGAGATTTTTTTTTAATTTTTTAAATTAAATTTATTTATTTTTTTAATTACAATACTGTATTTGTTTTGCCATACATTGACACGAATCAGCCATAGGTGAACACAATCGCCCAATGCCGGACCCCCTCCCACCTCCCACCCCACATCCTCTACCTGAATCATCCTGTGCATCAGCCCCATGCATCCTGCATCCTACACCAAACATAGATTAAGTATGAGACATCTGTGGAACATCAGATCCATCTATATTCTCCTAACAAGAGACTCTGAAGTGAAACAAAAGTCACTCAGTCATGTCTGACTCTTTGCAACCCCATGGACTGTAGCCCACCAGGCTTCTCTGTCCTTGGAATTCTCCAGAAAGGAATACTGGAATGGGTAGCTATTCCCTTCTCTAGAGGATTTTTCCAACCTAGAGATCAGACCTGTATCTCCTGCATTGCAGGCAGATTATTTACCATCTGAGCCACCAGGGAAGCCCTTATTCCAAGTTAAAGACACACACAGATTGAAAGTGAGGAGATAAAAAACATATTTCATGCAAACAAAAATTACAAGAAAGCAGGAACAGAAATATTCATTCAGACAAAATAGACTTTAAAACAAAGTCAAAATGATATATATATCATTATATAATGATAAAGGGGTCAGTAGGAGATAAAACACTCGTATGCATGCCTGCTTGCTTATGTTCAGTTGCTCAGTCGTGCTTGACTCATTGTGACCTCACGAACTGTAACCCACCAGGCTCCTCTGTCCATGGGGTTGTTTTTCAGGAAAGAGTACTGGAGTGGGTTGCTATTTCCTCTTCCAGGGAATCTTCCATATCTAGGGATTGAACTCGAGTCTCCAGTGTCTCCTGAATTGCAAGTGAAATCTTTAACTGCTCCTCAGGAAAGCCCACTTATATGCATATATACGTGTAATAGAGAAGCACCAAAACATATAGAGCTAATCTTAACAGACAAAAGGGAGAAGTTGACAATAATACAATAATAGTGCAGTTCAGTGCAGTCGCTCAGTCGTGTCCAGCTCTTCGCAACCCCATGAATCACAGCACGCCAGGCCTCCCTGTCCATCACCATCTCCCAGAGTTCATTCAAACTCAACGTCCATTGAGTCAGTGATGCCATCCAGCCATCTCATCCTCTGTCATCCCCATCTCCTCCTACCCCCAATCCATCCCAGCGTCAGAGTCTTTTCCAATGAGTCAACTCTTCGCATGAGGTGGCCAAAGTACTGGAGTTTCAGCTTTAGCATCATTCCTTCCAAAGAAATCCCAGGGTGATCTCCTTCAGAATGGACTGATTGGATCTCCTTGCAGTCCAAGGGACTCTCAAGAGTCTTCTCCAACACCACAGTTCAAAAGCATCAATTCTTCAGCGCTCAGCCTTCTTCACAGTCCAACTCTCACATCCATACATGACCACAGGAAAAACCATAGCCTTGACTAGATGGACCTAGAAGACTTTAATATTTCAGTTACCTCAAGGGATAAATCATCCAGACAGAGAATAAATAAGGCAACAGTAGTCTGAAATGACATAGCTTGAATTTAATAGATATCTACCTTCCATTCATATGGATGTGAGAGTTGTACCATAAAGAAAGCTGAGTGACAAAGAATTGATGCTTTTGAACTGTGGTGGTTGGAGGAGACTCTTAAGAGTCCCTTGGATGGCAAGGAGATCCAACCAGTCAATCCAAAAGGAAATAAGTCCTGAATATTCATTGGAAGGACTGATGCTGAAGCTGAAGCTCCAGCTTAGGCCATCTGACATGAGGAGCCAACTCATTGGAAAAGACCCTGATGCTGGGAAAGATTGAAGGTGGGAGGAGAAGGGGATGTCAGAGGATGAGATGGTTGGATGGCATCACCAAGTCGATGGACATGAGTTTGAGCAAGCTCTGGGAGTTGGTAATGGACAGGGAAGCCTAGCATGCTGCAGTTGATAGAGCCACAAAGAGTTGGACACGACTGAGTAACTGAACTGACATTCCATTTGAACACAGCAGAATAAACATTCTTTGCAAGTGCACATGGGGTGTTCTCCAGGAGAAAGACATGCTAGGACACAAAACAAGTCTCAACAAATTTAATTAAGAGAATAGAAACTACATACAGCATTTTTTCCTACCACAATTGTTTGAAACTTGAAATCAAGTATAGGAAGGAAATGGGAAAAACACATATTCAGAGACAAACAACATGCTACTAAAAACAGTAAGTCAGTAGGGAAATAAAAGAAGATATAAAAAATGATCTGAGACAAATGAAAACCAAAACACAGTTTTCCAGAATCTATAGGAAACTGCAAAATCAGTTCTAAGAGGTTTAGAGTGATTGGGGTCTACCCAAGAAACAAAAATATTTAAACAACCAAACTTACTACCATCTAAAGGAATTAGAAAAAGAATAACAAACAAATTCTCAAGTCAGTAGAAGAAAAGAAGTAATGGAGATCAGAAAGGAAATAAAATAGAAACCAAAAAACAATAGAAAAAAAAATCAATGAAAACAAGCTGGACTTTTAAAAAGATAAGCAAAATTGACAAGCCTTTAGCCAGACTCATGAAGAAAAAAAGACAGAGATCAGAAGTAAAATAAGAAAGGAAAGAGGAGAAATAACATATAACAGAGGTAAAAAAATGAGAATATATCACAGAGGTAAAAAATGAGAATACTATAAACAGATATAAATGCCCCAGACTTCAACAGCTTAAAAGAAATGGACAAGTTTTTAGAAACATAATCCTCTGAGACATTAATGAAGGAAATTGATGATACAGATATTTCAGTTATTTCCTTGTTCATCTCTGTTTGGTTATTCTTTATATTTTGTCAGTCTTTGATAAAAAAAAAATATATATATATATATAATAACTTCTTGCTCTGTGCATCCATTCTTTTTCCAAGTTCTTTGATCATCTTTTCAATTATTACCCTGAACTCTTTCTTGGTTAGATTGCCTATCTCCACTTCAATTAATTCTTCTGACATTTGCCTTGTTTGTTTGTGTGGAACATTTTCTTCTATTGCCTCATTTTTCCCACCTTGGGAAAGTGGCCTTTGCAGGAAACATCCCGTGTTTCCCAGTAGCACACTCCTCTCACATCATTGAAGGTATATGCTCTGGGAATTCCCTCCTTGAGAGCTGTGTGAATCCTTTAGTTGTAGTAGTCTAGAGTGAGCGACTGAACTGATATAGGCAGTACTGTTTGTTGTCAGGCCCTGCCTTCTGCAGAGGCTGCTGGTCACTAATTGGCAGGACTGGATTGCAAGGTGACTGGCTGTGGAAACTGCCGGCAGCCCTGGGGCTAGTGCTGGCTCACTGATGCAGGGAAGTAGGGTCCAGAAGACTCCAGGGCTATTGCCTACCCATTGGTGGGTAGATTGGCACTAGCCCCATGTCCTGGGCTAGTGCCAGTCTACTGTCTGGCAGAGCTGGGTCCTGGACTCTGGTTGCACGGCTCAAGAGACCCAGAGCTCGTGTCAGATCAATAATGGGAGATGTGGTTCCTGACACAATTGGCTGTGGCTCTCTTGTAGGTGGGTGTAGATTCCAGGCAGTCTTTAGGGCAGGTTGTAGACTGTTGCTAGGCAGGCAAGGTTTGCAGACAGTGGGGTTGTAGTTTTCTTGGGACTTGTGTCTGCCCTGGTGAGTGATCTCTGGCTGGAGGGTTCTGGAGGTTCTGAGTCTAGTGCCTGGTCACTAGTGTGTAACGTCAGGTCCTGGACCTTCTGGTAGGCAGGGTTATGTCCAGGGATGGCTGTGGGCTCTGGGAGTCTTAATGTAGCCTGCCTGCTGGTGGATAGGGCTGTAAGCATGCCCAGTGGCTTGGTCTGAGAGACCTCAGCACAGGTGCCTACTGGCTTTTGGTCCAAGGAGGGGCTGGGTCCTGGAGTTATACACTAGAAAGAGGATTCTAAAATGGCACTTGCAAACACCAGTGTTCTGGGAAAATGAGCTTCAGAAATGGGCACTGCTACTATCTGTCCCCAGGGTGAGTGTTAGTCTCCTCCTGCTTCTCTGGGAGACTCTCCAAGATCAGCAAGAATCTGACCAAGGCTAATACCAAATTGTTGCTTCTGCCCTGGGTCTGGGAGTGTGTGAGATTTTTGTGTGTGCCCTTTCAGACCCAATCCAAATGCTCTGGTGGCTTATCTTCCCAGTGCAGGACCATTGGTTCATGGAGACTGATGTGGTGCTCAGACCTCTGTTTCCTTTGGGAGATCCTCTGAAATCGTAATTATTGGTGGTATGGGACTTGACCATATCAAAACTGCTCTCTTCCTTCCCATCTTGTTGTGGTTCCTTTTTATATCTTTAGTTGCAGATCATTTCTAGTAGGTTCCACTCTTTTTTCATCAATGACTGTCTGGGAAATAACTGTGTTTTCCATGTGCTTATGAAAGGGGATACGCTCAGTATTTCTACTCTGCCATCTTGGCTCATCTTTATCTGAGGATCATACAAATACATGGAAAGATATTTCATGTTCATATACTAAAGTAAGTAATATTAACTTGCAAAACAATTTTCTGAGTAATAAGAGTGTCCTTTGTATACTAATGATATGACTGTCTTGGGTGAGGGGCCTCTGAAATAGCTTGAGTGGGAGCTATTAGAAGAACTTATCATGTGATTAGAAGGTTGAAACTTTCAGCTTCCATACCCCTTGGCTTCTCAGGGAAGGAGAGGTCTGGAGACTGGGTTATAAATACTCCTAAACAATAAAGATTTGGAGAGTTTCCAGGTTAGTGAACATGTCAGCATACTCTCAAAGGAACATGCATAAAGTGGGTATGTACTGAAGCGACTTAGCAGCAGCAGCAGGAGCTATTATTTTATCCCTGCCTATTATACCTTATAATATGCGTCTCTTTCATTTGGTTGTTTCTGAGCTGTATGTTTTAAGATAAATCTGCAGTAGTAAATATAGCACCTTCCCAAGTTCTGTGAGTTGTTCTAGCAAATTATCACACCTGAATGAGGCCGGGGAGTCATGGAAACCTTCCCATTTGTAGTCAGCCAGGTAGATGTGCAGGTAGCCTGGTATCTTCAGGGCAGTCTTGTGGGATGGTGCCCTTTAACCTGTAGGGTCTGGGCTGCATCTGGGTAGTAAGTGTTGAAATTTAATTGAATTCTTGGACACCCAGTTGGTGTTGGTGAATTAGAGAATTGCTTTTTGATGTTGGAAGACACATCATAGATGGTAACATAGCTGGAATATACCTAAAATATATCTAAATGATCAGCTTGCTATGGGACTCTTCTCCTTAATGATGAGTAGATTTTGAATTTCTTGATATCAAGATGCTTTACATACATACAGGTAGTACTTCCATACTGAAGGAGATATAATATATTCTCTAAGGCCCAGGTGACAAAGGAGAGAGGCCTGTATCTGTGACCTTAGATTCCTTTCAATCATAGGCTTTTCTTGCTATCGTGTTATATCTTGTCCTGGAGCTCTTCTTCATCAATCTTTGCTAATATTCTTAGAGATTGTAGTAGACTGGTAGGTGAAGGGAGAATTCAAGTATATAAAAATCTATCCTGCCTGTGAAATCCTGGTACCATTAGCTTCTATAAATTAATTGGGCTTCAATCTCATAGAATTCCAAAAGTGAAAGTAATCATCATGCCTATTTCTCTAAAATGCTGAGTTATTTTTCCTATCAAAAGTATAAAATTTATTTTATTATAGATGATGGGAACTCACTATATTCAGAATTACTTTCAGCTAGTTATTGTATTTATTATTCTTTTCTAAAATTCCACTTTAATAAGGATACAGGGAAAGTATATCACCACTATTACTACTTCTTCATTTCATATACTATTTGAATCACAAAGAAAATTTTGGTAGTCATATAAATTCTATGTTGAGTTTAGTCACATAATGTTTATCATGTTCATTCATCTTCCTGTACAAGAATAAAATTTACATTTGATTATTAATAATTTTTGTGAATAGATGAATTTTATGTAATAATGCTAACCTATTATGGCTAGATTAAAAAAATTAAATAACATCTGTATGTATAAATGCCTAATGATAGGGAGTGTTTACAGCTTGGAGTTTAAAATATTGATATCAATTAAGCACACGTGTAATTTTTTGATATTTAAACACAGTAGCTGCTGCTGCTGCTGCTAAGTCGCTTCAGTCGTGTCCGACTCTGTGCGACCCCCACAGATGGCAGCCCATCAGGCTCCACCATCCCTGGGATTCTCCAGGCAAGAACACTGGAGTGGGTTGCCATTTCCTTCTCCAGTTCATGAAAGTGAAGAGTGACAGTGAAGTCGCTCAGTCGTGTCCGACTCTTAGTGACCCCATGGACTGCAGCCCACCAGGCTCCTCTGTCCATGGGATATTTTAGGCAAGAGTACTGGGAGTGGGGTGCCATTGCCTTCTCTGATTTAAACACAGTAACACAGTGAATAATAATTGCTTTACTTCCTGGTAATGGAATGTTGAATATATATGTTTTATTTAACCAGTGATTAATTTTCATGTATCTACTTTGAAGAATTAAGAAAATTCAGTTATTATAGCTAATTAAGGATTAGAGGGTTGTTTTCAGTACTACATACCAACACAACTGTCTCATTGAAATTTCAGTGTCTGTCGACCAGGCAGTCTGTGCATGACAGATAAACCCAAGTAATCATTGTGCAATAAGCAGCTTTATATTTTCAGACATTCTGTGGGCATCATCTGCTTTTGACAGACAGCCGTCCTCCTCCATAATCACCCACACATGGTGAGAAATGAAGCAGCAGCACCAGATTCTTTTACAACAAACTGGAATAAAGAATTCCAAATAAACCACTAAATTAAATGGAGAAAAAAGGAAAAAATGGCTATTTGCTCATTGTCATTGCCTTTTCACACTATTATTTATCAAATATCAGTTTTCCAAAATTATTTATTTGTGTGTATTTCTTTGAGTCATAGATTACCTACAAAATAGGGTATTTCATATTTCCTTTGTGGAAATTTTCACTTTCTACTTGCTTCCTGGGTAATTTACTAATGGAAACTTCTAAATTTATTTTGACTTATACTGAATGTTATAGCTCTAAAAGACTTGATAATTGATTTAGGACCATTGATATAAAAATATTGGCTTTTATACCAGAGGATGTATTAACCATTGGATGTTTTAAAAAATGATTTGGTTTGTCAGTTAGGTGGTTAGAAATAGAGGGTGGTACTCTAAAGTAGAATACATAGTTTCTTCTAAGTTTGAATTTTGATAACTTGAGTTACAAAAATGCTTCTACTACCCCTTTCTGGATGAATGTGTACTAAACAAAGAGATTCTCAGAGCATTTATAAAGTGAGCATAATAGTAACCTCCCTTCTGTGCATCTGCTAAGATAAGTATGTGGATAAAAGTATCCAGTAAAGTTTTTTTATAAAGCTATTCCTCATTCTCTTGGCATTGTTTTTCTTTGTTTACAGTTATCTATGGAAGACCTTATCTTCTGCTATGAAATGTAGTTACTTATAGAGTTGCTTTACTCTAGTATCAGCATTGAAATTTAAACCCTTTGAGTGTAGAAACTGTGTATTACTAATGTATCTTTACCAATAACACACAGTGCCTTCCGTCCAACAGTGATGATAAAAAAATCTTATATATCACTCTAGGAGTATATTCATATCTGTTCACCAGTTTGTTAGAAGGAAATTAACTCACACACACAACCACACATATATCTGTCTGAGATGTGACTTTTGAGGTGTGACTTTTGAGGTGTGACTTTATATTAAATTGAAGGCTGAATTTCTTCTTCATTTTCAAGCACACATAACAAGGGCCAAGCTTGGAGATCAACTTTGCTGAGTGGTTATTATATATAGTATGAGTTAGATAATTGTACTTTTTGCTTCAGAATAATAAATATGCCTTTATTTGTTTGTTTGTTTGTTTTCGGTGTTAAACACACAAGATTTGGACATGGACAATAGGAGGCTTTAGTAAAAGGATTCTAAACTTTTTCAGGGGAAGAGGGTATACAAGAAAGGTAATTGTCCTGGAAGAAAGTGCCCTGGACAGAGAGCCAGGAGCCCAATGTTAGCAGTAGAGGCTGACTTATTGCTTTAGCTACATCCAGTAAACTTTCTGTGCAGTCATTTCCTTATCTGAAAAATTATAAAAACGATGGTTTGATCCTGAGACATGCAATGATCACAGGGAACCATGAGTAACAGTGAGATTTTAGTCTTGTTTTTAAATTGAGTCAGATCTTGCATTGTTTCCAAGGGCAGATTAAAAACTAAGAATATATGCACTGAGAGAACAAGTTGACTACTGAGTGTGGCTGTATCCAGGACTGTTCACTGCACTAAGTGAAAAATATGGCATGTGGAAACAAAAGAGACAGGGAAAGCAGTACTCATTTTTGAAACACTGACCACTTTGCCAAAAGATCTGCAGTTACTAGCCAGCTCAGAACAGACACTCCTGAATTATTGGTGATAATTCTAGAATATCTACATTTACAGCAATAGAGCCCTTTGACTACCATGATGTTGACAGTAGACACATTTAAATTTCTAAGTTTGGTTAATAGTAAAGGATGAAGAAAGATATCACAAGCACATGTTAATGATGGAATTCAGGATGAAGAGCATTACCAGTAGTAAGGAGGGAGATTTCATGATGACTAATAGTTTGCCAGGAAGATATATTGTAAATGCATAGTCACTTAAAAATAGAGCTTCAAATATAGGAGACAAAAACTGATGAAACTGAGAAAAGAATATGTACATTTATTATTGTATTTGGTGATACCAATAATCTCTTAGTAATTGAAAAATGGTAAAAAAAAAAAAAGCTGTAAGAATAATAAAGGCTAAGAACAGTGTTAACCGACTTGACCATACTGATATTTATAAAGCATCCCATCTAAAACCTGCAGAAAACGTGCTTTTCTAGTGCGCAGAATGTATCCGCCAGGATAGTAGTTATTGATTGATAGTAGGTCTCTTGTAGTATGGAGGGTCTCCAGTCATACCTTCAAGTTCAATGATTTGCTGGAAAGATTCACAGATCTCAGGAAAACTTTTATACTAACAGTTACAATTTATTACTAAAATAATATGCTTATATGATATCTAACACTCTCGAAGTGAAGCAAAATAATGGACCCAGAGTGTAACATACAGTTCACTAATAAATTTGCCCCTTCTTGAGACTGACCTAAGGTTTCACCTTCTATAGGCAGTGAACATTTTCTCAGTCATACCTAATCCTATGGCTAAACTAAGTAGAACATCTAACACTCTTAAAGATGAAACTGGTCTTTAACTGTTAAGGACTGAAAAACAATTGTTAAAAACAAAACATTCATGAAGTGGTTTCCCTAAGGAATGTTTTAGCTATAGCATGCATCTGTAGTCTGTTTCTAGACTACCCTACTGGCCGCAGCCATCTTACTGTGAGTTTAAATATCTTTATAAATCCTGTAGATGCTCCTTATAAATTCACAAAACTGATCTCCAACATGCACCCACTTCTCTTGGATGGTCTTGGTTGACAGACTGAAACCCAGTAATTATGAGACAGCATGAGGACTTGGGAAGCAAATTTCTTTAGATTAACTTTCCTTTATTGATGAGCTTTATTATCATCAGTAGTTCAGCAAACTCGAGTGGCTTCCCATTCCATAGGAGGAAGAGTTGTATCAGGACTGCAGCTAAAATATTTAAGGCCTTAACACATATCTTCCTTTACCAAAGGACATAAAATCCAAAATTTCTAGTCATATATATGTCTTAATGCTCAATTTTGCAGATTCTAAAAAAGGCAGACCTCTCATTGAATATTTGTAGAACTGAATTGAAAATTGCTTTAAAATATAAAGTATAAAAATGAAAAGATTCTGATGTTTTAAAATATAGGAAGTTTAATGTTTTTAAGATGGGGAAAATAAATGTTTTCTTGGCTTCAAATGGTAGAATGGGATGTTTATAATGTTCTTTCAGTGGATATGCATTTCCTCTACAATATCCAATTGATTTATTTTAAATATTAGTAACATAATAACTAAGTCTAAAAACTAGAAGATGGTTTTTACAATTAAAATTATGTGGAAGATGTTAAACTATATTCCATTCTTTTATTTCTTTATATTTTTAAAAATTTTATTATATATTTTTTTTTAACTTTACAATATTGTATTGGTTTTGCTTTCCAGACTCTACATCCTTCATGGATATTTATTTCCTACTTTTCTTTTTAACTGTGGTGGTGAATTCTAGTGGAGAGTATATGTTGATATAAGTACATTTTTTCTGTTAGAAATAATTTTGGAACTTATTACTTGAAAATATTTATAGCAGTGACCAGTCATGACAGGTCCTACATTTGGTGCTTTGCATATGAGTCTTGGTAATACATAGTTTAAAACAAAAACAACTCCTTTTCAAAAGTTTCTCTTCTCACCTAATCTCTTATTGCTTATCCCTTCTCAACGTTTTCTGAAAGATGGACTTGTGTTTTAAGAGCAATTCCCCTCCCCCCCCCCCCCACCCCTTTTTTTTAAATTAAGCATTTCCTGACTGGCCTTAACTTCCTTGAGATGACAGAATTATTTGCTTTTTACTACTGCTGTTTTAGTTTTGAGCAAATGAACATCCAGACTGTATCATGATTCTGTACCTTTTTATGTTTGTTGTTTGAAACTGCACTCACAGTAATTGCTTTTGTGACAAGTATATGTGACAACCACACTGTTTCCCAGAAACAAGATGTTACTTCAAGAAGCTCACATTATATTTTGAAAAAATATTTACTTTAGACGTGTACCAGAAATTTCACACATATACAGAATAAAATGTTTTACAATGGACAGTTTTACTATACTTTTAAGAATGTGCAGATTTTATCTCCATTAAAGAAAGTTATTAACTTTTTTTCTATGCATTCATCATTTTCATTTCATTTTAAAGAACTTTTTCAATTAAATTGCTGTTTCAAGATTAGCATTAATGTATTATACTGCTTTGTTTTTAAAATGGGCATTACAATGTCAAATTCCATCTTAGATGTTATGATCCACAAAAATTGTAAAATAATCTGCATCTATCTCCTTCCTATTCTTCTATAAATGATCATTTTTGATACTCATTTTGCTTTAAAATTCCAGAAATATATAGAATAACATTCATTTTCCTACTTCTGAGGAAAACACAGACTGTGTAAAAATAAAGTATTTGAGTGATTAAATTATTTTCCAAACAACTCTCATTTGTATAATCTTAATGAAAAATTATGTATAAGCATCAGAAAAACAACTAGCTTTTCCATTTCAGTTTATTTTTTCCATTTAGCAACCAAAATTAGTAGCTGATCATATCCTGTTGCATCCCTATCAACCTCTATCCTGTGATGAATGAGTGTTTCTAAATTTCCACTTCATATACTTGTTCTGACTTCAAATAATATCTTCACTTAAATTAATTATGGGAAAGTATGACATTTCTTAACTGTCCTTTTTAAAGGAGCAGGGTTTATGAAGAAACTGACAATTGCAGTGATCTTCAGACAACATGAAGTAAGCATTTGACTGACAGTCCACACTGTGTAAACTTCTAGTCATGAAAGAGTAAAGAACAACACACCAGGCTGAAAAAGAGTGAAAACAACTTGGACTGTAAAGAAGAGAAGCAGCCCTCTAATTAATCAGTTTGAGAGGACAGGCACAGATAAAGCCAGCTGTGAAGTTAACTGGAAACATTGTTTGTCCGAAAGGTAAGATATGCTGCAGCTGCAGAATGCTAAAGCACCCCTTCTTTGAGTGATGACTGCTCTATTATTGATGGTCCCACACCTACATTTTTGTGCCTGTCTGTGCCTGTGCCTATTGCCGTTCGGTCCCACTCCAGCACTCTTGCCTGGAAAATCCCGTGGACGGAGGAGCCTGGTAGGCTTCAGTCCACAGGGCTGCACAGAGTTGGACACGACTGGAAGCGACTCCAGCAGTGCCTGCGCCTGTTGCCGTTCGGTCACTAAGTCATGTGTGATTCTTTGTGATGACATAGGCTGCAACACACCAGACTCCCCTGTCCTTCACTATCTCCTGCAGTTTGCTCAAGCTCACGTCCATTGAGTCTATTACTAGGGATACCAAATTGCTAAACTGCCTCCATCACATGATAGTACTCGATCCTTAGTTTATCACCACTTCTGTTGACCTCAACTCAGAAGCAGCAACCCATCCACAGTCTATCCCTGTTTCTCTTAGACTGACCCCCAAGTTTTTCAAAATGCATCCCAAACAAGGGGCTTCCTTCGCCTTCTTATGAAATATCATTCAGTAGTTTCTCTGGAATATTATCCCATTCTGCATTGAGCCATACAGAAAAAAAAGTGATACTGTCTAATTGATACAGGACTATAAATCCTGGGAAGAAAGCCAAGACTCAAAGTTACAGCACCAACAAATCCTTACTGGAGGTGATAAATAAAAAGGAAAGAAGACTTGATTATACAATCATTCATATAGGCTACTTTTCAGGATGGCTGGAATACTAGGCTCACTTTGGATTCTGGGATTGGCTTGGTCTTATGTGTTGAATGATGTTCAGAATACATGTTTAAGTTAAAACACCTGGTCCCTGGAAATATGACCTTCTTTGTAAGTAGGGTATTTGCAGATGCAGTCAAGTTACCATGAGGTCATTAGTATTTACCAATATGACTGGCATTCAGTATGACTAGCATTTGCATAAGTAGAGAGACATTTGGAAACAGGGGCTCCGGGAGAATGCCATATGATGACAGAAGCAGAAACTGTCCTGACTCAGCTACAAGCTCAGGAACAGCAAGGGGGTGTGGCCACCACTGGCTGCAAGGAAGGGGCAAGAATGGGTTCTACCCAGAGTTTCAGAAGGAACAAGCATGGCTCTGCAGACCTCATTATTTTGAACCAACCTTCAAGACTGCAACAGAATACATTTCTGTTGCTTTAAGGTGCACAATTTGTGGCACTTTCTTATGACAGCCCTGGGAAACAGAGCTTTTGATACTGCCAAGTGGAAAAGCACTGGTGTCAGAAAAAAACTAAAAATGTGGAAGTGGCTTGGAATTAGATAGCAGGTAGAGGGTGGAAGTATTTAGAGCACTTGATAGTGAAAATCTAGATTTTCCTGTAGAGACTTTTGATAGAAATATATCTGATAAGTGGTTAATATCCAAAATATAGAAATAACATATAATTCAATAGCAAAAATAAAAACCCACAAAAATTTGATTAAAAAATAAGAGAATTTTAATAATCTTTTTTCCCCAAAGAACACATACAGATGACCAACAGGTACATGAAAAGCTGTTTGACATCACCAGTCATCAGTGAATGATAATTAAATCCATTAGAATGACTATTATCAAAAAGACAAAATAACAAATGTTGGTGAGGATGTGGATTGCTGTGGCGCCTTTGTGCACTGTTGATGGAACTGTAAATTGGTATAGGCATTAAGGAAAACACTACAGAGGCTTTCCAAAAAATTAAAGTAGAACTACCGTATAAGCCACCAATTTACTCTGGGTATTTATCCAATGAAAATTAAAAGCACTAACTAAAGTATAGGCACCTCCATGTTCATTGCAGTGTTATTTACAATAGCCAAGATATGGGAAACAGCCCAAGTGTCCACTGATGTATATATGGATAAAGGAAATGTGTATATTTATACAATGGAATACTGACAGTCATAAAAAAGAAGGAAATCTTGTCTTTTGCAATAACATGGAGAAACTTGCAAGCATTATACTAAGTAAAATAATTCTCACACAAAACATCAAATAATGTATGGTTCATTATTCTTATATGAGGAATCTAGAAACAACAGCCAAAAAGAAAAAAAAAAACAACACCAAAACCAAACTTATTGATAAAGAAAACAGATTGGTGGTTGCTATAACCAGGGAGTGGGCAATAAGGGTAAAGATAGTCAAAAGGTACAAACTTCCAGTTACAAAATAAACTGTTTAGTCAGGCCACTCAAAATGGCTGTTCTCTTGCTCTCTGTTCATCCCCTCCTAGACCGGTGCCTGTTTCACTTACCCTACTCACTTGACTGATCTTCCTACATATTTGCTCCAGGCCTCAACTCAAAGGGATACTGAAGGATGTGCCCCTCTACTGGATTCCCTGGTAACTAATGAGCTCACTTGATGTCTACTCCCCTATAACCGGCAGTCTTCCCTCCCCCACCCTAGCAAACACTGCCACTGCCACTGTCTGTCACACACACCATGGTGGGGGTCACTCTGCGACCTTTCTTCAGACATGTAAACTCCTCCATCCATTAAGCCACTGGGGTCTGTGTGGCAGACTCTGAGCTCTTTGGTCTTGAGGCTAGGCAAGCACAAGCCTTGAAAGCCTGTGGGATGCAGCCCAGCATAAGCCATGGGGATGTAAGCATAGCATGGTGACTAAAGTTATTAATTGCAGAGGAAGGTAAACTTCCAAACTCATTCTATGAGGCCACCATCACCCTAATACCAAAACCTGACAAAGACACCAGAAAAAAGAAAACTACAGGCCAATATCACTGATGAACATAGATGCAAAAATCCTCAACAAAATCCTAGCAATCAGAATCCAGCAACACATTAAAAAGATCATACACCATGACCAAGTGGGCTTTATCCCAGGGACGCAAGGATTCTTCAATATCCGCAAGTCAATCAATGTAATTCATCACATTAACAAACTGAGAAATAAAAATCATATGATTATCTCAATAGATGCAGAAAAAGCCTTTGACAAAATTCAGCATCCATTTATGATAAAAACTCTCCAGAAAGCAGGAATAGAAGGAACATACCTCAACATAATAAAAGCTATATATGACAAACCCACAGCTAACATTATCCTCAATGGTGAAAAATTGAAACCATTCCCCTAAAGTCAGGAACAAGACAAGGGTGTCCACTCTCACCACTACTCTTCAACATCGTACTGGAAGTCTTGGCCACAGAAATCAGAGCAGAAAAAGAAATCAAAGGAATCCAAATTGGAAAAGAAGAAGTAAAATTCTCACTGTTTGCAGATGACATGATCCTCTACATAGAAAATCCTAAAGACTCGACCAGAAAACTACTAGAGCTAATCAATGAATATAGTAAAGTTGCAGGATATAAAATCAACACTCAGAAATCCCTTGCATTCCTATACACTAATAATGAGAAAGTAGAAAAAGAAGTCAAGGAAACAATTCCATTCACCATTGCAACGAAAAGAATAAAATACTTAGGAATATTCCTACCTAAAGAAACTAAAGACCTATATATCAAAAACTATAAAACACTGATGAAAGAAATCAAAGAGGACACTAATAGATGGAGGAATATACCATGCTCATGGGTTGGAAGAATCAATATAGTGAAAATGAATATACTACCCAAAGCAATCTACAGATTCAATGCAATTCCCATCAAGCTACCAGCAGTATTTTTCTCAGAACTAGATCAAATAATCTCAAGATTTGTATGGAAATACAAAAAACCTCGAATAGCCAAAGCAATCTTGAGAAAGAAAAATGGAACTGGAGGAATCAACTTGCCTGACTTCAGGCTCTACTACAAAGCCGCAGTCATTAAGACAGCATGGTACTGGCACAAAGACAGAAATATAGATCAATGGAACAAAATCGAAAGCCCTGAGATTAACCCACATACCTATGGACACCTTATCTTCGACAAAGGAGGCGAGAATATACAATGGAGTAAAGACAGTCTCTTTAACAGGTGGTGCTGGGAAAACTGGACAACCACTTGTAAAAGAATGAAACTAGACCCCTTTCTAACACCATACACAAAAATAAACTCAAAATGGATTAAAGATCTAAATGTAAGACCAGAAACTATAAAACTCCTAGAGGAGAATATAGGCAAAACGCTCTCTGACATAAATCACAGCAGGATCCTCTATGATCCAACTCCCAGTATACTGGAAATAAAGGCAAAGATAAACAAATGGGATCTAATTAAAATTAAAAGCTTCTGCACAACAAAGGAAACTGTAAGCAAGGTGAAAAGACAGCCTTCTGAATGGGAGAAAACAATAGCAAATGAAACAACTGACAAACAACTAATCTCAAAGATATATAAGCAACATATGCAGCTCAACTCCAGAAAAATAAATGATCTAATAAAAAAATGGGCCAAAGAACTAAATAGGCATTTCTCCAAAGAAGACATACGGATGGCTAACAAACACATGAAAAGATGCTCAACATCACTTATTATCAGAGAAATGCAAATCAAGACCACAATGAGGTACCATTTCACTCCAGTCAGAATGGCTGTGATCCAAAAGTCTACAAGCAATAAATGCTGGAGAGGGTGTGGAGTAAAAGGAACCCTCTTACACTGCTGGTGGGAATGCAAACTAGTACAGCCATTATGGAAAACAGTGTGGAGATTCCTTAAAAAATTGCAAATAGAACTGCCTTATGACCCAGCAATCCCACTGCTGGGCATACACACCGAGGAAACCAGAATTGAGAGAGACACATGTACCCCAATGTTCATTTGCAGCACTGTTTATAATAGCCAGGACATGGAAGCAACCTAGATGTCCATCAGCAGATGAATGGATAAGAAAGCTGTGGTACATATACACTATGGAATACTACTCAGCCCTTAAAAGAATAAATTTGACTCAGTTCTAATGAGATGGATGAAATTGGACCTGATTATACAGAGTGAAGTAAGCCAGAAGGAAAAACACCAATACAGTATACTAACACATATATATGGAATTTAGAAGACAGTAATAATGACCCTCTATGTGAGACAACAAAGAGACACAGAGGTATAGAGTGGACTTTTGGACTCTGAGGGAGAGGGAAAGGGTGGGATGGTTTGGGGAGAATGGCAATGAAACATGTATATTTTCCTGTAAGAAACGAAGCGCCAATCTATGTTCTATGTAGGATGCAGGATGCATGAGGCTGATGCACAGGATGATTCAAGTAGAGGATGTGGGGTGGGAGGTGGGAGGGGGCTTCGGCATTGGCAGATTGTGTTCACCTATGGCTGATTCGTGTCAATGTGTGGCAAAACAAATACAGTATTGTAATTTAAAAAATAAATAAATTTAATTAAAAATTATTGTATATTTGAAAGTTAATAAGAGTTTTAATCTTGAAAGTTTTTATCTCACACATAGAATCTGTAACTACGTGTGGTAATGGATATGAACTAGACCTACGGTGATGCTTCTGAACTGTGGTGTTGGAGAAGATTCTTGAGAGTCCCTTGGACTGCAAGGAGATCCAACCAGTCCATCCTAAAGGGAAATCAGTCCTGAATATTCATTGGAAGGACTGATGTTGAAGTTGAAACTCCAGTTCTTTGGCCACCTGATGTGAAGAACTGACTCATTTGTAAAGACCCTGATGCTGGGAAAGATTGAAGGCAGGAGGAAGAGGAGGATGACAGAGGATGAGGCACTGGCTCAATGGACATAAGTTTGAGTAGACTCTGGGAGTTGGTGATAGACAGGGAGGCCTGGGGGGTGCTGCAGTCCATGGGGCCACAAAGAGTTGGACATGACTGAGTGACTGAACTGAACAGTGGTGATCATATTGCAATATATACAAACAAGGAATTGAATTATACAACTGAAACTATACGTCAATTACATCTCAATTTTTAAAAAAGCAACTAGAAATAGAAAAGTTGCTCTATGTAATAAAGGTCCTACATGATAAGCCACAATTAACATCATACTCAACAGTGAAAAACAAAAAACTCTACATTAGAAACAAGGCTAGGATGCCTACTGTTACCATTTCTGGTTAACACAGCACCAGTTCTAACAGTGGTGTAAGTCTTTTCCTGTAAGTCGGCCTTTCCTTAAATTCCATAAATTCCTTTTAGCATCTAACACAGTGGTTCTCAAGGTGCGGTTTCATGATTGGCAGCATTAGAATCCTCTGAGAACTTGTTAAATTGCAAATTTTTTGCTTCACCCCAGATTAGCTAAATCAAAACACTAGGTGTGGATGTCATCAAACGTGTTGAACAAGACTGTCCTGTGAACTGGTTTCACACAGGTTTTAGAACAACTGTTCTATTACCAGCATACACCAATGCAAGAGGGGGAGAATCTAGTGGAGGGAATTGAGAAGTGACAGCCTGCAGGATTGCTGTTTCTTTTTAAGAATAAGAGATAGGGGCAAAGGAAATAGAAACAATGAGTGGTAAAGTACTGGGTGCAATAATTTAGTCAACCACGCTTCCACTAGACTGTCAGACTCATGATGGGAAAAGTGCAGGACCTCTTGTTGACTATATATTTTTCATGGTGCTTGGAATAACATCTGGCACACAGTAAGCTCCCTCAAGTATCTGTTCAGTTGTTTAGTTGCTGAGTCATGTCTGACTTTTGGAACCACATGGACTGTGTAGCCCACCAGGATCCTCTGTTTATGGTATTTTCTGGGCAAGAATACTGAAGTAGGTTGTCACTTCCTACTACAGTGGATCTTTCCCACCCAGGGATCAAACCCATGTCTCCTGATTAGCAGGTAGATTCTTTACTGGTGAGCCACCAGGGAAGCCCATTTGCTAAATGAAGGGAAGGATTTTTGCAGATAATATAGGCTACTCGTGTATTTTGAATACAAATTTTTTTAGGAAATAGTCCAAATCTCTGGCTGCACAGAGGAGGGAAGACCAGAAGGAATGAATGAATGCTGTCTCAGGAAACAGATCTGAGAAGAGAGAATCTTGAAGGAGCTGTGATCCCAGCATGTGATTTTCTTCTCTGAAATTCAGCAAGATGTATCACTTATCAGCCTTGGAGGGAATTAGAGAAGGTATGGAAGACATTAAGATTTTTATTTTAATGTAATCCTTAAAGCAGCAATATCCAAAATCCTGTGGTAGATGTTTTTTAGTTGCTGGATTAAAAATGTTTTGATGAGATGTCTGAAGATTAATTGACATAAAAATAACAGTACTTATGCAGACTGTACATTTTAAGTTCTGTTTTATTTAAACATCCATGAAACAGTCACCACAATTAGGATAATGAATACTACATCACAAAAGTTCTCTTGTGCCCTTTTGTAATCAGTCCCTCTAATTCATCGCTGCACTTCCCCATGCCCAGACAAACATTTTTGTCTATTCTATCACTATAGATAGAATTTCTAGAATTTTATGTAAATGAAATCATAGAGTATGTGCTTTCTTTGGTTTACTTTAATACTTTGTCTCATAATTTGTGACTCACTCACACTGTCTTGTGCATATAGCCAATTCCTTTTTATAGGGAGATAGTATTTCATTACATGGATTTATCAGAATTTGTTCATTTACCTTTGTTGGATGTTTGGTTTATTTCTAGTTTTGGGAGAGTTGTAAATAGAGGTGCTATAAACATTCTTAAGTCTTTTTGTGAACAGATGCTTTCATTTATCCTGAGTAAGTACCTTAAATTTTTATTTATGTATTTTTGGCTGTGGGGGCTACTCTCTAGCTGTGGTGTGTGGGCTTCTCATTTTAATGACTTCTTCTATTGTGGAACATGGGCTCAGTAGTTTGGACACATGGTCTTAGTTACCCTACAGCAAGTGGACTCTTCCCTGAGCAGAGATGAACCCACATTCCCTGCATTGTCTCCGCCAGACCACCAGGAAAGTCCCTGAGTAAGTACCTTAAAGTGGATATATATATATTTATATATGTTGTGTGTTTCACTTTTTAAGAAACTGCTAAAAATAGTTTACAATTTGTTTTTACCATTTTTATTCCACAATGTTTGAGAATTTCAGTTTCTTCAAATTCCCACTAGCTCTCAGGATAAGCACTTAAAAAATATTATTCTAACAGGTGTGCACTGTTATATCATTGTGGTTTGTCACATTTTCTTAATTACTATTTATGTTGAGCATCTTTTCACTTAGGTATTTGTGATTTGGTATCTACTTGGTAAAATATAGGTTTAAATATTTTGCCCATTTTTAAATTGTGTTATTGTTAAGTTTTAAGAGTCATATTCTAGATGGAAGTAGTTTATCAGATATACAACCTACAACTGTTTTTAACAGTCTTTGTTTTTCATAGTCGTTACCTAATTTTTCATTTTGTAGCAGTGTTTTTGAAGAAGTTCTTAATTTTGATGACGTTCTTTTATAAATTGGGCTTATTTTGCATGCCTGGGATATTTTTGTTGGATGCTAGACTATGGATTTTGCATTCTTAGGTACTGCATATTTTTGTATCCTATCAGTTCAGTTCAGTCACTTAGTTGTGTCTGACTCTTTGCGACCCCATGAATCGCAGCGCGCCAGGCCTCCCCTGTCCATCACCAACTCCCAGAGTTCACTCAGACTCAAGTCCATCGAGTCAGTGATGCCAACAGGCCGTCTCATCCTCTGTCATCCCCTTCTCCTCCTGTCCCCAGTCCCTCCCATCATTAGAGTTTTTTCCAGTGAGTCAACTCTTGGCATGAGGTGGCCAAAGTACTGGAGTTTCAGCTTTAGCATCATTCCTTCCAAAGAAATCCCAGGGCTGATCTCCTTCAGAATGGACTGGTTGGATCTCCTTGCAGTCCAAGGGACTCTCAAGAATCTTCTCCAACACTACAGTTCAAAAGCATCAATTCTTCAGGGCTCAGCTTTCTTCACAGTCCAACTCTCACATACATATTCCTATAAATACCCTTAAATATATTTAAGTTGTGGGATGCAATTAAGTTACTTGGAAACATTTTGATCTTTTGGGATTAGCTTAAATTTAGTTAGGTGGGACTAGGGGAGTGGTTTATATAGGGGTAATTTTATTTCAGTTGTGTAGCATGATTCTTCTGAGTTCTTTACTTCTGCCTCCTGAATTATAAGCTTTCTACAGTGACTAGGGATTTTGTTCCTTGCATGTTTTTAGGTAGATTTTCCCTGTGTGTTCACGTGTATAGTGACCCTCTGGAGATCAGCATCTTTTCTGCATTTGGTACTCTACCAGTGAATTCTAACTGCCATGGCCACTCCAGACTTCCAAATCCGACTGCCCTACTAAAGGACAGCATTGTGCCCTGCCTCTTCCCTGTATGGTTTCTTCTTCCTTGTACTATGATCATTGCCATGCTCTTCAGAAGGCAGTAAGCTGGGACAATCAAAGAGAGTCTTTCATTTGTTTAGCATATCTCTGGAATCACTGATGATATATGTTTTGAAAACCTTTGTTTATATATATTTTTCTTTATGCTTTACAGGCAAAAGGGTAAATATGATAACTGTTATATTTTGCTTCCCAAAGCAGAAGTGAAGTGAAGTTGCTCAGTTGTGTCCAATTCTTTGTGACCCCATGGACTGTAGACTACCAGGCTCCTCCCTCCATGGGATTCTCTGGAGTGGGTTGCCATTTCCTTCTCCAGGGGATCTTCCCGACCCAGGGATCGAACCTGGGTCTCTCGTGTTCCAGGCAGACGCTTTAACCTCTGAGCCACCAGGGAAGCCCCAAAGCAGAAGACCTGTTGAATTTCTAATATTAAAAATAAGAGGAATCATAGAGACTCATAAGCCTTACATATTATTTTGTGGTATTAATTACATGCTGTCTTGTTTAACTACAACTCTTAACAAAGATAATACAGTGATACTAAGTCTTTTATATAAATATATATATAAATTAAATAGTTGTTGTTTAATTTGATAACCATAGAATTTTATTAGGTAAGTGTGGAATTTTATTAGGGGTCTTGACCTTAATCACAAAATATACGTTTCTGATAAAATATCTAATAGGAAACAATGCATTTGGATTAGAACTTTCAAAAATTCATCATGCCTCTCCAAGGATATAATTCTTCATAAAAATGAGGTCTGTTGGAAGAAACAGTATCATATGGATCACAAGTATTTAGGGAAGCCTAATGTGAACAAATCGAGATTTAAACTAACCCTAAAATGTAGGATATGGACAATTCAGTAGTTCTTTTCATACTGTTTTCCTTGTGGTATATGAGCATGAACATCCTCTTGCACAGAACTTTCCAGTGTCACAGCACACAGTGGGTACATGGATATGTCTGAGATTTTGGTGGTCTGGTAGAGTCTGAGGAGGCTGAAATGTATAGAAGTCCCTCCAGCCACAGTCAGCATCAGCTTTCCACACTGTGCCCTACAAATACAGTGCTGTGATGCAGAAAGGTTAGGACACACTGCTCCAGCAGGTGTGAGTTTCTGTTTGTTTCATCTTCCACAATGCCATGATCAGTTTATAAATTTGTGTTGCTTTCTTTACTTCAAGGGATGGCTGACTTGCTTAGAAAAGGAATGCAGCCCGTGAAAAGAAGGGCTTTCTACAGCTGTCTTTTTTCTGAACTCTATTGCCTTGGGGAAACTTTATTATTAAAATGAAAATTCCATGTGTGCGTTTTTACTAATACATATCTAGAGTTGTAGAGTTCAAAACACTTGATAATGTAAATCAATACTGTGTATACTTTGTAAAAAGTGAATCTCATCTTTTAAAATGTACTTATGAGAATGTGTTCATTTTTATGACAGATATTACAGCCTTTGCAAATACTAAGCAGATGACTGTGATACCCATTTAAATCATCTGTCCTGTACTCTGGCTTCCCCCTTGAGAAATCTGTTCATAAGATTTTTAGTAGTTAGCATTTTAGTAAAGAAGAAAGCTTTAATCATGTTACTTGGGGAGTGAAAGGACTTTATTATTCAGCCTGTGTACGTTTTCCAAATTTAAGAGTCTGGTGGAATAGTTGTTCCATGCTGCATTTCACAAGTTCTAGCACTGCTCTGTTTACAGATGTGGTCTACAGCATTTAAAGGGGCCAACGTTTTCTATTTTTCCACTTTGGATTAGAATTTGTTCTCATAGATCAAGAGATTTTAAGTTTTTGCATCATTTTATCTAGTAAGGGAAAAGAAGCTAAGAGAACAAACTGAACCAGAAGTATTGAGATAGTTTCAATTTCTACCTATCCCTTTTGATATTATAATTAGAAGACTTCTTACCTGTGGATTTCCCCATATTGTGGAATTTACCATTTCACTTTTCACCTGAGTTTTGATACTGGATGAATAGCAGAAATGGAAAAGCATGAGGAAGAGGAAATGATATTACTTTTCTTTATTTAATAGAGGGAAAAGTCTGATGATGGGGTGATTTTACATATTCTGCCCTTGTTTGTGTGTAAAATGACTATATATAAATAAGCAGCAATGTGATTTTTACCTCCATGACTACTTTTTTCACTTTGACTGAGGTATAATTGGTATACAATAAACTGAACATATTTAAATATACCATTTATTAACTTTTAACACAGAAATATTATGAAGCTATCACTGTTATCAAGATAATGAGCACAACTGTTACTGTAAAATTTCCTTGTGTTTTTTGGTAATTCCCTCCATCCCACTGAGCTCCTGAGGGATGGAGACAACCATTCATCAGCTTGCTGCCATTTTATATAAATGTGAGTTTTTGTGCCTTTTGTATTAGTAGTATTGAAAACAACTTAGTATTGTTTTCAGAATCATCCGTATAGCTGCATGCATCTTTAGTTAGTTCTATTTATTACAGAATAATGGTCCCTTTTATGAATGTACTATAACTCATGATTCATTTGTGTTATATCCAGGTTTTGGTTCTTATAAATAAGAATGCTATTAACATTCATATATAAGTCTTTGTAGTAACATATGCTTTTGTCTATTTATAGACATATAGCTAGAAGTAGAATGACTAGGTATATGCCAGATGTATATTTAACCTAAGAAAGAAAAACTACCAAACTGTTTCCAAAAGTGGTTGTACCATTTTACATTGCCAGTAGTAGTGCTTGAGAGTTTTATTTGCTCCATATTCTCACTATTGCATTCTGTCTTAACTGTATACATTCTAAAAAGTATATAGAGTGTCTCATTGTGGTTTTTCTTTGCATTTCACCAATGATGTTGAAGACCTTTGCAAATGAGCATTTGTGATCAGCACATCTACATTGACAAAGTATGTGTTCAAATGTTTTCCCTATTTGTGTTGGTTTGCTTTCTGCATTTTGAAAGTTATTTTTTCAATGTATATTCTGGATACAAGAACTTAATCAGATGTATATTTTCCCAATCTAGATTCTTTGTTTTCTTTTACTTCATTTTTATTTATTAATTTATGTTTGTTTCGGGTCTTTGTTGCTTTGTGTGGTCTTTCTCTAGTTGCCGCAACTTGGGGATACTCTTCACTGTGATGTGTGGGCTTCTCTTTGTGGTGGCTACTCTTGTTGTAGAACATGGGCTTGGTCGTTGTGTCTTATGGATTCTAGAGCACAGTCTCAGTAGCTGTGGCACATGGGTGTAGTTGTTCCGTGGCATATGGAATCCTCCCTATTCAGGGATGAAACTGTGTCCCCTGCATTGGCAGGCAGATTCCTATCCACAGTGCCACAAGGGAAATCCCTCTTTGTTTTCTTAACAGTATCTTTCAGAGAGTAGATATGGTTAAAGTTGATAAAGCACTATAATTTAAAAAATGAATTTAGCTTTTGTAGTGATGTCTTTACTTAATCCAAAATCTCAAGGTTTTCATTTATGCTTTAAGAAATTTTATAATTTTCCTGGCTTTTATTATTAAGGTCTATGATTAATTTTGAGTTAATTATTTTACATGATGGGATAGAAGTTTGAGGTTATTTTTCATTGTCGTTGTGCAGTTGCTCAGTCAAGTCTGATTCATTGAGACCCCATGGACTGCAGCACTCCAAGCTTCCCTGTCCTTCACTGTCCCGTGGAGTTTGTGCAAACTCATGTCCATTGAATCAGTGATGCCATCCAACCATCTCATTCTCTGTTGTCCCCTTCTCCTGCAGCCTTCAGTCTTTCCCAGATCAGGGTCTTTTCCAATAAAGCTGGCTCTTTGCATCATGTGGCCAAAGTATTGGAGCTTCTGCATCAGTCCTTCCAATGAATATTCAGAGTTGATTTCCTGTAGGATTGTTTGGTTTGATCTCCTTGCAGTCCATGGGAATCTCAAGAGTCTTCAGCACCACAGTTCAAAAACATCAGTTCTTCGTGCTCAGCCTTCTTTATGGTCCAACTCTCACATCTGGACATGGCTATTGAAAAACCATAGCTTTGACTGTACGGACCTTTGTGGGCAAAGTAATGTCTCTGCTGCTTTTTAATGTGCTGTTTAGATTTGTCATAGCTTTTCTTCCAAGAAGCAAGCTTTTTAAATTTCATGGCTGCAATCACGGTCCACAGTGATTTTGGAGTCCAAGAAAATAAAAGTCTGTCACTGTTTCCATTGTTTCCCCATCTATTTGCCATGAAGTGATGGGACCAGATGCCATGATGTTAATTTTTTGAATGTTGAGGTTTAAGCCAGCTTTTTCACTCTCCTCTTTCACTTTCATCAAGAGACCCTTTAGTTCCTCTTCATTTTCTACCGTTAGAGTTTTGACACGTGCATATTTGAAGTTATTGATATTTCTCCCAGCAATCTTGATTCCAGCTTGAGCTTCATCCAGCCTGGAATTTCTCATGATGTACTCTGCATATAAGTTGAATAAGCATTGTTCCTGAATTGTTCCTATAATATTTTAAATAAACTTTTTCCTGTTAAGTTTCTTCCATCTCTTTTTGAAAACCAATTGACCATAGATGTGTTGGTTTATTTATAGACTCTATTTTCTGTTTCATTTTTTTGCCTTTTATGACCTTACCACACTGTATTATTGGTTTAAAATGATTCTTAAAATCAGGTAGTATAAATTGAGCAACTTTGAATTTCCTTTACCATCATTGTTTCGGAAAGTTTGGATTCCTCTTTTTTTTTTTTTAATACTTTATTCTTTATTACAATACTGTATTTGTTTTGCCATACATTGACATGAATCGGCCACAGGTGTCCATGATCTCCCAGTGCCGAAGCCCTCTCCCACCTCCCACCCCATATCATTTCCCTGAATCATCCCGTGCACCAGCCCCATGCATCCCGCCTCCTATATTGAACATAGACTGATGCTTCGTAATTACATGATAGTATACATGTTTCAATGACATTCTCCCAAATCATCCCCCCTCTCCCTCTCCCTCAGAGTCCAAAAGTCCATTCTATACCTCTGAGTCTCTTTTGTTGTCTCACATAGAGGGTCATCATTACTATCTTTCTAAATTCCATATATATGTGTCAGTATACTGTATTGATGTTTTTCTTTCTGGCTTACTTCACTCTGTATAATTGGCTCCAATTTCATCCATCTCATTAGAACTGATTCAAATTTATTCTTTTTAAGGGCTGAGTAGTACTCCATTGTGTATATGTACCACAGCTTTCTTGTCCATTCATCTGCTGATGGACATCTAGGTTGCTTCCATGTCCTGGCTATTATAAACAGTGCTGCAATGAACATTGGGGTACATGTGTCTCTTTCAATTCTGGTTTCCTCGGTGTGTATGCCCAGCAGTGGGATTGCTGGGTCATAAGGCAGTTCTATTTGCAATTTTTAAGGAATCTCCACACTGTTTTCCATAGTGGCTGTATTAGTTTGCATTCCCACCAGCAGTGTAAGAGGGTTCCCTTTTCTCCACATCCTCTCCAGCATTTATTGCTTGTAGACTTTTGGATCGCAGCCATTCTGACTGGTGTGAAATGGTACCTCATTGTGGTCTTGATTTGCATTTCTCTGATAATGAGTGATGTTGAGCATCTTTTCATGTGTTTGTTAGCCATCCGTATGTCTTCTTTGGAGAAATGCCTATTTAGTTCTTTGGCCCATTTTTTGATTGGTTCATTTATTTTTCTGGAGTTGAGCTGCATATGTTGCTCATATATCTTTGAGATTAGTTGTTTGTCAGTTGTTTCATTTGCTATTGTTTTCTCCCATTCAGAAGGCTGTCTTTTCACCTTGCTTACAGTTTCCTTTGTTGTGCAGAAGCTTTTAATTTTAATTAGATCCCATTTGTTTATCTTTGCTTTTATTTCCAGTATACTGGGAGTTGGATCATAGAGGATCCTGCTGTGATTTATGTCGGAGAATGTTTTGCCTATGTTCTCCTCTAGGAGTTTTATAGTTTCTGGTCTTACATTTAGATCTTTAATCCATTTTGAGTTTATTTTTTGTGTATGGTGTTAGACAGAGGTCTAGTTTCATTCTTTTACAAGTGGTTGACCAGTTTTCCCAGCACCACCTGTTAAAGAGACTGTCTTTACTCCATTGTATATTCTTGCCTCCTTTGTCAAAGATAAGGTGTCCATAGGTGTGTGGGTTTATCTCAGGGCTTTCTATTTTGTTCCATTGATCTATATTTCTGTCTTTGTGCCAGCACTTTGTCAATTTATACTTGAAAAATATGCTTGAATTTTGATTGGGATTGCATCAATACTGTAAAATAGCTTGAATAGAATCAACATCTTAATATAATACTTCTTAGTTGTCTGATCCAGAAGTGCTATATACCTTCTAGTTTCTTTAGTTCATTTTCTCAGCAATGTTTTATATTTGGCAATGTGTGGGTCTTCTCCATCTTTAGTCAAATTTGTCTAAAACTTGAGAGGTGAGCATATACAATAACATTGAATATCTTCCTCATAAGTAAGCTAGTTAAAACAATTTAAAATAAAGTTGTCACACTTGCACAGGCATGCAACTGAACAGTAAAACTTGCTTGATGTTCTCTAAATCTGACTTAATCTTACTTTTCAGTATGAGAGAAGTCATGTTGTATATTTGGTATATTTTGGGGGAAAATCTTTTAAAGTCCTTTTCAAGCATGTTTTAACAGACTTAAATTTATTCTGTAAAGGGACCATATTTACTTGCCCATTTCAAGGGAAAGACTTGCTTTTCTATTTTTGATAGTTCTATATTTCACCTGAGTTATTTCCTGCATAACTTAGAATTAAGATTTTTTTTTAAAGACACACTATGTAACCTGCTAACTTTCATCAAAATCTCATAAAATTTTAATGATTTTTGTTAAAGCCAAAAATTCTTTGTGCACATTTTTTAAGTTCTAATATGCCATTAGTTTGAAAGAAGTTTTCTGACTTTCTATGGTTTTGGTGATCTAAATTTTTATATGTAATTGATCAAATTTACATTTAAAATTATGAAACATTACATATTCTTTAGAATAGTTTACCGCCTATGCTTTGAAATACACTTTGTTCTTTTAATAGAATTTGCTTCACTTGATGTAATTTAACATTACAAAATCTTTTAAATTGATCACAGATTTTAAAATAATTTTCTGAAGTAACTGCTCCCATGAAAAATTGTGGCAGGGAAAGGAACAAATTCTGTTGTGAAGATTTGTGGCACGTTTCTTTCATAGAGTGAATTAATCTGTTTTTAGTCTCTATCTTGATGATTTCTAATTTTTACATTGACTCACAACAAAAGCAAATCATATATGTTCGTCATTTGCATAGATCATGTCATCCTGAATTGTGTCTGACATCCTACTATGCATGGAATTATTAACTTTTTTCACTCTGTATTTTAATATGCAAACTTATTTTGATTTTTTTTTTTAGTAAATTATGACCTAAAACTTCTGTTTGCTATGGCCAGCAGCCATATTGATTCTTCATAAGAAACAGAATATAAAAATGTATATATTATTTTTCTGTAATGCATGCAGAGTAAGGGAAGGTTATGAGAACATATTCATGGAACATATAATAACTGGCATATATAAACAATTACTTATTTGATAAACATTTAGATTTAGCCTTATGTAATGGAAGAGTCACATTTTCATCAAAGTAAAGTGAGTTTGATTTCCATTTCTCCTACCAGTTAACAGAACCATCTTTGAAAAATCATGTGGTCAGTTCAAGTATCAGATTCTGCATTTTTCAGTTGCATATTAGTGTATCTACCTCACAGGACTGATTGGAAAATTAACTATAACAACATATGTAGTAGTGGGAGCTCATGCAATGTCAGTGTTTAAAATCACTATCCTCCCTCTGTTCTAGTTTATTCAACAGAATTCAAAGTCTTATGGTATATACAGAAGTATAAACATATAGCTAATAATTTACTTAGCAGCAATTTGACAATGTAAAATATGTATTAAACTGAAAGAAATGTATAACAGTTAAATAATGAGATAAACAATAAAAATTCTTTGGTGGTTTTCAGGAGGGGTGGATCAGGAGAAAAAGAAGCCATGATGGTTTTAGAAAAGGCAGAGTGCCGAGGAATTGATGTTTTTGAACTGTGGTGCTGGAAGAAGACTTTTTTTGATGATAGTCTCTTGGGCAGCAAGAAGATCAAACCAGTCAGTCCTAAAGGAAATCAACTCTGAATACTCATTGGAAGGACTGATGCTGAGGCTGAAGCTCCAATACTTTGGTTACCTGATGCAAACAGCCGACTCATTGGAAAAGACCCTGATGCTGGGAAAGGTTGAAGGCAGAAAGAGAAGAGGGCAACAGAGGATGAGATGGCTGGATAGCATCACCGATGCAGTGGGCATGAACTTGGGCAAATCTGGGAGATGGTGAGGGACAGGGAGGCCTGGATGATGCAGTTCACGGGGTGGCGAATACTGAACAACAGAAAAGATTCAAATAAATATGTTGTTATATTCATAAAAATTACATCACCTTCCCCACTTAGTTATGATTTCATTTATAATAAAAATTAAAAATAGATCTCCCAAAGGATCCAGAAGTTCCAATTCTGGGAGTATATCCCAACACACCAAAATCACTAATTGGAAAAAATATATGCTCTGCTGTATTTGTTGTAGCATTATTCCTAATAGTGAAAATATGGAAACAACCCTAAATTCACATTAGCAGATGAATAGATAAACGAGATGTAGTGTACACACACATAGACGCACACAGGGATATTATTCAGCCACAAAAAGGAGAATGTCCTTACATTTACTACATCATAGATGAACCTTGAGCTTATGCTAAGTGGACTAGTCCAATAGAAAAAGGCAAGTAGTGTATGATGTCATGTCTATGTGGAATTTTAAAAAATAAGACTTATAAAAAGCAAAGTAAAATAGCGGTTACTAGAGCATGGGATAGGGCAGTAAGATCGGTGTTGTTTAAAGGCCCCAACCTGCAACAAGTAGCAGGTAATCCATATACATCTAATACACAGTGTAGTGGATACAGTTGTCTTTAGTTGATATCATACTGTAGAAAGAGAAATTGGCATATTCTGTGATATTTTTAGACATATATCATTTATAAAATTTCTCTAAAGTTATTCCTATTTTTGCTTGTAGTTTAGCCATTTTTCCACTCAGTGAATGTATTTGATTTTATGGTTGCCTTTACCTTAAAAATTACTTCATTGTTGAGTTGTTTATAGAAAACTCTTATGCAATAAATAGCCCAAGTCCATTCTATAATATGAGCAATGTCAGGTAATTGCACCTGTGTAACAGAATATGTGAGTCACATTGTCATTTTGAGGTTTATTCTATCTTGTTACATAGAGATTTACTTTAATTTTCATATGATACTGGTACATGTAGGATACCAGTGAAGTACATTTGAATATACTACCTTACTTTTTTCTCTTTAAAATTTATATAAATTTTCTTTTTATTTCATAATTGAACCATGTATATTTTTTCTCTCCCATTGAGTCTTTTCTTAATGTTTAAATTGAGTTATGGTTAATATACAATATTATATTAGTTTCAGGTGTGCAACATAGTGATTTGATATTTTTATACATTATGACCACTGCAGTAAGTCCAGTTTTCATCTGTCACTATACTATGCTGTTAAAATATTACGAACTATATTCCCTGTGTGTATGTTACATCTCTGTGACTTATTTTACAGCTGGAATTTTGTACCTTGTAATCCTCTTCACCTATTTCCTCCACTTCATTGATCTCTGTATGGGTATTTTGTGGATTAGTATAATTTTGTAGTAGAGTTTCAAGTCTGGAGCATGATGCCTCCAGCTTTGTTCTTCTTCTTTGTGCTTGATTGTTTTGTCTAGTCTATGTTTTGTGGCCCCATACAAACTTCTAGTTCTGTAAAAAATGCCATTGGTAATTTGATAGGGAATTAATTGAATCATAGATTTCTTTGGCTTTTATGGACATTTTATTAATAACAATATTGATTCTTCCAGTCCATGAACACAGTATATCTTTGCATTTATTTGTGTCATCTTCAGTTTCTTTCCTTAGTGTTTCATAGTTATCAGAGAGTAGTAGGTCTTTTACCTCCTTGGTTAAACTTATTCCTCTTTTATTATTTTTGATACAATGATAAATAGAATTTTTATTATTCATTTCTCTTTCTGATATTTTGTTATTAGTGTATAGAAATGCAACAGATTTTTCTATATTAATTTTGTAATCTGCAGCTTGAATGAATGTATTAGAACTAAGTTTTATGATGGAATCTTTGGAATTTATGTATATAATATCATGTCATCTACAAATAGTGACAGTTCTTTCTTTCCAAATCAGATGATTATTATTTTTTTCTTTGTCAAACTGTTGTAGCAAAATTGATGAGAAGGGGCATCCTTTTCTTCTTGCTGATCTGACAGGAAGAAGTTCATCAGTGATGTGGTTTTTATTTTTCTTTTCTGTGTACTCTTTGGATATCTTGGATGTTTAGATAATGGTGATTTCATAAAATGAGTTCAGAAGTGTTGCTGCTTCAGTTTTTGGAATAATATGAGAAGGATTCACACTGACTCCTCTTTACACGTTTGGTAGTATTCACCCGTGAAGTCATCTGGACTCAGACTTTGCTTTTTAGAGTTCTTAAATTACTGATGCAATATCATTACTAGTGATTGCATATTCAGATCTTCTATTTATTCATAAATCAATCCTGGAAGATTGTGTGTTTCTAGGAGCTCATTTTTGGGGTTGTCTACTTTTTTGGTATGTATTTGTTCATAGCATTCTCTTAAGATATTTCATATCTCTGTGCTATCAGTTGTAATTACTCCTCTTTCATTTATGGTTTTATTTATTTAGGCTCTTTTTTTTCCTTGATTAGCCTGGCTAATAGTTCATTGATTTATCTTTTCAAAGAAACAGTTCTTAGTTCCATTTGTCTTTTCTCTTGTTTTTCCTAATATCTATTTCATTTATTATTGCTCTGATCTTTTTAATTTTCTTAATTTGAGCTTTGATTGTTATTTTTCTAGTTCATTAAAATGCATATTCAGATTGTTTGAGATTTTTCTTATTTTCTGAGGTCAGTGTAAATTGCTGTAAACTTTAGGAACTGCTTTTGCTCTCCCATAGATTTTGGAAAGTTGTGTTTCCATTTTCATTTGTTTCCAGGTATTTTAAAATTCCCTCTTTGATTTCTCCATTGACCATTGATTGTTTAGTAGCAATTGTTATGTAGTCTCCATGCATTTGTGTTTTTTCCACTTCTTCTTGCAGTTGATTTCTAGTTTCATAATGTTGTAATGAGAATAGATTCTTGATGGGATTTTAATCTTAGATTTACTGAGACTTGTTTTGTGCCCTACATGTGACCTATCTAGAGAATGTTATATGTGTAGTTGAAAATAAAATATATTCTGCTCTTGGATAAAATACTCTGTGTATATTTATTAAACTCATTTGTTAATGTGTTATTTAAGGAAAATGTTTACTTAATGATTTTCTTCCTGGATATTTTATTCATTTATATAAGTGGGGTGCTTAGGTCTCGTACTATTTTTGAGTTGCTGTCAGTTTCTCCATTTATATTGCTTTATATATTTAGATGCTCCTGTATTGGGTGCATATGTATTTAACAAATATTATATACTCTTGTTGGATTACCCTATTTATCATTATATAATGCCCCTTATAATCTTTTGTTATAGTCTTTATTTTAGAGTCTATTTTCTCTGATATATGTATTGTTACCCAAGTTTTTTTTTTTTTTTAATCCCCACAAGCTTGAAATACCTTTTTTCTTCTCTTTACTTTCACTCTATGTGTGTCTTTAGCTTTAAGGTGAGTCTTGTGGACAGCATATAGATAGATCTTGTTTTTATCTATTCAGCTACTCTATAGCTTTTGATTGGAATATTTAGTTCATTTACACTTTTGTTATTAATATGTATGCATATATTGCCATTTAACTCATTATTTTCCGGTTGCTTTTATAGTTCTCTGTTTCTGTCATATTATCTTGGTTTCTTCCCTTTTGATTTGATGCATTCCTTTAGTGTTATATGTAGATTCCTTTCTCTTTATTTTTTGTTTATCCTTCTTCTACTTTTCAACTTGTTCCATTCCATGACTTATAGACAGGCTTATAATTTACTTTGATCTAGAGTGCAAAATGAATTCTATTCACACTGTAATTTCATTTTATGACAGAATAGTGAATCTTGATTAGATAAAAGTGAAAGATGATTTGAAATGTATACTTAAGTCCACATCAAAGGATATGGTAAAAATCTAACCTAAAAATCTAATATGAATAATTACATTGGAAATGTTAATTTTTACAAAGCTGTAGGCTATTTTTCATTTAAAGTAAATATTCTTCTCTATATTAAAATTTTTTAAGTCTCAGAAAAATTATTGTATCTATGTACCAACTTTTCCAATACTTAACCCAATAAAAATCAATCAGGTTCACATATGTTGCAAATCAGTTGCTATAGAAAGACTAATGAATACTTTGTATATCACAGTTTGGTACCTATCACATTAATAACAGTTTCAGACACTAAACATCAATGGATATTAAAACTAATGGGTAAAAGTTTAATTAGAAGCAGTATATTTACATCATCTCAAAGTATTTGCCTATAATACCAAGGGAAATTAAATACCAAGGGAAAAGATTAACTTTCAGTAAGATAAACCCGACAAATGCTACCTAGAATAAGTGATCCAAGTTAATGGTACCATTAGAGAAGCAAATATACATTATTTGCCTCCTAATATGATGCACTTGAAAGAATACATCAGGTCTCAGAAAAGCATCTGAGATAAATGTAATCATGAGGAAACATATAAATCCAATTTGAAGAACAGTCACTAGAATAAATGGCCCATACTCATCCAAAAAAAAAAAGTTAAGAATATAAAAGATAAGAAAACCCAATAAACTCTTCCAGGTAACAGAAAATGAAAGACATAAAAAGTGATGGCATGGGGATGATCTAGAGAGATGATATGGGGTAGGAGGTGGGAGGGGGTTTCAGGATTGAGAGATCGTGTACACCTGTGGCTGATTCATGTCAATGTATGGCAAAACCAATACAGTATTGTAAAGTAGAATAAAGTAAAAATAAAATTAAAAAAAAGTGATGACAATAAGTGGTCCTGAATTAGACTAGGAGAGGAAAAAAAAAACAACAGCACTTTCTCTCTATAAATGTCACTAGTGCCACAGTAGTGAAAATTAACTTATTAATGAATAATAATGTCAAAACTATTCATGGGGTTCTCATGGCAATGCCAAATAATGCTCAAACTACTGCACAAATGCATTCATCTCACACGCTTGTAAAGTAATACTCAAAATTTTCCAAGCCAGGTTTCAGCAATATGCGAACTGTGAGCTTCCAGATGTTCAAGCTGGTTTTAGAAAAGGCAGAGGAACCAGAGATCACATTGCCAACATCTGCTGGATCATCAAAAAAGCAAGAGTTCCAGAGAAACATCTACTCATGTTTTATTGACTATGCCAAAGCCTTAGACTGTGTGGCTCACAAAAAACTAGAAAATTCTTCAAGAGATGGGACTACCAGACCACCTGACCTGCCTCTTGAGATATCTGTATTTCTCAAGAAATACAGGAAGCAACACTTAGAACTGAACATGGGACAGCAGACTGGTTCCAAATCGGGGAAGGAGTACATCAAGGCTGTGTATTGTCACCCTGCTTATTTAACTTATATGCAGAGTACATCATGGGAAACTCTGGGCTGGATGAAGCACAAGCTGGAATCAAGATTGCCAGGAGAAATATCAGTAATCTCAGATATGCAAATGATACCACCCTTAGGGCAGAAAGTGAAGATGAACTAAAGAGCCTCTTGATGAAAGTGAAAAAGCAGAGTGAAAAAGTTGGCTTAAAGCTCAACATTCAGAAAACTGGCAAATAGATGGGGAAACAGTGAAAATAGTGTCCGACTTTATTTTTGAGGGGCTCCAAAAACACTGCAGATGGTGACTGCAGCCATGAAAATAAAAGACACTTACTACTTGGAAGGAAAGTTATGACCAACCTAGACAGCATATTCAAAAGCAGAGACATTACTTTGTCAACAAAGGTCTGTCTAGTCAAGGCTACGGTTTTTCCAGTGGTCATGTATGGATGTGAGAGCTGGACTATAAAGAAGCTGAGCACCAAAGAATTGATGTTTTTGAACTATGGTGTTGGAGAAGACTTTTGAGAGTCTCTTGGACTGCAAGGACGTTCAACCAGTCCATCCTAAAGGAGATCAGTCCTGAGTGTTCATTGGAAGGACTGATGTTGAGGATGAAACTCCAGTACTTTGTCCACCTGATGCGAAGAGCTGACTCATTTGAGAAGACCCTGATGCTGGGAAAAATTGAGGGCAGGAGGAGAGGGGTACGGCAGAGGATGAGATGGTTGGATGGCATCACCTACTCAATGGTCATGAGTTTGAGACCGGGAGGTTGGTGATGGACAGGCAGGCTTGGCATACTGTGGTCCATGGGGTTGCAAAGAGTCAGACATGACTGAGAGATTGAACTGAACTGAATTGAATGTCAAAACTGTTAATAATTGCACTATGATTATATAAGAAAATGGCTTTGGAAGTAAACAGTTGTTTAGAGGTAAAATGAATCATATCGAATTAGTTCTGAAATGGAGGGGAGTGAGTAGGAGAGAGAGAGGCAGGCAGAATGAGCTGTGAGAATGAAAGGAAAATGGTAGGAGTGAGGGAGTGGAATAAAATCATAAATGTGAATGTTTGAGCTCCTGAGTGAATGGTAAATACATTATGTTTCCAGGAACTGTTTCAAGCTTAGTTAGGATATTTGCCACAGATTATCTCCTATATCCACTCAAGTGAACTGAAATTCCTTTCTTTGTTTATTTGTGGTTCTTTGTAAACCTTCTGCTGGACTCTTTCTTTGCAGATTTCCCCTTAGATCCTTCTTGCCTTATAATCTACTTAAGGAGTCCTCTCAGGTTCTAACCATGGACATTTAAACATGATTTTATACTTTTGTTCTGGTTCTCTATACTTTCGTATGGAATTCAGAGATTATCTCTCCATTCAATCTTCCCCCATTTTTTAAAACTTAAGTTTTGATCTTGGAGTTTTTGATACTTTTAACAATTTGGTAAATTTCCAACACTTGGATGATATGCAAATTATGAATTCAGAAAATTTCAATTGTCATTTAAAAAAATATCTATTTGGCTGTATCAGATTTTAGTTGTGGCAGGCAGGGTGTTCACTGCATCATGAAGGATCTTTTGCTGTGGTGCCTAGACTCTCTAATTGTGGTGCTCAGACTTAGTTGCTCTATGGTATGTGGGATTTTAGTTTCCCAAGCAGATCAAAATTATTGGTACAATTTTCATAACTTTTCTGTAACTCTGAAGTTAGTTTGAAATATTTTAAATATCAGAATAACTATAGTAAATAAATATTTCACAAAAAATAGCTAAGAGAGTTCTTAATCTAAGTGGATTAATTATTTATCTGAATTTTATATCAGTTAACATTATTAGATCCAGTGGTTGTACAAATGAATTTGTACATATTTGAACACATTTACACAAGTATACACATTTACAGTTGTAGATGTGAAGGAAACAAGTAGAGGTTTTGTTTGTTTGTTTGTAAATAATAGAAACCACACAGGGAGTGTTAAGTTTATAAAATACATATTCAGTCTTAATTTCTATCATTTGATTATTGTCAAAGAGTACATAAAATTGTCATTGAGTTATCTGAAGCATTGTCTTCTGGAATGATTTTTGGACTCATATGTTGCTGTAAAGTCTCTCCTTAACTTTTCTCCTACTAGGATTTGTGCATAGTGGCTCTAAAAAGACTATCATTCATCAGGAATCTAGTAACATATATTTAATTAAGACAGTTTAAGGAATATGAATATCATTTCATATGATTCTTTTTTAAACATTTTAATTGGAGAATAATTGCTTTACAGTGTTGTGTTTGTTTCTGCCATACATCTACATGAATCAACCATCAGTTCAGTTCAGTTCAGTTGCTCAGTCATGTCCGACTCTGCGACTCCATGAATCGCAGCACGCCAGGCCTCCCTGTCCATCACCAACTCCGGGAGTTCACTCAGACTCACGTCTGTTGAGTCAGTGATGCCATCCAGCCATCTCATCCTCTGTCGTCCCCTTTTCCTCGTGCCCCCAATCCCTCCCAGCATCAAAGTCTTTTCCAATGAGTCAACTCTTCGCATGAGGTGGCCAGAGTACTGGAGTTTCAGCTTTAGCATCATTCCTTCCAAAGAAATCCCAGGGTTGATCTCCTTCAGAATGGACTGGTTGGATCTCCTTGCAGTCCAAGGGACTCTCAAGAGTCTTCTCCAACACCACAGTTCAAAAGCACCAATTCTTTGGCTCTCAGCTTTCTTCACAGTCCAACTCTCACATCCATACATGACTACTGGAAAAACCATAGCCTTGACTAGATGGACCTTAGTCGGCAAAGTAATGTCTCTGCTTTTGAATATGCTATCTACGTTGGTCATATCTTTTCTTCCAAGGAGTAAGCGTCTTCTAATTTCATGGCTGCAGTCACCATCTGCAGTGATTTTGGAGCCCCCAAAAATAAAATCTGCCACTGTTTCCACTGTTTCCCCATCTATTTCCCGTGAAGTGATGGGACTGGATGCCATGATCTTCGTTTTCTGAATGTTGAGCTTTAAGCCAACTTTTTCACTCTCCTCTTTTACTTTCATCAAGAGGCTTTTTATTTCCTCTTCACTTTCTGCCATAAGGGTACCATAGGTATACATATATCCCCTCCCTCTTGAACTTCCCTGCTAACTCCCACCCCATCCCACCCTCTAGGTTGTCACAGATCACCAGTTTGAGAGCCCCATATTATATAACAACTTCCCATTAGTTATCTGCTTTACATATGCTAATATATATATTTTAATGCTACTCTCTCAATTCGTCTCACTTTCTCCTTCCCCTGCTATGTTCATGTCTGTTTTCTATATCTGCCCTGCAAATAGGTTAATCAGTACCATTTTTCTAGAATCCATATAGATGCATTAGTATACGATATTTGTTTTTCTCTTTCTGACTTACTTCATTCTGTGTAACAGACTCTAGGTTATTCCACCTCACTAGAACTGACTCAAATTCCTTTGTTTTTATGGCCGAATAATATTCCATTGTATATATGTACCACGGCTTCTTTTTTTTATTGGCAAAAGTTCTTTATATTTGAAATTTTGAAATAATGACTAAAAAAAGTATACATAGGCACACATGGAATAATCATAAATGTAATGGCTGCAAATGCAGATGGATGCAGGTATATCGTATTAAACACCATGATTTGGTGACATGATTTTACAAAATGGTGAACAACTGTAATATAATTTCAAATGAAACAAAGTATAATCCTTTCAAGGAAAGGATTTACATTCAAGGAAATTTCAGTCTTTGAAAATTTAGTAGTTATTAAAATGTATAGGAAACTTTGTGTCTATAAGTAAATTAGGGTTGGGTTCTAATTTAGATAATTATAAACAGGAATTTCCCATCTACAGAAAAGTCCAGTTAGACATTGGAAAGACTTGCAGGATGCAGGATAAGTCTTTGTTATTGAGGACTGTCCTATCTAGCATGCCTGGCTCCAGTTTCCCATTGTGATCACTGAGAACACCCAAAAATGGCCCCAGGGGCAGTGCCACTCCCACTGAGAGCTACTGGTCTAAAGCTGTTCCTCACCACTTGTGCCCACGTGGGGTCCTGTCCAAGCTGCAGTGCTCTTTGTTTCCTGACGTAGCTTGACACCACGCTGCACCACGTGTGGGTGCCGCTTCCTGCTCTGGGACTGTTCTTTAAGCACTTTCCAGATGTCTGGCTGATAACTTCTGCTGCTGCTGCTGCTGCTGAGTCGCTTCAGTCGTGTCCGACTCTGTGCAACCTCATAGATGGCTGCCCACCAGGCTCCCACGTCCCATAACTTCTAGGGATGCTGAAATCTGCTCAGGTGTTTTCTAATTTTCCTGGTTCATTAGCCCCTTTCTTGAGATACATTTTATATATTCTTCAAAGTTTATTACGTTTAAAAGGAAGTGAATTGTTAGGCAGTTTTCACTCCTTTTCAGTGCCTTTCTGATTACAGAACCGGTTGCTGCTGTTCTTGCTGGTGATTTATTGACTGACTGGCTGTTTTTCTTTCTGTTGTCATCTAAATTTCATGGCCACGTCCTGGCATTTATCTGTTGCTCGGTATCCCTGCCACCACTTCTGATCGTAATCATCATCTCTGTTGCGGTTCTCTTTTACTCTCATTCCTCTTAACTTTATTAAAGTGTCTTTATGATATGTTACCACTCCATTGGACTATTTCTTTCCTTCTAGTTCATCAATATCATGGTCCTCTGCTGTGCTTTTTAAATTGCTGTAAACTCAGGGATCACTTTTTTAATAGTTTTTTTAAATTCATTTTGTTTTTTGTTTACTCCTTTTTAGTTCTGTCTATACCACAATGAGAAATATCTAAAAGACTTGATCTAGAAAGCCCTAGTTTCTTTGTCACAGAAACCTTTAGTATGTAATGTAATGTAGCAATTACATTAATGTAATGTATATCATGTTTACCACATGGGTACAGTAAGATTTTGTTCTTTGTTTGGTATGACAGACAATAGTCAGTACATGTTCTTGAGATGAGTGAAATGATCAAAGTTATATTCTAATGACTTAAATTGTATTCATTCTGGAGGGGGGGTTTTGTGGGTGTTTTTTTTTTTCTTTTTGAGAAAAATTGTATGTGGATTCTGTTTCAATATGTGGAATATTAAGAAACTTATTCAAGGTTTTAAATATGCCATCATCATCATCATCTTTACTAACTAGAGGAAATTTCCATGATGGTTGACACATCAGAAACCTGTTAAAGGAAATAGGGTCAGATTTTGTTTTGAGTAGAAGATCAAACTCTGCTTCAGGGTCCTGCGTGACCTGGTACCACAACTTCTTTATCTATTCATCTGTCAGCAGATTTCTAGGTTGCTCCCATGTCCTGGCAATGTAAACAGTGATGCAATGAACATTGGGGTACATGTTTGTTTTTCAGTTATGGTTTTCTCAGGGTATTTCAATTCTTATAACATTTGTAACTCTTAACAGTTGCAATTAAGTAGCCTGGGTGCTTTTCTGGTTCCTGTTTATCAGTAAAGATTATATTTTGGCCCATTCCCTAACTTTATGTGAGCATTTGGTTATCTTTGCGAGTTGGTCAATATAATAATAATAAAAAAGTTGAACCACATGCTACTTTAAGAAAAAAATTATGTTATTTTAAACTAAAAGTTATTATAGTGAAATCACTATATAAATCTAGTAAAGATGATGCCTAGATTGAATTGGCCTATGTAACAGTTTCAACAACTTCTAACTTCTCTTCTTCAGTAGCATATTTTTTTTCCTGTCTGGATGGAAAATTATGTTTTCTTTCTCCCTTAACCTTTAAGTTTTTGTAACTTCACCAAGACATTTAAAAATATAAATAAATAGTGAGCATCTCTGTCTTGTTCTTGATCTTATAAAAACGTCTATTTTTCTCTATTAAACAGAAAGATAGCAGTAGGTTTCTCATCACTTTTATTAGATTCCTTCTATATCTAGTTTGTGAAGGGATTTTTATCAAAAGGGATGTTGTATTTTGTCAAAGGCTTTTTCTGCATCTATTGAAAAGATCTTGTGATTTTGACCTTGTATTCTCTTAATATGATATGTTGATTTATGTTACCAGCTTTGCATTCCATACACACACACATACACACATTTATCTATCTATCTATCTCCCTATTGCAATTTAATATAGACTTTTAAGTGTGTTCTTGACTTTGGTTTGCTAATATTCTTTTTAAAAATTTTTGCATCTGTATTCATCAATGATATTAGTATATTTTTCTTTTCCTTTAGTATATTTCTCTGGCTTTTGTATCAGAGTAATTCTGGCTTCATAGAACTGGTTTTGAAATGTTTGCCCCTTTTCAATTTTTTAGAAACATCAAAAGATTGAAATTAATTCTTTGGTAGATTTTGTCAGTAAACTCTGTAATCCTAGAGTATTCTGTATTGGGAGGTTTTTGACTACTTCTTTACTCATTATTGTTCTGTTCAAATTTTTCATTTCTCCCTGATGCTGTCATAGAAGGTTATATGTTTCTAGCCACTTATTCCTTCCAGATTTATCTAATTTTCTGCAAATTAATTGTTCATGTTCAAACAATTAAATTGTCTACTTAATTGTTTAATTGTTCATCCACTGGATCATTGAAAAAGCAAGAGAGTTCCAGAAAAATGTCTACTTCTGCTTTATTGACTATGCCAAAGCCTTTGACTGTCTGGATCACAACAAACTGTGGAAAATTCTTAAAGAGATGGAAATACCAAACCACCTTGTCTGCCTCCTAAGAAATCTGTATGCAGATCAAGACACAACAGTTATAACTGGACATGGAACAACAGACTGGTTCCACATCAGGAAAAGATTATGTCAAGGCTTTAACTTATATGCAGAGCATATCATGTGAAATGCTGGGCTTCATAAAGCACAAGTTGGAATCAAGATTTCCAGGAGAAATGTCAGTAACCTCAGATATGCAGATGACACCACCCTTATGGCAGACAGTGAAGAAAAACTAGAGAGCCTCTTGATGAAAGTGAAAGTGGAGAGTGAAAAATTGGGCTTAAATCTCAACATTTAGAAAACTAAGATCATGACATTCAGTCCCATCATTTCATGGCAAATAGATGGGGAAATAATAGAAACAGTGACAGACTTTATTTTCTGGGGTTTCAAAATCACTGCAGGTGGTGACTGCAGCCATGAAATTAAAAGATGCTTGCTCCTTAGAAGAAAAGCTATGACCAACTTAGACAGCTTATTAAAAGCAGAAATATTATTTTGCCAAAAAAGGCCCACCTAGTCAAAGATATGATTTTTCCCATAGTCATGTACGGATATGGGATTTGGACTATAAAGAAAGCTGAGGACCGAAGAATTGTTGCTTTTGAACTGTGGTGATTAAGACTCTTGCGAGTTCCTTGGACAGCAAGGAGATCCAACCAGTCCATCCTAAAGATCCAGTCCTGAATATTTATTGTAAAGACTGATGTTGAAGCTGAAGCTCCAGTACTTTGGCCACCTGATGTGATGAACTGACTCATTGGAAAAAGCCATGAGGCTGGAAAAGACTGAAGGAGGAAGGAGAAGGATATGGCAGAGGATGAGATGGTTGGATGGCATCACTGACTCAATGGAGGAGTTTGAGTAAGCTCCGGGAGTTAGTGAAGGACAGGGAAACCTGGCATGCTACAGTCCATGGAGTTGCAAAAAGTCAGACATGATTGAGTGACTGAACTGAACTGAACTGAACTGAGATCTTTCTAATTTCTGAATATATTACTTTGTTCTCATAACTGCTTTTGCTGCTTCTCACAAGTTTTGGTATGTTTATATTTTTTGTTTGTCTCAAGATATTTTTGGTTTCCCTTTTATTCCTCCTTTGACTTATTGGTCTTTCAGAATCACAGTGTTTAGTTTCTACACATTTATAGATTTTCTATCATTCTTTTGTTGTTGATGTCTATTTTCATACCACTATGGTCAGAAAAATTAGTTGGTATGATTTTAATCTTCTTAAATTTGCTAAGATTTTAGGCTATATTCTTTATTTTTTCCATATTACTCTGATTCTTTTTAATCATTGTTTTTGACAGCATTGTTATTATATATTTTGGATGAGATCTTTTTAATTGTGATAACAGAGTCTTCTATTAGCTTTGTGGTCTTGTATATTTAATTTCTTCTACAAATTTGGGAAATTCTCAGCTATTATTTCTCTAAAGAAACTCTTTGTTCCTTTTTCTCTCTCCTCTCCTTCTGTTAGAGGTTTTTTTTTTTTGTTGTTGTTTTTCAATATTTGCCTTTCTGATTGAATGTGATAGCTCTTATAGGGTTTCTATCTAAGTTCTCTTCTTTTAACTGAAATTATTTCTATAGGCCTCTTTCTCAAGTCATTTACTCTTTCTTTCATCTAGTCTGAGCTGTTACCTATGTTCTCTATTGCTTTCTTCATTTCATTCATTGAATCTTCAGCTCTAGAATTTGGTTCTTTTCAAATTTCAATCACTTTGGTAAGAAATTCCTTCTGTTTATTGATTTTATTCCCGAGTTTATTGAATTACCTTCTGAATTTTCTTATAAATTTCTTTACCATTTAGAACACAATTTTCTATGTGTATGAGTTTGGTTGCTATAGAAATACCATTTTCTTTTTGTGATACCTGATTTAACTTTTCATAGTGTTTGATATACACATGTGCTTTTACATTTGAATAGAAGACACTTTCTTTAGCTATGAATTTATGTTTTCTTTGTTTCTTACAATTCAGCAAGCTGATGATTAGTAACCTTACTTTTCATTTTAGAAGGTGGCACTATATCTCGTTTGTGGTTTCTCCTCCTGGAGCTGGATCTCCTGGATTCACTCTGATATTGTAGGAACTAGCAGTAGAATGGCAGGAGATGTTGTCTCAGCACCTGCAACTTTGGAGGTTGACCACAGCCTAGTAGGGAGGTCCTGTAGTGGGGCATTCTAAGAAGTCTGTAGGTGGATTGACTACTGAAATCCCAAAGCACACAACAGGAATGCATTCTTTCAATGCCCTTTAATACTTTTGTCTCCCTCCGTCCTTTTCTTCTTTCTCCCCCAGTCACAGAGATGCCTTCTCAGAAATCTGGGCGTTACTTGAGAAAAATGTGTATCTCTAGCTGCAGCCTGCACTAAGGCAGATGGATGGTCCCGTGCCACTTTTGCTTTCCACCAGCTTTGCTGAAGAGGTAACCTTTGATGTTGCCTAAAGCCCAGTGCCTTGCAGTGTTGCCCTGGCAAAGAGGCCAACTTAGGAAATTTCTCCATCTCCTCTACTCAAAACTCATCTCTGTTCCTCTTAGATGATGTGGCAGATTCCTCTGTCAGGCAGGCTGGACCTCCACAAATTCTCTATCCACTATGCCCCAGTACCCTCTTTCCAGATCGTGGAGAGTCAGAAGTTTGGCAGGCTCACCAACTCCCTTGGCTCTGCAGCCTGACCAAGGTCCTATCTCTTTTTAATTCACAATTGGATGCTATAATGCTGATATCACTCCCTTTTTCATTCTTTATATTGGCACTTTGTGTCTTTTATTTCTTGATCAGTTAAGGGTTAATGGTATTTCTCATATTTTTAAAGAACTAGCTTTTGGTTTCAATGGTTTTTCTTTCCTATTATTTCTGTTTTAAATTTCACTAAATCTGCTCTTATCATCATTATTCTTTCTGCTTATTTGGGATTTATTTATTTTACTTCTATATTCTGCTTCTTCTGGTAGAAGTTAGGGCCATTAACTTAAGACCTTTATTTTTTTTCACATATATGTTTAATGCTATAAATATTCCTCTAAGCACTGCTTTAGCTGCATCTTATTAATTTTGATTGTTATATTTTCACTTTATTCTCTTCAAAACATTTTCTAACATCTTTTGGTAACCCTTCTTTGACTCATGAGTTAATCAGTGTGTTGTTTAGTTTTCTAAATATTTTAGAATTTTTCAGATATAATTTTGCTATTGATGTATTTTTTATTGATGTTCGCATACATTTATGAAGAGTATTTTCATGGCCCCAAATATGGTCTATTTTGATAAATATTTCTTGTGAACGTGAAAGAAAGTATATTCTGCTCTCATTGGGCGCAATGTTCATTAAATGTCAGCTAAATCGACTTGTTTGATAGTGTTCTTTGATTCTTATATATCCTTACTTTTAAGTCAACTTGCTCTATCAGTTGTCAGTATTGAAGAGCCTAAGGATAACAGTGGACTTGTTTACTTCTTTTACTTTTTTATGTTTTGGCCTTGTGATGCTCAGTTATTTGTAGAAACATATTTTGTATGATGTGTCTTTTTAGATCACTTTACTTTAAAACTATATTATTACTATTTTTAAGGGGACAAATCTTATTAACATACTTATTACATATATAGGTATTTTTTGTAGTATAAGTTTTTTATTTGAATAACTTCTTTTTAATATAAATTTATTTAATTGTAGGCTAATTACAATATTGTATTGGTTTTGCCATACATCAATATGAATCCGCCACGGGTGTACACATGTTCCCCATCCTGAACCCCCTCCCACCTCCCTCCCCGTACCACCCCTCTGGGTCATCCCAGTGCACCAGCCCCAAGCATTCTGTATCATGCATTGAACCTGGACTGGTGATTCCTTTCACATATGATATACATGTTTCAATGCCATTCTCCCAAATCATACTACCCTATTCCTCTCCCACAGAGTCCAAAAGACTGTTCTATACATCTGTGTCTCTTTTACTGTCTTGTATACAGGGTTATTGTTACCATCTTTCTAAATTCCATACATATACATTTTTCACAAATATTTTTAAATGTCATTTTTATATTGTTGGGCATAAACTTATGATCTTGCTTTTTATTTTCTGTTATTTCTCATCTACACTTTATTTTTTCCTCTTTTATAACTTTTGTCTTATGTCTTTTTCTGTTCTAGGTTTCCACCCATGGCCAATTTGCCTTTAATTATCATGTCTCTATAGACCCTTTTTGGCTATAAGAGTTCTCAGACTCCTTTTATTTTTCATGTTCTTGACAGTTTTAGGAAGTACTCATAAGCTATTTTGTAGATGTCATTTGTCATAATTGTCTGTTTTTCTCATGATTAGACTTGTGATATATATTTTTGGGCAGAGATCATAGACATAAAATACCACTTTTATATCTTAATGATTTCTGTTGTTCATTTGCTAAGTTGTGTCTGACTCTTAGTGACTGCATGGACTGTAGCACACCTGAACATGATATATGGAGGTTGATACTGATCTTAAGCACTGGAGTGATTCAGTCTTTGCCAAGGTTCTTCTGCTATATTTCCTTTTCCATTCTGTATTATTTTTAAGGAAGTAATATATACAATCCACAGTTAAAAGTGTATGGGATTTTATCAGTATAGACTCACTTGTATTTGTTTTATAGTTTGTGTTATAAGCCAATACTGATCTTCTTTTTTTTTCAGATGTTTGGCTTAGGTTATTGCAAGCTCTTCCATTTAACTCCTATGTCCCTTTGATATATTCACAGTGGTTTATGTGTGTGTGTGTGTACATGTATTTTAAATACTTTCTTAATTTCTGTTACTGTAAAATGTCCCTACCTCATGTTATATTGCCTACTAAGTCCTAAAATTAGACATTTTCCCTAAGAATCTTTATTCTTTTTATTGGGCAATATAGTTAGAACACAGTACTGGATGAACTTATTACTCCTGGGGGTCATTGCTTTGAAGCTCTCTTATCCAACAGAACAAAGGAATGTGTGTGTTTACTCACCTACTATAAATTCATGTCTACACGTATTTCATTAGCCTTATCTGATTGAAAAAGGGACAAGTGCCTGTGTTGTAATGCAAAGTAAGAACTATAGCTGTTATTTCAGGAAAATACAGTCCATGTTTACATGTTTATAAATACATTTATATTTGTGGGTGAACCCAGGTGTGTATTTATAATGTTTGATAATTTATTACCATTTATTGTGTTTGACCATGCTGACAAATCAGATTATTGGTCCTTATCCTGGATAGAGAACAAAAGACAAAGGTTATTCAATAAGGGACAAAATTATCTGTGTCTATGTTAAACATGAGCCCATATTGATGTCTCCTACTTTAATTCATCACCACAGAGATCACTGTCCTCTTCAGTTCCGTTCAGTCACTCAGTTGTGTCCAACTCTTTGCGACCTCATGAATCGCAGCACGCCAAGCCTCCCTGTTCATCACCATCTCTCAGAGTTTATTCAGACTCACGTCCATCGAGTCCATGATGCCATCCAGCCATCTCATCCTTGGTCATCCCCTTCTCTTCCTGCCCCTGATCCCTCCCAGCATCAGAGTCTTTTCCAATGAGTCAACTCTTCGCATGAGGTGGCCAAAGTACTGGAGCTTCAGCTTTAGCATCATTCCTTCTGAAGAAATCCCAGGGCTGATCTCCTTCCAGAATGGACTGGTTGGATCTCCTTGCAGTCCAAGGAACTCTCAAGAGTCTTCTCCAACACCACAGTTCAAAAGCATCAATTCTTTGGCGCTCAGCCTTCTTCAGAGTCCAACTCTCACATCCATACATGACCACAGGAAAAACCATAGCCTTGACTAGACGGACCTTCGTCGGCAAAGTAATGTCTCTGCTTTTGAATGTACTGTCTAGGTTGGTCATAAGTTTTCTTCCAAGGAGTAAGCGTCTTCTAATTTCATGGCTGCAGTCACCATCTGCAGTGATTTTGGAGCCCCCCAAAATAAAATCTGATGCTGTTTCCACTGTTTCCCCATCTATTTCCCATGAAGTGATGGGACCAGATGCCATGATCTTCATTATCTGAATGTTGAGCTTTAAGCCAACTTTTTTCACTTTCCTCTTTCAGTTTCATCAAGAGGCTTTTTAGTTCCTCTTCACTTTCTGCCATAAGGGTGGTGTCATCTGCATATCTGAGGTGATTGATATTTTTCCCGGCAATCTTGATTCCAGCTTCTACTTCTTCCAGCCCAGCATTTCTCATGATGTACTCTGCATAGAAGTTCAATGAGCAGGGTGACAATATACAGCCTTGACGGACTCCTTTTCCTATTTGGAAGCAATCTGTTGTTCCAAGTCCAGTTCTAACTGTTGCTTCCTGACCTGCATACAGATTTCTCAAGAGGCAGGTTAGGTGGTCTGGTATTCCCCTCTCTTTCAGAATTTTCCACAGTTTATTGTGATCCACACAGTCAAAGGCTTTGGCATAGTCAAGAAAGCAGAAATAGATGTTTTTTGGAACTCTCTTGCTTTTTCCATGATCCAGTGGATGTTGGCAATTTGATCTCTGATTCCTCTGCCTTTTCTAAAACCAGCTTGAACATCAAGGAGTTCATGGTTCACGTATTGCTGAAGCCTGGCTTGGACAATTTTGAGCATTACTTTACTAGTATGTAAGATGAGTCCAATTGTGTGGTAGTTTAAGCATTCTTTGGCATTGACTTTCTTTGGGATTGGAATAAAAACTGACCTTTTCCAGTCCTGTGGCCACTGCTGAGTTTTCCAAATTTGCTGGCATATTGAGTGCAGCACTTTCACAGAATCATCTTTGAGGACTTGAAACAGCTCTACTGAATTCTATCACCTCCACTAGCTTTGTTTGTAGTGATGCTTTCTAAGGCCCACTTGATTTCAGATTCCAAGATGTCTGGCTCTAGATGAGTGATCGCACCATCATGATTATCTGGGTCATGAAGATCTTTTTGTACAGTTCTTCTGTGTATTCTTGCCACCTCTTCTTAATATCTTTTGTTTCTGTTAGGTCCTGACCATTTCTGTCCTTTATCGAGCCCATCTTTGCATGAAATGTTCCCTTGGTATCTCTAATTTTCTTGAAGAGATCTCTAGTCTTTTCACTGTCCTCTTACTTTGCCTTATTTGTAAATTAACATGACAGCAGTGAGAAATCTGGCTTCTACCATCTGCTATTCATTTACTTAATTGTTCATTTCTAATATCCATATATAATAGTTTTTGAATTGTTAATCTATACTCCCTTGTGAGAGAACATTATCAGTCAAAATATATTGCTTATGTGAAGTGTCCTACGTTGAAATTTATAGACTCTACTCATTTCCAAAGTTACTTACCATTATATCTCCTCTCATCATCTCCTTCAGTGAATTTGCCTTAAACTTTCCCACAGTCTACATTTTTTCTCAGCGTTTCATGAATTGTAGATGATTTTTTTTTTTTTACTTTGTTTAAAGCAAAAGTGCTTTGACGTTTGGTGGGTCTTGATAATTTTATGTCATATATCCACTTTTAGAGTATCATTCAGAATAGTTTCTCCTACCTGAAAGTTCCTTCATGAATCATGCATTCAGTACTTTTCAATTCTTTCAAACCCCAGCAACCACAGAGTTTTGAAATTTTCCTCTGTGTTTTGCCTTTTCCAGAAAGCAATACAATTTGAGCCCTATACTGTGTAGCCTTTTCAAGATGGCTTCTTTCATTCAGCAGTCTGCATTTAAATTTAACCCATGTCTTTTATGGTTGACAACTCATTCCTTTTTATTACTGAATAATATTCCATCGTGTGGATCCACCACAGTTTGCTCCTCTGTTCACATATTGAAGGACAACTCACCTGTTTTCAATTTTTGGCAGCTGTGAACAAAGATGCTCTAAATGTTGACATTCAGGTTTTAGTATGGATATAACTTGTCAAATCAGCTGCAAAATGGGAGAACTGCTGTTGGATTATATGATAAAACTATATTTAACCTTGTACGAGGCTAACAAACTCTTCCAAAATTGTTGTACTGTTTTGCATCTCAACAAATAATCAATGAGAATTCCTCTTGCTCTGAGTACTCAACAGCATTCAGTGTTGATCATTTTTTGGATTTGAGCCATTCTAATAAGTGTGGAATCTCATTGTTTTCATTTGCAATTCCCACATGCCACATGGTATTGAGCATCTCTTCATATGCTTATTTGCCATCTGTGTATCTTCTTTGGTGAGGTATATATTCAGATATTTTGCCCATTTTTGTTATTTTTTTTTTTCCTTATCTTAGTTTTAAGATTTCATAGTATACTTTGGATTCAGTCCTTTTATCCAACACGTGCTTAGCAAGTATTTTTTTTCATTTTGTGGCTTGTCTTTTCTTGATGCTTTTTATTTGCCTTTAGATTTCTGAAGAACCAGTATGACTGTTTTATAGCACCACTTCCTTTCTGTACCTTTACCCTTACTCTAGTTGCAGCCTACTCTTGATTGGCATTCCTTTCAAGGCTTATGGTGGGGTCAGGTTTTCTCTAAATTTCTGCCTCTGTCCTGACCTGTGCTCTAGAATTTTTTTTTTTTTAAGAATATTAACGGTTATATTTTTCAGCATATCTGTCCTTCCTCTATTTGTCGTATCTTTGTAACAGTTGAAGGTCTTAGATAGAGCATGATGCCTTCCCTCTCCCATCAAATGACAGCAGTCAGTCTTTTGCTTTGGATCAGTTTAGGATCATGAGAACAAGTGGATTTTCTGTCACTCCCTCTGTGTGAAGTTTCTTTTGGCTCCACCCAGCAACAGGGGCTGGGACCCCAGTTTTGCCTGGGATCAGGCTGGTTGAGGATTGTTTGCCATTTCTTCAATGGTAGGCACCTTCATTCCTGTCAATGAGCAGCATCCCCTCAACTCCTGCACATATATGGCCACTTCAGTTTCCCTATTGTAACCATAACCTTTTTGTTAGAACCACTTGAGATCCTTGCAAACTGGCTGGAGAGTAGAGAAAAGCAAAATCATGCTTTTTATTGGGGATCTCAGAGAATCTGAATGCTTCATAGTGAGCTACACATGGCCCCTAAAAATGCATTCAAATCTCATTTGTAATTTTTTTTAACATTTCTTTATGGATGACACCTCTTTCAGAACTTGTCTGTGGGCAAAAGAGTTCATATATTTTGTCTTTCCTTAGAGGAAATTGTTACCATTTAAAATTCAAAATACCTAATTATCTGATGACCTCAGCTTTCTTGTGCAAACCAAAAATAGTTATGATTTTTTTAGATTATTTGAATTTTCTTTGATATTAGTATAGAGCAACATTCTTTTATGAATCCTACAAGGAAGCAGAACTCTTCAGGTTGTTTTTTTATTGTTAATTAGTGACTTAGTTGTGTCAAGGGGCTTCCTTGGTGGCTCAGAGGTTAAAGTGTCTACCTGCAATGCAGGAGACCTGGGTTCAATCCCTGGGTCAGGAAGATCCCCTGGAGAAGGAAATGGCAACCCACTCCAGTATTCTTGCCTGGAGAATCCCATAGAGGAGCCTGGTAGGCTACAGTCCCTGGGGTTGCAAAAAGCCAGACACGACTGAGCTACTTCACTTTCACTTTGTGTCCAGTTCTTTTGTGACCCCATGGGCTATAGCCCACCAGCCTCCTCTGTCCATGGAATTTCCCAGGCAAGAATACTGGAGTGGGTTGCCATTTCCTTCTCCAGGGGATCTTCCCAACCCAGCGAGTGAAAGCACATCTCCTGTACTGGCTGGTGGATTATTTACCACTGAGTTACCTGGGAAGCCCCTACATATATATAGATATAAATGGGCTTCCACAGTATATCAGTAAGAATGAAAATATGTACACATTTTTATAATAATAACTTTGTATGTGAATACATATATTTGTACACACAAAGGAACAATATTTGGTATATGTAATTGGACTGGAAAGATTCTGACTGTAGTTTAAATTTATAGTTATGATTATTGTTGCAAGAAATGTCTTAATTTTATAACTGAAAAGATGAATGCCTGCACATATACTTATTGGGTTTGCTAATTTTAATGTAGGAATTTAAAGAGCAGAAGTTCCTTTTGTGATTATTTTTTTCCTGTGTGAGCAATGATGAGATACAGCGGTGCTGAAATTTTTATAACTTTAGGGTCATATTTGCTACCTTTACATGTTTTGTAATTTGTTCTCACAATCTTATAGCTCTATGTGCACTATAAAATTAGGAATAAAAATCAAGTCTGAATAGTTTAATGCCAAAACTTTTGCTATTTTGTTTACTCACTAAATATGTATTATTTTAGTATTACCTTTTCAGCAATTGATAGAAGTAGAAATCCATGAAAATAACTTTGATAAAGTTCCAATAAGCAATAATTTAAAAACTACCTGGTTAATGACAGTTAAGATGTTGATCCTTTTAAAAATTCTGAAAATATGCACTCCAATTTGGATCGTAGAGAAAGTTTCCTGTGTTGGGAAGTGCACACAGTAAATATACTGTATGTATATTTAGGTCAGTCTTCCTGGGTGGCACTAGTGGTAGAGAACCTGGCCTGCCAATGCAGGATATGTTTAAGACAGGGTTTGATCCCTGAATCAGGAAGATCACCTGGAGGAGGGCAAGGCAATCCCTGGACTGCCTGGGAAATCCCATGGCAATCCAGGCAATGCTTGGGAAATCCCATGGACAGAACCTGGTGGGCTATGGGCCATAGGTTCACAAAGAGACAGACACAACTGAAGCCAACTAAGCACACACACATATTTAGATCACAGCAGAACCCTTCTTGGCACTCAGTTTTTGACTCATTTTCATGGTGGCTGAGAATATTTCAAAAAACCGCAGTCATCATTTACAGTTCTTTTCTTCTTGGATGATCCCAGAAGTCAGAATCATGAGCAAGAGTGCCATTTCTACCAAGCAGATGTCTGTTAAGGCTGGTGTGGTTTTACTGCCTGCATTGGTTATCATGTTGTTGTGTTCCATGGGTTCTCTAGGCAAACTGTGAATAAATGCCACAGTTCATCTCACAGTCTTATGTGTCTGCCTTTACCTTTTCCGTCCCCTGTATTCTCCTCTTTTTCTCATTATTTTTTCCTTATTTCCTTCTTTGTATGTTTCCTCTGTCTCCCTTCCTTCCTCAACCTTTCTATTTTTCTGGTTTGTTCATTTCCTTCACCTGCTAATTCTCTTACTTTATCCCCTTCTTTTTTTCTATTTCCTTCCCTTTTTTAAATTCTTCTCTTTTCTTATTTCACTGAGTTTTTCCTTTTCTTGACTTTGGTATCTTACCTGCAAAATACTGGAACTAGATAAATTACCTACTACCATAATTCCCAAAACAGGCTTTTTATTTTAAGATTTAAAACTACCATAGAATCTATTTTTCTCATGAAGGGTTAAATAAATACCACATGGGAGTGGTTAACTATACGTAGTTAATCAAGATTTTTTTTCCCATGAGGTAAATATAAGGACTTGGAGAAATTAATGGATGTAAGATTAGAAGAAATTATGACATGGCACATTTTAACTAATGGGTGGAGTATAAATAAAAGTGGATTGATTGCATACAGCAGATAATAATTCTTCCCCAGTATAATCAGTAGCCATTCGATCCCTTCCTTGAACTAACTGAATTCTATACATTCCTAGTGCTAACTCCATGTTCTACAGAGGGGCCAGCCCCTCTGTGGCCCTAGGGAGTGAATTATAGTTGGAATGAGCAGGCATGTCATGCAGTTTCAGATAATTAGTGAGGGTAGGAGGCATACCAGAAGGCTCTAGGAAAGGTTTCCTTGAGTTTTATAACATTTTCCAAAGAGACTTTTAAATAGTTCCTCTTTTCCAACTTATCAGTGACATGTCAGTGTGTGGCATATAAAATTTTATCACCTCCCTAGGGCTGTGAAGGAGGCTAAGCTGAGAAGATCATGCTGAGGGGTACAGACTGGAAAAATTGCACGTACTTGGGTCTTTAAAGAAAGTATTAAGTCACTGTATTAATAAATTTTTATTATGGTCCTGTTTCAGATTTCTGATAATGTAAGATCATGCTAAACCTTGTCAGTTGAGCCTTTTGGAGTCATTTCCAAGTTATTTGTAATCACAGACTTTATAACAATGTCATAGCAGAAAATATTATCCTATAGATAATAAGATGTTTTGCTGGGGAAGTCAAAGTTGATTTTTGTCAAGGAAACTGACATTAAGAAAAGCCATCCAGGGAGATGATATGGAGTGGGAGGTGGGAGGGGGCTTCGACATTGGGAGATCATGTACACCTGTGGCTGATTCATGTCAATGTATGGCAAAACAAATACAGTATTGTAATGTAGAATAAAGTATTAAAAAATAATAATAAAATAAGAAAAGCCATGTAACTGAATTCCTTGAGGAGAGAGTTTAGATGTGAAGGCTTGGCAGTACAGACTGATAATGATGTCCTTTGCTGTGCTTAGTCACTCAGTCATGTCCGACTCTTAAAGACTCCGTGAACCATAGCCTGCCAGGCTCCTCTGTCCATGGGAATTTTACAGGCAAGAATACTGGAGTGAGTTGCCATGCCTTCCTCCAGGCAATCTTCCCATCCAAGAGATCAAACCCAGGTCTCCTGCATTGCAGGCAGATTCTTTCCATCTGAGCCACCAGGGAAGCCAAATAGTGATGTCCTAAATAGTGGGGAAAAAAACAGATGAAAAAGTTTTAGAGTGATTATTGTACCAGTTATTTGTAAAATAGATTGGAATATGAGGATCTAGATATTTAGGAAGATGTAATTGTACATACTTTGAGTCTCTGTGACATGCAGCCAAAACAATTTCTATTAATAAGATATCAGAGGTTTTTGTTGTTGTTGTTGCTATTGTTGTTTGTTTGTTCTAAAGCAGAAATTCTGTTTTTGAGATGGCTTAGGTAAAATTTGATGCAGGGGAATATAGATTAAAATAGTTACTACCTTTATGGCCATTCATTTTTTAAAAGTTCAGATATGCTTCATGTACTATGTAATTCCCTAATGTATAGTATGGTTTAATATATTAAACCAAACATCAGTTTGGTTTAATATATTCACAGGATGAACCATCACCAAAACCTAATTTTAGAGCATTTTCATCACCCTGCCTCATGAAAATCCCATTCCTGTTACCAGTTATTCCCAAGTCCTTCTCTGCCGTCACTGCCCTTCCTACCTTAGCCACAAAAAATACTACTCTATCAGTTCAATTCAGTCACTCAGTCGTGTCCGATTCTGTGACCCCATGGACTGGAGCATGCCAGGATTTCCTGTCCATGACCAACTCCCAGAGCTTGCTCAAACTCAAGTCCATTGAGTCAGTGATGCCATCCAACCATCTCATCCTCTGTTGTCCCTTTCTCCTCCTACCTTCAGTCCTTCCCAGCATCAGGTTCTTTTCCAATGAGTCAGTTCTTCCCATCAGGTGGTCAAAGTATTGGAACTTCAGTATCAGTCCTTCCAGTGAATATTCAAAACTGATTTCATTTAGGATTGACTAGTTTGATCTCCTTGCAGTCCAAGGGACTCGCAAGAGTCTTCTCCAACACCACAGTTCAAAAACATCAGTTCTTTGACTCATCTTTCTTCATGGTCCAACTCACATCCATACATGGCTACTGGAAAAACCATAGCTTTGACTGCTGCTGCTGCTGCTAGGTGAACCTTTATAAGCAAAGTATTGTCTCTGCTTTTTGATAAGCTGTCTAGGTTGGTCATAGGTTTTCTTCCAAGGAGAAAGCATCTTTTAATTTCATGGCTGCAGTAACCATCTGCAGTGATTTTGAAGTACAGAAAATAAAGTCTGTCACTATTTCCATTGTTTTCCCATCTATTTGCTATGAGGTGATGGGACCGGATGCCATGATCTTCATTTTCTGAATGTTGAGCTTTAAGCCAACTTTTTCACTCTCCTCTTTCACTTTTATCCAGAGGCTCTTTAGTTCCTCGCTTTCTGCCATAAGGGTGGTGTTATCTGCATATCTGAGGTTATTGATATTTCTCTTGGCAATCTTGATTCCAGCTTGTACTTCATCCATCTTGTTATTTTGCATGATGTACTCTGACTATAATTTAAATAAGCAGGGTGACAATATACAGCCTTTATGTACTCCTTTTCCTATTTGGAACCAGTCCCTTGTTTCATGTCTGGTTCTAACTATTGTTTCTTGACCTGCATACAGATTTCTCAGAAGGCAGGTAAAGTGGTCTGGTATTCTCATCTCTGTTAAGAATTTTCCACAGTTTGTTGTCATCCACACAGTCAAAGATATTAGCATAGTCAATGAAGGAGAAGTAGATGTTTTTCTGGAATTCTCTTGCTTTTTCTATGATCCAACAGTTGTTAGCAATTTGATCTTTGGTTCCTCTGCCTTTTCTAAATCCAGCTTGAACATTGGAAGTTCTCCAGTTCACATACTGTTAAAGCCTGGCTTGGAGAATTTTGAGCATTACTTTGCTAGCGTGTGAGATGAGTGCAGTTGTGCTGTAGTTTAAACATTCTTTGGCACTGCCTTTAAAGATTTGCCCATTCTACACTTTCACATAAAGGTAATCACATAATACACAGTCTTCTGTGATTGACTTCTTTCACTTAGCATAAGTGTTCTCACAGTTCAATCATGTAGCTTCATTTCTCTATTGTTGATGGACAGTTCATTAGTTGATGGACATTTTGCCTGTTTCCACTTTTTGTTTTTATAAATAATTTTTCTATCTATAGTCATGCACAAGTTTGTGTGGACATATGCTTGTAGTTCTTTTGTATATATGCCTAGGAGTTAAATTGTTGGGTCATCATGGTAAAGAATGTGCCTCCAAATGTGGGAGACCCGGGTTTGATTCCTGGATCAGGAAGATCTGTTGAAGAAGGGATAGGGTACCTAATCCAGTATTGTTTAGCTACTCTTGTGGCTCAGCTGGTAAAGAATCCACTTGCAGTGCAGGAGGTCTGGGTTTGATACCTGGGTTGGGAAGATCCTCTAGAGAAGGGAAGGGCTACCCACTCCAGTATTCTGGCCTGGAGAATTCCATGAACTATATAGCCCATGCAGTTGCAAGAGTTGGACATTACTGAGTGAGTTTCACTAGTAACTCTATGCTTCAAATGTGAGGAACTAAATATATTATTTTAAAAGTGGCTGTACCATTTTGCATCTGCACCAGCAAAGTGTAAGAGTTCCAGTATTCCATTTCCTCGCCAACACTTGCTATTTTCGTTTAGTTTTAGAGATCCTGGTGAATGTTAAATGATATTACATCATTACTAATGATGTTGAATATCTTCTTGTTCTTATTGGCCATTTGTACATCTTCTTTGGGAAATTTTCTATTAAAATCATTTATCAAGTTTTAATTTTCATGAATTTTCTGTGGGTTGTCATTTTACTTTCTTGTTGATGTACTTTGAAGCAGAAATGATCTTAATTTTGATGAAGTCCTATTTATGCATTTTTTCTTCTGATGCTGTTCTTTCAGTGTGGTATCTAAGCAACTATGCTTAATCCAATGTTGTGAAGATTTTCCTACTTTCTCCTAGAAGTTTTATTTCTTTTGTTCTTTATTTAAGACTATGATCCAGTGTTTTTGATATGTGATGTAAGAAAAGAGTCCGAATTCATTCTTTTGCATATAGACATCTAGTTTCCCAGCATTGTTTGTTGAAAAAATACTTCTTTGTAATGTAACTACATTGCAATTCTTCCCATCAAGTGTTGAGTCTCTTTCCTACACCTTAAATCATGGGTCACCTTTTGACATAATTTTTGTTAGAGAGGTGTCCACTAGTTTTCTTACTCTGCCATTCCAGACTCTCTGGCTCTTCAATTTCGAAACAACTTTTTAAAGACAAAAGAAAAATGAAATTGGATTTGGGAAAATGTTTATAATGTAAGATAATTATGCATTAATATGGCTTCCCTGGTGGCTCAGCAGTAAAGAATCTGCTTGCCACAGAGGAGAGATCCCTGGGTCAGGAAGATCCTCCAGAAGGAAATGCCAATCCACTCCAGTATACTTGCCTGGGAAATCCCATGGACACAGGAGCTTGGTGGGCTACAGTCCATGGGGTCACAGAGTTGGACATGATTAAGCACATACTAACACTAACTTTAATGCATTAATATGTTAAAAAAATGTGTATTTAAGAATACTGTAGAGAAAAAAGGAGATCTTTTGAAGAGAATATGACTAAAATTTTTCCTCTTGGAATTAAATTTTAAAATATAGCATTTTTTAAAATGTTGGTTTATCATTTGGAAGTATAAAAAATGCTTCTTAATTTTCCTAAATATTTCTTGGTTTGTTATTTTTTAAAAATAGCATGAATTAATATGAGTATTAACATGTCACCATTAATTTTTCAATGCTATGAATAGACACTATTAAGTATTATTCAAAACATTCAGAGTTTTGAGCCAGTCTTGCCAAGAAGGCAATTGTATATCATCTGGTAGTGGTGAAAACTAAGTTGCAAACTTTGCCAGCTGAAACACGTGATTATGGGTTAAACTGCGAAAGCTGCATAAGTAAGCAGCAAAAAATCTCTTTATATAGTTTTGATGATGGCAAGAATATAATTCTGCACAGTATGAACAACTAGTATCTTGATCTCAAAATGTGACACATTACACTAATCTTCAACTTTGGACAAAGTTTACAGTCTTGCAATAGGAGGAATGAAAATATTGGTTTATGGATTTTCACATGTAGTTGTGTTTAACTTGTTGAAGTGAGTTATTGACTTTTTATTTTCTTATCAGTGTCTATGCCAAATATGTTGTATGTGACTCTCAGTGAGTCCTCTGAATTTTCTTTTATGGATCCTTTGATTTTTCTTTTTTTTTTTTTTGGTATCAGTAGTATAAAGACTGTTCCTTTTTGACAGCTAATGTGTATTTCACTTATCATATTGGAAGAGCAATCATTGTCAAGTATCTATCATTAGTGACAAAATGTACATTAAGTATACGTTATGGTATAAATGTGGAGAAGGAAATGGCAACCAAATCCAGTATTCTTGTCTAGAGAATCCAGTGGACAGAGGAGCCTGGTGGGCTGCTGTCCATAGGGTTGCACAGAGTTGGATATGACTGAAGCAACTTAGCATGCGTGGAATAAATGTCCAGCCAGATAAACAGCTGATTATGTAACTTTAAACAGTGTTTGAGATGTAAATTTTGGGTTTTAACCCATAAGTGAAATATTTACTACTGAATTTAAATGAATGTCTAGGAAAGGTATTAATCAGAAGTTAGTTTTGTGTTCAAAACCAGAGGGGCATCCTCAAAATAGAGCACTGAGATCTGAATCCTACAGTGAGTTGCCAAAGCCAATGTTAAGGCCATGAGATTGGCCTCAGTTCACACACGGTTTCAGGGATTCTTGGGGCCACCTTTCTTTCTCATCAGCTGGTTACAAATTTTGGAGTTCGTATACACACACATACACACACAATTGGTTTTATTTCTTTGGAGAATACTGACTAATATAAATACTATGTATATATGTGACTAATATAAATACAGTGTTTTGGCCTCTATAGAGTCTCAAATTTAGGGATGCTTAACCTATCTTTGATAGGTAATTTTGAAACTTAAATAAAATGAAATGTCTTTTGAAAGGATGCATCTTCTTTGTAGGATAGATGGTTTTTGAGTTTGTGATTGTAAACAAAGGAAAATGTCAATATGCAAAGAGTCAATAACTAGATTTACTCTACCTTTATTACCGCTACAGTTTTCCAGCTGTTTTTCCTCTACAGTTTTTCCAACTAGTTTTTGCTGTTTTCCAGAGGTAAGAGTCTTTAGAGAGGATTTTTTGTTTATCATTATTTTTATTATTTCTGGGAAGGGTTGTGTATAACTACTAAAACTATTTGCTTTCATTGTAAAGGTATAAAGGAAATACAATTACATGTTTTTAAAGGAGTTCTCAGGTCTTAAATAAAAAACCTTTTTATAGTTGCTATAATAGGAGATACAGAATATTGGAAAAAATGGTAACATTTTCTCAATATAGTCAGTGTTGCTCTCAAGATGTTGGGAATTTGAATTAACAGATGTGACAGCTGACAACTGTATATTTCTTGGATTATTGAAGTAATAACATGTCAAGTTACTCATTCCTGAAGTGAGGAGATCAATTAAATTTTTCCTGGCTTCCTGCTCTCTTGCGTTGAAAGTTTTCTGCCCTGTAGAATTTTTGTAACTCCCTGGAGGATCCAGTAACTTTTTAACTGAAGGAAATGAAACGATTTTCTTTTCCAATAAAACCATGCACATTCCAGAGGTTTAACATGATTTATTGAATGAATGAATAATTTAGTTTAGAGATAAAATAAATACTGGACCAAATTTGAGAAGTAAATATCTGTGTAGATGAGATTGTGAAACTTTCCTTAATGGTATCAAACTGTCTTAATTGATCATTAAACTATTCTACTTTCTACCTGCTTTGTAATGGAACTTTTATGATGAAAAAGATGTGGCATTGCCCCAGCCCTGCAGTATCTGAATGGGCAGCAACTGTGTTTAAAAGCAGAGAGAAACCTGTCACCCATCAGTGCTCCCTTCAGGTTGTGATTATTACCTGAGATTATCCCTTTAATTAGGTAATAAGTCATACACTTACTAAAGCAATGTCTGAAATGAATGAAGATATGCTAGCTATTAATTTTACTGTTGTATTCTTTCTTCTAAGTTGTCAATGTCTGGGAGATTTGAACAAACAATAACAGAAATGGCTTTGCATTGACCAATTAATGGTACCTCAGTGGGCTTCCCTGGTGGTTCCAGAGGTTAAAGCGTCTGCCTGCAATGCGGGAGACCCGGGTTTGATCCCTGAGTCGGGAAGATCCCCTGGAGAAGGAAATGGCAACCCACTCCAGTATTCTTGCCTGGGGAATCCCATGAACAGAGGAGCCTGGTGGGCTACAGTCCACAGGTCACAAAGAGTTGGACACGACTGAGCAACTTCTCTTCACTTCAGTGTTTCTCTCTATATGATCATCTTTACATGACTCATTTCCTTTGAGGAAAACGCTTGCTTCCAGATGTTCTCTCATTAACCTCCTCTGTCTTTTCCCCACTTAAAGGATATCTGCTGTGACATTTTGTCCTTGCTGACTCTGAGTTGAGTGGCCAATGTTAATTGGTTTCCATTAAGTGGGGGCTAGTCTCATCTAGCTCTTGGGAACATTTTACCAGGACTCAATGTCGAAGTTCATGGCCACCAATGTACTTCCAGTCAGGAAGTCCTTGCAGACTGCAACCTCTTTGCCCTGAACTCAATCCTCAATGGGTAATGGCTTGCCCATTCATTCAATAATTTTGTGTGTTCTCCCTAAGCAAATAAAGGGAGAAAATTTAGATAATCTCCACACTGTATCCAGAATGTAGGAAAAAAACTGTTCACCTCCCTCTGATAATGCATGCATAGATACTAAGTCTCTTCAGTCATGTTCAACTCTTTGCAACCCTAGGGAACATAGCCTGCCAGGCTCCTCTATCCATGGAATTATCCAGGCAAGGATACTGGAGTGGGTTGCCACTCCCTTCTCCAGGGTTTTTTCCCAACCCAAGGATCACACCTGCATCTCTCATGTCTCCTGCATTGGCAGGTGGGTTCTTAACCATTAGCACTGCCTGGGCTGAGGCCTACATCTGTGCATCTTGGGAAGTAATTTCAAAATAAATGTTGAGCTACCTTTGAAATCCTAGTCCTTACCCTTGTTACCCTTGAAATAGGCTATAGCCCAAAGTGTCTTCTTATCTGCTCATTTCTATAACCCACACCTTGGGGTTCCTTGGTGGCTCAGATGGTAAAGAATCTGACTGCAATGCAGGAGACTTGGGTTCTTGCCTGGAGAATTCAATGGACAGAGGAGCCTGGCGGGCTATGGTCCATGTGGCAGCAAAGAGTTGGATATGACTAAGTGACTTTTACTTTCATAATCCACACCTCAGAGTTTAATCTTAAGGCAGATAGATGGCATAGAAGCCTAGAAAGCACTGTGGCAACTAAAATCTTTGATTGTCTTTTATATCCCATTTCCCCAAACTCCTTAAGGTCATGACGTAGGCCTCTTACTCTTTGCAGGAACTTCTATATCTTCTTTCTTTCCACTGACACAAAGTTTCTTAAATTTTCCTTAATGCATTATAGGACAGAAATAAAATATTGGTATACTAATAAGGGGGCACCTTAGAGAAGGAAGTATTTTAAAAATAGTTTTTACATGATGTTCTTGCTTGTCTAGGGAAATCCCCTGTTGCTGGAGACCATTTATTGTCATCCAGATATGCCCCTACTTCTGAGAAGGAAGAATGGGTGGATTTCTTTATCTCAGCGCCTAATCTCTAGTTTTCAAGATGTTTCTATGTTAAACCCGGATTCAAAGTGAAATGATCACCTGTTAGAAGTAGGGGCACTAATCAATCTCCAGGAAACTGACTTCTCAGTACTAGGTCAAAAAAAGCTTTTCCCCATCACAGAGGCATGTACAATATTCATTGCAGGAAAAGAAGTCTCAGGTTCTAGCAGTAAGCCATAGTGAAGAGTTGTCACTGCTTAAAGATACAAGTAACAGAGTCTGGTACTCTAGTTACTACTAGTACTCTAGTCCACTACTCTGGTAGTGACTCTAATCTTGAAGTCCACATTGGCTACACGTTGGAATCACCTTAGGGAGTTTTTCAAAAAAGAAAGCACAACACAGAACACATCCAGACCGTCTGAATCATAATGTCAGGTGGGCTGTGTTTTATAAAAAGTTCACCAAGTGGTTCTTTGTATATGAGTCTTAAGAGCTGTTGAAGCCATTGTCTAGTTTCTGATCCTAGCTCCTGGAGACCTGGTTGTAAGTGGGATTTGTTTTGCAGGAGTCATAGAATCTATTTTCTGGTTTGACTGGAATTTTTCAACCTATCTAAATTTTTTTCATTTTTGGCTTTGGGTTCTCTTTCTGATCTGCTTGTGGACTTTCTTTTGTCATATAAAGCACAAGTACAGACAGATGGAGACCCAATTATTTAATGGATGGAGTTTTTGTAGTTGGAATTGCATTCAGGTCTTCCAAATTTAGAGCATCCAAAGGGAGCTTGCCAACGAATGTTCCTCCCTATCTCTTTCTATCTCTTATTCTGTATTGCCTATTTTCTCTTTGATTCTACACACTTGATGTCACAGGCTTACATCTCAGGCCTCAAGATGCTTAGCTTGCTTATTTTAATCCAAAATGGGAACACATACTCTGAAATTTTAAAGAATCCCAGAGAATCTCTTACATGTATTCCATTTCCTACAACTCATTCAGTACCTCAGGTTGCTGGGAAAGGTGGGAGATGGGAAGAAGGAGATGGCTCTTGAAACCTTTTTAATTTCCTTTTTAATACTACCTGTTGTTAGTCTCAGCCTTCGGCAGTCAAATGCTATGTCTTGAACACTTTCTCACCTCTTCCTTTTCTTTGTTTCCCCTCCTGATAGGAGACTTACTTGGCTGCAAGGAGATGGAATTGGGCTTTTGGAGGACAGATTCCCCCTCCCACACACACCTTTTTTTTTTTTTTTTTCTGGTTCCTGGTATCCACTGTTTCATGATTAGTCTGGCCTATCCCCTGTATTGCTGTCCAACAAGATGATCCTGCTTTTATCTGACATTTCACTGGTTTCTGTGACTGAGATCTGTAGTCACACTGTTGGCATCCTGCTATAAAGAAATCTCTAACTATATACTTCTTCTCAATCTCATGACTTCAGTGACCCCCAGGAATCTCTCAACACTTCTCTGTCCATTCACTGGGGCATGTGCACCCTTGGATGTCCTGAGCACTGAAGTAGACTGTAGGGAGTCATGAGGTTTATCTTAGTCTCATTCATCTCCACACCTCCCTCCATCTAGTGACATTGAAAGTGAAAGTGAAGTCACTCAGTCGTGTCCGATTCTTTGTGACCCCATGGACTGTAGCCCTCCAGGCTCCTCAGTCCATGGGATTTTCCAGGCAAGAGTACTGGAGTGGGTTGCCATTTCCTTCTCCAGGGGATCTTCCCAACCCAGGGATCGAATCCGGGTCTCTCGCATTGCAGGCAGACGCTTTACCATCTGAGTCACCAGGGAAGCCAAGCCCAGTACTCATGTTGGATTTAAGGGTAAGTTCAGTGTTGGTCTTCCCCCAGACTTTTAAATCCTCACATAGGTTACACCTTGGGAATTATGTCACTTGCCCTGGGATTCCCAGTTTCCTACATGCTGTTAATGCCTGACATTAAAATTCAGCCCCACAAAGTCAGTAAGAGTAACTCTGCTGACCTGCTTTTCTCACATTTGTCACTTCCTTTCCCGCTATACCCTCAGACCAGAATGAATGAGATTTCTACTTTATATTTAGAGAGGCCTCCCTATTATTTCATACCCTTCTTCTTACCAGGAACACTGAGCCCTGTGACTCAGCATTAAATATAGTTGAGTTGGAGGATAAAATAAACTCATCTGATGATAAGAGAACACATTCCAAAAAGTATTTTTATCTGTCAAATGCACATTCTTGAAAATCACGCTTCTCTTTGAGCTTTGCTGGCAAAGATACCTGCAGCTAGCAGAGACGTTCTTCATGATTTCCTAAACTTCCCACCCTCTTGGTTTTTAGCCCTGACTCTACTACCATAGGCATTTACCACAGATATTTTAGCATATATAATTAATTTAGCAAATATACTGTGTGCTATATATCAAGCACTATTCTTAGAAGATCTGTAAATAGTGATCAAGAGTAAGTTGGTCAAAGAAACCAGGAGGCAGTCTACTTGAGTTAATAAGACAAGTAAAGTAACTGACTGTTGAAGAGATGCTGGAAGAATACAAAGAAGGCTCCTATCCTTGAGAAACTTGAAGCCTAGGTGGCTAGGGAGACATTTTATGTATTTAATATGGGAATGGCCCAAAGAGGTCAAAGTTTTATGGAAGCTTAAAAGAAAACATGGCTAATTCTGCCTGGGACAGTTTAAAAGCAACGGTTTCTTGGAAACTCTTGAATACTAAACTTATTTTTGCCTTAAGCAAGGCAAGTCTAGTTAGCATAACATGATTGGTTTTGCTTACAACCATTTACTCAAGTTGATCTGTTTTTTGGCTGCCCTTAAATTGGCAGACCTGAACTCATTATCATTCTGACCTGAAATATCACATATTTCCCACTCTTGCTCTCAGTTTGTTAAAGTTATTTTTCTGTGAATTGGAAGGCAAGGACAACTTAATGTGAAGGATACAGTTCACTGAAAATTTAGTTGATATTCTGTATAAGCTTAATACAATTAACATTAAGAGGGTTACACTACTTAATTTTAAATTCACTTAAGAATGTTATAAGTAAGAAAAGTCTGGAGCAGGCAAAAGATGAGACAAACAGTGTTGATTCTTACCAGTATCACTATTCCTTCTCTCTTGGGGGCATACAGACCATATTTCTAAATTTGTCTTTCAATCACATACAGCAGTCTGCCTGACTTCTGACCATGGTCACACAGGAAAGAGGTGGTAAAGCTCAGATGTGAACTCAAGTATTCTGGCTTCTAGGTGGCACTAGTGGTAAAGAACCTGCCTGCCAATGCAAAAGACATAAGGACACAGGTTTGATCCCTGACTCAGGAAGGATCCCCTGGAGGAAGAAACAGCAACCCACTCCAGTATTCTTGCCTGCAGGATCCCATGGACAGAGGAGCTTGGTGGGCTACAATCCATAGCATCACAAAGAGTCAGACACGACCAAAGTGACTTAGCACGCAAAAACATTCTGGCTTCTGTCCCCTTGTCTTTAATAAGCTAATTGTAATTCTAGGCCTTAACCAAGTATAGAATGATTAAGGCACTGAAGATAGTTGAGTGTGACCAGGTGCCAGAAGATAAGAGAGAGGATATTAGAAGATGAAGTTGGAATTGTGTAGAGCCATATAGACCATAAAAACTTGGGATTTTATTATAAGAGCAATAAGAAACTATAGGTGGGTTTTAAGTAGATTAGTGATAAAAATCTCATTTGTAATTTTAACATAACATTGTGCCATGTAGCAAATGAATTATATGAGACTAAGAGAACTATTTCAGTGGCCCATGTAAACAATAATAGCTTAGACAAAAGTAGTATGGTAAAAATGGAGAGACATGAATTGGATTTATTTATATGTTGAAGATAGAGCCAATAAGGCTTTCTGTTGGATTGGGAAGAAGTTGGGGAGGAAAAAGAATCAAGGGTAATAATTAAAATGTTTAGCTTTAAGCAGGAAGGGATAGGTAGTGGTGCCATTTACTAAAATAGTGAAAATTGGGAGAAGAATAGGTTAGGTTTAAAATCAATAGTTTTTTTTTTTTTCTTTGAACAAAGAGGCCTAGAATAAATATCCAGTTAGAAATTTATACATCTGGAGTATTTTAAAGAGTCTGAGCCTAGAGGTGTACATTTGGGTGTAGTTAGCACTGAGAAGGAAGTTTTAGTTATTGGGCTAAATAAGGTTAGCTACAAAGTGTCCCAACTTAGTTTGAGCAGAAATATTTGAGCGGAAATAGTGTGACTTGCAAAGAAGACTGGTCAAGTGGGGTCAGACAGGAAAGAGAAAAAGTAGGAAAGAGTATAAATGAATATAACTTTTCAAGGAGGAAATGCTCCTGAAATGTCAATTAAGATGAAGACATAGATGTCTTCTTGGATCTGGTATCAAAGAAGACATTTTGATAGTCATTTATCTGAGTTTTAAACAAATTTACTGAAGTAAAATTGAGATACAGTAAATAAACTTCTCATAGTTAAAATGTAATCTACTACTTGAAAAATTTTAATGTTATGCATCCATCCTTGAGGGCTTCCCAGGTGGTGCTAGTGGTAAAGAACCTCCCTGCCAGTGTAGGAGATGTAGGAGATAGAGGTTAGATTCCTGCGTCAGGAAGATCCCCTGGAGGAGGGCAGGGCAACCCACTCCAGTATTCTTGACTGGAGTATCCCCATGGGCAGAGGAGCCTGGCGGGCTACAGTCCACAGGGTTCGCCAGAGTGAGACACAACTGTCATATGGAAACTTAGCAGGCATACGTCCATGGAGCTATCTTTGTGACCAAGATGATTAACATATTTGTGCTCCCGAGAGTTTTGTTCCCCTGAATAGTCCTTCCCTCCCCTTCCTCCCTAGGAGGAATTTGTCCACATCCTTGAATTTGTCCTCATCCTTTTGTCCTCGGCCAGGCATGTACTGGCATTGTCACTATGTATTAGTTTGATTTCTTAGAATTTCATATAAATGGAGTCATACAGTGTGAATTACTTTTTTCTGACTTCTCTTACTTGACACAATTTGAGATTCATCTCTGTTTTTGTGTATTATCATCTGCTTTTATTGCAGAATAGTAACCCACTGTATGAATATTCCACAATGGCTTATCTATTTATTTTGGAAAGACAGATAGGTTGTTTTCAGTTTGGGCTGCTTAAATTAAGGCTTCTATGATAAAAATTAAAGTCTATGGGTGGATCATGTGATATGGTCAGTTGTTTGAAAACCTGACACACTCTTCATGGCCTGTGATATTGGTGTCAAATTCAAGAAACTTTTGTATAAGCCAAAGTCATCTTCCAGAAGTTTCACAGTTTTAAGTTTGACATTTAGCTCAGTGGTCCATGTTTCAAATTAACTTTTGAATATGATATGGAGTGGAGTATAAATTAAAGTCACTTTTTATGCATATGGATATTAAATTGTTGTAGCAATACTTGTTGAAAATACTGTCTGTTCACCACCGAGTTACCTTTGGTCTTTGTCAAAAATTAGTTGTCCATTTATGTCTGGGTCTTTTGGGAACTCTCTGTTGTGTTATATGGAAACAGGCATCTTTTTTAATTCCAGTATTATACTGTCATGGTTATTGTAGCTATAAGTCTTTAAGTCAGGTAGCATTTGTTCTCAAGCTTTGTTCTGTCTCAAATTATTTTTGCTATTCTAGGCCCTTAATATTTCCTTATAAATTTTAAAACCAGTTCATTAATTTCTGCAAAAGTGTCTGCTGTAATTATGTTTGGGCTTATGTTGAATCTACAGATAAATTTGGGGAGAATTGACATTATCAGAGTATGTCTCTATATTTATTTAGAGCTGCCTTTCTGTCAGCAATCTTTTATAGTTTTCAATATACAGTTCTTTTCCATATTTTACTAAATTTATTCTAGGTATCTCAAAGTTTTGAATCTTTTATAAATTGGATTTTATTGCACTTCACTTTCCAATTGCTTGCAGCCAGTTTCCAGAACTACAGTTGTTTTTCTTTGTATTAACCTTGTAACTTGTCATGTTAATACTGAGATCACTTACTTATTCTAGTAGTGTTATTGTAATTCTTTAGGATTTTCTGTGTAGGTGATCATGTTATCTGAGAATAATGGGAATTTTATTTTTCTCTAATCTGATGCTTTAAAGTTTGTTACCTTGCTTGATTGTTCTGACTTGTATATCTAGTATGGTGTCTTAATAGAAGTGATGAAGGCAGACATCCTTATTTCTTTTCTACTCTTCAGAAGTAAACATTTGGGCTTGACTGCTAAATATTATGTTGAAAGTGAAAGTCACTCAGTTGTGTCCAACTCTTTAGTCCATGGGATTCTCCAGGCCAGAATACTGGAATGGGTAGCCTTTCCCTTCTTCAGGGGATCTTCCCAACCCAGGGATCAAACCCTGGTCTCCTGTTTTGTAGGCAGATTCTTTATCAGCTGAGCCACAAGGGAAGCCTAAGAATACTGATCTGGTAACTTGTCCTTTCTTCAGAGGATCTTCCGGACCTAGGAATCAAATCAGAGTCTCCTACATTGTAGGCAGATTCGTTATCAACTGAGCTATAGCTGTAGGATTTTTGTAAATCATATGTATTCATTTAAGGAAATTTCCTCTGTTCATAGTTTTGCTGTGAATTTTTATCAGGAATGGATGTTGGATTTTGACAGATGCTTTTCTTGCATCTAACCAAATATGACATGGTTAGGAAAAATTACCTAAGCTTGGTAAACTGTCAAGCCCACCAGCTGGCCCACAAAATTCTTGAGGTGGCCCACGCCAAGCAGCTAGCTGGCAGGGACACAACCTCACCTACCAGTAAACTGACTGCCGTGGCCACCCTGACTACCAGCCTTACTCGCCAGTGGGCTGAAACCAGTCTATCATCCTGGGTCTGGCAGTCAGAGATACCTGGACTTATTTCTGTCAGTGAGAAACCATAGCCCCAGGACCTGGACTAACCCACCAGTCAGCAGGCATTGGTCCTGGGACCCCACCAGGACCCCATGTCCAGAGACTCCAGAACCCATATCTGCTCACTAGTAGGCTGGCACTAGCCTCAGGCCTCTTGGGCCACTCAGCCAGCTGTCAGAACTTGGCCCCACCCACCAGCAGACTGATATCAGCTCTGGGACCCTGAATGCCACAGCCAGCTGCTCCAGGACCCAGTTCCACTTGCCACTAGGTCAGAACTAGCCATAGGGACCTTGTTGCCCCTGATCTCTTCATCTAGCTACCTTGTGACCCAAGCCCATCTACCAGTGGGAAAACCTGGGCTAGTTGTGCCCAGATGAGCCCCATTCACCAGCAACTGGCAGCCTCCGCACTAGGAGGGCCTGGTAAATAACCTGACCAGGGGCCAGCCACACGTATCAGTGCTCCCACAGAAGTTAGCCTGACACAGTGGAAGGGACCACACATTCCCCAGAGAGAGCATATGGCTTTGGTGACCAGAGAATTATGCTGCTGGGCTCCTAGGACAACCCCACATAAGGACACTTCTCTAACACCAGGAAATATAAACCACATATTTAGAAATAACAGCAGAGAATTAGACAAAATGAGGCAATGGAAGAATATGTTCCAAATGAAGGAATATGATAAAACCCCAGGAAAAAAAAAAACAAACAAACAAAAAACTAACTGAAATGGAGATGTGCAACCTAATTGATAGTTAGTACAAAGTAATGATCACAAAAATGTTCAAAGAACTTGAGAGAAGGAGGAATGAACTTGTTGTGTTCATTTGTAGACAATTGTAACAAGAGTTATAAAATAAGAACCAAACAGAGCTGAAGAATACATTACTTAAATAAAAATACACTAGAAGAAATCAAGAGTAGATTAGATAATATAGAGGAACAGATCAGTGAATTTAGAAGATACTGTAGTAGAAATCACCCAAGCTTAAAAGAAAAAAAGAGAGAGAGAGAGAAAAAAAAAGAAATTAGTTTAAGAAACATCTGGGACAACATCAAGCATACAATTTTATATTATAGAGGTCTTGGAAGAGAGAGATAAAGGTGAAAAAAATATATCTGAAGACATTATTTCTGAAATTTTCCATAACTTGGGAAAGAAAACAGACATACAAGTCCAGAAAGCACAAACAGTCCCAAAGAAGATAAACCTAAAGAGGAAAGCATCAGCACATTTAAAAATAAAGAGAAAATAAAAGCAGCAAGGTAGCTGTGTAGAAGCGAGCTCCCATAAGAATGTCAGTTCACTTTTAAGAAACAACTCTTCAGTCCAAAATGGAAAAAGTCATGATAAATTTAAAGTGAAGAAAGGAAAGGTTCTACAACAAAGAATATTGCACTAGCCAAGGCTGACATTCAGATATGAAGGAGAGGTCAAGAGTTTTTCAGACAAACAGAAGTTAAAAGAGGTCAGCACCACCAATGCAGCTTTATAAGAAGTGTTAAAGGGGCTTCTCTAAGCAGAAAAGAAAAAGCCACAACTAGACCTAGGAAAATTATGAAATAAAAAAAATCTCATTGTTAAAGACATATGCATAGTCAAGCTAGTAGATCAACTAGTTATACAGCCTGTAGGAAGATAAAAGTAGCAGAATCACCTATATCCACAATCTGTAGTTAAGGTGGACACAAAACAAAGATATGTAAAATATGTCAGAAACATTAAATGTGGGCGATGGATTTTATTATATATATAATTATATATATCTATATAATATATAATTAAATAAGTATATCTATTAAATTTATATATTATATATAACATATTTATACATATTACTATATATAAACCTCATGTAAATGGAATAAATGCTCCAATCAAAAGACAAAGACTGGCTGGATACCAAAATAAGACCCATACACACACACACATATACACACACATACACACACACATGTATATATATCCTACAAGAGACTCACTTCAGGTCTAAATATATAAGACTGAAAGTGATCTAATGGAATAAAGTTATCCCATGCAAATGGAAATTAAAAGAAATCTGGAGTAGCAACACTTACATTGTCACCCTAAGAAAATATAAGTATTGGGATGACAATATAAGTATTGCATGTTAGACAACATATTAAAAAGCAGAGACATTAGTCTACCAAAAAGTCTGTCTAGTCAGAGCTGTGGTTTTTCCAGTCAGAGCTGTGGTTTTTCCATTCAGAGCTGTGGTTTTTCCAGTAGTCATGTATGGATATGAGAGTTGGACTATAAAGAAAGCTGAGAGTCAAAGAATTGATGCTTTTGAACTATGGTGTTGGAGAAGGCTCTAAAGAGTCCCTTGGACTGCAAGGAAATCCAACCAGTCAGTCCTAAAGGAAATCAGTCCTGAATATTCATTGGAAGGACTGATGTTGAAGCTGAAACTCCAGTTCTTTGGCCACCTAATGTGAAGAGCTGACTCATTGGAAAAGACCTTGATGCTGGGAAAGATTGAGGGCAGGAGGAGAAGGGGATGACAGAGGATGAGACCATTGGATGGCCTCATCAACTCAATGGATATGGGTTTGAGCAAGCTCTGGAGTTGGTGATGGACAGGGAAGTCTGGCATGCTGCAGTCCGTGGGGTTGCAAAGAGTCGGACACAAATGAGTGACTGAACTGACTGAGCAATACTTCCAACCAACAAAATTGACTTTAAATCAAAGATTCTAACAAGAGACACAGGACGTTACATAATGATAAAGAGATCAAGTCAAGAAGAAGTTATAACAATTGCAAATATATATGTATTCAACCTAAGACTACTTAAATTTATAAAGCAAATATTAACAGACATAGAAGGAGAAATTGACAGTAACACAATCATAGTAGGGGATTTTAACACCTCACTTACATCAATAGACAGGTCATTCAGACAGAAAATAAATAAGGAAACTCTGGCCTTAAATGAGCATTTCTTTTAAATTGTGTTTATTTTGGTAAGATTCCTCAAGTACATCTTAATTGAGATATAACTATTATCAAACTAGATTTAAGAACACATGTTTAACATCTTAGAAACACATATGAAGATTTAATAAAGAAGCTAACATTTTTTGATAGGTTCTGCTTCCAACATTCTTTCCACTTACTACTAAAATATCCTTGCAATTGTCATGTGGGAATGATCTGTGACTGACATATGTAGGCTATGAGTGGGTCCAAATGAGGAACAGTTGCTAGAGAATGTTTCTAATTCATGGCACACTAAAGAAACAACAGTGTTTCCTACACGGTTACCATGACCTTGACAAGATGGTGGTTAGGAGTGATTTTACACAGCAACAGTAGTATGAATTTCTTTAATTGTTAATTTTGAACAAAGTGTCTGCTAAAAACAATAGTAATGACCTACTTTGCATTTCCTGATTAGGTAAAACACATGTGAAATATACTGCGATGCACCCAATAGATACACATCTGATTTACGTAGTCACCCCACCTCCTAGGTGGTTATTTCATTGTGCTGAGAGTAACGCTGTGAGACATTTAATGGCAGCAGAGCTTTACTAATATCTCTTATATGAAGATGGAAAATTCTACTGTCCTATGTTTTCCTGCTTTAAATGCTGTTGCTATTTTATTTAATTTCTCTTTCACATCTTATTCCTTTCTCTTACCTGGCTTTTTTGACTTTTAATCCCAGACATAGGTTGTTGAGTGATTGACTAAAAGAGACTTCTCTTTGTAGAAGAAATTTTTATTTTTGTAATGTGTTAGGCCAAGTTTCCTGATGCTACTTAAGTTTTTATTAAAATCGTCTTTTTCATGAGGCTTTTTCTTTCTTTTTTTTTATTCCCAAGGCTTTTCTTTGGTCAACTACTATGTAAAACAGAAGTCTATGAGAACCCATTTTGATTTTACAGACATAGGGTTGATGACCTAATAAGGCACATGAATGAATTTGAAATGGTCATTTTTATTCTGATTTCTTCAAAAGTATTTGTATTTGTAGAAACAATATAATGTGAGTAAATAGTTTCCTTTATTGTTATGGAAACAACAGTGATTTCAAATTTATCTTAAACATTTTTTCTCTGCCTCCCCGAATGTGGAACCATCCATACATTCATATTTCTTATTTTAAAGTAGTCAGTTTTCTGAAGGAAGAAATAAGTAATAGTAAGGGAAGCTTACTAAAAAATTAGGGTTAGGGTATTTAAATAAATCTCAAGCTCCTTTCCTAAATGTTTTGATCTTCACAATGAACCAATTTGAGGATATCTTCCAGGCACAATTGCTTTAAACTGAAAAGAAGAAGAAGAAAAAAAAGCAACCAACACAGAAATTGCAGAAACAAACACAATGTCTTGCTCTGTGGTTTAATCCTTGTATAATTGAAGTCCTTTGATAACATTCCAGAATACTACCAGAAGTATTCCTAAGATGATAAACTCTAACTATGGAATTATCCAGTACAATAAATGTCTCATTAAATTTGAGCAAATTTTAAGAAGCTGGGTTTTCCTATGGCGAAAATTCATTTCTCCAGGATACTGATCAAAACCCCCAAATACACTGTTGTTTGTAAGCCAAATTCTCATTCTCTCCCATACTGATTTTATACTGAAGGTAGAGCTCAAATTGGGCCAGGGTGACTCAACATGATTATAAGCTTATATTGGTCAGAGCTCCAAACTGTTCATTTACTGGAACTAGTAAATGATATGCCAAACAGATGGCCAAGTGAATGTTTGTTTATGTGCAAAAACAAAAACATTAACAGATACACTCTGGTGTAGAACAAGGATTTTTCAAAACTGGTCAGCTCTTGAAAGCCTGAGGCCATATCTGTGCTGTCAATGTACAGTTTGGTATCTGAAAACACAAGACTACGGTAATCTTTTGATCCAGACATAGTAGATTGCTTACAAGAAACCTAGGCATATTATTTTCTGGTAACTATGAAAAATTTCGTTTTTCTGACTCACTTTTTGCATGCAGCAGTAGTTTTAGTATAGGTTTAGATAAAACTAGCAAGATGTTCAGGTAGAAGAGACAGCTGCACAGTTGGGTTTTAAGAAGCCTGTGGAGAATATCTGTCTAGCCTCCAACTGTACAATATAGAGCCCTTCTCTTAGTACTAACTGTATGTCTAAAATCCTTACAGTTTGATTGAGGTTACTTTTAAACTCCAATACTTTGGCCACCCAATGCGAAGAACTGACTCATTGGAAAATACCCTGATGCTGGGAAAGATTGAAGGCAGGAGGAGAAGGGGACAACAGAGGATGAAATGAAATGGTTGGATGGCATCACTGACTGAATGGACATAAGTTTGAGTAAATCCTGGGAGTTGTTGGTGGACAGGGAATCCCAGCGTGCTGCAGTCCATGGGGTGGCAAAGAGTTGGACACAACTGAGTGACTGAACTGAACTGACTTTTAAACATCTGCTAATTACTAGCTCTGTGATTTAGGGCATGTGTCTTTATAATTCTGAACCCTCATCTATCCATTTCTCTAAAGGGATAATGTATGAGTGTCACAAAATTGTTTTGAGGGCTACATGAAAGAATTCATATCAAGTGTTCAATACTGTTGCTAAATAGTTTTTGTTGTAATTATCACTGTTATCAACATCATGTCTTTACAGACGTTAATGCTTTTTAGAGTACTCTGTGTTCAGTAGCAGGAGGGGGAAAGGAAATCAATCAGTGGAACAAGCAGCTAGGGTTGTTAGTAGCTCAAGACAATCCTAAACAGTTACTGAAGAATGTGCTTTTCTGTCACTGTGGGCTGGGGCTGCTGCCCATATACCAGTGGCTGGAGGTAGAAGCGAGACTACATGGATCCCTTTAGATCTGGCCCCTGTGCACTGGCTTCCCTCTTGTCAGTGAGTGATACACAGCTCCATATGCATGAAAAAGTCTCCACATGAGGACTTCAGAAGATTTTTAAAAGTTATCACTTGTTTCTTTAGGTAGGTATATTCCTAAGTATTTTATTCTTTTCATTGCAGTGGTGAATGGAATTGCTTCCTTAACTTCTTTTTCTACTTTCTCATTATTAGTGTATAGGAATGCAAGGGATTTCTAAGTGTTGATTTTATATCCTGCAACTTTACTATATTCATTGATTAGCTCTAGTAGTTTTCTGGTGGAGTCTTTAGGATTTTCTATGTAGAGGACCATGTCATCTGCAAACAGTGAGAGTTTTACTTCTTTTCCAATTTGGATTCGTTTGATTTCTTTTTCTGCTCTGATTGCTGTGGCCAAAACTTCCAGAACTATATTGAATAGTAGTGGTGAAAGTGGGCATCCTTGTCTTGTTCCTGACTTTAGGGGAAATGCTTTCAATTTTTCACCACTGAGGATAATGTTTGCTGTGGGTTTGTTATATATAGCTTTTATTATGTTGAGGTATGTTCCTTCTATTCCTGCTTTCTGGAGAGTTTTTTAAAATCAGAAATGGATGTTGAATTTTCTCAAAGGCCTTCTCTGCATCTATTGAGATAATCATGACTTTTATTTTTCAATTTGTTAATGTGGTGTATTACACTGATTGATTTGTGGATATTGAAGAATCCTTGCATCCCTGGGAAAAAGCCCACTTGGTCATGGTGTATGATTTTTTTAATGTGTTGTTGGATTCTGATTGCTAGAATTTTGTTAAAGATTTTTGCATCTATGTTCATCAGTTATACTGGCCTGTAGTTTTCTTTTTTGTGGTACCTTTGTCATGTTTTGGTATTAGGGTGATGGTGGCCTCATAGAATGAGGTTGGAAGTTTACCTTCCTCTGCAATTTTCTGGAAAAGTTTCAGTAAGATAGGTGTTAGCTCTTGAAATTTTTGGTATAAAACACTGATGAAAGAAATCAAAGAGGACACTAATAGATGGAGAAATATGCCATGTTCATGGATCGGAAGAATCAATATAGTGAAAATGAATATACTACCCAAAGCAATCTACAGATTCAATGCAATCCCTATCAAGCTACCAGAGGTATTTTTCACAGAACTAGAACAAATAATTTCAAGATTTGTATGGAAATACAAAAAACCTCGAATAGCAAAAGCAATCTTGAGAAAGAAGAATGGAACTGGAGGAATCAACCTACCTGACTTCAGGCTCTACTACAAAGCCACCGTCATTAAGACAGTATGGTACTGGCACAAAGACAGAAATACAGATCAATGGAACAAAATAGAAAGCCCTGAGATAAACCCACACACCTATGGACACCTTATCTTCGACAAAGGAGGCAAGAATATCCAACGGAGAAAAGACAATCTCTTTAACAAGTGGTGCTGGGGAAATAGATCAACCACTTGTAAAAGAATGAAACTAGATCTCTTTCTAACACCACACACAAAAATAAACTCAAAATGGATTAAAGATCTAAATGTAAGACCAGAAACTATAAAACTCCTAGAGGAGAACATAGGCAAAACACTCTCTGACGTAAATCACAGCAGGATCCTCTATGAGCCACCTCCCAGTATAATGGAAATAAAAGCAAAAATAAACAAGTGGGATCTAATTAAAATTAAAAGCTTCTGCACAACAAAGGAAACTATAAGCAAGGTGAAAAGACAGCCTTCTCAATGGGAGAAAACAATAGCAAATGAAGCAACTGACAAATAGCTAATCTCAGAGATATACAAGCAACTTATGCAGCTCAACTCCAGAAAAATAAATGAACCAATCAAAAAATGGGCCAAAGAACTAAATAGGCACTTCTCCAAAGAAGACATACGGGTGGCTAACAAACACATGAAAAGATGCTGAACATCACTCATTATCAGAGAAATGCCAATCAAGACCACAATGAGGTACCATTTCACACCAGTCAGAATGGCTATGATCCAAAAGTCTACAAGCAATAAATGCTGGAGAGGATGTGGAGAAAAGGGAACCCTCTTACACTGCTGGTGGGAATGCAAACTAGTACAGCCACTATGGAAAACAGTGTGGAGATTCCTTAAAAATTGCAAACAGAACTGCCTTATGACCCAGCAATCTCACTGCTGGGCATACACACCGAGGAAACCAGAATTGAAAGAGGCACATGTACCCCAATGTTCATTGCAGCATTGTTTATAATAGCCAGGACATGGAAACAACCTAGATATCCATCAGCAGATGAATGGACAAGAAAGCTGTGGTACATATACACAATGGAGTATTACTCAGCCCTTAAAAAGAATAAATTTGAATCAGTTCTAATGAGATGGATGAAACTGGAGCCAATTATACAAAGTGAAATAAGCCAGAAAGAAAAACACCAATACAGTATACTGACACATATATATGGAATTTAGAAAGATAGTAATGATGACCCTGTATGTGAGACAACAAAAGAGACACAGATGTACAGAATGGACTTTTGGCCTCTGAGGGAGAGGGAGAGGGTGGGATGATTTGGGAGAATGGCATTGAAACATGTATACTATCATGTAAAAAACGAAGCACCAGTCTATGTTCAATACAGGATACAGGATGCTTGGGGCTGGTGCACAGGGATAATCCAGAGAGATGATATAGGGTGGGAGGTGGGAGGGGGTTTCAGGATTGGGAGCTTGTGTACACCTGTGGCTGATTCATGTCAATGTATGGCAAAACCAATATAGTATTGTAAAGTAGAATAAAGTAAAAAAATAAAAAAATAAAAAAGTTATCACTTGTGGGAAAATCACTGTGACTTCACCCATCATCCATAGTCAGAATTTTGCATTGCTGTTCAGTTGCTAAGTCATGTCGGACTCTGCAACCCCAGGAAGCAGCATGCCAGGCTTCTCTGTCCTTCACTGTCTCTCGGATTTTGCTCAAATTCATGTCCATTGAGTCAGTGATTCTATCCTCTGCCACTCCCTTCTCCTTTTGCCTTTGATCTTTCCCAGCATCAGAGTCTTTTCCTATGAGTCAGCTGGGCTGTTCACATCCAGTGGCCAAAATACTGGAGCTTCAGTATCAGTCCTTCCAATGAATATCAGGATTGATTTCCTTTGGGATTAACTGGTTTGATCTTCTTGCAGTCCAAGGAACTCTCAAGAGTTTTCTCTAGCACCACAGTTGGAAAGCATTAGTTCTTTAGGGCTCAGATTTCCTTATGGTCCTCTTACATTTGTACATGACTACTGAAGAAAACATAGCTTTGACTATATGGACCTTTTTTGGCAACCTGATGTCTCTGCTTTTTAATGTGCTGTCTACACAGGAACCAATCTGTTGTCATGTCTAGTTCTAACTTGTTTATTGACCTGCATTTAAGTTTCTCAGGAGATAGGTAAGGTGGTCTGGTATTCCAAGCTTTTAAGAATATTCCACAGCTTGTTATGATCCACACAGTCAAAGGTTTAGCATAGTCCATGAAGCACAAGTAGATGTTTTCCCTGGACTCCCTTGCTTTCTCTATAATCCATTGAATCCTGACAGTTGGATCTCTGGTCCCCCTTGCCTTTTCTAAACCCAGCTTGTACATCTGGAAGTTCTCGGTTCACACACTGCTAAAGCTTAGTTTGAAGGATTTTGAGCACAACCTTACCAACATGTGAAATGAGTTCAACTGTATTATAGTTTGAACATTTTTTGGCATTGTACATCACTGCTGTATATTATTCTAACCCACATTAATGCAATCATTTATTTGTAGCCTATTTCATCAGTGTATTATTATTTAGAGGAGGATGCCCACAACACCTCCAGACAAATTGTACATGTGAAGTTCATCCCTTGTAAGACATTCTTTTACAGTTAATAAACTGGAGCTGATTTTTATTGAGATATTAATTGACATGTAGTAGTTTTAGGTACACAACATAACGATTTGATATTTATAAATACTGCAGAGTGATCATCAAAATGTCTCATTAACATCTGTCACCATGCATAGTGACAAAATTTTTCTTGTGAACTTTTAGGATGTACTCATAGCAACTTTCAACTATGAAATAAAGTACTATTAAGTATAGTCATCATGGTGTACATTATATCCTATGACTTATTTATTTTATAACTTGAAGTTTGTACCATTTGAATCCATTCAACTACTTAGTCCACCCCTCACTACCTGCCTCTGGCAACCACTAACCTGTTAATTGGATCTATGGTCTTTAGTTTTTTTTCTGGAAATGAGAACATATGATACTTGTCTTTCCCTGTCTCACTTATTTCACTTAGCATAATGCCCTCAAGGTTCAGCATTGGGTCACAAAACGTAAAATTCTCTTCTGTTTTATGGCTGAGTAGTATTTAATGTGTTTATATACTACATTTTCCTTATCCAGTATATGGTGATGGGCACTTGGGTTGTTTTCATATCTTGGATATTGTAATTAATGATTCAATAAACATGAGGGTTCACATGTCTTTTTGAGTTAAATGTTTTCATTTTCTTGGAATAAATACCCAGAAGCAGAATTACTGAGTCATATGGTAGTGCTATTTTTAATTTTTTCAGAAACTTCCATAATGTTTTCCATAGTGGCTGCACCAGTTTACATTCCCACCAACAGTGAAGAAGTATATTTTTCTCCATATCCTTCCAAGCATTTGTTATCTCTTACTATTTTTATAATGACCATTCAGACAGGCGTGAGGTGATATCTCATTGTGGTTTTGATTTGTACTTCTCTGATGATTAGTGATGCTGAGCACCTTTTCATAGACCTATTGGCTACCTATATATCTTCTTTGAAAATTACTTATTCAGGTCCTTTGCCCATTTTTAATTGGATTACTTGAGGACTTTTGCTGTTGAGTTATATGACATTTATTTTGGCTCTTAACCTCTTATCAGATAGATAATTTGCAAATGTTTTTTCACATTTGGAAAGTTGATGGTTTATTTTGTTGAATGTCTCCTTTGCTGTGCAGTGGTTTTTTAAATTAATGTAGTCCCACTTCTTTCTATTAGATTTTTCTTGCCCTTGCATTGGGGTATCAAATCCAGAAAACATCTCCAAGACTGAACTCAAGAAGTTTACTGCCTGGATGTAATTTTTTTCTGAGTTTTTGGCATGGTCCTTGTATTTTTGGTATTGGTTGTAACATCACTTTCTTCAGAATTGTTTGAGTGATTTCTCTCTTTTGTTGAGATTCTAGCTACAGTTTCATTAATTTTATTTATATTTTTAGGTACCAGTTTTTAATTTCATTGATCTTTTATCTTTTTAGTCATTGGGTGCCAAGTGTCTTTTCATTTATTTCCTTTCTGATCTCAGTTATTTCCTTCATACTTCTAAATTTGGGCTTTATCTTTTATAGATACTTCAGATGTAAAGTTTCACTTGCACAGCATATTTTTTTCATTTTTCACTTTCAGTCTTTATATCTGAAGTTATTCTCTTCTATGCTGCATGCAGATGGATCTTAACTTGGTTTTAAAATCCATTCAGCCACTCTGTGCCTTTTGATTGGAGAATTTAGTCTGTTTATTCTTAACTAATAATAGGTATGTATTTATTAATTGTCTTCTTGCTGTTTTGCAGTTCCTCTGTTGCCTCTTTTTGGTCTCTTCCTTTATGCTTTTACTACTTTCTCTATTGCATGCTTAGATTCCTTTCTCTTTATCTTCTGTATATACTGTATAGGTTTTTGCTTGGTGGTTACCATGAAGCTTACATATAACATCTTAAAGTTACAACAGTACACTTTATGTGATAAATTAAATTGAAAGTATCCAAATGCTTTATAATTTTATTCTCTCCTCAACATGTTTTATGTTTTTAATGTCACTTTTAACATATTTTTACCTTGTGTACCCAGCAAATTTGGAAAACTCAACAGTGGCCACAGGACTGGAAAAGGTCAGTTTTCATTCCAGTCCCAAAGAAAGGCAATGCCAAAGAATGCTCAAACTACCGCACAATTGCACTCATCTCGCATGCTAGTAAAGTAATGCTCAAAATTCTCCAAGCCAGGCTTCAGCAATATGTGAACCGTGAACTCCCTGATGTTCAAGCTGGTTTTAGAAAAGGAAGAGGAACCAGAGATCAAATTGCCAACATCCACTGGATCATGGAAAAAGCAATAGAGTTCCAGAAAAACATCTATTTCTGCTTTATTGACTATGCCAAAGACTTTGACTGTGTGGATCACAATAAACTGTGGAAAATTCTGAAAGAGATAGGGATACCAGACCACCTAACCTGCCTCTTGAGAAATCTGTATGCAGGTCAGGAAGCAACAATTAGAACTGTACATGGAACAACAGACTGGTTCCAAAAGAGGAAAAGGAGTACGTCAAGGCTGTATATTGTCACCCTGCTTATTGAACTTCTATGCAGAATACATCATGAGAAACTCTGGACTGGAAGAAACAGAAGCTGGAATCAAGATTGCCAGGAGAAACATCAGTAACCTCAGATATGCAGATGATACCACCCTTGTGGCAGAAAGTAAAGAAGAACTAAAGAGCCTCTTGATGAAAGTGAGAGAGGAAAGCGAAAAAGTTGGTTTAAAGCTCAACATTCAGAAAACAAAGATCATGGCATCTGGTCCCATCACTTCATGGGAAATAGATGGGGAAACAGTGTCAGACTTTATTTTTTTGGGCTCCAAAATCACTGCAGATGTTGACTGCATCCATGAAATTAAAAGATGCTTACTCTTTGGAAGAAAAGTTATGACCAACCTAGATAGTATATTCAAAAGCAGAGACATTACATTGCCGACTAAGGTCTGTCTAGTCAAGGCTATGGTTTTTCCTGTGGTCATGTATGGATGTGAGAGTTGGACTGTGAAGAAGGCTGAGCGCCGAAGAATTGATGCTTTTGAACTGTGATGTTCTCATGAGAGTCCCTTGGACTGCAAGGAGATCCAACCAGTCCATTCTGAAGGAGATCAGCCCTGGGATTTCTTTGGAAGGAATGATGCTAAAGCTGAAACTCCAGTACTTTGGACACCTCATGTGACAAGTTGACTCATTGGAAAAGACTCTGATGCTGGGAAGGATTCAGGGCAGGAGGAGAAGGGGACGACAGAGGATGAGATGGCTGGATGGCATCACTGACTTGATGAACGTGAGTCTGAGTGAACTCCGGGAGATGGTGATGGACAGGGAGGCCTGGCGTGCTGCGATTCATGGGGCTGCAAAGAGTCGGACATGGCTGAACAACTGAACTGAATTGAACCCCTTAACTAATTACCATATTTGTAATTTTGGCTGCTTTGGCTTTTAACCTTCATACTAGCTTTATGAATGATTAATTCACTACCTTTACCTGAGTATGTAACCTTTACCAGTGAGGTATTTACTTCCATAACTTTTCTTATTACTAATTAGTAACCTTCCTTGTCGCTTAAAAAGTCACTTCAACAAATCTTATGCAGCCGGTTTATTGGTAATTCTCTCCTTAACTGTAGCTTCTCTATACAACTCTTTCTCTCTCCTTAAATTCTTAATTATAACTTTGGTTGGAATATTTTTCCTTAGTACTTTGAAAATATCATGTCTCTCTCTTCTGGCCTGGAAAGTTTCTGCTGTAGGTAGTCATATAAGAATGCCTTGTACAATACATAACAAGTTGTTATTCTGTTTCTGCTTTTAAGATTCTCTACTTATCATTAACTTTTGAAATTTTCATTATAATGCATTTTGGTATGTATCTCTTTGGCTTCATCTTATTTAGAGTTTCTTGAGCTTCCTGGATCAGTATGTCTTTTTCCTTTTCCAATTTAGAGAACTTTTCTGCCATTTTATCTTTAAATAAGTTTTTCATGTCTTTCTTACTTCTCCTCCTGGGACCATTATCTGGGTCATGAAGATCTTTTTGTGCAGTTCTGTGAATTCTTGCCACCTCTTCTTAATATACTCTGTTTCTGTTAGGTCCATACCATTTCTGTCCTTTATTGTGCCCATCTTTGCATGAAATGTTCCCTTGGTGTCTCTAATTTTCTTGAAGAGATCTCTAGTCTTTCCCATTCTGTTGTTTAGAACTAACACCCCAAATTTCATGGCTGCAATCACCATCTGCAGTGATTTTGGAGCCATGGAAGTAAAAGATGCTTACTTCTGGGAAGGAAGGTTATGACCAACCTAGATAGCATATTAAAAGAAGAGATATTACTTTGCCAACAAAGGCCCATCCAGTCAAGGCTATGGTTTCTCCAGTGGTCATGTATGGATGTGAGAGTTGGACTGTGAAGAAGGCTGAGCACTGAAGAATTGATGCTTTTGAACTGTGGTGTTGGAGAAGACTCTTGAGATTCCCTTGAACTGCAAGGAGGTCCAACCAGTCCATGCTAAAGGAGACCAGTCCTGGGTGTTCATTGGAAGGACTGATGCTTAAGCTGAAACTCCAATACTTTGGCCACTTCATGCAAAGAGTTGACTCATTGGAAAAGACCCTGATGCTGGGAGGGATTGGGGGCAGAAGGAGAAGGGGATGACAGAGGATGAGACGGCTGGATGTCATCACCAACTTGATGGACATGAGTTTGAGTAAACTCCGGGAGTTGGTGATGGACAGGGAAGCCTGGTGTGCTGCAGTCTGTGGGCTTACAAAGAGTCAGACACGACAGAGCAACAGAATTGATTTACGAAGGGTCAATTTATAGAGGTGCTTTAAATAAGGTAACTACAATGCATAGTATAGTACCCTTGAATTAACTTTTACCAGCCCTAGACCTGAACATAAGAGGGACAGATTCCATTAACTGAAAAGTAAAACCCTAGTTATGCTTTCATTCACTTTGATAATCACAAATGTGTACAACAATTACTACAGTGTACTTTTAGAAGATGTTCATCATCCCAAGAAGAACCCCCTCTGTACCTATTAGCAATCGTTCCATATTTCCCCTCTACCACTTTTGGAAACTACACCAGTCCCACTTTGTCTTTATGGATTTGCATATACTGAGTACTGTACAGATATACTATATTTTGTTTATCCATTGATCAAGTTGATGGACATTTAGTATATTTTCACTTTTTAGTTATTATGCATAATGCTATGAACATTCATGTACCTTAGTACATATGTTTTCATTTCTCTTGAGTATATATCCTTAGGGAATGGATTTTTCTGGGTTATAGGGTGACTTTATGCTTAACACTTTGATGAATTGTCAAAATATTTTACAAAGTGGCTGCACCATTTTACATTCCCACCAGCAATATATGAAGAATATGAATTCTGAACATCTTCACTAATACTTTATATTATCTTTGATTTTAAACAGCCTAGTGGATGTCACCCAATATCTCAGTGTAGTTTTGATTTGCATTTCCTCAATGACATCATTGGGCATCATTTATTTACTGATCATTTGGAGACATGTCTATTCATACACCATGCTAGGTTTTTCAATTGCATTATTTGTCTTTTTACTTTTTGGTGGTATTATTTGAAGCACAAAACTTTTAAATTTTGATGAGTTTCATTTTTTTTTTTTTTTACTGGTGTCACATCTAAGAAATCATGGCATAGTATATGGTAATGAAAATGCATTCATATTTTATTCAAAGAGTTTAACAGTTTTAATTCTTACATGAAGATATGATTTATGTATATGATTTCATATACATGTATGGTGTGAGGTAAAGGCTCAAAGGCATTCTTTTGTAGGTAGATATCCAGTTGGCACAGCACTATTTGTTGAAAAGATTATTCTTTCCCGACGAAATTGTCTAGGCATGTTGACTGAAAATCAGTTACAAATGTGAAGGTTTATCTTCTGAGATTTCACTTCTGTTCCACTGATCTATATCACTATCCTTATGTCATTACCATGTTGTCTCGACTACTGTAGCTTGGTCCTAAATTTTGAAATAGACTGAGCCTTCAAATTTCTTGTTCTTTTTCAAGTTTGTTTGGGCTCTCCATTTCCATATCATTTTTAAATCAGATTATCAATTTATGAATTAAACAGCTGAAATAGTGATAGGAATTACATTGAATCTGTAGATCAATTTGGGGAGTATTGTCATTTTTAAATGATCTGGTATATGAATATGAAAAATCCAATTTTTTAAGATTTTCTTTAATATCTTTTAACATTTTATATTTTTCAGTATATAAGTTAGGGGCTTTTCTTTTTGCTAAATCTATTTGTACTTATCTGTTTTATGGGCTTCCCTCATGGCTCAGTTGGTAAAGAATCCACCTGCAATGCAGGAGACCTGGGTTTGATCCCTGGGTTGGGAAGATCCCCTGGAGGGGAGAACATGGCAACCCACTCCAGTATTATTGCCTGGAGAATCCTCATGGACAGAGGAGCCTGGCGGGCTACAGTCCATGGGGCACAAAGAGTTGGACACGACTGAGTGACTAAGCACATCTATTTTTTGTTGCTACTATCAACGAGATTGTTTTCTTAATTTAAGTTTTATATTCTTCATTGCTAGTATATATAAATACAATTATTTTTTATGTATCAACATTTTATCTTGCACATTGTTATACTTGTTTATTCTAATCAGTTTTTAGTTGATTTATTGAGATGTTTTTAATATAGGATCATGTCATCTATAAATGGAGAAATTTTTGCTTCTTCCTATCTAATCTAATCTTCTATTTCTTTGCATTTTATTACTGCCCTGAGTAGTAAAATGTTGAATAGAAGTGGTAAGAGCAGATTTTGTTCTTTACTCCTGATATTAGAGAGAAGGCATCCAGCCATTTCCCAACAAGTATGATTTTTGTTAAGGGTTTTTCACAGACGCTCCTTACCAGGTTGAAGCAGTTCCATTCTTTTCTTGTTTGTTGGTCTTCATCTGCTGAGATGATCAGGTGATTGCTGTCCTTTATTCCGTGACTGTGGTGTAACCCTTTGACTGATTTTCAGATGTTAAAACAACCTGCTGTGCGGCATGCCATTTGGTCATGGAATATAGGTCTTTTTATAGGTTGCTGGATTCAATTTTCTAGTTTTTATGAGCAATTTTGTGCCTATATTTATAAAGAATATTGGTTTGTATTTTTCTTGTTATCTTTTTGTATGGTTTCAGCATCAGGGTGATTGTAGCCCAGTAAAATAAGACAAAAGGTGGTGGGTTTTTTATTATTATTATTATTATTATTATTTGGAAGAATTTTTGAAGAATTGGTAAAGAATTCTTCTCTAAGTATTTGGTAGAATTCAACAGTGAAGCCATCTTGCCCTGAGGTTTTTGTTAGATAATAATTAATACTTTAATCTCTTTACTGAGTGTAGATCTATTCAAATAATTTCATTCTTCTTGCATCTGTCTTGGTAATTTACATCTTTCTAGGAATTTGTCCATTTCATTTCAGTTATCCAATTTGTTGGCATATAGTTGTTCAAAATATTCCCTTAATATCTGTTTTACTTCTGAAAAGTCTAGTAATAGTTCTTCTCTCATTCTTAGTAATTTGAGTCTTCTCTCTTTTCTTTGTAAATCTAGCTAAGTTTTATCACTTTTGGTGACCTATTCAAATAACAATTTTATTGTTGTTTTGTTGCTAAGTCATGTCTGACTCTTTGCAACTCTGTGGTCTTAGCCTGCTAGGCTCTTTTGTCCATGGGGTTTCCCAAGCAAGAATACTTGTTCAGTTCAGCTACTCAGTCATGTCCGGCTCTTTGTGACCCCCATGAACCGCAGCACGCCTGGCCTCCCTATCCATCACCAACTTCCGGAGTCCACCCAAACCCATGTCCATTGAATCGATGATGCCATCCAGCCATCTCATCCTCTGTTGTCCCCTTCTCCTCCTGCCCTCAATCTTTCCCAGCATCAGGGTCTTTTCCAATGAGTCAGCTGTTTACATCAGGTGGCCAAAGTATTAGAGTTTCAGCTTCAACATCAGTTCTTCCAAAGAACACCCAGGACTGATCTCCTTTAGGATGGACTGGTTGGATCTCCTTGCAGTCCAAGGGACTCTCAAGAGTCTTCTCCAACACCACAGTTTAAAAGCATCAATTCTTCAGTGCTTAGCTGTCTTTATAGTCCAACTTTCACATCCACACAAGACCACTGGAAAAACCATAGTATTCACTAAATGGACCTTTGTTGACAAAGTAATGTCTCTGCTTTTTAATATGCTGTCTAGGTTGGTCATAACTTTGCTTCCAAGGAGTAAGTGTCTTTTAATTTCATGGCTGCAATCACCATCTGCAGTGATTTTGGAGCCCCCAAAATAAACTCAGCTACTCTTTCCATTGTTTCGCCATCTATTTGCTGTGAGGTGATGGGACTAGATACCATCATCTTAGTTTTCTAAATGTATTTCTGAATACTTGACTAGGTTGCTATTTCCTTCTCCAAACCATTTTATTACTTCAATGATTTTTTAAATTGTTTTTACTGTTCTATTTCATTAATTCCACTCTAATATTTTCATTTCCTTCTTTTGGCTTGGTTTGGGATTAACTTGCTCTTCTTTGGATGGTTTTTGAAGATGGGTTTTATATAGTGATTTGCAATTTTATTCTACTTAAAAAAAAAAAAAAACTAAATAAATTTATAGCTCTAAAGTTTCCTCTAAAAAGTGACTTTGCTCTATCTGCCAAGTTTTTTTTTTTTTTCTTAAACACTTTATTCTACATTACAATACTGTATTTGTTCTGCCATACACTGACATGAATCAGCCACAGGTGTCCACGATCTCCCAATGCCGAAGCCCCCTCCTACCTCCCACCCCATATCATCTCCCTGAATCATACTGTGGTTTTGGTTTCATTTGTCTCTTTCTAATTTCTTTTTGCTTCATTTTTTGATTTATTATTTAGGAGTATTTCATTTCTACATATTTGCAGATTTATTTTTTTTTAATGTTAGTAAGTTCTAATTTCATTCCACTGTTTGGAAAACATTCCTGTGTGATTTCAATGTTTTTGAATTTGTTGAGGATTTTCTTATGACTTAACCTATGATCTACCCTAAAGAATGTTTCATGTGCACTTGAGCAGAATATATATATTCTGCCCTTGTTTTGTGGAGTGTTGTGTTGATGTCTGTTTAGTTTATAGTGTTGTTTAACACTTCTATGCCCCTGTTGCTCTTTTGTCTAGTTACTCTATTCATTACTGAAAGTAAAGTTTGTAAGTCTCTTACTGTTTTTCCAAATGTCTCTTCTTTCAGTTATGCTAGTTTTTGCTCCACGTATTTTGAGACTTTTTTGTTAGTAATATAATTTTAAAATGAGATGTACTTGACATAGACTATTTTATTAGTTGTAGGTGTACAACATAATGATTAAATTCTTGTATTTATTGTGAAGTGATCACCATAGTTAATTAACATCCATCACCACATCTAATTACTATTTTTTTTCCTAGTGATGAGAAATTTAAAGATCTACTGTTTTAGAAACTTTCAAACATACAGTGCAGCATTGCTATGTTTTCCTGATGGATTGACAATCTTGTCATTGTAAAACATCCTTAGTTGTTTCTAGTAGCAGTTTTTGTGTTGAAATGTATTTGATATTATTAAAGCCACAGTATCATCCTTCTACTTACAGCCATCGTGCTGCAGTATTTTCCATCCTTTTGTTTTAATCTATTTGTGTATTTGCTTCTACAATAAGTATCCGATAGAAAGCATCTATTTTTGTTTAACCAGTGCTGCCAGTTTGTCTTTGATTGGTCAGGCTATTCATTTAAGTGTAATATTATTGCTCTCAAAATAAGATGTACATTTTCCATTTTGCTACTTTTTCTGTGGATGTCTTAATGTCTTTTCTGTTCCTCTATTTGATTCCTATTTAAAATATATCTTTGAAAATGTCTGCCTAGCTACATATTTTTAAATAAATAAATAGATATTTATTTTGTTGAGATAAAAATTTAAGCTGTATAACATGTTAACTTTATACATTTATGTATTGTAATATGATTACCATTGTAGAGATAATTAACACCTCTGTCATTTTATATAATCTTTTTTTTTTTTTTAAACTGTAGTTGATGTAAAATGTTAGTTTCAGGTATACAGCAAAATTATCCATATATATATATATATATATATTTATAAGATTCTTTCGGCTTATAAGTTATTACAAAATATTGAATAGTTATCAGGTTCTTGTTGGTTCCCTAATTTATGGCAATGGCACCCTACTCCAGTACTCTTGCCTGAAAAATCCCATGGATGGAGAAGCTTGGTAGGCTTGCAGTCCATGGGGTCGCTTAGAGTCAGACATGACTGAGTGACTTCACTTTCACTTTTCACTTTAATGCATTGAAGAAGGCAATGGCAACCCACTCCAGTGTTCTTGCCTGGAGAATCCCAGGGACAGGGGAGCCTGGTGGGCTGCCATCTATGGGGTCACACAGAGTCGGACACGACTGAAGTGACTTAGCAGCAGCAGCAGCAGTTGTCTGTAGATGTTAATTCCAAACTCCTAGTTTACCCCTTATCCCCTTTCCTCTTGGTAACCAGAAGTTTATTTTCTATGTTTGTGGGTCCACTTCTGTTTTATATATAGGACTATTTGCATCATTAAGTTATTTTAGATACCATATATAAGTGATGCCATATGATATTTGTCTTTATATGTCTGGCTTATCTCACTTAGCATGATAATCTGTAGATCCATATATATAGCTGCAAATGACATGATTCCATTCATTTTATAGTTGCATAATATTCCATTATATATATGTACCACATCTTGTTTATCCATTCCTCTATCAGTGGACATTTAGGCTATATGTCTAGTGTATACAGTGCTGCAGTGAACTTTGGGGTGAATATATCTTTTTGAATTAATGGTTTTCTCTTGATATATGTCTAGGTGTGGGATTTCAGGATCATATGGTAGCTCTATTTTTAGTTTTTAAGGAACTTCCATACTGTTCTCCATAATTGCTGTACCAATTTACATTCCCATCAACAGTGTAGGAGAGTTCCCTTTTTCTACCTTCTCTCCAGCATTTATTATTCATAGACTTTTTAATCCTGGCAGTCCTGACTGAGTTGAGGTGATACTGCATTTCTCTAGTTTTAGTAGTTTTGATTTGCATTTCTTCTCTAATAATTAGAGATATTGAGTATCTTCTTATGGGCCTTTTGGCTATCATAGTCCTTTCTTCTTAGTAGTTGGAATGGTGAAATTCTAGTCTCTTAGCAAGTTTGATGGTTATAATACAATATACTTGTCTATATTCATTGTATAGTTGTCTGTATTCATTGTATTATATCTCTAGGACTTATTTACTACATGTTGTAAGTTTTACCCTTAAACAACATTTGTCCTATCCCTCCAGCCTCCACCAACTTGGGACCAGTATTTTTTCTGTTTTTATAAGTTTCACTTTTTAAAATTCTACATATAAATATAAGCACTTATACTTAGCATACTTCTCAAGGTTTATCCATGCTGTACAATATGACAGAATGTTTTCCTCTTTCATGGCTATCTGCTATTCTATTAATTCTATCTGTACCACCTTTTAAAATATGTCATCATTTATTGATGCACACTTACATATTTTCCATATCTTGGTTATTGTAAATAATGTCGCACTGAAAATGAAAGTGCATATATCTTTTGTTTTCTTCAGATAAAAATGCCAAAGTAGAATTGCTGAATAATAATGATAGTTCTATTTTTAATTTTTGAGGAACTGTCATACTATTTTCCAAATGTGTGCATCAATTTGCATTCCCACCGGCAATGCACAAGGGTTCCCTTTTCTCTACAGCCTCATCAATACTTCTTTACCTCTTGGTCGTTTTAAAATTATTATAATGAATATAGTGGATTTACAATATTGTGTTCCAAGTGTACAGCACAGTGACCCAATAGTTTGCAGATTATCTTCTATTATGGGTTACTATAAGATAATGGGTATGATTTTCTGTGCTACAGAATACATCTTTGTTATAACCTCTGTCATATATACAGTAGTTTTTACCTGTCAGTCCCATAACCCTATTTCTCCCTACCCCTTCCTCTTCTCTTTGGTAATTACAAGCTTGTTTTCTTTATCTGTGAATCTGTTTCTGTTTTGCATACACATTGATTTGTATTTTTAGGATTCTACATGTAATTGATATCATATAGTATTTGTTTTTTTCTGATGTATTTCACTAAAGCATATTAATCTCTAGGTTCATCAATAATGCTACAAATTGACAGTATTTTATTTTTTATGGCTGAGTAATAATCTATTGTGCGTGTGTGCTATCTTCTTAATCTGATCATCTGTGGTTAGCACTTGGGTTGCTTCTATGTCTTGGCTACTATAAATAGTGCTGCTATCAACATTGGGGGTGCATGTATCATTTTGAATGAGTGTTTTCTGTTTTGGTTTTTTTCACACACAAGTGAAATTGCTGGATCATATGGTAATTCTATCGTATTTTTAGTTTTTTAAGTTTAAGTTTTTAGTTTACTGCAGCCCACCAGGCTTCTCCATCCATGGAATTCTCCAGTAGTCTTGCCTGGAAAATCCCATGGATGGAGGAGCCTGGTGGGCTGCAGTCCATGGGGTCTCGTAGAGTCGGACACGACTGAGCAACTTCACATTCACTTTTCACTTTCATGCATTGGAGAAGGAAATGGCAACCCACTCCAGTGTTCTTGCTTGGAGAATCCCAGGGACTGGGGAGCCTGGTGGGCTGCCGTCTATGGGTCACACAGAGTTGGACACGACTGAAGTGACTTAGCAGCAACAGCAGCATACTGTTCTCCGTAGTGACTGCACCAACTTACATTCCCACCAACAGTGTAGGAAGGATCCCTTTTCTTTACATCCTTTCCAACTTTTTTTTTTAATTTGTAGACTTTTTGATGATAGCCATTCTGGTAGGGTGTGAGGTGATATATACCTCACTGTGGTTTTGATTTGCATTTTTCTAATAATTAAAGATATGAGCATTTTTTTATGTGCCTGTTCAGTTCACTCAGTCATGTCCAACTCTGAGACCCCATGAACCGCAGCACGCCAGGCTTCCCTGTCCATCACCAACTCCCGGAGTCCACCCAAACCCATGTCCATTGAGTCAGTGATGCCATCCAACCATCTTATCTTCTGTCATATGCTTCTCCTCCTGCCCTCAATCTTTCCCAGCATCAGGGTCTTTTCAAATGAGTCAGCTCCTTGCATCAGGTGGTCAAAGTATTGGAGTTTCAGCTTCAACATCAGTACTTCCCATGAACACCCAGGACTGATCTCCTTTAGGATGGATTATGTGCCTGTTCAATTCAGTTCAGTTCAGTCGCTCAGTCCTGTCTGACTCTGTGACCCCATGAATCACAGCACGCCAGGCCTCCCTGTTCATTACCATCTCTCGGAGTTCACTCAGACTCACGTCCATCGAGTCTGTGATGCCATCCAGCCATCTCATCCTTGGTCGTCCCCTTCTCCTCCTGCCCCCAATCCCTCCCAGCATCAGAGTCTTTTCCAATGAGTCAACTCTTTGCATGAGGTGGCGCCAAAGTACTGGAGTTTCAACTTTAGTATCATTCCTTCCAAAGAAATCCCAGGATTGATCTCCTTTATGTGCCTGTTAGGTATCTGTATATCTTCTTTGAAAAAAATTTCTACTCAAGTCTTCGGCCCATTTTATGATAGGGTTTTTATATTGAATTTTATGAGCTGTTTATATGTTTTGGATAGAAACTTCTTGTTGGTCACATCATTTGCAAATATTTTTCAACCATTTGGTACCTTAATGGCTTCCTTTGCTATGCAAAATATCTTTAAGTTTAATTAGGTGAAATTTGCTTGTTTTGACTTTTATTTCTTTGCCTTAGGAGACTGATCCAAGAAAATATTCCTGCAATTTATGTCCAGGAATATTCTCTGTATGCTTTATTCTAGGAGTTTTATGGTTTCAAACCTTACATTTAGGTTTTTAATCCATTTTGAGTTCATTTTTATTATGTTGAGAGGAAATGTTCTAATTTCATTCTTTTATATGTGCCTTTTATATTGACTGATCCTTTTTATCATTAGGTAATGCTATTGCCTTTCATTATAGACTTTATTTTAAAGTCCATTTTGTCTGATACGAATAGTACTATGCTTGTTTTCCTGTCATTTCCCTTTGCATGAAATTTCTTTTCCCATCCTGTAACTTTTAGTCTGTGTCTCTGATCCTAAAGAGAATCCTGCAGGCAGCATATGGAAGGGTCTTGTGTTTTTATCCAGTCAATCACTCTATGTCTTTTGTGCAAGTGACCTGAAGTCTCATATGTTTTCTTGCCATTTCCACCATGTTGGTTTCGGCTCCTGTGGGTCTCATGTTATCTAAGGGTCTTTGCCCCTAGCGTCTCTCCTCTACACAATCTAGTCTGCTCAATCTGTCATAACAAACCACTGCAGACTGGGAGGCTGGAGCATACAGTCCATTTCATTTAAAATAAATGTTGATAGGTTTGTGATTACTACCATTTTCTTACTTGTTTTCTGGTTGCCTTTGTATCTTTTTTTCTACTCACTCTTGTTCTGTTTGTTTCTCCCATTGTGACTTGATGATTTTCTTTTGTGGTATATTCTTGTATACCTTTTAAATTTTTGTGTATCATTGTGCATTTCTATTTGTGGTTGCCATAGGGTTTGTGTATGTTGACACATAATTATAGCTAGTTGTTTTAAACTAAAAATCATGTAAGTTCAAACACTTTCTAAAAGACCTGTATTTTTACTCTTGCCCCCTCATTTTGTTTTTGATGTCATATTTTACATTTTCATGCTTTTCCTTTTACTGATTATTGTAGTTATAATTGCTTTAACAATTATTTTGTCTTTAAATCTGGGGACTATATTATAAGCTAGGTACTATCTTATTTAAGTGATCTTCATTCTTTATATTTCCCTTTCCTATAGGTTCATCTCCATTTAGAGAAGACTTTCCAAATTTATTTTAGGGTAGTTTTAGTATTGCTAACTTCTTTCAGTTTTTGCTTGTCTGAGAAATTCTTTATCTTTGCTTCTAAAAGACAGTCTTTCTGGGTAGAGTATCCTAGGTTTGCAGGTTTTCCCCTTTCAGGGCTTTGAATATATCCTGATAATCACTTCATGACTGCAACATTTCTGCAGACAAATCAGCTGATTCCCTTGCATATGACCTTCTGATTTTGTCTTGCTGGCTTTGGAAATCTGTTTTTACTTTTCCCATTTTAATTATGATATATCTTGGTTGAGTCTTTTGGGGTTCATCTTGTTTGGGATCCTCTGTGCCTCCTGTACCTGGATATGTGTTTCATTCTTTAGGTTTGGGAAGTTTTCAGCCATAGCTTCTACAAATATAGTTTTCATTACTCCCTTCTCTTCTAGAAACCCTACCATGCAAATATTAGTAAAATTTATATTATCCCATAGATCTCATATGTTGCTTTCTCTTTTTCCACTTATTTTTCTTCATGTTCTGATTGGTTTGTGTCTATTTTTCTATCTTCCAGGTCCCTTATGTATTCTACTGTCATTTAGTCACCTATTCATTGCTTCTAGTATGGTTTTTAAAAATTTCAGAAATTGAATTATCTGTATTTAATTGAGTCTCCTTTATCATTTCTAGATCCTTATTAAAATAATCTGTACTTAGATTGGTTCCTTCTCTTAATTCAGTTAGCATTTTTAATACCAACTTCTAAAATTCATTGTCTAATAGACTGATTATTTCTGTTTCATTATTTTTTCAGGTGTTTTCTCTTGCTTTTTGAATTGAGAGTAATTCCTCTACCTTTTCATTTTACATTACTTTCTCTGTCTCTATGAATTTAGGTAAAAGTTACCTATTGTGGTTTTGAAGGGGTGTTTTTATGTGGAAGCATCCTTATATAGACTGTGCATGTCCAGTATCTTTGGTGTGAAGGCTAGATATGAGTTGGATGGCAGCATGATTTTCCTTAGGGTGTGCTGACCACTATCAACTTGATAGGGGTATGTGGCTGGTGTTGGAAAAACTGGAGCCTGCACTGGACATGAGGTAGGAGTTTCTCTCTGCTCAGAGGCAGTCCTTACCTTGTCAGGGGCAGGGTTGGCTCCCAAGCTGTTGAAGCAGCAGCCCCTAAGCTCACACTTGAGCTGGCTCTGTTCCTTTAAGTGTATGCTTTCTCCTCTCCCCACACTGGGCCCTTTGCCTCAAAGGAGGAGAGTGCTGAAGTAAGCGTCTGCCATTTGACTCAGACACAGCCCAAGGTTGTGTCTTTTCCCCCCGCTGCAGTCATCCCATATCTAGTACAAGGTGGTGTGTAGTGGGTGGAGCAAGAGTGTTCATTTGGCTGGGTCTGGGGATTAGAGCATTGTGGGAACGGAAGCTGCTGGAAGTCTGGACCACTTCTGTGCTACTGTTTGAGTCAGAACCAACAACAGCCATCATGCCCACCTGGACTCCAGGCCCCTGAGCCCCTCTGCATCCCTCGATCAAGTCCTTGCCACCCTAGATCTGCGCCATGCTGCAGTTGGGGTGAGAAGGGCTTGGGGGCCTCACTCAGTTTGGGTTGAGTTGCATGGTAATGTGGTAGATGCTAAAACAGACCTCTCTCCTCCCTGTCTTGTGGGAAACAGCAGTGGCACACTTCTCACAAGTCTAGACTTATGTTTCTGCAGCTTTCTTTCCATCACAGTGGCTCTCCAGACAGCCAAGCGGACTTGTCTTCTCTTTGTAGGACCCCAGGACTGGGATGCCCAGTCTGTGGCTTGACCTGCGAACTCCCCAGCATGAATGTCTCCTTGTGTAATCTCCCTTTTCTCCTTATTCTTTTCCCAGGGGCATGGGTCCTAACCTGATGTTTTTCTTCTCATCCTACCCAATTATGTGGGAATCTTTCTTTTTGCCTTGGTTGTGGTATGGGCATTCTGAAAGTTTCTAGTTAGTTTTCCATGAGGATTATTCCACATATGCATATATTTTTGATTTGTTTGTGGGGAAAATGAGCCTTTTATTCTGCCATCTTGATTCACCTCCACCTCTTGTCTCTCTTCATAGCCATTCTAATAGGTATGACGTGATATTTCATTGTGGTTTTTGTATACATTTCCCTGGTTATTAGTAACAGTGAGCATCTTTCATGTACCTGTTGGCCACTTGCATGCCATCTTAGGAAAATTTTCTATTTATTTCTTCTGGCCTTTTTTAATTAGGTATTTTGTTGAGCTGTATGAGATCTTTATATATTTTGGATATTAACCTCTTTTCTGATACATAGTTTATAATTTTTTCCCACTTTATAGGTTGCCTTTTTATTTTCACTTTTTCTTAACTATGGAAAAGATTTTAAGTATAATATAGTTCGATCTGTTTATTTTTGCTTGTATTATTTGTCCTTTTGCTGTTCTTGTTCTTTTGGTCTCTCAGTCTTGTCTCTTTGTGACCCCATGGACTGTAGCTCGCCAAGGTCCTGTGTCCTCTACTGTTTCCCAGAGTTGGCTCAAATTCATATCTATTGAGTCAGTGATGCTATCTAACCATCTCAGCCTCTGCCACCTCCTAGTCCTTTTGCCTTCAATCTTTCTCAGCATTTGTACTTTGGTATTATATGAAAAAAATATCACAAGACCAATATGAAGGAGCTTCTTCCCTATGTTTTTCTTTTGTGTGTGTGTGTGTGGGGGGGTGGGTGGGGGGGGGGGGTTAAATTAGGGCTCATGTTTAAGTTGGATCCATTTCAAATGTTTTCCCAAAAGGTGGCACCGTAGTTCAAGTTTGGGGTTTCTTTTTACTTGAGTTGCCTCTGGTGCTGCTCTCTTGGGGATGCATAAAAACAGCTGGTGTAGAAAAGCTGGTGGTAGAGTTGTAGAGAGGTAAGGGCTTAGCACCTGAGGCTTTGTGAGCGCCCACTGCCCAGTAGGAAACTCCTCAAGCAGTGGTACTCCTAGAGTTACCCAGGCAAACCTTTTGCTGGAAGCAGACACAGGGAATATATTTCTTCTAGGCCCTTTGTTATTCTTGTCTGCCTTTTCCCCTTTCATTTTCCTTTCCTCAGTCATAGAGGTCCCTCCTTAGAAATTGTGCTGCTGGGGTGAAAGTGGTTCCTCTGGCTGTGATCCGTGTAGCTATTGGTCAGTCACTCACCACTTTTGCTTTCTACCTCCCATGTGAGGAGGGCACCATTGTCATCACTGGCCAAAACCCAGCAGGTTGCATTGTCACCCTGGAAAGGGGGACTGACTCCACAAGTTCCTCTCTTATAGTGCCTTCAAACTCAAGTCTATCCCGCTCCAAGGGCATACTGGTTTTTCCATCAGGCTGGCTGGACTGCCACAAATTACTCATTTCCCTTTAGTGCCTGCTTTATTTTACATTCTCTTGGTTTGCTTTTACTCTGATCATGGCGGTTAGGTTGGGGCAGGCTTACATATGCAGCCCCCTTTAAAATTATGTCAGCTTCCTTTCTGAAGCACAGGGGTGGGTAGAGTTCTCCTGGGTGTTCTGGTGTAATATGCAGAGTCCCTTTTATTTAGTTATTAAGAAATAATTAATTTTTCCTTTTCACTCTCCTCTCTGTTTACAACTCACATCTCCACAATGCTGATGTCACTGCTGCAACTTTTTTTTTTTTTCTGAGTTATTTTCTTACTAGTTTCCCTGGGAATCACAATCAGCATCTTAATTTAAAACAGATTTAGAATAATTCTAATTTAATGTCAGTAGTATGCAAAAACTTTAATCCAACATACTTCTGTCGTCTTATTGCTCTTTGTAATATTGCTGTCATATGAGCTAAAACTTTGTTATAGCCATGCAATACAGTTGTATAATTATTGCTTTATGCAGCTACCTTAAAAGAGAAAAGTGAGTTATAGTGTCTTTTATAATATCTATGTTTGCAGCCCCGTGGACTGTAACCCACCAGGCTCCTCCATCCATGGGATTTTCCAGGCAAGAATACTGGAGTGGGTTGCCATTTCCTTCTCCAGGGGATCTTCCCGACCCAGGGATTGAACCCGTGTCTCCCACCTTGCAGGCAAATGCTTTAACCTATGAGCCACCAGGGAAGCCCATAATATCTATGTAGGTACCATTAATGGTGCTCTTTACTTCTTCATGTTGATTCACATTAGTATCCAGTATCCTTTTACTTTAGCCTGAATAATTTTGTTTTGTATTTTGATGAGGCAGGTCTGCTACTGATAGTTTTTTTTGAGAATGTGTATTTACTACTTTATGCTTAAAGCAAAATTTAGAGTTTTTGTTTCTTTCATTTATTTACAAATGTCTCCTCATTCTCTTCTAGTTTCAGTGGCTTTTGATGAAAAGTCAGCTATTAATCCCTTGTATATAATAAATGATTTTTCCTTGCTGCTTTCAAGATTTTGAATATGACTTATGTATGTGTAAATCTCTTTGAATTTGTTCTATCTATAGTAAACTAAGCTCTCAAATATGCAGACTAATACTCATCATAAAATTGGAGAGTTTTATACCATTATTTATTTCCCTTTCTCTGTCTCTTCTTTTGGGATTTCTATTATGTATTACTTAGTGAATTAATGGTGTCCCACTAGTCTTTGAAGCTCATTTTTCCTCCTCAGTTTTGTTTTCTGTCTGCTCCTAGACTGAATATTATTATTGACTTGATATCAACTTCACTATCTTTTGCCAGCTCAACTCTATTTGAATTTCTCTTTAGTCAGTCTCTCCAGCAAATTTTTATTTTTTAATTTAAAATATTAATTAAAAATTTAGTGCATTTTACATAACTAGGATTTGTTTTTATAATTATAACTTTATTATTGATATTCTCTGTTTGAAATATTGTTATACATTCCTTTAATTCTTTGCACTTGTTTTGGTAGTTTTAAAAATATTTATAATAGCTTTATCTAAACCCTGTTTATTTAACTTATATTCAGAGTATATCTTGAGAAACACTGGGCTGGATGGAGCACAAGCTGGAATCAAGATTGCTGGGAGAAATAGCAATAACCTCAGATATGCAGATGACACCACCCTTATGGCTGAAAGTGAAGAACTAAAGAGCCTCTTGATGAAAGTGAAAGAGGAGAGTGAAAAAGTTGGCTTAAGGCTCAACATTCAGAAAACTAAGATCATGGCATTCGGTCCCATCACTTCATGGCAAATAGATGGGAAAGAGTGGAAATAGTGACAGACTTTATTTTGGAGGGCGCTGCAAAATCACTGTAGATAGTGATTGCAGCCATGAAATTAAAAGAAAATCCTTGGAAGGAAAGTTATGACCAACCTAGACAGCATATTAATAAGTAGAGACTTGACTCTGCCAACAAAGGTCTGTCTAGTCAAGGCTATGGTTTTTCCAATAGTCATGTATGGATGTGAGAGTTGGACTATAAAGAAAGCTGAGTGCCAAAGAATTAATGCTTTTGAACTGTGGTGTTGGAGAAGACTCTTGAGAGTTGCTTGGACTGCAAGGAGATCCAAACAGTCCATCCTAAAGGAGATCAGTCCTGAGTGTTCATTGGAAGGACTGATGTTGAGGCTGAAGCTGCAGTACTTTGGCCACCTCATGCGAAAAGTTGACTCATTTGAAAAGATCCTGATGCTGGGAAAGATTGACGGCAGGAGGAGAAGGGGATGACAGAGGATGAAATGGTTGGATGGCATCACTGACTCAATGGACATGAGTTTGAGTAAACTCTGGGAGGTGGTGATAGACAGGGAGGCCTGGCGTGCTGTTGTCCACGGGTTGCAAAGAGTCGGACATGACTGAGTGACTGAACCTAACTGAAACTCTTTATTACTAAATCCAAAATGTGTTCCCACTCATGGACACATATATTGGCTAATATATATAAAATTTTCCTGTCAGAAAATTTTGCTTGCTTTGACCAAAGCAGAATTCTGAAAGGATATCAGATAGTGTAAGAACAATAAACATCAAAGGCTCAGTTGAACCTGCAGTATATTAGTCTCTTTACTATCGTGGTAACAGTTTTGTTTTTTTTTTTAACCTGAAGAATTACTCCTTGCTGAAATAACTGAATGCTGAATACACAATGACATATAGATAAAAAGCTAAGACCAGAGGGAGTCAGAACAAACAATTTTATAATTTGAAGATAAAGGAGCTTAAACTTTTAGGATCATTAATCTGCTTGGTTTTGAGAGTCTCTCTTGCCAATATAATTGAACAAAATAATTAATGCACAACAATGAGGACAGCTTTTACATGCTTTCCTTTTGTTTAATTTTTATCACATTCTTGATGTGTTGCCAGAATTTTGATTTTTATGTTAATATGGAGTGTTCTGCATGTTGCATTTCTTTCTCCTTTAAAGGTGTAAAAAACTTAATTTATAAAAAGGAACAGATAATTAATATTAGTATATTGCTTTAATCTTAGGTTGTGATACATATACATCCCTGATCATGTTTACGGCCTGTATTTCAATAGTTTGTATCTTTTCATATTCCATGTACTGAAAACCTGAAGCTTAAAGAAATTGATTTTGCACTTTGAAATTGCTAAATTTATTTCTGCCTAAGAGATTTTTGTATTTTAGTCTGTTTTCTTTCTGAAACACTCATCCATGAAGGTTACACATGGTTGGCCTTTTCTAAACATCCAGTTCTTTGTTTATTATCGCCTCCTAAGAGAAAGGTTCCTCCATCAACCAACCAACTATGTCATTCGACTCAATGTTTAATGCAGAATTCTACTTTGTTTTCCTTAATAATGATAAAAAGTATCTACTATCTATTTTCTTCTATTAGAGTATAAACTTCACAGAAAGAGATCATACCTGTTTCCTAAACCTTTTTATTCCCATTGCCTAGAATAGTACCTGACACTAGTGAGTACACACTAATTTATACTAAAAGAATGTATGCATGGTTCTCTTCATAAATAATACAACTTAAGCTGTAGTTTAAAAAACGTCAGTGAACCTAAGCATATATTTAACATTGCTTCAAAAACTGCTGAACCCAGGTCTCCTGCATTGTAGGCAGATTCTTTACCATCTGAGCTGCCGGGGAAGCACCCAAAAGCTACACAACATTCTAAGCATTTGTTTATAAAGAAAAAGCTGTTTTCATTAAGGAAAAAAAAAAGGACTGAAGAAAAGTGGATGAACTAAGAAATGGAAAAAAAAAAAAAGTAGCTGTCCAAAGCCTTAAAAAAAAAAAAAAATCATTTCACTGACTACTGGTCATAATACGGCTTCCCTGATAGCTCAGTTGGTAAAGAGTCTGCCTGCAATGCAGGAGACCCCAGTTCTATTCCTGGGTCCAGAAGATCCTCTGGAGGAGAGATAGGCTACCCACTTCAGTAATCTTGGGCTTCCTGATGGCCTGGAGTAACTATAATGATCCTGTAGTTACTGTGTCAATGTAGATCTTCAGGTTTAGCACTATAAAATGCCTGACTAGCCAGCTTTGGTACCTACACCCTCTTACAGATTCCAGCTTCTTTTGTCAGCAAATCTCTGGACTTGCCAAGAGAGCTCTTTCAGTACCTTAAGACTATGATCATGAGTGATGAACCTTGAGCAGATATTCTCAAAACCTGGTGTTCAGTCCAATGACAGGCCATAAGGATTATTTGCAAGTTATCGATATATAAAAATGAATGTATTTTCTTCCATTCTTACAAATAAATGCCATGCATCCTTAAAAGCTGTGTACAGTACATAGGAGTGAGGGAGTGTTTAGTAGTAATTATTATACTTACTGCGTTATTACTACTAATAGTGAACATATACAATATTTCTCTTTATCAAGTATTGTTTTGAGAACTGTTCATATGTTAATCAGTTTAACCATTACAAAAATTTAGTGAGGTAGGGACTTTTTAATTAGCCCAAATTTTTCAAATGAAAAACCGAAACACAAAGTTTAAAAATACTTACACAAGGATATATAATGAAACTAGGATTTTATCTCCTTAACTAATTATTAAAATGTACTTAAATTTTGCATTGACTAATATAAAGTGACTAACAAAATTGAACTACTTTCAGTTTTTTCCCCTTAATCTTTAGAATATCAAAACATGTGGTCTTTAAGTGGTCTTTCATAAAGGCCATGCATAAAGCATTTAAGAACTGATAAATTAGAAGAACATTAAAAGGGAGTGAGAAGATGGAGAGATAGAAGAGAGTGCTTATATTCCTATGCTTGACTAGTGGCAATGGTAAAAGAATAGACAGTGAAAGAACAGGGCAAGAACTGTGGCCAAAGTACAGCCAAAAAACAAAAAACATGAAAGAGATTAATATCCAGGGAGGCAGAAGCTCAGTGCTGACATTTTGTGATTATATTCACATCACTAATTTGTACCCATCACAGTAAGGACCCTTGAGAACAGTTTCATATAGTTTAAAAATTACTTGTGGTCACCATATAAAATTGTGGCCTAATAATCAATCAAAAATTTCAGTATAGTTAAAAATATATCTTCCAAATGTGTAGTTTTTATCTTTCAGACTTGGCAAGTTAGGCCATATAATATGACATGAAGTGTTCTACTTATGACAAAATAAAGTGTTTGAAAATGATAAGAATCTGAAAAAGTATTTGCTGGGGAATTTGGTATTAAACTTTAATTTGCAGAGTTGCCATAGTGATTATTTTATTTTGTTAATTTTTAAGTGTTCTGAGAGAGTAGTTAATTATTTTCTAGTGTATTTCCTCAGTGTCCCCAATTAAAGAAACAGCAATATAATATTGAAATACTAATTTACTACATATAATTTAAAAGTTGAATTAATAATGGCTATAACCCAGTAACATGACCTAGGACTTGGCAGCATCACATAATCACTAATTATGATCTTTAAATAATTACTGATAGAGTTAACTGCATTAAAATTTTCTCATAATTACATTTAACAGCAAAATATTAAGGAAAGTCAACCTTACAGTTTACTTCCAACACAGAAAAATCTGGAGGTAACCATTCATTTCTACAAATTGCTAATTCAGATAAGGTAACATTTGCCACATTATTTTTTCTAATTAAAATATATGGACAAAAGAAAGTAATAATGAAAATTGAAATATTTTATGTTTGTTCTATTTAACATGTTATTTTTCCTACATCTTAATTCATTGGACAAGTAAAGCCTGCGAGTAAGGAAATATTTACTACTATATTATTGTATCAGCAGCTTACATATCTGTCATATGCATTGTACTATGAAATTCTTGAGCGTAAATTAGATATTTTTAATCTCTAGTAACTATATCTGTGCCTGATATAAAATAGGTATTAAATGAGTTATTAACTTATTTGCAATTTAATTTGTTTTATACAACTTTATAAAATAAGACAAATAAATGTCAAATTCTGGTTTATAATTATATATGCAATTGTACAATGAAACTATTATCTACATTAACCTGATATTAAAGCTGAAGTAATGTTTCTATGGAATATTTTCTATATTTTTCTTTGTTTTGATAGCATGTTTCTGGAACTGGCATGAACATTCAGAACTAGTTGAATTTCAACACTATTTCATTATGGGGAAAAATAATTTTTGTTTCATATCTCAAAATATAGTATTCTATCCTAGAGAAAGTTGGTATTTGTGCACAATAAAACTCAGTTTAATTAAACATTCAAAATGCTTCTCCTCATCCTTGTCATCTGACTGATACGAAGTGACTTGAATAACAGAAGACCCACTAAGAACAATCAAGCACATTCCTTCACAGCCTCTCTCCAATAGCCACACTGCCTTAGCTCCAGTAGTGCAGATATATCTAGTAGACCTGGGCTATCTTCCTGTGGTATTTAAGCATGTGCACATTTGCCTCTGGACACATGAGTGCTGCTGACAGCTTAGCTAAATTCCTTGCACATATGCGCACATCTGAAGACAGGAACAAAATTGTCTCTTGTGAGCAAAAGGCCCGTACAGATCTCTGAGTAGTCAATGTTGTTGGCATAGCTGCCAGAGGATGAAAGAGTCTCCTCAGTTACTATCATAAAGCAAAGGACCCAGAGCATGAAAAAGAATGTGGTAGACTTCAAACAAAGGAACATCACCCATCCAATTGGTATCAAATCATAAATTCTCTGTTATGTATGAAGCTTAGCTTTCCTGACACAAGATTTGAGTAGATGACATACATCTGGTAAATATGAACATGCAGAGCTATGGAAGCCATCTAACTCAACCAGAATAGCAGCATAGGGATGAGGATGGTATTATTTTTCACTGACTCTAGTCTAACTTGCAACTCCTGAAAGTTATGCAAGTGTTTAATTCGGGTTGTTCAATTCAGAAAGTAACCTTTGTACAATAGGTTTGCCTATTGTACAATATTTGCCTTTGTACAATATTCATTTACAACAACCAACAATTTTTTCACTTTTGCCTGATATGTAATAAGAATTTAATAAAAGCTAGTTACTATGATTAATATTATTATAGTGTTTACTCTATAAAGGACCTGGTAGAATACATAATGATACATAAATTGTGGAGATGTCAATACAAGGTCTCACAATCTAGTTGAGAAGAACAAACACTGAGGCAAAAAATCAGTATACGACTGAAGCAACTTAGCAGCAGCAGCAGCAGGATGTTTAAAAAGAAGAAGTAAAGACTAGGTTATTGAAGAACTATTTAAAGAAAGGTGTACCTCAGTGGGAACTTCAGGAATAGCTTATAGCTTAAAAAGGACTTAAAATGAATTTAAAAGAAAAACAGAAGTATTGAGGACAAAGATTAGCAAGTTGAATGAGTATACTATATTCAATTGCATGAGACTGGAAATACAAAAAATACTAACTCTGTGTATTAAGGATAGCATGATAGTCAAATGTATAATTTAATAGCAAATGTTTGTCATATCCCAGAGTCTTTGCTCATAGTATTCTTACCACCTTGATATAGCATTTTAGATCATAGGTTGGGAAGCAGGATATACACATGAAAAGAATAAAATTAGACCATATTTTATACCATACACAAAAGATAACATGGGTTAAAGACTTACATGTAAAACCTCAAAATTTCAAACTCTTAGTAGAAAACATAGGGGAAAATTTTCTTGACATTGATCCGGGCAATGGGATTTTCGGGTGTGACACCAAAAGCATGAGCGACAAAAGTTAAAATAGACACATGGGATTACTTAAGGCTAACGGGCTTCTGCAAGAGAAAGGAAAGCGTCAGCAGAGTGAAAAGGCAACCTATAGAATGAGAGAAAATATCTGCAAGTCACCTATATGATCAGGGTAAGGAACTCCTACAACTGAATAGCAAAAGCCAAATAATCGTATTTTCAAAGTGTGCAAAGGACTTGAATAGACATTTCTTTAAAGAAGACATACAAATAGCCTACAGGTATATGAAAAGGTGCTTAACATCACAAGTCATCAAGGAAATGCAAATTAAAATCACCTGTAAGAATGGCTATTCTCAAAAAGACAAGAAATAATGCTGGGAAGACTGTGAAGTAAAGGGAACCCTTTATACTGTTGATGGGAATGTAAACTGGTACAGCCATCACAGACAATTATATGGAAGTTCTTTGAAAAATATGATTCAGCAGTCCCACTTCTGGGTACACATCTAATAGAGGTAAGACCAGTATCTGGGAGAAATCTGAATTTCCATATTAATTGCAGCATTAGCCAAAACATAGAAATACCAATGGCTGAATAAAGAAAACATATTTACACATATACATACAATGGGATATTATTCACCCATCGGAAAAAAATAAAATTCTGCCATCTGTGATCAAAGAGATGAAACTGGATGAAACAAGCCAAACACATAAAGATACATACTGCATGACGTAATGTATGCATGGAATCTAAAATAGTCAAACTCATAAGACAAGGGAGTATATTGGTAGTTACCAGGAGCCGGGAGGAAGGAAAAATGAAATGATGTTTGTGAAACCATCGAAACTTTTAATTATACTAGATGCTTAAGTTCTGGATACCTAGTGTACAGCCTTGTGACTAGTTATATCAATAATATGCACTTTAAATGTGCTTGGAGGGTAGATTTCAAATGTGCTCAAAAGGAAGGAAGGAAAGAAGAAAGGGAGAAAGGAGGGGAGGAGGGATGAAAGAGAAGGTGGAGGGGAGGGGAAAGGCAAAAGAAAAGAAAGAAAATGCTAAATAAAACAGTAAGAAAGAAAAATGTGTTATATACTTACAATGAAATATTATTCAACCATAAAAGGAAATCTTGCTACATGCAGTAACAGATGAATTTGATAACATGCTAAATGGAATAAGGCAGTCACAGAACAACACATACTTGATTATTCCCTTATATGAGATATATATTATAGTAATATTTATAGAAGCAGAAAGTCATTGCCAGAAGCTGAAGAGAGAAATAAATGAGGAGTTGAACATGTATAAAGTTTCGGTTATGCAAAATGAATAATTTATAGAGATCTACAGCACTGTGCTTCTGGCTAAAATACTCTACTATATATGTCAACCTTTATGAATAAAATGGTAGTTCTCATGTTATTTTTGCCACAATAATAAATAAAAATTTAAAAGTCCTTGCTATTATAATGCATACCAGGAACTGCTTCAGAAAGCTCACTGCTATTTCTGCAATTGAAGTACACCAGAACTCATGGTTGATGGGTTTCCCTGTTGGCTCAGATGGTAAAGAATCTGCCTGCAATGCGGGAGAACTTGGTTTGATCCCTGGGTTGGAAAGATCCCTGAAGGATTCCCTGGAGGAGGGCATGGCAATCACTCCAGTATTCCTGCCTGGAGAATCCCCATGGACAGAGGAGCCTGGTGGGCTACAGTCCATGGGGGGTTGCTCAGCTGGACACAACTGAGTGACTAAGCACAGAACTCATGGTTGATGGGGTATAAATTAGTGTTCTGAAGTAGTAGAAAAAGATGCTTACATTTAGGTGTATAAAAATAACATATAAAATATTTGCAATGTAGGATGCAGGAGGCATGGGGCTGATGCACAGGATGATTCAGGTGGAGGATGGGGGTGGGAGATGGGAGGGGATTCGGCATTGGGAGATTGTGTTCACCTATGGCTGATTCGTGTCAATGTATGGCAAAACAAATACAGTATTGTAATTAAAAAAATAAATAAATTTAATTAAAAAAAATATTTGCAGCCTAGAGATCATATTAAATTCTGTTCATAAACAGAAGCAAAGAATATACTGTTTTTGCCACTTGAGGGATATTAAAAAGCCCATATGATTGTGATGAAGCAACAGATGAGATCTGAAATCTATAGAAAGCTACAAGATCTTAACAGAGATTTTTTTAGGCTGTTCACATAAAATACTATCTTTTAAGAAAGAAAAAAGATGGATGGATTAGAAAGTAACAATGAGTTTCATATATTCTGAATAATGAATTTGTTTTATACTTTGTCTCACTTGCTCCAAAGAAATAAACAACTGTAGGTAATTAATAACGTGTATAATTATACATCATTTGTTGTTCAGTGAAAACAACACATTAAATACCAAAATGAGAATGATCCATAATGTGTCTGTCATACATGAAAAATGGAATACATAAAATAATGTGTCACAGTCATAGATTAATGAACCCAAGTCATCTAGCAGTAGCACTTCCATCCATAAGTTATTGTGTTGGGGATGGGAGCTCAAATTGAAGGCATTAAAGTCATCTGAGGCAACAATAAATCAAATTGAAAGACACTATGTACCATAATAAGTTGATGGGATATACTGAAGAAAAAAAGCCTTATATATGGCATTGTCTTTTCAAAAATCAATCCAATAATAAAAAGAATGAAGACAAAAAAGTTGTCTCCAATTCATTAGGAAATGATCACATGCAAGTCATAAGGAAAACTGATAAGTGAAAGGAAATTTGGATCAAATAAAGGGATAATAGCTATAGTGGATCATATATGACTAGAGATGCACAGAGTAGGTTGAGCGTATAGAAAAGTTTAGAGAGTGAAGTCTAGTATCATTAGTCTGAGAGAATCTTTATGGAGCACATTCTGTCCACAAAAGGGAAGCTATGAAGAGGCTAAGAATGAACCATACTGATGTAAGTAAAATTAGGTGGGAGACAGCCTTATGGATGCTAATCATAGAAAACTAAACAAATATGAACATATGCCAAGTCAACATATACTTAAGCCCATAATATTCAGGGTTTTATCAGGAAATCAGAGATAGAGAACCCTCATGTCCCAAGTGGATGGTACTGGGCATGAAGTGAAGAAGTTCTCTGAAGAAAAAGTGGCAAGAGGATGAAATGAGCTAGAGTTATGAAAGGGTATTTAAGCACTACATTCTTCATAATGTATGATTTATGTATGTTTACAGTTAATCCTGAAACTATCAATATAACCATTAAAAATATAAGCACTGTTTGATGACAAATCCTAAATCGTAAAAATTCAAAGAAACTATAATAAGTGAGTCCCACTATATGCTGAGGGAAAATGTAAAAATGTAACACTAAGTGTTTAACGTAGAGACACCATACTTTATTAATATATTAACTTGTTTTAAAATATATTTCAAAAGTGGTAGTTCATAACATAGAAGCATCAAGCAATCAGTAATGGGAAATGATCAGTGTTGGTTGTTCTTAGATTTAAGTTTCAGTTAGGAAATACTCCTTCTGCTGTGTTTTTGCACAGCATTTAAAAGTTGTGTTTAAAACATGAATAAATAAATTTCAAAGAAATGAAGGACTAGAAGCAAACCCATACTAGAACTAAGGAGTATGGCAACCTTGGAAACACTGAACATGCTTAGTCACTCAGTTGTGCTGACTCTGTTACCCCATGGACTGTAGACCACCATGCTCCTCTGTTCGTGAGATTCTCTAGGCAAGAATACTGGAGTGGGTTGCCATTTTCTTCTCCAGGGATCTTCCCTACTCAGGGATTGAAACCACATGTCTTCCATTTCCTGCAATGCAATGCAGGCAGATTTTTACTGTCTGAGCCACCAGGAAAATACTGAGGTGGAACACATAGGCTTCAAAATCAAACGTGGATATGGGGTTTCATGTTCTAAGTAACTGAAGTGAAACCAGTTAATTCATGCTGTTATAGTGTATATTGCTTTATCCTATATTTCTTTATCCTCCTGCTTATTTCTTGATTCAAGAATATCTCTCATTGGCAAAGAGTGATAGTTTCTTGATCATTGCCTATTCTCATGTTCTGTCAAAATTTAAACTAACTCTGAACAGTACTAGTCAACATTCTAGGAGAAGAGAAGACAAGGAAGGTGATTTGATAGAGAATCAAAAATGAAGGAGAATTTTCCTTTATGCAGATTTGTCTATATGCCCCATAAGCAGAATGCAAGCACCTAAGACGTATCCAGAAAAGTAAAACATTTCTCAAAGTATATTTATATTGATACAGACATATATTCCTCCCCAAAGAAATTTTTCAACTCTTTATTTTTTTAGTTTTTAACTAAGAGTAGATGTTAAATTTACAAAATGCCTTTTTAATATTTATGGAGATAACTGTATGCTTTTCCTACCAATACAGAAAATGATTTGTATAATTCTAGAATTCATAGAAAACCCATACATGTTAACAGTATATCATTTTTAGAATGTTTCTAAATTATCTATAGTTGTCTGTTTTTTTCTACTTTTGAGTTTTGATACCAATATTATGATAGCACCTTAAAAAGAATTTTAAGACTTTTTTCCCTTCAAATTGTGTAAATAAAACTGGAACTTTTATTTCTTAGAAGTATAATAGAATTGCTCCAAGAAAACTTCTGGGTGACTTTTGGAGAGTAGTCCTTCAATAATTTGCTCTATTTTACTTATTATGATTGGTGAGTTTGCTTTCTATCTTCTGAAGTTGCTTTGATAATTGTATTTGCCCATAAAGTTGTCTGTTGATATTCTAAAATTTATTTGTATAGTAATCAAGATTTTCTTTTCAGATGCTTTTAAACCAGCTTGTATTTCATGTATGGTATTTCTTAATAAGGATTTCTTATTTTGTGATTTATGCTTTTTATCATTTCCCCACAAAGATCAGTTCTTGAATTAATGTATTAGTGCTTCTATTTTCATTTCTAATTTAAAATTTTCTATTTTTACCTTTATTAAATTTTGTTATGCTTTCTTTTATTAAGCTTTAAGCTTGTATGCTTTATTAAGCTTTTGTTACTGTTTCTTTTGTCGTGAATATTCATTGGAAGGACTGATGCTGAAATTCCAACTCTTTGGCTCAGCCACCTGATGTGAAAAACTGACTCATTGAAATAGACTCTGATGCTTGGAAAGACTGAAGGCAGGAGGAGAGTGGATGACAGAGGATAAGATGGTTGGATTGCATCTGTGGACATAAGTTTGAGTAAGCTCGGGAGCTGGTGATGGATAGGGAAGCCTGGCATACTGCAGTCCTTGGGGTTGCAAAGAGTCAGATAGAGCTGAGCAAATGAACTGAACTGAAGCTTTCTTTGGATTTGCTGTAGCTGTTACAACTTTAGTTGGTTGCTCAATTCACTTATTTTAATTCCACTGTACTAATATATGCTTTTTAGACAATATACGCTTCTCTGAATGCGGCTTTAAGTGTATCTAAGGCTGTAGTGTATAGTTGTTAAGAATCCCAACACTGGAAATAGACTACTTGGGTAAAATTCCTCTTCATTTACTAGTTGTGAAATTGGGAAGCAAGGCACTATGCCTTGCTGTGGCTGTATTTTCTCATCTATGAAATGTTGATAGTAACAGTTTCTTAACTGAATAGTTATCATAAGAATTAATGGATTAATACAAGTACAATTCCTGACATCTAGAAGAACCTTTAAAAATAGTCCTTGAATGAAATATCTACATGATAGATATGTTTAATCTCAACTTTAATTCACATCTTGCAGAGTAGATAAAAAGGCTAATCTATAAGCCAGGCACAAGGGCTTCCAGCTGCAACATGAATTTCTGGATCTTAAGCAATATTCAAAATCTAAAACACCCTGGACCTGATAGAAATATCTTGGGTAAAGGACAGCTCTCCTGGAGATTGTACAGACTCAAGGTCAGTGGAGCCTCCTTAGCCTCTTGCAGTATGGTCTGATTGGAGATTGTGGAATTAAAAAGCAAAAATAACTGAATTGTATTTATAGAAGAGGTCAAAATGATAGAAATTCAGAGCAAAAATTAACATGAAATGAAATAAATGATTGTCATCTACCTTTATGACAGTGGCCCCAACAGAGACCAGATTTAATTCTCTATCTTAAGCACATAGAAAACCAGACAAAATATATGAAATGAGTTTTTAAATATTGGCAACACAGAACTATTATTCTTGAAGAAATAGAGAAAAAAGAAAAACTAGAAATATACCACTTGATGGCTGTTTCCAGGGCATGAGATTAACTCCAACCCAAATCCACCTATTCTGACAAAGACAGATGAGTACCAGCATGTGAAGGTGCCTAGAATTTATAAGAAAGAGTACCAGAAAGGAGAGAGCTGCCCACCAAGAAAAATCTCTAGAGATGAAGGAGTTCCTCCAGGCCTTGGACATATGCCAAACTAGGCTATAAGAAGAAATGTTACTCTCAGGAAAGAACTCACAGCATAGTAGGCAGGGAAATTTTTAGAGCTCACAAAAGGCTATGAAATGTTGGTCCTTCCATAAGCCAGAATATAAAGACCTTGTAATACATGAATTGTGAATAAAATTATCTAAAAGGTGTTTCCATAGTAGAGGATCAAAGTTAACTCTGTGTTAAATGTCCTTCTGTTATCTCTCAACAGAATTTAAACACACCTGAAAATGATTGAAACTGATTCTAGTTACCTGTATAACAGGAAAAAGAAAAGAAAAGAAAAAAAAAACACAAAAAACCCTTTAACCCAGAACTCACTTAGGGAAAGAGCATGATGTAAAATCAAATAGTGTATAATTTACAGTGACAGAATTCAATACAAAATTATCATTCATGAAAATGAGCAGGAAATGTGACCCATTGTTGAGTGAAAAATCAGTCAATAAAACAGACTCAAGGATGACATAAATAATATAACTGGCAGTGAAGTGAAGTGAAAGTCTCTCAGTCCTGTCTGACACTTTGCAACCCCATGGACTGTACACAGTCTGTGGAATTCTCCAGGCCAGAATACTGGAGTTGGTAGCCATTCCCTACTCCAGAGGATCCTCCCCAACTCAGGGATTGAACCCAGGTCTCCTACATTGCAGGTGGATTCTTTACCAGCTGAGCCAGAAGACAAGCTCAAGAATACTGGAGTGGGTAGCCTGTCCTTTCTCCAGCAGATCTTCCCAACCCAGGAATTGAACCAGGGTCTCCTTCATTGCAGGTGGATAATTTACCAGCTGAGATACCAGGGAAGGCCCAGGTGAGGAGATTAAAAAGTTTTAAATATGGTTAATATCACAAAGTCTAGGGGAAGAAATGTAAATGAAGAGTAGATAAATGGAAGATATTAAATAAACCAAAATTAAACAATGAGTAATGAAAAAAATAGTACCTGAAGTGAAAACTGATACTACAAAAGACGTGGTAGAAAGAAAGATAAGTGAATTAAGACATAGTAGTAGAGTCTATCCAGATGAAAACAGATTAAAAAGAATAACACAAAGGGCAACAAAAATGTCTGATGACCTGTGGTATTAGAAAAATTACCAAATAGTAAAAACATTTTAACAGCTGATACATTATAATCATACTGGTCTTAGAATCTCAGTTAAGCTCAAAGGCACTATTTAAGAGGGAATACAAATAAAAGAGAATTCTTATCAGAAATAATGGAAGCCAGAAGACAATAGAGCAGTATCTTTGAACTATGGAGCAAAGGAAGTACCAACATAGAATTCTACATCCCACGAAAAACGTATCTCCCTAATAAAGGTGAAATAAAGATATTTTAAGCCTAAAATAAAAAGCTTATACCATTTATCATCAAAAATGTGTAACAAAGATTGCAGAAATTTTTTCAGATCAAAAAGATGGAGTTTGGACATGTACATGTGAAATGTATGAAAATGGTATCACAAAAGATGGGCAGGGAGGTGGATTTATACCATAGCTTCTTTAAAAATCTAAGAAGTATACAATTATTGAAGACTGAGTTAAATATATAAACAGTATAAGAATATAAATAGTAAAAAAGTTGCATCGCTGATAATCTAATAAACAGTGGACAAAAATAGCTCATAAAACAGTCTCAATTCATGTAATAGAGGAAAGTAATGATATTAAAAATGTAAGAGAAACAAATGGGGTACATAGAAAACCAAATGGAAAACAACAAATTCAAAATATGTCAATATTTATGACTAAACATAAAGGGTTTGAATATCCAATTAAAAACCAGAGATAATCAGATATGATAAAAGAGCACATCCAGGCACATGTTTATGAAAGATCTCATTTTGCTATAAAGCCACAGATATGTTACACATAAACTGCTGGAAAAAGACACCCCATGCAAACACGAAAAACAAGAGAGATGATATCCCCTCATACTGGTCAGAATGGCCATTGTGAAAAAAAATCTACCACCAAGAAATTCTGGAGAGGCTGTGAAGAAAGGAAACCTCCTACACTGTTGGTGGGGAAGTTGGTGCAGTCACAATCGAAAACAATATGAATAAAAATAGAACTATATGAACCAGGAATCCCACTCCTGTGCATATAACTGGAGAAAACCATACTTTGAAAAGATACATGCACCCCTGTGTTCACTGTAGCACTATTTGTGATGGCCAGGACCTGGAAACAACCTAAATGCCCATCAACAGATGAATGGATAAAGATGTAGTACATATATATAATGGAATGTTACTCAGCCATTAAAAAAAAAAAGAATGAAATAATACCATCTGCAGTGACATGGATGGACCTAAAGCAAATCCTGAAAGATGATGCTGTGAAAGAGCTGCACTCAATATGCCAGCAAATTTGGAAAACTCAGCAGTGGCCACAGGAATGGAAAAGGTCAGTTTTCATTCCAATCCCAAATAAAGGCAATGCCAAAGAATGCTCAAACTACCACACAATTGCACTCATCTCACATGCTAGTGAAGTACTGCTCAAAATTCTCCAAGCCAGGCTTCAGCAATATGTGAAACGTGAACTTCCGATGTTCAAGCTGGTTTTAGAAAAGGCAGAGGAACCAGAGATCAAATTGCCAACAATCGCTGGATCATGGAAAAAGCAAGAGAGTTCCAGAAACAAAACACTTGTTTCTGCTTTATTGACTATGCCAAAGCCTTTAACTGTGTGGATCACAATAAACTGTGGAAAATTCTGAAAGAGATGGGAATACCAGATCACCTAATCTGCCTCTTGAGAAATCTGTATGCAGGTCAGGAAACAACAGTTAGAACTGGACATGGAACAACAGACTAGTTCCAAGTAGGGAAAGGAGTACGTCAAGGCTGTATATTGTCACCCTGCTTATTGAACTTCTATGCAGAGTACATCATGAGAAACGCTGGGCTGGAAGAAACACAAGCTGGAATCAAGATTGCTGGGAGAAATAGCAATAACCTCAGATATGTAGATGACACCACTCTTATGGCAGAAAGTGAAGAGGAACTAAAAAGCCTCTTGATGAAAGTGAAAGAGGAGAGTGAAAAAGTTGGCTTAAAGCTCAACATTCAGAAAAAGAAGTTCATGGCATCCAGTCTCATCACTTCATGGGAAATAGATGGAGAAACAGTGGAAACAGTGTCAGACTTTATTTTTGAGCTCCCAAATCACTGTGGATGGTGACTGCAGCCATGAAATTAAAGATGCTTACTCCTTGGAAGAAAAGCTATGACCAATGTAGATAGCATATTGAAAAGCAGAGACATTACTTTGCCAACAAAGGTCCATCTAGTCAAGGCTATGGTTTTTCCAGTGGTCATGTATGGATGTGAGAGTTGGACTGTGAAGAAGGCAGAGTGCTGAACAACTGATGCTTCTGAATTGTGGTGTTGGAGAAGACTCTTGAGAGTCCCTTGGACTGCAAGGAGATCCAACTAGTCCATTCTGAAGGAGATCGGCCGTGGTATTTCTTTGGAAGGAATGATGCTAAAGCTGAAACTGCAGTACTTTGGCCACCTCATGAGAAGAGCTGACTCATTGGAAAAGACTCTGATGCTGGGAGAGATTGGGGTCAGTTGGAGAAGGGGATGACTGAGGATGAGATGGCTGGATGGCATCATGGACTCGATGGACGTGAGTCTGAGTGAACTCCAGGAGTTGATGATGGACAGGGAAGCCTGGCATGCTGCAATTCATGGGGTCACAAAGAGTCGGACACGACTGAGTGACTGAACTGAGACTGAGAGATTGCCATACTGTGTGAAGTCAGAGAAAGAGAATTTCATACAGTGTCACGTATATGTGTTATCTTAAAAAAAAGGTATAAATGAACTTATTTACAAAATAGAAATAGTCTCAGATGTAGAAAAAAAAACTTATGGTTACCAAGGGGTAAAGAGGAAGGAGGGATAAACTGGGAGACTGGAATCGACATATACACACTACTATATATAAAATAGATACCTAATAAGAACATACTGTACAGCAGAGGGAGCTCCACTCAGTACTCTATAATGACCTATATGAGAATAAGAATCTGAAAAAGAGTGGATATATGTAAATGTGTAACTGATTTACTTAGTTGAACAGCAGAAACTAACAACACTACAAATGAATAATAGTTCCAATAAAAATAAGTTAACAAAAGAAAGCTTGTATGACTATATTAATATTAGTAAAGCAGACTTTGGAATAAAACTATATCTAGGGATAAGAAGGAGATTCCATGGTGATAAATTGCTCAAGTCATCAGAATGATTTCCCAATTATAAAAGTAAATATACATTTAATAAAAGTATTAATATATATGTATTTAAATGCATAAATCAGATGTGATATAACCAAAAAAGTTTTGAACTCTTCATTCTCAATGATCAGTGACATAAATAGGAAGAGTATCAGTAAGAATGCAGATGGCTTGAATAGCACTATGAATCCAAGACGTTTTCTCTGATAATGGCAGGATAACAATTATCTGAAGTGCACATAAAATATTCACCAAAATAGACTATATTATGGGCCATAAAATAAGTCTCAATTTTTAAAAATTGAAGTCATACACAGTACGCTGACCACAAGAAACTTAAGAGATGAAATTAAAAACAAAGAGAGATGAAGAGTATCTAGGAAAAATATTTTGAAATTGAAGAATACACCTTAAATAACCCATTGACCAAAGAAAAAAGCATGAAAGAGATGATAAAATATTTTTAATTGACTTTAGGAGATTAAAAATTAAATATCTCGACTGTGAAAAATGAATGAATATATATGTATGTACAATACAAAACTTTGAATTGGACATTTAAAATTGGTGGTTTTTAAATGAATGTTTTGCCACAACAAAGTTGAAATACTCAACTAATAACTATTTTTATCATACTTGAATTTCTTCATGGAATATATCTTGCCACTAAAACTAAGAAAACTATATTTAAACACAGAATTTTAGTAGGAATCATGGAAAAATTACTTTGTCCTCCTTTCTCTTCAAATTTTTATTAGATTCATTTCTATCACTCTTTTACATTCAGTTCAGTTCAGTCACTCACTCAGTCGTGTCCGACTCTTTGTGACCCCATGACTCGCAGCACGCCAGGCCTCCCTGTCCATCACCAACTCCCGAAGTTCATTCAGACTCAAGTCCATCGAGTCAGTGATGCCATCCAGCCATGTCATCCTCGGTTGTCCCCTTCTCCTCCTGCTCCCAATCCCTCCCAGCATCAAAGTCTTTTCCAATGAGTCAACTCTCCGCATGAGGTGGCCAAAGTTTCAGCTTTAGCATCATTCTTCCAAAAAAATACCACAGTTGATCTTCTTCAGAATGGACTGGTTGGATCTCCTTGCAGTCCAAGGGACTCTCAAGAGTCTTCTCCAACGCCACAATTCAAAAGCATCAGTTCTTCAGTGCTCAGCCTTCTTCACAGTCCAAATCTCACATCCATATATGACTACTGGAAAAACCATAGCCTTGACTAGACGAACATTAGTCAGCATAGTAATGTCTCTGCTTTTGAATATGCTATCTAGGTTGCTCATAACCTTTCTCCCAAGGAGTAAGTATCTTTTAATTTCATGGCTGCAGTCACCATCCACAATGATTTTGGAACTCAAAAATAATAAAGTCTGACACTGTTTCCACTGTTTCTCCATCTATTTTCCATGAAGTGATGGGACCGGATGCCATGAACTTCTTTTTCTGAATGTTGACCTTTAAGCCAACTTTTTCACTCTCCTCTTTCATTTTAATCAAGAGGCTTTATAGTTCCTCTTCACTTTCTGCCGTAAGGGTGGTGTTATCTACATATCTGAGATTATTGATATTTCTCCCAGCAACTTTGATTCCAGATTATGTTACTTCCAGCCCAGCGTTTCTCATGATGTACTCTGCATAGAAGTTCAATAAGCAGGGCGACAATATACAGCCTTGACGTACTCCTTTTCCCTACTTGGAACCAGTCTGTTGTTCCAGTTCTAACTGTTGTTTCCTGACCTGCATACAGATATCTCAAGAGGCAGGTCAGGTGGTCTGGTATTCCCATCTCTCTCAGAATGTTCCACAGCTTATTGTGATCCACACAGTCAAAGGCTTTGCCATAGTCAATAAAGCAGAAGTAGATGTTTCTCTAGAACTCTCTTGCTTTTTCCATGATCCAGCGGATGTTGGCAATTTGATCTCTGGTTCCTCTGCCTTTTCTAAAACCAGCTTGAACATCAGGGAGTTCACGTTTCACATATTGCTGAAGCCTGGGTTGGAGAATTTTGAGCATTACTTTACTAGCGTGTGAGATGAGTTCAATTGTGCGGTAGTCTGAACATTCTTTGGCATTGCCTTTCTTTGGGATTGGAATGAAAACTGACCTTTTCCATTCCTGTGGCCACTGCTGAGTTTTCCAAATTTGCTGGCATATTGAGTGCAGCACTTTCACAGCATCATCTTTCAGGATTTGAAATAGCTCAACTGGAATTCCATCACCTCCACTAGCTTTGTTTGTAGTGATGCTTTCTAAGGCCCACTTGACTTCACATTCCAGGATGTCTGGCTCTAGATGAGTGATCACACCATCGTGATTATCTGGGTCGTAAAGATCCTTTTTGTACAATTCTTCTGTGTATTATTGCCATCTCTTCTTAATATCTTCTGCTTCTGTTAGGTATACCATTTCTGTCTTTCACATTAATTACACTTATTTTTGCCACCATTTAACATTAGTTTTATTGATCACACTTTAATTATAGCCAGTCTTTTATTTACATTTACTTCACCTACCAATATTAATTGTTTAGTCATGCGTTATGTTGATGTCTTCCCTTATGTATCCCAACATCTCACAATTTTGTGGCTTTCTGCTAGAAATATATAGGAAATTAATATTTATGTTCTATTTCTTTTTATCTTATATGGAATATCACACCTAAATCAAAATTTTTAAGAGTCGTTTCAGTTGAAATATATATGAACTTTGAATCATAACAACACTTTGCAAGTTACTTCCAACAATTATAACCTTGCATGCTGATTGCTCAGTCATATCTAAGTTTTGTTACTCTATGGACTGTAGTCTGACAGGCTCCTCTGCCCGAGAAATTTTCTAGGCAACAATACTGGAGTGGGTTGCCATTTCATTCTCCATGATTTCTTCCCAACCCATGGATTGAACCCATGTCTCTGGTGTCTTCTGCACTGCAGGCAGATTTTCTACCACTGAGACATCTAGGAAGCTCCTAATTATAACCCTGTGAAAGTAAAAGTTGTTCAGTGGTGTCAGACTCTTTGGGATCCCATTGACTATACAGTCCACGGAATTCTCCAGGCCAGATATTGGAGTGGGTAGACTTTCCCTTCTCCAGGGGATCTTCCCAACCCAGGGACAGAACACAGGTCTCAATTTGCAGACCAATTATTTACCAGCTGAGCCACAAGTGAAGCCCAAGAATACTGGAGTGGGTAGCCTATTCCTTCTCTAGTGATCTTCTTAACCCAGAAATCCAACTGGAGTCTCTTGCTTTGCAGGCAGATTCTTTAGCAACTGAGCTATCAAGGAAGTCCAATTATAACTTAAAGTAACATTAAAAATAAAACGTTAAACTTTCTCAAAATAGCAATTTCTCATTAAGTTTTCACCTAAAATAGAGAATAAATTTAGTTCTCTTCTGTCTTAAGAATAAGGAAAATATCTAGGAATAAGATATTATATAATGCAAGAATATGGAGGTTATAAACATACATTATAAAGAAAATAGACAAGAACTTAGGAAAATGTATTCAGCTTTTAGTTTATGGCATTCCCTGGCTTTGCTTTAAGAATTAGACAAACTGAGGAAGCTAATAAAACAATTGATCCACGCATGCTTCATTTTACTGCAGTCAAATACATTCTAAAATGTTTTAGAAAACAACTGACTAAAAAGTAAAAAAGAAAAGAAAAAAAAAAACACAATGGAGGCATGGCGAATTAAATTATTTGTATTCCCTTCAAGTAATACTGCCGGGAGCCAGCGTGAGGAACTCTGCCCTTGGCAAAGACCATGAGGAAGGAGGCTTGGCATATGCAAAGGCGTAATCAAGCCTCAGGAAACCCCCTGTTGCCTAGCATCTACCCCCAAACCAGAGTCTATCTACTTTAATGTTTCATGCTCTCACCTACACCTCTGACTTTATGGTGGGCTGTTCCCCACCAGTCCTCTTGGAAAAGGAGTAAATGTGCAGCTCCAAGTCAATAAAAATCCCTGGGCATGACAAGAGTGTTTAAACTTAAGAACTCCTCTGAAGGTTATTTAGCCCACCTGTATAGGTTCATCCAGCCGCATGTGATTGTTTACAGCCTCCCGACCATGAGAGGCATGAAATGTTTTAGATTTACTAAAGGCAAATTCTTTGGGGAAGTTAGAAATTATTAGTATCGTGGGTTGGTTAGGAATTATACTCGTGAAGGGTTTTTCATTTGTTGTGCCAATAATTGCTGCTAATTCCCTGCCCTGGGTGGGACAAGCGTGTCTCAGGTCAAACTTCTCTGCTGGCAAACTAGCATGTGTGATTATCCATACTCCTGCCACTATGCACATGACTGTTTACTACTTCTCAACCATAAATAGCACAGAGAGTTTTGGAGTATTTTGAGAGTCTTAATTAGCATAGGGCTTTTCTCATTGTGGAGTCAATGATTGCTGCTATGCCTCCATATCCTTAGGCACCTGGGAATATATTAATCAATGTATTTGTAATATAGAAAAGGAAATATAGTAGTTTTTAATGTTAGCAATACTAGACTTTTTGAGTTAATGAATTTTCTCTTCTGTTATAGATCACTGTACTTTGTTATAAATCATTGTGTTCTTGCTATGTAAAAATGTAACTTTATCACTATCTTAAGACTCAATAGATCTTAAGGGGAACATTGGTTTTCATTTGTTGGGCTGATGTTTGCTGATAAATCTCCATATTCCCTGCTCTTATAATGAGTATAACTAGCAAAGCTTAGGTTAAATAAATTCCTTTTTTGACTGTAACTCACTACACCCTCACCCTATAAGAATGCAACTTTATTTGGTGGGTGGTGCCTGGTTTAAGAAAAAACACTCTTGGAAAAAAATAAGTTTTTGGTTATCAGAAAAAAAGGGTTGTAAATGTCAGCAGGCCTCATGGCCAGAAGATGATGTAAAACCCCTAAGACCTTTTTTATTTAAAGTACCTGATTTTGATAAAGGTCAGGACTGCTGACCCCAGCGTGACTCTGTATTCATCCCTATGTGTAACAAAAGGTATATAAGCAAACCTAAAAACAAAGAAATTGGATCAGTCTGGAAAGACTGATTCCCCCATGTCATTTCTTTCTTGCTCCCCGTTTTTCTGGCTGAATTCCCATCTGGAATGTGAGTACTCACCAAGCCTGCTAATTTTGCATGGGCTTCTAAGATCGGACTGGGGAGGCCTCAGTGCCTCCTCCCCTTAGGGAGAATGGAAAGACGTCTGGGGCCTACATAGGTGGTGACTGGTATTCCATGTAAACCAAGTTATTCAGCCTCTTTTTCTCCGCTAATATTTCTTACTACACTATCTGTTTCTAATCTCTCTATATATATCTGTAATTAAGTAAGTTTTTTCCTAGAATGCCGATTCCGTCCCCACCTTCAAATCACCCTGGATCCACCAGGGCTGGACCCCGACATAAAACAGTATAGGTAGAGTTAAGGAAAGAGACCCTCGTGGTTGTACATACTGAAAACTGCAGTATTTACACAGTACTCAGAATATCACAGAAATATTAGTGTGAGAGGGATAAAATTGCATTTAACTCTTAAAACTGCCTAGAACTTGGAGTTAACCTCATTTAGGTACCTGAATTTGTCCTACAAAATAAAACTGACCCTTAAACAACAAGGGGTTAGGAACACCAACTCCAGACTATCACTATATAGATGGCCCTCTGACTGTTTGGCCAACTTGTCTATAGTAAGAGGAAAGGTCAAGAACAATCATTCATGGTGAGTATTGCATTTCAGCTACCTCTAGGCATCTTTGATAATGAGTACAGAAATTACTGACTTTTTAAACATAACTTTTGAGAAACTATGACAGAACATGGTAAAGAACAAAATATCCAGATCACTAAAGGAAAAAATGCTATGAAATTAATCCACTGCAAGGACATTTTCGTACATTAGTTTCTTGCTACTAATGCAATATGAATAGATAGGATTCTAAGGAACAGGCATCAAATTATATGTAAGCTGAAGATGAATATGATAAGGAATGGTGGCAAGGAGACCAAAAACACAAGGAATGTAACCATAATGTAGCCATGGTTTTAATGCATGTTGCTGGAAATTTATCAATGACATGAAATTCTTAAGTGGAAAAATTGACAAAGATATGAAAATCATGTGAACAGAGGATATGATTTACCAGGAGAATAAAAATACAATTTTCTAAAGGTGAAGAAAATCTGAATTAAATAACCATTTTCAAGTAATCAATGAATTGAATCTTAAAGATTCATAAACATGTTTGAGGCACAAGTATATTAAAATCTTACTAGTGGCAAGTAAAAATAAAACAAAATTCCTACATAGAAAAAAAAACCTTTAAACATTTACATTTCTAAATGGGAAAAAATAGTAATAAGTGAATTGCAATTGAACTATACAACTTTGTGTCAGAAAATAAATGCTGCAATATGAAAGTAATGACAAAAACAATTAAAAATATAATTTGATTGTAAATACTAGAATGTTAGGTATTGAGGTGACTTAACAACAGCAGATATCTTTGCAAAGATCAAATAAATAGACTAGCCAGTATCTCAAAGAGATAGAAACTATGAGGTTGTGGATTGGTGTGTATGTGAAAGTGTTTAGAGAGAAAGGGAGGAGAAAAGCAGTTAAAAGAAAAGAAGAGAAGAGAGAAGAAAGAAAAAACTGCATAATATACAAAAACAAAAAAAAATTAGAAGTGTTTAAGTAAAATGAGATAGAAAATAAAACCATTATGAGAAAATTTTATGTGATTTGTGATAATTTCTATATTCTATATCAAATAAACTACCAAACTACATGAATAAATGTTAGAAATCTTACTACAGTGACAGTAGAGGATGGGCTTTAAATAAACTTTTCAAAGAACTAATTATCCTGTTAAAATTATTATAGATAACAGGGAAGAAAGGAAAGTTTTCAAATAGTTTTCATGGAAATATCATTTCAAGGAATCTAAAACTAGACGAAGTGTACATAACATTAAAAATATATATATATTGATATCACTGAATATCAGCTTCTGCTTGGAAGGACTGATGCTGAAGCTGAATCTCCAATACTTTGGCCACATGATGCAAAGAGCCAGCTCTTTGGAAAAGACCCTTAAGCTGGGAACGACTGAGGGCAGCAGGAGATGGGAGCCATAGAGGATGAGATGTTTGGATGGCATTATCGACTCAATGGACATGAGTTTGAACAAACTCCAGGAGATAGTAAAGGACAGTGAAGCCTGGTGTGCTGCAGTCCATGGAGTCACAGAATCAGACACGACTGAATGACTGAACAACAACAACCACTGAATAAAATATTTTTCAAAATCAAGATTATACATTAAAATTCATGATCATTTTACATTTAATATAGAAAAAAGGTCTATTAATAACACTTTTCATTCATTCATTCAACAATCACTTATCTTGTGTATGACCCAAATCTTGGACAAAGTCTCAGCCCTCATGGAATTTATAATTGAATGACTGACAGATAATAAATTATGAATTTACTAACATGTTATTTTATAATCATTAATATGAAGAAAGTATACAAGCAAAAGAGATGTGAATGGAGAGTGACTGGAGTGTTTAGGGATAGCTTTTCTGGATAAGTACAAGTCGAGTGGAGAAACAGACATGTGGGATAGAAAGCCAAAAATATTTGGAGAAATTTTATTAAGCATAACAAATAAAATCCTCCCCATCTCAAAATATGTACCTTTTAAGAATATATGAAGAAAAACAAAATAAGTCCTCAGTCAAAAATAAAATCAAAATTTAGAATGCCAGTATAAGCACTAAGGTGCCTAAATAGATGAGATAAAATAAGTGAAATAAAATAAATGAACAAATTGAGCACATATGATATGTGAGGCACTGTGATAAAACAGTTTAGGTCCTATTCTCGAAACTATGGTAGTGTAGAAACCTAAAGGAGACAGCCCTGTGGACTGCAGAATGCCCAACTTCCCTGTCTTCCACTATCTCATGGAATTTGCTCAAGTTCATGTCCACTGAGTCAGTGATACTATCTCATCCTCTGCCACACTCTTCTCCTCTGCCTTCAATCTTACCCAGCATCAGGGTCATTTTTTTTTTTTCTCCTAAATTATCTTAAACAAATTTTTGACACTTCCTATATTACATGCTTTATTTTCAGGCTGCTTCTTTTTTTAAATACTTCTTAGAAACATAGAGAAAAACAGAAAGAATGGTAGAAACAATTCAGAACCTGTAAAAGCCATGGGATAATATCACATAATCTAACAACAAAAAAAAAAAACAGGATTACCAGAAGAGAAGCAAGAACATGTGGCAGAAGTATTTAAAGACATAAAAGCTGATATTTTTACAAACTAATGATTGATACCTAATGATAAATCCAAGAGATTCTGAGAATGTGATACACAGTGAATGCCAAATAAAAATAAACACCTTGGCCTTTTGTATGTCCTCTTAGAGGTAATGTCTATTTAGTTCCTTTGCCCATTTTTAAATTCAGTTATTCTGTTTTTGTTAATGAATTGTAAGAGTTTCTTATATATTTTGGTAGCTCAGCGATCAGAGCAAAGAAACAGAGGAAAACAACAGAATGGGAAAGACTAGAGATCGCTTCAAGAAAATTAGAGAAACCAAGGGAGCATTTCATGCAAACATGGGCTCGATAAAGGACAGAAATGGTATGGACCTAACAGAAGCAGAAAATATTAAGAAGAGGTGGCAAGAATATACAGAAGAACTATACAAAAAGATCTTCACGACCAAGATAATCACAATGGTGTGATCACTCACCTAGAGCCAGACATCCTGGAATGTGAAGTCAAGTGGGCCTTAGAAAGCATCACTACAAACAAAGCTAGTGGAGGTGATGGAATTCCAGTTGAGCTATTTCAAATCCTGAAAGATGATGCTGTGAAAGTGCTGCACTCAATATGTCAGCAAATTTGGAAAACTCAGCAGTGGCCACAGGACTGGAAAATGTCGGTTTTCATTTTGATCCCAAAGAAAGGCAGTGCCAAAGAATGCTCAAACTACCGTACAATTGCAGTAGTAAACTCATCTCACATGCTAGTAAAGTAATACTCAAAATTCTCCAAACCAGGCTTCAGCAATATGTGAACTGTGAACTCCCAGATGTTCAAGCTGGTTTTAGAAAAGGCAGAGGAACCAGAGATCAAATTGCCAACATCTGTTGAATCATTGAAAAAGCAAGAGAGTTCCAGAAAAATATCTATTTCTGCTTTATTGACTGTGCCAAAGCCTTTGACTGTGTGGATCACAATTAACTGGAAAATTTTGAAAGAGATGGGACTACCAGACCACTTGACCTGCCTCTTGAGGAAATCTGTATGCAGGTCAGGAAGCAACAGTTAGAAATGGACATGGAATAACAGACTACCAGTCCATTCTGAAGGAGATCAGCCCTGGGATTTCTTTGGAGGGAATGACGCTGAAGCTGAAACTCCAGTACTTTGGCCACCTCATGTGAAGAGTTGACTCATTGGAAAAGATTCTGATGCTGGAAGGGATAGGGGGCAGGAGGAGAAGGGGATGGCAGAGGATGATATGGCTGGATGGCATCACTGATTCGATGGACGTGAGTGTGAGTGAACTTTGGGAGTTGGTGATGGACAGGGAGGCCTGGCGTGCTGCAATTCATGGGGTCTCAAAGAGTCAGACATGACTGAGAAACTGAACTGAATTGAATGAACTTATCAGATATATCATTTATAAATAGTTCCCTCTCCTATTTAGCTTGCTTTTCCTCTCTGTAAGTTGTTTCCTGTGCAAAAACATTTTTGTTTGCTGCGGTTGTACTTGTCTATCTTTCATTCTGTTGCCGGTGTTTTTAGTGTCATTCTATGAAATCATTGCCAGGATCAAGGTTACAAAAATTGTATCCTGTTTTCCTGTAGTATTTTTGCCATTTCAGAACATTTTTAATCTTTAATCCTGATTTGATTTTTTTGTACATACAGCTTCCTATCAGATATAAGGGGTTTCCTAGGTGGGGCAGTGGTAAAGAATCTACCTGCCTATGCAAGAGATGCAGAGGAGGAAATGGTAACACACTCCAGGATTCTTGCCTGAAAAATTCCACGGACAGAGGGGCCTGGTAGGCTACAGGCTGTGAGGTTCCAAAAGAGTCAGATATGATGTAGTGATTAAACAAATTAAACAACAACAACGTGTTCCTATTCTCAATCTTGACAAGAAAACTTTACCTCAAGGAAAAAAAATGCAAACAGAAGTCTACTCTCATTCCAATAGTATTAAAGTAAAAATAATCACAATAATGCAGAAACAAAAACCACACAATTTGAAATTGGACAGAACTAGTGTCTATTTAACTGCTTTTTAAAATCACAGTACTCATTCTGATTTCCAAATAAAGGGAATTTCTTAGATTAAAAAAAAAAAATTATGGTAAGAACTTTTTATATGAGCTCTTTTTCAACAAATCTTTAGTGTATAATATGGAATTGTTAACTGTAGGCCCAAGGTTGTACAGCATATCTAAAATTCAGTCTTATATAACTGAAACTTTATAACCTTTGAACAATTTTCCATTTCTCCCTATCCTTAGGCTCCAGCAATCATCATCCCACTCTATTTTGATGATTTTAAGTATTTTAGATATCTTACCTTTATAAATGAAAACATACAGTATTTGTCCTGTGATTGGCTTATCTTACTTAACTATATAATATTCCACTTTTCTCATTTCAGGGGGTCATTCCTTCTGCTCGATCAAGTCTTTTTCACTTTCACATATTTGCCCTTAAAGACTTCTTTTAATATACATTTTTAAACTGCTAATTTGAGTGCTTATTCTTGGGATTACATTTATATCTATGTCTTAACAGATCTAATTGTGATTTTAACACTAACTGTAACTACATCTCTGTTGCCTATTGTTTTATTTATTGTTTCCATTTTCAGTAACACATATCTTTTAAACTAAGATACTGAACTGAATAGTGGATGCTGAGTTATACGGTCCTCCTTCAGTTTTTATTTCTTCCTGCATCCTGGGCTTTAGTCTGGGACATTTCTCATTTTGTCTGAAGAGTATTCTTTTGAGTTTACTTTAGTTGTGTCTTCTAGTGATGAGTTTTCTGAATTTTTTTCTGAAAACATTCTTACTGCATCTTTACTTTGGGATATTATATTTCGACAGGTATATTATTCTGCACAAACATTATTCCTATTGAGATACAGCTGTCCTTTTCACTTTGACCCTCTATATGTGCTTATCCACTGTTTTATTATGATGTAGACATCCCTGTAGTTCAAATGGCAGAGAATCTGCCTGCAATGCAGGAGACCCAGGTTCGATTCCTGAATCAGGAAGATCCTCTGGAAAAGGAAATGGCAATCCACTCCAGTATTTTTGTTTGGAGAATCCCATAGACAGAGAATCCTGGAGGGCTACAGTTCATGGGTTTGCAGAGTTGAACAAGACTGGACAACTAACACACACACTAATAATAATCTGTTTCCATATGGTTACTTTGTGTTTATCCTATTTGAGATCCACAGCTTTTCCTGCCTATATGGCCTGTATGTGTTGAATTTTAGCCATTTGAAATAATTTTAGTTGGTGTTTACTTATTTATTAAGTCTATCCTGTATTCTATGTTATTTTCCTCCTACTGTTTCAAATCACAAACCTGCTCAACCTTTTAACTGTGTAATATACGTCACTTAAAATCCTTATTTTAGGTAAGACAAAAGTGAGATGCTACTACTCACCTATTATAATGGCCAAAATCCACAACACTGACCACATCAAATGCTGGTGAGGATCACCCATACCTTGCTGATAGGAACTGAAAATAGTATAGCCACGTTGGACTACAGATTGGTAGTCTCTTACAAAACTAAACATACTCTGAATATATAATCCAGTACTCATGTTTCTTAGTATTTACCCAAAGGAGCTGAAAATTTGTCTACATTAAATCTGCACACAGGTGTTTATAGCAGTTTTATTCATAATTGTCAAACCTTAGGAACAACCAAGATGTCCTTCAGTAGGATAATAGATAAACACAATTTAGTACATCCAGATAATATAATTTTATACAGTGCTGAAAAGAAATGAACTTTCAAGCCATGAATAGACATGGAGGAATCTTAAGTACATACTACTAAATAAAAGAAGCCAATCTGAAAAGTCTACATACTATATAATCATAACAATAAGACATTCTGGAAAAAGCAAAACTATAATGAGAATAAAAAGATCAGGAGTTGCTAGGCTGGAGGTGAGAAGATGAGTAGAATACAGGAGCATTTTAGTGCAGTGAAAATATTCTGTGTAATACTATAATGATGGGTGTATATCTTTATACATTTGTCCAAACCCATAGTATGTACAATACCAAGAATGAATCTAAAGGTAAACTCTGGGAATTGAGTGATTATGATGTATCAATTTAGGGTCATCCTTGGAAAAATGATCTGGTAAATGATGTTGATAATGTAAGTGTTCATAGATGTGTGGAGGCAGGGGGTGTATGAGAAATCTCTGAACTTACCTCCCAGTTTATGTTTTACACTGCTCTGAAAAATAAAGTCTTAAAAAAATCTCTATTATTATTTTCTATGATACAGGTAGGATTTTTCTACTGAACTGTCTTATAGTTCAATTTTTTGTTGTCAGCTCTACTTAATCTGTAGTAAAATCCATCTTTTGGATTCTCAATTTTATTATGTTTTGATTGAACAATTTCTGTTGATAGCTTTTATAGATTTTTAGTCCCTTTGGACCTTTTAAAATAAACATATGTATGTATATTCCTAAAACTTAAAATACTTGATTTCTTGTGAGTCTATCTCTAATGACTATTTCTTTCACATGAATTTCACTTATTTTCTCTTGCATACCGAAATGCTAAGTTTTTATTAAATGTTAGGCAGTATAAATATTGTGAAGATAATTTTAAATTCTTGATGATACTGTTTTACTCAAGAGAGCATTTTCTTTTGCTCTTAGCATATATGCTTTTAGCATATAAAGACCTTCCCTGATGGCTCAGAGGTTAAAGCATCCGCCTGGAGTGTGGGAGACCGGGGTTTGATCCCTGGGTCAGGAAGATCCCTTAGAGAAGGAAAATGGCAACCCACTCCAGTACTCTTGCCTGGAGAATCCCATGGAGGGAGGAGCCTGGTAGGCTACAGTCTATGGGGTTGCAAAGAGTCGAACATGACTGAGTGACTTAATTTTTATGTATGTTTACTAGAGGTATACCATTTTGAACCAGTCCACCATTAAATTGACTTAAATGAAAGATTTAGTATTTGTAAAAGCGGTCTATTACTGGCTAATATTGATTCATATGATTAACTCTTCAGGAATCTTAACTGAAAGTCTGGGGTATATTCCCAGGCTACTGTCTCTTACATTCTCTTTACTTCTGCTGCTGCTGCTGCTAAGTCACTTCAGTCGTGTCCGACTCTGCAACCCCATAGACGGCAGCCCACCAGGTTCCGCCGTCCCTGGGATTCTCCAGGGAAGAACACTGGAGTGGGTTGCCATTTCCTTTTCTTTACTTCTACCACAGTAAAAATGCTTACAACTCTACTCAGTTTGTCGCACCTCAGTTTTCACTTGGTTCACTGTCTAATTTTTTTCTTCTGGACTTCTTCATCACTTAATTTTCTGTTTCAGATAATTTCAGCTACTTCTATACTTGAATGCTTTAGCTTAGAAATGGTTTGGCCTCAAGGGAAAAAATCTACCCAGAATACTGGACTCACTTCTGTTCTTTGTTTCACTCTTTGATCATGGAATCCTCATATTTTTAGTGCATTGGTAGTTTTATTATTTTAGGCAATATTTATTAAACATTACTCATTCTTTCCTGTTAGGTATTCTAAGAGGCTTTGTTTTATAGAAGCTAGTCCTACATGGCTGAAGGTAGAATTCCTGCATTCTTTAATATATTTATTAACTAAATATATTCTGAACACTATTGTTTATTTATTCAGTATATATGTATTGAACATATGTGCTTGGTATTCTTCAAGGATGAGTCTATTCTTATATAATGTATATTATAGTGTGGAGGCATACACTAAAAACATAAACATATAGACATAATAAATATTAAATATTTGTTGTAGGTAGGTAATTGTTGCATAATGAATAATAATATAGGATAAGAAAATACTGATAAGAAGTGTACTTTTAGATAGGCATGTAGGAGATTTCTCTTTGTGGAGGTAAAAGGAGCACCATAAGTGAAGTGAGGTACTAAATTATTTGAGGAAAGATAATATATAGAGAGAAGAGAAAGTGGAAAAACCTAAAAGTAGAAGACTGATGCTTTTTCCTGAGATTACCAAAGGTCTAGTATGATGGAGATGAGTTCTTGAGTTATAACAATATGTTATATTGTGTTATATATATCATATTATATATATATATAAAAATACATATGTTATATTGTGTTATATATATTATATACATATGTGTTTTACATATATATATATATATAACACACAATATATATATTATGTATATATATATGTGGACCCAGATACATTTAGGATGCAGAGTATGTAAGGGCTTACAGGTCATAGTAATAACATAAGATTTTATTCTAAATGTGACAAGTCATTAGAGGATGATATGATATGGCTTAATGTTTCAAAAATATTTCTTTGGTCACTTTGTTGTTAATAGAATGAAAGAGGCCAGAGAGGAAACAGGGAGACTTCCTCAGATTCTATTCCAATCTACTAAGCAAAAGTTTATGTTGATATAGACAAGAATGTTACTAAAGTCTTGAAAAAAAAATGAAATCCTTAGAAAGTAAATAAAAGAGAGGAAACAAATTAAATTGAATGACTACTGGATTTAAAAGTTTAAAGATTTCAGAAGGATGATTTAGCAACTGAGTATGAGAAAGAACTATTAAAGAGGCAGGAAGAAATCCGGGACAAAGTGATATCTTGGATTTCAAGATCATTATTTAAAGAAGATGGTGTAACATATTACCAAGAAATTGAGTAAGGTGAGGACTGGTAATTGAGCACTGATTATGGTCAGCCTCTTCTCCAGGTGCGTGATTTAAAATGAAAATCATAAAGAGATATATGGTTTTTACCTTTACAGGGCTCATATCCCAGTGGGGGTACAAACACATCCATCAAATGTTTACCAGAAAAAGAAAAGAAAATTACATTTGTGTGAAGTGTTCAGAAATAAGAGGTCTACAGTGCTAGGAAATCTAAATTTGATTTAGTTCTGTGGGTCAGATAAAAACTCTTTTCTGAAGTAATATTTTGGTTGATAGCTGGAGGATGAATTGGAATTAAATAGGTAAAGAACACAGACAAAAACAAGGACTACTGTAAATTGTCTATGTGAAGAAAGAATACTGAAATAAGAAAGAGCTGACAGATCCAAATTGTGGCTGTAGAAGAGTGTATATAATGTGAGAGGCTCAAGTGCTGGAGAGATGAAACCATGTTAATTCAGTGACATGAATTAACCCAAGCATAAAGCAGTATAATGCAGTCTCAAGAACAGAGACTCTGGAGTCAAACTGTCACATGGTCACTATGCCCCTTATTGATATAGAAAATGGATACAAAGCAAAGTACTCAACCATCTTTCCATTCATTGACAAAGACCATTATAGTATGTACCTTACAGAGTTATCACGAAAATTAAATAAGAATATAAATGTTAACACTATAACTCAGTTCCTGGTAAAGAAACACAGAGGTGATGCTGATATAATTTTTACATTGAAGATAACATTTTTGGAATTTTTACTCCTCTTTTCAGAATATAAGCAATATAATTATTAAGCTAAGACATCCAAAAAATATCTTATTTTTGCCTCAGTTTGTACATGTTAACCAATGTACACATATATTGTAAGCAATTTTTCTTAAATATGATACAATATCTAGATAGTCTCATTTTTATTATATGTTAAGTACTTCTGGTACTTTCTACATCAAAACACAGAAGGCACTTGATAAATGTCTGTTGAATGACTGGAGGAAGACAAAGATAGGAGGAGGGAGGAAATAAAAGAGAATAAAGCGATTTGACACTACTCCCAATATATTTAATGAATGCCAGAAAGAATGCTGTATACATGAGTTAACCCTGAGACTCTAAATGAATTCTAAATAGCCTACATTAACTATTAGTAGAGATTAAGCCAGGCAGATAATTAACATAGGTTATCTTAACTAATACCATATTGATAAATCAATACATTAGAAAACATGTTAATCACATTTACTACTGTACTATTTATAGCATTATTTATGGATCCTTTTGAATTTAAAAAATGTGAAACTGTTTTCACAACTAATGTAGAAGTATACAAAGTTTTCAAACATTTTTATATGAAATATTGTTTAAAAACCTAGTATGTAAATGAGGCATGGTGATTTGGAGACCAAAATCTTAGTTAGGAAGAAACGTGGTGCCAAGTTTGACACTCACTGTTCTGTACAAGCTTCTTCAATATTCTCAAGAGAGAATTCAACACATAGCTGAAGAAAATGACCAGATGGAAGCATTAGCAAAGTTACTCTTGATAGTAACAACTTTAAATAAGTGTGAAACATCCTTGGGATTCCTTTCCTGACATCATACTCATTCTTTGGAATTTTTTTTTCTTTTTGTCCATTCATATTTTAGCTTTGAAGATGGTTGATAATAAATAGGTTAATTCTTTAAAATGGAGTATATATCGTAATCCCAATGGGACAGAATAGATAAAAATTAAAGAGATTCAGTGATATCTTTCCATTTTTTTTAAAACTTCCCATTGAGATGGGACTAAGTTTTTCATAAGTAGACAACAGAGAGGGATACTTCTTATCCATAGAACTATGGAACTGGCTCAATGGAAAAAGCTACAAAAGGGATAAAGATAGATTTCAATAGTGAAAAAATAGGTGTGGGCTAATAGCATTCTCCAAATGTTTTATTTCTCAAATTTATTTCATCTGAGGAATTCTTAAAATAATGGAAAACTTTCCATAATAGGAAGGAATGGTATACAGTGGGGAAATAGCTCTACTTGTGAGTCAAAAATCCAATCAATATTTTACCAATCCATCTATTTTTAATTATCTGAAAACATAGCCCAAGAGTTTTTTAATCAGGTAGAATTTTTCTTAAAAAAATATTTATTTATTTTAATTGGAGGCTAATTACTTTACAATATTGTGGTGGTTTTTGCCATACATTGACATGAATCAACCACGGATGTACATGTGTCCCCCCGTCCTGAGCCATGCTCCCACCTCCCTCCCCATCACATTCCTCTGGGTTTTCCCAGTGCACCAGCTTTGAGTGCCCTGTTTGATGCGTTGAACTTGGACTGGTCATCTATTTCACATATGGTAATACACACGTTTCAATGTTATCCTCTCAAATCACCCCACCCTCACCTTCTCCCCCCAGAGTCCAAAAGTCTGTTCTTTATATCTGTGTCTCTTTTGCTGTCTCGCATATAGAGTTGTTGTTACCATCTTTCTAAATTCCATATATATGCATTAATATACTGTATTGGTGTTTTTCTTTCTGGCTTACTTCACTCTGTATAATAGGCTCTAGTTTCATCCACCTCATTAGAACTGATTCAAATGCATTCTTTTTAATGGCTGAGTAATATTCCATTGTGTATATGTACCACAGCCTTCTTATCCATTTGTCTGCTGATGGACATCTAGGCTGTTTCCATGTCCTAGCTATTGTTAACAGTGTTGCAATGAACACTGGAGTACATGTGTCTCTTTCAATACTGGTTTCTTCAGTGTGTATGCCCAGCAGTGGGATTGCTGAGTCATATGGTAGTTCTATTTCCAGTTTTTAAGGAATCTCCACACTGTTCTCCATAGTGGCTGTACTAGTTTGCATCCCCACCAACAGTGTAAGAGGGTTCCCTTTTCTCCACACCCTCTCCAGCATTTATTGTTTGTAGACTTTTGATAGCAGCCATTCTGACCAGCATCAGATGGTACCTCACTGTGGTTTTGATTTGCATTTCTCTGAAAATGAGTGATGTTGAGCATCTTTTCATGTGTTTGTTAGCCATATGTATGTATTCTTTGGAGAAATGTCTGTTCAGTTCTTTGGCCCATTTTTTTATTGGGTCATTTATTTTTCTGATATTGAGCTGCATCAGCTGCTTATGAGTACTGCAACAAAACATGGCCCACTGGAGAAGCGAATGGCAAACCACTACACTATTTTGCCTCAAGAACCCCACAGATAGTATGAAAAGGGAAAAAGATATGACACCAGGAGATGAGCCCCCAGGCTGGTAGGTGTCCAGTATGCTACTGGGAAGAGCAAGGAATAGCTCCAGAGAGAATGAAGAGTCTGGGCCAAAGCGACAGTCGTAGATGTGTATGGTGCTGAAAGTCAAGTCTAATGCTTTAGTCTAAAGAATAACATTGCATGGGAACTTGGAATGTTAGGTCCCAAATCAAGGTAAATTTGATGTGGTCAGGCAGGAGATGGCAAGAGTGAACATCAACATTTTAGGAATCAATGAACTGAAATGGACAGAAATGGGGAGAATTTAATTCAAATGACCATTATTTCTACCATTGTGGGCAAGGATCTCTTAGAAGAAAAGGAGTAGCCCTTATAATCAACAAAACAGTCCTTGTATCCAGCCATGATACTATTTACCTAGAAATATTTTAGGCAGAGGAAGTAGAGATCAAATTGCCAACAACCACTGGATAGTAGAAAAAGCAAGAGAATTCCCTTACTTCTGTTTCATTGACTATGATAAAGCCTTTTACTGTGTGTATCACAGCAAACTGTGGAAAATTCTTAAAGAGATGGAAATACCAGATCATCTTACCTGTCTCCTTAGAAACCTGTATTCAGGTCAAGAAGCAACAGTTAGAACTGGACATGAAACTACTGATTAGTTCAAAATTGGGAAATAAGTACATCAAGGCTGTATATTGTCACCCTGCTTATTTAACTTATATGCAGAGTATATCATGTGAAATGCCAGGATGGTTGAAGCACAAGCTGGAATCAAGATTGCCAGGAGAAATATTGACATCCTCAGATATGCAGATGATACCATTAATGGCAGAAAGCAAAAGAACTAAAGAGACTCTTGAGAGTCCCTTGGATAGCAAGGTGATGAAACTAGTCAGTCCTAAAGGAAATCAACCCTGAATATTCATTAGAAGAACTGATGCTAAAGCTGAAGCTTCAATACTTTGGCCTTCTGATGCAAAGAGCTGACCCACTGAAAAAGACTCTGATGCTAGGAAAGATTGAGGGCAGGAGGAAAAACGGGCAACAGAGGATGAGATGGTTGGATGGTATCACCGACTCAATGGGTATGAGTTTGTGCAAACTCCAGGAGATAGTGAAGGATGTAGGAAAGGTTGGCATGCTGCAGTCCATGGGATTGCAAAGACTTGTACACAACTTATCAAATGAACAATTTTAGCAACGTAATAATAAGCATTGCCAGGCAGATTGTATAAAATTAAAAATAACTGCAAAATGAAAAACTGTTAATATTGCTATTATTTAAAACTTAATCCAAGGTAATTAAGATGAAACTTTATTGAACTTAATTAACATATAAGTGTCTTGTTCGAGATGGCTACGTAGGATGACCCTGCACTCATTTGTTCCTATGGGCACACTGAATCAACAACTACATATGAAAAAAAGTTCCTCTGAAAAAAGTAAAAACTAGGTAACTCCTATATATTGGGCAAATGAGAGAAAAACCCACATCAAATTGGGTAGCAGAAGCTGAGACATTATCTCACCATAAAACCCAGCCCTGGTACTGCAACTTATAATTGAGGTTGAACTCAAAACCTGGAACTTTGCCTAAAGGAGTAAGGGGTTTGAACTGCACATCAAGAACCCCGTCTTTTAAGACTTGTGCCTGACAGATGGGTCCAGAAACATTTAGCTTTGAAAATCAGTGGGGTTCATATTTGCAAGACCCACAAGGCATGATATTGTACTTCGGACTCACCCATCCCAAGGACCAACAAAAGGCTGCCAATTAATAGGCACCCCATGCTTTAGGTGAATGAGCTTTCTTGGCTTATTATCTTAAACCATTAGCCTGAGGGGTAGGTATGTCTTAACACATATTCAGAGGCCTGCTGGGGTATATCTTCAGGGATAAAGCTTGGCAGGAGGCGTCTTTTCAGTCTTTCCGTCAGTTAGGCACCATCTCCATGATTTAATGATACTTCCCAAAAAGGAGGTTTGTAAGCACTCTGGTTGTCTTGATTTTCTGGCTGCAATCCAGAGGACAATACAATCGCCCAGCTATAGTTGTCAGTGGGGCTTATGCTCCAGAGTCTTACATGACTGTTACCAGAACAGAGTTCTTAAATGACTACCATCTTCAGAGCACAGCAGGAAGCAAGAGTCTCAAGAGCCCAGGATAGCAAAAACGCCTATTAGTTTGTTCATAACTGTGTCTTGAGGAGCAGGTTTCTAATGAAATACACTTTTAGGAGCCAGTCCTTTCTAGAGATCCCAGATAGCAGCCTATCTTCATAATCTCCCTGTGCCCTGCTCCGGAGCACCAGTGTCTCCCAGAGGGGAGCTTTTACATGCATTTTGTGACTTCTCCCCAGAGGACACCCCATGATCACTAAAGGCCAAAGGATCTTATTTTTCTGGGACCCAAGGACTATAGCAATCAGAGCGACAGTTCATGATTGGTTAAAACCTGAGGGCACTGTACAGATAGAAGACTGAAATGTACCTGTAGGCTTTCTGTGAAAGAGGCTTGTCTAGGTACTTGGCCAGAAAGGTAGACTTCTGGTTTGGTACAAACCCGTGGCCATGAAATTGAAAGACGCTTGCTCCTTGGAAGAAAAGCTATGACAAACCTAGACAGCATATTAAAAAAAAACAGAGACATTACTTTGCCAACAAAGTTCTGTCTAGTCAAGGCTATGGATTTTCCAGTAGTAATGTATGGGTGTGAGAACTGGACTATAAAGAAAGCTGAGTGCCGAAAAATTGATGCTTTTGAACTGTGGTGTTGGAGAAGACTCTTGAGAGTCCCATGGGCAACAAGGAGATCCAACCAGTCCATCCTAAAGGAAATCAGTCCTGAATACTCACTGGAAGGACTGCTGCTGAATCTGAAACTCCAATACTTTGGCCACCTGATGGGAAGAACTGACTCACTGGAAAAGATCCTGATGCTGGGAAAGATTGAAGGCAAGAGGAAAAAGGGGTGACAGAGGATGAGATGGTTGGATGGCATCACCGACTCAATGGGCATGAGTTTGAGCAAGCTACAGGAGTTAGTGATAGATAGGGAAGCCTGGTATGCTGCAGTACACGGCGTCGCAAACAGTCAGACATGACTGAGTGACTGAACTGAACTGAGCTGTGGCCTATGAAGGTGCTCTCAGGGAACAGAGGCCAGGAAATGCAATTTTTGTGTTCTCTCTCTGCAATGCTCCAACTTCTGGTACCCACTTTAAAAGAAGTTTGTACCCTTTCTCTGATTCTCTGTTCGTATAGCTGCTTCCAGGTCTGTATTACCTGGTTCTGATGGCCTGCAGGGCTTATTTTATCTATACACTGAAAGCTGCTGCATGAAGATCTGGCTTCCAGTCAGCCTGAATCTAGGTGCTGACTGATATTCTATCATTTGGGATACTGACATGTCTCAGCACACCCTCAACTACTGGGAGTCATAAAGTTTAAAATAGGGTACTTGGAGAACCGCACACACAAAAAATGGAGAAACAATCAAGAACTAGGGTGGGGTGGGATTGAATATATAATTTATCTTTTATAAAGGGCCTTTCCTTCAAAATGGGGGGTACTTGTTCTAATTAATGCATAGAAACCAACAGAGAGACTAAAGGCAATGAAAACCAGAGAGGAATTTGATCCAAATGAAAAAATAATATGAAACCTCAGCAAAAGAAAAAAAAAATGAAATGGAGATAAGTGGTATATCTGATAAAGAGTTAAAAATGATGGTCTTAAAGATGATTATCAAGTTCAGGATAATAAAGGAGAAGCACAATGAGAACTTCAAAAAGAGAGTATAAGAGAAAATCAAATAGAAGTCACAGCTGAGAATTATGACTGAACTGAAAAATATACTAAAGGGATTGAAAAGCAGACTAGATGAAATAGAAAAAAGGATCAGTGAACTTAAAAGATGGGACAGTGAAATTCACCCAAGCTGAGCAGTAACAAGGAAAAAAAAGAATTTAAACAAAAGTGAATATATACAGTTTAAGGGATTTATGGGATAATATTAAGTGGATGAATATTCAAATTCAAATTATCCAAAAAGAAAATGAAATAATGAGGCAGAGGACCTATTTGAAGAAATAATGACTAAAAGCTTCCCTAGTGTGGAAAAGAAAAAGATATCCTGGAAGCCCAGAATTTCATATAAAAGGATTACACAGAGACACATGCCAAGACATCTAATTAAAATGTCAAAAGTTAAAGAAAAGAAAATCTTAAAAAGAGCAGGAGAAAAATAATTTGTTATGTACAAGTGAATCTCCATAAGACTGTCAGCAGATTTTTTCAGCAGAAACTTGCTCCTTCAAAATTATTCTCTATCCTACTCTACTTTCTACTCGACATTCTAGGCTTCATTGCCCCCATGTCTTATTAAGTTCAGACTGGCCATTAGGAGATCATTAGAAGACTATTAGAAGATCAAATCTGGGGAGAAGAGGAAAGTTGGGATTTAGCCACTTGGCTCCTTTTCTGCTGGACCATGGCAGCCCCCTCAAAAGAATTCTGGGTCTTGCAGGATTATTACAACTCACTCTTCTTCCTCTTTCCGGCTCAGGGGACATAGTTCCTCCTGATGCTGCCAAGCCAGGAATATGTTACCACTCCTTAATGGTTTTCATTAACCCGATTTGCAGGGCTTACTTTGCTGGTTTAGTTGGCAAAGAATCCATTTGCAATGCAGGAGACCTGGGTTTGATCCCTGGATTGGGAAAATACCCTGGAGCATGAAATGGCAACCCACTCTAGTATTTTTGCTTGAGAAATCCCATAGACAGAGGAGTCTATTCGTATTTTGTAAACCACTTCTCCATTATATTCTCTTCGTTACCCATTTGAGTATGTCATTGGATAATTTTTTAAATTACACTAGATCCTAACAGAGAATTGCCAGAAAAAATAATTTTAACATAGCAAAGAAATATAAAATATGGGAAATATTAGGGAACTATAAGAGATGTGGATATAAACTACACCAAATATGTATCTTATCAAAGTTCCAGAAGGAAATAAGAAAGTGACTGAGGAAAATCATATTAGAAAAGATCTTTGCAAAGAAGTTTTCAGAACTAGTGGAAGATATCAATCCACACATTATAGAGTCAAAAGAATTGCTATAGTAGCCAATATCTGTGCCCATCTCAGTTTATATGTTGAAATCTAACCTTGTGTGATAGTATTAGGAGTCAGAGTAGTTGGGGAGATAAATAGGTCATGAGGGCAGAGCCCTTTTGGGTAGGAGTCTGCCCTTATAAGAAAGGTTTGACATAGATATTTCTCCAAAGAAGACATGCAAATGGTTAATAAACACGTGAAAAAATGCCCAACATAGCTCATTATTAGAGAAATGAAAATCAAAACTACAATGAGATATCACTGCATACCAGTCAAAATGGCCATCATCAAAAAAATCTACAAATAATAAATGCTGGAGAGGGTATGGAGAAAATGGAATCCTCTTGCACTGTTGGTGGGAATGAATGTAAATTGATACAGCTCAGCTACTATGGAAGAAGATAGTATGGAGATTTCCTTAAAAACTAGGAATAAAACTATAGATGATGCAACAATACCACCCTGGGGCACATACCCTGAGAAAACCATAACTGAGAAAGACACATGTACCCTGATGTTCATTGCAGCATTATTTACAATAGCTAGGACATGGAAGCAACCTAGATGTCCAAGGACAGATGAATGGTTAAAGAAACCGCTGTAGGTATACACAATGGAATATTACTCCACCATGAAAGGGAACCCATTTGAGTAAGTGCTAATGAAGTAGGTGAACCCAGAGTCTATTACACAGAGGGAAGTAAGAAAGAGAAAAACAAATATCATATATTAGCACATATAGATGGAACTTAGAAAGATGATGGACCTATTTATAGGGCAGCAATGGAGATACGGACAAAGAGAACAGATTTATGGACATGGGGTCAGGGGGAAACAGAAGGTAGGACAAATGGAGAGAGTAGCATAGAGACATATACAGTACTATATGCAAAATAAATAGCCAGTGAGAATTTGCTGTATGATTCAGGGAACTCCGAGCTGGGACTCTGTGACAACCTGGGGGTGGGATGGGCTGGGAGGTGGGAAGAAGGCTCAAGAGGGAGGGCACATATGTATACCTATGGCTAATTCATGCTGATGCATGGCAGAAACCAATACAGTGCTCTAAAGAAATTATCCTTCAATTAAAAATAAATATAGAGAGAGAGATAAAAAGGAAGGTTTGAGAGAGAGTGTTCTTCCATGTGAGGCTACAGTGAAAAGAAATGTGTTGATTAGTTGATTATAAGCCACCTAGTTTTTGTTATAGCAGCACAAATAGACTAAGAGAAAGTCTGAAGCTGGATAAATATAAGAAAACAGACCTAGAGACATTTTGGTAAAACTCCAGACTATAAAGACAAAATGATAATTAGGGTAGTCAAAATAGTAAAAGGAGTATCTTCTTTCAGAAAACAGCACTCAGACTGACAGATGGCTTCTCAGCAGCAAGAGTTGGAGCCAGAAGAGAGAGGAATGATCTTTTATTCTGTGCTGAAATAGATCACCAAGCAATAAATTAATTCGTGACAAAGATATATTTCTAGAACATGGCCAAGGTAAAACTCAGAAAATAAACTGAGCTAAATAATTTCTAAAGGGTATGTTTTCATCCTAACTGGAAGAGTTAAGGAAGGCTGATATGGGCAAAATAAGTGTTAAAATATTAGTAAAACTGTTTAAGTATTGACTGTTTAAAAATATGTGCTTCCCTGGTGGCTCAGGGAAAGAACCCGCCTGCAGTGTAGGGAGACTGCCTGCAATGCAGGAGATACAGGTTCAGTCTCTGGGTCAGGAAGATCCCCTGGAGAAGGGAATGACAACCCACTTCAGTACTCTTGTCTGGAAAATTCCATGGACAGGAGAGCCTGGCAGGGCTACAGTCTATGCGTGCACAAGAGTCAAACACGACTTAATGAGTAAACCACCACCACCGTTTAAAAATATAAGAATGTATTACAGAAATAAAATCTTTCACAAACCTAAATAGAATGAAAATGTATGACAAGTGGCGGGCGGGGGGGCGGTGGTCAATGGTCAATATTGCAGAGTAAGAGGACATGTAGCTCACTTTCCTCCACAAGCAAATCAAAAACAAATCCATGTGAGGAATAATTCTTATGGAAGACTAACATAATAATTCTTATGGAAACTGGCAGAATAACTCCTGTGCAACCAAGACTGCAAAAATATAGCTACATAACCAGGTAGAACAGGAAGAAAAGCATCAAGTCAGGACCTGCAACCCTGGCGGGTGGGTGACTAAGAGGAAGGGGAGATTGTAGAGTTAGGCACTCACTCTGAAGAGTGAGCACATCAAGACACAGACTGGGTGTCCCAGTCCTGGCGTTCTATGTGAAACAGACAAGCTTATGTGCCTGTTTGGAGAACTACTGAGACAGACAGAAAGGCTGGAGAAACCCAGACTTCCCTAGCGAGGAGTAAGCAGGTACTGGCTTGTCACCAGACAAGGCAGAGGGAGGTCTACCCTAGTGGCTGCCAACTTGCCAAGCTCTCTTACCTGAGTGAAGGCCCTGGCCCTACTCATTTAATGCCACAGCTTGTCACTGGACACAAGGCAGCCAAGGAGTGGGAAAAGACTGGATCTAGGGATGCAGAGGCTTGGAGAGTGGTCCAGGTATGGTGCTGGTGGTTGCTATTGGTGCTTACTAAACCAGCGCCCCAGAAGTATACCAGATCTCCAATGGCAGCCTAGCTGCCTGAACTCTCTTGACTAACATGTCACAGTCTGATGGCTTCACAGGATAATTTTACTAAACAAATAAAGAAGGGCTAACATCTATTCTTCTCAAACTATTACACAAATTGAAGTGGGCAGAAACTCCCAGTTTCAATCTATGAGGCCACCATTACCTCGATACTACATCTTTTAAGGCAAAAGAAATAAAATCAGTACAGAGGGAAAAAAGTATAATGGTTAACATAAATTCTTTACATCTAATATATATAAGAATTGAGAGAGGGAAAAATGTCTAAACAGTTGGGACACATAGAAAACAGGAATTATGTGATATATACAATTTATACAGATTAATTTCTACAGGGAAAGACAACAACCATTGCATTAGAACTTTAAGTAATTCAACTGTAAAAAATAAAACAATGTATTGCTTCTAATAGAAATCTATGGACACAAGAATGCAGAAAGTTGGAAAAATAATGGTAGAAGAAAATATTACATGCAGAAATATGAAAATTACTACCTCCATACAGACAATGCAACTTCTGGAAAATAATAAAAAGAAGTGGAGCAAGAGGTAAACCACTCTTGGAAGGTGAACCACTACAAGTAAACTTAGAAAAAAGAGTGCTTCTGGCAGGGAATTTGGGAGACTGTGGCTTATCAGCCAGTGGAGGGAACACAAACATTCAGACCATCAGTTCAGTTCAGTTCAGTTCAGTTGCTCAGTCGTGCCCACTCTGTGACCCCATGAATTGCAGCATGTCAGGCCTCCCTTTCCATCACCAACTCCCAGAGTTCACTCAGACTCATGTCCATTGAGTCAGTGATGCCATCCAGCCATCTCATTCAGACCATAGCACTTAGCAAACCAAAACTACTGAAACAGCTTCAAGTAGGCTAAATGGGTAGAAACTATATGGTACTGGGTTTTGATCTATTACATGGAAATTTAATGCTGTTAAAACCTGACATTGGACAGAACTCTAGAAATCAAGAGCGCCTCATTAACAGGGGTCTTTTTTGTGGTAATAATTTGGAAGATTAATCAAATGTGATTTTGTATTTTGACAGTAATATGAGCAGTCAGGCTAAGGAATGTGCATTCATCTAGCTAATAAATTAACTATACATATGCAAACAAGAGCAAAATAGCACCAAACAAACAGATGCCAGGCCATCAAGAGAATGCTAGGAAAGCATTTCTCAGAATTTCAGTCCCTAAGAGTTTGAGAGTAGGATAATTTAAGATGTGACCTACATCAAAAACTGAAGATCAAATATGTTGTAGCACTAGGGTAATGAATAAGAAAATGGGAAATGGGAAAACCTGGTGTGCTCCTAGACACTGACTATAAGAGTAAAATTTATGTATTATTGGTTAAGGGCAGAGTGAACTAGACATAAATTACAGAATCTACTGAGTCACAAGTAAAGCTATAATATTTATATTTTATGATTATGTTTCATACAATATCAGGATTATAATGCTAGATTAATACATATTAAGCTGAAAAATTGAATTTTAGAAGAGGTCTAAAGTCTTACGAAGACGTTATCAACTATTTTCTTCTTACTGCCTACAAGAAAAAAGACACAGTAAACAATTTTTGATTGATGCTGAAGTTACCTTGCTTGTTTGATCTCAACTTTCTTTTTCTTTTTTTCTTTTTTTTTTTTTGTCACTATTCAGTATGCAGGATCTTAGTTCCCCAACCAGAGGTCAAACCCATGCCCCTTGCAATGGAAACATGGTCTTTTAACCACCAAGGTAGTTCCTGATCTTATTTCTTTTTGAAAAGAAAAAAAAATCTTATAAACAGAGAGAGTTTCCACCACTTGTTCAGTTATTCTTTTAAAAGAAAAATAAACCACATGATAATTATAGCATAACTCCAGAAAGAAGCTGTTTCCAGTTGAGTGTACTTTCCCAATTTCTTAGAAAAGTGTTGCCAAACCTCAGTTGTCATCTCAATTTCATTTTCCAAGTGGTATGCTCAATCTTTGTCATCCTCTTCAAAACATCCTTCATTCAATATATAACCAAAGAGAAGGACTAAAAGAAAATATTTTCTTAAAAGGAAGACCATGGGTTGAGGTTACTGAGACTAAGAGAAATTAACCTTAAATGGAGGCTGAGGACTTTCTACTTCAGATGGAAAGGGAAAATGACAAATATAAATGCTCTTCACAGACGGATTCCACTAACCCTTTCCTCATCTTATATCCAGGGATTTGTCTCATGGGAATTTGGCAAGTCTGTATATACATTCCAAACTGGAAAAAGGTACATCAGAAATTACATTTTCATATTCAGTTTTGCTCATATTTTCATGTGGGTAGTTTGAGACATGTTTTCACTTGGTTCCTGTAGTTCATTAAGAAATCACATGCAATAAGTGAAAAGATAGATGACTTTTAGGTGGTAAGATCCCTAAGGACTCAACTAACACTGCAGGTAAATTCAGATTATCCAGTCTACATATCAAATCAGAGATGCTACTCACATGCAGGAGAAGATCATAAAGTTACAGGCTTTTTATGGGATAAACACTGCCTAGATATTAAGAAGTGCCTGTGGGTATTGCCAGTTTTATTACAACTGCAAAATAAATCTTTCTTAGTAAATGTGAAAAAGGAGTAGGTAGTTGGTGATTATTTCTGTAGTGTGTTAAGGCTAAAATAAAAGAAGAACATTGTTTGAGGAGAGTTCAAATAGGTGAGGGAGAGACATTATTTTCAGTTCAGTTCAGCTGTTCAGTCGTATCCAACACTACGACTCCATGAACCACAGCACGGCAGGCCTCCCTATCCATCACTAACTCCCAGAGTTTACTCAAACTCATGTCCATTGAATTGGTGATGCCATCCAACCATCTTATCTTCTGTTGTCCCCTTCTCCTCCTCCCCTCAGGATCTTTTCAAATGGATCAGCTCTTCACATCAGGTGGCCAAAGTACTGGAGTTTCAGCTTCAACATCAGTCCTTCCAATGAACACCCAGGACTGATCTCCTTTAGGATGGACTGGTTGGATCTCCTTGCAGTCCAAGGGACTCTCAAGAGTCTTCTCCAACACCACAGTTCAAAAGCGTCAATTCTTTCGCTTCACCTTTCCTTATAGTCCAAATCTCACATCCATACATGACTACTGGAAAAACCATAGCCTTGATTAGATGGACCTTTGTTGACAAAGTAATGCCTCTGCTTTTTAATATGCTGTCTAAGTTGGTCATAACTTTCCTTCCAAGGAGTTAGCATTTTTAATTTCATGGCTGCAATCACCATCAGCAGTGATTTTGGAGCCCCCCAAAATAAAGTCAGCTACTGTTTCCACTGTTTCCCCATCTATTTGCCATGAAATGATGGTACAGGATGCCATGATCTTAGTTTTCTGAATGTTGAGCTTTAAGCCGACTTTTTTCACTCTCCTCTTTTACTTTCATCAAGAGGTTCTTTAGTTCTTCTTCACTTTCTGCCATAGGGGTGGTGTTATCTGCATATCTGACTGAGGTTATGGATATTTCTCCCGGCAACCTTGATTCCAGCTTATGCTTCATTTTAATGTTGGTTAATTGATCACATGTGAAAAAACATCTTCATATTGATAATTTTCTAGTGTTACAGGTCATGACTAAACATCTGCTATGTAATTCGTTTACTTTTCTTTTAGAATTGCAAATGGGAATGGGAAAAAATATTTGGGTAACATAATAAGATTTATATAATAATAGAAGAAAAATGATAATAAGGCATATGCAGAAATTATTCTGTTGTAACAGGTTAAAAGCATAGATTTTAACAAGATTGAACTTTTGCATTAAGTTAATAAAATTTCACCCAAATTAAAGTGATATAAAAGGCAGCAAGAAGGCCCCTTCCATCCAGATAAAATTGCTCCACTATTAGAATTGCTCTGATACATGAAATTCCAGTGTTAGCAGTCCTTTCCTTTCTTATAATGTCTTCCTTGTAGTTTTTACCACAAATTTTCCTCAGGACAGGTAGCAAAACCCTCACATGCTTTTTTCTGATGACACATGAAGAAATAGTTATCGATAAGAATCGATAAAACAGGTGTCAGAAAAAAAGAAAAATTAATTTATAGCAATCTAATTCACTTACTTGAAATTTTATCTAGGGCTTTTAGACAGGATAGTCATAAGAAATTTATCCCATCAAAGAAAACTCCAGCACTTTTGAACAAATATTTTTATATCGAATTTGCCCCTTTGGTTATCACTATGTCCAAGGGTATGGCCATGTCCACAAAGGAAAAATGGGCAAGGCCAAGAAAAGACTAGAACCTTAATTTCCTGATATGTTCATGATGGCAGTTAGAGGAATGGGGTGTGAATGTCACGGTTAGGTTTTCAGGGAAGCTGACTTAACATAAAAGTTGTCATTGGGGAAGTTTCCTAGGGGGTGCTTTAGGAATCAACATCCATGGGAGGCAGAATAAAGATACAGAATTGGGTAGAGAGGAAGGCTGGACTACACTGCAGTACCAGAAAGGTCAGCCAGCCCTGCAGTGACCTCTGGACTTGAGATGACCCTTCAGAGTCGTCTGGATTTGGGTTGGGGCCTGTGTTTTGAGGTTCCTGTGTCAAAAACTCACTGGATACAGGCTATTCCTGGAATGAGGTTTGACCTTGGGTCAAGCTCTCTTCAGCTGAGTTAAGCTTTCTGAGAAGGGGTTACAAATCAAGGACTGTCGGTCAACAAACTTTCCAGCATCTGGGGCAGAAATTCTTCAGTCCTGATGATGATCCTGGTGGCAAAAACCAGCATCCACAACAAAAATGTGCTGCTTTCTTCAAGTTTAGACAAATTATTGATTGATGACCCTAGACTGAAATGTCACTTTCACTCTTTTATGTTTTCAATACAATCTACACTTTAATAGGCTCCTCTGTTTTCCTATTCCTTTCCTCCTCCACAAGTCTACCTCCTGCCATTTTAAAGGTATTTATTCATTGTTATCTTGTGTGCCAAAGACTTGGCTAAACCATTTGAATATATATAGGGAAGATAAAATCATTTTTAAAGGACAATAATATCTTGTACATATTTTCTGTTTGTGGTTTGCATTGTGCTTTTTAAAAAATTCTAAATAAAACTGTAGAATGCCACTTTATCCAGAGTATTCATTTCAGTTATCCTCATTTTTCATGCAGAAGCATCTTTGTATGTTTCTACATAATTGTAGCCATAATCCTGCTACTATTTATTAGTTAATGGTAGTATTCAAGTATCCACTTCTTATGACAGAACTGTGACTGCTTATTTCATTATGCTGTTTTTGAGAGAAATACATGCTGTTTGCTCATTACTGAATGTAAAAATGTAAATAGGACAGGTAAGCTTTTTTTCCACAAACCCCTGTCTTAAATTGTCTGAGAAAACATAATATCCAGAATGTAATATAAGAACTTTCATTTTATATATAACTTATTCACAGATGTTCTGAAAAATATGAAGTTTCACTGTGAGAAATTTTAAAACAGTAAATATCAAAAACTGAATTCTCATTTTTAGTATTGTGTATCAGAAGTTTAGAGGTGTATGAGTAATTAAACAGAGTCAATTCTATCACAGATTTATCACAGATTCTCTGGGTGTCATGATCTGTAACACAGTTATAAAACTATATTTCAAAGACGACTACATGATGAGTTTTCCTGATGGAACACTGATTCTGACAAGTTCTTGATGCATATTCTGAAGACACTGTTTTTCAACTTCCCCTGACACTATCATTTTTATAAGAATGACTCACTTAATCTCAGTATTCAGAACTCAATCTTATATGAGTTCACCAGACTCAATTCTAAACTATGACATCCCTCCATTGTATTGCAACATGGACTCCTGCAAATCCCTCATATCATGTTTGCCAGATGAATATTAAGTTTATAAGCTATGTGTTGGCATAATTGCTTCTGTTTGTCCAGTCTGCAGAGCTGTAAACTACATCAAGAACTAGTGTGTTGTCCACCCACTATATCCCCAGGGCCCAGGAAAGGGCCAGGCATATAGGAGGCACTTCTTAGTATCTATGGGATGACTACATGAATGTCAGCTAACTTCTCAATGCGTGGTTTATAAAATCCATGTTCACTAAAATTTTGAAAATAAATTATAACTCTTGCCCTTATTCTTCAAGAAATGGATAATAACATTCACATAATATCTATACTTTCTATATTTAATCAGTTGTTATTCTGTTCCTCCCTTCATCTAACAATTACTTATTTGACACATATTTGCCAAACTCTGGGTTTATAATGGTGAGAAAAACAGACTATCCTCAGTCTCAAGGATGTCATAGCCCACATGGAGAACCAACAGTAATCAAGTATTGAATATCCTGCCCAAAGTATTATGAGCATCACACAAACACACCCACAAAAACTATTAGGGAACCAAGAGTGTATAAACAGCACATGAACATAACTGGAAAAAAGCATCTGAGCTGGGATTTGAAGGTGAATTAAGGTGTGGGGGTAATATCTATCCAAGCATTTTGCTGTACACAGGTCTTGTGGCAAACACCATTGTTACCAGTTGATGATGACGGATCAGATTGGGAGGGTCAGATGAAGATCAGTCACCCCATCTCTGAAACTTACAGAAAAATGAGCTAGTGATGTGTAGACTGCTATGGGCTGTGCCCTTTCAGAAGGACCTTGCTCCTTCTTTGTGCTTCCAGGTTACTAGGTTAGCATGAGAGTGGTTTGTTCCTGAGGGAGAAGACAACAAAATAAGCTCAGAACAATTGAGTGGAAGTACATAACTCATGTGGAAAAGTATCTGAGCAGGAGACCCAGTTTCAACTCCTGGTTTGGGAAGAACCCCTGTAGAAGGAAATGGCAACTCACTCCAGTATTCTTGCTTGGATAATTTCATGGACAGAGGAGCCTGGAGGTCTGCAGTCAATGGGGTAGCAAAGGGTCAGACACGACTGAGCTAACACACACACACACACACACACACACACACACGTGTTCCATGGAATATTGGAAATGCTATCCACCAGTATATTGAGTCCCCAGTCTTGTGAGAAACTGAGTTCAGATAAATGCACTTCAGAGAGGAAGAACCTTATCTGCAAGGTAGCTTGTTGCCAAGCAAACCAGGTACATCACTAGAGATGATCATTAAACAGTCCTGCTTTCCTCAAGGCAGAGGTGAGGAGTAGCAAACTACAAGGCAGGAAAAAGAACAGGTACCTGAAGATGTAAAAGAAGGCTGGTGTAACTGGAGTAGAGATCATCAGAGAGTTCTTAATTATGCTTCATACAAAAGGCCACATGAACTGATTCTGGGCTCCAAATTCACTGCAGTGACTGTAGCCATGAAATTAAAAGATGCTTGTTCCTTGGAAGAAAAGCCATGACAAACTAAGATGCATATTACAAAGCAGAGACATCACTTTGCCAATGAAGGTCCATGTGGTCAAAGCTATGGTTTTCCCAGTAGTCATGTACAGATGCGAGAGTTGACCATAAAGAAGGCTGAGCACCAAAGAACTGATGCTTTCAAATTGTGGTGCTGGAGAAGACTCTTGAGAGTCCCTTGAACAGCACAGAGATCAAAACAGTCAATCCTAAAGGAAATCAACCTGAATATTCACTGGAAGGACTGATGGTGAGGCTCCAATACTTTGGCCACCTGATGTGAAGAGCTGACAGATGCAGGAAGCATGCTCAGCCATATTTATACCTTCAGAGAGGTAAGCCAGGGATTTCTGGATCACTTACAAAAGTAGATATGTTCTCAATTGCATTCTTGATTAAAGGTTGGTGTGCATTATAAACATTGACCATCACATAAAGGAAATAATTCTGGAACATCCCACCCTGAAGTGCTTCTGTTTCTTCTCTGTTATAGTTTCACTATGACCCTGCCACTGATTCAGCACTTCTCTCCATCCCTGGACATAACCTGAGGTTTTTTTCTCCAGCATTTTATTTCTATCTCTAAATGCTCAGCTTCCCCAGATATTCATACTGCTCCTGGTAGACATTATATAACTTGGATGACAAATACTTTTCATCCTGAGTACTGAATTTTATAGATCAGTAAGGGGTCCCTGGAGTACTGTGGTGAAGCATCATTTATCTGTGTTGTAAGCTACAGTCGGACTTATAGCAAAATGCAGTGATGTTCATTATGATGTTAGCTACACATGGTAGACAGGGTGGGAAAGGAATGACAATTTCTGCTGGGTAAGTTCCATCATATGTAGAGAGGAATTAACATGGACTTTGGCATTAGACCTAAAATTCTGCTTCATGGAATGATGGGTGGAAAAATTCTTAAAAGCTCTTAGGTTGAGGAAAACTAAAAAACATTTTATTGCATCTAAAATAAGTCTTAGAAGCACCATGTAGCTAACAAGAGAATGAAAGATCTTTGAGAAGACGAAAATCTGCTTGGTAAATAAATAAAGCAAGTGGTAATGCTTTTGTACAGTGGGAATTAGCTGATTCAGAGGAGGTAGAGAGGAGTCATTGTATCATTTATTAGGACAGTCTCCCAAACACGAAGATACTGCCTCAAATCCCTGGACTACTTCAAATAGCACAAATTACAGATTTTATCCAGTATCAAGTTGTACTAATAGTGTCATGAATATAGGAAGACAGCAGAGCAGGAAGTAGCAACACAGCCTTGCAGGTTCTTTCATAACACGTTGGTGTGCTCTCTCTATAGGTCAGATTAATTAATATCTGAAGTCTCCATGTTACAGATGCGATAATATCTGTTACACATAAGAGAGCAGTCTTAGTGGCAATATGTCACTGTTTTATACAGGAAGTCCACTACATACAAATGAGGAATGAGTTCCACTCTGAGAGTGCATTTGAAAGTCTAATTTGTAAGCCCAACAAAGTTAGCCTAGGTACCCAACCAGCATCATCAGCTATACAGTACTGTATTGTAATAGGTTGATACTCCTTTTCACACAAGTAATACATAACAAACACACACACACACACACACACACACACACACAATAAAGAAAACATTTTTAATCTTACAGTATCTTGAAAAGTATAGCAGTACTGTATAACATCTGGTATACAGGGGCTGGCATCGAAACAGGAAAGAAGAGTTACTGACTAGAGGAGGGAGAGAAGGTGGGAGATGGTAGAGCTGAAGGATCATCAGCAATAGGAGACGGAGGGCAAGCTGCAGTTTCACTCGTGCCTAATGTTGATGGCACAGGCCCTGGTGACTTGCTGGATTCAGTTCTATCTACCCTCTTAAAAAAACAATGTGATGCTGTCTGGGTAGTAACTTTTTTTTCTTGTCATAGATGATATTCTAGGATTGAAGTTAAGATACTGTCCTACTTTATGCTGTACAGTACTGTAAAGCACACAAAAGCATAGCCACTTGTAGAGACCACATGCAGGTAACAGAGTCCACCAGACACGCGAACTAACTTACGGGACCGGACATGCGAACTCACGTTTGCCTCTTTGAAAGACTGCAACTTGAAGGTCGGTATGTAGGGGACTTACTCTACTGTGATAGTACACGTTACCTGGCATTTTTCATGACCCATAAATGTACAGATTTCTTATTTGCTTGCCATAAATAACCCAGACAGACCAATTACATAGTATAGAACTAGAACAGAAATGCCATTAGTGTAGGTGTTTGCCAGGAGGAATATTATTAGCATATTTTAAAGATTTATCTGGGTCAGTTTCCTTTTCCCATTCCCAGGGGCAACTTCTTAGTAAAGGAAGGAACTAGATTCCAAGCCAGCTGCTAACCATGTCCTTCCCATATTCTGACATTTCTTATAGGTCGTAACATAATTAGAAACGTTTCTCTGCTCCAAGATAATAAAATTATCTCTTTTTTTCATTTAAACATTTGTGCCATCTGCAAATTGCTTTTTATATAAAAGGTATGAATCTAAATGTATTAGACTTGCATGCTACTCAAGTATTCTAACGTTATTGTATGTGTTAATGACTCACTTGTGTCTGACTCTTTGCTACTCCACTGACTTTAGTCTGCCAGGCTCTTCTGTCCAGGGAATTCCCAGGGCAAGAATAATAGAATGGGTTTCCATTCTAATATTATTAGTTGCATACTAACTTGCAGATAACAATTCATTATCATCTGTACCCTATGAAAATATATAACACCTAGTACATATTCAGGATTAAAACACTATATGTTACTTCTATAAAAACTTGAATTTTCTCAAATTATTAAATTTTTAATTTGCTTTAGTGATTAATAAAGAATTTGTGTCTTAATGTATGGCTATAATATGGCTTTTTTTCATTTATACAGGTTATTTTAATAAAATATCTTAATATTTATCTTAAAGGACAAGCCCCGATGTTGCTTGCTAAGATTTTTAATATTTCTCCTAATAATAGAGCAATTTTAATAATATAAGCCATTTAATCTTCTTTTCCAGTATGTGCTTGCTGTGTCATTTTATTTTTCCTTTTTAAAGTGAAGTTGCTCAGTCATGTCTGACTCTTTGCGACCCCATGGACTGTAGCCTACAAGTTTCCTCCATCCATGGAATTTTCCCGGCAAGAGTACTGGAGTAGGTTGCCGTTTCAAATCCAAATTATATTTGAGTTTAGCTTTTGCTTATATTTTTACATTCTTTCTTTTATACAACTGATATTTTCCTAAGGCTCTGACTCTGCTTCAATTATTTATTATCTATTGTATACAAATATCATATATTTTGAGATTAAATAGCTGGAATGGGAATGGAAGTCAGAGAACTGCATCTCATCCCATAAATTTCAAACTTAATTCATACTTTAACTCTCATTCTAGACATAGAGTGAAGGTTTCTCAGTTGTGTCCAACTCTTTGTGAGACCATGAACTGTACAGTCTATGGAATTCTCCAGGCCAGAATACTGGAGTGGGTAGCTATTTCTTTCTTCTGGGATCTTCCCAACCCAGAGGTCAAACCCAGGTCTCCCACATTGTGGGTGAATTCTTTACCATCTGAGCCACCAGACATTGAAGGGGTGGACTAAATGGGAATTCAAAGCAACTCTCAATTTACTTAATACCCTTATATTTAATTCAATGTAGTAAAAAGCACTTAAGTATGGCTTTTTCCTTTTTAAGTGATCAAATCACATTACTTACACTGCATATAATCAGATTGCTTACACTGATATTATTAAGTTCCTCTCTATCCCCTATTAGAATAAAGAAATGAAAAAGAGAGAGAAAAGAGAAAGAGATTAGGGAAAGAAGTTAATATTTGCTGAAAATTAGGTAGGGTTGTCTAATAAATGTTAAGTGTCTAATAAATAATAGAAATATGGATGAAATATTGAACAATAATTATTTTTAATTTAAAAGAATATGAAGAATGTCTTTATAGATTGGATAAAAATATAAACTATAACAATTCTCAGCTACTTGAATATTCATTTTTCAGGTTAAACATTGACCTTAATCTTTTTAAAAACTTGAATAAACAGTTACATATCATAACATCTATAATAATACATATTTTTATTTTTCAGTTATTGAGGACATATCCCTGTGCTCAAGCAACTGCAAGAGTCAGTTAAGATTTAAATACTTCTTTTCATTTTAAAGAAATCATTTACATTTCTGAATTCTAATTGTATTTCCAGTGGAGTTATTCCTTCCATTTGGAGGTTGTATGGAAGTGTCAAGACAGGTATAAGAAACAATAAGAATTCTCAGAAAATTTTTTTCATTTGCTTTTCCTTTAAATTATAGAATGATTAAAATGAACTGAATATGGGATAATATTAAAATTAAAATTAGATGTATATTACCTTGAAAGTGTTTCACACTAAGTTGCAGGCATCATTATACTTCAACAATAAATACTTCTATAATGAATCACTCAAAAATGAGATCTCATTTACATAACTATGAAATGATTATCAGGTTTGACAAAAGAAACAATAATTCTCCAATGATATCTAATAGCCAATCCATATTCCTATCTTCTCAACGTTCTCCAATATCATTTACAGCTAGGTGAACAGATAATTACCTATTCAGTGGCATGCTTGTGGTCGTCATGGCTCTTAAAGCTTTCTTAATCTTAAAGAGTCTTCCCTTTGAGGAATCAGTGCTTTGCTGAAGAGGCAGGATATTTGTTCTGTAGATATTTCTTACCTTCTGTGTTGATCTGATTGTCTTTTCACTGTGGCATTTGACATTTCAACCACCTTTTATTACTGGCAAAATAGATGTTGTACTTAAAGGCTTAAGTAGATTTAGGTTAAGATAATGTTGGCAAGATGACTTAAGAGATGCTGCTATATGTCACAGACTGCATTACATTAGGAGGCCCATCACACTCTCTTGCCCGAACATTAGAGATGCTGAGAGTCATCTCTGACTTCAAATAGTAACAGGTATTGCTCTCAATACAAACGTACGTTCATTCTTTCTGTAGCCCATAGCCTGAAGGATTATACTTGGACACCTTGAGTTTGCCATCAATAGTTTGCTTAATGTTTTATGGATGCATTGAAGATCCTACCCATCTCAATATTTTAAGGGCAAAAGAAAAATTGGAAATTAGAAATATATTATCACTCTATATTCACTGATGTTCTTCAGTAAAGAAGATATTTTTCTCATTTATTTCATGATTTTAATTGCAAAAATATTTCCTATAATAAACTCAAGATTAATGTATAATTTTCCCCTTATTAATTTTCAGAGAAGGAATGATGCTAAAGCTGAAACTCCAGTACTTTGGCCACGCCATGCAGAGCTGACTCATTGGAAAGACTCTGATGCTGGGAGGGATTGGGGGCAGGAGGAGCAGGGGACGACCAAGGATGAGATGGCTGGATGGCATCATGGACTCGATGGACGTGAGTCTGAGTGAACTCCGAGAGATGGTGATGGACAGGGAGGCCTGGTGTACTGCAGTTCATGGCGTCACAAAGAGTCGGACACGATTGAGCAACTGAACTGAACTGAATTTTCAGAGATAGAGTGGGTTAATCCTCACAATGGTATTTAAAATATTTATTGTTGCTGTTTGCTCACCTTTCACTTCTTCTTTTTGAACATTATAGACATGACTTATCATGTATTTAGTGTGTTTCAAGGTAGTGAATTATTCCTTCAGCAGTTTTTAAATTGGCCATAAGCTGGCTGTTACGTCTCTTTAGCATACGTTTGTTCATTTTCTTTTGCCTTTCTCATAACAAAATGTTTCAGGCCCTGCTCACATAGTCCTTATTGAGAACTCCAGGCTGCTAATTCTCCAAGAAGTCCTGGATATTCTTTGTAAAGAAGGTGGTTTATTGACATTTAGGGATGAGGGTTTATTGTCAATGAGTATTACTGCTTCTAAACTCTTTTCATACAGTAGGTAATTTGAATAACTTCCAGTTTGAATTTACCATTTCAGGATTTTAATTTTTTTTAAAATTTATTTATTTTTTTAATTACAATACTGTATTTGTTTTGCCATACATTGACACGAATCAGCCATAGGTGAACACAATCGATTTTGTTGTATATGTATATCTATTTTCTTACACATTAGAAATTTGATTTTAAAAACTTTAGTATGATGATTTGATGTTTATACAACACACATAGAATAGTTTCAAATGACTATACAAATACTACATTAAGAGTTGGACTAGTGAGAGAAATTTATCTTAGCACTTTTTTATTTTTAAGCACTGTATTTACTTACATTATCATTTGTTTATTGAAATTTTTGGATCTAGACACATTATTAAAGCATATTTTTCAAAAGTGTGCTTGTTTAAAATAGCAATTATAAATCATCTAGTTAAACTATTTCTAAAACTTTTCATAGTCACAGATCTATTTTTCTGAATCACTTTTCAACTCAGCCGTCAAAGTCTGTATTCTATTTTATACTGTCCTGTTAGTCAAAAAATTATCAGTAAAGCATCATTTCTTTATACACTGCACATGCTAATCTCTGGATTTTTCTTTCAAGTGGCTGGTTCCCATTTTGGTACCTTATTGTTTAAATAAACTGAATCTTTTTACTCAAACTGAGCAGAAAGTTTTTGACAAGCTGATGCCCACAGTTTAAAAGAGAGAGCCCTGATTAATGTATGAATTGGTCCCATTAGTCTATTAGTGCTCTAGAAGTCTTCAACTATGTGCTAAACTCAACAATTACTTGCCTTCAGTTGTACTATTTGGTGTTCAACCCCACATGTTCATTACCACCTCCACACCTTACTCCATTCAGATGATAAAAACAAAAACCGTTAAGAGGTAAATAGGTAAAGATAATAAGGGTATGAACAACTCCTGATACTATAGAAAGATATCATTATGTGAAGAATACAATCTGATTTCAGAGAGGTAAGAAAAAAATGCTTACTTTGAAATCTGAGATAAGAAGTTGCCAAATGTCATCCATATAAGGATGAATAAAAGGATCTCTTTTCTCATAAGTTTGTTATCAAACTGATTTCTATGACCTCAAGAGATAAGTAAACATGTTTAGTGCTGTTTCAGCTTGATTTTATCTTATCAAGAGTAAATCTGAGTATTGTTTTCATGTGTTTAAAGACTATTGTCATTTCTACCAAAAAAGAAAAACAAAAAACAAAAAACAAAACAGAAACTGAGCAGAAGACCTAAACAGACATTTCTCTAAAGAAGACATATAGACGGCCAATAAACACATGAAATGATGCTCAACATTGCTCATTATTCAGTTCAGTTCAGTTCAGTCACTCAGTCGTGTCCAAATCTTTGCGACCCCATGAATCACAGCATACCAGGCCTTCCTGTCCATCACCAACTCCTGGAGTTCACTCAAACTCATGTCCATCGAGTTGGTGATGCCATCCAGCCATCTCATCCTCTGTTGTCCCCTTCTCCTCTTGCTCCCAATCCCTCCCAGCATCAGAGTTTTTCCAATGAGTCATGTCTTCACATGAGGTGGCCAAAGTAATGGAGTTTCAGCTTTAGCATCAGTCCTTCCAAAGAACACCCAGGACTGATCTCCTTTAGAATGGACTGGTTGGATCTCCTTGCAATCCAAGGGACTCTCAAGAGTCTTCTCCAACACCACAGTTCAAAAGCATCAATTCTTTGGCACTCAGCTTTCTTCACAGTCCAACTCTCACATCCATACATGACTACTGGAAAAACCATTGCTGATTATTAGAGAAATGCAAATCAAAACTACAGTGAAGTATTACCTCATACCAATTAGAATAAACATCATCAAAAAAAAATCTCAAAAAACCAAAAACTACAAATAATAAATATTGGAGAGGATGTGGAGAAAAGTGAGCCCTACTGCACTTTTGGTAAAAATGGAAACTGATACAGCTTCTATAGAGACCACTATGGAGATTCCTTTAAAAACTACCGTATAACCCAGAAATCCCACTACTGGGCATACACTGAGAAAACCACAATTCAAAAAGACACATGTACCCCGTTGTTTATTGCAGCACTATTTACAATAGCCAAGACATGAAAGCAATCTAGATGTCCATCGATGGATGGATAAAGAAGATGTGGTACAGTGGAATATATACACAATGAAATATTACTCAGCCATAAAAAGGAGCAAATATGAACTGAGGTGGATGAATTCAGAACCTATTATCTATCTATCTATAACATATATATTATATAATATATAACCTAATATATAAGTATCATATATTAACACATATATATGGAATTTTGAAAAATGAGCCTATTTACAGGAAAGGAATGGAGACAGGGACATGGAGAACAAGATTGGTGACACAGTGGGGGAAGGAGAGGGTGGGGTGAGTTGAGAATGTAGCGTTGACATAAGCTACCATGTGTAAAATAACTAGCTAGGAGGAAGCTGTTATATAACACAGGAAGCCCAACCTGGTGCTCTGTGACAACCTAGAAGGGTGGGATGTGGGGCTGGGAAGGAAGCTCAAGAGGGAGCTTCCTTATATATGTGTGTATATATAAGCTTCATATATATATGTGTGTATGTATATATATATATATATATAATGTGTGTGTGCATGTCTATGTGTGTGCATAGTTATGACTGATTTCTGTTGCTATATGGCAGAAACCAATAAAACATTGTAAAGCAGTTGTATCCTCCAATTAAAAAATTTTTACAAAGTAAAGACATTAGCATTTCTTTAATGATAAATAAAATTTTTTATGTATGTCTTTGTACTTGAACATTTTTTTAGTAATTGATTTCAGAGATTTTAATGAGTTTGTGAGATTAACCTCTTGCCTGTCATATAAGTAATAATTATTTCCCCACAATTTTGTCTTTTGATTTGCTTATGACATTTTTTCTATAAATATCTTTTTAAATTTTACAGTCAAAGCAATTACTGTTTTCTTGTACTGCTTCTTAAATTGAATGCTAAAAATGTTTTTCTGCTCTTAAGGTTATTAAAGTCAACCAATGTTGTTCTAATAATGGCATGGTTTACATTGATATATCTAAAACTCTGACCTATGTGGAAATGATCAAAATGTAAAATGTGACATTACAGTTTACAAGTAGCTACCCAGTTGATCTAACAGCATTTATTAAAAAGTCTACTTTTTTTCTCTCATTGATAGGAAATACCATGTCTACCGCATACTGATTCCCTTATGTACTGGATTTTCTATATGGATTCTATATTTATCTCCACTAATCTTTCCATATGTCTGTGCCCAATATAGTAATTTTATTTCTGAAGCTTCATCTTATGCTTTAGTATCTGGTAGGTTTTTTTGGTACATGTTACTCAGCTGTTCTAGCATTGCTCACGACTAATGCTGTTTCTCAGGACCTACTTGCCATTTTCTTCACAGAGGTTTAACCTATTTCTTATTTTCATATTGAAAATGAGGCTTTCTTTTCCATTGTGTCTTCTAAGTGCATATATGAAAATAGATAGATTTAATTTAATATCCTGCTTCTTTACTGGATTTGCTCATGGTAATAGCTTTTGCATTGATTCTTTTTGGTTTTCCTTCTTTATAAAATAGAAATCTCTTAACAGAGTTAGTTTTACCTCTTTATACTTGTTATAAATCTAATTTCTGTCTCCTGTCTAATCTCATTGACTAATATCTCCAGTATGTTTAATTTTATGTATTTTAAATATTACAAATACATAGGAGTCCATATTAAACAAGCCTACAGATCAATAAATTAATATAATCCACCTATTTAATCACCACTCATGTAATAAGAATGCTTCACACATCCTCTGTTTGATATTAATGTACCCACATGGGCTTTCTACTGACCAATTTTTATATTAAAATTTTCATTTAGAATACTGTATATTTCATGTCTAGAGTTTCTATTTGACTGTTTCTTATAACATCTACTTTGTTCCTCATTATAGCCATGCTTTCCTTTTGATATTTGAATATATAAAGCATACATATAAACATTTTTAAAGATCATGTCTGCAAATTCCAACATCTTTGAGACTGCTGTTTCCATCAACTGATTACCTCCAAAGGACACAATTTCCTATGTCTTGATATGTCTAGTAATTTTTTGTTTGATGCTGGACTTGGTGATGTTACATTATTCAATGCCTGGACTCTGTTGTCTCACTTTAAAGACTTCAGTCTTTGCTCTGGTAGGTAGTTACTGACAAATTAGCTTGATAATTTTGGGACTTGTTTTCAGGCTTTAAAAAGGGATAATCCAGAATAGACTTGTTCATTGGTGAGTTCAACTTCTTTACTATGGTGAAATTCTTCTGGAGTCTCCAGTGAATACCCTCTGCATTCAACAAAGTCTACTTTGTCTGGTGAAACTCAAGCTGCCACCTTTCTGAGACTCTTCATAATTATTGGCTTCCTCAGAAAGTTTTCTTCCTCTGGGAGTTTTTCTTTGCTTGCACCTCTGGAGTTTTACCATATAAGCATACATATTGATGTTCATACAAAGCCTGAAGTGGTCTCCTATGCAGATTTTAAAAACTCTGTCTTTGCATGATTCTCTCCTCTCTCATTCTGATGTGCAAATTCCAGTCACGGTAGGCTTACCAAACTCAAATCTGTTGAATTCTCTTTGTGTTCCCTCTCCTGTTTACTGTTCAGAAATTGCCTAAAGGAAAAAAAATTCAGAGCAATTGTAGAGCTGACCTCATTTCTCTATCCCCTCTTTCCTCAAAAATAATAGTCCTCTGCTGTCCAATTTCCAATACCTGAGAAAAATTATATTATGTATGTTTTGCAGTTTTTAAATTATTTATGGTAGAATGGTCATTCTGGACTTGTTATTCCAAAATTCTTAGAAGCAGATCTCTAATGATCTTTTTTGTTGTTTTATAGCAACATATTTCCTGATTGTTTATTGCTCTGTACTATTTCAAATTCAGCAATAAACTCTGAGATAAAAGCCTAGCAGAAAAACTATCTTACTTCTGTGAGAATGTGTTTTCCCTGAATCTTGCTACATTTTTGCACATGTTGTAATTTCATTTTTCTTGTTAATACTTGAGTGTGTTTTTCCTGTACTATCTTTTAGAGATTTATTCTGGTTGGAGGGAGGAAGAGTTTCTATGGTTTTCCACGTTTTGGTAAAGAAGGTTTTCTGTTTCTATACAATAGAATGTTTCACTAATATACTGCTCTCTTTTTGTTGTTATTACTTTCTTTTATTTTAGACGGGCTCTCGCTGCTGTGCTGTGCTTAGGTGCTCAGTTGTATTCAACTCGTTGTCAAGATACAAAATTGAAGAAATAGAAGGAAAAATAGGTACTTAATGTGTTATACATGTTTGGTACTGTAACAAAGAGACTGGAATAGGGTATACTTTTAAAGTATTTCCTGGCCCCTGTATATTAGTTTGGTTTAACAAACAAAGAATCTCGATTTGTAGATATTAAGCAATGAGGTTGAAGGTCTTCAGACTGTATCTCTATCCCTGAACCTTGTGCATGACTGATCTGCAGACAGGAAATACTTCTATTGCTATTATGAATGTGAAACTACTAAGTTTTGAACATTTGTATGTCTAGAGGTTGTGATTGTACTAATACTACACATAAAGAAGGTATGGGAAACATAATCTACCCAGTATCAAATCACTCGTAAATACTCTCTTCTGTGTGACTCTAAAGCTAATGTCCTTAATTTCTACATTTGACTTTCTCCAGGCAGACAGTAGCAACTGTTTTGTAGTTCTACAAGCCAGTACTATGGTATTATCAAGGTGACATAAATTCTTAAGAGTGACCATGCATCATCTTCTCAAAAAGTTTTTTTTTTTCTTTTAATGATGGTACACCATGATGGCAATCAGAAAAAAATTTAAAAAGTCTGAAATGAAATACATTGACACAGGAAAAGGCAGAGTTTGGGGAAATAAGAGGATCAAGAAAGCAGAAACATAAATAGGAGAGTAGGTTTATGAATGTGCTTTTCCTTTAAAATAGAGATACAACAATAGAGATATATTTCAGTGTTGTATATCAATTTGTTTTTAAAACTTCCATTTTTACAACCAAATAGTTTACACCTTTCAATACACTGAATAATTAGCTGTCCCTTTTCTGCTTCTAAGCACTTCTGGAGTTTGGAATCTGGCACCACGTGGTTGCATAGGTAGTACCCTTACTAAAGTTCATATGATGTTTTCATAAGGTGCTACTATTTGGTAATAAAATTAATTTTATTGTATTCGGAAGATATGTGCTGAAATTTAATATTGTCTTTTAAACTGTCCACATTCTCCTTCAATTCCAGTTCAGCTAAACAAGGAAAGGCAGAGCAGTGATCACATTAAATTTAAACAGCAAAACAATGTATTACTTTTAGATACAACCATACAGATTCCTACCAATAATTGGCTACTAATTTTTGAGTGTTTATATCTACAGTTTCTTTATACAAAATATGTCTAGTACTCAAAAAAATTATGCCTAAGTGATGACGGTTTTATAAAAAGCAAAGAAACATAGCTTTTGTAAATATAAAAAATAAATGCATATAAATAAGGCAATTTTCTCTTTTCCAAACTGATTATCTTAAACATCTATTGTTTGACATTATGTCCCTTAGCTAATAGCAATATAATGCAGGTTTAATGGATGTCATTTTTCAGGCATTTAGATTTTTAATTGCTTTCCTTTCAGCTTCATTAGCACAATGGCAACTCTTTAGTCATTTCAATTTTAGGTAAAAAAAAAAATTGTTTCTGCAACTTCTTTTCTGGTTTCAAGAGAATGTGCTATTAAATAAACATATCACAGAAATTCAGGTTTTCTATACACAGCAACAAATTTCAGAGTGGCTGAAATAGGCATCCATCGTTTGGCTTTTCTAACACTTTTTGCCCATAATCTAATAAAATTAATACCGTTTTACTCCAAAAATAACCTCTTTTGTTGCTCTATCTCTTCCAAAGAGCATGTCTATCATAATGCCTGGGTCAGCTCCCTAATTCCACTAAAGGTGTGGTTGCCAAAGGTCATGAAATCCAGAAAAATAATCAAAGCAGCCCAGAGCCTTAGCCCATGAGCTATTAGGACTATGTATCTGGTTGACAGCTATTTTCTCTAACTGTATGTAAGACTCTCTCTACATAGAAACATGCAAACAAGGGTTTTTGGAAATAGGGTGAATATTACATTGTTTGGCATGTTAACTGTGCCACACTTTAACTTAGGTTATTAACCTCTGTACTTCCCAGTTATGTGAGTCACTGTATCTCTGATTTTGATTTTTGTAACTAGCTCAAGTTAGTTTTCAGGCACAGTGAATCAAAATCAATTTTCATTAATTCAATCATTTCAGTGAAGTGGCTCAAGAAATCATAATGTGCAGTAGTGGAATCACTGACTAATAGCTTCAAAATGTCAAGGTTGGACGAAAGGCTCCTGTCACTGAGTACACACCATAGGTTTCTCAGGAAGTGACAACATTTCAGAAAGTTGGTGAACATATATCTGAATTCCTCTGCTCTTTTCTGATTACAAAGTATTGCTAGGTTGATCCTATAAAATAAAATTCATCAATTTACTAATGAACTCATTCAAAAAAATTGCATGCAAGAAAAAGACAAATTGCTTGTCTAAATTCAGTTCAGTTCAGTCGCTCAGTTGCATCTGACTCTTTGCGACCCCATGAATCCAAGCACGCCAGGCCTCCCTGTTCATCACCAACTCCTAGGGTTTACTCATACCCCATGTCCATCAAGTCGGTGATGCCATCCAGCCATCTCATCCTCTGTTGTCCCCTTCTCCTCCTGCCCCCAATCCCTCCCAGCATCAGAGTCTTTTCCAGTGAGTCAGCACTTTGCATGAGGTAGCCAAAGTATTGGAGTTTCAGCTTTAGCATCAGTCCTTCCAAAGAACACCCAGGACTGAGTCTCCTTTAGGATGGACTGGTTGGATGTCCTTGCAACACCACAGTTCAAAAGCATCAATTCTTCAGCACTCAGCTTTCTTCACAGTCCAACTCTCACATCCATACATGACCACTGGAAAAACCATAGCCTTGACTAGACGGACCTCTGTTGGCAAAGTAACATCTCTGCTTTTGAATATGCTGTCTAGGTTGGTCATAACTTTCCTTCCAAGGAGTAAGCGTCTTTTAATTTCATGGCTACAGTCACCATCTGCAGTGATTTTGGAGCTCCCAAAAATAAAGTCTGACACTGTTGTCTAAATTACCTCCTAGCTAATTCCTCCTAAATGGATGTTATCTTCAGGTCCCAGAGGCCATCTTTGCAGATGTTAAAAAAAAAGAAAAATTCTCTGGGAGCCATAGAAAATTGTTTTATAGGCTGCTTCCATAGCTTTCAACTTGGAAAGTTGTTGTCCTGAGAAGCAAATGTGACTTTCCATAAGAGCTGTTTCATTATACATTACTTCTGCAAGAAGTAAACTGGCATAAGTTCAGGTGAGAAGACAAGGCAAAAAGAAAGAGTAAACCTTTAAACTATGAGCTATAGCTAAAGCACTTCATAGAAGACAGAGAATAATTCAATCCAGGAGAAACTGAAGAATATTTAAGACAGTGTGGCATGGTAAATATGACAGAAATAAGTATATATAAATTTAAAAAATAATCTTTTCCAAACTTACAATTTATCTTTTGCAAGTAGTAAGGATAAATTAATGAAAAATTTAACAGCTCTAAAAACAACTATTAACCAATTTTATATTACCACAAACAACTGAAATCTTTCTGAGATGGCCTGAATAAAGTATAATAAATGGGACAATTTTAGAAAGTCAACTATTGATGAGTTTACTTTTTCATTAAAAATTTTTTCCTTTAAAAATTCTATATGTGATACAGTTTATGTTTCTTACAGTGAATTAAATTATATAATTCTAAGTAGAAATATTGCTGGGAGAAATATCAACTTCAGATTTGCAGATGATACCACCCTAATGGCAGAAAGCAAAGAGGAACTAAAGAGCCTCCTGATGAAAGTGAAAGAGTAGAGTGAAAAAGCTGGCTTAAAACTCAACATTAAAAAACTAAGATTGTGGCATCTGGTCCCATCATTTCATGACACATAGAAGGGGTAGAAGTGGAAATAGTGGCAGATTTTGTTTTCTTGAATTCCAAAATCACTGTGGAGAGTGACTGCAACCATGAAATAGTAATGATGACCCTGTATGTGAGACAACAAAAGAGACACAGAGGTATAGAATGGACTTTTGGACTCTGAGGGAGAAGGAGAGGGTGGGATGATTTGGGAGAATGGCACTGAAATAGATATACTATCATATAAGAAACAAAGTGCCAGTCTATGTTCAATACAGGATACAGGATGCTTGGGGCTGGTGCACGGGATGATCCAGGGAGATGATATGGGGTGGGAGGTGGGAGGGGGCTTTGACATTGGGAGATCGTGTATACCTGTGGCTGATTCATGTCAATGTATGGCAAAACAAATACAGTATTTTAATGTAGAATAAACTATTAAAAAATAAAATAGAAAAGATAGCAAAAAAAAAAAAAGACACTTGCTCCTTTTAAAAGAAGAAAAGCTATGACAAACCTAAACAACATATTTAAAAGCAGAGACATCAGTTTGTCCACAAAGGTCCATATAGTTAAAGCTATGGCTTTTCTAGTAGTCATGTACAGATGAGTATCATAAAGAAAGCTGAGTGCTGAAGAATTGGTGATTTTGAATTCTGGTGCTGGAGAAGACTCCTGAGATTCTCTTGGACAACAAGATCGAACCAGTCAATCCTAAAGGAAATTAATTCTGAATACTCACTGGAGGGACTGATGCTGAAGCTCTAATACTTGGGCCACCTAACATGAAGAGCTGACTCACAGGAAAAGAGCCTGCTGGGAAATACTGAGGGCAGGAGGAGAAGGGGGTGACAGAGAATGAGATGGGTTGGTGGCATCCCCAACTCAATGGACATGAGTTTGAGCAAACTCTGGGAAATAGTGAAGGACAGGGGAGCCTGGCATTCTACAGTCTATGGGGTCACAAAGGGTCAGACACAACTTAGTGACAGGACAACAAAATAGACACATTATAAAATACATGGCAGATATCTATGATTTTCCTTACGCTTTTCAAGAATAAACTGAGCCTATCCCCTTTGACAGTGCCAAACAAACTTCCTACTTAGAGCACCAGTTTTAGAAAACACTGCAAGTATATTCTCCTTTCTTTATGGAGAACTAGATAGGCCTTTTGTCAGCTCTGAGACCCCATATGTCTTTCTCAAGAACTTGGGAGCCAACTCTTTGAAATGTAAATATCAAAGATACCACCTCGATACCCCAGTGTCTGTGACAGACTAGGAACCTCATCTTTGCTCCAAGTTCCAAAGCTACTTTCTGTCATAGAGATATGCGAAGCTAATATAGATGGTTATTCCAAATATTAGGTAAAGTCAGATAATCTATATGTGACAAATGGTGCTGTCAAGTCCTGTTACTCAACGACTAGTTGTATATCTTGAACACAAGTATTTAATGTGTCTTCTCTGCTGGGCTATATAAGGAAGTGAGATTCCTTTGTTTTTGCATCAGTAAACTGGGAGCCAGTGGGATGCATGACACTGTGGTTTAATGCTTATCCCACGATACAACTGGTTTCTATCTCCTCTGTCTTTGTGGATGGCTTTCTGGTTTGGAGTAGTGTTTCCAATTATATTTCCCAACAGTGCACACACATGCATTTTGTATTTAGTATATTTTCAAATTTGCCTTGCATTTCTTTTCATTATTTAAATCTATGAACAACTCTTTTCAATACTTCTATTTGCTCTGATATAATTTAGGAAATTCTCCTTGATGCTTTCTCAACTAAGACCTTGATATCATCTTCATCCTGCTGATACTTAGGAAACTTCCAGGAGCAGAGCACTATGGCTAGTCATACAGGGTTAAGTCATGTGTTGGCTCATTATGCCATCTGTTTGTCAAATTATAAGCTTGGCAAGGCTTTAACCTTCTTCACTCACTCCACCATTGTATGTCTTTGCCAAAACTGATGAAAATCACCTGCTACAACCTCTTTTAGATGTTTACTTTTTAAGGTTGTATACTTTTAAAACTGTTTTGTCTTGCTGCTGGTGAATTCTTTGCTTACCTTTAATATTTTTAATCATTTGATTACATGATAAGAGATAGATATTAGTGATACTACCTCTTTTTCCTGTCATTTTTCTGTATCTCTGTAATTTATCATGTTTTCTATACTTCCTACATGAACATTAAGGAGAGAAAATAATTTCCTCTCCTGGATTACACTAATGCCTTAAAAACAAAAAACAAACAAAAAAAAACCCTGCTTTTTCTCTCAGATAGAGCTGAGCCAACTCAAGAGAAGAACAAGTGTCAGTCAGACAGATGATGTATTTTATGCAAATTCCTCATCCCTGAACTGGCTAGTACTCCTTTTAAACGAGGCTGTTTGTCCAGCAAAGAAAATACTCCTTGTTGTGTTGCAGTGTGCTTAGTCGCTCAGTCATGTTTGACTCCTTGTGACCCCATGGACCGTAGCCTGCCATGCTCCTCTCTCCATGGGGATTCTCCAGGCAGGAATATTGGAGTGGGTTGCCATGCCCTCCTCCCTTGTTACATTGGCCCCTAATTCTCCTATAATTATGTACAGTGAGACCACATCCTTTTACTGGGGCACATTCCATCGTCTCTAGTGGTGCCTAGATCAGCACACATCATTACACGCAATGGAGAAACTGGGATTGTGGGTTGGGTGATGTGTATACTAATCGTAAGCCTTTCACAGTAAGTTTTTCCTTATGTCCACATTTTCTGTCTATTCCCTTTACATGACGAAGATTAACCACCTTAATGTAAAAGACAGCACAAGTACACGTTTTTAAGAACAATGTCCTCACTATGTTTAATGTCCTATGCTACAAGTAATTATAGAGCCTGACAGCATATCGCTATCATTCTACACATCAACAGGTAAGAGGTACCATACAACTTCAGAGAGAAAAGATTATTTAGAGTCAAAGGAAGAATCATTTCAGAATTTTTGAAACCTGACTTATTTACTTCAAAGATATTCTGCATTGTCAATATCTTATCTGGACTGGTTTGTGCTTTCAAAAAAGAAAAAAAGTGAATTTAAAATAATTGGTCCTTTGGAGAAAGTCAAGAACTACTTCTTCACTTGTGAAGAAGTAGTTCTTCATATTTGATATAGACATTTAAGACTTGAGCCAGGGGGCCAGAATGTCCAACTATTAGTTCCAAAGTTACAAATGGATATTTGGAGGTAAGATTTCTGTATAATGGAGAAGGCAATGGCAACCCACTCCAGTACTCTTGCCTGGAAAATCCCATGGATAGAGGAGCCTGCCTGGTAGGTAGCAGTCCCTGGGGTCGCTAAGAGTCGGACACAACTGAGTGACTTCACTTTCACTTTTCACTTTTATACATTGGAGAAGGAAATGACAACCCACTCCAGTGTTCTTGCCTGGAGAATCCCAGGGACAGGGGAGCCTGGTGGGCTGCCATCTATGGGGTCGCACAGAGTCAGACACGACTGAAGCAACTTAGAAGCAGCAGCATTTCTGTATACCTAGAAGGTTACAGATATTACAGATACCAAAGGGACATTTCATGCGAAGGTGGGCACAATAAAGGACAGAAATGGTCTGGGCCTAACAGAAGCAGAAGATATTAAGAAGAGGAGGCAAGAATACACAGAACTATACAAAAAAGATCTTCATGAACCAGATAAATACAATGGTGTGATCACTTACCTAGAGCCAGATATCCTGGAGTGTGAAGTCAAGCGGGCCTTAGCAAGTATCACTATGAACAAAGCTAGTGGAGGTGAAAGAATTCCAGTTGAGCTATTTCCAATCCTAAAAGATGATGCTGTGCTGCCCTTAATATACCAGCAAATTTGGAAAACTCAGCAGTGGCCACAGGACTGGAAAAGGTCAGTTTTCATTCCAATCCCAGAGAAGCAATGCCAAAGAATGCTCAAAATACCACAAAACTGCACTCATTTCATATACTAGCAAGGTGATGCTCAAAATCCTTTAAGCTAGGCTTCAGTAATACATAAACCGAGAACTTCCAGATGTACAAGCTGGATTTAGAAAATACAGAGGAACCAGAGATCAAGTTGCAAACATCCTCTGGGTCATAGAAAAATCAAGGGATTCTGCAAAGCATCTATTTCTGCTTCATTGACTATGCTAAAGCCTTTAACTGTATACATCACAACAAACTGTGGAAAATTCTTAAAGGAATGGGAATACAGATCACCTTACCTGCCTCCTGATAAACCTGTATGCCAATCAAAAAACAACAGCTAGAACCAGACATGGAACAATGGACTGGTTCCAAATTGGGAAAGCAGTACATCAAGGCTGTATATTGCCTCCCTGCTTATTTAACTTATATGCAAAGTACATCATGAGAAATGCCAGACTGGATGAAAAACAAGCTAGAATCAAGACTGCTGGGAGAAATGTCAATAACTTCAGATATGCAGATGACACCACCCTTATGGCAGAAAGCGAGAAGGAACTAAAGAGCCTCTTGATGAAAGTGAAAGAAGAGAGTGAAAAAGCTGGCTTAAAACTCAATATTAAAAACAACAACAACAACAACAACAACAACAACTAAGATCATGGCATCTGGTCCCATCGCTTCATGGCAAATAGATGGGGAAAAAAGGAAATAATGACAAATTTTATTTTCTTGGGTTCCAAAATCAATGCTGAAGGTGACTGCAGCCATGAAATTAAAAGATGTCTGCCCCTTGGAAGAAGAGCTATGGACAACCTACACAATGTATTAAAAATCACACACATCACTTGGCTAACAAGAGTTCATATAGTCAAATCTATGGTTTCACCAATAGTCATGTACACATATGAGAGTTGGACCATAATGAAGGCTGAGCACTGAAGAGTTGATGCTTCTGAACTGTAGTGCTGAAAAGACTCCAGACTCCTTTAGACAGCAAGGAGATCAAAGCAGTCAACTCTAAAGGAAATAAGTCCTAAATATTCATTGGAAGGATTGATGCTAAGGCTGAAGCTCCAATACTCTGGCCACCTAATGCAAAGATTCAGCTCATTGGGAAAGACCTTGTTGCTGGGAAAAATTGAAGGCAGGAGGAGAAGAGGGCAATAGAGGATGAGATGATTAAATGGTATCATTGACTCAATGGATCTGAGTTTGAGCAAGCTCTGGGAGAACTATCTAGTAAAGGACAGGGAAGTCTGGTGTGCTGCAGTTCATGGGGTTGCAAAGAGTCAGACACAACTGAGTAGCTGAACTGAACACTATACATTCCTATTTCTTACGATGATCTTAAAATTTCAGTCAAATAATTATCTGGAAAAATATAAATGCAAATAATATATCAAAAGATGCCAAGTTAGATTTGATTAGTCACTTTATAACCAAAATAAGGGACAAAGATCTGACCTTGCTAGAGTCAGGCCACCTTTTTCACATATCTCCCGTCTCTCAAGATTTCTTCAAATTCACTGTAGGGATGCAGTGGAAATATGGGAGTTATGTGTCTCTATTTCATACTAACTTTTTTAACCTAAAGATGTTCTGCTATTCATTCATTCACTAATTCAATAAATATTGATCAAGCAGTATGCACTGAGTATACAGTGGTGAACTCCAGAAAATATGGCTTACAATTTAATAAGAGAGACCGGTCTTAGTCAATGCAACAAATAAATATACAATTTAAATTTGTTTAAAAATTTTTTTTGGAAGAAAGCCAAAAATACCCTGAAGTTATAGGGAAGCCTGGAGGAATAAATTTAGATGTGGGTCAGTGATGGTTTCTCTTTGGAAGAGATTTTGAGACTGTAAGAATCACTGAGTGATGGAAGAATGGTAGAGATACCAGTGTGTGTGAAAGGTTAGAGACAGGAAGAGAATAAAGCAAACTTGTCTAGACTAAGTGAAGAAGAGAGGAGCAAAAGACTCTAGGAGAGGTAGACTGCGGTCAGAAAGTGCCTTAGATACTGCATACTGAAAATAATACATAATACCACTTAACTGCTAGTACAAGTTAAATATCTATAATCTCATGAATTATTGTCCTCTCTCTGTTCTTGTTAAACACTCAGTGCCTGTCTCAAACTATTCTTGGAAGCTCAAGTTTTGAAGGTTTCTTTCCTATGAGCCTGTATTCCCCAGTCAGTAACCCATTTTCCAATGCCTTTTCTGGTGTCTTAATTCAATCTATTTCAAATTAGACCAGTCCTATTTCATCTCCTTGAATTTTGGGGAAAAATTAATTTGATGAAGTGCTAAGTCACTTCAGTCTTGCCTGACTCTGTGCAACCCCATAGACGGCAGCCCACCAGGCTCCGCCGTCCTGGGATTCTCCAGGCAAGAACACTGGAGTGGGTTGCCATTTCCTTCTCCAATGCATGAAAGGGAAAAGTGAAGTGAAGTCGCTCAGTCGTGTCCGACTCTTAGCAACCCCATGGACTGCAGCACACCAGGCTCCTTCATCCAAGGGATTTTCCAGGCAAGAGTACTGGAGTGGGTTGCCATTGCCTTCTCTGATTTGATGAAGTAATATGTGCTAAAATGTAAGCAGTTGAAAATAACCCAAAATGTCATCATCCCTGAATATTTCCATTTATGATGCTTTTAAAAGTGCTAACACAAAGAACTGAGGGATGTGAGACTTGCAACAAATTGTCAAGGGACAAATGGAGGCGATATCCTAAGTGAGAAAAGTTTGATCTTAACAAAATGACATCCATGGCCATCTTCTATCCCTAAATGTGTGTGACCAGTGACATTTTAGCAAAGAACATTTTAAGGAAAATATACTGCCTAAGTAACATTTTTCCAGAATCAAGAATCAAATAAAATTTTTAGATCTTGGGATTAGGAACAAATGTCTTTTAGTTTTACTTCTTCTCCAGGGCAAATACACTGAAGTATATAAAAAGTAAAATAGTAAAGTATTTACAATATGTTAAATTGCTCAGGCCACAGTATACAAATCATGAAAAATATCTTTCTCAAAATTCATTGTCTGTGAAAGATGCCTTATGGTTAGTATAAGAACACATTGCTAGATTCCAACACTTGTGAAATACTGAAAAAATATTAATGGGAATTATTAGCAATTTTAATATTTTTAAAAGTAAATGTAAACTAAATAATGACTTTATACTTTAGTGAGGTAATAAGACTATAAGACAGGAATTCCCAAGTTTTTCTTGAAACCAAATATATTTATTTTTCTATCAATATTTTTCCTTCCATTTTATTTTTTTTTGTATATAAGAATGTATTTATTGACATGTGAGTAAAATTAAAACTGCAGGTATTTTTTTGACCCTAGAGAAATTCTGAAAGAGCAAATCATGTAATAAAAAGAAAATTAGTTATTATACATAACAGTAATTAAAGCAGGTCTTTCCTACTAGATGCTAAAATATATATAAAAGATACTAGGATTGTAAGAGGACAATATTAAAATAAGATTAGTCAATGGAAGTTAAAATAAAATGAAATAAAAACCACTGGGAGTAATAAATAGATACACAAGAAACATACTAGTAACCTATAGGATGAAAATGAGTCATTTTAAAAATATGTCAAAAGGACTTCATCCAGAATTTTAAAGATATAATGGACAATGTAGGATGTTGGAGTCAAATCTACTGCTTGGAATATTCTTTTAGAGTTTGGTTTCCAATATTAACTATAGTAACAAACATTTTTTTTCATCCTGTATTTCATTACTCATAAAGTAAGGATATTGTGAAATAATCTGTACTTATCTTTGTATTTCCCTTTATACCTTCCTCCATATTATTAATAGTAGTTTCCAAACTTTCTTTTTTATTTTTATTAAATTTATTTATTTTTTAAATAACAATACTGTATTTGTTTTGCCATACATTGACACAAATCAGCCATAGGTGAACACAATCTCTTAATGCCAAAGCCCCTCCCACCTCCCACCCCACATCCTCTACTTGAATCATCCTGTGCATCCGCCCCATGCATCCTGCATCCTACATTGAACATAGATTGGCGCTTCATTTCTTACAAGAAAATATACATGTTTCATTGCCATTCTCCCAAACCATCCCACCCTTTCCCTCTCCCTCAGAGTCCAAAAGTCCACTCTATACCTCTGTGTCTCTTTGTTGTCTCACATATAGGGTCATCATTACTGTCTTCTAAATTCCATATATATGTGTCAGTATACTGTATTGGTGTTTTTCTTTCTGGCTTACTTCACTCTGTATAATCGATTCCAATTTCATCCATCTCATTAGAACTGAGTCAAATTTATTCTTTTTAAGGGCTGAGTAGTACTCCATTGTGTATATGTACCACAGCTGTCTTATTCAATCATCTGCTGATGGACATCTAGGTTGCTTCCATGTCCTGGCTATTATAAACAGCGCTGCAATGAACATTGGGGTACATGTCTCTTTCAATTCTGGTTTCCTCGGTGTGTATGCCCAGCAGTGGGATTGCTGGGTCATAAGGCAGTTCTATTTGCAATTTTTTAAGGACTCTCCACACTGTTTTCCATAATGGCTGTACTAGTTTGCATTCCCACCAGCAGTGTAAGAGGGTTCCCTTTTCTCCACATCCTCTCCAGCATTTATTGCTTGTAGACTTTTGGATCGCAGCCATTCTGACTGGTGTGAAATGGTACCTCACTATGGTCTTGATTTGCATTTCTCTGATAATGAGTGATGTTGAACATCTTTTAATGTGTTTGTTAGCCATCCGTATGTCTTCTTTGGAGAAATGCCTATTTAGTTCTTTGGCCCATTTTTTGATTGGATCATTTATTTTTCTGGAGTTGAGCTGCATAAGTTGCTTATATATCTTTGAGATTAGTTGTTTGTCAGTTGTTTCATTTGCTATTGTTTTCTCCCATTCAGAAGGCTGTCTTTTCACCTTGCTTATAGTTTCCTTTGTTGTGCAGAAGCTTTTAATTTTAATTAGATCCCATTTGTTTATCTTTGCTTTTATTTCCAGTATACTGGGAGTTGGATCATAGAGGATCCTGCTGTGATTTATGTCGGAGAGTGTTTTGCCTATGTTCTCCTCTAGGAGTTTTATAGTTTCTGGTCTTACATTTAGATCTTTAATCCATTTTCAGTGTATTTTTGTGTATGGTGTTAGAAAGGGGTCTAGTTTCATTCTTTTACAAGTGGTTGACCAGTTTTCCCAGCACCACCTGTTAAAGAGACTGTCTTTACTCCATTGTATATTCTTGCCTCCTTTGTCGAAGATAAGGTGTCCATAGGTGTGTGGGTTAATCTCAGGGCTTTCTATTTTGTTCCATTGATCTATATTTCTGTCTTTGTGCCAGTACCATACTGTTTTAATGACTGTGGCTTTGTAGTAGAGCCTGAAGTCAGGCAAGGTGATTCCTCCAGTTCCATTCTTCTTTCTCAAGATTGCTTTGGCTATTCGAGGTTTTTTGTATTTCCATACAAATCTTGAGATTATTTGATCTAGTTCTGAGAAAAATACTGCTGGAAGCTTGATGGGAATTGCATTGAATCTGTAGATTGCTTTAGGTAGTATACTCATTTTCACTATATTGACTCTTCTGCCCCATGAGCATGGTATATTTCTCCATCTATTAGTGTCCTTTTTGATTTCTTTCATCAGTGTTTTATAGTGTTCTATATATAGGTCTTTAGTTTCTTTAGGTAGGAATATTCCTAAGTATTTTATTCTTTTCGTTGCAATGGTGAATGGAATTGTTTCCTTAACTTCTTTTTCTACTTTCTCATTATTAGTGTATAGGAATGCAAGGGATTTCTGAGTGTTGATTTTATATCCTGCAACTTTACTGTATTCATTGATTAGCTCTAGTAGTTTTCTGGTCGAGTCTTTAGGATTTTCTATGTAGAGGATCATGTCATCTGCAAACAGTGAGAGTTTTGCTTCTTCTTTTCCAATTTGGATTCCTTGTATTTCTTTTTCTGCTCTGATTGCTGTGGCCAAAACTTCCAGTACGATGTTGAAGAGTAGTGGTGAAAGTGGACACCCTTGTCTTGTTCCTGACTTTAGGGGAAATGGTTTCAATTTTTTGCCATTGAGGATAACGTTAGCTGTGGGTTTGTCATATATAGCTTTTATTATGTTGAGGTATGTTCCTTCTATTCCTGCTTTCTGGAGAGTTTTTATCATAAATGGATGTTGAATTTTGTCAAAGGCTTTTTCTGCATCTATTGATATAATCATATGAATTTTATTTCTCAGTTTGTTAATGTGATGAATTACATTGATTGACTTGCGGATATTGAAGAATCCTTGCATCCCTGGGATAAAGCCCACTTGGTCATGGTGTATGATCTTTTTTAATGTGTTGCTGGATTCTGATTGCTAGGATTTTGTTGAGGATTTTTGCATATATGTTCATCAGTGATATTGGCCTGTAGTTTTCTTTTTTTGTGGTGTCTTTGTCAGGTTTTGGTATTAGGGTGATGGTGGCCTCATAGAATGAGTTTGGAAGTTTACCTTCCTCTGCAATTTTCTGGAATAGCTTCAGTAAGATAGGTGTTAGCTCTTCTCGGAATTTTGGTAGAATTCAGCTGTGAAGCCGTCTGGACCTGGGCTTTTGTTTGCTGGGAGATTTCTGATTACAGTTTCAATTTCCGTGCTTGTGATGGGTCTGTTAAGATTTTCTATTTCTTCCTGGTTCAGTTTTGGAAAGTTGTACTTTTCTAAGAATTTGTCCATTTCTTCCAAGTTGTCCATTTTATTGGCATATAATTACTGATAGTAGTCTCTTATGATTCTTTGTTTTTCTGAGTTGTCTGTCGTGATCTCTTCATTTTCATTTCTAATTTTGTTGATTTGATTTTTTTTTCTTTGTTTCTTGATGAGTCTGGCTAATGGTTTGTCAATTTTATTTATCCTTTCAAAGAACCAGCTTTTTGCTTTGTTGATTTTTGCTATGGTCTCTTTTGTTTCTTTTGCATTTATTTCTGCCCTAATTTTTAGGATTTCTTTCCTTCTACTAACTCTTGGGTTCTCTATTTCTTCCTTTTCTAGTTGCTTTAGGTGTAGAGTTAGGTTATTTATTTGACTTTTTCTTGTTTCTTGAGGTATGCCTGTATTGCTATGAACTTTCCTCTTAGGACTGCTTTTATAGTGTCCCAAAGGTTCTGTGTAGTTGTGTTTTCATTTTCATTCGTTTCAATGCATATTTTGATTTCTTTTTGATTTCTTCTGTGATTTGTTGATTATTCAGAAGGGTGTTGTTCAGCCTCCAAATGTTGGGATTTTTAATTGTTTTTCTCCTATTATTGAGATCTAACCTTAGTGCATTATGGTCAGAGAAGATGCTTGGAATAATTTCTATATTTTTGAATTTATCAAGGTTAGATTTATGACCCAGAATGTGATCTATTCTGGAAAAGGTTCCGTGTGCACTTGAGTAAAAGGTGAAATTCATTGTTTTGGGGTGAAATGTCCTATAGATATCAATTAGGTCTAACTGGTCAATTGTATTGTTTAACGTTTGCGTTCTTTGTTAATTTTCTGCTTAGTTGATCTGTCCATAGGTGTGAGTGGGGTATTAAAGTCTCCCACTATTATTGTGTTATTATTAATTTCCCCTTTCATGCTTGTTAGCAATTGTCTTACATATTGCGGTGCTCCTATGTTGGGTGCATATATATTTATAATTGTTATATCTTCTTCTTGGATTGATCCTTTAATCATTATGTAGTGGCCTTCTTTGTCCCTTTTCACAGCCTTTGTTTTAAAGTCTGTTTTATCGGATATGAGTATTGCTACTCCTGCTTTCTTTTGGTCTTTATTTGCATGGAATATCTTTTTCCAGCCCTTCACTTTTAGTCTGTATGTGTCCGTTGTTTTGAGGTGGGTCTCTTGTAGGCAGCATATATAGGGATCTTGTTTTTATATCCATTCAGCCAGTCTTTGCCTTTTGGTTGGGGCATTCAACCCATTTACATTTAAGGTAATTGTTGATAAGTATGCTCCTGTTGCCATTTACTTTATTGTTTTGGGTTCGGGTTTATACGTCCTTTTTGTGTTTCCTTTCTAGAGTCTATCCTTTAGTATTTGTTGGAGAGCTGGTTTGGTGGTGCTGAATTCTCTCAGCTTTTGCTTGTCTGTAAAGCTTTTGATTTCTCCTTCATATTTGAATGAGATCCTTGCTGGGTACAGTAGTCTTGGCTGAAGGTTATTATCTTTCATCACTTTAAGTATGTCTTGCCATTCCCTCCTGGCCTGAAGAGTTTCTATTGAAAGATCTGCAGTGATTCTTATGGGGATCCCCTTGTGTGTTATTTGTTGTTTTTCCCTTGCTGTTTTTAATAATTGTTCTTTGTGTTTGGTCTTTGTTAGTTTGATTAAAATATGTCTTGGGGTGTTTTGCCTTGGGTTTATCCTGTTTGGCACTCTCTGGGTTTCTTGGACTTGGGTGATTATTTCCTTCCCCATTTTAGGGAAGTTTTCGACTATTATCTCCTCAAGTATTTTCTCATGGTCTTTCTTTTTGTCTTCTTCTTCTGGGACTCCAATAATTCGAATGTTGGACCGTTTCATATTGTCTTGGAGGTCTCTGAGGTTGTCCTCATTTCTTTTAATTCGTCTTTCTTTTTCCCTCGCTGATTCATTTATTTCTACCATTCTATCTTCTATTTCACTAATCCTATCTTCTGCCTCCGATATTCTACTATTTGTAGCCTCCAGAGTGTTTCTGATCTCATTTATTGCATTATTCATTATATGTTGACCCTTTTTTATTTCTTCTAGGTCCTTGTTAAACCTTTCTTGCATCTTCTCAATCCTTGACCCCAGACTATTTATCTGTGATTCCATTTTGATTTCAAGATTTTGGATCATTTTCACTATCAGTATTCGAAATTCTTTCTCAGGTAGATTCCCCTATCTCTTTCTCTTTTGTTTGGTTTGGTGGGTATGTCTCCTGTTCCTTTACCTGCTGGGTATTCCTCTGTCTCTTCTTCCTGGTTATATTGCTGCATTTGTGGTGGCTTTTCTATATTCTGGGAATTTGTGGAGTTCTCTTTATTATAGAGCTTCCTCTTTGTGTTTGGGGTTATATCAGTGGCTTGTCAAAGTTTCTTGATCAGGGAGGCTTGTGTTGGAGTTCTGGTGGGTGGATCTGGATTTCCGCTCTCTGGAATGCTGTGACATGTGAAGTAATTTCCCTTCCATTTTAAACATCAATCCCATTTTTCCTACCTTTTAATTCCTTTTTCTTAGTAATTTGTCTCTCTTTTCTATTACTAGTTTCTCCTTCTATATGGTCATCTCTATCCTTCACATTTCTTTCTAGCAAATTCTGACAATGTTTATAATCCAGTTTGGTGTAAGTCTTCATCATTCTACTAAAACTGCTCTACTTTGATGCCCTTATCTGGTGGAATGGATTTATGCACCTGCTGAATGATAACTCCAAACTCTGATATTCAATGGCTTACCTGGATCTACATATCAATATTAAGTGAGTGCATATGTGCTAAGTCGTTTCAGTCATGCACAATTCTTTACGACCCCAAGGATCATAGCCCACCAGGCTCCCCTATCCATGGAACTCTCCAGACAGGAATACTGGAGTGGGTTGCCATACCCTTCTCCAGGGGATCTTTCCAACCCAGGATTAAATAAGTACCTCCAATTTAAGATTTTAAAAAGAATCATTGTTGAAAATAACAAAGCGGAACAACAACGAAGAATATCACTTTCACTGCAGTATTTAAGATATAATTAAAAAGCTATGAAGCTAGAACTAGAAATTTTAACAATTTTCTTCGGGGATAATGATGAACACCAAAATTTAAAAGCAATAAATGTAATTTGATATATAAATTCATTTACATTACATTTTATTATATGCAAGCCAAACACATTTAAGAATTTATTTACTATAAAATCACACTTAAACTATATCAAGAGATCAAATTTATAATTGTATTCTTTAAAATAAATGTTTCTTCTATTTAAAAATGAGATGAAGCCATTTCTGTGTATATGTGTATATATTTACATATATAAATACATAGATTTATACATATGCATCAGTTCAGTCGTTCAGTCATGTCCAACTCTTTGCAACCCCATGAATCGCAGCACGCCAGGCCTCCCTGTCCATCACCGGAGTTCACTCACTCACGTCCATCGAGTCTGTGATGCCATCCAGCCATCTCATCCTCAGTCGTCCCCTTCTCCTCCTGCCCCCAATCCCTCTCAGCATCAGAGTCTTTTCCAGTGAGTGAACTCTTCTCATGAGGTGGCCAAAGTACTGGAGTTTCAGCTTTATCATCATTCCTTCCAAAGAAATCCGAGGACTGATCTCCTTCAGAATGGACTGGTTGGATCTCCTTGCAGTCCAAGGGACTCTCAACAGTCTTCTCCAACACCACAGTTCAAAAGCATCAATTCTTCAGCACTCAGCTTTCTTCACAGTCCAACTCTCTCATCCATACATGACTACTGGAAAAACCACAGCCTTGACTAGATGGACCTTAGTCAGCAAAGTAATGTCTCTGCTTTTCAATATGCTATCTAGGTTGGTCATAACTTTTCTTCCAAGGAGTAAGTGTCTTTTAATTTCATGGCTGCAGTCACCATCTGCAGTGATTTTGGAGCCCAAAATAATAAAGTCTGACACTGTTTCCACTGTTTCCCCATCTATTTCCCATGAAGTGATGGGACCAGATGCCATGATCTTCATTTTCTGAATGTTGAGCTTTAAGTCAACTTTTTCACTCTCCTCTTTCACTTTCATCAAGAGGCTTTTTAGCTCCTCTTCACTTTCTGCCATAAGGGTGGTGTCATCTGCATATCTGAGGTTATTGATATTTCTCCCGGCAGTCTTGATTCCAGCTTGTGTTTCTTTCAGTCCAGCATTTCGCATGATGTACACTACATATAAGTTAAATAAGCAGGGTGACAATATACAGCCTTGACGTACTCCTTTTCCTATTTGGAACCAGTCTGTTGTTCCATGTCCAAGTCTAACTCTTGCTTCCTGACCTGAATACAGGTTTCTCAAGAGGCAGGTCAGGTGGTCGGGTATTCCCATCTCTTTCAGAATTTTCCACAGTTTCTTGTGACCCACACAGTCAAAGGCTTTGGCATAGTCAAGAAAGCAGAAATAGATGTTTTTCTGGAACTCTCTTATACAAATATATAAAGTTATTTTGAAAGTATTCAAAATTATATTAGTTTCATAGGCTATTATTATTATTTTTAGTAAGAGGATAGTTTTTATTTCACCATTTAACACAGATTCTTCAAGCTGGAAAAATTAAATTTCTACTTGTTACTTACTTCCTCCTACAGTATTATTGACATATATACAATTCTTTTTGTATTTTTCCCATGAATATAGGATTTAAATTTAGTTCTATACACAGCAAGGAAAGATAAATGATATTATACAGAAATATGTTCTTTAGTAAGGAGAAAAGTACAGGATATTAGTGTATTTACCAAGATGATAAGTTTAATAGGTACATTATTATTGGTCATGGGAATAATGATCATAACTCAAGATTAATGAATGATAATAACACACAAAATATTTGATAAACTTAAGCCATACTAATACTCAGTGTTTTTTAATCTATATTTAAATTATATACAGCTAGAGAGGCAAACAAGCATATTTCCAAGAGTCTCCAATCAAAAAATGGGCAGAAGACCTAAATAGACATTTCTCTAAGGAAGAGGCAAGTGAAAAAATACAATATCACAAATTATTAGAAAAACATAAATAAAAACTACAATGAGGTAACATCTCATATTGGTCAGAAAGGCCATCATCAAAAAATCTACAAAAATAAGTGCTGGAGGGAGTGTGAGGAAAAGGAATCCTCATTTGTATTGCTGGTGGGGTTGTAAATTGATACAGCCACTAGGTAGAACAGTATTGAAGATTCCTTAAAAACTAAAACTAGAACTTCCTAATGATTCAGCTGTCTGATTACTGGGCCTATAACATAAGTGCTACATTGTCTGGATATTCATTTTATCTCCTGAAGTATAATTAAAAAAAAAAAATACTATTAGAGCCATTTCAGACTCACAGAAAATTAAAGGCAAAAGCACAGAAATTTCCATATACTTCCTGCCTCCACACATGCAGAGCTTTTTCCACTGTCAACATCCTCAGTCAGAGTGGTAAGTACATTGGTTAAAATGGATGAACCTATATCGACACATTATAATCAGGCAAAGTTAATAGTCTACCTTAAGTTTCACACTTGGTGCTGTACATTCTGTGTTTGGACAAAGGTACAGGGACATATATCCATCACTATTATATCATAGAATATTTTTGTTAACCTAAAAATCCTCTGTTCTCGTATTTATCCCTCTTTGCTTCCTATAATGAATCACATATTGGTGCGAGGAGTTTCTTGGGTCAATTTTTTTGGATTTTTACAGAGAAGATCATGTCATTTGTGAATAAAGATAATTTTATTTTTTCCTTCCATATCTGTATATCATATATTTCTTTTTGAGTCTCACTGCATTAGCTAATACTTAACGGTATAATGTTGAAAAGGAGTAATGAGAAGGAATATCTTGCCTTGTCCCTGATTCAAGTGGGAAAATTTCAAGTTTTTCACCTTAAAATGTGACATATATGTTATTTTTGTATATATCTTTATCAAGTTAAGAAAGTTTCTCTCTGTTCACAGTTAGTACTGAGAAAGTGTTGGGTTTTTCAAAATATCTTTCTGTATCTATTGATACCAGTATATGATTTTTGTTTAGTAGCTTGATGATATGATAGGTTATATTTATATCTTTTTCTTTATATAAGATGTAGGTAACTAGGAATTACACAAAAATTTTGCATATTAATGACTGGTGATACTGGTTTTTGTTTCATTTTCCTTTCAACAACTTTGACTTGAATGTATAGCAAATATTTCAATCATTTCTTCATAGTTTCATGTCTTTGTCTTAATAAAGTTGCTGTTCAATTTAAAATTAAAGTGTTCAGAAGTGTCTTTGATAAATTAGTTTTATATATGTATATATCTATATAAATATTATTCGGATACTTTAAAAGGTTTTTTTAATTGTTTTTGTTGCAAGCAGTGTTCTATACTGTGGTGAGTTCGGATATTTGAGTATTACCAACTTCTTAAAATACATTTTGTAGCTTTCAATGTTATTGTCAAAATTCAAATACTACATATAATATGCGAAGTTCCTATTGCCTCAAAGCTGGAAGTCTAACTGATATTTGGGCTGTGGTTTAAGGAAAATAATGTGCTTCTAAAAACTCAAGGTATTATTACAATGTAATGAGTTTGTTCTTAGACTTTTAATGTTATTGTTATAATTGCATGTATCATCTTTCAAATTACCTATTTGGTAATTTAAAATTATTAATATAATATAAAATATTTAATTCCCACCTCTGCTTATTAGAATATCCCTTTCAATTTTAATTATAATAATTTTTATTCTCTTCTGCACAGTAATCAACCAAATGATAAAACAGCCTATAGAATGAGAGAAAATATTTGCAAAACATTTATCTAATAAGATCTTAATCTTTAAAACATATAAGAAACTCCTATAACTCAGTAGCAACAACATTTGCAGATCAATTGGAAAATGGGCTAAGAACTGAGAGTCATTACTTCGAGGAAGACATACAAAAAGACAAGTATATGGAAAAAAGTTCAACATCACTGATCATCATGAAAATGCAAATCAAAACCACAATGAAATACCACCTCTCATCTGTCAGGATGGCTACTATTAAAAAACAAAAGTCAAGTGTTGGAAGGATGTGGAGAAACTGGATCACCTGTGCACTGTTGGTGGAAACAAAAATGTTCAGCCTCTATGGAAAGCAATGAGGATGTTCTGTAAAAAATTAAAAATAGAACTACCCCATATAATCCAGCAATTCCACTTCTCCATATTTATCTAAAAGGATTCAATCAGGATTTTGAAGAGTTTTTAAGACTCTTATGTTCATTGCAGCACTATTCACAATAGCCAAGACATGAAAACATCTAAATGTCTATTGACAGATGAAAGGAAAAATGAAGTGTGATACAGGTTCCAGTTGAAGATGGTAACACAAAGACCTTGAACTCACTTCCTTCCACAAACACACCAAATATTCTGCTACATAGGGACCATTATCTCTGAAAAAGCTTAAAAATTATTTGAGCCACTCTTAGCCTAGTGGGGTCGCTGAGAGTTGGACACGACTCAGTGACTTCACTTTCAGTTTTCACTTTCATGCATTGGAGAAGGAAATGGCAACCCACTCCAGTGTTTTGCCTGGAGAATCCCAGGGACAGAGGAGCCTGGTGGGCTGCCATCTGTAGGGTCGCACAGAGTTGGACACAACTGAAGCGACTTAGCAGCAGTAGCAGTATACATCAGGGAAATGGGAAAAACACACACATACACATTTAAGCAGGTAGGAGAGGATGAGATACGGTCACCTGATAAACACCAACCCCAGCAGTTGACACACGAGCTGGAGGAAACTCACCCTGGGTTTCTCTGTGAGGAGTTGTAGAGTTTGGATCCCACACGGGGCGCCACAGCTTTTAAAAGTCTGTACCTGAGACAGGTTTAGTCCCCCAAATTTCTAGCTTTGAAAACAAATGGGGCTTCTATTCCCAAGACCCACCAAGTTAGAGAGAACCAAGGTTACAGTTCCTAGAGACAGCATGCTCACCCTCACTTCTACCAAGACCAAGCAAAGCAGCAGAGGCTCACAGACTTTATGCTAAAGTGGCTTATGTACTTATCTAAAAGCAATGAACACACAGGCAGCCATCTAGTTTGACACATAACTAAAGGTCCACTGAGGACGGGGGTCAACCAAGTAGGGGTCAACTTCACACTCTTCTGCTGCTGTGATCAAGCTTCGGGTATATCCTGAAAAGGTGTGTGTAACCTCCTCTGGTGCCCTGATATCTGTGACTGCTATCTGGGTATTATCTCTAGATTTCTTAGCTCTGGTGGCCAGCAGAGCTCATGCTAGAGGATCCTATAGGACTGTAACCAATGCAGGAAGAGTTTCTAAACAACTGCTTCTCGCAGGTCTGCTGCTGCTGCAGCTGCTAAGTCACTTCAGTCATGTCTGACTCTGTGTGACCCCATAGACTGTAGCCCACCAGGTTCCCCCGTCCCTGAGATTCTCCACTTTCCCCCAGGGCCTAGTAAGAGGCAATAATCTCTAGGAGCCTTTGGAGCTCCTCTCAGTGGACAGAGGCTGGTGGACACAATGTTGCCTTCTCCTTCTGCCTCTGCCTTTCACCAGTGTATCCCAGAAAGGGGCTTGTATCCCTGTCAGGGGCTTGTATCCTTGTATCTGAAACTCAAGGTCAGACACCTTGAGTTTTGTGGCTGCTGCCAGGGGACAACACTAGATCAGCTGGTTCTGGTGGCTTCCACATACCCACACAGGTGTCACAGGATTGTAACTAACAAGGAAAGAGTCATTAAAGGGCTACCACCCTCAGTTTAGTTCAGTTGCTCAGTTGTGTCTGACTCCTTGAGACCCCATGGACTGCAGCACGCCAGGCTTCCCTATCCATCACCGTCTCCCAGAATGTGCTCAAACTCATGTCCATTGAGTCGGTGATGTCATCCAACCATCTCATCCTCTATTGTCCCCTTCTCCTCATGCTTTCAACATCAGTAGGGCCCCACCCTCCAGAAACAGTGAGAAGCAATGGACCCAGGAGCCCAATCTTTCTGAGAAAGAGGCCTATTAGCCTCTCTTCATAGATGCTGCTTGTGAAGCAGGCCTCTGATTAAACACATCTGAGAGCTAATGGGAACCTTTTCCAGAGAACAGGGACAGGCAAGAGCTACCTTTGGCTCTCCTATGTAACACTCCAGAGCCCCGCTATGTCCTGGAGGGGGACTTTAACACATGTCAGGTGTCTCAATTTGTACATATGGCGGCCTGGTTTAAGAGGCTTTCACCTAGAAGAAACCTCTTGGTCATCTGACTCTTGTGACTAGTGGGTTTCTCAGATTTGACACCAAAGATCAAGGCAACAAAAGCAAAATAAACAAGTAGGACTAGAGCCACACTTGATCTTAGCCAAAAGACCAATAAGCACTGCCAGGCAAGACTGAAGGCAGGAGGAGAAGGGGACAACAGAGGATGAGATGGTTGGATGGCATCACAGACTTGATGGGCATGAATTTGAGCAAGTTCCAGGAGATGATTAAGGACAGGGAAACCTGGCATGCTGCAGTCCATGGGGCCTCAAAGAGTCAGATACAACTGAGTGACTGAACTGACTGAGGACAAGGTGAAACTAAAAATCTTCTGCACAGCAAAGGAATCCATCAACAAAATGAAAAGGAAACATAATAAATGGGAGAAAATATCTAAAAACCTTATATTTGATAAGGGGTTAATACCTAAAATGTATAAAAGATTCATACAACTCCATAGCAAAAGTCAAAGTGAAAGTCACTCGGTCATGTTCGACTCCTTGCAACCCTATAGACTGTAGCTACCAGGCTCCTCTGTCCATGGAATTCTCCAGGCAAGAATACTGGAGTGGGTAGCCATTCCCTTTTCCAGAGGATCTTCCCAACCAAGGGATCAAACCTGGGTCTCCTGTACAGCAGGTAGATTTTTTTTTAACCATCTGAACTATAAGGGATCAAAAAGTGTGACTAAAAAATGAGAATTGCACCTGAATAGACATTTTCCCAAAGCAGACTTACAAATGGCTAACAGGTACATATAAGGTGCTGACCATCACTAATAATGAGGGAAATACAAATCAAAATAGTGATATTACCTCACATCTGTCAGAATGGCTATTATCAAAAGAAATAGCAAGAGCTGGCAAGCATAGAGAGAAAAGGGAATTGTCATTCATTGTTCATGGGAATATAAATTGGTACAGCCAATATGGAAGAGTATGGGGATTTTTCAGATAATTAAAAACAAAACTACCATATGATTCAGCAATTTTTTTTCTGGGGTTTTATTTATAGAAAAATAAAACACTAACTTTCAAAGGTATATGCACTCCCATGTTCACTGCAGCATTATTTACAATAGCCAAGATGTGGAGACAACCCATAGTGTCCATCAATAGATGTGTGGATAACGTACATGTCACACACACACACACACACACACACACACACACACACACACACACACACACATACACACAATGGAACAATTTTCAACCATGAAAAAGAAGGGAATCTACCATTTGTGGCAACACTGTCCTCAAGGACATTATATTAAGTGAGATAAGTCAGACAGAGAAAGACCAATAATGTATGCTTTCACTTATATGTGAAATCTAAAACAAAACTAAGAGCAAAGAGTTCGTAATTACAGAGAACATACTGGAGCTTGCCAGAGACTGGGGTTTGGGTGTGGACAAAAATGGGATAATAAGATCAGAAGGTAGAAATTATGTTATAAAATAAGTAAGTCAAGGGGATGTAACATATAGCAAGGTGACTATTTTTAATACTGTATCACATATTTGAAACTAGATCACTTTCTAACACCACACACAAAAATAAACTCAAAATGGATTAAAGATCTAAACGTAAGACCAGAAACAAAACTCCTAGAAGAGAACATAGGCAAAACACTCTCCGACATAAATCACAGCAGGATCCTCTATGATCCAACTCCCAGTATACTGGACATAAAAGCAAAAATAAACAAATGGGAACTAATTAAAATTAAAAGCTTCTGCACAACAAAGGAAACTATAAGCAAGGTGAAAAGACAGCCTTCTGAATGGGAGAAAACAATAGCAAATGAAGCAACTGACAAACAACTAATCTCAAAGATATACAGGCAACTTATGCAGCTCAACTCCAGAAAAATAAACGAACCAATCAAAAAATGGGCCAAATAACTAAATAGGCATTTCTCCAAAGAAGACATACAGATGGCTAACAACACATTAAAAGATGCTGAACATCACTCATTATCAGAGAAATGCAAATCAAGACCACAATAAGGTACCATTTCACACCAGTCAGAATGGCTGTGATCCAAAAGTCTACAAGCAATAAATGCTGGAGAGGATGTGGAGAAAAGGGAACACTCTTACACTGTTGGTGGGAATGCAAACTAGCACAGCCATTATGGAAAACAGTGTGGAGATTCCTTAAAAATTGCAAATAGAACTGCCTTATGACCCAGCAATCCCACTGCTGGGCATACACACCGAGGAAACCAGAACTGAAAGAGACACATGTACCCCAATGTTCATTGCAGCACTGTTTATAATAGCCAGGACATGGAAACAACCTAGATGTCCATCAGCAGATGAATGGATAAGAAAGCTGTGGTACATATACACAATGGAGTATTACTCAGCCTTTAAAAGAATACATTTGACTCAGTTCTAATGAGATGGATGAAACTGGAGCTGATTACAAAGAGTGAAGTAAGCCAGAAAGAAAAACACCAATAAAGTATACTGACACATATATATGGAATTTAGAAAGATAGTAATGATGATCCTGTATGTGAGACAACAAAAGAGACACAGAGGTATAGAACGGACTTTTGGCCTCTGAGGGAGAGGGAGAGGGTGGGATGATTTGGGAGAATGGCACTGAAACATGTATACTATCATGTAAGAAACAAAGCATCTATGTTCAATACAGGATACAGGATGCTTGGGGCTGGTGTACGGGATGATCCGGGGAGATGGTGTGGGGTGGGAGGTGGGAGGGGGCTTCAGCATTGGGAGATCGTGTACACATGTGGCTGATTCATGTCAATGTATGGTAAAACCAATACAGTATTGTAAAGTAGAATAAAGTATTAAAAAAACAACAACATTGTATAAAGCTGAAAAAAAAATAAAATAAAAGCTGTCTAAGGCAAGGAAAAAAAAAAGAAAGTTGCTAAGATAGAAAATCTTCTATTTACATAAAAACATTTTATAACAAAACATGATGATAAATGTTAACTAGATTTATTGTACAAACTTTTAATTATTATGCTGGGTACTCAAAACTAACATAATATTTATTTATTACTTCAAGTTGCTCAGTTGTGTCCAACTCTGTAGCCACATGGACTACACAGACCATGGAATTCTTCATGCTAGAATACTGGAATGGTTAGCTGTTACCTTCTCCAGTTGATCTTCCCAACCCAGAGATTGAACCCAGATCTCCCACATTGAAGGCAGATTCTTTACTAGCTGAGCCACAAGGGAAGCCCAAGAATACTGGAGTGGGTAGCCTACCCCTTCTCTAGTGGATCTTTCCAACCCAGGAACCAAACTGGCGTCTCCTGCATTGCAAGGTGGATTTTTTTTTTTTTTTTTAACCAGCTAAGCTACCAGGAGAGACCAAATTTTTAATTATTATGCTGGATACTTGAAACTAACATAATATTATATGTCAATTATATGTGAATAAAAAGAATGTGATAAATATATGAGATGAAACACTATTCAATCTCAGCAAAAGGAAATTCTGCAATTTGCTACAACATAAGTAAATTTTGAGAACATTATGCTGTGAAACAAACCAGTCACAGAAAGATAAATACTGCATGATTATACCTATATGAGACATCTAAAACAGTCAAATTCATGAAATTAAAGTGTGGCATGGTGGTTGTCAGGGGCTGGGAAATGAGGGAATTGAGGAGTTCCTAAGAAGGTGGTTATAAAGTTGTTGGCAGAGCCCAGTGGGCTGCCGTCTGTGGGGGTAGCACAGAGTCGGACATGACTGAAGCGACTTAGCAGCAGCAGCAGCAGCAGGCAAGATGAGTAAGTTTCAGTGACCTGGTGTGCAACAATGTACATATAGTTAATAATACTATATGGCATGCATATAAATTTATTGGAAATTTATCAAGTTACATGTTCTTCCTACAATAAAATAAAATTTTAAAACACTGCTACTTAAAATTAGTGAGAAAAATTAGTGAAGAATTAAACTTTGCCTAAAATAAATTAAGAAACCAAATATTCTTATTCTATTTTTTCTCTTATGAAATTTTCTATATATTTTACTATTTTACTAAGTTGTATTTTGGAAAATTTAGCCATATAGTTTAAAATTTTACCTTTTTTTCTCCATTATATTTACCTTTCAGTGTAATGAATACTTCCATAATTCTATAATTGCAATTTTAAAATTCTTTAATTTATCAAGTTTTATTCTTTGTTTCAAAAACATAGATTTAAAAGCATATGCCACTGTGTCATAATCATTTTAATATTTTACAAATATTCAATCATTGCAGTGTTGACTTAGTAATTCATTCCTTAGGTATGTATAACACTTGTAACCATTTGTGTAAACATTATAATATGTATATATACCTATAATTGAAAGAAAGGTATGCCCTATAGAGAACAAAATTTAACACATAACTATTATTTTAAAATTACTGCCCATAATTCTCTGCATTTTTGTAATAATTTGCCAAATATTAGCATCAATAATACTATGTCTAGAAATTCTCTTTTCTCTGATTTTATTTAGGAAATTACATCGGGAAAATATTATTGCTAGGTGACAGTTTCATGATTTGGCATCCTCCTTGATTTTAATTACTGCTACTTTAATTACTCATATAATTAAACTTGTTTGTGTTTTACTGTCACACTTTATAATTTTTCCATGTATTATTCTTCGTTACTAATCCTAGGACCAGATCTATTAAACTTTGGAATTTCCTGATATATCTTTTTATAGATATTCTTTTTTTCAGTGTGTGAATTATGAATATCATAAAACTGCACATTTTCTGAATCAAGTTGGAGAAAATGTTAATAAAAGAGAATAATATGTTTAGTTAAGACAGATATATTAATACTTTACCTTAAATTCCTACCAGGTTCCAAGCATTTTTAAACTGACTTCTGGCTCTTCTTCAGTGTTATTTTATCCTTTCTTTCATTTAAAAATGATTCTATACTGTCTTATTGATTTGTTCTTTTCATTGAAGATACATATTATTTGAAAATTCTATGAATACATTATGTTACCTTCACACGCACGTCTGAGATCCATTAGAATAGCATGCTGGCTGGATTTCAAACTTTATCCACTGCCACTACTGCCCATATTCTTTTCTGAACAGCCCCCAACTTTTTCTAGTTTTTAATAGTAGCTTCCTAAGCATTCATGCTGATTTTTCCTTTTCTCAGCAGCATGAATAATCTTTTTAAAGAAAAAGTCAAATCAAATCACTTCCCTATTTGGAATTCTGCAATACTTTTCTTATCGGTCAGAGTCAGTAGTGATGTCCAAGGTCTTGCACTGTGTGACTGCACAGTTATATCTCTGATTTACCTTCTTACTGGCCACATCTCGAACTCCACTGAGGCCAAACTGGTCTCCTTGATGTACCCTGAACATAACAGACAAGTCTCTACATCTTCGCATTGACTGCCCCTGCTGCTCTAAAACTCTTCTCACAGGGAGCTTAACTCCCTCACCGCCTTCATCCTCTGCCCAGACCATTAGAGGCAGTCTGACAGATGAAGGGCAGATGCCTGAGAAACCTTACTCCTGAGATCCAGACAATTAAGATTGGCCTTTCTTCATGACATCTCTCCACTTGGCTGTATGCGTGTGGGTGTTTATGTGAAAGTTGCTTAGGCGTGTCTGACTCTTTGCAATCTCATGGACTATGTAGTTCATGGAATTCTCCAGGCCAGAGTACTGAAGTGTGTAGCAATTCCCTTCTCCAGGTAATCTTCCAGATACAGGGATCTGAACCTGGCACTCTTACATTACCAGTAGATTCTTTACCACTTGAGCCATCAGGGAAGCCTGTTTGCTTGATAAGCACAAAAGACCACTGGAGAGGGAAACGAGTACAAAGTAAAAGTGAAGTCGCTCAGTTGTGTCCAACTCTTTGTGATCCCATGGGCTTTAGCCTACCAGGCTCCTCTATCCATGAAATTCTCCAGGCAAGAGTACTGGAGTAGGTTGCCATTTCCTTCTCCAGGGGATTTTCTCAATCCAGGGATTAGACCCAGGCCTCCCGCATTGCGGGCAGACATTTACCATCTGAGCTACCGGGGAAGCTTGGTACAAGTGTGAAGAAAAGAGAAGGGAACAAGTGTGAGGAAAAGTGCCCTCTAGTGTACAGGTCAATCAGGATGGCCTAAAGCCAGACAGAAAGTATGAAAAGGCAAAAAGATATGACACTGAATGATGAATTCCTCAGGTTGGTAGGTGCCCAATATATTACTGGAGAACAGTGGAGAAATAACTCCAGAAAGAATGAAGAGACAGCCAAAGCAAAAACAAAGCCCAGCTGTGGATGTGACAGGTGACAGAAGTAAAGTCCAATGATGTAAAGAACAATATTGCCTAGCAACGTGGAATGTTAGGTTCATGAATCAAGGTAAGTTGGAAGTGGGCAAACAGGAGATGGCAAGAGCAAACATCAACATTTTAGGAAGCAGTGAACCAAAACAGACTGTAATGAGCAAATTTAATTCAGATGCTCATGTTATATACTATTGTGGGCAAGAATCCCCTAGAAGAAATGGAGTAACCATCATAGTCAACAGAAGAGTCCAAATGCAGAACTTGGGTGCAATCTCAAAAATAACAGAATGATCTCTGTTCATTTTCAAGGCAAACCATTCAATATCACAGTAATACAAGTCTGTGCCCAACCAATAATCCTAAAGAAGCTGTAGCTGAATGGCTCTATGAAGACCTACAAAATTTTCCAGAACTAGGACCCAAAAATGGAGAAGGAAATGGCAACCCACTCCAATGTTCTTGCCTGGAGGATCCCAGGGACAGGGAACCTGGTGTGCTGCCGTCTATGGGGTCGCACAGAGTCGGACACGACTGAAGCAACTTAGCTGCAGCAGCAGCAGCAGCAGCAGCAGGGACCCAAAAAGATGTCCTTTTTATTACAAGGGACTGGAATGGAAAACTAGGAAGTCAAGAGATACCTGGAGTAACAGACAATTTTGGCCTTGGAGTACAAAATGAAACAGCTCAAACTCTAATAGAGTTTTTACAAGAGAACACACTGGTCATAGCAAATACTCTTTCAACAACACAAGAAGAGACTCTACACATGGACATCACCAGATGGTCAATACTGAAATCAGATTGATTATATTATTTGTAGCCAAAGATGGAGAAGCACTATACAGTCAGAAAAAAACAAGACATGGAGCTGACTATGGCTCAGATTATGAATTCCTTATTGCCAAATTCAGACTTAAATTGAAGAAAGTAGGATAAACTACTACATCATTCAAATATGGCCTAAATCAAATCCCTTAGGACTATACAGTAAGTAAGTAAGTAAGTAAGTGTTAGTCACTCAGTCATGCCTGACTCTTTGCGACCCTAGGGACTGCAGCCCACCAGGCTCCTCTGTCCATGAGATTTTCCAGGCAAGGATACTGGAGTGGGTTGCCATTTCCTTCTCCAGGGGATCTTCCCAACCCAGGGATTGAACCTGGGTCTCCTGTACTGCAGGCATATTCTTTACCAACAGAGCTACAAGGGAAGCCTATACAGTGGAAGTGACAAATAGATTAAAGGGATTAGGTCTGATAGACAAAGTGCATGAGGAACTATGGATGGAGGTTCATGACACTGTATAGCAGGCAGTGTTTAAGACCATCTCCAAGAAAAATAAATGCAAAAGGCAAAATGGTTGTCTGAGGAGCCCTTACAAATAACTGAGAAATGAAGAGAAGCTAAAGTCAAAGGAAAAAAACAAAAGATATACCCATCTGAATGCAGAGTCCAAATAGCAATAAGACATAAGACAGCCTTCCACAGTGATCAATGCAAAGAAATAGAGGAAAACAACAGAATGGGAAAGACTAGAGATCTCTTCAAAAAAATGAGAGATACCAAGGGAACATTTCATGCAAAGATGGGCACAAGAACAGACAGAAATTATATGGACCTAACAGAAGCAAAAGATATTAAGAAAAGATGGCAAGAATACACAGAAGAACTACACAACAAAAAAAAATTTGATCACCCAGATAATCACGATGATGTGATCGCTCACCTAGAGCCAGACATCTTGGAATGCAAAGTTAAGTTTGCCTTAGGAAGAATCACTACGAACAAAGCTAGTGGAGGTGATGGAATTCCAACTCAGCTATTTCCAGTCCTAAAAGATGATGCTGTGAAAGTGATACACTCAATATGCCAGAAAATCTGGAAAACTCAGCAGTGGCCACAGGACTGGAAAAGATCAGTTTTCATTCAAATCTCAAAGAAAAGCAATGCCAAAGTATGTTCAAGCCAAACTACCACACAGTTGCACTCATTTTACACTCTAGCAAACTAATGCTCAAAATTTTCCAAGCCAGGCTTCAACAGTATGTGAACCATGATCTTCCTGATGTTCAAGCTAGATTTAGAAAATACAGATGAACCAGAGATCAAATTGTTAACATCTGTTGGATCATAAAAAAAAAGAGAGTTTCAGAAAAATATGTACTTCTGCTTTATTGACTATGCCAAAACTTTTGACTGTGTGGATCACCACAAACTGTGGATAATTCTTCAAGAGATGGGAATAACAGACCACCTGACCTGCCTCCTGAGAAATCTGTATGCAGTTCAAGAAGCAACAGTTAGAAATGGACATGGAACAACAGACTGGTTCCAAATCAGGAAAGCAGTATGTCAAAGCTGTACTCTCACCCTGCTTATTTAAATTATACATCATTCAAAACACTAGGCTGGATGAAGCACAAGCTGGAATCAAGATTTGTAGGAGAAATATCAATAACCACAGATGTGCAGATGACACCACCCTTATGGCAGAAAGCAAAGAAAAACTAAAGTGCCTTTGATGAAAGTGAAAGTGGAAAGTGAAGAAGTTGTCTTAAAACTCAACATCCAAGAAATTAATATCATGGCATCTGGTCCCATCACTTCATGGCAAATAGATGGGAAACAATGGCAACCTTGAGAGACTTTATTTTGGGGGCTCCAAAATCACTGCAGGTTGGCTACAGCCATGAAATTAAAAGTTGCTTGCTCCTTGGAAGAAAAGCTCTGACCAACCCAGACAGCATATTAAAAAGCAGAGACATTACTAGACAAAGCTCTTTCTAGTCAAAGCTATGGTTTTTCCATACATATCCATGTCTAGTAATGTATAGATGTAAGAGTTGGACTGTGAAGAAAGCTGAGTGCCGAAGAATTGATGCTTTTGAACTGTGGTTTGGAGAAGACTCTTGAGAGTCCTGTGGACTGCAAGGAGATCCAACCAGTCCATCCTAAAGGAAATAAGTCCTGAATATTCATTGGAAGGACTGATGCTGAAGCTGAAACTCCAATACTTTGGCTGCCTGATGGGAAGAAATGACTCACTGGAAAAGACAGTGATGCTGGGAAAGAGTGAAGGCAGGAGGAGAAGTGGAAGACAGAGGATGAGATGGTTGGATGACATCACCAACTTGATAGACATGAGTTTGAGCAAGCTCCGTGAGTTTGGAACAGGAAAGCTTGGTGTGCTTTAGTCCATGGAGTGGCAAAGAGTCAGACATGACTGAGCCTCTGAACTGATCTGAAAGCCAGATGGAGCAGAAACACTGAGTAAACTTCGACGGCAAATAAATTACAAGAAAACTCCAAAGGAACCATCTCCATGAGAGAGATCTTTTCCTCTCTCCTGTTGCTGTAGGTCTTTACCTATGCCTTGGGCTTCCCCAAGGTGCCTTAAGGCTTTTGCCCACAGAGTAGAAGGATTCAAATAGGATTTCAGCATCTTCTCTATGGGAGCTGACCCTTCTTGCAGACGAGCCCACCCTTGGAAGCTTTCTCCATTGTTTAGTCCTGCCACCAATTTCTCTCCTGAATGACTAGTAAGTTCTATACCCTATTACTGGGTGAACACCCTCCTTTTATATGCTTCATCAAGGTCTTCACTACTTTTCTGTTAGTCCACATGCAGTTGTTAGCAACTTGGTAAACAGGTTAGCTGACTAATTTTCCTTCATATATATTGTAAGCATGTCTTTCTTCTTCCTCTTTTGCTCTAACATAGGTAAGTCAATGCTTGTTTTCTGTTTCTCTCTGAAGTTGCTGACTTTTAAATTTCAGATTAGCTGTTTGCTCTGCAACCTAAACTCTCTGTAGGGTTCAAGGAAAAGTTATGACTTTGTAGACAATCTTTTTTTTTTTTTTTTGGTCAGAGGAAGCAACACTCTCCCCAGCTGTCTTTAACCTGGTGCTACCAAAATCTCACCCAGCTTATGTTAGATAGGAATTGTTATGCTCTATTGTATATTTTGTGAAGGCTCTCTGGAAGGCAAAATATCACATTCCTTTAGTTTTAGGCAGATCTGACTTTCTTCATTTGTATGCAATTTAAAGAAAAAGATAACATGTATTCACTTTGATGAGCCATTTTTTTTTCAATATTAATGCCATTTTCTTATTGACTATAAGAGAGTGGACTTCTGCGTAGACCTTTTTTCCCCAGTATTTTTCCTAGTTTACGGGTTACTCACTGGAGTAAATTGTGAGTTAACCTATTTTGAGTCAATCATTTCTTAATTTTCTTTTCTATTCTATTCTACCATTTTCTATTCTGTTTTCCTACTTCCTAGCAAAGAAACATTTGCATTTCTTAGCTTTATTCCCTAACAAGTCTTAAATGTTCCTCCAGCTAAAGCAGAGGCTGCACTTCAGGCATGTTAAAATTATTTGTGAGAGCAATTAAGCAGAGCCTCCTATCTTTCCCCCTGTGTATTACAAAGAGAAGACTCTACCTATAGCCTCAAAATTGTTTTGATCTTTGTCAGTCGTATAATTCTTCCCAGTAAACATCCCAACTACCGTGAATCTTACATGATATGGAATAGTTCTCCCCTATTCTAAGTCTTAGGCTTAAAAATATAGAAAAGGAAACAGAAAGAAGGAGAACTTCTAAAAAGAAAACAGTTATTTAATTAAGTTATACCCTAATAATAGCCTGTTTGGAAAAGTTGTTTTTCTTCCAGTATATTGATTCTACTAATGCATAGATTATTTTGTGCAGGTAAAGTAGTACTTACAGATTCATCAAAGTAAGCATCATCTTCATAGTATTATTTTTAGCACAATATAGCCATCACCTTTATGAATTAGTGATAGCAGTAGAGGATCATTTACTTGCATTTACCATGCTGAGGTTCGAGAAGCAATTTCCATATATTTTACATAGTAGGATTCTATTCAAATCAATAAGACTTATTTTCTGATCTGCCTTGGATGTATTCTAAATTCACATATATATCTGGAGGCAAATATATATGCATAACACTAAATAATGGGGAAACTTTCAGTCAGTCCCATATTCTAGGAGGAAAGATGTCTATATTCATTCTAGCTTTGTCTGTGTTGTCCTAGGCCATTTAATCTGGAAGACTCAGATAATCTCATATAGCAGTGTTCCTAAACCAAGGTACATGAACCCCCAATTACTGGAAATTATGGGAAAAATTTAGGCAAATGTTGCAGGAGATTATGACTTATAAACTATATTTGTCTGGGAAAAGAGTCACATATATACAATCCAAAACATCTGCAATCCCTCCCCCAAAAAAGATTGATAAAGCATATCTTAATAAAATATGAGTGCACATATAGAGTATTTTCTTTTCAATTTTCAAAGTGAAAAATAAAACACAGTATAACTTCCATGGCTTACTTCACTGAAAATTATACTCCTGCACTCTTGGAATTTTGTTCATCTCCTTTTAGTGTTTGTTTCATTCAAGATTTGAGCTGGATGCATGTTGCAAGGGAAAGTTATACTGAACTCTTTTATATCAAACTTTATGCTTCTGCTTTCTAAACAGACATAAACTGCTAAAATAACTTTTTATTCCATAGTTTTTAGTTACCATTTCCTCTACAATGTTCATAGTATGACAAGAGTTAGAATCTATCAGATTTTCAATAAGAATCTGGTCAAACTTCTGAGTTACAAGGGACTAATGGAGTCATAACATTTTCTACTTTGTTTCTAAAAAAGCAATTGACCTTATCCACACATTTCACAGGAATGATGCTAGGAAGATACTTTTGTTCAAAAAGTAAATGGAAATGACAGTTTTTGATATGAGTTGTTTATATACAGTGAGAAAAGCATTTACTGAATATAAACTTTGTTGAAACTTGAGGCAGGTTTTAAGTTTGTGAAGGCTGTCTTGGCTGTGATGCTTCAAGTTTAAAATATTTATGTCTAAGGCATAATGCTTTTGAGTATTTAAAGTCTTGCATCATGATCAAAAGACTATGTACCATTTTAAGTTTGGTTGGAGTAGGCTGCAGTTACAGGGGTGTTGGAAAAGATGTCACAATGTGAAATAGTGGCACACCCCAGGGGGCAGCAGTGTGATCAGCTAATCTCATACTGGCAAAAGTTGAGCAATGGTTCAAGCCATCTTCATTATCTTTTTTTTCTTTCATGTTCTTATCCTTAATTTACAGGTTCATCTCAAAGCTTACCTCGCCAGATTTTCAATTTTATCTGTTCCTTCACTTTCAACATCTGGAGTTATTAACCTTGAGACATTCCCACCTATTTAAATGACAACATTAACCATTGTGTATCATAATTTGAAGAAGCTAAGAAGAGCCTAATGTAAAATCATATGAGGACTGGAAATTAATTCTATTCAAGTGGAATGGTAAGTGTGTGCATGTATATCTTTGCACCAATATTCTACTTCTACATTATGCAGTTCTATTTACTTATTTATCTAAGATGTTCTGTCAAACCATTTTTCAAACAATCCTGTCCCAAATATCTTTTTGAATACATGCTATTTTCTATGTGTAGTGCTTGAAGCATTTTATTTTCTTTTCAAGTAAATGGGTTTCTTCCAAACCATCTTGCCATGCTACACATGTTAACTGATATAGTAGTTCTCCTCTACTCATGGTTTTCTTTCAGTTACCTGTCAACTGTGGTTCAAAAATGTTAAATAGAAAATTCAAGAAATAAAAAATTCATAAGTTTTAAATTACATATGATTCTGAGCAGCAAGGTGAATCTGTCCAGCTCTGTCCCACATGGTAGCTGAAACATCCCTTTGTTCAGCTTATTCATGCTGTGTATACTCGCTGACCATTAGCATGGGGAAAAAACCCAGCATATATAGTGTTCAGTACTAGCTGTGGTTTTGAACATCCACTGTGAGTCTTGGTACAATCCCTGTGGATAAGGAGGGCTGATGTATATGAGTTAATAGATGATTTAATAGAAATAATTACTGACTTCCAGAAGAATGACAATTGTCCTATTGCCTCAAAGAGATACTGTATAACCTTATGTTATATCTAAAATATCAGAATCATAATTAATATGTATAAAGAACAAATATTCCATGCAAAATTTTAGAGAGAAACATATCAAAATTTTGAGTATAAACCATCAGGTTCCCTTAAAAATAAAATGTAAAACTTGTGGATTTATGTATAAAAGCCTACAGTTAAGTCCTACAATTTACCATTCACTGGGTTACTTTTCAGATATGCAGTGATTAATGTTTTATTTTTACTTCAAAGAGCACTTATTCTGGTGGGAAAAACAAACTGACACTAAAACATAATTACAATTCAATTTCAAAAGCAATACAAAAAGAGGTAAAAGAAAATGAGTTTGCCGACTCTGAGGGAGTCAAGGAAATTTCACAGAATAGATGAACTTGGGCTAAGAGGATCAAAAAGACTTGGAAGTCAACAGTCAGAAAAAGCAGAAAAGGTAATTCCAGATAAACACATGGAGTTCTGAAAAAACAAGACTTGAATAATCAAAAGTCGGTAGTTCATGCGGATAGTATATTAACACATATATATGGAAGTTAGAAAGATGGTAACAGTGACCCTATATGGAAGACAATGAAAGAGACACAGATGTAAAGAACAGACATTTGGACTCTGTGGGAGAAGGCAAGGGTGGGACAATTTGAGAAAATAGCATTGAAACATGTAAATTATCATATGTGAAATAGATTGTCAGTCCAGGTTTGATGCATGAGACGGGGTGCTCAGGACTGGTGCACTGGGGTGACCCAGAAGGATGGGATGGGGGGGAGGAGGGGAGGGAGGTTCAGGATGGGGAACATATGTACACCCATGGCTGATTCATGTGAGTGTATGGCAAAGCCACCACAATATTGTAAATTAGCCTCCAATTAAAATAAATCTAAAAAATAGAAAGAAGAGAAAGTCTATAGTTCATACGGACTGAGGCAGAGAATGGATGGAGGAATTTGGAGGAACTTGTTAAAACTTCTACTAGTGACAAACTACAGTAGCAATGTTGAGCATATTTGTTAATAATTCTAAAGTTTATTTATAAATTTTGCTTCACATCATTTGATGTTTTTAGTTAGATGCCCTATATTAAGTAAGGAAATATCTCTTTATTCTTTAGTTCAGTTCAGTTGCTCAGTCGGCGTCTGACTCTTTGAGGCCCCATGGACTGCAGCATGCCAGGCCTCCCTGTCCATCACCAACTCCCAGAGCTTACTCAAACTTATGTCCATTGAGTCGGTGATGCCATGCAACCGTCTCATCCTCTGCCATCCCCTTCTCCTCCTACCTTCAGTCTTTCCCAGCATCAGGGTGTTTTCAAATGAGTCAGTTCTTTACATCAGGTGGCCAAAGTATTGGACTTTCAGCTTCCTCATCAGAACTTCCAATGAATATTCAGGACTGAGTTCCTTTATGATGGACTGGTTTGATCTTCTTGCAGTCCAAAGAACTCTCAAGAGTCTTCCCCAACATCACAGTTCAAAAGCACCAATTCTTTGGTGCTCAACTTTCTTTCTAGTCCAACTCTCACATCCATACATGACTACTGGAAAAACCATAGCTTTGACTAGACGGATCTTTGTTGGCAAAATAATGTCTCTGCTTTTTAATATGCTGTCTAGGTTGGTCATAGTTTTTCTTCCAAGAAGCAAGCGTCTTACAATATCATGGCTGCAGTCACCATCTGAAGTGATTTTGGAGTCCCCCAAAATAAAATCTCTCACTGTTTCCATTGCTTCCCCATCTATTTGCCATAAAGTGATGAGACCGGATGCCATGATCTTAGTTTTCTGGATGTTGAGTTTTAAGCCAACTTTTTCACTCTCCTCTTTCACTTAAATCGCTAATATTTTTAAAAATTCAGAAGTTATCAAATTTTCTTAAGCATCTATCAAGAAGACAATATGAATTTTCTCCTCTTTACTCTATCATGAATTATTAAAATGGATATATAAAGATTGTTATGAAAACAAGCTAAATGTCCCTCAACAGAGGAATAGATAAAGAAGATGTGGTACATATATATATAATGCAATATTACTCAGCCACTGAAAAGGATGAAACTGAGCCATTTGCAACAATATGGATGGACCTAGAGACGATCATACTAAGATATGTATGGTAGACTATCATACTATTATCTTTCTGGCATTAAGCCAGAAAGAGAAAGACATATCATTAGATATCACTTATATGTGGACTCCTTTAAAAAATGACATAAACTATTTAAAAAACTAAAAGAAACTCATAAACACAGAAAAAAACCTTAAGAGTTGCCAAAAACAAAAATGGGAGAGGAGGAATATAAATTAGATTTTGAGATTAACATATACATACACTACCCTGTATAAAACAGATAATCAGCAGTCTTATTTTATAACATAGAGAACTATACTCAATATTTTGTAATAATCTATAAGGGAAAATAACCTGAAAAAAATAGACATATATGTATGTATAACTGAATCACTGTGTTGTACACCTGAAATTTACACAACATTGTAAATCAACTACAAAAAGTAAATAATAATAAAGATTTTTGTGCTAACCCTTATTATATTCCTGAGATAAAATACATTAATTCATAATTTATTATTATTTCTGCTTCTGCTAAGTCACTTCATCGAGTCCTACTCTGTATGACCTCATAGATGGTAGCCCACCAGGCTCCCCAGTCCCTGGGATTCTCCAGGCAAGAACACTGGAGTGGGTTGCCATTTCCTTATCCAATGCATGAAAGTGAAAAGTGAATGGAAGTCGCTCAGTCATGTCCGATTCTTCATGACCCCATGGACTGCAGCCTACCAGGCTCCTCTCTCCATGGGATTTGCCAGGCAAGAGTACTGGAGTGGGATGCCATCTCCTTCTCCGTATTATTATTATTGCAAAAACATATATTTCTATATGCAGGTATTTATGTATTTACTTACATACATAAATACCTGCATGGTATTTGATCATCACTTCTCACAAAGTCAAATTTATGTAAACTTTTAATTTTTCTAACTAACTGTGTCTGATCCTAGAAGAGGCAAAGAAACCAACATAGAAGCAGATCCTCCATCCCTAGCTGCACCAGCAGGTACCATGTGGACCAGATAATAAGCTCCCAGACAAGGCCTCTCCAAATTGCTGACTCAACATCATAGATACATAAATGATGGCATAAAGCCACTAAGTCCAGGGTTAGACGATAGTTTTGTTACATAACAATAGAGAGCTGAACACTTACTTACCTCTGTAAAGCTTCATTCTTGACAAGTAAATCAGAAACGTACCTCAAGTATCTATGGTCCCCTTGGCACCAATCCACAGTTCATTTTGCAATGATGTCATCATATACAATCATCTAGCTCTGTTGTGTGTTGGGGGAAGGGATTTTTTTCACATGCTTTACAATTTTTCTATACTGTTGCATATTATGTTTCCAACTCTATTCTGAGTTAACATTACTGAAATATAGGCTCTTTATTTTCAAATTAATATGTAGAAAATATTATGCTGAAAAAGGAAAGCATGCAGTACTTACAATTACTGGCTCACTTTCATTCTCAAGTAAAGAATTTCCTTTGTTCTTACTGCTGGGCTAAAATGTGTCTTCGTCTTTACTGAGTGATATAAGGTGAACAGTTATCATCCTGAGAAGTCAAAAGATGAATAAATGAATTTACATATGGAAATGCAGATTTTTATCAATTTATCATCTCTTTCCTATAGATTTGTAACCTTTGTTATAAATGCTCAAATATATCACATAAACAGTTAAAAGAGCTGGCAAAGAAATCATAAAAATTTTGAAGTGTATGTTTTATTATATACATGTACACACATGCTCACATACACAAATAAGTAAGAAAGAGGGAAAATTATAAAAGATAGAGTGTATCATTCATTGAAGTAAATGAAAAAATTCACGAAGACAGAGCAATCATAAATATGTATACCTAACAAAATATAACAAGTGTAAAGCAAAGAATAGACCAAGTAAAAGGTAGCAGTGTAATAGTTATTTAGAAAATCATACCTTCAATTAAGAATATCTATATCTATGTTAATATATCTATATTTACTTTTCTCAATTTGGGATACATGTCCCCAGAGGACATTTGAAAATATCTGGAGATATTTGCAGATGTCACAACTTAGATTGTTATATGTCTTGGCAAACATCAAGAAGGCTGCTTAATATTCCACAGTACACAGGGAAATACATAATTTTGCTGCTCAAAATGTTAATATGCCTCTATCAAGAATCTCTGATATCCATCTTGATATGTCTCTATCTATCTATACCTGTACCTGTATATTTGACATCCAGAGGCCCCTCAGCCACAATCAGTGGTTAATGGAAGGCTACTGCTGCTGCTGCTGCTAAATCACTTCAGTTGTGTCCAACTCTGTGTGACCCCATAGAAGGCAGCCCACCAGGCTCCCCTGTCCCTGGGATTCTATAGATATGCAATACAAGAAGGACCAACAAGAGCTCAGACCCCCTCTGAATGACAGCTTAGGTACACCAAGTGAGGAATCCAAATTAATTTGTTGAAATGATGACTGAAAGCAGGAATATTATTAAACATCCAGGTGACTCGGACAGTAGTGAATCGCCCGCAGTGCGTGAGATCCAGGTTCAATCTCTGGGTTAGGAAGATCCCTTGGAGGAGGGCATGGCAACCCACTCCAGTATTCTTGCCTGGAGAATCCTCCATGGACAGGGGAGCCTGGCGGGCTACAGTCCATGGGGTCGCAAAGAGTAGGACAGAACTGAGTGACTAAACACACAGCACATTATGGAGGAGAACAAATCACTGTCTTGTGACCTGGAGGGGAAAAAAGGACTATAGGATGCAGCTATATGTTTTAATTTGATGTGTTTCTACACTTGAATTTTATTAATAGATCTCCCCTTTCATCTATTTCTTATTAAATTTTTTTTCCAGTTTATTAAGATATAACTGACATAACAACACTGCATTGGTCTAAAGCATACATGATTTGATACATATGTAACTTGTGAAATGATTTCACAATGAGCTTAGTCAACATGTATCACTTTACAAAGTTACATGACTTACTAATACCCAGCCTAGCACAGATGAAAGGATCCTGGTACTGCGGCACCACGGAACATCTTCATAACACTAGGCTACTTCCCTCTGACCATCTCATTTATAAAAGAAAATACACAATGTTGATCTTAAGACAAAACTTTCATTGGCCATTTTCTGTTTCCTATGCAACTAGACATAGAGATAAGGAGAGAAAAGGGGACTTGTCTGAATAAGAGGTGCTTGTGTCAAAACCTTTTGATTACCCAAAGAAGAAGGAAGAGACTACATGGGAGCAGAAGCAGGAGGGGATGATGATGTAGAGGGGGATAAGACTAAGAAAAAAGCCTCTTTCCTCTTGGTTCCTGCTTGAATGACGTTTTTACATGAGCTGGCAAGAGACTGTGTCCCTTGATGGCATAGTTGAAAAATTGAACCAAATCTACATCAATTTCAAATGTTCAGTTTTGTGGGGAAAATAAATTATAGGTGGTTTATGTCACTGTTAGGTCATCTTTGTTACCTGCAGCCAAAAATATTTCCAATTAGCAACTGTTTTCAAGTGCTGATCACATATTATTATAAACATATTAAATTAGTTCATTAATTTCAAGCTTTTAGGATGTATTCCTATTCAACTTTACTATAGCTTGTACCTTAACTTTTCAATATTTATTTATTTACACAATTTATTTACAGTTTTTTTTTTTTTTCCTTAGAAATCATTGAATTCTGTATTTGCTTCTTTGGTCAAAGTCAGCTTTGCCTATAATCCACACATTTTTGAATTGCAATAAGTCTATGAATTTATTTATTAGATTATGATCTTACCTATAGTTTTCTCTTTACCCTCCAAAAATTACTTAGGTAAACATATATCTTTAAGTCTTCTTCACTTAAGTTTTCTTAGTAGCCATATCAGCAATTTTGGCTAAGGTTTTTAACATGTAAAACATTATTTAAAAATCATAGTTACTCTGGCTATAATTTCCACTTGCATATGCTGTGTTTGCAAACCTCTCTCCTACCTACTGTGCAACCCCATTGCATTAGGCCCTATGCCTATTGTGATGATCCAAAATAAAGCTGATTTCATCATCTTAAGCAAGCGTAATAGATAACTTTTTCTTTAGCAGTTTCTTGTGCAGGACAGCTGAATCTTTGCATAAATTAAGCATTTCAATCTTTTCATTCTTTTCATTTTTTTATTTTTATTTTTGCTCTTTATTTATTTATTTATTTATTTACTTTACAATACAGTATTGGTTTTGCCATACATTGACATGAATCCGCCATTGACATGAATCCTGAACCTCCCTCCCATGACCTTCCCCATATAATCTCTCTGGGTCATCCCAGTGCACCAGCCCCAAGCATCCTGTATCAAACCTAGACTGGAGATGCGTTTCTTACATGATAGTATACATGTTTCAATGCCATTCTCCCAAATCATCCTACCTCACCCTTTCCCACAGAGTCCAAAAGTCTGTTCTATACATCTGTGTCTCTTTTGCTGTCTCGCATACAGGGTTATCATTACCATCTTTCTAAATTCCATATATATGTGTCAGTATACTGTATTGGGGTTTTTCTTTCTGGCTTACTTCACTCTGTATAATCGGCTCCAGTTTCATCCACCTCATTAGAACTGATTCAAATGTGTTCTTTTTAAGGACTGAGTAATACTCCATTGTGTATATGTACCACAGCTTTCTTATCCATTCATCTGCTGATGGACATCTAGGTTGCTTCCATGTCCTGGTTATTATAAACAGTGCTACAATGAACATTGGGGTACACATGTCTCTTTCAATTCTGGTTTCCTCAGTGTGTATGCCCAGCCATGGGATTGCTGTGTCATAAGGCATTTCTATTTGCAGTTTTTAAAGAATCTCCACACTGTTTTCCATAATGGCTGTACTAGTTTGCATTCCCACCAGTAGTGTAACAGGGTTCCCTTTTCTCCACACCCTTTCCAGCATTTATTGCTTATAGACTTTTGGATCACAGCCATTCTGACTGATGTGAAATGGTACCTCATTGTGGTCTTGATTTGCATTTACAAAAATGCCACAAAAAAAGAAAACTATAGGCCAATATCACTGATGAACATAGATGCAAAAATCCTTAACAAAATTCTAGCAATTGGAATCCAACAACACATTAAAAAGATCATACACCATGACCAAGTGGGGCTTTATCCCAGGGATGCAAGGATTCTTCAATATCCGCAAATCAATCAATGTAATTCACCACATTAACAAATCAAAAAATAAAAGCCATATGATTATCTCAATAGATGCAGAGAAAGCATTTGACAAAATTCAACATCCATTTATAATAAAAACTCTCCAGAAAGTAGGAATGGAAGGAACATACCTCAACCAAATAAAAGCTATATATGACAAACACGCAGCAAACATTATCCTCAATGGTGAAAAATTAAAAGCATTTCCCATAAAGTCAGGAACAGGACAAGGGTGCTCACTTTCACCACTACTATTCAACATAGTTCTGGAAGTTTTGGCCACAGCAATCAGAGCACAAAAAGAAAAGGAATCCAAATTGGAAAAGAAATAAAACTCTCATTGCAGATGACATGATCCTCTACACAGAAAACCCTAAAGACTCCTCTAGAAAATTACTAGAGCTAATCAATGAATGTAGTAAAGTTGCAGGATATAAAATCAACACACAGAAATCCCTTGCATTCCTATACACTAATAATGAGAAAGTAGAAAAGGAAATTAAGGAAACAATTCCATTCACCATTGCAATGAAAAGAATAAAATAGTTAGGAATATATCTACCTAAAGAAACTAAAGATCTATATATAGGAAACTGTAAAACACTGATGAAAGAAATCAAAGAGGACACTAATATATGGATAAATATATCATGTTCATTTTGTTTTTAAGCTAGGAATCGCCTTTTGTTGTCAAAGGTTTCAACCATACCCAAGGAATACTGTGAGAGAAGATAAGCTGTCAAAATGTTCAGTCCTAAAATTTAAATATTTTTTATTCTTCCTGCAGTGATTAAACCATCATGATAGCTAAAAAATAATAAAACATATCAGATGGATCTTCATAAATGTATAAGTGGTTTTCTTCTACTAAAGCTAATATTTAAATAAGTGCATAAGCATTGTTGTTAAGAAAAACAGTCTTTTGGACTCTGTGGGAGAGGGAGAGGGTGGGATGATTTGGATGAATGGCATTGAAACATGTATAATATCATATGTGAAACGAATCACCAGTCCAGGTTCAATGCAACATACAGGATGCTTGGGGCTTGTGCACTGGGATGACCCAGAGGGATGGTACGGAGAGGGAGGTGGGCGGGGAGTTCAGGATGGGGAACACATGTACACCCGTGGCGGATTCATGTTGATGTATGCCAAAACCAATACAATATTGTCAAGTAATATAATAATAATACTTCTAAAAAAAAAAAAGAACTTCTTCCATGGTTAGTAAAGAAGGTAGTGGTTTAGTCACTAAGTCATGTTTGACTCTTCCAACCCGAAGGATTGTAGCCTGCTAGACTCCTCTGCTCATGGGATTCTCCAGGCAAGAATACTGGAATGGGTTGCCATTTCCTTCTCCAGGGGATCTTTCCTACCCAGGAGTCAAACGCTGGTATCCTGCATTGCAGGCAGATACTTTACCAACTGAGCTACCAGGGAAGCCCAAGTAAAGACAGTAAGGAAAACTTTATTCAAGGTTCAACTCTAGTGGAGATTTGCAGTAGGGGAGAGAGAATAGGCTCAACTCCAAAGACCAAAAGGAGAAGTTGGAATTCATAGCCAAGGAGTCAGAAAAAAGTAAATTAATAAGAAAAAATATCATGAATAGGAGGGCATTCTGGCTAAATAGCACTAACGGAATTCTTGAAGGTAGGCCAGGGTGATTAGATGTCAGTCACCTGGGGGTTGGTGGAGGAGGAGAAATTTGATCAGACAGGTAGGGTGATCTGACATCAAGTGTAAGGATTTTTGCTAAAATGACTTAGGTAGATTCTTGCTCTGACTACTCAGGCAGGCCCCCAAATGGACGGATGCTGACACTGAGTCCTAGAATTTTAGAAGAGGTACTGTAGCTGTCTATGGGATCACACGGAGTTGGACACGACTGAAGCGACTTAGCAGCAGCAGTATAGAGTTTAGTCAAAGAGAGTTTCCCTCAATATGTGCAGCACGTATTTTATCTATTGCAAAGAAATATACATATTTTCATAGGAGACCATTTACTTTTCAAAAATGCAACCATCATAAGAAGGTTTTTTTTTTTTTTTTTTTTTTTGAGAAACTCTGCAATGCAGAGTAAGTTAGAACAAGATTTCTTTTGGGAAGCTGGTTATGCAGGACATCAACTCTTAAGTCCTCACAGCACAAATGTGGCTCATGAACAAACAGCATTGTATCACTTGGGGCTGCTTATTGAAATACTGACTTTCATATCCTGCTCTAGACGTATGAAAATGAAATGCATATACTTAAAGGTATTCTCTGTTCATTGCTCTGTGGTGACTAAGTGGGGAGGCAATCCAACAGGGAGGGAACATATGCTACATACAGGTGATTCACTTTGCTGGACAGTAAAAGCTAACACAACACTGTAAAACAATTATATACCAGTAAAAATTAAGAGAAAATTACAGTAATTAAAAAAAAGAGAACAACCTCTAGAAGATTCCTGCACAGATCTAAGTTTGAAAAGAAACTCTTTAAGAAATCAATGAAAAAAGTTTAGAAAAATATTATCTGAGCTGTGGTATATGGACAACAGTTTACCTGTGACCTTCATATTAGAAAGTCAGTGTTCTGCAAGTAAGAGCCTTGGCCCACAACTTTGAAAATAAGTAACTAAGAACTATATATATGTGGTATTTCTTAGTACAGTACATTCGATTAAAAAGATAATGTGATATTTGTGGTAGGTCCAGGCTCTAAGCAGATTTAATGAATCCAATTTCCTGGTTCCTTACTACACTTAGTAAATAAATCATAGTATAATAAGAACCATCTCCAAGTTGACATTAGATGTATGTAACTGAATATAATATTTGATAGGGAAATTTCATGTTTTACAGAATGGTTTCATTTTCTGATAATGTAAGTTACTGTATTACTTCAACCTATTTGTTTCTAAATTAACTCAATATTTTATGTTGTGACTGGCAGATACATAATCATTTTTGTCCCATGTATATCCACTTTGGAAAAAAAAACATGTCGTATGCTGAACCCAGCCACCTTGTGGAAGTAAAAATGAACAGATTCAGGAGCATCTGGAAACTATGTCTCCCAAGTTATAGAAATGTCAGGTACCATCATTGGTACCCCATATTTTTCACTGAGAATATGAGAGATTATTACTAAGTATAATATATCCTTCCAATATACTAAAAACAATTAAGGGTTAAGACCTAAAGGTATATACAATTTGAATGTTTATAAATAGGTATTACATATTATATATTAACTTAGCCAAAGTGAACAAACAAATACAATTCAGAAGTAAAGCACTCAAGGAAGCAAGGAGAGCTCCTCCAGAATTGGAAAGCTATCAGGATAGCTCTCTGTCTCTCATCCCTGCTTGCATCCACATGAGGATTTTTTTCTCCTGCATGTTGTTTTTATTTCCACTTATGGACAATGGTTCTTTCCTCACTCTGGCAGACCACAGCTTCCCTGGGACCACTGCATTTGCATGTTTAGAAGGTTACCATCACTCGGGAGAGGAAATCCATGTATTTTCCCCTGTGCCAGCTGGAAACAACGAAGGAACGACACAGGGTGACTTAATTTGACCCTAAGCCTGGGGAGTAAGGCATTACAGTTGATGGAATATGTGTCAAGGTCATTGCAGCTCAGGAAAGTTTGTGACCTTGGTCAGAAACACACAGCTGGTTTGTAGAAGTTACCCCCCCACCAAGAAAAAGGCACAGTCACTGTTATTGCCTGAGCTGTGCTTCACACTCTTCCCCTTTGAAAATCATATGTTCAAGTCCTCAGAATATGACTGCAATTAAGTTAGAATGAGATCATTAGAGTGGGGCTTAATCCAGTGTGACTGGTATCCTGGTAAAGGAAATTAGAGCATAGAGGACAGAGGGAAGGCCATGTGAAAATCTCAAGAGAAGACAGTTTGGAGAGTGGCCTCAAAGAATCAATCTCCCAACAACTTGATTTTGGATTTCTAGTCTCCAGAACTGTGAGGAAGGAAATTTGTGTTGTTTAAGGCATCCAGTCTGTGGAACTTCTTTATGGCAGCTGGAGGAAACTAATCTTATCATTCAAAGAAGGGACTCTGCTTCTATTGCAATGAACCCACCTTCCTTTACAGTGATAAATAGTGATTATCCCAGTAGATTCCATAATTAAGACTATTCAACTATAAAATATGTCTAAAAGAAAGTATAATCAATTATAAATCTTTAAAAAATCTTATTACTTACCCTAGGAAATCACATAATTATTGGAATCCCTAAACAGTGCATAAACAAAAGAGAAAGACTATAGATCTCTTTAAGAAAATTAGAGATACCAAGGGAACACTTCATGCAAAGATGGGCACAATAAAGGACAGAAATGGTATGGACCTAAGAGAAGCAGAAGATATTAAGAGGAGGTGGCAAGAATCCACAGAAGAACTATACAATAAAAGATCTTAATGACCCAGATAACCATGATGGAGTGATCACTCACGTAGAGCCAGACATCCTGGAGTGCAAAGTCAAGCGGACCTTAGGAAGCATCACTATGAACAAAGCTAGTGGAGGTGATGAAATTCCAATTGAGCTATTTCAAATCCTAAAAGATGATGGTGGGAAAGTGCTGCAGTCAATATGCCAGCAATTGGGAAAACAGCAGTGGCCACAGGACCGGAAAAGGTCAGTTTTAATTCTAATCCCAAAGAAAGGCAGTGCCAAATAATGTTCAAACTACCACACAATTGCATTCATCTCGCACACTAGTAAAGTAATGCTCAAAATTCTCCAAGCCAGGCTGCAATAGTACATGAAGTGAGAACTTCCTGATGTTCAAGTTGGATTTAGAAAAGGCAGAGGAACCAGAGGTCAAATTGCCAACAACTGTTGGATTATCAAAAAAGCAAGAGAATTCCAGAAAAACATCTATTTCTGCTTTATTGACTATGCCAAAGCCTTTGACTGTGTGAATCACCGTAAACTGTGGAAAATTCTTGAATAAATTGGAATACCAGACCATCTGACCTGCATCCTGAGAAATCTGTATGCAAGTCAAGAAGCAACCATTAGAACTGAACATGGAACAACAGACTTATTCCAAATTGGGAAAAGAGTATGTCAAGGCTGTATATTGTCATCCTGCTTATTTAACTTATATGCATTGTACATCATGTGAAATGCTGGGCTGGATGAAGCACAAGCTGGAATAAAGATTGCTGGGAGAAATATCAGTAACTTCAGATATGCATATGACATTACTCTTATGGAAGAAAGAGAAGAACTAAAGAGCCTCTTGGTGAAAGTGAATGAGGAGAGTGAAAACTTCGGCTTAAAACTCAACATACAGAAAACTAAGATCATTGTATCTGGTCCCATCACTTCATGGTAAACAGATGGGGAAACAGTGAAGACTGTGACTTTTCTTGGGCTCCAAGATCACTGCAGATGGTGATCACAGCCTTGAACTAAAAGATGATCGCTCCTTGGAAGAAAAACTATAGCCAACTTAGTATATTAAAAAGCAGAGACATTACTTTGGAAACAAAGGTCTGTCTAGTCAAAGCTTTAGTTTTTCCAGTAGTTATGTATGGATATGATAGTTGGACTATAAAGAAAGCTGAGTGCCAAAGAATTGAATCTTTTGAATTGTGGTGTTGGAGAAGACTCCTGAGAGTCCTTTGGACTGCAAGGAGATCCAACCAGTCCATCCTAAAGGAACCCAGTCCTGAATATTCATTGGAAGTTCTGACGTGGAAGCTGAAATTCCAATACTTTGGCCACCTGATGTGAAGAACTAACTCATTCGAAAAGACTGTGATGGTGGGATAGATTGAAGACCGGAGGAAAAGGGGATGACAGAGGATGAGATGGTTGGATGGCATCACCAATTCAATGGACATGAGTTTGAGTAAGCTCTGGGAGTTGGTGATGGATAGGGAGGCCTGGTGTGGTGCAGTCCATGAAGTCGTAAATGTTCAGACATGACTGAGCGACTGAAATGAACTGAGATATTGCCTGATCCATTCATCTTTTTTCACTGTTTGCACATTTGCATGTCATGTATTTTCTGTATTTTAAACTCATAAAATGCTTAATGTATTTAATACAATAATTTTGCACTTCATTTAGCATATTAAAAATGACTTGCTCCAATTATCATTCCTCCAGAATAAATGTAGTGACTTAGTCTGGAACCAAGGAATTTTGCATATACCTTTTCACCGCACCATCTCATCCTTTCTTTCTTAGTTCATGAAAACAGCCATCAAATGCAGTGTCAATTTCTCTTGATTCTAATGAAAAACAGAAAGAAATATATGTACAGGTATGAATTATATGGATAGAGAGAAAATACTGAGTATATTTTAAAGACAAGGTTTCTTTATATAGCTAAGACTAGTGTCATATGATTAACAGAATACCTCAAAATCATATTAGAGTGAAATAAAAGACACTATATATTTTGCTTGGTGTTTCAAGAAACATATATTATTCAATAAAATTTATTTCACAGGTTTATAAACATAAATATTTTTCTTTTGCTGTTATAATTAATTTGGAACTATTAGAAATTCTCCAAGAAAAAGTTTGTGCCATTTTTCCTCTCATGAAGACATAAATGAGCTGCAAATAGTTATTTTTGTGGGGGAAAATGTCAAATTCTATACACAAATAAGGAAAAGATTTTCCCTTTTGGTTTTATAATATCCAAAGTCTGATACTGAATTTGGGAAGAAGAAACAACAAATTTCAAATGGCATCTAGAGTAATAAATGTCTCTCTCAAAACATATTTCAGAATGTCAATAGGAATAATTTTTACTCAACGCATTGCTACTCATAAACAAGTTATTTATACTGACTCTATTTATTTAATATTTCTGTTATAATGAGACCTTATAATTTGGGGGAACTGAGTATACTAAAGATCTATCATAGAAGAGTAAAGATTACTTTTTTTTCTTGAAAGTCTTCATATGTGTCAATAGATTTGTATATACTCAGTATAATCTTTATACTCTAATAGAATCCCAGAAGCAGTTACTGGCATTTGAAATCACATTTCTCTGTTTTAAGGCACATGTAAGCATGTAGGCAACATGTTTGTCATGTGTACTTAACAGGAAAACAGATTGTTATTAACAAAACATCAATCAAACCCCTTATATTTTTATCATTATTTTCCCTTAAAAATCTCAATATACATTTAGTTAGATAACATCAAAGATAATCTGTACAATTTATATATATTCATACTGGTATAACTTTAAATAATAAAGACACTTCGGTTGTTCCAGATGGGTATTTAGTGGAAAAATATTTACTGTTATTCCTGCTATACTGAGTATCAGGGAAATAAGTGGTGGTAGCATTTTATCTAAAGTTTTATCCTTTTAAAATAAATAGGCATAAGCATAACACAAAGTCAGGCTGCGCAACTTTATTTGAAAAGATGAACACATCTAAAGGAAACCTATTGATTAGAATTTGGAGACAAAGTAGAAAAGAGAAGTTTGGTGTCATATTTTAGAACCACATATTTAGGCTACTGAATATCAGAAGCATATCAGTCCACCTCTAGACAGGAAAGATATGCCAAATTAAATCAGAATTTTAAGCTCAATTTTATCTAATCTGGTTGTGAAAATAAGACGTCAAAGTTCCATCATGCCAAATATACCACTTTAAGCAATTTGTTTCGTTATCATCTTTCTTCTGACATTTTATTATCTGACAGACCAAGAAACAACACCAGTTTCCCTTGGAGAGTTTAATTTACATCTGGTATCTTTTAGAAGGCTTCCCTGACAGGAATAGCAATCATAATATGAAATCATTTACATTTAATGACATCTTTAAATGTCACATGATTTATTTGCACACACATTAAAGTTCTGGGAGAAACATGTCACAATGACTTCAAATACTTGTAGAGCTGAATTGCTTCCCAAGGCTTGAAGAGAAACTGAGTGACGTGAGACACATGTCCAACTTTTATCTCCAGCACATCTGGACAGTCATCTTACTGCCCCTGGGAAAACATATGTGGTACAATAACTTTCAAACTTTTCCATAAAGGACAATTTAAGCAATAGGGACTTACTGAAGGAAATCCCCATGGGGAAGTTCAGACAAATTGAGCACAGTGGGGCATAACTAGCTCATTCCATGCAACTCTCCTGGTTTCTTCTCTAAATTATTTTCAAGAGAGCAGAAAATGTAGCCCTTTTATTTTTGTGATTATGGGAAATGTTTCAATTTTATTGGGAAGGAAGTAGAACCTAGACTGTCTGTTCACATATCCCCTGAATTCAGGAAACTCATTTTAGGTGTCTCTGAGAACTTCTTCACCAAATGCCACTCTGTGGTCATGACACTGGAGGGAAACAGGTCTGAATCTTCAGTTCAGTTCAGTTGCTCAATCATGTCCGACTCTTTGCAACCCCATGAATTGCAGCACGCCAGGCCTCCCTGTCCATCACCAACTCCCTGAGTTCACTCAGACTCACGTCCATCAAGTCCGTGATGCCATCCAGCCATCTCATCCTCTGTCATCCCCTTCTCCTCCTGCCCCCAGTCCCTCCCACCATTGGAGTCTTTTCCAATGAGTCAACTCTTCGCATGAGGTGGCCAAAGTACTGGAGTTTCCGCTTCAGCATCATTCCCTCCAAAGAAATCCCAGGACTGATCTCCTTCAGAATGGACTGGTTGGATCTCCTTGCAGTCCAAGGGACTCTCAAGAGTCTTCTCCAACACCACAGTTCAAAAACATCAATTCTTCAGCACTCATCTTTCTTCACAGTCCAACTCTCACATCCATACATGACCACTGGAAAAACCATAGCCTTGACTAGACGGACCTTTGTTGGCAAAGTAATGTCTCTGCTTTAAGATGTAAGAATCCAGATAATCATGGTGGTTGGAAATTTTATGGGAGCCCATTTCTCTTGGTTTGGGGTTGGGTAGAAGTGTTCAGTACCACTTCCTCAGTGGAAAGGATTGTAAATCACAAGTTTCACCATGTGGCTGATGATTCATAAGCATTATTTTCTCCAGAGTGGTTCCCTGACTTGGTTTGTGGCTAATTTTTTTTTTTTAATAAGAATACACTCTACTATTTTCCATATTGATAAAAGATTATAAAATATATATCCTCTGCCTTCACATATGCTTCTATATTGACAGGCAAATAGTAGGCTTAATTTTTACTCCTAAAAATTTCTGAATCTTTCTGCATCTCCAATTAATTGTAAAGGATCAGTCAAAATTCTACCTACCCCATAGATTTGTTTTGAAAAATGTAAAAGTACTTGGAGAGCAAGATCAAAACTAAAGGCAGGGAATTTGGGCTAGGACCTGGGCACTAATAGGAGGAGAATCCTTTGGACTCTAGCAAAAGTCTAAATCAGTAAGAACTCAGTCAGTGCTACTCACATTTGTTAAACAAGAAACTAGTCATAAGAATCCAAACTAATTCAAAGTGGCCTAAGAACTCGAGCTTTCCTTGAGTTTGGGGAGAGGAAATAGATTGACAAGGATATAGCCTAATTCTGCTCTGCCTTTCATCATTCTATTTAATATATATGACCGAACCAGTTCTTACTTTGTTCATTATCAACTTTGAGAAATAATTTATGTATAGTATCTTTATACTGAGCATTTTAATAAGTTTTAACAGTTATATATATCATTCATGAAACCACCACCATAATTAACTATAGAATATTTTCATCACTGCAAAAGATTTCCAAGACCCTTTGCATACCATTCCTCTTTTCATCTCTGATTACCAGTACTGATTTGCTTTATTTTGTCATTGTAGATTATGTTGCTTTTTGTATAAATGGAATTATACATAAAGGCTCTGGTTTCTTTTTCTGAAAATAATGATTTTAAGATTCATCTACTTTGCTATATATTAGTAGCTCATTACTTTCACTGCTGTCTCTCTTCCCTGGTGGCTCAGATGGTAAAAGTGTCTGCCTACAATGGGGGAGACCCAGATTCGATCCCTGGGTCGGGAAGATCCCCTGGAGAAGGCAATGGCAACCCACTCCAGTACTCTTGCCTGGAAAATCCCATGGACGGAGGAGCATGGTGGGCTGCAGTCCATGGGGTCACAAAGAGTCAGACACGACTGAGTGACTTCACTTTCACTTTCACTGCTAAGTAGCAGCTTTCCACTGGACAGATATATTAAACATTGTCTATTTATATACAGATAAACAGTTTCTTTCTTTTTTTTTTTCTTCCAATTTTGAGCTACTGTAAGTAAAATTGCAATGAACATTTATGCACAAGTCTTTGAGTAGACATATGATTAAAGTTCTCTTGGGTAAATATTTACCCACAAAATGATTATGTGTTTTATCTGTAACTTGTCACAAAACAGTCAAATGGTTTTCCAAAATAGTTATACATTTATAGACCTACATCAATGACAGTTTCCACTGATTCACATTTAGTCAAATATTTTGTTTTATCGATGATTTTAAATTTAGTCATTCTAAAAGTGTGCACTAGTATCACATTGTAGCTTTGTACTCCTCAGATTAGCAGTGATTGAATATGCACTTCATTTTATGTACATCCCTTTATATGCCTTCTAATATGAAGTTTCTATCATTTCACTCTTTTATTTATTTTGATGATATAATTTTTCCCTGTTAAATAAATTTTATTTTTCTAATTTTGAAAGTAATTCCTAATTTTACATGTAGAAAAAAATAAAGAGAATTAACAGAATAGAACATTAAAAAACAGAAAAAGAACGGTAACATAATCCAAATATCCAGCATTCTTATCTTGATAGCTGCTATAACTATTTTTCAACTGAAGAATAATTGCTTTACACAATTCTGTTGTTTTCTGTCAAACCTCAGCATGAATCAGCCATAGGTATATATATATATATATATATCCCCCTGCCTTTTGAACCTCCCCCCATTTCCCTCTCCATCCCATCCCTCTAGGCTGATACATAGCTGTGTTTGAGTTTCCTGAGCCATACAGCAAATTCCCATTGGCTATCTATTTTATATATGGAAATGTAAGTTTCCATGTTACTCTTTCCATATATCTTACCCTTTCTTCCCCTCTCCCCATGTCCATAGGTCTAATATCTATGTCTGTTTCTCCACTGCTGCCCTGTAAATATTCTTTTTTTCTAGATTCCATATATATGATTTAGAACACAATATTTATCTTTCTCTTTCTGACTTACTTCACTCTGTGTAGTAGGTTCTAGGTTCATCCACGTCATTAGAACTGATTCAAATGCATTCCTTTTTATGGCTGAGTAATATTCCATTGTGTATATGTACTGCTGCTGCTGCTGCTAAGTCACTTCAGTCATGTCTGACTCTGTGTGACTCCATAGATGGCAGCCCATGAGGCTCCCCCCCGTCCCTGGGATTCTCCAGGCAAGAACGCTGGAGTGGGTTGCCATTTCCTTCTCCAATGCATGAAAGTGAAACGTGAAAGTGAAGTCGCTCAGTTGTGTCCAACTCTTAGTGACCCCATGGACTGCAGCCCACCAGGCTCCTCCATCCATGGGATTTCCCAGGTACTACAACTTCTTTATCCATTTATCTGTTGATGGACATCTAGGTTGCTTCCATGTGCTAGCTATTGTAAATAGTGCTGCAATGAACATTGGGGTACATGTGTTTTTTTCAATTTTAGTTTCCTCAGGGTATATACCTAGGAGTGGGGATGCTGGGTCATATCATGGTTTTATCCCTAGTTTTTAATGAATCTACATAGCATCTTCCATAGTGGTGTGTCAATTGACATTCCCACCAGCACTGCAAGAGTGTTCCCTTTTTGCCATACTCTCTCCAGCATTTATTGTTTGTATATATTTTGATGATGGCTATTCTGACTGGTGTGACTTGATATCTCATTGAGGTTTTGATTTGCATTTCTCTAATAATGAAAAATAGTGAGCATCTTTTCATGTGTTTATTAGCCATCTGCATGCCTTCTTTGGAGAAACGTCTGTTTAGGGTTTTTTTCCCCACTTTTTGATTTGATTGTTTGTTTTTCTGGTACTGAGTTGTATGAGCTGCTTGTATATTTTGGAAATCAATCCTTTGTCAGTTGTTTCATTGCTATTATTTTCTCCCATTCTGAGGATTGTCTTTTCATCTTGCTTGCAGTTTCCTTTGCTGTCCAAAAGCTTTTAAGTTTAATCAGGTCCCATTTGTTTACTTTTATTTCCATTACACTAGGAGGTGGGTCATAGGGGATCTTGCTTTGATTTGTCCTCGAGTGTTCTGCCTATTTTTCTTCTAAGGTTTTATAGTTTCTGGTATTACATTTAGGTCTTTAATCCATTTTGAGTTTATCTTTGTGTATAGGTCATACAAAGTATTCTACTTTCATTCTTTTACATGTAACTGTCCAGTTTTCCCAGCACCATTTATTGAAGAGGCTGTCCTTGCCTCATTGTATATTCTTGCCTCCTTTGTCAAAAATAAGGTACACATAGGTGGATGGGTTTATTTCTAGGCTTTCTATCTTTTTCCATTGGTCTATATTTCTGTTTTTGTGCCAGTACCATACTGTCTTGATGATTGTAACTTTGTAGTATAATCTGAAGTACGAAGGTTGATTCCTCCAGCTCCATTCTTCTTTCTCAAGACTGCTTTGGCTATTCGGGGTCTTTTGTGTTTCCACATGAATTGTGCAAGTTTTTGTTCTAATTCTGTGAAAATGCCATTGGTAATTTGACAGGGATTGCATTGAATCTGTAGATTGTATTTGATAGTATAGTTATTTTCACAATATTGATTCTTCCTACCCAGGAACATATCTTTCCATCTGCTTATCTCATCTTTGATTTCTTTCACTAATATCTTATAATTTTCTGTGTACAGTTCTTTTGTCTTCTTAGGTAAGTTTATTCCTAGATATTTAATTATTTTTGTTGCAATGGTGAATGGGATTGATTCCTTGATTTCTCTTTCTGATATTTCATTGTTAGTATATAGAAATGCAAGTGATTTCTGTGTAATGATTTTGTATCCTGCAACTTTGCTAAATTAATTAGCTCTAACAATTTTGTGATATTATTTTTTAGGGTTTTCTATATCATTTGGAAACAGTGAGAGCTTTGCTTCTACTTTTCTGATCTGGATTCCCTTTCTTTTTCTTCTCTGATTGCTATAGGTAGGACTTCCAGAAATATTTTGAATAATAGTGGCAAGAGTGGACACCTTTGTCTTGTTCTTGATCTTAGGGGAAATGCTTTTTCATCATTGAGAATAATGCTTACTGTAGGCTTATCATATATGGCCTTTACTACACTGAGGTAGGTTCCTTCTTGGAAACTACCTGCCCATTTTGGAAGGGTTTTAATCATAAATGGGTGCTGAATTTTGTCAAAGGCTTTTTCTGCATCTATTGAGATGATCATATGGTTTTTATCTTTCAATTTGCTAATATGGTGTATCACATTGATTGATTTCTCTATATTGAAGAATACTTGCATCCCTGGAATAAACTCAGCTTGATCATGGTGTTGAACTTTGATGTGTTGCTGAATTCTGTTTGCTAAAATTTTGTTGAGGATTTGTGCATCCATGTTCATCAGTGATACTGGCCTGTAGTTTTCTTTATTTGTATTGTCTTTTTCTGGTTTCGGTATCAGGGTGATGGTGGCCTCATAGAGTGAGTTTGGAAGTATTCCTTTCTCTGTAAATTTCTGAAGAGTTTTAGAAGGATAGGTATTAGTTCTTCTCTAAATGTTTGATAGAATTCTCCTGTGAAGCCATCTTGTCCTGGGCTTTTGTTTTTGGGGAGATTTTCAGTCACAGCTTCAATTTCAGTGCTTGTAATTGGGTTATTCATAATTTCTATTTCTTCTTATTGTAACCTCTCCTTTTTCATTTCTAATTTTATTGATTTGATTCTTATCTCTTTTTTTCTTTATGAATCCGGCTAAAGGTTTGTCAATTTTGTTTATCTTCTCGAAGAACCAGCTTTTAGTTTTATTAATCTTTACTATTGTTTCTTTCATTTCTTTTTCACTTATTTCTGCTCTGATCTTTGTGGTTTCTTTCCTCTTTCTAATTTTGCTGTTTTTTTTTTTTTGTTGTTGTTGTTGTTGTTCTTTTTTCCAGTTGTTTTAGGTGTAAAGTTAGGTTGTCTATCAATGTTTTTCTTGTTTCTTGAGGTAGGATTGTATTGCTATAAACTTCCCTCTTAGAACTGCTTTTGCTGCATCCCATAGGTTTTGAGTTGTCATGTTTTCATTGTCATTTGTTTCTATAAATTTTTTGATTTCCCTTTTGATTTCTTCAAATGGAATATATATTTCCATCCACTCACTTTCAGTCTGTGTGTTTTTAGATCTTAAGTAGAATTCTTGTAGAGGGCATAGGTATGGGTCTTGTTTTTGTATTCATTCAGCTGGTCTGTGTCTTTTGGTTGGAGCATTTAATCCATTTATATTTAAAGTAATTATTGATATATATGTTCCTATTGCTATTTTAAAAATTGTTTGGGGTTGATTTTGTGTATCTTTTTCTTCTCTTGTATTTCTTGACTATATAAGTCCCTTTGGCATTTGTTGTAAAGCTAGTTTGGTGGAGTTGAGTTCTCTTCATCAGTTTTGAATGAGATACTTGCCAGGTACAGTAATCTTGGTTGTAGATTTTTTCCCTTTCAGTATTTTAAATATATCTTGCCATTCCCTTCTGGCCTGCAGAGTTTCTGCTGAAAGATCAGCTGTTAAGTGTAAGGGGTTTCCCTTGTATGTTACTTGTTTCTCCCTTGCTGCTGTTAATGTTCTTTTTTTGTGCTTAGTCTTTGTTAGTTTGAGTAGTTTGTGTCTTGGTGTGTTTCTCCTTGGGTTTATCCTGTATGGGACTCTTTGTGCCTCTTGGACTTGATTGACTATTTCCTTTTCCATGTTGGGGAAATTTTCAGCTATAATCTCTTCAAAAATTTTCTCATACCCTATCTTTTTCTCTTCTTCTGAGATCCCTATAATTTGAATGTTGGTGTGTTTGATATTGTTCCAGAGGTCTCTGAGACTATCCTCCATTCTTTTTATTCTTTTCACTTTATTTGGTTTTTCAGTAGTAATTTCCACCATTCTATCTACCAGCTCACTGATTCATTCTTCTGCTTCAGATATTCTGCTATTAATTCCTTTTAGAGTATTTTTAATTTCAGTAATTTTGTTGTCTCGGTCTGTTTATTCTTTAATTTTTCTAGGTCTTAGTTAATTGATTCTTGCATTTCTTCCATTCTGTTTTCAAGGTGTTTGATCATCTTAATTATCATTATTCTGAATTATTTTTCAGGTTGCTTGCCTTTTCCACTTCATTTATTTTGACTTCTGTGTTTCTAGTTTGTTCCCTCATTTGTGTAGTATTCATCTGGCTTTAGTCCAGGGGCTTCTGTAAGCTTCTTATAGGGTGAGATTTTCTGCTGAGTTTTGTTTTTCTTCTGATGGGCAAGGCTGACTGAGGTGGTAATCCTGTCTACTTATGATTGGGTTTGTATTTTTGTTTTGTTTGTGATTTAGATGAGGTGTCCTGTACAGGGTGCTACTATTGGTGGTTGGGTGATGACAGGTCTTGTATTCTAGTGGTTTCCTTTGTGTGTGTTCTCACTATTGGATACTTCCTAGGGTTAGTTCTCTGGTCATCTAGGGCCTTTGAGCCAGTGTTCCCACTCCAAAGGCTTAAGGCCTATGGCTTCCACAAGTGGTTTGTTATGGCATTGAGATTAAAACAAATATCCTAAAATGAAAAACTAAAGATGAACCCCAGACAAATGGAAGTTACAAAATCAGGCAGATAATTATTAAAATAATGGAATATACACATATACATATACACCCATAAGCGAAATCAAAACAGTCCAACAAAAATATAGTAGATTGACCCAATTAAAAGGAAACACAAAGTTATATTTACCAGTTAAGAACAAAACTAACTAAAGCACAAACTGGAAAACAAAACTAAAGCAAGGTGCCAAGTGGGGAATAAAGCAATGAAATCAAAGCTAACAAATATGTTGAGAGGAAAGGAAGAAAGAAAGAATAGATATGCAAAGTTAAATAGAGGTAGTTGAAAAAGATTTATATACATTAAAGATTAGCTGCAAGGGGAAAGAACAGTAGGAAAAGCAAACAAAAGAATAAATGTAGAAAAAATAATAGGTTTAAATAATTAAAATTAAAAATAGAGAAAAGAATAAAATAGGAAGAAGATAGGGAGAGAGAAAAAAAAAACAACAACAACTCCATAGAACTGCTAAAGCTCAATGTAGAGGCAAAGGTTTACAACAAGAATGAAAAATGTGACTGACCAGAAAAAAAAAAAAACTCAAAAGCTTAATTAGATTTCATAGTGCCAATAAAATCGACAACTACAAGAGAGGAGGGGGAAAAAGAAAAAAAAATCTGAAAGAATCTACAGAACAAGTCAAGACATAAGAATAATAAATGTTTTTCTTGAGTCACTGCTGGGAGTCACAGTCCACCTCACCTCCCTAGGATGCCCTCCAACACTGTGCTGGTTTCTGGACCTGCTCTGGGGCAGTTCAGATTCTAATCTGGTCCTACTCCTGTGCATTCTTGCCTCCAGTGTCCACAGCTATCAGAACTAGTGCATTTTCTTTTGTGGGAGCTCTCAATATACTTTCATATATTCCACAGGCACAGAGTCTGCCGAGCTGATCATGTGGATTTAACCTGCAGCTCTTACAGCTGATGGAAGGTTATGGTTCTTCTTCCATAGCCACACTGCCCCTGGGTTTAAATTGTGGTTTTATTCCCACCTCTGCATATGGGTCATCCACTGGTGTTTGCTCCTAAGGCTGCCCTGGAGGACTTGGGTCTGCCCAAGTGAAGGCCAGGTGTGGAGTTGGTGCAACTGTTTGGGTTGCAGGGCTTCTAACAGCACCAGGTACTCAGGGAGTTGGTGGCTAGGGCAGCAGGAAATACAGTGCTCTAGAAGGGTATGGCAACTAGTATTGGGCAATATGCTCCAGTATTCTTACCTGGAGAACCCCATGACAGAAAAACCTGGCAGGCCACAGTTCACAGGGTCACAAAAGCTGGACATAACCTAAATGACCCTGCATGCACAGGTACAGGACTTTTCTTGCCTGTGGCAGCTCTGCCCTAGTGAGGGTTAAACATGAAGGTGTCACAGCTGTTTGGCTTGTGGGGACCCTAGTGGTGCCAAGTGTGCAGGGACAGGAACTGCCTCCACCACAGGACTTATGGCCCTATTAGAATCTTTTTCAAGCTTCTAGTAGCTGGTATTCAGAAGGCCTCTTTGGCCAGTCTTTCTCTGTAGATCCACCTGTTCCATTACTTAGAGGGCTCTCTTGCCTGGGGTCCTTCTCTGTTGTTCAGTGCATCAGGCATATAGATGGGCTCCCCTGGTTGGGGTCCTACTCTGTAGATCGATGCATCAGTCACTTAAAAGAGCACCCTGGGTGGGGTCCTACTCTATAGCTCAGTGTGTCAGGCATTTGATGGGCCAGACTTTCTATTGATGCTGCTGATGCTGGTGTGTGGGGGAGACAGAGAGTATGGTGATGGCTCCACCCCCTATGCGTGACTCAACATTATCACCTTGCTTCCATGGCTGCCTGGATTTCCTCCACAGGCATTTTCCCACCACAGTCTCCTTCCTCACATCCCCTTGATCCGTCTTGCCCTGGTCAACAGCAGCCTTTGCCCTGGGATTGCTCCATTATCCCTAAACTCCAGTTCCCAGCTGCTGTGCCTTCTCTGGGACCTGTGTCCCTGTCTGGGGTATGTATAGCTGTGGCAAGGACTATTTGATTCTCATTCCATTTAGGCTGCCACAGATCAGCTGTTTCACTCTCAGCCTTAAATACTTCTCCTCTGACTCAGATAATTGCCCGGGATGTGGGGACTGTACCCCTGCTTCAGTTCCCCTACTTGTGGAGGGCAGGTCCCGTCCTACTAATACTCCTGTTTTCCCCCTAGTTCCTTTGTCTTATGGAGCTTTGCATGGTTCTATATATTCTTTTCTGCTGGTCAGATACTCCTGTCCATTCTCAGCTGGTGTTCTGCATGCACTTCTGTGTCTGAAGGTGTATTCCTGATGTATCCATGGAGAGAGATGTACTCCACATACACCTACTCCTACACCATCTGGTTTGGGCTCTCTCTTGTTAAATTTTTTGTTATGACCAAGAAAATTTTGCTAACACCAAGCGGAAACATATTTTTCTCTCATACATTTTTTTTTTTCTAAGAGTTTTATAATCTTTGCTTTACACTTATGTCTATGATCTATTTCAAGGCAAATTTGTGTGTGGTGTGAATACAGTTGTATAAACAAAATTTATTAAAAATACATTTTCCCCACTGAATTGGTTAATCATTAAAAAATAGTTTACCATTTAAGGATGAGTATGTTTACTTTGGACTCTATCCTTCTCCATTCATCCTACATTTTACCAAATTCGCATTTCCTTTATCAATGTATTTTTTAAATTAATTAATTTATTTATTTTAAATTACAATACTGTATTTGTTTTGCCATACATTGACACGAATCAGCCATAGGTGAACACAATCTCCCAATGCCAAAGCCCCCTCCCACCTCCCACCCCACATCCTCTACTTGAATCATCCTGTGCATCCGCCCCATGCATCCTGCATCCTACATTGAACATAGATTGGCGCTTCGTTTCTTACACGAAAATATACATGTTTCATTGCCATTCTCCCAAACCATCCCACCCTTTCCCTCTCCCTCAGAGTCCAAAAGTCCACTCTATACCTCTGTGTCTCTTGGTTGTCTCACCTACAGGGTCATCATTACTGTCTTCTAAATTCCATATATATGCGTCAGTATACTGTATTGGTGTTTTTCTTTCTGGCTTACTTCACTCTGTATAATCGGTTCCAATTTCATCCATCTCATTAGAACTGAGTCGAATTTATTCTTTTTAAGGGCTGAGTAGTATTCCATAGTGTATATGTACCACAGCTTTCTTATCCATTCGTCTGCTGATGGACATCTAGGTTGCTTCCATGTCCTGGCTATTAGAAACAGCGCTGCAATGAACATTGGGGCACATGTGTCTCTTTCAGTTCTGGTTTCCTCGGTGTGTATGCCCAGCAGTGGGATTGCTGGGTCATAAGGCAGTTCTATTTGCAATTTTTAAGGAATCTCCACACTGTTTTCCATAATGGCTGTACTAGTTTGCATTCCCACCAGCAGTGTAAGAGGGTTCCCTTTTCTCCACATCCTCTCCAGCATTTATTGCTTGTAGACTTTTGGATCGTAGCTATTCTGACTGGTGTGAAATGGTACCTCATTGTGGTCTTGATTTGCATTTCTCTGATAATGAATAGAGGAGAACATAGGCAAAACACTCTCCGACATAAATCACAGTAGGATCCTCTATGATCCAACTCCCAGTATACTGGAAATAAAAGCAAAGATAAACAAATGGGATCTAATTAAAATTAAAAGCTTCTGCACAACAAAGGAAACTACAAGCAAGGTGAAAAGACAGCCTTCTGAATGGGAGAAAACAATAGCAAATGAAACAACTGACAAACAACTAATCTCAAAGATATATAAGCATCTTATACAGCTCAACTCCAGAAAAATAAATGATCCAATAAAAAATGGGCCAAAGAACTAAATAGGCATTTCTCCAAAGAAGACATACGGATGGCTAGCAAACACATGAAAAAGATGCTCAATGTATTTTTAAAATCTTAACATTAGTTAGTGTAGGTCTTTCCATTTTGTTCTTTTAAAACATTTTTTAGATGAATTATATTAGTTTGCTTTCATTTTGATATACATTTTATAACCAACTTGTGCATTTTTTTTTTAGAAAATGCCAGAATATATTTATTATAAATGCATTGAATCTAGACAGCCAATCTGAGGAAAGTTAGTATCTTGTCTTCTAATCTATGAGCAGGTAACTTTCGATTTAGGCCTTTTTCATAACTTCCATAAATTGTTATAATTTTCATTTTATGGGATTATATATTCCTTGTTAAACTAATTCCTAAATGTTATGATTTGGGGCACTATACTAAAGGATTAACTAAATACTCAACTTTAGGTACTAGTAGAGAAAAATAAAATTGACATCATTTACTTAGTCAAATTTGGTAAAATATATGATACTTCCTTTACAAGAATATCTGTTTTTTCAGGTTTGGGAATTTTTCAGCCATAGTTTCATCTTCAGCCATAGTTTCATACACTAATCCTTTTTTCCTCTAGGACCCCTAAAATAAATCAAAAAATAAAAATGTTGATATGCCAGATGCTGTCTCATAGACCCTTAAGCTATTCTCAGTTTTTAAAATTTGTTTTCCTGTTTGCTGTTCTCAGATGGTGATTTCCATTATTCTGTCTTCCATATCACTTATATGTTCTTTTGTATCACCTACTGTACTATCAATTCCTTCAAGTGTGTTTTTCATTTCCATAATTACATCCTTCAGTTGTGACTGGTCCTTTTTATATTTTCTAGTTCCTTGTTAATATTCTCACTGTGTTCATGTATTCTTTTCTCTAATTCAGTTAGTATTCTTATTACTAATAATTCAAATTCTTTATCCTGTAAATTGTTTATTTCCATTTCATCAGCTGTTTAGGGGTTATTCTCTTATTCTCTCAGTTGAGATGAATCTCATCATCTCATTTTGCTTAATTTCCTCTGTCTCTATCAAACTAGGTGAAACAGTTACCTATTGTGTCTTGAAGGTGTGTCTTTACCTAGGGGCTTTCCTATACAATCTGCAGGCCCCTAGTGGCTTTGGTGTGAGAGCTGGATTTAATGTGAATATACATCACACCTTTCTCAGAGTATGCTAGAAGCTATCACCTGGGTGGTGGGGGAGGGCGAAGATGGAGGAGCTAGGATCAGAGACAGGTATGAGCCAAGGCTTCAGTTCAGTTCAATCAGTCATGTCCGACTCTTTGTGACCCCATGAATCGCAGCACACCAGGCCTCCTTGTCCATCACCACCTCCTGGAGTTCACTCAGACTCATGTCCATCGAGTCAGTGATGCCAAGGCTTATCTTCTGCCTAATGGCTGTCACCACCCTACTGAGGATGGGGTTGGGTCCCAAGTTTCTGGAAAAGAAGGCCTGGGAGTTGGGTTGACGCTGGCTCCAGGTGTTCGTCTTTCAAAGCACGGACACCCTCACTTTAGAGGAGAGAAGTACTGGAACAAGAAGGGCTAATGCTAGTACTCGTTGTGAGTCAGGGTATCAGTTTGATAGGGCCACAGTCAGAGACCCATGTGCTGCCTGTGTAAGAGCCAATAGTGGCTGCCCACCTTACCCATTCATATGCTTTGTCAGGTCTGAACAGAATGGAGCCCAGAAATAAACCCAGGCACTTATGATCAATTAATCTACAACAAAGGAGGCAGAAATATAAATGGAGGAAACAAAGTTTTTTAAAGTGGTACTGGGAAAATTATATAGCTACAGGAGAGTGGAACATTACCTGATACTACACACAAAATCAACTCAAAATTGATTAAAAATCTATGTGTAAGACTAGAAACCATAAAATTCCTACATGAGAACATAAAATATTCTTTGACATAAATGTATTAAATATTTTGGATACATCTTCTAAGACAAAGGAAATAAAAGCAAAAGTAAACAAATGGCACCTAATTAAACTTAAAAGCTTTTCAACAACAAAGGAAAGAACTGATAAAATGAAAGGACAACCTACTAACCCATTAAGTGGGAAAAAAATACTTGCAAATGATAATACCATTTAATATCCAAAATATATAAATGGTTCATACAACTCAATATAAAAGAATCCAATTGATAAACAGACATAAGAACTGAATAGACATTTTTGAAAGGAGAAACACAGATGGGGAACAGGCACATGAAAAGATGCTCAACATTGTTAATCAGAGAAATGCAAATCAAGACCACAATGAAATACACCTCACATCTGTCAGAATTGCTATTATCATAAAAAGCACAAATAACAAATGTTTGCCAAGATGCAAGAAAAAGAAACCCTTGCACACTTCTGGAAGGAACGTAAATTGATGCAGCCACTATGGAAAACAATATGGAGGCTCCTCAAAAAACTATGATACAGTAATTCCAATCCTGAGTATATACCCTACGAAATCAAAAACACTAATTCAGATAGATACATGCACTCCAACATTCATAACAGCTTTAATAACAATAGCAGGAAGATGTGGAAGCAAGTTACATGTCCATCAATAGATTAATAAAGAAGATATGATATACACTGCTTCCCTGGTGGCTCAGAGGTTAAAGTGTCTGCCTGCAGTATGGGAGACGTGGGTCTGATTCCTGGGCCGGGAAGATCCCCTGGAGAAGGAAATGGCAACCCACTCCAGGATTCTTGCCTGGAGAATCCCATGGACAGAGAAGCCTGGTGGGCTACAGTCTATGGGGTTGCAAAGAGTCGGACACGACTGAGCAATTTCACTTACTTAGTACAATACTACTCAGCCATAAAACAAAATCAAAACTGTCATTTTTAGCAACATAGATAGACCTAGAGAGTGGTGTGCTTAGTGAAATAAGTCAGGCAGAGAAAGACAAATACTCTCTGTTTCACTTATATGTAGCATCTTAAAAGTAAATGTATGCAAGTGGAGTATAATCTATAAAAATATTGACACTGTATTATACACCTGAAACTAATATTATAAATCAACTATACTTTAATTAAAATATATGTTAGTATTTCCAGAAAGAAAAATATTTTAGTAGCCAAATGCCTTCTAATCATTTGTTTTCAACTAAACTTAGCAAGGTGCTGTTTGAATTCTCAGCTGATGAATCATTGAAAATAATTCTGTTGAGTGATCTCTAGGTGATTTTTAAAATACAAGTAGGGAGAAATTAAAAGAATTATTATAAACACCAGTTAATAATGAAGCTCCAAATACCATTTACTTACAGGTGCAAGTAAATTTTCTCAGAACACACATTAATTAAAATTAAAAGTGAGTCACAGACAGGGTGAGACAGAATCTCTACCACTTGATATGCTGTTTCATTGTTTGACCAGTTTTGAATGCTAACTGGAGAGACAGATTGTTGGTTTGACATCTGTTTCTGATTTGCATTGATAAAGTTGGTTACGGTTTAAAAGTCTATCTCTGGTAGAACATACAAGATAACAAAAATAGGACCAGCTAGTGGTGAACTATGGACACTAGAAATACATCAGTATCTCACCACAGAAGAGAAAATTATGGCAGAAATGACAACTTCTGCTCATCTGCACAAATACTAGAACCCTTAGGGGAAGATCATGTCATAAGTGGAAAGACCTATCTGGGTCCATGTGATAGAGGCTGTAGAAATTTCATTAATAACACCTCTAGGAATCTGCTGAGAATGTTTCATTTTTATTATCTTAAAATGATAATAAAAATATTTAGCTGTTACTCCTTAAAAGAAAAAGTCCCTATAACTGTATCTCTACTAATATCCAGAGTAAAGTACTCTGTCCTCAGTTTGCATGGTATCATGGAAAAAGTGTCTCATTTGGTTTAATTTTGTACCTCACCACTCATCTACACATTCAAGTTAATTGGGCTGAGTAATTTCAAATCATTTGAGAATAAAGTTTTATTTATTTGTAATTAAAATGTGGCATCTATCCCATACAAGGATTCCCTTCCAATAGTAACTCATTAACTGAATTCTCAGTACAATTCCTTAACTTTATAATGAGCTTTGAGTTTCTGAAATACTTTCACTACACTTCTTAAAACTTAGGCTAGCTTTTTTTTTTTTTTTTAAACTTTTAGTCTCAACTTTTATATAAAGTTCTCCTTATATCTGCTTCTCTCCTTATATCTTCTATCTCCTTGGAATGGTCAGGAGGAGTTTTGTGAGGATTACGAGGGAAAATACAGAAATATCCATATATAACTAAAATTGGTTACAGTCTGATTTCATTCCCAACATCAATCCCCATTTGGTTTGGGTGTTTTAATTACCCTCATTCTTGAGCTGTGGGATTCAAGGGGATGCCTTGGCAAACTTCAAATGGGTAGATCACTCCAGAGCAGTTCACTTCAGCATGGATTTTTTAAAGCAAGGTTAGTCCTCCTTTAGGCCAGTTCTCCTGTTACTGGTATTACCCTGTCCTCCGCTGATGCATATTATTGTTTGCATTTCTTATTATGACCATCCTTGTTTCCTCAACCTTGAGGCAGTAATATATGTGTACATATTTGGAATCTGTATTATTTTTTATCTTTGGAGAACTTATGTTTTTTACTCTTTTTCTAGTTGCATAAACACTGAACTAGTGTATACCCTCACCTTGTATGGGGCTCTGGGCTTTAAAAATGATGCTCTTGGAATCCATTTCCCTTGGCTTTAATGAAGGGAGAAACTTTCTCTTATTTCTTATGTGGTAAACAATTCATCACTTTCCATGACAGAATTATTCTAAAAATGGACAAATCACTTATATCAAGTAGGTCAAAAATGAGTGTGTGCAGAGCTGGCTCTCACACTGCTTATAAAGTCTTATGGAGAGGAGGCTGGCCACACCTTCTGGAAGGTGTATGAACTTAAAAGGAAGGTTTTTGGTACCTTTTGTTATATGATGGCATGCCACTGACATGCATGCACGCACACACAGAGACACACAAATGAACACACAAATATTTCAGCAGCTCTGCCATATTCCCTAATTCTTCACCAATTACAATTGAGGATGAACTAACAATCTCAGATTGCTGTTTTTTTCTAACCAAGAAGATAGAAGCCTAATTATCTACTCTGTCTGAGGGGTATAGGATATATCCAAACATATGAAAAAATGAGATAGGTCCCAGCTATTGGATAAGTTATTTAAGTATGATAAGGTAAACACTGACAATTCACAATTTTTGCCTGTGATTTCATATTTTGTATATAGACCAGCAGAGTAATTTCTAAGACGCACTTCATATCTTACTGAACACTAGAGATAAGGACTGTGATTCAGATCCTTCCAGTGCAGTAGGATGCACTCTAAAACACATTGTTTTCTTTACCTATTTTTGAAAAACTTTTCTGAAATCTGGTTCTTTCTGAGAAAGAAGTTAAAAAATCAAACAGAAGCAAAATGTAAAAAGGTTTAGGCGTTTATAGTTTTAGCTGTGTCTGAAACATTTTTGTTCAAGTTTATCTGGGGTTTTTTTTATTACTAGTAAACCTCTCTGCACTTCAGACACATTTTTAACTAAAAATGGTAATTTTGAACTACTTTCAGTTCATTTCATATGTTTCCCTATCCTTTCTGTTATCTTGACCCACATTTGACAAAATTAAACATTATTATAAAACATTATTATAAAAATGCTTAAGAAACTGGGGATAAAAGAAACATATCTTATCATAATAAAGGCCTATATGTCAAGTCCACAGCTAATATCAAACTTGACTATGAATGGTTAAAAGCTCTTCCTCTAGATCAGGAAGAATATAAGGGTGCCCATTTACACTATTCTTCCCATTCTTACTCCTGTAATAAAGCAAGAAAAACAAAGTTAAATCAGAAAGGAAGAAGTAAAACTATTTTTTTTTTGATGATATGATCTTATGTTTGGACTTTTAAAAATCAACAAATTCAGTAAAGTTGCAAACTACAAAATCAGTATACAAAAAATCAATCATGTTTCTGTACACTAACAATGAAATATCTGAAAAAGCAGCTTTAGAAAATTTTTATTTATAATAGCATTAAAACAATAAAATATTTATGAATAAATTAAACCAAAAGGTGAAATTTTCATACACTAAAAATTACAAAAATTTGATTAAAGAAATTGAAGGATACAAAACAAATGAAAAAGATATCTTGTGTTCATTCATGGATTGGAAGTATTAATTTATTTAACTGTCCACTCAGTTCAAAATCATTTAAAAGTGTCAGTGCTTTTCCTATAAAAATTCCAATAATATATTTCACAGACAAAAACACAATACTAAAATTTGTATGAACTATCAAGAACTCTAAATAGCCAGTTCTGAGAAAGAAGAGGTAATCTGGAAGCACCACACTTCGTGATTTCAAACTGTACTATGAAGTACAGTTTCTGCACTTCCAAATATTAGCTGAATGACAAAGAACAAATGTGGTTAAATTTACTGAACTCCAAATGGATTTTTAATTATAAAATGTAATACATATTTTGTAATATATTACTTGAAGAAATGTTGTAAAATGGTAGCTTTATTTTTAGTGAACCTCTAAGCAGTTAATAAGTGTACCTTCTAGTTATCCTAAATGCTTTCCCAAAAAAGGGGAGTTATGAAAAAAGTAGAGCATTGTAACTGTCATCAATTATCTCAAAAGAGTCTTTGTAAATTATAAGGGTTTGGAGTGAGGATAAAACAGAATTATCCTAATGCTATTTATAATTCACTATTTAAATATTTTCAATAACTTAAATATTTTCAATAACTTTCAAAGATAATTATCATGCTCTTCTTATTTACAACATTATTTATTTAATGTTAGCATTATAAAAACTGTTGAATGTAATATTTTAAAATTCTATGACTAGAAAGCAAAATTTGCAATTTTGCTAGGCTTATACAGCAATAAATTCTAGTCATGAAAATAACCTTTGGCTTATTTTCAATGATCAGTTTAAGAAATACATTTGACTTTAAGAATTTACCAAAATATAAGAAAGCAATTCACATTAGTAACGAAAGCACATGCCAAAAATTTACACCCTATTTTCAATTGAATTTCAATTGAATTGAAAGATGAGAGCATCAAAATTTTTAAAAACTTGTAAATTTATGAATTCTTTATTTACCAACAGGTGTAAGTACTTTACCAAGGCAATTATAAACAATGAAACAACATGCATATTTTATGATTGAAGTATCAGCAACAGAAAAGTTAGAAAGGACTGGTGCCGTTTTTATCTACATTTAAAAAGAGAAGAAATAACTCAGTTTTCTTTGAATAGCCTTCTTTATTCAAAGCTTAACTCTCATTTGATATAATTAGAAAAGTACTATGAATAATGATATCCTCAAGCTCCAACTATGTTCTGAAAATTAAAATTAGGGTCAGATGTTAAACCAGATATAAACAGTCTAACAAGTTTGCTCAGAAATCTTGAAAATGAAGACTAATTTCATTAATTGTAGAAAACATCTTTTTTTTAGAAAATGAGATGATTCTTTTAGAAATAAGTGTTCCCCAAAGAGATAGAATTCTGAGAGGTAGAACTTTGATTTTATTTTATTTTTTTCTTTATTTATTTTAATTTTTATTTTTATTAAATTTATTTATTTTTTTAACTACAATACTGTATTTGTTTTGCCATACATTGACACGAATCAGCCATAGGTGAACACAATCTCCCAATGCCAAAGCCCCCTCCCACCTCCCACCCCACATCCTCTACTTGAATCATCCTGTGCATCAGCCCCATGCATCCTGCATCCTACATTGAACATGGATTGGCGCTTCGTTTCTTATAAGAAAATATACATGTTTCATTGCCATTCTCCCAAACCATCCCACCCTTTCCCTCTCCCTCAGAGTCCAAAAGTCCACTCTATACCTCTGTGTCTCTTTGTTGTCTCACATATAGGGTCATCATTACTGTCTTCTAAATTCCATATATATGTGTCAGTATACTGTATTGGTGTTTTTCTTTCTGGCTTACTTCACTCTGTATAATCGGTTCCAATTTCATCCATCTCATTAGAACTGAGTCAAATGTATTCTTTTTAAGGGCTGAGTAGTATTCCATTGTGTATATGTACCACAGCTTTCTTATCCATTCATCTGCTGATGGACATCTAGGTTGCTTCCATGTCCTGGCTATTATAAACAGCGCTGCAATGAACATTGGGGTACATGTGTCTCTTTCAATTCTGGTTTCCTCGGTGTGTATGCCCAGCAGTGGGATTGCTGGGTCATAAGGCAGTTCTATTTGCAGTTTTTAAGGAATCTCCACACTGTTTTCCATAATGGCTGTACTAGTTTGCATTCCCACCAGCAGTGTAAGAGGGTTCCCTTTTCTCCACATCCTCTCCAGCATTTATTGCTTGTAGACTTTTGGATCGCAGCCATTCTGACTGGTGTGAAATGGTACCTCATTGTGGTCTTGATTTGCATTTCTCTGATAATGAGTGATGTTGAACATCTTTTCATGTGTTTGTTAGCCATCTGTATGTCTTCTTTGGAGAAATGCCTATTTAGTTCTTTGGCTCATTTTTTGATTGGATCATTTATTTTTCTGGAGTTGAGCTGCATAAGTTGCTTATATAACTTTGAGATTAGTTGTTTGTCAGTTGTTTCATTTGCTATTGTTTTCTCCCATTCAGAAGGCTGTCTTTTCACCTTGCTTATAGTTTCCTTTGTTGTGCAGAAGCTTTTAATTTTAATTAGATCCCATTTGTTTATCTTTGCTTTTATTTCCAGTATACTGGGAGTTGGATCATAGAGGATCCTGCTGTGATTTATGTCGGAGAGTGTTTTGCCTATGTTCTCCTCTAGGAGTTTTGTAGTTTCTGGTCTTACATTTAGATCTTTAATCCATTTTGAGTTTATTTTTGTGTATGGTGTTAGAAAGGGGTCTAGTTTCATTCTTTTACAAGTGGTTGACCAGTTTTCCCAGCACCACCTGTTAAAGAGACTGTCTTTACTCCATTGTATATTCTTGCCTCCTTTGTCGAAGATAAGGTGTCCATAGGTGTGTGGGTTTATCTCAGGGCTTTCTATTTTGTTCCATTGATCTATATTTCTGTCTTTGTGCCAGTACCATACTGTCTTAATGACTGTGGCTTTGTAGTAGAGCCTGAAGTCAGGCAAGTTGATTCCTCCAGTTCCATTTTTCTTTCTCAAGATTGCTTTGGCTATTCGAGGTTTTTTGTATTTCCATACAAATCTTGAGATTATTTGATCTAGTTCTGTGAAAAATACTGCTGGTAGCTTGATGGGAATTGCATTGAATCTGTAGATTGCTTTGGGTAGTATACTCATTTTCACTATATTGACTCTTCCGACCCATGGGCATGGTATATTTCTCCATCTATTAATGTCCTCTTTGATTTCTTTCATCAGTGTTTTATAGTTTTCGATATATAGGTCTTTAGTTTCTTTAGGTAGGAATATTCCTAAGTATTTTATACTTTTCGTTGCAATGGTGAATGGAATTGTTTCCTTAACTTCTTTTTCTACTTTCTCATTATTAGTGTATGGAATGCAAGGGATTTCTGAGTGTTGATTTTATATCCTGCAACTTTACTATATTCATTGATTAGCTCTAGTAGTTTTCTGGTCGAGTCTTTAGGATTTTCTATGTAGAGGATCATGTCATCTGCAAACAGTGAGAGTTTTACTTCTTCTTTTCCAGTTTGGATTCCTTTTATTTCTTTTTCTGCTCTGATTTCTGTGGCCAAAACTTCCAGTACGATGTTGAAGAGTAGTGGTGAAAGTGGACACCCTTGCCTTGTTCCTGACTTTAGGGAAATGGTTTCAATTTTTCGCCATTGAGGATAATGTTAGCTGTGGGTTTGTCATATATAGCTTTCATTATGTTGAGGTATGTTCCTTCTATTCCTGCTTTCTGGAGAGTTTTTATCATAAATGGATGTTGAATTTTGTCAAAGGCTTTTTCTGCATCCATTGAGATAATCATATGATTTTTATTTCTCAGTTTGTTAATGTGATGAATTACATTGATTGGCTTGCAGATATTGAAGAATTCTTGCATCCCTGGGATAAAGCCCACTTGGTCATGGTGTATGATCTTTTTAATGTGTTGCTGGATTCTGATTGCTAGGATTTTGTTGAGGATTTTTGCATCTATGTTCATCAGTGATATTGGCCTGTAGTTTTCTTTTTTTGTGGTGTCTTTGTCAGGTTTTGGTATTAGGGTGATGGTGGCCTCATAGAATGAGTTTGGAAGTTTACCTTCCTCTGCAATTTTCTGGAATAGCTTCAGTAAGATAGGTGTTAGCTCTTCTCGGAATTTTTGGTAGAATTCAGCTGTGAAGGCGTCTGGACCTGGGCTTTTGTTTGCTGGAAGATTTCTGATTACAGTTTCAATTTCCGTGCTTGTGATGGGTCTGTTAAGATTTTCTATTTCTTCCTGGTTCAGTTTTGGAAAATTGTAGTTTTCTAAGAATTTGCCCATTTCTTCCAAGTTGTCCATTTTATTGGCATATAATTGCTGATAGTAGTCTCTTTTTTTTTTTTTTTCAGTTCAGTATGTGGTATGATGCATTTTCCAGTTTGTTCAATGCTTTAAAGCTCAAGGATGCCTCTGCTTTCAATTGTACATGGGCCTGAAGCATCCTAGCTTTTGGCAAGCAGGCAGGAGACTCAACAAAAATCAAAATAGAACAAGGCAGACTAAATGCAGGGCACATCTGTAAACATATTATACATTTGAAAATTACAATATCCGTAAAAGTGATACAGTTTACAGGTGAAATGAAACTATCTGGAACTGGCCTACCACAAGTTTCTGAACCTGGACTGATACAATAAGTTATCTTATATATATATATATATATATATATATATATATATATATATATATATATATAAAAAGTTTTGTTTACATCAAGTGGAATTGGCAGTCCATGCTTATACTTTTAAAATCTAAGCAGGGCAGAAATCCAGACTATAAAGATATTTTCTCTACTCTATGCTGAGTCCAACAGCTTCTTTCACAAACTACTTGGTAAAAGCCTCAAATAATCAAACAAAACAAGAAAACTCATCCATACTACAGTCGCTCAAAACTGGACATTTCTTAAGCAAAGGGCTGAGCAAAAGTAGCTACTTTCTCCCCAAAAACCCTGGGGATCCAGTCTACTTTTATTAGAAGACTCTCTGTATAAAATACCCTGCTATTTTAACCTGTATTTGACATACATGGATATACTAATTTCTGTGTGTTGTGTGTGTGTGAGACGCGATGCTATGTCAGGCCAGAGAACTTGTTTTTATTGATAGTAGTCTCTTAAGATTCTTTGTATTTCTGAATTGTCTGTCGTGATCTCTCCATTTTCATTTCTAATTTTGTTGATTTGATTTTTTTTCTCTTTGTTTCTTGATGAGTCTGGCTAATGGTTTGTCAATTTTGTTTATCCTTTCAAAGAACCAGCTTTTTGCTTTGTTGATTTTTGCTATGGTCTCTTTTATTTCTTTTGCATTTATTTCTGCCCTAATTTTTAGGATTTCTTTCCTTCTACTAACTCTGGGGTTCTCTATTTCTTGCTTTTCTAGTTGCTTTAGGTGTAGAGTTAGGTTATTTATTTGACTTTTTTCTTGTTTCTTGAGGTATGCCTGTATTGCTATGAACTTTCCTCTTAGGACTGCTTTTATAGTGTCCCAAAGGTTCTGTGTAGTTGTGTTTTCATTATCATTCATTTCGATGCATTTTGATTTCTTTTTTGATTTCTTCTGTGATTTGTTTATTATTCAGAAGGGTGTTGTTCAGCCTCCAAATGTTGGAATTTTTAATTGTTTTTCTCCTATTATTGAGATCTAACCTTAGTGCATTATGGTCAGAGAAGATGCTTGGAATAATTTCAATTTTTTTGAATTTATCAAGGTTAGATTTATGACCCAGAATGTGATCTATCCTGGAAAAGGTTCTGTGTGCACTTGAGTAAAGGTGAAATTCATTGTTTTGGGGGTGAAATGTCCTATAGATATCAATTAGGTCTAACTGGTCAATTGTATCATTTAACGTTTGCGTTTCTTTGTTAATTTTCTGTTTAGTTGATCTGTCCATAGGTGTGAGTGGGGTATTAAAGTCTCCCACTATTATTGTGTTATTATTAATTTCCCCTTTCATGCTTGTTAGCAATTGTCTTACATATTGCGGTGCTCCTATGTTGGGTGCATATATATTTATAATCGTTATATCTTCTTCTTGGATTGATCCTTTAATCATTATGTAGTGGCCTTCTTTGTCCCTTTTCACAGCCTTTGTTTTAAAGTCTGTTTTATCGGATATGAGTATTGCTACTCCTGCTTTCTTTTGGTCTTTATTTGCATGGAATATCTTTTTCCAGCCCTTCACTTTTAGTCTGTATGTGTCCGTTGTTTTGAGGTGGGTCTCTTGTAGGCAGCATATATAGGGATCTTGTTTTTATATCCATTCAGCCAGTCTTTGCCTTTTGGTTGGGGCATTCAACCCATTTACATTTAAGGTAATTATTGATAAGTATGCTCCTGTTGCCATTTACTTTATTGTTTTGGGTTCGGGTTTATACGTCCTTTTGTGTATCCTTTAGTATTTGTTGGAGAGCTGGTTTGGTGGTGCTGAATTCTCTCAGCTTTTGCTTGTCTGTAAAGCTTTTGATTTCTCCTTCATATTTGAATGAGATCCTTGCTGGGTACAGTAGTCTTGGCTGAAGGTTATTGTCTTTCATCACTTTAAGTATGTCTTGCCATTCCCTCCTGGCCTGAAGAGTTTCTATTGAAAGATCTGCAGTTATTCTTATGGGGATCCCCTTGTGTGTTATTTGTTGTTTTTCCCTTGCTGCTTTTAATAATTGTTCTTTGTGTTTGGTCTTTGTTAGTTTGATTAAAATATGTCTTGGGGTGTTCCGCCTTGGGTTTATCCTGTTTGGCACTCTCTGGGTTTCTTGGACTTGGGTGATTATTTCCTTCCCCATTTTAGGGAAGTTTTCAACTATTATCTCCTCAAGTATTTTCTCATGGTCTTTCTTTTTGTCTTCTTCTTCTGGGACTCCTATAATTCGAATGTTGGAGCGTTTCATATTGTCCTGGAGGTCTCTGAGGTTGTCCTCATTTCTTTTAATTCGTCTTTCTTTTTCCCTCACTGATTCATTTATTTCTACCATTCTATCTTCTATTGCACTAATCCTGTCTTCTGCCTCCGATATTCTACTATTTGTAGCCTCCAGAGTGTTTCTGATCTCATTTATTGCATTATTCATTATATGTTGACTCTTTTTATTTCTTCTAGGTCCTTGTTAAACCTTTCTTGCATCTTCTCAATCCTTGACCCCAGGCTGTTTATCTGTGATTCCATTTTGATTTCAAGATTTTGGATCATTTTCACTATTAGTATTCGGAATTCTTTCTCAGGTAGATTCCCTATCTCTTCCTCTTTTGTTTGGTTTGGTGGGCATGTCTCCTGTTCCTTTACCTGCTGGGTATTCCTCTGTCTCTTCATCCTGGTTATATTGCTGCGTTTGTGGTGGCTTTTCTATATTCTGGGAATTTGTGGAGTTTTCTTTATTATAGAGCTTCCTCTCTGTGTTTGGGGTTATATCAGTGGCTTGTCAAAATTTCTTGATCAGGGAGGCTTGTGTTGGAGTTCTGGTGGGTGGGTCTGGATTTCCTCTCTCTGGAGTGCTGTGACGTGTGAAGTAATGGTTTTGGAGTATTTTGGAGTATTTTGAGTTGCCTGTGTATTGAAGCTCAGGGGCTTGTTCTTGTGTTGCTGGAGAATTTGCGTGGTATGTCTTGCTCTGGAGCTTGTTGGCCCTTGGGCAGTGCTCAATTACAGTATAGGTATGAAGGTGTTTGATGAGTTCTAATTGGATAATGTTCCCTGTATTCAGGAATTCTTTGATGATCTCAGGATTTGGAATTACACCTCCTGATTCTGGTTTTCAGATTTATTTTTACAATAGCCTCATGATTTCTCCATCTATTCAGCACTAATGTTAAAGCATCTAGGTTAATGATGATAGGTTTCTCCACCTTGAGGGTCGCCCCTAGAGGATCGGAGAGTTACTGTCTGTTTCCTGGTTCAGCAAAGAATGCCAGGTAGCAAGCCATCTTCGGTCAGATGATTCATTACTTTTGCTCCTTCTGCAGGTCAGTCTGTCTTCCAGCTCTTAGGGATACACACTGGTGGAGCCAGGAGGATGCGACCTCTGGTTGCTAGAGAAGAGAGAAGTACAGAGCGCGTTTGTCTCCAAGGCGGCGCAGGGCTCAGGGACTGTCAGAACTTTGATTTTAATTCATAACCAATGCAATATATTAAAATAGATGTGAGTAATATTTTGGAGCACACTTTCATTTGAAGTATTGGTTCTTTGAAGTCACTTTTTAGTAAACTGCTTTAATTCTGTTCCTTTTTCTCCATGGCATGTTAAATTGACCTCTTATCATCTCAAGGCACATCTGCTTGAGTCTGTTAATTTAACTGGGGACTCCAATGAACTAAGAAAACAAAGTATCATAATTAAATCAATCACTTTAAAAGGATTAAAGTGGTCATTTTTAGTTAGATTTGATATTTTTGGCAATTTGAGCCTTGAGGAAGATGGAATATAGTTTACTTCTTAAAGTAGATAGTTTAGCAGAGGACAAAAAGATGTGCAATACTGAGATATTATAGCATATTTCTACTGATGTAAGCAAATGGAAACCTATATGTCTTAATTTATATATAGGTCACCTAATGGCAAAGAAGGGGTTGCCAAGTTTGGAAATTAAAAATTTCATGATCACATGTGTATGTTTACCTATTTCACTATGGCACTGCTTTACAATTATACTTTTCCTAGCCACAAAAGCTCTACAAAATATTTGTATCCAATTGTTTAAGTCAGCAATTAGGGCTGGTCTCAGCTAAACTCACTCACTTGACCACAGAAAGAAGCAGGTTGACTGTGGCAAAGTGTGCCCCAAGCTTCTTAATGTCTAGCTTCACACTGGCACATTGTCTACTTCTGCCACCTTCCGCATTAAAAAAAAAAAAAAAAAAAAAGAGAGAAAAACAAAACCAAAAAGACAGATCAGCATAGATTCAAGGGATAGAGAAATAAACTCTACCTCTTGATAACACTGTAAGTTAACAGGAAAAAGACATGACTACAAGGTGAGGATAATCCTACAGGTGTATACATAACCTACAGGTATATAGATAATTGTGTGTCAAAGAGAAATTGCACTAGATGGCATTAAACAGCCAAGACTTTATTCCACACTATTGCAACAGGAGAGAGGGACTACACTCAACTTCACTGAAACAAAAGACAGGACATATATTAAGCACTAGAGTGAACTAGAAGCACTGGAGTGAACTAGGATCCTGTTTGTTAAATGGTGTGTGCGTCCTAAGCCACTTAAGTTGTGTTTTACTCTTTGCAACCCCATGGACTGTAGCGTGCCAGGCTCTTCTGTCCATGGGATTCTCAAAGCAGGAATTCTGAATTAGGTTGCCATTCCCTGCCGCCAGGTTATTGTCTTGATACAGGGATGGAACTCACATTTCTGGGGGATCCTACATTGCAGGTTGCTAAATAGTGCTCATTGGCTAATAGAAACTAGGCTTCCACCCACCTCTCCAGACTAAGAGAGAGACACTATTTTTCTTGATGATTATATTTCAAGCGATGGCTCCCAGTTCTTGAGAATGACAGTTCTGGGACATAAAAACTGGCAAAAGTCTGGGAAAAGATTTACATCTCAAAGAGGCAGAGAAAGACTTTACAAGTCCAACTTTGTTTTCAAGTTAATGCTCTAAGATAAGGGAGGTCAGAGGCCTATCAGTTCAGTTCAGTTCAGTTTAGTTGCTAAGTCTTGTCCCACTCTTTGCGACCGCATGAATCACAGCATGCCAGGCCTCCCTGTCCATCACCAACTCTGGGAGCTCACTCAAACTCATGTCCATTTAGTCAGTGATGACATCCAGCCATCTCATCCTCTATTGTTCCCTTCTCCTCCTGCCACCAATCACTCCAAGCATCAGGGACTTTTTGAATGAGTCAACTCAGCATGAGGTGGCCAAAATATTGGAATTTCAGCTTCAACATCAGTCCTTCCAATGAACACCAAGGACTGATCTCCTTTAGGATGGATTGGTTGGATCTCCTTACAGTCGAAGGGACTCTCAAGAGTCTTCTCCAACACCACAGTTCAAAAGCATCAATTCTTCGACACTCAGCTTTCTTCACAGTCCAACTCTCACATCCATACATGACCACTGGAAAAACCATAGCCTTGACTAAACAGACCTTTTTTGACAAAGTAATGTCTCTACTTTTGAATATGCTATCTAGGTTGGTCATAACTTTCCTTCCAAGGAGTTAAGCATCTTTTAATTTCATGGCTACAACCACCATCTGCAGTGATTTTTGAGCCCCAAAACACACAGCATGACACTGTTTCCACAGTTTCCCCATCTATTTCCCATGAAGTGATGGGACCAAATGCCATGATCTTCATTTTCTGAATGTTGAGCTTTAAGCCAACTTTTTCAGTCTCCTCTTTCACTTTCATCAAGAGGCTTTTTAGCTCCTCTTCACTTTCTGCCATAAGGGTGGTGTCATCTGCATATCTGGGGTTATTGATATTTCTCCTGGCAATCTTGATTCCAACTTGTGCTTCTTCCAGCCCAGCGTTTCTCATGATGTACTCTGCATAGAAATTCAATAAGCAGGGTGACAATATACAGCCTTAACGTACTCCTTTTCCCATTTGGAACCAGTCTGTTGTTCCATGTACATTTCTAACTGTTGCTTCCTGGCCTGCATACAGATTTCTCAAGAGGCAGGTCAGGTGGTCTGGTATTCATTCCCATCTCTTTCAGAGTTTACCACAGTTTATTGTGATTCACACAGTCAAAGGCTTGGCATAGTCAATAAAGCAGAAGTAGATGTTTTTCTGGAACTCTCTTGCTTCTTTGTTGATCCAGAGGATGTTGGCAATTTGATCTCTGGTTCCTTTGCCTTTTCTAAAACCAGCTTGAACATCTGGAAGTTCACAGTTCACGTATTGCTGAAGCCTGGCTTGGAGAATTTTGAGCATTACTTTACTTGCATGTGAGATAAGTGCAGTTGTGCAGTAGTTTGAGCATTCTTTGGCATTGCCTTTCTTTGGAATTGGAATGAAAACTGACCTTTTTCCAGTCCTGTGGCCATTGCTGAGTTTTCCAAATTTGCTGGCATATTGAGTGCAGCACTTTCACAGCATCATCTTTCAGGATTTGAAATAGCTCTACTGGAATTCCATCACCTCCACTAGATTTGTCCATAGTGATGCTTTCTAAGGCCCAGTTGACTTCACATTACAGGATGTCTGGCTCTAGGTTAGTGATCACACCATTGTGTTTATCTGGGTCACGAAGATCTTTTTGTACAGTTCTTCTCTGTATTCTTGCCACCTCTTCTTAATATCTTTTGTTTCTTTTAGGTCCATACCATTTCTGTCCTTCTTGAGCCCATCTTTGCATGAAATGTTCCCTTGGTATCTCTAATTTTCTTGAAGAGATCTCTAGTCTTTCCCATTCTGTTGTTTTCCTCTATTGCTTTGCATTGATTGCTGAGGAATGCTTTCTTATCTCTTCTTGCTATTCTTTGGAACTCTGCTTTCAGATGCTGATATCTTTCCTTTCCTCCTTTGCTTTTCACAGCTATTTGTAAGGCCTCCTCAGACAGCCATTTTGCTTTTTGCATTTCTTTTCCATGGGGATGGTCTTGATCCTTGTATCCTGTACAATTTCACAAACCTCTGTCCATGGTTCATCAGGTACTCTGTCTATCAGATCTAGTCCCTTAAATCTATTTCTCACTTCCACTGTATAATCATAACTGATTTGATTTAGGTAGTACCTGAATGGTCTAATGGTTTTCCCCACTTTTTTCCATTTAAGTCTGAATTTGGCAATAAGGAGTTCATGATCTGAGCCACAGTCAGCTCCTGCTCTTGTTTTTGTTGACTGTATAGAGCTTCTCCATCTTTGGCTGCAAAAAATATAATCAATCTGATTTCGGTGTTGACCATCTGGTGATGTCCATGTGTAGAGTCTTCTCTGGTGTCGTTGGAAGAGAGTGTTTGCTATGACCAGTGTGTTTTCTTGGCAAAACTCTATTAGCTTTTGCCCTGCTTCATTCCATACTCCAAGGCCAGATTTGCCTGTTACCCCAGGTGTTTCTTGACTTCCTACTTTTGCATTCCAGTTCCCTAGGACTGGATGAAAAGGACATCTTTCTTGGGTGTTAGTTCTAAAAAGTCTTGTAGGTCTTCATAGAACCATTCAACTTCAGCTTCTTCAGCATTACTGGATTGGGCATAGGCTTGGATTACCATGATATTGAATGGATTGCCTTGGAAATGAGCAGAGATCATTCTGTCATTTTTGAGACTGCATCCAAGTACTGCATTTCAGACTCTTGTCGATCATGATGGCTACTCCATTTATTCTAAGGGATTCCTGCTCAAAGTAGTAGATATAATGGTCATCTGAGTTAAATTCAGCCATTCCAGTCCATTTTACTTCACTGATTCCTAGAATGTCAAAGTTCACTCTTGTCATCTCCTGTTTGACCACTTCCAATTTGCCTTGATTCATGGACCTAACATTCCAGGCCAAAAGGAAGGAAAAAGTCTGAAGTTCACTCAGGCTGAGAGAACATCAAGGCTGTCCCCATCAACAGAAGTTAAGGGATGTGTCAGCCTGGCATTGAAGAGTGAGATGGTAGAAAAACTGGCAGCTTATAAACATAGTGCTGAATTTTGGGAAAAGAATCTTACAGAACTCATTCTCTAACTATATACACAAAATAATTGCTGGCCAATACCAAATAGTAAAATGGGGATAATCAATGGACAAATCTATCTTGAATTCAATTTCCTTCTTTTATCACACTACCTGAATTAATCAGATGATTGAGTGTACCTCAGATCTAAATCCCAAGGTAAATATCAAACCAGGAAAAAAAGCTTATTTTAAAAAAATCAACAAAATAACAATGTTGAATTTTGTTCTCTTTATGATCATATGTAGATGGCCAATAAATTTGCCTAAAAACTTAAAACAATCTTTTCTTTGATGCGACCTTTTCCAAACATTATTTGTGATTTTGTTGATCTAAGGGTTACAAAAAGAAAATTTAAGAACATGTATCCAAATAATGATGTATTCATTAGGTAGCTTCTGATGATCTACTTACATGTCATATTTTAAGATAAAAGAAATAAGCTGGTGTTTATAGAAGCATTCTGGCCTAATGACAAAATAAATTAAATAAAACCTGGAAATTACTAAGCATATTATACTCATTATGAATATCAATTTAATAGGACACCATGTAGGTAAGAAATTATGAATATAAAGACTAGGTATATATGTAGGAAAGTGTATTTTATAATAATAATGATAGTGGAAAATACAAGTACACTCACTTCATTTGTAGTATGAGTGAACCTGTTTATAAATTTTTATGAACAATTTTGAAATAACATGTTAAAGATACTTTTTAAAATCATCACAGCCATTAGTATCACTGCAGAACATTTCTAAATCAACCCCAAATTGCTATTTCATGGCATTTTCTTACACAGGTGGGAGATATTGAACCATTAGACTGAAAACAATGAGTCAAAGAGATGTTAACAGCCTTTACATTCTAGGCATATGACAATTACAAAATAGTCTTTAATTCAATAAAATTTTCTGTTTATTTACACACCTAGTATTTTGAGCAAAGTATCTTGTTGGACATAAAACAACCTAGAAGAGAGAAAATGAAAAGAATAGAGATTAAGTATTAAATATGATAAGTAAATAACACTTTGGTTATGCCAAAGCTTCAGTATTCAGGCAATGATCTAGGTTAGTGCTGCAGCATTAATCTTTCAAATGCAAATTACAATATAATACAATTTTCCAGAGTTAATGCTAAAAGGATAAGTTATAAAGACATCAGTTTCCTCTGTTTAGTGGGAAAATTATAAGGTAATAAAACCTAGATTTCTTTAACATATTACATCAATATTAATAATACATGGGGCAAAAGTTGAAATAAAAACAAGAATCATTTTAAGCATGTAAGCATATTGATTGAGTGTATGGTGTTGGAGAAGACTCTTGAGAGTCCCTTGGACTGCAAGGAGATCCAACAAGTCCATCCTAAAGCAGATCAGTCCTGGGTGTTCATTGGAAGGACTGATGTTGAAGCTGAAACTCCAATATTTCAGCTACCTGATGCGAAGAGCTAACTCATTTGTAAAGACCCAGATGCTGGGAAAGATTGAGGGCAGGAGGAGAAAGGGACGACAGAGGGTGAGATGGTTCGATGGCATCACTGACTCAATGAACATGAGTTTGGGTAGACTCTGGGAGTTGGCGATGGACAGGGAGGGCTGCCATGCTATGGTTCATGGGGTTACAAAGAGTTGGACACGACTGAGTGGCTGAACTGAACTGATCAATACAAATGCAAAGGAATGGCAGAATAACTGCAGTGGCTTATAATGTGATTATAATGAAAAGCACATGCAGGTGTCAACAAAATACTTATTGATTTAAGGATTTATTGGGCTCAGAAAATACACACAAAATTATTTTTTTGTCAAGGAAAAGGATAAAAAACAAATCTCAACCTATCTTCAAGGAAATAAAAAATATCAGCAAATGTGAGTTTCTTTGTAGAAAACAAGTCAGAAGAACAGATGCTCTACCCTGATTTTATAAACATGTGTAAGCTCATCATCAAAATTTGGGGAAATGGGATTTTTATTTTTCATTCAGAAGACTTCCAATGCTTTGGATAAAAGAGTTTCTAAAAAACTGAAATGACATCTTAGAGGAAAAAACATGGATTAGACACTTTAAACATTATTATTTCATCCTATGTTTTCTGAGAAGCTTATTAAAAATAGATTGATTAAAGATAGAAAATGGCACAGTAACCACTACTTTGAAGAAGTAAAAGTTTGAAACAATAAGAATGAATTCAGAGGTCTTCAAATAGAAAAAAAAAAAGAAACTTAATAAACAAAAAGGTGTGGAATTCTTATTTTTCCCCTACTTCTATTTATTTCTCATCTGTACATTTAGAGTTGCTCAAGTTTCTAATGTAAGTTTATTTCATATATCAGGTGGAAAAATTAGCATCTCAACAATAGTCAAAAGGAAAACAGGTACTTACACTATTGTTCTGTTTTTATAATTAAACTCTGGTCTAAACACAGTAAGCGGAGAAGGCAATGGCACCCCACTCCAGTACTCTTGCCTGGAAAATCCATGAATGGAGGAGCCTGGTAGGCTGGAGTCCATGAGTCGCTAAGTGTCGGACACGACTGAGTAACTTCACTTTTACTCTTCACTTTAATACACTGGAGAAGGAAATGGCAACCCACTCCAGTGTTCTTGCCTGGAGAATCCCAGGGACGGGGAAGCCTGATGGGCTGCTATCTATGGGGTTGCACAGAGTCGGACATGACTGAAGTGACTTAGCAGCAGCAGTAGCAAACACAGTAAGACAAAAGAAGGGTAGTCCTCCACCACCCTTACCTTTGTTGAAGCCTCATTATGAGTGGGTAATGTTGGAATTCCAGTTGAGCTGTTTCAAATCCTGAAAGATGATGCTGTGAAAGTGCTGCACTCAATATGTCAGCAAATTTGGAGAACTCAGCAGTGGCCACAGGACTGGAAAAGGTCAGTTTTCCTTCCAATCCCAAAGAAAGGCAATGCCAAAGAATGCTCAAACTACCACACAATTGCACTCATCTCACACACTAGTAACGTAATGCTCAAAATTCTCCAAGCCAGGCTTCAGCAATACGTGAACTATGAACTTCCAGATGTTCAAGCTGGTTTTAGAAAAGACAGAGGAACCAGAGATCAAACTGTCAACATCTGCTGGATCATCAAAAAAGCAAGAGAGCTCCAGAAAAACATCTATTTCTGCTTTATTGACTATGCCAAAGCCTTTGACTGTGTGGATCACAATAAACTGGAAAATTCTGAAAGAGATGGGAATACCAGACCACCTAACCTGCCTCTTGAGAAATCTGTATGCAAGTAGGAAGCAACAGTTAGAACTGGACATAGAACAACGGACTGATTCCACGTAGGAAAATGAGTGTGTTAAGGCTGTATATTGTCACCCTGCTTATTTAACTTCTTTGCACAGTACATCATGAGAAACTCTGGGCTGGAAGAAGCACAAGCTGGAATCAAGATTGCCAGGAGAAATATCAATAACCTCACATATGCAGATGACACCACCCTTATGGCAGAAAGTGAAGAGGAACTAAAAAGCCTCTTGATGAAAGTGAAAGAGGAGACTGAAAAAGTTGGCTTAAAGCTCAACATTCAGAAAACGAAGATCATGGCATCCGGTCCCATCATTTCATGGGAAATAGATGGGGAAACTGTGGAAACAGTGTCAGACTTTATTTTTGGGCGCTCCAAAATCACTGCAGATGGTGGTTGTAGCCATGAAATTAAAAGACGCTTACTCCTTGGAAGAAAATTTATGACCAACTTAGATGGTATATTCAAAAGCAGAGACATTACTTTGCTGACTAAGGTCTGTTTGGTCAAGGCTATGGTTTTTCCAGTGGTCATGTATGGATGTGAGAGTTGGACTGTGAAGAAAGCTGAGTGTCGAAGAATTGATGCTTTTGAACTGTGGTGTTGGAGAAGACTCTTGAGAGTCCCTTGGACTGCAAGGAGATCCAACCAGTCCATTCTGAAGGAGATCAGCCCTGGGATTTCTTTGGAAGGAATGATGCTAAAGCTGAAACTCCAGTACTTTGGACACGTCATGAGAAGAGTTGATTCACTGGAAAAGACTCTGACGCTGGGAGTGATTGGGGGCAGGAGGAGAAGGGGACGATAGAGGATGAGATGGCTGGATGGCATCACTGACTCAATGGATGTGAGTCTGAGTGAACTCTGGGAGTTGGTGATGGAAAGGAAGGCCTGGCGTGCTGTGATTCATGGTGTCACAAAGAGTCAGACATGACTGAGTGACTGAACTGAACTGAATGTTGAGTACTTCTCCATATTGGCTTATCCAAGTGACTTCTGTTAGACAATGGATGGAGAGTAAATATCAGTGATTGAGTTCCAATCTTAGGCCTTAAGAGCCCTAGATAAGACCCTTTTATCTCTGTCATGCTATGACAATAGCATGCCCCTGGCTAATAAAATACTTCTATTATAAGCCATTACATTTTGGGTGGTTTGTTACCTAATAGTTTTTGAAAGATTAGTGAACTGAAACACAGAGTAAGCCAGAATATGGTAGAAGATCATAAAGCTTTATTTGAAAGAGATGCATACTGAAATTGTGGATTTTCCACTTACTCATTTTATGTATTTAGGCAGATGATTATGAGCGAAACTCCATATTTCAGTGGGAATGATAATATTTGTAACACAGGTTTTCAAATCACTTCTAGTGCCTAGAACTCTGTTTTATGAGAAGTTGACCCTCAGAGATTGCCTTATTATTTCCCAAACCTTTGGAGACCCAAGCTCAAGCTGATGTATGGTGTTAACTCTCCCATTTCCTATCATAGTAAGCATATATCCCCTGTTACCCAAATCCCATTCAGAAGTGTATCGTGATTGACGTCAATCTTTCAATCCCTCTCAGGACTCAGACTCAACTGTCTATTTTTCCTTTTTGGTTTGCTTCTGCCTATTGCAGACTTATGCCCAGATTAGAGTTTTGCCATGGCAGGTTTGCCAAGTTTGGGCTGGTTGTCCAAATTAACCTTGTTATGTTGCCAATGAACCCCTTTAGATAGTTATTTTCAAGAAAAGCTTATATTACCACCACTATGAAAGAGAAAATAAAATTTAATAATTCCCTCATGCTCAGATCACAATTTAAGTGATGCAGCATTGTTTAGAAATAAATAGTCAGCTCCACTGCATTTAGAGTTGGCCAAATTCTACTAGGGATACTGCATTGTTCTGACTGCCAGAACTTCAACCACAGCATACAAAATGGAACTCATTCAGGGTACCATGAGAGTAGCAAGCAAAGCCAAAACAAGCTTTATAGTAAATTACTTGGAGTGTAAAATAATGGTTTTTAAGTATTTAAAGGAAGGTTAAAAGTGAAAGTGAAGTCGCTCAGTCGTGTCCGACTCTTTGCGACCCCGTGGACGTAGCCTACCAGGCTTCTACATCCATGGGATTCTCCAGGCAAGAATACTGGAGTGGGTTACCATTTCCTTCTCCAGGGGATCTTCCCAAACCAGGGATCAAACCCGCATCTCCTGCATTAGAGGCAGACGCTTTAACCTCTGAGCCACCAGGGAAGCCATATATATATATATATATATATATTTCACACACATACACACACACACACACACACACATTTAATATTTCAAAACATTCATCTCTTCTGCTTCTAGGAAGATGGACAGATGTACTTTTCTCTATTATTCCTCCTAAATGTGATTAACATCTTACTTATCATATATAAAACAAATATAAGGAAACTCCAAAAGATAGAGAACATGGCAGATTAGCTAGAATTTTCAAATTCCAAGGTACAACATTCAAGTGAATTCACTGGATTTTTTTTTTTGCCTCATATGTCCCAGGCTTAGAGCTAAAGAAACTATTAACTTGGAAATACTAAAAAATGGAAAGAAATAAAAAGTAGGAAGACTTCTTTCTTTAGCAGGAGACCAGAAAAGGGGACATGTGACAATACAGAAATCTTTTAAACATTAACTATTCTAGTCCATAGAACAGCACAGAAAAACAAGAGGCCTCACATGCACACCTGCCCCCCCCCCCACCCCTGACCAACATATGCTGAGCAAGGAATCTCGATTTCCACCATTGTAGGGCTGTAACAATCCCTTTCATCCCCAGCCAACTTTCACTGGAGTGGTATCAGAGAAGATCCGAACAAGGAGATGGAATTTCATCTTTTCCATGGAGTAATGATGCCCTCTTCCACCTGAGGAGTCAGTGGAGACCAAAAGAAAGCCTGTGCTTCTATTGGTCAGCAATAGTGAGACATCCAACCTCTCACTCTTCAGGTGATTAAGAGGGGATCTAGTGGGGAGTCAGGACTTTTATCTCCACCAAGTGTGAACACAGCTACCATACTTTCCCCCTGGTATCAGATTAAGCTATTCAGGGAGCAACAGTGACACATTTCTATTTCTCTCAACCGGAGAGGTCTGAGTGGAGGCCAAATGGGAAGCTGATACGTTCATACCCACCAAAAAGTAAGCTCTTCCTCCAAATGTCAACAAAGGGTGAGTGAGGGCACTGAATCCCTATACCTACTTTGCAAGAATGAGGCTGTTCCCATACCAGATTGGCATCACAGCAAGCCAACTGAAAGAGGTTTAAATCCAGACTCTTTTAATATAATACTCAAAATATCCATGTTGCAAAAGAAAATTACTTGTCATACAAAGAAATAGAAAGATCTCAAATTGGATGAAAATAATGAACAACAAATGAAAACACCCGAATGACAGAGATGTTAGAACTATTAGAGATTTTAAAGCAACCTCAAAAATGCTTCACATACAATGATAAACACAATTGATGGAGATTAAAAAAAAGTCTCACAAAGTTAAAGTATCAGCAAAAATTGGAAGATATAACTAACAGTTATCAATAAATGAAAATTTCATAACTGAAAAGTACAGTGACAAGCAGCTCAATAGATGGGAAAACCAGTAGACTGAAGAGGATGGACAAAAGTATTAGTGAACTTGAAGACAGAACAATGGAAATTACTAAATCTGAAGAAAAGAGAGAAAATAAGCTAGAAAACCATGAATAAGGAGTCATGGGATTTATGAAATTATAAAAGAAAAAGAATGAATATTCATGTCATTAATGTCCTGGAAGGAGAAGGGAAGAGAAGAGAACTAGAAAAGTGCATGAAGATATTATCACTGAACTGTAGCAATGAATTTATCATTCAAATTTTTCAAAAGACACAAATCTACAGATCTGGTAAGTTACACAAACCCCAAACACAAAAATATCCCTGAAATACTTGGTAAGATACAACATAAAATCCGGGAAACTAAAGACAAAAATCTTGAAGTAGTCAGAGAAGCATCACCTTACTTATAGGGAAAAATTATTAGAATGAAAATATTCTCTGCATAAGAAACCATAGAGGTTAGAAAGGCTGGCACAATACTTTTCAGTTTCTACAAGGAAGGAATGGTCAACTTAGATTCCTATACCCACCCAAGATATCCTTTGGGTATAAAGGAAGAATACGTAATATTCTCAGATGAAGAAAAAGTAAGATAATTTTTTTTTTTTCCCAGCCATTACACCCTACAACAGCAGAACACTTCTTTTTGAGAATTCATGGAACATGTATGGATGAAAATCATATGCTAGGTCATAAAGAAGACCTAAAATAAAGTTAAAAGAAGTGAAAACATATGCAGTGTATTCTCCAACCAAAATAGAACTTAATAGCAGAAAAATAATAGGAAATTCTCCAAACACTTAGAAATAAAACCATGTACTTGGAAGTATCCACAGTAAAAAAGATGCTTTAAGGTAAATTAGAAAAATACACTGAACTAAATGAAAATAAAACATATGGAAATTTGTGGGACACACACACAGCCAAAGCATGGCTGAGGGGGGAATTATAACACTGCATGCTTTAGGAAGGAGAAAGTGAAAGTGAAAGTGAAGTCGTGTCCTGACTCTTTGCGACCCCATGGACAGTAGCCCACCAGGCTCCTCCATCCATGGCATTCTCCAGGCAAGAATACTGGAGTGGGTTGCCATTTCCTTCTCCAGGGGATCTTCCCAACCCAAGGATCGAACCCAGGTCTCCTGCATTGCAGGCAGATGCTTTAACCTCCGAGCCACCAGGGAAGCCCCTGGTAGGAAGGAGAGAAAATCCCAAATCAATAATTCAAGTTCCCACCTCAAGAAACTTGAAAAAGAACAACCTAAAACTAAGCAAGCAGTAGAAACAATAGAGATAAGAGCAGAATTCAGTGAAATTGAAACCACTAAAACAATAGAAAAAAGAAAACCAATGAAACAGAGAGCAGTTTCTGGAAAATATCAATAAAGTTCATGAACTTCTATCAAGACCAACAAAGAAAAAAAGAGGTAGTACAAATCAAATTAACAATATCTGAAATGAAAAAGAGCTACTACAGGCTTTATAGACATGAAAAGGATAACTATGGAATACTATGAAGAAATCCATGTACAAAAATTTGACAGCTTAGAGCGTCGACTGCTGAAGAACTGACGCTTTTGAACTGTGGTACTGGAGAAGACTCTTGAGAGTCCCTTGGACTGCAAGGAGATCCAACCAGTCCATCCTAAAGGAGATCAGTCCTGAATATTCATAGGAAGGACTGATGCTGAAGCTGAAACTCCAGTACTTTGGCCACCTGATGAGAAGAGTTGACTCACTGGAAAAGACTCTGATGCTGGGAGGCATTGGGGGCAGGAGGAGAAGGGGATGACAGAGGATGAGATGGCTGGATGGCATCACTGACTCAATAGACGTGAGTATGAGTGAACTCTGGGAGCTAGTGATGGACAGGGAGGCCAGGTGTGCTGCAATTCATGGGGTTGCAAAGAGTTGGACACAACTGAGTGACTGAACTAAACTGAACTGAATTGAACCACAAGTCATATGACATGAACTAGGTAATACGACTATTGTATTTCTATAAGTCCAGCTATAACCAAACAGGACTCTAGGCTGTCCCAGAATAGACACCACCACCCAATGTGCTCCACCTTCCTCTAGTCTGAAGAAAAACTTTAGCCTCCTAGGCCTTCCCTGAGTTACAAAGAATGAATTTAATGAAAGAAGTGAGAAAATGAAGGAAAAAAGGAAACAGTTCAATCAAGATGAAAAATAATAGTTTAGCCATTAAATAAGGTCAAGGAGTTTTAGTTACTCCTCAAGGGCTATAGATGATATTCTGAGTCATGCCCTCTGAGCTATTTTGGAGATATTGAAACCCCTACCAGACAGAAGTTCACTGTATATTGCCTACAAGAATGTAGATCCCAGATCAGTTAGAACCATAAAGTTGAAGGTGGTAGTTCCTGATTACCTTGCCATCAACCAATCAGAATTTCCACAAGCTGATCACCATTCCATAACCTCCTTCTCTCACCCTGTCTTTAAAAATCTTTCTCTGAAAGCCTTTGGGAAGTTCAGGTCTTTTAAACACCAGCTACCTAGACTCTTTGCATGGTGCCCTACAATAAATGCTGGGCATTTCTTTACCATAACCTGGGGTCAGTAGAAGGATGGTTTTGCATGTTGGCAAGCAGACCTAAGTTTGGATTGGGAGCACAGCTAGTTTCACTGGAAAATTCTACCGAAAGTTTAAAGAAAAATCAACACTCAAACCACACAAACTCTTCTAGAAAACAAGAAGAGGGAACACTTCTAAATTAACTTTATGAACTTAGTTTTACTCTAATATCAAATAAGTGTCTTTACCTTGATAGCAAGCAAATACAGTACAAAAAAACAGAAAATCACAAACCAGTATGTCCAGTGAATACATATACAAAAATCTTTAACAAAATGTTAACAAATGGATTTATCATTATATTAATAAAAAGAGTTCTACATCATGACCAAATGAAATTTATTCTTAGGATGCCAAACTGGTTCAATAGCCAAGCAATGAATCCACTGTATTTATAGACTAAGGGAACAAAAGTCACATGACTATATAAATCAATGCAAAAAGCTTTAACAAAGTTCATCACTCATTCACTATAGAAATTATTAAATTACTTAAAAAAAAAAAGAAAGAAAGCCCAAGAAACTTCCTCAGCCTACAGTTAACAAGAAACCTATTGTTGGACTGCATTTCTTTTCCTCTCAGATGAGAAGCAATGCAAAGATGTCCACTATCACCATGCTTAACATACAAGTAAAAGTTTCAGCTGGTGCAATAAGAAAGAAAAGGTGTGAAGATCAGAAATTAAGATATAAAACTATTTTTTTTTTCAGATAACATGATTACTCAGAAAATCCCACAGGATCCATAATAAAACAATCAGAAACAAATCCAAAAAAAAAAAAAAAGAAGGAAATCCTAGGGCTAATAAGTTGAGCAAGGTCATCAGAAATAAAAAATGATGCTCATACAGAAACCTATATATAAATGTTTATAAAAGCATTATTTGTAGTAGCCAAAATCTAGAAAAAAATGTAGATTTTTCCTAAGCAGATGATTTGTTAAATGAGCTATGATACATCCACACCATATAATACTATCCAGCAGTATAAAGGAATATACTGATACAACAACCTGAAGGAATCACTAGGAAATAGTAAAATTGGTGGAAAGTAACTGTTCTCTAACAATTACATGCATAGAACACTTTTAAAATATAATCATAGAAACATAGAACAGATTAGTAGTTTTGAGAAGTTGGAAAGGGAAGTAGATGTATCTATAAAAGGGCAATATAAAAGGATTCTATGGTAATGGGAATGTTCTGTATAGCATGACCCTATCCATGTTAGCCTCCTGACTGTGATATTGTGCTATCGGTCTGCAGGATGTCACTACTGGGGAAGCCAGGTAAAGGGTATCATGATATGGCTGTATTATTTCCTATAACTGCAGATGAATCTACACTTATGTCAAAAGTAAATTTTTATTTAAAAAGAAAATATATGCATATTAAAATAAAAATTGCATTATTTATGTTATATTCAGAATAAATTTAGGGTGACTTTTAAAGCAATGCAATCAGATATATTGCTACATGGGGTACATCTTCAAGTTGTATGCAAATTATATTACCTAATTTTGTGTATTATTGAGGATTTAATTATTTTTTATCATTGCAGGAGCTCAGTGTTAGTCAGGATTATCATTAGAATGGGTATGAAATTAGGGATTTAAAATTTTTAACTGGGCATTTCTCTAAATACCATATTACTAGATATATCCACAGCTAAAATAATTTAACAATTTATCCAAGAACTACTTTGAATATTCATTATGTTAAATTATAAAGAAAACACTAAAAACAAACATGAGTTGTGTACCATCTTAATGTGTACCACTAAATATTGTTTCCTTTTTTTTTCCAATTTATAATTTCAATTACCCTCTTCTAGCAAACAAGAGAATCCCAAAGGATAAACTATGGAAACAATGCAACTATAGATAAGGATAATTTAATATGATCTTGTTAAATCTAATTATTACTAGACCAAATTTTCCTACTAAATTTATAGCTGATCATGTAAAAGATTTGTAAGGCTTTATACTCTCACAGTTCATTAATAAGTTATCTAAAAATAATTAAGCTACTTTAAATTTATAAATAATATGCTACACAAAGGAATTAATAAAAAGCTAAGAAATCAGTTTTTATTAATTTTACATTTGGTAAAAGCAATTTTTCAGAAGATTAAAAGGCAAATTAAAACTTTAGTCTCATTATACTGATGTAATAAAGTTTGCCTTGTCATAAAATATGCCTAAGTACTTTAGAAGTATCAAAACATATTCAAAGCCTGATGCTTGTATGCCTTTGATAATATTAAAATACAGTTGAGTACATTTAATACATCTTTTTATATATTAATATCATGTCTTCTAAATTTAAAGTACCCTGGTTTAAGAAAGTTTATTCATTCTTCTGGGATATTCTTTTTAGAAAGCCAATTTAAATAAATGTTCCAGATACTTGATGTCTTAGACTCAATTTTTCCATAATTGAACTAACTGACAATTGTTAACCATGTAATAAGTATGATTTTGCCACCAATTTTACAAACAAAATATTATTAAATAGACTTTCTCCTTTTCTGGGCAAGGGCAGCGGTTGCTTTTCATGTCAACATTACTTAGAGAACTATAAATTTATTTTCATGATTTGTTCTTTTCTAAAATATTATAATTTTTATCAAAGATGTTGACTAAAAGAGGTATAATATCTTAAATTTTAAAGAGAAATAGACACATAATCTAAAAACATATTAAAATTATATACACAGATAGTATCTTGAATTTCAAACCTGTTTTTATATCATTAAATTTATATTTAAGATGTCACATTAAATTGATACTTTACTTAGAATAACAATGTATATATATCATTTATTTTATTAAGAAATACATAAGCTCCTGTTATGTGCCAGGCTACATAACTGAGACACATCAGTGAACCAAAAAATATATCCTTTCTTCACGGAGCTTATTCTCTAGGGAAAAAGAAAATCATGAATATCACTTAAAAAGACTTTAGGGTGAACAAGATGTCAGAGTAGAAGGCAGAGCTCACCTTTTTCCATACACATGCCAACTATTAACAGAGCAACTATCAGTGAGAATGACCTGAAGACTAGCAGGAAGATTTCTTAATTAAAGAGTTGAAGAAGCAGTCACAGTGAAATGGGTAAGAGGGGCAGAGATGTATAGTCAAAAGCCATGTCCTTGGGTAGGCAACTCACAAATGGAAAGATAATCACTACTACAGAGGTTCTCTCCATACTGGGCACCCCAGGCTGGAGGTCCTGCACTGGCAGGATAATTTCCCAGAAAGTGTGGCTCTAAAGGCCAGTGGGACCTGCATATGGAGAGCCAGAGGATTGGAGGAAACAGAGACTACACTATTAAAGGGCCCATGCTCCCAGGCCCAGGACACAGAGTAATTTGAACGGAACCTGGGTCAGACCCACTTGCTAATCTTGCCAGAGAAAGAGAAGACAACTAGGACTCCCCTTGGGGACACATATGGTGGCAGCAGTCATTTGTGAGAGCTCATTCTATCATGAAAACATTAGTGCTAGCAATTTCCTTTTGCAGTGATTCATTTAGCCTGTTAGCACCAGGGCCCAGGGGCTTACCTGCCTACCAGTGTAGTTCAACACTAACCCTAGGACTCTTAGACCATCACCAACTGTGCCATAGAAAGAAATAAACAAAATAGAGACCAAAAAGATTATTTTAAAGATCAACAAAACTGAAAGTTTGTTTCTTTGAGAGGATAAATGTAACTGATAAAAGGGAGAACCCAACTCAATAAAATAAGAAATGAAAAGCAGAAGTTATAACTGACACCATAGAAATACAAGGAGTCACAAGAAATTACTATGAATAATTATGCACCAATAAAACAGACTTCCCTGGTGGCTCAGATGGTAAAGCATCTGCCTACAATGTTGGAGACCTGGGTCCGATCAATGGCAACCCACTGCAGTACTCTTGCCTGGAAAATCCCATGCATGGAGGAGTATGGTAGGCTACAGTCCATGGGGTTGCAAAGAGTCGGACACAACTGAGTGACTTCACTTATAAACAACCTAGAAGATATGGAACCTCTTACCTATGGCTGGTGAGAATAAGCTATTCCCAGTTCTGCATGAACCACGACATTTTTCAGTCTAGTTTTTCTGGTGGTTCTCCCTTTTGGCTTCATCTCTTCTATCAGGTGGTGCTAGTGGTAAAGAACTCGCTTGCCAATGCAGGAGGCATAAGAGATGTTGGTTTGATCCCTGGGTTGGGAAGATCCCATGGAAAAGGCATGGCAACCTACTCCATTATTCTTGCCTAGAGAATCCCATGGACAGAGGAGCCTGGTGGGCTCCAGTCCATGAGGTCACAAACAGTTGGACACAACTGAAGCACCTTAGCATACATGCCCATCCATGAGAGGAATAACTGGTTTCAAATTCTGTAAACACAAAACTATGCTTATAACTCATAGTCCTAGTTTGTATCCTATGAAATATTCATTCTTATAATAGTGACAGATGAATTAAAACAAAATTCATGAAATATTGAGTAAAAAATGTGAGACAACTGAACAATCCTATAAGAAGTTACTTTGTTTTATTTATCAATCTATGCAGATAAAGGAATAAAGAATATGTGGGAGAAGTCAAAAAGGTTTAGCATGCTCTGTAATAAATAAGCAATCTCACCACCATGAGACAGAAGTAACAGAAAAAAAGAATAAAATCAGAATGAGTTTGCAAATAATGACTTTTCAAGGAATTTTAGAGGGGGAATGGAGAGAAAGATAATAGCTCCATGTGGTTTAGAATTTGGAGATTTATATGGCTAACAGGCCTTTTAGAACATGCTACAGCATAATGAGTCTCTAATCCTTTCCTTCATGTCTTCAATAAATTTTCACTGATAGCACATACTACTTTTCAATGTTTTGAGTAAGGATTTTCTTTTCTTCTTGCATAGTGATGAAATTTAAATTAAAAACTTAATCTCAAAGAAGTCTATATTTGTTTGAGTTACATGACATTAAACAGTAGAATCATACCAGTCTGTAATAAATGAGTGTGTATTATGAGTTTCCAAGAGGGGACTATATTGTGCAGCCTGTCTCAACTTATTTAATCATACAAGGAAAATATTGTGAAATAATTTTTGAAGAGTTAGATTGGGTGATACAGCTTCAAAAGGTGGACTCATTTAATAAAAATCCAGACAGGACAAAACCTCAAAGCACTAGGTTTGTCAGCTTGGGCTGCAATACAAAAACATACCATATACCGTGTGACTTAAACTAGAAAAAGTTAAAAGTGAAAATAGTGATTGGGAAAGTTGCTCAGTTGTGTCCACTTCTTTGTGATCCCATGGACTGTAGCCCACCAGGCTCCTCTGCCCATGGGATTCTCCAGGCAAGAACACTAGAGTGGGTAGCTGTTCTCTTTTCCAGGAGATCTTCCTAATCCAGGGATCAAACCCAGGTATCCCTCATTGCAGGAAGATTCTCTACAATCTGAGCCACCAGGGAAGCCCTAGAAAGGAGAAGTAAGTTAAGTTATTATTATCTTACACTTTTGGAGGCTGGAAGTCTGAGAGCAGGGTGCTAATATATTCAGATGCTGGTAGGGACCGTTTTCCTGGCTGAAAGACGGATGCCTTCTCTTTGTGTGTTCATATGGCCTTTCCTTGTGAGAGTGGAGAGAGATATCACTCTTTTTCCTCTTCTTATAAATTCAATAATTCTATAGGATTAAGACCACTTCTGTAGGGTTTCAGTTTACCTTAGTTACTTTTTTAAAAACTCTATCTCCAGATATAGTCATAGTATAGGTTGCAGTTCAACATATGAATTTAGGAGGAATACAATTTAGTTCGGAGAAAGTACCATGAGAAGTACTATTTATGAAAATATAGACATTATTTATGATTGTTGCTCTATTTTTATATATATATATATATATATATATAAAACTTAACATATGTGTGAGATTCACCAGATTTTAGTTATTAGTTTAAACTTTTTCAGTGTTAGTTTAGCATTTTTTCCCCTAGAGAAATTTGAATAAATCTGTACTATTGATATTTTGATATTTGATATTTTCTCTGGTGGCTCAGTTGGCAATCTGCCTGCAATGCAGGAGACTCAGGTTTGATACATGGGTTGGGAAGATCCCCTGGAGAAGGGAATGGCAACCCACTCCAGTACTCTTGCCTGGAGAATTCTATGGATAGAGAAGACTGGTGGGTTACAATCCATGGGATCACAAAGAGTCAGACACTAATGAGTGAGTGACACTTTCACTTTCACATACACACACAAAATGGAGTATTAATCAACCATAAAACAACAAAATTTTGCAATATTCAACAACATGGATCAATCGACAGGGTATTATGCTAAGTGAAATCAGTCAGACAGAGAAAGACAAATATTCTATGTTATCACTTATATACGGAATTTAAAAGATAAAAAACAAATATGTATAACAAAACAGTAATAGACTCACAGATCCAGAGAACAAACTAGTGGTTACCAGTAGGGAGAAGAAATGGGGGTCGAGCAAGATAGGCATATGGAATTAAGAGATATAAATTACTATATACAGAATAAACAGCTAAGATATAATGCCCAGGACAGGAAAATGAAGCCATTACTTTGTATTAACTCAAAATGGAATATGACCTATAAAAATATTGAATCACTATGTTGTACACCTAAAACTAATATTGTAAATGTCTTGTACTTCAATAAGAAAAGAAGGAAGGCTGTTCAAGCATAGGTTTTAAGAGACTTTGTGCCTTTTACTCTCTTTGGATGTGGTGATCAAAGTCATAAATCAAACACTCCTTGATAATAAAAGACCATGTGGAAAAAAAAAAAAGTCAGCCTAACAAGCAGAACAGGTAATAGATACAGTCGTAGGAACACTTTGGAAATACAGACAAATTTGAAAGACTTCATAACTAAATCTTCATTAGGAAATCCAGGCCAAACTGCTGATCCATTAGCTCAAGGAAAAATAGAATGATTATTGTCTTAAGATATTCAAGATACACTATATTAAGGGACAGTCTGTTATCTAGCAATAGATAAATAACACAGAAACTGGTAGTTAGCTGAGTAAGAAAACCTAAAAGACAACATACAGCATTTGATTCTGGGATCAGGCAGAAGGAAAATCTGAGGAGGAGCATAAGAAAGATGAATAAATGGCAAATTCTTCTGGAGACTGCAAAAGGAAGAGCCTCAAAATAGGGCAACTGAGCTGTGCTTTGGCAGGGAAAAAAATGGCAAAACGTATGACCTAAAATATGTTGGAAGGTAGAGAACATATTTAATGGACTTTCTGATCTGGAAAAGGAGGTATCTAGCTAGAATGCTGACCGTCCCAATTGATTTCTTCCTGCTGAGTATGATAAGTTACTTTGAGGGAGAAACAAATAAAGTAGAAATTATTCAGTGTATATACAAAATTTCAAAGAAATATGAAGACTCAAGGCTGCATATGTGAGACAAGAAGAGACTTCCATTTCCAGTCTCTCTAGCCTTCAAAGATTTCTCAAATAAATGGTTTTAAGGTAATGACCTCATCAAGGTTTTGGCTGCAAGAAAATTTGTTAAGATTTCCAAATGACTCGAAACCTTGCTTATAGACCCCAGTAGCAGGACAAATGGCTTGAAAAAAATCTTAAGAGTGTCATTGTCCCACAGCAGGCTAGTACATCCAAAATAGAGGGACATAAGTCTCAGAAATAATTGTGCATGTTCTTTGTGAGACATAGAGATTCATAGAAAAATAACAATGTTTTTAAAAAGTTGTTCTGGCCAAAGCACCAACACCACAGATGCTAAGGGCCTGAGACAGTTAAAAATGAAAAATAAGCTCTTAGCTAACAATTTATATGGGAATGAAGCAGGTAACAAAGGCTGCTTATTCCAAACATGGGACATTTATTACAGAAAAGACTCTCAGAAGGCTTGGCCAAGAGATGTGGAAAACAATGGATTAAGAGCATGACTCCACGTAGCAGAATTTGGCCATGGTCAAAGAGCATTCCCTGGCTAATAAGTAGGGGACTTGGACACTTGTGCTCAGATGGACTTCAGTATTGTTACGAGCCAGTGGCTCCTAAGATATCTTCCATTTCTACTCTTATTGAATACAGTTATTCTGTTCCTATCTCACCACTGTGCATGTGGTAAGGAGAAAGGGGTAATGATGAATAACTTACCTCTTTTAGTTTTCAGTGGCTGAAATGAAGAATCACATGGGCAAAGCTGCAGCCCAGAAGCTTCCTTCACACCTGGACCATAAAGATCATAAAACCATGGACTTCAGTATAGATTCAGGTGCATGCTCTTTTGAGGAAGTACTTTTCAGAATAAAAGCTGATAAGAAAGAGAGGGAAACAAAATAGGGGAAAGTAAGGGGAAAGGAAATGGGTGGTCTTAGGTGACCTTATCTACCATCAGTCCCTAGAAGTGTAAACCACATGACAGAATTGTCACATCTTGAGTGTTTCTCTACAAAAAGGGGCAGCAATTGACAGCCAACATGCACAGTGACTGGGAAATGAGGATATCTTCCACAAAAATGGAAAAACACAAGGTACACAATGTTAATAATCCAGATTAGACTCCTCCCATTTGTAAAGCTTGTATTGGGCTGGTCATAAAGTTCTTTTGGTTTTTCTCTAACATCTTATGAACAAACACAAATGAGCTTTTGGTCAAACCACAGTATACGTTAGTTATTAGAGATGCCATGTGGTAGTGATTCTTACTTTATAACTATAGGGTTTAGATATAATTGTTTAGATTCAATTTTTTTCTAGATTTTTATAAAGTCCATTGTCCTTCAAAAACCTATTATATACACAAATTTTTTAAAAATGTTGATTGTGTGCCTAATATGTATAAGAAATTGCTACATGTTCAAAATGAAAAGTTGAACTAGACATAGTCCCTGCCAAAAGGAAGTTCATGGTTTACTATTAGAGACTAATTTGAAAGCACATCATTGTAAAAATAACTTAAATTATCAAAAATGAACTGGTCAGGCTAGTAGAAAATTGAGCAGACAAAAATATTATTGACCATTATATCAATATATCAACAAAAAACAATAGTTTTTGAAACTGCTTCACCAAATGCATGTGGATCTCGAAGTCAGAAAAGCATTATGAATAAGAGATTGTGCTTGCATAATATACCACAAAATACCCTACAACTAGTCATTAATTATGCTCAAAGTAAAACCATGTTTGCTGAATAAATGCTGGGTCAACAGTCAAAGGAGATGTTGGTGTCTGGGATTCAGTGAACATTTTGAAATAAAATGATTAGTAAATACTTATTGATCACTTACTGTACAAATATTCTCTTGCTGTGTAACAAATTGCCACAAGCTTAGTGACTTAAACAGCATATATGTATTACCCCACAGGTTCCATCATTTAGGAGTCTATGACACAAAGGTGCCCTCTGCCTAAAATGACATGATGCAGCTTTTACCCAGACGTCAGCTATCAGATTGTAGAAAGCAAACAGATTGGAAGAAATACAGTATAAAATTATGGATGTAGCAGATGATTACAAACACTCTAAACAAAGGGCATGCATGTCTGGCATCCTCAGTAGAACTGAGATCTCATAACAGAGGCTCTGAACTACATGGGAAAGGACACAAACTCATGGGGGTTTGAAGCTACACAGCTTAGAGTTCAGTTCAGTTCAGTTGCTCAATCATGTATGACTCTTTGTGACCCCATGGACTGCAGTACAGCAGGCCTCCCTGTCCATTACCAACTCCCAAAGTCTATGCAGACTCATGTCGATTGAGTCAGTGATGCCATCCAACCATCTCACCCTCTGTCATCCCCTTCTCCTCCTACCTTCAGTCTTTCCCAGTATCAGGGTCTCTTCAAATGAGTCAGTTCTTCATATCAGGTGGCCAAAGCATTGGAGTTTTAGCTTCAAAATCACTCCTTCCAATGAATCTTCAGGACTGATTTCCTTTAGGATGGACTGGGTGGCTCTCCTTGCAGTCCAAGGGACTCTCAAGACTCTTCTCCAACACACAGTTCAAAAGCAACAATTCTTTGGCACTCAGCTTTCTTTATAGTCCAACTCTCATATCCATACATGGCCACTGGAAAAACCATAGGTTTGACTAGATGGACCTTTGTTGGTAAAGTAATATCTCTGCTTTTTAATATGCTGTCTAGGTGGGTCATAACTTTTCTTCCGAGGAGTAAGCGTCATTTAATTTCATGCTTGCAGTCACCATCTGCAGTGATTTGGGAGCCCCAAAAATAAAGTCTGACACTGTTTCCACTGCTTCCCCATCTATTTTCCATGAAGTCATGGACCAGATGCCATGATCTCAGTTTTATGAATGTTGAGCTTTAGGTCAACTTTTTCATTCTCCTCTTTCACTTTTATCAAGAGGCTCTTTAGTTCTTCTTCCCTTTTTCCCATAAGGGTGGTGTCATCTGCATATCTGAGGTTATTGATATTTCTCCCAGCAATCTTGACTCCAGCTTGTGCTTCATCCAGTCCAGCATTTCTCATGATGTGCTCTGCATGTTAGTTAAATAAGCAGGGTGACAATATACAGCCTTGATGTACTTCTTTTCCTATTTGAAACCAGTCTGTTGTTTCATGTACAGTTCTAACTGTTGTTTCCTGACCTGCAAAAAAATTTCTCAAGAAGTAGGTCAGGTGATCTGGTATTGCCATCTCTTAAAGAATTTTCCACAGATTGTGGTGATCCACACAGTCAAAGGTTTATCATAGTTAATAAAGCAGAAATAAATGTTTTTCTGGAACTCTCTTGCTTTTTTGATGCTCCAATGGATGTTGGCAATGTGATACCTGGATCCTCTGCCTTTTCTAAAACCAGCTTAAACATTTGGAAGTTCATGGTTCACATACTGTTGAAGCCTGGTGGAGGATTTTAAGTATTACTTTACTAGTATGTTGAGATGAGTGCAATAGTGTGGTAGTTTGAGCATTCTTTGGCATTGCCTTTCTTTGGGATTGGAATGAAAACTTACCTTTTCTAGTCCTGTGGCCATGGCTGTTTTCTAAATTTGCTGACATATTGAGTGCAGCACTTTCACAGTATCATCTTTCAGTATTTGAAATAGCTCAACTGGAATTCCATCACCTCTGCTAGCTTTGTTCATAGTGATGCTTCCTAAGGCCCACTTGACTTCACTTTCCAGGATGTCTGGTTCTAGGTGAGTGATCACACCTTCATGATTATCTGGGTTGTGAAGATCTTTTTGCATAGTTCTTTTGTGTATTCTTGCTACTCTTCTTAATATCTTCTGCTTCTGTTAGGTCCATACCATTTCTGTCCTCTATTGAGCCCATCTTTGCATGAAATAGTCCCTTGTTATCTCTAATTTTCTTGAAAAGATCTCTAGTCTTTCTCATTCTATTGTTTCCCTCTATTTCTTTGCATTTGTTACTGAGGAGGGCTTTCTTCTCTCTCCTTGCTATTATTTGGAGCTCCTCATTCTAATGGGTATATCTTTCCTTTCCACCTTTGCTTTTCACTTCTCTCTTGTCAGAGGTATTTATAAGGCCTCCTCAGACAGACATTTTGCTTTTTTGCATTTCTTTTTCTTGGGGATGGTCTTGAGCCCTGACTCCTGTACAATGTCATGGACCTCCATCCATAGTTCATCAGGCACCCTGTCTATCAGATCCAATCCCTTAAATCTATTTTTCACTTCAACTGTTTAATTGTAAGGGATTTGGTTTAGGTCATACCTGAATGGTCTAATGGTTTTCCCTACTTTCTTCAATTTAAGTCTGAATTTGGCAATAAGGAGTTCATGATCTGAGCCATAGTCAGCTCCCAGTCTTGTTTTTGCTGACTGTATAGAGCTTCTCCATCTTTGGCTATGAAGAATATAATCAATCTGATTTTAGTGTTGACCATTTGGTGATATCCATGTGTAGAGGCTTCTCTTGTGTTGTTGGAAGAAGGTGTTTGCTATGACTAGTGCGTTCTTTTGGCAAAACTCTGTAGCCTTTGCCCTGCTTCATTTTGTACTCTGAGCCCAAATTTGCCTGTTACTCCAGGTGTTTCTTGACTTCCCACTTTTGCATTTCTGTCCCCTATTAGGAAAAGGACATCTGTTTGGGGTGTTAGTTATAGAAGGTCTTGTAGGTCTTCATAGAACCATTCAACTTCAGCTTCTTCACCTCAGCTTCTTCATCATTACTGGTCAGGGCATAGACTTGGATAACCATCATATTGAGTGGTTTGCCTTGGAAATGAACAGAGATCTTTCTGTCATTCTTGAGATTGCATCCAAGTAATGCTTTTGTTTACTATGATGACTATTCAATTTCTTCTAAGGGATTCTTGCCCAAAAAATAGATGGATATTAAATAGATAGTAGATATAATGGTGTTTTGAGTTAAATTCACCTATTCCATTTTTTGCTGATTCCTAAAATATCAATGTTCACTCTTACCTGTTTGACCTCCTGTTAGTCTACTTCCTGTTTACCTTGATTCATGGACCTAATATTCCAAGTTCCTAAGCAATATTGCTCTTTACAGCTTTGGACCTTGCTTCTGTCACCGGTCACATCCACAGTGGGTGTTGTTTTGCTGTGGCTCTATCTCTTCATTCTTTCTGGAGTTATTTCTCCACTGATCTCCAGTAGCATGTTGGGCACCTACTGACCTAGGGAATTCACCTTTCAGTGTCCTATCATTTTGCCTTTTCATGTTGTTCATGGGGTTCTCAAGGCGAGAATACTGATTTGCCATTCCCTTCTCCAGTGAACCACATTTTTTCAGAACTCTCCACCAGACCCGTCCATCTTGGGTGGCCCTGCATAGCATGGCTCATAGTTTCATTGAGTTAGACAAGGCGTCTTGCTGAGAGCTTTCAATTAGGGCCTTAGAATTTTCTAGAATATTTTGATTCTATATTTATGAATCTTCTATGACTTACAGGAGTAACTGTGAATGTTAACAGCACAACATGTTCTGTATATTAACAAGGCCCTGATTCCTTCATAGTGATACCCTGTCTGGGTATTCATTAAAATTTCTTGAGACATTTGAAAGACTTTATGCTTCTAGAAATTGTCACAGCTATTTAAATTGAAAATGTCTTAAAGTGAGTGAACTCTTCTGCTGTATTACACTAATTTTATGCTCTAGTCTAAAAAGCAATCTGTGTATAAATTTTAATTCCTTTAGTATCTATCATATATTAACCCTCATCCCTGTCAAATCTTAAGAATACTTTTGAAGTGATCTTAAAATAAATTGTTGATAATATTAATGGAATTCTCTGATAGCATTTCCACCTACCCTTTTTGATGTATTATGGAGACAATGATGATAATCAGGATGTAATTATCTAAAGCATCAAGGGTTGCTGCTGGGCAGTCTACAATGTTTGATGATCAGTCAGACAAAATTGGTATCAATTACGGAGACAATCATCTTGTGCTCATGGTTGTGATTGCTGAAGAACATCTTGTCCTTGCAAACATTATGGGCAAATGTTTCACAACTATGTTAAGCTCATATATTACAAAATTGCTTTATGGAGGCAAGTAGAAAGTTTCACAATTTATTGTCACTTTAAAAACAGTCATTAAACAGTCCCATGCTTATATATACACAGACTTTTCCTTTGTCACTAAATGAAATATTTTTTCATGTTTATAATACCATTTTTATGCCAATAATACTTTTAAATCAAGTTACCTGCAACATTAAAAAATAATCAGTAGTTAAAATCTTTCAATAATGTGGCCCAGTTTTTTAAATTAATGTTACATTGTGGCTTCCATTTTAGATTGTCACCAATCTGTTATGTAGGTAAAGTACTGAAGTAGGTGGGGTAAGAAGAGTTGAGAGGTTATAGCACTGATGTGTGTGGTATCATGACCAAAGTTATGACAATGGAAATAAAAGTTGTCAGACTGTGGAAATTTTTGGAGATAAAGTCAGCTGGATATCCTGACAGACTGAGTGTGAAATCTGAGACAAAAAGAACTGCCAAGGATAAATTCCTGACTTTGGGCTTGACCAAGTAAAAGGAAAGCATTTCTATTACCTGAGATGGAGAACACAGTAGAAGGAGATTTACAAATAATATCAGGAATCCTTTGGTTTTGAAATGTCTATTAAACTTTAGGACAGAGGTGAATGTTTTAACCAAAATACAAAAGCACAAAGCATAAATGAGAGAACTGGGAAATATAACTGTATTAAAATACAAGCCCTGAATACAAAAAGTTATTTTCAAATACACAGGAGATTTGTATTTCTAAGGAAGTATTATTGATTCAGTTCAAAATATCTGCTAGTATCTTCCGTGGTTTCCTTATGAACCCATGTGTGATTCCTAAGTGTACTGTTGAATTGTAAATTTGGAATAATTTTTCAGATATATTTTCCTGTATTTATTTCCAGTTTAATTCTGTTGCACTCAGAAACAGAATAGGAATTTGGATAGGTAGACTTTTATCACCTTCAGTTTTACTCATTCACTGTCTCTGTAAAGGCTAACACCCTTTTTACTACCTATTATTTTCAGTCTTATTTTGTCTTAGATTATTCAAATTTTCCAAAGAGTAACTGATTTAATATAAGTAATTCTTACATTGCTAAAGTTAACTAATGCTAGGTGACAAGCTTGTGGTGTTATTCAACATGTCTATTTAATTCTTTTTATTACCAATTTCTTGAAAAGTTTTATAATAAAAAACACCATAAAACAATATGCATATACACACAGCAAGTTATATAATAAATTTAAATATAAAGAATAATGAACACACAAATATCTAAAATATTTTAAGAAACAGAATATTATCATTTCCTTTGAATTTACCAATACGCCTCTCCTCAACTTTCCTAGGAATATTGTGGAAAGAAGCAAGTGGGATCTTGGTGGAATCATTTTCCCTAAAGAAACATTTGTTCAGAAAAGTTCTTATACATTGGGATTATCCCTCTCTTACTGTATTTATAAAATTTAGATGACCATATGAACAAGCCTGATCTAACTTTCTGGGAAAAGAGAAAAGAAACAGCAAGAAAAAGTACAAAAACCACATGGATAAGATCCCTGGTGCCTTAGGCAATCAACCTCCAAACACATAGGAACGCCTGACCTATGTTATCCAATTGGCTAAGCAGCATGTTAGTTGACTTAAGATATAAGAGCTGGCCAAGCAGATATCAGATAAGTTGGCCCATACCAGAAGAATGATCTAGCAATAATTGTAAGAAATCTTAATGATAAGGTCACTAAGTTTTGGAGCAGTTTGTTATAGAGCAAAAGTTGATTATGCAATGGATCACCAACAACACATGACAAGGTAGTAAAGTGACTGGAGAAGTTTTAAAGAAAGGCTTAAACCTTAGCTAGATCTTTAGCTCCAAGGAAATGTGTATGAGGAGGAAGGCTCTTGAATAATTAACAAACAACGTCAAGAAACATAGTTCAACAGCTGCTACAAGAGAAAATCAATGTTCAGCTACTGTTAAAGAGAGATGTGACAACAGAGTGTTGAGCAAGTTTGGTACAGGAAGTCAAGTAAGAGAGGACTTATGTTCTCCATTTCTATATACATCCCTATTTTATCAAGTGATAGGTACAAAAAGGAGACCAGAATACCAATCAATGCCTTGACACCACAGCTACATCTCTAGACTGTCATTTGGGCAAGAGAAAAGAAGAAAGTATTTTGAGGCAACTTTGAGACTTTGTAATGTTACCTCTCTCAGTGGAATTTGCATTTTATTCAGAGGAAAATAAGTCTATCAGTGGGCTTCCTTGATAGCTCAGTTGGTAAAGAATCTGCCTGTAATGTAGGTAACCCGGGTTCAACCCCTGGGTTGGGAAGATCCCCTGGAGAAGGGAAAGGCTACCGACTCCAGTATTCTGGCCTGGAGAATTCCATGGACTGTGTAGTTCATGGGGTCACACAGAGTTGGAGACAACTGAGAGACTTTCAATTCAATTCAGTTCTTAAAGTGTCATCTCAAGAGTTTTGTATTCAAAGGAATCCCTATTTGAATGTGAAAACAACCCCAAATCTGTCTTTTCCACAGTCATGGAAGTAAATTCATCAAGACCAATAGATTTAATGTGTCCGGATGTTTTGTATTTTCCCTATGTCAGGGTACTTGGTAAATATTGCTTCACAGAACAGACTGTGTGTAGGCAAGTTTTGAAGTGAAAACAATTTTCTTTTAATCTCTGTAAATACATATGTATATATATTTATATACATATGAAGTGAAGAAAAAGTCGCTCAGTTGTGTCTGACTTTTTGTGACCCCATGGACTGTAGCCCACCAGGCTCCTCAGTTCTTGGGATTTTCCAAGCGTGAATACTGGAGTGGGTTGCCATTTCCTTTTCCAGGGGATCTTCCAGACCCAGGGATCAAACCCGGGTCTCCCACACTGTAGGCAGACGCTTTACTGTCCAAGCTACCAGGGAAGCCCTTATGTGTGTGTGTGTGTGTGTGTGTGTGTGTGTGTGTATATATATATATATATATATTAAAAATTCCACAAAATTGAGTTTGGAGACCACAGAGGCAACTCTGATTCCCTGCAATGATAGCAGAGCCCAACAAGAAGAAGAAAGACTCTGGCAGGGACTCAGCCAACGAAAAGCTATGGATTCTGTTTACTACAACCCTCTCAGCTTTTCCCTCTCTATAAAAATGTTCTCTTGCTATATGGGGACTTTACTTGGCTTGCCACAGTTGCAATACCTCTAACTGGAATTTTCTGATGTTCTTAAACAAATCCATCTTTGCTAGAGAAATACCAGGCATTCTATTTGTTTTAAGTGAACATCTTTTAGTTAATTAGTAACAAGTATCCTCTAATGAGAAGGAAACTCAGTGTTATAGAAACTACCTTTATCTGAATAAAGTTATTTAAATAACTTTTCAGTATACAATAAAGCTATGTATTTAATTTTTTATTATTTTTAATAATTATTTATTCAGATAACTCTCTTCTCACTTTTATTTTCTTTGCCCCTTGCCCTTTTTGAAAGATTTCCTAAAAGAAACAAAATAAGGGGAAGATACCTCAAGGTAGACATATGTATACAAAATAAATTTTTTTAATAAACTATGGGGATTATTTCATTTTGCTGATTTTTCAGAAGAAGCAGAAGTAGACATACCTTAAATATCTTTTGTGAATTTTTTTCTGCCACAAGTGACACATCAGGCAAATGATACATTTTACTGTGTCAAACCTAAGGACAGCAGAATTCCACAAGTGTCTTCTTGAATACTTTTAAAATTTAATAACCTGATCAACGTGTTTCTCTGCTGGTTCAGACAGTAAAGAATCTGCCTGCAATGTAGAAGACCTGGGTTCAATCCCTAGGTTGGGAAGATCCCCTGGAGAAGAGAATGGCTACCTACTCCAGTATTCTTGCTTGGAGAATTCCATGGGCAGAGGAGCCTGGCAGGCTACATCCATGGGGTCTCAAATAGCTGGACATGACTGAGTGACTAAACTTTCACTTTTTTTCAACCTGATCAATAGTCTTAACACCTAATGCACATGGGTACATATATATATATATATATATATATATATATATATATATATATATATATATTTTTTTAATTTGAGAACATGAATCATTAACTAGTTCATTCACTCAGACAATAAACAAATATTTTGTTCAAAACCAATTATGTTATGGAGTGAGAATAAAAAACTGACTGTGAGAAAAGCACTAGAATTCAGAATCCAGTAGATGACATAAACACAGAAATGTATCATTTCAAAATTTCAAACTGAAATATTATCCATAGATTTGAGATGTGAAGAGGTGGTAGATAATAAGATAGCATATAATTGATACACACAATAATCTGTTAGAAAGGTAGATACTCAGAGATGAGTGGAGACCTATAGTTATGGGAAGATATATTCAGGGCTTAGAGACTTGTTTGACAGGACTAGAGTACTCTGACTGGTGAGGAAAGGATGGGTATTTAGGGAATTTTATGGGGTTGTTGCAAACAATTCCGTCATGTGTCTATTTTTATAAATGGTAAACACTTATTATGTGATATAAAAATGGGGATGACCTGAATGCTAGAACAATGATAGGACGGCCATGTACTAGACTGAGATGAACATCATATTTGAAAGAGAATCAACTAGAATTTTTGCGTTACATGTAGTCCTTTATTTGCCACCCTGAATCTGACACTATTCAGCATCACAATATAGTACTGATATCTGATATATCAAACATTACAATATAAGAATATAGCAACATTAACATTTTATTTTATAACTGACTGCCATTATCTCAATTCTCTTTATGAAAAGGGCTCTTTAGAACATGTTACAAGTTTCCCTTTACTCTAATTTTAACAATGGGAAATATCAGAGTTGTTTAGTCTAACTGGGAGAATGAAATGATGGGATAAGATACTTAAGGGGGAGCAATGATTACATAATGTCTACTAAAATATTTACAGTGCCCTGCCTTAATTGTCTTCTGGCAGAGGATTCTTCTCTAACTGCATACAAACAGATTGTAGACAGGCTGTAACCAATCTTTACTCTCCCTTGTCTAACCAACTAAAGAATCCAATTTCTTGGTTTAATTGAGCTTGCCAACAAGCATAAAAAGTCTTGGCAGTGTTTGTGAGAAAATACCTCAGTGGAATTCAGATGAGATGGCCTACAAACATTAAGTTTCATTCTATTAACAAGCAAAGTATGTATTAGGTTTTCAAAGAAACATATGATAGATCCTAGTTGGAGATTTTTAGTTTGGGCTAATGGGTTCATTAAGGTTTTCATAAGGGCACTGTAGGGGATGTGGTTTAGAGGATAATAACATGAACTCAAGAGCCAAGATGCTTAGATCTGAATCATATCTTGTCCACTCATTTCCTCAGTGAAACTGGATTAATTATTTAAACTGGACTAGTGATTATTTAATCACTATTTGCCTCCATTTTCTTATCTATAAAATGGAGTTAATAATATCCTAGGGCTGCTAGGGAGATAAAATGAGTAAAAAAATTAAGGCCCCTAGAACAGTGTCTGACACAGTAAGCACCACTTAAGTTGTATTAGTTATTTCTGTGTAATAGCATTACTATAAACAAAGTAGTTTAAAATATATTTACATTTATTAAATTTATTATTAAATTTACCATTTTAAAATGGTACAGACCTTTCAGAAACAGAAAAAGAAATTAAGAAGAGGAGGCAAGAATACACAGAAGAACTGTACAAAAAGGTCTTCATGATGGTGTAATCACTCACCTAGAGCCAGACATCCTGGAATGCGAAGTCAAATGGGCCTTAGGAAGGATTATTACCAACAAAGCTAGTGGAGGTGATAGAATCCCAGCTGAGCTATTTCAAGTCCTAAATGATGATACAATTAAAATGCTGCACTCAATATGTCAGTAAATTTGAAAAACCTAGCAGTGGCCACAGGACTGGAAAAGATCAGTTTCATCCCAATCCCAAAGAAGGGGGTGCTAAAGAATGTTCACACTGAGGTACAATTGTACTTATTTTCCATGCTAATAAGGTTATGCTCAAAATCCTTCAAGCTAGGCTTCAGCAGTACTTGAATAGAGAACTTCCAGATTTACGGGGTTTGAAAAAGGCAGAGGAACCAGAGATCAAATTGCCAACAGCAATTAACATCTACTTCTGCTTCATTGATTACAAGGAAGTCTTTAACTGTGTAGATCATAACAAACTGTGGAAAATCCTTGAAGAGATGGAATACCAGATCATCTTGTCTATTTCCTGAGGAAAGTGTACATGGGACAAGAAGCAACAGTTATAACCTTGTATGGAACAACTGACTGGTTCAAAATTGGGAAAGCAATACGACAAGACCATCTACTGTCACTCTGTTTATTTACCTTATATGCAGAGTACATCATGCGAAAGGCTGGGCTGGATGAGTTACAGCTGGAATCAAGACTGCCAGGAGAAATATCAACAACCTCAGATATGCAGACGACACCACCTTGATTGGCAGAAAGCGAAGAGAAACTAAGGAGCCTCTTGATGAATGTGAAAGAGAAAAGTGAAAAAAAATAGCTTAAAACTCAACATTCAAAAAACTAAGATCATGGCCTTTGGTGTCATCACTTCATGGCAAATAGAATGGGAAAAAGAGGAAGTGGTGACAGATTTTCTCTTCTTGGGCTCCTAAACCACTGCAGATAGTGACTGCAGCCATGAAATTAGAAGACACTTGATTCTTGGAAGGAAAGTTATGATAAACCTAGATAGCATATTAAAAGCATGGGCATCGCTTTGCCAATAAAGGTCTGTACAGTCAAAGATATGATTTTTCAGTAGTCATGTACAAATGTGAGAGTTAGACCATAAAGAATTGATGGTTTTCAATTGCGGTGATAAAGAAAACTCTTGAGAGTCCCTTGGACTGGTAGGGGATCAAACCAGTCAATTCTAAAGGAAATCAATCCTGAATACTCATTTGAAGGACTGATGCTACCCGATGCAAACAACTGACTCATTGCAAAAGATTCCGATGCTGGGAAAGATTGATGGCAAAAGGAGAAGAGGGTGGCACAAGATGAGATGGTTGGATAGCAACACCGACTCAATTGACATGAACTTGGGCAAACTCCAGGAGATAGTGAAGGACAGGGAGGTCTGGTGTGCTGCAATCAGTGGGGTCGCAAAGAGTTGGACACGACTTAGAAACTCAACAACATTAAATTGAGCAACTATCCAGGAAAAACTAGGTAGCTTAGCACCAAAATTGTCATATATTTTACTTTCGTTTACACTTTATAAGATAAGATAAACACAAAGTGTGGTTCATTCATATATTAAAAATAAAAATACTTATGACTTCTATATTAAAGTCTTTTAATTCACAGATACCATAAGACTCCAGGCCAACTTTACTCTTAACATGTTAGACAATGTTTCTCTGAAACATGTTCATAAAAAATAATGTTTCTCAAAATGTCTCACAGGAATAAATATGCTTTAGATCTGATCCTTTATTTCTAAAGATTTATATCCTATCATTGAGAAAGCAGCCGATAATAAACATTAGTCAATCCATCTCTTATATTTAATTATCATATATCAGTGTGTAACATAAGCTTAATGAAAGATACAATAATCCTCATTTATGTTAACAATTCTTCAAATAGCTTACTGTTAAATAATAGCATAATAATGCTATTATTATTAATATTATTACTTCTATCATTATGATTTGTTTTCAGCTATTCTCTAATACCTCATAATTTATATCATTATTTAGTAAATAATTGCTGATGAATTCAGCTTCGGGGTATAAATTAGAAGATAACATCCATTTTTAAAATGAGTATATTGTGATTCATTTAGGACTGAAGCAACAGATATTATCATGATCAACTTATAACTTCAAAGATTTTCCTTCATTTCTGTTGCTTTAGTACAATGTTTCAGTTCCATGCATGTCCAACAACTAAGTATATAAAGTTTCTCTCTGAGTGACAAATGATGGCCTTGATTAGGAATAGCCATTCCTGTGTTCTGCCTCTGTATGGAAGTTTAATGATCCCGTATGGACATGAATTTAAGACAAGCTCCCAAAGAGAGCAAATTGAAGTTTTCCTTCCTTACACTGGCATAAGGATCTATTTTAAATCAACAATACATAATACTGTCATAGCAGTTGTTAAAAAAATTTTTTTCATGATTCATGGGGTCGAAAAGAGCCGGACACGACTGAGCGACTGAACTGAACTGATGCACTGGCTGCAATCCAGCGCTTGCTGAAAGCTCACTTTGGACTTTATTATTAGCAAGAGATCAACAGGGAATCTAAGTTAGTGTTTCCAAATGTGACTATGAATCAGAAATAATGAGGGCACTTATTAAAAATATGAACTCCTACATCCCAGACCAGACATACATAATCAAAATCTTCAGGAGAAGAAACAAAAATCTATTTGTCTGAAAGATTTTATAGGAGATTTAGAAAACATGACAGGTTAGGGGACAACTTATTTGTAGAAGGGTACTTACAAGTTATAAAAGCTTTATAGTTAAGTAAAAAGAAAGCAAAACATCTGAGGAATTTATTCTTTGATTCTTGTGAAAAAAATCCTCAAAATTAGAATTTATACTTATGCCTTTGGCATTTCACAAAATATCCACTCGAGGAATGTTTTTCCATATTTTTGCAATTTCATCGTCACATATGCTACTAATTATACCATCCAATATCTCTTGATATTTAATTCAGTGACTAACATTAGTGGTTCAATATGTAGCAAATATAGGCAAAATATGAACACATTCTACAGCAACAAGACACAACTCATTGAGATGGTAAATGGATGGTGAGGCCATGCTACTATAACTGGAGAGGAAACAGAAAAACAAACTATTCAGAAACTAGGTATTATGTATGATTTAGCGACTAAACAACAACTATATAACATTATCTGACACCAAGTATCTGGGACTAAGGTGTGGTCTCAGATTGAAAGCAAGGGGAAAAAACAGTAGCAATGGGTTTCAATAAGCATAAAACAGTGATATCCAATGTAATGATATTGTTTAGAGAAATGAGCTCTTGGAAAGCACTTTCTACTTTGCACTGGTATTTTATGTCTGGCCTAATACAGGAATTTTAAAATTTAGGTTAATAGCTTTTGAAATCAAATTGTGTTTACACATAGTATGGTATATAACATTTAGGAAATGGGCCATGAATGTGGTTTGTATTTAAATAGAATATTTAACCTTTGAAAGGACAAGACACCAGCTTCTTCAGGTAATACAAGCAATGAAATAAACTAGTAATCATTATTGAAGTTATCTCTACAGAAGTTCTAAATTAGCACGTTACATGACCTGGCACATACAGAAACCTGTACTACAGTGACTCACACTTAAACCTGAGAATAAGACTGATGATGAATGAACCTTGTTCAAGAAAGAGCAACTGGTAACAGCAGTCTCAAAGAGGAATATCAGCTCTCCCAAGTTTCTAAAGAACATCCCATTAAACTATAATCCATTGACCTGTTTGTTAATACGTGAAGGGAAATATGGGTTCTCTTTAATCCACATCCTTAAAAGCATCTGTATTTCTTGTCCTTTAGGAAACAACCTTTCCAACAAGTATGAGGTGTGCTTTTAACTCTCTCATCATCAGAGAAATTGAGGATCTTTCCATGTATGTTTTAGCTATTTATATGCTTTCTTTGGGGAAAAAAATCTTTTCAGGTTTTCTCCCCATTTAAATTTTGGTTTGTTGTTTTTATTGAATTGTGTAAGTTTCTTGTATATTTTAGATATTAACCTCTTATCTGATAAATGGTCTGCAGATATTTTCTCCCATTCCTTATGTTGCCTCTACAGTCTGTTGATAGCTTCTTTGGCTCTGCAGAAGCTTTTCACTTTTCTGTGGCTACATTTGTTTATTTTTGCTTGTTTATTAAACTTTTGATGTCATTCCAAAAAATCCTTGCCAAGACTATTATCAGGAACTTTTTCTCTCTCTGTTTTCTTCTAAGCATTTATGGTTTCAGGTCTTACATTTAAATCTTTAATCCATTCTGGGTTATTTATGTGAGTAGTGTAAATGGGAGTTCAATTTTATCCTTTTGCATGTAAATATCCAGTTTTTCCAAACCCATTTACTAAAAACCATTAAACTTCATTTCAAAGAACAGGAGCACCAAGGAGACAAGCAGAAAATGAGAGGCAAAATGTATCACGCTTCCTATTCTTAACTGTATTTTTTTTGCACAAGCTTGTCTGTGCTGAGATTTGGGGATTATTTGGGGATAACCTAAGGCTATCTTCTGTTCAAGATTTCTACTAGGGCAGATCTAATTGGATAGCTAGGGACTATCACTGGGGAAATCAAAGGCAAGGTGGTTAATTTTAGTATCAATCGCAAATTGGATGGTGTACTAGGCAGAATGATTGTTCCTCTGCACCAAAGATGCCCATGTCTAAATCCCCAAAACTTGTGAATATGTTCCCTTACATGGTAAATGAGACTTTGCAATGCCATTCTGTTAGGGTTTTGCCATGGGGGATTATCCATGTAGGCCTAAGGTAATTTAAGATTCTTTATCAGAGAAAGAGAGACAGGAGCATCAGAGTGTGAGATTCAAAGATGCTATCATGCTGGCTTTGAAGATGAGTAAGGAGCCTTAAGGTAAGGTAAGGTAAGGTGGGAGACTTCTAGAAGATGGAAAGTCAAGAAAAAGGAACCAGCAAATAGCCCTATCAAAGTTTATCCCAAATATTCTATTTAACATTGGCATCTTCAAGATACTTTCATTAAAGACATTAATAAGAAAAGTGTATTTTTCTAGTTCCAGTTATCAATTGTTACATACTAAACCACCATCAATAATTAGTGATGTAAAGTAACAACAACTGTATGTACATGGGATCTGTGATGTAGAAATGTGAACTGTACACAAGAGAGAGGACTCTCTCTGGTCTGTGAAACATGGGCCTCCTTGAGAACCCACAAATTTCTGGAGACTGGAATCATCTGGTGGTGGCTTTTTTGTTCACATATATATTAACAAGGCTGAGCTCACCTGGGCCAGTCACCTGGCATGCCTACACATGGCCACTACATGTGGTTGGGATTCCTCATAGCATCATAGCCTTATGGTACTAAAATTTATTACATAGCAGATGGGGGAAGCCAGTGTTCCAGTGAATAAGAACTTCCAGTGAAGGTCTTTTCTGATGTAACCTAGAAAACCACATAGTATCACTTTTGTCATACTTTATTGGTCAAACATGTCACAAATCCTATCCCAGTTCAGAGGAAAGTGACATTAACTCTTACCTGGAAATGGAAGAAATGCAACCAAATACTTAACAGCAACTTTTCAAAATCACAGTCACTTATTTTCAACGGTGATTTGAAGGTCCAAACCAGGCAAACAACCTGAGAATGCTGCTGCTGCTGCTAAGTCGCTTCAGTCGTGTCCGACTCTGTGCGACCCCATGGGCAGTAGCCCACCAGGCTTCCCCCGATCCTGGGATTCTCCAGGCAAGAACACTGGAGTGGGTTGCCATTTCCTTCTCCAATGCATGGAAGGGAAAAGTGAAAGTGAAGTCGCTCAGTCGTGTTTCTGACTCTTCGCGAGCCCATGGACTGCAGCCTACCAGGTTCCTCCATCCATGGGATTTCCCAGGCAAGAGTACTGGAGTGGGGTGCCATTACCTTCTCCGCAGCGTGAGAATAAGAAATAAGAATATTGTAACGTAGAATAAAGTAAAAAAAAAGAGAAGAAACCAGTTACATTTAGAATAGTTATCAAAATGTTAAAAGCACAATGTTAATATGGTAAATGTCCTTCTTTATTAATGCATTAAATAATAAAGTCTAACCTCATGTTTAAAACTAAAAAAAAAAAAATAATGGAAAAATATGGTTTTTCCATACAAAGAGTATCTTAGGAAATATGAGGGTCTTGTTCAAAAATAAAACATTTCAGCAAAGTGGCTAGATAAATCAAAATTTATGGATATATAAAACACAATTTCATCTCTACATATTCTTAAAACCTGTAAATGGGGAGATGGCCCCATTTACAATAGCAAAAATTTATCTACATGGTGAAATAAAAATTATATCCTTATTTCCCAGGATATATGCATTTTAAATCAGTATGGATTAATTAGCTAAATGTAAAAGCAACTTAAATATAGAGGAGAAAATCTTAATAATGTTCTAGCAGGGAGAGATTTTTTGATGAAGTACAAAAAAGCAAAGTCCTTTCACAGAAGAAAATAAATTTGACTGTAATGTTTACAAACTATAAAGAACTTCAAGAATTTTATGAGAACAAAATGACAAGCAAATAAAGGAGCAAAAATAGGAAAGACAATTCACTGGGAAAAAATCCACAAATGGCCAACACACATGTGAAAGGAGATTTTATGTCACTAGTAATTGGAAAAATGCAAATTAAATCCACAGTGAGATATTCTCTCATCACCATTAGTATGGCATGCTTACATAATTAAATAGATAAACAGAGATTTAAGTAAATATACATATATTAAGCTATGAAAACTTGGATAAATCCTACTATTACTGAATCTTTGCAATAAAATTCTCAAGTATTTTCATAATAATTTAATGTGCCAATGAAGTAAACAGATTTTCCCAAAGATACTCTCATAAAGGAATGTAAAAAGAAGCTGTAGTATGAAGATATCAGGAACTATTTCATTCTTTATAACATAAAAATGAACTCACAAATAATGATGACTTAAGAGACACTTTGATTTATCTTATGTAATAGAAACTCCGGAAGTAGATTCTATCTGGGTTTAGTCTAGCCCATCAATGAAGTCAAGGGTGTAGCACTTTTTGCTTTTGTGTTCTACCATCCAGGCATGCATGTTTTTCACTCTCACAGAAATAATACACGTGCCAGTGCTCGAAGGATCATATCCATACCAAAGGGAGAAGGGACTATCAAAGGAATGTAGCTAAGAGACAATGCTTCTGTACACCTAAGCTTATTCTATTTATCCAGGAAAAAAGGTTTTCTCAGAAACCCTGTGGCAAATCTCACTTATGAGGCCCTGGGAAAAATCCAGTTGGAATTAGGCCAGGCAAACAAGTATTAGAGAAAGATATTGGGATAATTACTCTAACTGATGCTTTTGAACAGTGGAACTGGAATAGACTTCTGAGAGTCCCTTGGACAGCAAGGAGACCAAACCAGTCAATCCTAAAGGAAATACACCCTGAATGATCACTGGAAAGACGTGCTAAAGCTGAAGCTCCAATACCTTGGCCACCTGATGCAAAAAACTGACTCTTTGGAAAAGACCCTGATGCTAGGGAAGATTGAGGGCAAAAGAAGGGGGCTACAGAGGATGAGATGGTTGGATGGCATCACTGACTCAATGGGCATGAGTTTGAGCAAACTAAGGAAGATAGCGAAGGACAGAGAAGCCCAGCATGTTGCAGTTTATGGGGTCACAAAGAGTCAGCTACAACTTAGTGACTGAACAACAAGCTCACCCACAGCATCTGCTTACTGTAGTATGAGGTAGAAATTAAATTACCCATGTTGATATGCCAGGACTGATGAAATTAACTGGGTCACTTAAAACTCTCCATTTCTTTTGCACTGTATTTCTCTTAACACTGAATATCTTTAAGACATTAAAATAAGAGTTTATGGGGTCATATCAAAGAATGTGGATCTCACCTAGCCTGTCCCCACCCCTAAATCACAAAGTTTGAATGAAATAACACCACCTCCCAAGACAATTATATACTTTCTTCTCATGCTCAGTCAATAAATGTACAAAAAAATAAAACACATAGTTTAATTTTTGTTATAGTTTTTCTTCCTACATTAAGAAAATTAAAAAGCTACATGTTTATAATGGTATAATGTTTATACCTTCTTCAGTATAATTAAACTGAATGCATTTCAATTAGATAGTTTAATTATATTTTGTGTATCTGTATTCTTTTAAAATTCAATCTGCAGGAAATCATTGAATTAAGGGTAGAAAGAGAAGATCAGATTATTAATTAATGAGAATACTTTTAGTACTTATGAACATCAAGAACTACAACCATATAGAATGAGGCAATGATTTAACTTACTGATCTATGGACTAAGTAATTTAGCAGTTTTCTTTATGATTTTTTTCTTTTCTAACATAACCTCAAAAATTAACCTAAATCTTACTATTCATTTCTGAGTTAGTTTTGAAATACTTCATCATTTAATTATATACAAATATAGAGAAGATCATTGAGGGCAAGATTTTATAAAAATTTAGGGGACTTTCATAGATACATAGCGAGAATAAAATTTATTATTCTCTATGTTTGGTCAAAAATTTTCCCCATTAACTCTGTGTATATTTATTTATTTATTATTAGTATTATTTATTTAATACTAACCCTGAATGGCTTAGGGTTCACTTGTTCTTCTCCACTACACAAGAATCAACTTGTTCATTCAACTGTATTTCCCTTATAAGCAATTCTTTAATATGACAATGGTGGGGATTAGAAAATGTATAAAATGCTTGGAAATGGCTTCACTCAGCAAATAAACACAAAATACAATAGTTTGAGTGATGTGTATAGAATAAAATCTTCTGTGTATAGTCATCAATTATATTCATTAATAATCCCATAGTATCCCATGTTTCAATAAAGAGAAACAGGGTCAATCAACTTCATTATGACTTCTGTGAGATGTTGGCATTTTTGCTTTCTTTGCCCCTTTCTTCCATTCAAACAAATATTAAAATATTCAAAATTATGTTTTATAAATATATGGATATAAAGATTAATATATTATCATTATATATTAAAATACTGTTTGACCTAAAAGTTTGATATTTTCTTCTAATTTTAAACTAAATTAAAGCATTTTTGAGAGTTCCCATAAGCATTTTTGAGAGTTCCCATAAGTAATGAGCATCCTAGCCATGATGTCTAAAGGAAGAGTTGGCCCCAAGTCAAAAAGTAAACCTACTTTTTCCTTGAAATACTTTCTATTTTAATAGAAATTATGATAAACAGAGGCTACTTAGAAGTTATACCAAAATTTGATTTTGGCAAAAACATCAAATCTTCAAAATATTTCCCAGAATTGACCAGAAGTTGTAAAAATGAATGACTTGAAACTCATTCAATCTCCCGTATAACTTATGAGAGCATAAAAAAATAGAAAATGTGGAGGTGTAAGTATGACAGTAGAATGGAAATTGGTATGGATTTAAATATTCATAATGAAGATAACTGAATGCTAAATAATGAATAATTATATTTCTACATATCACAAAAGTTCAGCCAATTAAAAAATGAGACACTGTGATTCCCTGAAAATGTGAATTTTATATTCCAATGGAGAATGATTATATATGCTATGAAGTTTTCACTTTTGGTAAAAAAAAAAAAAAAGCTTCTAACAGTAAAACTTACAATAAAAAACTTCTAACAGTAAAAGGAAAACAGAGCCAAATTACCACACTTAGGGAAAAAAACACCAAATAATATATGCCTTAAATAATGAATTAAAATAAAAGTAACGTGAAAACTGAAGTGACAAAATAGATTATTTCCATTTAAGTGAAAATACCCAACTTGTTTCTTATAATTCTGCTACCTGCAATATTTTAATAAAGAATTTATGATGTTCCATTACTGAACATGACCAAATCAACCAAAGTGTCCTATGAAAACAAGACTATCATAATACATGTTGTGATACATGTTTATGCAATTCCCATTTGCTCTCATCTTAGAAATACTTGTCAGACAGATTATCATGTCTTCAAAATTGAGTTTTTAATGTTTTATATTACATCTTCAGACTCCAGAAGAGTGCATGAAGAAGTAAAAGATGTTAAATAAAATATTTGGCAAATGGATAAAAACTTAGATTATTCCCCAACTTGACTTGTCCAGACTTGTGATTATATGGAAAGTTTATTTACTAAACCAAGAGGTAACAATTACTGTGCAAAACACTTGTTTTATGGGAAGTTGAGTATTATGGTAGAAGCTATTAACAAAACATTATAAATACTTTAAAAATTTAAATTTAAATTTAAAAATTTTAAATAAAATAAAGGAATTAGCAAATATACTGCCTACTAAATACCACTACAATTCTGATAGATCTAAAAAACTGTCAGTAATGGACTCAACTGCATACTTTTTTGATTGAAGGTATATTTCTGAGTAAAAGAGGAAATCAGACTATTTTGACATAACACATCAAGTGAGACACTGAACAGACAACCTCAAAGTAAGTGTTTGTGTCTGTGTGTAGGTTTGTTTTCCAGGGCAATAGCTAGCTAGCTAGATAATGGTAACACTGGCTAAATTTATAAAGAACTAATTGCATCTGTGTGATGCTTCTGATGTTTCAGAATGTCTGTGTAATGATCAGGAGCTTAAAAATATAGATGACTCTCTGTACACACACACACACACACACACACACACACACACACACACGCACACAGATATTTCCTGAGAAAATTAATCAGATATTCTAGGTACTGTATTATCCTATGTCAATCTTATATGTTTATGGAATATTTGACATCATGCCATACATATAATAATATTTGCAAAGTTATCTTAAATGGGTTTGGAGAATGATTTTATAGATTGAAAACAGGCCCAAAATTCATAAAGAAAGGGTAATGACACGTATCATTGAATGGGATGTGGAAAATATCAAGGAGAAAGTTTTAAGGGCTAGTGTGAGTGGTAATCTTCTTTAGTATTAAACTAATGATTTTGAAAGGCAAGCAAAGGGCACATTAGAGGGATGCATGAATGATAATAAACTGGAAGGTGTACAAAAGAATAGAATAAAGAGAGAAATAAATTGACCTAGAGAGGTTACAAATATAGAAATAAATATAAGAAAATGAAATTCCTCTTGGAGAAATGCAAATATGCCAGAAAAAATAATCACCCCAAATAGCAGTATTCATAGAACTTTTAAGAAAACAAGTTAAAATTCAACAACTTTATAGGATAGCTAGTAAACTTAGAAAAGAATTGCATCTTTGTGTGAATGTTTAGATTTCATTTTACCTAAGAATATTCAACTCAGCTGCACTAGATTCTTCTCTAGAGCACTCTTCATCCACGATTGTTCCCTAATAATGAGTTGTTGCCATCTAATCACGAAGCTCTGTCCAGCTCTTTGCAGCACTATGAACTGTAACCACAAGCCTCCTCTGTTCCTGGATTTCCAAAGCAAGAATACTGGAGTGAGTTGCCATTTCCTTCTCCAGGGATCTTCCTGACACAGAGATTAAACCCGTGTTTCCTTCCTTGGCAGGTGAATTCTTCACTGCTGAACCACATGGGAAGCCCCTAATAATACGTGCCTCTTGGCAAGTACATTAATTAGAATTAAAGTCTTGGGACCTAGGGCTTAAAAATTAGGAAATATATATATATATATATATACACTTATATATGTACAGAGAGAAAGAGAGAGAGAGATGTGTGTGTTAAATGTGCCTATTTTCCTGCTTAATAGTTATGTTTTCATTTATTTTTCCCAACAACATTTTATGTTCAAATGTAACAAAATAAAGTATCTGAAATTTCCATTTACTAGTTTACTCATAACTGATATTTCTATGCTGAATGAAAGCACTTTGATTTTTTAGATATATTTTTTGTTATTTGTCTTAGAACTCTTTACCCCACTCCATATTCTATAATTTCCCACCTACTTAGAAAATAGATATAAAGTGAATAAATGACATCTACTAAATATCTCCAAATGATATGTTAATCAGTAACAAATTTCCTTCTAAGTTATTATATGAAGGTTAATGTTAGTAGTTAAATGATTTGATTATAAATATATCTTTCTTAAAGATAGGTAATTACATAATTAAGACATTCTTCTTTCCTGAAGCTGGATCAATTTGTCCTGTTTCTCAGAACTCCAAGGATTTAAGATGTTATTTTTCAGTGACTTGTACATATACGGACTTTTTGATCCACTAATTCAGAATTTCTCAAATATAAACAGTTTTGTATACAGATATATATAAAGTTATATGTAAGTCTCTATACACACATATATATGAACACATGTGTGTGTATATATATATATATATATATATAGTCAAATAGTCTGTGATCTTAATATTTGTATAAATGTGTGTGTAGATACTTTTATATTAATCATACCTTAATTGAGTGGTTTAAAAAATGGGATGGTCAAGTTCACTTTTTCCTCAAGCATACCATGCCCAAAGAGTCCCTTTATACGTAAACTTTCTTAAAAATTGAAAAAAAAATGAGCAGAAGAATGCACAAGTCAAGTGTATCGTTCAATGAATTTTTGCAATATGGAAATACTTACAAATAGAATCAGGTCAAGAAACAAAACATAACAGCATATATTATTTATATATAATCATATATAGTCACTTTCTTATAAAATCATTTAATTCATGACATTACCCACTATCCTTACATGTAACATCACAGAAAATTTTGCCAGTTTTTGAATATAAGAATTCATGGTATGCACTCTTTTTCTGTTGGATTAAAATAAAACTTTTTTAATTAAACTTTTTATTTTGAGATAATGTGAATTAACATGCAGTTGTAAGAAACAGCTTAGAGAGGTTAGCTATACCTTTTACCTCGTTTTTCCAAATGGTGACCCTCTACATAACCAAAGCACAATATAACAACTGGGAAATGGACAATGACACCACCCACCAAACTTATTTGGATTCACCTTTTACATACAGTCACATGTGTGTGTGTGTGTGTGTGTGTGTGTGTGTGTGTGTGTGTTTTATGAGTGTATTTAATTCTCTGTAATCTTATCATATAGGTGTATCCATGTAACCATAGCTTTAGCCAAAATACAGTTCTAAGAACAGTTTCAAAATCAGAAGGATACCCATGCTTTGATGCCCCTTTGATAACTATCCTTTCCTATGGCATTCTATCCCATGCTCTTACTTTCCACTCTCATTCCTATGCCCTGGGAACCACTAATCCCTTTTCTAGTTCCATAGTTTTGTCACTTAAAGAAAGTTACACACATATAATTGCATAGTAAGTAACTTTTAAGATTGAGTATAATATTGTGAGAACCATCTAAGTCACTAGGTTTCTCAATAGTTTACTTCTTTATAATGCTAAGCAGTATTCTATAGCATGGATATGTAATAATTTGCCTAAAAATTCACCCACTGAAGGATATTTGGGTAGTTTTCAGTGTTCAATTATTATGAATAGAGGTACTCTGAGCATTCACATACATGTTTTTGTGTGAACATAAGTTTTCACTTCTCCAGCATCACTGAACAAGAGTCTAGTTTCTGGACCTTGTGGGAGTGTATCTTTTGTTTTTTCATAAAATGCCAAAATAATTTCCAGAGTAGCTATACAATTTAATACTGTCACTAGTGTATGGGTAACTCATCTCTTCATATCCTTTGTAACACTTGATACTTTCATTATTTCTTATTTTGTCCATTCTGATAGGAGTGTAATGGTATCTCATTGTGGTTTTAATTTGCATTTTCCCATGACTAATACTGTTGAACATTATCTTGTGCTTACTTACCATCTGTATATATACCTTAGTGAAATAAATGTCTATGTCTTTTGTTTGTTTTCTTCTCGAACCATTTTTGCCTTAATGTTTTATTTTACATAAGATTACATTGGTTCATACTTTTTACTGAAGTATAATTTACTGTGTTAGCTTCAGGTGTGCAGCATATCTCACTTAAAGTTTTAACAAAAAATAAATAGATGTATTTCCTTGTGCTGTATAACATACCCTTGTTATTGATTTTGTTTGTACATGGTAGTTTGTATCTCTCAATATCCCAGCAGCTGCGAGTTTGTTCTCTATATCTGTAAGAATGTTTCTATTTTGTAATATACACTGACTGGTTTTGTTTTTTAGATTCCATATAAGTGATAACTGGAGGAGGAAATGGTGACCCACTCTAGTATTCTTACCCGGGAAATCCCATGGACAGAGGAGCCAGGCAGGCTATAGTCCATGCAGTTGCGAAAGTCAGACACGACTTAGCAATAACAACAGCATAAGTGATAACAGACTGTTTGCTTTGTCTGACATATTTCCCTAAGCATAATGCTTTCCAGGTCCATCAACTTTTTGCAGATTACAAAATTTCATTCTTTTTTCTTTTTACCAATGAGTTTCACTCCATTGTATATGAACAACTGATATCACAGTGATATAACAAATCATAAGGGAACACTGCTGCTGCTGCTGCTAAGTTGCTTCAGTCGTGTCCAACTCTGTGTGACCCCATAGAGGGCAATCCACCAGGCTCCCCCCGTCCTGGGATTCTCCAGGCAAGAACACTGGAGTGGGTTGCTGTGGGGCCCTAAATGGGAAACCTTAAAAACAAAGGGGCTAGCTTTGCAGTCGAAAACCTGAGATGGCGCCTGGTGGAAGAGATGGGGGCAGGGTCTGTGTTGTCTGTCAAAGTTTCTTGATTGGCTCTCTTGATTTCCATGCATGTAGACAGTGTGTGATCTCCATAGACTCCTGTTATAATGAAGGCACATGATGATTTGACCTTTAATGTGATTGGTGCAACTATGAAAAGGCCCTCCTAAAACCCTCCTGTTTGTCTATATAAGTTGGGAGTTTACAACAATAAACCGGAACTGCTTCGACGGAACCCCTGTCGCGTCTGATTGTTGCTCGCTGGCCGAGGGGCTGGGTTGGCGGACAGCAGGCTCACCTCTCCTCGGGAACCCCTCGGCTTTGCTGAGGGAAGTTCCACTGCCTCCACTCTTTCTGCGGAGCGCCCCCGCAGATTGCCATTTCCCTCCCCAATGCATGAAAGTAAAAAGTGAAAGTGAAGTCGCTCAGTGTTTCTGACTCTTCGCGAGCCCATGGACTGCAGCCCACCAGGTTCCTCTGTCCATGAGATTTTCCAGGCAAAAGTACTGGAGTGAGGTGCCATCGCCTTAGAACAGTCAAATACTAATAAATGAACAACCTAGAAGAAATGGGCAAATTTCTGGAAAAACATAATACAATCTTTCAAAACTGTATCAGGCAGAAATAGGCACTCTGAACAGACCAATCACTAGTACTGAAATTGAATTTATAATAAATATTCTCCTATAAAACAAAAGTCTAAAACCAGATGGTATCACAGGAGAATTCTACCAAACATATGTATAGCTAATATCTATCCTAAAGCCATTCAACAAAATTGATGAGACGGAAACATTCCCAAATTTACTCTATAATACCACCATTACCCTGACATCCAAAACAGACAAAGACACTACAAAAAATTTTTGTCATTATCTCTAATGAATATAAATGCAAATATCCTCAACAAAATATTAACAAATCAAATTCAAAAATATATATAATCATACACCATGATCTACTTTGATTTATTTCAGGGATGTAATAATGACTCAATATTATTAAATAAACTGATGAGATATACATTAACAAGAGGAGAAATAATAATTACATGATCATCTCAATAAATCAGGAAAAGCATTTGACAAAATTTAGCATTTTTCATGACAAAAACTGTCGTCAAAGTTGGTAAAGAGGAAACATATCAACACAATAAAGGCCTTTTATTACAGGCCCATAGTTAACAACACACTCAATGGTGAAAAGCTGAAAGCCTTTCCTCTAAAATCAAGAATAAGACAAGTATGTATACACTTGTATTTGACATATCATTGGAAATTCTAGCCACAGAACTCAGACAAGGAAAAGAAACAAAAATGTACTCAAATTTGAAGGGAAAAAAATAACCCTATCAGTATTTGCAGGTGACTTGATACTACATATGGAAAATCCTAAGGACTGCATCAATAAGAATTAGAATAAATGAATTCAGTAAAGTGGCAGTGTACAGTGGAAGTGAGAAATAGATTTAAGGGCCTAGATCTGATAGATAGAGTGCCTGATGAACTATGGAATGAGGCTCATGACATTGTACAGAAGACAGGGATCAAGACCATCCCCATGGAAAAGAAATGTAAAAAAGCAAAATGGCTGTCTGGGGAGGCCTTACAAATAGCTATGAAAAGAAGAGAGGCAAAAAGCAAAGGAGAAAAGGAAAGATAAAAGCATCTGAATGCAGAGTTCCAAAGAACAGCAAGAAGAGATAAGAAAGCCTTCTTCAGCGATCAATGCAAAGAAATAAAGAAAAACAACAGAATGGAAAAGGCTAGAAATCTCTTCAAGAAAATTGAGAGATACCAAGGGAACATTTCATGAAAAGATGGGCTCGAGAAAGGACAGAAATGGTCTGGACCTAACTGAAGCAGAAGATATTAAGAAGAGGTGGCAAGAATACACGGAAGAACTGTACAAAAAGATCTTCATGGCCCAGATAATCATGATGATGTGATCACTCATCTACAGCCAGACATCTTGGAATGTGAAGTCAACTGGGCCTTAGAAAGCATCACTATGGACAAAGCTAGTGGAGGGAATGGCATTCCAGTTGAGCTATTTCAAATCCTGAAAGATGATGCTCTGAAAGTGCTGCACTCAATATGCCAGCAAATATGGAAAACTCAGCAGTGGCCACAGGACTGGAAAAGGTCAGTTTTCATTCCAGTTCCAAAAAAGGCAATGCCAAAGAATACTCAAACTACCGCACAGTTGCACTCATCTCACGTGCTAGTAAAGTAATGCTCAAAATTCTCCAAGCCAGACTTCAACAGTACATGAACTGTGAACTTCCTGATGTTCAAGCTGGTTTTAGAAAAGGCAGAGGAACCAGAGATCAAATTGCCAACATCTGCTGGATCATGGAAAAAGCAGGAGAGTTCCAGAAAAACATCTACTTCTGCTTTATTGACTATGCCAAAGCCTTTGACTGTGTGGATCACAATAAACTGTGGAAAAATCTGAAAGAGATGGGAATACTAGAACACTTAACCTGTCTCTTGAGAAACCTGTATGCAGGTCAGGAAGCAACAGTTAGAACTGGACATGGAAAAACAGACTGGTTTCAAACAGGAAAAGGAGTACGTCAAGGTTGTATATTGTCAACCTGCTTATTTAACTTCTATGCAGAGTAACATGATGAGAAATGCCGGATTGGAAGAAACACAAACTGGAATTAAGATTGCCGGGAGAAAAATCAATAACCTCAGATATGCAGATGACACCACCCTTATGAAAGAAAGTGAAGATGAGCTAAAAAGCCTCTTGATGAAAGTGAAAGAGGATAGTGAAAATGTTGGCTTAAAGCTCAACATTCAGAAAATGAAGATCATGGCATCCGGTCCCATCACTTCATGGGAAATAGATGGGGAAACAGTGGAAACAGTGTCAGACTTTTTTTGGGGGTTCCAAAATCACTGCAGATGGTGACTGCAGCCATGAAATTAGAAGACGCTTACTCCTTGGAAGAAAAGTTATGACCAACCTAGATAGCATATTCAAAAGCAGAGACATTACTTTGCTGACTAAGGTCCGTCTAGTCAAGGCTATGGTTTTTCCTGTGGTCATGTATGGATGTGACAGTTGGACTGTGAAGAAGGCTGAGTGCCGAAGAATTGATGCTTTTGAACTGTGGTGTTGGAGAAGACTCTTGAGAGTCCCTTGGACTGCAAGGAGATCCAACCAGTCCATTCTGAAGGAGATCAGCCCTGGGATTTCTTTGGAAGGACTGATGCTAAAGCTGAAACTCCAGTACTTTGGCCACCTGATGTGAAGAGTTGACTCACTGGAAAAGACTCTGATGTTGGGAGGGATTGGGGGCAGGAGGAGAAGGGGACGACCAAGGATGAGATGGCTGGATGGCATCACGGACTCGATGGACGTGAGTCTGAGTGAACTCCGAGAGATGTTGATGGACAGGGAAGCCTGGCGTGCTGCTATTCATGGGGTCCCAAAGAGTCGAACATGACTGAGCGACTGAACTGAACTGAAAGTGGCAGTGTATGAGATTAGAATACAGAAATCTATTGTTTTTCCACATGTTAGTAATGAAGTAACGGAAAGAGAAATTAAGAAAACCATTTCATTAAGGAATAAAGTACCTAGCAATTAGGACCTATACCTTGAAAACTACAAAATGATGATGGAGGAATTTGAAAATGATACAAAGAAAATGGAGTGATGTATTGTTTGACTGTAAGGATTAATATCGCTAAAATAGTCATATACCCAAAGCAATATACAGATTTAATGCATCCCCTATCAATACTCATGACAGTTTCCGCAAAACTACAACAATCAATCTTAAAATTTTATGACACCACAAAAGCAATTGCCAAAGCAATCTTGAGAAAAGTTATTGAAGCCATCATACTCCCTGACTTCAGACTATACTGCAAAGCTACAGTAATCAAAATAGCATATTACTGACACAAATAAGACCTACAGATCAAAGCCCAGGAATAAAACCATGTGTTCACTGTCTATTTGTGACAAAGAAGGTAAGAATATACAATGGAGAAAAAATAGTTTCTTCAATAAATGAAGTGGGGAAAACTGGAAAGCTACGTGTAAAACATTAAGATTAGAAAATTATTTCACACCACATAAAAAATTAACTAAAAATTGATTAAATACCTAAATGTAAAATCTGAAACACTTAAATTTCTAGAACTCTCTTTCACATAGTTTCTTTTTGGATCTGTCTTCAAAGACAAAAAAAAAAAAAAAACTAAACAAATGGAACCTTATTAAATTTAAATGATTTTTCACAGAATAAAACAAACAAAAAGAAACTGTCAGAATGTATTTATTGTAAGTATCTTCCCTCCGCAGGTATCATTTCTTATTCAATATGTGGCATTCTTAAATGAACAGTTTCTTACTTTGAATATAGTTTAGACATACAAAAGGAGTTTCTCTGGTTGCTCAGACAGTAAAGAATCTTTGAGCAGTGCAGGAGACCTGGGTTGATTCCTGTATTGGAAAGTTGCCCTGGAGAAGGAAATGGCAACTCATTCTAGCATTCTTGCCTGGAAAGTCCCATGGACAGAGAAGCCTACTGGGGGTACAGTTTATGGGATTGCAAAGAATTAGACACAGCTGACACACACACACACACACACACACACACACACACAAACACACAAACACACACACATAAGTACTCATTACATAACCTTTTTGTGTGTGTTCAGAAATTCTTTGTCTAGTTCAAGGTCCTGGATCTTCTTCTAATTCTTTTTCCTTCTATATTTTATAAATTTACACTCCATCCTTTTATTAAGTAAATATTTTTCCCACAGTGTACAGACTGAGAAATGTCAGTTAAAATTTCAGAGTTCTTTCCCTGTAATACATTCTCATCGTGACCTTACTAACTTTTCCATGGCAGATGAATTCATGAGTTTCCCTTTTCTTACAGTTAGCACAGTTTCAGATGATTACACTATCCAAATTGTCCTCTTATTTGTGAAGCAATATCTATATATAGAATAATGCCAAAGCTTTGGGCAATGGTATCTGTTATCTTAATTGAATCAGAATTCTGATTGTTTAAACCTCATTCTGGACTCTGTAATTTTTCTTTTAATTGTGATTTTCATTTATGTCATTTTTGGCTTACATTTAGATCATGTTATCATGAAAGAAAGAGGGTGGGAAAATATGCATGTGCTCAAAGCTGTAAGATGTAGTTTGCCATCATCCACAGAAGCTCTTATGCTGGGCCTCCAGCTGCTCATAGTATCCACACAGTAAAACCAAACCAATTATCATAATAGAGCTCAACTCCTGTTAGTATACTTTTTCTTAGAAATGAAATTAACTTGGAGAGATATAAGGGGGAAAAAGACAGTCTTGATTTAAAACAAAACAACACAACATATGCATATATTCATGATTATAGTTAATATACATGAAGTGCTTGAATTTTATACATTGACTGTGTATATTGTTTGTCCAGAGATTCAGGCTAGGCATTCAAACACCTAATTTTAAAACCCTCATTATACAGAGTGTCTTATTAGAGGTGTTCTCTATTTCCTAAATGTAATATTGTCAAAGTTTGAGGAGTGTTTGGAGAGGGCAAAGCAATTTCAAGAATACTATTAATAATATACTTCCTCAGCTGCATTCTGAAAAAGTAGTAAAACATAAGACTAAAGCATTAAACAAAAAGAAATTTTACTTAATAATACTACTTCAGTACTTGTAACAAATATAAAGTTAATAAGGCCAAATACATTATAATCACTTTGATATACAATTCAGTATGCTTGAAATAAATACTAATTACAATATTAGCAATTAATATACCTTTAATTGGAGAAGGCAATGGCACCCCACTCCAGTACTCTTGCCTGGAAAATCCCATGGACAGAGGAGCCTGGAAGGCTGCAGTCCAAGGGGGTCGTTGAAGGTCAGACATGACTGAGCAAACTCACTTTCACTTTTCATTTTCATGCATTGAAGAAGGAAATGGCAGCCCACTCCAGTGTTCTTGCCTGGAGAATCCCAGGGACGGGGGAGCCTGGTGGGCTGACGTCTATGGGGTGGCACAGAGTTGGACACGACTGAAGTGACTTAGCAGCAGCAACAGCAGCATACCTTTAATAATATACAATTGGCCCTGCCAATGAACAGTGATAGTATCTAGAAGCTACTATATAGTGCATAATTACTATAAGTGTTTACTATTTGCTATGCTACTAAGTCTTATGTTGAAGAGCTGTACACTAACACAATTTATTGCTATATTTTATTAAGATCATTTCTATCTCATGACCCCACTACTGGGCATATACCCTGAGAAAAACATAATTCAAAAGGACCCATGTACCCAGGGTTAACTTCAGCACTGTTTAACAATAGCCAGGACACAGAAACAACATAAATGTCCAAACACAGAAGAATGGATAAAAAGATATGGCACATACATACATACAATGGGATATTACTCAGCCATAATGAGGAATGAAATTGGGTTAGCTGTAGAGATGTGGGTGGACCTAGAGTCTATCACACAGAGAGAAGTCAGAAAAACAAATATTGTATATTTATGTGTATATGTTATATGTAGGAAAATGGTACAGATGAACCAATTTGCAGGGCAGGAATAAAGACACAGATGTAGAGAACAAACATGTCCAAACAGGAGATGAAAGGGAGGGTGGGACAAACTAGGAGAATAGCAACGACATAGTAACACTACCATGTGTAAATTAGATAGCTAGTGGAAAGCTGCTTTATAGTGCAAGGAGCTCAGCTCGGTGCTCTGTTATAACATAGAGGGGTAGAATGGGTGAGAGGGGTTCAGGAGGGAGTGGATATAGTATACCAGAGCTGATCCATACAGTAGTACAAGAAAAACATGCAATATTGTAGAGCAGTTATATTCCAATTAAAAAGAAAATAAAACTGTAATATTATATCATACAGTCCACATCAGTTCATTCACTCAGTCGTGTCTGACTCTTTGTGATCCCAGGTACTGCAGCATGCCGAACTTCCCTGTCCATCACCAATTCGCAGAGTTTACTCAAAATCATGTCCATAGAGTTGGTGATGCCATTCAGCCATCTCATCCTTTGTCATCCTCTTCTCCTTCTGACTTCAGTCTTTCCCAGTGAGTCAGTTCTTCCTATCAGGTGGCCAAAGGATTGGAGTTTCAGCTTCAACATTGGCCCTTCCAATGAATATTCAGGCCTGATTTCCTTTAGGATGGGCTGGTTGGATCTTCCTACAGTCCAAGGGACTCTCAAGAGTCTTCTCCAACACCACAGTTCAAAAGCATTAATCTTTGGCCCTCAGCATTCTTTATAGTCTAACTCTCACATCCATACATGAATGCTGGAAAACCCATAGCTTTGACTAGACAAGCGTTTGTTGGCAAAATAATGTCTCTGCTTTTGAATATGCTGTCTAGGTTGGTCATAGGAGCAAGTGTCATTTATTGTTTTTTTAGTGTCTTTTAATTTCATGGTTCCAGTCACCATCTGCAGTGATTGTGGAGCCCCATAAAAGAAAGTCTCTCACTGTTTACATTGTTTCCCCATCTACTTGCCATGAAGTAATGGGACCAGGTGCCATGATCTTAGTTTTCAGAATGTTGATCTTTAAGCCAACTTTTTCACTCTCCTCTTTCAATTTCATCAAGAGGCTCTTTAGTTCTTCTTCACTTTCTGCCATTAGGGTTTGTCATCTGCATGTCTTAGGTTATTGATATTTATCCCAGCAATCTTGATTCTAGTTTGTGCTTCATTCAGCCCAGCATTTTGCATGATGTGCTCTGCATATAATTTAAGTGACAATATACAGACTTGATGTACTCCTTTCCTGATTTGGAACCAGTCTGTCGTTCCATGTACACTTCTAACTGTTGCTCCTTGACTGCATACAGATTTCTCAGCAGGCATATAAGGTGATGTGTACTCCCATCTCTTGAAGAATTTTCAGCAGTTTCTTGTGATCCACACAGTCTATGGTTTTGGCATAGTCAATAAAACAGAAGTAGATGTTTTTCTGGAACTCTCTTGCTTTTTTTGATGATCCAACAGATGTTGGTAATTGGATCTCTGGTGCCTCTGCTGTTTCTAAATCCAGCTTGAACATCTGGAAGTTAACGGTTCACATACTGTTGAAGCCTGGCTTGGAGAATTTTGAACACTACTTTGCTAGCTTGTGAGATGAGTGCATTGTGTGATAGTTTGAGCATTCTTTGGCATTGCCTTTCTTGGGGATTTGAATGAAAACGGACCATTTCCAGTGCTGTGGCTACTCTTGTGTTTTCCAATTTGCTAGCATATTGAGTGCAACACTTTCACAGCATCATCTTTTAGGATTTGAAATGGCTCAAATGGAATTCCAACAATTCCACTAGCTTTGTTCGTAGTGACCCTTCTTAAGGCCCACTTGACTTCATTCCAGGATGTCTGGCTCTAGGTAAGTGATCACATCATTGTGGTTATCTGGATCATGAAGACCTTTTGGAAAGTTCTTCCATATATTCTTGCCACCTCTTCTTTAACAACTGCTTCTGTTAGGTCCATACAACTTCTGTCCTTTAATGTGCTGCTCATCTTTGCACTCATCTCACAGGCTAGTAAAGTAATGCTCAAAATTCTCCAAGGCAGACTTCAATAATACGTGAACCGTGAACTTCCTGATGTTCAAGCTGGTTTTAGAAAAGGCAGAGGAACCAGAGATCAAATTGCCAACATTCACCGGATCATGGAAAAAGCAAGAGAGTTCCAGAAAAACATCTATTTCTGCTTTACTGACTATGCCAAAGTCTTTGACTGTGTGGATCACAAGAAACTGTGGAAAATTCTGAGAGAGATGGGAATACCAGACCACCTGACCTGCCTCTTGAGAAATCTGTATGCAGGTCAGGAAGCAACAGTTAGAACTGGACATGGAACAACAGACTGGTTCCAAATAGGAAAAGGAGTACGTCAAGGCTATATATTGTCACCCTGCCATTTAACTTCTATGCAGAGTACATCATGAGAAATGCTGGACTGGAAGAAACACAAGCTGGAATTAAGATTGCTGGGAGATATATCAATAACCTCAGATATGCAGATGACAACCACCCTTATGGCAGAAAGTGAAGAGGAGCTAAAAAGCCTCTTGATGAAAGTGAAAGAGGAGAGCGAAAATGTTGGCTTAAAGCTCAACATTCAGAAAACGAAGATCATGGCATCCGGTCCCATCACTTCATGGGAAATAGATGGGAAAATAGTGGAAACAATATCAGACTTTATTATTTTGAGCTCCAAAATCACTGCAGATGGTGGTTGCAGCCATGAAATTAAAAGACGCTTACTACTTGGAAGAAAAGTTATGACCAACCTAGATAGTATATTGAAAAGCAGAGACATTACTTTGCCGACTAAGGTCCGTCTAGTCAAGGCTATGGTTTTTCCTGTGGTCATGTATGGATGTGACAGTTGGACTGTGAAGAAGGCTGAGTGCCGAAGAATTGATGCTTTTGAACTGTGGTGTTGGAGAAGACTCTTGAGAGTCCCTTGGACTGCAAGGAGATCCAACCAGTCCATTCTGAAGGAGATCAGCCCTGGGATTTCTTTGGAAGGACTGATGCTAAAGCTGAAACTCCAGTACTTTGGCCACCTCATGCAAAGAGTTGACTCATTGGAAAAGACTTTGATGCTGGGAGGGATTGGGGGAAGGAGGAGAAGGAGACGATAGAGACTGAGATGGCTGGATGGCATCGCAGATTTGATAGACGTGAGTCTGAGTGAACTCTGGGATTTGGTGATGGACAGGGAGGCCTGGAGTGCTGCGATTCATGGAGTCACAAAGAGTTGGACACGACTGAGCAACTGAACTTAACTTGCATGAATATTCCCTTGGTATCTCTAATTTTCTTGACGAGATCTCTAGTCTTTGTCATTCTTTTGTTTTCTTCTATTTCTTTGCACTGATCACTGAGGAAGGCCTTCTTATCTCTCCTTGTTCTTCTTTGGAACTCTGCATTTAAATGGGTATATCTTTCTTTTCTCCCTTGGACTTTTGCTTCTCTTCTTTTCATAGCTGTTTGTAATGCCTCCTCAGACAACCGTTTTGCCCTTTAGCATTTCTTTTTCTTGGGGATGATCTTGAGATCTGCCTCCTGTACAGTGTCACAAACCTCTGTCCTTAGTTCTTCAGGCACTCTGTCTATCAGATCTTATCTCTTGAGTCTATTTGTTCCTTTCACTGTATAGTCGTAAGGAAAATGATTTAGGTCATATCTGAATGGTCTAGCAGTTTTCCTTACTTTCTTCAACTTAAGTCTGAATTTAGCAATAAGGAGTTCATGATCTGAGCCACAGTCAGCTCCTGGTCTTGTTTTTGATGCCTGTATAGAGCTTCTCCACATTTGGCTGCAAAGGATATAATCAATCTGATTTCAATGTTGACTATCTGGTGATGTCCATGTGTAGAGTCTTCTCTTGTGTTGTTGGAAGAGGGTGTTTGCTATGACCAGTTTGTTCTCTCGGCAAAACTCTGTTAGCCTTTGACCTGCTTTGTTGTGTATTCCAAGGCTAAATTTTCCTATTACTCCAGGTAGCTCTTGACTTCCCACTTTTGCATTCCAGTCCCCTATAATGAAAAGGACATCTTTTTTGGGTGTGAATTCTAGGTCTTGTAGGTCTTCATAGAACCATTCAAATTCAGCCTCTTCAGCATTACTGGTTGGGGCAATCCACAGACTTGGATTACTGTGATATTGCATGGTTTGCCTTGAAATGAACAGAGATCATTCTGTTGTTTTTAAGATTGCATCTAAGTACTGCATTTCAGACTCTTTTACTGACTATGATGGCTACTCCATTCCTTCTAAGGGATTCTTGCCCACAGTAGTAGACATAGCGGTCATCTGAGTTGAATTCATCCATTCCAGTCCATTTCAGTTCACTGATTTCTAAAATGTTGATGTTCACTCTTGCCATCTCCTGTTTGATCACTTCCAGTTTGCCTTGATTCATGGACTTAACATTCCAGGTTCCTGTGTAATATTGCTCTTTATAGCATCGGACTTTACTTCCATCACCAGTCACATCCACAACTGGGTGTTTTTGCTTTGGCTCCATCTCGTCATTCTTTCTAGAGTTATTTCTCCATTGATCTCCAGTAACCTACTGAGCACCTACCGACCTGGGGAGTTCATCTTTCAGTATCCTATCATTTTTCCTTTTCATACTGTTCATGGGATTCTCAAAGCAACAATATTGAAATGGTTTGCCATTCCCTTCTCCAGTGGACCACATTTTGTCAGAATTCTCCACCATGACCCATATGTCTTGGGTGGCCTATATGGCATGTCTTGTAGTTTCATTGAGTTAAACAAGGCTGTGGGCCATGTGATCCATTTGGTTAGTTTTCTGTGATTGTGGCATCTCCCTCTGATGGATAAGGATAAAATGCTTATGGAAGCTTCCTGATGGGAGAGACTGTTTGAGGGGGAAACTGGGTCTTGTTCTGATGGGCAGGGCCATGCTCAGTAAATGTTTAATCCAATTTCTATTGGTGGACAGGGTTGTGTTCCCTCCCTGTTGTTTGACCTGAGGCCAATGAAGATAAGGTCCTTCAAAAGGTCCCATGCATGCACTGCTGCACTCAGTACCTTGGACACTTCAGCAGGCCACCACCTGCCCATGCTTCCACCAGAGACTCACAGGCAAGTCTGGGTCAGTCTGTTGTGGAGAAACTGCTCTTTTCTCCTAGGTTTTGGTATGAACAAGGTTTTGTTTGCACCTCCAAGAGTATGTTTCCCCAACCCTGTGTAAGTTCTGGTGGCTCTATGGTGGGTTTAATGGCGACCTCTTCCAAAAGGGCTCATGCCATACACAGGTCTGCTGCACCCAGACTCCCTGCCCCTGTGGCATTCCACTGCTGACCCAGACCTCCAAAGGAGCCCCTCCACCACAGTTCTGCTCAGTCTCTGTGGGGTCTCTGGGTCCTGGTGTGCACAAGGTTTGCTTGAATCCTCCAAGCATCTCTGGTGGGTATGGGGTTTGATTCTCAACACAATTCCACCCCTCCTACCATCTTGCTGGGGTTTCTCATTTGCTCTTAGAAATGGAGTATCTTTTTGGGGGTAATCCAACATTCTCCTGTCAACAGTTGATGAGCAGTGAATTGTAATTTTGGAGTTCTAGCAGGAGAAGATGAGTGCATTCCTTATATCATTCAACTGAATGGAAATAATTGCAAGTTTCTATTCTTTATTGTTTCTAATGGTTCTTATAAGATCCACATATTTATCTGGAAGACTTCCTCTTATACAGATTAATATTATTTGTGTCTTGTTTTCAAGGATGGCAATGATTTTGTTATGTAATATAGAATAATATATTGTTTATAAATACAGCAGTTTCTCTTATTACCATCAGGGAAAAGTGTTGACAATATTTTACCTTACTTATAATTAGTTCACATCAAACGTATGAAACATGCAGTAGATATTTCCTGGATGGATAAACCTAGTAGAAGATTAGAACAAAACAAAATACTTGGTATAAAATTTAATTAAGACATTGAATTCTGTATCAAACAGATGATGAGGAAATCAAAATAAAATTGTTTGACACAGGGCATCACTTTAATCCTAGCCTTACACAAAGCATACATCCCACTCATACCCATCACACCATCACCAAGGCTGGCATTCACAAATATCTTTAACAGGGACTATAGGAGAAAGTTTTTCTAAACTTTTCAGGTACCCTGTATATGTTACAAAGGAACAATCAATAATAGACCCCTTAATTGAACTCTCCAAACTTATAAACAAATGGGAAAACTTACACCTACTCTAGCACAGAACACTTTGCAAAAAAAAAAAAAAAAAAAGGAGCCTATAATGGTCTAATTGTTTAGAAAATCATTGTGAAAATTGTATAAATCATCTGTCTCTAGCACTTTCATAGAAAGTTTCTGAGACAAAGTTTGTTTATTTCACTTAACAAAACAGTGAGATTTTCATCTTTTTTCTCCCTCTTTTTATTCTCTAAACACTTTCACCACTTGTTTCTTTAAAAATATATTCAGAATTATCGAGAACCTTAACTCATTAACTTAGTCACACACCTTCCACCAGAACTGTCTTATGATATATCCAGAGACTGTATTTTGGAAAGTATAGTGACTGTTTTAAACAGATCACTGAAGAAAAACTAAACTTTGGCAAAGACTAATTCTAGAAAATCGGACATGGATTTATGTGTTGCTGTATGTGTTCCAAAGCTACAATTTAGTGACTACTTAAAAAAGACTGCATTTGCTTGAACAGACTTTTATTATGTATGCCTTTGGATTATAGTTTAATTATGTGCTACAAACAGATGATGTTTCTATTTTATTAATTTAGGGGAAGGCCTAATTCCTTATTGTCTCTGAAAGCTTAAAAATTATTTCAACTAGCACATTATTTACCAGATGGTCAAGAAGTATTTCAAGTTGCTTTCTAAAAAAATTTTTGCTGCTGCTAATCTTTTGAATTATTGAGATCATTTTCAGTTATTCAAACATTTATATCATCCCTTGATAAATCTCTGATTATTCCAGTTCTATGGCATAAATAAAATGACAGTATACTTATTTAAAGTTGGCTACAAGATACTCTTCAGGCAGTCAATAAATGTTGAATGATTTTATAAAGTTTATGTGACTTATTGAGTCAAACTGAAAACTACTTTCTATAGAATTTATGGTTTGCATTAAAAGAAATACACATATAAAATAAATGGAAAGTAATTTAGATATGAGTTTGACTGCTGTTGTTTATTGTTCAGTTGCTAAGCCATGTCCAATTCTGCACAATCCTGAAAAAACTTAACACAAAAGAGTTTCTTGAGAAATTTTGATCTGATAAACTTTTCAAAAAGTCATATATAGGTGATCAATCTGCCAGATTCACCCTAATTATAAGGTAAATGTGCTGCAGCAGGCTTCATTAACCTGTCCCTTCTATCATATACTTTAACTACCAAATACTAAGATTCAGAAAATTATATGCCTTTATTTTGGCTTCTGGGTTGGCAAGACATTGTTTAGACACATTACACACCTATAGCAAAACCAAGGTAAAATTAACATAGCCACTGCTCTATGCTTCACATGTTCCCTTTATCTTTCCATCCAGAGAAAACTCCGTTCTAGGATGTCCTGATATCCAAGTTATAACATAGGGTATGCCCACTGCTTTGTAAAATGGCATCTTGCAAGACTGTTGCTGTTTGTTGCTGTCTGTGGAGGACAGCACCAAGTGCTTTATATTTATCAGCTATTCAAACTTCATAATATCTCTAAGTTAAGTACTAGGCAACAAATTTCAGATTTAAAATGAGGCTTACTATCTAGCACCCTGTGCTCCTACTAATGGGTATTAATTTGAAAAATTCTTAACACGTATAAACCCCCTTCAACTAACAAAATACTATTCACTCACTTGTCAGATTATTGACATTTTAAATAATAGGGTAAATAGAAAAGGGAAACATCACCAGATCAAAACTACATACACACACACACACAAAACAAACTGCAAAAGTGCTACGACTAGATCTTTAATTTTCTCATTCACATGAAATCTGTTATATACAGTGAAACAAATAAACAAATAAAACCCTTGCATAATAACTGGTTCCAATTCTGATTCCACTGCTCTGTAACAAGCTGGCTTTGGCAAATCACCTAGACTCTGTTGTCTTCAGTTTTCACATCTGTTTGATTAGCTTAATAACTATCTAAAATTTTGAGGACTGACCATAATCTAAATACAGAGATTGGCATAGGGTAGCTCTCTCATAAAGAACAAGAAATATGAATTTAAAAGTGTTTCTGTATTCTCAAAAGAGACAAAACAAAATGCTCTTCTCTAAGTGTTATGTGAATGACCACTAAGGCCCATTTAACATATACATATAGTTAGATAAATAGATATAGACATAGATGATATAGACATTGGGAGCAAATATATTTTTATATTTCCTATAAAAGTAATAGGAAAAGAAATCATTACATATAAATAATCATATAATCAAAATGAAAATATTTAAATGTGAAAAACATTATTTTCATATTTAAATAAGAACTGGGATTAGAATCAGAGAATATTAAAGCTGTATCTTAAAATATAAAATCAAATAAATTAAAGCATAAAGTTTTTGGAATACAAACAAAATAAATTTTAGAGAAAATAAAATTATTGAATGAAGCAGAATCTAGAGATGGATGTAGAAAGTACAGTGAAATGTTTCCAGAACTATAGAGAAATGAAAAGCAAGGCTGCCTTTAAGATGAAAAATAAAGAAAAAGACTTACTCAGAGTAACCCATATGTTTATCTTTCTTGCTTGGCAAAAGTTGCTATATTGCTATGTTAGATGGGAAAAAAATGAAAGACTGAATCTCATTTCTTATAAATAAATAAAATATTTGAGTTATTGACTCTCAAACTTCCTTTCCCCAAGAAGGCATTTGATTTCCTTCTTTGAATTTTGATATCTTTATGATTTTAATCAGGTTCAAGATAAATATTATACTTTTAAAATGTCAAAGCCCTTTGAAATAACTAGCCAATTTCTTACACAGTCAACTGCACTGACCCATGTCTATATTATAATGATTATATTATTTACTTTGATTTAAAAATGAATTTCCTGTTAATGAAATTGAATGCCCTGCTCTATTTTTCTTGTGCTGGTTTTAAAAGCTGTAGCTTGGTTACAAGAACTACATCCATGATGTTTTGACTACTTTAGCTAAGACTCACTGAATTCTTCTTTTCACAGAGCTTGATATCATATGGAGATGATGAGTTCCTGTTTTTTCAGCTTGATGTGTACTAGTGGTCACTATTTGTTCATTGACTTATCCAATCTACTTTTAAAGCACCAGTGTATTTACTTGGGCAGAATGTAGTTACTACAGTAGGGAGAATGAATAAATAAAATTCAAAGTCTGTTCTAGCATTCATAAAGATTTCAAAGTAATTCATTCCTTTGGTAATGAACTACATTTTTATAATATTCATGGCACAAAGTATTTTAACTATGTAATTATTGGAGTCTTAAATAAAAGTCAGACACAAATAACAACAAAATGACTTCAGTAAGCCTTACCACCTTGGTATAGTAAGGACTTTAGATTTATAAAGCTACTATTCCTACTTTTGTCACTTCAAAATGATAAATGAAAAGTCTGGACATCTCAGACTTAATTTATGTCATTCTATTTATGTCTGTGGTTATATCTGTATTTTCCTTTATAAAACATTTTTGTATAGATGACTCTTCTATAATCTTTATAACCAGTTCATGAGGTAAACAGTTACTCTGTTTAAAGTGATAAAATTGAAGCACAAAAACTTTCAATGGCTTGATAACATTCATGTAGCTAGAATCAACTGATGAGAATCAAATCAAATCTCTATATATACACTTGCCTCCAAGAACTATTTAGCTGACTCTTACAAATTCAGATATGCCACAGATTCATTACCAGTCAGTTTAAAATATCTTCTAGTTTCTATTATGATATCATTAAAAAGTAATGGATTATTTAGACATGTACTGTTTCATTTGCTAACGTTTGAGGGTTTTTTAATTATCTTTTTACACTGATTTTTCACCCCTTCTACTGAGGCCAAATTAAATGCTATCACTCTAGTTATTTGAAATATGTTCAAGCTTTCTGTATTCTCTACTATATAGTCAGTATTTGTAATTATCATTTGTACTTCTAAAAAACAATGGTATGGTGCAGTCACTGAATGGCTGTTATGTAAAGCCTGTTAAACAAGTTATTTAAGTTTTCTTCTGCTCATCAAAAGATATTTGAGTGAAGAGGGACACCACACAGTAAAGAAATGTACAATAAATATCATGTTTAACAAAGAAACATTAGAGCTTCCCTTTAAAACTAGGATAAAGACATAACTATGTAAACTAGTGTTCAGACATTGTTGTTAGATATGAGGCATAAGTAGAGTAAGTAAAACGTAAAAAGTTTAAGTTTGGATTTGAAATGTATTTGAAATGTAAGTGGAACTGGAACTCCACCATTATTACAGGCTTTCCTGGTAGCTCAGATTGTAAAGAATCGGCATGTAATGCAAGAGACCTGGATTCAAGCCCTAGGTGGGAAAGATTCACTGGAAAAAGGAATGGCTAACCACTCCAGTATTCCTGCTCATCACATTCCATGGACAGAGACTGGTGGGCTACAGTTCATAGGGTTGCAAAGAGTTGGACATGACTGATGATTAACACTTTCACTTTCATCACCGTTATTACAGGTGACTATCTCCTACACAGAAAGGATAAGAAAATAATAGCTACATAGTATAACAATAATAGCTATGTAGTGTAGAAAAACAATGATAATTCCATGAAGAGTTTTGTACTAACGCGATAGACTAGAATAAATACAGAAGCTGATTTAAATGTAAATTAGAAGGCTAGTGAGAAAGAGAGGAACATAAAAGATGATAGAAGAGAAAATATAAAGATGTAGTTGTTATGATTTAAATCTATAAATGGGCATACTCTTTTTAAAGTGTGACCCCCAAACCTAGAACACACAGAAAAGAAGATGAGTATATCTAACAAATTAAAAATAATTTACACATTTTTCACAAAGTTTCTAAAATTAAGATTACTGTCTTGTACATGGGTTTGGGGTCAGGGAGAAGGTGGGATGAATGGAGTATCATGGAAACATTATATATATTTACCATATGTAAAATAGATAGTGAGTGGGAATTTGCTATATGACTCAGGGGACTGAAACCCAAACCGGGGCTCTGTGATCACCTAGAGAGATAGGATGGGGTGGGGGGTTGGACTTGGGAGGGAGGTTCAGGACGAAGGGGACCTATGTATACCTGTGGCTAATTCATGTTGATGTATGGCAGAAACCAACACAATATTTAAAGCAATTACCCTTCAATTAAAAATAAAAGCAAAAAAGTTAACAGAAAAAAAAAAAAGATTAATGTCCCTGTGTTCTCTGTATCAATTAGAAACCAGAAAATAAAACACCCAAATTATAAAGTGTTTCAAATATCTATTTTTCCTAATAAACTTCTGAATTCCATACAACTGCAACTGTTATAAGAAACTGACTAAATAAATCTCAGTTTTAAGGAGACAAAGTATACAAAAATTGCTCAGTAACTTTGAAAATGATTAACAAAGAACTAAGATTTTTCTCTGCAGTTCCTTGAGATAGCCTATAAAGTTTCATAGGCTTCCCCAGTGGCTCAGCAGGTAAAGAATCTGCCTGCAATGCAGGAGACATAGGAGATGTGGGTTCAATCCCTGGGTCAGGAAGATCTCTGGAGAAGGAAACGGCAACCCACTCTGGTATTCTTGTCTAGGAAATCCCATGAACAGAGAAGCCTGATGGGCTATAGTCCCATGGATCACAAACAGTCGGATACAACTGAGCACACACACACATAAAATTTCAAGAAGCAAAAAATATGCTAATACTTCTGAAAAAGACAAAATACAAATGGCATTAAGGGAGAATTTAGATAGATTCATACTATAACATAATCACACATTGTCAAAGGGAAATACATAAACTGAATGTGTGTGTGTTAGTTGCTTAGTTATGTCTGACTCTTTACAACCCCAAGGACTGTAGCCCACCAGTCTCCTCCATCTGTGGAATTCTGCAGGCAATAATACTGGAATGGGTAGCCAATCCCTTCTCCAGGAGATCTTCCCAACCTAGGGATTGAACCCCAGTCTCCTGCATTGCAGATAGATGCTTTATCATCTAAACCACCCAGGGAAGCCCATGTAAACTGAATAGAAGATGGTATTTTAAAAGGTCACTTTTTATAAGGACAAAAATAAATTTTAAATTATTTGTTTATTCAATCTGTAAATATATATCAGACACCTTAGAAATTCCAAGCTTCACCATCTACCTGACACTGGAGATATATCCGTGAACCAAAGCTGTTAAAGAACTTACATTCTAGTGGAAAAAATCAGAAATTAAATAAATAAATATATGCTATATGACGTGGTGGTATGTACCATGAGAAAAAGTTTGCAAAGAGGCGGTGCAGTCATGATGATGTTATTGGTGGCAGTAAGGCTGTGTCAGGATGGTGGAGAAGGCAGAGAGCTAGTGGCGATGGAGGTGACTGCTGTCTTGGGGAGGTGGGGAAGTGTTGAGTAGACTGAGGTGTGTCATTAACTCTTTCATCAGTTATTAGGGAAGACTGCCTGATAGGTGTCCTCTGAGTAGAGAAAAAAGAAGGAAGTTAGCAAGACAGACGGAGAAGGCGATGGCACCCCACTCCAGTACTCTTGCTGGAAAATCCCATAGACGGAGGAGCCTGGCGGGCTGCAGTCCATGGGGTCGCTAAGAGTCGGAAACGACTGAGTGACTTCACTTTCACGCATTGGAGAAGGAAATGGCAACCCACTCCAGTGTTCTTGCTTGGAGAATCCCAGGGACTGGGGAGCCTGATCGGCTGCCGTCTATGGGGTCGCACAGAGTTGGACACGACTTAAGTGACTTAGCAGCAGCAGCAGCAGCAGCAAGACAGAGAGTAAAGTATGACAGCAATCTAGTTGAGTTGTGTCTAGTACTCATAAGGAACTGGAAGGAGGTTTGTGAGTCTGGAGGGAGAGGACAGAGGACACGAGAGTATTGAAGAGTCGGTCAAACTCATAGTTAGCAAAGAAATGCAGTGGATTAGCAGATAGAGAGCAGACGCACACAGGCATGCATATCTAGGATTCTTGTCTGGAGAATTCCACGGACAAAGGAACCTGGTAGGCTGCAGTTCATGGGGTCACAAAGAGTTGGACACAGCAGAGTGACTAACACTGTCACTTTCTTTTATTGCCCTTCCAATTTGTATCAAATCCTTGGAACACTGAATCTTAAAATCCTCAATTTTCTATTTCTAATACATTTTATTTCAAGGAAAAAGATTATGGAACATGCACTAACACAAATGTATTTTTTTAAACGCTAAATCCCTCAATTTTAACAGCTTAGTCAATTTCAAAGGCTTGAATTTGTGTCAAATCCTAGTAATTCTTTAAATAAATAATACATTTCTTGGTACTTTTATTCAATATTCATTTTAAATAAATTTAGAGAAAGCCAACAATGGCTCATGAGTCAATAACTAGCTTAGGTCACATATCTTATTTATGTGGAATAAGTCAGATTTACATAAGTAAGCCCACATTTCTGGCTCAGAATTGTATTTGATTAAATGGAACACTGCATATTGAAACAAGAAATTTTTAAATAGGATTTTTGGTGACTCTACTAAGACTCTGTCACTAATAGTTTTCTCTACATTAGTCCATTTGGTAGCTGAGATAAGTGGATTTTATTTGGACTTGTTTTAAATTGATCTGCAATTTAGTTCAATTGAAGACCATGTAAAAGACAACAAATTTAAAGTTTTAGGCTGAAAACTACCTTGATGAGAATTCTAGAAGACATATGTCATTCCTTATGCCTCTGCCTGATATTAGGTCATTTATGAAAAAGATATATGGTTCTGAATCCACATTTCAGCAGACAAGCTCTGGTTAACTGTTTAATTTCTGGCAAGCAGCATGAGGCATGTTCTCAACAATAGGAATAATAACATTTGAAATATACAGATATTACATAAATAATACATTAATGCATTCTCATCTAGCTCTACTAATCTGCCAACCCCTTATCCAGGCTAACCTATGTTATCAGTATTTATTTTAATATAGTTCCAGACATTATTTTATATATTTGCATACAGTATAACTACTTCACAGATATATGATCAAATGCATCTCTGGTTGATTTGGGACTATACATCAACCTAGTATGAGTATGAACTGACAATCATTTCAAGTTTAACTTTTTAAGGTTACTTTAAATATATTTCCTGCTTTTAACATTTATATAGGCAGTCTATATAAAATAGGAAGTTACAAAGCAGATACAAGAATAAAAATATACTACAGGGCTACTATTTAGTGTGAGTCTAAAATGTAAGTTTATTACATCTTAATTGGTTTTAAAAGTAAAGTCAATGTCAACATCAAATATCATGTTCCTTATGCATACTTGTGTTTCACAAGAACAGGTATCATTTCTGTTCACTGATGTAAAAATAGCACTGGGCACATTAACTGTGATACTAATATAAACTCAAGAGTCACTCTATGTTTGAATGAATGCACTCCAAAAAATTGTTATAAATCAAATGATGTGGAAAATTACTTAGACTATCTTGAATGTCAAACCTACCTTGGTGAAATAATGTCCAAATAGTATCTATAGGAAAAAATCTATTGACTCTACAGCTCAAAACAGATTGACAACACTAATGATGTATAATTTTCTTCCCCTTAGGATAGATTTGGTCATGTGCCAGAATCATTATTTAGACAAATGATATCCTATTCACATCATCATCATTAGCAGCTCAGTTCAGTTCAAGTACTCAGTCATGTCCGACTCTTTGCGACCCCATGAATTGCAGCACTCCAGGCCTCCCTGTCCATCACCAGCTCCTGGAGTTCACTCAGACTCACATCCATCAAGTCCGTGATGCCATCCAGCTATCTCATCCTCGGTTGTCCCCTTCTTTTCCTGCCCTCAATCCCTCCCAGCATCAAAGTCTTTTCTAATGAGTCAACTCTTCTCATGAGGTGGCCTGGAGTTTCAGCTTTAGCATCAGTCCTTCCAAAGAAATCCCAGGGTTGATCTCCTTCAGAATGGACTGGTTGGATCTCCTTGCAGTCCAAGGGACTCTCAAGAGTCTTCTCCAACACCACAGTTCAAAAGCATCAATTCTTCGGTGCTCAGCTTTCTTCACAGTCCAACTCTCACATCCATACATGACTACTGGAAAAACCATAGCCTTGACTAGATGGACCTTAGTCGGCAAAGTTATGTCTCTGCTTTGGAATATGCGATCTAGTTTGGTCATAACTTTTCTTCCAAGGAGTAAACATCTTTTAATTTCATGGCTACAATCACCATCTGCAGTGATTTTGGAGCCCAAAATAATAAAAGTCTGACACTGTTTCCACTGTTTCCCTATCCATTTCCCATGAAGTGATGGGACCAGATGCCATGATCTTCGTTTTCTGAATGTTGAGCTTTAAGCCAACTTTTTCACTCTCCACTTTCACTTTCATCAAGAGGCTTTCTAGTTCCTCTTCACTTTCTGCCATAAGGGTGGTGTCGTCTGCATATCTGAAGTTATTGATATTTCTCCCGGCAATCTTGACTCCAGCCTGTGTTTCTTCCAGTCCAGCATTTCTCATGATGTACTCTGCATATAAGTTTAAGAAGCAGGGTGACAATATCCAGCCTGTCGTACTCCTTTTCTATTTGGAACCAGTCTGTTGTTCCATGTCCAGTTCTAACTGTTGCTTCCTGACCTGCATGCAGATTTCTCAAGAGGCAGGTTAGATGGTCTGGTATTCCCATCTCTGTCAGTATTTTCCACAGTTTCTTGTGATCCACACAGTCAAAGGCTTTGGCATAGTCAATAAAGCAGAAATAGATGTTTTTCTGGAATGTCCTTGCTTTTTCCATGATCCAGTGGATATTGGCAATTTGATCTCTGGTTCCTCTGCCTTTTCTAAAACCAGCTTGAACATCAGGAAGTTTACGGTTCACATATTGTTGAAGCCTAGCAGTATTATTATTATTATTATTATTATTTTGGCTACTATTGCATTACTTTGGTTCAGTTTTTCAGTCACATTTGCTTTAGGACCTTGGTTTCTTAAACTGTGTACAATTTCTACTCTACTATGTGAATAGCCATTTTTGGAACACAAAAATGTCAAAAATAAAAATAGTTAACAATTGTTATTATTTCATGAATAATTTAGCACTGATTTAATTAACTTGTAATGAAAGTGATTAGGATGTTGTTCAGTAGTATATTAACGTACTTTTCTCTTTTGCACTTCTATGTATGTTTTTCATACTCAGCACTCCAAAATGAAATAGCAATTTAATCACACTACATTCAATACTGAAAACAGATTCTTTATCATCCTGTTTAAATTTGGTCCTCCTTAAAAATCACTATCCCATAATCAGTTTTTGTTTTTTTTTTTGTAAAGCTGTTTTGCACTCAATTTCTGTTGACAACTACATTCCTAGTCTTTGGCAAACATAGGAAGTTTTACTCCCAAACATTAAGATACTCTACTGCAATTCAGTCAAGGATACTTAAGGGTTTTACACAGCTCTTCACTCATTTCAAAGATGTCAGCCTTTCAGTTATCCAAACAACTGCATCAAAATACCTAGCCAAATGAGGCAGATATTTCCTACAAAGCTCAAAAGCCAAATAAATGTTTATTGCTTTTTGACATCAACTATTCTTTCAATATTGAAGGGATAGTCCAATATACTCCAGACTTTCACTGGCCCAGGAAGTTCAGTAAACTGATAAGCCCTTTTATTTTTTGAAGAGTTTCCCTCCCTCATCCCCATTCTCTAGGCATCTGTTTTACCAAGTCATTTACTTCAGTTCAGTTGCTTTGTGACCCCATGGACTGCACCATGCTGGGCTTCCCTGTCCATCACCAACTTCTGGAGGTTGCTCAAACTCGTGTCCATTGAGTCGGTGATGCCATCCAACCATCTTATCCTCTGTCATCCCCTTCTCCTTCTGCCTTCAATTTTTCCCCACATCAGGGTCTTTTCCAGTGAGTCAGTTCTTCATATCAGGTGGCCAAAGTCAATTAGTGAAAGGTGCTTAGTCGTGTCTGACTCTTTGCAACCCATGGGATTTCTCCAGGCAAGAATACTGAAGTGGGTTGCCATGTCCTCCTCCAGGGAATCTTCCCAACCTAGGGATAAAACCCAGGTCTCCTGTACTGCAGGCGGATTCTTTACCAGCTGAGCCACAGGGAAGCCTAAGAATACAAGAGTGGGTAGCCTATCTCTTCTCTTTTCTGGGATAGTAGCAGAAAAATGTTTACGTTGATTAAATCTCATCTAAAAAGGATAGTCGAATAGCCACAAATTGACAAATTCCCATTACAATTTCTCTGTTCACCATTTAAATTTTACTTCCATAGCCCTTGACACCTTGTTCTGTCCAGGAAGAAAATCATATAGCCATAAATGGTGATTCAAAATTAACATTAACATTTCAGGTAGACCCTTTACGAAGAGACTTTCCTTTTACTATTAATGTTCTTCCTCCTACATTTATCTAATTCAGTCTCAGACTTTGTTGAGGTCTCAGTTCAGACTGTCCCCTTATCCAAGAACCCTCCAGCAACCCTATATGAAATGGCACTTAATTTCATTCTGAAACTTTCTATCTATCATTGCCACCGTGGCCTTTGTATAAACTTAGCTTTAATTTTGAAAACACCCACATAATTACAGTTGTTTCTGTGCATTTTAACCTTCTCTGGTGTTTCCTGCTTTCAATAACATTTAAATCACATCATTATGAAATGCATTTATGAAAGGTGATTACCTAGAAAGTATTAGTGAAATATTGCTAATACTTCAGAACTAATAATTGTTCATTAATTAAAATAACCATATAGCCCCTGAGTACTGATTCAATAGCTAAGAAGGAGCATCTTTACAAAATACCTTGAAGTCCATATATTCCAAATATTCCCATTCATAAGCATTTCAAATTTTTATCTCCTTGTCAGAGGATTAGCACTGAAAAATATCTTTTAACAAAATATGGATTAGATGTGTAGGTTTTTGAACTTTTTCAAATGGCATTATATAGACCATAATAACATACCATCTCACACCTGTCAGATGGCATTATAAAAGACAATAAATAACAAATGTTGGCGAGAATGTAGAGAAAAGGGAACTTCTTCACAATGTTGTAGAGAATGTACATTAATGCAACCATTATGGAAAAACAAAAAACAGAAAGGAAGTTCCTTCAAGATATTAAAAATAGAACTACAATAGGATTCAGTAATTTGATCTCTGGGTATTTTTTCAAAAAAATAAAATGGTAATTTAAAAGGATATGTGCATTTCTGTGTTCATAGCAGCATTATCCAGGATAACCATGATATGCACGCTATCTAAGTGCCCATGGATAGATGAATAAAACGTTAACTATATGACACACAAACACATATATATACACACACACACACGATGCAGTATTATACTAAGGAATAAAATCTTGCCATTTGTAACAACATGGATAAACTTAATGGGCATTATTCTAGGATAAATAAGTCAGAGAAAGACAAATATCATATGATTTCACTTATGTGGAATCTAAAAGCAAAACAAATGAACAAATATAATAAGATAAAAACAGAGAACTATCAGATAGCAGAAAGGAGGGGAGAGGGGTAAAGAATGAAATAGGTGAGGAAATTAAGAAGTACAAACCGCCAGTTACAAAATAAATGAGTCATAGGGTTGAGATACATAGCATGGGAAATATACTCAATAATAATGTAATATCTTTTTACCATGACCAGTGGTAATCAGACTTACAGTGATCAGTTTGTAAGGCAGGGAAATGTTGAATTACTATGTTGTGCACCAGGAACTAACACAGTGTTGTAGACCAGTTATACTTCAGAAAACCAATCAACCAACCAGCTCATAGAGTGGTTACCAGAGGTAGGGAATGAGGGGAAGGGGAACTGGATGTGATATGAAACCTCAAAATACATGTTTAGTTGCCCAAAAGAACAGACTTGCAGTTACCAGATAAAGAAATACTAGTGATATAATAATATAGTTAACACCCCTGTATCTTATACAGAAAAGTTATCAGAATAAACTCTAAAAGTTCTCACCACAAGGAAAACATTTTGTATTTATATAAGATGACCAGTTCAGCTCAGTTGCTCAGTTGTGTCAGACTCTTTGTGACCCCCATGAACTGCAACACGCCAGGCCTCCCTGTCTATCACCAAATGCCAGAGTCTACCCAAACCCATGCCCATTGAGTCGGTGATGCCATCCAACCATCTCATCCTCTGTCATCCCCTTTTTCTCCTGCCCTCAATCTTTCCCAGCATCAGGGTCTTTTCAAATGAGTCAGCTCTTCACACCAGGTGGGCAAAGTATTGGAATTTCAGCTTCAACATCAGTCCTTCCAATGAACACCCAGGACTAATCTCCTTTAGGATGGACTGGCTGGATCTCCTTGCAGTCCAAGGGACTTTCAAGCATCTTCTCCGACACCATAGTTCAAAAGCATCAATTCTTTGGCACTCAGCTTTCTTTATAGTCCAACTGTCACATCCATACAAGATTATTGGAAAAACCATAGCCTTGACTAGATGGATTGTTGTTGACCAAGTAATGTCTCTGCTTTTTAATATGCTGTCTAGGTTGGTCATAACTTTTCTTCCAAGGAGTAATCGTCTTTTAATTTCATGGCTGCAATCACCATCTGCAGTGATATTGAACCCCCAAAATAAAGTCAGCCACTGTTTCCCCGTCTATTTGTCATGAAGTGATGGGACCAGATGCCATGATCTTAGTTTTCTGAATGTTGAGCTTTAAGCCAATGATAATGTTCATTAAAGTTACTATTATTATCATTTCACATGTAATGTATGTAAGTAAAATCATTATGCTGTACTCCTGAAACTTATTCACTGCTGTATGTCAATTATATCTCAATAAAACTGGAAGGAAACAAACAAAAATATATTGTATGTATTTTTATTATTTGTTTTGATACTTAATATTATGTGGCTGAGATTCATGATTCTTGATGCGTGTACCAATAGGTCACAGTTTTCCAACTGTTTAGAATTGAACGGACTTATACTTTATTTTGCCACTCTCCTGTGGATGGACACTATTGGTTTTTAAGTAAAGCAGCATCACTTTTGCAAAGAGTATTGATATGAGTGTTCTTGTAACTGAATAGCATAAATATAAAAGAATGTGTATAGGTATCAATATTATAGCATTTTAGATGATTTTTCTTGTTGATATTTTAGTTAATTTTTGATGGTCGTGTTGTTTCTCCACTTTTATTGCAGACAGCATGATAACTCTTCCTCCCATTCTCTGTTGCAGTTTAAGACAGTTAGTCTGTCCTGTTTTTCTTTGAGGGGACTTGTTCCTCTCCAATTTAGTTTATGTCACTGTTTGAAAATTCAGTTCTCTTATGATTTCAGGAGAAGTTATAAATTATTTATTTGGCTTTTTCTCATAGTTTAGAGAGGTAACAACATTAAGTTTTATACACTTTGAGCAAAAAGTTGTAGCTCTATTATTAGATTTTAACAAAATAAAAATATTTGAGGTATAATTTTAGGATATAGGTACTATTAACCATAATGGCTTGGGATGAACCTAGAATTCAGGATAGTGGTGTCTGGAAGTTTTTTCTTTGTTTGTGTTTTATTTATTTTTAAAAGGTAAGAAGTCTGAGCCTAAAATGTCTTTAAGGAAAGGTGAGTTTTACTCCTCGGGTTAATCAACTTGGTGGTGCATTCAAATCTCTTAACAGTATTATTTTCTATAGCTTTAAATTCATTCATGTTTATATATCTGCAGTGGTTCTACCTCAAAATAAATAGGAATAAAATTTTTCTATTTGATAATTATATGATCATTGTAAGATTATCTATTATAATATCATTAATGAAGCAAGGCAAAGGCTAACAGAGTTTTGCCAAGAGAACACAATGGTCAAAGCAAACACACTCTTTCAACAATACGAGAGATACTTCTACACATGGATATCACCAGATGGTCAATACGGAAATCAGACTGATTATATTCTTTGCAGCTACAGATGGAGAAAAATACAGTCAGCAAAAACAAGACTGTGAGCTGACTGTGGCTCAGATCATGAACTCCTTATTGCCAAATTCAGACTTAAATTGAAGACAGTAGGGAAAACCACTGGACCATGAACAGAGGTTTGTGACACTGTACAGGAGGCAGTGATCAAGACCACTCCCAAGAAAAAGACATGCAAAAAGGCAAAATGGCTGTCTGAGGAGGCCTTACAAATAGCTGAGAAAAGAAGAGAAGCTAAAGTCAAAAGAGAACAGGAAAGATATACTCATTTGAATGCAGAGTTCCAAAGAAAAAGGAGAGATTAAAAAAAAAGTCTTCCTAAGTGATCAATGCAAAAATAGAGGAAAACAACAGAATAGGTAAGGCCAGATAGCTCTTCAAGAAAATTAGAGATACCAAGGGAACATTTCATGCAAAGATGGGCACAATAAAGGACAGAGATGGTATGGACCTAACAGAAGCAGAAGATATTAAGAAGAGATGAGAAGAATACATAGAAGAACTATACAAAAATGATCTCATGACCCAGATAACCACAATGGTGTGATTCCTCACCTAGAGCCAGACATCCTGGAATATGAAATCAAGTGAGCCTTAGGAAGCATCACTACAAAACTAGTGGAGGTAATGGAACTCCAGCTGAGCTATTTCAAATCCTAAAAGATGATGCTATGAAATTGCTGCACTCATTATGCCACCAAATTTGGAAAATTAAGCAGTAGCCATAGGACTGGAAAAGGTCAGTCAGTTTCATTCCAATCCCAAACAAAGGCAATGTCAAAGAATATTCAAACCACCACACAATAGCACTCATCTCACAAAGAAGAGAAGCTACAGGCAAAGGACAAAAGGAAAGATATATCCATCTGAATGCAGAGTAATGCTCAAAATTCTTCAAGCCAGGCTTCAACAATACGTGAACCGAGAACTTGAAGATATTCAGTTGGATTTAGAAAAGACAGAGGTACCATAGATCAAATAGCTAATATCTGTTGGATAATAGGAAAAGCAAGAGAGTTCCAAAAACACATCTACTTCTGGTTTATTGACTACACCAAACCCTTGACTGTGTAGATCACAAGAAACTGTGGAAAATTCTCTAAGAGATGGGAATGCCAGAAAACCTGACCTGACTCCTGAGAAATCAGTACACGGGTCAAGAAGCAAGTTAGAACAGACATAGAACAATGGACTGGTTCCAGATTAGGAAAGGTGTATGTCAAGGCTGTATATTGTCACCCTGCTTATTTAACTTATATGCAGAGTAAATCATGAGAAACACTGGACTGGATGAAGCACAAGCTGGAATCAAGATTGCCAGGAGAAATATCAATAACCTCAGATATGCAAATGGCACCACCCTTATGGCAGAAAGTGAAGAGGAACTAAAGAGCCTCTTGAAAGTGAAAGAGGAAAGTGAAAAGTTGGCTTAAAACTCAACATTCAAAAACAAAGATCATTACATTTAGTCCCATTACTTCATGGAAAATCAATGGGGAAACAGTGACAGACTTTATTTTCTTGGACTCCAAAATCACTGCACATGGTTACTGCAGCCATGAAATTAAAAGATGCTTGCTCCTTGGAAGAAAAGTATGACCCAACCTAGACTGCATATTAAAAAAGCAGAGACATTACTTTACCAACAAAGGTCCATCTAGTCCAAGCTATGTATTTTTCAGTAGTCATGTATGGATATGAGAGTTGGAGTATAAAGAAAGCTGAGCACTGAAGAATTGATCCTTTTGAACTGTGTTGTTGGAGAAGACTCTTGAGAATCTTTTGGATTGCAAGGAGATCCAACCAGTCAATCCTAAAGAAACTCAGTCCTAAATACTCATTGGATGGACTGATGTTAAAGCTGAAGCTTCAGTATTTTTGCCATCTGATGCAAAGTACTGACTTACTGGATAAGACCCTGATACTGGGAAAGATGCTAGGAATGATTGAAGGCAGGGGGAGAAGGGGACAACAGAGGATGAGATATTTGGATGGCATCACCGACTCAATGGACATGAGTTTGAGCAAGCTCCTGGAGCTCATGATTGCCTGGGAAGCCTGGCATGCTGTAGTCCGTGGGGTCGCAAAGAGTTGGACACGACTGAGTGACTGAACTGAACTGACACTTAATCTAACTATGCCTTAGTCCTTATTTTTATTACCAGTTTAGATTGTGAATCAAAAGGAGGCAAACTTTGTGTATTACTAATTATTATATCCCAATAGCAGTGTCTTTTGAATGTTTCTTGATATATTAATAAACAAAAAGTCATTTCATGTGGTATATTTTCTAAACTTTCCAGGCAAGGCAATTTCATTTCTAATTTAAGAAGTTGTTTAATATATATATATATATGAAAATTCAAGCTCTAGAAAATTTTCTACTCTTATTCCATTACAAGGCTATTAATTACAATGGCAGTGATTTACCTGTACATTCTGTTCCTGTAAAATGCCAAGTTGCTGGAGCTATTATATTAATTATTATTATGTCCTGATGTCCTAGTGATCCCCTGAGAAATGAACTTTCGTATAATTTAATCCCTTAACTTTCTGATGAAAACATTTAGACTGCTGGAAATGGAAAATTACCAAATGTCACTCCAGTAGTTGTAGCCTTTAATTAGTATGTTGCATAAAAGCAATTTATCATCAGAAAATAGTTTTTCACACAGGATCATCACCATGACTAGCTGTATCATAGGGTTTCTAACTTTGTAAGGAAAATGCATTTTATTTTATTTTTTTAATGGATTTCTTTTTTTTTTAAATTCTACATTACTATACTGTATTTGTTTTGCCATACATTGACATGAATCAGCCACAGGTGTACACAATCTCCTAATGCCAAAGCCCCTCCCACCTCCCACCCCATATCATCTCCCTGGATCCTCCCGTGCACCAGCCCCAAGCATCCTGAATCCTGTATTGAACATAGACTGGCGCTTTGTTTCTTACATGATAGTATGCATGTTTCAAAGCCATTCTCCCAAATCATCCCACCCTCTTCTTCTCCCTCAGAGTCCAAAAGTCCGTTCTATACCTCTGTGTCTCTTTTGTTGTCTCACATAGAGGGTCATCATTACTATCTTCCTAAATTCCATATATACATGTCAGTATACTGTATTGGTGTTTTTCTTTCTGGCTTACTTCACTCTGTATAATCGGCTCCAGTTTCATCCATCTCATTAGAACTGAGTCAAATGTATTCTTTTAAGGGCTGAGTAATACTCCATTGTGTATATGTACCACAGCTTTCTTATCCATTCATCTGCTGATGGACTTCTAGGTTGTTTCCAAGTTATGAGTAAGTGTGTGTGTGCTCGGTTATGTCTGACTCTTTGTGACCCCGTGGACTGTAGCCTGCTAGGCTCCTCTGTCCATGGAATTTTCCACTTCCAGGCAAGAATACTGGAGTGGGTTACCATTTCCTACTTAAGGGTATCTTCCTGACCAAGGATCAAACCCACACCTCTTACATCTCCTGCATTAGGCAGGTAGGTTGCTTACCATTAGGGCCACCTGTGAAGCCCCTTTAGTCATCACTGTTTAGTTGCTAAGCCATGTCCAACTCCTGTGACCCCATGGAAGAGGGCTCCTTCTTCCATGCCAGGCTCCTCTGTCCATGGAATTTTCCAGGCAAGAATGCTGGAGAGGGTTGCCATTTCCTTCTCCAGGGGATCTTCCCAATCAGGAATCAAACCCAGGTCTCCTGCTTTGCAGGCAGATAACTGAGCTATGAGGGAAGCCCCTGCAAGAATACTGGAGTGGGAAGCCTATTCCTTCTCCAGTGGATCTTCCCAACCTAGAATCAAACTGGGGTCTCCTGAATTACAGAAGGATTTTTCACCAGATGAGCTACTAGGGTAGACCTGAGTGAGAGGTTGAAGAGGTATCAGTTATATAGAGGTATAAGAGGTATGAGTAAGAGTTATAAGTAAATGTGATATGCAAGCTTGAAAGAATTACTTCATTGTAGATAAAGAGAAGTTCAGTATGAAGTTCAGTGGAGTTAATGTCAGTGATGTAAACATTCACAGAATGTAGATGATTTTGCAGCCAGTGTGAGAAATAAATCCTAGACAATATTATCAGAAAACTAGAAATTAAGTCAATAAACTTAGGTATTTAATATTTAATACTTGGTTTAGCATTTCCTTATAAACCGGAGTTTCCATTGTCTTTCCAAATAAATAAGAGTACTGATAGGCAAAAATTGAAAAAGATTCCTGTCCCTGTTCAGGGTTTGAAAGACTCACTACTGTCAAGATATCATTACTTCCAAATATTATCTATAAATTCATTGCTATTCTAATAAAATCTCAGCAAATTATTTGTGGATATCAACATAGTATCCTAAAGTTTGCGAGGCATAAGATCCAGAATAGCCAACACAATATTAAAGGACATAAACTAAGTTGGAAGACTGGTATCATGCTACTTCGACACTTGCTATAAAGCTACAATAACTAACTAGTGGGATATTAGCAAAGTAATAGACATGTAGATCAACAGAACAGAATAGAGGGCCCAGAAATGGAACAACTTAAATATAATTTCAGATGAACAGATTTTTGACAAAGGAGCAAAGGCAATAAAATGGAGCAACAGTAGTCCTTTCAACAGGATATGGGAAATATCCATGTACTTTCCTCCCATATGTGCTGTGAACATAAAACCACTTAAAATATAAAATCTATTTAAAAAATATATATTCTTACAGCCATATAAGCATAAAACCAATGCTTCATTTTAAACTATTTTTATACTGTGATTTACACCTGAGATATTTAAGCAAACTGCTGAATAAAGGAGAATTGGGATAATAGGGTGTTTTCATATACGGCCAACCCTCAGTGTTCATGGGGTTTCAGACACACTGGTGTACATAAAAATCTGCAGGTGCTCAAGTCCCTTATACAAAATGCCACAGTACAATTGGCTCTTCATATTTGTGGGTTTCAGGTTTTACATCCTGTGGATTCAACAGATTTGGGAAGGAAATTTTGATCGGTGACTGGTTGAATCCATGGATGTGAAACTTGCCAATACAAAGAACTGAATATATTTAATTGGAAAAAAAGTGTGTAAGGATATCCACACAATTCAAATCCATGTAGTTCAAGGGTCAACTGTATATATAAATAAATAGAGCTAAAAATAAACAGATCTTGGCTATAAATAAACAGAGTTAAAGTGGAAACAAAATTAATTTTTTAAAAACCTATAAAATTACTACTGGGATCATATACAAAATATAATATATCTGTGATTAGGGAACTAATTGCAAATACAATATTATAGGCAGACCTGGAGGTACGAGGTTGATGGACCTTGGGTCTGCATGCTGTCAGTAGAAGATCATGCAGAGTAAAGATGAGAAGTAAGGGTTGGAGAAATAGATCAAGCCTCAGAGTTTGAAGCCAATTTAAGAAGGAAAATTATGTCCTTAAAATTCTCTTGCTTAAGAAATAAGCTAAAAATACCACAAAAGCTAAAAAAAACAAACAATAGCAATACCTCTGAATGAACTTCAGGATATTGAAGAAGACTGGAAAAGAGCCAGGCTTTTTTCAGAACCAAGATCTAACCTAAAATCTCTAGTGGCTCTTGACTATACCAGTGAAAGCTCTCAGCAAGAAAGTCACTTCAAATTGCCTTTGAGAGGCAGAGACAGAGAAAGAGACAGATTATGAAGGGGTGAAGGGGCATAAAAGGTCCCTAAACCAAGTGTTGTTGCTGTTGTTAATATGAAAGGTAAAACAAGTCATCTTGAAAGGTTTGACTGCCCTGGAAAGTCTTGTTAAAGTAAAACAATGTTTTAAATCAGTTTCTCAAACTACTAAATTCTTTCTGTTAATTTCCATCAATTGATTACTGTATTCTACAGAAGACGAAATAGTTTATTCCACATCCTATTAGGCAAAGGGTAAATAAAATATTTAGATTTTGTTTTAAGGGTAATGGAAAAAATGCATGAGATTAGTAAGATTCAAAATGACGGCTCCTAGTCTTTGGGTGTTTGAAGCTTCTGGTGATTACACATTTTCACACACTATTTTTCACTTCCTCTTAGCCTTCTATTTTTCAGTTCTCTGTTTTTTTTCTAAAGTCATTTTCTCTTTTCTGGTCTAAGTTCTTAGGGAGAAAACATATTCTCCTCCCATAAAAGGATCAATTCTAATTATGCTGTGGACCCCACCTTCCTTCTTCAGCTGCCTAAATGATCTTCAATCTATTATCTACTTTCCACCTCTATTGTCAGTAGACAATGATCTCTACCATCTTAAAACAACAAAAGAAAAACATTTATTGTCTTAGACACTTTGCCTTTTGAAAAAAAAATATTCCTTTGAAATGTTTCAAAATAATAATCTAAATTCATTGTCTCTAGATCTTCATATTAGACTCTGAACTTGGTAGTAGTTTACATATTTTAGAATCCTTGATGTGCTTCTGCAAACTTGGCCAGATACTGGAAACATGAGCACCATCCTTTATAGCTGATTAAGTTTTATCCTGGGTCACATTAATATAATTCTGTGCCACTTCTGAACAACAGCAAAACACTTTAACATCTCTGCATATTATAATGCCAATTTATGTACGTATTTATCTATGTCCTGATATAATTTCACTAACTACAACTTAGAACTACTGTGGAACACTTTGTGGCATGAACAAAATTATTTATTTGAGAGACACAACAGAACAAAAAGAAAATAACATCTTGACTATCCAGTGGTCTACTTTTTTAAAAGATCAATACTATGAGACATTTGAATGCAATGTGAAATCTAGAATCACCTCCCTCAAACTCTTTAGCTAGAACTATTAAATGTGTGAGAAACTTCCACCAAAGCTCATTCCACTCTTTTCTCCACTCTTTATATTTCCCTTCTATTCCTTCCCCTGAAGTGTTCAAACTACTTCAATACTCCTTAAATCTATATTCTTCTAATAAAACGGACCCACATGTTGCCTAATTTAAAACCTTGAAACACTAATTGCACTTAATTTTCTGTACCATGGTTAAAGACGTCCTACGTCTCAGGGTGGAAAAGAAATATTTGTTGAAGAATTCTGCTTTGTCCTGGAAATAAAGACTACAGACCTCCTTTATCTTTTCACATCAATTTTTTGGTATAGTGAGAACAAGAAAAAAAGTCATCAGTATTATATCTAAGAAGGTCACCAGAAGTATCATTGTCCCATTCCATCCAAAAAAAAAAAAAAAAGACAAAAGGAACTGGGAAGCCGCTGACAGATTATGAAAAGGCTTCAAGGGGGAACCGTGACACTCAGTTTCCAATATCAGTAAAACTGTCAGAACTAGCAAAAACTATCTTTAATAACAGAAGTCCAAAATAATCTTTTAATAGAACAGAGCTTATTTGTACAATATAATTCCTTCCATGATCCCTTTACTATTCCTTGAAAATTATGACTGACAGCCCTCAGACCTCCCTTCTATTGAATATTGAACCACTGATTATAACATTCTTTAGGCAGCTCTCATTCATATCCCTTTTTTAGTCCTTTTTTTTTTTTTTTTTTTTACTACTTTTTTCTCTCTTGGAAAACTTTGGAGATGAGTTCGCCAAAAACCTTTCTCTCTCATTATGTGTGTACTCAAGTTATACCTTGCCCAGATCTAATACAACATAAACTTTGACAGAAAGAACAACAGTTAAACTCAAATGATTAACATATGTTGGTATCTTATTTTATCTTGCTAAAATATGCAGCTCATTGGAAAACACTCAGATGCTGGGCAAGATTGAAGGCAGGAGGAGAAGGGGATGATAGAGGATGAGACTGTTGGATGGTATCACTCAATGGATGGCATTGAGTTGGATGGCAAACTCAATGGACATGAGCATGCTCTGTAGATGCTGAAGGTCAGGGAAGCCTGGTGTGCTGCAGTCCATGGGGTCGCAAAGAGTCAGACACAACTGAGCAACTAAACAATAACAACAAAAAGCTGCATCAAAGAAAAACAAAGTTTTCGCTGAGTGTTTCATAGTGACTTTTATTACTGGCTTTAAAAATTAAGAACTGTTTGGCTTTCAAAGCTATAGAATAATATTTTTTAGTTTTTAAAAAAAATTGGTTTATAATTACATAGATTTATAGACTATATTAGAAAAGAAGCCCATGTGATTTTCCTGATACAAGGGTAAGTCCTTGGACAAATTAGAATGAATTAAAAACTCTGATTTTAAAACATTCATATGGTGAAGTAAATTTCTCCTGGACCACCTCTGTCAGAGTAGACAGCTGTGAACTCCAGACAGCACTCGAAACTCAGCTTCTAAATGCACTAAAGAGAAACTAGAAGTGGGTGATTCTGTGGCTGACATTTGGAGGAAGAGCATGGGAAGAGAGTGTTTTTCAAGTTTCTATCTTCTGGACTGAAGTCAGGCTTCTTTTAGATTAAGGCCAGACTCCAGTCAGGTAACGAGAGACTGCTGAAACTCTTTTTTTTTTTTTAATTAAATTTATTTATTTTTTAATTACAATACTGTATTTGTTTTGCCATACATTGACACGAATCAGCCATAGGTGAACACAATCGCCCAATGCCGGCCCCCTCCCACCTCCCACCCCACATCCTCTATCTGAATCATCCTGTGCATCAGCCCCATGCATCCTGCATCCTACACCAAACATAGATTAGCGCTCGTTTCTTACAGGAAAATACACATGCTTCACTGCCATTCTCCCAAACCATCCCACCCTTTCCCTCTCCCTCAGGTCCAAAAGTCCACTCTATACCTCTGTGTCTCTTGTTGTCTCACATATAGGGTCATCTCTGTCTTCTAAATTCCATATATTGTGTCAGTATACTGTGTTGGTGTTTTTCTTTCTGGCTTACTTCCTCTGTAGTAATCGGTTCCATTTCATCCATCTCTTAACTGGCCTGAGGAAATAAACAGAATACTAGATAACCAAACCTCTTCTAGAGGTATGGAGAATCATTGAAAGGACAAAACTAGAGAGAAGGTATTCTAAATCTGTATATAAACTTTTCCTTAATCTCCAAGCAAACCAGTGTCATACGTTAGTAGGTAATACTGTAAACAGCCAAGCTAAAGATGGAACAGAACTGAGATTTAAGCTGATGCCCAAATACCCATGTTTAAAGTTTGAGTCCAGATCATTTAACACCTTCCTGATGAAATAAAGGAGTCAACACTCTTCCAAAGAATACAGCAGAATCCAGAATCTTCACAGCATGACATTTACATTACATTGCTATATAATTAAATGTAACTTCTTCCCTCAGAACCCTGATTTTGGTCAATTGACTAATCAGTAGAGAGTTCGTCTTGATTTACTAATATGAGGTATGTTCACAAACAAAGCTGTTATTCAAAGGAATACTTTATTATTTAACCAGTGGAATATTCAAGGAAGAGAGCAAAGGATATTATTTTGAGGATGAACAAAGGCATCTATGTTTAAAAACTTTTTTCAAAAATGACATAGATTTAGCCTTTTGCCCATGAAAAGATTAGGCCATCTATATATCCTATAAAATGTATGTGATGTTTCTTTCCATAACTCTTTTGCATTTAAATATTATTTTCCAAAACTTGATCTCGCATAAAGTACTTCAGATTATGTTCCTTTTGATACTAATTTACATCTTCATCTATGATAAAAATAATAATCCAATAGGAAATATTTTCAAGTAGAGAACTTTGTAATACTATGGAATATTGGGCTTTCTTATTTCTGTCTAAAACATGTAATTAGCCTTACTTATTAGCTATAGCTGATTTGAACTGTGGTGTTGGAGAAGACTCTTGAGAGTCCCTTGGACTGCAAGGAAATACAACCAGTCCATTCTAAAGGAGATCAACCCTGGGATTTCTTTGGAAGGACTGATGCTAAAGCTGAAACTCCAGTACTTTGGCCACCTCATGCAAAGAGTTGACTCATTGGAAAAGACTCTGATGCTGGGAGGGATTGGGGGCAGGAGGAGAAGGGGATGACAGAGGATGAGATGGCTGGATGGCATCACTGACTCGATGGACATGAGTCTGAATTAACTCCAGGAGTTGGTGATGGACAGGGAGGCCTGGCGTGCTGCAATTCATGGGGTCTCAAAGAGTAGGACACAACTGAGCAACTAAACTGAACTGAACTGAAGTAATAATTTACTGAAAACTATACATTCTTTGTGAGGAGGGAAAAAACAGTGCAATTAGAGCTATGTACCATTGATAGGAGCATTCTGAAATATATTTTACCTTTCTGATGATGGAATTTTAATAGTTTAAAAAATAATTAAAATTTAAAAATAATGTTTAAATACAGAGAGTCACATACTATAATTGAGGTCTATTTTTCAAATTGAATTTAAAAGAAATGATTGAAAAGTGAAGGTTGCTCATTTGTATCTGACTCTGTGACTCCTTGGACTGTATAGCCAAGCAGGCTCCTCTGTCCATGGAATTTTCTAGGCAAGAATACTAAAGTGAGCTATCATTCCCTTCTCCAGGGGATCTTCCCAACCCAAGGATAAAACACAGTTCTCCTGCACTGAAGGCAGATTCTTTACCATCTGTGCCACAAGCTTATTTGGTATATTTGTTTATAGATAGAAGTAAAGTTTAAAAATGGTCAATTAAAAAAGAATCCAGAATACAAGATTATTGAGAGAGATATGATGAAGTTGAATGGGAAACACTTTAATTGAAAAAAACTGAAAGGTAAACATGAACAGAAATTTATGAATATCAATGAGAAAAGCAATAAGTACTAAAAATGTGCTCTTGTGCATACCCACATACATATGTTCAGTCATACATACAAGCAAAGACATATATACCTTGGCACCCTAATTCTCATGCTAATTCTTGACTGAGAGCAAATCTAATTTGCAAATGCACACTTTTGTAATATTAAGTTTTAGTAGATGCTAAAATAGATGTAAGTCAGCCACATCAAAACATTATTTCATGACATAACATTTTGTTAACATAACACAGTGTTATAAGATAAGAAATCTTACAGTGCCATTCCTAGGATGAAACATGTTATTTGTCTAAATTTTAATTAAATAACTGAAGAAAATGTTCACTTAAACTATTCAATAAAAACAGTGAAATAACTAAGCAACACTGAAAAGAATTGAAAATAAACATAAGACAAAGATACAATTCTAGATAGCATTATAAAGTTTCATTAATTAAAATGAGAGTTTTAGAAATCAGATAATTTTCCTATCTCCAGATACTATTTTGAGAATATTAAAATTATACACTAAAAATTTTAAACTTCTATTTCTCTACTATATCTCTCTACTATAATGTCAATAAAATGTTGAAAATATATGAAAATCATTAAAATAACTTCAGAACTACATTGTTCTTGTTCTCTAGAAATTAATCTTATGCCTAACCATAGAATTTTATTGTAAAGAAAGTATGGATCCATTTAGAGTTCCATTGGTTATGCAGTGACAATCTTGTTTCTCCCTTGATTTATTGTAGATTAAAGATTAATACAGAGTTGTATAGTTCATTTACATCTTATTTCAAATCTAACAGACCTCCTAGCATTGGAGTATCCCAAAACTTATTTATTTAAACTGATTTTCTTATTTTTAATACCATGTACATGATGACTACTAATAAATGTATAACTCTAGACAGATCTTTTCGGCATTGGGAGATTGTGTTCACCTATGGCTGATTCGTGTCAATGTATGGCAAAACAAATACAGTATTGTAATTAAAAAAAAAAAAAAAAAAAAAATTTAGCTTCATATATACAGCTGTCTATTCAATATCTACATGTGAATGCTGACAAATACCTTAAATTTAACCTATCTAGAATCTTTCCACTCTCAAATGATGGTGGCTCCATTCATCCTTTTCCAAACCACAAAAATTTTGATTCACACTTTATCTTTTGTTTCTCTCACCTCATGATTAATGAAGGAGGAAATCCCGTGGCTCTAGCTTCAAAATAAAATACATTTAAAATTTGACCATCTCTTTGACCACATTCATGTTTTACCATCTGGTTTTGAGAAAACTTCATTTTTCTTACAACAATTAACTCCTCTATCCCTCTCTCTCCTACTGCTGTTTTCAAGATCAAATATACACAAATTACTACTTCCTATTTCTGTCTTCATTGTCTTTGTCCACACTCAAACATTACAGTATATATGCTGAGTTACACAGAAGGAAAAGAATGAGACATAAACATGTAGAATGTGTAAAAGATACTTTAAAAAGCAGTAATTCTACATTAATGTAAAAAAGTAAAAAATAATAATAAGTGTGGCTTATCAGCTTCCCTGACTCCATCTACACTGAATTCATTAAGGAGTTAATGTGCACTGTAGATGGAGAGATAGTCAAAACATTGGGAGTGCTGACTTTGCTCTGTTCAGAGAACCATGTTCTGAGGGACTGAGGAAAGAATTTGTGAGCTTTCGTAGGAGTGGGGCTACCTGTGGAATAACATACTTCTCCAGTTGTGGACTGAGGAGAGTTGGTGATGAGGACCAATCCAAGCATCAGGTCTAGATCTACATGCATTTTTTACATAGAACAAACTATGATGGCAATTCTTTGAAACAATGAAGGAATACAAACGTATGCCGTTTATACAATATTTTTATCATTTCAGCAACTTCTGTTCTATAGGTCATAAAAATGTCCCCCAAATAAGGCCAGACCTTCAGCATCCAAAAACATTTGACTCTCCATAATCACTTCAGAAACATCATTTCATTGTAGTCATAAAACAAACTACCCAAGAATAGGTTGTAATAGAAAGTAGAATATTTCATCTTACTTAACTGCATACACAGTCAACTCTGAGAAACTACCTGTCAAAAAATAGAGATATTTATTGAAGTCCACCTGAGGTGGCTGTCAGTAAAGCAATATGCAACACAAATATGAGACTCCACAAAAAATGTTTACCTTATGTAACACATAGTGATTAATTAAAGACTGCAAATGAAATAATTTTATATTATGTGGGTCCAAAGAAGAGAAATGTCACCAGGGCCCTGAGGCCTCTGTGCATTTTTAATTGGCCCAAGGGGTCTGTTCATCAGAGGAAAGGAAGAAATACTTCTGCTTGTTCCATTTAACTTTGCCTCCATCATCGCAGGTTAATTTACTTCAGATGTTTTGGGAACTTTACAAATTAGGGCTCAGAACAATTACTCTCTCCTCCTATAAACAAAGAGAACTTTACTGATTATCTAGCATCTCAATTTAAAAGTTTCTCTAATTTCAGACAGAGTGATAAATTAAGGGGCTCCCTTGGTGGCTTAGATAATAAAGACTCCACCTGAGATGCAGGAAACTGGGTTCAATTCTTTGTGTGTGTGTGTGTGTGTGTGTGTGTGTGTGTGTGTGTGTTTGTGTGTGTCAGGAAGATGCCCTGGAAAACGAATGGCTACTCACTCCAGTATTCTTGTTCAGAGAATTCATGAACAGAGGAGCCTAGTGGGCTACAGTCCATGGAGTCACAAAGAGTTGGACATGACTGAGCAACTAAGCACATATGCATGCAGTGATAATTCAACTCATATGATTCGAACAAAATGGGAAGTAATGGCCATAGATAGTTTCCTATAACCAAATACCCACTCAGACTCTCTGACAACCTGTATGCATCAGTCAGGAGCTGTGACATGAGTGTAGCCTGATCAAAGCCATCTTTCTCTCCCTCTGACTATTCCTGCTCTGAGGATGAAGTGGAGACTCCTCAAGGGGAGAAGAAAGTAAAGAGGGCTGGAAACCAGGTATTTGCATCCCCTTGCTCAAAATCATCCATTGGCTTCCTATCCCATTTAGGAAATAATCCTTACTCTTTCCTACATTAGATGGCCTAGCAAAGTATCAATTCTGGCCGCATCTGCCTTCTAACTTTTCTTGACTCAGGAAATCTCTAAGACCAGTCCCCTCCCCAAAACTTTGCATTTTCCGGCCCCTGCCTGAAGGAATGCTTTTCCTTCACATTCCTTTTTGTGTCTCCCTCATTTCACTCATGCATATACTCAAAGATTGCTTTCTCTGAAAAGCCTTCTCTGACCTCTTCTCTACAGTAACCTCTCACTTCCCAACCAATGTGATTTTCTTTATTACTTCTTATTGCTTTTTCCAACCTTTAATTTCAGTCAAGGCAATTATCACTCTTTAATATTATATTCAGGATAAAATTGTCTGTTTGTCCTTGACCCAGAATACACTGCTAGAATAACGGTTCCTGTTGATGCTATTTTCCAAATCCCAGGTGCAAAGAACAATGTCTGGAACTTGGTATAATAAAAGTTTTTTAATTAACATTTTAAGGATATGTTGAAAAAGTGTGAGGGAAGTTTCCCTACCTTATAGCAACATATTTAGCCTAACCTAGTTTAAATTTTATATTCTATGAGATGTGACTGCTCTTTGAAATTTATATTTGATTACAAAATAATATTTGGAAGAATAGATAAGTCTGTCAATTACTAGCCCAGGGCCATCTTGCTCTGGATACTACTTCCTGTTAAAAAATCAGTTCCAAGAAAATATACTAGAACTTCTCAAATTATTTTTTGATAGTTTTGCAAAACTGAAATGGTAAATTTACAGAGAGGAATAAAGATAAAAAGACTAAACTATAAATAATTTGTGATGAAAATGAAGTAGACAATAGCCTGATATATCAATTAGTAGCATAGCCCATCTTTAAGCTGCTATTTTTAAGATACTACCTGGTTATCATAATCAATAGTTACCTAAAAGCACTTATTTAACTTATATGCAGAATACATCATGAGAAACGCTGGACTGGAAGAAACACAAGTTGGAATCAAGATTGCTGGGAGAAATACCAATAACTTCAGATATGCAGATGACACCACCCTTATGGCAGAAAGTGAAGGTGAGCTAAAAGCCTCTTAATGAAAGTGAAAAGAGGAGAGCAAAAAGTTGGCTTAAAGCTCAATATTCAGAAAATGAAGATCATGGCATCCGGTCCCATCACTTCATGGGAAATAGATGGAGAAACAGTGGAAACAGTGTCAGACTTTATTTTTTTGGATTATAAAATCACTGCAGATGGTGACTACAGCCATGAAATTAGAAGACGCTTACTCCTTGGAAGAAAAGTTATGACCAACCTAGACAGTATATTCAAAAGCAGAGACATTACTTTGCCCACTAAGGTCTGTCTAGTCAAGGCTATGGTTTATCCTGTGGTCATGTATGGATATGAGAGTTGGACTGTGAAGAAGGCTGAGTGTCAAAGAATTGATGCTTTTGAACTGTGGTGTTGGAGAAGACTCTTGAGAGTCCCTTGGACTGCAAGGAGATCCAGCCAATTCATTCTGAAGGAGATCAACCCTGGGATTTCTTTGGAAGGAATGATGCTAAAGCTGAAACTCCAGTACTTTGGCCACCTGATGCGAAGAGTTGACTCACTGGAAAAGACTCTGATGCTAGGAGGGATTGGGGGCAGGAGGAGAAGGGGATGACAGAGGATGAGATGGCTGGATGGCATCACTGACTCAATGGACGTGAGTCTGAGTGAACGCCGAGTGATGGTGATGGACAGGGGGCCTGGCATGCTGCAATTCATGGGGTCACAAAGAGTCAGACACGACTGAGCGACTGAACTGAACTGAACTGCTAGACATTGTGTAAAAAACAAAAGAGCTTAATGGTTTGCAATCAAATGATGAATATAAGACATATGTTAAGATACTGAAAACAAATTCCAAACATTCATGATAAATGGAAAAAATACATACTAGCATAGGGCAAGGAGACAGAAAATCACTATAGGCTGAGAGGGTCAATTGGCAGTAGAATAAGAAGCAAATTGAAAATTATCCATAGTTTAGGAAACAGATGAAAGAAGAGTAATTTATCGAGGGGGAAAAAGGGAGGAAAGATCATGTACAGTTCAGGCATAGCAAGTATGCAGAGCTGTTAACGAAAGGTAGTGCTTCTGTAGCATGAAAGAGACACATCTTAAAAAAGAAATGTTGGCTATATTACTAAAGTGGCCCTTGTAAAGTTATGTACCCAAAAACACTTTTGAAAAATGTTTAAAAATCAACAGCTTCTGCTGCTGCAGCTGCTGCTAAGTCATTTCAGTCATGTCCGACTCTGTGTGACTCCATAGATGGCCATCTAACAGGCTCCCCCGTCTCTGGGGATTCTCCAGGCAAGAACACTGGAGTGGGTTGCCATTTCCTTGTAGTATTTAATCTTGCATAAAAAGAAACAAATTCCTTTACAGATTTTCTTATATAATTAACTTTATTTAGACAGTTTTCTTTGTGCTGTGCTATGCTTAATCACTCAGTCATGTCCAAGTCTTTGCCACCCCATGGACTGTAGCCTCCCAGGCTCCTCTATCGATGGGTATTTTCCAGGCAAGAATACTGGAGTGGGTTTCCATGCCCTCCTCCAGGGGATCTTCCCAACCCAGGGATTGCACTCAGGTCGCCCACATTGCAGGCAGATTCTTTACCATCTGAGCCATCAGGGAAGTCCTTTTTCTTAGTATTTGAATATATATTTGTTACCTCTGAGAGCACCTTTTCTCATTAATAATAATACTTAATATATTTTAAGAATATGGTTGTGCTCTTATCATAGATTTACAATTTCAGGCAAAATTAGCATAGAAAACTAGAAAAGCTTTACGAATTCCTTTGTCTCAGTCATAAGTCAGAAAAATCTTTAAATTTTAATATGACTATAAAACTGTTTTCCAGAAGCTTTCAAAACTCTTATGTCTTCAGCAAATAGAAGAACAATATTGCTTCTAGTATAAAGTATCCTTGGCACAGCATGCTATTTGCAGGCTTGAGACCTACTATTTTTCTCTGACATCAAACACAACGTTCCAGAGGCAGAATTCTGTTCCCCTGTCATTAGCATGAGACAAAGTAAAATCTAATCCCCAGGTCAAGACTTGGTTACCTAAAGCCTAGTGGTTTAGGTTCCACACTTTGCTGAACTCATACGTCCAGCTGATGTAGATTGGGACACAAGTCTAAAATATGTGATGCAAACCTATTAACTTTATCATATTCATATTGGATTTTATGAAGATCTATTTTTAAATGTATAATGTCAATAAACATTCAACTATTGTCTTACACAGGAAGAAAAAATAATAATTCTGACATTCAGAATGGAGTTATAGTACTGTGACTGGGATTCTTGATTAGAACAATAGCCAACCTTCTATGGAACATGAATTCTTAAAGAGAATGCTAGAAGTACCTGGATTACAGTTTAAACAATAACATATATACCATATATCATACTGTTTGCTGACATATTTTGAAGTAAATTATAAGTGTCTTTATAAAAATTATATCTTTGAGAGTAAATACAGACTAGAGCCTGTACTCACGGCTCATTAAATGACAATAATTATTCTAGTAAAAATGTGTCCATTTCTAGATGCAAACACTAGAAAGGCTAGGATAGTCCCATCTTCTCTTTGTCAAGTGTTTACTGCTTAGGAAAAAGACGAAACAATTTTATAAATGAGTATATTACAAAATAATATGAGACCAGAGATTTAGACATTTACAGTTGAAGTGATGGAATATTCATTGCTCAGTGGAGTTTAGGTGTACTTAGAAGAAAGAACAAGCAGAAATGAAAGGTAAAAATAATTTTTTTTAAACACAAAAAGAATGGAAGCAAAGAACAAAGCCATAGCTTATTCATTCACATGCTTATTCAAACATTTCTGAATGCCATGTGCTATGTGCCATCCACGAGGATGTGAAGAGAAGAATCCCTACTCTATGTAGGTTATGGTGGGGAAAACAGGAAAAGACATAAAACACAGTCACAAATATAATTTAAAATACATTATTTATAAAATTTAGTTATCACTAAAACCAAAATGACTACAAGAGAGAATAATGTGGAATAGAGGCTAGTTTTGAGTTGGATTTAGTCTCTTTTATGAAATAGCATACAAATTCTGACCTGAAGGAATTAAAGGAGGCAAATTTGCAAAGGAACAGGAAAATAACCCTTCAGGCAGAGAGGATAATTCCATATAGGGGCCAATCCTTGAAGAGTATATAACAATCCTTAATATTAATGTACCTAATAGAAGTGCTTCAAGATACAAGATATATTTCAGAAGATAAATTGATAAAACTGAAAAGAGAGTTAAACAAATCCATAATTATAATGAAATATCTCAATATCAATCTCTAAATAATTGCTAGAGTAAAATGACATAAGAACATAAAACCTTGAACAACATTATCATACAACTTACTTAATCAGTGATTATATAATACTCAACAATACCAATATTTTTAAGTAAACACAAACCATTTACCAAGCTAATTCATATTCTAGTCTATAAAAAGTCACAATAAATACAAAATGATACATTTGTAAGATGCTTATTGTACACAACTAAATTAGAAATCAATAATATAAAGATAAGCTAGAAATTCTCAAGTATTTGGAAAGTAAATGATACACTTCTAAATAACCAGTGGGTCAAAGGAGAAATATAAATAAAAATTAGAAAATATCTTAAACTGAATGAAAAAGAAAACTAAGCACATCAAAATGTATGGGATGTAACTAAATCAGCAGTAAGAAGGAAATTGATAGCATTATATTCAAAAGGTCTAAAATCCATAACCTCAATTTCTATCTTTGAAAAAAATGGGAGACTCTAAGATACAAAGAAATAAATTAAAATCAAATAATAATTATCTGAATGGAAATTAATGAATAGAAAAAATAATAGAAAATAGTCAACGAGAAAAAGGATGGCTCTTGGATCAATAAATTGATCTACCTTTCCAAATTGATTGAAAATAAAAACAGAAAATAAAGCATCATTAACAGGAACAAGATAGAGGGCATTAGTTGCCTCTACAAATGTTATAGAATAATAAAAATATTATGAATTATTTGTGACAAATTTGATATCTTAACTACATAAATAACTTTGATAGAGATACTCCTTCAAAGTCTCAAACTACCAAAGTCCACTAAAGAAGAAATAATTTGAGTAGCCTTGGAACTATTAAAATCTTCCCCAAAAGAAAACACCAGAGATAATAATGACTTTATTAGTGAATTTTTCAAAAACTTAAGATCTAATTCTACATAAATTCCTCATGAAAACTGAGTTTATTTTCTCTTATCTGTGAGTAAAGAGAGTTTTCATAATTCCCAGCTAATTCTTTAGGCCAATATTATGCTAGTAACAAAATCAGACAGATACTAAAAGAAAGGAAAACTATAGACTGATATCCCTCAGAAATATGAATGCAAAAACTCTTAATTGGAATATAAGTACAGATTAACATTTAAAATCAATCAATATTACTGATTATATTAGCCAACTGAGAAGGTAAACCATATGGTCATTGCAACAGACTCAGAAATAGCATTAGATGAAGTCTGACATTCATAAAGACTCTCACTAAACCAGAAATAGAAGGTTATTTTCTAAACCTCAGATAGGGCAATAATACTTTATGGTGGAAGACAATTTATTTATATAAAATTAAGTAAACAAGGATGTTTACTCTCAGCCATTCTACTTAGCATCGTTAGATGTTTGATACAGGACAGTAGGCAAGAAAAAAAGTAAAAGTTATCCAAATTGGAAAGTAAAAAAAAAAAAACTCTCATTACTGACAGATGACATGACCATATCATACAGAAAATCCTGTGAGGTCTACAAAAAGCAACTAGAATAAATAAACACATTTAGTAAGGTTGCAAAGTACAAAAACAATATAAAAAACTAAATTATATTTCTAAATGTTATGGATGAAAAATCAGAAACTGAAATGAAAAAAATTGTTTACAATAAAATGAAAATTTGAAATAAATATAATCCTTTTAAGTATAATTAAAATCTGAATTTGAAGAACATAAATTGAAGAACATAAATTGAGTTAAATAGAAAAGATGTGGTAATGTGACAGTTTGAATGTTTCCAGAATTTGCATTTTAAATCTCCAGTTGACTTAAGTGGCTGCTGTCTTCTATCAGCCAGAGAGTTCTCATTTTTTATTTCTATTTCTATTTCTATTTCTACATATTCATAGAGCTCTATTTCTAACTCTATCCAGCTATTCATCAGTTACACTAAGGTTTCAGTTTCAATTTGTAAATGAATGAAAATGGACAGCAGCAAAGGTGAATTTTCCTAATCATATCATTAAAAGTGAAGAGGATAGATCCTTCAGTTAAATATTTGTATTTTGCTGTGAAAAAGAAGATGTAAGCAGAAGTACATACAAAGAGAGAATTTGGTTCCGAGACCAAGGACTGACCTCCAGGTAGCCTTATGGCATATGGCTGGCTCAAGTGTTACCTGCAGTAACACTGACTGTAAGTGCTGGATAAATGAATACAACACTGAATCAGTCATTATTATGTATTAGACATCTTCAGACTGTTCATAAGTCATGTAGTGGCATATTTAAGCTTATTTTTTTAAACACTCACTTACATGTGCTAAGATTCTTTATCTTATAGTATGAATACAAAAAAACTAAGTTAAGTCAGAATGGCTGTGATCCAAAAGTCTACAAGCAATAAATACTGGAGAGGGTGTGGAGAAAAGGGAATCCTCTTACACTGTTGGTGGGAATGCAAACTAGTACAGCCACTATGGAGAACAGTGTGGAGATTCCTTAAAAATTGCAAATAGAACTGCCTTATGACCCAGCAATCCCACTGCTGGGCATACACACTGAGGAAACCAGAATTGAAAGAGACACATGTACCCCAATCTTCATCACAGCACTATTTATAATAGCCAGGACATGGAAACAACCTAGATGTCCATCAGCAGATGTATAGATAAGAAAGCTGTGGTACATATACACAATGGAGTATTATTCAGCCATTAAAAAGAATACATTTGAATCAGTTCTAATGAGCTGCATGAAACTGGAACCTATTATACAGAGTGAAGTAAGTCAGAAAGAAGAACACCAATACAGTATACTAACACATATATATGGAATTTAGAAAGATGGTAACGATAACCCTGTATGCAAGACAGCAAGAGACACAGATGTAGAGAACAGTCTTTTGGACTCTGTGGGAGAGGGAGAGGGTGGGATGATTTGGGAGAATGGCATTGAAGCATGTATAATATCATATATGAAATGAATCACCAGTCCAGGTTTGATGCATGATACAGGATGCTTGAGTCTGGTGCACTGGGATGACCCAGAGGGATGGTATGGGGAGGGAGGAGGGAGGGGAGTTCAGGATGGGGAACACATGTATACCTGTGGCGGATTCATATTGATGTATGGCAAAACCAATACAATATTGTAAAGTAATTAACCTCCAATTAAAATAAGTAAATTTATATTAAAAAAAGAAAGAAATGATACATTCCATATCTAGATATTTGTGTTATTTGCACAGAACAGAGCACTCTATATAATGAGTTATAAATCCTAATGGATGTCATTTAAATCGCAACTTATTAGGCTAAAGCCTTGATTGTGCAGATCACAACAAACTGTAATATTCCTGAGGAGATGGGAAGACCACCTTGCCTACCTCCTGAGAAATCTGTAGACAGGTCAAGAAGCGACAGAATCAGACATGGAAGAGCAGACTTGTTTCCTTTCAAACATACTTGAAAGGAGTATGTCAAGGCTGTATTTGTCACCCTACTTATTTAACTAATATGCAGACTACATGATGCAAAATGCCAGGCTGGCTGAAGCACAGGCTGGAATCAAGATTGCCAGGAGAAATGTCAACAACTCAGATATGCAGATGATATCACTCTACTGGCAGAAAGCGAAGAAGAACTACAGAGCCTCTTGATGAAGGTGAAAGAGGAGAGTGAAGAAGCTAGTTTAAAGCTCAACATTCTAAAAATTGAGATCATGGCATCCTGTCCCCTCACATATATGAAGAAAAAGTGGCAACAGTGACAGATTTATTTTCTTGGGCTCCAAAATCACTGCAGATGGTGACTGCACCATGAAATTGAAAACAAAAACAAACAAACAAAAAGACTTGTTCCTTGAAAAGGAAGCTATGACAAACCTAGACAGTGTATAAAAGGCAGATATATCACTTTGGTGACAAAGGTCTGTCTAGTCACATCTATGGTTTTTCCAGAAGTCATGTACAGATATGAGAGTTAGAACATAAAGAAGGCTGAGTGCTGAAGAATTGATGTTTTTGAACTGTGGTGCTGGAGAAGACTCTTGAGAGTCCCTTGGACAGTAAAGAGATCAAATCAGTCAACGTAAAGGAAATCCACCATGAATATTCATTAGAAGGACTGATGCTGAAGCTGATGATGAGGAGAAGAGCCAATTCATTGGAAATGACCCTGATGCTGGGAAAGATCAAGGGCAGGAGAAGGGGGGTGAAAGAGAATGAGCTGGTTGGATTCATGACCAACTCAATGGACAGGAATTTGAACAAACTCCAGGAGATAGTGAATAACAGGAAAGCCTGGTGTTCTACAGCCCACGGGGTCACAAAGAGTTGGATATACTTAGTGATGAAACAACAATAACAAATATCTAATGTGATATTATCTAAAATACATCTTATAAATGATTACATAACATTTTAAACATTGACTTAGTAGTTCACAGGGCATTCCAAAGCTGCACCTGTGGAAATGAACTTAATATGCATATTATTCTAAAATATGAACAGATTGTTGCAACTTTTTTATAGAATGAGAAATCAAAACTGCATTTTATGAGTGGAAAAATTAAATGTTATTAGGGGAAAGAGAAAGATGCAAGCTAAATACTATTTATCCAGTTATTTAATTAGAGATATTTTTCTACTTGACATTAAATACTTTGATATATAAATTGAGGTTAAATCAAATCATCAGTAACTACCTGTCAGCTCTATCATGCTTACAGCTTAATTTGAAATAACCTTAATTGCTTTAATTTGAAATAACATAGTGAATGTTCAATTTTATTTCAGCTATGCAAAAATGTATTGTGTATACTTCTCTAGTTCATAAGTCATAAAGTGTTTATGATATTTCTAAATGTGTTTAATGCTGCCCCTCTCTTGAGCTACAGTGATTACAGTGTAGAGATAAGAGTAGTTACCTCTGACATGCAAAAGATTCTCCTTTGCTTCTTTTTAGGGGTGTAGAGGATGCAGACAGTTATACATCAACATTATGTCTCTACTGGTAGTAAAGTATCTTTTATGTGACTATGATAAAATATAGGATTTTATAATTAGACCAACAGGAGTTATTTTATTTGTTTTTATAATGACAGTAGTCCTTATTTCAAAAACAATAATTTCTTGCTTCAGCTGTTTTTGCCATTTAAATTTGACATCACTCTTCCCTTCATTTAAATTCTGCTATATGTATATTTTTCAGGATAAGTTTTATTTTGTACACACTCCTACAGTAGTAAGTATGGTTGGCTGTAGATGACTAAAGCAGGCAGTGCTTCAGGTCCATCTTCAGGCACTGCAGATCACTTCCTTTGACCCTATCTGCCGGGAGCCAGCGTGAGGAACCCCACCCTTGGCAAAGGTCATGAGGAAGGAGGCTTCAGCATACACAAAGGCATGATCAAGCCTCAGAAAACCCCCTGTTCCTGAGCATCTACTCCCAAAGCCAGAGTCTACCTAGAAATTATTAGTATAGTGGGTTGATTAGGAATTATAATGGTGAAGAGTTTTTCATTTGTTGTGGCTAATTCCCTGGTCTGGGTGGGACAAAGGTGTCTCAGGTCACACCTCTCTGCTGACAGACTAGCTTGTGCGACAGGATTATCCATACTCCTGCCACTAGCACATGATTGCTTACTACCTCTCAACCATAAACAGCACAGAGAATTTTGGAGTATTTTGAGAGTCTTAATTAGCATAGGGCTTTTCTCATTGTTGAGTCAATGATTGCCACCAGGACTCCATATCCTTAGGCACCTGGGGGTATATTAATCAATGTATTTGGAATATAGAAAAGGAAATATAGTAGTTTTTAATGTTAGCAATACTAGACTTTTTGAGTGAATGAATTTTCTCTTTGTAATAGGTCACTGTACTTTGTTATAAATTACTGTATCCTTGCTATGTAAAAATGTAACTTTTTCACTATCTTAAGACTAAATAGATCTTAATGGGAACATTGGTGAAGTTTTCATTTGTTGGGCTGATGTTTGCTGCTAAATCTCTATATTCCCTGCCTTTATAATAAATATATAACTAGCATATAGGAAAAATAAGTATTAACCTTCTTTTTTTGGATAAAACCAACATTTATTTCTCTCTTATTTAACAGTCCAGGTATATGACGTTTGTTCAAGACAGATGGACATCTCCATTCCATACTCAGGTTGGCAGTGTACCTCTACCATCCTCAACAAGAAGCTTCTTTTTTTTTTATTAAATGTATTTATTTTTTAATTATAATACTGTATTTGTTTTGCCATACATTGACATGAATCAGCCACAGGTGTCCACCCCCCCCCCCCCCCCCCCCCCCCCCCCCCCCACCCCACAATCTGATTTGTTTTGCTCTCAATGCCAAAGCCCCTCTCCCACCCTCCCACCCCACATCCTCTCCCCTGAATCATCCCGTGCACCCGCCCCATGCGTCCTGCATCCTATATTGAACATAGACTGGCGCTTCATTCTTACAAGATAGTATACATGTTTCAATGCCGTTCTCCCAAATCATCCCACTCTCTCCCTCTCCCCCAGAGTCCAAAAGTCCACTCAATACCTCTGAGTCTCTTTTGTTGTCTCACATAGAGGGTCTTCATTACTATCCTTCTAAATTCCATATATATGTGTCAGTATACTGTATTGGTGTTTTTCTTTCTGGCTTACTTCACTCTGTATAATCGGCTCCAATTTCATCCATCTCATTAGAACTGAGTCAAATTTATTCTTTTTAAGGGCTGGGTAGTACTCCATTGTGTATATGTACCACAGCTTTCTTATCCATTCATCTGCTGATGGACATCTAGGTTGTTTCCATGTCCTGGCTGTTATAAACAGTGCTGCAGTGAACATTGGGGTACATGTGTCTCTTTCAATTCTGGTTTCCTCGGTGTGTATGCCCAGCAGTGGGATTGCTGGATCATAAGGCAGTTCTATTTGCAATTTTTAAAGGAATCTCCACACTGTTTTCCATAGTGGTTGTACTAGTTTGCATTCCCACAAGCAGTGTAAGAGGGTTCCCTTTTCTCCACATCCTCTCCAGCATTTATTGCTTGTAGACTTTTGGATCGCAGCCATTCTGACTGGTGTGAAATGATACCTCATTGTGGTCTTGATTTGCATTTCTCTGATAATGAGTGATGTTGAGCATCTTTTCATGTGTTTGTTAGCCATCCGTATGTCTTCTTTGGAGAAATGCCTATTTAGTTCTTTGGCCCAGTTTTTGATTGGTTCGTTTATTTTCCTGGAGTTGAGCTTCATAAGTTGCTTGTATATCTTTGAGATTAGTTGTTTGTCAGTTGTTTCATTTGCTATTGTTTTCTCCCATTCAGAAGGCTGTCTTTTCACCTTGCTTATAGTTTCCTTTGTTGTGCAGAAGCTTTTAATTTTAATTAGATCCCATTTGTTTATCTTTGCTTTTTTTCCAGTATATTGGGAGGTGGATCATAGAGGATCTCAAGATTTATATGGAAATACAAAAACCTTGAATAGCCAAAGCAATCTTGAGAAAGAAGAATGGAACTGGAGGAATCAACTTGCCTGACTTCAGGCTCTACTACAAAGCCACAGTCATTAAGACAGTATGGTACTGGCACAAAGACAGAAATATAGATCAATAGAAGAAAATAGAAAGCCCTGAGATAAACCCACACACCTATGGACACCTTATCTTCGACAAAGGAGGCAAGAATATACAATGGAGTAAAGACAGTCTCTTTAACAGGTGGTGCTGGGAAAACTGGTCAACCACTTGTAAAAGAATGAAACTAGATCTCTTTCTAACACCATACACAAAAATAAACTCAAAATGGATTAAAGATCTAAATGTAAGACCAGAAACTATAAAACTCCTAGAGGAAAACATAGGCAAAACACTCTCCGACATAAAAGTATTAACCTTTAAGATTGATCATGTTAACCTTGAGTTAAATTTCTTTCTTGACTGTAACTCACTACACCCTCACCCTATAGGAATGAAACTTTATTTGGAGGGTGGTGCCTGGTTTAAGAAAAACACCCTTGGAAAAAATAAGTTTTTGGTTATCAGAAAGAAAGGGTCATAAAATGTCAGCAGGCCTCATGGCCAGAAGATGATGTAAAACCCTTAAGATCTTTTTTTTTTTTAATGTAAAGTACCTGATTTTGATAAAGGTCAGTACTGCTGACCCCCACGTGACTCTGTATTCATCCCTATGTGTAACAAAAGGTATATAAGCAAACCTAAAAATAAAGAAATGGGATCTGTTTCTGGAAAGACTGATTCCCCCATGTTGCCTCTTTCTTGCTCTCCATTTTTCTGGCTGAATACCAAGTTATTCAGCCTCTTTTCTCCACTAATTTTCCTACTACACTATCTGTTTCTAATCTCTCTATATATCTGTAATTAAATATGTATTTTTCCAAGGACGCTGACTCTGTCCCCACCTTCGAATCACCCTGGATCCACCGGGGCTGGACCTCGGCACCTATCCTAAGAGTAAATTATATCATTTTTTTTTAAGTGGTTGTTGCTTCCCAGAACTCTGTTATTTATTTAGTAAGTAACCTGCCTACTTCCTTTCATGCCTATTATACAATAGGAAAGGAAAAATAATCCATTCCCTTCCTGGCCACCACCCATCCCCTACCTGGTCCAACTGTAAACACAGAAAGAGGAGAAACTGCTGTCAAGAAACTTCATCCATTTCATTAACTTGTGTTTGACAATGTATCATTTTTCACCTGTGGGATGCTGCCTTAAAGATTAAGAATAGGAATGGAAAGAGGAGCAGAACATGACCAAGCAGGCACACTGCTTAATACTTAACAAGAATTATACAGGTGTCAAATAAAAATATCATAAATATTTTCCAAACCAAGAAATAATGCCTGAATTCAGTAGGTATTTGCTTTTATAATCACCAGGCCATCTGGTTATTCTTTGTACATTTTCCCTCTGTTTCAATGGAATTCATTTTTATGTTATCATGGCAAATTCATATTAATTATTTGAGATTCTGGTCAAACATTTTACTCTGGGAATCTTCCCTTCCCTTTTTCTCCCGGAAAAGTTGGTCATTTTATTTTTTTATTATATCGCCATAGTAGTTCTATTACAACATTAGCCAAATTCTGAATATCTGCCTTGCCTCTTGGTATGTAAGCAGCTACTGTACAGTGAACAGTTATCATTCATCTTTGCTTCATTAGCATCCAATAAAACTCAGCACAGAGTGGATGCCCCATCTTGCTAACGAATAAATAAATGAATGCATGAATTCAGTATCACTCTGAGATAAAAGAAATAAATATTACGCAAGAACTCCATAAACATTATGAATGCTCACTAAGTCATGTATAAGTTGGAGAAATTTTATCTAGTGTATAATAAATAATAATATGTTCTATTATATGACTGGCACAGTGCCAACTATATGTATTATGTCATCTAATTGCCACAGTTCATAAAGTAAGTATTAACTTCCATTTTAAATCTGAAGATACTCAGACTAAGAGGTTAAATAACTTCTTTAAGATATGTATGTAACAGTAATAAAATAAAAAAAAAAACAAGTGGGACTATGTTAAACTAAAACCTTTTGTACAGAAAAGGAAACCATTCTCAAATGAAAAGGCAACCTACCAGTTGGGAGAAAATATTTGCAAATCATGTATCTGATAAGGGATTAATATAAACTATACAAAAACTCATGCAAGTCAATAGCAAAAGCAAAAAAAAAAAAAAAAACTAATTTAAAATGGGCAGAGGAATTGAATCAAAATTTTTCCAAAGAAGATACACGAATGGCCAACAGGCATATGGAAAGCCGTTAACATCACTAATGATGAGGGAAGTACAAACCAAATCAACATGAGATATCACCTCACATCTGATAGAATGGCTATTATCAAAAGACAATAAATCACAGGCATTGACAAGGATGTAGAAAAACGGAAACTTGTACCTTGTTGGCAGGAATGTAAATTGGTGCAGCTACTATGGAAAACAAGATGGAAGTTTCTCAAAATTTAAAAATAGAACTACCATATGATCCAGCAATTCCACTTCTGGGTAAGTATTCAAAATTACTAAGTCAAAAAGATATATGTATGCCCATTTCATTGCAGCATTATTCACAAAAGCCAAGATTTGGAAACAACCTAAGTGCCCATCAATAGATTAGTACAAAAACACAGTTGTACACACAAATATTATTCAGTCATAAAAAGAAGGGAATGTTGCCATTTGAAGCATGAATGCATCGTGACGGTATTATGCTAGTGAAATAAGTCAAGAGAGAGAAAGACAAATACTGTGTGATCTCACTTATATGTGAAATCCAAAGAATAAAACAAAAAGAAAATAAGAATAAAAAAGAAAAAATAAGTCAAAATGAGTGAAGAGGGTCAAAAATTACAAACTTCCAGTTAGTAAGTTAGTCATGAGGATGTAATATACAGCGTTGTGTGTACTGACTAAGTTGCTTCAGTTACGACAACTCTTTGCAACCTTAGAGACTGTAGCCCACCAGACTCTTCTGTCCATGGGATTCTTCAGGTAGGAACACTGGAGTGGGTTGCCATGGCCTCCTCCAGGGGATCGTCCCAACCCAGGGATTGAACCCACTTTTCTTACGTCTCCTGCATCAGCAGGCAGGTTTACCACTAGAACCACCTGGGAAGCGCGCATACAGCATGATAACTGTAGCTAATAACACTGTATTGCATATTTGAAAGCTGTTAGTCAAGTGGGCCTTGGAAAGCATCGCTACAAACAAAGCTAGTGGAAATGATGGAATTCCAGTTGAGCTGTTTCAAATCCTGAAAGATGATGCTGTGAAAGTGCTGCACTCAATATGTCAGCAAATTTGGAAAGCTCAGCAGTGGCCATACAACTGGAAAAGATCAGTTTTCATTCCCATCCCAAAGAAAGGCAGTGCCAAAGAATGTTCAGACTACTGCACAATTGAACTCATCTCACACGCTAGTAAAGTAATGCTCAAAATTCTTCAAGCCAGGCTTCAGCAATATGTGAACCGTGAACTCCTTGATGTTCAAGTTGGTTTTAGAAAAGGCAGAGGAATCAGAGATCAAATTGCCAACATTCACTGGATCATGGAAAAAGCAAGAGAGTTCCAGAAAAACATCTATTTCTGCTTTATAGACTATGCCAAAGCCTTTGGCTGTGTGGATTACAATAAACTGTGGAAAATTCTGAAAGAGACGGGAATACCAGACCACCTGACCTGCCTCTTGAGAAATCTGTATGCAGGTCAGGAAGCAACGGTTAGAAATGAACTTGGAACAACAGACGGGTTCCAAATAGGAAAAGGAGTACGTCAAGGCTATATACTGTCACCTTGCTTATTTGACTTATATGCAGAGTACATCATGAGAAACACTGGACTGGAAGAAACACAAGCTGGAATCAAGATTGCTGGGAGAAATATCAATAACCTCAGATATGCAGATGACACCACCCTTATGGCAGAAAGTGAAGAGGAACTAAAAAGCCTCTTGATGAAAGTGAAAGTGGAGAGTGAAAAAGTTGGCCTAAAGCTCAACATTCAGAAAACGAAGATCATGGCATCCGGTCCCATCACTTCATGGGAAATAGATGGGGGAAACAGTGGAAACAGTGTCAGACTTTATTTTTGGAGCTCCAAAATCACTGAAGATGGTGACTGTATCCATGAAATTAAAAGACACTTACTCCTTGGAAGAAAAGTTATGACCAACCTAGATAGGATATTAAAAAGCAGAGATATTACTTTGCTGACTAAGTTCTGTCTAGTCAACGCTATGGTTTTTCCTGTGGTCATGTATGGGTGTGACAGTTAGACTGTGAAAAAGGGTGAGCACTGAAGAATTGATGCTTTTGAACTGTGGTGTTGGAGAAGACTCTTGAGAGTCCCTTGGACTGCAAGGAGATCCAACCAGTCCATTCTGAAGGAGATCAGCCCTGGGATTTCTTTGGAAGGACTGATGCTAAAGCTGAAACTCCGTACTTTGGCCACCTCATGTGAAGAGTTGACTCACTGGAAAAGACTTTGATGCTGAGAGGGATTGGGGGAAGGGAGGAGAAGGGGACGACAGAGGATGAGATGGCTGGATGGCATCACGGACTTGATGGACGTGAGTCTGAGTGAACTGTGGGAGTTGGTGATGAACAGGGAGGCCTGGCGTGCTGCAATTCATGGGGTTGCAGAGTCGGACACGACTGAGCGACTGAACTGAACTGAACTGATGAGAATAGATATTATAAGTTCTCATCACAAAAAGAAATTTGTAACTTTGTATGGTGAGATGACTTGCAGATATTAACTAAATTTATTGTAGTGAACATTTTGTAATATACACAAATATCTAATCGTTATATTGTGTAACAAAGTTGGAAATAATATATGCCAATGGTGGAGGTGATTTAGTGGCTCAGTTGTGCTTGACTCTTGTGACCCCATGGACTGTAACCTACCTGGCTCCTCTGTCTGTGGGACTTCCCAGGCAAGAATACTGGAGGGGGTTGCTGTTTCCTCTCTAGGGAATGTTCCTGACCCAGAGATCAAACCTGGGTCTCCTACATTGCAGGTAGACCTGAACTGCACACAGATTCTTTACTGACTGAGCCACCAGAGAAGCTGTTAATATATGCCAAATACACCTCAATTAAAATACTCCAGGCAGGAATATTAGACTGGGTTGCTATTTCCTTCTCCAGATCTTCCCAACCCAGGGTTTGAACCCAGGTATCCCGCATTGCAGGCAGACGCTTTACCATCTGAGCCACCAGGGAAGCTCCATACTTGATATAGTAAGTAAGTAAAGTCGTTCAGTCGTGTTCGACTCTTTGCGACCCCATAGACTGTAGCCTACCAGGCTCCTCTGCCCATGGGATTCTCCAGGCAAGAGTATTGGAGTGGGTTGCCATTTCCTTCGCCAGAGGATCTTCCCAACCAAGGGATCGAACCCGGGTCTCCCGCATTTTAGGCAGACACTTACCATCTGAGCCTCCAGGGAAGCCCATACTTGATATAAGATGGGATATATATCTCATACATACACACATACATATATAATTTCCTATTCTACATATGTATGGAGATATCTATTTATCTAATTCTAAACTGAGACCAGTCAGTCTGATTACAAAGCCATTATAGACATAGTCATAAAATAATTAAAGATGTTGAAAGCTATAATGCTGAATTGATGTTAGTAAATAAATCATGTTTTCATCACTAATTAAAAATCAGGTCACATCAAATATGAGCTTAATGTGAGGTAGAATCTCTCACTAGTATTAAATTAGTCAATTATTTCTATTAAGATCTTTCCATACATTCTCTTTTGTACCTGAATAAATGTACAGATTGATGTATGGCAAAACCAATACAATATTGTAAAGTAATTAGCCTCCAATTAAAATAAATAAATTTATTTTAAAAAATTTAAAAAAGGTATGGAAGAGAATTAGGGACAGTGAGTTATAGGGATTATAGTTACTAGGGATTATAGGTGAGTTATAATCTCATTGGTTAATTAAAATTAACCAATGGTTAATTAACAATTGGTTAATTGTTCAAATAAAACAATTAGGAATAATATTCCTATATGCCTTGGACTTACTTTTCATTCATTGCTCCCCAACCCTGTCAATTCAAGATCTTTTAATCTGTTCATTTTCTTCTCTTTTAGATCTAATGATGTTAAATGTAACTTCTTTCAGGATATCTTAATTCTTAACATAGGTTGCTGCTGCTGCTGCTGCTGCTAAGTCACTTCAGTCTTGTCTGACTTTGTGTGACCCCCATAGATGGCAGCCCACCAGGCTCCCTATTCCTGGGATTCTCCAGGCAAGACCACTGGAGTGAGTTGCCATTTCCTTCTCCAATGCATGAAAGTGAAAAGTGAAAGGGAAGTCTTTCAGTCATGTCTGACACTTTATGACCCCCATAGACTGCAGCCCACCAGGCTCCTCCACCCATGGGATTTTCCAGGCAAGAGTACTGGAGTGGGGTGCCATTGCCTTCTCTGGTAACATAGGTTCAGTTCAGTTCAGTTCAGTTGCTCAGTCGTGTCCGACTCTTTGCGACTCCACGAATCGCAGCATGCCAGGCCTCCCTGTCCATCACCAACTCCCAGAGTTCACTCAGACTCATGTCCATCAAGTCTGTGATGCCATCCAGCCATCTCACCCTCTGTCGTCCCCTTCTCCTCCTTCCCCCAATCCCTCTCAGCATCAGAGTCTTTTCCAATGAGTCAACTCTTCGCATCAGGTGGCCAAAGTACTGGAGTTTCAGCTTTAGCATCATTCCTTCCAAAGAAATCCCAGGGCTGATCTCCTTCAGAATGGACTGGTTGGATCTCCTTGCATTCCAAGGGATTCTCAAGAGTCTTCTCCAACACCACAGTTCAAAAGCAGCAATTCTTCCAGTGCTCAGCCTGCTTCACAGTCCAACTCTCACATCCATACATGACTACTGGAAAACCATAGCCTTGATAGACTAATATTTCTTCCATAGCAACAATGTCTATAACCCAGGGAAAGAATGAATGCTACACTGTAATTCTCCCTCATTTTTTTTCCATTAAATCAGAAGTCCCATAAGTAGTTCAATATTATATCCACAGCACTGAGAAAGTTCTATTAGTGAAGAAGAGTTGCATTACAGATTCATGTAGAAAATAAAGTCTATGGGAAGGGGCAAAGGAAAACCAGGAGTCTCATCCAATAAAACCAGTAGTATGTTTGGTTACCTGGGAAAACAAAGGCCCAGATTATAAATGGTGTTGAAAGGTAGGGTTTAAACTCACAGAGAGAGACTCTCATTATAGAATGTATGCTGCTGCTGCTGCTAAGTCACTTCAGTTGTATCCGACTCTGTGTGACCCCATAGACGGCAGTCCACCAGGCTCCCCCATCCCTCGGATCCTCCAGGCAAGAATACTGTAATTGGGTTGCCATTTCCTTCTCCAATGCATGAAAGTGAAAAGTGAAAGTGAACTGGCTCAGTCGTGTCTGACTCTTCACAATCACATGGACTGTAACCTACCAGGCTCCTCCATCCATGTGGCTTTCCAGGCAAGAGTACTGGAGTGGGGTGCCATTGCCTTCTCTGTATAGAGTGTATAGCATATAGGTAAAGAATAAATTCTATATTTAAATATGAATAATTTAGTTGCTTAAAAGAAAAATTGATGGGAGCAGAGAAAGTCTGATACTAGATAAAAACATTAGACTTTCGGGTCTAGGTGTCATTCCATTATTACAGCTGATATTGAGAGAGTACGGTGTGCTATATGTTTTACAAAACTCAATTCACTTACTGTGAGACTAGTTTTATTAGTCCAGTTCTACATGCAAAGAAATATGTCACAAGATAAGTGTGATAAGGACTTCCTAAAATAATCTTCAATGATCCCCCTCTACCCCTCACACAGACAATATTCACAACCTCTGTAATCTCTTTCCTTGAGTTTGGCTTAGATTTGCTGAGTTTCTTCCAACAATGTCCGTAACAACAAGTCAAGACAGAAGTGGTTGGATGCCATTCATGAAATTAGATTATATAACTGTATTTTCTGTTTTGCAGGCTCTCTCGTTCTCTTTGGATTATTTACTCTTGGGAAAATCAGCTGCCATGTCATGAGGCACCCCTGTGGGAATGGTCTATGTGAGTCCCCATCCACAGAAGCCTTAACAATAGCTGAAACCCTAGTCAATATACTAACTACTGACTTCTGAGATATCCTCAGCCAGAACCACCCAGCTAAACTGTTTCCAGATTCCTGATTCACAGAAAATAAGATATTTTATTTGTTTTGTTTTGTTTTTGGTTAAGTATTGGGGTGAACTGTTACACAACTGGTAACTGACATAGTAAATGAGAAGGAATGTAAAACCCAGGCTCCTGAGTTTGAACTTTTCACTGTTTATCAAGATGATGTTAAAATATAATTTCTCAAGGTGAAGAGGTAAAGTTTATTTCAAAAGTTGAAATATGAAGAAATATACATAGAGTCATAAAAGAATGATGCCTGCTATATAAAATAAGCATGCTTATTTTTATTTAAATAATTTTTAAAATAGAGAAATACAATAAGCTATGCCAAGTTTACCACATACTGCCTTTTTAGTATTTCAAACACAGAATAATTAAAACTTAAGTTATTCTCTAACTTGAGCAGAGCAAGAGAAAGCATGAGAATGCTGACACATTCAGAGTAATGATAATGATGTGGGACCTGAATGGAAAATGAAGAAGTCATTCCTTGAAATAAATAGTTAATAAAGACAATTCTTCAACAACTCTGAATGTGACTACCCAAACTCTTTTAAAATATGATTTTTCCCCTATAGTGTGAGCCTGATGATGCAATCAAATTCTGCCTTATGTGTTAAATACTGACTCAAGCCACTTATACTGACTTTGAGTGAACTGTACAGGCAGTGGGTAAAATGTGTGTGTGTGTGTCCATGTATTTGTTATGTGGGATCAGGTGATCTAAAAATACATGTAGATACTGTTTGCATTCAAATTACCCCAGTTTAACTAAACATCTATAGAGGCTTCCTGACAATCTCATTTTCCTGACAATCTCATTTTCCTGACGTTGACAATTTTCCTTTTTTGTTTTTTAATGAAAAGCAACTGTTTTAGATCTCACTTAGGTTTGACGCATTACAGCAATATTCCTGTTATTTAAATGTCTTCTTCAAATGTCAACATACATAAATTATTTTATAATGTCATTAGATCATATGATTTTATATGCATAAATATAAATATTTTTTATCTTCATAATTAAATGTGAGTAACCAAAACAGAAGTTAGATGGCTATTTTAGCTTGTAAAACAAGTGAAAATTGATAGTAAACTATATGCTTTAAATTTCTTTGATTTGAAGTGCAGTTTATTCCAGGAGCAGTACTGTTTTACTCTGCTTATTATTTATTTATTCATTTTTAATTGTGGTAAAAAAAACATGGACCATGAGATCTTAAATTTCTAAGTGTGCATTGTAGTACTGTTAACTATAAGTACAATGTTCAAGAGTAGATCTTTAGACCTCTTCATTTTGTTTGAGTGAAGCTCTGTACAGATTGAATTATAGTCCCTCAGATTCATCTACTCTCAGCCCTAGCCAACCACCATTCTACTTTCTATTTCTATGAGTTTGCCTACATTTGATACTTCATTTAAGTGGATGAATCTTAAGGACAGTATGCTATATGAATTAAGCCAGTAACACAAGTACAAACCCTTCAATTATCATCTCTGAATCAACAAATTTCCTCCAATATTTTACCATAAACACAAAAGCTGCACACACACTCCCAAACCAAATCTCAAACACAGGCAAACTTCAGAGACTCCTATTTATTATCCTATACCAAGCACTGAAAAACAGTCAGGATAAAGTCATTAGCAAGCCTTTCCATGTGATAGCTGTGTACCTACAGTCTGAAAGAATGAATTTAGATGGTCCAGTCCTTGTATATATTCTAAGATCTGATTCACTCCAGTTTTACTGATTAAGCAAACAGCTGAGCCTGCACCATTCCATCCTGTCTTACGATGGGTTAGAGACTAAGGCTTGAAGGAGCATTCAATGGGCAGGTACTCTTAGTCATTTCAACAATATGTTGCAGGGTATCAGTGTAACTTCAGACATATATTGAACAGAACACAGACCCAGAGCTTAATCTTATAACTTAAAATACTAAAACACCAAACAACAAATGGCAGAAGCTACAGAGGAGATACAAATGCTACTGCACACATGAAACTTATGTCATTGGACTGTAGCCCTCCTCTGCCCTACACCACTGCACCCATTTAATAAAAACTGAATTCAGGGAGCCCACTGCACCCATTTAATAAAAACTGAATTCAGGGGAGCACAAAAGCAATGTAAAGGCACCACGGTCTGTTCTTTCTATCCTTTTTCTTACTGTGTGCTATTTTTCTAATTGCCAGAAGAGGATACTAAAAACTAATTTTAAGACACATATACAAAAAGAAGAACACAGCTGTTTCCTACCTTGCTGATCCTCTGGTTTGCATGCTCTCCTTTTCCCCAGACCCTGTCACAGTGGACATCTAGAAAAAAAAAAAAAAGAAAAAAGTGGGCAAAGCCTCGCAAGTTTCTTATTCTTTCTAAAGAAACTTTTCAAATTTTTTTCATTTTTCATTTCTTTGCTCTCTTTAATATTTTCAAACATGCAAGCACAAAATTAGTTTCAGACAGTTGACTATTTGGAAAACTGACTGCTTTGCATCAAACTGCATTCTCCCAAATTCATACATGAAGCTTTAACTCTCAAGGAGGCGGCATTTGAAGATGGGGCCTTTGGGAGATTATTGGTTTAGATGAGACCATGAGGGTGGAGCCCTCGCAATGGAATCATTACTACACTTATAAGAACAGGAAGACACTGGAGTTGTTGTCTCTCCTCACCAGATGAAGACAGTGAAAAGGCCACCATCTCCAAGCCAAGAAGAGAGCTGTTCAGGAAGTATACTGGCTCGTATTTTGGACTTCCAGCTATCAGAACTCTGACAAATAAATGTGTGTTATTTAAGCCAAACAGTTCATGGTATTTTATTACAATGCCACAGCTGACTAGGAAACTGCCTTATACTTTAGTAAAAAAAAAAAAAAAAATGTACATTAGAGTATTATCCCAAAGTAACTCATGTAATTTGCCATCTTTCAGTAAGTTTATTATTAATATGTTTAGTCAGAAAACAAAATGAAAACACTTACAATAGTACACATGTTCTAAATTCAATAGTTTCATTGTTAAAATTTCTTCTATACTACCCAAATTAAGAGTAAAAATAGATTCATTAAAATATAATCTTATGTTTTCCTTACTTTATTCAATTTCCAAGTAAAAGATCTAATCAGTTAAGTAGCAGAAACAATTACATAAGAATATTTTCCCCATTTCACTTATTCAAAAATAATTGTATTCAAATACAATTCTCTCAAATAGTTCAGTATTATTCTAAAATTCAATGAAGACTATGACTTAACACAGTTAACTAATACCAAGAAATAGAAATAATGCCAATTTCCATTTTTTGTAGGATATAATGTAAATATAATAGTTTTTACTGCATGCTTACCAATAACTAACTATATTAAAATTCTGATTTGTGATTTCTCTGAGTCTAAACTTTTTCTCTACTTAATTCTTAATCACCTTAGTTTTTCGTTAAAATATTTTTATCATTTTTCCTAACTTCGGTATACTTTAGGTGATTTTTTCTTTCTATAATTTTATATTTATTATATTTGCCAAATGCAAAGATCACTCCAAATAAAACTTAATTTCTCATAAACTTATTTTACATGAATTAAATAAATCATTATAAAACCATGGCAATAACAGATCACTGAAATTTATCATATGATTAGTAACATAAGTGCTTAGTACTCAGATCAGTTCTAATAAGAATAGTTGAAATTTCCAATACTATAAACACTGATCACCATTTCCTCCCCTTATAGCTCAGCCGATAAAGAATCTGCCTGCTGTTCAGGAGAGCCAGGTTCGATTCCTGGGTTGGGAAGATCCTATGAAAAGGAAATGGCAACCAATTCCAGTATACTTGCCTGGAAAATCCCACGGATACAGGAGTCTGGCAGGCTACAGTCCATGGAGTCTCAAGAGTCGGATACAACTTGGTGACTAAACCACAACCATTTCCTCCAATTTTTCTGCCTTTTTTTTTTTTCCTTTTTGTTTCTTTGTTCCTTGTTTTGTCCCAGAAAGACAGGCCACATTAATCCTAGCTGAAGGTCCTAACAAATCTATCCACTAAATCATTAGTTCAACTAAAATGCAGACAGGTAAATGATGGCTTCACAGAGGAATCTGTTACTAAGTCAGTTAGCTATGCTGATTAGCAAAGCGCAGAGAGGGATATTCTTACAAAATTCCAGCAGAAAAGAAAACAAAAGAAGGACACCCTGCATGGTATTTTCCAAAACTTGCTTCGCTACAGGTACAAGAACACAACCTTAAAAAATTATTTCAGTTATTTGAGATATTAAAGTTAATCATAGCTCATAGTGAATGATTTTAAGCTAGCACATATACTTATTCAATTGCGAATATATCTATGTGTGTGTGTGTGTATATGTGTGTTTTGTGTATGTATATATATATGTATATATATCATATGTAGTCAAAAGATATATATTTTTTAAATTTTATGTTTACTTTATTCTACGTTACAACACTGTATTGGTTTTGCCATACATTGACATGAATCAGCCACAGGCGTACACGAGACCCTGATCCCGAAGCCCCCTCCCATCTCCCACCCCATATCATCTCTTTGGATCATCCCCATGCACCAGGCCCAAGCATCCTGTATCCTGTATCGAACATAGACTGGTGCTTCGTTTCTTACATGATAGTTTACATGTTTCAGTGTCATTCTCCCAAATCATCCCACCCTCTCCCTCTCCCTCAGAGTCCAAAAGTCTGTTCTATACCTCTGTTGTCTCTTTTTCTGTCTCACATACAGGGTCATCATTACTATCTTTCTAAATTCCATATATATATGTTAGTATACTGTAATGGTGTTTTTCTTTCTGGCTTACTTCACTCTGTATAATCAGCTCCAATTTCATCCATCTCATTAGAACTGATTCAAATGTATTATTTTTAATGGCTGAGTAATACTCCATTGTGTGTATGTACCACAGTATTCTTATCCATTCATCTGCTGATGGACATCTAGGTTATTTCCGTGTCCTGGCAATTATAAACAATGCTGCAATGAACATTGGGGTACATGTGTCTCTTTCAATTCTGGTTTCCTCGGTGTGTATGCCCAGCAGTGGGATTGCTGGGTCATAAGGCAGCTCTATTTGAAGCTTTTAAGGAATCTCCACACTGTTTTCCAGAATGGCTGTACTAGTTTGCATTCCCACCAACAGTGTAAGAGGGTTTCCTTTTCTCCACATCCTCTCCAGCATTTATTGTGTGTAGGTGTTTGGATCGCAGCCATTCTGACTGGTGTGAAATGGTACCTCACTGTGGTCTTGATTTGCATTTCTCTGATAATGAGTGATGTTGAGCATCTTTTCCTGTGTCTGTTAGCCATCCGTATGTCTTCTTTGGAGAAATGCCTGTTTAGTTCTTTGGCCCATTTTTTGATTGGATCGTTTATTTTCCTGGAGTTGAGCTGCATATTTTCTGTCTAAAATTGGTGATGGTTCAGTCACTAAGTCATGTCCAACTATTGTGGCTCCATGGACTGTAGCCTGCCATGGAATTTTCCAGGCAAGAATACTGGAGTGTTTTGTCATTTCCTTCTCTAGGGGATCTTCCCAACCCAGGGATCAAACTTGGGTCTCTTGCACTGCAGGTGATTCTTTACTGACTGAGCCATTACTTTCCATTAATCTGTATTACAAGCATAATACATCAGTATTATGTTAAAAATGTGCAATCTGAACACTTGGCAGAATAAGTGAAAACACTCTGTTTTAATTAGCATAACTTTGATAGCCTGAAATACTTAGTAATTTTAAAATATTTCACTTATGTAGTAGTTAGATATTGCTTATATTCTTGATTCTGGCTTTTAGGCAACCTACAAAGTGATAAATTTTGTTATTCAAACACTAAATGACATACTTCTATATATATTCAAGATAGAATGTCATGTGGAAACCAAGAGAGAAACAGAACTGCTTTCCAGTCTTCCTGAACAAAATGTGCACATTGTGACTATTAGACTGGATTTAAATTAATGTTCAAAGAACTAAATGCCTACTCAAATCCAACCGTATAAACATTTAGAAGGCACTTTCAGAGTGCTTAGAGACAATGACACCTGCAGACTTAAAAATAAATGAATTCTGTTACGTCTCCACTGTATACTAGTCTGAGTTATTTAAAGACGATCCTAAGACATGATTACACGTGCAAGAAATTTGTTGGGGATGTGAGAAGGAAAGCACCTTCAAACCATAATGAAAGTTTGGCACTTACAGAAGGGAGAGAGAAAGATAGAGGAGTAAAAAAAAAAAAAAAAATCAGACAGTAGAAACCAAGTTTCAAGAAAGTTTTGGCTAATGCAAGGAGTTTTCCTTCCTGAGTTAGCTATTGGAGGAGTTAACATCTTACCCAAATGAGCCTCCTTAATAGCTCCACCATGTTCAGTCATGGCCTGGAATCTGCCTGGGGAATGTGTAGGCAGCAAGGGACCCAGAGGTGTACAGGTGGGGTCAGTAAATTATGCTCACCACATAGGAGACTGGAACTGTCATATTCACAAGGTCTGAAAAAGTATTAGTCACCTGTTGTTTCAAAATACTGTCTATAATATATCAGGCTTATTTACTAGTTTGCTCTTTTGCTAATTCTCTATAACTGGGAATATATTCCAAGAAATACTGAGATAAATAAAACATCATTTCTCTTGAAATGTCTCTACAATATTGCTGCAATTGTAATTAGAGATCTATCTAGATACTTTAGTGATAACAATCAGATTATCCTAAAATTTATTAGGAGAAAAGATTGTGCAAGAGATTCATGAATGTAATAGGAAAATATAAAAAATACAAAAGATAAATACAAAATGCTGCATATATAGAAACATACATTAAAAGGTTAGTGACAAATTATGTGTTATTACTAAGTATTAAATGAGTACATCAATGTAAAATTTTAAAGTACAAAATTTGTATTTAGAATATAAGAAAAGTCAGCATTTCAAATTTCTGTGAAAATAGTGTACAAGATAGCCAGTGTTACCATATATCACAATAGTACACTTGGAATAAAACTGAATCTAAAAATCAATTCATAACTGACTGAAACTCTCCATATAATTAAGAATGCACTACAGAAAAAAATAGATAATACATACAAATAGGATTTGAAAAGTCTTTGTGAACATGATACAAAACAAACCCTGCTCTTTCCTATAATAAATATTACTACATAAAATTTGGAGGAAATGGCAACCCACTCCTGTATTCTTGCCTGGGAAATCCCATGGACAGAGGGACCTTGTGCACTACAGTCCATGGGGTCTCAAAGAGTCAGATACTTTTTATTTGTAAAAAGTTTCTGTTTTCCTGTAAGATTTAAAGACTGCTTCCCATTGAAATATTAACTGGAGAAACAAGGTCCTCTCTATCCACTGATAATAGGTTTGAGTAGTTAGTCACTCAGTTGTGTCCAAATCTTTGCAACACCACGGACTGCAGCCCACCAGGCTCCTCTGTTCATGGAATTCTCCAGGCAAGAATACTAGAGTGGGTTGCCATGCTCTTCTCCAGAGGCTCTTCCCAACTAAGGGATTGAACCTGGGTCTCCTGCATTGTGAGAGGGTTCTTTACCATCTGAGCCACCAGGAAGCCAGGGATATCAGGCTTAGCCAGTAAAGTTGGCTTTCATCACTGCCTCTGAGCAGTAGTTACATATGTCTTAACAAAACAAGAGATGTATGCAATAGTTAGGAGTTGTTTTCAATCTGGATCCTGGAATTGGAAACATATGCACACAAGTAAAAGTGCAGAAAGCTCATCCTTTATAGCTAACCAGAAAGATGAAGAGAAAATTACAAAGTAAAATAATCCTGGTTATATGATTTGGAAGAGATAATCTATCCATACAATGTCTCAAGACAAAATTATCTCTTCCTTATTTTATGTCTCAAAATTCTTTTGTCTCAATTAGATCTCTGGGTCAGGAAGATTCCCTGAGTAGAAAATGGCAACCCATTCCATTCTTCTTGTGTGAAAAATTCCACAGACAGAGGAGCCTGGAGGGCCACAGTCCATGGGGTTGCATAGAGTCAGACATGATTGAGTGACTAAGCACACAAAACACAGGAACACAAGATCTATTTTTTTTTTTTTAATTTAAAAGCTCAGTGGTTTGGAAACTCCACACTGGCTCTTAAGGGAAAAACGTTGAGGTTAGAAAACTAGTGCCTTTTGTTGTTGTTGTTGTTATTTTTAAAAGCATAATATTTATCTGATAACTAAAGGATTTGGAACACAGCTTAATTAACAAGAGAGAGCAGGACTTCTGTGGTGGTACAGTGGCTAAAACTCCAAGCTCCCAATGCAAGGGGCCATAGCTCCACAGTCAGGGAGGTGGATTGCATATGCCTTAACTAAAGTCGTTAACTGGAGGGTCCAGCATGCCACAAAAAACACTAAGGATCCTGTGTCCCACAACTAAGACTTGGTGCAGATAAATAAATAAATAGGACACAATAATTAAAAAAACAACAACAAGAAAATACAGAGCATTTATATTTGGGCCAAAATCATGACTTTACTGTAATTTAGCATTTAGGGAGAAACCATAACAAACGTGTGGCTAACTTTCTAGGTTGCCTGTGTTCTAACACAGCATTAAATTGGATCTTTATTTTCCAAGGTACATTCCCAAAAGATGCTCTATGATCAATGTTGTAGGGTCAAATGATCTTGGGAAGTACTGTTCTCTACAATTACCTCTTGAAATTTTAAGTATCCACTGTTACAACTAAAGATCTTATCACCCTGAAGTAAGTAAAACTATTTGACTCAGAATTTCCTAGCTTATTATCTTGGGATGTTTTTAACCAATAACCTGTATTATTCTTCTGCTAAATTGAATTTCCTATAGCACATTTTAGAAAATGTGGAATCAGATGATATAAAGAAATAAGATGAAGTCTCATAATTTTAACTTCCCCAAAATTAGCTTCTCTGATTTGCATCTTAGACTCTTGATTTTTACATCTAGACAAAAAATAAACACATGTTTAATAATACATATATTGGCAAATTATAATAGATGGCTTTTTCTTATATTCTCAATATCCTCACTATAAAGAATAGAACTATAATAAAATACTCTTGTAATAAAATAAATATTTTTAATGATGAACTTGTATATTTTTTAACACAACTAAAGAGTGTTGTTTAGCATTCAGAAAACCCAAGATCTAATTAAAAGCAATTTTTCAGTGGTATCCCTAGCAGTTTATTTTTTCTAAATAATAACTGCTCACTTAGAGCTCTGTCTTTACATAGTTAATGAATTTAAAAAATATTATTAAGAACAAATTGTATTATTCTATCAACAGAGCCAAATTATAGATCTAAAAATAATTTGTATGTAGCCTTTTTTTTTTAACTTTTTCTGAGCCTCTAATTCCTCACCTGCAAAACTGGAATAATAATGAGATCTATCCCATAAGTAGCAATAATTGAAGAACACAAACATGCCATTGCCAGGGCATCCCAGTTCCCAGTATCCTATCAACAAGATACCCTTATACCCTGTTATAATGTTATTGTGGGAAATGTCATGATGAAATCAATGAATCGAAGTTAAACATTTTTCTCAAATCTCTCTTTTGCTTGTTCTTCTCCTAATACTTTTTGTTGTTGTTTCTATTGTTAGAGAGTTGGATGGGTATGATCAATATATAAGAAATAACAATAATAAAGCAATAAACTATGCAAATTGTAATGATCATACCATTCCTAAAGTATTTTTAGACTCTTGTGTTCAAAATACTGCTTTCCTCAATCTTTTAGATGACAGTCTAAGAGGTCTAAATTTATGTACCATTCATACTACTATCACTCAGTGATTTTTACATAAGAAACTAAAACCTATTTTCTTAATCAATGCTCTCCTGTTCGCTTAGTGGAAGATGCCTCAATCCTGCTTTTCTAGAAGGAATAAAAAGGGCCTTAAATCATTAAAGAACATGCTGAAATGATTTAAGTTAAAAGAGGATAAAGAATGGAATCCAAAGCTCCTGATACCCATTGCTGTCTCAATCTGTCTGCCTATTCTGCAGAAAAAATGGTTTTACATTAGCTAAATTGAAGTAAAATGCAGCTTGAGGGAGTCACTGCTCATGATTTCTTCTAAGTGTTCTAATATGCATCTGGCATATTTGGAAACTTTTAAACATTTCTTCCCTTTGAGCGCTATTACTTATTAAAGTGAAAATCTTGCCAGCTAGGTATCCTTGGTAGTTTATTTATCCCCGAGACACATAGTTGATGAGGCTGCATGTGGCAAAGCCTGTGCTCCATTTAAAGATAGCAGAGAATTTACATTGTTGGGATATATAACTATTTCTGAGCATATAAACCCCCTGCTTCTATGTGTTGAAGCTCATAAAGAACATGTAGAAACTAACTGAATTGGACCCAACAGTGCTCTGCTGCTCTGTCATACACAATAATGCGACATCATTTATCTTGATTGTTCCTCACAACAGAAGCAATACATTTAAGAGGCATATGGGGATACAGAAAGGAATGAGACTTATGTTTGCATGTGTTTGTTAATATTGACGATTAAAAGCTAAATTGAGGAAAATAAAACTTGGGAAATAAAAATTTTAAAGGTTAAGTTCAGTTCAGTCGCTCAGTCATGTCCGACTGTTTGTGACCCCATAAATCGCAGCACGCCAGGCCTCCCTGTCCATCACCAACTCCCAGAGTTCACTCAAACTCACGTCCATTGAGTCCGTGATGCCATCTAGCCATCTCATCCTCAGTCTTCCCCTTCTCCTCCTTCCCCCAATCCCTCCCAGCATCAGAGTATTTTCCAATGAGTCAACACTTCTCATGAGGTGGCCAAAGTACTGGAATTTCAGCCTTAGCATCATTCCTTCCAAAGAAATCCCAGGGTTGATCTCCTTCAGAGTGGACTGGTTGGATCTCCTTGCAGTCCAAGGGACTCTCAAGAGTCTTCTCCAACACCACAGTTCAAAAGCAACAATTCTTCGGTGCTCAGTTTTCTTTATAATCCAACTCTCACATCCATACCTGACCACTGGAAAAACCACAGTCTTGACCAGATGGACATTTATTGGCAAATAATATCTCTGCTTTTGAATATATTGTCTAGGTTGGTCATAACTTTCCTTCCAAGGAGTAAGTTTTTTTTAATTTCATGGCTGCAATCACCATCTGCAGTATATTTTTAATTCTTCCTAATAAGCTATTAAAGTAGTACATACTTTTATTGTTTATAAAAATACATTATTGAGGAAAAGTTATATAAATAGCTGCACCCTCAAATTTAAAACACTAGAATTACTTATTAAGAATGTACTTTGGGCAAAACTCTTCCCAGAGGCATTCCTTGAAACACAGATAATCCTGATATATGTTTGATCAAAGATTTCATACTATAGCAGGAGACACAAGCTATGTAGATAACAACCACAATCCAAGATAGAAAGTGGTAAGTGTTTTATTCAAAATTTAAATACAAAAGGGATTGAAGAAGATATGATTAACATTTGATAAGTCCATTTCTATGTAATTTTACCAGTTTTATTAAGTTTATTTCACACAGATCTGATTTGCCAATAGTTGACATTTTTGAGAGAGTTACAAGGGAACGTAATCAACACTGGAAGTGCTAAGTCCCAGACACAACATTAGCTAGGCTTATAATGATTATGCTCTTTAATTCTTGCAACAAACCTTTAAGATGTTATTACTGGCTGCATCTTACTGATGAGGAAAGATTGACCATAATCAAGTAGTTGGTCCACGATTACCAAGAGAGAAAAATTAAAAAAAAAAAAAAATAAGGCAGGATTCTTGGATGTGAATCATTTTCACCTTCTGCCTCCTTGCCATGACTGGACTTTTGGACTCTGAGGGAGAGGGAGAGGGTGGGATGATTTGGGAGAATGGCATTGAAATAGGTACACTATCATATAAGAAACGAAGTGGATACAGGATGCTTGGGGCTGGTGTACGGGATGATCCAGGAAGATGATATGGGGTGGGAGGTAGGAGGGGGCTTAGACATTGGGAGATTGTGTACACCTGTGGCTGATTCATGTCAATGTATGGCAAAACAAATACAGTATTGTAACGTAGAATAAAGTATTTTTAAAAAAGGAAAAAATAGAATAATTTTATATTTTTCTTCCAAAGATTGACAGTTTCTGTTAAAGGAGCCCAAATATAAAGTGAAAAAGCTGTCACAGTTAATTATAAGGAAATGCGCAATTTTGCTATAGTCATAAAAATATTGTGAAAATAGTAAGTACCAAAAAAGCAACAGAAAATAACTGACATATCTGTGGAAGACAGATTCTTAATGTTTTCTTAGTTTTTTATATGTAAACATACATACATATATGTGTGTATATATTTATGGGTGTGTGTGTGTGTGTGTGTGTGTGTGTGTGGATAAATAGCTAGCTATGTATAATTTTCTTTCCTTAATGGGAATAAGAATTGAAGTTCATTTCATTCACTAGTTAGCGAAATTACTAGATTGACACAAGACAGAGAATAGTAAAATAACAGTTTGCAAATGCAAGTGAACCGTGTATGGCCCTTGCCTTTCTTTTTAGTTGCATGATATATCAATGTTCTAATTATTCATGAAAATTGTATGCAATATTTATATGAAGTAAAAACTGAAACTTGCATCCCTGTTTAAAATGAGCACATCTGCAGGACCACAATTTCACACACTGAACTTATGGAATTTAAGATAGAAAGAGGAAGAGCAAGCAAGAAGAAGACACTTAGACCTTCAAAAATCAGGAATTACAGAACCCAGATGAAACCTAAACTGGAAATCAGGCCTGTCTAAGCATAGTTAAGAAAATGTATGAGTTGTTAGTCAGAAATCTGTGTGCATGAGCACCTAATAGGACTCTTAGAATGAACTCATTCTAAAAAAAAAGACAGCCAGATATGACAAGCATCACACATTTAGAAAGCCTCAAGGATACACAGAAAAGAGGGATGCTGTGAATATAATGTGCATTCCATCATGGACTTTTCTGTGGGTTCCAATGAGCAGAACCAGTAATAACTATGGATAACATTTTTACTCACAACTCTGTAACACCTAAAAGCATATGCAGCAAAATGTTTATAATCTTGTCAAAATAATTTTATACAAAAAGGAGAACATGAATCACAAATCCTAGTTAACTAGAAATATCACCCTGAGAATATTAGTACATTATTATCAAGACTCTTGATTAAGAACATATTGCCTGGGTGTCATAGTAGGGGCACCAGCAGATTTGCATAGCCTGGAGTGTGCAGTGAAATCCAGGTGAGGTTCAAGTACAATCAATGGCAAAAGTTGTATAAAAATCATCTAATAAGATGGCTGACCAGATTTGTATTGCATTGGCCAAAAGTTGGTCAGATATTTCCTTACAATGTTACAGAGAAACTCAAACGAACTTTTGGCCAACCCAAAACATAAGCACATCTGAGATAATGCTGACCATTTCCATAAGTATATAGTACAGGGAAAGTGAAAGTTGCTTAGTCCTGTCTGACCCCATGGACTACCGTCTGCCAGGCTCCTCTGCCCATGAGGATTTTCCAGGCAAGAATACTGGAATGGGTTGCCATGCCCTCCTTCAGGGGATCTTCCCAAGCCAAGAATCAAACTCAGGTCTCCCACATTGCTGTTGATTCTTTACCATCTGAGCCACCAGGAAACCCATGGATACTGGAGTGGGTGACCTATCCCTTCTCCATGGAATCTTCCTGACCCAGGAATCAAACTGGGGTCTCTTGCATTGCAGGTTAATTCTTCATCAGCTGAGCTACCAGGGAAGCATATAGTTATTTTTAATTTACAATGGGAATTTTAGAATATGATGGATTTTACTATTTTAATTGTTTCAGAGTGTGATATCAAAGGAGAGGCATGAAATTTTTTTCTGTCTTGCTCTGCTTTTCAATGAATCAGGGTCTCCTACATTACAGGTGGATTTACTACTAAATGAGCTTGAGGGACGGAGAAGGCAATGGCAACCCACTTCAGTACTTTTGCCTGGCAAGTCCCATGGACAGAGGATCCTGGTAGGCTGCAGTCCATGGGATCGCTAGGAGTCCGACACGACTGAGCAACTTGACTTTCACTTTTCACTTTCACGCATTGGAATAGGAAATGATAACCCACTCCAGTATTCTTGCCTGGAGGATCCGAGGGATGGGGGAGCCTGGTGGGCTGCCGTCCATGGGCAGAGAGTCCATCGCACAGAGTCGGACACGACTGAAGCGACTTAGCAGCAGCAGCAGAGCTTGAGGGAAGCCCTCTTTCAATGAATTGGTTTAGTCCAGTCCCTGAGAATATATAAGCTTCTACTGATTTGGCAATGCATATATTTCTAATTTAATACTGTGGAGATGCCCAGAAAATTCCACATCCAACATCTCTGGTGATATTGTGTGCCCATGACAGCTTTAATCTTCCCCTCTGCTCAACTATAATTGAGGCAGTGTTCTTCCCGCTTCTAGATCCCTGACCTCTCTTTTCTTAGAACATTTACTCTAGAAAGCATTTATTTGTAAATCATTTCAGTGCATCTCTAGATGTAGATTGTTTTTAAGATTTCTTACAAGTTTTACAACCCAGACATGTCTTTCTCAAGGTCTTGGAAGCTCTTCCTTTAAAATGTAATCATCAGGGAACATAGAACCCCTACCTTCAATGTCTGTGGGAAGACTGGGAGTTTAACTTTGGCAGAACAACTTGCTCCAAGTTGTAAAATTACCTCCTGTCATGAAAATAGGAGAGTGTACTTTTCTTTGGAGCAAAGCCAAATTATCAAAAAGATGTCCTAAGAAATTTCAACCTAGTTTTTAAAAACTCTCCAATCCTACATTTCAAACTGCATTTCTACTCTGTTTCAGTAAACCTGAATAAAGTCTTCCTTTCTTGTTTAACTTTGTCCAATTTATCTTTAGCAGTTTTAGTTTTTACATCTTCTAAAATATCAACTTAAACCCTCTTCCATATTTCTAAATCAGTATTCTTAATCATTTGAGATAATTATGATCAAATTCCACTTATGGAATTTTGAAAACTTTTGTTTTATTTGTCCCACTTCTGAGCTTTCAGCCACATACAGAACTTATGTTTTCTAATCCCAGTAGGGAAGCATAAGAAAGGAGACCAGATACTGCACACTTTACAAATGTTTACCATTTCTTAAAAGATGTTTGCTATGTAAGGAAGTGTACAGAAAATGGATAAAAGATGTTTTAAAAATAATCTATAAATTTAATTGTGCATGCTATCTTCCCTTGCCAGCTGCCAAGTTAAATAAAGAACTGCCTAGTTTTGTAAATGCTCAAGGAAAGCACATTAAAAATGAATATAAATAGCCAAAGAGAAACTAAATGATGACTTAACCCAAATTTTTAAAGTGTATTATTTCCCAAAGAGTCTCAGAATACTTGAGAAATTCAATGACTTTAAGTCAGTATATCCACAATCTATTGCATGAAACACTAGACCTCCAAAACACCTTGGAAAATGTACTTCACTTGTCAAATAATTGTGAAAAAACAATACATAATGTGTCACCAATATGAATATTCAAGTTGCACATTAGTTTATGAAATCTGAGCATTTTGCAATAACCCATGAGAATGTATAACTCAGTAATTCCCAATATATTTTCCTAAGAATCTTTCCAACTGTTTTAAGATTCTGTTTCTTGAGTTCACTTGATACAGAAAGCTAAAAGTACATACTACATATCAAATAAGTCTATATTCAGTTTTAAGGCTTTTTTGTTGTTTTTTAAACTACATTTTGGTCACTATGATATTCAGGCCAGGCACAAAAATAAGCTGAGTACTCTTTCTACATTATAACCTAGATTTCATGCTGGGGAGCTACAATATACATGAGTACATCATGATCCTGGTAGGAAGAACATTAAAAACCACTAAAACTTCATTGATCTTTAATATCTCAACTGCATTTTTTTTTAAATAGTAGGACTTGGCTCTTTTTGTATCTCATCTCTTCATTTCTTCTAAAGAAAACCCAGGTATATGCAAAACCTTCCGCTTCTCCCACCCATTTTCCAATCATCCAATCAAGTTAATCTTCCCAAAAATAAATTCCCAATTTGTTTTTTATTTTCTTTCTTTACTGTTGCAAGTATTGCTTCCTCTGCCTAAAATCCCCTCCCAGTTTCCCTTCCTGACACATTCGTATTTAGGGCTCAGTTCCTGCATTATGACACTGTCTATGGAGAAATGGTGCTAACCACCATCTTAACTTCCTTCTAATGCAAAGGCCTCCTCTGCTAGAGACTGGTGTAAACTACGTTTTCTAGAACTTTGTAGTCTGGGTTGGCTAGAAGGGATCTATCAGTCAAACATGCTCTAAATTCGGAAGCCACAAGGGAGACAGAGAATTTACTTCTGATGTTATTTTCACTGGCAGATAAGGTTTGGGTGGAGTTTCCTGAAAAATACCAGCAGCAGTTGTCATGTATAGTCATTGGCTTTGTGGATGTCACAGGTACAGGGCCTTGGATCTGCTGATGAGGATGACAGGATAGAAACTGCTCCAATTCCTGTCTTCTTCTTGACTGCAGGTGGTGACTTGGCTCTAGTTCCAGATGTTGCCGAAACGTGCCAGTTTGGTCAGGCAGATTGACCATCATAGAAGATGGAGTTCCTCAATGGGTGAGGACTGCAGTGTGGCTTTGGAGCCATTCTTAAAAGCCCCATTTAACCTGTTTCCCCAGCTCTCCTAAAGATTTAGCAGGTGACCTAAGTACACAGCTCTTTCTGTTTAAACCAGCCAAAGAAGATTCTGTTTTATGCAACTGAGTCTTGACCTTTAAAAATGTCATATCCTCTGTGAATGCTCTCTAATTTTCTATTTTCTCACAGAACATCATGCCTATTAATAGTTTTTATTTTAAGTGTATTTTTACGTCTCCCAACAGTGTCATCTTACTGCATTGTATGACTGCTTCCTCTTCTGTGCTCTCCAAAAGGCACACCTTCCTTGTGTCCTGTCTTTTCTCTGGGAGGCCTGTCATCTTTCCTAATTCTCTTGGGTTATCTTGCAACTCATGATGGGCTTTATCAGATTTATTTTTTTTTCCTGGTCACACCTCATGGCTTACGTGATCTTACTTCCGAGACCACAGATCAAGCTCAGCCTCCATAGTGAAGTTGCTCAGTCGTGTCTGACTCTTTGTGACCCCATGGCCTGTAGCCCACCAGGCTCCTCCACCCATGGAATTTTCTAGGCAAGAGTACTGGAGTGGGTTGCCATTTCCTTCTCCAGGGGATCTTTCTGACCTGGGGAATGAACCCTGGTTTCCCTCATTGTGGGCAGATGCTTTACCGTCTGAGCCACCAGGGATGTGAAAGCATTAAATTCTAACCCCTGGGCTACTAGGTAATCCCCTGGATTATGTATTTAAAATATGCCTTTTCCTTGGTTAAGATGGAAGCATTTTTCTGTTAATTTCTATATTGAGTGGAATCATAAGCCACTTTTGTTTTTATTATTATAAAGTTATTTCTCCATAATGATAAAATATTTCCAATATGCTATTATACTCATTTACAGTGAAAAATGTATTATGATCAGGTGCATAATTTACTTGGAATTTAATACATGAGAGAAAATTATAAATTTTAATTAAATAAAGCTGTTTCATTGATTTTCAATCTCAAAATTTATCATATGCCACAAATGACATCTACTCTGGAGATTCTATTCTGCTCCAGTGGGCATCCAAGTCTTCAGATCTCACCACCTTGTTTTTCTTATTGTAACTGGATAATATGTTTAATGTCTGAGAGTTCATTACCAGTCTTACTCTTTAAAAAAAAAAAAAAGTTCCCCATGCATTTTTGTTTTTACTTTTGTTCAGATGAAATTTTGAATTTAGTTAATTTTCTAAAACTTAAATCTCATTGGAATTATATTTATTTCTGAAATTAATATCAAGGTTATGACATCACCACATTCACAGAAAGGTGTATTAGAAATTAAAGGAATTTACATGTTGAGTTTCCTTAAGTTTTTTTATAATTAGTCTCAAGAAACAAACAAACAAACAAATATATATATATATACACACACACATATACACACACGCACACATATATAACATTTTAAAATACATGCTTGTACACAAGCAAAGTCAAATAATTAATTGAACTACAATTACTGCTTTTGTTTCAATGATTTCTTCATTTCTTTAACTCATAAAATAATAGCTATATTCTGGTTTCAGTACGTTCATGTAGAAGATAATAGTAACTATTCTGGAGTCTGTATCAGAGTGTGGAATCACATTTTAATTAAACATTTGAAAATGTCACCATTAAACAATTGAAAAATTACCTTCCATGAGTCAAGAAAAATTAGCAATATTCTGAATTAGACTACCTGTACTCTACATTAAAAAGAGATACGAACAAATTTTATGTTTTTAAAGAGATTTTAGTATCAGACAGTGGTGGATTGGAGTTTCAACTTCCTAATTATTACAAAATTTAGCCTCTAATGCTCCTCAACAGGATTAAATATGTTGGCTACCCCATGGAGTTTCTGTGAAGAGTTATGTAATTAATAAACAAAACATTTATCATAGTTCCTGGTGTAGATTATCACTCAACAAAAGCAAACTGAAGATTGGATTTTATTGTGACTAATTTATACTTTTAAATACAGTTGACCCATGAACTGAGAAGGCCCACTTACACATGGAGGTTTTTGATAAATATGGTACTACAATATCACATGATCCACAGTTGTTTGGCTCAAAACCAAGGGACACAGGATATGGAACCAAGAACACAGGGGGCCCACTAGAAAGTTGTATTTCCAATTTAGGGGTGGGTCAGTGCCCCTACACTTGTGTTGTTTAAGGGTCAACTGTAGTGAAAACACATCTATGTATCTGTTATCTATTTTTATGAAGATTTGCTATTCTAAATATATATAGACCAGGTATGTATCAGAACATTCACCTGACCAATAAGAAATCCATTACATCATACTGTTAATGTCCACTTGTTAAGTAAGTGATGAGTGAAATGTGAAATCTTAAAACTATTTGCTGAGAGGGAGCTTCATGCGTAAAACATTCTACAGTTGTTATTATGTTATTGTGTTTTGTGTCCTCACGAACTCAGAACTACAAGCCTCAACACATTTGCCTAGTCACTCAGTCTGACTCTTTGCAACTCCATGGACTATAGCCCTTGAGGCTCCTCAGCCCATGGGATTCTCCAGACAAGAATACTGGAATGGGCTGCCATTTACTTCTCCATCAAACTTTTAAGAGGATAGAAATTATTTCCAGCATCTTTTCTGACTACAACATTCATTATGAAACTGGACATCAATCACAGAAAGATAAATGAGAAAAGAACAAACACTTGGAGACTAAACAATAAGATACTAAAAAACAATGAATCAATGATGAAATCAAAGAAGAAATCAGTAAATATCTCAAGATAAATAAAAATGAAAACAATATCACAAATTCTGTTGGACACAGCAAAAGCAGTTATCAAAGGGTAATTCTACCAAACACACAAAGAAGAGCTTATACCTATCCTTCTCAAACTATTCAAAAAATATAAGCAGGGGAACACTCCCAAATTCATTCTATGAAGCCTTCATCATTCTGATAATTAAAAAGAATAAGACAAAGACATTACAAGAAAAGAAAATTACAGGCCAATATCTTTGATGAATATTCTCAACAGAATATCAAAAATCCTCAACAGAAAAACTGAATCCAACAATATGTATCAAGGATCATACATCATGATCAAATGAGATTTATTCTAGGGTCATGAGAATGGTTTACTGTATTGTAATCAATCAACATGATACACTATATTCATTACTATATAAGAGGGAAGAGAAACATCAAAGCATGGAGTTTTAGAGAATTTACCTGATTTACTTTTATTATTTCTTTAAAGTTTAAATCTTTTTTTAAATGTAAATTTTTTCACCATTTCATTTCTGTATTCCCAATTCATTTTTTTGTTTTTTCAAATCTAAGCTATTTTACATATGTCTTTGAGGGTGAAGTTATTCTGCCAAGAACTAGGACACCAGGTTAATCTAACAGTTTCTCTCATCCATTAACAAATGGCTTGGACTGACTTGATTTGGCTTTCTGAAAATGTAATGGGTATGTTTGTTTTCCTTTTTTCTGCTCAGTTCTCTACAAATTTTTCAACATCTTTTGAGTTCAGTGGTTGCATAATTAGACTTTGACATAAAAAGATCTGGATATGACTCGTAATTTAGTCAGCTACAAATGCTCTAAACTTGAGTACAGTTCTTAAATGACATTACTCACCTCATAGAATAAAATTTGAATAAAAAATTCATAGAAAAAGTTTAGCATAGTTTTTGGCAAATATTGCCTTAAATTAACGATGGCAAGTTATTATTTATAAGATGTTTCCTATTTTCTATTTACCTAGAACAAAAGATATATTATTCAGCTCACTGGCTATCTTGTTTGTGTTTTGCTTTTTTGTTTGATTGTACAAATACTTCTGGAGATGGGAATGGCAACCCAGTCCAGTATTCTTGCCTGGAGAATTCCATGGACAGAGGAGTCTGGCAGACTATAGTCCATGGGGTTGCAAGAATCAGCCATGACTGAGTGACTAACATAACACATAAATTTCAAATAGAATGAATATTAAAGCATAACTTGGTATTTCTATAACTAGATGCATCTCCCTAGAGGCCAAACCTTCTGTCCTTTTTATTATTTTATCTATTGCATTTGTGTAAAAGAATACACAATATAATTTTACCACAATGAATTAATGAATGAGAGTTCCTATTGCTGTATATCCTCAAGAGCCTTTGGTATGTCAGATGTTGGTTATTCTAAAATGATTACAGTAGTATCTCATTACTTTATGCTTATTTATCTGATAACATGGTTTTTTATATCTGTTATCTGCATTTGTTCTCTGTAAGGTGTTTGTTAAGGATTTTGGACCATTTTTAATTGGCTTGTTTGTTTATTATTGAAATTTATAGTCTGTCATCTACTTTTTCATCATAGTCCTTTTATCAGATATCTTTTGCAAATATGAGTAAAAGCATTAAGGCTAGAAAAAAGGTCATCTCCATGGAGTTGTGAGTAGCACCATTCAGCTAAGAGAGTGGGAAGCAAAATGGAAAATAATCTTTGTTAGGAGTGGAATAGGATGAGTAATAGTTTGTGTATGTACATATGAACTGAATGCCAGATTAAGGACTTAAGGTTTTATTCAGCAAGTGATGGAGAACAAAACAGGTTCTCAAGCAGGACAGTGACTCACTTAGGGCTGAATCTACCATTTTATTTACAAGTACAATTAACTCTTGATTACCTTCTGTCTTGTTAATATAATGAAGCTTTTAAGCCTGGGTTGCTGAGCACTGGCAGAGAAAATTACACAATTGTTGGAATTACTGCTACAAAAATTTATGTTCCCCAACTTTGGCAGTATCATCAGGAACAATGTCAGCACTGCTTGCAAGTCCTTTATATACCCCTGGTTCACAGTTATTTTTTTTCCCCCAAAGACCATATGAAACTCTCATCATTAAGCTGTAGTCTTTCATACAGAAATTATACAGCTCCATTTCTTACTTAACAAAGGTTTTAATGGAGCTTTTATTCAAAAATAAAAAGGTAGATTTTAAAATAATGTATCTATACATCAATTGTATCTTTACAAACTAGTGATCAAAGCAGTTTTAATTATCACCTCAAATAAGTTATTTTGAAGTAAAAAATTGATCCTAGTTAATATGAGCAGAACTGTTGCTTAGGTGCTTTGGCTATTTCATTTTCTATGTATAAGATCAATTTCTATCAAGCATCATAAATAAAGTAACTAAAAAATAAAGCAGAACAACACAGCCACCCTTGCCTCCTAGTTCTAGAATCCTTGGTGTAAGAAACAAATTGTCAGCAATGATTTCAAACATGCAATCTAGACACCAAATGAATGACAGAGATTTGCTACATCTCCGCTATTCTGTGGTGAAGTACTGAAGCATTTTATTCAGTACTATCCACCTAGCAATGTATGGCAAACCACTCCAGTATTCTTGCCTGGAGAATCCCCATGAACAGAGGAAGATGGAGGGCTACAGTCCATAGGATCGCAAAGAGTTGGACACAACTGAGCGACTTCATTTTCACTTTCACTTTCATACACTTAAAAAAGCACCTTACGAAACCATAATGCATTCTCCAATATACCAACACTGCAATAATTATCCTAAATTATTATCCAAAATATTTTAACCTAATAAATTCATTTTTTCATCTTTCCAGGGTGAAGAGGTAAGGACAGGTGACATTTTAACTGTAGATTTATAGTTTCTTCACTGGGCAATAACTAACTTTAAGTCACTGGAAAGCAATGACTAAAGGAATATCCTATATATATGTAGGAGATATATTATGTGCTCCTGGCACCAAATACTAAAATATTACAGTCTATAAAAGAGGTGTACTATGCTGTGCTTAGTAGCTCTGTCATGTCCAACTCTTTGTGATCCCATGGACTGTAGCCCTCCAGGTTCCTCTGTTCATGGGGATTCTCCAGGAATACTGGAGTGGTTTGCCGTACTCTCCTCCTGTGGATCTTCCCAATCCAGGAATCAAACCAGTGTCTCTTGTGTTGCAGTCAGATTCTTTATCAGCTGAGTTACCAGGGAAGTCCATAAAGAGGTATAGGAACCCAACACCCTCTCTGATAAATTCTTGGGAATGTAACTCACTTTTCTTCAACATTATCTCAGTCAGTCAGAGTAGTTTGTATCTTATACACTGTGATATGATGGGGTCAATCAGTACCTGAATATCCTTTACCCCTGCTGATCTCCCCAAAGTCTACTCTCTTCACAAGATGACTACTTACTTTACCTAAATTACAATTCCTATAGAAGCCTTCACCTGAAATATAAGGGCCAGAGTACCTGCAAATTACTAATAAACTGATAAACATCTACTAATTCATATAATTTAGGAGATGTCATCTAGTTTCAGTTCAGTTCCATTCAGTTCCATTCAGTTCAGTCGTGCAGTTGTGTCCGACTCTTTGCAACCCCATGAGTTGCAGCACGCCAGGCCTCCCTGTCCATCACCAGCTCCCGGAGTTCACTCAGACTCACGTCCATCAAGTCGGTGATGCCATCCAGCCATCTAGTTTAGCAATACTTAAATAACTTGAGAAATAGGAGGGAAATGAGTTTTATTAGAACCTACTGCATAGAAAGTGCTTAATATCCTCATCAGAACTCCCTAAATTATTATTATTAAGAGCAGGAGGAGGAGCCTCCCAAGCATCCTTCTCCATACCACAGCCAGAGAACCTACTTATAATCCACACAAATATAATCATCTCTCTTCCTCTCAGGATAAAGTTTGTCTTGGTTTTTTTCCATTCCTAACTGAGAGAGAAGACAAAGGACATGTAACTCTGCCTGTGAAAGGGAAAGAACAAGGAGTGACTAATGAGGCAAACTTTTCAGCTCTAAAATCTCTACTATTCATTGGCTCCAAGTGGTTAAGAGGAAAGATGATAATGTATGGGTCAGAGGCTGTTTCCCAGCCCCCAGGAAATATTTTGAGTCTAATGAGGAAAATTCTCTGATGTTTGCATTTTTAAAAGTTCAAATTTACTTGGCAATCTAATGAAAAATTCATGTGCTTACAAATTTGAGACATTTCATACTAGGGCAATATGGTATTGATTGCTTACATTCCTCAAATAAGCAATACTTAGAATATGGAAAATATGAGGTACAGAATATTAACCACTCAGAAAAAAAGTGAATAACAATGAATTACTGAATTCATATCATTTCCAAAGAAATGTTTTATCTTTTCTTTGTTGTTGTTCAGTGGTTCAGTCATGTCCAACTCCTTACAGCCCCATGAACTGAGCACAGCAGGGTTCCCTGTCCATCACCATCTTCCAGAACTTGGTCAAACTCATGTCCATTGAATCAGGGATGCCATCCAACCATTTCACTCATTGTTTAATCTCCTGCTGTCTCAGGGACTCTCAAGAGACTTCTCCAACACCACAGTTCAAAAGCATCAGTTCTTCAGCACTCAGCCTTCTCTATGGTCCAACTCTCACATCCATACATGACTACTGCAAAAATTATAACTTTGACTAGATGGACCTTTGTTGATAAAATGATGTCCTGCTTTTTAACACACTGTCTAGGTTTGTCATGACTATTCTTCCAAGTGAGGTGAAGTCGCTCAGTCGTGTCCGACTCTTTGTGACCCTGTGGACTATAACCTACTAGGCTTCTCTGTCCATGGGATTCTCCAGGCAAAGTGGATTGCCATTTCCTTCTCCCGGGGATCTTCTCGACCCAAGGATCGAACCCGGGTCTCCCACATTGGAGGCGGACGAGCAAGTGTATTTTAATTGTGAGGCTGCAGTTACCATCTTCACTGATTTTGGAGCCCAAGAAAATGAAATTTGATACAATTTCCACATTTTCCTCATCTATTTACCATAAAATGATGGGATAAGATGCTATCCATGATCTTTGTTTTTTGAATGTGGAGTTTTAAGCTAGCTTTTTCAATCTCCTCTTTTACCTTCATCCAGAGGCTCTTTAATTCCTCTTCACTTTCCCCTATAAAGATGGTGGCATCTGCATATCTGAGGTTATTGACATTTCTCCCTGCAATCTTGATTCCAGTTTGTGATCCATTCAGCTCCACATTTCACATGATGTACTCTGTATATAAATAAGCAGGGTGACAATATACAGCCTTGATGCACTCCTTTCCCAGTTTGGAACCAGTCTGCTGTCCCATGCCCAGTTCTGTGTTTTCTTGTCCTGCATACAGGTTTCTCAGGAGGCAGGTAATGTGGTCTGGTATTCCCATCTCATTAAGAACATCCCACAGTTTATTGTGATACACACAAAGGATTTAGCCTAGTCAATGAAGCAGAAGTAGATATTTTTTGGAACTCCCTTCATTTTTCTGTGATCCAGTGTATGTTGGCAATATGATCTCTAGTTCCTCTCCCTTTTTAAATCCAGCTGGTATATCTGGAATTTCTCAATTCATGTACTGCTGAAGCCTGGCTTGAAGAATTTGGGGCATTACTTTGCTAGCATGTGAAATGAGTGCAATTGTGTGGTAGTTTGAATGTTCTTTGGCATTGTCCTTCTTTGGGATTGGAATGAAAACTGAACTTTTCCAGTACTGTGGCCACTGCTGAGTTTTCCAAATTTGCTGGCATATTGAGTGCAGCAGTTTCACAGCATCATCTTTTAGGATTTGAATTAGTTCAGCTGGAATTCCACAACCTCCACTAGCTATGTTGGTAGTGATGCTTACTAAGGCCCACTTGACTTCACACTCCAGGATGTTTGGCTCTAGGTGAGTAACCACACCATCATGGTTATCTGACTCATTAAGAGCTGTTTTGTATAGTTCTTCTGTATATCTTTGACATGTTTTCGTAATCTCTTCTGCTTCCGTTAGGTCCTTGCCATTTTTGTTCTTTATTGTGCCTATCTTTGCATGAAATTTTTTCTAGTAAGGTTTTCAATCAGTCTGTTAATAATTGTTTAAGGTGTCTCATAACTCTAAGAAGTGTTCTCTCACCAAGGAGGCTCTAAAATTCACTCAATAGCTAGACATTCTTTATGAAAAACTCCCTGCTAGTGATTTAGGTAAACAGACTTACAATCACCATGACCATAATAAATAGTATATGCATCATAGTATTTAAATAATTTATTAGTGTCTGAGTCTATTTTGGAAAATTGAATATTTTTATATGCAACTAAGTTCCTATCTATAAACTGGAGAGATTATACAAATTATTTGATAATCGCAATGAATAGTTAGATCCTAGAAGATGTAGACCACTGTCTATATTTAACATGAAAAACAAATTAACCTCTCCTTAGGAAACACTGTTTCCTATTTATGTAATTCAAAATATTTAAAAACATATTAGCAATTACAGAAGTGGTCAATATAAGGCATATAGCATCTAACTGAGCATATATTGTGAAATACATCTTAAGCAAAGAAATCTTCCTAATGAAGTACACAAAATATTTGCCAAATTTTTGTCCCAAATATTTGAACACTTTTTTACTCAGTTCAGTTCAGTTGCTCAGTCGTGTCCGACTCTTTGTGACCCCATGAATTGCAGCATGCCAGGCTTCCCTGTCCATCACCAATGCCAGAGTTCACTCAGACTTGCGTTCAATGAGTGGGTGATGCCATCCAGCCATCTCATCCTCTGTTGTCCCCTTCTCCTCCTGCCCCCAATCCCTCCCAGCATCAGAGTCTTTTCCAATGAGTCAACTCTTTGCATGAGGTGGCCAAAGTACTGGAGTTTCAGCTTTAGCATCAGTCCTTCCAAAGAAATCCCAGGTTTGAGCTCCTTCAGAATGGACTGGTTTGATCTCCTTGCAGCCCAAGGGACTCTCAAGAGTCTTCTCCAACACCACAGTTCAAAAGCATCCATTGTTTGGCGCTCTGCCTTCTTCACAGTCCAACTCTCACATCCATACATGACCGCAGGAAAAACCATAGCCTTGACTGGACAGACCTTAGTTGGCAAAGTAATGTCTCTGCTTTTGAATATGCTATCTAGGTTGGTCATAACTTTTCTTCCAAGGAGTAAGCGTCTTTTAATTTCATGGCTGCAATCACCATCTGCAGTGATTTTGGAGCCCCCCAAAAAAGTCTGACACTGTTTCCACTGTTTCCCCATCTATTTCCCATGGAGTGATGGGACCAGATGCCATCATCTTCGTTTTCTGAATGTTGAGCCTTAAGCCAACTTTTTCACTCTCCTCTTTCACTTTCATCAAGAAGCTTTTAAGCTCCTCTTCACTATCTGCCATTAGGGTGGTGTCATCTGCATATCTGAGGTTATGGATATTTCTCCTGGCAATCTTGATTCCAGCTTGTGTTTCTTTCAGTCCAGCGTTTCTCATGATGTACTCTGCATATAAGTTAAATAAGCAGGGTGACAATATACAGCCTTAACATACTCCTTGTCCTATATAGAACCAGTCTGTTGTTCCAGGTCCAGGTCTAACTGTTGCATCCTGGCCTGCATACAGATTTCTCAAGAAGCAGGTTAAGTGGTCTGGTATTCTCATCTCTTTCAGAATTTTCCATAGTTTCTTGTGATCCACACAGTCAAAGGCTTTGGCATAGTCAATAAAGCAGAAATAGATGTTTTTCTGGAACTCTCTTGCTTTTTCCATGATCCAGCAGGATATTGGCAATTTGATCTCTGGTTCCTCTGCCTTTTCTAAAACCAGCTTGAACATCAGGGAGTTCACGGTTCATGTATTGCTGAAGCCTGGCTTGGAGAATTTTGAGCATTACTTTACCAGCGTGTGAGATGAGTGCAATTGTGCGGTAGTTTGAGCATTCTTTGGCATTGCCTTTCTTTGGGATTGGAATGAAAACTCACCTTTTCCAGTCCTGTGGTTTTGGGGTCCAGCCCCCATAGGATCCAGGGAAACCCGAAGGAGAAACGGCATCGGCAATTGCGATTGATTTAGACAGAGAGAGACAGATAAGAATGTTGTAGATAAGAAAATAGAGGAGAGAAGAAAAGAGGCTGATGTTCCTTGGTTTATACAGAAAATCAATAAAGTCTCAAGACAAGAGATTTGCACTGTCTATGTGAGGCTGCAGGTGCGCTCTCGGTCTCCTGAGGGAGTGAAGGCGCAGGGTGCCTTCCTGTTCAGGTCTTAGAAACAGAGGCAAATAAGTAGACATGGTGGATCTCTATACTCCAGATGGGAACTAGCCTGAAAGAGAGTAAGAGGAGGAAAATGATTGACATGAGGAGATCAAGCTGCTTTGATGAGCGAGATCCATGGCTTTATTTTTAAACAGTACTTATATACCATTTTGTACATAGAGGGAAATGAAAGATGCAAGGTCATACAGAGTCAGCCCAAACATTCCAGTAGTTTTGCCCTTATCAAAACCAGGATTTTTCTGCATACCTTTCCCACATATTATGTTGTGTACAGTATCTTCTGGCCTTGGAGGCCTGTGAACATTTTATGACCCTCCTTTGATAAAGGCTGCTCAGCCAAAAACTTATTTTCCCTCAAAGTGTTTTTTCTTTATATTTCTAATCTATGTCAGCCTCAGAAAATGCCAAACAGAGTTACGTTTTCCACAGAGCAAAGGTGCAGCAAGTTACAAGAAAGAACCAATTAGCTCAAAAGTCTGATATGGTTAAATTCAAGGCTACACGTGTTTTTCTTGCATTCTCACTATGTTAACTAATGCATTCCCAGGTGCACAGTGGATAAGAGATATGAGAACTTACCAACAAGCATTGGCCCAATAATGAAATCCTACACCAGCATTAGCACTACTCTAATAACTCTTAACTCTTTCAAAGGCTCTATGTTTTAGGCTTTCTGTGCTTCTCACAGTTGGGAGGCTGTAAATAATTGTATGCATGGCTGTAAGTGTCTGGATATACATGCCAAGCAAGCTAGAATGCTAACAGAGGGGGTTTTATTTGAAATATTCCTCTCATGTCCAGGAGACTTATTAGCTATAACCCTAAGTTGATTTTCTCCAGAGAAAGGCGGTCAGGATTAGCCCCCAGTTAATGTCAGAGGAGCTGGTGAAAGTCATGAAACAGTAAAACAGACAGATTCTGGTTTTGGGGTAGATGTTCGAGAAAGCCTAGGGAGCCCCTTGAGCTCTGAAGCCTTGCTTAACAGTTCTCTTCCACATGACCCTGTCATGGGTGGGATCTCCCATGGTGGCTCCCGGCACTGTGGCAACTGCTGAGTTTTCCAAATTTGCTGACATATTGAGTACAGCACTTTCACAGCATCATCTTTCAGGATTTGAAACAGCTCAACTGGAGTTCCATCACCTCCGCTAGCTTTGTTCATAGTGATGCTTTCTAAGGCTCACTTGACTTCATATTCCAAGATATCTGGCTCTAGATGAGTGATCACACCATCGTGATTATCTGGGTCATGAAGATCCTTTTTGTAAGGTTCTTCTGTGTATTCTTGCCATCTCTTCTTAATATCTTCTGCTTCTTCTAGGTTCATACCACTTCTGTCCTTTATTGAACCCATCTTTGCATGAAATGTTCCCTTGGTATCTCTAATTTTCTTGAAGAGATCTCTAGTCTTTCCCATTCTGTTGTTTTCCTCTATTTCTTTGCATTGATCGCTGAAGAAGGCTTTCTTATCTCTTCTTGCTATTCTTTGGAACTCTGTATTCAGATGTTTATATCTTTCCTTTTCTCCTTGGCTTTTCACTTCTCTTCTTTGCACAGCTATTTGTAAGGCTTCCCCAGACAGCCATTTTGCTTTTTTGCATTTCTTTTCCATGGGGATGGTCTTGATCCCTGTCTCCTGTACAATAGTACAAACCTTATTCCATAGTTCATCAGGCACTCTATCAGATCTAGGCCCTTAAATCTACTTCTCACTTCCACTGTATAATCATAAGGGATTTGATTTAGGTCATACCTCAATGGTCTAGCAGTTTTCCCTGCTTTCTTCAATTTAAGTCTGAATTTGGTAATGAGTTCATGGTAGGACCTACTAATATTCAATTATCTGAATTTTACACTAAATAATCATCCAATCATATAGTTATCCATATGATGAAACTATATGGAAGTGTATATATAAATATATACCGTTCATATATTACTAATAAATAAAAATATTAATAGATTTACTTCTTTATCACCCGAATTTCTTCTAAATAAGCTTCTTTGTGTATTAATAGTAATTCCTGCATTCTTTTGCTTTGCTACATGTTTCATATTAATCTATATCAATTGATTGTTGTCTATAAAAAACATTATTCTAATAACTATAAAAATAAGTTTTCGTGTTAATCTAGATATTTGCTCTGGGAGTCTGAAATTAGAGATCTTTATATAGAATGCTACCAATGATTCTTCAGGATATTATAATCTGTATTGATCACCTGTTCTTGTAAATAGACACAGCTGTAAAGGTTAGAATAAAGGTTCATTTTAAAATCCTTTAAGTAATTATTTTGAAAGAAGAATAGATGGCAAACTTAAAAGAATGAACAAACATGCTATCCAGTATGTATGATCATATGTATATAAATACCTATCAGTTTAACTGTATCTACTTGTCTATATCCATTTTTTAAATTGTTTCTAAGTAAGCCATGCAAAATATAAAATGCAATACATGGTTTAGAAATATTCTGAGTAAATATATAATTGCTGATACTAATGAGATTCAATTTTGAAGACTTTCTTCTCTCTTGCTGAAAACTAACTAATGAAATGGGAGTTTATATATATATATTTGTGTGTGTATATATATATATATATATATATATATTTTAACTTAGTAGCACTGTTAACTTGACTGAACATTTTTTTGTAATGCTGGTGAAATTTGGGAAGGACGTGTGTCCCACAGAAATATCATTGTGGTTATAATTTTGGATGCTTTTATACCAATACTTTCAGTTGTTAAATTTAATTCCTATTTTAAGTCATGCTGAAAGAAAGATTATTGGCAAATATATGAAATTGTATATGGATATAACTATCTCTGCTTAAGATAAAAAAATGAAAAATGCACCAATGGATTCAATCGCATTTAACTTCTGAATTTCCCAGTAAATCAAGAACACACCACTTTCCCACAACACACACTCACATACTAAAAGGAACACACATTTCCATACACAACCCACATGATTTAACAAGTCATTTTTCCATTAAAACTTGTCCCCCTTAACATAAACAATAATGCCCCAGTTCTGATGGCTTTTCATAAGATTCAGTATCTCTGCATAAGTTTAAAAAGTTTGTTATATGTATTAACTTTATTAAATTTAGTAAATAAAAGTTCTTCAAAATTTAACATTGTGGTAAGAAAAATAATTATGGCAATCTTTTGATCATTCTAGTGATTAATTTTATGGGTAATTTTTGTCACATGAGCTTTAATTGTTCACCATTTTGCTAATACATAATGGGAGAAAAACAAAGATTTGAGCTAAGTGACTATCAATTATTTTTATATATTCTAGCAACTTTGATAAAAAGTTATCATAAAAGATAATATTGAAACCAATAAATGAGGAATTACTTGTACTTTTTATTTTATATGTTGATTCCCTCATCTACAAGAGATACCTGTGTTTTCCTCAAAAGATACAAATATTAAACAGCATACAATGCATGAAAATATATTTCCCTTTGTCCATTCTTGTAAATTGGCCATCTGTTCTTCTTTCAAAATATATTGTCTCTTTACTACTTATTGGAGAGCGTTATAAGAAGCACCTTAAGCAGATAAGGAAAGCGTGAAGAAATAAAAAGAATACTGAAAGTAAAAAAAAAAAAAAATTCTGTAAACAATTATCCTTAAATTAAAAAATAAATTAATTTAAAAAATAAAGGAAAGAAAAATATATATTGATTTATTTAGCAAATATAAAGTGCTAGCCTTGTTTATCTGGCCATGTTCTAAGTGTTTGGACAGAAGTCTTGAAGAGTAGACTTACAATCAGTATTAATTATTAAAATATACTGTATTAGGTATATTTGAAGATGCTTTTCTACTATGTGCTGGGCTTACCTTGTTGCTTAGCTGGTAAAGGATCTGCCTGTAATGCAGGAGATCTGGGTTGAATTCCTGGGCTGGGAAGATCCCCTGGAGAAGAGAAAGGCTACCTACTCCAGTATTTTGGACTGGAGAATTCCATGGACTATACAGTCCATGGAGTCACAAAGAGTCGGACATGACTGAGCGACTTTCACTTTCACTTTTCAAGCAGTAAATTAGGAAGTTTCATTTGTATTTTATTAAAATATATTTAGATGAAATGTTGTAAATATTCACGGTACAACAAGCCAAAAGAAAAAAACAATGAAAATAAACAAACAAAAAAAACAAAATCACTTTTAGGACTAAGGGCTATATATTTATTTCATGGCTTAAGTAAAACATAGAGGAGACAAGGGCACATTTTGACCTTCGGTCTGACCCTCACATTTCAAGGAGGCTTAGATTGTGCCTCATCACTTTTTCCATTCTGCAGCAAATTTCAAGCCTGAGTGGGGAAGCCTGCTTTCTCCCCCTCCCTGAAGCTCATAGGCTTTATCTCTGCTTTGCTGTGCCCCAATCTTTTCAACCTCACACTGACAAGCAACAACTTAAAAGCCTGCCCAATTCACTCTGAGGGAGTTTGTCCATGACTGGAAAATCATGGTATCTGTGTAGTCTGTAGTGATATAGTACTTATTCATCATTCAAAGAAATTTCTTATTTGGAAGAATCATCAGTGTTGTATCTTGGGAGGAGGAAATCTCCAAGCATCTCCAAACAGGAGAATGTAGGCAAAGATGATTGTTGGATTAATAGGAAGTTGTTTGTTTGTTTTTTCCTGAGGCCTGTACCTCTTTAACAAAGTAACAAGGAGTGTAAGATTTTCCGAGATTGCAGGAGTATGAAGCTTTATTGTTCTGAGCAGTTCCTTAACCAGATTCGTCCTGAAGACCAATCTGGCTGTGATTCTTTCAGTCTAAACTCTCTGACCTCTTGTACATTTTCCTCATCTGGTTCTCTATCCTTTTGTAAGAAATATTACTTTAAAGAATTTGTATTTCTGCTTAGATTTTTGCAATACACAACTCCAACTAAAGCATTCCTTCTTATCCAGAGAGTGGGTGAGGAAGAGATTCCAGATGGATGGCTAAGGAAAGAGTCAAGTGGTCATGATCTGAATTTAATGACTCGTGAAAGTATAAATAGAGTGTATTTGAGATGACAGTTAATCCAACAGTACAAGTAAATAATTAGACTACATAAATCCTGACTTATATGGTACAGAATATGTGTAATATAGGTACACAGTAAAAAGGACATTTATCATAAAAAACCTGATAGCTTTTTCTCATTCATTTCTAGACTCACCATTCTAATTTTTAAAAAAAAAGGAATTATATCTCCATTTCTGTCTCCATCAGTCTGCCTATGTGTGTGATGTGTGTGTATATACACACATATGTGAAGTGAAGTGAAAGTCTCTCAGCTGTGTCAGACTCTTTGTGAACCCTTTGACTATACAGTCCATGGCATTCTCCAGGCCAGAGTACTGGAGTGGGTAACCATTTCCTTCTCTGGAGGATCTTCCCAACCCAGGGATCGAACCTGGGTCTCCCCACAGCAGGTTGACTCTTGACCAGCTGAGCCACCAGGGAAGCCTATGTATACACACACACATACACACATACACACACACACACACACACACACACACACACATATATATATATATATGAATGAAGATGTATATATATATGTTTATAGATGTTGTATGTAATTTTGAAAATATACATAAATTAAAGCATATTCTGTGGCCATAAAGAAGAGCTAGCATTTGATCCTTAGGCATAGCATAAAAGTTGATTTATTTGGTAGGCATTTAAGTTGAATTTATATTAGGTAGTAAAACTACTGCTACTCTAATGCTATATTAACTAAGCTGATTTTATTTCTGGTAACCAAAAACATTGTGGTTTTCCAAGAATCCTTTTCTCAGCACGCCATTTTTCCATGAAAATATTTTTGACATGTGGTTTGGAAAGACACTGACTGCAACAACTATTTGCCAAGTAAACAGCCTGCCAGAAATGTTCTGATATTCTGTCAACTGTGCTTATAAAGGATTCCCAAACATATGTGGAAGACTGTTCAGAGAAACTCTCCAGTGAAAGCAGTGTGATCCATGGGTTAGAGGCTTCATTCTCATTCACTCTTCAGTTATTTACCCTCTTACCATTACCCAGAAGAAAAACGCAAGATTAAAATAGACAATATACACTAAGTTCACCAGAAGTAGTAATTTAACACACACACCACACACACACACACACAAAACAGAAAACAAAACCTCACTCAAAATTAACAGAAGATTGAGCTTATTGTATGCTATTTGAATGAGGACACTATGAGCTATAAACAAGCTTATTTATGTCACCTGCCCTTAGTAGAAGGTTATAATTAAACTCCGTAAGGAAAAATATAGGGCCACTGAATAACCATGTATTTTTCAGCATGACTATCTAGTTTATGAATAAATTGAGGGCTCAGCTTCTAGAGATTCACAGATGTATTTTGAGTCAGTTTTTTTTTTTTTTTTAAACTCTAAAGCTTCCAATACCTAACTAAATTACTTATACAGCTAATAAGAGAGTGGGCCAGATAAAGGCCATCTTAATTTATGCTACTTTAACCCTAAGAGGGGTCTTCCCTGGTGGCTCTGTGGTAAAGAACCCACCTGCAATGCAGAAGATGAGGGTTTGATCCTTTGATTGGGGAGATCCCCTGGAGAAGAAAATGGCAACCCACTGCAGTATCTTTATCTGGGAAATCCCATGGACAGAGGAGCTAGGCAGGCTATAGTCCATGGGATCAAAAGAGTTGGAAACCACCTAGTGGCTAAACAACAACAACAAACCCCACGAGGATGACATTTTAAATAAGGTATCATTTAAGTAGTAAAGAATCTGCCTGCAATGTGGGAGACCTGGGTTCAGTTCCTGGGTTGGGAAGATATCCTGGAGAAGGGAATGGCAACCCCCTTCAGTGTTCTTGCCTGGAGAATTCCATGGACAGAGAAGCCAGGTGGGCTACAGTCCATTGCGTTGCAAAGAGTGAGCATTTCTGAGCAACTAACATTTTCACTTTCAATTCATTTGATAGTAATGAAAATGTGACTTATAGTTTGATAGCAACTTTATTCCTTACCATCCCAAGTGGGACACAAAAGTCTAGAAAAAGCCATGAACAACTAATATACCCAACAATGCTCATTCTGAGTGAAAGAAGCCAGATACAAAATGTTACATCCTGTTTTATTTCATTTATGTAAAGCTATCAAATAAATAAAACTACTAAATAGTGACTGAAATCAGTATGCTCCTGATTTTGAAGTAGGGGGAGTTTCCTGGCTTTGTGAATTTAATATAAAAGGATACTAGGGAACTCCTGAGATAAAAATGTTCTGTCTCTTGATTGACATGGTGGTAAATCAGATAAATACATTTGTCAAAATTATAATAGCACATTTAAAATGCTTGCCTTTTATTTCATGTAATCTATATCTCATAAATATTTATTATGGAAAGTTAAAGTAATAAACAGTATATGTTTAAAATTATCCAAGAAATTTTAATAAGCTTTCAAGCAGCAAGGGTTGAATATCTAGATTTTAAAAGAGCAGAATACTCAAGAGTCACACAGGATCATGGGTGAGGAATAATATTTCTTCTCACCAAAAATATTTAATGTTAACTATTTCTTTATTTAGAGTAATAACTACTATTGTTTAATAGAAACTTTGTTTATATTCATTTCAAAAAAATTTTTAATTAACATAAATATTTGTTCTTAAGCCCAAGCTTAAATCAATTAAATGTAAAATATCTGGCATAAAGACACGAATTAAGTTTTTAAAATATCAGTATCTTTATTTTCAAACAGTTTTAGATTTATAGAAAACTTGCCAAGATGGAACAAAGTTCTTATATAACATCTAACGTAGCTATGCTATATTTATTGAAACTGACAAATTAACACTGCTTTGGTATTAATTCAACTGGATACTTTATTGGGATCCCACCATTTTTTTCAACTAACACCCTTTTCTTGTTCTGAAATCCAATTAAAGCCATCACATGGCATTTACTCCTCATGCTTCCTTGGGCAACTTTAATCCATAAAGTTTCTTGATCTTTCCTTGTTTTTACTAACTTAGATACTTTTTGAAGAGTTCTGGTTAGAATATCTATCTACCTGTAGACTATCCATCTACTTGGGTCTTCGGTCTTCTCATCATTATATTGAGATTGGAAACATTTGTAAAAAATATCACAGAAGTGACATCCCCTTTTCATTGCATTACATCATGGAACATGTGCCATCAACATGACATTATTAGTGAAGCTAACTTGATACTTGGCTAAGGTGATGCCAGTTGAATTTCTCCTCTGTTAAGTTTTCCTTTTTATACTCAGGATTGATTAAATAGCTCTATCTATATTAAATAACTAGAAATTAAGATCTACCTTCAAAAGGGAAGAATTTCTGAGATTGTTGACATAAGTTAAAACCACTATACTAAATTAATAAATATCTTGGGAGAGATTTTTGAAACTGCAGATATCCTGATTCTGCTTAAAGTTTCACCCACTAATTTTAGCAACTTATTTTAGCATTCACCAGCTATTTTTATGGTGGTTTTCTAGTGGTGATTTTCTATTTCATTTTTGTTTGCTTTTGCAAGGCTTATTGGGAGATCCCCTGTCCATTTATTTACTTTTGTCAATGTGGATTCATGGATATTTATTCTTTGATTATGACCCCTTTTTAGACCCAACTGTTTCATCTTTGGCCACTGGGGGCCCTTTCAGATTGTTTTCTGTCTTCTTTTGAAATACCTCATCTATTTTTTGTTTATGTATATGTTTATCATGTGGCACTACAAGATACACCAGGTTTAGTTTACATTTTGCTATATCAGACTTGAATCGGACATTTCTCTAAGGGCCCAGGTTATTGTAAGAAACAAGATCTAGGTGAGCTACTCAGATAGTACTGCTTCTAGGTAACTAGAGAAAAATACATGTATGTATACTAACTATGTGTATGTATACTAACTATGTATATGTATGCGGGTATATCTCTGTATCCATCTATTAATAAATATATTAAGATAATAGTTCATAGTTATATCTTTGACTCTGCTCTGGCACCATGGACTAAATAGCCTTTCTCATGACTATTTGTACTGAAATAAATTCTTTCTCTGGCAATGGGAAACTTGTCTCTCATTATCTACAAATTATTTGCTTATTTGTTCAATCCTAGTGTGTATATCAGTTCAGTTCAGTGTGTATATAGGAGAAAGCAATGGCACCCCCACTCCAGTACTCTTGCCTGGAAAATGCCATGGACGGAGGAGCCTGGTGGGCTGCAGTCCATGGGGTCGCGAAGAGTCAGACACGACTGAGCGACCTGACTTTCACTTTTCACTTTCATGCATTGGAGAAGGAAATGGCAGCCCACTCCAGTGTTCTTGTCTGGAGAATCCCAGGGACAGCAGAGCATGGTGGGATGCCGTCTATGGGGTTGCACAGTCAGACAGGACTGAAGCAACTTAGCAGCAGCAGCAGCAGCAGCAGCAGCAGTGTGTATATAAAGTTGCTTCCCAACTGTTAAACCATACCCTTGTGAAAAGCAAGTTTACCAACATAGTTTTTATACATCAGTATTTTTATATTTAGTCTTACCATATTTTGACATTACACTTTCTTCAGTGATTTAGCTCTGTTCCTTTCTTTGGTATCTGCTTTAGTGAGATTGCATCATACATTTGTAATACAAATAGCTTTATCTGCTACACTCTACACCCCATCCTGGACTTCACCTATATCCTTGCTGATATATTTTCAAAGGTGTATATATTAAAAGTTTATCTCTGTGATGCATTTTTCTATGGGTTCTGACCAGTGTATAGTCATGTATCCACCATCCTCGTGCCATATATAGTTCCATCATCCTAAAACATACCCTTGTGCAACACTTAAACACAAGGTCACACAAATTTCTATCCCAGATGTTTACACTTTTACATTTTACATTTAAGTATGTAGTGTGGTCTCAGCTAATACTTGTTTTAATAGTTGTGGTTAACTTATTAGCATATGCTTGTCCTTGAAAAGGCTACCATTTCTCTATTAAAATGGCTTTGGATCATTGTCAAAAAGTTGACTATATTTTTTGTCTATAAATGTCAGAAGGTAAAGTTGGTTGTCAGTGTTGTTCAGATCATCTATGTCCTTACTCATTTCTATCCTCTTATTCTATCAACTACTGACAGAGGTGTGCTCAACTACATACAGATGTATGTATATGTTTTATAATTTTGAAACTGTTAAGTGCATGCAGAATTGGTATTGCGTTTTTCCTTTTGAATTACTCTTCTATTTATATGTCACTCCCTCTTCATTGCTGATAGTATTCCTTGTTCTGATATCCACTTGCCTGAAATGAATGTAGCTGCTCCAGCTTTTGTTTATTTATTTTTGGTTATATATTTAAAGTAGTTATTGATAGGACTGAATATTCTCTGTCTAGATCTTGTCTGTTCCTTTTGTTATCATTTATTTTAGCATTTTTCCATTTGTTCTATTTGTTGTATATTTATATTTTTCCACTTTGTATGTTTTTAATTTTTTGTTTTATGTCCTACTTCATCTCCCTTTTAAGATTACTCTATATACCTCTTAAAAACACTATTTAGAAGTTTTCCAAATGTTTAAAGACATGTTTAAATAATCTACTATACTATCAAGTAAAATTATATTACTTCATGTGTTTGTAAGAATCTTATAAAATATCCCAAATTTCTCTCTCTCATCTTTGGTGTTATTATTTAAAAGTATGCTTACATATGCTTACATAGCTTACATATGCTATACATACACAATGAATTGTACTACTTTGCTTTAAATAGCCACTTTTAGAGCAATTACCAATAAAAGAAATATAAATTTATTTTATCTTTTAAAAATGTTGTATTTGTATTTATAATTTCTTTATATAGACTCATTTATGACCTGCATCTGAGATTCCTGTTAAGCACATGTTAAACTTTCTGACGTATTGCTCCACGATTTTTTAATGCTCTGCTCTATATTCTTTTTATTTCAGCTGGGCTCATTTCTGTTGACCTATCCTCAAGTTCTCTGATGGCTCAGTTGGTAAAGAATCTGCCTACAATGCAGGAGACTTCAGTACAATTCCTGGGTTGTAAGATCCTCTGGAAAAGAGATCAGCTACCCACTCCAGTATTCTTGGGTTCCCTTCGTGGCTCATACAATAAAGAATCCACCCGCTAAGTGGGAGACCTGGGTTCGATCCCTGGGTTGGGAGGATCCCCTAGAGAAGGGAAAGGCTACTCACTCCAGTATTCTGGCCTCGAGAATTCTAAGTGAGCACATATTTTCCTCTAAGTCTATAGTATGAGCATTTATGTTATTCTCATCAGGAAACAAAATGGAACTTGTTTTCATGGTTATACTTAGTAAACTAGAGATATCAAATTTTTTTGTGACATCTTATTTTTCAGATGGTTCCTCTGAATTTCTCCTCCACTCTTTGACCCGAGTTCTTCCCTGCACTGTTCTCTGGGATGATTCATGTGAAAAGCCTGAGAAATAGTTCAATGCCTTTTTATCTATGACCACTAGCCACACTCCTATCAGCCACACTCAGCCTTTGTAAAAATATTTTCTAGCTGAGTCTTCTCCACAGCTAAAATCTACCCAGCAGCATCTGCCTCAGTTATACAAATGATTGGGCTTCATTTTATCTACCAGGCACCTTTCTTTTCCTACATTATAGCTTAGTTTTTGCTCTATGCTCTCCATTCTCCTAGAGGTTAAAGAAAAGTCCCTTTCAGTTTTCCCATCTTTTTGTCTGATCATAAGGTGAAAATAACAGTATTTCCAGCTCTATGTATCTCTGAGCTGAGCCTGGACAGGGATATTTTTGAGATAATTCAGGTGACAGTTATGTACAGACTGGATTGAGAACCTAAATATTACAATATGTCTCTCAATCAGAAAAGAGAAAACCCTACATAATCTGCACCCCAACCTCATTTCTCTCACTTTGTCTCCTCTCATATTTACCCCAACTTTAAGATTTCTAGTCACATGAGCATTTCTTTCTTGGAAAACACAATTCATACTCTACCGTAAGAGTCTTTACTCTGACTATTCACTACTCTTGCAGTGCTGGGCATCAGTATTAAGACTTGCTCTCACAAATTCACAAGAGCTGCCTATTCCCCCATTTGGGAGGCTGTGATCAACTCTGTTAAGAAGTTAATGCCATACTAAATCATTCTTTACTCCCTCTTGCTTTTTATGCTTCTTTTCATTATTGGATGAGAAAGAACTCAAGTTTTTAGGTTGTGAAACTGGAGAAAAATGCTATTTTAAGAAACAGGCTTCAAAACAAGGAAATACAGAAGTACATAACTGGTGAATTTTCCATTGTTGCTTAATATCTATTCATTATTACCACTCAGTTCAGTTCAGTTCAGTCGCTCAGTCATGTATGACTTTTGTGCGACTCCATGAATTGCAGCATGCCAGGCCTCCCTGTCCATCACCAAATCCTGGAGTTCACCAAAACTCATACCCATTAAGTCAGTGATGACACCCAGCCGTCTTCATCCTCTGTTGTCCCCTTCTCCTCCTGCCCCCAATCTCTCCCAGCATCAGAGTCTTTTCCAATGAGTTAACTCTTTGCATGACTTGGCCAAAGTATTGGAGTTTCAGCTTTAGCATCAGTCCTTCCAAAGAACACCCAGGACTGATCTCCTGCAGAATGGACTGATTGGATCTTCTTGCAGTCCAAGGGACTCTCAAGAGTCTTCTCCAACACCACAGTTCAAAAGCATCAATTCTTCTACTCAACTCATGTCCATCATGTCGGTGATGCCATCCAACCATCTCATCCTCTGTCATTCCCTTCTCCTCCTGCCTTCAGTCTTTCCCAGCATCAGGGTCTTTTCAAATGAGTCAGTTCTTTGCATCATGTGGCCAAAGTATATTGGAGTTTCAGCTTTGACATCAGTCCTTCCAATGAATATTCAGGACTGATTTCCTTTAGGATGGACTGGTTGGATTTCCTTGCAGTCCAATGGACTCTCAAGAGTCTTCTCCAACACCACAATTCTTCAGTGCTCAGCTTTCTTTTAGTCCAACTCTCACATCCATACATGACTAGTGGAAAAACCATAGCCTTGACTAGATGGGCCTTTGTTGGAAAAGTAATGTCTCTGCTTTTTAATATGCTATTTAGATTGGTCATGGATTTTATTCCAAGGAGCATCTTTTAATTTCATGGCTGCAGTCACCATCTGCAGTGATTTTGGAACCCCCAAAATAAAGTCTGCCATTGTTTCCACTGTTTCCCCATCTATTTGCCATGAAGTGATGAGACCAAATGCCATGATTTTAATTTTCTGAATGTTGAGTTTGAAGCCAACTTTTTCATTCTGGTCTTTGACTTTCATCAAGAGACTCTTTAGTTCTTCTTCACTTTCACCATAAAGGGTGGTGTCATCTGGATATCTGAGGTTATTGATATTTCTCCAGGCAATCTTGATCCCAGCTTGTGTTTCATCCAGCCTAGTGTTTCTCATGATTTACCTTGCATATAAGTTAAATAAGCAGAGTGACAATATGCAGCCTTGATGTACTCCTTTCCCAATTTGGAACCAGTCTGTTGATCCATATCCAGTTCTGTTGCTTCCTGACCTGCATACAGATTTCTCAAGAGGCAGATCAGGTGGTTTGGTTTCCATCTCTTTCAAAATTTTCCAGAGTTTGCTGTGGTCCACACTATCAAAGGCTTTGGCATAGTCAATAAAGCAGAAGCAGATATTTTTCTGGAACTCTCTTGCTTTTTGATGATCCAGTGGATGTTGGCAATTTGACCTCTGGTTCCTCTGCCTTTTCTAAAACCAGATTGAATATCTGGATGTTCATGATTCATGTATTGCTGAAGCCTGGCTTGGAGAATTTTGAGTTTTACTTTAATAGTGTGTGAGATGAGTGCATTTGTGCAGTAGTTTGAGCATTCTTTGGCATTGCCTTTCTTTGGGATTGGATTGAAAATTGACCTTTTCCAGTCCTGTGGCCACTGCTGAGTTTTAGATCTATGTTATCTTCATTTAAGTACCAATTACCTTCACTCATTGGAACTAAAATTTGATGAAGCCAATGATCTTAGTTTGTTTCTTTATTGATTCACTGCTTTGTCCTTCATGTATAGAATCAACTTGATCAGCATCAAGTACATAGCTAAAAGTTTATACTCACTTAAAATATAAATGGCATATTTCAGTATTTTTAAATGTGCCATCTGAATGCCAGAGACTATGCCAGATAAGGACTAACTACAATATTAAATTCAAGGTTCAGTCTATATAAGAATTTAGTGTCTAATTAGTGTGAATAACATACAACAGAATGCCTAAAACCAAACTGGAGAAATTTGGGTAGAATTTATGAAATTTTCCCTGAAAAGAGTCCTGAGGTAAGGCTAAAATGTCAGAGACCATATGACATATTCTTCCTGTAATGTTTCTGCACATGCAAATCAGGTTAAATCACTATTTTAGCAAGAGTTTAAATTCTAACCCACTAGATTTCACTACAGTGGCAAACATCAATTTCAAAGCACACAGAAAATGGAAAATTAAGATTTTACTCTAGATCATTAAAGAAAATGGTGAGATTGATCTAATGCAAATTTTACCTCCATGAAACTAAGTAAAATCCCTCATAGAATCCTTCAAAATCCAGAAGTACCTTACTCCACAATTATGAACTTTCTCATTCAGATCCTCTGTCTTTGCTATGCTGCTTTCTCTATTATCTCCCCATCTATGGCATAAATGCTTGAGAACACTCTTTGTTCCTTGTGCTCACTGCCTCCAAATCACATACCATGGCACTGGGGAAGGGAGTTTTTCTTTCAATCTCACTGCCTTGTCAGCTGAACTCTAAGTTCCAAGATTAGTTTGTTTTTCTTTCTTGTTTGAAGGATTTTTTTGCCCTTTCCATGTTCTCAGTCTCTAATTCCGTAGTTTCTAGTTTTTTACCCTCCCTCTATTTCAAAATAAGCCCAGACAACCATCATCTGAGAATTCTCAGAGCTGAGAGAGCAAAAGTGTAAAGTTAATACATGTCTTTGAATTATTTGATAAGACACACATAAGGTGAACTCAATGCGACAAGCCATTAGGGGATTTTGCAGGTTTATGAGGGAGATTAGCACAGCAAAAGCAGTGTTTTAGGAGGATTAGTCTGGCATCAGAGGGCTGTGTGTATACGAGGAGGAAAAGCTCAGTTCATAGATAAGTTCTAAGCAGTTACCATGGATCCCATAGCAGGAAGTAGGGTAGTGACAGAATTTGATGAGGGAGAAAGAACTACAAGTTTCTATGCCAGATGACTGAAAGGGTGAAAACACTATTTTAAGAAATGCATATTAGAATAACAAAGTACTGAAGTATATGTGTAGTATGGTTCCCACTGTTCTTTCACTTGTATCTATTTGCTTTTCTCTGTGATACCAGAAGGTCCCTGTAATGACTTAACAATTTTTTTAACGTTATCTTCAAAAAGCCTAACAATAATGATCATTTTAGTGGCATAACTGTACATTTTTACAGTGTGATATCTGGCAATTTAAGTGATCTATAGGCACGATGCTAGCCTCGAGAATAAATATTGATTATATTTAACATATTATTCTGCTATATGCCTGAGCTCTATAAGGCTCAAAACAGATTTGCTAGACTGGGTTATAAAATCCAGCTTTAGGAGATTAACTATTAAAATAAATTTTATGGGATATGATATAGTTCATAGATACTAATAATATATTACATGTAAAACAGCAAATGGTAAGTTAGCTGGCTGCTAAATACAAATGTAATTCTGTGAACTACATATTGGTGGAATCTGCCAAGAAAGCAGACACGTTTGTTGTTCTCTGCCCCTCCCACCCCAAAACTGAGATCTCAAAGTTAATCTATTTAATTATCCAAATGGTTTTTAAGTGTTATATTTTTAAAATAATACCCAGAGTAATATATAATTTAATAATCTTTCTGTCAAGTTAGAAATATTTCATAAAAGTTTCTAATATACCCTAGTGTTTGGAATAACAAAATACTGTAATAATTTTCTCATGATTTGTATATGAAAAGACATTGAAATAAATATTAAAAGTCAACAATTCTCTCCATTTTTCACTGAAGTATTCCTATCTATTTATACACACTTTATTCTTTATACCATTCAAATTAAGATGATAAATTCAGTCAAAGTAATACAAATATTATTTCATAATGGATATGACAAGGGTAATTATATTTTAAACCAATTGTTTGGTAATACTATATATGTGTCATGTATTTCTGCATGTGTAGATAGTAAGACTTAATACATAAAATTGTATATATTATGAAAGAGAGACAAATATAGTTTAGCCAGGCAAAATTGGCCCCAGGTTTGCAGTCTGGTCTTAACATGAAGTAGCAGAATATTTTTCCTGTTTTATATACATGTATTATGAACAGCTGATTGCACTTAAGTAAGTGTCTAAGTTCAGTTCAGTCACTCAGTCAGGTCTGACTCTTTGCAACTCCATGGAATGAAGCACGCCAGGCCTCCCTGTCCATCACCAACTCCCGGAGTTTACTCAAACTCATGTCCATTGAGTTGGCGATGCCATCCAACTATCTCATCCTCTGTCGTCCCCTTCTCCTCCTGCCTTCAATCTTTCCCAGAATCAGGGTGTTTTCCAATGAGTCAGTTCTTCGCATCAGATGGCCAAACTATTGGAGTTTCAGCTTCAACATCAGTCCTTCTAATGAATATTCAGGACTGATTTCCTATATGACAGACTGGTTGGATTTCCTTGTAAACCAAGGGACTCTCAAGAGTCTTCTCCAACATCACAGTTCAAAAGCATCAATTCTTTGGCGCTCAGCTTTCTTTCTAGTCCAACTCTCATATCCATACATGGCTACTGGAAAAACCATAGCTTTGAGTAGACTCACCTTTGTCAGCAAAGAATGTCTCTGCTTTTTAATATGCTGTCTAGGTTGGTCATAACTTTTCTTCCAAGGAGCAAGTGTCTTTTAATTTCATGGCTGCAGTCACCATCTGCAGTGATTCTGGACTCCAAAAAATAAAGCCTGTCACTGTTTCCACTGTTTCCCCATCTATTTGTCATGAAATGATGGGACCAGATGCCATGATCTTAGTTTTCTAAATGCAAACTAAGTCTAAGTAAGTGTCTACAGCTGTCTATTTCTTACTCTCTGCTGTGCCTTAGCTAAATTATAGTCAGGTTCCCCTCTTCCACTGGGCCTCTGAACTTCCAAATCTGAGCCAGTGCTAGAATGGAGAACACTCTCCCTTTGGATCACATCCCCCAAATGTGGTCTCCTTAGCAAGAAACGTTTCCTATCAGACTCATCATCACCCTGCTCACGACCCCTGCTTCCCCACTTTTCCCTTATAAGTACCTGATAACTTCTTTTATAGGAAAGGATAAGCAGCTATTTTGGGGTTTGCTTTTTGATGTGTTGTGATCTCCTGAAATCAAAGTGTTCTTCATATTGCTATAATCTTTTGAAAGACAAAATCTCTCCTTCTCTAATTCCAGATTTGTTTTTATTTGACACACTGATGCATGTACTGTTTTCAAAATCTGTTCATATTTGTACTATCTCATGCTTTTAGACAATTAATGACTTTGAATAAACAGTGTCCTTATACTACAGTCTGTGGCAACTTGCAAAAATATGGTCACTTTACTAATAATGGAGTTAAAGCTACAGCCATTTCTCCTCAGATCTTTTTTCTCTTAATACAATCAAGTAACAAGTTGATTTTGAATGCTACCATTTCCAACATCAGGTTCCAAAGTAAGAAAAGAATTGTTAATATGGCCAAGTTGAATGGTGCACCCAGAGCATTACTGTACCTCAGATGGTGGTTTGGTAACAGGAAAGTTACTATTTAATCAGAATTTTCCTATAATCTGGGATATAATACATAAAGAAGATAATGCAAACTTTAGGATGTTTCTGTAAAATTATCTTACTACTAATTTTTCCAATATTATGATAAGAACTCCTTTAGGTTTTCAATTTCCTAGAGAGGTGACAGTCATTATTTCCCTTGAGAATTATATTGTTTGTATCAATTTTATTCAAATGTATATTTTTATAATGAGGAGACCCCATTCTATTCCTGGGTCAGGAAGATCCGCTGGAGAAGGGATAGGCTATTCACTCCAATATTCTTGGACTTTCCTTGTGGCTCAGCTGGTAAAGAATCCACCTGCAATGCAGGAGACCTGGGTTTGATTCTTGGGTTGGGAAAATCCCCTAGAGAAGGGAAAGGCTATGCACTCCAATATTATGTCCTGGAGAATTCTACGGGCTGTATAGTTCATGGGGCCGCAAAGAGCTGGACACAACTGAGTGACTTTCACTTTCAGTTTATTATATCCACACTACTGGATAAAACGATAACATGAAAAACACTGAAAAGTTGATCTGTAAAATTTATTAACAGAGCTGCACCTTTCCTAATGAACACTTCATTGGAAATTGGGCGTCCAAAATCTGCATAGATACAGTACAAAATCATTTTGCTGAACTTCTCTAGGTTTTATGGATTTTAGATCTAAAGCAAAAAGAAAGCTGTGACTCATCCCTTATGCAATGTTAACAGGCATGCTTATGAGCGTCCATACACTAGGTGAAGCGGACAGACTGCTCTCAGCATTCATGACTCACCCTTGAGGTCTCTGTAGACCCCAACAGTATCATCACCACTATGATAAGCATAAACTCCCAGGTATCTTATGAGTTAGGAAAAGCCTCTCTTTCCACAAATGTAATTTTAAGGATCATGTATCTTTTATTTCTTAGCAGTGACAGTTATATCCAAGAAAATCATTCTGTAATTCCCTTTTGGTCCAGTGGTTAGGACTCCACACTTTCACAGCAAAGGGCACAGGTTCAAGCCCCAGCTGAGGAACTAAGATCTGACATGCCTAGTCACAGCCATCAAAAAATAAGAGTCTCATCAAGACTATCATTTATATTTGGGCTTTCCTGGTAGCTCAGATGGTGAAGAATCTATCTGTAATGCAGGAGACCTGGGTTTGATTCCTGGGTTGGGACAATTCCCCTGGAGGAGGGCATGGTAACCCACTCTGGTATTCTTACCTGGAGAATCTCCATGGACAGAGGAGCCTGAAGGGCTACAGTCCATGGAGTCACAAATAGTTGGACATAACTGAGTGACTAAGCACAGAAAATCAAATTTAACCACTGAATTTTAAATATGCTGAAAGAGCATAATTACATTCAGTAAAATTAAAATAACAAAATTCAATATTTAACAATAATAATTAAGAACTCAGTTATTATAACTTATACAAAATAATTATGTCTTGCTTTTAAAGAAACAAAATTTTTACTATATTCTGATACTTAATTTCCTGATATCTTTCTATGGAAATAGTAACCATATTGGGAACGATTTATTGTTTCATTATTCAGTTTCAATATTTCAGTTCTTCAAATACTTATGAATAAATTTTAAATTTTAGAAGCTACATTAACCAGTTGCAATTATTTTGGATAAAATTAAATATACTTTTTAAACTAAAGGGTCAGTCTCAAAAGTATTCACCTATTTATAGGTGCAAATATATTATGGTACTTCTCGGGGGTCATATTATATTTTGGGGAAAAAAAAAACACAAAACTACTTAACTTCTTAAATATCTACATCTCATCAGTGTATTATTCATTGAAATATTGTTTAACTTAAATTTTAGGTTTTTAGAGTTTCAGTAGATTTGACTCTTCTAGTTTATTAAATGATAGATGCTGTCTACAAAACAAATACATCATAATCTTTCACTATGAAACCTTAAATAGAATTTTCTTATATTGGATGGATAAGAAAAGTAAATGACTTTTAAATTCACATTTAAATTGCAGACAACCTGAATATAGGACTTATAGTTAAAAACAGTCTCCTAGATATTGTTCCAACTTTCTACATTGAAATATTTTGGTAGCAAATCTCTGGAGACACTGAAATTTCTTTTCCATCAATAATAGTTTTTCATAGATATCATTTTTCTGTTTTATTCAAGTAAGTTTTGATTACCTTAACATTTTAAGAATATTATTCATATATACAATGAGTTTTAACTATTGAATAATTTATTACGTATGTTTAGCTAATATGTAAGATAAATATAATAATTTAGCTTGTAACATTAATGTTTCCTACTAGGTCATGTCTGATTATTACATAAAGCATGTCAATATTTTTAATGCCCTTTAGATATTTATTTTTATTGGCAAATAGTAGACACAGTGTTATATTAGTTTAAGATGTACAACAGTGATTCAAAATTATTATAAAATATTGAGTACTTTCTATATGCTGCACATTACATCCTTATATCTTACTTATTTTATACCTAAGTTTGTAACTTTAATTCCCTTCCTTGACCTTTCCCTTTTCCGAACCACTCTCCCTCTGAATACTACTAGTTTGTTCTCTATGTCTGTCTCTGTTTTGTTATATTAATTTGTTCTGTATTTTAGATTTCATATATAAATGAAAAATATAGCATTTGTTTTTCTCTGTTTGACTTAAATCACTAAGCATAACACCCTCTATGCCCATGTATGTTTCCACAAATGGCAAAACTTTATTTTTTGGCTGAGTGACATTCTATTGTGGATGTTTATATACATATATATAAATATATATATATACACACAGACACACACACATCTTTATCCATCCATCTATTGATGGACACTTAGGTTACTTCCATATATTGGCTACTATAAATAATGCTGCTGTAAACACTGGGTGCACATATCTTTTTGAATTAGTGTTTTCAGTATTTTGAGGATACATATCCAAGAGTGGAACTGCTGGATTATATGGTAGTTCTAGTTTTAATTTTTGGAGGAATTTCCATACTGTTATCCATAATGCTTATAGCAATTAACATTCCCACCAATAGTGAATGGTTTCCCTTCCCCCACATCCTCACTAACATTTACTGTTTGTTGTCAGAATAACCATCATTAAAAAGAAAAGTGTTAGGTGGTGTCACATTGTGGTTTTGATATGCATCACCCTCATGACTAGTGATAGTGAGCAGTTTTTATATGCTCACTATATAGATGTTGGACATCTATACTCTTTCTTTGGAAAAGTGTCTATTTTTAGTTAGGTTGTTTTTATTTTGACATTAAATTGTATGAACTGTTTATATATTTTGAATATTAATCCCTTTTCAGACATATCATTTGCAACATTTCTGTCATTCAGTAGATTGTCTTTCATTTGTCAATGGTATCCTTGCTGTGTAAAAGCCCGTGAGTACAATTAGTCCTCTGTTTATTTTTGCTTTTGTTTCCTTTGCCTGAGGAGACAGATTCTTAAAACATTGCTGAGACAGGTCAATGGGGATTCTGCATGCATTGTTTTCCTAAGAGTTTTAGGGTTTCAGGTTTTAAGTATTTAGGTCTTCAATCAATTGTGACTTTATTTTTGAATGTAGTATAAGAGCATTTTCTAATTTCACTTTTTACATGTAGCTCTTCAGTTTTTCTACACTCTTTATTGGAGAGGCTGTCTTTTCCTTATTGTATACTTTCACCTATTTTGTCATAGATTTATTGACTATATACATATGAATTTATTTCTGGAATCTCTATACTGTTCTATTTATTTATGTGCCTGTTTTTGTGCCAATACTACTGCAGCTTTGTAGTATAATCTGAATCATTATTATTTTTTTCCAAGATTGCTTTGACTATTTAGGATTTATTGTTATTCCACACAAATTTGTTCTAGTTTTCTGAAAAGAAATGTCATGAGTATCTTATCTTAAAAGGTAACATTAAATCAATAAATTGCTTTGGGTAGTATGGACAATATAACAATATTAAAACCTAAGCTTCCCAGGTGACATTAGTGGTAAAGAACCTGCCTGCCAATAAAGAAGACTCGGGTTCAATCTCTGGGTCAGGAAGATCCCCTAGAAAAGAGCACATCAACCTACTCCAGTATTCTTGCCTGTAGAATCCCAGAGATAAGAGGAGCATGGTGGACTAGACCTTGTGAGGGTCACAAAGAGTTGGACATGACTGAAGCAACTTAGCACACATGATACTCAACAAAAACACTGCTAAGAAGGAAGTTTACAGCAATACAGCACACCTCAAGAAACAAGAACAATCTCAAACAACCCATCTAAAAGGATTAGAAAAAGAAGAAAGACCAAAAGTAGCAGAAGGAAGTAATTATTATAATAGAGAGTAGAGAGGAAATAAACAAAATATAGACTGTGAAAGTGAAAGTCACTCAGTCTTGTCTGACTTTCTGTGACTCCATAAACAATACAGTCCATGGAATTCTTCAGGCCAGAATATTGGAGTAGGTAGCCATTCCCTTCTCCAGGGGATGATCCCAACCCAGGGACTGAACCCAGGTCTCCCAAATTGCAGGTGGTTCTTTAGAGCTGAGCTAAGGGAAGCCCAAAAATACTGGAATGGGTAGCCTAACCCTCCTCCAGTGGACCTTTCCAACTCAGGAATTGAACCGGGGTCTCTGGAATTGCAGGCAGACCTCTGCACTGCAGAGACCATAAATCAAGCAAGCAAGCAAAAAACAAAAATAAAAAGAATGAAACTATTTTTGAAAAGATAAAATTGATCAGTCTCTAGACAAACACATTAAGAAAAAGAGAGAACCCAAATAAACAAATTAAGAAATGAAAGAGAAGAAATTACAACCAATATCACAGAAATACAAATAACCAAAAAAGAGTATCATGAACAGTTATATGTCAACAAACTGCACAACGTAGACGAACTGGGCAAATTTCTAGAAACATACAATCTTCCATGACTGAATCAGTAAATTATAGATAATCTGAACAGATTATCTATATTACTAGTATTAAGAAGGAATCAATAATAATTAAAGAAAAACACTCTGAAAACAAAAATCCAGGACTAGATACCTTCACAGAGAAACCCTGCCAAATATATAAACTTCACACCTATTCTTTTCAAACTATTCCCCAAAAATAGTAAAGGAGAGAACACTCTCAAATTCATTCTATGAGAACATCATTCAGTCAGTTCAGCTGAGTTGCTCAGTCATGTCCAACTCTTTGCAACCCAAGGAATTACAGCATGCCAGGCCTCCCTGTCCATCACCAACTCCCGGAGTTTACTCAGACTCATCTCCATCGAGTCCGTGATGCCATCCAGCCATCTCACCTGTCGTGCCCTTTTCCTCCTGTCCCAATTCCTCCCAGCATCAGAGTCTTTTCCAATGAGTCAACTCTTCGCATGAGGTGGCCAAAGTACTGGAGTTTCAGCTTTCACATCATTTCTTCCAAAGAAACCCAAGGGGTGATCTCCTTTAGAATGGACTGGTTGGATTTCCTTGCAGTCCAAGGGACTCTGAAGAGTCTTCTCCAACACCACAGTACAAAAGCATCAATTCTTTGGCACTCAGGTTTCTTTACAGTCCATCTTTCACATCCATACATGACCACTGGAAAAACCATAGCCTTGACTAGATGGACCTTTGTTGGCAAACTAATGTCTCTACTTTTGAATATGCTGTCTAGGTTGGTCATAACTTTCCTTTCAAGGAGTAAGCGTCTTTTAATTTCATGGCTGCAATCTACATCTACAGTGATTTTGGAGCCCAGAAAAATAAAATCTGACACTGTTTCCACTGTTTCTCCATCTATTTCCCATGAAGTGATGGGACCGGACCCCATGATCTTTGTTTTCTGAATGTTGAGCTTTAAGCCAACTTTTTCACTCTCCTCTTTCACTTTCATCAAGAGACTCTTTAGTTCCTCTTCACAGTATATGCACTAGCAAATTTCAGGGGGTAAACAGCACGGTCTTATAGGTCTAGAACTAACACCCCCAAAAGATATCCTTTTCATTATAGGGGAATGGAATGCAAAAGTAGGAAGTCAAGAAACACCTGGAGTAACAGGCAAATTTGGCCTTGGAATGAGGAATGAAGCAGGGCAAAGACCAATAGAATTTTGCCAAGAAAATGCACTGGTCATAGCAAACACCCTCTTCCAACAACACAAGAGAAGACTACACATTGACATTACCAGATGGTCAACACTGAAATCAGACTGATTACATTCTTTGTAGCCAAAGATGGAGAAGCTCTATACAGTCAATAAAAACAAGACCAGGAGCTGACTGTGGCTCAGATCATGAACTCCTTATTACCAAATTCAGACTCAAATTGAAGAAAGTAGGAAAAATCACTAGACCATTCAGATATGACTTAAATCAAATCCCTTATGATTATACAGTGGAAGTGAGAAATAGATTTAAGCGCCTAGATCTGATAGATAGAGTGCCTGATGACCTATAGACAGAGGTTTGTGACATTGTACAGGAGACAGGGATCAAGACCATCTCTATGGAAAAGAAATGCAAAAAGCAAAATGGCTGCCTGGGGAGGCCTACTAATACTGTGAAAAGAAGAGAGGCTAAAAGCAAAGTAGAAAAAGAAAGATATAGGCATATGAATGAAGAGTTCCAAAGAATAGCAAGAAGAGATAAGAAAGCCTTCTTCAGTGATCAGTGGAAAGAAATAGAGGAAAACAACAGAATGGGAAAGACTAGAGATCTCTTAAAGAAAATTAGAGATACCAAGGGAACACTTCATGCAAACATGGGCTAGATAAAGGACAGAAATGGTCTGGACCTAACAGAAGCAGAAGATATTAAGAAGAAGTGGCAAGAATACACGAAAGAACTGTACAAAAAGATCTTCATGACCCAGATAATCATGATGGTGTGATCACTCACCTAGAGCCAGGCATCTTGGAATGGGAAGTCAAGTGGGCCTTAGAAAGCATCATTACTAACAAAGCTAGTGGAGATGATGGAATTCCAGTTGAGCTATTTCAAATCCTGACAGATGATGCTGTGAAAATGCTGCACTCACTATGCCAGCAAATTTGGAAAACTCAGCAGTGGCCACAGGACTGGAAAAGGTCAGTTTTTTTCCAGTTCCAAAGAAAGGCAATGCCAAAGAAAGCTCAAACTACTGCACAATTGCACTCATCTCAAATGTTAGCAAAGTAATGCTCAAAATTCTCCAAGACAGGCTTCAGCAATACGTGAACTGTGAACTCCCTGATGTTCAAGCTGGTTTTAGAAAAGGCAGAGGAACCAGAGATAAAATTGCCAACATCTGCTGGATCATAGAAAAAGCAAGAGAGTTCCAGAAAAATATCTATTTCTGCTTTATTGACTAGGCCAAAGCCTTTGACTGTGTGGATCACAATAAACTGTGGAAAATTCCGGAAGAGATGGGAATACGAGGCCACCTAACCTGCCTCTTGAGAAATTTGTATGCAGGTCAGGAAGCAACAGTTAGAACTGGACATGGAACAACAGACTGGTTCCAAATAGGAAAAGGAGTACATCAAGGCTGTATATTGTCACCCTGCTTATTGAACTTCTATGCAGAGTACATCATAAGAAACTCTGGGCTGGAAGAAACACAAGCTGGAATCAAGATTGCTGGGAGAAATAGCAAGAACCTCAGATATGCAGATGACACCACCCTTGTGGCAGAAAGTGAAGAGGAGCTAAAATACCTCCTGATGAAAGTGAAAGAGGAGACTGAAAAAGTTGGCCTAAAGCTCAACATTCAGAAAACGAAGATCATGGCATCTGGTCCCATCACTTCATAACAAATAGATGGGGAAACAGTGGAAACAGTGTCAGACTTTATTTTGGGGGCCCCAAAATCACTGCAGAAGGTGAATGCAGCCATGAAATTAAAAGACACTTACCCCTTGGTAGGAAAGCTATGACCAACCTAGGCAGCATATTCAAAAGCAGAGACATTACTTTGCTGACTAAGGTCCGTCAAGGCTATGGTTTTTCCAGTGGTTATGTATGGATGTGAGAGTTGGACTGTGAAGAAGGCTGAGTGCCAAAGAATTGATGCTTTTGAACTGTGGTGTTGGAGAAGACTCTTGAGAGTCCCTTGGACTACAAGGAGATCCAACCAGTCCATTCTGAAGGAGATCAGCCCTGGGATTTCTTTGGAAGGAATGATGCAAAAGCTGAAATTCCAGTACTTTGGCCACCTCATGAGAAGAGTTGACTCATTAGAAAAAGACTCTGATGCTGGGAGGGATTGGAGGCAGGAGGAGAAGGGGACGACAGAGGATGAGATGTTTGGATGGCATCACGGACTCGATGGACATGAGTCTGAGTGAACTCTGAGAGTTGGTGATGTACAGGGAGGCCTGGCGTGCTGCAATTCCTTGGGTTGCAAAGAGTCGGACACGACTGAGCGACTGAACTGAACTAAACAGCATGGTGTGTTTCCATAACAATACTGTACAGCAAGAAAAAATAACAAAATACCGTCACATGTAACAATATAAGTAAATTCAGACAGCAATAAATTCTATGTTTCTGTTTACTTATAAAGTTCAAAAGTACAGAGCACTAATCAATAAAATTAGACATCACTAGACAAAAACTTTATTTGGTATTTTACAGTAAACCACAAAGCTGGGAGGAAAACTCAGTAGACTTACTACCAGAGGAGGAAGAATTAATATGCCATGGAGAGCACAGTAAGTATAAATAGCAAACTCACCTGAAAAGGAATGAGGGAAACATGCAACTCTGCCATGGGGTCACCATCGAACTTGGGATACAAATGGCATGGGGTTAGCGGCACAGTGTCCAAAATTTTGTTTCCAGGAAAGGAAGGGACCTGCAAAAGGCAAAATAAGCCATTCTCACGTATTTTGCTGGGAAATTCTGTATGTGTACAAGGAGGATCTGAGAAGACTAAGAACAAAGTAAAAGCCAAGACAGAATTTGAATATGGTTGAACTCGGGGTGCCGTCTCCAAGCCTCTCAGAGAATCAAGGGTACAGAGTGGAATCCTTCCGGTTTCAGAAGAAATATTAACATAAATTCTGCCCCAATAACTCGCTTGCCTCTGTGATGTGGGAAACTCCTGAGAAGCAAATCAAAAAAATAAAACTAAGAATTAAAAAAAAAAAACACACACACACACAAAGCATAGACATGAGCAATACACACACACCAAGGAGGAGACGGAAATTCAGAAAAAAAAATTCAGAATCCACAATTGCCACAACACAGTGTCTCGAATGTGTAGTTTCAAGCAAAAATTAAAAGGCTGGCAGAGAAAGTGTTATCTGTATTTAGGGAATCTCACTAGAGAAATAAAAAGTCATTTTATTTTTTTTTCTTTTCTTTTTCTTTATTATTTTTTTAAATTTATTTATTTATTTATTTTTTAAAAAAATTACAATACTGTATTTGTTTTGCCATACATTGACATGAATCAGCCATAGGTAAACACAATCTCCCAATGCCAAAGCCCCCTCCCACCTCCCACCCCACATCCTCTACTTGAATCATCCCGTGCATCAGCCCCATGAGAACAAAATTCATTACCTATCAAATCCTATTTATTTTAGGACTAAAGAGCTGATATTGCAAAGCAAGCTAAGTTGTGATGGACACAAGTTGCTTTCTTCTCACCGATCAGAAAAAGGAGGGGGAAACCACCAAAGATGCAGAAAATAAGACATGATTAAGTTTTAGTGTGTTAGAAAAGGACGAGTGAGGGCTCCCTTGAGAGTACGAAATACCTGAGTGCCTCAGATGCAAGGCAGGTTCGTACCCCCTGCCAACTCTTTCATAGGCCTCAATGAAGCTCAAAAATTGTGGGAAGGGGAAGAGAATCAAGAAAGCATCCTGCTGAGACACAGATGCACCAGCCTGGATAGAGTTCTAGAGGAGAACAGGAAAACCAAGTAAAGTTTTAAGGTATTCATGGTATGGCAGATGACTGAGTGAAGGCTCTGCTGAGAGTCACATGGTTTCTTTTGTACATCATGTGAGGGCAGAGCAAGAATATGAAAACACTTTGCATTCCATGCCTTATACTTGGTGTGAGGTTATTGACAATCTGCAGTGAGAAGGGCAACCAGTTTGTGATGTCTGAGTGACAGCTGTTTGACACTAGCCTTTTCTGAGCCAAGGACACCCCATCAAGTTCATCTGCCTCTTCCTAATTTCCTCTGTCATTAACTGACATCTCAAATAACCCAATGTATAAGCAATGCTTAGGACATGCTATAATAAATTTAGAAAAAGAAGTTCCCTTTCTGGCAGACCTTCAACTGCCAGTCATAGGTCAAATATAACAAATTGGTTGACAACTCACATGCAGTGTAATCCTTCTGTAATTAACATATAAATACTTTCCCTTCTGTAATCCTGCCTCTTCTCCAATTATCCTGCCACCATCAACCTCAGGATGGTGAAGTTCCTCCTTCGGGAGTCTCCGCTGATGTGAGGCACTGATACATTCATATTGTTTACATTTGGCGCTTGCCACGTCATTATCATCATCATCTGGTAAATTCACAGATTGTGAAGTGAGAGGTGACTTTGGGGAGGTCCCTTTAGGGTCAAAATACCACTGACCTTTGAAGCAGAGGTAGAACAACTGGAAGTGACTTTCCTAGGGACAGGAATGGGGGTAGTGGAATAAAGCAGGAATATAAGGCAGAAAACCTGAAGGAAAACATCCAGCCCTCAAAGTTCAATGCTGATAAACAGAGCTTATAATCCTATGTTCAAAAATAAATTGAGCTGCACAAAAAAATATAACTAAAGCAACAACAAAATCTAGACCCAGCTAAATTATAGAATAGATGTGACTGAAATCCCCACTCTAGTAAGAAGAATAAACATGATTCTGGGGCCTCAGTATTATTTATCTCACCCCTACCCACAAAATGACCAGTATATAATCAAAAAGTATAAAACATGTGAAAAAGGCAAGAAAATGTGACCCATTGTTAAGAGAATGAACAGTCAACACAAAGTGATCAGTCAATACAGCTAGACGCAGAAAAGACTCAGATTTAGAACTATTAGACCAGAGCATTAAAACAGCTAGTGGAAATTTTCAGAGAAGGCAATGGCAACCCATTCCAGTGGCTACAGTCCATGGGGTTGCTAAGAGTTGGAGACAACTGAGTGACTTCACTTTCACTTTTCACTTTCATGCATTAGAGAAGGAAATGGCAACCCACTCCCGTATTCTTGCCTGGAGAATACCAAGGACGGAACAGCCCGTTGGGGCTGCCATCTATGGGGTTGCACAGAGTTAGACATGACTGCTGTGACTTAGCAGCAGCAGCAGCAGTGGAAAATTTAGACAATATATATGAACAGGGAAATTTAGTCAGGTAGAAATCTAAAGAAAAGAATTAAACATAAATGCTAGATGTAAAATTATGATTTCAGGGGTAAAAATTCACTCAATGGGCATATTATTATATTAGACATGAGACAATAGTGAATTTTAGGACATGTCAATAGAAATAATCCAACTGAAACAAAATGCAGGAGAAGAGTGCAAAAATATTTTCAAAATCTGAGATCTGCAAGATAATATCAAATAATCCAATACGGGTTAATGAAATGCCAACATAAACCGTGGCAGAATAAATACGTGAAGAGATAATAAATTAATATAAGATGTCAACTCACCTATCCGAAGAGCTCATGGCTGTCCAAGCAGGATCAATGCAAACAACCACAAAAGTAATGAAAACAAATCTAAAAAACTATACCTAGCACAAAATAATCACACTGCTAAAAACAAAACCTTCAGAACAGACAGAAAGAGAAAGAGAAACATCAGATTCAGTGAAAAAATATAGTAGATACAGTGAAAAAAATCTTTAAAATTATGGCTAAGGCAAAAGACAAAAGAATTAAACATTTTAGGGATAGAAAGAAGTGTGAGTGAAAGTGAAAGTCACTCAGTAGTGTCCATTTCTTTGTGACCCCATGGACTGAATTCTCCAGGCCAGAATACTAGAGCGAGCGGCCTTGCCCTTCCCCAGGGGATCTTCCCAACTCAGGGATCAAGAAGTGTAAATCCTGTCAATCAAGAAATTTCTGCTAGCAGAATTATCAAAAGGAAAACATTTGATTTTAAATAAAGGCATTCAGAAATTTAAAAATACTTGCCCTATAAGAAATACTAAATAAATTTTTCTGTTGGTTGAAACAAAAGCTCTAGTTAAAAATCAAGTATTATGGTAATAATGGAGAACATGAAAATGAATAGATATGCTGAAAAGCATAAAGGACTTATTTAAAATCTATTTAAACATTACTAATTTTTAACATAAAAATGAAAATAATATTGGACATATAGAAGTGAACTATATAATATTAATCACAATAGCACAAAGGGTGGAAGGTGATAATTTAAGCACTAATCAACCAAATTCGCTTAGCTGACATTTATAGAACACTGAAGCCAGTGTCAGAATACATCTTTTCTAGCACACATAGAACATTCAGGGACTTTCTAGACTTTAATTTTCTAACTAAGTATTTTAAATTCTTCTCTTTAAAAATATTTTTAGATTTAAAAATTGAATGTGCAGTACTCTCCAGTTATCCAGCAACACAGACTATCTTCTTTAGTATTTCTTAACCTTCCCATATGTATTAATGTAACACACCTTGGATCATTGACCTTTTGAAATTCTCATATGATTTTTCCTAGAAGAAGTTACAAAGGAACATAGGAACAGCTTGACACACATAATCACAGAAATATATGCATTGCCTTCAATGAACCGTAGAATAGAAATTCAGTCTATCGAACAGAAGTAGCTGAAGAGATGCCCTGGAAAACCTTGCAGCAATTTTTCCAGAGCTCTCATTTCCCTCCCCATCCCCTAGGCATCACTAGCAATGTCTTGGAAGGTACAGGAGGTTAATTACATCTCAAGTGATTATTTCTCTCCTCTTCTGTCTCTCCCTTTGGCTAATGCCTCATGATTCTTTTACAAGACTCTGCTGACATCATGAATGTCAGACAGTCTAGACATCAACTTGAAGCTTCATTAAATCATGGTTTTAGAATCCCAAGTTGTTTTTGAAGTAGCCAAAGCTTTTAACGTTTACAAACAAAATTTGTAGAACTAGAGAATAGCATAAAACACATCAGTTGTTTTAAAATAATTTACAATTTTCCTTTTCTAAAAACACAGGAACACATTCTTTGTATTCAAAATTCCTGGAATATATAGAAAATCTTTACCAAACACAGTGATTTTCAGAGAGCTACATATTTTGTGCTTCATGGGCCTATCTTTTTATTCACTTGCTTAGGTGAAAAACTGTTCCACCGGTGCCGCCTTCCTGCTAAAACTGTGGAGAGTATTCTTATCTGTGAGAGTGAGAAATGGAAACTAAATAGTGCATGCAGGAAGCTTGTATACATTTGAGTTGAAGGTAACAGTCTAGATTTTAGGTGTCATTATGTCCTTTAATGTTCTTAAATAAGGATGTAGCAACTTTCTATAATTACACATTTATTCCTCAGGGCACTTACAATAATTGCCAAAAAGCATATAACCTTTTTAAGAACATCAGTAATTAAACTCAAGATTCCCATAAAAATCACTGTAATTATTTTACTTTGGATTAGATGTTCTGAATCCCTCCTCAAATTATTGAACAACTCACAGAAGTATGATCTAAATATTTATTATGTGTTAAGAGTTAAGCCACTGCTGATGTTTCTAGTTGGGGAGGATTAGTACTTGGTCTAGGTCATCCACCCAAGTTCTGGAAAAAGTGTAATGTAAAGAATTAGCACCAGTTAACATGCCAATACACAACTGAGAGCACTGACCTTCCTTACATATCAGTTAAAAACACTTTCTTCCTTAATAAAGAGTAAAGATATTATGTCATAATATATCTTAAGCCTCAATGATGTTATTCATCAAACGAGCATATACTTATATATTAATAACATAATTTACTTTTAGCTATCAAACAGTATATTATTTTGCCCTTTAAATATAATAAGGAACTTAAAGAATACGGTCAATACAGATAGTCAAGAGTAAACAATTTCCCAGAATTGCAAAATTAATTTTTGATTCTTAGAATTACATAGATTTTAGATAGCAAAAAGATATAATCTATACTATACAACACAAAAACACAAGTGTTATATATTAATCAGTGAGTCAAACAAAACACCAGCAAAAGACCAGAGGGTCTTTTGGTGTAAACTAAACAGTTAGCTGACTCTGTTTAACTTTTGCCAATCACCTACAAAAAGAGCAACAAAATAAAGATGTTTCTACTCCTTTTTACTTCCCTTTATATTTGTTAATAAATATAGTAGCAAATGATACCAGGAGGAGACCATTAATGGGAAATATTTTATACTGGTGATCTAGTTCCCAAAGAAGGGGATTTATGTACAAAAGTAGAGACAAGATGAACCTCGTGATAGTACATTCTGGAGACTGAAATATAAATTTCTAGTATATTAAGGGATCACAGAAGCAAGAAATGGAAGCAAATAAGAACCTAGATACTTAGTCCATTAGAAATGGAACAGAGCTTTCTACACAAACAATAAAACAAGGAAGTGATGGCCAACAGCAAGGTTGCATCCCTCAGTGTTATATATCTCAAGTACCTCATCCTAAGATGAGGGTATTAAAAAGTGTAAACATCAAGATGCAAAAGGGGAAAAAAAGTACTGTAAGCCAAATAACAAGACACATTATCGTGAAGAAGTAAAGAATCTACCTGTAAAAAATGAGCACTGAAACTCAGTAGGAGCCTGTGGGGCTTCTGTACACAGATTTTCTGTTCAGCCTCCATGACCTTCCCTGAGCTCCAAAGTGAAAGTGAAAGAAGAAAGTGAAGTCGCTCAGTCATGTCCGACTCTTTGTGACCCATGGACTGTAGCCCACCAAGCTCCTCCATCCATGGGATTCTCCAGGCAAGAATACCGGAGTGGGTTGCCATTCCCTTCTCCAGGGGATCTTCCTGACCCAGGGATCAAACCCAGGTCTCCCACATTGCAGGCAGAGGCTTTAGCCTCTGCACCACCAGGGGAGCCCAGGGCAGGTTCAGACAGTTGCTAATCAACGAAGGAGAGAGGTGCACGGACAAGGGAAGAGCAGTCACAAATGAATAGTGCAGACAAGGGACAGGATCATGGTTTAGTCTCAACAGAATATCTTCGAGCTCTTCTGCAGAACTAAACCGCCCAACATATAGACCATGCTAACTTCCTAATGAATTCTTCAGAGAAGATAGGGAGACCACCTGAGGCTAGATTCAAGGAAACACAGAAGCTCATCAGATCACCTGAGGCCAGATTCAAGGACTACTGGTATCCAAACAAACTCTGATCCTTATCAGCAACCAAGCCCTTCAACCATTGCTATAAGACTCCTTACCAAATCCCACAGGTTGGGACAATTTGCAAAGGGCACAAGATGTTCCCCCTGCCAGGCAAAGCAACAAAGGTATTTCTTTCCACTTTGCCCAAAATTCTGTCTCAAAGGTTCAATTCAGCACGAGTGCAGAGTACTACCTCAGTCCAATATCAACACATAAAAGCTGTGAAAATGTCACTGAATCAGAAACAGAGTGCAATAAGGATATTCTATGTCTTTCTCGTAGAAAAAACAAGCTGATTTTACACTTGTCTGTGAATACAAATATTTGGAATATGCAAATATAAATTGACTTTCATTACACTTAATTAAATGTACCATTTAATTACAAGTCCTCCAGGCATACAAGTTTTTAGGAAAAAACAAGTATGGACAAACACACAGCTCAATTATTACAGTGGAAGTGCTCAGGTATGCCGGAGAATGGGCTATAAGCCATGAGTTATCAGTGTGTTGTGGGCATTAGTGTGTTTTATAGAGGAAATGAAGAATGCCATTTAATCTGATGGACCTTTAGAAAGGATAAAGAATTCTGTCTTTCTCTCTCTGATGCATGCAAACATATTTGTTTTATATAAACATGTATGTCTTATGTTTAGGCTGTACTTGTCTCTTTGTGTCTTATACAGTAGGATAAGAAGCAGGTATAAAGTGGTTTTCACGGAATGGTTTTACATGACAAAACTATGCTACAGTCTCATCAAAGAGACCTCTTCCCTATAGTTCCTATCATGACTGAGAACAATAAATATTGTACCACTGACAAATTTTCCCTCAGTCTCTGGACTATTATTCTCACCAGTATCTTCCCTTTGCCATCTGTTTACTCATCCAGGCTATCTTCTCATGGTAGGAAGGATGTACTAAAACTCTACAGTGCCTTTCAGAGCCTCTAGCCTAAACGTGCTCTTACCAGATGCACCTTAGACCAAAGCACTCTTTCCCACCCACAGTTTTTAAATGATTTGTGAACCCAGAAATGTTCTTATAACTTAGCAAGAAGTGTGCATAACCTATTTACCTTGGGAATTGCTGACTTACCTAGCAGTGTTTTTTTCAAAACATACATTTTAATCACTTTACTCTTTCTACTCCAAATTATGTAAGACACCACTAACATATTGCAAGTTGCAATCTATCTCAGTAACCAGGATAAGTTGAAATCTGCAGGACTCTCAAACTGGGTAAAAGGCATCAAATGTAAACCAAGTTTGTTTCACTGATAGCACAAAAATAAAGCAAAGCAAAATAAAATAACAGCCAATAGTCTTCATTAGTTACATGCATAATGCAATGTTTATGAAAAAACAGGGATTCCTTGGTATCTCAACTGGTAAAGAAACCACCTGTGATGCAGAAGACCTGGGTTCAATTCCTGGGTTGGAAGGATACCCTGGAGAAGGGAAAGGCTACCCATTCCAGTATTCTGGCCTGGAGAATTCCATGGACTGTATAGTCCATGGAGTCGCAAACAGGTGGACATGACCGAGCTACTTTCACTTTATGAAAAATAATACTTACAAAAGAGAAAAGACTCTGACAAGGACGGAGCTGAGTTATGGTTTTGTTTCATGGCAATGGGTAGCCTGTATCAATGAAAATCAAACTAACATACTTGCTGTGTTTACTAAAAAGTGTGAGCTTATATTTCAACAATGGATCACCAACATTGGTTTTCAACTTTGTTGAAATATTTTCATCCTCTGGTGGCTCAGAGCTTAAAGTGTCTGCCTCAGATGCAGGAGACCTGGGTTCGATCCCTGGGTCGGGAAGATCCCCTGGAGAAGGAAACGGCAACCCACTCCAGTATTCTTGCCTGGAGAATCCCATGGACCGAGGAGCCTAGTGGGCTACAGTCCATGAGGTCGCAAAGAGTTAAACACGACTGAATGACTTCACACACACACACACACACACACACACATCAGATTTTTGAAGATAGTATCTGTTACACCAGAGGTCTCATCCTTCATTACAAACTCCCAGTGGACTACATAATTTCATTATTGAAATGTCTTTCTTCTGTTTGTTTTACCATCCTGTCGTTTTGTACCCCACACACTCTCCCACCAAACTCATCTATATTAACCTGCCTTTTTCTCATAAAATGTTAAATATGCTGCCACGGAATTACATTTAACTAAATTAAGTATATCTGCTTTGGTACATTATCAATTTCATTTATTTATTAAGTTCTCTTTTAAAAACATGCTAAATTGAGATATTAAATATGAAGCTGGTCCTCTTGTCTGTGTAAAAGAACAGTGTACATACAGGTCTGGAGGCATAGATTTCACGGCTATCCCACAGCAGCCTTTGACCACGGCCAGCTAACCCCATGTGCTCAGACATAAAAAGGCAACACAGATGCTGGAAGCATCCTTCCCTAAGTTCACCTGGGTCTGTTCCAGTTCATGCTCTCTCTGCTCATTTCGCTTAAGTGTGACCCCTGACACCCTACTTCATATTTTGACAGCTGCTTCTATTGCCTTCACTTTGGGCAAACATTTTCAAATTCTTTTGGTCTAAGGACATCAGTTTTCTCACTCAGCTCTTGACTCAACTTTCCCTAATTTGGATGGCCTCCTTACAGGTTTATCTCCAGTCTCATTCTCAAGTTAAGTACAAAGAAGTTCACCGGACAACACAGAGTGGGAAAAATATTCAGAAATGCAGGAAAACTATTGAGACTATGTGTCAAATATTCCCTCTTTTATTTCTTTAGAAGATCTCTCAGACAACCCCTTGACACATAGAGAAACACACACATATGATATCTAGTTAACAATGTGGTACTGCCTCCGAAACACTCAACCACTAAGCACTGAAGTTGATTTTTATGTTTGCAGGTAGGGGCAGGCAGGCTGGCACATGAAACTGTGAGTTCCTAAAGGACAGAGGCTTCTTCAGCTTTGCTCCCTTTACAATATTCTCTACTAAGCATTACTACATATGTATGAAATTAAGTTGAAGTCTGACCATTCAGGGACAAAGGCACCATCTGCATTTTCACAAGATATACCTCCCCACCCAGAGACAACAAAAAATCTGCAAAACACAGCTGAATAAATGAAGGCTTCTGATATAAAAACACACAATGGGCCTAAACACATATTAACCTTTAAAAATAAATAAATAAACCAAGACATGGTAACAATACGGAATCTCTAACCTAACTGGAAATTTTAAAATGTTTTCATACATATCGAATTTTGTTATGCATTACTTATTTTTCCACAGTTGTAATAGAATAGTTAAAAAGCTGTCTCTATTTTTTTTTTTTTTTGGTCCCCTCGGAGAAAAGTGAAGAATGAGCTAGGCAAAAATTTGTTGTGAAATGAAAGTCGCTCAGTCATGTCTGACTCTTTGTGATCCCATGGACTATAGAGTCCATGGAATTCTCCAGGCCAGAACATTGGAGTGGGTAGCCTTTCCCTTCTCCAGGGGATCTTCCCAACTCAGGGATCAAACCCAGGTCTCCTGCATGACAGGCAGATTCTTTACCAGCTGAGCCACCAGGGGAACCCTAGAACATTGGAGTGGGTAGCCTATCCCTTCTCCAGCGGATCTTCCCAACCTCAGCAGATAATTAAAGGGCAGAAGAAACTCTAAAATCTTGGAGAGAGGGATGAAGCTACAGAGGAGAAAAGAAGGGAAAATCTGAATTTCAAAAAGAAAGAATTGAGGTCCAGCCTGAGATGTGTTGCGCTTTGTCTGACAGACGGCATGAGTTTTCTCATTTTTTTCCCTTACTTAAAAGATAGGCATTCCATAGTCATACTAATGTTAAATTTCTATGATGTGATTTTGGAAAGTGCTTTTATAAGTTTATTCTTTTTTCTTTCTTCCTCCTAATTCTGAGCTCTCTTTGGAGACCCACATCCCGATAATACTTACACTGCCTATGGGAAAAGATCGTAAACATTTTTTTTTTTTTTGGTATATTTGGAACAGAGGAAAGAAATATATTAGATGTTAAATAAATATGAATTGGAATAACTAGGCAGACATTCCAGATTTCTTTTCTTCAAAAGAAAAGAAAAGAGAAAAACAGCCTTAGATATGAACTCTATTTTTTATTAATGTGCTTTTCTTTCCAGAAACATTTGAAATTCTGGAAAAAGCAGAGTCTAAGAACAATATTTGACAATTTTTCTACTTTGTTATAAGGCTGTACTCAGGAGAAAAATACTAGACAAAACTCATTTTCAAAAGCAGACAGAGTTGTAAGTTTAGATTGAATTTAAAGGAGTGAACTGAAGTATGTGATTTTCCTTTTTTGTTACCTAAGGAATTTTTTCAAACCAATAGTAAGAACAAGGTAAGCTATTCACTAGAGTACTCTATATTTTTTAATGGATATGGCAAGTCAACATTTCAACATACTATGTTAGAAGTGGCACTAGCATGAATACTTTCTAATATTTAGTCAAAGTACTCAACTATTTTACTTTAGATCTAACACTTATAAGAGCAGACATCTAGAAAATAGAATACCTCATTTTATTTCATTAGTTATAAGAACTGGCTCATTCCACTCGATTTACATAATTTATTTTTAAATGAGAATTATTGATCCCCTGTCAACATTCATATTTCATTTGGGAATGTTTTGATCATACATTTGATCTGAAAATAAAGAAACCTCATCATTTAAATATGCATTGGCTACTGGAAAAACAACATATCAAAGGCAACAGCAAAAGTACACACACAAAAACCTAGTCTTTTCACTTAATGAGTTTTGACTTCAATATTATTTATTACAACATATATATTTGATAATATCTTCTATCATTATATGATCAAATAATTACTTAATATTGATAAGAAAATGAAGACAAATATAAATGAATCAAAAATTAATTGAATAGCAAAAGAAACATTAATTTTTAAAAATGAGTTCCAAAATTATAAACACAATTCTTGTAGATCGTGACAAGCTTAGGCTGTTGTTTTTCTTTGGAAGGGTTTGTGATTAAATTAGCTTTTACCAATAAGAGAATAATAGTATGTATGTGCTGTGGCTGTGTGTGTATTTTTATGAAGGTTTATTTCATATATTCTAATATTAATTCAGCAAATGCTTATGAATATCTACCTGCTGAGAAGTTATTATAATATACTTTCTGAAATAAAGGAACTTAGAATTTATAAAAGGAAAGGTGGAATCTTAATAACTGTGATCCCATGGAAAAGAAATGCAAAAAAGCAAAATGGCTGTCTGGGGAGGCCTTACAAATAGCTGTGAAAAGAAGAGAGGCGAAAAGCAAAGGAGAAAAGGAAAGATATAAGCATCTGAATGTAGAGTTCCAGAGAATAGCAAGAAGAGATGAGAAAGCCTTCTTCAGAGATGAATGCAAAGAAGTAGAGGAAAAGAACAGAATGGGAAAGACTAGAGATCTCTTCAAGAAAATTAGAGATATCAAAGGAACATTTCATGCAAAGATGGGCTCGATAAAGGACAGAAATGGTCTGGACCTAACAGAAGTTAAGATATTAAGAAGAGGTGGCAAGAATACATGGAAAACTGTACAAAAAAATCTTCAAGACCCAGATAATCATGATGATGTGATCACTCATCTAGAGCCAGACATCTTGAAATGTGAAGTCAAGTGGGCCTTAGAAAGCATCACTATGAACAAAGCTAGTGGAGGTGACGGTATTCCAGTTAAGCTGTTTCAAATCCTGAAAGATGATGCTGTGAAAGTGCTGCACTCACTATGCCAGCAAATTTGGAAAACTCAGCAGTGGCCACAGGAATGGAAAAGGTCAGTTTTCATTCCAATCCCAAAGAAAGGCAATGCCAAAGAATGCTCAGACTACCGCACAATTGCACTCATCTCACATGCTAGTAAAGTAATGCTCAAAATTCTCCAAGCCAGGCTTCAGCAATATGTGAACCGTGAACTCCCTGATGTTCAAGCTGATTTTAGAAAAGACAGGGAACCAGAGATTAAATTGGCAACATCCGCTGGATCATGGAAAAAGCAAGAGAGTTCCAGAAAAACATCTATCTCTGCTTTATTGACTATGCCAAAGCTTTTGACTGTGTGGATCACAATAAACTTTGGAAAATTCTGAAAGAGATGGGAATACCAGACCACCTGACCTGCCTCTTGAGAAATCTGTATGCAGGTCAGGAAGAAACAGTTAGAACTCGACATGGAACAACAGACCGGTTCCAAATAGGAAAAGGAGTACGTCAAGGCTGTATATTGTCACCCTGCTAATTTAACTTATACGCAGAGTACATTAGGAGAAACACTGGGCTGGAAGAAACACTGGGCTGGAAGAAACACAAGCTGGAATCAAGATTGCTGGGAGAAATATCAAGAACCTCAGATATGCAGATGACACCACCCTTATGGCAGAAAGTGAAGAGGAGCTAAAGGGCCTCTTGATGAAGGTGAAAGAGAGTTAAAAAGTTGGCTTAAAGCTCAACATTCAGAAAACGAAGATCATGGCATCTGGTCCCATCACTTCATGGGAAATAGGTGGGGAAACAGTGGAAACAGTGTCAGACTTTATTTTTGTGGGCTCCAAAATCACTGCAGATGGTGACTGAAGCCATGAAATTAAAAGACGCTTACTCTTTGGAAGAAAAGTTATGACCAACCTAGACAGCATATTCAAAAGCAGAGACATTATTTTGCCGACTAAGGTCCGTCTAGCCAAGGCTATGGTTTTTCCTGTGGTCATGGATCGATGTGAAAGTTGGACTGTGAAGAAGGCTGAGCACTGAAGAATTGATGCTTTTGAACTGTGGTGTTGGAGAAGACTCTTGAGAGTCCCTTGGACTGCAAGGAGATGCAACCAGTACATTTTGAAGGAGATCAGCCCTGGGATTTCTTTGGAAGGAATGATGCTAAAGCTGAAACTCCAGTACTTTGGCCACCTCATGCAAAGAGTTGACTCATTGGAAAAAGACTCTGATGCTGGGAGGGATTGGGGGCAGGAAGAGAAGGGGACGACCGAGGATGAAATGGCTGCATGGTATCATGGACTCAATGGACGTGGGTCTGAGTGAACTCTGGGAGATGGTGATGAACAGGGAGGCCTGGCGTGTGGCGATTCATGGGTCGCAAAGAGTCGGACACCACTGAGCGACTGAACTGAACTGAACTGAATAAGCTGCTGCTGTTGCTAAGTGTCCGACTCTGTGCGACCCCATAGACGGCAGCCCACCAGGCTCCCCTGTTCCTGGGATTCTCCAGGCAAGAACACTGGAGTGGGTTGCCATTTCCTTCTCCAATGCATGAAAATGAAAAGTGAAAGTGAAGTCACTCAGTCGTATCCAACTCTTAGTGACCCCATGGATGGCAGCCTAGCAGGCTCCTCCGTCCACGGGATTTTCCAGGCAAGAGTATTGGAGTGGGATGCCATTGCCTTCTCTGATAGGGTTTAATATACAATATGAGAATTTTGGAACAGGAATTCAGAGACAGCATGATACTTGGGAAACAATTCATACTCTGAGTCCAGATCTATCTTTCAACCCTTGATAATGGAAAGTTGGTGAATAAATTAATCTAGTCCTTCAGTTTGTTTTTCTATGAAATCAAAGAGAGTTCAAAACAAATTTAACAGGTTTACTGTGAATAAGGGCTTCCCTTGTGGCTCAGCGGGTTAAGAATCCACCTGCAATGCAGGGGACCTGGGTTTGATCCCTGGTTTGGGAAGATCAGGGTTTCCCTAGTGGCTTAGAAGGTAAAGCATCCACCTGCAATGCAGGGGACCCAGGTTCAATCCCTGAGTCAGGAAGATCCCCTGGAGAAGGAAATGGCACCCGACTCCAGTACTCTTGCCTGGAAAATCCCATGGACGAAGGAGCCTGGGAAGCTACAGTCCATGGGGTGGTGAAGAGTCAGACATGACTGAGCGAATTCACTTCAATTCACTTTTGGGAGGATCTGGAGAAGGGAAAGGCTACCCACTCCAGTATTCTGGCTTGCAGAATTCCATGGACAGTTAGTTCATGGGGTTGCAAATAGTCGGACACAACTGAGCGCCTTTCACTTTACTTCACTTTACTGTGTGATTGAATATTATTTACAACAAATGGTAGAAATTATTTGGTTCATATGGACATGTTTCTAAATTGTGTGTTTTTATGTTTTCTTAATGCTTACCAAAATATTTGTACTCCTTTCCTGAATTTTGTGTTTCCTTGGTCAGGCAACTATAAAGATGGCAACTGTGAAAGAATCCACCTGTAAAGCAGGAGACCCAGGTTCAATCCCTGGGTCAAGAGGATCCACTGGAGAAGGAAATGGCAATCTACTCCAGTATTCCGTTGAGAATTCCATGGACAGAGGAGCCTGGTGGGCTTTCAAGTCCATGGGGCTGCAAAGTTGGACATGACTGAGTGACTCACACACACACATGGTTTCTGTATGGGCTTCCCTCCTGGCTCAGTGGTAAAAAAATCTGCCTGCAAAACAGGAGACATGGATTCCATCCCAGGGTTTGGAAGATACCCTGAAGAAGGAAATGACAATCCACTCCAGTATTCTTGCCTGGGAAACTCCATGAACAGAGGAGCCTGGCAAGCTAGAGTCCATGGAGTCACAAAGAGTTAGACAAGATTTAGTAACTAAACAAAAACAAATAAATCATAATTGTACAACTGAAGGACTATTAAGTGAGGTCATCTCCATGATTACCATCCTGATTAAATAACTACAAAGCAGGAAGGAAGTCAAACTCATCTAACTGAGGGGAAAAAAAGCAAAATAGATGATATTATATATCTTCTCATACATCATAGGTAGGTTTTAAAATTATGAAAACAGTCATTTTGATGGAGTAACAGAATACAAAGCTTCCTGGAAATGAAAGCAATATTTCTGGTCAGGGGGTATATCTGTTATGGAAATAACGATCTTCTCACACATATCTGAGAATGTAATGTGCTATTATTGCTGAAGAGTAGTCTAGAGAATCATTTCTCTCCTCAGATTCTCTATTAGAATTCTTAATTAACCCAGTTATTGTTCCCATCCCTTTCAGAATTATATTTTCTATCATTCAAACACTGCAGGTGTCATACACCCAGAATAACTCCAAGCTTGGCCCCTCAGCTCTGGCATCACTTTCTCTAACTGAAATGGAGCTTTCAGCAGAGATAACTTAGTGGACTAGTACTAGTAGATATCACAGTGACTGGTGATATCTACAGACACTGACTAGTAAAAGAAAGGATCTAGAAATGATTGGAGAAGACACACCATGGAAGAGAAAATAAATGGTTAGGTACAGCCCAAAATGATGAAAACACCACCACTGCCAACTTCAAAATGATAGGTAATGGGAATAGAAGCTATACAGCCCAAATCTTAATAGTCTCATTTGGCTCATTTATTTCTTTGCAAGAGCTTCAACCCCTGATTATTATTATTATTATATTTTTTTACATAGTATCACTATCTCATCCTATCTAATTTCTATGTCCTTCTTCACAAAGTCTAATAATGGGTGTTTTAAACTAGGGTTTCTGTCCTGAACATAAGAGTAATGTGAAATAATACGTAAGCGTTTTTAGTTTATATGGAAAAGGCACAAACAAGTAACTAATGCTGCTGCTGCTAAGTTGCTTCAGTAACGAGGAACATCTTAAACATTGTGAAGAGAGACAAAAGATTGTAACCATAAACCAGATCAGAACGTACTTCATTCTCATTCACCCTTCATTCATAAAATGCATCACTAGATTCTCCAGGATCATAAATTATACATTTATTATTAAAGGAAAGAAGCTTTGTAAGGAGAAGAAAAATGGGAGGCAAAAGGCAAAATAATAAATATGAGTTGAGATGATAAAGAGCTATTCAAACATGAAAGCAAAAATGCCTTCTCACAGAACATAGCACCAAGACAAAGCTGCAAGAACCCTTGCAAAGAGGTCAGTGCTATGTAATGAACAAATAAGGCAGTGAGAGAAGTAGATGAGCTTGGGACTAATACAGCACTCTGTAAACATAATTTCTAAAAGACATCTCCAACCAATTTAAAACCTGGAAATGTGGGGAATCTAGGCCTTTGATGAGAAAGTTGATTTTCCTGCCAGCATATGGATTAAGATATGTATCCACATGTGAAAAATTATAGTGACTGGTAGGTAAGGATTTTAATAAAAATGTAAATTATATTGTTAAAAACAATCAGAACAGAGACAAAGTTTCTTTTAAACAAGCAAGAGAAATTTACTGAAATGACAATAGCTAGGAGAGAAAAAAAGAAACAATTTTGGAGAAAAGCAGATGAAGAAACACTCATTATTAAAGGAAACTCACTCAACTACATTCCATATAGTCGGTTTGTTAAGTGAAAATTATGAAATAATAAGGAAATAGCTGAAGTGAAAGGAATGCATTCTAAATTGATATTTGGGAGGATTGAAGTAAAGTATTTTATATAGAAAACTGAAAAAAGTAATTAACACTCAATAAAAATATAAAATTTAATGTACTGAATATCAATTAAATTCCCTTGCTCAGTCATGTCCAACTGTTTGCGACTCCCTGGACTGCAGCACACTGGGCTTCTCTGTCCATCACCAACTCCTGGAGCCTACTCAAATTCATGTCCATGGTGTTGGTGATGCCATCCAACCATCTCACCCTTTGTTTTCCCCTTCTCCCGGCATCAATCTTTCCCAGCATCAGGGTTTTTGCAATGAGTCAGTTCTTTGTATCAGGTGGCCAAAGTATTGGAGTTTCAGCTTCAGCTTCAGCCCTCTCAATGAATATTCAGGACTGATTTCCTTTAGGATGGACTGGTTGGAGCTCCCTGCAATCCAAGGGACTCTCAAGAGTCTTCCCCAACAGCACAGTTCAAAACCATCAATTATTCAGTGCTCAGCCTTTTTTATGGTCCAACTCTCACATCTATACACGACCACTGGAAAAAACCATAGCTCTGACTAGACAGACCTTTGTTGGTAAAGTAATGTCTCTCACTGTTTCCACTGTTTCCCCATCTATTTGCCATGAAGTGATGGGACCAGATGCCATGATCTTCGTTTTCTGAATGTTAAGCTTTAAGACAACTTTTTCACTCTCCTCTTTCACTTTCATCAAGAGGCTCTTTAGTTCTTTGCTTTCTGCCATAAGGGTAGTATCATCTGCATATCTGAGGTTATTGATATTTCTCCCAGAAATCTTGATTCTAACTTGCGCTTCTTCCAGCCCAGTGTTTCTCATGATGTACTCTGCATATAAGTTAAATAAGCAGGGTGACAATATATAGACTTGATGTACTTCTTTCCTGATGCAGAACCAGTCTGTTGTTCCATGTCCAGTTCTAACTGTTGATTCCTGACCTGCATATAGGTTTCTCAAGAGGCTGGTGAGGAGCTGTGGTATTCTCATCTCTTTAAGAATTTTCCAGAGTGTGCTGTGATATATTCCCCTTTGCCTGAAAAATTTATTTTCATCCCAAAAGACAACAGAAGTTCTTTTTTTTTTACATTACTCACAGTCTCCTTTGTCTGTTCTTCAGGAACACTTTATGCATTGCTCCATTTGAACTCATCAAGTTGCTATGGTTATTTGCATACTTGCTCCCTTGTGCTCCTGGGGAGTACTATGAACACAGAAATTTAGTAAAATGCCTGTGCAATGAATATAGAGGAAAGTGAATGGTGCATTTTGCTGGATTATAATCTGATAAATAAATTGTGAAGAGTCAATAAAGCATCCGTTACTTTGCTGGGTCTGATGACAAAGATTCTTAACTTTATGAATTAACAATAACTGAAAGTGACTCCTTACGATCTATCTATCAAACTGATTGTTCCTATGTATATCCTTTAAATTCTTCAGTATCAATTTAAATACATCATCCATTATAAAACATTCCCTATTTGTATCAGTGCTTTATGATATCCCCTGTATGGTTGTTAACAGTTTATACCCTTAAAGAAATACTTTAAAACTTTTTCCATTCTCACTTATTTTTCAACTAAATTATGATAAATATCCTAGAAGGCATTGACTGTTTCTTTAAGAAAGAGTCCTGTTTGCTTACAAATTAAAGTCAGTGCTTTACCTAGAACTCAATAATTGGCATTTGCTATTCACTTGAACAAATGGACCATACATCTAACTTTCAGAAAAATCAGAAAACATTATTAATAAAGAAAATAACTATGTAAGAATTCATAACTCTCTTAAGTGTATGTGTATGTATGAAAAGAAATATTTTAATAATATTTCCTCTCCTTTTGCTTTCACTACTTTAAGAAATATAGAAATGTTTTCTTCTAATGAAGTTGGATATGAGATTAAGGTTTACTGGGAGATCTATTTGTCTCTGGTGTTGTTGTTTTTTTTTTTTTTTTTCCTTTTTTTCTCTCTCTCCCTATTAGTGCCCTGAACTAAATCTGTAGTAAGAAGCAACTTGAGAACTGTCTTTATTGGAAAATTGGGGTCAAATCCACCTAGACCTCCTGTGGACACACTTCACTAGGCCCTGTGATTATATTTAGACTTAGCAGCCATTGGGAATTTACTGTGCAGCATGAAAAACATTAAACTCTTTCAGATGCTTGCTCTATATCACATTTTGCAGTTAAAAAACAACTATTTCTTGTCAGATCCAAGTATATCGGTGACCCTTAAAATTTAAACCAAACTGTAGAAGTTTCAATCGAGAAACTGCTTTGATTTTCTATACAAGATAATACTTTTGCCAGCTGATTTATTTTAAATGACACAAATCTAAGGTGAGCAGGTGGTTTGATACCACAGAAAGTGACACACAAACAGCATTATTTTTCAGAATCAGAATATAAAGGTTATCATATATGAAGACTGAAAAAAGAGCTGAAAAAGTCAGATATAGGCAAAAGAAAAGTTAGACATGAAACAAGAAACAATTGTTTTATTGCATCACTAGCAGAGAAGCAGAAAATCAGCAATGGAAGGATTCTTAGAAAGAATGAAGTACTAGCCTTTTATCCACAGGGGGAAAAAAAAACACTGAAGATAATTACAATTAACGATTTTCCCTGGGGCATATAGATAAAAATGAAAGGGCAAGAATTTAACACCTTGAAAGTGAAAGTCACTCTGTCATGTTCCACTTTTTGCGAAGACTATACTGTCCGTGGAATTCTCTAAGCCAGAGTACTGGAGCGGGTATCCTTTCCCTTCTCCAGGGGATCTTCCCAAGCCAGGGATCAAACCCAGGTCTTCTGCATTGCAGGCGGATTCTTTACCAGCTAAGCCGCAAGGGAAGCCCAAGAATACTGGAGAGGGTAGCCTTTCCCTTCTCCAGGGGATCTTCCTGACCCAGAAATCAAACCAGGGATTCCCGCACTACAGGCAGATTCTTTACCAACTGAGCTATCATGGAAGCCCATGAAATCAGCACAATTCTAATACAAGTACAGTACAAGCTGTATAGTACGATTAGTACAGTGCCTGGCTCAGGTATCAGCAAAGATAAGAATGTGGTTTCACAAGCCAGACTTTGTGTGTCCCTAACCAGTTTTCAGTCATCTAGTAGCTAGGTTACCATGGGCAAATTGCAGAACCTCTCTGTGCCTTGGATTACTGTGTGTAAATAAGGAGAGGAGCATAAGTTTTATTATAGCACTATTGGAAAAATTAAATAATACAAACAAAAATGCTTAGAAGGGTTCATGACACATATAACATGCTAATAAAAATTACCTATTAATATATAATAAAAATTATGATTGAGATATTATACTATTTCTTGGCATCTACCTGTTGTGAAATGTGTCCTTTTTGGTGCCTTAAGTTTCATGAGATAAATATTAAGGATATTTATATGTTTCCTCTTATCAAAACCTGTCAAGAGATATAATTTAAACTGTCAGTCTGCAATAAAAACTTAAACATATTCCAAGAAGTTAATTCATATAATATTTATAGTTGCTAATGGCTTAATAAATTTCACTTACCAGACACAGGTTTCAATGTAAGAATTAATCTTTTAGCTACTTATACTGTAAAAGAAATGTGGAGAAAAATATAGGATACTATGTAGGATCAGTAGAGTATAAATATACATTAACGTCTTGCCAGGTGGTAGGTTGCTTTTTCCAGCTGTGAGTAAAACTAAGCACTGTGAATAGACAGTAATAAATTTCACTTGAAGATTCTAATATGGGATTTTTTCTGAATATGGCGACATGTTACCAATCTTGAAATTACAGAAATTCTATGCAATATGATCAACCAATTGGTCTATATAATAAAAATATTTTTAAATGAAAGTAGAAAATTGATTCACAAAGTCTGTGTATATATTTTGTATATTTTAATAGGTGTATGTGAGTATGTGTATTTAATCAAACACATACAAATCATCATATAATCAAACACAGAAGAGAGCTTTTCTTCATCTGAAAAGCAAGAGAGTTCCAGAAAAACATCTATTTATGCTTTATCGACTATGCCAAAGCCTTTGACTCTGTAGATCACAATAAACTGTGGAAAATTCTGAAAGTGATGGAATACCAGACCACCTGACCTGCCTCTTGAGAAACCTATATGCAGGTCAGGAAGCAACAGTTAGAACTGGATATGGAACAACAGACTGGTTCCAAATAGGACAAGGAGTACGTCAAGGCTGTATATTGTCACCCTGCTTATTTAACTTATATGCAGAGTTCATCATGCAAAATGCTGGGCTGGAGGAAGCACAAGCTGGAATCAAGTTTGCCGGGAGAAATATCAATAACCTCAGATATGCAGATGACACCACCATTATGGCAGAAAGTGAAGAACTAAAGAGACTCTTGATGACAGTGAAAGAAGAGAGTGAAAAAGTTGGCTTAAAGCTCAACATTCAGAAAACGAAGATCATGGCATCTGGTCCCATCACTTCATGGCAAATAGATGGGAAAACAGTGGAAACAGTGTCAGATTTTATTTTGGGGGGCTCCAAAATCACTGCAGATGGTGACTGCAGCCATGAAATTAAAAGACGCTTGCTCCTTGGAAGGAAAGTTATGACCAACCTAGACAGCATATTAAAAAGCAGAAACATTACTTTGCCAACAAAGGTCCATTTAGTCAAGGCTATGGTTTTTCCAGTGGTCATATATGGATGGGAGAGTTGGACTATAAAGAAAACTGAGCACTGAACTGTGATGTTGGAGAAGATTCTTGAGAGTTGCTTGGATTGCAAGGAGATCCAACCAGTCCATCCTAAAGGAGATCAGACCTGGGTGATCAGTTGTAGGACTGATGTTTAATCTGAAACTCCAGTACTTTGGCCACCTCATGTGAAGAGCTAACTCACTGGAAAAGACCCTGATGCTGGAAAAGATTGAGGGCAGAAGAAGGGGATGACAGAGGATGAGATGGTTGGATGACATCACCGACTCAATGGACATGGGTTTCAGTGAACTCTGGGAGTTGGTGATGGATAGGGAGGCCTGGCGTGCTGTGGCTCATGGGGTCGCAAAGAGTTGTATACAACTGAGTGACTGAATTGAACATACTAAAGTAAAACCATCAAACCTAATTCATTCTGGAGACCACAATAAAAAGTAAGTATTTTTCAGTCACAGCAATATGAAAGTTCATAATATTTACATTTTAATAGATCTTTCGTTGAAATTGCTTTTTCAGAAATAGTCTCTTATTTTCTCTGAAAGCAGTAAGGAAACAGCTGTGTTATAAAATAATGAAAGTAGGCTGCATTGCTAATACTTTCAGAGAGTCATTTGACTTTTTTTCTTATATACCATTAAAATATATTTTTTTACCTCCAGATTGAAAAAGCAATATAATGACAGTGCTCACTGTTTTATTTTTTTCCTTTTTGAGTACCTACCTTCTGTGACCAACATTGTTCCTTTATGCAAAGTAATAAATGATAGCAAGAAGAGGATTCAACTTGAAATATTATTAACTTTAGCAATCACACCAAATAATTTAAGTGATAAATCCCAAGTCCTATTAAAGTGACAGAATGAGAGTTTCTATTTATTACCTAACTGATACATGAACAAGTCTTAAAGGACTATATACCTTGGGGTGGGAAGCAAGGAGAGAGATAATTAGTTATGTAATGTTAGAAGAAGCTGAGTGAGCATATAATGGCAGTGTCTATTTAATTATAATGTAAAAGAAAGGGCATTTTAGACAGTGGACATGATTATTTCCATCCCATTGGCAAAATTATTATTCTCTTAAACCAGAAGATATTTAAATTTGTAATCATAAAATGCCCATATTTTCAAATACAGTTTTCACTTAAGCTTGGAGCTGTGTTAGATCTGATTTCCCATGAACTGATACGTTGGCCAAGCAAAGCCCAGTATTTTAGACTATATGATAGTTATATTTCCCATTGTGTAATTTACAGTGGCATTTCTTTTTCTTCATAGTCCTTGAGAATTTGGTTGACATGACCAGACCTCTAGGAAAGTGTTCAGTTTGAAGATACACATGTATTTTGAGCTAGACCCAAAATTATGACGTACTCACCAAGGCAATACCACAGAATGGGTCTTATGAGACAGTCAGCTGTTTTCCCCAGGAGACTCAAGATAGCCCAACTGATTGAATGCTTGGTTGTTAATTATTTGTGTTTTAAATGTTATACTGCATAACAGTTATGTATTGTGAACACACACCAAAGTATGGAAAGCTAGTTGTAAAAGGTTAGCAGTAACAATAATAGTAATAATAAATAATCAACAGTTGAAATGTACTGAGGTTTTACAGGGACTGGGCTTCCCCTGGTGATTCAGCTGGTAAAGAACCCACTGCACTGCAGGAGACCAAGATTCAGTCTCTGGGTTGGGAAGATACCCTGGAGAAGGGAATGGCTACCCACTGCAGTATTCTGGCCTGAAGAATTCCATGGACTGCATAGTCCATGGGGTCCAAAAGAGTTGGACACGAATGAGCGACTTTCACTTTCACTTACAGGGATTATTGCTTAAGAGAAGTACATTATTATTATCTTCATATTTTTGATGAAGACATTGAAACTAAGGAGATTTCAAACTCATTTTCCAAAGTCAAACAGCTAAATGGAAGTGGTCAGAAGTGAAACCAGGTATTCTGATGAGAAGGCTATTCTATGAGTCACCATGCAATACAGATTTCTTTTGTTTGCTAAAAGGGAAGACTCATTTAAGATCATGACATATCCATTGTGTTCAGCATCTGGCACAGTATCTTGAATCCCGAAGAACATGAAAAATCTGTCAGATGGAATCAAAATCTGATTTCAAGATCATTAGGACTATGACCTCAGAAGTGAGTGAGCTGACTAAACAAACAACACTTTAAGTAAAAAATCAGTTCCAATAAGATTTTTATGCCCTTCAAAATAAAAAAAAAAATTTAAGATATTAAGTTCTGGATATTTAGCAAGCAGTTTCAAATGGGTATAATATTTCCTCTATTTCTCTTATGGGGAGTGAGTAGTAACTTTTTAACTGTATTATAATAGCTTTTAGAAAGGATTTTGAATGGCCATAAATACTTCTAAATCTCACTAATGTGTCTCTCTAATTTTCATTTTTATCTTTCTATAATTTAACATACCATTTTAGATACTCTATGTATAAGCTGTTTACCCCTTTATCAAAGGAAAAGAACATAAATGTTATTTATTAACAAATGATATTGCATTGTTATCTTAACCCAGAAATGTCTTAGACAGACAATCCTGCCAGGTAATTATTTCATAAAGAAAGAACACAGATGAGCTATTCCAAAAGTTAATCAATTATTTTTAGTAGATGCTTTTTAATTAAAATATCAAGATATCAATATTTAATATGAATTTTGTTGGCAGTATTATTATTATGAAGGAAGATGTATGACTATAACAACCTTTATGTTTTTCTGAAAACTGAAATCATTCCTGGCTAAGCTATATGGCATAGAACTTTTATCATAATTTCACCTATGCATATAAGCAGATTCTATACAATTACTTGAAGAGAATAGTGACCCTATCCTTTCCTCCTCTTTCTAGAGTTGACAGTGGTCTTTAGCACAGTTTTCTTGGTCTCCCACTTACACAAGGGATCACTGACCTCAACTCCAGTCAATAGTCAGTTGAAGGGTGTGTGCTTTCACTCAACAGAAGAGCTGCTTCTCAGTCACCTGTCACCCCATCTTATCCCAGGGTCAGTTGAGATAAATCATCTTGAAAGTAGACAGCTTGAAATGTTTCACATTGTACCTATTCAGATCATCAGAAGGGCAAAACTATCATTCTCTCAGCCACTGGAAGCATTACTAATCACTTTGATGTTATGGCGCTAGCTCATGCTAAAAGTCAGAATAAGAAATGATACCATGAAATGAATACGTAAATATACCATATGGATTTTTAAGGGGGAATCTAATCTCTTTGTTTTCAGGTCCCCTCTCTGTGGCCCCCTCTGGAAACCTGTAGAAAAACCATAGGCCTTGGAGTATCCTAGGGTGGGGAAGAGAAGTGTGAGGAACCTCTGTTGCTCAGTCCTCTGCTGGGGTCAGCACTGAACAGGAGAATGCGTAAGGAGGGGTAGCCAATAACTCCACCAGCAGGGGAGGTGGCACTAGGCAGGAGGCTTGGAGAGGAGGTACCTGAGGAGAGCTCTCCGCTGGGGCCCATGGGAGGGTGATGCATCCAGGGGTGAAAGCCCAGTTTGAAGCTGGGACAATGCAGGCCTTTCTTCTGCCAGTAGTCATTGCTCCTTTCCTTACATTCATTGCAACACATTTTGTTTATAGAGACCACTGGGATAAATTCTGTGTAAAAAAACACAAATATGAGTTTTTGAGTAATCACTTTGTTTATATCTTTTAGAGGCTCTGGGTTACATCCCGGGCAGGTTTCTCCTTTTTTTTTTTTTTTTTTTTTTGATTGCCTGTGAGAATGTGAGAGCCTAATTTTTGGCTCACACATCAGAGCATATGGGTCATCATGACACGATTTTTAAGCATTTCCTCTTGATTTCATTATAAACAGCCATCAATTTTTTAAATGACTAACTTTACTCTTTGCAATCTTGCATGTTATGTACTCTTTTAAAGTGCTATTTTTCCTGAATATGTGTATAGAATATCAAGTCAAGTGCCATCATGATCTTATTTTACAATCTGTCAATGGATTTGATCACAAAGTTTTCATCAGTCTAAAATCCCTAACTTCATCCTCTTCAATAGCTGTGAATTCTTATCTGAGGCATCTGATGCCTCTTATCTGAGGCATCTAGACTGATTTTCCATGATGCTTTCTAAAATTCCTACCAAAGGGTGACAAGGTTCATGATCAGAGGCCATCCATAAACTCTAGAGCTTCACTTTCATTTGTTATATGTTAATTCTGAGAGTGAAAGGTAGAGAAGGAAGGAGAATCTGTCATTTGCAGTCAGAAAGATGCATTTCTGAGATAGCTTGGTGAGCTAAGCACATGATACCCAAGCTGAACACTATGTTTAGAGCAGACAAATTTGAAATAGAAACAAAGCTCTCCATGACTGCAGCTGCTGCGTTGCTTCAGTCATGTCCAACTCTGTGCGACCCCATACACGGCAGCCCACCAGGCTCCCCCGTCCCTGGGATTCTCCAGGCAAGAACACTGGAGTGGGTTGCCATTTCCTTCTCCATGACTACTAGCATTCATTTGTCCTCACATGCAGGCCAGATGAAATAATGACACAGTATCCAGATCATCTTTTACTTTTGCAATCGCATGTTACCAGACTCAGTACTGCCATTGTTAAACCATCCAATACCATTAATAAAAACAAATACTCAAAATTTATCTACTTTTCTTTTTTTTTTAAATTTCTGGCCACGGGGTGGGGAGTGAGTCATTAAGAAGAGGTACTTACTGGGTCCAATAAGGTAATGAAATAAGTAAACTTGGCAGAGTCTGTGGTTAAATGGAAAGAGTTCAGGTTAAAATTGATCTTTGGGTGATTGATGCCATCTGGAAAAAGAACCCTAACATGGCTGATTATCCTGCCAGAAATATGCCAATTTTTTAAAAGATATCAAATCATTTAAAAAGTATTTTAAAAATTAAAGTGCTATGCAGCCCAAAGAAAACAGCCTGCCAGTCTGTGAATTTCAGTTTAAAATGTATATAAATATTCCAAAGGACAGCCTGTGTTTTTTAAATAAAACCTAGAACATTTTGAAAATAGCACTTGGATTTAAACTGCACAGCAAATCATGAAGAGCTTAAAATATTTGTATGTGTATAGCCATATATACATTCAATAATTCATTAGGTTACACAAGTCTGTGCAATGTTGGAGGAAAGAATGAAAATCAGCTACTCTGGAGAATATTGAAATATTATCTGATAATTACAATGATGCAAGAGTATATGTTTAAAAAGATATTTAACCCTAATTTAGCATATTCTAAAGAGAATGATGATTAAAGTAAATATTGATTTGATTAAAACTTGGATGTTTCACTCAATAAAAGCAGAAAAAGAGAATAGTTGGGAATAATAGGTATTGTCTCTGCTGCCTTTTGGGATATATATTACTATATTTCACATAACTAGGAAATCTATTCCCAACCAACAAGATGTATATAATCCAGATTTCGATTTACCAATTTATCCAGGTCCAAAGTAAAATAGGAGAAGGCAATGGCACCCCACTCCAGTACTCTTGCCTGGAAAATCCCATGGGCAGAGGAGCCTGGTAGGCTGCAGTCTATGGGGTCGCTAAGAGTCTGACATGACTGAGAGACTTCACTTTCACTTTTCACTTTCATGCATTGGAGAAGGAAATGGCCACCCACTCCAGTGTTCTTGCCTGGAGAATCCCAGGGACAGGGGAGCCTGGTGGGCTATTGTCTATGGGGTCGCACAGAGTCGGACATGACTGAAGTGATTTAGCAAAAAAAGTAAAATCATAGGTTGACTTGATTTATTTTTTTCTCGTTTCCTGATCCTGCTATATATCATGCAACATTAGACAAGTTAATTTGAATGCTTCCGCACTGAGCACTATTTATTGGGAAGTACAAATTCTGTGACAATAAGGTCTCTTTATCATTACTATTTAATTCATTCACTTACTTTTAACCCACATTGCTTTTAAAATTATTTCCAACAGTATGGAGGTTCATCAAAAAAAAAAAAAACAGAATTAAAATATTCTTCAGTCCCACTGCTGGGCATATATCTGGAAAAAACAACAATTTGAAAAGATTCATGTATCCCAGTGTTCACTGAAGCACTATATACAACAGCCAGGACATAAAAGCAGAAGAAATTCATGTCTCTGATTTTATTTTGAAACTCATAAAAAGAGAGATCTTTACTACAACTCCTGAAAGAATTAACCCTATGCAATGCACATCCTTCATAATAAATATACTGAGAAACTGCATAATTCCTTGTCACATCTGCCAATATAGTCCAAAGGTATCATACTGGCACAGAAACCATGTGCTGTAGTAAGTCACTTCAGTTGTGTCTGACTCTTTGCAATCCGTGGACTGTAGCCTGCCAGGCTCCTCTGATCATGGGATTCTCCAGGCAAGAATACTGGAGTGGGTTGCCATGCCTTCCTCCAGGGTACCTTCCTGACCTAGGGATTGAACCCACGTCTTTATATCCCCTGCACAAGCAGGTGGGTTCTTTACCACTAGCACCACCTGGGAAGCCCTGGAGTAAATCATGGAGTAATCAATATGGCAGAGTACACACCATGTACTAATACACTGTTATAAGACAACTTATACATTTCTAATGGTATAGCTTCACTTTGAGTGAAGAGCCAGAATATATAGGGTAGGGCTTCTCAACTTCAGTCCTATTAACATATTGAGCTTGGTATTTATTTGCTGGGAAGAGCTGTGCCCTAAATGTTTATCAGCATTTCTGGCCTCAACCCTCAAGATGCCAGCAGCTTCACTCTCCCAATTGTGACAACCTAAAATGTACCTAAATATTGCCAAATGTTCCCGTGGAGGAAGACAAACTCACCGATGATTAAGAAGCACTGCCTGAGATGAACAGAATGATTACACAAAGTCCTCCACAAACAGTATTTCTTTCAGTTGAGGCTTTGAAAGCTATTACATGGCTGTCAACACAAGCTTATTTTGTCTCAGCAGTAGCTAGAGTACAGGTATTTCTCAGAGATAATAGTGTCAGTAAGTGCAGAGATTTAGACTTGAAAAATCAACTGCACTGATGGTGGCTAAGAGAAAAACACTTACCTGTATAGTACAAATTCATCACCTCTTCTTCTTGAATATCCAATTAAAGACATCCACAGCCTTTCTTGTATATAAACTTGGTTGTGTAGCATAATTCTAGCCAATAGAATATGAGTGGAAGTGGAAGGTACAATTTATTTTCAAGACTTACAACAAGTAGCCCCTCTTACTTTTTTTCCACCATGCTTGTATTTGATGAAGAAAATGATAATCACCAAGGAGATGGTGAAGGCCCATGATAAAAACAAACAAACAAACAAACAAAAAAAACCCCTAGTCCTTGAAAGACAATTGTAGAAAAACTTAGAGTCATCTAAAGGGATACCAGTGCAGGATTGTGTTGCAAATAAAGGTTTAGTGTGTTTGAGCCCATACACAATTTGGGTCTGTATATCACAATGATTTAAATTATGCTAAATAACACACACACAATAGCTTTAATAGCCTCTTCTGAACATATGAAATATAGACATTTGCATGCTTTTTCATGGTTTTTACACATTAATTTATCACATGGATATTTTTATGTAGCATCATGTGAAAATTAGTTTCATAACTAAGATTTTTAGCCTCAAGGGTATTATTTCAGAATGCAGATGACACAGCTAGACAACACAGGACATGAACACAACAGAGTAAAATAGTAAACAAAGAAACAGATTATACAGCACAAGAAATCTAGAGCTAAAAGTTACAAAACTCCTCAGTTTTATTACTATCAACTTCCAGTCAAAGAATGTTGAAATTCAAGCAACTGGCTTTTATTCTTAAATCTCATCTCCTTTATGAAGTCTTCTATAACTTGATCCCTCTGTCCATATGAATTACTGACTGGTGTTTCTCACTGACTGTGTATTAGTTGCAACCTTGTATTTTTAAAAATACTTGGTCCTGTAATCCCAAAGAAAGCCCAAACTACTACACACTTGGACTCATCTCACATGCTAGTAAAGTAATGCTCAAAATTCTCCAAGCCAGGCTTCAGTAATACGTGAACCGTGAACTCCCAGATGTTCAAGCTGGTTTTAGAAAAGGCAGAAGAACAAGAGATCAATTGCCAACATCTGCTGGATTATGGAAAAAGCAAGAGAGTTCCAGAAAAACATCCATTTCCGCTTTATTGACTATGAAAATGCCTTTGACTGTGTGGATCACAATAAACTGTGGAAAATTCTGAAAGAGATGGGAATACCAGACCACCTGACCTGCCTCTTGAGAAACCTGTATACAGATCAGGAAGCAACAGTTAGAACTGGACATGGAGCAACACACTGGTTCTAAATAGGAATAGTACGTCAAGGTTGTATATTGGCACCCTGCTTATTTAACGTATATGCAGTTACATCATGAGAAACACTGGGCTGGAGGAAGCATAGCTGGAATCAAGATTTCTGGGAGAAATATCAATAACCTCAGATATGCAGATGACACCACCCTTATGGCAGCAAGTGGAGAACTAAAGAGCCTCTTTATATGTAAAAGCTCTGATTATAGCGTTCCCATTAAGGAATACATGTGCTAATACAATATGTACCATAAACAGTAATAGTTGAGGTAAATTTTTGAAAACCACACACAGTATAATCTCTTCCTCCAACTATATCACCTCTCCAAAAAAATTTTTTGAAATAAATTACTAAAATCCAACCAGTATGTTTGGATATTGGTAAAACCATATCCCTTTACAAGGATCTTTTAGAATTTTATGGGCCCGGTAACCTAGAAAAAATGCTCTTCTTTTGAGGACAGGGACATTGAATTCATAAAATTCATAGATAACTATATTGTCCTGAAAAAGCTATAGCTTCCTAAACATGTATGTAGTATGTAAAACTTAAGTCTCTAAGTATCACCTAACACCTGAAATTTCTTGTGAAACTATTAATGGATTACCAGTGAAACTGGAAATAAGAATTTACCCCTAAGTTAATGAACTGAAATGTTTTTGTGTCTGTCATGATTTGGCTTTTGTGGAGTCTGGATGAAGAGTCATCCACCTTTTCTGTAAACAGCTACCTGGTCAAAATTCCAGGTGTTGCAGGTCATTTCTTGTCCATCACGACTACTTAACTCTGCCATTCCACTGCGAAACCAGCTGTAGACAGTAAGCAGCCAATGAATGTGTGGCTCTATTCCAATAAACTTCTGTCTACAAAAACCCAGGGTGGACCGGATTTGGCCTGTGGGCCAGTTTGCTAACACTAAATCTGTATCATATTCTCCAAGTTTCTGTATCCATATGAGTTTTGTCTTATTCTTTTGGTTTCTAATTCTAGAACAATGAGTCATTTTACTTTAGGTAACACTACTCTCTTTTCCTTGACAAAAATGCACTCTATATTCCTTGCATACCCTTTATATGAAAAATATACATTGCATTTTCTTCCCCTACCTTGTATACAAAGTTGTTTCCCTTCACCCTTACTCTCTCTAGGCTGAGTGCCAAAGAATTGATGCTTTAGAATTGATGCTTTAGTGGTGCTGGAGTAGATTCCTGAGAGTCCCTTGGATAGCAAGGAGATCAAACCAGTCAATCCTAAAGGAAATCAATCTTGAATATTCATTGGAAGGACTGACGTTGAAGTTGAAGCTCCCATACTCTGACTACCTGATGCAGAGAGCCAATGTCACTGGAAAAACCCTGATGCTGGGAAAGACTGAGGGAAGGAGGAAAAGGGGGTGAAAAAGGATGAGATGGTTGGATGGCATCACTGACTCAATGGACATGAATTTGAGCAAACTCTGGGAGATAGTGAAGGATAGGGGAGCCTGGAGTGCTGTAGTTTATGGGGTCACAGAGACAGATATGACTGAGCAACTGAACAACAACAGCTATACTTTTACAAATTGATAACATATTTTAACTATATGTACTTCACTTTCCAGTTAAAGCTAGGAAGTAGGGAATTGCGAAATATCATACGTTAGTATCTTATAGTAGATTAGCAAGTTTGATAAATACATTAATTATAAAACATATTTTAGAGACTTTTTTAATAATACAACTTTTAAAGTGTATAACATATTTATTAATAGACTCACACGTCTTTTGTTTCTCTAAAAATATCGAGAAGTCAAAAGTAGACAAATTTAAATTTATGTTCAGTAATTAATGCCTCTGAAATCATAGTATATTATCTTATTTGGAAATAATCTAGATATTCAATGAATATTCATTTTTTCAGTTTAACTTAATATAAATCTTTACTTTATTATATTTATTTACATTACATATTTTTAACAACTGCTTAGATTAGATATCAGTTAGCCATCATCTTAGCTTTCTGGTTGACAAATTTTATAACATAAAAAATGAAAGTGAAAGTGTTAGTTGCTTAGTCATGTCCAACTCTGTTACTCATGGATTGGAGACTGCCAGGCTCCTCTGTCCATGGATTTCCCAGGCAAGAATACTAGAATGGATAGCCATTTCCCCCTTCAGGGGATCTTCCCAATCCAGGGATCAAACTCTGGTTTGTCATACTGCAGGCGGATTCTTCACCATCTGAGCCACCAGGGAAGCCTCAACATGAGTTTATTTTTGACTAGTAAACCCGAGTAGAAAAAGTTGTATATTTGTATTATATTTAATATTGAGAATGAGTGTGAATAGTAAATCAACAAACTTAAATTAGCTTTTATTTATCAAAGATTATACCAGGTCATGTGAACCTGAAAAAATTTGGGTTAGTTTCCATATTTCTGGGTGTTTTAGGAATGCTTAATCTATATAGATATTTAATTTTAAGCCAATTCAATGGAACTGATTTTAAAATATGATTATATATAATACACATATGTACATAAACACACAAAAACATATAGCAGACTTAAGCTAAAATTTTAGAGCCTTTATCTTTAAATTTTAGTCATGTCTGACTGCAGATGATGACTGTAGCCAAGAAGTTAAAAACGCTTACTCCTTAGAAGAAAAGTTATGACCAACCTAGATAGCATATTCAAAAGCAGACACATTACTTTGCCGACGAAGGTCCGTCTAGTCAAGGCTATGGTTTTTCCTGTGGTCATGGATTGGATGTGAGAGTTGGACTGTAAAGAAAGCTGAGTGCCGAAGAATTGATGCTTTTGAACTGTGGTGTTGGAGAAGACTCTTGAGAGTCCTTTTGACTACAAGGAGATCCAACCAGTCCATTCTGAAGGAGATCAACCCTGGGATTTCTTTGGAAGGAATGATGCTGAAGCTGAAACTCCAGTACTTTGGCCACCTCATGCGAAGAGCTGACTCATTGGAAAAATCTGTGATGCTGGGAGGGATTGGGGACAGGAGGAGAAGGATATGACCGAGGATGAGATGGCTGGATGGCATCACTGACTCGATGGATGTGAGTCTGAGTGAGCTCCGGGAGTTGGTGATGGACAGAGAGGCCTGGCATGCTGCGATTCATGGGGTCGAAAAGACTCGGACATGACTGAGCGACTGAACTAAACTGAAGTACAATAATACAAAACTCAAAAGAATAGCTGGATCTAAAGTGTGCTTCTGGCTGATAGACTAACAAGACTAACTACTCAGATGGCCAAAGTGTTTTGTTTTGTTTTTATATTGGACTATAGTTGGTTTACAATGATGTGTTACCTTTAGATGTACAGAAATGTAGTTCAGTTTATATATATATATATGTGTGTGTATATATATATACACACACACACACACATACATTCTTTCTCAAAACCTTTTCCTATTTAGGTTATTATAGAATACTGAGCAGAGTTCCCTGTGTTATACAGTAGGTCCTTTTTGGTTATCTATTTTAAATGTAGTAGTGTATATGTTTTGACCAAAGTCCTGTAACTGAAGATTTTCATCTACACATTGTAAAAGTTATTTTAGAGAGAAACTATTTTTGGAGTCATGTGTCTTTTAGAAACCTCTACCTTTCAATCAAAGATTGCATTCCACACTGTCTCCTAGAAGTTTGAGATGTCTCTTTAGAAAACGCCCCTTAAAGTGGGCCAATCTAAATTCAAGTTTCCCAAAAGTGGCTGTTATAACTGCAAATTATCCAAAAGTTTACCCATATTCCTAAGCGGCACAAGATTCTGATCCATAATAAGTAAATCTCTAGGAAGCAGTTGTTTTTGAAAGAGATGAAAAAAAAAAAAAACAGTTTTAGACTCAGTGAAATCCATTTTTGCCTTTAGAATCCCTAGACATCAGCATGTTTTCCAATAGCTGTCCCAAGACATAGGGAATCACGTGTTTTCCAGACTACCTTTAGGACAGGCTAGAAAGAAACTTCAACAAACAAAATACAAGTAAGCTCATTGAAATCAGAGAGCTCTAAACACAAGGAGAGTGGACCTCTGATTGAAGAGAGCCTTACCCTCCAATTCCAGGGTTGGTGAGAAAGCAGTGAGATGAATGGGCTCTGAGGCCACAGGCACCTGGTTGCTCACTGTCCTCTGAATCACTGGGGGTCTTCTTTAAATCCCATTTCTGATGCCAGAAACTCAAAAATCCAGGAATGGCAAAATTAAACCCCCATTAAGAAATAGTATTTAGTGAAAGTTTACTGTGCATATAAGAACAGTTTGTGAATGAGGAGCCTTCAAAAATAAAAACTTCATGACCTCAAAGGCACGAAGTTATAAGAGGTTTGTAGAGTGAAAATGAGGAAGTTGTTTACCCTTTTCAATGATTGGTTATTAAAATGGAGCTCTCCAGACAGCAGGGGGTCAGTTAAAAGTGATCATCTCATACCAATTTGGACTTCCTGGTAGCTCTGACAGTAAACTGTCTCTCTACAATGCGGGAGACCTGGGTGCGATCCCTGGGTTGGGAAGATCCACTGGAGAAGGAAATGGCAATCCACTTCAATACTATTGCCTGGAAAATCCCACGAACAGGGGGAGCCTTGTAGGCTACAGTCCATGGGGTCGCAAAGAGTTGGACATGACTGAGCAACTTCACTTCACTTCACTTCATACCAATTTGGGGAAGATAAGTCTACTTTATGATTTTTTAGAGGTTTTTTATAAGGAATAACATAAATTATGTTCATGAGATAAGATAGATTTAGTTTTGTGTATGTGTTTAAAATGTTCTTTTCTATTCAGAAAATTCTCAAGTCCAGTTTCCATTTTGTATTCAATTTTAACATCAGTAATCTAAACTATATTAAAGGACTGTTCTTTGATTCAATTTTATTATGTTTATATTTGTTATTTTTAATATTCCTTAAAAGATTTTGTAGACATTTCCTTTAAAAAGGTCTATCTTATTTTCCTTGAAAACATGTTACCAAAGTCCATGATTCAATTATAAAGTAAATAAATCATGCTAATGGTGCACAACAAATAACACCTTTCTGTACTTAATTAATTATCATCATGTAATCATAGGAATTAGATATTCTTGATGATTTCTACCTGTGGGAAGCTGTAATTTACATGTTACTTCAGAATTTATTATGTTAATTTTCATTCAGGTATACTCCTAACCTCAGAACAAGTCATAATCTATTATATAGTTTACACGCTGCAGATACTTATCAGTATTAAAATAGAAAACGCAAGTCACAGCTGACATATGGAAACATTGTTGCAAATATTTTCCAATCAAATCATATTAAAAATCATTAGTTTTCTTTTGAGATACTGCGTGGGTTACTCATGACTTTTGCCACAGACAAAAGTCTATACAATTGGCATATTTGTGTTTATACTTTTGTGTTTGCTTCTGAGAGGACAAGTAGGAGAAACAATTCAACACTTTATATTGCGTTGCACAGATATAACATTGTTACATTAAAATTTTTTCCATATTCTATGCATGCTTTAAAGTTGACAGTTCTCTGGTCATGAACAAAAAAGCAAAAAGGATACCAAAAATGATTATATGAAGGATTTTCCCCAAACATTACAAAATATTGTGAAGTAATCAGCCTCTAATTAAAATAAATTAATTAAAGAAAGAAAAATAAACCAAAGTCATGCTTATCATTTTTCTTTTTTTCCCCTGTGGTATTAATAAACATTGTTTACATATACTGCTACTTTTCTTTAGGTCATAATTAATTTTAGGGAGATTAAGCTTATATAAATTATTTGCATATTTGATATAAATTGCTTTGTAAACAATATCAATGAAAGGTTGTTGCTGAACCATGAAAGATGCCAGAATTCTTGGCCTCCAGAGGAGAATTCATTCCAGGGCCAGAGAGCAGGCTTGATCACTCAGAGCTTTTGTGCAATAGAGTTTTATTAAAGTATAAAAGGGATAGAGAAAGCTTCTGACATAGACATCAAAAGGGGGCAGAAAGAGTACCCCCCCTTGCTAGTGTTAGCAATGGAGTTATATACTCTCCAACTAGTTATTACAATGAATCAAAAGAATGTCCAGAGGTTGCAAAGATCTTACTAGACCCACTCCCACAGTCCACATTTCAAGACAACAGGATTAGCCAAAAGGCTTTCAGGAAGGAGAAACTGTTCTCAAGCAGGATACATTGCTGCTATATAATCCTTAGTACAAAGTCCAAGATTTAATCCCTTAAATCTATTTTTCACTTCCACTGAATAATCATAAGGGATTTGATTTAGGTCATACCTGAATGGTCTAACGTAAAGAAATAGAGGAAAACAACAAATGGGAAAGACTAGAGATCTCTTCAAGAAAATTATAGATACCAAGGGAACATTTCATGCAAAGATGGGCTTGATAAAGGACAAGAAATGGTATGGTCCTAACAGAAGCAGAAGATATTAAGAAGAGGTGGCAAGAATACACGGAAGAACTATACAAATAAGATCTTCGTGACCCAGATAATCACAATGGTATGATCACTCACACTCACCTAGAGCCAGACATCCTGGAATGTGAAGTCAAGTGGACCTTAGAAAGCATCACTACAAACAAAACTAGTGGAGGTGATGGAATTCCAGTTGAGCTATTTCAAATCCTGAAAGATGATGCTGTGAAAATGCTACACTCAATATACCTTCAAATTTGGAAAACTCGGCAGTGGTCACAGGACTGGAAAATGTCCATTTTCATTCCAATCCCAAAGAAAGGCAATGCCAAAGAATGCTTAAAAGCGAAAGCAAAGTCGCTCAGTCATGTCGGACTCTTTGCAACCCCATGGACTGTAGTCTACCAGGCTCCTCTGTCTATGGGATTTTCCAGGCAGTAGTACTGGAGTGGATTGCCATTTCCTTCTCCACGGGATCTTCCAAACCCAGGGATCAAACCCAGGTATCCTGCATTGTAGACAGATGCTCTACTGTCTGAGCTACCAGGGAAGTCCAAGAATGCTTAAACTACCGCACAATTGCACTCATCTCACACGCTAGCAAAGTAATGCTCAAAATTCTCCAAGCCAGGCTTCAGCAATACGTGAACCGTGAACTTCCTAATGTTCAGGCTGGTTTTAGAAAAGGCAGAGGAACTAGAGATAAAATTGCCAACATCTGCTGGATCATGGAAAAAGCAAGAGAGTTCCAGAAAAACATCTATTTCTGCTTTATTGACTATGCCAAAGCCTTTGACTGTGTGGATCACAATAAACTATGAAAAATTCTGGATGAGATGGGAATACCAGACCACCGGACCTGCCTCTTGAGAAACCTGTATGCATGTCAGGAAGCAACAGTTAGAACTCGACATGGAACAACAGACTGGTTCCAAATGGGAAAAGGAGTATGTCAAGGCTGTATATTGTCACCTTGCTTATTTAACTTATATGCAGAGTACATCATGAGAAACACTGGACTGGAAGAAACACCAGCTGGAATCAAGATTGCCAGGAGAAATATCAATAACCTCAGATACGCAGATGGTACCAACCTTACGGCAGAAAGTGAAGAAAAACTAAAGAGACTTGATGATAATGAAAGAGGAGAGGGAAAAGGTGCTTAAAGCTCAACATTCAGAAAACTAAAATCATGGCATCTGGTCCCATCACTTCATAGCAAATAGATGGTGAAACAGGGATACAGTGGCTGATTTTATTTTTCTGGGCTCCAAAATCAGTGCAGATGGTGATTGTAGCCATGAAATTAAAAGATGCTTACTCCTTGAAAGGAAAGTTATGACCAACCTAGACAGCATATTAAAAAGCAGAGAAATTATTTTGCCAACAAAGGTCCATCTAGTCAAGGCTATGGTTTTTCCAGTGGTTATGTACGGATGTGAGAGTTGGACTGTAAAGAAAGCTGAGCTTCTAAGAATTGATGGTTTTGAACTGTGGTGTTGGGAAAGACTCTTGAAAGTCTCTTGGACTACAAGGAGATCCAACCAGTCCATCCTAAAGGAGATCTGTCCTGGGTGTTCATTGGAAGGTCTGATGCTGAAGCTGAAACTCCAATACTTTGGCCACCTCATACAAAGAGTTGACCTATTGGGAAAGACCCAGATGCTGGAAGGGATTGGGGGCAGGAGGGGAGGTGTCGACAGAGGATGAGATGGCTGGATGGTGTCACTGACTCAATGGACATGGGTTTGGGCAAACTCTGGGAATTGGTGATGGACAGGGAGGCCTGGCGTGTTATGATTCATGGAGTTGCAAAGAGTCGGACATGATCAAGCAACTGAACTGAATTGAGCTGAACTGAACAGAGTCAAAACCAAGTTGTTAGTTGTGTAATCATCCGTTCCAGGCTTAAAGGTAAAAACATTTTATGTGGCTAAGACATGTGGAGGAAAAAAAATTTGTCCTTCCTCCTCGAGAATTCTAGACCCCTATCTCCACTTCAAGAGCCCCAGACCCCTTTCTCTTCTCAGGGGACCCTGGACGTCTTATCAATCTGCCTAGAAATTGGCTCACTCATCAAGTTGAGCAAGCGTACTTGAGAAGAAAAACATAACAAAAAATTAATCACTTGTCCCTTTTGCTCACAATAGCAATCAAGTGTGGGTGGGTAAATGAGAATGCTGCATGTAAATATATAAAATACATGTTCTACTTTCCAATAACTACTATTTGTTAAGCCATTAAAAACCTCCTCTTTCATATAGAATTTTTGTTTTCCAGTCAATCCAATCTTTGTATTTTGAGCCAAGAAATTTTACTAGTTATGTGATTATACAAAAACGGAAGAGAAAATATTTTTAAAGGACCCCAAGGTTTTAGGCTAAATAACTAGTGGAGTGTTTTTATTGTTTTAAAAAATAAGGTGAGAAACAAGCTGTTGAAAAGAAAATATGAGTAAGTTTTGAAATAAAGAGTTTGAAGTGATGGTGTTAACATCCTTACATAAATTTATATACAAAATAAACATGGAACTACTGTTTCAGTAAAGGCTGGGGTTGCTCACTGTAAAGTAGGAAAAACTATACAAACTATAATTTATAGTATAAAAACTATAGTATATAGTAGCATAAACTATAAAGTAAGCTCAGACTTAATACATGATCTGTTTACCAAGAAGGAGAATATAGAAAAGGAATAGCTGTAATTAAAAACTCAGCTTAGTGTTTAGATGTAATTAAAGATTGAGATCTGGAGTCAGCAAGGAAAAAAAAATTATATATATATATATATATATATATATATATCTAGAGAAAAAGCAGAAAACAATAATGAAATTAATATTAACACATAATATTAAACTATTCTATCCCCACTATTCAAAAATAATACAATGATTCAAAAGCAAGGCTCAAAAAGATGTGCTACATTAGAAGTGAAGGTGAGGTCTAGGGTAGAAATAAACCATCTGGCTTTATTATCCCCACATTGGTTTGGTTCTGCAATTGCTGACTAAATATTCAGTTTATGGACTGTACAGAACAGGAACAACAGACACAGTGGCTAGTCTAAAGATATTACAATCTCGTGCAGTAAGGAGACACGAGGTCATATTGTTTCTACAGTAGGATGAAGTACTATATTAGAAGGGCTGAAATTAGGGGCATGGAAGTTAAGTTGGGATATGAGCAAACAAGTAAAGTGTCTTACACTGTATGAGGAGACTTTTTAAAAGGATGAAGTAGAACTGAGCATAAAGGATGTGTGGAGAAGGATGCATGGATGTTTTAATCACTTCCTATCCGTGCATTTAGTGAAGGAGGGATACACCCCTTAGGGTGACAAGGATGACCAAATACACAATATCCAACAGTGCACAGAAGAAACAGCAGGTTGGGCTAAGTCACTTCAGTTGTGTCCAATTCTTTGTGACCCCAGGGACTATAACCCCCAAGCTAGGCTGTTGCTGGGATTTCTCCAAGGGAGAAAACTGAAGTGGGTTGCTATTTCCTCCTCCAAGGGATCTTCCCCACCCAGAGACAGAACCTCTGTTTCCTGTGGTTCCTGGTTTGCAGGCAGATTATTTACTGCTTGAGCCAACAGGGAAGATCATCAGCAATGGATTGGTAATCACACATACTCAGAACTTGGGGGAAAGGATCCAAACCATGTGTTTATATCCATGTGTGTCCAAACCATGTCCATATCCTGGAGCCACACAAGGGTTACACTGGGGAACAGAGCAAACTACTGGGAGCTGTGGAAGGCAGGCTTTGTGGCATCAAGAGGGTGAGGGGACCCCTGGCTCCTGTGGCAAGGTACGGTTGATTTATTTGGATAGTTCTGTGGGTTGGCAGAAAACTTAACCCCACTGCTTTGGAATAAGTAAAAATTGTGCTCAATCTCTTTGATAAAGAGGTTGTCTGACTATAGGCCTTTACAGGTACAAGCATAATGGAGAGATGAACGTGCAGTTAGTCCATCTGAGACCCTTCCTGGATTCAAGGCAGGGGTCAAGGCAGCACATAAAATGGAGTCTCATCTCTTGCCTTTACATTGCTATATAGAGAGAAAACAGAATCACAATGTGGTGATGGAAACATGCATGACAAATGCATGAAAGACCGAGGCAGTGCAATCTGACATATATTTTAGGAAAACCCAAAGAACAGTAGAGCAAAAGAGTGTGGTAAGACTATATTATTCCTGACAGCCTCAGTGATGGGTATGAATTTTCTGTCAGGGATTTAACACCTTGTTTATCTTTATTGTGGAATAAAATTTCTTCAAATAATTTTAACCAATTTTTGTGCTGGTATTCAAATAAACAGCTGGCATCTTAATTACAGCCCAGATTAAGTTTTACATTTTATAAAATGATATTAAATTGGTCTATGATAGTATAGGGGCTTCCCAGATGGCACAGTGGTGAAGAATTTGCCTGCCAAGACAGGAGATATAAAAGATAGGGGTTTGACTTCTGGGTCAGGAAGATCCCCTGAAGAAGGAAATGGCAATCCACTCTACTATTCTTGCCTGGAAAATTCCATGAACAGAGGACCCTGGCAGGCTACAGGACCTGAGGCTGCAAAGAGATGAAAGCGACTAAGCACACACATGATGATATACTTGAACTTAGTATTCCTTTACATAATTATCAAAATACATATATTAGTTTATCTTTTCATTCAACTGATCTGAATTTATGAGTTTATTGTACTATAACACCTACATAGCTCAAATTAAAGATTATAACATTAGTGTCTCAGAAATTCTGATTTAAATAAAAACAATTGTCTACATTATCTAGGTTTATTCATAATGTAATTCTAACCAATGCCAAATTAAATTATTTATAAATCTGATTTTCTTTGTCTAAAACTGAGTCAAAATATATTTTTTGCAAAAGATTATATTGAGTTGAGCTTCCCAGTTGGAACTAGTGGAAAGAACTTGCCTGCCAATGCAGGAGACATAAGAGATGAGGGTTCAGTCCCTGGGTTGGGAAGATCCCTTGGAGAAGGACATGGCAACCCACTCCAGTATTCTTGCCTGGAGAATCCCATGGATAGAGGAGCTTACAGTCCATAGGATCACACAGAGGCAGACACCACTGATATAATTACAATCAATTTTTAGGAATACTCTTTACTAAGAAAAAAAAATATGTATATATAGTGTTACTACATTTATTTATAGTGTTACTGACAGCTTTGAAGATGAATAAAATCTTCTTGGTTCTCAGGGCGTATCTGCTCCTGATTGACTCCAGAGGGGAGACAATAGTACTGATTCCTGTTAGATGTTCCAGAAAGCAATGCTGAGCACTGAAGAGCCTGTCCTTCCATCCAGGCCTGTCTGGAGATTCCACAGAAAGATTACTACAAGGCAGGGGAAGAGAGCAGAATGCTCAAAGAGCCTCAGGGAGTGGGAAGAGGCTTGCCTCACTTGCTGTGTCTTTAGCTACTGCAGCAAGCCAGGCCTTGTCATCTTGGAAAAGGTATCTCACTCCAGAGCAACAGAATAATAAACTCCCTGCCATTCTCAATAATAGGAAGAGTGAGTGGTTGAGAGGCTGCTCCTTAATCTGATAGACATCACCACCTGTTATTTACCTAATGCCAAAGGAACTCTCTAGTCCATGTCTTTAAAAGCGCTCGGCATATATATGGAATTTAGAAAGATAGTAATGATGACCCTGTATGTGAGACAACAAAAGAGGCACAGAGGTATAGAACGGACTTTTGGACTCTGAGGGAGAGGGAGAGGGGGGATGATTTGGGAGAATGGCATTGAAACATGTATACTATCATGTAAGAAACAAAGCGCCAGTCTATGTTCAATACAGGATACGGGATGCTTGGGGCTGGTGCATGGGATGATCCAGAGAGATGATATGGGGTGGGAGGTGGGAGGGGGCTTCGGCATTGGGAGATTGTGTACATCTGTGGCTGATTCATGTCAATGTATGGCAAAACCAATACAGTATTGTAACGTAGAATAAAGTGTAATAAATAAATAAATAAAAGTGCTCGAGGGCTGGTTTACAGTGACTGGAGTACCAAATTTATTCTGTTAGTAACAGACTCTGGACACCTGGAAAGCGCCTTTGGAAAACTGTGAGGGATTCTTGTGAGTCAGCATTTTCCTTGCAAAGGTAGAATTAAATTCCAAGATATATATCTTTTTTTCTTTTTCCTGCTAATAGATGATGCGATCTTCATCTGTAAAGTACCTTTAGTCATTGAGGAGTTCTGTTACTACATTTCTCATTAAAAATAGTACTCTATGTGTAGTGTGTATTTAAACCTTATTTTTGTGCTAAATAGAAAGTTTCAATACCCATGTTCCAGAATCATGAGAAAAAAAAAAAAAAAAAAAACTCCGTAGATACATTTTAAGATTCCCATGTATTTAATAAAATATGTCCCATGTGTTGCAAATTATATTTTCACATCCTCATCCTCTCTAGTCAAATCCTCTCTGCTCCATATCAAAGCAGTGAAATCATTTTGAAGAAGCCAAGTCCCTACATAACTTGAAACATTATCTTAATGCTCACAGATAAAATCCTTGGATACTCAGGCTTTTAAGTTTAGTATTAAAGGCTCCCTTTCTCTGACTAAATGAGAAACCTAAGTTCATTTTTACAAAAGATATATATCTGCAAGAAAGTCATTTAAAATATGTAAAACTCATTTAAAATATATTAAAATATTTTTAAAAGTATCACCCAGGCCAGACCTCATCTTCAGCCAGTGTCAGTTAATTCTACCCACTTACTCAGCTGAGAATCTGCAATACTTTCAGTTTCCATTTCATTCTAATTTACTAGTCACATAAAATAATGACAAACTACAATAACTAAAACAGTATCCACTTATATCACTTCTTCTGCAGTAGAGACCATTAGCTTAAAAAGAGTATTTTGTATTTAAAAGCGTATAGTAAAGGTAGATTTGTATATGGAAGAGCTCATGGGCTCTACCCTTGACTTATTCATATTATCAGCTCCTGGCCTCCTCTCTGGCCAATGCCAATTAATTCTATCCATATATAAGCTAAGAATCTGTGATGGTGAGAGAGCTAAAGTAAGACAAAGGGACTTTGGAGAAGAAAAACATCTAGTAAGAAAGCTGATGGTCTCCCTGCACAGTGAATGGTAGCTCTCCTTCTCTGCTTCCCCTTGAAATTTTCCGAAAAGTCAATATAAGGAATTTGGAATTGACAGGCACATACTGTTATATTTACAGATAAACAAGGACCTACTGTAAAAAAATAAATAAAAATTTTAAAAGACAAAATTCAGAAGCTTTTTCTATAAATGTTATGTATGAGAGATAGTTGAAAGATGTTCTCAAAGTAGCTACAGGCAGAGACAAAAATATTAAAAATATTTTTTACAAGGCATGATTGAGTTGGGCAACTAAGAGAAATACTAGAGTACTGAAACCATGAGAAAATACGAATTTCAAGACAGCAGTGGAGCTAGCATTCATTCCAGAGAACCTAGGATTTGGACTTAATAGGATTAAAACTTTACCATAAGCTAGGAAATAGACTGTGACACACCCAAGAAAGTTTGCCCAGCTAAAGAATTTATGGTGAAGCACAGATCTGCAGAGATGACTATGTCATGGAGTAAAATCAAAGTCAGTTTACAGATAATATGTACTTACTTGTTGCAGATTTAGCCCGAATGCTGCTGCTGCTGCTGCTAAGTCGCTTCAGTCGTGTCCGACTCTGTGAGACCCCATAGACGGCAGCCCACCAGGCTCCCCCATCCCTGGGATTCTCCAGGCAAGAACACCGGGTGGGTTGCCATTTCCTTCTCCAATGCATGAAAGTGAAAAGTGAAAGTGAAGTCGCTCAGTCATATCTGACTCTTCACGACCCCATAGACCACAGCACACCAGGCCTCCCCCTGTTCATCACCAACTGCCAGAGTCTACTCAAACTCATCTCCATTGAGTTGGTGATGCCATCCAACCATCTCATCCTCTGTCGTCCCCTTCTCTTCCTGCCTTCAATCTTTCCCAGCATCAGGGTCTTTTCAAATGAGTCAGCTCTTCACATCAGGGGGCCAAAGTATTAGAATTTCAGCTTTGACATCAGTCCTTCCAATGAACACTCAGGACTGATCTCCTTTAGGATGGACTGGTTGGATCTCCTTGCAGTCCAAGGGACTCTCAGAAACTGTCAAAAATTGGTAAACATGTGAAGAAACACAGCTGACACAATATTAGCAAAGCAAATATCAGATTTTTATGTAGGAAACTGCATACATATTGAAATGATCAGATATGTCTTTTATAAGACTTTTACATATGATAAGAAAAATAAAAGATTCAGAATGCTTGTACTGCACCAAAAGAATAAGCATAAAAATAAGCAATCTAGTTTGAGAAAGAACCCAAAGGAAATTGTAAAAATTAAATACGTAATATTTAAATTAGAAATCCAATGAACTAGGAAGTATCCAGGGCAAGCAACTTAGAATACCTGTGAATTTCTTAACAAATCTGAAATTATCCAGATAAAGGCACAAAGAGAGATGAGACTGAATAAGAGAAGGAAAAGGATCTGAGATACAGTTAGAGACATCTACCATATGTCTAATAAGGTTTTCAGAAGGGAAAAATTAAAAGGATGGGAAAGAAGCAATATTTAGAATAATACCTGATATATGCTTAAAATTGCTGAAAGACATCCAGCCTTAGATTCAGTAAGTCTGCTAAATCCCAAATGAGATAAAAAACTAGTTTGAAATAAAACCAAAAGCATTAAATGTAGAGAGAAAACATTAAATTCTACCAGACAGAAAGACAATCCACAAAATGAGAAGTTGGCTAATACAGATATTCTAAAGTAAAACAGAAAGCTATAAAACACAGGCCTGCCACCTTAAATACACTTTTCAGTACAAAACTAAATTCCCAGTGAAGCTATTTCAGAAATGATGATAAGGTAACTACATCTTTAGACCAACAAAAGTTAAGGAAGTTTACTACCAAGAGATCTCAGCTAAAAGAAGTTCCAAATTTGTAAAGAACAAAAATCATTTGATAAAGTTCTGAGACACAGAAAGAGCCAAAAGCTATATCCAAGGAAACTGACAGTAAAGGATCTTTAAAAAGCAAGACAGGAATAAAATATAAAACAAGCATTCCTAGACAAAAGTCTGTTATAGATTAAATAAAACAAGTAAGTGATCAGAGTTAAAGCTTTCAGTTCAGTTCAGTCACTCAGTCGTGTCCGACTCTTTGCGACCCCATGAATCGCAGCCCGCCAGGCCTCCCTGTCCATCACCATCTCCTGGAGTTCACTCAGACTCACGTTCATCGAGTCAGTGATGCCATCCAGCCATCTCATCCTCTGTCATCCCCTTCTCCTCCTGCCCCCAATCCTCCCCAGCATCAGAGTCTTTTCCAGTGAGTCAACTCTTCGCATGAGGTGGGCAATGTACTGGAGTTTCAGCTTTAGCATCATTTGACTGGTTGGATCTCCTTGCAGTCCAAGGGACTCTCAAGAGTCTTCTCCAACATCACAGTTCAAAAGCATCAATTTTTTGGCGCTCAGCCTTCTTCACAGTCCAACTCTCACATCCATACATGACCACAGGAAAAACCATAGCCTTGACTAGACGGACCTTCGTCGGCAAAGTAATGTCTCTGCTTTTGAATATGCTATCTAGGTTGGTCATAACTTTTCTTTCAAGGAGTAAGCGTCTTCTAATTTCATGGCTGCAGTCACCATCTGCAGTGATTTTGGAGCCCCCAAAATAAAGTCAGACACTGTTTCCAGTTTCTCCATGTATTTCCCATGAAGTGATGAGACTGGATGCCATGATCTTCATTTTCTGAATGTTGAGCTTTAAGCCAACTTTTTCGCTTTCCTCTTTCATTTTCATCAAGAGGCTTTTTAGTTCCTCTTCACTTTCTGCCATAAGGGTGGTGTCATCTGCATATCTGAGGTTACTGATATTTCTCCCAGCAATCTTGATTCCAGCTTGTATTTCTTCCAGTCCAGAAGATTTTAAATATATTGATCAAACTGAGACATGGTTAAGTGTCTAACTTTAAAAACTAAATTAAAATTCATATTTAAATCTAAAATTAATTAAAATTCATAAAATTTGCCTTATTATTCAAAATAATGATTTTAGATATCATAGAAGCAAAGAATAATATTTGCAGGTTTTATTGGATTAGAGAATTCATATATTGATGTCTTTAAAAATAAATGTATAAAAAAGTTTCATTAAACTATGATTTCCTTTAATTTGTTAATATGACTGATTATATAAGTCTATGCCAGTAATATTTTCTTTTTAGGCTAAAATTTGCTTTATTATTTTCATAATATATCCACATAAGTATATAAAGTTATGTCGTGATTTAATTGCCCATATAAGTATGGGTTTATTTCTGGATTCTCTATCCTTTTACACTGCCTTATGTGTGTGTATTTATGTCAGTTCCATTTGATTGCTGTAGGTTTTGAAGTATAGTTTGAAATTAGGGAGTGTGACACCTCCAGGTATCTTCTGTCTCAGGATTCTTCTGACTATTCAGGATTCTTTGTGCTTCCATAAAAATTTTAGAATTCCTTGTTCCACGTCTCTGAAATATGCCAGTGGTAATTTGGAAGGAACTGCACTGAATGTGTAGATTGTCTTGGGCATTATGGTCATTTTAACAATATTAATTCTTCCAATCCATGAATGTAATATATTTTCCATTTGTTTGTTTAACCTTCAATTTCTTTCATTAGTATCATATAGCTTTCTATATGTTTTTAACCTCCTTCCAGGTTTTTAACCTCTTTACTTAAATGTCAGTTCATTCACTCAGTCATGTCCGGCTCTTTGCAACCCTATGGACTGTAGCACATCAGGCTTTCCTGTCCATCACCAACTCCCGGAGTTTACTCAAAATCATGTCCATAGAATTGGTGATGCCATCCAACCATCTCATCCTCTGTCGTCCCCTTCTTCTCCTGCATTCAATCTTTCCCAACATCAGGGACTTTTCCAGTGAGTCAGTTCTTCTCATGAGATGGCCAAAGTACTGGAGTTTCAGCTTCAGTATCAGTCTTTCAGTGAATATTCAGGACTGATTTCCTTTAGGATGGACTGGTTGGATCTCCTTGAAATCAAAGGGACTCTCAAGAGTCTTCTCCAACATCACAGTTTAAAAACATCAATTCTTCGGTGCTCAGTTTCTTTATAGTCCAACTTTCACATTCATACATGACTACTGGAAAACCCATAGCTTGCTGATATGGACCTTTGTCGGCAAAGTAATGCCTCTGCTTTTTAATATGCTGTCTAGGTTGGTCATAGCTTTTCTCCCAAGGAGCAAGCATCTTTTAATTTCATGACTACAGTCACCATATGCAGTGACTTTGGAGCTCAAGAAGATAAAGTCTGTCACTGTTTTCATTGTTTCCCCATCTGTTTGCCATGAAGTGATGGGACCAGATGCCATGATCTTTATTTTTTGAATGTTGAGTTTTAAGCCAGCTTTTTCACTCTCCTCTTTTACTTTCACCAAGAGGTTCTTTAATTTCTCTTCACTTTCTTCCCTAAGAGTAGTGTTGTATGCATACCTAAGGTTACTGATATTTCTCCCTACAATCTTGATGACATTTATATTACCTCATTTAGCACTTACAGTAATTCCATAAGTATGTCCTATTTTATCCCCATTTTACAGATGAGGAAACTCAAAGAGATTCACTAGCTTATGCAGATGTCTTTGGTTCAGACTTTGAAATGTGGTTAGCCAGTGGTATTTTGGCTAATTTATACTGAATCACTAATTTATACTGAATCCCACCACACACATACCACACATACATTTCATAGACACACAGATTCTTTCTTTCCCTCAGACACATACAAACACACATTCACACACAACATTTCTATAGCCCAATCATCTACTTTTTGTTAAGTATTAATTTTAACATTGTTCAGCTATGTAACCTCAAATGAAATGTGTATTATCAATACATTTTCTGGGACTTCAGCCAAAATACGACATAAACATAGTGTTAAAGAGCCTTAGTTAACTATTTAGGTAGAAAAAGTACAAACCTCTGCAGAGTTTGTTTTACTAATGCTATTCTTAAATCAGATCATTTAATGACAATGAAGAAAAAGGTATCCATACAAGGGATATATCATCTTGCATTTGAGACCTACAATCAGAAAAATCATGTGTTGAATCAAATAATCATCACTGCTAACATATGTAGAGTAGCATATATAGTGCAAAACATTTTCCTAAGTTTCCAAGTAAACAAAATAATCTCTGAAATAATGAGTGCAAAATATCATACATATAATAGCTTTGTAAAATTACTAATCATTAAATATTTGTTTGAATCACATCTGAATGTATACTACAAAGAAAATTTAGCCCCCAAAATATCAAGAATAAGTTCATCCATGCAACATTTGAAAATTTCCCTCTTATGCATTAGCTTCATTATTACACATCATTCTCCATGTTAAATAACTTATGTTTTACTCCTTAGTCAAAGTCTCTACCATTTCTCATTCATCTCTGAATTTAATTCAGTCAAGTATTCAAGACAGCACTGGCTTTTAACATAGAATAGGTCTATATCATCCTGCAAGAGATTGAGTTATGCCAAGTGAAACTATTTTTTTATTCAATAACAATAGTTAAATCACATTTTAACACCATATTATTTTATGTTTCTGCCCTTTTAGAGTATATGATTTACTCACTTTCATTGTTATTTAGATTAGATCTAACTGTACCCTGAACATTTTTGATAGCTCTTGTAAACATTTTTAGAACTAGTGCAGACTAAATGGATAACAAATTAATAAAATATTCTAACCTGTAGAAACTGGCTGACTTCAAGAGTTGATTTTATTCTTTTATGTTTAAATGTTTAGAATAATGGAACATATGCATTCATATTCTATAATTAAATATAATTTTAGAATACTCATCCACAACCTCAAAACTGGAAAAGAAAATGTGGGGAAATTTTGAGCCATTGGCCTATCAATAGACTATCTTAACTAGCATGGTTAGTACCTGTGTGCATTTCCTCTTTGAGGAAGGAAAAAATCTATTTCATTTATGTAGATTATACACACTGAAAACAGTTGAAAGCAAATGATTTTTAAACTAACTACACCTACTTATAAGTCTTTGAATTTCTCCCTCTTTTATTTCAAAGAGGAAAAACCTTTTACATCTTATATCTGACTCATTATATTTTATCAGCTTAAATGATCTCTTTTAGGAGGAGGTTTATAATCTTATAATCCAATCTTTATAATCCAGTGTAAAGGAGTTTTCCAGAAAATCACTCAGTCATGTTAACTCTTTGTGACCCCATGGACTATACAGTCCATGGAATTCTCCAGGCCAGAATACTGGAGTGGGTAACCTTTCCCTTCTCCAGGGGATCTTCTCAACCCAGGGATTGAACTCAGGTCTCCCATGTTGCAGGTGGATTCTCACCAGCTGAGCCACAAGGGAAGTCCCATTAACTATCAAATTACCCTAATTAAAAAATTCCTGTATATAACTTAGTGGATACCTCAGTGGCTCAGTGGTGAAGAATACGCCTACTGATGCTGCAGATGCAGGAGACACTGGTTTGGTTGGGAAGATCTCCTGGAAGAGGAAATGGCAGTTTCCTTGCCTGAGAAATCCCATGGAGAGAGGAGCCTGGCGGGCTACAGACCATGGGATCACAAAGAGTCAGACATGATTTAGTGACTGAACAACAACAACACTATATAACTTATTTCCATCTGATTTAAAATTTTTATTTGGATGATTATTGTGTTCTTCTACCTTCTGAAATGTAAGCTGCAAGAGATAAAGGACACTTTCTATCTTCTGTATCACTATTTCCTCAATGCTGAAAGAATACAAAACTAATTGGATCTCACTACCTGTGAGAGTGAACAAGCAAATGCTGATTAATTCCATGTCTGTCCTATTCCAGACTGGAATAGATGTTGCTTGGAATATAATTTCATCAATGTCTTTATCTATTTTCTTGGAAATACAAACTCTGGCTTTTTTAGTTAGGCTAAAATTCCTCTGCCATAAATCACTATTGATGTGGCTGTTACTGAGATCTCACATTTACTCTTATAAAAAAAAAAAAAAGAAAAAGAAAAAACACCTTCGACCACTCTATTCAATTACTTGGTATCTTTTCATACTTTCCTCATTTTCAATGGCTTAAAATACATTTAAATATCTCCAATTATCTGCTCACTTGGAAGAGAAAAGAGAAAGCAGAAGACAAGCTACATAGGAAGTTATCTGGCATCTGAGTGCTATTTAGACCATGAACTCTACTTTTAGTTAGAAAATATTTTAAAGACCAGCATTACACAACTTTGAAGTTTTTAAAAATCAGTAAGCAATAGTGATTCTATAAAGGTATTATTTGTATGTTGTTTACTCTGCACTAAAACTCTTCAAAGTGTCTTATAAACATTAGCTTATTTTAATATCAACAGCTATCCTATGAAGTTGGTATAATTCACACATCCAGTTTAGAGATAAACAACTTGAAAAACAGAGAGGAAATATAATCCACCAAATGTTAAACAATTAAAGTCTGATATAATCTGAATCCAGGATCTGTGGTTTTAGCATAATAGAAGAGATATGATGGAATACCTTCATCCAGTTATATAAACAAATTTTATACCAACATCATGAAATCCTGTTTAGAGTATCCAGCATTTGTCATTACTTTGGCTTAAAATTTAAATATAATTTTTAGGGAAAAAAACACATTTTCATAATGAAAGCATTATTGAAATCAATTTATGCAAGACATATTACAGTCATCCTGAATTAATGTATCAGTAATATTTTATGTAAGGAAATATATATGAAATAACACTAAAGAAAATAGTAAATCTGGCAGGATACTTGAGATGTTTTATAATATTAGCACTGAAATTCTCACAGTTCAGGTGGAATATTATCAAAGAAAAACAAAAATTTAAAAAACAAATTTTCCTAATTAACATTATTCATTTGGCATAGCAGACTATGTTCAGCTGGCAAGTCACATCTCTGAAAATTTGAATAGCATGTTCAGTAGGTAGGTATTGGAAGCAGAATTAAAATAAGGGGCCATATATTCTTTTGACAGCACTCGACATGTGAGGGCTTCTTCAAATTATCAAACCACATGCCTTCTGTAAACCATCATTCAAGCTTATTGGGTTATTATTTTGTTGAACCATCATTCTAAATAGGGCACAGGGACTAACAGCTGAAAGGTACTTAACTTCTCAGAACATATCTGCATTTTGACAGAGGCCATGACTTATCTATTTTAAAAGAGTAAATATATGGGCAGTTAGGTGTTTAAGCAAATGGGATATTTACTGGACATAGAGGCTTTGCGTGGAGAAGGAAATGGCAACCCACTCCAGAGTTCTTGCCTGGAGAATCCCAGGGACAGAGGAGCCTGTTGGGCTTCTGTCTACGGGGTCGCACAGAGTCGGACACGACTGACGCAACTTTAGCAGCAGCAGCAGCAGCAGAGGCTCTGTGACCTTCAGATTATTAATCTGAGTCAACTGGCTCTAACATCTCCATGATGAATTCAATTAAAAAAAAAACACATATCTGATTTTAAAAGTGAGCAAGTAACAATTTTAGTATAATAAAGAGTAACAATGTAATATTCATCTGGTCCATATTAGGATGTATATACATTCAAATTAAAACTGCCCAGCAAAATTGCAATTCACTTCAGGTTATGATATAACCATTTAACTATGCTATTGTATTTTTGTCCACGGTAGTTGAAAAGAAAGATATTTTAATCCTCAAATGCATTAGTCTCTTAACATAGACCCATAGTAACCTAGATATGGAAGATGGTTTAAGTTAATAGATGTGGCTGTCTTCATAATCACATTAAAACTTTTTTATTTTTTTCATGATTATTCTACAGTCAGACTATTTGATTTGTTCTTTTGACACACTCCTAGAGGATGACATTTAGATATACAAATTTAGAAAGCTTCCTCATGAAAAGAAAAAGTAAATGCCAAAAGTCACACTGAAACCTTCACTATTCATGGTCAAGTTCTTAATGAGCTTCTAGATATTTTATCTGAGACATATTAGATAGATACCCATCAACAGTTGGCAAAGCACAAAGGAATTTGGAAATACATGTTCAAATACTAATCTAAGTATTCCTGACATTGTCAGAAAACTTCTTTCATACTACTTCTAAGAAACAACTCAGCTTATGTAAAATAAATGTAAAGCAAATTATTTTCCTCTCATATAGTATTATTTGAATCTTATTTTACAAATGAGGGAATCTTTGACAAAATGTCACTGAGCAAAGTTTAATATCTGAAATTTTTTAATGTTATCCTTGAACAAGACTGCATATGCTGTAATTTACCTGACTCCAGACCTTAACATATTGTGATTTAATTTTTAATTAATGTCTTCAGGTTATTTTTTGATGACTATGAAACTCTCTAATTGATACATTTTCATGAACCACTAGGATGAAATGCAAAATTCAGGTAAATTAAAATATAAAATACAATCCTTTCTAAAAATGTGTACTTTTTAAACTTTTAAAAATTTGAGATAACTTCAACTCAGGAAGAAAAAAAAACTGCTAAAAGGCACAAAAGATTCCATATATCTTGTCTTCATTCTTCAAATTTTATAATAATGCTTGTTTTTCCATTTTTTCTCCTCTTACCTCTATTTCTATTAATCATTCCTGATATTAGTCAGTTTCATTAATCTTTGCAAAAGACAACCAAATCTTTGGCATTACTATAGTTCTCTATTGTTTCCTTGGTTTATTTATCTTTAATTACCTTTCTTCTGCTTTTGGATTTATTGTGTTGTTCTTTTCTAACTTAATATGGATGCTTAACTTGTGAGTTTTTACCCTTTTTTTATGTTAATGAAAAATTCAGACTTAAATTGAAGAAAGCAGGGAAAACAGACCATTCAGGTATGACCTAAATCAAATCCTTTATGATTATACAGTGGAAGTAACAAATAGATTCAAGGGATTATATTTGATAGACAGAGTGTCTGAAGAAATATGGACAGAGGAAATTAGTGGCGACCAATAGCATCCCCAAGAAAAAGAAATACAAAAAGGCAAAAATGTTTGTCTAGAGGAAGACTTACAAATAGCTGAGAAAAGAAGAGATGTAAAAGGCAAAGGAGAAAAAGTAAGCTATATTCATTTGAATGGAGAGTTCCAAAGAATAGCAAGTAGAGATAAAGTGATCAATGCAAAAAATAGAGGAAAACAATAAAATAGGAAAGACTAGAGATCTATTCAAGAAAATTAGAGATACCAAGGGAACATTTCATGCTAAGATGGGAACAATAAAAGACAGAAATGGTATGGACCTAACAGAAGCAGAAGATATTAAGAAGAGATGGCAAGAATACACTGAAGAACTGTAGAAAAAGAAAAAAACTTCATCACCCAGATAACTGTGATGGTGTGATCACTCACCTAGAGCCAGACATCCTGGAATGTGAAGACAAGTGGCACCTAGGAAGCAACACTACAAACAAGGCTAGTGGAGGTGATGGAATTCCAGCTGAGCTATTTCAAATTCTAATAGATGTACTCGATATGTCAGCAAATTTGGAAAACTCAGCAGTGACCACAGGACTGAAAAAAGTCAGATTTCATTCCAATCCCAAAGAAAGGCAATGCCAAAGAATGCTCAAACTACTGCACAATGGTACTCATCTCACACACTAGCAAAGTAATGCTCAAAATTCTCCAAGTGAGGCTTCAACAGTACATGAACTCAAAACTTCCAGTTGTTCAAGCTGGATGTAGAAAAGGCAGAAGAACGAGAGATCAAATTACCTATATCAGTTGGATCACTGGAAAAGCAAGAGAGTTCCAGAAAAACTTCTACTTCTGTTTTATTGACTATGCCAAGGCCTTTGACAGGTGTGGGTCACAACAAACAATGGACAATTCTCCAAAAGATGGGACTATCAGACCACCTCACCTGCCTCCTGAGAAACTTGTATGCAGGTCAAGAAGCAACAGTTAGAACAGGACATAGAACAACATACTGCTTCCAAATTGGGAAAGGAGTACATCAAATCTGTATGTTGTCCCACTGCTTATTTACTTCTATGAAGAGTACATCATGTGAAATGCCTGGATGCATGAAACGCAAGCTGAGTCAAGATTGCTGGGAGAAATATCAATAACCTCATATATGCAGGTGACACCACCATTATGGCAGAAAGTGAAGAGGAACTGAAGAGCGTTTTCATGAAAGTGAAAGAGAGGAGTGAAAAAGCTGGCTTAAAACTCAGCATTCAAAAACAAAGATCATCACTTCATGGCAAATAGATGGGGAAACAATGGAAACAGTGACAGACTTTATTTTCTTGGGCTCCAAAGTCACTGCCAATGGTGACTGCAGCCATGAAATTGAAAGACACTTGCTCCTTGGAAGAAGAGCTATGGCCAGTCTAGACAGCATATTAAAAAGCAGAGATATTACTTTGTTGACAAAGGTCCATCTAGTCAAAGTTATGGCTTTTCCAGTAGTCATGTATGGATGTAAGAGTTGGACCATAGAGAAAACTGTGCACCGAAGAATTGATGCTTTGAACTGTGGTATTGGAGAAGCCTCTTGAGAGCTCCTTGGACTGCAAGGAGATCCAATCAATCCATCCTAAAGGAGATCAGTCCTGAATATTCATTAGTAGGACTGATGTTGAAGCTGAAACTTCAATAATTTTGTCACCTGATGCGAAGAACTGACTCACTAGAAAAGACCCTGATCCTGGGAAAGATTGAAGGTCGGGGGAGGATGAAATGACAGAGTATGAGATGGTTGGATGGCACACTGACTTCATGCACACGAGTTTGAGTAAGCTCCGGGATTTTGTGATAGACAGGGATGCCTGGTGTGCTGCAGTCCATGGGGTCACAAAGAGTTGGATATGACTGAGTGACTGAACTGAACTCAATTAAAAATATGTATTATTTAGTTGTTGGGTGCAGTGACAAATTTTTAATTGTATAATTCAAGTTGACTACACTATTAATGAATTTTTTGTCTGCTCTACCTGTTTGGTAATAGGAGATGTTTTAAGATGTATGATAGTGAAGTTGTCAAATTTCAATAATTTTATCAGTTTCTGCTCTGTTTACCTTGAAACTATCTTGAAACCCTGAAATCAAGTTATAAATTTCCTAACTTCCTTCACAATTGATTTTTAAATATATACTATATCTATCACTGAGAAACATTTACAAATATAGCTAATATTGCACCCAGCATTTTCAATAGTGCTATAATATTTTCTTTGCTTTTGGACTTCATACCCTGAGTACAAGAGAAGGCATTTAAATGGGTATATATTTATTCAGTGTTTTTGCATCCTATTTTCACAATTGAGATTTGTCTAAATTTTTTCCTTATTAACTTATTTTTGTTTGTTCTTAGTGCCAAAAAAGTAACAATAAAATGATTTAAAATGCCTTCTCCCTTTCTCTTTACTCTAAAATATTTTCTGTAATGTAGATACTATCATTCAAGTTTACAGTCTTGACTATACATAAAACTTAATTAGTATTGTCTGATTAAAAACTGGGGTGGATTTTTGTATATTTATCACTATCCGCATCTTCTAGCATCTCAATCCTGGAAGACTTTATAAAATGAGAATGGTCTATTTTTATTAATTTTCATTATAACTTTTTCATTTATGTGAATTTTATAATCATGATTTTTCCATTCACTTATATATTTTATGAGATTCTTAGGTTGCAATCATTATTTTGATTTTATAATTTTAACTTTCCCTTGGATTTTCATTTTTGTGAATTGTTTTCCTTTTTATAGCTGATAGTACCAGTTAAGAACATTTGGTAAATGCAAATACAATTTCTTTTTATAATTCATATTTGCATCCATTTGTAATCTTACTGCAGTACAATGTCAAAACTTTTAAAAAGTTCATGGATGGTGAATTGTCTCAGTCTTGAGATATGTGAAACTATATCTGCAGTTTACTGTTTTGTTTGTTTAGCTAGGTTTGAGATTCCACAAGGAAAAATGTGTTTCTCTCAGCTGTGTGAAGTTTATTGCAATGGTAAAAGCATGAACATTGGAGTTAAGATGGCTGAGTCTAATCCCAGTTTCTAGTGGTGGGAGTCTTAGGTTTCTCATTTTACTCCTCTCAGTCTTATGTTAACTATGGTGGTTTAGTCACTAAGTTGTGTCTGACTCTTATGACCCCATGTCCATGGGATTCTCCAGGCAAGAATACTGGAGTGGGCTGCCATTTCCTTATCCAAAGGATCTTGGTGATTCCCTGAATCAAACCCAGGAATCAAACCCAGGAATCAAACCCAGATCTCCTGCATTGCAGGCAGATTCTTTACCAACTGAGCTACGAGGGAAGCTCAAGACTGTGTAAGAGGCTATGGCATTTAAGAACACAACAAGCTACCATGAATTATCAGCTCTATAAAGAATCCTTGCAAGAACTTATCATGTTCATTGTGGTTTTTAAAGGTTTCCCAGGTACACAAATTAGCCAAATCATCATGTAAGTATCATTTTTTACAGGTGACAAGGTGTACATTTTTAATGTAATTTCATACCAAATCAAACAACTGAAAACCAGAATTCTAAGTATTTAGTTCACTACTAGGTCAGTGCCTTCAATTCTCCAACTTGGATCAAAGTTCAGTTTCTTACACTTTACTTTCAAGGAAAGTAGGGGGTAAAACACACCAAAAAACTCAATCCAGAATATAACCAAAGTATAGCCTCCTGTCATTTTTATAATACAAATGACAAAAAGAAATGAATCTGAGACGGTTCCAAATCCTAAATTATATGTTTTCTTCCAGATTTCAATATGTTCTGGGTAAAGATACCCACAGACAGCATTCAAAGGTCCCTACTATAACTGTATATTGACTAATAGTGTTCCACTCTGTCTCCATTGTTCATACCATTGACCTGTTACAGTAACTAGGCCATGGTAGGTTGAGGACCAGGTCTACTGGACTTGGGCCCTCTCCCAGCCAGCTGCTGAGGATGGGTGACCAGGCTGCAGTGCAGCTGCTTCAGATTCCTCAGGTTCACCAACAGGATTATTCTGCTCCCATCGTGTCCTGGTTTGCTGATCTAGCTGGAAAGGCAGAAGATCTTTTAAACAGAGTTGATCAAAGGGCTGCAACACCTCTCAGTGGAAAAGAAAACACCAGAAACATCATTTATAGCAAAAATACGGACTATTCTGAACTTCACCAGCAAAATACAGAGTTATCAGATGGATCTAAAGCTACTTACACTTCCTCAGCAGCTGGAAATCAAAAAGCCACCATCTTATCCGGGACTGCAAATGTAGAAGTAGGATCTAGGACTTTGGGGGAGACCTCCCATCCCGTTGAAAATGCACCAGCTCCCAGGCCTTCATCCCAGTTTGTGCAAAGAAAAACGTCAGAACCTGACAATAAGCTGTCATTTGATTTTCTTAATAGTTCCCAGAAGGAGCCTACTGGGAAAGTGGAAATCAAAAATGAAAGGGCCAAAATCCATGTTTTGCAGAGTTCTCAGACATCCATCATCAGTTCTGTGAACATCAGTGTAACCACCATCAAAACCATTTAAAAAAATCCTTCTGGAGCCAACGCCACAGTAGCTAATTAGGTCTCTGTTTGTTTTAGAGCTAACCAAACTGGATGTGTCATCATGGCCTAAAATGTTCTGGTGGCATTTGTTATCCTGTGGGAGGATGACAGGAGAAGCACTTGTTACCTCCCTGTTGGTGAGAGAGTAGGCTCTCTGAAATGTGTGGTATGTTCATACCTTATGTGGTGTGTTCTCCTTGTTTATACATTAACTGTAGCATGTCAATATTTATTGTACCTTTCCCATAATGGTTTTGAGAAATAAATACATCCTTTGACTTTATGTATGCAGGCTCATCATTTAGCTTAGTAGACTCATCTTTTAGAATTTTGGACACCATAAACTAGAGCTGTTATCCAGCTTTCGTTTTGTATTTTGGGAATACTCTCTGGAAACAGACTCTGAATTTTAAGAATTTATCATCTGAATTCATACAAACTAAAGATACCATTTTCATAGTTAGAGAGTAAAAGGAAAACTTAACATTTGGCTGACTTCCCAGTAACAGTTGAGCTTCCCTGGTGTCTCAGCAGTAAAGAACTCGCCTACCAGTGCAGGAGACACATGTTTGATCCCTGGTCAAGATCACTGGAGAAGGAAATGGCGACCCACTCCAGTACTCTTGCCTGGGAAATCCCATGGACAGAGGAGCCCGGTAGGCTACACTCCATGGGGTTCCAAAGACTCAGACACTATGTAGCTTCTGAGTACACATGTACCCATAACAGTAAGTATGCTCTTATTTAGAGTAATTATCTTGCTATTGTATAATATATAATATTTTGATACATTATTTGATGATTTCATTGAGTTCTTTAGATTCATAATCAATTATACATGGTCAGAGATATCCCTCCTTTTCTTTTTTTAAAGTTCCACACAGAATGCATAGACTGACAACATTCTAATAGGTAGGTATTCTGCATATCAATGCTTCCTCTAAATAACTTATAGTCAGATTAAGATTTCAATTTAAGAAAATTCCCTGAAGACCAGCATTCTTTCAAGGCCTGCTGCTTTTGTCATTAAATTTCAACAAGCATGAATAAGATGGCATTATCTATAAAAAGACATTTTTCTAGCTGCTGCTGCTGCTGCTAAGTTGCTTCAGTTGTGTCTGACTCTGCGACCCCATAGAAGGCAGCCCAACAGGCTCCGCCACCCCTGGGATTCTCCAGGCAAGAACACTGGAATGGGTTGCCATTGCCTTCTCCAATTTTTCTAGTTAGATAGCCATTATTTTTTTGCAGTTAGAAAATACATAATCTAGTTTATTTCAACAACTTTTAATATAGTGGCAGTAGAAAAAAAAAGAGCTATGACTTGAATATATAGTGAGAAAAAAACAAGAGGTTTGACAGAACACTGGTGTTTGATAAATCAAAACATTCACAGAATTAGTCTGTTGATTCAGTGTACCTTATGCATTTTATTCAGGTGGTGTTCTGACTTTATTAATGAGAAGAAATTAGATGATATCTAAGAATGTGTACCAAATTATTAGCCATTTTGTATAGGTGGTAAAGAATCCATCTGCCAATACAGGAGACAGTTTTGATCCCTGGGTCAGGAAGATCCCCTGGAGGAGAGCATGGCAATCCACTTTAGTATTCTTGCCTGGAGAATCACATGGACAGAGAAGCCTGGTGGGCTACAGTCCATAGGGTCTCAAGGAGTTGGACACAACTGAGAAAGGCATAGAGGAAGTTACAATACTGAACAAGATAATTGACTGAATAGAATCATGCTGGAATGTATTTCCTGTCTTCTATGCATGCGAAGGGGGAACAACACAACAATGAAAAAGTCCTGTTTGTTTATCCCTTAATCACATTCATTTCCATACCAATTAGACATTAGAGAGGACTTCTGATTTTAAGAATGCATTCTTTTATGCATTTAGAAGTTGGAACACACAACATCCCTGCATTAGACAGTCAATACTTTTGATATAATCAGTTGTGTTCACTTTAAAATTCCTAAAATATTTGGAAAAAAAAAAAAAGAGGAAAGGATTAATCATCTCATTCTTGCTGGAGGCAACAAATCAGTGCAGTTGGAGACCAATTTTTAAAATCTGGGATTTATAAAATCTTTCCAAGAAATTTAATATAGAACATGCAAGGGATTTAAAATGTCACTACCTATATTTCTTAAATACACTGAGACAAGAGAATTTCAATACATCTTACTTCTCCTTAGACAGTAGCCCCCATGATAGACTATATATTATTATTTATTACGTATTTTATAACCTAAGTATACCTACTTATAAAGCTGATCTCTCACGGTTAAAATAGTGCTATAACATATCTGTGAAGAGATTGGGTCTAGCACTTAATTCTAAAATAAGGTCCTTCACCTTCACTCATGCCTGAAGTTCTAACAATGTCATTGACTTCTTTTGTGTAAGGGTTTTTGTCCAAGGATGACATCCTAGGGTATGAAAAGCTATACCACACTCACAGCATAAATTTCACTGGGCAGATTTGCAGCAAACATGCGCTATCTGTATTATTTTCTAATTCTACACAACAACGTACCTTGAAATGCTAAATTCAAAGAGCTGGTACTTCTTTTTCTCTGGAAAATAGGCCTTGATTATGCTTTCACGGTATTTCAATTTTGAAAGACAGTTGGCTCTCTTACCCTTTTTCTATGGGAAATTTTTCGGCCAATTGGTGACAACTGATTCTCATAAAGTTCATTGATGGACTTTTCACTCCCTGATTTTCATCACTTCCACTAGAAAATAAACAAATCCTCCAGACAGAAACATAAGTATAAATTTTAATATAGCATGCAACCTCAGATAACTCAAGCAGTGGCAAGATTTGACACATTAAGATAAATCAATCTGAGCAAATGAATTAATAGGACCTTTTCCTTAGAGATTTGAAAAACAGGTGTACAGAGACCTTATTATGTCTACGAATACACTGATGGAAGTTGCCACAGTTAAGATACTTTCTTTAACCAACCACAAATCACTGGGTCATCAAGTAAACGTTTTTATCATCCTCATTTTAAAACATAACAATAAGAGCCATGACACACAGAATTCTCAATACTCTCTTTCTATTTTTGTATCATCCCATGGATTTCTGTTCCTGTAGTTAAGTTAGGTACTTATCTCAACATTGATTGTTTCAGTTTGTTAGGGTAATTATAATTTTATATGCTGCTGCTGCCAAGTCGCTTCAGTCGTGTCCAACTCTGCCCCATGGGGAGAGACCCCTTTAATAGGTATAACTTGGTTATACTCTTGCCCAACAGGCTCCCCTGTCCCTGGGATTCTTCAGGCAAGAACACCGGAGTGGGTTGCCATTTCCTTCTCCAATGCATGAAAGTGAAAAGTGAAAGTGAAGTTGCTCAGTCGTGCCCAACTTGTAGCAACCTGAAGCCTACAGCCCCAGGCTCCTCCATCCATGGGATTTTCTAGGCAATAGTACTGGAGTGGGGGTGCCATTGCCTTCTCTGAATTTTATATAAACATGTGAAATATGATTATAAAAAGAAAAACAGATCCTTTGAATGAAAGTAAAATTAAATGTTTTAAAAGGACTGTACAAAGGTAAGTCAATTCAAATAGTAAAATGAAAACTATCTGTTGAATTATGTATGTTAAGGTACACAAGTTTCTAACATCACTTTTACAAAAATATAAAATGAACAGAAACCACTTGTTAGTTAATTCAGTAATGAGGCACTAGTATGGTGATAAGACTGTTTCCAAGAATACTACAAAAAATTTTGTGAGTATTAAGAACATAAAGTTGGTATAAGATTACTAAGTAAGCTATAAAACAGAGTCAACATCTTGAGGCACATTAAGATCATAATCTTTTGCCAGAAATTTCCAAGTTAATGTGCAATTTTACAATATCTAGGGCTTCCCTGGTGGCTCAGATGGTAAAGCACCTGTCTGCAATGCAGGAGACCTGGGTTTGATCTCTGGGTTGCGACTATTCCCTGGAGAAGAAATGGCAGTCCACTGCAGTACTCTTGCCTGGAGAATCCCATGGACAGAGGAGCCTGGTATTCTACAGGCCATGGGGTCACAAAGAGTCAGACCCAACTGAGCAGCTCCACTTTCACTTTCAGGTGTTAATTAAAAAATAAACAGCATATTTAGTTCTTTGGCCCATTTTTTTATTGGATCATTTATTTTTCTGGAGTTGAGCTGCATAAGTTGCTTATATATCTTTGAGCTTAGTTGTTTGTCAGTTGTTTCATTTGCTATTGTTTTCTCCCATTCAGGAGGCTGTCTTTTCACCTTGCTTATAGTTTCCTTTGTTGTGCAGAAGCTTTTAATTTGAATTAGATCCCATTTGTTTATTTTTGCTTTTATTTCCAGTATACTGGGAGTTGGATCATAGAGGATCCTGCTGTGATTTATGTCGGAGAGTGTTTTGCCTATGTTCTCCTCTAGGAGTTTTATAGTTTCTGGTCTTACATTTAGATCTTTAATCCATTTTGAGTTTATTTTTGTGTATGGTGTTAGAAAGAGGTCTAGTTTCATTCTTTTACAAGTGGTTGACCAGTTTTCCCAGCACCATCTGTTAAAGAGACTGCCTTTACTCCATAGTATATTCTTGCCTCCTTTGTCGAAGATAAGGTGTCCATAGGTGTGTGGGTTTATCTCAGGGCTTTCTATTTTGTTCCATTGATCTCTATTTCTGTCTTTGTGCCAGTACCATACTGTCTTAATGACTGTGGCTTTGTAGTAGAGCCTGAAGTCAGGCAAGTTGATTCCTCCAGTTCCATTCTTCTTTCTCAAGATTGCTTTGGCTATTCGAGGTTTTTTGTATTTCCATGCAAATCTTGAGATTATTTGATCTAGTTCTGTGAAAAATACTGCTAGTAGCTTGATGGGAATTGCATTGAATCTGTAGATTGCTTTGGGTAGTATACTCATTTTCACTATATTGACTCTTCCAACCCATGAGCATGGTATATTTCTCCATCTATTAGTGTCCTCTTTGATTTCTTTCATCAGTGTTTTATAGTTTTCGATATATAGGTCTTTAGTTTCTTTAGGTAGGAATATTTCTAAGTATTTTATTCTTTTCGTTGCAATGGTGAATGGAATTGTTTCCTTAACTTCTTTTTTCTACTTTCTCATTATTAGTGTATAGGAATGCAAGGGATTTCTGAGTGTTGATTTTATATCCTGCAACTTTACTATATTCATTGATTAGCTCTAGTAGTTTTCTGGTCGAGTCTTTAGGATTTTCTATGTAGAGGATCATGTCATCTGCAAACAGTGAGAGTTTTACTTCTTCTTTTTCAATTTGGATTCCTTGTATTTCTTTTTCTGCTCTGATTGCTGTGGCCAAAACTTCCAGTACGATGTTGAAGAGTAGTGGTGAAAGTGGACACCCTTGTCTTGTTCCTGACTTTAGGGGAAATGGTTTCAATTTTTCACCATTGAGGATAATGTTAGCTGTGGGTTTGTCATATATAGCTTTTATTATGTTGAGGTACGTTCCTTTTATTCCTGCTTTCTGGAGAGTTTTTATCATAAATGGATGTTGAATTTTGTCAAAGGCTTTTTCTGCATCTATTGAGATAATCATATGATTTTTATTTTTCAGTTTGTTAATGTGATGAATTACATTGATTGATTTGCGGATATTGAAGAATCCTTGCATCCCTGGGATAAAGCCCACTTGGTCATGGTGTATGATCTTTTTAATGTGTTGCTGGATTCTGATTGCTAGGATTTTGTTGAGGATTTTTGCATCTATATTCATCAGTGATATTGGCCTGTAGTTTTCTTTTTTGTGGTGTCTTTGTCATGTTTTGGTATTAGGGTGATGGTGGCCTCATAGAATGAGTTTGGAAGTTTACCTTCCTCTGTAATTTTCTGGAATAGTTTCAGTAAGATAGGTGTTAGCTCTTCTAGAAATTTTTGGTAGAATTCAGCTGTGATGCCGTCTGGACCTGGGCTTTTGTTTACTGGAACATTTCTGATTACAGTTTCAATTTCCATGCTTTTGATGGGTCTGTTAAGATTTTCTATTTCTTCCTGGTTCAGTTTTGGAAAGTTGTACTTTTCTAAGAATTTGTCCATTTCTTCCAAGTTGTCCATTTTATTGGCATATAATTGCTGATAGTAGTCTCTTATGATTCTTTGTATTTCTGAGCTGTCTGTCGTGATCTCTTCATTTTCATTTCTAATTTTGTTGATTTGATTTTTTTCTCTTTGTTTCTTGATGAGTCTGGCTAATGGTTTGTCAATTTTATTTATCCTTTCAAAGAACCAGCTTTTTGCTTTGTTGATTTTTGCTATGGTCTCTTTTGTTTCTTTTGCATTTATTTCTGCCCTAATTTTTAGGATTTCTTTCCTTCTACTAACTCTTGTGTTCTCTATTTCTTCCTTTTCTAGTTGCTTTAGGTGTAGAGTTAGGTTATTTATTTGACTTTTTCTTGTTTCTTGAGTTATGCCTGTATTGCTATGAACTTTCCTCTTAGGACTGCTTTTATAGTGTCCCAAAGGTTCTGTGTAGTTGTGTTTTCATTTTCATAAAAAAATGGGCCAAAGAACTAAATAGGCATTTCTCCAAGAAGACATACGGATGGCTAACAAACACATGAAAAGATGTTCAACATCACTCATTATCAAAGAAATGCAAATCAAGACCACAATGAGGTATCATTTCACACCAGTCAGAATGGCTGCGATCCAAAAGTCTACAAGCAATAAATGCTGGAGAGGGTGTGGAGAAAAGGGAACCCTCTTACACTGCTGGTGGGAATGCAAACTAGTACAGCCATTATGGAAAACAGTGTGGAGATTCCTTAAAAAATTGCAAATAAAACTGCCTTATGACCCAGCAATCCCACTGCTGGGCATACACACCGAGGAAACCAGAACTGAAAGAGACACATGTACCCCAATGTTCATTGCAGTGCTGTTTCTAATAGCCAGGACATGGAAGCAACCTAGATGTCCATCAGCAGATGAATGGATAAGAAAGCTGTGGTACATATACACAATGGAGTACTACTCAGCCCTTAAAAAGAATAAATTTGACTCAGTTCTAATGAGATGGATGAAATTGGAACCGATTATACAGAGTGAAGTAAGCCAGAAAGAAAAACACCAATACAGTATACTGACACATATATATGGAATTTAGAAGATAGTAATCATGACCCTATACGTGAGACAACAAAAGAGACACAGAGGTATAGAATGGACTTTTGGACTCTGAGGGAGAGGGAAAGGGTGGGATGGTTTGGGAGAATGGCATTGAAACATGTATACTATCTTGTAAGAAACGAAGTACCAGTCTATGTTCAATGCAGGATGCAGGATGCATGGGGCTGGTGCACAGGATGATTCAGGTAGATGACGTGGGGTGGGAGGTGGGAGGGGGCTTCAGCATTGGGAGATTGTGTTCACCTGTGGCTGATTCATGTCAATGTATGGCAAAACAAATACAGTATTGTAATTTTAAAAATAAATAAATAAAATAAATAAAAATAAACAGCAAAAACCAAAGCACATGTTCCTAAGACTTAATTAATACTGGGACAGGGCCTATAATTGGAGTCCTAGTATGACACTGAAAGAACATGCCACCTCCATGTATTTTCAAGTCTGTAATAGTTTTATTAACACATGTAGGAGATGGAACTCTAAATCTAGGGAAAGCATCACACAGAAAAACTCTACAATTACATTGCTCTGCACAAATCTTTAGAAACTTGCTCCTTTTCAAAGAAATCCAAACTCAGATTTTCAAACTGGTTTACAGAAGAAACACTGAAAACTTCTTTAAGGACACATTGATAAGAAGTCTGTACTAGAAGACTGGCTGCTGCTGCTGTTACTGCTAAGTTGCTTCAGTCATGTCCGACTCTATGAGACCCCATAGATGGCAGCCCACCAGGCAGACAAATATAATTCACTTGCTGTGTGTCAAAGTAATTTTCTTAAAAAATGCATATGTATTAATTTTATGATTCCTTCATTGGTAATAGATAACCAAGTTGCCCAGGCCACAAAGAGATAAGCAACCTCCCACTCTATTAGAATACCAAAGAGATGGAAAACATCTAAAACATGCAATGAAATTCACACTATTGCATTTTTTCAATTATCTTGATCATTTAATAGTTACATGGCTTTGGCACAAAAGCAGGAGCTTTGGTCTTCCCATCAATTAGCTGTGGTATTTTAGTAAGTCATTTGATTTGAACAGGATTCTAAGGATTGAACCCTAGACTGAATATTCTGTAGTCTTGTATTTCTAAATTCTGCAGTATTGTGGAAGGTTGTAAAGAAGGTCTTTAAATAAGATTTAGCAAACTGTATTCAAAAGATTAGACTCTATAACACAAAGCTCAGTATTTGCATTTCATTTCCGATATTTTCTGGTTACTGACTTGGTGGCAGTACTCAGCATTTCTGAGTCTGTTTCCCTCACTTTAAAATTGAGGAAATAATGATATGCATTGAACATATTGTTTGAAGATCCTAAAAATTCATGTTGAGTAAACACTAACTTTGGCAGTTACTATTTAAATACTTCAATAACATTATTAATAGGTAACAGAATTATCATTATTGAAAGGTTAAATTTAATCCTGAAAAGAAGACTCATATTTTACGAGTCATTTTCAGCTGGCATTTCTGAAGTATACTGAGTGTTGTGTAGGTTCTTAAAGATCTAGGACAACTACTTCATGAGGCCACTAGATTGCACTCATTCTTGATAACTCTGATGATAATCTAGGAATTTTTCTTTCTTCATATTATCATTCTACTACATCCACTCAAATGGATTTTTTTCTATGGCATTGTTGAAGACCTCATGCAGAAGAGAGAAATAGAAAACAAAGAATCTTTAGATGGATTTTATGTAGATCAGATTAATGAATTCCAGCACTTACAGAGGGTGAAAAGGATATGACACAAAGACCTATTAGACAGGGACAATGGGATTATAAGGGAGATGGTGGTCAAGTGAATTATGAAATAAACCATGTATCATTTTCAGAGCATGCCTTATAGGCATTAAGAGCTCCTTGCAGGAAACATATTATCATGAAGTGTTTTTCTATTTTTTGAAGTTTTTTAGAATAAGAGTCTTAAATGAAACAAACAAAAATTGTTTCAAATGTTTTCAAGGTATTTCAACTAACTGTAATTCTACTTAGAAAACATTTGTATTATGCATAATATGAAGGTCCAACTTATATCCAAAAGTGAACTTGGATATTTCTATCTTCTACTGACCATACACCTTTTCCCTAAAATTTCTCTGGCAGATGGTCATACTTTCTGAATGCTAAAAGTGACATGTCTTGGTTTGGTAAAATAAAAATTTTGGCTAATCCATTGATTCACACTTTGGCTTCTGAGATATATCTACTTTCTTACTATATGAAAGTCTTCAAAATGGCTTATGTGACATAAAACCACAACAATATCCTAGTTGATTACTTTGATACATATAAGTCTTACTACATAAGGGCTGTTACATAAATTCATATTCACTATTGGAAAATAAAGCTAAAAGATATCTTAGTGATCAATTACACCAGCTCTTCCTTTGATAGAGAAAGACACTGAATTCCAGATGTGTGAAATCACAAATCATGCAACTTTTACAGGCAGAAGTTAAGAAGACTAATCCCTTTCCTCTCTTTTCAATGCTTATTTTTACCCATCAATGCCATATGAAAGGTTATTTAAAAGGGCTATGGTTGATATACAGATGAAATAGACAGAAAATATACTCACATTACCATTAAAAGAATTTAGATAACACTTCTATTTTCAGTTAACTGAAATTTGTAAGGCTTTATTTTCACATTTTTATATTAGATATATTACAATTTCTGAATTTTATTTTTTAACATGAATGTGGGACTGTCAGTTCAGTTCAGTCGCTCAGTGGTGTCCGAATCTTTGCAACCCCATGAACTGCAGCACGCCAGGCCTCCCTGTCCATCAACAACTACCAGAATTCACCCAAACTCATATCCATTGAGTCAGTAATGCCATCCAGCAATCTCATCCTCTGTCATCCCCTTCTCTTCCTGCCCCCAATCCCTCCCAGCATCAGGGTCTTTTCCAACGAGTCAACTCTTCACATGAGGTGGCCAGAGTACTGGAGTTTCAGCTTTAGCATCATTCCTTCCAAAGAAATCCCAGAACTAACCTCCTATAGAATGGACTGGTTGGATCTCCTTGCAGTCCAAGGGACTCTCAAGAGTCTTCTCCAACACCACAGTTCAAAAACATCAGTTCTTTGGCACTCACCTTTCTTTACAGTCCAACTCTCACATCTATACATGACCACTGGAAAAACATAGGCTTGACTAGATGGACCTTTGCTGGCAAAGTAATATCTTTGCTTTTCAATATGCTGTCTAGGTTGGTCATAATTTACCTTCCAAGGAGTAAGCATCTTTTAATTTCATGCTTGCAATCACCATCTGCAGTGATTTCGTGGCCAAAAAAGAAAGTCTGACACTGTTTCCACTGTTTCCCCATCTATTTCCCATGAAGTGATGGGACCAGATGCCATGATCTTAGTTTTTTAAATGTGGAGTTTCAAATCAACTTTTTTACTCTCCTCTTTCACTTTCATCAAGAGGCTTTTTAGCTCCTCTTCACTTTCTGCCATAACGGTGGTGTCGTCTGCATATCTGAGGTTACTGATATTTCTCCCAGCAATCTTGATTCCAGCCTGTACTTCTTCCAGCCCAGCGTTTCTCCTGATGTACTCTGCATATAAGTTAAATAAGCAGGGTGATACTATACAGCCTCGATGTACTCCTTTTCCTCTTTGGAACCAGTCTGTTGTTCCATGTCCAGTTCTAACTGTTGCTTCCTGACATGCATATAGGTTTCTCAAGAGGCAGGTCAGGTGGTCTGATATTCCCATGTCTTTCAGAATTTTCCACAGTTTATTGTGATCCACACAATTAAAGGCTTTGGCATAGTCAATAAAGCAGAAAGACATGTTTTTCTGGAACTCTCTTGCTTTTTCCATGATCCAGCAGATGTTGGCAATTTGATCTCTGGTTCCTCTGCCTTTTTAAAACCAGCTTGAACATCTGGAATTTCATGGTTCACGTATTGTTAAAGCCTGGCTTGGAGAATTTTGAGCATTTATTTACTAGTGTGATGAGTGCAATTGTGCGGTAGCTTGAGAATTCTTTGGCATTGCCTTTCTCTGGGATTGGAATGAACACTGACATTTTCCAGTCCTGTGGCCACTGCTGAGTTTTCCAAATTTGCTGGCATAGTGAAGTGCAGTACTTCCACACCATCATCTTCCAGGATTTGAAGTAGCTCAACTGGAATTCCATCACCTCCACTAGCTTTTTTTGTAGTGATACTTTCTAAGGCTCACTTGACTTCACATTCCAGGATGTCTGGCTCTAGGTGAGTGTGAGTGATCATACCATTGTGATTATCTGGGTTGTGAAGATCTTATTTGTACAGTTCTTCCATGTATTCTTGCCACCTCTTCTTAATATCTTCAGCTTCTGTTAGGACCATATCATTTCTGTCCTTTATCAAGCCCATCTTTGCATGAAATGTTCCCTTGGTATCTCTAATTTTCTTGAAGAGATCTCTAGCCTTTCCCATTCTGTTGTTTTCCTCTATTTCTTTGCATTGATCGCTGCAGAAGGCTTTCTTATCTCTCATTCCTATTCCTTGGAATTCTGCATTCAGATGCTTATATCTTTCCTTTTCTCCTTTGCTTTTCACTTCTCTTCTTTTCACAGCTCTTTGTAAGGCTCCCCCAGGCAGCTATTTTGCCTTTTGCATTTCTTTTCCATGGGGATGGTCTTGATCCCTGTCTCCTGTACAATGTCAGAAATCTCTGTCCATAATTTATCAGGCACTCTATCTATCAGATCTAATCCCTTAAATCTATTTCTCATTTGAATTGAACCTGTTAATCTTCATTCATTTTAACTATCTTAAATTTATTTGAATTCTGATTCTGTCTTCCTTCATAACCTAATTCTAAGATTACAACCTATAATTCTAAAATTACAGAGGAACCAGAGATCAAATTGCCAACATCCGCTGGATCATGGGAAAAAGCAAGAGAGTTCCAGAAAAACATCTCTTTTTGCTTTATTGACTATGCCAAAGCTTTTGATTGTGTGGATCACAATAAACTGTGGAAAATTCTGAAAGACATGGGAATACCAGACCACCTGACCTGCCTCTTGAGAAACCTATATGCATGTCAGGAAGCAACAGTTAGAACTGGACATGGAACAACAGACTGGTTCCAAAGAGGAAAAGGAGTACATCAAGGCTGTATATTGTCACCCTGCTTATTTAACTTATATGCAGAGTACATCAGGAAGAAACGCTGGGCTGGAAGAAGTACAAGCTGGAATCAAGATTGCTGGGAGAAATATCAGGAACCTCAGATATGCAGATGACACCACCGTTATGGCAGAAAGTGAAGAGGAGCTAAAAAGCCTCTTGATGAAAGTGAAAGAGGAGAGTGAAAAAGTTGGCCTAAAGCTCAACATTCAGAAAATGAAGATCATGGCATCTGGTCCCATCACTTCATGGGAAATAGGTGGGGAAACAGTGGAAACAGTGTCTGACTTTATTTTGGGGGCTCCAAAATGACTGCAGATGGTGACTGCAGCCATTAAATTAGGAGATGCTTACTCCCTGGAAGAAAATTTATGACCAACCTAGATAGTATATTCAAAAGCAGAGACATTACTTTGCCGTAAGGTCCGTCTAGTCAAGGCTATGGTTCTTCCTGTGGTCTTGAATGGATGAGAGAGTTGGACTGCGAAGAAGGCTGAGTGCTGAAGAATTGATGCTTTTGAACTGTGGTGTTGGAGAAGACTCTTGAGAGTCCCTTGGCCTGCAAGGAGATCCAGTCAGTCCATTCCGAAGGAGATCAACCCTGGGATTTCTTTGGAAGGAATGATGCTACAGCTGAAACCCCAGTATTTTGGCCACCTCATGCGAAGAGCTGACTCACTGGAAAAGACTCTGATGCTGAGAGGGATTGGGGGGCAGAAGGAGAAGGGGACAACCGGGGATGAGATGGTTGGATGGCATCACGGACTTGATGGACGTGAGTCTGAGTGAACTCCGAGAGATGGTAATGAACAGGGGAGGCCTGGCGTGCTGCGATTCATGGGGTCACAAAGATTCGGACACTACTGAGCAACTGAACTGAACTAATATTTGTTTGAATCATGCCCTTAAATAAAGATTTAATCTTGGAGTACAACACTAAGCCTTTCACTAGATATTTCAATGAATAACTGAATCAGTAAATTGCATATTCAAATAGAATCCACAAAATGCTTTGACAAGAAAATGCATTAAAATCAAGCAAACTTCATCAATAAACCTTGCGTTAGATTTGGAAACATTTGGAAAAACTGGAAACATTTCATAGTAAGATGTGTCACAATGCAAACTAGGCATTAGTAAAAAGTGATAATGGTTTTAAAGAATCAAAGAATGATATTTAGCATGAACTACAGTTTTATTTACCCTGGGAAAGGGCATGGCAACCCACCCCAATAGTCTTGCCTGGAGAATCTCATGGACAGAAGAGCCCCATGGGTGGGCTACAGTTCATAGGGTCACAGAGTGGGGCATGACTGAAGTGACGTAACACACACACATGGCTTTATATAGAAAATTACAACATTTATATTAAGAATTATGGAAGAGAGAATTAGAAACATTCATGTATGTTTGTCACTGGGATAGATTCTCATTTGCAGACTCCCATAACATCTCAAGCCCTGAATCTCCTATTTAGCTATCAATGGCAATTAGCCTGTGTCAAGAAAAAGATATAGGAGTAGAACCAACATTTAAATCATCCCTTTTTAAAAATTCTGATAAATGAAATTTCATTATAGCAAATATAAGCCTGTTTTGTCAATTCTAAGACAGAAAATATAACTTTGACTTTCTATCAATTTACATAATTACACATATGTGAGAACTCCTTGTGTTTCCTTTTTCCCTTTCTCCCAGTCTTCAACTTAATTTTGCTTGTCTTATTATATCTAATAAAAATGTTGCTGTAGACTGTTTTAGTGCATTAGACAACATTTTACTGGAGAAGTTCATTTTAAGCAATAGATGTTATATTTGACTTTCGTTCGACACAATGATTTTATTACTACTAGTTTTGAGGAGGAGAAATGTGCCTGCTTAAAATCTGTCACCCCTAAATACACAGGGCCCTGAAATAACACAGTGTATTAAAAGTTTCTTCAAAAGTAAGGTACTACTGTAAACCTTATATTGAATGTCACATTCTCGTGTTTAAAAGCAAATGGTGGTGCCCTCGATGGTATAATGAATATTAAGTAATGCTGGGAAATAAACTGCTGCCTATGAAAACGTAGCAACTCTCTACATCCCAGAGGACAAGTGACAATTTATGCCTGGCAAGCACTGCATTAATTTTACTGCCTATGTGTCCTGGGAGGTAACTGGCAAACTACCACATTTTAAAAAAGCACATGTAAGTTTCTTCTGATCCACATCTTTTCTTGTTTACAGACATACTTTTCAGTCTGTCAAATTTAAGAGCAAAGCAGTAAGAATCTGAGATATCCAAGGCTAAATTTTATTTTTCCTTTTGGATAAGAACTCAATACCATCTTCCTATTTTCTCTTCAAAATGTTTTTTAAAAGGCTGACTTTTCAGGGAATAGACTATACCTTGTTAGGACCTGTTGTAAACAATGATTAGATATATGAGATAGATTCCATATTTCTATCACTTTTTTATCTTGACTATTGCAGTATCTCTAACTGATGTGCCAACCCATTCCATAACACTGACAGAATACTTTTTTAAGATGCAACCTGTATTATGCCATGGTCTTGTTAAATTCCTCCATTGTTTTCTTATATATAATTCCAGCTCCATGCCTCTTGTGTCCCAATGACACTTGTCTTTTTTTTCCATTTTGCACCTAAAATTTTAATCTATGGTAATAGGATACCATGTATAGTCACTCTCTCGTGCATGTGCATGCTTTCTCTCACACACACACTAAAGGTGTGTTTGGTTTTAAAAGGATTCTCTATTTGGGTAGCTTACCTCAATGATTAACAATTTACATTTAATCTCAGATTTTGAAAATCTCTACCTTCTATATCAAGATTAGTTTATAAAAATAGATGGAGTAAACAGAAAGATATAAACTACTCATAGTGTCACATCAGTAGGACATGATGTAAAAGACACTAGAAGGAGGCTTCCTGGTGAGACAATGGATAAGAATCCACCTGCCAATGCAGGAGACAGTTTCCATCCCTGGTCCAGGAAGACATCACATGTCATGGAGTAACGGTCAGTGCACCAGACTACTGAGCTTGAGCTCTGGAGACTACAAGCCACAGCTACAGAGCTTGCATGCTGGAGCTGCTGACGCCTGCATGCCCTGGAGCCCATACTCTGAGAGGCCTGCACAGCACAACAAAGAGTGGCCCCATTTGCCACAATTGGAGCAAGCCCATGGAACAGATAAGACCAAGTGCTGCAAAAAATAAGTATCTATAAATAAATTTTTAAAAAGATTAAGTATATACTTACAAGTATAATTGATTCACTTAAAAAAAAAGACACTAGAAGTTATGACATTAATTAAAAATTCTAATCATGGTAAAACGCATTATTGATCCTCAAGGATGTCTTTGCAATGATACCTTTCGGAATGGAAAAGTGGAAAAATAAAAGGGTTTGCCTCCATATGAAATGTCTATAGATACTATTTATCAGTATGCTACTTTACTTTTGAAACTAAGCTTTCTAATCTGCAAAATGAATTATGCCAACAAATGCTCTTTCAGGTTGTTGTGAAAATTAATACTGTTTAATAAAAATAATTGTTATTTCTTGACAAATAACAGGCTTCCCAGTGGTGCTAGTGGTAAAGAACCCATCGGCCAATACAGGAGATGCAAGAGACATGGTTTGATCCCTGGAAAATCCTCTAAAAGAGGAAATGGCAATCCACTCCAGTATTCTTTCCTGGAGAATCCCATGGACAGAAGAGCCTGTAGGCTACATTCCATAGGGTAGCAAAAAGTCAGACATGACTGAAGTAACTTAGCACATACTACACCTGACAAAAAAATGATATTCAGTAAATACAACAATTAACATAAAATGTTAATTAACAAAAAATGATATTCAATAAATACAACAATTAACCATAACAAATTATTGAAGGCAGAATTAAGATTAAGGTAGCATATAAAATCCTGAAAGATGATGCTGTGAAAGTGCTACACTCAATATGTCATCAAATTTGGAAAGCTCAGCAGTGGCCACAGGACTGGAAAAGGTCAGTGTTCATTCCAATCTCGAAGAAAGGCAATGCCAAAGAAAGCTCAAACTACTGCATAATTGCACTCATCTCACACGCTAGTAAAGTAATGCTTAAAATTCTCCAAGCCAGGCTTCAGCAATACCTGAACCATGAACTTCCTGATGTTCAAGCTGGTTTTAGAAAAGGCAGAGGAACCAGAGATCAAATTGCCAGCATCTGCTGGATCATTGAAAAACCAAGAGAGTTCCAGAAAAACATCTATTTCTGCTTTATTGACTATGCCAAAGCCTTTGGTTGTGTGAATCACAATAAACTGTGGAAAATTCTGAAAGAGTTGGGAATACCAGACCACCTGACCTGCCTCTTGAGAAATCTGTTTGCAGGTCAGAAAGCAGCAGTTAGAACTGGACATGGAACAACAGACTGGTTCTAAATAGTAAAAGGAGTACATCAAGGCTATATATTATCACCCTGCCTATTTAACTTATATGCAGAGTACATCATGAGAAACGCTGGACTGTTAGAAGCATAAGCGAATCAAGATTGCCGGGAGAAATAGCAATAACCTCAGATATGCAGATGACACCACCCTTATGGCAGAAAATGAAGAGGAACTAAAAAGCCTCTTGATGACAGTGAAAGAAGAGAGTGAAAAAGTTGTTTGAAGCTCAATATTCATAAAAGTAAGAATATGGCATCTGGTCCCGTCACTTCATGGGAAATAGATGGGTAAACAGTGGAAACAGTGTCAGACTTTCTTATTTTGGGCTCCAAAATCACTGCAGATGGTGATTGTAGCCAAGAAACTAAAAGACACTTACTCCTTGGTAGGAAAGTTATGACCAACCTAGATAGCATATTCAAAAGCAGAGACATTACTTTGTCAATAAAGGTCCATCTAGTCAAGGCTATGGATCTTCTAGTAGTCATGTATGGCTGTGAGAGTTGGACTGTGAACAAAGCTGAGCACTGAAGATTGAAGTTTTTGAACTGTGGTGTTGGAGAAGACTCTTAAGAGTCCCTTGGACTGCAAGGAGTTCCAACCAGTCCATTCTAAAGGAGATCAGTCCAGGGTGTTCTTTGGAAGGAGTGATGCTAAAGCTGAAACTCAGTACTTTGGCCACCTCATGAGAAGAGCTGATTCAATGGAAAAGACTCTGATGCTGGGAGGGATTGGGGGCAGAAAGAGAAGGGGATGACAGGATGAGATGGCTGGATAGCATCACAGACTCGATGGACAAGAGTTTGAGAGAAACTCGGGAGTTGGTGATGGACAAGGAGTCCTGGTGTGCTGCAGTTCATGAGGAAACAAAGAGTCGGACATGACTGAGCAACTGAACTGAGCATATAAAAATATTTCCTTGAATGATCATGGTTGGTTTAAGAATATATATATAATGTTAATGTAGCAGTTTTAATATTGTAGATATATCAGATAATGGGCCTACATGTAAGGTGACTAATAAGCCAATTGAAATTCAAACAATGTTGGAGTTGTAACTGAGTAGGACCCTATGAGGCCTTCTCAGAATATACTCCCATTGATGCTGTTCACTTGCTTTCTGTCTGTAGAAAACCATTAGTCAAATATTTTCCTCCTCAAGAACAATTGTAAAGAATCTGGCTGTAATGCAGGAGGCCCAGCTTCGATTCCTGGGTCAGGAAGATCAGCTAGAGAAGAAAATGGCAACCCACTCCAGTATTCTTGCCTGGAAAATCCCATGGATGGAGGAGCCTGGTGGGCTATAGTCCATGGAGTTGCAAAGAGCTGGACATGACTGAGCAAATTCACTTTCACTTTCTTTCAAGAACTATAGACACTATTCTGAGTCAAGTCCTTTGAGCTGTTTTGTAGATACTTAAACTCATATCGGTAGAAGTTAACCATATGCTACCCACAAGCACATAGACCCCAGGCCAGCTGGAACCAGAAAACTGATGATGTTGACTCTAGATTACCTAAGCACCAACCAATCAGAAAAATGTCCACAAGCTGATCACACCCTGTACTTTGAACACCATAAGACTCTTCACTACCCATCCAAGTCAGGACACACAGTTTTGAGGTTCTCCTGCGGTGGCCTTTTTTGCCTGGCAAAACAATAAAGCTACTTTTTTTTTGACTTCATCCAAAAGTCTGTCTCTACATTTCTACTTGGCACCAGCGAACAGATGCTGAGTTTTGACAACAGAATAAATTTAACAGTGCAACTATGCTGTGCTTTGTTAAGTCTCATCAATCTTGTCCAACTCTGTGACCTCGTGGACTGTAGCCCCACAGGCACCTCTGTCAGTGGGATTCTTCAGGCAAAAATACTGGAGTGGATTGCCATGCCCTCCTCCAACAATACAAGTATATACATCTTAAAAGAGACTGACTTAAATTAAAAAAAAAAAAAAGAAATTATAACATTAATAGTTGGAAAAAAGTATGCCAAAAAATTAGATAAAGTATTTTAATTAGATTTTAAAGAAAAAAAGAAAACAAACATATTTTTGTAAGTTAAAAATACTAGGACATAAGATATAAAAATGATCAGTTTCCAATCACCAAATAACAGCTTCAAAATATATAAAGCTAAAACTGACAGGAAAAAGAAAAAAGTAAAATCCATAATAATAGAAGTAGATGTTAGTACATTTTTCATAGTAAATTATAGTCTACATAGATAAAATATCAATTTAGAAAGATGTATTTGAAGGTATAAAGAGATTTTAATTGATATATGTAGAACACCAGATAACTGTAGAATACATATTATCTTTATGTAAAATTTGAACATTTACCAAGATAAGCCATATACTAGGCTATAAAATGTTTTAACATAGTTCAAAGAATTGAAAATATAAAGAACTGTCCTCTGATTATACTATATTTAAACTAGGATTAAATATTTTAAAGACAAACAGAATGTTTTCCTACATTGTACATCAGCAGTATACTTCTAAATAAATGATGAGCAAATAATAATTAAACGTAGTAATTATATATATATATATTTTTATTGAATGGTACTAAAAAACAGTTTTAATACATGTGGGAAACATCTAAAGCAAAGTTTACAGGAAAATGTACAGTACTAAATGTACATTTTAGAAAAGAAGAATATCAATGGTTTATAATAGAGTACAATTAGTTAGAAAACATGGAAAAATAAAGAAAATAGCAAAAATCTGTAACATTAAAAAAATACTGAGAAAATCCCCAAAATCAATGTTATTTCTTTAAAAAGCTAATAAAATTATTAATTCTCTAGTAAGGATGATAAAGACAAAAAGACAAAAGATAGAAACAATATTAGGAATGAAGGAAGATCATCACTACAGATTTTTCAAATACATATTGAACAGATAGGAACAGTACTTTATGAAAAACTTTACGCCAAAAAATTTTGAAATGACAGTGAAATAGCTGAATACCTTAAAAACCATAACATTAAAATTACATAAAAAGATGAAAGCTGTCTTTCCCTTGATTTATGTCTTCCCCAGCATCAGGGTCTTTTACAGTGAGTCAGTTCTTCACATCAGTCCTGAATATTCATCAGAAGGACTGATACTAAAGCTCCAATACTTTGGCCACCTGAGGCAAAGAGCTGACTCATTGGAAAAGACCCTGATATGGCGAAGATTGAAGGCAGAAGGAGAAGGGGACAACAGAAGATGAAATGGTTGGATGGCATCTCTAACTTGAATGGACATGAGTTTGAGCATGCTCCTGGAGTTGGTGATGGACAGGAAGCCTGGCGTGCTTTACCCCACAGGGTCATAAAGAGTTGGACAGAACTGAGAGACTGAACTGAACTAAAGGTCACATAATCTAGAATCTCCATTCTTTGCAATGGCAGGAACATAAAAATATTTGTAATAATAATACTATCTTGACATGGAATGAAGAAAAGAAGTGACTAGTAATTGAAAGGCAAAATTATGAATATAAACAGACCCAGGTAGAATGCAAACTTTAAAGTTAGCAGTTAAAGATTTCAAAGTAACCATGTTTAACACACCTGTGGAGGATTCATATTGATGTATGGCAAAACCAATACAATATTGTAAAGTAATTAGCCTCCAATTAAAATAAATATTTATATTTAAAAATAAACAGCTATTTAAATAGTTTAAAAAAGAAATTAGATTTTTTTAAAAAAGCATGCAAACACAGAAATGAACCATGTCTTTGAAAGCATACGTTTCAAAACTTTTGCCAATTTGAAAACAGAAATGAAATGTACATATTCCTTGAAAAAAATAATTTATTATAAGAGTAAAGTCCAAATAGCATTTTATCTACTAAAGATACTGAATTTATAATTTAAAACTTCTCAGAAAGAAAGCTCCAGACACAAATAGTCCAGTTCATTCTAAACTAATGAATTCTTTCAAACATTCATGGATGACTATTACCATCCACATAAATTTTTGAAAATCCAGAAACAGAAGAGTATTTATACTGTGAAACTTATTTATATGAAGTTCAGGAACAAACTATTCAATGATAATAGAATTGAGCTGTATGTATATGCACAGATTAAAAAGTACACATATTTTTTTAACATGCCCAGTAGAACACATATAAAATATGGGCAGTAACAGTAGATCAAGTGACTTGAGTCAGGATAGCCCTGATTTGACTGGTCTAGCCCAGCTTATCCAGACATTTAGGAACCAGCTGTCACTAGAGACCATAGATTTTCAGTGGCATAATTCCATAAGATTTTGTGGATTTTTTTTTTTCTTTTCTGAATGTGTGGCTTTCTCTTGCATTGCTCAGCACTTCTTACATAAGAAATGTAAGACTAATGTTTGTATTGATCCAAAGCTGAATAGGTAAAGACAGGTGCTCTGGAATATTAATGGATAAGACAAAGAGGGTTATTAAAGTGACCTGACTGGGCTAGACCAGAGAGGAAAGAAAGGAAACTTAACTGGGATAAATCATCCAAAGACAAGAGCTCTCAATGAGGAGGAAATGTATAGAAATGTTAGCAAGACTTGAATACTTTCTGTAGTATGGATCCCAACTACCTCTGCAGCTGAACTCTGATAGGGTGCCTTGGCCTTATTCCTGCTAAATGACAAATGGCAGGCCATTCCTCACCTCTCTGCCTCTATTCATGTGGTTCTCTATTTCAGGTAGCAATCCCCCCAAAATACTCCCTCTTCTACAACTATGGACATTTCCTTCTCTCAAATCTATGTGATTATTAAGTGCTTCTATGTCTAGGACAGTGTGGGTGGCATACAGGATAGGCCTGCAATAAATAGATGGTTAGATGAATATAAGTATGAATACAAGTGCAAGAGTACTCTTTATTTTCTTCTTTCCCCTCTTTTTATTTTCTGTGTGGGTGGCCCTTACTTTAAGTAATATACTTAATAATTAAGCTGAAATTCTTTTCATTAGGGAATATTTATGAAATAAAAATATGTGGTTAAAAATGAGATAAAAATGAATTTCCTAAGCAATGTTGTTGCACTTTGAAAACATCTTTATGTTTTAATTAGATCTCACATAAAAGCTGAACTACTACACTGTTGGATATTATAGTTTATTATAGTTAACACTCTCATTAAAAGTTATTAAGCTCATGATTACATGGGTTTATGCTCTAGATATCAGTAAAAGAAAATCCACAAATTGTATAATCTGAAATAAACTAATTGCAAGTGTACATTCATGGATGTGCATGCCTCTTTCATGTTGTGTCACCTTTCTGGAATGCCCTTTCCCACCTAACATGGCAACTAAAACCCTACTCAGAATTTAAAGGTGAGTCTCAAAATCTAAAATTCATAGATTTCCCTGACCTTCCCTTCATTTTTATATTTAAACTCTAAATAGTCTTTGTCATTTTAAATTTTACAGATGTGTTTAAATGTTTAGCAACAATAGTGTCTGGCATAGAATTTAGGAGAAAAGTATCTGGACAATAATTTAATTTTAGGACTTCCAAGTATATGTACAAATTAATTTGTATAATAATGGTATCACTAACAACAAGCACTTTGCAACATCTTCAGTCACCAAGCCATGTCCAACTCTTTGTAACCCCATAAACTGCAGCATGCCAGGATTCCCTGTCCTTCACTATCTCCTGGAGTTTGCTCACATTTCCCAGGTGAGGCTAGTGGTAAAGAACCCACCTGCCAATGCAAGAAATGTAGGAGACTAGGGTTTGATCCCTGAGTTGAGAAGATTTCCTGGAGTAGGAAATGGCAACCCACTCCAGCATTCTTGCCTGGAGAATCCCATGAACAGAGGAGCCTGGAGGGCTTACTGTCCTTGGAGTTGGAAAGAGTCAGACACGGCTGAAGTGACTTAGAACACACACACATGCCAGCTGAGACGGTCATGCCACCTAACTGTTTTATCCTCTGTCAGCCATTTCTCCTCTTGGCTTCAGTATTTCCCAGCAATAAGGTCCTTTCCAATGAGTCAGCTCTTTGCATCAGGTGGCCAAAGTATTGGAGCTTCAGCCTCAGTATCAGTCCTTCCAATGAATATTCAGGACTGATTTCCTTTAGGACTGACTGGATGGATCTCCTTGCCATCCAAGGGATTCTCAAGAGTCTATTCCAACACCACAATTTGAAAGCATCAATTCTTTCATGTTCAGCTTTCTTTATGGTCCAACTCTCACATCTATACATGACTACTGGAAAAACCATAGCTTCGGCTAGATGAACTTTTACTGGCAAAGTAATGACTCTGCTTTTTAATATGCTGTGTAGGTTTGTCATAGATTTTCTTCCAAGGTGCAAGCACCTTTTAATTTTGTGGCAACATACTGGGTAAAATATTTGTAGCTCTCAGTAAAAAAAAAAAAAAAACATAAATTGAAGGATTCTTATATCTCCATTCAATAAATGATGAAACTGATTTAGAGAGATAATGAATACTATAGAACTTGTGGAAAATTATTTATTAGCTGGCAAGTAGTAGCTCTAGGGTCTGAACCTGCTCTAAACAGCACCAAAGCCTGTATACTTTTCACCACTTTTTATTGCTCCTCTAGAATCCAAATGTGGCTTCTTCAAATACTATACACACAGATTGGTTCAGGATGGCAGAGCAGAAGGCATGTGCTTACCTCCTCCAATCAAAATCACAACTAGCTGTTGAACAACCACCATAGAGAGGATGCTGGAACCCACCAAATATTTACACATATATTCTTGTGGAATTGAAATTTTGCAATCACGAGGTTTTTTATAAAAGAGAAACAAGAGATCCAGGGTTAGAAAGATTTGAAAATGCTATACATGGGATGGGGTGGCTAAGAGCTAAGGGATGCAGGTGCCCTCCAGAGGCTGACAAGACAAAAGAACAAATTCTCTATAGAGCAGGGATCCCCAACCCCTAGGCCTGGCCTGTTCGGAATCAGGCTGCACAGAAGGGTGTGAGCGGTGGGTGAAACTGAAACTATCCTTCCACCCCCATCCAAGAAATACTGTCTCAGGAAATGGGTCTCTGGTGCCTAAAAAGTTGAGGACCGTTGTCCTACAGAATTCACAAAGAACTCATAAGATATCTTGATACTAGTCCAGTAAAGCCTGTCATTTCTGACCTCCAGAATTTTAAGATAATAAATTTTTGTTGCTTTAAGCTACAAAGCTTGTAGCATTTATTAGGGGTAAACAATTCCTAGAGCGACTACTGTGTATATGAGGCTAATTCTCCTTTTCCTCCACCACACTTGTGCAAAATTTTGTTATTCTGTTCCCAAAACTAGTCTCAGACTCTAGTGTTGTTTAGAAAATTTTTAATCCTTCAAAGCTGTACTGACTCATATGAGCTGTAGCACTACAATTTAAAAAAACAATTGTTATGAAATTAAAAAATGGTTCCAGTCTATATAATTTTCAGAAAATAATTTACACCTGAAATCAACAACATTGTAAATCAATTAACTCCAATAATATTTTTAAATAATATATAAATATTTAAAAAATAATTTTAGGGACGTGAAGCACAGTAAAGAATGTAAAATAAAATATTTCCAAGGCTTTAAGGGTTTGTCCCCAAATTAAGCTTCTACTTATAAAACGTTACACAAAAAAATCATAATATCTGAGAAGCTGTTGAATAATTGATTCTGACAAAATATGCCAATGTGTTTTCTTGGCATATTTTTTCTGTCTTTTCTATTTTATTCAAAGATCATTTAAACTTAATTTGATGTTATTTGTGGTTGTTTTTTTTCTACTATGTAACACACACCATTTTATTTAATATCTTGTAATAACGTATAGTGAAATATAATCTTCAAAAAATAATTATGTTGTACAACTGAAATTAACACAGCATTTTAAATCATAGCTTCTTCAAATGAAAATAAAAGAATTTACCACATATTTTTATGGCTTAATAGCTTACCTTTTTAGCCCTGAACATTATTTAATTCCCAGAATATACTAGAGTATATTTTTCATTCATCTACTAAGGGAAACTTTCATTTTATTCATCAATTTGATGATATTTGAGTTAAATAATCATAACATTAGAAGGCACATACTTGCTTTCACATCTTACACTTAATAAGTTTCCATTATTATATTTTTCTTTAAAAGTTAATATATTTTCAAACTCATCCTTTATAAAAATATTCAACATTTTAATGGCAACATAAAAATTTAAGATTTGTTGCAATGGCAACAAAACAAAAATAAATGAGATTACATTAAACTTAGAAACTTGTGCACAGCAAAGGAAATCATCAACAAAATAAAAACCTACTGAATGAGAGAAAATATTTGCAAATCATATATCTGAAAAGAGTTAATATTAAAATATATAAAGAACTCATAGCCATCATTAGAAAGCCTACAAGTAACAAATGCTGGAGAGGGTATGCATAAAAAGGAACCCTCCTACACTGTCAGTGGGAATATAAGTTAGTATGGATACTATGGAGAATAGTACAGAAGTTCCTTAAAAAACACAGTTACCGAATGATCTAACAATCCTACTCTTGATCATATATCCAGAGAAAACTGTAACTGAAAATGATACATGTACACCAGTGTTTATAGCACCATTATTCAAAACAACCAAGACAACTCACTTCAGTTCAGCTACTCAGTAGTATCCGACTCTTTGTAGCCCCATGGACTGCAGCATGCCAGGCCTCCTGTCCATCACCAACTCCCGGAGTATACTCAAAATCATGCCCATTGAGTCAGTGATGCCATCCAACTATCTCATCCTCTGTCATCCCCTTCTGCTCCTGCCTTCAGTCATTCCCACCATCAGGGTCTTTTCCAATAAGTCGGTTCTTTGCGTCAGGTGGCCAAGCTATTTGAGTTTCAGCTTCAGCATCAATCCTTCCAATGAATATTCAAGACTGATTTCCTTTAGGATAGACTGGTTGGATCTCCTTGCAGTCCAAGGGAATCTCAGGAGTCTTCACCGACACCGCAGCTCAAAAGCATCAATTCTTCGGTCCTCAGCTTTCTTTACAGTCCAACTTTCATATCCATACATGACCACTGGAAAAACTATAGTTTTGACTAGATGGACTTTTGTTGACAAAGTAATGTTTCTGATTTTTAATATGCTGTCTAGGTCGGACATAACTTTTCTTCCAAGGAGCAAGCAGTTTTTAATTTCATGGCCGCAGTCACCATCTGCAGTGATTTTGGAGCCTGAAAAATAAAGTCTCTCACTGTTTCGACTGTCTCCCCATCTATTTGCCATGACGTGTTGAGATCAGATGCCATGATCTTAGCTTTCTGAATGTTGAGTTTTAAGCCAATGTTTTCACTCTCTTCTTTCAGTTTTATCAAAGAGGCTCTTTAATTCCTTTGCTTTCTGCCATAAGGGTGGTGTCATCTGCATATCTGAGGTTATTGATATTTCTCTCGGCAATCTTGATTCCAACTTGTGCTTCATCTAGTCCAGCATTTCTCATGATGTACTCTGCATTTAAGTTAAATAAGCAGGGTGACAATATACAGCCTTAATGTACTCCTTTCCCAATTTGGAACCAGCCATTTGCTCCATGTCCAGTTCTAACTGTTGCTTCTTTACCTGCATACAGATTTCTCAGGAGGCACATAATGTGGTCTGGTATTCCCATCTCTTGAAGAATTTTCCATAGCTGTTTCTGATCCACACAGTCAAAGGCTTTGGCATAGTCAATAAACCAGAAGCAGATGTTTTTCTGGAACTCTCTTGCTTTTTCCATGATCCAGCAGATGTTGGCAATTTGATCTCTGGTTCCTCTGCCTTTTCTAAAACCAGCTTGAACATCTAGAAGTACACGGTTCATGTACTGTTGAAGCCTGGCTTGGAGAATTTTGAGCATTACTTTAACAGCATGTGAGATGAGTACAATTGTTCAGTAGTTTGAATGTTCTTTGGCATTGCCTTTCTTTGGGATTAAATGGGGATTGAAATGAAAACTGACCTTTTCCAGTCCTGTGGCCACTGCTGAATTTTCCAAATTTGCTGGCATATTTAATGCAGCACTTATACAGCATCATCTTTTAGGATTGGAAACAGCTCAACTGGAATTCCAACACCTCCACTAACTTTGTTCATAGTGATGCTTCTAAGGCCCATTTGACTTCCCATCCCAGGATGTCTGGCTGTAGGTGAGTGATCATACCATCATGATTATCTGGGTCATGATTATCTGGGCATGAACGGCCAAGACAAGGAAGCAGCCCAAATGTCCTTTGATGGCTAAATGGATACAGACGTGGTATATATAAACACAATGCAATACTATCCATCCATAAAAAAGAAATTATGCCATTTGTAGCAACATGGGCCTAGAGATTATCATATTAAGTAAGGTAACAGAAGAGAAAGACAAATATCATATGATGTCACTCATATGTGCAATTTAAAAATAATATGAAGAATTTATAAAATAGAGACTTACAGAAATAGAAAACAAACTTATGTTTACCAAGAGGAGGGGATAAGGGATGAATAAATTTGGAGTTTGGGATTAGTAGATTCAAACTACTGTATATATATAAAATAGATAACTTCAAGAGCCTCCATAGCACAGAAAACTATACTCAATATCCTATAATAAATCATAATAGGAAACAATATGAGAATATGTGTGTGTATAGATAGATAGATAGATAGATAGATAGATTTAACAGTCCAGAGTAACCACAAGTTAGGATTCACTATTATAAGGGACAAAAAGTGGATATAGCATTACACTAGAGGAAAGATAAAAGGAAAGATTTCAGTTCATCAAAGAATTCACACTGGAGAGAAACCTTACAAATGTAATGAGTGTGGTAAAACTTTTAAACAGAGCTCAATCCCCTCAGTCGACATAGGATAATCCATACAGGCAAGAAATTACATCAATGTGATGTATGTGGCAAGGTCTTTAGCCAAAATTCTGACGTTATAATTCATCAAAGAATTCATACTGGAGAGAAACCTTACAAATGCAATGAGTGTGACAAGGTCTTTAGTCAGAAAAGAAAGATTTCAATTCATCATAGAATTCATACTGGAGAGAAACCTTATAGATGTAATGACTGTGGTAAAACATTTAGTCAGAGCTCAGCCCTCAGTCGACATCGAATAATCCATGCAGGAGAGAAATTACAGAAATGTGGTATGTATGCTAAGAAGATGGAGAAGACAGTGGCACCCCACTCCAGTACTCTTGCCTGGAAAATCCCATGGACAGAGGAGCCTGGTAGGCTGAAGTCCAGTCGGGTGGCTAAAGTCGGATACGACTAAGCGACTTCACTTTCATTTTTCACTTGCCTGCATTGGAGAAGAAAATGGCAACCCACTCCAGTGTTCTTGCCTGGAGAATCCCAGGGACGGCGGAGCCTGATGGGCTGCCGTCTATGGGGTTGCACAGAGTCGGACACAACTGAAGCAACTTAGCAGAGGAAAGATAATGAAGTATCCTTTGGAGGTGTTGATTTTCATCTCCTTATAAAATCTGGAATTGTAATATGCAGCAGAACATTGAGTAAAATGAATCTCAAGGACAAAAGAAAATGCTAATCCTATGGCATCTTTTTATCACACGTTAATTTTGAGTAAAATTTTGATTGTAAACCTATGAACAGGTGAGATTTCTCAGGAAGTAGGTTGATAAAGAAAAGCTACCAAGGGAGAAATGTGACTTCAATCTGTTCTGCCAAATAAACTGAAATAAAAGATATGAAAATTTCAGGATATAAAATTTATCCTAAAATAGAATCTAGTTGCTAGAAGAGAAAACAAAATAGAAACCTTTATTTCTTCAGCCAGATTTTATATTTGAATAAAATATCTAAATACGATTTTTTAATTGTAACCTTTTTAATTAAATTTATTTTTTAAATTACAATACTGTATTTGTTTGCCATACATTGACACGAATCAGCCAGGGGGCACAGTCAAACCTCATAAATCATTAGACTATTATAATTTCTACAAATAAATTCTATAAATGTACCAGACTAGAAAAGCATGCGCACATGTGAAAAGGAATATGGATTACATAGGCATTCTTGATAATAAAGGACCTCTTTTAAAGCTACTCATATATTGCTTTTGTTGTTTCTTGTTGCTCAGTTGCTAAGTTGTGTCCAACTCTTTTGCAACCCCATGGACTGTAGCCCACTATGCTCCTCTCTCCATAGGATTTTCCAAGCAAGAATACGGCAGTGAGTTGTCATTTCCTTCTCCAGGGGATCTTTCCAACCTAGGGATACAACCCACATCTCCTGCACTGGCAGGCAGATTATCACTGAGTTACCAGGGAAGCCCACTCATAAATTACTTTAGTTAAAAATCAAGTTCTAAGATTCTAATTTTGTGATATATCATGTATTTTACTAATTACTCTTTCACTATTTACTGATAAACAGTCCAAATAAAATTCATTTATAATGAAAGAAAACCCTAACAAAGTTGCTAATCTACTTATAATGAATACTTAATTAAATATCGTTTTCAAAAGTACATTATTATATAAAGTTAATGACCATTTAGGCTATAACTTTAAATGTTTTATTCTTATGATGTGGGGTATTCCCTGATAGCTCAGTTGGTAAAGAATCCGCCTGCAATACAGGAGACTCTGGTTTGATTCCTGGGTCAGAAAGATCCACTGGACAATGGATAGGCTACCCACTCCAGTATTCTTGGGCTTCCCCTGTCGTTCAGCTGGTAAAGAATCTACCTGAAATGTGGGAGACCTGGGTTCGATCCCTGGATTGCCCTGAAGAAGGGAAAAGCTGCTGCTGCTGCTGCTGCTGCTAAGTTGCTTCAGCCATGTCTGACTCTGTGCGACCCCAGAGACGGCAGCCAACCAGGCTCCCCCCGTCCCTGGGATTCTCCAGGCAAGAACACTAGAGTGGATTGCCATTTCCTTCTCCAATGCAGGAAAGTGAAAAGTGAAAGTGAAGTCGCTCAGGCGTGTCAGACTCTTCGTGACCCCATGGACTGCAGCCCACCAGGCTCCTCTGTCCACGGGATTTTCCAGGCAAGAGTACTGGAGTGGGGTGTCATTGCCTTCTCCGAGGGAAAAGCTACCCACTCCAATATTCTGCTCTGTAGAATTCCATGGACTCTATAATCCATGGGGTTGCAAAGAGTCAGACCCGACTGAGCAACGTTCACTTTCACTATCATTCTTATGATTTAGAGTTTTAATGACTTTAGTTTCCAGAAGACAGCTCTGATTGGAAATAACAGTAATGATAGTAGCCAACCCTTCCATAAATAAGGCAGGACATTCCTGTACTTTATTTGTGGCATTTGATATTTAGAGATAATAAATAATATAGTTTTGTCAGATTTTGCCAAATTTTGTTATTACTTCACACCAGTCAGAATGTTCATCATCAAAATATGTACAAACAATAAATGTTAAAGAGGGTATAGAAAAAAGGAAACCTTCCAGCATGGTTGATGGGGATGAAAACTGGTACAACAATTATTAAAAACAAAATTGACATTCCTTTTAAAAACTAAACATAGAATTACTATATGAGTCAACATTCCCATTCCTGGGAATATATATCAGGAGAAAACCATACTTCGAAAAGACACATGCACCTCAGTGTTCATCAGAGCACTCTTTACAATGGCTAAGACATGGAAGTAATCTAAATGTCCACCAAGAGAGCAATGACTAAAGAAGATGTGGTATATGTATACAATGGAATATTATTCACCCATGAAAAAGAACAAAATAATGGCATTTGCAGCAATATGGATGGACCAAAATATTATGATACTAAGTAGTAAGTCGGAAAGAAAAGAAAAATACCATATGATACCACTTATATGAGGAACCTAATAAAAAATGACACAAGTGAGCTTATTTACAAAACAAATACAGATTCTCAGATCTTGAAATCAAACTTATAGTTATCAAAGGGAAAACATTAGGAGAAGGAATAAATTAGGAGATTGGGATTAATTTGTATACACTGCTATATTTAAGATGGATCACTATAAGGATCTATTGTATAGTACAGGAACTTTCACTCAACATTCTATAATAACCAACATGGAAAAAGAATCTGAAAAAAGAATGGATATGTATATATGTTTAACTGGTTCATTTTGCTGTATACTTGAAACATTAAAATGTATACACTTAAGAATTGAATCACTAATGAACTGAACTCCTTTATTAAACTCAACGCACTGAAATATTTTTGCTAAATTCTATTCTTTATGTTTTAATTTGAAGGCTAAATGAGAGTCAGGTGAAAATATGGATTTGACTTTGGCTAAAAACTATTCTTTCATTATAAGAGAATACACAAACACACACACATCTAAATCCAACATATTTTATGTTGGGTTTGATTATACAAAGAATTTTAATAGCTTATTCCAAAATGGGAAATTTCAAGATAATAAGCAATTAATCTGAGTCTCATAATAATATAGAACTGTGTCATTTACTATCTCGAAGTATCAAAAAACCCAAAACAAAATATAATGTTCAAATGTTTAGAACTCAGAAGCCCTATTTCTTTAAATCAAGAAGCCATTTCTTCTAACATACTAAAGTTTGCAACAGTTTAAGAATAAGAATCTATGATCTACTTATTCCATTCATCAGATTTAGTTGTGACAATTACATAACTAATTGTCACATAACCATCTGAAACTTTTGGTCAGTCTGCCAAACAGCTTTTATGAGAGAAAACTTACTTTCCTTTCCTCAAGCTTCCCTTTGAGAGCTGCAGAAGTGCTTAGGGCAAATTAAAAAGAAAACACTGTACTTATCAGCTTCAAGGAGTCCGTCCTGGGTTCTCCCATTACTTGCTTCTGGAGTCAGAACTAAAATGTGTCCCACGGGAAATGCAGGGGCTGCATAAATCTGCTGTCACCAGGAGTATATTTCCACTCTTGGTTTTCTTTTAGGCCTGTTTATGCTGCCCTCAATAATAGCTTCAATATATCAATCTTTAGAGTACAGAGTCACAGGGGATGATAAGGCCCTGTATTGCCATAGTCCTGAGACTTGTGGTAACATGTGCCCCAGAAAGAATTTCTCATGAAGTGAAAGGACAGTACAATCCTGTTACCACAGATCCCAAAACAAGCGACTCAAGATTGTCACAGGTCTTGGTTATTATTTTTTCCTTCTATGTACATGCCTGAAACAAATACAAAAGCTTTTTATCCTTTCTTTTTTTTAAATTTTACTTTATTTTACTTTATAATACTGTATTGGTTTTGCCATACATTAACATGAATCCACCACAGGTGTGCACGTGTTCCCAATCCTGAACCCCCTCCCACCTCCCTCCCCATTCCATCTCTCTGGGTCATCCAGCAGCCCCAAGCATTCTGTATCCTGCATAGAACCTAGACTGGCAGTTCATTTCTTATATGATATTATACATGTTTTAATGCCATTCTCCCAAATCATCCCACCCTCTCCCTCTCCCACAGAGTCCAAAAGACTGTTCTATACATGTGTCTCTTTTGCTGTCTCGCATACAGGGTTATCGTTACCATCTTTCTAAATTCCATATATATATATATATATATATATGTTAGCTTACTCCTTGGAAGGAAAGCTATGATCAACCTAGATAGCATATTCAATAGCAGAGACATTGCTTTGCTGACTAAGGTCCGTCTAGGCAAGGCTATGGTTTTTTCTGTGGTCATGTATGGATGTGAGAGTTGGACTGTGAAGAAAGCTGAGTGCTGAAGAACTGGTGCTTTTGAACTGTGGTGTTGGAGAAGACTCTTGAGAGTCCCTTGGACTGCAAGGAGATCCAACCAGTCCATTCTGAAGGAGATCAGCCCTGGGATTTCTTTGGAGGAATGATGCTAAAGCTGAAACTCCAGTACTTTGGCCACATCATGCGAAGAGTTGACTCATTGGAAAAGACTGATGCTGGGAGGGATTGGAGGCAGGAGGAGAAGGGGACGACAGAGGATGAGATGGCTGGATGGCATCACCGACTTGATGGGCGTGAGTCTGAGTGAACTCTGGGAGTTGGTGATGGACAGGGAGGCCTGGCGTGCTGCGATTCACGGGGTTGCAAAGAGTCGGACATGACTGAGTGACTGAACTGATACTGTATTGTTGTTTTTCTTTCTGGCTTACTTCACTCTGCATAATAGGCTCCAGTTTCATCCACCTCTTTAGAACTGATGCAAATGTATTCTTTTTAAGGGCTGAGTAATACTCTATTGTGTATATGTCCCACAGTTTTCTTATCCATTCATCTGCTGATGGACATCTAGGTTGCATCTTTAAAAGTTATTGATATGCTTGCTGGAAAATAGGGCTTCTAGTAACTATTTTGACTGTTATGGAAAATTCAAGTCACCAAAGAGGCAAGAGAAGATGATAAAGACAAATGCTGAAGAGTATGTAATTGTGAACAAAACTTAACTCTTAATAGTTAAAATACTAGATTTTCTCAAGTAATCCAAGTCTGATAAAGATGTGAAGCACAGTAAATTATTTTGGTAAGAATATCTTTGCTGTCCAGGCAGATTACTTAAAAGGTAAAGAAAAACCTTTGTGTACAATTTCATGTTAAGAACATATCATAAACTAATAAAGCTTTTTGTTTAACAGAGAAAAAACAAAATTTTAATTTTTCTAAAACTTAAATAAATCCATTCAAATCTGAGCCAGTTTGACCACACATACAATGCATTTCCCAAGATTCTTTTTCCACAAATCTACAACTTTTTAAAATATCCTTTCAGATTTTGTCCTATGTTTTACATCTTTGACATTTTGAAACAGCCATTTTATTTACCTTAGTTTTTATACATGATCACTTCTTTTACCCTATAATTTCTAATAGTTTTAACTAGGTATTTACTAGAACTCTTAATCCTTAGAATCCTTAATTCTAGTTAAAACTAAGAAGTAAATAACTGTACACTGTTACATTAGCATTCTTTGAATTTGAAAATTCATAAATATATTTCATAATTTGCAAAAATATACTTCCTCATGGTAAATTTTCTTATGTACGAACACATTTTTACTAATAAAATCAGTTGTTTTAATTCCTATGTAAATGGAATCAAAGGTGGATAAAACTGTAGTAAGTAGTTAATGCATCAATATTTTATCTTATTTGAAAATTATCTAGATAGTCAAAGACTCTCATTTAATTTAGCTTAGTGAGACTAGACTTCAAATTTCAAATTGCCAAAAAGACTGGAAACTGTTTCTATATAGATATATCATAAAGCATAATTATTTTTGAAATGCTCATTTATAAACTTTTATCTTACATATATTTACTTATTAACAATTGTGTATATTCATAAAAGGTTCACAGTTAACCATTGTCTTTCTTGCTGACAAATTTTATAGCAGACATAACATGAGCTTATTTGACTTTTAGTAAACCTAGGAAAAATAAAAGTTGTATATTGACATTACATTTATTATTGATAACACTAAAAGCATGACTATTTTAATTAAGCCAAGAAACTTAAACCGGCTTCTGTTTATCAAAGACTATTCTAAACCACATGAACTTTTAAAACATTTGGGTTAGTTTTTATATCTCTGAGAGTATACTTAGTTTATATAGCACTGCTTTAAGTCAATTAAATAGAGCTCTTTACAAATTAAGAGAAATACCAAATTGGCAATACCATTCAGAGATAGAAAAATATCACAAATCTATAACACATCTACACGGGTATACATAAACAAATACAAACAGAGAACTTAACAGCTTTTCTTTTAAAAACCACAGCCATTAGACAGGTACAATAATGCAAAACTGAGTTTAGGAAAGAACATCTGCATACAAATTGTGTTTCTGGCAGATGGAATTAGTTAAGGTTACCTTCTCAGATGGCTTAAATGTTTTACAAATACTTTTGTTGTAGATTTTAAGGATTTTTCATTCATCTAGTTTCCAAGTAGCCTTTCACTTTTTTTTCCCCTATGAGGTTTTTAGTTTTTCCTTGGCTGTTTAAAGAGAATAACTGGTACAGTTTACTGGAGAAGTCCTGGAATCTCATTACATCTGGAAGGTGCCAACAAGGGCACCACTAACTTGGTGAACTTTTGTTTACAGTCTTATATCCTCTTCGAAGTATAACAAAATTTAAATAAAGTATAGACCGTGAGTATTCAGGTAAAGAGAGAGAGAGTAGAGTAGTAACAGTCTTATCAGATTTTTAGTTTTAGGTACCTCTCATGTTTTGTACTCTTTCCTTGAAAATCCCATGGATGGAGGAGCTTGCTGCAGGCTACTATACATGGTGTCACAGAGTCCAGCAAGACTGAGCGACTTCACTTTCACTATGTTTTGTTAGCTTTTTACAATAAATCTTCCAATGAATCTAGTTTGGAATCTTGAAGTCTTTTGAAGGCTCTAGCTTGTCAATTAAAACAGGCATCCCATTCTGTTTGATTGAGGAATACTTGCTTTCAAGTGAACTTCTTAAATGGATAATCTTCTCTAACTGGAACATTCCCCATCATGACCATTGCAATTCTAAGCTGTCTTAGTAAGATTTTGCAATTTTTGCAGATATCTACAACTTCCAATGGTGTAGGTAATGGCAACCCATTCCAGGATTCTTGTCTGGAAAAATCCCATGGACACAGGAGCCTGGTGGGCTATAGTCTACGCCATTGCAAAGAGTCGAACATGGCTGAGTGATTGAGCATGTACACACGGTTTCTAAGACCCCAGTTCTTAGACAGAAAACATGCCAGTGTGCAGGAGGTTACACATCTTATTCTTTATAACGCAAGGATTCTATTTCTTTAGCTAAGCTTTGGATCTCCTGGAGGATTAATGCCTAGGAAGGATATGCCATTGGGTAGGGAATTTTGTGGTGCTTCCCAATGTACCTAGTTGCAGGGAAATTTTCTTTAGGTTGGTGGGTGAAAATGAAGTGAAAGTGCCGAGCCAAGAATATTGGAGTGGGTTGCCATTTCCTACTACTCCAGGGGATCTTCCTAACGTAGGGCTTGGACTGCAGCCCAGCAGGCTCCTCTGTCCATGGAATTTTCCAGGCAAGAATACTGGAGTGGGTTGCCACTTCCTTTTCCAAGGGATTGATAAGGTAGTGCAAATATAACTCATTCAGTGACCACTTAACAGAGCAAAGCAGTCTTAAGAGTTATCACCTACAAAAAAGTATAACAGCTATTAAGTGCTCAACTAGTGCTCGCCAATTTTGTATCTTTGGTTTCCAAGAATCTCATAAGCAATAGATGTGTTATTATTTCATGAGCAGATTTCATCATAGAAGACTTCCTACTCATTTCTAATAATCAAACTCAGGCCTACTTAGATTTTAATGTGTCATTGGTCAAAAAGATGCCAAATTTCTTTTCTCATTTCCTTGAATTCCCTAGCAGTTTACACTGTAGACTTACCTCCAAGATTTGTGGGTCCTCTCACAGCTGCTGTCTTGCTTGCTTTAGTCTGAGGGGGTGAAAGTGAAAGTTGTTCAGTTGTGTCCAACTCTTTGAGACCCCAAGGATCATAGATCATAGCTTGTCAAGTTCCTCTCTCCATGGAATTCTCCAGGCAAGAATACCGGAGTGGATTGCCATTCCCTTTTCCAGGGGATCTTCCCCACCCAGAGATCAAACCCTGTGCTGCAGGCAGATTTTTTTACCATGTGAGCCACCAGGGAACCCCAAGACTAAGGAGTTCCCATTATTTTCTCTTGAGTTAATCCTCCTGATTTCAATCAGATATACAGTTTCTAGATGTCTGAGCACAGTTCCTGAGACCTGTCATGACCTACTTCCCAAAGGCACTTGCCTTGCAGACAAGTCCTGCCAAAATCCCAATTTTAGCTAAGAATCACTGTGAAATCCTAGGGTCTCTCACACATCAGTATTTACTCTGTGAAAATTCTCGGGTCTCTCACATCACATTTTATACCCGGGAAGGACTATAACAAACAAACTAGAAGAGCTCAGAATATAAAATAAAAGGGTGCTGAAGACTCCAGAGAGCAGCTGAAGAGGCAGTCAACTGAAGGGCTATGCAGTACCTGCAGCTGTGTGTAGGAACCTACCCCAGACTCTGTAGTAGCTGTCTTCAGGCCCTTTATTCATTTATCCATAAACTGAGGGAGTACAGTGCTCACCAGCAGCATAGTAGAGCTCTGTTCTCCAGGATTTGGGGGCAACAGAAAGTTTTAAAGTGGTTACGATGAAATATGGAAATAGGGCATCATTGCCTAGAAGGTCAGAAGTTTCATGAGAAGGTCAGCAGGTCCTATTTCCCAGAGGAAGGTAAGCTAGCCACAGCTGAGATGAGTTCTGATTGGCGTAGATTAGGTTTTTGACAGGTGTTTACCATAAGCACAGGTTCTGGGACAGCCTCTATTTTCTGGGTTCTGATATACAACTTAATGGCACTGGCCCCATGTGTAGAAGATCTTCTAATGATTCTCAGTGCTCTTTTAATCTAGAGGTTAAAAGAACCTGAGTAATTATCCTAAGAACCATTTCAGTGGCATTGGAGTAAGATCAAATCAGTCAATCCTAAAGAAAATCAGTCCTGAATACTCATTGGGAGGACTGACATTGAAGCTGAATCTCCAGTACTTTGGCCACCTCATGCGAACAGTTAACTCATTGGAAAAGACCCTGATGCTGGGAAAAATTAAAGGCAGGAGGAGAAGGGGACTACAGAGGATGAGATGGTTGGATGGCATCACCAACTGGATGCACATGAGTTTGACTAAGCTTCGGGAGTTGGTGATGGACAGAGAAGCCTGGCATGCTGCAGTCAGACATAACTGAGCAGCTGTACTGAACTGAGGCATGTGAATTTTAGTGAGATATAAAAATCTGCAGAAAGCTACTGCACTATCAAAGTTTTTGAAAAAACCATTGTGCTGATAACACAAGAGAAAGAAGGCTAAGATTTATTAGGAAGTATTTTCTCCAAAAGAAACATCAGATAACATATTTTTACTTAACCAGCATGGTTGTTTGGAAAGTCTCATGCACCAAGAGGGGAAACCTGAAGGTGGTCTTTTAAGGATTTAGAATCACATTTATTAACAAATGAAATCGTGTTTCTGTGCTTTTTATATTTTGAATATGTGCCCACATGAGACAGTGATTGGACACACTGCTTATTATTTTTATATGTGGTGAGAGCACCAGAAGATTTTGCCTGCTTTTCTAGGACAAGTTCCACACTATACAGAGCAGTTTCAATATTAAGTTTGATCATCTAAGATGGCCATTAAACTCATAGACCAAATCTGAAAAACATTGGTAAGTATTTAGCCACTGCTGAATAACTTTCACAGCTAGCTAAATCATTTTCTCCAAGTGGTAATTGTTTCATTGTCCCAAGACATTTAAACCTATTAAAGTCTAATGACCCAAGTCTTGCTTTTCTTATAAAGGTGGAAACTTTTTTTTTTTAAATGCTCTAGCTTTTTCTTTATTAGTGTTTAACTGGCTAGCAGTTTTACAAAATACACAATTATGCCTATCTATAAAGCACAAATCAAATAAATTCAGTGAAGTCATAGGTTTAGAAAAGTTCTATTTTTGGTTCCATATTGACTTTATTAAGAATGTTTTATATATAGAAAGATAGCCATTTTCATGTTGCAGTGCAATAGGTAAGTGTACAATCAAGTGAGCTGAAAACCTACGTGTAGCAAATGGTACTTTTGTGGTTTATTTTACTACTAAGATTTTTAGTGTGTACTTTAGCAGATTTTTGTTCTATTTTGATAAAACTCCTTGTCACAATCATGAAAAAATGGTGCTCTCTGGATAGCATTTTATGATTTTCAGTAATTATCTCTCTTGTAAGCATGTAATATGGTACAGACTTTGTTTTCATTTTTTCTTCACTATGGACCACTTTGTTATCTATCCTGTGAAAAGACAATCTTATAAATGGTACTTAGTTAAAATGTGAAAGAAATGACAGAACACTGAAAGAATGAAAAAACAATGTTGGTATTAACACTGAAAATCCACTTAAATTCTCCTTTTATAATGTTTACCTTGAGATATTTTAACTTTTTAAGTACCACTAGGACAAATATCTGGAGAAAGCAATGGCACCCCACTCCAGTACTCCTGCCTGGAAAATCCCATGGATGGAGGGGCCTGGTAGGCTGTAGTCCATGGGGTCGCTGAGGGTAGGACACGACTGAGTGACTTCACTTTCAGTTTTCACTTTCATGCATTGGAAAAGGCAATGGAAACCCACGCCAGTGTTCTTGCCTGGAGGATCCCAGGGATGGGGAGCATGGTGGGCTGCCATCTATGAGGTCACAGAGTCAGACAAGACTGAAGCGACTTAGCAGCAGCAGCAGGACAAATATCAAGAACACAGAAGAATTATACAAGAAAGATCTTCACAACCAAGATAATCACGATGGTGTGATCACTCACCTAGACCCAGACATCCTGGAATGTGAAGTCAAATGGGCCTTAGAAAGCATCACTATGAACAATGCTAGTGGAGGTGATGGAATTCCAGTTGAGCTATTTCAAATCCTGAAAGATGATGGCTGCACTCAATATGCCAGCAAATTTGGAAAACTCACTAGTGGCCACAGGACTGCAAAAGGTAAGTTTTCATTCCAATCCCAAAGAAAGGCAATGCCAAAGAGTGCTCAGACTACCACACAATTGCATTCATCTCACATGCTAGTAAAGTGATGCTCAGAATTCTCCAAGCCAGGCTTCAGCAATACGTGAACCATGAACTTCCAGATATTCAAGCTGGTTTTAGAAAAGGCAGAGGAACCAGAGATCAAATTGCCAACATCCGCTGGATCATAGAAAAAGCAAGAGAGTTCCAGAAAAACATCTATTACTGCTTTATTGACTATGCCAAAGCCTTTGACTGTGTGGATCACAATAAACTGTGGAAAATTCTGAAAGAGATGGGCATTCCAGACCACCTGACCTGCCTCTTGAGAAACCTGTATGCAGGTCAGGAAGCAACAGTTAAAACTGGACATGGAACAACAGACTGGTTCCAAATAGGAAAAGGAGTACGTTAAGGCTGTATACTGTCACCCTGCTTATTTAAATTATGTGCAGAATGCATCATGAGAAACACTGTGCTGGAAGAAGCAGAAGCTGGAATCAAGTTTGCCAGGAGAAACAGCAATAACCTCACATATGCAGATGACACCACCCTTTTGGTAGAAAGTGAAGAACTGAAGAGCCTCTTGTTGAAAGTGAAAGAGGAGACTGAAAAAGTTGGCTTAAAGCTCAACATTCAGAAAACGAAGATCATGGCATCCGGTCCCATCACTTTATGGCAGATAGATAGGGAAACAGTGGAAACAGTAGCTGACTTTATTTTTCTGGGCTCCAAAATCACTACAGATAGTAATTGCAGCTATGAAATTAAAAGATGTTTGCTCCTTGGAAGGAAAGTTATGACTAACCTATATAGCATATTAAGAAGCAGAGACATTACTTTGTCAGCAAATGTCCATCTAGTCAAGGCTATGGCTTTTCCAGTGGTCATGTATGGATGTAAGAGTTGGACTGTGAAGAAAGCTGAGCACTGAAGAATTGATGCTTTGAACTATAGTGCTGGAAAGGACTCTTGAGAGTCCCTTGGACTGCATGGAAATCCAACCAGTCCATCTAAAGGAGATCAGTCCTAGCTCTTCATTGGAAGGACTGATGTTGAAGCTGAAATTCCAATACTTTGGCCACCTGATGTGAAGAGCTGACTCTTTGGAGAAGAACCTGATGCTGGAAAAGATTGAGGGCGGGAGGAGAAGAGGACAACAGAGGATGAAATGGTTGGATAGCATCGCTGACTCAATGGACATGGGTTTGGGTGGACTCTGGGAGTTGGTGATGGACAGGGGGGCCTGGCCTGCTGTGGTTCATGGTGTTACAAAGAACTGGACATGACTGAGTGACTGAACTGACTGACTGAGCTCAAATATTGTCTGAATTAAGAAAAATGCAGGAAAAAAATCACACTAATATTAACTAAAGTGCGTGTGTGTATGCTAAGCAGCTATAGGCAGGCCCAGACTCTTTGAAACCCTACGGACTATAGCCTGCCAAGCTCTTCCATTCATGGGGATTCTCTAGGCAAGAATACTGGAGTAAGCTGTCATGCTCTCCTCCAGGAAATCTTCCAGACCCAGAGACTGAACCCACCCCTCATGTCTCCTGCATTGGCAGTGCGTGCTAAATCGCTTCAGTCGTGTTTCACTTAGTGTGACCCTATGGACTATTGTCTGCAAGGCTCCTCTGCTTATGGGATTCTCCAGATAAGAATACTGGAGTGTGTTACCTTGCTTTCCTCCAGAGATCCTCCTAACCTAGGGATCAAACCCGTGTCTATATCTCCTGCTTTGGTAGGCAGGTTCTTTACCCCTGGCACCACCTGGGAAGCCCATTAACCAAAGTAGTAAATATGAACAATGAGAAAAACAGAGTTCAAGGTAAATGTTACACCTCTGTATTTGTTCTGAAGAAAATAATCAGGAAAATGCATATTTAGTCATTTTTCATGGGTTGATCATTTAAATTCTCATTAATTCATCAATTCTGAGTGAAAATTATATACAATGTAATTATACTCATTATGTTTTATTAGTAGAGAAGAACAAACATCCAATCCAACATTAGCTTGAATTGTAAGGTATATTTATGAAAAATAGTTATACTGAAATTTTTAGAGCATTTTCTAAATCTTACTAGGCTGCTCAATTTTCATGATTATGTTGTCTTAAGCTTATAAATTTCCTAATCATTCACTAGTCAAAGCTATGATTTTTCCAGTAGTCATGTATGGATGAGAAAGTTGGAACATAAAGAAGGCTGACTACTGAAGAATTGATGCTTTTGAACTGTGGTCTTGGAGAAGACTCTTGAGAGTCCCTTGGACTGCAAGGAGATCAAACCAGTCAGTCCTAAAGGAAATCAATCCTAAATATGCATTAGAAGGACAGATAGTGAAGCTGAATTTCCAATACTTTGGCTGCCTGATGTGAAGAGCCAACTCATTAGAAAAGATCCTGGTTTTGGAAAAGATTGCAGGCAGGAAGAGAAGGGGACAACAGAGGATGAAATGGTTGGATGGCATCACTGACTCAATGGACATGAGTTTGAGCAAGCTCTGGGAGATAGTGTAAGACAGAGAAGCCTGGTGAGCTGCAGTTGCAAAGAGTCAGACACAACTGAGTGACTGAACAACAAATCATTCACTGTTTTGGTGTTTGGCGGGGGGGGTGGAGGGGGCATAAAGCAGATTATTTTTAGCCAAATTCATTATTTTTAAAATCACTAATTGTTATTTTTTCGACAAATGTTTACTTATGTTTTTGCTAAGAGGCAGTTATCATATTGTCACCAAACTCATGCTTGGCTGCTCGCCACTCAAGAGAAAAGTGCTGATGGAAGGAAAAGGTAGGAGGTTGGCACCATGGGTAGAAGGCAGATAGATGCATGTCCAAGAATCAACTTCAAAGAGCTTGACTATGAAAGTACTTTTAAAAGGAGAAAGGGGAAGTTAACTGCAGTCAATCACTTGAGGAGGGAGTCAGAGTCTTCCTTATCTTCCACCATGTGGAGAATTTCTTCTGATTGGTTGATGGTGAGGTAACAGGGCAGTGTTCCAAGAATCTCATACTCAGCCTGAAGTTACCATCCTCTGCTTATGTGGGGGTCTTTTGCTGTTGTTCAGTCACTCAGTCATGTCTGACTCTTTGTGACACCAAGGACTACAGCCCAGCAGATCTCCCTCTCCCTCACCATCTCCCAGAGTTTGCCCAAGTTCATGCCTATTACATTGGTGATGCTATCCAGCCACTGCATCCTCTGATACCCACTTCTACTTCTGCCTTCAATCTTTCCCAGCATCAGGGACTTTTCCAGTGAGTCAGCTCTTCTCATCAGATAACCAAAATACTGGCGCTTCAGCTTCAACATCAGTCCTTCCAATGAATATTGAGGGTTGATTTCCCTTCAGATTGACTGGTTTGATCTCCTTGTGAGTCCAAGGGACTCTCAGGAGTCTTCTCAGGGGAACTTACTTTGTGCCAAAGGACTCAAAGATATTATTATGTATATCTTGAGGGGGAATCAGGACCCTCTTTTATGAATCCTCCTCCATTGTTTCTGAATTCCCTCCCTTCTGGTACAGGCAACTGTTTGAATCTGCCCTTTGGAGCTCAGGGAAGGTCAAGGAGAATGAATGAACAAGAATCAGGGGACATGAAAAGGATCTGTAACTGTGAGGGCCCCATAGGTTCTTGCGTGGTTTCAATGTTGAAGATTGAGTATATGTTGATGAAATACAAAAGAAAATGCTACCATTTAAAATTAGTGATAAATTTATTATAAAGTAAAATAGCTTTAATACAAAAGTATTTCAATAATTGTAGACCAAGGCAGTTTTTACTTAGTGGTCAGAAAACACTACTTTGTCTGACAGAGGAAATACAAACTACGAGTTAAGGAGGAGCCATAACTGAGACTTTGTGTGAAAGTTTGCATTTTTTAAATAACTGGTTTAGCTGTCATAATCAGGAAGAACTATTACTAAATTTGGAAACTCCAGATTTAAAGGATGTTTAGAAAGTTAGACTTGCTTCCAATACCACATCATTATAACAAGGTGAAAATTTCTAACATATGGTACAATTCCTAAATGAAAATTAATCCTAACAATTGCTATTTTTCAATGTTTGAAAATCTCACAGACAGGACTGACAAAACAATACAAATTGAAGAATTCTGAGGAGACGTTGCATGAGTCACAATGTGGTGAAAACTGATATAGCAGACAGCCACATATTTAATGGGCCTTACTATCCAAATCCAATAGAAGCAAATCATAAAATTTCAGCTAAAATTCCCATCATGTCTTCATCAGATTGTGATTCTGAGGAAATTTCTGAGTTGGAAATGAAAGCTGTATGGATATCAATTAAAACTGAAAAAGTAATCATAGTTTGAATTGGCCAGGAAATCCCTATATATAAGCATTTTGTTATTATCTTCTCTTTAGGCCCATATTCTTGAAACCAAGCAGGGCCCTGCAGGATCCTCTCAGGTGTCAAGCCTTTTGTATCCCCCATTTCTTTCTTATGCAAAAATGGCTCCAGCCTTCTAGAACTTCCCTGAGTTTCAAGGGGCAGATTCAAACAATTACTGATTAGAAAAGTGAGGAAATGCAGAAATAAAAGAAAGCAGTCACAAACAACAGTGCAGTGATAAAATGGGTCCAAATTCCTTCTCAGTGGTTATACATGGCATTCTGACACCTATCTTTTAGTTCATCTATAAGAACAAAGGCCCCCATCCAAGTGCAAAATGACAACTTTAGGTCAAGCACAAGTTTCCTGGAACACTGTCCTGTTATCCCATCACTAATCAGTCAGAAGAAACACATGCACCCTGCAACCCTCATCCAAATTTTATCTTTGAAAACTCATCCCTGAAAACCACTGGGAGTTTAGATTCTTTGAGCATGAGCCAACTGTACTCCTTGTTTGGACCTTGCAATAAACCTTTCTCTGCTCTAAACATGGAGGTTCTGGTTTGTTTGGCCTTACTGTGCATGGAAAACACAAATTTGGGTTCAACAACATTCTTTATATATACACCAAATATCCATTGGAACATCCTACACTAATCATAAATGTAATTGGTCCAATACTCTCATTTCAATTAGACAGTAATGTAGCAAAATGTTCTTGTAAATACCATAAAATAAATCTCTAACTGCTACTGTGACTAATGAGAAACAGTCTGTAGCTTCCTATGTTACACACACACACACAAATTTTATGTATGTGAAACAGGACAGAAGGGGCAGGGCATAACCTTTAAAAGAATGACATAACCATAGGACATGATCAAAACTGGTTAGAAACAACAAGGTTCAAAATGGTAGAAGATTAGATCTCCAGTGGACTTTGAACCTCATTATGCACTCACTGTAACTATGTTAGCATCTGAATGACACACCATTAGCACCATGACAGTTCTGAGGTCAAGCAAAAGCCAAAAGGTGGCCCAATTTCTGGAAAACCCAGACCCCTCCCTGAAATAGTTGGAATAATCCTCTCATTAATTAGCCTATGAAATTACCTAGCCCATTAAAACTAACCATGCTATATTTCAGGACCATGCTCATCTTCTGAGAGAGCTGGTCATTAAGACAGTATGGTACTGGCACAAAAACATAAATTTTATATATATATATATATATATATATATATATATATATATAAAAAATGGACTAGGATAAAAAGCCTAGAGATAAAACTATACACGGCAATGGCACCCCAGTCCAGTCAGTACTCTTGCCTGGAAAATCCCATGGGCAGAGGAGCCTGGTGGGCTGCAGTCTATGGGGTCGCAAAGAGTCGGACATGACTGAGCGACTTCACTTTCACTTTTGACTTTCATGCATTGGAGAACGAAATGGCAACCCACTCCAGTGTTCTTGCCTGGAGAATCCCAGGGACAGTGGAGCCTGGTGGGCTGCCGTCTATGGGGTCGCAGAGAGTTGGACACGACTGAAGCGACTTAGCATAGCATAGCATAGCATAGCATAGTCGCCTAATCTATAACAAAGGAGGTAACAATATACAATGGAGAAAAGACAGTCTTTTTAATAAGTGGTGCTGGTGAGGTAGAAATTGTTAGGCAGTTAGTGTGGGCACTCTGAGACCTTGGCCAGTTTCAACAAATATCCTACTCCATTAACTTGAAACTATACTCTTTGTCCTAATTCCTGGCTCGCAGAGGAATGTGTCCTTCTCCTGATAAATTTTCAGCACTCAGATCCAGGAAGGGGTAGTAATTAACTTCTTTTCCATATGCCTGAGGGAGAAACAACTAGTGATCATTATTCTTTAGCCCATATATCTGGTCCATTGTAAAATGGCCAGGGAATCATGAAAAAGGTTATGGAATGGTGACTTAATGTCTAAGAAAACTAAGAATCTGAGGATCAAAAGAAGCCATGAAGATGTGAAGTTAAACATAGTGACCTTTAAGTAGATTGGTTATAAATGACATATGTTAATAGTAAGAACCAATCAAAAGTGTAAAAATTAATACTAGTAAGCATATAAACTGCTGTAAATCCCACCTTTTGGGGAACTTCACTCCCCTCTCAGTATCTTTGCTGAAAGTTTTGTACTTTCTCTCTGAAATACATCCTGTTTGCCTGCTACCATGAGTGTTTGTGTGTTTGCAAAATTCATTCTTTAGCTTGGCAAACAAGAACTCAGATTTCCATTTCATTGGGAAAACTGGACAGCTATGTCTAAAATAATGAAGTTAGAGCACTTCCCAGCACCATCCTCACTTATTTGGACAAAGTTTGTCACGGGGTCTACAAAACTTTAATAGCTCTGAAGTGGTGATGTTACAATATGTAGGTGATATTTTGCTTTGTGCTGAGACACAGGAAGCTTGTTTGCGAGCCTCAGAAGATTTCTTAAACTTTCTGGCAGGCTGTGGTTACAAGGCATCAAGAAAAAGGCTCAGCTTTGTCAACAATTAGTTAGATATCTGGGCCTAATCATATCAGAAGAGACTAGGGCCATAGGCCCCGAGAGACTTAAACCTATACAAAATCATCCCCTACCTATGACTTTCAAGATAATTGAGAGGATTTTTGGGAATCACAGGTTACTGTCACATTTGGGATATGGGGAACTTCCCCAGCCTTCCTGGTGGCTCAGAGGTTAAAGCATCTGCCTGCAATGCAGGAGTTCCTGGGTTCAATCCCTGGGTTGGGAAGATCCCCTGCAGAAGGAAATGGCAACCCACTCCAGTATTCTTGCCTGGAGAATCTCATGGACAGAGGAGCCTGGTGGGCTACAGTCCACGGGGTTGCAAAGGGTTGGACACGACTAAGTGACTTTACTTTACTTTCTAGCACCATACACAAAAATAAACTCAAAATAAATTAAAGACATAATATTAAGACTGGATACTAGAAAACTCTTAGAGAAAAACATAGGAAGAATACACTTTTACATAAATTACAGCAAGATCTCTTTTGACCCACCTTCTAGGGTAATAAAAATAAAAGTAAACAAATAGGGCCTGATTAAATTTAAAAGCTTCTCCACAGCAAAAACAAACAAACATAAACAGATGAAAAGACAACCCACAGAAAGGGGGAAAAATTATAAATGAAGCAACTGACAAGAGACTAATCTCTAATATAAACAAATACCTCATGAAACTCAATATCAAAAAAAAAAAAAAAAACGATGAAGGACCTAAATAGACATTTCTCTGAAGAAGATATACAAATGGCCAAGAGGCACACAAAAAGATGCTCAACATCACTAATTAAGAGAGAAATGAAAATCAAAGCTAGAATGAGATATCACCTGACAACAATCAATATAGCCATCAAAAAGTCTACATACAATAAATGCTGGAGAGGTTGTGGAGAAAAGGAAGCCTCCTACATTGTTGGTGGTAACGTAAATCAGTAAAGCCACTATGGAGAACAGTGTGGAGGCTCCTTAGAAAAACTAAACATAGAACTATTGTATCATCCAGCAATTCCACTCCTTGGCATATATTCAGAGAAAATCATTGTTCGAAAGCATACATGCTCCCAATGTTCACTGCAGTGCTATTTACAATAGTCAAGACATGGAAGCAACCTAAATGTGCACCAACATGTGAATGAATAACTGTGTGGTACATATGTATAATGGAGTATTACTCAGCCTCTAAAAAGAATGAAATAATGCCATTTGCAACAACATGGATGGACTTGGATGTTTTACTGTGAAGTAAGTTGGATAGAGAAAGACAAATGCCATATGATATTGCTTATATATGAAATCTTTTAAAAATGATACGAATGAACTTGTTTATGAAACAAAAATAGACTCATAGGCTTAGAGAACAAACTTAAGGTTACCAAAGAGGAAACGTTGAGAAGATGGATGAATTGGGAGTTTGGAATTGACATACACAGAAGGCAATGGCACCCCACTTCAGTACTCCTGCCTGGAAAATCCCATGGATGGAAGAGCCTGGAAAGCTGGGGTTGCTGAGCGTCGGACACGACTGAGTGACTTCACTTTCACTTTTCACTTGCATGCATTGGAGAAGGAAATGGCAACCCACTCCAGTGTTCTTGCCTGGAGAATCTCAGGGACGGAGGAGTCTGGTGGGCTGCCGTCTATGGGGTCACACAGAGCTGGACACGACTGAAGTGCCTTAGCAGCACTACTATGTTTAAAGTAGAAAAAAAGGACCTTCTGTATAGCACAGGGAACTCTTCTAAATATTCTGTAATAACCTAAATGGGAAAAATAATTTGAAAAAGACTTGATACATGTACATGTATAGCTGAATCACTTGGCTATACACCTGAAACTAACACAGTATTGTTAACCAACTATATTCTAATACAAAATTATAAAATAATAAATAAAATTAATTTTAAAAAGCACTTACTCATATGTTGAAACTCTGAATCCCCAGCCTGAATGTGACTCTATTTAGAGAAGGGCCTCTAGAGAAGTAACTAACATTAAGTGAGGTCATATAGTGGGGCCCTGACTCAAAAGATTTAGTGTCCTTATAAGAGATACCAGATGACATTTTGTGTATGTGGATGTATGATTATCTATGCAGTAAATAAATATCTATGTGAGGACATGACGAGAGGGCAGCATTATATAAACGAGGAAGAGAGCCCATCTCAGAAATTGAACTTGGTGGCACTATAATTATGAACTTCTAATTTTCAGAAGTGTGACAAAATAAATTTCTGTCCTGTAAACCACAGTGATGTTTTGTTAAGGCAGCCCAAGAAAACTAATACACTGCATATCACTGCTTTTCATAACTGCTCATATGTTCTTGCTATTTCAAACATAGTTCCTTATTCATTTCCAAACAATTTTTCACTGAACTATGAATTTGAACTTTCTAGCTCTATCCTTCCTAGTAATATAGAGAAACATGCTCCATGTCAAAGTTGTTAGTAATAGTGAGTAGTTTTAGTCATCTTTTAGAAAATCACTGGAATTATAGCCATTTCTCACAGAGACATATCTGTGATAGAAGATAAGAATACTTATCCTCTCTAGACATTCCATGTTGTACATTTCTATGGCACTATATATTTTATAAACACATGAATAAATATCTAAAATTCCCAGAATTTAAACCTATCCTCTGCCTTACTCTAATCTATGTATTTATAGAAACAAAAAATATAGCAAGGCATAATTCTGAATTTTATCAGTGAATCAATCGTATCCTTAGTGTACCCTCTGACTACAAAGAAAAACTTGAAAAATCATAAATTTCAATTTATTGGATTAGCTTTGTGTAGTACTGAAGATATTAGTGTGATATTCTCATTTGTGCATGCATGCTTCGTTATGTCTGATTCTTTGGGACCCCTTTTGGACTGTAGATCGCCAGGCTCCTCTGTCCATGGAATTTTTCAAGCAAGAATACTGGAGTGGGTTGTCATTTCCTCCTCCGGGGATCTTCCTGACCCAGAGATAGAACCCTCATCTCCTGGGTCCCCTAAATTAAAGTAGGATTCTTTATCACTGAGTTTCTCACAGTCTGTTATTCCCCTTTGTATCATTATATTATCAAAAGTGAAAAAAAATGGCAAATAACAAAAAGGTCTGTAAAACATTGTCTAAGTAAAGCATTATGGAAATGATAAATCACAATTGATATAATACAATAAGGCCATATAAAACTGCATAAATATATTTGAGGTGTGGCAAAGAGCTACGGGTAAGAGTCAGGCAGAACTGCTAAGCAGAAAGAAACTTTGAGATCTTCAGGTTAAAATGCTTCAAGTTACAGATGTATTGGTCATTCCCCATTTGTCTCTATATGTCCCTCTTCGAGTCTTCTTTACCTTGTTCCAAAACTCAGGATGTTGCTTTCTATAAACAAATACAAAAATATTTTCCCCTTTAGATTTGGTTGTGTTTGAACAATGAGTTCTTAGGATTCAAAGGGCAGGAGGAGAGAGCTGTGGGGGTACAACTCCCCTCCTGCTGAGGTAGCTAGTGGTCCGTGCAAGTGTTACTAGTGTTATTCTAACAAAGGCTAGGAACCCTGTATAACCATCCTATAGCTCTCCCCTCTGGCTCCTTCAATCCCATACTGTTAGCCCTGGGCCTATTCATTCTTCCCTGTTGGTTTCTATTATTATTATTTTTTGATTTACAATATTGTATTGGTTTTGTTATCTTTTAAAAATACCTTATTAAACTCATGCCAATTGCCCCCTTTTAGTGCTCTGTTCTCGGCTGGAAAATGAACTCTTTAGAGATAAAGGTGCAAAAACTAACTTATCTTGGTCATATTATCATTTGCTTGTGATCTTATAAAAGCAAGAAGCATTAACATAGCTTATAAACGCTGCTCAAGTACTGGATCAAAAACAACATACAAAATTTCTCGTGTAAGATAAAACCAAGAGTTGTTCCTATTTGTTCCACTGCACTAAAATGTTAAGCAAAAAGAAAACACAAAAACTATAAGTATCAGTCTATTCTTCGGACAAGTCTCGAGAAGTTTCATAAGTGCCTTTTCATTGTACACTCCACTAGGTATCACAGGTTCTGGAAACATGATCACAGTAACTCAGGTAAGTGGAAGAGCCTAAGCTAGAACTAAGTTCTTTACATATTTGGGCTCTGTGAGTCAATCTAGGCACTAATCAGCATAGATGATAAGCCACATGTTTTTGAGAAACTAAATTATGTTGCCACATGGGATGAGGAAAAGAGAAATCTGGAAAACAGACATGAACAATAAAATGAGTGGATTGGCAAATTTTACAAAAGCAGCAAAAATCCTTGATGATAATAAAATGGTTAGGTTCAATACTTCTTATTGCATATTTATTTCAAGGAAGCCACAAGGAACATGAACACCAATGCTCAGATTCCTACTGAAGAGTGAGAGCCTGGGAAACTGTGATACACATGGTCCAACTGAAACCACAATGGTTATGAGGAGATTTTCTGGAGAAATAACAAGGATGATTAACAAGAACACACTGGCGGCCTTAATTTTCCAACATCATTGCCAAAAGCCACGAGACAAACCTGTGAATGGCAATGACTATTCTCCTGTACTAAGTTTTAACTAACAATTTAGCAATAATTTGTTACCAAAATAGCTCCAATATTCAACCAAATCTTTGAAAGAATAGCGGTTTCATTTCACAAACCGTGTCACATCATTATCAAGGGAGAACCTTTTCATTTTTATAAACAATTCATTTCCACAAGGAAAAAAACAGATTACATATAACAGTAGTTATAATCATCAACATTTATGGAAAACCAATACATTACCTGGTGAAATGAATTTTTAAAACCCATTATATACTTTCCTTGAAATATAAAGGTAATAAACCAAACTCCTTTTATCTCCTTCTGAGCTTCATATTTCTTTACAAAGTTGTTTGTGTTCTGATTTTTATATGCCTGTTCTAGGAAGGACTGTAACTTTAGTACTCTGACCACCTCAGTTGTGTAACTATGTGATAGTTAATGTATGTAAACATCAGGGAAACCATAACATTTTAGCAGAAAGCAGAGGAAAGCCTGTTAAAATGTCGAAATTGGGTATTTTTCTTTCCTTTCTAGAATTGAGGAATTCAAAGAATGAGCTATCAGATTTCTGTTCAGCAAGTCATAGTTAAAGCCCAGGGGCCTAGAGTTGTTTAATCCATACCAGATGTGAGGAATAAAGGTAGAAATAAAAAATAAAAATAAAAAAAAAAAAGAAGTCTGAATCCTGCATTGCTATAATTAAAAGAAAACAGAAATATTTTTCTCTTTTGTATTCAGTTCAGTTGCTCAGTTGTGTCCGACTCTTCGCGACCCCATGAATCGCAGCACACCAGGCCTCCCTGTCCATCACCAACTCCTGGAGTTCACTCAGACTCACGTCCATCGAGTCAGTGATGCCATCCAGCCATCTCATCCTCGGTCATCCCCTTCTCCTGCCCCCAATCCCTCCCAGCATCAGAGTCTTTTCCAATGAGTCAACTCTTCGCATGAGGTGGCCAAAGTACTGGAGTTTCAGCTTTAGCATCATTCCTTCCAAAGAAATCCCAGGGCTGATCTCCTTCAGAATGGACTGGTTGTATCTCCTTGCAGTCCAAGGGACTCTCAAGAGTCTTCTCCAACACCACAGTTCAAAAGCATCAATTCTTCGGCGCTCAGCCTTCTTTACATTCCAACTCTCACATCCATACATGACCACAGGAAAAACCATAGCCTTGACTAGACAGACCTTAGTCGGCAAAGTAATGTCTCTGCTTTTAAATATACTATCTAGGTTGGTCATAAGTTTTCTTCCAAGGAGTGAGCGTCTTTTAATTTCATGGCTGCAATCACCATCTGCAGTGATTCTGGAGCCCCCAAAAATAAAGTCTGACACTATTTCCACTGTTTTCCCATCTATTTCCCATGAAGTGATATTAGGTCAAAGGAAAAAGTAATGCACACTTATAACTGTACAAGGAAATTTCAAATTTATCGCACTACCAATTATTAGGCTTTAATAGTATACCTGTAATCAAGATAGACTGTTTTTTTAACACTTCATGTTATCTGGTTTACATACCCTTTTTAAAGCTGTGGATCTAGAAGATTTTCTTAGGATCTAGTAATAGTAATAGAAACTTTGAAACTGTTCTGATCCATTTCTGATGTTTGCTTTTAAGATCTATTATTTCTTCAGATTTCTGAAAATATGTTCAGAATGTAACTACAATGTTACTTTCATTATCATGTGTGCCTGTTCTCTTAGTTGTGCCCAACTCTGCAACCTCAAAGACCATAGCCCACCAGATCTCATAGCTCACCAGGCCTCACTGTCCATGGGATTTTTCAGACAAGGATACCAGAGTGGGTTACTGTTCTGTTTTCCAGGGGATCTTACCGACCCAAGGATCGAGTCCCCTGAGTTACCTGCTTTGGCAGGCAGGTTCTTTACCACTGCCATCTGGGAGGCACCATTTCAATATTGCAGAAAATGTTTTTATTACTTCTTAATGGCTGGTATGAATCCTCTCAACATGTTTTACTTAAGTTTTAAAACATTTTCTTTAATCATTTCTTTAACATTTTTGTTCTTTTTATTCAGATTTACTCTCTTCATTTGAAGCTTGTACCATAAAACTTCTAATTCAAATTTCATTATTTCATTAGATCAATATTTCAGCTCAATAATATTTCTTTAACTTTTTATTAAAAAGTTTTTCTAAGGTATATTTATACTGAGGTATATTTCATTGAATGTTTTACATCTGCCACCAAATTACAAGGTTTTGAGATCTAAATTTTATTCTCTTTTAGTGGTATCCCACTTTTATTAGGGAACATTTCATGCAAAGATAGACTCAATAAAAACAGAAATAGTATGGACCTAACAGAAGCAGAAGATATTAAGAAGAGTTTGCAAGAACACACAGAAGAACTGTACAAAAAGAGTATCAGGACCCAGATAATCATGATGGTGTGATCACTCACCTAGAGCCAGACATCCTGGATTGTGAAGTCAAGTGGGCCTTAGGAAGCATCACTACAAACAACGCTAGAGGAAGTGATGACATTCCAGTTGAGCTATTTCAAATCCTAAAAGATGATGCTGTGAAAGTGCTACATTCAATATGCCATAAAATTTGGAAAACTCAGCAGTGGCCACAGGACTGGAAAAGGTCAGTTTTCATTCCAATCTCAAAGAAAGGCAATGCCAAAGAATATTCAAACTACCACACAATTGCACTCATCTTACACACTAGTAAAGTAATGCTTAATATTCTCCAAGCCAGGCTTCAGCAATCCGTGAACCATGAACTTCCAGATATTCAAGCTGGTTTTAGAAAAGGCATAGGAACAAGAGATCAAATTGCCAACATCTGCTGGATCATCGAAAAGAAAGAGAGTTTCAGAAAAATATCGTTTTCTGCTTTATTAACTATGTCAAAGCCTTCGACTATGTGGATCACAATAAACTGTGGAAAATTCTGGGAACACCAGATCACCTGACCTGCATCTTGAGAAACCTGTATGCAGCTCAGGAAGCAACAGTTAGAACTGGACATGGAACAACAGACTGATTCCAAACAGGAAAAGAAGTACGCCAAGGCTGTATATTGTCACCTTGCTTATTTAACTTATATGCAGAGTTCATCATGCGAAATGCTGGGCTGGAGGAAGCACAAGCTGGAATCAAGATTGCTGGGAGAAATAGCAATAGCCTCAGATATGCAGATGACACCACCCTTATGGCAGAAAGTGAAGAACAAAAGAGCCTCTTGATGAAAGTGAAAGAGAAGACTGAAAAAGTTAGCTTAAAGCTCAACATTCAGAAAATGAAGATCATGGCATCCAGTCCCATCACTTCATGGGAAATAGATGGGGAAACAGTGGCTGACTTTATTTTTCTGGGCTCCAAAATTCTTGCAGATGGTGACTGCAACCATGAAATTAAAATTCACTTATTCCTTGGAAGGAAAGTTATGACCAACCTAGACAACATATTAAAAAGCAGAGACATTACTTTGTCAACAAAGGTCCATCTATTCAAGGCTATGGTTTTCCCAGTGGTCATGTATGGATGTGAGAGTTGGACTATAAAGAAAGCTGAGTGCCAAAGAATTGATGCTTTTGAAATGTGGTGTTGGAGAAGACTCTTGAGAGTCACTTGGACTGCAAGGAAATCCAGCCTGTCCACCTTAATGGAGATCAGTCCTGGGTATTCATTGGAAGGACTGATGTTGAAGCTGAAACTCCAATACTTTGGCCACCTGATGTGAAGAGGTGACTCATTTGAAAAACCCTTATGCTGGGAAAGATTGAGGGCAGCAGGAGAAGGGGACAACAGAGGATGAGATGGCTGGATGGCATCACTGACTCAATGGATATTGGTTTGGGTGTACTCTGGGAGTTGGTGATGGACAGGGAGGCCTGGCATGCTGCAATTCATGGGGTTGCAAAGAGTCGGACACAACTGAGTGACTGAACTGAACTGAAACTTAAATTTAGTAGTCATGATATAACCAAAACAGATATTTCAAGAAAATAGGATCTTTTGTTCAAAGGAAATTTTTTTTATATTATTCAGGCCCAATTTTTTAAAGACCATTTTTAATATATTGAATTTCTTAATATAGGCTAGAATAAGTATTAATTGAAAAAATTGAGGTTATATTTACTATTTTGCTGGACATTTTACTGTTACTCTCGATATTTACAAAGGGGTAATTTTCACATTGCTAACTTCTTGACTTATATCTCACATGTAGAGGTGGAAATAAAACCACAGTTGAAACCCAGGGGCAGTGTGATTAAGGAACACCCAAAACCCTCCTACCAGCTGTACAAGCTGCAGACTAACTCTAATCAACTAGGCAGACCCTTGTCTATGGAATATATAAAAGGTCATTGAGAGCTCCCACAAAGAAAACACACTAGTCCTGATAGCTGTGGACATGAAGGCAACAACACAGAGGAGTAGGACCAGATTAGAATCTGAGCTGCCCCCACAGCGGGTCCAGAGTTCAGCACAGTCTTAGAGGGCATCCTAGGGAGGTGACATGGACTGTGACCCCCAGTGAGAGAAAGGACTCTGACAGGAGTGACTCAAGAAAAACATTTATTATTCATATGGCTTGATTTGTTCTATAGAATTTTTTGGATTTTCTTTCCTTTTTTTTTCCCCCTTTTTCTCCCTCCTCTGTTGAAGTTGTCAATTTTACTGCCACTATGAAATCCAATTAATCTTTTGAGCTTTTTTTCTCAATCACATTTTTTTATTGTTGCTAAAACCTCTGCCTCTATGCTTTTTGCAGTTCTGTTTTTTTTCTCTTTTTAAATTTAATTTTTAATTTTTTAAACCTATTTTTTTCTACATTTATTCCTTTCTTTGCTTTCCCTACTGTTCTTTTCCCCTTGCAGTTAATCTTTTATATATATATATATATATATATATATATATATATAAAAATCTTCTTTATCTACCTCTATTTAACTTTGCATATCTACTCTTTCTTTTTTCCCTTCTTCTCAATTTATTTGTTAGTTTTGTTTTCATTGCTTTATTCCCCAATTGGCACATTGCTTTAATTTTGTTTTCCAGTTTGTGCTTTAGTTAGTTTTGTTCTGTTAGATATAATTCTTGGTTTCCTTTGTTCACCAGGTCAATCTACTGTATTTTACTTTTGTTGGGCTATTTTGATTTTACTTCTGGGTGTATATGTATATGTGTATATTCAGTCACACTTTTTATTGTTGTTATAAACCTTTGCATCTATGTTGGGCTTTTGCAGTTCTGTGGAATTTTCCTTTTTTTTTTCCTTTTTTATTTTCATTTTTATAATTTTAACTTTTAACTCTTTAAAACCTATTACATTTCTCTACATTTATTCCTTTGTTTGCCTTTCCTACTGCTCTGTTCCCCTTGCAGTTAATCTTTAATATATATATATATATAAATCTTCATCTACCTCTAACTTTGCATATCTAATCTTTCTTTCTTTTCTTTCCTCTCCTCTCAACATATTTCTTAGTTTCCTTTATTCCCCATTTGGCACCTTGCTTTAGTTTTGTTTTCCACTTTGTGCTTTAGTTTTGTTCTTAACTGATAAATATAATGTTTGACTTCTTCGTTCGCCAGATCAGTTTATTGTACTGTATTTTTGTTGAACTGTTTTGGCTTTGCTCATGGGTGTATATGTATATGTGTATATACCATTATTTTAATTATTATTTGCCTGATTTTGTAACTTCCATTTGTCTGGGATTCATCTTTGGTTTCTCGTACTTGGCTATTTCTTTTAATCTCACTTAATGCCATAACAAACCACTTGTGGAATCTTTGGTCCTGACCAGAGATCAAGTACTGAGCCTTTGGGGTGGGAGCACTGACTCCAAGATCCTAGACTACAAGAGAACTAACCCTAGAGAGTATCAAATAGTGATAACTCACATAATGGAAACCACTGGAATACAAGACCTGGCATCATCCAACCACCAATAGCAGCCTATGCAGGACTTCTCACCTAGACAACAAAGGAAGCAAAACTACAAAGCCAATCATTAGCAGACAGGAGTACCACCTCACTCAGCCTTGCCCATCAGAGGAAAAACAAGCAAATAAACCAACAAAAACTCAGCACAAATATCTCCCTATAAGAAGCTTACACAAATCAATGGACCAACTTGAGAGGGCAGAAACCAAAAGGAAGAAAGAATTTAACCATGAAGCCTGGGAGAAGGAGACCTCAAACACAATAAGTTAAAAGAAATAATAATGAAAAGGCAAAGAAATATTACACAAATGAAAGAAGAAACTAGAAGTCCAAATAAATGAAGAGGAAATAGGCAAACTACCTGCAAAAGAATTCAGAATAATGATAGTAAAGATGATCCAAAACCTTCAAATCAAAATGGAGAAAATGCAAGAACCAGTTAACAAAGACCTAGAAGAATTAAAGAATAAACATGAAGAGACAATACAATTACTGAAATTAAAAATACTCTAGATGGAATCAATAACAGAATATCTGAAGCAGAGGAATGAATCAGTGAGCTGGAAGATAAAATAGTGGAAATAACTGCTGAAGAGTAGAATGAAAAGAATGGAGGATAGTCTCAGAGATCTCTGGGACAGCATTGAACACACCAACATTTTAATTATAGTGGTCCCAGAAGAAGAAGAGAAAAAGAAAGGGTATGAGAGAATTTTTGTAGAGATTATACTTGAAAATTCTCCCAACATAGAAAATCAAACAGTCAATCAAGTTCAAGAGGAACAAAGAGTCCCATTTAGGATAAACCCAAGGAGAAACATGTCAAGACACATATTAATCAAACTAAAAAGACTAAACACAAATAAAGAATATTAAAAGTAGCAAGGGAAAAGCAACAAGTAACATATAAGGGAAACACCAAACTTGACAGCTGACCTTTCAGGTGATACTCTGCAGGCCAGAAGGGAATGCCAGGACATATTTAAAGTACTGAAAGGGAAAAACCTACAATCAAGATTATTGTACCCAGCAAGGATCTAATTCAAAATTGATGGAGAAATAAAGAGCTTTTCAGAGAAGCAAAACTTAGAATTTAGTACTACCAAAACAGATTTACAACAAATATTAAATGGACTCATATAGTCAAGAAATACAAGAGAAGAAAAAAAATCTACAAAATCAACCCCAAAGAATTAAGACAATGGCAATAAGAACATATATTATCAACAATTACTTTAAATGTAAATGGATTACATGCCCCAACCAAAAGACACAGATTGGTGTATGGATACAAAAACAAGATCTATATATATGCTGCCTACAAGAAATGCACTTCAGATCTAAAGACACATACAGATTGAAAGTGAGAGGATGGAAAAATATATTCCATGCAAATGGGAAGCAAAAGAAAGCTGAAGTAGCAATCCTCATAACAGACAAAAATAGACCTTAAAATAAAGAAGATTACAAGAGATAAGGAAGGACACTACATAATGATCATGGGATCAATTCAAAAGGAAGACATAACAAGTATAAATATCTATGCACCCAACATAGGAGAATCTCAAAACATAAGACAAACACTAACAGACATAAAAGGAGAAATTGAAAGTAACACAATAATAGTAGGAGATTTTAACATGCCACTCATGCCAATGGACAGATTATTAAAACAGAAAATTAATAAGGAAACACAAGTATTAAATGATACATTAGATGAGATGGATCTCATTGATTTCTTCAGAACATTCCATCCAAATGCAGAAGAATACACCTTCTCAAGTGCACAGGAAACATTCTCCAAGATAGAGCACATATTAAGTCACAAATTAAACCTCAGTAAATGTAAAAAAACTGAAATCATATCAAACATCTTCTCTGACCACAACGCTATGAGACTAGATATGAATTACAAGGAAAAAAAATTGTAAGAAACACAAACACATGGAGATTAAACAACATGTTTCTAAGTAACCAACAGGTTACTGAATAAATCAAAAGGGAAATAAAAAAAAATTTCTAGAAACAAATGACAATGAAAACATGATAATTCAAAACCTATGGGATGCAGCAAAAGCAGTTCTAAGAGGGAAGTTTATAGCAACACAATCCTCCCTCAAGAAACTAGAAAAGCATCAAATAGACAACCTAACTTTACACCTAAAACACCTGGAAAAACAAGAACAAGAACAACAACAACAAAACAAGATTAGTAGAAGTAAATAAATCACAAAGATATGAGCAGAAATAAGCAAAAAGAGAAATGAAAGAAACAACAGTAAAGACTGATAAAACAAAAGCTGGTTCTTTGAGAAAATAAACAAAATTGACAAAACTTTAGCAGGACTCATCAAGAAAAAGAGAAGAATAAAATCAACATAATTAAAAATGAAAAAGGAAAGGTTACAACAGACAATACAGAAATGCAAAGGATTAAAAGAGACTATTATGAATAACTGTATGGCAATAAAATGGATAACTAGGAAGAAATGGACAGATTCTTAGAAAAGTTCAATCTTCCAAGACTGAACCAGGAAGAAATAGAAATTATGAACAACCCAACTACAAGCACTGAAATTAAAGCTGTGATCAAAAATCTCCCAAAACAACAAAAGCCCAGGACTAGAGGGCTTCACAGAAGAATTCTATAACACATTTAGAGAATAGATAATGCCTATCCTTCTAAAACTCTTTCAAAAAACTACAGAGAAAGGAACACTTCCAAATTCATTCTATAAGGCCACCATCCCTGATACTAAAACCAGACAGAGACAACAAGAAAGAAAACTACTGGCCAATATCACTAATGAACATAGTTACAAAAATCTTCATCAAAATTTTAGCAAACAGAATTTAGCAAGACTCAAAAAGCTCATATACCATGATCAAGTTGGGTTTATTCCAGGAATGCAAGGATTCATTAATATATGCAAAATTGAACAATGTGATATACCATATTAACAAATTGAAAGATAAAAACCATATGATAATCTCAATAGATGCAGTAAAAGCCTTGGACAAAATTCACCACCCATTTATGAATAAAACCCTTCAAAAAATGGGCATAGAAGGAAGCTAGTTCAACATAGTAAAGGCCATATATGATAAACCTACAGTTCAGTTTCTCAGTCATGTCCTACTCTTTGCAATCCTATGAATCAGAGCATGCCAGGCTTCCTTGTCCATCATCGAATCCTGGAGTTTACCCAAACTCATGTCCATTGATCAAATCCCGGAGTTTACCCAAACTCATGTCCATTGAGTCAGTGATACCATCTAACCATCTCATACTATGTCATCCCCCTTCTCCTTCTGCCCCCTATCCCTCCCAGCATCAGGGTCTACTCAAATGAGTCAACTCTTCACATCAGGTGGCCAAAGTATTGCAGTTTCAGCTTCAACATCAGTCCTTACAATGAACATCCAGGACTGATCTCCTTCAGAATGGACTGGCTGGATCTGCTTGCAGTCCAAGGGACTCTCAAGAGTCTTCTCCAACACCACAGTTCAAAAGCATCAAATCTTCGGCACTCAGCTTTCTAAGCCTACAGCAAACATTATTTGCAATGGTGAAAAACTAAAAGCATTCCCCCAACGATTAGGAACAACACAAGTGTGTCCACTTTTGTTACTATTATATATCATAGTTCTGGAAGTCCTAGCTACAGTATTCAGAGAAGAAAAAAAAATAATAATCCAGATTGGAAAAGAAGAAGTAAAGCACTCACTGTTTGCATATGACATGATACTATACCTAAAAAACCATAAAGATAGTATCAGAAAATTATTAGAGCTAATCAGTGAATTTAGCAAGGTTGCAAGATACAACATCAATACATAGAAATCACTTGCATTTCTATATACTAACAATGAAAAATCAAAATAGAAATCAAGGAATCAACCCTATTCACCACTGCAACAAAAAGAATTAAATATCTAGGAATAAACTTATCTAAGGAGACAAAGAACTGTACACAGAAAATTATAACACTGATGAAAGAAATCAAAGATCACATAAACAAACGGAGAGATATTCCATGTTTCTTGGTAAGGAAGAATCAATATTGTGAAAATGAAACACTACCAAATGCAATCTACAGATTCAATGTGATCCCTATCAAATTACCATGCCATTTTTTTTCACAGAACTACAAAAAAAATTTCACAATTCATATGGAAATACAAAGGACCCCAAATAGCCGAAGCAGTCTTGAGGAAGAAGAATGGAATTGGAGGAATCAACCTTCCAGACTTTGGATTAAACTACAAAGCTATAGTCATCAAGACAGTATGGTATTGGCACAAAAACAGAAATATAGACCAATGGAACAAGGTAGAAAGCCCAGAAATAAACCCATGCACCTATGGGTACCTTATTTTTGACAAAAGAGGCAAGAATATACAATGGGGCAACGACAGCTTCTTCAATAAATGTTGCTGGGAAAACTGGACAGCTACATGTAAAAGAATGAAATTAGAACACTTCCTAACACCATATACAAAGATAAACTCAAAATGGATTAAAGACCTAAATATAAGACCAGAAACTATAAAACTCTTAGAGGAAAACATAGAACACTCGATGACATAAATCAAAGCAAGATCCTCTAAGTTGACCCACCTCCTAGAGTAATGGAAATAAAAACAGAAGTGAACAAGTGGGACCTAATTAAACCTAGAAGCGTTTGCACAGCAAAGAAACCATAAGGAAGGTGAGAAGACAATACTCAGAATAAGAGAAAACAATAGCAAATGAAACAACTGACAAAGGATTAATTTCCAAAACATACAAACAGCTCATAAAACTCAATACCAGAAAAACAAACAAGCCAATCAAAAAGTGGGAAAAAGACCTAAGCAGACATTTCTCCAAAGAAGACATACAGATGGCTAACAAACACATGAAAGGATGCTCAGCATCACTCATTATTAGAGAAATGTAAATCAAAACTACAGAGATATCACCTCACACCAGTCAGAATGGCCATCATCAAAATGTCTACAAACAATAAAGGCTGCATAGTGTGTGGAGAAAAGAGAATGCTCTTGCACTGTTAGTGGGAACGTAAATTGATAGAGCCACTATGGAAGATGGTATAGAGATTTATTTTAAAAACTAGGAATAAAATCTGGAGAAGGCAGTAGCACCCTACTCCTGTACTCCTGCCTGGAAATTCCTGTGCGTGGAAGAGCCTGGTGGGCTGCAATCCATGAAGTCACTAAGAGTCGGACACGACTGAGCAACTTCACTTTCACTTTTCACTTTCATGCATTAGAGAAGGAAATGGCAACCCACTCCAGTGTTTTTGCCTGGAGAATCCCAGGGACAGAGGAGCCTGCTGGGCTGCCATCTATGGGGTCGGACAGAGTCGGACACAACTGAAGCGAGTTAGCATCAGAAGCAGCAATACCACTCCTAGGCATATACCCTGAGGAAAGCAGGGTTGAAAAAAACACATGTATCCCACTGCTCATTGCAGCACTACATACAATAGCTAGAACATGGAAGCGACCTAGATGTCCATCCACAGATGAATGTATAAAGAAGCTGTGATACATATACACAATAGAATATTACTCAGCCATAAAATGAAAAGCATTTGAGTCAGTTCTGATGAGGCAGATGGACCTCGAACCTATTATACAGAGTGAAGTGAGTCAGAAATGGAAACATAAATATCGTATTCTAATGTGCATATACAGAATCTAGAAAAATGGAACTGAAGAATTTATTTACAAGGCAGCAATGGAAAAACATACAGAATAGACTTTTGGACATGGGGAGAAGGGAGGAGAGGGTGAGATGTATGGAAAGAGTAACATGGAAACTTACATTACCATATATAAAATAGACAGCCAGTGGGAATTTGCTGTATGGCTCAGAAAACTCACACTGGGGCTCTGTATCAACTTAGAGGGGTGGGATGGGAAGGGAGATGGGAGGGAGTTTCAAAAGGGAGGGGATATGTGTATACCTATGGCTGATTTATGTTGAGGTTTGACAGTAAACAACAAAATTCTGCAAAGCAATTACCCTTCAATTTATAAAAGTATAGTGAAAATAATAAGAAATTAAAATTCAAAAATATAAAAGATAAAAATTAGCAATTTCATGGAGTCAAATTCATGTGTAAATACCCAGAAAATGATGGAAACCTGGGGTAGAGTGACCAATCATGGTTATCTATTTTATTGATTTGATAAAAATCTATACATGTGCAAATATGAGAAATTTAATATACTCCATTTATAAGAAAGAAAAAGGGAACTTCATGAAGACATACCATAAACAAATTGCTTAATGACAGTACTAAATAGAAAAATCATGACTACTGAAAAAATGTGACATTAAGTACAGAGGAATAAGAATGAGGATAACAGCATTTTTCTTGTAGGCAGCAATACAAAGTAGAAGAGGGAGGAGGAGTTATCTCAAAAGTACTGAGACAGAAAACCTATCAATCCAGAAGCCTTTGTCAGGAAGAAGATGATGATATCCAGGATGAATGACTCAACGTAAATCACTCTTCCAATGAAGAGTAACTAGGAACCCTTGAAACTGAATGATAGGCTCAAAAATGATCAAAGAGGCCAACCTCAGAAGCCAGGTTAAGCCAGAATTTTGCCCAAGAAGATTTTGAGATAATCTATCTCAAATAATAGAATCAAGAACTAACACTTCCCCTGGGAATACTCAATTGAGGAAAATTATGGTCAAAAATGAAGTTTATACATGAGTTACTTTCACTTCAGGATGTTAAACGTTTTCATAAAAAGTCAACAGGCAAACATTAAATTGTAAGAAAATCTTTCTTTTATATATACAGGCTCTTAAAAATTGAGACCAAAGCTGAGGAAAAAGTCAAAATATATGGACCATTCACCAAAAAAGAATGCAAAAAAACCCTTAAGTGGAAAAAATATATATCCACTCTCACTAAGACTAAAACTAAAACAACAGATGCATTATTTCTCACCTATATGATTGGCAAAAATACTAAATTCAATAATATATTCTATCGGTGAGACTGGAGAACTTAAATCATTTCAGATTATGGCTGGTGGGAATACATAACAGTTCAAACTCTAAACAATATAACTTGGTATATCAAGTAAAATTAAAGATACAGTTATGTGTTTGACCTTCTAGGATTATAATCCAAAAGTACACATTCTCAAAGAAGAGAGAATATAGGTGCAATGCTTTTACAAAAGCATTATTTATAATATGAATAGATAACTGAATCAATATGGTAATTGGCTTAAACACGTCTCTCAACTAAAGTCATCCAAAATCACTCATGAGGCCTATTGAATGGGTTACAGAAGTAAAGGAGATCAAAACAGGCCTGCAAATCCCTGCTTCTAAATCCCAACCCCCAGTCCTTGCTACCCCTATATAAAAGGACTCATAGTCATACTAGTGGTTTCTTCCATACACTTTTGGATGATTCTGTTACACTCTTCAATTCTTAGCAGTGTATGAGAGAAGCAAACACTGATACCTGACCTTTCCTTTTCTTTCTGCTATTCCTCTTCCAATATTTCACCAACTGGAAAGCCACATCTTCCTACCTCTTCTAATGTGTAAAGAATATCACTTCCATTCTTCTTTTCTTCCTAGGATGATATTCTCTCCTGTTATAGATGGAATGGCTGCAGATTCTGGGTGGGGATGAGGAACAGATGGACACTGACATATATTGGTTCAATATTTTCAAAGTTCTACTTGCACTGAACTTAGTTTGTGAAACAGATTACTGCCTAGATCTTGTGTGAGATTAGCAGTGCCAGAAGAATAGAGAAAACAGACAGGTTAGGGCATACTGTTTGCTTTTCCTGTTTGGTTCCCACAATGTGTAATCAGTTTTTGATTACTATGGTAATTTTCTATGACTTGTGACTACTATAAAAGTTACCATGGTAACTTTCAACTTATTGAGCTGTCATCTAAAAATGTAATTTCCTATAAATGTGGAGAAGGTAAGGATTTCTGGTTTCTAAAATTCTTCTCTATTATTTGTGACTTTGAAATGAAGAGGATATTAGAACTAGTATTTTGAATTGTTCATTCAATAATGAGCAGATACACTTTAATGATCACAATCATTATTATATTAAAACACATATAATAAAGTGAGATTGGTACATTGTTCTGTTAAAATAGATTGGTAGAAATCATATGCTCTTGGTGCTGAGATATGTTTAAAAAATTTCAGATAGAGCTTAATAATGACAGCCTGATAAAGCTAAAAACTCCTTTTTAGAGTAAACTATGTGATCAATGATAAATGCTCAGGTGCTATTCTTGTGGCTGTGGATGAAATGCAGCCTCTTCTGTGTGCTTAGTAGCTCAGCTGTGACTGACTTTTGCAACCCCATGGAATGTAGCCCGCCAGGCTCCTCTGCCGGTGGGATTCTCCAGGTAAGAATACTGGAGTGGGTTGTCATGCCGTCCTCTAGGGGATCTTCCCAATCCAGGGATAGAACCCAGGCCGTCTGCATTGCAGACAGATTCTTTACCATCTGAGCCACCAGGGAAACCCAAGAATACTGGAGTGGGTAGCCTATCTTTTCTCCAGGGGATCTTCCCAACCCAGGAATTGAATTGGGGTCTCCTGCATTACAGGCAGATTCTTTACCAGTTGAGCTAACAGAAGTGTCTTATTGCAGTAAGGGTATGACCTGCATTTCTGAATGTATTTTATTATACTCATCACCAAAACATATTTATCTTTTAAACTCTACTAATGAGAGTAACTTAGTCACTAAAAGTAAATTAAACTACTGTTCATAGGCTTTTAACTGAGTCAACTTGTCCTAAAAACAAAATTTAAATCTTATCAGGTGTTTACTTTTTAGTTGAATTAGTGACATTGCAAGATATTTTAACAAAGGCTTGTTTTGTTTCATCATGAAAGCCATTATTAATTTACCTGAGAGTGTGTATGATTCATGCAAGTTCTTTATGTGTAAAAGATAAACTTAATTTTTATATGTGACAATCTCAAATACTATCCACAATATAGTTTTCTTCAAATGCTAGACAAAAATCCCACTGAAGGATCCTTGCCTGAGTGCATGCTAAGCTGCTTCAGTCATGTCTGACTCTTTGCAACCCCCTGGATTGTAGCCCTCCAGGCTCCTCTGTCCATGGAATTCTCCAGGGAAGAATACTGGAGTGGGCTGCCATTTTCTTCTCTAGGTAGTACCCTTAAATGTGTTCTAAATGTAATCTGAACAAAGTCCAATAAAAAACAAACAAACAAAAAAAACCTCTACTATGTTTCTAGCCTTCTAAAGAAGCCAAAAAAATAAAGGAAATGGGGCTTAAAAATAAGTTCATCCTATGGTTCTCAAATATGAGGACTATCAATACCTGTCTCTGAGATAACTGTAGGGATATCTTAAAGAATTTAGAGGTATTGGGACTACCTGGGTAGATAACTACTTACCTATGTTCAGAACAAACACAAATCTGTCCATTTTTCTACTTGAAATCACACAAAAGGAACACAAACAGACTGACCACGCCAGGATGGAACTATTTTATGTGCTTTATGTCCTCAAGTCTCAGTAGTAGTAGAGCAGTAATGATATGAATATGCTTTCTTGCAAACAAGAACATGCTAACACAGAATGATGCCGTGTTTACAGGCACTGACCCTCCACCAAGTCAAAAATCCAGGAATTATTTATAGTCCACATTCCAGTACACTTGGTTCTTCCGTATCTGCAGTTCTGTATCCAGAGATTCAACCAACTACAGGTCCTGTCGTTCCATAGTATTTATGGAACTACATTCCCACATAAGTAGACTCACACAGTTCAAGGGCATGATATTCAAGTGCAAAGTGTTTCTAAATTTCTGCTTATTAATAATTATAAGATATGTCACAAATTCAAAATCTTTTTAATTATGCAAAGCATATTAAATGAGGATATAAAGTTTGATTTCATTTATTGGTACTATATGAAATGCTGATTCTTTTTTTTTTTAGATAGACAAGATTTTTTAGAGAAATTTTATGTTCACAATAAAACTCAGAGAAAGGCAGAGATTTCGTGGATATCCCACCCCCCACACATGTATACAGAGCCTCCCCATTAGCAACATTCCCCAGCAGAGTGGTCCATTCCTCACAGTGGATGAACCTACACTGACATGTCATAATTACTCAAAGTTCACACTGTACCTTACCTCCTGATGTTGTACATTTTATGGGTTTTATATCCATCATTATAGCATCCTAAAAGTATTTTCACTGACTTGAAAATTCTTTGTGCTGAGTATTCATTCCTCTCTATGTCACTCTCGTCAATCACTAATATGTTTAATATCTCCAAAGTTTTGCCATTTCCTGAATGTCATAGAGTTGGAGTCACATACTATGTGGCTTTTTCAGATTGCTTCCTTTCAGTTAGCAATATGCATCTAAGTTTCCTCTGTGTCTTTTCAGGGTTCAATAATTCATTTCTTTTAGCATTGATAAGGTCTTTGGATTTTCAATTAAAATTTTTAAATGACAAACTATTTTAAGTCACTCTATCTATAATGTAGAACATTTTAAAAATTGCCATGAATGAGAAAGTTACACAATATAAAAATAGCATGAATTTAAAACAAAGGCACAACACTGTAATAGGAGATTCAATTTTCAGTGTTTAAAACTAAAGAGCTGTCCTTATCACACTAAACAGATAATTTTCCATACTTAAGTTGGTGTGTGTTAGTCTGTAAAAGGAATAGAATTTTATAGCAAAAGTATTAAACTATTATAGTTGTAAATGTAGATTTTTAAAAATTTTATTTCATAGTGAACTTAGTTATACCGGGATTGAGGAAGAAAATGGGAAGCATATGATTTTGAATCTCAGAAACATATAACATGTACTTCTATAGGCAAATAAAAAAATCAAGTCAATATATGCCACAGATATTAGAATTATTAGCTGTTATATGGAAAATAAGAGTAAGAAACAAATACCAAAAATGAAATTGGTAGCATGTTAGAAGTTTTACTCTCTTCAAACATTTAACAAAATCGACTGGGCGCTCTTTAAATATATCACTTTGCAAAATACATTTTATGCTCGATTCCCTGAAGAAACATACCTGTTATTGGAGAGATAAGGTATATTTTTTTAACAATTAACAGACTGTCAAAGCTTATTATTTCCATATGATTCAGCTACAAACAAGCTGTACTAAAAACTGAAAATGAAAGAAAAAAAATATTTTGAGTATCCATTGTGCGCCAAGTCCCTATTTGCAAGGTAGACTCAAAGAAGCCAAACAAGGCACTGAAAACTGAGCTACATTAAAACAAACCATCATTGCAGAGAATGGTACAGAATTTGCATTCTGAAATTCAGCTGATTGCATGTAAAAACATAAAATAAATATCTTCCATATGATTTTAACAGAAGCCAGAATCATTCTTTGGATTAAAAATATGTCAAATACAATTTAAATTACCAAAAGAACTGTTTCTCAAGGAAGCAGATAACCCACAGACGCCAATCTTATGATGACACAGATGGTCACATTTTTAAAAAAGACCTTAATGCAGCTGTTATAACTGATCTATGAGGTGAAGATAAACACTAAATGAGTGGGATGATGTGTGTGTTAGTCACTCAGTCGTGTCCGACTCTCTGCAACCCTATGAAGAGTACCCCACAGGCTCCTCTGTCCAGGGGATTCTCCAGGCAAGAATAATGGAGTAGGTGGTCATTTCTTCACTTCCTGCCATAAGGGTGGTGTCATCTGCATATCTGAGGTTATTGATATTTCTCCCAGAAATGTTATTCCAGCTTGTGCTTCAGCCAACCTGGCATTTTGCTTGATGTGCTCTGTATATAAGTTAAATAAACAGGGTAACAATATACAGCCTTGATGATTTCTTTCCCAATGTGGAACCAGTCTTTTGTTCCATGTCCGGTTCTAAATGTTGCTTCCTGATATTCATACAGATTTCACAGGAGGCAGGTCAGATGGTCCGATATTCCCATCTATTTCAGAATTTCCCACAGTTTGTTATGATCCACACAGTCAAAGGCTTTTGGTGTAGTCAATAAAGCAACTGTAGATGTGTTTTATTTTCTTTAATTCCTTTGTTTTTTCTATGATTCAGTGGGTGTTGGTAAGTTGGTTTCTGGTTCCTCTGCCTTTTATAAACCCAGCTTGAATATCTGGAAGTTCTGGATTCACATATTGTTGAAGCCTGGCTTGGAGAATTTTGAGCATTACTTTGCTAGCATGTGAGATGAGTGCAATTGTGCAGTAGTTTGAGCATTCTTTGGCATTGCCTTTCTTTAGGATTAGAATGAAACTGACCTTTTCCAGTCCTGTGGCCACTGCTGAGTTTTCCAAATTTGCTGGCATAGTGAGTGTAGTACTTTCACAGCATCATCTTTCAGGATTTGAAATAGCTCAACTGGAATTCCATCACCTCCACTAGCTTTGTTCATAGTGATGTTTTCTAAGGCCCACTTGACTTCACATTCCAGGATGTCTGGCTCTAGGTGAGTGATCACACCATCATGATTATCGTGGTCATGAAAATCTTTTTGTACAGTTCTTCTGTGTATTCTTGCCAGCTCTTCTTAATATCTTCTGCTTCTGTTAGGTCCATACCATTGCCAGTCTTTGCATGAAATGTTCCCTTGGTATCTCTAATTTTCTTGAAGAGATCTCTAGTCTTCCCCATTCTATTGTTTTACTTTATTTCTTTGTATTGATCACTTAGGAAGGTTTTCTTATCTCTCTTGCTATTCTTTGGAACTCTGCATTCAGATGGGTATATCTTTCCTTTTCTCTTTTGCCTTTTGCTTTTCTTCTCTTCTCAGCTATTTGTAAGGCCTCCCCAGACAGTCATTTTGCCTTTTTGTATTCCTTTTTCTTGGGGATGGTCTTGATCACTGCCTCCTGTACAATGTCATGAATCTCCATTCATCCTTTCTGAGGCACTCTGTGTATCAAATCTAATCCCTCAAATCTATTTGTGACCTCCACGATATAATGATAAGGGACTTGATTTAGGTCATATCTGAATGGTCTAGCAGTTTTCCCTACTTGCATCAATTTAAGTCTGATTTTGGCACTAAGGAGTTCATGATCTGAGTCACAGTCAGCTCACAGTCTTGTTTTTGCTGACTGTATAGAGTTTCTCCATCTGTGTCTGCAAAGAATATAATCAATCTGATTTCGGTGTTGACCATCTGGTGATGTGCAGTGTCATCTCTTGTGTTGTTGGAAGAGAGTGTTTGCTATGACCAGTGCGTTCTCTTTGCAGAACTCTGTTAGCCTTTGCCCTGCTTCATTCTGTACTCTAAGGCCAAACTTTCTGTTACTCCAGGTATTTCTTGACTTCTTAACTTTTGCGTTCTAGTCCCCTATAATGAAAAGGACTTTTGGGTGTTAGTTCTAGAAGGTCTTGTAGGTCTTCATAGAACCATTCAACTTCAGCTTCTTTGGCATTAGTGGTTGGGGCATAAACTTGGATTACCATGATACTGAATGGTTAGGCTTGGAAATGAACAGAGATCATTATGAAATTTTTGAGATTGCACCCAAGTACTACATTTCAGACTCTTTCATTGACTATGATGGTTACTCCGTTTCATCTAAGGGAATTTAATCCACCCAATATGGTTCATTTTAGTTCACTGATTCCTAAAATGTCAGTGTTCACTCTTACGATCTTCTGTTTGACCACTTCCTATTTACCTTGATTCATGGGCTTAACATTACAGGTTCCTATGCAATATTGTTCTTTATAGCATCGGACTTTATCCTCACCAGCAGTCACATATACAACTGGGCATTGTTTTCGCTTCAGCTCCATCTTTTCATTCTTTCTAGAGTTATTTCTCCACTTTTCTCTAGTGCACATCGGGCACCTACTGACCTGGGTGTTCATCTTTGAGTGTCATATCTTTTTTCTTTTCATGCTGTTCATGGGGTTCTCAAGGCAAGAATACTAAAGTAGTTTTCCATTCCCTTCTCAAGTGGACCATGTTTGGTGAGACCTCTCCGCTATGACCCATCTGTCCTGGGTCGCCCTACATGACATAGATCATAGCTTCACTGAGTTAGACAAGGCTGTGGTCCATGTGATAAGTTTGGTTAGTTTTCTGTGATTGTGGTTCTCACTCTACCTGCCCTCTGATGGATATAGAAAGTCATTGTAGAGTCACAAAGAGCAGAATGGTGATGACAAAGGAAAGATTCAGTAAATTTAAAACTGGATAAATAGAATTTCAATCTGAAGAAGAGAGGGAAAAAAAAGTGAAATATAATGAACAGAACCTCAAGGAACCATGAAACAATATCAACAGTTCTAATATATATCACATTTGTATCACAGAAAGCAAGGAGAATAAATAAGTGCAGAAAATATCTGAAGAAATAAAAGCCAAAGATTTTCCAAATTTTGTGAATGACAAATTTACAGATTCAAGAAGACTGGTGAATGAATTTTATAAAAATTTGAAGAATTTATAAAATGAAAAACCCAAATACATTTTAAATAAAAAATATGCAAGTAAAATGTATTAAATATAATGTTCAACGTTTGGAAGAGTTAGCACATGGAAGATGTAAAGTTTAGTTCAGTTCAGTTCAGTTGCTCAGTCATGTCCAATTCTGTGACACCACAGAACGCAACATGCCAGGCCTCCCTGTCCATCAACAACTCTCGGAGTTTACACAAATTCATGTCCATTGAGTTGGTGATGCCATCAACTATCTCATCCATTGTTGTCCCCTTCTCCTCTTGCCTTCAATCATTTCCAGAATCAGGGTTGTTTCAAATGAGTCAGCTCTTCACATCCGGTGGCCAAAGTTTTGGAGTTTCAGTTTCAACATCAGTTCTTCCAATGAAATTCAGGATTGATCTCCTCTAGGATGAACTGGATGGATCTCCTTGCAGTCCAGGGGATTCTAAAGACTCTTCTCCAACACCACAGTTCAAAAGGATCAATTCTGGGGTGCTCAGGTTTATTGATACTCCAATTCTTACATCCATATATGACTCCTGGAAAACCCATAGATGGACCTTTGTTGGTAAAGTAATGTCTCTGCTTTTAATATGCTGTTTAGGTTGGTCATAACTTTCCTACCAAGGAGTAAGTGCCTTAATTTCATGGCTGCAGTCACCATCTGCAGTGATTTTGGAGCCCAAAAATAAAGTCAGACACTGTTTCCCCATCTATTTCCCATGAAGTGATGGGACCAGATGCCATGATCTTAGTTTTCAGAAACATGAGCTTTAAGCCAACCTTTTCACTCTCCTATTCCACTTTCATCAAGAAGCTCTTTAGTTCTTCACTTTCTGCCATAAGAGTGGTGTCATCTGCATATCTGAGGTTATTGATATTTCTCCCAGAAATCTTGATTCCAGCTTGTGCTTCATTCAGCCCAGCATTTCTCATGATGTACTCTGAATATAAGTTAAATAAGCAGGGTGACAATATATAGCCTTGACGTACTCCATTTTTTATTTGGAACCAGTCTGTTGTTCCATGTCCAGTTCTAACTGTTGCTTCCTGACCTGCATACAGGTTTCTCAAGAGGTAGGACAGGTGGTCTGGTATTCCCAACTCTTTCAGAATTTTCCACAGTTTGTTGTGATCCACACAGTCCAAACTTTCTCAAAGTCAATAAAGCAGAAATAGATGTTTTTTTTTTTTTTTTTTTTTTTTACTGGAACTCTCTTGCCTTTTTGATGATGCAGCAGATGTTGGCAATTTGATCTCTGGTTTCTCTGCCTTTTCTAAAACCAGCTTGAACATCTGGAAGTGCACAGTTCACATATTGCTGAAGCCTGGCTTGGAGAATTTTGAGCATTACTTTACTAGTATGAGAGATGAGTGCAATTTGTGCAGCAGTTTGAGTATTCTTTGGCATTGCCTTTCTTTGGGACTAGAATGAAACTGGTCATTTCAGTCCTGTGGCCACTGCTGAGTTTTCCAAATCTGTTGGCGTATTGAATGCAGCACTTTCACAACATCATGTTTTCAGATTTGAAATAGCTCAACTGGAATTCCATCACCTCCACTAGCTTTGTTCATAGTGATGCTTTCTAAGGCTCACTTGACTTCACATTCCAAGGTGTCTCGTTCTGGGTGAGTGATTAAACCATGGTGGTTATCTGGGTCATGAAGATCTTCTTTGTGCAGTTCTTCTGTGTATTCTTGCCACCTCTTCTTAATATCTCCTGCTTCTGTTAGGTCTATAACATTATTGTCCTTTATTGAGCCCATCTTTGCATGAAATGTTCCCTTAGTATCTCTAATTTTCTTGAATAGATCTCTAGTCTTTCCCATTCCATTGTTTTCCCGCTATTACTTTGCACTGATTGCTGAGGAAGGCTTTCTTATCTCTCCTAGCTTTTTTTGGAATTCTGCATTCAGTGGGTATATCTTTCCTTTTCTCCTTTGCTTTTTGCCTCTCTTCTTTTCACAGCTATATGTAAGGCCTCCTCAGATGGTCATTTTGCTTTTTTGCATTTTCTTTTCTTAGGGATAGTCTCAATCCCTGTCTCCTGTACAATGTCATGAACCTCCATCCATAGTTCATCAGGCACTCTATCAGATCTAGTCCCTTAAATCTATTTCTCACTTACACTGTATAATCATAAGGGATTTGATTTAGGTCATATCTGAATTGTCTAGTGGTTTTTCCTACTTTCTTTAACTTAAGTCTGAATTTGGAAATAATGAGTTCATGATCTGAGCCACAGTAAGCTCCAAGTCTTGCTTTTGATGACTGTCTAGAGCTTCTCCACCTTTGGCTGCAAAGAATATAATCAATTTGGTGTTGGCCATCTCGTGACGTCCACATGTAGAGTCTTCTCTTATGTTGTTGGAAGAGGGTGTTTCCTATGACCAGTGTGTTCTATGACCACTGTGTTCTCTTGACAAAACTCTATTAGCCTTTGCTCTGCTTTATTCTGTACTCCAAGGCCAAATTTGCCTGTTACTCCAGGTGTTTCTTGACTTCCTACTTTTGCATTCTAGTCTCCTATAATGGAAAGGACTTGTAGATCTTCATAGACCATTCAGTCAACTTCTTTAGTGTTACTGGTTGGGGCATAGGCTTGGAAATGAACAGAGATCATTCTATCATTTTTGAGATTGCATCGAAGTACTGCATTTTGGACTCTTTTGTTGACTATGATGGCTACTCCATTTCTTCTAAGGGATTCTTGCTCACAGTAGTCGATATTATATCTACAGTAGTAGATATAATGGTCATGTGAATTAAACTCACCCATTCTAAGTCCATTTTAGTTTGCTGATTCCTAAAATGTCAACATTCACTCTTTCCATCTCCTGTTTGACCACTTCCAGTTTGCCTTGATTAATGGACCTAACATTTCAGGTTCCTAACCAATATTGCTCTTTGCAATAATCGGACCTTGTTTCCTATTACCAGTCACATCCACAACTGGGTGCTATTTTTGCTTTGGCTCTATCTCTTCATTCTTTCTGGAGTTATTTCTCTAATTGAAGATGCTAGTTCTTAACAAAATGATCTGTACATTCAATGTAAACCCTGTTAAAATCCCAGTAAGATTTAAAAAATAAATATGGAAAAGCTTATCTTCAAATTTATGTGGAAACACAAATGAATTAGAATGGCTTAAACAATATTGAAAAGAAGCATCAAGCCAGAGAAATCGCACCACCTATTTTTAAGACATAGTCAATATCTACAACAATCAGTACAGCATATGATATCAGAGGGATAAAGAGTAAATCAATGGAACAGAATGAGGAGACTACACATAGACCCAAACAAGTGAGACAAGCTTCTTTTGAAATAATTCAAAAGCAACTCAATAGAGGAAGAATAACATTTTTATAAAATTGTGCAGGAACAACTGGACAACAGTGACCAAAAATCCATTTGAACCTTACACCTTGTACAAAAATTAAACAGAATCACAGATAAATCTAAATGTAAAGCTCTGAAACCTTTAGAAGAAAACATAGGAGAAAATCTTTGAGACCCAGAGTTAAGTGCCAAATTCCTAGATGTGACACAAAAGGCACCATCCATAAAAGAAAACAGCTGATATATTTGGTTTCATTAATATTTAATACCTTTTAATCTACCCAAGACCCTGTTAAGAGAATGAAACGACAAGCCACCAACTGGGAGAAAATATTTGCAAATTATATATCCAACAACTAACTCACATCTAAAACATACAAATAATGCTCTGGATAAAAAGAAAATAATCTAATTTTTATATGGGCAAAAGACTTACATCAGTTCAGTCGCTCAGTCATGTCCAACTCTTTGCGACCCCATGAATTACATAGGTAATCCAAAAAGACATGCAAATGACATCTACATGAAAAGATGTTCAGCATCACAAATCGCTAGGGTAATGAATATTTAAACGGCCACAAGAGTCTACCACATACCTACTAAAGGCTCTTAAAAATACTTATACTATCAAATACTGGTGAGGATTCAGGGAAGCTACACTTCTCATATATTAGTAGGAATATAAAAATGGTTCAACCACTATGGAAATTAGTCTGCAGTTGTTTTAAGAAGATAACACATTTACCATCTAACCAAACAATAATATGCTCAGGCATTTATACTAGAAAGATGAAAACATGTTCACATAAAACCTGCACACTAATGTTCTGGAAGCTTTATTTCCAATCCCAATAACTTGAAATAATCCAAATGCCCTTAAACGTATAACACATTTAACTGTTCTACATCATACAATGGAATACTCCTCAGCAATAAAAGTAATAAATTACGATATATGTAACAATTTGGCTCAGTTTTATGGGAATCAGGCTTAGCTGAAAATGCCAATCTCAAAAGTTTACATACTATATGATTCATTTTGTATAAAATTCTTGGAATTAAAAAAAAAGTGCACAGCTATTTCCAGAAGTTAGGGAAACAGGATGTATGTGCCTGTCAAGGGCAGAATAAAAGAACTGCATTGTGGGACAGAACATTTATGTACCATGACTTCAGTGATGGACATACAAAAATCAACACGTGTAAAATATAGCATTATACACAAAAACATGCAAAATGTGAGTACTTAAGAAAACAGTGAATCTGAGTAATGTCTGTTCTGTAGTCTGATTTATCATATTGTTCTCATCAGTCCCCTTGTTTGATAATGTACTACAATTATGTTGGGGAAGTTGTGTGATGTGTACATGGGACCCCTCTGCTCTGTGGACTGTTTTTGAAACTTCTTGTGAGTTTATAATTTTTTCAAAATCCAAAATATTTTTTTAAAAGCTTAGCTCAGCTAGTATCAAACAACATAAATTAAAAAACAAATCCTACTATACACATCACAATCAAACTGCAGATACTCACAGGTAAAGAAAGTAAATTTCAAAAGTGAGTTATAAATTATTTTGCTATTTATGTCAGTGGCTATGTTGGCTTCATTTACCCATGTCTTCTTACTCTCACAATCTCCATCATTTTAGGTATTATGATCTCTGTTTTCAAGATGGGAGAGCAGACTCAGAAAACACTCAGAGTTGCTAACTAGCAATAAGGGATTTACCAGACCTAATGTACTGAAGTCCATTTTGTCCAAATAAGTAATTTTGTTTATATGCCCATACATTTTCAATGCACTTTCTTCATTAATCAAGGACATCATATACATACTGAGTATAATTTTATTCCTTATTGTCCATATAAAATCAGAGGAATATAATACGTTACTCCTTTCTGATTGTATCATTTCAGTTATTAAAATGGAAGAAATTACCATGTTGAAGCTAATTTGTATCAATAAAGGTATATTAGGTTACAAACAGCAGTAAATGTCTCCAGGCTACCTGAGGCAAACCAAGAAATTATTGAATGGTTAGTGGGGATGCTTAATTAAAAAAAAAAAAATAAAACAGTAAAACAGCCAGGCCTTTCAAAAAAAGAGGAACTAAAGCAAGTCCAGTAGTAGAGGCTCATGGGCCTTAATGTGAGTTGCAGAGGAAAACCCACCACTAACCACCACAAACTCTTCTATCTTGATTTCTCCAAGTTAGTAGTGCAAATTGATCCAACATAGAGAAATGTTTACCAGTAGGTCAATGAGGGACATCAATCAGTGAAGTAATGACTTCATTTGGCTAGCCTGACTTGCCCTCATGTTTGTTCTGAAGGTAGAGCCTCTTGTCAAGGGAAGAAAGAAGGTCTTTGGCAGAAAAAAGCAAAGGCAACTTAACCCATCTCTTGTCTTCTATGAACTTATACACACACAGGTATACATACAGTTGTTATACATATTATTTGTGCAATCTCAAGCTTTAATAATTTTAGGAGGGTAAAAGCTAGAAATAATGAAGAACATCATTTGAAAGTCAAACTAATAATATTTTAATTTCCCTTTTCCTATACAGTTTTGTGAATTTTCCATAATAAGTTTTAAAATTTTTATTTTTTGTTTCTTCCCTTATGATTGAAGATGCTGGAGTGACAAAGAAAGATTAAAACTAATTTTTGAAAGTGCAAAAATTATCCATGTAAATCACATACAAATAATTAAACATGCAAATTACATTTTTCAAAAATTGATAGCTTTTACAGCTCTAAAGTTATTAAGCTTAAAACTGAATTATGACCTGTATATACACATACTGATTGTCTCAGATGATTTTTACACATTTTATCATTTCTAATATAAGAAGTGTTTGTACACCTACACCTACACAAGTCCAGAGAAGCCAAAGAGGGTGTTTTAATTGCCTTGGGCTTTATCCAGTATCTTTTCCTCTCTCAATAGTGAGAATGTCTGTCTTTCAGCCAAGTAACTGTGCAAGTGAGTATGTAAAAGGGAGATATGAGTAAAAGTTTATGTTCATTTAAAGAAAAAGATATGAAAAAATAACTTCAAGATAAATGCATGGACATGAGTACATGGGAGAAGGGATATTACAGTCTGTACTAAATTCAGCAGTGTCCATACTTGTTTGCATCATGTCTGTGTTCATGGATTTATGTGTGAGGGAAGGTAATAAAATTGGAGCTAAGGGAAATTATATGGGCTAGAGAACAAGGCTATAAGCCTGGTGTTCAAGGACTATTCTATGTGAAAATTTTCTCCAGAGTCTGGCATCACATTTACCAGGACAACTGAAAGGAGCCAGAGAATCAGGTACGTATGGTTCCGACCAACCCTACCTTGATGCTGTGCTGTTCACAGGGACTGCGGGGCTTTCATGAGACCACAGGAATGTGCTGGACATCATTGTTTGGAATCTTCAGGCCACTAGGTCTGTGTCACTGTATGAAAAATGAATCAGAGAAGGGAATCCACTCAGTGAAGAAAGCAGCTTTTCATACTTTAGTGACGTGTTTATTGTCACTATGGTGACAATATTGTTGTCTCAATATTAAATTAAAATATTGGCTCAATATTTCCTGCATGATATAGAAAATTCAGGAAAATTGATTGGTTCCATTCTAATTGTGACTTTTGGAGCATGGGAGAATAGTCCTTCATTTATTCCATTAACTAAAAAGACATTTGCTGTAGTATAAACCTGGCTTTGCAGCTTTGTCTGTATTCAATTCCTCTGCTGTTCAATTAGAATAACATGATTGATGCTGTAACAAAGAATAAGATGTAAGAATGGTGACCCTTCATAAAAAGATATGGAGGTCTTCCAAGAAGCAATGCATTAAATTAAAAGTTTTCAAAAATGGTTCATGGCATAAGTGTCAGTGATATCTGACACTTTTGAAGAGACAGCCAGAAATACTGGCTCATAGTATACAAGAAGGGAAACTCTTTCCAGAAAAAAAAATTTTTTTTAAAGGATTTGATTAGTTGTTTATTTCAAGTAGTTACACCTCCTCAGTAGTCCTCTCCCAGATATGAAATCACTAGACAGATACTGAGATCTCACTCACACCCAGAGAAAGGGTAGAACCATGACAGGCCTGCACAACAACCCTTCCTCAAGATAGAGGGCCTGTCTCTGTCCTACCCTGTGCCTTCTGGGAAGGAGTCAGGCCAGGGAATAAACCTAGAGGGGATGGGACACTGGTGACCTCTGGTTTATCTAGGAATTTTTGGCCAGGCTTTCTCTGCCCTGCTGAACTACTTGCCATTCAGTTACTCAGTCATGTCTGACTCTTTGTGATCTCGTAGACTACATCATGACAGGTTTCACTGTCCTTCACTGTCTCCTGGAGTTTGCTCAAATTTATGTGCATTGAGTCGGTGATGCCATCCAACCATCTCATCCTCTATGGCCCCCTTCTCCTCTTGCCTGCAATCTTCCCCAGCATCAAGGTCTTTTCCAATGAGTAGCAGAATTCCTAGTCGGGTATTTTTTCCTATCCCTTCCAAGGGAGTGGACAGGAGACATTCTCATTAATTTGTCATCAACCAAATATTCCACAATATTCCACAACAAAGACAGCAAGAAAATCAAAACAGTTAATCCTAAAAGAAATCAACCCTGAATATTCATTGGCAGGATTGATGCTGAAGCTAAAGCTCCCCAGTACTTGGCCACCTGATGTGAACAGCCAACCCATTGGAAAAGAAATTGATGCTGGGAAAGATTGAAGGCAGAAGGAGATGGGGGTGACAGAGTGTGAGATGGTTGGATGACGTCGTTGACTCAATGGACATGAGTTTAGTGTCCCAGACTATCTAGGAAATACTGAAGGACAGGGAAGCCTGGCATGCTTCAGGTCCGTGGAGTTGTAAAGAGTCATATATGACTGAGTAACTAAACAACAAAAAAATATTCCACTTCCAAGAATATATTATTCTGAAGGAAATTATTCATTACAGTGATTATGGGACCTTGGGAGGCATCGCTGGTAGATGCCACCTTTTCTCAGAATCCTGCATCCTAAATATTCTTGACATGATCTCTTACCCTTCCAGTTCTCACTCCTTCTGTGATCTAGTCCACAGCAGTTTCACTTTCATCCTTCCTTCACTTGTAGTGGTGGAGATGATATACTGTTGTTCATTTTTCTTTAGCTTGCTTAAGGACATCTCGCTCTTCTGTATAGTGAGATCTGCCTTGCTCTCCACTCTCCTCAGGAGAGCAGTGGATAATATTAGAATGGGTTGTCTGCTTTTGGGTGGTGTGCTGACAAAGATGCATAAACAAAGGTAGGTACGATGGCTGCTTAGAGATGAAGCCTCCTCAATAGAGGCTGGCCTCTTTCATTTTCCTCTCTTTTATGGGTGAGAGTCAGTGTCTTTGCATGAGTATATCTTCATGCCAAAATGTTTTTCTTTGTGGCAACCAGATGTGGCCGTCTTGATAATATTCCTCCTCCTGTTTTTCCATTTTCTGTTCTGCTTTCGCTTTAGCCAAGCCAAAGCAAGATGGAAAGCATAGCAGCTAAAGCCCTCACTGATCCCATGTTCCACGTGCTTCTGAAGGTCTTGTAAGCTGGGGAAGATCTGGTAGCAGCTCATGCACTGGAAGCCACTGTCCAGGGCTGCCAGCCATTCAGGCGTCTTGGCCCTGAACATTCCTCCAAAGCTCGAGGTTCTGGTGGACTTTCTGCCCTCTCCCTTTCATCTTTGGCTTGGATATCCAAACTGGATTCACTGTCAGTCAGGAGCTCCATTGTAGTCACTTGAGAGGGGGTGAACGTTGTATATCTTTTTTCAGGAGAGGTCATTTCTTCCATCTGTATTTTCTTTGTGGAGGACTCCAGTTCTTCCTCTGTATCCTGCAAGGAAGCCACACTCTTTTTGTTTGAACATGCATGTAGTAAATTTTCGTTTTCTTTCTCGTATGTACTTATGAGAATGACTTATTACTATTAACCAAATTAAGTGGAGAAGAGACTTGTGGTAAAGGGAAGTCTCTCCTTGCTCCAAATCCAAGACAGGTGGCATCTCAGTGGATTCAAGACAAGAAACATCTTGACACGATTGTTGGACTCCTAGGAAAGAAAATTTCAAACATAAGAAAACTAGGATCAAGTATGTGAAGTCTATAGAAGTTGAGAAGGCCGTGAAAATACTTCTATCTGGGCGTGTGGAGTGAAAGTACATATATATGGGATATTTCAGAATTCTGTTTGTGACATGTTATATTTGGACTTCATGTATGCCATAAATATCTGAGAATGAGGGTATGATGTATGTATATTCCGGGGCATACATGGCATGTTTGATGGTGAAAGGGGATGGATGGTGAGTGGGTGTCTATGTGTAGTATGAGGTGTTTCAGTATACATAAACAAGTACAAAAGTGGTACATCTTCTTATCGTGAGATAATAAGACTTTGAGGAAGTGTATGTGACTTCTCAGAATGTGTCTTTCTAGGAAGGACTGAAGGTTTTGTGGGTGAAGTGATTAGATTAGAAAGACTATAGAAAACTGTATTCCCTTCAGGGCATATGAATTTTCTTGAATTTGACCTAGCATATAGTGAGTTAAAGGAGGTCATATGTGTAAAGGGATGTGAATTATTTATGGGATCAGTGTGTAGAGATGAATCTGAAAATGATTGGGTGAAAGAATGAGGTATAAATGTATAGCTGTGTAACGCTATTAGAGAATGGGAAAGAGAGACGGAGGAATGAAGTTGTGTGTATTTGAGAGCAAAAGAGAAAGGAAGGAGAAACAGGGCCATACTTGGTATGAAGGACTCTGTGCACGCTGTTTGAGTGGGTTTGAGGATATGAGCTTGTGCTGATCTAAGGGGGAAGGTTCTGATTAAGTTCCCATGTGCATATCAGCACTGCCCCCTACCTCACTCATAGCTATCCCAGGGTTCATATGATGAAAATCAGTGCTGAGAAACTTTGTCTTATTTTTGAAAGCACATTCCCTATTTGTCCCTGGGCAGAGACTTCAGTTCTGGTCCCTCTGCCCTGACTTTTCTTGTCTTCAAAAAGAAAGTAAAGTAAATAGGGATTAGGCTAAGCAATTCAACTGCACCCCTTTCCAAGCTCAGAGTCCACCTTTGCATCTTCCTACCATCCTCATCAGAAAAGACAAGCTCGCATTCAGAGGAGACACAAGAGAAATATCCTGTAGAGGCAGAGGAAGTTTCTTCTATTATCTGACTACAGGCTGGGACCATCACAAATGACTCCAGCTGAGGAGCATCCTCCTGAGTCTTCCAGGATTCTATGGGATTGAATTTAAAAAAAAAAAGTGAGAAGTGACATTTTCTGGGATCTGTGTCCATTCCAAAGAGGACACATTGAATGGATATTATATATCAAATATTTCTACCACATATGAGTCTTGCTTTCATAGATATTGGGGTGACTATCCTGTGTGAAACTCCACTTACTCCAAAATGTAAATAAACAATTATCAAAATGGTGTGTGTGGTGCATGTCAGGGATGTTGCATATCTTGTACATGATATTTCTAGAGATGTATACAGAACATCAAAAATTTAGGCCCATGCCTGAAATGCAGTATATAGTCATGAAAATTTGGATATTATTAACTCAATTTTCCTCATCAGAAATTATTCCATTAGGGGATACAGGATACATGTTTTTAATTATTCTGCATATATGCCTAACTCTATATTTACATTGAAATCTATATTGATATACATATACAGAGAGATACACACACACATACACATATATATGGAAAGAGAGACAGATACATATAGATATTGTAAACTAAAGAATGTCTCGCACCATCTAACCTTACAAGGATTAGGACATTAGCCACTGCAGTTGCTGACCTTTAACATATCCTAAAGGGGTTCACAGTGGAGATCAGAAAAGAGACACTCTGTGCTACAGGTCCTCACATAGTTATTTTAATGACAAAATTTTACAAATCCAGTGTCTTGCATCTTCTCACACCTAGAAAAGCACTAAAATCTTTCATAGAGATATGCACTCCTCACGACTAGTAGCAACCTTCTTGTGACAGGAAGAAACTTTTACAAAGATGTGTGTTTAACATGTATGTATCCTCTTCATCAAAAGCACATATATAATGACCTGCTACTGCTGCTAAGTCGCTTCAGTCATGTCCGACTCTGTGCGACCCCACAGACAGCAGCCTACTAGGCTCCTCTGTCTCTGGGATTCTCCAGGCAAGAACACTGGAGTGGGTTGCCATTTCCTTCTCCAATGCATGAAAGTGAAAAGTGAAAGTGAAATTGCTCAGTTGTGAGCGACTCTTAGCGACCCCACTGACTGCAGCCTACCAGGCTCCTCTATCCATGGGATTTTCCAGGCAAGAGTACTGGAGTGGGGTGCTATTGCCTTCTCTGATATAATGACCATCCTCCACCTTTTCAGAGCAGTCCCTCAGAGTTATCTGTCTCCTGATCTATAGTTCTCAGGAAGGTCCCAGGAAAACAACTCATATGTTGTGCTTTTTTTCCTTCTGTCAACAATGTCATTTTTTTTTTTTTTCAGAGTTCCCACGGAATTGGCCATAGTGTTGGAGATGTTTAAATGAAGGCTTCATAGACTTGCTCTAGACTCCTGAAAGTGCATTTCTACATTTCTCTTCAGTTTGTAACCTTTCCATTCATATCCTTTAAGAGTCTCTTTCAAAGAATACAGGGGACACCTATGTGGTATATTTCTTCCTACTGATCAGAAACAGAGGCCTTAAGCACCCATTGAGAAAATGAGTTAACAAAGGCCATGATTGGCTTCCCTGCTGGCTCAGCTTGTAAAGAATCTGCCTGCAATGTGGGAGACTTGGGTTGGATCCCTGGGTTGGGAAGATTCCCCTGGAGAAAGGAGAGGCTACCTACTCCAGTATTCTGGCCTGGGAATCCCATCAACTGTCCAGTCCATAGGGTCGCAAAGAGTCAGACATGACTGAGCGACTTTCACTTTCACTTTTCATGGCCATGGTTGGGCAAAGGAGCTCAGTCCCAATCCTAGACCATTATGCTGACCCACTCCCTTGATTCCTTCTCAGCACCTCCTCTTTCCCACACCTATACCACTATGAATAAGTCTGTCTACAGAAAAGGCACAGATGTCATCTCAGTCTGAATCTTCAGCTGTCTGGCTCATGGGTCAAACTCCAGACAGCAAAGTTTATTCTTCTGAGCCCATGATATAATTTCCCTTCAAAAAAACTGAAAAAATTCCATGTACAATAACACACATGGCACTTATCATCATGAAATTTATGGTCTGGTTTTTGTCCAAATTTCCAAAACCCAGGTATACAAATATATTTGCTGGAATCATGTGGCTGATTATCTATGAGTGGCCTATACTATTTCCTTCACTTTATGAGAGGCTCCATTTCTTGCATGTTGTCAGGTACGTACGTGCTGTTATTCCTACTCTATTTACCAGAAGAATAAATTCAGTGTATGTACATAGGTAAAGCACATCAGATTGTCAGCTATGGATTATCATATAAAAATATTATTGCTTCCTGAAAGAGTTAGAATTCACAGAAAACAATTTACTGACATCTATTTCTAGTCCCCAGTTCCACCTTTCATTTATTTGTTCTTGCGGAACCTTACTCAGAGACCTGAGTTGCCAGAACTTTCGGGGAACTGCTGGATCCTAAAGTTGAGTAGAGACTGCAGCAGGATATCCAGGGTTGAGTCCAGACTTTTAACTCCCAACATTGGCTACAGCTCCCTTCTCAGGAACTAACTTGGTCATCAGCTAACAAACAGGTCATCCCTTGGCCTAGTCAGTGATGTCACCTTTCTCGTGACCTCTGCCAACAGGGCTCTGATTCAGCTTTTCATTTATACTTACCATAATCATAGTCTATCTTTAAACCTCATCAATTTACAGATAAATTCTAGGTTCTTGGAATTTCCCCAAATAAATTTTGTAGTTCTTGAATCACCTCTATCTATCAATGATCTGAACATATCAAAAATATACCCAGTCACTTTTCTAACTTCCTCTTAATCTAAGTTTCCAATGGAAAGGACTATATCTTTAAATATACAAGCTTCGGTAAATAGGTAAATTCTTGTTCCAGATAAAATAACAAACACATTAAATCACTCTCTCGTTTAAAAGTTTTTTAAAATTATTTTTTATTTATTATTATTATTATTTTTTACTTTACAATACTGTATTGGTTTTGCCATACATTGACATGAATCCACCACGGGTGTACGTGAGTTCCCAATCCTGAACCCCCCTCCCACCACCCTCCCCATATCATCTCTCTGGGTCATCCCAGTGCACCAGCCCCAAGCACCCTGTATCCTGTATTGAACAATTAAGATTACAACAGAATTTTATTTCTCAAATATATCTACTTTGTCTCTTAGGTCACTGAGGATGTCTGGTGGGTCATGTTAGTGTGGGAATAGGAAGATGTGGTGTGCATGCCATAATTTTTAGAATTGCCTTGTATGTCATATTTGCTGAGCACAGTTTATCTTTTTCAACAATCTTACATAGTGAATGTGGGGATGAGATAGTCACTGTATATGAAAGTAGCATGAGTATGATGCTTTGGGTCACACTGCAACAGACAGTGACTGCAGCCATAAAATTAAAAGACACTTGATCCTTGAAAGAAAAGCTATGCCAAACCTAGACAGCCTATTAAAAAGCAGAGACATTACTTTGCTGACAAAGGTCCATCCAGTCAAAACTATAGTTTTTCTAGTAGTCATGTATGGATGTGAAAGTTGAACCATAAAGAAAGCTGAGCACTGAAGAATTAATGCTTTTGAATGGCAGTGTTGGAGAGGAGTCCCTCTTGAGAGTCACCTGGACTGCAAGGAAATCAAACCAATCAATCCTAAAGGAAATCAACCCTGAATATTCATTGGAGGGATTGATGCTGAGGCTGAAGCTCTAAAACTTTGCCCACCTGACACGAAGACCCAGTTCATCGGACAAGACCCTGATTCTGGGAAAGACCAAAGGCAGGAGGAGAAGGGGAGAACAGAGGATGAGATGGCTGGATGGCATTACTGACTTAATGGGCATGAGCTTGAGCAAACTCCAGGAGATTGTAAAGGACAGGGAAGCCTGGCATGCTGCAGTCCATGGGATCACAGAGAGTCAGACACAAATGAGTGACTGAACAACAAAGGCAGTACATCTATCCTGTATCATGAATGATCTATGTGTCATGTACTATTAAAGATAAAGTAGTTATCTATCTGATTTATATGAGAGAGTGTGTAGGTATGAGTAATTTTGTGAATCCTGCCGAGACCATGAAAATGTTACACACTGACCATATGAAGGATACATGGAGGGAGATCACATGCGCCCCTAGTTTGTGGAATTATGTGAAGGGACTAAGGAACTGGGAACAGACAGGAATTTTAGAAGGTATCATATGATGGTTTGAATATTTAATACTTTATTTTTCATAGATTTTGACTTTAAAAAGTCTTAATTTCACCCTTTTTGTTGAAGAGTGACTGTTTCTTAAACAAACTATTTTACATTGTTGACATTAGGTTTTTATTTCTATCATCTGAATTACTGTGAGAAGCTTAAAGTCTGACAATATCATCATTCTTTGTAATTATTTTGTGTTCCTCTCTAGTTTTGTTAAGGTCTTTGCTACTGGGATTCTGAATTTGTGGTATAGTGTACCAAGATGCGGATTTTTCTTTTTCTATTCTGTAATGAACTTTCTAATAATGTTTGGTTCCCAAGAATTTAGGTCTTTCATCAGTTCTGAAAAGTGCTTAGCCACAATCCCTTTGATTATCTGTCTTATTTTCTTTTACTTATAAAATTTTATTGAGAAACCTCAATGCATCATATTTTCACATTTTACCCTCTGTTGTCTGAATTATTCCTTTATAATTCCATCTATTTTTCTGACTTATATTGTAGGTAATCCTTCAGCTCTATTATCCTGTTCATCAGTTTTCATCTATGTCTAATTTGCTGTTTAACTCATATTCATATTTTATATATTTTAGAACAATATTTTTTAATTTCTACAAATATTTGACTATTTTGTTTCTTTTTTTTCTCAATTGGGTTTTGTATTCTTATAGTTTTAATAACTTTGAACATTGTTAGTTACTATTCTTATAACATTGTCCAATTAAATTATCTTTATGGTTAAAACTTGCTGTTCATATTAGAATCTACCTTAAAGTTATATTTTATAGTTTTAGAGTGTGAGCTCATTTTCAGCAAGTCATTATCTATACATTTTCAACAAGTCATTATCTATAGGACCCTTCAATGTGGTGGACTGACAAGACAGAACTCTTACATTTTCAACTGTCAGATGTTACTGGTATATTATTAGCAACAATTTAGTATTATATTAATTCTTCACTCTAAGGTTTAACTAAATATATAATAATTGTGGACACTGTGCCTTGATAAAAATGACTTTTTCCCTAAAGATATTCACAGGGTTCCTCACCTACTTCCCCCAAAAAAGTGAAAAGTATTTTTGATGAGTTTCTATGATGGAACAGAGAGACCTAGACTCCCAAATAAGAGAGAAAGAAAAGACTATGACTGGATCTCAAGTACATCTTTCCCCCAGGGGCTATGTAGAAATGTTGAGCTGCTCAAACACCCATTTCTCTGATATGCCTAGATTATAACATTCTTCCTTCATCCTTGCCAGCAAAGAAGGGAATATAAAAAGAGGAGTCACAGGAGAAGTATTCTGATTCAGAGGACATGTCTCTTTCTTCAGGGTTCAAGGCATTGGACTCCAAAGAGTACACTGATGGTAGATCATATTCTGTAATTTTGAGATTTCTAGAACATGGAATAAAAAGTCATAAGAATATTAGTTCCAGTCTGTTCTTATATATTATTCTCTCTAATCTTCTCTCCCCACCAGCTCCATGGAGATACTTATTTGTACTGAATCTTTAACATGGGTGGATAATTGCCACATTTCAGTAATCTATGCTTCCTTCTGGCTCCTGACAGCAAGGCACCACATATTCATTTACCTTGGTTAAGAATTTTGGTATCATTTATCTCCCTCTATTTTACCTATCGATTCTGTCTCATAGAGATGTACAACCTCAAATGAAACAGTAGGCAAGTTTTAAAAAATTAACTATACTCAATTATTTTGTCACTGTTTCAACATCAACCAACCTCAGTGCCATTGGTTAATGTGTGTGTATGCTAAGTCACCTTAAGCATGTCAGACTCTTTGTGACCTTATGGAGTGTAGCCCCAGGCTCCTATGTCCATGGGATTCTCCAGGCAAGAATAATGAAGTGGGTTGCCATGAGCTCCTCTAGGGGATCTTCCTGATTCAGGGATGGAATTTACATCTCTTAATATCCTGCACTGGCAGGCAGATTCTTTACCACTAGTACAACCTGAGAAGCCAGGTGGCTTCATTTCAGTTCAGTAGCTCAGCTGTGCCCGGCTCTTTGTGACCCCATGGACTGCAGCACACCAGGCCTCCCTATCCATCACCAATTCCTAGAGTTTATTCAAATTCATGTTCACTGTGTCAGTGATGCAATGCAACCATCTCATCCTTTGTCATCCCCTTCTTCTCCTGCCTTCAATCTTTTCCAGCATCAGGGTCTTTTCAAATGAGTCAGCTCTTCGAATCAGTTGGCCAAAGTATTGAAGTTTCTGCTTCAACATCAGTCCTTCCAATCAACATTAAGCACTGATTTACTTTAGGATGGACTGGTTGGATCACTTTGCAGACCAAGGGACTCTTAAGAGTCTTCTACAACACCACAGTTCAAAAGCATCAATTCTTCGGTGCTCAGCTTTCTTTATAGTCCAACTCTCACATCCATACATGCCCATCAGAAAAACCATAGCCTTGAATAGACATAACTTGTTGGTAAAGTAATGTCTCTGCTTTTGAATATGTTATATAGGTTGGTCATAACTTTCCTTCTAAGGAGCAAGCATCTTTTAATTTCATGGCTGCAATCACCATCTGCAGTAATTTTGCAGCCCCCAAAAAGAAAGTCTGTCACTATTTTCATTGTTTTCCCATCTATTTGCCATGAAGTGATGGACTGGATGCCATGATCTTAGTTTTCTGAATGTTGAGTTGTAAGCCAACTTTTTCACTCTCCTCTTTCACTTTCATCAAGAGGATATTTAGTTCTTCTTCACTTTCTGCCATAAGAGTGGTATCATCTGCATATCTGAGGTTATTGATATTTCTCCTGGTAATCTTGATTCCAGCTTGTGCTTCATCTAGAGCAGTGTTTCTCACGATGTAGTCTGCATGTAAATTAAAAAGCAGGGCAACAGTATACAGCCTTGACGTACTCCTTTTCCTATTTGGAACCAGTCTGTTGTTCCATGTCCAGTTCTAACTGTTGCTTCCTGACCTGTATATAGGTTTCTCAAGAGGCAGGTCAGGTGGTCTGGTATTCCATCGCTTTCAGAATTTTCCACAGTTTATCGTGATCCACACATTCAAAGGTTTTGGCATAGTCAATAAAGCAGAAGTACATGTTTTTCTGGAACTCTCTTGCTTTCTCAAAAATCCAGCGGATGTTGGCAATTTGATCTCTGGTTCATCTGCCTTTTCTAAAGCCAGCTTGGACATCTGGAAGTTCAGTTCATGTATTGGTGAAGCCTGGCTTGGGGAATTTTGAACATTACTTTATTAGCGTGAGAGATGAGTGCAATTGTGCGGTAGTTTGAGCATTCATGGCATTGCCTTTCTTTGGGACTAGAATGAAAACTGACCTTTTCTAGTCCTGTGGCCACCACTGAGTTCCCAAATTTGCTGGCATATTGAGTGCAGCACTTTCACAGCATCATCTTTTAGGATTGGAAATAGCGCAATTGGAATTCTATCACCTTCACTCACTTTGTTCATAGTGATGCTTCCTACGTCCCATTTGACTTCACATTCCAGGATGTCTGGCTGTAGGTGAGTGATCACACCATCGTGATTATCTGGGTTGTGAAGATCTTTTTGTACAGTTCTTCCGTGTATTCTTGCCACCTCTTCTTAATATCGTCTGCTTCTGTTAGGTCCATACCATTTCTGTCCTTTATCGAGCCCATCTTTGCATGAAATGTTCCCTTGGTATCTCTACTTTTCTTGAAGAGATATCTAGTCTTTCCCATTCTGTTGTTTTCCTCTATTTTTTTGCATTGATCATTGAAGAAGTCTTTCTTATCTCTTGCTATTCTTTGGAACTCTGCATTCAGATGCTTATATCTTTCTTTTTCTCCTTTGCTTTTCATCACCTCTCTTCTTTTCATAGCTATTTGTAAGGCCTCCCCAGACAGCCATTTTGCTTTTTGCATTTCTTTTCCATGGGGATGGTCTTGATCCCTGTCTCCAGTACAATGTCACGAACCTCATTCTATAGTTCATCAGGCACTCTATCTATCAGATCTAGGCCCTTCAATCTATTTCTCACTTCCACTGTATAATCATAAGGGATTTGATTTAGGTCATACCTGAATGGTCTAGCGGTTTTCCCTACTTTCTTCAATTTGAGTCTAAATTTGGTAATAAGGAGTTCATGATCTGAGCCACAGTCAGCTCCTGGTCTTGTTTTTGTTGACAGTATAGAGCTTCTCCATCTTTGGCTGCAAAGAATATAATCAATCTGATTTTGGTGTTGACCATCTGGTGATGTCCATGTTTAGAGTCTTCGCTTGTGTTGTTGGAAGAGGGTGTTTGCTATGACCAGTGCATTTTCTTGGCAAAACTCTATTAGCCTTTGCCCTGCTTCATTCTGCATTCCAAGGCCAAATTTGCCTGTTACTCCAGGTGTTTATTGACTCACTACTTTAGCATTCCAGTCCCCTATAATGAAAAGGACATCTCTTTTGGGTATTAGTTCTAAAAGGTCTTGTAGATCTTCATAAAACTGTTCAACTTCAGCTTCTTCAGCATTACTGGTTGGGGCATAGACTTGGATACCTGTGATATTGAATGGTTTGCCATGGAAACAAACAGAGATCATTCTGTCATTTTTGAGATTGCATTCAAGTACTGCATTTTGGACTCTTTTGTTGACCATGATGGCTACTCCATTTCCTCTGAGGGATTCCTGCCTATAGTAGTAGATATAATGGTCATCTGAGTTAAATTCACCCATTCCAGTCCATTTTAGTTCGCTGATTCCTAGAATGTCAACGTTCACCCTTGCCATCTCTTGTTTGACCACTTCCAATTTGCCTTGATTCATGGACCTGGCATTCCAAGTTCCTATGTAATATTGCTCTTTACAGCATCGGATCTTGCTTCTATCACCAGTCACATGCACAACTGAGTATTGTTTTTGCTTTGGCTCCATCCGTTCATGGACTCTTTTGTTGACCATGATGGCTGCTCCGTTTCTTCTAAGGGATTCTTGCCCACTGTAGTAGATATGATGGTCAGCTGAGTTAAATTCATCCATTCCAGTCCATTTTAGCTCACTGTTTCCTAAAATGTTGACGTTCACTCTTTCTATCTCCTGTTTGTCTCCTTCTAGTTTACCCTGATTCATGGACCTAACATTCCTGGTTCCTATGCAATATTGCTTAGTAGTTTAACTCTCAAATATTTACCAATCAAAAATATGCCACAGCAGCAAAATATATATAATATTCATATCACTGTTTATAGCAGCCCCAGATCGAAGAGAACCCAAATGCTTCAATGGAAGATATACATCAAGAATGAAGAAACTAAAATCCCAGGCAACATGAAGTTTAGAAATATAGAAATGAGTGAAACTAGGCACAGAGTATAAATTGTACACTTTTATTTACATGATTAAAAAAACAAAGATAATTAGTCTAGAATTTTAGAAGTCAGAGAAGTTATCACTCTTTGTACCTACCAGGACAAAAATAGAGCACAGAGACTTTGGGTGCCTGTGGAATATTGTAAGAAAATGAATGATGAGGATAGCTAATGCAGATGGTCTACATATGGATGAATGTGAGAGCCCTAGATGTGATGGATGTGATGTGGTCCTGAACTAGATGACCTCATCTCAAGATTAGATCTTGAGGATACCACTATGTTTTGCCTGTTTTATTCATTTTTATTTGGAGAATGATTGCTTTACAATGTTGTGTTGGGTTCTGCTGTATGACAATGTAAATCAGCTATAAGTATACATATGTCAAAGAAGGCAATGGCAACCCACTCCAGTACTCTTGCCTGGAAAATCCCATGGACCGAGGAGACTAGAAGGCTGCAGTCCATGGGATCGCTGAGAGTTGGACACGACTAAGTGACTTCACTTTCACTTTTCACTTTCATGCATTGGAGAAGGAAATGGCAACCCACTCCAGTGTTCTTGCCTGGAGAATCCCAGGGACAGGGAGCCTGGCGGGCTGCCGTCTATGGGGTCGCACAGAGTTGGACACAACTGAAGTGACTTAGCAGCATACATATGTCCCCTCCTCGCTGAACCTCCTTCCCACTCTCCACCACATTCTAGCCCTCTATGTTGTCACAGAGCACAGGTTTGAGCTCCTTGTGTTATACAGCATCTTCTCACTAGTATCTATTTTACATATGGTAATATATATGTTTCAATGCCGCTCTCTCAATTCATCCCACCCTCTGTCTTCCCCCTCTGTGCCTACAAGTATGTCCTCTGTTGACATCTCTACTGCTGCCCTGCAAACAGGTTCATCAGTACCATTTTCTAGATACCATATATATACTCTAATATACTATATTTGGTTTTATCATTGACTTACTTCACTCTGTATAACAGGCTCTAGGTTCGTATATCACACGAGAACCAACTCACATTCGTTCCTTTTTATGGCTAATTAATACTAAATGCACTCATATAAATATACATATACCACAACTCCTTTAACCATTCATCTGTCAATGGACATCTAGGTTGCTTCCATGTCCGAGCTACTGTAAATAGTGATGCAATAAACACTGGAGGTACATGTGTCTGTTTGAATTGTGATTTTCTCAGGGTACATGCCCAGTAGTAAGACTGCTGGGTCATATGGTAGCTTTATTCTTAGTGTTTTAAGTTCTCCAGATTGGCTGTATCAGTTTACACTCTGACCAGCTGTACAACAGAGTTTCCTTTTCTCCACACCCTCTCCAGCATTTATTGTTACTAGATGTTTTTTGATGTTGGCCATTCTGACCTGTGTGAGGTGATATCTCATTGTAGTTTTGACTTGCATTTCTCTAATAATGAATGATGTTGAACATTTTTCTCATGTGTTTATTGATCATTTGTATGTCTTCTTTGGAGAAATGTCCATTTATTTGTCTGCTTTAAACTGTTACTACTTTCACACCTGCCTCATGATGTAACATGCCCTTGGAAATATTAAATTCCTTTCATGGGTATGAGCTATTGCTCAAAGCTTTAGGGTAGACTCCAATTTGTCTTTCTCCTCTCATTGAGCAATGATTACTTCTCATAGTAGTTACTTGTTTACTGTGAAGCTCCATAGTAACCAGAACTATTTCAATTACTCTTCCCCTCCTTTTTTTTTTTTTTTTTAAACAAAGAGTCCAACTTGGTCTTCAAGTCAACCATTTGGTTTAATGGTGTTTTGCATATGTTGTGTGGATTCTGTTTTCTTTCCTTACATTTCACAGAGGGATTCTCCCCATATTACATTTTCATAATCTGAGAAAACAATTTGTCTTTATTCTTGAGTAAATTCATATGACTTTATTCTCTTATCCTTGCACAACCAGATTTAATGTTTAAATAGTTTTTCCACAATATTTCCCTCTACTTTATGAGTCACACTTTCTTTTTCATTAACAAGAGAAAGTACTATTGGAAAATGCAAAAGAACATCACTTATTTAACCCTCACTCTTAGGTAGAAGTCAAATAAAGGGAAAAACATTTTTGAAAAAAAAAAATTATAGTAATCAACCACTACATATGTGACAGTAACTCAAGAGTGAGATGGTATAGGTAGCTCAAGTCCAAAGCAGCAGAGACAAAGACCTGATCATCTAACATTTCTCTTTAGTCTCAGACCACCTGGAGTCCCAGAAAGACCAGCTTACATGCATCTTCCTCTCCCTCTTTCCCTTCCTCCTGCACCACTAATAGGAAATGTTATGACCAACCTAGATATATATTCAAAAGCAGAGACATTACTTTGCTGACTAAGGTCCATTTAGTCAAGGCTATGGTTTTTCCTGTGGTCATGTATGGACGTGAGAGTTGGACTGTGAAGAAGGCTGAGTGCCGAAGAATTGATGCTTTTGAACTGTGGTGTTGGAGAAGACCCTTGGGAGTCCCTTGGACTGCAAGGAGATCCAACCAGTCCATTCTGAAGGAGATCAATCCTGGGATTTCTTGGAAGGAACGATGCCAAAGCTGAAACTCCAGTACTTTGGCCACCTCAAGCAAAGAGTTGACTCATTGGAAAAGACTCTGATGCTGGGAGGGATTGGGGGCAGGAGAAGAAGGGGACAACCGAGGATGAGATGGCTGGATGGCATCACTGACTCGATGGACGTGAGTCTGAGTGAACTCCGAGTGATGGTGATGGACAGGGAGTCCTGGCCTGCTGGGGTCACAAACAGTCGGACACGACTGAGCGACCGAACTGAACTGATGCTCAGTAAACAGGCTTAACACATACCTCTTGACATCTATGCTCAGTAAACAGGCTTAACACATACCTCTTGACATCTTTGCGAGCCTAGAGGAGTATGTTCTTTCCACGTCTCCTGTTTTGTTTCTGTTTCATGGTTCAACTCTTTGGAGAGTGATTCAAATCAGTTAACTTTCTTCCTGAAATTCTGTAGCCAGAGAGTCAGCTGAGAATGACAAAGAATCAAATTAGTACATTCAAGAACAACTCATTTGAAAGTCTGTCTCCTCACCAAATCACTGTCCTGACCAGTACTTCAGAGGCATTATGGTGTAAGTCATAAGTCACTAGGATTTCAGCAGGATTCTATGACCTATGGGTTACATCCTTACACTCCAGGGCTCAGCTAGTATTCACAAGATGGCAAGACTGTGGCAGCCCATTGACTAGAGTGATTCCTTTTATCCAACAAAAACCCTACCACTAACTGGAATTTTTATTTCTTGCACCTGATGTCAAAGCTAGAGGATAGATGACATGGATTAAATGAAGAAAATATTTTATGTGTCCAGGGTAATAACCACATTACTAAATTTTCCCAGAGCTGAGAATAAGGCTGTATCTGAGAGTACTAGGATAGACCCATGCCTGTCTCACAGATATGTCTACCAATACATATAGTATTAGTGTACTACTGAACTTATGTACAAATATAAGTTATATGTGAGGTGTATGTTGCAATGTAGGTGTAGATGTGAGAATATCTCATAATTTCACACAATTCTAGCATTAATACATTTACTCTACTATGGAAAATACTCTCGTGAACTTTTAAAAGCTACTGTCTCATGCCACTCTCTTCTTTTTTTCACTTTCCCAGAGGTATGGAGAAAGAGGAAGCCCCTGTCTTCACATCTCACTGGCCCTGCCCATGAATCATGTCCTTGTGAAGCCTGAAGGTCTCATGTTCTAGGCTTCTTGTTCTAGGCCTCAGTCTATGTCTTCTGGAAATGACTGAGCTCTGTACAGGATATGCACTCTACAATGAGCTCTATTCTACCTCTTGCTCACCTCTGAACATGCCTCTTCTCCTAGAGACAATAAATGTTTACTTCCAAGTTCAGCAGTTACAACAGAATCAGTCCAGAATCAAACTTCCCTTCTGTGTTCTTTGCCCCCAGTAAACCATACCCCTGAGAGTTCTCTCACTTACCATGGGCTCAGCCTTCTCATTACCACTCAATGGTAAGCACATTTATCAAGAAATTCCTAGTCTTGTTACCTATTATAAAAAGGAAAAACAAAAGTTAGATACTATTTTACATACATCAAATTGACCAAAAAAAAAATCAAACTATACAAATAATTGCTAAGTACTTGGTGAAAAAGCAAACTTTACGACCTAAGATAAGGTACTGACCTGTGTACTTGTGTTGGAGAATAGTCAACATCTTATAAAATTAAATAAGCTTTAACCCATGATACTGTAATCTCATTCCATATAGGGATCTTTACAAGGATAATAATCACAGCATTCAACTAGTAGGGAGTTTAAATTTTAGTCTCCAACTTAAGAATGGATAAGAAAAACATGGTAGGTATATACTTTCTTACTTCTGTCTTCAGAATTTCAAGAATAAAAATGAACCCATTAAGATATATGCCTGTAGAGTGGGGCATCAAGAAGAAACTGTTGATCACAGATAAAAAGAAAGTATAATTCAGCAAAATAATTACAAGTAATCTTAAACATGCTAGTGACTAAGGAGAATTATTAACTCAAGAGTCAATCATTTTTAAAAAGGAAAAATAGAAAAAATAATCTGTCCCCCAAGTAAAACAGGTCAGATTAGGTCTAGATTTAAGAGAAAGACTTGTTCTAAAGATTCCTTACTGTATTAGTTTCTTATTGCTGTTGTAGCAAACTATCACAACTCGGTGACTTAAAATACAAATTATCTTAAAGTATTGGAGGTCAGTAGTCCAAAATGAGTTTTATAGCTTAAAATCAGGATGTTAGCAGGGTTCATTTTATCTGGAAACTTTAGGGGAGAATCTGTTCCTTTGCCACTTTCCAGGCTTTAGAGGCAGCCTGCATTCCTTCGCTACTGTCTCCTTCCTTCAACTTCAAAACATATAACTCTACATCTGCATCCACTGTTAACATTACTCTATTACTCTCCCACTCCCCTCTCATAAGGAAGGATCCTTGTTATTATATCAACCCCAAAAGGTAAATCATGATAATCTTCTCATTTTAAAATCCTTAACTTAATCCCGTCTGCAAAAGCTCTTTCCACATTTTGATACTTAAGATAACATATTCGGAGGTTCCAGAGATTAGGAGGTTGACTTTTCTTTTTCCAAAGCAGATGAGGAAGAGGGAGTTCTTTAGCTACCAAGAAACCAAGGGAGAAAGACTGCTAAATTCACCTATAGCAAAATATACTAAGGTACAAATATAAATCTCAAATTAAACAAAAACAATAGGGAAAAAATGTAGGTACATTGACTAAAACAAAGAAGAATGAATAAAGAACTTTGTTTGAAATTTAACATAGTCCAAGGAACAGAATAACAACTATATGAGAATCTTTCATGCTATAGAATTTAAGCAACTTCATTCAGTAAAATAAGAACTCTTAAGACAAGCTGATGAATCAATGAAAAGAAATAAAAATGGAGAATTAAGAGCAGAAGCAAATAAAATGTCTCTAAAATGTCAAAACAGGATAAATAAACAAATCACAACCAGAAAAGGCAGAATAAAGTTTCAAATTGAAAAACTGGCATAGTGATTTAAATGTAAAGCAAGAGATAAGTATATAATTAGAAGACAATAGATTTTTAAAAAGACCAACTGATGTAACACAATAATGAGATGAACAAGTGAACTAGAATTATTCAACATAGGATACAGTAAAATATCCCTAGGATAAAGGAAAAACTAAAATTACAAATGAACAAGGTATTTATATATTTTCAGGAAAAAACATAATTTAGTACAACTTCCAGAAATGTATAACCTCATTACATTTTTTTAATTGTAAAGAATAAAACTAAATTCTTCAAGTATTTTAATAGAAGAAACAAGTCATTTTCAAGAGGTAAATATTTTACAACTGGCTTTGTTGTTGTTCAGTCACTAAGTCATAACTGACTCTTTGTAACCCCATGGACAGTAGCACTCCAGGTTCCTCTGTCCTCCATTGCCTCCCAGAATTTGTTCAAATTCATGTCCATTGAGTTGGTGACACTGTCTCTCTCTAACCATCTCATCCCCTGCCATCCCCCTTCTCCTTTTACCTTTAATCTTTCCCAGCATGAGGGTCTTTTCCAATGACTTGGCTTTTTGCATCAGGTGACCAAAGAGTACTGGAGCTTCAGTTTTAGCATCAGTCCTTCCAATGAAATTTCAGGGTTGATTTCTTTAGGATTGACTGGCTTGATCTCCTTGCAGTCCAAGGGACTTTCAAATCTTCTCTGGCACCACCAGGACCAAGGCAAAGCTGGCTTTACTCTTCCACAAAGCAACATCTATACTTGATGATAGTGGAGAAGTATCCACAGATATTGAAACAAAGAAGGTGTCACACTGCTTTATTATTTACAGTCAAGTTGTGTAGACAGACACTGTCAAATGTGTCAAAAATTTTCAGAGAATATGTGTTACATGAGAGGTTCTTGAAAAAAAGTCTCAACTCTGTAACACAATTTAAAAAATGAATGAAAATACTATGAAAATATTTTTAAAATGCAATACTTTATGCCAAAGAACAGTAGAATATTGGCAGCAAACATCTAGTGGTGGAGGTGAGAGTGGAATGGGGACTGACCCAGTTATATTTCCAGTTATATTATATTATTCTCTGTGAATAGTCCAGCTGTGATGGACCACTGCAGAAGCATGGCCGAGAGGAGCTACCTCTCGCCCAAGATCAGGGGCAGCGACTGAGAGTGCCAGGCTGAGATGGCACAGAAGCAGCCTAAAGGAGCTACCCCATGTCTGAGGTCAGGGGGGTGGACGAGAGGGGCTACCCCACACCCAAGGTCAGAGGCAGCAGCCAGGAGGAGCTACCCCAGGCCTGAGGTCAGGGCGGCGGCCGAGAGGAGCTACCCCACATCCAAGGAGCAGAGGCTGTGCACGTGCAAGAGGGCAGAGAGGAGCTACTTCACGTTCAAGGTCAGGAGGGGTGGCTGTGAGGAGATACTCTTCGTCCAAGGCAAGGAGCAGTGGCTGTGCTTTTCTGGAGTGGCTGTGAAAAGATACCCTATGTCCAAGGTAAGAGAAACCCAAGTAGGACATTAGGTGTTGCAAGAGGGCATCAGAGAGCAGACACACTGAAAGCATAATCACAGAAAATTAGCCAATGATCTGATCACATGGACCACAGCCTGGTCTAACTCAATGACACTAAGCCATGCCCTGTGGGGCCAGCCAAAACAGGCGGGCCATGGTGGAGAGATTGGACAGAATGTGGTCCACTGGAGAAGGGAATGGCAAACCACTTCAGTATTCTTGACTTGAGAACCCCATGAACAGTATGAAAAGGCAAAATGATAGGATACTGAAAGAGGAACTCCACAGGTCAGTAGGTACCCAATATGCTACTGGAGATCAGTGGAGAAATAATTCCAGAAAGAATGAACGGATGGAGCCAAAGCAAAAACAATACCCAGTTGTGGATGTGTCTGGTGATAGAAGCAAGGGCCGATGCTGTAAAGAGCAATATTGCATCAATTCAGTTCAGTTAAGTTCAGTCGCTCAGTCGTGTCCGATGAGTCAACTCTTTGCATGGGGTAGCCAAAGTACCGGAGTTTCAGCTTTAGCATCATTCCTTCCAAAGAAATCCCAGGGCTAATCTCCTTTAGAATGGACTGGTTGGATCTCTTTGCGGTCCAAGGGACTCCAAAGAGTCTTCTCCAACACCACAGTTCAAAAGCATCAATTCTTTGGCACTCAGCCTTCTTCACATTCCAACTCTCACATCCATACATGACCGCTGGGAAAACCACAGATTTGACTAGACAGACCTTTGTTAGGAAAGTAGTTACTCAGCTATTAAAAAGAATGCATTTGAATCAGTTCTAATGAGGTGGCTGAAATTGGAGTCTATTATACAGAGTGAAGTAAGTCAGAAAGAAAAACACCAATATAGTATATTAACACATATTTATGGAAATTAGAAAGATGGTAATGATGATCCTATATGCGAGACAGCAGAAGAGACACAGATATAAAGGGAGAGGGAGAGGGTGGGATGATTTGGGATGATTTGGGAGAATGGCATTGAAACATGTATAGTATCATGTAAGAAACGAAGCGCCAGTCTATGTTCAATACAGGATACAGGATGCTTGGGGCTGGTGCATGGGATGATCCAGGGAGATGATGTGGGATGGGAGGTGGGAGGGGGCTTCGGCATTGGGAGATCGTGTACACCTGTGGCTGATTCATATCAATGTATGGCAAAACAAATACAGCACTGTAATGTAGAATAAAGTATTAAAAAATTAAAAAAACATTTTTAAAAAGCAAAACCAAGATTAAAACAAAATAAAAAGCATCAATTCTTTGGTGCTCAGCTTTCTTCACAGTCCAACTCTCACATCCATACATGACCACAGGAAAAACCATAGCCTTGACTAGATGGACCTTAGTCAGCAAAGTAATGTCTCTGCTTTTGAATATACTATCTAGGTTGGTCATAACTTTTCTTCCAAGGAGTAAGCGTCTTTTAATTTCATGGCTGCAGTCAATATCTGCAGTGATTTTGGAGCTACAAAAAATAAAGTCTGACGCTGTTTCCACTGTTTCCCCATCTATTTCCCATGAAGTGATGGGACCGGATGCCATGATCTTTGTTTTCTGAATGTTGAGCTTTAAACCAACTCTTTCGCTTTCCTCTTTCACTTTCATCAAGAGGCTCTTTAGTTCTTCATTTTTTGCCATAAGGGTGGTATCATCTGCATATTTGAGGTTATTGATATTTCTCCCAGCAATCTTTATTCCAGCTTATGCTTCTTATAGTCCAGTGTTTCTCATGATGTACTCTGCATATAAGTTAAATAAGCAGGGTGACAGTATACAGCCTTGACGTACTCCTTTTCTTATTTGGAACCAGTCGGTTGTTCCACGTCCACTTCTAACTGTTGCTTCCTGAACTGCATACAGATTTCTCAAAAGGCAGGTTAGGTGGTCTGGTATTCCCATCTCTTCCAGAATTTTCCACAGTTTCTTGTGATCCACACAGTCAAAGGCTTTGTCATAGTCAATAAAGCAGAAGTAGATGTTTTTTGGAACTCTCTTGCTTTTTCCGTGATCCAGCGGATGTTGGCAGTTTGATTTCTGGTTCCTCTGCCTTTTCTAAAACCAGCTTGAACATCATGGAGTTCATGGTTCACATATTGCTGAATTCTGGCTTGGAGAATTTTTAGCATTACTTTACTAGCATGTGAGATGAGTGCAATTGTGTGGTAGTTTGAGCATTCTTTGGCATTGCCTTTCTTTGGGATTGGAATGAAAACTTACTTTTTCCAGTCCTGTGGCCATTGCTGAGTTTTCCAAATTTTTGCTGGCATATTGAGTGCAACACTTTCATAGCATCATCTTTCAGGATATGAAACAGCTCCATTGGAATTCCATCACCTCCACTAGCTTTGTACGTAGTGGTGCTTTCTAAGGCCCACCTGACTTCACATTCCAAGATGTCTGGCTCTAGATTACTGATCACATCATCATGATTATCTGGGTCGTGAAGATCTTTTTGTACAGTTCTTCCATGTATTCTTGACACCTCTTCTTAATATCTTCTGCTTCTGTTAGGGCCATATCATTTCTGTCCTTCATTGAGCCCATCTTTGCATGAGATGTTCCCTTGGTATCTCTAATTTTCTTGAAGAGATCTCTAGTCTTTCCACTGCATAGGAACCTGGAATGTCATGTCGATGAATCGAGGCAAATTGGAAGTGGTCAAACAGTAGATGGCAAGAGTGAATGTTGACATTCTAGGAAACGGTGAACTGAAAGGGACTGGAATGGGTAAATTTAACTCAGATGACCATTATATCTACTACTGTGGGCAGGAATCCCTTAGAAGAAATGGAATAGCCATCATGGTCAACAAAAGAGTCTGAAATGCAGTACTTGGATGCAATCTCAAAAACGACAGAATCTTCTCTGTTCATTTCCAAAGCAAACCATTAAATATCATGGTAATCCAACTCTATGACTCAACCAGTAATGCTGAAGAAGCTGAAGTTGAATGGTGCTATGAAGACTTACAAGACCTTTTAGAACTAACACCTAAAAAGATGTCCTCTTCATTACAAGGGACTGGAATGCAAAATTAAGAATTCAGGAAACACTTGGAGTAACAGGCAAATTTGGCCTTGGAGTATGGAATGAAGCAGGGCAAAGGCTAATAGAGTTTTCCCAAGAGAACACACTGGTCATAGCAAATACCCTCTTCCAACAACACAAGAGAAGACTCTACACATGGACACCAGATGGTCAACACCGAAATCAGATTGATTATATTCTTTGCAGCCAAAGATAGAGAAGCTCTATACAGTCAACAAAAACAAGACCAGGAGCTGACTGTGGCTCAGATCATGAACTCCTTTTGACAAATTCAGACTAAATTGAAGAAAGTAGGAAAAACAATTGAACATTCAGGTATGGCCTAAATCAAACCCCTTATGATTATACTGTGGAAGTGAAAAATAGATTTAAAGGACTAGATCTGATAGACAGAGTGCCTGATGAATGATGGACGGAGGTTCTTGACATTGTACAGGAGACAGGGATCAAGATCATCCCTATGGAAAAGAAATGCAAAAAAGCAAATAGCTGTCTGGGAAGGCCTCACAAATAGCTGTGAAAAGAAGAGAAGCAAAAAGCAAAGGAGAAAAGGAAAGATATACGCATCCGAATGCAGAGTTCCAAAGAATAGAAAGGAGACACATGTACCCCAATGTTCATTGCTGCACTGTTTATAATAGCCAGGACATGGAAACAACCTAGATGTCCATCAGCAGATGAATGGATAAGAAAGCTGTGGTACATATACACAATGGAGTATTACTCAGCCCTTAAAAAGAATACATTTGACTCAGTTCTAATGAGATGGATGAAACTGGAGCTGATTATACAGAGTGAAGTAAGCCAGAAAGAAAAACACCAATACAGTATACTAACAAATATATATGAAATTTAGAAAGATAGTAATGATGACCCTCTATGTGAGACAACAAAAGAGACACAGAGGTATAGAATGGACCTTTGGACTCTGAGGGCGAGGGAGAGGGTGGGATGATTTGGGAGAATGGCATTGAAACATGTATACTATCATGTAAGAAATGAAGCGCCAGTCTATGTTCAATACAGGATACAGGATGCTTGGGGCTGGTGCACGGATGATCCAGGGAGATGATATGGGGTTGGGAGGTGGGAGAGGGCTTCGGCATTGGGAGATCATGTATACCTGTGGCTGAATCATGTCAATGTATGACAAAAAAAATACAGTATTGTAATGTAGAATAAAGTATTAAAAATAAAATAAAATGTGGCAAAGACACCACACCAAAAAAAAAAAATAGAAAGGAGAGATAAGAAAGCCTTCCTCAGTGATCAATGCAAAGAAATAGAGAAAAACAACAGAATGGAAAAAGACTAGAGATTTCTTCAAGAAAATTAGAGATACCAAGGGAACTTTTCATGCAAAGATGGGCTCGATAGAGGACAGAAATTATATGGACCTAACATAAGCAGAACATATTAAAAAGAGGTGACAAGAATACACAGAGGAACTGTACAAAAAAGAGCTTCATGACCCAGATAATCACGATGGTGTCATTACTCACCTAGAGCCAGACATCCTGAATTGTGAAGTCAAGTGGGCTGTAGAAAGCATCACTACAAACAAAGCTAGTGGAAGTGATGGAATTCCAGTTGAGCTATTTCAAATCCTGAAAGATGATGCTGTGAAAGTGCTGCACTCAATATGCCAGCAAATTTGGAAAACTCAGCAGTGGCCACAGGACTGGAAAAGGTAAGTTTTCATTCCAATTCCAAAGAAAGGCAATGCCAAAGAATGCTCAAACTACCACACAATTGAACTCATCTCACATTCTAGTAAGGTAATGCTCAAAATTCTCCAAGCCAGGCTTCAGCAATACGTGAACTGTGAACTTCCAGATGTTCAAGCTGGTTTTAGAAAAGGCAGAGGAACCAGAAATCAAATTGCCAACATCCACTGGATCATCAAAAAATCAAGAGAGTTCCAGAAAACATCTATTTCTGCTTTACTGACTATGCCAAATCTTGACTGTGTGGATCACAATAAGCTGTGGAAAATTCTGAAAGAAATGGGAATATCAAGTTACCTGACCTGCCTCTTGAGAAACCTATATGCAGGTCAGGAAGCAACAGTTACAATTCACATGGAACAACAGAGTGCCTCCAAATAGAAAAAGGAGTACGTCAAGGCTGTATATTGTCACCCTGCTTATTTAACTTTTACGCTGAGAACATCATGAGAAATGCTGGGCTGGAAGAAGCATAAGCTGGAATCACGATTGCTGGGGAAATATCAATAACCTCAGATATGCAGACGATACCACCCTTATGACAGAAAGTAAAGAGGAACTAAAAAGCTTCTTGATGAAAGTGAAAGAAGAGAGTGAAAAAGTTGGCTTAAAGCTCAACATTCAGAAAACAAAGATCATAGTATCTGGTCCCATCACTTCATGGGAAATAGATGGGGAATCATTGGAAACAGTGTCAGACTTTATCTTTTTGGGCTCCCAAATCACTGCAGATGGTGATTGTAGCCATGAAATTAAAAGATGCCTACTCCTTGGAAGGAAAGTTGTTACCAACCTACATTGCATATACAAAAGCAGAGATATTACTTTGCCAACAAAGGTCTGTCTAGTCAAGGCTATGGTTTTTCCTGTGGTCATGTATGGATGTGAGAGTTGGACTGTGAAGAAAGCTGAGCACCAAAGAATTGATGCTTTTGAACTGTGGTTTTGGAGAAGACTCTTGAGAGTCCCTTGGACTGCAAGGAGTTCCAACAAGTCCATCCTAAAGGAGATCAGTCCTGGGTGTTCTTTTGAAGGACTGATGCTAAAGCTGAAACTCCAATATCCAATACTCTGGCCACCTCTTGCAAAGAACTGACTCATTGGAAAAGACTCTGATGCTGGGAGGGATTGGGGGCAGGAGGAGAAGGGGACGACTGAGGATGAGAGCTGGATGGCATCACAGACTCGATGGACATGAGTCTGAGTGAACTCCAGGAGTTGGTGATGGACAGGGAGGCCTGGCGTGCTGCAATTCATGGGGTCGCTGAGAGTAAGACACTACTGAACGACTGAACTGAACTGAAGTTAACTGATTCTCTATGAATCATTTTGGATTTGAGAGCTTTCAAGCACTGGTGAAGTTCAACTTCTCTAACATGTGTCACTTGTTCTGTCTTACCACCTGCCCGAGCACTATCTAAATTTTGATATTACCTCTGTATGATGACTCTTATCTCTCTGCTTTGGTCAATTTGCTCTTCCTGTTTTGAAAATTAATACAACATATAGGCTTGACTGTAACTGCATTTAGTCATTTAGTACAGTGAATGTTTGATGGTTCAAGTCAGAAGTTTCTTAGGTCAGGAAATTCAACGTATACATCACTGTACACCCAGTTTAGTATGGTAATGAGTGCTCAGAATCCTCTTCAAGTAAATATATATACACATATATAATTTCAGTTTTATTTTGCATTATTTATATAAAAACACTAAAATTATGCTAAATGTTAAAGAGGGCTTCCCTGGTGGCTCAGACAGTAAAGAATTTAACTGCAATGCAGGAGACCTGTGTTCAATCCCTGGGTCAGGAAGGTCCCCTAGAGAAGGGAATGGCAATCTAATCCCATATTCTTGCCTGGAAAATTCCAGGACAGAGGAGCCTGGCAGGCCATAGTCCATGGGGTTGCAAAGAGCTGGACATAACTGAGTAACTAAGACTTTCTTTAAATAATGCAAATCTATGGAAAATAACTTGAAAACTTTGGATAATAGTTTGGCATTTCTTTCTCTGAGTATCTTTTCTTTTTAAAATATTTATGTTTAATAATAAATTGTTATATCTTTGAAAGTTTCTGGTTTTTAAAGAAATGTAATATCTTGATAAACACTTTTATGTGATTGTCCTGTTGTAAAATACCATGTGGAATTTATGTGATAACTTATTAGATTATAATTATGTATAACACTAATTGGCCAAAAACACAACCAGAATGTCTTTCTGTACTTTCCTGTTCTGAAAGTACTGAAATATATTCAACAACGTTACTGATCTATTTAATTTGGTACACTATCTAATTACAATAAAATGCATATGAATATAATTATAAAACTTATGACTGCCTAATGAGGTACTCTATCCTGAAGGCATTCTCACAGGTAGGTCAAGGTATTTATTTATTTTTCACATATGCCCTGTAACATTTAAAGGTAACTCAGGTCATGGCATAAATTCTTCTATATGGACAGCTACAATTACATATTGAATTGATCTAAGTCAATGATAAATTGCTTCCTATTAAATTTTTAATAGGAAAAGAAATCCTCTTTAATATGTAAACCAAAATGTAACCCCTGTAAAAGCTGTATTTATGATCTACCTTGTTAATTGCTATATTTGTAGTATAAGCAGCAAAAGACATTTTATTGTAACAATAGGAATATAGTACACAAAGATATATATTAACCTATAAATGAGTAAAGATGAATGAATTCATGGTCAAAAATGTGGTTAGCTTTTCTCCGGCTTTAATTAGTTAACTTACATTAAGATAAGAAACAATGTATCTCATAATATCCTTCTAATAACAGCTTTGAAATTCATTTAGACACATCATTTCTTCTCATAAATGATTTGGAGAAGGCCATGGCACTCCACTCCAGTTCTCTTGCCTGGAAAATCCCATGGGTGGAGGAGCCTGGTGGGCTGCAGTCCATGGGGTCACTAAGAGTCAGACACGACTGAATGACTTCACTTTCACTTTTCACTTTCATGCATTGGAGAAGGAAATGGCAATCCACTCCAGTGTTCTTGCCTGGAGAATCCCAGGGATGGGGGAGCTTGGTGGACTGCCGTCTATGGGGTCGCACAGAGTCGGACACGACTGAAGAGACTTAGCAGCAGCAGCAGCACTATGATTTACAAAGAGGAAACATTAAGAAAGCCTCATACAGTTAAGCAATCTTCTTGGCCATATGACTTGTAATTATGGAATTTCTATACTTAGTTAACATGAAATGAAATTTGTCTTTCCTTGACCTAGGAGAAACTGTATTCTGTTTTGGATGCTGACCTTAATAATACAGTGTTACTTAGAGCCATTCCTTATTAGGTTAATATAGCAGTGGAAATTTTGACTCAATAAATCAGCTCTGAGATTTTTAATAATCCTTAACTTTTTATCACTCCCAAACAGCAGATTTTGTAGGTCAACAACACTGACTAGAATAGCACCTGCTTGATGCCAGCTCTCAAGAAGAAGCTTAAATAACAAACTTCACACTCTACTGTAACATCCAATCTTTATCAATTCTCTCTACTGAAAGCAAAGCTGTCTGCAGAGAGGTGTGAGGCTGAGTACAAGAAAAACAGAAAGTGCCAAGAAGGCTATGAGTTTTTCATTGAAGACTCAATTGTTCTAGATGATTTTTTCCTAGGACAACTGGTGGAAGGTAGAACAGAGACAGAGGACTGGGTCAGCAAGGAACATGCTGCTAAGTTGCTCAGTCATGTCCGATGCTGTGCGACCCCGTGGACTGCAGCCCACCAGGCTCCTCTGCCCATGCGATTTTCCAGGCAAGAGTACTGGAGTGGGTTGCCATTGCCTTCTCCTAGCAAGGAACATAGATAGGGCTAATATCCACAACCCTTCTTTCAATCATCGGTTTATAATTCTGCCACATTTCTATACTGAATGGGTAGCTTGAGAAGAAACAGACAAGCGAGGTTAGTTCCTGCAATGACATGACCTGAGTCAGTTTTATTAATATAAAGCAGAGTAAAGAGCATGGGCTTTAGAGAAAGCTCTTAGTTGAAACTCCTAATATGTCATTTAGTACCTATTGGAGACTGGGCAAGAATGCTGAATTTCCTATGCTCCAACTTTTTCATCATAGAATGATGGCAATGTATAGAGTTGAAGATTATGTGATAAAAAATATGCATCCTGGATGAGTGTTAGCACTTGATAAATATGTTGAAAGGTGACTCTGTGTTGAGTATTTTCACATAAGACAGTATCAGTACAGTTCAGTTCAGTCACTTAGTCGTGTCCAACTCTTTGCCACTCCATGAATTGCAGCACACCAGGCCTCCCTGTCCAACACCAGATCCTGGAGTTCACTCAAACTCACATCCATCGAGTCAGTGATGCCATCCAACCATCTCATCCTCTGTTGTCCCCTTCTCCTCCCGCCCCCAATCCCTCCCAGCATCAGAGTCTTTTCCAATGAGTCAACTCTTCGCATGAGGTGGCCAAAGTACTAGTTTCAGCTTTAGCATCATTCCTTCCAAAGAACACCCAGGACTGATCTCCTTTAGGATGGACTGGTTGGATCTCCTTGCAGTCCAAGGGACTCTCAAGAGTCTTTTCCAACACCACAGTTCAAAAGCATCAATTCTTTGGTGCTCAGCCTTCTTCACAGTCCAACTCTCACATCCATACATGACCACAGGAAAAACCATAGCCTTTACTAGATGGACCTCTGTTGGCAAAATAATGTCTTTGCTTTTCAATATGCTATCTATGTTGGTCATAAGTTTCCTTCCAAGGAGCAAATGTCTTTTAATTAAGTGGCTGCAATCACCATCTGAAGTGATTTTGGAGCCCTCAAAAATAAAATCTGATACTGTTTCCACTGTTTCCCCATCTATTTCCCATGAAGTGATGGTTCTGAATGTTGAGCTTTACGCCAACTTTTTCACTCTCCTCTTTCACTTTCATCAAGAGGTTTTTAGTTCCTCTTCATTGTCTGCCATAAGGGTGGTGTCATCTGCATATCTGAGATTATTGATATTTCTCCCAGCAGTCTTGATTCCAGCTTGTGCTTCTTCCAGCCCAGTGTTTCTCATGATGTACTCTGCGTATAAGTTAAATAGGCAGGGTAACAATATATAGCCTTGATGTACTCCTTTTCCTATTTGGAACCAATCTGTTGTTCCATGTCCAGGTCTAACTGATGCTTCCTGACCTTCATATAGGTTTCTCAAGAGGCAGGTCAGGTGGTCTGGTACTCCCACCTCTTTCAGAATTTTCTACACTTTATTGTGATCCATACAGTCAAAGGCTTTGGCATAATCAATAAAGCAGAAAGAGATATTTTACTGGAACTCTCTTGCTTTTTCAATGATCCAGCAGATGTTGTCAATTTGATCTCTGGTTCTTCTGCCTTTTCTAAAACCAGCTTGAACATCTGGAAGTTCACTGTTCACATATTGCTGAAGCCTGGCTTGGAGAATTTTGAGCATTTTTACACATAAAATAGTATAAGAAATGATAAATCTAAATTAAATCAAAATGTCTAAAACTAACACTAAAAATCTGGTAAATCCAAACAGAGGACACTTGCTACTTGGAAGAAAAGCTATGATAAACCTAGAGCGCCTATTAAAAAGCAAAGGCATTACTTTGCCAACAAAGGTTCATCTAGTCAAAGCTATGATTCTTCCAGTAGTCATGTATGAAAATGAGATTTGGACCGGCAAGAAGGCTGAGTCTCAAAGAACTGATGTTTTCAAACTGTGGTGTTGGAGAAGACTCTCCAGAGTCCCTTGGCAGCAAGGAGATCCAACCAGTCAGTCCTAAAGGGAATCAGTCCTGAAAGCTCATTGGAAGGATTGATGCTGAAGCTCCAATACTTTGGTCACCTGATGTGAAGAGCCGATTCTTTGAAAAAGGCTCTGATGCTGGGAAAGATTGAAGGCAGGAGGAAAAGGGGATGACAGAGGATGAGATGGTTGGATGGCATCACTGACTAATGGACATGAATTTCTGCAAGTTCTGGGAGATGATGAAGGACAGAGAAGCTTGGCATGCTGCAGTCCATGGGGTAACAAAGAATTGGACACAACTGAGTGACAAAACAACAGAGGACATTAAAAATAGCTGATTTACTTTCAGCACTTACTCTGTTTAAATATTTTCACATCCTGCTTAATTTTAAAGATGGAAGTCATTTTAGTCAATTTCCTTTCTTTGTTCTCCTATATTAATCCAAAATGACAATTCTCATTTGCCTTTACAATCTTATGAAAGAATTGCATTTCTAAAATTCTCTTGAAAATTGGCATTGTGTTACTTTGATGAGTATATTTCTGTTTTCATTTAAATGGACGTTAAAATAGGTGCTCTGAGAAATCAGATGCAAAATGTTTTATCTGTTATCTGGCAATGACTGTGTTTTACTATCTTTGGTGCTAAAAACATCTCTTTCTATGGAGATAAAAAGATATTTAGCATTTAATTGTCTCAAATTACCTGTAGTTAAGTCTCTTTATGAGAGTTTGCAAAATAGGAAAAAGTAATGCTGAACAAGTTTTTAATAATCTAAATCACCACAGGAGTAGTTACTAACTAACAGATGGTTTCCAAGTATACATCTTTTAAAAGAGAAATCATTACTAAAGACCTGGTGTTAAAACTAAAGATTTCTTAGGAATCTATTTTATTTTTATTTTACTTTATTTTAAACTGTAGTAAAAACAATTTTATTTGTATAATTTTTATCTGTATACCCATGAGTTACTACCTTAGTTTTGCTAAGAATAACTTCTAACAAAGGTGATACTATTTTATTCTTCCAATTCTATCAAGATGTAATTGACAAAGAGAACTGGATAAATTTAATGCATACAGCATAATAATTTGACTTATATATATATCATTAAATGATTAGCATAATAAGTTTGGTGAATATCCATTATCACATATAGACGCAAAATTGTAAAAAAAAAGTTTTTTTCTTGTGATGAGAACTCTTAGGATTTACTCTTTAAACAATTTTCATAAATAACTTAAAGCAGTGTTAATTATATTTATCATGTTGTACATTACAACCCTGGTATTACCTTATAAATGGAAGTTTGTATATTTTGACTGTCTTCACCTAATTCCCCCTTTCCTTAATCTTCATTTCTGGTAACCTAAAAGTTGATCTCTTTTTCCATGAGTTTTTTTTTTTAATTTTTAATAGGATTTTCTATTAACATACATTTAATAAAAAATGATATCTACTCTGGCTCTCTTCTCCATTGTAAGGGGAAAAGTGGTGAGGAGGGGTTGGCACTCTGCCCATCCCTAGGCATCCGGACAAGCCCTGCCTCCAAGGCTCCCCTCTACGCACCACTTTCCAACAGGCTGTGACCTCCCAACAGATGGTTCAAAGTTATAAGTGCTTTAGGCCCTCCCTTGAGCTCCCCCAGCCCCCCCGCCTTTGGCAGAATTCAGGGGCCACATGGGAAAAAAAAAAAACAAACTTGCCTTTTGTTACTCTTGGACCCTTCATTCATGTCAGAAAGAGGATCTGGGGGCAGAGAGTGACATCTCTACTGGCTAGGGGGAATGGAGGAAAGGGACAATGATGAGGGACAGGGCCAAGAAGGGGATGGTGCTGAGCTGGCCTCACTGCAGCTGGTCACTGGGGAACAAGTCCTCCACAGCCGGGTTAGGCAGCAAGGTGCAGGGGTTGGTCAGTGTGCTGAGCCCCTCCAGGCCCAGTGGCTCCATGTGCAGCTCCTCCTCCAGCCCCAGCCCCAGCCCTAGCCCCAGCCCAGCTGCTGACACCTTGAAGCCCAGCACTCAGGCCAGGGCTGCTGCACCTTGTAGAAGCCTGGGAGGCGTCTCCTGTGAGGATGACGTTAGGCCCTGAGCCATAGTGAGAACAGTGGGTTACATTCTGGTGGCTGAGGGCATGAGGGTCCTGGGGCCCACTCACTGTCCTCTCACCCCCTAAGAATCCAGGCCGTTCGGAAAAGCCAGGGGGATCCAGCACCAGCTGGTCAATGGGTTCACCATGCTGAACTGCCCCAGGTTCCCGAGGCTGAAGTCACTCATCGATCGGTGGTAAGACTGTTGTCCATGCTCACTGGGGCTGGCTGGGTACAGTGTCCATTACTGTAGCTTCCTGCCCAGGGGCTGACACCCTGAGAGCTGCACTGAGCAGGCGTGAGAGGGCAGCCTTGGCTGCTGCAGAGGCTTTGGGGTGGGTGGCTAGGTGGGCAGAATGAAACCTTGGGTGCTGTAGTGGATATGGAGGCAGGCACTGGTTGGTGGGCAGCTTACTGGTATCCAGAGGGACACCCTGAGTGCTGGAAGACAAAGTGGGTGACATTGTTGGTAAAACCTGTTTGGGCAGTTGCTCTTGGGACCTTCTGGCATTGGCTGGGCCCACAGACTATGGGGACTGAGGGGCACATGGTGGTGGCAGAGGAAGGCCCTGAAGGCAGAAGCTGAGTAAGGCAGAGGTAGAGGTGGAGGGGTTGGCAGGGAGGGCAGAACCAGAGATGAAGCAGAAGAGGAGGAAGAGGGAGGAGTGACCCAGGGAGGTGGTGGGCAGTGCCTGGTGGGCCAAGGAGGCCAGCAGTCATGAGGGGTGACTGTGCGAGCCCTAGAGCTGGGGCTGGACTGCTCAGGAAAGCCTGGAGGTTGGGATTGCTTAGAGAGGACTGCAAGGATGGGTGGTTGAGAGGTGAATGATGTCCTGGCACATCATAGCCCAGATCCCCACTGATGCCCAGATGGGTCATGGTGTGGGTCAAACTGGAGGGACTGTTGCCCCCACTCAGGCTGAGACAGGCTATCTCCCTCTGGGTCCATGGGGTGGGCAGTGGTGGGGGGAAAGTGCAGGGTGGTGAGATCAGGTAGGGAGCTGCCCGTGTTCATGGCAGGTAGGAGGACAGGCACAGTAGCAGGCTGGTCAGGAGACAGGGAGATGTTAACTCCAGGGACTTCACAGGACCAAAGTTGGGAGGAGGATGAGGACAGCTTCTTAGCATCCCATGGTTTCAGCAAGTGCTTACCATTTAGCAAATTCTCCTCAACGGAAGGGACTTTGGAGTCCATCTCGCCATCCAGAAAATCTTCACGGCTGATCGGTAGGACCCTGGTGGGTGCAGGGCCTGGATAAGTGTCCGGAGGGCTGGGGGACATCATGCTTGTGTGAAGGACAGAGTCAGAGCTTGTTCTCTTAAGTGCAGATGGTAGTCGAAACAACTGCCCCTTCTCTGCAGAGAAATTGCCCCAGGGCAAAGTATCTTCTTTATACATTCATCTGCACTTGGGGTGCTTCCATATTTTGACTATTATAAATAATGGTGCTATGAACATTGGGGTATGCATGTTTTGAATGAGGTAATTTTTAAATTCAGATACCTACAAAGAAGTGGAACTGGTGAATCACATGGTAGTTTTTTAGTTTTTTTGAGGAAACTATAAGGTGGCTCAGAGGTTAAAGCCTCTGCCTGCAATGTGGGAGATTTGGGTTCAATCCCTGGGTCAGGAAGATCCCCTGGAGAAGAAAATGGCAACCCACTCCAGTATTCTTGCCTGGAGAATCCCATGGGTGGAGGGAGCCTGGTGGGCTACAGTCCACGGGGTCACAGAGTGGGACATGACTGAGCGACTTCGCTTTCATAAGGTTTGCTATAGTGGTTGCACCCATTTACATTACCATCAATACCATACAAGTGTTCCTTTTTTGTCATATCCTTTGTTATTTTTGGTTTTTGATGATAGTCATTCTGAGAAGGGGGAGAAGATAATTCATTTTGGTTTTGATTTTCTGATTTTGATTTGATGATTACTGATATCACGCATCTTTCCATGTGCCTGTTGGTTATCTGTATGTCTTCTTTGGGAAAATGTCTATTCATACATTCTATCATTTTTTAACTGGGTCATGTGTTTGCATGTTTGACTTGTATGAGCTGCTTAAATATAATAGATTAACTCCTTATTAGTCATGTCATTTACAATTAATTTTCATTCAGTAGATTGCCTTTTCATTTTGTTGATGGTTTATTTTGCTATGCAAAAGCTTTTAAGTTAAATTAGGTCACATTCGTTTATTTTTGCTTTTGTTTCTTATGCCATAGGAGACAGATCCAAACAAAAGGCTATGATTTATGTCCAAGAGTTTTCTGCCTATGTTCTCTGCTGGGAGTTTTACGGTGTCTGGTCTTATATTTAGAACTTTAACTCATTGTCAGTTTATTTTTGTATATAGTATGAGAAAATGTTCTAATGTCATTCTTTTACATGTAGTTGTCCAGTTTTCTGAGCACAGTTTAAAAAAAAACTATCTTTTCTTCATTGTGGATTCTTGCCTTTTTCACTGTAGATTAATTGACCATAAGTACATAGATTTATTTCTGGACTCTCCATTCTGTTCTGTTGATTAAATGTCTGATTTTGTACCAGTACCACACTGTTTTTTATTACTGTAGCTTTGTAGTACAGTCTGAAGTCAGGAGTCTGATTCTTCCAGCGATGTTCTTTCTCAAGAATTTTTTGGTCTGTGGGATATTTTTTGTTTCCACTTAAGTTTTAAAATTATTTTTTTAGTTCTCTGGAAAATATCATTGTTATTTTGATTAGGGCTGCATTGAATCTCTAGATTGCCTTGGATAGTATTCTCATTTTAACAATATTAGTTATTCTAATCCATGAGCACAGTATATTGTTTCATATGTATGTGTTATCTTCAAGTACTTTCATGAGTGTCTTTTAATTTTCCAAGTACAGATTTTTTTTATCACTTTAATTAAACTTATTCCAAAGTATTTTAATTTTTTTTGATTTAATTATATGATATTTTTAAAATTTCTCATTCTGCTTTTTGCTTTAATACATATTCAGTAAATATGTGACAGATTTCTATATATTAATTTTGCATCCTATAATTTTACTGAAGTCATTGATGAGTTTTTATACATGTGTAGGGCTTAAGAGGGTTTTTTTATAGTATTATGTCACCTTCAAACAGTGACACTTACATTTCTCCTTTCCAGTTTGGGTTATTTCTTTTTCTTGTCTGACCACTGTGACTCAATTCAGTGCAGCTCAGCCACTCAGCCATGTCTGACTCTTTGCAGCCCCATGGACTGCAGCACGTCAGGCCTCCCTGTCCATCACCAACTCTCAGAGCTTGCTCAAACTCATGTCCATCGAGTCGGAGATGCTCATCCTCTGTCATCCCCTGCTCCTCCTGCCTTCAGTCTTTCCCAGCATCAGAGTCTTTTCCAATGAGTCAGTTCTCCACATCAGGTGGCCAAAGTATTGAAGTTCCAGCTTCAGCATCAGTCCTTCCAATGAATATTCAGGACTGATTTCCCCTAGGATGGACTGGTTGGATCTCCTTGCAGTGCAAGGGACTCTCAAGAGTCTTCTTCAACACCACTGTTCAAAAGCTTAAATTCTTTGGTACTCATGAGTGCTTTCTTTATAGTCCAACTCTCACATCCATACATGATTACTGGAAAAACCAGAGCTTTGATTAGAGGGACCTTTATTGGCAAAGTAATGTCTCTGCTTTTTAATATGCTGTCTACGTTGGTCATAGCTTTTCTTCCAAGGAGCAAGTGTCTTTTAATTTCATGGCTGCAGTAACCATCTGAAGTGATTTTAGAGCCCAAGAAAATAACTGTTTCCATGTTTCCTCATGTATTTGCTATGAAGTGATGGGACCAGATGCTACGATCTTCATTTTCTAAATGTTGAGTTTTAAGCCAACTTTTTCATCAAAAAGCCAAGAGAGTTCCAGAAAAACATCTACTTCTGCTGTGGCTAGGCCTTCCAATACCTGTTGAAGAAAAGTGGCAAGATAGGCATCAGCGTCTAGATCCTGGGTTTTATAGGAAATGCTTTCAGCTTTTCAATTTTCAGTATGGTGATAGTGCTGGGCTTATTGCAATATTCTATATAATCTTGAGGTATATTCTGTTTGTACTGACTTTATTTTTTAATCACAAATGGATGTTGAATTTTGTCAAAAACATTTCATATTTATTGAGATGATTGTATTTGTTTTATTCTTCAACTTGTTAATGTCTTGTATTACATTGATTGATTTTTGCTTATGGAACTATCCTTGCATTTCTGGTATGAATCCATTGAATCAAGGTATATGATCCTTTTAAGTATATTTGAATTTGGCTTGCTAATATTTTCTTGCAGATTTTTACATTTATGTTTCTTAGTGATACTGGCCTGCAACTTCCCTTGGTTTTTATATCTTTGGTTTGGTATCAGAGAAATGCTGACCCTGTAGAATGAGTTATGAAGCATTGTTCCTATACAGTTTTTGGAATAGAGAAGTATTGGCACTAACTCTTTGATAAATGTTTGGTAGAATTCACTTGTGAAGTTACCTGGTCTTGGAGTTTTTGATAGTTGGGATTTTTTTTATCACTAATTTCAGTGTGAGTGGTGGTAATTGTTCTGTTCATATTCCTTATTCAGTCTTGTGATATTGTGCAGTTCTCAGAATGTGTCCATTTCTTCTCTGTTGATCATTTTATTGGCATATAATTGTTCTTAGCAATTCCTTATTATCCTTTGTACTTCTGTAGTGTTAGTTGTAATCTCTCTTTTTCAATTCTTTTTTTTTTTTGATTTGCACATCTCATTCATTTTTCTTGATCACTCTATCTAAAAGTTTAATATTTTTTTTTTAAATACAGCTTTTAGCTTCATTGATCTTTTCTATTGTATTCTTAGTCTTCATTCACTTTTGCTCTGAATTATACGATTCATTTCCTCCTACTAACTTTTGTTGGGTTTTTTGTTGTTTTGCTTTCTTTTTCTAGTTCCTTTAGATGTAAGGTTAGAATCTTTTTTTTTTTTTTTGATATTTTTGTTTTTCTGATGTAGGCTCGTGTCACTATAAATTCTCATTTTAGAACTTTTGCTGCTTCCCAAAGATTTTGGGCCACTGTGTTTTCACTTTCATTTACCTTCAAGTATTTTTATTTCCTTTTGATTTTTTCATGGACCCATTCATTGCTTAGTAGAATACTGTTTAGCCTCCACATATACTTGTATCTTTTAAAGTTTTTTTTTTTTTTTTGTTTGGTTTCTAGTCTCATAGCATTGTAGTCTGAAAAGATGCTTGTTATTATTTCAGTCTTTTCAAACTGACCAAGAATTATTTTGTAGTGTCTCATATAATCTTGCCTGGAGAATGTTTCAAGTGCAATTCAATATGAATTCTGTTGCTTCTGGATGGAATGTTCTTTTCAAATCTATTTGACCTACTATATCACTTACACCAGTGTTTCTGTGCTGGCTTTCTGTCTGGATAATCTGTCCATAGATGTGCATGTGGTGTTAAACCCCTCACTATTACGGAATACTGCCTGTTTTTGCTTTATGTTTGCTGCAGTGCTCAGTTGCTCAGTCATGTCCGACTCTTTGTGGCCCCATGGACTGTAGTCCACCAGGCTCCTCTGTTCATGGAAGAATTCTGTTCCAGGCAAGAATTCTGGAATAGGGTGTCATTTCATACTTGAGAAGATATTCCTAATTTCAGCACTGAACTTGCATCTCCTGCACTGGCAGGCAGATTTTTTACCACTAGGCAAAACAACCATAGTTTTATTTATTTAGGTGCTCATATGTTGGTGGTATTTTATACACACACACACACACACACACACACATATATACACACAATTATTATAGCTTTTGGAATTATCCCTTGATAATTGTGTTACATTCTTCATTGGTTTTTACAGTTTTTGTTTTAAAGTCTATTTTGGCTCATATAAGCATTGCTACTTTGACTTTATTTTTGTTTCCATTTCCATTTGCATAGAATACCTTTTCTTATTCCCTCACTTTCACTGTGGGTTTTTAGATCTGAAGTTAGTCTCTTGTAACTAGCATATATATGGTTTTTGCTTTTGTGTCCATTGAGTCCTTATGTCTTTTTATTGGAGCATTTAGTCCATTTATACTTAATCATTTATAGATATGTACTCACTGCCATTTTATTAATTGTTTCAGGGTTGTTTTCAGGACTTTCTCTGGTTACATTCTTCTCTTTCCTTTTTCTTTCCTTGTGATTTAATGATTATCTTAATGGTATATTTAGATTCCTTCCTGCTCTTACTGTATGTATCCTTTACAAAATTTTAGTTTGTCACTACCATGAATGGCAATATAATTAAATGCTTACATTTTCCTGAGAATTTTATTATTATTTTAAATATATATTGAAAACAAATAAAAAGCATGGAGCTGCATCAGTGAAATACACTTCATGATAAGTACAAATGAGAACCATGAGACAGTTATAATGCAAAACTTGGTTCATAGAGGAAACATTCTGGAACATATTATTAAAAACCTTAAGTATGTGTTCAATTTTTGAAAGGCTTATGTACACATAAATTGAACACACTTAAAGAAAAGACAAGAACCAAACATCTTTATAACATTTCCAAAGAGATTTAGTCAATATATACGTTTAAATAATAGGCTATCAGGAAATATAGAAAGTACTTTTTAGATGAAAATGTTCAGAAAAAAGTATACTAATAAATCATGAGATATAATTCCTCCAAAACAAAAATTTTAAATTGCTAGTCTATTTACCACTGGTTTCCTTCTCATGAAGTTTTAAGAGGTACCTATAATTGGTATTTCTCAGTGATCAAGCAAAGAATGGGTACCCAAAGGGCACCCAAAGATGGGTAAAATATAGAAATACAATAGAATGGGAAAGACTATACATCTCTTCAAGAAAATTAGAAATACCAAGGGAACATTTCATGCAAAGGTGGGTAAAATAGAGGACAGAAATGATATGTACCTGAGAGAAGCAGAAGATATTAAGAAAAGGTGGTAAGAATACACAGAAAAACTATACAAAGAAGATCTTAATAACCCAGATAACCACAATGATGTGATCCCTCACCTAGAGCCAGACATGCTGGAGTGCAAAGTCGAGTGGACCTTAGGAAACATCACAACGAATGAAGCTAGTGGAGGGAGTGGAATTCCAGTTGAGCTATTTCAAATCCTAAAAGATGATGCTATGAAAGTGCTGTACTCAATATGCCAGCAAATTTGGAAAACTCAGCAGTGGCCACAGGACTGTAAAGGTTAGTTTTCATTCCAATCCCAAATAAAGGACATGCCAAAAATATTCAAACTACCACACAATTGCACTCATCTTACACATTAGGAAAGTAATGCTCAAAATTCTCCAAGCAAGGCTTCAACAGTATGTGAACCATGAAATTCCAGATGTTCAAGTTGGATTTAGAGAAGGCAGAAGAACCAGAGATCAAACTGCCAACAATAAGTGGATCATAGAAAAAGCAAGAAAGTTCCAGAAATAAAAATCTACTTCTGCTTTATTGAATATGTCAAATTTAAAGAGATGGGAATACCAGACCACTTGACCTGCCTCCTGAGAAATCTGTATGCAGGTCAAGAAGCAATGGTAAGAATCAGACATGGAACAACAGACTGGTTCTAAATTGGGAAAGGAGCACATTAAGACTGTATATTGTCACCTTACTTATTTAACTTATATGCAGAGTACATCATGAGAAGTGCTGGACTGGAAGAAGCACAAGCTGGAATCAAGATTGCCGGGAGAAATATCAATAACCTCAGATATGCAGATGACACCACCCTTATGGCAGAAAGTGAAGAGGAACTAAAACACCTCTTAATGAAAGTGAAAGAGGAGAGTGAAAAAGTTGGCTTACAACTCAATATTCAGAAAATGAAGATTATTGCATCTAGTGCCATCACTTCATGGCAAATAGATGAGGAAACAATGGAAACAGTGACAGACTTTATTTTCTTGGGCACCAAAAGCACTGCAGATGATAACTGCAGCCATGAAATTAAAAGACACTTGCTCCTTGGAGGAAAAGCTATGACCAACCTAGACAGCATTTTAAAAGCAGAGACATTACCTTCCCACAAATGTGCAACTAGCCAAAGCTATGGTTTTCCAGTAATCATGTATGGATGTGAGAGTTGGACCATAAAGAAAGCTGAGTGCCAAAGAATTGATGCTTTTGAACTGTGGTGTTGGGGAAGACTCTTGAGAGTCACTTGGACTGCAGGGAGATCCAACCAATCCATCCTAGGAGAAATCAGTCCTGAATCTTCATTGGAAGGACTGATGCTGAAGCTGAAACTCCAATACTTTGGCCACCTGATGCGAAGAACTGATTCATTGGAAAAGACCCTGATGCTGGGAAAGGTTGAAGGCAGGAGAAAGGACAACTGATGATGAGATGATGAGATTATTAGATGGTATCACCGACTCAGTGGACGTGAGTTTGAGCAAGCTCTGAGGGTTAGGATGGACGGGGAAGCCTGGCGTGCTGCAGTCCATGGGGTTGCAAAGGGTCAGACAGGACTGAGCATTTAAACTGAACTTGGGACCATGCTCCATCTTGATGCTTTCTTTCAGGTTATTCACTGGGTTCTTTGTCAATATTTTAGCTTTCTCTTTTTGTTCATTGATAGTAGTTCCTTCATGCTGTCTATCTTATTGACATTATCATTTAAAAATAAAGTGTCTTTGGAATGATTTTCTTATAAACATTCTCTGATGACTTAACTTCAATAACATTTTGTCTTGTAACTTTTGGACCATTGACTGTAGATTTTACCTTTTTTTTTTTTTTTTTTTTTACAAAATCCATCAAATCTTGTTGAAAAGAAGACAAACCTTTACTTTTTATTCATAGATTTTTAGTCTGATAATAACTTGAAGATAACATTTTTAAACTTTGTATATAATACAAGTACAAAGTAAATTACTTTTAGAGTTGAAGAGATGATTGTTGACAGACTTGGAGGAGATTCCAAACCCTTTAATTTCTCTGAAAAAGAGGCAAAGTTTTCTTGCTTTTTGCTTTTCCTGTACTACAGTTTCTTAATTTAAAAAATTTTTATATATGCCTAAAATTTCTATGGGCTTCCCTGTTGGCTCAGATGGTAAAGTATCTGCCTGCAATGCAGGAGACATTGGTTCAATCCCTGGGTTAGGAAGATCCCCTGGAGAAGGGAATGGCTACACACTCCATTACTCTTGCCTGGAGAATCTGATGGACAAAAGAGCCTAGAGAGCTACAGTGCATGAGCTCACAAGGAGCTGGACATGACTGAGTGATTACCACTTTCTAGCCATAACTCTCTCTCTCTCTCTCCTATGTGCGTGTGTGTGTGTGTGTGTGTGTATGTGTGTATGCAAGCTCTTCTGAAAATATTCATTTACTTCTTTACTTCAGCTTTCTCCTGTCACCTCCCACATTCATGCCAAGGAGTCACAAGTTTATATTTCCAGCACTCATAGCTCTAGTCTCTTTGAAATTCTAATTTAAGTGAGCAAGCACCACAAGAGATGTTAATGGGCAAAATAAAGCAAAATATATACATTGTCAGATAAAAATGCAAGTATGAGCATAAATAATAAAAGACTTCATTAAGGGGAACTATTACAACAGAGAAAATGCTCTTACCATCAAATTTATAAGTATCTTAAAAATGAGATAGAAAGGGAGTGTTTTGTGTGTGTGTGTGAGAATAAACAAAACTAGCAGGAGCTAGGTGTGAGGGAGTGGGATGAGGCAGTGGCAAAATCAGAGAGTTGAGCAGCAAATATTTTTCTTTGTAGTTCCTCCTCTTGGGAGAGAGAAGAAAGGAAGAGAAGTTTCTTGTTACAGTACTTGCATAAGCTCAAGTGCAAGTTCAAGTTCAAAGGAAAGAAGAAAAGCCGAATTAAAGGTTGGATACGTCATACTAGTAGGCATTTTGCTTACTGGTTAGTGAAAATTAACAGTGATATTAATTTCTTATTAAGCAAATAATATTCAGATTCTTTAGAGGAAAATTTTAACATATCAGTCCCCAAACTTTATTTCATTGAAGACAATTTTGCTGCAGGATGGGATGGTTTTGGTATGATTCAAGTGCATTACGTTTATTGTGCACTTTATTTCTATTATTACCTTATGATATATAATGAAATAATTATACAACTCACCATAATGTAGAATCAGTGGACAGGCTATAAATAGAGATCAAACTTCGCTCACTTGCCCGCCGCTCATCTCCTGCTGTGCGGCCTGGTTCCTAACAGGCCATGCATGGGTAGCGTCCATGGTCTGAGGATTGTGGATCCCTGATTTAGAGCATCCGTCTCTAGCATTGTCATAGTAATCAAAGGGATCATCGCAAGGGGTGTAGCTAACATATGAAGTAAGGTGTTTTCCTGGAACAAAAAGAGGTAGGGAATTCTTAATCATCACTGCTTTCCAGGTACACAGGGATCAGGTAAAGTTCAACACTGCCAAAAAAAAATACCAATTTCTGTTTTACCTCATGGACTACTATTTTACTTCATTAAAATATTTCATTTTTTAGCTTCTCCATTCTCAACAGTAATATTACTAAATGCTCAGTAATTCTGACCAGCAGCCACTCAGAAGATCTTTGAAGTGATTGCCCTTGATCAAAAAGGGCTCCAAATGGAAGCATGCAATGTGTGCTTGAGAAAAATTATTGGCACTTTCTTACTCTCTACCCTCTTTCTGTCAATCACTGTTACTTGTACAATAACTTTCGATTTTGGAAGACTGCTAAAACATCTCCAGGGGAAAAGTCCAAAATACTTTTCTACAGTCAGATATCTCACTCTGCAGTGTACTAGTCAACATCCATATCCTGCCTTGTAATCGCTTTTTTTTCCTGTCCCAACCTCTTTACATTCCTAAAACCCCTTTCATCATGCCTTCTAGAATGCTCTGTTACCCATAACTCCCTATGCAACATCAGATTCTTTTTAATCTGTCCTGTGTTCATCACCCTGATGACACTGCTTCCCCCTGTCTTCTCTTTGGTAGTTGCTTTTTCTTTCATAACTGAAGTTCCTATAGCTTGACTAGTTCAGGGGAAAAATAAAAGCTTTCTGTCAGCATATTTATCAGGTTAATATTACATTTATAAATTAACCTATGGATAATTAATACCTTTTTATATTTAATCTACATAGCCAAAAATACCAAAAGAATTTTCATTTTTTAAAGTCTCCTTTGGTTTTGTCAGAGCATTTTAATTTTTTTCATACAGATTGTACATCTTTATTAAGTTGATTCAAAGGTATTTTCTTTTACATCGCTGTCTCAAACAGGGCATATTTTTCAATATACTGACTGTGCATATGTGCTCAGTCTCTCAGTCGTGTCCAGCTTTTCGCAACTTTTAATTTTATGTAATCATGGTGATCATATAGGGCTTACCTTTGGATGCAATATGGTGAATTTTCCTGCCACACTTTTAAGACTGAATAACACTTGTTTTCTTGGAATAATCCCACCTGGTCATAATGTATTGATCTTTGAAATGATAGAGTGCCTTGATCTTTCCTCTTAGTGCATGCATTTTTGTTCACCTGTATCCATTATATAATTTAGTTCATTGGTTCTTATCCTTTCATCATCTATTTTTTACTTGACATTTCAGTCAATACTATTATTGTCTTATTTTTCTTAATTAATGCTTTTTATATTATTCCCTATATTTTTCTGGTCCTATAAATTTACTTTAAGATTCCTCATTTTATTACCTTTTGGTTATAGTAGTTGCTATGTTACAACACCTTTTTAATTTATTTTTTATTAATGTATTTTTTCCTGGGGACACTGACAGGTTGGCCTAGTAATTTGAAGATGAGGTTGTTTCCAAAGGAAGAGAGCCCTCCTGAAAAACAGAGCTTTCCACGAGGTGATCACTATCCCTCGTTCTGCTGTGCACACCATAGTTGGGGGTCCCAGAATAATCCTGATGTTGCCCCACTATTCCTAGTAAGCACAGGTTGGATGAGTTGTTTTCTGCATTAGAAAAAAAAAAAAAAAAACACTGTGGCACCAATCCACAAAACTCAATGATAAGATAGTTCAGTTCATTTCAGTCACTCAGTCATGTCTGACTCTTTTCAACCCCATGGACTGCCACAGCCCAGGCCTCCAGGTCCATCACCAACTCCTGGAGTCTACTCAAACACATGTCCACTGAGTTCGTGATGCCATCCAACCATCTCCTCCTCTGTTGTTCCTTTCTCCTCCTACCTTCAGTCTTTCCCAGCATCAGGGTTCTTTTCCAATGAGTCAGTTTTTGCATCAGGTGGCCAAAGTATTGGAATTTCAGCTTCAGCATCAGTCCTTCCAATGAATATTCAGGACTGATTTCCTTTAGGATGGGCTGGTGGATCTCCTTGCAGTCCAAGTGACTCTCAAGAGTCTTCTCCAACACCACAGTTCAAAAGCTTCAATTCTTTGGCACTCAGCTTTCTTTATGGTGCAACTCTCACATCCATACATGACTACTGGAAAAACTATAACCTTGACTAGATGGACCTTTGTTGGCAAAGTAATGTCTCTGCTTTTGAATATGCTGTCTAGGTTGGTCATAGCTTTTTCCCAAGGAGCAAGCATCTTTTAATTTCATGGTGCAGCCACCAACTGCAGTGATTTTGGAGCCCCTCAAATGTCACTGTCACTGTTTCCACTGTTTCCCCATCTATTTCCCATGAAGTGATGGGAACAGATGCCATGATCTTCGTTTTCTGAATGTTGAGCTTTAAGGCAACTTTTTCACTGTCCTCTTTCACTTTCATCAAGAGGCTCTTTAGTTTTTCTTCGCTTTCTGCCATAAGGGTGGTGTCATCAGCATATCTGAGGTTATTTATATTTCTCCTAGCAATCTTGATTCCAGCTTGTTCTTCATCCAGCCCAGCTTTTCTTATGATGTACTCTGCATATAAGTTAAATAAGCAGGGTGACAATATACAGCCTTGATGTATTCCTTTTCCAATTTGGAATCAGTCTTTTGTTCCATGTCAAGTTCTAACTGTTGCTTCTTGACCTGCATACAGATTTCTCAGGAGGCACATCTGGTGGTCTAGTATTCTCATCTCTTTAAGAATTTTCCACAATTTGTTGTGATCCTCACAGTCAAAAGGTTTGGTGTAGTCAATAAAGCAGAAGTAGAAATTTTTCTGGAACTCTCTTGCTTTCCCAGTGATTCCACTAATGTTGGCAATTTGATCTCTGGATAGGAAGACAAGGACATACTTAAAAACCTTTTTCCAACCACACATACACATATCCTTTGCCCTGTTCCACTCATGGATGCTGTTTTAGCAAACACACTGTTATCTAACACCTTGTATTTGTCACCCTTGGTGTTTCTCATTTTTATGAGTTTAACAAACCATCAACCCCCTTAGGCCTGCTGGATCATGTCAATAATGGAGACAGTGTGAGAAAAAAATTATATTCATGCTAGCTTACCATATTTTGAAGAATCAGAAATCTCGATGCACTTTTTCTACTAGTAATTTTTTAATCATTATACTAATCCAAAGTGATTGAATTATGAAAACTGATTTAGGCAATGTAATGAAACTCCTAGCACTTGAATTTAAGCACTAGTTCTATGTTTAAAGTAAAGAATGACTTAGTTTAGTATTTTACAAGGTCTAAATTTCAGAGTATCTAGCCACACTCCCTAAGAGCCATAAATAAGCTCATTTGGTCTCCAGATAGCCCCTAATGGCTATCTTTCCTAAAAACTAAGGAAAAAAGTACTAAGTTCATATTGCTTCTATCACATCTACTAACGTTCTTTGATGGAAGTACTTTTTCTCCCCAAATACAGGTATCCAGTTTGCAGGACTTCCCTGCCAGACCAGTGGTTAAGATTCTGAGCTTCCACTGTAGGAAATATAGGTCTGATCCCTGATCAGGAACCAAGATCCTACATGTCATGGGGTAGGCAAAAAAAAAGAAAAAAAATCCAGTTTTCTTGGTGACTCACAGGCTGTTACAATATCATTCCTGACACACTTTATCTGTTTTCATAGTTGTTCTGCCCTCCCTAGAATGTTGCACATACATTGCTTTCTAGACCCTATTTGGCTAGGGAGTGCCTGCTTCCTTCTCCACACTATCAGTGAGGGAGCATTAAAACTTATTTAATCTATAGTTTAAAAATCAGTTATAAATCATTTATAACTTATAAATATATATATATATAAATTATGTATATATAATTTATAAATATATATAAATTATGCATATATAATTTAGAAATATATATATATATATGTTATATATATAATTTATAAATATCAGTCTATATATCCCCTCATTTAATTTCTATTTCTACTGCTACAGTTCATTTATAATTAGTCTAATACACGGCTTATTGGAATCTTTGTTTTCTTATGAGGTACAACTGATAGTGGGGTGTTTACTAACAAATATCAGCTGGGCCCATTCTGGACGACTTGAGTTCTGTTCTCTCACCTAAAATTGCAATATCCTCTCCTGGGGTTCTCCCCACATACTGGGGATAAGATATGGGATGGTGTTCCCTTCCTTTAATTCAGAGCAGAATTAAATCTTATCTCTTAAGATAATGTTCTGTCCAAGAAAAGCAACCCCGTCATTCAAGTTGGCCTCTTTCCCTCTTCCACCAGCAACAATTTCCAGGTCAAAAAGAAACACAAAAATAACAGCGTGTTCATGTGAATTCACAGGTGAGTTTGAGGACTTCACTTGGAAGTCATGATGCACCTACCTTTGCTCGTTCCAGGTTTGGGTCCTCATTCTTCTCCCTTCAGTAGTCATCATTCTTGTTTGCTGTGATATCTGGGGATATTTAGATGATACTGGTGGTCTTCTCCCACCTTCCCCCACTATTCCTGCCCTCACCCTCACCAAGACTCTCATTTAATTCGTCTGCAACATGACCTGAGCATTGCAATTTTAAAAATCCCACTGACCAGATGATTCTAGTATGTGTTCAGGGTGTCTAGTGCTTCACTAAGTTTTTCTTCCAATCTGTATCTAAACCCAGTTGTGAAGCCAGATGTAGGTTCTTTCTCAGAGGTCAGAACCAACTACGTAAATAGTGGCATACTGTGCAAAATTAAAATACGGAACCTCTTTTTGAAAACTGTTAAGAATTTCAAGACTGCGGAAACAGAGTATGGAATCAAGCATGGTTTGCTTCTAGGCATGGGCCCTAGTCACAGGGCACTGACTGAGTTAGTCCTGCCTGAAATCTACTGGTAATACTTAAGAGGCTTCCCTCCTGTGGGTTGTATTTTTTCTTCCATACTTCTCTGCTTCCCTACTCAGGCTCTTTGTCTACTCACCTATTACTACGATTGCATTCTTCTGTCCCCACACCCTACCTGATTTGGTTGGTAAAGGTGGTATTAAGAGCAACTTGAGTTGTGGTCGTGTCTTCTATCTCTTTCCTTGGACACCAATTTTCTTAAGTGTTATTGTCCTCTTTTTCTTATTTGGTTATTACTAGGAAATTTTAGGGATATTTTTAACAGTATAGCTTTTCCACCTTTTTACCCAGAAGATATTTTTGCAATTTTGATTTTATTTTAATGTAACCTGTTACATTTAAGCAATGAAAGCATACTTTTGATATGAAAATTAACCAGGACAAAGAGAATGAGAAAATGATCCTAAAGCTGTTCTGGTATAAGCCACGGTTATTCTTAAAACAAGTCTCCCACTGTGTGCTAAAGAAATACGAAGTATAAGGTAACTACTAGTTACTTAACATGTATACAAAATTCTGTATGACTTTCGGGACTAATTTTCCTCTTTCCACACTTGCCCATTTCAATTATACTCCCTCCCCTTCCCTGTACCTTCCAATAACTTAAGCAAGGGAAAACATAGGATTCATGTCTGAAAAGAGATACAAGAATCATAGAGTCCATAATAACCATCACATCCTTCAAGATGAAAGCAGTTTTGACTCTGGGGTCAGGCTTGGAACTGAATTTCAGGACCTAGCATTTCCTTTCCCTCAGAAAGATGGAGCTGTCAGCACCTCTGACAGGTCCCTGCATCTTAATACTCAGCTGACCTTGCGGCATGCGATGGATTTACAATACTCAGTGAGTGGGGAAGGAGCCAACACCACTGTGATATAGTGCTACGCCAGTTAAAGTGGGAGAAGCCTGCTCATTCTGGATCTCAGGAAGACTTTAATCTTCTAGATTGGAGCTGAAGTTTATATGACATGCAGATATAAAATCTCTGGGAATTCAGCTGCCAGAGGCTCAGCAAGAACACACTGAAAAGGAAAATAAAGGCCTGCTAATGTGAAATGTATACTAGTGAGCCTAACAGGTTAATGTGATTCTGGTAGATGTAGGGCAATCCCCTTGCTGATATGATTGCTGAAATAGTTCTTTTCTCTCTTTTTAAGCATGTTCTTTCAATTCTTCAAGGTCAAGCTCAAGTGCAATGCTTAAGTAAAGTTTTTCCTCATGGAATCTAACACTATATTTTTCTTCTGAACTTTTCTCCCTATTGTTGATTCTGCTGGTGTGTGTGTGTATACATATGTGTATTCCATACTGTTAAATCACTTATTTGTGTATGTTAAAAAGTAAATATAAAAGGTACATGAATGGTTTAATACATGCAAAGTTTATATGATGCAAAGAGCTGACTCATTGGAAAAGACCGTGATGCTGGGAAAGACTGAAGTCAGGAGGAGAAGAGGACGACAGAGGATGAGATGGTTGGATGGCATCACGAACTCGACATGAGTTTGAGCAAGCTCCAGGAAATGGTAAAGAGAATGAGCAACAACAAATATATGCACTCTTGTCACACTAACTAGAATGCTTAATCCCATGGGCAAAATCATTGTACAAGCCCTGTATAGCTATTTTGTTCCTAAGTATGCTGAATGCAATGCTGTGACCCTATCATTCAACATTCAGTAAAAGTGGGTGTTGTTGGATATATGAAAAGTAGAACAGTTTGTCAATTCTGAAGAATTATTTTAAGTAAATATATTCATGAATTTGGAATAAACTTAGCGAAGCTAACTTTTCTTAACCAAATTTAACCTCTAATTTTTACCTGTTTATACAAAAAGGTAAAAGTAGGGCTTCCCTAGTAGCTCAGTTGGTAAAGAATCTGCCTGCAATGCAGAACGGGGTGCAATCCCTGGGGTGGGAAAGTCCCCTGGAGAAGGAATGGAAACCCACTCCAGTACTCTTGCCTGGAGACTTCCATGGACAGAGGAGCCTGGCAGGTTGCAGTCCACGGGATTGGAAAGAGTCAAATACAACTGTAAGACTAACTTTCACTTTTTCACAAAAAGTAGAAGGAAAGGAGTAAAGAAAACTTAGAGACACAGTAAGGCATGACATTATAAGAGATAAATGGAAACATCTCCTTCATTTCCCATACCAATAACTTGAACCAAATCTCAGAGGTTAATTTTTTCTACTTATATGGTAGACATATGTTTTAAATGTCTATCCAAATACTGTTCCATAGGAAAATTTTTTCTTATAAGAAACAAGGCATATCTTCAGGTAGAAATTTAATATAAAGTAACAAACCAGACAATAAAAATACCTTTACCAAATGCCATAGATCCACCTTGTGCTAAAAGTGTGTTTCCCAGGGTAAACGTAAAGAGATAATGAATTCTTTTTCCTAACTTCAGCACAATGGCAAATCTAGTCACTTGAATTCTAGTTTTTATAAGAAAATATACTAAATATTTTCTAAATTTGAATTCTTTAAAAATATCATGTTTAATAAAGAAGAAATAACATATTCTGTTACCAGGAATTTATTAGGAAATGGGATGATTGGATAGTTTTAACAAATACATGAAAGGTATCTTTAAAAATATGTCTTTTAAGAGATTTATGTATATTAATTTTGATTCCTGCAACTTCACTGAATTCACTGATGCACTCTAGTAGTTTTCTTACTAGTATCTTTAAGGTTTTCCATATGTATTATCATGTGATTTGCAAACAGTAACCATTTCACTTCTTCCTTTTCAGTTTGTACATCTTTTATTCTTTTTTCTTCTCTGGTGATTATGACTAGGGCTTCTAAAATTATGTTGAATAAAACTCTTGTCTTATTCCTGAACTTAGAGGAAATGCTATCAGCTTTTCACCATTGAGTATGATATTAGCTGTGAATTTGTCACATTTGGGCTTTATTATGTTGAGGTTTAGTCCCACCATGCCCACTTTCTGGAGAATTTTTATTAGAAATAAATGCTGAATTTTTATCAAAGGCTTTTGCTTCATCTATGGAGATTATCATACAGTTTTCCTTTTAAATTAGTTAGCATGATATGTCACATTGATTGATTTGCGAATATTGAAAAATCCTTACACTGTTGGAATAAATTACACTTGATCATATTTTATGATCCTTTTAATGTATTTCTGGATTCGGTTTGCTAGTATTGCTAGTATTTAGTGGAGAAAAATACATTGTTGGTGGGAATGCAAATTGTTGCAGCCACTGTAGAAAACAGTATGAAGTCTTCTGAAAAAAATGACAAATAGAAGTACCATATGAGCCAGCAACTCCATTTGGGGATATACACCAAAAGAACAAAAGCACTAACTGGAAACGATACATACATTCCAATGTTCATGAAGTATTATTTACAATTGCTAGGACATGGAAACAACTTAAGCATCCATCGACAAATGAATGGGTAAGGAAGATGTGTGAGCAGTAATGGAATACTGCTCAGCCATAAAAGGAGGAATTCCTGCCATCTGCAGCAACATGGATGGACTAGGAGAGCATTCTCCTAAGTGAAATAGGTCAAACGGAAAAAGACAAATACTGTATGTTATCACTCATATGTGGAAGCTAAAAATACAACAAACTAATGAATATAACAAAAAAGAAGCAGACTTACAGATATAAAGACAAACTAGTGGTTACCAGTGGGGAGGGGGAAGGGCACTATAGGGGTGGAGAAGTGGGAGATTCAAACTCCTGGGTATAAGACAGGCTCAAGAATGTCCTTTACAATATGGGGAATACAGCTAATCATGTGTAATAACTATAAATTGAAAATAACCATTAAAATTGTATAAACTTAAAACAATAAAATTAAACTCCTTCAGGAAAACAGTCTTCTCATGGAAAAGTTAACAAATTATTTGAAAAGGAAAAAAGCAAAGAAAGGAAGAAAAATATAATGTGAAGTAATTTGTGTTCACATAATTCACAAATGCAGGTTGTGGATATCAAAGTATTTTACATACACATAAAGCCAGGAGAAAGAAGAAAGTAAGAAATTCACGTTGAATACTTCCAATGAAAAAGGAAAGTTATAATAGTTTAGAATGAATTTTCATAATCATTTCCTTACACCAAAATATGAAATGCTTATAAGTGAAACAATTTCTTAAGAGTGATCAAGTTAACCCTGCTGCTGCTACTGCTGCTAAGTTGCTTCAGTCATGTTGGACTCTGTGCGACCCCATAGATGGCAGCCCACTAGGCTCCTCTCTCCCTGGGATTCTCCAGGCAAGAATACTGGAGTGGGTTGCCATTTCCCTCTCCAATGCATTAAGTGAAAAGTGAAAGTGAAGTCAGTCATGCCCGACTCTTAGCGACCCCATGGACTGCAGCCTACCAGGTTCCTTCATCCATGGGATTTTCCAGGCAAGAGTACTGGAGTGGGTTGCCACATTAGAAAAAACTCATGAAAACAGTATTAAATCTATTTTAAGTATTTTCTAGGATATTATAAATTAATACAGCAGGACATGCTAAAATTAAACGTTTACAGTCTAGAATTATTTTCTTAAACATATAACTCTTTTAAAAATGTCAACTAAAATATTATTATGCAGCTTTAAAGTCATTTTCCAAAAATTACTCTTTTATTAGCATTTTACACACTTTAGGTACTAAACTGTTATGGTGTATTTCTGACCTTTTATGTTGAGTTCATAGTATAAATCCTAAGTTAAAAAGTCTTTGAAAGTGAAAGTGAAGTTGCTCAGTCATGTCCAACTCTTTGCGACCCGTGGACTGTAGCCCACCAAGTTCCTCCATCCATGGGATTCTCCAGGCAAGAATACTGAAGTGGGCTGCCATTTCCTTCTCCAGAGGATCTTCCCAACCCAGGGATCGAACCCAGGTCTCCCATGTTGCAGGCAGACGCTTTAACCTCTGCACCACCAAGACACTCAAAATGCATGTTATACACACCATTTTTGGAATCAACAAGTAATTTTCCTTTTTAAAAAATGACTTCAATAACTCATTCCAAAGAAATTGCTTCATTCTAATAATAGTGAATTTTAGAAAATATGTGCTGCATTTGTCCTGAATTAAAATGTCCTTCTGGTGTTTACTTATTCTTTCTTACTGTTTTCCCTAAGGATACTTATACAATAATGTGTTCACTTATGCTGGTTTACCAGAAGGAGGAAAAAAATGAGTAAAAATATACAGTATATTTTATGACCAAAACCACCAAGACTTTTTCAAATACTGCTGCAGGGAGGCATAACCGTTTTTCTTTTTGTGGTAAAATGGAAGTATGTGCTGTTTTCCTTAACAAAGAGCAAAATATCCATGGTCCTTTTTTCTTTCTTTAATATATTTCTACTGATTTCCAAAAAGTTTTCCGCCACTTATCATGAACACATGAAGTAGTTCTATGGTTGTGCTAAGGTTAACTTATTATTTCATTCTCTGTTTGCTGAGATTAGTGTTGATTATTTAATTTAGAATGTTACTTTAAAAATATGTATAGCAAAGTTGCTTTCAATACCATGGTGGGCATATAAATAAACATGGTAAACACTGGAAGCAACCTATGTGTCCACTGACAGGTGAATAAACAAACAGATGTGGTATGTGTGTATATATATACATACATACACACACACACATATATGTAATGGAATATTAAGTCATAAAGAAGGCAATCAGGACACATGCTATACCATAGATGAACCTTGCAGATATTTATTTATATAAAATAAATCAATTACAATAAAAATGTCTATGAAGGACATAAAATAGTCAAATTCAGAAACAAAAAATAGAATGGTAGTTGCCAGGGGCTGGAGGGAGGGGGTAAGGAGTTACTGTTCAGTGTGTAGTTTCACTTTTGAAAGATGAAAAGGTTCTGTGGATGGAAGGTGGTGACCGCAGCCTAACAGTGTTGATGCAGCAGTGCCACTGGAATGCACACTCACCGATGGCTAAGGTAAAAGGTTTTATGTGATGTGTATTCTACAACCATTAAAAAAAAATGTTAAGTGCTCTGAAAATAAATGAGCATGCTGACCTCATGAGTTGTGTAGTTGGATTTAAGATTGATCTCTGGAGTCAGAGTTGGGTTTGAACTTTTTACCGCAGAATGACTGTATGTTCTTGGCCTTGATGGTATTCAATAGCAAGGGAATACGTATATATTTATTATTGTGCTGCCCTGATACATAAATGAGAAAACATCCAGCCATTTCTCTCACAGGGTAATCTTTTACAAGGCAAATTGCAATATGAACCATTAGGTGATGAACAGACTATATTTGCTTTATGCAGACTACTCTTTCATTGATTCAAACTAGATCATATACTTCTAGCCAAAATGAACAACTGTAGCTGGAGCACAGATGCTGTATTTAAGAAGTGTGTACTTTGTATTCCTCACAATAGACAATAAGCATAGGAATTAAGTAACAAATCTGTGCTAAAGAACTGACGGCCAAAAAGGAAGCCACAAAATTCTTGAACTAAAACTAGACAAAATCAATGCCAGATTTGCTCAAGGAAACTTGGATTTTATGCCTACACACACACACACACACACACACACACACACACACACACACACACACATATACACTTTGTTACTAAAATGTTATTTGCAAAAAATATATCAAATAAGGAGTTTCTACACAAAATACACAAAGGACACATACAACTCTTCATCAAAAGAAAAAAAAAAGATAACAATGGGAAGAGGATCTGAATAGAAATTCTTTCAAAGAAGACATAGAGACGGCTAACAAAAACATGAAAAGATGTTCAGCATCATTGCAGGCAGATTCTTTACCATCTGTGCCACCAGGGAAGCCCAATAATACAGCTGTGGTAGCCTATCCCTTCTCCAGGGGACCTTCCTGACCCAGGAATCAAACTGGGGTTCCTGCATTACAGGCAGACTTCCACTAGCTTACCAGGGAAGCGTGATTAAAGTCATTCAGTCATGTCCAACTCTTTGCTGCCTCATGGACTGTAGCCTGCCAGGCTCCTCTATGTTATTTTCCAGGCAATAGTCCTGGAGTGAGTAGCCTTTCTCTTCTCCAGGGGATCTTCCAAAACCAGTGATTGAACCCAGCTTTCTTGCATTGCTGGTGGATTCTTTACCACCTGAACCACCAGGAAAGCCCAGTACTGAAGTGGGTGGCCTGTCCCTTTCTTCAGAGGATCTTCCCGACCTAGGAATTGAACTGGGGTCTCCTGCATTGCAGGCAGACTCTTTACTAGCTGAGCTATCAGGGAAGTGCAAATCAAAATTACAGTGAGGTATCACCTCACACCAGTGAGAATGTTTATTACAAAAATTCTACAAGAAGTGTTGGAGGATGTGGAGAAAAGGGAACTTTCATGCACTATTGGTAGTAATGTAAATAGATACAACCTCTGTGAAAAATAGTATGGAGATGCTTCAAAAATTATAATTATTATTATATCCAGCATTTCCACTCTTAGCATTTATACAAAGAAAACAAAAGTACTCATTAGAAAAGATATACACATCTGTATGTTCACTGCAACATTATCTACAATAGCCAAGACATGGAAGCAACTTAAGTGCTCATCAAGAGATGAATAAAGATGTGACATATATATATACAATGGAATATTACTCAGCCATAAGAAGGAATCAGTCTTGCCATTTGTGACATGAATGAACTATAGGGTATTATGCTAAATGAAATATGTCTGGCAGAAAAAGACAAATACTGTATTATTTCACTTATACATGAAGTATAAAAAATAAATGAACAGAAACAGAGTTAAAGACACAGAAAACAGTTGGCTGGCAGAGAGGGAAGGAAAGAAATACGTGAGACAGATGAAGAGGTACAAACTTCCAGTTTCAAAATAAATGAGTCACAGGTATTAAACATACAAGGGAAAATATAGCCAATAATTGTAACATCTTCATATGCTGACAGAGGGTAACTAGACTTATCCTGGTGATCATTTTGAAATGAATGGAAATATTGTAGCACTATGATGTGTAACAAGAACTAATGTGCTATATGGGTCAATTTTCTTTCAAAAAGAAATAAATGCAAAGAAATATAGATGACATTTGTGGTCACCAGAGGGAAGGAAAATGGGATGAAAGCAATGAAAAGGTACAAACTTCCAGTTATAAGAAAAATAAGTAGTAGGGATGTATACAAATGATAAATACAATCAATAGTGCATCATATTATATATGAAAATTATTGAGTGAATTCTAAAATTTTTCATTACAAAATAAATAACTTTCTCTATTTCTTTAGTTTTTTATCTATATGAGTTGTTGGTTATTTAACAAATTTCTTGTGGTAAAAATTTCATGGTGTATATAAATAAAAAAATTATGCTGTACACCTTAAGTTTATACAGTTCAGTTCAGTTCAGTTCAGTCACTCAGTCATGTCCAACCCTTTGCGACCCCATGAATCGCAGCACGCCAGGCCTCCCTGTCCATTACCATCTCCCAGAGTTCACTCAGACTCATGTTCATCGAGTCCGTGATGCCATCCAGCAATCTCATCCTCTGTCATCCCCTTCTCCTTCTGCCCCCAATCCCTCCCAGCATCAGAGTCTTTTCCAATGAGTCAACTCTTCACATGAGGTGGCCAAAGTACTGGAGTTTCAGCTTTAGCATCATTCCTTCCAAAGAAATCCCAGAGCTGATCTTCAGAATGGACTGGTTGGATCTCCTTGCAGTCCAAGGGACTCTCAAGAGTCTTCTCCAACACCACAGTTCAAAAGCATCGATTCTTTGGCACTCAGCTTTCTTCACAGTGCAACTCTAACATCCATACATGACTACTGGAAAAACCATAGCCTTGACTAGACGGACCTTAGTCGGCAAAGTAATGTCTCTGCTTTTGAATATGCTATCTAGGTTCGTCATAACTTTTCTTCCAAGCATCCTTTAATTTCATGGCTGCAGTCACCATCTGCAGTGATTTTGGAGCTCCAAAATAAAGTCTGACACTGTTTCCACTGTTTTCCCAACTATTTCCCATGAAGTGATGGGACCGGATGCCATGATCTTCGTTTTCTGAATGTTGAGCTTTAAGCCAACTTTTTTCGCTCTTCTCTTTCACTTTCATCAAGAGGCTTTCTAGCTCCTCTTCACTTTCTGCCATAAGGGTGGCATCATCTACATATCTGAGGTTCTTGATATTTCTCCCGGCAATCTTGATTTCAGCTTGTGTTTCTTCCAGTCCAGCGTTTCTCATGATGTACTCTGCATATTAGTTAAATGAGCAGGGTGACAATATACAGCCTTGACGGACTCCTTTTCCTATTTGGAACTAGCCTGTTGTTCCATGTCCCGTTCTACTTGTTGCTTCCTGACCTGCATACAGATTTCTCAGGAGGCAGGTCAAGTGGTCTGGTATTCCCATCTCTTTCAGAATTTTCCACAGCTTATTGTGATCCACACAGTCAAAGGCTTTGCCATAGTCAATAAAGCAGAAATAGATGTTTTTCTGAAACTCTCTTGCTTTTTCCATAATCCAGCAGATGTTGGCAATTTGATCTCTGGTTCCTCTGCCTTTTCTAAAACCAGCTTGAACATTGGGAAGTTCACAGTTCATGTATTGGTGAACCCTGGCTTGGAGAATTTTGAGCATTATTTTACTAGCATATGAGATGAGTGAAATTGTGCGGTAGTTTGAGCATTCTTTGGCATTGCCTTTCTTTGGGATTGGAATGAAAACTTAACTTTTCCAGTCCTGTGGCCACTGCTGAGTTTTCCAAATTTGCTGGCATATTGAGTGCAGCACTTTCACAGCATCATCTTTCAGGATTTGAAATAGCTCAACTGGAATTCCTTCACCTCCACTATCAATTGTAGCTCAATAAAACTGGAAAAAAATACAATAAAATTTTTAAAAAGTAAAACTTTTATAATTTAAAATTTTTATCAGGGAAAAATAAAGCCATTATTATCATGAGTCATGAATGCTTTACATTCGAAAAAATATAAATTATGGCATCTTAGAAATATGATCAGGCATATTAGATTATCAGATGAACAATATCAAGCAAAGCTGAAAATCTGCACAACTGGCCCTTTATAAAAATTTGCCATTTTTGACAGGGCATATTAACTTATGCTAATTTAATTGTGATCCATGCGAAATACAGAAGAATTAGGTGAACCACCATATTTTGTTTTGTTTTGTTGGTAAAAGAACTCTCCCAAGTCAACAGAAATACTATATTTCTCTTCTCTAGCTGATAGGTTATTTTGTTTTTATAATCAAGGTTTTGTATATTTTAATTACACATAGAATAATTATGATTTAATAAGAAGAAAAAAGATCATTTAAATAAGTAGCAGATAACATTAACTGCTATCAGGCACCCAGTTAAATGATGCTGAAGCTGAAGCTGAATACTTTGGTCACCTGATGCGAAGAGTTGACTCATTAGAAAAGACCCTAATGCTGGGAAAGACTGAAGGCAGGAGAAGGGGAAAACAGAAGATGAGGTGGTTGGATGTCATCACCGACTCAATGGAAATGATTTTGAGCAAGGTCTGGAAGATGGTGAAGGATAGGAAAGCCTGGATTGCTGCAGTCCTGTTCAGTTCATTCGCTCAGTCGTGTCCGACTCTGCGACCCCATGGACTGCAGCATGCCATGCTGCAGTCTGTCCATCACCAACTCCCAAACTTGCTCAAACTCATGTCCATTGAGACAGAGATGCCATCCAACCATCTCATCCTCTGTCATCCCCTTCTCCTCCCTCCTTCAATCTTTCCCAGCATCAGGTTCTGTTCCAATGAGTCAGTTCTTCGCATTAGGTGGCCAAAGTATTGGAGTTTCAGCTTCAGCATCAGTCCTTCCAATGAATATTCAGGACTGATTTCCTTTAGGATTGGCTGGTTTGATCTCCATGTAGTCCAGGGTACTTTCAAGAATCTTCTCCAACACCACAGTTCAAAAGCATCAATTCTTCAGTGCTCAGTTTTCTTTATATTCCAACTCTCACATCCATACATGACTACTGGAAAAACCATAGCTTTGACTAGATAGATCTTTGTTGGCAAAGTAATGTCTCTCCTTTTAATATTCTGTCTGTGTTGGTCATAGCTTTTTTTTCAAGGAGCAAGCATCTTTTAATTTCATGGCTGTGGTCACCATCTGCAATGATTTTGGAGCTGAAAAAATTCCGTCTCACTGTTTCCATTGTTTCCCCATCTATTTGCCATGAAGTGATGGGACCAGATGCCATGATCTTAGTTTTCTGAACAGTCCATTGGGTTGCAAAGAGTTGCACATGACTGAGTGACTGAACAACAACTACTACTCAGGTAATCAAACAATGAAAAGTATATTCAGTTAAACCTACAGGAAATTACAAATATAAGTTTTTACAGACCGTTAAAGTACATTCATTTTTCTCCTTATGAGGCTAAGAGACAAAGATTAAATCCCCTGTTTAGAAGACTAAACACACTTAGATTTCAGAGATTCACACATATGATATGATAAAATTGTTGCATTTATTGTGCTCCTTTAAATCAATAGCTTATTTGTTAATATGTTCTATTAATGATATGAAATTGTGTGCTTTGAGCTATCTTCACACTCTCACTGGTGTTTCTTTTCATCAAATCCCCTCTTAGCCAAACTCGCATCTTTCTGAGTGTCTTTGAGTGACATATACAAGGACAGAAAAATGCTGTTCTTAACTAGACCAGCAGGAACACAATTATTCTATAATGCTTTCTAGACAGACTTCACCAATCTAGAAAGAATGAAAACAAATTCAAAAATCTGGAGGATAATACTGTTTTGTTTGCCTTTTTTTTTTTTTTTTTTTCCCTCAAGCAGAGTAGGAACTGGGATGATACAGTGAAGCATCTGCCTTGGCTGTAAAATTTAAGGGTATGCCAAAAAGCTTGGCAATCAAGATAAATAATGCTTAAAGTGATAGCTTAAAAACTAAAACTGATGCAAAAATCCATGGGAAACAAAATATCAAGATTTCCAATAAAGATCAGTAACAGTGCCTCACAGAGCCATATTAGACTGAACCAAATGGAAAATTAATAACATCACTCTTCTGTTTTGAATTAATTTTTATTTTTTTGTCCATTTAAATTTTGCATCCAGAGGCAGTTGTGTCCCTTACCTCATCCTCATCCCACCACTGTTTTTGCTAGTTAGCTCAAAATTCATCAGATGGTAAATAAGTTGAAAAGCCCCTTTGTGAGCAGTTGACTTTCAACAGGGTAAGAGAACCTTGGGCAGTTTGCCAACAATAGCAAAAGCAGTTGATATTGATACTATCAGTCTAAGAGAGGACATTCCTTCTTTCTGTTTTTCCTCCATTTCTCACCTCCCTTCCTTCTCTTTATATTCCCTTGACATTTTCTCCCTCAAGATACAAACAAATCTGATCTTGCCCTTTATAATCAGAGATAAATCAAGGCATGACCTCTTCTCTTAGACCTAGGCTCTTAGTCTTTTGTTATTAGGTTATTTTTTAATTGGATAATTGGTCCAAGGACAGTGAAATCCCAAGTGACATAAAAAGTTTATTATTATCATGGACTTCACTTTTTTCCCCTTTAGCTAACAAGTAGCAAAGGAATCTATGTATATTAGTTGAAATGTTACCATTTACTGTGCTATGCAGTGTTTCAAATGGCTTAGCTAATGTACTTGGAGAAGGAAATGGCAACCCACTCCAGTGTTCTTGCCTGGAGAATCCCAGGGACGGGGGAGCCTGGTGGGCTGCCGTCTATAGGGTCACACAGAGTCGGAGTCGGACAGGACTGAAGTGACTTAGCAGCAGCAGCAGCTAATGTACAGGATATTGCATGGCCAGCTTTACCATGAACGAATGAAAAGACAAGGACTTATGGCAATTTCTATTTTAGAGAGTACTATGAAATAATGACCCACAGGTTGGCCCTAACAGCCTTAACATTCCTCTTAATTTGCTCAGCTTTAGACAGTCTTTTTCCTAACTAGAGTTCCTAATGTCTCTTTTCTCAGAACATTTACTTTAGGAAACTTGTAATTATAATTTTTTCCTAACCCTCTTTTCTCGGCCTCTTGCCATATTACAGCTCAGAAGTACTTTTCTCAAGGACTTCGAAACTCTCTTTGAAATGTAATCATGAAGTAAGAAAGTACCTGCTATGGACTGATTGTGTCCTCCCAAAATTTGTATGTTGAAACCCTAATCTTCCCTCCATGGGCCTGTATTAAACATAAGCCCTTTAAGGAGGTTATTAGGGTTAAACAGAATCATAATCATGAAGATTTGATACAATATAACTGGTGTCCTTATGAAAAAATATATACGAGAGATCTCAAATCTCTCTCTCTCCCCACTTTATGACGCTACAGCATTCACGGTCATCATCTGCAAGCAAAAATGAGAGCCCTCTCTAGAATCCACCTCTGCTGAACCTTGATCTTGGATTTTCTAGCATCTAGAACTGTGAGAAAATAAATTTCTGTTGTTTCAGCAGCCCAGCCTCTGGTATTTTTTTTTATGGCAGTCTGGGCAGACTGAGACAGCACCTTCCCTATGGGGGGTTGGAGCCAATCATAGAAGGTTCAAACACAGATGTCCAAATTCTATTAGCCAGCATCCTTCCTAACTTCTTCCACTCTTTTTCACTAACTCATGCTAGTGCTTAAAAATTCTTCTGCTTTTTGTTTGAGGCAATTTGAAGTCACTCTCTCTTCCTTACTGCAACAGTATTGAATAAAGTTTTCTTCACCTGTTTAACTCAGTCCAGTGAATTTTTTTCTTCAACAAAGTTAATGGTAATCTTTACACTGCTAATAAATTACACCGGTATAATGGTAATAAATTATACTGGTAATCTGTGAAGTGAAGAACTGACTCATTGGAAAAGACCCTGATGCTGGGAAAGATTGAAGGTGGGAGGAGAAGGGGATGACAGACGATGAGATGGTTGGATGGCAAACTGACGCAATGGACATGAGTTTGAGTAAGCTCTAGAAGTTGGTTACGGACAGGGAGGCCTGGCACCTGAAGTCCATGGGGTCACAAAGAGTCGGACAAGACTGAGTGACTGAACTGAACTGAATCTGTTTATTCTCTGCCATCTTTTTGCCATTTTTTTTTTTTTACCAACAGTATGATTATTCTAAATATATATGAAATTTTGTTACTAAATTTGTCTATAATTTTTGTGGTATTTCCATAAAGAGAATTCTCTGCCTAAAAACACTAATTTCTGATGACCTTGTTCAATTAATCTCATGTACACAAATCTCTCTTTTTTTAATATGCTGGTTGTTTTGTGCTTCACAATGATTGGAAGGAGACAATCACTTAAGTTTTCATAAAACAAAGTTTTCTATTTTCTAGAAAAATATGCTTTTTAAATAAAAGAACTGTTTTTACCTTAAAAGCTTGCAGTATGTTGCCAGAAAGACTGTTTTCCCTGGACTATTTCTGTTTTAGAATTCAAAGTCTAGTTTCCCAGGAAGCTTCAGTCTTAGATAAGCTGGTTTAATATATTTGTCATCCCCTTAAAGTTTTCTTTAAGATTAGCTATCCCACTAGGTCATAAGAAACATAGACACTGCAAATGATCAATATGTTTTCTATTGCCTGATGAGCTGCAATACAATAGTAATAGAGAGACAGAGGGGAAAAAATGAAGGAGAAAGAGGAAGAAAGAAGAAGAATGAGAGAACACTTTTCTATGTTTACTACCACATGAGGGAAACTATAATTCTTAAAACACACACACACACACACACACACACACACACACACATATATTTATAATTACAAAATAAACATACATAGCTATTGTATAAAAATTGTTACATTTAAATATAATTTCAAATTTACTTATATCCCAGTAAATGTAAAGATATACCAGCATTATATGAGGGATATTAATGTATCTTCAAACAAAGATAAATGCTTCAGAGAAAAAGTGACTCAGCAAATGCACTTTGTTCAAAAGAAAAATAAAAGACAAGTTTAACAGTGGAACCAATCAGTGAACAATCCTGTAACAGTGAAAAGTGAGACATTGTCTCTGTGAGTACCCCTAACATTTTTACTAACTTCCACATGTATAATAATGACATTTCAGGAAAATTATGACACTTAGAGACAGATTTTTAAAAGAGAAGTTATTCCCTTAGCCCATCTCTCTCTCCAGCTATCATGATAATAAAAATTCCCTGCCCATGGCACCATTTAGCTAGCTCAACCTTCCTATACACTCAAGTAGATAGAACCAAGTATACATATATGCACACAGTAAACTTGCAATATCTTGCTTGATTTTATAGTAAAGCATGTTTTCAATTTCTATAAGCTATTTCCTTCTATATAGAAAAAGGAAAGAAATATAAAATCAATGAAAGAAATATCACATAGTTCTCACCTTTATAATTCTATTAAATTAATTTTATTCACTGAGATCTTTTCAGATGTATGAGTTTAAAAGTAGTTAATATATTTAGGTGTGTATCAGAGTCATTACTTTGCTGACTAAGGTCCGTCTAGTCAAGGCTATGGTTTTCCCTGTGGTCATGTATGGTTGTGAGAGTTGGACTGTGAAGAAGGCTGAGCACCGAAGAATTGATGCTTTTGAACTGTGGTGTTGGAGAAGACTCTTGATAGTCCCTTGGACTGCAAGGAGATCCAACCAGTCCATTCTGAAGGAGATCAGCCCTGGGATTTCTTTGGAAGGAATGATGCTAAAGATGAAACTCCAGTACTTTGGCTACCTCATGCGAAGAGCTGACTCACTGGAAAAGACTCTGATGCTGGGAGGGATTGGGGGCAGGAAGAGAAAGGGATGACAGAGGATGAGATGGCTGGATGGCATCACTCACTCGATGGACATGAGTCTGAGTGAACTGCGGGAGTTGGTGATGGACAGGGAGGCCTGGCGTGCTGTGATTCATGGGGTCACAAAGAGTCAGACATGACTGAGTGACTGAACTGAACTGAACTGTTTGAGAAAAAGATCATATGTCTTATTCATATATGTATTATTTTATATAGCACTTAACTTTAGAATATACATAATTTTCTAGTCTTATATTTTCTAAAAATCAGCAATAAGCACCACAGTCTCACTTTCATATGTTCCTCTTAATTTGAGAAATTTATAAAAGCAATGGACAATATTGTAAAGAATCAAATATACAGAAATGTTTTCTCTTTTTCACATCTCATCATGCTCCAACATCCAAGTCCCTATTTAGCTTTTTTTTTTTTTTTAAATCTGGTTCATAGTCCTCCTACTCCATGTATATCAGAAATACCAAGAAGGACTGCCAAGCATGCAGATGTATTTGCCCAATCCCTGAAGAGTTTATTTGATAACAGCCCAGCGATTCTTGCTGACTTTCAGCAGTGCTATCTTAATTAAACAGTCTTTGACAGGTCTGGGTAAATTTCCAAATAATATAACACTTTTCCCCTAAAAATAAAAAACAAAAATAAGTAAAACAAATGAGCATAGTGTTGCTGGCATGTGGAATGAGTGCAATTGTATGGTAATTTAACATTTTTTCGCATTGCCCTTCTTTGGGACTGGAATGAAAACCAACCTTTTCCAGTCCTAGGGCCACTGTTGAGTTTTTCAAATTCACTGGCATACTGAACGTGGCACTTTAACAATATCATCTTTTGGGATTTTAAATAGCTCAACTGGAATTCCATCACCTCCACTAGCTTTGTTTGTAGAGATACTTCCTAAGGCCCACTTGACTTCATAATCCAGGATATCTGGCTCTAGGTGAGTGATCACACCAGTCATTGTTACCTGAGTTATAAGATCTTTTTTGTATAGTTTTTCTGTGTATTCTTGCCACCTCTTCTTAGTATCTTCTGCTTTTGCCAAGTCCATACCATTTCTGTCCTTTATCAAGCCCATCTTTGCCTGAAATGTTCCCTTGGTATCTCTAATTTTCTTGAAGAGATTTCTAATCTTTCCCATTCTATTGTTTTCCTCTATTTCTTTGCATTGATCACTGAGGAAGGCTTTCTTATTTCTCCTTGCTATTCTTTGGAACTCTGCATTCAGATGGATGTACTTTTCCTTTTCTCCTTTGCCTTTCGCCTCTCTTCTTTTCTCAGCTGTTTGTAAGGCTTCCTCAGGCAACATTTTGCTTTTTTGAATTTATTTCTCTTGGGGATGGTCTTGATTCCTGCCTCCTGTACAATGTCATGACTCTCCATCCATAGTTCTTCAGGCAGATCTAATCCCTTGAATCTATTTGTCACTTCCACTGTATAATCATAAGGAATTTGATTTAGGTCATACCTGAATGGTCTAGTGGTTTTCCCTTCTTTCTTCAATTTAAGTATGAATTTGGTAATAAGGAATTCATGATCTGAGCCACAGTCAGCTCCCAGGCCTTGTTTTTGCTGACTGTATAGAGCTTCTCCATCTTTGGCTGCAAAGAGTATAATCAATCTGATTTTAGTATTGACCATCTATTGATGACCATGTGTAGAGTTGTTTCCTGTGTTGTTGGAGTGGGTGTTTGCTATGACCAGTGCATTCTCTTGGTGAAGCTCTGTTAGCCTTTGACCTGCTTCATTTTGTACTCCAAGGATAAACTTGCCTGTTACTCTAGGTATCTCTATTTCATTCAATTCCTTATGATGAAAAGGACATCTTTTTTGCTGTTAATTCTAGAAGATCTTGTAGATCTCATAAAACCATTCAATTTAACTAGATGGTACTAAATAATATATGGAAATTATACCAAAGAAACAACATTAGCTCCTGGGGATCAAATAGGTCTTGGACTCTGTGCTGGCATGAGAGGTTTTATATATATATATATATATATATATGGATGGAATCTAAATAGAGCAGGATATCAAAAAAATCCAGATTAAGAAATCTGCATTTTCACATACCACTCAGATCATATGCTGCATATAAACACTTCCTTTGAAGGCTACCTTTGATTCTTTTTGCATGGACATTTTCCTTTTAAAATCTTTTTTTTTTTTTTTTTTTTTTTTTGGAGGAAGAAATGAGAAGCTGGTACACAAGAGTGAAGAATTTTCCACAATTTGGCCTCCTTCATCAGTATAGCCATAAAACTGCATTAACCTAGTGAAGATGCTACCTTCACTGCCAAAGATTGCTTGTACACATAGAAGTCTCCTGTGACCTCAGAAAAATCAATCTGGATTTCTTTCCTTTAGTAATAATCCTCCCTATTCCCCACTCTGAAAGTATCTTTATTTTAGTATTTGGACCATATTTATATCTGAATAAAGAAATTTAACAAATCCTAAAAGATGTCCTGCACAGATGTGAGAGTTGGACAATCAAGGTGAGCATCAAAGAATTAATGTTTTCAAATCTCTTGAGAGTCCCTTGGACTATAAGAAGATCAAGCCAGTCAATTCTAAAGGAAATCAACCCTGAATATTCATTGGAAGGACTGATGCTGAGGCACCAATACTTTCGTCACCTGATGTGAAGAGTCATCTCATTGGAAAAGACCCTGATGTTGAGAAAGACTGGGGACAGGAGAAGGGGATAGCAGCAGATGAGATGGTTTGAGAGTATCATCAACTCAATGGACATGAATTTGATCAAACTCCAGGAGACAGTGAAGGACAGGGAGCCTGGTGCGATGCAGTCCACAGGGTTTCAAGGAGTTGCACATTACTTAGTGACTGAACAACAATAAAACATAAGGTTAGAAAAGGAAAAGCCATTGAATAACATCCATGACATATGCTGAGCAAGGATAGGTTGTAGCAGCTATCATGTCTTTCGTCTGCTTCCCTATGACCCTTTTAACTTTGAAGTTCTGTTAGACCCTTTGGTTAGATTTGTAATGTTAGTGAGAAATCACTTATTTTTAAGAAGAAAGAGAGAGAGACTTCCTGTTTCATAATAGTGAAGGCTAAGAGAAAAATGTACTGTTACAAAGCTGAAAGTAGCAAGACTATAGAAACAAAAGTAAATAAAAATGAAATAGAGAAGACTTACTCAAATCATAAATTTAGAGCCACATCACAGAAGGAAACACTCAAGAACATTCTACAACTTTTGTGTCAGTATTAAGCTGTGAGTCCTATGATTCAGTGGGATTGATTTAAAAATTCAAAATGTAAAATAACTTTATAAATATTAATCTTTACTCTTGTATTTTTTTGAAAAGTTTTATTTATGGTTTAGATGAACACCTATCTTTAAAATCTTTAAAGAAAAAACAGGGTTGGTAGGATCACATTTTCTTCTCTGTTATAGAAGTATTTTTCTCCTAACTTCGAGGAGTAGAATCTATCATCAGGAGAAATACTGTCAAGACCAAATGAATTTAAGCATTTAAGAAATTTGTTGCAAAAACTTCATAAATAGGGAAAGCTCTTTTTATTGAAACTGCAAAATCTAACTAGGTACCTAATGGACATTTACATTATTTTATTAAAATATAATTACCATATTGTGCTGGTTTTCGCCATATATCAACATAAATCAGCCACAGGTATACATATGTCCCCTCTCTCTTGAACCTTCCTCCCATCTCCCAACCCATCCCATTCCTCTGGGTTGTCATAGGGCACCGGCTTGAGCTCCCTGTGTCACAGAGCTTAATAGACATTTAATGAAAATGAGTAGGTTTATTGATGCATCTTAGTTCCTAATCTACCATTTTTATTGCCATTCTTGATATTACACAGGGAATTTATTATTTACTTAAAAAGATACATGAAAGACATTTCCCAAATGAGTATCACTGCCTACAGAGAAGAGCTATACTCTGATAAATTATGTCATAAAGCACATTCTCCTTAAGAAACTAAATTCCCTCTTTACCCTGGGCTAGTAGCCTTTATCATACCATTGAAAATATCTACTCGTGAAGATTTGCTTTTTGCAAAGTCATTTTATATTATATTCAATTGGCAAGTGATAAAATTCTGAGAGTAAACATTCTAAAATGCTATTATTTCTTTACTATAATTCTAACAATTGAACAAACCTATACAGAACAGTCTTTGATGTTTCAGTAAGCATTTTCTTCCGATGATAACATTTTGTTGTTTTTCTAAGAAATGACACCTCTGCCAGGTGCTGAAGATGTGATAGTAAAGAGACGAAAATCTTGCACAGAGTTGTTGTTGTTGTTTTACTCTATTAGGAAAGTCATAATCAAGGTAAAGAAATAAAACAGTGTACCAGCTATGATAGCAGTTAAAGGGAAAAAAAGCAGAACAATATGAAATTTCTGGAATAGGAATGGTTATAGGTGGATTAGCCAGGGAAAGCTTCTTGTGAATAAAAGATCTGAACAAAGAGAGGCAGCTAGTGATGTTGACAAATAGGGGAAAACATACTATGGCAAGAGAGAACAGCCAAGTCACTCAAGTGTAGTGGAGCTGAGAAAATCAAAGAAGAGGAGTAGGAAATTAAGTCAAGGAGGTAAAGGACACCATGGCTATGTAAGATCTAAGAAGTCAAGATGAGTGTGTTTTTGAGCAGACAGACGATCTGAGACAGCCAGAAGTTAGAAATGGAAAGCAAATCTCTCACAAAATTGAAAAAATAATGGTCAGCACATAAAGGAAACAGACATTGTGCAAATATGGTCTAAAAAGCAACTAAAATGTAATGGGGCTTCCCTGGTGGCTCAGACAGTAAAGAATCCACTTGTAATGTGGGAACATTCGATCCCTGAGTTGAGATGATCCCTGGAGGAGGGCATGGCAATCCATTCCAGTATTCTTGCCTGAAGAATCCCCACGGAAAGAAGAGCCCGGTGGGCTGCAAGACAAGGGGTCATAAAGAGTCGAACACGACTGAGTGACTGAGCACAGCAAGAAGTAATAGATCTAAATAGTATAAGGGGGCTTCCCTGGTGACTCAGTGGTTAAGAAACTTCCTGTCAATGCAGAAGACACAGGTTCAATGCTTGGTCTGGGAAGACTCCACACACTGAGGAGCAACTAAATCCATGCAGCACAGCTATTAAGCCTGTGCTCCAGAGTCCAGGAGCTACAACTACTGAGCCTGAGTGCCTTAAAGCCCATACTCCACAACAAGAGAAACGACCACAATGAAAGCTCCATGCACTGCAACAAAGAGAAGCCCTTTTCTCTGCAATTAGAGAAAACTCTATGCAGCAATGAAGACTCAGCACAGGCAAAAACAAATAAATAATTTTTAAAATATTAGAAAGATTAGAGAAAAAATTTAGATATGGAAAAGAGGCAAAGGAAATTCAATAATTACAAATTCAGAGCTCTTCCCCACCTACCTGTAAAAAAAAAAAAAAAAAAAAACAGAATACAGGATATATATCTTATAGAAAAAATAACTTTCTAGAAATAAAGAAGGAAGAAAAGATTAAAACATACATATTAAAAGGTACATTATGTTCTAAATAAAATGGATTCAGAATGGTTAATGCTGAAACATATTCTTTTAAAAAGTCAGTGGAATCTAAAAATAAAGGATTTGGGAATAACATGGCAAAACCTGTTAGACTTAGAAAAGTGCAAATGGGAAGATGGCCTCAGATTTCCACTCAGTAATATCTGAAAAAGTAATAATAATAATCCAACAGGATACTCAAGGAAATAAAATATAAGTCACGTAGCTTATTTTCACATTCTGCCCTTCAAATTTAGGAGCTTCAGAGAGTTTTGAGTATGCAGGAATTCATTTTCATAAGTTTTTCTCAAAAGACTACTAGAGAGTAAATTTCAGACAATCAAAAATTGATTTGAAAACCACTGCAAAAGGACGGACAAGGATCATTGTATTTAAGTATAGGACCATGTATAAAACAAATGTAAGTATTAGAATTAAAACAAAGAATACAAATGTGGTATAACAATTTATATAGACAGAATTAAGAACTTGGAAATAAAAGAATGAAAAGTTATTTTTAGATAATGTAAGTGTTGATTAACTGTTGCTAATTTCTTATAAGCAAATGTAACACTGAGAAGTCAAAGTATACCATTTATAATTGAAAAAATTAAAGATACACTAACAGTTAACAATTTCAAGAAAATCATTCTAGAAATATAGCATTATTATCTAATATTGGGTGGTGGAGACAAGAAGAGACAAGGGGAGGAAAAATTTTCTTTAATGTTTTTCACTGAACAGAAATAATAGATAACATAAAAGAAGTAGGTCTTTTCCATTAAAAGTGAACAATTTTAAAATACCCTCCAGAGTTAGATTATCCTGCATCTTAAACTGAATGTGAGTCAAAATATGAAACATGGACTAGTTAGCAAGTCTTATACAATGATACAGCAAGAACTTCCCAACAAATGTGTCAGAGTACACTCTTATAATGCTAATGATTTACAGGCAGCTGCTGCTGATATTTATTTAAGTCATGCCCAACTCTGTGCAACCCCATAGACGGCAGCCCACCAGGGTCCTTCATCCCTGGGATTCCCCAGGCAGACTGAGATATTAATCCCATCAGGTTTTATGTGTTCAGCAAGGGCCTAAACTAGCCAGACTCTCCAAGGGATTCTCTCCATCCAACAGTGATCAGTCTTTTCTCTTTATCCTGCTGTGGCTGCTAAGTTGCTTCAGTTGTGTTTGACTCTGTGTGACCCTAAGAAGGCAGCCCACCAGGCTCACCCATCCCTAGGATTCTCCAGGCATGAACACTGGAGTGGGTTGCCATTTCCTTCTCCAATTCTCTTTATCCAAGTAGGTTGTAGAATATAACTGTTTTCAATATGCTTTAATGACAACAGGAAACAAAAACACTTTGCAACAGGCCATTGCACGACACATACAAGAATTCTTAAATTGTTCCTTGGTTATTCACTTCAGTTCAGTCACTCAGTCATGTCTGACTCTTTGAAATCCCATGAACTGCAGCATGCCAGGCGTCCCTATCCATCACCAACTCCTGGAGTTCACACAAATTCACGTCCATCAAGTCGGTGATGCCATCCAGCTATCTCATCCTCTGTCATCCCCTTCTCCTCCTGCCCCGAATCCCTCCCACCATCAGAATCTTTTCCAGTGAGTCAACTCTTCACATGAGGTGGCCAAAGTACTGGAGTTTCAGCTTTAGCATCAGTCCTTCTAAAGAACACCCAGGACTGATCTCCTTTAGAATGGACTGGTTAGATCTCCTTGCTGTCCAAGACTTCTTCAACACCACAGTTCAAAAGCTTCAATTCTTTGGCACTCAGCTTTCTTCAAGTCCAATTCTCACATCCATACATGACACTGGAAAAATCATAGCCTTGACTAGATGGACCTTTGTTGGCAAAGTAATGTCTCTGCTTTTTAATATGCTATCAAGGTTGATCATAACTCTCCTTCCAAGGAGTAAGCATCTTTAATTTCATAGCTGCAGTCACCATCTGCAGTGATTTTGGAGCCCCCAAAATAAAGTCTGACACTGTTTCCACTGTTTCCCCATCTATTTCCCATGAAGTAATGGGACCAGATGCCATGATCTTCATTTTCTGAATGTTGAGCTTTAAGCCAATTTTTTCACTCTCCTCTTTCACCTTCATCAAGGAGCTTTTAGTTTCTTTTCACTTTCTGCCATAAGGGTGGTGTCACTGCATATCTGATGTTATTGATATATCTCCCAGCAATCTTGATTCCACCTTGTGCTCCTTTCAGCCCAGTGTTTCCCATGATGTACTCTGCATATAAGTTAAATAAGCAGGGTGACAATATACAGCCTTGAGGTACTCCTTTTCCTACTTGGAACCAGTCTATTGTTTCATATCCAGTTCTAACTGTTGCTTCTTGACCTGCATATAGGTTTCTCAAGAGGCAGGTCAGGTGGTCTGGTATTCCCATCTCTTTCAGAAATTTCCACAGTTTATTGTGATCCACATAGTCAAAGGCTTTGTCATAGTCAATAAAGCAGAAATAGATGTTTTTCTGGAACTCTCTTGCTTTTTTGATGATTCACCAGATGTTGGCAATTTGATCTCTGGTTCCTCTGCCTTTTCTAAAACCAGCTTGAACACTTGGAAGTTCACAGTTCATGTATTGGTGAAGCCTGGCTTGGAGAATTTTGAGCATTATTTTACTAGCATATGTGATGAGTGCAATTGTCTGAGCATTCTTTGGCATTGCCTTTTTTGGGATTGGAATGAAAACTGAACTTTTCCAGTCCTGTGGCCACTACTGAGTTTTCCAAATTTGCTGGCATATTGAGTGCAGCACTTTCACAGTATCATCTTCCAGGATTTGAAATAGCTCAACTGGAATTCCATCACCTCCACTAGTGCTGTTCATAGTGATTCTTTCTTAGGCCCACTTGACTTCACATTCCAGGATGTCTGGCTCTAGGTGATTGATCACATTATCATGATTATCTGGGTCATGAAGCTCTTTTTGTACAGTTCTTCTGTGTATTCTTGCCACCTCTTTTAATATGTTCTGATTCTGTTAGGTCCATACCATTTCTGTCCTCTGTCGAGCCCATCTTTGCATGAAATGTTCCCTTGGTATCTCTAATTTTCTTGAAGAGATCTCTAGTCTTTCCCATTCTGTTGTCTTTCTCTGTTTCTTTGCATTGATCACTGAGGAAGGCTTTCTTATCTCTCTTTTTGTATTCTTTGGAACTCTGAATTCAGATGCTTATATCGTTCCTTTTCTCCTTTGCTTTTCACTTCTCTTCTTTTCATAGCTATTTGTAAGGCCTCCCCAGACAGTCAGTTTGCTTTTTTGCATTTCTTTTCCACAGGGATGGTCTTGATCCCTGTCTCCTGTACAATGTCAAGAACCTCAGTGCATAGTTCATCAGGCACTCTAGCTATCGGATCTAGTCCCTTAAATCTATTTCTTACTTCCACTGTAAAATCATAAGGATATGACTTAGGTCATACCTGAATGGTCTGAATTTGTCAATAAGGAGTTCATGATCTGAGCCACAGTCAGCTCCCAGTCTTGTTTTTGCTGACTGTATAGAGCTTCTTCATCTTTGGCTGCAAAGAATATAATCAATCTGATTTCAATGTTGATCATCTGGTGATGTCCACATGTAGAGCTATTATTGCACATTCAAGGTCAGGAGGGGCAGCCCTGAGGAGATACCCCTCGTTCAATGTAAGAAGCAGTGGCTGCACTTTTCTGGAGTAGCAGTGAAGAGATACCCCAATCCAAGGTAAGGGAAACCCAAGTAAGATGGTAGGTGTTGTGAGAGGGTGTCAGAGGACAGACATACTGAAACCATAATCACAGAAAACTAGTCAATGTGATCACACCTACCACAGCCTTCTCTATCTCAATGAAACTAAGCCATGCCATGTGGGGCCACCCAAGACGGACAGGTCATGGTGGAGAGGTCTGACAGAATGTGGTCCACTGGAGAAGGGAATGGCAAACCACTCCAGTATTCTTGCCTTGAGAACCCCATGAACAGTATGAAAAGGCAAAATGATAGGATACTGAAAGAGGAACTCCCCAGGTCAGTAGGTGCCCAATATACTACTGGAGATCAGTTGAGAAATAACTGCAGAAAGAATTAATAGATGGAGCCAAAGCAAAAACAATACCCAGTTGTGGATGTGACTGGTGATAGAAGCAAGGTCTGATGCTGTAAAGAGCAATATTGCATAGGAACTTGGAACGTCAGGTCCATGAATCAAGGCAAATTTGAAGTGGCCAAATAAGAGATGGCAAGAGTGAACGTCGACATTCTAGGAATCAGAGAACTAAGATGGACTGGAATGGGTGAATTTAACTCAGATGACCATTATATCTACTACTGCGGGCAGGAATCCCTCAGAAGATATGGAGTAGCCATCATGGTCAACAAGAGAGTCTGAAAAGCAGTAGTTGGATGCAATCTCAAAAATGACAGAATGATCTCTGTTCGTTTCCAAGGCAAACCATTCAATATCACAGTAATTCGAGTCTATGCCCCAACTAGTAATGCTGAAGAAGCTGAAGTTGAATGGTTCTATGAAGACCTACAAGACCTTTTAGAACTAACACCCCAAAAGATGTCCTTTTCATTATAGGGACTGGAATGCAAAAGTACAAAGTCAAGAAACAGCTGGGGTAACAGGCAAATTTGGCTTTGGAATACGGAATGAAGCAGGGCAAAGGCTAATAGAGTTTGGTTACTCACCCACATGTAATTGTTATCTGGAAATTCATTTTAAGAAAACTCTGGAAAAGTATTAGAGAGTATTAAAATGAAAATCATAGGTAAATCAAAACTTTGAAAGGAATCAAAAACTGGTAATTGTGGTGGAACTGATTTTAATTAGACATAAAGGAAATTTTTTCTGACTTACTAGGTTGCAGATAAGTAAGATCCAACCAGTCCATCCTAAAGGAGAACAGTCCTGGGTTTTCACTGGAAAGACTGATGCTGAAGCTGAAACTCCAATACTTTGGCCACCTGATGTGAAGAGCTGACTCACTGGAAAAGACTCTGATGCTGGGAGGGATTGGGGGCAGGAGGAGAAGGGGACAACAGAGGATGAGATGGCCGGATGGCATCACCAACTCGGTGGACATGAGTTTGAGTAAACTCCAGGAGTTAGTGATGGACAGAGAGGCCTGGTGTGCTGTGATTCATGGGGTTGCAAAGTGTCAGACACAACTGAGTGACTGAACTGAACTGAAGGTTGCAAGTAAATTACTACAGTATTTTATGGAGTGATGAAGAGAAATGGTGTCTGTGGTAGTAAAATTCAAAACACAGGGTAGGCAAATAATCTCTCTGCTTCTGAGATTCATTCATTTGGGTAAAAGCTTATACTTAAAATGTCACCTTTACATTTTCCCTTGTGAAAGCCATTATACAATTTGATTATTGGGGGGAGAAGTGATGGTAAATACTCATGAATAAAATTAATAAAATTTCAGGATATTTCCTTTTTAAGGGTAGTGGATTTAACATTCTACCTAAAATATTTTACTTTCAGGATGGTTTAACTTTATAGACCTTATTATTCCAAATGGCTCCAAGGATATCATTACCACAACCATCTGTGCTCTAAGCCAGAGTCATCCTTTAAAACCAACAGGCACAAGCTTAATAGCCTCAGACTGTGGCAGAGAAGAACATACTCCAAAGTCAAAGGAATATTTTGTCAAAGTCTAGGAGCTACAAATGAGAGGACTAGATATTATATACTATATATATGGGAATCTCTAAAATCATATTTGACATTTATTAATATGTTTTGAAGAGTTAAATTTCTAAAACATTTATATCAGATTTTTATGCATATTTTGTTAATAAAGCACTTTTCAAGTGTATCAAGTGATAAAGAATTTGCCTGCCAATCCAGGAGCTGAAGGCCTCAATCCCTGAGTTGGGAAAATCCCCTGGAGAAGGAAATGGTGACCCACTCCAGTATTCTGGCCTGGGAGATTCCATGGACAGAGGAGCCTGGTGGGCTACAGTCCACAGGGTCACAAAAAGTCAAACACAACTGAGCACACAGCATACAAACACTGAAAGAGCCAGGCGGCAGCCATAGGTGAGAGTTCAGTGGAACTTTTGAAGCGTTCCCTGAAAATGATTGGTTTGAGGCCAAGACCACTAATTATGCAAAGAACAGAGTTTCAGAGACAAGAAATAAAACATCCTGGTGGAAGGCAAGAGGAATGATGCTAAGTGCGACAGCTTCTGCTCTGCACCTTGCATTCTTCCTATTTAGAGCCAAAGTGTAGTATTAAAGTACTTGCTACAATTTATACACTGCATAACTGAGAAGGACTTCCTAAACTTGCAGAGTACTGCCTGTAAACTGGTGTTTTAACTCTGTCTTCTGTTGTTAATTCCAATACATTAGGAACTTTTGAGTAGTGGAGTATGTGCCAGAAAAGTAGATTCCATGATCCTAGGTACACTTCCTTGGAGGGAAAGCAGGTTCGCTGATCAGGCCTGATATGGTTTCCCATGCTGACACATTACACATCCTGTTTGGATAACGGTGCTAACTGAAGCCCTGTAAAGATGGAAAGCAAACTCATAGTCAGAATGTGTTTTTCCTGTTAGAATAAATATATGACCTTTCCAGAATGAAAGGATTCAAATAATAAACTTGCCACTAAGTGGAAAATAGGAATTCCAGAGGAATAAAGTGTCTATCCACTCCAGTATTCTTGCCTGAAGAATTCTGGGGACTTACGAGCCTAGTAGGCTGCAAATGGGGTATCACAAAGAGTCAAACACAACTGAGCAATTAATATAGTTTCAGCAGCAAGTAAATGAACATTTCTGAAAGGGAGCCCATGCTTTGGGGCCACACATAACCTCCTCTCTGCCACCATGGCCACTTTAGTTTTGGGTTGAAACACTTGCTCAGTTCTAAAATTGGACAAAAAAAAAGGTAACTTTTCATTGGAAAGCCAACACTCAACTTTTAAGACATCTATCCTTACCTCCTTCTACTGGTGCAAACTGAGTGGCACCCTTGTTGACTGCTCATTTCTTTTCCCCTTAGTGATGGCATATTCTGTTAGCCATCTCCACAACACTCTGGTTAAATTCATCTAGTTTCCAGTCCTACCCTTCCACTCTGTGATAATGATATCCACCCAGTTCTTGGAGGTTAAGTGCTACTATGTGGCCTTTGTTTCTTTCATGATTCCATCACACCCAATGTTATTTATGAGCCTGTGTATACCCACTTGACCTCCCCATGAACATCATAATCCAACAGGTTTTCCAAATTTAGTATTTACTCCAGCTTGCCCACTTCTCTGAAACTTTTAATACTTTCTTCCACTAAGTGTCACTGCAATCCTGCCATTTCTACTTCACTTATCATGAACCATCAGATTTTCCCATATGTCCTTACAAGAGCCCTAAAAGATGATGCTGTGAAAGTGCTGCACTCAATATGCCAGCAAATTTGGAAAACTCAGCAGTGGCCAAGGGACTGGAGAAGGTCAGTTTTCATTCCAATCCCCAAAAAAGGAAATGCCAAAGAATGTTCAGACTACTACACAATTGCACTCATCTAACATGCTAGTAAAGTAATGCTCAAAATTCTCCAAGCCAGGCTTCAACAATATGTGAACCATGAACTTCTAGATGTTCAAAATATCTGGCTTTAGAAAAGGCAGAGAAACCAGAGACCAAATTGCCAATATCTGCTGGATCATTGAAAAGGCAAGAGAGTTCCAGAAAAACATCTATTTCTGCTTTATTGACTATGCCAAAGTCTTTGACTGTGTGGATCACAATAAACTGTGGAAATTTCTGAAACAGATGGGAATACCAGACCACCTGACTTGCCTCTTGAGAAATCTGTATGCAAGTCAGAAAGCAACAGTTAGAACTGGGCATAGAACAACAGCCTGGTTCCAAATAGGAAAAGGAGTATGTCAAGGCTGTGAATTGTCACCCTGCTTATTTAACTTATATGCAGAGTACATCATGAGAAACGCTGGGTTGGAGGAAGCGCAAGCTGGAATCAAGATTGCCAGAAGAAATATAAACAATCTCAGATATGCAGATGACACTACCCTGTGGCAGAAAGTAAAGAAGAAATAAAAAGCTTCTTGATGAAAGTGAAAGAGGAGCGTGAAAAAGTTGGCTTAAAGCTCAACATTAAGAAAATGAAGATCATGGCATCCAGTCCCATCACTTCAGGGCAAATAGACGGAGAAACAGTGGAAATAGTGGCTGACTTTATTTATTTATTTTGGCTCCAAAATCACTATAGATGGTGACTGCAGCCATGAAATTAAAATTACTTGCTCCTTGGAAGGAAAGTTATGACCAACCTAGACAGCATATTAAAAAGCAAAGACATTATTTTGCCAACAAAATTCCATCTAGTCAAAGCTATGGTTTTTCCAGTAGTCACATATGGATGTGAGAGTTGGACTATAAAGAAAGCTGAGCACTGAAGAATTAATGCTTTTGAACTGTGGTGTTGGAGAAGACTCTTGAGAGTCCCTTGGACTGCAAGGAGATCCAACCAGTCCATCCTAAAGGAGATCAGTCCTGGGTGTTCATTGGAAGGACTGATGTCTAAGGTGAAACTCCAATACTTTGGCCACATGATGCAAAGAACTGACTGATTGGAAAAGAACCTGATACTGGGAAAGATTGAAGGCGGGAAGAGAAGGGGATGATGGAGGATGAGATGGTTGAATGGAATCACCAACTCAATGGACATGAGTTTGAGTGAACTCTGGAAGTTAATGATGGACAAGGAGGCCTGGTGTGCTGCAGTCCATGGGGTTGCAAAGAGTCAGACATGACTGAGTGATTGAACTGAACTGAACTTACCAGGGTATTTAGACTTATATCCTTGGAGATTGGTCCCAAATAAATAAACTCAGAATACAATCCCACTTATACTTTACTGGCTCTTGCTGGTTAGTTTACAATTCTTATAGTGCATAAGATATCTTAGGTTATAACTTAATCCTAGTTTAAGGCCTAGAGGCCAGAAAGAAAGGTGGAATTTAATCTTAAGCGCCATACACAACTTGTAGCAAAGAAGTATTTACACCATTTTAAGGCAATGAGAGAACTCTACCTCTTAATAGGGAAGTTTTTACCACTTCTTTAGGCTCAGAGAACTCAGAGGAATCTGATAACTTGTTATTTTGGTGGACATCAATCCATTCCCATTCTTTATATCTGAGTCCCATTTTTTTTTTTTTTCCCAACCAGGGTTCTGGTCTTAGAAAGCAAATCCTGAGACTTGCTTCTGTTGAGAATTTAATCTCTTTTGGAAACTAGCTTTTCTGATACCTATTCCCAGCTTGCTCTTCTCTCCTACTATAGGAGACATTAGCCTCTGTATGTGCTATGAAGGAAGGCTTCCACGTTTTGCATTCAGCTTGTAACTGACAAGTAATCACTCTCAGGTTTTCCCAGGAAAAATAATAATCTTTCAAAGCTATGATGAAAGTGGATGTATGTGTTTACTACAGTCTCCTCCTGCCACCTCAGAATATTCATTTATGCTAAGTATCTTCTCTTTGGGCCAATGTTATAGGGTTTTATTTATTTCCCTATCAGGGCATCTGCTTTAATATAGGAAGCATTCAAGGTTATGGCATTCCATCTACATTATAGTTGCACCATTCTTTCAATCAAATTCTGGACCTAATTTTTTAGCATGATCTTCTTTCTTGCTTCAGGAGATGAGACTATCCTTAAATGTTTCCATAGATACCTTCTGGATTTTAGAGCTTGCTATGAGTAAAGGCTTGACTGCATCGATCTTGTATTATTTGTCTTCCAAACTGTGATGACAATGAACAAAAGCCAGCCAAGGCTTTAAAATCACCATTGCCCTTATATCTTTCAATTACCAGAGCTATTGCATAAACTGCTAATTACTCTTCTGTTTAAACATCATCCCAATTTACTACTCATGGAGTTCATGGCAAGAAATATGGTAAAGATGGTCCAGAAACAGTCAATGATTATTGCCTCTCTTTCCCCATACTACTGAAAAGTTTCCTTGTTACCATCCAACTAATGAACAAGTCAACTCCAGAATAATATTTCACAATTCTGTTTTGTTGGGCCACTTCCTTTACAACCACCTTGACGTGGTAGGAAAAGCCCTCAGGAAAAATAACAGAAAGATTTAGAGGGTTGGTGTAGAAATGTATTGTCCCATATGTTTACTGTCCACAGTAGCTACTGAGAGTGGAGCTGAAGTTAAGTGTGGGGGTGGGGGGTGGGCATCAAAAATCAAAAGTGAAAAGTGAAAGTCACTCAGTCCTGTCCAACTCTTTGGGACCTCATGGACTACAGAAAGAAAGAAAGTGAAGTTGCTCAGTCATGTCCGACTCTTTGCGACCCCATGGACAGTAGCCTGCACTAGGCTCCTCCGTCCATGGGATTTTTCTAGGCAAGAGTACTGGAGTAGGTTGCCATTTCCTTCTCCAGGGAATCTTCCCAACTCAGGGATAGAACCCAGGTCTCCTGCACTGTAGACAGATGCTTTATTGTCTGAGTCACCAGGGAAGTCATCATGGACTATACAGTTCATAGAATTTTCCAGCCCAGAATGCTGGAGTGTGTAGCCTTTCCTTCTCCAGGGGATCTTCCCAACCCAGTCAGTGATCAAGCAGGTTTCCCACATTGCAGGCAGAGCTTTACCAGCTGAGCCACAAGGGAAGCCCAAGAATACCAGCATGGGTAGCCTATCCCTTCTCCAGCTGATCTTAACCCAGGAACTGAATGAGGTTCTCCTGCATTGCAGGCAGATTCTTTACCAACTGAGCAATCAAAGAAGCCCAAAAATCAAAAGTGCATCCTAAAATCATTTAATCATCCTTCTTTAAGAGATAATTCTAATGAACTGCTTGAACATGTTTACCTTCTGCCTACTCCATAATTTTCGAAAGAATACATCTTGTTTTTCAGTCACTCAGTTGTGGCCAACTGTTTGCAGCCCCAAAGACTGCAGCATGCGAGATTCTCTGTCCATCACTATCTTCTGGAGTTTCCTCAGACTCATGTCCATTGAGTGGATGATGTCATTTCATCCTCTGCAATCCCCTTCTCCTGCTGCCCTCAATCTTTCCCAGCATCAGGGTCTTTTCCAGTGAGTTAGCTCTTTGCATCAAGTGGGCCAAAGCTTTAGAACTTCAGCATCATTCCTTTCAATGAATACAGGGTTGATTTCCTTTAGGATTAACTAGTTTGATCTTTTTGCTGTCCAAGGGACTCTCAAGAGTATTCTACAGCACCAAAGTTTGAAATAATAAATTCTTTCATACTGAGCCTTCTTTATGATCCAACTCTCACACCTGTACATAATTACTGGAAAAACCATAGCTTTGACTATATGGACCTTTGTTTGCAAACTGACGTCTCTTTTAATATGCTAAGTTTGTCAAAGCATTTCTTCCAAGGAAAAGAATCTTTGAATTTCATGACAGCAGTCACCATCCACAGTGATTTTGGAGCCCAAGAAAATAAACTCTCACAGTGTCCAATTTTTCCTCATTTGTTTGCCACAAAGTGATGGGAACAGATGCTATCATCTTAGTTTTCTGAATGCTGAGTTTTAAGTTAGCTTTAGCATTGTCTTTCAGCCTCATCAAGAGGCTCTTAATTTCTTCATTTTCTGCCATTAGCATGGTGTCATCTACATATTGAAGCTATTGATATTTTTCTCGGCGATCTTGATTCCAACTTGAGCTTCATCCAGCCCAGCAATTCACATGATGTTCTCTGCATAGTTAAATAAGCAGGGAGAGAGTATACAGCCTTGATGTACTCCCTTCCCAATTTTAAACCAGTTCATTGTTCCATGTCCGGTTCTAATTGTTGCTTCTTGATCTGCATACAGATTTCATAGGAGGCAGGTAAGGTGGTCTGCTATTCCCATCTCCTTAAGAATTTTCCAGTTTCTTATGATCCATACAGCCAAAAGCTCTACTGTAGTCTATGAAGCAAAAGTAGCTGTTTTCCTGGAATTTCCTTGCTTTTTCTATGATCCACTGGATGTTGGCAATTTGATTTCTGGTTCCTCTGCCTTTTCTAAATACAGCTTGTACATCTGGAATTTCTTGGTTCACTTACTGCTGAAGCCTAGCTTGAAGGATTTTGAGCACTACATCTAAAGATAAAATATCAATTTGAATATTTATTTAATCTATTGTTTATACTCATTTTCATGATCGGTTCAATCATAGAGATAAATCCATGACATTTGAGCCAGTCTATACCAAGAAACAAATGTCCTATAAGACCATATTTGCTGCAGCATCTTAAATGATTTAACCTAGGGTACATTTTAGTTATACTTTATCCTAAAATGAGTTTTGAAAGAAGTCTTTTTAATATTAAAAGTCAATTCGATCAACATGCTTCAAAGAGTAGTATTAATGATATTACACAATGATGAGTAATACCCTGACTAAATTTTGAAAGTTGTAATTGAAAAATAGTAAAACTGAATAAAGAGGTAAAATCTAAATGACGATATCTGGAGTGAGAGATAGTGAAACATCAGTGGAGGGTTGAGGACGAGAAAAATTGAGTTTGCTTCATCATTCTTAGCTATGGTTTCAGCTATTTTTTTCCCAGAAAATTCAGTTTCTTTTTGAAATGGATTTGAGTCAGTTCTAATGAGGTGAATGAACCTAGAGCCTATTATACAAAGTGAAGTCAGAGAAAAAACAAATATTGTATATTAAAGCATATATATGGAATTCAGAAAGATGGTACTGATGAACCTATCTGCAGGGCATCAAGTGGAGACGCAGACATAGAGAACAGACTGTGGACAAGGGTGAGATTAGGGGAAGGATAGAGTGAGATGAATGGAGAGAGTAGCAGGGAAGCATATTTACTACCATGTGTAAAATAGACAGCCAATAGAAATTTGCTGTATGACTCGGGGAAATCAAACTGGGGTTCTGTAACAATCTAAAGGGGCAGGAAAGAGTGGGAGGTGGGAGGGCGGTACTAATTCATGTTGATGTATGGCAGAGATGAAATCAATATTGTTAAGCAATTCTCCTTCAATTAAAAAATAAATTAAAATTCAGTTCTCTTTTCAAGATTAATAGAAAAGTGATTGAAACTATTCTAAGATTAGTAAGTAAATTTTAGAGGAAGAATAATCCTATAATTATAGTATAAATATCTTCTTACTGGTAGACAGTCAAAGATATATGCAATTTATAACAATAATATATAGCATCATTTTCATAATGATTGGATCAGAGAGCAGAGTTTAAAAGTGTACATCAATATGATGGAGTTGGATAATCTTTTTGCAATAATTATGAAAATGAGTTATCAGTATTCTCTACTACTGCCTTCTTAGCCATACACTATATCTTTCTGTGATGACAAATGGCAAATATCTATTTTCTCAATTGATATTTCATTAAAAAAGTATTTTGTTATCAGTAAAGAAAAAATTAGTATGCTTACATAATCTGTGTTCCATAAATTAATAACATTGAAAAGATTAGACTTTATAACTTTTGTACTATTTTCTTTAACATATAGCTTAAGAATATAAGTGAAAAAGACTATACATTAAATGGAACAACATATAGTTAAAATTTAAACCAAAAAGGAAATTCACAAGACCTCAATAAAAGACTTGCTTCCTAAAAATATGATTTTCATTAACGTAATCTACACAGATGTATTCCTTCACTTTCTGCTTTTTTTTTTTTTTTTTGCATATTATTTTCTTATTTCCCTAGAAACAGTACAAGTTATCTCAGACCAAGATACCTGTTGTCTCACAGTTGCTTCGCTCACTTGTTGACTTTCTCATTGATTTTCCATCTGGCCCAAAACAGTGTTTTTGTAAAAGTTTAGAGAAAAGATAAAAGGAAGATTTTTATGAAATTCTCTTAATACCCTCACCTGCTTAGGTGTAGTGAGCCTTCAATCAAAGGAAATGAGGAAAGGATAATTGGATTCAAGTAAGAAGAAACAATGAATTAGAGATGACTCATGCTATCTTTGGAAAACACACATAAATTTAATGACAGTTGATGAAGAACTGTGAAGTATCTAAAAACGTGAAATATAAATATTTACAACACAGGGAGCTGCTCCAAAACTTCAAGCCCCCTACTGTGCCCAAAATTATTTTGGGCCACTCTTCTCAATTGTACTTTCCATAAACCCGCAAAGAAGATGATACAAAATCCTTATTTTTATAAATTACCACAGCAAATCTGTTACTTATATTTTACAGATTAAAAAGAAAAAAACATACTCAGAAACGTGTTAAATAACTTTTCCTAAAACTGGGGTTTCTAACTCTGTTTTTATATATTAAAACCTCCAATCCATAATATTTGAGATTAATAATAGAAGCTCCTGCTTCTCACAAATATATCTCAACTCTTTATCTCATGTGCCCATACACTATTTGTCTTTTCCTTTCTTCCTTTGAATTCACTCCATGCACTCAATTGCCTTTACAGGTGATGTCTCTACTATAAGGATTTTATAGTACAGATTTCCCTTTGCCCTAAGGGAGAGAGTACATGGAACTCAGCTCTATATATACTAGCATCAATCATTTCCCTTATGCCATTTTAAAGATAAAATCAATTCACCTTTTGAAGTAGCCGTAATACTTTGATAAATTGTTAAATTTACAGCAAAGACAGAGGATTATATCTTTTTTTCTGAAGTATTTGGTGTATTATTGAACCCTATCCAGAGCATCTTTTCTATTGAAGACAATATCTGTGACATAATCTGTGAATTCAAAATTACAAGCATAGTGCTGGCCCCAGAACTTGTTAAGTAGCTTCCCTGCCACATACACACACACACACACACACACACACACACACACACACCCATACACACAAAGCCTTATAAGCTTGCTACTAACCAAAGGCCTATCAAAATTCAACTAGAAAAAAAAATGGAATCCTTTTTAAAATTGGCCCAATATTTGACTTGAAAGAGTAAAAGCTAAAGAAAATTTATGAAAGATAATGATATAATTAGTGTCCTTGGATATTTAATTTTCCAAATTTAAGTTTATACTTACAAGCAACATAGAAACTGTTTTCAAATTTTTATTTGAAGACTCTATAATAAAAAAGAATTTCCATTTTATTTGCCTGCATCATTTTGAAATCTAAAAATATTAATGGGCCAAACATAGCAAAACTCAAAGCAGATATCCCAAATAAGTAAACTGAAAGCAGGGTTGTCAAATGAAAAACAGCTCTGATGAAGGTCCCTGCATCAGATCTATTTCCATATTAAATAGGAATTAGTGGATATAAAAGGACAAATATATTAAGGTTAATTGACAGAGTCATATTCAGAAACAGATTTATCTTTTTCTCAATAAATCCTTTTTTCTGATATGGTTTGTGAAGGAAAGATTTTGGTGGCATCTGTCCTTATGGTATAGCAGAGAACAACTCAATGGAGCTTGTAAAGCTGAAATATTTTGTTCCTTCAAATTTTACATATACATGCTTTTATTGAAAAAAAAATGAAGCCAAACAGATAACTTTGATTAATGAAAATATTACCCAAATCTACAAAATATATTCATATGTAGATATGTAAGATTTTAGGTCATAAGGTTAATTGATGACACACAGAATATATATCCAGCCATACAATATAAACATCAACCTAACGAAATATTTTCTTCTCTGGTTCTGGTCTTTCTATCACTTATACCTGTGATTAAATTTTTAGGATAGCAAAGTTCTGAGAATCACTATATCATAGAAGGATGAATTAATGAAGAGATAAGACAAAGTGATAGAACAGATTTTCTTAAAGTGCATAATAGCAAGCAAGCAAGAGCACAGTGTGAAGAATTAGCCAAGGAAATAGTAGGATAAATCAAAATAATCTTAGGTGGAGAGCATCAATTTAGAGAAAATTAGACAACTGAATGGTCTTCCTTGTGGTTCAGTGTTAAAGAACCCACCTGCCAATGCAGGAGACACAGGTTCAATATCTGAGTTGGGTGAGAAGATCCCCTGGAGAAGGAAATGGAAAACCACTGCGGTATTCATGCCTGGGAAATCCCATAGAAAGAGGATCCTGGGTGGGCTACAGTTCATGGTGTAGAATAAATGAAAATATGAGACACATACAGAAACCCTTGGAAAAAGATCTAAAAAGAGTGTGATGACTTGTTTCAAGAGAAAATTTGATTCTGTGAAAATGTTAATGATGTAATATCTAAAATTTAAGAGTAAAGACTAGATAAACCTCATTGCCTCTCATTTAAGGTGGTATTAGAAGACTCAGAGGTTAAAGCGTCTGCCTGCAATGCAGGAGAGCCTGGGTTCAATCCCTGGGTTGGGAAGATCACCTGGAGAAGGAAATGGCAACCCACTCTAGTATTCTTGCCTGGAGAATCCCATGGATGGAGGAGCCTGGTGGGCTACAGTCCACGGGGGTTGCAAAGAGTTGGACACGACTGAGCGACTTCACTTTCACTTTCAGAAGACTCCTTCTTTAGGCTTATACTGTATGAGAAATGGAATTAATAGGATTAAGAGTAATTGTAGTTCTGTCTACTAGATCCAGACTTCCCTGGTGGCTCAGAGAGTAAAGTGTCTGCCTACAATGCGGGATACCTGGCTTTGATCCCTGGGTCAGGAAGGTCTTCTGGAGAAGGAAAGGGCAACCCACTCCAGTACTCTTGCCTGGAAAATCCCATGGATGGAAGAGCCTGGTAGGCTACAGTCCATGGGGTCGCAAAGAGTCGGACATGACTGAGCGACTTCACCTCACCTACCAGGTCTAATTCTTTACTTTCTGGCTTATATTTGTAGATTGTACCTCTCCTAGGCTGTTTGGATGACCCTTAGAAAATTTACACTAGAAGAAAAAAGCTGTAGTTTTTTTTCAAACCAACTTTCACTTCACTTCACTTATGCCAGAAAGCGAAGAAGAACTAAAGATCCTATTGAAAGTGAAAGAGGAGAATGAAAAAGCTGGCTTAAAACTCAACATTCAAAAAACTAAGATCATGGCATCCAGGCCCATCACTTCAGGACAAATAGATGAGAAAACTGGAAACAGTGACAGACTATTTTGGGGGCTCAAAACCCACTGCAGATGGGTGACTGCAGCCATGAAATTAAAAGACACTGCTCCTTGGAAGTAAAGCTATGACCAACATAGACAGCATATTAAAAAGCTGAGACTACTTTGCCAACAGAGGTCCATCTAGTCAAAGCTATGTTTTTTTTCCAGTAGCCATGTATGGATGTGAGAGTTGGACTATAAAGAAAGCTGAGTGCCAAAGAATTGATGCTTTTGAACTGTGGTGTTGGAGAAGACACCTAAGAGTCCCCTGGACTGCAAGGAGATCCAACCAGTCCATCCTAAAGGAGATCAGTCCTGAATATTCATTGGAAGGACTGATGTTGAAGCTGAAACTCCAATATTTTGGTCACCTAATATTAGTGAAGAACTTACTCCTTAGAAAAGACCCTGATGATGGGAAAGACTGAAGGCAGGAGGAGAAGGAGATGACAGAGGATGAAATGTTTGGATGATATCACCGACTTGATGGACATGAATTTGAGCAAGCTCTAGGATGGACTGGGATGCCTGGCATGCTGCACTCCATAGGGTCACAAAGAGTCAGACAAGACTGGGGGACTGAACTGAACTAAACTGAACTGGAGTACAGCACTCCAGGTTTCCCTGTCCTTCACCATATCCTGGAGTTTGCTCAAAATCACGTCCACTGAGTCAGTGATGCCATCCAACAATCTCATCCGCTGATTAATCTGATGCTTTATGAAAACACCAACATATCATTTCCCTTAAAGAAAGCAGTCAGTGTGGAACAGCCTGGGTTAGATCACCAGGGATACACCAGGTCACACCTAAAGGAACTCAGTGGCTTTGTTGCCCTGGCTTCCACCACTATGGATAAGAAGATAAACCTTAGGATTCCCTTAAGTTTGAAACAATAAGTGTGCCACTTCAGATATGACTCCAACAAATTTACCTTTAGTACAAGCCTGATAGATCAAGAATTCTGTATTCCATTTGTATGACCATTTAGCAGCTAGCTATTTTTTAATTTTGCCTTCTGTAGAATTGGAAGATGTAATTGTCCACATCAAAGTCGTAATAAAATTCACCCAACAGGCCTTAAATGATAGTAGTCAGGCTATTAACCTACTGAATTCTGATGTCTTTATGATAAGGAAAGCAGTATTACAAAATTCCAGGGTCCTTAATATCCTTAACAGCATCTCAAGGAGACATCAGCACCACAATTCAAACTAATTGCTGTGCTCTACACCAGATGAATATTCTGATATGACCCATTTAATGACCCACATGGAAACATTTCTGCCTGCAGTGATTCACTTCCTAGTCTTGGTGATTTTTTTGATCTTTTAAGGAGCTGGTTTGGTTCTAGAATCTCATGGCTTAAATCTCTATTTATGATCTCATTAACACTACTAGCTATGTTCCTTATATCCTGTCAATTGTGTAAGACAGAACTGTTGTTTCTTACATTATCTATTGGGTAACTAGGTCTTGGACAAAATCAGTGATGGCTAAACATCTTGAAGTCATTGATCACACATATAGTTCTATATGGATTGCATAGTCGTATATAGACTATACATATAACTATAGACATAGTCATATATGGTCCAACTCTTTGAGAGCTTCTGGACTGTAGCCCACCAGGCTCCTCTGTCCATGGGATTTTTCAGGCAATACTGGAGAGGATTGTCATTTCCTCCCTCTGTGTCTCCTGCACTGCTGTCAGATTTTGTATCTGCTGATGTGGATAGCTGACTCATTTGAAAAGACCCCAAAGCTGGGAAAGAATGAAGGTAAAAAGAGAAAGGAGTGGTTGAGGATGAGATGGTTAGATAGCATCACCAACTCAAAGGACATGAGTTTGAGCAAACTTCAGAAGATACTCAAGTACAGTGAAGCCTGGCAAGATGCATGCCATGGGGTCACAGAGTCAGACACAACTTAGTGACTGAACAACAACAAATAGTTCTATATAAAATTGCAATATGCAGGATACAGGATGCTTGGGGCTGGTGCACTGGGATAACCCAGAGGGATATACTCAAGTACAGTGAAGCCCGGCAAGATGCATGCCATGGGGTCACAGAGTCAGACACAACTTAGTGACTGAACAACAACAAATAGTTCTATATAAAATTGCAATATGCAGGATACAGGATGCTTGGGGCTGGTGCACTGGGATAACCCAGAGGGATGGTATGGGGAGGGTAGTGGGAGGGGGGTTGAGGAGTGGGAACTTATGTACACCCGTGGTGGATTCGTGTTGATGTATGGCAAAACCAATATAGTATTGTAAAGTAAAATAATAATAATAATAAATAAGAAAAAAATAATAAAAATAAAATAAAATTGCAATAGGACAACTCTATACACGGGAAAAAGCATAAAGAGACAACATTTTCTGGATCATAAAAGATTAGTAAGATAGGATTTAGGAAATTTTTAGGTTATTAACAGGGCTTAATCCAAATACAGCAGATGGATGGCCTATCTAAATTCTCCTCTGATTTAGGAATAAACCTTCCTAATGCCATAGGAAAATTGGTGATGAAATGTCTCCTAAACCTTAGTCAAATTTAAGACCAAAAGAGGGGCAACTGTAAACAAAATAACAAAGAGCGTCGCTCATTCCATTATCACAACACACCGCAGTCTCCCATCTCCACCACCAGTGCAATCCGAGGTGAATTCAAGATGAACAACGGGATTAAACTTTCTGTGCTTTGTATATACAGACCCCGAGGTAGTTGAAACGCATATCTAAGGAAGAATTTGATTCCAAATTCTTGTATCTTCCAATACATAGAAAAGCATCATAATCATTAACTTGAGATATCTATTCTTTGAGTTTGGTAGTAATTTTTTAATAAAATATATGTTTGATAACATGTATTTTCAAAAAAAAAAAAATACACATGCACACACACATCACTCCTCTAGTTCTCTGAAGCAGTTTTCTCAGATTTACTGAGAGGTTGTTTCCTGGGCCTTATAAGATAACTGAGTAAAACTTAACTCACAACTTTTATTTTGTATATTTTTCTTTATGTTGATGAAAGTGTTTCTTATGACAAAGTTGAAGGAGTCTCGAATAGAAGCAGGGGAGTGTAAGAATGGACAAAAGTGGGGAAGGCCTAGATAGAGTTGAATCTAGAGATGAAAGAGCCACAGTGAAGAAAAAGGGTTGCATAAGAAGTTTGGAGCTAAGGAAGATTAATCATTTCTTCCTTGAGGTATATTAATTTTATATTAATAAAATTTGACAGAATTTATTTTGAATTTTGTTTAAATTTTTGGAAATCAATCATTACTTAAATTTTGCAATATTTTTAACTAGTTAGAAAAAAATAGTAACATACCTTCCAAAAGAGAATGTTATTATAAAAACTTGGTCTTGATTCTGTTATTGAAAATATATGAAAAGACAATCATTAAGATTATTTATAGATAATACAAATACAATGTCCCTCTTTTTCTCTCCCAGATAAACACAAATACATAATTAAATAAATAATTAAATATTTCATTTATGTGTTCCTCAGAGGAATCTTGTAAGTATAGAAATATATGCATTTTTAAAAATTGATTGCAAATATTTCTCTGCTTATCAACTGCTAAGAAACATCACATTACATTTATAAACATCACATTAAATTTAGACAGATTTCACTGTGTTCTGGCTTTGGCAAGGCTCCAGGCAAAACATTTTAGAATCAGAAAGTGCGAATTTTATTTAAGTGGATTAGGGCAGCTACAAAGGTGCTGTGATTTTCTTCTGTGACATTTCTGGCAAATTATCAGCTTTTTCTGAGTTTCCAGTGGTGGCTGGATAGTGATGATGGTAAACAGAAAAAAAAGGGTCCTGGAAATAGCAACTAATTTTAGGGAAAATAACAGCAGATGCTACAAATAAAAAAATCTTCAGAAATCATTTTAGTAGTCCCCAGTGTTATAGTTTCAAAGGGGAAAAAATAACCAAAAATAACAACAAAAAACTTGGTTTTCTATAAAGTATAGTAAAGTTGCTCAGTCACGTCCAACTCTTTGTGACCCCATGGACTGTAGCCTACCAGGTTCCTACCTCCATGGGATTCTCCAGGCAAGAATACTGGAGTGGGTTGCCATTTTCCTACTCCAGGTTATCTTCCTGACCCAGGGATCAAACCCAGGTCTCCCACATTCCAGGCAAACACTTTAACCTCTGAGCCACAGAAATAAAGTATAACCAGTGTGTAAATATATAACTCTAAATTCTAAAACTATTCTAAAAAGTAAAATCTATTAATTTTAAAAATAAATAAAAGGAAGTGGCCTCTGCAGATTCTATATATCTCTTTCAATGATTCTTCAAATAGTTCTGGAAATAGATATTTATTTATAATTTACAGAAGTAATTATATAAATATCCTGCTTCTGAGGTTTTCATTAGGAATGGGTGATGGTGGTGGTTTAGTCACTACATCGAGTCTGACTCTTTCTGATCCCATGGACTATAGCCTGCCAGGCTCGTCTGTCCTTGGGATTCTCCAGGCAAGAACACTGGAGTGGGTTGCCATTTCCTTCTCTAGGAGTTCTTTCTGACCCAGTGATCAAATCTGGGTCTACTGCACTGCAGATGGATTCTTCACTGACTGAGCCATGAGGGAAGCCCTAGGACTGGGTATTTAGAAAGAAATGGAGAGGACCGTTGTTTTGCAGGGGGAAGGCAATGGCACCCCACTTCAGTGCTCTTGCCTGGAAAATTCCATGGACGGAGGAGCCTGGTGAGCTGCAGTCCATGGGGTCTCTAAGAGTCGGACACGATTGAGCGACTTCACTTTCACGTTTCACTTTCATGCATTGGAGAAGGAAATGGCAACCCACTCCATTGTTCTTGCCTGGAGAATCCCAGGGACAGGGGAGCCTGGTGGGCTGCTGTCTCTGGGGTCACACAGGGTAGGACATGATTGAATCAACTTAGCAGCAGCAGCAGTTTTGTAATATTTTTCAAAAGAGCTTTAAACTTAAATTTTAACTTTCATAACCAATTTGTTTCTAGTTGAAAATTTATGTTATTTGTTGAAATTGCTCTAAATTAACAGATTATTGGTTCACAGTGTTTTCAGTATTTTCTGGGTAATTTATTTGAGAGTGGATTATTTCTCACTCATCCTATGGGGCAAGTGATTCCAGGTAACTTTCAGTAAAATAAATGGCAGATGAATTATTAAAAGAGCTTCTCTTTTGGCTCAGAGGTTAAAGAAGCTGCCTGCAATGAGGGAGACCTGGGTTTGATCCCTGGGTTGGGAAGATCCCCTGGAGGAGGGCATGGCAACTTATTCCAGTATTCTGGCCTGAAGAATCCCCATGGACAGAGGATCCTGGCAGCTATGGTCCATGAGGTCACAAAGAGTTGGACATGACTGAGCAACTAACATTTTAAAACAAGCTTACCCAGTTTTAATGAAATTTAAAAATCATACATATGGACTTATCAGTGAGCTGAGGACAGTTTTATGTCTTTATACTTTAGTAAGTCCTGTGATTCTGAGACATTATTAATTCTTGTGCCTTAAAGACACACACAAAAATTAACAGTCCTCTAAAACATGTATAAAGGGAAATTCTGCTGGATAGATTGGAGATGCGCTAAATGATATAGTTGCCTACAACCTCACACCAGCAAGTTAAAGGAGAAAAAGAAAATTTCTGCCAAGAAATAATATAGGCCACTTGTGTTTGTGATGATGTCTACTATTCTTGGCACAACTTGCTTCCAAAAATCATTTAGAAAATCACGATTACTAAACTGACAAGAGCCTGAGAGTATTCCAGCCTTACTGCTTAATTTCATCATCAAAAATATCAGTAACTGGCTCTGGAATATACTGTCATAGTAACTTTATATCATACTCTTCCTTTAGTTGTTTACATTTTTAAGCAATTGAGTAAATAATAAAATAATATAAAGCATTCAAGGAATGTAAAATGTTATTTTAATAGATAACTAATTGACCTCCTCAGAATATTATAATTAACTTCTTTGAATAAATTAAAACATAATATAATTTACAGTTGAGTCCTTAAATACCCTAAGATATAGACATTTCATTAAAATATTTTGTATTTTTATTAATGTTTTGATCTTTAACAGTAATAGAAGAAGGACTATCTATTGGCTTATGTTTTTAACTAAAATATAAGCCTTTTCAGAATAATATTCTATTATTTGCATAAATTATTCAGAGAGGATTTTAGTATTGTGTGAAACTTCTCAAATGGAGTTACATGAAACTTTGGAGTATGTGTCAAGTATATGTGCCTAAGTTCTTATATGACAAGCAAAGCACATTTAATTAGAACATGAGTCTTATTCAAAGATTTACAGAGAAAAAGTTGATGTACTTTACAAAAACCTCTTGATGGATATATTAGGGTAATAAAATGTGTTGCTCTCTAGAGAAAAATGCAAAGATTTTAAGGGTAAATACAAAAGTGCAAATAAATGTCTCAAAGCAGGACACTTCCAGTCACAGACCAAGCTCCTGGCTCTGTCCTTACAGGTAGGAAGGGAGCCTAGCTTTAATTTGAGAGGAAAATAATAATGGTAATATTATTGATACCCCTGTCCTCTTAAATAATTCTTAGGAAATGAGACATAATTGGCTGTAGCATTAAGAAGGGATAATGAAATTTAATTTACTGATTCAATTATGTATTCCTGCACCCAATGCATAGGTGCTGAGAATCTATGTATCTTGTGAATTTTGCAAGGAAAAAAAATAATCTTGCTCTCTCTTTTCATAGAACTTACATTCTAAGTGGCCTATACTGTGGCATAAAGGGATATAATCACAGAAGACTTTCAGTTAGTTAAGTGTCACTTCAGAATATAATTATGTATCTGGGGAGAAAGAGACCCCTGAATGCTGTTTCTTATGTTATTTACTATCAGGACTTTCTCTGCAAGACCTTTTCTTCTCAGACACGTGTAATGCCAGACACAGCTACACACATTTTGAATAAAGCAGACAGTACAAGCTCAAACTCACTGGCTATTAGACTCTGGGTTTTTCTTGCTGCTACTATACATTTCTGAATTTATGAGCAGTAGTATACTAGTCAATAGTTAACAACTAGCTCTCTGGGGGAAAAGTTACATAGCTATAGACCTACAGATATAGATTTATAGAGATATATTACAAAAGTGTACTAATGTGAAGGATATGCAGCACAAAATCTACAGTAATAAAACATATTCATTATTGTAATGTCCATATAGACAATTAATTCTCAGAATGTTTTAGTTGATTTTTCCCAACCCCTTAGAATTGTTGCCAATTTATAGCTTCAACTGATGAGCCAGTATAGTTGCAACATGAATGTTGGTTGATATTTTTCTTTAATGAGTAAAATGAAAGTGATATAATATACATGTTGGAACTTCACTCATTTGTCATTGATGTAAGCTACTGTTTGCTGAAGAGTTCTCAAATATTTAATAACATTTCCTCTTTTTGTGTGTGCTATCAGAGAAACTATGACAAATATAGACAGTATATTAAAAAGAAGAGACATCACTTTGCTGACAAAGGTCTATACAGTCAAGCTATGGTTTTTCCTAGAGTCATGTACAGATGTGAGAGCTGCACCATTAAGAAGGTTGAGTGCTGAAGAACTGACATTTTCGAATTGTAGGGCTGGAGAAGACTCTTGAGAGTCCTTTGGACTGCAAGGAGGTCAAACCAGCCAATCCCAAAAGATAGCAACCCTGAATAATCACTGGAAGGGGACTGATGCTGAAGCTGAAGTTTCAATACTTTAGCCACCTGACACAAATAGCCAACTCATTGAAAAAAGACCTCAATGCTGGGAAAGATTGAAGGTGAAAGGAGAAGGGGGTGGCAGAGAATGAGACAGTTAGATAGCATCATCGACTCAATGAACATTAATCTAAGCCAAATCTGGGAGATAGTGAGGAACAGCAGAGACTGGTGTGCTACAGTCCATGGGGTCTCAAAGAGTTAGATATGACCTAGAGACTGAACAGCAACAATATATAATGTAACACTTATAGATACCATGCACTAGAAAGTTTAATCTGCATTATTAACATTGTTCCTGTCATTTTCTAGAGAAAAACAAAGCACCTTTCTTCCTATTTCAAGCATATACCATGATATCAAGTCACTGAATCACAGTTGGCTGGGAAAAGATACAGTTATCCACAATTTTGCAGTATTTCTTCCTAAGTGAAAATGCAAAGGAATAGAGGAAAAGAATCAAATAGGGAAGACTAGAGATCTCTTCAAGAGAATTAGAGATACCAAGGGAACATCTCATACAAAGATTGGCACAATAAAGGACAGAAACGGTATGGGCTTAACAGAGGCAGAAGATATTAAGAAGAGGTGACAAGAATATACAGAAGAACTATACAAAAAAGATCTTCATGATCCAGAAAACCATGATGGAGTAATCACTCAATAGAGCCAGACATCCTGAAGTGTGAAGTCAAGTGGGCCTTAGGAAGCATCACCAAGAACAAAGCTAATGGAGGTGAAGGAATTCTAGCTGAGCTATTTCAAATCCAAAAAGATGATGCTGTGAAAGTGCTGAACTCAATATGCCAGCAAATTTGGAAAACTCAGCAGTAGCTACAGGACTGGAAAAGGTCAGTTTTCATCTAATCCCAAAGGAGGGCAATGCCAAAGAATATGCAAACTGCTGCATAACAGAAGAACTCATTTCACATGCTAGCAAAGTAATGTTCAAATCCTCCAAGCTAGGCCTAAACAGTACATGAACTGAGAACATCCAAATGTACAAGCTGAATTTAGAAAAGGCAGAGGAACCAAAGATCAAATTGCCAGCATCTGTTGGATCACTGAAAAAGCAAGAGAATTCCAGAAAAATATCTACTTCCGCTTCATTGACTACACTAAACCCTTTGACTGTGTGGATCACAACAAACTGTGGAAAATTCTGAAAGAGATGAGAATACCACACCACCTTACCTGCCTCTTGCAAAACCTATATATATATACAGGTCAGGAAGCAACAGTTAGAATCGGACATGTTAACAAGACGTTGGTTCCAAATTGGGAAAGGAGTACATCAAGGCTGTATATTCTTACTCTGCTTATGTAATATATTTTTAACCTATATATTTAACCTATATGCAGAGTACATCATGCCAAATGCCAGGCTGTATGAAGCACAAGCTGGAATCAAGATTGCCGGGAGAAATATCAATAACCTCAGATGTGCAGATGATACCACCCTAGCGGCAGAAAGCAAAGAAGAACCAGAGTCTCTTGATGAAGGTGAAAGAGAGGAAGTTGGCCTCAAACTCAACATTCAGAACCCTAAGATCATGGCATCCGGTCCCATCACTTCGTGGCAAATAGATGGGGAAACAGTGGAAACAGTGACAGAATTTATTTTCTTGGACCCCAAAATCATATAGATGGTGACTGTAGCCATGAAATTAAAAGACACTTACTTCTTAGAAGAAAAACTGTGACAAACCTAGACAGCATATTAAAAACAGAGATATTACTTTGCCATTAAATGTCCATCAAGTCAAAGCTATGGTTGTTCCAGTTGTCATGTACAAATGTGACAGTTGGAATATAAAGAAAGCTGAGCATCAAAAAATTGATGTTTTTGAACTGTGATGTTGGAGAAGATTCTTGAGAGTCTTTTGGACTGCAAAGAGATCAAACCAGTCAATCCTGAAGAGAATCAACCCCAAATATTAATTGGAAGGACTGATGCTGAAGCTGAAGCTCCAATACTCTGGCCATCTGACGTAAAGAGATGATCCAGTGGAGAAGACTGGGAAAGACTGAAGGCAGGAGGAGAAGGGGTAGAGGACAAGATGGTTGTATGGTATCATCAACTCAATACGCATGAGTTTGAGCAGGTTGAACGCTATCACCGAAATGGACACGAGTTTGAGTAAGTTCCACGAGATGGTGAAGGATAGGGAACTTGGCATGCTGCAGTCCATGGGGTCACAAAGAGTCAGACATGACTTAGTGACTGAACAACAAGAACTACCAAATGGATTGATGCAATGAATATAAATAACTTCACAATCATAGATGAGAGAAAACCACCCTAAAATCAGAAAGCAGTAGCTTTTGAGTTAATGATAACTTCTATAATTTAATTTTTAATGACAGTTGTTTTATAAATGGCTTGCAAAGTTCCTGAAAATTTAACAATCAGCTCTCAAGAGTGCTTGTGAACCAGCTTTAGCACAGCACTGCTCATGAGCTTCTAGTAAGTCCCAAACACCTTTACACCCATAACACGCTTCCTGGTCTGCTAGGAACTTCCCAGATTTTACCACTGAAAAGTCCCAGATTCCAAGAAACTCTTTAGTCATAGGCAAACTGGGGCAGTTGGTTATCCTAACCCATGGACTATCCAAAACTGTTATGTAACTGTCTCTGTCACTAATAGAACTGGATTCTTCCTCTGAATTTAGAATGCTTACAAGTTCCTTTCCCCTCAGTACTCTTGTCCTCTGCCCTAGCTGTTTGCTAGGATGATAGACTTGGTAAGATAAATTATTGCCGTGGTCCCAGACACTGTCAGATTTTGAATAGCACAGTTTGCTACTCTTCACTTCGTATTTGTTGTAATTCAGGTACACACAGCCTAACTTCATCATCTCCCTCTGGTTTATTAAAATCAAGTCTTCGGTATCATTAAGTCCTCTTTTCTTCATATAAATGAGGTCTCCAAATATTCTCCTGAAAGAGCAATTCTGAAATTAAATAAGGTTATGATCATACAATGCCTAATAGAGTTGTTCATTAAGTAGTAACTATCAAAATAGTTATTCTCAGGATTATTCCCAGTTCCTTCTTGAACCAAACATTTACTTTCCCTGGCAGCTGCTGCTGAGAGCTAGCTTTATCTCACTGTTATTTTTCAAATTTAACTCTTATTCACATCTAGAAAGAACATGGGATGACTGCTTGCCAGAGTGAGCAATACTTCCCACCTTGATGTTATCATGTTAGCCTGGAAATCTAATCTAGGAAAAAGTGTAAAATGGGTAGTAAAGAATTCTTCATTTCTCTCTCTCTCTCTCTTTTTTTTTTTTTTTTTTTAAGGAAATCATTTACAGAGCTAACTTGAGAGAGGACCAAAAGACAAGCCATTTGTCTAGAGTAGAGGTCAGTAAACCTTGGCCAGCCAACATTCTGCTGTTGGTAATAGTTTTATTGGAATATAGCCCTGCCAATTCATTTACATATTGTCAATAGCTGCTTTTGCACTACAGCAGCACACATCTTTGGGTAGTTGTGACCCAGACAAAATGGCCTATAAAGTCTATATATTCACTGTCAGGCCCTTTATAAAAAGAAAATATTTGCCAATTCTCAATGAAGAAATACTTTAATAGTTTTGCCTGATTAGGGGTAGATGATCTGGGAAAGGGAAATGCTGGTCTCTAGCTCCTTGCTTTTCAAATCAGAAAGAGGACATGCTCTTGTTCCTTCCCCAAATAAACATAGGCTATTGCTGTGAATGCATTTACCAAGAATGCACGGGAGAACAGGACTAAGGCTATTGCTCGCTTTAACAGAATTTTCTAAAACCAAAGCCAGAGAGTCTTAAGAGCCTGCATTGTCAGATATTGATATGTTTATTCTGAAAATGCTGGGATTGTTTCTGTTTGCCAGGCAGCTTTCGGAACACTATCATCATTTTCCAAAAATTGTATCTGAATTTGCTGACAGTGAATGATTAACAAGTCCTATCGCCCTGAGCCAAAATTAAATTTGCTCTTTCATGAAAAAAAAATTCATCTTGTGTAAAGGAGTAATCATGAGTATATGGTAAGAAATTTTTATCATAGGCTGAGATTTTTCAACAAAATGAAGTATAATAATTTGTCAGTGAAAAAAATGTGTTAATTATACTGTCATTCTTCTATTGTGCTTCATTGAAAGCTGTTAGAATTATAACCATTTCCTTCTTAGTTTTTACATTTTTTCCTTATGTTTTCATAAAATAAAACCAAATCATCATGATTATTAATTTGGGGAAGTATGCTTTAATTGATAGGATACAAAATTAACTTAGACTATCTGGATTATTGATCAGTTTTTGTTAAGTGCATTTAAATAAGAAACCACATTCTTGCCTGCTGCACTGGTAATATTAGGTATATGAATGTAAAAGCTCTCCCAAAATTACATATCATGAGTAATTTTTTTAAAGAAAGTCAAAAGTCTCTCTTGTTGAGTAGTTGTCCTTTAAGGGTTTTCCAGTGGAAATGACAGAATTATTGAGCCAGGCCCTGGAAAGTGCTATGATTCCACCCTTCACAGAGATATGAAAAGAAAAAAAGCCTAGGATAGAATGACAATCTACCTAACAGGCAGAGCTCTTTTTCTGCCTCAGTGCACAAGTGTGGGGATAAGGGTGGGGGAAGCGAGTTGGTTGGGGTGCAGGGCCAGGCCTGAAGAAGTCTGCATAAGCTGTCATCACCATTCACGGCTCTGCCACTCACAACCACCTCTAATCACCACACACACACACACACATATGGACACAAACTGAGTCATTCATGGCTTCAAGAAAATTAAAAGTTAGCTAAAAGTAGTCACTCACAAGTCAATCTGAACGCAACGCAGTTAAATACTGACTAATTTTCCTTCTTTCTGACTTGCACAGCCCAAAGCATGATCCCAGTGGAGCAGACGTCCATCTTTACATTGTTACTCTTGACTGGGCTTTGAGAAAAGTCAGTTTTAACTCATAGCAGAATCTTGGGGGTGCAGGGTGGGAAGAAATGATAGGGCCTGGTGAAAACCATAAAGGAAATGGGTTATCCGTTGTCTGCTTTAGTGCTCATATCGTCATCGATGACAACAGAAGAAAAAGAAAAGCTTTTATCTTTCCTGTTAAAACCATCCCCAATTTTGAGGGCTGATAATGTCCTATTTGAAATGTATTCCTTTACCTACAGAAGAAAAATTAAATTCTCTTCGCTGAAGTACTCAGGAATTCTGATTACAGCTTCATTTTAGCAATTACTACCCTGTGTGACTGATATGTAATGAGACATACATATGACTTGATTACAAGTGAGAAGGAGGTAGGGTTTGGAACAGCAGCAGACACTTGATAATTTATTTGTGAGAACCAACTCCCTCTCTTTTGTTTTGATCTCTGTAAATAAACTTCTTTCTCATTCCTCAAAAAAACAAAAAACACTCTATGCAAAGTATCTAACAGCCATAGATTTTCAAACAAAACACTAGTGATTTAAGATCTTTAAAACTGAGCAGAAAAATTAACACAAAATGAGATTCAGTGAAGTTATTTTTCAAGGTAAAATGTTATTAAATTGCTGCTAAGTCATTTCAGTCGTGTCCGACTCTGTGCGACCCCATAGATGGCAGCCCATGAGGCTCCCTCATCCCTGGGATTCTCCAGGCAAGAACACTGGAGTGGGTTGCCATTTGCTTCTCCAATGCATGAGAGTGAAAAGTGAAAGTGAAGTCACTCAGTCGTGTCCGACTCTTCGCGATCCCATGAACTGCAGCCCACCAGGCTCCTCCGTCCATGGGATTTTCCAGGCAAGAGTACTGGAGTGGGGTGCCATTGCCTTGTTATTAAATTAGTGAATGCTTATTTATACAAATAAGTACAACTATGCTGATCATGCACTATCAATGTGGCATCTTTATACCAACAATTTGAAGAATGTTTATTGAATGAATAAAGAAGGAAACTATGACATGCATGATACCTATTTAGTAATGTGAAGAAGGCCAATCATATGGACAGACCTTGCTCAAGAGACTACATTTTAGTTCCCAAGTAAAATATCTATCCTGTGTAGAGGTGTAATATTCTGAACATTAAATTGAGGTTAATTTTTCCTTTAAAAATGTTGTGAAAGATTTCAAACATTGAGAACACTGATAATAATATAAAAAAGAAAAATGTCCATAAATTCATCATGCAGCTAAAACTGTATTTGTCTCCTCAGAAGTATAATTTCACTAAACATTAGACATTTACATGTCTATGTTGAGATAAAGATAGATTTCACTCATTTTAACTGCTGAATACGTATCATAATTTGTTTTTCACTCCTCTATTAGATGACCAGATGATTTCCACTGAATAAGGTTTGTAATTCTAAAAGAATTTTTCACTGCAATGTGATCTCTGAACACAGAGTCAGTAGTATCTATTGATCAAGAAGAGAGAATGTGATGCTTAGAAGAAAAAAAATAATAATTGCTTGGACTTAATATATAAGACATATTTTAAAAGCTCTTGACAGAAATAATAGTTGGAAGAGAAATTCATGTATTTGCAAGATTCAGAGCTATGGGATTGCATGGAGGGGCTTGGAGAGATTAAGAACCCATACTCTGAGAACTATAATACACTGATGAAAGAAGCTGAAGATGATGAAAATAAATGGGAAGATACCCCATTTTCTTAAACTGGAAGGATAATGTTAAAATGTCCATACCACACAAAGCAACCTTAAGATTTAAGGTAATCCTTATCAAAATATCCATAACATTTTTCATAGCATTAGAATGAATAATCCTAATAGTTATATGGGACCACAAAAGACCCCAAACTAAAAAAGCAACTGTGAGAAAAACAACAAAGCTAAAGGTGTCAAACTCCCTGTTTTCAGACTACACTACAAAGTTACAGTAATCCAAAGAGTATAATACTGGAAAAATAATTTTAAAAAGGCACATAGATCAGTGCAACAGAATAGAGGCTAGAAAAACTCACACACATATGGTCAATTAATTTATGACAAAGGATGCAAACTACACAACAACAAAAATATAGTTTCTTGGGTGCTTGGAAAAGTCAACAGCTTCATGTAAAAGAATGAGGTTAGAACATTTTCTCACACAATATATAAGAATAAACTCAAAATAGATTGATGACCTAAATATAAGACTGGAAACCTTAAAACTCATAGAAGAAAACACAGGCAGAACGCACTTTAACATAAGATGTAGCAATGCATTTTTACTCTATCTTTTCAGGTAAAACGAACAAAAACAAAAATAAACAAGCAGACTCTAATTAAATTTTGCACAGCAAAGGAAACTACTGACAACATGTAAAGACAAGCTACTGAGTAGGAAAGTGTCTACAAAAGATTTATCTGATAAGGAGCTAATATATAAAATAAACAAAGAACTCAAACAACTCAATATAAAAAACTGGCAGCTTCTTGGTGGCTTAGTGGTTAGGTTCTGGGCTTTCACTATCACAGTCCAGGTGCAAGCCATGGTTGGGCAAATGAGATCCCACAAACTACTTGCTGCCAAACAACAACAAGCACCCAAAAGTAAACATACACACACACACACACACACACACAGACACATCAGTTCAGTTCAGTTCAGTTGCTCAGTCGTGTCTGACTCTTTGCGACCCCATGAATCGCAGCATGCCAGGCCTCCCTGTCCATCACCAACTCCCAGAGTTCACTCAGACTCACGTCCATTGAATCAGTGATGCCATCCAGCCATCTCATCCTCTGTCATCCCCTTCTCCTCCTGCCCCCAATCCCTCCCAGCATCAGAGTCTTTTCCAATGAGTCAACTCTTTGAATGAGGTGGCCAAAATACTGGAACTTCAGCTTTAGCATTATTCCTTCCAAAGAAATCCCAGAGTTGATCTCCTTCAGAATGGACTGGTTGGATCTCCTTGTAGTCCAAGGGACTCTCAAGAGTCTTTTCCAACACCACAGTTCAAAAGCATCAATTCTTTGGCACTCAACTTTCTTCAGAGTCCAACTCTCACATCCATACATGACTACTGGAAAACCATGGCTTTGACTAGACAGACCTTGTTGGAAAAGTGATCTCTGCTTTTGAATATGCTATCTAGGTTGGTCATAACTTCTCCTCCAAGGAGTAAGCATCTATTAATTTCATGGCTGCAGTCACCATCTGCAGTGATTTTGGAGCCCCCAAAAATAAAGTCTGACACTGTTTCCACTGTTTCCCATCTATTTCCCATAAAGTGATGGGACCAGGTGCCATGATCTTCATTTTCTGAATGTTGAGCTTTAAGCCAACTTTTTCACTTTCCACTTTCACTTTCATCCATATATACATGTATATATATAGATAGACACACACAATTTAAAAACGGGCAGAAGACCAGAATAGGAATTTTCCCAAAGACCCACAGATGAAATGGGCACATGAAGAGATGCTCAAGATCATTAATCATTGAAAGTAAAGTGAAAGTAAAGTTGCTCCAGGTAAGAGTGCTGGAGTGGATCGCCATTTCCTTCTCCAGGGGAACTTCCCGACCAAGGAATCGAACCCGGGTCTCCTGCATTGCAGGCAGATGCTTTACCATCTGAGCCACCAGGGAAGCCCTGTCAATCTTTAAAGAAATGCAAATCAAGAACTACAGTGAGATATCGTCTCACACCTATCAGAAAGGCTATCTTTAAAAAGACCACAAATTAAAAACGTTGGTAAGGACATGGACAAAAGGCAACTCTTGTGCACTGTTGCTACCAATGTAAACTGGTGCAGCCACCATGAAAAATAATATGGTGGGTTCTCAAAAAACTAAATAGAACTACTGTAAGATCCAGCAACTCCACTCCTCTGTATATTCACTCCTAGGTGTATCCACTCCTTAGTATATTTCCAAAGAAAATAAAAACACTCATTCAAAAAGCCATATGCACCTCAATATTTATAGCAGAATAATTTCCCATAGCTGAATATGGAAGCAACCTAAGTGCCCATCAACGGAAGGACAAAGAAGATGTGTGTGTGTGTGTGTGTGTGTGTGTGTGTGTGTGACACACATATATACATCCAGATGGAACATTACTCAGCTGTCAATTAATGGTGGTGGTGGTGGGTGGGGGGCTTCCCAGGTAGCACTAGTGGTAAAGAATCTGATTGCCAATACAGGTAGACATAAGAGATGCAGGTTTGATCCCTGGGTCTGGAAGATCCCCTGAAGAAGAGCTCCACTCCAATAGTCTTGCCTGGAAAATTCCACAGACAGAGGAGCCTGGTAGGCTATAGTCCATGAGGTCAAATAATGAAATTTTTCTACTTAAAATAACATGGATGGACTTGGAGGGAACTGTGCTTAGTGAAATAAGTCAGGCAGAGAAGGAAATATTTTATATTACCACATATATGATAAAATAGAGACAGACACACTGATATAGATAACAAGATATCAGTGGCATACCAGTGGGAAGAGTTATGAGGGAGGGGCAAAATTGGATAAAAGATAAAGAGGTACAAAATACTAATTATAAAATAAATAAGCTATAAGGATATTGTATAGTATAAGGAATATAGTTAACATTTTATAACTTTAAATGGAGTATAATCTATAAAAATACTGAATCCCTGTTGTACACCTGACACACTGTATATCAACTGCAACTTTAAAAAGGGACAAAAAGAACAGAAAGGAAGGGGAGCACTCTCTAGAAGCACACACGGAGTAAAGGCCACGTGAGCACACAGAAAGGAACAGCTGTCTGTAGGAAACTATGCGCCTTCAGGTTAACCTTGACCTTGGACTTCCCACCTGCAGGAGTATGAGAGATAAATGCCTGCTGTTTAGATAACCCAGCTGATGGTAATAGTGTGCATTTTCTTTCAATGACAATCTGAATACTTCTGCATCTCTTTTCCATATTTTTGATGAACCTTCTTCCTTGATGTTACCATTTTTTCTATAAAGGACATTCATTCCCTTGTTAGGGCCTGAGACTGATCACTTTGACTGCTTACTGACAAAAATAGGTAAGCAATGTTTGCTTACTAAATTTCATAGAAAATATTCTGAAAACGCTGTATTTGGTTCTTTTATTGTGCATAACAATTTTTTTTTTTTTTTTCATCTTACATCTCCTCAGAGCAGCCACATTTTGGTCTTGGATATCTGGACTTGAAGGGAGTATTTGGAGTTCTGGGATATCCTAGAATGCTTTAGTACTCAAGAGAGGAGGGAATAATTTAACTACAGAAAGAAAGGGAACTAAATGTCAAGATTAAAGAGGAAGTAAGAAGATTCCTGCTGCTGCTGCTAAGTCGCTTCAGTCATGTCCGACTCTATGCGACCCTATAGACGGCAGCTCACCAGGCCCCCCGTCCCTGGGACTCTCCAGGCAAGAACGCTGGAGTGGGTTGCCATTTCCTTCTCCAATGCATGAAAGTGAAAAGTGAAAGTGAAGTCGCTCAGTCGTGTCCAACTCTTAGCGAACCCATGGACTGCAGCCTACCAGACTCCTCCGTCCATGGCGTTTCCAGGCAAGAGTACTGGAGTGGGGTGCCATTGCCTTCTCCTAAGAAGACTCCTAGAAAAGCAAATATCTTTTTAAAAATTCCCTCACTGTGCCCAAAGAACGCAGAGTACCTACCTGTGAGGAAAAAAATAGATAGCTGCCATCTGAATACCATGCTCCTTACTCTTAAGAGCCATGATCAAGGGTCAGCAACCTGGCACAGCAATGACAGTGGCAAATGAACATTTCTGGGGCTCCTGCTTTGGAACAGATTCACTTGGCTTGAGCCCCTCATCAGTGACCATAATGGACTGAACAGCTGAAGTTCTTCCACACTCCCTGCATTACCTAATCGCAGTCTTTGTGTTGGAAAGGTGACTCTGAGAAATGACTAATATTGCGTATTCTGCCAAATGTGATGAGAGGGTAGCTGGGTTAAATTCGAGATAGAAAAGTAAACAGAAACTACCAATTACTATCACTTTGATTACAGTAGCACACCTAGCTCACAGTGTCATTGTTTATGTATTTTATATATAGTAATGTGTATCTGTTAAACTCCTAATTTATCCCTCCTTCCCCTTTCCCCTTTGGTAGCCATAAGTTTGTTTTCTATGCCTGTGAGTCTCCTCCTGTTTTGTAAATAAGCTCATTTATTACTTTTTAGAGTCTATGTATACGTGATAAAATATTTGCCTTTGACTCACTTCATTTAGAAGAAAGAAATGGCTACCCACTCCAGTATTCTTGCTTGGAGAATCCCAGGGACAGAGGAGCCTGGGGGGCTATGGTCTATCGGGTTTCACAGAGTCGGACATGATTGAAGCGACTTAGCAGCAGCACTTCATTTACGATGGCAATATCTAGGTGCATCCATGCTGCTGCAAATGGCATTATTTCAAGATGAGAAATTATGAAAGAAACGGGACTGTGTCTCAGATTTTACTATTCACAGAGATTTGCAGACTTGATATTTAAATTCAAATACTATTTTATAGCAGGCTATATTCTTTAAGAGGTAAACAGCTTTTTATATGTGAAAGTTTATATGATCACTGTGTGAGGAAGGTAATTCATATAATATAAAGTTTTAAAAGCATCATTTTACTTTAATGTCACCTTACAGCTGCTAGTCACATTATTATATACTTACCAAAGCTATGTCATTATCACATTTTTAAGAAATGAATCCTAGTCATAACTTGCAATCCTGAAATATAAAAGACCCAAACATGTGCAGAAACATAAAAGAAACCAAATCTTATGAGTGTACTCTATAAACAAATATCCACTAAGGGCTTCCCAGGTGACTCAGTGATAAAGGTATGCCTGCCAGTGCAGAAGATGGGAGTTCAATCCCTGGGTTGGCAAGATCCCTTGGAGGAGAAATGGCAACCTACTTCAGTATTCAAGTCTAGAAAATCCCATGAACAGAGGAACAGTCCTTGTGGTCGAAGAGTCAGGCATGACTGAGCAACTGAGAATGGTCATGCATACTGAGGTCCTACAGAACCTGTCCTGTAGAACGAACTAAAGGGCTGCTGTGCTCCTATTTTTCCCTTTGACTTGGGTCATTTGACTGACATCCTTTACTAAAGAACATTTAAGAATGAAATGCAATGTAGGCACCCCCTGCACTAAAAAGGTTATTTCTATGAGAAAACACAGTTGGCTCCATTTTTATTTTCTTCATTACTTCATGTGAAAATATGCAATGTAATACTGAACAATTATTTAAAATATTAAATGTACATCTACTTTGTTTCCATGTCTTAAATATAACCAAATTATAGTTCAAAAATTACATTTTTATTACATAAAAATGGCCAAACAAACCAGCTTAGGAGTCTGATAATAAACTTGTGTTTTAATCATAGATGAAGCATATTAGAAATCATAGATGTATTTGTGGTATTTATTTTAATGTTAACTATTCAAATCCAAGATAAGATGTGTTATAAATCTTTGTTTACCTATTTTTGCAATTTTTAAGGAATCTACACACTGTTTTCCATAATGGCTGTACTAGTTTGCATTCCCACCAGCAGTGTAAGAGGGTTCCCTTTTCTCCACATCCTCTCCAGCATTTATTGCTTGTAGACTTTTGGATCGCAGCCATTCTGACTGGTGTGAAATGGTACCTCATTGTGGTCTTGATTTGCATTTCTCTGATAATGAGTGATGTTGAACATCTTTTCATGTGTTTGTTAGCCATCCGTATGTCTTCTTTGGAGAAATGCCTATTTAGTTCTTTGGCCCATTTTTTTATTGGATCGTTTATTTTTCTGGAGTTGAGCTGCATAAGTTGCTTATATATCCTTGAGATTAGTTGTTTGTCAGTTGTTTCGTTTGCTATTGTTTTCTCCCATTCAGAAGGCTGTCTTTTCACCTTGCTTATAGTTTCCTTTGTTGTGCAGAAGCTTTTAATTTTAATTAGATCCCATTTGTTTATTTTTGCTTTTATTTCCAGTATATTGGGAGGTGGATCATAGAGGATCCTGCTGTGATTTATGTCGGAGAGTGTTTTGCCTATGTTTTCCTCTAGGAGTTTTATGGTTTCTGGTCTTACATTTAGATCTTTAATCCATTTTGAGTTTATTTTTGTGTATGGTGTTAGAAAGGGGTCTAGTTTCATTCTTTTACAAGTGGTTGACCAGTTTTCCCAGCACCACCTGTTAAAGAGACTGTCTTTACTCCATTGTATATTCTTGCCTCCTTTGTCGAAGATAAGGTGTCCATAGGTGTGTGGGTTAATCTCAGGGCTTTCTATTTTGTTCCATTGATCTATATTTCTGTCTTTGTGCCAGTACCATACTGTCTTAATGACTGTGGCTTTGTAGTAGAGCCTGAAGTCAGGCAAGTTGATTCTTCCAGTTCCATTCTTCTTTCTCAAGATTGCTATGGCTATTCGAGGTTTTTTGTATTTCCATACAAATCTTGAGATTATTTGATCTAGTTCTGTGAAAAATACTGCTGGTAGCTTGATGGGAATTGCATTGAATCTGTAGATTGCTTTAGGTAGTATACTCATTTTCACTATATTGACTCTTCCGACCCATGAGCATGGTATATTTCTCCATCTATTAGTGTCCTCTTTGATTTCTTTCATCAGTGTTTTATAGTTTTCGATATATAGGTGTTTAGTTTCTGTGGTACATATACACAATGGAGTACTACTCAGCCCTTAAAAAGAATAAATTTGACTCAGTTCTAATGAGATGGATGAAATTGGAACCGATTATACAGAGTGAAGTAAGCCAGAAAGAAAAACACCAATACAGTATACTGACACATATATGTGGAATTTAGAAGATAGTAATGATGACCCTATATGTGAGACAACAAAAGAGACACAGAGGTATAGAACGGACTTTTGGACTCTGTGGGAGAGGGAAAGGGTGGGATGGTTTGGGAGAATGGCATTGAAACATGTATACTTTCTTGTAAGAAATGAAGCACCAATCTATGTTCAATGCAGGATGCAGGATGCATGGGGCTGGTGCACAGGATGATTCAGGTAGAGGATGTGGGGTGGGAGGTGGGAGGAGGCTGCAACATTGGGAGATTGTGTTCACCTGTGGCTGATTCATGTCAATGTATGGCAAAACAAATACAGTATTGTAATTTAAAAAATAAATAAATTTAAAAAATTTAAAAATTTAAAAATTTAAAAAATCTTTGTTTACCTATTTTTAATATTTTCTCACTTTTATTTTTCTCTCTGTAGTATAGCAGCAGAGAAGGTAATGGCAACCCACTCCAGTATTCTTGCTTAGAGAATCCTAAGGGCAGAAGAGCCTGGTGAGCTGCTGTCCATAGGGTCACAAAGAGTCAGATATGACTGAAGTGACTTAGCATGGACGCATGCATTGGGGAAGGAAATGGCAACCCACTCCAGCGTTCTTGCCTGGAGAATCCCAGGGACAGCAGAGCCTAGTGGGCTGTCGTCTATGGGGTCACACGGAGTCGGACACGACTGAGGTGACTTAGCAGTGGCAGCAGCATAATACAGCAGGAAATATTATACATTCTTCTACATAATACCTAACATCCTACATTTCTTATTTTTACTAATAAAACTTCAGTTGCTGATATAACAAGAATTGTTCCTCTTTGCTCTCTCATGGTATCTTTGTTGTATATTGTTCAGTCACTAAGTCATGTCCAATTCTTTTAGACCCCATGAACTGCAGCATGCCAGACCTATCACTATCTCCCTGAGTTTCCTCAAACTCATGTCCATCAAGTCGGTGATGCCATCAAATTATCTCATCCTCTGTAACCCCATTCTCCTCTTGCCCCCAATCTTGACCAGCATCAGAGTCTCTTCCAATGAGTCAGCTCTTTTCATCAGGTGGCCAAAGTATTGGAGTTTTGGCTTCAGCATCAGTCCTTCAATGAATATTCAGGACTGATCTTCTTTAGGATGGACTGGTTAGATCTCCTTGCAGTCCAAGGGACTCACAAGAGTCTTCTCCAACACCACAGTTCTAAAGCATCAATTCTTTGGCACTCGACCTTCTTTATGGTCCAACTCTCATATCTGTACATGGCTACTAGAAAAACCATAGCTTTGACTATATGGACCTTTTGTCAGGAAAGTAAAGTCTATGCTTTTTATTTTTATTTTTTTGATGTTCAAGCTGGTTTTATTTTTTTAATTAAATTTATTTATTTTTTAATTACAATACTGTATTTGTTTTGCCATACATTGACACGAATCAGCCATATGCTTTTTAAAACACTGTCTAAGTTCGACATAGCTATTCTTCCAAGGAGCAAGCATCTTTTAATTTCGTGGCTACATATAATGTCATTGTTGCATATACTGTTCTTACATACATAGTAATCATATAATGTCTTATGTCTGCAAAGGGACCTCCAAAGGGCAGATGATTGTTTTCCATTAAAATTTTAAAATAGCTTTTATTATAGTATGCCCCATTTATACATACAAGTGATAGCACTCAGCAGTGGATATAAATAGTTAAATTTTCAGAGAAAAGTGAACATCAGCTATTAACATTATTTCATTGTGAGAAATCTCTATTTTTGAAACCCCCCTTTCTTTTCTTTTTCTTCTTATTTTCTAATTGTGAATGTCTGAAACTCCAGTACTTTGGCCACCTCATGCTAAGAGTTGACTCATTGTAAAAGACTCTGATGCTGGGAAGGATTGAGGGCAGGAGGAGAAGGGGACGACAGAGGATGAGGTGGCTGGATGGCATCACGGACTCAATGGACATGAGTTTGAGTGAACTCCAGGAGATGGTGATGGACAGGGAGGCCTGGTGTTCTGCGATTCATGGGGTCACAAAGAGTCGGACACGACTGAACAGCTGAACTGAACTGAACAGAACTGAATCCAAGTGTGAATTATGGGACAGTGTTTGAATTTTCTGTTGGTTTTTGGGCATTCAATGCATAACAGATTGATATCAATACAAATTTCTTTCAAGTGGCCAAATATAGATATTATGCCCAGGTGTGTTAATTACTGGTGGAAAATCAAAAAAAATATTTCCTATACATTCTTCTTCAAGAAGAGTATATGATAATGATAGACAAGAATCCATTTGATTAAACCAAGACTTTAGTAATTTTAGGGAAGTTTTTTTTTAAGGTTAAACAACTTTATTATTTGCTATTATTCTCATTCTATATTTTTAGATATAAGATGTATTAGTTTCTGGCTTCCCTGGTGGCTCAATGGTAAAGAATCCACCTATCAATGCAGGAGACATGGATTCGATCCTTGGTCTGGGAGGATCCCACGTGCCTCAGAACAGCTAAGGCCATGTGCCACAACTATTTAGTTTGTGCCCTAAGCCTGGAAGCAGTGGTTACTGAGCTGATGTGCTATAACTATTGAAGCTCGTGAGCAACTAGAGCCATTGTTCTGCATCAAGAGAAGTCACTGGAAAGGGAAGCCTGTACACCACAACTAGAAGTAACCTCCACTCTTCCAAAAACAGAGAAAAGCCTGTGCAGCAATGAAGACCCAGCATCATCAAAATAAATAAATAAAATTTGTAAAGAAAGACATATTAGTTTCAAGTCAAAGGTACACAGTTTGTTTTTATGTTTCATCAGTTCTGCCTCATCTTTCTTTCCTTCTTTTCCAAAATAATGGAATTCAAAGCAATGTCTTTCAACCTCAATTTATGCTGTGGGTAATTAGGAAATAAATGATCCTTCAGTTCAGTTCAGCCACTCAGTCATGCCCGACTCTTTGTGACCCCATGAACCACAGCATGCCAGGCCTCCTTGTTCATCACCAACTTCCAGAGTTCACCCAAACTAAGTCCATTGAGTCAATGATGCCATCCAACTATCTCACCCTCTGTTGTCCCCTTCTCCTCCTGCCTCCAATCCCTTGCAGCATCAGGGTCTTTTGCAATGAGTCAACTCTTCCCAGGAGGTGGCCAAAGTATTGGCGTTTCAGCTTTAGCATCAGTCCTTCCAATGAACACCCACGACTGATCTTAGGTCACTATATTTTTAGCAAATTACCAGAAACAGAGAGTTACAAAGTCACTGGGAGTTGACCAGGTACAAATTCAAAAAGGTAATAATGGATTTTTGCCAAAAAGTTCTAAAAAGCAAAAACTATAGTTTTAAAATAGTAACTAAAGCAAAATAATACGTTATTTATGAAATAGTTCTACTCAATGTGGAAGAAGCAATCTTGAGAAAGAAGAATGGAACTGGAGGAATCAACCTGCCTGACTTCAGGCTCTACTACAAAGCCACAGTCATCAAGACAGTATGGCACTGGCACAAAGACAGAAATATAGCTCAATGGAACAAAATAGAAAGCCCGGAGATAAATCCATGCACCTATGGAAACTTTTATATTTGACAAAAGAACAAGAATAGACAGTGGAGAAAAGACAATCTCTTTAACAAGTGGTGTTAGGAAAACTGGTCAGTTCACTTCAGTTCAGTCGCTCAGTCGTGTCTGACTCTTTGTGACCCCATGAATCGCAGCACGCTGGGCCTCCCTGTCCATCACCAACTCCGGAAGTTCACTCAACTCGCATCCATTGAGTCAGTGATGCGATCAAGCCATCTCATCCTCTGTCGTCCCCTTCTCCTCTTCCCCTAGTCCCTCCCAGCATCAAGGTCTTTTCCAATGAGTGAACTGTTTGCATGAGGTGGCCAAAGTACCGGAGTTTCAGCTTTAGCATCATTCCTTCCAAAGTAATCCCAGGGTTGATCTCCTTCAGAATGGACTGGTTGGATCTCCTTGCAGTCCAAGGGACTCACAAGAGTCTTCTCCAACACCACAGTTCAAAAGCATCAATTCTTCAGTGCTCAGCCTTCTTCACAGTCCAACTCTCACATCCATACATGACCACTGGGAAAACCATAGCCTTGACTAGACAGACCTTAGTCAGCAAAGTAATGTCTCTGCTTTTGAATATGCTATCTAGGTTGGACATAACTTTTCTTCCAAGGAGTAAGCATCTTTTAATTTCATGACTGCAATCACCATCTGCAGTGATTTTGGAGCCTCCCAAAATAAAGTTTGACACTGTTTCCACAGTTTCTCCATCTATTCCCCATGGAGTGATGGGACCGGATGCTATGATCTTCGTTTTCTGAACGTTGAGCTTTAAGCCAACTTTTTCACTCTCCTCTGCTACTTTCATCAAGAGGCTTTTAGTTCCTCTTCACTTTCTGCCATATGGGTGGTGTCATCTGCATATCTGAGGTTACTGATATTTCTCCCAGCAATCTTCAACCACTTGTAAAAGAATGACACTAGAACACTTTCTAACACCATACACAAAAATAAACTCAAAACGGATTAAAGATCTAAACATAAGACCAGAAACTATAAAACTCCTAGAGGAAAACTTAGGCAAAACACTCTCTGACATAAATCACAACAGGATCTTCTATGACCCACATCCCAGAATGTTGGAAATAAAAGCAAAAATAAACAAATGGGACCTAATTAAACTTAAAAGCTTCTGCACAACAAAGGAAACTATAAGCAAAGTGAAGACGGCCTTCAGAATGGGAGAAAATAATAGCAAATGAAGCAACTGACTAACAACTAATCTCAAAAATATACAAGCAACTTCTGCAGCTCAATTCCAGAAAAATAAATGACCCAATCAAAAAATGGGCCAAAGAACTAAATAGACATTTCTCCAAAGAAGATACACAGATGGCTAAAAGCACATGAAAAGATGCTCAACATCACTCATTATCAGAAAACTGTAAATCAAAACCACAATGAGGTACCATTTCACACCAATCAGATTGGCTGCAATCCAAAAATCTACAAGCAATAAATGCTGGAGAGGGTGTGGAGAAAAGGGAACCCTCTTACACTGTTGGTGGGAATGCAAACAGTTACAGCCACTATGGAGAACATTGTGGAGATTCCTTAAAAAACTGGAAATAGAACTGCCTTATGACCTAGCAATCCCACTGCTGGGCATGCACACTGAAGAAACCAGGACTGAAAGAGACACGTGTACCATGATGTTCATATCAGCATTGTTTATAATAGCCAAGACATGGAAGCAACTGAGATGTCCATCAGCAGATGAATGGATAAGAAAGCTGTGGTACCTATACCCAATGGAGTATTACTCAGCCATTAAAAGAATGCATTTGAATCAGTTCAAATGAGGTGGATGAAATTGGAGCCTATTATACAGAGTGAAGTAAGCCAGAAAGAAAAACACCAATACAGTATACTAACACATATATATGGAATTTAGAAAGATGGCAATGGTAACCCTGTACGTGAGACAGCAAAAGAGACACAGATGTATAGAACAGCCTTTTGGACTCTGTAGGAGAGGGAGAGGGTGGGATGATTTGGGAGAATAGCATTGAAACATGTATAATATCATATATGAAACAAATCACCAGTCCAGGTTAAATGCATGACACTGGATGCTTGGGGCTGGTGCACTGGGACGACCCAAAGGGGTGGTATGGGGAGGAAGGAGGGAGAGGGGTTCAGGATGGGGAAAACGTGTATACCTGTGGTGGATTCATGTTGATGTATGGCAAAACCAATACAATATTGTAATTAGCCTCCAATTAAAATAAATAAATTTATATTAAAAATAAAATATTCTCATGCAGTGTATCCCCCAGTGTTATTTCTTGGTAAGATTTTCTCTCCTGGAGTGTGAAATCAAGTGGTTCTTAAGAAGCATCACTACAAACAAAGCTAGTGGAGGTGATGGAATCCCAGCTGAGCTATTTCAAATTTTAAAGATGATGCTGTTAAGAGTGTTGCACTCAGTATGTCAGCAAATTTGGAAAACTTAGCAATGGCAACAGGACTGGAAAATGTCAGTTTTCATTCCAATCCAAAGGAAGGGAAATGCCATAGGATGTTCAAACTGCCAGACAAGTGAACTCATTTTGCATACTACTGAGGTATGCCAGCAAATGCGGAAAACTCAGCAGTGGCCACAGGACTGGAAAAGGTAAGTTTTCATTCCAGTCCCAAAGAAAGGCAATGCCAAAGAATGCTCAGATTACCCCACAATTGCACTCATCTCACACGCTAGTAAAGTAATGCTCAAAATTTTCCAAGCAAGGTTTCAGCAGTATGTGAACCATGAATTTCCACATGTTCAAGCTCATTTTAGGAAAGGCAGAGGAACCAGAGATCAAATTGCCAACATCTGCTGGACCATAAGAAAAGGAACAGAGTTCCAGAAAAACATCTATTTCTGCTTTATTGACTATGCCAAAGCCTTTGACTGTGTGGATCCCAATAAACTGTGGAAAATTCTGAAACAGATGGGAGTATCAGACCACCTGACCTACCTCTTGAGAAACCTATATGCAGATCCGGAGGCAACAGTTAGAACTGGACATGGAGCAACAGACTGGTTCCAAATAGGAAAAGGAGTACTTCAAGGCTGTATATTGTCACCCTGCTTATTTAACTTCTATGCAGAGTACATCATGAGAAACGCTGGGCTGGAAGAAGCACAAGCTGGAATCAAGATTGTCAGGAGAAATATCAATAACCAACCTTATATATGCAGATGACACCACCCTTATGGCAGAAAGTGAAGAGGAACTAAAAAGCTTCTTGATGAAAGTGAAAGAGAAGAGTGAAAATGTTGGCTTAAAGCTCAACGTTCAGAAATCGAAAATCATGGCATCTGGTCCCATCACTTCATGGGAAATAGATGGGGAAACAGTGTCAGACTTTATCTTTGGGGGGCTCCAAAATCACTGCAGATGGTGACCGCAGCCATGAAATTAAAAGACACTTACTCCTTGAAAGGAAAGTTATGACCAACCTAGATAGCATATTGAAAAGCAGAGACATTACTTTGCCAACAAAGGTTTGTCTAATCAAGGCTATGGTTTTTCCTGTGGTCATGTATGGATGTGAGAATTGGACTGTGAAGAAAGCTGAGCACCGAAGAATGGATGCTTTACTCTTGAGAGTCCCTTGGACTGCAAGGAGATCCAACCTGTCCATTCTAAAGGAGATCCGTCCTGGGTGTTCTTTGAAAGGAGTGATGCTAAAGCTGAAACTCCAGTACTTTGGCCACCTCATACAAGGAGCTGACTCATTGGAAAAGACTGATGCTGGGAGTGATTGGGGGTGGGAGGAGAAGGGGATGACAGAGGATGAGATGGCTGGATGGCATCATCAACTTGATGGACATGAGTTTGAGTGAACTCCGAGAGTTGGTGATGGACAGGGAGGCCTGGCGTGCTGCAATTCATGGGGTCGCAAAGCATCGGACACGACTGAGCACCTGAACTAAACTAAACTGGAAGGTTATGCTCAAAATCCTCCAAGCTAGGCTTCAGCAGTACATGGATCAAGAACTTCAAGATGTACAGGCTGCGCCTAAGAAAGGCAGAGGGATTAGATCAAATTGTCAACATTCGCTGGATCAGAGAAAGCAAGGATTCCAGAAAAACATCTACTTCTACTTCAATGACAATGCTAAAGCCTTTGATTGTGTGGATAACAATAAATTTTGGAATATTCTTTAAGAGATGGGAATAGCAGACTACCTTATCTACTCCTGAAAAACCTGTATGTGGGTCAAGAAGCAGCAATTAGACCCTAAGATGAAGCAATGAACTGGTTCAAAATTGGGAAAGCAGTACAACAAGGGTGTATATTGCCACCCTGCTTATTTAGCTTATATACAGAGCATATCATGCAAAATGCTGGGCTGGATGAATCACAAGCTGGAATCAAGAATGCTGGGAGAAATAGCAACAATCTCAGATATGCAGATGACACCAATCTAATCGGAGAGTGAAAAGGAACTAAGGCACCTCTTGATGAGCATGAATGAGGAGAGTAAAAAGCTGACTTAAAACTCAACATTCAATAAACTAAGATCTTAGCATCTGGTCCCATCATTTCATGCAGATAGAAGAGGAAAAATTTGAAACAGTGACAGACTTTATTGTCTTGGGTCCCTGAATCATTGCATATGGTGACTGTGGCCATGAAATTTAAAAACAAAAAGCAAAAAACACCTTGTTCTTTGGAAGGAAAGCTACGACAAACTTAGCCTATTAAAAAGCAAAGATATCATTTTGCCAGCAAAGGTCTGTATGGTCAAAGGTATGTTTTTTCCAGGACACATTTGAGATTTGGGCCATAAAGACGGCTGTGTGCCAAACAATTGATGCTTTCAAATTGTGGTACTGGAGATGACTCTTGTCCCTTGGACTGCAAGGAGATCAAACCTGTCAATCATAAAGGAGATCAACTCTGAATATTCATTGGAAAGGCTGATGCTGAAGATCCAATACTTTGGCCACGTAATGCTGGGAAAATTTGAAGTCAAAAGGAGAAGAGGGCTGTAGAGGATGAGACGGTTAGATAGCATCACAGACTCAATGGACACATATTTGAGCAAACCCAGGAGTTAGTGAAGAACAGGGAAGCCTGGCATGCTGCAATCCATGGAGTCGCAAAGAATTGGACATGATTTAGTGACTGAACAACAACAGCAAATCATGGTGTTCCTTCAGTGGGGCTTCCCAGATGGTGCAATGGTAAAGAATCCATCTGCAATTCAGAAGATGCAAGTTCAGTCTCCAGGTCTGGAAGATCCCCTTGACGAAGAAAAGGCAACCCATCCCAATACTGTTTCCTGAAAAATTCCATGGACAGAGGAACATGGTGGGCTATTGTTTATGTTGTCACACAGAGTCACACACCACTGAATTCACACACAGAGACACACCAATGTTCCTTTAGTAGGTAACGAACCCAGAATTCACTTAAAAATGATTCCTGCATGATTGTATTGAATAAACATTGCTTTCTTTTTCTCTGGCTCATTCCTTCCTTTATTTCTACAATGTTTCCAATATTTCTTGCATCATTTCATGCCTTCCTAAATCAGCTTTTCACTCTCCCTCTGGCTCTTATACACATACACACATAGTCACTCCTCCAGTTATGTCTGTATCAGTTACAGATCTGTAAATTTACAAACACAGACATATAAAAAAATCCACATTTACTTGCTTTCCTTATAACTATGTTCTCTCTTTCAAAAAGTAGGATATGAATCTTGATAATACCAAGAACTGGGTCCAAGAACACACCATCCTAATGAGGTATTTTTCTTACTCTAGCACTGCCCCTGTCTTCCCTATTTTTGAGTCCCTAAAAGAAAAAGAAAATAACTGATTTTGCTCTTTGAAATTAATAGCAATATAAGCAATTTTGTGAAATCTATGTTATCTTGATGCTAAGTCAAATATACATTTCCACAGAAAAAAATTGTTGGATAATTTTACTCTTGAATTTTAATGCAAAAGTCAAATAAATTATTATCAAATTGAATTCAAGAGGCTATAGAAATAATTAGGGAAAGTCATTACCAAGTATAATTTAATCCCAGCAATATAACAGATGTTTCAACCTTCAGTTCAGTTCAGCTGCTCAGTCGTATCCGACTCTTTGCGACCCCATGAATTGCAGCACACCAGGCCTCCCTGTCCATCAACAACTCCCCGGAGTTCACCCAAACCCACGTCCATCGAGTCGGTGATGCCATCCAGCCATCTCATCTTCTGTCGTCCCCTTTTTCTCCTGCCCCCAATCCCTCCCTAGGCAATCGCTTTATGTAATTCAGCAAATAGCCACAAAATTTTAATGCCTAATAAATGACCTTATTAATAAGTGTATAAAAATCATGGTTAAAGGTTAGTAATTCAGAATTTTTAAAACATTATAGTGAATAAGGAAGAAATTTATTTTCTTTGATAAAAGATACTCGTCAAAAAAAATCATATAATGGTAATGTCAGAAGATATCTCAAAAGTTAGGAGCAAGACATGGACACTTTTATCATCTTCTTCAACATTGTTCTAGAAAACTTTGGTGTTCAGGTCCTTTAATGGACCAGAACCTGGAGGTCCGGAGTCGACGATAAGAAAGCAAGAGAGAAAGAAGGAAAGAAAGACAGACAGACAGACATGGGGACCGAAGCTCTGATGGAGCAAAGGTGCTATAATAATCTTTCTGTGAGTATATATAGGCTGTCGTACAAGAAATTTCTTTCTACAATTACAAAGATCAGAAAACCAAACGTACAGCAACTGTTACCAAAGGAACAAGGGATTTAATAATAGTCACAAGGTCAGGAGACAATCTGTATCACAAGAAAGAGGATCGAGACTAAGCAGTTTTGTCATAAGGAGAATGTTTACTGAAGGAGATTCAAGCCTGTCTCATCCTATGACCTCAGTCCTGGGAGTGGCGTGCCAGTTCCACTGGTTTCTGGCAACAGAAACTGATAAGGAACAGAGGATTTATGAGAAACAGCAGGCAGGAATCCTCCTGTTAAACATTCCCTGACACTTTGGTAATACAATAAGATAGAGAGAATGAGAGAGAGATTAAGAATTAGAATAAATCAAAATAAAGGTTTTGCTCACTTAAATATATTATATATTCATACGTCAAACCATGAGAACCCACAAATTATTACAAATAGTGACTTCAACTTTATGCATATGTAAGTTTATTACACAAAAACCAATCATTTCTCTATAAAAAACCTTCAGGAAATAGATATTTTAAGGTTATTAAAATAGAAATAAAAACTGCAAATCACCTGGGAATAAAATGAACAGAAGTCATGAAAGAATAAGAAAAACTTTTTAAATGTTATGGAAAGACACCAAGAAAGACTTAAAACATAGGAATATTTTTAAGGAATATACTATCTTCAGGGATTTTCCTGGTGGCTCAAATGGTAAAGAATTTGCCTGCAACAGGAGATCTGGATTTGATTCCTGGGTCAGGAAGATCCCCTGGAGAAGGGAATGGCAATCCACTCCAGCATTCTTGCCTGGAGAATTCTATGGACCGAGGAGCCTGGCAGGCTATAGTCCATCAAGTCATCGGACATGACTGAGTGACTAACACCACCACCAAGCTATCTTTAATGGATGGAAAAACAATACAATAAAGATAGCAATGTTTATAAAATTAATCCTATCAACATCTGAATTGAGGTTTTTATAAAATTTAAAGTGTTCTCCAAATTCATAAACGTAAAATACAGAGAAGAAAGAAAAGTACATTCTATATGAAAATTTTTGTCAACTTTTAAACTGTATGCTACTGACATAAATATAAATACATATAGCAATGGACAAAATAAACATTCATTCATTTTTAGAAGCTTTGTAGATGGAAGCTGGCGTTACAAAGAAGTAATGCTAGAAAACTGGAAATAGTAAAGTTGAATTACTGTTTTACTTTACAAAAACAATTAACCATGTAAATCATATAGCACAAGAAAGGTTAGGCAAAAAGAGCTGATTTAATAACTTTGGCAAACAATATTTTCACATTATGCCATAAGACTAAAGACAAAAACAACAGTACATGACCACTGGACTCTACAGGATAAATCTACTTTTCACAGGGGCAAGAGCTAATGTTTCCCGAACTACTGTATGTCTATACTAAGGTTGGAAAAAACACTTTTAGGTGTGTGGAATCAGTTTATCATTGCCATCAACAGATAAAGAAGCTACATCTAAGTAAAGGGGAGGTGAAGGAGGATAAGATGACTTTTGGGGGTGAATTAGAGTCAGAGATAAGAGTATTCACTAAAGCTTATGATTATATGCATGAGGAAGCATCACAAAAATCTAGAGCGACTCAAAAATATCAATTACTTCTAAAAAGCACTGATGCTATGAAAACCAAGGAAACATTGAGAAACCTTCACAGATCTTAAGAGACTAAACACACACACCATCTAAATCCACTGCATTATCAAGAAATGAATCTTGGAATAGAAAAAGGATGTTAGCATAAAACTGATGAAATCCAAATAAAGTCTGTGGTTTAAGTTAGCAGACTTGTGCCAATATTAATTTCTTAGTTTTGATAAAGATGGCATAACTGCATAATTACATAAGGTATTAACACTAAGGGATGCTGGATAAACGGTGCACTGGAAACTTTTGTGCTATCTTTGCAATTTGCCCCTAAATTTAAAATTATTTCAGGTTAAACTAAGTTGAAACAACTTGGTTTAAATTTTATGAAATTCTGTGTTCCTCATTTTCTCTAAATGTAAGACAGTCAATCAATCAAATGTCACAGTAGTGTCTGATTGTGCAATCCCATGGACTGCAGCCAGGCAGGCTACCCTGGCCATCAACAACTGTCAGAGTTTGCTCAGACTCATGCCCCTCAAGTCAGTGATGCCATCCAACCATCTCATACTCTGTCAGTCCCTTCTCCTCCTGCCTTCAACCTTTCCCAGCATCGGGGTCTTTTCTAAGGAGTCAGTTCTTCGCATCAGGTGGTAAAAGTATTGAAGCTTCAGCATCATTCCTTCCAATGAATATTCAGGACTGATTTCCTTTAGGATGGATTGATTGGACCTCCTTGGTGTCCAAAGGACTCTCAAGAACCTTCTCCAACACTACAGTTCAAAAACATCAGTTCTTCAGTTCCCAGCTTTCTTTACAGTCCAACTGTCACATCCATATGTGACTATTGGAAAAACCATAGCTTTGACTAGACAGAACTTTGTCAGGAAAATAATGTCTCTGCTTTTTAATATGTGGTCTAGGTTGGTCATAGCTTTTCTTCCAAAAAGTAAGCGTCTTTTAATTTCATGGTTGTAGTCATCATTGGCAGTGGAGCCCAAGAAAATAAAGTTTGTCACTGTTTCCATTGTTTCCCCATCTATTTCCCATGAAGTGATGGGACCAGGTGCCATAAGCTTAGTTTTCAGAATGCAGAGTTTTAAGGCAGCATTTTTACTCTCTTCTTTTACTTTAAATGTAAGAAAAGTTAGCAATGAATTATATAAAATGTGAATCTTATTTTTACCTAAGTCATTTGTGTAGAAACAGTGTGAGCAAACATGTTTATTTAGTAAAATTACATTATTTGACATATGACCTCCTTATACAACCTAACTTCCCATCAAATGAGAATTCTTTAACTGGGCTATAAAATTAATTGAATATTTTCTTTTAAGGGATTTTTAAAAATTAAATGATAATACTTTTTTTCTAAATAACTGACACATATTTCTGGAGTTAATAAAAATATCTGCTTTCATAAAATAAACAGAAAACCTGTAGAATTACATGACAATTATTATGTCTTTAGCAATTTTCTCTTTATCCTATTTATTAACACAATATTTCACTTTGAGGAACAGGTGCTGATGAAACAAAATTTATGAAACAAGGCTTGATATTGAATTATATTTTTAATAATCAAGACAAGAATTACACAGCTAATCCAGAACAACAGAGTCCAAAAGTAACCTCTATTTGTATTTGTTTCATATCTCTCATTTGAATCATGCATGTGTGTATGCATGTATGTGTATGTGCATGTGTCCATGATAGGATTATATAATACTTATGTTTATTTCATGAGCAGCCAGTTAATGGATATAGATAATAAACTACATTGGGATTTTAATTGGCTTTCGGCCTAAGGCACATAAGAATAAACTTCATATTAATTATTAATTTTCTACAGTTCAGTCAATACCCTCATCTCTTTTACATACTTCAAGTATTTATCAGGTAATCATATTTTCCCAATTTTGATTATTATAGAATCTCTGTGCTTTAGTACAATCATTCATAAACTTTAGGATGCATTTAGCACACACCTGGAGCTTGTGTTAAAACATTGTGTCATGACCCATTTTCAGAATTCCTGAATCAATAGCCCAGGATAGACTGTGAGAATGTGCAGTTCTAAGCAGTCCTTAGCTGATAAAGATGCTAGAGGCACACTAACCATACATTTCTATTGTATCTGTTGGGTGTTTCTGTTTTCAGTATTAAAAGCAAATATTTCAAGCTTGTTTTTCTTTCTCTTGACATCCAATGTGGCAAGAAGGAATTACAAAATGGTACTTCCAAATACTTTGTTTAAAATGAATCAACATTTAAAATGAGAGTAGATTTGCAAAGTAAGAACTGCTATGTTTACCAAGGTAATTCATTTCTCAAGAATTCTAAATCAAATTAACTATCATTGGATCAGACATCTATTTATCTCATCTGAGCCACCAGGGAAGCTTCTATTTATCTCTAGAACAGTATATTTTGTAAATCAATATATGGTTGAGTAAAGTATGAATCAGAGAGTTTCTGAGACAAAACAGGATTCTTCTTGTATATTGTCCTGCTTCACCTGAACAATGAGAACACATAAGTTTCCATGAACAAGGAGAAACATCTGCTAAATAGTAATTTCAAAATGTCCCCATGGACACTGCTTTCTGAGTGGTATATAAGAAAGCTGTGAACAGATGCAGCTTAACTGAAAATAAAATATCTCTTATGCCAAAAAGGTATACTTTGGGATGGCAAATTCTGTAGAATAGGAAGACATTTAATGATTATATTTAACAGGAGTCTATGTTATATACAGATTTGGGTAGAAAATTAAAATGATTATTTACAGCTTTATTTTGAAGTTATCATATATAGTTTACATATTTATATCCAGTCTACATATTTTTAAGCAAAGGAGGGATATGATGGACTATACTCCTTAAATGATGAATACACATTTTAAAAGGCAGCTTAACAAAGATGTGCCATGTTTTTAAATTTATATTTCTAAAATGTATATCTGTAAATGGATTGGTATCACATTTCTGCTATTGTTTTTATCATTTTTGTTATTGTTAGTGATCTAATGGCATGTATGAGGCTATCACATCATCAGAAGCATAGGAATTATATTAAAAATACATTTTTTGTTGTTAAGGTGATTAATTAATAAGGTGATTAATTACTATCATTTTTATACTAGGTTTACAACAATATTGAAAGAGATACAGTTTTCCCAAATACCCCTTCCCCATTTATGCATAGCTTCCCCCGTTATTCACTTCATTCTCAAGAATTATACTTTTTTTTCTACCATAATTAACCTTGACAGAGCATAATCACCCAAGGTTCATCATGTACCTTAGAATTTACTTTCAGTGATGTACATTCTATGGGTTTAGACAAATGTATAACGAAATACACTCTTCATTAAAATGCCACGCAGAGTATTTTCACTCACTTGAAAATATTTTTATAGTTCCAACATTTCATCAACTGATAGCTTATGATCCAAAATGTTCCAGTGTTTATCTACTTATGGCATTTCCAATGATTCCATCTAAGACTTGATGGAAATTATCAAACCCTATATAGAAAGATCTTCATCTAATAAGATGAATGCATTTCTCCTTGTCATCTCTTTTGAAAGCATATGTAATACTTGAAATTATTGCAAATGATCATGAACTCATTGGAAAATATAAAATACTAGTTTAGCTATGCACTGAGACTTTCAAATGGCTGTTTCTAAAATTTATTATTAATAGCAGCTATTTTTTATTAGATTTTGTTGAACCATGGTGCTAATTGATTTTTTTCTGAGAATTCTTTTTCTTTGTATTTTCTTTAAAGTTTACAACTATAAAATTAAATAAAGTTTCTCCAGAATAGCATTTACTTGGAGTTTCTGCCCAGATTATTTTCATATGCGGTTTTAAATTACCCTTATAACCTTTTACATAAACTTAAGAGGAAGGTATTATAATTCTCATTTTGTAGGTAAGAAAAAGGTCTCAGAGAGCAATGTTATCATCATTTGAAGTTCTAAAACCAATAAAATTCATTTATCATTGAACACAGGCATAACTTGATTGTACTCACTGTACAAATAAATTAAGATAATAAAGTTTGGGATATTTTATTTTCTACCAAGTAATGAACACCTAACCTGCCTCGTGAGAAATCTGTATGAAGGTCAGGAGGCAACAGTTAGAACTGGACATGGAACAACAGACTGGTTCCAAATAGGAAAAGGAGTACGTCAAGGCTGTATATTGTCACCCTGCTTATTTAACTTCTATGCAGAGTACATCATGAGAACACTGGACTGGAAGAAACACAAGCTTGAATCAAGATTGCCAGGAGAAATATCAATAACCTCAGATATGCAGGTGACACCACCCTTTGGCAGAAAATGAAGAGGAGCTAAAAAGCCTCTTGATGAAAGTGAAAGAGGAGAGCGAAAAAGTTGGCTTAAAGCTCAACATTCAGAAAATGAAGATCATGGCATCCGGTCCCATCACTTCATGGGAAATAGATGGGGAAACAGTGGAAACAGTGTCAGACTTTCTTTTTGGGGCTCCAAAATCACTGCAGATGGTGATTGCAGCCACGAAATTAGAAGATGCTTACTGCTTGGAAGAAAAGTTATGACCAACCTAGATAGTATATTCAAAAGCAGAGACATTACTTTGCTGACTAAGGTCCATCTAGTTAAGGCTATGGTTTTTCCAGTGGTCATGTATGGATGTGAGAGTTGGACTGTGAAGAAGGCTGAGCACCGAAGAATTGATGCTTTTACTGTGGTACTAGAGAAGACTCTTGAGTGTCCCTTGGACTGCAAGGAGATCCAACCAGTCCATTCTGAAGGAGATCAACCCTGGGATTTCTTTGGAAGGAATGATACTAAAGCTGAATCTCCAGTACTTTGGCCACCTCATGAGAAGAGTTGACTCATTGGAAAAGACCCTGATGCTGGAAGGGATTGGGGGCAGGAGGAGAAGGGGACAACCGAGGGTGAGATGGCTGGATGGCATCACAGACTCGATGGATGTGTCTGAGGGAACTCCGGGAGATGGTGATGGGCAGGGAGACCTGGCATGCTGCGATTCATGGGGTCGCAAAGAGTCAGACATGACTGAGTGACTGAACTGAACTGGACAAACAAATAGAGATTATCTTGGAAATACAATCTTAAGTTTAGTTTTCATTCCTGCAAAGAAGCAACACGTAGTTTCTCAAACTCTTTTAGTCTATGGCATCAAGAGAAACTGATTCTAGAAAGGGGTGAGGGTAGATTTCTGTCCTACTTTGGTCTTTCACTTTCATTTACCTTAAAATCTATACTACATTTCGATTTCCCTCTCCTTTTGTTTCATGGTAGCTTATGGTTTTCTATTCTTTAGGTTCTGTCTGACATACAATTTAACATTATTCTGAATTTTGCCTAAAATGAAAGAGTCTCTGGAGATATTCTATCTGTCTCCTTTGACTAGTAGGTTAGTGTTGATTTCAGTTAAACTAGTTTCCATTTCAGAATACACATTTAACTTCAGCAAGTTCTAGATTGCCATTTCCTGTTCCAGAAAAACATCTATTTCTGCTTTATTGACTATGCCAAAGCCTTTGACTGTGTGGATCACAAAAACTGTGGAAAATTCTGGAAACAGATGGGAATATCAGACCACCTGACCTACCTCTTGAGAAACCTATATGCAGGTCAGGAAGCAACAGTTAGAACTGGACATGGAACAGACTGGGTTCCAAATAGGAAAAGGAGTACCTCAAGGCGGTATATTGTCACCCTGCTTATTTAACTTAAATGCAGAGTACATCATGAGAAATGGTGGGCTGGAAGAAGCACAAGCTGGAATCAAGATTGCCAGGAGAAATATCAATAACCTCAGATATGCAGGTGACACCACCCTTATGGCAGAAAGTGAAGAGGAACTAAAACACCTCTTGATGAAAGTAAAAGAGGAGAGTGAAAAAGCTGGCTTAAAGCTCAACATTCAGAAAACGAAGATCATGGCATCTGGTCGTATCACTTCATGGGAAGCAGATGGGGAAACAGTGGATACAGTGTCAGTCTTTATTTTGGGAGGGCTCCAAAATCACTGCAGATGGTGACTGCAGCCATTAAATTAAAAGACGTTTACTCCTTGGAAGGAAAGTTATGACCAACCTAGATAGCATATTCAAAAGCAGAGACATTACTTTGCCAACTAAGGTCCATCTAGTCAAGGCTATGGTTTTTCCAGTAGTCATGTATGGATGTGAGCGTTGGACTGTGAGGAAAGCTGACTGCTGAAAAATTGATGCTTTTGAACTGTGGTGTTGAAGAAGATTCTCGTGAGTCCCTTGGACTGCAAGGAGATCCAACTAGTCCATTCTAAAGGAGATCTGTCCTGGGTATTCTTTGGAAGGACTGATGCTAAAGCTGAAACTCCAATACTTTGGCCACCTCATGCAAAGAGCTGACTCATTGGAAAAGACTCTGATGCTGGGAGGGATTGAGGGCAGGAGGAGAAGGGTACGACAGAGGATGAGATGGCTGGGTGGCATAACCGATTCGATGGACATGAGTTTGAGTGAAATCCGGGAGTTGGTGATGGACAGGGAGGCCTGGCATGCTGCAATTCATAGGGTCGCAAAGAGTCAGACTTGACTGAGCAACTGAACTGAACTAAACTTAAAGTCAGTAGAAAGAAGCATTTTGCAGGTGTTTAACTGACTTAAAGGGCTTCCCTGATAGATGAGTAGGTAAAGAACCTGCCTGCAATGCAGGAGATCCCAGTTTAATTCCTGCATTGGGAAGATCCCCTGGAGAAGGATATGCTACCGACTCCAGTATTCCTGGGCTTTCCTAGTGGCTCAGCTGGTAAAGAATCTTCTCGCAATGCAGGAGACCTGGTTTCAATCCCTGGCTTGGGAAGATCCCCTGAAGAAAGGAAAGGCTACCCACTCCAGTATTCTAGCCTGGAGAATTCCATGAACTGTATAGCTCATGGGGCCCCAAAGAGTTGGACATGACTGGAAGACTTTCACTTTCACTTTCAGCCAAGTTAGACTTTGACATTGAAAACTGGTTAAAGACAGAATTTGTATAGGCCCATTCAAAAAAATCTTCTCTTGACCTTTATATTATTTCTCTTCTCAAATCTATTAAGAGTTTTTCATCACTATTACTCTAGCAAAAACTCAGGTATATTCATTCAGCTGACAGATACAACCAGAGTTTGAACTTTTAATACATATGCTCATGAAAAAAAACATTCAATGAGACAAAAATAATTTTACTATTTATGGCTGCTTGATTTTCCTAAGATATATATGTTTTATTTAGTGTCCTGAGTTCAGGAGCCACTGCTGATTAAATAATTATGGTATCATTTGTTCATTTGCTACTTTTCCATGGTTGACTTAAACTGTTGTTTCTAAAACTTTTGCTTTTTTCTTAACAATTTTCTTTCTGGTGGTTGATCTCCTAAAATCAGGCAAGTACCACTAGAATAGTATATGCCTTTGTTCACAAGGCTTTGAGCTATCTGGGGCAAATCAATTATTCTTGGATCATTTAGGTTTTAGAAACTTAACAATCTCTTCCAACTTGTTCAACTTGCCATCCTAGAGTTTGGGTAAAACAGGTTGCAATGAGCCAGGTATTGCCTTGGAAGAACTCAAATGATTAAATTCCACTTGAATCAAGATGATATTTACTTTTGCTTTCTAAGCAGTAATCCCAGAGAGAAAATAACTGAGAATAAATCTAGCTTTCAGGTAAAAATAAACAACAACCAACAGAAGGCAGGATGACTCAAATTATTCCTGATGATTAACAGCATCAGCATCAAGCTGCTATTGACCAAGGACAGAAAGGTTTTTTGTAAACAGAAGCTCAGGAAAGAGATAAGAAAGAATACAAGTAATTAAGGAAAATTAGTATTTAGCTGTTTCTTTCCTTTGCCATCACCTACTCTTCAAATTAAACTGTTATTCTCCTTCCTCTTATTCTTATTTTCTATGTTTCATGCTTAAAATTCAAATGTGATGTGTCTCAAGGAAGAAAAGTAGGCTGAGCTGTCAGGAGAGAAAAGGAAAAAGTTGCTAACATGATCCGATGCAACTAATGAGTGTTAGGATGAAAAATTATATAAATAACTGACTTTCTTTCCAGGCTTCTTGTATTCCAGGATCAATTCTTTACCACTAACAGGCTTTCTCCACTGTTCTCCTCCCAGAGAATCCTGAATTCTGAGAAAGCAAGACTCTAATTATATTGGCCACAAGGCTAATTTGCTTTCTGCATATCTACAGAAAAAAAAAAAAAAATTCTTTATACTTAAAAATGTTTCCCAGAGACATCCTGGGTGGTCCAGTGGTAAAAATCTGTCTTCCAATGTAGAGATTATAGGTTTGATCCCTGGCTGGGTAACTAATTTCCCACGTACTATAGGGGATCCCCTGGTTGGGGAACTAAGCCTCCACGTCGCAACTAGAGAAGACTGCACACTGCAACAGACAGTCCACATGCTGCAACAAAGACCCAGCACAGTAAAAAAAAAAAAAAAAAATTTCCAGAATCAATAAATATAATACATATGTGTTAAATAACTGCAAACCAAATACAGCAGGTTTTCATGGCTTAAAAAATATCATATTGATAAATTAACAATATCAAAATACAGAATTCAGCCTTCCATGGTGAAAGGGCAGTAAGGACCAGAGCCTATGGAGGCTAAAGGGAAAACAAGATATTTCTAGAAGACTGGAAATTATGTTTGAGGTTCAGAAATGATCATCGTCATTACAATGTGGCCTTTAAGTCTTTAGAGCTATAGAGATGGCTATCAGAAAGACCTAAGATTTTCTCAAATCTCAAATCAGGTGTCTGGGCTTTACAGATCGCTGGAATTCTACAAATGAATGAAGTATTTATAAATAATATTTCAGAAATAGGTTACCAAATATATGCCTAAACTGGTCTGGCTGATGCCTCAAATTTCTCCAAAATAAATCAACTCTGTTGGCTTGATGCTCTGTAACATTTTGTGCTGTTAAAATTCGCTTAGGTTTTAGCTGAATTCCAAGTTACAGATGGATTCCTAACAGTAGGGCCAGTGGAGAAAAGAAGCTGGTGACAGGGAAGATCTGAGCAATGAGGAGAAAGGGACCCCACTGATGTGAAAAATGGCAGTGTGTCTTACAGGTGGGTGGTTTGACTACTCCTAAGTTGATTAAGAGGAAGACTTAAAGGAAAATCACCAATTGCACTAATATTTTTATTATGCTACAATTAAATGGTTAAATTTTAAAAATACCTGATTAAAAAATTTAATTCCTGATATTTTATTTGGAATGGTAAGAGGAAAAGTGCTATATTACAATGACTTATTTTTCCTTTCCCCTGCACTCATAGTGGAAAATTCCAAAACTAACATGGTCTATAAAACAGTACAGATGTAGATCATATTTTTATACTGAATCATCAAGCAAGGAAAGAAAAGGCAATAGACACTGTCAATGAATTTTCACAGGTACACAAATTGAGTTGTTCATGTTACAAAAATATATTGTATTATAATGTATATGTATCATATAAGCATAGCTGGTAAAGAGCTTATAACTATTACTATTTTCCATCCTAAAAAGACAATAAGCTAATCTTACAGCTACCTGAAACATGTAATTTTGAATGACATTCACAGAGAATACAACACTGAAAAATTTTTTAGATACTAATCAGCCAGAGATGCATGAGGCTTCCTTGAAATTCTAAGAAATTCACTATTTTGAAGTTTTAAAGGGAAAAGCAGTAAATTTTCAAACAAATATTGCTTGTAAGCCTGAGATGAAATTATATGCTATATTTTTGCTGTACAAAAGCAGGTTTCAGGAACACAGTCATTTACTCTTTTTGAAGGCATTCCTAGTTTTACAATCAAGTCACACAACTTATGTTTTGCCCCGTGTGGTATTTTGAGTTTACTATCAAAAGAGCCTTAGGGAATACATTGAATAAGACCCCACTGTGACCTTTTCTTTCTTCGGAAACTTCCATGCATAATACATTTTAATACTAGAGTTGCATACAGATTCAGCAACTAAACATATGAACATTAAAAATATATGCCTGAAAGCAAACCAAACTTACGTATTGTGACAACCGTTAAAACTGTGTCGCATTTCCCTCCTTTCAAATCACTGTAAGCTGGAGAGGTAGGAAAGGGGATACTTGTAGGAAAGGGGATACTTTCACGGCTGAGAATCATATTTTCCTCTATTTCTACAGAAGTGTATGACAGCTCAAACTTTATGAAGATCTCGAGTCATTTTAGGTCCAACCCCACATAATTTTTCCTTTTTTCCTTGGCTTTTAGACCATATTCCATCCATATTTCATAACTTTTGAGTGCTCTGCTTGTGTTATTAAAAAAAAAAAAAAACAGAATTCATTCTTTCTGGGTTTCCACAGTGCTGTTCACCTCTTCTTCTCAATATGACAACTGTTCTTCAATCCTCTAGATATATTCTTCTACATCAGCATTATCCAAAATGATGTGATAAAGCTGTTCTATGCAGATTAGTTCTGAGATCTGAGTTAGGAAAAACTGAATTCTAGATTCTTCTCTTTTAGATCCGAGTTAGGAAAGGCTAAATTCTAGACTCTGCTCTCTTAGAGAGTCACCGTATACATTCCCCATTAAAGATTTATTTAACTTTCTCAGAAAATTAAAATTAAGAAGAAGTAAAATTGCTATATAGACATATATTTATCAAATTTATTTGATTATAATTATTTTCCATAACACACATGAAAATCTTAGGGAAAGATATAGTGACAGTAAATACCATCTCAGATTTTAATCTCTTGAACAGCTGCAACTCTTGATTATTGGCTTCTTACATGCAAACTATTCACAAGGTATACTATTAACAAGACGATAGTATTCAGAGCAGGGCCAGTATTCTGAATTACAGACTTAGAGAAAACTGTGGTTTTAATTCCTTCATATCCAATAAGCATAGGCTGCAGTGACTCAGAAATTTTCCACCAATACATGAAGTTAAATGAAGACCTTTGAAAACTTTCCTTATTTTATAGGTATTAAAATAGCCAACTCTTTCTTTGTCACTCACCTGGAGATTTTTTTCTATACAAAATAGAAGAGACCATATAAAAATGGACTATAACGAAAACTTAACAACCAACAGAATTGGACCTTATCAAGTTAAAGGCACACTTTTGAGCAAATAAGCTATGTAATACCAAACAATATTTTTAAAATAAAAAACACTTTTAAGGTAGTGGAATCCAGCTGCAGATAAACAACTTCCTGAAAACTGGTCTTTATAAACATATAGATAGTTAAAAGATTGATCTTGAATGGCAGCTCTTCTTCACAAATAAGTCTCAGAGAGCTAGAGATTCTTAAAAAGGATACAGTATATTTAAGCCAAGAGTCTTTCATGCTAGAATCCTATTTGACTACATATATATATATATATATATATATATATATATGTAGAACATAGACACAACACACATATACACACACACCTATTGTGTATTTCAGATTAGTAGTTTATTTTGTATGCTCAAAATATTTCCTTTTTATGTTAAGGATAGTCTATTCCTATTTTGCACTATAGTGGAGTCTAGTTATGAGTTCTTTTATATAAAAATAAAGACTATGTTGAACATCTTTTCATTCTTTAACATGGTAAGCTCCTTCCCATTTCAGGATCTTCAAGACTCTTCTCCCATTTTTACTGGGTTTCCCTTACTTATTTTTTCAAGTTTTAGCATAAATTTTCTTTTTCAAAACAGTTTTCTCCAAATTCTAAAGTTAATCTTGGCACCTATTTTTACTCCTTCACTGCATACTCTATTTTTCACTTTTGTAATACTTGTTGCAACAATAATTAATTATTCCTATAATTATACATTTTGTGGTTATCTTGTTATCTAAAGTATTTACATTAAGTTCATAATTATGATCCCCAGTTCTTAGGATACCAAGCACATAATATGTCACCAAGAATTTTTTTTTTAAATAAATAACAGAAGGGAGCAATTATGGTACTTGTTAGTTTTAGTCTACATGAACATATTTATAAAGGTATTTCATTGTAACATTTACACTTTATCATCCTCTGCTATTTCAGTTTTATCAGCGTGTTTGGTAACCTTCCTGTTCTTTCCTCAGACAGTTCTTGGTAGGTAAGATAACTTAGACACTCAGGACAGTTTCACCTTATTGCTAGTAAATTTTCTTTTTCAGAACAGTTTTCTCCAAATTCTAAAGTTAACCTTGGCACCTATTTTTACTCCTTCATTGCATACTCTATTTTTTGCTTTTGTAATACTTGTTGCAACACTAATTAACTAATTATTCCTATAATTATACATTTGTGGTTATCTCATTATTAATTAATTTACTAGTCAAATGAAATTATGATCCCTATGTCCTTTGTCAGAAAGGGCCAGTACAATAGTATTATTCTTCTCTGCCTTGCATAATTTTCCAGTTAACTCAAACAGGAGTTTCTTTTTCCTATCCATGAGAATAGACATTTCCTGATGGAGAAGGCAATGGCACCATACTCCAGTACTCTTGCCTGGGAAATCCCATGGACGGAGGAGCCTGGTAGGCTGCAGTCCATGGGGTCGCTAAGAGTGGAACACGACTGAGCGACTTCCTTTCACTTTTCACTTTCATGCATTAGAGAAGGAAATGGCAATCCACTCCAGTATTCTTGCCTGGAGAATCCCAGGGACAGGGAAGCCTGGTGGACTGCTGTCTATGGGGTTACACAGACTGAAGTGACTTAGCAGCAGCAGCATTTCTGAATTGTTTGTCCAGTTACGCTCTAAAAATTATACTTTTATAATTGCTGAGAACTGCTGAGTCCAATGCTAAAAATCTGAGATTGGGAAAGACTTCAAACTTAAGGATAAGCATCCTACAAAGCTGCTTGTCAGTGGTTTGTATAAATATATTAATGTTTATGCAAAAAAATGATAAGATAGATGGCACTGCTGATGTCCTTAAAGGAGAGAAACTTAAACACAAGAAAGAAATAAAAAACAACTCAATCAAAAAATGGGCAGAAGACATATATATGGCCAAAAGGACATGAAAAGATGCTCAACATCATTAATGATCAGAAAGCTGTAAATCAAAACTACAAAGAGGTATCGTCTTTCACTGGTTGGAATGGCCAAAAAATCTACAAACAAAGCTGAAAAGGGCACACAGGAAAGGGAATTCTCCTGCATTGTTGGTGGGAATATAAACTGGTACAACCACTATGGAAAACAGTATGGAGGTTCCTTAGAACTAAAAACAGAACTACCATTTGATCCAGTAATCCCACTCAAAATCCCACACACAAAAATTTCTTTTCCCCAGAGAAAATCGTAATTTGAAAATATACATTCATCGCAATGTTTATTGCTACACTATTTACAACAGCCAAATCATGAAAGCAACCTAAATGTCCACTGGCAGAAGAATGCATAAAGAATATGCAGTACATATATACAATGAGATATTAGTCACAAAAAAAGAATGAAATAATGTTATTTACAGTAAAAAAAATGATGGACCCAGAAATTATCATACTAAGTGAAGTCAGACAGAGAAAGACAAATATAATATGATATTACTCTTATGTAGAATGTAATTTAAGCATGATATAAATGAATTTACTTAAGAAACAGAAATAGATTCACAGATTTTGAAAACATACAGTTACCAAAGAAAAAACATGGCAGGGTAGGGATAAATTAGGAGCTTGGGGTTAACATACACACACTACTACATATAAAATAGATAACCAACAAGGATCTATTGTATGGCACAGGGAACTCTACTCAATATTTCAATATTCTATAATGACCTATATGGGAAAAGAATCTGGAAAAGAATGGATATATGTATATGTATAACTGAATCACTATTCTATACTCCTGAAAATAACACAGCATTGTAGATCAACTATATTTCAATAAGATTTAAAATAATTTTAAAAAGAAATAAGAAAATAATAATTCTCAAAGCTCCCCAGATAAAATGACCAAAAGATTCAGGGTATGAGGGGTATGAAGTGTGAACTGCTCAGTTGTGTCCAACTCTTTGTGACCCCGTGGACTACAGCCCACCAGGCTCCTTTGTCCATGGAATTCTCCAGGCAAGAAGACTGGAATGGGTTGCCATTCCCTTCTCCAGTGGATCTTCCCAATCAAGGGACCAAACCTGGGTCTCCTGAATTTCAGGCAGAGTCTTTACCACTGAGCCACCAGGGAAACCATAATAATGCACTAATACAATTAGCAAAGAGGTGACTTTAGCAAAAAATATGAAATAAAGTGCAAAACTGGCATATAATAGACATAGATGAATAGAATATAATTCATAGTTCACAAATAAAATCATACACTTATGGCCAATTGGATTTTGAGAAGAGTACCAAGTCCATTTAACAGGAAAAGAATGGCTCTTCAGCTAGTGGTGTTGGTACAACTGGATTTCCAAATGCAAAATAATTAAACTGAATTCTTACACCATATAAAAAATTAATTCACAATGAATCAATAACCTACATGGAAAAGCTAAATTCATAAAACTATTAGAATAAAATATAAGAGTTAATTTTCATTATTTAGATTTGGCAATAGAGTCTTAGCTGTGATACTAACAGCATGAACAACAGGAAAAATAATAGATAAACTGGACTCCAAAACTGTAGAAAAATTTGGGGCATCAAAAGACATTATCAAGGAAGTTGAAAGAAAACTTAGGAGACAGTGATAATAGGAAATATTTGCAGATCATGCAATTGATAAGTGATTAATATCAAGGATTGTAAAGAACTTATAAAATTCAACAACAAAAAACAACTCAATAAAAACCTGGGTAAATAACATGTCTAGATCAATGAAGATATACAAATGACTGAACGCTCAAGAAAAGATGTTCAACATTATTAGTAATGATGAAAATGCAAGTGAAAATCACAAGGAGATACCATTTCATAACAACAAGCAGGGCTGCTATTTTGCTTAGTCATTCAGGTGTGTCCAACTCTTTGTGACCCTTTGGACTGTAGCCTGCCAGACTCTTCCATCCACTGGATTTTTTAAGCAAGAATACTAGAGTGGGTTGCCACCTCCCTTCTCCAGTGGAACTTGCTGACCCAGGGATCGAACCCACGTCTCCTGTATCTCCTGCATTGCAGGCAGATTCATCACCTGCTGAGCCATCAGGGAAGTCCCACAAGTATAGGTGTAAACAAAAATGGAAAAGAACAGGTGTTCGTTGTGAAGTGGAGTATCTAGAGACCTTCTATTAATACATCACTGCCAGAAGTATAAAATGGTACAGTCACTGTGGAAAACAGTTTAGCTGGTTCTTTGAAAAGTTAAACATACAATTAGTACACAATCCTGTAACTCTATTCCTAGACATATACCCAAAAGAATTGAAAAGAGGGACTGAAGGAGATATTTCTATATCAGTGTTTATTTCAGCATAATTCACAACAGTTAAAAATTATAAACAACATAAGTATCCGGGAGTTGGTGATGGACAGGGAAGCCCTGGCTGGAGAAGGAAATGGCAACCCACTCCAGGGTTCTTGCCTGGAGAATACCAGGGACGGGGGAGCCTAATGGCCTGCCATCTATGGGGTCACACAGAGTCGGACAAGACTGAAGCAACTTAGCAGCAGCAGCACAGCAGGGAGGCCTGGCATGCTGTGAGTCATGGAATCGCAAAGAGTCGGACACGACTGAGTAACTGAACTGAACTAAAGCATCTATCAACAGATGAATGGGTAAACAAAATGCATATACCCACCCAAGAGAGTTTTATTCAGCCTTAAAAAGAAATGACATCTATGATGCTACAAAATGGATAAACCTTGAAAACATGGGTGAAAGTAGCTGGAGACAGAATGACAAATATTCTGATTTCACTGATATGAAATATAAAGAATAGAAAAATTCAGATGGACAGAATGTAGATTAGAGTTTACCAAGGACTGAGTTGAGAAGACACTAGGGAGTTATTAAATGATTTTTCATCACTCCCCCTCCAAAATAAAATCTGAATGGCTACAGGATTGCTCTTTGGAGTAATGAAAAAGTTTTGGGAATAGATAATGATGATAGTTACACTGTGAATATAATTAATGTCACTGTTTATTTTTGATTAAAAAATAATTGAAAAAGAAAATTTTACGTTATACATGTTTTACTATAGTTTATTTAAACTAATTTAATTAAAAGGGCTTCCCTGATAGGTCAGTTGGTAAAGAATCTGCTTGCAATGTAGGAGACCCCAATTCAATTCCTGGGTCAGGAAGATCCACTGGAGAAGAGATAGGCTACCCACACCAGTATTCTTGGGCTTCCCAATAATAAAATTAAAATATATTAAATAATATAATAAAAATAATAAAGAATATAATTAATGCAGAATAATTTTTTTTACTAAGATCATGCATATCATAAAAATTCTACTGAGAAACAAAGAGGGAGGGGGCTGTCCTAAGATTGCAGGAGGAATAGGATGGGGAGGCCACTTTCTCCCCCACAAATTCATCAAAAGAACATTTGAACGCTGAGCAAATTCCACAAAACAACTTCTGAATGCTGGCAGAGGACATCAGGCACCCAGAAAGGCAGCCCATTGTCTTTGAAAGGAGGTAGGACAAAATATAAAAGATAAAAAGAAAGACAAAAGAGGTAGGGACGGAGATCCATCCCAGGAAGGGAGTCTTAAAAAGAGAAGTTTCCAAACACCAGGAAACACTCTCACTGGCAGGTCTCTGGCGAGCTTTGGAATCTCAGAGGGCAACATAACCAGGAGGAAAAATAAATAAATAAATAAATAAATAAATAAATAAAACACACAGGTTAGTGCCTAAGGGCAACTCCCAGTGGCAAAGCAGCCCAGATGCTCGAATTCACCACTATTAAGCAGGGGCTGGACAGGGAAGCCTGGGCTGCATTGCTTAGGGCAAGGACTGGGCTTGAATGCCCCAAGGGCAACCTGAGGAAACTAACTTGAGATAGCAACCCAGACTGTAGGATAGCTATCCTGCAAAAAGCCCTAACCTAAGACACTGCCAGGCCCACTCGCAGGACTGAACAGGGCTAGCTGGCTGGGGGTGGGCCTATCCCCCACCAGAGACAGATAGGAGAGGGCAGCCAGGGCTGGAAGGGGGGCAATCACAGCCCCAAAGAGGCATCCTCTACCAAACTGCAAGCAAGCTTCATTGCTAACCAAGATTTCTTGGGATTCTGGACAGTTGACATCTGCTGGGAGGGTCACAGCCAGAGACCAGCTCCCCAGAAGAGACACACGGCACACCTGAGAAGGCGCACTCATTGTACACCCAGAAAACTGAGCGGCTGGTACTGGGGAGGCAATAAGACACAGCCTCCAACTGGGAGCAACTGTGCTCACCAAGCATCTGGTGACCTGAGCTGCTGGGAACTGGGAAGGGCACAAAATAAAGCCCCAACTGAATCTGCACCTTTTTGGAGTACCCAAGAAGCTGAAAATGAGCAGCTTAGACCTGGGAAGTGCACACAACCCAGGGCTTGCCTCAGACAGTTCCTGGCAGAGCAATCTAGAGCCTGAGCAGTGTAGACTGGGAAAGAACACACGCTGTGAATGGGGGCAAACCCAGTGTGGCCCAGACACTGTGAGCACTCCCCACACATGCAAGTGATATGAGTTTGCAGTGTTCCTCCCTCCCCACAGCATGATTAAACAAGTGAGCCTAAAAAAAGTGACCACTACCGTCCCCTTGTGTCAGGGTGGAAGTTAGACACTGAAAACACCAGCAAACAGAAGAAGCTAAAATAAACAGAGGGAACCACTTTGGAAGTGACAGGTGTAATAGAGTAAAACCCTGTAGTTAGCACCTACTACATAGGAAGGGGCCTATAGATCTTTAAAAGTATAAGCCAAATCAAGGAACTATCTGAAACTGAACTGACCCCACACTGTCTGCAACAGCTCTAGAGAAAGTCCTAGATGTATTTTTACTATTATCATCTTTTTAATTTATTAATTTTTAAGTCCTCTATTACTCCTTTAATTTTCATTTTTATAACCTACTATTCAGTTCAGTTGCTCAGTCGTGTCAGACTCTTTGCGACCCCATGAATCTCAGCACGCCAGGACTCCCTGTCCAAAACCAACTCCTGGATTTCACTCAGACTGATGTCCATCGAGTCAGTGATGCCATCCAACCATCTCATCCTCTGTTGTCCCCTTCTCCTCCTGCCCCCAATCCCTCCCAGCATCAGAGTCTTTTCCAATGAGTCAACTCTTCTCATGAAGTTGCCAAAGTACTGAAGTTTCAGCTTTAGCATTATTCCTTCCAAAGAAATACCAGGACTGATCTCCTTCAGGATGGACTGGTTGGATCTCCTTGCAGAAAAGGGACTCTCAAGAGTCTTCTCCAACACCACAGTTCAAAAGCATCAATTCTTTAGTGCTCAGCCTTCTTCACAGTCCAACTCTCACACCCATACATGACCACAGGAAAAACCATAGCCTTGACTAGACGGACCTTAGTCAGCAAAGTAATGTCTCTCCTTTTGAATATGCTATCTAGGTTGGTCATAACTTTCCTTCCAAGGAGTAAGCGTCTTTTAAGTTCATGGCTGCAATCACCATCTCCAGTGATTTTCGAGGCCAAAAAAGAAAGTCTGACACTGTTTCCACAGTTTCTCCATCCATTTCTCATGAAGTGATGGGACCAGATGCCATGATCTTCGTTTTCTGAATGTTGAGCTTTAAGCCAACTTTTTCACTCTCCTCTTTCACTTTCATCAAGAGGCCCTTTAGCTCCTCTTCACGTTCTGCCATAAGGGTGGTGTCATCTGCATATGTGAGGTTATTGATATTTCTCCCGGCAATCTTGATTCCAGCTTGTGTTTCTTCCAGCCCAGCGTTTCTCATGCTGCACTCTGCATATAAGTTAAATAAGTAGGGTGACAATATACAGCCTTGACGTACTCCTTTTCCTATTTGGAACCAGTCTGTTGTTCCATGTCCAGTTCTAACTGTTGCCTCTTGACCTGCATACAGATTTCTATTATTATTATTTCTACTATTACCTTGCAAAAAATACAAACAACCCTATTTTTAAAACAAACTTCATATATATATATATTTCATAATTTTTTAACTTTTTAAAAATATTGTATTTTTTAGAATCTAACCTCTACTTAAGATTTTTAATCTTTGCTTTTCAGTATTTGTTAGAAATTTTGTACCTTTAACAACTTCAGTACCCATTTTTACTTGGAAGTGAGATTACTGGCTTGATTGCTCTCTCCCTCTTTTGACTCTCCTTTTTCTACACCAGGTCGCCTCTATCTCCTCCTTCCCCCTTCTCTTCTCTACCCAACTTTGTGAATCTCTTTGTGTGTTCTGGGCTGTGGAGAATACTTAGGGAACTGATTACTGGCTGGATTTGTCTCTCTCCTTTGATTCTCCCTTTTATCCTTCTGTCCACCTCTGTCTCCTTCCTCCCTCTTCTCTTCTCTGTAAACTCCATGAACATCTCTGAGCAGTCCAGACTGTGGAGAGCACATAAAGTGATTTATAGCTAGCTTGCTCTTTCCACTTTTGATTCCCCCTCTTCTCTTCCAGGTCACCTCTATCTCCCTCCTCCCTCTTCTCTTTCCCATGTAACTCTGTGTACCTCTCCAGGAGTCCCTCACTGTGGAGAAACTTTTCATCATTAACCTAGATGTTTTATCATCTGTGCTGTATAGATTGAGAAGTCTTGAGGCTACTGTAAGAATAAGACTGAAAAACAGAGGCGGGAGGTTTAAGTCCAAATCCTGATAACACCAGAGAACTCCTAAACCCAGGGAACATTAATCAATAGGAGCTCATCAAAAGCCTCCATATTTACACTGAAACAAAGCACCACCCAAGGGCCAACAAGTTCCAGAGCAAGACATACCACACAAATTCTCCAGCAACACAAGAACATAGCCCTTAGCTTCAATATACAGGCTGCCCAAAGTCACACCAAACCCAACGACATCTAAAAACTCACTACTGGACACTTCATTGGACTCAAGAGAGAAGAAATCCAGCTCCAATCACCAGAACACAAGCACAAGCTTCCCTAACCAGGAAACTTTTGACAAGCCACCTGTCCAACCCCAGCCACAGCAAGGAACCTCCACAGTAAAGAGGAACCACAAACTACCAGAATATGGAAAGGCCACCCCAAACAAAGCAATATAAACAAGATGAAATGGCACAGAAATACCCAGCAGGTAAAGGAACAGGATAAATGCCCACCAAACCAAACAAAAGAGGAAGAGACAGAGAATCTACCTGATAAAGAATTTCAAATAATGATAGTGAAAAATGATCCAAAATCTTGAAAACAAAATGGAGTTACAGATAAATAGCCTGGAGACAAAGACTGAGAAGATATAAGAAATGTTCAACAAGGACCTAGAAGAGATAAAAAGAGTTAATATATAATGAATAATGCAATAAAGGAGATCAAAAACACTCTGGAGGGAACCAACAGTAGAATAACGGAGGCAGAAGATAGGATAAGTGATATAGAAGATAGAATGGTAGAAATAAATGAAGCAGAGAGAAAAAAAGAAAAAAAAAATTAAAAGAAATGAGAACAACCTCAGAGACATCTGGGACAATGTTAAACACCCCAGCATTCAAATCATAGGAGTCCAGAAGAAGAAGACAAAAAGAAAGACCATGAGAAAATACTTGAGAAGATAATAGGTGAAAACTTCCTGAAAATGGGAAGGAAATATTCATCCAAGCCCAAGAAATTCAAAGAGTCCCAGACAGGATAAACCCAAGGAGAAACACCCCAAGACACATATTAATCATATTAACAAAGATCAAACACAAAGAACAAATATTAAAAGCAGAAAGGGAAAAACAACAAAAAACACACAAGGGGATTCCCATAAGGGTAACAGCTGATCTCAATAGAAACTCTTCAGGAGAGAAGGGAATGGCAGGACATACTTAAAGTGATGAAAATGAAAAACCTACAGCCCAGATTACTGTACCCAGCAAGGATCTCATTCAAATATGAAGGAGAAATCAAAAGCTTTACAGACAAGCAAAAGCTGAGGGAATTCAGCATCACCAAACCAGCTCTCCAACAAACGCTGAAGGAACTTCTCTAGACATGAAACACAGAAAGGATGTATAAACTCAAACCCAACACAACAAAGTACATGACAACAGGATCATACTTATCAATAATGACCTTAAATGTAAATAGGTTGAATACCCCAACCAAAAGACAAAGATTGGCTGAACGGATAGAAAAACAAGACCTCTATATATGTTGTCTACAAGAGATCCACCTCAAAACAGGGGACACATACTGGCTGAAAGTGAAGGGCTGGAAAAAGGTACTCTATGCAAATAGAGACCAAAAGAAAGCAGGAGTAGCAATACTCATATCAGATAAAATAGAGTTTAAAATAAAGGCTGTGAAAAGACAAACAAGGACACTACATAATGATCAAAGGATAAATCCAACAAGAAGATATAACAATTATAAATATATATGCACCCAACATAGGAACACCACAATATATAAGACAAATGCTAACAAGTATGAAAGGGGAAATTAAGAAAACATAATAATAGTGGGAGACTTTAATACCCCACTCATACTTATGGATAGATCAAATGAACAGAAAATTAACAAGGAAACACAAACTTTAAATGATACAATAGACCAGTTAGACCTAGTTGATATCTATAGGACATTTCACCCCAAAACAATGAATTTCACTTTTTCTCAAGTGCACATGGAACCTTCTCCAGGAGAGATCACACTCTGGGCCATAAATCTAGCCTTAGTGAATTCAAAAATTGAAATCATCCCAAGCATCTTTTCTGATCACAGTGCAGTAAGATTAGATGTCAATTACAGGAGAAAAACTATGAAAAATTCCAACATATGGAGGCTGAACAACACATTGCTGAATAACCAACAAATCACAGAAGAAATTAAAAAGAAATCAAAATATGCAAAGAAACAAATGAAAATGCAAAAACAACAATCCAAAACCTATGGGACACTGTAAAAGCAGTGCTAAGGGGAAGGTTCATAGCAATATAGGCTTACATCAAGAAATAAGAAAAAAGTCAAATAAATAACCTTACTCTACACCTAAAGCAACTAGAAAAGGAAGAAATAAAGAACCCCAGGGTTAGTAGAAGGAAAGAAATCTTAAAAATTAGGGCAGAATTAAATGCAATAGAAACAAATAAGACCACAGCAGAAATCAACAAAGCCAACAGCTTGTTCTTGGAGAAGATAAATAAAATTGACAAACCATTAGCCAGACTCATCAAGAAACAAAGGGAGAAGAATCAACAAAATCATAAATGAAAATGGAGAGATCTCCACAGACAACACAGAAATACAAAGGATCATAAGAGACTACTATCAGCAACTATATGCCAATAAAATGGACAACTTGGAAGAAATGGAAAAATTCTTAGAAAAGTATAACTTTCTAAAATTGAACCAGGAAGAAACAGACCCATCACAAGCACAGAAATTGAAACCGTAATCAGAAAACTTCCAGCAAACAAAAGCCCAGGACCAGAATTCAACCCACAGTTGAATTCTACCAAAATTTAGGAAGAGCTAACACCTATCCTACTCAAATTCTTCCAGAAAATTGCAGAGGAAGGTAAACTTCCAAATTCATTCTATGAGGCCATCATCACCCTAATACCAAAACCAGACAAAGATGCCACAAAAGGGAAAACTACAGGCTGATAACACTGGTGAACATAGACACAAAAATCCTTAACAAAATTCTAGCAAACAGAATCCAGCAACATATGAAAAAGATCATACATCATGATCAAGTGGGCTTTATTGCAGGGATGCAAGGATTCTTCAATATCCACAAATCAATGTAATATACCACAATAACAAATTGAAAGACAAAAACCATATGATTATTTCAATAGATGCAGGGAAAACCTTTGACAAAATTCAACATCCATTTATGATAAAATCCCTCCAGAAAGCAGGAATAGAAGGAATATACCTCAACATAATAAAAACTACATATGACAAACCCACAGCAAACTTTATCCTCCAAGGTGAAAAATTGAAAGCATTTCCCCTAAAGTCAGGAACAAGACAAGGGTGCCCACTCTCACCACTACTATTCAACATAGTTTTGAAAGTTTTGGCCACAGCAATCAGAGCAGAAAAAGAAATAAAAGGAACTCAGAACAGAGAAGAGGAAGTAAAACTCTCACTGTTTGTAGATGACATGATCCTCTACATAGAAAACCCTAAAGACTCCACCAGAAAATTACTAGAGCTAATCAATGAATATAGTAAAGTTGCAGGATATAAAATTAACACACAGAAATCCCTTGTATTCCTAGACATTAACAATGAGAAAACAGAAAGAGAAATTAAGGAAACAATTCAATTCACCATTGCCATGAAAAGAATAAAATACTTAGGAATATATCTATGTAAAGAAACAAAAAACCTATATATAGAAAAACTATAAAACACTGATGAAAGACATCAAAAGGACACAAATAAATGGAGAAATATACCATGTTCATGGATTGGAAGAATCAATATATTGAAAATGAGTATACTACACAAAGCAATCTATAGATTCAATGTAATCCCTTTCAAGCTATCAATGCTATTTTTCACAGAACTAGAACAAATAATTTCACAGTTTGTATGGAAATACAAAAACCTCGAATAGCCAAAGCAATCTTGAGAAAGAAGAATGGAACTGGAAGAATCAACCTGCCTGACTTCAAGCTCTACTACAAAGCCACAGTCATCAAGACAGCATGGTACTGGCACAAAGACAGAAATATAGATCAACAGAACAAAATAGAAAGCCCAGAAATAAATCCACGCACCTATGGACACTTTATCTTTGACAAAGGTGGCAAGAATATACAATGGAGAAAAGACAATCTCTTTAACAGGTGGTGCTGGGAAAACTGGTTAACCACTTGTAAAAGAATAAAACAAGAAGTCTTTCTAACACTATACACAAAAATAAACTCAAAATGGATTAAAGATCTAAACATAAGACCAGAAACTATAAAACTCCTAGAGGAAAACATAGGCAAAACACACTCCAACATAAATTACAGCAGGAACTTCTATGAACCATCTCCCAGAGTATTGGAAATAAAAACAAAAATAAACAAATGGGACCTAATTAAACTTAAAAACTTCTGCACAACAAAGAAAACTATAAGCAAGGTGAAAAGAGCCTTCAGAATGGGAAAAAACAGCAAACAAAGCATTGACATATAATTAATCTCAAAAATATACAAGCAACTCCTGCAGCTCAATTCAAGAAAAAAAAAAAAAAGATCCAATCAAAAAATAGGCCAAAAACTAAGTAGACATTTCTCCAAAGAAGATACACAGATGGCTAACAAACACATGAAAAGATGCTCAACATCACTCATTATCAGAGAAATCAAATCAAAACCACAATGAGGTACCATTTCATGCCAGTCAGAATGGCTGCGATTCAAAAGTCTACAAGCAATAAATGCTGGAGAGGGTATGGAGAAAAGGGAAACCTCTTACACTGTTGGTGGGAATGCAAACTAGTACAGCCACTATGGAGAACAGTGTGGAGATTCTTTAAAAAACTGGAAATAGAACTGCCATATAACCCAGCAATCCCACTACTGGGCATACACACTGAGGAAACCAGGATTGAAAGAGACACATATACCCCAGTGTTCATCGCAGCACTGTTTATAATAGCCAGGACATGGAAGAAACCTAGATGTCCATCAGCAGACGAATGGATAAGAAAGCTGTGGTGCATATACACAATGGAGTATTATTCAGCCATTAATAAGAACACATTTGAGTCAGTTCTAATGACATGGATGTAATTGGAGCCTATTATATAGAGTGAAGTAAACCAGAAAGAAATACGGTATATTAATGCATATATATGGAATTTAGAAAGATGGTAACGTTAACCCTATATGTGAGAGAGCAAAAGAGACACAGATGTACAGAACAGTCTTTTGGACTCTGTGGGAGAGGGCAAAGGTGGTATGATTGGGGAGAATGGCATTGAAACATGTATATTATCATATGTGAAACAAATCTCCAGTCCAGGTATGATGCATGAGGCAGGGTGTTCTGGGCTGGTGCCCTGGGATGACCCAGAGGGATGGGATGGGGAGGGAGGTGGGAGAGGGTTCAGCATGGGGAACAGATGTACACCCACAGTGGATTCATGTCAATATATGGCAAAACCAGTACAATATTGTAAAGTAATTAGCTTCAAATTAAATAAATTTACATTTAAAAAATGGAGGGAAAAAAACAAAGAGGGAGAAAGACCTAGTCCTTGTTCTTTCTTTCTAGGAAAATTGTTAAATATTATCTCATAGATGTTTACAGTATGAAAAATATGTTAAACTTAGGAAAACACTCAAAAGCAGATCACAAGAATATTTAGATTAGGAAATGCATCACAACAAATTACACCTTGTAAAAACTAACAAAGGTCACAAAAATCTACACACATAAGACTTACACTAGTTGGCCACTTGATACATACACCTCTATTTTTTTTTCTTTTTCTTTATTCTTTGAAAGTCTCTTAGAAGGAGAAGCCTTAGGTGGCATCGTGGTAAGAGCCCACCTACCAATGCAGGAGATACAAGAAATGCAGATTCGATCTCCAGGTTGAGAAAATCCCTGGAATAGGAAACGGCAATCCACTCCAGTATTTCTGCCTGGAAAATTCCACAGTAAATAATGATTTGTAAGTTATTTTCCATGGAGGAATAGCAAGATGATTTAGTGTTTTCTGTTTCGTTTCTGCATTGGAAAGTTCAGCTGTGTGATAAGAGTTTTCATTTCCCAGGAGCTTCAATATCACTTCAGGTAATTTTTTTTTTTTTTTTTCCCAGCAACTGTAGTTTACATTTGGTCACTACAAACAGAACTCTCCTGTCTTGCATGTAAATGCATGTCCTAAGAGCGAAGCTCATTAATCCAAGGGACTTACTTTGTGAAAAGTGAAAGTGAAGTCACTCAGTCGTGTCCGACTCTTTGTGACCCCATGGATCGTAGCCTATGAGGTTCCTCCATCCACGGAATTTTCCAGGCAGGAGTACTGGAGTGGGTTGCCATTTCCTTCTTCAGAGGATCTTCCTGACCAAGGGATCAAAGCCGGGTCTCCCACATTGCAAGCAAACGGTTTTACCATCTGAGCCACCAGGGAAGCTTATAAATGAAAGTGGCTCAGTCATGTTCAACTCTTTGTGAGGGCTATACACTCCATGGAATTCTCCAGGCCAGAGTACTGGAGCGGGTAACCTTTCACTTCTCCAGGGGATGTTCTCAACCCAGGATTAAACCCAGGTCTCCTACACTGCAGATGGATTCTTTACCATCTGAGCCACACTTAATTTGTATTTCACATTAATTTCTGAGCTTCCTCAGTAGAACCTTATGTGGGTTTCTTTGCTACATCTTCCCCATACACTTCAGTCTCTCAGAGATTTCAGGGTCTCACAGAAGGAAAGATTTTAAGAAAATGCTGAATAAAGCTTAAAGTGAAACCAAGCAGGACTCTGTGGGGCTACTGAGGAAGCAAGCCTTTCCAAACACTTGCTAATCATGGAAGGGATAGCAGCAATGAAACAGTAGGGTAGTGTGGGGAAGGGTCCTACTTCTGCCCCCAGGGATACACATAACAGCATCTTTTAGCTCTTACAGAACTCAATTCCCCACCAAATGGAAGATGTTCTAGAGAGAAAGTCACAGTTTGATAACCTCAAAACTCATCAGGAGAACACATGAGGCCAGATTAAAGGAGTGCAAAGTTTTTCTTTTCTACTTAACCCGAAACTCCGAAATTCTCTTCAACACCAGTGCACAGAGGCCAAGCTTTTGATATAAAAATGGGCCTCAGCAAAGCACTTAGTCAAGCATTTTTAAAACACTTCATTCATGTAAGATTCACCCTCACAATTTTTCAATATCCATATACTATTTTTACATTACTCACTTCCCATTTGTTTTCCAGTTTTTTATTACTCAATCACTCATGTTAGCTTGCTCTAATACAATTCTATTCAGAAAGTCACAGGTTTGAATTGCAGTTTATATAAATTCCCCGTCCTGCAATGGGCATTAAAATTTATACATTTATAGCTAAAAAAAGATTTTTTTAAAAAAAGAGTCCTTCTGGGTCCAGCTAAAATTGTCTGATGCCCTGTGTGCCATCATATTAGATGATGAAACAAAATAAGTTATAGTGACTGCAGAGGAATAATTTTATTTGGGAAGTTACTGATAGAGGAGTAAGAAATTTCAGTGATGAAAACTACATGGAAATCTTGTTATTTTTCAAGGCCAAAGTAATTATCCTTTTTATTGCAGTGAAGTAGTGAAAACAGCTATGCCTACATTAGTTTTCCTTTTTCTCTACAAGTGCTTCTTTTTAGACAAGTATAATACTGTTCATTAGATTATAGCAATGCTTAGTGCACTCAGAAGTCATTTTAATCAAGTAAAAAAACAAAGAGTGAAATTAAGTAATAAAGCAAGTAAGGGAGCCAGGCCCAGGGTTAATGAGGGACAGAAAAAGATTTTGTTTTGGTCACTTCCTCCCTGAATCCATAAAAACTTTCCGCAAGTTAGTCTCTACAGGTAGACACAACCATTTCATACTTCCTATACTTTATTTCTTACCTTTTTCTACTACATTCCATACGCTTCTGGGAGCACAGAAGGAGCCTTAGTTTCATAGGAGCCTTAGTTTCATACATTCCTGTACCCTTGTATCATGTCAAGTATTTGGTACTTGTTTAATATTGTTGAATAAATGGCCAGAGAGGGATACACACACACACACACACACACACACACATATATGAATGGACACAAAGATAAATTATTTTAACACATCTCATTAATAATCCTTAATAAAATGGAAAGTATTCCTAAAGTCAAAGACTTCATGATAAAAACTGAATGAATACAAACTTAAGAGGAGGAAAAAAATAGAAACTTTTTATAAATTTATAGAAGACAACATTAGTACACATTTAACTTGGTCTTAAACAGTAACAGTTAAGTTTTAGTGTCCTGACTCTGACCCTTTCCTAATTGTGCTGTGTGTTCCAATTTGCCCTCTACTCACTGCCCAGTGTCTTCTGCTGCAACCCAAAGGTCTGTAGAAGGTCTAAAGTTAGTGATGTGGGAGATAAGTGTGAGATGGTCATGGACATGAACCTTCTTTGCTCAGCCTGGGGGTCTGTACCACCACATGTAATCTTTAAGACCTCACCAATTAAGTGTGACTAGGAGAAGGCAATTGGAGAAGGCAATGGCATCCCAGTCCAGTACTCTTGCCTAGAAAATCCCATGGATGGAGGAGCCTGGTAGGCTATAGTCCATGGGGTCACTGGGAGTCGGACATGACTGAGTGACTTCACTTTTCACTTTCATGCATAGGAGAAGGAAATGGCAACCCACTCCAGTATTCTTGCCTGGAGAATCCCAGGGACGGGGGAGCCTGGTGGGCTGTCATCTATGGGGTCGCACAGAGTCGGACATGACTGAAGTGATTTAGCAGTAGCAGTAGGACTTGGGTAGTGATACAAATGGATACAGTGCATCAGGCAACAGTGTGCCCGCCTGGAGAATAAATAATCCAAATTTAAACAACTGCTCCTCAGGAACTCCCAAAACACTGTCATAGAAATGTAGAGCTGATATCACCAAAATTGTGATTTTAGATAAACCAAAAATCTTAACTCATAAAACTTAACACATATTAAGTCTTCACAATTACTTATTTAGTTACACCATAAAGGCCAGACAAAACACAGTCACAGCTCCAATTTGTCCCTCCAGCCTCCAGTTTGTAAATTGTGGTTTAAATATATCTCAACAAAGTTTAAAATTTTATAAGGATTTTTTTTTAATTAAATTTATTTTTTAAATTACAATACTGTATTTGTTTTGCCATACATTGACACGAATCAGCCATAGGTGAACACAATCTCCCAATGCCGAATCCCCCTCCCACCTCCCACCCCCATCCTCTACTTGAATCATCCTGTGCATCAGCCCCATGCCTCCTGCATCCTACATTGAACATAGATTAGCGTTTCGTTTCTTACAGGAAAATATACATGTTTCATTGCCATTCTCCCATATCATCCCACCCTTTCCCTCTCCCTCAGAGTCCAAAAGTCCACTCTATACCTCTGTAGCAATGGTTCTAGAAAGTTTTGTGATTAGAGTACAAAATACTAATACATCAAAATATATTAAAACAGTTAGGGAGAGGATTACTCCCCAAATTATACTGATATTAGACTGAAAAACTCTTGCATACAGGGACTAGTGACTTATATGTTTTACATGATACATTCTGACTCCTTTCTCCCTCACTCTTCAAAAAACATTAATTATACACCTCGATTCATGGCATTGATATGTTTCTCTAGTCAATTTTTTAGTATATTTTACCCTTTCCCCACTCCAGTTCCTTACAGCCCTAAAATAGTAAACCAGTCTCATGCATTTGGTGCATATACTGGTCTGCTCTGTATTCTAACAAACTGAACTGTTTTTGTTCTTATCTTTTTAACTTTAAAGAACAGAACGACTTTTCTATAGAGCCAGTTGTTGTTAGTTTCCTACTAAGCATGCTGTTTTCAACATGTGCAATCTAGTCTAGTGTATTTCTGTAGTACTCCACAGAACACATTCACCAAGTATGCTGACTCATCCTGAAGTTACAAATGTCCACAGACTCTTCAGCCTGCTGACACCATAAGCAACACTGAAATAAACAACTTGCGCATGTTCCCTTGTGCATTTACACAAGAATTTCTTAGGCCTATATGCCCAGAACTGAGACTGCCAATTTCTAGGGTATATGAAAGGGCCTCCTTGGTGGCTCCATGGTAAAGAATCTGCCTGCCAATGCAGGAGACATATGTTCAATCCCTGGGTCAGGAAGATCTTGTGGAGAAGGAAATGGCAACCCACTCCAGTATTTGTGCCTGAAAAATCTCATATAGAGAAGAGCCTGGGGGTTACAATCCATGAGGTCACAGAGTTGTACACAACTGAGTGACTAAACATCAACAGCAATCCTTAAGTTTGTTTTGTCAATGTTCTAATTTATTGAATATAGATAGCTTTATCATTAGCAGCTCAATATTTATTCATTATGTCTTGTTCATATCTCAGATACCTCTAATTATAATTTTCTTCTTAATTTATCAGTCTGAGAGAAGTGTGATAAAATGACTTATTTTTTATCAACTGTCTTCTGCAGTTAATCTGTTGTTTTATAGCTTTTGAGACTCTCTACTAACATGTATACATATTTATGAATGACATATTATCATTCTATATTATTCCTTTTTAGTAGGTAATGAATTATTAACATCAACTCTCACAGAAATGAAATAATTGCTTTGCACACAATAAACCTTCAATAAAATTTTTAATTGAATTGGGTTAGCACTGAATGAGATAATGCAGCTGGTTTAGAGTGGGCAAAATGAAATTGGAGGCCTATAAAAGAATTAGAATTACCAATAGGATGTCATTCTGCTCTTGAAATTTCTCTGAAATTGAATGTACCTAAGGGTTCCAAAAGCTTATTTATTTTGTGGTTTAACCTAAGATGTTACTGAGTCTATGAAACTAGGGTTAGAACAGATATTCTAGTTCAGTTTGAAAAAGAGAGAAAAAGAAAAAGGGAAGCAAGCAAGAGAGAAACTAGGAATCGTAGGTAGGATTAAGATTGACCCAAGACTGAGAAAATCAGAAATGAAAGGATCAGGAAGAGATAAAAAGAGGAAGGGAGTGAATATCCCCTATCTTTGACCAGTTATTATGTGTCAGGCAGTGTTATATATTTTTCACATATATTATTTTGTTAACGTACACAAACATACTTGGTAAAACCATTTCTAACAAACAAGAACAACAATTTCTGACAGACAATGTAGATCAGGCTCTTTCCAACATAGCTCTGATACTTACGGCTTAACTCTTAACAGCCAATTCGATTCAGAATAAGGACATGGGTTTTCATAAAGCATAAGCAGGTCTAATTTTAGCAGATTTTTACAAAAGTTTTACTGCATTTCTAGCAGAAATAATGTCCCCAAGAACTATGTCACTGGTTAGTACATTTTAGTGATACTTCTACTCCAGTAGTCTCCAAACCTTATTATAAAACCATACTTAAATGCATAACTAATAGCTGCATGTGGAAGAAATGTACATAAGAAAAAATTCTTACCTATTGGTAACAAAAACATTTTCTGACATTATGTAATTACAAAAATGATATTATCATGGCTGCCTAAAATATAAACAATGAAAAAATTTTAGTATATTTATATTTTTACTATGTTATAATTTTTATTCTTTGGTTTTCAGGTTCTTAATCAGAAGTCCATGAAAATTTAGAGTTTACCAATGACATTGGTTTTCAACTGAACTTCTCATTAAAATCATCTTGGTTTTATATTACTTCAACTGGGAAAGTCATAAATAGTAAATGGGTTATAATACACAAGTTTTAGGGATTTTTAAAAATTATTTGCAAATGCTATGTGTGTGTATATGTACAATGGTGAGAGGTTATTTGAGTAAGATCTGCTTTGATTAGTGACATACTGGATTGTTTATTTTATTAATAATTATATATATATATATATATATATATATATAAAGCTTCAAAGAAGCTAAGCTAAAATAATTAAAAATCATTTAACCATTAACACTTTTCAACACATTATTTATAAAAATTAATTCATGAGTGTTTTGCAGAGACAAAGTTCAGCATAGTTATTTCTCTAGCTATCAATATTCACAGTTGAATAAAAATGTTTATTACTACAACTTACTATCAAAATAGGCATTCTATTCCAATTATACAAATAAATACTTTATACATGTTTGACTTGAGATATGCAAATATGACATATTTTTTTATTTTGTTTAAAAATAAATTTACACTAAAAGATAAACAAAATCATATGCCTTCGTTCATAGACTATACAACAATTCATGAATGTGGCATGATTTTTAAGATTGTCATCTGGAGATAAGAAATTTAACCTCTTAAGAATGGTAAGTTGTTATAGTCACTTGAAAAGAAGCTGGCCTACAAACAACATTCATTACAAGTTTCAAGGTTTTATTTCTTGAAATTGTGACTGTTACATGCAGAATAATCAGGCATTTCAGGAATCAATAACATTTTTAACATTATGGAAAAATAAAAGCACACAAGCTGTGCATGCATGCTTAGGCACTCAGTTGTGTCTGACTTCTTATGACTCCATGGAATAGCCTGACAGGTTACTCTGTCAATGGAATTTTTCAGGCAAGAATACTGGAGTGGGTTGTCATTTCTTCTTCCAGGGGATCTTTCAGACCCAGGGATTGAACCTGCTCCTCCTGTGTCTCTCCATTGGCAGGTGGATTTTTACCACTGTGCCACCTGAGAAGTCATGCAGCACATGATGTGACTCATCCTTTGAAAGTTATAAAGATACTTCCTCATACATATAAATATGTCTTTACACACAGTCAATAAGTGAATCGCGAAAAGTAAGTTGTGCTGTCTGTTTCCACTTCTGAAGGATACGTGTAGAAACATCAAGTTCAAAACAGTTAAAATAATCTATGTTATAGCTCTATAAAATAAATTATAATGAAAGTGCCCATTATCGTTGCTGTTGTCCAGTTGCTAAGTCGTGTCTGACTCTTTGCGACCCCGTGAACTTCAGCACACCAGGCTTCCCTGTTCTTCTCTATTGCCTGGAATTGTCCCTCATTATCTCACAGAAAGGTCCATTGAGTCGGTGTTCCCATCTAACCATCTCATCCTCTGTCACTCACTTCTTTCCTGCCCTCAATCTTTCCTAGCATCAAGGTCTTTTCCAATAAGTTGGCTCTTTGCATCAAGTGGCCAAAGAACCACAGCTTCAGCTTCAGCATAGGTTCTTCCAATGAATATTCAGGTTTTATTTCATTTAGGATTGGTTAGTTTGATATTCTTGCTGTCCAAGGAACTGTCAAGTGTCTTCTCTTCACCACATATTGAACACATCAATTCTTCAGTGTTCAATGTTCAGAGAATATTCAAGGCTGATTTCCTTTAGGATGAAATGGATAGATCTCCTTGCAGTCCAAGGGACTCTCAAGAGTCTTCTCCAACACCACAGTTCAAAAGCATCAATAGCTTTCTTTATAGTCCAACTCTCACATCCATACATGACTACTGGAAAAACCATAGAGAGCCTTAACTGAATGGATCCTTGTTGGCAAAGCAATGTCTCTTTTTAATATGCTGTCTAGGTGGGTCATAACTTTTCTTTCAAGGAATAAATGTCTTTTAATTTCATGGCTGCAGTGATTTTGGAGCTAAAAGAAATAAAGTCTGCTAACATTTCCACTGTTTCCCCATCTATTTCCCTGAAGTGATAGTACCAGATGCCATGATCTTAGTTTTCTGAATGTTGAGCTTTAAGCCAATTTTTTCACTCTCTTCTTTCACTTTCATCAAGAGGCTTTTTAGTTCTTCTTAGCTTTCTGCCATAAGGGAGGTATCATCTGCATATCTGAGGTTATTGATATTTCTCCCGGCAATCTTGATTCTAGCTTGTGCTTCATCCAGCCCAGTGTTTCTCATGATGTACTCTGCATATAAATCAAATAAGCAGGGTGACAATATACAGCCTTGAAGAACTCCTTTCCCAATTTGGAACCAGCCTGTGTTTCCATGTCCAGTTCTAACCGTTGCTTCCTGACCTGCATACAGATTTCTCAAGAGGAAGGTCAGATGGTCTGGTTTTACCATTTATTTTCAAAACGACCAGTTTATTGTGATCCACACAGTCAAAGGCCTTGGCATAGTCAATAAAGCAGAAGTGAATATTTTTATGGAATTCTCTTGCTTTTTTGATGATCCAACAGATGTTGGCAATTTGATCTCAGGTTCCTCTGCCTTTTCTAAAACCAGCTTGAACATCTGGAAGTTCATGGTTCATGTACTGTTGAAGCCTAGCTTGGGGAATTTTGAGCATTACTTGGCTGACTTGTGAGATGAGTGCCAATTGTGTGGTAGTTTGAACATTCTTTGGCATTGCTTTTCTTTGGGATTGGAATGAAAACGGACCTTTTCCAGTCCTGTGGCCACTGCTGAGTTTTCCAAATTTGCTGGTATATTGAGTACAGCACTTTCACAGCATCATCTTTCAGGATTTGAAATAGCACAACTCGAATTCCATCACCTCCACTAGCTTAGTTCGTAGTGATGCTTCCTAAGGCCCACTAAACTTTGCACTCCAGGATGTCTGGCTCTAGGTGAGTGATCACACCATCATGATTATCTGGGTCATGAAGATCTTTTTTGTACAATTCTTCTGTGTATTCTTGTCACCTCTTCTTTATCTCTTCTGCTTCTGTAAGTTCCATACAGAGCATTCTATAATGTCCATTATTGTGCCCATCTTTGCATGAAATGTTCCCTTGGTATAGTTCTTCTGTGTATTCTTGTCACTTCTTCTTAATATCTTCTGCTTCTGTTAGGTCCATAAAGAGCATCTTTAGTGTCATTCATGGTGCATGAAATCTTTACATGAAAAGTTCCCTTGGTATCTATAATTTTCTTGAAGCAGTCTCTAGTCTTTCCCATTCTATTGTTTTCCTCTCTTTCTTTGCATTGATCACTGAGGAAGCCTTTCTTATCTCTTCTTGCTATTCTTGAATTTACATTCAAATGGGTATATCTTTCCTTTTCTCCTTTGCCTTTCACTTCTCTTCCTTTCACAGCTATTTATAAGACCTCCTCAGATAACTATTTTGCTTTTTGTATTTATTTTTCTTGGTGATGGTCTTGATCCCTGCCTTTTGTACAATGTCTGGAACCTCCATCCATAGTTCTTCAGGCATTCTGTCTATCAGGTCTAATTCCTTGAATCTATTTCTCATTTCCACTGTATTTCAAGTATATTATATACATTTTCACTATAAGGGATTTGCTTTTGGTCATACCTGAATGGTCTAGGGGTTTTCCCTACTTTCTTCAATTTAAGTCTGAATTTGGCAATAAGGAGTTCATGATCTGAGCCACAGCAGCTCCCAGTCTTGTTTTCCCTGATTGTATAGAGCTTCTGCATCTTTGGCTGCTAAGAATATAATCAATCTGATTTCTGTTGCTCTTAGTAATGCTTCCTATGGCCCACTTGACTTCACACCCCAGGAAGTCTGGCTCCAGGTGAGTGATCATATCATTGTGATTATCTAGGTCATTAAGAGTTTCTTGTACAGTTCTTCCATGTATTCTTGCTATGTCTTCTTAATCTCTTCTGCTTCTGTTAGGTCCTTGCTGTTTTTGTCCTTTCTTTATTGTGCCCCTCTTTGCATGAAACATTCACTTGATAGCTCTAGTTTTCTTGAAGAGATCTTAGTCTTTCCCAATCTGTTGCTTTCCTGTTCTGTTCTGTTTTTGTTTCTGGTTTGTTTTTTTTTTTGTTTTTTGTTTTTTGTTTTTTTGGCATTGTTTATTTAAGAAGGCTGTTTTACCTCTTCTTGCTATTCTCTGGAACCCTACACTTAGTTGGGTATATTTTTTTCTTTTCCCCTTTGCCTTTTGCTTCCCTTCTTTTCAGCTATTTGGAAGGTCTCCGCACACAATCACTTTGCTTTCTTGCATTTCTTTTCTCTTGGGTATGGTTTTGGTCACCACCTCCTGTATAATATTACAATTCTCTGTCTATAGTTCTCAGGCATGCTGTCTACCATATTTAATCCCTTGAATCTATTGTCACCTCCACTGTATAATCATAAGGGACTTGATTTAGGTCATATGTGAATGGCCTAGTGGTTTTCCCTACTTTCTTCCATTTAAGCCTGAATTTTGCAATAAGGAGTTGATGATCTGAACCCTTATTACAAAGAATATAATCAATTTTATTTCAGTATTGATTATCTGGTGATGTCCATATGTCTAGTCATCCCTTGTATCATTGGAAGAGGGTGTCTTCTATGACCAGTGTGTTCTCTTGGCAAAACTCTGTTAAAACGGCCATATAATTTGTGATACACAGTGGGACAACTTAGAGAAGAGTGAATATTATCAGTATTATTGATAATAATTACACTGGAGTAAAAATTGAACCTGTCCCAACAAACTGGCATACAAAATTAACAACTACAGTGAACTTTGATTTCTTCCTATTTACCTCTTTTTTTTTTTTTTTTTCCCCAAGAGAAAAAAACACAAGTGTCTGTATATGAAGCTTTAGGACATTCTCCACAGAAAGATTCAGGATGGCAAACTGGTTTCATTTCAGGTGTACTTATTGATGTAATGCTTGCAGCACTGGGCTGAATGAAAGGCCATCCTGGAACTTTGCAGGAATGCATGCCATGCCCAGTTTTCAGTGGAAGAGCTAATGCTACAGGTATGGAGGATTTTCTCACTTTCATGAGGGCATGTTTTACTAGTTTAATACTTTCTTTTTCCTCATGCTTCATTGGTTTCTTGACAAAATAAGTCATAATAAAAACATACCAGTATTTTTCTATATGATCTACATTAACAATCTTCAAAACAACTTCATATAATGGATTAACATTACTGTTCCCATTTTATCAATAAGAAAGCTGAGACACTGAGAATTTTAAAAACTTCCTGAGGTTGCAAAACAATCAGTAGGCCTGAGATCTAGACCAGACAGTCTGGCTCCAGATGCCCTATATATGACCAGTATGTTACAATTCCTTTAGGTAGTGCTTGAGATACTTGGAACTCTTGGTTATCAATGCTCATAATACAATTAAAAATCTAGTTGGAACACTACATGACAACGTATAATTTATATTTCAACTCACTTTAAAACTAACAGAATTCTGTGATCAGAACAAAAAAAAAAAAAAGAGGAAAGGAAATACTGAAGTATGGATAAGACTAGAAAGAGTGTACACAGAAGCCTTAAAATCATCTAAATTTTTTAACCCATCTTTACTTGGTTCACATAACCACAGTAATTAGAAAAACATGTTTGACATGAAAAGATGCTCAACATTATTCATTATTAGAGAAATGCAAATCAAAACTCCAATGAGATATCACTTCATACAGGTCAGAATGACCATCAGCAAAAATTCTACAAAACAGCATTACAAACAATACATTCTAGAGAGGATGCAGAGAAAAGGGAACCTCCCTTTACTATTGGTGGGGATGTAAATTGATACAGTCACTATTAAGAACAGTATGAAGATTCCTTAGAAAGCTAGAAATAAAACTACCATATGACCCAGCAATCCCCACTATTGGGCATAAACCCTGAGAAAATCACAATTAAAAAGACACCTGTACCCCAGTGTTCACTGCAGCACTATTTACAACAGCCAGGACATGGAAGTAACCTAAATGTCCACTGACAAATGAATGGATAAGGAAGCTGTGGTACAAATAATCAATGAATATTACTCAGCCATAAAAGGGACACATTTGAGTCAGTTCTAGTGAGGTGAATGAACCTAGGGCCTCTAGTTCCTCTAATGAGGTAGATGAACCTGTTATATAGAGTGAAGCCAGAAAGAGAAAGACAAATCTCATATATTAACACACACACACACACACACACACACACACACACATATATATATAATCTAGAAAAATATTACTGGTGAACCTATTTGCAGAGAAAGAATGGAGATGCATATTTAGAAAACAGACTTGTACACACAGTGAGGGAAGGAGAGGGTAGAACAAAACTGCAGAAGTAGCATTAACGTGCATATACTATCATGTGTAACATAGACAGCTAGGGTAAAGCTGCTATGTATTAATAACACATGGAGCCCAGCCTGGTGCTCTGTGATGACCTAGAGTGTGGGGTGTATATTTTCATTATCTTCCTAAGAGCAGGAAAGCTTCATGAGAACAGGGACTTTCAGGGTTGTTTTTTTCTCCCCACCACAGCTCTAACCTCTAGAGGCTTTCCAGGTGGCACTAGTGGTAAAGAACCCATCTGCCAATGCAGGAGATATAAGAGACCTGGGTTTGATCCCTGGGTTAGGAAGATCCCCAGGAGAAGGGAACGGCAACCCACTCCAGCATTCTTGCATGGGAAATCCCATGGACAGAGGAGCCTGGAAGGATATAGTCCATGGAGTCGCAAACAGTTGGACATGACAGCAACTGAACAACAAACAAGCAGAGTGAAATACCATGGACAGTCCCTAGTAAAAATCCTGCCTTGAGATATGTATGCAGTCAGTTCTTAGGTTGCATCCAACTAGTTGTCTGATCTTAAAATCTGACTTGAAAATATGCAATATCCCATAAAATTTTACAATGTTAAGTCTATGTTTTCATTCCTAGACGAGTGTTATATTGTTTCAATGTATTAATAAGGACCCTGTCAAAGCAAGGATGGTTAAGGTCTTAAAGCTTCTCAAGCTATTTTGTCTTTTTTCAATTATTTCTTCAATCTACTTTTAGAATATTTCATCAAATTATTATCCCCAATGTTGTGATGCTCCTTAATTAGGGCTTCCCATGGGGTGCTAGTGGTAAAGAATCTGTCTGTAAATGCAGGAGACTTAGGAGATGTGGGTTCAATCCCTGGGTCAGGCAGGGCGTGGAGCAGGGCATGGCAATCCACTCCAGTATTCTTACGTGGAGAATCCCCATGGACAGAGGACCCTGGTGGGCTACAGTCCATAGGGTCGCACAGAGTCAGACACAACTGAAGCGACTTAGCATGCACACTTTTAGAATACTTCATCAAATTATTACCCTCAATGATTGTGATGCTCCTTAATTACCATGAATTGAAGGGAGTATCTAATAATATTTTCAAGTTTCCACGTTAAAATACTTTTCAGAAACATGTGCACTTAGTAGAAAAGTCCAAAGGATGTTACTACTTAACAGAATTTGTGTATGGGTAAATGACATTAGTGCTATATTTCAATATTGGCAATTTAGAGAGGTTGATCCAGCTATTGGTTATTATCTCCATGGTTTAAGGCTATGTCAATTAGCAGACTATGATTCAACGCTAATATTCTAATAAAATTAACAATCTTCTCAACATATTTCTCAAGAGCTAATGCTCTTAAGAATAAACTAAAAAGCCCAAGAAATAAATCTAATTCACTCAAGAGCTCCAATCAAAGAACTCCCATGTGGTCAATTATCAAAATCAGAGTATTTCTTACAGGGATCAGAGAGGGGAATTTTTCTGTCTCATACTATTTTGTAACATGTATATATTATTTTTGCAATTTAAAAATGAAGTAAAGCTGATTAAATATAAAAAAATGTTTTAAGACTGTAACTAAATTATGACTGATATATGCAAATTGCTCAGTTGATTACCTCATGCAACACTCAGTAAGGTAGATGCTCTTAAAAGTTCCAACTTATAGGGGAGTTAGGCAAATTACACAGTTTGTATAAACTTTCTGATATCTATTTGCATAACTGAGAAGGAGGGAGTTTTCCTGGAGTAGAGTGGCTGAGTCCAAAGCGTATAAGTTTTAGTTGTCTAAGTTATCAGCAGTTTTGGCCCTCCAAAAACTTTAATTCTGTTTACACACCCATAATCAAAGACTGCTTGCCTGCTTTCTTACAACATGCATCATTGGTCTTTTTAATTTACCAAACTGAAAAGTGAAAGCAGTACCTAAATCTTCAAAGTCTTATTGCATTTATTTTATTCTTGGTAAGGTTGAACATTCTTTCAGATGTTTGTTGTCAATTTATAATTTATTACTGAAGGCCAATTTCAAGGGAAGAAACACAAATTATCAAAGGTACAGGCAGAATTCATTTTTTTCCAGTCCTGGAAAGAAATTTCACTTGTGGGATTGCATTTTTAATAAATGAATAGGGTAAAATATCATAACTGACCCCATGAATTGTATTTGGAAAACCAGTATTGAAATGTTTCAGTGACTGACTGGGTGCAGTTCATGTGATTTGAAGAAAATATAACCTCTACACAATTTTTAATTCTAACCCAAAGTTATGGGGGCTTCCCTGGAGGCTCAGATGGTAAAGAATATGCCCGCGACGCAGGAGACCTGGGTTTGGTCTCTGGGTTGGGAAGATCCTCTGGAGAAGGGTGTAGCAACCCACTCCAGTATTCTTGCCTGGAGAATCCTCCAGGAGCCTGGTCAGCTATAGTCCACGAGGTCGCAAAGAGACAGACAAGACTGAGTGACTAAGCACACAGCACAATACAAAGTTATAGGTAATATTTCTGAAGTGAAATCAGCCACTAGGTATTTTCTCTTTATTTTTCTCTGAATACTCTAAAACTCGCATATGAGTTCCAGCTCTGCCTCCAAGGAGAAATATCAGTGTGGGCTCCTTATTTAACCTCTGCAAAACTTGGTTTTCTAAATTCCAAAATACAATATAAATCACATGATCTTCTCAACAGATTCAGGAAAAAGCATATTACAAAATTTAAAACAGTTTCATGGTAAACACTCTCAACACATTACTTACAGAAGAAATTGACTTCGACATAGCATAACAAAGGCTATATATGACAAACTTCAAGCTTTTTCTCTAAGATCAGAAATAAGTAAGGATATCTACTCTTGTTACTTCTATACAATGCGGTATTAGAAATCTTAGAGCAGTTATTCAGGAAAAAGAAATAAAAGACCTCCAAATAACACAGGAAGAAATAGAATTATCTCTAGTTGCGGAAGACATGAGATGATCTTCTATATATAAAACCCTAAACACGTCACAAAAATACTAATAGAATAAACAAGTTCTTAAAAGTTGTAGGACTGAAAAGCAACATGCAAATATTAGTTGTATCTCTATATACTAAGAAAAACTATTTGAAAAGGAAATTAAGAAAATAATACTATTTACAATAACATAAAAAAGAATAAAGCTAACCAAGGATGTGAAAAACCTGCACAAGAAAACTAGAAAATACTGATGAAAAAATTTAAGAATACATCAAAACTCAAAAAGTTAGTATCATTTAACTAGTAATGACTGGAACTCTTGTTCAAAACTAATTTCCATTATTGCATGTGACTAAGCTTGTTATATTCCTCAATGGCTACTTTAATATTACTAACATAATTAATAACTCTGCTGCTGCTGCTGCTAAGCTACTTCAGTCATGTCTGACTCTGTGCGACCCCATAGAAGGCAGCCCACCAGGCTCCCCCGTCCCTGGGATTCTCCAGGCAAGAACACTGGAGGGAGGTGTCATTTCCTTCTCCACTGCATGAAAGTGGAAAGTGAAAAGTGAAAGTAAAGTCACTCAGACGTGTCCAACTTCTAGCGACCCCATGGACTGAAGCCTACCAGGCTCCTCCATCCATGGGATTTTCCAGGCAAGAGTACTGGAGTGGGTTGCCATTGCCTTCTCTGAATTAATAACTCTAGGAATATATAAAATAATGATGAGTCTAAAGTTATAGAAAGAGAAAAGTAAAGAAGAAAATTTTAATAGACTAATTATAAAGTTAATTTAAAATCTTTTTTCTAGAAACTAAAAATGTTGAAATATAATTAGTGTATTACTTACTTATAGAAACAAAATAAATACACTCTAAAATTAGAGCTCAAAATAGCTTTTATTTTTGGCACCAGATACAATTAAACCAGGCATTTTGAGAGGACTGGTGACAAATTTGAGGAAGCAGGTCATATTGCTGTGAGTATCCATACAGTGTAGACCACACTTGATTCATTTCAGAGCAATGTTGCATATCCAGGAAAACGAAAAGGAATTATAAAAGTACCATGCACCCATTGTGTTTTAGAAACTCATAAATATTTCTCATGTTTAATCTCAATAAGTATCACAAAAATTGAAAAATGCACATTCAAAAATAATGTTAGAAGTTATTCAAGCTAGTATAGCAATGACTAGAAGAGACAGCATTCAACACATCTCTGAAATTATTATAGAAGGTATTATAATCAATGTATGTTTTATATGTTGGCTTTAAAATCAAGAATATAAGATATGAAAGTTATACCAACATTTCATTTAATTTTACATAGTGGAATATTGTCAGACTACTCCAAACCACAGCCCCAGTTCTGTTTCCAGACTTTCCTGTGTCTATCTCTAACCTCCACAAATTGTGTGAAGCTTCAAGTTCTCTTCTGAGAAGATGATAGATAAAATATTTAACAATTTGCATGACTTATCACTACCCAATCATCAGTTCAGTTAGTCAGTTCAGTTGCTCAGTCATGTCCGACTCTTTGTGACCCCATGTATCGCCCCCACTCCAGGCCTCCCTGAACATCACCAACTCCCGGAGTTCACTCAGACTCATGTCGATCGAGTCAGTGGCCATCCAGCCATCTCATCCTCTGTTGTCCCCTTCTCCTCCTGCTCCCAATCCCTCCTAGCATCAGAGTCTTTCCAATGAGTCAACTCTTCCCATGTGGTGGTCAAAGTACTGGAGTTTCAGCTTTAGCATCATTCTTTCCAAAGAACACCCAGGACTGATCTCCTTTAAAATGGACTAGTTGGATCTCCTTGCAGTCCAAGGGACTCTCAAGAGTCTTCTTCAACACCACAGTTCAAAAGCATCAATTCTTCAGCGCTTGGCTTTCTTCACAGTCCAATTTTAACATCCATACATGACTACTGGAAACACCATAGCCTTGATTAGACAGACCTTGTTGGCAAAGTAATCTCTCTGCTTTTGAATATGCTATCTAGGCTGGTCATAACTTTTCTTCCAAAGAGTAAGTGTCTTTAATTTCATGGCTGCAATCACCATCTGCAGTGATTTTGGAACCCAGAAAATAAAGTCTGACACTGTTTCCAGTGTTTCCCCATCTATTTCCCATGAAGTGATGGGACAGGATGCCATGATCTTCATTTTCTGAATGTTGAGCTTTAAACCAACTTTTTCATTCTCCTCTTTTACTTTCATCAAGAGGCTTTTTAGTTCCTCTTCACTTTCTGCCATAAGGGTGGTGTCATCTGCATATCTGAGGTTATTGATATATCTCCTGGAAATCTTGATTCCAGCTTGTGTTTTTCCAGTCCAGCGTTTCTCATGATGTACTCTGCATAGAAGTTAAATAAGCAGGGTGACAATATACAGCCTTGACGTACTCCTTTCCTATTTGGAACCAGTCTGTTGTTCCATGTCCTGTTCTAACTGTTGCTTCTTGACCTGCACACAGGTTTCTCAAGAGGCAGGTCAGGTGGTCTAGTATTCCCATCTCTTTCAGAATTTTCCACAGTTTCTTGTGATCCACACAGTCAAAGGCTTTGGCATAGTCAATAAAGCAGAAATAGATGTTTTTCTGGAAGTCTCTTGTTTTTTCAATGATCCAGCTGATGCTGGCAATTTGATCTCTGGTTCCTCTGCCTTTTCTTTCTTTCTTTTTTTTTTTCTTGTCAAAAGACCAAATTTATTTATTTTAATTGGAGATTAATTACTTTACAATATTGTATTGATTTCGCCGTACATCAACATGAATCCACCACAGGTATATGTGTGTTCCCCATCCTGAACTCCCCTCGCTCCTCCCTCCCCATACCTTTCTAAAACCAGCTGAACATCTGGAAGTTCATGGTTCACATGTTGCTGAAGTCTGGCTTGGAGAATTTTGAGCATTACTTACTAGTGTGTGAGATGAGTGCAATTGTGCGGTAGTTTGAGCATTCTTTGGCATTGCCTTTCTTTGGAATTGGAATGACAGCTGACCTTTTCCAGTCCTGTAGCCACTGCTGAGTTTTCCAAACTTGCTGGCATATTGAGTGCAGCACTTTGACAGCATCATCTTTCAGGATTTGAAATAGCTCAACTGGAATTCCATCACCTCCACTAGCATTGTTCATAGTGATGCTTTCTAAGGCCCACTTAACTTCATATTCCAGGGTGTCTGGCTCTAAGTGAGTGATCATACCATTGTGATTATCTTGGACTTCCCTAGTGGCTCAGACTGTAAAGCGTCTGCCTACAATGGGAGACCCAGATCTAATCCATGGGTCAGGAAGTGCTCCTGGAGAAGGGAATGGCAACCTAATCATAAGTGACATCAAATGCAAATAACCAGACCCCATGAACATACACCTGATGGATGAAATCAGTATTGCTCCAAGGTAGTTTAGTCCTGGCTTTTCCTACTTGATGCATACTTCTCATTCCATCTCTTCTGTTTAAGTACCAAGCTATGCCATATAGATAAATCAGGGAGAGTGAATGTGTGGGCCAAATAGGATTGGCAGGTTTAAAATAGCACTTTAAAGTACTAAGAAGTTAGACAATTTTCTTGATCTGTATCCTTAATTTAGAAAATAGTTAACAAAAGTAGGCACTCAATTGAGAAACTAAAATGGAAAGAGATTATGATTTAAAATATCTTAAAGTGGGCTCAACTAAAAATATTTAAATAGAACTCTTCCTCGCAAAGAGAAATATATTTATTTTTAATACAGGTTTAACTGACCAATGGTAGCATATTTAAAGAAAGACCAAAGATCAACCTACTTTGAAATAAATATTGAAATTAGGGGTAAATAAAATCTTCAGAAAGAAAAAGAAATCTTAGCAAAAGTAATACTATTGTGATTTTTATATTTAGAATATAGGAATTGAAATGTGTTTAGGCTAAACTGTGTTCTGTATATCAGGTGTTTTTCATGGGTTAGTTATGTGATTCCCCTAATAGCACTATATTAAGGGAACTCCTAGTATCCATTTTACAAGTCAAGAAACTAAAGTCCTGGAACTCTAAATAACTGTGCTAGGAATTATTAAATAGCAGAGACAGTGAAACGAAGAAGACATTCAAGCTCCTGAGTATGCGAGCCTTTCTGTCAGCCACCATGACCTTCCAGAGTTCCAAAGGGCATCTTCAAACAGATGCTTATCGGGGAAGGAGGGGGATACAGAGACAAGGGAGAAGTTAAGAAACAACAGTTCAGCCTTGGCACAGAATCCTGCTTCTGCCTCAAGGGACACACATAACAGTATCCTTTGAGCTCTTTATGCAATTAAAGTGTTAGCAGCTCAGTTGAGGCTTCACCTGGCTAAAACTGAGTCCCAAGAGAGTAAACACAGAAATATCTTCCCCTGTAGAAAAAAACTTCCTGTTAAATTATGTAGTTAATCATTTAACTTACCTCTTTAGGATCCAAAGGATCCTTCTTCTCTTACTCATCCCGATAGGTTATTGAAATTGCTGGCCCTCGTGACTTGTCACTATAAAATCACCTATTAAATGTTGAAACACCCATTAACACTCAAAGCCTTTGACTATGTGGACCACAATAAATTGTGGAAAATTCTGAAAGAGATGGAAATACCAGACCACCTAATCTGCCTCTTGAGAAACATGTATGCAGATCAGGAAGCAACAGTTAGAACTGGACATGGAACAACAGACTGGTTCCAAATAGGAAAAGGAGTACGTCAAGGCTGTATATTGTCACCCTACTTATTTAACTTATATGCAGAGTACATCATGAGAAATGCTGGACTGGAAGAAACACAAGCTGGAATCAAGATTTCCAGGAGATATATCAATAACCTCAGATATGCAGATAACACCACCCTTATGGCAGAAAGTGAAGAGGAACTAAAAAGCCTCTTGATGAAAGTGAAAGAGGAGACTGAAAAAGTTAGCTTAAAGCTCAACATTCAGAAAATGAAGATCATGGCATCCTGTCCCATCACTTCATGGGAAATAGATGGGGAAACAGTGGACACAGTGTCAGACTTTATTTTGGGGGCTCCAAAATCACTGTAGATGGTGACTGCAGCCATGAAATTAGAAGATGCTTACTCCTTGGGAGAAAAGTTATGACCAACCTAGACAGTATATTCAAAAGCAGAGACATTACTTTGCCGACTAAAGTCCATCTAGTCAAGGCTATGGTTTTTCCTGTGGTCATGTATGGATGTGAGCGTTGGACTGTGAAGAAGGTTGAGCACCGAAGAATTGATGCTTTTGAACTGTGGTGTTGGAGGAGACTCTTGAGAGTCCCTTTTCTGCAAGGAGATCCAACCAGTCCATTCTGGAAGGAGATCAACCATGAGATTTCTTTGGAAGGAATGACGCTAAAGCTGAAACTCCAGTACTTTGGCCACCTCATAAGAAGAATTGAGTCATTGGAAAAGACTCTGATGCTGGGAAGGATTGGGGGCAGGAGGAGAAGGGGACGACAGAGGATGAGATGGCTGGATGGCATCACAGACTCGATGGATGTGAGTCTGAGTGAACTCTGAGAGATGGTAATGAACAGGGAGGCCTGGCGTGCTGCGATTCATGGGGTTGCAAAGAGTCGGACATGACTGAGCGACTGAATGAACTAACTAACACTGTGTTTCAGAACATCATGGTATCTGTGGGAAACCCAGGGTTTTGCAGTAGATAGTCCACCAAATATTCAGTACCCCCTACCTGGAGCAAATTGGCAAAGTCCTACAGAAAAGATTCATCACTGTCCTGTTTTTCTTTTCAAGTTTTTCTTTAAGTCACAGATCTCTAGTAGCTACAAAGATTACCAGCATCTTAAGCAAAGGCCTTGAACCAGAACTTTCTTTGGATTCATTCTCTCTGAGCATAAAAACTCATGAGTTCAGTCAAAGGCCTTATAGAATGTTACATCCTGAAATACTTCTGGAATATTTTGAAGAGTAATGTTGTCACCAGGGGGTGCTGATAATAGGCTGTGCATTAGGAAGGCAGGCAGCATACTCTAACTGCTCTGTGACTGGCATGGCTGGAGCATGTCTTTCCTAAAGAAAGCTTTAACTCCAAGTGGAGCAATAGTCTAGTTGTCACTTGCATCTATCTGCTGCACATCTAAACTGTTTTTATTTTGGCCTTCTCAAAGCAAATCACCTTTTGCAAATTGAAATACTAGGACAATGCTTTTCAGTCTCTAACTGTACTTCTTCTAAGTATTTGATGTTATTTGCCCAATTCCCTTCTGTGCTGCTGAAGCTGGGTGACTGAGCCAGGTGCTGTCAGTGAATGACTGACCTTGGGTTTTGCAATCAAGGTCTGAAGTAAGAAAGCAGTTATCTCCTGATAAGAGCTGGAATGTCAGGAACAATGTGATAAGCAAAGAGTGGAGATGTAAGAATCCAGCTTCAAGTCCTGGGCAAGGTCTAACTTCGAAGGACCAGAGAAAGAAAGTGAAAGATCACAAAGTCAATAATTTAGTAATACAGAAAACAAATGAAAGCAAAATAGGTTCAGAAATAGCTAATACTTGTGCTGTGTAATTTCCCCCAAATTGACTAACTCAGCAACCCTCCTTTTGGAATTCCTAGGTGATTTCAGCTGGAAAAACATCCTAACTTTTGGCATATGTTTCAGAGCTCTCAAGCCTTTCCTTGGAGGTAAAGCGAGATATGTGTCAACTTTTAAATGGGGAACACGTGTATACCTGTGGTGGATTCATGTTGATGTAGGCAAAACCAATACAATATTGTAAAGTAATTAACCTCCAATTAAAATAAATAAATTTATATTTAAAAAATAAAAGCTCTTTAAAGTTATCATGATTGCCTTCCAGACATTCCTCTTTTCAGAGGTTAAGGTTGGTTTTGGTGCTGACGGGGCCTAAATATACTATCTCCACTGTGTATTCTGATTCCCATCATGGGTTCAGTTCAGTTCAGTTGCTCAGTCATGTCTGACTCTTTGCAACCCCATGGACTGCAGAACGCCCAGCCTCCCTGTCCATCACCAACTCCCGGAGTTTACCCAAACTCATGTCCATTGAGTCAGTGATGTTATTGGAGATGAAGTCACTAGTGTGGAAACACAGAAACACTAGCATTCCAACAGAGATTCCATGGAACAGGAAAGATGATACAGGCCTAGCAGAGTGCACTTGTGATTTGGTTTGGTCTCTATGAAGAATTCACTGTTTCTCCTGATGGATCTGATGATATCCTTCATGGACGTAAAGGATGTACACAGTCTGATTTGGAGGTTTATCTTTCTCCAAAGCATCGTGAAGCTTTCAAGTCCACAACAGTGTAAAAGTTCAGGATCAAATATCAAGAACACAGGATGTTGAAATCACACATCCACTCTGTCTCCCCCTTTTACACACATTTGATTTAGAGATGAAATGAAGTCACTCAATCATGTCCAACTCTTTGCGACCCCATGGACTGTAGCCTACCAGGCTCCTCTCTCCATTGGATTTTCCAGGCAAGAGTACTGGAGTGGGTTGCCATTTCCTTCACCAGATTTAGAGATGATGATTTAGTAACTAATGGACCAACCTAAGACAAGCCTTGGGCCCATTTACCCACAACTTGACAACAGACCCCACTGCTGGTGCTATTTGTGATCATAATAACCCCTTATTGGAGAAGGAAATGGCAACCCATTCCAGTATTCCTGCTTGGTTAGAGGAGCATGGCAGGCTACAGTCCACAGGGTCACAAAGAGTCAGACATGACTGAGTGCCTGTCACTAACCACTTACAGGTACTGGCTTCATAATCACTAAGATTTTTACCAGTTTCACAAATTGTGAAGTAGACTGATTTCTATTAATAGAATTAGAAATCTTGAGGACAAAAAAGGATCAGGGCAGCCATTTGCCAATTGAAGCTACAATCTGATAGCCAGAGGGCCTCTCCTCCATCTTCTGAGGAGATTCTCCTCTCTTGAAAGGCAGACTGTGCTGAAAATCAGCCCAAGATACCATCATAATCAGGACAGAATTGCAAAGGAGACTGAAGGCACAGTGCACTGAATGCATAGTCATTTGTCAAATTCAGACTCTTAACAGACAAAGAGGAGAACTAAGAAGCCTAAGTTAGGGATGTTTGTTAGATGAACCTGAGAATCTTGACCCTCCACATTTTTATCTGACTCTTTTGCATTTGTAGGAATAGCTTCACTTCATCCAGTGATCAACAACTTCTTGACTGGAAACTGTACAATGACTTCAGAGGAGGCAGATGTCTCTTACAAAAATACATGGTCTATTCTAGATCTTCCCCAGTTTCCCACATTACAGTCAGGCAATATTGTCATGCATTAGTACTGCTGAAGTGGTAATGTGTCTCTTTTCCAGTAAGAAACAGCTGATATGCCAAAAAGTGTCCATACTTGGCTAAGTTGTAGTATCAGGAAGCAAGTATACACATACATAAGTGGATCTAGAGAGGCAGACTGGAAGATGAAGTAGAATATGAGATTCAATGAAGAAGAATTTTTTATCATGAGTTTGTGCATGTGTCCATGCTAAGTTGCTTCAGTCATGTCTGACTCTTTGCAACTCTATGGGACTATGGCCTGTCAGGCTCCCCTGCCCATGGGATTCTCCAGGCAAGAATACTGGAGTGAGTTGTCATGCCCTCCTCCAGGGGATCTTTCCAACCCAGGGATTGAACCCATGTCTCTTGTATATTCTGCACTGACAGGTGTGTTCTTTATCACTGGTGCCACCTGAATACCCAACCTACTCATAAATTGCTATGCAGTGTTCTGACAATACCTAAAGCAAGTTCTAATCGTTTGCTGGTTTGAATCCTTGGAGCAATACAAAACAAAGACCTTCAAGAAATAAGTGGACATACTGGACTTCCTTGGTACAGATGTGATAAACAAGGTCAAAAGAATGGGAAGTAGCAATATAAGGCTGATCACTGTGTGAATTTGGAGGAGATAAAGTCTCTGATTTGATCTTTCCACATTTGTAAATGAAATCTACAGAAGTAAACTATAAACTCCTTGACATGAATATGTTTTCATTCACTATCATATCTACTTCTTATAAAATCACACAATCATTTGGCTGAGCAGATGAAGAAACAGGATTACCATGAGAAGTCAACTGACACAATACATGAAAGCGAAAACAAAATCTGGCACATAAATCAGCTCACTACATCGAAGGTTATCCTTCTTCACTTCACCTTCTTCACATCCTTCTTCACTGTCTCATAATCTCTTTCCATCTCACTCTCTGTAAAGAGAACCACATGCTCTGCCCTGTTTGGAACAATTATTATCTTCTGCCTTGTCTGTTAGAATGACTTTTTATCTATTAATCCCTGCTCCTCTGCCAATGTCAACAGGGCTGTCTGCTGGGATAAGCTTTCTCAGTCTCAGATCTAATCATGCTAGTACTTGCTTTCCACTTACTTTAATACAAAGCCAAAATACTTCATCTGGAAATCAATGCCCTTTATTGGTACAGAAGAAACTGTGTGGGCTAAGAGGTGGCAAATGCCTGGGGCATGCCCACTCATCAGTAAACTCTGGCTAAATTTAATGTCTTAAACTCATTCCTTTATCTGTACAAATTGTATACTATAGCGTATAACATGGAGGCGTCAGAGTGAAGAATAAGAAGGTTAAAATATGGAAAGAACCCAGGAATGACAGGCATCAGATTAGCTTTAAATATACACGTATTCATCTCTCTAGTTATACCTTCTGTCATTTCTATTCAACTCAATATGAGAATCACTCTAAGTATTTCATTTGGGAGATGAAGCTGCCTAAGTCAATCTAGTTACTATCTACAAAATAATTGTTTCTTTGCATTATGTTGCTCATTTCCTCTAGAATATATCAAATTCCTTCTTTACCCATAAAATTCTTCTGTTGTGTCTTAGATCATTCCTCAGCTGTCCTGTAAAAAAGCAGTATTTTCTTTTCCCTATTCTACAAAACATACTGGTTAATTCTGCTAAAACTTTGAGACTGCTGTAAAGTAATTGCAAGAGTTATTGCCACTCATCAGACTGTGTACTCTTTGAGATACCTATTTAGTTATTTCTATATTCATCCAATATCTTAGCAGATTCTGGCTCACATACTCATGCCTGGTAGATATATCAATGTGATTGAGTGAATGAATTTTAAAAAGTTCAAAGTTTATCACTTTAGAATAAAAAGTTTTAAGTATTTAATGAAAAAGATCAGTTTGGCCAAAACTTATGGGTAAAATACCAAGTATCTTAATAAACTAATAAAATGACATCAGTACCATGAAATGAGAGAGCATCATATCAGAAGATATGGTATGAATAAATTGTTATCTAGACATTGGTGAAGTTCTCCCCAAAATCCTCATGAAAATTTTAGCATTATGCAAAAAGGAAGAAAGTGCAAATGTTAAAAGTGAAGAAAATGATAGCAACGATGAAGCTTTAAATTGGTTTATTTTTAATATTTATGTTTACCACTTTCTAAAAAGAGTTACTCTCTTTGTTAACTCACCGACTCACATCCATATGCTTATATTTTAATTAACAGGTCCACTGTAAGAGGAAATAAGAATGAAAGGTTTAAGACTGGGAAGTATGGTCTGCACTGAGTTCCAGTCCAGAAGAAATAAAGAGGAAAAATAACAATACTAGATGTAGAACTTATCAACTGATGTGATATACATCATTATCCCTTAAAGTTTTACTGCCACATGCTTAGCAAGCTTTCTCAAAATTTGAGTTTTGAAAAGAATTTTTAAAAAATGCTTCAGTTGGCAGTGAAATAAATTCACTTCTTGAATTATTATATGGGGGCATCAATGGAAAGAAAGTACATGATTTTAAAAAGGCACTTTAAAAAAAAGGCACTTTGAACATTCAGTTAAAGGTGTCCTTATTAAAAATGATATAAAGGATTCTGACAGAAACACTGATTGGGCCTCCTCAGATCAATGCATGATAAAGAATTTTCCACATGTAAAGAAAACTTCAGTTCAAAGCAAAGTAAGCAGATTTCAAGTACATGGAGCATTACCTATTTAACAAAATATACAAAGAGAGCCTTTCAGATCTTTTAGATGGTGTTAACTGCTACAAATCTGGACAATTTGTAAAATAGACTATTTAATTGGATTCTGCACAGCACTTTAAGGAAATAGGCTGAGTGCAATATATTTTAAATGTTAGTAATTAAGAATAGAAGTATAAAAATATCAAATATTCTAAACTTGCTTTCCATAGTCACATAGAAAAAAACATACATGAATTAAATTAAAAATACAGAAATAATAGATTTTCTTTTTTAATTCTTTCTAATTTTAGAAGTAATAACAATATTAGTGCAAAAGTTATTTCTGTGTATTAGACTACACAGAAGAATTATACAAGAAAGGCCTTAATGAACCAGATAATCACAATGTGTGATCACTCACCTATAGCCGGACAGCCTGGAGTGTGAAGTAGTGAGCCTTAGGAAGCATTACTATGAACAAAGCTAGTGGAGGTGGTGAAATTCCAGCTGAGCTATTTCAAATCCTAAAAGATAATGCTGTTAAGGTGCTGCACTGAATATGTCAGCAAATTTGAAAAACCCAACAGTGACCACAGGACTGGAAAAGATGCTTTCATTCCAATCCCAAAGAAGGACAATGCCAAAAAAAATGTTCAGTTTTTACGTGCTAAGTCACTTCAGTCGTGTCCAACTCTTTGTGACCCCACAGACTGTAGCCTGCCATACTCATCAAGGAATTCTCCCGGCAATAATACTGGAGTGGGCTCCCATGCCCTTCTTCATGGGATACTCCTGAAATAGGGACTGAATCCACGTCTTCTGTGGCTCCTGCACTGCAGGCAAATTCTTTACTGCTGAGCCACCATGGAAGCCCAAAATGTTCAAACCACTATACAATTGTGCTCATTTCACATGCTAGCAAAGTTATGCTCAAAATCCTTTATGCTTGGCTTCAGCACTACATGAACTGAGAAATTCCAGATGTACAAGCTGGGTTTCAAAGAGGCAGGAGAACCAGAGATCAAATTGCCAACATTTGTTGTACCATGAAAAATCAAAGGAGTTCCAGAAAATCATCTACTTCTGCTTCACTGACTACACTAAAGCCTTTGACTGTGAATCAAAACAAACTGTGGAAAATTCTTAAAGAGATGGGAATACCAGACCACCTTACCTGCCTCCTGAAAAACCTGTGTGCAGGTCAAGAAGCACCTCTTTGAACCAGACATGAAACAACAGGCTGGTTCAAAATTGGGAAAGGAGTATAAGAAGGCTGTATATTCCCATCCTGTTTATTTAACTTTTATACACAGAGTACATCATGTGCAATGCTAGGCCAGATGAATCATAAGCTGAATCAAGATTGCCAGAAGAAATATCAACAACTTCAGATATATAGATGATACCACTCTAATGGCAGAAAGTGAAGAGGAACTAAAGAACCTCTTGATGAAGGTGAAGAGTAAAATGAAAAAGCTGGCTTGAAATTCAACAGTCTATCTGGTCCCATCACTTCATGGCAAATAGGAAGGAAAAAAGTACAAGCAGTGGCAGATTTAATATTTTGGGGCTCTCAAATTAATGCAGTGACTGCAGCCATGAAATTAAAAGACACTTGCTCCCTGGAAGAATAGTTAAAAAGCATAGACATAATTTTGCCAACAAAGGTCTGTATGGTCAAAGCTATGGTTTCTCCAGTAGACATGTATGGATGTGAGAGTTGGACCATAAAGAAGGCTGAGCCCTTTCAAAATGTGGTTCTGGAGAAGACTCTTGAGAGTCCCTTGGACTGGAAGGAAATCAAACCAGTCAGTCCTAAAGAATCTTATCAACCCTAAATATTCATTGGAAGGACTACTGCTGAATCTGAAATTCCAATACTTTGGCCACTGAATGGAAAGAGTCTACTCATTGGAAAGGGCCCTGACACTGGGAAAGACTGAAGGCAAAAGGAGAAAGGGGTGGCAGAAGATGAAATGGTTAGCTAGTACCACCAGCTCAATGGACTTGAATCTGAGCAAACTCCTGGAGAAAGTAGAAGACAGAGGAGCCTGGTGTGCTTCAGTCTGTGGGCTTGACAAGAGCTGGATGCAACTTAGTGACTGAACAACAAGTTAGTGTATTATCCTGTGCTTTCAAATGATGTTACTGTGGTTTTAATTAGAACTCTTTCAACATATTATACAGGTGGCTCTTTCTGTTATTATTTTAGGAGTGTTGCCTACACTGTGCAGATGTAGACCTCTATAATCCTACCAGTCTCAGCTATCCGATTTTTCTTATATACAGTGCTTTGTCCTATTTTATGACCTAAGATAAAATAAGAATCAAAGCCCTTATTTTTCATTTCCACTGAACTCCGTATTACAACTGTGCATACAGATTTCCTGACTGACATTCAATGATCAATTTTTCTTATAAATCCACTGCTCAGTAAATCCATTAGCCACAGACATTTACACTCCTTCCTCTTTTATTTCCTGTGTGAACTAATCTAAATCATTTTCTTCAGATCATAAGCCTTTTGGGGAAGGTACATAATTTCTTTGCTTCAAAGCTGTTAAGGCCCAGATACATCTGCAGCTTCACACATAACAAATAACTTAGATCAACATTTGAAGTATGTTTTTAAAGCTAGTAAGACATGAGACCTGCATGCTGAAATATAATCTAATCTAAAGCAGGTGAACTGAACTCTGGAATGGATATTGTGTACCTATCTTTTCTAAATGTGCAAATCAAACTACCAGGGCTACTCAAATATTTTCAGAAAAGTTATCATCTGCCAAAGTAAAAATGATAAGCTAACCCATTTTAAATAGAGAGTCTATCTACCACACTACGTGATCTTAACTATTCTGAGTCTTGTGAGGTGTTTGTGCATCAGTCATATGATGAGGGTCATATACTTATTAACTATATAATTCTCAGCAATGGGTACCCATTCTCACTAAATTCTCTCATAGTCATGAAACTGTGTGCTGGAATCCCTAAGACATTCTAGACCCTGTGAGCAACTGTGGAGACACAAAATCAAATCTAGTCTGCCACAGATCTCTGCCCAACCTATACTTAAACTGTAACTCTGGATAGTCAAGAGAACTGGGCTTCCACAGGGCTTGCCTGGGATAGTTAGCCCTCATAGACTCTTCCCTCCCAATATATCCCTCTCCAGAGACAGAGCTACCTTAAGCCTTTTGGGTCTTCCACACACTCTTAGTGATGTTTAAATCAAATCAGTCCACCTGAGTTCCTTAAGTTATATGCTTCTGTCCCAGCTATAAAGAATTTTGGGGAGATATACCCAAGTTCACAGACACAGAACTGTAGGGAACAAATGACTCAATAGTATCTCACAATGTACCTTTACTTCCCTGAGCCTACCAAACTAAAGAATTCACAGACTGGGGTAGTTTAACATGGTGGCATAGGAAGAGCCTGAATTTACCTCCTCTCATGGACACATCAAACATACCACTACACATGGATCAGTTCCTCTGAAATAAACCTGAGAACTAGATAAATACAACAAAGAATTAAAAACATATCAAGAGGGCTAGGAGGAACAGAAACTACTCTCACCAAAACCCCCAGTTCCAGCATTGTGTCTCACCGTAGGAAGGGATCTCATCAAATGAGTGCTTTTCCCAGAAGAAAGAGGGGTTGGGGACCCACATCATGAACCCTGGACCCTAGAATCGACACTGAAGAGACAAACTCTCAAAATACCAAATTTAGAAAACGAATAGGACTGATGTCCAACAGTTCCAAAGTGCTGTAGGAAACTGAGACTCCTTCAAGGACTGTATGTGGTCTCACTCATGTCAAGACCAAGAAAATCACAGCAATATGGAAAGTGCCAAGACTATGTAGGAATGGAGGTCATTTGCAAATCTAAAAGTATTGGCTAGAGAGGAAAGCACTAGTGAAAATTCTCATCCATGCTCCTCATAGACTGAGGGATCATCAGATACCACCATCACCATTCCCCTCTAACCCACTAGCAAAGGAGGGTGAGCTCAAAGTGACAAGTGATTGCAGCAATCTGCGGCCACCCTGCTGATGCCAGAAAGCTCTGGTAGTTGCAGCACTCCCCCTGCTCCCTGGCTGAGTCTGGGAATCATTAGAAGTCACAGCACTATTCTTCTCCCAGCCTCAAGCACAGCTGACATTTCCCTGCCCACTGACAAGGACTGGCGGCTGCAGGCAGTCTCGGCATTCTCCCACTCCTAGCCTTAAGCTGATTCACACACAAGGAAAAGGCACTCTCCTCTTGCACCTCTGGGCCCACAGGCAGAAATAATATTCCTTTTGTCTTTCTGAAACAAGAAGGCAAGCCCTTCCTGTAAGGCCCAGGCTGCCTAGCTAAAGCCAGCAGGCATGCTCAGTCCACAAAAGGGTATCACTTGATCACTCGGCACTGGTGCTCAAGAGTGCTGGTGTTCCTGAGCTCTGTGGGACTTCAACAATCAGAAAGAATTATTCATGGGCCACTACTCCCAGCACACTGCACAGAGAGCAGACTGAAACACAACCCCAATCTTCCAATGATAAAGGCTTATTTATTTGGTCTGGAGTTTCATCAAGAGGGTCAGACTTCAGATTTCTCACACATCTAGAGGCTAAAGAGGCAGTCCTGAGGAGACATCCTCTGTGAGAACCCCTTAGCCTACTAAGCTTGACAAAACTCCTCTCAAAAGAAGACTGTACATTCGTCAAAAACCTGAGTTTTGGCAAATGTCACCCAGGACAACTCCAGATCTCCTGGTCTGGAAGACAGAAGGGATTAACACTGTAGCCCCATAGGACACCATATATTTAAAATACATTAAAAGCTGCCATCTGAAGATCTAGCTTTCAATTAGCCTGAAATTATGTGCTGAATGAGATTCCCTCCTTGGAACACTGACAGGTTTTGGCACACTCTCAATCACAGAGGCATGTCAAGAATAAATCAAGTAGTATAGATGGGTACAAAACACATCTCAATAAATTTAATGAGACTGAAACCACTTCCAATTATAACAGTATGAAACCAGGAATTACAAAAAGAAAATTGGGGGAAAAAGCAAACACGTGGAGACTAACAACATGGTACTGAAGAATCAATGGGTCAATGAAAAAGCCAAAGAGGAAATCAGAGAAATACACTTTAATATAATGAAAAATGGAGATACAACATTCTGAAATATATTAAACATAGCAAAAGCAATTCAAAGATGGACATTCACAGGCCTACTCAAAAGCAAGAAAAATATCAGATATACATTTCAAACTTACACCTCACTAAACTAAAAAAAAAAAAAAAAAGTATAAAACTCAAAATTAGCAGAACGAAGGAAAAATAAGGATCAGAGCAGAAATAAGTGAAATAGAGACCAAAAAATCAATGAAACTTAGAGATAAATCTTTAGCTAGATTCATCAAGAAAAGAAGAAAGGAGGGGGTGGTCTCAAGATGGTGGAGGAATAAGATAAGAAGACCGCTTTCTCCCCCACAAATTCATCAAAAGATCATTTGAATTCTGAGCAACTTCTACAAAACTTCTGAACACTGGTGGAAACATCCAGTAAGGCAGCCCATTCTCTTTGAAAGGATGTGGGACAAATATAAGACAAAAGAGAGACAAAAGACTTAGGGATGGAAACCCATCCTGGAGAGGGAATCATGGAGGAGAAGTTTCCACATGGTAGGAAACCCTCACATAGGCAAGTCAGAATGGCTACTATTAAAATGTCTATAAACAATAAATGCTGGAAAGGATGTGGAGGAAAGGGAATCCTCTTACACTGATGGTGGGAATGCAAACTAGTACATCCACTATGGAAAACAGTGTGGAGATTCCTTAAAAACTGGAAATAGAACTGCCATACAACCCAGCAATCCCACTGCTGGGCACACACACCAAGGAAACTAGAATTGAAAGAGACACATATACCCCAGTGTTCATTACAGCGCTGTTTACAATAGCTAGGACATGGAAGCAATTTAGATGTCCATCGGCAGATGAATGGATAAGAAAGTTGTAGTACATATACACAATGGAATATTACACAGCTATTAACAAGAATGCATTTGAGTCAGTTCTAATGAGAGAAATGAAGCTGGAGCCTATTATACAGAGTGAAGTCAGAAAGAAAAACACCAGTACAGTACATTAACGCATATATATGGAATTTAGAAATATGGTAACAGCAAAACTATATGCAAGACAGCAAAAGAGACACAGATATAAAGAACTGACTTTTGGGCTCTGTGGGAGAAGGCAAGGGTTGGATGATTTGAGAGAACAGCATTGAAATATGTACATTACCATATGTGAAATAGATGGCCACTCCAAGTTTGATGCATGGAACAGGGCACTCAAAGCCAGTACACTGGGACAACCCATAAGGGTGGGAAAGGGATTGAGGAGGGAGGGGGCCCAGGATGAGGGGACACATGCACACCCATGATTGATTCATGTCACCGTATGACAAAACCCACCACAATAATATTTTACAGTAATTAGCCTCTAATTAAAATACATCAGTTAATAAAAAAAGGAAGGACCCATATAAAATATATGAGAATGAACGATAGGTTACAACTGATGCCACAGAAATAGAAAGGATAAGCCTTTGACTGTGTGGATCACAATAAACTGTGGAAAATTCTGAAAGAGATGGGAATACCAGACCACCTGACCTGCCTCCTGAGAAACCTGTATGCAGGGCAGGAAGCAACAGTTAGAACTGGACATGGAACAACAGACTGGTTCCAAATAGGAAAAGGAGTACGTCAAGGCTGTATATTGTCACCCTGCTTATTTAACTTCTATGCAGAGTACCTCATGAGAAATGCTGGACTGGAAGAAACACAAGCTGGAATCAAGATTGCTGGGAGAAATATCAATAACCTCAGATATGCAGATGACACCATCTTTATGGCAGAAAGTGAAGAGGAACTAAAAAGCCTCTTGATGAAAGTGAAAGAGGAGAGTGAAAAAGAAGATCATGAAAATGAAGATCATGGCATCTGGTCCCATCACTTCATGGGAAATAGATGGGGAAACAGTGGACACAGTGTCAGACTTTATTTTGGGGGGCTCCAAAATCACTGCAGATGGTAACTGCAGCCATGAAATTAAAAGATGCTTACTCCTTTGAAGAAAAGTTATAGCCAACCTAGATAGTATATTCAAAAGCAGAGATATTACTTTCTTGAATAAGGTCCATCTAGTCAAGGCTATGGTTTTTCCAGTAGTCATATATGGATGAGAGAGTTGGACTGTGAAGAAGGCTGAGCACTGAAGAATTGATGCTTTTGAACTGTGGTGTTGGAGGAGACTCTTGAGAGTCCCTTGGACTGTGAGGAGATCCAACCAGTCCATTCTGAAGGAGATCAACCCTGGGATTTCTTTGGAAGGAATGATGCTAAGGCTGAAACTCCAGTACTTTGGCCATCTCATGCGAAGAGTTGACTCATTGGAAAAGACTCTGATGCTGGGAAGAATTGGGGGCAGGATGAGAAGGGGATGACAGGATGAGATGGCTGGATGGCATCACTGACTCGATGGATGTGAGTCTGAGTGAACTCCGGGAGTTGGTAATGAACAGAGAGGCCTGGCGTGCTACAATTCATGGGGTCGCAAAGAGCTGGACATGACTGAGTGAACTGAACTGAATGAATAATTGTATGGGTTTCCCTTGTAACTCAGCTGGTAAAGAATCTGCCTGCAATGCAGGAGACCCCAGTTTGATACTTGGATCAGAAAGATCCCTTGGAGGAGGGCTTGACAATCCACTCCAGTATTCTTGCCTGGAGAAACCCCAGGGACAGAGGAGGCTGGCGGGCTACAGTCCATGAGGGTCGCAGAGTCCATCACAACTGAGTGACTAACAACATGAACAATTATGTAGCAACAGACTGAACAGCCTAGAAGAAATGGATAAATTTCTAGAAACTGATAACCTACTCAGACAGATTCATGAAGAAACAAAAAACCTCAACAGGCTGATTACTACTAAGACAATTGAATCAAAAATCAAAAACCTCCCAAAAAACGACATAACTGGTGATATCTACCAAACACTTAAATAAGAATACCAATCTTTCTCAAACTCTTTCATAAAATAGAAGAGGAGGGAACATTTCCAAACTCATCTATGAGGTCAGCATTATCCTGATATCAAAATAGTCAAAGATACCAAGAGAAAAGAAAATTTCAAGCTGATATTCCTGATGAACATAGATGCAAAAATCCTCAACAAAATATTAGCAAACTGAGCATAATGATGCATTGAAAGAATCGTATATCTTGATTAAATGAGAATTATTCCTATGATGTGAGTTCACAATCCACAAGTCAATGTGACACATCACAATAACAAGGTAAAAGCTAAACATAATACAATCATCTCAATACATTCAGAAAAAGCACTGGGTAAAATCCAACTTTCATTTACAATACGATCTATCAACAAGGTAGGTATAAAAGGCACACATCTCAACATAATAAAGGCCATATATGAGAGGTATGTTGAGGCACATACCTCAACATAATAAAGGCTATATATGGCTAACATCATACTCAATGGTGAACAATTAAAAGCTTTTGTTCTCCTCAGTCTTACTCAATATAATACTAGAAGTCTTAGTCAGAAAAATTAGACCATAAAAATGGTGGGTAAGGCATCAAAATTGGAATGAAAGACCAAACTGTCATTGTTTGCATATGAAATGATATTATATCATAAAACCCCTAAAGACCTCACCAAAACTGTTAGAACTAATAAATGAATTCAGTAGACTTGTAGAAAACAGAATGATATATATTAATAACAAAATTGTGGGGTTTTTTAACACTAATAATGAGCTATCAGATAAATTAAGAAAACAATATTGTTAGAAACTGCATCAGTAAAAATAGATACCTAGGAATAAATCTATCTGAAGAAGTGAAAGAGAGGCACTCTGAAAACTGTGCTACACTGATGAAAGAAATTGATGACATGATGACAGCACAAGCAAACAGAAAGACATACCATGCTCATAGATGAAAAAAATTAATACTGTTGAAATGTTCATACTACACAAATCAATCTAAAGATTCAATGCAATCTCTTTTAAAATACCAATGGCATTTTCCACTGAACTAGATAGATCAAAGAATTCTCATTTTTAAATGAAAACTACAAAAGACCTCAAATAGCCAAAGAAATCTTGAAAAAGAAGAAAAAGGTTGGAGGTATCATACATCTTGATTTTCCCTATCCTACAAAACTACAGTAATTAAAACAACATGGTACTGGCAGAAAAACGGACACATAGCTCAATGGAACTAAATGAACCCAGAAATAAACCCATGCATATAGAGTTGATTAATTTTTTTAACAAAATAGGCAAGAATAAGCATGAGAGAAAGACAATTTCTTCATAAATGGTGTTGGAAAAATTGAACAGATACATGCAAAAGAATAAATCTGGAGCTCTGCCTAACATCCAAACAGAAATAAATTCAAAACAGATTAAAACCTTAAATGTAAGACCTGCAATCATAACATTCCTATAAGAGAACAAGGCAGGAAGCTCTTTGAGATCAGTCTTAGTGAAAGTTTTTAGACCTGTATCTTTGGCAAAGGCCAACAATTAGAAGGAATGAAAGAAAGGAACATAAACAAATGGGACCACATCAACCTTCTGCAAAGCAGAAGAAACCACCAAAAGAATGAAAAGAAAACCTAATGAATGGGGGAAAATATTTGCAAATCGTATATCTGATATGGGATTGATATCTGAAACATGTGAAGAACTTATATAACTTAATATCAAAAATAAGCAATACAATTAAAAATGGAATGAAAACCTGAATAGACTTTTTCTAAAGAAAACATACATACCAACAGGTACATAAAAACCTATCCAAAGTGACTAATCATCAGGGAAATGCAATTCAAAACCACAATAAGACATTACCTCACACCTATCAGAATGGCTGTTATCAGAAGGACAGCAAATAAGTGTTGGGGAGAGTGTGGAGAAAATGAAATCTTTGTGCACTGTTGGTGGGCATATAAACTGGTACAGCCACTATAGACATCATTATAAAGGCTCCTTAGAAAATTGAAAATAGAAATACCACTCAATTCAGCAATTCTATATTACTTCCGGGTATTTACTTGGAGAAAACAAAAACATCATTCAAAAAGATATACCCAACTCTGTGTTCACTGCTGCATTATTTATAAGAGCCAAGATATGGAAACAAGCATCCATTGATAGATGAATGGATAAAGATGTAGAAAATATATATATTTGTATACGTACATGACTACTGGAAAAAGAATAGTTTTGACTATATAAACCTTTGTCGTTAAAGCAATGACTCTGCTTTTTAATACACTGTCCAGGTTTGTCATAGCTTTGAGAGTTGGACCATAAAGAAGGCCGAACGTCAAAGAAATAATGCTTTTAAACTGTGATGCTGGGTAAGACTCTTGAGAGTCTCTTGGACTGCAAGATCAAACCAGTCCATCATAAAGGAAATCAACCCTGAATATTCACTGGAAGGACTGATGCTGAAACTGAAGCTGCAGTGCTTTGGCCACCTGATGGGAAGAGCTGGATCACTGAAACAGACCTTGATACTGGGAAAAATAGAAAGCAGGAGGAGAAGGGGATAACATAGGATGAGATGGATGGCATCACCAACTTGATAGACAAGAGTTTGAGCAAGCTCTGGGAGATGGTGAGGAACAGGGAAATCTGACATGCTGCAGTCCATGGGGTCACAAAGAGTCAGACATGACTGAGCGAAGAATGGCAAACATAAGTACATATGTACATGGGTTTTCCTGGTGGTTCAGATGATGGTCAAGAACCTGCCTCCAGTGCAGGAGACCAGGTTCGATCCTTGGGTTGAGAAGATTCCCCGGAGGAGAAAATGGCTACCCACTCCAGTATTCTTGCCTGGAGAATTTCCATGGACAGAGGAGCCTGGCAGGTTACAGTCCATGGGGCCACAGAGAGCCAGAAATGACTGAGCTACTAACACTGTCACTCTTCACATATATATGTATATGTGTGTGTACACACACACACACACACACACACACACACACACACAATACACAATGAAATATTACTCAGCCATAAATAATGATATCTTGCCATTTGAGATAATATGGATGTATCCAGAGGGTATTCACCTAACTAAAATAAGACAGAGGAAGACAAAGAGAAATCCCACATGATCTCACTTACATGTTGAATCTAGAAACAAAACAAACTAAACAAAACCAGACTCACAGATATAGACAAGGGGTGATGGCCAGATGGAAAGGAAATGGGCCTGTGTGCAGGCAAAACAGATGAAGGGAATAAAGAGATACAACTTTCTAGTTATAAGAATAAGCCATGGGGATGTAATGTACATCATTGGGAATATAGTCAAAAATTTAATAACTTTGTATGGTGACAGATGGTAACTAGACTTATGGTGATCATTTCATATTACATAGGTAGTTCAATTGTACATTCAGAAAGGGCAGGTACATGATAACTATTTCAGAGATCAGTTCAGCTGTTTTAGATTATATATTTTTTCAGCATGCAGGCCTCAAGTCTTACCAGGTTCACAAACATACTTCAAATGATGATCTAAGTCATTTGTTGTGTGTGAAGCTGCAGATGTATACAGGCCTTAAGAGCTTTGAAGCAAAGAAAATATGTAGCTTCCTCAAAGGCTTATGATCTGAAGAAAATGACTGAGATTAGTTCATATAGGAAATAAAGGTATTTTAAATGCAGCTGATGGATTTACCAAGCATTTCATATTACTATTACACCAGAAACTAATATAATACTACATGTCAATTATATTTCACTTAAAGAACTCAGGTATTAGGATCCCAACTTTAGTCAAGTCATATGTATGTGTAGGAATTTCATGTGTACAAAAGTAGGAAGGGAAGAAAATCTTCTGGAAGTTTCTCTATTAAGGTAATGAGTCATGTTCCAGAGTTCAGAACTGTGATTTTACTGTCATTAAATTGACCCTCTGAATGAACACTGTCATCAAAATTTTCCAAACCTGCTGTCTTTAAAACACTGCTGGACTGGTTAGTATTACTAGAGTCTCAACTTTTGCATTAACAAAGTGGATAAGGATTCCATTCTCTTCTTTCAAACTTGCTTTTGTATTCTACTGAAATAAACTCCCCATCTTTCTATGGAATCCTAATTGAGCCCAACTCTTTCTAGTTATGTGAATTTTAAAAAATGTATAATCTGTTTAAAATTTCTAATCTCTTGTCCAAGGAAAAGCTCAATATTTATGTTCCCTTTTACAAATGCTTCCTCTACTACTAAGTTGAAACCAGGAAGGATTATAAAGAGTGGAAGTCTCAAATTAGAACACTTTCTAACACCACACATAAAAATAAACCAAAATGGACTAAAGACCTAAATGTAACAAAAGAAAATATAAAACTCTTAGAGGGAAAACATAGGCAGAAACTCAGTGGCATAGACCCACCCACTAGAGTAATGGGGGAAAAGAAAAAGGACCTAATTATACTTAAAAGCTTTGGCATAGTAAAGGAAACTACAAACAAGATGAAAAGTTCAGTTCAGTTCAGTAGCTCAGTCGTGTCCGACTCTTTGCGACCCCATGAATCGCAGAATGCCAGGCCTCCATGTCCATTACCAACTCCCAGAGTTCATTCAGACTCATGTCCATCGAGTCCGTGATGCCATCCAGCCATCTCATCCTCGGTCATCCCTTCTCCTCCTGCCCCCAATTCCTCTCAGCATCAGAGTCTTTTCCGATGAGTCAACTCTTCGCATGAGGTGGCCGAAGTACTGGAGTTTCAGCTTTAGCATCATTCCTTCCAAAGAAATCCCAGGGTGGTTCTCCTTCACAATGGACTGGTTGGATTTCCTTGCAGTCCAAGGGACTTTCAAGAGTCTTCTCCAACACCACACTTCAAAAGCATCAATTCTTCAGTGCTCACCCTTCTTCACAGTCCAACACTCACATCCATCCATGACCACTGGAAAAACCATAGCCTTGACTAGACGGACCTTAGTCAGCAAAGTAATGTCTCTGCTTTTGAATATACTATCTAGGTTGGTCATAATTTTCTTCCAAGGAGTGACCATGTTTTAACTTCATGGCTGCAGTTACCATCTGCAGTGATTTTGGAGCCCCCCAAAATAAAGTCTGACACTGTGTCCACTGTTTCCCCATCTATTTCCCATGAAGTGATGGGACTGGATGCCATGATCTTCATTTCCTGAATGTTGAGCTTTAAGCCAACTTTTTCACTCTCCTCTTTCACTTTCACCAAGAGGCTTTTTAGTTCCTCTTCACTTTCTGCCATAAGGGTGGTGTCATCTGCATAGCTGAAGTTATTGATATTTCTCCAGGAAATCTTGATTCCAGCTTGTGTTTCTTCCAGTCCAGCATTTCTCATGATGCACTCTGCATATAAGTTAAATAAGCAGGGTGACAATATACAGCCTTGACGTACTCCTTTTCCTATTTAGAACCAGTCTGTTGTTCCATGTCCAGTTCTAACTGTTGCTTCCTGACCTGCATACAGATTTCTCAAGAGGCAGGTCAGGTGGTCTGGTATTCCCATCTCTTTCAGAATTTTCCACAGTTTCTTGTGATCCACACAATCAAACACTTTGGCATAGTCAATAAAGCAGAAATAGATGTTTTTCTGGAAGTCTCTTGTTTTTTCAATGATCCAGTGGATGATGGCCATTTGATCTCTGGTTCCTCTGCTTTTTCTAAAACTAGCTTGAACATCAGGGAGTTCACATTTCATGTATTGCTGAAGCCAGGCTTGGAGAATTTTGAGCATTATTTATTAGCATGTGAGATGAGTGCATTTGTGTGGTAGTTTGAGCATTCTTTGCCATTGCCTTTCTTTGGAATTGGAAGGAAAATGGACCTTTTCCAGTCCTGTGGCCACTGCTGAGTTTCCCAAATTTGCTGGCATATTGAGTGCAGCACTTTGACAGCATCATCTTTCAGGATTTGAAATAGCTCTATTGGAATTCCATCACCTCCACTAGTTTTGTTCGTAGTGATGCTTTCTAAGGCCCACTTGACTTCACATTCCAAATGTCTGGCTGTAGATTAGTGATCACATCATCATGATTATCTGAGTCATGTAGATCTTTTTGCACAGTCCTTCTTTGTATTCTTGCCACCTCTTCTTAATATCTTCTGCTTCTGTTAGGTCCAGACCATTTCTGTCCTTTATCAAGCCCATCTTTGCATGTAATGTTCCCTTGGTGTCTCTAATTTTCTTGAAGAGATATCTAGTCTTTCCTTTTCTGTTGTTTTCCTCTATTTCTTTGCATTGATCTCTGAAGGAGGCTTTTTTTATCTCTTCTTGCTATTCTTTGGCACTCTGCATTCAGATGCTTATGTCTTTCCTTTTCTCCTTTGCTTTTCGCCTCTCTTCTTTTCACAGCTATTTGTAAGGCCTCCCCCAGACAGCCATTTTGCTTTTTGCATTTCTTTTCCATGGGGATGGTCTTGATCCCTGTCTTCTGTACAATGTCACGAACCTCATTCCATTGTTCATCAGGCACTCTATCAATCAGATGTAGGCCCTTAAATCTATTTCTCACTTCCACTGTATAATCATAAGGGATTTGATTTAGGTCATACCTGAATGGTCTAGCGGTTTTCACTACTTTCTCAATTGAAGTCTGAATTTGGTAATAAGGAGTTCATGATCTGAGCCACAGTCAGCCCCTGGTCTTGTTTTTGTTGATTGTATAGAGCTTCTCCATCTTTTGCTGCATGGAATATAATCAATCTGATTTCTGTGTTGACCATCTGGTGATGTCCATGTGTAGAGTCTTCTCTTGTGTTGTTGGAAAAAGCTGTTTGCTATGACCAGCGCTTTTTCTTGGCAAAACTCTATTAGTCTTTGCCCTGCTTCATTCTGCATTCCAAGGCCAAATTTGCCTGTTATTCCGGGTGTTTCTTGACTTCCTACTTTAGCATTCCAGTCCCCTATAATGAAAAGGACATCTTTTTTGGGGTGTTAGTTCTAAAAGGTCTTGTAGGTCTTCATGAAACCGTTTAACTTCAGCTTCTTCAGCATTACTGGTTGGGGCATAGACTTAGGTAACTGTGATATTGAATGGTTTGCCTTGGAAACGAACAGAGATCATTCTGTCGTTTTGGAGATTGCATCCAAGTACTGCATTTTGGACTCTTTTGTTGACCATGATGGCTACTCTATTTCTTCTGAGGGATTCCTGTCCACAGTAGTAGATATAATGGCTATCTGGGTTAAATTCACCCATTCCAGTACATTTTAGTTCCTTGATTCCTAGAATGTCAACATTCACCCTCGCCATCTCTTGTTTGACCCCTTCCAATTTGCCTTGATTTATGGACCTTACATTCCAGGTTCCTATGCAATATTGCTCTTTACAGCATCGGATCTTGCTTCTATCACCAGTCACATGCACAACTGGGTATTGTTTTTGCTTTGGCTCCATCCGTTCATTCTTTCTGGAGTTATTTCCCCACTGATCTCCAGTAGCATATTGGGCACCTACTGACCTGGGGAGTTCCTCTTTTGGTATCCTATTATTTTGCCTTTTCATACTGTTCACGGGGTTCTCAAGATAAGAATACTGAAGTGGCTTGTCATTCCTTTCTCCAGTGGACCACATTCCCTCTTAATGGGAGAAAATAATAGCAAATGAAACAACTGACAGAAAATTAATTTCCAAAATATACAAGTACTTCATACAATTTAATATCAGAAAAACAACCCAATCAAAAAGTAGTAAAAAGACCTAAACAAATATCTCTCCAAAGACATACAGATGGCTAGTAAACACATGAAAAGATGCTCAACATCACTCATTAGTAGAGAAATGCAAATCAAAAAACTACAATGAGATACCATCTCACACCAGGCAGAATGGCCATCATCAAAAAGTGTACAAACAATAAATGCTGGAGAGGGTGTGGAGAAAAGGGAACACTTTTGCATTGCTGGTGGGAATGCAAATTGATATGGCCACTATGGAAGACGGTATGGAGATTCCTTAAAAGCTAGGAATAAAACCACCATATGACCATAATCCCACTCCTAGGCATATACCCTGAGGAAATGGAAATCAAAATTGAAAAAGACCCATGTACTCCAGTGTTCACTCCAGTGTTCACTAGTTGCAATAACTAGAGCATGGAAACAACGTAGCTGTGCATCGACAGATGAATTTATAAAGAAGCTGTGGTACATACATACAATGGATTGCTGCTGCTAAGTTGCTAAGTCGCTACAGTCATGTCTGACTCTGTGTGACCACATAGACAGCAGCCCACCAGGCTCCCCTGTCCCTGGGATTCTCCAGGTAAGAACACTGGAGTGGTTTGCCATTTCCTTCTCCTCAGTTCAGTTCAGTCGCTCCGTCGTGTCCAACTCTTTGTGACCCCATGAATTGCAGAACGCCAGGCCTCCCTGTCCATCACCAACTCCCGGAGTTCACTCAGACTCACGTCCATCGAGTCAGTGATGCCATCCAGCCATCTCATCTTCGGTCATCCCCTTCTCATCCTGCCCCCAATCCCTCCCAGCATTAGAGTATTTTCCAATGAGTCAACTTTTCACATGAGGTGGCCAAAGTACTGGAGTTTCAGCTTTAGCATCATTCCTTCCAAAGAAATCCCAGGGCTGATCTCCTTCAGAATGGACTGGTTGGATCCCCTTGCAGTCCAAGGGACTTTCAAGAGTCTTCTCCAACACCACAGTTCAAAAGCGTCAATTCTTCAGCGCTCAGCCTTCTTCACAGTCCAACTCTCACATCCATACATGACCACTGGAAAAACCATAGCCTTGACTAGATGGACCTTCCTACTCAGCCATAAAACGGAACACATTTGAGTCAGTTCTAATAAGGGGGACGAACCTAGGATCTATTATACAGAGTGAAGTAAGTCAGAAAGAGAAACATAAATATTGTATACTGACACACATATATGGAAACTAGATGGTACTGATGAATTAATTTTCAGGGCAGGAATGGAGAAACACATAGAAAACAGATCTATGGATATAGGGGGAGGGAGGAGGAAGAGGATAAGATGTATGGATAGAGTAACATGAAAATTGACAATACCACATGTTTGAGCTTCCCTTGTGTCTCAGCTGGTAAAAAACCCGCCTGCAATGCAGGAGTCCTGGGTTCAATTCCTGGATTGGGAAGATTGCCTGGAGAGAGGAAAGGCTATCCACTCCAGTATTCTGGCCTACAGATTTGCATGGACTGTAAAATATATAGTCAATGGGAATTTGCTATATGACTCAGGAAATTCAAACAAGGTTCTGTGACAATGTAGAAGGGTGGGATGGGGAGGGAGACGGGAGGGAGGTTCAGGAGGGAGGAGACATGGGTGCACCTATGGCTGATTCTTGTTGATGTATGACACAAAACCATAAAATTCTGTAAAGCAATTATCCTTCAATTAAAAAAAATAAAGTAGGAAAACATATTAAAAAGTGAGTTGCAGGCCAGTGCTTTTGGAAGGCTATTGCTTCTGTGCAACCTGTGTTGACCCTTTTGAACAAGACATGGTTGGCTTCTCTGCAATGCACTTTGGGATCTGGAATCCACAAAATCTCTTGTTGTAGGTTATCTGGTTCTACTTCAAACTCTTCCCTTCATAGCTGTTCACATACAGCTGTCACTAATGGACTCATTTGTCCAGTGAGTCGCTTCCTCAGGTTGGATACTTGCAGCGTGATTCATCCAAGGTATAAAGGTATATTTTATGATTTCTGCTTGCCTGGGAAACCCCTCATATCCAAGACTCAAACACTGGGATAGCAATAAAGTCTACACCACAGTCACTTCCTGTGACATCTCTCTTCTTCTCCTTGGTTCTAGCTGAGCAGACCACTCTTTTGCTCGTAAGTAGACCACCCTTCTGCTCGTAAGAACTTACACAGAAGCTTTAAACTCAGTTTCCAACTGTTATAACCTCATTAGCATGGAATAAAACATTTTCATATATGGATTCTGGCAGCCAATTTTAGGGATGTGGAAGAGCCCCTAAAAGCCTGTTATTTTACATCTTAGAAAGAAGAACATTTCTACCTTCCATAGAAAATTTCTGTCTATGGCCATACCCCTCAAATAACTCCTCAGTGATGAGAATAGTTCTGTCTCACCTCATCATAGTGGCAGAACAGGACAGAACAATTCCTAGCCAGTCTGATTTTAAATTAACATTATTATCAATGAATACAATGCATACACTATTTTGTTCCACTTAATTAAAGCTCCATTAACTATATTTCCAGATTATTAAAAATTTCTGTGCTTTATGCCCCTGGGAGAAATAGCTACAAGGATCATTATGACATAGAACACCAAGCTTGGGTCTAGAGATCACACACAGTGAATCTTGGCATTAAGCCTCTGCCTGTGAAGTTGGTCACTTTTTGTTTTGTTTTGTTTTGTTTTTTAAACTGCATATGACAAAGATCTGCGTGAAACTAGTTAGACCAACCCTTCTCTGGCTTAAACAGAGCCATTCAATGTGTATTTTGTGTTACTTTATAATAAAAGCAATCTTAGTCTCAAGAACAAATCAAAATGAATCTGAGTAAAATATTGAGGGTTTATTTTTCCTTCAATCAGTAAACTAAAAGCCAAAAAATAGAAAGCACTTTCATTTTCTAAATACTAAATTGCATGGTAGTAAAGACTATAGAACTGTAGGAATTACAGAGATAAGATTATCTTGAAAGGAGACTGACTGCAATCACACTGGTAGAAAGAGAAGACTAACACAGAGCCTACACACAGCCATGTAAACACTCCAATAGAGAATGTGCACACATGTTCACTACCACACGTGTGTGGGAATGAGTCCTGTCCCATCCAAGCCTCCAAGGTCTTTGTGAACACTGAGGTGGCTTTTTCTCCCAAACCTGAAATGTCCATCACCATATTATGAGTATGACAGGGTATATGCACAGCCAGCTAAGGAGAGGAAGTACATTTTAGAAGCTTTTCTTCATCCTTAAAGGTCCAATACATATGCTCTGATGGTGGATTCTAAAAAGGTTTTCTTTAAAGAAATGTTTCTTCAAAGAAATATCATCTGCTCATTTGATTGGGTTAGAGGAAGATAAATTAGGAGCTTGGGCTTAACATATACCCACTACAATATATAAAACAAATAATCAACCAAGTCCTATTGTAGAGAACAGGGACCTCTACTCAATATTCTGTCATAACCTACATAGGAAAAGGATCTGTAAAAGAATGAATATATCAATATGCTTAACAATGACTACACTGTACATGTGAAACTAACACAACACTATTAGTCAACTATGTTCCAATGAAGTTTTTTAAAAAGATAAGAAAAGGGTTTTCATATATGACAACTTTCACATAAATATACACTAAATTATCCCAAGTAACCCCCTGAGCTCAGGATTCCTCCACCTCCCAAGTGAGCTGTAGTGTGTAGTTGTTCAGATTTCATGGTAGCATGCAAACTTTTTTCTTTGTGATGGGAAGTTCCTTTCTGTAACTGTCATAGAGGCAACTTCGGCAGACTCAGCAAAGTCTGTGCTTAAGGGGACCTGAGTCTGCAGAATCAGGGAATGGAAATTGTTTTCACATTCCTTCAAGAAATAGGAGAATACTTCAAGTTTTCTGAGGAAGGAGATTTTTCATACCAAAGATGAGGATGAGAAATATGTAAGGGAGAACCAAGGAAATTAGGCCACGGAACACCAAAGTGAAACTGTGGGGCTGTGAAAGCATGAATGTTTCACACCCTCTAAGAGCCTAAACTCTCAGTGCTCCTTCCACCACTCCTGAACTCTTTTGAAGCACACAGAAGGAATTAGTTAGGCCACAACTGGTAACTGTATTCTCTTGTTTAGCTCTGAGATGCTGAAATGATTGTTCACTTAAAAATAAAAACAGAACACACTTTAAACATCTTTCTGGGTCAGTAGTGTGAGTTCTCTTAAGGGAGGCTGAGGAAGAGGTGGTACGTGTCTCCAGTCGTCTAGCTTGTCACCCTCGCCATTGGGCTGTGCCCCTCGTGTGCACTTCCAGTTGAACAAACCAGGGGAGCAACTGGTTCCCCAAGCAGGAGAGGCCACAGAGTGGTGGTCTGCCTCTTCCTCTCAGCGTTCACCCAGACATCCCACTCTGGGAAAGACAGGACTGGTCAAAACACATCAACCCTTCACAAAATTAACAAATAGATCATTGAGGAGAGATTCAGAAAAGGTTATGTATCCTTTTCAAGCCGTTAAACTTAATAAATAAACCTACCAGGATGTGCCACTAAGCATGTAACAAGTCAGATAAAGAACAGCAACCCTTCTTGCTGCTGCTTCCATCTCCCTCTCTCTCTACTGGTTATTTTTCCAGCATATACAAGGTGCTCTGGGATTCCAACCCTGGGATTCCTGGCTTTGCTTTACTGCCTGGGTCTCATTTTCTTACCCTCCTGTTTTTCCCATATTTCTTGAAACAATCATCCATACTCCTATTTCTGTTTCCTTCAGTCTCTCAGCATTCAGTTAAAAACCCCTTACAATCTGATATCCTCCCCTTTCTCTGCTCACTCTTCTGACTTATGAAGCTCCATATTATCTAATGCAATAAACTGGTGGGGGCAGAACTTTATTTTTGTAATTGGTCCACTATCAAAATTCTCTAGGGCCTGAGGGTCCCAGATGTTTTTTACCTTTGTGAATTTATGATGCTAGTATCCTTTGTATTTGCTGTGTTCACACTGGGATCCCAGAATTAAGGCCTTGGCTTTTGCTCTTTCCTCCATGGTTTTATCCAGGCTCCGGGTTTTCACTATACCACCCATGTACTAATGAATCAAAGCTCTAACATGCACTTTCTGTCACGGACAGACTCACGTATCCAGGATGTTCCACAGGACCATACATCAACCTGTACATATTCTTATTCATCATCTTTCATCCTAAGTCTTCCTTTCTTTTATAATCTTGTACAGTTTCTGATTCAGTCCTCAATCTCCAATATACTCCATAAATACTTTTAATGAATGAATTCATAATGTTTAACAAGAATCAGCAATGGCTTGTATAAATTAATCATATGAACTAAAGTAATCTATGTGCTCACCCAAAAAAATCAAGCTAACTAAGTGTATCCAATATATATGAATATTGTATCTATGTGTATATGAATACATAGGATACATTTAGCTTGATTGTTTTGGGTAAGCATGCAAATTACTTTAGTTCATATGATTAATTTATACAAGTCATTACTGATTCTAGTTAAGCATGAATTCATTCATATACATAGGATCCACAAGGTGACGGAGTAGAAGGATGTGCACTCATCTTCTCTACAACTAACTGCTGAACAACGATCGACAGGAGAATGATGGAGCCCACCAAAAATATATACCCACATCCAAGGGCAAAGGAGAAGCCCCAACAAGACAGTTGGAGGGGTGAAATAGCATTTAGAATCAAATCCCATAACCACCAAAGATGCTCTAAGGGCTCAAATAAAACCTTGTGTGCACCAGGACCCAGGGACCAAGAGGCTGAGCCAGACCTGCCTTTAAGTGTTTGAGTATCTCCTGTGAAGGCACGGGTCAGCAGTGGCCTGCTGTGGGGACAGGTGCTATGACTGAAGTGGACCTGAGGGCATGGCAATTGAGCCCCAACATAAAACCACCAAGTAGACGACCCACAAACTGGAAAAACAATTATACCAAAGAAGTTCTTGCACTGTTATGAAAGTTCCAGGGCCCACAAGAGAGTTCCCAACCTCTGGGATCTGGCAAACGGACTGAGAATCCCAGGGAATTTGACTTTGAAGGCCAGTGGGATTTGATAACAGAACTTACAGAAGACTGGGGAGACAGATTCTTGGAGGGTGCACACAAAACCTTATATGCACCAGGAACCCGGAAGAAAGGAGCAGTGAAATGAGAGACTGAGCCAGACTTGCCTGTGAGTGTCCAGGAGTCTTCAATGGAGGCTTGGGCAAACAGTGGCCTGCCCTGGGGTCAGGGTCACTGACTACAACTGCCCTGGCATAAGTCTTTTCAGAAGGAGATTAACAGTGTTATCCCTACCATAGTTTGGCCTCAGGCCAAACTACAGGAAAGGAATACAGCACTACCCATCATAGAAAACTGGATTAAAGATTTACTGAGCATGGCTTCCATGAGCCAAGGAATGTTGGCAATTTGATCTCTGGTTCCTCTGCCTTTTCCAAATTCACCTTGAACATCTGGAAGTTCATGGTTCACACACTGTTGAAGGCTGGGTTGGAGAATTTTGAGCATTACTTTCTTAGCATGTGAGATGAGTGCAATTGTGCAGTAGTTTGAGCATTTCCACAAACTGTGGAAAATTCTTAAAGAGATGGGAATACCAAACCACCTGACTTGTCTCCTGAGAAATCTGTATGCAAGTCAAGAAGCAACAGTTAGAACTGGACATGAAACAACAAACTGGTTCCAAATAGAAAAAGGAGTGTGTCAAGGCTATATATTGTCACCCTGCTTATTTAACTTATATGCAGAGTACATCATGAGAAATGCTGGACTGGATGAAGCTGGAATCAATATTGCCAGGAAAAATATCAATAACATCAGATATGCAGATGACACCACCCTTATGGAAGAAAACAAAGAGGAACTAAAGAGCCTCTTGATGAAAGTGAAAGAGGAGAGTGAAAATGTTGACTTAAAGCTCAACATTCAGAAAACTAAGATCATGTTATCCAGTCCCATCACTTCATGGCAAATAGATGGGGAAACAATGGAAACAGTGGCAGACTTCATCTGGGGGTTCCAAAATCACTGCAGATGGTGACAGCATCCAGAAATTAAAAGATGCTTGCTCCTTGGAAGAAAAGTTATGACCAACCTAGATAGCATATTAAAAAGCAGAGACATTACTTTGCCAACAAAGGTCCATCTAGTCAAAGCTATGGTTTTTCTGGCAGTCAAATATGGATGTCAGAGCTGGACTATATATTTGAATTGTGGTGTTGGCAAAACTCTTGAGAGTCCCTTGCACAGTGAGGAGATGAAACTCATCTAACCTAAAGGAAATCAATCCTGACTATTCATTGGAAGGACTCATGCTGAAGCTGAAACTCCACCTGATGTGAAGAACTAACTCATTGGAAAAGACCCTGATGCTGGAAAAGACTGAAGGCAGGAGGAGAAAGAGATGACAGAGGATGAGATGCAGGATGGCATCACCAACTCAATGGACATGAGTCTGAGTAAGCCCTGTGAGTTGGTGGTGAACAGGGTAGCCTGGTGTGCTATAATTCATGGGGTCGCAAAGAGTCAGACATGACTGACACAAAGAGTCAGACATGAGCGACTGAAGTGAACTGAACTAAATGTATACACAAAGCGCATAAGATTCAAACTAGAAAATCACTAACAAGTCTTCTGTGAAGCATTTTATGCCTGATCTACCATTCTGCCACCAACAACCTATATAACACTGGAGAAAAAAATTATAATCTATGTATGCTACTATGTGTGCTAAATTGCTTCAGTCATGTCTGACTCTTTGTGACCCTGAAGGACTGCAGCCCACCAGGCTCTCTGTCCATGGGATTCGCCAGGCAAGAATACTGGAGTGGGTTGCCATTTCCTCCCGCAGAGGTTCCTCCCTACTCATGGATCAATTGGTGTCTCCTTCATCTCTTGCATTGGCAGGCAGGTTCTTTACCACTAGCAGAACCTAATACTTCACAAATAAAAACATCAGAACTGATCACATTAAAGCAGTTTAGTTTCTTATGTGTGTGTATAACTGTAATTTGAGTTTCCCAAAGGCTAAATTTATACACATATAGTTTCATCTTATCTGTGCCTAACATATCTGGCACTTGATATTTCTGGACAAGTAATAGAATCTAGTAGACCCACTTTTAGTGTAGGATGTCCTTCTCACTTTAATTTTTATATAAGATTCTTTTAGAAGATGAACTATTCTCTTAATTTATTTTAATTGGAGGCTAATTACTGTACAATATTGTGGTGGTTTGTGCCATACATTGACATGAATCAGCCACAGGTGTACATGTGTCCCCCATCCAGAACCCCCTCCCACTTCTCTCCCCATCCCATCCCTCTGGGTTGTCCCAGTGCACCAGCTTTGAGTGTCCTGTTTCATGCATCAAATTAGACTGGTCATCTATTTCACACATATGGTAATGTACATGTTTCAATGCTGTTCTCTCAAATCATCCCACCCTTGCCTTCTCCCACAGAGCTCAAAAGTCTGTTCTTTATATACCTGTCTCTTTTGTTGTCTCACATATAGAGCTGGCATTACCATCTTTCTAAATTCCATATATATGCATTAATATACTGTATTGATTTATTTGACTTACTTCACTCTGTATAATAGGCTCCAGTTTCATCCACCTCACTAGAACTGATTCAAATGCACTCTTTTGAATAGCTGAGCAATATTCCACTGAATATATGTACCACAGCTTTCTTATCCATTTGCCTGCTTCCATGTCCTAGCTATTGTAAATAGTGCTGCGATGAATACTGGGGTACAAGTGTCTCTTTCAATTCTGGTTTCCTTGGTTTGTATGCCCAGCAGTGGGATTGCTGGGTCATATAGCAGTTCTATTTCTAATTTTTTAAGGAATCTCCACACTGTTCTCCATAGTCACTGTACTAGTCTGCATTCCCACCAACAGTGTTAGAGGGTTCCCTTTCCTCCACATCCTCTCCAGCATTTATTGTTTGTAGACTTTTTGATGGCAGCCATTCTGACCAGCTTGAGATGGTACCTCATTGTGGTTTTGATTTGCATTTCTCTGATAATGAATTATGTAGAGCATCTTTTCATGTGCTTGATAGCTATCTGTATGTCTTCTTTGGAGAAACGTCTGTTTAGTTCTTTGGCCCATTTTTTGATTGGGTCATTTATTTTCCTGGTATTGAGCTGCATGAGCTGCCTGTATATTTTTGAGATCAATTCTTTGTCAGTTGCTTCATTTGCTATTATTTTATCCCATTCCGAAGGCTGTCTTTTCACCTTGCTTATAGCTTCCTTCGTTATGCAAACCTTTTAAGTTTAATTATGTCCCATTTGTTTATTTTTTATTTCATTTCCATTACTATGGAAGGTGGGTCATGGAGGATCTTGCTGTGATTTACATCAGAGAGCATTCTTCCTGATTTCCTCTAGAAGTTTTACAGTTTCAGTCTTACATTTTAATCCATGTCAAGTTTATATTTATGTATGGTATTAGAAAGTGTTCTATTTGGTTTTAAATATCTTTAAATTAGTGTTTACTAAATCACCCATGGTGCTTAAAAGATATACATAAATAGTAACAGCACCTGTTCAAAGACAAACCCTTTGTTGATGGATGGAGAGCTATTAAATATTGAAATGAATGTAGTACAACTCGAGACACAAGAAAGCAAATCTTAATTATTTCAAGAGAGTTTTCAATCACATACCACAGATTCTGATGGACAATTCCAGCCATTTTTCTTTTACAGCCCTCCAAGTGTCACTGGCAAGAGGGTGACACGGTTACCAACTGGAGTGTGCCCTATTTCTCAAATGAATGAGAGTCAAAATACATCAAAAAAAGAAAAAAAATGAGAATCAAAACATTTTATTTTCATCTGCAAATATATACATGTACATACATTTTTACATACACATACATATATATAATTTTATAAACCTTTCCAAGAATGTATGGTCACCCAAAATAAGCTTTAAATCTACAATAATTATCACAGCATTTTTATTTACTAGTGAAGAGTGGGTGAAAGTGAAAGTCACTGAGTTGTATATGACTCTTTCTTTGAGACTCCATGAACTGTAGTTCATTGAGTTAGATAAGGCTGTGGTCCATGTGATTAGATTGACTAGTTTTCTGTGGTTATGATTTCAGTGTGTCTGCCCTCTGATGCCCTCTCACAACAGCTACCATCTTACCTGGGTTTCTCTTATCTTGGACTTGGGGTATCTCTTCACCTAAGATGGGTGGGTCATGGTGAAGAGGTCTGACAGAATGTGGTCCAATGGAGAAGGGAATGGCAAACCACTTCAGTAATCTTGCCTTGAGAAGCCTATGAACAGTATGAAAAGGCAAAATGATAGGATACTGAAAGAGGAACTCCCCAGGTGGGTAAGTGCCCAATACGCTACTGGAGATCAGTGGAGAAATAACTCCAGAAAGAATGAAGGAATGAAGCCAAAGCAAAAACAATACCCAGCTCTCTGGATGTGACTGGTGATAGAAACAAGGTCCGAAGCTAAAAGAGCGATATTGCATATGAACCTGGAATGTCAGGTCCATGAATCAAGGCAAATTGGAAGTGGTCAAACAGGAGATGGCGAGGGTAAACATCAACATTCTAGGAGTCAGCAAAATAAAATGGACTGGAAAGGGTGAATTTAACTCAGATTACCATCATATCTACTACTTTGGGCAGGAATCCCTCAAAAGAAATGGAGTAGCCATCATGGTAAACAAAGGAGTCCGAAATGCAGTACTTGGATACAATCTCAAAAACTACAGAATGATCTCTGTTTGTTTCCAAGGCAAGCCATTCAATATCACAGTAATCCAAGTCTATCCTCGAGCCAGTAACACTGAAGAAGCTGAAGTTGAACAAAGACCTACAAGGCCTTTTAAAACTAACAAGCAAAAACAATGTCTTTTCATTATAGGGTTTCAGTTCAGTTGTTCAGTCGTGTCCAACTCGTTGTGACCCCATGAATAGCAGCACGCCAGGCTTCCCTGTCTACACCAACTCCCAGAGTTCACTCAGACTAACGTCCATTGAGTCCATGATGCCATCCAACTATCTTATTCTCTTCTCCTGCTACCCCCAATCCCTCCCAGCATCAGAGTCTTTTCCAATGAGTCAGTTCTTCATATGAGGTGGCCAAAGTACTGGAGTTTCAGCTTTAGCATCATTCCTTCCAAAGAAATCCCAGGGCTGATCTCCTTCAGAATGGACTGGTTGGATCTCCTTGCAGTCTAAGGGACTCAAGAGTCCTCCAACACCACAGTTCAAACGCATCAATTCTTTGGCACTCAGCCTTCTTCACAGTCCAACTCACACATCCATACATGACCACAGGAAAAACCATAACCTTGACTAGACAGACCTTAGTCGGCAAAGTAATGTCTGCTTTTTAATATACTGTCTAGGTTAGTCACAACTTTTCTTCCAAGGAGTAAGCGTCTTCTAATTTCATGGCTGCAGTCACCATCTGCAGTGATTTTGGAGCCCCCAAAAATAAAGTCTGACACTGTTTCCACTGTTTCTCCATCTATTTCCAATAAAGTGATGGGACTGGATGCTATGATATTCATTTTCTGAATGTTGAGCTTTAAGCCAACTTTTTCAGTTTCCACTTCACATTCATCAAGAGACTTTTTAGCTCCTCTCCACTTTCTGCCATAAGGATGGTGTCATCTGCATATCTGAGGTTATGGATATTTCTCCTGGCAATCTGGATTCCAGCTTGTGTTTCTTCCAGTCCAGCGTTTCTCATGATGTACTCTGCATAGAAATTAAATAAGCAGGGTGACAGTATACAGCCTTGAAGTACTCCTTTTCCTACTTGGAACCAGTCTGTTGTTCCATGTCCAGTTTTGACTGCTGCTTCCTGACCTGAATACAGATTTCTCAAGAAGCAGTTCAGGTGGTTTGGAATTCCCATCTCTTTCAGAAATTTCCACAGTTTATTGTGATCCACACAGTCAAACACTTTGGCATAGTCAATAAAGCAGAAATAGATGTTTTTCTGGAACTCTCTTGCTTTTTCCATGATCCAGCGGATGTTGGCAATTTCATCTCTGGTTCCTGTGCCTTTTCTAAAACCAGCTTGAACATCAGGGAGTTCATGGTTCACGTATTGCTGAAGCCTGGCTTGGAGAATTTTGAGCATTACTTTGCTAACATGTGAGATGAGTGCAGTTGTGCGGTGGTGTGAGCATTCTTTGGCATTGCCTTTTTGGAATTGGAATAAAAACTGACCTTTTCCAGTCATGTGGCCGCTGCTGAGTTTCCCAAATTTGCTGGCATATTGAGTGCAGCACTTTCACAGCATCATCTTTCAGGATTTGAAATAGCTCTACTGGAATTCCATCACCTCCACTAGCTTTGTTCATAGTGATGCTTTCTAAGGCCCACTTGACTTCACATTCCAAGATGTCAGGCTCTAGATGAGTGATCACACCATGGTGATTATCTGGGTCATGAAGATCTTTTTGTACAGTTCTTCTGTGTATTCTTGCCACCTCTTCTTAATATCTTCTGCTTCTCTTAGTTCCAGATCATTTCTGTCCTTTATCGAGCCCATCTTTGCATGAAATGTTCCCTTGGTATCTTTAATTTTTGAAGAGATCTCTCTAGTCTTTCCCATTCTGTTGTTTTCCTCTATTTCTTTGCATTGATCACTGAAGAAGGCTTTTTTAGCTCCTCTTGCTATTCTCTGGAACTGTGCATTCAGATGCTTATATCTTTCCTTATCCCCTTTGCTTTCCCCACTCTGCTTTTCACAGCTATTTGTAAGGCCTCCCCAGACAGCCATTTTGCTTTTTTGCATTTCTTTTCCATGGGGATGGTCTTGATCCCTGTCTTCTGTACAATGTCACGAACCTCATTCCATAGTTCATCAGGCACTCTATCAGATCTAGGCCCTTAAATCTATTTCTCACTTCCACTGTATAATCATAAGGGATTTGATTTAGGTCATACCTGAATGGTCTAGTGGTTTTTCCTACTTTCTTCAATTTAAATCTGAATTTGGTAATAAGGAGTACATGATCTGAGCCACAGTCAGCTCCTGGTCTTGTTTTTGTTCACTGTATATAGCCTCTCCATTTTGGCTACAAAGAATACAATCTATCTGATTTCTGTGTTGACCATCTGATGATGTCCATGTGTAGTCTTCTCTTGTGTTGTTGGAAAAGGGTGTTTGCTATGACTAGTGCATTTTCTTGGCAAAACTCTATTAGTCTTTGCCCTGCTTCATTCCACATTCCAAGACCAAATTTGCCTATTACTCCGGGTGTTTCTTGACTTCCTGCTTTAGCATTCCAGTCCCCTATAATGAAAATGACATCTTTTTTGGATGTTAGTTCTAAAAGGTCGTGTAGGTCTTCATAAAACCATTCAACTTCAGCTTCTTCAGCATCACTGGTTGGGGCATAGACTTGGATAACTGTGATGTTGAATGGTTTACCTTGGAGATGAACAGAGATCATTCTGTCATTTTTAAGACTGCATCCAAGTACTGCATTTTGCACCCTTTTGTTGACCATGATGGCTACTCCATTTCTTTTGAGGGATTCTTGTCCGCAGTAGTAGATATAATGGTCATCTGGGTTAAAGTCACCCATTCCAGTCCATTTTAGTTCTCTGATTCCTAGAATGTCGATGTTCACCCTTGCCATCTCTTGTTTGACCATTTCCAATGTCTTGATTCATGGACTTGACATTCCAGGTTCCTATGCAATATTGCTCTTTACAGCATCAGACCTTGCTTCTATCACCAGTCCCATCCACAGTTGGGTATTGTTTCTGCTTTGGCTTCATCCCTTCATTCTTTCTGGAGTTATTTCTCCAGTGATCTCCAGTAGCATATTGGGCACCTACCTACCTGGGGAGTTCCTCTTTCAATATCCTATCATTTTGCCTTTTCATACTTGTTCATGAGCTTCTCAAGGCAAGATTACTGAAGTGGTTTGCCATTCCCTTCTGCTGTGGACCACATTCTCTCAGATCTCTCCACCATGACCCCCACCCCCACCCCCGTCTTGGGTTGCCCTGCGGGCATGGCTTGGTTTCATTGAGTTAGATAAGTCTGTGGTCCTAGTGTGATTAGGTTGACCAGCTTTCTGTGAGTATGGTTTCAGTGTGTCTGCCCTCTGATGCCCTCTTGCAACACCTACCATCTTACTTGGGTTTCTGTTACCTTGGGCATGGGGTATTGCTTCATGGCTGCTCCATCAAAGCACAGCCATTGCTCCTTACCTTGGATGAGGGGTATCTCCTTAACACCACCCTTCCTAACCTTCAAAGTGGGATAGCTCCTCTAGGCCCTGAATGCAAAAGTAGGAAGTCAAGAAACACCTGGGGTAAAAGGCAAATTTGGCCTTGGAATACAGATTAAAGCAGGGCAAAGGCTAATAGAGTTTTGCCAAGAGAACACACTGGTCATAGCAAACACCCTCTCCAACAACATAAGAGAAGACTCTACACATGGACAACCAGATGGTCAACACTGAAATCAGACTGATTATATTCTTTGCAGCCAAAGATGGAGAAGCTCTCTACAGTCAGCAAAAACAAGACTGGGAGCTGACTGTGGCTCATATCATGAACTCCCTACTGCCAAATTCAGACTTAAATTGAGAAAGTAGGAAAAATCATTAGACCATTCAGGTATGACCTAAATCAAATCCCTTATGATTATACAGTGGAAGTGAGAAATAGATTTAAGGGACTAAATCTGACAGATAGAATGCCTGATGAACTATGGACGAACGTTCATGACATTGTACAGGAAACAGGGATCAAGACCATCCCCATGAAAAGAACTGCAAAAAAGCAAAATAGCTGTCAGCGGAGGGCTTAAAAATAGCTGTGAAAAGAAGAAAAGTGAAAAGCAAAGGAGAAAAGGAAAGATATAAGCTTCTGAATGCAGCATTCCAAAGAATAGCAAAGAGAGATAAGAAAGCCTTGCTCAGCGATCAATGCAAAGAAATAGAGGAAAAGAACAGAATGGGAAAGACTACAGATCTCTTCAAGAAAATTAGAGATACCAATTCCTGGATTGGGGAGAGCCCCTGGAGAAGGGATAGTCTACCACTCCAGTATTCTTGGTCTTCCCTCATGGCTCAACTGGTAAAAAATCTGCTGATGTTATGAGAGACCTGAGTTCAAACCCTGGGTTGGGAACATCCCCTAAAGAAGGAAACAGCAACACACTCTAGTATTCTGGCCTGGATCATTCCATTAACTACAGCCTCCTAGAATCATTTTAAGTCGAATGGCAGATTCCTAACTATATGATTTCTATTTTTTACTTATCTCAAGAAAACCCAGTTAACTATATGGCAATCTAAAGATTTAACCAGCAATCTGATTCCTATAGCTAAAATACCAAATGGACAAAAATTCATTTAGTGAGGTGGTTCAAATGGTTTCATGTACTGAAAAGTTCTACTTATTTAAAATTTCTGTTTTATTTGTTGTGGTCAATAACCTGAAAACTGTTTCTGAATGATCGAGTAATTTCATAATCTTACTAATCTTTATATATATTTTATAAAGTGATTTAAAAACACATTCCAAAAGCAAGTGACTCATAGATTATTTGGCTTAATAACAAAATTAAAGAAAAGCCAATACTTTGATTGGGAAATAAAGTTAAAATTTTATTTAAAATATAGCTGTCACACTATTAAAAATATTTATAGCTTCAGAAACTATAAGCCAACAGGATGATTATTTACTGATAGAAATTTATTTTTCAATATTTACTGTTCAGAATAGACATAGGTCAAATCCCTCGGGATTTAAAAACAAAAATAATCCTTCCATAGAAACAGAAATTCAAAAGAAAAGTAAAAGATACAAACGTGGTTTTACAAGAACTCTCTTGGCATCCAGTAAGAACTTCTCTTGGATATTCAGATAGCTCTACAACATTGCATAGCTGAGTCACTCACTGACTTCTAGTGTGAGTTGCTCTACAAAATAAAAACATACAAAGTCATTATTTGCTATACCTCAAATCTAAAATACACCACATATATTCAGGTCATTAATCTCAGTTCCATTTGTGTAAAGAAGAGAGAAAAAAATGATTTCCATGGTTGTAAAATGTTTAAGCATATTTGATTACTTAACCTTACGAGAGTCAAACTTTTCTGAACAAAGTTACTCAATGGTATATGGAAGTATGGGCACACAACAATATTCTGATCATTAGATAAGGTCAGAAACTATGGGTCCTGATTTCAGGAGTGTGAGTAAGTATGGCGAAAGTGGTACAAGCTAACTTTATTTTAGCATTCTATGTGGACATTAAGCAGCACATGACTACACCATAACTTTATATACATAAACAGTCTATTACATTGCTGGGACTGCCAGATTTTCATTTCCTACTGTCTAGACAGCCAGTCTAAACACTGTATTCTGATGCCTCTGTGGAGCATAATTCTCCAAAGACTTCTTAAAGATCCTGGTAGTAACTGTTAGACACTCTCATTTTATCGTTTTTCTCTGGTACAATTTGTGTCCAGAAAAACAAAATATAGGATTCCTTAGGAGTAGGGGGAAAAAAAGATCCAATCGTTCTTTCAGTTGTAAAATCAATAAAGTCTTAACAACCAATCCCCCACTCTCAGTCCAAAAGCCTCCAGATGGCTTTTAAACTGTGTTCAGCAGTCAGGCTGAGCAGTTTTTAGGAAAGAAAGTATTACATTTTCATGAAATACAGAGTGTATAAAAAGTTTCCTGAGAGAGAAACCCCTAGAATTAAAATCAGTCTTTTCCATAGATTACTATAATATTCCATGTACTGACAAGCCTAAAAGAATGTTTTGAAAAAAATAAAAAAGAAAGTTACAACTGCCTTCAGTTTTAACTCCACAGGAATAGTCAATTATAATCGATTTTAAATCAAAACTAGAAGAAATGGGTTAAATCTGAGGTTGATCAAGATACACCCAGGGATAGTCAGCCGAATTCATGCAGGGCTCCCAAGGAAGTGCTTAATATCAGAATATAATAATAATCAGATGGAGAAATCAATCTGGAATAAAAGTCAGAGAAAGACCAAGAGTCAGAAAGAAATAGAATCCAGGCCAAAGACTTGTTCAGAAAAATTCTCAAGAGAATAACAAGATACCAAAATAATGTAAGCAAGAGTTTGACATCAGAACTTCTAAAGTTTATGAGGGCAGATTACATGGAAGTTATTAGTCTCTGTTGGCCTTCCTACAAAATTATGATTTATTTACATGCATCAATTTTTTTTCTAAATCCTTATTATAAACCAGAGTTCTTGAAACAACAGTATTCTCAGAAAGTTTCAAAGATATTGAATGAAAAGAGGTATGAACGACAGATATAAGCACCAAAATGGTGCTTAATGATACCTGGCTCAGCTCACTTGCGAAGGTCTAGAGCTTACAAGTAAATCTTAGCCTGCACCTTGAAGAGAGAAGTAGGTATGGAGCAGTATAGAGTAGAAAGGAAACAGAAAATCATCAACTAAGAGCAGACAAGTCCTGACACAGGTTTTGCCAAGTACAGTTAGAAGGATAAAGCACCTGGGTTTACAGTATATAGAGTAATCCAGCTCTTTACAGTGTTGCACAGGCTAATCTCCCACACACCATCCCCACTGGAAGCTGCATCAGTCTGTCACTCTTTGTGATTTCATACTGCATTCTCTTTGCTAAACACAAGCATGATATTATGCATTTTAAAATATATATTTTAATAGCATAATAATTATAAATTCACATGGCTTTAAGAATTCAGCTTCATCTATTACTCCCATCCTCAGAGTATCAAACTTTCAAAAACCTTAGAATGTCTTATGTCAGAGGGTGAGTGATGAAAATTCATATAATATTTATAAAAAGCAGTAAGTTGTTACAAAGTGTCCCTGTGTTACTTTAAACAGACTTCACTGCAATATAACTTACAGAAGTAAGATGCATCAGTTTTAAATATATTAATTTATTGTATTTTATTTATATAAATTAAATGGATTTGGTCAAAGATATAAATCTATGTAATCAAGAAATGTCTAGTTTTCAGTGTACCCTATTATAAATAGAATTGTTTTAATTCCATTTCTAGATTGTTCATTACCAGTGTACAGAAATAAAATTATTTATTTCATTTAACTATATCAGGTCTTATTTTGTTTTTCAGAATATGGTCTATCCTGCTTAATGTTCCAGTGTGTGCTTGAAAATAATATATCTTCTGCTGCTGTTCAATGGAATGCTAAACATTTGTCAATAAAATCCTGTTAACTGACAGTGCTGTTCAAATATTCTTTTACCCTTAATTTTTGCATTATTTCTATCAATTTCTAAGATAGGAATGCTGATGCTCCAATGATTGTTTAGTATTCTATTTCTCCTTTTCCTTCTTCATGTATTTTCAAAAAAATATTACTAAATATTTATTTATGTAGGATTTTTATGTAATGATAAAATCACCCTTTATCATTATTAAGTATCTCTATCTCTAGGAATATCCCTTGACATGAAATCTAATCTTTCTTATATTTATATAGCAGCTCCAGCTTTCTTAAGATTAGTGTTTACATGGTTTTTCTTTCATCCTTTTAACTCATCTGTGTTTTTATATTTAAACAAATTTCTGTTGGTTTAGACATTTATCAGTTCATGCTTTGCTGCCTTTCAATTAGAGAGTTTGTATCATTTACAAGATCACTTAATATGGCTGATTTAAATCGACCATCTTGCTACTGATTTTCTGTATTTTATATTTGCTCTTTGTTCCTTTTCCCCTCTTTTCTGCTGTTTTTTAATTACCTGAGTGTTATTTAGCATTTTATTTAACATTTGCTTTTAACTTATTAGCCAAGCTTTGTCTTTTAATATTTTTAGGTTTCTCTAGGGTTTAGAGTAGTCATTTTTCACTTATCATGGTTGGAGGGAAAGAATATGTTTATTGTCTTGACTATGGTGATAGTTTCATAGTGTATACACTTATGTATCAAGCTATCCAACCATACACCTTAAAATGTTTCATTTATTTCATGTAACATACACCTTACTAATTTGTATAGTTTAATAGAATTGTAAGTTTATCACATGGTAATAAGTATTATACTAGAAAAAATTATGCCTAACATAATAATATCTATATTACCTATGAAGTGAAGGGAAGTCGCTCAGTCGTGTCCAACAGTTTGCGACCCCGTGGACTGTAGCCTACCAGGCTCCTCCGTCCATGGGATTCTCCAGTCAAGAATACTGGAGTGGGTTGTCATTATACTAAGTAATATTCTTGAAATTCTATCCTGAGAAATTAGAACACATTTTTAATATTCAAGCTAAATCTCTGAAGCATCACAATTTCTGAGATACTGTTGCCTCTAACTATCATAACCAAAGGGGAAACTTGGAAAAAATAACCATAAATTCACAATCTAAAGGAATCGAAAAATTAAACATTCACCTGTGAACAATCCATTCCCAAATTTGTTTTCTTATCTACAATTAGATTCATCTATTCCATTTTCCCCTTATTTTGCCTCAGTTATGCTATAGAACAGAAGTTAGCTCTTTTTTTTCCTGTAAAGTACATAGAGTAAATAGTTTGAAACTTGAAGATCATATACATCCTGTCTCATATTTTTTTAAAACAGGGCTTTAGAAATGTGAAAACAATTCTTACCTTAAGAGCTGAATAGAAATGAGCCACAGGGCATAGTTTGCAAATACCTGTTTTATAATAAATTTTTATTTATGTTGTTTGGGACCTCATCAATTGCTGTGGACCATAAGCACTCCAAAGTCAGACATACAATAATTGGGCATGGTAATACAAACTCTGCATGCTTCCTTTTACATTTCTCCCAAGCATATATGAGCTAATTATTCAAAATCTTTTGCACCTACTCAGTTGGCAGACAGTGAGAACTGACACATTGACATTTTACAGGCTTACTTGAGTGCTAGGTTTGGCTTCTATGTATATGTAAGTTAATGGAAAACTTGAGAAACCCTGAACTAAGCTAAAAAGTCAAGCATTTTGTATATGCAGACATATTGGAAGGTAAATGGAAACATTTGATTAGCATAGTTGTTTCATAAATTAAAATCTATAATTTCCCAAATAAATGTCAAAATAAATGAGGTAGTGACTCTTTTTTTTTTTTTTTTGAAATGACATAATGTTTTAAATTTTGCATTAAGGGTATATTTGGAAAGGCTGACAAAAACGTGCAAAACATTTATTCCTATAGTGCACAAGTAGTTTTAAAACTGTCTCACCCAACCTCATTTGATTTGGGTAAATGTGACAGTGTTATTATTCATATATTCAGCAGATGTTTATTGAACATTTAACCTGTCTACTTAGAAGAGAATGGAAAATAAGACCAGCATGGGTCTTACCATGATGGAGTCTTTTGTCTATAAGACTGAGAGGTGGTAACAAAGATACAAAAACCAAAATAATTTCAAACTATTAAAAGTGAAGGAAATAAACATGACTTCACACAGATAGAGTAACCTCCAATATGAAAACAAGGAGATAAAGTTGGAAGAAAAGGCAAACTTTGAGGACATAACCCAAATCCCAAGAGGACAGCCAGTGAAAAGGCATCAAATGGAAGCAGTTTACTGTGTTTAAGGAATTATTAAGAGGTCAGTTGTCTGAGGTGGATGTCCATGAACAGGAGGCATGAAATAAGACTGATGAGGTAGTAAGTCTCACACTGCTACCTGTAGACAAGACTGGAAGCAAAAGGGTCAGCAGAGACTCAATATGACACATTTCCCTTGAGGAAGTTATTCCTTAGATGAGAGACAACAGTGGTTTAGAGTAGGGTAGTGGTAGAGGGAGGAAAGGGACATGCAGACCTGGAGCAAGGGGAAGACTGATACTATAGTCCATTTGTAAAACTGCAGCAATGATCCAACAGAGAGACTGCTGAGGCAAAAACAAGGAGAAATAAAGATTCAAAGTGCTTTAGCATTTAAATTACACAGTTTAATTAGCATATGGCTTCCCTGGCTGCTCAGATAGTAGAGAATCCTCCTGCAATGTGGGAAGCCTGGGTTCAATCCCTGAGTTGGGAAAATCCCTTGGAGAAAGGCATGGCAATGCCCTCCAGTAATCTTGCCTGGAGAATCCCTATGGACCAAGGAGCCTGGAAGGCTACACAGTCCATGGGTTCGCAAAGAGCTGGATATGCATATATTTCTAGAAGAATAAAGAACAGGGGTAAAGTTCTTTAAAATCATACAAAATTTAGAAGTGGAGTTAAAAACAAATCGTAAACTCATCCCCTTCTTAAAGTTTTCACTCATCAAATATAACTATTTGCCACATAACAGGCCATATGCCAGATCCTGAAAATATAGAGATACATATTTTTGATATCTATGAGCTTACATTTCTGTGAAATTGTTTAGTATTTTCCATGTATATTTTCTGCTGTATATTAACAAGGAAAGAGATGTTTTAAAAGTGTACAAGGACTCTTCCGCTTCTTCCTCTTCCACTTTCTTTCCTTTCTTGAATTAATCCCTTGTCCAACTGCCAAGTGAAGCAGAGCACAGAATATCTACACTAGGGCTGGGGGTGCCATGGGGGCCTAGTACAAGATGTTGGAATTTTGAGAAGGATGACAAAGACATCTACCTAAGAGTTAGGGAGGAGCTGGGCAGTGTGACATGGCAAGTCAGAGCTAGAAGAGAGAATCTATGCACTGGGGCAGTCCAGGCAGGGAGTCAGATCTTAAGCAAGATGAAGACAGAGTCTGCACTTGCGAGCATCCTGGTATACAGCATTGAAGTCCAAGTGGAGAAGGTAAAGCCACAGAGGTATCTGCAAAGGGAACAACCCTCCGTGTGGAATCAGAGCCCAAGCAGAATAAGGAAGGCATGCATTCCTGACCAGCTAGGGAGTATCCGAGAAGGGTAAGGAAGGATTCTATGTTTGGGGGCAGCCAGATGGAGAATTCAGAGCCCATAAGGAACAATCAAGGCATTCATATGAGTAGGCAGTCTGGTATGAGATTTCAGAGCCTGAGAAGAGTAGGGAAAGCATTTTCATAAGGCAGTAACAGCCCAATGCTGTGAGAGCCAAAGCCAGGTGAAACTAGCCAAAGCCTGGTTCAAATCTGGTTCGGAGGAGAAGTGGCCGTGAAGATGGGACACTGGTTATATACACAGGAACTGATTGACTAAATATATTAAGGAACCAGGGGCCAGAATTCTCATTCTCAGAGAAGAAATGGAAAGAGGAAAAAACGGAAATGAAACTTAAGGTATTGAATTAAAATTAGAAATGTCAGTATGAAATCATGCCATACAATCTTTAAAGAGAGATGTAGAATACATCTAAAAGGACACATACCCTGCCCCAAGCAAACTGCAGCTCAAGAAAGGAAGTGATCACAAAATGCATGTACCCATACCCACACCTACACACACACATACATATACACAGAGCTCTGTCTAAGAACCTGAAAGTAGGAACACCCTGAAGGTGGAGACCATATCTAATATACTGATATGCTAGATTTGTGTGAATTTTGAATATATTCTTCTCTAAAAGGAATTAGGGTTCCTTGGAGATACAGCTAATACCACTGCTAGAGCAGAGAAAGTATGAAATAGACTTGGAATCCACTGCTGTGCCAGAAAACAAACAAGTGCTTAGAGAAAGAGAGTCATGCCAAAAGAACACAGAAGCGAGTTTCCAGGGGTTTCTGTTGACAAGGACAACAACCACATGACTATCACTAAAAAAATTAAGCACAGGATTATAAATCACTTAATAGGATGTCATATCTATAGACATATAAACAAAAATATATAAACCTAAAGTGTGAAATCCCTTAGAAGAAATGGAGTAGCCATCATGGTCAACAAAAGAGTCCAAAATGCAGGACTTGGATGCAATCTCAAAAATGACAGAATGATCTCTGTTCGTTTCCAAGGCAAACTGTTCAATATCACAGTAATAAAAGTCTGTGCCCTAACCAGTAATGCTGAAGAAGCTGAAGTTGAATGGTTCTATGAAGACCTACAAGACCTTTTAGAACTAACATCCCAAAAACATGTTCTTTTCATTATAGGGGACTGGAACGCAAAAGTAGGAAGTCAAGAAACACTTGGAGTAACAGGCAAATTTGGCCTTGGAATGTGGAATGAAGCAGGGCAAAGACTAATAGAGTTCTGCCAACAAAACACACTGGTCATAGCAAACACCCTCTTCCAACAACACAAGAGAAGAATCTACACATGGACATCACCAGATGGTCAACACCAAAATCAGATTCATTATATTCTTTGCAGCCAAAGATGGAGAAGCTCTATACCATCAGCAAAAACAAGAACGGGAGCTGACTATGGCTCAGATCATGTACACATTATTGCCAAATTCAGAGTTAACTTGAAGAAAGGAGGAAAAACAAGTAGATCATTCAGGTATGACCTAAACAAATCCCTTATGATTATACAGTGGAAGTGAGAAATAGATTTAAGGGACTAGATCTGATAGATAGAGTACCTGATGAACTAGAAGGAGGTTCATGACACTGTACAGGAAACAGGGATCAAGACTATTCCCACGGAAAACGAATGTGAAAAAGCAAAATGGCTATCTGGGGAGGCCTTACAAATAGCTGTGAAAAGAAGAGAAGAAAAAGCAAAGCAGAAAAGGAAAGATATAAGCATCTGAATGCAGAGTTCCAAAGAATAGCAAGGAGAGAAAAGAAAGCCTTCCTCAGCGATCAATGCAAAGAAATAGAGGAAAACAACAGAATGGGAAAGACTAGAGATCTCTTCAAGAAAATTAGAGACAACAAGGGAACATCTCATGCAAAGACGGCTCAATAAAGGACAGAAGTGGTATGGACCTAATAGAAACAGAAGATATTAAAAAGAAGTGGCAAGAATACACAGAAGAACTATACAAAAAGATCTTCACAACCCAGATAATCATGATGGTGTGATCACTCACCTAAAGCCAGACATCCTGGAATGTGAAGTCAAGTGGGCCTTAGAAAGCATCACTATGAACAAAGCTAATGGAGGTGATGGAATTCCAGTTGAGCTATTTCACATCCTGAAAGATGATGCTATGAAAGTGCTGCAATCAATAGGCCAGCAAATTTGGAAAACCCAGTAGTGGCCACATCACTGGAAAAGGTCAGTTTTTATTCCAATCCCAAAGAAAGGCAATGGCAAAGAATGCTCAAACTACCACACAATTTCACTCTTCTCTCATGCTAGTAAAGTAATGCTCAAAATTCTCCAAACCAGGCTTCAGCAATATGTGAACCGTGAACTTCATGATGTTCAAGCTGGTTTTAGAAAAGGCAGAGGAACTAGAGATCAAATTGCCAACATCTGCTGGATCATCGAAAAAGCAAGAGAGTTCCAGAAAAACATCTATTTCTGCTTTATTGACTATGCCAAAGCCTTTGACTGTGTGGATCACAATAAACTGTAGAAAATTCTGAAAGAGATGAGAATACCAGACCACCTGACCTGCCTCTTGAGAAACCTATATGCAGGTCAGGAACAACATTTAGAACTGGAAATGGAACAACAGACTGATTCCAAATAGGAAAAGGAGTACATCAAAGCTGTATACTGTCACCCTGCTTATTTAACTTATATGCAGACTACATCAAGAGAAATGCTGGGCTAGAAGAAGCACAAGCTGGAATCAAGATTGCCGGGAGAAATATCAATAACCTCAGATATGCAGGTGACACCAGCTTTATGGCAAAAAGTGAAGAGGAACTAAAAAGCCTCTTGATGAAAGTGAAAGTGAAGAGTGAAAAAGTTGGCTTAAAGCTCAACATTCAGAAAACGAAGATCATGGCATCTGGTCCCATCACTTCATGGGAAATAGATGGGGAAACAGTGGAAACAGTGTCAGTCTTTATTTTTGGGAGTTCCAAAATCACTGCAGATGGTGATTGCAGCCATGAAATTAAAAGATGCTTACATGTCAATGTATGGCAAAATAATACAGTGTTGTAACATAGAATAAAGTAAAATTAAAAAAAAAAAAAAGAAGAAGAAGAGACATTACTTTGCCAACAAAGGTCCGTCAAGTCAAGGCTATGGGTTTTACAGTAGTCATGTATGGATGTTAAAGTTGGCCTGTGAAGAAAGCTGAGCACCGAAGAATTGATGCTTTTGAACTGTGGTGTTGGAGAAGACTCTTGAGGGTCGCTTGGACTGCAAGGAGATCCAATCAGTCCATCCTAAAGGAGATCAGTCCTGGGTGTTCATTAGAAGGATTGATGCTAAGGCTGAAACAGCAATACTTTGGCCACCTCATGCGAAGAGCTGAGTCAATGGTAAAGACCCTGATGCTGGGAAAGATTGAAGGCGGGAGGAGGAGGGGACAACAGAGGATGAGATGACTGGATGGCATCACTGACTCAATGGACATTAGTTTGAGTAAACTCCGGGAGTTGATGATGGACGGGGAGGCATGGTGTGCTGTGATTCATGGTGTCGAAAAGTGTCTGACATCACTGAGCTACTGAACTGAACTGAAAGTGTGAAAAGATATTTAAATAGTTTTGAAGTACTTCACCACAAAATTCATATTGTTTTTTAAAGGAGGAAAGAGACTCTTTTCAATAGAGAAACTAGGCAAATATTTCCTTTATCAATAATCAAGTGGTATTATTTTAATAGGGCCAATCAAAATTATATGCCATTTGGTAGACTGAAATAATAATAGCAGATCAATAATTCTTGTGATATTCCTCCCAAAGGTACATAACCTGAATCCAGTTCTAAGGAAATATGACAAGAACAAAAATTTAAAGACATTCTGGAAAGAACAAATAAATTGGTCTGTAATCTTCAAAAGGGTCAAAGTCACCAAAGCCAGATAAATGGTAAGAAACTATTCTAGACTGAAGGAGAGTAAAGAAATTTTACAACTAAATGCAATATGTGATTCTAAACTGAATCTTTTGTCATAAAAGTGACTTTATTGAAATCACTGATGAAATTTAAATAGGATTTATGGGTTGGATGGCAGTGCTGAATCAATATAAATTTTCCCAATGAATACTCTGAGATGGTAAAACATCAGAAAATCAGTTACTTTCAAATGGTTCAGGAAGGAAATGTTCTTGTACAGTACTCACAACTTTTCTGTAAATTTGAGCATATCTCAAGCATTCCTTTTAAAAATGGTACCAAATTCAGTGTTGTGGTCATGATCCCAACACTGTAAATATACTATTTAAAATTTTTTAATTAAAAAGTGAAACAGTCTATTTTGATTTAATAACAGTTTTTATGTTTACTCAGTTAATTCATTTATTTATTTATATTTATTTTACCTATTCATGCAGCAATTTAATAACTAATCTGTATAACACAGTATGGGATGTTTGGATGTTTATGTATATTTTTCATTTATTAATTATAATGTCTCTGCACATTATGAGTTATTATTCTAATTGGTACATGGAAATAATGCTCAGAGAATTCATCTGACTAATGCCACATAAAATATAGGAGAAACTGAATTTAAGCCAAAGCCTCAACAGCTAACACTTGGCTCAGTTAAAGATATTTAAAGACAAATCGTTTATCTTGATTAAATGGCTAATTAATAATTGTTCAGTTCAGTTGTTCAGTCATGTCCAGCTCTTTGTGACCCCATGGACTGCAGCACACCAGGACTTCCTGTCCATGACCAGTTCTCAAAGTTTACTCAAACTCATGTCCATTGAATCAGTGATGCCATCCAACCAGCTTATCCTCTGTCATTCCCTTATCCTCCTGTCTTCAATCTTTTCCAGAGTCAGGGTCTTTTCAAATAAGTTGTGGTGTTATACAAAAACACCTTAAAACTCATTAATCTTCTTTACTCAGTATTAACTGTTTCACAGTATACACTCTGAAAATTCTACATGCTTATGAGACCAAATTGATGACACTGTGAAAAATGTAACAATCAGTTCAGTTCAGTTGCTCAGTTGTGTCCAACTCTTTGCGATCCCATGGACTACAGCACGCCAGGCATCCCTGTCCATCACCAGCTCCCAGAGATTTCTCAAAATCAGGTCTATTGAGTTGGTGATGCCATCCAACCATCTCCTCTGTCATCCCCTTCTCCTCCTGCCCTCAGTCTTTCCCAGCATCAGGTTATTGAGTCAGCTCTTCGCATCAGATAGCCAAAGTACTGGATATTGAGATAGTAAAAATGACCAGTGGTTGCAAAGGGTTGGTGGGGAGAGAAGAATGAATGAATGGGGCAAAGAGGATATATAGGGCAGTGAAACTACTCTGCATGATACTGATATCAGATATATGCTATTAATTTTTCCAAATGTGTAGATGTACAACACCCAGAGTGAATGCTAATGTAAATGATGGCCTTTGGGTGTTACTTGTCAGAGTGGGTTCATAGAATTCCCTAATGTACCACTCTTGTAGGGGACATTGATAATGGAGGAGGCTATGCATGGTGGTAGGGGGAGAGGGATATGGGAAAGCTCTGTACCTTCTACTCACTTTTACTGTGATCTTAAAACTTTTCTAAAATTAAGTCTATTAAAAGATTGTGATCAGAGACCCAACATAGACCTGATACTTCCACCTCATATCTGCAGCTAGCTGCTAAATCCCAATAATCCTGAAAACACTGCCAACATGAACCAGGCAAAGATACCTACAGAGATGAGAAGATTCCCAACAAACTCTCCAGAAAATTAGGAAAGTATCAAGATCATACTGTGAACCAAAGGAGACTCAGTTACAACAAACAAATGTCCTTAATGACTTTTTGTCTCTCCTCTGAGCAAGAAATTATTATGATATCAATTTTTTTCAGGCAATAAAAGGGATTGATTGCCACTGAAAACATTAAGAACATAAGAATGACTACATTTCTCAGAAAGAATATGCAGCAACATGTCTGAGCTAGAGCTCAAAGACAGCAGGAATAGATGGAGGGCCTGGGGATGAGGGTCAAGAGCAGTGTGGGCCTGTGAACAGATCCTTCCCTTGTTATCCAGTGACATTCAGTAAAGTGGCAGGAGAGATCACAGTGCTATTGTTCTGTGAGTTCCTGGGAAAGCTGAAAATAGATAAAGAATGGAACCAAACTGTTTGGGGGACAGAAGTTATAGGAAGTCAGTAAATTTGCACAGGATGGGAAATTGTGTCTCCCTAAATCTCCAAAAGTCAGGAAAGTCTCTAGAGTCCTTGGGTTGTATAAAAAGTGGCCCCCATACATCATGAGATTGCCCTAGCAACACATACCTGATAGAGGATGAGGCCAGGGAAGAAGCTGAAAGTAAAGCTTGCTCATTCAAATGTTCAGTTTTTCTAAAAGTGCTTGAAGAACTGTTGAAATTTTCTTCCTATGCCATTTGTGCAATGAAATTATTGATCATATGTGTATAATATTAATATGCATATATTTCTAACATATCTGGAGAAGGAAATGGCAACCCACTCCAGTACTCTTGCGTGGAAAATCCCACGGACAGAAGAGGCTGGTAGGCTACAATCCATGGGGTCGCAAAGAGTTGGACGTGACTGAGTGACTTCATTCACTTCACTCACTTCATACTTTATCACTGGAAAAGGAAATGGCAACCCACTCCAGTATTCTTGTCTGGAGAATCCCATGGACAGAGGAGCCTGGCAGGCCTTGGTCCACGGAGTCGCAGAGAGCTGGACACGACTGAAGTGACTGAGCACGCACGCCAACATGTCTACACTATCACAAACATACACTCATTTTATATACACGTAATGTACATCTACATGTAGGAGATATATACAGAGAACATAAATTCTCACTTTATGATGAATTAGCTTCCACAACAAGGACTCAAAAGCACTTTTAAAGGTGTGTGCCACAGCATAAAATATAGACCTTCCCTCTTTCATTCTTTATAATACAATACAGTTTCTTAAATTAGGAAAATATCATTATTTCTTTGACTGAGAACTATATATAGCTGGCTAATCTTTAAACAGGAGAATAACACTTACCTTGGTGGGTTTAGAAAAAAAAATTCGTAAAAGACTGGCTAGGAGATAGCAGAGTCTCAACTTCCATCCCTCCTTCCTGGACTAGGGAGAGAATAATCAGTACTACTTAAATCATAATCATTGTTCTTTTTTGTGGGAAAAGTATGGAAATATAGATTCCCACTAGTTTATATGAGAAAACTATATTCCATTAAAGTGTTCATATGTATGAATTCTGTCACAAGTGAGAGTGGAGGTTAAGAAAATCCATGAAGAAAAACTTTAAAAAATATACCAGCAGGAAAATTGTTTTAAAATGAATTTTACCCTGTCACTCACTTCAACAAATAATTATTTTGTGTCAATCCAACACTGCATGCCAAGTAGCATGAAAAGTCCCTTTCCTAAGTGTTTTGATGTGAGAATAAATTAAGAAGGACAGGGAGGAAGGGAGGGAGGGGAGTAGGGAAGACGAAAGCTAACTAAAGGAAAGAAGCTCTAGCTGATCATTTGAAAAGTACACTTTAACTTTGCTTTCATGGTACTTATAAGTTATATGATAAGTTTAAAATCAGAATTGTTATTAATTCAATAAACCTGGAAATTCTATAGGCTTACTAGGCAATGATATAAAAAGAAATCTGAATTAAAAAAAAAAAAAACACATTAGAAAATTGAAAACACAGGCAGTGTGTTAAATAGTGGGTTAAGTAGGATTAGATTGAACAAGATTGAGTACGGAACTGAGGAACAAAGGAAGTCATTGCTCATAAGTGTTCACCTCTACATGTGTAACAATATCCACACCACCCATGCAAGCTTGCATATTGGAAACATGTATCTTTTAAATAATATAGGCACAAAAATCTTATTGCTTAATCAGAAAACAGACCATACAAACAAAACTCCAGCTTGGCACACTCTCTGATATCAAATCCATTTCATTCCCCTTGCCCTGCAGGCCCACAGAGCAATTTCCCCATGCAACAAGTCCATCATTGATATCTGTATGGCAGCAAGTGATATTAGAAGACTGTACAAATTCTAGTAATGGCAGATGAATGGTTATAAATGCCTGTTGAGTCATTATCTATGTCCGTCTTATAGAGATGCATAGACAAGGACCATGGCCAGTGACTGTGTTAAGTTTCTGGCTCCAGTTCAGTAATTCTACAAAAGGCAAACCCATCTTGTTTCTTGTACACAATATCAGAGGGTAAAAGAAAACTCTACCACAATAGGTATACCTATACACACATACAACCTAAATGTTTGCTGGGGCATTTCCAGACTTCAAAAGCAAGGTAAACTTACTGTGAAACTCTGTGCAGAAACACTTAAGTCTCATCAAATTTCTGCTAAGACCTGAGAATTACTCCGGCATCCAATTTCTATAGTTTCACATATGTTTCACTTTCACTTTATGCTTTTACATTCATCTCAAATATAGAGGTCTTCAATGCTTACAAAAGGATACATTTTAGTAAATTTTACTAGCAAAGATAAAGTATGGAGAAAATGGTTACAGCCACCTGCCCTCTAAATACACAGATTCCTCTCTCATCTCTCTCTTTCCTATACCCTTCTCCCACTCAGGATTCAAAACAGAAATTCTTATCACCTAGAGCACAGATTCATGCTCTTCTCCATAAACCCCAGTATTATCTGACACTCAGTCTCACAACGACTCAAACTGTATCTCAAATGAGCTTACCAAGAAATCACTCTCAAATAGTGTGCACTGTAGGGGGAATTCTTATAAGGAGAATGTTCTCAAACTTATTACCTTTTACAGATGTAAAAGTTACACATACTTATTACAAGTTTAAAAATCCATACATGTGTGACAACTATCAGGAACTTTAACAGATCTCACAAAGTGCTGAGCAGAGTCAGGAAAGAAGTTTAACTCATGAGTTCTCTCTCCAGTGAGTTTACTGACAAAAGTGGCCTGAAATTTGGTGATCTCTTCTCAATTCATTCCTTTTGGAAGATAAATTTACTCAACTTTTTATTTCCAGAAACACTGAAGATTAATAATCTGAGACCACTCTCTCTGGACAACATATATTTATCAGTATCATTAATACCTGGCTGAGTGCACATGGCATTAAAGGAAAACCTATAATAACCATGATGTTCAGACAGTTTCTTTGACATTCAGTAGTCATAATGTTAGTCACTCAGTTGTGTCCAACTCTTTGCAACCTCATGGACTGTAGCCCACTGGGCAATCCATGGAATTCTCCAAGCAAGAATACTGGAGTGGGTAGCCTTTCCCTTCTCCAGGAGATCTTCCCCACCCAGGGATCAATCCTGGGTCTCCGGCATTGCAAGCAGATTTCTTTACCATCTAAGTCACCAGGGAATCCCTTCTTTGACATTTAAGTGTTTATAAAATATAGTTCCAAAGTAATTTCTCAGCTGCTACTGCTGCTGCTAAGTCGCTTCAGTCGTGTCCGACTCTGAGACTCCATAGACGGAAGTCCACTAGGCTCCCCTGTCCCTGGATTCTCCAGGCAACAACACTGGAGTGGGTTGCCATTTCCTGCTCCAGTGCATGAAAATGAAAAGTGAAAGGGAAGTCACTCAGTTGTGTCCGACTCTTAGTGACTCCATGGACTACAGCCTACCAGGCTCTTTCATCCATGGGATTTGCCAGGCAAGAGTACTGGAGTGGGGTGCCATTTCCTTCTCCCATCTCTCAGCAATTACCACCAAATAGAATTAGTGTCACATTAGAGGGTGATCACCGTTACCTTGGAATCATGCTTTCATGAGATTGTTCTAGAGTAATACTACTTTCCCCCTCTGCCCTAACCCTAGCCTCTAATCCCAACTGTTAAATTTGGAGGAAGAAACTGAGTATACCTTAAATGCAACTAATAGCCCCTCTGTTTCTCCACTCTTCTTAGTCTTGTTGGTACAAACAGCCTGTTCCAGAAAATAGACCTGAAATTATCCAGTCATACAATGGTTGGAATATGTTTAGGAGACAAGTAAAGCATTAGGAAGCCAGCTGTCAGTGCTGTCTAAAACTTCATTCTCCAGTTGGCTTCATATGTGTAAACCAGATAATGTTACACTTCTTTCTCTCCCTCTCATACCCCTCTTCTTATTTGTTGATGTGTTTGAAACTCTTTAATCAGAGTAGAATATGAAGACAAGACTTACTGATCTCTCCAAAATGCCAGCATGTTCTAAAGTAGATTTATGAAAAAAATACAATTTACTGTGACTGTCATCACTGAGCTGATGGCTGGTCCTAAGCACCCACGAATTTTCAAAGTCTACAGGCTTAGTATATAAAATTTATTTACAAACCAGATTAACTTCATATGCTTTCCAAACACAGACTATTCCTCTATTGGATATTTGCCATGTTTAGTCATCCAGGGTATTCAGATCCATTTTGTTTTTAGAGGATTTTCTAAATTCTCAGTTTGGAGGCTAGTAGGCTCTTCTTCAGGGGTAATAGGCTGACAAAGGTCCCTATAGTCAAAGCTACGGTTTCTTCAATAGTCATGTATAGATATGAGAACTGGGCCAAAAAGAAGGCTGAGTGCTGAAGAATTGATGCTTGCTTTGGGGTTGTGGTGCTGGGGAAGACTCTTGATCCCTTGGACTGCAAGGAGATCAAACCAGTCAATCCTAAAAGAAATAAATCAACCTTGAATATTCACTGGAAGGACTGATGGCTTCCATCAGTAAGGAGGTGGCTCCATTAATTTGGCCATCTCATGTGAAGAGTCAACTCACTGGACGACTCTGATTCTGGGAAAGATTCAAGGTAAAAGAAGGGGGTGGCAGAGGATTAGATGGTTAGACAGCATCACTGACTCAGTGGATATGAGTTTGAGCAAACTCTAGGATACAGTGGAAGACAGAGGAATCTGGCATGCTATAGTCCATGGGGTTTCAAAGAGTTGGACATGACTTAGCTACTGAACAACAACAACAACAACAAAGGCTCTTCATTGTTGAACCAATACCATCAGCCTCTAAGCCTGGTTCTCTAACTCTCCTGAAATGTTGTAACTTATGCAATATCCTTTAATCAAATCTTTGTGACTTGAACTACAATAGATTCTGTTAAATCAAATAACCAGAAAAAATTCTAAATTTTTCCAGGTAGCATTATAGAGAACTACACTATCTCTGCCAGCTATAGCAGTATTCATTAACCTGAGGCTTTGCTCCTTATGTGCAGTAGCTCACCTGTGTCCAACTCATTGCAGCACCATGGACTGTAGCCCACTAGACTCCTCCGCCCACAGAATTTTCCAGGCAAGAATACTGGAGTGGGGTGTCATTTGCTACTTCAGAGTTGCCCCTTATAGTATCATTAAATTCGAGAGAGAAGCTTTTAACTAAAGTTCAATATATGTTAGATGTTAATTTTACTTTTCAAGTCTTAGAAGAATTTCTCATCTTCAAAAGTTCTGCAAACCCTCGTTTGTTATTCGAACTCTGAAAGCACAAACTGCCTACACAATGAGATTGTTTTTACTGAATATAGATTGCTTTTCCATGAGAATAGAGGGAGCTAATCTTATATTGAGTGTGCACTATGGATTATACATTGAGATAAACGCTTTATGTACATTATGGCCTTTGACTTAACCATTCTAACTCCAAAAATAACATGAGTTTTCCATTTTTATTTTATAGGTAAAGAAAGCAAGGCTCACAGAAATTTAATTTTCCAATAGTCATACAGGCAGAACTCACACATGTCTATGTGATTTCAGTTATTTTCTTTCACTATACTATAAAATATAGATCTCATTTTTAGATCCATCTTATAAAATACTGAGTACTGTGTCAGGCATAACATGTTGCATTTCAGGCAAAAGCCTCAGGGCAAGATGGTTCCCATGGAAACATGAACAGTAGAAAAGGAAAAACCTGAAGTTTGAATGAACTCACACTTTGGAATAGGATAGGCCTGGTTGGGAGGTCCTTGGCAGCTGGCTCCTAGGTGTACCATCTGACACATAACAGCTTCATTCATACAGAAGATTGCATTATTCTAACAGTGGCCACTAGAGCAGTTTTTTCAGTGGCTAGTCCAGGGATGGCAGAGCCTGGTGTGCTGCCATCTATGAGGTTGCACAGACTCAGACATGACTGAAGTGACTCAACAGCAGCAGCAAGAAACCAGAATTAGAGCTAGATATTTATAAGCCATAAACAGACCATGAGGTCACTTCTCCTCATTATGTATTGAGAATAGAGAATAATTGATGTTTGGGATTCTGATCATCAGTAGCAGAGATTAGCCATTGAGTCTTAAAATCATAGTAGAATAAAACACTCTCCGACATAAATCACAGGAGAATCCTCTATGATCCACCTCCCATAATGTTGGAAATAAAAGCAAAAATAAACAAATGAGACCTAATTAAAATTAAAAGCTTCTGCACAAAAAGGAAATTATAATCGAGGTAAAAAGCCTTCAAAATGGGAGAAAATAATAGCAAATGAAGCAACTAACAACTAATCTCAAAAATATACAAGCAACTTATGCAGCTCAATTCCAGAAAAATAAACGACCCAATCAAAAAATGGGCCAAAGAACTAAATAGACATATCTCCAAAGAAGACATATAGATGGCTAACAAACACATGAAAAAATGTTCATCACTCATTATCCAAGAAATGCAAATCAAAACCACAACGAGGTACCAATTTCATGCCAGTCAGAATGGCTGTGGTCCAAAAGTCTACAAGCAATAAATGCTGGAGAAGGTGTGGAGAAAAGGGAACCCTCTTACACTGTTGGTGGGAATGCAAACTAGTACAGCCACTATGGAGAACAGTGTGGAGATTCCTTTAAAAACTGGAAATAGAACTGCCATATGACCCAGCAATCCTACTTCTGGGCATACACACCGAGGAAACCAGAATTGAAAGCGACACGTGTACCCCAATGTTCATTGCAACACTGTTTATAATAGCCAGGACACGGAAGCAACTTAGATGTCCATCAGCAGACGAATGGTAAGAAAGCTGTGGTACATATACACAATGGAATATTACTCAGCCATTAAAAAGAATATATTTGAATCCGTTCTTATGAGGTATATGAAACTGGAACCTATTATACAAAGTGAAGTAAGCCAGAAAGAAAAACACCAATACAATATAATAATGCATATATATGGAATTTAGAAAGATGGTAATGATAACCCTGTATGCGAGACAGCAAAAGAGACACAGATGTATAGAAGAGTCTTTTGGACTCTGTGGGAGAGGGCCAGGGTGGGATGATTTAGGAGAATGGCATTAAAACATGTACATTATCATATGTGAAACAAATCGCCAGTCCAGGTTCGATGCATGATACAGGATGCTCGGGCCTGGTGGTGCACTGGGATGACCCAGAGAGATGGTATGGGGAGGGAGGTGGGAAGAGGGTTCAGGATGGGGAACACATGTACACTCACAGTGGATTCATGGCAAGCAAGCAAGAATTCACTCAGTCGTTTCCTACTCTTTGTTATCCCATGGACTGTAGTAAACCAGGCTTCTCTGTCCATGGGATTTTCCAGGCAAAAGTGCTGGAGTGGGTTGGTATTTCCTTCTCCAAGGGATCTTCATGACCCAGGGATTGAACCCTGGTTTCCTGCATTGCAGGCAGATGCTTTACCCTCTGAGCCACCAGGGAAGGATTCATGTCAATGTATGGCAAAACCAATACAATATGATAAAGTAATTATCCTCCAATTAAAATAAATAAATTTATATTACAAATAAATAAACCCTCAAAAAATTAAAAGAAAAAGAATAAAATTGCTAAAAGAAGGGGAGACCTGGATAATCTTATTAAACTATTGAATTTGGTCTTTGGTGGAAGAGAGAATATTTTATTTTTGAATATAGGTTTCTTATTGGAAGTGGTGAATTATCAATGTAACAATTGGTTATCATTGGTAATCTTTTGAAGACTATCTTTGTGCTTTTTAAACAAACATGGACCTACTATATTGCTATTGTGTGTGAAATTTGAGAAGATTGTAGAGCTCCTTATGGGTAATATGTATGCTTCTAATGGATTTTCACATAACGTTTAGATTTTCTAAGGATCTGTTAAGTTTCCGCATAGGTATAGGTATCAAAATCTGGGAATCAAAGTGAATGCTCAGTCATCATCACCTCAAATGGTTGCATAAAGGTAATACTGAAGGAGAGATATTTCTAATTTATTATCATCCCACATCAATATTATCTTTATGTAGACAGGTTCCAATCACTGATTTTAAACTGATGGCCTTTTCCCTCTACTTCTTTCTATATTGTGATCTCTGCAAAGTTACCAAAGCAGATCTCGAATCTAAGACACATATGTGCCTCTTCTAGGTATACACAATACTCTAATTTTATGCTGTATTAAATTATAGAAGTGGTAATAATAGTAATAAATTCAAGAATATACACACAGAAACTATTTAGACCAGGGATCAGCAAACTTTGTTCATAGAGGTTCAGAAAAATACACATATTAGACTTTGCAAGCCATACAGTCACTGTCACAACTACTCAAGTTTGTTGCTGTACCTCAAACAACCATGTACAATTAGCAAATGAGTGTGGCCATGTTTCAATAAAAAGTTGTCAAGTAGATTTAGTGTACAAGCCACAGTTTGCTGACCTCTGATTTAGATACAATGTACAAGAATACTGCAGTTATTTAACTGTAATAATTAAAATTTTGAATGTTTTCACTAGGGATGAAAGGTTAAAATCAAAAGTGCCAGTTATTTCACATTTAAAGACTACAAAAACATAATCAATTACACACAATCCCTAAGGGTCTAACACAGGTCAATAAAAGCTGCTTTACTAAAGTTATCCACATCTTCCTCTTTCGTGATTCCCCACTGCTACTTTACACTCCACTTCCTGACAAACTGAAGGGGAGCATGGAATAAAAAAGGAGGAGATATATAACATAAGTATAAATGCTTTCCACTTTATGGGAACTAAATGTCAGTGGTGAGAAAAAGTGTCCCTCTGGATATAGTAAGGAAGTATTTCCCAACTCTTCAAGTCAAGTTTTGTGGTAGGAATGTCCATCTTGAAAGTGAAAGTTGCTCAGTCATGTCCAACTCTTTGTGACCCCATGGATTACACAGTCCATGGAATTCTCCAGGCCATAATACTGGAGTGGGTAGCCTTTCCCTTCTCCAGGGGATCTTCCCAACCCAGGGATCAAACCCAGGTCTCCTGCACTAAAGGCGGATTTGTTACTGTTTGAGCCACCAAGAATACTGGAGTGGGTAGCCTATCCCTTCTCCAGCAGATCTTCCTGACTCAGGAATTAAGCTGGGGTCTCCTGCATTGCAGGCAGATTCTTTACCAGATAAGCTACCAAGGTCAAGCTTAAGCCCTCATAAACATCTGAGGTGCTAAGAAGAAAGGAAGATGATCACTTCATCCCTGGCTGGATAACTCATGTGCTGTAAAATCCTGAATTCCACCCTGTGATATTAATACAATTAGAGGGAGTTTGACCACAGGGAGATAGTTCTTGACATATAGCAGTTGCAATTTGAGGTAGTATGTAAACATTGAGGGCTTCCTGGTAGCTCAGCTGGTAAACAGTGAGCTCAGTATACGTTTCTAATCTATAAATTTCTAGGACTTGAAACTTCTTGGAAATGCTTGGATTAAACAATGAATAAAGGAAACAATTATAACATTCTTGTGAAAAAATACAATCCTCCTCCCCATCTCAATCTTATTTATTGGAAGCCTCCCTCAAAACCTGCAGAAAATGAACTTGCCACTTTGTAAAATGGGCACAAACTTCAGAAGAGGCAATACGCACTAGAAAACACCAGAATCATCAAGTCTACTGTTTAAACAATTTACCCAAGAAACACTTGAACATATACCACCAGTGAAATTGAAGGAGAATAAACCAATACTCTCTGAAATGTTCCTCAGTAATGAAAGGGAATTGGATGAAATGGAACACTATTTCCAAAGAAACTCACAAACTTCCTACACAAAATCAATCACACTGATGGAGGTAGAGCCCATCAGCAGAAGACAAACTCTGACAAATGGATATTTCTCCATGATCAATGGCACTAATGGTAAAGAATCTGACTGCCAATGCAGGAGATACAGGATACTTGGGTCCAATCCCTGGGCTGAGAAGATTCCTGGAGTAGGAAATGGCAACCTGCTCCAGTATTCTTGCTTGGAAGATTCCATGGACAGAGGAGCCTGGCAGGCTACAGTCCATGGGGTCGCAAAGAGTCAGACATGACTGAGCACACACACGAAGGCATGATCAATACAAACTTGTTTATAATAAGAACAATATTTTCTCAAGTCTGTGTAACTCCAAAGCTGGTGATAGCTGAAACATGAGAGATACATTCATCATAGGTGTCCATGCTTTCCCGCTAAACTTTAAGCAGAAATACAACTCAAGCTTATAATCAGAAAAAGAAGATAAATCTAAATTCAAATTGAGACTAAACTCTCATAATGATTTAGAGTTTTATTAATTAAAGAAGAAATAAAAATTCTTCAGTTAAGGGATGTGAAGTGCATGCTAAGTCACTTCAGTCATGTTTGACTCTCTGTGATCCAATGGACTGTAGCCCACCAGGCTCCTCTGTCCATAGGTTTATCCAGGCAGGAATACTGGAGTGGGTTCCCATACCCTCCTCCAGGGGAATTTTCTCAACGAAAGGATTGAACTCATATCTCTCATTTCTCCTGCATTGGCAGGTGGGTTCTTCACTAATAGCACCACCTGGGAAACCCTAAGGAATGTGAAGGGACATAATTTTTACTAATATATTTCATATTTATTCATAAAAGACCAACTCAGTATATAACCCACAGAATGATAGTCAGTTAACTGGAATATTTAAACAATTATAAGATGATCTACAGAATACTTGTTTTAAAATTGGGAAAATTTCATCTATAGTAAACATTTATATATATGTATATATATAAATGTATAGATATATGTGTATATATGCATATATTATATATAAATGTACAAATATGTATATATAATATAAATACATATATATACACATATGTATATATGTGATACATACATATATGAATATATACATGTATATGTATATATTTATATACATTTATAAATAAATGTATACATATATATATGTGTGTGTGTGTGTGTGTATGTATATATACACACACATATATTTTATAGAGGTAACCAGCCCAGAGTATGGATCCCTATAATGTATACTGCTTTAGTGTGCTCCTTCAAGAAAGGAAGAAAATTGTGACTATATTGCTGTTCCATCCATTTATCATAAATTCTAGAACATCCAGGAGGAATTTCCCTAAAAATATTCATCTATGATCCACCCCCAGAATACTGGAAATAAAAGCAAAAATAAACAAATGGGATCTAATTAAAATTAAAATCTTCTGCACAAGAAAGGAAACTAAAAGCAAGGTGAAAAGACAGCCTTCAGAATGGAAGAAAATAATAGCAAATGAAGCAACTGACCAATAACTAATCTCAAAAATATACAAGCAACTCCTGCAGCTCAATTCCAGAAAAATAAATGACCCAGTCAAAAAACGGGCCAAAGAACTAAATAGACATTTCTCCAAAGAAGACATACGGATGGCTAACAAACACATGAAAAGATGCTCAATATCACTCATTATCAGAGAAATGCAAATCAAGACCACAATGAGGTACCATTTCACACCAGTCAGAATGGCTGCGATCCAAAAGTCTACAAGCAATAAATGCTGGAGAGGGTGTGTAGAAAAGTGAACCCTCTTACACTGTTGGTGGGAATGCAAACTAGCACAGCCACTATGGAGAACACTGTGGAGATTCCATAAAAACTTCAAATAGTACTGCCTTATACCCAGCAATCCCACTGCTGGGCATACACACCAAGGAAACCAGAATTGAAAGAGACACGTGTACCCTAATGTTAATCGCAGCACTGTTTATAGTAGCCAGGACATGGAAGCAACCTAGATGTCTATCAGCAGATGAATGGTGAGAAAGCTGTGGTACATATACACAATGGAATGTTACTCAGCCATTAAAAAGAATATATTTGAATCCATTCTTATGAGGTATATGAAACTGGAGCCTATTATACAAAGTGAAGTAAGCCAGAAAGAAAAACACCAATACAGTATACTAACACATATATACGGAATTTAGAAAGATGGTAACGATAACCCTGTATGCGAGACAGCAAAAGAGATAGAGATGTATAAAACAGCCTTTTGAACTCTGTGGGAGAGGGAGAAGGAGAGGGTGGGATGATTTGGGAGAATGGCACTGAAACATGTATAATATCATATATGAAACAAATCGCCAGTCCAGGTTCGATGCATGATACTGGATGCTTGGGGCTGGTGCACTGGGATGACCCAGAGCAATGGTATGGGGAGGGAGGAGGGACGGGGGGTTCAGGATGGGGAACACGTGTACACCTGTGGTGGATTCATGTTGATGTATGGCAAAACTAATACAGTATTGTAAAGTAAAAAATAAATAAAAATAGAGAAAAAAATATTTATTTATGTATGTCATCTAAAGCTCAGAGAAGAGTCAAGGAGCAGTCGTTGGGATCTAAACATGCTTGAAGTAGCACTGCATTTTCAAACAATAGAAAAAGCTTATTCTGTGACTATATAATAAAGGCTATGATAGCATTATCGTGTACCAAGGTGATGGTATACCATGCTGCTACTGCTGCTAGGTCGCTTCAGTCGTGTCCGACTCTGTGCGACCCCATAGATGGCAGCCCACCAGGCTCCCCCATCCCTGGGATTCTCCAGGCAAGAATACTTGAGTGGGTTGCCATGTCCTTCTCCAATGCATGAAAGTGAAAAGTGAAAGTGCAGTTGCTCAGTCGTGTCCAACTCTTAGTGACCCCATGGACTGCAGCCCACCAGGCTCCTCCATCCATGGAATTTTCCAGGCAAGAGTACTGGAGTGGGGTGTCATTGCCTTCTCCATGGTAGACCATAGCCATTGGTTATTCACTGTTCGATAGTTCACAGTAAAGTTTCTTCAATTACTATGGGATCAGTTACTCAATATGAGAGCAGTAAAGAAACCAGACCTTCTAAGTACCATGTGAGTATTAAGTACCTTGTCTCATAAAATCCTTTAACCAAACAGTTCTGCTTTTATGAACAATGTTAATTCCAAACACTGCAATTTACTGCCCTTAGAACATGACATAAAATTATATATGGTACCTAGCAAGGAAATGAAAGATTTTATAACACAATTTTATTCTTTCTATTAGTCAAAGGAACAATGTTAACATAAAGTATTATGCTGAAGGCATCTAAGAACAAAATAATCCTATGGTAAAGAATGAGAGGTACATAAAAGCAAAACTACAATCTTTCTTTTCAACAACTCATTACTGTATGAATCTATGACAAGTATGGGTATTCTAAAGATTTGAACAAAAAGATATAAGTCTGGGTTGGTTCCAAGAGAAGAATAAAGAACATAATATATTGGGTAATCTAACAAATGAATGTCTTCTGAATACTTAGCAGAGATACACAGAATACAAAGCAAGGGAAAAAAAAAAGCAAACAGATTTAGATACAAATGTGATGTCACATGATACAAAAACATTGTAATGTTAATACATAGCTATTAGCACAAAGCTTTCAATTAAATGTGATGGATCAAACTTCTGTTTATAAAACTATTTATTTAAAAGACATAAAGTCTTATGGACAAAAGGAAGAAGAATGATGACAAAATGACAGCAAGTTAAAGATATCAAAAAAAAAATGACAGCAGAACTTGCCTGATGGTACGGTGTATAATAACCTGCCTGTAAGTTCAGGGCACATAAGTTCAATTACTGGTCTGGAAAGATTCCACATTCCATGGAGCAACTAAGCCTCAACTACTGAGCCTGCATGCTGCAACAAAGCCCGTGTGCCTAGAGCCTGTGCTCCACAACAAGAGAAGACACCATGATGAGAAGTCCATGCACTGCAACAAAGAGTAGCCCCTGCTCCTAGCAACTAGAGAAAGCCCACATGCATGAAAGACCTAGCTGAGTCAAAAATAAATAAATACATAAATAAATAATAAAACTTTAAAAATATAATTTCTTTCTCAAAAGAAATGATAGCAGCTTAAAGTTTTAGAAAATAAGAAGCAGAATAGCTAGAGATAACTGGTGTATCATAATAGATCAGTAAGCCAATCAGAAGCAAACTCATAGCCACAGCATCATTCGGAGCTGGACACTCCTGAACCTCTGAAGAAATGGTGAGTTTTGTCTCAAAGCAGAATTTCTTGAAAACCTATATACATATAAGCATCACAAGATTTTTTTTCCCCAACTCTACCCAGCACAGGACTACTTATCACTCATCATGGAAGACACTTAGAAACTCAATCAATGAAAGTTAGATTTAGGAATTTTCTGGACTTGGAGATACGGGTCACAACTGAGTGTGAAGCAATTATACTAAAATATGATGATTCATTATAAATCTAGATAATGAAGTGGGAAATGTTCCAATTCCCTATGTATGTGTGTGCTTAGTTGCTCAGTCCTGTCTGACTTTTGTGATCCCATAGATTGTAGCCAGCCAGCCTCCTCTGTCTGCAGGGTTCTCCAGGAAGAAATACTGGTGTGGGTTGCCATTCCCTTCTCCAGGAGATCTTCCCAACCCAGGGATCAAATCCAGGTCTCCAGCATTACAGGCGGATTCTTTATCAGCAGAGGTACCAGGGAAACCCTTCAATTCTCAAAGCAATTCCCTAGACAGATTTATCTCCCAGGCTGGAAAATGAAACATTTATAAAATTTCTGACTGACCCATAATAAAATTTAAAAATTAAAATTAGTGTGATTATGTCAGGACTTGTCATGATAAATTGTATCTTGTCCACTGTGGCCCTCCCTATATTGTGGACAAAAATGTTGACTATGTGATTTGATTTGTTAAGTGAGAAGTAACTAGAGGTAGCACTCTCCAAGAGAAGTAAAATCATTTCCTAATTTAACATATTTCTTTTTTCTTTGTTGGAATATCTGGCAGACCTATTGAAGAATCTAAGCTACTCCATTTTGTAAGGTTCCAGGAAAAGAACCTTTAGAAATCCCTTAACCCCACCCCACTACCCGCAGACCAATCAGAACCCGTGGCCAGCCCAGGAAATGGGAACCAATCAGAACCCAACACCTAACCCTTCCACAGAAGGTAATCAATTAGACATCTCCCAACCCGGAAACTCCCGTTTTCAAATTTCTGGCTCGAGAATACCCTATATAAGCAATGTAACCCAGAGGTCAGGGCTCCTCCCTATAGCCTCTGCGTCGGTATCCGTGGGAACCCCAGCTTGAGCTTGGTAATAAAAACTCTCCTGGTTTTGCATCGGATATTTGCATCGGATATCGGTGCTCATTGGGAGATTTCGCAACTTGGGCATAACAGTTGGGGGCTCGTCCGGGATCTCCCACCGGCTCCATGGGAAGACCAATCCGGAGCATCATCTGCAGCCGGTAAGCTTTTTTTCTGTCTTTCGTTTCTGGCAGGGCCTGGTTACTGAGACTGGTATAAGACTCAGGTGGACGCACCAAAGAGTCACTGGTGGGGGTCATTGGGAGACGTCCCTGACCCTGGCAGTGGGGGACGGAGTGCCCCTGTTCTCTGTAGATGATAGCGGGTCGCTCCTGCTGAACGGCCGGAGGCCGTCATCGTTTGGTTTTACCTCCAGAAGTGTATTTCTCCTGTCTCTCTATCTATATGTGTGGCTGTTCATACTGTCTGTGTTAATTTACTAACATCTGACTGGTCCCAGGATGATGGGGCAATGCCATTCTAGCCCCACACCTCTATCCTTGGTTACTGATAATTTTAAGGAGGTCAAGATGCATGCTCATGACCTCAGTGTAGAAATTAAAAGGAATAAATTAATCACTTTTTGCAGCGCAGAATGGCTGACCTTCCATGTAGGCTGGCCCTCAGAAGGCACCTTTGACTTGGGAACTGTATACCAAGTCTGAGATATCATCTTCCGACCACGGATCGGACACCCTGACCAAGCCCCCTCCTTGGGTAAGACCTTTTTGCCTCAACAGGGATTTTCTACCGCTAAAGTGTTGGCATTATGTGTAGGAAAGAATCCGAAGAATCCCAAGGAGCTGGAACCAACGGCGCCGCTATACCCCATCTTGCAGGGGGAATTGTTAAGGGAAGCACACTGATTGAAACCGCCCACCCTGGCCAGGCACCATAGTAACCATTTGCATGAGTTGTTTTATGACAAGAAATCCTGATAAGGAATATGGAACTAATAAGCCTCCACCAACCGGAAGAGTTCGGGAAAGGTCTAAAGGAGACACCGCGTGTATATTGTGAGCCACGCGGCAGAGCAGTTCTCCTGGATTTCCTAATTCTGCTGCTCTCCACCCGGGTGCCCGTTCCCAATAAAATCTCTTGCTTTGTTAGCACATATGTCTCCTCAGACAATTCATTTTTGAGTGTTAGACAAGAGCCCAGTTTTGGGCCCTGGAAGGGGTCCCTCTTCCTGCAACAAATGGTGACTCTGGTGAGACTCCTCTTTGCCGAGGCTGACATCCTGACCACTAGGGGTACTCAGGGGCCAGCTTGCCTGCCAATGGACCAGACCCAGCGGCCGCAACTGGGACCCTTTTGTCCCTGGTCTCCTCCTGACGTGGACAACTGTCCAGAGTGCCCCAACCAGTAAGGAACATGAGACTATTGATCTCTCTCTCCTTCCCTCTCTCTTTCCTCTCCTTAACCCTTCCTATCCTTCCCTGTTTTTCTAATCCCCTGGTCCTGGATGCAGGAATCTGGTCAAAGAGCCCTCAGCTCAAGCTGAGGATTGGAGACTGATCACCTCCTCTTGGCAGAGAACTTGAATTCTGGTTCTGATTTCTGGTAGGGGAGAGTTCCAGTCCTCCCTTCTCTGAAGGCCCAGGGGAGAAGTCCCGTAATGCCTGGGTATCTGTAGGTGGCAGGAGACCTCCCACCTCCTCCCCTTCTTTTCAACCTGGCTTCCTTTCCTCCCTTGAAATCTTTGATGTTAGTACTTAGATCTGAAGTTCTGTGTCTCTATAGGAGGTTTTCTGAGAGACTATGTTCTTGTATTTAAGGGCTTCCCTAGTGGAGCCGAGGTTAAAGCGTCTGCTGAGCAACTTCACTTTCACTTTGATGAGAACTGCCGGGTTTATATGTATGTGTTTTAACTCTGTGTTCTGTGTTGTGATTTTTGATGGCCATTTTGCTTTGTCTGGCCACCATGAGGTTTAGACCTGCCGCCATTTTGTTAGAACTTGATTTTCTTTCCCTGTGCCTTGAGACCAGGACTCTTAGGAATACTTACTTATCTAGACCATCTCTAACTCCTGACACTGAGGAAAAAGGGGGAAAAAGGGCGGGGGGGACTTGAAGCTAGATCTTGCACTGTGTCTAAATATGTCTTGGTATGTCTCTGTCTCTGGGTAATATTTTTGAGGTTAATTTATATATGAGCTCTATTTATTTGGCTTAAAAAGGTAAGCACTTACAAATCAAGTAATTCTAAATTAAACAGTAAATTCCAGGTTCATGTGAACTGGGAAATATTCAATATTAAATACCTGATATTAATGTTTGTTTGTTGACCTGTCTAATATAGATATGTCTTAGAGTAATTAACATTAAGTAGAACATTTTCACTGTACCTAGGTTTAATATAAATTAAATATTATATCTGTTACAAGTTTGTCAACAAGGAAATTACCTCAAGTGAAAAAAAAAAAACTTCCTAAATAGAACTCTTTTGAAGTTCTTTTGATCTCTAGCTAACTTTGGGGTGCTTCAGAGGGCCCCTGGAACATCTCAAAGAGAGATATTAAACTGTGTTTATTTGGTTGGTTAAATTACATGGAAAAGATTATCAAATGAGTAATAAATCCGCTCATGTTATAATGTATGGTGAAATAACTAATACAACTAATACAGGTATCCTAGAAATTATATGGAGTTTTTAACATTCTGGTATGTCCTGGTATTTTAACGGAAAACCTGATGACTTCACAAAAGTTAACAAAAGGACTGAATGAACCAGCGAATATATTTATAACTTTTATGGTTTCTATCTGAAAAATTATGGGTTTGAATCTTATATGTTCAGGGAGTAGGGAAAATCTTCCTCTCAAACTAATTATGACAATACTTTGGTAAAATTAAACATTATGAACAAAACAATTATATTTTCTATCTGACTTCTCTAAAAATTGGAAGTTCTTAGGTTTCCAGTAAGTTTATCAAATGAGTTAGGAAGGTTATCTCACGGGTACAAAAATCTCAAGAAATTTTTGAGACCTTAAAAAGGGAAAAATTCACCTAGATTTGTTAGGCAAAATCTGTGATAAGCCTTTGGTGTGAGTTTCCCAGCCCTGTTTTATTTTAAAAGTTCAGTCTGAGACTCTATAAATGCTTCAGCAAAATAAAAAGCTTATAATCAATTATGGTTATAAAAATCATCAGACCAAAATCAGTGAGAACAGACCTATTTTGCAAAAAAACTAGCCTTAATTTGGTTATATTTAATAAAAATAAGGATAACTTTAAGGAAAAAAAGATACTTCAAAATGTTAAATACCAGTTTGTTAATGGAGGTCTGCATCTAATAAGACTCATCTCTTAGATAGTTCTTTGCTATTATGTGATATTAATGTAAAATTTAATTGAATTCTTGAAAAACACCCTAAGTTTGTTTCTGAAGCTTATCTCAGGTAATCTATCTTTGGATGAAGATCAGATGCCTCATGACCTGCAATCAGGACTGGAAAAAATATAATTTAAGGGACTGTCTCCAATATGGATAAAAGGACTTTTTTTATCAGGAGAACCTACACTACACCAGGATGAGAAGACAACGACATCAGAAGTAGACAGTTTCCCCAAGATGCTGGACCTGATTCTTATGATCATTTATGTTTTCTTGACTTCTTATACCTTTGCATATAAGTCAAATGCTTTTCTATCATAGGCCTGATCCTATGCCAGTTTTAAAAATCAATCCAATTTTTGGGTTTGTGGCCAATTACCTGTGTCTAGTTCTGGGTCACCCTGGTAAATTTCTCTACTACCAGACTCTAACTGGTTGGCCCTGAGAAAATTTACTTAAAAAAAAAAATATATAGTCATATTCAGGTCACTGTGATAATACTAGACAGGATCCCCTAACCGGGTCAATTAATAATGTCTGCTCTGACTCTGGCTATAAATTTGAGCTTTTTTCTATTACTCAAGTTCAATCAGAACAAGAAAAGTTTCCATAAAGGAGGGGAAAATCTCCCACAATTATGGGATGGATTTATATAGATAATACCAGGCTATGGTAATTTAGGTTTAGTCTCCCTCTGTGTTAAAAAAAAAAAAAAATTAAATCATACTAAAGATAATCAGTCTAGTAACACTAGTAAACTGGGCTATGTGCCTTATAGATGGTGCCAATATATCATTTTTTCTGGAAAATAAAGATTCTACAGGGCAGACTAAGTCAGATAACCTGAAAATATACTGGGCTACATCTAATGGAAGTTCTTAACATAAGTCTTAACTTGTGACTTTACTAATACTGTTGGCTATGTTATTTGTATATCACCTGTTTTACGAAATTGCTCTTTCTTATACTGTCAAATATGTGTGTGAGTCCTCTAATAGAGTAATATATAGTCCCATATGAGATCAATGATGGTAAAAGTGTAACTCTAGATATGGCAAGAAGCCACAAGAGAGAATATTTTCCTGGACCAAGAAGCTAGTAAGACCTAGTGGTCCAGAGAATTTCGGATACTGTTTTATGGCCTAGTCCAGTAACAACACATTGAGTGGCCTATCAATAGAATCTTTGCCAAACCTGAGAATAGACATTCTCAGCACCATGGGATAAAATGGTCATGAAATGCCCCCCTCAAAATCATGGTCAAGTTTATGAGCAAAAAGGGGCTCTGCCAACTGAAGACTGACACTTGCCATCTACATCTATGAAGATTAAATCATGGCCGCTTCTACTGCTAAATTTCAACGCCCCTGAAAGGAGTTCAGGGTGAAAATCATGAATAAGGCACTTTGTGATCTGGGAAAAACTGGCACAACAGGCCTTCAGATAGTTAGATCTTTTCAGGAGAAGATTTTATGAGTCCCAATTCTTGCATCTTCTCATACCTAAAGAAACACTGACATCATTAATGGTGAAATCTACTTTGGCTATTAAGGAAAAGTTTACAATTAAAAATCAAAATAGAGTAGCGATGGTTCAGATATCCTGGGAAATAACTAGGTTATGCTATGGGTGTACTTTCAGATTAGACCTTGTATTGCTAAACACTTGAGTTTTCTGAGTCGTGTTAGGCTTGGATGCCACCATTTTCAAAACAATGTCTTTGAGCCCCGACCCAGGTGGAAGATGGTAGCTTCAGACTGAATACAAGATTCCTGGAGCACAGCTCTGTTGCCTCACCACCAACCAATCAGAAGGGGGTCACAAACCCTGCAACCCTCACCCCAAATGTTGCCTTCTGTTTCCGGGGACCAGAGATATCCTGTTAGGTCTCCTGTTTGGCCCTTGTCTATTTCATTTCTGAGAGGGGCCAACTAAATTGCTTTTACTACAAGGATAAAAGCTGGTTTCAGATGTGGAAAACTGCAACTTAGATCAGGTAGAGAGAGACTTCTGCTCTGCTAGGCAGGCCCTACGTCCATGCACAGCAGGAAGAAGTTACAGAAGAAAGAGACCTCTGCCCCAATTCCCAAGAAGTATCTTGAGTATGAAGTCTTTCAGGGGGCCTAGGTGCTGCATTAGGGGAAGAACGTTGTTTTTATGTGAATCACTCAGGGGTAGTCAGGGAGTCCTTGGCCAAGATAAGAGAAGGGCTGAGTCAGAAAAAAGAGAAAGAAAAATGCCTCAAAATTGGTTTGAATCCTGGTTCAACTCATCCCCCTGGTTCACAACTCTCATATCTTCCTTGGTAGGGCCCCTGATTATCTTGTTAATGCTACTCATTCTCGAGCCATGCCTACTAAACTAATTGGTGGCCTTCATTAAAAGCCACATCAGCTCATGGTGTGCAGATCACAATATAAAGCCTTGCCAATGGTCCCCTTAGCGGGAGACAATATAGAGCTGACCCCAGACCCATGATTGGGTCTGTCCTGGATCCCAGAGAAGGGGGGAATGAAGTATCTAAGCTACTCCATTTTGTAAGGTTCCAGTAAAAGAACCTCTAGAAATCCCTTAACCCCACCCCACTACCCGCAGACCAATCAGAACCCGTGGCCAGCCCAGGAAATGGGAACCAATCAGAATCCAACACCTAACCCTTCCACAGAAGGTAACCAATTAGACATCTCCCAACCCAGAAACTCCCGTTTTTCAAATTTCTGGCTCGAGAATACCCTATATAAGCAATGTAACCCAGAGGTCAGGGCTCCTCCCTATAGCCTCTGCATCGGTATCGGTGGGAGCCCCAGCTTGAGCTTAGTAATAAAAACTCTCCTGGTTTTGCATCAGATATCGGCTCCCTGGTGCTCATTGGCAGATTTCGCAACTTGGGCATAACACTATCAGCCTAGATACCACAGTGAAGACAACACTGAGCAGCCACACGAGAGCAGCTTTGGACAAGTGGCATAAGTGAAATAAGGATATGACTTGCAAAAACAAAAATCAAAAGAAAAAGAAAATGAACAGCAACCAAAAAAAAAAAAAAACAGACCCACACCAACTCACAATATTTCAGAATCTAATGATAAAATTAAAGATATAAAAAATTTCCAGAGAGATAATAGCTATCACACTAATAATTACTTTTGTGAAAGGCATCAGACTACTCAGCTAACTGTAATACTGAGAGCTAGAAGACTGAATCAATGCTTTGAAAATCTTGATGGAAAATTATTTCCAAGCTTGAGGTCTATTTTTAGCCAAATTATCCATAAAACATAATAGAGAGATACAGTTTTGGACAATATCTCAGAAAAACCCTATGAACCACGAACCATGAGAAGCTTCTAGAAGATGCATTCCACCAAAATAAAAACGGAAAAGACATGATGGTATACAATAAAGAATTTGACATTTTTCTCTGGTTCCTGAAAAGGAGATTAAATCCTTGGAAAGTTTTAAGTATTATGAATGCCTATGTTAACCATGAACCCTTAGATCATATAGCAGTTTATGCTAATGAGATGAGTCCTGGGGCTGGTCAATAAAAAGGCCAACTATGTAATCAGAGTTGAGACTTTGAGACAGCCCAAACTCCAGGAAGGGAAAGGGTACTGGAAAGTGAATTCAATCATGTGGTCAGTGATTCCATCAATTATGTCTACATAATGAAACCAGAAAAAAACACTCTGTACACCAAGGCTCCCTGGAACTTCCCAGTTGGTGAACACTTTGATGTGCTTGAACAGTGATGAACAATGAGTCCCATGGAATCCAATGGGAAGAGGGCATGGAAGCTTTAGGTTTGGGCTCACCCAAATCTTGCTCATTTTATCCTCTATAATTATAATTTAGTTGTTAACAAAAAGGACTTTACTGAATTCTTTGATTGATCCTAGCAAATCATTTTGGAGAAGGAAATGGCAACCCACTCCAATGTTCTTGCCTGGAGAATCCCAGGGATGGGGGAGCCTGGTGGGCTGCCATCTATGGGGTCGCATAGAGTCAGACACGACTGAAGCGACAAATCATTTAATCTGAAGGTATCCTGGGAACCCCTGAATCTGTAGACAGTCAAATTTACAAGTGACCTGGGGACACCAAAAGTACAACTGGTATCTGAAGTGAGGGCATTTGGACACCACGTCCTTTAATTTGGGGTGGGGTCTTTGTTAACTTTGAGGAGTTATCAGAATAGTATTATAGTATAGCATTTGGTGTCACGATGGTACCAAGGCTGTTGCTCTAGAGTCATAGCCCTGCCCCTCTCTTGAAAGGAAACCAATTACTTTAATCTAAGATTCAGGAGGAAGCTGCAAAGAGAGTAAAAAAGAACTGGTTAGAATCAACAAAGCCTAAGATGGCAGACCTTGCACTTCATTAGATGTTCACTGAAATACATTAGCATGCCAGATGACACATCCGCCAGCATCACAAGAGTTGACAATTGCCACAACTGGAGAACTCCATACAGGGACTCACAAGAAGAGCTGCATCAGTTCCAGGAGATCAAACCAGTCAGTCCTAAAGGAAATCAACCCCAAATAATCATTGGACAGATTGATGCTGAAGCTGAATCTCCAATACTCTGGCCACTTGATGCGAAAAGCTGACTCACTGGAAAAGAGTCTGATGTTATGAAACATTGAAGGCAAAAGGAGAAGAGGGGCAGCAGAGGATGTGATGGTTAGACAGCATCACTGACTCAATGCACATGAATTTGAGCAAACTCTGGAAGATAGTTTGGAGACAGAAGGACAGGGAAGCCTGGTGTGCTGCAGTTCATGAGGTCACAAAGAGTTGGACACAATTTAGCCCTGAACAACAATCAGTTCCAGGTTCCAATCATGCCTTTGTGCTCAGATAACTCGTGAATATTCCTCCTACTCTTCCCATCCACTCCCTTTTACCAGATTGTGCTATATATTGGATTTCTCTGCCTGAATTGGGTTGGGAATTTGATCTACTTCCCACTTCTCCATTCTTTGGCCACTGAATTAAAGTTTGTGCTGTCCCAGGCTCAGTTTTTATCACTGGCTGCATAAATCTGATCAGAAAGAAAGGCTCCCTGGCTGAGACAAAGGGTCTTGGCCTGGACCTCAGTGCTGGTCTAGTTGACTAATTACAATTCCTTATAACAAGAATACAAGAAATCCAATAAGTCTAAGAGGCAATTAGATAATTCCAAGGTTGCTAATGTGAGGAAGTTCCACGGTTGGTAGCTTGAAGTTTTAAAAAGAAACCATTCCAGAGCAAAGGATGAAGGAGGGCTCCTAGAAAAACTAAACTGATAGATGACCTGATGGTTTGGATCATATACAGAGTATATTTTTGATTCCTTGATAGATTATGATTGAATTTTGAAAGCTACATTTAAAAAAGCAAATAATAAAAAGTAATTATTTACTACAGGTAAATTATAAAATTATAGGGAACAAAAGCATAATATATGTCTCAGCTCTAAATGATAAAGGCATTAAATTTAATCATCTCTCAATCTTTTTTCAAATATGGATAGTAAAAGTTTGATATGAGGGAAATAAGTGCCTATCTACCTATTTATTAAGTTAATATGTATTCTCCAAAATTTTAAATCTGATACTATAAAGCAAAACATCTAGATATATGAAGGTACAAACCATAAATGGTGAGTAAAAGCGTAGGGAATACGTTAACTCAAGGATGATTTTAGAGCCTGGGTCTCTGTAAACATTCAAATTTACTGGGGATTCAGAACTTGTAAGTTTTCCATTAAGAAAAGCAACAAGTTACAGGTATATATAAATACTGTGTAACATATTCAGTGGAGTTTTTGGACGCACCCTATAACATCTATTTTCAATTTTCTTAAGAAAACCATTTGAATGTTCACAGTTCTGCTGCTGCTAAATCGCTTCAGTCATGTCTGGACTCCGTGTGACACCATAGATGGCAGCCCGCCAGGCTCCCCTGTCCCTGGGATTCTCCAGGCAAAAATACTGGAGTGGGTTGCCATTTCCTTCTCCACAGTTCATGGACTACTAAATATATATACATATGGTTTCCTGAAACTTTAGACAAAATATGAAATTCATTTTTAAATATCTTTTGTTTTTCCAAGCTTTTTAAAAGTAGAATTGTAGAGAAGAATTTCTTACCTGTTTGAAACTTTGATTTTTAAAAAAAATTATGTATATCCTATTATTTGATAATATACAGAACTTAAAAGATAAATAAAGAGTAAATAATGATATTGGAAAAAATGGAAATAGTTTGGCCTCTCATTTTCACATAAACATGCAGGCTTATAAAATAGAGTCGGTGAAGAGAATTAAGGAAAGGCAAAAAAAAAGAAAGGTTTGAGTTTTGTGACCTTGAAGCTAAAAGGAGCCAGATAAAGAGCAAGCTAACTTAGTAAGTATAAAGGATATAAAAATACAAAAGTTTGAGTGTGTAAAGGTACATTTTTGGGGGATATAATAAATTATATTTATCAAAGAAAATATATTACAAGTTAAACTACATTATATTAAACTTATAAAAATATTTAAATGATCAATATATAAAGACCACCTGAACAATTTTACAGAGGTTAAGAGGAACCTGGTTTCAATGAATATTTCTTTACTTAATAATTTTCTTGTATCTAACACAAAGTGCTGTTTAGAAGACTGACAGAAATGAAGTATGTGAGAAGAGCACTGTACACTCAATAATGTTGCCAGATACTATCTTTACGATGTGTCTATGGATTGCTGAGGTTGCCAACTGGTTCAATTGTTTTCTTTCATTCACATCTGATTCCCTCTTTAGCTCCACAATGAGGAAAGGATCATCTGAGATCTGTGTCTGGACAATGTCCCAGTGCCAGGAAAAAGGACTGTGAGAGTAGTATCATTCTTAACAAGGTAGCACAGGGTCTCCAAGATGTTTCCCAATGTCAGAGTCAATAAATCCCTCTTGAGCAGTGTGTTATCAGATACGTGGAAGGACCCCTGTTCCCAAAGGAATTTCTAATTTGAAAAGTAATTAGAGCAGATTCTTTCTTACTAAAGAGCCTTGTTTTCAAGGTTGAGCACAGTGTGGGGAGACTAAAATTTTGTGTGTAAACAAACCTGCAACTGCTGTGATCATTAATTGAACGCCCTGCTCTAAACATAATTGATGGTTTATACTTTTTCTCTTTGAGCAGTTCTTTCCCCCAAGCATGCCCTGCCCCTTACTGTGCTGTCTGGTCCTTGATCATCTTGTTACAGTGACAAGAAACAAGCCTACAGAGAGAGCATCCAGTCTTTCCTTCCTGCTGAGCTTTCCAAGCCAGCTTCTATAAAATCGTATGTTACATGTAAAAAGATTTTCATAAGCTGTGAAAAGCATGCCTTGAAAATAACATTCTAAGTGAAATCACTGTTTTATTTCCTAGATCAAAATGACAAATTGTAATTCAGAAAGGAAAATGATTCTGCATTCTCTATAAACCACCATTCCTCTCTTTCTTTCCCCTGTATCTCACATATTGAAGTCTCTATTAAGGGGAGTGGAGTTCAGCCCACCTTCTGCAGCAGGGAGACAGGAAGACATCCCTTACAAAGACAGTAAGAAAGTGCCAGCATGAGTAAAATAGAGCAAAAGAGAACATTTGTCTGATCTTCCTCCTCTTTTCCTTATATTTTCTGCTATCCTTTTCCTCTCTTCTATTTGCACTCCTCAGGACTTAAAAACATGAAGGTATTACTGTGGGAAACACAGAGACTATTACCAACGCAAATTCAGTGAAGAAATATGATCATGGATTGCTTACATCCTCAAGGACTATCCTATTAACATGAAGAGTAGCCTAAGAAAAGCAAAACAAAATCAACTTTCTTCAACATGATTTTACAAAAGTAAAAAAATCCAATGCTAAAAACAATCTTATCTGCCAACACTCTACTAAATTTAGCATCTTATTTTATTTCTAGAACAAATTCTGAGTGTTACTGTGCATCATATTTCTTCATTCAACAGTAATATTCTGTATTGTGTCTATTACATGCCAAACACTCTTCTATGCACTAGGGATTTAACAAAACAGACAAACTCTATCATGATAGAATCTGTGTTATAAGGGGGAAGATTAGACAACACAAAAGGCTTAAATGGGTTTAGATAGTATGCTTGAAATTAACAAGTGTTTTACAATAAAACAAAGTAGGTTGATTTGCTAGAAAGGAAGGGAAAGAGCAACAGGACTTGAGTCAGAGAAGCAAGGAAGCTCAGCTCATGGTGGGCCCTGCAAAGGAATTCTTATGACTCTTGCTTTTAATATGAATCAAAGGAGACAGCCATTGGGCTGTTAAACAGATGAGTAACATTATCTGAACTAAGAAATTTTAAAAGATCACTGTGATGAACATTGGGGTACACATGTCTCTTTCAATTCTGGTTTCCTCTGTAGTTTATGTCCAGCAATGGGATTGCTGGGTCATAAGGCAGTTCTATTTGAAGCTTTTAAGGAATCTCCACACTGTTCTCCATAGTGGCTGCCAATACTCTGCTAAATTTAGCATCTTATTTTATTTCTAGAACAAATTCTTAGTGTTACACCAACAGTGTAAGAGGGTTCCCTTTTCTCCACACCCTCTCCAGCATTTATAATAGCCAGGACATGGAAGCAACTTAGATGTCCATCAGCAGATGAATGGATAAGAAAACTGTGGTACATACACAAAGGAGTATTACTCAGCCATTAAAAAGAATACATTTTAATCAGTTCAAATGAGATGGATGAAATTGGAGCCTATTATACAGAGAAGTAAGCCAGAAAGAAAAATACCAATACAGTATACTAATGCATATATATGGAATTTAGAAGGATGGTAATGATAACCCTGTATGCGAGACAGCAAAAGAGACACAGATGTATAGAACAGCCTTTTGGACTCTGTGGGAGAGGGAGAGGGTGGGATGATTTGGGAGAATGGCATTGAAACATGTATAATATCATATATGAAATGAATCGCCAGTCCAGGTTCAATGCATGATACTGGATGCTTGGGGCTGGTGCACTGGGATGACCCAGAGGGATGGTATGGGGAGCGAGATGGGAGGGGGGTTCAGGATGGGGAACATGTGTATACCTGTGGTGGATTCATGTTGATGTATGGCAAAACCAATAAAATAGTGTAAAGTAAAAAATAATAATAATTAATTATTTTTTAAAAAGAAAAAGAACAAGGTAGACATGGAAAATACAGCTCTCAATGACAAGTTGTATTTTTTCCTGTAAACTAAAGAGAAACAAAAAAATGATCACTGTGACATGAAATCATTATACGAAAAAATTATACCCACAGTTCCTTCTTTTTAGAAGCCTCAGGAACTAAATTCTTTATAGTGTTAAGTTGAATATTATGAACTAGATCAGCAGACTGGATTTACAAAATCTGGAGGATAAAGTTTTGGTCCAAAGCCAAAAAGAAAAGGCCAAGCAAGCAAATTATTTAGAAAAGCATTCCAGCAGTTTCAAGAAATTGCTTGAAGAAATAAACCACCAGTGGAGACAACCCTTATCTGCTTTCTTCCTAAAGAAGCCACCTGTATATTTTATTCCTCTCACATCACTCATCCATGGTGGCTGCTGTTCAGCCAGGCTTCACAATCTGAACACGCCTGCTATCAAGAACATTCTGTGCTCATGCCACCTTAGAGACACATCATTTCCTCATCTCTGCTTCAACCCAACTTAATTCATTTACTGCAGTGCCCTTTGATGTAGTAATTTTTCTAAAATGCTGTTTTAGAGACTTCTCACTTCTATTCCATAAGTGTTTTGAAGTACTTCTTATACTTTAATCTCTTCATAAATGTTCTTCAAAGTGGAAGGATCTTAATTAGGCACAAATTAAATTGCTAATGTCTTTGATAAAGAGCCCCTTCATGGATTGCAGCCTTGTCATGGTGAAGGGGCTTTCTTAACTCAAGGAAGCTCTGAGCCATGCCCTGCAGGGCCACCCAAGACAAGATAGGTCACAGTGAAGAGTGTTAACAAAATGTGGTCCAACAGAGAAGGAACTGTGGTCCAATCCAGTATTCTTGTCAGGAGAATCTCAAGAACAGTATGAAAAGGAAAAGATATGACACCAGAAGATGAGCTCCCTAGGTCAGAAGGTGTCCAATATGCTACTGGGGAAGAGTGAAGGGAAATTACTAACAGCTTCAGAAAGAAGGAAGTGGCTGGGTGAAAGCAGAAATAACACTCAATTGTGAGTGTATCTGGTGGTAAAAGTAAAGCTTGATGCTGTAAAGAACAATATTACATAGGAACCTGGAAGGAATATTATTAGGTCCACAAATCAAAGTAAATTGAATGTGGCTGAGCAGGAGATGGCGAGAGTGCACATTGACATCTTACGGTATGTGAACTAAAATAGATGGGAATGGGAAGCAGAGCAAAGGCTAATAGAGTTTTGTCAAAAGAACACACTGGTCATAGCAAACCACCTTTCCAAAAACCCAAGAGTCATCTCTATACAAGGACATCACCAAAGGTCAATACCAAAATCAGACTGATTATATTCTTCACAGCTGAAGATGGAAAATTTCTATACAGTTAGAAAAAAACATGACCTGGAGATGACTGTAGCTCAGACCATGAGTTCCATATTGCAAAATTCAGCTGTAAATTGAAGAAAATAGGAAAAATCACTAGGTCATTCAGGTATGATCTAAATCAAATCTATTATGATTATACAATAGAGGTGACAAACAGATTCAGGTGATTAGATCTGGTAGATAGAGTGCATGAAGAAATATGGATGGAGGTTCATAACCTTCTACAGGAGGCAATGACCAAAATCGTCCCCAAGAAAAAGAAATGCAAGAAGACAAAGTGGTTGTCTGACGAGGCTTTACAAATAGCAGAGGAAAGAAGAGAAATGAAAGGCAAGGAAGAAAGAAAAAGATATACTCAACTGAATGCAGAGTTCCAGAGAATAGCAAGGAGAGATAAGGTCTTCTTAACAGCAAGGAGAGATAAGGCCTTCTTAAATGAACAATAGAGGAAAACAACAGAATGGGAAATACTAGAGATCTCTTCACAAAAATTGAAGAGATCAAAGCATTAAAAAAAAAAAAAAACAGAAATGGTAAGGATGGAACAGAAGCAGAAGAGATTAAGAGGTGGCAAGAATATACAGAACTGTACAAGAAAGATCTTAATGACCTAGATAACCACAATAATGTGGTCTCACACCTGGAGCCAGACACCCTGGAGTATGAAGTCAAGTGGGCCTTAGGAATAATTATCATGAACAAAACTAGTGGAGGTGACAGAATTCTGGTGGGGCTATTTAAAATACTAAAATATGATGCTGGTAAAGTGTTGCACTCAATATGTCAGCAAATTCAGAAAACACAGCAGTGGCCACAGGGATGGAAAAAGTCAGTTTTCATCCCATCCCAAAGAAGGGCATCCCAAAGAATGGTCAAACTACTACACAGTTGCATTCATTCCACAAGATAATAAGGTTATGCTCAAAATCCTTCAAGGTGGGCTTCAGCAGTACATGAACCAAGAACTTCCAGATGTACAAGCTGGATTTAGAAAAGGCAGAGGAACTAGAGATCAAATTTCCAACATTAATTGGATCATAAAGAAAGCAAGGGAATTCAGGAAAAACATCTACTTCTGTTTCACTGACTATGCTAAAGCTTTTGACTGTGTGGATCACAACAAACTGTGGAAAATTTTCAAAAGATGGCACTATCAGACTGCCTTACCTATCTCCTGAGCAACTTGTAGGTGGACCAAGAAGCAACACTTAGAACTGGACATGGAACAACTGACTAGTTAACAGTTAAGGAAGGAGTAGGACAAGGCTGTATATTGTCACCCTGCTTATTTAACTGCTAATGATGTACTCTATGATGTAGAGCACATCATGCAAAATGCTGGGCTGGATGAATCACAAGCTGGAGTCAAGACCACTGGGAGAAATATCAACAACCTCATATATGCAGATGACACTACTCTAATGATAGAGAGTGAAGAGGAACTATAGAGCCTCTTGAGGGTGAAAGAAGAGAGTGAAAAAGCTGTCTTGAAACTCAACACTGAAAAACCTAAAATGGCATCCTGTCCTATCACTTCATGGCAAAGAGATGGATAAAAAGTGTAAAGAGTGACAGATTTTTTTCTTGGGCTCCAAAATCACTGTGGACTATGGCTTCAGCTATGAAATTTCCCTGTAAGAAAAGCGATGGCAAACCTAGACAGCATATAAAAATGAGAGGCATCACTTTCCCAGCAAAGGTCCATACAGTCAAAGCTACGGTTTTTCCAGTAGTAATGTACAGCTCTGAGAGCAGGACCATAAAGAAGGCTGAAGGGTGAAGAATTGATGATTTCAACTTGTGGCCCTGGAAGACTCTTGAGAGTCCCCTGGACAGCAAGGAGATCAATTAATCCTAAAGGAAATCTACCCTAAAAGTTTATTAGAAGGACTGATGCTGAAGCTCCAATACTTTGGCCACCTGATGTGAAGAGTCGACTCACTGGAAAAGACACTGATGCTAGGAAAGACTGACAGCAAAAAGAGAAGGGGGCAGCAGAGAAAGAGAGTTAGATTGCATCACTGACTCAATGACGTGAATTTGAACAATCTTTGGGAGACTTAGTGGAGGACAGAGGGGACTGGCATGCTATAGTCCATGGGGTGAGAACTAGTGGAACACAACTTAATGATTGAACAACAACAACAAAGGATAAACACATGCAATTCCCTACTCTTCTACAAAATGTTATAGGAAATTAAACTTGTTCATTAGTTAGAGAACTTTTTATATACCGCTTAATACACCTACATGCAATCACTGTCCTAAAGTTTTATACTTAAAAAGGATGCACTCCTAGCTCTTTAAAAGTTCACAGTCCAGTGAAGTAAGACAATTAACAGGCAAGTGCAGATCAGAGAGATACTGGCAGATAAGAACTCAAAGGACTGGTACCTCCCTCACATTTGACAGAGGGGAGTCAGGAGTTGTCCAGGCAAATAATACAATTCTAAATAAAACTGAAAATACAGGTTAAAGACTGAAAAAATTACATGAGACATCAGACAGCTTAGAGTCTTTGGACTAAATTGTGCTTCCCTCCAAAACTCTTAAGTTCAGTCATAACCTCAAATGTGAGCATAGTTGGAGATAAGGGCCTTTGAGAGGGCAATTAAAGTTAAATGAGGTGATAAAGGTGGAGCACAAATATAATAGGAGTGGAGTCTTTATACGTATATGAAAAGACACCAGGGCACGTGCATAGAGAAAAAGCCGTGTGAAGACACAGAGAGAATGCTTCTTTGCAAGTCCAGGAAAAAAGCCTCAACAGAAACCTAACCTGCCAGCACTTTGACCTCAGACCTTCAGTTTCCTGATCAGCGAGAAAATAAATTTTCTGTGGTATTTTGTTATGACAATATGAGCTTACTAAAGACAACAAGATCAAAGACAGCCAGGATCAAGGACAGTCAATAAATAAGACTAGGGCATAGGATATGGTGAGGGGATTCACAGAACGAGGACTGGCTAGCTGCAACACTTTAGTCGTGTCCAACTCTGTGCAACCCCCATAGACAGCGGCCCACCAGGCTCCCCCATCCCTGGGCTTCTCCAGGTAGAAACACTGGAATGGGTTGCCATTTCCTTCTCCAAGGCATGAAAGTGAAGTTGCTCAGTCGTGTCCGACTCGTAGCGACCCCATGGACTGCAGCCTACCAGGCTCCTCTATCCATGGGATTTTCCAGGAAAGAGTACTGGAATGGATTGCCATCGCCTGATTGGTGGTTGTCAAATCAGGAAGATGGTCTGTAAGTTTGGACTGAAGCCTTGGATAGAAGTCAGACCAAAACAAGTTCCAGTTCAGTTCAGTTGCTCAGTTGTGTCTGACTCCTTGTAACCCCATGAACCGCAGCACGCCAGGCCTCCCTGTCCAGTATCAACTCCTGAAGTTCACCAAAACCCATGTCCATCGAGTAAGTGAGGCCATCCAGCCATCTCATCCTCTGTTGTCCCCTTCTCTTCACGCCTTCAATCTTTCCCAGCATCAGGGTATTTTCCAATGAGTCAGTTCTTTGCAACAGGTGTCCAAAGTATTGGAGCTTCAGCTTCAGCATCAGTCCTACCAATGCATATTCAGGACTGATTTCCATTAAGGATGGACTGGTTGGATCTCCTTGCAGTCCAAGGGACTCTCAAGAGTCTTTTCTAACACCATAGTTCAAAAACATCAATTCCTCTGTGCTCACCTTTCTTTATAGCCCAACTCTCACATCCATACATGACTCTTGCAAAAACCATAGTTTTGACTAAACAGAACTCTGCTTTTTAATAGATTGTTTAAGTTGGTCATAGCTTTTCTTCCAAGAAGCAAGAGTTTCTTTAAATTGCATAGCTGCAGTCACCATCTGCAGTGATTTTGGAGTTCCCCAAATAAAGTCTCTCACTGTTTCCACTGTTTCTTTACCTATTTGCCATGAAGTGATGGGACTAGTTGCCAGGATATCGGTTTTCTGAATGTTGAGCTTTAAGCCAACTTTTTCACTCTCTTCTTTCACTTTCATCAAGAGGCTCTTTACTTCTTCTTCACTTTCTGCCATAAGGGTGGTGTCATCTGCATATCTGAAGTTATTGATATTTCCCTGACAATCTTGATTCCAGCTTGTGTTTCTTCCAGCCCAGCATTTCTCATGATGTACTCTGCATATAAGTTAAATAAGCAGGGTGACAATATACAGCCTTGACGTACTCCTTTTCCTATTTGGAACCAGTCTGTTGTTCCATGTCCAGTTCTAACTGTTGCTTCTTGACTTGCATACAGATTTCTCAGGAGGCAGGTCAAGTGGTCTGGTATTCCCATCTCTTTCAGAATTTTCCACAGTTTGTGGAGATCCATACAGTCAAAGGCTTTAGAATAGTCAATAAAGCAGAAGTAGATGTTTTTCTGGAACTCTCTTGCTTTTTAATGATCCAACAGATGTTGCCAATTCAATATCTGATTCCTCTTCCTTTTCTAAATCCTGCTTGACCATCTGGATGTTTACGGTTCACTCACTGTTGAAGCCTGGATTGGAGAATTTTGAGCATGTGAGATGAGTGCAACTATGCAGTAGTTTGAGCATTCTTTGGCATTTCTTTTCTTTGGGACTGGAATGAAAACTCACCTTTTCAAGTCCTGTGGCCACTGCTGAGTTTTCCAGATTTGCTGGCATATTGAATGCAGCACTTTCACAGCATCATTGATTAGGATTTGAAATAGTTCAACTAGAATTCCCTTACCTCCACTAGCTTTATTCATAGTGATGCTTCCTAAGGCTCACTTGACTTCACATTCCAGGGTGTCTGGCATCTACATTTGTTATCACAAAACTCCCATTCTTTATTATCTCTATAACAACTAAGCAAATTAATATACCTACATACAATGAACAGTATGATTAATATTTTGAAGAATTTGCATAAAGATGCAGAATAAAAAAACACTCAGACAAAATAAAAACGTTAGAGTGATCTGGATCAGCTCTCATTTTGCAGACAAAAATGAGGTTGATGTAAAATAAAAGGTTCAGGGACTTCCTTAATGCTGTAAGGCCATACAGTAGTTAGAATTTAAGAGGGCTTATGCCTCCCATATCCATGCTCTGCTTATGAACTCCATAAATGCACACATATTCCAACAATTCTTATAATTTTTACCACTAAATGCTAAGTGCTGAACTTTAGAGACTGAATATTTTAGGAACTGTGTAATTTGACTCTATGTTTCACAGATGGAAGAACTGAGACCCATATCTTTAATCAGGGCTTCTCTTGTGGTTCAGATGGTAAAGAATCTGCCTGCAATGCAGGAGACCTGCGTTTGATCCGTGGGTCAGGAAGATCCCCTGGAGAGGGGAATGGCAACCCATGTCAGTATTCTTGCCTGGAGAATCCCATGGACTTGAGAAGCCTGGCAGGCTACAGTTCATGAGGTGGCAAACAGTTGGACACAACTGAGGGACTAACACTTTCACTTTTCATACTTAACTGGTGGGACACAACATGGAAGAGTAGCCTCCTTATAAGTACAGACTTAGACTGACGTATACTGCCTTATGTTATGCCCGAAGTCCGAGTCCCTAAAACTGAGAGAATAAGACATCCACAGCAATGCAAAAGCATAAAGGGGTTTTATGGCTAGCTCGAGCTAGGGCTCCCGTCTCATCCAGCACAGGTGGAGTCTTGACAAGAGCCCCGAGCTCTGAATCACAGCCGCTTTTATACAGGCGGTTCTTAGTACAGCTGGTGGGTAATGATTGGCTGAGCCATACGTGTGTGCGATTTTCAAATCCCACATCGCTATCCGGACTGGCTCAGGTTTGGTGCCATCAGGGACTTTCCCAGGGTGTGGTTCTCCAGAATCACAACTCAGGTTTTACAAGCATCTGAATCTTAGGCTTAGTATAGCTTGTTGAGCCTGTCATGGCTCAGGTCTGGTTCCTTAACACCTTACAGCCTTGTTAAGTAATACAATGCCTGGTCACAAAACAGTAATGCAGTAAGGATTATGTGGATAGAATAAACAATCATAGGCTGCATAATCTGCAGAAAAAAATAAGCTAACTATACAATTTGGTCTGTTTTTAATTATCACCATGTACCATTAATACTAAACAACTTCAATGATTAAATATCATGAAAAGAATCTTGTCAACCTCCCAAATAATGTTGAAAACAGTATTTAATTTTTTGTAGGGTACTCATAAGCTTAAAATTTACACATATTTATTATTTATCCTTTAATAGGCATCATGTTCTACATAGCAGGAAGTTTAGAGTATTCCCAATTATCTAGCTCCAAAAGGAGTTTCTGATGCGCCTGGAATCATTTTATGTATCAAGAACAATTGAGACTATACTTAGCTATTAAGACGGTAAAAGTGCATCTTGGTTAATAACTTGTATATAAAGATGATTTGTGTATGTTCATCCCTGCTTTTACTGGCTTTCATTATGACATATATATTAATTTATCATACATAATATATATAAGAAGGAAAATTCAGCAAAAAGTTAAGCATTTTGTGGGGATGAGTTCAGTTCAGTCCTTCAGCTGTATCTGACTCTGTGATCCCATGAATCGCAGCACGCCAGGCCTCCCCTGTCCACCACCGACTCCCAGAGTTCACTCAGACTCACGTCCATTGAGTCAGGAATGCCATCCAGCCAACTCATCCTCTGTCGTCCCTTTCTCCTCCTGCCTCCAATTGCTCCCCAGTATGACAGTCTTTTCCAATCAGTCAACTCTTCACATGAGGTGGCCAAAGTACTGGAGTTTCAATTCAGCATCATTCCTTCCAAAGAAATCCCAGTGCTGATCTCCTTCAGAATGGACCGGTTGGATCTCCTTGCAGTCCAAGGGACTCTCAAGAGTCTTCTCCAACACCACAGTTCAAAAGCATCAATTCCTTGGCACTCAGTTTTCTTCACAGTCCATCTCTTGCATCCATACATGACCACTGAAAAAACCATAGCCTTGACTAGACAGACCTTTGTTGGCAAAGCAATGTCTCTGCTTTTCAATATACTATCTAGGTTGGTCATAACTTTTCTCCCAAGGAGTAAGCATTTTTAATTTCATGGCTGCAATCACCATCTGCAGTGATTTTGGAGCGCCAAAAGAAAAGTCTGACACTGTTTCCCAATCTATTTCCCATGAAGTGATGGGACCAGATGCCATGATCTTTGTTTTCTGAATGTTGAGCTTTAAGCCTACTTTGTCACTCTCCACTTTCACTTTCATCAAGAGGCTCTTTAGTTCCTCTTCACTTTCTGCCATAAGGGTGGTGTCATCTGCATATCTGAGGTTATTGATATTTTCCCGGCAGTCTTAGCATTTCTCATGATGTACTCTGCATAGACGTTAAATAAGCAGGGTGACAATATACAGCCTTGACATACTCTTTTTCCCATTTGGAACTAGTCTGTTGTTCCATGTCCAGTTCTAACTGTTGCTTCCTGACCTGCATACAGGTTTCTCAAGAGGCAGGTCAGGTGGTCTGGTATTCCCATCTGTTTCAGAATGTTCCACAGTTTATTGGGATCCACACAGTCAAAGGCTTTGGCACAGTCAATAAAGCAGAAATAGATGTTTTTCTGGAACTCTCTTTCTTTTTCGATCATCCAGTGGATGTTGGCAATTTGATCTCTGGTTCCTCTGCCTTTTCTAAAATCAGCTTGAACATTTGGAAGTTCATGGTTCATGTATTGCTGAAGCCTGGCTTGGAGAATTTTGAGCATTACTTTACTAGCATGTGAGATGAGTGCAATTGTGCAGTAGTTTGAGCATTCTTTGGCATTGCCTTTCTTTGGGATTGGAATAAAACTGACCTTTTCCAGTCCTGTGGCCACTGCTGAGTTTTCCAAATTTCCTGGCATATTGAGTGCAGCACTTTCACAGCATCATCTTTCACGATGTGAAATAGCTCAACTGGAATGCCATCACTTCCACTAGCTTTGTTCGTAGTGATGCTTTCTAAGGCCCACTTGACTTCACATTCCAGGATGTCTGGCTCTAGGTGAGTGGTCATACCATAGTGATTATCTTGGTTGTGAAGATCTTTTTGTATAGTTCTTCTGTGTATTTTTGCCACCTCTTAATATCTCCTGCTTCTGTTAGGTTCATACCATTTCTGTCCTTTATCGAGCCCATCTTTGCATGAGATGTTCCCTTGGTATCTCTAATTTTCTTGAAGAGATCTTTAGTCTTTCCCATTCTGTTGTTTTCCTCTATTTCTTTGCATTCATCACTGAATAACGCTTTTTTATCTTTTCTTGCTATTTTCTGGAACTCTGTATTCAGATGTTTATATCTTTCCTTTTCTCCTTTGCTTTTCACTTCTTTTCTTTTCACAGCTACTTGTAAGGCCTCTTCTGATAGCCATTTTGCTTTTTGCATTTCTTTTCCATGAGGATGGTCTTGATCCCTGTCTCCTGTACAATGTCATGAACCTCATTCCATAGTTCATCAGGCACTCTGTCATATCTAGTCCCTTAAATCTATTTCTCACTTCCACTGTATAATCATAAGGAATTTGATTTAGGTCATACCTGAATGGTCTAGTGGTTTTCCCTATTTTCTTCAATTTAAGTCTGAATTTGGCAATAAAGAGTTCATGATCTGAGCCACAGTCAGCTCCTGGGCTTGTTTTTGTTGACTGTATAGAGCTTCTCCATCCTTAGGTGCAAAGAATATAATGAATCTGATTTTGGTGTTGACCATCTGGTGATGTCCATGTGTAGAGTCTTCTCTTGTGTTGTTGGAAGAGAGTGTTTGCTATGTCCAGTGCATTTTCTTGGCAAAACTCTATTAATCTTTGTCGTGCTTCATTCCATATTCCATGGCAAAATTTGCCTGTTACTCCAGGTGTTTCTTGACTTCCTACTTTTGCATTCCAGTCCCCAATAATGAAAAGGACATCTTTTTTTGGTGTTAGTTCTAAAAGGTCTTGTAGGTCTTCATAGATCTGTTCAACTTCAGCTTCTTCTGCGTTACTGCTTGGGGCATAGACTTTGCAAGGATAGGAACATTTTATTGTGAAGTATTGAAAGAAATACTTGAAAGTTTTTATAAAATGATATCTACTTTTTTCTTCAATGTTTTTACCACAATGGCTCATCTGAGCTGAGCCTGGTGAAAGCAATGTCATGTCAAACAACTTGTTTTCTCCTTTCCACTCTCTCTATTTTATCAGAGGATAATCTGATAGAACATATACATAGCTCCCAGTGCCTGCTGTATGTGTATACACAAGACAGTTTTTCACACTACTTGAAAAAAAAAAATTCCAGTTTGAATTCAGGATCAATAACTTTAAAACTCGTTTTAAAATTTCCCCACTTAGGGCTTCCTGCTGGTTCAGTGGTAAAGAATCTGCCTGCCAATGCAGGAGACACAGGTTTAATCCCTAATCTGGCAAGATCCCACATGCTCTGGAGCAACAAAGCCCCTACACTGCAAATACTGAGCCTGTGCTATAGAGCTCGGGAATCACAACTACTGAGCCCACATGCCACAGCTACCGCAGACTGCACACCCCAGAGTCCATGCTCCCCAACAAGAGAAGCCACCACAATGAGAAGCTTGCACCACAATTAAAGAGGAGACTCCCGGTGCCACACCAAGGAAAAGCCCACGCAGCAGTGAAGATCCAGCACAGCCAAAATAAATTAATTAATTTAAAAAAAAAAACTATCCCACTTATTAAAAATCCCTAATCTTCAGCCCAGTAGTCTTATGTTATTATGAAAGTGAAAGTCATTCAGTCATGTCTGGCTCTTTCCAATCCCATGGACTATACAGTCTGTGGAATTCTCCAGGCCAGAATACTGGAATGCGTAGCCCTTTACTTTTCCAGAGGATCCTCCCCAACCCAGGGATCGAACCCAGGTCTCCCACATTGTGGACGTATTCTTTACCAAGTGAGCCACAAGGGAAGCCCAAGTATACTGGAGTAGGTAGCCTATCCCTTCTTCATGGGATCTTCTAGACCCAGGAATCAATCTGGGGTTATGTTATTATGGACTCACCCAATTTAACTATGTCAATGGACACCCCAAGTCTATTCACAATGGTTTATCCAGACAGGCTCTTCATAGCAAGAACTTTTAGACTTTGTAAACTCCATACATGTGCTCTAATGCTACATATAAAATGTTACATATGTGCAAATTTTTTTGACAGAAGATCCACATCTTTCACAAACCTCTAAGACGCTGTCAATCTAGTGAGCTGAGAAGTGAAAACCACATCAGAACATATTTATTCCTATATTCAAAGAGTAAGGAAATTTCATTTATTAAATCCAGGGCACATGGGATTTTCAGTTTTTCTAGTCATCTATTCAAAATAGTTCATAAGCAAGTTTCTTAAGAATGAATATCTTGACAACAGCAATAAATCAAATTTTCTTCAAATAAATATCTATCAATGTTTCACAGTGAGGAGCTATTTATTATATAGAGTTATCTAGACAGACAGATAGACAGATGTGAGTACAAAAGATTGTGTGCTGAGAGTTAACTAGATAGATACACAGATGTGAGTACAAAGGATTGTGTGCTGAGTCCAGATGTATGTTAATCCCTTATAGGATACGAGGAAGAAGAGAAAAACCTTTGACTGTTTCATCATGGCAAGAGCTGCCACTAATCCTGAGACACTATATGTGGCTTCTGAGGTCTTTATGAGGACTCCATTCCACCCCAGGGTAGAATCTGTGCTCTAGAGGCAGCGCTGACTGAGAGTCAGTTCAAACTCTTTGATTTAAAGATACATTGTTTTATAATTAATAGAAATTAGAACTGTTCTTCCTCTTGTTTTAAGTAAAAATGCTATTGCTATTTACTTAGTACCTGGACAACTTTGTTTGGTTTCTCTGAATGACTGGAAGTCAAAATAAAAGAAGGAAGAAAGCAAAGAAAGAAGGAAGACTAGTACATGTTTTTTTTTTAATTAAAAGAAACAAAATTAAATGTCCTATACAATACAATCATTCTTACTGGTCTATACTTAATCAGAATAAGGCAATTTACCAATAACAAGGTTCATACCAAGTAGGGAAAATTTAGTGTCCTAAATGCCAAAATCACTTATATTATTACAAATCCTAAATCCACAACTTAAAGACTTAAAAATTCAGTAGAATGAGGAGTTATAGCATCCTACATGTGATATTCTGGTTGAAACAAGGGGAAGAAGGCAAAAGCAAATAAATCATCATCCCTTCCCATGTTTTTTTAGAACAACATCTAAAAGATTATATTCTAGTGAGCAAAAAGACAGGCAATATGCAAGTTTATTTTTTCCTCTTTTGAAAATGAAAAATAAAAGCAAATAATACAATATTCAATTTATCACTCAGATTTAATACAGGATAACTTTTTTTACATATGTAATTTATTTTTAAAAATAAGATGTTAGATATTTTTCAGGATTCCCTTCTCTCTAAAACCAAAAGGCCCTAATTCCTTCAACTCAATCCCTTCCCATCAAGTCAGTTTGGAACTTGTGCACATTCTTCCATGAATGTACTTATATCAATATCAATATATGGTATTGCTTTATGCAGATATACAATGAAAAGCATAGCTTCATTTATTTTCTAGAGAAAGTATTCTAGCCTTCTGTTTCATTATCATTTATCTATCATCAAAATGTCAGTATTTGTTGAAATTTTCTATCTTATAAATGAGTTCTTTCTTGTCTGAATGATTGTTATAGACAAAAGTTAATCCACATAAAACAGAAAAGTGAACAAAAAGATTTATTAGAATATAACCTTTACACATCAAACTAAATTTATAAAATTTCAGATTGTGATAATTACTTTAAAACATTAACGATAATAATGTTTCAAGTGTTTCCAAGTGTGTTTTTCTAAAAAAAAATTACGATAAGATAAATCTACACTTATCTCTTTGCATTTGACTTACTCTATCCTCATTTTGTTTTCACTATTGACTCTTTATCAAATTTTCAGTAAGTCTTCCTTAACCTGATACTCAAATCATTCTCTGTTGAAATTCAACTAAATACTCATGTAGATTTTCTCTTTTTCAATTGCAAACTGCCCCATGTCTGCTATAATTTTATCAGTAGCTTTGTTTGTAATTTACACTTAATACCACTTTCATTAACTTTCTAAAAATTTTCAATTTGCTATTAGTTCCCACTGTCTTTTGTGTATTACTTTACTAGCATGTGAGATGAGTGCAATTGTGCGGTAGTTTGAGCATTCTTTGGCATTGCCTTTCTTTGGGATGGGAATGAAAACTAACCTTTTCCAGTCCTGTGGCCACTGCTGAGTTTTCCAAATTTCCTGGCATATTGAGTGCAGCACTTTCACAGCATCATTTCTCAGGATTTGAAACAGCTCCACTGGAATTCTATCACTCTACTAGCTTTGTTCGTAGTGATGCTTTCTAAGGTCCACTTGACTGCACATTCCAAGATGTCTGGCTCTAGATTAGTGATCACATCATCATGATTATCTGGGTTGTGAAGATCTTTTCTGTACAGTTCTTCTGTGTATTCTTGCCACCTCTTCTTAATATCTTCTGCTTCTGTTAAGTCCATACCATTTCTGTCCTTTATTGAGCCCATCTTTGCATGAGATGTTCCCTTGGTATCTCTAATTTTCTTGAAGAGATCTCTAGTCTTCCATTCTGTTCTTTTCCTCAGATATGCAGATGATACCACCCTTATGGCAGAAAGTGAAGAAGAACTAAAGAGCCTCTTGATGAAAGTGAAAGAGGAAAGCGAAAGAGTTGGTTTAAAGCTCAACATTCATAAAAAAAAGATCATGGCATCCGGTCCCATCACTACATGGGAAATAGATGGAGAACAGTGGAAACAGTGTCAGACTTTATTTTGGGGGCTCCAAAATCACTGCAGATGGTGACTGCAGCCATGAAATTAAAAGACGCTTAGTCCTTGGAAGAAAAGTTATGACCAACCTAGATAGTATATTCAAAAGCAGAGATATTACTTTGCCGACTAAGGTCCGTCTAGTCAAGGCTATGGTTGTCCCATTGGTCATGTATGGATGTGAGAGTTGGACTGTGAAGAAGGCTGAGCACCAAAGTATTGATGCTTTTGAACTGTGGTGTTGGAGAGTCCAACTGTGGTGTTGGGACTCTTGAGAGTCCCTTGGACTGCAAGGAGATCCAACCAGTCCATTCTGAAGGAGATCAGCCCTGGGATTTCTTTGGAAGGAATGATGCTAAAGCTGAAACTCCAGTACTTTGGCCACCTCATGCAAAGAGTTGACTCATTGGAAAAGACTGTGATGCTGGGAAGGATTAGGGGCAGGAGGAGAAGGGGACGACAGAGGATGAGATGGATGGATGGCATCACTGACTCGATGAATGTGAGTCTGAGTGAACTCCAGGAGATGGTGACAGGGGAGGCCTGGCATGCTGCAATTCATGGGGTCGTGAAGAGTCGGACATGACTGAGCGACTGAACTGAATTGAACTGTCTTTTGTGTTCTACATAAAGTAGTAAACATATTGGATTATGAATAAATAAATCAACAAAAATTATTACAGAATATATGATTGAAATTAGATTTACTTTATAATCATCAAATTCATCATTAAATAATTTCAAAAATGCTATGTTCTCAAGTACTATGATAGCCTAATGCTCCCTTCAGCCTGACAAATTTCTTCCTGACCATGGGTCCCCTAACCTCCCTTTTCTTAGAGCATTTACTCCAGAAATGTTCTGCCACATCTGTAATGGATAAATCTCCTTCAAAAGTCTCTTTGCAGTTTCAAGACTGTGAAAAGTCTTTTTGCAAGTACCTGGAAATGATCTCTTTAAAATATAATCATCCAGGAAGATCTAACAGTCTTTGGGTGATGGTAGGTGCCTAACTTCAAAGGACACCTTGCTCCAAATTGTAAAACTCCTGCTGTCACAAAGATACCAGCTTACCTTAAGAAAAGAAAGACGATTAAGTCATGTCCAACTCTTTTCAACCCCATGGACTATAGCCTGCCAGGCTTCTCAGTCCATGGAATTTTCCAGGCAAGGATACAGGAGTGGATTGCCATTTCCTTCTCCAGGGGATCTTCTCAACGCAGGGATCGAGCCCGGGTCTCCCACACTTCAGGCAGTCTTCTTATCATCTGTGCCACCAGGGAAGCCTGTAAGCTTACCTTAGGACAATGCCAATTAGCAAACTGAAATGGCCAAATGAAATGTTTTTAAGAGCATTCCAGCTCTTAAAAAGTCTCCAACCCTCGGCACACTTATGTCCTTTATATGTATACCTATGGCTGATTCATGTTGATGTTAAGAAACCAACACAATATTGTAAAGAAACTGTCCTCCAATTAAAAATAAAATAAAATTTAAAAATCTCCAGTCTTCAATTGAGTTAAGCTCAAACTCTTTCCTCTACTGTAACAGTTTTGAAGAAAGTCTTCCCTGCCTGTTTAACTCATGTGATTCAATTTTTCTCTGACAATGCTTTTTCTATTTTATTCCCTTACTTGCCAGGACTCATATATAAATTGAATACTCAACCAACCATAAATTCCTCTATTTCAGTATTAGACAATTTGGGAGGGTCCCATTGTTTTTTACAAAGCAGTTAAGAAATTTTGGAAAGAACAAAGCTTTATTATTAACATACTTACTTCTTAACTTTAATAGATATGGTGCATTTTTATCATTCAAACTGCAATATTTGATTTTTAAGAGCAAGGGCCCTGCTTTACTTTTTTCTCCATCATGCTTAATAGAATACTGACTGCATAGAATGTTTTTAAAAATGTAGTCCTGTTATGTGATTATGGCTATTTGTTCCTAAATTTCTATCCCTGAAAAATAGCTGAAAGGTAATCACAAGTAATATTAAATTCAAGGTATTTACTTGTGTTTCAGACAACACAGGTGCACAAGAAGTGGGGGGAAAAAAAACCTACATACCCAATTGTAGAGGAGAACTAGTTAATAAATTATAATAACACATATTTAGTGGGATAATCTGCAACATATACGTCAATATATTTGATTGGATAAATGGTTAATTACAGACTTGGGGTAGGAAATACACAAGGTGAGAATGTGTTATCTTATTACTACTGAAAAGGGAAGCCACCAATGAATTTGCATCTAGTCCGAACAGTATAGAATCCAGCCGAAGAGGCCAAAGAGAGAACACATTGAGAAGCGAGATAAACATTAGTTGATTAATGTAAACAATTCAACACACTAGGACTAAAACAAGCTTTCTAGTTCACAGAGATTTTTCTAAAATGACAAGGAAAGACAGAAATCCAAAACTCCAACTAATTTTATAAGGAGTAAATAGCACCAACATTTTATTCTTTAAATTGACATGTAAAAGAAAATAATTAAGCATTTATCCTAACTTTCTTGCATAAATTATTAAATGATCAAATAAACTTAGTTTATAAATGAAAATGATTATTTACAAATTCCAGTCAATACATGTGCAGTGATGAAAATTTTTAAATCATAATTTTGAACCACTAATGAGATAATTGATTCAGGCAATGTTTATTGATAGATTATGCCAGTACCAAAAGATAAAATGTTAGCTGAGATCAAGACACCACCAATTGAACCCAATGATGATTCTCAGCCTAATTTATAACGAGCAGATATCGCACACTGGATGACTACACACAATATGAGTTAAAGACACCACCACTTAAGTATTTTGCCAACAAAGAAATGTCTAACCTAAATGTAGTTAAGACTGTAGCTGAATTATATTGCAATAAATACAAAGGACCGTTTTCTTTACTGAAGCAATGGCATTAAAAAAATGACAGCAGAAATCGTTCTATTTGAGGGACATAATAAAATATTATATATGGTCCTTTTAAATATCAATCCAAAATATAAAAGATAATTTTGATAGGTATGATTGTTGTACTGTGCTCATATAAGAAAATGTCCCTGTATTTTAGAAGTATATGCTTTATTTATAACACAAATACTGAAGTATATATTAAGATTATACAACGTCTACAATGGCTTCAAAAATATCTCAGCAACAACTGAAAAAGTGAAGGATTCATACCATGACCTCTAAAAGGTAAATTCTTCAGCATCATATGTTGATAAACAATAAACTGAGATTTAAATCCATATCTGTCTGTTTTTGTATCCAACTGTTCTTTGAAATGCTATGCTGGCACTACTCTTTCTATCCCAGGCGTAGCCCAAACAGGCCTTATGTACAGATAGAACACAGAGTCCAAGTAAGGAAAAAGAGTTAGTCACTTGTTCCAGCTGTTTGTTGATCTGGAAAACTCAGTCGCTTCCATTTAAACCCCATTTGCAGTACAGATCTCAATAAACTTTTAAAAAATTGCCACCAATTGAGAAACATTATTTAAAAGAGACTGTCAAATTGGCTCCTTTTATTCTACAGCAATTATACTCGTGGGATGATACACAGTTCCTTCAATCCTTCTTTATCTCTGCAGCTGCATTCTACACAGTTATAGATGTTAAGAGAAATGGACAGCAAAAACCCTCAGCTCCCCACAAGGCATCACACCTGGTTCCCCAAAAGTCCTTTGGAACACAGAGCATCTAGGTCACATTTCATTTATCATCATGTTGCTCAAAAGAAAAAAATGGCACCCACTCCATTTTATATAATCATAAGAGAGAGGATGGATACTGCATGAAAAAGAAATGCTAATTATAGAAAGAAAGCAGGTTGCTTCTACTTTTTCAATGAAGCTGACCACTCTGCCTCACAAAAGCAACTCCTACACCAGATTTCCATGACATAGTCCTTCCACATATCAGTATCCTTTAAAAACGGAGTCTATCAAAATAAAGGCAAGCATCAAGCTCTATTAAAAACTAAAATTTAATAAGTGGATGAAGAAAATGAATACAAGTTATGTATTCTGAAGATCTATTACAGAATTGCTATGATGTGATCTCAGTCTTTTAAAAGATCATAAGTTCACACCACTTGAAATCCAAATTTTCAATGAGCCCGATATCTTTCACACTGATTGTACCACCAAAAGTGACATTTCCTTAGCAAAGAGCACATTTAGCACACACAACGAATTTCTAACCTATTAGTCTCTAAGCTCTATTTTTTTTTTTTTTTTTTTGGCATTGATAGGTAGAATAGGAAAGAGGAGTCCAGAATGGTGGCAGCTAAAAGACAAAGAGGGAAAAGCCCACAAAAACAGAACCAAGGGGCGTTCGAGGGCCGGAGTAGGACCTCAGGTAAAACAAACAGCCTCCTGGCTAGCCCAGTTTACACAGGGCAGGCTCATGGGGAAGAGAAAAAACATGTAAAAAGAGGAGCCAAAATTGAGCTGGGGGCTTCTCTTCTCTTCGTGTCTTTTGGGTCGGCATGCCCTCACGCCTCGAAGATGTTTTTCCTTTACTTTTAAAATAAGACTAAGTTGTAACACAGAGTCATAACATTGGTCCGTCCAAGGTCTGTCACACTGGTCCTTCTGAGAGCTCTAACGCTGGTCTGTCCGTCGCTTCAAATTTTTGTTGCAACGAGACAGAACCGAGGAAATTACAAACTCCGCCAACAGCATCACAGCATATCCTGAATCCATTCACCTCCTTTGCAACCCTCCTACCAGAATTCCAGTCTCACCATTTTTCACTAGAGCTGTCAAAGTAAATCCCTAAACTATCTACCTTCTTCCAGTCTTGCTCTCCTTCAAATCACCTTCCAAAGTAAGATTAGAGTGGTTTTCCAGAAAGCAAAACCGTTCATAAACTTCTTGTTAACCACCAGATATGATGCAAGTGATTCATCATGACATCTATGAGCCTTTACGATTGTAGCTTGGCCAACTTTTCAACCTCACATCCTACTCCTCAGCCTGTATTCTGCACTGAAATTATCCAAAATCACTTCTACTTTCTTGAAAAAACTAGGTAGTCTAAAACCTCATAAACTGACTCCTTTCTATTCACTTTTTCAGCTTCTCTCTAACCACAGACATAAGCGCTCATCTGTTTCCACTGAGTAGTGGCCTGTGAGACTCCCCAGATACTATTAAATACATTCTGTTGTTCTCCTAATTCATTCTGCTAATAAATCCTGCAACAAGTCTTTGATTCTCATCCTTCTTTTGCTTCTCTACCCTCTTCCTCCAAACCAGAACCTGCCTTGTTCCCCAATTCTGTCCAAGTTACAACATGATTTAGGTAAAAGAGAGAGCAAGATTCCCCAAAGAAAACTTTTATTGACAGTTTCAATAATTCCCACCTCTTTCCACCATCACCATAAGCTACAGAAAGTCAAAGTCTCAAATTAGGTATCATCTTCTTTGAGAAGTCTTCCTTAATATCTTCCATGGAGCAAAACTTTGATTCTTGCTGCTTCCAAAACATGGTTTTTATACTTTTATAATTTAGGTATGTGTTTTCTTGTCTGTCTTTGCTAGACTGAAAACACCAAGAGGGCAAAAACCCTCTTTTATGTTTGATGCCTAGGCAAGGAGTGAAATAAAAGTAGTGTTTTCAAGTATTTCTGGGATTAACTTGAAAAAAATTATGATCAACTTTTACTCACCATTCTCCTTCTTATTCTCTTCACCTCAAGTCTGGTGCTATGAGTGACTTTACTTCCAAAATGAACTATATTTAAATGAAAAATGAAAAAAATATATATTCAAGAAACCTCTCTGGACTCAGAGGAAGTCAAAGATGGGTCAATATTTGTTTTGTAAATGACATTAAAGATATTACTTCAGTAATTCCTACCATAATAAAAATACATTAGTATATACAAAGTTTCCCCTCTGTCTCATGTGATAGAAGCTCTCCAAAACATGGGAATTAGCAATATGGAAATATACAAAGCATTATCTCTAATGACACACAGCTAACTAGCCTTGGGTGATGAAGCCTTAGAATATTTTCACAAAGGATGGTTGTTGTTGTTGCATGTACAAACCTCAACTTCTTAAAATATATACACTGGTAATGTGAGAAAGTAATATTTACACAGTTGGCAGTTTTTAAATTGCTAGACTCCAGCTGAAGAATGTTTTTCATCTGTAGCCTCGGTATATTAAAGCCTGATTCTTTACCAAAAGGAAAACACTTAAGAAAGAAACATATTTTAGCAGTAGATACTATGGAAATTGAAAGTGTTAAAGGCCTATTAATAATATCTTTACCACTTAGTTTCTAGTCGATCTATATTCCAAACAGAGCAACATAAAACTTATTAACATGCTGTCAAATAAAGGGTTTAACTTTGAATTCAAACATTGGTTTGAAATTTTGTATAATTAAGAAGACTTTTAACTTTCCAAAAGCCAAGCTAGTAGGCTAAAATATTCAAGTTTCCTTAGGTTAAATGATCTCTCCTTTTTATTCACTGATGTGCTTTTTCCATTCTTAGCAAAACAGTTAGCTACTTCTTGAACTCTTGGGAAATGGGAGCTGTATACACTCAAATTGACAATAATGGGTTTTGATCTCCTGACGAAACAGGCCAACTGAAAATGTGCTCTGGAAGCAAAACACTCCCACATGTGAGGATCATCTATATCGGGGTTAGAGAGGTAGGCTGGACCCAGACAGATGGAAGCATTTCTTTTCACTATATATTCCTGATTTTCTTCTGCTCTGATAAACCTGCTCATGCTATTATTTGTACTAGTTCCATTTCTGTGATTCCTGGGTTCTTAAGTCTCATCAGTTCTACAAAAGCATCACAAATGACACATTAACGGGTATGCCACTTCAACACCCTGGAGTACAAATGTTTCACACTTTCACAGGATTTGTATCTAAATTTATCAAATATGATCAAAGTACTCATAGTGAAAATTCTACTTAAAGTACCTCAGGAGAGCTCCACTTTCAGATTATCTTTCAAAAATCTTCTCCCACTCAGAAAGATCACTACTTTTGAGCTGAACAAGAGTAAAGAGATTCCTAGAACCCCATCCCAATATATGTCACTAGTCACATGCAATTACTCAGCATTCAAAATGAGGCAAGTGCCAAAGGCTGAAATGAAAATTTTCTTGAATGTTTGACTCAATGAAATAAATTATTAAAATTAATTGTACCACCTCCAGTTTCTGGCCCAGGATATAAGGAGCCTAGAAGTCACCAATCGGGGCCAATAACAGGTAAAAATATGAAATACTAAAATATCAATAAATCTTCTTAGACTTGTCAGAGAGGTGAGGTCACAGAACAAACCACTAGCTCCCAATTTGGAGAGACAAAGACAAAGAATCCTAACCTACTTGAAGGGAAAGCCCTGAGCAGTAACCTTTGCAGGAATCAGCACCAGGTAGGAATATGCTGGATGATCAGCATGGATAAGGGCAGAGTTAAAAGTTTCAGGAGGGCTAGTCATGGGGAGACACCCACAGTTTTGTGAGTTTGACCCTCAAGATTCAACCAAGTTCTCACAATGAATATCTGAGAAAAATTCAACAAAACTTGCAAGGCATGCTGAAGGTAAAATCACAGTTTGAAGAAACTGAAAAAGCATATGAATCAAAGTCAAGTAAGGCAGGGATGCTGGAATAAACAAACCAGAAACTTTAAAAATGTATTATCAATGCACTCAGCATTTTAGTGGGAAAATTAGTTAATATTCTAGATATATGATGTAACCAGAGAGATGGGAATTCTAAGATTCAGAAATCTTGGAGATCAAAATAGAGCCATGAAGGATACTTTTGAGGTGCTCAGTAACAGCTTGGACATGCCTAAGGAGAGAATCTCTGAACTTCTGGATATAACGATAGAAACTTCCAAAACTGTAAAGCACATTAATCACAGATTTTTTTTTTAATATGCATTCCTGGTTTAGAATAGATATTATCAAAAACACAAGAGATAAAAAATGCTGGAAAGGATGTGGAGAAAAGGGAGTCCTTGTGTACTATTGGTGAGAATGTAAATTGGTATAGCCAGTATGGAAAACATTAAAGAGGTTTCCAAACAAATTAAAAATAGAATTACTATATGATCCAGCAATCCTATTTCTGGATCAAAAGGAAATGAAATCACTATCTCAAAGAGATAGTAAACTCCCAAACACCCCCATATTTGTTGTCATATTATTCAAAATAGCCAAAACATGGCTATCAAGTTAGAAATGGATAGAATAATACATATACACCATTTATTATTCAGGTATGAAAAAGGAAATTCTGCCATTTGCAACAACATGAATGGAAGTTTAGGACATAATATTCTAGGTATAAGTACTGTATAATATCGTTTTATATGTGGAATCCAAAACTGTCAAGTCCATAGAAACAAGGAGTAGTTTGATGGTTACCAGAGACTGGAATATAGGAGAAATGTGGAATTTTGGTCAAAACATACAAATTTCCAATTATAAGATTAATAAGTTCTGAGGATCTAACATACAGCATGGTAACTACAGTTAAAAATATTTCATTATATATTTGAAAGTTGCCAAGAAAGTAGATCTTAAATGTTCTCCCCCAACACAAGCAAAAGATAATTATGCTAGGTGAGGAAGTTTAATTAGCCTCATTTTGGTAACTATTTCACAATATATGCTTGTATCAAATCATCACATTGTATACTTTAAACTTCTAAGACAGTGTATGTTGATTATATCTCAAACTGGGGAAAATGTTATATTTAATATTTAAAAATTAAAATGTATGTACAAGATTTAGTACACTAACAGCATAAACCCTGGCAAGAATGTGGAGGAACAAACCTCTCATTACTATTAGTGGGAATGCAAAATTGTACTATCTCTTTGGGAGACAGAGTGTCAACATCTCATATTAAAACTGGATTATCTTACAACGAAACAATAATTTTTGTGCAATTCATTGGAGGAAAGAAATTTTGTCACTCTGCTCTAGATGTCTAAAGTAACCTGCTTGAAAGCAGAACAGTTTTAGGTATAAACCTATATCCATATGTTAGTAGGTTGATTCCCTGATAGTTCATATGGTAAAGAACCTGCCTGCAGCACAGGAGACCAGGGTTCAATCCCTGGGTCGAGAAGATGCCCTGGAGAAGGGAATGTCTACCCACTCCAGTATTCTTGCCTGGAGAATCCCATGGACTGAGCTTGGTGGGCTATAGCCATGGGGTCACAAAGAGTCAGATATGACTGAATGACCAACACTTAACTTTCACCTCAGTGGGTTAATAGTCATTAAAATAATGTTTGCTTACTTTAAATTTCAGTGTATAAACTGATTGCAATTCATTGCATCTGATAATGGTGAAGTAATCTGAAGTAAACACACTTATCAAAAACAGGTAAAAACAGCAAACAAAGGAAATACGATTTGAGCAGGTTAGAATTCTGGAAAGAACAAAAGCTCACTTAAGCGAGCTTGGCATAGAAGTGAACTATACTTTTCCCACAGGCATGTGCTGGTTCCTAAGTTGCATACAGCAGAGAAGCTAAAAAACCAAGAAGGAAGCAACAACTAGAAGGGCTATAATATGAGGTCAGTTTTCAGCAGCCTCATGGAGCTGGAGAACCAAAAGTTAAGAACTCAGGGCTACTAATCAACCAGAAATTCTGAGGCCATTATTTCAGAAAAAAAGAAAGTATACTAAGATAAACAGAAACTACTGTGTTGCTAAGGCATTCACTTATTTAAAGCAGCTTTGTGGTCAAGAGGCTAAGAGGAGGAGGAGGAGGTGACATCACTCAATCGTGTCCAACTCTTTGCGACCCCTCTTTGGGACTGTAACCTACTAGGCTTCTCTGTCCATGGGATTCTCTAGGCAAGAATACTGGAGTGGATTGCCATTTCCTTCTCCAGGGAATCTTCCCGACCCAGGGATCGAACCCAGGTCTCCCACATTGGAGGCAGACGCTTTAACCTCTGAGCCACCAGGGAAGCCAGGTAAGGAGAATGCTGGTTAAGAAGAGCACTTTGGGAAGTTTCATGGAGCAGGGTTAACACAAATTAAGAATTAGAGTTGGCCAAGAGAGAGTGACTTTGGCATATAACTTAAATTTCCACATAAGACTCTGGAAGTGCTACAGCTTACGAATAAGTAAAGACTTGAACACGGGCCTACCCCAACAAAAGTTTTGATCTTAATTGCACAAGTTCAATCTCAAACTGAATTATAGTAATTCACTCCTATTCTACCTACATGTCAGGCTTTCCTGGTGGCTCCGTGGTAAAGAATCTGCCTACAATGCAGGAGACCCAGGTTAGATCCCAGGGTCAGGAAAATCTCCTGGAGAAGGGAATGGCAACCCAGCCCAGGATTCCTGCCTGGAGAATCCCATGGACAGAGGAGCCTGGTGGGCTACGTATAGTCCATGGGGTCACAAAGAGTCAGCCAGAATTGAGTGCTAACACACACTACCTACAGGTCAGAAAGCAACTGGAATTCCTTTCTGGTAAGGAATAACACTGTCCGGTGTGTCTAACAATCTGTGCAAACTTTCATAAGCAATGTTTAATACACAATCAAAGATTGTGCTGTGTTTAGTTGTTCAGTCACGTCTAACTCTTTGTGACCCCATGGAATGTAGCTCACCAGGCTCCTCTGTCCATAGTGATTCTCCAGGCAAGATTACTGGAGTGGGTTGCCATGCCTTCATCCAGAGGATCATCCCAATCCAGGGATCAAACCCAGGTCTCCTGCATTGCAGGCAGATTCCTTACCATCTGAGCCACCAGGGAAGCCCAATAAAAGATTACCAATTATATAAAGTAAAACTCAAATGAATGAAAACACCAAGGGGAAAAAATTCCAAAAATTCAAAGGTGATCCAGGTATTAAAGCTCTTATACATGAATTTTAAAATAATAGTGATTAGTATATTTTAAAAAGATTAGAAGACTGAAATTTAATACACAAACTATGTTTACTTTAAATAAGAATCTCATGGAAAATTTTTTTTAAAATAAAATATTACACATAAATATATTGAAAAATTGCTAATAGGAGATTAAGTACAATAGAAGAGAGGTGACAGAGTAGACAGGTAAATAATAAATATTCAGACTGATGCATGGAGAGTACGAAGGATGGAAAATATATGATATAGCTGATATGGGCTAAGAAATGACTAGTTGAAGATCCAGTAAGAAAGAAGTTAGGGTGAGTGAGGAAAAAAGAAATAGAGGTATAGGTACAAAAAAGTTTTCAGTAATAAGATATTTAAGTCACAGAGGTAAAACTCTCAAGAAACAAGAAGGCTTTCTTCTCTCTCATTATTCTTTGAAATTCTGCATTCAGTTGGTTATATCTTTCCGTTTTTCCTTTGCTTTTCGCTTCTGTTCTTTTCTCAGCTATTTGTAAGGCCTCCTCAGACAACCATTTGCCTTCTTGCATTTCTTTTTCTTGGGAATGGTTTTGGTCACTGCTTTCTGCACAGTGTTATGAACCTCCATCCATAGTTAAGGCACTCTGTCAAATTAATCTCTTGCATCTATTTGCTACTTCCAGTAAAAACAAAGCAGGGTAAATATAAATATAAAGAAAGCAACACCTAGGCACAACACAGTAAAACTTTTGAAATCCAAATACCAAGACAGAATCTTAAAAACAACCAGAAAAAAACTTAAATCCTACTATCAAAGGAGCAACAAATAAAATTGACAAATAAGATTTCTGTTTTTCAACAGAAACAATGGAAGCCAGAGATAATTAAAAGACATTTTTTGTGTTGAAAAGAAAATAATTGTGAGCTTAGAAATATATATATATATATATATATATATATATATATATATATATTTAGCAATATTAAGTGGTGAAATAAAGGCATTTTCAGGTAAAAAAAAAATAGAATTACCACTAACAGATTAAAACTAAAAGAAATACTTAAAAGATGTTTTTAAGCAGAAAAAACCTACTTCAGCTAAAAAAAAAAAAAAGTGCAGAAAGTAATGAACAATATACAAAGCACACCCTTGTCTAAAATGATGAAGGTAATGATGATGATATTGGTTTGGGGGTTTAAAGTATAGAATTATAATTCATGTCAAGAATAATACAAATTAATAGTGGCTAAAAGGAGACAAAATGTCATTCTGCATAGGAAGTGGTAAAAGTATTGATTTGTCTTAGGTTCTATTAAACCAAGATTTCAAACTGTAATCTTCTGGGTAATCATTAAAGATGAGTTTATTTTACAAAATTAAAAGGCTAATAAAGGACAAAAATGAAATGATTAAAAACAACTTAAACTCTGTATTGACCCAAAGGTAAGAAAAAAAACAAAACAAAAAAACAGAGCATCAAGGAATTCAAGGAGAAATTTTAGATGGTAGATGTAACCCAAATATAAGAGCATTTTATTCACTCAAGGCCAAAGATTTCCAATTATTTTGCAGTCAGTCCTTGCTAAAGCTGAACATAAGGATATTCTATGAACGAGGAATTATTCTCATAGTCATAGTCAAACATATCCCACAGAAATGTAAATGTACCTTTGTCAAAAGGCACACAAACAAGGAAGCTTTATTATTTGCAATAATAATAGCATTATTTGCAATAGCTGAAAACTAGAAACAATCCAAATATTCATCAACAATGAAATAAAGTGTGTATAAAAATCTATTAAATTAATTAGTCTGCTGCAGATAAAATGAACAAACTACTTACTGCTAGAGGAATCACTTAGCAAAATTACATAAATAAAAAGCTAACTTAAACAAGCCAGACACAAAAGAGTACATAATGTACAACTACACTTGCTTCAAAAAAAAAGTCAAAACAAAGACATTTAAAATCAGGATAATGGTTAATTTGAAGAGGATGGAGCAGGACTAATGGGGAAAGGTATCAGGAAGTTCTGGTGTGCTGGTAATGCTCTTTGTTGATCTGGATGGTGATCATGTGGGATCTCTTTATGAAAATATAAATGACTTATATTCTTTTCTGAATGACATTATACTTGAATATATGAATTCATCTTTCAATGTAAATAGGTCACAAGAGGCTCTAAATGTAAAGCAAATTTCAATCTGTGGAATTTTAGAAATTAACAAAATGAACTTAAAACTTTTAGCCAGTTTGTAAACCTCCTTATTCCTAAAATAGTATTGTCTAGCATGTGCAACTTCACTTTCACTTTTCACTTTCATGCATTGGAGAAGGAAATGGCAACCCACTCCAGCGTTCTCGCCTGGAGAATCCCAGGGACAGGGAGCCTGGTGGGTTGCCATCTATGGGGTCGCACAGAGTCAGACACGACTGAAGTGACTTAGCAGCAGCATGTTATCAAAACAAACAAAATTACTGAGGTCTAGGTTTCCAATATTGATGTTCTCTAACAAAATGGTTGTGTATTTTTCTTTTAATCTATTTCTTTAGCAACTATTCATTACGTTTTCTGTGGGAAACTTCAGCGGTTTCACAGAAAACAAATGTGTAAATAGCATAATAACACTCCATGTTATATGAAATAAAGTGAAGATGAAAAATTGAAAATTTTTCAATTTTGAATCAAATGAATATTTTAAATTATGATATTTTTTAAATTAGAGAAAGTAGGGAAAACCACTAGACCATTCAGGTATGACCTAAATCAAATCCCTTATGACTATACAGTAGAATTGACAAATAGATTCAAAGGATTAGATCTCATAGACAGAGTGCCTGAAGAACTATGGACGGAGGTTCATGACTTTGTACAGGAGGCAAGGATCAAGACCATCCGCAAGAAAAAGAAATACAAAAGGCAAAATGGTTGTCTGAGGACGCTTTACAAAGGCCTTCTCTTCTAGCTGTGAATAGAATAGAAGCGAAAGGCAAAGGAGAAAAGGAAAGATATACCTTTTCAATGCAGTTTCAAAGAATAGCAAGGAGAGATAAGAAAGCCTTCCTCAGTGATCAATGCGACTAAATAAAAAGAACAATTGAATGGGAAAGACTAGAGATCTCCTCAAGATAATTAGTGATACCAAGGAAAGTTTTCATACAAATATGGGCACAATAAAGGAAAGAAATTGTATGGACTTAACAGAAGCAGAAGATATTAAGAAGATGCAAGAATACACAGAACAACTATACAAAAAGATCTTCATGACCCAGGTAACTACAATGGTATGAACACCAACCTAGAGCCAGATATCTTGGAATGCAAAGTCAAGTGGGCCTTAGGAAGCATCACTACAAACAAAGCTAGTAGAAATGATGGAATCCAGTTGAGCTATTTCAAATCCTAAAAGATATGCTGTGCAAGTGGATTACACTCAATAATCCAGAAAAGTCAGCAGTGGCCACAGGACTGGAAAAGGTCAGTTTTCATTCCAATCCCAAAGAAAGGTTATGCCAAAGAATGTTCAAACTACCACAAAATTTCACTCATCTCACAAGCTAGCAAAGTAATGCTCAAAACTTTCCAAGCCAGGCTTCAACAGTACATGAACCATGAGCTTTTAAATGTTCAAGCTGGATTTAGAAAAGGCAGAGGAATCAGAGGTTAAATTGCCAACATCTGTTGGATTATCAAAACGCAAGAGATTGCCAGAAAAACACCTACTTCTGCTTTATTGATTACACCAAAGCCTTTGACTTCAAAGATCACAACAAACTGTTGGAAATTCTTTAAGACATGGGAATACCAGACCATTACCTGCCTCCTGAGAAATCTGTATGCAGGTCAAGAAGCAAGAGTTAGAACCAGACATGGAACAACAGACTGATTCCAAATAGGGAAAGGAGCACGTCAAGGCTGTTTATTGTCACCCTGCTTATTTAACTTATGTGCAGAGTATATCATGCAAAATGCTGGACTGGATGAATCACAAGCTGGAATCAAGACTGCCGGGAGAAACAGCAATAAACTCAGATATCAGAGGACACTACTCTTATGGCAAAAAGTGAAAAAGAACTAAAGAGCCTCTCTATGAAAGTGAAAGAAGAGAGTTAAACACTTGGCTTTATGTTCAACATTCAGAAAACTAAGATCATGGCATCTGGTCCCATCACTTCATGGGAAATAGATGGGGAGACAGTGGAAACAGTGACAGACTTTATTTTGGGGGCTCCAAAATTACCGCAGATGGAGACTGCAGCCATGAAATTAAAAGATGCTTACTCCTTGGAAGAAAAGCTATGATCAACCTAGACAGCATATTAAAAAGCAGAGACATTACTTTGCCAACAAAGGTCCATCCAATCAAAGCTATGGTTTTTCTAATAGTCATGTACAGATGTAAGAGTTGGACTATAAATAAATCTAGCACCAGAGAATTGATGGTTTTGAACTGTGGCATTGGAAAAGACTCTTGGGACTCCCTTGAACTACAAGGAGATCAAACCAATCCATCCTAAAGGAAATCAGTCCTGAATATTCACTGGAAGGACTGATGCTAAAGCAGGAACTCCAATACTCTGCAAACCTGATGTGAAGAACTGACTCATTGGAAAAGACCCTGATGTTGGGAAAGATTGAATGCAGTAGAAGGGGACAACAGAGGAGGAGATTGTTGGATGGGATCACCACCTCGATAGACATGAGTTTGAGTAACCTCCAGGAGTTGGTGATGGAATGGGATGCCTGCCATGTTGCAGTCCATGTTGGACATGACTATGTGACTGAACTAAACTGGACTTACATGAAATGGACATGAGAGGAAAATGTGCTTCCAGGTTTTCTGTTCTGCTCTTTTCTGATGCTGTATCAAGCATTTCTTCCAAGGATGATACATCCTGTCCATTTAGGAAATTATATTCAAACTGGTTAGCAAATTTTATGTTAGTTGTTATTGAGTTACAGAATCACTTTTGGAGGTATAAAAATTGTAAAATTCAAAATTATTTTGTTTTTTTAGATGAATTTATTGAAATAAATCTATTATGTCTTCCTGCCAATAACATTTGAGAAGGAGAAATAAAACAGAAAACATATGGTGAAGAGTTCACATGTCAAGAAAACAATCCATAACGTTCTTCATGAACTGCTTAGCCAGACTTCATCTCAGACTTCATGGGCAGTACACATTTGAGTTCAAGACTAAACACCTGGATGACTATTTAATAGCACCCCTGAAGGGTCTCCTGAGATGGGATGGAAGAAGTCAGGTTGCATTTCTACTGCAACGTCTTTCACAGCATATGTTAAGTCCAAAATATCCTAGGGAAACATTAAGCCACTTGTTCTACAATTGGAAAAGGGAAAAGGTGTATGCTCCATCTCATAACAATACCCTCTCCAAAGCTCAAGGTCAACTTATAACCCTTGCTAAGTGTTAAAGTACAGCTACATCAGCTTTCAAATCCCCTAAATCACATAATGTGTTTTTTTTTATCGAGTGGGAAAAGCACTATGTGTCTGTAGAAGAGAAAATGTGCTGGATTGAGATGTAAAATCTATCTGAAATTGATTTGGAACTCTTAGCAACTCTTTCCTGACGTGAAATGAAATCATAAAAAGCATATTTATGAAAATTTGAGGATTCATTTAGAAAAGAGATTCTGTTATACTTAGAAAAGCACATGTCTTCACATCCTACACTATACTCTGCAATAGCTTTTACAGTTCATATATAAACTTACTATCTTATTTTCAATAAGTCAATTGAACAACATTATTTGAGGGCCAGTCTTCTGGCTGTTATCAATTAATGAACTGACAAAATCTGTGGATGTTATAAAATAATAAAGGCATTAAAGCACTCTAATATCATAGTCAATATAGAACATTACAAGGCAATCTTTGTTAAGACAAATTATAGGCAGGATAAAGAGTATACCCAAAGATCAAAAAAAAAAAAAAAGTATCTGTAGTATTTGGGAGATAGTGATGCAAAAGCCTGTTGGAAGTGAAAGCTATATGCTTCAGAACTAAGTGATAAAGTATAATGAAACATTAGAGTGCAAGATATGGCAAACCTTGAACGTCAGAATAAGCATTATGGACTGACTGCATTCATTTCTTTGGACGAGGTTGGCTTCAAAGTGTTAAATAGACTAAAAGAGATGAAAGAAGCCAAAAAATGGATGAGCCAGCTGGAACATTTTTTGAGTTGATTCAGGCGTGTGGTCTAGAATACTATTAATAAGAATGAAGAAAAAGAGACCTGTGGAAAATTTAAGACAAAATGCTTAGTGGCTGAAAGGAAAGACAGGGATCACAGCCAAATTTACTAACCATGCATAGTACAGTCTTCATTTGTGCTCAATATTATGAATATAGTTAATAATACCACAAAGGTGATTTTTAATAGTAATGACTAACTAAAAGCACTTTAACTGAAAATACTAGTTGTGCATTCTCATGTCTCTATGCATGGACATTTCAAATTACACAGATCAATAGGAAATCTTAAGATGGATAGGAAAGCAGAGAAAAGCTTAATGTCTTAATTTCAGTTCTTTCGTTGAGATAAATGATTTTTAAAGGCACATACTGAAATTTTAGAATGTTCTGATGACAAAACAATAATAAATAATATTTATGCTGTCCTTACCATATACCAATAACTATGTTAAGCATTTGAATAAATAACTTCATCTATTCCTCAAAAATACCTTTGGGGTAATATCTATACTTAACTTCATATTATAGGAAGCAAAATTGATACTAAGAGAGTCAAGAAAAACTTCCATGGTTGTAGAGTTGCTAAGAAGGAAAACCTGAAGAGACAGACATAGGTTTAACTGTTGACAAACTCTGCCCTTAAATATAGGCATTGTACTAAAGCAATCTTTTGTCAACTTTTCACAGCACTCTTCGCATTGTATTGTACTATGCTAAATTGCTTCAGTCGTGCCTGACTCTGAAATGTCCTGGACTGTACCTGGCAGGCTCCTCTGCCTATGATATTCTCCAGGCGAGAATACTGGAGTGGGTTGCCATGCACTCCTTTGGGTGATCTTCCAAATTCAGGGACTGAATCATGACTCTTATGTCTCCTGCACTGGTAGATGGACTCTTTACCGCTAGCACCACCATGGAACATTTCAAAGACCATATGACAAGAGTCAAGATAACTGAATATTAAACTTCGGTCTGTTACTACTGGCTCTGTGACTTTGGGCAAGTCAATTAATTCATCTTTATAATTTACAATTTCTCTGTATAAAAAATGAGAAGACTGGAGGACTCAGATTCCTTTAAAAATAACATGATAAGATTAAGTAATATATAATGCAGCGGTGTTGGAGAAGACTCTTGAGTGTTGGAGAAGACTCTTGAGAGGCCCTTGGACTTCAAGGAGATCAAACCAGTCCATAGTAAAGGAATTCAGCCCTGAATATTCATTGGAAGGACTGATGCTGAAGCTGAAACGCCAATACTTTGGCCACCTGATACAAAGAACTGACTTATTGGAAAAGACCCTGATGCTGGAAAAGACTGAAGACAGGAGGAGAAGGGGATGATGGAGGATGAGATGGTGGGATGGCATCACTGACTCAATGGACATGAGTGTGAGAAAGGTTCGGGAATTGGTGATGGACAGGGAGGCCTGGTGTGCTGCAGTCCATGAGGTTGCAAAGAGTCAGAAATGACTGAGTGACTGAACTGATATGATTAAATGATATTTATCATATAATTAAGTTTTCAGAACTGCAAGGATTTATAATTTTTACTGATTCTGATTTTAGGATTTGGTCAATTATAATTCCTCATTTCCATTTATAGTCAGAGAGTTGGGATGCTCGTTGCTTGTTAGCAGCCTAAATTAAAATTACTCAGCTTTGTAGTTGTTGATAAATACTTATTTGCTTTTAGAGCACTTTATTTTGCCTTGCTCATTCTGTCTGTTGTATATCTTATTCTGAATAGCACTATACAGAAGAGCTTAGCATCTTTACTCTCAGCATTGATACTCAATCATGAGCTTTCATTGAAGTTTCTACTATTACAACAGTAAATCCATTTAGTAGATAAACACATTTAGAAAGAACATATTTAGCATGGATTACACTTGCACTCTACAATTAAGATTCAATTCCTTCCAGAAAATTATAACTATGAGAAAACTGCATGGTGAGATTGGACAAAGTGAAATTATGGTTTTTAATTTTAAAATCACAGATACGGATACATACACACATATAAAAGATATTTTTGCTACTCCACATCTGGTAGTAATCTGAGTCACAACTTGCACTTGCTTGAATTTGGCAGCAACTGTTTCTTAAAATGTTATGCATAAGATCTCTGGATACATTCTAAAAAAATAATATCAAATACACTTAGGTAATTAATGTGTAAATAAATTACTGGGCTTCCTTGGTGGCTCACTGATAAAGAATGTACCTGCCAATGCATGAGAAGCAGTTTGATCTCCGGGTAGGAAGACAACCTGGAGAAGGAAATGGCAACCCATTCCAATATTCTTGCCTGGAAAACTCTGATGGACAGAGGATCCTGGCAGCTATAGTCCATGGGGTCACAAAAAAACTAGGACAAAACTTAGCGACTAAACAACAACAAATAACTTACTAAGATTAAAGCAAATTTCATGGCATTTAGTAGTTATAATAAAAGAACTGGACTTACCAGGTGGCTAGTGGTAAAGAATCTGCCTGCCAATGTAGGAGACATAAGAGATTCAGGAAGATCCCCTGAAGGAGAAAATGGCAACCCACTCCGGTATGCTTGCCTGGAGAACCCAATGGACAGACAAGCCTGGTGGGCTATGGTCCACAGGGTCACAAAAAGTTGGACATGACTGAAGTGATTTAGCACATAAAAGAATTAATGTATTTTCAGTTCAGTTCAGTTACTCAGTTGTGTATGACTCTCTGCGACTCCATGGACTATAATACACCAGGCCTCTCTGTCCATCAACAAATCCTGGAGTTTATTCAAATTCACGTCCATCACGTCAGTGATGCCATCCAACCATCTCATCCTCTGTTGTCCCCTTCTTCTCCTGCCCTCAATCTTTCCCAGAATCAGGGTCTTTTCCAAGGATTCAGTACTTCCTATCAGGTGGCCAAAGTACTGGAGTTTCAGCTTCAGCATGAGTCATTTCAATGAATATTCAGGAATGATGTCCTTTAGGATGGACTGGTTGGATCTCTTCGCAGTCCAACGGACCCTCAAGAGTCTTCTCAAACACTACAGTTCAAAAGCATCAGTTCCTCACTGCTCAGCTTTCTTTACAGTACAACTCTCACATCCATACATGACTACTTGGAAAACCATAGCTTTGACTAGACGGACTTCTGTTGGGAAAGTAATGTCTCTGCCTTTTAATATGCTGTCTAGATTGGTCAAAACTTTTCTTCCAAAGAACAAGCATCTTTTAATTGCCTGGAGCAGTCACCGTCTGCAGTGATTTTGGAGTCCCCCAAAATTAAGTCTGCCACTGTTTCCACTGTCTCCCCATCTATTTGCCATGAAGTGATGGGACCAGATGCCATGATCTTAGTTTTCTGAATGTTGAGCTTTAAGCCAACTTTTTCACTCCCCTTCTTACTTTCATCAAGAGGCTCTTTAGTTCTTCTTCACTTTCTGCCATAAGGGTGGTGTCATCTGCATATCTGAGGTTATTGATATTTCCCCAGCAATCTTGATTCCAGTTTGTACTTCATCCAGCCCAGCATTTTGCATGATGTAATCTGCATATATGTTAAATAAGCAGGGTGACAATATACAGCCTTGATGTACTCCTTTCCGTATTTGGAACCAGTCTGGTGTTCCATGTCCATTCTAATGGTTGCTTCCTGACCTGCATACAGGTTTCTCAAGAGGCAGGTAAGATGGTCTGGTATTCCCATCCATTTAAGAATTTTCCTCAGTTTGTTGTGATCCACACAGTCAAAGGCTTTGGCATAGTCAATAAAGCAGAAATAGATGTTTTTCTGGAACTCTCTTGCTTTTTCTGTGATCCAGTAGATTTTGGCAACTAGTTCCTCTGCCTTTTCTAAATCCAGGTTGAACATCTGGAAGTTCACGGTTCACATACTGCTTAAGCCAGTCTTGGAGAATTTTAAGCATCATTTTACTAGCATGTGGGATGAGTGCAATTGTGTGGTAGTTTGAGCATTCTTTGGCATTGCCTTTCTTTGGGACTGGAATGAAAAATGCCCTTTTCCAGTCCTGTGGCCACTGCTGAGTTTTCCAAATTTGCTGGAATACTGAGTACAGCACTTTCACTGCATCATCTTTCAGGAATTGAAAGAGCTTAACTGGAATTCCATCACCTCCTCTAGCTTTGTTTGTAGTGATGCTTCCTAACGCTCACTTGACTTCACATTCCAGGATGTCTGGCTTTAGGTGAGTGATCACACCATCATGATTATCTGGGTTGTGAAGATCTTTTTGTACAGTTCTTCTGTGTATTCTTGCCACCTCTTTTTAACATCTTCTGCTTCTGTTAGCTCCATACTATTTCTTTCCTTTATCGAGACCATCTTTGCATGAAATGTTCCCTTGCTATCTCAAATTGTCTTGAAGAGATCTCTAGTCTTTCCCATTCTATTGTTTTCCTCTATTTCTTTGCATTGATTGCTGAGAAAGGCTTTCTTTTCTCTCCTTGCTATTCTTTGGAACTCTGCATTTAAATGGGCATATCTTTCCTTTTCTCCTTTGCTTTTGCTTCTCTTCTTTTCACAGCTATTTGTAAGGCCTCCTCAGATAGCCATTTTGCTTTTTTTTTGCATTTCTTTTCTGGTGGATGGTCTTGATCCCTGTCTCCTGTACAATGTTACAAACCTTCATCCATAGTTCAATAAGGCATTCTGTCTGTCATATCTAGTCCCTTAAATCTATACCACTTCCACTGTATAAGGGATTTGATTTAGGTTATACCTGAATGGTCTAGTGGTTTTTCCACTTTCTTCAATTTCAGTCTGTAATTGGCTATAAGAAGTTCAAGATCTGAGCTACAGTCATCTCCTGTTCTTGTTTTGGCTGACTGTATAGAGCTTCTCCATCTTTGGCTGCAAAAGATCCTAGTTAGCTAAAAATACTAGTTTAAACACTTAGAACAACCTATGTCCCTTTACCTAAGCTTAGGCATGAGATGGAAGACAGATTTTCTGAGTCTCCTGAGTTTTCATTTCGTTGTGCATATCAGCAGAAGCACGCACTGGGTTATATATAATGTTATACAATATATACTTTTGTACACTCACATGTGCTCAGATAGTAGCTTAATACTTATATTAAGTATATATATAATACTTAATACAGTGTCAACCAACATAGAAACCAGCAGAGTAATAGTGTTCTGTTGCCAAGATGACTATTGAAATGTATAAGGAAATCCAGGAAGCATATGAGTGAGAACAGGTCTGTAGAGAGTATAGTGACCTGGAAGGACCAAGAGACCCTTTCAGGTTTCCAAAGAGGTGAAAACTTGATGTAATGACACTAAGATATTGACCTCTTCTAGCATTCTCAATAAAAGTGGAAAGCAGATGCCCATAATAATTTACACATCTTAAGAAAGAGATTCATGTTGGTTTCTAATGTATTCACAAATTATAATAATGATGAATTTATATACTTAAAAAGTAAAATCCAGAGCTTTACACATACTTTTTATTTTGTCAGTATAAAGGTATTTTTGTTGAGATGATCAAAACTCTAACAGTTTACTAGCTAGACCTGTAATTTTTAAATATTTAGATTTTGAAATGTGGGCCTCTGTTTGTATTCTTGTAAAACAGAACTTACAAATTATGGGGGCAGGCGTGTTTTTCTCATGCCATTTTTCAATCGAAAGCTACTCAGAGGAAGGAAAAATGCATGTGTTTTACACATGTAATTAAACTGAACTAAAGAGCCTCTTAATGAAGTGAAAGAGGAGAGTGAAAAAGTTGGCTTACAACTCAATATTCAGAAAACTAAGATCATGGCATCTGGTCCCATTACTTCATGGCAAATAGATGGGGAAACAATGTAAACAGTGACAGACATTTTCTGGGGGTCTCAAAAATATTTGCAGATGGTGACTGCACTCATGAAATTAAAAGACTCTTGTTCCTTGAAAGAAAATTTATGACCAACCTAGACAGCATATTAAAAAATAGAGATATTACTTTGCCAACAAAGCTCCATCTAGTCAAAGCTATGTTTTTCCAGTAGTCATGTATGGATGTGAGAGTTGGACTATAAAGAAAGCTGAGCACCAAAGAACTGATGCTTTTGAACTGTGGTGTTGGCGAAGACTCTTGAGAGTCCCTTGGACTGCAAGGAGATCCAACCAGTCCATCTTAAAGGAAATCAGTCCTAAATATTCATTGGAAGGACAGATGTTGAAGCTGAAACTTCAATACTTTGGCCACCTGATGTGAAGAACTGACTCATTTGAAAAGAATCTGATGCTGGGAAAGGCTGAATGTGAGAGGAGAGGGGATGACACAGGATGAGATGGTTGGATGGCATCACTGACTCAATGGACATGAGTTTGAGTAAACTCCAGGAATTGGTGATGGATAGGGAGGCCTGGAATACAACCGTCCGTGGGGTCTCAAAGAGTCAGACATGACTGAACGAGTGAATTGAACTGAAGAATCTTTTTGACCCACCACCATTATTAGAACAGAAATCAGGATATAAAGTCAGTAACAGATATAATAATAAAGACAGCAGATATCAGTATTTGATCTTTATTTTCATTTAACTGTTTTTAGAATTTGCTCACATTGATTGGCATTCATCTATGAATGCAGAAGGAATATTTTTTAATTTAAATTTATATTTCTTCAAAAGAGAATTTATATAAATGAAACCTTGTATTGGCAAGTGAGTCTATTCAATATAGACTTCTAAAATGAGATAATAATGCTATGTAAAAATAATTTTACATCTACAAATAGTGTTTAGAGATGCAGTTGTTATAACTGTGTGGTATTTTTACTGTAATCATGGTACTGGTAACTTACTAGGAAGCTGAAGGTACACTAAAAACTTTATAATGCTCTCTGTGAAAAAGTGTGTATAGATCCCCTTGGCACATGATTAAATGTATATAAAAATAAAGTCATATAAACCTTCTACTTCTTTAAAATCAGAATAGACCCTTTTGCCAGAACAGTGATGCTTTTCTAAGCCACATGTAGACATAGTATGTGCCCCACATATTGGTTTACATTTTGTAAGACACTGGAAATTGCTGATGGGAAGGATTTCAGTACCCCAGCACCCATGTCCACCAGAGAACAATTCAAAAGGAGTAGTAATCAAGCAATATTACATAGTCAACAATTTTGCTCCTAGAAATACTTACTAAACTCATAATGAGAAAAATTAAATCAATTTGTATAATTCAGCTATTAACAGATATAATAAAAGGATATTTTGGTTGCTTCTCACTTACTTGAAAAGTAATAATTTGGCTCACAATAAAATGACATGATGAATCTCAAATGTTAGTTCAAGAAATGCCTAATCACAGATTCCTTTGTGGAACACAAACATTACTATAGGATTTGGGCCATAAAAGGATGGAATTTTTTTTTAATGGCTACTTCATAAATAATGCTTTTTTCTTTCATGTGTTTTGGTCAGACTGGAATCTGGATTGTTTTGCTATCTATCTGTGGTACCTTCATAATAGCATAAGGTAATGAAAACACAGTATGCCTGGCACACGCAAACAGTAACTTTCTGTTGGGTATTTAGAGAGAGATCTCTACAGTCGCTCCCGTGAAAAATAGTTTGGAAGATATTAATAAATAATGGATACTTGCTTTGGAAGAAATGACTTTCCAGCGACACATTTATATGAAACTCTATAAAATGAAAGTGGCCAATTTCTAATTACATCCATATAGCAATTGGAAAGAACTATAAGTAATGCCACATAGAGGTACATACTTACTGAAATAGTGAAAAGCAACGTGAAGTCCAATGAAAACATCCTATACTTGTGGAGAATATGATTCAATTTAATTTTTAATATCTTGAAGGTGTCTGTTCTCTTCTCCACCAGTTTCATAAAGGCTGAAAAAGATGAGTGCTGTGCTCAAATAAGGGCTTCACTGGTGGCTTGATGGCAAAGAATCTGCCTGTCAGTGCAGGAGACATTAGAGACTTGGGTTCATTCCCTGGGTCTGGAAGATCCCCTGGAGAAGGGCATGGCTACCTACTCCAGTATTCTTGCCTGGGAAATCCCCTGGACAGAGGAGCCTGGTGGGCTGTAGTCTCTAGGGTTACAAGAATCGGACATGACTTAGTGACTAAACAACAAATGCTCTTGTAAATGTGCACACAGCTCATTTTGCCTTCCCTAAATTCATTCTTATATTTCTGTAAATTGCTTGTAGTGTCTTTATTCTTGGTATGTTTTAATTAAGGGAATAACAGATGGTTAGTTTTATGTGTGCCATTGTTGCTGGTTATAGCATTGCATTGCACTTCATCTTAAAAAAAAAAAAAGAGAAAAAATTTACTTGGATCCTTAGATATAAGTGAACAAATATTTAAACACAGAACAAAAGAAACCTTGATCTGAATTCATTTTTTGAAGTAACAGAAATAAAGCGGACAAGTCTTACACAGAAGTGATAGTTCCGGTCACCCTCATGATTCTGCCTGGAGAGAGGCTGTGGGTCTGGCATGAGGGATGTGCTACACAGTGAAAGCCTCGGTTAGGTTCACTGTCCTGCCACAGACAACCTGCCAGACCCAGGAATATAGTGAAGCCAGGACAGGATGCCGACTGTGAAGCCACAGTCAACCCTGTGAGACTTTCCATGAGAGGAAAATATTGGGAAGAATGACAGAAACTGTTCAAAAATAACTAGTGATAGCAGAAAAAGAAAACCCAGTGAGCTGAAAAAAATGTAGCATGGTTGAATGGTAGGTAGTATCTGCATGGGGTGTGGAGCACATATGTGTGTGTTTGGGTCTGTGTCTATGTTTATGGGCATGCTGTGTGAGTCAGTCTGTCAGATGTGTGTCTTCTGTGAATTTTTACACTACTACTATACATATATTGGGAATATGTGGCCATTCTGCTTTTGGTCTTTTGGAAATTAGTCTTTTTTTTTTAAATTTATTTATTATTTTAAATTACAATACTGTATTTGTTTTGCCATACATTGACACGAATCAGCCATAGGTGAACACAATCTCCCAATGCCGAAGCCCCTCCCACCTCCCACCCCACATCCTCTACTTGAATCATCCTGTGCATCAGCCCCATGTCTTAACGTTTAAGCACATATCTTTGAAGTTATTCTTTATGACTGTATGCTACCTGGAAATGAATTTCTTTCAGAAAGTACTTAGAAAATAAAAATTTTCTGATGTCATAATATCTGATATTTTCTCTATTATAGCCAATAAGATCATGCATGCTCCCTTCAAATATATAGGATACTTTTCCCTTCAGCTGGTTCCATTTCAAAAGGAAAAATACACTAAAACTACTGTGTTTAGGATTTTCTTTTTAGAGTTGGCATTTTCTTAGAAGAGAAATAAGTCTTCTTTAGCTAAACTTCATGCAATTAAAATATGTTCACAGAGAGACCTGAACCAATGCACTTCCAGAGTGAAACTAAAAGGGAAAGAGAAATGGAACTTTGTGTGGTTATGTAATTCGAAAGGTGGAAATTAGATCAGAGTAGCCTAATAAAGAAAGGTTGGAAAGGCATTCTGGGAAGAACTGGAGACAGACCGTGTGTCTGGGCACTGTGTAGAAATTGAGCTAAGATAAGGAAATGTCTGGGGATGGCAGAGGCAAAGGGGATACACAGAAAGTAAAATGATTCATACAATTTTTAAGTTGATACATATATTTTTCTCCAATTTCCTCTGTGAAATGAGTAACACCTACACTTCACTCTGATGATTTTAGAGTGAACTCACTGGGGAAAACTTAAATTGGTCCTAAATTTGAAATATGAGTTTGTAGAGGATGAAAGGCAGAAGGACAAGCAAATAGCAAATATCTAGAATACATATGTTATGCAATGTTTTTTTTTCCAGTTTTACTGAGGTATAATTGCTTTAAAATATTTAGTAAGTTTAAGGTGTACAATGAGATTATTTCATATATATGAGCATGTGTGACTTTACATATATCTTTGTGTGTGTGTATATATATATATATATATATATATATATATATATATATATATATATAAGAATGTTACCACAATAAGGTTAGTTAGCATATCCTTCAGCTCACAAGATTTTGTGGTTCCAATTGTTATGGTGAGAAAATTTAAGTTTCACTCTCATAGCAACTTTTAAATATATTATCAGAAAACTACTAGAGCTCATCAATGAATTTGGTAAACTTGCAGGATACAATATTAATACACAGAAATCTCTTGGAATCCTATACATTGAAGATCATATCAAAAATTAAGGAAACAGTTCCATTTACCACCACATCAAAAATAATAAAATACCTAGGAAACTGAGGCAAAAGACTTGTACTCAGAAAATAGCTGTGGTGTGTTACGTGTATGCGTGTGTGCACTCAGGCATGCACCACTCTTTGCAACCTCATGGCCTGTAGCCTGCCAGACTCCTCTGTCCATGGAGTTTCCCCGGCAAGAACACCAGAGCAGGTTGCATTTCCTATGCCGGTGGTTCTTCCTGACCCAGGGGCCAAACCCACATCTCCTGTGTCTCCTGCACTGGCAGGCAGGTTCTTTACCACTGAGCCATCTGGGAAGCCCACTCAGAAAATCATAAGACACTAATGAAAGAAATCAAAGATGACACAAACTGATGGAGAAATATACCATATTCTTGGATTGGTAGACTCAATAACATGAAAATAACCATACAAACCGATGCAATCTACAGATTCAATACAATTCCTATCAAATTACTAAGGACATTTTTCACAGAAATAGAACAAAAATTTACAATTTGTATGGAAATACAGAAGGCTTCAAATAGCCAAACCAATCAGGTTCAATATCAGATCAGAGGAGATTAGAAATAGATATAGAATGAAATCATTTGTAGCATGGAGACTGGATAAATAACTTTTGGTGTAGTCATATGATACAATATATTTATACTATGGAAATAATAAAATATAAATAAATAAATCATACCCTCTCATAAATAAAAGTGAGTGAATCTTAGGAAAAGCATGATGAGAGAAAAAAGCAAGTTAGATGATACAATACAATTCCATTTTGGTGAACTTCAAAACCATGCAAACTGAATAATATTCTATTTAGAGATATAATCATATATGGTAAATATTTTTAAAGTATTAGTTAAGACACTTAGTGAATTTTTATCACTGTGAGTGGAGAAGGATGTAATCTGGAATGGACCCTCAAAGACCTTAAGAATTTGGACAGTATCCTGTGTTCCTTTTTCCTTTAAGGTAGATAGTCAATAAAAGGGAGCTTGCATTGTTATTCTTTATATTGAATCATAGATCATAGATATTATTTTGTATATATTCAAATTTCATATGAGCAATTTTGAAAAAAAACAAACTAAAAAATTAAAGGTATCATAACTAGAAAATAATTAATATATAGATTTTTAAATATTACTGGAGACGGGAAGAAGATCAAAGAACTCCATTGAAAGTCAAAAAGGAAAGCTAAAGCATGAAAAAAATAAATAAGATTTCAGCAAACATAAAGTGAAAATATGTAAGGTTTCCTTTGGATTAAGGGAAAGAGCTGCCAGGGAATGGCAAGAAAACTGGTGGTTTTAGGGTGGGTGGAAGAAGCAAGCCTGAAAATAGACAAGCCAACCTGAAGGGAATATTGTTCAGTTAATCAGTTTATGAGGTCTGTTTTTGGTTTCTTTTAGTCTGTTAAGATTTTTTTAATAGCATATACTCAATATTTTTTGTTTGAAAGGTAATTGTTTGTCCTGTGGAAGAGAACCGGAAAAAGTTCAGAAACAGGAAGAACAGTGAAGGGCTCAATATCATTAAGACTTATTTTACACATTTAATGCAGGCACTGTTTTCTAGTGTTTATGTTTAGACCTTCCACAGAAAATATACTTCTACAGTGTGACTGGAATCAAGATTTCCAGGAGAAATATCAAAAACCTCAGATATGCAGATGACACCACCCTTATGGGAGAAGGTGAAGAACTAAATAGCCTCTTGATGAAAGTGAAAGAGGAGAGTGAAAAAGTTGGCTTAAAGCTCAACATTCAGAAAACGAAGATCATGGCATCTAGTCTCATCACTTCATGGCAAATAGATGGGCAAACAGTGGAAACAGTGGCTAACTTTATTTTTCTGGGCTCCAAAATCAATGCAGGTGGTGACTGCAGCCACGAAATTAAAAGACACTTACACCTTGGAAGGAAAGTTATGACCAACCTAGATAACATATTAAAAAGCAGAGACATTACTTTGTCATAAAAGGTCTATCTAGTCAAGGCTATGGTTTTTCCAGTGGTCATGTATGGATGTGAGAGTTGGACTATAAAGAAAGCTGAGTGCCAAAGAACTGATGCTTTTGAACTGTGGTGTTGGAGAAGACTCTTGAGAGTCATTTGGACTGCAAGGAGATCCAACTAGTCATCCATCCTAAAGGAGATCAGTCCTGGGTGTTCATTGGAAGAACTGATGTTGAAGCTGAATCTCCAAAACTTTGGCCACCTGATGCAAAGAGCTGACTCATTTGAAAAGCCCCTGATTCTGGGAAAGATTGAAGGCAGGAAGAGAAGGGGATGACAGGGATTAAATGGTTGGACGGCATCACCGATTCGATGGACGTGAGTTTGGGTGAACTCTGGGAGTTGGTGACGGACAAGGAAGCCTGGCATGCTGTTGTTCATGGGGTCACAAAGAGTTGGACACAACTGAACTGAACTGACGGAGTGTAACTGGATCAATACCCTGGCTCTATAACTCAGGGTATTTCTTCTGCATTTTAAATTGTTGCAGTCTAAAATGTTTACTGTAGTAAACAAACATTGTTGATTTCTTTCCTCAGAAAGCTCAAAGGAAAAAAAAAAAGTTAAGATGGAGAAACCAAACAAAATTCAGGTAAGAAAAGAAAAAGAGTGAGGAATAGATATCCCAGTCAAAACAGCAAGGGACTGGAAACTAGAAAACAGAGCTCAGAGAGGTTAACCTTTGCTGCCTTCAGTTTCCTTACCTACAAAAAGAGAAGTTCAGCTAGATGACCCCAAGTCCCTCCAGAAAAATAAATGGATGATTTATTCTGTGATAGCATGGCTCTGTTACACAATATGATTCTACTAAAAGGTGCAAAATCATTCATGGAGAGCTTTCCTGGAGTTCAAGATACCAAAGTAAGTATTAAAACAATATGACAAGTACACTATACAACTGTATGCTTGAATTGCAACTTTAGCTTGATAGTTCTGTATTTTTCAGGGATTTAATCTAGACTGAGGAACAACAGGAAACATTAATATTTGCCCCAACCTCTTGGGAAGTTATTATTTTGTGATAGAGAGCAAGAAGAGGAATGCAATAATTTACCCAGCACTGCTCATCATCACGTGTTGTTTCTGAGACTAGAATTCAGGAATATTTTTCCCCTTGGCTGTATGAAAATTACTGCATTTCTCTTAAAACATACAGGGTTTTTAATACTGTAAAGATTAGCCTATTTAAGGTACCTACGATTTCAAAAAGAACAGTCATTCTCAAAAGCAACAGAGTAACTGGAAGATTTTTATGGGTAAAAAAATATAAATCAATCAAAATGAATACCATTAATAAAATGATAATGGAAGGAGAACTATTAGTATAGTCATCACAATTATAAAGGATTGTGGAGTAAAAAAGCTATATTTGGGAAGTATTATTTAATAAAAAATATTTTTATTCTTTCAACTTTAAAGCAGAAAAATATTTGTTGACTGATAGTGTGTTTTGCTTTTATATTTTATGTACACTTACTGTGGTAAAAGGAAGATTCCCTGGAGTAAGAAATGGCAATCTGCTCCAGTATTCTTGCCTGAAAAATTCCATTGACAGAGGAGCCTGGAGGGCTACAGTCCATGGGGTTGCAAAGAGTTGAACATGACTGAGCACACTCTGTAGTAAAGTCCTCTTTTGTTACAGTGTCTTGCTAATAAAATTAAAATTTTACATTGCTTTTAAATGAAATATTAATTGCTTATAATTGCAAAAAACTCTTAAAACTGTAAAGCAAAACTTAATTGCTAATAAAGGAAAAATGACAAGTGTGATTTAAAATAGCTAGTATTTCAGATAGCTTATTTGTATCAGATATTTAGATACATTATTGTGATTAATGGGCATCCCTCGTAGCTCAGTCAGTAAAGAATTTGCCTGAAATGCAGGAGACCTGAGTTCAGTTCCTGGATGAGGAAGACCCCCTGGAGAAGGAAATAGCAATCCACTCCAGTGTTCTTGCCTGGAGAATCCCCATGGACAGAGGCGCCTGGCAGGCTACAGTCCATAGGGTTGCAAGAGTCAGACATGACTTAGTAACTAAACCACCACATTGTGATTAATGCAAATATTCTCCCTTTGAACAAACTTTAGCTCAGTTCCTCTGACTCCTGGTCAACGAGGCCTAAACATTGATCTATAAAGACTTGACAAGTAACAAAGTGTATATCAGCTCATGGACACATCCCTAGGATGACCTAGTTTCACTAATAATGTGTGCCTACAAAAACTAAAAAAAAAAAAAAACTGCCAACAAAATTTACTGTTTGTTCCAATCAATATCTGAAGCTAGGGCCCCTGTCTCCCAGTCTCCATGGGAAGATAGATGCCTACCTTCTGTAAGCTATAGTTAGCCAAACCACATTGGTTTCATATAGACCAATCTTTGCTCCCTGAGTTTTACAATTTTTCACTTCCCTGACTCTACTGAATCCTGCCCACCTCCCTCCTACAGCCTCCTTCTCCATTTAAAATGCTGGGTCACCTCTGTACAAATCAAAGTTGACTTCAATTCACACTAGACTCTTTGAACTATTTCCCTATTGCTGATTAAAATCTGCCCTTACTACTTTAACTTGTATCTAACATTGTTTTTGACCCTAATAATTTCTTACTTGTTGATGAAGAAATTAAGCCAGATAAGTAACTTACTTGGCAAGACAGCAAAATTAGGAAGTGGTAATGCCATAATTTCAATGTAGGCCTGTGTGATAATCACTGTTTGTTAACTACTTTGCTTCTCATTTGGACAAATATGTGCAACTTTTCTTCAAAACTGAGAATATATCTTATCTTGAAGGTTAATCAATGATACAACACTTGAAAATATGAGATATCAGCTTCTGAAAGTATATTTGCCATTAGAATTCACAACTGAGAAGCCAGCTTCTGTTAAAAATTGCATTAAAATAATTCATAAAGGAAATTATAAAAGACTAAAAATGGATCTATATAAAATTTTTAAAAGACAGTATGTTAAATAAAAAGAACACTGACATGTTTTATTTCTGAATTAATGGAATTGGTAATTAAAGAAAATGTTTCTTTATAGAATTTCAGTTGGATGTTTATAAATTCCTTCAGCAAAAGCTACAAACAGAAACAGTATAGACTTGGAAATCAAGGAGACTGAAGTTCTGATCATAGTCCTGCATTTATTAATTATGTAACTTGAGCAAATTATTTAATTCTCTGAGTCTTAGTTTCTTCAGATACATAGTATACAAAACACTGTAATAGACAAAATTCTAAGATATTCCCCAAGATTTCTGATCCTTTTTGTACATGCCCTATATGATAGTTTTGTTGACATTGTATAGATGTAATTAAGTAAGGAATGATGCTAAAGCTAAAACTCCAGTACGCTGGCCACCTGATGTGAAGAGTTGACTCACTGGAAAAGACTCTGATGCTGGGAAGGATTGGGGGCAGGAGGAGAAGGGGAGGACAGAGGATGAGATGGCTGGATGGTATCACCGACTCAATGGACGTGAGTCTGAGTGAACTTCGGGAGACAGTGATGGACTGGGAGGCCTGCTGTGCTGCGATTCATGGGGTCACAAAGAGTCGGACATGACTGAGCAACTAAACTGACTGAATTCCCCAGTCAGTTGATTTTGACTTAATCAAAGGCATTATTATGCTAAGTCAGCAGTTGTTCCTAAAAGAGGGTATAGATGTCAGAGATGTTACTTCTGTTGGCTTTTTAAAAATAGTAAATTGTTACGTTGTGCAAGGATAATAAGTAAGTGACCTCTTGCAGTTGACTTGCAATCTCCAACTGCCAGTCAGGAAGAAACCTCAGCCCTACAACCACAAGGAACTGAATTCTGCCAATATCTGAATTAGCCTGTAAGGGGACCTCTAGCTTCCAAAGAGACCATTTCACTGGCTCCAGCTTGATGTTATTCTGGTGATACACTAAGCACCAGACCCAGCTAACTCATATCCATTCTCCTTTGGATTGCTGAATCACTCTTTTGGTATAAAAGGAATCCCAGATTATAAAGCCTGAGTTACTTTAAAATGTCTCAGCTCTTTCTCTTATAACAAAGGAAAGGTGGTCATAAGATACCACATTATAAGGTACCATATATTTTTAATTTCATTCATTGATTGATTTCTGGTTGTGCTAGTCTTCATTGCTGTTTGGGCTTTCCTCTAGTTGCCGAGAGTGGGGGCTACTCTCTAGTTGTGGGGGCAGGCTTCTCATCACAGCAGCTTCTCCTGGTGCTGAGCACAGGCCCTAGGGCTCACAGGCTTCAGGTAGTTGTGGCACAGGGGCTCAGCAGTTGCAGCTCCTGGGCTCTGGAGCACAGAAGCAACAGCTGTGGCATACTGGCTTACTTGCTCCACAGCATGTGGGATCTTGCCAGATCATGGATGAAAGTTATGTCTTCTGAATTGGCAGGTGGATTCTTTATTGCTGAGCCACCAGGGAAGCCCACAACCATCAGATTTTTAATGCCATAGCATCCTTTCTTCTATTCATAAGATAAATGTTTAAAAACGCATTCCAAAAAGACTTCTTTTAGCTACCATTGGGTTCCATGACTGTTACCAAAGGAGCATGGGATGGCTACTGTTGGCACAGACCAATAAAACTCATTCCATGGTGATGGATACACTGACATCCAAACACTAGTGTTTCAATCCATGTTAGATGTCTCTCAACATGGAAAACCAGAGAAATGGCTATCTAATGACTACCTTTCTAGGGGTCTTTTCTCAAGGTTGTGCAAGCTAAGGCTGCTTTTGGTGACCATTCGTCTTACCCTAGAGCTTGGGATAAATTCTGAATGTCCTGTGGTATGGATTAAGGAATGACTTAACTGAGAAATATCAATAACCTCAGACATGCAGATCACACCACCCTTATGGCAGAAAGTAAAGAGGAACTAAAAAGTCTCTTGATGAAAGTGAAAGAGGAGAGTGAAAAAGTTGGCTTAAAGCTCAACACTCAGAAAAAGAAGATCATGGCATCTGGTCCCATCACTTCATGGCAGATAGATGGGGAAACAGTGGAAACAGTGTCAGACTTTATTTTTCTGGGCTCCAAAATCACTGCAGATGGTGACTGCAGCCATGAAATTAAAAGACACTTACTCCTTGGAAGGAAAGTTATGACTAACCTAGACAGCATATTTAAAAGCAGAGACATTACTTTGCCAACAAAAATCTGTCTAGTCAAGGCTATGGTTTTTCCAGTGGCCATGTATGGATGTGAGAGTTGGACTGTGAAGAAAGCTGAGTGCCGAAGAACTGATGCTTTTGAACTGTGGTGTTGGAGAAGACTCTTCAGAGTCCCTTGGACTGCAAGGAGATCCAAGCAGTCCATCCTAAAGATCAGTCCTGGGTGTTCATTGGAAGGACTGATGTTGAAGCTGAAGCTCCAATATTTTGGCCACCTCATGCAAAGAGTTGACTCATTGGAAAATACCCTGTTGCTGGGAGGGATTGGGGACAGGAGGAGAAGGGGACAACAGAGGATGAGATGGCTGGATGGCATCACCGACTCGATGGACATGAGTTTGAGTGAACCCTGGGAGTTGGTGATGGACAGGGAGGCCTGGCGTGCTGCGATTCATGGGGTTGCAAAGAGTCAGATATGATTGAGCAACTGAACTGAACTAACTGAGAAAAGGGGAAATGTATAAAGCTATGTGCTTATAAGAGAAGGTAATTACCCTCCATCTTCCAATCATTCCCGAAGAACAGTGCTGAGGCCTGGAAGATTTGCTGGAACAAAGTACAGGTTTCTGTTTCAGTGAAGGAACCTCATTCCTCCAATACTTTTCTTATCAGTTAAAGGATACACAAACTCCGTGAACACCAAGATTTTGGTGCTTGGTTTTTATAGGACCTTTATGGAAATGATAGCTGCCCAGCACCTCACAGAGTTCTATAAAAAGTTGCAATCTTCCTGCATAAAAGAGAAGGTCACCATTACCATAGAAACTTTTTGGATGCAGCACTTCCACTAGAAAGAGTTGAATGGATTTGTTCCAGCTGGCTTATTTCCCAGGCAATCCAGAATAAAATACAATCATTTTCTGAAAATTCTTCCCCAAGGTTTCATCAAGTATAATTTTCTGTCTATTAGCCTGTCCACATGTTGAATAGGAAGAGTTCTATTATTTATCATTCCTTCATTCTAACCTCCTATTCCCTGTTTGACTTTGGCATCCAAACTGAAGTTTATCATTCTCCATGGGGGTGTGTCAAACTGTCTTTTTAAAAATATTTTGTTCCGGTATTACTAATAAGCTCTGTGAGGATAGAAGAATTGTATTCTGTCATCACCACTGACCTCTCTAAGAACAGAGGAAGATGAGTAGAAAACCACCCAATGCAAAGCCAGTTTCTACAACCTATCATTTTCTTGGCTCCCCTGGTGGTTCAGCAGTAAAGAATCCACATGCCAATCTGCATGGAAAATCCCATGGACAGAGGAGCCTGGCAGGCTACAGTCCAAGGGGTTGCAAAAGAGGCAGACGCAACTTAGTGAATAAATAACAATAGCAAATCATTTTCTCGTTTAGGTGAAAGTAATGAAGAAATTTATTGTCTCTTTTCATCCCTTACTCATAGATTTCCAAGTATCTGGGAGCCCTGCCTGGGAAGACAGTTTTATTTGCTCCCTCAATGGGCCTTTATTTCAATATTACCAACTGAGAAATCTTGAATTTGATCTACCTCAAAGTTTCACCTGTTGGTGATCACTAAAGCCAGCGATGCAGGGAATGGTTTTCTGAAGTCACAGTCAGCTCTGATAGTTTCAAACGCTGATGACAGTGCTTTCTGTGTGATATGGATCACTTCTACCCTCCTCAAGCGTTGTGGGTGCAGATGATCCCAGTTCCTGGGATGCAGATGGCCACACTGCAGCTACACGTGTCAAGGTTCAGGTGCTGATTTCTACACAAAAGCCAGCAACTTCATCTGCGACTGCACTTCCTCACACAAATTCTAAAAATTCACAGACACCTTAAACTCTAAGTCTTTTGAGTTCTTGCTTGTTTTTCCCCCCACCCCTACAATTTCACAACATTATGATTTTGTCATGTTGGGCAGGAAGCTATTACTTGACTCTAATTTAATATTTTCTCCATATCAATGACCTGTCTTTTTCGGTTAGCTTCCCTTAAAATTAATTCTTTATTAGAAGTCTCCTCATTCCCCCACATAAATTGATATATACCTGCCCTAAACCACTAGTTTTCCAGGTATGCCTGAATGCTGGGATGAAAACAGCATTGGCTGAAGTTAGTGATCCCCCTTCTTCCCATTCGCAAGATTAGAATCTTAAATATCCCTTTCCAATATGTACTATTTTTCACCTGTTTCCCTATGTTGATTGTTAGTAAATTTTCTGAAGAATAAATATGACCAAGTGACTATTTTTAAGAATATCAATTAAAGAATAATACTCTCCCATATGTATTTCTGCATTGCTGAAAAGTTTTTAAAGATAACACCATATTTCTGTCCTTTCAAAAATATAAAACAATAAATCAAAAAAGATAGAATACTTAGAAATAGGGAAGAAATGCAGCTTCAGGATATAGGCAGACTGATGACAGATGCTGAGTGAAAAGAAGAAGTTAAACTTTGGTACTGAATATGTAGTTTCCTATGATTCTGAGTGGAAATCTACAACTAATCAACAGAAATGAGCCTACACCTCCTCCCCCATCTCTTTCCCCACCCCCATAACTTCCTCATAATCTTTCCAGTCAAAATCTCTATATTCTTCATATTTCTCTTCAAACAAAAGGCCTGCATTTGTGCGAACCCTGAAACCATATTTATGATGAAGAGAATGTAGTGCTCCAACCTCCCATGAGACTGTCCTTTAGTGGCACCTTCTGGAACAGATATATTCAGGAAACAGCAAGATTTAACAAAAAAATAAAAATAAAAACACAGAATGGCAAACTGACCTGAGTTTTCTGCCCTTCCATGAAATTATTTCTTCTAGGCAACTTGAAAAACATTAAGAAAATGAGGAAAGAGACTACCAATCAAAGGTAAACTGGAAAAAAATCTCATGGTAGAGCTAAAAGCAATCTTAGCCATTGAAATACATGGCATTAATGTCCCTTAATTCCTTACCCTTCCCTTATCCATATCCTTCACATGACTTGGCAATACTTTCTCCCATGAAGGACACAGAAGATATATCACCAGCCCTGGCTATTGAACTTGGCACATGATCTGCTTGGGTTGATGGAATGTTAACAGAAAATACATTTCTCCTGTTGTACCCACTCTCTTTCACATCTGCCAGAGCAGAGGAACCAGCTTGGGCTAGCTAAGGAGGAAAATTAAGGGATGCGTAGAACTGAGCTATCCACGGATATATAAAACAGGAGATCTTCAGGTGATGAACAGATTATGAACTAGGTAAGTGCGTATTGCCATGGAATACTGAGCTAATGGGGTTGATTTGGACATTATATTAGTTGATACCATGTCCAACAACTTCAACTCCTTCCATTAATAGAGGAGAAAACTGGACTCCAAAAGTGGAAGCAGATGAAGAATAGTGTCAGGGCTGGAAGCTAAGCCCTGAAACAGAACCTTGAAGATCTGAGTATTTACTCCATGCTCAGATATGTGCTGGCCACATGGACACTGGATAGGCAATTAGTTTCTCTGAATCTCAATGTTCTGTTTGAAAATGAAGGTAAAATGTATTTGAAATAAAAACTAGAAATTGTCTGTTTTAAATAAGGTATTTGATATGAAAGAAGCTCAAAGTTAGTGCTTAATGAATGCCAAGTGCACGATGAAAACTGTTTACATCATGCCACTTTATCTCATTTAATCTTAGATGCCTGCCTATTAATAAGATAGGTGTGCACTCATTTGTTAAAAACAAACAAACAAAAAACAGGTGATTACTGTGTGCTTACAGAGCCAGGCTCTATGGACATTTAATGAATAAACAAATTCTGGCTAAGGAAACTTTAGTAGCCTACCCAAGTAACTTAACCTCAAAGAACTTGGCATGTTTTTATTATTCAGTAGGGAGCCTGCTGACTGTAGCTCAAGAAAACTGTTAACTACTATAAAATAACTTCCTGCTACTGGTCACCCAGAAACATGCTACAAAGTCATTCAAATTAGAGTGTCTGCCTAGAGCTTTGATGTGAAAATTTTTATTAGAAACATCTTTGTTTTTACTATCCAAGATGTCTTGATATAAATACCATGCCACCTGCCATTAACAGTAACTCTTCTCTCTAATTACAACAACATTCCATCTGCTCTGGAAAATGACTACTCTTCTTCTTGGGGCACTCCCAAGGGCATAAGCTGTCTTTCAAATGTGCCACACGACCTGTATTCTGATTCAAATTACACTCAACATACCTTTAAAACTTAGTAATATGCATCTTTATGTTCAACTTCTCAGCATAAGAAGGACTGACTCCTTTTTTAGGTATCCCATAACACTTCTCAAAATTGAACACATCAGTATAAGCCTGTGCAAATCTGGGGAAACACTCATAAGAGAAAAACACATTTATTTGCACCAACAAATATTATTTGTGAAAACATGAGGTCAGTGCCCTAAATTACTAGGAAAGTTTATCAGCAATAGAGAATCTTGCTCTGAGTGAGACTTATACCATGAAAAATTGAAAATTGTGTGAAAGCAAATAATTTCTCAGCTTCAAGAGACTGAGTTAAAATTTCATTCCTGGCTTTCTAATTGCATTATTGTTGGGGTTGTTCAATTGCTAAGTTGCAACCACATGGACTTCAGCACACCAGGCTTCCCTGTCCCTCACTATCTCCCAGAGTTTGCTCAAACTTGTGTCTACTGAGTGAGTGATTCCATCTAACTGTCTCATCCTATGTCACCCCCTTTTCCTCTTGCCCTCATATTTTCCCAGCATCAGGGTCTTTTCCAATAAGTTGCCTCTTCACATCAGGTGGCCAAAGTATTGGAACTTCAACATCAGTGCCTCCAATGAATAATTGGGACTGATTTCCTTTAGGATGGATTGGTTGGATCTCCTTGTAGTCCAAGGGACTCTCAAGAGTCTTCTTCAACACCGCAGCTCAAAAGCATCAATTCTTCAGGGATCAGCTATCCTTATGGTTCAGGTCTCAAATCCGTACTATAATTGCATTATGATTATATATATATGAGAAGCATGTTCTCTGAGATGAAATCTCATGTAATTTCTTAGTGTCTTCACAAATTTTAGTTAATCAAGATTAAAGGAAATCAATCAGATCATGAAAAGATTACGATAATTTGCTTTTATTCCACCTCAAAATCTCTTTCCCAGTAAAATATATTTGATACAGATTCTACTGTGCATGCTAAGTCACTTCAGCTGTGTCCAATTCTTTGCAATCCTATGGTCTGTAGCTCACCAGGATCCTCTGTCCATGGGATTCTCTAGGGAAGAATGCTGGAATGGGCTGTCATTCCCTTCTCCAGGGGATCTTCCTGACCCAGGGATTGAACCTACATCTCTTATGTCTTCTACATTGACAGGTAGATTCTTTATCACTAGCACTACCTGGAAAGCCCATAGATTCTACTGGCATGTCTTAAAATTTACAATATTCCAAAGATATTGGAGGATGATTCTGGAGGAAGGTAGTGGAACCCTACCAGCATCTGAGATGACTTCCCTCTGGGCAAGGTTTCATTCTGTTTATTTTCATCACAGAGTTACAAATTCAGGACACAAAGAAATGAAGGAGCAAAGAGTAAGGACTTCCTCTTCAACTTCCTATAAAGTTTTGTAGGTGTATGTGTTCTTGTTTTTGAATAAAAGCCCTTAAGTCATAATTTCTGAACAAAAATTGGTTGTAGACAAAAACTTTGCACACATTTCATATTCTTTTCCTTGTTGAAATATTTAAAATGTGTACTGTGGAAAGAAGCATACACTTGGAAAGAATCTCTTTGATAATTTTCTTGTTCTAGTTAAATAGTTTAATAGTATATATTATACATATATACTTATATAAATGTAATAGTATATATAATTATACATATAAGTATGTTAGTAGTAGTATACATGTGTGTTTATATACTATATATATACATGTATATAAATAATATATATATGCACAGGGCAGTATACCAGTTCACAAAGGAAATTTGAACTTAAAAGGTCATTAACAGACAAAATACAAAAATACATTTTCTTACTGAAAATATTAATACACACTATGAAAAACAACTATGGCTTTGTAGTAGTATCTGAAGCAGGACACAGATGGGCCCCAGGCTGAGCAGCTGTAGTTCATTCCTTATGGACAAATACTCCAAACTAGTAGGAACAAGAGAAGAGTTGAGCCCAGATGAAAGACCATATATTCATCTTTCTCCACGTCAAGAAGACCTTCCCAGCTACACATATGCAGAAACGCTCCTTGGAGGTCAAAAAGCGGGGGAGCATTAGCCCATAGTAGTGATGTCAATCAACCCATAGGCCTCTTGGCTAGAATTCATCTTGGCTAAGAGATGCATACTCACAAATGGAAGGATCCTGAGAAAAACAAAATCCATCTGGTTCTGGACTCACAACCAGGTAGAGCAAAATGAATGGCCAAAGAAACCCAGAAGATACATCCCACAAAAGTGATTCAAACCACAAGTGTGCAACTCTGAGTCTGCCTATAAGTCTATCTACATGTACACACTTTCCTCCTAATAAAGGTTTTACTACTTTCTGTCTTGATATAAAAATTCATTTCTATACAGCTGAAGGGCCAGACTCTTGTCCCTGGTCCCTAGGATTCACTGTTCTCTTCTGCCGCAGTCTGACTTCAATCTCTGGCCAGGAACCAATGCCCTGTTTAAAGGAGCTGCAGGCTGTTGCCACCAATTTGCATTTTGTAAACTCTAGGAAGTACTTTCTAATCCTCTGGCTTTATTTCAAACAACACTAAACAGTCACTGTGCCAGACTGTCATAATTTATATTTGCAAATAAAAAAGTATTCCTGAAGAAATGTATTTTACAGCATTATTGAGAAATAATTGAGAGATGAAACCATAAGATATTTCAAGTGTATAATGGGATGATTTGATAAATATACTTGATATAGAATTATTTTATGGGTAGGAAAGTGTTTACTATGTTTAATCTCCAATCTCCACTCAAATCAACTTCCCTTTTATTTGTGGTTCAGTTCAGTACAGTCGCTCAGTTGTGTCCAAGACTTTAAGACCCCATGGACTGCAGCATGCCAGGCCTCCCTGTCCATCACCAACTCCTGGAGTTTACTCAAACTCATGTCCATTGAGTTGGTGATGCCATCTAACCATCTCATCCTCTGTTTTCCCCTTCTCCTCCCTCCTTCATTCTATCCCAGCATCAGGGTCTTTCCAAATGAGTCAGTTCTCTGCATCATGTGGCCAAAGTACTATAGTTTCAGCTTCAACATCAGTCCTTCCAATGAATATTCAGGACTGATTTTCTTTAGGATGGACTAGCTGGATCTCCTTGCAGTCCAAGGGACTCTCAAGAGTCTTCTCCAACATCACAGTTCAAAAGTATCAATTTTTTGATGCTGTATAAAAGCATATGCTTGACGTTTTATATTCCTTAACCTCAAAAAGATCTTCATGACCCAGATAATCATGATGATATGATCACTCACCTAGAGCCAGACATACTGGAATGCAAAGTCAGGTGGGCCTTAGGAAGCATCACTATGAACAAAACTAGTAGAGGTGATGGAATTCCAACTGAATTAATTCAAGACCTAAAAGATGATGCTGTGAAAATGCTGCAATCAACATGCCAGCAAATTTGGAAAACTCAGCAGTGGCCGCAGGACTGGAAAAGGTCAGTTTTCATTCCAATCGCAAAGAAAGGCAATGCCAAAGAATGTTCAAACTACTGCACAATTGCACTCATCTCACATGCTAGTAAAGCAATGCTCAAAATTCTCCATGCCAGGCTTCAACAGTGCATGAACTGTGAACTTCCAGATGTTCAAGCTGGTTTTAGAAAAGGCAGAGGAACCAGAGATCAAATTGCCAACATCCGCTGGATCATGGAAAAAGCAAGAGAGTTCCAGAAAAACATCTATTTCTGCTTTATTGACTGTACCAAAGACTTTGACTATGTAGATCAGCACAAACTGTGGAAAATTCTGAAAGAGATGAGAATACTAGACCACCTGATCTGCCTCCTGAGAAATCTATATGCAGGTCAGGAAGCAACAGTTAGAATTGGACATGGAACAACAGACTGTTTCCAAATCGGGAAAAGAGTATGTCAAGGCTATATATTGTCACCCTGCTTATTTAACTTCTATGCAGAGTACATCATGAGAAACACTGGGCTAGATGAAACACAAGCTGGAATCAAGATTGCTGGGAGAAATATCAATAACCTCGGATACACAAATGACACCACCCTTATGGCAGAAAGTGAAGAAGAACTAAAGAGCCTCTTGATGAAAGTGAAAGTGGAGAGTGAAAAGGTTGGCTTAAAGCTAACATTCTGAAGACAGATCAAGGCATCTTGTCCCATCATTTCATGGCAAATAGATAGGGAAACAGTGGGAATAGTGAGAGACTTTATTTTTTTGAGCTCCAAAATCACTGCAGATTGTGACTGTAGCCAGGCAATTAAAAGACGCTTATTCCTTAGAACAAAAGTTATGACCAAGCTAGACAGCATATTAAAAAGCAGAGACATTACTTTGCAAACAAAGGTCCATCTAGTCAAGGCTATGGTTTTTCCAGTAGTCATGTATGGATGTGAGAGTTGGACTATAAAGAAAGCTGAGTGCCAAAAATTGATGCTTTTTTTTGGGGGATTTTTATTTATTTATTTATTTTTAAATTACAATACTGTATTTGTTTTGCCATGCTTTTGATTGAGAGTCCCTTGGATTGCAGGAGATCCAACCAGTCCATCCTAAAGGAAATCAATCCTGAATATTCATTGGAAGGACTGATGCTGAAGCTGAAACTCTAACACTTTGGCCACCTGATTGGAACAAGTGTCACTGGAGGAGACCCTCATGCTGAGAACATTGAAGGAGGGAGGTTAAGGGGACAACAGAGGATGAGATAGTTGGATGGCATCACCGAGTCTATGGACATGAGTGAGCAAGCTCTGGGAGTTGCTGATGGACAGGGAAGCCTGGCGTGCTGCAGTCTGTGGGACTGCAAAGAGTTGGACATGACTGAGAGACTAAACTGAACTGATTCTGTTGTTTGGGAAAAGAAGAAAGGGGTTTTTCTCTCAATCTCTGCCCTATTTGCACTAGTGTGCTAGTTAAAAGTCATTTTTTTCCAGAAGAAAACAAAGTCTTAATTTGTACTGTTTGTTAATTTATATGCTATAAATTTTCCCACTGTGACCTATTTCAAACTACCACTTTAATGACACTGCAATGTGCATGTGGGAAGAAATGCTCACAATCAGATCTTCAGAGGTACAATCAGCCAACTCAAAACACTTCTCACTACTTTTTAGCTATACACACTGGCAAAAAACAAGTATCTAGAAATAACAATATATGCTAAGGACACAACTCTCCATTAATAAGACTTTAGACAAGCACATAAAGAGCTTATGGCATAAATAGTCTAAGAATTATAACACAAACTTATTACCTTATAACACCTTACACATCGTGTCTGCCTTAATTCCCCATTACAGAATTCAGATGAATAAACTGAGGGTCTCAGCTTCATATAATTAGTAAATGGCCAAGTGGGGAACCAACCAACGAACTGTTTCTCAAACTGTCTCTCTCCATGAGCTCAACTCTGCACACATTCACAAATCCTTTTCTCAAGACCTATATTCTAAAAAAAAAAAAAAAAAAAGTCTTAGCTAGAGCACACAATTCTTATGGGTTGATACATTTTTTTAAGGGTAAACACAACCCAGGATGTTGAAAATATGAAAATCTGTCTCTGACGGACAACCTTATTCCATTAACATCCTTTGCCCATAAATATGAGATATTTCTAATATGATCCAATGGAAAAAGAAACGAGTAACTTTTTGATTTGGAAGAAGAAAGTTACAAAAATTTCAATAGTTTGAAGCTCTAGATGGGGAAGCAAATGTAACTCTAAAATGAGAAGAGAGGCAAAAATTAAGACCCTTTGGAAACAATAATTGGCTGATTTATTTATCTTTTTATCCCTCTGGTTCAGGATGTGGCTAAACTCAGAGTAGGTGGTAGATACTACTTTGAAGAATGGAAAGAGAATTGGAAGGAAAGCCATATGGAAGGAAAAACAAAAGGGAAAGAAAAAATTCAGAAGGCAGCAAGGGGTACCTGGTGGGCATTCTTTCAGAAATGTGAAGAGTACAAAAATGGAGTGAAAAGGCTGCCACTGCTATAAATATGGCCTGACTTTGACATTCACCTGAGCACTGACTTCTACTGAACTACAATTGAGCAAAGATTTTTGTATGCTTCTCCTTGCCCACCTTGCCACAACATGGAATTCTCCTGGTCAGACACATTTATAGGACATAGCTATCAACTACTGTGCAGGACAACATAGGTTCTCATGTCATGTCTTTATATTTGTATATTTAACAGCAATTAAAATTAAATCAATGAAATTAATATTTTAAATTGCATAGGCAATGTACATGCTTTTTATTTTTCTATAAAAATAAAGGAGATTATCTTATGTAAAGCATACTGCAACAAAGAGTGAAATAAAAATGCTAGAAAATCCTCCCTTTTCCTGCAGTGAAATAAATGAAATTTCTGCCTGGAAAATGATGATCTCATTAGCATCACTGTCATAGATTAATGGCAGTTTTTTGTATGTACCCATTGATAAAAGACTCTTTCTGGCTTTTAATAAAGTACTGTTTGTTCCATAGAGGATTTTATAATCTCCCAACCTGATTCTTTTTAGAGTGGTTCAGTTGTTTTTTTTCCACTAGAGTAATTTTCATTCATTCTCCAAATAATAATAATAATCTAAAGTACACTCTGGGTAGCACTGTAGACTTAGATTATTAATGGACTTTAACTGTCCAAGTTTTTTTTTTTTAACATAGCAATTATCAAGTATTAACTATTTCTCCACTAATAAGTATTCATTGACCAGAGAGAAACATTTATGTTATGAGCACTTTTATTATAAAAAAGTGTAGTAACTCCCAATATACTGTACAACTTAATGCTATTGGTTGAATATTTTTCCAAACCTTCAGTACAATTGGAATTATCATGATCAGCTATTTGTCAAGTTTGAGATACTTATTTTTAAAAAATCAGAAGCTATTCTGATTGTACAGCATGGACAATGCCATTTGTTCTTCAGTTTAACAATCAGTAAAAAAAAAAAAAAAGTATTCTTCCTGTCTTTCTGCCTTCTTTATCTCTCTTTATCTGTTCAGAAGAAAAATTAGTATTGTCAGTAGGCACTATGTACCTCAGGAAGTGTAGAATCCCTTGGCAGAGGTGTTGCTGCCAGATAAGGGGAGATGGTGGACAAAAGTCACTTTACAGAAAGAATTTTCCAAAATAAGCCAGAGGAAAACATCCAGATCTATTGGATGAGCTGCTGAGAAGATAAGGCCATAGCCCTGTGCCTTAAAGGAATAAGACTTGGGAACAGCAGGCAGTTGGCAAGCAGATTTAATGAATTTAATCACCTCATACTTCAGGAACTCTGAATTCACTGAAGGGACACTAAAATGGATGTATTCTATTAAAATTTAATTTAATAAAATGTCTGAGGCTTTTGCTGCTTACTGGGAGAAACTCTGTTTAAACATTCATGCATATCAGAGGTGACAATCAGTATGACACTCATCAATCAGGAAGAGCACTAGTGACTGCATGAATTCAGAATCCTTGAGGTGCCCTGAATTATACCAGGTACTAATCCTTCAGAGAGTGAATCATGGAGACTCGGGGATCTCTGATATAAAAGGTTAGTGAATATCTACCAGGTTCAGTGTTTATCAGTGCCTTCTAAATGAATATAAGCCCCATACAGCTTTTGATTTTGTACACACTATTCTTTCTAATAGATAATGTTCAGGTTCTTTTTGACTAATGTCTATTTCTTCCTATCCTCCTAACCCTGATGCATTTTTAAACAGGCAATAGTTCATCTCGCTATCCAATTACAGTGCTTAGATACTACACCCTTATGTTTTTCCTCTCACTTCATATTTTGAGATTAACTTCCACAATGACACCACCATCAAGGAATATGAAGTGATCCCACTGTAGGTTGCATTTTCATCTGTGATACCACTTTTTCCTCACCATGGAGTTTGCAGATCACCCCCATTCTCCCTCCTGCAAATGGTGACTATTAAACTCACAAGAAATGTTTAATCAACTTACTTCACAAGCCAAAAATTAAATCTTATGTAGAAAGATATATAATAATCAAAAATAAATATAAACATCTACACTTCCATCATCTTGCCATATTCACCTTCATCTTACCTGGGAGAACATTTTACTTAGAATATTTCTCCCTTCATTTGCTTAATATGTTAATTAAATGAATGAGGATAGTATTGGGGGCAGGGAAGAGAACCAGAATGTGAATACTCATACGTCATAATTCCTCTTACACACATACATCTTGAAAATGATTATCTAAACTGACTGAAATACTAAAACTTGAAGGGGCCTTGCATTCCACATTGAACACGGATTTGTGAGGGGGAAAAAAAAAAAAAAGAAGAACAGAAAATAGTTCTGTCTAGGAAGAGCTCTCCATCCACTAGATACCTCTGCCCTTCTCAAGCTATTGGTGCTATGTCACACTGTCTAGTCAGCCACAAGTATGGCCAACTATCAGAACCGGAAAAGAAATATAAATGAACTAAATTTCTTTAGACTTGCAGATGATTTTTGCATACATTCTAGAAATGGTACTATTCTTTCGTCTTTTAACTGAATCACCTAGGATGATAGAGTGAGCATAAAGCTAGATGAAAAAAAGAGCATTATTGAATTTATTCAATAAATGCTTTTCAGTACCTACTATGGGCTGACACTAAATCACTTGAAATCCCTTTGCGAAGTAGGTAAAGAAGGATACACCAGGTACTGGTTAGCCATTAGAGACACTAAACAGACAAAGATGATTATAATACAGTATTGATAAGTACCAAGATGAGGGTAAACAGTTGGGCTATTAGCTATCAGAGTAACACAGGAGCACAGCCCATGCAAGGAGAGGGGATAACTTTGATAGTTTTCTGGAGTTACTGTTGCTGAGCTGAGTGACAACCAGTGAGATCCTCAAAGGGAAGGTGGAAAGGATGCTCCAGTAAGTGGAGGTTTGAACTATTTAAAGGAACAGGCTGTAAAGTTGTAAAGGGCAAAGGAGGATCTGAGTCTGAACTCCCTGGTTTAGTAACTATTGGGCCTGGGTAGATGACTTTCTTCTATCTACACACTGGCAGCCTTAGAGAGAATGAGAGAGTGAAAAGAGAGAGAGAGAGAGAGAGAGAGAGAGAGAGAGAGAGAGAGAGAGAGAGAGAGAAAAGAGCAATGCTTAGGAGCATTTAGGTACTTACACTCAGGAACTCTATACATCTGGAGCAAAAAATATTCAAGTTAGGTAATGATTATTGAGGTAGAAAAGAGAGCTGAGCGTTAAAGGACTTTCTGCTAGGAATTACTAGTTGTCGCAGGTTGTAATTTACAGAAGCAGGTACCAAGCAGAGTATGGGATACAAGATGTTCATGAGGGATCAAAACATACGAAAGAAATGGTGAAATAGGATAAAGCAGAGGAAGAAGTCAAACTGCAAGACAAGCACAAGAAAGTCCTGGCCAGCCCAGCAGAGAATCTGAGAGTGAACAGTGCCTTTCAGAGACATATACATGGACCAGAATGGCCATGTCTTTAGCTCAGACAGTAAAGCGTCTGCCTACAATTTGGGAGACCTGGGTTCGATCCCTGGGTCAGGAAGATCCCCTGGAGAAAGAAATGGCAACCCACTGCAGTATTCATGCCTGGAAAATCCCATGGACCAAGGAGCCTGGTGGGCTACAGTCCATCGGGTCGCAAAGAGTCGGACACAACTGAGCGACTTCACTTCACTTTATCTCTTTGCCTCACTCAGTTACAAGTGGACTGTCCCAGGAAAGACATGACATCAGACAAGGCAGCTCCCAGCTCCCATTTGCTGAGACATGAATTCTCTGCAGTTGGGCAGCAAGTATTTCCTTGAAGGGAGATCTAGGAGGCACTTCTCTGCATCTATTGCAACAGTGTTTCCTAAAAGCATGTCCTCCCCCTGTTCAGGGTGAAAGCAAGATGGCACTTCTCAGACCCTGACAGTTGGGCTGGGCACCTGAATATTTGTGGTCAATGGAGACCCTACTTGCCAGTCTTCTGTTTCTCTCCTGCCCCAAGGAGACTGTACGTTCCATACGGCAGAACCAAAGGGCAGAGGAGCCACCCTCCACCTGCACTGAAGACCAGCTACATGGACATGATTCCAAAGAGTTCAACCTTCAGAGGTAATACAATGAGGAAATTGTGTGATAAGCTCTTAAGGACGATGGTGACATGATTAGCTATTCCTTTAGGAAGATCAGTTTGGCTACAATATGCAAAATTTTGGAAAATCAATGAGGCAGACAACTCATTTACTACTGTTGGAATGAGACAAACAGGGTAACAAAAGATTTCCAGAGAAAGAAAGTAAAGCCAGCTAGGGCTAACTATACTACTGATGACAGATTGGAGGAAGGTCAGAAGATGTAGTTTGTGAGGCTGGGGTCTCCTACTCTATTTCCCATAAGATCAGCCTGATAGAACAGTAAGAACATTGAATATTAACTAAATGCCTTTGTGCACCCGTCACTCTGCTACTTATTTTGCATGCATTGCCCCCTTAGCCATCACAGTCATCCTATCTGCTTTGCTGGCAGAAACCCAGCTTATGGAGGAGCTAATTTTTTGTGAATCTTGAAGGGCCTTGCCTATCTCCAGGGACAGATGTTCATCAGTCTATGACAGTCACAATAATTTCATTTCCCTTATCATGTCTCAGAGAAACAAGACAAAGAGGAAAATCTAGTGAGAGGCTTCTGGGATTGTTTTTCTCAGAACTAACAAAAGGGAAATAAAATAGGGATTCACTTGTTCCTACCTTTGCCACTGCCATGTGATATCTCTATGTTGGGAGCTATCTGTATTCTTTCTGGGCTGAAAGAGGGAAAGTCTAGAGACTCCCAGAGAGAGTGAGCAGGAACCCTCACACCATGGAGCCAAGAAGGTAGCCAACTCTGATGGAGCTGACCTTGGGACTTCCAGTTATGCAATACAGTGCATTCACATTATTCTCGTTGTTTAAGCCATTTTTAGTTTATTCAGTGATTTCCACCTAAAGGATCCTAACTGATACACCTGTTTTAGTGTTAACAATGTTTGGTGGGGGTAGGAGAAGGAGCAAGGGAATGACCCAAGTTCCCCAAATCAACTAGAAAGAATAGGATATCTCTTCACAATTTTGGTAGACACGCCGGTGGAAGGACTAAAAGTTTAAATGCAAGTATTTGAGAAAATAATCTGCTTTTTTCACTTTGTTTTCTCCTGAGACTTGAGCTCCGGCTTTCACAACCTCATGTTTACTTCTCATATGTAAGTCACCCTTTGTTTCATGGGATTTTATTTGTTTTAATTTTTATTTATTTATTTATTTATTTAATTACAATACTGTATTTGTTTTGCCATACATTGACATGAATCAGCCACAGGTGAACACAATCTCCCAAAGCCGAAGCCCCCTCCCACCTCCCACCCCACATCCTCTACCTGAATCATCCTGTGCACCAGCCCCATGCATCCTGCATCCTGCATTGAACACAGACTGGCGCTTTGTTTCTTACAAGAAAGTATACATGTTTCAATGCCATTCTCCCAAACCATCCCACCCTTTCCCTCTCCCACAGAGTCCAAAAGTCCGTTCTATACCTCTGTGTCTCTTTTGTTGTCTCACATATAGGGTCATCATTACTATCTTCTAAATTCCATATATATGTGTCAGTATACTGTATTGGTGTTTTTCTCTCTGGCTTACTTCACTCTGTATAATCGGTTCCAATTTCATCCATCTCATTAGAACTGAGTTTCATGGGATTTTAAAGTCACTTCATGCTCTGGCCCTTAAATATTTCACTGGCTCCATTCACCACACCATGTGAAGAGTTGTCCTTAGCACCAAATGTCAAGAACTGACTACAGAAATTCAATCTGTCACTAGTGACTGGTATGCAATTCTGTAACATCTAACAGTCATGCTCTGTAGATCACAGGACTGGGAATGGCACTTTCTGTGGCTGCAGATTTTTGAAGGACTGTGTTCTTTTGAACAAAAGACCCTGCACCAAATTCTCATATTCTGTCTTTTGTTTCCACAGTCTCATCTGCTGTTCAGTCTCATCTGTTTTTCCATCAGGATAAAATTATTTGTTTTCTTTCCTTCAGTAAATATAACCACAAATAGTATAGCCTTTAGAAAATGCATTCTTTTTATTTTCACTTTATAGTATTTAAGGCAAGATATTCCTGAAGACTATATAGAACTGGGAAAATTATGTGTTCCAAACCAGAAAATAAATCAGAGAATGTTAACCAAATCTTAACTCGAGCCCAATCTTATTTTGCTGATTTTCTTTTGGTTCTACATTAAGCACAAAGACATCAATACATTCTTTTAGCATGATGTTATGTATCCTAAAATGAAATACTGTATAAATTATATATTAAATTCCTCTACTTGGGGTTTACATCCCATGGCTTCTCAAAGACTTTCCTCAAACACTCCCTCTCCTGCATCAATCATTTCTCATATCTTGGTGGAATATTACCACCAGCATACAACTAAGCACTAATATTGGGTTTTAAAACTAATCAAATAAAATCTCCCATGACCTTGACCTGAATTATCTTCCTAGCACTGTTCCATTCCTTCTCAATTAATTGTAATTTTTTTTGATAAAGAGTCATGTCATAAGATCTTTCATATCCCATTCAGTCAAGTTTTCATCCCTTCTATTCCAGAGGAAAAACCTTGTCAGGGTCACAAAAACAAAGATCCAGTGGTTACCGTTGATTACTTAACCAGATCTTTCCACTGCTTTCTACATAGCTGCTCATCTTTCTTACTAAAACCCTCTCATGTATGGCAAAACCAATACAGTATTGTAAAGTAAAAAAATAAATAAAAATAATTTTTTAAAGGAAAAAAAAAATAAAACTCTCATCTCTTAACATCTAGGACCCTATGTGTTTGTAATTGAGCATCTGAACTGTTAGGTGTTTCATCTCTTCTTTGCTGCTTTCTCTTCTCTTCAATTGCTAAATGTCCTAGGCTCTCTAGGAACTTGTTTACTGTGACTTCCACATCTGTACCTTAATATCCAAATATGTCCTACAACTCCAGAATCATATATCCAACATCCACTGAATATTTGTCCACAGGCATTTTAAAAATCATCTTAAGATTAACATAGTCAGGACAGAACTCTTGATTCTCCATAGAACTCAACTACCAAACTAGTTGTTTTCTCAGATTAACTTTGAATAAATAACTCCATCCAATTTAAGCCAAATTTTCAGGGATTTTCATTATTTCTCATTATCCATCAGAATCCTTGCTGTCGAATGTACATATATAAATTATCAAGATATCATGTACAATTTGCCTTCAAAATATATCCTAAATCTGTCTTGTTTTCCATTTCTATTATGTAAACCATCATTGTTCAGATTATTCACAGTACTCTAGCTAATCCCTCTGCTTCCATTCTTCTTTCAACACAACAGCTTTTTGTTTTTGTTTTTACTCATTAAATTTACTGAAATGTGATCTCCATGAAAAAAACACATATTTTAAGTTTACAATTTGGTGAGTTTGTCAAATGTATATACTCAAATGTTCATCAACCCTATCAAGATACAGAATATTTCCATGATAATCCCCTGCCAGTTTTCCTTGTTTGCATTTTATCCACCCTCGCCTCTGGCTTAGGCAATAACTGACATGCTACTATTATGAATTAGGTTTACCTATTCTGTAACAGTATATACATGGGTTCATATAGAGTGTGTTCTTTTGTGCCCTAGGTAGCTCAGCACATTTTTGATATTTGTAAATGCTGTGTGCCTAGTAGTTTCAAGTTATTGTTTGGATACACCACAACTATTTTAAGAAAACATCAAACAAAATTTTTGTTATCTTAAAGGATAAAACTACTAAATAGGCTATAATTAAAAACATCATCACATGAACTGCCCAAAATTAATGCAACTTAAGAGCCCAGGGAGATGATGCTAGGGAATATACCAAACAAACCATTCATTCCAAAAATCACATAATGAAAAGGCTGTATACTTTACTTCTAAGCCCATTCTTCAATATGGAAGTACTAAGAGTAATTAAACATAATTGATAGGTAGTGAATTTGAGGGGAAAGAGATTGTTTTCTAGGATAATCACATATAAGTAACAAGCTAAAAATGGCATAAAATTCCTTGAAATTTTTATATAACATTACAAAGTATCTGAGGTATCCACACTGGAGAAAAATATGCCCTACCAGTTAAGGAAAAGAAAGTTAGTCATAGGACATTTCCAACTAATGTAGTCAATACTACCGTAGTATTAGGCAGACAGAAAGTCCTGCTTTCAGAATGAAATTGCTCCTATAATCTTTAACAAACGATGTGTGTACTTCAAAGTGTAGATAACCATAAAGGAGTCATTCCCATAACATGCTTCCATTTAATGTGAAATCAGATGAAAGATATCCCAAACAACTGCTCAATATCATTTTTTCAGTTAAGCATTAATCAATTTTATGCTCCACTTGTTTAATGTGCTCTTTGAAAACACTTTGTTCCATTGTTGGGCGAATTATTCTATAAATTTCAATATGACTTATTGATTGATAATCTATTCAAGTTTTTTATATCCTTGCAATTTTCTGCTCAAATTTCAACCATAATTGTGGATTTGCCTAATTTTGTTTATAGACTTTTTTAATTTTTGCTTCACAAGTTTATGAATCTCTTTTATTATTAGAGTTTCCAAATTATTATATTTTCTTGTTGAGCTGACACTTTTTAATGAAATGCTCCTTCTCATCTTTATTAATAGTCCTAGTTTTGAAGACTTCACTGTATATTCTTCCATCCTTCTCTTAGACAATTTATAACTTCATATTTAAAATTCATTTTCTCTAAACAACATACAATTGGATTTAGTTTTAAAATGCAGCATAATATTCTTCAGCATTTATTTGAAAAGTTTAGCACATTTATAATTAATCTAATAATTTATACAGCTGTTTTTAAGTATGATCTGGCTATTTGTTTTCAATTTATCCCATATATATATATATATATATATATATTAGTTTTATGGTTTTAACACAAATACAGTGTGCACACAAGCTGTCTATTCATTTTCTTTGCTGTGCAGACTGGCACTGGGATTGGTGACTCTGATGGCCAGCCAGGCTGCTCTTTCCACAATGGCTCTGAGTTTCTTGGAGGAGACAATGTGAGCAATCGCAGCAATGTGTGTTGCACATCAGCAGTGTTTCAAGTTCCTTGACACTGTGGATGAGGAACTGCCAAAAGCCACTGGGCAGCACGTGCTTTGCCTTCTTGTTTCTTCAATAACCAATGTTGGGCATTAAGATCTGGCCCCTGAATTTTTCTGGCATCTTACTGTCGATTCCATTTAATTCTGATATAATCTGACTGGTACTGAATGGACTTCTTGCTCCTCTTTTTGGTAATCTTTGACTTCATAAGAGGTCTGAGGGTGCCCAAAATGCCAAATAAATGGCTACCACCTCCACAGGCAGCACCAAGGAAAAGAGTGTGCTATATTTTTTATTTGTCTCTGAATTCTTTCAATTTAAATATTTTCATTATTCATTTTTCTCTACCAGCTTATCTTATTAGCTTAGTTATAATTTTTAAGTTTATACAATAGAAGCTCCAGGATTTGCAATATGCATCTTATCACAGTCTTTCTACAAGTAATATTATGTCTCTTCAGTATAAAAGGAATATTACTATTATTCCCACATCTATCTTTTACTTTTATTGTGAAACAATCTACATCTACCTATGTCATAAGCCCCACAAATATTTTTTAAATTTAAACAATAACATATTTTAAAGAAATGGACGTTTTTGGATTTGTGCTAGTACTATCTTAGCTCATGTTTTCTGAAAATGTGAATTTTTAACAGAAAAGTTGCTAGACAGTGTTCTTGGGAAGTTCACCTGTAAGAATGTGAGAAAGGCAAGATGTGGTAGAAGGAGAAGCTGAATCACAGTGTACAGTTGACCCTTGAACAATGAGAGAGTTGTTAAACAACCCTCCACACAGTTGAAAATCAGAGTCTAACTTATAAATGGCCCTCACTCTGTGTGGTTCCTTCTTATATACTGTTCTGCATCCATAGATTCAACAACCTGAATACTATAGTATTTATGACTGAAACACATTCAAATAGAAGTATGTGCATGCTCAGTCACTTCAGTCATGTTTCTTTGTGACCCTATGGACTGTAGCTCACCAGGCTATTCTGTCCATGGGATTTCCCATGCAAGAATACTGGAGTGGGTTGCCATTTTCTCCTCCAAGGGATCTTCTTGACCCAGGGACTGAACCTGCATCTCTTGCATTGGCAAGTATATTCTCTACCACTGAACTACCTGGGAAGCCCAGTGTATATGTATAGCGAGTGACAATCTCTGAGTCATGTCTGACTCTTTGCAAGCCCATGGACTATAGCCCTCCAGGCTCCTCTGTCCGTGGAATTCTCCAGGCAAAAATAATGGACTGGGTTGCCATTTTCTTCTCCAGAGGGTCTTCCTGACCCAGGAATCAAACTCAGGTCTTGTGCATTTCTGGCAGACATTTTACAGTCTGAGCCACCAGGGAATTTGTATATCTATAACTTCTCTTTATACCATGAATTTCTAAAAAGCAGGAACAATCTCATTTCCTTTTGATCTTTAGTGACTAGTTAAGGGACAGCTATCAGGTTATGTTTAAGGCTTATTTTCTGACTTTGATAAATCTGTCTTATTCATATGTCACCCTTAATATAAAATGACAAAGCTAGGTTTCCAATCTTACGTTTTTATATGCTGGTAGCTTGCCAGTATCAAGATTCTGGTAGTGATGAATTAGTCATGTTAAGTGGCAATCCTATTTTACACTCATAGAACACTATATTTGAACTTTATAGCATGTTTCACAAATGTAATGAATTGGATATATATTTAGCTCTTTACTATTTTTTGCTCTAGTTCTACAAGGATAGAGTCTATGTATGCTCTATTGATGACCACAAATCTTATACCTAGTACAATGCCTTGCCTTAAGAAGACACTCAATTTTTACTTCCCTGGTGAGTAAAGCGTCTGCTGTCTACAATGTTGTAGACCTGGGTTCGATCCCTGGGTTGGGAAGATCCCCTGGAGAAGGAAATGGCAGTCCACTCCAGGACTATTACCTAGAAAATCCCATGGACAGAGAAGCCTGGTAGGCTACAGTCCATGGGGTCGCAAAGAGTCAGACACGACTGAGGGACTTCACTTTCACTTTCATACATATGAAAATGTTGCATTTGCAGATCTATAAAACACTGTTATAGAAAAAAATATATAACACTTCATATATTCATCACAGAAGATAAATTTTTGGTAGATTACTTTGGGTATTAACTGCCAATTAAAGAAAAAAATCAGTGATTTACATTGAAGTAGCACTTTAAAAAGAAAGAACCAGGCTTCTCTGAGAAAAAAGCATGTAGATTTTGAGGCTAAGATTCCAAGCTAAAAGAACAGTCTTTGTGAGGACTAGGTGTAGTTACTGACCAGTTATTAAAATTTCTAAATATTCTAAATATTTAAAGTCCTGGATGCCTTCAGTCAGAATTTAGTCACAAACAACCACATACTTAGAAAACATATAGATCCCAAGGAAATAAATGTGACTATGATAAACAGTTATTTTCTGAAACAAATACTAACACTATCCACATAGAAGAAAAAAGGCAAAGCTCTGTGGAGGATTTTTAAGGTAATACATTTGGTAAAAGGAAAACAAGAGTTGCTTACTAACTTAGACAGTAAATGATAAGAGTACTAACTAAAATGCTAGTGGATAAGAAAGTGGTAAGGATTATTACATGTATTAATATGCTATGCTAAATATGTTATATTTACTTTTTTTCAGAAATGCAAAAGAAAAATTTAAATGACACATGTACACCAATGTTCATTGCAGCACTGTTTATAATAGCCAGGATATGGAAACAACCTAGATGTCCATCAGCAGATGAATGGATAAGAAAGCTGTGGTACATATACACTATGGAGTATTACTCAGTCCTTAAAAAGAATACATTTGACTCAGTTCTAATGAGATGGATGAAACTGGAGCCGATTATACAGAGTGAAGTTAAGCCAGAAAGAAAAACACCAATACAGTATACTGACACATATATACGGAATTTAGAAAGATGATAATGATGACCCTGTATGCGAGACAGCAAAAGAGACACAGATGTATAGAACAGACTTTTGGACTTTGAGAGAAAGGGAGAGGTTGGATGCGCCAGTCTTTGTTCGATACAGGACATAGGATGCTTGGGGCTGGTGCACGAGGATGATCCAGAGAGATGATATGGGTGGGAGGTGGGAAGGGGGTTCAGGATTGAGAGCTCGTATACACCCATGGCAGATTCATGTCAATGTATGGCAAAACCAAAGTAGTATTGTAAAGTAAAATAAAGTAAAAATAAAATAAAAATATATATAATATAAATAAATAAAAATAAAAAATAAATGAATTAACTTCAGACTTAGTCAATTTCTTGTTGTTAATCATGAAAATCAGCTGAGTTCAGAATTGTCCATTCATTCCATCTCTGTTCATTCCTGGACTGAGTCTCTCCTTCAATTGACAACGAATAAAGCTATGTAATACTGGTTCCTACTAAGAGTATATTTGATGGAGGAAACTGGGTCTTATAAACTAAAATCAATGTTTGGCTTATATTATGATAGGAACTCAAACCTCCATTAACCAAAGGACACATAAATACAACGAACCCATCAGGGCCTCTGATAATTGATGACTCAATATGCTGAATTAAATAGGGATGACTCACATTCCAGTAAATCATCATTACTGTGAGCAAACCAGGCTGTAACCTTGCAGTGTTCTTAGAAGAAATTGCTTATTGATCATAAACAAAAATCACAGAATTTGATATAAACATAATGAAATGAGGAGGGAAGTATTTTTCATGTTAAAGGCAGTTGACACTGCCATGGACCTTCTTTTGAAGTAATTCATATCTACTTCAATGGGATTCTCTCCCACAAGAAACATTTTCTAAATCCTGAAATTTACTGTGTTCATTCCCTGTGATGTGTGGCAGGATTTATTTTCTAGAATAATGGCTTTAGGCCCATAGAGTCTTCCGTTTCGGACTTATAACCTTCTTGTTCTTATTTCTTTCTTAGCTTATGATTAAATGGAATAGCACATATAATTCTCCACAATTAATCACTAATTTCTTTTAGGCATTTTCCCTGTGTAGCTTCAAAGTAATTTTCAGACATGTAATATTAAGTGTAAAAATTTGCCTTTCAAAATGCTAAGCAAAATATGTCCATTGCTCTATCTCTAAAAATCTAGATTACAGTTTTTTTCCATGAAATTTCTTTTTACATTAGAATTTCATATCAAGTAACAATAGATGTTTTAATACTAAAACAAGTAGTTGAAAAAAGGTTTTATAAAAACTATGTCTTAATAATGACTATGCATGTATGGCTCAGTATAGGCTGAGATATGAATGGAAGTCTCCCTTTACTATCTTAAAACACAAAAATTATGAATAAAAATGCTTCATAGGAAAAGATAAATAGCTTATTAATGAATTGCCCTCTACATAAGGTTTAATTACAAACTACATCAACTTAAAAAGTAATTTATATTTTAGCCCAGAAATATATCCATATGAATACATAAAGTGAGCTCAAGTTTTTGTGTTAAATTGCAGAAATATTATCATTTGTAGAAATGGTTATCATTTGTTAATGTAGAAATGTAGAAATAGTATCATTTGTTAATAAATATTAACACTGTAAGGAAGATATCTGTTTAAACTTATAAATTCTAAAAATGACTCAACAATCATTATTTTTAAAATCTTGAACAAGAACCATATTATTATATTTAGCTTTTTTTATGCCATGACATATAGTATATTTGATTTAGCCCTAGGTATAACTGTGTAATAAATATAATACTGGAAGATTTAAATATAGTATTATAAAATAGAAATAGTATGGAGAATATTTGATGAGAATGAAATAAACACAACTAACCTTATAAACCAATCAGGGAAAAGGATAGAAAGAAAATTATCAAAATTCAGAACGTAAGAAGAATATTTTTATAGATTCTTTGGGCTGAAACTAAGAGACTATGAGGATCAACTTCAAATCAGTAAAGTAGATTACACAGATAAAATGGAAAAATTCTGTAGAAAACCTACTTATCAAAAATGACATAAGTTGATACAAAAGCTTTTAGTATCACTGTAAATACTACAGAACTTGAATTAATTAAAGAAATCTTTCCACAAACTCTATAGCAGTCCATTGGTGAATTCTATCAAACTTGCAAAATACAAATACTACAACTTCATACAAAAACACGTTTAAAGATTGTAGAGAAAGAAACACTGCACAATTTATGTGGCTATCATAACCCTATACAAAAATTTGATAAATACATTTCAAGAAAAGATTAAACAGATTGAAAAAACAAATATAAGATGCATATTGAGTTCTAAATTTAAAAAGAAAGTATGTCATGACCAAACTGGGCTTATTATTAGAATTCAAATTTAGTTTAATATTTTAATATCATATAATACAAGATATTAATGGAATGAAGGAGAAAATTTACATTTATCTCAATAGTCACAAAAACCCCTCTCAACTCACATTCATGATGAAAAAGAGAACTAAAAAATAATTCATTCACTCTGCAAAAACTTATTTAAAAATGCAGCTAAGACCATATATCATGGTGAAGTATTGAATTTTCCCTCCTAAAGATCAGTAGCACTGCATACATGTCACATATACTGTGGGTTCTAGGCAATGAAATGTAACGATAAAAAATAAAAAAACGATCAGAAAGGAAGAAAGAAAACTGTCTCCATATTTGAAAATGACATAACGGCCATTTAATTCTGTGCAGATAATTCTTCTAATTTCCAAATCAATTACCTCAAATAATAAGTTAGAAAGGTTTCCAGGTATGGTCATTATACAAAAAAATCGTTTATATAATTGCAGAAAACTGGAAAATTTTTGAGTTGTATTAACAACATTGTCATATAATACACTTGGATAATTTACTTTCAAAAATATAAAAACATTTCACTGAACATACTGCTAAGACAAAAGAAAAGTAGGGAGGTTTTTTTTTTTTTTTTTTTTAATGTATTAGAAGGCTCGCTATTCCAATCCCAAAGAAAGGCAATGCCAAAGAATATTCAAACTACCACACAATTGCACTCATCACACATGCTAGTAAAGTAATGCTCAAAACTCTCCAAGCCAGGCTTCAGCAATACGTGAACCGTGAACTTCTTGATGTTCAAGCTGGTTTTAGAAAAGGCAGAGGAACCAGAGATCAAACTGCCAACATCCGCTGGATCATGGAAAAAGCAAGAGAGTTCCAGAAAAACATCTATTTCTGCTTTATTGACTAGGCCAAAGGTTTTGACTGTGTGGATCACAATAAACTGTGGAAATCTCTGAAAGAGATGGGAATACCAGACCACCTGACCTGCCTCTTGAGAAATCTATATGCAGGTCAGGAAGCAACAGTTAGAACTGGCCATGGAACAACAGACTGGTTCCAAATAGGAAAAGGAGTATGTCAAAGCTGTATATAGTCATCCTGCTTATTTAACTTCGATGCAGAGTACATCATGAGAAACACTGGGCTGGAAGAAGCACAAGCTGGAATCAAGATTGCCGGGAGAAATATCAATAACCTCAGATATGTAGATGACACCACCCTTATGGGAGAAAGAGAAGAGGACATAAAAAGCCTCTTGATGAAAGTGAAAGAGGAGAGTGAAAAAGTAGGCTTAAAGCTCAACATTCAGAAAACGAATATCATGGCATCTGGTCCCATCACCTCATGGGAAATAGATGGGGAAACAGTGTCAGACTTTATTTTTGGGGGGCTCCAAAACCACTGAAGATGGTGATTACAGCCATGAAATTAAAAGACGTTTACTCCTTGGAAGGAAAGTTATGACCAACCTAGGTAGCATATTCAAAAGCAGAAACATTACTTTGCCAACAAAAGTCCATCTAGTCAAGGCTATGGTTTTTCCAGTAGTCATGTATGGATGTGAGAGTTAGACTGTGAAGAAAGCTGAGTGCCAAAGAATTGATGCTTTTGAACTGTGGTGTTGGAGAAGACTCTTGAGAGTCCCTTGGACTGCAAGGAGATCCAACCAGTCCATTCTAAAGGAGATCAGTCCTGGGTTTTCTTTGGAAGGAATGATGCTAAAGCTGAAACTCCAGTACTTCGGCCACCTCATGCGAGAGTTGACTCATTGGTAAAGACTCTGATACTGGAAGGTATTGAGGGCAGGAGGAGAAGGGGACGACAGAGGATGAGATGGCTGGATGGCATCACGGACTCGATGAACGTGAGTCTGAGCGAACTCCGGGAGTTGGTGATGGAAAGGGAGGCCTGGTGTGCTGCGATTCATGGGGTCGCAAAGAGCTGGACACGACTGAGTGACTGAACTAAACTGAACTGATAGTTAAAAACACAAACCACGCCAAAATACAATACAAATCCAATCAATAATCCTGGCTGTTTTGTAAAACTTGACAAGCTAATTCTATTTTTTCTTCAATAATTTTTATTTATTATTTATTTTTAATATAAATTCATTTAATTGGAGGCTAATTACTTTACAATATTGTATTGGTTTCACATACACCAACATTGATCTGCCATGGGTTTACATGGATCTTGTATCATGCATTGAACCTGGACTGGTGATTCATTTCATATATGATAATATACATGTTTCAATGCCATTCTCCCAAATCATCCCAACCTCGCCCTCTCCCACAGCATCTGAAAGACTGTTCTATACATCTGTGTCTCTTTTGCTGTCTCGCATACAGGGTTATCGTTACCATCTTTCTAAATTCCATACATATGTGTTAGTATACTGTGTTGGTGTTTTTCTTTCTGGCTTACTTCACTCTGTATAATAGGCTCCAGTCTCATCCACCTCATTAGAACTCATTCAAATGCATTCTTTTAATGGCTGAGTAATACTCCATTGTGTATATATACTACTGCTTTCTTATCCATTCATCTGCTGATGGACATCTAGGTTGCTTCCATATCCTGGCTATTATAAACAGTGTGCGATGAACACTGGGGTACGTGTCTCTTTCAATTCTGGTTTCCTCGGTGTGTATGCCCAGAAGTGGGATTGCTGGGTCGTATGGCAGTTCTATTTCCAGTTTTTTAAGGAATCTCCACACTGTTCTCCATAGTGGCTATACTAGTTTGCATTCCCACTAACAATGTAAGAGGGTTCCCTTTTCTCCGCACCCTCTCCAGCATTTATTGCTTGTAGACTTTTGGATAGCAGCCATTCTGACTGGCATGAAATGGTACCTCACTGTGGTCTTGATTTGCATTTCTCTGATAATGAGTGGTGTTGAGCATCTTTTCCTGTGTTTGTTAGCCATCTGTATGTCTTCTTTGGAGAAATGTCTGTTTAGTTCTTTGGCTCATTTTTCGATTGGGTCAGAGAAGAAGAAAAATGACTTAAAAGAAATAACAATCTCAGAGACCTCAGGGACAATGTTAAATGCCCCAACATTTGAATCATAGGAGCCCCAGAAGAAGACAAAAGGAAAGACTATGAGAAAATACTTGAGGATATAATAGTTGAAATTTTCCCTAAAATGGGGAAGGAAATAGTCACCCAAGTCCAAGAAACCCAGATAGTCCCAAACAGGATAAACCAAAGGAGAAACACCCCAAGACACATATTAATCAAACCAACAAAGATCAAACACAAAGAACAAATATGAAAAGCAGCAAGGGAAAGACAACAAATAACACACAAGGGGATTCCCATAAGGAGAATTGCAGATCTTTCAACAGAAACTCTTCAAGCCAGGAGGGAATGGCAGGACATACTTAAAATGATGAAAGAAAATAACTTACATCCCAGATTACTGTACACAGCAAGGAGCTCATTCAAATATGAAGGAGAAATCAGAAGCTTTACAGACAAGCAAAAGGTGAAAGAATTCAGCACCATCAAACCAGCTCTCCAACAAATGCTAAAGGATCTTCTCTAGACAGGAAACACAGGAATGGTATATAAACTCGAACCCAAAACAATAAAGTAAATGACAACGGGATCATACTTATCAATAATTAACTTAAATGTAAATGGGTTGAGTGCCCCAACCAAAAGACTGGCTGAATGGATACAAAAACAAGACCCCTCTATATGTTGTCTACAAGAGACTCACCTCAAAACAAGGGACACATACAGATTGAAAGTGAAGGGCTGGAGAAAGATATTCCATTCAAATAGAGACCAAAAGAAAGCAGGAGTAGCAATACTCATATCATATAAAATAGACTTTAAAACAAAGACTGTGAAAAGAGACAAAGAAGGCCACTACATAATAATCAAAGGATCAATCCAAAAAGAAGATATAACAATTATAAATATATATGCTCCCAATATAGAAGCACTGCAATATGTTAAGACAAATGCTAACAAGTAGGAAAGGGGAAATTAACAATAACACAATAATACTGGAAGACTTTAATACCCCACTCACACCTATGGATAGGTAAACTAAACATAAAATTAACAGGGAAACACAAACTTTAAATGATACAATAGACCAGTTAGACCTAATTGGTATCTATAGGACATTTCACCCCAAAACAATGAATTTCACCTTTTTCTCAAGCACACACAGAACCTTCTCCAGGATAGATCACATCATGGGCCATAAATCTAGCCTTGGTAAATTCAAAAAACCTGAAATCATTCCAAGCATCTTTTCTGACCACAATGCAGTAAGATTAGATCTCAATTACAGGAGGAAAACTATTAAAAATTTCAACATATGGAGGCTGAAAAATATGCTGCAAATTCTAAAATTTAAATCAAAACATGAAGGGCTTACAATGACCCAAACAATTTTGGAAAAGAAAATAAAGGGCAAATTTAGAGGACTAATGACATGGATTTAAAGTCTAGTGTAATACTATAATAATCAAGAAAAAGGCATTAGCCTAAAGAGAGGCAAATAGATCAATGGAACAGAAAAGTGACCAGAAATGGACCTATATTTGAAATTCCAATTGAATCAAAGTAATTTAGCAGTGTGTGGATGCAAAATCTTTAAAACAAATGATGCTGAAGCAACTAGATATCAGTGTTTGGGCAGAGTGGACAAAGATCTTAACTCACATCAAATTCAGAAACATAAATTTAAGGTGCATTACAGGCACTTTCCAGACAGTCTAGTAATTAAGACTTTGCCTTCAAATGCAGCCAGTGGGGAGGTTTGATGTCTGGTCATGGAGCTAAGATCCACATGACTTGAGGCCTAAAAGTCAAAATATACAACATAGAAACAAAGGTTTCCCTGGTAGCTAAGTGCTAAAGAACCTGCCTGTGAATGCAGGAGACACAGGTTCAATCCCTATTTCCAGAAAATCACACATGCCACAGAGCAACTAAGACAGTGTGCCGCAACTACTCAGCCTGCACTCTACTGCAATGAGAAGCCCCCACACTGTGGTGAGCAGCCCCAGCTTGCCACAACTGGAGAAAAGCCTAAGCAGCAACAAAGACCCAGCACAACCAAAAATAAACAATTAAAGAAAAGAAAAACAGAAACAATACTGTAGCAAATTCAATAAAAACTAAAAATGATTCACATCAACAAAACAGATGTACTACAGTTCTAAACATAAAAGCTAATATTATAATGCCCTAGATGAAATGATGTGGAAATATATTTATGAAATGAGAGTAGGTAAATGTATCTTTAATAGGACACAGGAAAAGAATAATTTGAAAAGGAAGAGAATAAACTAACCATCAAAATTCTTAAAAACCTGTTAATCATAGGATACTATACCAACTGAAGTAACAACCACAGACAAGGAAAAACACGGCAAACATATATCTGATAAAATTATTATATCCAAAATGCATAAAATAATTCTACAATGTGATGTTTAAAGCAGGAAAACTACTATAGATACTTTCAAGGGAAGGTATATGAATGCTAAATAATCCTATGAAAAAATGTTCAATGCTTTTCATCATAGAAATTTAAATTGAATATACTACAGAACCACTAAAATGGTAATTCAGTTCAGTCACTCAGTCGAGTCCGATTCTTTGTGACACCACAAACTGCAGCAGGCCAGATCTCCCTGTCCATCATCAACTCCCAGAGTTCACCCAAACTCATGTCCATTGAGTCAGTGATGCCATCTAACCATCTCATCCTCTGTCGTCCCCTTCTCATCCTGCCCTCAATCTTTCCCAGGATCAGGAACTTTTCAAATGAGTCAGCTCTTCGCATCAGGTGGCCGAAGTATTGAAGTCTTAGCTTCAACATCAGTCCTTCCAACGAACACCCAGGACTGATCTCCTTTAGGATGGACTGGATGGATCTCCTTGCAGTCCAAGGGACTAAGGCTAACTTTATTTTAAAAATTTTAATAGACCAACAACTCAAGAATTGTCAAGAATGAGAAGTACACAAACTCTCACACATTTCTGGTGAAAGTAAAATAATTTAAAAATCTTTGAAAAACTGCAGTTTCTTTAAAAGTTAAACATATACCTACTTTATGACCCAGAAATTCTAATCCTAGATATTTATCCAAAAGAAACAAAGATGTATGTTTACAAAAAAAAAAAAAAGTACAAAATATGCATAGAAATGTCCATAGCCAAAACCTAATAAAAACAACCCAATGACCATCAACAGAAAAATACATGAACAAATTGACTGTGGTGTGATTATATTATGGAATACTATCCAGCAACAAAAATGAACAAATTACTTACACATAAAACAACAAGACTGTGTAAGTAATCTCAAAGACACGTTGAGGAAAAGATGTTGAATACAGAAGAGTACATTCTTGATCCTATTTTATATAAACTTGTAGAAGACTCAAAACTAATCTATAGTGAAAAAAGTCAGAGAAGTGAGTGGATATTGAGTCTCAGGGACTCGAAAATTTCTGAAATGATGGAAATGTCATGTATCTTGACAAGGTTATACATTTTTCAAACTCACCAAATTATTAATAAACACTAAGATTTGTGCATTTTCTGTGACTGATGAACCTATAACGACACATCACATAACGACACATCACAATCACCCAAAGTTCATCAGAGTTCATTCATGTAGATTCTATGGGTTTGGACAAATGTATAATTACATGCATCCATCATTAAAGTATCATACAGAGCATTTTTTACTGCTTGAAAAATTTCCTGTGTTTCATGTAGTCATCTCTACTCCAAATCCTTAACAACCACAAATCCTTTTACTATCTCTATAGCTGTGCCTTTTTTTAATATAAGGAGTAATAGAAAATTTTATGCTTATGGGAATTATTCAACAAATAAGAAAAACAAAATAATGGTATAAGGCAGAGTTGGAGATAGCTACTGGAGTGATATCCTTAAGCAGATAAGGTAAGATGTACTCTAGCTCACAAGTAGAAGAATTTCCTTTGGATATAAATAAGTACTCGTGGATCATCTGTCATAACAGATGGTAAGGTAGACTATGTAGGTGTAGATACCTGTAGATGGCAAGAGTAGGAGTGGGACTCTGTGGAAGTTTCCTCCTGACAGCTTCAGTCAACATAGTGAAGTAGCAATCAAAGTCAACCTCTGAGAATGAATTGAGAGGACACGTACTAATGATATGAAGAGAAAGGAGAATATATGAGTGGAAGAGTGAAATAAAGTAAGAGTTTTAGAAAGCATTAAAGGCTTATTTGCTCTTCTTGTTCATGAATTTATAGTAGAACGAAGGTGTGTAGTTATGTGTTCTTTCCAATCATATCCAATTTCATGTGTGTGTGTGTGTGTGTGTGTGTGTGTGTGTGTAAACCTGAAGAGTCGGATTTAGTCATAGACGTAGTTAAGCCCAAGATTTCCCAGGTGGCTCAGCAGTCAAGATCTTAACCTGCCAATGCATAAGACGTAGGAGAGACAGTTTCAATTCCTGGAAAAGATCTTCTGGAGTAGGAAATGGCAACCAGCTCCAGTATTCTTGCCTAGAAAATTTCATGGACAGAAGAGCCTGGCAGGCTACAGTCCATGGGGTCACAAAGAGTCAGACATGACTGAGCAACTAACACTTTCACTTTTCATATTTTTAGCTAATATATATTAAGCATGTATTAGATGCCAAGCAAAGCAAATGTGTTATCACTTTAGTTCAGTTACTCAGTCCTGTCTGACTCTTTGAGACACCATGAACTGCAATACACCAGGCCTCCCTGTCCATCACCAACTCTTGGAGTTCATTCAAACTCACATCCATCGAGTAGGTGACGCTATCCTTCCATCTCATCCTCTGTCATCCCCTTCTCTTCCTGCCCCCAATCCCTCCCAGCATCAGTCTTTTCCAGTGAGTCAATTCTTCATATGAGGTAGCCAAGTGTGTGTGTGTGTGTGTGTGTGTGTGTGTGTGTGTGTGTTTTAACTCAGTTAATACAAACATTATGAAGTAAATGTGATTTTCATCCCTATTTTACAAATGACAAAACTGAAAGACAAGGTTAAATACTCTTAGCTAAGATCACAACACAAGTAAGTGTTTAAATTTAGGATTTCATGCCAGAGAATCTGGCTCTGTAGACCTTGTATTTACCTATAAGCCAATGACAGTAATGACAAATAGTAATTTTTCATTTGTGTATGTGTGCTCTGTCTTAATAGAGTTTCATTTTCATAAATTAAATGTTGACCTATTATAAATGAAAAAAACAAACAAAGAATTTAACTGAAAAAGAAAAAGATGCTCACTTAGGGAATTTCTACAACAGTGCACAGAATGAAAAAATTATGTTGTTCTACTTTAATTCTCAGTCTTTAACTGAACACCTGGATTTATCACTTTACATTTTTGAGGATAAAAATGATGTATTTAATAAATTCAGTTATTTCCTCTTGGCAGATTTTAATTATTGAACGATTAAAAAAACATTCATTTTTTTACCTGCTAATTACAGCTATTAGGCAGAATAGAAACACTTACCACTTCAGAAACACAATTAAGGAATATTTTTCACAACAATAATGCTCCCAAGCCCACTCCGAAGGTTCCAGAAAAACATCTATTTCTGCTTTATTGACTATGACAAAGGCTTTGACTGTGTGGATCACAATAAACTGTGGAAAATTCTGAAAGAGATGGGAATACCAGACCACCTGACCTGCCTCTTGAGAAATCTGTATGCAGGTCAGGAAGCAACAATTAGAACTGGACATGGAGCAACAGACTGGTTCCAAATAGGAAAAGGAGTACATCAAGGCTGTATATTGTCACCCTGCTTATTTAACTTATACACAGAGTACATCATGAGAAACAGTGGGCTGGAAGAAGCACAAGCTGGAATTAAGACTGCTGGGAAAAATATCAATAACCTCAGATATGCAGATGACACCACCCTAATGGCAGAAAGTGAAGAAGAACTAAAAAGACTCTTGATGAAAGTAAAAGAGAAGAGTGAAAAAGTAGGCTTAAAGCTCAACATTCAGAAAACTAAGATCATGGCATCCAGTCCCATCACTTCATGGCAAGTAGATGGGGAAATAGTGGAAACAGTGGCTGACTTTATTTTTCGGGGCTCCAAAATCACTGCAGACGGTGATTGCAGCCATGAAAGTAAAAGATACTTACTCCTTGGAAGGGAAGTTATGACCAACCTAGACAGCATATTAAAAAGCAGAGACATTGGATCAGTTCTAATGAGATGGATAAAACTGGAGCCGATTATACAGAGGAAGTAAGCCACATATATATGGAATTATACTGACACATATATATGGAATTTAGAAAGATAGTAATGATGACCCTGTATGTGAGACAACAAAAAGACACAGAGGTATAGAATGGACTTTTGGCCTCTGAGGGAAGGGGAGAGGGTGGGATGATTTGGGAGAATGGCATTGATGCATGTGTACTGTCATATGGGAGGCGAAGTGCCAGTCTGTGTTCAGTGCAGGGTGTGGGATGTTTCGGGCTGGTGCACGGGATGGTCCAGAGAGACGGTGTGGGGTGGGAGGTGGGAGGGGGCTTTGGCATTGGGAGATCGTGTACAGCTGTGGATGATTCATGTCAATGTATGGCAAAACCAATACAGTATTTTAACATAGAATAAAGTATTAAAAATATATAAAATAAAAATAAAAGCAGAGACATTACTTTGTCAATAAAGGTCCGTCTAGTCAAGGCCATGGTTTTTCCTGTGGTCATGTATGGATGTGAGAGTTGGACTATAAAGAAAGCTGAGCACCGAAGAATTGATGGTTTTGAACTGTGGTGTTGGAGATTCTTGAGAGTCCCTTTGACTGCAAGGAGATCCAACCGGTCCATTCTGAAGGAGATCAGTCCTGGGTGTTCATTGGAAGGACTGATGTTGAAGTTGAAACTCCAATACTTTGGCCACCTGATGCGAAGAGCTGACTCATTTGAAAAATTCTTGATGCTGGGAAAGATTGAGGACAGGAGGAGAAGGGGACAACAGAGGATGGGGTGGTTTAATGGCATCTCTGACTCAATGGTCATGGATATGGGTTATCTCTAGGAGTTGGTGATGGACAGGGAGGCCTGGCGTACTGTGGTTCATGGGGTCGCAAAGAGTTGGACACGACTGAGCGACTGAACTGAACTTACTCAGAATAAAGCCCAAAGTGCTAAAATCACTACAAGATTCCACACAACCTGACATAACGCTTACAACAATGTGCCCCATCTCCCATTACTCTTCCCTCACTTACTCTAAGCCAAACAACTTTTCCACACTTGACACAGTGTCCTCAGTCATATACTTTCCTTTCCTTAAATCATCTTCTCACAGATCACACAAATCTGGCTCCACAAATTCCTTTGGATCTATGTTCAAATGTCGCCTTTTCAAGTATTCAATAAAATGGCACCTTTACAACCTTGTCTTTCCAACCTTCATCATTGCCTATTTCCCATATACCACTGTATTTTTCTCCAGATATTTTATTTAACATAATATTTTCCCATTTGCAACAACCTGGATGGACATGGAGGGCACTGTGCTGAGTGAAATATGTTGGACAGAGAAATACAAATACTGTATAATATCACTTACATGCAGAGAAGGCAATGGCACCCCACTCCAGTACTCTTGCCTAGAAAATCCCATGGACAGGGGAGCCTGGAAGGCTGCAATCCATGGGGTCACTAAGGGTCGGACACGACTGAGCGACTTCACTTTCACTTTTCACTTTCATGGATTGAGGAGGAAATGACAATCCACTCCAGTGTTCTTGCCTGGAGAATACCAGGGACGGGGGAGCACAGTGGGCTGCCATCTATGGGGTCGCACAGAATTGGACACAATTGAAGTGACTTAGCAGCAGCAGCATCACTTATATGTGGAATCTAAAATATACAACAACTAATGCCTCACAGATACAGAGTACAAACTAGTGGTTACTACTGGGGAGAGAAAAGCACAGAGAGGCAACATAGGGGTAGGGTAGTAAAAAGTACAGACTTATGTATAAAATATGCCACAAGCATATACTGTACAATATATATCCAATATAGCCAATATTTTATAGTAACTATGAGTAGAATATAATATTTAAAAATTGTGAGTCTCTATATTATACATTTGTAACTTGCAACCACTCACTCTGAAAAAAGACATATTCTATAATTGATATTAAATTTGTATTTACTTGATCTGCCTATTTCCATCAGAATGCAAACACTGTTTTTTCCTATGTATTATTATATCCCAGTTCTAAGAATAGTACCTTGGCCTAGTAGATAGTGATTAAATATTTTTTGAATCCATTAATTAATGTTATAGAGCTGGTAGCCTGTCTTCTTGAAATTCTAACAGATTTGTTTCTTCTAAAATTAATATACTTCTCAAGTAATCAAACATACTATATTCTCTCAAATTTCTTCTATTCATCTAACTGTGTAAACATTTGGTTACTGTTTCTTTGTCACTCCCAGTAAACATTGGAATTTTGGCCATTAATATGGACAGAACAGATATTCAAATACATTGTTTTCTCAAATAAAACACAGGAATTGAAAACAAGAACCAGGTTAATGTGCAGGTTAATCATCTTACCATAAGAGGTCACATATTCATTTATAAAAATCTATTTATCTCAGTGCTAATGTAATTGGAAGAAAACACACAAATGAAACAGAAGACTAGCAACAAAACCATTACTCCCAATTCCACAACTTCTGAGGAGTTATTCTGAACACATAAAAAATATTTCTGCTGCAATCCAACCAGGTTCCTAAAAATCTCTTTGGGTTAATGAGTACTGTCTAAACTGTTATGTTTTAGTAGGAAGCTTGGCAGGGATGGGTCTTTATTGAAAAAAATATCTCAAAAATGGTTCTTAATGGTCAACTGCTGTATATCATAAAGCGACAGTAATGGGGTTGAAGGCAGCTAGAAGGGGAGAATAAAGGTCCTAAACAGAATTGGCTGAGAAGATGGCTATAATTTGGATAAGGAAAAGAAAAGTGGGATCTAATCAAAGAGAAATCTCCCCTTGTGCATTATCAAATATGAAAATTTAGGTTACTATCATGTAAATTCAGAGAAGGCAATGGCACCCCACTCCATTACTCTTGCCTGGAAAATCCCAGGGATGGAGGAGCCTGGTAGGCTGCAGTCCAAGGGGTCGCGGAGAGTCAGACACGACTGAGCAATTCACTTTCACTTTTCACTTTCATGCATTGGAGAAGGAAATGACAACCCACTCCAGTGTTCTTGCCTGTAGAACTTCAGGGATGGGGGAGCCTGGTGGGCTGCCATCTATGGGGTTGCACAGAGTTGGACACGACTGAAGCAACTTAGCAATCATATAAATTGTAAATTAAAGTGAGTGCTGGCACGTGAGCCAGACTAAAATCCTCCACCATCTCTTAGTTTTCATAAAACATTGTAGGCTTCAAAAGTCTTGTGCTGCTTGTGCTTTGGCAAGAACAGAATAGGTGCAGTGTTCAGTCTGAGGAGGAAAGCTGTAAAGAACATCAGGTCCTGCAGACAAGATGAGGACAGATCAGTGACCATGGGCAAGGGGAGCAGCTGGAAGTGAGGAGAAATACAGGCTTCACAGAGACTCTACAAAGAAGCTGGGTTTTCCCACAATGTGAAGGAGATAAGAGTGAGGTTATTCAGGGTGACAGAAAAATCCAGAGGATGTGGGAACTCCCAAGCAACCTAAGTTTGGCTTATACAGAAGACGGGCTTACACTGAGTCCTCCAGTTATTCCAATGTTTGGACTTGGAAAAACAATAGACTGCATTAACCTACTAACTCACAAAACTCCTCTTACTGAAATACACAGTTAATTCCTTGACAGTTTGTCTTCCTCTTTCTACAAAGTATGTGGCTCTCCTTTTCCTGGACTTACAGCAAGTTCCAAGTTAAATTTTACACTGAAGCAATGAAAATGTGGGACATAATATCCACTCAATATTAGTTGAACAAGTGAAGGAGATAACAGCAAGATATTAAACTGGATCTATCGTAAATTTAAGGATCATGGCTCTGTAGGAGAAAGTACAGATGGCCTGAATGTTTTGGATTATAAGACTCAAGGAAGTAATTTCTCATAAGTTGGGATAACTGCTTCCAGAAGAGACTGAAAGGGAATATCTTAGGGTGTCTTTCAGTAATTTAATATCTAGGTTATCTCAAACAGAATTTCTAGTTAAAATGAAAAGTGAAAGTTGCTTAGTCATGTCTGACTCTCTGCGCCCCCACGGACTGTACTGTCCATGGAATTCTCCAGGCCAGAATACTGGAGCAGATAGCCTTTCCCTTCTCCAGGGGAACCTCCGAACCCAGGGATCAAACACAGGTCTCCCACACTGCAGGCAGATTCTTTACCAGCTGAGCCACAATGGAAGCCCAGTATCTCTAGTAGGTAATGTTGGCAGATCTTTTCTACTGTGAAAGATTTAAATCTCAAAGAGCCTCCTCACAAAAAAAAAAAAAAAAAAGGCTGTTTTTCACTTTTTTGGAAAGAAACCCTTTTGTTGCTGCTTTCTTTTGTTTTTTGCTTGCTCCAGTTATTTTAATTTTCTCAGTAAAATTACATTATTTTACACAAGAAAGCATTTGAGTGTCCAGATTATATCACACATGCTAGAGAAAACATGATATGCAAAGGAAAATCTATTGGCAAAGACCACTTTTATTTCACTATGCCTCTTTGTCTACTCTCTAATGGCTTTCTTCTTTGATGGAGGAGTTTAGGAATTTAGAGAAAAACTTTCTTTGTATTTTTGGCAGGGAAAGGGTGGTTAGGGTACATTTTTAACTGATAAAATTATATGGTTTTATTCTCAACTATCTATTAATTGTTCACAATAATTTTAATACCTTCCTATGGTGAAATTCCTGATGTTCAAACTGGTTTCAGAAAAGGCAGAGGAACCAGAGATCAAACTGCCAACATCCGCTGGATCATGGAAAAAGCAAGAGAGTTCCAGAAAACATCCATTTCTGCTTTATTGACTATGCCAAAGGTTTTGACTGTGTGAATCACAATAAACTGTGGAAATCTCTGAAAGAGATGGGAATACCAGACCACCTGACCTGCCTCTTGAGAAATCTGTATGCAGGTCAGGAAGCAACAGTTAGAACTGGACATGGAACAACAGAATGGTTCCAAATAGGAAAAGGAGTACGGCAAGGCTGTATATTGTCACCCTTCCTCTTTAACCATGCAGAGTACACCATGAGAAATGCTGCTGGAAGAAACAGAAGCTGGAATCAAGACTGCCAGGAGAAATATCAATAACCTCAGATATGCAGATAACACCCTTATGGTAGAAAGTGAAGAGGAACTAAAAAGCCTCTTGATGAAAGTGAAAGTAGAGAGTGAAAAAGTAGGCTTAAAGCTCAACATTCAGAAAACTAAGATCATGGCATCCAGTCCCATCACTTCATGGGAAATAGATGGGAAACAGTGGAATCAGTGTCAGACTTTATTTTCTTGGGCTCCAAAATCACTGCAGATGGTGATTGCAGCCATGAAATTAAAAGACGCTTACTCCTTGGAAGAAACGTTATGACCAACCTAGATAGTATATTCAAAAGCAGAGACATTACTTTGCCGACTAAGGTCCATCTAGTCAAGGCTATGGCTTTTCCTGTGGTCACGTATGGATGTGAGAGTTGGACTGTGAAGAAGGCTGAGTGCCAAAGAATTGATGCTTTTGAGCTGTGGTGTTGGAGAAGACTCTTGAGAGTCCTTTGGACTGCAAGGAGATCCAACCAGTCCGTTCTAAAGATCAGCCCTGGGATTTCTTTGGAAGGAATGATGCTAAAGCTGAAGCTCCAAAACTTTGGCCACCTCATGCAAACAGTTGACTCATTGGAAAAGACTCTGATGGATTGGGGGCAGGAGGAGAAGGGGACAACAGAGGATGAGATGGCTGGACGGCATCACTGACTCGATGAACGTGAGTCTGAGTGAATTCCTGGAGGTGGTGATGGACAGGGAGGCCTGGCATGCTGCGATTCATGGGGTTGCAAAGAGTCGGAAACGACTGAACTGATGGTGTTATTATTTGGGAGGACACGAAGACAGAATATTAATAATGTAAATGTACATATAGAATCTTCTGACATTTGAAGTTCAACTATATTATATTTTTTCATTTAAAAGAAGTATTAGGCTACCTAAGTGGATATGTCAGTTTTTTACAAAACAAACACACACAAAAATATCCCTCAATTAAATACAGATGCCTCAATTAGATACACTTGGGAGACCAGAGGGTTTCCCAAATGGCTCAGTGGTAAAGAATCTGCCTGCCAACACAGAAGATGTCTGTTCAATCCCTGGGTCAGGAAGATTCTCTGGAGAAGGAAATGGCAACCCAACCCAGTATTCTTGCCTGGAGAATCCCATGGACAGAGGCACTTTATGGGCTATAGTCCCTAGGGTCTCAAAGAGTCAGACATGACTGAGCATACATGCACAGGATACCAGAAGGGGCAGCTCTCACAAGAGAAAAAAGAAAATATTTTCTTCTTTTCCGGCAAGAACTTAACCAATAAAAAGACATGCACCCTGTGTTCTACAGCCCTCCCCACTCCCCCGTCCGCTCTAAGAAAGCATTCTTCTTCCCTTGCCATGAAGGGACCTGCACATGGCTCACGAAGTTTGCAGACCTCAAATTGCAATTCTCTTCTGAATCCAAATTAACCCATCTTTGCTGGAGGAATAACTGATAGTCAACTTGTTTTAGGTCAACTGTTTGATCTTCCTTAATTTCTATATGTACTCTCCTTCTGTAAATGATGATTTATAAAGGAGGCAATTTCATGACTAAAACAGTCTTCATAAATTATCACACAGAAAAATACATCTTCCATTTTATACTATAACTGAACAAATATTTTATCTCAAAAACGTAGTATCATTTCAGAAAATTTTAATGGCATCTTTAAAAGGAAGATTAAAGATTAACTCCACATTGACTGAAACCACACATTTAACAGACATAGTAGTTTTCAATGTTTTGTAAGTATAATTAAGGAGCATGTTTTGCTTTTTGAAATGTATTTATCTCCTGTCTTCATGTTTCCTAAACTAATGCCTGCATCTACTTTTGGAAAGTAATAATTACTCCACCAAATGGCACTTTTCCAGTGAAATCTCCTATTACCTTTCAAATCTAGTTCTTACTTTCTTCTTAGTTTCATTTCCTGTTAATTGAGTAGAATTTCCTGATATGAAAGAGACTTCACATACCACTATTACTACTACCAAATAATAAAATTTGAAATGCTGTAATATTGGCCATGTGTGTTCAGAGAAAATAAAATGAATTGCAATTTCCACCTTAGAGTGTGTACATGTGCACAGAAAATCACCTTCAACTGGTGCTACATGAAGAACTGATTATAAGAGCAAAAAACAAGTAAACTAAACATGTAAACACAAAGAAGTGAATAATTAAAACTGCATAGGAAATTACCAGGTGATACAAACAGCAATGTGGAAAGATCTTTAAGATTTATTCTTGAATAGTACAAGTTCAGGTTGTAAAACATTATACAAATTATGATGCAATTCATAGAAATCACATATATACTCATATGCACATCAATAAAATATTTCTCTATTGGTATAGGTGTCTATGCCAAAGGTTACAGTGGTCCCTTTGGAGACTGGATGGGGGTGGGCAAATGGTGGGAAATGGGAAATTTTTAAAGATTATTTTTATGGTAATAATGAATTATAAATATATTTTAAAATAAAGTGAAAACTGCATACTTCCTCATTTTATGCCTAAGTTCTTTCCCCTCAATTTCTAAGTATTCAAAATTAAAGTATTAAGAATGTTACTCTAATGTATATCAAAATCACAACGAGGTACCACCTCACACCAGTCAGAATGACAGTCATCAAAAAGTCTACACATAACAAATGCCACTAAGAGAGCATGCGGAGCAAAGGGAAACCTCCTACTCTATTGGTAGGCATAAAAATTGGTGCAGCCACCATGGCTGGTATGGCCAGTTGGAACAAGAACAAATATAACAAAATATTATGTGAACACATTTTAGCAAGTTTCCTTAAGGAGGAAGTGAGTTTTTCTTAATCCTACTGGTTTGCATTCAGTTAACCAGTCCATTCTAAAGGAGATCAGTCCTGGATGTTCTTTGGAAGGAATGATGCTAAAGCTGAAACTCCAGTACTTTGGCCACCTCATGCGAAGAGCTGACTCATTGGAAAAGACTCTGATGCTGGGAGGGATTGGGAGCAGGAGGAGAAGGGGACGACAGAGGATGAGATGGCTGGATGGCATCACGGACTCGATGAACGTGAGTCTGAGCGAACTCCGGGAGTTGGTGATGGACAGGGAGGCCTGGCGTGCTGCGATTCATGGGGTCATAAACAGTCAGACACGACTGAGCAACTGAACTGAACTGAGACATACTTTAACCTGTTGTTCTATTGTGCAACTGTATACGTTATTTTGTTTGGGAGTAGAAATAAAACCTTTGTATGGCAGGGAAGGAGTGGGATCAGCTTTAGTCTTCTCAGGAATTAAACCCACATTTGTTACAGCAGATACATATGCTATTACTTCCATGTACTTACTATTTTTACCTTTCATGATGTTTGTTTTCCACTTTACTAGGTAAAATCTGGCTTCTATTCCACCAGTTTTCCCTGTGCTACCCTTTTTAGCCTTTGATACAAGCTAATTGTTTTCAGGTGGTCTGACATCCTATTTTTATGCCCCTTTTCACTGCTTTGCCCTTGATTTTGCCCCATTTAGTCACCCTTCAGATCTTATTCCTAGGTTTACTTCCCTCACTGAGTAAGATCCACTGGATACATGGTCTGGACATATTGCATACCTTTCTGCACAGAACTTAGTGAAGAAGAACTTCACAGAACTTAAGTGGTGAAGTTACATGTTCCATGTATTTCTCTCCAACTAGATCTTAAATTCCATTAAAATATCATCTGCATCTTATTTGTTAATCTGTTAACACAATTCAGTACAATTCATGTCCCAGAGTGAGCACTTAGTAAATAAAGACAATTTCTTATCCAATAAACCTGATAATTACATGAAGTGGGGCAGCAAGGAGAAAGGTGCATGCAAATGCAACACACGTACTCTAAAAGCAACTGCAAGGAAGCAGAGAATACCCACACTGACACTCTCAACTCTAAAAGTGTGTATAAGTTGTACTTTTCAATGGAACTGAAGATTGCTTAATAGATTTTGCAAAATTAATACTGAATTGTGAAGACAGCAAAGCTACCTTCTTGAAGAGGATGACAGAAGATCCAATGAAAGACAAGTGAAATTACTTGGAAAGTAAACCTAACTTAAGTTGAAGAGAATACATACATTTAATTCAAGGAAAATTTTGGACTTTTTTCTGGTTTGTGCCCCATCTTCCCTAGCCTCATTCCCTTTATAAATTACTACCAGTTATCCTGCTAAATAGCACCCCTGGTTATGTCACATCTTTGTAACATCTTTTAGAGATTCTCCATAGACCACAGCAGATACATCACTGTGTACTGTTAAGAATACTTACAAAATGAAGAACTATAATTTTTATTCAGTTTTATTCAATTTTTATCCATTCATTCTAAATGGATTTTATTGTTAGATATTTGGAGAGTAGCTTTCTATTTACAGTTTTAAATAATTCACAGCTCAAAGCAATCAGCATGGATTTTAAAAGACTTTGAAAGAGTCCAGGTATCTATACTTTAGTGCATCACATTCCACAAGAACTGGCAATCTGATTCTTAGCTGGATTATTTTCATGTACAATGTCTTCATTTTCAGGAGTTGAAATCATGCATGACAAACTAATTTTCTTCATTATGTTACAGGATACTCTAAGTATTACCAAGAGAGATTTCAGAGAATAAATCAATTTAAGTGTGAAGAACAATATAATGAAAATTTAGTTTCAGATCATACTTTGGGAATAAACCTAAACACCTACTCTTTTAATTGTTAAACATAATTTATCTGTGGTTGTTGGGGGTTCTAGTACAAGATGGTGACGCAGGAGTCCCAGGAGGCTCTTGGACTCATCTCTTTCCATAAACATACCGAATCTGTAGCTACATACTGAACAACTTCCTCTGAAGAAAAGCTAAAAACCAAGCAACTCATCTGCATAGGCTAATAAGAGAAAGCCCACAGTGAAGCTGGTGGGAGAGGGTGGAACACAATCTCACCATAAATGCCCCGCATAGAGCAGAGACCCACCATCTGGAGCCAACTCAATCAGGAGCTTTTCTCCCTGTGGAACAAAGGGTTTGAAATCCACACTGAGCACCTCAACTTTTAAGACCTGCAGCTGAGAAATGAGTCCCTAAAACATCTAACTTTAAAAACCCACCTCCGCAAGACTACTACAAACTAAGAAACGCTTTTAAATGGTTCATTTGACTCACCTGACCAAAGGCTCAATGCACTGGCTTCCAACCCAGAAATTTCAGATTTAAGTGAACAAGACTCCAGCCTTGCTTGCTAATCTTAAAGCATCAGGCTGAGGGGTAGGCATCTAACTGAGTTCACATCCAGGGACCTGCTGGCTGGTGGCACTGCCTTCATCAGTCCCTCTTCCTTGCTCTGTTGCTCTGTCCAGCAGGCACCATCTTTTTTTTTTTTTTTTTTTTTAAGCATTGCTTTCTGGGTCCCCTCCAACATTCTGCTTAGGTGTTTTTTTCCCCAGCTGGAGCCACTTATATGCTCCGCCCCCTGCCTCCTTTTACCTGTAGCAGACACATTTTTTTAATTCTAAGCTTTTTATTTTTATTTTTTCACCATGGTGCCTTATTTTTCACTCTCTCTATGCCTTCCTCCTGAAAATACATACCTCTCAGAGGGGGTTTAACACACATCTAGTGCCCCTGGTTTGGGGAGGAGCGGGGTAGGCTGCCGCTCAGGGTACATCCCTTAACTGCTTGGCTCTGGAGACCAGGGGGATATATGATCCTGGGCTCAACCAGAGAACCATTTCTTGGCCAGGTACCAAACTCAGGTACTCCGCAGAGACGATAATGAAAGACCAGTCTTTCTAAGGAAAAGGCCTACTTACCTCTCCTGGAGCTTTGGCTTGAGCGGCAGGCTTCTGGTCCAAAGCACAGCTTACCGCCTAGGAAGGGCCTGGGTGGGGGCGGGTCTGTACGAAGACAATTACACAGGCAGTCTCTGCTCTCTCCCTCTGAGTTGCTCCAGCTCCCTGGTGTGTCCCCTAAAGGAACTTATCTCCTTGTCCAACAACCCAAGTTTTCGGCCTAGTATCAGAGAACACTTCTACATTGCCTTGGCTCTGGTGGCCAATGGGGCTTATGCTTGTGGGTGCCATGGGATTTCAATCAAGGGACAAGGAGTTCTTAAAGGGCTACCGCCCCCAGGGCGCAGCAAAAGGCGACAGAAACAGATCAGTCTTTCTATGAAAGGACCCTGTTCATTTACTAACAGATTTTCTGAGAGTCTCTCACAAAATACTCATCTAAGGGTTGAGTGTAATCCTTTCCAAAGACCTCAGAGGACCGGTGCTATGTCTTCCACTCTCCAGAGCATCACAGACATATCCATAGTCAATAATACTCTACTGCATATTTAAAAGTAGCTGGGAGAAGTGGTCTTTCAAGTTCCCATCACAAGAAATAACTGTGTGCTGACAGATGTTACCTAGTCTTATTGCAGTAATTATTTTGCAATATATACAGATATCAAATCATTATATTTGTACACCTGAAATTAACATAATTTTATCAATTATATTCCAATTTAAAAAAAACAGAATAGTTTGTGGGAGCTGCACACTACTTACTGGTGATATCAATGACCATAAATACAGGCTCTAGCTGATGAGTTGCAAGTAAGGATGAGAACTTTGTGGGCACTCAATAAGCTTTTGTTGATGAGAACACTGTTTTTGCTCCAGTATAATTGCCTAGTCATTTTTACATAAAATGATGGAAGTTCTCAGCAGACCTCTGAGTAGGACTAAGGACTCATTAGATATAATTAATGGCATATATATATATATATATACACATACACATAAATTATATATATATATACATAAATTATCTTCTTCTAGAGCAGAATTTCAAGAAGACAATTTAGAGGGCATCCTTATTGATAAATTTTTTTTTCTTTTCCAGCAATGTCCTCAGTATTTTAAAACTAACTTCAGATAGCATAACTAGAATATTAAAAAATAACCCTTGACAAGAAAGTTCTGATGAAAAATATATCAATTCTTCTTCAGAGTTTAGGGAATAGAAAACACAATTTTATACCACAAAATATTTGAAATTTTAGTATTCCAGAAGTTCTGAATTTGTATGACAAAAGCTTGCCTATGACCAAAGAAAACTTATCTTCCAGGTAATGAAAAGCAAATCAAATGAGCAACTACGAATAATACAAACAACACATTTATTTAGAAAAATAAACTGAAAATGCTGTTTGTGTAGTACATTTCCCCATGAGGCATAGATAAATGGCTATAAAAATCTCTTATATGTCAAATACAAATTACAAATGATTTTGTTAAGTAAGAGAACAAATAGATGTTCAACACAGATGTTTAAGTGTACAGTTCACTGTATTTGACTTCTTTGCTGTTAATGATATAAAATGATCCTCACTAAAAAAAAAAAAAAAAAAAAAAGGAAAACAATTTTTGATCCCTTTTTCATTCATTCGACCACCCTGATGCTTTTTCATTATGATTCTGTAGTTATTCTTTAATCTGAGTCAAGTCCATTTTTTTATAACTGATTTTTTTTTATAGAAGAATGAGAAATCAATGCCTGGAGAATTCTTACATGTTTCCTTTTTGGACTCCTGCAAGAAACTGTTGTGGTCTCAAAACTCATGGGACCATCTGTGCAAATAACAGCACACATCATTACCCTGAATGGAAGTGACAGTGCAAATAGTAGAAGTGCATTGAGAAGTGATCACTAAGAACTGACCTCCCCTCTCTCAGTCAGTATGGAGTGAAGGATTGAATGCAGAAATTTTTCAAGCAATTGACAACAATACTCTTACACCATTATGGCTTTGAAGGTGTACACAAGATGAAAAATGTCCTCTCTCTTTGCAAACAGCAACATTCTGTCCTTATACCATTCATTGCGGCAATATTCCTCTGTTCAGTTTTTGTTTTTGTTTTGTTTACATATTTTGAAATGCTGAGTAGTTCTAGCTATAGACACCTATTTCTATATGTTCACCTTCCCAAATGATACATCGATTTATAATTTACTGGCTTAATTACTAAATATAAATTTTGGGAGGTTCACACCTGGGGATAATTTCAATGATAAAGTGAGATAGATTTTGTTTGTTTGCTTTTTGGTTTTTTGTAGGCTTGCTTATTTAGTCTTTTTCACTTTTTTTTTTTTTTTAATCTTCTTGGTAATTTCTGAGTGAAGACATTTAAGGCTGTGGCTTTTTTTTTTGCCCCCAGGGCTCTGCTCATGGCTGTCAGATTAGAGGCAGATAGTTTTAAGCAGACCATATCAGAGATCATTTGTGCTCCAAGTTGAGGGGTTTGCTGCTCCAAGATGGACAGTTTTCTGGTTATTTCAAAATTAGATCTGGCCTCAAGAAGTCAGAATGATGAATCTGAAGTGAGAAAAATGAACTGACATGCCTCCAAATAAAGGTGTTCCTTCCAACCTGAAGGAGCTGTCAGAAAAAAGAAAACAAAAGACAAAATATCAGTATAAATAGCAAGTATAGTTTAATAAAGCATATAAAAATTATTTAAAATGAAGAAATAATTAGTAGTATGCAATTTAAAGTTCTTTGAATTAATTATTAATATATTTTGAACATATATTCCATTTAAATCTTATATATAAAAACAATATTTGATAATAGTCATCAAAATTTAGTAGCAGCATGTTTATAATTCAATTAAAAGATCTTCTCTTACCTCTGACAGTTTTTAAAACTTAGGATAAATTTGTCCACTTGTACCAAGTTCTCAAAATAGTTCATAAATTTTAAGACAATAAACTTTTCAACATGCATCACCCTCAAAAAGAGTTAATCAAGAAATCAGACCTATTAAGGTAGAGCCTTGATTTTCAATTACCAAACAATATTTTCCAAAAATTTTGCCTAATGTAATGTTTCATTGCAATTTATATAGCCTAACGATATTATCAAACTGCCAAAAGACACCCTTTTTCATGATATACCACAACTGCTCAAGAACTAGCCTTTCTTTAGAATCTATGGTACTTTCAAATTAGCACCTTAAAATAACGTATATCCACATTTGTAATTAATGAATAAAATTTTCTGAATAAATTTTCTGAAAACACTGGAAAATAAAACCTAGCCATAGTTTTCACCCTGCCCTCTTGACAACAAACAGGCTTAGCACCACTAATGTCGAGCAAGTATGGTCTTCTCTTTACCTTATGATGTAATAGAGAATATTTCTGCAATAATTTATTATACTAGATCCCAAAAGTTATTGAAATAAACCTTGAGCCATAATTGAATAGCAAATTATTAGAAATCTCAGACACACAGAGTAATGGTTTTAAGTGTATTTTTAATCCCGTAAATCCATCTGAGAACTCCCTGTTTTAAAAACTTTTCATTTGAAGGTAGGTAAGGCCCAAGTTCAAGATATTTTCTCCAGTACACAGACATACATATAGACAACAGCATAAATCTTTTAGTCCTTCTGTAAGAGACCCTTAATCATCACCATTCTATTGGATGAATTAGAATTATTTTCATTTTTACTCTCAACTACCAAGATACATGCCCACAATGAAATAATTTAAATAATCAAAATAAAAAAATAATGCTCTCACTCAACTCTAAGATTAAAACTAAAGAACCCAACATAATTAGTAAATGTGTGTTGAGGACTTAATCTGGCTCATCATTAAAGATGTTTTATGAAAGAGAAATCATAGAAGACAAGCTTCTGTCATGTAGTTGTTTAAGATGATGCAAGACTGTATCAGTACAGAGGAATGGAGAAGGCTGGACTGAATTGGCCTAACCTGTACTCAGAGCAACGTGGCTTGTATCTATCTGTGTCATTTTGTATCGCCTAGAAATATAAATCCTTTATATATGTTTTTCTTTGCTTATATAGAGGAAATTGGCATTCAAATAATTACTAATGTATTAGCAACAGTTCTACAATAATTAAACTTTCAGTTTTACTGTTAAAAGTATGCAAAATACACAAAGGTGACTTTCTACAAACATACAGGAACATAATTCATGTACTTCGGACCAAGACAAAAGTCAATGTACCAATTATATTTTCATAGCTCTGTGAGATCGGAGAAGGTGATGGCACCCCACTCCAGTACTCTTGCCTGGAAAATCCCAAGGACGGAGGAGACTGGTAGGCTGCAGTCCATGGGGTCACAAAGAGTTGGACATGACTGAGTGACTTCCCTTTCACTTTTCACTTTCCTGCATTGGAGAAGGAAATGGCAACCCACTCCAGTGTTCTTGCCTGGAGAATCCCAGGGACAGGGGAGCCTGGTGGGCTGCCGTCTGTGGGGTCGCACAGAGTCAGACACGACTGAAGTGACTTAGCAGTAGCAGCAGCTCTATGATATAGAACTCCTTAGTAGGCTATATCATTATTTATTACAACTTATTGAAACTGGTAAAACAATCTATCATTCATTCTAAAATACATATTCACCATTCATTGTATATCAAATATGCTCTAGGAATCAGAGATACAAAAATGTAGGTTCCTGCCCTCAAAAAGATTAGTACCAGAAGGTAATAGTCATACTAAAAGAAGAGTTGTGCCATAAAATATATTTAAAATAACGAATGGGAGCATGTGAGTAGAAGCCTACAGGAAAAGGCATTTGAACTGAGACTTGATGGATGGGTTGGAGTTTGCAAAAGTGATACATTGCTATTTATTATGAAATGTAAGTATTGCAGATGGAGAGAACCACATAGGCAATGGTGCAAAAGCAGGGGAGAGTATAGTACCTTTAATATTGTATAGCACAGAAGTGGAGGGAGAAAATATGAAGTTAGCAGGGGCCAAAATGCCTTTTTATTATATGTGAAAATATTTAGATTTTTATGTTAAATGTAATAGGAATGACTGGAGAATTCTGGTGAGAAGAGTGGCTGGAGGAAATGTGGAGAGTACAATGCAAGGGAGGAGGGATGCATATGGCAGACATTCACAGAAAAGCAATGGCAAAGCCATCAGCTGAAAGCAACGACTAATAATTCCAGTTGCAGATGCTTTTTTAGTGGCAAACTGAAGAGAGAAAAATAACTCATTCTTTCTTACTTCATTGGGACAGGGTTTCATTCATTTTCTACCTATTTATGACAAGAGCAAACATTATGAAACTTTCCTTGTTCCACCAAGATTTTCATGGAAGCAGATACTGCCTCTGAGCCCTAAGTGATCATACATTTAAAGTAGAGAATAAAATCTTCTATTCAATAACTAGTACATGTCTAAGTCCTCTGTTAGATTCTAAGATTGGGTATTAAGGAATACATTTAAGTCTTGCTGTGTTTTGAAGATGCATTACCAATATCCAGGCCTTTCACTGTATGGTATTAGATATCAATTCAATCTGTTAATCTCAGACTCAAATATTTCCTCCCACTAAAGAAAACCCCAAATAATATTTTGTGAATAATTTCCCAATTAAAAATTTTCATTTATTTTCATTATTACAGGTCTTAAAATACAAACATTTTTAAATCTCAGCATTCTCTTTTTTATGTTTGCTTCAAATATGGAAACATGCAATACAACATCACAGTTACACAAGTTAAATAAATTTACTCGGCAGTGAAATATGAAACATAAATAACATACACCAAAATTTTGTATAATCAATAAATTGAAGTGCTCATGGAAATGCTTTCTGATCCATCCTTCAGACTGGTGGGTTAATTGCTTCATTCTTTTTAAAATTTTTAGGCTGTGAGTCATTAAATGTCAAGTTACTTTATGTAAGTAGCATCTTAAGTGACTGAGAACATTTCTACACAACAAGAACAACAAGATTTTAAAATGTCAATGACAGCAAATAATGCTAAGGAAAAATTGAAAATATTACAAAAATTTTGTCCAACCAGAAGTGTCTCATTATTCTATATCTATGTGAAACTTGTTGTAATTTTTATGATTCTTTCCTTTATATTTCTTAAATGTAACTACATAAATCTTATATAAATATGTACTATTCTAAAATATATTTTATAAAATAAATAACCATTTATATATAAATATATATTGTGTATACATATATATAATTTAAAATATTTTAAACTGTGGGATAATGTGTCATGTTTCATGAGTCTGCTTAATTTTAAGAAGTAGTAACTATGAAGAGATCAAAGTCATTTCAATAAAATCTGTCTTATTTCCCCCAAACGGTTAAACTGATAGCAGCAAGATAAAGTCAAATAAAAATGTATGAAGTACCTATTCTAAGAAAGATATTAGGCCAAGCATGGAAAATTGAGGATAAAAACTTAGATTTCTCTTATATCTAAACACAGAGCTAAAAACTTTCACATATTATTTAATCATTATATCAAGCTATGAAATAGATAGCGGTGGTTTAATCTCTAAGTCACAACTCCATGGACTGTAGGCCTGCTAGTCTCCTCTGCTCATGGAATTCTCTAGGTGAGAATACTGGAGTGGGTTGACATTTCCTTCTCCAAGGGATCTTCTGGACCCAGGGATTGAAGCCATATCTCTTGCATTGCAGGCAGATTCTTTACCTCTGAGTCAGCAGGGAAGCCCCTAATTAAGTAGATGTTCTAACCAATTTCCAAATATGGACATTCTGGGTCTGGTGAGAGTAAATCAGGGTGTCAGCACTACAACCTGAAGCCAAATTTACTATCCCCACGCCATTTGACACTATCACTATAGAGATAACTATTTTGTAAAACAGAGTAGGATCCACATAGACTGAAATATTTGCTATCTGACCCTTTATAGAAAAAGTTTGTCCATCCTGGTTGAATCTATCTAACTTGTTTGTTGTAGTATTACTTATGAATCTAACTTCATATTTTCCAAATGGATTGCCAACTATTTTAACTATGGTTACTGAATTATCTAAATCTTATTGTATTTTGCTATGCTGTTGTTATCATTAAACAATTCTCATACATACATGATGTATTTCTGGACACTAGTCATCTCCAGTATACAATCAGGTTTGGATGTCTTTTCTTTAAATTTCTTTTAAAATTTTATGGGTTAGTGTGGGATTTATAAACTAATTGGGACAAAATTGACATCTTTATTAAAGTATTAATATGAGGAACTTATTGGATCATCACAACTATTTAGACTTCCATTTTAGCTTGCTCAGTACTATTTTCTTCATAGGCATCTTTAACCTTTCTTGTCAAATTTATTCCTAGATAGTATATAGCTGTTGTTTCTATTTTGATAGAGTATCTTAAATCATATTTTGTGTTAATTACTGGTATAGAAGACTATGTTGAATTTTTAAATATCCTTATATCTAGCTAATTTAATTACTTTCTCTTATTGGTACTAATACATGAAGTGAAATGAAGTGAAAGTCACTCAGTCATTTCAACTCTTTGCAACCACATGGACTATATAGTCCATGGAATTCTCCAGGCCAGAATACTGGAGTGGGTAGCAGTTCCTTTCTCCAGGAGATCTTCTCAACCCAGGAATGGAACCCAGGTCCCCCACATTACAGGTGGATTCTTTACCAGCAGAGCCACCAGGGAAGCTAATAGGTTTTCACCAATTCTCTTGGATTATCAAGATAAGTAATCATATCATCCATAAATACCGTTTCATCTTTTGTTCAAAGTTTAGACCTTTTGTGGGTTTGGTTTTTTTTTTTTTTTTGTCTTTTTCATTTGTTTAGTATCTCTAGTAAAATGTTAAAACAGTATCAGTGATAGAAGTAGTTCATAAAATTTTTTTATTATTATGCCTATAATATGGGAAAGTCTTGACTGCTTTTTTGTTTTCTTCTCTTGTTATTGTTTTTTTTTAATGTTTCTTGAGGCTTTTGGTTATTTATATTTTTTCTATAAAATTAACTGTTCTACCTACACTGAAACATAGAAACCCTTTAAATGTTTTCCTTCTGATTCCTAAAGTTCCTCATTTATTTTTTTCTTCCTCATCCTCAATGGCATGATAGACTGAGTAGTTGTGTGCCTCCAAAATTCATACATTGAAACCTAATCCTCAATCTGATGTCACTTGGAGGTGTGGCCTTTTGGAGATGACTAAGTAATGAGGGCAGAACCCTCACAAATGGGATTAGTACTCTTATAGAGAAGACGACAAAGAGCTCTCACCCATTCTGTCATTTAATAAGTACAGGGAGAAGTAACCAAGAATTGGGCTTTCACCAGACTTTGAACCTGCTGGTACCTTGATCTTGGACTTCCTGGCCTCCAGTTGTAAGAAATAAATGTTTGTTGTTTAAGCCACCCAGTCTAGTATTTTTGTTAACCCCAGTCCTAACATTTTAGACATTTGGCAAAAAGAATTATTTTTACATTCTTTTCAAAATAAAACAAATTATTTTTAAACAAATATTCTTTCATAGTTTGATCATTTTTCTTAATTTTGTTTTTATTAGTTTTTCTTATCTACTTTTCTTGAGAACATTTTATTATTCTTTTTCAGTTCTCTAAGTTACACGATAGCTGTCATTTTGAATTTTATTGCATTGTAAGTCAGAGAATAAGGCCTGTTTGGTAATTCAAACTCCTAATATTTGTGTTTTCCAATATGAATGGAGGGATGGCAAAATATTTTCTCCTTCTTTATGAAAAGAAATATGACCTTGAGAGAACTTTCTAGCTTAGTTTCCATGGAAACCTATGTCAGCTGTATTATCAGGTTACATTGCTTATCATAAAAATAAGCCCTTATTTGTAAACTGAATCTGGTCTGGGGGTACTGTGGATGACTATAAATACCTTGTGGAATTTGAGTGAGGTACATTTTTGTAACTGGTGATATTTTTTGCTTATGGGCTATTATAAAAGATACCGATTCCTATTTGGGACATGGGAAATGTTAGAGTAGGTCTCATCCTTACCCATGATCTCATATTTATACCTGAGCTGTCATTTCACAGTGCTGGAGAAAGACTTTAGCCCTAGACACTTGTGGGGACGGTCATGTTAAAGAATCCCCTGATTGTGCCCAACTGATTCACTTTGTTTATTGCATTATATCCTTCTAGTGAAACCGTTGTCAAGTGTGGCCTATTAGGGTCATGTGAGACTGACTGTCCAGTTGAGCCTAAAGCTAGTAGTGGGTATTGTACACATGGAGGTTCTTTTTCATCCATGCACTTATAAAAATGTAATTGGTTCAATATTCTGTGATGTATAGAAGGCTTAAGGGAAAATTGTGTATCTCCTGCATCTTGTCCTATAATCTGAAGATGTAACTAAGTCCTGTGACCTGAGTCCCCTCTGGATGATGCCAGAGTTGTCTTAGTCATGATATGTCTACAATAACAAAGTCTGATGCAAGTGAGAATTTTGAATGAGATTAAATAACACTCTTTCAAAAAGAATTAATAGAAATGAACAAGCCACTATAGCAAAAGATGTTGGACAGAGTTTGTTTTTTTAAAAATATGTGCAAAAAAAAAATGTTTCAAAACCTTTTAACGATAAGGATTCTGAGGCAATCTTTTTCTCAAAAGATAGGTATGTTACCTGTTTGAAAGAGAGTGTAAATGAAGCATTCTACTACATAGATAAAAAGACCTAGGTGGACTTTAAAAACATTATGTGTTATTTCCTCTCACTCATGCAGTATGCTTTATATTCTGCCCATGTATTGGGTCCAAGTTATAAAAAGTTGAATTATTTTAGTTATTTCACAGATATACATATAACTTGGTCTAAAACAATTAAATTAGGAAAAGCCAGTTATGGATGTACTTCATTATCATGTTTACATTCCATTAAACATCTAGCTAGTTTGGCGTAACATTTTATTTCATGCTTCACAAACTATGAATACTGAGAAAATTACCTTGAAAATGTTTATTCTGATATGAAGAAAATCATACTGCTAATTCCAGCATCATGTTTTACGTTGGCACAACTAATTTCTTCTTATCAATTATCTATGACGTTTTCTAAAATATGCGTGATTCTCTGATAGCTGCCCTGTTTTTCATATCCCAGAGCAGTGCAGATACTGACTAAGAACTCTGTAATTCCATGAGCCAGGGCACACTGAACAAACTAGGTAATGCTGGACTTAGTGCAGATATTTAGTAAGTACATTTGTGCCTGACAAAACAACAGTTTAAAGAGGCGATATTCAAGCCGTTAGGACCAGATATCATTTTCTAAAATACCTGGTACCCTAAAATATCATGCACCTCAGAATTTCCCTTCTCATCTGAGCTACTGTATCAGATATAACATTCAATAATACTATTTCTAAATTGCTACGTCTAGTTCCAAAATATGCAGAGTCCAGTGAAAAATAGAATGTCCCTTGTGCAAAAAGCAAGAACAAAAGCTCTGTCCTCTCCTCCCTAGTCTTTCTTTCTTTTGTGTGCTATATAATGTCATACGCTTCTGAGATAGGTTGAATGCAGACTCGCACAAGCTTTGCCCTGCAAATCAGAGCACATCACATGGCTGCCAGTGTGTTGGCCTCCACCATGCCAAAGGACGGCAATGATCTTGGCATGTGGGTGGCAGTGGGTAGCCTGGAGCTCATCCTGGTGGGTGGTGAATGTAGAACCATGTGGGGCCCTAAATGGGAAACCTTAAAAACAAAGGGGCTAGCTTTGCTGTCGAAAACCTAAGATGGTGCCTGGCGGAAGAGATGGGGGTGTGGTCTGTGTTGTTTTTCAAAGTTTTTGATTGGCTCTCTGGATTTCCGTGCATGTAAACAGCACGTGATCTCCATAGACTCCTGTTATAATGAAGGCACTAGATGATTTGACCTTTAACGTAATTGGTGCAACTATGGAAAGTCCCTCCTAAAACGCCCCCTGCTTGCCTATATAAGCTGGGAGTTTGCAGCAATAAAGCGGAACTGCTTCAAGGAACCCCTGTCGTCTCTGTGTCTCTCACTCGCCGAGGGGCTGGGTTGGGGACAGGGACAGCAGGCTCACCTCTCCTCGGGACCCCTCGGCTTTGCTGAGGGAAGTTCCACTGCCTCTACTCTTTCTGCGGAGGCGCCCCCGCAGAAACACACTTGAGGGAAAGCTTCAAGCTCCAGAATATTCTCTATTATCCTATCAGACTGTACTAATGCAACACAAATTCAAAGATAAAAATTACAAGACAATGACCGCAAAGCATTAAACCCCAAGCTTAAAGCAGTATGTGGGCACATTGCGGAGGCGGGATGCTTCTGAAGACAGGGCCCTGTGCAATTGCAATGGTCACACACCCATGACTGAAAGCTGACCCAAATAGACTGTTTCATTGGCCCCACTCCAAGCTGAAGGAGTTAAGCTTTGAAATTCAGACTAGCCCCGAGCACATGTCTAGCTTTGTCTATTACTATGTTCTGTTATCTTCGGTTTTTTCCTTCAAAAGCAACTACATAAGAACAAGACACATACCTATATAAGGATTTACATAAAATAATCTTATTTACATAAATAAACTAAAGAAATACCTTAAAATGTTTACATGACATGGCAACATCTTAGCAAATGGTCACTTTATTGTAAGTAAATTATTAGTGTCCATTTGCTAAGTTGTTTTTTTTTAATAGAAAAATAGAATCTTTATCTACTGTGTAAACTAGCCATACAAACATTATCTTCTGAAATAAGGACATACTTTGTAAAATTCATGCATAATATATAGTGTTAATGAAAATCACTCAGTCATGTCCAACTCTTTGCAACCCCATCTACTGTAGCCTGCCAGGCTCCTCTGTCCATGGAATTCTACAGGCAAGAATACTGGAGTGAGTAGCCTTTCCTTTCTCCAGGGGATCTTTCCAACCCAAGGGTCAAACCCAGGTCTCCCACATCATAGGCAGATTCTTTAACAGCTGAGCCACCAGAGAAGCCCAAGAATACTGGAGTTTGGTAGCCTATCCCTCCTCCAGTGTATCTTCCTAACCCACAAATCAAACCAGGGTCTCCTGAATTGCAGGTGGATTCTTTACCAGATGAGCTACCACGGAAGCCCATAATATATAATACTGGACAAGTGAATATGGGGAAATTCTCTAAGAAAATTAGCAATAAAAATAAATAAAAATATAGAATGTTCCTATCCATAGAATATCTGCACCTGTACAGCAGAAAACACTTTGTTATTATCTTAAACTGTAGCTTTCTTTTTTCACATGTGTTTATCTATGTAGAATCCTATCAGTTTGAAAAGGATGTTTTTCAATTATTTTACCAATTAATTCAGTTGAAATCAATTTTATGACATAGTTTTTAATAATGATGGAAATTATGTGTTCTGAAAGATATTATTTATAATAGTGAAGTTACTATAATGTGGTAATGCTATAAGATATTAACGAGATATTTATAATTATTTCAATATATGTGTATCATAAAAGATTTTCAAAAATAGATCTTAAAAGCTTACCTTACACTGTGGCTATTTTTTCAACCTTTTGAAAAAAATTTTATTATTTCTACATAAATGACACAATTAAATATCATAATTAAAGTCTTCCTTAGGAAAAGAGTAAATTGTGTGGAAAAAAAGTACTTTTATTTCATCCTTTCAGTCGAAGGTGGAAGTATTACCTTGAAGAATACTTTCTACAAATATTTTTCCGCTGCTCATTATGAGCACAAATGGATCACTAGATTACTCAAGATTGCCACCAACTTGGCTAATGCTAAACTCTGCATGGATTGATCAACTAGCAAATTCTTGCAAATTATAAACACAGTGCCTGGTATGATGTTATGGTTTTGGAGTCTGAGGATCATAATTAAGTTCCGTACCATAGTACTTTTAAGGACGAGAAAGATTTTGAGACACAATTTCCTCATCAGTCAAAAAAAAAAAAAAAAAAAACCCGCATAGCATGATTTCATTTCTTTTAAATAATGCCATTTGCAGCAGCATTGATAGGCCTAGAGATTATCATATTACGTGAAGAAAGTCAGACAGGCAAAGACGAATATCACATAGTATCAGTATCACTTATACGTGGTATGTGGGTTAGTCACTCAGTCATGTCTGACTATTTGTGACCCCATGGACTGTAGCCTGCCAGGCTCCTCTGTCCATGGAATTCTCCAAGCAAGAATACTGGAGTGGGGTGCCATTTCCTTCTCCAACTCATATGTGGAATCTAATTTAAAAAGTGATATAAATGAAGTTATTGACAAAGCAGTTACAGATATTGCAAACAAATTTATGGCTACCAGATGGGAAACGTGGAGGAGAGGGATAAATCGGGAAGTTGGGATTAACAAACACACAATACTATATTCTTATATACCTAATATGTAATTACAACACTATATATGAGATAGATAACCAACAAGGACCTACTATAGCACAGGGAACTCTACTCAATATTCTGTAATAATCTATATAGATAAAGACTCTGAAAAAGTATAAGTATATATATGACTGAATCATGTTGTACAACAAAACTAACACAATATTGTAAATCAACTATATTTTAATACATTAAAAAAAAATGGAACAGACATTAACAGGTACCTCCCAAAGTTGATGAAGAAAATACATGAGAACGTAGGTAAAAATGATTTTACAACACTGACATATTTCCTTTCATAAAAACAATCATTGGATAAATACATTTTGGAGGAGACTTGCCATCATCTGGTACTCCACCTCCCACAGCTGGATGAGGCCACAGTAGTGGATTTCAAAGGAAATAAAACCAGAGTCAAAACAACCATCCTTCTGCTCTTATTAACAACATTGGCCATTTTTGCAATCGAAGTGTTATAAATGTTTTCTAATATGTAATTACTTTAGGGCTATAAAGTGCATGGTGAAAAAATACAGAAGTGTAAACAAATGCTTAAAGCAATCAATATAGAAAAAACAGTCAGCAGTACACTTAGTCTTTTTCTGTGGACACAAAAAGGCACACTAAATGAGGATATTTACTTCTTAATCTGAGGAAGTGGCAGGGGGCGGGGAGGGGGTGCTGGGGGAGTGGAATTTAAATCTAAAATCTGGATGTTTACTTACCCTGGCTCCCCTTGATCTTCACTAATGGTGTTCAGAGGACAGTGTCGTTTTTGTGTTTTTATTGTTTTATTTTGTTTTTTAAATTCTCTGCTTTCATAATGTTTTCATTAGCCTAGGCTAAACAGGAATGTCTCTCCTGCTAATGATTTTGAATTGTTTTCTTTAAAGCCAAGAAGGTTTTAAAACCCCTCTTCTTCCTAAATCCCTTTTTTCCTGCCCCTCCTTTTAATTTCCTTTTTTATTCACTGACTTGCTGCTTAAAGAAAACAGTTGCTGCCAGATTGGAGAGCACTGTGAAATGAATGGCTGTGGTATTTATCCCTTCTTTTGGCAAAACTCCTTTGTGTAAGTGCATTAAAGCCTGCTGAAACTAATGTTAACACGTGCACATTTCACTGAGTTTCCCTGGAAAGGCGGCATGCTGGAAGAACGGCATGATTTTTTTCATGGTGGAACAAAAGTATCTTCAATCAAAACAAAATTAAAATGCTAACACTGCTCCCTCCTCCTTGCTTAAACATTATGTCAAACCGTATTCGTTTCAGGTTTTTAATTTATTACATGAAACAGATGATACTGATACTTCCCCCTCTAATATCTGCTGATGTTTTTCAACAATTAAGTTCTCCAGACAAGCAATAAAATGCTGCTCTCATTTTTATGATATGGCAGTTCTTTCTTCTGGCTTTTAAATAAATGATAGGATGCCGTCTGTGAAACAGCAAGTGGGACTTTATGGGTTGCATTTTTATTAACCTCATATAATCAGTTAACTAGTCTTCCTTCCCCAAGCACAGGTAGAGTTAGAAGTCAAGGACAGGGAGGTTAGCCATTACAAATCTGCTAAATAAAGTAATTTCATAGTCGGAACAGGAAATCACAGATTCTCTTGAGTTACTAACATCTCTGAAGTTACTGGGATTCCCAGGTGGTGCAGTGGTGAAGAACTCACCTGCCATTGTAGGAGACGCAAGAGATACAGGTTCAATCCCTGGCTCAGAAAGATACCCTTGAGAAGGAAATGGCCACCTACTCCAGTGTTCTTGCCTGGAGAGTTCCATGGACAGAGGAGCCTGGCAGGTTACAGTCCATGGAGTCACAAAGAGTCAGACACAATTGAGCATGCACTAGACTTGAAAAAAACATTGAGTTACCCATGCCCAGAGGTTATCTCTAGTCTCCATCTCTCTTTTTAAAACATTGTACTCAAAAGAAAATAAAGGTAAAGCAAAATAAAATATATTCTATTTAAATGTTATTTTTTGTCTTCCAAAATGCTTTGCATTTTAGGCACACAGGACTGAATACTGTAAGCTCAAGAATGGGCAAAATGTTTTCCACCAACTATAATAAAATGGTATTTCTGGAAGGTTTTTGCAAATGCAGCATATGGAAGTTCTCTAATTTTTTTTTTTTTCTACTTATCTTGAGGGGAGTAAGAGAATGTTACAAGTTTTTAATTGGAAGTTATCTAGGATATTTTTCACTTACCCTGAGAAAAGGTCAATTTCCTATTACCTTTACTTCAATCTTGCCACCATTTGGAACTAGAAACTATGAGTATCCATATGTATACACACACATTACCAATAGAAAACAGATGATCCTTAGTTAATGAGACAAGTAACTGAACGACGAGCAGTCTTCACTGCCATTAAACTTTAAATAAATCAGAAAGAGGTCCCACGTACTCTAACACTATTTGCCATGATACTTCACAAATACAATTCAATGACACATCACTTTAATTCTAAAAGATGTAAACTATACTATCAAGGTATCACTAATGTATTATATTTAGAATTCAATCATTCTTTCAATAATGACGAAACCAAAAATAGTCTCAGTATTTGGCTCTCAAGGCACTTTTGAAGTCTAATATATTCTATTCAAATATTCCCTCTTTCACCTCAGGAAAAATGTAGACAGCATGTATGATTTCTGCACTTTCAATTCTGCATTGTCAGTGGAATTCTAACTTTAATAGAGGCCCAGAAGCCAGTGTGCTTCTGGATAAACTGGATTCAAGGGTGGAGATGGGTATAATTTTAAAAAGGCCTCATGGTATATACAGTAAAAACTTAGAAGCTTGAGGCAATTTAGTGTGAATATAAACAGCCCCGTACATTTCAACAGCCTCCAGGTTCATCTTTAATAAAATATGTGCAATGTTTAGTATCCTTGGCATTACTAACATTCTAGTCTGTATAATTATTTCTTCAGGGTCAGGAGGTTATGTTGTGCATTAGAGGCTATTTAGCATCATCCCTGGACTCAGGGTCATTCAGTATCTTAAAACAAAAAGTTAAATGGTGTTACCTTGTTTATTCACCCAACTTAAAAATTGTGAACTCCTACCCTCTGCTATTAACTGCAATGAAGCTAGTGTATATTCTTTCATTAATAGCAATAAGAATTGTGGTTAAAAAGAGAGTAATACTTGTTCTACTTGAACAAGAAGATAATACTACATAATACTTGCTCTTACATAGAACAATGTTCTATACTACTCATAAGAGTATTTTAGCTAAAACGAAAGTCACAGTTTTTACAGCTGATAGTAAAATTTTTATTTCATCCACCCCATGAATTCATCATCCCTCCATTATTTAGCCTGGCCAACAAAGACAGCGTTTGACTACGATGTTCCAGTACCAAGAAATGTCTTGAATTTTACATAGTACTGTCAGTGCCATTAGAGAAACACTTATTGAAAATGTTCATAGGTGCATGAATGGCTCAAGGCCTTTGGAAAACAAAGGAGAAGATATTAAAGAAAAGTTATGACCAACCTAGATAGCATATTGAAAAGCAGAAACATTACTTTGCCAACAAAGGTCCATCTAGTCAAGGCTATGGTTTTTCCAGTGGTCACGTATGGATGAGAGAGTTGGACTGTGAAGAAAGCTGAACACCAAAGAATTGATGGTTTTGAACTGTGGTGTTGGAGAAGACTCTTGAGAGTCCCTTGGACTGCGAGGAGATCCAACCAGTCCATTCTAAAGGACATCGGCCCTGGGATTTCTTTGGAAGGAATGATGCTAAAGCTGAAACTCCAGTACTTTGGCCACCTAACGTGAAGAGTTGACTCATTGGAAAAACTCTGATGCTAGGAGGGATTGGGGGCAGGAGGAGAAGGCGACAACAGAGGATGAGATGGCTGGATGGCATCACCGACTCAATGGCCGTGAGTTTAAGTGAACTCTGGGAGAAGGTGATGGACAAGAAGGCCTGGCGTGCTGCGATTCATGCGGCTGCAAAGAGTCAGCCATGACTGAGTGACTGAACTGAACTGAATGCCTTAATACAGTACAGTGAGAGAATATGCTGGAAACAGCACTTGAAACAGTAGTGTGGCTCACTTGAGGGAAGAAAACTGCTGATTAATACACTAGAATTCTCTGACATTATAAATAAATTTAGTAGTGACTGCAGCCATGAAATTAAAGATACTTGCTTCTTGGAAGAAAAGCTATGACAAACCTAGAGGGCATATTAAAAAGCAGAGACATCTTTGCTGACATAGGTTCCTCTAGTCAAAGATGGTTTTGCCAGTAGTCATGTATGGATGTGGGAGCTGGACCACAAGGAATCTGAGCGCTGAAGAATTGATGCTTTCAAACTGGTGTTGGGGAAGACTTTTGTAAAATTCCCACAAAAGAAAGTCTGGTCAACCACTTGTAAAAGAATGAAACTAGATCACTTTCTAACACCACACACAAAAATAAACTCAAAATGGATTACAGATCTAAATGTAAGACCAGAAACTATAAAACTCCTAGAGGAAAACATAGGCAAAACACTCTCCGACATAAATCACAGCAGGATCCTCTATGATCCACCTCCCAGGATACTGGAAATAAAAGCAAAAATAAACAAATGGGATCTAATTAAAATTAAAAGCTTCTGCACAACAAAGGAAACTATAAGCAAGGTGAAAAGACAGCCTTCTGAATGGGAGAAAACAATAGCAAATGAAACAACTGACAAACAACTAATCTCAAAGATATACAAGCAACCTATGCAGGTCAACTCCAGAAAAATAAATGAACCAATCAAAAAATGGGCCAAAGAACTAAACAGGCATTTCTCCAAAGAAGACATACAGATGGCTAACAAATACATGAAAAGATGCTCAACATCACTCATTATCAGAGAAATGCAAATCAAGACCACAATGAGGTACCATTTCACACCAGTCAGAATGGCTGCGATCCAAAAGTCTACAAGCAATAAATGCTGGAGAGGATGTGGAGAAAAGGGAACCCTCTTACACTGTTGGTGGGAATGCAAACTAGTACAGCCACTATGGAAAACAGTGTGGAGATTCCTTAAAAACTTCAAATAGAGCTGCCTTATGACCCAGCAATCCCCTTGCTGGGCATACACACCAAGGAAACCAGAATTGAAAGAGACACATGTACCCCAATGTTCATTGCAGCACTGTTTATAATAGCCAGGACATGGAAACAACCTAGATGTCCATCAGCAGATGAATGGATAAGAAAGCTGTGGTACATATACACAATGGAGTATTACTCAGCCCTTAAAAAGAATAAATTTGACTCAGTTCTAATGAGATGGATGAAACTGGAGCCGATTATACAGAGTGAAGTAAGCCAGGAAGAAAAACACCAATACAGTATACTGACACATATATATGGAATTTAGAAAGATAGTAATGATGACCATGTATGTGAGACAACAAAAGAGACACAGAGGTATAGAACGGACTTTTGGCCTCTGAGGGAGAGGGAGAGGATGGGATGATTTGGGAGAATGGCATTGAAACATGTATACTATCATTTAAGAAATGAAGCATCAGTCTATGTTCGATACAGGATACAGGATGCTTGGGGCTGGTGCACGGATGATCCAGGGAGATGCTATGGGGTGGGAGGTGGGAGGGGGCTTCGGCATTGGGAGATCATGTACACCTGTAGCTGATTCATGTCAATGTATGGCAAAACAAATACAGTATTGTAATGTAGAATAAAGTATTAAAAAATCTTTGCAAAATTATTTAATGGCTATATAATATTTTAAGGTAAAGCTATGTTATTTTCATTTTTAAATTAAAGTATATGTCCTTAATATAAAAAGTACTAATAAAAAAATAAACTCAAATTGATTTAAAGACCTAAATGTAAGACCTTTAATGATACTATTAAAACTCCTAGAGGAAAACTTAGGCAGGAAACTCTTTTACATAAATTTCAGCAATATTTCTTTAGATCTATCTTCTAAAGCAAAGAAAATAAAAGCAAAAATAAACAAATGGGATGAAATTAAACTTAAAAGTTTCTGCATAGCAAAGGAAACTATCAACAAAATTTGTACTGAATGTTGAATGGGAGAAGATAACTTACAAATGATATGACTGGTAAGTGGTTAATATCCAACATATATAGTCAGCTCATACAATTCAACATAAAAAAAAAAAAAACCTGTCCTTTAAAAAAAGGGGGGGCAGAAGAACTGAATACACATTTTTTTGAAAGAAGACATGCTGATGGACATCAGGTGCATGAAAAGATGCTTGACATCATTAATCATCAGGAAAATGCAAATCAAGACCACAATGAGATATCACTTCACACCTGTCAGAGTGGCTATCATCAAAAAGAACACAAAAACAATTGTTGAAGAGGATGAGGAGAAAAGGGAATAGTAGCACACTGTTGGTGGAATATACATTAGTACAGACACTGTGAAACACAATATGGAGGCTTCTCAAACAACTAAAAACTGAACCCCAGAATTCCACTAGTGGGTACATACTCTAAAAAAAAAAGAAAAACACTAATTCAAAAAGATGCACAAAACCCAATGATTGTATCAGCATTATTTACGATTATCAAGACAGGGAAGCAACCTAAGTGTTCATGAACAGATGAATGGATAAAGAAAAAGCAGTGTACACACACACACACACACACACACACACACACTACATGTAGAAAGGAATACTACTCAGCTATAAAAAATGAATGAAGTGTTGCCACGTGCAGAAACATGGGTGGACTTGGAGGGCATTATGCTAAGTTAAATACATCAAAGAAAGACAAATACTGTATCATATCACTTATAGTGTTCCTGGGGTTCTCATCACTTATATGCAGAATCAAAGAAACACAACACACTAGTGAATAATATGAAAAAGAAGTGGACTCTTAGATACAAAGAATAAGCTAGTGGTTAACAGTGGAGAAAGGAGAGGGAGAAAAGGCAATATAGGGGTAGAGGGGAGACAAGGGGATTATTATAGAATTGTATGAAATCATGTCTGTGAAAATTTTGAAAGTTACAAAGCACTAAAATTTAAAGAATCTTTCATTCAATAAAAAAGTACTTTAAGTACTAATAAATATTTTGGACATAGGATTTAAAACCCAAATAAACATTAATAGAGACTTCACATTAGTTCCAGGACAAACTTTGAAAGAATAAAATAAGAAATGTGTTTCACAAATATGTTTGTGAAATACCGCATACAATTTGTTCACTGTTGTAGTATCTATCTTAAAAAACAACTGCATTGATATGTCAATAATCATGCTTTATAGGAAGTTAGCTGATTTTCTTTGCATTTCCTCAAATTATTTTTATGACAAGAGCTTTTTCATATTACTTGTTTGTGTTATATACTCTAGGAAATACTATAATAAAGAAATTTTTAAAAAACATGTTAGAGTGAGGCCAAAATTACCCGCAATCTAGTTCTTAAATATCCCAATAAAAGTATATACCCTATACTTTTTAAAATGTTTTTAGAAATAATGAATGTTAATATTAACAAATGCAAAGAAGACAAAGAAGCAATCAAAAACATTTCCCCAATGGACTCTAAATTCTCTCATAAGAAATCACCATGACAAACATGGAATGAATCTGATTCTAGGCATTTCTCAAATCACATATGTAAAGATATAAAGACATACAGGTAAGTAGGTATATTAAATAAATGTTAGTGGACAGGCTGATAGATAAGTAAATGACCTTTAAATTTTGCATTATGGTATATTTAAAAGTTATTTTAATAAAATGAATTTATTTTTAAACAAAGCAATATAAACTTGGAGACCCTGAATATATTGGTAAGATACAAGTAAATTTTTATTTCACAGATAAAATAGTTTATAAACAATCTCTGTAAAGGTCAGATAAAATTTTGATAAATGGTAAGAGTTTTACATCATTCTTAGACTAAATAATTTAATTTAAACTACTTCAGACAATGTACTTGTACTTCCAGCACTAAAAGATGAAGAAATTAGCTCACTTAGCTTTTGTTCCACTTCTACTACATTCAAAAGCATTAGAATAAAATTTTTAAGACCCAGCATGGCCTTGCAGTGTGTGGATTATAGTCTTTAGTTCCACGATGTTTTCCTCTTTACATCTTTGAATACTTTTGTGTTCTTCATATTCTTCAAAACTCCAGTCATGCTTCATTTTACTTTGACTATTTCCACATATAGTCAATTTTATCTTTATTACTTTCTCTTTCCTTTAAGTGATTCTTTCAAGCCTATACCATAACCATAAACTCTAGTTGGGTTTTTATAGTTATATTTTTAAAATGTCTTTATTTTGTCACTCTCTTTTTAAAAGAGTGGTCACATTTCTTTACAATTTCTTTGAACCTGAAGAATTTTTTGTCTAAAATCTTGTTTTACCCCTACAAGTAATTGTCCCATATTGTGTGTTCTTTAAGTATCTTTCTCTTCTCTTGTAGTTTCCATTTTTAAGGTCATGGATTTTATCTCCCCACTTAGGAGTTATGCCCAAACCATGACAGCTTGTGTACTACATACTGTCAAATGAACATATAATGCAACAAAAAAGAGAAGGGTCACCAAATTTGATTTCTTTTGTCTTGAGTACAGTTCAGTTGCTCAGTCGTGTCCAACTCTATATGACCCCATGAATCACGGCACACCAGGCCTCCCTGTCCATCACCAACTCCCAGAGTTCACTCAGATTCACGTCCATTGAGTCAGTGATGCCATCCAGCCATCTCATCCTCTGTTGTCCCCTTTTCCTCCTGCCCCCAATCCCTCCCAGCATCAAAGTCTTTTCCAATGAGTCAACTCTTCACGTTAGGTGGCCAAAGAGTTTCAGCTTTAGCATCATTCCTTCCAAAGAAATCCCGGGCTGATCTCCTTCAGAATGGACTGGTTGCATCTCCTTGCAGTCTAAGGGACTCTTGAGTCTTCTCCAACACCACATTTCAAAAGCATCAATTCTTTGGCACTCAGCTTTTTTCACAGCCCAACTCTCAACATCCATACATGGCCACTAGAAAAAACATAGCCTTGACTAGACGGACCTTTTTCAGCAAATAATGTCTCTGCTTTTCAACATGCTATCTGGATTGGTCATAATTTTTTTCTTCCAAGGAGTAAGCGTCTTTTAATTTCATGGCTGCAGTCACCATCTGCAGTGATTTTGGAGCCCCCAAAATAAAGTCTGACACTGTTTCCACTGTTTCCCCATCCATTTCCCATGAAGTGATGGGACCAGATGCCATGATATTCATTTTCTGAATGTTCAGCTTTAAGCCAACTTTTTCACTCTCCTCTTTCACTTTCAACAAGAGGCTTTTTAGTTCCTCTTCACTTTCTGCCATAAGGGTGGTGTGACCTGCATATCTGAGGTTATTGATATTTCTCCCAGCAATCTTGATTCCAGCTTGTGCTTCTTCCAGCCCAGCGTTTCTCATGATGTACTCTGCATAGAAGTTAAATAAGCAATATACAGCCTTGACATACTCCTTTTCCTATTTGGAACCAGTCTGTTGTTCCATGTCCAGTTCCTACTTTTGCCTCCTGACCTGCATACAGGTTTCTCAAGAGGCAGGTCAGGTGGTCTGGTATTCCCATCTCTTTGAGAATTTTCCACAGTTTACTGTGATCCACCCAATCAAAGGCTTTGGCATAGTCTTGAGTACCCTCTTACTAAGTTATCTACTTCATTTTGACACAAGTCCAGCCCCATCCTCACTCCTCCAATTATCAGCATTTAACCAGTGCCAGCTGGGCTTCCCTGGTGACTCAGCCAAAAAATATGCCTGCAAAAATGCAAGGAGAGGTGGGTTCAATCCCTGGCTCAGGAAGATCTCCTGAAAGAGGAAATGGCAACCCACTCCAGTATTTCTGCTGGGAAATCCCATGGACAGGGGAGCGTGGCAGACGACAATCCATGGGTCCAAGAATCAGACGTTGGACTAAACCATTTAACAACTAAACCATTACCACCACCAGATGAGTGTATCTCATTGATTTGGTGATTGCTGCTTCCTCTCTTCTCTTCACCCCTCTTGACATCCAGGACTCTCCTTTGCACAGAAGTTCAGTTACAGTGAATAAAAATGACTACCATGGTTTCTCCATTAGTATCATGTTCACTGCCAAGTTGTGAGGATGAATTAGTTTTCTACACAAATGCCTCCTGACTCTGTAATAATCTATCTTAGAGCTCAGCTGTCCTCATTCTACTCCAGGGATGATGAGATAAACTGCAATCACTGCAACACCTGCTTTTACTTCCTGACCCAAAGATTGAACCTGGGTGTTCTGCATTTGCAGGCAGATTCTTTACCATCTGAGCTGAAAAGGAAGCCCCACTCCCCCTTTTGTTTTCTATGTAGTTTCATCTCTCAGGCTATTCTCTGGCTCACTCTTGGTAGTGGTCAGAGCTACTGGCAGTGTGTTCTGGTTGTTGCCAATATTTGTACCACTGATGCTCTCAATAGATTTTTGAAGAAGGAAAACAGGTTAAAACTGCTCTTTCTTCTGCCTTCCATAGTCAGAAAACTGACTCCAGGTTTATAATCTTTAAAACATTTCAGGTTTATTTTCAGGTGTGTTTAAGGATAGTTTGAGTATTGTCAGAGTTTGTCTCTGTTTATTTTTAACTTGGGGTTTCACTGGTGGCTAAGCAGTAAAGAATCTGCCTGTCAATGCAGGAGACACAAGAAACCTGGTTCAATCCCTGGGTCATAAAGATCATCTGGAGAAGGAAATGGCAACCTACTCCAGGGTTCTTTGGAAAGTTCTGTGGACAGAGGAGCCTGATAGGCTACAGTCCATGGAGTTGCAAAGAGTCAGACAAGGCTTAGTGACTTAACAAAAACAACACAAACAATTTTTAGCTAAGTCAGCAAACATATCTAGTATACTTAATCTAGACCATGAACTATGCAAGGTAGCAAAAATAGAGAAATGAGGTGTGGTTTTGTTTTTTTTTAATCTTACAGTTGAACACTAAGGTCCATCTAGTCAAGGCTATGGTTTTTCCAGTGGTCATGTATGGATGTGAGAGTTGGACTGTGAAGAAGGCTGAGTGCCGAAGAATTGGTGCTTTTGAATTGTGGTGTTGGAGAAGACTCTTAAGACTCCCTTGGACTGCAAGGAGATCCAACCAGTCCATTCTGAAGGAGATCAACCCTGGGATTTCTTTGGAAGGAATGATGCTGAAGCTGAGACTTCAGTACTCTGGCCACCTCATGTGAAGAGTTGACTCACTGGAAAAGACTCTGATGCTGGGAGGGATTGGGGGCAGGAGGAGAAGGGGACGACCAAGGATGAGATGGCTGAATGGCATCACGGACGCGATGGACGTGAGTCTGAGTGAACTCCGGGAGATGATGATGAACAGGGAGGCCTGGCGTGCTGTGATTCATGGGGTCGCAAAGAGTCTGACACGACTGAATGACTGAACTGAACTGAACTACAACTGAACACTTCACAAATCCAGTACTGAAGATAGACATGTAAATAAGCAGATAAGATGCAGTGTATGTGTGCATGTGTGTGTGCATGTGTGCATTTTAATGACACAAATACACCAATAGAGGTATGGGAACTAAGAGGAGGGAGCAAAGGAATTGCATATCACTGCAAAGAGAAGATGATATCTGAACTGTGGCTTAAAATATTAATTAGGAATTTACCAGGCAGAGGTGGACAGGAAGAAGTAGTTATTGAGAAAACTGTCTGCAAACAAAGGCATGAAGGCATAAGATATCTTCATTGGTTGGAGGACACTCAGTGACATTTTCTTTCTGGAAGAGTGGGTGTGTATTGGGAGGAGAGAAGTGTGTTCGAATAAATAAACTTGGGACAATAATGCTAAGGACATTAACTTTTAACATAGAGAAATTAATAGGAGATGATGAATGACTTAGTTTTGAGATTCTAATGAAGTAGGAAATGCAGGGCTGACCTTACGTAGCAAGTTTCTCTCAAGCACTAGATGCTACTTTGCTAATACTGCAGAGTTTCAGTCTAAGGCATTTTGTCATCACAGCTTCAACTGTCCTCTCAAGCACAGCCCACTCATACAGAGCGATTCTATTATGTCTTAAGCTAGTTTTATTCTCAGATGCCATAAAATGAAAAATGTTTCATTCCATTATTTGATTAGCTTCTCTGCAGTATATAAATAGCAGGTACAACTCAAGACCACAGTAGTAGGTAATGTCTAAGCAGGGAAAGGAATTGGTCAAACCTGTTTTTGAATTATTTTGATACACGTCACTTAAATTTGCCAATTATGGGTTTCTTTCAAATATTATTTGAATTTAATAGAAGTCCTAAGAAACATAACCTGCAGTAGCTCTTACTGCAAACCTTTAATTTCTTTCAAACAATTTTACCAGTTGTTGTTGTTTTTTTTTTTTTTTTTTGTAATTTCCTGCTCATAAAATCTCAGGTGGTTATTCTGAATGAAGTTTATTCTTTTCCCCATATTTGTTGAGTATTAAACCAGGATAATGAGTTCTTGAGGTTTTTGCATCAGCTTCTTCGAATATACAATTAAAGGTAGACCAGAAAGTCACTATATTCAATTCATTCTATAGCAAAATAACTGAAAATTTCCAAACTGAAAATAAGAGAAGCCAGGGACCAAATATTGTACTATGGATAAATATACTATAGAGAAATCTCAATATGGGGAGAATATGACATAGTAAAATGAGTAATGATATTAAGGAAAGAACCAATAAGTTACAATAGCTGATCCCTATTCTTTAAAACCTTTTATAGAATGGTACTATAGGATTTTACTATTCTGCAAAGACTAATCTATATTGACTAGAAACAAAAATATGGTGAAATTAACTTTATTGAGTGGACACCTCCTTTTATAAGTTCACTTATATGTGTCTATATATGACAAATCCACAGAAACCAAAAAACCACAGTGTTGGCTGGGGCTAAGAATGGATAGGTGGAATGATATTTAATAAGCATGGGGTTTCTCTTTGGGGTGATAAAATGTTCTGAAATTTATTGTGGTAATGGTTATATAATTTGGTGAATAAATTAAAAACCACTAATTGTACACTTCAATATGGTGATTTGTATGGCATGTGAATTATATCAATGAAAAAACAAGGTAACACAATAGAAGACTAGGAAAAGAGTTGAATAGACCCTTCACAAAAGAGGAAACCGAAATGGCCAAAAGATATGTCTTTTTTTTAATGCTTAACTTTATTAAGCAGCAGAAAATGCAAATAAAATGACACCAGTACATATTTATTAGAATAGATAGAGCAAAAGAGAAGTAATGCCAAATTTGGGGAAAGATGTGATACAACCACTACTCTCATATTCTGACAGTGTGTGCGTCCTTACTTATGTTCAGTTCTTTGCGACTCTACAGACTGTAGCCCACCAGACTCCTCTCTATGGGGTTCTCCAGGCAGAAATACTGAAGTGGGTTTCCATGCCCTCCTCCAGGGGATCCTCCTAACTCAGGAATCAAATCGATGTCTCCTGTGTCTCCTGAACTGGCAGGCAGGTTTCTTTACCACTGAGCCAGTTGGGAAGCCCATTCTGACAGTAAGTATACTTAAACACTAAAACTCTTTGATCTACTAAAACTGAACAAACAGATACATAAAACTCTTCAATTCTATTCTTAGGTGAGGACCTACTGTACAATGGGTTTACACTGATAAAAAGCACAGGTACTAAAATGTTTATATATGCATGCGTGCTCAGTAATGTCCAATTCTGTGCAACCCCATGGGCTATAGCCTGCCAGATCCTCTGTCCATGGAATTTTCCAGGCAAGAATACTGGAGTGGGTTGCCATTTCCTACTTCAGTAGACCTTCCTGACCCAGGGATCAAACTCACATCTCCTGCATCTCCTGCATTGGCAGACAGATTCTTTACCACTGCTCCAATTGGGAAGCCCAAAATGTTTATAGCATCACTGTTTATTATAGGCAAAAAAAAAAAAAAGCAAACCTCACTATTAATGATGTTTATCAAAACTGAATGGATATGTAACTTGTGGCATCAGTTCAGTTCTGTCGTTCAGTCATGTCCGACTCTTTGTGACCCCATGAACTGCAGCACGCCAGGCCTCCCTGTCCAACTCCAACTCCCACCCAAACTCCTGTCCATTGAGTCAGTGATGCCATCCAACCATCTCATCCTTTGTCATCCCCTTCTTCTGCCCTCAATCTTTCCCAGCATCAGGATCTTTTCCAATGAGTCAGCTCTTGGCATCAGGTAGCCAAAGTACTGGAGTTTCAGCTTCAACATCAGACCTTCCAATGAAGACCCAAGACTGATCTCCTTTAGGATGGACTGGTTGGATCTCCTTGCAGTCTAAGGGACTCTTAAAAGTCTTCTCCAATACCACAGTTCAAAAGCATCAATTCTTCAGCACTCAGCTTTCTTTATAGTCCAACTCTCATATCTACACATGACCACTGGAAAAACCATAGTTTTGACTACATGGACCCTTGCTGGCAAAGTAATGTCTCTGCCTTTTAATATGCTGTCTAGGCTGGTCATATCTTTCCTTCCAAGGAGTAAATGTCTTTAATTTCATGGCTGCAATCACCATCTTCAGTGACTTAGGAGCCCCCCAAAATAAAGTCTCTCACTGTTTCCACTGTTTCCCCATCTATTTGCCGTGAAGTGATGGGACTGGATGCCATGATCTTTATTTTCTGAATGTTGAGCTTTAAGCCAAATTTTTCACTCTACTCTCACTTTCATAAAAGTATGTAACAATGAGAATAAAAACTGAAAGCTGCATACAACAATATGGATGAATCTCACAGATATAATGTCGATTGACAGAAGTTATAAAAACCTGTGTACTTATCTTCTCTTATATATAAATACAAATCAGAAGAAACTAATCTGTGCCACTGAAAATCAAGAAAGCAATGACTCAGAATGTGAAGATACTGACTGAAAAGGAGCATACAGCAGCTTTGGAAATGGTCTTCCTGATCTACTTCTGTATCTCAGTGCTGGTTACTCAGTATGCTTAATTTGAGAAAATCCATTGAGTCATAAACTAATAATCCATGGATGTTAATGTAAGCATATTGTAATTCAGTTTATTTTTATGGGTAAAAGAGGTTTTAAAAAAAATTAAAACAAATTTCTTGATTAAAAGATTCTTTTCATAGCCAATTCTTTTCACAAAAATTGTTTTGTTAAATGAATATAAAGATGAAAAGACAAAACTTGAAGTGCTCTAAAAAAAAATTCCACCCGAGTTGGATTTTTAAATTTATATAATACAGTCTGCTGAAGTTGATCTATTCTAAACAGTCTCTCACCACAGTGACAGTCCAAAATCAACAGCTTTTATTTATACATGTAAGGTCCTTCCAGGGTACATTTGAATCATCAAAGACAGACAAAGATGTGTTTGATTTCACTTAAGTCTATTTGGTTAAATCTTCACTCTTTGAACATCAGTAGAGTCATGTGTGATATCTAATGGAAAATACTTCAGATTATTTGCTTTAGCAAATGGCCATGTGACACTGTGTGATCTATTATTTATATTTTAAAGACATTTCATTTTAGAACTATATAATTTTGTTCTCTGTTTTCTTCCTTCCTTCTTAGGTATACACCCAATACATAAATGGGTTTTCAAAAGTATAGGAACTAGAATATTTATGGCATCACTGTTTATTGTAGGCCGAAACTGCAAACTTCACTATTAATGATGACTATCAACAGTAGAATGGATAAATAAACTGTGGTATATTTCCATAATAGTAGTATATAACAATAAGAATAAAAATCAAAAGCTGTGTACAACAATATGAATTAACCTCACAGATATAATATCAATTTAAATAAGTTCAGTTGTTCTTGAAACATTCATGAATTTTCAAGGTTTAATTATTTATGCATGAATAATATTCTGGTTGTATGTTTGTGTGTGTGTATGTATCACAATTTGTTTATCTATCTGTCAACACTTAAGCTATTTTCATGTCTTAACTATGGAATCATGCAGTGCACAATTTACATGACAGTGCAAATATCTCTTCAACATAATGATTTTGTTATGGATTTGCTGGGTAATATGACCGTTTTTTTGTTTGTTTGTTTTGGCTGAAACTCCAATACTTTGTCCACCTCATGCAAAGAGTTGACTCATTGGAAAAGACCCTGATGCTGGGAGGGATTGGGGGCAGGAGGAGAAGGGACAACAGACTATGAGATGGCTGGATGACATCACTGACTCGATGAACGTGAGTCTGAGTGAACTCCGGGAGTTGATGATGGACAGGGAGGCCTGGTGTGCTGCAATTCATGGGGTTGCAAAGAGTCGGACACGACTGAGCAACTGAACTGAACTGAACTGATAGCCGTTTTATTTTTAATTACTTGAGCAACCTCCATACTGTTTGTTATAATTGCTATATTAAATCTCTTCCTGATAAAAAATTTAAAACAAGTGTTAAATTTGTTACTTCTCAGTACTATTGTAAAACCCGTCTAACAAATATTAACATCTATTTGTTGAATGTGATGAATATTTGACTAGAAAGCTAACGTATCAGAGACAACAGTTTTATAGTGAGAGTATTTAATGTTTACTTCTTCCAAGTTTTCTTTCCTTGAGTTTCTTTAAGAAGGGAACTTAATTTCAGGGATGTAAAACAATTTGTGGGAATAATGGATTTAGTGAAAGTAAAACAAATTTATCTCATATGAAGTGTTAATATTTACTCTACACCATCTCTTCAAAACAAACTGCACTGAGAAGTGTGGGATTTTTTCTGTATCCCATCACCCATCCAAATAAATTATGAACATATCCTACTCCAATAACAAACAAATGTGTTCCTACAACTATCCTCATAAGGGCATCAAAGTCACTATCTGTACCAATATCTACTGGATTTAAGAGGCCAGCATCACTCCCTAACATATTAAGTAGGTTCCTGGGGAGTAGAGGTTGAAGAAGTAATGATCCTCTGAGAGGAGGTATTTGGAATATATTTGTGCCTAAACTTGCCCACATTTACATATGACATTCCACATTCACATATGACATTCCACATTCACATATGACATTCCACATTCCAGAGTCACACCATTTTAGCTCCTCTCTTAAATCAGAAAAGCTGTCAAACTATACAGAGTGATTGTTAAGTAACTTTTTAGTGCATGTGAAATCATTTAGTGCTTGTCCAACCAAGGGAAAATGAAACAAAGCAAACAAAAAGTGAAAACAATTGAAATTAAAGTTTTAAAAATGTTTCATTGGTAAAAATCAAGTTCCTGGTAACAAGTTTTGGTGGAAACTTATGCCTTCTCCCATGACATGCTTCAGGACAAGATAAAACCAGAAACATGGAAAAAATATTCAGGAAACAGTAAAAATAATATATAGAACATGACAGAGGAATCACAAATCTTTCAACATCGTCTATAGATAAACAGTTCCTTTTCTAAACAAAAATTAAAAAACACTAATACCAAATTGCATTGTTTAAATTCTAATTTCTGAGCTTAATGGAAATGCAAACATTAAGTTATAGCTAATGAACTAATATAAATGAGCCAGCAACCTAATAGTTTTCTTTTATTAAACCAGGATAATCAAAATCAGAAAAAGTAAACACAATGAGATATGTACCACAGACATTTAAAGTATTAAGTGCAGTGTTAAAGTTTTTTGGATAATCTTTTCTAATATCAATGTCAAAATTCACTCATAGCCAAGGGGAATCTATGCACTACTAGATGTATAAGATTGTTTTGAATTTCTTATTGTTTTGACTTTCTGTTCCAGCACTTCTCTTTCCTATAGAGCTGATAAGAAAAAACATAGTACCAAGAAGTTTAGCAGAGCAATCTAAGAATATGCACATAAAAATACCCACTAGTGTATGTTGACGCCCAAGTTGCCCAGAGACAGTAACTTTTAATGGTACTTATTCTTTTTACTTTCCTACATTTCCTTTTCTTTGCACCCAGTGGACAACAAATAAAGATGAAAAGTATGGAAAATAAAAATAAGGCTTAGATGATTTAAGTGTTTTGACTGAAGCCTTGCAATAAGCTGCCTACGACACAATTTGAAAAAATATGTTATTACAGACATGAAAATACTTTCAATTAGCAAGAATTTGTACATACTAAATCCTGCTTACCTTTCTCTGAAAAGTGGACATGATACAATAGAGTCTTTATTAACTGTAACCCCAGGAGGAATAATTACATTTTGTTCTAGAAAGTAGTTTCAAAATCAGGCAGTAATTGGCCCTGTCTCTGGGAAAAGAATATATAAGGATATATATTTCTCATCTAAAGAAAAAGCATAGCACATTTTGTCTAAATTTTCTACTTCCATTATATTATTAAACCACTAGTCATAGAAATAATGCCTCTGAATTTTTCCTTACTAAGGGATCCCATTATCAGAGGGGATGGTGTATTTTTCTACCATACTGGTGAACTGTTCAGCTCTATATGCATATCCTGTTTAAACAGTCATACCATAAGGAAAAGGAAATATTAAATTGAACACATGGAAGAAATCTGAACACTTCAAATTTTAATATAACACCATATTTTAAAAATAAATTGAATATTAAATAAGCCCTCAGAAACCAGGATATTATTGGGCATATATTTTAAAATACATATATAAACATATAATTTAGTTTGTATATAGACTTTACAGAGACAAATCAGTTAAAATGAGACAATCAAGTTAAAACTCATTTTACACATCTGTGAAGAAAGCTGAGCACCAAAGAATTAATGCTTTTGAACTGTGGTGCTGGAGAAGACTCTTGAGAGTTCCTTGGACTGCAAGGAGATCCAACCAGTCCATTCTGAAGATCAACCCTGAGATTTCTTTGGAAGGAATGATGCTAAAGCTGAAACTCCAGCACTTTGGCCACCTCATGTAAAGAGTTGACTCTTTGGAAAAGACTCTGATGCTGGGAGGGATTGGGGGCAGGAGGAGAAGGGGATGACAGAGGATGAGATGGCTGGATGGCATCACTGACTCAATGGACGTGAGTCTGAGTGAATTCTGGGAATTGGTGATGGACAGGGAGGCCTGGCGTGCTGCATCTCATGGGGTCTCAAAGAGTCGGACACGACTGAGCGACTGGACTGAACTGAATTGAACTGATTGTCCTTATAGAAAGGAAATTTTTGAAGGTAAACATGTGCACAGGGGAAAAGCATCATGTGAAAGTGGAGGCAGAGACCGAGTTGATGCTTTTTAAGTCAAGGAATTCTAAAGATTGCCACAAAACCACCAGAAGTTAGGACAGTCATGGAACAGATTCTCTTTCACATGCCACAAAAGGAACCAAGCCTACCAGCACTTTGATCTTTGACTTCCAGCCTCCAGAACTGTAAGAAATTAAGTCTTTTGTTATTTAAGCCACCAAGTTGGTGGTACTTCCTTACAGCAGCCATAGCACATTGCAATACCATGCTATAATCTGGTTTCCATAGTTTTATATAATGTCTCTTTTCTGTTACAAGATCCCTCATAGTTATATCCAATCATTATGTCTCCTAAGGGTGCTTTTGGCTGACCCTGATAGTTGAGAAATAATAGATATTTTATACGATGCTCCACTATTTGCATTTGTGTGGTATTTTTCATATGACTAGGTTGTGATTATGACTTTGGGGAGGAAGACCACAGAAGTGCCATTTCCATCACAACATAGAAATATGAGTTTTACATACTACCCACATGATTTATCAGTGTTGATGTTGACCTAGATCACTTGGCTGAAGCTGTTTTGTTAGTTGTCGCCAATGTAATGTACCTCTTTTCTGCCCCCTTTACATTAGTGTGAACTCTTCCACAACAACAACGAAACAAAAACAACCCCAATTGAAAAATGGGTAGAAGATCTAAATAGATATTTCTCCAAAGACATACAAAGGGCCAACGAGCACATTAAAAAGTTGCTCAAGATTAATAATTACTAGAGAAATGCTAATCAAAACTACAACGAGATACTACCTCAAACCACTCAGAATGGTCATCATTAAAGACTATAAGTAACAAATGCTGGAGAGGGTGTGGAGAAAAGGGAACACCCCTATACTGTTGGTGGAAATGTAGATTGGTACAACCACTATGGAGAACAGTATGAGGAGTTCCTCCAAAAACTAAAAATAGAGTCCTATGATCCAGCAGTCCCACTCCTGGGCATATATATGAACAAAACTACAATTCACAAAGATGCATGCAATCCTATGTTCATAGCAGTGCTCTTCACAATAGACAAGACATGGAAACAACCTAAATGCTCATCGACAGAGGAATGGATGAAGAAAATGTGGTATGTATACACAACAGAATACTACTCAGTCATAAAAAGAATGAAATAGTGTCATTTACAGCAACACTGATGGACTTAGATATTATCATATTAAGTAAAATAAGTCAGAAAGCAAAAGATAAATACTACATAATATCACTATATTTGGAATCTAAAATATGACACAAATGAACCTATCTAGAAAACAGTAACAGATTCACAAACAGAGAATAGACTGTAGTTGAAAAGAGGGAGGGAATGTGGGGGAAGGATGGATTGGGATTTAGGGCTTAGGAGACAGTGGATAAATAGTGAGGTCCTACTGTATAGCACAGGAAAGTATATTGAATACTCTGTGATAAACCATAATGGAAAAGAACTCTTAAAAGAATGTGTATGTATAGCAATCACTTTACTGTACAGCAGAAATTAACACAACATTGTATATCAACTATACTTCAATTAAAAATATGTCTTCCTACTCTTTGGGAAGGAAATCTTTGTTCATTATTTACATTTCAGAATTTTAAAGTTATGTTCCTCCTCCTTAAAGGCATAGTATTTATATTGCTTTTTGAAATTATCCTTCATAAGAGATATGCCACTTCTCCTCCACTTATTTATTTAAACATTTATTTGTATCAATAGAGACTCTTTAGGCTATTTTGGATGACAGTACAAAGAAATATATCTATTTGTATTTGCATACACATATATCTATAACTATTCTATTTCTATATGTAACCATATGTGCGTTTGCAATAGCTAAATATGAGCTCTGAATGATGTCTCCAATTGCAATCTATTACCACATGTATCATTTTAGCCTTCTCCCATTGCTAATCTGTAAATTCATTGCAACACTGAGAAACCTGGCTCTTACCATCCACCATTCATTTACTTAACTAATCAATTCACTATACATGTAAAGTAGCATCAGAATCAATTTGTACTTCAGTGGGAAGCAGCTTATTAACTAGTTTTCAGTGAGTATGTGCAGTTCTTGGAGGCTCCACTCATATCCAGAGTTCCTTGGTCAGTACCTTTTAACTCCAGTCCATTAAGATAAATTGTTTTATACATTTGTAATATAGTTAGATTCTCATCATATTCTGTACTTCTTCCTGGGATTTCCCATACCCTAAAGTAACATTAAATTTGTATATATTATAATTCACTTTGTGTGCTATAAAATTTTACAGGTTTTGACAAATGCATGTCATGTGTTGACCATTACAATATCTTATCTAAAAATAATAAAATACTATGTTTCATCAATTCAACCCTCCATCCCTCCCTGTGAGCTCTTGTCAAACAATGAAAATTTTACACTAAATTTTTACCTTTTTGAGAATGTCATATAATTGAGATCGTATAGTAGGTGCCTTTTTTCATATTTTGGTTTTCTTATTGTTGAATTTTAAGATTTCTTTGTATATTTTGGATACAGCTCTTTTATGAGATAAATGTCTTGGTAAGACAGTGAAGTAGCTCTAAAATTATTGGAAAGCTAAGAATTACATGTTATAAAGGAAATTTAAAGAATGATGCCATAAAAATCAATGGACAACTCTATATCATTGCATTTTCTGCTTGTATTTAAGGGGTGTTTGAAAGGAAATATGCTCAAAAATAAAAATACAATAAAGTTATATCTTCATAGAAAAATATATTTTTAGACTAAGCAAAAGAAAGATACCATTTTCTGTATCATTTTTCATGTTCTATAACAGAATAAATTCCTTGAAAAAAGATTAAAAAGATAAATAGTAAAATCAAAAAGCTAATATACATGAGGTCTATAATGAGAAAGTCATTTTCTAGGCAGGTTGAAAAGAAGTCTAGGGGCCCCAAGGAAAGAGGGGTCTGGAATTCTCAAGGAGAAAGAAAGGACAAAACTTTTTTTCCTCTACTTTCCTTAGGATTATATGACAATCTATCCTGCCTGAGAACAGTCTCTGGATTAAACCTTCTGGCTATTCATGTTATTTTAAAATGTAAATTACGGGACTAGATCTGGTCTTTAAAGGATTATATAACAATAATATATCCTGACTGAGGACAGTCTCTGGATGAAACTACTGGCTAATTCTGTTATCTTAAAATGTAAATTATGGGAGTTCAGTTCAGTCACCAGTCCTGCCCAACTCTTTGCGACGCAATGAATTGCAGCACACCAGGCCTCCCTGTCCATCACCATCTCCCAGAGTTCACTCAGACTCATGTCCATCGAGTCCGTGATGCCATCCAGCCATCTCATCCTTGGTCATCCCCTTCTCCTGCCCTCAATACCTCCCAGCATCAGAGTCTTTTCCAATGAGTCAACTCTTTTCATGAGGTGGCCAAAGTACTGGAGTTTCAGCTTTAGCATCATTCCTTCCAAAGAAATCCCAGGGCTGATCTCCTTCAGAATGGACTGGTTGGATCTCCTTGCAGTCCAAGGGACTCTCAAGAGTCTTCTCCAACACCACAGTTCAAAAGCATCAATTCTTCGGCGCTCAGCCTTCTTCACAGTCAAACTCTCATATCCATACATGACCACAGGAAAAACCATAACCTTGACTAGACGAACGTTAGTAGGCAAAGTAATGTCTCTGCTTTTCAATATGCTATCTAGGTTGGTCATAACTTTCCTTCCAAGGAGTAAGCGTCTTTTTCATTTCATGGCTGCAGTCACCATCTGCAGTGATTTTGGAGCCCCCAAAATAAAGTCTGACACTGTTTCCACTGTTTCCCCATCTATTTCCCATGAAGTGATGGAACCGGATGCCATGATCTTCGTTTTCTGGATGTTAAGATTTAAGCCTACTTTTTCGCTCTCCTCTTTCATTTTCATCAAGAGGCTTTTTAGTTCCGCTTCACTTTCTGCCAAAAGGGTGGTGTGATCTGCATATCTGAGGTTATTGATATTTCTCCCGGCAATCTTGATTCCAGCTTGTGTTTCTTCCAGTCCAGCATTTCTCATGATGTACTCTGCATAGAAGTTAAATAAGCAGGGTGACAATATACAGCCTTGATGTACTCCTTTTCCTATTTGGAACCAGTCTGTTGTTTCATGTCCAGTTCTAACTGTTGCTTCCCGACCTGCATACAGATTTCTCAAGAGGCAGGTTAGGTGGTCTGGTTTCCCATCTGTTTCAGAATTTTCCACAGTATATTGTGATCCACACAGTCAAAGTTTTGGCATAGTCAATAAAGCAGAAATAGATGTGTTTCTGGAACTGTCTTGCTTTTTCCATGATCCAGCAGATGTTGCCGATTTCATCTCTGGTTCCTCTGCCTTTTCTAAAACCAGCTTGAACATCAGGAAGTTCACAGTTCATGTATTGCTGAACCCTGGCTTGGAGAATTTTGAGCATTACTTTACTAGCATGTGAGATGAGTGCAATTCTGTGGTAGTTTGAGCAATCTTTGGCATTGCCTTTCTTTCGAACTGGAATGAAAACTGATGTTTTCTAGTCCTGTGGCCACTGCTGAGTTTTCCAAATTTGCTGGCATATTCAGTGCAACACTTTCACAGCATCATCTTTCAGGATTTGAAACAGCTCAACTGGAATGCCATTACATCCACTAGCTTTGTTTGTAGTGATGCTTTCTAAGGCCCACTTGACTTCACATTCCAAGATGTCTGGCTCTAGATTAGTAGTCACATCTTCATGATTATCTGGGTCGTGAAGATCTTTTTGTACAGTTCTTCTGTGTATTCTTGCCACCTCTTCTTAATATCTTCTGCTTCTGTTAGGTCCAGACCATTTCTGTCCTTTATCAAGCCCATCTTTGCATGAAATGCTCCCTTGGCATCTCTAATGTTCTTGAAGAGATCTCTAATCTTTCCCAGTCTGTTCTTTTCCTCTATTTCTTTTCATTTATTGCTGAAGAAGGCTTTCTTATCTCTTCTTGATATTCTCTGGAACTCTGCATTCAGATGCTTATATTTTCCTTTTCTCCTTTGCTTTTCACCTCTCTTCTTTTCATAGCTATTTGTAAGGCCTCCTCAGAGAGCCATTTTGCTTTTTTGCATTTCTTTTCCATGGGAATGGTCTTGATCCCTGTGTCCCATACAATGTCACGAATCTCATTCCATAGTTCATCAGGCACTCTATCTATCAGATCTAGGCCCTTAAATCTATTTTTCACTTCCACTGTATAATCATAAGGGATTTGATTTAGGTCATACCTGAATGGTCTAGTGTTTTTCCCTACTCTTTTCAATTTAAGTCTGAATTTGGCATAAGGAGTTCATGATCTGAGCCACAGTCAGCTCCTAGTCTTGTTTTTGTTGACTGTATAGAGCTTCTCCATCTTTGGCTGCATAAAATATAATCAATCATATTTTGGTGTTGACCATCTGGTGATGTCCATGTGTAGAGTCTTCTCTTGTGTTGTTGGAAGAGGGTGTTTGCTATGAACAGTGCATTTTCTTTGCAAAACTCTATTAGTCTTTGCCCTACTTCACTCCGCATTCCAAGACCAAATTTGCCTGTTACTCCGGGTGTTTCTTGACTTCCTACTTTAGCATTCCAGTCCCCTATAATGAAAAGGACATGTTTTTTGGGTGTTAGTTCGAAAAGGTCTTGTGCGTCTTCATAAAACCGTTCAACTTCAGCTTCTTCACCATTACTGGTTGGGGATAGACTTGGATAAGTGTGATATTGAATGGTTTGCCTTGGAGATGAACAGAGATCATTCTGTCATTTTTGAGACTGCATCCAAGTACTGCATTTTGGACTCTTTTTTGACCATGATGGCTACTCCATTTCTTCTGAGGGATTCCTGCCCGCAGTAGTAGATATAATGGTCATCTGAGTTAAATTCATCCATTTAGTCCATTTTAGTTCGCTGATTCCTAGAATGTCAACATTCACTCTCGCCATCTCTTGTTTGACCATTTCCAGTTTGCCTTTATTCATGGACCTGACATTCCAGGTTCCTATGCAATATTGCTCTTTACAGCATCGGATCTTGCTTCTATCACCAGTCACATCCACAACTGGGTATTGTTTTTGCTTTGGCTCCATCTGTTTATTCTTTCTGGAGTTATTTCTCCACTGATTTCCAGTAGCATATTGGGCACCTACTGACCTGGAGAGTTCTTCTTTTGGTATCCTATCATTTTGCCTTTTCATACTGTTCATGGGGTTCTTAAGGCAAGAATGCTGAAGTGGCTTGCCATTCCCTTCTCCAGTGAACCACGTTCTGTCAGGCCTCTCCACCATGACCTGCCAGTCTTGTGTTGCCCCACAGACATGGCTTGGGTTCATTGAGTTAGACAAGGCTGTAGTCCTAGTGTGATTAGATTGACTAGTTTTCTGTGAGTATGGTTTCAGTGTCTCTGCCCTCTGATGCCCTCTTGCAACACCTACCATCTTACTTGGGTTTCTCTTACCTTGGGCGTGGGGTAGCTCTTCACAGCTGCTCCAGTAAAGCACAGCCACTGCTCCTTACCTTGGATGAGGGGTATCTCCTTACCACCGCCCGTTCCTGACCTTCAACGTGGGGTAGCTCCTCTAGGCCCTCTTGCGCCTGCGCAGCCACCACTCCTCTGGTTGCTCCTCCAGCTGCCGGCCCTGGCCTGGGGCTTGGGGTGGCTCCTCAGGGTCACAGCCCCTGGCCTCAGGTGCGAGGTGGCTCCTCCAGCCGCCCCTGACCTTGGACACTGGATAACTTCTCCTGGCCACCGCCCCTGACCTCGGATGCGGGGGTGTCTCCTCCCATCACTGACCTTGGACATTGGGTTGCTCCTCTTGGCTGCCATCCCTGACCTCGGACATGGGGGTAGCTCTTCTCGGCACACTTAGTGCACCGGCTCTGGCAGCTGACTGTGCTTAATGCGCCAGCTCTCACAGCCACCTGCGCTTAGTGCGCTGGCTCTCACAGCCGCCTGTCTGGTTTTTACTAGGATTCAGTTCAGTTCAGTCGCTCAGTCATGCCCAACTCTTTGCAACCCCATGAACTGCAGCACGCCAGGCATCCCTGTCCATCACCAATTCCGGGAGTTCACTCAGACTCTATATATCAATAATATATCCTGCCTGAGGACAGTCTCTGGATTAAACCTTCTGGCTAATTCTGCTATTTTAAATTGTAAATTATGGGAATAGGTCTGTGGAGGTCTTTACAATGTCCAGACATCCTTTGGATTCATTGGAGAGTATATAACTCCATTGGTAACACTAGCAAGTGGGTACTCTCTACCCCCTCTGATGTCTATGTCAAAAGCTTTCTCCATGTCCTTTACACTTTAATAAAACTTTATTACACAAAAGCTCTGAGTGATCAAGCCTTGTCTCTGGCCCCAGATTGAATTTTTCTCCTCTGGATGGCAAGGATCCTGGTGTCTTTGCATGATTCAGCAACAACCTTTCAATAATACAGAGCATCTAGTAATAGTAAGCCTTGGTACATATTTGCTCTCATTATTGTTTTCATTCATTATGAAATCAATATTCATATAAAATACCACAATTTGAGAGTATAGCAAACTTTGCCTAATACATTTCTTAATAAATGTAAACCATTTCCATTATTTTTACATCAAACTTGATTCAAAATAAAAACTCAATGCTGCTGCTACTGCTGCTAAGTTGTTTCAGTTGTGTCCAGTTCTGTGCGACCCCATAGACGGCAGCCTACTAGGCTCTGCCATCCCTGGGATTCTCCAGATAAGAACACTGGAGTGGGTTGCCATTTCCTTTTCCAATGCATGAAAATGAAAAGTGAAAGTGAAGTCACTCAGTCGTGTCCGACTCTTAGCGACCCCATGGTCTACAGCCTACCAGGCTCCTCCGTCCATGGGATTTTCCAGGCAAGAGTACTGGAGTGGGGTGCCATTGCCTTCTCCATAAGAACTCAATACATAACCAAAATATTCAGTTTAAAAAAACAACTAGAGTGATGTGCTAATGAAGTTATCAACAAAGTAACTACATTAAAATATATTTTTACATTCTAAGTTTATATGTAATTATTCTTCCTCTATATACATAGTACATCTTAGGTTAACAATAAATTTTTACTCTAATGCACTTGTCAAAAATTTTATAAAATGATTATAAATATGAATACCACAGTTTTCTTCCTATTTAAATCTAGAGACTAGAAATATCATATTTGTTCTATGTATATGATTCATTAAGATTCTTCAAACTCAGAACTGTAAGAGGCTTATATTTGCAATTAGTTAGATACCATCAATTCTCCAAGCCTATGATCTCATATCTGGCATCATTCTACAATTATTACTTTATTATTTAATCTTATAAGAGAAATACCATGATCTTATAGTTCAAAAATATTCATGTTAAAGCAGTTTTTATTATTATTCATATGATGATAACCAACAAAATAACTAAAATGATTAAGTTCTTATTTGCAAGCAATATATATCTTGTTCTATACAGCAAAATATAAGAACTAATGGGTCAAATTTTTGTCCACAGCCAACTTTTCTTAACTGATTTTTTTATTGTAATGAACTGTAAACAAATTAAAATTCAGCTGATTTTACCTAAAATTGACTAATTAAGTTTTGGTATTAACAACTTATTGTCAACTTTTCTGGTTGTAAGAAAGAGACACATATTTTAGAATGCTTTATTTGACAGGGTAATTGTAAATTGTAAAAGGAGATAAAGAAACAGGTAATCAGCTCAATAGGGGTGGCCCTCAATAGTCTATATTCATGAAGGCTAAATGCCCTTTTTTTTTTTTTTTTGCTTCTTTCTGCCTGTCTTAAAATACAAACAGTAATAATAGTAATATAAATTCAATAACTAATATTTATTGAAGACAAAAACTTTGCTATCTGCCATATGTCTGCTTTAGAATAAGCCTAACAACTTCTTTTTGAAGATGAGAAAACAAAGAGTTAAAAAAGAATACAGAAACCTGACAAATTAACATAACTAAGAAATTCCAGACCCAGGATTTCAACCCAACCGTTTATCTTTATAAAGTACCAAGTTAGTCTATTCTCAATTTTCTATAGTAAGACCTTCCAAATAGGTTCACTCTATACCTCATGGTTTCTGATTACAGAAGCAAGAGGTTTTGACCTGTATATTTTGATCCTGCCCTTAAGTCTTTTTATCACCAGTGGTATAAAGTTAGTAATAAATAAGATTAAAGATTGGTTTCTTCTGCTGAGGAAGACAACTCATCTGCTTTTTACTTATGTCAGGAAGACTGAAATATAAGATCATTTCTAAAAACATTCTGGTTAGTAAATGTAAACTTTAAGGTAAATCAGAGCACATATTATTAAGTAACTAAATAACTTTTCTACTTAAATGGGAATAGTAATAGTATACAACTCTGAGACAAGCATGAAGGGGACAGGGCACACCCCATTAAAAGAATGACACAATTAAGGATACAGCAAAAACTGGTTACAACCTACTAGGCCCAAGATGGCAGAAGATTCAACTTCCAGTGGACCTTGGCCCTCATTATGTGCTTATTTTAATATATTAGCATATGATATGTCACAGACCCACAGGTGTCATGACAGTTCTAAGGCTGACCATAAAAGGCCAAAAAGTGGGCAGTGGCCCAATTTTTGGAGATCCCTGCCCCTTCTCCAAAACAGAATATTCCTCCCACTTGATAGAATATGAAATTCCCCAGCCCATAAAATCTAACCACCCCCAAAATACCCAAACCCTGGGGCTGCTCTCACCTTCTGAGATAGACCCACATGCTCGAATTAATATTTTACTTGCAACAAATAAGAGAAAAGTTAACTTCCTATGGCCTTATTTCCAACTGTATTACTCTATTGAAATTATACTTTCACAAGTGACTGATTGTCAGATCCAAAGATCATTTCTTATTTTCTATGCTCCTGGACTTCTTCTAAAGCATTTAATTCATTTGAATCACTTTTCCTATAACCTTCTGTAACCTTGTATAACCACTTTGAAGTCTAACCTGCACACCAATATCTTACAAATGCTCTTTTTATCACATCACCACTCTGCTGAAAACCATTAAGATTTCTTCATTTATTTGTGGGAAAAGAAAAAAGTCTTCAGCATTTCATCCTTCATTCTCCATAACCTTATCTTCATTTATCTTTATAATATTCTCTAAATGAAAGACACAAAAAGTCTTACTTTGTGATATGATTTCTTTAGCAGCATTTTACCAGTTCTCTCTGAGAAAACATATGTGCGTACTAAGTTGCTTCAGTCATGTCCGTCTCTTTGTAACAGTATGGACTATAGCCAGTCTCCTCTGTGCATGGGATTTCCCAGGCAAGAATACTTCAGTGGGTTGCCATTTCCTCCTTCAAGGAATCTTCCTGACCCAGAGATTGAACCTGTATTTCCTGCGTTGGTAGGTGGGTTCTTTACCACTGAAGCACCTGGGAAGCCCCTCTTTAGATATATGTCAAAATCATACTCATAAAAAATTGATGATAGGACTTAATAAATATTAAAAATTCCTGTTTTATGAAGACACTATTGAAAGAATTAACTGATAAGCCCCAGCATGGGAGACGTCAACACATCTCTTTCAGAACTGGACAGGTAAAGTGTGGAAAATGAATTGTATGTAGGAAATATTTAATATAAACAACAAACGTGTGGAGAGAAAGAAAGAAAGGAAAAGTCTGTCTCTCAAAAAAAGTACATTGCTCTTATGTCAACAAAACACTTAAAAATGTCATATAACTTACCAGAAAAAATTTATAAAATTTGAAATAGAAATTTGTATCTTGTATCCTCTGATAAATGGAAAATTAAAAATAAGAATTCAGAAATAGCCCGTGACAAAGATGAACTGTTTATAAATGTAGAAATATGTTTACAAAAATTATTTAGCTCAAAGCTGAAATTAAAAGTATAGATTCTAAAAATCAAGGAAAATCAAAATAATTGATGACCACAGTAATAAAGCACAGTAAAATCTGTACTCAGAAAAAAATTATGGTCATGAACATCTTGAATTATAAAGAAGAAATAATAATTGAATAAAATGCTAATTTGGGGGAACACTAACAATATAAACCAAAAGTAACAAATAAGAATGAAGGAAAAAATGAAATGGAAAACCACATATACTTGCATGTACATGCACAAACAAAATGTCTAAATCTAGTTTTTTTTTTTAACATGCCAAAAAGCAGAAAAGACATCTAGAAGTTTAAGTTTATAAAATAGATAATAAAATAGTTCATATTTGGAATGAGAAAGAAAAATTTAGTGAAGATTTAAGAAGAGTATAAAAATAGGAGATCAGGACATATAATTCTGTGGGAAATAAAGAAAAAGGAAAGAAAATGCCTGAAGAAATGGATTATCATCTATATATGTGGTATATATATATATTTCACCAAGTTAGAAAACTTGATTAGTCAGATTAACATAAATAATTAGAAAGATGATTAAAATAATCAAGATCTATTGGTAAAGAGCATCAAAATAGAGGAGATTAAGGAGAAATCTGGCAGAATCTAAGACAATTCATATCAACAGGAGAGATATAGATGAGGGAGTTCATATAACTAAGTATTCTTCTAGCAAAGAGAGTAATTCTCTCAAGGGAATAATGTGGTTTACCCAAGTAACGGGCAGAAATGGAAGAAACTGAAGGCATATTTTCTAAAAGAGGCAAACCAGAGTGGATTGTTTCAGATTTCTTATCTACAGTATGCTGAAGTTGTATGTGTCCAATAATTAATCAGATGACATATTTAAATACTTAATGAAGACATCTATGGATCTGACAGCAGGATAGATGAGAGCCTCCAGTTCAGAGAATTCTTCACTATTTGGCCCAGGGAAGCAATTTTATCTCCTCAAAGTAGTAAGATTACACTTATTTTCCTGAGTGACAGGGTTCCCCTGGCCTGAAGTTTAAACGTGACTGCACATTTGTTGAAACGGACATTGATAAAGTCAGATTTCATAAAATTACTTTGTTTGGTTCTATGATCATTTCTGCAGATCAGGATGTACAGAACAACTGCAGGACATTGGAACCAAAGAGAAAGCTTCAGATAAATCAAACTCTCAAAAGCCTGTACAAATTACAGCTGCTGTTACCATTTAAGTCTCTAAGTCACATGCGACTCTTTTGCATCCCCAGTGGACTGTAGCCTGCCAGGCTCTTCGGTCCATGCGATTTCCCAGACAAGAATACTGGAGTGGGTTATCACTTCCTTCTCCAGGGGATCTTCCCAAACCAGGATCAAACCCAGGTCTCCCACACTGCAGGTGGATTCTCTACCGTCTGAGCACCAGCAAAGCCCAAATACCCAGCTAGGAAAACTGAAACTAAGGGGCAGTTTCTATTGCATCCATCTCAAGAAATGAATAAGCTCCTACCTTCTGCAACTCAAATTCTACAGAGACTCTAACTGGGATCAAGTTGCCAACTTGGCCAGGAGAGGGAAAGGACATTCTGCAAGAGTCCCTCTCAGACCTCAGCCCCTCTTAGACCACAACCCCTTAGATCTAACATCACTGATGGTACGTTGGTTCCTCAAAGCAAAATATATTGCTGTGGCTGGTTGGTGTCAACGTATGGCAAAACAAATACAGTATTGTAATTAAAAAATAAAAATAAAAAAATATATATTGCTGTGCAAATATATGAGGAAATGCATGGTGGACAGGTAAAAGCAAATATCCATTCCATACACCCTGTGATTTCCCGATTCAGATATGTCCATTCTGTTTAAACACAATCATCAGTGGGAACCCAAGACCATCCACAGTAGCCTATTTCACTTTAGATGGCTCTGTTATACATTGTTCCCTTAAACTCAGCAGAATTTCCTTTGTTTATAGCTTTCATCTTTCACTTTGAATTCCACCCTCACAGAGCTCTCCAATCAATAATTCTCTCTCTTCCATATCAAACATTTGAAAGCAATTTCAAAAATTTTTAACTAGCTACTGATCCATACATCCAATGCATGTATCTCTACCTTGTCTGGGGAACTGGGGAAACTGTGTTTAAAAGGCCTTGAAGCTGTATTTCCCCAGTAGTGCCAAAAAAGCAGCTAAAATGGACATGACATTTAGAGAAATGTTTCTAAGCTCTACTGATCACTGCTTCCTCTTCTTTTTTGTTTATTTGTTTAAATCAATGTAATATTTGCTGGATCTTTTGATGCAAGTGACATCAAGCTTACTGATGATGAGTGTGTGGATTCTATCTTCCTTTAAGATTATAAAAGTAATAAAAGCTTCCGTTATCCATTCCACAGAATGCTACGGAGAGATTTCCTCAGTATTCGAAGAATGGAATTGTTTAAGCCTCAGAAATAAGCACTCTCTTAAAAGTTCTCAGCATCATCAAAGCTCAAAAGTCTAAATTGAAAGAAACCCTAAAAACTGGTTCCACATCTTTCGTAGGTGAAGTAGATAACAAAAGTAATTTGTCTATGTTACTTACTAACGTGGAACAAAATTCAGCTGTCAAATCATGTTATTTCTTCTACCCACTTTCACATTACTTTAGATGAGTACTTTTTCTTGCTTGTACCATTACAAATGCCTTTTGTTTCTTAAATATATTTATACCTATTTACTGAAACACTGCTGCTAGCTTAAAAATAATAATAGTAGGTAGCATTTATTTGACCTTTATTACATTCTGAGCATTATTATTAACTGTTGACACATAATAACTCATTAATGCTCACAACAGCCAACACGCTGTTTGCTTACCTGTTATCACACAACTATTGTGTCCAGGGTCAGAATTTAAACTCAGGTAGTTTAATTTTAGATCTTGAATTCATAAAGATTACAAAATAATGCCTCTCGAATCTCAGCTGTGAGTATATCACTCAGCTACTGAAATGGGTTACCATATTTATATTTATACATATATATATGAGCCACCATATATTTAGATATATATACCATATATATAAATTATATTTATATATATATGGTATAAATATATATATATATATATATATATATATGGATATATATATATATACACACACACACACACATATATATAGGCTTCCCAGGTGGCTCAATAGTAATGAATCCACCTGCCAGTGTAAGAGGCACAAGAGACATGGGTTCATTCCCACAGTCAGGAAGATCCCCTGGAGAAGGGAATGGCAACCCACTCCAGTATTCTAGCCTGGGAAATCCCATGGATAGAGAAGGGGTTGCAAAAAGCCAGACACAACTTAGCGACTGAGTGCACATATACACACACATACACAAACACACACACACACACACAAATACACCCTCTTTAACCCTGGAGATGGAACACTGACTTCATAACTTCATTTTTTGAACTATATCACTTTCTTTTCAACTTTGTTAAAAAAACTCTAATGTGCAAAACACCATAATCTGCAAGTCTGTTAGTAGCATCACCACTTTCTTATAATCCAACCCTTCCTTTAGTCAAGATTATTATATATTACTTTTCAGTAGGTATCTTCCATTAGTCAGAAGGCCGTGAAGATCCTTTCTGATTCCTAATTCTGTACCCTGGGACTTCAGTTTCTGGTGTGTTCTTGCCCTTTCTCACCACCAGCCAAGTCTTATCCAACTTTCTAGTCATATCTCAAGTATAAAAACTCTATGACTGTCTCTTAACAACTCATCGTCCTCTTATCTAGACTTATCTACTCTTCATATCATCATTTCAGTTTGCCTTTAATTATAATCTTAAAAGACAGACATGACTGAGCACAGATGCATGGACACAATCCTAAAAAAATTTTTGAGTGTATTTTCCTACTTAGATTGAAAGTTAATTGAAGGCAGGAATCATGATGCACTTCCTTTTCCAACACCTGATATCATGATGGACAAAAAGAAAGCATCTAGTGAATTAATGTGCCTCAGTTCTTCATGAAAACTTATAAGACTTAAGCCCCAAATGGCCTTCAGCAGGAAAATACACCAATGAACTTTATAGTAAAATACTATTTCAATTTTTTTAAAAATCAGGATTTTGTTTTTTTAACTCTATCATATACTGAGGACTAGCACATTTAATAGAGAAGGAGATGGCACCCCACTCCAGTACTCTTGCCTGGAAAATCCCATGGACAGAGGAGCCTTGTAGGCTATAGTCCATGGGGTCGCTAGAAGTCGGAAACGACTGAGCGATGTCACTTTCACTTTTCACTTCCATGCATTGGAGAAGGAAATGGGAACACACTCCAATGTTCTTGCCTGGGGAATCCCAGGGACGGGGGTCTGGTGGGCTGCTGTTTATGGGGTTACACAGAGTCAGACACGACTGAAACGACTTAGCAGCAGCAGCAGCACACTTAAATTTCTAAACAGTAGTATTCTTGCCTGGAGAATCCCAGGGACAGAAGAGCCTTGTGAGCTGCCATCTATGGGGTCGCATGGAGTTGGACACTACTGATGCAACTTAGCAGCAGCAGCAGTTTTTCTTTAGCAATTTCAATAATTAGTTGAAAAATTGTTTATCCTGGAGACTACAAATTACATAAGATACATATCAATAGGATATGTTTTCAAAGAAGGAAATGGCAACCCACTCCAGTATTCTTGCCTGGAAAATCCCATGGACGGAGGATCCTGGCAGGCAACAGTCCATGGGGCCATGGGGTCACAAAGAGTCAGACAGGACTGAGCGACTTCACTTTCACTTTAGTGTTATGATGAGGAAGTAACAGGGAGAGATTTTGACAGCTAGACAGAAAGTCAATGCAAACTTCTAGAACATCTGTCTTCAAATGACTAGAAACAAATGAGTCAAATAATATTTAAATCACTGTGTATCTTGAAGGTAAGTTAAACTGTGTTTATGACAATAACATAAGTGATACCATGTAAAATCTTCAAATTTAAACCCTTAAGAATTTTTCTAATGTTTTCTATGAAAATGTGCTTAACTTTGTCCAGTCCCTCAGTCATGTCTGACTCTGCGAACCTGTGAACTACTGATTTAGCACTAATGCTTAGATATATGTAGTCTACAATGCTTTCAAAGAGGAAAAGTGCTTTAAATACATCTGTAGTTAAAGCTTAGTATTTACCTTCTATGGCTAAGCCTTTGACACACCATTGTCACTTTTTAGTGGCATACACAACAGAAATATTGGACTGTTTTTTTTTCTTTAAATAAAGGTAAATAAAATTTAAGCTGTAAAATTATAAAACTAAATTTAAACAATGAGGAAAATAAAATACTCTCTGATTTCACCTCTCTCACTTTCCTCAAATAAAAGTAAATTTCAACTCTAGCATTTCTAGATTGCTACATATTCTCTCTCTCATAGTCCCTAGTAATTCTTTCACTTGTTCTCGGCCCACTATCTACATGAGCCTTCTTTCAGTTCCTTTAATTTCCCATACTCATTATCTTCTAACACAAAGATTTTTTATCACATTTCATTTATCTGTCTGACATGTTATTTACTAAATAAATGACTCTTTCATTCTCAGATCTGGGCTCAAATATCATTTCCTCATATAAGCTTTCCCCAAATTCCATCTTAGATAATATCTTCCAAATGTTTCATAAGAACTTGTATTCTCCTCTCATACTATTACTAATGTTTTAGATGAAATATTCTCTAAATGCCTATTTCTCTGATGATTCCATATTTTCCACACTGACAGCTGCTTTTTAGCTCACTACCAGTCTCTGGCATATACTAGATGCATAAAATGTTGGGAGAATGAATGAATGCACAAAACGATGAATTTTACATGAAAGGAAAATTGCCTAAAAGAAATGTGATATTTTAGCATTTGTTCTCTAAAACTAAGACAAATATGTTCCTGGGAGAGAATCACCAGTATTTGGCTCAGGGAGGAAAATATTTTTCAATCTTGGCTCTTTTGAAAGTATCATTTTCACTCCAATCTAAACATGCTGTGAAACTTACATGACTGATTAAAAATATGTGAAAGGAAGAAATCTATTTTTGTATTTCAATATGTTGCTCTCATAAGGCAAACATTATTGATTGGTGCTTGATAATTCCACCTACCCTAAAAGTGTAATCATTCAATAATATTAAAATATTTACCAATGGTATCACACACAGAGATTTGACAATGTGGGAATCATTTACATTTTAGAGTTATTGAATAAAAAGTAGAAAACAAATGATGGCAATTTATGGTAAATCAATTAACTTTGTATAATTCTTAAGAAGAGTGATTTTAAATTTTAAATGTGGAGAATAGATTGTACCAAATATAAATTTTTATCTCTTTAAATAAATATACCTATAAGAGCTATATTTTTGTTAATCCATGGAGCAACATGAATAAAAAATATCATTTTAGGAAATATTTGATAACTTCTTTCTCTTTTTTTCCTTTAATCCTTTCCTTCTTCCCTTCCTTCCTTCTTTCCTTCTTGTAAAATACAGTAAATTCCTAGGTTCTAAGAAGCACCTGATTCTATTTACACACTTTGCTGTATTTCTTGGCTAAGTTATACTTAACAATTTAATATCAGATTGCATATCTACAGACATCCACTGTGGCTTTTTATGTGGTCAATAGGTTAGTTTCCTTAACATGTGAGACTGTTGTTTTATAATAGTGACATCTCCGTCTGGTGTCAACATTTTGAGAATCACTGATATGATCTGGTCTACCAAGACTGGAAGCATTTTCTAAAAGATTGAACTATTCACATAAGATATAATGGAACCTGGTTAAAAATTCAGCCTACATATTCACTCTGCCCTTAAAAGGGGCATTGGTTCTTAGCAGAGAAAAGTTGGAATGCTTAATTTGCTGACGAAATTAATTTTTTAAAGAAAACTTGAATGTACAGAGAATGACTAAGATCTTCTAGTACAGTGGTCCCCAACCTTTTGGCACCAGAGACTGGTTTCATGGTAGACAATTTTCCATGGACCAGGATAGGAGGAGATCATTTTGTGATGATTCAAGCACATTACATTTATGGTGCACTTTATATCTCTTGTTATTACATCATCTCCATCTTAGGTCATTGGGCATTAGATCCCAAAAGTTAGGACCCCTATTCTAGCAGCACAGTAGGCTAACAGGTAAATATAAACTATAGACATCTCTCTAGCCTCACACATATGAGCAGTCTCTAAGGCAAAATCTGTATCTATAGGTCTTTTTTCGTTTCTTTTTTTTTTTTTAATAAGATTTTAAATATGCATTTATCTTCTTTTTCTCCTAATGACAGCAAGTTTCAAGTAAGCTTGAAATCACAATTTCCCTTCAATAGTCAATGAAGAAATTAATCTTTCAGCAAATCTGATAGAGTAATTTATCTCAAATAGATCTGACTTAAAGACTAAAGTTTTAATATTTTCATCCAAATTTCAAAAGAATGCTTGCTTTGCTTCCATTTCCCAGAAGAAAGGTTTTCTTATTCAGTAAAGATGTTTGACAGTAATTTCAATCAAAATAATTTCTCTTGGGCTCCAGGTGAGGGGAAAACAATCTACTTTCATTTATTTTGAATTTCAGCTTTGTTAAGCCAGTGTCCTCATACCATCACTCCTGAAGACTGGTTTCCTTCCTGATTCATTTCCTGTAACAATGGCTCTCAACTCTGGCTGCCCCTTTAACACTTACAGGTGCTTTTTTCAAAATACCATTATCAGAGTCCCTCCCCAGATAAACTGAAGCCAAATTTCTGACACTAAGACCTAAGCAGCTTTTTTTTTTCTTTAAACTTCCCATGTGCATTGGGCATTAGAAATGCCCAATGAAGGCTTCAAACTCTTAATCCAGTATTTCATCTAAAAGAAATTAGTCAAAGGTAAATACCAAGGAGTTAAGGAAAAACTGTTGACAAAACCAACAAGTTCTAGATATACCTCCCAGTTGGTTCAAGAAATCCTATTAAGATATGCTTCACCAAACAGTGCATATAAATTCCTGTCATGGTTCCAAATTTCTTATTTTCCTCAGAGATTTGAGGGTACATTTCAGAAAATCAATTTTAACTTCAGAGGACAGTTATTTTCTCAGGTACAAATCATGCTTAAGTACAACAGGGACAGGACTTGGAAGTAGACATCGTTTGCGTTACTAACTTCATGCCAAAGTCAACTATACTTATGGTTGCCTGGACCATGGAAATCACATTCACCAAATATTTCCATACCGAACACTAATGGAAATGATCCAAAGGAATAAAAAGTAAAGTAATTAAGTAGCAGAAAAATTACTTTTAGAACAGATTTAACAGACCTCAACACAAACTTCCAAAGATAACAGAATTCTGTTAAATTTTAAATTTTCACTGCCTCCAAACCTAAAACTTTGCATGTTAAGTAGGCTATACACAAAACAAAACCTACCAAACAACCAATCAACAAAAACCTTCCACAATTACAACAGAGGTCATCAAACCAAGAGCTGGTAATCAGAGAAAGAGAAGGCTTTTTAAAAATATTCTACAAGGCTTGACTTGGTATAGCTCTATCTACTACCAAAATGAAATGTACAGGGAGAGAGAGAGGTGATTTCACAACATCCTGAAAAATTCTATTGAAAACCCATGTCTGGAAAGAGCACAATATGAATACGTGGAAGCAGCTCAAAGAGGACCAAAGACCTCGGTAAAAGGATAAACGATTGAGCATTGTGGTCCTGTTTTTCCTGCTGGAAGAAAAGCAGAGAGAAAAAACAGAGACATTTCAGACAGGCAGAGGTAATAGCCTATGGATAAACAAGAACTTAGTTAAATACAAGTACAGAGAAAAGAGATTTCTGAGGAAAGTATAAAATAGAAGAACCTGTGAAAAATCTTCAATCCACTCTAAACTAAGTGTTGGGACTTTAAAATCAAATTGTGAATTCCATCCTATTACGCTTTTGGAGATTAGAAAAAACTTTAGAGGAAGAAACAAGCAAATAGGGTTTAAAACTACTTAGACAGCTGCTTTTTGATAAACAATGAGACTTCTAGAATTTGCACCAAAGTTATAGATGCCATTTGAAGCTTAAAAATTTTCTAACATGAATTAGGATACATCTTTTGCAAAGTGAATTGGGTATAGGACAATGATAAACAAGGTACAGTTCAATTTTTCTGATTAGATTTATCTGGTCTCCATTGATTCCCACTCCTCCCCATTTGCTATTTCCTTCTCTCAGATAAACACAGAACACACAGAGAGACTTGCTGTGGCTTTGAGAACAGATGACTAGGAGTGACACAAGACCACAAAGAAAGCACTTACAAAAATATGCAAACAATATCAGGGCACATAGGAAGTGTGGGCCAAATTCTCCATGCTAAAATGAGTCAGGTGAAAAATAACAGAAGCTCTATTTTAGAAGAAAATTAATGAATAATTTACATTAAAATTTTTAATAGAAAAGATGATTCTAATAAACCAATTCCTAAGAGATAAAATCATAAAACAAGAGAAAGATATGAAAAGGGAGGTTGAAGAGTGAGTAAACAAATATTAGATCAATGTTACACTATTACTAAATTAGTGAATATATTAAATGCAGAAAGGAAAATATAGACAGGTGAAAAATATCTGACAAATAGGAAAAAATAATAAATTCAGAAAAGACAAAGGGCAAAACAGAGTGATTAAAGCAGTGAAGACTATGGGTATGGAAGGCAAGTCAAAAATGGTCAACCCAAGGCTAGCTGATCTCCCTGTAGAATCAAATTCAATGAGCTTAGACGTTCAGTTGTATCCAACTCTTTGTGAAGCCATGGTTTGCAGCCCACCAGGATCTTCTGTCCATGAGATTTTTAGGCAAAAATACTGGAGTGGGTCACCATTTCCTTCCCTATGATGGAAAGATCCCCTGCAGAAGGAAATGGCAATCCACTCCAGTATTTGTGTCTGAAAAATCCTATGGACAGAGGAGACTGGCAGGCTGCAGACCATTGTGTTCCAAAGAGTTGGACACGACTGAGTGACTAAGCACCACAGTCAAAGATGATCAACCCCAGGATAACTGGTAGAAGCAAATTCATTGTAGAAGCAAACTGATTAATGAAATATAAATGCTTTTAGAGAAAGAGGACAACTTTTCTGAAATACAGGAAGTATCAGAAACAAAGATGAGAGCATATAACATTCCTTGGGGAAAAAATTGATACAAAATTATCAACATGAATATATCTTGATTAAGTAACTGAAATTCAATGAGGAAGAAATTTTGCAAAGCCACTTATGACTGGAAAAAGAGCAAGCTATCTTCAGACTTCTCCACTAAATTGAATGAAAAACTCAGTACAATAACTCTGAAATTTTGAATGAAAGAAAGTTTGACCCAAGGGGATTATACCAACCACACTGGCATTCTCAGTAAATGCTATAGCCTGCATCCTCAAACACACAAAAAAAATAATCACCTAGAAAATATAGCACTAGTGAGACTTTCTTGGAGAAAATAATCAAATGTAAACTTCTGAAACCTGAATTTTACTAATTAAGATATTAATAAAACACACTGAATTTATTTATATAAAATATAAGGGGGAAAAACCAGGGAAATAGGATTACAAGAGGTTGTTAGTTGCCAACCTCATGAGTTTCCTGGGTGAAATCTGAAATTAGCTTCCATATATGGAGAACAAGGAGAGACCAAAGAAAGAGGCAGTCTACTTTGAATTTGTAGGTGGCCATTTTAATAAGCAAGGGAACTCCCATATGAGGTTTGTCATGGGCAGTCATAACATGAGTGGATCTTCCTTATCTCCCTGCCAGAATCTTAAAAGTTTATGCCAAGGCCTTAACTGGGTTTAGTCATGTTTACTGTCCAGATGTTCTTAACAATACATTGCTCTCTTCAGGCTGTGACCTTGAAAATGGCTCCCATTGTGGAAATGGTGGGCAGAATGTAAATTCCAAGGACACAGTGGGGAAAGAAGAGCCACTGATTGCCCAGATCCACCAGCAGCCAGGTTCTCTCACTGACCTCCTCCAACAGAGATATATGTTTGAATATAAGCCATATAACAACACTTGAAAAGAGATATTAAGGGGGGAGATGGGAATGCTACACAGAATAAACTCTCCCCTCCAAAAATGTCTCTATTCCAAATCTAGGAACCTGTCAGTGAGTTATATTACATGGCCACAGGTGGAATGGGGGATTTACAAATGTGATCAAATTAAGGCTCCTTTGATGGGGAGATTTACCCGGTTTATCTGGAAGCCTTCAGTGTAGTCACAGGGGTCCTTATAAGCGGAAGGTTATGACAAATAAGAAGACATAATAATGGACATAATGGATGGAATGATACAACTGCTGGATCGAAGAGGGTCATAAACAAAGGAATGTGGGCTCCACAACCTGAAAAAGGCAAGAAAATGGAATCTCTCTTAGAGCCCAGAGAGAACCAGTCCTGCTGATATTAACTTTAGCTCAGTGAGACTAACTGTGGATTTCTGGACTCCAGAGCTGCAAGAAAAATTTGCATTGTTTTAAACTGCTAAGTTTATGGGAATTTCCTAAAGCATCAATAGGAAACTAATACAGATGAGAAGCAGTTTAGGAACATCCATTTTTAAACTTTCCTTAAAGAAAACTAATAGGCATTAAATATAGAAATAAATGAAGAAATAATGCTTTTAATCTATTTCATCAAATTATAAGAAGAAACCAAAAATTTAAAATAAGAAAACATTAACCAATACAGTGGTCAATTGTTAGCTGGCACTGAAAAATGAAAGATCTTAAACTTAGAATTTTATGAATACTATTAAAAGTTTTAGATATAATAGCTACTTTAAATAACACATTATAAACTTTCTAAAATACCTAAAGGAAGAATTGATGCTTTTGAACTGTGGTATTGGAGAAGACTCTTGAGAGTCCCTTGGACTGCAAGGAGATCCAACCAGTCCATTCTGAAGGAGATCAGTCCTGGGATTTCTTTGGAGGGAATGATGCTAAAGCTGAAACTCCAGTACGCTGGCCACCTCATGCCAAGAGTTGACTCATTGGAAAAGACTCTGATGCTGGGAGGGATTGGGAGCAGAAGGAAAAGGGGATGACAGAGAATGAGATGGCTGGATGGCATCACCGACTCAATGGACTGAGTCTGGAGTGAACTCCAGGAGTTAGTGATGGACAGGGAGGCCTGACGTGCCACGATTCATGGGGTCGCAAAGAGTCAGACACAACTGAGCGACTGAACTGAACTGAACTGAAATGAACTGAAAGGAAAATAGGCACAAACAGACATATACAAGTGCGTGCGTATGTGTATACATGAACACACAAACATATGACTAAACTATAAACACACAAATATAAGGAAAATAAAAATGAAAAGTATTGAAAATAGAAAAAAGCATTAAAAACAAAGCAGACATTACAGAATTACAAAGTAATACACATGTCATATCAATAAAAACTAATTCATTCAAGGACTTCCCAGGTGACTTTAGTGTTAAAGAAGCCACCTGCAGTGCAGGAGAATGGGGTTCTAAACCTAATCTGGGAAGATCCCCTAGAGAATGAAATGGCAATCCACATCAGAATTCTCACCTGGGAAATCCCATGAACAGAGGAGCCTGTTGGGCTACAGTTCAAGGGGTAGCAAAGAATCAGACACAATTTAGTGACTAAACAAGTCATTCAATTGTAATAAAAGAAAATAGTCTTGTATTTTATCAAAAATCTTTACATGTTGCTTGAAAGAAATGCATTAAACACTATGACTGAGAAAGCATAAAGGTAAAAGAGTAAATAAAGTAATAATAGACAAATGCTAACATGAGGGTAGAAAAATATCTTAATAAAAGCAGAAAATGCACTTGGTAAAATATAACACTAATTAGTACAGAAGAAAACAGGAAAAAGAGAGAGGGAGGGAGGGAACTTTTTAAGTCTAATGCTGCTGCTGCTGCTGCTAAGTCGCTTCAGTCGTGTCCGACTCTGTGCGACCCCAGAGATGGAAGCCCACCAGGCTCCCCTGTCCCCAGGATTCTCCAGGCAAGAACACTGGAGTGGGTTGCCATTTCCTTCTCCAATGCATGAAAGTGAAAAGTGAAAAGGAAGTCGCTCAGTTGTGTCCGATTCTTAGCGACCCCATGGACTGCAGCCCACCAGGCTCCTCCGTCCATGGGATTTTCCAGGCAAGAGTACTGGAGTGGGATGCCATTGCCTTTGCCTTTAAGTATCTATAAAAACCCCAGAGAAAACATCAAACTTAATGCTTAAACAATGAATACTTTCCCTCTGAGATCTGGAAGAAGACAGATACACATCCAAACACCACTGCTGTTCAATTTTGCACCTAAGGCCCAACTTTTAAAATAATTGAAAAAGTAAAACATGTAACTGTGGGGACAGAAGAAATACAATTTTCATTATTCACAGGTGATTTATTTACAAATATAAAAAATATGAAATAACACAAAATTGTAAGAATCAACAAATTACTTTAGCAAAATCACTGAATTTACTAACATAAAATGATTGTATCTCTATATTCTAAAAAATAAAACAGTAAATTAATAAACAAAATATGCTATTTATTTTTGTTGTTGTTCAGTAGCTAAGTCATGTCTGACCCTTTGTGACCTTATGGATGGCAGCACACCAGGCTTCCCTGTCCTTCACTATCTCCTGGAGTTTGCTCAAATTCATGTCCATTGAGTTGGTGATGCTATCTAACAATCTCATCCTATGCCGCCCCCTTCTCCATTTGCCTTCAGCCTTTCCCAGCATCTGGGTCTTTTCCAATGAGTTGGCTCTTCACATCAGGTGACCAAATTATTGGAGCTTCAGTTTAAGCATCAGTGCTTCCAATGAATATTCAGTGCCGATTTCCTTTAGGACTGACTGATTTGATCTCCTGGCAGGCCAAAGGACTCTCAAGAATCTTCTGCTGCTGCTGCTGTTGCTAAGTCGCATCAGTCCTCTCCGACTCTGTGCGACCCCATAGACAGCAGCCCACTAGGCTCCCCCGTCCCTGAGATTCTCCAGGCAAGAACACTGGAGTGGGTTGCAATGCATGAAAGTGATAAGTGAAAGTGACGTCGCTCAGTCATGTCCAACTCTTAGCGACCCCGTGGACTATAGCCTACCAGGCTACAGCACAATTTGAAGCATCAATTCTTTGGCACTCAGTCTTCTTTATGGTCCAACTTTCACATGCAAACAAGACTACTGGAAATACCATAACTTTGCCGATATGGGCCTTTATGCTAGAATCATAATTTATCAGACTTGGAGGAATATATATTTAAAGAAACATTTTCAAGACTCTTATATCTACAATATTACGAAACAAACAAACAAAAAAAAAAACAGAGATCATTATGTCTTGGTTTGACATACTGCACGCCAAAAACACCAATTTTCTGCAAACTAATCTGTATATTGAATGAAATTGCTTGAAAATCCAAGAAATATTTTTTGAGAATATGGGAAAACTGATTCTAAAATTTATGTGGAAAGAAAGGTTAAGAATAGCCAAGGCAAATATAAGAACAGAAGCCAAGGACTTAACTAACAATACCATATATCAAGACCAGAGCTGTTGTGATTAAAGTAGTTTGTTATTGGAACATGTATACAGCATGAGAAAGGATCAGAGAGGCCACAAACAGAACAACACATTTAGAATCAATGGATTCATGATAAAGGGGGCAGTGAAGTACAGTAGAAAATGAATTGCTCCTTCCAATAAAGAATTGAAATGTGAAAATATGAACAAAAAATTTGTAGAAGGTCTGTAACTTATTTATAATCTTCAAATGGCAATGGTCTTTTAAATCAGCACCCAAAATACAAAAGCTAAGAAAAACATACTAAGTAAATTTGAAGTCTAAATGTTTTTAAAAGAGAAAAATTATAACTTTACAAGAGAAAAGCTGACCAATAGCTTATGGATTCACAAACTACACAGAGAACGGGCCACTAAGAGAAGAGGGGGAAAAATGAATCAGGGCACAACTTTTTTATGTTTAAGTAGACACATGCCCTTAAGAAATAAAAATGAAGACATAAGTACCCTAAGTATTAAATGACATTATCATTATTTGGGAGTAATAATAACCAAATTGCACTCATCTCACATGCTAATAAAGTAATGCTCAAAGTTCTCCAAGCCAGACTTCAGCAATATGTGAACCGTGAACTCCCTAATGTTCAAGCTGGTTTTAGAAAAGGCAGAGGAACCAGAGATCAAATTGCCAACATCTGCTGGATCAAGGAAAAAGCAACAGAGTTCCAGAAAAACATCTATTTCTGCTTTATTGACTATGCCAAAGCCTTTTCACTTTTCACTTTCATGCATTGGAGAAGGAAATTGCAACCCACTCCAGTGTTCTTGCCTGGAGAATCCCAGGGATGGAGGAACCTGGTGGGCTGCCATTTATGGGGTCGCACAGAGTCAGACTCGACTGAAGTGACTTAGCAGTAGCAAGCCTTTGGCTGTGTGGATCACAATAAACTGTGGAAAATTCTGAAAGAGATGGGAATACCAGATCACCTGAACTGCCTCTTGAGAAATCTGTATGCAGGTCAGGAAGCAACAGTCAGAACTGGACATGGAACAACAGACTGGTTCCAAATAGGAAACAGAGTATGTCAAGGCTGTATATTGTCACCCTGCTTATTTAACATATATGCAGAGTATATCATGAGAAACACTGGGCTGGAGGAAGCACAAGCTGGAATCAAGATTGCCAGGAGAAATATCAATAACCTCAGATATGCAGTGACACCACCCTTATGGCAGAAAGTGAAGAAGAACTAAAGAGCCTCTTGATGAAAGTGAAAGAAGAGAGTGAAAAAGTTGGCTTAAAGCTCAACATTCATAAAAATAAGATCATGGCATCCAGTCCCATCATTTCATGGCAAATAGATAGGAAACAGTGGAAACAGTGGCTGACCTTATCTTTTGGGTTCTAAAGCCACTGTGTATGGTGCTTGCAGTCATAAAATTAAAAGATGCTTACTCCTTTGTAAGGAAAGTTATGACCAAATTAGACAAGCATATTAAAAAGCAGAGACATTACTTTGACAACAAAGGTCTGTCTAGTCAAGGCCATGGTTTTTCGAGTAGTCATGTATGGATGTGAGAATTGGACTATAAATAAATCTGAGTGCCAAATAATTAACGTTTTTGAATTGTGGTTTTGGAAAAGATTCTTGCAAGTCCCTTGACTGCAAGGAGATCCAACCAATCCATCCTAAAGGAGATCAGTCCTGGGTGTCCATTGAAGGGAGTGATGTTGAAGCTGAAACTCCAGTACTTTGGCCACCTGATGCAAAGACCTTGATGCTGGGAAAGTTTGGAGGGCAGGAGGAGAAGCAGATGACAGAGGATGAGTTGGTTGGATGGCATCACCAACTCAATGGACATGAGTTTGGGTAGGCTCTGGATTTGGTGATGGACAGGGAGGCCTGGCGTGCTGCAGTTCATGGGGCAAACAGTTGGACATAACTCAGCGACTAAACTGAATGACCAACTCATTAGTCTACCATCAAGCTAGTTAAACTTTAAATATTGAATATTAGAGGGTGGTTTAGTTGCTAAGTCAGGTCCGACTTTTGTGACTCCAGGGACTGTAGCCTGCCAGGTTCCTCTGTCCCTGGGATTTCCCAGGCAAGAATACTGGAGTGGGTTGCCATTTCCTTCTCCAGTTGATCTTCCCAAACCAGGAATTCAACCTAGTCTCCTGCATGGCAGGCGGATTCTTTACCAACTGGAGTTACAAGGGAAGTCCTAGAATCCTATAAATTATAACATCGCCATTTAAGAATGTGAGTATATTTGCCACAAAACAGCTTAGTAGATCAAGATTCTGCCATTTCCAATTTTATTTATCATATAATTTTTATTTGTTTATTTATTTTATCATTTGGCAACCGCCTTGATTTTATTCAATGTGTTTTTTTGTTTTTGTTTTTGTTTTTACTTTACAATACTGTATTGGTTTTGCCATACATTGACATGAACCTGCCACGGGTGTACATGAGTTCCCAATCCTGAACCACCCACCCACCTCTCTCCCCCATATCATCTCTCTGGGTCATCTCAGTGCACCAGCCCCAAGCATCCTGTATCCTGTATCGAACCTAGACTAGCGATCCATTTCTTACATGATAGTATACATGATTCAATGCCATTTTCCCAAATCATCCCACCCTCTCCCTCTCCCAAGAGCCCAAAAGTCTGTTCTGTACATCTGTGTCTCTTCTGCTGTCTCGTATAAAGGGTTATCATTACCATCTTTCTAAATTCCATATATATGTGTTAGTATACTGTATTGGTGTTTTTCTTTCTGGCTTACTTCACTCTGTATAATAGGCTCCAGTCTCATCCACCTCATTAGAATGGATTCAAATCTATTCTTATTAACGGCTGAGTAATACTCCATTGTGTACATGTACCACAGCTTTCTTATCCATTCATCTGTTGATGGACATCTAGGTTGCTTCCATATCCTGGCTATTATAAACAGTGCTGTGATGAACACTGGGGTACATGTGTCTCTTTAATTACCATTTCCTTGGTGTGTATGGCCAGAAGTGGGATTGCTGGGTCGTATGGCAGTTCTATTTCCAGTTTTTTAAGGAATCTCCACACTGTTCTCCATAGTGGCTGTACAAGTTTGCATTCCCACCAACAGTGTAAGAGGGTTCCCTTTTCTACACACCCTCTCCAGCATTTATTGCCTGTACACTTTTGGATCGCAGCCATTCTGACTGGTGTGAAATGGTATCTCATTGTGGTCTTGATTGGCATTTCTCTAATAATGAGTGATGTTGTGCATCTTTTCATGTGTTTGTTAGCCATCTCTATGTCTTCTTTGGAGAAATGTCTATTTAGTTCTTTGGCCCATTTTTGATTGGGTCATTTATTTTTCTTGAATTGAGCTGTATAAGTTGCTTGTATATTTTTAGATTAGTTGTTTGTTAGTAGCTTCATTTGCTATTATTTTCTCCCATTCTGAAGGCTGTCTTTTCACCTTGCTTATAGTTTCCTTTGTTGTGCAGAAGCTTTTAAGTTTAATTAGGTCCTATTTGTTTATTTTTGCTTTTATTTCCAGTATTCTGGGTCGTGGGTCATAGATGATCCTGCTGTGATTTATGTCGAAGAGTGTTTTGCCTATGTTCTCTTTTAGTTTTATAGTTTCTGGTATTACATTTAGATCTTTAATCCATTTAGAGTTTATTTTTGTGTATGGTGTTAGAAACTGGAGGAGTCAACTTGCCTGACTTCAGGCTCTACTACAAAGCTTACAGTCATCAAGACAGTATGGTACTGGCAAAAAGACAGAAATATAGATCAATGGAACAAAATAGAAAGCCCACAGATAAATCCACGTACCTATGAACACCTTATCTTCAACAAAGGAGGCAAGAATATAAAATGAAGAAAAGACAGTCTCTTTAACCTTTAACAAGTGGTCCTGGGAAAACTGGTAAACCACTTGCAAAAGAATGAAACTAGAACACTATCATATAATTTTTAAAATATGCTTTAGCTTTTCTACTAATTTATCTGAGGCTTATTGAAAAATCACTTGCAGAATTCGGGATTTTTAGAAGGTTGACAATTGAAACATTCATCTATCTTTAAATATATTTTAGACACTACTGTCTTATTAAATTGCCAACTTTTTATAGTAATCATTTTGCTAATGAGAGGAAAAGCAAAGAAATTTCTATGGCTAAAAATGGAATACAGAAAAGAGTTCTTAGCACTCCATTGATATGTATAACATAAAATAGACCAGCCTGGTGGTATGGTTATTCATTAACTTGATTTCTGTGTCAACTTTGAGTTTCAATGTATTGCTATAAGAAGCTGACTTTTCTATATACAATTCATACATAACAACTGCTCTTTAAAATATTTTCTCTCAGCCTTAACTTGGACAATGAAATATAATCTCTTCATTTTATATCTATGTAAGGTTTTGAGATCTTCAAATTCAATCTTGTCATTAGATAGCGACCTCCTTTTTATATATATTTAGATATAAGTAACTTTGGGAGTTCAGATCAATATTCATATTTCAACATTACAAGTTTTATAAAAATATCTAATAACTCACAACACAGAAACATGTTTTATATGTACCCTTTAGAAGTATTGTTCTTTTTGCATAGTTAGCATAAGAAACTTTGATTTTAATTAATGTCTTTTGCTAATTTCCTCTGTAAAGATGTTTTACCAAAATTATATATAATTGTACTACTTGATTCCCGATGGCTCAGTTGGTAAAGAATCCACCTGCAATGTAGGAGACGTAGGTTCAGTCCTTGGGTTGGGAAGATCCCCTGCAGAAGGGAAAGGCTACCCACTTCAGTATTCTGGCCAAGGGAATTCCATGGACTGTACAGTCCATGGAGTCACAAAGAGTTGGACGCAATTGAGCTACTTTCACTTCACATACTACTTGCTGGGCACCCCAGGGGGCTCAGTGGTAAAGTATCCACCTGGCAATGCAGGAGACAAGGGTTTCATCCCTGGGTTGGGAAGAGCACCTGGAGGAGGAAATGGCGACTCATTCCAATATTCTTGCCTGGGAAATCCCATGGACAGAGCAGCCTGGTGGGCTACAGTCCACGAGGTCACAAAGAGTCCAACACAACTCAGCAACGGGGCGCGTACGCTAGCAGTACTGCCTACCACTTACCTCTGTTTTTATTTATATTTATGCTCCCAAGGGACATGAACGTAGTCTTATTAGTCTTTTATTCTCTGCCAGTACCCCACGGAGCATTCTTACAGTATGTAAATAACATTTTTATAGGCAGGAATTAATGAAGTGGCACAAATATTCAAGAAACCAGATCTCTGCAAAGATTAGCAAGTGATCCAGTCAGTGCCTTCTCCTTGATCTTTGCTTGTCTCAGTGATGGCCCTATCTCTCCTCAGTGCTTTTTGCTAAGTAGCCTCTTACAGGAAGGATGTTCCTGCTCAAAACTGTAATTACTGGGACTGAACAAAGATCAGTCAGTCACAATCTGATGAGATAATGTTGCAGAAACCAGTAATTGAGAAACCAAGTACCAAGCACCACACTCAGAGAATTGGAGAACTCAGGTTTATTACACCGGTGGGCCCAGAGGAGTTAACACTCCAAGTTCTGAGCCCCAGTCAAAGGGGTTACAGAATTTTTATAGGCAGACTATAGTGGGAAACACTAGCTGCTAATAGGCTGGTTTAAGCTAAGGGGTTTCATGCACATGAGAACAGCAGTCGAGATGGGGAGGGGGAGGCCTGACCTTTACATGGACTGGTATGATTAAGCTGGTTTGCAGGGGCTGGGCAATTGCAAACAGCAGGACAAGGGTGAGTGAGACAAGCTCCAGTTTCTGGTATTGTAAGTCCCCACTTTCTGAGACTATGTGACCTATATGATCCAGACTTTGCAAGGAGTAATCTGAATTACAGAGGCAGAAGGAGCAGGAGGTTATGTAAAATTTTAACTTTTACTCTTCAATAAAATCAACCTGGTACACAGGTGGCTCAGATAGATGGTAAATAATCCAGCTGCAATGCGGGAGACCTGGGTTCAATCCCTGGGTCAGGGAAGATCCCTTGGAGAAGGGAGTGGCAAGAAAAATCGTGGCCATAAAATTTCATGGACCGAGAAGCCAGATGGGCTACAGTTCTTGGGGTCACAGAGAGTCAGACACGACTGAGTGACTAATACATTTACTTTCACACAGACAGCTACCAAGATTATAGGTCAAATTCTGAGCTCTGATTTTAAGATGTGAAATCTAAGATATGCTGTAGAGCCTATGACTGCTTACAATTGTTTGTTTTAGGTTCAGCTATAAGAAGTCACTACTAGGACTTTCTTGGTGGTCCAGTGGTTAAGAACCCACCTGCCAATGCAGGGGATATGGATTCCAGCCCTGGCCCAGGAAGGTTCCACATGCCTTGGAGTAACTAAGCACATGTGCCACAACTGCCGTAGCCTGTGAACCCTAGAGCCCATGCTCTACGTCAACTGCAAATTGGCACTTACCAAGAGCATTGCCTACGACTGAACAACAAACGTATTTGCAGTCTGCCTTTATGGAGACTGAACCCCATGCTGCTATAGCTGTTGACCTTCAACAATTCCTGAGGGAGTTCAGGGTGGACTGAGGCACTCTGTGCTCCAGGAATTTGGTGGGACAAGTCTTTAGATAGTTGGATGTTTTTAGGAACAGATTTTATGAACTCCATCCTTGCATCTCCTCATATCTGCTGCTGCTGCTGCTGCTAAGTCGCTTCAGTCGTGTCCAACTCTGTGCAACCCCAAAGACGGCAGCCCACCAGGCTCCCCCGTCCTTGGCATTCTCCAGGCAATAACACTGGAGTGGGTTGCCATTTCCTTCTCTGATGCATGAAAGTGAAAAGTGAAAGTGAAGTCACTCAGTTGTGTCTGACTCCTAGCGACCCCATGGACTGCAGCCTAGCAGGCTCCTCTATCCATGGCATTTTCCAGGCACGAGTACTGGAGTGGGGTGCCATTGCCTTCTCCAGGAGGGGGAATAGAATAAGCTAAAAGGAAACTGAGGCAACCTGGACCCCACCTTCAGGGCTTCTGCTCCAGCAACTTGGACAGGTTCAGCTAGAACAAGAGAGAGGGCTCAAACAATTTAAGAAATGAGAAATAGTGGCAACTACAAATTGGCACTTGCCAAGAATATTTGCCAGTGAACAACAAAGACATTTGCCATCTGCCTCTGTGGAGAATTCAGGGTGGAAATTGAGGCACTCTGTGCTCTAGGGAAACTGGTGTTTAGATAGCTGGATATTTTCAGGAACTGATTTCATGATCCCAATCCTTACATCTTCTCATATCTAGAAAATTACTATATCCCTTTATCAGTTCCTTGTGACTAGCAGAAAGCCTTTTGTAAAGTAAAGCCTTGATTACACTGACTCCCCCTTCGCCAAAATCTCATTGACCTTTCCTCACTACCTCTTTGGCGCAGTCTCTCAGAGCTACCTGAGGTGCTGACTCCTGGGCTACAGTTGTCATCTGGCCCCAAATAAAACTTAACTCACAACTCCCATATTATGCATCTTTTTAGCCACCAGCAGATACCACTGGGATACAAAAACCATAAGCAAATTGGACAACCTAGAAGAAATGGACACATTTCTAGAAACACCCAACTTTCCAAGACTGAATCAGGGAGAAATAGCCAATCTGAACAGATTATTCCTAGTAATGAATTGAATTGGTAATTTTAAAATTCCCAGCAAATACAAGTACGAAGGATCGAATGGCTTCAGTAGGGAATTCAACCAAATGTATAAAGAAGAGCTAATACCTATCTTTGTCAAAATCTTTCCCCAAATGGAAGAGGGTGGAACACTTCCAAATTCATTCTATGAGGCCAATATTACCCCAATATCAAATCCAGACAAAGACATTAGAAAAAAAAGTTACAGGTCAGTATCTCTGATGAATATAGATGCAAAAATCTTCAAGAAAATACTCACGAATCTAATTCAACAATATATAAAAGGGATCATAGACAGTGATTGAGTTGGATTTAATACAAAGGTACAAAGATCATTCAATATTTGCAAATCATTTAATGTGATACACCATGTTAACAACAGGACGGATAAAAATCGCATACTCATCTCAATAGACAGAAAAAGCATTTGCCAAAATTCTACATCTATTTAAGATAAAAGCTCTCATTAAAATTGGTTTAGAGGGGTGAAAAGTGGGTATAGAAGTTGAAATACATATTTTAACACAACAAAGGCCACTTATGAAAAACCTATGCTAACATTATATTTACTGCTGAAAAGGTAAAACTTTTTTCTAAAATCAGGAACAATGCAAGGAAACCCACCTTTGCCAGTTCTATTTAGCACAGTATTAGAAGGCTTAGCGCAGCAATCAGATAATAAACAAAAGGCCTCCAGATTGAAAAAGAAGAGGTAAAACTGTCACAGTTTGCATATATGATACTATATACAGAAAGCTGTAAAGTCACCAATAATTTATTAGAACTAATAAATATATTCATTAAAGTTGAAAATAAAAGATTAATGTACAGAAACATGATGCTTTTCTATACACTAATAATGAACTATCAGAAAGAAAATTTAAGGAAACAACCCCATTTACATTCACATCAAAAAAATAAAATACCTAGGAAAAAACATAGCCAAGGCGATGAAATACCTATACCCTTAATACTGTAAAATTTTGATGAAGTAATGGACAATGATATTAAGAAATGGAAATATATTTCATATGCCTGGATTAGAAGAATTAAAATTGTTAAAAAGTACATACTATGCTGGTGAGGGACAGGGAGGCCTGGTGTGCTGAGGTCCAGGTCTCAAAGGAGTCTGACATGACTTGGCAACTAAACAACAATAAAACTATCTAAAGCAATCTACAGATTTAATGAAATCCCTGTTAAAATTCCCAAGGCATTTTTCACAGAACTAGAAAAAATAATCTTACAATTTATATGAAAACTACTAAAGATTATGAATTAATCTATAACAAAGGAGACAATAATATACAATGGAGAAAAGACAGTATCACCAATAAGTGGTTCTAGAAAAATGGAACAGCCTCATGTAAAAGAATATTAGAATATTTCCTCACATCATATACAAAAATAAACTTGAGGTGGATTAAAAACCTAAAATGTAAGACCTAAAAACAAAACTTCTATAACAAAATGCAGGCAGAATAATCTGACATAAACTGTAACAATATTTTTTTGGATTTGACTCCTAAGGGTAAAGAAGAAAAAGGAAAAATAAACAAATGGAATCTAATTAAACTTAAAAGCTTTTGTAGAGCAAAAGAAATTATTGACAAAATAAAAAGAAAACCTACTGAATGGAAGATCATATCTGCAAATTATATGATTGATAAGGGGTTGATGTCTAAAACATATAAACAGTTCATGCTACTCATATAAACCTATATAAACAGCTCATACAATTCCCCACAAAAAAAAAAAAAAAAGCCCAATTTAAGAAAATGAGCAGAAGGCCTGAATAGAAGGCCAACATTATTCATAAGAAGATATACAAGTGGGCAACAGGGCACACAAAAAAATGCTTAATATCTTGAATCAGGAGAGAAATGCAAAGAAAAACCACAATGAGGTAACACCTGATACCCATCAAAACTGGCTACTAATACAAGTAACAAATGCTGGCCAGAACGTGGAGAAAAGGGAACCATAGTATAATGTTAGTGGTACTGCACATTGGCGCAACCACTATGGAAAACAGTATGGAGGTTCTTCAGATAACTAAAAATAGAACTGCCATGATTCAGCAATACAACTGCTGGGTATATATCAGAAAAAAAAAAAAAAAAGAAAACACTAATATGAAAAGATAGATGCACCCCAGTGTTCATAGTAGTAGTATTTGCAATAGGTAAATTTTAAAGCAACCCAAGTGTCCATCAACAGATAAAGAAGACATTGTGTTTACATACACAATAGAATATTGTTGTTTAGTTGCTAAGGCTTGTCCAGTTCTTTGCAACACCATGGGCTACAGCCTGCTAGGCTCCTCTGTCTATGGGATTTCCTAGGCATCATTACTGGAGGGGGTTGCCATTTCCTACTCCAGGGGATCTTCCTAACCTGAGGGTCGAACCCTGCCTCCTATAAGTCTCTTGCGTTGCAGGTAGATTCTTTACTGCTGAGTGATCAGGGGCCACAAAATAGAATACTACTCAGCTATAAAAAGAATGAAATTCTGCCATTTGCAACAACATGGATGAACCTAGAGAATATTACACTTAGTGAAATAAGTCAGACAGAATAAGATAAATACTCTATGTTATTACTTACACGTAGAATCTAAAAATAAACAAATTTATGTAACAAAACATATTCACAGATTTAAAGAACCAGCTAGTGGTTACTAGTGGGATGAAGAAAAGAGAAGAGGAGGAAAGAGGGTACGGGATTTAGAAACACAAACTGCTATATATAAAATAAGTAAGCAACAAGAATATTTTGTACAGTACAGGAAATGTAAGTCTTTTTTGTAATAACTCTAAATGGAATATAATCTATAAAACTGTTCCATCACTAGGCTGTACACTTAAAACTAATATTGCAAATTAATTACACTTTAATAAAATCAATAAAAATACTTTGTCCGTGCCATACTACTGAGCAGTCTGCATTTCTCTCTGAAGTTTTTGGGCACAATTTACACATTAAAACATTGAAGAAAATAAAACTATAAACCTAGTAAGCAAAAAGAAGCATTTCCTTGCTTTCAGTCACGATGATGATATCATCCAGTTTATTAGGTACACAAAGTTGGGAAGCACTCATCAATAGTATAATTTGAAGAGTCTAAAGCAAAGTTCTGAGGATTAAAGTAGACTGTGAAGTAATATTATATCAAATAATTTCTAAATATAATACTTTTTTAATATAGTGAAGACATCATATCTAGGTTGGAAAATCTAGGGACAAGGCTGGGCAGACACCCTCATTTTATCCTTACTCTCTAACTGAATGACAATTACTTTTGTCTATTAAATCAAAAGGAACTTGTGAAAGTTGCTCAGTCATGTCCAACACTTTGCGACCCTATGTACTATACAATCCATGGAATTTTCCAGGCCAGAATACTGGAGTATGTAGCTTTTCCTCCTCCAGAGGATCTTCCCAACCCAGGGATCAAACTGAGGTCTCCTGCATTGCAGGCAGATTCTTTACCAGCTGAGCCACAACAGAAGCTCAAGAATACTGGAGTGGGTAGCCAATCCCTTCACAAGCTGATCTTCCCAACCCAGGAATCAAACCAGGGTCTCCTGCATTGCAGGCAGATTCTTTATTAACTGAGCTATTACAGAAACCCAGGAGCTTGCAAGGTGCATAATTGATAAGCTGACTCTTTAAGCAAGAATGTCAATAATTATTCGTTATACTTTTTATGAAGGATTGTATTTTCTATAAATGCAAGTTTTTTTCTTGTCATTTTTTCTTCTCGGTTGATTCTCTACATTTTCTTAATATCTAGTTTGTACACTTTTGCCCTAAGAAGCTTTATCAGAGGCTTGGTTTCTTTTGTGTATTCTCTAGTTCCTAAATCAATCTCTATGAATTGTTTTTAAAAAGTGTACAATATATTGCCAAACATCAGTATTGAGTTAGTGTATGGGTGTATAATATCATTATTTGCATAGATATTCTAAAATTCAAGCCTTTAAAAACACGTATCTTTTAAAACTGGAAAATGTGTATATAGAGAGACTAAGCCACCTTTTATATTTCACATAAATTTGCCTTAAATTAGCTGCACTTTATACAGACTCAGAAAATGTCTTTCCTTTAACAGATAGACCTTTCCTGTTGTAAATATTTAAAGTGAAAGAGTTGTGCACATTTTGTGAGAAGTGGGAAAAATGGGTTGAAACGGGATGTGAACAAATGACTTGTTATTAAAAATTGCTAATCTTAAAAAAAAACCACGTATTTATTCTGGGTATTCAAAACTGCTTAACAGAATCAAATACTTTCTAAAGCAAGATATACCTTTTGAAATGTATGCATGTATTTATTGCATGTAACCATTAGAAGCTGTACAAAAGCATGACCATTCAGCACTGACTCATATCTCCCAAACAATTTTAATTAGATATCTGGTTGAATGTATTTTAATCATTTGATCTCTGTTTTTCAGGAGAAAAAAAAAAAAAAAAAACACAGCCCAAAATTCTGGCTTTCGGAGAAATACAACAAAACACAGCCAGTGTTATCTGTTGTTATACTGCCTCTCTTTTTCTAAGCTATTTTAAGTCATGAAGCTCGACATTATGTTCTATACAGCTAAGCTAAAACAAGGATGAAAGTGAAAGTGGTAGTCACTTAGTCATGTTTGTCCAACTCTTTGTAACCCCATGGACTGTACTGTTCATGAAATTCTCCAGGCAAGAATACTGGAGTGGGTTGCCATACCCTTCTCCAGGGGATCTTCCCTACCCAGGGATCAAACCCAGGTCTCCTGCATCACAGATTCTTTATAGTTTGAGCTACCCAGGAAGCCAAAGCAAGCATAGAAATCTTGAAACACAAAAGGATTTTAAAGCAGAAAAAGTAAATCAATATTAAAATTCAGTGCATGCTAATGATTTTATCTTCAAAGTGTAGAAGATGGATTTTTAATTTTTTTTTTCTCCTTTGCATGTCTGTCAGAATATAGAGATACAACTCTTAATGTACTAGTACATTAGAAACACCAGCAAAAAGAAAGGTTATAAACATGTCTTAACCTCCAAGTAGTTACTTGTTACTTTTATGGAATTTATAACATTACAGTTTTTTTTTAGATTTCTATGCTCTGCTGTACCAAGTTGCTTCAGTCATGTCTGAGTCTTTGCAACCCTATGGACTATAGCCTGCCCAGCTCCTCTGTCCATGGAATTCTTCAGGCAAGAATACTGGAGTGGGTTGCCATTTCCTTCTCTAGAGGATCTTTTCCACCCAGGGATCAAGCCCATGTCTCTTATCTCTCATGCACTGGCAGGAAGTTTCTCTACTATTAACGCCACATGGGGAAGCTCAGCCACAAAAGCAATCAAGAAATAGATTTTGTGAGAAATATTCTTAATTTTCTAAAATAATTATTTTTAAAATAATAGTATTTTCCTAATAAGTCAAGAGTTGGTATACATGTGTTTGGGATACACAAACATTTAACAATTTCTAAAGGAGAATACATGTATAAATGGGGAAACTGAGGCACAGATAATCAAAAGGAAAAAAAATCTTTTTGAACTGAAAATGTAAGATATTGAGTAGCTACACATTACTCAGAGTTTCAAAAACTTCAAATTAAATAAATCAAGAGGAGATTGGAAAATAGAAGGGGACCAGATTATTTAACTAATGGGTTTGTAGCATCTATCCACTCCAACAAGGCTTCCCTAGCAGCTCAGCTGGTAAAGAACTCACCTGCAATGCAGGAGACCCCAGTTAGATTCCTGGGTAGGGAAGATCCGCTGTAGATTGGATAGGCTACCCACTCCAGTATTCTGGTCTGGAGAATTCCATGGACTGTATATTAATGGGGTTGCAAAGAGTCAGACACGACTGAACGGCTTTCACTTTCACTATCCACCCCCACCCCATACAAGTTTTAAATAAGGAATTATGTAGTTGAAATCAAATAAATGCAACTTTTAAGTAGACTTGAATGTATGTGAACTACGGTGAAAACTCTGTTCCATATAAATAAATAAATAAATATATATATATATATATTTTTTTTTTTTTTCTCAAATGAAAGGAAACATTGAAAACACTGTGAAATAAAAAGAGACATACAAAGAAAATCATTGGTAACAAGGACTTGATAGAAACCTTTTAACCAGCTCAGGAAAACTGTGGGAAGGCTGGGTAATCAGGATGGACGCTTAAGGTTCTGTGCCAATTAGAGTCTGAAAGCTATCGCTGCTTCCTGGATGCATAATAACAAATTTACTGAGGAGATAATTTGTGAGAGAACTGAGCACAGGTCTAATGCTGTTCATGATTATAGACCCTCTTGAATACTGCATGAGAAATTTCAATAATTTTCAGTAATACAGGCAGAAATTTAACACAAGTTCTATAATGAAAATAACAGTTTAGTGGAACAGTGGGATCAAAGGTGATTACGAACTTGTACCTGCTAATACAACGCAGAATTTTGAATGGATGGCCAAAGGAAATTGGGTCTAACTACTCATAGCATAATGTGCTTTCATTTCCAGACTGACCTTGCTGGAAATTCAGAACAGACACAAACACATGCCCTGTGCAGTTGTTTCAGTGTTGCTGTTGCTGTTTAGTTACTAAGCTGTGTCCAATTCTTTGTGACCCCAGGCAAGAGTATTGGAGTGGGTTGCTATTTCCTTCTCCAGGGGATCTTTCCGATCCAGGGCTTGAACATGCATCTCCTGCACTGACAGACGGTTTCTTACCAGGGAGCCTCCAATGAAGCCCCTGCTCTGTGTTTCAGTGTACCAGGGCATAAGAAGAGCCCTGCTAATGGGACATATTAAAGGCAACTGCATTTGCCTGTCTCTTCTGTTACTGATGCAACTCCAGGGATTATTATTAATAATCATGGTTCAATCGGTAAAGAGTCTGCCTGCAAGGCGGGAGACCAGAGTTCAATCCCTGGGTCGGGAAGATTCCTTGGAGAAGGAAATGGCAATCCACTCCAGGATTCTGGCCTGGAGAATTCTAGTGTACAGGGAGTCTGGTGGGCTAAGTTCACGGGGTCACAAAGAATTGGACATGACTGAGGAACAGTTCCACTTTCTCCAGGAAAAGTAAAAATTCCATAGGATCAATACAGCCTCTGTGTGCAATTTCAAGCTACCAACATGACCTGATTGGATATGGAGTTGAGAAAAGATGTGCATAATCAACTTTTACAAGAAGGTGTGAGCCAGCCACCCCCAAGACAGCAGCAGTCCCTAAATTTCATAACAGCAGTCCCAAATAATCATATACATGACTTCCTGGTGGCTCAGACAGTAAAGCGTCTGTCTACAATGTGGGAGACACAGGTTCGATCCCTGGGTTGGGAAGATCCCTGGAGAAGGAAATGGCAATCCACTCCAGTACTATTGCCTGGAAAATCCCATGGACAGAGAAGCCTGGTAGGCTACAGTTCATGGGGTCACAAAGAGTCAGACACTACTGAATGACTTCACTCTGGCTTCTTGTATAACTTAAGAGCATTTAAAGGACATTTATGAAAATGACTCATCTACCATTCTTGATCTCTATATTCAGAATCTATAACACATTTTAGTCTAATCTATAAGTGTGTACTATCCACATAGATTTCTAACTTTTCAAGGGAAATATTCTTTCAGATACATGCATAGGAATTTTATTAGGTTCTGAGACCTGTTGAATTATCAAGTATCTTTGCTTTTGTTGTTGTTGTTGTTTGTTTGTTTTTACTTTATTTTACTTTACAATACTGTATTGGTTTTGCCATACATCAATGTGAATCCGCCACGGGTGTACATGAGTACCCAATCTTGAACCCCTCTCCCACCTCCCTCCCCCATATCATCTCTCTGGGTCATCCTAGTGCACCAGCCCCAAGCATCCTATATCCTGCATCAAACCTAGACTGGTGATTCATTTCTTACAAGATATTATACATGTTTCAATGCCATTCTCCGAAATCATCCCACCCTCTCCCTCTCCCAGAGTCCAGAAGTCTGTTCTATACATCTGTGTCTCTTTGCTGTCTCGCATACAGGATTATCATTCATATTTCTAAATTCCATATATATGTGTTCGTATACGGTACTGAATCAGTTCTAATGAGGTGGATGAAACTGGAGCTGATTATACAGAGTGAAGTTAAGCCAGAAAGAAAAATATCAAGTATCTTTTATTTCAACTTTTCCACACATGTTGTAAAACCTTAGTGTCATACTTTAAACATGGTTGAAGAATTTACATTTGATGGCAAGTTGTACTCGTGTATAATTTATGTTTTAATGATATGCCCAGCCTCATAGAAGATAAAAGGATTAACTTTAATCTCCATATGAACAGCTTGCAGTCTGAGAAAGGATAAGGATGAGTGAGCCTGGAGGCACTAAAAACAGCAGAGAATTCTCTGCTAAGCAGAGGAGAAGTCAAGTTTAGATGATACAGTAGCACTTCACATTTATGAGTTATAACTTTGACTCCCTATTTGATAAATCCCCCAGATATCTTACATTCCATGTTCCATCATCCCTTTTTAAACACTACGCTCATGGTTTTCACTGATGCCAAACTATCCTAGTTTTCTTTGTACATAGGTTACAATTTCTTTTTATCTCCTTTCTCCTTGTCCTAACCTCATGTCTGAAAAGTCAGTCATCCCCAAGTGTCCATTCATGGCCCACTGCTCTTCTCTTTGTAAATCTTCACAGATCGATACTTTATCTATTCTTATAATTTCACCCTTATGTAAATGACTCTCAAATCTATGTGTCCAGCCCAAAAAATTTCCCAAGCTTCAGGTTCATCTACTTATTTTTTCAGCTGGACAACTACTGCTGAGTATTCCATGTGACCTTCATGGTCTGTGTGACCTTAAATGTTGCATATCTATTTGTGCCTCTTCTGTTTTCCACCTTGGTTGTACTGTGATTAACTCTGTTACCTACCTTACAATCCTGAGAATTCATCCTTTAAAGAGCTGCTTAGGAGATCTCTCAGACATACAAAGGTTTCCATACCATTTGATTGCACCAAGTAGTCCACTGTCACTGTTAAAATGGTATATTTCTCTCGATTGGAAAGAAGTAAAATCATTTCTAAAAATAAGCCACTACTCAAAACCCTAAATATATTACTCAAGATAGTTTATAGAAATAACAATAGTCCTGGTTGGCACATTATATTCAAGTTAGGGAAGAAAAATGGGAGTTGTAGGATAAACCCTACCCACATGGCTTCCCTTTCACTTCCTTGGCAGTTCTGAGGTACTCTGAGGAGCCCATTTGGGTCTCCATAGCAAAGACTGAAAGCCACCAGATGATAGAAAAATGGTTCCTTTCTTGGAACAGCATGCAAAGTCCTTCATGACTCAGTGCTCCTCCCCATGTTACTCTTCACATCTCAGCAATATCAAACTGATGGCCTTTTCCCAGATGTCAGGCTGTTTCTCATTTCCCAATTTGCTTATGTTACCCCTTGATAAAATTACTCTTTGAGCCACCCCACTCCATGTGGCCATTTACTATGCAGCTTTAGGATTTAAATCAGATAATATTTCATTCATTAAATTATTCAGTCAGAAAAAAGAAGATACTTGCTCTCATGGAGTCTTAAATTTTGTGGTGGAGGCTAGACAGACGGTAAGCAAACCAATATGCAAACCCCAGCTAAGAATGAACTGCTTGAATCACCAATAATTAATGCCATGTTGACCACATACTAGACTTTCTTGAAGACCTTCTAGACCTTTAATAAACCATGAATGAACATGATTGTCATGCACAGTACTACATGCTTTCATATATCCACTCATGTTAAATCTCAAAATTAAGAAATAAGTTATTCCGACACTTTGGTAGATGAGGAGACAAGGGTTCAGAAAGATTTACAAATTTACCTATGGCCACATAGATGGAGAGAGTCAGAATCTAACTGGACATTCAGAAATGTCCAATTTCAGAAACCACCCATGTTCATGATAATATTGGCTTTTAGGTGATATATGTAAAAAAAGGCTCCATCTTTATTTGAAATCAACTCATATGCTTAAATCTCTCCGTCAGAAATGGATTCTCTTAGTTCTAGGAAGCTTAGAGAAATTTTACATTGTAGCACTTTACAATTCAAAAGAACATAATCATAAGCAGTGAATCTGCAAAATATGCTCTCAGAGCCCCACTGATTTTAGCAATAGGAGAGAACAGTCTCCTGCCGCATCTGTTAGAATGAAATGGCTTAGAGGTGGTAGAAGAAAAGCATAAATGATGTACCAAACACCTGATATTTGAGGCATTCTTTGCTATATAAGCACCAAATTAAAGCTTCAGTTATTCATCCTGAAAATGCTTCTATCTTTGCAATAAGATCCTCAAATAATAGATGTGAACTTCAAACGTAATCACTAACAAATGATTTAATAGTAATACATGCTGTTACAAGAATATAGTGAGAATACGCATTGTTAAAAATAAGGCACTTGAGAGCCCAGACTGCAGGTTGCTGCTGCCCAGATGTAGAAAAACACACCAGTTTGACAGACAGATAAAGCGTTTTCCTTAAGAGTCTGAATAAATGCTCTTCTTGAATCTGTCAACATGAATTCCCAAGAGAAATCAAACCCAGCAAATCTCAGGTTCATAGTTGATTTCAAATTATCCCTTTCCATTTATTGCTTATATAGGGAGGCCATATGGGAATTTAGTATAATCTGGACAGGTATGATTTGTCATCAGTGTAATAATATCCCCTTAAGATCACTTCCTAATTATGTCATTAAAACTTAATAACCTAAAAACTGCCTCCTTGCTGGACAAGGGGAAAAATCATTTTGCTGTTTTTGAGTCACATTTTTTACATGCAAAATGCTTCCAGCCTCCTCTAAGAAAATCCATCTTGAAAAAAATTTTTGCTTTTATTGCTGCTTTCTCAAGATATTATAGTCCATTTAAATACTTAAATTAGTTTATTTTTAGGTCAGAGACTGTTACTTTGCTAGTTTAATTTTCTAAATTACAAAAGCAAATTACAATAAATAATATTTTAAAAATTAACTCACCTTCCATATATAGCTATAATATATATTTTAAAATTTATTTTCATGCCATACCATTTTTATATATAAATTGACCAAATAATACATGTTATATTATATCAGAATTTCTTTATATGATGTTAAATTATAAACACTAATCCACACTGTCAATAGAATACTGAATAGAATATTCATTGCAAAAATATTCTGTAGTTTACTTAGTCAACTTTGTAGACATTTAGATAATGTTTAGATTTTCTCCCCCTGTATTATTACCAGTCTGCTTGATCTTTAAGAGACTCCATGCATTTTAAATATTAAAAGTTTTCTCAATGATTCTAGAAATAAATGATGACAACCTCTACTAGTGAACTTATTTTCTATGTCTCCGTATTTTAACATGGATCATCATCTGAAGCCTTAGCTTTATTTGGATACATGAAACAACACTCATTATTTTTAAAACAATATTTGTCGTATCTACTACATCACAGCAATTCTGCAAAGCACAATTATTCTCGTTTAACAGATAAACTATTCAAAGTGTTTAAGCAATGTTCTCATAGCTTGTTACAAGGGGTGTCTGCATGGCAGTACAAGTGATAAGTATTTAAAAAAATTAACAATACAAGTTTGTGGAAAGGAGATGGAATTTTGCCTTGAATATACTCGGTTTCTGTTGTATGTAGCATGCCCAAGTGCAGTTATATGGCAGGAAGATGAACACACATTTGGAACTTTGAAGAAAGGGCTCCTCTGAAGACACCAATTTGGAAGTCCTTAGCTTTTAAAGGTAGAGAAGGCAATGGCACCCCACTCCAGTACTCTTGCCTGGGCCATGGATGGAGGAGCCTGGTGGGCTGCAGTCCATGGGGTCGCTAAAAGTCGGACACGACTTCACTTTCACTTTTCACTTTCATGCATTGGAGAAGGAAATGGGAACCCACTCCAGTATTCTTGCCTAGAGAATCCCAGGGATGGGGGAGCCTGGTGGGCTGCCATCTATGGGGTCGCACAGAATTTGACACGACTGAAGCAATTTAGCAGCAGCAGCAGCAGCAGCAGCTTGTAAATGAATTTCAAACCATAGAGCTGAAAGGGTTATCCTGGTAAAGTGCAACATGTGAGGCAAAGGCAGGCAAGTACAGGATCTTGAAGGAACAGATACATTTGGCAAGAAGAAAGGACTCGGGAAGGAAAAGGAAAAAATGAAATGAAGGAATTGTGGGTGAAGTCTTACAAATCAAGGAAGGAGACACTTTCAAGGACAGGACACTGATAACTCAGCAATAAAGGCAACATTGGTGATCTTGGTTGGGGAAGTTTCAGTGGTGTTCTGAACTGAGGAGGACTTTTAGTGGGCTGATGAGCAGCTATCTTATTAACAGGAAGAATTTTTTAGAGAACAAGCATGAAAAATGAGAAATCTACAAACTATGGTAACAATGTTCCCCGAGTGGGTGGAAGGATGAATCAGTTGCCATGGAGATCTCAAGGGGTCCTCTGAACATGCACAGCCTTGAATTCTACCCTGTTTATGGAAATTTGGCATATAAAGTGTCCTCCCCATAAAGAGTAGACATATCAGTCAGAACAGTCAATAGATATCACTTTTCCATTAGTGTATGTCCCCAAAGACTAAAACCAACAGCAGGTACTACATTAAAATTTACTCTGTTTAAGTCATCTGTGGGCTTCCCTGGTGGCTCAGGGGTAAAGAAGCTGCCTGCAATGAAAGGGATGCAGGAGACACAGGTTTGATCCCTGTGTTGGGAAGATCCCGTGGAGGGGGACATGGCAACCCACTCCAATATTTTTGCCTGGAGGATCCCATGGACAGAAGAGCCTTGTGGGCTACAGTCCATGGGGTTGCAAAGAGACACGACTAAAGTGACTGAACTTGAAGCCATTGTTAAATATTAAAAGTATTAACTACAAACCATGAAACATATTAAACCAAGAGATACTAATTTATATAACAATCAAAGTGGTAAGTTACGATGGGGACAGCTACCTTATTCCAATGACAGGCCATTTCTTTTGCTAAGAACCAAAAGAGAATGGTAGAAGTCATTTCATTACCTTACATACCTTTTATACATCTTTTTTAAAAATCAATAAATTGTTGGGCATTGTGGAAAGCTATGCAGACATTACTGTTCCCCTACTTCCCGCACCCATCATGTGACCTTTAATAGCTCAGCCCTAACCTCCACCTCCAGCTGCACTGCCAACAGAAGGCTCAAAGAGGAAAAGTGCATCTGTGATTTCTTGACACCCACAGATAATTACTATACTGTTTGAATCTGAAGCAGATGATTCTTTGTTCTGCTCTTCTTTTGTTTACCAAAAAAGAACTATTTACATCTCAACTTTCTTTATGTTTTACATTCAAAGCATTATCAAAACTACAGAGATCGCATGAAGCCCACGGATTTCTCCTATTCACTATATTTAGTACTGAACTGGGTAAAAGACACTTTTAATTACATAAAATGAATAAATTTAGTACCAAGTTATCAAGACATGTGTTTAGCATAAGCCTCCCTTCTTTCCCAAGACATCCCCAAACACTGGTATGACCAGAGCACATTCAACCTCTCATGTCTGAGTGGCTAGATTATAGATATGCTGCAGGTGGAACTCACTAGCTTCCTCACTGGTTCCTCACTGAGATGACAGAAGTTCCTCTGTTTCATCACTATGTTACTCATTCAAGGAAAAAAATCATTGAACATATTTTTTTTTTTCAATAGTTTTTAGGACCTGAACACTCAGAGGAGTGAAGTGAACAGGAACTCACAGTCCAGCAGGAGAATTCCACAGGAAGGACAGAAGGTGCTTGCTACCCAGAATGCTCCTGCTGGGTGCCTGGACGGGATAAGGGGACTCTCAGAATGCCTGATATGAGACTGGGCCTGTGGTTGGCTACAGTGTCTGAAGATATTTTTGATTATAAAATGAGTAAATATAAATTTCTGTTCAGTTCAGTTCAGTTCATTTCAGTCGCTCAGTCGTGTCCGACTCTTTGCGACTCCATGAATTGCAGCACGCCAGGCCTCCCTGTCCATTACCAACTCCTGGAGTTCACTCAGACTCATGTCCATCGAGTCACTGATGCCATCCAGCCATCTCATCCTCTGTAGTTCCCTTCTTCTCCTGCCCCCAGTGCCTCCCAGCATTAGGGTCTTTTCCAGTGAGTCAACTCTTCTCATGAGGTGGCCAAAGTACTGGAGTTTCAGCTTTAGCATCATTCCTTCCAAAGAAATCCCAGGGCTAATCTCCTTCAGAATGGACTGGTTGGATTTCCTTGCAGTCCAAGGGACTCTCAAGAGTCTTCTCCAACACCACAGTTCAAAAGCATCAATTCTTCGGTGCTCAGCTTTCTTCACAGTCCAATTCTTACATCCAGACATGACTACTGGAAAAACCATAGCCTTGACTAGATGAACCTTTGTTGGCAAAGTAATGTCTCTGCTTTTCAATATGCTATCTAGGTTGGTCATAACTTTCCTTCCAAGGAGTAAGCGTCTTTTAATTTCATGGCTGCAGTCACCATTTGCAGTGATTTTGGAGCCCCCAAAATAAAGTCTGACACTGTTTCCACTGTTTCCTCATCTATTTCCCCAAGACACAAATCTGATCAAAGGAGAAAAATTTAAAAGGAGCTTCCCCCTCAAAGCTATAAAAGGAATTAAGTAATAAAATAGTCCGTACAGATCAGTGAGGAGATATATCTAGACCTGTATCTATACACAGAAAATTCTTCACAATATAAAATAAATCGATCCAAAAACATTAACAAAAAAGTCATAAATTTAAGTTTTTCTTTAACTGGAAAATAAACTCTCAATTAATGTAAATATAAAGAAATCATATCCATCCTTAGCTTTTACAAATATTAACAATTTTGAATTGTAAGTACTTAAGTATTAATATTAAATATTAAAACATAATTTTGAAGCACAGCCTCTGAAGGGCAGCAAACATGTCATAATTGGTTTCTGTTTTTCCAGTGCCTGCACAGTGCCTGATATAATATAGGTCAGACTTTAAATCTGTTGAAAAGCTGTGAAACTGCTGGAACCAGTAGAAGTCTCAGGCAACTAAATGTACAATATTTGCATATATGATACATTTTCAGGGTATTGTCTATTCCCTTTAATTGCAGGATGAAAGACAAATATAGTGCTTTGGGTACAAGAGATGTTATTGCTAGTTACTAGTTATGTAATGATATTAAAAAACTACCATATTAGCTATCTTAATTTTATGACTCCTTGTTTTCATTTCACAGCCATTGGAATAGAGCACAGTAACATCACAGTTTTGGAGAAATGACTTGACATTAAAACAACTTCCTTAGAAGGGAGATATTTGACATGAGTAAAAGGGACTTATTTGACAAACCAGTCAGAATAATTGCAATTAAATAATCATTGTATGACATTAGACTAGCCTAGGGAAACAACTGATGTTTCAGTAGAGTTTGTTGATGAAAATTACTTTCTTTAGGAAAATAAGAATACTTGATCTTTTTTTACATACCTTTAAAATTGAGAATAGTACATTGGGGTTTTGATTTTTTTATCATAATTAATGCAATACATGTAAACTAGTTTTCAAGATTTTTCATCTGTCAATGCCTTAAATCCTCAAATCTGGAGACTTTTGTATCATCTTATTTCATGGACAATATGGCAAAGATAACAGTTAACTCCTTTGAATGCTCTATGCTAAGACGTTTCATTGTAATCTGCTTACTCCCATGGAAAACTGAGAGGAAATTATATACCACTTCAACCACATAGTTCTTCCTCTGCTCCTTTCATCAAGTTTATAAGGTGTACTTAATATAAGATACTGATATGTATAATTCTTAATATACAATGAAGAATTGCATGTGCAGATCATCATACCAGAAGAAATGGATGACCAAGTGATACAACACACTCTTCTTTTCCTACTTGTTTAAATCCAGTCAACTAGACCTACAAGTAACAATTCAAACAATAAATAATATTGTTCCCTTTCCCAGAATCTGGTCTCCATGCTCCCATGCCAGTGCCACTGAGTAGCAGAACCATTATCAGGTCCCGAAGCAGAAAACTGGGAACCTCAAGGACTACCTTCTCTTCTTAACCCAAAATATGTAACATATTTGAAATACCATGGATTCTACTAAGTTAATACAACTTTTATAGCTGATCCCTCCTTAGTTCATCTTTCACATTACCAGCAGACTGTGTCCCCTGGCCCAAATTAAAGCCTGATCATATTATACCCTAATGTCAACTCTGCACTTGCCTAGAGGATGGAATTCTAGCTCTTCCTGGTAGTACCAAGAGCCCTCTTGTGGTCTAACATCCACTCGCTATTGTTTCTTTCTTCCAGTGCCTCCTGGTACCTAGCGTCTTTCAGCTGCATCAAACTTCTGGAAGTCCCTGAATATTCTGCTGTTTAGTTCATTCTATTCAGATAGCCAAACATCTGAATGGCCTTAATCCCTGCATCTTAATCACTTTTTCCAACAAATATTTACTGAAAGACCTAGTATGTGCCAGGTTCACGTGTGCATGTGTATTCAGGCATTCAATTGTGCTCAACTCTTTGGACTGTGTCTGACCCCGTGGCTATAACCCGGCAGGATCCTCTGCCCATGAAAATGTCCAGGCAAGAATAATAGAGTAGGTTGCCATTACTTCCATTCCTTCCACTTGGGGAGCTTTCCAATCTAGGGATTGAACCTGAGTCTCCTGCATTGGCAAGTGGATATTTTTTTTTTTTTTTCACTACTGAGCCACTTGAGAGCCCCTGAACTATATCTTGGGAATAAATCTCTTAAATGTGAAACCTTCAAGATCACTATGAAACTAAGGATACAATTAATTAGACAGTCATGATCCTTTCATGATCTCATCTCCTTCCCTTTCCTACTCACTCTACTTCAGCCATCTGGTCTCCCTGCTGACCAAAGAGCTCAAGCCGGCTCCCACTTCAAGCCCTTTACACAGGATTTCTTCCATTGGCAATACTCTCTCTCCAGAGTAATGCCAGCTCTTGTTCCTTTATCTTATTTGATTCTCTGTTCAAATATCTTCTGGTCTGCTCTAATAATCCTTTTCAAGTTAAAATGATGATCTACTCCTCTGTCACCTAGGTTTTCTTTTCTCGCCAAATATTTATTGCTACAGATATTATATTCAGAGAAGGCAATGGCACTCCACTCCAGTACTCGTGCCTGGAAGTCCCATGGACGGAGGAGCCTGGTAGGCTGCAGTCCATGGGGTCGCTAAGAGTCAGACACAACTTCACTTTCACTTTTCACTTTCCTGCACTGGAGAAGGAAATGGCAACCCACTCCAGTGTTCTTGCCTGGAGAATCCCAGGGATGGGGGAGCCCAGTGGGCTGCCGTCTGTGGGGTCGCACAGAGTCGGACACGACTGAAGCGACTTAGCAGCAACAGCAGCAGATATTATATTATACATTAATTTTTTGATGGAAATTCCATGACAGGTGGATCTCATCAATTAGTCTGTTGCTGTTTTCTCTAATCTTAGAATGTGTCTGATGTGTGGTAGGTTCCTCATATATTTGGTATAAATGAATTACACAGATATTTACCTATACCCTGAAATGGTAGATGATGGAGTGAGAAGAGGTATTAACAATCGAAGATTATTGTAGTTCCCTGAGTGATGGGAACTTCCTTTTCCCAAAGAATAGGGTATCCGGAAAGTTTAAAGAAAAGGTAAAAAGCTACTTGCAGTTCATTCGACAAAATAATAATAAAGGAAAAAATATTTAAAAATCCATCACAAAACTGTTCAAGACACACTCTGAGAAAATACTTGCCCTAAATATAGAACAAACATAAAAATACAGTAAATATATGTACAGTAAAGACATTTCTGTCAACTTATAGTCAATTATTTAGGAAATTTATTTCTAATTTTCCAAATTTTCATTGTTAGCTCCTTGACCAAAAAGTGGAAAAGAGAAATGAGAACAGATTATTCTCCATTCCTCAAAAAACTATTTCTACTACAAGTTGATAAAAAACAGAAAAAAATCAGATGGATATTGACACTTCTTTGAATTCTTATGAATTAAAGCAAGTGAGAATCTTGGGAGAATTAAGTTTCTTTGCATTTGGAAGAGATGAAGATAATAATGAATCAAAAGGTAACCTAGTAAATTATAAATTTGGGTAGGCAAATGACAAAATAAAGATGAAGACAAGAAGAATGGTGGAAGCAAAAAAAGAGGAAAAATGTAAAACACATAGTAACTCAAAACTAGAGTTCTGAGTCTGGTGAGAGGCCCTGTTTAGTAGATTAGGAGACAGGAGGCAAGAGTCACCTTCTTGTAGCTATAAATAATTATTTTGGCCCCCAGTTGGCAAAGTGAAATATCAACAAAATAAAGACTTTAATACCTGTTCTCACTTTTGTGCCCATATTTAATCAATTAATTAATAAAACCCTCTACTATATACAGAACTTTGTACAGGATTTTTCCACTTTTTAATTAGAATATGCCATGATGTCTTTCAAATTAAGACCAATTGTGGCAGTTATTTCATTTTACAGGAGTTTTATATAATCTTTTGAGATTTCCAATCAATTACAAAATAGGTATGCCATTCTCATCTGACATCACCTCACATGAGAGATCAAGAAAAGATGATTTTTAAAGAAACTTGATTCAATCTGTGTCATTAGTTTCAATTAGAATGTTTCCACAAATATAAAGTTGAGAGTATGTAAATTATTTCCCATATAACTGTCATGCTCTTTTCCTAATCTCACCTAGAACTGAGAACATGCATTTCATGAGACAATACTGGCTTTTGTGGTTGCTGTTATACAACATGTCTCAAATCACAGTACTACTTGCAAATGGATTTAATGAGCATAAAAATGTTCCCATCACCTACAACCCAAAATATCATTTCTACTCTCTCTCCTTTTATGATTATAATTAAAATATAAGAATTGAAAAAGGCAACACATTTTTTTGTTATTTTTGTGACAGTAAAACTGCTAATTACCTTGATGGAGTTAATTTATTATATAATGCTTAATGATGTTTAATATACAATACGTAAGCTCAGAATAAAATATTTCCTACAATCCATATGGCATCACATACAGTCACATTAATGGAGCCAGCATGCATATAACATCATGATCATCTATTATCATTGTCCTTATGAGTCTGATCAATCAAACTCACCAGGTATGAAATAACAAACTTTAAAGCTATAAGGACGCTTTAGATATCACTTTGTGCATACGTAATCCAAGACAAGTATATAACGTTGCTGTTTTCCGTCCCTAAATCCTGTCTGACTCTTTGGTGATGAATGTAGCCTGCCAGGCTCCTCTGCCCATGGAATTTCTCAGGCAAGAATACTGGAGTGGGTTGCCATTTTCTTTTTCAGGGGACTTTACGGACCCAGGAATTGAACCCACATCTTTTATGTCTCCTGCATTGACAGGCAGATTCTTTACCACTAGTGCTACCTGGGAATCTCAAAGTATATCTCATTTAAAAATTAAATTGAAACTATAATGTGACTGAAGTGACAGCAAAACTCTTTAAAATACCTTTCACAATTGGTCAAAATGATGCATTGAAAAATTGAAAACCGTCAAATATATTTCCTGATATGTTCCTGATATGCAGTCACAGACACACAGCATTAATATTTATCCTCTAATCTTACCCTCCCATCTATAGTTTTTTCATTTTCTCCTCTCAATCTAAAATCATATGCCTTTCTCAGTGCTTCTCTTCTTAACCCCCACAGCATCTAGTGCATGCTTCTGTTATTGTGTACCTTGGGGGTACTGTTTATAATTCTCTGGTGCCTATTAGTTTCCTACACTAGACTGTAAAATTCTTCAGGGCCAGAACCTAGTTTAACTTGTAATACTTGTGGAGGTAATATTTGTTGCCTAACAAAGGCTGAATCCTTATACATAATTCCTTGATAGCAGAGTTCTGACTACATTTGAGGTATGCCCATAAATAATATGTAGTCCAGAGAAAGATATTATCTTTCCTGAACCAGGATAAGCAGAGGGTAGTAGCTTAGCATTGTAATTCTCTCCTATTACCAGTGATTAGTTTAGGCATAGTTGTTAGACATAATGCTGCTCAATGAGGGGCAGCATTTTAAGTGACTTCTGGAAAAGATTTTTTTAAGCTTTAAAAAGAAAATCAAGAATGAGTTGGCCACTCCCCTTCTTTGGAAACCTAATGTTCCTCATGTCAGGTCTGCAGCTGCAGAAATGATTTAGTAACCATGAGGGAGTTTGCCAGAGACACCAAGAACAGAAAACAAACAACTTGTTTCTTGTTTATTATCATTTAGCTCCTGAATCACCACCCCTGGAGTCATATATCTTCTTGGTATGAAAGATAAATTATTTTTAATTAAACTTGATAGACTGGAGTTCTCTGTTATTTGTATCAATGTCTCCTATGTAATGTCAGTTTTTTTCACTTTAATAGGCCCTAAAATATGTTAAATGAATAATAGACTATAGTTTCAATTAGAATGTAAACATCAGACTGGAAAAAAAAAAATCAAAGCCATGGTTTTTCTAGTAGTCATGTATGGATGTGAGAGTTGAACTGTGTAGAAAGCTGAGCACTGAAGAATTGATGCTTTTGAACTGTGGTGTTGGAGAAGACTCTTGAGAGTCCCTTGGACTGCAAGGAGATCCAACCAGTCCATCCTGAAGGAGATCAGTCCTGAGTGTTCATTGGAAGGACTGATGTTGAAGCTGAAACTCCAATACTTTGGCCACCTCATGTGAAGAGCTGACTCATTGGAAAAGACCTTGATGGTGGGAAAGACTGAAGGTAGGAGAAGGGGACGACAGAGGATGAGATGGTTGGATGGCATCACCTATTCAATGGGCATGGATGTGAGTAAACTCCAGGAGTTGGTGATGAACAGGGAGGCCTGGTGTGCTGCAGTCCATGGGGTTACAAACAGTCGGACATGAGTGAGCTGAACTGAACTGAACTGAATGCCTATGTAAATGTCAATTTTTTCACTTTACTAGGCCCTAAAATATGTTAAATAAATAATAGACTATAGTTTAAATTAGCAGAGAAGGCAATGGCACCCCACCCCAGTACTCTTGCCTGGAAAATCCCAAGGATGGAGGAGCCTGTTGGGCTGCAGTCCATGGGGTCACTATGAGTTGGACACAACTGAGCAACTTCACTTTCATTTTTCATTTTCATGTATTGGAGAAGGAAATGGCAACCCACTCCAGTGTTCTTGCCTGGAGAATCCCAGGGACAGAGGAGCCTGGTGGGCTGCCGTCTGTGGGGTCGCTAAGAGTCGGATATGACTGAGCGACTTCACTTTCACTTTTCTCTTTCATGCATTGGAGAAGGAAATGGCAACCCACTCTAGCATTCTTGCCTGGAGAATCCCAGGGACAGCGGAGCCTGGTGGGCTGCTGCCTATGGGATCGCACAGAGTTGGACATGACTGAAGCGACTTAGCAGTAGCAGAAGTTTCAATTAGAATGTGAACATCAGACTAGGAGAATTTAGCAAAGATCTTATCTTTTGCATCAGAGCTACATTATAAGATTTCTGAAATATCACCAGCAATATGAATTTCCAATAATCAAAGTTCTATCAAGTGTAATGTATTACAGAGATGATGAGTTGAATCCACAAGGCATTTATCTTTTGTCTTATTAAGAATTCTAGACTATGGAAGGAAATAAGCAAAATAATCAATTTCCATCACTTCAAATTTGTAGTACTGAATGTAAGTTACAGATCAAATGTAAAAAGCAAATCACACTTAGAATTTCCATCTTGACTTGTGTATTAAGTGATAAAATATTATAAGTTGTTATAAATTTTCCTTCCTGATATTAAATTTTATGAATACTTTCTTGACTCTAAATAGTATGGTTCATTTTTCAAATGAGAAGCCCAGAGTCATGGAGAACTTCAGATGTGGGAGGATATTATACCAAGAAAACATCAAACATTGCTCATACCAGGCCCTTTTCAAGTCAAATGCCATCATCCCAGGCAAGAAGAAAGAGACTACATATGCTCCACACCTCACTGCAATCTTGTTTGCAGCCTGTGACTGAGCAGAACACTGAAACTACACAGGTGTAAGAAACAGCTTTGCGCTTTCTATGCAGATCTATCCCCATGAGTTTAGTAATCAAATCATTATTTTTGTCAGGTCACCCATGCATTCCCTCAGAAGTTTTTAAGAATAAATGATCAAAGATAACTATAGAAAAACTCAGATAGAAAGATTAAACCAGAAGTAAACTATACACAACTACAATATTCCCTTTAAATTTTTTTCTTTTCTCAAAATATAAAGGTAGTTCTAGGAAATCTTTAAAAAAAAATTTCCCTCTGGCTAAAAATATAAACAAGCATAACCCAATAGTTACAACTCCCTTATTTTCCAAAAAGTGAAGGAGATAAGAGTTACAGCTTAAAGTGTTCATATCTTTGACCTAATGACTGTACAACAGAAAAGATGTTTGAAATTATTAGTGAAGAAAAACTTCAGTCAGATGTTCTTCATCAAACTATAATACTTTAAGTTCAAAATAATTGTTGAGGAAGGGTGAAGCAATTATAGAAAGTATTGTCAGGCTGTAAGTTCAGTGATGAAATGAGCCATGTTCATCTCCCTCATGTTCAGCTCTCAGTACATTACCTGGTGCAGAGACAATTCTCAGGAATCACAATTGATTCACTCACCCACTCACTCATTCTACATATCCATCCACAACTAGGCATTCAGCCTTACATTCATCCCAGGAATTAAGCCAGCACCGGTGATACAGGCAGAACACAGGCAGTTTTGTCTTCAAGGAGCAGTAATTGATGATACAGTTAGGATAGGAAGGAAGAACATCAATACTGTGAGGAAGTGCTAATGCTCAGTAGGTGACTGGTGGTTGTAATGGAAATATACAAAAATGTAATGAGAGTTAAAGGAAAAAATGGTGGGATTCATTTAGATTCAAAGGACAGCGGGAAGCTGGTGATGCTTTCTGAGAGGACCAGTCATATAGGTGGGAAGACAGATCTCTGCCGGCCACAAGTCAAGGAAGAGGAAGGATTTGGAAAGGAAGTGAACAAAGAAGGAGCCTGATGAAAGTCTGCTGAATGAATGTCATGGGAGAAGATGATGACTGAGCAGATGTCCCATTTGTGATCAATATTTCTCCATGTTGGAATATTTTTGGAGATGCTTTCTTACCAGGTTCTCCCACTTTTTCTTTTTGTGTTTAAAATCTGTGATAGGCAGATAAGAAGTATTGGTGCCAACCTCAAAACGATTCATTTTCTGGAATAGCCAAGGAATAATAATGAAAGGGAAAACAACAAGCATTTTATTCTGCTTTTCATACATACCACCACTGCTTTCATCTCCTTTTGCTCTGTTTTGATTTTTAACATGGTAAGAAGAACATAACACAAAATGATATTGTATTGGCTCAGAAATGAAACTGAACCTCAAGGTGATTAAGTGTTGGTTACTATACAATACTTCTAAATGGAAATCATATTAAATAGTATATGAAATATTATCATACCTAAGAGTATTTTCACTTATTTTAGCTTCTGAATGCATCTAGGACATGTTATTTACAGCTTGCTAATTACTGAATTTTTGTCATAAATATATGTGTGTGGGTGTTTATTTTTCACTGAATTTCAAAGGATATAAACATGAAATACTAAAATCAAAACAGCTTCCACAGTGCCTTGTGCCAGTCATAATAAAGTCCTATAATTTATTTTTAAAGGCAGAACATGTATAATTCAAAATTTAACAAGGTTGCTGCTTAAAGATCAGACTTAGGTAATCAATATAACTTCTATAATCCATACCTTAAGTCACTTCTGGCAAAATGTAATTCTTATCATAACACTTTTTCAGAAAACTCAGTTATTTCCAATTACATATTTTACAGTCTGTACTTCTATATTTGATTTTAATAAAAATTCTAACAAGTTGCTTGACATTAGTCATTGACTATAATAATAACTCATGACATTTACTTCCCATGGATACTCCTTTTCATGAACTTAATATCACTATCTATTTTAACATACATATGTAACACAAAGAACAAATTGATTACCTGAACAAAATAAGACATTAAGTCAGAGATTTGGTTTTTTAAAAATTGTTTTCGAATCATAATATACCATTAACATAAACCAAGCCCTTGGGCACCAGTACAGTTCATGAATCTAGGAAATGCATTAAAATTTTGGCTGAAGAGCAGTTTTGATATAACCTAGGCTTTGATATAGGAGAACAGCTTAGAAAAAGATTATTTATTGAAGTCAAGGTATATTCAAAAGCTTTTATATCATTCTAACTATAGTCATACTTATTAAGTGTAGTTGTATATATTGAAATTCTACAAATTTAACTTTCATTGGACCTACATTCTATGAATTCAGCCAACTATTAATCTCAAAATTATACTGCATGTGAAAAAGGGGATGCGTTACAAATAGACAGTTTTATGACAGAGAGAAAATTACTGACATGAAGTGCTAGGTTCTAACCCACTATGGAGCTGAGGGAACCTGAGCAAGTGCCTTTTCAACTCAGAATTTTAATCTGTAATATTGATGGCTTAATCATATAAGTTTCAAGTTAAAAATTCAGTTTTTTTTTAACATTCTGAACTGCCATTTATATACTGTCAATGCTTTTATATTCCAGTGGAAAGGAAAACAAGTAAATGAGCACAATAACTGTAGTTGTGACAGGCAGAATAATGGCTCCCCAAAGATGTCTATGTCCCAATTTAAGAATCAGTGAATATGTTAGGTTACATGGAAAAGGGAAATAAAGATTGCAAATGAAATAAAAGTTGCTGATTAACTGACCTCAATATGGGAAATCATTATTATCCATGTGGGCCCAATATAATAAAAAAGAGTTCATGAAACATGCAAAAGGGAAATAGAAGAGCCAGTATCAAAATAATACCAAGTAAGAAAAACTCAGCATGCCATTCCTGGCTTTCAAGATGGAAAAGGGCCATGAGTTAAGGAATGGAGGCTAACTCTACAAGCTGAAAAAGTCTGGAGAATTCTCTAGAGTCTCCAGAATGAAACATATCCCTGCCGACTTATTTTAGCCCAGTGAAAATGACTGCAGACTTCTGACCTCTAGAATGATAATACATTTGGGTGGTTTTAAGTTACTATTTGGGGTAATATGTTACACCACCAATAGAAAACTAAAATTGTAGTAATACATGCTAGGAATACACCTGTAGTCATAATGAAAAGAGCATACCTACTCCTCTCATGAGCTACTATGCATATGGTAGGGCAGCCTACCTAGCTGAGTATTTTAAAATACTTCTAATGTAAATGCATTTAGAAGTTCATATGCTTCGCTGCTGGTCACATGCCCACATTATAAGTAATTTTTCCCCCACTGGATATATGGGCAGAGTAATGAGGGTCTATCAGATTCTCAGTAACTGACAATAATTTTGAGACTCCCTTAATCTCTCCAAAAGTATAAATTTTAAAAAAGACCCTTTACAAAATAAAGTCAAAAAAAAAAAATAAATAAAGTCAATACATTTAATTATATACTTATAAAATGTATCACTACGGTAAATTCAGTTATATTAACAGTATATAGGTAAAATTTACTACATTTGAAACCAATTTTCTCCTTTGGCAAGAATTCATATGTATTTCTTCTGATTATGTAGTTTATATGATTATGAAACCATTATAGTCAACTGTCAACCAAAACGGCTAATGGCTGCCAAATAATTTCTAAAAGAAATTCTAAATATCCAAACTTTAATGGAAAATTCTATCTAATGTAGGATGTGGGAATATTTTAATGTGTGAAATGTCATGCAGGAAAGAGCTCTGATGTTAAGGGTTTCTTTAGTCTGTGAGAGTATTCAAGGGCCCTGCTCAGCACTCCTTATTGTCTTTCTCATAGACAAACACCCAATTTCTTTTATATTATCAGCCCGCACTCTGATTACAACTAAGTCTATGACTCCCTATCTAGTCATCCATTGACAAGCTTAGAAATAAGAGAAGGAAATTGCCTTTACTTTGTGTTGAGGCTCCAGTGACTACTCTTGAATCACTTCTATACTTGCCCTGATATTGACCCTCCAACACATGTCACAGCAAATCTCATTTGTGCCTTACTTTCTAATAATGAAATAAAACATACTTATTGAAAAAAATTGAAGACAAATGAAGAATATTGAAGTAAAACATACTTAAGAAGCCAAGGGTTCTGGATTCAGTTCTGCATGTTTAATGGAGAATGTGGCACAAATAATCTCTGAATTCTAAAACGTTCCTGTCGGTGCCTTCTAGAGTCACAGTGATACTGAGTCTTGCTTAACAACTGAAGGCTAGCAGAAATCCTCACCTTTAGGACTTCCTCTAGCCCCAGCTTCTTCCAGGATAGATCACAACTACTTGGAATTTGGAGGTATACAGGCTAGTAAGGCAGAGAACTCACTCCAGTGTTCTTGCCTAGAGAATCCCAGGGATGGGGAAGCCTGGTGGGCTGCCGTCTAGGGAGTCATACAGAGCCAGACACGACTGAAGTGACTTAGCAACAGCAGTAGGCTAGTAGGGATTAAACTGAGATATGTGTCCAATTAAGAGATATTCCAGTGTGCTATCTCCTTTACAATTCATCGTTGTAGTCTGCTTATTTTTATAAACTTTATTCTTCCTGAAAATTCTGAAATTCTTGAGTCTATTTGGGGCAAATGCCTGAAAGAATAAAGCTGCACAAGGAAATACAAATTGTAATTCTTCCTTCCAAAATAAAGATTGGAAAAATTCCACTATCACAAAAGCAAGAGTATCCTTGTTTCAAGACAGCTGGGATATTACTTAATTGTTATTTGTTTCTAGAGGAACAAACATTTTATAAATTCAAAATTGTTAAGTATATCAACTTGTAACAAACCACTGTGAATCTGAAAATAAACCATCACTAAAGCCAGTGCTGTCTGTTTATATCAGGCCATTGTCCTGTTTTTGAGATATCAAACTAAGATCACATGGTTTTATTTGAATTTGGTGGATTAATAAAAATTGTTTATTTTCAGTATAAATTTCTACAAGTAGAGATTATCACACACAAGATGAGATGTAACTGTGAAGAGTTTTTGAAGGGAATGCTGCTGCTGCTGCTGCTAAGTTGCTTCAGTTGTGTCCAACTCTGTACGACCCCAGAGATGGCAGCCCACCAGGCTCCCCCAGCCCTGAGATTCTCCAGGCAAGAACACTGGAGTGGGTTGCCATTTCCTTCTCCAATGCATGAAAGTGCAAAGTGAAAGTGAAGTCCTTCAGTCGTGTCCAACTCCTAGCGACCCCATGGACTTTAGCCTTCCAGGCTCCTCCATCCATGGGATTTTCCAGGCAACAGTACTGGAGTGGGGTGCCATTGCCTTCTCCAGAAGGGAATGCTAAAGACTGGTAATTAATATGAACAGATAATGATACAAATTCTCTCCTGAAAAAATCTCACTGCAAGTGTTGGCATTCTTTGCAGATGACTAGTCAAAAATGGCCTGAAAATACTATTATAAATAAATGCTAACTTAAACTGAATGTGTTTGATAATGTCCATGTACTTTCTTTAATTCTGTCTTCTATTTTCCCAAACTCTTAAAAATCTGAAGCTATGCATGTACATTTAGTTTCATCCTCGTCTCCTTCTAAAATAGATATGTTTAATACAACCGATAACAATGTCTCCTAGTGTTTACAGTACTTGAAAATGGCTCCTTGTACCTCATAAAATCATGAGTGTCTGCTTTACCCTATCCATTTTATTTCTTCAGTAATAATAATGGCATTTTTAGCTTTTCCTATCTGAGGTTTATTAGAATACTGGCATAGTCAAATAAGGAAGTTTTAAGAACATTTCATTTCAAGTATCCTAAGGAAATCATTTCCTGACAATTAAAATCTAACCAGGAGCTCATAAGTGCTGTTGTAAAAGAAAATGACCCTTCTAACAGAAGAAAAGATGGGCGTTTTCAACCATTCTGTTGAAAACTTGAAATAAATGATAGACATGACTGGTTGGAATTTTATAGCTTTTGATACACTCATTATCTAAAAAAACAAAAAGTCTTTTGACTTTCAAACATCCTAAGATTAAAAGCAAGCAATGGACAACACTGTCAACACTGACCACGTTTCTTGCAGTAAATGCCTCACTGGGAAAGGTGAAGGATTAATCCTGGTAGTTAATAAATTCAAGAAGAGATTTTGTTGAGGATAAGAGGTGTCTTTACTGCCATCAGAATGCCCCCAAAATAGATGGTTGTCATTTGATAATTTTTTAAAAAATCAAGACTAAAATCATTAAAGTGTAAAAAATATTAAACATTTTCATAGATGCTGATTCTGTGAAGACAAACACACTTCCTCCTGTTCTTACTACTACTACTACTAAGTTGCTTCAGTCGTGTCTGACTCTGAGCAACCCCATAGATGGCAGCCCACCAGATTCCCCCGTCCCTGGGATTCTCCAGGCAAGAACACTGGAGTGGGTTGCCATTTCCTTCTCCACCTCCTGTTCTTAGACACTAAAAACTGATCAGTAACCAATAGGTAACTTGAGTCTCCCTGGCCCATCGGTTTATAGCCTATGATAAGGATCTATGCCCGGTGATGCCACTGTTATATCTAATTCTGATATGCAACAGAGTTGCCCCTGACAGCTCTTCATACTTTGTTTCTCTCAAGATTTTAATCAGAGAAGAAAAAAGAAACCTCTATTTATTAATAACAAGTTATTTCCTTTAATTTTCCTTTTCTTCTTTCCCTTATCAAAAATGGTGCAGTAACTCATAAGTACTACAAATGATTTTCATTGATGGAAAAATGGAAACTTCCTGCAGCTGTTTCACAAATACCCTAAGAGAATCATTTACAGCCTGTAAGGAGCCTTTATTAGAAATAAGGAACATAGCAGGCAAGCAGATTAAATGGCTCTTTCCCTAAAGCTGCATCTGCTTTTAAGTCAATAAAATATTCAGATTGTTTAAAACTATTGAACATGTGGCATACAATAATTTCAAGTGAATACAACTTTGCTAGGATAATCCTTTCCTTAAAGTTACTGGAGAGCTTTAGGAAAATAAGAACTCACTCTGAAATTTCAAAGGCAGCCAGTGTTGTCCTCTTGCCTGGGATTTTCACAAGGCTACACTATAGTGGAAGGTTCATAGGTCTTGAAACAGATCAGAATTTTGGTAAAGTCACAACTCTGTCTCAGGTAAAAACCTGCCTGCCAATTCAGGAGCCACAGGAGACGCAGGTTTGATCCCTGCGTCGGTAAGATCCCCTGGAGGAGGAAATGGCAATCCATTCCAATAATCTTACCTGGGAAATCCCATGGACAGAGGAGTCTGGCAGGCTACAGTCCATGGGATTGCAAAAAGTTGTACACCACTGAACACACACACACACACACAACTCTGTAACTTAATAGTTGGGAAACCTTGGGTAAGTAAACTTTACCCTTCCAAGTCTCAGGGTCTCAGTAACAAGGGAATAACCATCTCTCCTAAAGGAGATCAAGACAGTTTTCACATTCTGCTCAGCTTGACTCAACTGTAGGCAGGGCTCCAGGCTTCTCTGTCCTTCCCTATTTCCTAGAGTTTGCTTAAACTCTTGTCTATTGAGTCGGTGATGCTATCCAACCATCTCATCCTCTGTCGCATAGTTTTTAAATTACTTTGAATCACTGTTTTCTTTTTAATTAAAAAAGGGTCTTACATAGGGTTATAGAAAACAATTTAAGAACCAACCAGATTTATTGATGTTTTGCCATAGATGATTGAATCCCATCCATCTGTCTCTCTCTTATGAAATAAAATATTACAGAAATAAAATACCCAAATAACTGATAATGGTTGTTCAGTAAATATTACTTTTTTCTATCTCCCTCTCTTTCCAAGCACACAATTCTTCTCAGAACAGAAATCCCTGAAAATCCCAAGTGTGTTTTTACCCCCAAAAGATCAAGTATATGGGTATGATACGGCTGTTAAACAACTTTTGTTTTTTATGTAAGAACAGATTCAAGGAATCACACAGCAAGTTATATTCCTGGCATCTGCTGAGCTGGTCTGCACATTACTGCCTGTTACAGTTATGGGGCTTTTTGACAGCTGCCTCTTGGCCAGAGGATCCAGAAGATCTCCAGTCCAAATACAGTGCCACCCACAGCAAATTCCAAGCAGACAGGGCAAATACTTTGTTCCCTAAGCAAAATGCAAGTTTTCTCTTTAGAAACAGATACAATCATGGCACAGGGATATCAGAGAACCGTCTCATCAAGAGGCATGGGGATGGCATGGATAGTAATATTAAATGTAAAATCTCAAAGACTGAGAGAGTCTGAATGTGATCTGAGTTAATCCAAAGAAACCTCCCTTTACAAGAGGCTCTCTGAGTGAAAAATAAAACACAAATCACTCACTATCAGTTTGATTTTCATGAGTATGAAAATGGCTTTTTATTCTCTAGTAAGATTACTCGAAGACTATTTGGAGCCATTTTTAAATCCATTTTAATTAGATTCCATTTCTCTGAACATTGCTACATGACTCTTAAAGGGGAATGATACAAAATATGTGAATTTTTAAATAAAAGTGCTTTTTCAAAGGTGAGTTTCCTGTTATGGAATAAGTAAGCAGTGACATACCAAGATCTCTGTTGAAATATTTGATAATTTTTTTGAAATGCTTTACAACATTTTTCAATCCATATCATCTTATGACAGGCTCCAGTTCAACTTATTAACTGGCAGTATTTATTTCTAAGAGTAATTACAACCAGATCAGAAGAGAGCACTGCAAATTATTTATAAGTATTAATATTAATAGTTAATATATAATTTGAACATTTTTAATGATTATATATCCTTATTGTAAGGTTATGCTCTGAAGGTCAACAATAACTTTTATTTGTTTAGCCGAAGAGCATAAAAGCAAAGGAATAAAGAAAATTTATGTTAAATTTAGTGAAGGATATAAGCTGATCATGAAAAATAAACATAATTAATAGAAAATTATTCTTGAAGTAGTTATGCAGAATATTATTTTTCTAAATTTTGAAAATTGACTTCTACTTCCTTGGCATAAAAATAGAAGACATATACAGACACTTAAAGCTTGTTTAAAGCACATGTGGAAAATACCACAATATATTTGAGCTTGTTATAATTAATTAACATGACTTGTAGAAAGAAGAATTTCAAGGAGGCCATTAAGACTGTAAGATTTCTAGCAATGTCAGGATATTATATCTGATGCTTTAGCTTAAATACACCATCAGAAAATATGAATAACAAATGACAATGAATTATTGTGATAAAATTAGGATAATATTCTATATTCATATTTAACTTAGAATTACTGATTCCTTGTATATTACAGATACTTGAGCAATATTCTTAAAATGTTTGGAATTCTACTTTTAGTTTCTCTCACAATTTAATAAGTTTTATTTTTAATAAGTTTTTTTTTTTACTTTTTAAATAAGTTTTACTTTTCACTTTTTAAAACAATGATGCAATAAATCACAGAAACTTTGAGTGGCAACGTAATACACAGAAGACATACATTCCCCACTTTCTATTGACCTTAAGTACATCTCTAGCTCAGGGATTATCTTTTTAATGCTGCATTAACCAAAACAAGATTTTAGTGTTCCACATAAGCCCTTTAAAATATAGATTTCTAAGTACATTCTTCTCTTGCTTATATGGGAAAATGAAAATATAAATAGACTGCATATTGATTTCATGCTGCTGCAATTAGGATAAAATAATATCAGATCTATCATTCTCTGTATATTATTATTTAGTGGTTCTGAAAATGCTAGTATCCTAGAATCACTTGGGTAATTTAAAAATAATCTAATATTGAGCTAACTATGAGCGATTCTGATTGAACTGGTTCAGGATGGAACATGTTGTAAATCTTCCCAGGTGATTCTGATTTTTGGCCAGCACTGAGATCCACACCGGTATGGCACAAAACCAAAGGGACAGACTCCGAGGATATCTGAAATATTCCTCAGCACAGTGGCGCTCCACTTTCTATACCATCCAGCTCTAAGAAATTTTAGAACATATATTCCGGGATTTCTTCATCTCTCCATCTGGAAAACATCAGTTTTTTTCTTTGGTACAATTAGCACTCCTCTTTTATAAGAACCTTGCATTTATTCTGATTTGTAATAACATCCACAGATCAGCAAAGGAGATTAAAAAGAATCTCAAGCCAATGGAGTCAGTCTCCCACGCTTGTGAAACTCCTGCTTTCCACAGCACTGTCTGCTCAGAAGCTAAATATAGGCATCTTTTATCCTCTCTACCACCTTCACTGGTGTTTCTTTCCTCTCCCCCATTTTTTTTTTAAAGAAGCTATTTTCCTAGGAAGTTCAGAAAGGAGTGCAAGAAACTGTGTTCTTATATTAGCTTCTGTGTTTGAATTCTGACACTGAGGGGGCGGGGGAACTTTCACAGTTCTGTTTGCCTATATAAGCCCAGATGAATTGTTAGTATTTAACTCAATACAGAAAAGAAGTTAAGATACCTAAAGGTACTATATACTACCAGTTCCAATTCCACTCCTCTGTTGTTTAAAGGACTAGTGTGTATCAGCTGCTGTTTATATCAGTCCACAGGTTATAAGAAATCCAGTACAGCTTCCCTCATTTCATGGATTAGGAAATTTATGAGGTCTAACCTTTATAACCTAAGCTAGGTAAATGTCACACATCTTAACCATCAGCAAGAAAGCTCTCACACACACTGAACCAAAGATACAAAAATAGTCTTTTCAAATTTCATTCCAATCTCGCTTAAGCATTGCAAGGCACAATACATTAGATAAGAGCCATGGCAAAAGCTATAGGAAATGGTAATCAATAAAACACTGCACAGCAGACTGTTTCCTCCATGAGTTCTGTCAACAAATATATGGAGAGGACTGCTCATCTTTATCAAAATTTTATCAAGCACAACAGAACGTTCTGGATTCAGTTCACAGAATAAGTGCTCTAACGGAAAACATGGGGGTTCAATTTTCTAGGCTCAGAAAATAAATTTGATGTAAGTGCTGAACTGAACCATGGAAAAATAATTAGAATTTCCTCACTGAGAAGAAAATTTATACAACTTGTATATTTACTCTAGTAAGTGGAGCCAGATTTTAGGGTGGCTTAAGGAGAATGCTATCTATAACTTTCCAGTTGCAAATAATATTTACCTCTTTTTTCTTTGAGTCTGGCCATGTAGTCCTTGCTGCCTGAGAGTACTCAGATGTCCCCGACTACACCAGCATAGTAGTGATCTGGTAGAGCGTAGGTAAGATGGATCCTGAATGCATCCAGTGAAAGACAGTGTGCTGCTGCTGCTGCTGCTAAGTCGCTTCAGTCGTGTCTGACTCTGTGCGACCCCATAGACGGCAGCCCACCAGGCTCCCCCGTTCCTGGGATTCTCCAGGCAAGAACACTGGAGTGGGGTGCCATTTCTTTCTCCAGTGCATGAAAGTGAAAAGTGAAAGTGAAGTGACTCAGTCGTGTCTGACCCTCAGCGACCCCATGAACCCCCTTCCAGGCTCCTCCATCCATGGGATTTTCCAGGTAAGAGTACTGGAGTGGGGGTGCCATTGCCTTCTCCAGAAAGACAGTATAAACCTAACTAAAAGCCTCATTCTCATGAGAACATTTACAAGACACACCTGACTTTCACAAAGGCCTCTTTAAACAACACACCTGAGTCACAAATTTCTCATATCAGCCATCTACATTCCTGGGAAGGAAAATGTCTTTCTTCCACATTGCTGTCAAAATAGAGTGTATCTTCTAATTCAAAAGGTATGTCAAATAAAATAGCCGCATGCTACATAAACTTAATCTAAGCAGTAAAAATACAACTCAGCCTTCACAAATTACGTGTATAGCCTTCACTTTATTCCATTGTATTCAGCTCACTTTTTAGATATGAGATTTTAATTGCTTATCTTTTTTTCAATTTTCTTTTACTTCCCTTCTTTCTCATTGTCTAGCACTGTCTGCATATGTGATAAACCTTACATTACTCACATTTTCTTGCTTAAAGATCCCATTTCTCATGCATCAATATGCAGCAATCTGTCTTCTACTGGGAACTGCTTAAGTACCCAAGAATACATTTCATATCAAGTGAGGAAACTTCCTGTTCTCTACATGAATTCAAATGAGTTTACATGTCTTATTAAGAGGTCTGTTTCATAGCCTATTAAGTGAAGAGATTGGATTTAATCATGTAAGTTTCTTTTACTTTAATATCCTTTTTTGTGTGTGAAAGTAGATAATAAATAATTGCTTTTCCATAATATTGTTAATTTTAATATGCATTGAAATTCATATTTGTTTAATTAATAGAGAATATTTTTTCCAAAGGCATTTTAAAGTTTTATACTTTTGAAATTTTACCTGTGTTGTAACCATTTTACTACTATGGGTTTTTAATATTTTATTTGTGATTAAAAGATTGAGATAAATAGTGGAAATCAACTGAGCACGATTTAAAAGCTCCTCTCTTGAAACAGAGAGGATAAATTATTTCAGGCTGGGCTCAGGAGAAGGTACAGTAATAGGAATTGAGTAAGGCCTGATAGGGGAGAAGGCAATGGCACCCCACTCCAGTACTCTTGCCTGGAAAATCCCAAGGATGGAGGAGCCTGTTGGGCTGCAGGCCATGGGGTCACTATGAGTTGGACACGACTGAGCGACTTCACCTTCATTTTTCACTTTCATGCATTGGAGGAGGAAATGGCAACCCACTCCAGTGTTCTTGGCCAGAGAATCCCAGGGACAGGGAGCCTGGTGGGCTGCCGTCTGTGGGGTCGCACAGAGTTGGACACGACTGAAGCGACTTAGCAGCAGCAGCAGCAGAAGCAGCAGCAGCAGCAGCAAGGCCTGCCAGGAGGTTGGCCATTTTGACTACATGGGGGAGCAGTCTTACTAGTTTTGAGCTCCCTTAGATTAGGTGCCTCAGAAAGGCTTTTACTTCCTAATTAGCTCCGTAGATTAGCAGTCTCTGAAAGGTTTTTGCTAGAACTGAACTGCCAAGCTCACACTTAAGAATTTTATACAGCAGATTATCCTGAGTCTTGAAATTTTCTGGATTGAGATGAAATAGTGAAAGGAAAATTTCTTTGTTGGTATTTGCAGAATTGCTTTTGAACTGCGGTGTTGGAGAAGACTCTTGAGAGTCCTTGGACTACAAGGAGATCCAACCAGTCCATCCTAAAGGAAATCAGTCCTGAATATTCATTGCAAGAACTGATGTTGAAGCTGAAACTCCAATACTTCAGCCACATGATGCGAAGAGCTGACTCATTTGAAAAGACCCTGATGCTGGGAAAGATTAAAGGCAGGAGGAGAAGGGGACGACAGAGGATGAGATGGCTGGATGGCATCACCAACTCAATGGACATGAGTTTGGGTAAACTCCGGGAGTTGGTGATGGGCAGGGATGACTGGCATGCTGAAGTTCATGGGGTCACAAAGAACTGGACACGACTGAGTGATTCAACTGATACTGATCTGCAGAATAGTCTGGCAGCTGAGGTAAGAGTATGAGTGAAAAATGGGAGACAATGTAATGTCAGAATGTAGGGGATAAAAGCCTCTCTGAGGAGAGTGTGATTGAGTATGGCATTACCACACACACTCCCACACTCACACACACAAACTGGCAAAAAATTCAAATCACTTGGGTAAAAGAAAAGGAGCAAAGGAAAAGTAGGATCCAAATCCAGCTTAAATCCAGCTGAAAACTGGAGCTTTGATAATTAGAAGATCTACTGGGAAATCATAAAGAAGAGCTGGGCTTCCTCGGTGGCTCAGACAGTGAAGAAACTGCATGCACTGGAGACGACCCGAGTTCAGTCCCTGGGCCAGGAAGATGCCCTGGAGAAGAGAATGGCTGCTCACTCCAGTGTTCTTGCCTGGAGAATCCCACGGACAGAGGAGCCTGGTGGGCTCCAGCCCATGGGGTTGCAAAGAGTCAGAAACGACTGAGCAACTTTCATAGAAAAGCTATTTTAATACTAATTTTCTGTAATACTGATAATAAAGCCACTCAGGAAAAAAATATATCTATTAAAAAAATAATACTAGTACTATATTTAACATATTAAGCAGAATATAGTCATTATTTGATACAACTATAAAGTTTTAGAAAACAAAGGTGAAAGAAATCCAGATATTTCATTTTGTCCTTAAGAGTGGCTTGAATTGTTGAAAAATAATTGTTTTTGAAGTACTATTAGCAACATTTACTTATACTTAAGTCATAATTCACTGTGATCAAATAACTTTTGGTTCTTAGTCCTTTGGAGAGGTACCACACCATTTCAGTGTAGTCAAGTATATTACACTCTGTTTAAAGCAAAATAAAAGTTAATACTTTGTCAAATTTTACTAATATCACTGACAATGTTTTTAACCACAAACACAGACATTCCTTTTTTAAACAAAAGCTTGATGATTTAATCTCTTATTTGATCAAACATTTTTAGGAGTTATAAAGCCTTAATGGTAATAGACTTTAATTAATTTGATAAATTATATTATAAATGAATTTACTTATGTACTATTAAATATTCTCATAAATAATTAAAATTAAGCTATACTTGTCAAAACAGTTTAATAAACTGGGCTTGACTATAGTCACCTTGAATTTCTAGTGTGTTCATTTTCTAATTCACAAAATCTAATAAGTCAAGAATGAGAGTTCTACATTTGAACTAAGAGGGTTCTAAGAAAATTATTAGGTTTACTTGAAAATAGTCACTTAAACTATGTAAAATGATTATTTATAAATGAGATGAATAAAATATCAGTAGCATCAAACTTCGTTTTCTGAATGTTGAGCTTTAAGCCAACTTTTTCAGTCTCCACTTTCATCAAGAGGCTTTTTAGCTCCTCTTCACTTTCTGCCAAAAGGGTGGTGTCATCTGCATATCTGAGGTTATTGATATTTCTCCCGGCAATCTTGATTCCAGCTTGTGCTTCTTCCAGCCCAGTGTCTCTCATGATGTACTCTGCATAGAAGTTAAATAAGCAGAGTGACAACATACAGCCTTGACCTACTCCTTTTCCTATTTGGAAACAATCTGTTGTTCCATGTCCAGTTCTAACTATTGCTTCCTCACCTGCATACAGGTTTCTCAAGAGGCAGGTCAAGTGGTCTTTTATGCCCATCTCTTTCAGAATTTTCCACAGTTTATTGTGATTCACACAGTCAAAGGCTTTGGCATAGTCAATAAAGCAGAAATAGATGTTTCTCTGGAACTCTCTTGCTTTTTTGGTGATCCAGTGCATGTTGGCAATTTATTCTCTGGTTCCTCTGCCTTTTCTAAACGAGCTTGAACATCTGGGAGTTCACGGTTCACGTATTGCTGAAGCCTGGCTTGGAGAATTTTGAGCATTACTTTAACTAAGATCTTGGCATTTGGTCCCATCACTTCATGGGAAATAGATGGGAAACAGTGAAAACAGTGTCAGACTTTATTTTTGGGGGCTCCAAAATCACTGCAGATGGTGACTGCAGCCATGAAATTAAAAGACGCTTACTCTTTGGAAGAAGTTATGACCAATCTAAATAGCATACTGAAAAGCAGAGACATTACTTTGCCAACAAAGGTCCGTCTAATCAAGGCTATGGTTTTTCCTATGGTCATGTATGGATGTGAGAATTGGACTGTGAAGAAAGCTGAGCACCGAAGAATGGATGCTTTTGAACTGTGGTGTTGGAGAAGACTCTTGAGAGTCCCTTGGACTGCAAGGAGATCCAACCAGTCCATTCTGAAGATCAGCCCTGGGATTTCTTTGGAAGGAATGATGCTAAAGCTGAAACTCCAGTGCTTTGGCCACCTCATGAGAAGAGTTGACTCACTGGAAAAGACTCTGATGCTAGGAGGGTTGGGGGCAGGAGGAGAAGGGGATGACAGAGGACGAGATGGCTGGATGGCATCACTGACATGATGGACGTGAGTCTGAGTGAACTCTGGGAGTTGGTGATGGACAGGGAGGCCTGGCGTGCTGTGACTCATGGGGTTGCAAAGAGTTGGACATGACTGAGCAACTGAACTGAACTGAGCATCAAACTGCTGCTCCTGCTAAGTCGCTCCATTGTGTCTGACTCTGTGCAACCTCATAGACAGCAGCCCACCAGGCTCCCCTGTCCCTGGAATTCTCCAGGGAAGAACGCTGGAGTGGGTTGCCATTTCCTCCTCCAATGTGTGAAAGTGAAGTGAAAGTGAAGTCGCTCAGTCGTGTCTGCCTCTTCACAACCTCATGGACTGCAGCCTACCAGTCTCCTCCATCCATGGGATTTCCTGGTGAGAGTACTGGAGTGGCTTGCTATTGCTGCTGCTAATTCATTTCAGTCATGTCTGTCTCTGTGTGACCCTATAGATGGCAGCCCACCAGGCTCCTCCACCCTGGGATTCTCCAGGCAAGAACACTAGGCAAAGACAAATCAATCCATGATTATTAAGGAACATGGTAATTTGGTAAGAAGTATAAATTGACCTACATTTGTGTGAGGTTTTACTATTAGCAAAATACTTTCACATTCATTAAATCATTACAGCCTTATAACAACATGTTAAATGGTATCCTTTAGAGGAGAAATATAAGGGCTTCCCAGGTGGCTCACCATTAAGGAATCTGTCTGCCAGGAGTTGCAGGAGATAAAGATTCAATCCCTGTGTTTGGAAGATCCCCTGGAGCAGGAAATGGCAACCCACTGCAGTGTTCTTGCCTGGAGAGGAGCCTGGAGGACTATAGTACATGGGATCACAAAGAGTCGGATACACAAAGAGTGTGATATATGCATACTTTCCTAAAGTCTTAGGAAATTGGGTGCTAGTGGAGGACGGTTAGTCTGTCAGTATTACTCTGGTAGAAATAATATGTGTGATACCAGGCAATCTGGGGAACAGTACCTCATGAAGGTATACACAAAATAAGGCAAAGGAAATGCACATAAGGAGAGAGACATGAGCTGATGAATAGTGGGAATCTGAGCAAATCAAGCAGAAGAATGATGGAACTTTGTATGTATCTCATTCTGTGTCAGCAGAGCTTTCATCCTATGCAAATAATATAATGGAATTTAAACCAAGACATAAAGTGAACAGTAATTAGCTATGCTGCCATACATAATTTACTTAGCACCACACTAGAGGAAGAGTTTGGGATGAGTTTCTGATGTATGCAAAGAATAAGGTGGAATGATTTGGTGATTTTTGTCTGTTCAATTATGTTAAAGGTTACAGACTTCTTGAATCCTGAAACTGCTTATCCGTGTTGCCTCATCCATTTTACCTTTCAGCACTGCTGCCTAAGAAGAGCAGAAGCTTATGTTTCTGATGCCATAGACATTCACTTGGGGTTTGAGAAATTGTAGCATCCTTCTGCTGATCTTAATCTTCTTGCCTCCTACTTTGTAAAGGAAGACTGGGTGAACCCCAAGTGCACACAGGGAAGAGTATAGTGACTCAAGAACTCTGTGCTGTGCTTAGTTGCTCAGTCATGTCTGACTCTGTGTGACCCTATGGACTGTAGCCCACCAGGCTCCTTTGTCCATGGAATTCTCCAGACAAGAATACTAGAGTGGGTTGCCTATTAGGTAGAAAATAACACTGTTAATCTTCATTTGAAAGCAAGCTTCAGACCTAGTTAAGTAATTTGACCATGAACACATGGGAAATGGAAAAACTGAACCTCAAATCCAGATCTTCTGGTTTCAAATTTACACTTTTTCCTATAAATTAACATTATAAACATGACATAAGTTACATTATCTATGACAAATTTTTGTAGTAGAATGTCATATTTTTTACTAGTTGGGGTAAATAAGTTGTCAAACGTTGATCTATCATTATGAGGATAGCTATTCATATAGTATCCTAATTTACTGAAAAAAATCTTCATTCAAAATTGCACTCCTCAAATGCTTAAATAAAACATGTATGTTGGTGAATAATCTCAGAATTCAATTATGGTAGCTAAGGTTGAGATAAAATCTACCTGTCTTCTTCATAAATGCTGTCAATTCCCTCCACTAAATTTTTAGCAAGGTTGTTAGAGTCACATCTTTTCTCTCCTTCTTTGTTTAAACTGACATGGCATTGTAACTTATGGTGAGATTAAACAAATGTCAAGTAATATGAAAAGGAAAGAAAAGGAGGTCTGTAATATGTCTGCATTATACACATGCCAAAAATTACTCCTTTGGAAACCACGATTGACATGACTGGTACTCACCCATATGTGGATATCCTTTCCTTTCTTGAGGACATGGGGATGACAGAAAGGGCTACATGACGAGTTTTGGCCAATGACACAAACAAGGACTGAGCAAAAAGTACAGCTAAGATTCTCCAGTCTCTCCTGTTCTGGTGGTTTTGGAAGAGGACGCATGGCCAGGTGCTGGAGACACATTCAGCCCAGCCCGGATCACTGAACGACCACCTGAGGTACACCTGCCTCAGACTCAGGGTAAACTTGGAGTAAACGAGAAACAACACAACACTTCTGTGATACTAGTTGCTTGCTGCCACAGCATGCGCTAGTTTATCTTGGCTTATGTTTTTACTTTCTATCTGCCAGCATCTTTCAAGTAAGTTTCACTTAAATGTCTGTAAGCTTTATAGATGACCTGTGCACAAAGCAGGGGCTGCGCTTTGAGCAGTCCTGAGAAGGGGTGAACAGCATGGGCTGTGGAAGCTGACCTCCTGCCTTACAATCCTGCCATGGCCACTGCCTGGCTCTATGACCTTAAACAGCAGTGACACAGTTTCCTCATTTGTACAATGTAGGTAATAATACAGTGTGTAAGACACTGCATTTTAGGAGGGAAAAATGATATTATGAGCAAAAAATAACACAAAAACACACAGAGAATGACACAAGGCAAGCCATTTGATAAGGGCTAGATATCATGTATTGTCAACATCAACTCTAACCTACCCAAGGGCACACAGTGTTTTATTTAGCTGACCCCAAATCCCCTTTGGTGGTTAGGACAATTGACAACTACATCACCAAATAGTTGAAAAAACCTATCTATAGTCTAATAACAAAAGGATGGAAATGCTTTTATTAGAGCTCTAATGCACTGGTTTTTAGATAGATCCACTCTGTGGATCTATCAGCTGTCAGGGTCAATGTTAAACAGATGAAACTCCTAAATGAAATACCAGTAATGGAAGTGACACAGGTAGTGTCAAACGGTATTAATACTATGAAATCAGAACGTGTTAGGGGAAAAATAATCCAGAATAATAGACAGCCTTTGAACTTAAGATAAAAAACCAGAAAGGTAATGCCTCTGGTATAACACATGAGAAAATGAAGCTTGAATTATTCAACAGCTCATTCATTTTTGATGGTAGGGAAATTGCCTGAAATCCTTTTCACATTCTGCAAAGATCAAACATATTAGGAATGTCAAAATAATATTAGACATCCCCTTTCAAGAGTCAAAATAACTCCTCAGAACAAAGGAAAAAATGGCAAATTTCAGGGCACTAAAGAACACAATTAAATGCTGATATTGTGGGGAAAATACATGGAAGTCCTGCTGGTACTATTAATAAAATGTCAGCCAGTCATTTACTAAGGAGTAAGTTTTGGCAAAGCACTGAAACTGGGGTCCTGGATTTCTTCACTTTTAAATCAGGATAGTCATTTCTATTTTATACATTCATATGCGAAGTAGAAAAAACTAATGTATGTAAAGTTTCAGAAAACATTAAAAATATTAGTTTACCCATCTTTGATCAGCCTGCAATTCATGTCATAAGCAAAGTTTCCTATGTATTTTGCTTGGTCTTCACATAGTTCTATATCCCAGGTTGTTCTAACTATGTTTTAAAGAGAATATTGTTTGCAGAGCTTCTTTATGTCCCACTCTAAGTTTATCCAAAAGACCAGATTGACAAATCCAAGTGCTTCCAGTGAAATAACACCCTTCATAAGGGATGCTCCACTAAAATGCAGCTAATGCAGTTTTATGGGCTACCCTGGGTGGCTCAGTGGTAAAAAAATCCGCCTGCCAATGCAGGAGATGCAAGCTTAATCCCTGGGTCAGGAAGATCCTCTGGAAAAGGAAATGGCAACCCACTGCAGTATGCTTGCCTGGGAAATTCTGTGGATAGAGTATGGTCAGCTACAGTCCATGGGGTTGCAAAAGAGTCAGACATGACTTAGAGACTAAACAATAATCATGCAGTTTCATGTTCAACACTGCTGCTTGCCCAAATGGTAGTACCACAGCTATCATTATTTCAGAGTCAGGCGACTTACACAATTCTAAAATCGTGAAAGGTTTAGTCTAAAAATTTGAATACAGTGTCACAGTTCCATATGGACTCAAAAAATGTCTGTGATTTTGCAACAGTGTCTAGTAAACGTCAGAGTCTGTGTACTTTACCTAATTATGTGATATGGAATTTTATTGCTCATAAAGCATTTCCTCACTTAGAAAACATCACTAGGTAAAAAATGCACAACAATGCAATCTTTTGCTACAAATTTGAGTGTACATTACAGCATGTGAAACTGAGGAAAGACCAGAGAAACTGGGGAAAGAAACCCGAACCAGGACAAATACAAGACATTGCATTATTGCCTATATTCCATGGGAAAAAAATTCAGTCAAGGAGGTGATTTAAGACTTGATTACATCATTCCCAGAGCAATTATATGTGGAACTACTCAGCCTTTTCTTCACGAAGCATCCAAGAACTATAATTAGAACATGAAGATAAAATGCCCTGCAGTTTCAGAGACTGTGTAATTGCTGTTCTTGGTGATGTTAAAAGCAACTACTGATTTGTCTAAAGAAAGCCATATAATATATAGTGCCTTATTCCTTTATTCATTAAGCAGTTAGATGCAGGCATGATTCAAGCACAAGATTTTTCAGGTTAATTAAATCACTTCAGTTAATAGCAGACATTTTTTTATAGATTATTATTAAACTAATAAGAGGAGGTATGAATATAATCAGACTGAAGAGTGAGGAATTTCTTTTCTTCCATGCCCTGTATTTTTAGCAGGTATTTTATATTTAGCTTAAGCATGGCCTAAAACAATCAGTGTTATTTCCTTTTATAACTCCTATAACTACTGAGAGATGTAAGAGAACTTTGGTCAACTTTCTTTTCACCATTTAGCAGTGGAGATACAATAACCTATCATCACAAAAATGGGACCATCTGTGTTTAAACTAACAAGACAAAATTTTTCCTTGTTGTTGTTCAGTTGCTAAGCTGTGTGTGCATGGACTGCGGCATGGCAAGCTTCCCTGTCTTTCATCATGTCCCAGAGTTTGCTCAAATTCATGTCCAGTGAGTCAGTGATGCTATCTAACCATCTCACTACCTCAGCCTCTGCCTATTTTTCTTATTCCAGTTTAATTAATGGATATAGTTTTTTGAGCCATATGTTCTACCTGTCACTATAAAGAGATGCGGTCATAAGCAGTACTACCACTTTACATTTTGTAGAAACATTATCTTCCAAAGGAGTATGGAGGTCAGCTTTTGGTATACTACTCCATGTGTGAATAAAAGAGTTAAAATAATGATGTGAAAAAAGACTATGCCCTTAAAGATTTGGGAAAAAAAAATCCTGCTTTGGTATATTCAGGAAGAAAAAATATAGACAATGTTTTATGATGATTTAATAAATGATGTGCAGAACTTGCATTTCAGAATTTAAATTTCAAAAGCAAGAGTTGGTTGATTATAAAAACTACACTGCCACTTATGACACTTTAATTGCAAGTTTCTAGGCAAATATTATGATACTCTATGTTAATTACTTTCCATGTTTTACAAGTTTATATATATTTAGAGGCATGACTAAGTTCCAGTGAATGTTACAAAATTATTGGGCAAAAAACCCATATTGGCCCAATATAGTCTATACATTAGTGAAAAAAATAAAAATAAAAAGGAACATATGGAACAAAAAACTAAAAAGAATGTCCAACACTTGCTGTAATCTACCATTTAATGTTGACTAAGTGATAGACTGTGGGCTTCCTTGGTGGCTCAGAGGTTAAAGTGTCTGCCTGGAATGCAGGAGACCTGGGTTCGATCCCTGGGTCAGGAAGATCCCCTGAAGAAGGCAATGGCAACCCACTCCAGTACACTTGCCTGGAGAATCCCATGGAGGGAGGAGCCTGGTAGGCTACAGTCCATGGGGATGCAAAGAGTCGGACACGGCTGAGTGACTTTACTTACTTACTCACTTAAGTGATAGACTGTAGTAAGAGAAGAAGGTCAACAACTGTAATTGTGTTAACGCTACGGCTGAAGTCAGCTTTACAGGCCAATAACTTATAAATGTGTTAAATAAAAACAGGAGTTGTGGTTTTTGCATATGTCACTAATCAAACATAAAAAAGATGATCTTTTATGAGGTAGCTTTGTCTACAATTTGAGGAAGAGAGATGGCTTTGAATCTGAGATTGTGTCTAAGCATCTGGCTCAAATATCCTTAACCAGAAAGCTTAAATCATCCAGCTTATTCAACTTGCTTTACTGCAAATGAGTTATCTGCTCCATGGATGATATGCGGCTGTTAGTAAGCTCAATTTTGAGGTCCAGGTTGGTTCCCAGAAAAACATCACAAGGTTCAAAGTCTCAAACTATAATTATTAGGTCACAGTAATTGGCTGTGAAAGAAAGAGGGCCTGAAGAGAGAAAACAGCAAGTCTTCTACGACTATAATATCAAAAGGCCTAACACCAGATGGACATTTAAGAGGATGTAAATATTTAAATCTAGAAAGGTAATAAAAATCCTGGGTTTATAAGCCTAAATGAATACATTAAAACATTAGGAATATATGTGTAATTCTGATATTCAATAAGTCAATTATTTATTTACCTGGCTCATATTTATTAAACATACAGATCATATAGTTAATACACTTTACATTCTGGTCTTTGATTGTTGGTCTTATGTTCTGTAAGTTTCTGAAAAGTTGGATTTATTCTGCTTACATTATCTTCATGTCCATACACACAACAAAAATCATACAGAGTAAATTTTCAACATGATATCTCTATTTTTTTCCTTATTTCATTGTTCCTTTAAAAAAATAAACTTATTTTCTTTAGGGAATTATGCTTAAACTATATTATCACTTTAAACAGGAAGTCATTCAAAAATAGTATTCCAAATTATTATGATATAACTTGAAAAAGGCAACAAAGAAATATGATTGAAGAGTACCTCTCTGCAGCAGCAAAAAGGTTTTGAGATCAAAACCCAGATATTCAAAAAGTATTACAGTATTCTTTTTAAGTTGCTTAATAATCAAATCTCCACCAAAGATGACTCTCTCTATTCCTGCCACTTTATGGACACATTTTGCTCAGGCACTTACCTTTCATCATGATTCTAAGCGAGTAAACCCATTTCTCACTCCAGGGCAAATCACACTATCAGTCCAAATCATGGTAGTTAAGAATTGGGTAAGTATCACCTAAGCTGACAAATTAAAGAGAAGCACATTTATTGGATATTAGAAGGAAAGGATTTCCTCTCTCCCTCCTATGGAATAACAAAGAACCCTGGTATATTTCACCTCTGAGGGGAATCAGCTTAAGGCGAATGCTAAAAACATCCTATTCTGGAAACATCTGTATTTTCCTGTATGATTCTCCTATAAATGAGGGACTCCCTCAGGGAGGCAGAGAGCTTGTGGATGCAGGAGGTGAGTCATCCCATTCAGTGAGCTGGCTAATGGAGCGTCCGGGAGGCATACTGAGAGTGAGGGGGACCTTCGAGGGCTGGCACACACTAGATCATCCTTCAGGCACCAAAACGGAAGCACATCACATGAAAATGTGTACAGTCCTATTTTGTACCTGGATTATGATATTTAATTTGAAACATTCTGACTTACACTCACAGTGATCTCCAAACTCTGTCAGAGTTGCTATCCATTTTGATGTAAATCACCATGGGATTGAGTAAACCACTGCTTCATTTTAATTCCGAGGAACATTTGGTTTTGTCATCATTTACCGTTGTTTATTGACATATATTTCCACAGACCAAATCTTTCATTACATATATAGGTGAACATAGGATCATAATCGTATAGCATAGAAAATAAACCTTGTATCATCCTCAGCATTTAATTATGCAAAACTAGTGACAAACATCTTTAGAAAAAAATAATAAAATAGTCCTTCAGTATTAAAATTTCTTATTAAAAAGCATGACATTGAAGTTAAGAGTATGGCATGTTATTAATGCATAGATGAGTCAGGCATGAATCAAATGAATCTAATACCATCTCTTACAGTAAATCAAAATCTTTGAAATCTACAGTTTGTAATGGGTTAACTGAAAAAAATGATATATTCAGTTTTTTCATTATTCTGTGGTTTCTGATCATGTAACTTTTTAAACAATGAATACTCAGGATATAAACAACGTACTGCATACTTACCAGGTGATTTTTATGTCACTCTGCTGAATGCAGGATAAATATATTTGGGCTTTTTATTGCTTGAGTAGAAAGTGCTCATTACTTATTATTTTATGTTTATAATATAGAAAAATTAAAAAAAAAACACAAAAAAACCCACAAAAAAAGCTTTTAAATGGCATACATCACACTGTTGTAGTGGTGGACTTCCTCAAGATCGTCTTCTGTGGTTTTGGTGCAGTGGGAGGAGGCACAGTTGCAGGTCTGAGCGGGGGAAGCTGTTACTGTGGCTTATTCCCAGCCCCCCATTTTCTAGTGGAAAAGGAGGGAGGTGAGGGGGAGTGGGTGGGAAGGGCCTTGGGGAGGAAGCTTTCCTGGTGGGTGGACGGGTTCACTGTGTAAGTGGACCTCCCTGTTCTTTACGTGATACCTGGTGTCACAGTCAGGACAATAGCCATGGTACTGGACTTTTTCACTGAACCGTACTCGTTCCCGAGGCCCAGCTTGGGGGCACCTGTCTTTTCGGGTCTGTGCATCAGAGGCTGCCCGGGAGCCTTGTCCAAGTTACTGCTGGGTTTGCAGTAGATGTCTCCATTGGGGATTTTGGTCGGTGCCCCAGGGAAGCCTCCATTTCGCAGAAGGGTGCCATTGGTCTTTACCGGATTGACAGTGGGCACCACTCGCTGGGGGTCTTCACACTTCACGGGTGTCAACCGTGGAGGAGGCGCTGGAGGGTTTGGCTTTCTCAGGACCGTGAGGATAGCAGATGGGTGGGGCTGGGGGGCTTAATCAGGGGGCGTTGGCCTGCACTTTGATCTTCTCTATGCTGGAGGCTGTTGTCCCGCTTGAGCTACTATTCAGGGTGTCCGTTTTGGAGCTGTCAGTCATCTCATCCTCCAGCTGTAGGTCAGAGGTCAGGGTATCAATCTGGTCAACCACCTGGTAAAAAGGACAAGGTAATCATGTTGAATAACGACCGGAAGCAAACTATACCACAAGTGTCTTCCTATTTCATAATCAGATATGGTAACAAGGACTAATACTGAATGGTGAATTCCATTGTTCTTAAGTTTTCATTCAACAAATTTAGAGTATCTACCAAAAGAGCACCAACTATTTGATAACATAATGATTTCATATGCCTAGAATATGCTATTTATGTATATGTTCTATTCTTGACTCTGCTATATCCAAAGATAAAATCTAATACAGAAACGTAACTGATTTTAAAACTGATTTACAATGTTTCAAGTGTACAATACAATGACTTGATATTTTTATAGCTTACCCTTTATTTAAATGTATTATAAAATATTGGCTATATCCCCTGTGTTGTACAGTATACAGCTTATTTATTTTATATGTAGTAGTTGGTGCCTCTTAATCACTTACTCCTCTTTGCCCCTTCCCCACCCTTCTCCCCACTGGTTATTAAACTGATTTTAAACAGAGGAGGAGGCTTTCCTTCTGACTTACCCTGTAGAAAAGCATAGGAGAACATTAATCTCATGCTAAAATGAAACAAAGCCTAATAATCTGCAAAAATCAAAACTTTTGTAGAGATTATCAGAGAACTGAGATCACAAAGGAACCAAATAAACTGAACTGTAAAGAGCTCCAAACCCTGTCAGGGTAGACAGGACACACAGATTTTTCCATCTTTGGCCAATCACAGGGAAAAATTGTAGTATACAAAAGTGAGTAAAGAAAACAGCCAAGACATTAAAGAGTAATTAAAGGCAGAATGTACTATCACGACAAGTTAGAAACCTGAGGACCTCAGACACAATGTAGCCTGTTCTCACTCGGTGCCCCTTTTTCCATAGGCTTCTCTGAGGTCATGTAGAGACTGCAAAGGGTCCCTCCTGGGCACAAAAACTCACCCATTTCCCAACCCTTCTTACACAACAGAAGCCTTCAGCACTAGGGGATGGCAAGAAATCCTCTAACCTCTAAGACATAGGCAATGATCTGCTGCTTCTAGGCTGGAAGAAAGAAGTATCTATGTCCTTGGTGAAGGAGATGAAACATTGTCTTGGATCCAGGAACCTACACTTTTGTCTGCTACCACTTGGGGGAAGGATCCAACTCACAGCCGCTCAGTATATGCCAAAGACACAACGCAGAATCAGGAAATCAAGTTGGACTGCAGGCCCATCACACCACAATTCAGGATCAAACCCAAGTGTAAGAGAGTGCTTGTGAAGAGAGGAAAACTGGGTGCCAGAGTTCTAGGCCATGCCTTTCTAAGGCAAGTTGGGCAGGGCCAGCGGAGATCCATGGAGTTAAGGAATCTAGCACCTCCTACAACCGGCTGGCTTAGAGTCTCTTTGCTGTTAAGTTACGGTCCAGGATAGTCTGTGGGAAACATAGTCTCAGCTCAAATGCTCAATTTCAGAGCCAAGAAGTTTGACCCTCTGTCATTTACACTCTCTGAAGTCACAGATCTTAGAGACCATTCTCACAGCTGCGGTACATGTACTATTATGTTTACACAATGAAAGAAGCTACAGGTGACTTTAAAAATAATTTATTTTCAAATGGAATGAGTCCCTTCATCTCATGTTTCCATATGTAGGCTTTTTCCTCCTCTCTTACTCAGGCCAAAGTGTGTTCACCTGTGAAGTCAGCCCTTTGACACAAGATTGGGCTCAAAATGAAGACGTCACAACCAACCAGAAGTTAGAGAGGACATGGAGCGTTTACTTCTTCCACATGTGAGTCTTTTGTGATTGATTAATACCAGTACCATTAGGCCTTCAGTTTTAGCTCCTGAATCTATTCGCTTTTCTCCATCTTCCTTTCTTTGATCCTAGTCTGAGCCTTGCCTCCCCTTCTCAGTTCTATAATCTCAGTGATCTTTTAAAAACTGAGTTGTGTTTTTGTCATTCCCTGCTTAAAACTTTCAATACCTGCTTATTTCTTCTGTGATACATATCAGTGTAACATGGTGTCCGGGGGCTTATAAAGTCTTACTCAGTGTTGTTCTGATAATTGTTGAATAACTGTTCTTAGGGATATGAGTGAGTCCTGATTTAAAGAGTTTAACAATTTCCATGGTGTGGTCTCATGTCACAGTTAACTTTGAGTGAGTAAGGCAGCATCACTGATTGTGAGACTGGGAAGAAACATGCATGGGTGTATCATTATAAAGAGTTTCCACCATGCCAGTAGAATAGACATAAACTCAGGAGTACAAATACATATTAAAATGTAGTAAAATAATTAGGAATGACTAGAATTAGACAAAAAAACTTGTCTTTTTAATGTAATTTATTTAACATAGGTTTATATACTTCAGTTTTCAATAACAGTTATTTCACAACTGGCTCACAAGATTTCTGAAAATAAAGCAATTGGCCCTTTTCAGCCAGTATGAGATGCATTCCTAATTACCTTCTATATATTGTTGTATGTGTATGTATGTGTGTGTGTGTGTGTGTGTGTGTTAGCCATTCAGTCTTGTCTGAGTCTTTGCAATCCATGGACTACAGCCCACCAGGTTATTCTGTCCATGGAATTCTCCAGGCAAGAATACTGGAGTGGGTTTCCATTCCCTTCTTCAGGGGATCTTCTCCACCCAGGGATCAAATATGAGCCTCTGGAATTGCAGGCAGATTCTTTACCACCTGAGCCATCAGTTGTTGTTGAGTTGCTAAGTTGTGTCCAACTCTTTGCAACCCACAGACTACAACACACCAGGGTTTCCTGTTTTTCACTGTCTCCTGGAGTTTGCAAAAACTCATGTCTATTGAGTCAGTCATGCCATTCAATCACCTCATCCTCTGTTGCCCCCTCTCCTCCTGCCCTCAGTCTTTATTAGCATCAGGGTGTTTTCCAGTGAGCTGGCTCTTCGCATCAGTTTGCCAAAGTATTAGAGCTTCAGCTTTAGCATCAGTCCTTTCGATGAATAGTCAGGGTTGATTTCCTTTAGAATTGACTGGTTTGATCTTCTTGCTGTCCAAGGGACTCTCAACAGTCTTCTCTGACACCGCAGTTTGAAAGCATCAGTTCTTTGACTCTCAGCCTTTTTATGGTTCAACTCTTACACTATACATGACTACTGGAAAACCATAGCTTTGGCTATATGGACCTTTGTTGGTAAAGTAATGTCTTTCTTTTTTTTTTTTTTTTTGTCTCTTCTTTTTAATTCGCTGTCTAGGTTTGTCATAGCTTTTCTTCCAAGAAGCAAGTGTCTTTTAATTTCATGGCTACAGTCACCATCTACAGTGATTTTTCAGCCCAAGAAAATAAAATGTGTCACTGTTTCCAATTTTTCCCCATCTATTTGCCATGAAGTGATAGGAATGGATGCCATGACCTTAGGTTTTTGAATGCTGAGTTTTAAGCCAGCTTTTTCACCTTCATCAAGAGGCTCTTTAGTTTCTCTTCACTTCCTGCCATTAGAGTGATTATCATCTGCACATCTGAGGTTGTTGATATTTCTCCCAGCAATCTTGATTCTAAATTGTGATTTATTAAGCCCAGCATTTTTCATGATGTACTTTTCATATAGCTTAAATAAGCAGGGTGATAATATACAGCCTTAATGTACTCCTTTCCCAATTTGGAACCAGCCTGTTGTTCTATGTCCAGATTTAATTGTTGTTTCTTGACCTGCATACAGATTTCTCAGGAGGCACGTCAGGTGGTCTGGTATTCTCATCTCTTCAGGAATTTTCCACAGTTTATTGTGATCCACATAGTCAAAGGCTTTAGAGTAGTCAATGAAACAGAAGTAGATTTTTTTTTTTTTTAAATTCCCTTGCTTTTTCTATGATCCAGCAGATGTTAGAATTTGATCTCTGTTTCCTCTGCCTTTTCTAAATCCAACTTGTACATCTGGAAGTTCTTGGTTCACATACTGTTGAAGTCTACCTCAGGGAATTTTTAGCATTACTTTGCTAGCATATGAAATGAGTGCAGTTGTGTGGTAGTTTGAACATTTCTTAGCTTTGAGAACCCTCTAAATTCAACTCTAATAATATTCCCTTTCTTTTCTCACACTTCTTGATATTCTTTTGGATCTTCATAATTGCCAGTCTGCTTCCCACCCTAAAGCATTTGAACATACTATTTTTTTCTTGAAATGCTCTGACTTCTCCTCTTTGTCTAATTAACTCTTCAGTTCAGTTCAGTTTAGTCACTCAGTCATGTTCGACTCTTTGCGACCCCATGAATCGCAGCACACCAGGCCTCCCAGTCCATCACCAACTTTTATTTTTATTAAAATCTTAGCTCAGAAGTTAAACTTGTGAAGTAAAATTTTCCCCTCCTGCTGTGATTTCCTTATTGGTCTAGTTAATTTGTTAAATATTCACAAGAAAACATTTCTTTTATTCAAAGTTATAACATTTTTTTAAAATTATTTGTTTAGTAGTAGGTGAGCATTGGAATAATGTCTTCTCTCTAGATCTCAATCTCAGTGAGACTGAGGATCTTGTTGGTTTTTACTCTTGGATCCTAAAGACCAAATATGTGAATGGTATACAAAAGAGATGCAACAAAACTTGTATGAATTCATTGAGGTTGTTTCTTTGATTCAACTGTGAGCAAAAGCACTTCTTTTTCTATTTGATTTTTGAAGGTGTTACTTTAAAATTCATAATTACTGAATTCTAGAATAAAATCATGGGATAATGATTTAGCTATAAATGATGCACAGAGTTCAGTTCAGTTCAGTCACTCAGTCATGTCTGACTCTTTGCGACCCACCACGGACTGCAGCATGCCAGGCTTCCCTGTCCATCAAAAACTCCCAGAGTTTTCTCAAACTCACATCCATTGAGTTGGTGGTACCATCCAACCATCTCATCCTTTGTTGTCCCCTTCTCCTCCCGCCTTTAATTTTTCCCAGCATCAGGGTCTTTTCCAATGAGTCAGTTCTTTGCATCAGGTGACCAAAGTACTGGAGTTTCAGCTTCAGCATCATTCCTTCCAATGAATATACAGGATTGATTTCTTTTTAGGATGGACTGGTTGGATCTCCCTGTAGTCCAAGGGACTCTCAAGAGTCTTCACCAACCCCACAGTTCAAAAGCATCAATTCTTCGGTCTTCAGTCTTCTTTATAGTCCAACTCTCATATCCATACATGACTTCTGGGAAAACCACAGCTATGATTAGATGGACCTTTGTTGGCAAAGTAATGTTTCTGCTTTTTAAATGATGCACAGAGTAGGTATCACATTCTCTAGCTCTTGGCAAGATAACATAGAAATTCAAGTGTAAGGACACCTAAATATCATGATAGATAGCTGAACATCTTGGCTCATGTCTACTGTGTACTGTTTAACCCAGAGTGGTTACCTACCTAGGCCTTTTTTTTTTTTTTTTAAATCTTCAGCAAAGGAGAGAAAGCTAGTCTACTGTGAGGAAAGTGGAAATGAATTTCAGAGATAAAGACAGTGCCTGGGGCCCTAATGGTTCAGTAGTTCCCGAATGGTTTTGGTCTATACGGTGCTATTTCCCAAATGCCTAAAAATGCTAATAGAACAACAACAAAAAAACCCAGAGACAAGCAAAATAATGCTCCCACGGAACAGGGTATCTAGTGGAGTGGCCTGACATCACTTAGGTTCTCAAACAAGTAACAGCAAAAGCACAAATGCCCCAGGTGCTTTGAAAGAGAAATGCAAGCTATTATAAAAGGAAATAGGACCACGTGAGAAAGCAGGTGACGCATTCCTGAAGGATGAGTGACAGTGAACTGGTAGAACAGCAGTGATTCTAGAAGTCCATTTAGGAAAGAGCCTCATCAAGGCACTTGGATAGAAGAGAACCCCTGAGTGTGAGCAATTTAGAGAGGCCTCTTGGCTGGAGGACACTGTGAGAGACAAGGCTGGAGAGCTGGATAGCAGCTAGACTGTGTGAGTCCTAGTTATGTTGTGATAAAGGACTACATATGTTTAGAAGGGTTTCTGAAGTGAGAGAAGCAATATTCAAGAGACAATGAATTCACTTTTTTCCAAACTAATTAAAGAAGTATGCAGAGTCTCAAGCAGGAAAGTATAAGCAAACACACAACCAGAGATACTACAGCAAAAATACAGAACATTAGAAAGTAATGATTAAAGTTTTACAACAACAAAATAAAACACCAAACATTTACACAATAACAAAATTTAGACCGACAGGAGATTTTCACACAAGTAATGAAGCCTCAATAAAATTTAGAAATATGTTTCCTACTGAAAGAGAGAAATTGGATATGGAATATAGTGTAATGTTTCTGTAAAAGTGAGAGTGAAATACACATTATCCACTGGAGATGAAAAATAATAAATGAAATAAAATTGAAAACTCATGTACACACACACACACACGCTCAAACAATGGGATAAAAGTTATAAAGAAGTAATTTACACACGGTAACTCCAAATTTTCAAAAATCATATACTCAGTCTCATGAGTAATCAAGCTAGTGCAAACTGAAGAAAAATGAGAAAGTATTTATTTTCTTCTGAGTACTTTAGGAAAACGAGCCAGTCCAATAGTTCTACTTGATGATGAGGTGAATAAATGGGAACTTTGTATATTGCCAGTGGAAATGTAAATTCAGTGCATTGGGAAACTTTTGACAATGTCTTATAAATTGGGTAAGGTTCATACTCTATGGTATAAGTCTTCTAGGAACAAAGTCTGGACTATTCTGGAGAAATTCTAAGAGATGTGCACAGGCTTGAAAAAGCACAAGGATAGTTGTTGTATCTTTTTTTTTCTTTTTGGTTTGTTTTGCCATTGCAAAAAAATTGGAAGCAACCTAAATATCTGTTAGTAAGTGATAAGGTAAGTTAATATAAACAGTTCAAATGAAGCAACTACAGCTATATATATCAACAGTGATAAATCTCAAAGACCTTCAGTTGCTTCAGTTGAGCACAAAAATGTTAAAAAAATCCACTAAGAGTACAATAATATATACTGTTTATATGTAGAAGTACAGATATTTTAGTTTCTACAACATGAAATAATTGATATACATTAAGTTTAGGCAAGAAGAAAGAGGAAAGACTGTCAGGAGACATCAGCTACATAGATGAAATATTTTCTTTTAAAATTTCACATAATTATGATAAAGTGTCAACATTTGTTAAGTTCAGGTTATATTTGAAATAATATTTATTTTATGTCACGTGTAAAGTCTTTTATAATCAAAGATAAAATAAATATTTATCACTATTAAATTTATCACTAAATTTAGAAAGAAATAGAAGTATTTCTCACAGCTGCTATGTGGAGAACACATTGAAGGCTGGTGAAGTTTATTTACTTGGTGAGTTAGAGGATATTGCAGCCAAGTAAAAAAATGAATAAATTAACCCGACAAGGAATACACTGTATCCTTACAATTACACTTCTATGTTTTAAAGTATTTAAAAGAATTTCAAAGTATCATATTGCAACTAAAGGAATTAAAACCACAGGCATGATGGAATTAAGGGGAAAACAAAATGAAAAAAAGGAGGACTAGAGAGACATGCTGCAGATATATAGTGGTGAGAAGGCAGCATGACATCAATCAAAATATAAGAACATCCACACTTAAACATCAGGAGCAAAGGAGAAATGTGTTTCTCAAACTTGAAACTGAGTCATCTGTCCAAGTGGAATCTATTTGTGGGAGTGAAACAGCAAGACTTAGAGAAAGGATAATGCATTCAGTGACCCCAGGAAGTTTTCTTTCTTGTTGGAAAATAAATATGAAGGTTATAAACTTGCTTAAAGATTCTTAATAAAAATTGAACCATTTTTTGAGACAGAGGCAATATATGCTTTTGAAGGTATTTGTGTCAATTTGTACCCTTATCTCTGAAAGTAAATACAATTTGAAAATTATAATAATCATAATTTATCATCAAGCCTGATCAACAGAAAATAAGCTAAAACTATAATGCAATTTTTCTTCTTTTTATGTGGGGTCAATTGGGTTTGACAAATATTTATTGTACAAATATTATTAATCTGTTACTATATGAGACACTGAGGATTAAGAAATGAGGCTTCTAGTTTAATAGATACTGATCATATGTACTTAGTGCCTTCCTTTGCAAATCATATTCAAATGAGAGTAAAGAAATTAAAGCAGTAATAAATTCAGAAAATCTTCTCAAACTGTGGTTTAAGTGTGATCAGAGATTTTTATAAATACATGAAAGTGAAAGCGTTAGTCACTCGGTCATGTCCGACTCTTTGTGATCCCATGGACTGTAGCCCATCAGGCTCCTCTGTCCATGGGATTCTCCCCATCAAAAATACTGGTGTGGACTGCCATTCCCTTCTCCAGGGATCTTCTCAATCCAGGGATTGAAACTGGGTCTCTCGCATTGCAGGCAGGTTCTTTACTATCTGAGCCACCAGGGAAGCTTGTATGAATACTTGAGTGAATTAATAAAAAGGTGGTAGAAGCACTGACGGAGGCCCAGAAGGATTCCAAATTTGAAAATGAAATAGAGAGACAGTAGGAGCGAGATATAATGCAGAATTTAGGGTGTGAAGTTGCTGAGTGACTATCTTTCACAATGGAAAATAGTTTGTATCAAATGGTGCAACAAGACTGGCAATGTGCTAATAGCTTACATCCTAAAGATAAACTGAAATTCTTGCTGTAAAGAGACTGAACAATATCTCTGGATAAGAAGGCTCTAAATGTGGTTGCTAGCATCTCAAAACAAAGCTCTTATCCCCTATTTTTATCACAATAATAATATTAAGTTTTTCCATTGGGAAGGTGGTAGGAATGGGGCAAGAGCAGCTGCCTGTCTCCTACAGTACTGCATGCCCATCTGACATATTCACAATCTTCAGTCAGCATCCTACCTTTTCCTGTATGTAGGAGAGGCTGATAAAACATCTTAATAATGCCAATATCACAAAAGAGAAGGACTAAGATGAATGAACAGATCAATATTAAGATAAAGTGATAAAGTGGCTGTTATTAGTTAATTAAGAGAACTTTGTAATAATTTTAATTAATGTACTAGGAGAAGTTTGAGAATATATTGCAGCTATAATATAATACAATGTTATAAAAGAAGAGACATAAAATAAGACACATTTGAAGTATAAAACATAAATATAAGTGTAAAGAGATAGTTTTAAGAAAATCTAAAAGAATCTAAGAAATATTCCTAATCATAAATCAAAAATATTTTTTCAAGGAAAATGTAAGAAAAGATTTAAAGGCATGGAACATAATGAATCTTGCAGCTTCAACGACTGAGAGGGTCTAGTAAAAATGGGGGAAAAAAAGGAAAAAAAAGTAGGATTGCAATAATTATAAAAAGAGGAAATTTCACAGTTGACAATACTAGGAGCTTCAGATGGAAAGAGTCAGTTGAGTGTTAATCAGGATGAGTGAAAAAGAAAACACAGTCAATAACTTACCAAGTAAATACAGAAAACCCACAAAGAAGTGATAATTAAATAATCATCACAGTGTCTGGATGAGCGGAGGATGAAGGACATTTTACCAGTAACCTCCAAAGATCTGCAGCAAAATAATTTTAACCCTGATTCTATAGTAACTAAATCAATAATTTATTATAATGAAGAATTAAAATATTTAGGTATTAGGACAATTTACTTCTCTCGTGTCTGTGCTTTAAAAGTTAAGGATATTCTATAGCTCAGTAAAATGGAATCCAAGAAAGAAGGAAAGCACAGGATGCAAGAAACATAATTAACACAGAAGTGTGAAAACAAATTTAAAAAATTCAAGAATGATAACTATACTAGAGTCCCCAAAGTGATTATTCTAAGCTAAAACAGGAAATCAGAAGACTTCAAGAAAAATGAATTACATTCAATGGTCAAATAACTGGAAATTTGTCAGCACATCAGTGATACGGAAAAGAAAACTATTACACTGAGTGATGAGTACAATGTATGTAAAAAGAGAATCCATTTGAAACTTGAGTTCTCTTTTGAAAGGTTCAGGTTTAGAAATACAGGTGTAAATTTATTTCTTTGTGAGTTCATTAGCAGTGTTTCATTCTACTTTTATTATTGAGATGCTGGTTACTGAATGAAAGGAATGTTTCCTTGTGAATCTTTAACAAATATTTTGTAGCACCATCCCCAAAATGCATAAAGTTAGCTCCTTGACAGAGGGTGCACATGGACATATATATTTTAGTAGGTTAATTTCTTTTTAAGTCAAATTGTTTTATAGCCATGGAATGAACAGCATGTAGAAAGTTCAGGTCTAAATATAAAACTCTAGATATGATTTATCCAAAAATGTTAATGGGTCTTGGCAGCCTTAGAAAATTACACAAGTATCAGTTTATCACAAATAACAGTTTATGTTATTTAAAGCACTTGATCCAAAATTAGTAACTACAATTTGCAAAATGAAGATGTTTAATTTTTTTAATTTATAATACAATAGTACCTGGTTTCATTTAAATCATTTCCTCATAGAACTGCAAGCATTTTTGAGGGGCTGTTGGAGGAAGTATAAATCCCCCAAATTATCACACATAGTTTCTAAATGTCATATACCCACATGCTTACTGTTTAGAATAAAGAAACATATGACAACTGAGAACCAAGGGATTAAGTGCTATTAACGTACAGCTCAGCTCTAATGCACTAGCTGTAATGATCACTTCATCTAAGTCTCATGTTTACTTGCTTGTTAGTTTTAGTGAGTATTTACAACCTTTCTTTCCTCTGTAACAAACATTACCCACAGACTATGACAGTTGAAATGCATTGCTAACTTTAATTTCTGTTTTCATAAAGTACCTTCTTATTTTAACAGGCAATATGCTTGTACTAGGTTTCTTGTAAAATGTGGAAAAGGAAACATCCCTCATCACAATTGCTTCAGCAGCTTAATAGATATAAAAGACTCATCCTCTTGCCTTTTGTGAGTACACACATCAGAATGATTCCATTATGTTAATAATGTAAAGGAGGAAGCTGTAACTTAAGATAATGGACCTGTAAACTTAGCACATGCTTAGAGCTCTCAATCTCTAATATCTTTCTGTATTTGTAAAAGTGCAAATGAATAAACTCATATTGTGCATTACATTCCTTACTGATGATAAACTATATCAATAAAAAATATTCTGTAAGCATCACGAGTAAAGCTGTAAGAATAAAATTCTTCTCTATCCACCCCATTGTCTCTTTCATTTAATCTAGTTTTTGCATTGCAACCAGACAGTGCTTTCCTTAAGTCTGTACATATAACATAAATTATTAAACCTTAAGTGGTTTCCTATTACTCTTTGGATAAAGACTAAATACTTAATAAAAACATGATCTGGGTCCTGCTTTGTACATCAGCCTGCCCCGTGCCCCTGCTTTTTCTATTTCGTCCTGTGCTTAGAAGATGCTAAGCTGGATCTTTGTACACGTCATCCTCCATCAAGACCTAGTTATCCTTCACTGTCTGCACAAAATGCACACATTCATAGGCATACATATTCATATTCACACATATTTTTCCTTATCCTTCAAAAATTAACCCTTATTTCTCCTCTTCAAGGAAAACTTCCTGATAGCCCTGAAGTCCTGCAACACAGCCTAGAGATCCTGCATCTGTGCTTCATAGTATGAAATGCACTAACAAAGTGATGGAGCATGTAAATAGCTCTTTAATGCCAGTCTCCATGGTGAAAATGTAAGGACCCAGAGGGCAGAGCATCCTGTGCCATTATGCCTAAAACAAAATATATATTGAATGAAAATATCATGACATAAAGAAATAAAGCAAAGATACTATAACAAAATACTTTTACAGTAGGTTGCTATTGCTTATGGTTTGGTGGATATTTGTAAACTTTAAGGTGATTGATTCAGGTTGGAAATAAACAAAGTTCATGAGACTGCTAATCTATTTCTTATCTTAAAAATATAAGATATTTTCTATTAGAGGAAAGACCCTGCAATGATATATTAAAGTACATTTGCAAGAATTCTAAAGAATATCATTTACCAATATCAGTATTAAAATATTTACATACACATTAAAATAACACTTTGACATATGTTTTTACTTTTTATCAGACACTGAGTTTACTATATAACATAAAGGGAAGAGAAAGTTTGTAATTTAGACTATTATTTGTCCAAGTTATCTTAGAATCTACATGAATATTAAATTACTTATCAAAACATCAGAAAAAATCTATTACTTCTTTCTTGATATCTCAAACACATAATTACAGAAATGACAGCATGTATTGAACTTCCAATATTTCTAGAAATGCTGATACTGATAACATAGCTGGATTCGAAGGTATGGCAATTAGACATAATTATAATTTGGGCTCTCATTAGGTGTATGATGGTGAAACTGGGTCTCCCTTCCTAATATTAGTTCTCCCACATTGTTAATTAAAAGAAAAAAAATGAAAGAAAGAAAAATAGTCTGTGGTATCTGTGTACCTGTTAGAGTATGATTACGTATAAAATATTTTGAGAGGAGAGAGGAAGAATAGTTAATTCTGCCAGAGAGGGAGAAAAAATGTCAGAAATAGGAGCATTAAGCTTCTCTGGTGGCTTAGCTGGTAAAGAATCTGCCTGCAATGCCGGAGACCTGGGTTTAAGTCCTGGAGAAGGGAATGGCTATGCACTCACCTGGAGTATTCTTGCTTGGAGAATTCTATGGACAGAAGAGCCTGGCGGGCTACAGTCCATGGGGTCCCAAAGAGTTAGACACGGCTGAGCAACTAACATACTTTGGAAGGATCAGGTAGAAAAAGTGGAAGATTTATTGCAGGCACAATAAAATGCAAAGTAAAGGAAGTGGAGTCGCTCAGTCGTGGCTGACTCTTTACGACCCCATGTACTGTAGCCTACCAGGCTCCTCTGTCCTTGGAATTTTCCAGCTAAGAGTACTGGAGTGAGTTGCCATTTCCTTCTCCAGAGGATCTTCCCAACCCTGGAATTGAAACCAGGTCACCGGTACTGCAGGCAGACGCTTTACCATCTGAGCTACCAGGGAAGCCCTAAAAGTAAAGGAAAGGAGGGTTGAAAATCAATTGAGATTTCCAGTAGAAAGCTGTAATGTGGTAGATGGAAAGGGTATGGTTTGTGCATGTGTGCTGTGTGTGTGTTGACACACATTTGAGGGCATGTTTAATAGATGAAGAGGTAAACTAGGAAAAGCAGAAAGGGTACAGAGACAGAAAGAAAACGGGATGCAGGCGAGAAAGTGCTGCAAACCAAAGGGTCTTCAACACCATGCTAAATATTATGTTGGCCTTTACTTGAAAGTTAAAGGCAAAGCTGAAACAGAAGAGTGATGTGAGCAACTATGATTGTAGCCTTGAGGGAATGGAAAGACAGTGCCATAAAACAAGTCATTAAAAATGAGTATTCTTGTCATAAGCAAACCTAGGGAAAATTATTGAAAATGATGCAAATGGGAAGGTTATATTACATTATTTTTGCATTAGTGAAAAAAAATCTGAAAAATCTCTAAAGCCTATCTTTAGAATGTCTTTCCCAACTTGAAAATATCTAGTCTAACTCATTTATGGTGGAAGCATGCGAGGCATTATCCTTGGTTTAATAAAGGTATGAAAGCATTATGATATTCTCCCCTGTGCCCGAGTTCTACTCCATTCTTAGTGGAGTAAAGGGAGTTGCATTTTAAAATATAACACCTTTATGTCTGATTTAATGAGCCAGAATATATGAGATGAAAGAGAGGGGATTTAAAATTTGGAATTCTTTTAAAATAGGCTTCTCAAGCATCTGTCTTCATTGTCACAGGCCTCTAGAGATATTTTATAAAAAATAATTTACACATAATTTGAAAAACAACAAAACTCTTACCACAGAGAGTCAACAGCCATTTAAATCTGCTAGGACTTTGAAAATTGATCTTTCACAGCTGTCATTTTGTTGAAAAATATGTGAAAGACTTCAGCATGGATTTTTTTTACAAGAATGGAGTATTCATAACAAAAGCTATTCCTACTGTTTCATTCTAACAAAAAAGATATGCAAAGGCACTATAAATACACATGTTCTATATATGTTGTTAAAATAACTGAAATGTAGAATTTTTTCTAATACTTTTAAAATGTTAAGGCAATGAACGTATGAAAACTTATCCCATCTGTAAGATTGAAATATTGACTATTTTTCACTTACTAAATTATAAAACAGTGCCTTACCAATATACCTCAAATATTATATTTTATCTACAGCCAGGATAAGATTCTTGCATACTTTATATACTATAACCACATTTACATTTTTGCCTTTAACCAGGTAAACTTTGGTTGCCATATAAACTTCACTGTTTATCTTAATAATTATGCTTTCATTGGTTAAAATATATATATTATATATATAAATATTATAATATATATTATATATATAAATGTTATATATATAATATATATGTTATATGTGTGTGTGTGAACTGATGTGAAGAGCTCACTCATTTGTAAAGACCCTGATGCTAGGAAAGATTGAGGGCAGGAGGAGAAGGGGATGACAGAGGATGAGATGGTTGGATGGCATCACCATCTCAGTGGACATGGGTTTGGGTGGACTCCAGGAGTGGGTGATGGACAGGGAGGCCTGCCGTGCTGAGGTTCATGGGGTTGCAAAGAGTCAGACACAACTGAGCGACTGAACTGATGCTGATATATATGTGAAAGCCCTCTAGTGACCAAAATTGTAGATAGTTCTACTGTACTTGGGCTTCCCAGGTGGTGTTAGTGGTAAAGAACTTGACTGCCAGTGCAGAAGTAAGAGACTCGAGGTTCAATCCACAGGGGTCAGGAAGATCCCTTGGAAGAGGGCATGGCAACCCACTCCAGTATTCTTTACTGGAGAATTCCATGAACAAAGGAGCCTGGTGAGCCACAGTCCATGGGATTGCAGAGTCAGACATGACTAACTGACCACTGACTGACTACTCTGCTGCTGCTGCTGCTGCTGCTGCTGCTGCTGAGTCGCTTCAGTCGTGTCCAACTCTGTGCAACCCCACAGACGGCAGCCCACAGTCCCTGGGATTCTCCAGGCAAGAACACTGGAGTGGGTTGCTATTTCCTTCTCCAATGTGTGAAAGTGAAAAGTGAAAGTGAATTCACTCAGTCGTGTCTGACCCTGTGCGACCCCAGAGATGGCAGCCCACCAGGCTCCCCTGTCCCTGGGGTTCTCCAGGCAAGAGTACTGGAGTGGGGTGCCATTGCCTTCTCCAATGCATTAAAGTGAAAACATGGACCACAGCCCACCAGGCTCCTCTGTCCATGGGATTCTCCAGGCAAGAGTACTGGAGTGGGGTGCCTCTGCCTTCTCTGGACTGACCCCTCTACTTGGTCAAATTCTACATTGCTGCTTAAAAACAGGGAGATTTCCCAGGGAGTCCAGTGGTTGGGACTCTAAGCTTCCAGTGCAGGGGGCACAGGTTAGGTCCCTGGTCAGGGATCTAGTGTCCTTCATACCATGTGGCATGACCAAAAAACAAACAAACAAACAAATAAATAAAAATTATTAGCCTATTTTTTACATTGCTAATCTAAAGCCCAGGAATACTGTTTATTCTTTCAAAATTACACTTTCTTTTTTACCAGGGGCTAACTGGACATGGAACAACAGACTGGTTCCAAATAGGAAAAGGAGTACGTCAAGGCTATATATTGTCACCCTGCTTATTTAACTTCTATGCAGAGTACATCATCAGAAACGCTGGACTGGAAGAAACACAAGCTAGAATCAAGATTGCCGGGAGAAATATCAATGACCTCAGATATGCAGATGATACCACCCTTATGGCAGAAAGTGAAGAGGAGCTAAAAAGCCTCTTGATGAAAGTGAAAGAGGAGAGTGGAAAAGTTGGCTTAAAGCTCAACATTCAGAAAATGAAGATCATGGCATCCGGTCCCATCACTTCATGGGAAATGGATGGGGAAACAGTGGAAACAGTGTCAGACTTTATTTTTGGGGGCTCCAAAATCACTGCAGATGGTGACTGCAGCCATGAAATTAGAAGATGCTTACTCCTTGGAAGAAAAGTTATGACCAACCTAGACAGTATATTCAAAAGCAGAGACATTACTTTGCCAACTAAGGTCCGTCTAGTCAAGGCTATGGTTTTTCCTGTGGTCATGTATGGTTGTGAGAGTTGGACTGTGAAGAGGGCTGAGCACTGAAAAATTGATGGTTTTGAACTGTGGTGTTGGAGAAGACTCTTGAGAGTCCCTTGGACTATAAGGAGATCCAACCAGTCCATTCTGAAGGAGATCAACCCTGGGATTTCTTTGGAAGGAATGATGCTAAAGCTGAAACTCCAGTACTTTGGCCACCTCATGCGAAGAGTTGACTCATTGGAAAAGACTCTAATGCTGAGAGGGATTGGGGGCAGGAGGAGAAGGGGACGACCGAGGATGAGATGGCTGGATGGCATCACGGACTCGATGGACAGCCTGAGTGAACTCTGAGAGATGGTGATGAACAGGGAGGCCTGGCGTGCTGCGATTCATGGGGTCGCAAAGAGTCGGACACGACTGAGCGACTGAACTGAACTGAACTGAAATTAATGAAAAGGTGGAATAATTGTGCTACTTAACATCATTAAGAATGGAATTTTTAAAAATATGCCATATAATACAAAACTATGAGGCAGTGTGAATGTGTTGAAAGTTCAAAGTTTGACTAGCAGAAAAAATTAGATTTTGCATATGGATTTAGAACACAGATAATCTAAGAATTGGAGAATGATGACTAAATACTCCAAGTAATTTGTAATATCTGGCCATTTAGACATTATTTTTCCAGAAGGCTGGTGTTAACCATATGTTTACATAATAACATGTAAATACATTTTATGTACATAAAACATAATTATATTTACATAATAATGGTGAGGAATGCTTATAAAGTAATGCTGCATTTTCAGATATACCACAAACACAGAGTTGTCAAACTTAACTGAGGAAGGCATGTGAGTCCACTGCAATAAAAGGGAATTACGATGGACAGCAGAAGATATGACTGTCTAAAGGGAACACAAAGAGGGCACTGTCTTGACCTTTTTGAAAGATTTTAAGAGAGAAGACTGACTTGTATATAAAGTTTACAGATTTTTCAAACATACACACACAAAGATCATGCAAACCAAATCTGTACACAAGGTTAAACCAGCTTACACCACACCGTTTTGAGAGCCCTGGCCCAAGAGACTCTATGTCATTATACCAGTCCAATTTAGAATTAGTCTCCTTTTGCACCTTTGAGAAAACCTTTAGACAAATGGTCCTGAAAATGAATATACTTGAATTAGCCTTAAGCAATAAATGAGGGTATCTTACTTGCTTCATGGTCAGGTTAGCTCTTAAAGCATTCTCTCAACCTTTCATTAAGAAAGAAGTGCCCATTGAAGTTATTCTCCCAGGTATCAAGCGGATCTTATGGAAGACAAGGATTTGTCTAGCTGTCAATATTTTGTTAGTTTAATGTATGCTTCACGAGTTAGAGTTAATTTTTTTAAGTAAATCAAGTCCCCAACTTCAATGTTTACTATTACTAAACAAAATTTAACTGTAGTCCACCTCAGAAGATGTTGCAACATAAGGCTGTCATTGCATGTTACCCAAGGGCTTTTACAAGCTGTTTCAAAGCACTGCTCAACAAATAGTGCCAAGACACAGATAGTTCACTTAGATTCAGTGGTCAAAAACAATATAGTAATAATCCAATTCTCTAAAATATATGGGGAGTACTCTATAAGGATGTTAATGCGTATATTACAGAGCTAAGAGCATTTTAGAATCTCCTCCCTCATTAACAAATAAAAGGAAAAACAGTAAAAATCTTTAATTTCATAAACAAAATAAATAAATATAAATAAAGAGGTAAAACCCACAGTCTTAAATTTGAAACACTGTAGACAAAAGAAATAGAATTTTAACTCAAGTCAGTACAGATCTTTAAACTGGTCTCAGTGCCTCAGGATGGTACCAGGGAAGTTAACAATAGTCTTCAAGTTTTCCAAATTGTGTCAAATATGAAAAAAATAGATGTGGACTCTGAGTGGGCAGAACTGTAGAAGAGAAGACAGTGAAACAATTAAGTAAGCAAGGGGCTGAATGCTAGGAATAAGACGACAAAAAAGGGCGAATGCAAAAGCCTTGAATGTAGTAGTAGTATGAAGCAGAACACAACATTTACTGTTTCTAAAAAGGGAGAGCAGTTCTATTTGCAATTTTTAAGGAATCTCCACACTGTTTTCCATAGTGGCTGTACTAGTTTGCATTCCCACCAGCAGTGTAAGAGGGTTCCCTTTCCTCCACATCCTCTCCAGCATTTATTGCTTGTAGACTTTTGGACTGCAGCCATTCTGACTGGTGTGAAATGGTACCTCACTGTGGTCTTGATTTGCATTTCTCTGATAATGAGTGATGTTGAGCATCTTTTCATGTGTTTGTTAGCCATCTGTATGTCTTCTTTGGAGAAATGCCTATTTAGTTCTTTGGCCCATTTTTTGATTGGTTCGTTTATTTTTCTGGAGTTGAGCTGCATAAGTTGCTTGTATATCTTTGAGATTAGTTGTTTGTCAGTTGTTTCATTTGCTATTGTTTTCTCCCATTCAGAAGGCTGTCTTTTCACCTTGCTACTTTGCTTATAGTTTCACTGCTGGGCATACACACTGAGGAAACCAGAATTGAAAGAGACACATGTACCCCAATGTTCATTGCTGCATTGTTTATAATTGCCAGGACATGGAAACAACCTAGATGTCCATCAGCAGATGAATGGATAAGAAAGCTGTGGTACATATACACAATGGAGTATTACTCAGCCCTTAAAAGAATAAATTTGACTCAGTTCTAATGAGATGGATGAAACTGGAGCCAATTATACAGAGTGAAGTAAGCCAGAAAGAAAAACACCAATACAGTATACTGGCACATATATATGGAATTTAGAAAGATAGTAATGATGACCCTGTATGTGAGACAACAAAAGAGACACAGAGGTATAGAATGGACTCTTGGACTCTGAGGGAGAGGGAGAAGGTGGGATGATTTGGGAGAATGGCATTGAAATAGGTATCCTATCGTATAAGAAATGAAGTGCCAGTCTATGTTCAATACAGGATACAGGATGCTTGGGGCTGGTGCACGGGATGATCCAGGGAGATGATATGGGGTGGGAGGTGGGAGGGGGTTTTGACATTGGGAGATCGTGTCCACCTGTGGCTGATTCATGTCAATGTATGGCAAAACAAATACAGTATTGTAACATAGAATAAAGTCTTAAAAAATAAAAAAATAAAATTTGGCACTTAAAAAATAATAAATAAATAAAAAGGGAGAGCAACAATTGCAGGATCCCTGTTTACCCTTCTCCTGCCCCCACTGCCCTGGCCTTCAAGCTATAGATCTGTGATTAGAACATGAAATAAGCTCAGCTTCACACTGGGGCTTGCTTGGGAAGATAAGTCAGACTGAGACGTGCTAGGAACATATTTAGGCAAAGTCACCCGTACTACTTGAGGCCCAGTGGAAGTTCAAAGCAGAGCTACTTAAGTTAAGCAAGACAAAAAGAACTGGCAAGGTGACTCTATAAACACAATTGTGGCAAGAAAAGAAGCAAAAGAGTACATTATGCAAAAGACAGGTAAAGAACTCATTTTGGAAGAAATTTGCCCTGAGTGCTTTAGGTGCTATAGAAACACTCAGTGAAATAAAATAAACATACAGAAGAATAAAACAGAAATGGAATTGGGGACCCAAAGAAACAAGGTGCATTTCCAAATACAACCATTACCAAACTCACAAATTAAATTCAAACAGCAAGCTAGAGTACAGATATGACTGCAATACAATTACTGACAAAAAGGAAAAGCTTGACATGATCTCTGTGACTGCAGAAAGGAAAATCTGGAGTTTCAAATAGGCTTGTTTGGAATACTTTCAGCATCTGGGGTAAAACTAAAATACCATACAATGAAATATTAAATAATTGTAATTTCAAGCCAATAAACTATTTTTAAATGTTTCAATAATTTTTAGACAACTCAGCATCCACATCACAGGGAGGCAGAGAAGATGGACAAGTTCCAGCCCCCAACTCTAACCCAGGCCCATCACTCTTCTCCCACCCTAGTGTTCCTTACACCATCAGTACCTCAAATACATATGTGTGCATACCCCAGGCCATACTTCCAAACACTGCCCAGTCTCTACAGATAGTTAACATTTGACCAATAAACCCAAAGATAAATAAGTCTGTGTGTGCTTAGTCACTCAGTCGTGTCTGACTCTCTTTGCAATCTCATGGGCTGTATGTAGCCCGCCAGGCTCCTCTGCCCATGGGATTCTCTAGGCAAGAATACTGAAGTGGGTTGCCGTCCCCTCCTCCAGGGGATATTCTCAATCCAGGGATTTAACCCAGGTCTCCTGCTTTGCAGGCGGATTCCTTACTGTCTGAGCTACCAGGGAAGCCCAAGAATACTGGTGTGGGTCGCCTATCCCTTCTCCAGGGAATCTTCCTGACCCAGGAATCAAACTGCTGTCTCCTGCATTGCAGGCGAATTCTTCACTAGCTGAGCTACCAGGGAAGCCCCAAATAAGTCTAAAGATAAATTTATCAGTGGTGTGGTCTATATTCAGAGAGCTATAGGAAGCTACCACACTCCTTGAAATGTGTTTGGAGCTCATGGTAGAGGAATTCCAGAATCTAGGGTGCTGCAGTGTGTCCCACACGAGAAATATGGACTCTGACTGTACATGGCTGCCTGGGTCTCCTGCAGCAGATAGAAGAGGGTGGGGCTGGGGAGCTCTAATGTATGGTGTTCAAGGCAGGAGTCTGTCTTGCTCAGATCTAAAGATAGTGTTGACTGCAGAAATTAGAGAGAAAATAACAGTAACTGTGAAGGAAATTCAAAGTTGATATACAGCACAGAGAATACTGGTTTTCCTAGGAAGTAAACATTATTACTTACAGAAAGAATAACACACTCAAAATGCTTAATTTCTCTGAAAGGAAGACACTACCAAATTTGGCTGTTAAACTCTGCAATATACTGCCATGAAATCTGTTGGTGAATGACTGCCACTAAGGAATAGCCAGCATTTTAAGGATAAACATCAAGGAGAAGTTGCAAGTTAAACACAAAGAAGAAAAACTTGGTATCAGAAAAGTCTGGTATCAGCCTTTACCAGGGCAACATCAAACAGAAGAGGGAAAAGCACTATATACAAAGTTCTGAGGGAAAGAAAGTGTGAGCCAAGAATGTCATTCTCAGCCAAGTTGCTATGCAAGTATAAAGATAACAGACATAACAACCTCATATCTCAACTACCCAAAAAGATAGCAAACACCAAAATTCACCAGTGCAAAAGATGGCAGGGAAGGCTGTGATGAAAGTGAAAGCTGTAGTTGCTAAGTCCTTTCTAACTCTTTGCGACCCTATGGACCACAGGCCACCAGGCTCCTCTGTCCATGAAATTTCCCAGGCATGAATACTGGAGTAGGTTGCCACGCCCTCCTCCAGGAGATGTTCCCAAACCCAGGGATCAAATCCAGGTCTTCTGCATTGCAGGCAGATTCTTTACAGTCTGAGCCACCAGGGATTAGCTCAGTATTCCATGGCCAGGTCCACACATTTTGAAGGACAAAAGTACATTCAGTTTAGTTGCTCAGTCGTGTCCGACTCTGTGACCCCATGGATTGCAGCATGCCAGGCTTCCCTGTCCATCACCAACTCCTGGAGTTTACTCAAAATCATGTCCATTGAGTCAGTGATGCCATCCAACCATCTCATTCTCTGTTGTCACTACCAGAATATTAAAAAATATTTTTAAGTACATTACCAGAATATTTTAAAAAGTCCTTCAACATAGAGACAATGGATAGAGATTCTCAAGAATATAAGAACACACAGATTACAAGTTCTCTTGAATACATCTTTGAAAACAAACACAAAAAACAAAAATTACTTGACACTATACTTGACAGCATGGGCTCATATCAAACATGGAAAAGTATTTCAAATCCAGTTTTGCTTTTTACATTTCATAGTCATTAAATAATAAAACCATAATTTAAAATAAATTCATACATTATACAATTTATGTAAATTTTAAAAACACATTTAGACTACATATTATCATGAGTACTGACGCTGTTAAATTTCAAAAGCATGTGTAGGGAGGACAAGCAAGAGCTTCAGGAGGAAAGAGGAGACTGGACTGGGACTAAAGGACTCAGAAGTTTGGGTGTATCTGTGTATTTTAAATAGGAAAAAATAAAAGTTCCTAGGCAAATATGACAAACAAGGATAAATCTGAATCATTTGTACCAGGTGCTTATTTATTTTAATATTTTGTTTCTATATGCTTAATATATCAATAATTAAAAATATTTTAAACTGCAAACCTGCAAAATATATTAGTGTGCTTTACCATGTAGCAGTTTTGAACATTTTAACTATATTTCAAGTGATGTTATCAAAATGCATATTATCTATTAAGAAAACAAACAAGAAGAATCCTGTGGCAAGCTTCTTATGCAGTGACATCTCTCAATGAAAAGAAATTAGTCACAAAATATGTTTCCACTGATATCAGATGACTTGAAATATTTTGATGACAATGAACTGTTCATAAGAAATATGATCTCAAGTTTAAAAATAACTATAATATATATATTTGGTGGCCAAACGATAGAAAGTTCACAAGTACACTGTAAAATTCTTACTTTACCTACAAGGATGACATATATTTATATTGTCCTTAAACTAGCTTCATTTCATCAGGATGAGTTTAGTAATAAAGCTCTCTAATGTAGAGTTCTTTGCCTTTCTCATAAGTGAGTGATCTTGAATTCATTCACAGTCAGTTCTAGGTGCAACAAGGGTATCTCCCTGCCTCCTCTGCGTGGAGCTGAATTGGCAACCCTAAGATGCCCTGTTTGCACTAACCCACGTTTTCAGACTGCAGTTTGCCATTAAATGTTTAACAAGCGGCCAGGAGGAGACACCCCGCGTCCGATGTCAGGGGCAGTGGCCAAGAGGATCTATCACACGTCCAAGGTCAGGGGCAGCCGGGAGAAGCCACCTCACGCCTGAGGCCTAGGGCAGTGACCCTGAGGAGCAACCCCAAGCTCAAGGCCAGGGGCGGCAGCTGGGAGGGGCCACCCAAGCCCAGGCCAGGGCCGGTGGCTGGAGGAGCAACCCGAGGTGCAGGTGGGTGTGCAGGTGCAGGAGAGCCTAAGGAGCTATCCCACGTTGAAGGTCAGGAACGGGGGCAGTAAGGAGATACCCCTCATCCCAGGTAAAGAGCAGTGGCTGTGCTTTGCTGGAACAGCCGTGAAGAGATACTCCATGCCCAAGGTAAGAGAAACCCAAGTAAGACGGTAGGTGTTGCAAGAGGGCATCAGAGGGCAGACACACTGAAACCATACTCACAAAAAAACTAGTCAATCTAATTACACTAGGACCACAGCCTTGTCTAACTCAATGAAACCAAGCCATGTCTGTGGGGCAAACCAAGGCAGGCAGGTCATGGTAGAGAGGTCTGACAGAACGTGGTCCACTGGAGAAGGGAATGGCAAGCCACTTCAGTACTCTTGCCTTGAGAATCCAATGAACAATATGAAGAGGCAAAATGATAGAATACCAAAAGAGGAACTCCCCAGGTCATTAGGTGCGCAATATGCTACTGGATCAGTGGAAAAATAACTCCAGAAAGAATGAAGGGATGGAGCCGAAGCAAAAACAATACCCAGTTGTGCAGGTGACTGGTGATAGAAGCAAGATCTGATGCTATAAAGAGCAATATTGCATAGGAACCTGGAATGTCAGGTACATGAATCAAGGCAAATTGGAAGTGGTCAAACAAGAGATGGCTAGGGTGAACGTCAACAGTCTAGGAATCAGCAAACTAAAATGGACTGGAATGGGTGAATTTAACTCAGATGACCATTATATCTACTACTGTGGGCAGGAATCCCTCAGAAGAAACGGAGTAGCCATCATGGTCAACAAAAGAGTCTGAAATGCAGTCCTTGGATACAATCTCAGAAACGACAGAATGATCTCTGTTCGTCTCCAAGGCAAACCATTCAATATCACAGTTATCCAAGTCTATGCCCCAACCAGTAATGCTGAAGACGCTGAAGTTGAACGGTTTTATGAAGACCTTCAAGACCTTTTAGAACTAACACCCCCAAAAACATGTCCTTTTCATTATAGGAGACTGGAATTCCAAAGTAGAAAGTCAAGAAACACCTGGAGTAACAGGCAAATTTGGCCTTGGAATATGGAAAGAAGCAGGGCAAAGACTAACAGAGTTTTGCCAAGAAAATGCACTGGTCATAGCAAACACCCTCTTCCAACAACACAAGAGAAGACTCTACTCATGGACATCACCAGATGGTCAACACCAAAATCAAGTTGATTATATTTTATGCAGCCAAAGAAGGAGAAGCTCTATACAGTCAACAAAAATAAGACCAGTAGCTGACTGTGGCTCAGATCATGAACTCCTTATTACTAAATGCAGACTCAAATTGAAGAAAGTAGGGAAAACTGCTAGACCATTCAGGTATGACCTAAATCAAATCCCTTATGATTATACAGTGGAAGTGAGAAATAGATTTAAGGGCCTAGATCTGATAGACAGAGTGCCTGATGAACTATGGAATGAGGTTTGTGACACTGTACAGGACACAGGGATCAAGACCATCCCCATGGAAAAAAAATGCAAAAAAGCAAAATGGCTGTCTGGGGAGGCCTTGTAAATAGCTGTGAAAAGAAGAGAGGTGAAAAGCAAAGGAGAAAAGGAAAGATATAAGCACCTGAATGCAGAGTTCCAAAGAATAGCAAGAAGAGATAAGAAAGCCTTCTTCAGCAATCAATGCAAAGAAATAGAGGAAAAGAACAGAATGGGAAAGACTAGAGATCTCTTCAAGAAAATTAGAGATACCAAGGGAATATTTCATGCAAAGGTGGGCTCGATAAAGGACAGAAATGGTCTGCACCTAACAGAAGCAGAAGATATTAAGAAGAGGTGGCAAGAACACATGGAAGAACTATACAAAAATATCTCCAAGACACAGATCATCATGATGATGTGATCACTAATCTAGAGACAGACATCTTAGAATGTGAAGTCAAGTGGGCCTTAGAAAGCATCACTACGAACAAAGCTAGTGGAGGTGATGGAATTCCAGTTAAGCTGTTTCAAATCCTAAAAGATGATGCTGTGAAAGTGCTGCACACTCAATATACAAGCAAATTTGGAAAACTCAGCAGTGGCCACAGGATTGGAAATGGTCACTTTTAATTCCAATTCCAAAGAAAGGCAATGCAAAAGAATGCTCAAACTACCACACAATTGCACTCACCTCACATGCCAGTAAAGTAATGCTCAAAATTCTCCAAGCTGGGTTTCAGCAATACGTGAACCGTGAACTCCCTGATGTTCAAGCTGGTTTTAGAAAAGGCAGAGGAACCAGAGATCAAATTGCCAACATCTGCTGGATCATGGAAAAAGCAAGAGAGTTCCAGAAAAACATCTATTTCTGCTTTACTGACTATGCCAAAGCCTTTGACTGTGTGGATCACAATAAACTGTGGAAAATTCTGAAAGAGATGGGAATACCAGACCACCTGACTGGGGAAACAGTGGAAACAGTGTCAGACTTTATTTTGAGGGGCTCCAAAATCACTGCAGATGGTGATTGCAGCCATGAAATTAAAAGACGCTTACTCCTTGTTAGAAAAGTTAAGACCAACCTAGATAGTATATTCAAAAGCAGACACATTACTTTGCCAACTAAGGTCCATCTAGTCAAGGCTATGGTTTTTCCTGTGGTCATGGATGAATGTGAGAGTTGGACTGTGAAGAAGGCTGAGTGCCAAAGAATTAATGCTTTTGAACTGTGGTGTTGGAGAAGACTCTTGAGGTCCCTTGGACTGCAAGGCGATCCAACCAGTCCATTCTGAAGGAGATCAACCCTGGGATTTCTTTGGAAGGAATGATGCTAAAGGTGAAACTCCAGTACTTTGGCCACCTCACGCGAAGAGTTGACTCATTGGAAAAGACTATGATGCTGGGAGGGACTGGGGGCAGGAGGAGAAGGGGACAACCGAGGATGAGATGGCTGGATGGCACCACGGACTCGATGGACGTGAGTTTGAGTGAACTCCGAGAGATGGTAATGAACAGGGAGGCCTGGCATGCTGCGACTCATGGGGTCACAAAGAGTCGGACACGACTGAGTGACTGAACTGAATTGACGCAGCTCTCCAGGGGAGGGAAAGCCTCTGATTAGTGTCATTTATCAATTTCTATGGTGTAAATACTACCAACAGGGCTAATTTCAAGCTACCAATACAATATCACTGAACAGAGAAGGTGTGAAAGCAAGGGTCTCTCACAACCCTGGAGCTGACTCCACCATGTCACTGCCCAGTGTCATTCTGCAAACTTCCTTGTATCTGTAACCTAGGTCATATTGTAGCTCCAATCTGATTATGGTAAAGTTTAATTTCTCAAATGTTTTTTTTTTTACCTGGGTTGGCAAGAGGAGTGCTAATTATTTCTTTCCTTTAAATGTCAAAATATATAGAGGTCCAATATATGGGCCATTTCCAATTTATGTTTATGTCTCTTTGAGAAATACAGTAACTCAAACATACTAAGCACTGAGCAAATAAAAATGGATACATTAGCTTTTGAAATGTTATAGGCATATTTCCCATATGTATATATATGTACATATATATATCAATATATACAATAATAATGGTATGCTTTGCAACTTTCTTTCAAACATGTCAGCCTTTTGTTAAAAAATCATTTGGCTGTATTAAAGTAAATGAAGACATTTCTCATGCTAAAGCTCTGAGAAATTAAAAATAGCAAATATTCTTTTATTACTAGCCTCAAAAATTCCTACTGAAAGTATTTGGATCTGCTTTCTTCACAGATATCTGGTAATCATATATGTAGACTGAGATTGAATGAAATACATTTCCAAACAGTTTAATACTGAAACATTAAGCACAAAATATTGCATATGTATTGTAGAAAGTCTCTTCCTTTTGTAAGTAAGGAAGATATCTCCAGAAGACACACTTTTTCAGCTTGAGGTGCAAGGAAGGCATCACAATTGAGAGACTATTTAAGTTGCTTACATTTGTTTATACCAGACACAAAAATTACATATGTGGCTATTTTAAAAATTGGTAAAAGCTACTTTGGCAAACTGTCAACTCAAATATGCCCCCTTACAGGCCACGATTACACTGAATTTTAGATGTTGACATTTATGTTTACAGTTATTTTCCCCGTTCTGATATGTTTGATAAGTTACTTAAACTTTTTTTTTTTTTCCAAATAGTAATTACTACCATGAGAAAGTCTTTCTACTTTCTTTGGAGTTTAGTGTGGCAAGAGACTATGAAAAATTTTTTTATCCAAATAATAGCTACCAACCACTCTTGAACCTCACATCTATTAAGAAAAGAGGTGCCATAAGAAGTGGAGAGACAACTGAGCCAAAGACAAGCAAATACCTAACCTTAAATCGGCTACCCAGTTTAACTTCTCAGTTGACTTCTTCTTTCAGGATGCCCAATGAGAGCATAACTGCAGATTTTCAGTCAACAGAAATTAAACTACAATGAAACTCCATCATAATGTGGTAAGCAGCATTCAAGATAGTTATTTGTGTAAAAGGTGGCAGTGATATTACAAGGAAAATGAAAAGAACTGGACAAGTCTAAATAATTTGATGGTTTAGAATACTATTGGTCTAGCTGTGTGTTCCAAATCTATAAAGTCCAAGCTGGAATTTGGCACCACTACTCCATCTTAAATGTAGAAGGAGGAAAAATATTTAGTATCAGTTCTATTTGGGATCTCTTGTATAGTGACAAAATTCAGGCATCTCCTGATTAGCTGTCATTTGTCTCAACATCCCCATGGAGAGTGCTGGGAATGATGAATAACATGAATATGAGAACTCTGCTCAATTTTCCTGGCTCCCCAAGGTTGGGGGCGGGGGAAGGTCTCACTCTTCCTTCCATATCCAGCCTCCTCATTAGGCCACTTTCCTTTAAAAATGTGGGCTGGGTTAAAAATAAAAACCAATTGTCAATCACTATCGTCCAAATTTGCATTATCATGGGGCAAGTAATTGCATAGTTTGATCGTACTCTGTTCTGCAATACTAGAGGATTGCAATGGACAATCCCACATATCATATTCCTAAGCATGTAGATTTTATATTAAATAAAGCAATGTTAGAGGAAAACAAACATTAAATTGGTTCCTAAATTATTATTAATCTACCTCATATACTACTTCTCTTGCTCTTTCCTCTCCTTTTCTAAATTTATTTATATAAAAGCTTCTAAATATATTAATATATCTGTAATAAATAGCTTATCTTCCTTCTGTTCTTTCCTTTACGTACTAAACTATTAAGTACCATAAAAATCTCTTGTAAAAAGTCAATTTTGAATTGAAGAAACCCATCCATTGAAAATGCCTGTCAACACTATGAATATCTATCTTTTTGATTTGTACAAGTAAATTTGACAGACTGATGTCAACAAGCCAATATACAAAATCTCCAACAGAAATTGAATATTTATATTATTAAAGATCACATTATTAAGCATTCATCATTACCAGAGACCACAGTTAACAGAAATAATAAATAAGTATAGTATAAAGTTATAAGGAAAGACTGGAGTGCCATCTATCAATGGAAAATAAGGGAGAAATGTGAACAATCAAAAGCATATCTCTTTGTCTTATAAAGCTTCTGAAGTTTTCTGTTCTACCAGCTTTCTGTCTACACTCAGGCTCCATTGACGGCTCAGTATAACTTAGTTTTTTTCCCCAATGCTTTTCTTTTTTTCTAGCATCAGATCTGCAATACCTATTTCCTTATCCAGCTCATTGTCATGGCCCACAAAGGAAATGGAAAAGTTCACAAATACAGGCATATTTCTTATAAAGAAAAAATACTGCCCAAACTTGTCATTAAAATATTATTTTCTAATCAGAATAGCAAAAGTAAAAATGTTTATAATAATTACGGTGGGAAGCATGTAACCCAAAGCAGGTATTTTATTTACACAGTTTGGTAGCCATTGTTTAAAAAGAGAACACAGAAAGGTTGCTTGGTCTCAGCATAAGCAGCTGAACTCCTTACATTAATGTTACTGACCTGAGGCATCATGAAATCTTTGTGTGGAAGCATGTGGCACAATAATTTAGGTGAGTAATTTTAAATTAATCAAAATAAAAAATAGCCCTCAGTTCTACCTCCAGGAATTTATCCTATCTGTGTATGCATGTATTTATACATATAATTTATACTTTCACTTAAGTACTATTTATTACATATGTATGTATGTGTAACTCTAAATATATCCCCATCATGTATATGAGAATGCTAATCTAAATATCACTAGTTAAAGCACTGTTTGCCAGAAACAAGTAAAAGAACAAAAGCAAATTCTCACAAAGTGAAAGAAGTAAACGAAACAAAAACACAAAACATAATGAAATGTCCATCAATGGGAAATGAGTATACAGAGTGCAGCTAAATAAAACTGATGTAGAAAGGTCTGATGTACTGATATGGCTGACTAAGAAAGATCAAGAAGCTGTATTTTTAAATAAGAACAAACTTACAGAATGGTACATATGGTGGGATTCAGTTTACTATGAAAATCCCTGAGGAAGACTCTAAGTTGGAGATTAATATATGCTTTTTCCATAATCTTAACGCAGGAAGTTTTATAATTCTATCACATTTTCCCTTCAGCCTTGGAGCAGACTCACTTTTTGACAAAGTAGCAGATGAAGTAATTAGCTTGCTTTTAAAGTCCATGTTGTGTATATGGTGAAATAATGCAAATATGCACATATATAAATAACAGAGTCACATTCAACTCTAAATAATGCTAATATGATACAATGTCAGGGAAACAGAGATCAGTGAGTCTAGATTTATACACAGTATATTTATATGCGCACTCTGGAGCATATGGACACTGAACAGACTACATATTTAAACCTACCTCCCAAGATCCTTTGTTATACTGAGTTTGCACACATAGCTAAACTCCATAATTCAAAGGAGTTATGTTGGAAATCCTCTGAAAATAATACACTTTTGAAAAAATGAAGGTATATGTGTGAAGGTTTTATCGAAGGATAAACAATTTGTGTTGAGACAGTGGGACTGATAATGTTCTGGGATTTTGGAGTATAAAGAAAAATATACTTTGAATGTAAAGAAAGACATATTTTTGATATATCTTTGCATTTAAATTTTCACCATGTGTATATGTCCTTTTTTTTTTTTTTAATCACAACACATCCTTAGAGAAATAAGGTATCTAGAAGTAGGACAAAAATAAAAAGATTTAGGAAGGGGCATCTGTAGTCAAGAATGGGGCTGATGCACATGATGATTCAAGTAGAGAATGTGGGGTGGGAGGTGGGAGGGGGCTTCGACATTGGGAGATTGTGTTCACCCATGGCTGATTCGTGTCAGTGTATGGCAAAACAAATACAGTATTGTAATTAAAAAAATAAATAAATTTAATAATCAAAAAAAAAAAAGAATACTGAATGCCATCTATGTGACTTAGGCCTAGGTTTATGATGAATGTGCTTCCATAAATAATTAGAAATCAAATGTACAACCTTACAGATAAAAAGCCAAAATCAGTGCAATCATTGAATGTTACTAGTGCTGAGTTTCTCTCTTCAGCCCCTTACTGACAGCCATAATAAGTGATTATTTCTCATACTCAGGTGCTTCTCATGGTTGCCTGACTGCTCAAACCACCTCTACTCTCATGTCGCTTTTATTCTTCAGGTCACATTCTTCTTTATTCTTCAGGTCACGTGACATTTTTCAAAAATGAGAAATTCCTTGGCTTAAACCTCTTCAGTTGCCCCTATGCATCATCTAGGTAAATCCTAAACTTTTAAACAAGCCCATGAATTGTCCCCTAACATACTCCCCTTCTTCTCTCAGTAAAAGAATACGTGAATGTGAACTATGACATACAGTGGATACCTACCCAATGGAATATAAATGGTATGTTCAACTTCCAGAAAATACCTTTAAGAGAGGACTTTATGATCTGCTGCCTTTTCCTCCTTTCTGATGCTTGAAATGTGGACACAGTGACTGAAGCAGCCATCTGGGACCACAAAACAGGAGACGAACACTGAAGATGCCCTGGACTGCCTATCTTACATGAGAGATAAATTGATTCCTCACTCATTTAAACTCCAGCTATGTGAAGAATTAGCCCTTCAGAGTTCATTCTGATCAGAATGAGTACAAAACATCCTTTAGGATTTCATTTCTATTTATCTTTCTAACTTCAGCTCTCATCAATCCTACAACTGCATTCTACATTGAAACTACATCAATCTACCACTCCCCATTATGTCCACATATTAGTGTAAGTTGTTCCCTTTGTCTGAAATGTTCTACTCCTACCTCTACTCAGCCTCAGCCCCTTTTCATGGGAAGCTAGTCAAGGCATTCAACAGAAGACAAAAACAGTCTCTCCTTGGCCCCTCACTACATAATCTGTTTGACACATAACAGTTGTTTCAGAAAGTTCAGACAAATCTTAGAGCTGAAGAAGTCTTCTTAATCTATCACCCACTCTCACTGGTCTAGGAGGGAAAACAGATATAAAGAATTTAGAAGAAATACTATGGAGATAAAAAGTGAACCTCAAATATCATTATGAATATCCTTACAGAAAGAGAGAATATACTGCATCCAGGGAAAAGGAATATTGTTCTATGAAAATATGTAATAAAAAATAAGAAAGGCTTCTCATATATTAAACACTTTATTCCACATTTCAAACTCCAGTAAAAAGATTAGAAGATAAAATTCCAGAAAGTAGGATAAAATGGCTGAAATGAAAAATAGGAAAAAAAATGATAAAAACATTGTAGGATCAATCTGGGACATTCTATAATCAACTTCTAAGAATTATCAGAAAGAGAAAAGAAAGATTGTGGAGAGAGAATTATCAAAAACAATATGTGAGTACAACTTAAAACAGTAAATTATACTCAGTAAATACTCACTGAACTATGCATATAATCACTTTTATCTCATGTAAAGCCAGTCATAATTATTGACCACAGACTACTAGTAGGCCAAAAAATTTGGTCAGAGCCAAACGAACTTTTTGGCCAACTCAGTACGTGCCAGAATGTAATTCTAGGCACTGGAAAGAAGAGATGAGTAAAACAATGTTTCTGCTTTTCCAGATTTTATTCTATTAAATAAGAAAGACATAAAAATCATAACTACAATATGATGACATAATAAGCATTTATAAGACCTCGTCTCAGGAGCCCCAGGTGGATCAGTGGTAAAGAATCCACCTGCCAGTGCAGGAGCGACAGGAGACATGAGTTCGATCGCTGGGTTGGAAGATCAGTTGGAGGAGGAAATGGCAACCCATCCCAGTATTCTTGCCAGGATAATCCCATGGACAGAGGAGCCTGGTGGGCTAGAGGTGATGGAGTTACAGAGTTGGACATGACAGAGCTACTGAGTGTGCATGTAAGAATTCTCTAGAAAAGTGTAGAAGGAATACATAGCCCGTCCAAGTTGGAATTTCACAACATAATATTTATGTGTTACATTTATGAGTTAATACAGTGCTGTTCCTTACTTATCAGTTTATTTTGAATCGTTTCCCATAAAATGTATTTTGGTATTTAATGTTAAAAAAACTTTATAATTTATGTAATACAAATGTAATTGAGCAAAACCAAGTAATTCCATTCCTTTTCAAATTCTGTAACAAATATACAGATAAACATAAAAACCCTAGTATAGGTCAAAAGTCTTTTCAAAGTGAACACAGCCAGGTGGCTAACACAGAGACCAAGAATCTGAATATTCATTTCAGTCAGTTCAGTTGCTCAGGCGTGTCTGACTCTTTGCGACCCAATGGACTTGCAGCACACCAAGGCTCCCTGTCTATCACCAACTCCGGAGTTTACCCAAACTCATGTCTATTAAATAGTGATGCCATCCAGCCATTTCATCTTCTGTTGTCCTCTTCTCCTCCTGCTTTTAATCTTTCCCAGAATCTGGGTCTTTTCAAATGAGTCACCTCTTCACATCAGGTGACCAAAGTATTGGAGTTTCAGCTTCAACATCAGTCCTTCCAATGAACACTCAGGACTGATCACTTTTAGGATGGACACGTTGGATTTCCTTGCAGTCCAAGGGACTCTCAAGAGTCTTCTCCAACACCACAGTTCAAAACCATCAATTCTTTGGCACTCAGCTTTCCTTATATTCCAACTCTCATATCCATACATGACTACTGGAAAAACCACAGCCTTGACTAGATGGACCTTTATTGGCAAAGTAATGTCTCTGCTTTTGAATATGCTGTCTAGGTTGGTCATAACTTTCCTTCTAAGCATCTTTTAATTTCATGGCTGCACTCACCAACTGCACTGATTTTGGAACACCCAAAAATAAAGTCAACCACTGTTTACCCATCTATTTGCCATGAAGTTATGGGACCACATGCCATGATCTTAGTTTTCTGAATGTTGAGCTTTAAGCCAACTTTTTCACTCTTCTCTTTCAGTTTCATCAAGATGCTCTTTTTCTTCAGTTTCTGCCATAAGGGTGGTGTCATGTGCATATCTGAGGTTATTGATATTTCTCCAGGCTATCTTGATTCCAGCTTGTGCTTCATCCAGCCCAGCATTTCTCATGATGTACTCTGCATATAAGTTAAATAAGCAGGATGACAATACACAGTCTTGACATACTCCTTTCCTTATTTGGAACCAGTTTGTTGTTCCATGTCCAGTTCTGACTGTTGCTTCCTAAGCTGCATATAGATTTCTCAAGAGGCAAGTCAGGTGGTCTGGTATTCCCATCCCTTTCAGAATTTTCCACAGTTTATTGTGATCCACACAGCCAAAGGCTTTGGCATAGTCAATAAAGCAGAAATAGATGTTTTTCTGGAACTTCCTTGCTTTCCTGATGATACAGTGTAGGTTAAAGTGCCTCCCTCCAATGCGGGAGACGGGTTTGATCCCTGGGTCGAGAAGATCCCCTGCAGAAGGAAATGGTAACCCACTCCAGTATTCTTGCCTGGAAAATCCCATGGATGGAGAAGCCTGGTAGGCTACAGTCCATGGGGTCGCAAAGAGTTGGACATGACTGAGCAACTTCACTTCACTTCACAGTGGATGTTGGCAATTTTATCTCTGGTTCCTCTGCCTTTTCTAAAACCAGCTTGAACATCTGGAAGTTCACAGTTGAAGCCTGGTTTGGAGGATTTTGAGTATTACTTTACTAGCATGTGAGATGAGGGTAATTGTGCAGTAGTTTGATTATTCTTTGGCATTGCCTTTCTTTGGGATTGGAATGAAAACTGACCTTTTCCAGTCCTGTGGCCACTGCTGAGTTTTCCAAATTTGCTGGCATATTGAGTGAAGCACTTACACAGCATCATCTTTTAGGATTTGAATTAGCTCAACTGGAATTCCATCACCTCCACTAGCTTTATTCATAGTGATGCTTCCTAAGGCCCACTTGACTTCACATTCCAGGATATCTGGCTCTATGTGCGTGATCACACCACCATGATTATCTGGGTCATGAAGAGCTTCTCGGTATAGTTCTTCTGTGTATTCTTACCACCTCTTCTTAATATCATGAAGGAAATGGAAACCCACTCCAGTACTCTTGCCTGGAAAATCCCATGGATGGAGGAGCCTGGTAGGCTACAGTCTATGGGGTCACAAAGACTTGGACACGACTGATTGACTTCACTTCACTTCACTTCTTAATATCATCAGCTTCTTGTTAAGTCCATACTATTTTTGTCCTTTATTGAGCCTATCTTTGCATGCTATGTTTCCCTTGCATCTCTAATTTCTTGAAGAAATCTCTAGTCTTTCACATTCTATTGTTATCCTCTATTTCTTTGCACTGATCACTGAGGTAGACTTTCTTATCTAACCTTGCTATTCTTTGAAACTCTGCATTCATTTGCTTATATCGTTCCTTTTCTTCTTTGCCTTTCACTTTTCCCAGCTATTTGTAAGGCCTCCTCAGGGAGCAATTTTACTTTTTGTATTTCCTTTTCTTGGGGATGGTCTTTATCCCTGTCTCCTGAACAATGTCACGAAACTCTGTCCATAGTTCATCAGGCACTCTGTTTTTCACATCTAGTGAGAAATAAATTTCTCACTTCCACTGTATAATCATAAGTGATTTGATTTAGGTCATACCTGAATGGTCTAGTGGTTTTCCCTACTTTCTTCAATTTAAGTGATAACCAGTACCCAAAACATCTTTGGGCCCCTTCTAGTTATTGCCCTCTTCCAAGGGAAATGACTTCCCTGACATCTAGTAGCATGGATTAGTTTTACTATCTTTGAACTTCATAAAAATGGCATCATAATCCCATATGTACTCTTGGATTCAGCTTCTTTGGCTGAATATTATATGATAAGATATTTCTACACTGTTGGATGTATAGTTTTATTTTAACTAAAGCTTTTTTATAAATAATATTTTTAGATTTACTGTATATTTGAGAAAAAATGCAGAGAGTTTCAGCCTGATTTTCCCTATTATCAGAATCTTATATTAGCATGGAGTATTTGCCACAATTAACAAACCAACATTGTCCCACTGTTAACTAAATCTTTGCTGTTGTTTTTTAGTTACTAAGCTGTGTGCAACTCGTAGCAACCCAATGTACTGTAGGCTCCTCTGACCATGGAATTTCCCACCCAAGAATACTAAGAATTATTTCCTTCTCCAGGGGACCTTTCTGACCTACAGATTGAACTTGTGTCTCCCACATTGGTAAGTGGGTTCTTTACTGCTGAACCATCAGGAGAGCCTGTTAACTAAAGCTTATATTTACTGAAATTTTCTCAGTTTTTCCATTATGTTTTTTCTGTTTCAGGGTCCTGTCTAAGACCCTCCATCATATACAATCATCATGTCTCTTTAGGCTTTATTTGTTGTTCTAATTTTTCAGATTTTTCTTTCTTTTCCTCATGAACTTGAGAGTTTTAAGGATTATTAGTCGAGTATTTTATAGAATGCCACTCAGCTAGGATTTATCTGATGTTTTTCTCATGGTTAGTCTGAGGAAATGTGATTTCAGGGAGAGGACTGAAGAGGTAAAATGCCCACTGTCATCACGTAATATAAAGGGTATTTAATATCAATATGATTTATCACTGTTGATGTTAATCTGAATCACTTTGCTTTAGGTAGTGTTTCTCAGATTTCCCCACTGCAAAGTTACCCATTTCCCCCCTCTCTTTCATATAATGAAGAAAGTAATACATATGAGAAAATAACAGGCTTATTTAACATAACATGACAGGCTATGACTCCCAAGCACAGCATTTTAACTAATATACTACATAGAAACCTACAAGAAAATCATATTTACCACAGATCCAATGTATGATATCCATGTAGAATATCAGTCCAAAAACACAGACACACTATGCGTTTTCTCACAGAATCATCTAAATTATCAAAGTAGTTAATTAACTTGATCTTTAGATCAGCATGCACCTATAGAAAGACTTAGACTGAGCTGATATAAGGCCAAGTGAAGGAACAAGACAATAACTATATAGTTCATATAAAGATCATCTGAAGATCTGGGTTAGTAAAATTTTGGATGACTCTTTTCCTTTTTCATTCTTTTTACACATGTAGACCTAATTACAGATTTTCAAAAGAAAATTTCCAAAAATACACACCATATCATATTAAAAGTTGATATTACAGAAGAAAATACAGAAGAACACTGATGAAATTTATTCATAGAAGATTAGAACAGATCACACCATTTAATGTATTAAGGAACACCTCATAAAGAACATAACAAATAAATTGTTGCTATCTAAGAAGACAAAATTTCTAAGTCCAGTGGGACATATGCCTGAAGAAAAATATCAACTCTTTGTTTAGTTTAGTGAGTAAAACATTCTATTATGCTGACAACTTAGAAAGCAACATATTATATTTTCTATATACTATACTGTAAATTATAAGTACTCTCAACTCTTAGATGCCATTCAGTAAATGATTTTCCCAATGGCCAGTGGCTGAAGTCACATTTGTTCACTTTATGTTTAAACCCACTTTTCATTCTCCTTTTTGAACTGAAGTAAAAATAAGACACTGGATAACTCATATCTCCTGTACATTCAGAGTAATAGAAACAACAGTGATCTTCAAACACAGATTCTGCTGTCATCACTCATCCTTGAGGCAAAATGACTCTTGATCTTCATGCTAACTTTGAAGATGTGGTCTGCCCTGACTGTTATACACCACAAATCTGAATAATCAACTTAAATCAGCAAGAAATACACTGAAACCTTCCTAGAAAACTTATGCTATTAAAGTTCAATCAACTTAAAACTGATATTCTTACTAAACTTCAAAAGAGTAGGAGAAAACTATATGGAGCTAGAGCTAAAATGTTCCCCAGGCAGCGTTTTTCTACATGATCCAGTGGTGTGCTGGGAGTCAGTTTATACTGGCTTATGAGAAGCACTTGCTAAATATTTTGGAATTTGTGAACCTATTGTAAAACACAGACATTAACAAAGGTAATAACTATTCAAAACTCTCCAATCATAGCTGTGCTATTATATATATAACTTTGTGGTCATTTACATCTATTGTGTGTGGAGAAAGTTCTACATAACACACAACTGTATGCTGCTGTGCATCTTTTCCCAATTCCACATTCAGTAACATCGAGTTAGTAGCCTGAAGTAAGTCATCGTGGGAAGATTTAAACCATGAAAATTAGAAAATAAGCAAATGCCATAAACAAAGGTTTTGTTTCCACATCTCAGAGAACAGGCTGTTAAGCATTCATCAGCACACCACCAAGCAATCACATATTTAACTCTCCCGAGAAGGCAATGTCACCCCACTCCAGTACTCTTGCCTGGCAAATCCCATGGAGGAGCCTGGTGGGCTGCAGTCCATGGGGTCGCTAAGAGTTGGACACGACTGGGCAACTTCACTTTCACTTTTCCCTTTCATGCATTGGAGAAGGAAATGGCAACCCACTCCAGTGTTCTTGCCTGGAGAATCCCAGGGACGGGGCAGCCTGGTGGGCTGCAGTCTATGGGGTCACACAGAGTTGGACACGATTGAAGCAACTTAGCAGCAGCAGCAGCAGTAGCAGCTTTGCTAATTCTCTCTGCACCCCTTTCCTCAAATGTTCTACTGTTGATTGTCTTTAGAGATATTTGTTTTGGGTAAACTTTCAGCTTTGTACATAAGACTGATTCATTTAAAAATAATAAATATTTTTATTCTTTTGAGAGAAAAGTAGAAAATCAATGTCATTCCCCAAAATAATTTATCAGTGACACTGTCTCTGTAAATTTCAATTTTACAAATTGTTAACGTAAAGAAAGGTATGAGAGCTTAATGTTGGTAGACAGAAGTGGGTTTAATCCATCTTACTACTTACTACACTGGGAATATAATCTAAGCTTGAATTCTTGCTTCTTAAAAAAAAAAAATGTGGCAATATCCAGTGTTACAGAGTTTTTGTGAATAGCATCATGAGATGATATATGTGAAGTTATCATAGATGCTTAGTAAATGTAAGCTATCTTACAGTGCTCACACAGGCTTGGCAACATATCAACACATGTGAAAACAGAAGCTATGATTCAAAACTAGTTAACAGGTGCAAGGTAGATTAACATTTTCTAAATTGTTTGTATATTTATACTGAGTACTAGCAAACCAAATCTCAGAGGAGTTCCACATTTAAGAAGCCAATATATATAGCTTATCTGGTGGCTCAGATGGTAAAGAATCTGCCTGCAATGTGGGAGACCCAGGTTTGATCCTTTGGGTCAGGAAAATCCCCTGGAGAAGGGAATGGCTACCCACTTCAGTATTCTTGCCTGGAGAATTCCATGGACAGAAGAGTCTGGTGGGCTACAATCCTTGGGGGTCCAAAGAGTTGAAGACTAAGCAACAAATACTTGCACTTTGCTTTCATTTGTCTGTCTATCCATCCATCTAGCAGCATTCCTAAAAGTTCTCATATTTTTCTTGATTTTCCAGTTTCAGTAAATTGCTAACCCATTCCTCTCCAAAGTACTGTATCTAATAGTGTAATGAGTTATTTTAGTTTCACCTGTGTCACGTGACTAAATATGTATTTACTGCTGTTTCATTTCTCTGGTAGTACCTAAGTCAGCATCTCAGTAGTTCTCTACAAACAAAAGTATGTAACCTGGAAATTTCCTCATAGCACCTATAAATATCAGTTGTTTCTAAAGTACTTTAGGAAATGATATTGAGATGAAGCATGACACTTGGAAGCTTTTACAAAAGTCCGCAACATATCTAAGCTATACAGAATTTAAAATAATGGTAAGTTTTTAAAAAGGGTTCAGAAGTCAGCCAAAAGCAATGATAGATTATACACTTATCTATGGATAACTCTTTTAGAAACAAATTATTATTAAAGAAATAGCCTGAAGAGTGGCATTATAGTGGATGTCAGTAAGTTAAAGCTTCACAGTTAAAGGAATTAGTCAAATGCAGTCTATCAAGCCATACACCAAAAACAGATGATCTTACATTTTTGGTATAAGTGATTAATTATACTAAAGTGTAATTACACAAAGAAAAATTTCTTGGCAGGGAATTATTAGTTACAAGTATTAATATATGTTAATTATATCTATGAATTTCCAACCTCAGTTCAGTTCAGGCGCTCAGTCGTGTCCGACTCTGCAACCTCATGAATCATAGCATGCCAGACCTCCCTGTCCATCACCAACTCTCAGAGTTTACTCAAACTCATTTCCATTGAGTCAGTGATGCCATCCAGCCATCTCATCCCCTGGCGTCCCCTTCTCCTCCTGCCTTCAATCTTTCCCAGCATTAGGGTCTTTTCAGATGTCAGCTTTTCACATCAGGTAGCCAGAATATTGGAGTTTCAGCTACAACATCAGTCCTTCCAATGAACACCTAGGACTGATTTCCTTTAGGATAGACTGGCTGGATCTCCTTACAGTCCAAGGGACTCTCAAGAGTCTTCTCCAACACCACAGTTCAAAAGCATCAATTCTTCTGCGCTCAGCTTTCTTGGCAGGGACTGATACTTATTGCCCAAATATAAGGTGAGTCTGTTTATGAATTCTTTTTTAAAGTATCTCTTTGAAAATGAAGTAGATCATATATCTGTAATCTTTTAATTGTCATCTGTTTGAAGACTAGAAAACATCACAAAGCTCTTTCGCATCCTATAAATGCATGATCGATGCCAAGACACATACTGGACAACAGCTGAATAAGAGGGGGCAAAACATGTCAATATAGTCAGTATTTCTCTCTTAAAACTTCTCATCCCATGCCTTTTCTGTCAGGGTTTTATTCTAATTCTTTCCTTAATGTTACCTTCATTTGAGGTTAATATGAATTATTTATAATTTATTTCAGAAAGTATTTAATATAAATTTTATTATTGTTACTGTCATTCTATAAAATGTCCAGGGCTGAATATCTCCTATTATGGCAACTTCAGGGACCTGAAACTGTCATCCACCTAGAGATTCACTGCCTTTTCTTGCCACAACATGCTAACCCTATTCTCTGTAAACAAACCAAAGCAAAATATAATGCCTGCTTCCTGGTGGCTCAATGGTCGAGAATCCTCCTGCAATACAGGACATGTGGATTTGATCCTGGCTCAGAAAGATCCCCTGGAGAAGGAAATGGCAACCAATTCCAGCATTCTTGCATGGGAAATCCCATGGACAGAGGAGCCTGGCAGGCTACAGTCCATGGGGTTGCAAAGAGTCAGACATGACTTAGCAACTAAACAACAACAACAATTCTGTTGTCGTGTTTCTGTTGGTCTTTTCACTGCTAATTCATTCTTGTGTTACTTATAAGCCATTTCAATTTTCGTCTGTAACATTGCTACATATGCATTTAATTATAATTTTGTTCCTCAGGAGCCCAAATCAAAGTTTCAGTCACTTCTCAACTGTTGATATGGCCTCTGGTCAGCAGTCTCATACCCATTCTTCTCCTCTTGTCATCAATCTTATATATCATTGCCAAGCTTCTCTTCTAAAAGCAGCTCTTACTGCATCACCTTCCATATCCGAAACATTGAATTCATCTCAATGACTGCTAATTGCATCCATGCATTTCACACTCTGTGCATCATCCCAGAGGTTTCTCACCCTTCTGCTATACATACACTGAGCTTCAAACAGGTGTCTGAGCTTTCTTGACTTACAAATTTGCTAATGATGTGTCCTTTACCTGGACGGTCCTCCTCTTTCATGCTATAAAATTCTCCAAATTCTCCAAGCCTGTGTATTCATCTTTGATGCATCTAGCAAAGAGGGACACATTGATGACTAAGATGATCATTTTTCCTATCCTTATGAAGTTCCAGTATGGAGGCAACAAAAGAAAATTTTAAAAGATCTTACATATAAGTGGCTGCAATTGTGAGAGGTGCCAAGATGGAAAAGTTAATGGTACTAGTTTCTAAAAATGAATAAACAACACAACTGGAACTTTTTCGACATTTTCTTTATCCCTTACAACCACAAAGATTAACAATCATTCCATATTTATCACTCTCTGGCCTGTATTATACTTATTTACAATCTGAACTTATCCTCCTATTTGGGGGATTTTAAGTAACTCCCAAAACATCTATACCTCTTAGATAAGTAATCTAAATCAGTTATTGTCCCTACACTGGACAGTAAGACATAAAAGGGGAGACTACTTGGCTGTTTCCAGGAAAAAATGTCCTCTCTCTTAAGAAAGATAACTGTAAGATTACATGGTATGTCTTCCTTCTTCTGGTCATTGATATTCAAGTAGTAATACCTGGAAGTACAGCAGATAATTAGTCACCAGAATGAGTTCAATACCAAAACCAAGGATGACACAATGGTGAAATACATGAAGATTGGCCTAGATGTTATCACCGGGTTGCTCAATGAACCATTTCTGTGGTACCCATAGACAGACCTATCTCAAAACTTGTTATTAAGTGACTTTCAAATTTCCCTTTCTGTTTAAGCCAGCAATTTGCAGCAAATAGTAACATATTATAATACTAGACTGTAAACATGCTGAGAATGGAGACTGGTGTCGTTTTTGCTGCTAATAGCTGGTCAAAAATAGTAGCTGGGAAAATTAAAGTTGGATTTCAACTAAAATATTTTTCATGTATATTCTATCTCTGTGTGTATATGTGTGTCTGCCCAGGTTGTTAAGGACTACATCATTAGGTTTAAAGTCTCAGCTCAATTAGAATGTGTTTCCTGTGATGCTATAACACACAGGTTGAATACCTACAATGATATAAAAAGACAAAGAGAAAGAGTACTCAAGTTTGTTAATCTTATTCTTTAGTAAAAAAGGATTCATATCTTGTCTCCATAACAGGCCATAAACACAGTCAAGTAATTTTCAATTTTAAACAAAAAGGTCTAAGTGTCAGAGAAGTTGAAAATATTGAAAACTCTCCAGAGATGACATGACATATGAATGCTGGCAAGGCACGAAATCGGAAGAGAGCTACAGGGATACATATGCGATTTTAGTTAACAGCTGGCTTTGGATGAATAGGGTGTTGAGATGAATCTTTTTACTGTAAATGAAAGTCAAGGAAGAAGGCTTTCTAACAAAGGTCTCATTTCAAGTAATATAAATTAACATATGGCTTATGAACTCAGAGTATAAACCAACAGAACCAGTAACTTATTTCACTATATGAAATGCCCTCAATGGCAACGTTCTAGCTGAGAAATACAGGCATCATCCATTACTCAAAGAAACAAACAGGAATGACTTTTCAAATGCCAGGTCAGATGAAGAATGTGACTATGCACCATAAAGAATGAGGGGAGGCCTGGCTCTCAGCTCAAAAGTTTATGAGATATTTGATCCAAGAGACAACATTAGATGAGAATATAAATGCAATTCAATTTTCTGTCGACTCAGGTGTAAATGAAACAGCAGGCAGTCAGATATTCTGGAGAGCCCTGCCTGCACTCCCTGGGTGCATTACCCTGTACATCTATCTGCCTTACACATCTTTAACTCCCATCAGGCTCTTTTATTAAGAATATGAGCAAGATTAAACATCATTTGTTATAATATCAGCGTTTGACATTTCCCAAGCTTCTTATTCTTAGAATACTCGAATACTGCATTTTGCCTCTTTCCCACAGCAGCCCCACTAAAATATCAGAATTCTACAGAGGACCAATATTCTATATACTGGAGTTAAATAAAAATAATAGCCAATGTTTATTAAGTGGATTCCATGTGCCTGGAATCAAACCAAGAACTTAATGTACATTATCTCCACAAATACGCATTATAAGACAGTTACTATCATCTCTATTCCCCAGAAGTGGAAATTGGAGATTAGAGAAGTTAATAACTCTCACACACAGCTAGTAAGAGAATATGTAGCTTTGGAACCCAGGTCTCTGGGTTCTATGGCCTTGGCTAAAATGCTTTAGCCCTAAGGATACCTCCTCCTCCACCCCCAATGATGGTCAGTAGTAAAGGATCTGCCTGCAGTGCAGGAGACACAGGAGACACAGGTTCAATCCCTGGATGGAGAAGATCCTTTGGGGGGGAAATGGCAACCTACTCCTAATTCTCTTGCCTGGAAAATTCCATAGACAGAGGAGCCCGGTGCAGGCCAATGGGTCACAAACAGGTGGACATGACTGAACACACAGCACAAGGATACCCTCACCCTCAACTTCATTCAGATTTACTGAAGCCGTATAAAGCCCCCTGCAATCCTTAGGCTGGAAAGACTTGGGTTCAGTCCTGAGGCTGGAAAGATCCCCTGGAGGACAGCATGACAACCGACTCCAGTATTCTTGCCTGGAGCATCCCCATGGATGCTGGTGAGCTACAGTCCATGGGGTCGCAAAGAGTCAGCCATGACTGAGCAACTAAGCACACATATCTGGAAAAGAGATCACCTGCTTAGCGAATAGTGAAGAAACATTGGTGGCTGACAGGACTGAGACTGGTTAGTGAATGTGCTGTCCCAACTGTCCAGGTGAGAAATAGCAACAGCTTGAAGGATCAAAGGAAAGGATAAACAGCAGACAAGTTTGGGAGGTAGCACAGGCAAGACGTGCTGAATTAGGAGATGTGGAGGAAAGAAAATTAGGGAAGGCACCGGCTTTTAGTTCTGGGGAAACAGGCAGCCAATATGAGGCTTACATAAGAGGGAAGGACTGAGGTGGTCAGAGACAGGACGGGTAGAGTGCCAGATGACACAGTATCTGACATATTGGCTTAGAGGTTCTGGGCATAACCCTTTAAATATGATCAATATGCAAAAGGACATTATCCCTGAGGTCAGGATAAAAACCACCCTGTGGCTCAGATGAATTCTCTCGTCACATCTGTGAGGGAGAGGGAAGCTACAGATGGATGATGTGTCCCTGGCACGTTTTCCAGGAGAAAACAGTTCTCTAGAGAGAACAGCGACACCTTCTTATACTTGCTGAAAAGATAAAAGTCAACTAAAGCAGAAGCAAGCTTCAAGGGTTCCTACATGGTCAGAGGCACATGGATGGATGTCGTTTTCCACTCTCAAGGCGTGCATGGTGGTCCCATGCAGAAACACTGCTTGAGCATCATTCCCCATGTCACTCAGGGCAGTGTGACACTGGGACAATGCCACCTGGCAGGGGGTGCTCCTCTCCCAAGCAGAGAGAAGCTGGAGCACTCAGGAGGAGAAAACACATTTTTTTTTCTCTTTGCATATATTTTTCAAGAACTACAGAGTGCTTATACGTATGTTTCTCGCTGCTCATCTAACTGTATTATAATTATTAGTTTTGTCTGTCTCAGTCATTCATCTGTTAGCTCCACCAGATGAGGTACTGTAACTTTTTAATGGTTGAGTCTGTGGCCATCACACATAAGCCTCAATAAACATTTGGTGCATGAATGAACTAAGGAGCTTGTTTGCATACAGAGAAGACAGGTCATATTCTGCTCAGCCTCCGTCTAATTTTACACTAGAGGAAAGTTCTGTTAGCTCCCTCACTCTCAGTGGCTGTCTGCTTTTGTTTGTTGTTACCTTCTTGCTCCCTTCCCACCTCCACCACTACTCTGTTCTTCCGGCTGCCAAGGCACCGGCCGTGCAATGGCTTCTTTTTTAAAAAATTAGGCAATGGCTATTTCTCTTATTTGCTGCCTCAAGGCTCTGCAGGAAGCCTGCTAAATCACTGAGAGCCAATTCATAGACAGACAATTCTCAGGATGGCAATGTGAAAACAGCCTAACCAATAAGCTGCTGCTGCTAACTCACTTCAGTCGTGTCCGACTCTGTGCGACCCCATAGACGGCAGCCCACCAGGCTCCCCTGTCCCTGGGATCCTCCAGGCAAGAACACTGGAGTGGGTTGCCATTCCCTTCTCCAGTGCATGAAAAGTGAAAGTGAAGTCGCTCAGTCATGTCCGACCCTCAGCTACCTCATGGACTGCAGCCTTCCACGCTCTTCCATCCATGGAATTTTCCAGGCAAGAGTCCTGGAGTGGGGTGCCATTACCTTCTCTGGGTTAAAGCCCAGGAGTGGTTTTATGGGTGAAAGATTCAGGGAGAAGAACAGAGGAGATGAGCTGTGTTTTGTGATGTTTTGCCTTGTTATTTTTTTCTTGAGTTTTTTTTGAGATTAGTGATATCATTTGACAGTACTCTTTGTCTACTTTCAATAAAGAAGAAAGAATTGGTTCAGTTTCCCTGTGAAGAAACAGCAGGACAATTCAGATTCTACTTTTGACCCCACCTAGCATTTCATGCAAAGGCATATGTCAGCCTCTAAAAGTTATTCCTGCTCTCTGTCCACATGTCAATAACCTCAGATACACAGATGATACCACCCTTATGGCAGAAAGTGAAGAGGAACTAAAAAGCCTCTTGATGACAGTAAAAGAGGAGAGTGAAAAAGTTGGCTTAAAGCTCAACATTCAGAAAACGAAGATCATGGCATCTGGTCCCATCACTCCATGGGAAATAGATGGGGAAACACTGGAAACAGTGTCACACTTTATTTTTGAGGGCTCCAAAATCACTGCAGATGGTGATTGCAGCCATGAAATTAAAAGACGCTTACTCCTTGGAAGAAAAATTATGACCAATCTAGATAGCATATTCAAAAGCAGAGACATTACTTTGCCACCTAAGGTCCATCTAGTCAAGGCTATGGTTTTTCCTATGGTCATGTATGGTTGTAAGAGTTAGACTGTGAAGAAGGCTGAGTGCCGAAGAATTGATGCTTTTGAACTGTGGTGTTGGAGAAGACTCTTGAGAGTCCCTTGGACTGCAAGGAGATCCAACCAGTCCATTCTGAAGGAGATCAGCCCTGGGATTTCTTTGGAAGGAATGATGCTAAAGCTGAAACTTCAGTACTTTGGCCACCTCATGCGAAGAGTTGACTCATTGGAAAATACTTTGATGCTGGAAGGGATTGGGGGCAGGAGGAGAAGGGGACGACCGAGGATAGGATGGCTGGATGGCATCACTGACTTGATGGACACGAGTCTGAGTGAACTCAGAGAGATGGTGATGGACAGGGAGGCCTGGCATGCTGCGACTCATGGGGTCACAAAGAGTCAGACATGACTGCGTGACTGAACTGAATTGATCCACATGTAAACGATTAGTACCTTAATAAAAAAACACTTTTTCTAAGGATATACTGCCTTCAAAACTGCCACTGCACTGATGAGAAATTATAATGTCATTGAATAAGCCATACATGGAATGGACTGGTTCCAAACTGGGAAAGGAGTATGTTGAGGTTATATATTGTCACCTTGATTATTTAACTTACAGGCAGAGTACATGATGCAAAATGCCAGGGTGAAGCACATGCTGGAATCAAGATTGCCGGGAGAAATATCAATAAGCTCAGATATGCAGATAGCAGAAAGCAAAGAGACACTAAAGAACCTCTTGATGAAAGTGAAAGAGAAGAGTGAAAAATCTGGCTTAAAACTCAGCATTCAAAAACTTAGATCATGGCATCCAGTCCCATCACTTCATGGCAAATAGATGGGGAAACAATGGATACAGTGATAGACTTTATTTTCTGGGCTCCAAAATCACTGCAGATGGTGATTGCAGCCGTGAAATTGAAAGACGATTTAGAAAGATGGTAACAATAACCCTGTATGCGAGACAGCAAGAGAGACACAGATGTATAGTACAGGCTTTTGGACTCTGTGGGAGGAAAGCATGGGATGATTTGGGAGAATGACATTGAAACATGTATAATATCATATATGAAATGAATTGCCAGTCCCGGTTCAATGCAAGATACTGGATGCTTGGGGCTGGTGCACTGGGAGGACTCAAGGGATGGCACGGGGAGGGAAGTGGGAGGGGGTTTCAGGATGGGGAACACATGTATACCTGTGGCAGATTCATGTTGATGTATGGCAATACCAATACAATATTGTCAAGTAAAATAAAATAAAATCAATGTGTTAAGAGTCAACAAAAGAAAGAAAGAAAGACACTCCTTGGAAGAAAAGCTATGACCAACCTAGAGAGCATATTGAAAAGCAGAGACATTATTTTATTGACAAAGTTCTGTCTAGTCAAAGCTATGGTTTTTCCAGTTGTAATACATGGATGTGAGAATTGGACCATAAAGAAAGCTGAGCACAGAAGAACTGATGCTTTTGAACTGTGGTGTTGGAGAAGACTCTTGAGAGTTCCCCTGGCCTACAAGGAGATCAAACCAGTCCATTCTAAAGGAGATCAGTCCTAAGTGTTCATTGGAAGGACTGATGCTGAAGCTGAAGCTCCAATATTTTGGCCATCTAATACAAAGAGCTGACTCATTGGAAAAGACCCTGATGTTGGGAAAGATTGAAGGCAGGAGGAGAAGGGGATGACAGGATGAGATGGTTGGATAGCATCAGCAACTTGATGGACATGAGTTTGAGCAAGCTCCAGGAGATGGTCATGGACAGGGAGGCCCGGCGTGCTGCAGTCCATGAGGTCGCAAAGAGTTGGACACGACTGAGTGACTGAACTAATTGAACTGATGTAGCATTAGGAGGACTACTTTCAGGAAACCATGTGTGTCTGTTTCATGTTTCTCCTTCTTCGTAGAGTCAGATACATTAATGTCATCAATGTAAACATTTTTGGAGTATGTACAGGTCACAGGTTTAATTCAGTTACATTGATTTAAAATGACAATGAGAATATTTTAAGGGAAAGAAGAAGGAGAATCTGAGAAGCTACCATTATTTGGGGACATTGGATTTTGAGCATTTGCAAAGCATTTCTATACAGTTTTTCACCAATCTTAATCTAGTCAGTCAACCTTCAGAAGAAAATAGAATATCATATACATTGATATGATTTTTTTACTTTTATTTATTTATTTATTTTTTAGTTTATTCTTTATTTTAATTAAATTTATTTATTTTTTTAATTACAATACTGTATTTGTTTTGCCATACATTGACACGAATCAGCCATAGGTGAACACAATCTCCCAATGCCGAAGCCCCCTCCCACCTCCCACCCCACATCCTCTACTTGAATCATCCTGTGCATCAGCCCCATGCATCCTGCATCCTACATTGCATCCTACATTGAACATAGATTGGCGCTTCGTTTCTTACAGGAAAATATACATGTTTCATTGCCATTCTCCCAAACCATCCCACCCTTTCCCTCTTTTACTTTATTCTACGTTACAATACTGTATTGGTTTTGCCATACATTGACATGATATGTTAAGATAGGAAGCAAATTGTACTTTTTACTCATTAGATGTTCATTTCCATTTTTATAAACTTTTTAATATAAAACTGATTATAATTTTGTTTCTTTCCAGACAATTATATGATATAAACAAATACTATAACTACAGTAAACTAAAAATTTTAATTTAAAAATAAAAATATACTAATTGAATCCAAAATCATAATTAAAGCTTATATTAATTAAAAGTTCATCATGTATAAAATGGCTAAGCACCAAAAATAAGTTACTTACTAATGATAAGTGTCATTCATTGCTTGTTTTGAGTTAGTTGGAAGCACAGATGTTGAAATAAATCACTAGATAGTGAAGTTTGAAATAAAATCTGTTATTTTCCAATAACAACGAAGCAAGAGTTATAATGATTTTAGAATTCTTTGAACTGAACTACATGGGTAAGATCTTGGCTTTAATCCAGTGAAACACAAGCCACAGTGCCTCTGAAATAACATCTTTCATTAGTATTGAAGCATTTGCCACTGATCAAATAGTCCACTATATGGGATCATTATTATAAAATGATTGTGAGCTTGCCCCTTTCTTACTAATCAGATAGAGAGATGGGAAAACAGATAGAGGCAGAGTTATTTCTATGATAAATTTTACTCCACAGACTCCATATATTTTGGGGATGTGTGTTGGATGTGTATATTGGAGAGAAGGAGTATGTGTGTGTATGAGTGTGTGTGTGTGTACATGAAGCCAGAGGCAGTTCAGAGCAGTAGTTCACAGTTAGATTGTGGAGTCAGACTGCAGGTGCAATGGTTTCTAGTCCCAGCTTCACTGTCTCTTAGCTACACAACTTTGAGAAGGAGCCTGACCTCTCAGCAAACCTTGTCTTTATGTGGGATTTTAAGAGAATTTCATGGACTTGTTGGAATTAAATAAGGACTTAAACAGGAAGTCCTGGAACAGTGCCTGGTTCACAGTTTTATCTTTTACTGACTACCATTATGATATTCTTCTAACCTCTCTGTCATAAAATTTCCTAAAAATATTGGGTCAAATACAGTGTTCAGACAGCTTTTTCATATATATATGTTTGAAAATAACACTTTATGGATGACTTTGGTAAAATAACTTGTCTGTTATGCTATTTCTATATTAAATATTTCTATATTTTAAGAGAGTTACTATGCTGCCTACTAACACTGGATGAGGAGTTAATGAATGATTAATGAATCAGGCTAACATTTCTAAGAAAGAGGATGACATAATATTATTACAGTATCTCAGGCTTTTTTTTTTTCTTTTTGCTTTTATGTGTTACTTTGCATTCATTTCAAAGCAAGCCAACAATGCTAAATCAGAGTTTCTTTTGAGAGAGTTCTTTTTAAAAGCGTGTAGGATAGAATCAGTTGAAAGCAGAAAAAAATCAACAGGATGACATAAAGGCAGAGGAAGTAGATTCCTCTAATAAGAAGAAAAGCCAGAAAAAAGCAACAGTCAAATGGTAAACTGCTTTCCTTCAAATCTATTTCTTTTCATGCTCAGTAGAAAAGGAGTATTCCAGGTGATTATTACATCAATCAGTTCAGTCACTCAGTCGTGTCCGACCCTTTCTGGACCCTGTGGACTGCAGCATGACAGGCCTCCCCGTCTATCACCAACTCCTGGAGTTTACTCAGACTCAAGCCCATTGAGTTGGTGAAGCCATCCAACGGTCTCATCCTCTGTCATCCAATTCTTCTCCCACCTTCAGTCTTTCCCAGCATCAGAGTCTCTTCAAATGAGTCAGCTTTCATATGTACATATAAAATTAGGGCTCTGAATTTGCCCCAGAATCATCAGTTTTAAATATCTGCTCTTACTTTATTATGGTAATATATAAAGGATATACAAAGATGAAGTCTTTTTCATTTGGAATCTAGTAACTCCCCTGTGAAATTTTATGTTTTAAATAAATCTTCATCATCTGCCTATTCTATTTTCATTTGCTTCTTCATTTAATGTTTGGATGAGTCAAATTCAAACATTAAATATCTGTGTATTTGTGGATGAACACTGACCATTAGGAAAACCATAGTTAAACAACCGGGGGTGGGAATGAGAGACTTCTCTTTGTCACAATATACCAGACTAGATGAACTAGAAGACCTGAAACTTCTCTAAAACATACATTCAGATTTGCTCAAAAAGAAAAGGGACTATCCAGGTGCCAGCAACAGAAAAGTAAGCCAATATGCACTGGCACAGAAACAAACCCTTTGCAAGGTGACTGTCTAAGTAATCAAATGGTTTGGGGCTGGGCGCTCACAGAGATCACAGATAATGAGGTAGTGACACCTGCATCAAAGCAGGATCTGAGAAGAGCCGAATCTTTGCAAACAGGCAGGCAAGAAAAAATAACCATCTCCTTAAAAGTAGGAGACAGGGACATGCTTCTGAACCACAGGTCAAGGGAAACAAAGTGGTCCTTTTGGTGACTTTTAAAACACTTTACCTGAGTTTGGGATTTAAACGTACAGAATCTGAACAACATGGTAGTCCCAAACCAGAGAATTATAAAGGCCTCTGGAAGTGGGGCTTTCCTTGTGGCTCAGAGGGTGAAGAATCTTTCTGCAATACCAGAGACCGGGGTTCGATCCCTGGGTCAGGATGATCACCTGCAGACAGGAAGGGCTACCCACTCCAGTATTCTTGTCTGGAGAATTCCATGGATAGAGAAGCCTAGTGGGTAGCAGTCCACGGGGTCACAAAGAGTTGGACACGACTGAAGTGACTTAGCAGATGTCTAACAGTGAGCTAGTGACAGCACAGAAACCTCTGGAAAAAAATAGAGGTCAGTCAGACCATAGGAGATTTTAAAGATTTAGATGACTTTATAATAAAAAAGTGACAAAATATATAAAGAAACAAACCACTAAAACCAAGAGGATAGAGCACACCAGCAGGATTAGAAACCCAAACACTTGATATTAATAACAAAAGATAAATGGTAGGGGACTTCCCCTTCAGGTTCAGTAGTTAAGACTATGCTCTCAATGTAAGGTGCACAGGTTTGATCGGTGGTAGCAGAACTAAGATCCCTCATGTCATGAGAACAACCAAAATAAAAATAAACAAAATTCTAAAAGGTAAATTATGAAATAAACACATTTAAAATTACTAAGTAATTATAAATAAACATACCATATGATAATGCATATAAATGTACATAAGCTTATAAGCAAATTAAATATCAAATTAAACAGTTAATGAGGAAAACCCCGTACACTGGCAACCTGATGCGAAGAGCTGACTCACTGGCAAAGACCCTGATGCTGGGAAAGATTGAGGACCAGAGGAGAAGCGGGTGAGAGAGGATGAGATAGTTAAATAGCATCATTGAGTCAATGGACATGAATGAGCAAACTCCAGGAGATAGCAGAAGACAGAGGAACCTGGAGGGCTGCAGTCCAGAGTCATGAGGAGTCGGACACACATTAGCGACGAAATAACAGCAATGAGGAAAACAGTTAACTAGAGAAGTGCACAAGGGAACAAAGCAGAAAAAAATTAAAGATTTTTAAAACATTAAAACTTTAAGAGATGTAGGTGATAGAATAGGAAGGAACAAGGTGTAATAAAAGTTCTGAGAGAGAGAGGAGGGAGGGAAGGAGACAATATAAATGAAAATAAAGAAAATGAGAATAAATGAGTATTTAAAGGAAGAATGGCTGAGAGTTTTCCAGAACTGCTGAAAAACACAAATCCTCCGACAGAGGGGGAAATGAGATGTGAATGTGATTTGAAAAGAAAATGCAAATCTGAGTCATCATAATGAAATGACCAATGACCAAAGGAAACAGAAGAGCTTAAAAACGGAAAGAAACAGATTAACTTCTAAAGAATCAGTGTTATGCAGACGGCTGATTTCAGACTGTTCAGATGCCATAGTCGAAACCAGAAGATAATAGATTAATATTATTAAAAGGCTGATTGGAAGTAACTATTTTTCATAGAATCTTATGCCCAGTAAATGATCTAACATGAAGCAAAAACTATCAGCTTCTTGTGTCCTTCTGGGTTCTTAAGAACTAGAGGGCATATTTTAGGAATATGGAAACTGACCCAAAAAGAACTGAGACGCAATGTTAAGGGGAAGGTATCAGGAAACATCAGAAAATATAAATAAGCATTGTCAGTATAACAGAGTAACAGTAATAATGACCTCTTTAGGGCATATAAACCATAATGGATCTAAACTATTGAACAATAAAGTAGTGAGCAGAATTAAAACATTGTAAGACCCTTTTGTTGGTCAAGAAGCTTATAGAAACTCTGCTAAGGCATGTTAAATTTGCATTTTAGAAACACATATTGCATAAAGCAAGCATGCATGTAAAAAAAGTAAATATAGTTTCTAAAGACAGGGAGGCCTGGCGAGCTGCATTTCATGGGGGTCGCAAAGAGTCGGATACAACTGAACTGAACTGAACTGAACTGAACTGAAAGAGCAAGAAAACAAGTGTGGACTTCAAACAAGTTGAAGGAATTCAACAATGAAAGTCAGATTTCTGCCTTTAAGATGCTTACTGTTGATTGGGAAAGACACAGATATAACTTCACGAAACAGAAGATAAAAATCTGCTTTATTCTAGAGAAATCCAATCTCTTTTGCCTATACGTTAAGTCCTTTCCCCTTTACAGCCTTAGGCAGGTAAAGAGTTCCGATAAACTTACATGTTTCCTAGACTTTAAAAGGCACAAGTTCTGGGCTTTGCCAAAAGCACATAACAGAAACAATCCGTTATTCAACATATGCAGAGGGAGTTCTAACAAGTGTCTGCAAACTTGCCAATACATGTGCTTTATATTAAGTCTACCCCACTCAGTCTCACTTATACCTAAAAAACAACCATCTTGAAAGTAAAATAAATGTAACCAGAAAAATGTTTACATGGTTCCCATGCATACTGTTTTCAGGAAAAAAGATATGCATCTTTGTTCCCTTGCTGTCAGCACAACGGTTTCTGAAGGAAAAAAAAAAAAACACAAACACGAAGTGAAAACAGGAGGACTGCAAATAAAAACAAAGCATCCAGGCTTGACATTCAGCCTTCTCGGGAACAATCCATCTTCGTGTGTAAGGAACACAAATTCACAAAAAGAGAACAGAACAACTGAAGAAATGATTATAAGGTCCATGTTGCTGCTAAAAGAGGATATATAACCAGCAGAATCAGGACAACAGAAAGGTGCTATAGTTAAGAAATATAATTGTACTAAGAGTAGATCCAGAGATATTGTTTTAAACAACAACAAAACCCACTTACAGTTCTTTTATTTCTTTTAAAAGAGGGACTAAAAAGGAAGAAAATGGATTTGTGAGCTTTTGACAAATCTGTCTTTAACAATAAGTCGTTGAGCCCATAAGAACTGGACTGAGATGCTTTTAAGCATCAGGATGTGCATCATTCAGAACATTCCTGGGGAGGAATAACTTGGAGATACATCAGAGCAAAATGCTACCTTTTTAAAAGCAGCAGTGGGTCTCTCTTCTCTTGTTTTGATGTATGGTAAGCCAGCACTATATTTAAATAATCTATAATCCTTCCCAAAGTTCAGGAATGCAAAATGATGCTCTTCGGAACATTATTTTTAAAGGGTGCTGTGATGGGGCATCACACTTTTCTCCATCTGCTCATTATAATTGATAATGTACATCAAACACTATTATAATGTATTAGTTATAAGTCATATTTTAGACTTCTACCATTTTCAGTCCCAATTTACTACATGATGTTAACAGACTCTTACAAGATGATAGTAATGAAACCACTTAGGAACCCAGCTATGATATCTAATATAGATCCACAAAACTCATCAATCAGCGCTTACTAAATATCTATTTCAAACAAAAAGTGCCGAGTATTAGGATCACATTTGGATTATGTGTTCAGGAAAACTGGGTACTAGGTCCACATCAGACACGTTAAAGCTACTTGACTTGTATGTCTCTGTTGTCTTTTCTGCAAAATGGGGGAAATGATAAGTGAATGACTTTCATATCTCAAAAGAGAAATAAGTTGAAAATCAGAGGATAGAACATAGTGAAGCTGGGTAATGACTATAATGCAGTATTATCGATGAACTATACCCACTCCAGTGTTCTTGCCTGGAGAATCCCACGGACGGGGGAGCCTGGTGGGCTGCCATTTCTGGGGTCACACCGAGTTGGACACGACCGAAGCGACTTTGCAGCAGCAGCAGCAGCAGCATATCTGCATAGGTCGTGCCCAGTGTGCAGGTAGTAGGTTTCTGCTACCTGTGTAGATATTACTCTATACATGAACTTAATATCACAATGCAACTTCCATTTGAACATTTTCATTTGAAGAGACATCTAATTTCTAATTTCTTTCTAAAGTCCGATACTCCATTTATCACATCAAAGGGAAATCATAACTGAACAGAATTCTAAATAAATAACACTTCCTACTTTATCGCCAATTTATTTTTTATGTTAAATGTAAAAACTCATGTTTTATCTTTTATTCATTAAATTATGGAAAGCAGACAAACATAAAAATTACAATGAATTATAAACTTCTGAATTTTATTTTCAGTCTGCCTTATCACAAAAGTATGGTCCAAGACATTAAATTTCTAAGCCATAATCCAGTTTGTCTCTTACTAATAGCATTATTAAGAAATAATTTACATAAGATAAAATTCACCATTTACGGGGAGAATTCTTTTAGTAAGTGATCTTAAGTAAATTTACAGATTTATGCAACCATCACCATAAATGTCCACTGCCCCCCAGAAACCTCTCATGATCCTTTGTAGTCAATCCCTATTATAACCCCTAGTCTCAGTCACTAATACTCTACCATCTTATTCTACCACTTTGCTTTTTATGGATATTTCATATAAGTAAAATCATACGCTATGTGGTCTTTTCTATCTGCCTTCTTTTACTTAGCATTTCTTTTTCTTAGCATACATCAGAAAAGGAGTTTGTTAATTTTTATTGCTCAATAATATTCTATTAAACGCATAGTTCATGTTTTGTTTATCTAATATCAGTTGATGAACATTTGAATTACTTCCATTTTGGGCTATTATGAGCAGTGCTGCCTTGGACATCATAATCCAGTTTTATGGATATATGTGTGAGTGTGTATGTATACACACTCACACATACATAGTGCTTACTCAGCCTTGGGGAAATTGGTTCTCAGATACACAAACCATAAATTTAGACTTTCCAGGTGCACCATTGTTCTAAAGTTTCCAGGCGAAGAGAGAGAGAATTTGTAATGTGGTTAAGAGCACAGATTCTAGAGTCTGGTTCCTTGGGGTCTGTAAACCAATTTGACTTCATATATTCTAAATTAGGCGGGTTCTTCACTAACTTCCTTGGTTTCCTTCACTGCAGAATAGGGATAATGAAGGTGGCTCCACTGTGAATTTATAGTGAGAGTGTGAGTCACTCAGTTGTGTGTGACTCTTTGTGGCTCCATGGACCCCATCACCAGGCTCCTCTGTCCATGGGATTCTCCAGGCAAGAACACTGGAGTGGGTAGCCATTCCCTTCTCGAGGGGATCTTTCCAAGCCAAGTCTCCTGCATTGTGCGCAGATTCTTGACCATCTGAACCACCAAGGAAGCCTTTATAGTAAAGATAAGATGACGCAAAAGACACTTAGCAAAGTGCTTACTAGATGTTAACTATTATAATTAAAATTGTGCACTAAATCATCATTAAATATTTTTGATTTCCTTGGTGGCTCAGATGGTAAAGCATCTGCCTGCAATGCAGGAGACCCGGGTCCGATCCCTGAGTCGGGAAGATCACCTGGAGAAGGAAGTGGCAACCCACTCCAGTATTCTTGCCTAGAAAATTCCATGGACTGAGGAGCCTGGTAGGCTACAGTCCATGGGGTCATAAAGAGTTGGACATGACTGAGTGACTTCACTTCAGTGCATATTATGGGCCAGGAATGGTTCTGAATTCTTTAAAAATAGTAACTAATTTCATCTTTATAACCACCCTATTAAATAGTATCTATTAGCCTCAATTTTGGATCAGATAATCAAGGCACAGAAAAGTTGAGTAATTTAACCAGGATCACCTAGTTTGTAAGTATAAAGCTGAGTTTCAAACCAAGCAACCTGGGTGTAGTGTTTAGTTTACACCACTATGCTTTGCTACTCCTTTTGCTAGCAGACAGAAATATCTGACTAAAGTGGATGTATTCCTAGAAAAGACAAGTAGAAGCACAATCAGTTTTGTTTGCCACATACACCCATTTCCTTCAATCAGACTATTTGGCCTATGAGATAGCATATTAAAAAGCAGAGACATTACTTTGTCAACAAAGGTCCGTCTAGTCAAGGCTATGGTTTTTCCAGTGGTCATGTATGGATGTGAGAGTTGGACTGTGAAGAAAGCTGAGTGCTGAAGAATGGATGCTTTATAACTGTGGTGTTGGAGAAGACTCTTGAGAGTCCCTTGAACTGCAAGGAGGTCCAACCAGTCCATCCTAAAGGAGATCAATCCTGGGTGTTCATTGGAAGGACTAATGCTAAAGCTAAAACTACAATACGTTGGCCACTTCATGCGAAGAGTTGATTCACTGGAAAAGACCCTGATGTTGGGAGGGATGGGGGCAGGAGGAAAAGGGGATGACAGAGGATGAGATAGCTGGATGGCATCACCAACTTGATGGACATGAGTTTGGGTGAACTACGGGATTTGGTAATGGACAGAGAGGTCTGGCGTGCTGCGATTCATGGGGTCACAAAGAGTTGGACACGACTGAGTGACTGAATTGAAGCCACAGAGAAATGCTTCTTACAAAGGTAAGTGAAACAAGGTAAGTTATATTCCATTTTCAGTTTCATCTTAAACTCTCATCCATTTTATGTAAATGTAATGCTGAAAAAGTCAAGCTTTTCAAGTTCACAGAAGAGGTTCTTTAAACATTAGAAAGGCTCCCTAAGCTGACCATATGAACATACTCTTTGTAATCAATCATTCTCACTGTGAATCGATAGAGTAGTATACCCTCTGGGGATGTGAGAAACCATCCCCAATTTTTAAAAATCTAGTGTGATTTATATAATTCTTGGAAGATCATGGTTAATATTCACATTTTAAACTCTTTAATTACACAATTATTAGGTACATACTTGTGAAAGAGAAACCTACAGATAAATGAAATGCAGCTCTATAGTAATATTTTAAAGGCTTTTTAAGGTTCTGAGGGATATAAACTAAATTTGTTCAATGCAGCATTTATTAAACTATTACAATAATGGAATCTGCTTTTTCCCTCCATAATAGCTTTTTACCTATACTGACTGGAAAATGCTAAGAATTGCTCCAGACATCTAAGCAATCCAAAACATGTTAATGCAATCATTTTTTATTCTTCTAATGAAACCTTATTCCAATACAACCTCTGAGGTCTGGTTTATGAGAAAGATGACAGTTAATAACATATGACAGCATGAATAAGTGTCAAGAAGATAATAAATAGAGTAACATTTATTAGTATTATTAGGGGCTTATCATGCTCCCAAACATTATGTTCTACATGTTTTATCTTATGGAATGCTCAAAACAACTCCAAAAGGCAAGTATTAATTTGTTAATTCTCATTTTACAAAAGAAGAACTAAGTAACATACCAGAGCACACAGATATTAAGAGGTGAGGCTGGGCTTCAATTTAGGCATTCTAAACCCAGAATTCATATTTCAGCAGTTATACACAACTGTCTTCCACAGGGTCCCAGGCGATCATTTCACTTACATGTGTAGAATCCCTAATAGTAGGAACAAACTAGGAAATAAATATTACATAAACCTACCAAGCAAAATCTAGGAAGGCAGATATGATTTATTCATCACAATGTGTTTATGTTAACTCTTGATACTTTTATTATTCTAATACCTTTTCACTTTTGTATGTCTCTTCTTCTCTTTAGTAAGTAATATGATGATTAGAACTTTTTTCTTTCTTCCCTGTCCTAAAGTAACTGCAGGGACAGCACATTTTCAAATGGTGATATATTCTGTCAATACTTGAAAACAACAAAATGGATCTGCAGTCAAACACTACTTCATGTTACTTTTCATTTTTCTATCAAAGGATCATTCATACATTAATATCTCATTCTAAGATATAAAATGTATTGTTTGCGAGCAAGCAGCATGTTTTTTAAATTGTTTTCTTCCTATTGTATACTTTTCAAAGTGCTAACATTAAGTTTCTGCAAATCAAATTCTATTTTGACATACGGCCTTTTAAGTGCCAAAAGGAAATCATGCAAGAAGCACTAGATTTAAAGACTACAAAAAGTTGCGAAAATATGGAATGCCAAGTTCTAAGAAATGCACATTTTTCATGCTTTGTTCTAAGAGGACAGTATCAGAGTAGCATGTAAGACATTTCTTCAAGTAACTTCTTCAAAGCATCTGAAGATGCAAAAAAGAAGAACAAATGGATCTATAGAGAGAGTTTTATTTTTTTTTTTCTTTTTACTACATACTTATTGTGCCATGATTTTTCTAGATGTCAAGGATCCAGTCCACTGTCCTGAAGGAAGCTACATTTGACAGGCAGGAGTCAATAAATAAGAAGGCAAATGCATAACAAGATCTCACAGAGTAGTAAGTGCTGTGGAGAAGATCACAGATAGCACTATGAAAAATAGGAGTATGCAGGCGAGCGAGTGAGAAGCAGGCACACAGTCAGCCAGAGCCCAGGCTGGGTGGTTTGCAAAAGGACCTCTGAAAAACATAACATAGAAACTGATGCTAAAAAGAAGAGAAGCAGCCAGCTATGTGCATGCTAAGTGCAGAGGCCCAGAAGAGGGAATGTACTTGGGCAGCCCAAGGAACCCAAAGAATAGCCTGCGAGGTAGAGTGCCAGGCAGGGGCACCAAACTCTAATAGAAGATGACTTCTGGGCTCAGAATAGATCACAGTGGATGGATCACAAGGTAAATAGCCAAAGTCAAGAGACTGAAGGAGCTCTCAAAGAAATGGGGAGTCACACAAGTATTTCATGTGAGATGACACAACCTTTTACATTTCAAAAATTATACTTGTGCTGCTCTCAGGAAAACAAATTATTGGAGGGCAAGGGAAGAAGCAAGATCTGGTTAAAAATTTGTATGAAGGCAATCTAATGAAAATATGAAGATAGCTTAGATGGGCATAGTGGAGATGGTGCAAAGAAGGATTTAACATATACTTTTGAGGTAGACTTGACTAAGCTTTCTGAAAGAATGGACATGAGGGGTGAATCAAAGGGAGGAAGCAAAAATGATGCCAAGAGTTCTGGCCCAGGCAACTGGTTAGATGACAGAAGAAATCATGATATAGAAGAAACCAAACAAGAAAGTTCTGGGTGTGAGCATTGATTCTTAAGTCTTGCTTTTGAGCTCTAAGTGCCTGTTAAATAGCCAATGAAGATGACTGAGTGGGTTCAGGGAAAAGCTTAGAGCAAGAGAGAAAAACTTGGCTGCCACTCACATATACCTGGTGTTCCAATCTATGGGACTAGATGAAATCATCATGGAGGTGGTGGTGGGGAGGAAGAGGACAGGATAGGAAGGGAAATAAAAGAGGTATGAGAGAAACAGAAAGAGTAGGGAGAGAGAGAGAGACCATGCATCTGCAAGTGAGCACGGATGTGTAAACAAGTCCTCAAACTAAACATCTGGGCAACGTAACGTTTAGATGTTAAGGAAGCAAGGATTCAGCCAAAAACACTAAGGAGGAAGAGCCAGTGAGGCAGAGGGGAAATGTAAATTCACCTCTTCCATGCATGGAACCTGGACAGCTAACCTTCTAACAACTGCAACCAAAAAGTACTTTCTGGCATTTTTCACCTATAACATTGCTCCTAGAACTACTTATTCGCTGGCTAAGGTTGGATATAAACAATACTTCTCTAGAATAATCTCCACAGTGTTTTAACAACAAAATCAAGCAACACCGTCTCATAAGCACAGGACCCTGAAGGTTATCAAACCCTCATGTATCTGGGGGAGAACTGCAATAGAACCATGAACCTGACCTTCCTGTTTCACCACTCCACCTGCTGGCCTTGCTGTTACTGTGCTCCATCATTTTTCACTGTTATCACATTTAAGGCCATATCTTGTGATGAATAAACTTAAGATAAGTCTCATTCTCTGTTTCCTTCTGGATGAGCACAATCTTGTAAAAGTTCTCATAGCTATTTCTCCTATTCTTCCTTTCATTTTGCTAACAAAATCAGAAGACTTTGCCATGGATTGCTAATTCACTGTGTATTTCTTCAACAGAATTCCAATGATTATTAATACTTATTTTAGTTTCTGAGCCACATTGATTTTAGCTTCTATTTTAACCATCCATCCTCATTTCATAAACTCAATTAATTACTTTGTATGCTCTCTCTGATTTACCTCCAACTCACTTGTCTTATCTTGTTTATTTTTTAACTCTTCTGGTACACTCTGAACATATCAAGGACAGAACTGTGTCTTACTAATCGTCACATCTCTTACATCCAGCATGGTGCCCAGTACTAAATGCATGTGCAATTAATGTGGAATGAATGGATGAATTAAATAATCTACTAGATTAGTTCAAACTGTTCTTTATTGAGTTTGACAAAAATGATTAAGATGTAAAAAGACTGCTTTATTATATTTTAAATAAGACCCTTAGGAAAAACTTTCCTGCTGCTGAGATTCATCAGTCCCCCAAATTTTCCTACCTTCCTTCTATTTGGATATGTAATTTTCATTAGTATGCTAGAAAATGTGCAAGCAATTTTGAGTGACAACTGCTACTCAATTGATTTTTTTTTTTTTTTATCTTTAGGAACTAGCAGTGTATTTAAACTCAATAGCAACGTTAAATGTTGGATTTTCTCATTTGCTCAATGTAGCAAAAATTCTTTTATTTTGAAATTAGAAGTACCTACAATTATTATGGAAAGACACTACACATTTTATATTACTATTTTACTAGTCAACTTTATAATTACTTCAACAGTTTTTCCCCATTTTAGTCAACTAAACTCTGCTAAAACAGTTAAATATTAGAAACGAATATTTTTATAGAAACTTTATCAAGTTGAGAGGTTCTATGACAGTGTGACAAGAGCACCAGACGTGTAGAGGCTGCAAATACTTCGCTAGAATGAGACAGATATTGTTTCAAGGTAGATTATCCAGATTTTATTTCAATTAAAAAATGCTGAGCCAAAGTGCCCTGCTTTTTCTGTAAAATTTATGTCAACAGAATACACAGAAACTAAATCCTGAATCCTCTGGTCCATTTAGTCAGCTGAAGGTCTTGGGAACTCCGATTAAATAAATGACTTGCAGAATATTAACAAATAAACTAACATTAGAGATAGAATTTGAAAAACCTCCATTTCTGTTCTTATATCTTCACCACATAATTTGTTCTTCAATTTGTCACATAGCAAAATGGTGAATTTACATGATTTATAAAGAATGAAGGGAAAATAAAAGCAGAAATTACAAATATTTCTTCATAGATCTTGTCTATCCGTATAGACATAGGCAGATTTTTAAATCTCTTTATCCTGGCTTAGCCAACAACTTAGCCTTACTTTCCTTCAGTATATTTTACGTTTATACTCTATGTAATATACTCTATACTTTCTATAATATGCTCTATTCTTTCTAATTTAGTTACCTCTAAAGTAGAGTTTGATTAAGAAGTACAGCTAAATTCCAAATAGCAATGTCTCTTGTTTTCTAATTAGGGCACATAAAGAAAAAGACTTAATGCATGACACAGATCCTAACTATTAAAAACAGTACGATTGCTACAATCTCACAAATGAAAATAGTTTACTAAGTTCTTAAAGTCACTGTGTAGGAATGTAGCAAGGTTATTTAATAGGCTTTCAAGTATAAAACGAATATCACTCAGAGGAATTAATTTTAAATAGAAGATTCCCAAATGATAAATGTATGTAAGCGTTTAAAGAAAAACAGTGATTGTAAACATGTCAATATATACTCAGTATTTGACATTATCCAGCCATCTTTTATTTTTGGTTTTATATAGAATAAATTCAGTCTTCAAATTAAATAACTGACTGATCACAACCATCTCTCAGATTTATCTAGATGTGGAAAAATTTAGTTTCACATTTAAATGATAAGTAGAGTACTATATAGATAGAAATCATGAAATTAAATTATTGCTCCAGAAACATCAGTGGTTAATGAGGCTTAATATGGGTTAATAAATCCATAATCTTTCATATATAAAAAAAACAGACACCATGAAACCTTTATTGTTAGCCAACTGCAACAGAAGAACATTTCTGACTTTACATGTTTTCACTTTAGGAATGCAAAGCTAGTCAAGGTAACAGTCCTTCTTATGGTCACATATGGTGAAGGCAGGACTACCCCTAAATTGTTAATGAGTCTTATGTACCCCCAAATCAACTTTCTTAGAAAAATGAGCATTAATTCAATATTTGATTATAAATAATATCATTTATATAATCTTGTTTTTATTTTCATGGTGAAGCTTACTACTTTCCTATAGTTAATAAATATAATTATCAAAATTTAAACTAGTTTTGTTCATAGAAAACATGGATGTTTTGCCATGAATTTATTAATCTTGATACCTTAAAAGTTAAATTTTGCAATTTGAAAAACACCATAAATGTTCCTCCAAATATTTTTTAAATGTTACAAAGAAAACATTGCTGAATTTCATGACACTATTATACATATTTTCCTCCATGGAGTTGCAATATAAAACATAGACTAAAAAATATGACAATTTCTATGGTGATAATTACTGTGTGATTGTTAATCATGTTACAAGGATCATTATTTAATAACCTTAATATTCAAAAAGATCTGACTGGTAATTGTATCTTATCTGTATATTTCAAATAACAAATGATACCATGGACTTGTGTGTTTCCCAGAAATGCAATTATGTGTTGTCTAAATTCCTGTAAGCATCAGGCAAAGCAGTGCTGACCTTCTTGGGCATTTCCTGGTGTCCTGTTGCCACTGTCTGCCTGCAGCACTGTTTCCCTGTTTCATCATGTGGGGAGGTGGGAGTAGGTAATGGAGCTTCTGTTAAAAAAATTAGAGAACTTTTAAAAATAATGGATTTACTTTAGACTTTCCAAAACACACTGAACTGAACAGGTACAGGAGATAATGAAGTGGGGAGCGGGGCATTAGTCAATATGAAAGCATAGGCTGTACTGATGAACACATGAATGGAAGAGAGGAGTTAACATATGAAGCTTGTATACAGAGGAAATGCACATGAAGGACGAAATAATGTGAATGAAAACATTAGAACCATGGGACAGATCAGTCAATCAATCAAGACTTCAAGAACATTCCCTGAGAGTCTATTCTTTCTGAATATAGAATTACTAGAGCAAGTCACTAGAAACTTTCTTTAGTGACACTCATTAATCACATTCATTAATCAATACTGTTTGAGTATTGCTGCCCAGCATATTGTTAACACAGGCAAATGAGGACCACCTCTGGAAACAATAATCAGAAGAGACATGTGCTGAGTTGCTCAGTTATGTCCAACTCTTTGCAGCCCCATGGACTGTACTCCACCAGGCTCCTCTGTCCACAGGATCTTCCAGGCAAGATTACTGGAGCGGGCTGCCACGTCCTCCTCCAGAGGATCTTCCTGACCCAGGGATTGAACCTGAGTCTCCTGTACCTCCTGCACTGTACTTGGATTCTTTACCCACTGAGCCATTGAGAAAACCCCTATCAGAGAGAAGGGACAGTCAACCACGTCACAAAAGCTGATACAAACACTCCCAGTAGCATGGTGGTACAGAGGAGCCTTTGGAAATGAGAGTGCTATCCTGAAATATCTGAAGGGACGACTTGTCTCACAAAACCTAGGCTTGTTGTATGAGGTGCCAATGGACTGAACCAACCTCTGAGGAACATACTCCAGGTCATGGGAACCAACGATGACACTACACCTGAGTGACCGATCTGGTTACAACAGAGGCAGAGTGGTCTCTTGGCAGTGACACTGTCAGGACTCCAAGTATCAGAGGGCAGTGAGGACAGAGCCCATGGCCTGAGGGGTCTAAGTACTGAGCCCATGTGCGTGAGTTACATCAGTCCCCAAGTGTGCAGTCCCTCAGTCCTGCCTTAAGACTTTGGTAACATGTTCCCCAAACACTGCACTTGCTATAACTTAAGACTTAAGGACACGGGTTTCAGTCATCCACTTTGCAAAATCATTCACTCATTCTCTCACTGCTTAAAGAGCACTATGCTTGGTCAGTCCTAGGAATGCTGAGATGAATGAGAAAGAACCCTCCCTCAAGTAGCTCAAAAGAACCAGCTTGGGGCCATGTTGAGGAAAGGCACATGTTTCTCAGCTTCCTTCTGCTTACTATGCTATTACCAGTTTTCTTCAGCAATAAGATATTTGAAAATTTAGTAGAGGAAAAGCAAATGTATACATGTGAATAAGCTCAAGGCATTTAACATCATCATTCATCCCTTTATAAGGAATATCAATTCATGGCATACTCACTGAGCACCAATTATATGTCAGGAGTACTTCTAGTTGCTGGTTTAAAAAAAAAAAAAAAGAAAGAAAGAAAAAAAAAAACACCTGCCCAAAGAAACATTTTTGTTAATAATGAATTATCAAGTTTGGAAGCAAAACACTTAAAATCAATTTTAAAACCTAATGAATAGTATTATGCAAGCACTATTTGTTACTTAGTATTGAAAAATTTTATGATTCGAACATTTAACAAAGTTAACAGTCAAAAATAAGGAGAGCAATCAAATGTTCCAACCACATTTCACATTAAATCTACATGAATACCCTTAACAATTTGTCAAAAATCAGATTCATAAAGTTATAATGCTGCAGTGGAAAAGCAAAGAAAAGATAAAAATCATCCTATGTTGACACTTCTGATGGAAATTATGCATCTTTGTTCTCCCCTTCTACCCAAAGAATGTTTACCCCCAAAAACCATTAAAAAAAAAAAAAAAGCTTTAAGGACCTACGAAAGGAATAGAGACTTTTCCATTGAACACTACTGTTTCATTCGTCATACCAAGACATTGGAGACTGGCGGGAGAAGTATGGTGGCCACAGTCACACTCCCTAGCTGTGTGGTCCGAGGCAAAGTACTTACTTCTCTGCTTTCTCTTTTACTCTTCCCTGCAGGGGAGGTAAAAACATAGTTGATCCTTGAACAACAGGGAGGATAGGGGTATCTACCCTCTGTAGTCAAAAATCCATATAACATTCCAATCTTCACTCTTTGCTCAGTTCTGAATCTATGGATTCAACCAACCACAGATCACATGCTACTATAGTATATTTCTATCGAAAAAAAAAAAAAGCATGTAAGTGGATCCACACAGTTCACACCAACATTGTTTACAGAACAACTTGATTCATAGGGTTAGTGTGCAAATTAAATGAGCTAACACATGAAAAGGATTTAAGACTTTTAAAGCACATAATAGGTGTTTACGTGTATTAAATTGGAAGAGCACTGCAGCAACTATCCATTTCAAAATCTTTACTGACAGAGGTTCTCAGAACACTCCAAATGAAGGGGAAAAGGGGGGCAAATGAACTTATTTACAAAACAGGAGTCACAGATGTAGAAAACACACTTATGGTTACCAGGGGATAAGGAATTGAGGGGAAAGATAAATTGGGAGATTGCAATTGACATATACACACTACTATATACAAAACAGATAACTAATAAGAAACTACTGTATAGCACAGGGAACTCTACTCAGTACTCTGCATTGGTTTATATGGGAAAAAATCTAAAAAGAATGGATATATGTACATGTATAACTGATTCACTTTGTTGTACACCTAAAACTAACACAATACTGTAAATCACCTATATTCCAATAAAAATTTTCCAAAAGAATTCTGAACCAAGCACCTAAGCTTTGGCATTCATCAACCCCACGGACTGTAGCTCACCAGGCTCCTCTGTCCTTAGAATTCTCTAGGTAAGAATACTAGGGAGTGTAGCCATTTCCTCTTCAGGGGATCTTCCCTGACCCAGGGATGGAACATGGACCTCCTGCATTGCAGGCAGATTCCTTACAGTCTGAGCCACTAGAGAAGCTCCTGTCATTCATTAATCTGTATCAAATATTCCCCCAGGCAATACAACAGCAAAGCTGCAATTCTTGGTACCTATATATTGTTATTATTATTAATTATTTTGTACAGTACTGTGTTTTCTTGCCACCTCTTCTTAATATCTTCTGCTTCTGATAGGTCCAGACCATTTCTGTCCTTTATTGAGCCCATGTTTGCATGAAATGTTCCCTTGGTATCTCTAATTTTCTTGAAGAGATCTCTAGTCTTTCCCATTCTGTTGTTTCCATTTCTTTGCAATGACCACTGAGGAAAGCTTTCTTATCTCTCCTTGCTATTCTTCGGAACTCTGCATTCAGATGCTTGTATCTTTCCTTTTCTTCTTTGCTTTTCACTATTCTTCTTTTCACAGCTATTTGAAAGCCTCGTCAGACAGCCATTTTGCTGTTTTTCATTTCTTTTCTATGGAGATGGTCTTGATCCCTGTCTCCTGTACAGTGTCACGAACCTCATTCCATAGTTGATCAGGCACTCTATCTATCAGATCTAGTCCTGTAAATCTATTTCTCACTTCCATTGTATAATCATAAGGGATTTGATTTAGGTCAGAATTGTTGCTTTTGAACTGTGGTGTTGGAGAAGACTCTTGAGAGTCCCTTGGACTGCAAGGAGATCCAACTAGTCCATTCTGAAGGAGATCAACTCTGGGATTTCTTTGGAAGGAATGATGCTAAAGCTGAAACTCTAGTACTTTGGCCACCTCATGCGAAGAGTTGACTCATTGGAAAAGACTCTGATGCTGGGAGGGATTGGGGAGCAGGAGGAGAAGGGGACAACAAAGGATGAGATGGCTGGATGGCATCACTCGATGGACATGAGTCTGAGTGAACTCCAGGGGTTGGTGATGGACAGGGAGGCCTGGCGTGCTGCAATTCATGGGGTCGCAAAGAGTCAGACACGACAGAGTGACTGAACTGAATTGAACTGAATGGTCGAGTGGTTTTCCCTACTTTCTTCAATTTAAGTCTGAATTTGGCAATAAGGAGTTCATGATCTGAGCCACAGTCAGCTCCCGGTCTTGTTTTTGCTGGTTGTATAGAGCTTCACCATCTTCGGCTGCAAAGAATATAATCAATCTGATTTCGGTGTTGACCATCTGGTGATGTCCATGTGTAGAGTCTTCTCTTGAGTTGTTGGAAGAGGGTGTTTGCTGTGACCAGTGCATTCATTCCGTAATCCAAGGCAAAATTTGCCTGCTACCTCAGGTGTTTCTTGACTTCCTACTTTTGCATTCCAGTCCCCTGTAGTGAAAAGGACATCTTTTTTGGATGTTAGTTCTTAAAGGTCTTGAAGGTCTTCATAGAACCATTCAACTTCAGCTTCTTCAGCATTACTGGCTGAGGCATAGTCTTGGATTACTGTGATATTGAATGGTTTGCCTTGGAAACCAACAGAGATCATTCTGTCATTTTTGAGATTGCATCCAAGTACTGCATTTCAGACTCTTTTGTAGACCATGGTGGTTCCACCATTTCTTCTAACGGATTCCTGCCCACAGGAGTAGATATAATGGTCATCTGAGTTAAATTCACCCATTCCAGTCCATTTTAGTTTGCTGCTTCCTTCATGACTAAGATAATCATGATGGTGTGATCAGTCACCTAGAGCCATACATCCTGGAATGTGAAGTTAAGTGGGCCTTAGAAAGCATATCTACAAACAAAGCTAGTGGAGGTGATGGAATTCCAGTGGACCTATTTCAAATCCTGAAAGATGATGCTGTGAAAGTGCTGCACTCAATATGCCAGCAATTTGGATAATTCAGCAGTGGCCACAGGACTGGAAAAGGTCAGTTTTCATCCCAATCCCAAAGAAAGGCAATTCCAAAGAATGCTCAAACTAACCACACAATTGCACTCATCTCACATGCTAGTAAGGTAATGCTCAAAATTCTCCAAGTCAGGCTTCAGCAATACGTGAACCATGAACTTCCAGACATTCAAGCTGGTTTTAGAAAAGGCAGAGGAAGCAGTTTCAGAAAACCATAAATAAAGCATCTATTAATGCTTTATTGACTATGCCAAAGCCTTTGATTGTGCAGGTCACAATAAACTGTGGAAACTTCTGAAAGAAATGGGAATACCTGACCACCTAACCTGCCTCTTGAGAAACCTATATGCAGGTCAGAAAGCAACAGTTAGAACTGGACATGGAACAACAGACTGGTTCCAAATAGGAAAAGGAGTATGTCAAGGCTGTATATTGTCACCTTGCTTATTTAAGTTATATGCAGAGTACATCATGAGAAAAGCTGGGCTGGAAGAAGCACAAGCTGGAATCAAGATTGCTGGGAGAATAATCAGTAACCTGGGATATGTAGATGACATCACCCTTATGGCATAAAGTAAAGAGGAACTAAAAAGCCTCTTGATGAAAGTGAATGAAGAGAGGTGAAAAAGTTGGCTTAAAACTCAACATTTAGAAAACGAAAATCATGGCATCTGGTCCCATCATTTCATAGCAAATACATGGGGAAACAGTGTCAGACTTTATTTTTGAGGGCTCCGAAATCACTGCAGATGGTGATTGCAGCCATGAAATTGAAAGACGCTTACTCCTTGGAAGGAAAGTTATGACCAACATAGACAGCATGTTCAAAAGGGGAGACATCACTTTGCCAACAAAGGTCCGTCTAGTCAAGGCTATGGTTTTTCCAGTGGTCATGTATGGATGTGAAAGTTGGACTGTGAAGAAAGCTGAGCACTGACGAATTGATGCTTTTGAATTGTGGTGTTGGAGAAGACTCTTGAGAGTCCCTTGAACTGCAAGGAGATCCAACCAGTCCATTCTGAAGGAGATCAGTCCTGAGTGTTCTTTGAAAGGAATGATGCTAAAGCTGAAACTCCAATACTTTGGCCACCTCATGCGAAGAGGTGACTCATTGGAAAAGACCCTGATGCTGGGAGGGATTGGGGGCAGGAAGAGAAGGGGACGGCAGAGGATGAGATGGCTGGATGGCATCACCGACTCAATGGACATGAGTTTGGGTGAACTCTGGGAGTTAGTGATGGACATGGAGGCCTGGCGTGATGCAGCTCATGAGGTCGCAAAGAGTTGGACACAACTGAGTGACTGAACTGAACTGATATATTCTTTCTCACAGTAAAGTGCCAAATTCTAAGTGTGCTGCCAGAATTCCCCAGCTTCATAATTGCCACCACTTTTTCCATTCTGACAGTATAGATTCTGTCTTGCTATTTGGCAAAGACTGTTTGGCTTTGCACAGTGGAAAAAGCTATTACTAAACCACTCCAGCTATAACTTGTAGTCTTATTCAAGAACAGAGCCCTTTTGTCAAATACAAGCTAAACGAGTCCTTCCTTCATTTCCCTCATGTATTTTAGACACAGTCTCAGACTAGGCTAACAGCAAAATGAAAAAGTTTTGAAAATTATCTGTTAAATACTGGAGTAAATCATTAAGCTATATTTCAATTATCCAGAGTATCATTACGCAATATAGAAGGAAAATGTCTAAACTTTATACTTGGAATCACTATCGGGAAATAACAGAAGATGATGTGAATTTGTTAGAGGTAAGAGTATCAAACTTAAATCCTTGACCAATGTACATTTACATTTTTTTTCCTTCCCAGAATTAATCAATGTCCACAGTCTGTTTTGATAACTCTGCCTTGAGTATTTGCTTATCTTTCGAACAAATGGAGAAATGCCCACAGGATAAGAATTGAATTTTGAACAGGTTACTCCTGAATCATTATGGGTTTTACACTGAACGTGTCACATTATCGTGTCTCCCTTATGATGACTATCATATGCATTTGTACAATGTGTCACATGCACAGAGTCACAGTCTGGTTACAGAAGAAAAGATGTCTCTGTGTGAAACCATCAGATTTATCTAGGAATCGAACATACACCTATAACCCACAATCTACAAATACCCATCAACTGAATCCCTGTGGATGAGTACTCTGCGAAGGAAAGCATCATTCAAATTCTAGTCAGTATGCAACTGGCTGCACTCAAAGTTCCTCGAGGGAAGTGATAAACTTATTCATTTTCGTAGCACCAGAATCTAAGAATCAAAGGAGATTTGTTTATTGGCTGAACAAACTTAATTAAATCTCACCTCTTAGGCTAAGTAGGAGAGGGCTATTGATTCTTAGCCCAGATTTCTTAAATAAATCATGTGTCTGGATATAAAGACTTAAAGTGCAGGGTTCTGTTTCATTTTTAACAACCACTTAAATGATGCATTATTACCTTAAAGAAAAAGGTATTTATTAAGTACAGCATATAACTATGGTGTTGGAATTGCACCAAGAACTTCAGAAGAGCAGACAATATAAATGCTTTTTAAAGCTGAACTTAATTCAATAATAGATCATACATATTGATCATATGAATTAAATAAAATGTTCACATTTTGGACTACACTCATTTATTTTGTCCTAAATGAAAGGTAAAATGCATGGTCTAAGTAACATTCATGTAAATAAGTTGGGAATATCACAGGGAGATTTAAATCATGAAATTTGGTATTATACATATAGCATTATGAGGGGAAATAAAACCAAAGCATGACCTTTCACAGGACAATTTAAGATAAATATTCCAAGATTTAAGGGAAAATAAAATAGAAAAAAAATTGTGTAAAATTTAAAATTTAAATCATTTTCAGCCAAAGTGCTAGCAGAAAGATAAAATCCAACCATACAATCTAATATTTCTCATTTACAAAATACCAACACTAACTTTAATTGTGCTTTTTATGATTATTCAGTAAATCAGCAAATAAACAACAAAACATGATCCTTGTTTTAAAATTCATGCTTAATTAGTAGATTTTAATTAGTATTCAGAAATCAGTTCAGTTCAGTTGCTCAGTCACGTCCGACTCTTTGAGACCCCATGGACTGTAGCACACCAGGCTTTCCTGTCCATCACCAACTCCCAAAGCTTGTTCAAATTCATGTCCATAAAGTTGGTGATGCCATCCAACCATCTCATCCTCTGTTGTCCCCTTCTCCTGCCTTCAATCTTTCCCAGCAACAGGGTCTTTTCCAGTGAGTCAGTTCTTCACATCGGGTGGCCAACATGAGAGTTTCAGCTTCAGCATCAGTCCTTCCAGTGAATATTCAGGACTGATTTCCTTTAGAATTGACTGGTTTGATCTTCTTGCAGTCCAAGGAGTCTCAAGAGTCTTCTCCAACACCACAGTTCAAAAGCATCAATTCTTCAGCATTCAGCTTTCTTTATAGTCCAACTCTCACATTCATACATGACTACTGGAAAAAACATAGCTTTGACTAGATGGACCTTTGTTGGCAAAGTAATGTCTCTGCTTTATTTTTTTATTTTTTTAAATTACAATACTGTATTTGTTTTGTCATACATTGACATGAAACAGCCACAGGTGAACACAATCTCCCAATGCCGAAGCCCCCTCCCACCTCCCACCCCACATCCTCTACCTGAATCATCCTGTGCTCCAGCCCCATGCATCCTGCATCCTGCATTGATATGCTGTCTAGGTTTAATATGCTGACCCAGATTTGCCTGTGAGTGTCCAGGAGTCTCCAGCGGAGCCATAGGTCAACATTATTCAGACATGGGCAAGATGTATTATACCCATGCTCCATGTGTAACTTCATGGGTAAGTAACAGCATTATATGTCCTTCAGTCTCTGCCAACATGCTCACTGGATACTTTTCCCATAATCTTCACAAAATATGTACAATGCTCATATATTTTCGGTCTATAAGAATTTAGTTTCAGTTTCAGAAAATAGAACAGAGCAAACTTTAATCTATAACCTAAATAAAATGAAAATGTAAGTTCTGTAACTTTTCAGGATCAAACATGATCATGTCACCCCAGAGTTCAATTAAAAACATACATGCATTCATACTCACACTAAAAAAGAAATGAATTGTGTAGAATAGTAAATGCATATTTTACTGAATAATGCAATAGAAAATTTCATTTATTATAAGCATTTTAGAGCACAAAATTACATATTTTAAAAATAATATGTATTGAAATGTTTTTATTTGCTTTAAAATATATATATGAACTGTAGTTAATATCATCTCAAAACTAAAATTTCATGTTGCCACTTCAAACATTCAGGTTTAAATAAAGGGAGAGCACAACTTTGAAAAACACTATTTCAAGGCAGTTTAATTTTGAACCAGTTACCTTTGTAGTGAAGGGAATTTATTCATTTGGCCCTAGCAAACAGATGGACAGTGATGGAGGAAACCAAACTCCACCGCAAATCTACACCTTAAATGGGAAGAAACTGCTTTTCCAATTGTCTTTGCAGCTTAGCTGTTCAAGGTGCTAAAACGGCCTGTAACACATGTCCACACACATTTGGGATTAGATTGTACAAATACACCTGAGGGTAAAATGTTATTGTTAATGGAATTTGAACAAAGCAGAGGCCAGGCTTCAATACCCAAAGACACTAGGTCTTCATGGGGCCTAAGATTTGGAAAGCCAAGTACAATGTGAAAATGTAATTCTGAGATTTTAATAACAGAACTGAAACTGTGGAAGTTTCTCCCACTTTAAACCATTATTCTAGGAATAGCCCAGAGAAATAGGAAAGAAAATAAAGATTTCCAGATAATAAAAATGAGGAATTTTTACTACTTTCTTTTTAGTCAAATGAGTAATGTAGCATATATATCCAATACCTATATCTAATTGCAAATAAAACATTTTTAAAAAACTTTGAGTATTTCAGATTTCACCTAGAGAAAATAAAATGATTTCATAAGATATATATTGCTTTGAGCCATACTGTATCTATATCTGTCTATCTATCTATGTTTATTTCTCAAATATGAAAGGCAAAATTTAAGCAATTTTAGAAAAAATTTATATAATTATAACCTTGACATATAAATAGATTCTTAAACAAGACTCAAAAAGCACAAAGTATGACACAAAATGGTGATAATTTTGACTAAAAAGTGTAAGAGATACTATAAACAATGTTTCAAATAATGAAAAAAATTAGAAACAGATATTTTCAAACCATATGTCATATGAAGTACCAGTTCTCAAGAATAGCAAAGAAAACCTACTAAAAATCAATACTGAAAAGATGAATAATCCAGTAGAAAAATATAAATTATTTAAACAAAAGTTTTAATAAATGTGAAAATCCAAATGGCCAATGAATATTTGTAATCAAGGAAACAATGATTTAAAATATTAATTAAATACATATTAATATCCTTAATAATGAAACTTGAAAATCTATAACTGCCAATCAGTGGGTGAGTGTGTGTATATGTGTGTGTGTGTGTGTGTGTGTGTGTGTGTGTGTGTGTATATGTGTATATATATATATATATATATATAGTGGTATGTCTTTATAATGGAATGCCCTATGTAGTCTATAAAGGAATAATATCCATCAGTAAAAATTTATAAACTCTAAGCAGAAATTTTAAGAAACATATGAAAAATTATTTGCACAAGTATATATGACACAAATTATAAAGAATTCAAAGAATGATGCATATTATGTGTAAATTTCTACATAAGGAGAAAACAGAAAATATATAATAATTGATACCAAATTCAGGATTTTGTTTATGTCTAGGTACAGAGAAAAAGAGAAAGGAAAGGAAAAGGGGATTAGGAAGGTTTATTCAAGGGTTTTAAACCATATTTGTGATATTTTATTACACTTCTATAAAATTTTAAATCAGATACACTAAATGTCTAGGCTTTTCAGCATAATCAGGCTCTAGTTTAATGAAAACCATGCATCCTCACTTTAAGCGTTTTAACTTCACCCTCAGGCAGGTGTACAGAGCTCACGCTCTTACTGCAGTATTCAGATAAAGTGGAGTTTACTGTATCTAGTAAGAGACAAGAAACTTTCCCCAAAAGCTCCAGCAGATGCCTTCTCACATCTCATGAACATAAACCAAGACTACAGCTTTAATCAGTCACAGTGGTCAATGGATTAAAAAAAAAAAAAATGACATCAAAAAGGAGGTATCTATTATGTGACAGGTAAAGAAATAGATAAGCACAAGTCATGAGACTTTTCTGTATTTCAATGGCTAATTCAAAGCAAAGCCAAGTAATTGCTGACACTTCAGAACAAAGTCATCTTTAACACAGAAGAAACCTCTTAAATTTTCACAATAGCTACTAACCTTTGACCTTGCTATGAGTATCTCAACTTAAAAAGGTTACTCATAAAATATTACATGCTGATAGAAAATACATTTTAATGATGGAAACACTGAGTGAAGTTGCAAAGGTAAATTCTTTGAATTAGGACTACTGTTGAGATAAAACAATACTGCGTTATGCTTAGTCGCTCAGTCGTGTCCGACTCTTTGTAACCCCAAAGACTGGAGCCCGCCAGGGTCCTCTGTCCTTGGGGAATTTCCATACAAGAATGCTGGAGTGGGTTGCCATGCCTTCCTCCAGGGGATCTTCCCAACCCAGGGACTGAACCCAGGTCTCTCATACTGCAGGCAAATTCTTTACTGCCTGAGCCACCAGGGGAGCCCTAAGGCAATATTAGAGATCTAGAACACTTTAAAGTATTTATATGAAAGATAAACGCTAATTGGTGAAAGAAAAAGATTCTGAAAGGAAAATATCAAATTCACATTAGGACACTTTGAGAATACAGTGATTTTTCACATTACTAATTTAAAAAAGAAATTACAAATATAGTAGCTATCTTAGCTTTTTGTAACTGCTCAAGAGTTTAATTTTTAAAATTATTAATTTAATTATCTCATGCTATTCCAGAAAACAGAGTAAGACATTTTCAGAATTTAGCATTTATCACTATGATTCAAACACTTCATATAATGTATTGGTTGATGTAATATATGTCAAAAACAAAACAAAATAAAACAAAATATAACAAACTGGCTGGTCCTGAACGTAGCATTTTACAATTTGCTCATGTCAATTGTCAATTTAGTCAAGAATATTTACTAAGCATCCACTGTGTTCTAAAAGTTATTTTGCATTTCACTCCCCAGGTATACAAGTTTTTTTTTTTTTCATTTTAATAAGTAGAGTATTTTGATTTGAAATTTATATTTGAAAGAGAGTGTTTTAGAAGCAGCATATAGATGTCAAGTGAGGTAAGTGTGTTACCCAAATTTATAGAAGAGGGGAATGATATCTTCATTAGTATGTATGCTAAAACTATAACATAATATAATACCTTGGTTATGCTAGTTTATCTTCTCAGACATTTTGATGATGAAAGTGATAGATGTCCAAAATACCATATAAAGATTCAAGCTGTCATACTGCATAAGGAAAAAACTCTGATAGCAATCTTAGGATTCCTTTTTCTCTTAAACACATCAAATGGAAACATAAGCTACTCTTGCAAAACTGTTTTAGCATGTCTCTTAAAGAAGACACTGTTCTAAAACTTTTATTTTATCTTGTTTTTTTTTAAAGAATCAAGATAATTCATTCAAAACACTTTTTACACAATTTTCAATGGCACTAATCTCTATGAGTTTACTATTTTAAAATAAAAATACCATTATTAGACTGGTATTGAAATAGTTTGGAATATTATTTGATTAAATCTAAAGGAGAGTCCCAGGGACGGGGGAGCCTGGTGGGCTGCTGTCTATGGGGTCGCACAGAGTCGGACACGACTGAAGCAACTTAGCAGCAGCAGCAGCAAAGAATACAAAATACATATAACCAGTGAGGATCAGAGAAGCTTTCTTCATGGTCTACTACTATGTATCAGAACTGTGATGAATAATTATGACTATATATACATATATACCCATTTCTACTCATAGTAATAATAACACCTAATCTTAACTGAATGGTCATTATGAGACATGGACTTGAACTTACGGTCAAGATCTTGTTCTACCTTCAACAAACAATTCACAATTTCTCCTTCTCCGTTTTACAGTTACACAAACTGGAACCTAGGGAGGTGGCAGATCTAGAAGCAGCTACACACTGACACGAACTCAGACACATTTGACCTCAAACTCACCCCCAAACAGTGCAAGCATCAATTTCAGCTGTTGAGAATTCTAGGTATATTAGTTATCTCTCAAAAGTTTGAAGATCTCTGAAAAAAGTAAAATTTTCTAAAACTTTAACATTGAATCAGTCACTACAAAATGAGCATAAAAGTATCATCAATAATTACAGAATTAGGATAAAAGAAAACATTGGGCTTCCCTGGTGGCTCAGAGGTTAAAGCATCTGTCTGCAATGCGGGAGACCAGACCTAGGTTCAATCCCTGGGTCGGGAAGATCCCCTAGAGAAGGCAATGGCAACCCACTCCAGTATTTCTGCCTGGAGAATCCCATGGACGGAGGAGCCTGGTAGGCTACAGTCTATGGGATGGTGAAGAGTCAGACACAACTGAGCAACTTCTTTCACTTTCACTGACAAGATACTTACGGTAAATGGGAAGAAGAGGCAAACCCCTCTCTAGCCATTCACTATTTCCTAGTAAAAAAAAAGTTAAGTGTCCCAGTTAGTTCAGGACAGAAAAACAGCAAGACGGATAGAGTAATGTAGGCACAAACTACCATAGACATTTGGAAGCAAGAGAAGAGCGCAAAGGAGCAAAATCAAGAAACTGCCAGATCTCAAAGGATCCAGGTGAGGAGAGGCTGGGACGTGAGGGCTTGCTCAGATAACAGAATATTTGACAATGAGATTTATTGTTTGTTTATATTCTATTGAGAGGAAAACATTCTTACAGTCAAGTGTTTTCTCAAAATCATGACTTAGAATACGGAGCAAAAATAAAAGCTGAAAGGACCATGAGAGAAAAGGTATCTCTTAAAACTGTACTAAAAAGGTAGATATTGTTTTCTAATCATAAATGAAAATAGTAAGTAAAAAGGGCAAGAGGAAACTTCTGGAGGTGATGGATATGTTTATGGCATTGATTGTAATACTAATTTCAAGTATATGATACAAACATATACTTATCTCCAAAGTCATTAAGTTGTATACATTAAATATATATACATATTTTTTCTAAGTCAATCATGTTTCAATAAAGTGTTTACAAAATACTAGCTGATGATCCTAGATAAGAAATCAAATAAATCAACTATGAATCACAGAAATGGTTTTGAATAGAGAAGGAGGACATGATTACTATCATATGGATAAAGAAAAACTATCATTAGCTTAAAGGTATCTTTTGGTAGGCAAATTAAGAACTCAAGCCCATTTCACTTGTTGCCATTTGGCCAGTTAGTCTAAGGATCACCACCCTAAATCCATAGACTCAGACTAAACCAGTGTAAGTAGCAATAAAATTTGTATTGTGCTGGACATTCCTATGTTTTGAAAAATTACAGATATTTTCCTTAGAATAGGCTACATTACATTCAACTGATAAGGGGAAAATAGATAAAGATGGGAAAGAGCAGCATCTGCAAAGCTGAGAAAGTTGGAGCTAACAACCAACATTCAGAAAATTAGGCATGTTCCTGGTCAGCTGGAAGATACATTTTTTAAAGTATAAGATACATTTCAGAAAGTGTCTTTAGTAAAGAGCCTTCCAAAATTAGGCAAATGAGCTTACTTTCTATTCTTTATTAAAATATAAAGCTTAGTTATTTATTCTATAATAACCCTATGAAGTGGGTTTTGCTGTTATCCACATTTTATAGAGGATAAAACTGAAGCCAAGAAAGGCTAAACAGTTTAAGGTCACATTGCTAGGAAATGGCAGAGCCAAGATTCTAATCCAGAATGTTTACTGGGACTTCTCTCTTTAGTAAAATAACATTACTAGAACTGGGTTTTAGTATAAATAACATATGGATCCTATGTTAGACGAAGAGGGAAGGACTTGATTGTCCAAATGTTTTCTAAAAGAGCAAAATAAAGGAGAGCAAAAGATAAATATCTTAATATTTAGGCTGAGAGTTGCTTAACGTAGTACATTCAAGATAATTTTGCACATAACAATTTAAAATGTATTTTTGTATTTCACTTCATCTTGGAAAGTAAACTTCAAGATAACAGGACTACCAGAACTGAAGGTAATGTGTTAACATGTATCTGAAACACATATGCTCATCTTGAAATACTAACCTGAACTGTAGCTGAAATTCTCAATGAAATGTAAATAATTGGGAAGACAAAAATTAAACTTTATTTTCAACCAAAGAGAAACACCCGGTCAGTTCTTCATTTTCTGAAACTAGCAAAATGTTCTTAATACTGTTATGTACTGATGTGCGCTACTGTCTACTGACTTAAAATTTAAATAGTAAAAATTAGACCTCCTTCAATAAGCCATCAAGCACAGAAGTGGAAGTGACCTATCTGTCTTGTTCTTATTTAGCATTGCAGAGTCCATTGATTTTTAAGCTGTTTCAATAATTCAATCTTTCATTTTCCCATGCGGAAAGGTAAACACATTGTTGTTTTGAGCTGTTTCAAATCCTGAAAGATGATGCTGTGAAAGTGCTGCACTTAATATGCCAGTAAATTTGGAAAACTCAGCAGTGGCCACAGGACTGAAAAAGGTCAGTGTTCATTCCAATCCCAAAGAAAGGCAATGCCAAAGAATGCTCAAACTACCGCACAAGTGCACTCATCTTACATGCTAGTAAAGTGATGCTCAAAATTCTCCAAGCCAGGCTTCAGCAATACGTGAACTGTGAACTCCCTGATGTTCAAGCTGGTTTTAGAAAAGGCAGAGGAACCAGAGATCAAATTGTCAACATCCACTGGATCATGGAAAAAGCAAGAGAGTTCCAGAAAAACATCTATTTCTGCTTTATTGACTATGCCAAAGCCTTTGACTGTGTGGATCACAATAAACTGTGGAAATTCTGAAAGAGATGGGAATACCAGACCACCTGACCTGCCTCTTGAGAAATCTGTATGCAGGTCAGGAAGCAACAGTTAGAATTGGACATGGAACAACAGACTGGTTCCAAATAGAAAATGGAGTACATCAAGGCTGTGTATTGTCACCCTGCTTATTTAACTTCTATGCAGAGTACATCAAGAGAAACGATGGGCTGGAAGAAACACAAGCTGGAATCAAGATTGCTGGGAGAAATATAAATAACCTCAGATATGCAGATGAAACCACTCTTATGGCAGAAAGTGAAGAGGAACTAAAAAGCCTCTTGATGAAAGTGAAAGAGGAAAGTGAAAAAAGTTGGCTTAAAGCTCAACATTCAGAAAAACGAAGATCATGGCATCCGGTCCCATTACTTCATGGGAAATAGATGGGGAAACAGTGGAACAGTGTCAGACTTTATTTTGGGGGCTCCAAAATCACTGTGGATGGTGACTGCAGCCATGAAATTGAAAGACGCTTACTCCTTGGATGACGAGTTATGACCAACCTCAATAGTATATTCAAAAGCAGAGACATTATTTTGCCGACTAAGATCCGTCTAGTCAAGGCTATGGTTTTTCCTGTGGTCATGTATGGATGTGAGAGTTGGACTGTGAAGAAGGCTGAGCACTGAAGAATTGATGCTTTTGAACTGTGGTGTTGGAGAAGACTCTTGAGAGTCCCTTGGACTGCAAGGAGATCCAACCAGTCCATTCTGAAGATCAACGCTGGGATTTCTTTGGAAGGAATGATGCTAAAGCAGAAACTCCAGTACTTTGGTCACCTCCTGCAAAGAGTTGACTCATTGGAAAAGACTCTGATGCTGAGAGGGATTGGGGGCAGGAGGAGAAGGGGATGACCGAGGATGATATGGCTGGATGGCATCATGGACTCGATGGACGTGAGTCTGAGTGAACTCTGAGAGATGGTGATGAACAGGGAGGCCTGGCGTGCAGGGGGTTGCAAAGAGTTGGACACGACTGAGCGACTGAACTGAACTGAACTTTAAGAGACTGAGGACAACAGGAGGCCAATATGGTAGGGTGGAAAGGCTAGGAGCTTGGATTCCAACAGGACATGTTTCAATCTCACTCTGCCCACATCATAATGGAAATGACCTCTGCTTTACAGATCTCCTTCTTTACCAGGGTACTTCCATCCTGTAGTGAAATCACCTAGTCTTATGTCTCTTTCTTTTGGTAGACCCAATACAGGACAGAGGGGTCGTGTTCATTTTTATACTTGCAGCATACAATGGCTGGTCTATAACAGATACTTAATGTCAAGTTAGATCCATAACCCAGTCCGGATAACCTTTGAAACTTGCAACAAATTCCTGGAATGCCTGGGTTAAATGCCTAAATTGATTACAGCAGCTAGGCCAATGGGTCTAAAAATCCTCCCTAATATTAGGCAACTCGTGGCCTCCAGACAGAGTGCCCAGTACTTCAGAGGTAGTTTCCATCTGAACAACAAATAACATCATTCTGATGTAATCCACCAATCTCCAGAGTTGTCTTTGTGCCAGGTAACTAATCTTTAGCCTTGACAGTTCACCATGTCCAAATATCATGAGATTTACAAACAACTGCAATGCCATTCTTGACAGTTATTTCATCTTTGACACAATTATTTTATTTTTTAGATCTGTTTCCAATCATGTGCCATGAAGTAAATTCCTGTTTTCTCAGAACAAATACTCACCAAAATGTACAGGCTAAAAAAATAAAATAAAATAAAGTCTCCTCTTGTGAGCTGGCCTAGTCCCTGTCATGCTTAATAAAGTATCTTCTGGAGACAAGTGTGACTCATTGCTTCCTACCTGGCTTGCCAGGCCCTGGCAAGTTTTAGAACCCTCAGATGGAATGGCAGATTGTATTTTCTGAGCATGGTGATACATACACATACACGAACACATATCCCTTCCTGCACACTTCAATAAAAATGTGATGGCAATCCTCTAGTGAAATGGGAGGTCTCGGGTCTCTCTGTCTTCAAGTTGGGTGGACTTTAGTAATTACCTTAATCAATAATATGTAGGGGATGTGGTGCTCAATGACTTCTGAGGCTAGGTAATAAAAAGCAAAAGGACCTCAGACTAGATCACCCTCTGACTTAAGACACTTGCTCTTGGAACCCAGCCACCATGTTGTAAGGAATCCCAGACTAAATGGAGCAGTCCTAGGTAGGCATACCAACAATAGCTATAGCAGGCTCCCAGGGCCAACTCTGTGTGTGGATGAGACTATAGGTAGTCCCAACCTCCAATGTGTGAATCTTACAGCTGAGACCATGGAAACCACCAGAAGTAATGGATGAATGTGGCTGTTTTAAGTCATCAAGTTTTGGAAATATTTGTTGTTCAGCAATGGATAATGAAAATTGATTTGGCAGGATGCCTAACGTTTGGAATGTCCATTTACAATTAGATGTAAGACCATCTTCAGTTCAGTTCAGTTGCTCAGTCATGCCCGACTCTTTGTGACCCCATGAATCGCAGCATGCCAGGCCTCCCTGTCCATCATCATCTCCCGGTGTTCACTCAGACTCGCGTGCATCGAGTCAGTGATGCCATCCAGCCATCGTCCCCTTCTCCTCCTGCCCCCAATCCCTCCCAGCATCAAAGTCTCTTCCAGTGAGTCAACTCTTCGCATGAGGTGGCCAAAGTACTGGATTTTCAGCTTTAGCATCATTCCTTCCAAAGAAATCCCAGGGCTGATCTCCTTCAAGATGGACTGGTTGGATCTCCTTGCAGTCCAAAGGACTCTCAAGAGTCTTCTCCAACACCACAGTTCAAAAGCATCAATTCTTCGGTGCTCAGCCTTCTTCACAGTCCAACTCTCACATCCATACATGACCACAGGAAGAACCATAGCCTTGACTAGATGGACCTTGGTCGGCAAAGTAATGTCTCTGCTTTTGAATATGCTATCTAGGTTGGTCATAACTTTTCTTCTAAGGAGATCTCTCATATTCTTTGGGCATTTTGTAACTGAGAGATGATCTGAAAATAACCATTCTGAATTTTATATTCCCATATCAAATATCAGCAATCATGGAAGAAATAAGAAAATCAATCAGAATATACTGTCCTAAATATCTTAACTCTTTGATAAAAAAACTCCAGATTATTGTTTAAAGACCTCCACAGTATGTCATAATCTATTTTGTAACCTGTATTTCTCCAACAGAGTTTGTTCTCACTGGTTATTTTTTAAAATATAGTTCTTTCCATTCTTAATGAAACACGAATATTTTTGGCAGAAAATGCACAACACTGTAAACCCCCGGCATGCTTTATTCTCTCACAATGAAATATTTTCCATTTATTTGATTTTAAATCCATTCAAAAATTTCTCTGAAACACATTTTTGTTCACTCAGTTTTCATTCTTAGATTTCACTCCTCATCCCACCTTTAACCTAAGGCCAACTCAAACCTATGGTTCTTTGCCCAGTCACCACCAACAAATACATCAAATAGTCTACAAACTTGTCCTAGAATGTGCCAATCAGAAGATCTCCTTCTTATCTGCTAAATAGCACACTCCTGAAATCAAAATAAGTCAATTTACTTTTTTAATATGGGCTTCCCTGGTGGCTCAGATGCTAAAGAATCTGCCTCCAATGCAGGAGACCTGGGTTTGATCCCTGGGCTGGAGAGGGGAATTGGAATCTATTCCAGTATTTTTGCCTGGAGAATCCCCATGGACAGAGGAGCCTGGCTGGCTACAGTCCATAGGCCAGCAAAAAGTCAGACACGACTGAGCAACTAAGCACAGAACCTTTTTGTTTGCCTTTTCTTATATGATTCAGTTTTCCCATCTGTAAAATAATGATGATAATTTACCTGGCTCCAGAGTCGCTGTATTAATTGACAATATAAGCATTTTATAGGTCAGTATATACCTATAATTCTTATATTTATATCTTATGTTCATATTTATATTCAGGCTTTTAGCGAGTAGGTTTCTTCCTCACTGTTCCATTGTGTTCAATTACTTAATATTCATTATATGTGATTATACACAGTTGGAGAAGGTCAGACCTTAAACCATTAAATTATTTATTGACAATAAACATATTCAAATTCAAAGGATGCCTACTGTTTAAAATGCAGCCATAAAACTAGAAAAATCAGCCCCTTATAACATTCCAAATAGATTTTAGTTTTGACAGACTACATGGAAATTAGGAAACCAAGATACAATTGAGGGTATAATTAGAACAAAAAACAAAATTTTAGAAACTAGAACTTCCTCTGCTATAAATTCAGTGAACAGTCTTTTCCGCAGAAATACTGTAGCCTTTTCTCTCAAATTTAAAGGGGTAAAGAGATGCAAGGCCAAAAAAAAAAAAAAAAAAAAGTATGCTTTGATAAATCACTCTGGACTCAAAACTTCATAGATGATTTTGAAAATCAAGTCAGGTTTGTGATTTACACTTCAGTAATATGATGATGAAAGTCTAAGTAACTATAGGTGATAAGAAGTGACATAAAATAAAAATTTTATGAACATGGTGCTTACTTTGTGAAAGAGTTAATCTTCATTTGAACATCCTTAATACGTATTGATAAAAGACTTACTTGCAATGTCTAAAGAAGAATTAAAAAACAACAGGTATTACAGTTGTAGGAAAGAATCTTATCAATATTCTAAGATTTTGGGAAAGTTAACACTGAGGTGCTCTATCTTAAAAATAAATGATGTACAATTTATCACAAGAAAATTTACTGTGTAAGAGTGAAAAGGCTTGGATGTTAAGGGTTTTAAAATTTATTTTCAGGGTAGCAATTCTATATAAGAGGGTAATTGTTAATAACATCCTTCTCTAAAATAAAAATTGTCAAGAGTATACTATTTTAGGGGTTTTGCATAAAATAATTATTCAGAGGTATAAGACTAATCCAAAATTGGGAAAAGTTGGGTGGATACTGGTGTTCATATTTGTAGTGTGTATCACAGAGAACAACTAAATGTTTTCAACAAACATAATTATGTTATGGTTCATTTTCTTAACATATTATACAACATAAACATGTTTACAAAGATTTTTATAATAACTCAGAAAATACTGAAGGTAAATGCTCAGTGAGAAACTTTTGTTTTGCTTTTGTGACATGCAGTCTGGCATGTGGGATTTTAGTTCCCTGACCAGGGACTGAACCCTAGCCCCCTGCACTGGTAGCACAGAGTCTTAATCACTGGACCACCAGGGAAATCCCAAGTGAGGAAATAAAATAACTAAAGCACGTGTATAATAGGAACACAATCAAGCAAATTTACATATAACATAATAACTAAGGGAAAATATAAAAGAGGTCCTATGGTTTGTGGCTATCTGAATTTTTCCATATTTTCTGTTATTTTACCAAATATTTTATAATAAAAAATATATTTCACAATGAAATATTTTTAATTAATTTTCTTTATTTCTTATCCTCACTTCCTCTTTCTCTTTATTCTATCTCTTTTCTTCATTCATAAGTTGGCATACCAATTAAGAATTTGGTTTCTGAATTCCTAAATAACTGCATTTAAATTATACCTCAAGTCACTGTCTACCGGGCTTTCCAGATGGCACTAGTGGTAAGGAATTCACTTGCCAGTGCAGGAGAATTAAGAGACTTGGGTTCAATCCTGGCTTGGAAGAACCCCTGGAGGAGGAAACGGCAACCTACTCCAGTATTCTTGCCTGGAGAATTCCCATGGACAGAGAAGCCTGGCGGGTAACACATCCATAGAGTCACAGAGTCTGAAATGACTGAAGTGACTTAGCATGCACATATACTTTCTACCAATGTGAGTTTATGTAAGTTGGTAACGTCCTAGTTTTCTAAATCTGTACAAATTAGCATAACAATAGCATTTCCATTTGCTGGAAAATTAAGAGAGACAACAATAATAAAACTCTTGGCATGGTGCCTACTATTACATGGCCATTACTTAACAGATGAGACCTATTACTCTGCAGTTTCTGGCCTGTCATTCCTCCTTCTGTGTCCTTATTTGCCTCCCTTTTGAGAAGTTCCCTGGTGGCTCAGACGGTAAAGTGTCTGCCTACAATGTGAGAGACCTGGGTTCAATCCCTGGGTCAGGAAGATCTCCTGGAGAAGGAAATGGCAACCCACTCTAGTACGCTTGCTTGGAAAATCTCATGGACAGAGGAGCCTTGTAGGGTTGCAGGAGCCTGTCCATGGGGTTGCAGAGTCAGACACAACTGACTGACTTCACTTTTGGTTCACTGTGAGAAGTTCTATATTAACAAAAGCAGAAGGAACTTCAAGTATTATCTAACTAAAGCAAACATTTGTGTGTTCTTTAATGTTGCTCTGACATGTGTAAAAAGATTTGAGAGCAGTTCCAGGGAACAGTGTTTCCTGAAAACATCATGGAGAGGTCAGTGTTTCACAACAGAAGAAACCCACAAAAACTTATCGGGAAGAAAACAGTGGCATTATTTCTTTGTTCCTAATTGATTTTCTCAAACCTGAACTAATGTGCTAATGAGGTTACTGTCCATTGTGAACATGGATGGGCCAAGGTCATCCTCTAAACTTCAACAATATAGTTTCTCAAGCTTCGACATTTTTCAGTTTGCAGCCTTTGCTGATAGAGATTACATATGCTAGTGACTTTTCAATATGAAAACTGCAGGAGTTTAAACAAGGACATTTGAGATGAAAATACAATACCTTTTGGCTTGGATTTCTTTGTTAAATATTTCAAAGCACATCCTTGGAACACACACTGCTTCTGTCTGTACACATAGCTATATATAGTTATGTATGAATCATATTAGCGTGAAAGCACAAGAATATCCCATTATTCACCCATTTTGAACCATTTCCTGGAATTCACCCATGCTTCAAAAGAAAAAAAAAAAAAAAAAAGAATCTGCCAGCATAAGTAAACCAACTTTTTAAAAAACAGTGTCTGTATTGGAGAGACATAAGAAACTGAATGCATACAGAGAGAGGAATAGAGAGAAGGATTATAAGAAACTGGCTTAGATGATTATGGAAGTCAGGAAGTCCTGCAGTCTGCAGTCAGTAAGCTGAAAATGCTGGAAAGTTAATGTTGTAGTTTTAACACCAGTCCAAAGGCATGGGAACCAGGAGAGCCAATACTGTAGGCTTCATTCCAAAAGCCAACAGACTGGAGACCCAAGTAAAACCAATTGTTCAGTTCAAGTTCAAAAGCAGGAAAACAGCAACATCCCAGCTTAAATAGTCACTGATTTAAAAATTTAATAATATTTTTCTAATTTTTCTAGGCAAGAATATAAGAACAAGTAAAACAGCATGATAAGTAATGATAGCTCAATTTAAGATAATAATGGGAAAAGGATAGTGTGTAGAAGTAGGCATTTTTCTTACTATCAGAAAGACTTTTTGTAAAAAATGTTAAGCTTTTTCTCAAAGGAGTCAATTCTGGACATTACATTAGCTGTAACAAAGAATTAACAAATTGAATCCAACAACACATAAAAAGATCATGCATCACAACCAAGTTGGATTCATCCCAGGGTCACAGGAATGGTTCAACAATTTGCAAATCAATCAATGCAATATACCACATCCACAAAAGAAAAGATAAAAAATCACAAGATTATCTCAATTTAAAGACTTAAATATGACATGACCTCTAAAACTACTAGAAGAGAACAGAGGCAAAATATTCTCTGATATAATTCATAGCAATGTTTTTTTTTAGTTCAGTCTCTCAAGACAATAGAAATAATAACAAAAGTAAACAAATAGGACCTAATCAAACTTACAAGCTTTTGCACAGCAATGAAATCATAAAGCAAAAAGACAACCTATGGACTGGGAAGAAATAGCAGCAAATGATGTGACTGACAAGAGGTTAATTTCCAAAATATACAAACAGCTCAGACAACAGAAACAACAATAAAAATTTCCCCAAATAGGCAGAAGACCTAAATAGACATTTTTGCAAAGAAAATATATAGATAGCCAGTAGGCATATAAAAAGATGCTCAACATCACTTATTATTAGAGACGTGCAAATTAAAACTATGAGGTACCACCTCATACAGGTCAGACTGGCCATCGTTAAAAAGTCTACAAGTAACAACTGCTGGAGAGGGTGTGAAGAAAAGAGATCTCTTCTATACTGCTGGTGGGAATGAAAATTGGTGCCATCACCATGGAAAACAGTATGGGCATTCCTCAAAAAATTAAAAACTTAGTTGCCATATGATCCAGCAATTCTACTCTTGGGCATTTATCAGAGAAAACTCTAATTTGAAAAGATACATTCACCCCGATGTTCAGAGTAGCACTATTTACAATAGCTGAAATACAGACGCAACTTAAATGTCCATTGACAGATAAATGAATAAAGATGTGCATGCATGTACATGTGTGCACGCGTGCATGTGCATGCACACACACACACACACACACACACACACATGCACACACACACTGGAATACTATTCAGCCATAAAAAATGAAATTTGCAGCAACATGAATGGACCCAGAGATTAACTAGGTAAGATAAGTCAGAAAAAGAAAGATAAATTGCCAATGGTATCACTTATATGTAGAATTTAAAATACGACACAAAAGAACTCACTTAAGAAACAGAAATAGACTCACAGACATAGAGAACAGACGTGTGTTTGCCAAGGGAGAAGTAAATAGAGGAGGTCTAGACTGGGAGTCTGAGATTAGGAGGTAAAAACTATTACACATAGAATGCATAAATAACAAAGTCCTATTGTATAGCACAGAGAGCTATATTCAATATCATATAATAAACCATAATGGATAAGAATATATAAATATATATATGCAAGACTAAATAACTTTGCTGTACATCAGAAATAACACAACATTGTAATTCAACTATACTTCAGTAAAAAATAAATTTTTAAAAGTTCTCAGAAAGAGACCTTAAAAATGGGTCAATCAGAGGGTTAAACTAATTATGTTCCATCTTCATTTTAGAAATTATCTCAAAATTACATATGTATTTTATAAAAAGTTACACATACACACACCTATATATGTTACTCACAATGAGGAATAAGTACATCAATTGTTATCTTTATGTCATTAAATTAAAGTTAGCAAAGGGAAGACAGCATTCAAGCCTTATAAGCTCTAGATTCTGCCTACCTTTCCAAGTTGACTGCACAGATTAGATATATGACAGTGGACAAGTTATTAAACCTCTTTAAACCTCTATTCTTCATCTGTAAAATGACAAGAGTAATCCCTACCTCAGTTTATAGGAAAGATCCTTTCAGAGAATATGTGTAATGGAATTAGCATGGCACCTTCTTTCTCTTTGCCATCATGTTGGAGAGGTGATATTACTACCAGTAACATGATTGTCATCAATATCAGCTAGTGAGTCGCAGTGGTTTATCACTCCAGGGAGTTCTAAGTCTGAAAATTGTCACTGTGTGCCTTTAAAGTTATACTAAGTTAGTGCAAGAGAAGGCTGAAGCCTTGCCACAATGATATCAACAGCTCAAACACAAATATTCATAGACAAGGCAGGAACTATTAGTAAGATAGCAGATAATGGTGTGAACTATGACCAGCTGGGAGGCAGAAGCCCAAAGGCTTTCAAATTCAATTTTTTCTTCATGCATTTGAAACTGGAATTTATTCTTCTTGCCATCTGACGTAATAGTAAGAAAGCATTTCTAAACAAGTATTTAAATTCAAAGTGATGAAACCTTCTGTATATTTAGCAGTGTCAGAAGGAGACAAACAGAAACATATTCAATGACCAGAAACAACTCTAGTTGACATTCTTTAAATCATAGACATCAGCTTTGGCAAATGCCCTTAAGTTGATACAAATGCCCAGGGCCATCCATTTGCCCCTGTTCAGATATAAGCCAGAAAGAGAACAGGGTGTTTCTTTTTGGGCAGACAAGAGGAATTCTAAAAAGTGTATTAAGGTTTTGTCCATGCAAGCTTTCTCTTTTTGCTCCCAGATTTTTTTTTTTTTTCCTTGCAGCCAGTCATATGGGCTTTTGTTTCTATGGCTCAAACAAAATAGCTCCTATAAGGGTCATCAGCAGTCTAGGCTCCAAGAAAATATTCAAGTTCCAGTCCTCATTTGTGTAATAAGCATTGTGTAACAAATTTGATTATTCCCAACTCCATCTAATGATTTCTCTAGGCTTCTTAGACATCATTTTCCCTTGGTACTTCTACTTCATGACCTACTTTTTCTTGATTTCTTTGCTGGTTTCTCATCATTTCTTAATAATTACAAATATTTGCACTTCCCTTAGGCTCAGTAATTATATTTCTCCTCTTCTCCACCTACTCTTCCTCTGTAAATAAAACTCATGCAGCCCCATTAATTTAAATACCATCTATACACAGATAGCCTCTGCCCAAACCTTTCTCGTGAACTCCATAATCATATACCTGACAGCCTATTTGATATGCCCACTGGGTTGTCAAACAAGCAACTCAAACTTGCCATGCACAAAATGAAAACTTACCATGCACTGTGATTTTCCTTCCCATAGTTTTCCCTATCTCAGTAAACTCTGTTTTCTCCAGTTGTCTAAATCAAAATTCATGGGGCCATCCCTGATTCTTCTTTTTCTCTCAAATGCATATTTAATCCATTGGCCAAACCTAAACCTTTAAAGCTATCCAGAATTAATCACTTCTCAGCCTGTACCTCGTAACAGTTTATATATGGCCACAAATTCTTTGAGAGTCCTCCTATCAAGAGATAAAGTTTAGAGACTTCTCTGACTGTCCAGTAACTAAGACTCTGTGATTCCAATGCAAGGGTCCATGTTTGATTTCTGATTGGGGATCTACATCCCATATGCTGCAACTGAGATCAGTGTCACCAAATAAATAATTTTCAAAAATGAGAGAGAAGTCAAAATCTCCAACCCTGGAATTTGGGTGCACTTTGTAACCGCTTTGACAAATACAATGTGACAGAAGTGATGGTCTGGCACATTCTAGATCTAGACACTGGGAGCTATCACTTTTGCCCTCTTGGGATACCTGCTACTGGAGTTCTAAACTACTATGTAGGTAGTCTGAATACTGAATAGACCATGTAGAGAGACCCTGGATAGGTAGAGGAAGCTGTTTTGGATCAACAAATGAGATACCAGCTGAATATCTCCAAATTACCCTTGTTTGCTCCTCATGAAGCAAAACTGCCCAGCAGAGAACCCTCCCTATATCCTTGGCCCTCAAAAACGTGATGTATAATATGGTTGATGTACAAGCCACTAAATCAGGGGTAATTTGTTCCAAAGTTGTAAATAGTCAGAACACTCATCCTCTCCCAAGGTACCATCACCCTTCTCTGGAATTAATTTAAACTCTTCTAACTGATCTCTGCTTTCCCTGATTCCCAGCTTGACCTTGCCATCCTTCTCTGCACAAAGCAGTCACAGTAAGTAATCTTTTAAACAATACATCGTTCTTCTCAATGCCCTCCAATGGACTGCTATCTTATAGTGGTTAATTCCTATCTCTGAAGACCAACAGCCAGGTCCTTACAATGGCCCTCACAGCCCTACATGATCTGAACCTCCTCTACTGCTCTGACTTTACGTCTCACCATTCGTCCTGGTACCCACTCCCTCAGCCATACTGGTTTCACTGAAATTCTATATAACACACCAAGCACACTCCCCTGGCACTTCCTACTGCATTTGCGTTTACTATTCCTCTGCCAAAACAGATTTCCTCCTTCTCACCCACTAAACTCACCCTTTCACTTCCAGCAGTTCTACATAGTTCACCCCTTTACTCCCATCAGTTCTCTGCTTAAATGGCATCTTCTAAGAGAAGATGTCAATGACCATGATATATAAAAAAATCCCACTACTGCATATTCTGTCCTTTATTATTGTTTTCTTCTTTTTATAAGCCACATAACACAGTCTTCTATATTACCTATTCACTTCTTTATCTTCTGTCTCAACACTTTTTGCCTAATTTTTTTGCATTCTTAAAAGCAATATATACTTAAAAAGCTATATTAAAATCATTTAAGTTTACAAAAATACCATCATATTTATAATTTTTGGAAATTCACTTTTCATTTAATATTTAGTAATTTATTACTAACATTTATTCACGTTGCTGCATATTGCTATGTATATATGTGTGTGTGTATGTGTGTGTGTGTGTATTCATTTTGCCTGTGGTATTGTTTTGTGAATATACAATAAATTATTCATCTACTCGTGTCTTGATTGACATTTAGATGGTTTTCAGATTTTCTACTATGAGTACAATTGTTTGTGTCTTTTACTGTATATGTTCAAGAATTCTCCTTGGTAAAATACCTAACAATACAATTCCAAGGGTAATTTTGATTACACTTTGTCATGTTCCTACTGAAAACCATCTGCACTTCCTTAGTCCCTACATTATATTTTTGGCCCAAATTATTTTCCTATGCAGGACTTCTGGTGGTTGTCTTTTCACCAACTATGCTCCATTTTACTCCAAGAGTACCCTAATTTTCCTTTGGTAAGTTCATTTCTTTCCCATTTTTGGAAGTTCAGGTGGCTGTGTCACAAAGCCAGCTCTAGAAATGAAACTGATAAGGAAGACATTCAGTACATCCCATCCTCTTGATCTACAGTGATCAAGAATAGCAGATACAGCATTTAGAGATGTTTGCTGAAGGTTCTGGAGAAAAGTACTTTAATTGTCTTTTATCAGTTCAGTTCAGTTCAGTCACTTGGTCGTGTCTGACTCTTTGCGACCCCATGAATCGCAGCACGCCAGGCCTCCCTGTGCATCACCAACTCCCGGAGTTCACTCAGACTCACATCCTTCGAGTCAGTGATGCCATCCAGCCATCTCATCCTCGGTCGTCCCCTTCTTCTCCTGCCCCCAATCCCTCCCAGCATCAAAGTCTTTTCCAATGAGTCAACTCTTGGCATGAGGTGGCCAAAGTACTGGAGTTTCAGCTTTGGCATCATTCCTTCCAAAGAAATCCCAGGGCTGATCTCCTTCAGAATGGACTGGTTGGATCTCCTTGCAGTCCAAGGGACTCTCAAGAGTCTTCTCCAACACCACAGTTCAAAAGCATCAATTCTTCGGCACTCAGCCTTCTTCACAGACGTTTTCATCTTTATACAGATTGAAAGCTTGTAAACTTCGGACTGGGACAAATCCTGGGGATATAGAGTGTCACATCTTCACATCTTCTTTGTCACATCAAGTGGCTCTTGAGCCATATCTAAACTAAACTATATTTCTGGAACTTTAAGTCATCATGATATGATGATCCTTACCATTTATTTCTTTATTTAACCAGCTTTTGCTAACTGTCTCATAAAAGTAATAATATATCCCTTAATTTCGTCTCCAATTGTTCCCTCACATGAAACTCTACCCAGCTGTGTCAACCAGGTTCCTTATTTTCAAATACTCTCCTGACATTTATCATTTTTTACCTTCTTTCTAGCAAATTCTCACCCACATTTTAAAGCCCAATTTGTTCCCTTTTTGTTTGTGAGCCCTTTCCTGAGCATGCTGGGGCATCATATGACACCATAGCATTTTCCGGCTGTGCCTTTTGGGGATGGTCATCTCTTGTTGAGTCTTACGTTCCCATGGACATTTTCTGCTGGGCTGCAGTATGCGTGTCCTCTTGTCCCACTAAGTTCATGGGCCATGAGTTTTATTTCATTATCTCTCCCAAGACAATAAATCCTTATTAAATGAACACATCAGGCAAAACAGGTCCATGTTTTCTCCATTATCTGGTAGCCACATTTTCACTCTAATATCTCAGTTCCCAAAATGTAAGATTCTGTGTAACCCCATTATTATTATGACTAAAACAATGAACTTGTCTTAACACTTGCATAGCATTGGTCTCTTTTCAGCATATTACTCTTAGTGCTCTGAAAATCTGTGCACCACTCTTATGAGTTTTTACAAGTATTAGAATTGTAAATTTATAAAAGAGATCATTTTTAAAAAGCACCTTACTGCTTATGAAAGATAAAGTAAACAAATGATTGAAAATAATATTATATGAGTATAAAACAGGACAATTTAACACATTTAAACTATTTATAAACATTTAAAAGCAGAAAGAAAACAAATGACCACTAAAAGCAGGATAGTGATGACAGAAATAAATAGAATGAGGCTGTCAAAATAAGAAAGAAATGAACGAATTCCATATGACGCAGAGAGAGAAACAAACATTCATAGGTGGAGGCATCAGAAAGGGGACTTAATATCAGAGGTCTGAGAAGTGACTGGTGATCCTATCGTCATGTTTGTCAAGAACCAGTAATGAGAGCATCCAAAATCTTTCATGATTCGCCTAGAATTAGCTAAATTCATTGCAGGTAACTTCTATGTAGATGGTTCTGAGAAGTTAACCTAGTAGATCAGACAGTTAATGTCTAAATCTTGTGTGCCAAAAAAGCATGCAATTACTTTTAAAAAAATGCTTGTAGTGTTTGTAGTCTATTATTACAAAAGAATGTGTAATTCTCACTTTCATAGTACACTGCTCAATCCAAAAGTAAAAAGTGCTATAGCCTATATGCTATGTTATGCAACAGATAATAAATCAACAAATATTGAACAATATTTTCTATTTAAACTTGTCCCTTCATTAGGTGGCAAAGGAAGTGGGGAGATTGAGGGACAGGAGTTGATCTTTTACATTGCTTTTTAATATATATAGAATATTAGAAGTCATTTTTCCTTTGAATGAATTTATTTTGGTTTCTTTCAAGAATGATCTTCCCCATAAATATCTCATTTCCCTAACCGTAACCAATGACAGAATACATCTGTGATGACTGCTCTTTGGAAAAGTAATTCCCTACTAGAAGCACAACTTTATCACATAGCGAGGCTTTAGAAGTACTGATTGTTTAGGTTGCATCCCGGCCCTATTGATCTAGACTTTCCCTGGGCGGTTCTTGGAAACATATATTTTTTGAAAGCCAGCTTATTAGGCCCACGTATTTGCATTGCAGTCTATGCTCTTGCTGCACAGTCCCTGGTTCCATCTGCTTCTGTTTTTCTGGATTCCCGAGGTCTCCTAAAAGATGACTGAAATGCAGAGAAGCAATTACCTCAAAGCACAAAGCTTGTAATCGCTTGTCCCACTGGCGCTGGTGATGCATTAACAACCACAGAAACAATGGAGTCTCAGCATATTCATTTAAACTAGAGTTTGTATCACATTGTATTAGAAATATACCATTCAAATGTATGAGGTTATAGCTGTCACATATCCTGAATCTCATCCAACAGACATAATGAAAGCCGAGTGGAAATGGTTGCAAAGAAGAATGAGCCTGCACAAGATAGGACCTGGTCTCAAGGGACAGATCCTTTCTCACACAGGGCTTTCTCCTAGAATTTAGTGAGTGGTCCTACTGATAACATCACACCAGGCTCTGTGAACTCTTTGCCAGGCAAATGTGATGGGAAAATCACAGTGGTGCGAAGGGCAACTGAAACAACACAGCAAGTTCCAGTCCCTCAGGCAAAAGGCTTTAGGAGGGCTAGACATGTCAAGGGCTAGACAGTCTGGGCTAATAAAATACCATAAACCCCTTGACTTAAACAAACAAACAAAAAAAAGTACACGTCTATTTCTGACAGCTCTTGAGGCTGAGAGGTCCAAGATCAAGGTGCCAGTAGGTCTGATGTCTTATAGACCTTCCCTCCTGCTTTGCAGATGGCCAGCTACCTTCTTACTACAGTCTCACATGAAGAAAAGAAGTTCTCTGGTCCCTGCTTCTAAGGACACTAATCTCATCATGAGAACCACTCACATGACCTCATCTAAACCTCACCATCTCTCTAAGGCCCCACCTACTAACACCCTAGCATTGGAGGTTAGGGCTTCAGCATAAGAACCAGGGATACTACTACTACTAAGTCACTTCAGTCGTGTCTGACTCTGTGTGACCCCATAGATGGCAGCCCACCAGGCTCCACTGTCCCTGGGATTCTCCAGGCAAGAACACTGGAGTGGTAGCCATTTCCTTCTCCAATGCATGAAAGTGAAAAGTGAAAGTGAAGTCGCTTAGTCGTGTTTGACTCTTTGCGTCCCATGGACTGCAGCCCACCAAGCTCCTCTGTCCATGGGATTTTCCAGGCAAGAGTACTGGAGTGGGGGTGCCATTGCCTTCTCCAAAGAACCAAGGATAGTACACAAATATTTAGCCGTGAATAGGGCCCCAGGCAAGTAGATCATACTTCAGATGAAATAAGTAAGACCAGTAAGCCAGGAACACAGACTGAGCATATGATTTAAAGTCAAGAGCCAGTGCTGTCAATGTGAGCCACGAGGTGCCATTAACAAGCTTACAAAGCAGGCATGAAGTCTCCAACGTAGGATAACAGATGTATTCCCTCTACATCAACTTACAAGTTATGGTGCGCATGCAAGCATAACACTCACTGATCTGATAAGCTTGAAAGACCAAACACAAACTACTGAAAAGCTGTTTACTTAGAAACTATGCAGGGGTTAAGCATGCCTGAGGACAACAACAACCAAAAAAACTGAAAGAACCTTGTGAACTATATAAGATAATCACATTTTTACCAATTTAAGAGTAATATATCAAAGCACGATACTGACTATATTAGGGTATGAACTCTTTACTGACTGAATTCACAGAGAATTGCTTCTAGAGTATGTATGGAAAGTAATTCAACAAACTGTTAAAAGTATTGCTTCCCAGGAGAAGGAGTGAGAGCAGAGAGATAGAGACAGAAGAGGAGTCTTACTATAAAGTGAATGCCCTTTTAAAGCTTATGTTTTATAGAATTTATATCTGTAAACTATTTAGAAATTAATCAGTTTCAAAACAAGAGAGGAGTGCTTGAATTTCTCACTTTGTTTTTTACAGATGGATATAACTGTATTCTGAAATCAGTGATCAAAAATACTTCCATCAGTCAATAGCATATCTCAGCAAAAGATATTGTTCTAAATAGTCATGAGGGTCAAGAAATTCTAAACTGTTGGTGAAAATAAACACCAGAAGAAAACTAAAACTCAAAAGGCTACAAAAGTTCATGTCAGTCAAGCTATTGTTCTGGTAACTTCCACTGGAATGGGATAAAAAGTCACACATCCCAGTCAACGCTGGCATGTATTTAACACAGAATATGCCACAATCCATGCTAAAACAGCCCTGTCAAGATTTCAGGGGGAAAACTATTCAGAATAAATTGAAATGTTAAAATACTCTGAAAGAAACCAATATGTGGTGTAATTGTACAGTTAATTGTACTTATAATAAGCCCAGTATTAAAAAAGATAGAACTATCATGATATTTTAGAGGTATCAGGTTTTAAGAAGCTATTAAGGCATGTAATGCACTTGAATTAACAAGCCTTTTTTCACAGGAAACATTCTTCCTTTCTCCATCCCACAAATCCTTAAGTAGAATATTATTTTATTTTTATTATATGTGTAAGTCTAGAGATTTGCTAGCAGTCTCATTCATAGGAAGTAGTAGAGAAATAAATCAGAGTTTTGCTTTATTTCAAACACCTATGATATTACCAGATCACATTTTGATGAACTGGAAATCTAATCAAACAAAGTAGAACAAGTTCTTATTGAAACTACTAGTTTTGAAATGATTCTCCAAATTTAGCCCAAGTTAATCATATTAGTCTAAATGGGCTAGTTTCAACATATGAACCATATAAAGAGTATAGAACCTCAATGTCATTTCATCTCAATGACATGTGTAATTACACCAGTTTACTACTTTATTTTACAAGGTTATACCTGGTGTTAATATATTTTTAAATGCTTTTTTATTTTCCCCAGTCAACATCTGTTATGTCACACATAAACTAAAAAGCTCAAGCTCAGGAAGGATTTTAGCACAAGTATAAACATAAGCATATAAGCGCATCATAAATACACTAGCTCACCCCAAAACTACTACAATGCTATATGCCACTGCATCCATCTGGGCCTAACTTTCAATTATGGGCAACTAACAAGTCTCGAACCAGTCCATCCTAAAGGAAATCAGTTTTGAATATTCATTGGAAGGACTGATGCTGAAGCTGAAACTTCAATACTCTGGCCATCTGATGCAAAGAAGTGACTCATCTGAAAAGACCCTGATGCTGGGAATGATTGAAGATGGGAGAAGGGAATGACAGAGGATGAGATAGCTGGATGGCATCACTGACTCTATGGACATGAGTTGGAGTAAGTTCTGGGAATTGGTGATGGACAGGGAAGCCTGGTGGGCTGCAGTCCATGGGGTTGCAAAGAGGTGGACATGACTGAGCAACTGAACTGAACACAAGTCACTAAAGCTTTTTATGTTTATTTATACTTAGTGTATAAAGAGTTCTGTTAATCAAAAACAAACAAATGACCAAATTAAGACTGCATAGTTTTGTTGATGCTGTAACTGAAGTTATTTCATTAATACTGAGCAAGAAGTCAAGTTCCTTAAAAAATTATGTAAGAAAAATTGGAATATATTGATAGTATCATTTGATAAAGGAATTTAGATATTGGTTTCAAAAAATGATTATTCCATTATCTCCCAGAAGAATATGAGCTAATCCTTACTTAAAATGATAGACATGCAAAATCACATTAAATTTTACATATGGAACCAACATTAGAGTCTAGTGACAAGATACCAATTTGGTTTCCATATTTCCTACATTAAAAACACAGAAGTAGGCATGTCCTTGGTGGTGCAGTGGTTAAGAACCCAGCTGCCTATGAAGGGGACACAGATTTGATCCCTAGTGCTGGAAGACCCCACATGCTAAGGCCCTGCACCACAGCTGCTGAAGCCCGTGCTCTAGAGTCTGTGCTCCGCAACAAGAAGAGCCACTGCAGGGAGAAGCTCACGCACTGCAACTGACTAGCCCCCCGCTCACTGCTTCCAGAGAAAGTCTATGGGCAGTGATGAAGGACCAGCAATCAAAAAAAAAAAAAAAGTAGATTTATCCTTTATCTAATCCTTCCAAATGTTTTTGTCCTTGCACAATTACATACTGTCTATACAAAGAATTCACCTCCAAGTCATTATACCAATTTACTTCTTAATGGTCTTTTAATCCTTAGGTGGAGAAGATTTCAGTGTCTTTATTTTGTTTTGTAGAAGAATGGACTTTTATCTTATCATAGCTGAAGCTCTACTGAAGTAGAATTAACACATAAAATTGGAATTCTTTTAGAGTGTACAACATGATGATTTGATAAATGTATACACTATAAAAAGATTCCAACAATCAAGTTATTGTGCATAGAAAATGGATTAAACAATAGTTCTTTAGACTTCTGGTTTTTAAATTACAAAAAACCCCTGAAAACCATGAAAATGCTTAAATAACCTTAAAATTTTAAAAATGCTACTTGAATATAATAAAATACCTCATTTCTAATGAAAAGTTCCTCTATTTTATGATAGAACTTCTAAAGCTCTAACCAAAAACAATATACTGCCACTATGGAATTTGAAATGGCCTTTCATAGTAATAGGTTTCAAGTAGAATGAATTCTAAAATGATTCTTCAGAAATACCATGTACAACAATTCTAACTTTGAAAAACATGTTATTTCCATGGAATGGTAAATAATTTCTAATTATCAATAACTTAGTTATCAGATATAGTTTGTATTTTTCTAAGTATTTCATGAATTTAAATGTAATTATATATCACAATTCCTATTTAAGAATGAAAAAGAAACCACAGGAACTATAATTGTGTATATCCGAACTCCTTATTTGCATGAGAAAATGCATATCTAGAACTGGCAGAGATGTTCCCAAAGTACTGGTCTTGGCATTGATTTTTTCTGGATCTGACTTTTGGATCAAAAGCACAGGCAATAAAATAAAAAATAAGCACATTTGTCTATATCAGACTAAAAAGTTTCTCATAGCCTAGAAAATAACCAGTACAATGTAGAGGTAATACAGAACATGAGAAAATATTTGCAAACCATATATCTGACAAGGGATTAATATCAAAAATATATAAGGAACTTATACAACTCAACAGCAAGAAAAAAATTAACTAGATACATTGATTTTAAAAATGGGCAAAGGACCTAGATAGACATGTCTCCAAAGAAGTCACATGAATAGCCAAAAGGTATATGGAAAAATGTTCAACATCACTAATAGTCAGGGAAAAGAAAATCAAAACAACAATAACAAATCACCTCACACGCGTTAGGATGCGTGTGTATGTGCTCAGTTGTGTTTAACTCTTTGCGACCCCATGAACTGTAGCCCACCAAGCTCTTCTGTCCTTGGGATTTCACGTGAGAATACTAGAGTAGGTTGCCATTTCCTTCTCCGGGGGATCTTCCCTACCCAGGGGTTGAACCCGCATCTCTATAACTCTTGCATTGCAAGAGGATTCTTTACCCATTGACCCACTGGGGACACCCCAGTGGTTATTATCAAAAAGTAAAAAAACAACAAGCATTGATGATGATGCGGACAAAGGGTGTCTTTGTACACACTGGTAAGTACGTAAGTTGGTACAGCCATTACAGAAAACAGTGTAGAGGTCCCTCAGAAAAATAAAAATAGAACTATCATTTGATCCATCACCTTCTTGGGTATATATCTAAGGGAAAAAAATCATATTTGTACACCCATGTTAATCACAGCATTATTTATAGTAGCCAAGATATGGAATGTTCGGTGACAACTAACAAATGATAAAGAAAAACAATATATATATATATGTATATTATTTAGCCTACAAAATAAGGAAATTCTCTTTTGTCACTTTCAATAGCATGGATAAACCTGGAGGACATCACCCTAAGTGAAGTAAATCAGATATAGACAAACACTGCATGATCTTACATGTATATGTAAAATATGTATATGTATATATAAAATATGTAAAATAAAATTAAAGTACAGCCAAATTATAATAAGAGAGCAGGATGGTTAACAAGGGCCAGGGGTTGAGCAAAAGGGAAGATGTTGGTCAGAGGGTATGAAATTCTAGTTAAATTAATAAAATAAATAAGTTCTGGAGACCTAAAGTGCAGCATAATTTGCAGTAATGCACTGTGTCCTTGAAATCTGCTGAGAGTACATCTCAATGCTCTCTCCATACACAGAAAGGAGTAACTATGTGAGGCGATGGATTTGTTTTAGCTTAATTGTGGTACACAATTCATAATATATACATATATCAAAACATCACATTCTCTACCTTAAATGTATATAACTTTTGTTTGTCAATAATAATTTAATAAAGCTAGAGGGTAAAAAAGCTAAGAAATAACTGGGTCAATTATTTGAACTCAGATTTCCTGAAGTCCATATCTCTTTTTATCATATCAATGTATGTTCAATTAATTGCATTAGCAATTACAATCTGAAGCAATTTATACAATCAAACAGCATGTAAGCTGAATAAAAATATAAAGAAGAAACAGAAAGTATTTATTTAGTATACAGATAAAAGTATTATATATCTAGACCCAGAACTAAAAGAGACTCCACAGCTGTTTACTGAAGTTTCTTTTGGCCACCAGAACATAGGCTTTTCAGTATGCTATGGAAGGAGACACAAAAATGTGAGTTAAAACAGAGTTTGATCTTACACCACTTAAACTGTTAATTTTTTATTTCATCACACTCTAAGGCTTACAACAATATTGCTGGGTGCTTGAAGATTACATTCAGAGAATATGACTTGGCTAATGCAGAATTACTGACAAAGGAAAACAAGAGCTCACCATTTATAAAAATAATTCTTTTCTAAGTGGGAAACAACTGTGAAAATGGCCAAAATAATATTTTATAAACTAAAATCTTATTGTGCCATATAGGGAAAAGAAAGTGACAGAGGAAACTCAAACCAATAAAATCTTACAAATTTACCCAACAGATTAAAATCTGGGGGAAAAGTAAGTTACTAATTTTATAAATAGGCCCTGTTATGAATATTTTCAAGCTGGGGGAGGGCTGTGTCCCTCCAAAATTTGTATGTTGATGCCTTAACTCTATAGAATGATGGTATCTAGAAGTGAAGCCTTTGAGAAATAGTTAGGCTTAGATGAGATGATGAGGATAGGTGCTCCAGGATGGGATTAGAGCCCTCATATGAAAAGAGAGACAGAGCTCTCTATATTCTCCATGTGAAGGCGCAGGAAGCCAAGAAGAAAGTCCCCACAAAGAACAAAATCTGCCAACCCCTTGATCCTAGACTTCCCAGGCTCCAGAACTATGAAAACTAAATTCCTGTAGCTTTAATATATCCAGTCTGTGCTATTCTGTTAACGGCAACTGGAGCTGACTAACGGGTAAAACAGTGTTTTCCCAAACTGACTTACTTGTAGCAGCGGACAACTCTTTTCAAGCAAATCTTATATGGTGCCTCTGAGATAAAAGGGCTTGTCAGAATATGGAAAATCTGGAGCAGAGTGATATTAAATATTATTTGGAATAAGGGGTCCAATGCTGCTTTACCATGAATGAAGGTATCATACAGTGAGTGCTGAGTTTCCTAAAGTGAAAGATGAATGAATAACAGCTATATATTTATGAAGATTCCAAACTTGCCTAAGAAAAGCATAATGACTTAGTAAGAATTGGGCTTCATCCTCTCTGCTGACATAGCTCTCGCTATATCGAGTGTCACCAGCATGAGTTTCCATGATGTAAGAAATGACATGCTGCAACTGCTTCTGCTGTTTTTGGTTAACTCTTTTGTGTTAATATTGCAGTTTCACTAAATTCATGAGACACTTATGTCGTGTACTTCTATTATGTTCCTTCCTTCTCAGTTCAGTTCAGTAGCTCAGTCATGTCCTACTCTCTGTGGCCCCATGGACTGCAGCACACCAGGCCTCACTGTCCATCGACAACTCCCGGAACTTGCTCAAACTCATGTCCATTGAGTCAGTGATGCCATCCAACCATCTCATCTTCTATTGTCCCCTTCTCCTCCTGCGTTCAATCTTTCCCAGCATCAGGGTCTTTTTCACTGAGTCAGTTCTTCCCATCAGGTGGCCAAAGAACTGAAGCTTCAGCTTCGACATCAGTCCTTCCAATGAATATTCAGTACTGATTTCCTTTAGGATTGACTGATTTGATCTCCTTGCAGCCCAAGGGACTCTCAAGAGTCTTCTCCAACACCACAGTTCAAAAACATCCTTCCTTCTAATCCCAACCTAACACAGTCTTTCAAGTTACAGAGTTTCAAGTTACCGAGTTTCAAGTCCTGATTGAGGTTATACCGGAAGACTGAAGTCTAGGCTGCTGTGAGACTTATGTGAAATAGTGTATGTGAAAACAACTAACAGATGATCTGCAGCATAGTCCTTACTCAATGCTAGTTCTACTATTTATGTTCATCCAATCTTGCTCCCATTCAGGAAATAGAATTACCTCTCTGATTAGAGCCAAGCTACAATTTGAATTGCATTATCATTTTTCCCCTTACACCTGAGTTCCTATATTGCTATTCCAAGGGATCATGTCTTCACTGAGCTAATTTTAATGAAGCCGTCCAGTTCTATAATACTCAGTTTTGTTTTGTTTTTTTTAAAAAAAAAAAACCTGACCGTCCTACTTGCATACAATTGAATTTTTAAAATATTAATTGAGTATTTGAAATCTATCTATGTTAAATTTGGTATTTTTCCCTATAGTGCCAGCTGATCAAGATCTCATGAATGCCAAATTTGGCTCAAACAAATGAGAGAATGAACAAAAAAATGCTGTACATTAAAACATATTCTCTTGAAAGAATGCACATACATTATTGACATGAAGCCTCCCAAAGTGGGAATCTGCAAAGAAAACCTACAAAATCATATCTGGCAGCCATGCCTACACACCTGGTCCCTTTCAAAAACAGCATTACAGAAACTTGATTTTAAAAATTTGATTTTAAACTTCAATATGTTTTCTATCCTCTCTCAACTGTGTATCATTTACAAATTTAGTTAGTATTTCTCCTATGGATTCAACTAATCCAAGAAGAAGATATTGAAAGGGACAAAGCAAAACAGAATTTATTAGAATGTTGCCAGAGAAGCCCCTTCTGGTAAGACTCAACAAGAAGAAAAGTAGAACGTTTATTGAATTACTACTGAGTGATTTGTTAGACAGTACCTTATTTCTTACACTTCTCCATCAAAGGGCAGATAGAATGAAAACCACAATCACAGAAAATTAACCAGTCTGATCATATGGACCACAGCCTTGTCTAACTCAGTGAAACTACGAGCCATGCTGTGTAGGGCAACCCAAGATGGATGGGTCATGGTGGAGAGTTCTGACAAAATGTGGTCCACTGGAGAAGGAAATGGCAAACCACTTCAGTATTCTTGCCTTGAGAACCCCATGAACTGTACGAAAAGGCAAAAAGATAGACACTGAAAGATTAACTCCCCAGGTCAGTAGGTGCCCAGTATGCTACTGGAGATCAGTGGAGAAATAACTCCAGAAAGAATGAAGAGACAGAGCCAAAGCAAAAAAAAAAAAAAAAAAAAAACACCCAGTTGGAGAGGTGACTGGTGATAGAAGCAAGGTCCAATGCTGTAAAGAGCAATATTGCATAGGAACCTGGAATGTCAGGTCCATGAAGCAAGGCAAATTGAAAGAGGTCAAACAGGAGATGACAAGATTGAACATCAAGATTTTTAGAAATTAGTGAACTAAAATGGACTGGAATGGGTGAATTTAATTCAGATGACCATTATATCTAGTACTGTGGACAAGAATCCCTTAGAAGAAATGGAGTAGCCCTCATAGTCAACAAAATAGTCCATAATGTAGTACTCAGATGCAATCTCAAAAATGACAGAATGCTCTCTATTCGTTTCCAAGGCAAACCACTCAATATCATAGCAATCCAAGTCCTTGCCCCAACCAGTAATGCTGAAGAATCTGAAGATGAACGGTTCCACGAACACCTACAAGACCTTCTAGAACTAACATCCCAAAAAAGATATCCTTTTCATTATAGGAGACTGGAAAGCAAAAATAGGAAGTCAAGAAACATCTGGACTAACAGGCAAATTTGGCCTTGGAGTACAAAACGAAGGAGGTCAAAGGCTAACAGAGTTTCATGAAGAGAAGGCACTGTTCATAGCAAATACCTTCTTCCAACAACACAATAGAAGACTCTAGACATGGACATCACAAAATGGTCAATAATGAAGTCAGACTGACTGTATTCTTTGCAGCAAAAGATGGAGAAGCTCTACATGATCAGCAAAAACAAGACCGGGAGCTGACTGTGGCTCAGATCATGAACTTCTTATTGCCAAATTCAGACTTAAATTGAAGAAAGTAGGGAAAACCACTAGACTATCCAGGTATGACCTAAATCAAAACCCTTACAATTATACAGTGGAAGTGATGAATAGAGTCAAGGGATTAGATCTGATAGACAGAGTGCCTGAAGATACATGCACAGAGGTTCGTGACGTTGCACAGGAGGCAGGGATCAAACCCATCCCCAAGAAAGGAAATGCAAAAGGCAAAACGGCAGTCTGAGGAGGCCTTATAAATAGCTGTGAAAAGAAAAGAAGTGACAAGCAAGGAGAAAAGGAAACACATACCCATTTGAATGTAGAGTTTCAAAGAATAGCAAGTTCAGTTCAGTCCAGTCGCTCAGTCGTGTCCAACTCTTTGCAACCCCATGAATCGCAGCACGCCAGGCCTCCCAGTCCATCACCAACTCCCAGAGTTCACTCAGATTCACATCCATCAAGTCAGTGATGTCATCCAGCCATCTCATCCTCTGCCGTCCCCTTCTCCTCCTGCCCCCAATCCCTCCCAGCATCAGAGTCTTTTCGGAGCCTTCTAATTATTGAAAACATTCACCAGTTGTTGTGGGTGTGGCATTAAATATAAATTCTCTAAAGCAATGTGAACCCAGAAGATGGTGATGATGTCATGATTTTGCAGATACCTTACGAAGATAGTGCAGTGTGATGGTCATCTTAAAAATCAAAGACCAAGTGATTTAAATAAAAAGCAGAAAAGATAAAGCATCTCCTCAAGAAATCAAAAAAACTGCTAAAATGCAGGCCTGCATGAGTTATTACTCAAAATCTTTCTCTCTTTGAAAAATTGTAAGTCATAATTCGAAGCATCTTTGCTTCTCGATTTGAAGGAGGGTCTGTCCACAAGGAAAGACATAATGAGACTCTTGCAAAATACCTTACAAAAATCAAGCTATGATACACAGAAAGTAGTGTGTAATTTACTATTTAGTAGTACTATGGAAACATGTAATGAATGTCATGATATTGTTCATAAGGAATATACACAATACTCTGGTCGTCATGGGTGGAATTCCTGGTGGCTCAGACAGTAAAGAATCTGCCTGCAATGCAGGTGACCCGGTTTGATTTCTGGGTCAGGAAGATCCTCTGGAGAAAGGAATGGCTATCCATGCTGGTATTCTTGCCTGGACAATTCCATGGACAGAGGAGCCTGGTAGGCTATAGCCCATGGGGTTGGAAAGAGTCAGACATGACTAAGTGACTAATACGTTCACTTTTTGGTCATTGTGATCTTTTTAATGTCCCAAAACCATGGTTAAATAACAAGCCTATGTAAAATTTTGCAAGAATAATGACTTGTGTATGTACCTTGCATGATGTTTCGTTTTTCACTAAGGTAAGAAAGGACTTCCCTGGTGGCTCAATGGTAAAGAATCCGCCTGCCAATTCAGGAGACACAGGTTCAATCCCTGGGTTGGGAAGATCCCCTGGAGAAGGAAATGGCATCCCACTCCAGTACTCTTGCCTGGGAAATCCCATGGACAGAGGAGCCTGGCAGGCTACAGTCCATGGGGTCACAAAGAGTTGGACATGACTTAGCAATTAAACAACAATACCAAAAGGGAAGAAAATGATTTACCACTTATAAAAACCTGTTAACTTTCATTCTCCATGTTGTCTAAATGTTGTGGAAATAGAAGTAAAACTGAGGCAGAAAAGTTTTGTATTATATTTTTACATAAATTACTTAGTCAAATTTGTCATGGACATACCAGTTAAAATCTCTGACTACCTATAAAATGAGAGAAGTAGATGAGTTCAGAGTTATCTGGTCCATTCTCTGAAATGTGTGAACTCAGAGCACTGAAAATATTTAGTTAATATCATGAAGCTGGCTAGTTAAGAAGGCAAGCTCAGTAATTCAGTCTCCTTATTTGAATTCTGATCTTCCTTTCACTATCAATATGCAGTGGGTGACTCTAAAAATCAATAGGAAATGAGTGCTAAAGAACTTCCTAAGGCATGACATACTATGGAAATAAAACTATAATCCTGATAATTTATTAAAGATTCTTCTGCAAAATTTTCATTACTGTAAGATACATTTTGTCTAAGCTTAGAAAGTTGCAGAACAAATTTGCACGTGATTTATTTCCACAAGTATAGTCCAAGGTCAAGAAAAAAGGCTTTGTTTTATATATAAAATATAGCTTCTGAATGACAAGAATTTCCTAAAACTCTTTCTAACATAAAAAGAAACTGGAACAGTTTTGTAGAACAAGATAGGAATAATTCACATGTGACCAGAAAATACATTTTACACTTTCAAGTTTATTTTAAGTGATATAAATGACATGGATTCTGAATGGTAAAATTATAAATATCATGTTTCACTCTATGCCTCCTTCTTCCATTTGATTCAGCTATATTCCAGATGTCAATGTGATTTCCCCAAAGCACATATATACCTATCATTTGGTTATAATTCTTCTGTATTTTGTAGATCATTTTAATGTCATAATCAATGTCTATCAATAAAAAAATAAAGCATCTAGTTCCCACGGCAGTCACCTGAAGCAATATAATGAGACTGAGAAAAGAAGTATTTACCACTCGTTCCCACTGACAATATCTGCAGCCATGGTAGTGAAAGGAATCACCAGCGGTTTCTGGAAGACACAAACTGAATTTCAAATCAGCATAATTCACACGCTCTTATCAAAACAGTATACCTAGTGTATAGAAGGCCACTACTGTGAAGGCCACATGCCACTTTTAGTCTACGAATGTCACAGGGGATTGGGATCTAATGGGATGTCTGAGTCTCATTTTTTGTTTGTGGCTCCATCAGCAGAAAAGTTTTCCTCTGGTTCTACAAAAGGGGATAAATCCATGAAATGCTCTGGACATCCTGCACTGAGCTCTTGGTGGACATTTTCATTTATCTATCCAATCAAACGGTGTTGCTATTCAGTTGCTAAGTCGTGTCCAACTCTTTGTGACCCCAATACTTGCTAAATAAGGCACAATGCTAGCAGATGAGAACCTGTTCTACCAAGTCAAAGAATTCACTGGTATCTTTCCTCGGGTGATTCAGGCAACTTTTCCAGTGTGGCTAATGTTTCTCTGCATACTCCTGCACCAACACTGGGTCCACATCCAACAGCAATTTCTGTTACAAATTTATCATATCCTACCCTCACAAGATGGAGAATGGAATGGTAATCCACTCCAGTACTCTTGCCTGGAGAATCCCATGGACAGAGGAGCCTGGCGGGCTACAGCACATGGGGTCGCAAAGAGTCAGACATTACTGAGCAAATAACAAACACTACGCTACACTACAAACAGTCGGACACGACTGAGCTACTTTACTTTACTACACGACCCTCAGAAGAATGCACAGGTCTTACGTTTCACCAAAGGAAGCACTGGCTATGGGTAGAAAATTCTTGGTTTACAACACAGTAACATTTGATATAGCTTCACTTTCAGTTTGACAGCAGAAGCTAGCATGCATTGTCATGCACTCATGGTTGCTAAGAGAATAACTTGATGAAGGAGTATTTATTATCCACACTTCATAGAGGATGAATCTGAATCCAAAGTGACGTTAAATAACTGGACAACAGTCACACAGCTGATAAGCCTGAGACCCAGCAATTTAACCCAAGTTCATCTGAGTCGAAAAGTCAAATCTTAATGCAGCCTCCCTGAACAAACACAATATTGAGGGCTAATGAAAAGCAATGAAGATTTGAAACAATCAAGGCATCTGCCAAGTTCGGTCTTTCCCCCTTTAGGCTGTATTGTGTTTTAAAAAAATATGTTAATGACAAGGAAAAAAAAGGAGTGAGGATAAGAACAGAAAGAGGGATAAAATAAAAGAAGCACCTGTGTTCATCTATCATGCTGGGCACTTGCACAAGTATTAACACAGTTAATCCTCTTAATAGTGTTTCTATTTTCACTGATAGAGAAATCACCCTCTGAATAGCAGCACCAGGATTTGAAACCAGACCTGTTTGACTCAGAGATGATACACCTGCAAACACCTATGTTTACTACATATATTGAGGTCCACTCACTCCTATCAATCCTAATCAACACAGAGGGTACTGGAACAGTTCTTGTTCTCATGAGACTGGAAGAGAAGCAGAGCTGCTTTCTAAAACCTCCTTATTTACCCCTTTGGTAACTCACCTAAACCCTTTAGCTACTCACCAGACCCAGAAACTTCCTATATTTTGTGCCTATAAATAAACCCATAATTTAACACTTTTTCTGTTCCTTTCTATTTTTCAGTGTAATCAAATAACTTTTTGTTCTACAGAACCTCTTAGAAAAATTGAGATACAAAATATTCAAAGCTAATTACTGCATCTGTAATTTACCAACAAATTGTATAATGTCTTGAGTAAGCAGTGACAGAGGACTGTAGGTTTGAAGGTGCTTTTCCAGTGATAGGGACAGATAAGATGGCACAGAAAATGCCATGTAATATCTCACGTTCACGAGAACGCTTTTATGAATGGCATTCTCTCTGTCCAGCACAGTCAGACCTCCTTATCATCACTTAGTTAATGTGTGTTCATTCTTTACTTTCCTAAGAAACTTCGTTCTAATTTTTGCCGAGTCCCCACAGGTATCCTTTCCAGGGCTGAAGAGTGTTGCACTGTCCATTTCTATGAGGTGTTATATAGTTTTAGTCCCTCAGGGTAGAATATAAACTCCAGAAGAGCAGGAACCCCTCTCTTTTAATTCAACATTGTATCCCTAAGTGCCTAACAGCATTCCTATGCATAGTAGATGCTTCATAAGCATTTGCTGAAATAATTAATTTGCAGATGAACCAAAAGTTAGGGCAACACAAATCTGTAGCCATGGAACACAATAACATTTACTGGTTTTGAAACTTAATTAATTGGACCAATGTTGCATCCTAGCCACTTTAGCCATGAACTGCCTTGACCCCTAATTCATTACTGATAAATGTCAGACTCACCAAGTGTGTATTCAGAATCTTTATACATATGAGATGCTACAGAAGTCCAAAGACATACAGATTGTGATTACTCCTCTCAAAAAGTTCAGAGTCTAGCTGAATAACTAATAAGCTGAGAGAAATCTGAGGAAGTGAAACATGGCAGCAGTAACACAGGGATATCAGGAAGACAGTTCACTGAAGGTGATGCAGCCAGAACAGGTCTAGGGTGGACGAGAGGCACAGGATCCAGTGATCAGCAAAACACGTAATGGATGTGGATTAAAAGAGGTGGTTTAAGACCACAGAAACAGAGAAAACACTAGCTACTATGAAGGAACAGGAAGAAGCTTGCTTGACTCTTACAGAAGATGAAGAAATAGTGGGGACGTTAAGGAGAAGGGTCAGATATTAAGAAGTGTCTTAAAACTCAGACTGCAATTTCATTTATGGGGTAGACCACAGAGAGTCACTTTCAATTTTTAATATTGGGAGTACATGTTGGAATTTATGTTCTAGGAAGATTATTCTCACAAATTTATCTTTTAAAGAATAAAAGTGGGAAAATATACAAGTTTAGGCAACCTGGAAATATCAGGAAAATAAGTTAATACACTCTTCTGGAATGGTAATTTAGCTTTATTATTTACTTCTTATTTCTTTTTAAGAAACAAACGTGTATCGGAGCATATATGGTTGTGTGTGTGTATGTGAGAGAGACAGAGACAGAGAGAGAACCTAGTTTTTCAGTTCTTTTTTTTTAACACCAACTCTGAACCTTTTTAGCACTCAGATATCAGTGCATTTAAACTTGGTTCAGTACACTAGAAGCTAATCTGTGTAATTTAACTGAAAGCAAAAAGCATGGCAGTCATGCAGCTGTTTATATCACTGTCTGTTGCTTAATTTTTAGTCACCTCTTGGCCAATAATAAGTCAGATGAATCAGGATGTTAAAATCAATCCATGAAAGATAACATGTATCAGTTCAGTTCAGTTCAGTCGTTCAGTCGTGTCTGACTCTTTGCGACTCCATTGACCGCATCACACCAGACCTCCCTGTCCATCACCAACTCACGGAGTTTACCCAAAATCATGTCCATTGAGTCAGGGATACCATCCAGACATCTCAACCTCTATCGTCCCCTTCTCCTCCTGCCCTCCATTTTTCCCAGCATCAGGGTCTTTTCAAATGAGTCAGCTCTTTGCATCATGTGGACAAAGTATTGGAGTTTCAGCTTCAACATTAGTACTTCGAATGAACACCCAGGACTGATCCCCTTTAGGATGGACAGGTTGGATTTCCTTGCAGTCCAAGGGAGTCTCAGCAGTCTTATCCAATAGCACAGTTTAAAAGCATAAATTCTTCGGCACTCAGCTTTCTTCACCGTTCAACTCTCACATCCATACATGACTACTGGAAAAACCAATAGCTTTGACTAGACGGACTGTTGTCAGCAAAGTAATATCACTGCTTTTTAATATGCTCTCCAGGTTGGTCATAACTTTCCTTCCAAGGAGTAAGCATCTTTTAATTTCATGGCTGCAGTCACCATCTGCAGTGATTTTGGAGCCCAAAAAAATAAAGTATGCCACTGTTTCCACTGTTTTCCCATCTATTTCCCATGAAGTGATGGGACCGGATACCATGATCTTACCTTTCTGAATGCTGAGTTTTAAGCCAACAATTTCACTCTCCTCTTTCATGTTCATCAGGAGGCTCTTTAGTTCTTCTTCACTTTCTGCCATAAGGGCGGTGTCATCTGCATATCTGAGGTTATTGATATTTCTCCCAGCAATCTTGAGTTCAGCAGCGTTTCTCATGATGTACTCTGCATATAAGTTAAATAAGCAAGGTGACAATATACAGCCTTGACGTACTCGTTTCCCAGTTTGGAACCAGTCTGTTGTTCCATGTTCAGTGTTAACTGTCGCTTCCTGACCTGCAAACAGATTTCTCAAGAGGCAGATCAGGTGGTCTGGTATTTTCATCTCTTTCAGAATTTTCCAGTTTACTGTGAACCATAGAGTCAAAGAGTTCAGCATAGTCAATAAAGCAGAAATAGATGTTTTTCTGGAACTCTTTTGCTTTTTCCATGATCCAGCAGATGTTGGCAATTTGATTTCTGGTTCCTCTGCCTTTTCTAAAACAAGCTTGAATATCTGGAAGTTTACAGTTCACGTACTGCTGAAGCCTGGCTAGGAGAATTTTGAGCATTACTTTACTAGCATGTGAGATGAGTGCAATTGTGCGGTAGTTTGAGCATGCTTTGGCATTGCCTTTCTTTGGGATTGGAGTGAAAACTGACATTTTCCAGTCCTGTGACCACTGCTGAGTTTCACAAATTTGCTGGCATATTGAGTGCAACACTTTCACAGCATCATCTTTTAGGATTTCAAATAGCACAATTGGAATTTCATAACCTCCACTATCTTTGTTCATAGTGATGCTTCCTAAGGCCCAGTTGACTTCATATTCCAGGATGTCTGGCTCTAGGTGAGTGATCACACCATCGTGATTATCTGGGTCATGAAGATCTTTTTTGTTTAGTTGTTCTGTGTATTCTTGCCATCTCTTCATAATATCTTCTGCTTCTGTTAGGTCCATACCATTTCTGTCCTTTTTCGAGCCCATCTTTGCATGAAATGTTCCCTTGGTATCTCTAATTTTCTTGAAGGGATCTCTAGTCTTTCCCATTCTGTTCTTTTCCTCTATTTCTTTGCATTGATTGCTGAAGAAGGCTTTCATATCTCTCTTTGCTATTCTTTGAAATTCTGCATTCAGATAGGTATATCTTTCCTTTTCTCCTTTGCTTTTGCTTCTCTTCTTTTCACAGCTATTTGTAAGGCATCATCAGATAGCATTTTTTTTTTTTTTGCATTTCTTTTTCTTGGGGATGGTCTTGATCCCTGTCTCCTGTACAATGTCATGAACCTCCATCTATCATGGCACTTTATCAGATCTAGTCCCTTAAATCTATTTCTCACTTCCACTGTATAATCATAAGAGATTTGATTTAGGTCATACCTGAATGGTCTAGTGGTTTTCCCTACTTTCTTCAATTTAAGTCTGAATTTGGCAATAAGGAGTTCATGATCTGAGCCACAGTCAGCTCCTGGTCTTGTTTTTGTTGACTGTATAGAGCTTCTCCATCTTTGGCTGCAAAGAATATAATCAATCTGATTTCGGTGTTGACCATCTGGTGATGTCCATGTGTAGAGTCTCCGCTTGTGTTGTTGGAAGAGGGTGTTTTCTGTGACCAGTGCATTCTCTTGGCAAAACTCTATCAGACTTTGCCCTGCTTTATTCTGTGCTCCAAGGCCAAATTTGCCTGTTACTCCAGTTGTTAGTTGACTTCCTACTTTTGCATTCCAGTCCCCTATAATGAAAAGGACATGTTTTGGGGGTGTTAGTTCTAAAAGATCTTGTAGGTCTTCATAGAACCATTCAACTTCAGCTTCTTCAGCATTACTGGTTGGGGCATAGGCTTGGATTACCATGATACTGAAGGACAGGGAAACCTGGCATGCTGCAGTCCATGATGTTGGAAATAGTCAGACATGACTGAGTGACTGAACAATGACAAAAATCATATCCCCATAGATATTCATATCTTTTCCCTTTTTGAGTGTAAGTCTCACAGCACAAGAGAATTCATAATTGTTGCAGAAATTTTTAAACAGTTCAAATAATTGACTACTTTGCTCATTTCAGTGACCAACATTCTGCTCTTCAAACAGCCTGGGCCAGAAAGGAAGAATCTTTTTTTTTTTTTTTTTTTTGATCAATTATGTTCTTATCAATTCAGTTCAGTTCAGTCACTGTCATGTCCCACTCTTTGCAACCCCATGGACTGCAGTACGTCAGGCTTTCTTGTCCATCTCCAACTCCCAGAGTTTATTCAAACTCATGTCCATCGAGTCAGTGATGCCATCCAACCTTCTCATCCTCCATCATCCACTTCTCCTCCCACCTTCAATCTTTTTCAGGATCAGGGTCTTTTCAAATGAGTCAGCTCAGCATCTGCCTACAATGCGGGAGACCTGGGTTCGATCCCTGGATGGGGAAGATCCTCTGGAGAATGGTAACCCACTCCAGTACTCTTGCCTGGAAAATCCCATGGATGGAGGAGCCTGGTAGGCTACAGTCCACGGGGTCGCAAAGACTCGGACACGACTGAGCGACTTCACTTCACTTCAGCTCTTCACATCAGATGGCCAAAGTATTGGAGTTTCAGCTTCAGCATCAGCCCTTCCAATGAATATTCAGACTGTTTTCTTTTAGGATGGACTGGAAGGATCTCCTTGCAGTCCAAGGGACTCTCAAGAGTCTTCTCCAACAACACAGTTCAAAAGCATCAATTCTTTGGGACTCAGCTTTCTTTACAGTTCAACTCTAACATCCATTCATGACTACTAGAAAAACCAAAGCTTTGAGTAGACAGACTTTGTTGTCAAAGTAATGTCTCTGCTTTTGAATATGCTATCTAGGTTGGTCATAACTTTTCTTCCAAGGAGCAAATGTTTTTTCATTTCATGGCTGCAGTCACCATCTGCAGTGATTTTGAAACCCCCAAAATAATTCTCTCACTGTTTCCATTGTTTCCCATCTATTTGCCATGGAATGACGGGACCAGATGCCATGATCTTAGTTTTCTGAATGTTGAGTTGTAAGCCAACTTTTTCACTCTCCACTTTCAGCTTCACCAAGAGACTCTTTAGTTCTTCTTTGCTTTCTGCCATAAGGGTGGTGTCATCTGCATATCTGAGGTTATTGATATTTCTTTTGGCAATCTAGATTCCAGTTTGTGCTTCATCCAGCCCAGCATTTCTCATGATGTACTCTGCATATGAATTAAATAAGCATGGTGACAATATACAGCCTTGACATACTCTTGTCACAATTTGGAAGCAGTCTGCTGTTCCATGTCCAGTTCTAACTGTTGCTTCTTGACTGTATGTTCTTACAGATAATGCCAAAAGATAATCAGTATTGTAAAAATGAAAATTGCATCATAATGACGATGATCTATCTTCCGAAAGAGGCGTATCTACAAATACTAGTCAAGGTTTTTAAAAAATCACAGATAGGAGAGTCCCCAGATCTTACATTTTCTTCTCAGGACAGGCTGCCAGAGGCTCTGAGTTTAGAGGGAGGCTCTGTCACCCTGCTGAGGCAGACTATGCTGGATGGATGGGATTTGGTGAAATATTCAGGACTTCCTTGGTGGCTCAGACAGTAAAGGATCTGCCTACAATGCAAGAGACCTGGGGTTTGATGCCTGGATGGGGAAGATCCCCTGGATAAGGGAATGGCTACTCACTCTAGTATTCTCACCTGTAGAATTCCAAGGACAAAGGAGCCTGGTGGGCTACAGTTTATGGGGTCACAAAGAGTTGAACAGGACTAAATGACTAACTCTTTCTTTTCTTCTGTTTTCTGCCTCACTTGGCAACTAAAATTATATCCCAAGAATTTCCATGTTGTTTCCCTGTCTTTTCTGGGGAAATGAGGTGTATTGTCCCAGGAATTAAGAAGGACTCAGTGATCTGGGAGTTTTTGGCAGTCTTCAAAAACGATAATAGTTTAAGCTCTTTAGAAACATCTAAGGCCCCTTCATTGAGATGATTGGATTTCCATGCTCATCCCCAAGACTCAGAAGAGTAGAGATGACATCTCTGGTCAAATCCTTGGTCACCTCCCATGGTGTGCTTTTGATTCAGCAGATCAGGCAATGACAGTTGACCAATAACAGCAACTGTTGCCACAAGTTACAACACTGATAAGTAGACAGGGCTTGTAGATAAGAGCCTGGGCTTGTGTACTAGAACAGACTTCTGCCAGCTCCTGCTATGTCAAGCAATAATCTTTTCACTTCTGAATGGGGGTGGACCTGTTGATATACTGGGGAAAGCTCTGGCTCTAGGGGAGAGGGCAGGGAGACAAGGTCAGATTAATAATTATCTTTCAAAGGAAAACATTTCAGTAATTTCACAATCCAACAGGTACCTCTTTATCATTTATCACTGACTGAATATTAGCCATAGCTATTTGACTGAAAGTGAAGGTGTTAGTTAGTTATTTATGTCTGACTCTTTGTGACCCCATGGACTGTAGTACACCAGGCTTCTCTGTCTGTGAGCAAGAATACTGGAGTGGGTTGCCATTCTCTTCTCTAGGGGATATTCCCAACCCAGGGTTTCCGGCTTTGCAGGCTGATTCTTTACAGTCTGAGCCACCAAATATCTCTATATTTTAGGGCGTATGATGACAAATATTGATAGCCTTGCAAATAATTTTTTTGATACCAAATATGGATAAAGTGTTAAGAACATGGACTCTAGAACTAATTGTGTTACAACATTTTGAATTTCAACTTTTGCACTTATAAAATGGAGATGATAAAAATACTCCTTGTAGTGCTCTGAGAGTAATATATGGAAAGCACTTATATAGCAAAGCTGGTACCGATCTATCTCAGTTGAAGAAGACTATGTCTTCATTGAACTACACTGTTGAGATCAAAAGGAAATAGAACTTCAAGTGTATATTAAAGTACCCAAAAGGAAATTGATAAGAACACATCTTACTTTTCAAACTGTTTGAGGATGATATTTTCCTTCCACTTATATTTGGAAATTGAGGAAAAATGGATGTGTAAGATCTAAAAAAAGAAAATCTGTAGTATCCAGTGTCTTTTTATTTTCTTTTTAATGAGGCAAATTATTCATTACAAGCAGTCTAACATGGTCTTGATATTTAATGATTCATTGACAAAATATATGCTTTTAGGACATTTCTCCACTATAAACTATTTATCATGCAGCAATTTTTAAAAGATATAACTTAGAAAGAACTATAAGACATCTTATTTTTATATTTTTTGGCCAATATTTTCTCCTAAAATCAAGCTTCATTGACTTATAGTATAAGAAGTGTAAGGTAAGATTTTTCACCCCACTTTATGACATTATGAAAGCCATGCCATATATAAGTTGTCAACTATATAATTATAAGGTGTTAGGGTTGAAAGAAACCCTACCAATGAGTTTCACATTAGGTAGAAAACATTGATTCACTCCAAATAAAGAGTATAATCAAAATACGAACCTCATGGACAGAATACAAAATATAATGCCATATATACTGATTATCTAATGAAACTAATTTTTATTTGCCAGAAAAGCAACTAAAACATTTGGAAGAGACAAAGATTTTTATGGATACATCTATGTGCATATGAACAAACATAAAGACATGCCACATGTAAGCAATTAAAAGGAAGAAAATTATCTCATCAACGAAAAAGACATGCAATGTTCAGTTTAGAGTTCCTAAATAAACCCCTCTCTGTTCCTTCTCTCCCATCCTCTCTGCTCAACACTGCCTTTTCTCGGGGACATTATTTCCCAGTACACTGGAAAAGTTTACTTGGAAACATCAAATTTCCAGCAAGCAATACATTCATACTCTCCTCAAGACTTCAAGCTGAGGAAACACCTCTGAGATACTTCAGATATTAGATCTCTGGGTGGGAAAATCACATACAGCCATCAGGAGTACTACCTTCTAGATTTCTGAAAAGGAGCAATAACTAGGAAATCAACCAATTGGTGGGTCTTGTACTCAGTCAGTCTGTGTGTGACTACTTTTTTTCAAGAAGTGAAATATAAAACTATAGAAAACATATATCGAATAAAATTGAAAATATAATTGTATTATGATTGTCATTCTATTTTTTAATTTTAGTTTCACATACACACATACACATGTAACACACACTCACACACAAGTGTGTACTGGGTTGTGAAGAAACAGGCATTTATTATGTTGAAATGGGCAAAAATGTTGGAAAGCTACAGAAACAGGGACAGAACACAAAGTGGCATCCACTGGATAAGTTCCAGACCACTGAATATTTAGGGTTGGTTTCTTTAAATTGAATTAGTTGCTAATAAAGACAATGAGAGTTCAATGAAAAGCTATTTATGTGGCTTCCTTTGAAAGGTCAAAAGATGTTCTTCTGGGGCATAGGCCTTGGAAGCTGAGCTGCACCATTAGGAAAAGGATGGGCTCTTCAAGTCATCAGGGTCCTTACCTCCTACCTTTTCACTCAGTTCTGTATCTGCTAGATAACATCATCCATTTGAATTTGTTCCCTCTGGTCTAGACTTTTGCTCCCATGATGATCATAGAGGTCTAAGGATTGTTACAGAAACTCACGATTTGGCCTGAACTATTCCACAGCCTGACAGGACACTGAATAGTGACTGTACCTGATCATCAAAGAAATGATTATCAAATCCTCTGTCTATAAAGCCAACACAATCTAAGGATTGTTACAGAAACTCACGATTTGGCCTGAACTATTCCACAGCCTGACAGGACACTGAATAGTGACTGTACCTGATCATCAAAGAAATGATTATCAAATCCTCTGTCTATAAAGCCAACACATGCTTTAGAGGTCCTGTTTAAACTTTCCATCTCACAGATGAGGAGCCTAAAACACAAAGAGAGCAAGTAAAATGTTGAAGGCCAACGAGTTAGTAATTTCATGATTAGAAATAAGTTCTCATTCCTATCTTGATGCCTTTTCAGTAACACATGACTGCATTTAATTAAATGATTTTCAGAAGTTAAAAGCAGTATAAAGCCAAAGTGATGTGCTATGTGTGAATGATCTATGATTGATACGGATAGGGCTTCCCAGGTGGCTCAGTGGTAAAGCACATCTGCCTGTCAATACAGGAGGTGCAGGTTTGATGTTTCCGTCAGGAAGATCCCCTAGAGAAGCAAATGGCAACCCACTCCAGTATTCTTGCCTGGGAAACCCCATGGACAAAAGAGTCTGGTGGGCTACAGTCCATGGGGTCACAAGAGTCGTATCTGACCTGACAATTAAACAGCAATAACTATATTCTCACTAATCTCATCTTTTGTTCACATTAGTTGTCCTCCTTATCTCCATTATCCAAGTGTATAAATATATGTGTGTGCGTGTGCTGATGGAGCATAGACTGGTATAAATCAATTACTATATAGTGTACCTTCTAAAATATGAAGAACCCACATTAATTTCCTAATTCTGACAAATATATCTCGGTAATGAAAGATGTTAACATTAGGGAAACTAGGTGAGAGATATATAAGAACTCTCTGGACTATCTTTGCAATTAAGTGTTCTATAAAAACCTAAAATTAAAAGGTTTATTACAAATCATGAGAAACCATTAATAAAGATGTTATGAGAATGCCATGTTAGTTAGCAGTAAAAACAGAAAAGGATAAATATATCCTGAGGAAAACACCTCTTTATCAAAAAACTACATCATCATAACTGTGTCCACATTCAAAACCTTGCAACAAGATGGCTGAAGGCTTATAACAAGGTCATGGCTAAAACAAAGCCCTGAGGTTGCTCCAACTCTGAAACACAAAGCCCTCTGTAAGATATAATACACACACACACACACACACACACACACACACACACACACACACAGAGTTTTAGTCTTTTCGGAAGTAATGCCAATGATTTTAGTCTCAGGAAGACTACTTGAGTCTCAAGATAAGATTACTTATTTATCTTTAATCTATGGTTTCAATGAATACTTATGAATATGAAAAAAAAAAGAACAAAGGGTGAGGGGAAGCCTATATATGTATTCAATACGTATATTGATACGTGTCAATCAATATATGTATTGATTCAGAAAGAGATCAGAAGCATATGAAGAGGCCAAGATATCCTAGCAGAAATGCCTTTTCAGTTGATGAATATGTCTATTTCCAAAACAGCCCACCTGCGCCCTGAAAGTTGTATGAGCCCATTTATCCCAGCAGGAATGCTCCTATGTCTGGATCCACAGTTATTATTAAACTAAAGGAGATCAGTCCTGGGTGTTATTTGGAAGGAATGATGCTAAAGCTGAAACTCCAGTACTTTGGCCACCTCATGAGAAGAGTTGACTCATTGGAAAAGACTCTGATGCTGGGAGGGATTGGGAGCAGAAGGAGAAGGGGACGACAGAGGGTGAGATGACTGGATGGCATCACTGACTCGATGGATGTGAGCCTGAGTGAACTCCGGGCGTTGGTGATGGACAGGGAGGCCTGGCGAGCTGCAATTCATGGGGTTACAAAGAGTCAGACACGACTGAGCGACTGAACTGAACTGAACTGAATGTTTGTTATAAAAAATGATTTTGCATATGAGGGTATCTCAGCACCTGAATCCTAGGAAACAGGTACTTTTTCAAAATGTCCTTAAACCCTATATTTTAAAGCCCTATGTCTACTGTGGCAGAAGACCGTTTTGTTTGTTTGTTTGTTTGTTTTGCAGAACTATGGCAGAAGAGCACATTTAATTGATCATCAGTACTTTTAGGAGTATAATGCATACTCTAGTGGGCATTTTGCTCTACACTGCTCATCAAAACCCTGTGCTTGTGACTAGAAATGAGACAGTTGGGAAGTACTGAAAAATGTTCAGAATTTCAAAAACAGTAATTTATTGCTCTATTTCTAGACTGTGCTACTTTTGCCTTACCTCAAACTCTAAAGCAATCATGTATAAGACCTCAAAAGAATTGTTTTATAATTTATATGACACGTTATACATTATATATATTATCCATATTTATGGATCTGAATTCATTTGTTTGAACAGTATTTATTGCATGTCTTCTGTGTTCATGGCACAGTTCCACATGCCTACCCAGAACATACATCTGATCGGGGCTGGTAGATACTGAAGCACCAATAATAAAATTAATTACAGTTGTAATATGATAAATGCTACAAAGGAATATAGCACAAGATATTGGAGGATAGCACAAAGTAGGTATTAATCTTCTCTGGGGTCAGGAGAAGGCTAAGCTTGTTAGCCTGAGTTCTGAAGGATGGAAGAGTTGTTTGCAGGGTGGGGTGGAGTGCAGGATATCTAAGATCCAAGGCAAGAAGGAGTAAGACATTGTCAAGGGCCAGAAAACAGGCCCATGGGACCAGAACTCTGTCTGCTCAGGGAGGTATGGTGTACAGGGCACCTGGCGAGAGAGGCTACAGAGGGTCTCTTAGAGGACTGAGAAAGAATCTTGTCTTTATCCTCAGAGCCCTGAATTTTCAGGTAAATGTAAGCCCGAGTCTGTAAGACAGGTCAAGGAGGAAAGAGGTATTTTCACACTTATATTCAAGACAGATCAATTTGCTGCTTTGCACAAGGAGGTGAGAGGATTCTCCAGAGGGTCCTCAGCTGTGGCCCTGATGAGAATTCAGGTCCCGGCTTGACAAAAAGTTATGGACACGTTCACTGTATGAATGTGCTTGGCTCATTCAAGAAAACAACACTTCCATTACCATTTTCTGTCTAATGATCCACCACAATATGGAACACTGCTAGGTTCAACAAAATAGAAACTGGTTTCCAAGTAAAATAACGAGGGCATGGGTCTCTGCAGAAGCAGCTGTGTTCTCAGTTTTAGGAGTAATGTACATGAATTTCAACCAGACATTTTGAAACAATAAAGATCCCCAAATGTAAAAGACAAGAAACTCTAAACATGTCTCAGTTATCTCTCCCACTAAGCATAAACCACTCATCAAAAAAAAAAAAAAAAAAGAAAACTTAATATGCTTGCAATTTTCCATGATAATTTCTGGAGAAAAAAAAAAAAAAGCAAAAATAAAATACTACACACTTTAGGGCTTCCCAGGTGGCACTAGTGGTAAAGAACCTATCTGCCAAAGCAGGAGACACAAGAAACATGGGTTTGATCCCTGGGTTAGGAAAATCTCCTGGAGGAGGAAACGGCCACTCCAGTATTGTTGCCTAGGAAATCCCATGGACAGGGGAGCCTGACTGGTTACAGTACATACGGTAGCAAAGATCTGGACACAACTGCACTACTTAACACACACAACAGACACGCAATTGCATTAGGCTGATATAATAATTATTGCTCAAAAAGATAAACATTCAATTATATTATACCAAACTGATAATTCAAGACTAATGAGTGAATAATACAAGCACCTCATGCCTCATAACGTTTGTCTCCACACCTTCTGCCAACAAGTACAGCTAATTTTTTGCTGGATAAAAAGACTGAAATCAATCGTAGTCTAAGATGGTTGTTCACAAAATTAATGATTATCAATCTTTTAAATTTTGGAATAAATGCCACTTTAAAAGCTTTTTGAATAACATGTGGTTATTGTTTCTTATTCCTTGGTCTCTTTTTTATTTTAAGTATCTGGGCCTGATTTGAAATAGTTTCAGTCTTTCAGGGGAAGAAACACCATGTTCAAACAAACAAAGCTGCTGTGTGTTATCAATATCAGAACTTTTAAAAATCTTGCTTACTTCAATAGGAAATATGTATGAGAGCCTGCATCTGTTCTCTTCATGCTGTAGAAATTGCCTCAAAGCTGCCTGTCAGAAATTTCACAAAATGCTAAAGATCATTCTGAGCTGCTCTTTCCTGCTTTCTCAGGATATCAGGTATTAAAAAAAAAAAAAAAATGCCTTTTCTGCCCCTAGGGTCATCTGCTCCTGATTTAGCCATTTTCCTCCATACCAATTTTATTTCTATTTCACTTCTCTTACTTTTTCACAATCTTCCTCCAGGGAACAAATTCACAATGCAATTGCTAGTCAGCAGCCAACATTTTCTTCGAGCAGTGGTGCTAAACTCTACCACTCCAAACCTAGCTGCTGCTGCTGCTGCTGTCACTTCAGTCGTGTCCGACTCTGTGCGACCCCACAGATGGCAGCCCACCAGGCTCCCCCATCTCTCCAGGCAAGAACACTGGGGTGGGTTGCCATTTCCTTCTCCAATGCAGGAAAGTGAAAAGTGAAAGTAAAGTCGCTCAGTCGTGTCCAACTCTTAGCGACCCCATGGACTGCAGCCCACCAGGCTCCTCCATCCAAGGGATTTTCCAAGCAAGAGTACTGGAGTGGGCGCCATTGCCTTCTCCACCAAACTTGGCTGAAAACCCTAGAAAAAAGGAAACTGTGAGGTATTTCAGAAGATTGATATCTCCAAGGAACCAGATTATTTGGGAGCACTTAGAAAAGTCTGGGAAACAAGAGCAACATTCTTTTTTACCTATAATTGCAACACATTAGTGTAAATGCTGAAGATCCTTTCAGTGTGCAAAAACACACTGTGGATCTATACCTTTCCACCACCACTCCCCTCCCCCACACCCAGCCCCGAGGAAATTTAAACCATCAGTTCAGTTCAGTTGCTCAGTCCTGTCTGACTCTTTGTGATCTTGATTCCAGCTTGTGCTTCATCCAGCTTCTCACGATGTACTCTGCATATAAGTGGAATAAGAAGGATGACAATATACAACCTTGACTTACTCCTTTCCTGATTTGGAACCAGTCTGTTGTTCCATATCCAGTTCTAACTGCTGCTTCCTGACCTGCATACAGATTTCCCAAGAGGCAGGTCGGGTGGTCTAGTATTCCCATCTCTTTAAGAATTTTCCACAGTTTGTTGTGGTCCACACAAAGGCTTTCACATAGTGAATAAAGCAGATGTTTTTCTGGAACTCACTTGCCTTTTCAACGATCCAGTGGATGCTGGCAATTTGATCTCTGGTTCCTCTGCCTTTTCTAAATCTAGCTTGAACATCTAGAAGTTCACGGTTCACATACTGTTGAAGCCTGGCTTAGAGAATTTTGAGCATTACTTCACTAGCGTGTGAGATGAGTATAGTTATGCAGTAGCTTGAACATTCTTTGGCATTGCCTTTCTTTGGGACTGGAATGAAAACTGACCTTTTCCAGTCTTGTGGCCACTGCTGAGTTTTCCAAATTTGCTGGCATATTGAGTGCAGCACTTTCACAACATCATCTTTTAGGATTTGAAATAGCTCAACTGGAATTTCATCACCTCCACTAACTTTGTTTGTAGTGATGCTTCCTAAGGCCCACTTGACTTTGCATTCCAGGATGTCTGGCTCTAGGTTGGTGATCACACCATCATGATTATCACCAAGCAGTGACCAAACTGTTAGCAGTGGAAATCCTTGTTCAGTTCATTAAATATCCAGTCAAAGTGGCATTTTAATAGTATATATTAATGTTTACAAATTCAAAATTGCAATTTGTATACTCAATAAACTGAATTGATGTATATTTTAACAACATATATCAATTGATGTATATTTTAGCAACATACTACACCAGGGCCTCCCCTGGTGGCTCAGACGGTAAAGCATCTGCCTGCAATGCAGGAGACTGGGTTTGATCCCTGGGTCAGGAATATCCCCTGGAGAAGAAACTGGCAACCCACTCCAGTATTCTGCCTGGAAAGTTCCACGGATGGAGAAGCCTGGTGGGCTACAGTCCTTGGGGTCACAAAGTGTAGGACACGACTGAGTGACTTCACTTAACAACATAAAATTTTGAAGTTGAGAGTGACAGATGACTGTTGCTTCCACAGATGCATTATTCATGGATTTCATTGTGGTTACAGAACAGTGACAAAATTCTACATCACAGAGAAATACAGCTGAAATCACCCTGTTTTGGGTGACTTCCAAAATCAGAATATCCATCAATTAAACTAATTCAGTTGCTTGAAAGAAGGGTACTAGAAATCTTGTTGGAATCAGAAATGCAAACATTAATAACAGCTTACTTACATTTTCTAAATAGTAAATATTTAATGTGGCTGAAATCAATGAATAGACTATTTAGTGTTCCTTGTTCAGAGATGGGCATACCAGACCACCTGACCTGCCTCTTGAGAAACCTGTATGCAGGTCAGGAGGCAACAGTTAGAACTGGACATGAAACAACAGACTGGTTCCAAATAAGAAAAGGAGTACATCAAGGCTATATAGTGTCACCCTGCTTATTTAACTTATATGCAGAGTACATCATGAGAAACTCTGGGCTGGAGGAAGCACAAGCTGGAATCAAGATTTCTGGGAGAAATATCAATAACCTCAGATATGCAGATGACACCACCCTTATGGCAGAAAGTGAAGAACTAAAGGGCCTCTTGATGAAAGTGAAAGAGGAGAGTGAAAAGTGGCTTAAAGCTCAACATTCAGAAAACTAAGATCATGGCATCTGGTCCCATCACTTCATGGCAAATAGATGGGGAAACAGTGGCTGACTTTATTTTCTGTGCTACAAAATCACTGCAGATGGTGAGTGCAGCCATGAAATTAAAAGACGCTTATTCCTTGGAAGGAAAGTTATGACGAACCTAGACAGCATATTAAAAAGCAGAGACATTACTTTGCCAACAAAGGTCCATCTAGTCAAGGCTATGGTTTTTCCTGTGGTCATGTATGGATGTGAGAATTGGACCATAAATAAAGCTGAGCGCCAAAGAATTGATGCTTTTGAACTATGGTTGGTGTTGGAGAAGACTCTTGAGAGTCCCTTGGACTGCAAGGAGATCCAACCAGTCCATCCTAAAGGAGATCAGTCCTGGTTGTTCACTGGAAGGACTGATTGAAACTCTAATACTTTGGCCACGTGATGCCAAGAGCTGACTCATTTGAAAAGACTCTGATGCTGGGAAAGATTGAGGGCAAGAGGAGAAGGGGACAACAGAGGATGAGATAATTGGATGGCATCACCGACTCAATGGACATGGGTTTGGGTGGACTCCAGGAGTTGGAGATGGACAGGGAGGCCTGGCGTGCTGCAGTTCATGGGGTCGCAAAGAGTCAGACATGACTGAGTGACTGAACTGAACTGTTCAGCAGAAAGTATTATTCAAAGTATATTTTAACAGTATATGTGTTTAAAAATGTCATTTAAAACATTTAATATATCATAATAACTATTTATGGTTAAAGAAAACAATTATCATTCAACAATTCAAGAATGATTTATTTCAGGCTGCCTCCACATTCCACTTCAGTTCCATCACCAGTCAAACTGTGGTTACCTGCAAGTGACTGGGGTTAAAGAACCAGTATTGGAACTGAAAGGTGATCTTACTTGGCCAAATTCAGCTCCTTCTGACTAATAACAGTGGTGGGTGGGAGGACCTTCCAATTTAACAATAATTACTTATGCCATGGATGACACATTTATGATGAGATGGGTAATATGTGTATAATACTTGCTAGAGCATCCACTAAGCTTTACCTTGTATGTAGCAGGTATCCTTTGGGGAATTGAGAAATCATGTATCCTTACAAATGAAGCAAGCACTACACTATATCCTGTTTGGTCAACAACACATTTTCCACAACTGCCAAATACATGCCCAGAAATTGCAGGAAATACTTTTATTTCAAGAATCACTTAAATTACTACATTAATTATTGTATTTCATGTAATTTCAAATTTAGCAATTAGTAAATGTGTGTCCTTTTAGGGTTTTTAAATGATTACTTTCTTAAAATTAAAGTTGAATCAAATAATGATTCCCACTGAAGCATGTTATCATGCTAAACAATACAGAAAACCAATAATCTAAAACTTCAAAAGATAAGGAAAATATCTTGGTTAATAGGAAGCAGATAGCAGATAATTCTAGTGCTATGATTTAATTCATCAGTGACTAATAAAGCAGAGATGTACTTAGTTAACTGAGTTGTGTACGATTCTACAACCCCATGAACTGTAGCCCACCAGACTCCTCTGTCCACGGGGATTCTCCAGGCAAAAATACTGGCGTAGGTTGTCATTCCCTCCTCTAGGAGATCTTCCCAACCCAGGGAAAGAACCCAGGTCTCCCACATTACAGGCAGATTCCTTACCATCTGAGCCACCAGGGAAGCCCAAAACAGAGATAGATCCATTAAAATGTAAATATTACAATGTCACTTCTCATACATCAAAATTGCCATTTTTTCACATTAACATTATTCTTTCCATTATTTGTGTGTGTATATATATTTATTTCCAGGCATTTTTTTTTTTTGGTAAAATGAGAGAATGCCTTATTTGCAGAACACTTTGAATGAGATAATGTTAGATATTTAACTGGAAAAGCAAAGTAACTTTGTAAAGTATGTTGTATAATGTAAAATACATGCAGCATTACAGAACTAGAAAAGGGGTGAGAACAACCAGTATTATTTGAATGAGTAAACACTGACATTTAAACCAATAGACTCCTAAGGAGATTCAAACAGAACTCTCTCGTGATCACAGAAAGGTCACAGTGTGTAACTGAAATTCTTTGAAAACAAAAAGTTTTAGAAATTATCTTAAGAGGATTTTTTTTTCTTTATGATGTTAATCAATAGACAGTAACTTATTGCTGAGATCTGCAACACTATTTTTAATTTTGAGGAGAAAAAGCAACAGACATGGTACACTAATGGAACTCTTACATATGTTTATTATACATATATATATGCAAACATGTACAAATAAAATTGATACAATGTAAAGTGAATATAGAAAATCACTTTGAATTCAAAGTTCATTACAATCTGATTCATTATTTAGATCCACATCTCTTACTAATTATTAAGTAAACCGTATTATATATAAATTTAAAATAATTATGCCCTACCCTACAACGTTCTGATAAAGTTTTTGGTTCATTTACAATATTATCTCTAAAACTATACAAAAGTTCAACTACCAACAAAATCAAAATTTTTCATGCAAGAACTTTTCACATTATACATACTAATGTGCCTTGTTTAAAAATTGCATTTGTCTTCTTTTAATTTTACTGGTTAGGGCTCATATTTAACGGTGACGAAAACGTACACCTAAAAAAATGTATATTTTGAGATAATCTTAATGACAATGGAATGATAGACCCACTTGTATTGAGTAGGGAGAAGAGAAAAAGTGAATAATAGGAAGAGGTGAAATATATTTTCAAGTACAGAGAGTCAGACACATAACTCCACTATAAAATGATACATATCAAAAAAAAGATATAATAGAATAGCTTAAGTGCAGTATAGTAAAGGACAGTTGGACTTGAGTCTACTCTAACCATCTCCATTCATTACTTTGAATAGCACATTTATGTCTAGTATGTATATATCCTCAAAGGAGGAGGATTATTTTTTTTTTAAAGGAGGATTATTTGAATTTAGCAGATAAGAGTAAAAACATAGTAGTTAAAAAAAAAAAATATTCAAAAACACAGGACCAACAGACCTAATGTCGAAAACCTCCAAACTCAGTCCTTGGCTCCTGTCTCCTCTGTTTCACTTACTTAGTGATTTCATCAGTTTCATGGCTTTAAATACCATCCTTTTGCCAACAGCTAACAAATTTAAATCTCTAGTTAAGACCTCTAGCACGAAATTTTAAGTGATTTATACAATTGCTTATTAAGCATTTCTGTCTGTATTTCCAAAAAGCACCTTGAGCTCCATCTGTCAAAAACAGAGCTCCTAATATTTTCCCCACCTGTCCCACTGAAACCTTCTTCATCTTAGTGGAGGCAACTCCAAATTATCGAGCCAAAATCACTGAATTCACCTTAGTCATTTCTCACTATTATAATCCACATCCAATTTGTCAGGAAACCTTGTTAGTATTACTTGCAAAACACACCAGAATCCAGCCACTGCTTACAATCTCTACTGCCACCTTTCTGATCCAAGTCACGGTACCACTATCTGTCACCCAGACCATTGTAACAGCCCTAATTTTCTCTTTTCTGATTGTGATGTCCTATAGGCTATTCTCAACACACACACAAAAATAGAATTATCCTAAAGAGGGAGGGGACATATGTATATCTATGGCTGATTCATGTCAATGTATGACAGAAATCAATATAATATCATAAAGTAATTTCCTTCAATTAAATAATTTTTTTAAAAAATGAGTGAGCCAGAAAAAAAAAGATAGTTTAGGTAATTTGCTCCTCTGTTCAACAGTTCACATTGGTCGCTTATTTAATTCAGATTAAAGCTGAAGTTGTTACATGGGTTACAGTACTCACTGGCAAGGCTCTAATGTCTTTTACTTTAGCTACTAGTCCCCTTCTCTCGCTTCCTCTATTCCAGCCACAAATGCTTCCTTGAATACACTCGGCACAATCCTGCATTGGAAAGTTTTCCCTGACTGTCTACATATCAGTTGAAATCTTTTTCCATAGTTACCCACATAGCCAACTCCTTCGCCCTTTGAATTCTCTGTTCAAAGAACACTTTTTATTATTATTTTTTATTTTATTTTACTTTACAATACTGTATTGGTGTCGCCATACATCAACATGAATCCGCCATGAAATAACCATCTTACTCAAGATAGGAACTTATGCCTGTCTCCATCCATCCTGGAACTCCAGATCTGCTTACACCAGTCTACATTTCCTTTCTCCACATAACTTATCCTTTTCTAAAATGCTATGCTAATTTACTAATTAACTTCTCAGTCATGTCTGACTCTTGCAACCTGTAGACTATAGCCCACCAGGCTCCCCTGTCCATGGAATTCTCCAGGCAAGAATGCTGGAGTGGGTAGCCATTTCCTACTCCAGGGGATCTTCCTAACCCAGGTCTCCTGCATTGCAGGCAGATTCTTTACCAGCTGAACCACCAGATAAGCCAGTCTAAAATGCTGTGAAAGTGAAGTAGCTCAGTCATGTCCAATTCTTTGAGACTCCGTGGACCATAATCTACCAGGCTCCTCTGTCCATTGGATTCTCCAGGTAAGAATACTGGAATGGGTTGCCATTTCTTCTCCAGGGGATCTTCCCAACCCAAGGATCGAACACAGGTCTCCCGCATTGCAGGCAGATGCTTTACCCTCTGAACTACCAGGGGAATGTTATGTAACTTACCAATTTATTATGTCTACTGTTTACTATCCATCTCTCCTTTAAAAATTCGGTTCCAACATTGTGTCCATTTACTTATACATACCAAACCCTGACAGCCTAGCACATAATAGGCACTCAATAAATATTTGTTGAGGTAAACTGAAATTAACAAAGAAAAAACCTTAAGAGATATAGATGTTTAGGTTTTTAGAAACTACTAAATCTTATCAATAAATGTAAAGATTTCTGCACAGAAATCCAGAAGATTACTCCATAAGGGCAAGAGAGAAGAGGTGCTTTCTAGTTAAGCTTCTTCATTCCATTTGCAGCAGATCCCTGAGGACGACAACCAGAGATGAAAAGGAAAAGAAAGAGCAAGGAGAGTAACAACCTTTCTGTGACTTAAGGGACCCTGCTCTAAGTCAGAACAACCTGGGAACACTGAAAACAGAAGGTAGACACTATCTCAACCTATTCATTCTAGATTATACAGAGAAGTCACTAGAATGACAGCTGCCAAATATTAATAATGACTTTTCTTTCTGGAGAATGTCCTTTGGAGTAAGGTTTTGCATTTTTTTTTCATTATTTTAGTATGTGGATTTCTTTCCAAATAATTCTACAACACTGAAGGTGAATTCTTACATAAAATTTCTTCTAAAAGCCTTTGCACATTTCCTTACAAAAATAAAACTATATTCTTATAGGAGAAAATTGAATAATTAAAATCACTTCTAATTTCCCTGAATGTAATATTATACATTATAAGGTTTCAAGCATTCTATCATGAGGTATGACTTGGACAATGAAGGTATAAAAACTGTCAAAATAAAAAACTAGAAATGTCAACCATTCTGATTAGGTGATGTCATATGAAACCTAACAAATAACTTTCTAATTGACTGTTATAAAGAAGCCAGAAAAGTGTTCCAAAAGACCTCTAGACAGATTTTCTGAAGAACTTATATGTAAGAAAGAAATAAGGAAAATATTTCCAAACTACAGTGTATTATCCTAACCAATAATGGCATGGCTGGATAATCATAGTGAGATTGATGTGGAGGTTAGTCCAAAGTGAGGGGATTTAGTAAGATGGTGTCTCTGGGTCCCAATCAATAGGATCTCATTGACTTTGACATCATATTATACAATCATCATTTAAATTTCATTCTCATGTTCTCTGATAACATAAAATTCAATCTACACTTTCTTTTTCAGAATACCAGAAAAGAAAACCCTAGCACATTCAAAAGGATATTTCTAATGAAGTTTTTTTTTTTTTTAATAAGTACCCTTTCAATTAACTCACTGTAATAAGGTGACCGTGGATGTTTTCAATTCATTAAACGCCAGTTAACAAGTCATTTATCACTGTCTTGTCAACTCACCATATAATGGCTTAGCAGAGTCACATCAATAAATTAATGATGCTTTGTAGGATATTTACATATTTAAAGATGTATGCACAAATTAAATATTAGCACTACGAGTAGGAGATACTACTCCTTTTTTTTCTGTTTTCTCTTGGGTTCTTCTATACAAAATGTGTGCCAATTTAGAGGGTTCTGAAGCACCATTTAGATAGTGACAGCATATTGCAAGACAAACTGCCTAAATAATTGAAAATACAAACAAGGCAGAAATCAAAAGATCCAAATTACTTCACCCAAAAATGAAGCTTTTATGAGAATGACCTGCTAGAGGGTGCCTATGTCTACTGACCCCTTTACTGTATTTAGGAATGACATGTTATGGAAGGAAGGGTAAACACCAGGCATATGCTTCTAGACCTCTACCAGCTCTCTCAGATCGCTACCTCATCTGCTCATTCTGGTCATAATAAACACCAAGGTCAGTAGGGCATCACAGAGAAGAAACCAAGGAGCAATATTCTCCTAAAGTTCTGAACTGCTCCCAACAAACAATGATTTCCCATGGTTAAACGACAATCAAACATATCAACCTATGGGTCGCCATAAAACTACCATCACTAAAGACATAAAGAAGAGTCTTACATTCAAGAAAGGTTCTTACTTGATAGGTTTATTTCCTTTAAGCAAGAAAAAGCAAAACAAAAAACTTAACTCTGGGTTTCATACCCCTTTCTTATTCCAGCCAGTGTAACTGGAAAACATAGAAAAATGGAGCTAAGCAAAGAGAATGTTTGATCTGGAAGAAGGAGACTGTCAGTGCATTTCTTTTATACTTCAATTATTCTTCACCAACTGTATTCTATTTCTATCTTCTGCTTCTCTAAGCTATGCACTGTATGCAATGATGGAGGTAAAATTGTAAGATTGCAATGTGCTCTACTAAAGCCTCCTGCAGAACGTCTGCTAAAGTCATCTACTATTTTGGTAGTAAAGACTGCATGAAGCTCCCTGGCATACATAGGAAAACAGAAATTTCTGTCTTGATGCTGCCAGGGAAACTAATTCTCATTATTCAAATCTCTGTTTTACTTAAGGCTGTTCCTTTTTCCTCCTATCAAATTCCATCCTGCCACCCCTTTATCATGCTTACTTCCCCGGATTCCCTGCACCTCACCTCACCTCATCTAAAATCAACCTTGCTAAATTAGCAAAATCAACCTTGCTAAAGTACACTGTTTTGCTATTGTGGGGTTATCCAAGCACTAGTGTTAAGCTATTTCCCTCCTACTTTATTTTTTTTTAATCTTCCAATTAAAAATGGATGAATTTTTAAAAATTAGTTAAGAAAAATGGAAAAGGAAAACAAAGGAGCAAAAGAGAAGGGAACTAAGACAATCGAGGGAACTACAAAACAGAAAGTTCAGGGAGACACAATGAAATGACAAAAAGAGATTGGAAGTTGGAAAAAGGAAAGGTGGAAAGGCAGCAAAGAGATTCATCATTATTTGTAAGTAGTGAGGGCTTATTTAGGGGCAGGTATTGTGCTAACCGCTTTATATGCAGCATTTAAGTTAAAAAAATATGTGAGTAGCATATTTATAAGGATAAAATTATCTGTTGTGAATTGCATGTACTTGGTTCCAAATGGTCAATTTGTGTTAGCTTGATATATGCCAGGAAAAAAAAAAAATATATATATATATATATGTATATATGTACATATTTTAAGAAATGTAAGCTTCCTAAAAATGAAATATTGTATAATAATATATTCTTTTCTTCTCATTTTATTCCAGCACACAAAACTCAATTTTATATTCATTTTATTTAATTTTAAAAGGCTAATATTAAAAAGAAAGGAAACCTATAACATTGTGTTCAATATTTTCTTGTATTATGACTAAGTGATTTTATCTACTTATATACTCTTAAAATATGTATCACCATGGTAACTAGATCCTTTGACAATTATTCTATTTTAGTGTAAACCAATACAAAGGGGTTAAAAATATCCTGTTCTTGAATCCTGAGAAAGTTTGTCCTTTCCTCCCCTGTCATTTTCAAGAGAATGTTTAAGGATTTTTCTCTGTCCTATTTCACTCCTCATCAAGCTGATTTGCAAGCAAGCAGGTTTTCAAACCATGAAAGCTGATGGACTTGGGGACAGTGAACTCCCAGCAGGAATTTTTACACTTAATTGAAATGGATAAATGTTGCAGGGTGTGTTATATAATCCAAAGGTTATTTACTGTGATTGTTGTTCTACAGAGGAAAAAAAAAAAAAATAGACTTTTGTCTTAGAGGCAGGTATTTAAAAAAAATAAGGCAAAAATAAAACTGAGGCCCTTGTCCTCTCTATTCTGTACTGGATTCCGAAATCTCAGCTGGAAACTCAGATGCCTTCACAGAGCCCGAATTTCCATCGGATGGAGGGACTCTTCGTACTTTCCCATCTTCTTTTCCATGGGCTCCCTGCCGCTCACTGCTCCTTCCTCTACCCTACCCTCAGAATATGGCAAAGTTGCCACAGAAAATTACTGTCATGATTCCTGTAAAATACTGAGGGGTACAGCAACCGCCGCCATTCAGCCGCACTCAACTGAAGGGCATTTTGTGTGCGTGCATGCTCAGTCCGTCAGTGGTGTCCAACTCTTTGCAACCCCGTGGACTGTAGCCTGCCAGGCTCCTTCGGTCCAAAGGGTTTCCCAGGCAAGAATACTGGAGTGGGTTGCCATTTCCATCTCCAGGGATCTTCCCAATCCAGGGATCAAACCTGTGTCTCCTGTATTGGCAGGGGAATTCTTTACCACTGAACCACCTGGGCAACAGCAACTGTACCAGTGTGTCTCCTCAACCAGGGCTCTCTCTTCTCATCTTTTGGTTCTCCACTGTGCTGACGGTGCCAAAAGCTCAACATATTTTTGTTTCTATTAGTGTCACATTTAGATTACCTGTTCTGACCTCATCCCTCCATTATGCCAACAGCAGCAGCAGCAGTCAATCAACCCCAGGTGTATGAGAAGCTCAGCTTTGCCAGGCAAGAGGGGCTGGACACCCCATCACTATCACAGCTTCTACACGTTTTTCCTATCTGACTTGTCTTTAAAATAATACTAAGTAACTTAACCCACAGGTTTTTTGTTATCATTATTATTATTATTTACAAAAGGGTTCTGTGGACTATCTGCTGATTTTCTTTCACTTCTGTTTCTGCGTTGGGCATATAGAAAGGGGAAAGGTAATTTCCATTCTTGTCTGTTTCCATTTCCAGGCTCCTGCATCTACAGGGGAGCCTGGAGGGCTACAGTGCACAGAGTTGCAAAGAGTTGGACACGGCTGAGGCAACTAAGCATGTATGATCATTGAGGAAAGGAAGTGAAATGAGAATCCCTTAGCACCTCAGTTAATGTGCCTTTTCTCCCTTCTGCTAAAATGGCCCCAACATCTAGAAACCTGCAAATAATGAGGCATCTGTCGACCCTGTCTACCCTCTTAGCAGAAAATTCAGGCAAATGAAAAGGGAGAAAGGAAACTCAATTTCAGATTCCAGAATGTTCTTCCGGAGATCAAGGACCCATGGCATATCCCAAGCTTTGTTCCCATTTGCATTCTACATCTAAAGTTGTTCAGACACTATTTTAGCTGTATTTCTCACTTCATGACTCAAAATTAGCCAGAGGCTACTCAAACTGTTATTTGCTAACATGTTAATTTGATCAGAGTCTCTCAAGGCTCTTTGCTTCCTTAATCCTTTAAGACCAAGGTCAGCAAAGTACAGCCCATGAGCCAAATCCAGTCTGCCACCTGTCTCTACACAGCACATAAGCTAAGAACGGATTTTACAGATGAATATCAGCAGTCAATTTGATGACAGGGAATAGTAACTTTGAACCACTATTAAGGAAAATATTATTCCCCCTCAAAATCTGATAATTCAATTAGACTTAGTAGACTTGTGATACAAATATTTGCATCATTATTTTATTTTGTATTTCATGAATCAGAATTTATGGAAAAGTGGTTGTTACATAACTATTTACATTATGTGCTTGATTTTATCTGTCAGCCTACAAAGCCTGAAACAGTTATCTGGCCCTTTACAAAACAGGTTTTCTGATCTCTGCTTTATTGAAACACAGCTGGAAATAGTCCATGAATTGCAAAGTAAAACTTCCATAGCAGTTTAATGCAAGACTTCTAGGAGCTTCACCATATATACATTTTTGTAACAGATTAAACTATAGACAGACAGATAGATAGGTCTAAATATATACATATACATTTCTCTCTTTATAGTTTTTTCTGCTGTTTATAATGCTTATTGACTAAATATTATAAGTGGAAACTATAATTTTCTTACTAAAACTCATGTCACTCTTTTCAAATTGGTATTCATTACCAGAATTGATTGACTGCTTACTAAGTATTGGGCTTTATGAACTTCAAACCCTTTAGGTTGGCATTGTTTCTGTTTAAAGATAATAATGAAATGCAAACTCAGAAAAGCTATCCAGCTTACCTAAGGCACAGAGCTAGTATGCACCATGCTACACTTGGACTACTGAGCTCCCATTCATAACCACACTAATGCGCTGTCTCCACTGTGGTTTACCCTCTCTTTCTAGCAGTTTCCTTTAACTATCACCAGCTTCTATTTGTCCTAAAGATGGCAACTCTTCACCGTTGTTCACTCTGCCCTCCAACACTCATTGAGAAGCAGTCACACTGGCATGGAGATTTAGAAGTCCATCAATAGCTATGTCTCACTGCTAATTTGAACTTCTGGTACTCTGACCTTGTTTAAATCACAAAGTCCAGCATGGGATTTTGAACAAAGGCCAAGACCCAAGATCCAGCTGAGAACAAGCTATGGCTGTCGGATCCAAGAAGTCTGATTTACTACCCTGAAATTAGGAGCTTTGGGCACGGGAATGGATTTACTGTATCTGCCACTTAGACACTAACCTGAATAGACTTTAGGGACATATCGCTGATCAGGGTAAAAACCTATATAGCGACAGGAAACACAAATAAATTGATCAGGAAAGTCAGTGCTTTAGCAGTAGGTAAATCCACTTCAACCATTGACTCCTCTGTGACACTGCTTTCATTTCATACTACCAGGGGTTTTTGATTCCCTTACTATATGCACTTTGAAGATTACGATGTCACCAAGCTTTACTTCCCATAACCCTTGGGCTGTAAAGTCCACCTACACAGTGACATAATCTAGGGAAGAATGCTATCTGAGTAGTGGCTGGGTATGAGAAAATTATTCTGATACTGTCTACAGATCACACATTACTGATCCTCTTCAAAGGCTTATCTGGAATAGTTAGGATGGTTCTGCTATAATGATGTCATTGAAAACTTAAGATATGCAGTCTATAAACTCTTGGAAAATAGTTACTATATTTTATTTCATTTATTACTTTATTTTGAGGTTTCTAAAATCAGAGCATTCCAAATTTTTAATAATGTGATTTAACCAACTGATGCACTTACAGGCTTCAGTATTTTCTGATTACCAGTCCCTGAAACACCACAGAGGTGACAGAGGATTCAGTGGCTCTATTCCCAAAGATGGGCCCAGCCCAGGGCCTGACACACAATGGAGCTCAGTGAATGGAGTGTAAGATGAGTAAGTGAAGGAGGGCTGCAGTGATTCATGTTATTTCCTGGATTTGTTGCCCGAGTAGCAAATACACAAGGTATAGAAATGTATTCAGAAAGTCAAAAAGGGAAGTGTTACATGATTATAATTAAATGAGTGAGTGAAAGCCGTTCAGTCGTGTCTGACTCTTTACAAACCCACAAACTATACAGTCCATGGAATTCTCCAGGCCAGAATACTGGAATGGGTAGCCTTTCCCTTCTCCAGGGGATCTTCCTAACCCAGGGATCAAACTCAAGTTTCCTGCATTGCAGGTGGATTTTTACCAGCTGAGCCACAGGGGAAGCCCAAGAATACTGGAGAAGGTAGCCTATCCCTTCTCCAGCAGATCTTCCTGACCTAGGAATTTAACTGGGGTCTCCTGCATTGCAGGTGGATTCTTTACCAACTGAGCTCTTGGGAGATATATAGATGTGAAAGTACTTGTGTACATGAATTTAGGAATAACAAGGGATTGAGGTAGCCTGATCTGTGTTCCCACTGGGAAAGGCGGGTCTGGGTGGGACCTGGTGTGTGAAAGGGGGAACAGTTTGCCAGGCTTACATTGATGACAAGAGGACGAGACCTCTCTTAATCCAGGCACAGAAAGTCTCTGGGAGTACACTATATTTTCTTCACAGATCATACCACAGCTGATCTTCTCCCTCAGAACAGAAAGACTAGATCTGGAATTGTGGACCTGACTGTCACCCAATCCCTTTCCTGCCAAGAATAAATTATATCAGCTTGCTCTTTAGATGTAGCTTAATCTGCTGCTTTGCATGGGGAAATGCTTGTCCCAAAATGCTATCAGTTCTTTTTGAACACATGAAATTCTTTCAACAGGGAGTAAAGCTTATCATTACATAATAATCCCTTCACTGCCTCATTACAAAAATAAATAAATGTTCTGCTCAACATCTATTGCACCAACGTGACCATCTGAACTGCACGGTGAGTCCTCATCAAGGCTTATGTTTCAAAGTGCACTAATGACTTATAAACACCGATTCCGTAACTGCTTCATGTGTGCCCATTTGTCCACATTAGTTACTTATGGGCACAGATTTGGCAAGACAAGGCCCTCATGATACACAGCAGAATTTTCTACCCAGTGGTCAACTTTGAAAATGCAATATTTTAAATGTCAATGCTAAGGGAAATCATATGTTATTGAATTAGGCCATGGTTGCATATTCACAGTGGCCCATGGAACTGAAGAGTTTGAAGTGGAGCATCCTCTTAATAAATGTATTTATTTATAATGAGCCACGTGCCAGAAAAAATATAAGATGCCTTATAAAGATTTTTTAAATGGAGCAAGAGAACATAAATTAAAGGGAGGGGGAATAAAAGAGAAAATCAATGGTAGTGGTACAATTTACATTATTTTGTTTAAGTCTGGGTATGGAAGAACTGGCAGAAAGAAGAAGCTGTAATGAGCCATGTAGTGTAGCTTGAGTCATTTAGCTTGCAAAGAGGACAGTGTGGTAAATTTGAAGTCAACCTGATTTAGTGTATTTAAACACACAGTGAGAAAGCTCACATTTACATATCACTTTTAAGTATATATAAAAACACCAACTATATGCATTTTCTTATCTCAGTAACTCTGCATTAGTGATAAGGAAACTAAGTCTCTTTGGAAAAAGTGATTTATCATGGAAAGCTGCTTTCTGTAGACTGTGACACCAAATGTTTTTAAGAAGACTTATATAGACATGAGAAGTAGAATTAGAGGACCTATTACAGGGAATCTCTACATGACCCTGTGAACTAATGGGACATTTCTTTATTACTATATTTTTAAGATATCACTTTCAATACTAGGCTGAACCACATGGAACTATCATTCTGGAGGTCAAAAATGGTTACATATCACCCATATTCACCCTCCTGATTTAGATATCAGTGAAAACAAAATGTGACACAGATCTTCTGAAACATCAAAATGTGGTGTTCACCCTCACTTAACTTTCTAGATTGTACACTAGACGTGTTCTTACTTTATTAGGCAAAAAGTATCAACAAAGACACACAATTATCCTTAAAGGCACTAAGATCCTTTTTCAGAACAGGAACTCAATAACAACAATCTCTGGATTCTGGTACTGTGTTTTCTGTAGGGATTTTATGGGGCATATGTTGAAAACTATGTCATAGAGAAGGATAGAGCTTCAACACAAGTCAGCTTAACTGTGCTGATATCCCCATTCAAGCTGGTTTGGTGATATTGGGCAGGTTACATAAACATCTGTGTCTCACTTCTGTCATCTGTAAATTGAAAATGACTCTCACTTTCTCTAACAATGAATGCTACATAACTGAGCCTTTATTGCTTTCTATCATGGCTGGAAAATTCAGAGCCAGTTTAGAAACCCAGCTTCAGGAACTGAAGACCATATGGTCTACATATTAACATTCTTTCCCCTGGTTTTCAGTGATAACTTCTTTAAATTTTCCTTTGCTTATAACTATATATGTATTCTTTATTCTACTTTTATGAGAAAGCATTTTTAATATTAACTCAAATTTTTATGGTACAAGTTAGATTTTAAGAAATCAATAAATGAATTCATAAATAATACACACTCACTCTGAAATGCTGACAAAAAGTGATTTCTGCTGGAAGATATATGTCATAAATTAAGAATGTATAAATTCAAGCATGATAAAGCTTTTTACCTCTACTGGCTATAGGGAGTAATAACAGCAGTAAATTATAAAGCCCTCAGAAAAAAATCAGATTCAATTCAAAATAAATATTAAATAAAAATTAATTAGTTTTATGTTTAATAAATGTTATTATACATCAATACTAAATGGTGTTTAATATGTGAAAATAGAAGTGGATTTTTGTACTTGTTTGTGCTATGACCAAGTTCATAAATGCAATTCAAAACAGCATTTGCCCCATTAATAAAAGCACATTGATAATAATATTGACTATTAAATAGCACACTTAATCCTATATGCTGTAACTAAGAGATTCCATTGAAACATACTGTTTTTAGAGGCAATTACACCTTAAAAATTCCCTATATTTTCAAGATAGCAAATTAGAACAAATAATTAGATCGAAACCATACATAAATGTAATGATGTGTTATTTTCTTGAAATGCTCAAACTATGAATTCTACCTCAAATAAGATAGTAACAAATGAAAAACTTAAAATCATTTTAGTGACACTTTTGAAAGTAATTTAGAATAAGACAGGCTGGTATTCAAGTTCTATGACTCTGAATGAAGCCAAAAGGTAGATAAGAGGCTCAAAATATTACCACAAAAATGAGTCCCGTAAAGACAGGCAAGCTACCTGTGATTCTGGGTTGCTGTATACATATTAGAAAGAAAGTACATATATTCCATCAGAGATAAATGGCAATGATAATAGCAGTAATACATCCAGAAATTTACAGAATAAAAAACCTGTAGTACTAAAGGTGTGTTCTTTATGATTATTCTAATAAAAGTGAATAATCTCAGTTGAGACATTATAGTCCATGGGGTCGCAAAGAGTTGGACACGACTGAGTGACTAACACACTAACATACTTTAACAATAGAAAATGGACACTTATTTTTGAGAGCCTATTATTTCTATTTCCTCTTTCCTTAAATTCATTTTGCATTTACTGCATTTTTCCCTTATTCCCCTCACTAAATATCAATTTAACTTTGTATGCCGCCCTCATTCTCTCTTCGGAACAGAGGCCTAATACCCCCAGATGCCAGAATCGATGCCTGTGGACAGCTTACAGCTGAGTCCCATCTAGGACTCCTCCTCAGCCCACGGAAGTTGTCTTATCCAAACCTACCCTCCCTCCTGGAGGCATCAGCTACCCAAAGTCTAGCTGGTACAGAAGTACAAAGACTCTTGCCTCAAATCTGATATTTCTGAAGGGCTATACCAACTTCAGAGCCTTAGCTCCAATTGGCTGAGCCCATTCTTAGGACCACGGCACAGTTCTGCTTCTCTTTCTGCCTGCCCCTTCTCCTCAGATTCCCTCATAGCTGCTTCCAAAGGCATTTCCTCATCAACCTCCTATAGACAAATCTCCATCTCCTAAGAAACATGACCTATGATACTGTGAAGGAAAAGTATTATGTGCTATAATTCATTTTAAAAGAAATTAACCAAAATGGTAATCAATACAACCTTTAAGAATGTTTTTTTTTTTTTTTTTTTTCAGTAGTAGGAAGAGATAAACTCCAAATGGAGAAATAAGAACCTCAAGGTTTTAAACAAAGGATTAGCATTCTTGGCACTGTACAGAGTATGATTAATTTTCAAATGTACATGACAACTCACATAAGATCCCCAATTGAGGAGAAAAATAAAATGCAATGATGAAATTTCAACCCACATCAAAAGATATCCAATGTTAATGCACTACAAGTAGTCAAATACCACATGCTTCAATTGTTAAAACACTGAACTGACATGAACCGAAGTCTGGGGAAAGGATTCTCTCAGCCTGGGTTCTTTTAAAGGGAAGAAGATGTCATTTATTGACAAGGACCCTTTGCTTTGTTTCCTTTTTCTGGCTTTTATTGCAATTTCAGGATTAGACTCAAAGTTTGCTGGCAAAATTCTACTAAAATACTGTATATTATCATATGACAGTAGAAAAATGTGATTCTACTCTTTTATAAACCTATGGTGCTTCCATACATGTGACGCTTTTAATAATAATGTTCAGGATTAACGGTATCTAGAAAAGATGCAGAGAAGAACAAAAGGGATTAGTTTAGGGACTTATCTATAGAAGAGCAAAGCAAAAAGATTAGGTATTTTCAGTATAGAATGGGAAAGCTGAAAAGGAGATAACCAAGTGTGAAAAAATAAGAATAAAAACATAAAATGTATTATTTTCAGTAATTTTTCAGCATACCAAACCCCCTATATGTCACCTCCCTCTTAGATCTGTGTTCTTTTTTCTACTGGATTATACCCTTAAATATTAAAAATCTCTTGAATCTCATACCTTCAATCTTAAAAGACTCCCTCAACTTCTGAAAGAGTTGTATTTATGTTCTTCACTACTATTCCTAACCACCTGCCTACTCCAGTCTGGCTGCCAACTCTACTGCCCAACGGGATTGTTTCAACTTTGTGTACTAGTGACCCCAATGCTACTAAAACCACTGGGTAACTTTCATCCTCACTTTACTCCACTTCTCAGCAGTAATTGAACATCCCTTCCATCTATGAAGGGTTCTGCTTTATTCTTCCATGACACCAGGCTCTCGTGGTTTTAACTTGCTGACAGCTCCTTCTGTCGTTGGTCACCTCATACATGGATTTGTTCATTCATTCATTTATTTAGCAGAATGGAGTCTGAAGACACAAGAGTGAGCAATACCAGATGTGGTTCCTGCTATCACAGGGTCCTATACACCCTCTACAGCTTGACTCTGTACGAGTTGTTCCCCAGTATCACCACCGTGCTGCCCGTAGCTTTCATCTAGGTCTCAACCATGCAGAGCTCTTCCTGTCTCAAAGCTTTTACATGCATCCTGTCCTCTTAGAAAGCTTTGCCCCAGCCCATCCCTAAAAATGATCCCATGTTAATTTCTCAGAGAAATTTACTCTGATATTCCTCTCTCAATCAGCATATTCTCTTATTTCATTGTACACAACTCCCCCTCGCCCCCGTAGTAATAGAAATAGCTGGCAAAACATTTAAAATAAAGACTCAACAAAAGCAAAAAAAAAACCAAAAACAAAACGCAGCTGTTATTTAACTTCTGGTACAAAAGATAGTTTAGGTGAGAAATACAAATAGGTTCCTAAGAGATTTAAGTTCATAAAAAAGCAATCAGGAAAGAACTGAGCTTTTTAATAATCCAGGGTCATACACACCCAAGAATAAACAAGAAAGATTCAAATCCAGGCAAGTTGACTCCAGATTCTATGATTCAATAGGGTGACACAACCTTTGTTCTCTGGACACACAACTTTTCCTTCAGCTAGGTTACTCCATTCTCCTTGCAAGCATCATAGAGAGTCTCAAACTTTTAGAGTTCAGTAAGTCTTTGTAGATCTCATAGAAGTAATGCTGAGGAAGGTCACACATAGAGCAGAGACAGATAAGACACTTGTATCCAGTCTTCTGGTACTCAGAAGAGAGCTCAGTCACTACCTCACACTGGACCTTCTCTACAGAAATCAAGTAGAGAATTACTGAGATAGGCACAGAGCCATGTTCCACCTAGGAACACTCTCCTATTACCTACAAAGTATGAGCCATTAATATTCTGGAGTATTTTTCTAAAAGAGAGCAATCTCTCAAAAATTCAGCTACTTTTGTAAAGAAAGACAATCCTTATTGCCAAATTCAGACTTAATTGAAGAAAGTAGGGAAAACCACTAGACCATTCAGGTATGACCTGAATCAAATCCTTTACGATTATACAGTGGAAGTGAGAAATAGATTCAAGGGATTAGATCTGAGAGACAGAGTGCCTGAAGAACTATGGGCAGAGGTTCCAGACACTGTACAGGAGGCAGTGATCAAGACCATCCCCCAAGAAAAAGAAATGCAAAAGGCAAAATGGTTGTCTGAGGAGGCCTTTACAAAAATCTATGAATAGAAAAGAAGCGAAAGACAAGAAAAGGAAATATATACCCATTTGAATGCAGAGTTCCAAAGAATAGCAAGGAGAGATAAGAAAGCCTTCCTTGGGGATCAATGCAAAGAAACAGATCCCTAAAGAAAATCAGAGATACCAAGGGAACTTTTCATGCAAAGATGGCCACAATAAAGAACAAAAATGGTATGGACCTAACAAAGCAGAAGATATTAAGAAGAGGTGGCAAGAATACACAGAAGAACTATACAAAAAAGATCTTCATGACCCAGATAATCATGGTGGTGTGATCACGCACATAGAGCTAGACATCCTGGAATGCAAATCAAGTGAGCCTTACGAAGCATCACTACGAACAAAGCTAGTGGAGGTGATGGAATTCCAGTTGAGCTCTTTCCAATGCTGAAAGATGATGCTGTGAAAGTGCTGCACTCAATATACCAGCAAGTTTGAAAAACTCACCAGTGGCCACAGGACTGGAAAAGGTCAGTTTTCATTCCAATCCCAAAGAAAGGCAATGCCAAAGAATGCTCAAACTATCACACAATTGCATTCATCTCACACAATAGTAAAGTAATGCTCAAAATTCTACAAGCCAGGCTTCAGCAGTACGTGAACCGTGAACTTCCAGATGTTCAAGCTGGTTTTAGGAAAGGCAAAGAAACCAGGCATCAAATTGTCAACATCCATTGTTTCACTGAAAAAGCAAGAGAGTTTCAGAAAAACATCTACTTCTGCTTTATTGACTATGCCAATGCCTTTGACTGTGTGGATGACAACAAACTGTGGAATATTCTGAGAGATGGGAATAGCAGACCACTTGACTCACCTCCTGAGAAATCTGTATGCAGGTCAAGAAGCAACAGTTAGAACTGGACATGGAACAACAGACTGGTTCTAAATTGGGAAAGGAGTACATCATGGTTGTATATTATCACACATATTGCTTATTTAACATATATGCAGAGTACATCATGAGAAATGCTGGACTGGATGAAGCACAAGTTGGAATCAAGATTGTGGGGAGAAATATCAATAGCCTCAGATATGCAGATGACAACACACTATTTTCAGAAAGCAAAGAGAGCCTCTTGATGAAAGTGAAAGAGGAGAGTAAAAATGTTGGCTTAAAACTCAACATTCAGAAAACTAAGATCATGGCATCTGGTCCCATCACTTCATGCCATATAGATGGGGAAACAGTGGAAACAGTGTCAGACTTTATTTTGGGGCTCCAAAATCACTGCAGATGGTGACTGCAGCAATGAAATTAAAAGACATTTGCTCCTTGGAAGAAAAGCTATGACCAACCTAGACAGCATATTCAAAAGCAGAGACATTGCTTTGCCAACAAAGGTCTATCTACTCAAAGCTATGGTTTTACCAGTGGTCATGTATGGATGTGAGAATTGGACTATAAAGAAAGCTTAACAGTGAAGAATTGATGCTTTTGAACTGTGGTGTTGGAGAAGACTCTTGAGAGTCCCTTGGACGGCAAGGAGATCCAACTAGAACATCCTAAAGGAAGTCAGTCCTGAATATTCAATGGAAGAACTGATGCTAAAGCTGAAACTCCAATATTTTAGCCACCTGATGGAAAAGAAATCTGACTCATTTGAAAAGACAGTGATGCTTGGATAGTTATAAAGTGGGAGGATGAGATGGATGGACAGTATCAATGACTCAATGGACATAAATTTGAGTAAACTCAGAAGTCGTTGATGGACAGGGAGGCCTGGTATGCTGCAGTCCATGGGGTCGCAGATTTGGAAATGACTGAATGACTGAACTGAACTGAATTCAATACAAAAACTTTAATTAAAAAAGGAACGTATATATGTGTACAACTGAGTCACTTTTCTGGACAGGAGAGACTGGCACAACACTGTAAATCAGGTATACTTCAGTAAAGAATTTTAAATAAAAAGTGAATAAAGCCAAAATGTGAAATTGCTATTTGGACATTTCCCAGGATATTTTTTCACCATAGAAAAGGTTTTCTTCCCCTTCTCCATTTACATTTTAAATATAAAAATGAAGATCATATATTTTAAAGGGAATCCAAATGTGCATGTGAAAAGCTTTTTTTCCTAAATGAAAGAATAAACACAAAAGGCTTAACAGCCGTCAGTCTTGAGTTTCTGAGGGCCTGCATGAGTGGGGAGGAGGCAGAGAGAGCAGGAAAAGAGAGAAGCACACTTGTAACTGTCTGGGCAGACTTATGCTTCAACTGTAATGTTCTAATTTATTTTATAGGGGAATGAAATGAATTCAGGGCATTGCTTGTATAACTAAAATAAAATCAATACAACATTAAAATTAATGTTTTCAAAAGAGCAAAAGTAGGCTACTCAAAAGGATTCAAGTCAAGAAAATCAACCTTGGTTTGCTCTCTGTCCTGTTTTCCTACAGCTTATTCCAGCACAACCATGTAAGAGTTCAGTTCACAGTCGTGTCCAACTCTTTGCAACCCCATGGACTGCAGCACACCAGGCTTCCCTGTCCATCACCAGCTCCTGGAACTTGCTCAAACTCATGTCCATCAAGGTGGTGATGCCATCCAACCATCTTGTCCTCTGTCATCCCCTTCTCCTCCTGCCTTCAATCCCTCCCAGCATCAGGGTCTTTTCCAGTGAGTCAGTTCTTTGCATCAGGTGGCCAGAGTATTAGAGCTTCAGCTTCAGCATCAGTCCTTCCAGTGAATATTCAGGACTGATTTCCTTTAGGACTGACTGGTTTCCTCTTCTTGTTGTCCAAGGGACTCTCAAAAGTCTTCTCCAACACCACAGTTCAAAAGCATCAATTCTTTGGCGCTCAGCTTTCTTTACAGTGCAATGCTCACATCCATACATGACTACTGAAAAAAACGCAGCTTTGACTAGACAGACCTTTGTTGGCAAAGTAATGTCTCTGGTTTTTAATATGCTGTCTAGGTTGGTCATAGCTTTTCTTCCAAGGAGCAAATGTCTTTTAATTTCATGGCTGCAGTTGCCATATGCAGTGATTCTGTAGCCCAAGGAGATAATCCATTTTAAAATCATCCATGTAAAAGTATCCATTGCCAAAGATAACTTCAGACCAATTTTTACTCTGACTCAGGAAATCCCCAAGAAGCCTTCTCTTTGGGTTGTATTCACCTGAGGAGGATTTCTCACAGAATTTGCTAACAATAGAAATCATTTCTTGGTTATGATACAGTACCAGCAGGATGTTCAAAATGCCACCGGCCATTCTGTAGTCCTACCTGGCCAAGCCTGCTGGTAGGTACCACATGAGCCATATGGAAATTGCTAAAATAGGAAATAAAGCAGCAGGTTCTGAAGCCACCAGCTTCCCCTGCCATGATAGAATTAGCATTAGTCTATGATGCAAAACATTTCTGCCTTTGAAATGCCCAATATCCATGGAATATCACCAATCCATGGTGCTACACCAAATAGTATTTCAACGTATTCTTATTACCTTTTCACCTCTTTGGTGCCTGAAATAGCTACATTTTGAAATAAGAAAATGTACCCAGAAAAATATCCATACAGGCCATATTTTGCTTAGCAGAATTAACATTCTATGGACACTAATGTTGTGATAGGATGGCTTAAAGATGTAATGTAAATTTCCTATAACTCCTAATGTATGTCTGTACTTCCTCCCTGAGAGATAAAATCAAGGGATCTTTTTTCTAACATAAAAATGCTCAGACTTGAGCTGTAATGTGGGAATAATACAGGGAAGCAATTGCACTAGCAAGATGGACTTAGAGGAGTGAAAATCATCTACCAGAAAATTCACAAGAAGGAGAAAAACAGCAACAACTCAAGTTTAAAAGATGTTTAAGGTCAGGCTCTCTTGAACAAGAAATCCTTGAAGAAAAAAATAATACCAATATAAAATGTACAGAAGTACCTCCCAACTGAATAAAACTGAAATAATCGCAGAAATATAAACGCTATAAAGGCAATAAATCTGAGATCTTTGCATAAACACATGGCATACTTTGTTTCCATGGGTAAACTTCCTATAACACATTACTTAACATTGGTTGTGAAAATACATGGTATTTACTGTGTAAATTAATATGCACATGGGTGCAGCTTATGTCAAAGACTGGTACAGTATACTATTAACAGTTTTGGAGTCAGTGGATAAAATATTTTTAAAAAGAAAATGATATCAGTAGATGAGCATATTCCTGATATTGTTTACCCCAAGCAGTTTCCATAGAAAAGTGCCATGTTCAGCTACATTATAAAAAATTCCTGTCATCCATGCCATCATCTGTATTATTTATATAATCAACATTATCAATCATATTTTACTTTTTCATTGCTTTAAAAAACATTATTCTTTTTTTAGAAAGACACTCCAACTGAAAATGGGATAAGGCATTTAGCATATTCTTCCTACTTAAAAAAAGAAGCTAATCTATGAATATTAAGGAATCCCTAGAAGATAATTTAGAACAGTAGATACACTCCCATATGTATATCTTTGACAGTTAAAGAAAATGCATTAACATTTCTTTATCACAAATTTGTAAAAAGCCTTCAATTTCAAATAAAACAGAATGAACTCTTGGGTTTACTGACTGCCCAAGCATTCTAAACCCCACTTGACATAGAGGCATAGAGACCTGATAAATCATTAGGCTGCAAATGGCATGTTAGTTTCATCCATTCATCATTCATTTATAAAAGACCTATTGAGTATCTGGCATATGTCAAACACAATGCTAAAAACTGGACATATAATGATGAATGAAACAGATGTTAACTAACCTTTTAAGTCTCACTGTGAGACTTAAAGAAGAGAGATAGAACTCTAGACAAAGGAAACATGCATGAAGGGTTTGAGCCCCAAGAGTCCTCAGTATTTAAGAACTAGAAGGGGTCGGCATGGTGACACTATAAGAAGCAAGAAGAGTGAGATCTGAGCAAATCCTGAAAGGTAGGCAACAAGAGATCACCATTGTGAGAGGTCTGTACTTCACGGTCATCATGAAGTCATTCAAAGGATACAAGCAGCATGACCTGGATCTAAGCCTTAAGTACACTGTTTAGAGCGTGCTTGTAGAAAATACAACCTCAGTATCTTCCTAAGATCTTTTTTCTACTGCCAGAAACAAACCCCCTGCAAGATGAAATTCATCCATCCGTCCTATACAACTGGGAAGAATAGTCAAAAGCAAGCATCCCAGGAGAAAAGGATTTTCATATACCAAGTTCTGCCAGAGATTCTCCAGGCTTATGGGAAGTTTTCTACCTCATTTTCATGATGGCAGACATTTTTTTAGCTAATTGCAGAACAATAGCCAGAAAATTTTGATCTTCTATGGATTTGATCCCCTAGAACTTTTATACCCCTCGTGCTCACAAAGCTGCAGAGAAATGCAGTTGTGTCAAATCAAAAGTTAGGGGAAATGGATATGTGAGGAAAAGGGATGTGTATCCTGAACACTATTTCTACATGGAGTGGCAGTGAAGGGAACAGGTCGATGGAAGTGGATTCCAGGAATATATTCTGGGTAGTGCTGGAAGCCTGCAGAGCTGATCAGCAGATGTCTGGGTCTAGGGCAGTGCTATGAAAAGTAAGTCAAAATGCTAGCTGCTCAGTTTTGTCTAACTTTTTGTGACTCCATGGACTGAAGCCCACCAGGCTCCTCTCTCCATGAGATTCTCCAGGCAAGAATACTGGAGTGTGTAGCCATCCTCTTCTCCAAGGGATCTTCCCAACTCAGGGATCAAACTGGGTCTCCTGTATTGCAGGCAGATTATTTACTGTCTGAGCCACCAGGGAAGGCCAAATCACAGTAATAAAGTATCTCCAAATATCTGCAATGATAAAAACTAATTTAATTATGGGGTGCAAAGCTTCACAGATACTTCTTTCACCAAAGTTTTTAAAAACATCGTTGTTCATTTCCTTGGAGGGCCTCCAGAAGGAATAAGTTTCCTTATTTTTCTAAAATAATCCAAACTGATGGGATGATACAACCTACAGAAGCTTCCTTGGTTTCTGTCTGTGTCACTGACACTGAACTAGGTTGAAAAGATAATGCAATTTCTCCTCTGTTGCCTAGTTAATGAAAACCCACTCTAGTATTCTTGCCTGGAGAATTCCATGAAGAGAGGAGCCTGGCAGGCTGTCCATGAGGTTGCAAAGAGTTGGACATGACTGAAGCTACTGAGCACGTACACCTAGTTAATGTTTCAAAGGAATCTAAGTGTTTTCTACAGGATGAGAGGAAAATCTGAAAAAAAAATCAAATTGCCTCTTAAATTCCAAAACTACCCAAATAAATACACTAAGTGAGTGGGAAGTTGCTCGAAGTCTGAGTTATCTAAATATTGAATTAACGGAGGGGCTATAACAAGAAATTCCAGAACTTAGAAATAAGAGAGATAAGGTTTCCTTCTGAAAATTAAATTATAAAATAATCATATAGTAGGTGAAAGAGAAACAAGCTGACTCATTTTGAAGAGTCACAAATGGCTCCCTGATAGGGAAACCTGATTATAATGAAACTAAAGCCAAAAATAATGCATCAGTCAAAGGGAAATCAGCAATGAGATTTGAGAAAAATACATAAGACAAACATTCTTAGAGTTCTGGTGCAAGGAAGAGAATGATTTTGCCCAAGGATGAGTTCTCTCTGATTCCATGGACAAATAAATCTTATTTGCATGAATTAAGTTACCTTACATTGATGCCATTCAACCTAAACTGATTTTTGTGCAACCAGTAAAGGTTTTTAAAATACATTCTGGTCTGTCAACTAGATTGTCTTTGTGGAGAAATCAGCTAGCCAAAAAATAATGGTCCCTTTAGTAGTGCTATTTTCATTACACATTAATATGCCAGCATTCTGCTTGTTTCCATTAATTTCTGGGAACTTGCATGCTGGATGCTGAGAGACAGACTCACATCCAGAATGCCAATAAATTAGGTTTCTGAGACTGTAAAGCTGAAAACCAGACCATATCATGTAATATCATCTTGCAAACATGATATTAGTGTTTCTAAACAAGTAGGGAAAACACAACCCATACATTTGGCAGATGAGATAATTAAAGGCACACGGCTTCTATGTGGCACAACCAGAACTGGAATCTGGCTCTGATTCCTTGTCCACCTTGTAACAGAAATGTATGTAACACACTAATTATCTATTGACTCTCTGTCTAAATTCCAGAGTGTGGGATAAGTAAGAATTCCCTAGGCATTCCAACTCAACACTGCTAAGCTGAATTCATAATTAAGTGATTTTGCAAACTGCCCCTCACCATCACCCAGTGCATCCTATCTCCTTTTTCACTGGCCATGTATGAGGCTGTCTCTGAAAGTTTAAAAAACAGTAGCATCATACCATGTCTAACACCCAATATGTGGGTACAGATGGCATTTCATAGGACATGATCCTTTTCTATAAATGACAGAAAGTGAAAAGTAATCCCTCAAAGATAGCAGGCTCTTCTGCACAATGATAACATGCCAGAGAGTAATTTTCACCTTAGCAATTTCAACTGAGGAGCCTGTTTCAACTGTCAAGACTTATCCATTTCTCATGTTTTCCTATGAACTGTATTCTCACATACATTAACAAGCTCCCACAGAATGTCCTAAATGTCACTATTTAGTATTTAAGTAGCTTTCTGAGAACACAAAGTGTCCTGCCAATCATGGGTACTTTGCTACTAATACCATCTCTTTGGAGGCAGGCATAAATCATTCTCACTTTAACAGCTGAGAAACTAAGTTGGAATAAGTTAATAACAAAACTGTTTAAATAATAAGCCCAGTTAGAATCAAAGATGTATTTAGCCCAGTTTGGGCCATCCTCTTGTGAGATTCTTTTAACCCTTCACGGACTAGCTCTTTTTGAAACTTTCCTTTGGGCTAATAGGAACCTCACTGATAAATTAGCCCAAATATATATATGGAGAAGGCAGTTTAAGGAACAGAAAACCAGGAGCCTTGTCATGTCAGAAACTCAGCAGGTCTAGCTGGGGGACAAAAAAACCTGATGAAAGGACCTGAAGTCCTAATAAGCTGTTATAGATTAAATATTATTCAGTGACAGCACAAAATTCCAATTTAGGAGACTATTCACTATTACTGACCATTTCTGATTGAATAGATAAATAAAAACTGAACTGTCTTGATATTCACCTGACTAGTTCATATTAATTTCTTCATAAGTGAAAGTGAAAGTTGCTTAGTTGTGTCCCACTCTTTGTGACCCCATGGACTCGTCCATGGAATTCTCCAGGCCAGAATACTGGAGTTGGGTAGTCTTTCCCTTCTCCAGGGGATCTTCCTAACCCAGGGATCAAGCCCAGGTCTCCTGCATTGCAGGTGGATTCTTTACCAGCTGAGCCACAAGGGAAGCCCAATATCTTCCTGCTGTAACTCAAATGCTATAAAGTAAAATCCTGATGCCTTTAACACTGAGGGGCTGCCCTGGTGGCTCAGAAGGTGAAGAATGTGCCCACAATGTGGGAGACCCTGGTTCAGTCCCTGGGTCAGGAAGATCCTCTGGAGATGAAAATGGCAACTTCCTCCAGTATTCTTGCCTGGAGAATTCCATGGACAGAGGAGTCTGGTGGGCTACACTCCACGGGGTTGCAAAGTGTTGAACATGACTGAGCCACTAGCACTTTCATTTCCTTTAGCATTGAAAGAAAACATAAACTCAATGGCCTCCAGTAGCATAAAATTGATGAAATTTTAATTTTAAAATTTAAAATCCCCTACTCCCAGTAACATCCAGATGCTAGTACATTTAACTCCAAAGAATGACGGAAGAAACTCCATAGATAAAGAAATCCTCAGTGGGGAAGCCCTTCTAAGCTATTGCTTCCTGCATCTCTCACAGAGAGTAGCATGCCTCAGCTACCTAGCATACTCTCCAGCATGTGGTTGCATCTAATTGAAAAAGTTCGGTAGCCCAAGTGACTTGCCATCGATCTGGTGGCCTCAGCCAGGCCTCTCAGAGGATCCTAGAGCATATGGTTGTAAACAGTCCTACAGATGTATATAGAGAACTCAGCACAAGCCCAGAGGGGTGATCTGGCCTACAGATGTACGATTATACAAGTGGGCCTGTGTTACTCATAAACCATGCAAGTTAAAATATTTATAAAGTGAATACAAGAAACACAAAGTACACATGAATGTAAAAGATAAGGATTTATTGCATTGCTGAATTTTGCCCACCAATTAGAAATTTGTTATCTAGATTCATGGGTGTATGATATAAGACGAAAGTGAAAGTCACTCAGTCATGTCCAACTCTTTGCGATCCCATGGACTATACAGTTCATGGAATTCTCCAGGCCAGAATACTGGAGTGGGTAGCCTTTCCCTTCTCTGGGGATCTTCCCAACCCAGGTCTCCCTTATTGCAGGCAGATTCTTTACCAGATGAACCACAATAGAATCCCATGATATAAGATAAGGTTATGAAATCTAAATCAACAACAGCCTATTTTAGAGTGAGAGCTAGTTTCACCAGTATATATTTTCAATTTTACAAGTTTTACTTGACTAAGAAAAACAAATGATCACCATCCAATTTCATACAACAGAAGTTACCGGTTATACCAGGGGAAAAAGCACATAATAATGATTATTTAAATTCAGATGATGATAAGTGTAGTTTAATCCACAGGCAGCATTTATACATTTAACATATTTACTGTTTGATACAGCAAACCACAAGCATAAAATAGCTTTCTCCCCAAACACATGTCTTACTTAAAACCCGTGATGATGATCCCTGCATATGGGGAAAATGTTCAAAATGTAAAAGTAAAGTGTTTGCAGAGAGATATTATTCACATAAGGCACTGTTAAGTAAAGACAGACTTTATAAGCATATTCTTTATATACTGGGAAAGCCTGAGCCTCTAAATACAGGAATTTAATGATATAAAGAGGGATAATACCATCGTTTGAAAGCCTTTCCTTTCTACTGTAATTTCTAAAGCAGTTGAAACAGCCTGGATTACCCTCTATCCAAAGGAAGCTGATTTTATCATATTGCAGCAGACTGCTACTGAAGGGGGCATATTGTCATTAGTCTCTATATTTACTCCTTTATGTTGCTATAACAATTGAAAACTGCATTCAATTGCACATTAAAAAAAAAAAAACTGCTTTCAGCATGGTAGGGGTTTACATAATAGAAAGCCCAATTTTAAATAGTCCAAGATGATGCAACAACTATAAGAAGTCTTGAATGAATATTCCAGACACCATTCATCTTGGTGTCTGGCATGCATCCTCATGGTCTCAAAAGGACAACTTTTTCTTTGGGCATCACATCTCTATTCCAGGCAACAGGAAGGGGAGGGAAGGAAGGAAAAGGAGAAAAGGAATGTACAGCATCTTTCCTCTTTTAAAAGTGTCCCCATAAGTGTTACCAACGACATATTTTGAAATGACTGACCTGAGTATGCCACTTTTTAGTAAGAGAAGCAGAAAATTATAGTTATTTACAATGGGCACACTAAATCAAATGTATCTCAAATCAAAGTAAGATTCTGACATGAAGGGAGAAAGAGGCAGAGAGGCAGTGGGTAGGTGACAAGCAGTAGCTTGCTGTTACAAATGTTCTGCTTTGTGGTCCAGGTATTTCTGCATATAACCCAACAGAACATAGCTCTCAAAGTCTCAGAAAAGGAGATTCAGTTTATACTGATTCTTTTTATCAGGAAGTGATTGCTGCCCAAAGACGCCCAAGCTCAAACTGTCATATTTAACACACGAGAATGCCTTTGAAACACTAATAGTCAACGTCTGAGCTTTTCCCCTTCTCCAACCCTCATCTTGCCAGTTTGAATGAAAGGTCATGAAAGAACTGGACTTACCCTCATACCCTATATTTTTAGAACATCAGACCATATTTAAAATTTCATATTTCTTAATGAAATTTTTAAACGCTTTTTGGAAATAGCTAATCCTAATATAGTCTAATATGTTTAAATTTTGGTTTGCAGGAGTTTCTTCCAAAATACTATTATTTTTGTCCTTCCCTTCTAAGATAGGTTAGAGATGGAAAGAGTTAAACATAAAGCCTAAAAACTAATTATTGTCAAAATTCCAAGTTAAAACAAGGACACACAGGCAGTAACTAGAAGGTAATTCATATGAAAATAGCCCACAGTTTCTGGATAGTATCCATATCTATCTGTATCTTCCTTTGTTTTTAAAGTATCATTGCTGAGAAATCAGTATTTTGTTTCTTATTTATTTCTTTGGCTGCCTCAGGTCCTGGCTGCATCATGCAGGCTCTTTCCTTGTGGACTCTCTAGCTGGGTGCACAGGCTTAGCTGCTCCGTGTAATGTGGGATCTTAGTTTCCTGACCAGGGATCAAACCCACATCCCCTGCGTTCCAAGGTGGATTCTTAAACACTGAACCACCAGAGAAGTCCCAACATCAGCATTTTTCAGTTCTCTTTAACTTTATCACATGATATGAGTTTACAAGTAAATGTGACAAAACAAGATACATTTTGTGCTCAAGAAGGTGAAAATACATATACATATTATAGAAATGCATATACATGTTTCAGAAGAAGAGTAGTAAGTTTTAAAAGTAGGTATTATGTATCAGTTTCAAGCAGACAGAGCAAATAATTCATGAATAATTTTTATGTTATACAGTTTTTGAGATTACTCACAGAGAAAAGACTAAAATGGTTTCAACCTGTTTAAAATTTTACTCTGTAGTGATCTGTTATTGAAGAAAAATGGAAAATTCCCTGCCACTTTTTCCATTTAAAATAAATGCCAAACGAATAACTGCCAAACATTTGTAACCTTTGTCCTCCAGTGATAGATAGCCTGATAATTCTTATGATGAACAGTCTTAAACTAAATTTTGAGAGGCAGGTTTTGGAATTCCAGCTTCAGCTACTCAAGCACTCTCCATCTGGTAAGTGAAGTGCAAAGGAGTCCATTTGGGAATTTCATTTTTGATTGAATACCCGCCCAAGCAGGAAGCAAAAACCACATTCAAACATGTTTAAAGTAACCCACTTCCTGTTAAAATTTCTTGCCCAAGACTTGGATTGTTTTTATTGCATTTGTTCAGGAACACTTTAATAATCAAATAGATTAGAAATTGTTTCTTTATTAAGCACCCCATCAGTGTTTCTTTAGACATAAGAGTTTCCAATTCAAATACTTCTGATGAGCCTCATTAAACTTATATTATCCTAAAACTCATTTCTAGGAGTCAGAAAAGTGTGTGGAAGGGGAGAAGAAAGAGAAGAGGAGAAGAGAAGGCAGAGAGGATTAATCAGGTGGAATTCTTGTTAACATTATTCTTGAAACCACTCCAACACAGCTTGTTTCTCCAGATTACATTCCAAATGTTTAGAAAAAAATATAATACTAAATTGAGAGAATTCCTAAAAACCCAGAGAGGTGCTACAATAATAGATGCCAACATCAGGCACAAGTGTTCCTGCCTTCTAAAATCAACCACTTCCTTCTGTACTCATGAGTCAGTGGGATCAGATTCTTGAGAATGCAGAGTGTTTCTTTGCCTACAGATCTATAACTGTGGGCCCTGTCGGATTTAATGTGACAGTGCAGATAATTCCAGAGTATGTGAGTCTCTGACACTCACATTTAATAAGCCTAAGAAGCAGTAAGAAAAGGCCAGAGGTACTGTCATCCACCTTGAGAGTCTAGGCTTTGGGGGACGGCATGGCTGTGCAGCAAGAAACTGGTTGCTGCTTTTTCTGAATCCCTGCCTGAGCTCCTCTTTCATGACCACATCATCATTTTCCTCCAGAGACCCTGCCCTTCTTGGACCAATTGTTCAGTGCCCACATCAACCCTCTGAAGGGTGACTCACTGCTGTCCTTGTTCACTGGAAGTACTTCTCAAAGATGAGTAAGAGAGTTTCTTTTCAACATGTGAACACAGTACTTCATGGCAGGCAGACACAAGGTAGGAGGAAAAGATTTTAGGAATATCTCCACAATGTCTTAAGGAACTTAGCTTCATGGATAAGAAACACTTGGTAAAAATTTAAAGACATTCTTCTCTCTTGATTTGTCTCCACTAGGATATGATATGCCATGAGACCCCAATTCCTGCTGGTTCGGATGTGTTGCCAATGACTTTTCCAACTTGAGATGATGGAACGTGGCTGGTTATTAATGTCCAGCGGAATCAGCACCAAGGCCAGGGCAGAGAGGAGAAGGGTGTGGGCAAGGGGCCTCAGCCTCCTCTAAAAACCATTGTGTGGCCAACAGATGGACTACTTTACAGTCTTTTCAAGGAAGTTGGAATCTTACTTGTATGACAATAAAAGTTCCTAGTTCAGGAGATTATCTGAATCTCTCTGCCCTAAATCCTCTCACCATACTTTAGGAACAGTGCCACTGGATTCCAGATTTCCCCTGCATTGACTCTGTGTCTGTTATTATTTCTATTAGAGCATTCAGACTATCAATAAACACAGTTTTCCTACACCTAAAATGAGATCGCGTAAAATTATGCCACTTGGTAGAAATCATAAATGAATGAAATTACGTATTTTTAAAAAAACACACTTTAAATTCTTTTTTATTTTTATTTTTTTAAATTTCACTTTACAATACTGTATTGGTTTTGCCATATTTTATATTTATTTTTTTAATTTTACCTTATTTTACTTTACAATACTGTATTGGTTTTGCATACATTGACATGAATCCATATTGCCATACAATGTATTGCCATACATTGACATTATAAATTCTTATAATGTGCATCATTTTAAATAAATGTTTTCCTAAATTTGCATTTTTCTCCTTTTCCCTCCTTTCATTAAACATGAAATACTTTAGTCTCTAGAGTCTAAAATGTTTTCTCAGATTTTTTTATGACATTTACAAAAATTTTCAATATTCAATTTTCTAATTTATTCTTAAACTTTCTTAGAATTGCTGGTGGAATTTGATGTTTTTAAGATGAACTGAATGTGCAACATTTTTTTTTTTTAACCTAGTGGCGCCCTAGTATTTATGTGCTTCAACATAACATGGAAATGTGAACCAGGAAAATATTTTTCACATAAAAAGATATGTTACAGGTTACTTGAGCTAACGGAGAAGGCAATGGCACCCCACTCCAGTACTCTTGCCTGGAAAATCCCATGGATGGAGGAGCCTGGTAGGCTGCAGTACATGGGGTTGCAAAGTCGGACACGACTAAGCGACTTCACTTTCACTTTTCACTTTCATGCATTGGAGAAGGAAATGGCAACCCACTCCAGAGTTCTTGCCTGGAGAATCCCAGGGAAGGGGGACCCTGGTGGGCTGCCATCTATGGGGTCGCACAGAGTCGGACATAACTGAAGCAACTTAGCAGCAGCAGCAAGCAGCAGCACTTGAGTTAAACATTTCACTAGTTAATATGAGAAGGCTTTTAAATGGACAGAAATGTTCCTCTGCCTCCTAAAAGGAGATTTTTGCCTAAGAAGAAATCACTTTTTTAGACAAAACTTCATTAACTCTATAATAAACTCATAGATCATTGGTGCTAGGAAAAAATTGATTACTCATTTTATTAGGGTGAACCAGATTGCCAGTATGGAAGTGTTTGACCAAAAAAAAAAAAAAAATGGCAATATCATATGCTTTAACTAATAAAAAGAAAATTGCCTCCCAGAGGGGTTAACAGACTAGTCCAAGGTTAGTAACAAAGCTGGAGAAGGCAATGGCAACCCACTTCAGTACTCTTGCCTGGAAAATCCCATGGATGGAGGAGCCTGGTAGGATGCCATCCACGGGATCACTAAGAGTCAGACATGACTGAGTGACTTCACTTTCACTTTTCACTTTCATGCACTGGAGAAGGAAAAGGCAACCCACTCCAGTGTTCTTGCTTGGAGAATCCCAGGGACAGGGGAGCCTGATGGGCTGACGTCTATGAGGTCGCACAGAGTCGGACACGACTGAATCGACTTAGCAGAAGTAACAAAGCTGGAATTCAAAGCACCTGGTTTCCCACACCAGGTGGCCTTGAATTTTAAGCACACAGAGTCGCTTAACATACCAGTTATCTTTTTATTACAGATTTTGTTTTCTACCACTTAAAACACTCCTGCCACACATACAAGGCAGAATTAAAAAGATTTTTGCCTGAGGAGTAACAAAGACAATACAAAGAATATAAGACATGACTAGATACGGCTTGGGGTTTAAATGGGTTAACTGTTACAATTTTAGTATCTGCTTTTGAAAACAGTATTTTTGGATTTCTTTAAGAATTAGGAAGGTGACACTTTCAGTTGTACAATGTAAAAATAAATAAGAGCAGAAATATGAAGAAAAATAAGAATAAAGAGAACACATAAAAGAAAATTGATATAGATATTTTGATGCATACTCTGTTATTTAAAATTTTTTTCTGCTTCTCTAATTATTACCTTTTAAATGGAGTCTATTGTTTGCTGAGAAAAAGAGTTTGCATGACTTCTGATGAATATTGACAAAATGTCCTTTGGAAATATTGTTCCAATTTACACTCTCATTAGCTTTATTTTGAAAACGCTTGATTCTCTCCTCTCGTGCACAGCGACTTTTAAATGCACACCAGTCTTTCATTTCTCTTTCTTCTTTTGTGAACCACTAGATCACATTCTCTGATATTTTTTATTTATAGAAATAAATGCACCATATAGAAATGTCTAACCAACATATGTATTCTATATGTTCTAACCAACATATAGAAATATCAGCTTAACGTAAATGTCCTTTAAACTATAGAGAATAGTTTATTAAATATATCCCCTAAAAATAGGGTTTAAAAATATGGCAAATAACTTCTTTTTCATCATACCATCATAAATTAGACATTCTTAGAAGTTAATCTTTACTTATCAAGATTCCACATTATATATGTATGTTTATGTGTGTATTTTTGTATCTCCAAGCCCTCCTTTTTCTAAACAAAAGAAACATCTGGTACATAGTTAAATTTCTGATGGATATACTATCCTCTTTTCAGTAAATGTTTAAATCTATTTTCACTTAAAAGTTACTGATGATAGGATTCAGATGTAAGGTTCAATTAATTTATGTGATTAAGTATGTCATTCACAAAGGCTAAACCCAATTCTGAATATTTCCATTTAATTTACATTAATTAAATTAATTTATTCTAATTAAATTAATTAGAATTAATTTATTCTACACATTTCTACCTTCCTCAGTCCTTTCATATTTACTATATATATATATATTCAGGAAAATATTCTGTATTATTTCAAGATAACAACTTTAATGCTTCTAGGAAAAGGGACTTCCCTGGTGGCTCAGATGGTAAAGTGTCTGTCTATAGTGCAGGAGACCTGGGTTCAGTCCCTGGGTTGGCAAGATCCCCTGGAGAAGGAAATGGCAATCCACTCCAGTACTATTGCCTAGAAAATCCCATGGAGGGAGGAGCCTGGTAGGCTACAGTCCATGGGGCCCCAAAGGGTTGGACAAGACTGAGCGACTTCACTTCCACTTTCAGTCCTTTCACAGTTACCATATATTTTCAGGAATAATATTCTGCACTGTTTCAAGATAACAACTTTAATGCTTCTATGAATAAATTTAAAAGCCTTTCTCCTGAATTCTCTGGGGGCAACTGCTCAGTCTTTTCATCTTTCATTTCTAATGTAGTTCATATCATAGTCACTCACTTTGTTTTTTAAGCTTTCTTAGTTGTTATGTAAGAAAATATCATAAAATGAAAGCAAGAAATTCTCATCCTAGCACTGAGTTTATTCAACCTACAAGACAAAGAAAAGAGTATAAAATTTATGCAGTTTAGCATGAACTCAAATAATTGTGATTCTCTTCTCATGGATTGACTTTAAACAGCATGCTACAAGATCCATTCTTTTAAATAACAAAACAAAACATTAAGGTATGTCCTTCAGTGAAATTCTCTGTTTGAATTTAATGAGATTGACAGAAAGTATGCATTTTTTAAGAGGGAATCTGCTTTTCATGTGGTGCATGCTTAGTTCTGTCCAACTCTTTGCAACCCCATGGACCGCAGCCCACCGAGGCTCCTCTGGTCCATGGGATTTTCTAGGCAAGAATATGAAACGGCAACCTACTCCAGTACTCTTGCCTGGAGAATCCCACGGACGGAGGAGCATGGCAGGCTACAGTCCACGGGGTCGCAAAGAGTCGAACACGACTGAGCGACTTCACTTATTGCAGTGGGTGCCATTTCCTTCCAGATCTTCCCAACCCAGGGATCGAACCCAACTGCTGCTTGGCAGGCAGACTCTTTACCACTGTGCCACCTGAGAAACCCCACTGCAGGACAGGCACTGCTCTAAACTAAGAGAACAAAGTAATATAAGGTATATGAGGTGTTTACTCTCATGGGACATATACTCTGACTATAAGGAGACAATGCCCAGTGGGTAATATGCTCATTAAAGAAAAAAAAAGATGGCACTTTTCTTATTAGATAATTATGTTTGTAATTCTGTTTCCCTGCTAAATGTCATTTAAAAGCATATGGAAATTATGCTGATTAAAGAAACAAAAATGAGCTATTAATCTTTATTTTCTGTTGGAATAACAGATCAGATACTAAATCAAATTTTGGTATTTCTTGGTTCTCTTTAGTAATGGATTCCTATTTGAATATAGTCAGCAAACTATTTCAAAATTTATTTTGGAAAAGAAATATTCTAGGAAAATTGCAACATATTTTACCTAATTCTATAAACATACTACAATCTAAAATTTTTTTTATCACTTACCAAATTCTGTGTATTAATGGAACTTGTATTAAGAAGATTTTCTTAAATGCACAAAAGCATTTTTAAAAGTTATACTCTAGCCAGGTATTGGTTTCCACCTGCATTGAGAAAAGTAATATGCTTTCAATAATTTAGAGGAAATATATTAATATAATGTAGCATTATTTAGATCTCTATTTTCAAAAAACACAAGATTTCCCACAGACTTTCAGAATTTTATAATACACACATGTACTTCTCCTATACTAAAAATGGAACCAATATCTGTAATGATATCTTTTTAAATGCTGGTTAAGTGTCTGTGTTATTTTTGAAAATTATCAAATATCCAAGGGAAATAAATTAGCCAAAGTGCTGTCAGCTATGTACTTCTTTGTCAAAAAGTACTTCAGGTCATTGCCAAGTTCAGGAGTACTATACAGGGTGACTTTGAAGAGGACATATGAAAACATTAATTCAATCAGTTCTCATACATTTTCTGTTGGTTTAAGAATCTGCCTGCAATGCAGGAAACCTGGGTTCAGTCCCTGGGTCAGGGAAGATCCCCTAGAGAAGGGAATGGCAACCCACTCCATTATCCTTGCCTGGAGAATTCCAAAGATGTAAAAGCCTGTCAGTCTATATTCCATGGGGTCTCAAAGATTTGGACACGACTCAGCAACTAACACTTCCATCTATGGTAAAATAAGACAATTTTATATAACTGCATAGGAGATCAAAGTTTCTTACTAAAGAGTTCTTAATTGGTTTAGATTTCCTCACAATTTAAAGTTATCATCTTCTTGTGTAAACACAGACATGAATGTGAAAATCACTCAGTCGTGTCCAACTCTTTGCAGCCCCATGGACTATAGAGTCCATGGAATTCTCCAGGCCAGAATACTGGAGTGGGTAGCCTTTTCCTTCTCCAGGGGATCTTCCCAACCCAGGGATCGCACCCAGGTCCCTGACATTGCAGGCAGATTCTTTACCAACTGAGTCATCAGGGAAGCCAAACGTAGTAAACCATCCCCCATCTTCAGTAAAGGTTATAGTGGTATTCTAACTATACAAAGCAAGCTTATTACTATATTTTTAAATTAAATGATAGCCCCTGCTCTTTTTTTTTTTTTCTCTGCAACTCTGCTCAGGTATCAGTGCTTTTTTTTAAAATTACATCTCTTTTTTCCATCAATTTTCTGAAGAAAGAAGACACATGATCAGGAACCAATAAAAATGTAATGTGGTTAGAAATATTTCAAATCTAAGAAAGAGCTAAGTGTAGCAATATAAGTGTTATCTCCAATAAATACTACTAAATCAGTAGAGTGACCAAAAAAACATTATGGACAGGAATTCAAATAGTGGTTCAGTAACTATCCTCATTTAGCCAAAAAAAAAAAAAAAATTTCAAGAAGTGTTACTGGCAACCTAGTATTAAATATAGAGTATATCAGGACCTAGGGTTGTTGGTGAGTAATGAACTTCATTAGACATGATATTTATTAGTAATAACAAACTCAGAAAGCAGATGTTAAGTTCTCAAGCATTTTGGTACATACTGTCTATAATGAAACAACCAAAAATAGGCATCGGTGCCGTATTATTATTCTGCATATTTAAAAAATATGTTTCCCCAAAGGCATACAATGCAGTCTGTTATGAATAAGGTTAAAGTATTGAATAATTCTCCCCTTAAAATATATAGTATGAATGTGGAGTATTAGCTTCATTTAAAATGCACTAATCATTATAAAATCAAAGTATTTCCAGGGAGTAGATAGAGCTTAGAAAACAATGTCTCTGAAAGTCACATAAATTATTACTTCTATTCTTTTTATCAATGCTTTGTCTGACTATGAGCAATAGTAGGCATCAAAGTAGTTCAAAATAGTAGGCATCAAAGAAGTTTAAAAACTTAGGGCATTAATCAAATATGAGTAACAATCTTAAACATCAGTTTAGAAAAATTCACTTCAAACAGTAGCCTCAAATTTTTAAACATTTCTGAATAGTAATAATTTAGTTAACTTTACAATTTAAAACTATTTTCTCTTCTATATATGCTAGCAGTTTTAATATTCTTTATTAAATGAGAATAATATATATATATATAAAATATATATAAAGTAATATATATATTATTTAAGGGCTTCCCTTGTGGCTTAGATGGTAAAGAATCTGCCTCCAATGCATGAGACTTGGGTTCAATCCCTGGGTTAGGAAGATTTCTAAATTTTCATATTTGTTATTCCTAGAGATACCTTCATTATTTCTTAAGGTATCTTGAAGCCAATGTATTGAGATAATGTTTCAGTATATTAAAATAAAATTATGTCAATTATTTAAATACTTTAAATTCTATGTTCAAAGACACAGCTCTAGTTAACACAGCTTTTGTTTTTTTTAATTTTAGCATGTGGGAGGATTCCTGTTCATATCCAAATTGCCCAACTAATATCTAGACTTTAGTTTTTAAAACTGAGGAAAATTCTGATCTTTAAAGACAGATGTTCAAGAAATCCACTATTTCCCCTGACTAAAGTGGACAGGTTAAAATTACACGTAGGAAAAGAGAGACACAATCAAACCCCTACAGGAAGGGGGAGAAAGAATGTTGTTCATACAAACACTGAAAATTCACTAACTGGATAATATAACCTCCAGAGTGAAAAATAAACCAACTATATATATATATATATATATATATATGTATGTATGTATATATATATATATGTATGTATATATATACATACATACACACACACACACACACACACATATTTCAGGTAAAGAAGGCCTTATTTCTACATTAATGTGTGTTCTTTAGTATCTGAATAAGCTAATTATCAGTACTCATATTTTTGAACACTAGAGGGAGTACACAAAAGAAAAAGAAAAAGAGGCCAAATACAAACATTATCTAGCTTCTGAATATTTTGTATAATATCAGGTCTTCTCAACAAACTGCTTTCTTATTTCTTATGGACATAGTGGAATAATTAAAACATATTTAAACAATATCCAAAACTTCTTTTGCATGTCATTTTCCAGTTAATTTAAAATTTATAATAACTAATGGTACTCAATGTTCAAAAAGCAGAAAAACATATTAAATGCTGTAAAATATATATATATATTCTTTCTCCACATTTTAGTTTACACACTCAATTAGAAGAAAGTAGAACTGCATCTAATGTGCTTCAAAGAGCTTAAAATGACAGCTCTGATCTTTAGGCAATAATGAGCTCTGAAATCAAAGCCAGACTTGTCTGAAGGTGAGGGCCAAAGTTACACCACATTCAGGGTTTAAATAGACAGGATGTCTCTAGAATTTCCATATGGGAGGGATAATAAGGGAGCCAGTGGTTGGGTTCAAGAAAGGTGAGGACTTAATGAGTTAATGTTTTTTCAACATTTAGAACTTTAAATGACACATAGTAAACATTACTGAGAGATCCTTGGTCCATTTCAAAGAAATGGGTTTAGTGTAGTGGGTTTAGTGAGGTGAGTAGATTACAAAAATCAAAGCAGGGGACCAAGAGCTGCCTCCAGCCTACCTACAAACTACCACCACATGAAAAGGCAGGAAGATAAAGAATCCAGGTAAAAAGTGTTTAGCATGTTCTTTCTCTCTAACTGATACAGATGCATTGGAAAGGAAAGGTAATAAATTGATCTTTGAGAACTTTAGTGGAACAAGACTTGGAAGAGCCTCGGTTATTCATAAATTCATTTAATGAGCACCTATTATATGATAGCCACTGCTCTAATTCTTTGAGATATATAAAACAAAGGTCATTGACCTCTAGGAGTGAATACTCTAGATATGAGAAACAAACAAACAATGAATAGTAGAAATAAGCTGTTTAGTATATCAGAAACTATTAAGAAAGAGAGAAAAGTTGAAATAAGAAAAGAAAGATAGAAGATGCCAGAGTATTAGTAACATACGGAGCCACCAGAATCAGCTGTGGTGGGATAACACATGAGGGAAACCTTAATAAAATAACAGAGCAGTAGGGCAGAGTTAGCCATGGAAATGTGGATGACACATTCATGCCCAAAATAGCCAAGATTAATGAAGCTGAAGCAGAGAGAGCCAAAAAACTAGTAAGTCAGAATGAAAGTGGAAGTCGGCATGAAAACAGGAGTGAAAGGAAATTTGGGGCCTTGTAACTACTGTAAGCACTTTGAGAACAGCCAGTCATTACACAGATTTGAGAACAATATGATCGTGGTTTATCCAGACTGCTGAGCTAAAAATGAGGGCTCAAGGAAGCAAAAGAGAACAATCAGGATGTTACTGTAGCAACTGAAGAGAGAGGGTGTTGCTGCCATGGACCCGTGTGGTAGCAGAGGAGGAGCTGGTCAAATTTTACAAATATTTTGAAGGTACAGCCAACCAGACTGTGATGAATTTGACTCTAACACTATCCATTGACTTGGGAGAGACTACAAAACCTAAGTTTTGAGGGAAAGAGAAAAACAGTATTCCAATTTGCACACAAAAAGGTGACGATGTCTCTTAAGACATTCAGGTAGAGATACAGAGAAGACCACTGATATTAAAAAATTAGAAGAAAGTTCTGGAGAAACCAGGGTTCTCTGCCATGGGGATTCTCCAGGCAAGAATACTGGAGTGGGTTTCTATGCCCTCCTCCAGGGGATCTTCCCAATACCGGGATCAAATCTAGGTCTCCTGCACGGCATGTAGCGTCTTTACCAACTGAGCCAGCATGGAAGCCCCAGGCAGAATACAGGTCTGATCAAAGGGGGTTTAGGAAAGAGTAAGATGAAATAGGTGATGGCAAATATAAAACTCAGGATATTCGATAAAAGAGAGCTAAGAAGTGGGATGGTAATTTTCAAGGCAAGTGGAGTCAAGAGAGGGCTTTACTATTATCATTATTTTCACTTTCACATTCACGGGAATCATCTGCGGAGAATGAACAAAAGATAATATAGCAGAAATAGGTGAGAACTGTTAGTGATTTTCTTAAGTAGATGAGAAAGAACAGGCTGTTATGCACAAAGTAGAATTACTGAGTTTTAATCCTTCACATCTTTAATAAGTATTACTCAGAATTGGATCCTCAAATTTAAGTTCCTCATCAGATAACAAGAGTAAGACTTTAAAAATGTTGCAATGAATATTACATGGCTACTAACTAAAAGAGAAAGGTTACTAACTTTTTTAAGGCACAATCATGGAACGATTGTTAAGGAACATAACAGAACACAGCTGAGTGGCAAACATGAGGAATACAGAATTCAAGTTGGGTAAAAACTGCGAGGTCAAGATTGTCTGGGATGGTCTCTGCTTTACTCCCCAAGGAAGAGGAGATAAGGCCACGCTATAAAAAGGGAACTGCTAGATATCAGCCTGGAAGTCTGGGTTTGTTCATTTGACATTTTAAGTATTAGGAGAATAGTGTGTGATCTTTTAAGCAGGGGAGTGGCCTGAAGAAAGCAGTGTGTTAAGAAGATTAATCTGGTAGTGTTTAAAGTTGGCAGAGGAGAGGGGAACAAGAGACAGACAGCTCTAGGGTTAATAAAACATCATCAGTGAAACTCATAGCACAAGGACAGGAGAGGGGGCAGTAGGAAGGCAGGCGGCCCCTCTGAAACCCTCTATTTAGAAGAATTTACAAGACTTCCCAATGATTTTATGCTCCTGCTGTACCAGGAGCTTTTCTTTCACAGCCTTTAACACTCCTTAAAAAATATTATCTCTGTTATTATTTGAATAATGTCTTCCTATGAGTATGTAGGTTCCAGATGTCAGGGGTGTTGTATGTTGCTCAATGCTGTGCTTTTTTCCCCCAGTACACTGCCTTACATATAGTAGCTATTTAAAGAATGTAGAAATTTAAACAAAATTTTTGCATAAGTGTATAATATATCGAGGCATAATCAAAGAAGCTTATGCAACATATCAGAGAAGCTTATGTGGAAGGAGAAGGAAAAGAGAAGTTTCAAGAACAAAAAAATGAAGAAGACAGAGAAGAAGGAAGAAGAAAGGACAGTGTGACAGATGAGGTAGAAGAGGAAGGAGAGAGAAAGAGATTATACTGAAGTTAAAAGCCCGTAAGATAGCAGAGTAACACTGTTGCTGCTGACAACTGGGAAGCTGTACTTCTGGACAAGGATCTAAAGGGAGAAGTATCAAGAGACCAACTCCATCTCTGCTCTCTATATTGGTGGATTAGCCAAAAGAGCATTCGGGCTTCCCCATAACATCTTACAGGGGAAACTCAAAACAAACATTTTGGCCAGCTCAAGTTATCTCTCTATTTCAGCTTCCACATACATGAAAGTGAAAGTGAAGTCGCTCAGTCGTGTCCGACTCTTTGCGACACCAAGGACAGTAGCCTACCAGGCTCCGCTGTCCATGGGATTCTCCAGGCAAGAATACTGGAGTGGGTTGCCATTTCCTTCTCCAGGGGATCTTCCCAACCCAGGGATCTCAAACCCGGGTCTCCTGCATTGCAGACAGATGTTTTACTGTCTGAGCCACATAGGACAATTATAATGACCTAAAGGGATAACTAGGCAATGGTGCCCCACTCCAATATTCTTGCCTGGAAAATCCCATGGACAGAGGAGCCTGGTGGGCTGCAGTCCATGGGGTCGCTAAGAGTTGGACACGACTGAACAACTTCACTCTCACTTTTCACTTTCATGCAGTGGAGAAGGAAATGGCAACCCACTCCAGTGTTCTTGCTTGGAGAATCCCAGGGACGGGGAGCCTGGTGGGCTGCCGTCGATGGGGGTAACACAGAGTCAGACACGACTAAAGTGACTTAGCAGCAGTAGCTTAGCAAAGGGATAACAGAGGATTAAGTGTGCTAACTCAGAACAGCTCCTGGTACATGTGAGCACTAAACAGATCTTAGTCACCTTCATGTTCCTTTTCTTCATTGTCACCATAATATCATCATGACTATCACTGCATTTCTTCTATAACTTGTACCATTCCACAGGGCAGTGGCACCACTCAAACCTCCCCTATTTCTACGTGCAAACACATAGGACACTGTTGTTGTTAAGTTGGGAAGTCCTAGCCGACTCTTTTGTGACCCCATGGACTGTAGACCACCAGGCTCCTCTGTCCATGGGATTTTCAGGCAAGAATACTGGAGTGGGTTACCATTTCCTTCTCCAGGGAATCTTCCTGATCCAGGATCAAACCCACACCTTCTGCAACTGCAGGAAGATTCCTTACCACTGAGCCACCAGGGAAGCCCATGATATTGTTAGGCAGCTCAATAATTTGGAGCCTTGTAAATAACTCCACAAGCTTCTCTATTCATCTGTCACAGCAGAAAGTGAAACAACTGTAAAAACCCCAGACATTTCAGAAAACTTAAGGACAGTAGTCCCTTTCTAATACAATTTGAAAACAACAAAAGAAAATAAAAGTTATTGAAACAGTGATAGACTTTATTTTCTTGGGTTCCAAAATAACTGTGGATGGTGACTGCAGCCATGAAATTAAAAGACATTAGCTCCTTGGAAGAGAAGTTATGACAAACCTAGACAGCATATTAAAAACCAGAGACATCACTTTGCCAACAAAGGTCTGTATGGTCAAAGCTATGGCTTTTCCAGAAGTCATGGACAGATATGAGAGTTGGACCATAAAGAAGGCTGAGCACCAAAGAATGGATGCTTTTGAACTGTGGTGCTGGAGAAGACTCTTGAGAGTCCCTTGGACAGCACAGAGATCAAACCAGTCAATCCTAAAGGAAATCAACCCTGAATAGTTACTGGAAGGACTGATGCTGAAGTCGAAACTGCAATGCTTTGTCCACCTGATGTGAAGAGTTGACTCATTGGAAAAGACCATGATGCTGGGAAAAACTGAGGGCAGGAGAAGGGAGAGACAGAGGATGAGATAGCTGGATGGCATCCTCAACTCACTGGACATGGGTTTGAGTAAACTCTGGGAGAAAGTGAAGGACAGGGAAGCCTGGCATGCTACAGGCCATGGGGTCACAAAGAGTCAGATATACTGAATGACTGAACAACAAATTCTTTTAAATTCATTTGAAACTTCTCTATACAATGTTCAAGATCAGGAAGTACCCATATTAGTTGCTCCTTTATTTTCTAAGTCATAATATAAAAAATAGAGATGTCATATTATTATTAATGTTTTTGCTGAAGAGTAAATAGGCCAACAGTAATTCACTGCAGGGCCTACTTATTTGAAGGATGAAAACTAAAATGTCTAATCAACCCACTGTTAGTTCTGCTTCAACACTGCTGTCCAAAACTGAGTACAACCCAACAAAAACAATGTTATCACAAAGAAGTAATCCATGCACAACAAGATGAAAAGTTTTATCATTTTCACTAGAAATTGAAGAAGCAGAGTCCATACGTATACAGATACCAGGGGTAAAAAACTTGTGAAAAACTCCCTAGAAGACAAGTTGGTAAAGTGGACGGAACACTTTAAAACTTCCACACCCTTGATTTCTAAACACATGGGGGAAAAGTAGGAAAATCCAGAGCTTAGTGGTTAAATGCCTGAGTTGTGCTGTGTGTCCAGTCATGTTCAATTCTGGGGCTCCATGCACTGTAGCCCACCAGGCTCCTCTGCCCATGGAATTTTCCAGGAAAGAATATTAAAGCAGTGCCATTTCCTACTCTAGATGATCTTCCCAACCCAAGATTCAAATCTGTGTCTCTTGAGTCTCGTGTATTGGCAGATGAGTTCTTCACCACAAGTGCCACCTGGGAAATGCCTGGGCTGCAGCAATAAAATGCCTAGCAAGGAAGCCTCACTTACAAGTAAGGGACCTTGGCAAGAGACTATATCTCTGACCTCTGTTTCTTTATATGTAAAACAGTAACAACTCTACCTTCCTCACATGTCTGTTTTGAGAATTAGAAGCCCTAATACTAAGAAATATATTTAGAATGCTACCAGGCAGAGAGTAAAAATTTCTTTGCTGTTTTTATTGTCAAAGCTGTTCTTTTAAAGATCCTTAACAACCACAAAAACTTGTTAATAAATAGGCTGTTGAACATTCAGTTCAGTTCAGTTCAGTTGCTTAGTCATGTCTGACTCTTTGCAACCCCATGAATCTCAGCACCCAGGCCTCCCTGTCCATCACCAACTCCTGGAGTTCACTCAGACTCGTCCATCGAGTCCGTGATGCCATCCAGCCATCTCATCCTCTGTCGTTCCTTTTTCCTCCTGCCCCCAATCCCTCCCAGCATCAGAGTCTTTTCCAATGAGTCAACTCTTCTCATGAGGTGGCCAAAGTACTGGAGTTTCAGCTTTAGCATCATTCCTTCCAAAGAAATCCCAGGGCTGATCTCCTTCAGAATGGACTGGTTGGATCTCCCTGCAGCCCAAGGGACTCTTAAGAGTCTTCTCCAACACCACAGTTCAAAAGTGTCAGTTCTTTAGCGCTCAGCCTTCTTCACAGTCCAACTCTCACATCCATATATGACCACTGGAAAAACCATAGCCTTGACTAGATGGACCTTTGTTGGCAAAGTAATGTCTCTACTTTTCAATATGCTATCTAGGTTGGTCATAACTTTTCTTCCAAGGAGTAAGCATCTTTTAATTTCATGGCTGCAGTCACCATCTGCAGTGATTTTGGAGCCCCCAAAAATAAAGTCTGACACTGTTTCCCCATCTATTTCCACATTAGGGGACCTATAAAGTAACTTCACTGAAGAATTGATGCTTTTGAACTGTGGTGTTGGAGAAGACTCTTGAGAGTCCCTTGGACTGCAAGGAGATCCAACCAGTCCATTCTGAAGGAGATCAACCCTGGGATTTCTTTGGAAAGAATGATGCTAAAGCTGAAACTCCAAATTTTGGCCACCTCATGCGAAGAGTTGACTCATTGGGAAAGACTCTGATGCTGGGAGGGATTGGGGGCAGGAGGAGAAGGGGATGACAGAGCATGAGATGGCTGGATGGCATCACTGACTCAATGGATGTGAGTCTGAGTGAACTCCGGGAGCTGGTGATGAACAGGGAGGCCTGGCGTGCTGCGATTCATGGGGTCGCAAAGAGTCAGACACGACTGAGTGACTGAACTGAACTGAAAATAACTTATAAGAGATTTATATAATGGTTATGATCTAATAGTAGTCCAGAAAGCAGAAAACATTATTGCACATAACTTCATAATTTTACATGACTTTGTCCATATTAAAAATATACATACAAAAAGACAGAAGAGCTTGTCTGGTGGTCCAGTGGTTAAGAATCCACCTTGCAGTGCAGGGGATGCAAGTTCAAACTCTGGTCAGGGAACTAAGATTCCACATGCTATGGAGCAACTAAGCCTGAGTGCCACAACTAGAGAGTCTGTGAGCTGCAATAAAGACCCAATGCAGACAAATTACATAAACAGATATTTTTTAAAAAGATGGAGAGAAAATGTAGCAAAATTCTCAATATATTTATTTATGTGTGGTATTAAAGATAATTTTTGTTTTCTCCTTTTTAGTTTTTAGACTTTTCCCAAACTTTCTATATTATTCATACATTGTATTACATAAGAAATCAAAAATTGAATCAATTTCAAAAAATTGAAATATTTTCTTTAAAAAAAAACTAATACCCTCAGGATTTGAAGGAAAGTAAAATAGGTGGAGCAGGAATTTTAGGGCAGTGAAAATACTCTATAGAACACCAAAATGATAGATATATATCATTAGACATTTGTCCAAAGTTACAAAATGTTCAAAATTATGAGTAAACCCTAACATAAACTACAGACTTTGGATGATAATGATGTGTCAGTGTGGTTTAGTCCCTAAGCCATGTCCAGCTCTTTGCAACCCCATGGACTGCAACACACCAGGCTTCCCTCTCCTTCACTATCTCCTGGAGTTTGCTCAAACTCATGTCCATTGATTCAGTGATGCCATCCAGCCATCTCATCCTCTGTCACTCCCTTCTCCTCTATGCCCTTAATCTCTGTATATCCATCAATTATACCAATGTACCAATCTGGTGGGGGTGTTGATAATGCAAGATGATACATACATATGGGCACATGAGGATATAGGAATCTCTGTACCTCCTCCTCGATTTTGCTGGGAACCTAAAACTGCTCCCCCCACCAAAAAAATAAAATACATAAATTAATCTTTTAAAGAAAAAAAAGTACCCTTCACTGTTATCAAACTTTGACTTTCAGCTTTATGTCAGTTATGTACATATTAATCAGAAATTAGTTAGCATATTAATGGAAATTTTCTCTTTTAATTTTAAAAATTGCCCATGCTATTTTTCATGAACTAGTTCTATAGAAGCTTCTGTAGTTTAATTTATTCAGGAAAATATGTTTTACTCAAACTTACATTCTATCTTTTTCTTACACTTTGTTTTAATTACCTGAGAGCCTCAGAGCAGTAAAGGCAGAAAATAAAAATAACGCAGGTAACAAATTACTGCATTGGTTTTATTATCTATTACTTCACTATTGCCTGAAGTACACTATTTATTACTTTCAGTCTGCTTGAATTTCTTATCAGGTAATTCTCTGAGTCTTAAATAGTTTAATGCATTGGAAATACAGAGACAGTAAAGGATGATTACTTGTTATTTTTATTTTCTCAGAAACATGCTGCTCTTTTAGTAACATGCTAAGCCACCATGCTCAAGAAAAGAAAAACTAAAAAGCATTTTAGCAGGTAAATACACTTGTTTGAGAAGGCAGACTATTGAACAGAGTAGTAGAAGTACAGCTATAGCTGCAATTGAATTAACTATGAAATTTTACTCATTCACAATTTTAGAACTTAGAAAATACTGCAGAGATTACTCTCTGTAATTTGTTCAAGTAATGAATTTTATATGCATGGATTCATTAACCAGAAAATATTTGGTAGGATTTCCCAGACCAATTAACTACAGCACTTCATGTGGATAAGGGTAAAAACATTTAAAAAAAAAAACAGAAATATTTTGTAGATAATTGTTAATTCTATTTTGTTGTTGTTGTTAATTCAATTAATTCTGTTTTCAATGCCCCCCAAATGGATCATTTCCTAAGGTTTTCAAACATTTTAAAATTAAACTTAATTTTATTTCCTTTTATGACATTATAAGAAAAAAGATGAATGCTTTCCAATTCATAATCACAAAGCTTACAAAACCTTCCCACTCATGGAGTCCCATAAGTCAGTGACTATGGGGCAGACAAAACAATTCATCTTAGCTAGTTTCTCCATAACAGTCATGTCTACTCACATGGCTTAGCTATATGTTATATACATATGTGTATGTGTATGTATATGTATATAAACAGATATATGTATGTACACATATATTTAACTCATATGATAGTCTTGTTACTTAAAATCATAAAATGAAACTGTATGAAAAATTACCAAGGCTATAAACAGTCTAATTGAGAATCCAACTAAAGCAACGAGTTTTGTTTCCAAGTAAAAAGCTACTTATTACATACTCCAATATCTCCCTAATCATATATACTCCAATATCTCCCTAATCAATAAGATCTGTGATCCCATATTAACACCAACACTTGATGCAAGCCAAGTTTGCCAGTGACTTCTTAAAAGAGCTTCCCATGTGGTACAATGGTAAAGAATCTGCCTGCAATGTAGGAAACATTGAGATTATATGAGAATTATTCTTTAAAAGCACTGTTTCTTCTGCATTACTTCATTTAAAAAAAAAAGAATCATTCCATACCTAGTAAGCCAGAAATTGCTAATTTTATCCCTACAACTTTAGCATTTCACCACTAACTTTTTCTCTGTGTATAAAAAGCAACATGGAATTATCTTGCACTCCAATGCTATTTCCCCTCCTCAAGTCCTCCTTTCTACCTTTTCAAACCTTATCCACATCTCAAAGACCCCAAATTTTCCTTTTCAACTCTTCATTCCCCTAAAAGCTTAATCATCATGAAAATCTCCACTGTCTATTTATATTTTCTTTACTGGGGTATAGTTGTTTCATAAAATCTCCACTGTTTAATTGTAACAGTCGGATATGTGAGTTCCTGTATATGGCACTGATCCATTTTTGTTAATCATGACAATCTGAATAAATCATAAGCTTCTTCAAATTCATATCTTACTATCTTTTTAAGCTTCTACCACTCTTTTCACCAAAGGTTTACCATGGTACTAAGTACATAGTAAGTATTGGTTTATAAATCTACATATTCTTATTCTCAAGTCTCTTTTCTTAGATCACAGTTAGAGTACTCACTAAAAGCAGCAATTTCTTTTCATAGTATTGATGCTGAAAGACGGGATAAGCATCTCCCAGACAACTCTCTGAGTTCACTGAGATCAGAATCTCAAACTACTCATACTGGTAGCAATAAAATGATAACATAGTATTTGGCACACAGTAACTACTGAATAAATATGTTGAATTATACTTAAGGCTTTTCCATTATAGTAGAGAAGACCTAGAAACTCATATTATTTCTGAACAGTCAAGCTATTTGAGGTCTTACTAAATTCAGAGGGCAGAGTAAATCTGCCCTTAGACACTGTAGAAATCCCAACCCTCTTCTCCTAATATTCAATCTAATTATAAATGTTTAAGTAACAATAGCTAACGATAAGAAATACCAATAGTAATGAAATGTTATTACTATTAAAGAGTTCCAAGTACCTACTATTCTATTGGAATCCGTCCCACTACCTGAGCTGACTAAAGTACAGAAAACTTCTAAAAAGAAAATAAATTTCAAAATAACCTCAAACAAAAGTCCAATATTGTTGGTGCAGAATTTATACAAAAATAAAGAAAAATATTCAAAAAAAGATACTGCATTTTAGACAGAATGAACAGGGGGAAAAACAAATATCATATGGTGAATGATATAGTAATCAAGTCATAATCACTTTCTTATTTTTATCTTCTGTTCCAAGTTAATAAGAGCTCTGTGCTAATTTATATCAAAACACATCATGGCCTAAAATTATACCATTGCCAATAAAAGAATTAGAATTCTAAATGCAACAGTTTGTATTTAATATATTCCTATGATAACCTGCCAGAATAGCGAATGTAATAACTGATAGTGATATTTATATTTACAAATCATAAGCATAGACACTAACAGGTTTTTCAGTTATTCCCCATTCAAAATTACATCATAGACATGTTCAGTCATGTGTGCTACATTATCTTAAAAAGATAAATGCTGGACAACTGCAAGATGTCATAGGTTAAACATGCCCTATAAATATTTTGTTCTTGAAATAACTCTCCTACAATATAAATGGCCAGCATTTTGAGATTCAGACATATTATATACAACTCCATGTGCAAACTTAGGAAGATGATATCCTCCTCACAAAAGTTAACATTCACATCAAATCATGTATCATTCATAAAGTTTACTCCTGAGAGTGAAATCTTAAATCAATCAGGCCCCAGCACCCAATCAAAGCTTACCAAGCATCAAGTCAACATTTCATCTTTAAATAAGCCTAGAAGACAGATCTTTTAATTTAATTGGTTGTACATTTTCTATGCTTTTCTATTTCTTTTACATACCAGTTTGCTTGGCGTTGTTTTCCCTAAAAAGAAAAATCCTCAAGCAAATGAAAACACAGAAAGAGTGAAAGGGAGAGAGACCCACAGACTCCCTGATTTACTTCTTTGTGATTCCAACCAAGATCTATGGTGAGGTTAAAAGTTTCACAATATATCAACCTGGTCTACAAGCATCTACAAAATAAGGATGCAAAGCAGAACTGGGACCACGTGCAGTTTCTTGTCATTTATTCTGTCTAAAATAGAGAGTGGAGTGACACATGGTAATATTAGAAGTATTTGCCCAAAGATGCCATTTTCATTGACTACCTTTCTCTTAATCTCAGGCTCCTGGATGAAACAGTAAAAACGTTTCTGTGCTGATGAAGTTTCCCATATCCCCCATCTTAGAAACCTCAACAACTGAAAAGCACAATTCTACCAAAAGGAACTTGCAAAAATTTGTTCATTTTTTTAAAAAAATCATTATGTTTCAAAAGAAAACACAACCTGCCAAAGATGTCAAATAAAAGGGTAACAAAGAAACAAACATCATCTTTAGAACTGAATTTCAATGCATAACCTTGCCATCTGCCAACCAGTTGTGAAGCAGTGATCCTAGAGAAGCCCTGAAACATGAACAAGTAAGTTTCCTCCTCGGATTGATCACCTGTATCACTCTCCGCTTCCAGGTTAGTAATTATATTGTCGATGGAGTAGCCTCCAAGAGACACTTGCCATCCATCGCTAAACCGAACCCTGTTGATAAATGGGCCATTTAAACAGACTTGCATTTGGTAACATTTGCTGAGTTCAGTTCACAGAGACAATGGGGAGATGGGAAGAAAAAAAAGGGGGTGGGGGCTCTATCTTTACATTTGGATTCGAAATTGGACCAAAGAGGTCAGTCTCTAGAGGCCCGACATCCAAAGGACCCTCAGTCTCCTCCCACTTGGCCTCTAAAACAGGATTACATTTTGGATCTAGACTATGCCCCACCCCTTCCCTTCCCACCGTGGCTACCACCTTAGAAGTTACCGCCGTAGCTCTCCTGCGACTAGGGGTGCGGATTCTCTGACGCAAAACAGCACCGGGCACCAATTCAGTAGCGGAGAACTACTGGGTTGGGACAGCCACCAGCTCGTCCAAGAAGCCACCTTCGGGCTCGCGGGAGACCCCACCGCCGCATCCCTGCCCTCGCCCCCGCCTGGAGCTGCAGCGGGAGTTACGCATCCTCAGCCTTGACACTGTCTGCGCTTCTTTCTATCCGGATCAAGGCTGGTGGGGGTGAAAGGGCAGAAGTAGAATGGGTGTTCGTGGGAGCGAGGAAGAACCAAAACAGTCCGGGTCCCCAAAAGCTAGAACTCAAGTGGCCAGAAGCTGGTGCACGCGCATCACACACACGCACACATACATGCACACACACACACCCCGAGGCGCTCTGTGCCCCAGCTTCTATGCCAACTGGCGATAGGACGGGAAGAAGAAAGGAGGTGGGGTAGCGGGCAGGCCCGGAGTTACTAAGGAGTGCAGCGGTTGGCCCCTGAACTGCGAAACTGAGGAAGTCCCAGACCCTTCTACATCCCATGTCTGAGATCTCCTGCAAGCAACCCCGGGTCGCTTTCCTTCCAGCAGGGTTCGGGGCTCTGGAAGCGGGGAGCAGAGCTGGAGTCGAGCTTCTCAGGCTGCCCTCCCGGGTCTGGCTCGGGGCCGAAACCCCGTCCCATCAGCCTTGGTCCAGGAAGGCTGCCAGGCAAGGAGCGACAAGCCTGGGAGAGCAAGAGGGCACGAGAGAAGCATCTTGCACTCTCAGGCCGGTGGCTGGCCTCTGCCTCTGTCGACACACCCCCAGTTAATCCTCTACTCTCTGTCTCTCTTACACACACACACTCACACACACACTTAGATACGGAGACTCGCATGTTCACCCCTCCTACCAGCCCAGGTCCATCGATTAAAAACACTAGTTGATTTCTTCCTGATTAAAAACAAGAAAGTGCAACAACTTCTCGGGAGTCTCAGGAGCAGAGCAAGTCTATCTGCGGGGCGTCCTCTTTCTATAGTTTCCTAGGAGTTAAGAAATCTGGCGGTCCCCAGTGAAAACGGACCCCTAGTGGGTAAAAGACAACGAACTCCTTCCCCAACCCTCCACCCCCGAACCCCCCGCCACCTCTCACCTCCTTAAGTTCCTTGGCCACGTCCTTCAGGTCGCCCAGGACTAATTCCAGATCCTCCACGATGATCTTGATCTGCTCCTTCACCTTGGTTTTGGAGGCTGCCGGCGGTCCCTCGGCTGGAGAGGACGAGGAGGGGGTCCCCTTGGACTTGGCTGACATTCTTTGGGGGCAAGCGAGGCAGGTCAGCACAGGCGGGCCAGCGGAGGATGCTGCGCGCCCCGGTCCCCCACATCCTGGACGCTCCCCGGGCAGCGGCGGGTGGTGGCTGCGCTCGGCGCTCGGCCGGGCGGCCGCACCGTGGTGGTGCTGCCATCGGCTCCCCAAGACACGGCGCTCGGCGCCGGGCTGCAGACGGGCGAACAGCGCGCCTGCGCCTCCGCCCGCCGCTCTCGCGCACACACGCGCTCGCTGCTCCCCGCCCGCGCGCCGAGAGGGGCGCCGGGCCCGCCGGCCCGGCTGTCAGCTGCAGTCCCCGGCACGTGCCTCCTCCGGGATCTCTCCGGAATACCTGGGCGTCTGGGAGCAGGGTCCTGCCCACCCTCTCGTCTAGATCCTGAAATGCCCTCCCTCGTTTGATCATGCTGGATGTCTTTTCACATCCAGCTTGGATTCCTTCTGTTTCCCTCCACCAGCAGGGATCAGGATCCCCGCCACACTTTTTCTGATCAATTAATCAAGAACCACAGTAGGGTCAGAAGTTGGATTTAGGGTTAGTAAAAGCGAACCTAAACGTTTATCCAGAGCTAGAGTATGTCCAGAAGGCCTCCAGTCACTCTCCTACTCAGCTAAGAGTTAACACAGACGAACAGGTTTAAAAAAGAGGAGAGAGAAGTCGATAAAATTGACCCCTCACCCCCTGGAATCATGACAGTTAAACAGTGTTCTTGAAAGAGGTAGCTTAATCCTGCTGATTCCACAGAGCTAATAGAGCATTTATTAATTGCAAGTCCTCTCACCAAAAAATCCCCTGGGAGACTGAGTCATCTTGGCTCTACTTATCTGGGACAGTTGTTTTTGTTTGTTTGGTTGTAATGGTCCTTCTTCTTTTCACGACCTATGCTGATGTATGTTTTGGGTAGAGGGGGAAATACACTGGATCTCCTGCTGTGAGAGAGAATAAGAGTTTGATTCCAACTTTTTCTTTTTGTATCTATTTCAAATCTTTTGCAACTAAAGAGGAAATAACTTTTTGACTGCTCTGTTAAAAAGATCTAGGAAGGGAGTTAATAGGAAGCCTTGGGTTTCATTCTCAGTAGGTGGCTAGGATTCTCATTAGTTAAAAGTTCTAATTTCCTGAGTGGCAAACTCATGGGTTATTAGCTATTGACCTAGAGGGCTGGATTTACTTTGTTTTCTTCAGTGCCCTCTACTCCAAATTATTATTTTAATAGGCTTCCCATTTGGTCATGCCTTAGCAGGCATCTCTGTCTCTTACTTGTCATACCCCAGGTTGTTCCAACATGCTTCCATACAAGAAGAAAATCTTGGCAGTGCCCCTCTTCCTAGTCCCTTAGGCCCCTCATATTCAGTCTCTTCATTCTGAATAATTCATCTTGATAAATCCTTGTAAGTCTTATTTGCAATATGGAAGGAAAAAAAAAAAAAAAAAAAAAAAAAAACCCCCCCCCCCCCGCCCCGTCTTGCGCGCGTTACAATAGCCAGGACAGGACCGGCCACAGCGGAAGTAAAATAGCGTGGTATATTTAGAAATCCCGCCCAAAAGATAAATCGCTCAGTTCTAGAGATGGATGTTTGGAAAATTTATTTAGAATTTAGAAAGTAAAATCCCCTATGGAGCACAGGCACGAGGTATGGGGCTTTTGGCCTGAGGGGGGGGGTGGGTGGTTTGGGGGGCGTGAACGGCGCGCTAATCTTGTTTGGTGGGTGCGGGGGGCGAGGGTGTCAGGGGGTGTGGGGTGGGGGTGGGGGGCTCGGAAAAAAAAAAAAAAAAAAGAAGAAATGCAGGATTGCAGCAGAAAGGTCAGAAATAAAGGCCCTTTGGGAAAAAAAAATTTAATGTAAAATTCATTGAAAAATCCGGGGGAAAATAAGAAAGGTAGAAAGCAGAGGCTGATGGAAAAAAATTAAAATAAGGCAAGAATAAAGAAACCAGTGTGCACTAAGTAAACTGGAGAGAAGAGGGAAGAAATAATTATGTGTTAAATAAGTAATATGCTTGAATTCTCTAAGGTAAAGAGACTATATAGTTTTAAATGACCATGTGTCTGCAGGTTCTTCTTTATATTAAAAGATGTAACAGTAATAAGTATATACAACAGATTTACAAACTCCTCCATTTTAAATTCCTAATCTTTAATTATACTCTTACTTAATATTGGAAGACGGATAAGTGGTCAGAAATGGCAGAAAAGAAGGTGAGAAAGAGGGAAGGTGCTACTCCTTTATATCTGAATTTCTGACTCTCAATAGTAGACAAGTGAATAGAAAAGCCCTCAAAACTCAGAAATAACAAAGTTAGGCAAGAATACTGGAAAATAGGAAAGAAGATGATGTTTTGGTGGTTTTCTCCCACAGACAAAGTAAGTTTCATTAATATAAGAATATTTTCATGCTATGCTAAATCTCCTTCACTGACAATTAAAAAATTTCTTTTCTTCTATAATATCTATGAAATCAATTCTGAATATTCACTAGAAGGACTGTTACTTCATGAAGCTGAAGCTCTATTACTTTGACCACCTGATGCCAAGAACCTGCTCATTGGAAACGACCTTGATGCTGGGAAAAGTTGAAGGCAGGAGGTGAAGAGGATAAGATGGTTGGATGGCATCACTAGCTCAATGGACATGACTTTGAGCAAACCGCAGGAGAAAGTGAAGGACAGGGAAGCCTGGTGTGCTGCAGTCCATGGGGTCGCAAAGAGTTGGACACCAATTAGCGAGTGAACAACAGTAGATTAGTGAGTCCAACTATTTTGGATCAAAATCGAATCATAATTATTACTATAAAATATGCTGTACACATCCATATCACAAATTACTTTTAAGTAAAGGCTAGCCTCCATCTATATATCTATCATCTATCAATCTGTAAACATGATATGGAGTTAACTGAAAGGAGAAAAGTTGAAATTGGCTTCCAAATCAGCAGTGATGACTACCACTATCTATCAGTCATTAATCAGGTATGCATAAAATATTCCTAAAGAAGGAAGTTTCACAAAGAGAGTTAAAGATATTGAGGGGAAGGAGACAGAATGAGAAGAACAGAAGGATATAGTCAAGTCTATTCACTCTATTTTTTTAAATCACCTTTGGGAAAATTTGGGCTTCCTTTGTGGCTCAGCTGGTAAAGAATCTGCCTGCAATGCAGGAAACCTGGGTTTGATTCCTTGGTTGGGAAGATCCCCTGGAGAAGGGAAAGGCTACCCACTCCAGTATTCTGGCTTGGAGAATTCCATGGACTATACAGTCCATGGGGTTGCAAAGAGTCAGATACATCCCTTTGATGCATCCTGTTCTTTCTCAGAGATTAGTATGTATGATGTTTTAAAGCCAACTTATGGTGATCACACAGCAAAAATGACACCTAATAAAATTTCTTATGAATGTGTTCATAAATATGTTTATGTACTAGTGGTAGAGGCAAATGAGTACATACACAAACCATATCACTTATAAACTTAGAATAACAGACTGCTGATAGAAAAGTATCTTATTTTTTTAGAAATGACTGTGCAGCCAGCGTTTTATTCTTTCTGTCTGTTTAGTCAGTATTTTCTGAGTGTTGCAGCAGGAAGGATTGGATAATTACAGGAGATCATCTAATGGTGGTTTGTTCAGTTCCGGGCACTTATCAATATTCTCCTCTGTGTGTGTTTAATTTACTGAATTCAAGCTGCAATAATTAACCTACAAAAGGAATGCTACAACACTGCCATACTTTTTAATTCATGAAGAACTCAAAAATATTCCCAAAATATTTTGTTGGCAGCAGCTTTTATTACTGTACTATCATAATAATGTTCATTGCGTCTTTAAAAAGAGGATAATATGCGTAATAATGGCAACACTGTTTTCATTTTTTTCTTTTGCATAAACTTTGTAAAATCCAGTGACGTCATTAGAGATTTTTGAAAACATTAAGAAAAAGAAAAAAAAATGGGGGAATGACAACTTTGTTCCCATCAAAATAGTTTTCACTGGCTGAAAAATAATGGAGAACAGCATGGATATCTATGAGAGAAAATACTGCTTATGAAATGCAGCAGAGGAAAATGAGTTAAATTCTCCACATGCACACTAAGAAATATACTGTACACAATATGCCTAGGCAGCAATTCTCAAAGGCACTAGAGCTTCTTACTGTTAAGAAGTAATTCATCACTGCTGGGGGCTGACTAGCTGTTATAGTTTGGATTTGGAAGCCAATTTTAACTTTTCTCCTTTCAGTTAACTCCATATCATATTTACAGATTGATAGGTGATAGATATACAGATGGCAGCTAGCCTTTACTTAAAAGTAATTTGTGATATGGATGTGCATAACATGTTTTATAGTAATAATTATGATTCAATTTTGATCCAAAATAGTTGGACTTACTAATTTACTGTTACAGTTCAGTTCAGTTCAGTCACTCAGTTGTGTCCGACTCTGCGACCTCATGGACTGCAGCACGCCAGGCCTCCCTGTCTATCACCAACTCCTGGAGTTCACTCAGACTCTTGTCCGCTGAGCCGGGGATGCCACCCAACCATCTAATTCTCTGTCATCCCCTTCTCCTCCTGCCTTCAATCTTTCCCAGCATCAGGGTCTTTTCAAATGAATCAGTTCTTCACATCAGGTGGCAAAAGTATTGGAGTTCTAGCTTCAGCATCAGTCCTTCCAATGAACACCCAGGACTAATCTCCTTTAGGATGGACTGGATGGATCTCCTTGCAGTCCAAAGGGCCTCTCAAGAGTCTTCTCCAACACCACAGTTCAAAAGCATCAATTCTTCAGCACTCAGCTTTCTTTATAGTCCAACTCTCACTTCCATACATGACCACTGGAAAACCATACATCAGAGCTTGTTAATGGACCCCACTACCAGGGTGTCTGATCCAGTAGGTCTGGGGAAAGGGTCTGAAATTTGTATTCTACTAAGTTTCTAGGCCGATGGAAATGGTCAAACTCTGAAAGCCATTATCTAGAAAGATTGAAAGAAAACTGTAGGCTCCTTTTAGCCAAAATAAACCTTAAAGATCATCCGGTTAGAAATCTTCATTTGATAGATGAGGAAACATGGTCTGGGGAGGTTAAATGATACCTCCAATACATCACATCTAGGGAATATAAATTGGAAGCTGGAACCTCATACTGCCTTAGACATCTTGTGGTTTTGTCTCCATTTGTCTGGAGAAGGTCTCCTTTTAACCTATCCATTGCTCTTGGCTGATGGCTGTCTATTATAGAAGCATATTGGTGAAAAACAAATGTGATCTGGAAGTTAAAATACAAATGTATCCAGAATAATTAGAGCTGTGTCTATTCCAATGTAGCTGATCAATAAATACTTGATAGGGAGATGAATGAATGAAGTGTTGTCTATTTTGTGTGTTTTGAAACTAATTTAATTTGACAAATATTTAGCAAATGGTTAGCTTAGGTAAGAATCTACGCTATGGAGTAGATATGCCACTAGGATTAGCAAGACATAGCCCCAGCAGGAACAATTAGATAATCCCACACATGATTCTAATATAAAATGATTTTACCTCAGAGTATCTCTTTTATGCCCTCTTTCTCAACTATAGTCAGTTTACTTTACTTACTACAAAGTTAATGTATATTTAAGATTGTTTTCCTTACTTTTTATTCATGAGACAGAAACTGAACTTTTGCTTAACTGAACAAAGGAAATTATCTCATAGCTTAACCATAGAAAGGCAAGAAGAGACATATTTTCTAGTAGAATTGGAGCCAGAAATGGAGTCAGAGTCCATTGGGACTGCTTATTTCTGTATTTCTGTCCTTGTATCCCATCCTCTTTTAGTGGATTGGCTTCAGTTTCTCCCTAAGGTTGAACTTTGGTCAGTGATAAATCCATACTCACATCTTATAACTCTGCAAGTAGAAAAAAAAAGAGCTAATTACAGTAAGCTCTAAGGAGAGGACTTTGAGAGGTCTAGCTTCAGTCATAGGCATACACAGTGGTCAATTGCTATGATAGGCTCAGGTGCAAAGTTACTATTACAGTGTGCCATTCTTAGAGAAAAGTCTAAGATATAAATAAATATATTTGTATATTTATTACCATGACTCTCCAGTAGGTGGCAGTAAGATTAGTCAGTCTACTAAAATGGGTGTGTTACGATAATTTTCTAATCTATAGAAGTAAAGTATCTTTAGGAAGCAAAATTATTTTCAGATTCATATAAATAAAGACATCATATGAATCAGCAATGGTTCTACCTGGGTCAGGGCTTCCCAGGTAGTGTTAGAGGTAAAGATCCAGCCTGCAAATGAGGGAGATGTAAGAGATCCTGGTTTGATCCCTGGGTCAGGAAGGTCCCCTGGAGGAGGGCATGGCAACCCACTCTAGTATTCTTGCCTGTAGAATGCCATGGACAGAGAAGTCTCGCCAGCTATGGTCCATAGGGTTATAAACAGGCGGACATGACTGAAGCGACTTAATATTCACACATGCACTACTTGCGGAGAAGGCAATGGCACCCCACTCCAGTACTCTTGCCTGGAAAATCCCATGGATGGAGGAGCCTGGTGGGCTGCAGTCCATGGGGTAGCACAGAGTTGGACACGACTGAAATGACTTAGCAGCAGCAGCAGCAGCATGCACTACTTGGGTCAGTAACTGTTAATGAGGCAGTTTAATGACTGGCCCAACTTAGGTCAAGTTTCACCACTGACCTATTTCTCCCTCAAAGGTGGAGAAAAGTTATTTACCATACAGCCTATAGATTCTTTTGCATACCTGTAGATTGACATTTCTAAATTGCTTAGTTTCCCAAAGCTGCTGCTGCTGCTAAGTCGTGTCAGTCATGTCCGACTCTGTGCGACCCCATAGACGGCAGCCCACCAGGCTCCCCCCGTCCCTGGGATTCTCCAGGCAAGAACACTGGAGTGGGTTGCCATTTCCTTCTCCAATGCATGAAAGTGAAAAGTGAAAGTGAAGTTGCTCAGTCGTGTCTGACTCCTAGCGAACCCATGGACTGCAGTGCACCAGGCTCCTCCATCCATGGGATTTTCCAGGCAAGAGTACTGGAGTGGGTGCCATTGCAAAGCCAGCTGCACTCAAGTCTTAGTTTTAGCATTAATCACTGCATCCATTCCCATTTTAGGGTCCTAGCTCTAAAGACCTGCAATATTAATATTGTGATATACATACGTGTATGTGTGTGTGTGTGTGTGTGCAGTTGGTCATTCAGATGAACACAGCCCCTAAAACCCTTGGAATTTCCTGGGCAATAGTAACAATGTGAAAATGTTTGGTCTCTTGTCCTTTAGTTCTTGAAAATGCTACAAGGAAACTGGCTTTTGGATCTCACCCAAGGGAGAGTGCTGGTTGCCAAGAGAATCAACCATATGATTAGAAAGTTGGGATTTTAAAGCTCACTCCCTGATTCCCAGAAAGAGATGAGGAACTTGGGGTTAAATCAATCACCACTGGCCAATGATTTAGTCAGTCATGACTATGTAATGAATCCTCCATAAAAACCCAGAAGGACAGCTTTTGGCACCCCTTTTGGACAGCTTTCAAGATGGGGAACAAGAATGTTTCCAAGTGCTGGCCCCAGCCTCCAGGTGGACAGAAGCTCTTCTGTTCTGAACCTCACTCAATGTATCTCTTCATCTCACTGTTGATTTGTACCCTTTAGTATCCTTTTATAACAATCAGTAATCTAGTGAGTAATGGGTTTTCTTGAGTTCTGTGAGCAGTTCTAGCAAATTCTTTGAACCTGAGGAGGGGATTGTGGGTACCTCTAAATTTTAGCCAGTTGGTAAGAAGTATGGACAACAACCAGGACTTGTGATTGGGGTTTGAAGTAAAGGGAGGGGTTCTGGGACTAAACACTTTACTTGTAGAATCTAATTCTACCTTCCAGTAAATAGTGTGAGCACTGAGTTGAATTTTCAGACATGCTGCTGGTATCCAGAATTGCTTGTTGGTGTGGGGAAACCTACACATATACACACACACACAAACACACACATGTATGCGTGCTCACATTGGAATTGAGCCCAAGAACTCATTTCAAGGACTTACTAAAACCATAGTTGTTAAATTACCCCACCATGTGTGCAAGCAAAATGCTGAAACTACTATACCCTTTCACTTAAGTTTTTAAGAATTTCTACTCATTCTGAAACCTTGGGACCCATGCCTGACATCTCATTCTACCCAATCTCATTCCACCTGTCAGCTACAAACTGCTGGGCCAAGTGAAAAAAGAATCTGAGATTTTCAGTACCCTTACAGACTTGGCCAAAGAGGTGTTCTAAGAACTTGGCCAGTTGCTACCCTGCACAGATTAACAGTTTTTGCATGGAAAGAGATTCAGCAACAACTAAAGGATATTTGATCATTCTGTAGAGCCCAATATACCCTGCAAGCACTAAAATGACTGAAAGTTCTAGTCAACCATTCATCAGTTCAGTTCAGTCGCTCAGTTGTGTCTGACTCTTTGTGACCCCATAAACTGCAGCCCTCCAGGCCTCCCTGTCCATCACCAACTCCCAGAGCCCACACAAACCCATGTCCATTGAGTCAGTAATGCCATCCAACCATCTCATCCTTCGTTGTTCACTTCTCCTCCTGCCCTCAATCTTTCCCAGCATCAGAGTCTTTTCCAATGAGTCAGCTCTTTGCATCAGGTAGCCAAGGAGTGGAATTACAGCTTCAACATCAGTCCTTCCAATGAACACACAGGACTGATCTCCTTTAGGATGGACTGGTTGTATCTCCTTGCAGTCCAAGGGACTCTCAAGAGTCTACTCGAACACCACAGTACAAAAGCATCAATTCTTTGGCTCTCAGCTTTCTTTTAATCCAACTCTCAGATCCATACATGACCACTGGAAAAACCATAGCCTTGACTAGACGGACCTTTGTTGGCAAATTGATGTCTCTGTTTTTTAATATGCTGTCTAGGTTGGTCATAACTTTCCTTCCATGGAGTAAGCATCTTTTAATTTCATGGCTGCAGTCACCATCAGCAGTGATTTTGGAGCCCAGAAAAATAAAATCAGCCAGTTTCCACTGTTTCCCCATCTATTTCCCATGAAGTGATGGGACCAGATTTTCTGAATGTTGAGCTTTAAGCCAGCTTTTCACTCTCCTCTTTCACTTTCATCAAGAGGCTCTTTAGTTCTTCTTTACTTTCTGTCATAAGGGTGGTGTCATCTGCATATCTGAGGCTATTGATATTTCTCCCGGCAATCTTGATTCCAGCTTGTGCTTCCTCCAGCCAAGCGTTTCTCATGATGTGCTCTACATATAAGTTAAATAAGCAGAGTGACAATATACAGCCTTGACATACTCCTTTTCCTATTTGGAACCAGTATGCTGTTCCATGTCCAGTTCTATCTGTTGCTTCCTGACCTGCATACAGGTTTCTCAAGAGGCAGGTCAGGTGGTCTGGTATTTCCATCTCTTTCAGAGTTTTCCACAGTTTATTGTGATACATACAGTCAATGGCTTTGGTACAGTGCACCCAATTAATTCTATATACACATGAAGATCCTTATCCTTATTAAGTTTCAGAATTGTTTTGCTCCACGGAAATTAGTAAAGGTAGGCCAAGAGGCACTGCTGTTTCTAACAGAATAAAGAGGACAGAGAAGTTGGCAGAGGCTGTACCTCTCTGTCTGCTTATAGACAGCCTTGACCTCAAGGAATATAAAGCCATATCCTGCCAGGTGTAAAGTGGCACCAACATTATCCACTCTGTATGGCTAGATATAGTGTGCAGTTTAGTCTCTCATCTCGGATACAATGACCCAAATCTGGATACAATCTAGAACATTTTGTGTAATGATTAACTTCCAAAACTGTGAGAAAAATGACTCTCAGTGTTGAATGCACCCAACTTACAGTAGTGTGGTGTGGAAGTCCAAGATGACTAATATTTAGCTTTGTTTTGTTCTTCTAGCTTTATTTAAATATAATCAGCATATAATATTGTGTAATCTTTAGATGTAGACGTGTTAATTCAATACATTTACATGTTGCAGAATGATTACCACCATAGCATTAGCTGACACCTCTATTCCATTGATAATTACAATTTATTTTTTTGTAATAAGAACATTTAAGATCTGTTCTCTTAGTGCCTTTTAATTATATTATACAGTATTATTAGCTAAAATCACTGGGTTTCCTTGGTAGCTCTGATGGTAAAAATATGTGCCTGCAATGTGGGAGACCTGAGTTTGGGAAATCACTGCATGGCAGCTCACTGCAGTATTCTTGCTTGAAGAATTCTATTAACAGAGGAACTGGTGGGCTACAGTCCACGGGGTTAGAAAGAGTAGGACACAACTAAGCAACTAAGTACACACACATACCACTCTGTATGTGAGATCCCCAGAAGGCAATGGCACCCACTCCAGTACTCTTGCCTGGAAAATCCCATGGACGGAGGAGCCTGGTGGGCTGCAGTCCATGAGGTCGCTGAGGGTCAGACATGACTGAGCGACTTCACTTTCACTTTTCACTTTCATGCATTGGAGAAGGAAATGGCAACCCACCTCAGTGTTCTTGCCTGGAGAATCCCAGGGACGGGGGCCCTGGTGGGCTGCCGTCTATGGGGTCGCACGGAGTCGGACATGACTGAAGCGACTTAGCAGTAGCAGAAGGTATTCAGCTTATAAGTGAAATTTGTACCTTATGACCAAATTTTCCCCTAGCCTCTACCCTCCAACCCCTAGTAAACACCATTTTACTCCGTTTCTAGAGTTCAACATTTTTAGAGTCAATATATAAATGATATTATACGTTGTTTCCTCTGTCTGATGTATTTCACTTAGCATGATACCCCCAAGATCCATCCATGCTGTTACAAATGGCAAGATGTCTTGTTTTATCATGGTTGAATAATATTTCATTGTTTATGCACACCACATCTTCTTTATCTATTCATCCATTGACTGACATAGGTTATTTCCATACCTTTCCCATCATGAATAAAGCTTCCATGAACATGACCGTATACATAATTCTTTGAGATCCTGATTTTACTTCCTTTAGACATATATCTAGAAGTGCAATTGCTAGATTACCTGGTAATTCTAATATAGGATTTTGATATTGAGAAATGGGGCACTGCTGTGACGAATACCTAAAAATGTGGAAGCAGCTTTTGAATGGGGTAATGGGTAAAGGCTGAAAAGGTTTTGAGGTACATGCTTGAACTATGGACATTAAGGCCATTCTGGAGGGGGCTGAGAAATAAAATAGGAGATCAGAATAAAAAGCCTCCATCTTCTAAGAGACTGCATAAATACTCATGAATAGGATGTTTGTAGAAATATGGACATGAAGGGCCATTCTGGTGATGTCTCCTGCAGATCTAAGGATATGTTATTGTGAACTGGAAGAAAGGCTATTGTTATTATAAAGTGACAAAGTACTTGGTTAAAATATATCAGTTCAAGTATTTTACAGAAGACAGAACTCATAAGTAATGAAACTGGATATTTAATTAGAGAGATTTTCAAGCAAATGTTGAAGGATCAGTCTGGTTCCTCTTGACTGCTTACAGCATAAAGCAAAAAAAAAAAAAAATGAATTGAAGGAGGGATTTTTAAGCAAAAAAGAATTAGACTTAATGACTTGGAAAATTCTCAGTCTGACTATTTTGCAAAAGAAAGAAAAAAAAAAAAACCCACAAAGCATATTCTGAAGAGAATACGAAGGGAAGGGCTAGACAATCAATGAAAGATATTATGGAATTATAAAAACTGAAATATAGCCATTGAATTGAAGGGGACAGAGATGGAACAAAATGAAAGAAGGATGTCAGACTTTCTATTGGGTTGGATCATATCTCTGTAAGGATGGAAATATGTACTCTCTTTCAAGGAAATGGAAAGATCCCAGAAATCATGTCGAGATCATCAATCACCACTGCGGATTTAATAGACCAGATGGCTTTCATCCAAAGACTTGGGTATGAGACAGTCTTGCAAAGCAATGGGACAGGGAAACCCAGAGTCTTGGGGTATGAACCCCTCCCATCAGATTCACGGAAAATCTCTGTTGCCAACTTCAGCAGGTACTGAAGGCAGAACTTCTGCCACGGCAGGCCTGTAGTGTACAGCGCTGAAGGCGAGATGGGATTTACCTTGCTAGATGGTGAACTTGCTCAGAACCCATCATTCTTTCCTTCTTCCATGTTTTTCCCTTTTGGAATGGGAATGCCTATCTATGCCACCACTGTAATTTGGAAGTACACTAACTTATCTGTTCACAGATTCACCAAGAGAGAGTAGTTTTGCCCCAGGAAGAGCTGAAACAGCAAGACCCTCCTCTGGTCCTTCCTAACCCCACCCCTCAGAGGCCACCATATCCTCTGGCTGCCTTTTGTCTGTTGAAAAACTTTAGCCAAAGAATACGCTTAACCAAAGAAGTGAGAAGATGTAGAAGCTAAGGAAAGCTGTCAAAATAGTAATAGTGTAGGCATTAAGCAAAGTCAAGGAACTTAGTTCCTCCTCAAGGGCTACAGATAATATTCTGAGCCACATTCTTTGAGCCATTTTATAGATACTGAAACCTCCACCAGGTAGAAGAAGTTAATTGTATGATGACAAGACTGTAGCCATAACATAAACTGCTACGATTCTGAGAATGTGCCTCAAAGAAATGGGAAAAATAAATAAATAACCCTGGAACTGAAGACTAATCGTACATAAATCAATCAAAATGACATTGATCAGACCACTCTGCATGGCCAGTTTCAAGATGATTGTCAGAGCTGACTATGCTCTGTCTGCATGTAGCCCCCTCCCTTCGCCTATAGAAGCTCTTGCCCACTTGTCAGTGCAGAGAGTTGGCCTTTGGTCACAAGTCTGCTTTTTCTCCTGAAATAAATCAAACTTTCCTTTCCACCAACCTTTCCTCTTGAGTATTGGCTTTAGAGTGGAAGCAGCCAGACCCCACTTTTGGTAACAAAATTATATCTGATTTCTCACACATACCTGATTAATATAATATTTATATGAGACTTTAGACTTCAGATTTTAAATGATGCTGGAATAATTTAAGACTTTGAGGACTGTTGGGATGAAATGAATGTATTTTGCAATTGAGAAGGACATGAATTTGGGAGGCCAGGGATAGAATGGTATGGAGTGAATGCTTCAGTTCAGTTCAGTTCAGTTGCTCAGTTGTGTCTGACTCTTTGAGACCCCACGAATCACAGTACGCTAGGCCTCCCCGTCCATCACCAACTCCCAGAGTTCACTCAGACTCATGTCCATCGAGTCAGTGATGCCATCCAGACATCTCATCGTCTGTCATCCCTTCGCCACCTGCACCCAATCCCTCCCATCATCAGAGTCTTTTCCAGTGAGTCAACTCTTCACATCAGGTGGCCAAAGTACTGGAGTTTCAGCTTTAGCATCATTCCCTCCAAAGAAATCCCAGGGCTGATCTCCTTCAGAATGGACTGGTTGGATCACCGTGCAGTCCAAGGGACTCTCAAGAGTCTTCTCCAACACCACAGTTCAAAGGCATCAATTCTTTGGCGCTCAGCTTTCTTCACAGTCCAACTCTCACATCCATACATGACCACTGGAAAAACCATAGCCTTGACTAGACAGACCTTTGTTACCAAAGTAATGTCTCTGCTTTTGAATATGCTATCTAGGTTGGTCATAACTTTTCTTCCAAGGAGTAAGTGTCTTTTAATTTCATGGCTGCAATCACCATCTGCAGTGATTTTGGAGCCCCCAAAAATAAAGTCTGACACTGTTTCCACTGTTTCCCCATCTATTTCCTTCCCAGAAGTGATGGGACCAGATGTCATGATCTTAGTTTTCTGAATGTTGAGCTTTAAGCCAACTTTTCACTTTCCTCTTTCACTTTCATCAAGAGGCTTTTTAGCTCCTCTTCACTTTCTGCCATAAGGGTGGTGTCATCTGCATATTTGAGGTTATTGATATTTCTCCTGGCAATCTTGATTCCAGCTTGTGCTTCATCCAGCCAAGCGTTTCTCATGATGTACTCTGCATGTAAGTTAAATAAGCAGGGTGACAATATACAGCCTTAACATATTCCTTTTCCTATTTGGAACCAGTATGCTGTTCCATGTCCAGTTCTATCTGTTGCTTCCTGACCTGCATACAGGTTTCTCAAGAGGCAGGTCAGGTGGTCTGGTATTACCATATCTTTTAGAATTTTCCACATTTTACTGTGACCCACACAATCAAAGGCTTTGGCATAGTCAATAAAGTAGAAGTAGATGTTTTTCTGGAACTCTCTTGCTTTTTCCATGATCCAGTAGATGTTGGCAATTTGATCTCTGGTTCCTCTTTCTTTTCTAAAACCAGCTTGAACATCTGGGAGTTCATGGTTCACATACTGCTAAAGCCTGGCTTAGAGAATTTTTAGCATTACTTTACTAACGTGTAAAATGAGTGCAATTGTGTGGTAGTTTGAGCATTCTTTGGCATTGCCTTTCTTTGGGATTGGAATGAAAACTGATCTTTTCCCCGTCCTGTGGCTACTACTGAGTTTTCCAAATTTGCTGGCATATTGAGTGCAACACTTTCACAGCATCATCTTTCAGGATTTGAAATAGCTCAACTGGCTTACTTCCCTCAAAATTCCTATGTTTACGCCCTAACTCTATGTTATAATATTTGGAGATGGGGCCTTTGGGAGGCAGTTAAGATGAAGTCATGAGATTGAGCCTTCAAGAGAGGATTAGTAGCCTTCAAAGAAGAGGAAAAGATTCTCTCTTTTCCCCCAACTCTTCACTGCCACCTTTCTCTCTCTGTCTTTCTCTCCATCTACATGCACTAAGGAAAGGTCATGTGAGGACATAGCAGAAAGAGGAAGAATAAGCCAGGAGGGGACCTCTCATCAGGAACCAAATGTGCTGACACCTTGAACTTGGACATCTCGGCTTCTAGGCTATAAGAAGATAAATTCCTGTTCTTTAAGCCACACTGTCTATGGTGCTTTGTTACAGCAGGCAGAGCTCCCTGAAAAAGGTATTGTTCACCCCAGAGGAGTTCTACAATTACATGAAAGTGGTGGCATCTCTCTTAGGCAGTATTTGAGATAAGGTTCAGAATTTGGCTAGTACACAGAGCATAGATTTGCACGAGGCCCTCTGGGACTTTACAATTCACAGGTATCATTTTGAATGTTAAAGTCTTCTGTAATGGAGAGAAAGGATTAGAGATAGAGAGCAGAAGTCTGCCCAGGTAGGATGATGGTTGCTTTGGATGTGCATATAGCCTAAGGGCCTAAACTACATAGAAACAGTGAGCCTAAATTGGAGATAATCCATAGGTTTTCTGGCATGAGAAGGACTTATCAGTCACATGATCTGGTAACTAATTTAATACATCAGTAAGAAAGAAGTTAAGTTTGATTTTAAGTTTGAATCTAAGTTATTCTAAAATGCCCATTCTAATGTTTTGAAATATAGCTAAAAGTCATGCCTAATCTGGAAAAAGTGCATTTTGATGGAATGAAGGAAAAATAAGCAGAAAAAATATACCATATAGCATGAAGTCAAATGTCCATACGTTGTTCTCCTAATGAGAACTGAAGAATGTATATAAATAATATACCATTCAGAGACCAAGCAGTATTTTCTAAAAGTTCATGTGTAAAAATAGTCAACATCACAAAAGAAGCAGATGTTTGCACTCTAACAGAAAACACTGATTGTAGCAAGAGTTTAAAAAATCTCAGTATTTCAGGAATGGAAATGATTTAGAAGCTATATAATCAAATATTTCAGTCTTACTGATAGAGATACTGAGTTTAGAGAAAGTGTATGATTAGCTTGGGAATCAACAAAGTCAACAGAGTCAACAAATGATCAGAATCAGACTTTCATACATGGACCCTTGAATGATACAAACAGATTAAGAAAATATTACCTATCCTTAAACTAACTCTTTTTTAAAGCACTGTATAATAATGAGGTAGCATAAAAGTTATTTTTCCTATCTTAAGAGATTCCTACATCTTAAGACATAATTACTAAGATCTCTTGTACTTTAGAAGCTGGCTTAAAACTCAACATTCAAAAAGCTAAGATCATGGTATCCAGTTCATCATTTTTTGGTAAATAGATGGGGAAAATGGAAACAGTGACAGACTTTATTTTCCTGGGCTCCAAAAGCACTGTGGATGGTGACTGCAGCCATGAAATTAAAATATGTTTGCTTCTTGGAAGAAAGGCTGTGACAAACCTAGACAGTGTATTAAAAAGCAGAGACATCTCTTTGCTGACAAAGGTCTATATAGTCAAAGCTAAGATTTTTTCAGTTGTCACGTATGAATGTGAGAGTTGAACCAAAAAAAGGCTGAACACCAAAGAACTGAGGCTTTTGAACTGTGGTGCTGGAGAAGACTCTTGGATAGCAAGTTGGTCAAACTAGTTAATCCTAAAGGAAATCAACCCTGAATATTCGTTGGAAAGACTGATGCTGAAGCTCCAATATTTTTGCCACCTGATAGGAAGAACTGACTCACTGGAAAAGACCCTGATGCTGGGAAAGATTGAGGGCAGGAAGAGAAGGGAACAACAGAGGATGAGATGGTTGGATGGCATCATTGACTCAACAGAAATGAGTTTGAGCAAATTCTGGGAGATAGTGAAGGACAGGGAAGCCAGGCATACTGTAGTCCATGGGGTTGCAAAGAGCCAGACACAACTGAGTGACTGAACAACAACCAGTACTTGAAAAGATTTTGCCAAGAATATCCTTTGGAAGAGGGCAACAATTAAAAATGCTGGTGATTCTAGGAAAGTAAAATAGGAGACCTCCAAGTGAAGTTGCTCAGTCGTGTCTGACTCTTTTGACCCCATGGACACATATAGCCTACCAGGCTCCTCAGTCCATGGGATTTTCCCAGGAGGAATACTGGAGTGGCAGTATCAGAATTAGAAAGAATGCTGTCAACAAGGCAATACAACAAAAAATTAGTATGTAACTTTTCACTTATTTTGTTTCAAAGTTTAGGATGGCCACATAGGAACTATTTTAACCATCTCTTCCTAATAAAATTTGATCAAAGCCTTGATATCTCTGCTATTTTAGTAATATATGTTCTGTCAATTTTTTCAAATGTCTTTTTACGTACATACAAGCTGTTTTCATTTTTTAGTAATTGCTCTAATCCACTGAAATTTTTTTCAGCTCACTATGTATTTGTAAATGCTATAATTGAGAGGAAAAAATGCTTAATGTCAATAAATTTAAAGAGAAAGTTTTTATTCTATAATAATATTCAATCATAATGACCATCTCCTATTTACCTTTAGCTTTTCATACAATTTTTGTAAAAACTTTTAGGATTATCATGTGTAAATCACTACTAGTTTGTATTTTCAGAAAGCTTAGCACTAGCTAAACTAATAGTTTAGCCAGACATTTGAAAATGGTTCAGCTCTTTCCCACATAGCACAGACATTTAATATCCCTCATTCTGGTAAATGGCAGTCATACCAGCTGTCCAGACATCTAAAATGCCCCTACGTGGTGGTACTGTTCTCTTTTAAACACACTATGCCTTTTGTTTTGTTCATGCTTTCCTTTGCTATGCAAAAATTTCAAGTTTAATTAGGTCCCATTAGTTTATTTTTGGTTTTATGTTCATTACCCTAAACAATGGATCCAAAAGATCTTGCTGTGATTTATGCCAAAGATTATTCTGTCTATATTTTCCTCTAAGAGTTTTATTTGCAAAGGAAGCAACTGACAAGGAATTAATCTCCAAAATATACAAACAGTTCATGCAGCTCAATGCCAAAGAAAACGAATAACCCAATCCAAAACTGGGTGGAAGACCTAAATACATATTTCACTAAAGAAGATATACAGAGGGCCAACAAGCACATGAAAACATGCTCAACATCACTAATTATTAGGGAAATGCAAATCAAAACTACAATGATGTATCACTCATACCAGTCAAAATGGCCATCATCAAAAAAAATCTACAAATAATAAATGCTTGACAGGGTGTGGAGAAAAGGAAGAGCACATTCCCTTGCACTGATGGTAAGAATGTAAATTGATACAGTCATTGGAGAACAGTATGGAAGTTCCTTAAAAAACTAAAAATAGAGCTCCCATGTGAACCAGCAATCCCACTCCTAGGCATATATTTGGAGAAAATCAATACTTGAAAGGATGCAGGCATCCCAGTGTTCACTGCTATTTACAATAGCCAGGACATGGAAGCAACCTCAATGTCCACTGATGGAGGAAAGAAGATGTGATACATACATACAACGAAATATTACTCAGCCATAAAGAGGAATGAAATAGTATCATTTGGAGAGATGTGGATGGACCTAGAGACTGTCATACAGAGTAAAGTAAGTCAGAAAGAGAAAGACAAACATCATATAGTATCATCTATATGTGGAAGCTAGAGAAATGGTGCACATGAAATAATTAGCAAAGCAGAAATAGAGACACAAGCATAGAGAATGGACTTACAGTTACCAAAGAGGAAGCAGGGGGGTGGGATGAATTGGGAGACTGGGATTGACATGTGTACACTACCTATGTATAAAATAATTAAAACCTACTGCATAGCACAAGGGCAAAGGAGAAGCCCCAGTATGATGGTAGGAGGGCCGAAATTGCATTTAGCAACAAACCCCATACCTTCCAGAGATATTCAGAGGGTTCAAACATACCTTGTGTGTACCAGGACCCAGAGACCCCATAAAGACTGAGACAGAATTGTGTTTGGGTGTCTCCTGAGGAGGTACGTGTCAGCAATGGACTGCTGAGGGGGCAGGGGCTCTGGGCTTTGGGTATGGCATAAGCCCTTTTGGAGGAGGTAGCCATTAACCCACCATAGAGCCACCAGAACTTACACAGGACTTGGGAAACAGACTCTGGGAGGGCACAAACAGAAACTTGTACATACCAGGACCTAGAAAAAGGAGCAATAACCCCACAAGAGACTAATCAAGACTTGCCAATGAGTGTCTAGGAACTCTGGCAGAGGCGTGGGTCGGTGTTGGCCTGCTGCAGGGCTGGGGGCATTGAGTGTAGCAGTATGTGCATGGGACTTTTGGAAGGAGGTCGCCATTATCTTCATTACAGGCACCATAGTTGGGCCTCAGGTCAAAAAACAGGGAAGGAACACAGAAAATTGGATTAAAGGTTTACTGAGCATGGCCCCACCCATCAGAACAAGACCCAGTTTCCCCATCAGTCAGTCTCTCCCAACAGGAAGCTTCCGTGAGCCTCTTATCCTTCTCCATCAGAGGGCAGACAGACTGTAAACCACAATCACAGAAATTTAACCAATCAGATCACATGGACTACAGCCTTGTCTAACTCATTGAAACTATGAGCCATGCTGGGTAGGGCCACCCAAGACAGACAGGTCACAGTGGAGAGTTCTGACAAAATGTTGTCCACTGGAGAAGGGAATGGCAAACCACTTCAGTATTCTTGCCTTGAGAGCACCATGAATAGTATAAAAAAGCAAAAGATAGGAAATTGAAAGATGAACTCCCCAGGTCAGTAGGTGTCCAATATGCTACTGGAGATCAGTGGAGAACTAACTCTAAAAGAGTGAAGAAACCGAGCCAAAGCAAAAACAACACCCAGTTGTGGATGTGACTGGTGATGGAAGTAAAGTCTGATGCTGTAAAGAGCAATTATAGCACAGGAACCTGGAATAAGTCCATGAAACAAGGCAAATTGGAAGTGGTCAAACAGGAGATGGCAAGAATAAACAGTGACATTTTAGGAATCAGCTAAATAAAATGGACTAGAATGGGTGAATTTAACTAAGATGACCACAATATCTACTACTGTGGGCAAGAATTCCTCAGAGGAAATGGAGTAGCCATCATAGTCAACAAAAGAGTCCAAAATGCAGTACTTGGATGCAGTCTCAAAATGGCAGAATGATCTCCATTCATTTCCAAGGCAAGACATTTAATATCACAGTAATCCAAGTCTATGCCCCAACTAGTAACACTGAAGAAGCTCAAGTTGAACGGCTCTGTTAAGACCTACAAGACCTTCTAGAACTAATGCCCCAAAAGATGTCCCTTTCATTACAGGAGACTGGGATGAAAAACTAGGCAGGCAAATTTGGCCTTGGAGTACAGAACGAAGCAGGGCAAAGGTTAATAGAGTTTTGCCAAGAGAACGCACTGGTCATAGCAAACACCCTTTTCCAAAAACACAAGAGAAGACTCTACACATGGACGTCACCAGATGGTCAATACCGAATTCAGATTGGTTAAATTCTCTGCAGCCAAAGATGGAGACGCTTTATACATTCAGCAAAAATAAGACTGGGAACTGACTATGGCTCAGATCATGAACTCCTCATTGCCAAATTCAGACTTAAATTGAAGAAAGTAGGGAAAACCACTAAACCATTCAGGTATGACCTAAATAAAATCTCTTGTGACTATACAGTGAAAGTGACAAATAAATTCAAGGGATTAGATCTGATAGAGTGCCTGATGAACTATGGATGGAGGTTCATGACATTGTACAGGAGGCAGGGATCAAGACCATCCCCAAGAAAAAGAAATGCAAAAAGGCAAAATGGTTGTCAGAGGAGGACTTACAATGAAAAGAAGATAAGTGAAAGTCAAAGGAGAAAAGGAAAGCTATACCCTGCATTTGAATGTAGCATTCTAAAGAACAGCAAGGAGAAAAAGAAAGCATTCTTCAGTGATCAATGCAAAAGAATCGAGGAAAACAATAGAATGACAAAGATCAGAAATCTCTTAAAGAAAATTAGAGATATCAAGGGAACTTTTGATGCGAAGATGGGCACAATAAAGGACAGAAATTGTACAGACCTAACAGAAGCAGAAGATATTAAGAAGAAGTGGCAAGAATGCACTGAAGAACTATAAAAAGATATTCATGACCCAGATAACCATGATGGTGTGATCACTCACTTAGAACCAGATATCCTGGAATGCGAAGTCAAGTGGGCCTTAGGAAGCATCACTATGAACAAAGCTAGTGGAGGTGATGGAATTCCAGCAGAGCTATTTTAAATCCTAAAAGATGATGCTGTGCAAGAGATGTGCTCAATATGCCAGCAAATGTGGAAAACTCAGCAGTGGCCACAGGACTGGAAAAGGTCAGTTTTCATCCCAGTCCCAAAGAAAGGCAATGCCAAAGAATGCTCAAATTACTGCACAATTGCACTCATTTCACATGTTAGCAAAGTAATGGTCAAAATTCCCAAGCCAGGCTTCAACAGTACATGAAATGTGAACTTCCAGATATTAAAGCTGTATTTAGAAAAGGCAGAATCAGAAATCCTCTGAATCAGAAATCAAATTGCCAACATCCATTGGATCATCAAAAAAGCAAGAGTTCCAGAAAAAAATCTACTTCAGCTTAATGGACTATGCCAAAGCCTTTGACTGTGTGGATCACCAAAATTGCAAAATTCTTCAAGAGATGGGAATACCAGACCACCTGACCTGCCTCCTGAGAAATCTGTATGCAGGTCAAGAAGCAACAGTTAGAACTGGACAAGGAATAACAGATTGGTTCCAACCAGGAAAGGAGTATGTCAAGGCTACATATTGTCACTCTGATATTTAACTTATATGCAGAGTACATCATGAGAAATGCTGGGCTGAATGAAGCACAATCTGGAATCAAGTTTGCCAGGCAAAATATCAATAACCTCAGATATAATATCATTAACCTCAGATGACACCACCCTTATGGCAGCAAGTGAAGAACTAAAGAGCCTTCTGAGGAAGGTGAAAGAGGAGAGTGAAAAAGTTGGCTTAAAGCTCAACATTCAGAAAACTAAGATCATGGCATCTGGTCCCATCACTTCATGGCAAATAGATGGGGAAACAGTGGAAACAGTAAAGACTTTATGCTTTTTTTTTTTTTTTTTGGGGGGGTGCTCCAAAATTACTGCAGATGGTGACCACAGCCATGAAATTAAAAGCACTTACTCCTTGGAAGAAAAGTTATGAGCAACCTAGATAGCTTATTAAAAACAGAGAGATTACATTGCCAACAAAGGTCCATCTAGTCAAAGCTATGGTTTTTCCAATAGTCATGTATGCATGTGAGAGTTGGACTATAAAGAAAGCTGAGAGCCAAAAACTGATGCTTTTGAACTGTAGTGTTGGAGAAACTTTTGAGAGTCCCTTGGACAGCAAAGAGATCCAACCAGTCCATCCTAAAGGAAATCAGTACTGAATGTTCATTGGAAGTTCTGATACTGAAGCTGAAACTCCAATACTTTGGCCACCTGATGTGAAGAACTGACTCACTGGAAAAGACCCTGATGCTGGGAAAGACTGAAAGTGAGAGGAGAAGGGGATGACAGAGAATGAGGTGTTTGGATGGCATCATCAACTCGATGGATATGAGTTTGAGCAAACTCCAGGAGTTGGTAATGGACAGTGAGGCCTAGTGTACTGCAGTCCATGGGGCCACAGAGAGTTGGACATGACTGAGGGACTCCACTGAACAGAATGACTACATAGTCCAGGGAACTCTACTCAGTGACCTGTGGTGAATGAAATGGGAAGAAAATCTAAGAAAGAGTGGATAGATGTACACATTGTAACTGATTGCTGTCAGCAGAAACTATTGCAACATTGTAAAGCAACTGTGCTCCAATAAAAGTTGATATTAATAAAACCACTATGCCAAAAGTATGCAGGATCTAGTAGGAGGAAAAGTATCCTTTATTTTGAACTTTCAAAGAACAGTACAAAGTGCCTCACTGTGTCTCTTTTTCAGTAGTAGAGCACTGGGCTCTGGAGGAAAGCTAATGGATTTGCAGCAAGATACCTTCAGTTTGAAAATCATGTTCTGCCACCAGCTATGTGATCACAGACAGTGAAAGTCCACCACCATTTGCTTCTTTATCTGTAAATATGGATGCAGTACCTATTTTACAAAGGTTGACTGAAAGTCAAGAGGGAGAATGCAGGTGGAAATGTTTCCTTATCTGTAAAGTACTGAACAAGTGTTTGTCATTGTTATTCTTTTTGTGTTTGTTTTGACTGATGTTCATTGTGCATCAAGGAAAATGCTACCTTCGCTGTTGCAGAATTTGGCTGCTTTCCAGAACTGCTTGATTAAGTATAAGACTTTCTACAACAGCATTTAAAAAAATATGTTTCAGCAGTTTCAATTTTCAAAAAAGGAAACATTGCATAAAATGCACCCCACTTACACAAGTTAAAGTCAAATATCAGTAGGTTAAAAAAAAATAGATCCAATTAATTTTAATTTCCAGACTTGTTTCTCTTGACCATGAAATTCCCAAATCCCCTTCTTTCTGTGTCTCTTCCTTTCCCGTCTTCTTTCCTTCTACTCTTCCAGCCACTCTTGCTCTTCCTTCCTTCTTCTTTTAACATAACACTTAAAAGTATTCTGCTTAAAATTTTTCATGGAAGACAACTTCATAAGATCTATTTAAAATGTTTCTAGTGACTACTTTTGATCATATTTTGCTTTTCCTAAGAATGGACTGGCAGCTGAATAGGAGGTCTTCTGTATTATTCTGTATAGGAGGACTTTACCAGGAATCATAGTGTGTGTGTTTCAATAATATTTTTATGCTGATGTATTTTTCCGTATGACAAATTTTGTTCTGTATTTTTGTTTATGCTGTTGTTGCCCAGTCACTAAGTCGTGTCTGACTCTTTGAGACCCTATGGACTGCAGCACGCCAGGGTCCCCAGTCCTTCACTATTCTCGGAGTTTGCTCAGATTCTTGTCAACTGATTCAGTGTTCCCACTCAGCCGTCTCATCTTCTGCCTCCCCCTTCATTTTGCATTTAATCTTTCTCAGCATCAGGGTCTTTTCCAGTGAGTTTTGCTGTTTGCATTGGGTGCCCAAAATACTGAAGCTTCAGCTTCAGAATCAGTCCTTCCAGTGAATATTCAGGGTTGATTTCCTTTAAGATTGATGGGTTTGATCTTGCAGCCCAAGGGACTCTTGAGGGTATTCTCCAGTATCACAGTTCAAAAGCACCAATTTTTCAGCACTCAGCCTTCTTTATGATCCAACTTTCACATCTGTACATAACTAATGGAAAAACCATAGCTCTGACTCTATGAACCACTGTCAGCAGAGTGATGTCTGTGCTTTTTAATATGCTATCTAGGTTTGTCGTACCCTTCCTTCCAAGGGCAAGTGACTTTCAACTTCATAGCTGCAGTCACTGTCCAAAGTGATTTTGAAGTCCAAGAAAATAAAAATAGTCACTGCTTCCACTTTCTCCCCTTTCTATTTGCCATGAAGTGATTGATGCTGTATTCATACAGAACTTTACTGTTTTCCAAGCATGTCCCAATGTCACATCATCATCTTCCTTTTCTCTCAGGATAATCCAGCAAAACTAAAGCAGGGAACTACTGTTATCCTCAATTTACACATAAGGCTTACAAGGCTAAGAGTTATTCAAGATCACACATAGCTACGAGGGGCAAAACTAGCAACAGAAACTGGAAGTCCTCATCCTTGCCCTCTGAGCTTTCCTCTACAAGGTAACACAACTTAAACTCTTTGCCTTTCAGACTGTCAGCTCCCAGATCTCTTTGCTATCTTTGCATGCCCCTCTCCCCTCCACACCCCACCAAGAAAAGAAACAAAAAACAAAAACAAACAAACAAACAAACAACAATGAGGCTTCCCTGGTGGCTCAGATGGTAAGGAATCTGCATGTAATGCAGGAGAACCGGGTTCGAACCCTGGATCGGGAAAATCCCCTGGAGAAGGGAATGGCACCCCCACTCCAGTATTCTTGCCTAGAGAAGTCCATCGACAGAGAAGCCTGGTGGGTTACAGTCCATGGGATCACAGAGTTGGAAAGAGTCAGACACAACTGAACAGCTAACTCACACACACATTTTCTTCTCCAGGTCAGGAATGTGAAGGGTAGAATTTGCTCACTTATTTTTAGCTGCCTATAACTGAACCCCTATCTTTATTTGCTACAGGCTATTTGGGAACAGGAGGAAAAGGCAGAGAGATTTATATTTGGTTTGAAATACTGAAGGAACATCTCTTGCTCTCAAATTCAGACCAAGATTTATTCAAGAAATGTCAAAGACTGTAGCTCCTTCAGACTTTTTGAGCATAAGACTGCATCCTCAAAGTTTTGGGTTAATTCTGAAGTAGAACAGTATGTACTATATAACAATGGGACTTTTCCTGCCATAAGGGCATAGCAATGCTTTTACAAAAGAAAGCCGTATTCAAGTGGTGTCCATCTGGAGCCATAAAAGAGCTCAGAATACACTAATGCAACCAAGAAAACAATAGGGAAAGGTTTCCTATGGACTTTCCACCGTGCATTTGACACACTGGCAGCTCAGTAACATTCCTAACGTTTCTGAGCTTTTAGGAGAGCAGCCCATGAAGAGAAAGTGTGACTGAGGCTACTTCAGCACAGAACCATGCTGCAGTACAGGAGGCGTTTCAGACAGCTTCTCCTGGTTAGGCTGAACGCCAAGTAATCTATAGTCACATGACTTGATGACTGGAAATCTACACTATGTACCAAATTCTCAATTATGTAACCATTGGATTCAATTTGTTCCTTAGCCAGGATTTTTATTGTTTTGAGAGTCACAGCATAAAAATCAATAGGGAGAGGATATATGTATATATATAGCTGATTCACAATGTTGTACAGCAGAAACTAACAGAACATTGTAAAACAATTACATTCTAATACAAAAATAGCAAAAAAAAAAAAAAATCAACTTACGCAACATTGATTGTAGTAGGAGTGTAAGCTGTTTCTTATTTATTTGCAACATAATATGTTTTTAACCTTAAACATCGTTGTAACAGATCATGTTTCATTAAATCCAGCAATATATGACCTATTATAAAGCTAATTTAATATTCTTTTGATTTTGCTGCACCATATCCATTCAAATCTCTTTTAGTCAGTTTTGTAAGGATAACCCTGTTAAAGTTATAAAGTTAAGATGAGGTTCCATAGTATTTTCTACTCCATAGTATTTTCTACTCCATGGTATTTTCTACTGAAGTGATTCTGTGCTAACAAACCTGTACCGGATGGCAGGTGGGGGCTAAGAGGGTGAGTGAATGGAACCCGATGGAGGAATCACCAGAGTAAGAGTTTGAATTAATGAAACCAGACGCACTGTCCACTGTTGTTTGCAGTGATCTCTGCACAGGAGATTCACCTGTATAGACTACATTCTTGAGCTCCTTCGTCCTCTGCCTTTCCAGACTGGTTCAGGTAATCAGGACTAGAGGAAAGCTATTTCCTTGTTTGGCATATTTCCTGTAGGACTTACCATGCCCCTTAGTCATAGCCCTTGACAAAGGTCTTCCTGGGTTCTATTTATATTGTTCTATTTTCTTCTTCCCTTCAGGCCTCAGCTCCTTCTCAGGTTCTGCACCACTGCTTGGTTCACTATACTCTAAGACAATTTCTGCTGACTGTCTTTATGTTAAACTCTTTTCAAATTACCCAGGGGGAAAGCACTATGTTTTTGCTGACTCTGCCTTATATACACTAGAAGTCAAACATGCCTGCACACATATGGGTGGCCAAGTAGTTAGGATCCCGTTTGTAAAGTATAAAAAATATAGGAGTGCCTCAATCTAGGAAAAGAGAGACCTAGGGTCCCACACATTAATCCTAGATCTATTGTAGGAAAATAATGTGTGGGTGTTTTACAATCAAGTGTGTAACTGTTGTCTCATTCTCCCTAATGTGTCCTGCTTACACATTAGGTTAAAAACAGTAGAATTTTGACGTTTATATGGTAAAATGTTTTTACAGGTACACACAAAATTTTATATTTTCTGAAGTTATTCTTTCATTAGCTCTCACATTTAAGCTATGAAAATAACTTTGCCATCATATATACCTTGTTCAGATTATTTTTCTAAGCAATGAGATATATTCAAAAACAGTATGTGTAAGTAGCATCAGTTGTTTCTTCCGTAAGCAGTAGCAGCAAATCAGAGATTCAGCAACACAATCCTCAGTTCAGTTCAGTTCAGTCACTCAGACGTGTCCGACTCTTTGCGACCCCATGAATCACAGCACGCCAGGCGTCCCTGTCCATCGCCAACCCTCGGAGTTAACTCCAGACTCACGTCCATCGAGTCTGTGATGCCATCCTGCCATCTCATCTTCGGTCGTCCCCTTCTCCTCCTGCCCCCAATCCCTCCCAGCATCAGAGTCTTTTCCAATGAGTCAACTCTTCCCATCAGGTGGCCAAAGTACTGGAATTTCAGCTTTACCATCATTCCCTCCAAAGAAATCCCAGGGCTGATCTCCAGAATGGACTGGTTGGATCTCCTTGCAGTCCAAGGGACTCTCAAGAGTCTTTTCCAACACCACAGTTCAAAAGCATCAATTCTTCGGTGCTCAGCCTTCTTCACAGTCCAACTCTCACATCCACACATGACCACAGGAAAAACCATACCCTTGACTAGACGGACCTTTGTTAGCAAAGTCATGTCTCTGCTTTTGAATATGCTATCTAGGTTGGTCATAACTCTTCTTTCAAGGAGTAAGCATCTTTCAATTTCATGGCTGCAGTCAGCATCTGCAGTGATTCTGGAGCCCAGAAAAATAAAGTCTGACACTGTTTCCACTGTTTCTCTATTTCCCATGAAGTGATGGGACCAGATGCCATGATCTTCGTTTTCTGAATGTTGAGCTTTAAGCCAACTTTTTCACTCTCCTCTTTCACTTTCATCAAGAGGCTTTTTGGTTCCTCTTCACTTCCTGCCATAAGGGTGGTGTCATCTGCATATCTGAGGGCTATTGATATTTGTCCCGACAATTTTGATTCCAGCTTGTGCTTCTTCCAGTCCAGTGTTTCTCATGATGTACTCTGCATAGAAGTTAGCAGGGTGACAGTATACAGCCTTGAGGTACTCCTTTTCCTATTTGGAACCAGTCTGTTATTCCATGTCCAGTTCTAACTGTTGCTTCCTGACCTGCATACAGGTTTCTCAAGAGGCAGGTCAGGTGCTCTGGTATTCCCGTCTCTTTCAGAATTTTCCACAAATACTAGGTGGCAATAAATATATTTTCAATGTACTTGAATTATTTTTAACTCCTGTGCTTACAGGTTTCATAGCATAGGCAGTGGCAGTGCTGATCAACTTGAAAGAACATATCTAAATTGCTTTACATGTTAATTATTTTAGAAATTCTATTAGAAGCTCAAGTTTCTTTTCATGACATTCTGGCTTATTTTGCCCATTTTTTTTTTTTTTCTCATTTGGGGAGAGAGAGAGATGGAGACACTGTATATATATATATATATGTATATATATATATATATATATATATATATATGTATATACACACATACACACACATGTTTATGGAGAGAGGCTGCATCTCTCTATATATGGCCTCTCTCTCTCCATCTATATCTATATCTATATATCTCTATCTATCTATCTATCTATCTATCTATCTATATGTATAGTGTCTATGTCTCTGTTTATCTGCATCTCTGTCTCTGTCTGGAAAACCCATAGCCTTGACTAGATGGACCTTTGTTGGCAAAGTAATATATATATATTTAGTGTCTCAGAGTATTCTAGCTTTTAGATAAATCTTCAGCATGTTTTTGTACAGAGTTACATATTGTTGGAGCGCTCCAGCCTTCGTGATAATTCTATAAAATAGAAGACTTGAGAAGACATGTTGGACTGATTCTCACTGAGAGGGTGGAGTGTTACTGATCATATCTTTAAAGAATTCTTCCAGTGCATCTGGTGAACATAAAGCGTCTGTCCTTTGGGAAAATGTAGCTAAAGTTAACACTACAGTCGTCCCTCAGGATCTGCAGGGGATTAGTTTCAGGGGATTTGGTACCACTATGGATACCAAAATCCAAAGATACTTAACTCCCTCATAGAAAATGGCATAGTATTGGCATGTAATCTATGTGTATCTTCCCATATACTTTAAATCATCTTTAGATTATTTTTAATACCTAATACAATGTAAATGCTATGTTACTAGCTATAAATACAATGTAAATGCTACAGAAGTAGTTGCTGGCATGTGTCAAATTAAAGCTTTGCTTTTTAGAACTTTATGGAATTTTTTTTTCAAATATTTTGGATCCTCAGTTGTGGAATCACAGATGTGGAGGACCAACAGTACAGATGAGAACACTGAGGCAAAAAGAACTTAATTGCATATAGTCAGGCAAGAAGTAACAAAGTTCTAAATCAATCCTAAGTGTGACTGACTGCAAAGTCAGTGTTCTTAAGTACTAGTTTTGAATCAGGAAATAGGAACTCTTATTATTATCTGCCATATATCTGCAAACTTGAAAGTTGTTTCCCCTTTTGATCTCAATTTTTCATCTGTATAATGAAAGTACTTTATGATCTCTAATAAATTTTCTACCTGTATTATTCAATATATTCAATCAATCACTTACTTAAAGAGTTTGCATCAAGTGCACAGAAATTTTAAAGTATGTCACTAGATTACCAGGATAGTTTAAATTAAAATAATTCACTTATTTGCATTATTTTTCTCATGAGATTCCTCCAGGAGACAGAAATAACTCATCACCTGTGTTTTTTGCTTCTTTCCCTAGATTCCTTCCAGCACCAATATTACAGACACACACATAATTTTCTTCACTAACTGCTGGGTCACATCCTCTTTACCCTAATAACATTTTCTTTATTCTAGAGACTGAGTATACTTATTGAAAACCCTTTATAGTTTTATAATTGACTAACTGCTTTTCTCATTTTCCTTTCAGCTCTTCAATAATAAAGCAATGGAAAAAAAAGAATACTTTCTCTGATAGTTGGAATCTATTACTTGGACCATAACTTTGATGTCAGAAAAACACAAGATCTTTTATGATCACACTTTTTATGTCCCAGGACCTACAAATGTTTGCCACAAAAGTATGTAAAATAATTTTGTGATTTTATTTTTTGTGTTTCTAAAAGTCCTGCATAGTCTACATGTCAGAAACAACTACTTTGACCATGATTTTCATTTTGTCCAGGGACTTAATTCATTTTACTAATTACGCAATATGTTTTCCTATACACCAACCCAATGACATCTTATGATTATGCATTGATTTAAGGCCTGTATGATACTTTCATTTTATAAACAATATATGCTGCTCTTTATTGTCTTGAAATAATAATGCCAGAAAAGGCATCTATACTGAATTCATCTACACTGAATTATTAAATTGTGTCCCACTGATCACAGGCTGGCTCCCCCAGAAAACAGTCTGCCAGGTGGTTTATAAGGTCCATTGTATTGATATTTGTTATTGTAATAATCCCTTTCCTGTCCTTTCTCCCACTGTGTTCTACATCACAGGGAACACCATTTTCCTGCCAGCTAGTTTCTCTTGCCAACTGGCTTATGGATAGCTTTGCTGCTGCTGCTGCTAAGTTGCTTCAGTCGTGTCTGACTCTGTGCGACCCCATAGCCGGCACCCCACCTGGCTCCCCCGACCCTGGGATTCTCCAGGCAAGAACACTGGAGTGGATTGCCATTTCCTTCTCCAATGCATGAAAAGTGAAAAGTGGAAGTCTCTGGATAGCTTTAAGCGATGGTTAAAAAGGAGACGGTGAGAGAAATAGAGAAACCAGAGTATTTCTTTTTCTCTTAGACTCTGCAGCAACAACTTTGTCTGCAGCTGCATCCTCTCAGCTCATGCAGAACAAAAACTCTCCCCTAGAGACTCAACTGCTGATGGCCACAGTTCTTGCTCTTTGAGTACTCCACCTTCTAGATCTGGTATCACTGATAGTAAAGGGACAAAGTAGGGATTACATAGTCAATCCCACTAACGGGTCATAAGTGGAGAGGAAAGTATGGGAGATGCCATAATGATTACTCAAGAAAGTACGCTTGCCTAGCAACAAAACTGTGCAAGAGAAGTGTGAATCATGCCCCAAAACAATAAAAGAATTGTGCAATGAGATACACATACTACCCACTGAAGTCAATAAGTTAAGGATCCTTGCCAAGGGATTTCTCTGTCTGTACTAAGAACAGAAATATAGGGTAAAGGTGACATCATACTGAAATTTGCAATGATTTACCATATTTTAGCATATGTTATCACCTTTTTGTTCATTTCCATAGTGCCATGATATTCTGGGTTTCGCCATGTAGGTACCAGAAATTTCCTCATCTGACATGGAGGCAGAAGTGAAGATGGAAGTGTCACATCTACTCAAGAATGAGTAAGAAGATGGTCTTTTCCCCTCCCTACTTTTCCTTTGACTGTAAAATGTAGCCCACTAAGTTCTTGTGGTGGCAATCCCTTGCCTGCCTGCTTGTAACTCTGTACTAATAAACTTTTTCCTTACCAGTCACCCTGCCTCTCGCTGAATTCTTTCTGTACCCAGACATAAGGATCTGTGCTCTACTGAGTTTTGAAATGTCTTCTATAGCTTCATCACTGCTTCTTCCTTCTATCCCTTCTTCTCTATGTTAGTGATGCTCCCAAATGTTATTATTCACTGGTTTGCCTCATTATCCCTAATTGATTTACCAGCTCTTCTACTGCCCATGCAAACAATTCCATGACTTTTATTCCCTCTGTTTAAAAGGCCTAGTATGGTTTTTGTTTTTTTGGACTGGACTCATAGATTAACCTTTCATATTCATCCACTTTTCACTTCAGTTCAGTTCACTCACTCAGTCGTATCCGACTATTTGCGACCCCATGAATCGCAGCACGCCAGGCCTCCCTATTTATCACCATCTCTTGGAGTTCACTCAGACTCACATCCATCGAGTTAGTGATGCCATCTTTCATATTCATCCACCAAGACTTCATTATATATCCAACTTGTGCAAGGCACTGTTTAAGGGTAAGAGCATATCTGTGAACAAGATAAAATACTTTCCCTATCATTTATAAAAATTATAGTCCAGTGGGAAAGATAGATATTGTATAACAAATTGTGGGTGTGATGCATATTCTAAAAGATAAATTATATTATATTATGGGGTCAAAACAAGAGAACGTTAAACCTAAATGAGTCATGGGATTTCCCTGTCAGTCCAGTGGTTAAAACTCTGTGCTTCTGCTGCAGAGGGTGTGAGTTTGATCCCTCATGGGGGAAACTAAGATCCTACATGCCACAGGAAAATTATTAAGTTTGTGCCTTTTCAAATGAGATCTAAAATGCAGGAGAGTCTTGACAAGGTATATATGATGAGAATAATGTGTGAAAAGAAGAGAACTTACTGAAAAAAACATCTCACCTAAGTTAACTTCCCATTTGGAGCTATGTATCTGTGAATGGAGGAAAGAAGGAGGCTCTATTATGTACATTCTCCTATAACCTTTGAATAATGCTAAGTGCAAGTATCTCATATTCAAAAAGATCATTTAAAATTATCTTTAAATATCTGAAAGCCTCTCAGACAGAACTGATAAATAATTTTTCTAATTTAAAGTAATATCCAGAGAGAAGTACATAACAGCCCACTGAGGTTTTTAGACTTTCTGGATAGCAGAGAGATTCTATGTGCCCAAGTAGAATGAAGGCAACAAACATATTGCAAATATTTAAGTAAAACTGTGCATCTTAGATAACATATAACCCCAGGTGCTTAAATAATAATGGAATATAAATATATTGGCTGTCTATGTAATCTTTAATTTAAAAATCTCCTGCAGCCCACAAGAAACAGGTACAAGGTTTGCACCTGCAAACATAAGTGCTGAAATAGGTCCCCATGTCACCTGTCCCTTTCAGTTCAGTTCAGTTCAGTCGCTCAGTCGTGTCCAACTCTTTGCGACCCCATGAATCACAGCATGCCAGGCCTCCCTGTCCATCACCATCTCCCAGAGTTCACTCAGACTCACGTCCATCAAGTCAGTGATGCCATCCAGCCATCTCATCCTCAGTCGTCCCCTTCTTCTCCTGCCCCCAATCCCTCGCAGCATCAGAGTCTTTTCCAGTGAGTCAACTCTTCTCATGAGGTGGCCAAAGTACTGGAGTTTCAGCTTTAGCATCATTCTTTCCAAAGAAATCCCAGGGCTGATCTCCTTCAGAATGGACTGGTTGGATCTCCTTGCAGTCCAAGGGACTCTCAACAGTCTTATCCAACACCACAGTTCAAAGGCATCAATTCTTTGGCACTAAGCTTTCTTCACAGTCCAACTCTCACATCCATACATAACTACTGAAAAAACCATAGCCTTGACTAGATGGACCTTAGTTGGCAACTTGGCCTGAAAATACCAACTTATGTTAAACCAGCTGTGACTTGCTCTAGTACTTCATTTTCCTTATTTTTTGGTGTGTGTTCAATTTGGTGTAAAATAGTTGTTAATTATAAGATACTATTTGTGGCTATGAGGATGATATAAAATACAAAATACATATCTTTCCCTAAGGAAATTTCTGTCTGAGAGAAGCAGGCAAGTGAATGAGTGCTTATGATATCTTGTGATACATCTCAAGAGAGAGGTTGGTACAATGTGTTAGGAAATCCAATAGAAAGGGATCCAGGTAGCCTTGGGAAATTAATGTAGCTCCTTGGATGATGTAATAGTCAATTAGAAGAAGAATCAAAGCCTTTTTGGTGGAAATACACAAGCTATAAATTAAGTTTTTTGATAACAATATTGAAACCAAACAGTGGTTAATCTTCAACGTAACCCAGACAAAATGACAATTTATTTAAGAGATTCAGTTTATACTTATTATAAAGGACTATAACTTATATGGGCTATCCTAGTGGCTCAGGTGCTAAAGAATTCACCTGCAATGCAGGAGACCTGGGTTCCATCCCTGTGTCAGGAATATCCTCTGGAGTAGGAAATGGCTTACACTCCAGTATTCTTGCCTAGAGAATCTCACGGATGAGGAGCCTGGCAAGCTACAGTTCATGGGGTTGCAGAGTTGGACTCAACTGAGTGACTAAACACACACACCCACAACCTATGTATTAATACATTTACTGCTGTATACCCCCATCAATGACACTTAAGGGTGATTGCTGATGAAAGAGATTTCAAAATACGCTAGGCTCAATTAGGGTTTTCTGAGAGTTAAGGCACAGGGGATGCTTTACCCTAAAGTCTCCTTATTCCCATAAAAGAATTACAATTAAAGCCATAATTAGTCAACTTGCTCATTATTCTTAATTAAATTAGACATTATCCTGACATCAAAAATTATAATATACTCCAATTATGTGCCAGAGTAAGTTATTCACGTAATTGGCCCCACACTTAACATACAATTAAATGTGCCAAATAAAGCAAACAAACAAAGCCTCTCTGGAGCTCCCTGATTACATAGTTCTGTGTCTGCCCAAACTGCTCACTAGCTCCCTTTTCTCTGAACTTTGACTCTAAATAGCTCTCCCTGTCCTCCTGTATAAGAGGAAGTCAGGGAAAGGTTGGAGAGACTCTAATTGCCTGGAGAATCCCATGGACAGAGGAGCCTGGCAGGCTACAGTCTATGGGGTTGCAAGAGTACGACATGACTTAGCAACTAAACCACCACCACGACCAATAAGCTTCTGAGCCATCTAATCATGGCCACATCCCCTCCTCTGTGCAGCACAACTTTTTATTTGGCTCCTTTGTTTCCTTGCACTGTCTTGTGGCCTTGGTAGCTGCAATCATCGTGATGCCAAATTCTCCTCTCCTTTTAAAGCTTTCAGTTGATGATAGCATATTCTCTTTTCTTTTGAAAAAAATCAGGTCACTCAACATGATGTCTCTCATCATTCTTAGTTTTCATTTCACCAACACTAAATTTTAACCTCTTTCCATATATAGAGAAAAATGCAGTTCCTCCTTTCTAAGATTAATTCTTTTTCCTTGACTCTTCGTCATAACCAGCTTTCTTGAAATCCAGCAAATGCTCTTGTGTAATTGTTCTATATTTTTCTTCTACTTTTTATTTCCTGATCTGTTGGCTCCTTTTTCTCTGCTTGTCTCTCTCTTTGTCTTTCTCTCACATACAGTATATAGACATTTGAAGAATGTTTATACAAATGCTTTATAAACAAAGAATGGGAAATGAGTAGTTGGGAAGCAAGGGAAAAGGGTTTTTAAGACTGAGATTTAAGCTAAGCACTGAAGAATCAATAACTTTTACTTGATCAGAGGTTCTTAAACATTTTTTTTATTTCAAGAACCATTTATGGTCTTAAAAGCAAATGAGGACCCCAAACAGCTTTAGTTTATGTATGTTAGATAGATAAATAAAGATCAACTGCATGTTAATATAAAAATATTTTTACAAAAAATAGCCACATTAAAAAGAAAGCAAAGTATTACTGTTTTACAATAATATGTAACACTATGCTTTTTACTGTTTGCCAGTTTCTTTAACGTCTGTAGAACATTACTGGTTTCTCATACCTGCTCTGCATTTAATCTGTTGTAGAGTGTTGTTTTGATTAATGTATGCAAAGAAAACCCTGCTTCACTCAGATATATAATTGAACAAGGGAAGATGATTCTAATATATTTTTCATATAATTGAGACTATTGTTTTTGATATTATGATAAAACTCGGTAAGTAGTAAACTCCTAAAGGTTAGTTGTTATATGCAACCTGCAAACAAGTCAATAATCTATTCTTGCCCTGTTTCATTAAAATCCACTGGCCTGTCTTGCACTTTGATGTTTTCCTCATGAACTGTAAATTTTACATTGTTTATTTGGAAGAAGATATTTGCTCACAGAATTATGCAGATCTTTCAAATTTAGACACCTTCCATTATAAAATGTAAAAATATATATAATTCATTAATATCCTCACCAATATCATCAGAAAATTTTTCAAGCTTTATAAAGTGGTACAGACTACAGTGGCAAATGAAAGTTGTCCAAAATTCCAATTTTCATGTAAATCTCAAATTTTATTATTTCTCTTTCTTGAAGTAATAGGCTCACTTTGTTCATTTTCCAGAGACTATATGCCAAACACCCAACTCTGAATAATCATTAAGTTATTCTTTCAAGTGAAAATGGTGTTAATTGGAAAATGAAGCTAGTTCAGCTTCAGAAGAACTGTACAAAAAAGATTTTGAAATGACCATTATATATCAATGTCCATTATAAGCTCTTTAATATATATTTCTTTTTTGCCACAAAGAATATTTAAAGCTTGAGTAAGCAAGAGTCACAATTTAACAACATTAATAACTTCATTGTTTCATTAAAGACACTATTAAACAAGATATTCTCTCTCTCTCTCTCTCTTCTTTTGTCTCTCCCTATCTTTCTTGCTCTCTCTTTTAAATGCAATTGCCTGGCTGTGAAAAATCCAGTAAACACTTATACAGTTTGGTGCTAATGCCTTGATTGGTGCTAAGTTTATCTACTATTACTTGAGTAAAATCAATGCAAATGTCAGCATAGTGAAAAAAGGCAAGTTATGTCAGAGTATGCTTTGAAAATAGTTTTGATCTCTGGACTCTCTGAAAGAGTCTTAAGAATCTACAAGGATCCATGGGCCAAATTTTGGGAATCATTATTGTAGCTCTAGAAGCTTAAAAGATAATCTGGTATAAAAAAATACATATACAGATTAGAATATCACATGTTTATCAACAACACCTAGTTATTTACTCTCTGCCCTCTAAACATGACTTCTTCTTTTAGTCTCCACACCACTGAACCCTTAGACAAGTAAGGTAGATAATGAAACACCTGGAAACACAAGTCAGGGGGGCACTATGGCATTTACTTGTCTCTGAGGTCCAGTCTGCTGGTAGAATCAGTAACATACTACCTCACTCTTACTGGTTTCAGCACATTGCTCTTCCAAATCTCTGGAACTGCAATGTCTTATAGGATGGTCATTAGCCTAATGTGGTTATTCCAATTAAATTTAATTAATATTAAATTAAATAGCATTAAAAATTCAGTTTCTCAGTTGAATTGTCATATTGCAAATGCTCAGTATTACATGTGGTTAGTGGATATTATATTGATTAGTACAGATAGAGAGGCTTTCCATTATTGAAGAACGTTCTCTTAGGCAGGGTTAGGGTGGACTATCTTACTCTTTTATCCTCACCACAATTTACTGCTTTCCCCTTATCCTAGTGACCATCATAGGAGGAATTCTATATCACCAGCTTTATTAACAGTTATTTGCTCTGTTTTTATCTTTTGTTCAACATCAACCTCCATGAGAATACCCGACCCAGTTCATTAGACTCATTCTTTGATGTCCTATATTTCCAATGTTCTTCACCTACAGGTCACTTCTTAAACAACCCAGAACTGTTCCATTTCTAAAATCTTAAAATTCACTGTCTCATTTCTCAGATCATATATTCCTATCTTCTAGCTCCTACTTACTTATTTCCATCTCCCTTCTATTTGAACTCAGTAACATTCAAATTAATGGAGAAGACTCTTGAGAGTCTCTTGGACAGTAAGGAGATCAAACCAGTCAGTCCTAAAGGAAATCAACCCCGAACATTCATTGGAAGGACTGATGAGAAAGCTGAAGCTCCAATACTTTGACCGCCTGATATGAAGAGCCAGATCATTGGAAAAGACTCTGATGCCTGGAAAGATTGAAGGAAGGAGGAGAAGGGGGCAACAGAGGATGAGATGTTTGTTATAGTTTACATTTTCCTCTCTTTTTTTAAAGTTACTATCAGTATTATAAATTCTGACATCTGAAATGTTTTTAATCCCAGTAGTTAAACTAATAGGACTTTTAGTTTAATCTCTCTTCTTCACTTTCTCTAAACCATCCTTCATATATGCAGCACGTCTTTATATCATAGAAGAACAGAATTAAAAGTGACCCAAACAGTCTATTAGCCAGTTGACATCTGTTTTAGGCAAGCTTGAACTTAAAAAGCAATGTCAAAATGTTATTACATGTAAGCAATGGTATAGAAGTCTAGCCTCTATCGTGGCAGAAATAAACACACACACACACACACACACACACACACACACACACACACACAAACACACTCCAGGTCCAAAACTAGGATCTGGGAGCCAGGAACTGACCAAGAATTTTTGCTCCATTTCTGAAGACAAAAGGCATATAATAACAAACTTTGGGAAAGTTTAAACTTACTTGATGTTCAAACAGAAAAAGTGGAATAAATACTTGGGATCTGCCTATCTTTGATAGCCATTCCCCATTACTTTTCAGCCACATAATCTTTTCCTTATCATAATTAGTGCTTCCTGATGTGACTTTATGTATGCATATGTTGTCTATCTCCTCTATTAGAATATTAACTCTCTGAAGGCATCCCCTTTGATTTACTCAAAATTCCTACCATCTAGAATAATCTAACATAGCTTTCCTGCTCAAAAATATTTGGGTGAATGACCAAATACAGAATATAGTTGCTCTTTACAAAAGAACATACAATTGCTCTTAAAACACACACACACACACAAAATTAAACTCTTTCATATGAGAAATAGTACATCAAATACTGAGACTCAATTCCTAGGCAGGTTGATAAGAAGTCTGGTGTCTCTGAGGAGGAGAAAGGGGGTCTGGGGTTCTCAAGGAGGAGATAGGGGGTCTGGAATTCTCAAGGAGGAGGATTAGACAAACATCTTTTTTTTCTCTCTACATTCCTTAGTCTTACTCACAAAACATTTTTTCCTTTAAGCCTGGAACTGATGATTACCCAACAGACAACTCAGTTTAAACTCTGTACTAAGGATTATATGATAACAATGTATCCTGCTTGAGGACAGTTTCTCCTTCCTGAAAACCTTCTGACTAATCCTGTTTTCTTCAGCTCCGTTCAGGTCAGTCCCTCAGTCATGTCTGACTCTGTGTGACACAATGGACTGCAGCATGCCAGGCCTCCCCTGTCCATCATCAAATCTTGGAGTTTACTCAAACTCCTGTCCATCGAGTTGGTGATGCGAACCAACTATCCCATCCTCTGGCATCCCCTTCTCCAGCCACAGTCAACCTTTCCCAGCATCAGGGTCTTTTCCAGTGAGTCAGTTCTTCACATCAGGTAGCCAAACTATCGGAGAGCTTCAGCTTCAGCATCAGTCCTTCAATGAACATTCACGACTGACTTCCTTTAGGATGGATTGGCTGGAACTCACTGCAGTTCAAGAGACTCACAAGAGTCTTCTCCAACACCACAACTCAAAAGCATAAATTCTGTGGCGTTCAGCTTTGTAACAGTCTAGCTCTCACATCCATACATGATTACTGGAAAAACTATTGCTTTTACTAGATGGACATTTGTTGGCGATGTAATGTCTCTGCTTTTTAATATGCTGTCTAGGTTGGTCATAACTTTTCTTCAAGGAGTAAGCATCTTTTAATTTCATGGTTGCAGTCAATATCTGCAGTGATTTTAGAGCCCCTGCCCCACACACAAAAAAATAAAGTCTGTCATGTTTCCACTGTTTCCCCATCTATTTGCCATGAAGTGATGGGACCCGATACTATGATCTTCATTTTCTGAATGTTGAGCTTTAAGCCAGCTTTTTCACTCTCCTCTTTCACTTTCATCAAGAGGCCCTTTAGTTCTTCACTTTCTGCCATAAGGGTAGTGTTATCTGCATATCTGAGGTTGTTGATATTTCTCCCAGCAATCTTGATTCCATCTTGTGCTTCTTCCAGCCCAGCGTTTCTCATAATGTACTCTGCATAGAAGTTAAATGAGTAGGATAACAATATACAGCCTTGACATACTCCTTTTCCTATTTGGAACCAGTCTATTGTTCAATGTTATCTTAAATACTGTTAATACTCTAATAATTACTTTTATCTTAAAATGTATATTACATGACTGGGTATGGTAAGACTTTTCTATTGTTAAGTTCTAATCCTGTTATCTTAAAATGTAAATTGTGGGAGTGGGTCTGGCAAAATTTTTAAAACTTTGAGATGTCCTTTTGATTTATTGAACTCTTTATTGCCAAATTCAGACTTAAATTGAAGAAAGTGGGGAAAACCTCTAGACCATTCAGGCATGACTTAAATAAAATCTCTTACAATTATACAGTGGAAGTGAGAAATAGATTTAAGGGACTAGATCTGATAGACAGAGTGCCTGATGAACTATGGACGGAGGTTTGTAACATTGTACAGGAGACAGGGAGCAAGACCATCCCCAAGAAAAAGAAATGCATAAAAGCAAAATGACTCTATGAGGAGGCCTTACAAATAGCTGTGAAAATAAGAGAAGTGAAAAACAAAGAAGAAAAGGAAAGATACCCACTTGAGTGCAGAATTCAAAAGAATAGCAAGGAGAGGTAAGAAAGCCTTCTTTAGTGATCAGTGCAACAAAAAAGAAAAGAAGAAGAAGAAGAAGAAAACAACAGAATGGAAAAGAATAGAGATCTCGTCAACAAAATTAGAGATACCAAGGAAACTTTTCATGCAAAGATGGGCTCAATAAAGGACAAAAATTGTATGGACCTAGAAGAAGCAGAAGATATTAAGAAGAGGTGGCAAGATACACAGAAGAACTGTACAAAAAGATCTTCATGACCCAGATAATCATGATGGTGATCTATGTGATCATCAATCACATAGAGCCATACTTCTTGGAATGTGAAGGCAAGTGGGGCTTAAGAAGCATCACTAAGAACAAAGGTAGTGGAGGTGATGAAATTCCAGTTGAGCTATTTCAAATCCTGAAAGATGATGCTGTGAAAGTGCTACACTCAATATGCCAGCAAATCTGGAAAAATCAGAAGTGGCCACAGTACTGGAAAAGGTCAGTTTTCATTCCAGCCCCAAGAAAAGCAAAGCCAAAGAATGCTCAAACTACCACACAGTTGCACTCATCTCACATGCTAGTAAATAAATGGTCAAAATTTCCAAGCCAGGCTTCAACAGTACATGAATATTGAACTTTCAGATGTTCAAGCTGGTTTTAGAAAAGGCAGAGGAACCAGAGATCAAATTGCCAACATCTGCTGGATCATGGAAAAAGCAAGAGAGTTCCAGAAAAACATCTACTTCTGCTTTACTGACTGTGCCAAAGCCTTTTATTGTGTGGATCACAATAAACTTGGAAGATTATGAAAGAGATGGGAATACCAAACCACCTGACCTGCCTGTTGAGAAATCTGTATGCAGGTCAAGAAACAACAGTTAGAACTGGACATGGAACAACAGACTGGTTCCAATTAGGAAAAGGAGTACGTCAAGGCTGTACATTGTCACCCTGCTTGTTTAACTTATATTCAGAGTACCTCATTAGAAACACTGGGCTGGATGAGCACAAGCTGGAATCAATGTTGCCAGGAGAAATATCAATAACTTCAGATATACAGATGACACCACCTTTATGGCAGAAAGTGAAGAGGAACTAAAAGCTTTTTGAGGAAAGTGAAAGAAGACAGTGAAAAGTTGGCTTAAAGCTCAACATTCAGAAAACGAAGATCATGGCATCTGGTCCCATCACTTCATGGGAAATAGATTGGAAAAGAGTGGAAAACTTTATTTATTTATTTATTTTTGGCTCCAAAATTATGGCAGATGGTGACTTCAACCATAAAATTAAATGTTGCTTTCCCCTTGGAAGGAAAAGTTACGACCAACCTAGACAGCATATTAAAAAGCAGAAACATTTCTTTGCCAACAAAGGTCTGTCGATCAAGGCTATGGTTTTTCTAGTAGTCATGTTTCCTTCTCCATGTATGGATGTGAGAGTTGGACTATAAAGAAAGCTGAGTGTCAAAAAATTGATGCTTTTTAACTGTGGTGTTGGAGAAGACTCTTGAGAGTCACTTGGACTGCAAGGAGATCCAGTGGTCCATCCTAAAGGAAGTCAGTCGTGAACATAGTTTGGAAGGACTGATGCTGAATCTGAAACTACAATACTTAGGCCACTTGATGCGAAGAGCTGACTCATGGGAAAAGACCCTGATGCTAGAAAAGATTGAGGGCATGAGGAGAAGGGGGACGACAGAGGATGAGATGGTTGGGTGGCATCACTGATTCCATGGGCATAAGTTGGAATAAACTCCAGGGGTTGGTGATGGACAGGGAGGCCTGGTGTGCTGGAAGTCCATGGGGTTGCAAAGCGTCAGACATGACTCACCGAATGAACTAACGAACTATCTAATTTAAAAAGTAACACCACCATACACAAAAATAAACTCAAAATGGATTAAAGATCTAAACCTGAGACCAGAAACTATAAAACTCCTAGAGGAGAACATAGGCAATAACTCACAGCAGGACCTTCTATGATCCACCTCCCAGAATATTGGAGATAAAAGCAAAAATAAACAAATGGGACCTAATTAAAATTAAAAGCTCCTGCACAACAAAGGAAACTATAAGCAAGGTGAAAAGACAGCCTTCAGAATGGGAGAAATAATAGCAAATGAAGCAACTGACAAATAACTAATCTCAAAAATATACAAGCAACTCCTACAGCTCAACTCCAGAAAAATAAATGACCCAATCAAAAAATGGGCCAAGGAGCTAAACAGACATTTCTCCAAAGAAGACATACAGCTGGCTAACAAACACCTGAAAAGATTCTCAACAGCACTTATTATCAGAGAAATGCAAATCAAAACCACAATGAGGTACCATTTCACACCAGTCAGAATGGCTGCTATCCAAAAGTCTACAAGCAATAAATGCTGGAGAGGGTGTGGAGAAAAGGTAACCCTCTTACACTGTTGTTTGGAATGCAAACTAGTACAGCCACTATGGAGAACAGTGTGGGGATTCCTTAGAAAACTGGAAATAGAACTGCCTTATGACCCAGCAATCCCACTGCTGGGCATACACACCGAGGAAACCAGAATTGAAAGAGACACGTGTACCCCAGTGTTCATCGCAGCACTGTTTATAATAGCCAGGACATGGAAGCAACCTAGATGTCCATCAGCAGATGAATGGATAAGAAAGCTGTGGTTCATATACACAATGGAGTATTACTCAGCCATTAAAAAGAATACATTTGAATCAGTTCTAATGAGGTTGATGAAACTGGAGCTTATTATACAGAGTGAAGTAAGCCAGAAAGAAAAACACCAATACAGTATACTAATGCATATATATGGGATTTATAAAGATGGTAATGACAACCCTGTATGCGAGACAACAAAAGAGACACAGATGTATAGAACAGTCTTTTGGACTCTGTGGGAGAGGAAGAGGGTGGGATGATTTGGGAGAATGACATTGAAATATGTATAATATCATATATGAAATGAATCGCCAGTCTAGGTTTGATGCAGGATACAGGATGCTTGGGGCTGGTGCACTGGGATGACCCAGGGGAATGGTATGGGGAGGGAGGTGGGAGGGGAATTCAGGATGGGGGACATGTGTACACCCGTGGTGGGTTCCTGATGATGTATGGCAAAACCAATACAATATTGTAAAGTAATTAGCCTCCAATTTAAAAAAAAAAAAAGAAAAAGTATATAGCTCCCTTGCTAAAGACTAGTGAGCCAGCCACTCTCCACCCTTTTTAATATCTATATCAGAATGTTTTCCTGTCCCTGTTCACTGTAGTAAAACTTCTGCTTCACCAGATCCCTGAGTGGTCAAGCCTGGTCTTTGTCTGGAAGGTAAATCATCTTCAGAGGTCACAAATTCGACATCATTCACCATAAGCTATAAATAGTTATTTAATAGTTATTATAAATAGCTAATATAAATAGTTATTTATAGTTATTTAATGCTAAGAAAAACTTTAAAAATTAGGCAGCATTTGTTTCATTTTAAAGAACAGGTAGCTGAATCTAACAAAAGTTGAGTTACTGATATAAAATCAGAAGCTGGTATAAAATTAGAGAGATACTTCCAGTTTAATGGCTAGAGTACCCCCATGAAACTGGGGAAAATCATTTTCTAAGAAAATCATTTTAAGTTTCCAGAAATCGTTTTAAGAGCATACAACAAAAGAAAAACATTTCTTTAAAAAATACATACTAAAACTCAAAGAGTCTGTGATACTTGAATGAAGACCCACTGCTTCCTTCCTCCTTGTGGCTCACAGACTGAGCTTCCACTCATTCAAGGTGCAGCCCAGAACAGGGTCCCTCTCCTGTGGCTCCCATTCGGAGGGCTATGGTCTCAGGAGCTGAGACCATCAGCATTTTTTATCCCACCCCCAGCTATGTGTTGCTGAGACTAAGTCTGGGCAAGTGTGACTAAGAAATGGGGCGGGGGGGGTACCTTCTTCTGCTTGACCCTATTCAGTCTTCACCACAGCTGAAAATGCTAAGGCTCTCATTGCCCTTGCCTTGTTTGTATGCTCATTAAAAAAATGAATTACATTATCATCACAGTAATAAATGCACATAGTGGTAAAAACCCTTTCAAAGTCTTATACTTAAAAATAGAAGTTATTTTTCTTTCCACGTGATGAAGCTGTTATAAAAATTCATTGACTGTTATTTAGGTAAGTGTTTGAAGAGAGAGCATATAAACACCAGCAGTAGATTAGGGAGGTAGTAACTTCACTGCAGTGGAGAAACGAATTGTTGCAGTAGGAAATCTCTGATTGAGAGAAAAGGCTGTGTGAGGGGTTCCAGAGAGCGTGGCTGCCTGGGATATGAGAGGAGAGAAAAGAGAATGCTAAAAATAAATTGTCTGCTTTGTTATTGTGTTGTGGTTTAGTCCAAATGTTGGTGATCAGTTCTTGGGTTAAGCAGAGTTCTCTTCAGCTCAGAGAGAGGAGATACAGGTTAATGCAGGTGACCTTGCCCCACTGTCTGCAACTGCTCAAAGCAAGAGACCCGTGCAGTCTTACTACATCTCCTGAATCAATCATTGGTCCTTATATATTCTCAGGAGATAGCTAGGTCCTCCTTAACCAGAAAACCCTGGGGCAACCACATCAGACCCACAGTCATCTCAAGAGAACTGTAGTGCCAGAAGGTTCCAAGCATGAACAGTATTATCATATTCTTAGATGAGCAGAATGACAAATATGGCAAGTGAGATTTAGAACAACAATTCCCTAAGTGTGTTCCATACATCATTACCCCAGTAGATGCTCCTTAGAGGGGGGAAAAAATGATTTTGGATCTATTCCACAAAGGCCTTAAAGTACTGAAAAAATAAAGTTTACACCCATCATGTAAAATAAGCACATTAGATTATGGAATAAAAGTAACAGGTCCAACAAAATTCTGATTTTTCCCTGATGTTAACTCCTTGATGCTTTCAAAAATATTAAATTCTGACATAATTTTCCTTCTCAGTTTTGCTGGTGTCCCAAACATGTATTTTACTTGCCTAATGGTTAATGGTTGTTCTGGCACAGGTTCGACAGCTAAATAATTTGGGAAAGTGAGGCATTTTCTCTAGAAGATCCATAATGTATGTGAGTATATTAATGAGTGTGACAGCTCACTGGAGAGGAAAATGTGCAAACTTAAAAGTGTTTCCAGATTGTATTTAACCTTAGAACCCATTTTTTGACAGTATACATATTAGTATTCTATTGAACTAATGGTCTGCAGAAGATATTTGGATATCACTGCTTAGAAAACTGAAGTTGGACAAGGCAGGCATAGGGCCCTCACAAGCCCCACTGTATCCAACATTCTGTACAAATAGACATGATGGCACCAAAGATTAATCTTTTAAGACATCTGTTCTCTTAACATGGAACATAAATCCTAACCGTCTAAATATATTTCTTGCTTTTTTTCCAGATAAAATATTTTCTGTACCTAACTGTAGGATAACATCAGTGTTGCTATTTTAATTGTCACTTGATATCATCTCAGAAGCAGCTGGCTATGTTTTGAGTGTGATAAAATTGACAGAAGTTGTGTATGTGTAATGTAATTTGTGATTCTCTAAAGTTTTGACTTGTGTTCTTGAAAAGTGCTATGTGCCTCAATAGATGATAAATCACTCAAGGGATCTGAGATTCTAACAATCTGGTATTGATCAGATGAAGAGTAAGTAAATGTGAATTATGTGTAAATTGAAAGATAAGCAAAAATCAGAAATTGTCTTGGTTTAGAAATATTATATGTAGTACTACAAGACCTTTGCAACGTATAACCCAATGTTATACATAAACATTTTCTCTAATAAACATAATAAATACAGTGATCTCCTAGAGTAACGCCATCTTGGAAGATGAATTCAACTGTGTTATGGTGTGTTAGTCGATCAGTTGTGTCCAGCTCTTTGCGACTCCGTGGACTTTAGCCCACCAGGCTCTTCCATCTTCCAGGCAAGAATACTGGAGTGGGTTTCCATGCCTTTCTCCAGGGGATCTTCCTCATCCAGATATCAAAACCCAGGTCTCCTGAACCACCTGAGCCACTAGGGAAGATCTGTATTATGTACTAATTACATGGTAATAATGGTGAACTTGGAGGTGACAGCACTGCCTGACGCTGCTGGAGATGTATTTTGAGATGTTTTTCTAGTATAATTTATAGATATGTGTTGACTCATTGCTCTTGTTCCATTTTTCCTTGCTATCAATGGCATGAAATAAAAAGAGATGGCTAAGATTCAGAGTATAGTCTATGACCTTGGAAAAGACACAGCTAACCTGCCCAAGTGAGAACTATAGTACTGTTACTTAACATAGAGCTTTGCCCAGCTGAGTCAATAAACTACAATATATGTTTTCACAATGTACATGATATAATTCTTAGTATCTCTTCTTCTGTCTTGATTATTAGAGCTAAATGGACATGAAAAAAATCTAAACTCACTGTGTATCTCATCATCAAAAGATCTTATCAGTTCTTATATAATATTTTTGAATAAATAATAACGCTGCTATTAAGTACTTATGTACATGCTCAATCCCTTCAGTCATGTCTGACTCTTTATTACCCTATTGACTGCAGCCTTCGAGACTCCTCTGTCCATGGAATTTTTCAGGCAAGAATGTTAGGGTGGGTTGCTAAACCCTCCTCTAGGGGCTCTTGGCAACCTAAAACCTGAGGCTAATTTATTTTAAAAACACATACACTTTGCAATTATTTGATGACATATGATGTGGAACAGCTTTTCATATGCTTATTTGGCACCTATCTTCTTTGGTGAGGTGTCTGTTATGATCTTTAGCCCACTTTATAAAAAATAAATATTTATTTATTTGGCTGCACCAGGCTTACTTGTCACATGCAGGATCTTCAATCTTTGTTGTGGCTTGTGGAATCTAGTTCTCTGACCAGAGTTTGGACCAGGGTCCCTATGATGGGAGAATGGAGTCTTAGCCATTAGAGCATTCAGGGGACCCTTTGGTCCACTTTTTAATCAAGTTGTAGGTAAACTCTTTGTATACCCAAAATTTTAGGAATAAAAACTACTTAATGCTATTGATATATGTTTCATCCTCTATTTTGTGAAGTAGGAGAGACTATTCATTGTTTTTCTTAATTTTGCAAACAAAACATATCTTAAAACACTGCCTAGAAAATATCTTCCTTGTAAGCACATACCACTGAGCACTCAGCCCTCAGAGGTTGCTGGACTATTTCACTGGAATGGACTAAATATAGGAAAGTATTTTGTGTTAATTAACATTTATTTTATACCCCTCATCCAAGGTAAGGAGCAGCATCTGTGCTTTGCTGGAGCAGCCGTGAAGAGATACCCCACGTCCAAGGTAAGAGAAACCCAAGTAAGATGGTAGGTGTTGCAAGAGGGCAACAGAGGGCAGACGCACTGAAACCATAATCACAGAAAACTAGTCAGTCTAATCACATGGAACACAGCCTGGTCTAACTCAATGAAACTAAGCCATGCTCCTGTGGGGCCACCCGAGATGGGCGGGTCATGGTGGAGAGGTCTAACAGAATGTGGTCCACTGAAAAAGAGAATGGCAAACCACTTCAGTATTCTTGCCTTGAGAACCTCATAAACAGTATGAAAAGGCAAAATGATAGGATACTGAAAGAACTCCTCAGGTCAGTAGGTGCCCAATATGCTACTGGAGATCAGTGGAGAAATGAGAGAATGAAGGGATGGAGCCAAAGCAAAAACAACACCCAGCTGTGGATGTGGCTGGTGATAGAAGCAAGGCCCAATGCTGTTCAGAGCAATAGTGCATAGGAACCTGGAATGCTAAGTCCATGAATCAAGGCAAATTGGAAGTGGTCAAATAGGAGACTGCAAGAGTGAACATTGACATTCCAGGAATCAGTGAACTAAAATGGACGAGAATGGGTGAATTTAACTCAGATGACCATTATATCTACTACGATGGGCAAGAATCCCTTAGAAGAAACAGAGTAGCAATCATGGTCAACAAAAGAGTCCGAAATGCAGTACTTGGATGCAATCTCAAAAACAACAGAATGATCTCTGTTTGTCTCCAAGGCAAACAATTCAATATCACAGTAATACAAGTCTATGCTCCAACCAGTAAAGCTGAAGAAGCTGAAGTTGAACGGTTCTATGAAGACCTACAAGACCTTTTAGAATGAACACCCCAAAAAGATGTCCTTTTCATTATAGGGGACTGGAATGCAAAAGTAGGAAGTCAAGAAACACCTGGAATAACATGCAAATTTGGCCTTGGAATATGGAAAGAAGCAGGGCAAAGGCTAATAGAGTTTTGCCAAGAGAACACACTGGTCATTGCTGGGAGAAATATCAATAACCTCAGATATGCAGATGACACCACCCTTATGGCAGAAAGTGAAGAGGAACTAAAAAGCCTTTTAATGAAAGTGCAAGAGGAGAGTGAAAAAGTTTGCTTAAAGCTCAACATTCAGAAAATGAAGCTCATGGCATCTGGTCCCATCACTTCATGGGAAATAGATGGGGAAACATTGGAAACAGTGTCAGACTTTATTTTTTCGGGCTCCAAAATCACTGAAGATTGTGATTGCAGCCATGAAATTAAAAGATATTTACTCCTTGGAAGGAAAGTTATGACCAACCTAGATAGCATATTCAAAAGCAGAGACATTACTTTGCCAACAAAGGTCCACCTAGTCAAGGCTATGGTTTTTCCAGTAGTCATGTATGGATGTGAGAGTTGGACTGTGAAGAAAAGCTGAGTGCTGAAAGAACTGATGCTTTTGAACTGTGATGTTGGAGAAGACTGTTGAGAGTTCCTTGGACTTCAAGAAGTTCCAACCAGTCCATTCTGAAGGAGATCAGTCCTGGGTGTTCTTGTGAAGGAGTGATGCTAAAGCTGAAACTCTAGTACTTTGGCCACCTCCTGCAAAGAGTTGACGCATTGGAAAAGACTCTGATGCTGGGAGGGACTGGGCACAGGAGGAGAAGGGGACGACAGAGGATGAGATGATGGATGCCATCACCGTCTTGATGGATGTGAGTTCGTGTGAACTCTGGGAGTTGTTAATGGACAGGGAGGCCTGGCATGCTGCGATTCATGGCGTCGCAAAGAGTCAGACATGACCGAGCCACTGAAATGAACTGAACTGAGCATAAATAAAAAGAATCCTCATATTGGGATAGATAGACAGTAAATCTGAAATTTTCTATAAATCTTATGTAATATTATGAAACATTTCATTAAACCTATCAAGTATTAATTAAACCATCTACAGACAATTTCTGGACAGAAATCATAAAGTTTTATCCCTTACCTTAGGCAAAAACATTGACTGAATATTGTATATAGGAAAAAAGTCAAGTCTTATGTAATCTAACCCACAAAAAATCTCTCTGTGGAAAAAATTTTTTTATGTATTTAGATAATACTCATATTTTTGAAAATATCAATCCTTATACACAGTAGAAAATCTGACACAATGCATAATACAAGGTATATACCATAAATATTAATAGATAACATTATTTTTCAAAAATAAATTTTTTTACATGATTTTAAATATACTGTCTACTAAAGGTGATTATTTTTACATTCTCTATCCAAACTTCCACTGGAATGCTAAACTGAGTAAGTCAGTAGAGAAAATGTGTATCATGTTTCTAACTTCTTTAGACATTTCTCCAGGTGAGGAAAAGAAACCTTCATCTATTACCTTCACTCTTCCTTTTCTTATCATTCTAAGTATCATCAGTTAAATGGGTCTTGTCTAAACCATCTTTAAACTCTCTCTGCCACAATTACTTCTTGATTTAGCACAACCTGCTAATGGTCACTCCCAAGACCACCACAAAATCTCTCCCTTGACAATTCTCAGACCCTGCCAAGGTTCTTAGACTTGTAGAGAATATTCTGTCATCTGACAGACCTATACAAGTATCTCACTCTCTAATTCAAAGCTCTGTTTTATTTGCTTATCCTGTCTTCTCACTTGACTTTATTGTTGTTGTTTAGCCTCTAGGTTGTGTCTGATTCCTTGTGACCCCTTGGGCTGTAGCCCACCAGGCTCCTCTGTCCATGGGATTTTCCAGGCAAAAACACTGGAGTGGGTTGCCATTTCCTTCTCCAGGGGATACCCCCAACCCAAGGATCAAACCCACATCTCCTGCACTGGTGGCAGATTCTTTACCACTGAGCCATCAAAGAAGCCATTCTCACTCAACTACAATTTCTAAAACAGTGCATGATTTCTTCTATATTTATTCTTATAAAATATAATTTGACTCCATTTTTTATGTTGGACCTGTCATTGTTTTAGTTGCTCAAGTCCATTTGCTGTTGCCCTACATAGGGCAACCACGATAAGAGAGTGTCTGTGAACCATTCATCCTGTGAAGTCAGTGGTAACCTCCCTGGCCAATCCCAGGCAGCATGTGGGCTCTCCCCTGCTCCATATCCAAGTCACTACAAGTATCCAGTGCACTCTCTCTGCTTTGCTTTTGCTTCACTCCTTAAGGAACTTGAACCCTTCACGTTGGGAAATCCTTTCATGGTTTACTATCTTAGTAATTAATTCTATTTCACATCTATTGATATCTGTATGTCATTTGTCCTGGCATCCATTACATATTCCGGGGGGGTGGGAGGGTGGTGGATTTATAGCAACAGATGTTAGTCACACATATGAAATACTTTTTATACATTTATTTATGCCAATAAATAAATGCCTTGTCAACCGTACATTTTTTTGAAAATGTTTAAAGCTTGCCTTAATTTCCTTTGTGTTAATGCAGGTATTTATGTAACATTTATATTTAGATAATTTTATATTTATGTATAATAGATAATATATTATAAAAGTATCCATTATGTAATCACTTATATAAATGTATAATTAATGTCTATACAAATATTCTCTGTCTTGTCAGGAAAATTATTAAAAGTAAAGGCTATTTTTCTATGATTAGTATATTATAATAGATATTTAATAGATCATTTTTAATTTGGAGGTAAATGGATTTAATTAAAATAGAAAGAATGAGGAAACAATATATTTCCTTAAAGTCTAAAAACTAATTATATGTCTTATATTTGACTGCCCAATACAATATCTGGGCAATATATTAATTTTTGTTCATACAATATCTTGTTTTGCAAATTGTCTTAGTATATACATATGCTTCAAAGTCTCATCCCTCTTACAGGATATCTTTTCAAGCTTCCTTTTCTCATTTTGATCTCCTGATATGCTGATCATGGGTATAGCTCTGTGTGGATCAGCAGCCAGCTCTTTGCACTTACAACAAGGTTTTTAACCTCGTCTCTTTTACTATGAGTTACTATGATTTACAAACTATTTCCTATGAGAAAGTATCTTTTACTGTTAGAATTTATGTCAGTCACTCATTATTGTGGACATCTGGAAGAGAGAAGAAAACACTTCAATTCTATTTCAAAAATGCCTCAAAGTCCAAGCAACAGGATTCTATAGTCAAACAGCATAAAAGGGCAACAGAGAAAGAGGTAACAACACTCAGTATTTCTCACTGAGATTATTAACATTGAGGGTATAATCACATATTTCATCTCATGTGATGAGATGAAATTATCAATTATCCAGACTATCTTCAGTTAGGGATCAATTATCCAGACTATCTTCAGTTAGGGATCAGCGATTAATTTTTCTTTTGACAATCGTGGTTTCAACATTTTTCACATTTACACAATCCAAACAAGGGTTTTGTGCAAATGTGACATCAAACTTAAATGATGATAAAATGACCATGGCACAGATATAAGCCCTTTCATGGATCACTGTCTTGTCATGGCGAAGGGCTTGCATAAGACAGTGAAGCTATGAGCCATGCCACGCAGGGCCACCAAGATGGACAGGTCATGGCAGAGAGTTCTGACAAAATGTGATCCTCCGAAGGAGGGAATGGCAAATCACCATAGTATACTTCCTGTGAAAGCCACATGAATTGTATAAAAGGCCAAAAGATATGATACCAAAAGACGAGTTCCCCAGGTCAGAAGGTATCCAGTATGCTACTGGGGAAGTGTGGAAGAGAATTACCAATATCCCCAGAATGAATGAAAAGGCTGGGCCAAAGTGGAAACAATGCTCAGCTGTGGATGTGTCTGATGAGGAAAGTAAAATCTGATGCTGCAAAGAACAGTACTATATAGGAACTGGAAAGTTAGGTTCATGAATCAAGGAAAATTGGATGTGGTCAAGCAGGAGATGGTAAGAATAAACTTCGACATCGTAGGAATCAGCAAACAAAAATGGACAGGAATGGGAGAATTTAATAAAGATGACCTTTATTTCTACTAATGTAGATAAGAATCCCATAGAAGAAATGGAGTAGCACTCATAATCAACAAGAGTCCAAAATACAGTTCTTGAGTATACTCTCTAAAATGATAGAGTGATCTTGGTTCATTTCCAAAGCAAGCCATTCAACATCACAGTAATCCAACTCTATGCCCCTACCACCAATGCTGAAGATGCTGAAATTAATCAGCTCTATGAAGAACTAGAAGACCTCCTAGAAGTAACACCTAAAAAAGATGTTCTATTCATTATCGGGGATGGGAATGCAAAAGTAGGAAGTCAAGATATACCTGGAATAACAGGCAAGTTTGGCCTTGGAGAACAAAATGAAGCAGGGCAAAGGCTAACTGAATTCTGCCAAGAAAATGCACTAGTCATAGAAAATACTCTTTTTCAACAACACAAAACAACTTTACACATGGACATCACCAAATGGTTAATACCAAAATCAAATTGATTACATTTTTGTAGCCAAAGATGGTGAAGCTGCATACAATCAAAAGAAACATGACCTGGACCTGACTGTCATCAGCTTCTTAGAGAAAACTGCAGGCTTAAACTAAAGAAAATTGGGAAAAACACTAGGCCAGCCAAGTATGACTTATATAAAATCCCATATGAATGAGACAGTCAATTCCTAGGCAGGTTGATAAGAAGTCTGGGTTTCCTGAGGAAGAGGAAGGGGTCTGGGCTCTCAAGGAGGAGATAGGGGTCTGGAATTCTCAAGGAGAAAAGGACAAATGTTTTTTTCTACATTCTTTAGTAAGGATTATATAACAATAATGTATCCTGTTTGAGGACACATTTCTCCTTCCTGAAAAACCTCTTGCTAAACCTGTTATCTTAAAATGTATATTATGTGAATGAGTCTAGTAGGATCATTACAACCTTGAGACATACTTTTGATTTATTGTGCTAACCAATTAAAAAAGTATATAATTACCTTGCTAAGACTAGGGATGGAGGGCACTCTCCATCCCACTTCTGCTGTTTATGTCAGAAGCCTTCTCTGTCCCTTTTCTTACTTTAATAAAACTCTGCTACACAAAAGCTCTTGAGTGATCAAGCCTGGTCCCTGGTTCCAAAGCTAAATCTTCTTCAGAGATCATGAATCTGACATCATTCACTGTAAGCTATCATGAATTTGCAGCTCACTTCAGTTCATTCACTCAGTTGTGTTCTACTCTTTGTGACCCCATGAACTGCAGTATACCAGGCTGTCCATCACCACCTCCTGGAGTTTACTCAAACTCATGTCCATTGAGTCAGTGATGCCATCCAACCATCTCATCCTCTGTCATCCCCTTCTCCTCCCACCTTCAATTTTTCCCAGCATCAGGGTCTTTTCAAATGAGTCACTTCTTTGCATCAGTATTAGTTTTTTGCCAAAGTATTAGTTTCATCTTCAGCATCAGTCCTTCCAATGAATGCTCAGGACTGATTTCCTTAACAATGGACTGGCTGGATCTCATTGCTGCCCAAGGGACTCAACAGTCTTCTCCAATACCACAGTTCAAAAGTATCAATTTTTTGGTGCTCAGTTTTCTTCACAGTCCAACTCTCACATCCATACATGACTACTGGAGAAAACCTAGCTTTGACTAGATGGATCTTTGTCGGCAAAGTAATGTCTCTGCTTTTTAATATACTGTCTAGGTTGGTTATAGTTTTTCTTTCAAGGAACAAGTGTCTCTTAATTTCATGTCTACAGTCACCATCTTCAGTGATTTGGGAGGAAAAAAAAATCAAAGTCTGTCACTGTTTTCACTGTTTCACCTTCATTGAGAGGCTCTTTAGTTCTTCACTTTCTGCCAAAAGGGTGATGCCACCTCCATATCTGAGGTCACTGATATTTCTCCTGGCAATCATGATTTCAGCTTATACTTCATTCACATACTGTTGAAGCCTGGCTTGGGAATTTTGAGAATTACTTTGCTAGTGTGTGAAATGAGTGCAATTATGTGGTAATTTGAGCATTCTTTGGCATTACCTTTCTTTGTTATTGGAATGAAAACTGACCTTTTCCAGTCCTGTGGCCACTGCTGAGCTTTCCAGATTTGCTGGCATACTGAGTGCAGCACTTTCACAGCATCATCTTTTAGGACTGGAAATAGCTCATTTAGAATTCCATCACCTCCACTAGCTTTGTTTGTAGTGATGCTTTCTAAGGCCCACTTGACTTCACATTCCAGGATGTCTGACCCTAGGTGAATGTTCACACCATCGTGGTTATCTGGGTCATGAAGATCTCTTTGTATAGTTCTGTGTATTCTTGCCACCTCTTCTTAATATCTTCTGCTTCTGTTAGATCCATACAATTTCTGTCCTTTATTGAGCCCATCTTTGCATGAAATATTCCTTTGATATCTCTAATTTTCTTGAAGAGATCTCTAGTCTTTTCCCATTTATTGTTTTCTTATATTTCTTTGCATTGTTATCTGAGGAAGTCTTTCTTATCTCTTCTTGCTATTCTTTGGAAATCTGCATTCAAATGGCTATATCTTTCCTTTTTCCTTTTCTTTGGCTTCTCCTCTTTTCATAGCTACGTGTAAGGCCTCCTCAGACAACCATTTTGCCTTTTTGCATTTCTTTTTCTTGGGGATGGCCTTGATCACTGCCTCTTGTACAATGTCATGAACCTCTGTCCATAGTTTTTCAGGCACTCCATCTATCAGATCTAATCCCTTGAATTTATTTGTCATTTCCTCTGTATAATTGTAAGGGATTTGATTTAGGTCATATTTGAATGGTCTAGTGAGAATTTACAGTAGAGGCAACACATAGATTTAAGGAACCAGATCTAGTGAACAGTTTACCTCAAGAATTATGGACAGGGTCGATAATATTGTACAGGAGGTGGCAAACACCATTCCAAAGAAATAGAAAAGCAAGAAGGCAAAGTGGTTATCTGTAGAGACTTTATGAATATCAGAAGAACAAAGAGAAGTGAAAACCAACGGAGAGAGGGAATGGTATATCCAGTTAAATGCAGAGTTTTAGAAAATAGCTGGAAAAGACAGAAAAGCTGTCTTCAATGAACAGTGTTTAATAATTGAAGAAACAACAAAAGGTAAAATACTAGAGATCTCTTTAGTAAAACTGGAAATATCAAGGGAGCATTCTGCCCATAGATGGGAACAATAAAGCATGAAAATGGTAGAGACCTAGTAGATGCTGTAGAGATCAAGAATAGATGGAAAGACTACATGGAAGAACTGTATTAAAAAGATCTTAATGAATCAGTTGCTATGATGGTGTGGTTAGTCACCCAGAGCCAGACATTCTGGAGTGCAAAGTCAAGTGGTCCTTAAGCACTGCTGTTAATACAGGTACTGGATGTGATGAAATTCCAGCAGAAATATTCAGATCCCTAAAGGAGGGTGCCGCCAAGGTTTTGCATTCATTATGTTAGCAAATCTGGAAGACCCAGCAGTGGCCATAGGACTGAAAAAGGTCAATTCTCATCCGAATCTCCAAGAAGGGTAGTACTAAAGAACATTCAAACCACCAAACAATTGTACTCATCTCTCATGTTAGTGAGGTTATGCTCAAAATCCTCTAAGCTAGGCTTTAGCATTATGTGAACTCAGAACTTCCAGATGTTCAAGCAGAGTTTAGAAAGGCAGAGGTACCAGAGATCAAACCGCCTACATTTGCTGGATCATAGAGAAAGCAAGAGAATTCCAGGGTAAAAAAATTCTGTTTCATTGACTATGCTAAAGCCTTTGGCTGTGTAGATCATAACAAAATGTGGAAAACTGTTAAAGAGATGAGAAAGCTAGACTATCTTATCTGTCTCCTGAGAAACCTGTATGCAGGTCAAGAAGCAACAGATTGAACCCATTATGGAACAATTGATTGATTCAAGATCAAGAAAGGAGTACAACAGGGCTGTCTGCTATCACCCTGATTGTTTCACCTATAAGCTGAGCACATCATGAGAAATGCTGGGCTAGGTGAGTTATAAGCTGGAATCAACACAGGAGGGAGAAACTTCAACAACCTCAGATATGTAGATGATACCACTCTAATGGCAGAAAGTGAAGAGGAACTAAAGAGCCTCTTGATGAGAGTGAAGGAGGGAAGTAAAAGAGCTGGCTTAAGACCAAATATTAAACAAAACAAAACAAAAACTAAGATCATGACATATAGCCCCCTTACTGCATGACAAACAGAAGGGGAAAATGTGGAAGTAGTGATAGATTTCCTCTTCTTCGGCCCCAAAATCACTGTTGATTGTGACTACAGCCATGAAATCAGAAGACAATTGCTTCTTGGCAGGAAAGCAATTACAAACCTAGTGAGTTGACAAACAGAGATATTACTCTGCTGACAAAGGTCTGTATAGTCCTGGCTGTGGTTTTCCCAGTGGTTATGTATGGTTGTGGGAGATGTACAGTAAAGAAGGTATAATGCCAAAGAATTGATGCCTCCAAACTGTGGTGATGGAGAAGACTCCTAAAGTTCACTGGACAGCAAGGAGATCAAACCAGTCAGTTGTAAGAGAGATGAACCATGAATATTCACAGGTAGGACTGATGCTGAAGCTGAAGCTCCTGTATTTTGGTCATCTGATGTATTTTGGTCAACTAATGACTAATTGGAAATGTCTCTGATGCTGGGAAAGATTGAAGGCAGAAGGAGAAGAGGGCATCCCAAGATGGCTGGGTGGCATCACCGATGCAATGAACATGAACTTGGGCAAACTCCGAAAGATGGTGTGAGACAGAAAGGCTTGGTGTGCTGCAGTCCATGGGGTTACATGACTGGGCAACTGAACAACAATGACAAATAGAAGTGCATCAGAGCCAGGAGACAAAAGTTACAAGTGGTGCCATAGCCTTGCACTTCTTGTATTCTTGTCTTTCTTGAATCTTGTTCAAAATCATTAACATTTTTTGTCAAGTAATTTCCTTTTTATTTGACATTCATAGAACTCTTTCCAAAATAAATCTAATAACCCTATGACTAAATAGTTATCTTAGAAACTGAAGTGTCATTTCTTGTTCTTAGCATACTTATGATCAATTTTTAAAATTCAAATAAAAGTTACGTGCAGGCAAGTAAAACTGAATTAAAATTTATGAAAATATATACCTCAAAAAATTTTACATGTGTTGAAATATTTCAGTTTCTAAATTAACTGAAAGGAGTAGTCTAAATTGCAAGAGAAAAACTTGATAATGACTTAGTGAATCATGATTTTAGCACATATCCTAATAAAAGAAAACAATTGGTAAACTCTTAAGAAGGGTCTAGTGTGTCAAATTGCCAACATCTGTTGGATCATGGAAAAAGCAAGACAGTTTCGGAAAAACATCTACTTCTGCTTTATTGACTATGCCAAAGCCTTTGACTGTGTGGATCACAATAAACTGTGGAAAATTTTGAAAGAGATGAGAAACCAGACCACCTAATCTGCCTTTTGAGAAATCTGTATGCAGGTCAGGAAGCAACAGTTAGATCTGGACATGGAACAACAGACTGGTTCCAAATAGGAAAAGGAGTACGCCAAGGCTGTATACTGTCACCCTGTTTATTTAACTTATATGCAGAGTACATCATGAGAAATGCTGGACTAGAAGAAACACAAGCTGGAATCAAGATTGCCGGGAGAAATATCAATAAACTCAGATATGCAGTTGATACCACCCTTATGGCAGAAAGTGAAGAAGAACTAAAGAGACTCTTGATGAAAGTGAAAGACGAAAGTGAAAGAGTTGGTTTAAAGCTCAACATTCAGAAAACTAAGATCATGGCATCCTGTCCCATCACCTCATGGGAAATAGATGGAGAAACGGCGGATACAGTGTCAGATTTTATTTTGGGGGGCTCCAGAATCACTGCAGATGGTGACTGCAGCCATGAAATTAAAAGACACTTAATCCTTGGAAGAAAAGTTATGACCAACCTAGACAGTATATTCAAAAGCAGAGACATTACTTTGCCGATGAAGGTCCGTCTAGTCAAGGCTATGGTTTTTCCTGTGGTCATGTATGGATGTGAGAGTTGAACTGTGAAGAAGGCTGAGTGCCGAAGAATTGATGCTTTTGAACTGTGGTGTTGGAGAAGACTCTTGAGAGTCCCTTGGACTGCAAGGAGATCCAACCAGTCCATTCTGAAGGAGATCAGCCCTGGGATTTCTTTGGAAGGAATGATGCTAAAGCTGAAACTCCAATACTTTGGCCACCTCATGCGAAGAGTTGACTCACTGGAAAAGACTCTGATGCTGGGAGGGATTGGGGGCAGGAGGAGAAGGGGACGACAGAGGATGAGATGGCTGGATGGCATCACTGACTCGATGAACGTGAGTCTGAGTGAACTCCGGGAGATGGTGATGGACAGGGAGGCCTGGTGTGCTGCAATTCATGGGGTCGCGAAGAGTCGGACACGACTGAGGCGACTGAACTGAACTGAACTGAGTGTGTCAATGAGTTTATTAGACAAAAATGACAATTTTATATAAATAATAACTTCGAGGGAGGAATAAAGAGGAAATGCTTTAATTCTAAGAATGATTCTTAGAAATGTTTAGAATGACTTGTGCCCTTTACTGACCTATCCTGACAAGTCTTAAAAAAATAATGCGGTACACTCCAATTGGCACCTCTCTTCAAGAGTCCCCTTTTTCTATAAATGGCCCTATACACAGGAAACATGTGCATGCATGCATGTCCACTAGCTTCAGTCGTGTCCAACTCTTTGTGACCACAGGAAACACATTGACCCTTAAAGGTCATGTGACCTGGCTTCTACTCTCTCAAGCTCATTCCGTTAAAAACTGTTTCAGCCTGAGTCAGAGAAATTACTCAAGGAATTTGAAAATTCGTAATGTAACATAAAGATTCTACTAGATGGAGTAGAATTAATTTGCTAGACACTTCCTAAAGACAAGGTCCATGAATTTCTCTTGTTGAAGTCCCCCTGGAGTTCCTCATTTAACTTTTCTCTTGACCTGTGTTTTCCAGCTCTTTGATTCCTAATTTCTAGCCCTGCTGTTTTACAAACAAACCATGTTGCTATTATGGCTGTTACTTGGTCCAGAGTTGGTTTCTGTTGCCTGCTGATAAAATGGAACTTTAAGTTATACAGATAGTGTTCCGAGAGCGAACTTTAGACAAAAGATCTTTAGGGACACGGTAGAATATTAGCAATGGAATATCAGGCCAAAGAAAACTGAAATATATTGAGTTCTTATTTTAAGATGGCAAGTATTCTATGGTACAAAAGGTCAAAGTAAGCCAATCAGTTTCTTTTCTGTGACCCACTGACCATGAGTTCACTGAGGCTAAAACTCTGAAGATTTGAACAAATGACACTGTGGAAAATTTAAAGCAAATGTTCCCAATAGTATTAAATAACAGAAAACAAAAGCTTCAAAGACAGTTTTTAAATTCTGGACATGTCCTGGCTATTATAAACAGTGCCGCAATGAACATTGGGGTACATGTGACTCTTTCAATTCTGGTTTCCTTGGTGTGTATGCCCAGCAGGGGGATTGCTGGGTCATAAGGCAGCTCTATTTGAAGTTTTTAAGGAATCTCCACACTGTTTTCCATAGTGGCTGTACTAGTTTGCATTCCCACCAGCAGTGTAAGAGGGTTCCCTTTTCTCTACATCCTCTCCAGCATTTATTGCTTGTAGACTTTTGGATCGCAGCCATTCTGACTGGTGTGAAATGATACGTCATTGTGGTCTTGATTTGCATTTCTCTGATAATAAGTGATGTTGAGCATCTTTTCATGTGTTTGTTAGCCATCTGTATGTCTTCTTTGGAGAAATGCCTATTTAGTTCTTGCCCATTTTTTGATTGGTTCGTTTATTTTTCTGGAGTTGAGCTGCATAAGTTGCTTGTATATCTTTGAGATTAGTTGTTTGTCAGTTGTTTCATTTGCTATTGGAGGGGGCTTTGGCATTGGGAGATCGTGGACACCTGTGGCTGATTCATGTCAATGTATGGCAAAACAAATACAGTATTGTAATTAAAAAAATAAATAAATTAAAAAAATAAATTCTGGACAGATTTCATGGAATTGATTCAAAATTCTAAGGGTGGTAAGAATAGGTCTAGTCCATCTACAAGTAGAAACTTGTGGTAGTCGGCTTCTGTCACTGTGTCCTGGAAGTGCAATGGCAGAACTCCGAGCAGCACATTTTCCTGATCCACTTTAACTCGAAGAAGAGATGAACTAGCCAGTGGTTAACAGTGTAATCAAGCAGTCAGGGCTTCAAATGAAAGAGGGAGGATTAACACCAATGTGACTGGAAAGAAATGTTGTAAATTAACCTTTGGGATGGTCCCTGAACTTGAATATATCTTTGCAAATGCTCGTCAAAAGAACCTTTCAAGAAGAAAGTCTTAACAACCAAAAGGAATAAGAGGTCCTATTTTGTGGGTATCATTTATCTTTCCTTGTCATCCAGGTCACAGCTTGATCCTAAAAATGTGGCTGCAGGGACCGGGAAGTAGACTGTACATGGGCATGATGACAGACTTTCTCCAACAAAGGCCATCCCACCACTACTACAGGTTATATTGGTACTACTGAAACCCTGTTTGGCAGCAGGATATACAAGTTTTTAGCAACTCAACTAGTCTTGATTCTCCTTTATAGTAACATGTGTCAAAGTAAGCTGCAAGTTACCTGGTGGCAGACAGATAGATTCTACTTAATCCTATCCATTATGAACTGCATAGTATTTTTTTTCTTGCCAAAATAAGTTTACATACTAATTTGAATTTACCTCTGACAGCATCATCTTTGTGGACTTAACAACTTCCTATATATAATGATGATATTCCATACAACTGTACATGAGTGTAACAAACACTTAACAGGGACATAAACAAATTAATGGCTGTACATGTTTGAGATTTACTGGTATTTTCATGCATTCCATGACCTGGAAGAATAAGAATGCCATATTGGGACTTCCGTGGTGGTCTATGCCCTCACTTCCAATGCAGAGGGCCCAGGTTCAATCCCTGGTTGGAGAACTAGATCCCACATGCTGCAACTAAGAGCCCACATGCCACAATTAAAAAGATTCCTCAGGCCACAGCTAGAGGTCCTATATGCTGCAACAAAGATTCTGTGTGCCACAACTAAGACCCAGTGCGAGCATATATAGCATATATATATATATATATGCTATATATATTTATAGAAGAGTGCCTTATTGAAGTCTCAGCAGTGAGACTTCGATCAGCTTTTCTGAGAAGCCAGAAAGTCATGTTTTGGCTGAGACTTGAAGGTAGTAGGAATTAAGTCAGGGGCTTACCTGGTAGCTCAGCTGGTAAGGAATCCACCTGTAATGCAGGAGACCCTGGTTCAATTCCTGGGTCAGGAAGAACACCTGGAAAAGGGATAGGCTGCCCACTCCAGTATTCTTGCCTGGAGAATCCCATGGACATGGGAACCTCGTGGGCTACAGTCCATGGGGGTCACAAAGAGTTGGACATGACTGAGTGACTAAGCACAGCACAGCACAGCACAGCACAGGAGTTAAGTCAAGTTCTGAGTAGAGGAGAAGAGTTTCACATTTTAGAAATAAGTAAAAATATCCCCAAATTCAGAAAACTAAGAACATGGCATCTGGTCCCATCACTTCATGGCAAATAGATGGTGAAACAATGGAAACAGTGAAAGACTTTATCTTTTGGGGACTCCACAATCACTGAAGATGGTGATTGCAGCCATGAAATTAAAAGACGCTAACTCCTTGGAAGAAAAGCTATGACCAACCTAGACAACAAAGTAAAAAGCAGAGACATTACTTTGCTGACAAAGGTCCATCTAGTCAATGCTATGGTTTTTCCAGTGGTCATGTATGGATGTGATAATTGGACTATAAAGAAAGCTGAGTGCTGAAGAATTGATGCTTTTGAACTCCGGTGCTGGAGAAGACTCTTGAGAGTCCCTTGGACTGCAAGGAGATCCAAACAGTCCATCATAAAGGAGATCAGTCCTGAGCATTCATTGGAAGGACTGATGCTAAAGCTGAAATTCTAATACTTTGGCCACCTGATGTGAAGAAAGGACTCATTTGAAAAGACCCTGATGCTGGAAAAGATTGAAGGCAGGAGTAGAAGGGGACCACAGAGTATGAGATGGTTGGATGGCATCACCAATGCAATGGACATGACTTTAAGTAGGTTCTGGGAGTTGGTGATGGACAGGGAAGCCTGGCATGCTACAGTCCATGGGGTCTCGAAGAGTCAGACACAACTGAGTAACTGAACTGACTAAACTGATCCCAAAATAGATAAGAGCTTTGTGTGCTTGAGGAACTAGCTAGTTGGTCTTATGGAGAAGATTTAGTTAGAGAAGGCCCTGGCCAGATTTTGCAGAGCCCTGGGGCCATATTACAGAATTTAGGGTTCATCCCACATGAACTTAATTTACTTAAAATTAAGTAAATTATTAATTTAAGTAATTTACTTAAAATTAAGTGGTGCTACTTAATTTACTTAAAATTTCAGAGATCACTCTGTTCCCTCTGAGTAGAAGGTTGAACAAAGAATAATCCACAGATTTTAGGTACAAGATACTCAGGAAACACAGTCGTCATCTGCAGGTGAATGCTGTGGGCAGTTGGGCAAACTGGCCCGAGACACCATCATATCAATACTTATCAGAGTGCATGTAGGGCATAGAATATCTGCACACTACTCCAGTTGCTGATTTTAAAATTTCCTTTGAAGCTTACTTAAACATTTAGATAATTGATTCATCATGACTCTTGGCTCTATAGCTCACAATAGGAAAACTTATTTTGACTTGAAACGTTTGAACTCAGATGCAAATAACCTCAACCATAGAATAACTTCAGTTTAACTCTTGTGGAGCATTTGACTTAGAGTCATATAGCACCCTCAGGGGCCTGTCAAGGGCTGCCTGGCTGCAAATACAGAGTTTGAAGTGGTTGAAATGAAGGATGGGAGGGGTTATATAAAACTCTATTTCTGTCTTAAAGCTTGTCTCCTAAAACAACAATCTTCGTATTTATAGACTTGATGCCTAGTTACTATTTCCGAGAGTAATTAGAAGGTGAGTTTTTAAAAGGAGCCTATTTAACATCTTTTTAAGGCTGGAATTTAATTGACCCTATTGCCATTTGTAATTATTTGAATTACAAGTATTTCACCTAACAGATTTTGAAGAAGTGCTAAGAGGCTGCAATGTACTATAAGCTAATGCAGGTTAGTTGCACAAATAAACTTTTCATGAGTGAAAAGTTTGTGTGGTCACTGAAAAAAGGCATGCATTATTTGCTGATATCATTCTTTACTGATATAATAGTGTATGGCAGTAACTCTTCATATAGTAGTTTTTCTAAAAACTATATTTTCACTCATGCCACACCTTAGATTGAAGGATTGAATCATGCAATTTGAGAAAGATATTAAGGGATCTTTTGAAGGCTAAGCCAGTAATAGATTTACTTTGGGTATTCTCATTCAAAAGCCTATGCCCTTAACAGTCAATTATCCTGCCTTTAACTCAATCTATAATTTGTGATAATATAATTTATATATTGGTGATAAGGTATAATGTAACTTCTTTAATCTACTCTGTCTTGGTGATGAAAATAATATTTTGGAAGTGTAAAACATGTTTTCATTTCCTTGCATAGGTTGCAAGGAGGTTGGTATCTAACACCTTTAGGATAGTATCTAACTCTTTAATATGGTAACAATAGCAGAAACAAACTTTCTAATTTCTGCTTCATTTTTTTCTTGCCATGCACACTGAGTTTCAGATTGCAAACTGCTTAAATGAATGTGCCATGATATATCTGTGCCAAAGGCCACTACTGGGGCCTATCTGAAGAAGTCAAGTTCTTCTGACTTCCTTCCATCACAATCTGACATAAAATTTATGTGGTATGTTTAATTGATTCATTGTCAGTCTTTCCTATTAGACTATGAGCTACATAAGCCCCAGTGTCAAACAGAATTTTTACTATATACCACTCTATTCATACTTGATGAACGCTTAAGTTGTGAATGAAGTACAGGCTCATTTAATTATGTAGCTTAGGGTTATAAATTTTAGTTAAATAAAGAATTAGTACAAATTAGTAGCAATGTGGCTATTTAACAGTCAATAATATTTAAGACTAAGTTTGTATCAATAAAGAACATACAACGTCTACCTTTAGGGAAATAATCAGTAGTCATTCTGATCTGTGGAATCACACAAAAATATATGTTTATATATTTCAGATCTAAACAACACAACAAAGTATATTAAAAAATGATAGCAAAATATCAAGTTAGTACAGTATTTGATAGGGAACTATAGATATAAAATAGAACAAAAGCAAACAAAAGAAATCTCTTTGTGTTATTAAAATGTTTTGTCATAGTGCATATGTAAGAATAAGAATTGAATATTCGATATATTATTTATAGGATTGAATACTATTATGTACATCAATGTAGATAACACATAGCTTAACAAATAATATATTAGCAGTACTAATGAAGTCATAAGTAAATCCCTTTCTACAAACATGTAAAAAAATTCCTTTTTATGTAAGTAGATGACAGTTAAATGACAGTTTTCTTCTTTTTCCTTTTCTTATACCATTTATTTATTATTACTATCCTGAATTAGTTAGAGTCTACAGAATATCCTTGGGAAAGTGGTGGTGAGTATTCTTGTCCTATTTCTACTTTCAAAGGTAATTACTTTAGCATTTCACCAATAAGTTTATTTCATGAAGGTTTTTATAAGCTAGAATATATACAGTTAAAAAATTCCTTTTTATTTCTGGTTCTAATCCTGAATGCATGGTGAAATTTTATCGGAGGAAAGATTTTTAATCTAGTGAGGTGATCATAACAGATTTTTCCTTTACTCTCTGAATGTTAAACCATCCTTGCATCTCTGTCAGATCATACTTATTTAAAATGTATTATTTTTATACATTGGTGGATTTAGTTTGCTGGTATTTTTCTTTTCTTTGGCTCAAAAAGAAGATTAATTTCCCTTTCTTGTTCTTAATTTGTATTAACAAGAATATATGAACTTCATAAAGTTATCCAAAGAATGTACTATTTTTCTTTTCTTACATTAACAAATTACTACAAGCTTAGTGACTTAAACAATATAAACTTATTATCTTACAATTCTATAAGCTAGAATTTGGACATGGGTTTCATTGGTTACTATAAAAATTCTTAAAGAGATGGGAATACAAGACTACCTTGTATGTCTTTTGAGAAACCTGTATGCACGATAAGACGCAACAGTTAGAACTGGACATGGAACAATGGACTGGTTCAAAATTGGGAAAAGTGTACACCAAGGCTGTACGTTGAAACCCTGCTCATTCAATTTCTATGCAAAGTACATCATATGAAATGCTGGGCCGGATGAATCACAAGCTGGAGTCAAGACTGCTTGGAGAAATATCAATAACGTCAGATATGCAGATGATAGCACTCTAATGGCAGAAAGCAAAGAGGAACTAAAGAGCTTCTTGACGAAGGTGAAATAGGAAACTGAAAAAGCTGGCTTAAAACTCAACATTCAAAAAGCTAAGATCATGGCATCTAGTCCCATCACTTCATCGTAAATAGATGAGGAAACAGTGGTTACTGTAGCAGATTTTATTTTCTTGGGCTCAAAATCACTGTGGACAATGACTGTAGGCATGAAATTAAACGACATTTGCTCCTTGGAAGAAAAGCTATGACAAACCTAGACAGCATATTAAAAAGCAGAGTCATCACTTTGCTGACAAAGGTCTGTGTAGTCAAAACTATGGTTTTTCCAGTAGCCATGTATGGACATGAGAGTTAGACCAAAAGAAGACTGAACACCAAAGAACTGATGCTTTCAACTTGTGGTGCTGGAGAAGACTCCTGAGAGAAGACTCTTGAGATCTTCTCAGGCTGGAGAAGACTCCTGAGATCACACCAGTCAATCCTAAAGGTAACCAACCCTGAATACTGATGCTGAAACTGAAGCTCCAATACTTTGGCCACCTGATACAAAGACCGAGCTCATTGGAAAAGACCCTGATGCTTGGAATGATTGAGAGCAGGAGGAGAAGGGGACAACAGAGGGTGAGATGGTTGGATAGGATGGCCAACTCAATGGACATGAGTTTTAGCAAACTTTGGGAGATGGTAGAGGACAGGGAAGCCTTGCATGCTGCAGTCCACGGGGTCACAAAATCAGAAACAACTGAGCGACTGAACAACAACATTATACTAATAGAATATGCTGAATTTGACTATTCATTTATGTTTAATGGTATGTTGTATATTTTTATATGTTTTTATATTACCAGTTAGCACCCTTTCATTTCAGCTTGTAGAACTCTTTTCAATTTTTTTCTGTCAGGCAGTGAAGGTGATGAATAATCTCAGGTTTTGTTTGTCTGGGAAAGTCTTTATTTCTTTTTTATTTCTGAGGAATTGCTTTTCTAAAAGAGTTCTTGGTGCATTATAATATGCTGGATAGAATAGTTTCTTTCCGTACTTTGACTATGTCATTTTATTCTCTCCTGGGCTGTAAAGTTTCTACTGAGTAATTAACTAGCAGTTGTTCAGGGGTTCCATTACAACTTACAAGCTTTTCCCTTTCTTAAGTGTCTCTCTTTGTCTTTGATAAAAATATCAAGGAGGGTATTTTTATATCTTATATTTTTATAAAATATTTTATATTTTTATAAAATATTTTATATTTTATAAAATATTGTTTTGTGATCTATGACTTTCAAGAATTTGCATATCAAATTTTCCCCTAGATTTGGGAATTTCCCAGCCGTTATTTCTTTAAATAAGCTTTCTGCCTTCTTCTCTCTCTCTTCTCCTTCTGAGTCTCCAATAATTCTTAAATTGATACTTTTGATGATACCCAATATATCACTTCTACTTTATTCTTTTTATCCTTTTTTTCTTATCCTCCAACTGGATTATTTCAAATTTCCTATATTTGATCTCACAGATTCTTTCTTCTGTTTTTTATATTCTGTTGTTAATTCTCTCTATTGCACTTTTCATTTCAGTACTTACAATTTTGAATTTCTGTGACACCTCTATAATTTCTATCCAGTTATTTTTATTACAATTTCTATCTCTTTGCTGAAATTTTCATTTTGTTCTTATATTATTTTCCCAATTTTGTTGAACTCTCTTTCTATATTTTCATGTATTTCATTGAATTTTCTTAAAATAGATATTTGAATTCTTTATCTGATAAAAGGCAGATCTTCATGACTATGGGTTCATTTACCAGAAGATCACCATGATCCCTTGGTGATATCATGTTACTTTGATTTTTCATATTCTTTGTAGTTTTGTGTCATTGTCTTCATATTTGAAGGAACAGTCACATCCTCCAGTCTTTACAGAGTGCCTTCAGAAGAGAAATGCCTTCCATTGCCCCTGCTAGAGATTTTGAGGCTATCTCAGACTTCCTGTAGGATGCTTGCTTCACTCTTGCTTTCTATCTTGTGGCAGAATATTTAATATTGTGGGCTTTCCCTGGATGTTGCAATATACCAGGCCAAGTGCTGACAGTCTTTCTTATTTTTTCAAACATGATGCTAAAGCTGAAGTTTGCGGTCTCACCATGGTCCACAGATTCGACTGACTTTCTGTGGCTATTCCTCAGCTGCCTGTCAAAACTCTCTCTTGACACTGTGGAGACTCTATGTATGTATACAGCTGACCACAGAGCAGATGTGTACATGTGGTAAAGCATATAGAATGCAGAAGGTGCCCTTAGGGCAGGTGGGGCATTCCCCAAGTACGGTAGCTCCAGTCACTTGTGGATTGCCTTCTTGGTGGAATCCCCAATGCAGTTAAGAACCGCAGCCCCTTACAGGCATCCCTCATTTTACTCTATTTTGCTTTATTGCACTTCATAGACAATACTTTTTTTTTTTCTTAATGAAAGGTTTATGGCAATCTTACATTGGCAGATGATGGTTAGCATTTTTGGTAATAAAACATTTTTAAATTAAGGTATGTGCAGTGTTTCTTAAACACTGAATAGACTACAGTGTAGTATAAATACAGCTTTTTATGCACTGGTAAAGTAAAACATTCATGTGACTTGTTTTACGGCAATATTTACTTTAATGCGGTGGTTTGGAACCACGCCTTCAGTATCTCTGAGATATGCCTTTAATATCCTCAGGAGTTCTAGCTACCATTCTTCCTGCCTCTTTCCATCCCACAGTCATGGTTCAGTGCTCTAGATGATATGAGACAGAAATTAGTCATTTTGGCAGCATCCTGCAGAGCTGAGGAAGGCAGGTTTTCACTCACACACTCTCTCTTTCCTTGATTGAATAAATCATAGGCCAGAAAAAGATGTTTCTTGATCCTATGCTGTGCTTCCTTGAGGAAAGGGATGTAGGTAAAGTAAACATGTTTCTCCTCCCCACTGCAGTGGATCCAAATATATACAGATGAATCCTAACTTAAGATGGTTTTATTCGTAAGTGGAATCCCTACATAAACTTTTTTCAGTTTTACGATGGTGCAAAAACAACATGCTTTCAGTAAAAATTTTACTTCAAATTCTGAAGCAAAGGGCTAGGCTGATGACAAATGATATTCTCTTGTGATGCTGGGTAGTGACAGTGAACTACAGCTTCTAGTCAGTCACATGATCACAACAGTAAACAACCGATATATTTATGGACATTCTGCACCCATACAACCATTCTGATTTTCAACTTTAGTACAGCATTCAATTCATTATGTACATGAGATAGTGAATACTTTTATTAAATAATAGGTTTCATGTTAGATGATTTTGCCAACTCTAAGCTAATGTAAGTGCTCTGAGTATGTTTAAGGGGGTTAGGTTAAGTTATGATGTTTGGTAGGTTAGGTGTATTAAACGCATTTTCAAATTATGGTTCTTTCAGCTCATGAGGGTTTACCAAGATATAACTCCATTGTAGGTCATGGAAGATCTGTAACTTTTCCTCCTACAAAATGTTGAAATGTCTTTTTAGAAACCTGGACTTCCATAGAGGCTCTCCTGTTCATGAGTGATCATCTGTGTCAGCATTCCGCAGGGCCTCCTGGACCATAACTGAGAGGAACTGGAGCTGGTTTATAGGACACCGCAGAAGCCACAGCCGGAACCAGGGACCCTCTGCCTCTTACTTGACACAAAGATGAACAAGACTCCTCTTATATCCCTTCACATATGGTGACTAACCCCTACTTTCTTCAAAGGCACTTTTGTTTGTGGATGTCAGATTTTCCTTGTTGATGAATGGAACGCAAACAAAAGACATCTTATGCCATTGTGATTCTGACTTTAGTGCCTGTACACCTATTTTCACTTTATTTTTTATAAACGACAGATATGTAAATTTTACCTAGCATCAGTGCCTTCATTTTTGTTTGTTCATTTATCTTTTTATTACTGGTGGTTCTATTTCCTTTATATGTATTTCAATCACAAATATGTATGACTTGCTATCTCTCTTGTTTTGTTCTATTTTGTCTATATGTTTTGATTGTCCTTACTATACTGTTTTTTAGGATTATTTTTTTTTTAAAACTCTTAAATCCTTCTTCTGGAAGTTACACACACTTCAAATATTTCAGTGGTTGCCATTATACTTTTACCATAGATACATAATCATTCAAAGGTTAATCCTAGCCTACAAACTAGGATTTTGGAATACTTTAAATCTTCTCATATCTCTTTTTTTTTTTTTTGCTTATATGTTATTGTCTCATATGTTTCTATTGGTTTTTAACTTCTAAAATTAGATAACAGGATTGATAATTCATATTGTCTCAGATATTTCTCAATTTCTTTGCTCATTATTGCTTTATACATCTCAGGTCTGCCTTATTTAAAAAATGTTTTCTCATCTGTAAAGTAAACCCCTAGCATTTTATGTAATAATGCCTGTTGTTGGTAAGCTATCTCAGGCTATATTTGTCTGAAAACTCTAAATTACAGTACTTATTTGCAGGAAGCAAATGCTCTTAGTTCTCATTATAGACACAATCTGTGGCATAAGCAGTCTTGCCATTTGGCCATTTTGGTCAAGCACATTGGTTTAGAATGGCAGTGCTTGATAAGGATGATAGGCAAACTGCACTAATTCAGTCACAGTGGAGCCCTACTGAGCTCTTAATTTACTGAGCTCTCTTGGGCCGTGTGTGTGTGTGTGTGTGTGTGTGTGTGTGTGCGTGCACGTGTGTGCCTGCAGGCTCAGTCCTGTCCAACTCTTTGGGGCCCATGGACTGTAGCCCACTAAGCTCTTCTGTTTATGGAATTTTCCAGGCAAGAATACTAGCGTGGGTTGCCATTTCCCACTCCAGAGGATCTTCCCTACCCAGGGATCAAATCCAAGTCTCTTGCATCTTCTGCAATAGCAGGCAGATTCTTTACCACTAGTGCTACCTGGAAAGTCTGCTCTTGGGCCATGAGACACCAAGTGAACATTCAACCTCAATTGTCTGTCATGAATTGGATGTCTTCTGATGCAGCAAGCCATAAATTTTGGCATTACCAGGATTATCCCACAGTACTTGAAGTATTTGATGTGATATAAGGTGAAAGCAGATGGCTCCCATTCTCAGTGTGTTCACTCCTGCTGTGCTGCCCAAGGGCCCCCAGACCACAGCTTTAGCCTCATATGGAGTTCTCTATAATAAGGAAGAACAGTAACAAGCTTAACTTACAAATCTCTTTATACAGAATGGCTGCGCTTGCTAGAAGCAGACTATTGGAGTATTACAGCCCAATCTAAGCTTGATGCTGAAGGAAAGTAGAGAAACTTCCTTGTAGGTAGGAAATATTTTTTTCCAGGAAGGAAATATATTCCAAAGTATAGACACCTAAACCTCAGAGGATGAGCTAAAGAATGGTTTGCCAAGATGGTCAAGGATTTGGAAAGAATAGGAATGGAGAACTGGTAAAAATTTGGAAAACTTTCCTCTCGGAATAAATCTTACGCTGACAAAATAAACTACTCTACAGATATCAGTTAGCCTTTTTACCCAAGCATCTCCATAACTCGCCTAATGAATTTATTGACAAAATAGTTATGGTAGAAGGAATGGAGGTAGTGGACAGATGTAAAAACACAGGATAATCATCATCTAGTTTGATATTTTCCACCAATTTCACCTGATATAATATCAGCTATGTCTAACCTTAAGCCTTCCACATGGCCAATATCTGAGTAACAAATCACTTGATGGCAAATAAATTACTTCCTAAATTTTTTCTTGTTTTAATAGACAGTTATTTTGTATATAGTTTTTACTTTATTGCCCACCACACTTCTAAAAGTAGCCATATCTGTATTTTATGAAATATTTACCACCATATTATCTTATTATCTCTTCTGATCAAGAAACTCATATTCAGAATGAAAGAAGCTCTTGTTCATAGGATTCATTAGCCTTACCACGTGTCTTAACACCTAGAAATCACCTAAACTACAGACCAGTGGACAGGAATACTGAAGACAGCTACAGTACTTGCTTGGAAATACACATTAAAATGTTCCTCAGATAGCAGTACATGGTTCTGTATTCTTCACTCCCCAAACCAGAATACGTGGGTCTGGAAACTTTGTAAGTTATCAAGATGAGACTGCACCTCTCACTATCACAACAAAGACACACTCACAGCGTTGATTGCCCTGCAGTAAATTCCTCTCTGCTTAAATTAGCCATAGCAGATCCTGTCTTACATAAATAAGAGCCCTGACAGATATAGGGCCTAAAAATACATACACAAAGTATACTGATTAAATGTTTTTGGAATCTGTGAATGGAATTTTATGAAACCTAAATAAGATAATGTATGCATACAGTTTTGTAGTTAGTGTGACTCACTGGTCAAATTAAAAGAAAACATTTATTATTGGAAACTGTGAGGGCAAATCTGGACACTGGGTACGTCACTTAACAAGATCTTCTTGAGCCTTTATTTCCTTACTTTCTTTGCTTGAGCCTGAGTTTCTTTACAGTATTGGAAGAATGTTAATCTAGGTCATGTTTGTGAAAGAACTTGACTTAAGCCCAAGGACCATGTACTTGTATGTATCCAATGTGTACCATGTTATCTGACACATCGTGTCAATAAATGGTTGTCCAACTGAATTGCAAAGTTTAGGCATCATGAACATGCTAATGATTCATTTTACAAATTATCTTAATAAGTAAGACCCTTTATTTAATTATAAGGATTTAGATAAAGAGTGGAGAAGGCAATGACAACCCACTCCAGGACTCTTGCCAGGAAAATCCCATGGATGGAGGAGCCTGGTAGGCTGCGGTCCATGGGGTCGTGAATAGTTGGACACAACTGAGAAACTTCACTTTCAATGTTCACTTTCATGCATTGGAGAAGGAAATGGCAACCCACTCCAGCGTTCTTGCCTGGAGAATCCCAGGGACGGGGGAGCCTGGTGGGCTGCCGTCTCACGGGTCGCACAGAGTCGGACACGACTGAAGTGACTGCAGCAGCAGCAGTAGATAAAGAAAAAATGTTTCTTGCATACAGGCAACAAAATATCACCAGTTTTACTGAGTTAAGGCCATAAGGAACATACTTGGAAGTTGTATGTCTAGGGCTATATGTCAGCTGGCAGTTGAGTAAATCTGTGAGATCAACATGAAATCTGTGTAACAAAGGAAGCAGAGACAAACAGGTTCAGACTAGTGGAGGGAAAGTTGAGATAAAACAGTGACAACTAAATAAAGAATTCATGGGATGACTGAAATGTAAAATGGGATATTTATTAAGGCCTTTTCCATGTAAAGTTTGGTATAAACCCTATCTTCTCTTTTCTTGAATCTGACAAATAAAATCTACATAGTTCTCTAATGATTTGGTAGTGGATTTAATTTCAGAGGCCATGATGAAACACCAAATTCAGTTTCACAGTTTGGGAAACAAGAAGCTGTTTAAGATATGACACTCACATGTGGGATACACATTTAAACTGTTGCTTATGGATGGCCTCCAGAACACCTTCATAAATGCATGCAGATTTATAATTAATAGAGCAATTGGGGGAGTTTATATTTTATAGCCATTAAACAAGAAATTAGTGTATTTGGTATATTTATTACAAAATATCTTCAATGTATAACATTGTTTTTAGAATTAATTTGTTTACTCAATCCATTTTAAAGTATCTGAAATAATGGAAAAAGTGAGAGACTTTATTTTCTTGGGCTCCCAAATCACTGCAGATGATGACTGCAGCCTGAAATTAAAAGACACTTGCTCCTTGGAAGAAAAGATATGACCAGCCTAGACAGCATATCAAAAAGCAGAGATATTACTTTACTAGCAAAGGTCCATCTAGTCAAACCTATGGTTTTTCCAGTAGCCATGTATGGATATGAGAGCTGGACTATAAAGAAAGCTAAGTGCCAAAGAATTGATGCTTTTGAACTGTGGTGTTGGAGAAGACTCTTGAGAGCCCCTTGGACTGCAAGGAGAGCCAACCAGTCCATCCTAAAGGAAATCAGTCCTGAATATTCACTGGAAAGACTGATGCTGAAGCTGAAACTCCAATACTTTGGCCACTTGATGTTGCCTTTCATTTGAAAAGACCTGATCCTGAGAAGGATTGAAGGCAGGAGGATAAGGGGACGACAAAGGATGAGATGGTTGAATGGCATCACTGACTCTCTGGACATGAGTTTGAGTAAGCTCTGGGAGCTGGTGATGAACAGGGAAGCCGGGTGTGTTGCAGTCCTTGGAGTCGCAGAGTCAGACATAACTGAGCAGCTGAACTGAACTGAACTGATGGAGACATAATTCATATACTATACAATTTACCGATTTAATGTGTGTAATTTAATGCCTTCAAGAATTTCATAGATTTGTGTAACCATCACCACAAACAAAATTTAGAACGTCTTTGACCTCTCTGAAAGAAACCACAAATCTTTTGCCTCCCCATAACACCCCTATCTGTCAGCAATAACTAATCTCATTATGTCTTTGTATATTTGTCTGTTCTGGATATTTCAAATACATTGAATCAGACAAGACGTGGTTAATTGTCACTGTCTTTTTCACTTAGTATAATGTTTTCAACCATCTTGTTGTAGTGTTTATCAGTATTTCATTTCCTTTTAATGGAAAATAATATTCCATTGTATGGATATGCAACATACTATTTATCTGTTCTTTGGTTGACAGATATTTTGGTTGTTTCTACTTTGGACTATTATGAGTAATGCTGTTATGAACATTTGTGTACACATTTTTGTGTAAATAATTGTTTTTACTATCTTGGGTGAAAGTGTTGACTCATACGGTACTCTATATTTACATTTTTGAGGAATTTTCATATTGCTTTCCAAAGTGACTCAATATTTTGTTCTACTAAGGGCAATGTCTGAGGATTCCAATTTCTCCATATCCTCAACATCATTTGTTACTGTCTGTCTTCTTAATTATAGCTCCAAAAATTGTGGGAGTGAAATGGTATCTCATTGTGGTCTTGATTTGCATCATATTAGTGACTAATGATATTTAGTATATCTTCACATGCTTTTTGGTAATTTGGTATCTTTGGAAAATATCTGTTCAGTTTCTTTTCCATTTTTAATTGAGCTATTTGTACATTTATTATTGAGTTATAAGAGTTTTTTGCACATACTAGATACAAGCATTTTATCAGATATATGATCTAGAAATATTCTCTTTCATTTTGTGCATGGTCTTTTATTTTCTAGATGATATCATTTGTAGCACAAAACAATTTTTTTAAATTTTGATGTGATTCAATGTATGTATTTAATTTTCTTTTTTTGCTGATGCTTTTTGTGTCATGTCAAAGAAACCACTGTCTATCTCAAAGTTAATAAGGTTTATCCCCATATTTTTGCTAAGGATGGAATACTTTCATATTTAATTTTGTGATCTAGGTTGAGTTAATATTTTTGTATGGTATGGGGTTGAGGTTCAGCTTCATTCTTTTGCATATGGTTACCCAGCTATTTTAGTACCATTTATTGAAAAAAATATTCCCCATTTAACTGTCTTGGCACCCTTGTCAACTGACCAGAAATGTAACAGTTTATTTCTGGACTCTCACTTCTGTTCCACTGTTCTATATATCTAATGTCAGTACCACATTCTCTTGATTACTGTAGCTTTGTAGTAAATTTTGAAATAGGAAAGTATAAGTCATCCAACTTTGTTCTTTTTCAAATTGTTTTGGCTGTTCTGGATTCATTGTTTTTTTAATATAAATTTTATCTTTAGATTGTCAGTTACTACAAAAAATAATCTAGGATTTTGATACAAATTGCACTGAATCTTTACATCACTTTGAGAAGTACTGTCATCTTAACAGTATTAAATTTTCTGATCCATGAACATGAAATGCCTTTCTCTTTCTTTAGAGCTTCTTTCAACAATGTTTTGTCACTGTCAGTGTTCAAATGTTGAATTTCTTTTGTTAACTTTATTTGTATTTTGTTTTTTCATGCTATTATAAGTGAAATCATTTTAATTTTTTGAATATTAATATAGTATATAGAAATATTTATTTTCTGTATATTTATCTTTTATCCTGAAGTAAATCCTGTTAAGTTCACTTATTAGTCCTAATAATTTCAATAGAGTAATTAGAATGGTTATACACAAGTTCATGCCATATGCAAATAGAACAAATTTTACTTCTTTCTAATCTGGATTTGTTTTTCTTTATCTTGCCTAATTGCAAAGACCTCTAATACAATTTTAAATTTAAGTGGCAAGAGTGGGTCTTCTTGATTTACTCCTAATTTTAAGTGAAAAACATTCATTTTTGTCAATATTTTGTGGCTATGGGTTTTTGTAGATGTCCTTTATCAGATTGAAGACGTTGTCATCCAGTCCTGCTTTGTTGAGCATTTTTCTCATGAGGATATTTGCTGAACTATTTGAGGTAGTCATCCGTTTTTATACTTTATTGGCATGGCATGTTTTATTCTTTTGTTTTAAGCTATTAAAACAGCTTCAACTTTTGCAATAAGTTCCACTTGGTCATGATATGTAAACCTATTTATGAATTGCTGGATTTGGTTTGCTAGTATTTTTTAAAGTCATTCATTCAATCAAGCAATAAATTAAAATTCTGCTATATATATATGAAGGGTGAAATTATGAGACTCATACATAATTCTTTCCTTCATGAGTTCCTTGTTCAGCTGGGGAGACATATTTCATTCAAATAGTCAAACAAATTATTACTAGTTACTAATGAAAACAGTCACTGACTCGATGGACATGAATCTGAGCGAACTCCAGGAGTTGGTGGTGGATAGGGAGGCCTGGCGATTCAAGTGATTCATGGGGTCACAAAGAGTTGGACACAACTGAGCGACTGAACTGAATTGAACTGAATGAAAACAAATATTATAAAGGGAAATAACATGGCTATCAGTTCAGTTCAGTTGCTCAGTCGTGACCGACTCTTTGCGACCCCATGGGCTGCAGCACTCCAGGCCTCCCTGTTCAGCACCAACTCCTGGAGTTTACTCAAACTCATGTCCAAGTTGGTGATGCCATCCAGTCATCTCATCTTTTGTCATCCCCTTCTCTTCCCGCCTTCAATCTTTCCCAGCATCAGGGTCTTTTCAAATGAGTCAGCTCTTCACCTCAGGTAGCCAAAGTAATGGAGTTTCAGCTTCAGCATCAGTCCTTCCAATGAATATTCAGGACTGATTTCCTTTAGGATGGACTGGTTGGATCTCTTTGCAGTCCAAGGGACTCTGAGGAGGCGATATGTGAGTTTATAACAAAGAGAGACATCCAAATTGAAATATTTTCTTTTCCTATAATATAAAGGATGTTTAGTTTCTAACAAGGAAATGAAAGCATTCTAGAAATTCCAGAAGCATTCTGGGAAGGACAATAGCATATTTGAGAAGACTACACAAATATGATCATTTTTAGAGAGATATGAAAAACTGCTTGAAACCTAGACAAAAGCCACATTATCCAGGTTCTTCTGAGCCATTTTTTAAATTTTCAATCTTACCCCAAGAGCAGTAAGAAGCTATTGATAAGTTTTAAGCTAGTGAAATAATATGATCAGCTTTTCATTTTTAAAGGATAACACAGACTGCCTTGTAGAAAATAGACTGAAAGAAGGATTTAATGATAATCAGGAAGTTATTCTGGAGGCTGATGGTAGTAGTACAGGTAAAAGATGCTGCCTGATGTTACCACAGGCTGGTGGCAGAGGAGATTCGAGTATAAGGAACTGTAAGGGTTCTTTAGTTAATTTTACGGCCAAAGCTGTCTGTCACATACTAAGTGGCTAATACGTGTCAAGAAGTACTTATCGTTTTAATCCCCATCACAGCTGTGTGAAAAGGGTGGTGTCACCACTCACTATGTTAGAGGAGAGGCAACTTCAATTCACAGAAGTAGAGAACTTTTCCAGTTTTATAGAGTTAGGAGGCGACAGAGCTAGGATTTGCAAAAAAGGAACTATGAAATAAAGATGCAGTTATACCACTGGCTTTTTAAACAATTACTGCAATGTATTAAAATGTATAATTTGCAGAATTTACAACATTCAAAAAATACTTGGCACCCAGGTTATTCAGATTTTAGAGCTTTATGTCATATGGAGATAATATAATGATAAATAAGAAATATGTAAAAATTTATACAAGGAATTGCATACTACCATTGTATAGTACCAAACTGTGTAATGAGGTGAATGGAAGAAATCCATTTAAGGAAAAATACTTCCAGATTAATCTAATGTTTTTTAAAGAACATGTATGTTATTGAGATTGACTTTTCATACTTCTGCTTTTACAATATGGTTTTAGTTGTTTTAATGTTTATAAATCAGCTAATACTATCATTAGTTTAGAAGCGAATTATTCCTGTTTTTTTGTTGTTGTTTTGAGTACTATGTGTTGCCAGGGCAAATTTCAATAAGCAAGGAATTTATTTTCTTATCACAAATTCTAGTTTATAATATTTTGAATTTATAAAATCACATTTTCAATGACAAAAACTAATTTTTATAAAAGAGCAGTGAAAATTTTATTTTAAAATACATTTGGTTGCACATATGTTTGGAATAAAATTGTTGTTTTAAATAGCTTAATTAGAACAGTTTGTCATACTTACTGGAAACTGGTATAATGGCATTGCTTTAACCACCCAACTCATTCAAAAACAAAACAGAATGTGAGAAACACTCTTTTGAAACTTTATTCTTCTGTGTCTTTCAGGGAAGTTTTATCTGTCTTATTATCTCTAAGGTACTTGTCGCTATAAAACTGAGATATTCAGAAAGATGTTATACTAGAACATAAATAAAGATCAGCTTCTCAGTTGAGTAAAATAATTTATATTAAATGTTTAGTACGTGCAAGCCCTCTTTATAAGTTAGAAATTTTTCTGAAGAGAGTTTGATTTCTAATGTTGAATTTCTTATTCCATGTTTTGAGCTAAATGCCCATAGATGGCCAATAGAGTGGGCATTTTGTCCAATATGAGAAGAAACACACTGTAGTTTTCATAGAGTCTCATTATCCATGGTTCCTAGAGGGCTTTTCACCAGCAACTTGATTGCTTCAAGGTAACTATTCACATCTTGCTTTTCTCTCAGTGTGTCCTCCTATACTACATACGCTGAGAAAATTAGGCTATTTCATCTTTCTTCAATACAACCCATATTTTTCTTATTTGTTTTCACCAGAGGATACCACTGCCATATCTCAACAACCCCACTTATCCAAAATCTTTCCAAACTTCAAGTAGTAGCTTTCCAAACATGCTAAACTTCCCATAACCCAAAACCTAATGGAGATAATTTTGTCTCCGTCATATTTCCATAGTAATTCTGTTTCTTCACTATGGCCTTCTATTATAGCTATTTATATACTTGACTAACTGACGTACTCTATGAGATTATAAACTCCTTTGTGACCAATTCTTTCTTATTTTCATATTTTACCTCTTTGTCTCCAACAGTTCTTGGTGCATAGCACTGTCAAAATGAATTGCCTTTACAGATACAGAGTTCCTGGTAGGCTCAAGCTCATGATGCATATAATGAGTGAGTGAGTGACTCATAGAGCCAACAGAAGGAGAAAAGCCTGCTGCTCCCAGCTTTTAATAGTGCCCTAGAGATGCATTTGGAGAAAGACTTCCTCTTATAGCAGTTTCTTACTTGTCAAAAGTAAAAAAAAGGAAGTAAGGAAAAAAACCAAGGGAGTTAAGAATTTTGACCTAGAAAAACAGCAATGGCACTAAAACAGAACTGAGATAAGACTAAGAATGAAATAATCAGTGCATCTCCTCAATTAAAGCTGAGACTTTCCACCAAACTTTCCACCTCTTTCACCATTTCCAATGAAATCTTTGATGCATAGCTAATGTGGGTGTTAAGTGTTCTGGGCTAACTGTGCCGAAGTGCAAGGAGCATCTTCCACGGCTTTGTGGGAGGTAGCCTTATGTCTTCACCAAATATATTCGATGAAGGAGTTCGGGAATTTTTCTAGATGACTTAATGATTCTATCCACAACCTAATATTCTTTGAGCATGCTGTTTTCCATAATGCAGCAGATGACTTTTCTGTCCATATCTCCCTTACCTTTCACAGTAGCTGCCAACTGACTTCCAAATAGCAACACCTGCTCTCTGCTTGAGGGTTTGCTGTGGCTGCTTGAGCCCTCTCTGTTTGTGTACCAAGAAGGTTAGAAATGCTGGTGAATCAGTGGTCCACAGAAATAATCTTCAGTCATAACAGCTAGGAGCTAGTTCTTAATACTCAGCTCTCTCCTCTCAGAGGTGGCAAGCACATGGGATTAAGTTACTATGGTAGCCTATTTAATAATGTGATACTTTTTGGCTTCCTTACCTTTTCTCTATCATTTCCTCACTCCTCTGTTCATGGTTACTGGGATCACTTCCCAAATAAACTATCTGCATATGACTCTTATTTTAAGTCTGCTCCTAGAACCTAAACTAAGACACTTAATCAAATATTGGTTTACATTGTTTAAACTCCAAACACTGACTTCCTTCCTTTATGAGTGAATTTGACATCATATAAAAATGTCAAAGTCATTTTTATGTCACATGCTAAGAAGTAATCAAAGCTCTCATAATGCTTCTTTGTCTTTTTATGTCTTTGTTATTTTAATTTTAATTATTTTAAGAAGTGTGGACTTTGGAGTTAAAGTCAAATAACAGATTTAGCTTTTACTAAATGTCACCGGATTATTTACTTCATTTTTCTGAATCTCATTTTATTCTCAAAGAAATGATGGTACTTATAACTCTCTCACAGTGAAAGGTATATAAAGTAAATATTTCAGATGTCTACACTGTACCATTCACACTAATGCCAATCATATGTACTTTCTTTTCCTTCTGTTCTTACTTTGGTCTACCTTTTCCTCCTTTCCTTGATCAACCTTTGTTTTTCTTATGTAAATATTAATTGAACAAAAGTCAAAATACTTAAAGAAATACAGTTTTGGTGAGGCAACTAACCACTCAAGGCACTTAGAAAATGTTGACAGTACATGTCCCTCAAACTGGCAATTCTGATTTTATATTTGTTGATGTTCTCACTAAATATAAGTCTCTACCTGAAATTCATTTAAAAACAGTTGCCTTGCACAAAAGCACATCCATCTAGTATAGATATAGCTCATCCAAGAGCTGCTTTTTATACCCACTACTTTTTGGCAGCTCTCACTTCACTCCATCTCACATACTCAGCACATTTACCACACATCCTTAGCACACACAGTTATTTCCCCTGAAGAATTTCCCTTCCTTGAAGCTCCATGTTCTAGACCTTTCCCTCTGTTCCTCTCCCTCATCTTGGTCTATTCTAACACTCCTTGAAGTCTGGACAATTAACTTGACTGATCTGATAAGCCAGTTTAAGAAAAGATACTCTTTCAAATAACACTCATGTCTTTATTTGGGTTTTATTAACTCTGAGGACCTATGAGAATTTTAAGCATAGAAGAGACTCTTTAAGGGAGCTAAATTTGGACATGAAGCTATTTTTCACATTTTAAACCCCTATCCCATAGTTGACTATTATTCCAGAAAAATGTAATATAAGCTCTAAGACTCCTGGATAATAACATCTCTCCCATTCTCTTGACATTTTAGCAATTATCAACAGTATTTCTGTCAGTATGTCATACACCTTGACTTTAAAAATGAGAATCTTCTTATTAATGATCTATATAACAAACACTTCAAAACACTATTGTGTTGACAAAATTTTCCCAGACATTAAAAGTCAGAGAATAAAGATTCCCATACTCTAAGAGCATAGGTATTAATTTTGAAATCAAAGACTAGAAACATGACATTGTTATAAGTTGAAGCTTATACATGACTTAATTTCCAAAGAATTTTTTTATGCCCAAAACATCCTAATATAGTTCCAGAATGTTAACATAAGTGGATATTAGAACAGTTAAGAACAAACTATACTGAGTGTGTGAAAACTGGGGCAACACTTGAATACAAGGAGGGTATTTGGATATGCAATGAGAAAGGAGATGGGCAGCCTAGGTTGGGAGAATCATGGGAGCAGTGACTTAGAGACTGAGAGTACCTATACTGGAGAGTGAAGTGACCCATCTAAATGAAGCAGAGTTCCAACACTGAGAAATAAATAACCTGAATGTGGCCAGATTTTGCTTGATTATTTAGAGAGGTATGTGTGCCTACAGGTTATGATATTTTGTGTTAAGGTATACAGGAAATCACTGGAGATACATTGTATATATTTCTGGATCAAAACTTTTACTCATATCTAAGGGAAAGATAAATAACACCAAAACCAAAAACTAGATCAAGAATATGTTGGAAGATTCAAATGTAACTCAGCAGAAAGACCTTAGCTGCAAACAGAGATCTGAGCTGTACTGATCGTAAAGAGGGGAGAATACTAAAGAACTGATGCCTTCGAACTGTGGTGCTGGAGAAAACTCCTGAGAGTCCCATGGACAGCAAGGAGATCAATCCAGTTAATCTTAAGGGAGATCAACCCTGAATATTCACTGGAAGGACTGATGTTGAAACTCCAGTATTTTTGGTCATCTAATGAGAACACATGACTCATTGGAAAAGTCCCTGATGCTAGGAAAGATTGAGGGTAGAAGGAGAAGAGGGCATGAGAGGATGAGCTGGCTGGATGGCATCACGGATGCATGAACTTGGGCAAACTTCAGGAGATGCTGAAGGACAGGGAGGCCTGGTGTGCTACAGTAGATGGGGTCACAGAGTTGGACATGACTGGGCAATTGAACAACAACGTCCTATTGGTAGCTAAAGACCAGACTGTATGTAAAATCATCAAACATAGTGTTTAGAGTAAGATAGCCAGAGTTTGGTGACAGACAGAACAAGAACAGCATATAAAAGCGCTTGAGAGTAATTTGTAGAAGTGTAGGGTGATCAAAGAGAGAAATGTTGTGGAGGCTGTAATTTTAAAGAAGAAATTGTTACCACTATCAAATAATGTAGAGTTCAAATGAAATACAGACTAAAAGGTGTCTTTTATATTTAATTCTTTGTTGTTCATTTGCTAAGATGTGTCGACTCTTGGCAACCCCATGAACTGCAGCACGCCAGGCTCCCCTGTCCTTCCCTATCTTCCAGAGTTTGCTCAGACTGATGTCCATTGAGTCAGTGATGCCATCTAGCCATCTCATCCTGTTGCCCCCTTCTTCTTTTACCTTAAATCTTAGTGATTAGCAATGTTTGACAGAGTAATTTCAGGAATATGGTGAGTTAGGAAGTATGCTTAGTGTTCTTTTCTTATCTCCTGAAAGTAGCTCATGTGTTGACTGACCTTTCTCTTAGGAGATACTCTCTGGTGCCCTAAAAGTGTCATTAAAGTGCTTTCTCAACCAGCCTGGTAATCTGGTGTTATGGTGATCTTTAACATATTACAGGAAAACTTGAACAAAATTTTTGGCCAACCCAATATATACCTGCTCAAGTTGACTATTTAATAGCGAAAAGTAGGGAGAAGATTGGAATGATCCGAATATGAGGAAACCAGCATGTGGAGCAAGTTTTAAAGGCCCAAGGGCAAGGATCTTGGCGTGAGCTCTATCAGGCATTGACAGGTCTGTCTCCAAGGAAAAATATTCCCCTCAAAATGGTTATAAGGATCTAAGGCAGAAAGAAATTACTTTCTTGGTAGGGGGATCTCTTTCAGAAAAATAGGCAAATATATAGTGCAAGTATGATACTCATAAGCATTGTTAAGCTGTTAGTTTGAGAGCTGTGGTTTAGGCTTCTGCTCCCTAAGATAACTTTAAATTAGATATCCTGTTTTTAAAGTTAGAATCTAAAAATTTCATCATATAACTCAATGGTTTTCAAAGGTATATAATTTCTATTTTAAATACAATTGCTGTGTCACTTTTACAAATGTATCCAAAAACAGTACAAAAACTGTTTCTGACAGTTTTTTTTTTTTTTTTTGCTGTCAAATAGGACAGTATCTCAAAAAACTAAAAATAAAACTACCATATGACCCAGAAATTGCACTCTTGAGTAAATAAATGAAAAAAAATACTAATTTGAAAAGATGCATGCATCTCAGTTTTCATGGAAGCATTATTTGCAGGATATGGAACCAACCTAAGTGTCCGTCAACAGACAAATGAATAAAGATGTAGTATATAAGGGAATGTTACTCAGTCATAAGCAGAATAAAACATTGTCATTTGCAGCAACATGGAAGGACTTGGAGGCCCTTATGCTAAATGAAGTAAGTCGGACAGAGAATGGAAAATACTGTATGATATCACTTATAGTTGGAACCTAAAAAAATACAATGAGCTAATGAATAAAAGAAAAATAAGCAGACTCACTGATACAGAGAACAAACCAGTAGTTACCAGTGGAGAGAGAAAAGGGAGGAGGGGCAACATGTGGAAGGGGAGCAAGACATACAAACTATTAGGTATAAAATAAATTACTAGAATATATGGTATAACATGGGGAATTTAGCCAATATTTTATAATTATAAATGAAGCATAATCTTTAAAAATTATGAATCAGTATATTATACACCTGTAACTTATATAATGGGTCTTCCCCAGTGGTTTAGTGGTAAAGAATCCATCTACTAATGCAGGAGACATAAGTTTGATCTCTGGGTTGGGAAGATCCTCTGAGAAGGAAATGGCAATCCACTCCAGTATTCTTGCCTGGTAAATTGCATGGACAGAGGAATTTGGTGGGCTACAGTCCATGGAGTCACAAAAGAGTTGGATACAACTTAGTGACTAAAATAAAACATATAATATTGTAAAGCAGCTATACTTCAATAAAAATTAAAAAAAAAATCCCAAAGGAGTATAAATATAATCACAATGATACCATTATCCCATAATTCAGTTAAAGATATACAAACATACTTTTTACTATTCAAAAAATCTGATTGCTTTTTCCTCAGTGAAATTGTATTTTCATTCAATTTTACCTACAGATTTCCATTCTCATATATATATATTTTTTAATTTTTATTTATTTATTTATTTTTTAAAATTACAACACTGTATTTGTTTTGCCATACACTGACATGAATCAGCCACAGGTGAACACAATCTCCCAATGCCGAAGCCCCCCCCACCTTCCACCCCACATCATCTACCTGAATCATCCTGTGCACCAGCCCCATGCATCCGGCATCCTGCATTGAACATAGACTGGTGCTTCGTTTCTTACAAGAAAGTATACATGTTTCAATGCCATTCTCCCAAATATATTTTTATGCTTTAATGTGTTTATTAAACACTATATCATATTTCTCTGCAGTAAAAAGGCATCATGAAAAAGACATTTATTTAAAATTTTCTTTGAACATCAATTGTAAGTGCTAAAATTTCTTCTGGAATTAATTATGTCACAATAATTATCATTAACAATTGTTCAGGATAATATTATAAATCATTGTAAGTAACAATTGTAAGGAGAAGAAAATGGCAAGCCACTCCAGTATTCTTGCCTGAAGAGTCCCATGGACAGAGGATCCTGGCAGGCTGCAGTCCATAGGGTCGCACAGAGTCAGACACGACTGAAGCGACTTAGCACAACAATTATAAAACATAAAAACATAGAAATGCTACTGGAAATTAATCTACTAATGAGACAAATGGGAAGAAGGGTTGTAGTACCTTGATTAAGGAGGTTTTTCTGTAGGATCTGGGAGCATGTCTGCATTTCTGGAAAATGCAATGTGCAATACTGGGGAAGGGGGAAGGAGTGGGAAAAAAAAAAGAAGAAAGAAAGAGGGAAAGGTGATTACTTAAGGGTAGCTGGGAAAGGAGAACAGATATGTCCCCTTCATAGCAAGCATTTTCCCTGGAAAGAGAATACATAGAATTTGAGGCTCTGGAAATCAATTTCCTTAATCATATCCTTACACACACTTAAGGTCTCTCTTTATGTGCCCTCAGGGCCCTCCACTTAAAAAGCATTTCAAGTTAAAGAGTAAAACTCTCCTGAAAAGAGAGTTTTCTTTCCAACTCACCCTTCCCATTTTGTCTTTTGTCAATAGTGTTTTTGGCACAGGAGATGTAATACATATGAATTGTTATATCAAAATCCATTATAGGATTGTTTTTCACTTACGTAAAGGTATTAGGGAATTATTCCATTCCCTTATTCCATTCTAATGCTTGAATTTCTTTCCTTACTCAAGTGGCAGCGTGACTTTATTAAAAGGACTCTTGAAAAATCCACCAAAGGATTATGCAAAAGACTTGGGTAGACAAAACAAACAGGTGCCAGGGTTCCCATGGGCACACTGTTACTGCCATGCAGTAGAATTCTATGAAAAAGCAGGCATGGGAGTGAAGGTAGGAAGAAGGAGTGGGGCTGGGTTTTGAGTGGAGGTAAGAATCAGAAGGTTTTGGTATGAGTTTCCCTGGTGGCTCAGACAGTAAAGAACCTGCCTGCAATGCAGGAGACCTGGGTTCAATCCCTGGGTCAGGAAGATCCCCTGGAGAAGGGAATGGCAACTCACTCCAGTATTCTTGCCTGGAGAATCCCATGCATGGAGGAGACTGGCAGGCTATATAGTTCAGGGGGTCGTGAAGAGTAGGACATGACTGAGAGACAAAGCATACAAACAAGTTCTCAAGCAAGACCCATAGGATTATACCTAAGTGTCAAGCTACTAGCATGAAAACAGTTAAGGAGAAATATTTAACCCTTTGAAGAAAAAAAAGCATGTAAAATGATGAGAAATTTTACATATAGCCACTGATATTTAAGACATTTACATGGTAGCAAAAGGAAGGGTGATCTCATATTTGGGGAATGACATTTAGGGTGAGGCTACACTGTCAAAATGTATACAGAAGCCATTTTACAAAAATAGTTTTAATTTTTGTATGACTTTGTTGAACCTTGTTTCAGTGATGTGGTGAAGAAAACATACTGTCTGGTGTTTTTTCAAAGAAGACTAGCATAATAAATGTAAGATGTTGCTGCTGACATTAGAACTCATGCATCCCACACTAGTAAAAGAAAAAAAATTAAACAAAAAAAAAAAGAGAAGAAGTAGAGTCTAAGACCCTAAGCAAAGGATGAATCATATCCTGTCCTCATAGAATTTTATGGCTACATTTGAATTACACAATTTAGTTATGGGAATCAGCCACTAGAAGTCTGTACAAATGTTTTTCGATTGAACTGTGCAGAACCAAAAAGGACAAACAGTCTCAAGAAGAGGAAATTGCTACATCTTCAGAGTAAATCCCTGGCATTTACTTAAATTTGTGCTCTAAATGTCAAACTCAACACAAGACAAAGTTTAGCTGTATTAAGGTCTAATACTTGATAAACATTCTCAGCACAGACCCTGCTGGCTGGAAGAACACTCAACACATCTTTTTAATGAATATATGAACTAATTAATGAATGAATGAATGGTTGGTGTCCCCATCAAAACAACCAAGCAAATAAGCAAAAAGCCCAAACAAAAGCCATAAAGTGCAGATAGGCATAAATGGTTTATATTTCGAGATCTGTGGAAACCTATTGCTATTGTATTAATTTTGGGAAACAAATTTATTCAATACCTCAAAGTGGTGATTTAAAAATTTTTATTTTAATTGTATTTTCCTATTTTACTTTATTATCATGCATATTCTTAAAATTTATTCATGAGTTATTTTCCTCCAAAATGTATATATTCTAAAAGGTTTTATTTTGAAAGGACAAGTTAAACCAAAGACCAAAGATGTACTTCAAGCAAAGCCACTCCAGAGTGGGTGTTTCCTTTTATTTATGTGATATTTTTCCTTTTGCTTCTTAAAGATGGAGTGGAGCAGTCAAAGGAGTTTAAAACCCCATGTTGAGTCTACTACAAAGATAAGATAATTCACAGATGTGCAAATGAATAAACTCTCAAATGTGAATTTTGTAGTTTTCCTGAGCTGAAAAGAAAGGAAAATTGCAACCAAGTTGAGCTGACAACTTATATATGTGTTATAAACATTTTATAGTGTTATTAAAAACCTACTAAAAATACAGAGTGAAAACATGTATCATATCATTTGGAACTCATTTTTTTGGTAAAAAGGCAAAATAGAAGAGTGAAAAATCTTTTTCCCCAAGTCAGTTATTAGAGAAATGATTCATACAACTGTTATGAGGATTAGTTTAGGAATAATTTCAGTGGGCAAGGATGCCATCTAAGTGTAGGTCTTTCTACCGAATTGAATGAGGAGCTGAACTTGACATTCATTATCTTGCATATTCTGTATGTGGTTCATTGCTGTTCAGTTTCTCAGTTGTATCTGACCCTTTGTGATCCCATGGACTGCAGCATGCCAGGCTTCTCCGTCCTTCACATCTCCATGTGGTTCAGGAGAACTGTGTTTATGGTATTAATATCACTGCATTCTCAGGCCGATTGGGGGTCCATTCCTACTAAAGATTCACTGATATGGGCTCAGATTTAGGAAAAATGAGAATTTAGCGCTTGAAAAAAGTGCTCCTTGAATGTATAGTTCTAGAGTTAAAATCAGTCATAATTTTATCTGAAAATAATGTCATATTTTGCCAAGTTCATGTTAATGTTATTTGTTTATTCAATTTCCAATTTTAAATTTCATTAGTATATTGCTTCAATGAATTACATATTATTCTTTTCCTGTATCTCCCAAACTCCAGTGTTAACATAATCATTTTATGTGTACATCCACTATCAAATCATTTAAGTAGATTTTGGAAGTTAGTAAAGGTTTTATATGAGTTACTTTCTCTTCCTCTCCAACCCTAACATTTAGTTATTCACTCAAATATTTACCAGATGTTGCCAGCTTACTTGGACAGTAGTGCCCTGAAGTTCAAGTTGATTTCTCATCTGTGACCACTGTTGGGAAGACTGTCTACTGCCCTTGCTCCAGATGCTAAATCATTCCAACCTAGCAGAAAGTGAACAATAATACCCAGCTGACATGTGTTATGTATCACCATCATCTGTTTCATCTTGTCTATGATTTTTCTTCCACAAATGAGCTAATATAAATACACAAACTTTTTTTTCTTTTTCTTTTCTTTCATTTTTTTCAATACTTTATTCTACATTACAATACTGTATTTGTTTTGCCAAACATTGACATGAATCAGCCACAGGTGTCCACGATCTCCCAATGCTGAAGCCCCCTCCCACCTCCCACCCCATATCATCTCCCCGGAATCATCCTGTGCACCAGCCCTATGCATCCTGTATCCTGCATTGAACATAGACTGACGCTTCGTTTCTTACAAGATAGTATACATGCTTCAATGCCATTCTCCCAAATCATCCCACCCTCTCCCTCTCCCTCAGAGTCCAAAAGTCCGTTCTATACCTCTGTATCTCTTTTGTTGTCTCACATAGAGGGTCATCATTACTATCTTTCTAAATTCCATATATATGTGTCAGTATACTGTATTGGTATTTTTCTTTCTGGCTTACTTCACTCTGTATAATCGGCTCCAATTTCATCCATCTCATTAGAACTGAGTCAAATTTATTCTTTTTAAGGGCTGAATAGTACTCATTGTGTATATGTACCACAGCTTTCTTATCCATTCATCTGCTGATGGACATCTAGGTTGCTTCCATGTCCTGGCTATTATAAACAGCGCTGCAATGAACATTGGGGTACATGTGTCTCTTTCAATTCTGGTTTCCTCGGTGTGTATGCCCAGCAGTGGGATTGCTGGATCATAAGGCAGTTCTATTTGCAATTTTTTAAGGAATCTCCACACTGTTTTCCATAATGGCTGTACTAGTTTGCATTCCCACCAGCAGTGTAAGAGGGTTCCCTTTTCTCCACATCCTCTCCAGCATTTATTGCTTGCAGAATTTTGGATCGCAGCCATTCTGACTGGTGTGAAAATGGTACCTCATTGTGGTCTTGATTTGCATTTCTCTGATAATGAGTGATGTTGAGCATCTTTTCATGTGTTTGTTAGCCATCCGTATGTCTTCTTTGGAGAAATGCCTATTTAGTTCTTTGGCCCATTTTTTGATTGGTTCATTTATTTTTCTGGAGTTGAGCTGCATAAGTTGCTTGGATATCTTTGAGATTAGTTGTTTGTCAGTTGTTTCATTTGCTATTGTTTTCTCCCATTCAGAAGGCTGTCTTTTCACCTTGCTTATAGTTTCCTTTGTTGTGCAGAAGCTTTTAATTTTAATTAGATCCCATTTGTTTATTTTTGCTTTTATTTCCATTATACTGGGAGGTGGATCATAGAGGATCCTGCTGCGATTTATGTCGGAGAGTGTTTTGCCTATGTTTTCCTCTAGGAGTTTTATAGTTTCTGGTCTTACATTTAGATCTTTAATCCATTTTGAGTTTATTTTTGTGTATGGTGTTAGAAAGAGGTCTAGAAACTTTTTATAAGAGTCCTTTCTCTCTGCCTATCCACATACAAAGACAACATATTGTTTATATCATAATACTTGCTTTAAAAATTAAGGTATTTCACACACTCCAAATAACTTTATTTTACAAACTTCCAAAATACATGTTTCAAATATGATATTTTGGCAAAGGTTTTTTCACAATTAATTTTAAGTTGGTTTCCAGACATTGGTTTTCCATAGCATATGGTTGTTAAACCTAATTATTTAAAGATAAAATCCACAAACTTAACCATCTGATTGTGAATTGAATTTGACTAAAGTCTGTTGTATTTCTCTCTCTACATTTTTATTTATGTATGTGTGTGCATGTGTGTATGCATATACATACATATATATATATATATATATATATATATATATATATATAGTTATTCAACTTGCTAAGTATCTTACTGGTCTAATAGCATATTATATGACTAACAAAACTCTTGGCTCATAGGTTAATTTTAGTATTTACATGGTAAATCATATTTCAGAACTCAAATTTTAATCAGTCTTAAAATTTGTCTATAATTGTTGGGTTTTATAGGCAATCTATAAAAAAAAATGGTTATTCAAAACAATTACCATTTTAAAGTGAGTAAAACATCTGCCTACTGCTAATGTAAAATACTCCAGATGACATCTGAGTGACAGGAGAACCCTGAGCATACTTAGGCTTATAATGAACAGCTTCAAGAAAATTCCCCTGTAGTTGCCTTGAGCTTTCTAAATGTAATATTCTTGGGATTAACATTTTTCTATGTTTAAAATATGCCTGCAACATAAACTGTATCTACCACACCACAGAGACTGGACTGCATGTGCATTTTTATACATGCAAATTCTGACATGGAATTTCAGATGTGATAAAAGAGCACTTGGAATGCTTGGATGGTTAAGTGATATTAGAAAGGACCCAGATATGGGACGAAGAAAGAATAAGATTTCTAAGTGGAAGGGAGAATCACATTCAGTGGATAGCTACTTAATTTACTAAGAAGATACAATAACAAAACAGAAACATAACTAATTTCTATCAACAATAACTCTAAATTGTTAAAAAAAATTCCAGTATAAGTTACCTACCAAATTTAGAATTTAAGAACATGAACAAATTTAATGGAGTTAATTAAATCTTATAAAATAGACACATAAGCTCCTTCCTTTTATTTTGAAGTAAATGAAAATACTCATGAACATATGTTGGAATATAACTTCTCTCTATAAAGATGAGGCCAACCTGACTTTTAAGCTAGGAGTCAATTGTTGATTGGATAAAAAACCATAGTATTCTAGGAAACAAATCCAGCTGACTGTAACATCTCTGAAATCTCCTTTTCATCTCTAAAATAAGCTAGGCATGGACTTGCCCAACATACAAAAACACAACTTCTTGGGAGCAACTCCTGACTGAGTCCATGATAGTATAAAAAAATTCTGACCATCAGATCACCCTTATAATTATACTGCATGAAAGATCAATGTCTTTCCTTTTGTGTAAATTTCCCTCAATTCAATATTTATTTGAGTCATTATATAGTCATTTAAACCAAAACTAGGACTTTGCTGGTGGCTCAGACAGTAAAGTGTCTGCCTACAATGTGGGAAACTCAGGTTCGATCCCTGGGTGGGGAAGATCCCCTGAAGAAGGAAATGGCAACCCCCACTCCAGTACTCTTGCCTGGAAAATCCCATGGACAGAGGAGCCTGGTAGGCTACAGTCCATGGGGTCACAAAGAGTCAGACACTGAGTGACTAAACTAAAACCAAAACTAACTCAACAAATTAGACAGTTACAGCCAAAACTTACTATATTTATTCTGAGAACACATGGAAAGGAAAGGAAAAGGAAAGTGAAGTCATTCAGTTGTCTTGTGTGTGTGTGTGTGTGTGTGTGTGTGTGTATAATAATAATTATTTCAGAATGGGACGCCTGATTTTCCTGTGTTTTCCTTAATAGTATTATTCATTTCTTGTTTCCCACTCTGGTTAAAAAAAAATAGTAAATTGAGTCTAATTCTCCATCATTGGTTTTATCCCAAACTGTATTATTATGAACATAAATGTCCATGTTTAAAAAATATTCAACATGTTCATTAATTAACATTATTTTAGAAACCTTTCAAATGAGAACTTTTTATCTGACAAAAGTTAATTCTAAAGAATTTTTAAAATAAGTAAAAATTCTCAAAACATTGCCTACTATTTCCTTTATTATGGCAAAGCAATGGATGGAAACTTTCTTTAATAAACTCAGTGTGACATTTGCTGGTTAACAGTTAATGTTTCAAGTCATTGTGACCTCTGTTTTCTGCTCTGAAATTAGTGGAATGAAAATTTAAGAGAAAAATGTTTTATTTTTAATGGAACTGTTAAGAACTACTGCCAAATATATTGAAATATGGGCCTGAGGTCTAATATTAAACTGAGGTCTAATACTCAGGATGTAAACCATTTTAGATCTCAAATAGGACACAGAGAACTCCTAAATTAGGAGGCATGCCCTTGGCAGGAGAGAGGGGGAAACCAGTGGTACTTTCTTTGGAAAAATAAGGCCACTTGATAAATAAAGGCTACAGGATACTCTCTGTGCCCATGTGACACCATGGATTGACAAAGGAAGTGGGGTAAGATGAAGAATATCAGGAATACATTGTCTTTGCCAGAGGCTCTTGTCACTGCACAAAGAGGATGGAGAAGCACAGTGAGTACATATCATCTCTAAAACTTCAACTCTCTGGCAACTAAGAAGTAAAAAACTAGTAAAGGACATGTGACATACAGGGTTCTGCTGAGAGTCAAAAATACCTTCTGCTGTCACTGAGTAGAAACATACCCAAGACAAGAATGTTAATGAACTTGTGTAACTGACCCAAATTCCGTATGTATGCTTTTCCAGTGCAATACCCTAACTCAGACTCAAGCACTATTTATTGTTAAGCAGCAAGCAGGATCAGAAACATCTGTCATTCCAAGATTAGTAATATTCAGAAAGATAAAGTATATGAGGTATGTAACATGATTACAAAAAATACTTAAGCAGAGAAATATAATTAATATAAAAATTTTAAAACACTCAAATATATCAGTGGGAACTGTACTCAATGCTCTGTGGTAACCTAAATGGGAAGAAAATCTAAGAAAAATTGGATATATATGTACATTTAACTGATTCACTTTGATGCGCACCAGAAACTAACATAGTAAAGCAACTATACTCTAATAAAGACTAGTTAAAAAACATTGCAAAGACTATCAGATAGAAGAAATTATTGAGATAGGATAATATCTCTTTAAAATCAATTATAGACTACATACAACGTAATAAAAAGAAGTTCTAATGACAGCAAACTGGCTTCAAAGAAAATATGATGAGGCCATATACGGACAGATCTAGCACAGCTCAGGAATCCAAGAAAAAGTAAAATTATTTAGAAAATTGAAAAATAGCTGCAGTATTAAAAATAATATATATTACTGAAAAGAAGTCAATTCCCTTGATAATGCTCAAATAAAATAAAATATGAATATGAAAATGAAATTGGAATGAATATACATGCATAGGAAGTGTTTGAAAAACAAAAATAAATTTAAAAATAGTGCTTCTGGAGAGACAAGACAATTTGCAAATCTTAGAGGTGAGAGAGAGAATTACTTTTAATTGTATACTTTTCTCTTATTATTGAATAATTTTTTACCATTAAAAGTTTTATAATATAAATTTGCTATTGTATGCATACCCTGCTACATTATACTATGCTGCTGCTGCTGCTGCTAAGTCGCTTCAGTCGTGTCCGACTCTGTGCAACCCCCAAGACAGCAGCCCACTGGACTCCCCCATCCCTGGGATTTTCCAAGCAAGAATACTGGAGTGGGTTGCCATTTCTTTCTCCAATGCATGAAAGTGAAAAGTGAAAGTAAAGTCGCTCAGTCGTGTCCGACTCTTCGAGATCCCATGGACTGCAGCCCACTAGGCTCCCTCCGTCCATTGGATTTTCCAGGCAAGAGTATTTGTAGCAAGTTAAATTTGTACTTTATTGAGGCACTTTTAAAATATAGACTAATTGAAACCATACAGTACAATGATCGAGCACATCTAAAAATCATGTGATTAGAATTAGATGTAGATGGAAAAAGTTACAAGTGTGGAAGAGAGATCATAGGACATAAAAAAAAATGAAATGAAAACAGATTTCAAATGATCAGAGACCAGAATTATTAACAGCGCATTTGGCCAGATGAAAAATATTATTTCTATTTCCCAAGAATACTAGATCAGCTAAAAACTTGCCATGAGATTTGTTATTATTGTTGTTTTTTGCATGCAACATTTCTGGGCCTGGACACAGTTCATTTCAGTGATTTGGGTCAGAGTACAAATTGTCAAGTTGCCCTTCTTACACCATTGTTTTCATCATATCTCTCTTTTATTAGTCCCATTAGAATAGGACCATGCTTACAGAATACAAAGATGTCAAGTGAAATGAGGACATCACTTTATTTGATTAAATGTGTACAAATTACATGATTTATATTATTTCATGAAGAAAAGGATAATTCAACCATTTAATCATTGTAAGCAAGTCTTTTAAAGTTAAGATTGAAAAACCCAGAATATTCACAGATGACTGATATGATGAGTACCTACCTGCAGTGCAGAAGACCCACGTTCAATCCCTGCATCAAAAAAATCCCCGGGAGAAAAGAATGGCAACCCACTCCAGTATCCTTGCCTGGAGAATTCCATGGACTGAGGAGACTATGTATAGTCCTGGGATCACTACTTTCTCTTGATCTTCAAATGCGACAATATTTTTGAGTTAATAATGATAATTCAGTTCAGTTCAGTTGCCTAGTTGTGCCAGACTCTTCACATCCCCATCGACTGCAGCACACCAGGCTTCCCTGTTCATCACCAACTCCCGGAACCTACTCATGTCCATTGCATCGGTGAAGCCATCCAACCATCTCATCTTCTGTCGTCCCCTTCTCCTCCTGCCTGCAATCTTTCCCAGCACTAGGGTCTTTTCCAGTGAGTCAGTTCTTCGCATCAAGTGGCCAAAGTATTGGAGTTTCAGCTTCAGCATCAGTCCTTCCAATGAATCTTCAGGACTGATTTCTTTTAGGATGGACTGACTGGTTGGATCTCGTTACAGTCCAAGGGACTCTCAAGAGTCTCCTCCAACACCACAGTTCAAAAGCATCAATTCTTCAGTGCTCAGCTTTCTTTATAGTGCAACTCTCACATCCATACATGACTACTAGAAAAACCATAGCTTTACTAGATGGACTTTTGTTGGTAAAGCTGTCTAGGATGGTCATAACTTTTCTTCCAAGAAGAAAGCATCTTTTAATTTCATGGCTGCAGTCACTATCTGCAGTGATTTTGGAGCCCCCAAAATAAAGTCTCTTATTGTTTCCATTTTTTTCCCCATCTATTTGCCATGAAGTGATGGACCTGGATGCCATGATCTTAGTTTTCTGAATGTTGAGCTTTAAGCTAACTTTTTTACTCTCCTCTTTTACTTTCATCAAGAGGCTCTTTAGTTCATCTTCACTTTCTGCCATAAGGGTGGTGTCATCTGCATATTATCTGAGGTTACTGATATTTCTCTCAGCAATCTTGATTCCAGCTTGTGTTTCTTCAAGTCCAGTGTTTCTCATGATGTACTCTGCATAGACGTTAAATAAGCAGGGTGACAATATACAGCCTTGACGTACTTCTTTCCTGATCTGGAACCAGTCTGTAGTTCCATGTCCAGTTCTAACTGTTGCTTCTTGACCTGCATACAGATTTAGCAGCAGGCAGGTCAAGTGGTCTGGTATTCCCATTTCTTTAAGAATTTTCCACAGTTTGTTGTCATCCACACAGTCAAAGGCTTTGGCACAGTCAATAAAGCAAAAGTAGATATTTTTCTGGAACTCTCTTGTCTTTCGATGATCCAGTAGATGTTGGCAATTTGATCTCTGGTTCCTTTACCTTTTCTAAATTCAGATTGAACATTTGGAAACTCATAGTTCAAGTATTGTTGAACCTTGGCTTGGAGAATTTTGAGCATTACTTTACTATTGTATGAGATAAATGCAATTGTGTGGTAGTTTGAACATTCTTTGGGATTGGAATGAAAACTGACCTTTTCCAGTCCTGTGGCCACTGCTGAGTTTTCCAGATTTGCTGGCATATTGAGTTCAGCACTTTCACAGCATCATCTTTTAGGATTTGAAATAACTCAACTGGAATTCCATCACCTCCACTAGCTTTGTTTGTAATGATGCTTCCTAAAGCTGAATTGACTTTGCATTCCAGGGTGTCTGGCTCTAGGTGAGTGATCACACCATCGTGGTTATCTGGCTCATGAAGATCTTTTTACAGTTCTGTGTCTTCTTGCCCATTTCTTCTTAATATCTTCTGCTTCTGTTAGGTCCATACCATTTCTGTCCTTTATGGTGCTCATCTTTGCATGAAATGTTCCCTTGGGATCTCTAATTTTCTTCAACAGATCTCTAGTCTTTTCCATTCCATTGTTTTCCTCTATTTCTTTGCATTGATATCTGAGGAAGGCTTTCTTATCTCTCCTTGCTCTTGTTTGGAAATCTCCATTCAAATGGTAAATCTCTTTACAAATATACTAACATGTCATTGTAAACTTTGATTAGTTTGTATTTGCAAGGAGTGGCTCCCACAAGGATAAACTCTGTTTTATTAACCTTTATGCTTGGAAACTTTGGATCAAGCACCCTTAGGAGGATCCTACCTTCTCAGTGCTGTAGGTGCCTTAGCTCCTATAAGTCCTTTGCATCACAGTTCCTTTCTTCTCTCAGCAGGCCCTGGGCTTTTCCAGCCAGGTTATGGCTGTGCGTTAACCTTAATGCTTCATATCATCAACATAAAATGTGAAAAATTTGAAATTATTTTACCTAGTTCCTAATTTTATAAATATAGATATAGGTTCAGAAATGAATATGTAATTGCTACTTGTAATGCTAATTTTTCCGATTACTGTGCTATTTTTACTTCTCAGACAATCTAGATTTTTGTTGTTATTGTTGTTAGTAAAGAAAATTAGAACCAAATCCAATTTGGGGTGTGGGGTATATCATATTTCACTCAAGTTTGCTAGAATGTTTAAACGTGTAAAATACAAATTTATTAACACATTTTTCACTATTTGAAATCTCAAACAAATATTTTGGGGTATAGTTGATTATGTTAATGTATTCCTATTTGGGGGACAGTTGGATATCTGCAGTAGCACTTTAAACAAGTCATTTCAATATTATTTTTATTTTTATTTTAAATTTTATCTGTGTCAATATCTCATGCTTACTAATAATAGTAAGAAGGTGAAATCAAGGAAAGTGTTCCTTTTATTTTAAAGCAATCATCATGTGTTTATCTGCCAGGTCTATCAAGTAAGCATACATTATAGATATAATGGTTAAAATCTCACCAATAATGATGGACAAAATTGCATCCACTTCTAATAGTTTTATTTAAAAGAAATTATGCCTCTAAAGATACATTATTCTTATTGGAGTTCTTCCCTTAGAAAACATTGATTTAGATAATTCATCTTCACTTTTTCCAGTAATATGGAAGAAAACATCAGAATATAGATTGACAGTCTTTTACATAATATCATTTCTATTTTTCACTGACCTAATTTTCTTTCAGCTAATGAAAACGTCTAAAGTGGCTCAAATAAATTCACTCAGGATCATTTGTAGGAAAATTAATGAAGTTTTTTCATGTTATAAACCCATTTCCCTGTTTATAGATTTTCTTTTCTGTTTTTTTTTTTTTTTAAATTTTACTTTACAATACTGTATTGCTTTTGCCATACACTGATGTGAATCCGCCATGAGTGTACATGAGTTCCCAATCCTGAACCCCCCTTCCATACCCCTCCCCATATCATCTCTCTGGGTCATCCCAGTGCACCAGCCCCAAACATCCTGTATCCTGTATCGAACCTAGACTAGCGATTCGTTTCTTACATGATAGTATACATGTTTCTGTTTTTCTTAACAGTCATTAGTAAGTGGAATCCAGTTTCAGGCCAAAATTCTATGTAGTCTTTCAAGCCTTCCCATTTGGCAATGACAAAGCTTTGCATGGCAGGCTTCACTGGGGCAGCTGCCCTTCTCACACACTAAGCTCAGTGCATAAGCAATGCACTGAAGTTTTTGGAGGCAGTTGCAGTGAAGGACTCCAGTCCCTCTGGGCCAGCCATGCTCATATGCATATCTCCATTCCTGGCTGTGAAATTCTATTTGGAGGCCTCCTTCTTGGGGGTCCCAGCTGATGCACATCTCAAGTGCTTCCACCATAAACTCCTTTATCCTGAACTTTGGCTGATGTAATTTTGTCACTTTGATTCAGTCATTCCTAGCCCTTTCCCTTCACCGCATCCCTTCAGCCCATTAGTCCATTGTTGTTCATTCACTAAGTCATCTCTGACTCTTTGTGACCCATGGAGTGCAGCACGCCAGGCTTCCTTGTCCTTCACTATTTCCCTGAGTTTGTCCATTGATTCTGTGATGCCACTCAACCATCTCACGAGTCCTTTAAGAGACAAAATCCTTTTGCTGAGCCCTGCATCGACCTGGCAGCATTCCCTGGGGAAAAATGAAATACTAGGGAATTGGCACCACTTTTGTCTTTTTCTTGTTCTGTCATAATAAGTGATCAAGTCTTGGTTTTTACTTTGAACTTTGTCCTAACTGACCACTGTACACATGGATATCTAACAGTTAAGCATTTACCAAATTTTAAGTGATCATCAAACTTATTTTCTCATTGCCAAAGATCCTTTATCTCAGCAATATGTTCCTTGTTAAATATATCATTCTCTTCATCAAATATTCAGATCTTATGAAAATGCTTTTGAAGATACACATAATTTTTGAGGCTTGAAGGATAATCAAAAGGATTGAATTTTAAGCATTGTGATAAATAGTATAAGGCTTGGGAGTATATACCTTGAAGAACTCTTTTTCTTTTTTTCTTTTTTTGTGGTAAGAACTCAACATGAGATGTACTCAATAAATTTTTGAGTGCATAATACAGTATCTGTAATGCTAGGCACAATATTGAACAGATTTCTAGAACTTACTCATCTTACATAACTGAAACATTATACTGTTGAAAATCAGCTTCACCTTTTTCTCTGCCCTCAGCCTCTGGCAATCACAATCCTCCTTTCTGTTTCTGAGTTGGACTGTTTTACATACTTCCTATAAATAGAATTATGTAGCATTTGTCCTTCCATGATTGGCTTATTTCACTTAACATAATGTCCTTTAGGTTTATCCCTTTTGTTGCACTGGCAGGATTTCCTTCTTTAAGGTTAAATAATATTCTTGTATTATTGTATGTGTGTTGTATGTACATATCACAGCTTCTTTATCAGTTCATCTGTTGAAGAATATTTAGGTTGTTTCTATACTTTGGTTATTATAAATAATGCTGTAATAAACATGAGAGTGCAGATAATGTTTTGAGATCCTGATTTCAATTCTTTGTGGTAAATACCCCAAAGGCTGGAATTTGACCCACATACCTGCATAGACACCTTCTATTGATAGTGTTAGCATTAATTGCTCAGTCATGTCTGACTTTTTGCAACCCCATGGACTGTAGCCTGCCAGGATCATCTGTCCATGGCATTCTCCAGGTAAGAATAGGAGAGTGAGTAGCCATTCCCTTCTCCAGGGGATCTTCCTGACCTGGGGATCGAACCCTGGTCTCCTGCATTGCAGGCAGATTCTCTACTGTCTGAGCAAACAGGGAAGGCCCTCTAATGATAGTGGCCACTCCCAATTTCTTTTAACAATTGCGCTCAGCAGTATAGCTAAATATTTGCATGTCTGCACAACCTCACCACATGTGTACTCCTTTCCTTTTATGTTGCAGAGATAAGCTGAGTTTGTAAATAACCCAAGGTAAAAGCTGCAATTGATACAAAGACCCATGAGAATCTACTCATTCTGTCCTTGTCCCTGGATATTTTTCCAAACTCTCCTCTTGCACCTTCCTCCTTTCTCTCATATGAAGCCACATGAAGACAGTTAGATTTCTGCTCCAGAACTTGCACATGTTCTTCCCCCACACCAGGAATGCTCTTTCCCTCAAAATCTACTAGGTTGCTCCCCAACTTTTTCTCACAGGTTATTTCCCAGCTATCCTATTCAAAGTTAAAACATCCCCTTAATACACTTAGTCCATGTTCTCTACTAAGCACCTAATACCTAACATGTATGGGCATATATTGAAGGTGTTCAATAAATATTTGTTGAATAAATGAAAAGAATATATATGCCTACAAACCAGGAAATCAAGAATATTCTTTGTAGTCACAAAGCTATGATATTTTATCATTGTAACTCCTTTGTTATTTCAATATAGATAAGTAACCTATTTCTGAAATCCTTATAATGGTGGGATTAAAAGAGATAGAAAATTCCTAAGTGGCTGTGACTAGGAGAATTATTCAGATTTGCAGCCATAGGAAGTAACAAAATAATCCTGGATTTCTGTGTACAGCCAAGGCATTATTTTCAGATCACACCTGGCCTGGATGCAACCCTCTTCCTTTGTAATGCAAGAGAAGAGCTGAAAAAAAAAATCTCCCACTTTGGCAGCATAGTTCAGAGAGAAATATAGCAAAGATCAGAGAGCATGGAGAACACAAAGAAATAGCAAGAGCACACCAAATACAGAGGACATTCTTCCTAATGAGTTGCTTTAGGCAGCACTGGAAAAATGAGCAAACCTCCTGAAATTTCTAGCACTCCACAGATACATGGAATGATTAATAAAAACAATTGCTTCAAGTGTGAAACTCAGCAGTTACAAAGGCTCTAAGAATGGTCTGTAGTTAGTGGTAAACCTATTCCAGAGAAAGTGACTACTGAAGTGTAGGTGGTTAGCTAACTTCTACCTGCTCTTGGCCACATATTAAATATCTCATTTATCCCTCACAACTTCATGAAGTCTGGTACTATTTTGCAAAAAAAAAAAAAAGAAGAAGAAGAAGAAGAAGATGACTTGAGAAAATTGGGTTTCTTGCTCAAAATTACAAGCTAGGAAGTTGTGAGCTCAGAATTTGAACCTAGAAATAAATGACAGAGCATACAGAAGAGCTGCCAAAGGGATAAACAGAGAAAACCAAGATCTGACTTAGTCTTGCCAGGCTAAGCATATCAATAAATACATATATATACACATAAATCTATAAATATAGATATACATATTTTTGTGCGATTGTCATACACGTACATTTTATATATATATATATATATATATATACACACACACACACACACACACATACACACACATACATACACTCTTGTTCAGTATATTCCCAAGTTGGGATTTAATTATTTGCAATAAATAGGTCTGTGTTACTCCTAACAGCCAGAGTAAAAGAATCAAAATTTTATAAGCAGTATTTCTAGAGAATTTTCTGTATTTTCTAGAGGTGTTTTTTTTTAAGCAACTTTGATTTTGAGTTGTCTTTAGTATGAAAACAAGACTAAAAATACTAAATTATAACTACTATTATGGAACATTTACGGAAGGTCAGGCACTGTGGCAAGTGTTTTACACACATCACATTCATAAATATGCATAACAGTTATCATTTTATTCCAATATTTCATATAAGTATGAAAAGGCTGAGATGTAGAGTGTTAGTCAAACTTATTCAAAGATATATAGATTCACAGTTAGTTCTGGTTAGCTTCAAAATACTCACCATTCACCAACATGACATGCTGCATAAAGAAAATAGACTATGCAAAGAAAAACAAACCAGTATAGTCACTTTATACCATGTTGAAAAGAGATGGTTTTAAACAATCTTATTAAAGCACCATCTTTCTCTATAACTTTTTATTTTATCATAACCAAGTTGACATCAGTTATGGTGTTAATGATCATCTACCATCACTTTCCTTGTATGGTCCATTGCTCAAGTCTTTAGTTCTACACTGTCTGAAGATCCCCTGGATTACTGGTTCACAGGTTAAATCAAACTCTCTTAGACAGGTCACTGAATGAAATCACGGTTGTGGGTGAGCACAAGTCGAATACAGCTATGAATACGACCAAATGGAACTGGAATTTGAACCTGAGAGTGCATATTTATAGCTGATAAAAGTTCAGCTAGGTGGAGGTATCTTAAGAGGGAAGATCTTGAGATCTACTTGCTTAAGGATATTGAGATACAAAATGCTTATTGATTATCTTTCCTGGTAGCTAAGCTGGTAAAGAATCCTCCAGCAACTGCAGGAGATCCCAGTTTTATTCTCAGGTCAGGAAGATCCCCTGGAGGAAGGCATAGCAACCCACTCCAATATTCTGGCACGGAGAATCCTCATGGACAGAGGAGCTTTCCAGGCCATAATCCATGGGGTCACAAAGAGTCATACACAACTGAGTGACTAAGCACACAGCACATGCTTATTGATACACTGCAACTGGAAGACTTCAAAAGAATATAACAGATCTACTGGCCATGCATGTAAGGCCATTCACAAGACTATATTGTATCACCATTTTAATTATGGTAAACCAAAGGAAGCTGGCCCATTAAATATCAGATTCTTGTTTCTTATGAGGAAGTTAATTCTGAGCCCTTGAGATATATTTATCCCCGGTCAGCATCATAAGCCCCATATGCCTATTTTATTTTGATAAAACAGCCAGAAATACTCAGCACAAACATCTATAGCATAATATAACCCACATAAATAGAAAGATTCACTTCATGAAACAGGATCCTATAGTGATTTCAGGGTTGCCAAATGAGTTCTGATATGATCATGATATTCATATGCACTCATTTATTCTATTTGTCTCATTTATGCTAGTGTGCATTATCATAGAGCATTAAATCTGTGCTGTCACTTCTTTTAAAAGAACATGTGAATGGTGATTGCAGTATCATTTAAAAAAACATGTAATACTTTGTTGCTTTAAGAGAATATTTAATGATGAAAGGAAAATAAAATGATGAAGGAAAAACTGTTAAAGATACTACTGAGAGAAAGCACATCATATATATAAGTGAATTCATATTTGGAAATAGGAATAATGATAAAGCAATCGTGACTCTATAGTGAACCTCTGAAAGTTTTGCTGAAGATCTCAAAGCAGTAAAAGGACAAATATGAAAGTCCAAATTTATTTTATGGGATAAACTTTGAATCAAATATTATTATATAAACAGGAAAATACTAATATGTGCATTCATTATGGAATAGTCCATAAAATATGAGCTGAATCAGATAAACCTGAAGCAGAAATTTACTTTAAGTTGTAAGCTACCAAAAGTCAGGACCAGATTTTAATTCAAATTGGAGTTAACACTTTGAACCAAGCTGACTTTGGTTATGAGCAAAGAATTCACCATTCAAATGTTCTTTTAAAAGAAGTGACAGCACAGATTTAATGCTCTATGATAATGCACAGTAGCAAACTGGAGACATTCAAACTAGAATATTTCGTACGTAGCACTTTTTCAGGGCAAGAGCTATAAACCAGGAGGATCATCCCAAGCAACCCAGAAGCTGCAGTTACCTTATTTATGAGGTATGACATGGCATCTACTAGAAGGACCTTAACTTGGTCCTCACTTGCTCCTAAATTCAATTTTTAAAATAGTAAGTATCATGATATGAAAGATGAAGGATTCTGAATAGGATAATGCATTAAGAATTTAATGTATTTATTCAGCAGTCTTTAGTTTACTGTAATACAGAGGTAGAAGAAATTAGGGGTGCATCTACACACCAAGGGTTCTGAATAAGAGAGAAGGAGAAAGCTATGCATAATTATGTACAACCAGTATTTATTAACTGCTACACTTGGCACTCAAACTGTATCATTTTCAAATGATTAAACAGTCACAACTGTGGAAGAAACTGTATCAACAATACTATGAGTAATCATTACTTGCAGTATTACTCTGCCTAGAAAATATACTTTATGGATAAAGAAGGCAAGTTTCTCTCACCAGAATGACTAAAATGAAAAAGAAAGGCAGTACCAGCTGTGAGTGAATGTGTGGAGAAACCAAAAGTCACATACACTCTTGGAGAGTATTCAAAGTGATGTCATCATCTTGCAAAACTCAGGAAAACCATTTGGCATTATTTACTAAAGCTGGATACATACACTTATCTTTTGGTCCATCAATTTCTATGCTAACAAAAATGTGTACATATATTTACCAAAAGACAGACAAAATGTTTATAGAAGAATTTTTCATAGCAGCTGCAAACAAGAAACTCTAATGCCCATCAATAGGAGACTAAACAACAGATAAATAAATGTTGACATATTCACACAATGAAATATACCAGTGAGAATGAAGAAACCACCACTACTCTCAAAAGTATGAATCAATCTCGTAAAAATAATGCTTAGCAGAGTAATACATTTACTAGCATGCATACAGTACGTTTCTATTTATGTGAAGTTGAAAGACAGGCCAACCCAACTGAGGGCGTTATAAGTCAGGATAGTTCTTAACTGCTCTGTGGCTGATAAGATATTTTTACTTGATCTGGGTGCTCATCATGTGAGTGCATTCGCTTTTAAAAATTAATTCTACTGCAGTATATTATTTTTGCACTTTCCTTATGTAAGTCAAATTCCAATAAAGAGGCATGACTCAGTGTTGTCAATACTAGTGGAAATGACAATAAATTTCAAATTAACAGAGTCTGAACTAATGATGTTTTAAAACATACATAAGCATCGATTCTCTTTTAATCTTTGGGAAAATAATAGTATGCAGAATATTGGGCTGGCCAAAATGTTGATTTGTGTTTTTCTGTAAGGTCTTATGGAAAAACTTGAATGAACATTTTGGCTAACTCAATGTGTTCCAAATTTTCATAAGATAGTTTAATAAGATTATTTCCATTCTAAACCTCCTTTAGAAAAGAATATACTCATATCTTAATAAAATGGAATTATAAAAATAATATGACCCAATTTTTAAGCTTTCTTTGTGTGTAGAAATAGATATACACACACATATGTACATAATATGTATATATGAGTTTATAGTACTGATGACTTTCTCCCATATTTCCTTTTAATAATCATTTGAAATGCTTTTTTAAAAACTTATTTTAAAAATGTTCTGAAAATATAATTGCTACAGTTTTCAGGATTGTTTTCTAGACAGCAAAAATAATGTATTGAAAAGACACTCTGATTATTATTTAGTGGAAAGGAAAAATTGTCAGTGGCTTCACCGTTGTTAGCCTATTAAAAAATAAAGAATATAGACTATAATTTTATTCCTTGACTAAAGTTACTTAACAGGCTGCACTCAGTCATTCATAATATATTTAGAAATACTTGGACTGACATTATGTTGAAAAAATTCTGGAAATGACATTATCCTTCTCTTTTGCTATAAAAGTATAAAGACCTACATCCTGCATTCTAAACTCATTGTTAAAATATTTGCTATTTGTATAACTTAAATACAAAAATGCTATGGCAAATTATATTTTAGTTCATAAACTAGTCATATAATGGCTTTCTTTTCATATTTTAATTTGATAAATAATATTTGTATTAGTTACATATATAATCACATTTTTCAATTTTATTTATATGACAATACATGGAAGTAAAATTATTAAAATGGAAGTAAAATATAATTTGTGTCTGATTATATATGTTATAATTTTACTTAGAACACATACCACTCACTGGCTAGCTAAATACTGAGTAATTACTCAATTCATATTTTAAACTCTTTATACTGTATGTTATTTAGATGTTTGACAGAATTATAGCAATATTTCTAGAAATTGGAATTTGGGAGTAGGTAAGGAATTTGGCTGTGTGGATCACAATGAACTGTGGAAAATTCTGAAAGAGATGGGAATACTAGACCACCTGACCTGCCTCTTGAGAAATCTGTATGCAGGTCAGGAAGCAGCAGTTAGAACTGGACATGGAACAACAGACTGGTTCCAAATAGGAAAAGGAGTCCATCAAGGCTGTATATTGTTACCCTGCTTATTTAACTTATATGCAGAATACATCATGAGAAACACTGGACTGGAAGAAACACAAGCTGGAATCAAGATTGCCTGGAGAAATATCAATAACCTCAGATGTGCAGATGACACCACCCTTATGACAGAAAGTGAAGAGGAACTCAAAAACCTCTTGATGAAAGTGAAAGTGGAGAGTGAAAAAGTTGGCCTAAAGCATCTGGTCCCATCACTTCATGGGAAATAGATGGGGAAACAGTGGAAACAGTGTCATTCTTTATTTTGGGAGGCTCCAAAATCATTGCAGATGGTGACTGCAGCCATGAAACTAAAAAATGCTTATTCCTTGGAAGAAAAGTTATGACCAACCTAGATAGTATATTCAAAAGCAGAGACATGACTTTGCCAACTAAAGTCTGTCTAGTCAAGGCTATGGTTTTTCCAGTGGTCATGTATGGATGTGAGAGTTGGACTGTGAAGAAGGCTGAGTGCAGAAGAATTGATGCTTTTGAACAGTGGTGTTGGAGAAGACTCTTGAGAGTCCCTTGGACTGCAAGGAGATCCAACCAGTCCATTCTGAAGGAGATCAACCCTTGGATTTCTTTGGAAGGAATGATGCTAAAGCTGAAACTCCAGTACTTTGGCCACCTGATGGGAAGAGTTGACTCATTGGAAAAGACTCTGATGCTGGGAGGGATTAGGGGCAGGAGGAGAAGGGGATGACAGAGGATAAGATGGCTTGGCTGGATGGCATCACTGACTCGATGGATGTGAGTCTGAGTGAACTCTGGGAGTTGGTGATGGACAGGGAGGCCTGGCGTGCTGTGATTCATAGGGTCACAAAGAGTTGGACATGACTGACTGAACTGAACTGAAGGAATTTGGAATGTGAAGTCAAGTAGGCTTTAGAAAGCATCACTAGGAACAGTTAGTGGAGGTGATGAATTCCAGTTGAGCTATTTCCAGTCCTAAAAGATGATGCTGTGAAAGTGCTGCACTTAATACGCCAGCAAATCTGGAAAACTCAGCAGTGGCCACAGGACTGGGAAAGGTCAGTTTTCATTCCAATCCCAAAGAAAGGCAATGCCAAAGAATGATCAAACTACTGCACAATTGCACTCATCTCACATGCTAGTAACGTGATGCTCAAAATTCTCCAAGCCAGGCTTCAGCTATATGTGAACCCAGATGTTCAAGCTGGTTTTAGAAAAGGCAGAGGCACCAGATCAAACTGCCAACATCCACTGGATCATGGAAAAAGCAAGAGAGTTCCAGAAGAACATCTATTTCTGCTTTATTGACTATGCCAAAGTCTTTCACTTTGTGGATCACAATAACTGTGGAAAATTCTGAAAGAGATGGGAATACCAGATCACCTGATCTGCTTCTTTGAGAAACCTGTATACAGGTCAGGAAGCAACAGTTAGAACTGGACATGGAACAACAGACTGGTTCCAAATAGGAAAAAGAGTACGTTAAGGCTAAAGAAATGTTTTCTTTTCTTCCTAATTATGTACTTGTAATTGCATATCCTGTTTTATTCAGTTGGCAGTAATATGTTTCAGGCATCAAAAAAAACCTGCTTGAGTTCCTGTGTTTCAGTAGCCTTTTCTGTTGCTAAAGAGGATGACTATGTAATTGTTTTCCCAACAAAGATACATTGAGAATGGAAATTTTACATAAACAATGCAAATTGCCCCCAAAAAACAGAAGTGGGTCATACTACTTAAATAAATATCCACAGGAAAAATTTCTGATGGATTGTGCAGATATCGGAACACTGGTCTATTCTGAGAAACTGGTATGAGTCATTGTTATTTAGCCATCAAAGCTATAACTCATAATGCTTTTCTTCTTTCTTTGACTTCCAGGAAACTCAGAGGTAAGTTTTATGCGCAAAGCCATAGAGTTCCTCAGTTCAGTATTTTCTGGATGATTCTGTAGCCTATTTACCCCTATATACCTTATAATATAACTTTCTCCCTCTCTTTCTCAGCTCTCATTAAATGGCTACATGGTTTTAAAAAATATTTTTATTGAATACTGCCTTTAAGTACTTTTTTGGAAATTAGCATTATATAAAGACAACAACTAAAAAGAAAAGCCTTTAGAATTCTTCTTATAACAATAACTGCCATTTATTAAACAATGACTCTGGCCCAGTTCTTATATAAATTATTTTTAATATATATGCATATTTAAATATAATATTTAATATACTTTATTTTGTTCCAGTAATTTCCAGATTACATTATCTTTTACTGCATTCACCAAATATGGGATAAATCTTAATAATGATCACTTGCTTAGAATAGCAATCAAATGTCACCCTTACAATTATTACACAACTCCTCTATTTAGTAGAATGGAGGGAATTTCACATGCACACACCTACAGGTGTGTGTGTGTGTGCAGCTTTGTTAAGTATTTTAAAAGTACCAATTCCTCCGTGAAGCTGCACCTTGTAGTCCTGACAATGTGATGTTATTGCAGCAGTTTAATTCAACTATCTTTGGCACTTTGATGAAATCAGAGGAACTCATTGCTGGGAAGAAGGCAATGGCAACCAACTCTGGTACTCTTGGCCTGGAAAATCCCATGGACGGAGGAGCCTAGTAGGCTGCAGTCCATGGGATCTCGAAGAGTTGGACACAACTGAGTGACTTCACTTTCACTTTGCACTTTCATGCATTGGAGAAGGAAATGGCAACCCACTTCAGTGTTCTTGTCTGGAGAATCCCGGGACGGGGGAGCCTGGTGGGCTGCCATCTATGGGGTCGCACAGAGTCGGACACGACTGAAGTGACTTAGCAGCAACAGCATTGCTGGGGGAGCGGGGGGAGACTACATTCCTAACTGGCTCTTGTGTGAGGCACCTATTAAATTTATGTAACTCTGTGCTGTGAAGAATATTGGAGAGTCTTGGCAACAAAGCCAGCCTAGGAAACTTGGTTGATTTCCTGAACTAGAAAGCCATCTGCCTTCCAATTCTACTCTTTAGTAACAGTAGGTATTGCCTTCAGGGAAACAGATCAACTTCCTTGACTGTGCCCATTATCTTTTCCAGAGGAAGACTTTAATATGGGCACAGAAGTGATCTCAGCGAGGGAAGCCAAACTATAAGAGGAAACTCTAAACACTATTTCTCCAGTTACACATCTGGAGGGTAACTGTAGTCTGTGATGACCAAATGTGTGTGATTGGAGTGAAGAGCAGAAGCAAAAGCAAGTCTTCTGTCAGAATGCTGATCATGCTAACCATGCCCTTCTTAGTGATTAACAAGTCTTTTTATTGATGGAAAACAAGACTCTAGGATTCCAGAGCATTCTAAGAACCTTCATAGTATATGCTGTGACTACTCAGGGGACACAGTGAAAGAGAAAATAGAATCTTACTTGATGGGACCTTCTCAGTTACATGGTCTCTGCTTTCCCTTACCTTCACATGATCATATGAACATATGACATATTGAGGGAGATTTCTTGAGACCAGGAAACTTGTTCTTTCTTATTATTTCAATTCCAGGTGAGAAAAATAGACCAGAGATATGAGGACAAAAATGCATGGGGTGAAAACACTGAGAGTATTAATATTGCTTTTACTCTTTTGGTAGATTTTGTCCATTAGCACTGAATATAACAGTGTCTCTGTGAATATTTTCATATTTTAGTCATTTAAAAAGTTATCTTTTCCAGACTTTAACTTGAAGATAGTAAACTGATATCAAGATGACACAGTATCTCTGCCCCCAAAAAGATGGAAAAAACAAAGTTACATAAAACCAAGCATAGTAAAATTATATTAGCACAATGATTAGAAGGCAAGAAAAGAACTTAATAGAAGTTTCATAATGTTGCGATGCCTTGATTTGGGGGAGTCTAAGCAGCTCTGAATTCTGCTCAGTTTGTGTTGGGAAGTGTGATCGGGATTAGATAAGAAAACAGTGCTTCCCCCTCCCCAATATCACTAACCATTTCACCCAGGAGACTAATAGAAAACATAGCATGAGATTAGGGATTCTGGAAGAGGGAGGAGGTGGATATTTCCACTTGCCCTATCCTGAGTCCCCGTAAAGGACAAGGAAAACCACTGTATTTTACAATTTTGATGATTCCCTAACAGATATCAAACTGTTAGGGAAATCTAAACGTGCCCACAAAAAACTCAGAGCTAACTAACCACAATTTAATCAAACAGAAGTTGTAAGATGAAATACATAAGCAAGAATGGGAGAGCAAATTGGAAACAGGCATTGCTGACAGTGATCCTTCCCTCCTATCTCCTCAAACCCACCCCCCAGACTTTTAATTCAATTGGCAAAACATGTATTTCACTCCTCTATTGTTGGCAAATAGAAATGACTGTATTGAGAGAACTGAATTGTCCAGGGTGAATGGGTCAACTTCTTTGAGCTGAGTTAGGGAAATTATCTGAAGTCAGGGGCTATTCCCAAACTGGACATGGATGCCTCCCAGGCACTGTGAAATGAATACAGGTCCAGGACATGCAACAAAGCTTGGATGCAATCAAATGCAGAGACCACAGATTCCTGCTGAACCCATCTGGGGCTCTGCAGCCTTCTCTACCCCTAGTCCAGAAATTCAGTTATCAACACGGACCACAAAGGGAAGACAGATTTCAAATAAAGGATGAATCAAGTAGAACTTACTCTGCAGTTTTAGTACAAATAAAGGGTAATTGTCACATCATCAAGTTAGGTAAGAAGAAGATTAAGGAAAAAAGGCAGCATTTAGGCAACATTACTGCAGCAAAAACAGAAAGGAAATACAAGGAACATGGAATGTAATGACTAGAAGTGAATTGTCTTGAAAGGAAACAGAACCCAAGAATTTAGAAAAACTCAAACAGTCTCTTATAAGACACCAACTCTTAAAATACTAGGTTTGTACCTTAAGAGAGAATGCTGAAATACATTTCGAAACCAGAATTGTTATTAAGGGTGAAAAATTAAATGTATATTAAAGGATAAAAGTAAACTATTTGAAAAATTGTTTTTAAGTGACAGATGTAGAAGCAAAATTAATTAAGCTTTGCTAGATAATCAGATAATTTCTACCAAGTAACTTATTTATATGTAGTCTAGGAACAATAATTTGGCCACCTAATGCGAAGAACTGACTCCTTGGAAAAGCCCCTGATGCTGGGAAAGATTGAAGGCAAGAGAATAAGGGGATGACAGAGGATAATATTTGATGGACATGAGCTTGAGCAAGCTCCAGGAGTTGATGGACAGGGAAGCCTGGCATGCTGCAGTCCATGCAATCACAAAGAGTCAGACCTGACTAAGTGACTGAACTTAGGATTAATAGTCTGATTCTCACTACATCTTTGAAAAAATAGAGTCACCATAGCTAACTAATATTTTTAAGTTTAAAAATCATTTTCTTGTAGACAGCATTCATCCAGTCTGTGTCTTTTGGTTGGAGCATTTAATCCATTTACATTTAAAGTAATTATTGATATACATGTTCCTTTTGCCATTTTTAAAATTGTTTGGGGTTTGTTTTTGTAGATCATTTTCTTCTCTTTTATTTCCTGACTATATAAATCCCTTTAACATTTGTTTTAAAGCTGGTTTGTGGCACTGAATTCTCTTAACTTTTGCTTGTCTGAAAAACTTTTGATTTTTTCAATTTTGAATGAGATCCTTGCTGGGTACAGTCATCTTGGTTGTAGATTTTTCCCATCCTGGCATTCCCTTCTGCCTTGCAGAGTTTCTGCTGAAAGATCAGTTGTTATACATATGGGGTTTCCCTTGTATGTTACTTGTTGCTTTTCCCTTGCTGCTTTCAATATTCTTTCTTTGTGTTTAATCTTTATTAGTTTGGTTAGCATGTGTCTTGGAATGTTTCTCCCGCGGTTTGTTCTGTATGGAACTCTTTGTGCCTCTTGGACTTGATTATTTCCATTTCCATGTTGGGGAAAATTTCGACAATAATCTCTTCAAAAAATTTCTCATCCCTTTCTTTTTCTCTTCTTCTGGGACCACTATAATTTTAACGTTGGTGCATTTAATATTGTCCGAGTGGTCTCTGAGACCATCTTGTTTTTTAAAATTCTTTTTACTTTATTTTGCTTGTAAGCAAATTTCCACCATTTTTTTCCAGCTCACTGATCTGCTTCAGATATTCTGCTATTGAGCCCATCTAGAATATTTTTAACTACAGTTAACTGTGTTGTTTGTCTGGATGTTTGTTCTTTTATCTTTCCAGGTCTTTGTTAATTGACTCTTGCGTTTTCTCCATTCTATTTTCAAGGTTTTTGATCAACTTTACTATCATTACTCTGAATTCTTTTCAGGTAGTTTGCCTATTTCCTCTTCATTTACTTGGACTTCTGTGTTTCTAGTTTCTTCATACATTTGCATAGCATATCTCTGCCTTTCATTATTTATTTTTAAACTTATTGTATTTGAGGTCTCCTTTTCCCAGGATTCATGGTTGAATTATTTCTTCTTTTGATTTCTGCCCTCCTAAGGTTGGTCCAGTAGTTTGTGTAAGCCACATATAGGATAAGATTTATGCTGAGCTTTTTTTCTTTTTTTTTTTCCCTCTGATGGACAGGTCTGAGTGAGGTGATAATCCTGTCTGTTGATGATTAGGTTTACATTTTTTGTGCTGTTTGTGGTTTGGATGAGGTGTCCCACAGAGAATTCTACTAGTAGTTGGGTGATGCTGGGCCTTGTGTTCAAGTGTTCCCTTTGTGGGAGTTTTCACTATTTGATACTCCATAGAGATAGGAGTTTTCTGGTAGTCTACTTAAAGACACATATAGATTGAAAGTGAGAGGATGGAAAAAATATATTCTATGCAAATAGAAATCAAAAGAAAGCTAGAATAGCAATCATCAGACAAAACAGACCTTAAAATAAAGAATATTATAAGAGATAAGAAAGGACACTACACAATGATCAGGGGATCAATCCAAGAGAAAGACATAACAATTGTAAATATCTATGCATCCAACTAGGAACATCTCAATACATAAGACAAACAGTAACAGACATAAAAGGAAAATTGACAGTAACAAATAGTAGGAGACATTAATACCCCATTTACACCAATGGATAGATCATTAAAACAGAAAATTAATAAGGAAACACAAGTCTTAAATGATACATTAGATGAAATGGATCTCATTGATACCTTCGGGACATTTCATCCCAATGCAGAAGAATACACCTTCTTCAAAGTGCACATGAAAATTCTCTATAATAGACCACATCTTGGGTCACAAATGAAACCTCAGTAAATTTAAGAAAACTGAAATCATATCAACCATCTTTTCTGACTACAATACTATGAGACTAGGCATCAATTACAAGAAAAAAATGAAAAAAAAAAACCACAAACACATGGAGATTAAACAATACATTTCTAAATAATGAACAGGTTACTGAAGAAGTCAAAAGGAAACAAAAAATTCCTAGAAACAAATGACAATGAAAATACAACTCAAAACTTTGGTATGTAGCAAAAGCAGTCCTAAGAGGGAATTTTATAGGAGTACAATCCTACCTGAAGAAACAAGAAAAACATCAAATAGGTAATCTAACTTTACATCTAAAACACCTGGAAAAAGAAGAACTAAAAAAATCCCAAAATCAGCAGAAGAAAGAAATCATAAATATCAGAGAGGAAATAAACAAAAAGAGAAATGAAAGAAACAATAAAATAAGTATTAACAATTAGTTATTAAAATTAAAAATAATTTAAAATTAATGAAACTAAAAACTGTTTCTTTGAGAAGATTAACAAAATTGACAAACTTTTAGTCAACTCATCAAGAAAAAAAGAAAGAAGAATCAAGTTAACAAAATTAGAAATGAAAAAGGAGTGGCTACAACAGACAATGCAAAAATGCAAAGGATTATAAGAGAGTATTATGCATAACTATATGGTAATAAAATGGATAACCTGGAAGAAATGGATAGGTTCTTAGAAAAGTTCAATTTTCCAAGACTGAACCAGGAAGAAATAGAAATTATAAACAAACCAATTATAAGCACTGAAATAGAAGCTGTGATAAAAAATCTCCCAACAAACAAAAGCCACGACCAGATAGCTTCACAGGAGAATTCTTCAAACATTTAGAGAAGAGTTAATGCCTATCCTTCTAAAAGTCTTTCAAAAAATTGCAGAGGAAGGAACACTTAGAAATACATTTTACAAGACCACTATCACCCTGATATTAAAACCAGAAAAAGACAACATACAAAAAAGAAAACTACAGGCCAATATCACTGGTGAACAGAGATGCAAAAATCTTCAACCAAAATTTTAGCAAACAGAACTCAGCAACACATCAAAAAGCTCATAAACCATAATCAAGTTGAGTTTATTCCAGGGATGCAAGGGTTCTTCAATATACACAAATCAATCAATGTGATATACAATATTAACAAACTGAGAGATAAAAACCATATATAATCTCAATAGATGCAGAAAAAGCCTTTGATGAAATTCAGCACCCATTTACAATGAAAACTTTTCAAAAAATGGGCATAGAAGGAACCTACCTCAACATAGTAAAGGCCATATATTGTAAGCCCACAGCAAACATTATTCTCAATAGTTAAAAACTGAAAACATTCCCCCTAAGATCAGGAACAAGACAAGGGTGTCCACTCTCACCACTATTATTCAACATAGTTTTGGAAGCCCTAGCTATAGCAATCAGAGAAGAAAAAGAAATGAAAGGAATTCAGATGGAAAAATAAGAATTAAAGCTCTCACTGTTTGCAGATGACATGATACTTTACATGGAAAACCCTAAAGTTACTATCAGAAAATTACTAGAGCTAATCAGTGAATTTATCAAAGTTGCAGGATAAAAAATCAGTACACAGAAATTACTTGCATTTCTATACACTAACAATGAAAAATCAGAAAGAGAAATTAAGGCATCAATCCCATTCACTATTACACAAAAAGAATTAAATATATAGGAATAAACCTATCTAAGGAGAGAAAAGAACTGTATAAAGAAAATTATAAGATGCCAGTGAAAGAAATCAAAGATGACATAAACAGATGGAGAGATATTCCATCTTCCTGGGTAGGAAGAATCAATATCGTGAAAATAACTATACTACCAAATGCAAGCTACATACTCAATGTAATCCTTACCAAATTACCAATGACATTTTTCACAGAACTGGAAAAAAAAATTTCACAATTCATATGGAAACACAAAAGATCCTGAATATCCAAAGCAGTCTTGAGAAAGACAAATGGAGCTGAAGCAATCAACCTTCCTGGCTTCAGATTATACTGCAAAGCTACAGTAATCAAGATCGTATGGTACTGGCCAAAAAGAAATACAGACTAATGGAACAAGATAAAAAGCCCAGAAATAAATCCATGTACTTATGGGTACCTTTATTTTTGACAAGGGAGGCAAGAATATACAATGGGACAAAGATAGCCTCTTCAATAAGTGTTGGGGAAACTGGACAGCTACATGTAAAAGGATGAAATTAGACCATTTCCAAACACCATACACAAAGATAAACTCAGAATGGATCAAAGACCTAAATGTAAGAACAGAAACAATAAAACTCTAAGAAGAAAATATAGGCAGAACACTAGATGAGATAAAGCAAGATCCTTATGATCTACTTCCTAGAGTCATAGAAATAACAACCAAATTAACCTGTTGAGATCCTTTAATGGACTGGAACCTGGTGGTCCAGAGTCGACGATAAGAAAGTAAAAGAGACAGAGAAAGAGGCTGATACTCCTTGGTTTATGCAGAAAACCAATAAAGCCTTGACACAAAACTTGGATCACTCACGAAGGCACCGGGTGTCCTCTCGAGGGGGTGAAGGCACAGTGCGCCTTCTCAAGAGGATCTTGGAAGCCTAGGCAGGAGAGTGAGCACAATGTGTTTCTATGCTCCAGAGAATTAGCTGGGGGCCGGGGGGGAGGGAGAGAGAGACATGGGGACCCAAGCTCTGATGGAACAAGGGTGTTTTATTCAACATAATGTGGGTATAGATACTGTCTTAAAAGATAGTTCTGTTCAGCAAAGATAAAGATCAAAAGTCCAGACTTAAAAATTATCAAGGAAACATAAGGCAATCCATATCAAAGAGAGAGGGTTGTAAATAATCATGGTTACTGTATGGTTCATGAAAAGGAAGAGGGCTGTAATAGTTACTTATCACCGTATGGAAAAATTAATGAAGGAAATGCATGCATTTCTCAGCCCTGGGAGTGGTTTGCCACTGCTCTTAATTCTGGAATAATCAGGAATGAATAAGAAACAGAGGATTCATGACAGATTCAAAACAGCACACAAGAAGCCTCCTGTTAAATGCTTCCTGACAGTAAGCAGTTCAGTTCAGTTCAGTTCAGCTCAGTTGTGTCCGACTCTTCGTGACCCCATGAATCATAGCACGCCAGGCCTCCCTGTCCATCACCAACTCCCAGAGTTCACTCAGACTCACATCCATCGAGTCAATGATGCCATCCAGCCATCTCATCCTCTGTCGTCCCCTTCTCCTCCTGCCCCCAACCTCTCCCAGCATCAGAGTCTTTTCCAGTGAGTCAACTCTTCGCATGAGGTGGCCAAAGTACTGGAGTTTCAGCTTTAGCATCATTCCTTCCAAAGAAATCTCAGGGCTGATCTCCTTCAGAATGGACTGGTTGGACCTCCTTGCAGTCCAAGGGACTCTCAAGAGTCTTCTCCAACACCACAGTTCAAAAGCATCAATTCTTCAGTGCTCAGCTTTCTTCACAGTCCACCACTCACATCCATACATGACCACAGGAAAAACCATAGGCTTGACTAGACAGACCTTAGTCAGCAAAGTCATGTCTCTGCTTTTGAATATGCTATCTAGGTTGGTCATAACTTTTCTTCCAAAGACTAAGGGTCTTTTAATTTCATGACTGCAGTCACCATCTGCAGTGATTTTGGAACCCCTAAAAATAAAGTCTGACACTGTTTCCACTGTTTCCCCATCGATTTCCCATGAAGTAAGCAAGTGGGACCTAATTAAACTTAAAAGCTTTTTCACAGCAAAGGAAACTATAGGCAAGGTGAAAAGACAACCCTGAGAATGCAAAAAAATAATAGCAAGTGAAACAACCGACAAAGGGTTGATTTCCAAAATATACAAGCAGTTCATACAACTCAATACCAGAAAAATAAGCAACACAATCAAAAACTGAGAAAAAGATCTAAACAGACATTTCTCCAAAGAAGAAATACAGATGGCTAACAAACACATGAAAAGATATTCAATATCACTCACTATTAGAGAAATTCAAATAAAAACTAAAATGAAATATCACTTCATACAGGTAAGAATAGCCATCTTCAAAACATCTACATACAATAAATGCTGGAGAGGGTGTGGAGAATAGGGAACCCTCTTGCACTGTTGTTGGGAATGTAAATTGATAGAGCCACAATGGGAGATGGTATGGAGATTCCTTGAAAAACTAGGAATAAAACCACCATATGCTCCAGCAATCCCACCCCTAGGCATATACTCTGAGGAAACCAGAACTGAAAAAAAGACACATGTATCCCATTGTTTATTGCAGCACTATTTATAATAGCTAGGACCTGGAAGCAACCTAGATGTCCATTGACAGACGAATGGATAAAGAAGTTGTGGTACATATGCACAATGGAATATTACTCAGTCATGAAAAGGAACACATTTGATTCAGTTCTAATGAGGTGGATGAGTCTAGTGCCAGTTATACAGAGTGAAACAAGTCAGAAAGAGAAGGAGAAATATCATATATGAACACATATGTACAGAATCTAGAAAGATGGTTCAGTCGCTCAGTCATGTCTGATTCTTTGTGACCCCATGAATCACAGCATGCCAGGCCTCCCTGTCCATCACCAACTCTTGGAGTTCACTCAAATTCATGTGCATCTAGTCAGTGATGCCATCCAGCTATCTCATCCTCTGTCATACCCTTCTCCTCCTGCCCCCAAATCCCTCCCAGCATCAGAGTCTTTTCCAATGAGTCAATGCTTCGCATGAGGTGGCCAAAGTACTGGAGTTTCAGCTTTAGCATCATTCCTTCCAAAGAAATCTCAGGGCTGATCTCCTTCAGAATGGACTGGTTGGACCTCCTTGCAGTCCAAGGGACTCTCAAGAGTCTTCTCCAACACCACAGTTCAAAAGCATCAGTTCTTCAGTGCTCAGATTTCTTCACAGTCCACTACTCACATCCATACATGACCAGTGGCAAAACCATAGCCTTGACTAGATGGATCTTTGTTGGCAAAGTAATGTCTCTGCTTTTCAATATGCTATCTAGGTTGGTCATAAGTTTCCTTCCAAGGAGTAAGTGTCTTTTAATTTCATGGCCGCAGTCACCATCTGCAGTGATTGTGGAGCCCCCCAAAATAAAGTCTGACACTGTTTCCACTATTTCCCCATCTATTTCCCATGAAGTGATGGGACCAGATGCCATGATCTTCGTTTTCTGAATGTTGAGCTTTAAGCCAACTTTTTCACTCTCCTCTTTCACTTTCATCAAGAGGCTTTTTAGTTCCTCTTCACTTTCTGCCATAAGGATGGTGTCATCTGCATATCTGAGGTTATTGATAATTCTCGAAAGATGGTACCAAAGAATTTATTTGCAGGGCAGCAATGGAGAAACAGACATAGAAAACAGACCTATGGACATGGGGAAAGGGGAAGAGAGGATGAGATGTATGGAGAGCAAAATATGGAAACTTACATTACCATATACAAAATAGATAGCCAATAGGAATTTTCTATATGTCTCAGGGAACTCAAACAGGAGCTCTGTATTACCCTAGAGGGATGGAATGGGGAGGGAGATGGGAAAGAGGTTCAAGAGGGAGGGAACATTATGTGTACCTGTGGCTGATTTACATTGAGGTTTGACAGAAAACAACAAAATTCTGTAAAGCAATTATCCTTCAATTAAAAAAACAAATTAATTGAAAAACTTAAAAATAAAAAATCAGTTTCAAATATATAAAAATTACTCTTCTTACTTTCTCTTGTCTCACAAAGTGTGATTTACAATTAAAACAAGTTCAAAAATATTGATTATGTGAATATACAACTGACATATAAATGCTTTCCAGTAATTTCTGCTTATTCTTCCTTTTAGATACAATAATAATTCATGGTAACATGAGCAGAAGGAAGTTAGAATCATAGAGTCTGGTTCAGAGTTGTCATTAATGGCTTAGAAAGGCTCCTAGGTTTTCACTTTTCTCTTATAAAATTACAGGCATTTAACCTGTAAACTGTCTTAAAGGAAAATAATAAAAATTCCATCTCTTTTCTTAGTTCTTCTAACTCTTATGCGTGTGCTGAGTTGCTTCCTTTGTGTAAGATTCTTTGCAATCCCATGAACTCTAGCCCTCCAGACTCCTCTTGTCCATGGGATTTTCTGGGCAAGAATATTGCAGTGGTTTGCCATTTCCTCCTCCATGGGATCTTCCAGACCAAGGAATGGAACCCAAGTCTCTTACTTTTAGATATGCTGGGGGAGGGGGGAGGGAGTTAATGGCTCAAAATGCTCTAAGGAAGGTCTCCATTACTGGGAGTCACCCTGGTCTTAGAGTCATAGAACCAGTAATTTAGTCCTAGTTCTACTCCTCACTCATCTTACGATGTTGAAAATGTCACTTCTCTGGGCTTCTATTACTTCCTAGATAAAAGAAGGCAGTAAAATAAAGGCTTTCTCTTTTTTCCTCTTGCTCCTCCTCCTCTTCTTCTTATTTACCCTTTTAACCTTTAGCAGACTTTGAGGTTACTGAAAGTGCACACTTGTACAATGCTTTGCACATACTTTCAGTGGGTCTCTTTAGGGAAAAGCCCAGTTAGTCAGTTCAGTCACTCGGTCGTGTTTGACTCTGTGACCCTATGGACTGCAGCATGGCAGGTTTCCCTGTCCATCACCAGCTCCCAAAGCTTGCTCAAATACATGTCCATGCAGTTGGTGATGACATCCAACCATCTCATGCTCTGTCATACATTTCTCCTCCTGCCTTCAATCTTTCCCAGCATCAGGGTCTTTTCCAGTGAGTCAGTTCTTTACATCAGGTGGCCAAAGTATTGGAATTTCAGCTTCTTGAACTCACCTTCCAATGAATACTTGGGACTGATTTCTTTTAGGATGGACTGGTTGGATCTCCTTGCAGTCCAAAGGACCCTCAAGAGTCTTCTCCAACACCACAGTTAAAAAAAATCAGTTCTTTGGTACACAGCTTTGTTTCTTCCAACTCTCATACCCATATATGACTACTGGAAAAACCATAGCTTTGACTAGACAGACCTTTGTTGGCAAAGTAATGTCTCTGCTTTTTAATATGCTGTCTAGGTTGGTCATAGCTTCTCTTCCAAGAAGCATGCATCTTTTAATGTCATGGCTGCAGTCACCATCTGCAGTGATTTTGGAACCCAAAACAGCAGTTTTTCATTGTTTCCTCATCTATTTTCCATGAAGTGATGGCACCAGATGCCATGATCTAGTTTTCTGAATGCTGATTTTTAAGCCAACATTTTTCACTCTCCTCTTTCACTTCCATCAAGAGCTCCTTATTGCAAAATTCGGACTTAAATTTAAGAAAGTAGGGAAAACCACTAGACCATCCAGATAGAATCTAAATCAAATATTGCAACTATAGAGTAGAAATGACAAATAGATTCAAGGGTTTAGATTTGATAGACAGAGTGCCTGAAGAACTATGGATGGAGGTTGGTGACATTGTACAGGAGGCAGTGATCAAGACCATTCTCAAGAAAAAGAAATGAAAAAAGGCAAAATGGTTTTTTGAGGAGGCTTTACAAATAGCTTAGAAAAGGAGAGAAGCTAAAGGCAAAGGAGAAAAGGAAAGATATACCCATTTGAATGTAGAGATCCAAAGAATAGCAAGGAGATAAGAAAACCTTCTTCAGGGATCAGTGCAAAGAAGTAGAGGAAAATAGTAGAAGGATAAAGATGAGATCTCTTCAAGAAAATTAGAGATACCAAGGGAACATTTCATGCAAAGATGGCCACAATAAAGGACAGAAATTGTATGGACCTAACAGAAGCAGAAGATATTAAGAAGAGGTGGTAAGAATACACAGAAGAACTGTACAAAAAGATCTTCATGACCCAGATGACAACAATGGTGTGATCACTCACCTAGAGCCAGACCTCCGGGAATGTGAAGTCAAGTGGGCCTTAGAAGCATCACTGCAGACAAAGCTAGTGGAGGTGATGGAGTCCTAGTTGAGTTATTTCAAATCCTGAAAGATGATGCGGTGAACGTGCTGCACTCAATATGCCAGCAAACCTGATAAACCCAGCAGTGGCCACAGGACTGGAAAAGGTCAGTTTTCATTCCAATCCCAAAGAAACACAATGCCAAAGAATGTTCAAACTACCACACAATTGAACTCATCTCACACGCTAGCAAAGAAATGCTCAAAATTCTCCAAGCCAGGTTTCAACAGTACATAAACTGTGAACTTCTAGATGTTCAAGCTGGATTTAGAAAAGGCAGAGGAACCAGAGATCAAATTGCCAACATCTGTTGGATCATCAAAAAAGCCAGAGAGTTCTAGAAAAACATCTACTTCTGCTTTATTGACTATGCCAAAGCCTTTGACTGTGTGGATCACAACAAACTGTGGAAAATTCTGAAACAGATGGGAATACCAGACCACCTGACCTGCCTCCTGAGAAATCTTTATGCAGGCCAAGAAGCAACAGAACTGGACATGGAACAACATACTGGTTCCAAATTAGGAAAGGGAAAAGCACATCAACACCAAATTAACAATTCCATGAACTGGATAATTTGATGTCATTGTCAGAAATTTAACATATTATTCTAAACTAACTAGAAGTATTTCATTTTGTGCTATCAGAAAATGTTTCCACAATGTTAATAATTTACCTTTTCCTATGCCTATTTCCTTTAATATATATTTTTCATAAAGCTGGTCAGATGTATATCATTTGACAATATTCTGTGCTAAGGATATCTTTCTGAAGATTTGAGTATATGAAATAAGATGCAGTACAGTATAGTGAATAAAAACTATTTACTTATGAATCCGTAGAACTGAGTTCTGCTCTGTGATCTCAAAGTTGCCTGTAACAATGAGTAAGTCACTTTATAGTTCTTTTCACAATAATATGATGAAACTTGCCTCCAGGATTTCTAAGCTGATGTCCTCCCCTGAGTTTTTATAAGGAGTCAATAACCCAGGATTCATAAGACCCTTGTTTTAATTTGTGTGAATATGATACCATTTGGAATATTATCAAATAGTTTACAGTGAACCCAATTTGTGCAAATTCCCAGGTTTGTTTAGCTGAGTGAGTTGCTCTTCTCGATTACCAGCAGCAACCCCTCAAACAGGCTCAACCTAGGTCAGAATGGCTTGCCTATGCACATAGCCCCAAGTTAGGCTTTTTAGCCCCGCCTCTTGACAACTATGGCTGCCTCAGCCTCTTCAGAGATGATGGCAAGCACTGCACACAGCTTCCATTACAATGCCACTGGTGCTGTGGCGAATCTGGTTCTACTTAAAATTTCCAAATTTGAATGAACCATCCTGCTGTGGTGAAAGGGTCTTGGCTTTTTCAGTGACATCCAGCTGGGGCTACATAAAGCAGTGTCTTGCAATATGGAGACTAGTGACCTGGGACAAATGGTGAGCAGCAAGCAACAGGGGACCAGAAGGATGAAGATAAATTTCTTGTCCTTCCTCTCCTCATTCAGCTTCACAGGCAATATTCAAAGTGACAGAAATCAGTTTTCTTTTCTTAATAAGTAGCCTCAGTTGTCACCTTTTACCCATACTTCTCTGTCCTCATGGCCCTTTTTTCTTCCCCTCTTGCTGTCCTGGAGCTGCAACATCCAATAAAGTATAGAAAATAAACTTTACTTCAGGGTCTGTATTCTAATTGATGAGAGGCTTATAGAGACGGTAATACCTAAGATCTTCCTAGGTATTTGCTTCTAGTCTATAGGGATGCCTGAGAAAAATGATAGCAAGCAGAGAAAGCAGAGAAAACTGAGCAATGGTGCTTAATTCCAACTATGAAACTGAACTTCCCAGGTAATGCTAGTGGTATAGAACTGGCCTGCCAATGCAGGGGATGTGGGTTTGATCCCTGGGTTGGGAAGATCCCTGGAGGAAGGCATGGCAATCCACTCCAGTATTCTTGCCTGGAGAATTCTATGGATAGAGGAGCATGACATGGTATGGTCCATGGGTAGCAAAGACTCAGATAGTAATCAAGGAATCTCCAAATTGTTTCCAAAATCTGTGACTCCGAAAGGTCACACTTTTATTATATTCTACATTAATCTTGCTGCTGCTAAGTCACTTCAGTCGTGTCTGACTCTGTGCAACCCCATAGACAGCAGCCCACCAGGCTCCCCCGTCCCCGGGATTCTCCAGGCAAGAACACTGGAGTAGGGTGCCACCTTACCCTAATATTATTACTCTTTCTAGATTTTATTATTTGTTATTTATTTAGGGAGGGGTATTTTACAAGAGCAAAGAAAATGAAAAAGAAATAGGCAGAAAAGGAAATCATTTGAGAAATGGAAAAACAACTACAATTATTAGATGAGAGAAAAATATTAATCCCTCATACCTTTAGGCCTAATTTCTTTGGAAGCCCAAGTTAAACACATCATGCATATACTCAAATTTTGATTTGAGATTATCTTTTAAAACTGGGGACCATTCTAAAGCCCATTAATCTTTACTCAGTCGTGTAATAAATGATAGTATTGATCTGTGATGGACATGGAATGTGCTATCCATATCTCCCTTCAGAGAAGGACTTGTTGCCACTGTGAATGGGAGTCTCACTAGCAGAAACCCTTCAGCTACAAGCTAGCTTGGATACTGCCTCAGTGGCAGAAAGCAGACCTCAAGATCATGCCCTTCCTGAGTCAGCACACTCTAGTGACAGACAGTGAGTTATATATATGCCTGGCCATCTTGTTCCAGTGAGAAACATGAAGAATCGTTTGATTTCCAGAGCTTCCTGTGGGGTCAACTGAGGCATTAATAAAATGTTTAAGACTTTGAAAACTCAAATGCCAATCAAAACATTTTCCTCTAGAAGACCGTTACTGTGCCTCACCCTTTTATTTGATGGTTTGTGTGAAGGTAAGTGGTGGAGCGATCAATGTGAAAGTATTTAAATATTTTAGTAACTGATAAAGATATCCTAGGTCATCCTGCCTGAAGGTCAATACTTCTTTAAGTAAAAGTGGGACCACTGCTACAAGAAGCTCCTAATATGGAAACAGATTTAGGGCAGGAATGCAGTGCCCTATTGATTTCAGATTTCTGCTAGAGGTAAAGCCTCGGAAAGATGTAAAATTTTCCACAATGGCAAAATTCCCTGTCCATATGATAGCCCTCTAATTGACCTAGTGCCCATAGGACTGTCTTTCTTACTGATGGAAAATACTTTTAGTCTGCTCTGAAGAAGGCCTCTACCAGCTGCTTCAGCAAAGTATAGGCAGGAAAGTGTCTTCACACAGAGTAACTAAAAAGAAAGTGCTTGACTAAGCTGTGAACATTTCCACTGAGAGACTGCCTTTCAAGGGACCAGCCTTCTACTTCTCCTGGCTAACTAGAATCAGAATTAACACCAAACCACAGAGAGGGAGGCAGAGAGAGAGAGAGAAAGAGGACCAGTGTGAGACAAAGAAGCAGAGAGAAAGCTGGAGAAAATCTCTTTCTCTTTTGGACTGAAAGTGTTTTGATCAGAGACCACATACTTTCTGACAGAAGAAATCTGAATCATCACTATTAGACAACTGAGAACTTTGTAAACTAGGAGCAAGCCACAGTAAAAATCACTTGATTAAGGATGGCATTCTGTAGTTGGAAAGCAAAAGATTATTCCAAGGAATTTGAGCAAATGTGCCTCTGTAAACTAGATTTACCTTAACAAAGAGCAGAAAAAATAAAAATATTAAATTCATATCTCAGTAATATTTGGGAATATATTGTGTGTATTAAATTAAACAATAAGAAAAATTACTTTAGGTTTATAACCCCAAAGTCTCAGTATAAAATATTTCTAGGTGTGGTTATATACTTATTCTCATGAGGTGAATGTCAACATTTTTCAGGTTAGTGTCACATCAAGTGGTTAAACAATATATGAAAGGGCAGGAGTGGAGAGAAAATGAAAACATGAGAGGAAAAAAAAAAACAATTTAGTGAAAATATTATCAAGTATGAATTCTTTTCTTCAATTTTTTTCTTCCATTTAAAAGATGCAAATTTAAACTTAGAAAAAGAAAATCATAAATAATCCCAAAGGCAGGAATAAAAATTAAGAATGCATTCAAAATAAGAAAATTAAGTCTTGAAGTTAATGAAAAAAAATGTATATACATACATACACTGTGGGGAGACAGGAAATTAGCCAAGATGGCCTTTTTAGGTTCTCTGGCCTGATGTTTTGTAAATAATGACTACGTTGAGATCATTTATACCACTGCACATGCACATCACAAGGTACTTGCTTGGTCATGGGCAAATTTGTGCTGTAAGGGTATGTGAGCTCCACCTTAAAAAAAAAAAGCATTGGCATTACTGTGGCATCACAGCTGTATCAGTTGGGTCAGCCATGAGTGGAGATGATATAGTGTGACTATTGCTATGACTGCAAAGAATATAATCAATCTAATTTTGGTGTTGACCATCTGGTGATGTCCATGTGTAGAGTCTTCTCTTGTGTTGTTGGAAGAGGGTGTTTGCTATGACCAGTGCATTTTCTTGGCAAAACTCTACTAGTCTTTGCCCTACTTCATTCCACATTCCAAGGCCAAATTTGCATGTTACTCCAGGTGTTTCTTGACTTCCTACTTTTACATTCCAGTCCCCTATAATGAAAAGGATATCTTTTTTGGGTGTTAGTTCTAAAAGGTCTTGTAGCTCTTCATAAAACCGTTCAACTTCAGCTTCTTCAGCATTACTGGTTGGGGCATAGACTTGGATAACTGTGATATTGAATGGTTTGCCTTGGAGACGAACAGAGATCATTCTGTCATTTTTGAGATGCATCCAAGTTCTGCGTTTCGGACTCTTTTTGTTGACCATGATGGCTATTCCACTTCTTCTGAGGGATTCCTGCCTGCAGTAGTAGATATAATGGTCACCTGAGTTAAATTCACCCATTCCAGTCCATTTTAGTTTGTTGATTCCTAGAATGTCAACGTGTACCCTTGCCATCTCTTGTTTGACCACTTCCAATTTGCCTTGATTCATGGACTGGACATTCCAGGTTCCTATGCAATATTGCTCTTTACAGCATCAGACCTTGCTTCTATCACCAGTCACATCCACAACTGGGTATTGTTTTTGCTTTGGCTCCATCCCTTCATTCTTTCTGGGTTTATTTCTCCACTGATCTCCAGTAGCATATTGGGCACCTACCCACCTGGGGAGTTCTTCTTTCAGTATCCTATCATTTTGCCTTTTCATACTGTTCATGGGGTTCTCAAGGCAAGAATACTGAAGTGGTTTGCCATTCTCTTCTCCAGTGGACCACATTCTGTCAGATTTCTCCACCATGACCCGCCCATCTTGGGTTGCCCTGCAGGCATGGCTTGGTTTCACCGAGTTAGACAAGGCTGTGTTCCTAGTGTGATTAGATTGACTAGTTTCCTGTGAGTATGGTTTCAGTATATCTGCCCTCTGAAGCCCTCAAGCAACACCTACCATCTTACTTGGGTTTCTCTTACCTTGGGTGTGGGGTATCTCTTCACGGCTGCTCCAGCAAAGCACAGCCGATGTTCCTTACCTTGGATGAAGGGTATCTTCTTACTGTCGTCGTTTCTGACCTTCAACGTGAGATAGCCAATTGACGTCTTCCGCTAAGCCAGACAAGTGAAAGCAGGCTTAACTCCCAGTTGGGAATTTCAGATTTTATTGCCATTCTTTGTCTCTCCTATCAGGAGACCATTTCGTTTTCCTTGGAGGTCAGTCTAGTTTCAACTGCTCATAGGGTGCAGCAGGCAGAGGCCTTGAACTTGGTGCTTCCCAATGTTCCCAATGCCAAACAGCTAGGCTTGTTGCTTCAGCTCTGGACCCTGGGCAGAAGCTCTGGGCCCAGGCCCATTACTTTGGTGACCTAAGGTCTGTCTAGTCAAGGCTATGGTTTTTCCTGTGGTCATGTATGGATGTGAGAGTTGGACTGTGGAGAAGGCTGAGTGCTGAATTGATGCTTTTGAACTGTGGTGTTAGAGAAGACTCTTGAGAGCCCCTTGGACTGCAAGGAGATCCAACCAGTCCATTCTGAAGGAGATCAACCCTGGGATTTCTTTGGAAGGAATGATGCTAAAGCTGAAACTCCAGTACTTTGGCCACCTGATGGGAAGAGTTGACTCATTGGAAAAGACTCTGATGCTGGGAAGGATTGGGGGCAGGAGGAGAAGGGGACAACGGAGGATGAGATGGCTGGATGGCATCATTGACATGATGGACGTGAGTCTGAGTGAACTCCGGGAGATGATGATGGACAGGGAGGCCTGGTGATTCATGGGGTCACAAAGAGTCGGGCATGACTGAGTGACTGAATTGAACTGAACTGAACTGAATGCTATGACTGCTGTATCAACCAGGAGAGAGGTTGTGTTGTGTTAGGTTATGCTATGGCTCTTGCCCTGAGAGGAGAAATGTGTCTCCAGTTCCTATGGCTCCTCAAGTCTTCGTGCAGCCTATCAGCTTTCACCTTGTCTACCATGGGTTCAATGAACAGTGCTCACAGTGAGATACAGTGAGACAACTGGTGTCAGGAACAGGATGAAGAGCAATGCATATACATATATGTATATATATATATTCTCATAAAAATGTACAATTCAAGATTTAATTTACTTATGAGTGCATTCCTGGCTACCCCCTCTAGTATTCTTGCCTGGAAAATCCCAAGGACGGAGGAGCCTGGCAATCTACACTCCATAGGGTCACAAAGAGTTGGACATGACTGAGCGATTAACACTTTTATAGTTCTAAAGTTGACATTGTGGTCCTAAACAGCTTAAGAACATGCTTGAAAGAAACTAATTTGATGACTCACCATAGAAAGAACAGCTATTTCTATTGTTAATCAAATGGGTTTAATCCTATAGATTCTATTCTGAACAGATCTCTTCTAAGCCGACCCAACCATGTGCCAATGTGTTCAGTAGTCAGTTACTTTGTTTGAATGTAAACTGATTTGTCTGTGAACTGCAACCATCAAATATCAATATATTTTTTTGAGCATGTGCCTGATGGAATTCTTAACTAAGTAAAACATGATTCATGCATTTTGGTTGCATTGCTAAGGTATTTAAGGTACTACCTTTTTCTCCCTGCATTGTAGCAAAAACCTTTGACAGTAAAATACTGAAGTTAATTGTAGCTAATTTGTAGCTACAGCGGAACATTTCAAATGTGAAATGGTTTAACAACCCTAATGATACTACAGAAAAATCTTACTGGTCTCTACTTATCCCTGCCATTCCTTTGATGGAAATAAAAGTTTATGATTTTGTTGTGAGATGCAAATAATTGTGGGAGAGATAACAGATTATATTTAATCTTTTTAAATTACATTTTTAAATCAGTGAATTATGTGATCAGCTCCTTTCCAAGAGCAGATTTTGATAAAGAAGAGAGTAAACATAAGTCAAGTGTAACTATCAAAATTTGTTGAAAGAAATGCTAATTAAAAAAAAAAAACTTTTAAACTGTATTTTGAGTACCAATATCAGAAACGTTGCCTTCAGAAAAATTACATTATAATTTATCATTTACTATATATTTGCAGTTTCTAAAGATAAAACATTGTTCTATTTAAATCCATTTTACTTGTGAAATGTTTTAAACACACTTAAAAATTAAAGATTTATGTCAGATTTAAAAAGTGCCCATGTTTTGACATATTTGTTTCAGATCTTTTCATTTTAAAACTAATTATATAGTTTTAACAATATTTGCACCTTTAATGATTTAATTCCCTACTTCCCTTTCAAGAGATAACAACTGTACTTAAGGTGTTTAGATTCTTCTTCTACCCATGTTTTTATACATTCACTACACCTTTGTGTTTCTATCAATTTATAGTATTGATTTGGATGTTTGCAGTGTTTACCATGACTAGGCAAATTATGCTTACCATAACAAAATATAAAAAAAAGCAAGCCAGCCCACTTTCTCTCCATTTCTCTCTGTTGTTTAGTCCCTAAGTCATGCACAACTCTGAAACTCCATAGACAGTAGCCCTTCAAGCTCCTCTGTCTATGGGATTTCCCAGGCAAGAATACTGGAATGGGTTGCCATTTCCTTTTCCAGTGGATCTTCTCCACCCAGAGATTGAACTCAGGTATCCTGTACTGGCAAGTAGATTATTAACTAAAGAGCCAACAAGGAAAGCCCCTCTCTCTTTAACTGACTCAACTTTCTATACATTTGAATCATTATAAATCAACTATACTTCAATAAACATTTTAAAAATATAAAGATTTATATACATATATTCATATGGCTCTATTTATAATAAATTTTAACTACTAATTAGCTTTCTATGGCATGAATCTACTTTAAATTTGCAATCAATCTGCTGTTTATGGGCAATAAAGTTAATTTCAATATTCTACTGTCATACAGAAAGTTTCAGTAAACTTCATTGTATACATTATCTTACAAATATGTGTTATAATTCCTCTAGTCTATAGAGAAGAATCTATCTAGAAGAGGAAATCATGGGTTGTAGAATGTTTGTGTGTGAGGGGGTGCGTGTGTGTGTGTGTGTGTCTTTGATGCTACTAAACATCTGCATTTTTGCCATATAAAGTAGTACCAATTTTCATTACCACCAGAAATATATGAGGAGTACTACATCATCAAAAGGACTTAGAATTGCCATGTTTTAAAATGTGTGACCACACAATACAATGAAAATATGACAATTATGAGAACATCTCATTACTTTTATTTCTATGCATTTTTTACTTTGCAACTCTTTATTTGCAAGTGAGGATATTTCTATGTGTTTGTTAGCCTTTATCTGTTCACATTCTGTTAATTTTACCCATTAGATTTTTAGTCTCATTTAGTAATTCTTGACCACACAATTGCACTCATCTCACAGGCTAGTAAAGTAATGCTCAAACTTCTCCAAGCCAGGCTTCAGCAATACACGAACCGTGAACTCTCTGATGTTCAAGCTGGTTTTAGAAAAGGCAGAGGAACCAGAGATCAAATTGCCAACATCCGCTGGATCATGGAAAAAGCAAGAGAGTTCCAGAAAAACATCTATTTCTGCTTTATTGACTATACCAAAGCCTTTGACAGTGTGGATCACAAGAAACTGTGGAAAATTCTAAAAGAGATGGGAATACCAGATCACCTGACCTGCCTCTTGAGAAATCTGTATGCAGGTAAGGAAGCAACAGTTAGAACTGGACATGGAACAACAGACTGGTTCCAAATAGGAAAAGGAGCATGTCAAGGCGCAGAGACATGACTTTGCCAACTAAGGTCCGTCTAGTCAAGGCTATGGTTTTTCCTGTAGTCATGTATGGATGTGAGAGTTGGATTGTGAAGAAGGCTGAGCGCCAAAGAACTGAGGCTTTTGAACTGTGGTGTTGGAGAAGACTCTTGAGAGTCCCTTGGACTGCAAGGAGATCCAGCCAGTCCATTCTGAAGGAGATCAGCCCTGGGATTTCTTTGGAAGGAATGATGCTAAAGCTGAAACTCCAGTACTTGGGCCACCTGATGGGAAGAGTTGACTCATTGGAAAAGACTCTGATGCTGGGAGGGACTGGGGGCAGGAGGGGAAGGGGACGACAGAGGATGAGATGGCTAGATGGCATCACTGACTCGATGGACGTGAGTCTGAGTCTACTCCGGGAGATGGTGATGAACAGGGAAGCCTGGTGTGCTGCGATTCATGGGGTCGCAAAGAGTCAGACACGACTGAGTGACTGAATTGAACTGAACTGAATTGAACATTTCTTGTAGATTCTAGATTCAAATGCTTTGCCAGGTCTTTGGTTAGTAATAATTTCTAATTTGGTGTTAGTTTTTCATTTAACTTTTCTTTATGGTATTTTTGGTGTGTAAAAGTTGTTTAATGTATTAATTTTCTTGTTATAAAATTTATACATTTGTCTTGCACAAGAAATCCTTACAAATCCTAAGGTTCTAAATTATGGTCCTTTTTTTTTTTTAGGGCTTGCAATTTTAGTTTGTACATTTAGATCTTGCGTCTACTGGGGGCTTCTTTTTCTGTAGAGTGCAACAGAAATCTAGTATCCCTCCACCCCCCACCCCCATGTCCCCTGCTTAATCACTTTCCTCCTTGACACTGAGTGTTCCTTCCTTGTCTTGCAACTGACTTATATCCCATTTTTATTGGGACTCTCTGTGCTCTCTTCTGCCTATTGGTTTAACTATGGTCTTTTTCAGAACTAGTAACAAACTTTTAGTTACTAAAGTTTCATAATAAAGTTACCATTTTTATTCTTCTTTACAATTGCCTTAGTTAGCTGTCCTTAGTCCTCTAATATAATATGTGAATTTTAGAATTAGTTTGTCACATTTTAGATTGAATTTAAAATTGTCAAATTTTGACCAAGGAATTCACACCCAATAATCTTTTTAAAATTATTCTAAAAAACACTCAAACTAAGGTATGAAAAATCTCAAGAGGATGTAAAAACATCCTTTAACTTGAAATTTTTGTCACGTGTTGGTGATTTGGATGCAGGATATTAGGATATTTTTTTCATGTATAGAAAATTTATAGAATATTTTATAGAATATTCATTTATAGAATATTTCTAGTGAACAAACCTCTTTGGAATTAGGCAGCAGTAATAGCTTTGGTTTTAATTTTCAATTACATGAATCTACAATATTTTCCTCTTGAAAAATGTGTGCTCAATTACCAAACTATATGTTTTATAGATAAAGTACTAAATCACTTTTCAAAGCAAAGTAATGAAACACCATATCTATTTAAAAACCTAACCTAGGGCAAAACTGAAACACCACATACAGTGTTTTGCATAACATTAATTTTATATTAATTTTTGTTTATGAATTTTTTTACCTTTGTAAACTAATATTTGTTAATTCATCTAAGAAATTATAATTTCCATAAATCAAGTCAAACATGCTTTTTGCATAACATTTCAGATTGGCATGTCACAGCCACTTTAAGTATTTTACTTTGAAAAATGTATCAAAAGCATTGTCATCTCACAGCCTATTGGGTTAATGCCTAATAGCAGTGATGAAGCATCTAATATGATCCAACAATTATTATATTTTTCTTGAATATATATTTTTTTCAGTATTTTGAACTGTTGCATGGACAGTCAGCTCACTAGGTACTGAGGATTAAATAGTGAGCCAGATATCCACACTGAGGCTATGTTTTAATATGAAAAACAATCATTAAATTAATTGTCCAATTAATTATTGAATTATAAACTCAACTATTATATAGAGCAAAGAGAGCTACCAAAAGGATCTATAAATGGTGACTATGAAAAAGCTTACTTGAGATAGATTTTAAATGCAAACTCCAAAGGACAGGAAAGAATTATTAATGAAAGAAATGGTAGTAGTACATTTTTCAAGCAAAGGTAACAAACGTGCAAATTTCGTAAGATGATTAAAGAAAAATGGTGCATTTGAGGAATGTGAAAACTACTGGGTCAGCTGCAATAGAGAAAACAAAGAGGACAGTGGCTCAAGTTGAGAATGGTGCTCAGCAACCACATCTTTCAGAACCTTAAAGACCCTGTGAAGAATTCTAATTTTTTTTTCTGAACAATGGGTAGATATTGAGCAGATTCAAGAGAGAAATGTTACAGAATAAGTCCAGCTTCAATATGAAGAAAGAATCAGGAAGGAACAAGAATGAATACAGTGGGACTGGTTAAGAGATTATTGCTGTGGTTAGGCAAGAAACAGTGGCAACTCAGATCAGGGTCATGACACTAAGAAGAGAAGAGAGATAAAGGAGATACTTATGAAGGAGTATTAAAAAGATTCATTGCTTTAATAAGTATAAAGAGTAAGAGATGCTTTGCTCTTGGGATGCCTTTTGGGACTCTGGGGTGGAAAAAAATGTTTAGATGCTAGTGACATTGATTGTGATGGGAGAGAATCAAGTTTTAGATATATTTAATTGTACTGGTCTGTTAAAAATCAAAAGAATGATATATACCTAGAACTAGGTACAAATGGTTTTGGTATAAAAATAGTTTCAATAGATACACATCAGGGTCAATTTCAAATAGTTAAAACATTGAAATGTAAAGAAATGATTCTATAAAAGCTGCCAGGAGGAAAAAAAAAAAAAGGAGAAAGAGGGACAATTACTTTATAATATCAGAGGAGAGAAAAAATCTTTATGTGACTCAAAACTCAGAATCCATAAAAGACATTATCACCAACGAAAAAGGCCAATAAGTCATATTCCCTAAGTTATAAATAATTTCAAACAATGGAAAAAAGAATGAGAAAAAGAGAAATATAGTCAAAGGAGAAAGAGTTTTTAATGAGAAAAGTTAAATGGCTCTTAAACATAAGGAAACACATTGATTTCACTCAATAACAGAAAGGAAAATACAAGCCATCAGAGTGCTCACTTCTGTGGCACGTATACTAAGAATTAAAGTGATACAGGAAAATTATCATAGTTTCTGCAAAAGAATGGCATGCCAATTCACTAAGAATCTTTCTGTACTAAAACAGAGATGTCACCTGCAAATATCAGCTTGACAAAACTGCAAGATTTTAAAATGAACTTGTTTTAAAATGTTTAAAACACTCATTTATTATTTATGAAAGTACAAATTGGTACAGATTTTTAAGGAGTACAATTTTGAAGTATCTATCAAAATTATTTAGGCAGTCACCTTATGAGCAACCAATTCCACTTTTAGAATTGTTTCTTACACATATTTTCACATACACCTAAACTAATGTGTACACAAAGTTATTAATTGTGGCACAGATTATAGCAGCAAAGTTTATAAGGAAGCTGATTATTTATCAATTTTTGACACAAATATAATATAGTATACTCAACGTAATAGCATACACTATACATGTTGGTCTAGGAAAATATTCAAGATAACACTTTTTTTAAGTAAAAGCACAAATGTACAAGGTATGTATAGTATGGCATCACTGGTGTAAAACAGGAAAATAATATAATCACATTGGCTTTTATATACATAAACATCTGTCTGGAAAGACACACAAGAATCTAACATAGAAATATCTGTTTATGGGTGTATTAGCAGCTGGGCAAATAGAAACAGGGTTAAAGGGACATTTTATATTACTGTTTTTTTTTATCCTCTGATGTTTTAAACTTGTGAATTTTATTTGAAACATAAAGCATTTCAAGAAGACTGTTATATAATGAAGAGAAAAAGATGTCCTTGCTCTGGGTGATGAAAATATTCTTTATTCTGATTGGTAATAGTGATTACAGTCGCTAAAGTTGCTGATGCACAATAGTTTGTGTACCAAGGAAAGGTTATGATTCTGCAGAGGATCTAATCTTGCTAGAATTGATGGACCTGTCAATGTGTACTGTCAAGAAAAGATGTCAAAGGCTTGATAAGCAAGGTTCTTACTGGGCCACAATATTACTCATTATCACTGAAATTAACAACAAGGCCATTATTTAACATGTCTTCTTAAAATGACCAATGAAATTACAGTGCAGGCATCCATTTTCTCACCTGAAGACTATGTATAAAGCACATTGTTGGGATTATAAAGGCAACTCAGTGACACCCTCTGCTTTCAAGGAATTTATATTCTACATGGGCAAATAAGTCATGTATATATAAAACTACAAAGTTAGATAGAAAGGGTAAAAGTTTATGAGAGAAATGCTGGACCTAACAGGAGAAGACGATATTAATAAAAGGTTGCAAGAATACGCAGAAGAACTGTAGAAAAAAGATCTTCATGACCCAGATAAACATGATGGTGTGATCTCTAATCTAGAGCCAGACATCTTGGAATGTGAAGTCAAGTGGGCCTTACAAAGCATCACTATGAACAAAGCTAGTGGAGGTGATGGAATTCCAGTTGAGCTGTTTCAAACCCTGAAAGATGATGGTGTGAAAGTACTGCACTCAATATGCCAGGAAATTTGGAAAACTCAGCAGTGGCCCCAGGACTGGAAAAGGTCAGTTTTCATTCAATTCCAAAGAAAGGCAATGCCAAAGAATGCTCAAATTACTGCACAATTGCACTCATCTCACATGCTAGTAAAGTAATGCTCAAAATTCTCCAAGTCAGGCTTCAGCAATACATGAACCGTGAACTTCCTGATGTTCAATCTGGTTTTAGAAAAGGCAGAGGAACCAGAGATCAAATTGCCAACATCTGCTGGATCATGGAAAAAGAAAGAGAGTTCCAGAAGAACATCTATTTCTGCTTTATTGACTATGCCAAAGCCTTTGACTGTGTGGATCACAATTAACTGTGGAAAATTCTGAAAGAGATGGGAATACCAGACAAACTAACCTGCCTCTTGAGAAATCTGTATGCAGGTCAGGAAGCAACAGTTAGAACTGAACATGGAACAACAGACTGTTTCCAAATAGGAAAAGAGTACGTCAAGGCTGTATATTGTCACCCTGCCTATTTAACTTCTATGCAGAGTACATCATGAGAAACACTGGGCTGGAAGAAACACAAGTTGGAATCACGATTGTTGCGAGAAATATCAATAACCTCAGATATGCAGATGACACCACCCTTATGGCAGAATGTGAAGAGGAACCAAAAAGCCTCTTGATGAAAGTGGAGAGTGAAAAAGTTGGCTTAAAGCTCAACATTCAGAAAACGAAGATCATGGCATCCGGTCCCATCACTTCATGGGAAATAGATGGGGAAACAGTGGAAACAGTGTCAGACTTCATTTTTTGGGGGAGGGAGGGGCTCCAAAATCACTCCATATGGTGACTGCAGCCATGAAATTAAAAGATGCTTACTCCTTGGAAGAAAAGCTATGACCAACCTAGATAGTGTATTCAAAAGCAGAGACATGACTTTGCCGACTAAGGTCCATCTAGTCAAGTCTATGGTTTTTCCTGTGGTCATGTATGGATGTGAGAGTTGGACTGTAAAGAAAGCTGTGCACCAAAGAATTGATGCTTTTGAATTGTGGTGTTGGAGAAGGCTCTTGAGAGTCCCTTGGACTGCAAGGAGATCCAGCCAGTCCATTCTGAAGATCAGCTCTGGGATTTCTTTGGAAGGAATGATGCTAAAGCTGAAACTCCAGTAATTTGACCACCTCATGCGAAGAGTTGACTCATTGGAAAAGACTCTGATGCTGGGAAGGATTGGGGGCAGGAGGGAAGGGGACGACAGAGGATGAGATAGCTGGATGGCATCACTGACTCGATGGATGTGAGTCTGAGTGAACTCCAGGAGTTGGTGATGAACAGGGAGGCCTGGCGTGCTGCAATTCATGGGGTCATAAAGAGACACAACTGAGTGATTAAACTGAACTGAACTGAGGATTTAGAAGAGACAAAGATGACCTTCAGCTGGAGAACAAGAAGGGAAAGATCAAGGGAGATCTGGCAATGAGGTGAACTAGGAAGATATTTAAGTGGATCTGTGAGCCAAAGGTCACTCCAGGTTGAGAGGACAAAACGGGACCGGAGGATGGAGAGTGAGAACAGATAGTTCAATCTGGTTTCTGTGCGCTGCTGTCTTTCTGAGTGCTAAATCATCTCATTCATGTCCGACTCTTTACGACCCTGTTGACTGTAGCCCACCAGGCTCCCCTGTCCATGAGAGTCTCCAGGCAAGAATTCTGGAATGGGTTGCCAAGCCCTCCTCCAGGGGATCTTCCCAGTCCTGGGACTGAACCCTTGTCTCTTATGTCATCTGCACTGCTGCCTGTAGGAATATGGTATTTGAAAGGTAGAATCATTAAACCCAGATTATAGGACCCCAAAATCAAGACTTAAAGAGCTTGTATCTTATGAGCTGGGACGGTTGTGCCAGTTCAGGAGAACGAGAGTGACAGTATGCACAAACAGTTTCTTAGCAAGTCTAACCTGGCAACAGGCTTGTAGGATGGGCTGGAGGAAAGAGTTGATCATAGGGAAAAAGGGACTATTTAAAAAAAAAAGAACATACAAGAAACTTTTGGAAAAGTCCAGTGAGAATTATTACATGGAAGATGGAAGAGAATAGGTAAATGGTACTGCTTGGAGGTATAAGCAAATAATAAGGAATCAGGAAGCATCTGTTGTGTGAGTGAATGACAAAATGAACGAATGAAGTCAGACAAATGGAAGCAACAAACTAATTTTTCTTCTTATTCCTGGCTCAAGTTACTAGTCAAGTCTGCACTTACCAGATTCTGTTATCCCTGCCTGACATCATTAAAGGAAAGAGATAACCAACCTATTACTATAAAGGGAAAGAAAGAACTTAGCTTTCTTCCTGCTCTTTTGCTCTTCCTGGTAGTTGCTCTGACTGGAGTGCACTACAGAAGGGCTGTAGCTTCATTGATTGCATACAGTAAATTCTTAGTTACCTTAGGAGGAATTCGGTTCAGTTATTTTTCTTGTAGCCACAGACTACCAATGACTAGATATGTTAGACTCTATCAGAAAGTGAGAAGAAAGGAGAGATACTCTGATTCCTCTTTGACTACACGATCCAATTCTGGATGTTCATCATATATAAGTGGGAAACAGGTGCCTGAGGATGAAAGAGGGCAAAGAAGGATGTAAAAGAAGAAAGCAAGGAAAAAGTAAATGAAGGAGAGAGAAAAGGAAGAAAAAAGAACTAAGGAATGAGGGGAAGGATAGGAGGAGGAAGAAATGAAGCAGAAAAGGAAGAAAGGAAAAACTAAATGTTTTTAAAATGTTTCTGTTGGAATATTTACAGACATGCATCCCTAACAATCAAATGAAGTAACTATTATAATTTTTAATTTTATAGCTGAATCCCCTGGATGATGCTGGTGGTGATCTCAAGTCTTCTTATAAAGTTACTCTCTCGGGTAGCAGGTCACAGTGTAATAAAATTGCTTATGACAAGAAAATGCAATTATTGTGAGAATATGGACTCTTTGGGAAAAGATTATAACAAGGCAATTTACACTTCCTTTTAATTCAAGTGATATTGCTATGGGGAACTGCACTTTTAACAGTCATTGTCAGATCCAGTTTCTATGGAAATTTTAGACTGCTACCATTGGACAAAATCAATGGTGCCATGGGAACAACATCCTTGATAATGGCAAGTTTTTTTTTCCCGAGAGGTGTGATTTGCTTTTTCCTGGAATGTGACACAACCCACTGACAATTTAAAAATTCCTCCATAGATATACACAATATAAACTATTCATGCTGCAGTTTTCAAAATTCTATGAAGAAAGGAATTATCTACCACAGTAATGATTTTTAATTAAAGAGAGAAAAGGAAAGGAACATACTAATCAATATGCACCATAGATTGTCTTAACCTAAACTCAGCCAATAAAACTACATCCAATGTATAGATATATACTGTTTGTGGATTTTCCTTCCTTAAATATATGACAAGTCTCAGTTAGGCAGAGAAGCCCTCCCTCCTTCTCCGTGCTTTTCCATATTTACCACTCGATCTCATAATTGATTTCATAGTATTAAGAATCATAGCGGCTTGCAGAAACTTAAGCGTTCAGTTTGCAACTGGCCATCGATTGGACAGGAAAGCTTGCATGAGTATGGTGGGAAAATGTATTTCCCTATTAAAATATTTGTTGTGTAATGTCAGTGAAAAGATGTGTTACCTATAGAATAAGTGATATTTTTGTTCAAAGCAAATTTTAAAAATTATTTTACTATGTATTGTATAGTTGTATAACAATGATAAATAGGCAAGCTAGATCAGTTCTTGGATATCCAAAAGGTGATTTCATGATGATATACAAAATCCTGAGGTATTCATAGCAAAATGTCTTGTACATGTCCTAGTCTATAAAAGATGTAAGCGAAGTCCCTCAGTCATGTCCAACTCTTTGAGACCCCATAGACTATAGCCTACCAGGCTCCTCTGTCCATGGAATTTTCCAGGCAAGAGTACTGGAGCGGGTTGCCATTTCCTTCTCCAGGTGATCTTCCTGACCCAGGGATCAAACCCGGGTCTCCCGCATTGTAGGCAGACACTTTACAGTCTGAGCCACCAGGGAAGCTCAAGTCTGTAAATGTCTTCAAAAGAAGGAGGAGAAAGAAGGAGTCAAAGGGATTGGATGCAGTGGCCACCAGGGCAAGTGGAGTCCTATGTCTTTTTCTAAGTCTCCTGTTATCCCCGCTGGTGTCTTCATTTTTATTGAGAGGAGATGCTTTTTGGTGTCAGTCTAGTATCAACAGAAGAGGCTACAATACATGTTTCAGAACAATGCATGGCAAACACTGCTTTACCTAGATGATAAATTTACTTGTTCTTTTTTTGGAGTTGGGGGAAGGGGAAGAGGAGTGTTAACAGGTTTTATGGAAAAACTAAAATCCTTTAAGTCATTCCTGATTCTTTGACTGATTCTTTGTCGACTTCGTAAGGTGGCTCAGATCCATTTTGACCTGATATTTTAAAATTAAGTGTGTGTGAACCATTTAAATTTCCTGAGATATAATGCAAATGAAAAAAAAAGAGATAAATTAATCTCTTGTGTATATAACAAGACAGTTTTCTGTATTATTATTGGGACCAGTAGAGCTCTTTGCATACCTCAGATTTACTTGCATGGTTATTTGTTGCCTGCCTGTCCCAGAATCCTACTCCTGATCTTCCAACATGTAAAGTGGGTGATCTCTTCTGTTACCCTAAGTGTTGATTTGGGATATTGCTCTGCAAAGGTGAATGTGCCATCCTGCCAGGAGCTAGGGTGAGCTGCTCCACCCCACACAGTGCTTAATAATAAAGAAGATGTGATACATATGTACAATGGAATAAAGGGAACAAAATTCTGCCATTTGCAGAGATGTGGATGGACCCAGACACTATCATACAGACTAAAGTAATTCAGAAAGAGAAAAATATTGTATGTTAACACATATATGTGGAATGTAGAAAAATGGTACATATGAACCTATTTATTTACGAAATAGAAGTAGAGACACAGATGTAAAGAATAAAGATGTAGAGTCCATATGGACTGCTGCTGCTAAGTCACTTCAGTAGTGTCTGACTCTGTGCAACCCCATAGACTGTAGCCCACCAGGCTCCACTGTCAATGGGACTCTCCAGGCAAGAACACTGGAGTGGGTTGCCATTTCCTTCTCCAATGCATGAAAGTGAAAAGTGAAAGTGAAGTCACTCAGTCATGTCAGACTCTTAGTGACCCCATGGGCTGCAGCCTACAAGGGTCCTCCATCCATGGGATTTTCCAGGAAAGAGTACTGGAGTGGGGTGCCATTGCTTTTGGGACAAAAGGGGTGGGAGGTGGGGTGAATTGGGAGATTGGGGTTGACACACATACATTACTGCGTACAAAATAGACAACTAATGAGAACCTACTGTATAGCACAGGGGACCTCTACTCAGTGCTCTATAGTGATGTAAAGGAAGAAAACACCCCTAAAAAGGGAATATAAGTAGATGTGTAACTGGCTTACTTTGTTGTACAGTAGAAAATTACACATTATAAAGCAACCTATACTCTAACAAAAATTGAGAAAAATAATAAAGCCCAGGTTACCAAAGTCAAGGCAGGTGTTACGATTCAGATGGACTAAGTTATACATAAATAAGTATATTTAGATGTAAGCACTAAGGATCACTGATTCCCTTGACTTTTCCATCAACTACTTCAGCTGTTATTCACCGAAAAATTGTGCTTAGCTAACATTCCGCTTATTCTTAGACCTATTTTGTTGGCTCTGTCCTTTCAGAGTTTTGCATAACTTGGAGTTTTATTCTAAAAACCTTTCTTGATTTTTGTTAGAAGTTATATTTGTTACTTGACACAGTAGCATATGTGCCCTGGAGTTCTGGTGATGCCAGGGTAGAAATAAAGTTTTGTGTCACTTCCAGCTCTTCTTTATTGTCCCTGCTCAACCATATGTGCATGTATCTTCTTTGGATTTCTTCTGTCCCCAAAGGGCACACAAAGTACATAGAATCCAGTTAAAACATCCTTCTCAATCCCTATCTAAGGAAAGGACAAATATGGATGAATGACAAGACCAAGAAACCATCTGCTTCCCACTGCTGCCCAAAATTTAAACCATAATACCTTGAGATGCTGTTTCATCAAAGCTGCATTGGCCTTGACACAGAAGGCGTCCTGAGCAGTAGTCTTGCGTGGATAAAAGGCTAATCAAGTTGTACTTTTGGAAAGAAAAATGGGAGCTCTATGCAGTACCAGTCCATGTATCATCACTATTTTCAGGACAAGTGAAATGTCAAGGCTAAAATAACCCCTAGCTATCTATAAAATAATGTAATCCAGGTACATAGTCATGGCAGAGTTTTGAAATATTATTCAGTTGGTTTTCTCCATAAGGAAAAATTAAAAATAATTTTTTCTGCTCCACATTTATCAAAAACAGGTATTGAGTTAAAAACTGAAAATATTGGAAACAGTCTAGTATCCTGTCAAACTTAATCTATGTGCAACAGTCCTATCTATCCAACAAAAATGCATCATACTGATATCGAAAGGCTATTTCAATCAGATACTTGTTTTTCCTTCCTTTGAGACTATTATTCTGCACTATATATTTGCTTTATTGAAAACTATAAGAGACAGTTTTTAATGTTTTGTTATTGCTAATCTTGGAAACTAACTCTTCTTTTAACAAAATGGAGAGCTATTGAAGATTAAAGATACTTTAATTTTTCAATGATTATAAAAAGATGCATTCTTATATATTATGTAAAATTGAAATACAAATACACAGTTGTTTATGGAGTGAACTACTTTTGAAAAATTCATAAAACCTCAATTGTTAAATGGCTTCCCAGGTGGCACTAGCATTAAAGAACCCTCCTGCCAATGCAGGAGACATAAGATACGTGGGTTCAATCCCTGGGCTGGAAAGATTCCCCTGTAGGAGGGCATGGAAACCCACTCCACTAGCCTTGCCTGGAGAATCCCATGGACAGAGAAGCCTGAGAGCTACAGTCCATAGGACTGCAAAGAGTCAGACACAACTGAAGCAACTTAGTACACATGCACAAATGTTAAAAGTTATTATTTTGACAGGAGGCAGATTATAAATGATATTTGCACTTCTCTACTTATGAATCATATTTACTATCATATTTACAGATGACACCACCCTTATGGCAGAAAGTGAAGATGAACTAAAAGCCTCTTAATGAAAGTGAAAGTGGAGAGTGAAAAAGTTGGCTTAAAGCTCAACATTCAGAAAATGAAGATCATGGCATCTGGTCCCATCACTTCGGGGAAATAGATGGGGAAACAGTGGAAACAGTGTCCAGTTTTATTTGGGGGGCTCCAAAATCACTGCAGATGGTGACTGCAGCCATGAAATTAAAAGACGCTTACTCCTTGGAAGGAATGTTATGACCAACCTAGATAGCATATTCAAGAGCAGAGACATTACTTTGCCAACAAAGTTCCGGCTACTCAAGGCTATGGTTTTTCCTGTGGTCATGTATGGATGTGAGAGTTGGACTGTGAAAAAGCTGGGCACCGAAGTATCCAATACTGTGGTATTGGAGAAGACTCTTGAGAGTCCCTTGGACTGCAAGGAGATCCAACCAGTCCATTCTAAAGGAGATCAGTCCTAGGTGTTCGTTGGAAGGACTGATGCTAAAGCTGAAACTCCAATACTTTGGCCACCTCATGCGAAGAGTTGACTCATTGGAAAAGACTCTGATGATGGGAGGGATTGGGGGCAGAAGGAGAAGGGGATGACAGAGGATGAGATGGCTGGATGGCATCACAGACTCGATGGACATGGGTTTGGGTGAACTTCAGGAGTTGGTGATGGACAGGGAGGCCTGGCGTGCTGAGATTCATGGGGTGGCAAAGAGTCGGACACGACTGAGCGACTGAACTGAACTTACTTTATTTTTATGTTATTAAAGAAGATAAGATTTATTACCACCAAAGTACATTTTGAACAATGGAAATGCTCTACAGTTTGAAATTATTTATTAGAAATTATTATTTAATCAAAATTTAATTAATCTGGCTTTTTGATTTAGCTGCATAAATGGGTTTTGAGAGCAGGGTGAGAAGACATACTTTCTACTTCCATTAAATTCTTAATTTAGTAGGATTAGCATAATCTTTTTTGATGAAGACTAATGGCAACCTTCTCCAGTGTTCTTGCCTGGAGAATCCCAGGGAAGGGGGAGCCTGGTGGGCTGCCATCTATAGGGTCACACAGAGTCGGACACGACTGAAGCGACTTAGCAGCAGCACAGGTTTTAAAAGTCATTTAAAAAATTAGAACTTGGTACCAAACAAAGGTAAAGAATTTAGCATACCTCTGAAGAATTTTATATATATATATATATATATATATATAGTGTGTGTGTGTGTGTGTGTGTGTGTGTGTGTGTGATTCACATATGTGATCAGATGATACAAAGAACTTGTTCTTTATACAGATTGATGGAAAAACCCCCAAAAGATCTTCATAACATACCAACAATATTCATATAACTTTTAGACATATTGATCTATAATTAAAAGGGAAAACCCTGCTAAGGTAGACAATTTACTTATTCTACTTTCAAAGACACCATGTTCATAAGATTCAGTGAGTAGGTCAAATTTTCAATTCCAGGAACTGTAAAAGAGGAGGCAAATGATGGGATGGTTTCCTGTTCTTCCTTATTTTTCTTCTCCAAGATCTCTTATAAGACTCCTACCCCTTCATCCACGATCTAGTACTAATAGTCATATTCTTGTCTTAGAGATTATTTGAGAATATTACTACAAAGCAAAAACAGATCTTTTCCAATTGAGACCTCTGAAAATAATCAACAACTGTATTGTCATGTGAAAAACTATATAGACCTGGATGGCAGGAACTAATCATGTAAAGTGGGGTACCCAGAGTAGCTTACCCAGTTTATTTTGCTCCTTCCACATTAACATGGAGTTTTCGTCATTCCAGAAGTGATGACTTCTTCAGTGAAAAAACAGAAACTGTTCAGCTGGAAGGAACCTCAGATATAATTTTATCCAGTGCATACTTGCCTGTGTTGTAATGAGGAAACTGAAATCCAGGCAGATTAATCTCAGCTAGCAAAGCTCTCCTGGCCTCTATTGTGATGCTTTCCTAGTAGACATTCATGATATTTGACTATAATATATGAAGGGATGTTTACCATAGACATACTGACACTCAAGCTGCAATTTCTCTCAGTGGAATAGTTCAGTTCTGTCACTCACTCGTGTCCGACTCTTTGTGACCCCATGGACTGCAGCACGCCAGGCCTCCCTCTCCATCACCAACTCCCAGAGTTCACTCAAACTCACATCCATTGAGTTGATGATGCCATCCAACCATCTCCTCCTCTGCCATCCCCTTCCCCCTGCCTTCAATCTTTCCCAGCATCAGTCTTTTCAGATGAGTGAATTGTTCGCATCAGGTGGCCAAAGTATTGGAGTTTCAGCTTCAGCATCAGTCCTTCCAATGAATATTCAGGACTGATCTCCTTTAGAATGGACTGGTTGGATCTCCTTGCAGTCCAAGGGACTCTCAAGAGTCCCCTCCAACAGCACAGTTCAAAAGCATCAATTCTTTGGTGCTCAGCTTTCTTTACAGTACAACTCTCACGTCCATACGTGACTACTGGAAAAACCATAGCTTTGACTAGGCGGACCTCACTGGAATAGACCTCCCTCAAAAAACTTGAGAGAGCCCTAGTAATTTTAAATTAGTGAACCTGAAAAATTATATTACAGAGGTATAGGTTACACAAAATTTGGATCCTCTCCTGTTGACAGGCTACAGTCCGTGGGATCACAAGAGTCGGACACAACTTAGCAACTAAACCACCACTACCGCCAACACCTGTTAATACAGAGATAGTACAAGAGTTTCATTTTGCTTTAACTTATGATGTCTTTGTTGGGTTTGACTACAGTGAAGTCTACTTTTGTGGCAAAGGTCCAACTGATTTAAATAATCTAGGCTGGATCAGGAAGGACTTATCTTTTCTAAAGTGCCCATTTCAAGGTAAATATTATCAATCAAAGTTTCTTCCTGTTTCACAGGAAAACATTTCTTACCACCAGTTTTTTTTAATTAAAAGAAAAACCCTATCTCATATCAAAATACCTTCAGAATTCACAAATTTGCTGATTTAAATAAAAATAGTAATTTTAAAATGTGGGGTAAAAGTATGTAGATGATGAACCTATATTTCAAGAATAATAGTTGGTATAATATTTAGTGATATTTTAAATCATATTCAAACAAAACTTTTACTATATACAAATGAGATGAACTGCAAAGAAAGACGTTCTTCCTATGTATTTTATTTTCTGGAATTTCTCATTGTTCATCTTTTACAAAGGAAGGAATCCAGGGGTATTTGTTAATAAGGTAAACCTGAAATGCCATTCTACAGCCAAGAAGAAAATATTTCTTTTCCCAACTTCCTATACTTAACAGTTAATTTTAGTTCCATGATTGAGTATATGAATTAATAACAAAATACTTAACATTAAGCTCATTATGTTGTGGTGTCAGTGAAACAGCAATAAAAACAAAAACAAGAACAAGAGTTGGCATACCTTCATGTAAATTTTTAAAACCACAAATTACAAGCATACAAATACAAAAGATTTCTTAAACATTTGAGGAAGAAAAGAGTACATATATATTATTTTAATTACTCATGAAATACCTTAAAATATTTTCACTCAAGGGAATTATTAAGGTTTTATTGAAGGAGCATCTCTTGCCCTTTAGTAGTTCCAGATAATATACCATATCTTAAGCAACATCAAACCATATAATTACATGATACCAAGGTATCCACTTTCTAGAAGACAGGATCCTAGATAAAAATACGTAGGAGGAAAATTTGTATTTTAGAAAAAAAAAAGGGGGTGTTTGAAGTGAAAAAAATTTATTACATTCCAAAATAAATCCAATATTGTCTTTGAGAAAAACTCAGACTTGTGGATGTGCAGTCACCTATTCCATGACAAGTGTAGAAAAGAAGAGACAACTTTTCAGAAACAGTTTTTACAGTGCTGTAAAAGGTTCTAAGGTTCTTTAATATATTAATAAATATTCTTGCAGTAGAGGCTGAGAGTCTATGTCCATTTATATTTGGAAAACATTTTAACATCCAGAATTTCTTCTTAGGGAGTTCTATAAAAGAATCAAAAATTCTGCAGCTAAAAAAAAAAATCTTTTGCTTTCTTTAATCTAGGATTTACCAAACATTCTAATTCTTGATCTTGTTTTTTTTTTTTTTTTAAAAAACACATTTTATTATGACAGTAGTGGCATTCTATCTAACAAAACTCAATAAAAACAAAATGGGAAAATTTAAAAAATTCTCCCAAGTTTCACAAAGTAGATTCTCAAGAAATATTCATATAAAAAAATTAAAGCTAAATATGGTATTATAAACTAGCTTGACTATTATGAGATTCTTTATTTCATATTCTGTTTTCTGTTTTTAACTGGTGAAGTGTTGATGACATGGATAAATTACATTTTTCTATAACTTCTGCTTATAATAAATATGCACAATCAATGCTAATTATATACCTGAAGGTAATATTAACTAAGAGAATACTAATACAATCTAAAGCCATGAACATTTTTGCTATGATGTTCACAAGTACTTAAGGCAACTTAAAAATGATGGATTATCTAATCCTATCTTCAAATATTTGAAATTTCTCTAATCAATTCAGAATTCTAATGGCTATATATCTTCACTATAGAGTCAAAATCAAAGTTATTATGAAGATTTATCTCAGATTCTAGAACTGTCATTTCAAAAAAAATGTTTTAATTCATATTTTAAGAATTAAATTCTACTTGTATTAGACTCTGGGGTATATAAACAACACATTTCTCTCAGGCTCCTGCTCTTGATTTTGATCTATGTAAAATAAAATGAAACAGGGAGAGAGTGAGATAACTTGTCAGTGTCATGAATTCTGCCTTTGACATTAAACAGCCCACTTAAATGCTGTGGAATTGACAGTTCTGTATTGGATTCACAATGTGATGATAATACTGTAGCATTATAATATTTATTTCCAAGTAGCTCAGATCTGAGGCTCTTTATTTTTTTAATGGACTATGTTAACAATCTGTAAGTCAGAGAGAAAAAAAATGTTTTGAACAGATTTGGAGGCTGAAGCTTAGGAAGTTATCCGAGACCTACTACTGGTAAAGAAAGCAACCACCCCTGTGATAAGTTAAAGAGTGGCAATAAAGATACCAACTCTGACTATGAATTAAAATAGAGACTTTATAACAGTCCATTTAACTTACAATATGGTATACATTTTATGCTTGGTTAATATCTGAGCTTTGAAATAAATTCAAAATTAAGTCACCCTTTCAAAGATTTGAAATTCTTTCCATATGAAATACTGAAGTATGTTTTTCCAAAATTCAAATGGGCATAAATTTCTGTTTCCCCACACTTTCCCTAAAGTGTAACACAATATGGTTTCTATAAGGTTATTCCTTCCAATAAATAGGTATACATCCTGTGAAAACTGATCCTTATGAATTTTAGAGAAATACTGAATCAATTCCCATATCCAACAGATCACAATAGCTCATTTAAAGAAAGTTAACTATATATTAGGTACTATGATAAGATACAAAAAATTCTACATAGGTACTGTCTTATCATTTCTATTTTACAGTTGAAGAAAGAGAAATTCAGTTTGGTTAAGTAACTTTGAATTTCAAAGTCAGTAAATGTCAGAGAATGACATTTTCTAATTTTGAAGTTCAGATTATAAGATTTACACCAGTCTGGTGCTCACTATGAAAAGACCCAGGTAGGGCAGAAAGAGAGTGACTGATTGAACCACCAAGGCTATTGAGTTGATGATCTGTCATCCATGGTCGAACTCTGCAGATAATGAGAAGCTGGGATGATTTAATAAGAGTCAATGCCACCGAGGTCATTCATTCAGAGCTGAGGCTGGGGCCAGCTCAAAGAAGCTCTCCTCTTTCCTGAAACCTTCTGGGGATAATACTCATTGGGAATGAACACAAAGAGTCCCTTCTCCACAAGGCAATTAACAGCTTTGTGGGTAGTAAAATGGAGGCTAAAACTACTCCTGACCCCATCTCTGGCTGAGTTGTGCCAAAGAAAACCCTCAACTGGAGGAGCAATATTTCCAATACACTGAAGTAGAGGTGGAACAAATAAAACCTATACCTGGAAGAATGCCTAATCACATCAGAAACTCCAGATGCAGAGTGTTCAGACATGTCATTTATCACTGGCTGGGTAGCCTGAAGTGGATATAATTTTTCAATGATTTAATAAATATATTCCAGATAGAGTCTCAAAGACTTCTATAAAACAAACTCATTTATTTTAATTTTCATAATAATCTTATCAAGGAGAAACTGTTATCCCCAATATTAAGTAGCACTCCCAAAGTTTCTGAGCTACTAAGTGGCAGGGCAAGAATTCTAACCCGTATTCTTAATCACCATTCAACGCTCCCTTCATTGCCTGACTAGCCTCAACCCACTAATGGCCCTGGAAGATTGATTGGTCTAGAAACACAATAACCTGTCTGTATAACACAGACCAGACTCACAACACTCAAGGTCCAAGCAGACTAGTTATCCTAGGTGCTGGCTGCTTCACAATGATTAAGATGTTATTTCAAATATGTAGTTTGAACAAGTGCATTAGCGTAAGCAGAAAAATAAGAACCCTGATATAAGCAAGCTGTATCCAATTACTGAGAAGGGTGAAAACAAAACCACAGGAATGATCACAGAAGCAGTAGTCATGAAGGTGGAGAGCATGGACTTGGAGCCAGATTGCCTGGGTTCAGATTGCACTAGCTGTTGGTGCACAAGTTACTTTGACTTGACTCTCTGATTGTCACCTGTTATTGGCAGGTCATAACATCTATCTATTTGGATTATTATAAGGATTAAATGTAAACCATTTACAACTTTGCATTTGATATATATGATATTTACTAAGGATTGAATAAAGGTTGCCTACTGAACTTATTTCTGTATCAGAGAATAAGCAGAACCCAGGCAGCACAAGAAGAGAAATATAACCCTCATCGTCATCAGAAAGATGCTTTCCTTATCATACTGGGTCAAGAGATTTTTATCAGTCTTATAGAAAAAAACAACTAGAAATTAATATTCTTTTTGTAGCTCTTTTACAGTCTTGATTAGAAGTAGGTCCATGTTTGCTGTTCTCAACTAATTTTTGTCATCTAAAGTGATTCCAAAATATGTGTCACACATATTTCCCAGTTTAGTATGCATTACTATGCTATGTGATTGTGTATCCTATTAGAAAGGCTGTCTATTTTACCACCATTGGAATCTAGGTTGGCATTTGTCTGACAGATTGAAGCAGAAGTGAGGAATAATACTTACAATGCTAGATCTAAGAAGAGGTAGCAAAATACACAGAAGAATTATACCAAAAGGATCTTCATGACCCAGATAACCATGATGGTGTGATCAATCAACTAGAGCCAGACATCCTGGAATGTGAAGTCAGTTCAGTTCAGTTCAGTTCAGTTCAGTCGTTCAGTTGTGTCTGACTCTTTGCTACCCCATGATGTGTAGCACGCCAGGCCTCCCTGTCTATCACTAACTCCTGGAGTTTAATCAAACTCATGTCCGTTGAGTCGGTGACGCCATCCAACCATCCCATCCTCTGTTGTCCCCTTCTCCTTCTGCCCTAAATCTTTCCCAGCATCAGGGTCTTTTCAAATGAGTCAGCTCTTCGCATCAGGTGGCCAAAGTATTGGAGTTTCAGCTTCAACATCAGTCCTTCCAGTGAATACCCAGGACTGATCTCCTTTAGGATAGATTGGTGGATCTCTATGCAGCCCAAGGAGCTCTCAAGAGACTGAAATATTGCAGTTCAAAATAATCAGTTCTTCAGCACTCAGCTTTCTTTAGTGTGCAATTCTCACATCCATACATGACTACTAGAAAAACCATAGCCTTGACTAGACAGACCTTATTGGCAAAGTAATGTCTCTGCTTTTCAATATGCTGTCTAGGTTGGTCATAGCATTTCATCCAAGGAGTAAGAGTCTTTTATTTTCATGGCTGCAGTCACCATCTGCAGCGATTTTGGAGCCCCCAAAAATAAAGTCTGACACTGTTTACACTGTTTCCCCATCTATTTCCCATGAAGTGATGGGACCAGATGCCATGATCTTCGTTTTCTTAATGTTAAGCTTTAAGCCAACTTTTTTCACTCTCCTCTTTCACTTTCATCAAGAAGCTCTTCAGTACTTTTTTTGCTTTCTGCCATAAGGGTAGTATCATCTGCATATCTGAGGTTATTGATATTTCTCCCAGAAATTTTGGTCCCAGCTGTGCTTCACCCAGCCCAGCATTTCTCATGATGTACTCTGAATATAAGTTAAATAAGCAGGGTGACAATATACAGCCTGATGTACTTTTTCCTATTTGGAACCAGTCTGTTGTTCCTTGTCCAGTTCTAACTGTTGCTTCCTGACCTGCATACAGATTTCTCAGGAGGCAGGTCAGGTGGTCTGGTATTCCCATCTGTTTCAGAATTTTCCTCAGTTTGTTGTGATCCACATAGTCAAAGGCTTTGGCATAATCAATAAAGGAGAAATAGATGTTTTTCTAGAACTCTCTGGCTTTTCGATGATCCAGTAGATGTTGGCAATTTGATCTCTGGTTCCTCTGCCTTTTCTAAATCCAGCTTGAACATCTGGAAGTTCATGGTTCACATATTACTGAAACCTGGCTTGGAGAATTTTGAGCATTACTTTACTAGCATGTGAGATGAGTGCAATTATGTGGTAGTTTGAACATACTTTGGCATTGCCTTTCTTTGGGATTGGAGTGAAAACTGACTTTTCCAGTCCTGTGGCCACTGCTGAGTTTTCCACATTTGCTGACATATTGAGTGCAACATGTTCACAGCATCATCTTTTAGGATTTGAAATAGCTCAAATGGAATTCCATCACCTCTGCTAGCTTTGTTCATAGTGATGCTTCTTATGGCCCACTTGACTTTACAGTTGAGTACCACCTGACCTGCCTCCTGAGAAATCTGTTTGCAGGTCAAGAAGCACCAGTTAGGACTGGACATGGTACAACAGACTGGTTACAAATAGAAAAAGGAGTACATCAAGGCTGTATATTGACACCCTGCTTACTTATATGTAGAGTACATCATGTGAAACGCCAGGCTTGATTAAGTACAAGCTGGAATCAAGATTTCTAGGAGAAATATCAATGACCTCAGATATGCAGATGACACCACCCTTATGGCAGAAAGTGAAGAGGAACTAAAAAGCCTCTTGATGAAATTTAAAGAGGAGAGTGAAAAAGTTGGCTTAAAGCTCAACATTCAGAAAACAAAGTTCATGGCATCGAGGCCCAACATTTCATGGCAAATAGATGGGGAAACAATGGAAACAGTGAGACACTATTTTTTAGGCTCCAAAATCACTGCAGATGGTGACTGCAGCCATGAAATTAAAAGACGCTTACTCTTGATGAAAAGCTATGACCAACCTAGACAGCATATTGAAAAGCCAAGACATTACTTTGCCAACAAAGGCCCATCTAGCCAAAGCTATGGTTTTTCTAGTAGTCATGTACGGATATGAGTTAAGGAAAGCTGAGTGCTGAAGAATTGATGCTTTTGAACTGTGGTGTTGGAGAAGACTCTTGAGAGTCCCTTGGACTGCAAAGAGATCCAACCAGTCCATCCTGAAAGAAATCAGTCCTGAATATTCATTGGAAGGACTGATGCTGAAGCTGAAACTCTAATACTTTGGCCACCTGATGCAAAGTACTTGCTCATTGGAAAGGATCCTGATGCTGGGAAAGATTGAAGACAGGAGGAGAAGGGGACAAGAGAGAATGAGATGGTCAGATGGCATCACCAACTCGATGGACATGAATTTGAGCAAGCTTTGGGATTTGGTGAAGGACAGGAAGCCTGGCGTGCTGCAGTCCATGGGGTCACAAAGAGTCAGACATGACAGCGACTGAGGTGAACTGAATGCTAGACCTTAAGAAGATTTGCATTGCTCTGCCTTTTCTATGTTGAGATGATGTGCTGAGACTACCATGAAAAGAAGCCAAGCTAGCCTACTAGGAGATTAGACCATGTGAAAGAAAAGAAAGCCTTTTCTGACAGCTTGCCAGGTACATCTGCCAGACATATGAGTGATACCATCTTACAGTCCAACACAGCACAGCCCACACTTTAGCCAAATGCAGTTCCATGAATGAGCCCAGGAAAAACCCACAGAAGAATCCGTAAGAATTCTGAGAAATAGTAATGTATTGTTTTAAACTATTATGTAGTGGGTGTGAACTGAGCGCAACATTAAATAATTAAAATTGTATTTTTATGAAAGTCTGGAATTAAATAATGTTTTTAGAAATTTCTATGTTATTTCTAAGACTGGGTAGACTCCATGTATTAACAGAACCAAGTGTGTGGCATCTAAATGAGGTAGAATAGACAGACATTTTGAGGAATAATGTCCTTGCCAGGTTTATTTCAGTCTGATTTGATGCTCCAGTAAATAACACTTTCCCCTGAAATTCAGGAAGGCCATTTTCTGTATAAGGCATTAGACTTCCAGAAATATTTATAAATAGAGCTTAGATTAGAGCACATGCCTTGGAGCTAAATGGTGTAAAATCAGTTCCTAAATAACTAACAAGTGACCTCAGAAAGTGTATTATATAAGTGTTAGCAATTATAAGCACTATATGTGCATACACATGCATGTATCCAACACATGGAAGAAATAAGACTCATTGGGTATAATCATAGCACAACCTAATTTTTATGTATCATTGTTCCTTTATACATTTCTTTTTCAGGGAATTGTTTCCCTGTCCATGCATAAAAATTCATTATCAAACCCATATCTTATTTTTCCTGAATATATACTTAAGTCATAAACTCTTCAAGTTTCTAGAAAAGAAAATGGAGTGTGTAAACATAAAACAGGGATAAAAGCTAATATTAAAAATAATTAATTTATAGAAGGAAGAGGGAAAACATAATAATAACACATTTAAATCCTTCATATAAAGTGTTTTTGGACAAAATATTTTTGTTTATCAAATCATATTGGGCTACATACTTTTATGAAATACTAATGCCAAGTGATACAGAAATTTTTAAATAAGTATTAACCATGGTATGTCAGACATGTAATGGTAAATGTATTAAAATATATCTAAATGTATGGCAGAAAGCATTGTATGGCATACAGGCATTTTTAAAGAAGATGGTACAAAATAAAATAAAACTTTACACTTTTATGTGTAGATAACATAGCATTGAAATGTAAAGAACAAAGACTTTTAGATGAGTAGAAAAAATGCCTGAGCCTTCCTGTCTTCTTAAAATAGATGCCAAAGTGCTAAAAATGTAAAGCATTAGATCAGTGTCTGTTGCATTTTTGGTGCTATTGATAAAAGGAAATAGAGAAGAAATACATGATAGAGTCCAACTGTCCAAGAGTCTATTGACTCATATGAAGAGACAGTTCACATATTTATGCAATAGCTGAGTAACACTGACCTTCTGGCTTTGAATAATTTAAATAAACACTGAGAACTATAAGAGTTCCAAGTGAAATCAGACCAATGTGGGAGGGAGCAGGAAAGAAAAAAAAAGCATCATGAGGTAGGTAAATGGATTAAAACTTGATCTTGAAGTAGAGAGATGAGTACATATTGGGGGTGAGGGGAATATATTTGAAATAAAGTAGGTTTTTGTTTTGGGGTCATAGTTTGTCATTGCGTTTCCTGATTGAATGCATGAATAACTCAGGTCTGCCTAGACTTACAAAGATATTATGGTGATTTATTGATAGTCACAGAGATAGTTTTGGGTCAGTGGGAATACAACAGTGGAAAGGCTTTATTTTATTTTTCTCCTATTACTGTCCCCAACTCCTTTCTTTCTCATCCCTTAAAACAGGAAGATTCTATGGAGATCAGATCAGTCTTATTAAATCAGTCTTATTAAAAAGTCTTATCTAGTCTAATGAAACACTCCAACTGCATCATTTCATGTCTTCCATATCAGGCTTAAACCTTGGCTAGGAAAGGCAGTGTAGAATTTCTGCTCTCAATCGCTTTCTTTCCTCCCTCCTCGGGTGCTTTCAGTCACCATGGAGGGAAGAAGAATGAGCAAGTCTCTGATTTAAGCAGCTGCTTCTGTAGCTCCTCACCTGGTTAAACTGAGTGGTTCTGTTGTCTTTTGTGAGACCAGTATCCAAAATTTTACTATCTATTTGGGCACATGTATGATTCATTTTAAGGGACTGGGCGGGGGATGTTTCACCTTACAAATCTCTGATGTAGGAGACTTGCAAACTCTTCAACACCCCCCTTTACTTTTTGCTCCTTGAGATAAAGTTTGCAGACGTGTTCTCTGCGTGTCCCTACCTAGGTGGTGTGCAAGGTTTTCTTCAGACTTCTGCTTGGCACTTCCAGTACCTTTCAGCTCATAAGCTAGTCAGTCCAGTCTACAGCCTTTTGCTGCTGTGATGTTCCTGTTAAAGCTCCATTCACTTAGGTATGGCACAAGCCCAGCTACCTTTTTGGTGACCATGTAACTTGGAGGAAACTGATTTGTTATGTCATGTTGAACGTAGGAATATAGGCATTTCCATTGATATTTTCTCTTCACCTGCCAATTTTGACTGACTCTTTCCATTCTTCTCCAGTAAGCATAGGGAGCTGCTCAGAAATTCTATGCAGAAGCAAATGTATGCATAAGAAACCAGCGTTGTGACTGAACTGTGTAATTTCCTGGAGTGGGGAGTACCCATTTTGCTTTGGAGAACACGAAAAAAACACAAAGCTATAGACTCTTCAAATCCAACTCTAATGACTGATAACTTTGTCTCTCCTTTTCTAATCCCTCATCTGTTATACAGATGGTGCCCGTAGACAGTAAACAGCGATGCTGAGCGGGACGGCAGCAATGCCAGCCTGGCATCCAATTGCATTCATTTCACTCTAGAGAAGAAGCTACTTGATGCTTTATCCTCAAATTGAGGTGCTAGTCAAATTCTAGCAAAAAGGAAATGTCTTCCTCAGCATTCTCTTAAGTCGTAACATCCAGTCCTCAAATACCTTTTCATTTTGTTTATTTCATTCCGCTGTTGTCTCAGATTTCTTTCACAGTGATTTACAGGTGTTTTACTTTCATGTGCTTTGGTCCATTTCTTAAAATCATTTTAAAAAATCTTTTAAAACTACACTTTCAAATCTTTATATAAAACTGCTGAAGTGGCATTGCTCTTGGTAAAATGTTGGTTCTGTATGTGGTGGCATAAATGGAAGCAAAAGTAAGTATCATTCATTCTTATCATGTTAGAGGTATTTAGTTGGTTCAAATGAAATCTGTGGTCAAAATGGAGACAATATCAAGTTTTTATGTACTTCCAATTTTATTAATAGCTAAAAAGTTTGTTTATGTCTCTTTGATATCAGGAAAAATGCAAAAAGAAAAAAACCTACATAGGCCAATTTACAGTAGCCTACATGATGGATCTATTTCCTAAAGAAATTGTATATTTGTGTATATATACCATTTCTCAGGAACACATTGACAGAAAAGCCCATCACTGAGTGGTCTGAACCATAACTGATCAGTTGCAGTTTTACATGCAATAAAATGAATAAGGGACATTAAATATGATTTATTTTTATCGTATTACTCTGCAGTATCCAGTCGGTCCAAATTCAAACTGTCAAAATGTTCTTTTGTTCCAGAGAGAAAAATATTAAACTGTAAATCCACTTGGTTAATTTATTTGGCAGCTTAAATATTTTGGTTTATTCACTAGTGCCAATTTCTAAAAAACCTGATTCTGAAACATAAATGTTTAATAAACCACTTGTAGGACATTAGAAGCCATGTCCAAAATATTTGTTATTTTACTGTCAGGGTCTCAGTTAAATGAATGAATATGTAATCAGTCTATTTCTCTACCTATTGATATGGAACAATTAATTATCCGTTTCAATTATGTCTAGCTGTAAGCTTTTGGTTATGAAACAAACAACCTAAAGATGAGGAAACCTTTATACATAGTAGTCAGAGGTATTAATATTCATTGTACTGTGGCTGATGCTATCTTCAGCTCCTCATGTATTCATCGACAATATTTTTTTTTCATGTCAGAATGTTGTAGCATGGATGCAGTAGAGAGTAGAAAGGCAAAGTCTCTGGTTTCATAACATTTATCTTCATAAGGCTTTCTCTAACAATCATAACTCTGATTGGGGAAACAGACTATAAACAGATAAATATATGATATGTTAAATACTAATGGAAATAAAGGAGAATGTGAGGGATATAGCATACTGGGGTTTGGCCAGAATATTAATATTTGTCATCTCAATGATCACCAAATAATTGATTTTACAATTTTAAACTAAAATTCACTTCACTGATTCAGCATATACTTTATTTCATTAATTCAGCAAATACTTACTGAAAGCCTAGCCCATCAGTGCCAGGCACTAGGAAGACAGTAGAAAGCACAGTAAGACTTGTTTCCTGCTCTCATGGAGGTTACAGGTGAGTGTGCAAGAAAAATAGCAATTCAACAACTGCTTGGATAGGTACAATTTCTAATCCATTTACATGGTGACCCATATCTGTACACCATGTCCTTGAGATGGATAATAGTTGTTCTGTGTGTTTACTGCTATAATGCCTTAATAAACCACCTAAATATATGAGACATTATGAAGACTTAGAAAATAAACAGAACCTTGACTTGTGTTAGTTATTACATTAAAGCTACCATTAATTGCCAACATTCATTGGATCACAGAAAAAGCAGGGAATTCATAAAAATATCTAATTCTGTGTAATTGACTATGCTAAAGGCTCTGACTATGTGGATCACAACACACTATGTAAAATTCTTAAAGAAATGGGAAGACAAGACCACCTTACCTGTCTCCTGAGAAACGTGTATGCAGGTCAAGAAGCAACAGTTAGAAATGGACATTGAATGATGGATTGGTTCAAAATTGAGAAAGGAGTACATCAAGGCTGTATATTGTCACCTTGTTTATTTAACTTATATGCAGAGTACATCATGCAAAATGTTGGGCTGGTTGACTCACAAGCTGGAATTAAGATTGCTGGGACAAACATCAACAACCCAGTATGCAGATGACACCACTCTAATGGCAGAAAGAGAAGATGAACTAAACAGCCTTTTGATGAAGGTGAAAGAGAAGAGTGAAAAAACTGGCTTAAAACTCAACATTCAAAAAACTAAGATCATGGCATCCAGTCCCATCACTTCCTGGCAAATAGATGGAGAAACAATGGAAAACAGTGATTGCATTTTCATGAACTCCAAATCACTGTGGACAGTAACTGCAGCCACAAAATTAAAAGACACTTGCCCCTTGGAGGAAAAGCTATGGCCCATCTGGACATCATATTAAAAAGCAGAAACATCACTGCCAGCAAAGGTCTGTACAGTTAAAGCAATGTTTTTTTCTAGTAGTCATGTATGGATGTGAGAGTTGAACCATGAAGAAGGCTGAGCACTGAAGAATTAATGCTTTCAAATTATGGTACTAGAGAAGAATCTTTAAAGTTTTTTGGACAGTAAGGAGATCAAACCAGTCAATCCTAAAGGAGATCAACCCTGAATGTTAATTGGAAGGACTGATGCTGAAGCTGAAGCTCCAATATTTTGGCCACCTGATGAGAAGAGCCAACTCATTGGAAAAGATCCTGATGCTGGGAAAGATTGAAGGTAGGAAGAGAAGGGGGTGACAGAGGATGAGATGGTTGGATGGCATCACTGACTCAATGGACATGAGTTTGAGCAGACTCTGGGAGATAACGAAAGACAGGGAAATCTTGCATGCTGCAGTCCATGGGGTCACAAACAGTCAGATTTGATTTAGCGACTGAACAACAGCAACAACCACAATTACAGGGATCTAGTCTACTCTTCACTGGGTTTTAGTGATTGGAACCTTACTTCTTAGAATTGGCTAAAATCAGATGTAGTCATTTTTTAAAATATGCATTAAAATATATATTCCTTATAAACTATAAAATCTGGTTTAATTTTCCAAAACAAAAATATAGCAGGACAAAGGAAAAATAAATGATTTTTAAAAATCAAGTCATATTATGACAACCCATAGCTTATCTCGAGTTGTGACATACCTAAAATAGACTTTGTGTTTCTAGTAAAATGGTGATTTTGGAGAATTTGTTTACTAATAAAAACTTATTTTACTCTATGGATTTCTCTTTCATTTTATTGGCTAAAATATTTATTAGTGTCTACCGCTTTCAGTGAATATTCACATTTTAGCAGGTAAACCTATATTGAATTTGAGAAAAGAAAGGGTAAAGGGTCAAAGTCATGGGTTTAATCATTTCACAGTGAAGATGATGGAAACATTTTCAGGTTGTTGTTTCTTAGGACAAGTACTATGGTCTGAATGTTTATGTCCTGCCCAGTACCAATGTCCTACCAGCTACAGTTTTATAGTTATATTTCTTCGCATGCTGATCTCAACCAGTATTACCAATATTATTTTGATTCTGCTGTTTTATTATGCACACACACTTTTAAAATACAGTTATAGTAAACAGTTACAACCAAAAGACTTACTAGTTTTGTAGCTTGTTATCGTTTCTTAGGTTCCACAGTTTTGTTTGCTTATATTTTGCTAAATTTTATCCTTCTGTAATTCATTTCAGTTGAATTTATGGGTAATAAAATTTCTGAGACTTTGCAAATGTAAATGAATGCCAATATTTCACTGTTATATATATGAGTGTATAATTCTACAAATAATTCTAAGATAAAAATTATTTTCCTTTCACCTTTACAAATTTTAGTATGGTGTACCTTTTTTGAGCAAATGAAAGCATGACATGAATTGAATTCTCGTTTATTTTTATTTTTCCTTGTCTAGAACCATTTATGATTTTCTTTTAATCAACAAATGTTAATATTTCATCACATGTATCTGGATGTGGTCCTTATCTGTTCAACAAATTACTTTTTCAGTATGAGAATAAAATTTAGTTTAGGTCTGTACTTTCTACTTCTATTTTGTATGCATTTTTACTTGTCAATCAGTTATTTCCTTCTTAATCATTTGCTTTGTGAAAATTGAAAGGTCAGAATTTCCTGTTTATCTTTCCTTTTGTTTTTTCAGTTATATTCTGAGATGCTGTTAACCTTTTAATTTGCCAATTCTGTCTTTATCTGTGATTATTTTGTTATTCAGCCAACTGACTGAGGTTTGTAGTTCAAAAATCACAGTTTTGTAGATTCCTTGCTCTGAATGCTGAAACACTTAATATCTAAAAAGATAATTTTTATTTGTTTTAATTATATTTTGCCTGGCCTGTTAAATTGCTGTCTTTGGGTTTGAGTTCTCCTTCTTGCTGAGCTATGATGATTCAGTTCAGTTCAGTTCAGTCGCTCAGCTGTGTTCGACTCTTTGCGACCCCATGAATCGTAGCATGCCAGACCTCCCTGTCCATCACCATCTCCCAGAGTTCACTCAAACTCATGTTCATCGAGTCGGTGATGCCATCCAGCCATCTCATCCTCAGTCGTCCCCTTCTCCTCCTGCCCCCAATCCTTCCCAGCATCAGAGTCTTTTCCAGTGAGTCAGCTCTTCCCATCAGGTGGCCAAAGTACTGGAGTTTCAGCTTTAGCATCATTCCTTCCAAAGAAATCCCAGGGCTGATCTCCTTCCAGAATGGACTGGTTGGATCTCCTTGCAGTCCAAGGGACTCTCAAGAGTCTTACCCAACACCACAGTTCAAAAGCCTCAATTCTTTGGTGCTCAGCCTTCTTCACAGTCCAACTCCCACATCCATACATGACCACAGAAAAAAACCATAGCCTTGACTAGACAGACCTTAGTTGGCAAAGTGATGTCTCTGCTTTTGAATATGCTATCTAGGTTGGTCATAACTTTTGATAGCATTACTCAAATTTTACATGAATCTTGACTGTCTATTTGCCTTTACATATGAGATGTCCTATTAGTGATCTGTGAATTGTAGCGGTGTCTTGTGATTGTGGGACAGTATGGAAATGACTCTGGAAAGGTACTCGTCTTCTAAGCACTGTGGCTCCTGATTCTCTAGCTTTTGCCAATCACCCAAGGAATCTCCTCTTAGTGTTTAATGCAGCTATAGAGGTACAAATTTTAAAAAAATTTTCTGTAATGTCTAGTGGTTTGCCATGAATTCATGTCAAAGTGTGGCTTGGACTGTTTATCATTTTAAATCTTATTTACTCATTAGTTTTATAAAATTTTCTAATATATACCTGGACTATTGAGATTATAGATTGTTGAAATGATTGCTGTATTTTTAATGAGGAAAACAGTTCCTTTAAATTCAATATAGAGTTAACAGTATATTAATGAGTTTCAGTAGATTTTTCCCCTTAGAGTAAGGGAATGTATGCCTCCAAATTTCAAAGAGCAACACTTTTGTTATGTTTTTAAATTAGAAGGATGCATTTTTTTTTTTTTTACTTAAGGTAGCAAAAAGAAGTTATTTTTAATTACACACATTTATGTCACATTCATGTTAATGACTAAATAAATAACTAACTATTCACTCAATTTATAAAAAATTGAACATTGTACCAGAGATTATGTTTTTAATGTTAAATAAATCTGAGCCTCTTTGGATAAATTTAGAAAATATTTGGAAAATTACATACAAAATATTATGTTATTATCTCTAAATGGGAAGATCATGGATAATTTTTTTCTTTTCCTTTATTCTGGTATTTTCTAAATTTTCTCAAATAGCAGCATATTACTTTTAATGCTAACGAAAATATTTTTAAGTACTTGCCCATAAACTGTAAGTTTTAGAACTCCTTAGCAATTATTATATTTCTCCATAAAGCATGAAGCAATTAAACAGTGCCACTCTATTACCTCAGGTCAAGTTTGATATCTTAGCTGCTTTGACAGAATTAGCACATTAAATAGACATCATAGTGAATTCAGCTGAAAGTGCATAGCTTTTATCACTTCTCTTTTCTTAGTCTATATCTGTCTTTTTCTTTGGCCATAATTGTAAGCTGATAAATTCCCAGTGCTAGCTGGCTTTGTATCGGGGTCTGAATCACTAAGTAGTGAGAGGGTGATGAATAACTTTCTTCAGGGTTCACTCACCAAGTACTTCAGGTTTTCACTGTGTTGGTAGTGCATTTCTGGGTCTCCTGTGCTACCAGTACAAAGACTCTTGGTCTTTTATTCAAATATGTTTCTTCTACAAAAGAACTACCACCCTTCTCTTACTTCATATAAGGAATCCAGTCTTCTTTAAGAGTGATTCTGTAGTTTCAGAAAGGCTAAGAGATCTCACAGTGGTAGCACTGACCACAACTTTCTTCGATATAGATAAATTTCTAAAAACATACAAATTAAAAGATCTTATTAAACAGTTTAATGTTAGTGTCTTACTCATCTTTCCTTTCCAAATCTAATACATAATCGAGTGCAAATGCCTATTCTCCTGAAATATCATGCAAATCCATTTGATCTTTTCTGTTCCTAATGATGCTGCTTTTGCTCAGGTCTATATCAAATTTCACTCACTTCCATTCTTTCATTGGTTTCTTTAATAATTCTTTTAATTGTAGTATCATCCTTTCGTAATTTGTATTTTATACCAGTTGTATCCTTCTAAACTACAATATGATTTTGGTTTGTGATCTCAATATAAGTTATATGACTCATAGAAGTGAAGAAGTGAATCATGTCCAACTCTTTGCACTCCCATGGACTATAGCCTAATAGGCTCCTCCATCCATGGAATTTTCCAGGGAAGAGTACTAGGTGGGTGCCGTTTCCTTCTCCAAGGGATCTTCCCAACCCAGGGATTGAACTCAGGTCTCCAGCATTGCAGGCAGACGCTTTACCATCTGAGCTACCAGGGAAGCCCCTGTATGACTCATATAACTCTTCATTTCATATGGAATAAAATCCTAACTACTTGGAAGAACAGTCAATACTCCACACAAATTCACATCAACATCCTAACCTCAACTCTACCTCACATTCTACCCCAGCTTGATATATTCTATATGGCAACTCCAGAGTACAGTGGGTCTCCCTGATAGTCCTTAAACATCTTTGACTACTGAGCATATACCCTGAGAAAATCATAATTCACAAAGATACATGTACTCCAATGCTCATTACAGCCCTATTTACAATAACCAGGGAGAAACCTAAATGTCCATTGACAGATGAATGGAAAAAGAAGATGTGATACATATAACATATACACAGTGGAATATTACTTAAGTATAAAAAGCAATGCAATTGTGTCATTTTATAGTAATGTGGATGGACCTAAAGTCTGTCATATAGAGTGAAGGAAGTCAGAAAGAAAAAAACAAACGTATATGAAATTTAGAAAAATGGTACCAATGAACCTATTTGCAGGGCCGGAATAGAGACGCAGACATAGAGAATGGACACATGGATATGGTGGGGAAATGGAGGGCAGAACAAATTCGAGAGACTAGCACTGACATACATTTACTACCTAGCTAAGATAGCTAGCTAGTGGGAACTCCCTGTACAGCACAGGGAGCTTAGCTCTGCGCTCTTGATGACTGAGAAGGTGGGATAGGGGGTGGGGCGGGAGGGAGATGCAATAGGGGAGGGGTATATGTATACATATAGCTGATTCACTTTGTTGTACAGCAGAAACTAATACAACATTGTAAAGCATTATACTCCAATTTAAAAAGTGTAATAAAAATGTTTTCAAAGGCAATTTTATTGTTCAACCACAAGGAAAGTATGCTAAATTATGAAAAGACTGCAACTAATATTTTTTTATAATGTGTAGAAAGACAAAACTTTTTAACCTCCATTTCTTGTGTTAAGTAAACTGTCTTAACACACAGAGACTCAATGCTTATTCAAAAGAAACCATCCAGACTACCATTTGTAGCTATGACTGAATGGCCAGTAACAGAAAAATTATCCATCTGGGAACAATTATTAATACAAACTATACTTTTAATATCTATTCTTTAGGGACATCAGGAAACAACCAACTTAAAACTCATGAGGGCAAGGTCCTCAAAAGAGGGAAATGCATTGAGGCAAGGTTATCATTTATATTGATTTTTCACTCAAGGACTATATTGATTTTCCACATGAGCTGAATAAAAAGATCAAGGCTAAAAAACAAAACAAATCTTATGGCAGTATCACATTGTTATAGGCTAAAAGCTATAGCATGATTTCAAGGAGAAATGACCTCAGAAAAGCCCTAGACTTTCTGTTGAGACTCATGTAAGGCTATGCTATGGAATAAGGGCAAATCTCAGTATTCACAACACTAAAACTTAGCCTTAGCCATAAGTCAACTCAATCTCTGAATGGAACAAGGTCATTGGTCCTACTGTAACTTCTTTTTAGAAGCAAATTTAGAATATAACATCATCCACAGCCTCTTCAACTTTTTTATAAATAACGTCTACCATAGAACCTCAAGTACCACACATGCCAGGGATAAAAAGCTTACCAAAATTCAAAGAGTACAAATAATAGAAAACACCTGTTAGATGATGTAAATATTGCTTTTAAATTACTATGATTAATATGACCATGAAATATATGATGAATTAGGTAATTTCACCAAAAACTAGCAAATAGAAACCTAGAACTATAATACACACAATCAGATTATTAATTAGGACTCATGTGACTCAGCAATCTTACCCAGTATCAAACTTTATTAAATGATACCAAGGATACCATCAAAAGGCATAAGAGAGACTTGGTGGTCCAGTTGTGTTAAGACTTCATACCCACTTCAGGGGCACAGATTCAATTACTTGCCTGGGAAGTAAGATCTTCTGCCAGACAGCCAAAAAAAAAAAAAAAAAAAGGAGGGGGTGAAGATTCTGGAACATCAATAATGACTCTCACAGATCCTTTATTCCTTTATCAGACATGAGCCTCTAGTTCATGGTGCCTCTAAATACTGTTCATAGGCGCCCTCACACAACAGCTGCTGCTGCTGCTGCTAAGTCACTTCAGTTGTGTCCGACTCTGTGCGACCCCATAGACGGCAGCCCACCAGGCTCCGCCGTCCTGGGATTCTCCAGGCAAGAACACTGAAGTGGCTTGCCATTTCCTTCTCCAATGCATGAAAGTGAAAAGTGAAAGTGAAATCACTGAGTCGTGTCCAACTCTCAGCGACCCCATGTACTGCAGCCTACCAAGCTCCTCCGTCCATGGGATTTTCCAGGCAAGAGTACTGGAGTGGGGTGTCATTGCCTTCTTGTCACACAATAGAGTGCATATCAAATCAGACTACTTTCATTTAGTACCCCTAGAGAGTTGTATAACTTATGAGTCATCCTCCAGGGAGCCATTTTGGATTCATATTTTGGATTCCATTTTGCACAGATTATTCTTAGCTGGAGAGAGCTAGGTAGGGAATTTTAGAGAGAAAGTCACTTCTATCTAGTAAATATCATTAATCATTTTACTTACATACCCAGTTTACAAGGTTAAAGTATATTACCTTACCTGCTTCTTTTTCCTTTTTCAGAGGTATTCCCCCAGTAAAAGGAGGGAAAGAATCATAAGCCAGATGCTTTACCCCTTCCTCTCTATTTCTAATAATAACAACTGAAATAAAAACAATTGATGCTAAAATTTAACACTAAATAAACAAAGAAGAGAGGTGGATTAAAAGTCTGGAGAACTGTAGAATTTATCAGTATATCACATAAACCAGACTAAAAATCAGAGAGTTCAGAAAGAAAACACAAAAAGAATGTACAGTACATGGCAGGTACACAATGAGAAATTCAGAAATATATTTTATTGGAGTCTTGGAAACAGAGGAAAAGATAGAGAATGAACAGAATCAACCTTTGAAGAGGTATTGGTGGCTTCTATTGGTAGAATGTAATCAATGCAACACCTGTAATTCTTATAAACAACCCAAGATCTTAAAAACTTGAAACAATAAGGACTAAAATGATTGACTGAAATTTCAGAGAGTTGAGGAACATTTAGAAGTAGGCTGTGGAACAAGTGTTCTCTTTGACTAGGGGTATTTACTAATGGTAGTCACAGGCAGAGGTGTGAGGACAGAATACTAGACAAGGAAAAGGCAAATAATAGGATATTTTAATGACCGCATGGGGCTGGAGTGACCAAATTGAAAGTGGGAGGGTTCCGAAACATGTAGCCTACCTACCTCTCTCAGTTTATTTCAGTTCAGTTGCTCAGTCGTGTCCGACTTTTTGTGACACCATGGACTGCAGCAATCCAGACCTCCTTGTCCATCATCAGTTCCTGGAGTTTACTCAAACTCATGTCCATCAAGTTGGTGATGCCATCAAACCATCTCAACCTCTGTTGTCCCCTTCTCCTCCCACAGTCAATCTTTCCCAGCACTGGGGACTTTTCCATTGAGTCAGTTCATCGAATCAGGTGGGCAAAGTATTGGAGTTTCAGCTTCAAAATCAGACCTTCCAGTGAATATTCAGAATTGATTTCCTTTGGAATGGAGAGTTTGGAACTCTTTGCAGGCCAAGGGACTCTCAAGAGTCTTCTCCAACACCAGAGTTCAGAACAATTCTTCAGTGCTCAAATTTCTTTACAGTCCAACTCGCATATCCATACATGACTACTGGAAAAACCATAGCCTTGACTAGACAGACCTTTACTGGCAAAGTAATGTCTCTGCTTTTTAATATGCTGTCTAGGTTGGTCATATGGAGAAGGCAATGGCAGTCCAGTCCAGTACTCTTGCCTGGAAAATCCCATGGACAGAGGAGCCTGGTAGGCTGCAGTCCATGGGGTCACTAAGAGTCTGGCATGACTGAGCGACTTCCCTTTCACTTTTCACTTTCATGCATTGGAGAAGGAAATGACAAGCCACTCCAGTGTTCTTGCCTGGAGAATCCCAAGGATGGTGGAGCCTGGTGGGCTGCCGTCTATGGGGTCGCACAGAGTCAGACACGACTGATGCAACTTAGCAGCAACAGCAGCAGGTTGGTCATAAAGTTTCTTCCAAGGAGTAAGTGTCATTTAATTTCATGATTGCAGTCACCATCTGCAGTGATTTGGGAGCCAAAAAACAAACAAGCAAACAAACTCTGCCACTGGTTCCACTGTTTCCCTGTCTGTTTGCCATGCAGTGATGGGACCAGATGCCATGATCTTAGTTTTCTGAATGTTAAGATTTAAGCCAACTTTTTCACTCTCATTCACTTTCATCAAGAGGCTCCTCAGTTCTTTTTCACTTTTTGCCATAAGGGTGGTGCCATTTATATCTGTAGTTATTGACATTTCTCCTGGCAATCTTGATTCCAGCTTGTGCTTCATCCAGCCCAGCATTTCTCATGATGTACTCCGCATATAACTTAAATAAGCAGGGAGACAATATACAGCCTTGAGGTACTCCCTTTCCTAATTGGAAACAGTCTGTTGTTCCATGTACAGTTCTGACTGTTGCTTCTTGATCTGCATGCAGGTTTCAGAAGAGGCAGGTCAGGTGATCTGGTATTCCTAACTCTTTCAGAATTTTCCACAGTTTATTGTGATCCACACAGTCAAAGTCTTTGGCAAAGTCAAGAAAGCAGAAATAGATGTTTTTTTTTCTGGAACTTCTCTTGCTTTTTTGATGATCCAACAGATGTTGGCAATTTGATCTCTGGTTCCTCTGCCTTTTCTAAAACTGGCTTGAACATCTGGAGGTTCAGAGTTCACATATTGCTGAAGCCTGGCTTGGATAATTTTGAGCATTACTTTACTGGCGTGTGAGATGAATGCAATTGTGTGGTAGTTTGAGCATTCTCTGGCACTGACTTTTTGGGGATTGGAATGAAAACTGACCTTTTTCAGTCCCATGGGCACTGGTGAGTTTTCCAAATTTGCTGACATATTGAGTGCAGCACTTTCACAGCATCATCTTTTATGATTTGAAATAGCTCAACTGAATTGCATTGCCTCCTCTAACTTTGCAGTGATGCTTTCTAAGGTCGACTTGACTTCAATTCTAGGATGCCTGGCTTTAGGTGAGTGATCACACCATCATGATTATATGAGTCATGAAGATCTTTTTGTATAGTTCTGTGTAATCATGCCACCTCTTCTTAATATCTTCTGCTTCTGTTAGGTCCATACCATTTCTGTCCTTTATTGAGCCCATCTTTGCATGAAATGTTCCCTTGGTATCTCTAATTTTCTTGAGGACATCTCTAGTCTTTCCCATTATTTATTTCTTTGCACTGATCCCTGAAGAAGACTTTCTTATCTTTCCTTGCTATTCTTTGGAACTCTGCATTCAAATGAGTATATCTTTTTTCTCTTTTGCTTTTTCCTTCTCTTCTTTTCATAGCTATTTGTAAGGCCTCCTCAGAATGCTATTTTGCTTTTTGTATTCTTTTTCTTGGGGATGGTCTTGATCCCTATCTCTGGTACAGTGTCATGAACTTCCATCCATAGTTCCTCAGGCACTCTGCCTGTCAGATCTAGTCCCTTAAATCTATTTCTCAGTTTCACTGTATAATAGTAAGGGATTTTATTTAGGTCACACCTGAATGGGCTGGTGGTTTTCCCTAGTTTCTTCAATTTAATTCTGAATTTGGCAATAAGAAGTTCCTGATCTGAGCTACAGTCAGCTCTCGGTCTTGTTTTTGCTGACTGTATAGAGCTTCTCCAGCTTCTTCTGCACAGTGCACTGCACACTTCCTTTCTTCACAGAGACAAATTTCAAAACTGCACAAGGGAAGAAGCTAGATAGATGATTCAAAATCTTTTGAAAGACAAGAATGGTTGCTAAAGTCTTCTGGGAATGTGTATAAAGCAATCTAGGTGAATTCAGTCTAGTGTGAATCAAAAATAAATTGAGTCTTATTAAAACTGAAATCAGCTTTATTTAATTCAGTTCCTACTAGATTGAGGTGGTCTCCTCTCAGACTCCACTGAACATCACAACATCACACCTCTATATTTTTAGTGGAGGAGAAAATCAGTTCTCTCCAATGGAAAATTTCATCATCTGAAACCTCTACCATGCTTTCATATACAATTTCCAGGATACAGCGAAGAAATTAGACTTGTGAGATGAGGCAAGTGGCTATGCAATCATGAAGATAAACAACCAAGCCACTTACAGCCATCCTATACCCACACAACCATTCTGCTTTCCACCTTTAGTACAGCATTCCAAAAATTACACGAGATAGTTAAAACTTTTTTGAAAATATAGGCTTTGTCTATATAGGCTTTGTTAGATGATTTTGCTCAACTGTAAGCTAAATGTAAGTGCTCCTAGCACATATAAATCATCTAGGCTAAACTCTAGTGTTTGGTAGGTTAGGTGTTTGAAATGCATTTTCATTTATGATATTTTCAACGTAGGAGGATTTTTCATGATAAAACTCCACTGTAAGTACAGGATATGTAATTATGCTGGATCTCTAAAGAAGCAGTTCTCAAAGGAGAGCCTTTCCAAGGTCCATACAGTGACAATTATTTTCAAACACTAACATGTAATTTGATTTTTTGCTCTCATTTTTCAGTTCAGTTCAGTTGCTCAGTCGTGTCCGACTCTGTGACTCCATGAATCACAGCACGCCAGTCCTCTCTATCCATCACCAACTCCTGGAGTTTACCCAAACTCATGTCCATCGAGTCAGTGATGTCATTCAGCTATCTCATCAACTGTCATCTCCTCCTCTTTCCCCTAATCCCTCTAGCATCAGGGTCTTTTCCAATGAGTCAACTCCAGTCCATCCTAAAAGAGATCATTCCTGGGTGTTCATGGGAAGGACTGATGTTGAAGCTAAAACTCCAATACTGTGCCCACCTGATGCAAAGAGCTGACTTATTTCAAAAGACCCTGATGCTGGGAAAGTTGAGGGCAGGAGGAGAATGGGACAACAGAGGATAAAATGGTTGGAAGGCATCACGGACTCAATGGACATGAGTTGAGGTAAACTCCGGGAGGTGAGGATGGACAGGAAGGCCTGGTGTGCTACAATCCATGGAGTCACAGTCAGACACAAGTGAGTGACTGAACTGATCTAAAACTTGCCTGTAGCTGTATCTCTGTGTAGGACAAAGTTATTCCACTTGAAGTATTGCCTCAATACACCTTAAGAATTTCTATGCACATTGGGGTTGGAAAAAATGCTTAGAAAATTAATTTTTTCTTGTTATATTTTCTGTAAACTTCAGTTTTACTTGATCAAATTTAAACTTCAGCCATGTCACTGTGTTGTGTAAAACAGAAAAACAGCTTATCTTCTGATTGAGTTCTCAAGGCATATTTGCACAGAGATTGTCTCTAGCTAGTTCAATTTTATATACATACATTTATTTTTTTAATATAAGATAACTGCTTTACCATATTTTATCAGTTTCTGACATACACATGAATCTGCCATTTAGGTGTACATATGTCCCCTCCCTCTTAACCTCCCTCCCATCTCCCACCCCTTCCTACCCGTCTAGTTACAGAGCCCTGGTTAAGTTCCCTGACTCATACAGCAAATTCCCATAGGTTATTTATTTTACATATGGTACTGTATATGTTTCCATGCTACTCTCTCCATTTTTCCCTCCATCTAAAATCTCTTTGCTGCCTACAACTCTAAGGGATATCAGTGGTCACTTAGCTATAAGACATGATTTTATATGAGGAAACTGAGGCCCAGAAAGGTTAAGACAATCATATAAGGCCCCAGAGCATGTCATTTCCCCAGTGAATCTTCTAATCTACTTGATTTAGTTTCCCCTCCCTATCATGTGATTACATCATTCCTGTACCTCTGGAAAGGCATCCATTATGTAATGGTTTCATTTATTAAATGTTTTCTTATAGACATTTTATCTGCTTCAACTACTTCATCCGTTCTTTTGAATCAGTGATTGTATCTTTCCTTTTTTTAATCCTGGAGACACATCACTTTAATTAACTAGTAATTAGGAAACATATTCATTCATGGATATACACATTCAGTCATTCAACAAAAATATTCACTGAGTACACACTATTAATCAACAGATAAAAAGGTCTCTCCCTTTATACAGCTTAAATCTCAATGTACATTAATCACTTATTAATTGTAAGAAAATAAGATATTATATATAGTATGTTTTATGGTGATACATGCTCTGGAGGAAAAATAGCCCATGGATTAACCTTCAAGTACAGCAGTTTTCATGCTGCTTGAAACCTCTGGGTTGACTGTGGGACTCTTTCTGGAACCACTGGAGGGAAAGGCAGTTCAAACAGCCAACCTCCCCAACCTGGCTTCATTCACATCACTTACTTTTATCTCTTTTATATAAAAATGTTGCCACAGAAATTTTCATTTGAACAAAGCATGCCATAGATGAAAATGGATTCAATAGATTTTTCTGGTTCTGAAACATTTTAGGTTTTCAAAGGGATAAATGATTATTTCTGGTTATACACCACTGTAGATTATTTATCACTAAAACTCATTTTTTGTATGGTACATTCCTGCTCCATAATTATAGGATGGATATAAGCAGCTAAGTTTACGGTGTTGGAGAAGGACAGCTTAATCCTCATTTACTTGACTCTAATAACTGTTGAGTGACCTTCCTAAAGATAATGGAGAACCCTGTGTGCATTTGTCTGTATATAAGAAATAGATTCATTAGGTGATTAGAGAACTACTATATTTCAGTGATGATTTACTTTTGTGAAATCCTGGTTAGTCATGTGGAAGCAGGTTAGTATTCTCAGGCTGAACCCAACACCCTCTCATCAGTAAATGATAGCTCATTTCAATCAACTTCTTTGTCACTAATCTGGAGGTCCCACCATAAAAGATATGCAAGGCACTCAAAAATTACTTGAAAGAGAGCAGATGTATTTGAAAACAGGAAGCTATCAGGCTTGAACAGCAACCAGTGACATAAGAGAAGATCCTTTTTAAGCTAGGACTAATTGAATCAGAGATGAGAACAGCTCCCATGATTGATGAAAATGATGTCAATGGTGGTGTTACAAAGGTCATTAAGTGCCCCAGGTGTTCTAGGAGTCACATGGTACACGTTGCATTGAAAGACAGTACCATTACTATTTGAAACTTTTACCTTCCAAAACTAGACAAGAAAGATAACAAAATACTCATATATAGGATCATAAAAAAAGATACTCAAGTATCTTCTTCTTAGTTCGCAAAGATTAAATGGCTTGAAGTAGGATAATGAAAAAGAGGACAGGTAAATGAAAAAATGTTGGGTGTATATCTGGTAAACACATTTGGGAAATGGAAAGGGATAGTAATGCAAGTAGAGATAACAAAAACCTAAAGCCAATCTATGTGTACAACAGTATTATATATCTTAAATACTCAGTTCAGCCCATGCATCACTGTCTTTCATTTGAATAAAGTAAACTTTTATAAGGGTTTTGAGTATTAGGAGAAACATCAGCATTTTTGCTCATTGCATCAGTTTTTGGAGGAGGTAAATTGCTGTTATTTTCCAAAAAATGTTAACATAATCTATAGTTTGATTCTTAAGTTTAAAAGAAACTTTGTATATGAAATGAGCACAGATACAAAGAAGAGGTTTTTATTTGGAATATACTTTTACATAGTATGAAGTATTAATTTGAAATACAGAAGTAATAATTATCTAAAATTCAATCTGAAAAATATTCCCCTTGTTTCTGACTTTAAAAAACTGTAATTCCTAATAATATTCTATTTCTGTCAGTGCTAAGAGCACTGACCTGAATCAGGGAATATGTCTGAACAATTTCAAAAGTTTAACAACTGAGGGCTCAGGAGACAGGAAGATGAGGGAACAGGACATGATAAAGGAATAAAATTTAGCAACCTTGTTATTTGGGTTTGTACTCCAAAGGGATATAGACAGAAGCCAGATAGCTGATTTAAAATTTAAGAAATACTCATTAAGGTATTGCTAAAAAGGCATTTGAGAGCTGTACATCTGTTGATTTCCATATTATTTGATCAATTCTGTGCCTGTGCAATGATTGAACTTTCTTGAGAGCAGTTAATGTTCCTCAGCTGAGGGCCCCAGACCAGCAATATTAGCATCACCTGGGGACTTGTTAGAAATGCAAATTCTTAGGCCTGATTCTAGAATCTACAACTCTGAAAGACTGAGGCCCAGCAATCTGTGTTTTCACAAAACCTCAAATTGATGCTGATGCATACTTAAATACATACTTAAATTTGATGGGCTTCCCTTGTGGCTCAAAAGGTAAAGCATCTGCCTGCAATGCTGGAGACCTGGGTTCTATCCCTGGGTTGGGGAAGATCCCCTGGAGAAGGAAATGGCAACCCACTCCAGTACTCTTGTCTGGAAAATTCCATGGATGGAGAAGCCTGGTAGGCTTCAGTCCATGGGGTCACAGAGACAAACACGACTGAGTGACTTTGCTAACTAATCAATACTTAAATTTGAGAACTGCTCTATAACAGACTATGGACTAAAACTAATTTTTGTTCCTGTTTAGTCACTAAGTCCTATCTGACTCTTTTGAACCCCATGGACCACAGCCAGGCTCATCTGTCCATGGGATTTGCCAGGCAAGAATACCAGAGTGCGTTGTTGTTTTCCTTCTCCAGGGGTCTTCCAACCTGGAGAACAAACCGAAGTCTCCTGTATTGCAGGTTGATTTTTTTTTTTTTTTTTAACTGCTGAGCCGCCAGGGAAGCCAGCAGCTAAATTTAGGCACACACACAAATCTCTTGAGGAAACAACTTCCTCAGAAATCTCTAAATTAATTCACATCAATCTAAGAGAATACCTCAGACCAATTCTGAATCCCCATAAGGTCTTATGAGTCAGTCAACTACATATTCACCTTGCTATTTAGGTTTCCTGGAAAACTGATTTACTCATTCTTTTTTTTTTTTTTTTGGTTCTATTTTCCATAATATAATCAAGACCTTAAAGGTAGGCCTGCTAATTTTAAGCTCTTTAATATACACACCTCCAAGTTTGATGGGGGAGGGAGTGGTTAAGTTGATACAAAAATTTAGTAAGACACACAGTGATATATTTTGGGGGAATGTGACACAACCTGTTTGAGTTTTGCAATATTAGAATTGTATTGCAGAACCTTGTTTTTCAATTTTTGTCAATTACCCATTCAGTACAATGAAACCCAATGCTGTGTCAGTGAAATATAATGTTCAAGTCAAGCAATAATTTATTGGAATTCTTTCTCCATTTATTTTATGAGACATTGCATTTTTTTGTGAGAAGATTTGTTAACATAATAACTCCTTTCACATCTCTTGGGCAATGTGATGTGATGGGAAATAATGGCAAGGTGGGAATTTTAGCTTTTTTTTTTTTAGATTTTAATGATAGGTATGTAATTTTATGAAGGAAAATCAGAATTAGTAGTGTATTCTTGCTTTCTCCAACTCTTCTGTAGTCTGAGTCAGGGAGATTGGGTTAAAACTATTTCAGTACTTTGAGTCAAGTGAACTATTTGAAGTTATATTCCCTTTTGTCCTGTAAAATCTAGGATGAGTCATAGATATGATGGCAGGAATACCACCACACTGACAACACAGGTGACAGAGAGGGAATCGAGAATAGAGAGTATCAAGATGTACAGTCAAAAGTTTAATGAAGGTGCAGAATCTGAGCTAATCTTTAGCATACATTTATAACTTGCATAAAATAAATATATTAATAGATAACTGTGCTATAGTTTCATTGAGTTTTAGAATTAAATATTAAGTATTGAATGAGTTAAATCTTGACTTCCCTGGTGGTTCAGATGGTAAAGCATCTGTCGACAATGCAGGAGACCAGGGTTCGACCCTGGGTTGGGAAGATCCCCTGGAGAAGGAAATGGCAAACCACTCCTGTACTATTGCCTGGAAAATCCCATGGACAGAGGAGCCTGGTAGTCTACAGTCCATAGGGTCGCAAAGAGTCAGACATGACTGAGCGACTTCACTTTCACTTAATGAGTTAAATCTAAGTAGTTAATTAAATCTCATCCTAATAGTGAAGGCTCTGGAGGATTGTGAGTAGTGTACTCTGAAATTATTGTTTTGGCAAAAAAAAAAAAAAAAGTCATTAATATACAGAAAAACAAATACCATGCTGAAATTAACTTCAAAGAATCTTGAAAAAGTTCAGAAATTTGAAGTTTGAATACAGAATTTTAGACATTGGAAGTACTCATTTCAGACTATGCTAAGCAATGAAATCTCACAGAAAGGAAAATGGAAATGGCCATCTTAAAAGTTCCTTTGAATATAAGAAAGCCTCTTTTCCCCCAAAGTTTTGTTTCTTCTTGACTTAACTGTGATGAGATTAATTAGCAATCTAGCACCCACAGAAGCTTTGTTCTTCCATTAATTACATTTTCCCCATCTTGCAACTATACAGTCATAGTAGTGGTCTTGCTATATTAGATGCTGCTGCTGCTGCTAAGTCGATTCAGTCGTGTCCGACTCTGTGCGACCCCATAGACAGCAGCCCACCAGGCTCCCCCGTCCCTGGGATTCTCCAGGCAAGAACACTGGAGTGGGTTGCCATTTCCTTCTCCAGTGCATGAAAGTAAAAAGTGAAAGGGAAGTAGCATGAACGTGAGACCTCTTCATTTTGTCGTCTCTGGGGCTCTGCATCATTGTAAATCATTTAGGCTAGTGTTTTAGATGAATCTCTACCAATATTCATTAAACATTTAATTATGTTTGAATGTCACAAAGATATGTGAAAATCAAATTGTATTATTTATTTATTTTTCAAATTGTATTTTTTAAAAGGACTGTGTAGATTTTGTTTTATAGAAGAAAATCCCGTGTGTGTGTGTGTGTGTGTATATATATATGACTGCTAAATATTTATTTCAGGTGATAGCTTCTAAAGAATAACCATACCCTCACCCTCTAAGAAAAATAAAATAATTAAGTTATTATGTGACCAAAAATGAAAGACAGCATAAAACATCCAATTTACAGAGCATTTTAGTTTATGAGTTTGGGTTCTAATTATATCTTCTCAGTTGCAATTAATACATAATGATTCAATCAATATATAATCACTATTTAACCAGTAACCACTAAGTATATAAATAGGCTTATCTTAAATGATAAAATTATAATAGTATGCCCCTTAGAAGCTTGTAATTCAAATAAAAAAATGTTATATACATTGATAAATTAGCATTATAACTAAAGAGGGAAAATTGTTTTTTAAAGAATTTTACTTAAGAGTACTAAATATATTTTAATCCATAATGGTTGGCCCTTATGAGTTATTCACTAACTTAAGCCAAAGTTCATAATAAATATTGAGTGAGAGTGAATTAAACCATGATAATAGTTATGTGAAAGGAAATTAAATATTTATAGAGTCTCTAGATTTTGCAGACACTGGGCTATGAGCATTCCCATAGATATTATTTAATCCCTAAACACTACTTTTTTTAGATAACTGCTGAGCCCACTCAATTGGATAAAGGGCTCCTCTGACAGGGAAAGTTCTCCAAACCCTGATTTAAATTACTTTACAAGCTTTTTACCCCTAGCTGCTGCGTTCAGTGGAATGTCTCACAACACAGTTACTACTATCTTTATGACTGAGCATACACAATTTTCCCTCCTTGAATCATGAATCTCCCTTTCCCTCTGCACTACTAAAAGTACCTTCTAGCCTCTCAAAGACCACTGCAGGCAACCTTTATTCCAGTTATTTTCTACAAATTCATAATGTCAGTATTTCTGCACAGTGCATGGAGGTGATTTTTTTCAACACTTAGATTTAATTATCTAATACCAAATGGAAAAGATGGAACAAAATTATTTTTTATTCTGTACTCAATATCAGTTTTAAAAAGTCATAGAATTTACTTTCTTAGGGTAATTTTAAGTTGACAGAAAAGTAAGCAGATGGTACATAGAGTTCTCATATACCACCTCTTCACCTTTCAGTTTTTCCTGTTGTTAATATCTTGCATTACTGAAGTACAATTGTTGCAAATTATGAACCAACATATATTATTAATATTATATATCTATTATAATATTATATTAATATATTATTAATCACATTATACATATAATAAAGTATTGTTATAATATTATACTATATATTAATATACAATATATAATTATGTAATATTATGTAATTATATATAATATACTACTAAATATAAGTCATATTTATATTTATTTAATAAACATATTAAATATTTGGTATATATTATATAATATATGCATTATATATTATATATTATATATTATATATTATATATGTAATTTATATATAAATATAGATATAAATACTATACTATACAATTATAATTACATATTATAGTATAAAATATAGTATACTATTATATTAATATATTATTAATAATATTCATGTATATGAATATATTATTAATGTTGGTATGTTATTTTTAATATATAAAGTCCAGAGTTACAGTAGGAATCTTGTATTATGTTGTACACATAGTGCTATAGATTTTGACAATTGTATAGTGTTGTGCATCCACCATTATGGTATCACACAGAATAGTATTACTGCTCTATAAATCCTTTGTGTTCTACATACTCATGCTTCCCCTTATACGAATTCCTGATGTTCTTATATAGTCTCTATATATAATTTTGCCTTTCCAGATAGCTATCTAGTTGAAATTGTACAGTATGTAGCCTTTTCACGTTTAATTCTTAAACTTTCATATGCATTTAGAGATTTCTTCTAATAATTTTAGAGTTTCACATTCACATTTAGGTGTATGATACATTTTGAGCTACATGTTGGTCAAAGATGTAAGATCTGTGTTTAGGGTTTTTTTTTGAATGCAGATAATGTGTGTTCAGTTAATCTAGCATCTCTTATTTAAGACTATTAATTCTCCATCAAATTGCCACTACTTCTTTGTCAAAGAACAGCTGACTATATTTGGTGGTTTTCTCTCTAGGCTCTCTATTGTTTTCCATTGATCTATCTACTTTTCAACCTATATCACAGTATCTTCATTACAGTAACTTAATAATAAGTCTTGAAGACAGAACATCTCTTTCCTTTGACTTTTGCCTTTCCATACAATCTTTAGACTCAGTTGGTCACTGTTCACAAAATCAACTGCTGTTAGCTTAATTGGGATGGCAGTGTATCAATCTATCAAACTGGAAAAAAATGAAGTTTTAACAATACAGTATTAAATCTTCCAAAACATAAACTTGGAATATCTCTCCATTTATTTAGATTTTCTTTGACTTCTTTCATCAGACATTTGCAGCTTTTCACAAATATAACTTGAACATATTTTGTTAGACAAATATCTAAACATTTAATGCCAGTGTAAATGGTATTGAGTCTTTATTTTCAAATTCTAACTGTTCACTGCTGGTACATAGGAAAGCAATTGTCTTTTTACATTAATCTTATATACTACAACCATGCTATATCCACTTATTCAGCAGTTTTTTGTTAATAAAATTTGTATTTTCTACATTGACAATCATGTCACCTGTGAAAAGTTTTATTTCATGTAATTCAATCTTTATAAACTTTATTTCTTTTATTGTCTTACTGCATTAATTAGATCATTCAATATGATGCTAAATGGGTTTGGTGAGAGGAAAAATCCATGTCTTGGTCCCAATCTTAGGGAAAAAGCACATTCACATTGTTTCTCATCATTAAGTATAATGTTAGCTGAAGTTTTTCTTTGTACTGTTTTTGTAATTGAAATGTTCTTTACCATGTTGAAATTTGGCCAATGTTTTTTGTACCTATTAAGTGCTATCATGAGACTTATCTTTTTTTTTTTTTTTTGTCTACTGATGTGATGGGCTACATTATTTTTTAATTAATGCATTTTTGAATGTTGAATAAGTTTTGGATTTCTGATGAATTCTAGCTAACATTTTGAGGAGAGATTATATAAATTCTCTACAGTCTCTACCTGAAGATAGATGCAAAGGGAATTCTTAACTCATTCTGAGGACAGCATTTCCATCTTCTTAGTCTCAGAGTCTCAAAACCAAGCACTCTTCAAGTCTCCCCTCATTTTCCTGCTTCGACACTTCATGATGCACATTAACGAAGTCACTCAGTTTTCCTAAAGTCAGTAGTCTTTTTGTTCTATCTCCAAATGTCACTGCTTGCATCGCCTTTTCCCATTCTCATTTCTTCAGTGTTGTTCAGCCTTCTCAAAACTTTTCCAATGCCTACTTGGAGGTCTTCCTCAGCTCCTTGCCTCCTCCAGTGATTCTTTCAGTATCAGTGTAAAAATGCCTTACTGCACAATGCCAACCATGCCACTTCCTCTCTTAAAAACTCCCATAAAATAGGAATAAAAGTCAGACTGTTTGCCTGATATCCATGTCTTTTTACAATCTAGGTATGAGTTCTGTCTCTAAACACTGTTAATTCCTCTGTCTAGAGAGTCACCCCCTAGCCATTTGTTCAAAATCTGTTTAATTAATATTACCTTTTCTAGGAAACTTTCTCACAATGAATGCTTGCATGAATGAATGAATGAATAGCAACAGTGGAAAGTAATATCTCTTTCCTCAAAGACTTTTTTTTTTTTTTTTGTCTTATAGCACATCTTCCCTTCTACTGTAGTTACACTTTTAAACTACATTATTTCCTCTAGCAGTCTGTGAGAGTGTTTAGAGAGGTTAATTTCTGCCATCACCAGCTACCATGTATCATCAGAATATCTAAACTGTTAGAGCAGAATTTAAGTGTAAGTGTTTTGTGTGCTGACGAGCATTTTCAACACTACTTCAAGTATAGTGCAAGGTCAAAGCCTCTCTTAGGGGATCTCTCCCCTCTTCCCTGACCAACATAATTAAGAAAGCAATCCTTCTCCCACCTCCATCCTGGTCACTTTCTATTCCATGCCCGTACCTTATTCCTCTCATAGTCCTATCACTCCAAATCATTTAATTTGTTTCCTTGTTTAATTTCTTTTTATTTCACTCTAAACTGAAAGTGTGAACTTCCTGATGTTCAAGCTGGTTTTAGAAAAGGCAGAGGAACCAGAGATCAAATTGCCAACATCTGCTGGATCATGGAAAAACCAAGAGAGTTCCAGAAAAAACATCTATTTCTGCTTTATTGACTATGCCAAAGCCTTTGACTGTGTGGATCACAATAAACTTTGGAAAATTCTGAAAGATATGGGAATACCAGACCACCTAATCTGCCTCTTGAGAAATCTGTATGCAGGTCAGGAAGCAACAGTTAGAATTGGACATGGAACAACAGACTGGTTCCAAATATGAAAAGGAGTACATCAAGGCTGTATATTGTCACCCTGCTTATTTAACTTATATGTAGAGTACATAATGAGAAATGATGGGCTGGAAGAAGCACAAGCTGTAGTCAAGATTGCCAGGAAAAATATCAATAACCTCAGATATGCAGATGACAACACCCTTATGGCAGAAAGTGAAGAAGAACTAAAAAGCCTCTTGATGAAAATAAAAGAGGAAAGTAAAAAAGTTGGCTTAAAGCTCAACATTCAGAAAATGAAGATCATGGCATCAGGTCCCATCACTCCATGGGAAATAGGTGGCGAAACAGTGAAACAGTGTCAGACTTTCCTTTTTTGGTCTCCAAAATCACTGCAGATGGTGACTGCAGCCATGAAATTAAGATGCTTTCTCCTTGGAAGAAAAGTTATAACCAATCTAGATAGTATATTCCAAAGCAGAGACATTACTTTGCCGACTAAGGTCCGTCTAGTCAAGGCTATGGTTTTTCCAGTAGTCATGTATGGATGTGAGAGTTGGACTGTGAAGAAGGCTGAGCACCGAAGAATTGATGCTTTTGAACTGTGGTGTTGGAGAAGACTCTTGAGAGTCCCTTGGACTGCAAGGAGATCCAACTAGTTCATTCTGAAGGAGATCAGCCCTGAGATTTCTGTGAGTTGATATTGTTAAATAAAGTCCAGCTGAGGCAAACTGATAGGAGGTGAACTGGCAAAGAAGATGACAACGGTAGCTGAGAATAAGGGATCCCAGGGACACAGGGGAAAGGGTTTGGAGGCTGTTTAGCTCCCCGAAAAGGATTTATTACTAAAATAATAAAGTGATTCCACTACCAGAATTGTTATTCCACAAGGAAAGCATATACAATGCTAGACAACTTTTATTATCTAACTGAATCTAAACTGCTTAGTATCATTTCCTTAAACTCCATATCCCAATAAACCAGTGGTCCTTAAATTTTGGTAGCATAAAAGGAGCTTGTGAAAAATAAATACACATGTATGTGAATATGCATGTGCTTATGCATATGAACAGGTACATACAGAGTAACTATACAGTTAAGATAGAAAAATAGATAATTTAAATCACAATAAGTTATGTACAGTCAATTCTCATTATTTCTGATAGTCACGTTCTATAAAGGCACAACAAACACTAAATTAGTGAATATTGAATTATTACTCCTAGGGAAATACAGAATTTGGCTCCTGTGGACTTCCAGTCATGTTTTCCTGAGCTGATAATACATAGCTTTGTTTTATGTGAGTTTCTGTTTGTGCATGCTCAGTCACTCACTTATGTCCAACTCTTTTTGACCCCAGGCTCCTCTGTCCATGGGATTTTCCAAGCAAGAATACTGGAGTAGGTTGCCATTTCCTCCTACAGGGGATCTTCCTGACCCAGGGATCTAACTGTCTCTTACATCTTCCGCATCTGCAGTCAGATTCTTTCCCACTGAGTCACTTGGGAAGACCATGTTTCTCTTTAAAGACATCTTATTTCATATGTATTGTTGGTTCTTTAACCTTGAACTCATGCTCAGCAACACTGTAACTCATACCTAAATGAATCTTATCTGATACATATATTTCCTTCATAAGGCTCATCACAGTTTTCTTATACTTGGGAACACTAGACAGAGCTACAACATTATATTTGGAACCCATTTTAAAAAGCAAAATCACAAAACAAAACAAAAAGATGAAAAAGATGTCGTTAAGTAATCTGTGACATGAATACATTTACAACCTGAGAACCAAAGAAGAAAGCAGAGTTATGCCTTGTTTGGTCTCAGCTGGGAATGTATGTGTGAAGGAAAAAAAAGATGTATTTGAGAGTTGGCATACAAATAAAATAAGCAGCAGTAAAGTACTTTCCCTTTAAAATTCTGTTATTGATGAATGAAATAAGTCTTGCTTTCAATTTACTTAGATATATAACTGGTTTAAGAGAAATGGACAAACTGTAACTGCAAAGCATATAAAATTAAAATTACCTCCAAAATTTCTCCTCACCTCCAGGAATAGAAAATAAGTGGAAATGATAATGATAACACAAATTTTTATCTCTAGCACTGCCAAGAACCTATCCATCCATTGTCAGTCTTTGTCAATTTTATTTTAAGTTCTTATGTCACTGAATTTCTACTTTTTTAATATTTTGGATAGACTGTTATGACACATATTTCTAACTCAAGATGGTAATTTTAGAAGCTGGACCAGAGTTGTGAGTCTTAATAAATCATAAGGCAAGGACTAAAAAAACCACCCCAAATCAGTTCATAATGTAGATGGCAAAGTAAAAGCAAAGTGAAGTCGCTCAGTCATGTCCAACTCTTTGCGACCCCAGGGACTCCTCAATCCACGGAATTCTCCAGGCAAGAATACTGGAGTGGGTTGCCATTTCCTTCTCCAGGGGATCTTCCTGACCCAGGGATTGAACCTGGGTCTCCCGCATTACAGGCAGACGCTTTACTGTCTGAGCCACCAGGGAAGACAAAGCCTTGACCTAGTGTTTGATTTGCGTGGGTGGTAGAAGTGAATCCTTTTAGCAGTATAGTGAGAAAAAGTATGGAAGAAAAGAAGAAAGATATCACTTACTTCACCATTGCACATTAACTTCAAAATTATTTAGAAAAATAAAATGATACTCTGAAGTCATATTAAAAGTGAAAAAAAATTCTTTGGAAGGAGCTTTGGCAATTTTTACAAAACTAAACATACTCTTACCAATCTTGCAATTATGTTGCTTGCAATTTACCCAAAGGACTTGAAAGCATATGTCTACACAAAAATCTGCATGGATGTTTATAGGAATTATTCATAATTGAGTAAATTAGGAAGCAACCAAGATGTCCTTTAGTAGGTGAGTGTATAAACAAACAGTGGTTCATCTCGATGATGGAATATAACTCAGTGCTAAAAAGAAATTAACTATCAAGTCACAAAGACATAGAAACTTAAATTTAATGCATATTTTTAGGTGAAAGATGCCAACCTGAAAGACTATGTATTGTATGATTCCAACCATATTACATTCTGGGAAAGGCAAAAATATGAATAAAGCAAAAAAAAAAAAAAATCAGGTTGGTTGGAGGGAGAGGTATAAATGGCCAAGAATAGAGGATTTTTACATTAGTAAAAACACTTCATATGATACCATAATGATGTGTATGTCACTATATATTTGTCTAAACGTATAGAATGTAAGACATCAGGAGTGAATCGTAATGTAAACTATGAACTCTGGATGATTCTGATGTGTCAATGTAGGTTCATAAACTGTAACGAATGTACCACACTGGTGTGGAATGCTGATAATGAAGGAAGTGATGCTATCTGGGAGGCAAAGGGTATAACAGGAATCTCTAGAAACTTCTACTCAGTTTTTCTGTGAACTTAAGACTGCTCTTAAAAAGTCTCTAAAAAAACTTTTAATTAAAAAAAAAAAAGAATAATAAAATTGAGTGCTTCCAAATAAAGACATGTTTGCCCTAGGAAGTTAAATTATTTCATCAGGAATTAGTTAGGGGTCATGTTTTTCTAGTGAGTTTACATAGATTCTCTAAAGAGAAATTAATTAATCAAGGAATTTAATTAATGCATCAAATGGACAAATTCAGTTAAGTAATCCTCTTTAATAATATATTCCACTTAGAGACCGAATCTCTGTTGCCATCCAACAGTTGATCTACACTTTGTAAGGATCAGTAAACATCAGAAATAAAATGGTCCACTCAGGGCTGAGCTGTAATTATCCATTGAACTAATCATTCTAAATTGAAAGCTGTGCAAAAACTACACAACACAGGAGATGGTAGGAAAAAGTAAACATTATCAGACAGAGATGTAATATTACAATGCTTTGGTTCCTATTATGAATTAAATATATAAAGTAATTCTGCAGAAAAACCAAAGTCCAAAGCAGACACAAACTAATGAAAATCTTATTTGGTATATATCTGATTAAAAAAAAAAAACTTAAAACACATACCTGTGCACATATATTACTCCTTTATCAACTTTCGGAATCTTCAAAGAGCCATGAGAGGGAGGGAACTGTATTTAAAAAATAAATTTTGGAGTAAATAAAAGAATTGTAATAATACTAAGGCCTTACATTTAAAAAGACAAAATTTGGAAAAAAAAATTGAAATAAAATTTGAAGCATGGTAAAAACTTACCAGTGTTAAAAAGAAAAAAACTTCATTGATAATTACAGCTTAATTTTAAAACAATATATGACCGATATATATTGATCATTTATGTCAGGCATTATTCTAGGTACTTTACAAATAAATATTCCTGAAAAAGCATCAAATGTAGATATTCTTTGTATGTCAGTTTTATAGATAAGGAAACTGAGGTATATAGAGGTTAATTAACATACCCATGGTCCCAGGGTAGGTAGCTGTCAGGGTCAGGGACTGAGTTCTAGAGCTTACTCTTTTACTGTTGTAGCCACACATTCAGGAAAACAAACTCACTCAGAAGGACAATGCAGATAGTGGAGTGCAGTTTATTATACCGGCAGGCCCGAGGCAGAGTCTCCTCTTGGCCAAGGACCCCGACCAACCTTTGTGAAAACCTTATATACTTTAAGTGTACTGCTTAAGCCCATATCCCCAAATTCCTTAAAGCTAGCCTGGAAAGTGTTCAAGTGAAGTCACTCAGTCATGTCCAACTCCTTGCAACCCATGGACTGTAGCCCACAAAGCTCTTCCATCCATGGGGTTCTCCAGGCAAGAATACTGGAGTGGGTTACCATTTCCTTCTCCAGGGGATCTTCCTGACCCAGGAATTGAACCCAGGTCTCCCACATTGCAGGCGGACGCTTTAATCTCTGCACCACCAGGGAAGCCCTTAAATACAAGAATCAAAGATTTCAAGGGAGGAAAGGAAGCCAGGTTGAAAGAAGGGGGGAGGAGGGCGGCAGAGCGGGTGTGTGTGTGGGAGGGGGCAAAGGGGTGGCCTTACAGACGTCTCCTGCCACCTACAGATACCCAGGCATTATGGGACTTTTCCCTGGTCCTCCAGAGAAGGGAGGACTGGAACTTGGCCCTACCAGAAATCAGACCAGACCAGAACCAGAATTCGAGTTCTCTGCCAAGAGGAGGTGATCAGTCTCCAATCCTCAGCTCAGGCTGGGGGCCCTTCTGCCAGATTCCTGCATCCAGGACTGGGGGACTAGAAAAATAGGAAAGGATAGGAAAGGTTAAGGAGAGGAAAGAGAGAGGGAAGGGGAGTCAATAAAGTCTCTTGTTCCTTACCAGTTGGGGCACTGTGGCCAGTTGTCCGCATCAGGAGGAGACCAGGGACAAAAGGGTTAAAGGGAGATACAAAGAGGTTACAGCCATGATTCATAATCAGAAGGGTCAGCTGCTTAAACATTGCAGCCTCCACCAACGGGTGCCATAAAGATTACAAAGGTGATTGACTACCTAGGGATTATTACATTGTTTTTGGTGATGGGAAACCTTGGTATGGAATCTGGTGTTTATCAGTCCAGGAGACCAGCTCAGCCATAGGTATGTTATCCCATGGCTACCAAGCACATGGTCCAAAGCTCACTGAAAGTGCAAGAGTTTCAGTGAAGTTTCCTTCTTTTTCAAGATGGAGTCAGCTCAGCCTGTTCCTCTCCTTCCTCATTACCACTACCAGGACTATAAAAATTTTCTATGATGCACCAGGGAGCAAAAATGTTTTCTCCTAACACTTACCTAGGACATTCTACACTCAGTTTATAAACACATAACCCTTTCAATGTCTTGGCATTCTTTCTTATTCTCCGCCATTTCCTCCTCTACCCCCTTCTTTTATCCCTCTCTCTCTTTATCCTGCTTTCTTTTCCCAGCTTTCTTCCCCATCTTTATAAGTGATTACCAGGAACTAAAATGCATTTTAGGCTTCTCCAGTGGCTCAGTAGTAAGAAGAATTTGCCTGCAATGCAGAAGACATGGGTTCAATCACCCTTGAATCCAGAAGATCCCCTGAAGAAGGAAATGGCAACCCATTCCAGTATTCTTGCCTGGGAAATCCCATAGACAGAAGAAACTGTCAGGTGGCAGTCCATGAGGTCACAAAAGAGTCAAATAGGACTTAGCAAATTAAACAATAAAACAAATGCATTTTAGTCCCCAAATTAAGTGATTTTGTGGGTCCATATTGTACTATGCCATCTTTAAAAACCTATCAGGTACTTAATTCAGTTTCTTATTTTTCCTTAATAGAAAAGCTGTTCACTTAGAGGCGTTTAGTAGGAAAAGTTTCCATGGTCTTGTCCTAGATATATAGTAGTTACACATTAGATTAGGTGAGATCAAGAAGCAATAGATAATTAGCACTGTTAAAGTTACTCATTTAATAAAACAAGTTGAAAACTGGTATCATTTAGGCCAAATTTGGCTAAAATAACTATTTTGTTTAGTCCACATTGCATTTTAAACTTTTTAAAATTAGAAATGTTTACAAATCATAACATTACAAAAGGAAATCTGAATTTCTGGCTTGTCCTAAATAAATCTGACAGTGTAGCCTTGATTTTTCAAGGCAATAATCAAATGATGCTGAGTAACAATTTATATTTCCTTTAGACAAGCTTAGGAGTCTACATTTTTGTTTGCTTGTTTCTACACATATTCCAGTTCACTCATTTATACCTTCTGGCCCCTCTAGGGAGCTGATACTGCAGACCCTGGCTTTTAAAATATTCATAAACTGCACTACCACCCCTTAGGGTGGAAGGAAATTAAGAATTTTCTAATTTGATTTATAACTGTAAATTTTTATTTTTACCAATTATTTCAAACTGGTTCTAAAACTGACCTAGTTTGGAAATTCACTAATCCTTTTTAAAGACCAAAATTTTAAATACATGAGATATATATATTAATATTTAGGAACTGATTCAGTGTTCACTTAGGAACATTGAAATTGACATTCTTGTATAAAACAGGAAAATCCAGAGGTCAGCCTAGAAGACATTGTGACTATGTCAAATCCAGAAGAGACATTCCTCTTAAGACATTTCTCTTAAGGAATATTGTTCTGAAATAAAGTGAGCCAGTGAAGGACAAAAATAATAAATTTTCAACTTTTTCCATAGGGATAGAATTCTCTTTATTTACCCAAATGTGTTTTCTAAAAACACGGTTGAACAGCAGCTGTCATATTTTTGAATGAGTAGAACTTAGAGGTGATAGCCCACATGATTAGAAGGGAGGCTAATATTTTAATTAAATTGTATGGTAGAGATCCATAAAAATAGCAACAGTTATGAGACTGCTTTTATTTATATTTTGGATAGAATGATTAAGAAAACCTCAATTCACCTATCTTCGCACAGGGAGATATTTTGGGGTTGTTTAAAAGATGCTCAAACCACTTACTTGGCACACTATCACACAGAATTTGGAATTACATTAATTAAGATGTTAAACATGATCAACTGTTAATTTTATATTACTGGAAAAATTACACAAAACTTTGAGTCACAGCTGCTTCATAAGTAATACTAGAGAAAAATCTAAACTAATACATATATTTTTTGTAAGTGTTGACTGAAAAATTAGACTAAGAAATTTAGTCACCATCCAAAAGTAGAGAACTATTTTATTTGGTGGAAATGTTAAGGACGCCAACCCTGGGAGGCAGCATCTCAGTAGCCCAGATAAAACTGGCTCTGAGGAGGCAGGAAAGGGAATCAGACTATATACAAGTCTGCAACAAAGCAGGCAGGCAATCTGAACATCAAAGATTATGATTTAGTAAGGAAAACCAGATACCAAGTTAAAGAATTTAGTGTTCTTCTATGTATAGGAAGATGCAAGCTTCTGAGCTCACTAAATTCATTTCTTTCATACGCAACTCAGCTTTTCGGTGCCAAATCCTGTTTCTTGATTGTTTATATTCTTAATTCTTTGTTCATCTTAAGGCAAATTTGGTAAACGGCTGCTTCTTGCATCTCCTGAGCTCCTCAGCTATCATCTGGTGACAGCATCTGCCGGATCGCAGGCATTGTGTTCTCTTTGGGGAGCCTTCATTCACATCTGGAAGCCGGAAACTGCTGATGGCTGTGACATTTCTTGCCCACCGATACGGCAGGAAATATTTCATTTCAACATAAGGGTTTGCTAAGAAAATGAACACCAATCTTTGAACAGAGTACCCAGACTATATAAGGAAATTTATTGTATTTTTCAATATATATTCCTTTTGTGCCTTTGTGTATGTATCTGTGCCTTCTGTGCTTCTCGCAGCACTGAAACAAGTAAGCTGCAAAGGGCCGAAATGAGCAGAGAGGCAGAGAGTTTGCTTTCAACTTTCATTAATGTTATCTATTAGGATTTTGAGAGAAAAATATTAAAAATCTAAACTCATGGCCACTTGGAGAAGTTACTGGAGTCTTTAGAACTTGTAATACAAAACAAGATAAAATTAAGCAATTTTAATTTGATATTTCCAATTTACCATGCATTCTTCTGTGAATCTTTAGAGAAACTACTGACCTCAGCAGGCTACTTGCCCTAGGACTGGCATGGTAATTTTAGATAGTTAGAATAGTAAAATGGCAACCCGCTCCACTGTTCTTGCCTGGAGAATCCAAGGGACGGGGGGAGCCTGGTGGGCTTCCATCTATGGGGTCGCATAGAGTCAGACATGACTGAAGTGACTTAGCAGCAGCAGCAGCAGCAGAGATAGTAAAAAAGGAGTCCAGAATGGCAGTGGCTAAAAGACAAAGAAGGGAAAAGCCCATGAAAATAGAACAAAGGAAGGTCTGAGGACTGGAGTGAGAACCTCGGCTGAAGCAAACAGCCTTCCCGGTTAGCCCAGTTTACATAGAGCAGGCTCAGGGAGAGGAGAAAAAAACTGAACCCTATTCTCAACTGAACTCTACCTGCAGCCTAACCCCTGGACAGATTTGGAGCACTTTAACAAAGTCAGAGTTGGTTCCACCTTGAGGCAAGGGGGCTGACATTTGTATTCTTGTGTTAGTGGTCTTTAACTGTGGGTTTTGGAGGGAGGAAGGACAATGAACAATTAGTAGTACCCCAACCTAGATAGTATATTCAAAAGCAGAGACATTACTTTGCCGACAAAGGTCCGTCTAGTCAAGGCTATGGTTTTTCCTGTGGTCATATATGGATGTGAGAGTTGGATTGTGAAGAAGGCAGAGTGCCGAAGAATTGATGTTTTTGAACAGTGGTGTTGGAGAAGACTCTTGAGAGCCCCTTGAACTGCAAGGAGATCCAACCAGTCCATTCTGAAGGAGATCAGCCCTGGAATTTCTTTGGAAGGAATGATGCTAAAGCTGAAACTTCAGTACTTTGGCTACCTCATGTGAAGAGTTGACTCACTGGAAAAGACTCTGATGCTGGGAGGGGTTGGGGGCAGGAGGAGAAGGGGATGATAGAGGATGAGACGGCTGGATGGCATCACCGACCCAATGGACGTGAGTCTGAGTGAACTCTGGGAGATGGTGATGGACAGGGAGGCCTGGCGTGCTGCAATTCATGGGGTTGTGAAGAGTCGGACACGACTGAGCAACTGAACTGAACTGAATAGTACCCAAGTACCCATAGCACCTGGGGAATGGGTGCACTGACTGTAGGGATTTGAGCAGGGCAGAGATAATGGACTCTCAAGAAGTCATAGTTGGAAACAGTCATTGACAAAAATAAGTTCATCTTACATCTTCCTTCTGAAACGGGAGAAATGGACTATTTCCTGCCATATTAGTAAACAAGGATGTCACAGTCATCAGTGATTGCAGTCCTCCAACGTGATAAGGTGACCCCTGAGGGAACACAGGAAGGAAAAGAATACCTGCCATCTAGCAATCATCAGACTACAGCCACTCCCTAAGGTGAGCCCCCAAGCAAACAGGATGCGAAAAATCCAGAGTACTGGCCCCAGATAGCTGAGGTCTATGTTAAAGGGATGGTTTCGTGAGACCAGACTTTTACATCTTTCCACACATAAAAAAGTGCTAAATTCCTCAACTTTGGTTGTCTGATTTTCTTTAATTAAAAATAATCTCTTAATGTATAGACTATCTGCCCTTTGCTGCAAACTTCTATATAACCTGACTCCTCTCCTCACTCCCCAGAGCAATTCTCTAGGGGTTACTTGAAATGCTGGTTCCCAGGTTTGGAGTTCTAAAAATGTATGCCTAATAAAATGTATCTCAAATTTTAAGCTACGAGTAGTTTTTCAGCCAACAAACTTGGATTAAAAATATCCCAATGGGAATTTACCCTGGAGTATGCAAAATATTACACTTTTAATTACAGTTGGGAAATCAGAAAATAAATGTTGCAAAGCTCTAAATTTGAAGCCATAGGAGAAACCTTTGTAAATTAGGAAGCACTACTTTTTTAAGATGGAAGAAACCAAGACTCAAACGGTTTAAATACTCTAAAATTGCAGAGATGATATTAGTAGAGCCAAGAGTTGAGCCCAAATTCTATGACTCTAAAATGAGTTTTCATTATCTGTAGACTATAGGTTTCCTTTACAATAACATACTGAAAAATTAGCTTTTGAATTGACTAAATAGAAATAATGATTTTTCTAGCTAAGATCATTATTTCAGACTATGGAAACAAATCATAGCTGATTCATCTTATTTTATTTGTTTTTGAAAATGGAATTTCAGAACCTATACTAACTGTTTTAAAAAATGTTGAAACTCCACATTTGAAATAATAGTTTAATTTTTGTTTATGTTCTACATTTATTAAAAACAAAACTTTATATTGTAACTTCAGTGCCCATTTAGGTCATCAGCTTGGTCTTGCTAATTATAAACAAGCCAATTGTTATGAAAGGAAGAATGTGATATAATGTACATATTTTTTTCTTGTGAACAGAATCATCTTCTGGATAGTTAGACTACAAATTGACTTGGCAAGACAGAAAGTCAATGAAGGGCAATGAATAGACCCCATGGAAACATTTGCCGTAAACAGCTGAGTCTAAAATACTAATTTTTCAGATAATGTGAAGATTTGATTAGCCTAGTTAGGAGTTACATTTTCCAAACGAAATTCTGCAATTGAAATGCCAAGGTTTGATTTTTCTGTTTTCTGTTTGTTTACCATACATTTGTCACACGGTGTATGTTCCTCGATTCTTTGTCTCATCACAACAAAGATTTGGAGTGACAGACATTAAAGCCCCCTCCATGTGTCACAGCTCTCAGGTCTTGGATAGACCATGTTATAGCTCTCAGGTCTTGAATGGACCATGTTATAGCTCTTAGACAAATCAGAGTTACAGCTCAGTGTTACAGCTCTGTTTGGTTCAGAAGATAGCAGGAAAATCCATCTTCAAGGCGTGAGGGCACGTTGATCTAAAGACACAAGGAGAGGAGCGCCCCAGCGCGCAGGAGAAAGAGAGAGCTGGCTTTGGCTCTTCTGTTTATATGTTTATCTCTCCCTGGGCCTGTCCTATGTAAATTGGGCCAGCCAGGAGTGTTGTTTGTTTTACCTGAGGTCCTCACTCAGGTCCTCGGACCTTCTTTTATTTCATTTTCATGGGCTTTTCCCTTCCTTGTCTTGTAGCCATCGCCATTTTGGACTCCTTTTCCCTGTTCTACCTACCTAACACTATTTGAGAAAAACAAGCAGATTATTCTCTATTTTCTGGATATATTATATGAAGAAGAAACCATTTCCATAGGGGAACTAAATTTTTCCCTGACTAAAAGTAATTTAAGAATAAAAGATACAAATTATTGGCTCGTTGCTACACTGCTTATTGAATAATATTGAATGTATTTCCTATTGAAACTTCAGAATCCTTACATGGAAAGATCTATGGAGAAATAGCTCAACTAACCAAACCAAAAAGATGAACACACCAACTGCTCAACAACACTCACATGCATTGAAGCTACAGTCAAGTGAATGTAAAGATAGTGAGTATACACTTTACTCACTATCTTTTTACTCACTGTATTTAGTGAGTAAATATCTGCAGGTATAGAGTGTTGTTGATGCTGAAAATTCCCTGTTTATTCTGAAAATCAATAATCAGTTCAGTGACTTAGGGTCAGGTGAAGATGACAAGGGGTTCTGTTACGAGTTTGGTGCTTCCAAGTAATCAGCAAATTGAGTGTCACTATGGAGAAGGAAATGGCATCCCACTCCAGTGTTCTTGCCTGGAGAATCCCAGGGACGGGGGAGCCTCGTGGGCTGACGTCTCTGGGGTCGCACAGAGTCGGACCCGACTGAAGAGACTCAGCAGCAGCATACACTGGAAACAGGAGGAAATGTTGATCTATTTCCTTTCCATATCCCAAAGCTATATTTCAGAAAAGAAATAACTGTGGAATGGTATAAGCCCCATTTTATGCTGATTTTTCAAATTTTAAAAAATTTGATTCTAGATTCTGAGGTCAGTTCAGTTCAGTTGCTCAGTCGTGACTGACTCTTCGCGATCCCATGAAACACAGCATGCCAGGCCTCCCTGTCCATCACCAATTCCTGGAGTTTACTCAGACTCAAGTCCATTTAGTCCGTGATGCCATCTAGTCATCTCATTCTCTGTCATCCCCTTCTCCTCCTGCCCCCAGTCCCTCCCAGTATCAGAGTTTTTCCAATGAGTCAATTCTTTGCGTGAGGTGGCCAAAGTACTGCAGTTTCAACTTTAGTATCATTCCTTCCAAAGAAATCCCAGGGCAGATTTCCTTCATAATGGACCAGTTGAATCTCCTTGCAGTCGAAGGGACTCTCAAGAGTCTTCTCCAACAGCACAGTTCAAAAGCATCAATTCTTCAGCACTCAGCTTTCTTCACAGTCCAACTCTCACATCCATACATGACTACTGGAAAAAACACAGCCTTGAGTAGCCGGACCTTGTTGGCAAAGTAATGTCTCTACTTTTCAATATGCTATCTAGGTTGGTCATAACTTTCCTTCCAAGGACTAAGCATCTTTTAATTTCATGGCTGCAATCACCATCTGCAGTGATTTTGAAGTCCAAAAATAAAGTCTGACACTGTTTCCACTGTTTCCCCATCTATTTCCCATGAAGTGAAGGGACCGGACGCCATGATCTTCGTTTTCTGAATGTTGAGCTTTAAGCCAACTTTTTCACTTTCCTCTTTCACTTTCATCAAGAGGCTTTTGAGTTCCTCTTCACTTTCTGCCATAAGGGTGGTGTCATCTGCATATCTGAGGTTACTGATATTTCTCCCAGAAGTCTTGATTCCCACGTGTGCTTAATCCAGCCTAGCGTTTCTCATAATGTACTCTGCATAGAAGTTAAATAAGCAGGGTGACAATATACACCCTTCACATACTCCTTTTCCTATTTGGAACCAGTCTGTTGTTCCATGTTCAGTTCTAACTGTTGCTTCCTGACCTGCATACAGATTTCTCAAGAGGCAGGTTAGTTTGTCTGGTATTCCCATCTCTTTCAGAATTTTCCACAGTTTATTGTGATCCACAGAGTCAAAGGCTTTGGCATAGTCAATAAAGCAGAAATAGATGTTCTTCTGGAACTCTCTTTCTTTTTCCATGATCCAGCAGATGTTGGCAATTTAATCTCTGGTTCCTCTGCCTTTTCTAAATCCAGCTTGAACATCTGGAAGTTCACAGTTCACGTATTGCTGAAGCCTGGCTTGGAGAATTTTGAGCATTACTTTGCTAGCATGTGAGATGAGGTCAATTGTGTGGTAGGCTGAACATTCTTTGGCATTCCCTTTCTTTGGGATTGGAATGAAAGCTGACCTTTTCCAGCCCTGTATCCACTGCTGAGTTTTCCAAATTTGCTGGCATATTGAGTGCAGCACTTTCACAGCATCATCTTTTAGGATTTGAAACAATTCAACTGGAATTTCATCACCTCCACTAGCTTTGTTTGTAGTGATGCTTTCTAAGGCCCACTTGACTTCACATTCCAGGATGTCTGGCTCTAGGTGAGTGATCACAGCATCACGATTATCTGGGCAAATTGGAGGTGGTCAAACTAGAGATGGCAAGAGTGAACATCACCATTCTAGGAATCAGCAAACTAAAATGGACTGGAATGGGTGAATTTAACTCAGGTGACAATATCTACTACTGTGGGCAGGAATCCCTCAGAAGAAATGGAGTAGCCATTATGGTCAACAGAAGAGTCCTAAATGCAGTACTTGGAAGCAACCTTAAAAATGACAGAATGATCTCTGTACATTTCCAAGGCAAACCATTCAGTATCATAGTAATCCAAGTCTATGCCCCAACCAGTAATGCTGAAGAAGCTGAAGTTGAACAGTTATATAAAGACCTACAAAACCATTTAGAACTAACACCCAAAAAAGATGTCCTTTTCATTATAGGGGACTGGAATGCAAAAGTAGGAAGTCAAGAAACACCTGGAGTAACAGGCAAATTTGGCCTTGGAGTGCAGAATGAAGCAGGACAAAGACTAATAGTGTTTTCCTAAGAAAATGCACTGGTCATAGCAAACACCCCACAACAGAAGAGAAGACTTTACACATGGACATTACCAGATGGTCAACACCGAAATCAGATTGATTATATTCTTTGCAGCCAAAGATGGGGAAGCTCTATACAGTCAGAAAAACAAGACTGGGAGCTGACTGTGGCTCAGATCATGAACTCATTATTACCAAATTCAGACTTAAATTGAAGAAAGTAGGGAAAATCATAGACCATTCCAGTATGACCTAAATCAAATCCCTTATGATTATACAGTGGAAGTGAGAAATAGAGTTAAGGGACTAGGGTCTGATAGAATGCCTGATGAACTATGGATGGAGGTTCATAACATTGTACAGGAGACCATACCCATGGAAAAGAAATGCAAAAAACAAAATGACTGTCTGGGGAGCCCTTACAAATAGCTGTGAAAAGAGAGCAAAAAGCAAAGGAGAAAAGATATAAGAATCTGAATGCAGAGTTCCAAAGAATAGCAAGAAGAGATAAGAAAGCCTACCTCAGCCATCAAGGCAAAGAAATAGAGAAAAAGAACAGAATGGGAATGACTGGAGATCTCTTCAAGAAAATTAGAGATACCAAGGGAACATTTCATGCAAAGATGGGCTCAATAAAGGACAGAAATGGTATGGACCTAACTGAAGCAGAAGATATTAAGAAGAAGTGGCAAGAATACACAGAAGAACTGTACAAAGATCTTCACGACTCAGATAATCATGATGGTATGATCACTCAACTAGAGCCAGACATCCTCTGAGGTCAGTCCTCTGTTTTAAGAAACTATGATCAATATTGTAAAATAGTCTTCCCAAGGGAAAAAACACCTACATTTTTTTATAAGGCAAAATGACATTGTGAGACTTTTGATAATTTCTGGATAGAAGTTGTATTTATTGGACTACCCTGGGTGAAATAACAATGAAGATGAGTTGGCAACAATGGGATTCAATGTTGTTAGCCTTCTATCTTCATGCCACATCTAGGCCACATTTAGACTTTTAGAGTCCACTTCCAAAGCTGCCTTTTTATGAAGATTTCCCTCATCTCTTCACTCTGAGATAATCTCTCATCACAATTAGCTTTCTTATTTTGGGCCATCTCTTTGGCTATATCACCAATTTCTTAAAATCTAATATAATGTCAAGTTATTTTATTACCCAGCAGCCACTCCAGTATGTAATAATTGCCAAAAAAAAAAAAAATAGAATTTTGTAGAAGCAAACCAAATTATGGAAAAAAGTAAAGCTCTAATTTGACAAATTAATAATATATACTCCGCCTTTCACAGCATGTTAAAGATCAGGAGATAACGTGATAATGACCAAGGAAGTGGTAAGTACATAAGGGTCTAAAGAACACAGTATGGTGGTTGCATTATCATCATCATCACCACACCGCTGAGTCAGAATCCCGAATATATTACAGAAAAAAAAAGCTGCCCTGACAAGTGAAGTGTAAAGAATTATTACTGAAATGTCATTTGACTGTCAAGAGACACTCCTATTTAATCATTTCCTACATATATCTCCTATCATGAGGTACAGTAAAGGGATTTCCTTAAAGTAACTTCAAGGGAAATGATTATAGTTTCAGACTAATGCAATTTTACAGTTCTAGGCTATTTCACAGAGTACAGCAGCTATTTCTCAAAGTAATTAATAGAGCAGACTGTTTTACAGTCAAATCAGAATTGAACCATGAGAGAGCAGTCCAAAATTTTAGTTTCAGCTTATTAACTAATACAGTATAAGATTTCTGGATTTTACTCCCTCAATCCTTCAGTTCATTTTTCTTACATCATTTTCAGTGTTTAACCTGCCTAAGGTTCTCAGTTAATGGCTAATTGAGAAGGAATCTATATGTATGAAGCCTGATGTGGAAACACTGGAAAGAAAAAAGAGGAACACATAATTTCTACTTTCCAGGAACCTGAGAATACAAGAGGACACATCCACCAAACGTGGAAACACACATAAATAAATGTATGCCTCCAAACAAACAAGTACAAGCATAGATAAGATGCTTTAGGAACATTGTTGACTGATGTATTTCAGGGAATGTATTGGCTGAACAAATTGCACAGTCTAAAAGCTGAGAATTCTGTTTTATTCAGTAGACTAACTGAAGGCTTAAGTCCAAAAGACAGTTTCTCAAATAGCTCCAAGGAACTGTTCCAAAGATATAAGGGAGGAGCTCGGATATACAGTTTTTGCAACAAACTAGGTAGTCAAAAGTTATGACCAACCTAGATAGCATATTGAAAAGTAGAGACATTACTTTCTCAACAAAGGTCCGTCTAGTCAAGGCTATGGTTTTTCCAGTGGTCATGTATGGATGTGAGAGTTGAACTGTGAAGAAAGCTGAGCACGGAAGAATTGATGCTTTTGAACTGTGGTGTTGGAGAAAACTCTTGAGAGTCCCTTGGACTGCAAGGAGATCCAACCAGTCCATTCTGAAGGAGACCAACCCTGGGATTTTCTTGGAAGGAATGATGTTAAAGCTGAAACTCCAGTACTTTGGCCACCTGATGCAAAGAGTTGACTCATTGGAAAAGATTCTGATGCTGGGAGGGATTGGGGGCAGGAGGAGAAGGGGACTACAGAGGATGAGATGGTGGATGGCATCACTGACTCAATGGACATGAATCTGAGTAAACTCCAGGAGTTGGTGATGGACAGGGAGGCCTGGCGTGATGCGATTCATGGGATCGCAAAGAGTCGGACATGACTGAGCAACTGAACTGAACTGAACAGAGGTAGTCAAAACATCAAAAGATTATTAAAGAAAAAAACAAACAGCTAAAGATAATAAATTCAGCACTTTTCTAAGTTTGGGAAGATGCAAGAGTCTAGGTTTCCTAGTTGTCTAGGGCCAGTATCCTGTCTTTTTCTTTTAATTCATGTTGAATTCCCTCAGGGTATACAGTTGGGTGTGGCTGCAATGACTGATGCTCTGAATGTCATTACATCCTTTGATTAAAGATGGAAGATGACATTTTTCATCCATGAAAGTATAATACAAATGCCAGAGAATCAGGAATGCAGAAGTTAAAAGTTTGGCTCAATTTATTTAAAAAGCAGACTAGAAATAGAATAGTAATAAAAATAGAATAATGTAAACCATGGGCTTTGGGTAATCATGATATGTCAACAAATGTTCATCAGCTGCAATAAATGTACCACTTGGGCAGGGGATGTTGATAACACATGAGGCTATGCATGTGTGGGGGCCAGGGCTTTCTGGGAAATCTCTGTACCTTCCTCTCAATTTTGCTATGAACATAAAACTGTTTTACACCAACAAAATATTCATAAAAGCGAACAAATGAGTAGAATATACTGTCAAAAGCTTATCTTATGGAAAGAGGACTTAAAAGGAATAAAGTAGAGATGGAATTTTGAAGTTACTTAAGTTTGATCACTTAATTTTATCAATATGTAAAGGTAATGAGGATGTGTTTTTGTATTACAAGAGGATTCTCCTAGTACCAACTTACTCTTTATTTAATCATGGCTTGTTTTTGCTGATGTTTTTCAAAGTTTATTGACTTGTCTCCCACAGAGACTACAATAGATAGACTTTCAGGATAAGTTCTATTTTTTTTAAAGATAAAAAAATATGCCCTTTCAAATAACTTTTTCTTAAAACAGAGGCCTAATGATTTACATAGTACCCTTTAGAAATGTTTATTGAGAAGTCACCATGGTAGAGAAAAAAAGTACTACTAAAGGAAAAGGAAAAGATGATCTTTCTTCTCATCAGTTATTGGTTGAACAACAATGAGACTATAAATTAAATTTTCTGGGTCCCGAATTCTCTCCTATAATTAATTAATATATCTCTCTTTTCTTTTTCTAACAGTTATGTTCATGAAGTTCCAGGTAACATGTGGAACAAGAGATAAAAGAATCAGTCATGGCCTTAAAATTATCTGCTGCATAGAAGGTTAGCAAGTAAACACATTAACAAAGTACAGAAAAGGTTCATTTGAAGTTTTAAGAAGAAAAATTAATCAGTTATTCTGTGTGCTCCAATACAAGTGACCACTGAATACCATGGATACACACACAACATGGGGTTCCTAAACACATGGCAAGGGAGACTCATGGAGGAACTCAGGAAGAACTTGGTGGAGAGAGCATTAGTTAATATTGAAGGAATGGTAGGGGTAAAATAAGCATAGAAGTGAGAGTAGGTGTGAAAATGACGTGAGGGAGATCTGGAATAGTTTTAAACTGAAAACGAGCATGGTAATAGTGGAGTTCAAGGTAAGGATGAAAGATAAATGCAAAAATAAGGGTGGAGAGTTAGGGGAAGGCTGGATTATGAGGATCAGTGTGTGCTAAATAATTCAGATTTTATATGAACGGCTTATTTATGGGAGGCCTTTGAAGGATTTTAAATACCAGACTGACTTGATCAGTTTGCCTTTCAAGAAAGATCATTCTACCAAACATGAGGACGATAAACTGGAAAAGGACTGAACTAAAGCCAAGGAAATCAGTAATAAAATATGGAGTAGCCCAATCAAGGGATATTAAGGGATATGAGATCATAGAAGGGAGTGAATTATAAGAGATACTGAGAAAACAAAACAGTAAGATTTAGGTACTATTACATGTGAGTGTCAACAGAGAAAGGAGAGTCAAGGATGGCTGCCAGCCTCTCATTTGTGTCTTGTGTGAGTCAATGATTGACAAGTAACAACCACTAAATCTCTCTGGTGGATAACAGTACACAATAATTTCTTGCTTATACACCTGCAGCTGTAGCTTGAGCACAACTGGACTTGATTCTAAATGTTAGGTTGGATCCAATCATCCAATCTACTTCACATGTCTCTCATCTTCCATAGACTAACACCTACATAAATCATTTTCTTATCACAAAAGCAGAAAGCCAGCCCAATGGCTTTTTAAGCCTTTGTGTCATGTATACCAACATTGCATTGGCCAAACAAAGTCATGTGGTGGAGTGTGAAGTCAAGAAGTGGTCAAACGACTGCACCCACCATGGAGTTAAGGCAAGGGTGTGTGTGTATGACACCGATCCAAGAAAATGAAGAACTGAGGCCAGTGATTCAATCTACCACCCAATCCCATGTGGGTGGTGGGTAACTCCTATGATAAAGAACTAAAGAGAAAGAACATTATTTGAACATAGGAAAAAAAATGGAATTTGAGTTTGGACATATTGCAGTGCCTCTAGCACTTCAAATCACTGATGTTTAGCAGGTAGATATATATATATGGCTGCTGGGAGAATTATATCTGTGCTGGGATTACAGATGGGGAGTTGTCAGCACTGATATTTAGAAGACATTGTAGACTGAATAATGAAGAGACTCGGGGGAAAGAAGCACAACATTTAAGGGATGAGCAGCAGCAGAAGATCCATAAAGGAAAATGAGATAAATAGTAGAGAAACAAAACCAAAGAATAAACTGATTTTATGTGCCAAAAGCTACACAGGGGCCCAGGGAGAAAAGGATTGAGAATTCTTAATTGGATTTAAAATTTGAAAGTGCATTAGTAGCCTTATCACAACCATTTTCAAAAACATGGTAAATAGAAACCTGGATCCATCTCAAAAAGACTACTTATTACCTCCCAGGTTTCCACGTTATCTCCTTTCCCTCAACCCTACCATCCCTTCTATTTCCCTTCAATACAAAGGTAACTCTGCCTCTTGAACATGTCCTATATGGGTAGCCTATCCTTTCTCCAGGGGAACTTCCTGACCCAGGAATCAAACCAGGGTTTCCTGTATAACAGGTGGATTCTTTATGTACCAGCTGAGCTACCAGGGAAGCCCTGTGTTGGTTCAACTCAACATTTCTTCCTCTTACACCACTACAGTAACCACCATATCCTACAATAGGTTCCTAGCAAGTCTCCTGCCTCCACTCTTATCCATGTTGCTATTCAACTTCACATCACAAATAGACAGATCTTTAAAAATAAGATTAAGGTAATCACAATATATATTTCCCTATATAAAATAGCACTCCTACCCCTAATACCCTGGAAGTCCTACACAGTTTGATCTCGGACAATCTCTTCTACTACTCTCCCTGCAGGTCAGTGCATTTCACCCAAATTGTCCTTAATAAATCTCAGTGACCTCAAAGTTGTCCTTACTTAGAATTTTTGAACTAACTACTGCCTAGTTCTATAGCTGGCTCTTCTGCTAGAAAACCAACTTCTTAAAGTCTGAGATAACATTTACTTGACATTCTCTGTCCACTGATTTCATATTGCTTACTTTCTAATAATTAAAGTTTTAGTTTAAATGAAACTTTCTTTGAACACTGAAATGAGTTGCTTTATAGTTTTTTTCTGTCATAAAATCCTACTCTAATGTTAAACAATGTACTTTCCAGTATCTAAATTTTTTTTTGGTTATTGTTATTTATTTTTTTGTCTCTTAATATTTGACAGATGTATTCAGTTCAGTTCTGTTCAGTTGCTCAGTCATGTCCAACTCTTTGCATCCCCATGAATTGCAGCATGCCAAGCCTCTCTGTCCATCACCAATGCTCGGAGTTCACACAAACTCATGTCCATCGAGTCGGTGATGCCATCCAGCCATCTCATTCTCTGTCATCCCCTTCTTCTCCTGCCTCCAATCCCTCCCAGCATCAAAGTTTTTCCCAATGAGTCAACCGTTCACATGAGGTGGCCAAAGTATTGGAATTTCAGCTTTAACATCAGTCCTTCCAAAGAACTGGTGGCTCAGAGGTTAAAGCATCTGCCTGCAATGCAGGAGACCTGGGTTCAATCTCTGGGTCAGGAAGATCCCTGGGGAAGGAAATGGCAACCCACTCCACTATTCTTGCCTGGAGAGTCCCATGGACGGAGGAGTCTGGTGGGCTACAGTCCACAAGGGCAAGACTGAGCAACTTCACATTCACTTTCCCTTTCCAAAGAACACCCAGGACTGATCTCCTTTAAAATGGACTGGTTGGATCTCCTTGCAGTCCAAGGGAGTCTCAAGAGTCTTCTCCAGTACCACAGTTCAAAAGCATCAAATCTTCAGTGTTCAGCTTTCTTCACAGTCCAACTTTCACATCCATACATGACTACTGGAAAAACCATAGCCTTGACTAGACAGACATTTGTTGGCAAAGTAATGTCTCTGCTTTTGAATATTCTATCTAGGTTGGTCATAACTTTCCTTCCAAGGAATAAGTGTCTTTTAATTCCATGGCTGCAATCACAATCTGCAGTAATTTTGGAGCCCCCAAAACAAAGTCTGACAGTTTCCACTGTTTCCCCATCTATTTGCCATGAAGTGATGGGACCAAATGCCATGATCTTCATTTTCTGAATGTTGAGCTTTAAGCCAACTTTTTCACTCTCCTCTTTCAATTTCATCAAGAGGCTTTTTAGTTCCTCTTCACTTTATGCCATAAGAGTGGTGTCATCTGCATATCTGAGGTTATTGATATTTCTCCCAGCAATCTTGATTTCAGCTTGTGCTTCTTCCAGCTCAGCATTTCTCATGATATACTCTGCATATAAGTTAGAGAAGAAGGGTGACAATATACAGCCTTGACGTAGTCCATTTCCTATTTGGAACCAGTTTGTTGTTCTATGTCCAGTTCTAACTGTTGCTTCCTGATCTGCATATAGGTTTCTCAACAGGCAGGTCAGGTGGCCTGATAGTCCCATCTCTTTCAGAATTTTCCACAGTTTATTGTGATCCATACACTCAAAGGCTTTGGCATAGTCAATAAGGCAAAAATAGATGTTTTTCTGAAACTCTTTGCTTTTTCAATGATCCAGCAGATGTTGGCAATTTGATCTCTGATTCCCCTGCCTTTTCTAAAACCAGCTTGAACATCTGGTTCACAATTCATGTATTGCTGAAGCCTGGCTTGAAGAATTTTGAGCATTAGTACCTTTTTACAAGTCACTTCCATAACTCTCAGACATGGAACTGGACTTTAGTGGATATTAGAAATTCTTATTGAATAAATGTATAGCATTTTGAAGTAACTGCATGAGTTGAAGAGTAAACATGAGAAAAAAATTGGAAACTCTGAGGGTAAAAAATTAATTCTAAACCTTGACCAAGACAAAAAGGGGAGATAATAAAGTACTCAGAGGGAACAAACATTATTTATTTTTACATTATGTATGACTTATGTATTTTATTGCAATGCTTTTAGAGTTTTAAATGCTGATGAGAGTGGAAGCCGAGAGAGCATATAAAGCAGAAAAAGCAAATAACAAAGGAGATCTGCTCATGAGGAATTGGAGATGGTACGTTTAGAGTATGAATGAAATTATTAGATACTGACAGAAAATGGAAACTTCTTCCACTTAAACTGGCAAGAAGAATGAAAATGAGTGATTGTTTTTTTCTTTGTAAAAACTGCTGTACCTACCATTGTATAATCTATTCTTTGCACTTGATATTAATGCATGCTTTTCTTCTCATTTTTACTTATGAAGATGACTGCACAAAATTTTTTATTTATGAAGAGATGTGCTATACTTATTTATCTGATATATTTCTTTTACTTGAAAGTAGAAAGTTTGTTTCCAGTTGTTTATTATTATAAATCAGATTCAGTTCAGTTCAGTTCAATCGCTCAGTCATGTCAAACTCTTTGCGACCCTATGAACCTCCACGCCAAGCCTCCCTGTCCATCACCAACTCCGGGAGTCCACCCAAAACCATGCCCATCGAGTCGATGATGCCATCCAACCATCTCATCCTTTATCGTCCCCTTCTTCTCCTGCCCTCAATCTTTCGCAGCATCAGGGTCTTTTCTAGTGAGTCAGCTCTTTGCATCAGGTGGCCAAATTATTGGAGTTTCAGCCTCAGCATCAGTCTTTCCAATGAACACACATGATTGATCTCCTTTAGGATGGACTGGTTGGATCTCCTTGCAGTCCAAGGGACTCTCAAGAGTCTTCTCCAACACCACAATTCAAAAGCATCAGTTCTTCGGTGCTCAGCTTTCCTTCTTTATAGTCCAACTCTCACTTCCATACATGATCACTGGAAAAACCATAGCCTTGACTAGATGGACCTTTGTTGGCAAAGTAATGTCTCTGCTTTTTAATATGCTGTCTAGGTTGGTCATAACTTTGCTTCCAGGGAGTGTCTTTTAATTTCATTTCTGCAATTGCCATCTGCAGTGATTTTGAAGCCCAGAAAAATAAAGTTTGACACTGTTTCCACTGTTTGCCCATCTATTTGCCATGAAGTGATGGGACTGGATGCCATGATCTTAATTTTCTGAATGTTGAGCTTTATGCCAACTTTTTCACTCTCCTCTTCCACTTTCATCAAGAGGCTCTTTAGTTCTTCACTTTCTGCCATAAGGGTGGTGTCATCTGCATATCTGAGGTTATTGATATTTCTCCTGGCAATCTTGATTCCAGCTTTTGCTTCCTCTAGCCCAACATTTCTCATGATGTGCTCTGCATATAAATTAAATAAGCAGGGGGACGATATACAGCCTTGATGTGCTCCTTTTCCTATTTGGAACCAGTTTGTTGTTCCATGTCCAATTCGAACTGTTGCTTCCTGACCTGCATACAGGTTTCTCAAGAGGCAAGTCAGGTGGTCTGTTATGCCCATCTCTTACAACAAACTATATATATTTATATATGGAATAAATATATAAATCTTTATGCAAGTTTTAGAATATCTCAATGGAAAAAAACTACAGTTGATGTTCTTAAAGACTTTGAAGTCATGATACATATTGCAAAACTGACCTGCAAAATTGTTTCCAACTTATTACCTTCTAGCCTCATGAACAATAGGTATTATCTACTGAAAGTTTTGACAATTTGATGGCTGAAAATTTGGACTTCTTTTAAGGTGTGCTTCTCTGATTTCTAGTATAGATTAAGTTTTTGCACAGAATATTTTCTTTTTATTTCTTTTGTGAGTTGTTTGTTCATTTCAGCTGTCTAATTTTCTACTGGAACATTTGTCTTTTACAATTTCTGATAGTTCTTCATATGTTTACATGTTATTTAAGGGTAACATAAAATTATTGTTTCACAGATTCTAATATAATATATCATGGTAACATATATCATTATATTATATATAACAAGCAGTAATGTATACATTATGGGCTTCCCTGGTTGCTCAGTTGATAAAGAATCTGCCTGCAGTATAGGAGACTCTGGTTTGATCCCTGGGTTGGGAATATCCCCTGGAGGAGAGCATGGCAACCCATTCTAGTATTCTTGCCTGGAAAATCCCCATGGACAGAGAAGCCTGGTGGGCTACAGTCCATGGGGTCACAAAGAGTCATACATGACTGACTGGCTAAGCATAGCATCACAGTGTATACACTGTATTATACATAATATGAATAGCAGGAATAATTAAATTATAACACTCAATTGAATTTAAAATTCATCAGGGATGTTAAATTGTGCAAAACAAACAAACAGAAAGCCTGTGCTTGTTGTGCTAGGCAACCTTCAAAAATGCCCAGGTTCTTACCCTAGAAATTGCAAATATGTTATGTTACCTGGAAAAAGGGATTTTGCACAAGACTACTGAATTTAAAACACAGGCCTAAATTAACCACATTAACCCTTAAAAGCAAAAAAAAAAATTCTTGCTGGGAGTAATAATATGTGACAGTAAGGATGTCGGAAAGAGGCCAGCAGTGAGAGAAATTTGCTGTGCCGTTAGTGGCATACTGAGCCTATGTGCAATAACAAGAGAGAGACCTCTGGGAGAGAAGGGATCCATTCCAGCTGACAGCCCACAAGGAACTGAGGACGGCAGTTTTCTGAATGCATACATCTGAAGCCATCCAACAATCTGAGTTTCCCACAAAATCTAGATAAGAGTCCAGGCTGGCAACTGCCTTGAATGGCCATGTAAGTCTTAGGTCAAATATAATGCCTAAACCCCTCCAGACTCCTGACCTACAGAACTGAGAGAAAATAAATGTATATTGCTTTAAATCACTAAGTTTGTAATAATCAATAACAGCAGCAATTGAAAACTAATATAATTTAAAACAACAAAATAAGGTGTATACATTCAGGCAGACCACTGAATTTTAAAATCTAAAGTTCATCAGATTTAGAATTACCTAATTTTATGAAATCACAGATGATCTAGAACAAATCTTATAGTAGAGTAAAACTTTCCAAGTTTTTAAATAAAAATATAACATTAATTGGAAAGTTTTTATTTACAGGCTAGATTAACACTAGAAACTTGAAATTAGAATATTCTTGATATTTCTTAATTTTTCCTACTAATTATGAAAATTAATGATCTCTTGCTGCTGATTACATACTTCTGACCATGTAAAGTAGTAAGTAAAAGACTATATTTTTGCTTCAATGAATGAAATATAGATAAAATGTAGAAGTAAAAATTTATCTTTGATACAAAATTTAAAAGGAGATAATTAAAAAAACAGTCACTATAACTAATTTATTTTCCAATTCATAACTCTTAAGATATAGAAGAATTATTCTGAGAGATTGTAAAGCAAATAAAATAACTGCTCATAAAATGATGAATATATGAGTATGTTATTTGATTAACAGACCCAAGGTGTGATAAAATTTTCCCAATGTCATTGCATCCTACTATTGAATAACTGTTATCATTCAACTCAAGAAGCTGCAAAACATTTTTTTCCCATCTCTTCACAGACTTAGAAAACATGATTTAGAATATACACTTCTAATCCAATGATATCTCATATTTGATAGTAGCCTAAAGACATCTTATTGTCTTATCAGAATTACATTCACTATGCCTGAATCAATCATTAAAAATGTTTGTGAAAAGTACAAATTGGCAAGAGACAAGAACATAGCCCATCAATGTGAGATTACTTTGAAAAAGAACGTCCATTCACTTAATGATTTTAAATTAGAAAATGATGGTGTAAGGATGATATTCTTTAACAGGCTTAATTTGATCATTATTTCTAAGAACCTACTAGTATACTAACCTCTGCATACTGGTTGGATGAGTATGCATTTTTTCCACACTCTTTGTCTTGTACACTTCTCTCAGAGCAATTCAGGAGTATCTACCAGAGCAATGAATAACAGTCATTTCTCTTTTTTTAATCTTAAAGTCAAGGATCTGAGGACACAAGTTTGACAAATACCATTCATAATTATTTCTAGCAAGTTCAGTCTTAGGAGAAATACTAATGGATCAGGATAGTGGTTACTTCAAGTAATACATACAGGGTGACATTGAATGAAAATGATCTGACAATATCTTATAGCTAAAACACAAGGTCACTGGAATGAACACTTTGAAGAAATATCTTTTAGTTCAAAGAACTGCTAAACTATTTAAATACAAATATTTCCATGATAATGATACTTAGAGAAAAGCATGCAGGAACATTATTTTTATAACATAAACATAAATTTTTGAATTAACATTATTATTTCTTCTTCTATAGTAATTTATCCATCATTCAATCACTAGAACTTAATACTCAACATATATGAGATGTGTGACATATGATTCTTGCATAAATTAATGAATGAATTGCTAAAACTCTCTTTGTATTTTAAGAAATAAATTCTGTAGGTAATAGCCATTAGCAGAAAATACCATGTTGGACAAGTCTTCCACACTGTTGATTTTGGACCTGCAACTGGAAAATGAGCCAGAGATGAGAGAATAAGAACAAAAGGAAGATGGCCAACAGGAGCAGTATACAACAAGGTCACAAGTTATCTGTTGAATGTCAGAGACCTGATTCTCACGTCTTTCTCTGCCACTTTATATTTGGTGATCTTGGTCAAGTAATTTAGCTCAAGACTTATTTTCCTCATCTGTAAATAGTAATAATAATATTAAACTTATAAGATTGCTGTGAAGATTAAATATAATAACATCATCACTGCCTTGCACTTTGTCTAACATAAGGGGCTTCCCTAGTAGTTCAGAAGTTAAAGAATCTGACCACAATTCAGAAAACCAGAGTCTGAGCCCTAGGTCAGGGAGATTGGAGAAGGGAATGGCAACCCACTCTAGTATTCTTGCCAGGAGGATTCCATGGACAGAGGAGCCTGGTGGGCTACAGTCCATGGGGCTGCAAAGAGTTGGACATGACTGAGCAACTAACACACACTTGTCTAACACATAAGAGTCAATAATAAATAGTAATTATTATGGATATTTTGAACTAAAGTAGCAAGAGTAGTTTTCAGCTTAGTTATTTTAGAATGAATATTAAGAAGCCCCCTTTCATTTCTTTTCCTTGTTAAGCGGAATCCTTTCATTAACTCCTGGATCCTCACTGATTTTCATTATATCTCACTAATAGAAGATGAAACCAACCATCACTGATTGCATTATGATTAACTTCGCTAGTTGTCATTTTCAAACAGTGAAGGATGATATGGCAATGATATCTCTTAATTAGTTAAACATTTCTCATTTATAAACTAGAAAGGATATTATATTTCAATGAATTTAAATGTGTTTTGACCCAATGAAGCTAATTCTCTTGTTCATGGATGTGGGCTATTTAAAACAGCATTTAGTAGGGGTTATCAGGTCAGGGAGAATTACCACTTTTCTCAAAGGCAAACCAAGTAGTTATATTAAAAAGGCTATGTCTGCATCTATAGCCTGAATTACTTAGCCAATGGCAAAGTAAAAGAGGGTCATAATCCATAGTGAAAACTGAGGAAATCTCACTAAGGCTAAAACAGTAGATTTTACCAAATTATGCTATTCACCTTCATTCTATTTCCCTCCACACTTTTTATCCCCAGGAATGGTTTAAATAGAATTTCATCCCTCTATTGTTAGAAAGTTCTGCCTTACATTCTGCTTAAAATCTGCTTCCATGGAACAACTGCCTCAGACTCCAAATAGTGAAGAAGTGAAGAAAATATTTTACCTATAAAATCTTAATCATTTTATTCACTCTAACTCATAAGATGTTTCATCATCTATAAATATATATGTATATGTGCATATGCATATAAATCTATAAGATATGTGCGTGTGTGTCTGTATAAAACTTTCAGACATTTCTTATGTAGAAGGTGTAAAAATATGGTGTTTGAAAAGAAGAGTTATTCCACGTAGATAACAGATTTCCCACCTAAATGCAGTGACACCTTCCTAGACACAAATTCAACAGCAATTCATTAAGAGAAAAATAAACTAAAAAGTAACATTTTAAAAAATGTTACTGCATCATAATAATAAACAATTGTTTTCCTTTTATATATACTTTTTTACCAAAATGGAATACATTGTAATGAAATAGCTCCTTGACTTAGGAAGCACTGATTAAACACAGCCTCACTGTAAAGCTGAACTGTGCGTGACTTTATCAGGTCCTGATATGATGTTCCCAGATCCCTTCTAGACCTAGCTTCAGTTTGTTGGAGTTAATTTCCATACAAATATAGGCAAAACTAAAAGGAACAACAGAATGTGAAACTGTTTACTCTGTAAGAATTCTGCATTGTTTCCAGTTATTTTGTCTCTAAAAATGTCATTTTGTGATATTAGAAGCCTTTTGATTCAAATCTCTCAGATGGTGGTATTCCAACGAACTTACAATGACATTGGAAAATTAGAATTCTCAGTTATTAACTGTGTATTAAAAACTGTCTACTCTTAACTAATCCATTTTCCCTAGCTTTTCTGCTTGATTTACATTTCCTTCTATTCCTCTTTCACCCTTCTTTCCTTTTTTTCCTTTCCTCATCCCTCCCTCCTCTCCCCCTCTCTTCTCCCTCTCTCTAAATAAGACAAAACACAAGCTTTATCTGGGAGATTTATGTTCTTTTAGTATGATAAAGTGGGATTCCTAAAATTCTGACTGCTTAAAAGTTTTTTTTTAATAAATCTGCCTCATCTTGTGAACTTATCTATTGGAAAAATACTATCATTGTCTATCACTTGCTAAAAAGAGACTGTACTAAGCCTATTTAGAATCAATGCATGCTTAGTCACTTTGGTTGTGGCATGGACAGAGGAGCCTGGAAGGCTATAGTCCATGGGACTTCCCAGGCAAAAATACTGCAGTGGGTAGCTATTTGTTTTCCAGAGGATCTTTGTGGACCAGAGATCGAACCCAGGTTTGATGGTCCTTTGCCATTTGAGCCACTAGGAAAAGCTCCTTACAATCTGTACCAAGTATTTAAATAACTGCTTATATTTATTTGTGACTATAAATTTTTTTCCATTTCATTAGGCAAAAACCCCTAAATATTAGTTAAGTCACAATGCTCCTGTGAAAATGTACTAATCAGTCATAGAACACACTGTTCTGCATGATATTCTTGTAACATGAAGTAATATATTTTAGATTATTTAATGCTTAGAAAATACCATAACATTAAAAATTCAAATTTAATCAGTACTCATAAAAATGATAGAAAGTTTGTGGGAGAGTGTTAAAGTTTCACATAAACTTAGTCATCTTGGTATAAATGTACTATAATAAATGATAAATTTTAATGAGTGAAGCAATGCAGTTGGTGTACCATCTAAAAACAAAGCATAGACTAAACATATGGCAATTGATAGCTAATCTAAACGTCAAGGTCATGGGTATCACAAGTCACTGTTTTTTTCATGCATCACCTATCTGATCCTGCTGATGACAAAAGCTCAGATAACTGCTTATAATAAGTTCAGCAGGGCTCTGGTTTGGGCTATAGAGAGTGTACAGTATGATTAGGGTTTTGCTGAGCTAGAGAACTACTTAAAAGTGCAATAGAACAATTTCATGAATTTATTCATCAAGGTCACTGCATTACCAGGGTCTGTGTTCAGATTTTTGGGCCTGTATTATATCGAGATTGAAATGTTATTTTTGCATCACAGAATTAAAATTCTTAAATGAATATACATTCCTAAGTTCAGTTCAGTTCAGTTCAGTGGCTCAGTTGTGTCTGACTCTTTGCGATCCCATGAATCACAGCACACCAGGCCTCCCTGTCCATCACCAACTTCTGGAGTTCACTCAGACTCATGTCCATCGAGTCAGTGATGCCATCTAGCCATCTCATTCTCGGTCATCCCTTTCTCCTCCTGCCTCCAATCCCTCCCAGCATCAGAGATTTTTCCAATAAGTCAACTCTTCGCATGAGGTGGCCAGAGTACTGGAGTTGCAGCTTTAGCATCATTCCTTCCAAAGAAATCCCAGGGCTGATCTCCTTCAGAATGGACTGGTTGGACCTCCTTGCAGTCCAAGGGACTCTCAACAGTCTTCTCCAACACCACAGTTCAAAAGCATCAATTCTTCAGCACTCAGCCTTCTTCACAATCCAACTCTCACATCCATACATGACCACAGGAAAAACCATAACCTTGACTAGACGGACCTTAGTCGGCAAAGTAATGTCTCTGCTTTTGAATATACTATCTAGGTTGGTCATAACTTTTCTTGCAAGGAGTAAGCGTCTTTTAATTTCATGTCTGCAGTCACCATCTGCACTGATTTTGGAGCCCCCAAAATAAAGTCTGACACTGTTTCCACTGTTTCCCCATCTATTTTCCATGATGTGATGGGACAGGATGCCATGATCTTCATTTTCTGAATGTTGAGCTTTAAGCCAACTTTTTTCACTTTCCTCTTTCACTTTCATCAAGAGGCTCTTTAGTTCCTCTTCACTTTCTGCCATAAGTTTGGTGTCATCTGCATATCTGAGGTTATTGATATTTCTCCCGGCAATCTTGATTCCAGCTTGTGCTTCTTCCAGCCCAGCGTTTCTCATGATGTACTCTGCATAGAGGTTAAATAAGCAGGGTGACAATCTACAGCCTTGACGTACTCCTTTTCCTATTTGGAACCAGTCTGTTGTTCCATGTCCAAGTCTAACTGTTGCTTCCTGAACTGCCTATAGATTTCTCAAGAGGCAGGTCAGGCGCTCTGATATTCCCATCTCTTTGAGAATTTTCCACAGTTTACTGTGATCCACACTGTCAAACGCATTGACATAGTCAATAAAGCAGAAATAGATGTTTTTCTGGAATCCTTTGCTTTTTCGATAATCCAGCAGACGTTGGCAATTTGATCTCTGGTTCTTCCCAAATTAAATCCCTTATGATTATACAGTGGAAGTGAGAAATAGATTTAAGGGACTAGATCTGATAGATAGAGTGCCTGATGAACTATGGATGGAGATTCGTGACATTGTACAGGAGACAGGGATCAAGACCATCCCCATGGAAAAGAAATGCAAAAAGCAAAATAGCTGTCTGGGGAGGCCTTACAAATAGCTGTGAAAAGAAGAGAGGTGAAAAGCAAAGGAGAAAACAAAAGATATAAGCATCTGAATGCAAAGTTCCAAAGAATAGCAAGAAGAGATAAGAAAGCCTTCCTCAGCGATCAATGCAAAGAAACAGAGGAAAAGAACAGAATGGGAAAGACTAGAGATCACTTCAAGAAAATTAGAGATACCAAGGGAACATTTCATGCAAAGATGGGCTCGATAAAGGACAGAAATGGTATGGACCTAACAGAAGCAGAAGATATTAATAAGAGGTGGCAAGAATACACAGAAGAACTGTACAAAAAGATGTTCATGACCTAGGTATTCACAATGGTGTGATCACTCACCTAGAGCCAGACATCCTGGATAATGAATCAAGTGGGCCTTAGAAAACATCACTGCAAACAAAGCTAGTGGAGCTCATGGAATTCCAATTGAGCTATTTCAAATCCTAAAAGATGATGCTGTGAAAGTGCTGCACTCAATACGCTGGCAAATTTGGAAAACTCAGCAGTTGCCACAGGACTGGAAAAGGTCAGTTTTCATTTCAATCCCAAAGAAAGGCAATGCCAAAGAATGCTCAAACTACTGCACAATTGCACTGATCTCACACACTAGTAAAGTAATACATTCCTCACTCTAACTTAATTCCTTTAGGATAGAAATATACTTTTCTGAAGTTTTTGACAAGAACAAAATCAGGAATTCCAGTTAAGCACTAGGATTTATTAAGGAATTTCATCTTGAATTAAGGAGTAATTTATTTGGAACATATTGAGAAATCTAGATAAAGTTAAAAGACAAATGTAATGATCTTAGTGATAACCTATACTGTGCAGACTGATTTATAAAGATTACATGTGATATTATTTTGATTGATATTGTAAAAAGAAATAAGTTAAAAAAAAGCTACATAAGAGAGTTTACCTGTCAGAACAATGAGGGCTACTTGTACCTCTCATTTTATTTGTCATAGAAACATGTTTATCTGAAATTTTTAAGTTGCTCCTGTCAGTAATATTTTAGTTAATTTAATCAGTAACTTAATCACAGAAGCTAATTACTTAAGGATCATTATAAAGAGAAGAGAAATGATTGACATGCTTAAAAGATTTAACTATTAATTAGGTTCCCTGCTGGCTCCCATGGTGAAGAATCTGTTCACAATGCAGGAAGACCTGAATTCCGTCGCTGGGTTAGGAAGATTCCCTGGAGGCAAGAATGACTACCCACTTCAGTATTCTTGAGCCTGGTGGATTCCATGGACAGAGGAGCCTGGCTACAGTCCCTGGGGTTGCAAATATTTGGACACCACTCAGATGGTAAAGCGTCTGCTTGCAGTGCAGGAAACCCAGGTTTGATCCCTCGGTTGGGAAGATCCTCTGGAGAAGGAAATGGCAACCCACTTCAATACTCTTGCCTGGAAAATTCCGTGAACTAAGGAGCCTGCTAGGCTACAGTCAGCAAAGAGTTGGACACAACTGACTGACTTCACTTTCACTTTCAGAGATTAACACTTTCACTTTCAGGTATTCGAGGCTTTTCTGAGGCACCAAGGACCGTCTGTATTCGTATGAACAATAATCATTGCCAAATTCACCTATGTTTCTTACAAAAAACAAGCTGAGACTTAAAGATATTATTAGTAACGCCACAAAAACTGATGTCTGAGATAAATGTAAATTCTTAGGAATATCTTGTCCATTCTTTGAATGCCTGGTAAGACTGCAGACACTCTACTTACATTTAAAATGTATCAAAAGATCAATTTCTCAACCTTAATACATTCAGAGGCTGGGTAGGCCAATTTATTTCCTTTAGGAAGCAATATTCATACAACTCTGCTACATTCCTGCATCCAGGTATTTATTACCTAAGCATGGCATATGATTAGGCCTTTACTTTTGGGTGCTGCTGCCACTTTTTGCCAAGGAAGTTATCAAGCTAAGCAGTTTCAATCTTTAGCCCCATACAGTGCTTCTGGGTGTAAATTCCATTTCTTTTGGTGTAAATATGATTTACTTATTACTCTGTTCAAATAAACCCTCATATTGAGCAACTGCTTCCTTACCTTTCCCTTATCTGAGCATTAATGCTTCATGCTCAGCTTTTGTGAGGAAATTATTTTACATCAATAAATCATAATACCAAATTTAATTTTATAAGTTGAACATTATTAGTAAGATATAGAGAATGGTTATAATTGTATTAAAATTTTCAATAACAAATATTTGGGGGATTTCCTGAATTATAATTGACAAACATAACTATATGTGTTAGTTGCTCAAGTTGTGTCTGACTCTTTGTGAGCCCTTGAACTCCATGGTATTTTCCAGGCAAGAATACTGAAGTGGATTGCCATTTCATTCTCCATGGGATCTTCCCAACCCAGGGATAGAACCCAGGTCTCCCACATTACAGGCAGATTCTTCACCATCTGAACTACTAGGAAATCCCCAAATAGCTATAAGATAGTTTAAAATTTCCCAAAATTCAGTTAAGCATCATCATATTATGTATTTACATTTTTTTTTTTTTCTGATGAGAACATGTAAGTTCTACTCTCAGAGCAAATTACAATTACAGAATATTTTGTACTATTGTCACCATGTTATATATCAGATGTGTATGAAAGTTAGTCACTCAGTCATATCTGAATCTTTGCAACTCCTTAGACTGTAACCCTTCAGACTTCTCTGTCCATGAAATTCACCAGGCAAGAATACTGGAGTGGGTAGCCATTGCCTTCTCCAGGGGATCTTCCTGACCCAGGGATCAAACCTGAGTCTCCTGCATTGCAGGCAGATGCTTTACTGTCTGAGCCACCAGGGAAGCCTTACTATAGTCACCATGTTATACATCAGATGTGCATACTTATACCTTATTAATCTTTTTAAGATTTATTTATTTTAATTAAAGTCTAATTACTTTACAATATTGTAGTGGTTTTTGCTATACATTGACATGAATCAGCCATGGGTTTACACGTGTTCCCCATCCTGACCCCCCTCCCACCTCTCTCCCCATCTCATCCCTCTGTGTCATCTCAGTGCACCAGCCCTGAGCACCCTGTCTCATGCATCAAAACTGGACTGGCAATCTAGTTCATATATGATAATATACATGTTTCAATGCCATTCTCCCACATCATCCCACCCTCGCCTTCTCTCACAGAGTCCAAAATACTGTTCTATACATCTGTGTCTCTTTTGCTGTCTCATGTATAAGGTTATCATTACCATCTTTCTAAATTTGATATATATGCATTAATATACTGTATTGGTGTTTTTCTTTCTGGCTTACTTCACTCTGTATAATAGGCTCCACTTTCATCCACCTCATGAGAACTGATTCAAATGCATTCTTTTTAATGGCTGAGTAATATTCCATTGTGTATATGTACCACAGCTTTCTTATCCATTTGTCTGTCGATGGACATCTAGTTTGCTTCCATGTCCTGGCTATTATAAACAGTGCTGCGATGAGCATTGGGGTACATGTGTCTCTTTCAATTCTGGTTTCCTTGGTGTGTATGCCCAGCAGTGGGACTGCTGGGTCATAAGGCAGTTCTATTTCCAGTTTTTTAAAGAATCTCCACACTTTTCTCCATAGTGGCTGTACTAGTTTGCATTCCCACCAACAGTGTAAGAGGGTTCCCTTTTCTCCACACCTTCTCCAGCATTTATTGTTTGTAGATTTTTGGATCGCAGCCATTCTGAATGGCATGAAATGGTACCTCATTGTAGTTTTGATTTGTATTTCTCTGATGAGTGATGTTGAGCATCTTTTCATGTGTTTGTTAGCCAGGTATTTGTCTTCTTTGGAGAAATGTGTTTAGTTCTTTGGTCCATTTTTTGATTGGGTCATTTATTTTTCTGGAATTGAGCTGCAGGAGTTGCTTGTATATTTTTGAGATTAGTTATTGGTCAGTTGCTTCATTTGCTATTATTTTCTCCCATTCTAAAGGCTGTCTTTTCACCTTGTTTATAGTTTCCTTTGTTGTGCAAAAGCTTTTAATTTTAATTAGGTCTCATTTATTTTTGCTTCTATTTCCATTACTCTGGGAGGTGGGTCATAGAGGATCCTGTTGTGATTTATGTCAGAGAGTGTTTTGCCTATGTTTTCCTCTAGGAGTTTTATAGTTTCTGGTCTTAGGTTTAGATCTTTAATCCATTTTGAGTTTATTTTTTGTGTATGGTGTTAGAAAGTGTTGTAGTTTCATTCTTTTACAAGTGCTTGACCAGTTTTCCCAGCACCACTTGTTAAAGAGATTGTCTTTTCTCTGTTGTATATTCTTGCCTCCTTTGTCAAAGATAAGGTGTCTGTAGGTGCATGGATTTATCTCTGGGCTTTCTATTTTGTTCCATTGATCTATATTTCTGTATTTGTGCCAGTACCGTACTGTCTCGATGACTGTAGCTTTGTAGTATAGCCTGAAGTCAAGCAGGTTGATTCCTCCAGTTCCATTCTTTTTCTCAAGATTACTTTGGCTATTCAAGGTTTTTATTTTCTTATAACACAAAGTCCGTACCCTTTACCAATGTTTATCCACTTCCCCCACAGCCCATATTCTGGCAACCACCATTCTACTCTCTGTTTCTATGACTGCAAGTGTAACATTTTAATTTGTTTTAGATTCCACATATAAATTATACTTTCTTTAGCATATTTCACTGACCATAATGCCCTCAAGATCACTGTGGATGGTGACTTCAGCCATGAAATTAAAAGATGCTTGCTCCTTGGAAGAAAAGTTATGACCAACTGAGACAGCATATTAAAAAGCAGAGACAAAACTTTGCCAACAAAGGTCCATCTAGTCAAGGCTATGGTTTTTCCAGTAGTCATGTATGGATGTGAGAGTTGAACTATAAAGAAAACTGAGCACCAAAGAATTAATGCTTTCGAACTTTGGTGTTGGAGAAGACTCTTGAGGACCCCTTGGACTGCTAAGAGATCTGAACAGTTCATCCTAAAGGAAATCAGTCCTGAAATTCATTGGAAGGACTGATGCTGAAGCTGAAACTCCAATACTTTGCCCACCTGATACGAAGAACTGACTCCTGGGATAAATCTTTAATCAAATTTTCTGTTAATGGGCAGGGCTGTGTTCCCTCCTTATTATTTGACCTGAAGCCAAACTATGGTGGAGATAATGAAGATAATGAGGACCTCTTTCAGAAGGTCCCATTCAGGCAGTGCTGCACTCAGTGCCCGCAGCCCTGTAGCAAGCCACTGCCAACCCACACCTCAGTCGGAGACCTCTGGACACTCATGGGCAAGTCTGGGACAGTCTCTTCTGGGGTCACTTCTCCTTTCTCCTGGGTCCTGGTACACACAAGGTTTTGCTTGTGCCCTCCAAGAATCTGTTTCCCCAGTCTTGTGTAAGTTCTGGCAGCGCTATGGTGGGGTTAATGGTGGCCTCTCCAAGAGGGCTTATGCCATATCCAGGTCTGCTGTACCCAGAGCCTCTGTCCCTGCAGCAGGCCACTGCTGACCTGTACCTCCACAGGAGATACTCAGACAGTTCTGGCTCAGTCTCTGTGGGACATTCTTCCCCTGAAGTCATTATACATTTTATTTTATATTGGGGTATGAGCGATTAAGAACAATGTTGTAATTGTTTCAGGTGAACAGCAAAGGGATTCAGCCATGTATATACATGTATCCATTCTCTCTCAAATTCCCTTCCCATCCAAGCTGCCATATAACACTTAGCAGAGTTCGTTATGCTATACAGTAGGTCCTTGTTGGTTATCCATTTTAAATAGAGCAGTGTGTGCATTTCCATTCCAAACTCCCTAACTATACCTTTCTCCCATCCTTCTCCTCAGTAACCATAAGAGCACATACAGATAGCCAAAAGGCACATGAAAATATGTTCTACATTGTTAATTATTAGAGAAATGCAAATCAAAACTACAGTGAGTTATCACCAGACAGCAGTCAGAACTGCCATCATCAAAAAATCCACAGACAATAAATGCTGAAGAGGGTATGGAGAGAAGGGAACCCTCCTACACTGTTGGTGGGAATGTAAATTGGTACAGCTACTATGGAGCACAGAATGAAAGTTCCTTTAAAAACTAGAAATAAAGTTATTAAATGACCCTGCAATCCCACTCCTGGGCATAGATCTAAAAGGATACAGGCACCCCACTGTTTATTACAACACTGTTTACAATAGACAAGACATGGAAATAAGTTAAATATCCAGTGGCAGAAAAATGGGTAAAGAAGATATGGAACATACATATAATGGAATATTACTCAATCATTAAAAAGAATGAAATAATGCTATTTATATCAACATGCATGAACCTAGATATTGTCATACTGACAATCTGAAGTAAGTCAGAGTAGGAAAAATATCATGTGACATCTTTTATATGTGTAATCTAAAAAGAAATGACACAAATGAACTTACTTACAAAATAGAAACAATCTGACAGACTTAGAGAACAAACTTATGCATGTTCAATTTTGATCTTGCAACTGTACTGAATTTATTGATTAGTTCTAAGACTTTTTAAAAATGGAATCTAAGGTTCTCTATACATCAGATCGTAGCACTTGCAAATACTAATAGCTTTATTATTGTTTTTTTCATTCAATGCCTTTTATTTCTCTTTCTTGCCTACTTACTAGGGATAAAACTTCTAGTACTAACTAAAAATGAGTGCTGGAAATGGGCATCATTTTCTTCTTTCTAATTTTAGCAGGAAAGCTTTCACCCTTTAACTACTATGATGTTAATATGGGCTTGTGAGATATAAATTTAATATGTTGAGGTAAACTCCTTCAAGACCCAATTTATTGATAATTTTTATTTTGGAAGGATGTTGAATATTTTCAGAAACATATTTCTGCATCTAATGAAATGATCAAGTTTTCCTGGTAGCTCAGCTGGTAAATAATCCTCCTGCAATGGAAGAGACCCTGGTTCAATTCCTGGGGCGGGAAGATCTCCTGGAGAAGGGAGAGGTTAGCCTCTCCAGTATTCTTGGGCTTCCCTGATGGCCCAGATGGTAAAGAATCCACCTGAAATACCAGAGACCTGGGTTTGATCCCTGGTTTGGGAAGATCCCTGGAGAAAGCAATGGCTATCCACTCCAGCAGAACTGCCTGGAGAATTCCATAGACAAAGGAACCTGGCAGGCTACAGTTCACAGAGCTGCAAAGAGTAGGACATGGCTGAACAATTTCCACTTTCACTTTCAGTGAGATGATCATGTGATTTTTATCTTTCATTCCATTAACATGATGTATAACACATCAATTTGTGTATGTTGAACCACCCTTGCATCCCAGGGATAAATGCCACTTGATGATGGTGTATGATATTTTTAATATACTGTCAAATGTGGTTTGTTACTATTGTCTTAAAAAGATTTGCATCTATATTTATCTGGAATATTGGCTTATCATTTTCTTTCTTGAAGTCTTTCTCTGGCTTTGATATTACAGTAATACTGGTCTCATAAAATGAGTTTGAGAATCTTTCATCCTTTGCAATTTCCTGGAAGAGTTTGAGAAGAATTGGCATCAATTCTTTAAAAGTTCACTAGAATTCACAGGGAAAACATCTGGTCCTGGGCTTTTGTTTGTTGGGCTATACTTGATTACTGATTCAGTCTCCTTACTCATAATTTATCTGTTTTAATATTCAATTTCTTCATCATTCAGTATTGGTAGGTTTTATATATCTACAATACACCTGTTCCTTCTAGATTATCCAATTCTTTGGTATACAACTTTTTCATAGTAGTCTGTCATGCATTTTTGTATTTCTGTGGTATTAATAGTAATGTCTCTTCTTTCTTTTCTAATTGTGTTTGAATCCTCACTCTTTCTTTCTTAATCTAATGTCTATAGACATTTATAGCTATAAAATTCTCTCTTAATCCTGATTCTGCTTTGTTCCATAAGTTTGGGTATGTTGTGTATCCATTTTCATTTGTTTCAAGATTTTTTTATTTCTTCTTTGACTCTTTGGTTTTTTAAGAGTATGTTATTTCCCACAGAATAGTGAATTTCTAGTTTTTCTTTTTCTATTACTGATTCCTAGGTTCATACTACAGTGGTTGGAAAGACAGTTGATACAATTTCAATCTTCTTATATTTGCTAAGAATTGTTTTGTCATCTACCATATTAATTATCTTGGGAAATGCTCCATATGTGCTTGATAAGAATATATATTCTGCTACTGTTGGATGAAATGTTCTGTAATTGTCTGTTAAGTCCATCTGAGTCAATGTCCATCAAACCTAATAGTTTGTCAATATTTTCTTATCAATTTTCTATCTGGATAATCTATCCACTGTTGAAAGTGGGGTATGGAAATTTTCTGCTATTACTCTATTACAGTATTTCCCCCTTTAGGTATATTACTATTTGCTTTCTACATTATATGTAGGTATTTCTATGTAGAAGGCATAAATACTAGTGATATTCTTCCTGAAGAACTGATGATGTCTTTATATTATATAGTGACTTTCTTTTTCTCTTGTTACAGTGACTGGCTTAAAATCCCTGTTGTCTGATAGAATAGCTACTTCTGCTTTCTTTTGTTCTCCATTTGCTTGGGATATCTTTTTCCATCTTTTGTTTTAGCATAATGTGTCCTTAAGGTTGGAGTAAGTCTGCTGTATGTATATAACTGGGGTCTTATTTGTGATCCATTCAGCCACTCTATCTCTCTTACTGATAGGTATAAACTTATTATTGTCATTTTGTTAATTGTTTTCTGGCTGCTTTGTAGTTCCTTTGTTCCTATCTTCATCTCTTAATCTCTTCTTTCTTGATTCTCTGTAGTGATATGTTTTGATTCCATTTTCTTTATCTTTTGTGTATCTACTATAATTTTTTATTTTGTGGTTACCTCATGATAGGTTAGGTTCCTTCACAAGATGTTATAGAAAAAAAATGAACTAAATTTTTGGCCAATCCAATAACTTATATAAAATCATTTATAGTTTTAACAATCTATTTTAAGCTTATAACAACTTAACTTTGAACACATGTAAATGCTCAATATTTTTACACTCTTATACACATTTTGTTTTTGATGTCATAATTTATATATTTTATATAATATAGCTATTAACAAATTATTGTTATTGTAATTATTTTAATACTTCTAACAACATCACACATATCAAGTCATGATGTAGTTCACCCTAACTACAAACTTAGGCTTTCTCAAACTCTAAGATTTTCCTAAATATGCTTTTATTTCTTCATATAGATTTTTTTTTTTTAATTGCTGTCTCTTGAAGTTAGGGGAGCTTTACGGGAAGTTGATGAAAGGGTTGTTTTTAGATTAATCTTGTACAAAATAACATGTGAAAAGAAAAATCAGATGAAGGTTTGAAAATAGGAGAGTACCTTTGGAATCAGTTCAGTTCAGTTCAGTCGCTCATTCATGTCCAACTCTTTGCAACCCCATGGACTGTAGCATGCCAGGCATCCCTATTCATCAACAACTCCCAGAGTTTACCCTTTGGAATAACTGGGAATATTCCAGAATAAATGGTTAAGGAAATTTTTGCTACAGAAATAAATATAGCAAAACTTGAGTTAAAAGAACAAAGGGGATGATTTCTTCCTTTTGATTCTGGTGTGGTGGATTTTTAAAATATCGGTACTGTACTGGAAACCTTCAGTGCTATATAAAAACATCATCAATGTTTCTGAGATATTATTTTTCCCAGTGGACTTTTATTTTCTCAATGATATAACTAAGCTTTCTTGCTATTCGAAGTTCTAATTAGTTAGATGATTTTTTAATATCATCATAAATATTCCAAATAATATTCTTATTCTCACAATGACAAACTTTGATTAGAGGGAGAAAGTCAAAAGAAAATAATGAAGACAATCTAATAATAATAATAATAATTAACAATTTAACAATGTGAAGGAAGACAATATTCTTAGACACAGAGGAGGATGTTTCATAATTAAAAGTCCAGCCACTGAGCTGACAGAGATTGCATTTTCATGCAGCCACTTCTCTCCTTTTATTTATTAGAAATCATGAATATTAATGAGAAAAATTAACTTTTTCTATAACACTATGAAAGGTAAGTTTAGCTAATTAGATCTAAGCTTTGGATAGTCTTTATGACTTATAAAATTATATAAAAATTATATTTTTACTTAACAAATCAAATTTAATGAATATATAACTTGTAAAGATTTTGCTACAAAGTGACTGATACTGTTAGAATGAATTTGTGAAATACTGAGCATTTATAAACACAGATTCTGCTTCAGAATTGGAGCATGGGTAATCACCAAGCTAGAAGGAAAAACAATATCAGCTCACTGCACATATAAAAGCTGGATGAAACAAATGTTTTTGCTCATTTCACCCAAGTTCATCAAGACCCTAACGCTAGCAATAAATTTGATCATTTTTGGTGGGCAGACAGAAAGGGAACAAATTCCCCTATAACTTCTTGGTTCTAAAGAAGTTCAGTGCTCAAGCTGAGAAGATTAAGGAGAGGCTCTACCCCAGTGGCTGGATGAGTGTCTGAAGACCAGCTTTGGGAGCCGTAGGCTGAGGAGTAGAAAGCAGTGGCCTGAAGAAATCTGTGATATTCTTTAATGAAAGTCAACACTGCCTCCTCTCCCTCCAGTATTTCTGACCTTCTGTTATTCAGAAGGTGCCAAGAAGGAAGTGAAAGATGACTTCTCTCTATACAGAAAGAATGTAAATAGATGGAAAAGCAGGAAAATCTCCACTAAGTGCCTCAGTAAACACCTGGGAACCCACCTGCTTCTATAGCTATAGCTGGTCATGACAAAATTATCTTTCACCACTGGTTAGGTTGCCACCTCTTAAGCTACTCACACAAGTGAATCTGAGTCCCAAGAAGGCAACAAAGAAAAATAGCATTATATCTCTAGGCTCCCAGGAGCTTATTGAGGAAGATAAATCAGGCCACAAAATAGAGCTTTTGGACAATCCAGACAAAAATTTTATTTTTTAATACTAGGGGAGAGCACATTTAAGGAAGTTCAAGTATACTGTATCAAACATGGGAAAAAAATTTTTCTGGATCTTAAAAGAACTTGGGTTTCCAAATGATTCAATAAATTTTTAAAAAGTAGCATAATAACAATAATAAATGTGAATAACCAAGTGCAAAAAATAATAGTTTATAGCAAAGACAAAAATACATGATACAATGGACAACAGGGAAAAGATAAATAGTTGAGAGACTAAGTCCAGAAGATCTAGAGAACAATGGATGTAGAAGTTGAAGGAAAGTAAATATTGCTTTAAAAAGTATTGAGAGCTTTGAAATTAACAAAAGAAATTAAATACATAATAAAATTAACAATGGTAAGAAAAATGAACAAAAACTACAATGTAAAATAAATAGTAGACACAGTAAGGAAGAGGATATAAGGCATATCAATCATTATCCTGAAAGTGAAGCATTTGAATTCCTCATTAAAATGTAGAGATCATCAGATTATGTTAAAAAAATAAACACACAGCTATTTGATGCTTGAAAGAAACATTAAAAATAAGTAGATAAAGAGAAAATGCAAACAGTAATAAAACAGCATCAGACAAGGTGAAATTTAAGAAATTACAAAATATTTAATAATAAAATTTAAAATTTATGAAAAAACCCAATTCAAAACTCTGTTCCACACAAAATAGCAGATCATATGTGAGGCAAACACTAACAAAACTAAAAACAAAATTAAAAACATAAGCCTCAATTAAAATTTGAGTATGAAACTAGAATATCCCTCTTCTTTTCTTATACATATCTAGAAGGCAAAAATCAGTTAAGATTGCTATGATCTGAGTGTGTCTCTTGAAAAATCACACATTGAAATCCTATGTCTAATGTGGTAGTACTAGGAAGTGGAGACTTTGAAGTGAGATTAGGTCATGAAAGCAAAGCCCATATTAATAAGATTAAAGAGGCCAAGAGATCTCCCTCTCCCTTCCACTTTATAAGAATACAGAGAGAAGAGAGCAGTCTAAACTCTAGTACCCTCACTTTGACCATGCTGACACCTTGATGTAGGACTTCCAAACTCAAGAAATGTGAGAAATAAATTTTTACTGTTAATAAGCAACTGAGTCTATAGTATTTTGTTATAACAGCTAGGATAAAGGAAGAGAAGAGAATGTAAGAAATTAACTTTTAAAACCTATAATCTTGAACATGTACCCACATGCAAATATAGAACTTTAAATCCCTCAAATGGAGAATAAAGGTGGTTTTTTTTTTTTTTTTTGCTATATTCACAAAACACAAAACATAAAATCATTTTCCTTGGCATATAGAGACTATACAAATTAAAAGGTGAAAACATACACACTAGATAATCTGATCAGAATCCAATAAATTTAGAACTAAAGAATAAAGTGACAAATCATCTTAATCTATCAAAAATTAAGAAACAGACCCTTAGATAACCCACAGATCAAACAGGAAATCAAGAGAAAATTGCAGATCATCTCAAAGTCACTGAAAATAGAATTCTTCATACTGAAAACCCATAAGACACAGTAAAAACTATGCTGGAAAATGTATATTTAATTCTTTCAATATTAAAGAAGAAAGAATGTAAATGAAAAAAGTTAATTTACATATAAGCAAAAGAGAAATACATTGAAAGAAATGACATTAATGAAGATAAGAGCTGAAATTAACGAAGCAGTGCATGACCAAAATTAGTAGAAAGAATAAATTAAAAAATGAATTGTTTGGTAATAATGAATAAAATAGTTAAACTTCTTGTTAATGAAAAGGAGTTAAAAGGGAGGAAGGGGAGGGAAGAGAGAAAGAAAGTAACACATAAAATTAAGAGAAAGGAGATAGAGAAAAGATAATTAAAGTAATATTTGCCAACTCTATGGCAATGCATTTGAAAAGTTCTAAAAATGAGAGATTTCCTTATAAAAATATGTTACCAAAATTGACAATCCCCCAAATGGAAAATTTGAATAGATTAATTAACATAAAATTGCTGGCCCTTTCTGTTAAGTTTCTCAGAGCTTTTAAGAGAAGAATGATGGTAGCATACTACCCAATATTTTTGCTTTGAGAATGTAGAGTCAGTTAGCAGTCTTTCCTGTAAACAGATCGTATCCAATATAACTGCAAATGTAAAAGCCATAATCCCCAGGATTGTAGGTAGAGCCCACACCTGTAGCTCTTCAAGAGAAATCCTACCCAAGTGTACAGTGAAATGCAAAGATAAGTGGAAATCAGAAATACTCAGGCCATAATTCTTGCACATGTGTTTTACTTGTGTTTATGTGAGATTAAGGAGCCACTCAATTGTTACTCCAAATCTAGACTGATTTAATTTAAAAAGAAACTTGTTTTGATTCTTCCTTTTCATTTATTTCTGCTCTAATCTTTATGATTTATTTAAGTAATTTTGGAGATTTTTGTTCTTCTTTTTCAGTTGTTTTAGGTGTAAAGTTAGGTAGTCTATTCAATGTTTTTGTTTTTTCTTGAGGTAGGATTGTATGGCTATAAAATTTCCTCTTAGAATTGCTTTTGCTACGTCCCATAGGGTTTGAGTTGTCTTTTCATTGTTATTTGTTTCTAGAAATTTTTAAATTTCCTGTTTGATTTCTTCAGGCATCTGTTGGTTATTTGGAAACATGCCATTTAATCTCCATGTGTTTGTGTTTCTTACAGTTGTTTTTTTCTTGTAATTGATATCTAGTTACATTGCATTGTGGTCAGAGAAGATGCTTGATACGATTTCAATTTTCTTAAATTTACTGAGGTTTGATTTGTGACCCAAGATGTGGTTTATCTTGGAGAATGTTCCATGTGTACTGGAGAAGAAGGTGTATTCTGCTGCATTTGGATGGAATGTCCTGAAAATATCAATGAGATCCATCTCATCTAATGTATCATTTAAGACTTGTGTTTCATTATTAATATTCTGTCTTGATGATCTGTCCATTGGTGTGACTGGGATGTTAAATCTCCTACTATTATTGTGTTACTGTCAATTTCTCCTTTTATATTTGTTAGTGTTTGTCTTATGTATTGAGGTGCTCCTATGTTGGGTGCATAGATTTACAATTGTTATGTCTTCCTCTTGGATCGATTCCTTAATTAAGTAGTGTCCTTCCTTATCTCTTAAAATCTTCTTTACTTTAAGGTCTATTTTGTCTGATATGAAGATTGCTACTTCAGCTTTCTTTTGCTTCCCATTTGCATGGAATATATTTTTCCATCCTCTCACTTTCAGTCTATATGTGTCTTTAGGTCTGAAGTGGGTTTCTTGTAGACAGTATATATATGGATCTTGTTTTTGTATCCATTCAGTAAATTTTAATAAAGCTAAAAGTTGGCTCTTTGAGAAGATAAACAGACTCATCAAGAAAAAGAGAGAAGAATAAAATCAACAAAATGAGAAATGAGAAAGGAGAGGTTACAACAGACAATGTAGAAATGCAAAGGATTATGAGACTATTATGAACAACTATATGGCAATAAAATGGATAACCTGGAAGAAGTGGACAGAGTCTTAGAAAAGTTCAATCTTCCAACAGTGAACAGGAAGAAATAGAAATTATGAACAACCCAATCAAAAGTACTGAAATTGAAGCTGTGATCAAAAATCTCCCCCAAAAAGCCCAGGACTATGGCTTCACAGGAGAATTCTGTCAAACATTTAGAGAAGAGCTAATGCCTATCCTTCTAAAACTCTTTGAAAAAATTGCAGAGGAAGGAACACTTCCAAACTCATTCTACAAGGCTACCATCACCCTGACACCAAAACCAGACAAAGACAACACAGAAAACTACAGGCCAATATCACTGATAAACACAGATGCAAAAATCTTCAACACAATTTTAGCAAACAAAATTCAGCAACACATCAAAAAGCTCATACACCATGATCAAGTTGAGTTTATTCCAGGGATGCAAAGATTCTTCAATATATACAAATCAATTTGATATACCATATTAACAAATTGAAAGATAAAAACCATATGATAATCTCAATAGATGCAGAAAAAGCCTTTGACAAAATTCAGCAGCCACTTATGATTAAAACACTCCAAAAAAAAAAAAAAAGTGGGGGGGAGCATATAAGGAACTTACCTCAACATAGTAAAGGCCACATATGATAAGCCTACAGCAAACATTATTCTCAACAGTGAAAAGCTTAAAGCATTCCCCTAAGATCAGGAACAAGACAAGGGTGTTCACTTTTACCACTATTATTCAACATAGTTTTGAAAGTCTTAGCTATAGCAGTCAGAGAAGAAAAAAAAATAATAAAAGGAATCCAGATTGGAAAAGAATTAAAGCTCTGTTTGCAGATGACATAATACTGTACATAGAAAACACTAAAGATAGTGTCAGAAAATTACTAGAGCTAACCAGTGAATTTAGCATAGTTGCAGGATACAAAATCAATACACAGAAATCATTTGCATTTCTATATTCTAACAATGAAAAGTCAAAGAGAGAAATTAAGGTATCAATCCCATTTACCAATGCAACAAAAAAATTAAATATCTAACAATAAACTTAACTAAGGAAACTAAAGAAACATATGTAGAAAATTATAAGACACTGATGAGAGAAACTGAAGATGATATAAACAGATGGAGACATACTCCATCTTCCTGGGTAGGAAGAATCACTATTGTGAAAATGACTATACTATAAAAAGCAAACTACATTCAATGCAATCCCTATCAAATTACCAATGGCATTTTTCACAGAACTAGAAAAAGTTTTACAATTCATATGGAAATGCAAAAGACCGCAAATAGCCAAAGCTGTCTTGATAAAAAGAATGGAGCTGGAGGACTCAACCTTCCCAACTTCAGATTATACAACAAAGCTACAGGCACTGAGACAGTATGGTACTGGCATACAAACAGAAATATAGACCAATGAAACAAGATAGAAAGCCCAGAGATAAACCCATGCACCCATGGGTACCTTATTTTTTACAAAGGAGGCAAGAATATACAATGGGGCAACGACAGCCTCTTCAATAAATGGTGCTGGGAAAACTGGACAGCTACATGTAAAAGAATGAAATTAGAACACTTCCTAACACTATACACAAAGATAAACTCAAAATGGATTAAAGACCTAAATGTAAGACCAGAAACTATAAAACTCTTGAAAGAAAACATAGGCAGAACAGTCAATGACATAAATAGCAAGATCCTCTATGACCCACCTCCTAGAGTATTGGAAATAAAAACAAAAGTAGGCAAGTATGACCTAATTAAATTTAAAAGCTTTTGCACAGCAAACAAAACTATAAACAAGGTGAAAAGACAGCCCTCAGAATGAGAGAAAATAATAGCAAATGAAACAACTAACAAAGGATCAATTTCCAACATATACAAGCAGTTCATACAACTCAATACCAGAAAAACAAACAACCCAGTCAAAAAGTTGGAAAAAGACCCAAACAGACATTTCTTCAAAGAAGACATACAGATGGCTAACAAATACATGAAAAGATGCTCAATATCTCTTGTTATTGGAGAAATACAAATCAAAACTACAATGAGATATCAGGTCACACCAGACAAAAAGTCTAAAGCAATAAATGCTGGAGAGGGTGTGGAGAAAAGGGAATGTTTTTGCATTGTTGCTGGGAATATAAATTCATACAGTCACTATGGAAGAGAGTATGGTGATTTCTTAAAAAAACTAGGAATAAAATCACCATTTGACCCAGCAGCCCCACTCCTAGGCATAAACCCTGAGGAAACCAAAACTGAAAAAGACACATGTATCCCACTGTTTATTGCAGTGCTATTTACAATAGCTAGGACCTGGAAGCAACCTAGATGTCCATCAACAGATGAATGGCTAAAGAAGTTGTGGTACATATACACAATGGAATACTACTCAGCCATAAAATAATGCATTTGAGTCAGTTCTAACAAGGTGGATGAACCTAGAACCTATTATACAGAGTGAAGTAAGTCAGAAAGAGAAAGATAAATATCATATTCTAATGCATATATACAGAATCTAGAAAAATGGTACTGAAGAATTTATTTACAGGGCAGCAGTGGAAAAACAGACATAGAGAATAGACCTATGGTCATGGGGAGGTGGGAGGAGAGATTGAGATGTATGGAAAGAGTAACATGGAAACTTGTATTACCATATGTAAAATAGATAGCCAAAAGGAATTTGCTGTATGGCTCCAGAAACTCAAACAGGGGCTCTGTATGAGCCTAGAGGAGTGGGATGGGGAGGGAGATAGGAGGGAATTTCAAAAGGGAGGGGATATATGTATATTTATGGTTGATTCTTGCTGAGACTTGACAGAAAACAACAAAATTCTGTAAAGCAGTTATCCTTCAATTAAAAAATAAATAGATTTTAAAAATCTACTCTCTAAACCTCAGCGTGGGGGGTGGGGAATTGCTTTGATGATGGTAGGAGGTAATATTCATCATCCCATGATGCCAATTAACTTATTAGTCTGTTCTAGATTTTAAAAATCTACTCTCTAAACCTCAGGGGGTGGGAAACTTGCTTTGATGATGGTAGGAGGTAATATTCATCATCCCATGATGCCAACTGACTTATTAGTCTGTTCTGGGTAGATAAAAATATGTTACCATTACTCTGTGCTGTACTCAGTCCTCAGCTGAATAAAGCTGTAGGCCACTTGTTGGAGAAGATAAATACTACAATGAACTAATTAAGCATAGCAAGCAAAATTTTAAATCTGTATTACCAGATTGGCACCACGTTCTAATAAGAAGCAGTATTTGTAAATCTGTATTTTCTCTCAGACCCTATCTTGAGTAGCTATTCAGTGCCTCCTCCTACTCGCTTAGCAGCAATTACATTACCAGCAGTTCAGCACTACAGCTGATGAAAGTATGTGGTCTCACTACCACTCTAAAAAAAAACATTCTAAGCAAAGAAATAAATTAAAAAATATACACCTTGCAGAAAAATGCAGCTACCATATTCAGGGACATCACTATGCAATAGTCTCTGTCTATATTTATCTGTTATCAAACTCAATTTTGGTAATGCTTATCTCTACTCTTTAAAATGTATTCAATTTATCACAGGCATATATTTTTAAAGTGTTAACCAGTGTGACATTAACACTTTTCTGTAATAGCTACATTGTAAAAAAAATTATAAATGAGGTAAAAATAAATAAGTTTTGGCACTTCAAGGACTTGACTAGTCCACAAACTCTACTCTGGAGATCACACTGCTTGAAAACTGAGGTAAAAATAGTTTTGCTACTTGATAGAAAAAATTTTTGAGTACACCCATAAGAAGTTCTATAAACAAAATTGCCCTTGATAGAAATAAACTAAGCTACCATCACTTCATGGGAAATAGATGGGGAAACAGTGGAAACAGTGTCAGACTTTATTTTGGGGGGCTCCAAAATCACTGCAGATGGTGACTGCAGCAGATGCTTACTCCTTGGATGAAAAGTTATGACCAACCTAGACAGCATATTCAAAAGTAGAGACATTACTTTGCCGATTAAGGTCTGTCTAGTCAAGGCTATGGTTTTTCCTGTGGTCATGTATGGATGTGAGACCTGGACTATGAAAAAGGCTGAGTGCCAAAGAATTGATGCTTTTGAACTGTGGTGTTGGAGAAGACTCTTGAGAGTCCCTTGGACTGCAAGGAGATCCAACCAGTCCATTCTGAAGGAAATCATCCCTGGGATTTCTTTGGAAGGAATGATGCTGAAGCTGCAACTTCAGTACTTTGGCTACCTCATGTGAAGAGCTGACTCATTGGAAAAGACTCTGATGCTGGGAGGGATTGGGGGCAGGAGGAGAAGGGGACGATAGAGGATGAGATGGCTGGATGGCATCACCGATTCGATGGACGTGAGTCTGAGTGAACTCTGGGAGTTGGTGATGGACAGAGAGGCCTGGGGTGCTGCGATTCAAGGGGTTGCAAAGAGTCGGACATGACTGAGTGACTGAACTAAACTGAATTGATACAGGTTTTTAAGAAAATATCTGAGTTCTACCTTTTAGTTATATTTGATAACTAAATATAAACCAAGAGAGAGATCCTTAAGCTAGTGTCTTTAAAAAGTAAAAAATGAAACAAATTTATCTCCTTGGGAAATATTTCCCTGGAGAAGGAAATGACAACCTACTCTAGTACCCTTGCCTGGAAAATGCCATGGACAGTTGCGCCCAGAGGGCACAGTCCATGGGGTTGCAAGGAGTCAGACACACAACTGAGTGACAGAGCATGTACACACAGGAAGTATTTACTAGCTTCAATTTGCCATCTTGTCACTTGTTTCAGAATGGGAAATACCTTAATTCTAGATAAGAGAAGGTAAATCTCAGTGGAAGAAAGATTGCATACCTTTATGAAATTTTTTAAACTGTGTCTGCTAGGTACCTTTAAAAAAATCTAAGTTGTTGGTTACATTATAGGGTACATTCCATTTTGATGGAGTCATATCTCAATTTCTTAAAAAACTGTCCCTTTCCAGTGTATGTCTTCCTGACATATTCTGCCCAAATTTTGGATATGTTCTAGTGCTCCTCAATAAGCAGGTAAATATATAGAATTGGGATTCTGAGAGCAGAATTTGGGTGTCTAGATTGGCCATTGTTGGTCAATTTAAAGGAGGCAGTGGAAGAGATGGGCGGACAAGATGGAAGAGATCTGATGATAAATGATGAATTTTTTTTTTCTATTTTCTGCTCTGTCTACAATGAACATGGCAATTATAAAATAAACTAGTCAAAATTTAATTTAGAAACTTGTACTAAAATTATTGTACTTATTTAAATTTTTAAATTTAATTTTAAATCTATTTTCAATAATTATTAATGTTTTTCCATAAATGCTTTTATCTACATTTCAAACATTTTGTGTCAGACCCAATAATCATATGAAATCAATTTTTATTTTCATTAATGGGCTACCATTATTACACTTCAGTTATTAAACAATATTTTATTGCTGTTATGGCTCAAAAGTAGAAATTATCTACTCTCCTTTAGTTATATGAGATTCTGGGTCCTGAAAGTTAATCTTTGAAATATCCATACTGTCCCATGTAGTCTAATGAATTAGTGAAACATCTGAATCAAAGCTGTGGTACATATACACAATGGAGTATTACTCAGCCCTTAAAAGAATAAATTTGAATCAGTTCTAATGAGATGGATGAAACTGGAGCCGATTATACAGAGTGAAGTAAGCCAGAAAGAAAAACACCAATACAGTATACTGACACATACATATGGAATTTAGAAAGATAGCAATGATGACCCTCTATGTGAGACAACAAAAGAGAAACAGAGGTATAGAACAGAATTTTGGCCTCTGAGGGAGAGGAAGAGGGTAGGATGATGTGGGAGAATGGCATTGAAACATGTATACTATCATGTAAGAAACGTATCACCAGTCTAGGTTTGATACAGGATACAGGATGCTTGGGGCTGGTGCACGGGAATGATCCAGAGAGATGATATGGGGTGGGAGGTGGGAGAGGGTTTCAGGATTGGGAGCTCATGTACACCTGTGGCTGATTCATGTCAATGTATGGCAAAATCAATACAGTATTATAAAGTAGAATAAAGTAAAAATAAAATTTTAAAAAATTTAAAATAAATAAACATATAAATAAATAAATTGTTATAGTTAAACATAAAAATATTGGCCCCTTAGTATGCAGTAACTTTCACATCCAAAAGTAATTTGTCCTATGTGGAAAAAAATTCTACTGTATTTACAGCTGAAAGATAATTAACCTTACACAACCATGCAGAAACATTATTGTCTCCAGTTTTGGCAGAGCTGTGTTTAATTCCCTATTTTAACACACTTACAGTTAATTATTCTAATGATTAGTGGAAGTAAAAGTGATCTTTTTTCTTTACACTGTTCCTCATTTTTATAGTTTCTATAAAAATGATAAATTTATTTTGAGCTAAAGAAGTTTAGATATGGCAATATATCAGATATGATCATATAATTAGTATTATTTCACTTTTTAAGCGACCCTATGATCACTTCAGATTATTATAAACTGTAAACAGGAGTTATTATTAAGGTTTTAGTATTTAGCTGTGACAGAATCATTTTAATAAGTAAAACAATATTAATTTAGAAAAGAGAATAATTAAGGTAGTTTATTATTTCCAAACAAATTTCTAAATACACAAAATAGCTCCCCCAGGTTATCTTTTAAATAAGATTACATTTTTAAATGCCACACTGTGATGAATAGATCAGTAGTTCCCACAGTGGTCTTTATTTTCCCATAGCTTAGATCCTACTTAATTGAAAATAAGCCTCTGAGATTATGCTATTTACATAAATGTTGTTATGTTATTTCAAATCATGGTAACAGCCAATACCCAAAAATATAGGAGGAAACTTCCTAATTACCTAATCAGTATAGTGGCAGAAGAAAAACAAATTTGCCATTTACTCACTTATAAAGTATTGGAAGGCTTTCTATATATGTTGAGGTTGAAATATCCAGTTTCTATTTGAACTATTGTTAGTTCTCACAGTGGTGGTAGTATGATAAACCAGACAGCAGTTAAATCAATCACTTAAATGGTCATAAGCCAGCAGTGCTTGAGGTCCCACTATTCTTTGTATTGCCTCTTTGGACACATATTTGTGCAGATGATCAAATGTATCAGGATCGTTTGCCACATGGTACTCAAGACTTCATAATTCTTCAAAATATATAGAATGGTGATTTCAGAGTGACTAATTTTTTAAGTTTGACAGTGAAAGTATATTATTATTTTGACAAGAAATATCACATCTCAATGATTTATTTTCTTATGTCAACCACAGAAATCTCCTTGAAAGATTTGGCCCCAAAAGAATTGCCTTTAAATTAATGACTTTACAAAATTTTCCATGTTAACATTCAGAAATAGTAATTTAACACAATTCTGACTTCTGCATTTTACACTAGTTAAAAAAAAAATTAGAGTATAATTATAGCACAGTGAATAGCAGAACAAATAGTATCTTTTAAAAATTCAGAAGAGTTATTTGATTGAACGATTGTTATTGCAGTCACTAAGTTAAGTCTGATTTTTGTGAGCCCACCAGCTCCTCTGTCCATGGGATCTCCCAGGCAAGAATACTGGAGTGGGTTGTTTTCACCTTCTCAAAGGGATCTTCCCCACACAGGATCAAACCTGCATTTCCTACATTGGCTGGTGGATTCTTTACCACTTAGCCACCAGAGAAACCCAATTAAACAATTATTATTTTACAAAGAAAGTAGAACATTTTGCTGTCTCATTTTAAAAATTAATTTAAAACATATTATATTGAAATACTACACTAGATATTTGAAGAATTTAGAGAAATGAACCAGAGAGTGCTTTATTGTGATATAGCACTCAGTACTATAAAAAGCAGAGCTTGCTGTTTCCTAGATCTGTAAATTGTGACTTCTCAACTTACACACTGATTAACAAGGGACAAGTTACTTGATATTTCATCCTCAATTTTACTATCTGAAAAATGGTAGTATTTTCTTGTAAGAAACGAAGTGCCAATCTATGTTCAATGCAGGATGCAGGATGCATGGGGCTGATGCACAGGATGATTCAAGTAGAGGATGTGGTGTGGGAGGTGGGAGAGGGCTTTGGCATTGGGAGATTGTGTTTACCTATGGCTGATTCGTGTCAATGTATGGCAAAACAAATACAGTATTATAATTAAAAAAATAAATTAATTAAAAAAATTTTAATATTTGTGAAGTTGACTATAATTCAAATGCATAGTGTATGATCTGAATAATAAATGTTTAAAAGTCTAGTACTCTCCAGAAAGACTAGTAGATTCTGGGAGGCTGATAGCTGGGGAGAAGTTGGAATAAAAATTGTGAACTAGTTAATAATATGGTATGGGCATCATATAGGTGTCTATTTAGTTCTCTGTCCCACTCTTCTGAGGGCCTTCCTCCAAGCAGTGATAGTGTAAAGCTGGACAGGGAAAGCTATGTGGAATCATGATTTCTTTCTGCTGTCTAACTATATAATCAGAATTAACAGATCACTATATTCAGGATGTTTCAAGGCCTGCAAACATTTACTTCTCTTTTATTCCTATAACCATCCAAGTGCTTCTCTGTATGATATTTCACTTTTTCTCACTTTGTTGGAACAACTTGGCAGTCATTCCATCCCTCCTAAAATATGAGGGTACTATCTCATTCCTCCACAGGACTGGAAAAGGTCAGTTTTCACTCCAATCCCAAAGAAAGGTAATGCAAAAGAATGCTCAAACTATCACACAACTGCACTCATCTCACATGCTAGCAAAGTAATGCTCAAAATTCCCTAAGCCAGGTTTCAACAGTATGTGAACCACAAACTTCCAGATGTTCAAGATGGTTTTAGGAAAGGAAGAGGAACCAGAGATCAAATGGCCAACATCTGTTTGATCATCAAAAGAGTGACAGAGCTCCAGAAAAACATCTACTTCAGCTTTATTGAAATGCCAAAGCTTTTGACTGTGTGGATTACAATAAACTGGAAAATTCTGAAAGAGATGGGGATACCAGACCTGCCTCCTGAGAAATCTGTATGCAGATAAAGAAGCAACAGTTAGAAACAGACATGGAACAACAGACTGGTTCCAAATTGGAAAAGGAGTTGACATACATTAAGGCTGTATATTGTCACTCTGCTTATTTAACTTATATTCAGAGTGCATCATGAGAAATGCTGGACTGAATGCGGCACAAGCTGGAATCAAGATTGCAAGGAGAAATATCAATAACCTCAGATATGCAGATGACACCACCCATATGGCCAAAAGGGAAGAAGAACTAAAGAGCCTCTTGATAAAAGTGAAAGAGGAGAGTGAAAAAGTTGGCTTAAAGCTCAACATTCAGAAAACGAAGATCATGGCATCTGGTCCCATCACTTCATGGCAAATAGATGGGGAAACAATGGAAAAAGTAACAGATTCTTTTTGGGTGGGGAGCTCCAAAATCACTGTAGATGGTGATTTCAGCCATGAAATTAAAAGATGCTTGTTCCTTGGAAGAAAAGTTATGACCAACTTAGAAAGCATATTAAAAAGCAGAGACATTACTTTTCCAACAAAGGTCAGTCTTGTCAAAGGTATGGTTTTCCAGTAGTCGTGTGTGGATATGGGAGTTGAACTATAAAGAAAGTCCAGCGCCAAAGAATTGATGCTTTTGAACTGTGGTGACTGATAAGACTCTTGAGTATTCCTTAGACTGCAAGGAGATCCAACCAGTCAATCCTAAAGGAAATCAATCCTGAATATTCATTGGAAGGACTGATGCTGAAGCTGAAACTCCAATACTTTGACCACCTGATGTGAAGAACAGACACATTTGAAAAGACCCTCATGCTGGAAAAGATTGAAGGCAGGAGGGAAAGCAGACAACAGAGGATAAGATGGTTGGATGGCATCACCGACTCAATGGACATGAGTTTGAGTAAATTCCGGGAGTTGGTGATGGACAGGGAAGCCTGGCGTGCTGCAGTCCATGGAGCCACAAGGAGTCAGACACGACTGAGTGACTGAACTGAGCTGAACCTCATTCCTCCAATATAAGAGTCCTACAGTTCCATGTGATACCTTAACTCTACTCTTTATCCATTTGCCTGTGATTGTTCTACTGAATTATAGTAACATGATGGGAGAACTCATAACTTGGAATCTCAGGAATGCTGATGAAAATGGTGAGGCTCAACTGGAACTCCTGCTAAATCTATTGATCATCATTTGTCTTTTATTTACCTTGATTCTATGGATACTTGAATGGATACAACCTATTTCCTTGATTCAAATCACCATAATCTTCATTTCTCAAATGGGCCAAGATATAGCATTTTATATCAACCTAGAATCTATTATTTCTGCTAACACATACAACTTTTCCAAATATATAGTATTTTTAAGAAATACTGTATTTACTTAATAACTAAATTTAATACACTTTTTTTAACACCATAAACCTACATTCTGATCATCACTCCATCACCTGTTGTTTGTATCTTTTAATATTTTATCCCTTGTGTAAAACACCTACTTCTTTATTTCCCACAACTTTCTTTTATATTAAGAACTTCAATCAGGAAATAGCAGCCATGGCAATGAAAGGAAAAGAGCTTCTTTAAATTGCAAAACACTATTCCAATATTAAAATTCATTCAAGGTACAAATAGTTAAAGAAAATCTCCTATACGCCATGTATTGTGCTAGATATTAGGGACATAAATATGAAAAAGTTATGATCACTCTCTTGAAGGAAATCATATTGTTGTTGTTCAGTTGCTCAGACATGTCCAACTCTTTGCGACCCCATGGACTGGAACACACAAGGCTTCCCTGTTCTTTACCATTTCCCAGAGTTTACTCAAACTCATGTCCATTGAATTGGTGTTGCCATCCAATCATCTCAATCTATATCATCCCCTTCCCCTCCTGCCTTCAGTCTTTCCCAGAATCAGGGTCTTTTCCAATGAGCCAACTCTTTGTATCGGATGGCCAAAATATTAGAGCTTCAGCTTCAGCATCAGTTCTTCCAATGAACACTCAGGACTTATCTCCTTTAGGATGGACTGGTTGGATCTCCTTGCAGTCCAAGGGACTCTCAAGAGTCTTCTCAGCACCACAGTTCAAAAGTATCAATTCTTCAGTGCTCAGTTTTCTTTAGAGTCCAACTCTCACATCCATATATGACTACTGGAAAAACTATAGTTTTGACTAGACAGATCTTTGTGGGCAAAGTACTGTCTTTGCTTTGTAATATACTGTCTATGTTGGTCATAGCTTTTCTTCCAAGGTACAAGCATCTTTTAATTTCATGGTTGCAATCACCATCTGTCTACAGTCTGTCACTGTTTTCATTGTTTTGCCATCTATTCGCCTTGAAGTGATGGGCCTGGATGCCATGATCTTTGTTTTTGAATGTTGAGTTTTATGCCTACTTTTTAACTCTCACCTTTCACTTTCATAAAGAGGCTCTTTACTTCCTCTTCACTTTCTGCCATAAGGGTAGTGTAATCTGCTTATATATGGTTATGATATTTCTCCTGGAAATCTTGATTCCAGCTTATGCTTCATCCAGCCTGACATTTTGCATGATGTACTCTGCATATAAGTTAAATAAGCAGGGTGACAACATACAGCCTTGAAGTTCTCCTTTCCTAATTGGGAACCAGTCCATTGTTCCATGTCTGGTTCTAACAGTTGCTTCTTTAGCTGCATACAGGTTTCTCAAGAGGCAAGAAAGGTGGCTTGGTATTCCCACCTCCTTAAAATTTTCCAGTTTGTTGTGATCCATACAGTCAAAGGCTTTAGTGTAGTTAATGAAGCAGAAGTAGGTGTTTTTCTGAAATTCTCTTGCTTTTTCTATGATCCAAGGGATGTTGGCAAGTAATTAAATCATAGTTAATTGAACAAGATAAGCAAGTAAGTAATTATGTATGATAAACTATGGTGGTTTCCAAAAGCACTAGGGAATTCAAATATGAAGCACAAATTCTACCCAGAGGCAAAGAATTTGGTAGAATTTAAATAGAGACAATAGTACTTGACTTGGTTGACCTGGCAAGATGAAAGGAAATGATGTCTCTTACGATACTGATAAGAATCCCATGTGGTAGGTACAACTGAATTTAAGCAATTTTTCTGAGGTCCCGTACTCTGAGTTGCCATACATGGAGAGGGAGAGAGAGAAATGGGAGCCTGGATTGATATGTAAGTATGACAGTAGATTACAAGGTGTTTTTACCTATGATAATAATATTCTGTAATGATAATGAAAACTGTTGCTGTATCACTGAATGAAGATAGGGGAAATATGGGGGAAATGTCAACCTGAAATGTCTACATGAAACAAACATGACTTTAGAGGTTTCTCTAACCTTTGGGTGTATGATGCACTGCTGTGAGCTGTGGATGACAGCCAGTGATGATAAGGATGGTGAAGTTGGTCACTGGTAAATATTTTATATATAACAGTAAGAAACTCCTTTATACTGCAGTTCATCAGGTACCTTGACTCACGAGCAGATGACTCTTTGTCTAAGATTGTATGGCATCATCTGCTACTTGGCCACTGTCTTTGTTATTGGCTCTCTGTTCTGTTAGATGCAGCTGTCCTTTCAGGATGGTTTCTGTCAATTCTCTTACCTGAGAGAGGGATAGATTTCTCCAAATATTATTAGAAACAATTATTCAGAGTTTAGTACACTCAGTTTCAGAATCCCTAGAGGCTCACATTGCTTTTGACCCCAGTGACAATTCTCTTATCCTATTAAGACCAGTTTGTTGATAGACAAACCTAAGAAGTCTATCACTGCAAAACTGAAACTCCTTTCTACTCTAAGAAACAGAGTATGCCCCTAAAGGAATTTACTATTTAATTTTCTACTTTAAAGGCAAAAATTGCTGATAATTTTTAAAATGTAAGCTTTTCAAACATGTAATAGAAATATTAAGATCCAATAAACTGGGGTACCTCATCACAACACCAAATTTTGAGGATTGGCATTTAGATCTCTAATAAGTCAGAGTAAACATTTTTCTCTTTCAGACCCTAGAGTCTATTGACAAACATTGTGATCTTGTTGAAAAGTTGGTCTTACTCTTTACACAGAAATTTTTTTAAAGCTCAAGATAGAATAAGCTAATGAAGTGATGTCTAAAGATTATCTGAATATCTATATCTACAAAGTATGAATATTAATATTTGTACAGTTATTTTTTCAATTTTTCCAAACCTAGAAATCAGTATATTTGACCAAAGAGCTGGTTATAACACAACTTAACATAATTTTCCATGATAATGATAGATAATGATGCTTCTTCAAATGATTGCTCATCTGATGGATTATTATAGAAACTCTAGGGGCAACTATATTATTATAAACATTTTGAAATCTATTTTTAACATTTAAAATTTCTGTGAAAATCTGGTATTTTAATATCTTGATAAAAGCTCCAGGTGTTCTTAAAATGTATTTTTTCATACTTTTTGATTTAAAATATTTCATAGGACATATTTTTATTTGTGCTTATTTATTTTACTATGCCACATGCAGGCAAATTTTTTTGATCTTTCTACTTCTTTTTGTAAGCCAAATATAGGCCAGATGCTCATGTGGACCAGACTGCATGTGTTGATATAGTCAAAGACCTCCAGAATAATAATCTCCTGTCTCTAATCTCCAACTTCTCATAGTATGTAACTGCTTCAGAGTTTCTCAATCTATAGTACTCTTTTTATGAACTTTCCCCTTGAAATTCTCCCACTCTATTCACATGGACTTTTCTCTTTTCCCCTGACAACTAATGTCACCTTCCTGTTATATGTTTGACTGAGATTCCTAATACATCTGTCAGTTGCCTTGACCCAAAACACTGGGTGTCTGTATGACCACCAATATTTCATTTCTTCTCAATGAGAAATGCATTGAGACTACTGGAAACAAGTTTTCTCAATCTAACTGTTTTTTTCCACTGTGAAATCCCAGTAGAACCATTCTATGGTATATACCTATCTCTAGATTATGCAGATCAACAAATTACTTTAAATATTTAAATCTTGGTGCTTAGTGATTGGAAGCACAATATGTACAGATACATGTATTAACACGCATTTTCAATGTTCCTAGCACTCTGATATATTCTTTGAGCTAGGGATGATAAATCCATTCACACTATGGTTCCTTTCACTTCAGTCTTAAGAAGCAGAAATTAGGTTGAGGAGTTACACTCTCTCAAGCTACTGTACATTCAGCCTTTGTAATTCATCAAGTATTTTTACAGTATACAAATCCAGCAGCTTCTGTGCCAGGCCAGAATCATACAATCCTCACTTTCATGGGTTTTTACCTCTATAAATCTCACAAATTCGTAATGTTAAAGAGTCAAAAAAAATTGCTTTGCCCTTCTGGCAAGAGAGGGCAAAAACAGCCATTTTGAAAGATGCCCAGAATGTTCTCCAAAACAAAAGCCTACTCTTCAAAGGAAAAGACTTTATCAGAACCTCATCCACTGTGGAGGATGAACAACTAGCCAACTCAAGCCCCTCTAATTTCATGCTTCACCTAGGTGGTGGAAAATGCTGAGAAACAATTCTGAAAGTCACAACACAGTAATCCAAGCCCACTAAAAGATACCTGAAGACTTTTCCCCTTCTCCTGCACTTTACCATCATGACATAACAGGATCCATGCAATAACAGTGGTTTATATCTGAAATAAATGTAAAACATAACCTATTTAGAATTATATCTTAGTGGGTCTGAAGCCAAGGGAGAAAACAAGGACACTGGAGGAATCTGAATCCTCTGGTACCTTCAGCTACAGCAAACATTAAACACAAGCAAATTCCAAAAGAAGTTAATGTAAACCTCACATAAATGCCCATGTGTCTCAGGTTTCATTACCTGATAGAACACCTGCTTGCAACAAAATAACAAGCAGACTAAATGTTATTTTTAAAAAAAGGAAAAAAAGACAATGTAAAGAGACAAAGGAAGTGTTAGAAGCTGACAATTTTGGAATTATCAAATAGGGATTGTAAAATAACTATGATTATGTTATTTAAATATGTTAAAGTTTCTAATGGAAAAAGTTGTAAAGTAAAAAAATAATAAATAATAAAATTTTAAAAAGTAGAAAACATGCAAGGATGGATGGGTAGTATAAGGAGAGAAAAGAAAAACTAAAAAAAAAAATCAAAATTAAATGTTAGAATCAGCACTAAAGAATGCATTGGATGGGTACATCAGTAGGTTGGATATGTCTGAAGAAATAATCATCAAGTTTTAAGATATGTCAATAGAAAATTCTGAAACCAAAATTCAAAGTGACAGAAATAATATGATAAATAAGGAAGAGGTAGAAGAAATACTGGAGGTAGTAATAACTGAAAATGTTCTAAAATTAATGACATACAAAAACATAAATCAAGGAAACTTATAGAACATTCAGACAAATGGATATTGAAAAAAATTACATCAAACCATATTTGAATTACAGAAAACCAACCCAAAGACAAAGAGCAAATCTTGAAAGAATTCCAAGTAGTGAGAAACACCTTACCTATAGAGGGACAAAAATAAGAGCTACATCAAAACTTCCTATCACAGAGCAGGCAAACAAGTAGAGAGTGAAATATTTAAATTTTTGAAAGAAAAAAAATGCACCAGTCCAGAATTCTATACCTACTAAAAATATACTTCAAAAGTGCAATACAGGAGAAATAAAGATGCTCTAAGATAAACAATAACTGAGGGGTTGTGTATCTAGAAAACAAGCTTGCAATAAATGTTAAGAAGACATTTTTCAGAGAGTAGGAAAATGGCATAAGTCAAAAAGAAAGGAAAATGTCAGAGAAGAGCTCAATAAGGCAAAATCAAAATTTTTTTTCTATTCTTATTAATTGATCTAATATACAACAATTTGTCCAAATGAATAATAGTACCAAAGTAATGGGTGGTTATATGGTTTAGTGTCTGACTATAGTATTATAAGGGACAGGGAGGAGAGACTGGAAACACTTGGTTAGAAAAAACCTGCACTATCAGTGAAACAGTATAGCGTTGGTTGAAGCTGAATTACAGTAGTTATAACTGCTGCTGCTACTGCTAAGTCGCTTCAGTCGTGTTTGACTGTATGCGACCCCCATAGACGGCGGCCCACCAGGCTCCCCTGTCCCTGGGATTCTCCAGGCAAGAACACTGGAGTAGGTTGCCATTTCCTTCTCCAATGCATGAAAGTAAAAAGGGAAAGTGAAGTCGCTCAGTCATGTCTGAACCTCAGCAACCTCATGGACTGCAGCCTTCCAGGCTCCTCCATCCATGGGATTTTCCAGGCAAGAGTACTGGAGTGGGGCGCCATTGCCTTCTCCGACAGTAGTTATAAAGGTATACTAAAAGCTCTAAAGCCATCATTAAAACAAGCAAAATGAAGCTTAACTGATAAGCTCAGAGAGGAGAGAAAACAGAATCATAAAATGCTCAAATAAAACTGGAAAAAGCAGAAAAGGAATGTAACATAAAAAATAAAGAGAACAAATGCTTTGAATAGAAATTAGTCACAAATATTATTGATATTAACGTAACAACGATCACTTTAAATGTCAATAGTCTAAATATACCAATTAAAAGTCAGAGACTTCCAGAGCAAATAAAAAACCAATATGCAATTGTATCTTGCCTGTTTAAAACATATATCAAATATATAAAAGGACAGGTCTCCTCTGTTATAATTAGAGACTTTAACACTCGTCTTTCATTTATTAGCAGATCCAGCAGGAAGAAAATCAGTAAGGCTATATTTGAACTAAAAGTACCAAAATAGTTTAGCAGCATATTAGAAAACTAAACATAGTCATCCACACAATTCAGTAATCATGACCCAATGTTTTTACTCAACTGAGTTTAAAACTCATGTCCATAAAATAACCTGCACAAGAATATTTATATCAGCTTTATTCATATGGCCAAAAAGCAGAAGGAACCAAGATATCTTTCAATAGGTGAATGGATAAACAACGTGTAATACATCTGTAAAATGAAATATTATGCTGTAAATAAAGAAACGAGCTATCATATCACATACACACACAAAAACATAATAGAAACTTAAACACATCTAAGTAAAAGAAGAAGATAATGGATTTCCAGCTGAGTTATTCCAAATCCTAAAAGATGATACTGTGAAAGTGCTGCACTCAATATGCCAACAAATTTGGAAAACTCAGCAGTTGCCACAGGACTGGAAAAGGTCAGTTTTCATTCCAATCCCAAAGAAAGGCAATCTCAAAGAATGTCCAAACTATCACACAGTTGTACTCATCTAACACGCTAGCAAGTTCAGTTCAGTCGCTCAGTTGTGTCTGACTCTCTGCAACCCCATGTTGTAGTCAGCATGCCAGGCTTCCCTGTCCATCACCAACTCCAGGAGTTTACTCAAAATCATGTCCATTGAGTCAGTGATGTCACCCAACCATCGCATCTTCTGTCATCCCCTTTTCATCCTGCCTTCAATCTTTCCCAGCATCAGGGTATTTTCTAATGAGTCACTTCTTTGAATCAGGTGGCCAAAGTATTGAATTTCAACTTCAGCATCAGTCCTTCCAATGAATATTTAGGACTGATTTCCTTTATTTTCTTTTAATTAAATTTATTTATTTTTTAAAATTACAATACTGTATTTGTTTTGCCATACATTGACACGAATCAGCCATAGGTGAACACAATCTCCCAATGCCGAATCCCCCTCCCACCTCCCACCCCCCATCCTCTACTTGAATCATCCTGTGCATCAGCCCCATGCCTCCTGCATCCTACATTGAACATAGATTAGCGTTTCGTTTCTTACGGGAAAATATACATGTTTCATTGCCATTCTCCCATACCATCCAACCCTTTCCCTCTCCCTCAGAGTCCAAAAGTCCACTCTATACCTCTGTGTCTCTTGTTGTCTCACATGTAGGGTCATCATTACTGTCTTCTAAATTCCATATATATGTGTCAGTATACTGTATTGGTGTTTTTCTTTCTGGCTTACTTCACTCTGTATAATCGGTTCCAGTTCCATCCATCTCATTAGAACTGAGTCAAATTTATTCTTTTTAAGGGCTGAGTAGTATTCCATAGTGTATATGAACCACAGCTTTCTTATCCATTCATCTGCTGATGGACATCTAGGTTGCTTCCATGTCCTGGCTATTATAAACAGCGCTGCAATGAACATTGGGGTACATGTGTCTCTTTCACTTCTGATTTCCTCAGTGTGTATGCCCAGCAGTGGGATTGCTGAGTCATAAGGCAGTTCTATTTGCAATTTTTTAAGGAATCTCCACACTGTTTTCCATAATGGCTGTACTAGTTTGCATTCCCACCAGCAGTGTAAGAGGGTTCCCTTTTCTCCACACCCTCTCCAGCATTTATTGCTTGTAGACTTTTGGATCGCAGCCATTCTGACTGGTGTGAAATGGTACCTCATTGTGGTCTTGATTTGCATTTCTCTGATAATGAGTGATGTTGAACATCTTTTCATGTGTTTGTTAGCCATCTGTATGTCTTCTTTGGAGAAATGCCTATTTAGTTCTTTGGCCCATTTTTTTGATTGGATCATTTATTTTTCTGGAGTTGAGCTGCATAAGTTGCTTGTATATCTTTGAGATTAGTTGTTTGTCAGTTGTTTCATTTGCTATTGTTTTCTCCCATTCAGAAGGCTGTCTTTTCACCTTGCTTATAGTTTCCTTTGTTATGCAGAAGCTTTTAATTTTAATTAGATCCCATTTGTTTATCTTTGCTTTTATTTCCAGTATACTGGGAGTTGGATCATAGAGGATCCTGCTGTGATTTATGTCGGAGAGTGTTTTGCCTATGTTCTCCTCTAGGAGTTTTATAGTTTCTGGTCTTACATTTAGATCTTTAATCCATTTTGAGTTTATTTTTGTGTATGGTGTTAGAGAGGGGTCTAGTTTCATTCTTTTACAAGTGGTTGACCAGTTTTCCCAGCACCACCTGTTAAAGAGACTATCTTTACTCCATTGTATATTCTTGCCTCCTTTGTCGAAGATAAGGTGTCCATAGGTATGTGGGTTAATCTCAGGGCTTTCTATTTTGTTCCATTGATCTATATTTCTGTCTTTGTGCCAGTACCATACCGTCTTAATGACTGTGGCTTTGTAGTAGAGCCTGAAGTCAGGCAAGTTGATTCCTCCAGTTCCATTTTTCTTTCTCAAGATTGCTTTGGCTATTCGAGGTTTTTTGTATTTCCATACAAATCTTGAGATTATTTGATCTAGTTCTGAGAAAATACTGCTGGTAGCTTGATGGGAATTGCATTGAATCTGTAGATTGCTTTGGGTAGTATACTCATTTTCACTATATTGATTCTTCCAAGCCATGAGCATGGTATATTCCTCCATAGAATTGACTGGTTGGATCTTCTTGTAGTCCAAGCGACTCTCAAGACTCTTACAACACCACAGTTCAAAAGACCATCAATTCTTCAGTGCTCAGCTTTCTTCATAGTCCAACTCTCACATCTCATACATGACTACTGGAAAAACCATAGCTTTGACTAGACAGACCTTTGTTGGCAAAATAATGTCTCTGCTTTTGAATATGCTATCTAGGTTGGTCATAGCTTTTCTCCCAAGGATCAAATGTCGTTTAATTTCATGTCTGTAGTCACCATCTGCAGTGATTTTGGAGTCCAAGAAAATAAAGTCTGTCACGATTTCCATTGTTTCCCAATCTATTTGCCATGAAGTGATGGGACCAGATGCCACGATCATAGTTTTCTGAAAGTTGAGTTTAAGCCAACTTTTTCACTCTCCTCTTTCACTTTCATCAAGAGGCTCTTTAGTTCTTCTTCACTTTCTGCCATAAGGGTCAGATCATGAACGCCTTATTGCCATATTCAGACTTAAATTGAGGCAAGTAAGGAAAACCATTATACCATTTAGTTATGACCTAAATCAAATCCCTTATGATTATACAGTGGAAGTGAGAAATAGATTCAAGGGATTAGATCTGATAGAGAGAGTGCTTGAAGAACTACAGATGGAGGTTCATGACATTGTACAGCAGGCTGGGATCAAGACCATCTCCAAGAAAAAGTAATTCAACAAGGCAAAATGGTTGTTTGAGGAGGCCTTCAAATAGCTGTGAAGAGAAGAGAAGCAAAAGGCAAAGGAGAAAAGGAGAGAAATACCCATCTGAATGCAGAGTTCCAAAGAATAGCAAGGAGAGATAAGAAACCTTTCCTCAGTGATCAATGCAAAGAAATAGAGAAAACAATAGAATGGCAAAGACTAGAGATCCCTTCAAGAAAGTTAGAGATACCAAAGGAACATTTTGTGGAAAGATGGGCACAATAAAGGACAGAAATGGTATGGACCTAACAGAAGATATTAAGAAGAGGTGGCAAGAATACACAGAAGAACTATCCAAAAAAGATCTTTGCAACCCAGATAATCACCATGATGTAATCACTCACCTATAGCCAGACATCCTGGAATGCAAAATCAATTGGGCCTTAGGAAGCATCACTATGAACAAAGCTAGTGGAGGCGATGGAATTCCAGTTGACCTATTTAAAATCCTGAAACATGATGTTGTGAAAGTGCTGCACTCAATATGCCAGCAAATTTGGAAAACTCAGCAGTTGCCACAGGGCTGGAAAAGATCAGCTTTCATTCCAATCCCAAAGAAAGGCAATGCCAAAGAATGCTAAAACTAATGCACAGTCGCACTCATCTCACACACTAAAGTAAAATAATGATCAAAATTCTCCAAGCCAGGCTTCAACAGTATGTAGACTGTGCATTTCCATATATCCAAGATGGATTTAGAAAAGGCAGAGGAACCAGAAATGAAATTGGCAACATCCATTGGATCATCAAAAATGCAAGAGTGTTCTGGGAAAATGTCTACTTCAGCATTATTGACTATGTCAAAGCCTTTGACAATGTGGATCAGAAAAAAATGTGGAAAACTCTTAAAGAGATGGGAATACCACTCCACCTGACCTTCCTCTTGAGAAATCTGTATGCAGGTCAGGAAGAAACAGTTCGAACTGGACATGGAACAACAGACTGGTTCCAAATAGGGAAAGGAGTATGTCAAGGCTGTATAGCGTCACCTTGTTTATTTATCTCCTATGCAGACTCATTGGAAAAGACTTTGATTCTGGGAGGGATTGGGGGCAGGAGGAGAAGGGGACGACCGAGGATGAGATGGCTAGATAGCATCACTAACTCAATGGATGTGAGTCTGAGTGAACTCCAGGAGTTGGTGATGGACAGGAGGCCTGGCATGCTGCAATTCATGGGGTTGCAAAGAGTCAGACATGACTGAGCGACTGAACTGAACTGATGCAAACAATATCATGAGAAACGCTGAGCTGGATGAAACACAAATTGTAATCAAGATTGCTGAGAGAAATGTCAATAACCTTAGATATGAAGATGACAGCATGCTAGCAAAGTTCAGATCAGTTTAGTCGCTCAGTCTTATCCAACTCTTTGCAACTCCATAAACCACAGCATGTCAGGCCTCCCTGTCCATCACCAACTCCTGGAGTCCACTCAAAGCCATGTCCATTGTGTCAATGATGTCATCCAACCATTTCATTCTCCATCGGCCCCTTTCCTCTTGCCCTCAGTCTTTCCCAGCATCAAGGTCTTTTCAAATGAGTCAGCTTTTCGCATCGGGTGGCCAAAGTACTGGAGGATCAGCTTCAACATCAGTCTTTCCAATGAACACCCAGGACTTATCTCCTTTTGGATGGGCTGGTTGGATCTCCTTGCAGTCCAAGGGAGTCTCAAGAGTCTTCAACACCACAATTCAAAAGTGTCAATTCTTCAGTGCTCAGCTTTCTTGTTTTTTAATTCTTTATTCTACATTACAATACTGTATTTGTTTTGCCATACATTGACATGAATCAGCCACAGGTGTACACGATCTCCCAATGCTGAAGCCCCCTCCCACCTCCCACCTCCCACCCCATATCTTCTCCCTGGATCATCCTGTGCACCAGCCCCAAGCATCCTGTATCCTGTATCAAACATAGACTGGCGCTTCATTTCTTATATGATAGTATACATGTTTCAATGCCATTCTCCCAAATCATCCCACCCTCTCCCTCCCTCAGAGGCCAAAAGTCCGTTCTATACCTCTGTGTCTCTTTGTTGTCTCACATAGAGGATCATCATTACTGTCTTTCTAAATTCCATATATATGTGTCAGTATACTGTATTGGTGTTTTTCTTTCTGGCTGACTTCACTCTGTATAATCGGCTCCAATTTCATCCATCTCATTAGAACTGAGTCAAATTTATTCTTTTTAAGGGCTGAGTAATACTGCATTGTGTATATGTACCACAGCTTTCTTATCCGTTTGTCTGCTGATGGACATCTAGGTTGTTTCCATGTCCTGGCTATTATAAACAGCGCTGCAATGAACATTGGGGTACATGTGTTTCTTTCACTTCTGGTTTCCTCGGTGTGTATGCCCAGCAGTGGGATTGCTGGGTCATAAGGCAGTTCTATTTGCAATTTTTAAGGAATCTCCACACTGTTTTCCATAATGGCTGTACTAGTTTGCATTCCCACCAGCAGTGTAAGAGGGTTCCCTTTTCTCCACATCCTCTCCAGCATTTATTGCTTGTAGACTTTTGGATCGCAGCCATTCTGACTGGTGTGAAATGGTACCTCACTGTGGTCTTGATTTGCATTTCTCTGATAATGAGTGATGTTGAGCATCTTTTCATGTGTTTGTTAGCCATCCGTATGTCTTCTTTGGAGAAATGCCTATTTAGTTCTTTGGCCCATTTTTTGATTGGGTCATTTATTTTTCTGGAGTTGAGCTGCATAAGTTGCTTGTATATCTTTGAGATTAGTTGTTTGTCAGTTGTTTCATTTGCTATTGTTTTCTTCCATTCAGAAGGCTGTCTTTTCACCTTGCTTATAGTTTCCTTTGTTGTGCAGAAGCTTTTAATTTTAATTAGATCCCATTTGTTTATTTTTGCTTTTATTTCCATTATACTGGGAGGTGGATCACAGAGGATCCTGCTGCGATTTATGTCGGAGAGTGTTTTGCCTATATTTTCCTCTAGGAGTTTTATAGTTTCTGGTCTTACATTTAAATCTTTAATCCATTTTGAGTTTATTTTTGTGTATGGTGTTAGAAAGGGGTCTAGTTTCATTCTTTTACAAGTGGTTGACCAGTTTTCCCAGCACCACCTGTTAAAGAGACTGTCTTTACTCCACTGTATATTCTTGCCTCCTTTGTCGAAGATAAGGTGTCCATAGGTGTGTGGATTTATCTCAGGGCTTTCTATTTTGTTCCATTGATCTATATTTCTGTCTTTGTGCCAGTACCATACTGTCTTAATGACTGTGGCTTCAGCTTTCTTTATAGTCCAACTCTCACATTCACACGTGATGACTGGAAAAACCATAGCCTTGACTAGACGGACCTTTGTTTGCAAAGTAATGTCTCTGCTTTTATTTTTTTAATATAAATATTTATTTTAATTGGAGGTTAATTACTTTACAATATGTTGTCTTGGTTGGTCATAAATTTCCTTTCGAGGAGTAAGTGTCTTTCAAAATCATGGCTGCAATCACCATGTGCAGTGATTTTGGAGCCCCCAAAATAAAGTCTGCCACTGTTTCCAGTGCATCCCCATGTATTTGCCATGAAGTGATGGGACCAGATGCCATCATCTTCATTTTCTGCATGTTGAGTTTTAAGCAACTTTTTCACTCTCCCTTTCACTTTCATCTGTTGAAGGAAATGGAAATCCACTCCAGTATTCTTGCCTGGAGAATCCCATGGACAGAGAAGCCTAGTAGGTTACAGTCCATGGGGTCGCAAAGAGTCAGACACTCCTGAGAGACTTCACCTTCACCTTCACCTTCACTTTCATCAAGAGGCTCTTTAGTTCTTCTTCACTATCTGCCATAAGGGTGGCGTCATCTGCATATCTGAGGTTATTGATACTTCTCCCAGCAATCTTGATTCCAGCTTGTGCTTCCTGCAGCCCAGCATTTCTCATGATGAACTCTGCATATAAGTTAAATAAGCATGGTAACAGTATACAGCCTTGGCTTACTTCTTTTCCTATTTGGAACGATTCTATTAATACATGTCCAGTTCTAACTGTTGCTTCCTGACCTGCATACATGTTTCTCAAGAGGCAGGTTAGGACGTCTGGTATTAATATCTCTTTCAGAATTTTCCAAAGTTTATTGTGATGCACACAGTCAAAGACTTTGGCATAGTCAATAAAGCAGAAATAGATGTTCTTCTGGAACTCTCTCTTTTTCCATGATCCAGCAGATGCTGGCAATTTGACCTCTGGTTCCTCAGCCTTTTCTAAAACCAGCTTGAACATCTGGAAGTTTATGGTTCACATATTGCTGAAGCCTGGCTCGGAGAATTTTGAGCATTACTTCACTAGCATGTGAGATGAGTGCAACTGTGCAGTAGTTTGAGCATTCTTTGGCATTGCCTTTCTTGGGGTTGGAATGAAAATTGACCTTTTCCACGTTTTTTTGGAAACTGACCTTTCGTAATTTTGATCTACTATGATACTTATCTGTATGTATATATATATATATATGTAAAGAAATGGCAACCCACTCCAGTATTCTTGCCTGGAGAATCCCAGGGATGGGGGAGCCTGGTGGGCTGCTGTCTATGGGGTCGCACAGAGTCGGACACGACTGAAGCGACTACTCAGCAGCAGCAGCAGCAGCAGCAGCACGTATTATAGTATGAATCTTATACTGAAATCACAATCACAGACAACTAGCCAGTCTCATCCCACAGACCACAGCCTTGTCTATCTCAATGAAACTAAGCCATGCCATGTGGGGCCACCCAAGACAGATGGGTCATGGTAAAGAGGTCTGACAGAATGTGGTCCACTGGAGAAGGGAATGGAAAACCATATCAGTATTCTTGCCTCAAGAACCCCATGAACAGCATGAAAAGGCAAAAATAGGACACTGAAAGGTGAACTCCCCAGTTCGGTAGGTGCCCCATATGCTGCTGGATACCAGTGGAGAAATAACTCCAGAAAGAATGAAGGGATGGAGCCAAAACAAAAACATCTAGTTGTGGATGGGACTCATGATAGAAGCACTGTTCAATGCTGTAAAGAGCAATATTGCATAGAAACCAGAATGTTAGGTCCATGAATCAAAGCGAATTGGAAGTTGTCAAACAGGAGATGACAAGAGTGAGCATCGACATTTTAGGAATCAGTGAACTAAGATGAACTGGAATGGGTGAATTTAACTCAGATGACCATTATATCTACTACTGTGGGCAGGAATCCCTTAGAAGAAAAGGAGTAGTCATCATAGTCAATAAAAGAGTCTGAAATACAGTATTTGGATGCAGTCTCAAAAACGAAGAAAGATCTCTGTTCGTTTCCCACGAACAGAGATGGCAAACCATTCAATGTCACGGTAATCCAAGTCTATGCCCTGACCAGTAATGCTGAAGAAGCTGAAATTGAATGGTTCTATGAAGCCCCACAAGACCTTCTAGAACTAACACCCAAAAGATATTCTTTTCATTATAGGGGACTGGAATGCAAAAGTAGGAAGTCAAGAAACACCTGGAGTAACAGGGAAATTTGGCCTTGGAGTACAGAATGAAGCAGGGCAAAGGCTAGTAGAATTCTGCCAAGAGAACACACTGGTCATAGCAAACACCCTCTTTCAATAACACAAGAGAAGACTCTACACATGGGCATCACCAGATGGTCAACATCAAAATCAGATTGATTATATCCTTTGCAGTCAAAGATGGAGAAGCTCTAGACGGTCAGCAAAAACAAGACTGGGAGCTGACTGTGGCCCGATCATGAACTCTATACTGCCAAATTCAGACTTAAATTGAAGAAAGTGGAGAAAACCACTATACATAAAGAAAGCTGAGCACTGAAGAATTGTTGCATTTGACCTGTTGTGTTGGAGAAGATTCTTGGAGTCCCTTAGACTGCAAGGAGATCAAACCAGTCAATAGTCCTGAATAGGAAGGACTGATGCTGAAGCTCCAATACTTTGGCTACCTGATGTGAAGAGCTGACTTGTTAGAAAATATCCTGATACTGGGAAAGATTGAAGGCAGGATAAGAAGGGGATGACAGAATAAGATGGTTGGATGGCTTCACTGACTCAACAGACAGAGGGTTGAGCAAACCCTAGCAGATATTGAAGGACAGGGAAGCCTGGCATGCTGCAGCCCACAAGATTGCAAAAAATTCACTTGTGACTGAACAAAAAAATGAAAGAAATCTCTGAAAAGCTACCTTATTTATGATTCAAATTACATAATATTGTGAAAAAGATAAAACCATAAAGATAGTGTAAAAATCAGTAATTGTCATGGGTTCAGAGAGAGGAGAGAGAGGGAAAACTAGCAAAGCACATTTATATTTTTAGGGCAATGAAACTATTCTGTGTGTTTTGTAGTGAACACAGACCTTATGCATTTGTTAAAACACATGGAACTTTAATAGCAGAAAGAATGAAACTTAGCTTATGCAAATATTAAAAAGTCACTTGGGATATTTGACAAATCCTAGCAAAGCATGCAAAATGTGAGAAAAGAATCTTATACTAGTACAGTCTCACTGAAGGCAATGTAGGAAAGGTAGTAACCTGAGTAAATCTGGAAATGAGTAGAGTATATAAGACCAAAGGCAAAGGCACAGTGTATAAGCACTGTACTCTTTTCAAAAGGTTGTTTACTACAGAGGTACAGATGAATAATTCTGATATTGTTATTCATAAACACTGGAATTGAACAATTAAGAAAATAGATGACAGATAACAGGATCCTAATTTCTCATTGCTGGAGTGGGAATTTACAGATAAGCAAGAAATGAGGCTAGAACAACAATATGGTAACATACCAGAGTTGGGAATATCAGCAGACTTCACATCCATTTATTGAAGATATTTTATTTTAGACTGTTTTAGTTTTTATTTTTATTTTGGCCACATGATGTGGCATGTGGGATCTTGGTTCCTCATCCAGGGATCAAGCCTGCACTCCCTAGAGTGGAAGTGCAGAGTGTTAACCATTGGACCACCAGGGAAGTCCCAGCAAACTTCACATTTAACTTAGTATAGTTAAGAATGGCTTTACATGTAGAAATGTTCACTGATATATGTAAATATATACATGGGTTAATAAACAAACATCTTTCTTTGCTCTATCTGCTGAGCAGAAAGAGTTTGGAAGAAATGACACCCAGTAGTAACAAACATATGTAGTGTCCAGATCTTGGTGCCTAATACCATTCTATAATTTTAATAAATCCTTATTAATAACAAAATCAGAGATCCTTAAGAATTGTCTGATTCTAGAACTAGTCCTAAAAATATTCAAGAACCTGGAGCATCTTATAATGCCAATAATGTCATAAAACAATGATGTACTCAAATATGCTCCCATACACACAAAAATAAAGTATGTCAAAGGGGAATAAGAGACAACTGAAAGATTCCCAATAGCCCAGATGGGAAACATTGAGCAATAATATTAATAAAGTAGGCATTATAATCCTATATATTAAATAAATGTTATAACCCATGCTGATATATAAAACTAATAACAAACGAGAAGAAAAAAGTTTTCCATGTAGAAGAATTTCAAGTAAATTGTATTGATATTTCACTCTAAAATTGACTTCTTTCTAAAGAGTACAGTATGAAAAGGAGAAAATAATAGTGTAACTCTGTAGTGCAGAAACCTGACAAAACCATCAATACTTTAGCCATGTGATCAAAGTCAATGTCAAAAGTCATAAATTATGTTGATACTATATACCTTTGATATGATGTGCTGAAAACAGCACTTTACCTTGGTGACTTTGCTTTCCAGAATCCATAATCTCAGTCTAATGTGAAAAAGTATCAAACAGATTCCAGTGAAAGGACATCCTACAACATACTTGATCAATACTCCTCAAAATTGTCAAGGTTTTCAAAAACAAGGAAAATTTGAAAAGCTGTTATACCCAAGAGGAATCTAAGGTAAGATTATCATTAACTGCAGTGTGATATCATGGATAGAATTCTGGAATACAAATGGATATTAGGTAAAAATTAAGGACTGACTCATCTACAGACTTCAGCTAGCAATAATACATCAAATTTTTTTAACTGTTATAATTTACCAGTGTAAGACAATGGAAGTGAAGACTGTGTGAGGGTAATATATGGGAATTTTATAACTACTCAATTTCTCTATAAATATTATACTATTCTAAAAAATAATGTCTATTAATTTTAAAAAAAAGAATGAGGAATGGCTCAAGGCAATGTAAAGATAAATATTTTTCTTAGAATTTAAATGAAAACAATGTATTTAATGGAATTTTCCAGGTCATAATACTGGACTGGGTAGGCTTTCCCTTCTCCAGGGGATCTTCCCAACCCAGGATTCAAACCCAAGGATCCCACATTGCAGATATATTCTTTACCAGCTGAGCTACCAGGGAAGCCCTATAAATGTCAAAGTATTTTAAAATATAATGCCTATTAATTTTAAAAAAAAAGCAAATGGAGGGATAGCTCAAGGCAATGTAAAGATAAATATTATTCTTACAATTTAAGTGAAAACAGTGCATTTAATGGTAGCCCTTAATTTAACAACAGAGATCTACAAATTTAATGTACAATTAAATCCATGATGATAGGCTAAACAAACATGAACACAGTTAAAGATTTTGGATGTGTAAATAACTGAAATTATGCTTTTAAGTCAAGAATATAAGCTTAGTTGTGTTCCATTAAAAATTTTAGTACCTGAAAATTGACCCAGAACAATGCAAAAACAATTCAGACATACTATATCATGGAATATAATTAAGCTTTAAAGAGGCAGTTTTAAAGATTCAATTAGAAGGCATCTGAGTATGTAAATTATGTGAGAAAGTACAGTATTCAAAGTAATCTCTTTCATATAAGACAGGAAGACAAGAGATTGTGAATATTAGAGTATTAACTACTTAAGGGATTTACAAGATGATGATTAGAGAATTCAAGAATTAAAATCAAACTGAGACTTTAGGAGCTCTAGGGAATAAATCTTATAAACTGGTGTCTAAGCATTCCGAGTTCTGCTGTTGACTCAAGTGTTATAACAGTTACTGCTTCTGAATGAACAAAAAATATTTGCTTTTATAACATCTTTTACAATATTTTAATAATTACTTTCATAACCAACGAAGTTTTTAACACTCAAAAAAGCTTTTCAGAGTGACAAGAGCATCACGTAGCAAACATATTCCTTATCTCAAAAACAAAAATTCAGCATCTATCTAAAAACAAAAATGCCTTTGAGGGGACAGTAGGATCCAGCACCATTTGCCAAAGGACCCAGCAGAAATCTTGCCCAACAGTGCATTGGGAAATAAGCAGACAGGATTTAGCCCTGGCTATGGATCTTGTAGTAGCCCGTGAGCCAACTTCAGTTACTGCAAGCTGTGGTCTGGGAATTTCTGGAGACAACTAATTTAATTACCCACAGGTAAGAGAGCTTTTCAGGAAGTCCGTATTTCTGGAGAAGTATCAGCATTCTCTTGAGCCAAAAATAAATAAATAAATAAATAAAATTGCATGTGTTGGAGTAGGTAAGGGAGAGTCTGACTTTGCTGGATCATATTTCCCCCAAGGTTGCACAGTTTAGTGCCAGGAGAGATTATCTTTGATTCATGGTTTATCCTACAGGTGGAAAGAAGAAATAGCAAGTAAGCGCCCAGCCTCCCTAACTGCATTGCAGATTGCCAAATGGGCTTATTTCTCTCTAGTCCCATTCAGAGTGCTGATCATAAGCTAAATGAGTAGTGTGCAAGAAATAAAAGGGGAGGAGAAGAGAGAATTCTCAGGGAATATTAAAAGAATGTAGACACTTTTTGTCAATGATTTCATCAAGAATAAACTTGTTCATGAGGCACTGAGAATGTCTCACCCATTGATCGCCTCAACTGGCTTATGGGTACCACCAGTGCTCCAAGTTCCTCACCTACACACATCCCACACCGTAGCTAGCTCCCTGTGTTTGCTTCCAGATGGCAATTGTAACAGTAAACTTTGGAAGGTAGCTAGTGAATGCATGTAAAAAGCTGGCCAAATCTGCAGGCCATGGAAAGATCACAAACTTGAGTTTTGGGAAAACAGAAGAGAGGCTGCCAGCACTCAGCCTGGTATATTGCAGGATACAAACAAGGTATATGAGCTTAAGAATCTTGCAACAAGAAAAAGCAAGAGGTGTGGAGCAGCTGTATCTGTAGAAGGTCTAAGAATGTCTGTCTAATCAAAGCTATGATTTTTCCAGTAGTCATGTATGCATCTGAGAGTTGGACTATAAAGAAAGCTGAGCACTGAGGAATTGGTGCTTTTGAACTGTGGTGTTGGAGAAGACTCTTAAAGATTCCCTTGGACTGCAAGGAGATCCAATCAGTCAGTCCTAAAGGAAATCAGTCTTAAATATTCATTGGAAGGACTGATGCGGAAGCTGAAATTCCAATACTTTGGCCACATTATGCAAAGACCTGACTCACTGGAAAAGACCCTGATCCTGGGAAAGATTGAAGGCAGGAGGAGAAGGGGATGACAGAGGTATAGATGTTTGGATGGCATTACCGATTCAAGAGATATGACTTTGAGTAAGTTCTGGGAGTTGGTGATGGACAGGGAAGCCTGGTATGCTGCAGTCCATAGGGTTGGACATGACTGAGAGACTGAACTGAAACTGAAATGGGGTTGGAAAGTCGGACATGACTGAATGACTGAACTGAGCTGAAGAAAGCCTCAGAATCTCTAGCAGGGCTGAAGGAGGTTATTTCTCACACCAAAGACAGTCAGCAAAGACTCAAGGAAGTGACTGCCACTTCAAGTGCAAAGACAGTAATGCAAAACTTATATGAAAAATCGAAGTACAATGACACAATCAAAGGATCACAATAGCCACACACAAAGACATGAAAATCTGTAATATACAAGGTAAAAAATTCAAAATAGCTGTTTCAATAAAGCTCAAGGAGTCAGCTCCGAGAAAATACAGAAGGAGAATTCAGCAGTATCAAAAGAACAATATACAAACAAAATGAGAAGTATTTGAGTTAGAAATCATAAAAATAATTAAATAAACATGCAGTTGAAAGAAATATGAATGAAATGAAAATGCCAAAAAAAAAAAAAGAACATCAATAATAGAACTGACCAAGTGAAGAGAAAAATCTGTGAGACTGAAGAAAGGCTTTTGAAATTATTTAGTCAGAGGAGAATAAAAAGAATTTTTTAAAAATTGAAGAAAGCTTGCTTCATCTATGGGATATCATTAAAAGAAAAATATTTAAATAATTTGAGTTCCAGGAAAAGACAGGGAGAACGTCAGAAAGCTTATTTAAAGAAATGATGTCTGAAAACTTCTCAATGTGGGAAGAGCTCTGAATATCTAAGTTCACGAAGCTCATAGGTCACACACAAAAACCCAACTTACAGAGATTCCTTTTCAAAACACATTGTAACAAAACTATTAAAAATCAAAGACAAAGAGAGGATCTTAAAAGATGCAAAAGAAAAGAAGCTTATAACTTACAAAGGACCTCCCATAAGGCTGTCAGCAGATTTCTAGCAGAACACTTATAGAGCAGGAGAAAGTAAATTATATATTGAAAGTCCTTAAAGAAAAACTGCCAACCAAGAATATTTTCCCCAGCAAAGCTGTATTTCAGAAATAAAGGAGAAAAAAATCTTTCCCAGATAAATGAAACTTGAGGAAATCTATTACCCTAGACTTGTATTACAAGAAAACTGAAAGGGTTCAGTTAGTTGAAATGAAAGAATACTAATTAGTAACATGATATCATATGAAAACATGCAACACAGTGATAAAGCTAAGGATACACTCAATTCAGAACACTAATACTATGATGTGATACTGTTAACACTTAACTGTAGTGAAATGATTAAAGAACAAGAGTATTAAAATACCTTAGCTACAGTAATATGTTGGGCTTCCCTGGTGGCTCAGACTGTAAAACGTCTGCCTGCTGTGCGGGAGACCCGGGTTTGATCCTTGGGTTGGGAAGATCTCCTGGACAAGGAAATGGCAACCCACTCCAGTACTCTTGCCTGGAAAATCCCCCGGATGGAGGAGCCTGGTGGGCTACAGTCCATTGGGTCGCAAAGAGCTGGACAAGACTGAGCAACTTTACTTTCACTTTCACAGTAATATGTTAGTGAATAAACAATATGAAAAGAATTGAATTATAATATCAAAAAGGAGGGAGCAAAAAAATAGTTTTTATGGATTTGAAGTTGTTATCAGCATAAACTAGACTGCTGTAAGATGGAACAATATTCCTTAGTGAAAACACAAAGAGCACACTTGTAGCTACAGTTATATCAGGGGGAAAAAAGAAGAAATTAAGCCAAAAGCTATAACAAGAGACAAATGAGAACATGATATAATTTTAAAAGGGTCAATTCATTAGGAGGCTAAAATTATTAATGTGTATACAGTACCCAAGAGTAGAGCACTCAAATAAGCTATACAAATAATAACCAATTTGAAAGGACAAATAGACAACAGAATAATAGCAGGGAGCTTCAAAATATCACTTTCTAAAACAGACCCTTCAGACAGAAAATCAATGAGAAAACATTGGACTTGTACCAAACTTTAGACCAAATGGAACTAACATACATTTGTAGAACCTTCCATCCAATAGTAACAGAACACAAATTCTTTTCAATTACATATGGAATATTCTCCAGGATAAATCACCTGATAGATCACAAATCAAGTTTTAGTAACTATAAGAATATTGAAATCATACTAAGCATCTTTTCCAAAACTCAATCATATGAAAGTAAAAATTAGTAACAAAAGGAAAGCTGGAAAACTCACCAGTATGTGGAAATAAACAACATGCTTCTAAACAACCAGTATTTCAAAAAGAAATCAAAATATCTTGAAACAAATAAAAATGAAAACCCAATATATCAGACTTACAGAGGGCAACAAAAGCACTGCTAAGAGGAAGATTTTTAGCCGTAAATACTGACAATAAGTAAAACAGAAGAAACTGAAATGAACCTAATTTTATACCTCAAGAAATTAGCAAGAGAAGAATTAACTAAGCCTCATATGAATAAAAAGGAAAGAAATAAAGATCAGAGTAGAAATAAGTGAAATATAGACCAGAATAACATTAGCAAAGATCAATTAAACTATGACTAGTTGTTTTTAATATAAAAAGAGAAACCATTCCTCAAGAACATGGTATATCTCTCCACCTGTTTATGTCATTTTGATCTCTTTTATCAGTGTCTTATAATTTTCTGTATATATTTCCTTTGTCTCCTCAGGTAAGTTTATTCCTAGATATTTTATTCTTTTGTTGCAATGGTGAATGGGACTGATTTCTTAATTTCTCTGATTTTTCATTGCTTATAGGAATGCAAGTGATTCCTGTGTGTTGATTTCGTATCCTGTGACTTTGCTAAATTCACTGATTAGCTCTAGTAATTTTCAGATACTATCTTTAGGGTTTTCTATGTAAAGTATCATGTCATCTGCAAAACTGAGAACTTTACTTTTTCCATCTGGATTCTTTTTTATTTCATTCTCTTCTCTGATTACTGTAGCTAGGATCTCCAAAACTATGTTGAATAATAGTGGTGAACGTGGAAACCCCTGTCTTATTCCTGATCTTAGAGGGAATGCTTTCAGTTTTTCACCATTGAGAATGTTTGCTGTGGGCTTATCATATATGGCCTTTACTATGTTGCGGTAGCTTCCTTTTATGCCCATTTTTGGAAGAGTTTTAATCATAAATGGGTGCTGAATTTTGTCTAAGGCTTTTTCTGCATCTATTGAGATGATTATATGGTTTTTAATCTTTCATTTTGTTAATATGGTATACCACATTGATTGATTTGTGCATATTGAAGAATTCTTGCATCCTGGAATAAACTCAACTTGATCATGGTGTATGAGCTTTTGAATGTGTTGTTGAATTCTGTTTGCTAGAATTTTGTTGAGGACTTTTGCATCTATGTTCATCAATGAATTTGACCTGTAGTTTCTTTTTGTGTTGTCTTTGTCTTGATAAATGTTGGTGAGGCTGTGGAGGAAAGGAATGATGAGAGTATAAACTGTTAGAGCCATTATGGAAAACAATGTGCAGTTTCCTAAAAAAATAAAATAAAATAGAACTGCCATATACGCCAGCAGCATTTTCACTTCTGGGTATATGTCTGAAGAAAATTAAAACAGTGTCTTGAAAATACATCTGCTTTCCCATGTTTATTGCAGCAGTATTCATAATAGCCAATATATGGAAAGAAGCTAAGTGTTCATCAACAGATGAATGGATAAAGATGTGGCTGGTAAATAGACTGATTTGAAAGTTTAGAATACTGGAAGAGAAATATAAACAAGTACCAAAGGAAACAACAATACTTAATATTAGAAATGTAATTTAATATAGTTTGTTTATTATTCATGAGCTGTTTCATATTCTTCTGCTACACTTATGTACCATACATGTAACAAGCAGAAAAATTCTTAGTTATGACTGTGGGCACACAGGAATTTTCTACAAATGTTTCTATGGTCAGAATTTAATTTGCCTTGCTCATGACATTGGAGGACTGGCTATGCCTGAATTCATCACAGGGTAGATACTTTAAAAGTTTCATTTAAGCAGACACATACACACACACACACACACACACACACACACGACTATATTCTTCAGCCATGAGAATGAAGGTAATCTTGCTGTTTTCATAGTGTGGTTGACCTTAAATGTGTTATGCTAAACAAAATGTCAGAGAGTGGAAGACAAATGCTGTGTGACCTCACTTATATGTGGAATCTACAAAAGCTAACTCATACAAACAAATACTAACATGCTGGTTGCTATGGGCTGGAGGATAGAGGTATAAGCAGAGATTGGTCACAGAGTACAATCTTCTAATTTTTAGACCAGTCAGTTTGAGGATCTAATATTCAGTATGATGATTAGTTAATAATACTATATATGTCAAAAGTGCTATTAGATCTTAAATTTTCTTACCACAAAAAAATAATGCTCATTATATGAGGTGATGGAATCATTACCTTATGCTAACATGGTGATAATTTTTCAATATAGAAATGTTTAAAATCAACACACTGTATACCATTAACTTGCACAATATTATATGTCAACTATATCTTAATAAAACTGGAAAAATAATCTCAAATGGGAGAGGAGTTTTTGTATTTCACAGTTGGGGTGACTGAGATTTGTTGTTTCAACTTGAACCCCAAATTGAAACCAAATTTCCTAGCACCTTAACACATAGCATGTGCTTACAAAATAAAAATGATTTTTTTCTGTGGAGACAGATATTCCAAACCATTTAATTCAAAATAAATACATTATTGTAGGTTTACTACATGACAGATATTTTGCAAGCTGCTAATGATAAAGAGACTAGTAAAATGCAGAATCAGTCTCTCTGCAGCCTTAGATCAGGCATAAGCGTTTGCTGAAAGCTGAAAGAAAGATAAACTGCACACAATCTGGATTCCAGAATTACAGTTCTTGATTCATATACAGGCAATGTGATGCTTCCTATGTTACAACAGTTTTACTGTAGTTTTACTGCATGCATGCTCCATTGCTTCAGTCACGTCTGGCTCTCTAAGACCCTATGGACTGTAGCCTACCAGGCTCCTCTGTCCATGGGATTCTCCCAGCAAGGATACTAGAATGGGTTGCCATGCCCTTCTCCAGAGGATCTTCCTGGCCCAGGGATCAAACCCATGTTTCCTTCTTTGATAGGTGGATTCTTTATTCCTGAAAGACTGGGAAGCTTATACTGCAGAAGCATTATTCTGAATATGTAATGTTGCTTAGCAAAACTAGGTTATGCTGATATTCAAAATATATTCCTGCAACAAGATCCAATTAGAAGTCTACAGATCAATGCTGAGTTGTTGGGAAACAAATCACTTTTGTTTGTGAACAAATCACTTTTGACACTTTAGAGGTTATCTGTGTTTCTTGAATGAGAAAGCAGTAAAAACTGATCTATTTCCTGATGTTTAGAATTTTTAACAACTATTTTTATTCTCAAATGTGGCATAACATAGAAATCTGAGATAGCATTTTCATGATTAAATGTGTAACTTCCAGTCAAAATATAAGAAAAAATGTTTAATCTGGTTAATTTCAACTCAATAGGTACAAGTCTTTTTGTCTTTTATGGTGTCGAAAGGAAAAAAAGGTCATGATAAACTTGGAGTAGCCGAGAGTTCTTTGTCAGAAGCATCTCTCAACTTAATACACTGTCATTCCATTGTTTTATAAACTGACTCCCTACTGCCATCCTTGTAGCATCCTTTATATAGAACTGTATTTACCTGGAGTGTTAAATCCTCACTCTGAACATGATAATAAGGAATATGTCACTGAACAGAGTAGACTTTCCCTTCTCTGTACTTTATTCTTCTATACACTGAAACAGGAATTTTGCTGACAGACCACACACCACCATAAACGGATACATTTCTGCTTGGGCCCCCACAGGATTAACTGGCATTCTTTCATTTCACATACTAATGACTGATATGGCATTAGCAAAAATGTAGCAGATTTGGTATGTTTTCCTCATCCACTTGAACTGATGTGCCCTCAAGGACTTAGCCTATTGTGGTGAATTCTCTTCTGCAGGCCAGAAAATGTCTGGATTTGTAAGGGTATGAATTTTTACTCTCTGTTCCCATTTATTCTCTTACTGTCTTCCCATGGAGAGCTGCCAGATTCTCTGAGACTGCCTTCTTATTTCTCTGTGAATTTTCTTTCTGAAACTAAGTTGAATCTTTTTTTTCTTTTTTGCAAGTGCTTCCAGGAACACTCTTAAGAGTTTTACCTTATCAATTGATTCAGATATTCTTCCAAAGTACTTGATAATTGTGAATTAGTTACAATTGACTCCCCATTTTCAGAGCCAGAGGTATACTCCTGCTTTTTGAACACAGCACATTCAATAAAGTTCATTTGTTTATGTTTCAAGAATACATTTCAAATCTTCAACCATAAACTTTTTTGGTGTTTTCATTTTGCTTAATAAATAATGTGAGTTGAATATATTGGCATATTGGCATACTTTGTTGACCATTTCACTATCTACATATAGGAACAGTTATGTATTCACAATGCCTCCCATACAAAATGAAATGCAAGTCTTCTTTTTGTGTATTAAGACTAATGTTCCAGTGACATTAAAGCATTAAACAAAGCATGTGACTCCTCTAAGCAGAGCGCCCTTTGTGGCTTCTCAGGCTGCATACCCATGGGACCAGGCCTTGTCTATATATTTTTCTGATCAAAATTCTCATCATAGGAAAAATAAATAATTAAATTTTCAATAGTTTGCCTTTATGATGGTAATCCTGATGTGGCCTCATAAATATGTTAATATTTTCTATATGCTATTTCCTCAATGTTAATATTTTCTATATACTATTTCCTCACTAATTATAGAATATTCCTGAAATGTTAATTTTTTTCCACTAAAACACTGTTGTTTGATTTATTGTTCTACCCTTGAATTCCTTACTTTGCATTCCTGGTGATAGAGACCAAGAGCCATGGAGACAGGCTGAAAGGTTGTGAATCCTGGCCCCACTCAGTAGTGTGCAGTGAGACGCTAGCAGGGTACCTACCCCTCCAAGTCTCCATCATCTAGTTTATGAAACACAGACGAGAATTATATGCAACTCCTAGTTTTTGTTTTCTAATGGGAATTAAACAAATTATATTAGTGTTAACTCTAGGAGAGTGTCTGATACATAACAGCAGCTTACCAATGTTAAATATTGCATGTTTATTTAAACCAAGTTCTTTCTTTTCTAGTAACCACTTGCCTATAACCCTGGTCCTGACTTCATCACCCCTACTTATTCTTACCATAAATACTTTTCCTTCCTTCGTTGCTTCTTTTCTCTATCCATGTATTCTATCAAACCATTTAATTCAGATTTTTAATTCTCTTCCTGAATATTACATATGCACATTAGTCAGCAGCTCCCACACCTCAGAACCTTCCTCAAATAGCCCTAATCTTTCTGGGGCCACTGTAATATGAAGACAGTGATAATGGAGTCAGTCTTCATGATCACTTGAATCTTGTAATCTTCCTCATCGCCTCTCAGATGTGACATTTCTCTTCTTTCTACATCTTATGAACCATATTTATCTAATTTAAGCTAAGCCCATTGGGCTATACATAGACACAAAAGACCACCTGCAGTTTGGAAGCAGTAACTGAATCTGAAGACTCAAAATCCCTCCTCCTGCATGTAATGCATTTTGTTTTCTCATTGTTCAATACCAAAATAACTAAATCTGTAGAATTCTAACACTGATTGCCAGCACTCTCAAGGAAACTAAAATCAATCCATCTTCAGAGGAAACTAAAATTAATACTCAGTATTTACCTCATTATTCCTAGAGATCCAAGCCTCCGTGCCATCTGCTGTCACTGGATTCTTTCATCCTTATCCTGTTGGGCACATTCCAGTTCCCTCTAAACCTCATTCCTCTCTACTCTTATTTTTACAATATGTCCTTTAGAATACTCATCTGGTGATCAGAAACATCCTCTATATTTTCAGCTTCTTCTTGGAATATGTTGTCCATATATTCTTACCTTACTTGATGTGCCTGAGGATTCAGCTTCTAATAGAACTCCTGGTGTAGAGGCTCTGCTTCTCAGACACCTCATGTGTGTGAGACAGTTTGGAGGAAGAGTGATTATCTTCATTAAGTTATGACCAAGCCTTGTCTGATAAACAGTAAACTTTCTGACTAATAAATATGTAACCTATCCGTGAATCCCTCACCCAATCCTTGGATTTACAGAATTCCAATTTTAAATTTCTTATTATTAACAGATTATATTAAGGCTTCTGCATAGTTCAGCAAATCAAGGACAATTAAGGGGACTTTAGTTTAACTTTAAGCAACTGGAAAGATAGTATTGGCCTCAACTGAGATGGGAAGTGTCATATGCACAAGAACTTTGGAAATGAGTAATTCAGGTTCTAGGATTCAGCTTCTGATATATTCTCCTCTTTTTTTCTTCAAAAGCACAATGCCATGTACTCATCTTTGTTTAATTGTTTGTACTTCCTTCTAGGTCACTTCCCTACGTCAGTGAATATTTTACTTCCAGGTAACACTGTCTCTCTTTCTCTAAACTCCTTATCATTACTTCTGGGGTTGGGGAGTGTATGATTTGACCAAGAGCATGCAGGCCATGTAGCTTCCTGGATTCTCATTTCTTTTAATCATTTGTATATCTGTCTTTTCCCCCAATGCCACCTTTCCAGTCAGTCTCCCAAAATCAGATGTTGAACTCCCCAGTTTCTACCAACATTAGTGGGTTCTTGCAGTCCACCTACTCTATTTTTGAATTAAGGTCTTAGGTCTATTAATACCTGCTATTATCATTATTTATCATCAATAGTCTCCTGTCACGTCTCTACCTACCTAGCTTAGATTGTTCTCTTATGATATTTACTGCCTTGCAAGCACCCTCAAGCACTTCTCTTCTACAGTACTCAGAAACATCCTAAACCTGGCTGAACCTAACTCTCCACCTCCATTGTTACTGCATCTGAGTATTTACCGTACCAGTAGACATTATAAGCATACCTCGAAGGTGTTACAAGTTTGGTTCCACTATAAAGGGAATATCACAATAAAGCAAGTCATGTGAATTTCTGAGCGCACAAAGCTAAGTTCACACTATACTGTAGTCTATTAATTGTGCAATCATAGTATATCTAATAAACAATGTATATACCTTAATTTAAAAATACTTTATTGCTAAAAACTGCTATCATACAAGCCTTCAGTGAGCTACACACATTTTGTAATAGTAATATCAAAGATAATTGATCATACATGATTGTAAAAATATATTACTAATGGAAAAGTTTTAAATATTATGAGAATTACCAAAATGTGACACAGAGGCACAAGTGGGAAAATGTTGTTGGTGAAATGGTACCGATAGACTTGTTCAACTCAGGGTTTTCATGAAAACTCAATTTAAAAAATACAATATTTGCAAAACTCAATAAAATGGGTTGCTATTTCCCCTTCAAGGGGATCTTCTAGACTCAGGGATCGAACCTGTGTCTCTTAGGTCTCCTGCATTGGCAGGCAGATTCTTTACCACTAACTCCCCCTAGCAGTTAGCCCAATGGACTATGTTTTATTCCCTGTTTTTCTTTTCATGACTTTTGTGAACACTCTCCTGTCTTTTTGCTCATTTCCTTACAGAGGGCTTTTTCTTCTGAAATACTCCCTATATTTGAGTAGTCCAAGGTTGAGCCCTTTGCCACCTACATTCTCCATTTAAGTGATCTCATTCAATTTCTTAAATCTAATAGATATATGATTATTTTATAATTTTCTAAATCTCTATATCCAGCATTTATTCCACAGTTAAGCTTCCAGCATATTTATCCAACAATCTTACTGGACCTAATCACCAATCTACATTTAGGACATCCAAAATTTAACTTTTGAAATCTCTCTCTCTCTCTCTCTCTCTCTCTCTCTCTCTCTCTCTCTCTCTGTTATTAACTTTGTGCTGTACTCAATCACTTCAGTTGTGTCCAACTCTTTGCGACCTATGGACTATAATCTTTCAGGCTCCTCTGTCCATGGGATTGATACTCCAAGCAATAAGCCATGCCCTCTTCCAGGGGATCTTCCTGAAGCAGGAATCAAACACATATCTCCTGCGTCTTTGCAGACAGGTTCTTTATCCACTGAGCCACCTGGGAAGCCCATTATTAACTTTCAGTTCAGTTTAGTTCAGTTCAGTTCAGTCGCTGAGTCGTATTTGACTATTTGAGACCCCATAAGTCACAGCATGCCAGGCCTCCCTGTCTATCACCAACTCCCGGAGTTCACTCAAACTCATGTCCATCGAGTCAGTGATGCCATCCAGCAATCTCATCCTCTGTCATCTCCTTCTCCTCCTGCCCCCAATCCCTTCCAGCATCAGAGTCTTTTCCAGTGAGTCAACTCTTCACATGAGGTGGCCAAAGGATTGGAGTTTCAGCTTCAGCATCAATCCTTTCAATGAACACCCAGGACTGGTCTCCTTTAGAATGGACTGGTTGGATCTCCTTGCAGTCCAAGGATCTCTCAAGAGTCTTCTCCAACACCACAGTTCAAAAGCATCAATTCTTTGGTGCTCAGCTTTCTTCACAGTCCAACTCTCACATCCATATATGACTACTGGAAAAACCATAGCCTTGACTAGACAGACCTTTGTTGGCAAAGTGATGTCTCTGTCTCTGCTTTCAGTATGCTGTCTAGGTTGGTCATAACTTTCCTCCCAAGGAGTAAGCGTCTTTTAATTTCATGATTTTGAAGCCCCCCAAAATAAAGTCTGACACTGTTTCCACTGTTTTCTCATCTATTTCCCATGAAGTGTTGGGACCGGATGCCATGATCTTCGTTTTCTAAATGTTGAGCTTTAAGCCAACTTTTTCACTCTCCACTTTTCATTTTCATCAAGAGGCTCTTTAGTTCTTCTTCACTTTCTGCCATAAGGGTGGTGTCATCTGCATATCTGAGGTTATTGATATTTCTCCCGGCAATCTTGATTCCAGCTTGTGCTTCTTCCAGCCCATCATTTCTCATGAAATACTCTGCATATAAATTAAATTATCAGGGTGACAATAGACAGCCTTGACGTACTCCTTTTCCTATTTGGAACCAGTCTGTTGTTCCATGTCCAGTTCTAACTGTTGCTTCCTGACCTGCACATATGTTTCTCAAGAGACAGGTCAGGTCTTTCAGACGGGTCTGAAAATTCTCTTTCAGAATTTTCCACAGTTTATTGTGATCCATACAGTCAAAGGCGTTTGCAAAGTCAATAAAGCAGAAATAGATATTTTTCTGGAACTCTCTTGCTTTTGATGATCCAGCAGATGTTGGTAATTTGATCTCTGGTTCCTCTGCCTTTTCTAAAATCAGCTTGAACATCTGGAAATTTTCATTTCATGTATTGCTGAAGCCTGGTTTGGAGAATTTTGAGCATTACTGTACTAGTGTGTGAGATGATTGTAATTGTGCGGTAGTTCGAACATTCTTTAGCATTGCCTTTCTTTGGCATTGCAGTGAAAACTGACCTTTTCTAGTCCTGTGGCCACTGCTGAGTTGTCCAAATTTGCTGGCATATTGAATGCAGCACTTTCACAACATCATCTTTCAGGATTTGAAATAGCTCAGTTGGAATTCCATCACCTTCACTAGCTTTGTTTAGTAGTAGATAACAACAAATAATTCCCTTCTCCCCTTCCCCCAAGATCTGCCTGTCAGCAAGAACTGTGAGTTCTTATTTAAATATGTCTTATCCATATCTTGTCCAAAATATGTCTTAAATTCACCCATTTCATTTATCTCCACTGCCCCCACACTATCTTAAGCAAGTATTATAAATCCCCAGCCTTTCTAGCACCAGGGACAAGTTTCATGGAAGACAATTTTTCCATGGATTGAGGGTGGAGGGGATGGTTTGGGAATGATTCAAGCACATACATTTATTGTGCACTTTATTTTATTATTATTATATCAGCTCCACCATCTGGCAATAGATTCCAGAGTTTGGGAACCCCTTTCGAATATCATGGTCTATCAGGCACCCTGTTTCTAACTTGCAAGCTCATTTCTCTCAGTGTGAAGACATGTATGTGTTCCTTTCTCCACCTTCAACACATAGATGGGTGGTAGGCATGTTCCAAGCACTGAACAAATAAAAAAGCAATGGACACTCTTTACTTCTCCTCCATTATTCATTAAAGTTTCCTTTTCCTGATTTAACATCATCTTTATTCCATGGATTCTACCTAAATCCCTATTTCCTTTTTTCCCTATTATTTTTTGTCTCCGACCCATATTAGACTGAGAATTCTTATTCTTGTAAACACAATATGCTTTTACAAGATATATATATTCTCAAGTTTTTAAAGTACAAAATGTACACAGAGAAAACATTTGTCACACAGAGTTCAATGTTATTAATTTGATACCTATGTTTCTAGGCTTTCTTTGTGTATATATATACAAAATGTATTTTAAAGGTTTACTCCTCTACATATTTTTGCAATCTGTTGATATATAATATGAAAACATGAACATATTTCCAAATTAATAAGATTAGTTATTAGCACTTAAGTATAGTTAACTGACTTTATTTAAGTAAACTTGGCCAGTTATTTTTAATAAATGGGTATATCATTACATGCATTTATCTAGTGATTCTCATACTGTTAAATACTCAAGCTGCTTTTAGGAAAGTCTTTAAAGAAACAGTGTGTATACCATTCTGTACATAGCAGTTTGCATTTAGTCCTAAGCATTCCTACAGAATAATATCACAGGGCTGGAGTGTGCAAATGTCCAAGATCTATTGTATTTTCAAAATTATATAGAGTAAGTTGCTGCAATTTGCCTTTCTCCTATAATGCATGAAAATTCTCATTCTTTCCAACATAGATTTTTTAAACCTTTGTTAATTTATTAAAGGCAATATACATTTAATTATCTGAAAAAGACACAAAACAAACAAACAAACAAAAAGTTGGCTTAAAACTCAACATTCAGAAAACTAAGATCATGGCATCTGGTTCCATCACTTCATGGCAAATAGATGGGGAAACAACAGAAACAGTGACAGGTTTTATTTTCTTGGGCTCCAAAATCACTGCAGATGGTGACTGCAGCCATGAAATTAAAAGATGCTTGTTCCTTGGAAGAAAAGTTACGACCAACCTAGATAGCATATTCAAAAGCAGAGTCATTACTTTGCCAACAAAAATCCATCTAGTCTAAGCTATCGTTTTTCTAGTAGTCAGGTATGGATGTGAGAGTTGAACTATAAACAAAGCTGAGTGCTGAAGAATTGATGCTTTTGAACTGTAGTGTTGAAGACTCTTGAGAGTCCCTTGGACTGCAAGGAGATCCAACCACTCCATCCTAAAGGAAATGAATCCTGAATATTCATTGGAAGGACAGATGCTGAAGCTGAAATTCCAATACTTTGGCCTCCTGATTTGAAGAAATGACTCACTGGAAGAGACCCTGATGCTGGGTAAGATGAAGGCGGAAGGAGAAGGGGATGACAGAGGATGAGATGGTTGGATGGCATCACTGACTCAATGGACATGAGTTTGAGTAAACTCTGGGAGTTAGTAATGCACAGGGAAGCCTGGCATGCTGCAGTCCATGAGGTTGGAGAGAGTCAGACATGACTAAGTGACTGAACTGAACTGATCTGAAACAAAGTCCTGATGATATGTATTTTGTCTAGAATTTCAGTAATGCTATTGCTTATTAAATAATTAGCAACATTATAGCAGTCAGTTTTTCTAATAAAAAATAAGACCATCTAATGCATTTATAGATTAGAACATTTAGATATTCTTTTTTAAGATATTCTTTTATATTCTAAACAAAGTTTTATAATTTTATTATATACTGACAATTACTATTTAATTTAAGTAACTATGTATTTTTACTTTCTTTTTTTAAAACTGTGAATGTAATTCTCTAGTCATTTTATTTTCTATCTGGTAGTTAACAGTATTTAGGAAAGCTATTAATTTTTTAAAAATACATTCTTTGTTATTGGTGTATTACTATCCCCTCACTATTTCTAACAGATTTCAGCTGATAGCTGGAACCTATCTATCTAACCTACTAAAATAGCAAAATTAAATCTTACAAGGCTTATTTCTTACTTAGTTGTTCTCATGATTCTGACTTTCCCTTGGAAATCCTTTTCATTAATATGCTACATTGGACTGCCATAACAAAATACCATCACAAACTGGGTGGCTTAAACTACAGAAATTTATTTTTCACTGTTTTGGAGGCTGAAAAGGTCAAGATTAACGTTATGGGCATTCAGTTACTGGTGATATCTCTTTTCCTGATTTGCAGATGGCTGACCTTTCACTATGTCCTCACATGGTCTTTCCACTGCAAATACATGCAGAATAAGAGAAAAGAATGAATCTCTAATATCTCTTCTAATAAGGACACTAATCCTACTGGATCAGGGTCCCACACTTAAAACCTCATTTAACATCCATTCCTCTGTATAGACCCTCTTTTCAAATACAGTCAGAATGGAGGCTAAAGTTTCAACAAATGAATTTTGGTGGGGACAAAATTAAGTCCGTATCACATACTTTTTAAAATTTTTAATTTTTTTACTTTATTTTACTTGACAATACTGTATTGGTTTTGTCATACATCAGCATGAATCCACCATGGGTGTACACGTGTTCCCAACCCTGAACCCCCCTCCCACTTCCCTCCCCATGCCATCTCTCTGGGTCATCCCAGTGCACCAGCCCCAAGCATCCTGTATCCTGCATCAAACCTGTACTGGCGATTCAATTCTTATATGATATTATACACGTTTCAATGCCATTCTCCCACATCATCCCACCCTCTACCTCTCCCACAAAGTCCAAAAGACTGTTCTATACATCTGTGTCTCTTTTGCTATCTTGCATGCAAAGTTATCATTACCATCTTTCTAAATTCCATATATATGTGTTAGTATACTGTATTGGTGTTTTTCTTTCTGGCTTATTTCACTCTGTATAATCGGCTCCAGTTTCATCCACCTCATTAGAACTGATTCAAATGTATTCTTTTTAATGGCTGAGTAATACTCCCTTGTGTATATGTACCACAGCTTTCTTATCCATTCATCTGCTGATGGACATCTAGGTTGTTTCCCTGTCCTGGCTATAATGTAACACCAGAAACTATAAAACTCCTAGAGGAAAACATAGGCAAAACACTCTCTGACGTAAATCACAGCAGGATCCTCTATGACCCATCTCCCAGAATACCAGAAATAAAAGCAAAAATAAACAAATAGGATCTAATTAAAATTAAAAGCTTCTGCACAACAAAGGAAACCATAAGCAAGGTGAAAAGACAGCCTTCAGAATGGGAGAAAATAATAGCAAATGAAGCAACTGACAAACAACTAATCTCAAAAATATACAAGCAACACCTGCAGCTCAATTCCAGAAAAATAAATGACCCAATCAAAAAATGGGCCAAAGAACTAAATAGGCATTTCTCCAAAGAAGACATACAGATGGCTAACAAACACATGAAAAGATGTTCAACATCACTCATTATCAGAGAAATGCAAATCAAAACCACAATGAGGTATCATTTCACGCCAGTCAGAATGGCTGCGATCCAAAAGTCTGCTGCTGCTGCTGCTAAGTCGTTTCAGTTGTGTCCAACTCTATGTGACCCCATAGACAGCAGCCCACCAGGCTCCCCCATCCCTGGGATTCTCCAGGCAAGAATACTGGAGTGGGTTGCCATTTCCTTCTCCAATGCATGAAAGTAAAAAGTGAAAGTGAAGTCACTCAGTCTTGTCTGACTCTTAGCGACACCATGGACCGCAGCCCACCAGGTTCCTCCATCCATTGGATTTTCCAGGCAAGAGTACTGGAGTGGGGTGCCATTGCCTTCCCCCAAAATCTACAAGCAATAAATGCTGGAGAGGGTGTGGAGAAAAGGAACCCTCTTACACTGTTGGTAGGAATGCAAACTAGTACAGCCACTATGGAGAACAGTGTGGAGATTCCTTAAAAAACTGGAAATAGAACTGCCTTATGACCCAGCAATCCCACTGCTGGGCATACACACTGAGAAAACCAGAACTGAAAGAGACACGTGTACCCCAATGTTCATCATATCACATACTTTAGAATTAAAGTCCTATATCACATATCACCTGTATATCAGCAACTTTCCACTTGTCAGGATCCACTCCATCCTTTCTTCAGAGCACCAGATTGGCACTCCTAGGTCTCAGTTAATTAATGGATTTGAACTCATGGTCTTTGCCCACCAACCCAGATATATTCGAGTCACAGTTTTCTGTTTTCCTCGTCCCCCACAGCCTTCAAATCCACTCCTCCCATATGGTTCACTGCCCCTCGACTTCATTCAGGCTTTCATTATGCTTTCCCGGACAGACAAAGGTGTTTTCTTTTATTTCAACTTCCTCCAAACTCCCTTTTCCTAAAGGACTTGATTAATTCTCATTAGGTTTTTAAATATCATTCTCTAAAGGACACAGCCTGTGGGATAAATGCTATGGTGTATATGTTAGAAAGGTTAATACCAGTATTAGCCAGAACCATCATTACCAATCTTTTTATATTTTAAAATGTCTTACAGTACCTGCTCTAGGTAACTCATGTAGTCCAAATTAAAAACAAAACTGAAAAGAGCAAAATAAAATAACACTGGCCAAAGAAGAAGGATTATGGGTTTTGCTTAATCACTACATATTTTCTGACATTCTTTCATCACTGCACTACCTTGTTATATATTATTTTCTATGAGTATAGGTATGGGACTAGGTAATTTGGTTCTAATACTACTAGAGATGAGTTTCTAAGTCACAGTATTTATTAATAATACATTATAAGTCAGAAGTGTGATATTTTAGATAAGCTACAAAGTCTAACTTATATGAATATTTTATACAAAAATTTAAACTATGGCTGTCATTACATGAAACTCCTGCATAGCTCAGGTTTCTGGGACTTCTTAGCTGTTGGCCTAGCTTTGAAACAGCGACAAAATCAACAACAAAGGAAAAACCAGTAAATAGAAAGAGCAAACCAAATAAAGTTGAATGTTCTTCAAACAGCAAAATGACATCTCCTACAGGACTCAACACAAAGATTAGGGAAAAAACAATTAAAGAACCCAAATTTACCCCAACATACCATTTGATTGCCAGGAAAAACATTTTAAAATGATGACTGTTTTGAAATATCTAATGAAGTCAGTCTCTGAGTCAAAAAGACAAAAGCACAATTAAATTTGAAAATTAAACAGAGATAAGGGAAACATGCTGCAGTCCATGGGGTCACAAAGAATTAGACACAACTGAGCAACTGAACTGAACTGAACTGAACCAAGGTTTCCCAAAGATGTAACAGAGGCAAATAAACATAATTTTTTTTTTGGTATATTCATTTTTGTCTTTTCAGTTGTTACCCAGAGACTGGATTCACCACAACTGAATGAACCCACAAATGAGTAATCCCATTCCTCCTATATTCTCTCTTTTATGATAAAATGGCCTGGATATGATGACAAGACACAAAAATACAGGGAATCTCTGAAGTGTACCTAGAAGTATGTAGACTGCCCAAGAACTCAGGATTTGCACAACAACACATTACGAGTTCCCCAGATTTCCTTACTGCCTTGCCTAGGTGTCAGGGCATTGTAGAAGCCTCCAGTCAGTAAGGACCAAAAGGAAGACAGAAGAAAAAGAGAAAAAAAAAAACTCCAAGGGCCTGGTTCTCCCAGGAAAAGACTTAGAAAATGTTGACCTGATAAGAGATAACTTGTCCGCAATCCCTGACTGACTTCTGTCAAATACCAACAGAAGAAAGATTCCCTCTTCCTCTCAAGGAACCAGGAGATAAGGAGAGTAAGATTTCTACTTTCTCCTCCTTGGGTGTCTGCAGACTTAAGAGGGAGCTGAGTTGCCACCTTCATTCAGAGCCAGCAGGGTGGTGGAATCCTTTGACTGCTGTCACCTAAAAGCTGTGAGTGAGGCCTAGTAGGAGGTAGAACTTCCATCCACCTGTCTGAAACAATGCACTGTGATTTAATGTCCCCTTTCTGCCAGAGTGATGGTGGCAAAGCAAGTGAAGCTGAATACACATACTCACCGAGACCTTGGTTACACCTCAACAACGTACATAAACATATGAAATAAACATATATAAATACATTGTATTTTAAATATATAATATATGCATATGCTTAGGTTTTTACACATATTTATACATGTATGCTCAATTGGTAAAGAATCTAAGTGCAATGCAGGAGACTAGGGTTCAGTACCAGGGTTGGGAAGATCCCCTAGAGAAGGAAGTGGCAACCCACTCCAGTATTCTTGTCTGAAGAATCCTGTGGACAGAGGAGCCTGGCAGGCTGCAGTCCATGGGGTCACAAGAGTTGGACACGACTTAGTGACTAAACCACCACCACCATATACATGTCTCATAATATCTAAAAATTTCAGGAAATGACAGAAAATCATTTAACATACCCAGAACTAGGAAAACTATAACATGAATGAGAAAAATAATCAATAGACTCCAAAATAGTCCTTGAATGGATGAATGGTGAAATAAACTATAATAATCAATTTTAAAGTATTAGCTATAAAAAGCAGACTCTAATTAAATAACTTGAAAATATCCCAGGAATTGTGCTCAGTGAAAAAGCTAATCTTAAAAGGTCACATACTCTATGATTCTATTTATATTCTTGACATGACAAAATTACAGAAATCGTAGATGAGTGGTTTCCAAGGATAACTGATGAGAGGTGGTAGTGGAGATGAGGATGGAACCACCAAATAGCAGCATGAGAGCCTTCTTTCACTTGGAAGCACTAGAAAGAGCCTCAGCACTAGGTTGGAGGCCATTTTCAACAATGAAATAAACAATAAAAATGATAAGAATGCCAAAAAGTAAGGCACATAAATAGACTTTCAAAAGGAGAGTTGCTTACACTATGAGAACTAAAATAAGAAAGCTTGATTGCCTGCATTTGAGAACATGTGCATCAGGCAAGTTAATTTTTTTCATTACCCTATCTCTTTCATGAAAAGATAGCAAAAGCACCCTCAGTATGGATTCGGGCTTGACAAATAAGTTTTAGTTGGTAGATGACTTCTCAAATACAAAATCTGTAAATAATGAGAATTGATTGTAAATACCCCGAAAGCCCCTTTCTCTGGGTGTGGGCCAACTAACTGAGCTTAAAATATAGTCTAGAAAAAGATATACTATCATATTTCCACCCAATATTTATAAGAAGTGACTCCTGAATCCACCTATTTTGTAATGCTCTCAAATGATTACTGTTACCATCAAAGCTATGCAATATCTTTATTTCATCCCAATATTGCATTGTGAAAATGTCCTTTAGCTTTTTAAATTTCATCATGCCATTTTATCTTTTTAAACATGTGCCTTTGTGCCTGGTTTATCCTTTTTCAATATTCTGATATATCATATTTTCTGTTTATTAAGACTGTCATTTTATGTTACCAAAAAGTTAAAATTTACTTATATTTTATTGTTTCCATTATTCATATATATAGTAGACTTGGAAGGAACATTTATGTTCTTAAATCCACAGAATCATTTTCTAGAGCTCCTAGAGGCCAACTCATCTTAAGAGTTCATTGTAAACTGAAAGGCTTTGTTCTTTATACCAAGGCAGTTGTCAAGGATGCATTTTACAAAAAGGTAATGAACAAAGAAAGACACTTTTATACAGCATAAGAACAGTCAAACAAGGAGAAATTGTACACTCTTTAGTTTGTGGTGCTGGCATGTAGCACAATGACGTTTAGCTTTAACAGAAAGGACAACGATGAAACACTGGCATTGTAACAGCACCCAAAGTATTTTTCTGCCTTCTGAATTTTTCTGATTACTTATGATAGCATAAGGACAACATAATTGCCAACCAACTTAGCTTTTTACATGCTTTTTTTTTTTTCTAAACTGTCCCCTTCTTACTGGTTTAGCTGCTAAGTTGGGTCTGACTCTTGTGACCCCATGGACTGTAGCCCACCAGGCTCCTCTGTCCATGGGATTCTCCAGGCAAGAGTACCAGAGTGGATTGCCATTTCCTTTTCCAGGAGAGCTTCCTGACCCAGGGATCAAACGTGGGTCTCCCGAATTGCTGGTGGTTTTCAGCATTGCAGGTTGATTCTTTACCAACTGATCTACATGGGAAGTGATTCTAAGGATAGGATCTTGGAACACACTGGGGTTGACTCTACAACAGCAAGACCACTCCTCCTGGATTATGTAGCATCAACGTGGTTTGGGGATTGACACTCTCTCCAGGAGTGGTTCTGGGTAGTTTCAGCCACTTGGCTGTATGCTGGAAGCACCTGTGGAGCTTTAAAAACTCTAACACTCAGGTTCCAAGCCAGGGATTCTGATTTAATTTGTCTGAGGAAGAGCCCTTGGCTTTTAATGCTCCCCAGGTGACTCTAAACTGCAGCCAAAGTTGAGACTCAGTGACTTAAACCAATCATGCTAATCCCAGCTCCCCTAACACTGATTCACAACAAGGGCCAACACAACCAAAATACCATATTTGTTTCAGTTGTGATTAGTGTCAACTGTCAACTTAAAAGAAGGCTGGAGTTAGACAAAACAGGCATAGCTTGAAGACCTAAATTCATCAGTGGCCAAGTCTTTCCATGTTTCCACCCATTAGAACTCAATATCAACTGGGAAGAAGAAAGAAGGGAGTACAAGAAAGGCTCAGTGCCCACTCTTTTAAAAATCATTACTAGGAGACTTGCATGTTATAATACATCCTTGACAAAATTTACAGTGAATATTCATCCTCTTTAGAGAGTCTGCTTGGAAGCTCCACACAGAGAATGCAATTTCTAAGCAAAGTGCATTGCAGCCCTAACAAAATCAGATTTTTGCTATTCAGTGGAAAGTGGTGAGGGGCAGGGATAGAGTCAGAATAGGCAAATAGAGGAATCAGCTATAGCATTTTTCTTAGCTGGAATTGCTTCATAAATGAACAAGGCTAGGGAAAGCAAATGATAAAAGAGAAGGTAGAAAAGTAGAAAAATCTTAGTCCTTGCTTTCGTTATTAAGTCACTTAATCCACTATCTTGAAGACCTCTTATATTTAGGAGGCTAATAAACTTCATTATTAATTATGATATGAGATAGTTTTCTGCCACTTCCACTTCAAAGCACCCTTGTGGTCACTGGGGCTCAAGATAGTTCAATTATTCATTTTAATTTACTAAAGGAATAGAGATATTTATTTTATAGGTAAGCTAAAATAGCAACTTATCTCTCTTAGATTGTGTCAGATCTATGTGCAACCGATCCTTTTCACCTAATGGAGCTAAATTTATTCTCCTATAGTATTCTAGTTGCTACAAATTGAGAAATATGCATTAAATTCGTGGACAATTAAAGTTATTTTAAAAGTTAAAATAATTTGGTATTGTGTTCTTGAACTCATTGAGAGAAATCAATATTTGTTTCCACTGGACCCAGAAAAGAAATAGTTTCAATGTTTCCAAGAGAGTTGGACTGTGAAGAAGGCTGAGCACTGAAGAATTGATGCTTTTGAACTTTGTTGCTGGAGAAGACTCTTGAGAGTCCCTTGGACTGCAAGGAGATCAAACAAGTCAATCCTAAAGGAAATCTACCCTGAATATTCATTAGAAAGACTGATGCCAAAGCTCCAAACTTTGGCCACCTAATGTGAAAAGCCACCTCACTGGAAAAGAAAATGACGATGGGAAAGACTGAAGGCAAAAAGGAGAAGAGGGCAGCTGAGAATGAAATGGTTAGATAGTATCACAAGGAAGCCTGGCATGGTACAGTACATGCAGTTGCAAAGAGTCGGACATGCTTAGAAATTGAACAGCAACAAAGTGAAAGAAAAACTATCATGTGCAAATTAATCCTCAAATACATTACTCCTTCTTCTTCTTCTTTAATTTTTTGAACCAATTTGTGTGTTGAGGAGGACCAAGGATATATGTGGTTTGATTTGGGAGCATGGAAGGAGAATCTAAATCAATGTGTACTACGATAATAAATTACAATGACATGATTTACAACCTGTATCTTGTCTTCAACTTTGATTCACATAAAGGTGCAATGAACTAACTGAAAAGAGTCAAAGCCTAGAATGGTAATCAGAAAAAAATATAATCCAAGTTACCTCTCTCTCAGACTGTATCAGGTTAACTTTCACTACCATGGTAAATGCAAAACTTGCCTAGGGGTCAGGAATATCAAGACCAAAACAGGTTCTCCTTCTAAATCAGGCATTAAACAAACCCTTTAACTGTCCTGGTCTCAAGACACTCATGTAGAAATTGACTGGCTCTGTTGAGTGGTCTTACAAATCTGTTGCACAAATAAAGTTACCTTATTTGGTCTCAATTTTAGTTCCTTATTCAGATAACACAGTGTTGGGCTAGCTAACATCCTGTCTCAGTCATTCTCTATTTCCACGTGTGCACATTCGTGTGCATGTGTATGTGTGCATGTATCAGTCTGTCCGTCTGTCTCTGTCTTAAAATTCAAACTTTTAATTAGAACTTTTTCATATAGACAGGGTGGGAGGAAACACTTATTAAAAGATGATTTATGAAATACATATTTGGTCTGTTCATTCATTCATTCATTAGTCGCTCAGTCATGTCCGACTCTTTGCAACCCCACGGACTCTGGCTCACTAGGCTCCTCTGTCCATGGGATTCTCCAGGCAGAATACTGGAGTGGGTTGCCATTGCCTTCTCCAAAAGAGCCTAACAAATTCCAACGAAGGCTGAACTTTAAGAACCTCTCTGCACAGGAGTAGCCAAAGTTATCTCAAAAACACTTGTATCTGTTCTGGTATTTTAAATTGCACTTTTTCCTTATGGCTTTCATTCTGCTTCTGTTTCTTTGGAGAGTCCCTTGATATGGTTAAATTGAGGAAAACTAGTATTTTTCATTTAAAAACTGGGCTTTAAATATATGACTCCTTTATTACTGTATACATTACCATTTCCCTCCAAACTTGTCAGTACCACTCCAGACAGTGTTTACTTCTTTGGTCCCACCGGAGCTGAACCCAACCTGGAGCCCCAGTTCAACAGGATACAAGCAGAATACAGTGTAATTTTCCCTGGTCACATTTTTGCCCTATTCCTTGGTATTATTTTTTAAAAAAATACCATAGCTTTCTGGTTACTTTTATGTTAAAAAAAAAGAGAGAGAGAGAGAGAGAAGATAAAACTCACCACCAAGTAGTAAAAAAAAAAAAAAAGTCCATTGCTATCTAATTCAATACTATCATCTTATAACCAATTTAAAATTTGTAGTCTCATCTTTCTCAGACTAGACACAACTCTGGGTATCCATATTTAGAAAAGAGATTTGTGTCCTTTTCTCTCTTTCTTGTTTAATTCCAAATCCATCCATAAGAACTGTTGCTTTTGGCTTCCCCTGATGAAGGATGGGGGAAGGGAGAATTAGAGCAAAGAGGGAAACCTGATTTGTGTTTCTGCAGTGTGATCATCAAACCCTCTGTGAGGCAGTTGCCCACTTGCTGGTTTTTCTTGTGAGACACACATGAGAATGTCAGTGACCCCCACACCAAGAAGCCCACACTGCACCTTTGCCTGATGCAAGCTGTATTCTTATCAGATTTCTTGCCATTTCCCTAACACCTGCCTTCCAACAAGAGACCCCACAATAGCACTATTTCCAGAGGTCGCATCACACCAATCGGTGTTCCTCTTGGTCAAAGTACTTTAAAGACAGCTGTAGTGTGGATACCTTTTAGGCATTCACTTGAACAATAAGAAGTCATCTCATAAATTCCTCCAGCTAAACAGCAAAAATGAAATTGGTTCCAAAGTAGATAATTTTCTTGCCTTACCATCAGGTGTAGATACAACCAAACTCCTCCTTTCAGACAGTTCCAGATGAAAGTCTGGTAGCATTTTCCTTGACGCACAAATGGTAGGAGACAAATTTCTAGTTTTCCCAAGACTTCATCCCTTCTCTCCTCCAGCCACATGTTAGAACAGGCCTAAATGCTTGTGCACTTTGGTAGTATCCAGTCACAAAATAGGCAATGCCATTTGCAAAGTCACTTCTACTCTCTCTGGCGGGTCATTTTGTCACTCTTGTTTTCTGCTTGAGAAGAGGAACCTCTTCTCCCTATCCCTGTCCAAAAGAACAGGAAAATGTTACAGTACTCTTATTGCACAAATTTCCTTTAAAGATATTCCTTTCTCACTAATGTCTATGTTTCACCTATCTAGGCTGGAGACGATCATGATGTGATCATGCTCTCAGAGTGCCTATCACATCTATTAACTTCTATGTGTTATTTCAACTGTTTTAAAAATGGAAGTAAACATTTCTTATTGATAATAAGATAATAACTATCTGGCTGTAAGGAAGGATTTAGCCCAAAATCTGAAACAATGGGGAACGGAGAACAGACCAACAAAGGCTTGTATTTTATGAGCAAGTCTTAGAAACAGTACTTTTTAAGAAGATTTTTTTCTAAATTTCTCAAGAGTTTAGCCTATTGGAAATAACATTTGTGTTTGAAACATACAAAATGCTACTGCTTTTCCCAGGAGGTTATATTTCATGTACATCTCTATTTAACAGGCCAAGGAAATGTCATATTTTCATCACTTCCTTTTCAGAAACAGAAACTTTGCTAAAACACTCTTAGCTACTTCTCAAGAGTGCATACGTGAATTATAATGCAGCCAAACAAATAAAACTATTGTTGACTCATCAATGTGCCATTTATTTTATTTGGGGTATGGGTTTTGTTGGGAATTACCCTTTATCCTGCTTCCTGTTATAGTGACGTGCTTTTGTATTTGAGCCTGTAATCACTGCATATTAGAATTAGTCATATCATCCTCATCACAATCAGTACTAAATTTATTTATATTAACTTTCTACACCTGGACTCTGTACAGGATTTTCTCTAAGCAAAGGAAAGTGACATGAGCTCTCCTTCAGGGCTTTTTATTCGGAGCCAAGAAATCCAAACAATAGACTCACTGGATTTTTTTTTTTTTACTTTATATTTTTTATTTTTTAAATATATTTTTAATATAAATTATTTATTTTAATTGGAGGTTAATTACCTTACAATATTGTATTGGTTTTGCCATACATCAACATGAATCGACACAGGTATACATGTGTTCCCCATCCTGAACCCCCCTCCCCCGTACCATCCCCCTGGGTCGTCCCAGTGCACCAGCCACAAGCATCCAGTATCATGCATCGAATCTGGACTGGTGATTCATTTCATATATGATATCATACATATTTCAGTACCATTCTCCCAAATCATCCCACCATCTCCCTCTCCCTCTCCCACTGGAATGGAAAGCACTTTTAGTCATCACTGTCATTTCCATAATCACCACCATCATGAGTACATACAATGTGCTGAGTTTATATCAGGCACTTTTATATCATCTATACTTATCAGGTAACAACCTTACTGTAAGGGCCTCTCCTTTTCATTTTCTTACAAAGGTGTGAGGATTAACCACTGAGGTACTTGAGAAGTTCAGACTCAGTGGGTCTTGAGCCAAGACCTCTGATGCTTTACAAGTAGGTGTTCTTTCATGCCACTAGGCCTCTTATTGTCTGACGGAGTTTGAATCAGAATGACACAGAGCAGAGCAGACTCTCTCCCCAGAACCCAAGTGTCAACACCAGACCAACATGATTAACCATACTGTACATAAGATATATAGTGAAATACTTAACAAGGCATGGCAATCTCAGATGAGTACAGAATAAAATGTAACAAAGAAAGAGGAAAAAAAATCAGTTAATTGTTTCTCTATATAGGGCAAAAGGTATGGACAGACTTTCATCTCTACAAGGAGAAATTTTACTCTTGACCTGACTCTTGAGGTGCTCTTCACACACTTGCCTCTTGAAAAAAGCAGGAGTCTGCATGAGAAAATGCCAGTGCTTCCCCTGAAAATTTGAGTAGTATCTCTTTCTTATTGATGTATAGTTAATTTGCAATATTATTAATATACTGGGTAAAGTGTACCACATAGTGATTCAATATATTTATAGATTAATTCAATTTAAATATACTATAAAATATTGGCTCTATTCCCTGTGCTTTAAAATGTATCCCTGTAACTTACTCATTTTATACAGAGTAGTTTACATCCTGTAATTCTCTACCTCTATCTTGCCCCTTCTCCTAATCCCTCTCACTCCAGTAATTTGCTATATTCATTTGCTCTATTTTTTTAGATTCCATATGTAAGTGATAACATACAGTATTTGCCTTTCTGACTTATTTCACTAAGCATAATGTACTCCAGGTGCATTTGTTGTTTAAAGTGGCAAGTATTTCATTCTTTTCTTTTAATTTTTGGAAGGATAATTGCTTTACAGAATTTTGTTGTTTTCTATCAAACCTCAATATGAATCAGCCATAGGTATACATATATCCTCTCTCTCTTGAGCCTCCCCCCACCATCTCCCTCCCCATTCCACTCATCCCACCCCTCCAGGTCGATACAGAGCCCCTGCTTGAGTTTCCTGAGCCATAGAGAAAATTCCCTTTGGCTATCTATTTTGCATATGGTAATGTAAGTTTCCATGTTGCTCTTTACATACATCTCAATCTCTCCTCCCTTCTCCCCATGTTCATAAGTCTATTCTCTATGTCTGTTTCTCCACTGCTGCCCTGTAAATAAATTCTTCAGTACCATTTTTCTAGATTCCACATATATGCATTAGAATACAATATTTATCTTTCTCTTTCTGACTTACTTCACTCTGTATAATAGGTTCTAGGTTCATCCACCTCATTAGAACTGACTCAAATGTGTTCCTTTTTATGGCTGAGTAATATTCTATTGCATATGCACCAAAATTTCTTTATCCATTCATCTGTTAATAGACATCTAGGTTGCTTCCATGTTCTAGCTACTGTAAATAATGCTGCAATGAACAATGGGATACATGTGATTTTTTTCAATTTTGGTTTCCTTAGGGTACATGCCTAGGAGTGGAATTATCTCATTATTTTTTCAAAGCTGAATAACACTTCAGAGTATGTGTGTGAGTGTGTCTCATCTTTATCCACTGATCTGTTGATGACTAGGTTGCTTCCATATCTTGGTTTTTGTAAATTATGCAGCTATGAATACTGGGATCCATGTGTTTTTCCAAGTCCATGTTTCTGCTTCCATTAGGAGGTTTCCCATTCTGGAGGTTGCCTTTTCTTTCTTTCTTTCTTTTTTAAAATAAATTTCTTTGCTGTGCAAAAATCTTCTAAGTTGGATTCAGTTCAGTTCAGTCATTCAGTCATGTCTGACTCTTTGCGACCCCATGGACTGCAACACACCAGGCCTCCCTGTCTACCACCAACTCCCAGAACTTACTCAGACTCATGTCTATCGAGTTGGTGATGCCATCCAACCATCTCATCCTCTGTCATCCCCTTCTCCTCCCACCTTCAACTTTTCCAAGCATCAGGGTATTTTCCAGTAAGTTAGTTCTTTACATCAAGTGGCCAAAGTATTGGAGTTTTAGCTTCAACATCAGTCCTTCCAATGAATATTCAGGACTGATCTGCTTTAGGATGGACTGGTTGGATCTCCTTGCAACCAAGGGACTCTCAAAAGTCTTCCCCAGCACCACAATTCAAAAGCATCAATTCTTCAGCACTTAGCTTTCAGCTTAGCTGAAAGTTGAGTTAGGTCCCATTTGATTATTTCTGCATTTCTTTTCCTTTGCCTTTGGAAGACTGATCTAAGAAAATATTGCTATAATTTATGTCTGAAAATGTTTTATGTTCTCTTCTGTGAACTTCGTTTTCTTTGGCCTTATATTTAAAGTTTTAAATCATTTTGAGTTTATTTTTGTGTATAGTGTGAAGGAGTTTTCTAATGTGGTTCATTTGCATTAGGCTGTCTAGTTTTTCCAAACAATTTGCTGAAAAGACTTTCTTTTCTCCACTGCATATTTTTGAGTTTGCTGTAAATTAACAGTCTGCACATGTTTGGGTTTATTTCTAGGCTTTCTATTCTGTTGCTTTAATCTATATGTCTGGTTTTGTGCCAATATTATGCTGTTTTAGTTACTGTAGCTTTGTATAATATTCTGATGTCTAGAAGAGTTATGTTTCCTTCTCTATTCTTTTTTCTCAAGATTTCTTTGGCAATTCTGGGTCTTTTGAGGTTTCCTGTAAATTTTAGGATTATTTGTTCTAGTCATGTATAAAATTTAACAGGTATTTTGAAAGGGATCACATTAAATAGGTAGATTGTTTTAGGTAGTATGGCCATTTTAACAACATTAATTATTTCAATCTGAGAACAGGCAATATCTTCCCATTTCTTTGAATCATCTTGAATTTCCTTTATTTTGCTCCATAGTTCTCAGCATATAACTCTTTTATCCCTTTGGTCAGGTTTATCCCCTCACATTTTTGGGTTTTTGACACAATTTTAAATGGAATTTTTCATTTTACTTTTCTGTATAATAGTTCATTATTACTGTAAAGAAATATAGCAGATTTCTATATATCAGTCTTATATTCTACATTTTGATAGAATTCATTTATTAATTCTATTAGTTTTTTGCATAGAGACTTTAGGGTCTTCTGTAATTTTAATTCCAGTCTCAAAGAATGGCAATGCAAAGAATGTTCAAACTACTGCACAACTGCACTCTTCTCACATGCTAGCAAAGTAATGCTCAAAATTCTCCAAGCCAGGCTTCAACTATATATGAACTGTGAGCTTCCAGATGTTCAAGCTGGATTCAGAAAAACCAGAGAAACTAGAGATGAAATTACCAACATCTGTTGGATCATCAAAAAGCAAAAGAGTTCCAGAAAAACATCTGCTGCTGCTACTGCTGCTGCTAAGTTGCTTCAATCATGTCCAACTCTGTGCGACCCCATAGATGGCAGCCCACCAGGCTCCCTCGTCCCTGGGATTCTCCAGGCAAGAACACTGGAGTGGGTTGCCATTTCCTTCTCCAATGCATGAAAGTAAAAAGTGAAAAACATCTACTTCTGCTTTATTGACTATGCCAAGGCCTTGGACTGTGTGGATCACAACAAACTGGAAAATTCTTAAAGAAATGGGACCACCTGACCTGCCTCCTGAAAAATCTGTATGCAGGTCAAGAAGAAGAGTTAGAACTGGACATGGAACAGCAGACTGGTTCCAAATCAGAATAGGAGTACGTCAAAGCTGTACACTGACACCCTGCTTACTTAACTTATATACAGAGTACATCATATGAAATGTCAGGCTGGATGAAGCACAAGCTGGAATGCTGGGAGAAATATCAATAACCTCAAATATGCAGGTGACACCACTCTTATGGCAGAAAGTGAAGAAGAACTAAACAGCCTCTTGATGAAAGTGAAAGAAGAGAGTGAAAAAGTTCGCTTAAAACTCAACATTCAGAAAACTAAGATCATGGCATCTGGTCCCATCACTTCATGGCAAAAGATAGGGAAACAATGGAAGCAGTGAGACACTATATTTTTTGGCTCCAAAATCACTGCAGATGGTGACTGCAGCCATGAAATTAAAAGACATTTGCACCTTTGAAGAAAAGCTACGACCAACATAGACATCATATTAAAAAGCAGAGACATTACTTTGCCAACAAAGGTCTCTCTAGTCAAGGCTGTGGTTTTTCCAGTATTCATGTATGGATGTGAGAGTTGGACCATAAAGATAGTTGAGCACTGAAGAATTGATGCTTTTGAACTGTGGTGTTGGAGAAAACTCTTGAGAGTCTCTTGGACTACAAGGAGATCCAACCAGTCCATCTTAAAGGAAATGAATCCTAAATATTCATTGGAAGGACAGATGCTGAAGCTGAAATTCCAAAATTTTGGCCATCTGATGTGAAGAGCTGACGCATCTGAAAAGGCCCTGATCCTGGGAAAGTTTGAAGGTGGGACTAGAAGGGGACAACAGAAGATGAGATGGTTGGATGGCATCACCAACTTGATGGACATGTGTTTGAGTAGGCTCTGGGATTTGTTGACGGACAGGGAAGCCTGGGATGCTGCAGTCCATGGGGTCACAAAGAGTCAGATAGGACTGAGCAACTGAACTGAACTGACTGATATAGAGTATCATATAATTTTCAAATAGTGACAGATTTATCACTTTTCATTCTGGATACATCTTATTTCTTTTTCTGCCTGAATGTTCTGGCTAAATTTCCAATACTATGATGAATAGAAGTGGTAGAGTGGACATCTTTGTCTTGTTCCACAACTTAGTGGGAAGTCTTTCAGCTTTTCACCACTGAGTATTATGTTGGCTCTGGGTTTGTCATAAATGGCTTTTATTATGTTGAGATATGTTCCCTCTATAATCACTTTAGGGATAGTTTTCTTTATTAAGAATGGTTGTAGAATTTTTTCAAATGCTTTTCCTGCATCTATTAAGGTGATCATGTAGCATTTATCTTTACTTTTTAAATGTGGTGTATTAAATTGATTGATATAGGTATGTGGTACCACCCCTACAACTCCAGGGTCAGTCTAACTTGATCATTGTATGAGAACCTCTTTGTTGTTTGATTCAGATTTGTTGAGAACTTTTGCTTCTATGTTCATCTAAGATATTAGCTTGTAATTTTTGTTATTGTCGTTGTTGTGACCTTGTCTGGTCTTGGCTTCAGGGTGATGGTGGCTTAATAGAATGTCTTCAAGAGTATTACTTCCTCTTCAGTCATTTGGAAGAGTTTGAGAAGGTATAAGTTCTTGGTATAAGTTAGTATTGGTATAAGTTGTTCTTTGTATGTTTTGTAGAATTCTGTAGTGAAGCCATCTGGTCCTGAACTTTTGTTTCCAGTTTTGTTTTGTGTTTTAAACAGATTCTATCAGTCTGTTCAAATTACCTGTCTATTCTTGACTCACACTTGGCAGTAGGTACATTTCTAGGTACATTTCTATCTAAAAACTTAGGTCTTCTAAGTTGCCAAATTTGTTGGCATATAACTATTCATAGTATTTGCTTAGGATTTTTTTTCTATGTTATCACTTGCTATTTCTCTTTTTAACTAGTTTATTTGGATCCTCTCTCTTTTCTTCTTCATGAGTCTGGCTAGTGACTTGTGGTTTTATCTTTTCAAAAAAACTAGCTCTTCTTACTTTCTTATTTGTGTTGACTTTGGGTTTTGTTTGTTATTCTTTTTCTAACTCTTTTAGGATATAGGTTAGGTTATTTGATATTTTTTGTTTCTTGAGGAAGGCTTGTATAAGTCAAACTTCCCTTTGGACCCACTTTTGCTGCATCTTCTAGATTTTATAAAGTTTTATTTTCATTGTCATTTGCCTTGAAGTATTTTCTGATTTCTTCTTTGATTTCATCATTGACTCATTGGCTTTTAGAAGCATGTTGTTTAGTTTTCATGTTCTCGTTCTTTTCTGATTTTTATTTCTGTGATTGATGTCCAGTTTCATACTATTGGGTTTAGAAAAATGAAATAGTTTCTATCTTCTTAAATTTGTTGAGGTTTGTTTTATGACTTAGTATGGATCCAAGAGAAGAGAAGGTTTCATGTTCATTTGAAAAGAAAGTGTATATATATTTTTAATGTAGTATCCTGTAGAAATCAATTACGTCCAAACGGCCTTTTGTGTCATTTAGGGCCTCTGTTGCGTTACTGATTTTTCTCTCTAGATGACCAGTCCATTGATGTCAGTGGGGTGTTGCGGTCCCCTACTATTATTGTATTCCTGTCAATTTCTCCCCTTCTATCTGTTAGTATTTGTTTCATATATTTAAGTGCTCCTATATTAGGTACACGTATGTTAATAAGCATAATATCCTGTTCTTGAGAAATTTTTTATTTCTCCTAAATGATAACCTAGGATATCCTAGACTGAAGGTCTTCCCCTATAGTCTGTATATGTCCAGAACTGCATTTGAAATAAGCACAAGTGACATCATCCCCCAAGGTGTTCTGGCAGCTATCCCCTTGGTAGACGATGAGGTGGGAGAAGAGAGGCTAGAGCCAGAGCCAGGTGTGAACTGGGGTTTGTTCTCTGCTTCGTAGCCAACATCACCCTACTGGAGATGGGGGTGAGGGTGGGTCTCAAACTGCTAGAGTAGAATCCCTGAGGGTTAGGTTTGAGGTGGTTCTGTTCTAGATGTGTGCTATACCTTCTCCCAGCATTGGCATATCTACCCCAGAAGGGAACAGGGCTGGAGGAAAAGTGACAAGATCAGAAGCTTGGCGTGGCTTAGGACATGGGCTGCCATGATCCTGGGACCAGTCAGAGTTCTAAACAGCTCCCATTCTGCCACATCCATAGGTGCCAATACTGGCTTTCCTCTCCCTGTTCATTGATTATGCCAGGTCAAGGAAATTTGCATCCCCACAACTGTGTATTCTTCTGGTGGCAGCAGCTCTTACCCTAGTGGTGAGCTGGGCCATGGAGCAAGAGGGGCCAGAGAGGGTGCTCTGCATGGTCTGGGTCACATGCTGGGTTGTCCTAGAAACAGCTCCAATACCACTCCATATCTGCCACCCCAGTGAACACTAGTACTATCTCCTCTGTCCTTTTCAGATGCCATGTCAAGTCCAGCCTGGCCTTAATCTCTCACAACCGCACACATCCTTGGCCATGACAGCCTCCACCCACAGAGAAGTAATAGAGGGTTGAGTGAATCCTCAGCTCAGGTAGGACACAAGCTGAGACAATCATAGGAAACTTAGCAGAGTCCTGGGCAATTCCTCCACCTTCTGTGGGGAGTAAGCAACATCCTTGTTTACTTGCCTTGGCTATCAGTTAGTACTCACTAAAACTTCCTGGGCCTGAACTTCCCAACACATAGAGTAAGGATGCCTTCCTTAGAAGATTATTGTGAAGAGTAGAGCTATGAAAATAGCACAAAGAGCCTCATCTGCTACACAGTAAGTTCTCAAGAAAATGTAACTTTTACCACTTCTACCGTGTCATTTGCCTAAAGTCATACAGCCATTAAGTATCACAGGCAGGATTCATATTCTCAGGTTCCTGAAATGACACTGATGAATCCCTACACTGCCAATAACACCAATGTAACTGGAAATATCAATAACACCTAAAAACATTCCAAGAAAAGAGTTTCCACAATCTCCACGAGTAATTTTCTATGTTCCTAAACACTGTGGGACCCTCTCCTTACAGGAGTACTGGATGAGACACAGGAAGACTAAGTACCATTATCTTTAGGCATGCTCTTTGAAGCAAAATGTGAAAACTGGACTTGCCACTTTAGAAGGTTTTCAGTAGTAGGCATTAAGCTACAATAGATTTTTTGATAAGCCTGAAGCTGGCAAATACTTCAATCAGCTCAGTTCAGTTCAATTCAGTCACTCAGTCGTGTCTGACTCTTTGTGACCCCATGGACTGCAGACACCAGACCTCCCTGTCCATCACCAACTCCCAGAGTTTATCCAAACTCATGTCTGTTGAGTCAGTGATGCCATCCAACCATCTCATTCCCTGTCATCCCCTTCTCCTCCCACCTTCAATCTTTCCCATCATCAGGGTCTTTTCAAATAAGTCAGCTCTTCACATCAGGTGACCAAAGTATTGGAGTTTCAGCTTCAACATCAGTCCTTCCAATGAACACCCAGGACTGATCTCCTTTAGGATGGACTGGTTGGATCTCCTTGCAGTCCAAGGGACTCTCAAGAGTCTTCTCCAACACCACAGTTCAAAAGCATCAATTCTTCAGTGTTCAGCTTTCTTTATAGTTCAACTCTCACATTTATACATGACTACTGGAAATAATATTCAGTTTCATGACTTTGATTTTTATATTTGATTACAGGCTGCTATCAGAAAGTAAATTATTAAAATTTAAGAAATATCACCATTTATAAGCCTATATAATATATTAATAGATTTTATTGATATTCCCAGTTCAATATTCTAAGTGGATCTACTTTTTATCAGTTAAAGAAAATATAGAAATTTACTGGGTATACTCAAATAGTTAGCTAGAATTTCTAAAGTTTTGGGAAAGATTACCTTCTTGTCAGTCAATCACCAGTGTTATCTTGAGTGAATTGTGTCTTATCATTGATATCACTTTAACTTTTTAAAATTTATGAATTTCTGTTGCAGTAGCCTCATTAGTATAAAAGCTTATGTGCCTATATTCAAGAATATTTTTCCAAAATTTTCTAACCACTAGGCTTTAAGACACTTATGCAATTAGGTTCCAGAAGAAGTTATTCTTAGCCCTGTCACTGAGGCAAAAACATCATAATCCTTCCCAACCCTCTAAATTTTATTTATGATCATATTTCATTTTAGATGCGCTGTCTGGGAATTTGGGCTATTTAAATGAATTACATTTACTTTCAAATTAAGTATAACAATATTTTTAGCTTTTAGAATATAAAATTATGAGTAGAAGATTATAGTATTCTATTACAAAGTAAATAATAGGAGATTCATATTGTATGACAGCAACATGCTTGCTGAAATAATCATAGTATAGTTTTAAGAATTCTGTGTTATTGCAGAGCTTTTATCCTCTGGAAGTGGGAAGAAGTATGTACTAGTGCCCTAGAGCTGCTATAACAAAGTATCACAAACTAGGTGACTTCAAACAAGAGAAATTTATTCTCTCGTAGTTCTGGAGGCTAAAGTTACAAAATCAAGGTGTCAGCAGAGTTGATTCTTTACAAGGGCTGTGAGGGAGAATCTGTCCCTTGCCTCTCTCCTAACTTCTGGTGACATCTGGTAGTCCTTTATGGTTCTTGGCTTGTAGATTCATCAGTCCAATCCCTGTCTCCATTATATGGCATTCTCGTAATCTTTTTTTTTTTTCTGAGCTCTTACCAAATTTCCTCTAACACCTATATGTCTACCAACTGTCTCTTTAAGTCTTTGATAGGGTTTACTGTCAATTTTCAAAACTTTATATTTTCCTGATGCTTCAATATTCCCAGAAATGGGTTAGGAGCAACCTGCCCAAGTGACCACATACACCAGCAAGATCAGATTGATCCTTGCCACAAATTCCTCTTCTTGCCCTTTCCTGACTGTAACTGAGTAATATTTAAACACACCCATGAAATTCTCTCAAGTCTTTTACTTGTGTACACTATCCTGATCTCCAGTAACGGCTTTATCCCATGGGTCCTCATCCTCTCTCGTGGCTCTGCACATGCTTAGCTAGATTCACTCCCTTGGAACTTCTTCCAAGTGGCCCCCTGCATGGGAAGTCATGGCCCCACTTCCAGAACCTACAAACATAATAAATCATTTAATTTTATATATATCTTTCCAAGTATAATTCCTGGGACCATGTTGGAATGACCATTAAAGATCTCACAAGGATGGCTCACTCTCCCCAACTTACACTACCCAGGCATTTTTAGGCTTTTCCTATCACATGCCTCAAAATTCTTCTAGCTTCTACCTATTACCTGATTCCAAAACCACTTGATATTTTTAGGTATTTGTAACTGCAGCATTCTACCTCTTGGTACCAAAATCTATATTGGGGTTTTCCACAGAAAGAGAAGTAGTATGATATATTAAGAAAGAAAGAAGGAGAAGGGTGGGAGGAAGAGATGTGGAAAGAGAGAGAAAAATGAACTTATTTTAAGGAATTGGCTCAAGCAATTGTGGGGACTGGCAAAATCAAAATCTGTAGGATAGGCCAATGGGCTGGAGATTCAAGCAAGAATTAAAACTGCAATCTGGAGTCCCCAGTCTGTACAGTAGTTTGGAAGGCTTGCAATTTATACAGGTTTTCTGTGTTACAATCTTGAAGGAGAATTCCATCTTCTCTGGAAAACTTCAGTTTTTGCTCTCAAGGTTGTCATCATCATCATTGGATGAGGCCCATTCATGTTCTCTAAAGTAATCTCTTTTACTTAAAGTCAACTGATTTTTAGGCACTATAGTCTAGCCAAGCTGGCAGATAAAATTAACAATCACAGAGTAAACTGTAGGCTGTGAGGATTTGGTGGAATGATCTAAAATTACAAGATTCATTTGGTTAGAAGTCTAGAATTTAAACAAAAATTTCTGTAGTTACTGTTTTACATACATTTAGTGTATATGTGGCTAATTTAGGTTTCTTTTTGAGAGCCAGAACAGAATAGACAGAGAGAAGATTTAAAGGGAGATGGCACAAATCACAGAAGCAAGATGAATCAAATACTCGAGGCAAACCTAAAAGAAACAGTAATTATCAGTGTGGATGTATGTCAATGTACTTAGCCCAGGACCACATTGACTAATGATATAAAGACAGTCTAAATCTGTCCAAAGAAAGAGATGCAAGAGAAGTTTCCAATCTTCTTACAGAGAAATCAACGTCTAGGTTGAAGGGGTGGTGCAGGGATGATGCGCAGCACAATTTGGAAACACACTGCTGCTTCAGTATGAGGCTGAGGAGAGAGATTAAAAAGAAAGCATGGAGAGAAAAAATTAGAGTCAAGGAAACTGAGTGAAAAGTGTGTAAGTAGATAGATAGGAAGGCAGAATTCAGGTAGGAATAGGCAGGTTAGCAGACAGCCATCAAAAGACAAAGACCACATTCTCACAGAGCCTGAGGATGTGATCAAGATGCTTACGCAGGGAACATACAAACAGAAAAATTAGAACAGAAATGATTATTAATATTTATTGAGTATTTCAGACTGTTCCACACACCAAACCTCTGAGTGATCACTACTATCATCTTTATCATCCATAAGAGGAAAATGAAGGACAGAGAGGTTAAGAAATTTCTCCAAGTTTACAAAGCTAGTAGGAGCTGGGGCTAAGATTTGAACCTAGGCAGTTTGCTCCAGAGCTTATGCTTCCATCCATTAAACCATTTGCTATGCTTGTAAACTGACAACTCCTCCTCTTTCTATTGGCTTTCCAAGAAGCTGTTAGCTCATCTATTTAATGATCAGTGAGGGAAAGAGACTAATTAATTCTAAATTCACAACTCAAATTATTTATAGATACTGGAAAGAATAAACCAACAAAAAAGTCGCTAATTCATTTTAGAAGATTAGGCAGCAAGGACAGCTTTGGGGAAAAAAGATAAAAAGGAAGAGAAGAAATACACATTTTATGTGTAGTATGGACATGTGTAGCTCGGCAGGTCTAAAGGAGCAACAGTTCAGTTCAGTTCAGTTCAGTCGCTCAGTCCTGTCTGACTCTTTGCAAGCCCATGAATTGTAGCACGCCAGGCCTCCCTGTCCATCACCATCTCCTGGAGTTCACTCAGACTCACGTCCATTGAGTCAGTGATGCCATCCAGTGATCTCATCCTCGGTCGACCCCTTCTTCTCCTGTCCCCAATCCTTCCCAGCATCAGATTCTTTTCCAATGAGTCAACTCTTTGCATGAGATGGACAAAGAACTGGAGTTTCAGCTTTAGCATCATTCCTTCCAAAGAAATCCCAGGGTTGATCTCCTTAAGAAGGGACAAGTTGGATCTCCTGGCAGCCCAAGGGACTCTCAAGAGTCTTCTCCAACACCACAGTTAGAAAGCATCAATTCTTCGGCACTCAGCCTTCTTCACAGTCCAACTCTCACATCCATACATGACCACATGAAAAACCATAGCCTTGACTAGATGGACCTTAGCTGGTAAAATAATGTCTCTGCTTTTGAATACACTATCTAGGTTGGTCATAACTTTTATTCCAAGGAGTAAGCGTCTTCTAATTTCATGGCTGCAGTCACCAACTGCAGTGATTTTGGAGCCCAAAAAATAAAGTCTGACACTGTTTCCACTGTTTCTCCATCTATTTCCCATGAAGTGATGGGACCGGATGCCATGATCTTTGTTGTCTAAATGTTGAGCTTTAAACCAACATTTTTGCTTTCCTCTTTCACTTTTATCAAGAAGCTCTTTAGTTCTTCTTCACTTTCTGCGACAACAGTGGTGTCATCTGCATATCTGAAGTTACTGATATTTCTCCCGGCAATCTTGATTCCAGCTTGTGTTTCTTCCAGTCCAGCATTTCTCATTATGTACTCTGCATATACGTTAAATAAACAGGGTGACAATAGACAGCCTTGACGTACTCCTTTTCCTATTTGGAATCAGTCTGTTATTCCATGTCTAGTTCTTACTATTGCTTCCTGACCTGCATACAGATTTCTCAAGAGGCAGGTTAGGTGGTCTGGTATTCCCATCTCTTTCAGAATTTTCCACAGTTAATTGTGATCCACACAGTCAAAGGCTTTGGCATAGTCAATAAAGCAGAAATAGGTGTTTTTCTAGAATTCTCTTGCTTTTTCCATGATGCAGCGGATGTTGGCAATTTGATCTCTGGTTCTTCTGCCTTTTCTAAAACAAGCTTGAACATCAGGGATTTCATGGTTCACATATTGCTGAAGCCTGGCCTGGAGAATCTTGAGCATTACTTTACTAGCATGTGAGATGAGTTCAATTGTGTGCTAGTTTGAGCATTCTTTGGCATTGCCTTTCTTGGGATTGGAATGAAAACTGACCTTTTCCAGTCCTGTGGCCACTGCTGAGTTTTCCAAATTTGCTGGCATATTGAATGCAGCACTTTCACAGCATCATCTTTCAGGATTTGAAACAGCTCCACTGGAATTCCATCACCTCCACTAGCTTTGTAGTGATGCTTTCTAAGACCCACTTGACTTCACATGCCAAGATGTCTGGCTCTAGATTAGTCATCACATCATCATGATTATCTGGATCTTGAAGATTTTTTTGTACAGTTCTTCCGTGTATTCTTGCCACCTCTTCTTAATATCTTCTGCTTCTGTTAGGTCCATACCATTTCTGTCCTTTATTGAGCCCATCTTTGCATGAAATCTTCCCTTGGTATCTCTAATTTTCTTGAAGAGATCTCTAGTCTTTCCCATTCTGTTCTTTTCTTCTATTTCTTTGCAGGCTTTTTTAAATCTTTTCTTGCTGTTCTTTGGAATTCTGCATTCAGATGCTTATATGTTTCCTTTTCCCCTCTGTTTTTTGCCTCTCTTTTTTTCACAGCTATTTGTAAGACCTCCCCAGACAGCCATTTTGCCTTTTTGCATTTCTTTTCCATGGGAATGGTCTTGATCCCTGTCTCCTGTACAATGTCTTGAACCTCTGTCCATAGTTCATCAGCCACTCTATCTATCAGATCTAGGCCCTTCAATCTATTTCTCACTTCCCCTGTATAATCATAAGGATTTGATTTAGATCATATCTGAATGGTCTAACAGTTTTCCCTACTTTCTTCTATTTGAGTCTGAATTTTGCAATAAGGAGTTCATGATCTGAGCCACAGTCCGATCCTGGTCTTGTTTTTGTCGACTATATAGAGCTTCTCCATCTTTGGCTGCAAAGAATATAATCAATCTGATTTCGGTGTTGACCATCTGGTGATGTACATGTGTAGAGTCTTCTCTTGTGTTGTTGGAAGAGGGTGTTTGCTATGACCAGTGCATTTTCTTGGCAAAACTCTATTAGTCTTTGCCCTGCTTCATTTCGCATTCCAAGGCCAAATTTGCCTGTTACTCCAGGTGTTTCTTGACTTCCTACTTTAGCATTGCAGTTCCCTATAATGAAAAGGACATCTTTTTTGGGTGTTAGTTCTAAAAGATCTTGTAGGTCTTCATATAACCGTCCAACTTGAGCTTCTTCAGCGTTACTGGTTGGGGCATAGACTTGGATAACTGTGATACTGAAAGGAGCAACAGAGGAAGGAAAAAGATGGCGGAGGAATAGGACGGGGAGACCACTCTCTCCCTCACTACCTCATCAAAAGAACATTTCAGTGCTGAGTAAATTCCACAAAACAACTTCTGAATGCTGGCAGAGGACATCAGGCATCCAGCAAAGCAGATCATTGGCTTCAAAAACAGGTAGGAATAAATATAAAAGATGAAAAAGAGAGACAAAGGAGGTAGGGAGGGAGCCCAGTGCCAGGAAGGGAATCCTGTCCCAGGAAGAGACTCTTAAAAAGAGAGGTTTCCAAACAGCCAGGAAGCATTCTCACAGCCGAGTCTGGGGCGAGCCTTGGAAGCACGGAGGGCAGCATAACAGGAAGGAAAAATAAATAAATAATTAAAACCAATAGACTATGAGCCCAACAGAAAATCCCCAGCGGATAAGCAGCGCAAACGCCTGCATCTGACACTAGCAAGTGGGGGTTGGGTAGGGAGGAATGGGACTCGCCAGCGGCAGTGCTTTCTAAAAATTGGACTGCGGGAGATGTAGGCTGCAGGGCTTTTCTCAAAAATCGGGTGGTGACGCGGCCAGAATCGGGTCCGCGCGTGGCCAGAATGAACTAACTTGGACTAGCAAACCAGACTGTGGGATAACTACCACGCGAAACGCTTGAACATAAGACACCGACAGGCCCGCGCACAGAACAAAGGATGGATTGGAAATAGCCGGCTGCAGACCAACCCCCTCCGGTGACAGGCAGCCAGAGCCTTAAGTGCTGGAAGAGGGCAATCGCAGCTCAAGAGAGACATTACCTACCAAACTGCAAGCAGGTTTCTTTGCTAGCTAAGACTTCTGGGGGGCTGTGGACAGTCATCATCTGCCTGAGAAGGAGCCCCAGGGGTACTCCCAGAAAACTGAGCAACCCGGAAAGGCCAGAAACTGCAGCAATTGCGCTCATCAAACTCCCTAGCTACTCGGACCTGAGAAGGGCACAAAGCGCAGGCCCAACCAAATCAGCTCCTCAGAGGGCTTCCTGAGCGCTGAACCTGAGTGGCTTAGACCGGGGAGGTGCATGAAACCTAGGTCAGGCCCCAGACGGTTATCCTGTGGAGCAACGTAGTGTGCACCTTCAGCAGGGGAAAGCCCAGCATAGAGTCCATCACCGCCCTCCCTGTGTCAAGACGGAAATCAGACATGGAAGAGACCAGCAAACAGAGGAAGTCAAACAGAGGGAACTGCCTTGGTAGCGACCCCACACAGCCCACAATGCCAGAGAAAGGGCCAGATATACCTTTAATACTTTTATAATCAATCTTTTTTTTCCTTTGGGTTGATGTGGAAGCGTGATTTTTTTTTCTTTTTAAAGAATTCTTTTAATTTTTTTTGAAAAATTTTTTTCTTCTTTACATCTTCTTTTTTAAAACTTTCTTAAATTTTTAAGTCCTCTATATCTCTATTTATAATTTTTATAACCTATTATTACTTTTCAAAAAAAAGCAAACCCTATTTTTAAAGCAAATGCCATATATAGTCTTTTTGTGGTGGAGGTTGTTGTTTCTTAATAATTCTGGTGGCTTTTTTTTTTTTTCTCCTTCTTCTTATTTCCATTAATGTTTTATTTTTGAAAATCCAATCTCTACTCCAGATTTTTAACCTTTACATTTTGGTATTCATTGCCAATTTTGTACATTTAAAAACCTAATCTTCAGTACCCAATTTTACATGAGAGCGAGATTACTGGCTTGACCACTCTCTCCTCCTTTGGGCTCTCTTTTTTTCTCCACCAGGTGGCCTCTCTCTCCTCTCTCCCCCCCTCCTCTTCTCTACCCAACTTTATGAATCTCCGTATGTCCTAGAAGTTGGAGAACACTCAGGGAACTGGTTACTGGCCAGATCTCTATCCCTCCTTTTCATCCCCCTCTTTTATCCCCCTGGCCCCCTCTGTCTACTTCCTCCCTCTCTACCTCCTCCCTCTCCTATTCCCTGTATAACTCTGTGACCAACTCTGAGAGGTCCAAACTGTGGAATGTACACAAGAAAGGGGTTATGGGCTAGCTTTCTCTCTCTCTTCTGATACCACCTCATCCCATTCGACTCACCTCTAACTACCCCTTCCCTCTTCTCTCCTGCAAGGAACTCAGTGATCCTTTAGGTGTGACCCTCAAGGTGGAGAAACCTATCATCTTTAACCTAGATGTTTTAACATCAGCACTGTATAGATGGAGAAGTCATGAGGCTATTGTAAAAATAAATCTGAAAATCAGAATCAGGAGCCTTAAGTCCAAATCCTGAAATCATCAGAGAATTCCTGAATACAGGGAACATTATCCAATAGGAGCTCATCAAACGCCTTCATACCTACACTGAAATCATGCACCACCAAGGGCCAACAAGTTCCAGAGCAAGACATACCACGCAAATTCTCCAGCAACACAAGAACAAGCCCCTGAGCTTCAATATACAGGCAGCTCAAAATACTCCAAAACCATTGACGTCTCATGACCCATTACTACACACTTCACAGCACTCCAGAGAGAAGAAATCCAGCTCCACCCACCAGAACTCCAACACAAGCCTCCCTAACCAAGAAACCTTGACAAGCCACTGATACAACCCCACACACAGTGAGGAAGCTCAATAATAAAGAGAACTCCACAAATTCCCAGAATATAGAAAGGCCACCCCAAACGCAACAATATAACCAAGATGAAGAGACAGAGGAATACCCAGCAGGTAAAGGAACAGGAGAAATGCCCACCAAACCAAACAAAAGAGGAAGAGATAGGGAATCTACCTGAGAAAGAATTCTAAATATTGATAGTGAAAATGATCCAAAATCTTGATATAAAAATGGAATCACAGATAAATAGCCTGGAGTCAAGGATTGAGAAGATGCAAGAAAGGTTTAACAAGGACCTAGAAGAAATAAAAAGAGTCAACATATAATGAATAATGCAATAAATGAGATCAGAAACACTCTGGAGGCAAAAAATAGTAGAATATCGGAGGCAGAAGATAAGATTAGTGAAATAGAAGATAGAATGGTAGAAATAAATGAATCAGAGAGGAAAAAAAGAAAAACGAATTAAAAGAAATGAGGACAACCTCAGAGACTTCCAGGACAATATGAAACGCTCGAATTGTAGGAGTCCCAGAAGAAGAAGACAAAAAGGAAGACCATGAGAAAATACTTGAGGAGATAATAGTTGAAAACTACCCTAAAATGGGGAAGGAAATAATCACCCAAGTCCAAGAAGCCCAGAGAGTGCCAAACAGGATAAACCCAAGGCGAAACATGCCAAGACATATATTAATCAAATTAACAAAGACCAAACACAAAGAACAAATATTAAAAGCAGCAAGGGAAAAACAACAAATAACACACAAGGGGATCCCCATAAGAATAACTGCAGATCTCTCAATAGAAACTCTTCAGGCCAGGAGAGAATGGTAAGACATACTTAAAGTGATGAAAGATAATAACCTTCAGCCAAGACTACTGTACCCAGCAAGGATCTCATTCAAATATGAAGGAGAAATCAAAAGGTTTACAGACAAGCAAAAGCTGAGAGAATTCAGCACCACCAACCAGCTCTCCAACAAATGCTAAAGGATAGGCTTTAGACAGGAAATACAAAAAGGGCGTATAAACCTGAACTCAAAACATTAAAGTAAATGGCAACAGGTGCATACTTATCAATAATTATCTTAAATGTAAATGGGTTGAATGCCCCAACCAAAAGGCAAAGACTGGCTGAATGGATACAAAAACAAGATCCCAGTATATGCTGCTTACAAGAGACCCACCTCAAAACAATGGACACATACAGGCTGAAAGTGAACGGCTGGAAAAAGATATTCCATGCAAATAGAGACCAAAAGAAAGCAGGAGTAGCAATACTCATATCCGATAAAATAGACTTTAAAACAAAGGCTGTGAAAAGAGACAAAGAAGGCCACTACATAATGATTAAAGGATCAATCCAAGAAGAAGATATAACAATTATAAATATATATGCACCCAACATAGGAGCACCGCAATATGTAAGACAATTGCTAACAAGCATGAAAGGGGAAATTAGTAATAACACAATAATAGTGGGAGACTTTAATACCCCACTCACACCTATGGACAGATCAACTAAACAGAAAATTAACAAAGAAACACAAACTTTAAATGATACAATAGACCAGTTAGACCTAATTGATATCTATAGGACATTTCACCCCAAAACAATGAATTTCACCTTTACTCAAGTGCACATGGAACCTTTTCCAGGATAGATCACATCCTGGGCCATAAATCTAACCTTGATAAATTCAAAAAAATCGAAATTATTCCAAGCATCTTCTCTGATCATAATGCACTACAGTTAGATCTCAACTACAGGAGAAAAACTATTAAAAATTCCAACATTTGGAGGATGAACAACATCCTTCTGAATAATCAACAAATCACAGAAGAAATCAAAATATGCATTGAAACGAATGAAAATGAAAACACAAATACACAAAACCTGTGGGACACTATAAAAGCAGTGCTAAGAGGAAAGTTCATAGCAATACAGGCATACCTCAAGAAACAAGAAAAAGTCAAATAAATAACCTAACTCTTCATCTAAAGCAACTAGAAAAGGAAGAAATAGAGAACCCCAGAGTTAGTAGAAGGAGAGAAATCTTAAAAATTAGGGGAGAAATAAATGCAGAAGAAACAAAAGAGACCATAGCAAAAATCAACAAAGCAAAAAGCTGGTTCTTTGAAAGGATAAATAAAATTGACAAACCATTAGCCAGACTCATCAAGAAACAAAGAGAAAAAAAATCAAATCAATAAAATTAGAAATGAAAATGGAGAGATCACGACAGACAACACAGAAATACAAAGAATCATAAGAGACTACTATCAGCAATTATATGCCAATAAAATGGAAAACTTGGAAGAAATGGACAAATTCTTAGAAAAGTACAACTTTCCAAAACTGAACCAGGAAGAAACAGAAAATCTTAACAGACCCATCACAAGCATGGAAATTGAAACTGTAATCAGAAATCTTCCAGCAAACAAAAGCCCAGGTCCAGACAGCTTCACAGCTGAATTCTACCAAAAATTTTGAGAAGAGCTAACACCTATCTTACTGAAGCTATTCCAGAAAATTGCAGAGGAAGGTAAATTTCCAAACTCATTCTATGAGGCCACCATCACCCTAATTTCAAAACCTGACAATGACGCCACAAAAAAAAAGAAAACTACAGGCCAATATCACTGATGAACATAGATGCAAAAATCCTCAACAAAATCCTAGCAATCAGAATCCAGCAACACATTAAAAAGATCATACACCATGACCAAGTGGGCTTTATCCCAGGGATGCAAGGATTCTTCAATATCCACAAATCAATCAATGTAATTCACGACATTAACAAACTGAAAAATAAAAGTCATATGATTATCTCAATAGATGCAGAGAAGGCCTTTGGTAAAATTCAACATCCATTTATGATAAAAACTCTCCAGAAAGCAGGAATAGAAGAAATGTACCTCAACATAATAAAAGCTATATATGACAAACACATAGCAAACATTATCCTCAATGGTGAAAATTGAAATCATTTTCCCTAAAGTCAGGAACAAGACAAGGGTGTCCACTTTCACCACTACTATTCAGTATAATTCTGGAAGTTTTGGCCACAGCAATCAGAGCAGAAAAAGAAATAAAAGGAATCCAAATTGGAAAAGAAGTAAAACTCTCACTGTTTGCAGATGACATGATCCTCTACATAGAAAACCCTAAAGACTCGACCAGAAAACTACTAGAGCTAATCAATGAATATAGTAAAGTTGCAGGATATAAAATCAACACTCAGAAATCCCTTTCATTCCTATATATTAATAATGAGAAAACAGAAAAAGAAGTTAAGGAAACAATTCCATTCACCATTGCAATGAAAAGAATAAAATACTTAGGAATATACCTACCTAAAGATACTAAAGACCTATATATTGAAAACTGTACAACACTGATGAAAGAAATCAAAGAGGACACTAATAGATGGAGAAATATACCATGTTCATGGATTGGAAGAGTCAATATAGTAAAAATGAGTATACTACCCAAAGCAATCTATAGATTCAATGCAATCCCTATCAAGCTACCAACAGTATTTTTCACAGAACTAGAACAAACAATCTCAAGATTTGTATGGAAATACAAAAAACCTCGAATAGCCAAAGCAATCTTGAGAAAGAAAAATGGAACTGGAGGAATCAACTTGCCTGACTTCAGGCTCTACTACAAAGCCACAGTCATCAAGGCAGTATGTACTGGCACAAAGACAGAAATATAGATCAATGGAACAAAATAGAAAGCCCTGAGATAAATCCACACATATATGGACACCTTATCTTCGACAAAGGAGGCAAGAACATACAATGGAGTAAAGACAGTCTCTTTAACAGGTGGTGCTGGGAAAACTGGCCAACCACTTGTAAAAGAATGAAACTAGACCACTTTCTAACACCACACACAAAAATAAACTCAAAATGGATTAAAGATCTAAACCTAAGACCAGAAACCATAAAACTCCTAGAGGAGAACATAGGCAAAACACTCTCTGACATAAATCACAGCAGGATCCTCTATGATCCACCTTCCAGTATACTGGACATAAAAGCAAAAATAAACAAATTGGATCTAATTAAAATCAAAGCTTCTGCGCAACAAAGGAAACTATAAGTAAGGTGAAAAGACAGTCTTCTGAATGGGAGAAAACAATAGCAAATGAAGCAACTGACAAACAACTAATCTCCAAGATATACAAGCAACTTATGCAGGTCAACTCCAGAAAAATAAACAACCCAATCAAAAAATGGGCCAAAGAACTAAATAGGCATTTCTCCAAAGAAGACATACGGATGGCTAACAAACACATGAAAAGATGCTCAACATCACTCATTATCAGAGAAATGCAAATCAAGACCACAATGAGGTACCATTTCACACCAGTCAGAACGGTTGTGATCCAAAAGTCTACAAGCAATAAATGCTGGAGAGGATGTGGAGAAAAGGGAACCCTCCTACACTGTTGGTGGGAATGCAAACTCGTACAGCCATTATGGAAAACAGTGTGGAGATTCCTTAAAAATTTGCAAATAGAACTTCCTTATGACCCAGCAATCCCCCTGCTGGGCATACACACCGAGGAGACCAGAAGTGAAAGAGACACATGTACCCCAATGTTCATTGCAGCACTGTTTATAATTGCCAGGACATGGAAACAACCTAGATGTCCATCAGCAGATGAATGGATAAAAAGCTGTGGTACACATACACAATGGAGTATTACTCAGCCCTTAAAAAGAATAAATTTGTCTCAGTTCTAATGAGATGGATGAAACTGGAGCCGATTATACAGAGTGAAGTCAACCAGAAAGAAAAACACCAATACAGTATACTGACACATATATATGGAATTTAGGAAGATAGTAATGATGATCATGTATGTGAGACAACAAAAGATACACAGAGGTATAGAACGAACTTTTGGCCTCTGAGGGAGAGGGAGAGAGGGTGGGATGATTTGAGAGAATGGCACTGAAACATGTGTACTATCATATAAGAAAGGAAGCACCAGTCTATGTTCAATACAGGATACAGGATGCTTGGGGCTGGTGTACGGGATGATCCGGGAGACTGTGTGGGGTGGGAGGTGGGAGGGGGACACATGTGGCTGATTCATCTCAATGTATGGCAAAACCAATACAGTATTGTAAAGTAGAATAAAGTATTAAAAAATAAAATAAAATGATATAATTTTTCAAAAAAATTAAAAAATGAAAGGAGCAACAGTCTGCATTAATTTTAAAAATTATATATTCACACAATTAATCACTGCAGTAATTCAGTAAGGTTTTGGGGAAAAGATAGAATGGAAAACTAAGAATGAACTGAAAAGACTGCAATAGGGAGTACCAGTAGTTTTCAGCAAACACTACCATCAGGAGCCAGTTAAACATTTACCAGCATATCACAAATTTGAATGTTGCAGTCTTAGCCCTATGACATGCTATTTCCCAACTGTTATGTCTTTGCAACATAAGCTCATTGAAAGCAAAGACAAATTCCTCAAGGGATTTTGTGTACCCTGCAGAACCAGTTCCTCAAGTATTCTATTAAAGTTTAAAAATATAAGTAAGGCTAAAAGTGGTCCCTAATTCCAAAGGAAGGAATAGAAGTCTACAATTAGTTACCATCAGAAGCCTATATATCTCTTGATTTCCAGTAAATATCATGAGTTACTAAAATCTCAAATATCTTAACATATTTACTATATTTATGAAAAAAATTTAGTCAGATAATTTTTAAATGTTCCAATGTGAAAACATTGAGAATAATAATAATTGCAAAATAGAGACATAAAAGAATAAAATCATACTGTCTTGTCACATGGTAAATAAATGTCTTCCTAGACTGTGAGGAAGGGTATTGGAAAATACAGGACCTATCCTCTCAGAATGAGCGCTCTCTCAAGTTCAAGTCTCAGATCATCAATCTGTTTAAAGAACAAAATGAAAACACACAGTGAAATGGGGTCAGGGAGATACAGAGTCAAGCTTCAGCTAATTTGCTAAAAAAATTCCTGGAAATAAATGTTTCAATATTTGCATGATGAAATGGATAGCCAAATACAATGTGACCTCAAAAATAATGAGATCATTTTTAAACTATTTCATACAATTTTGGGAAAAGTACAAGTTGAAGGAAAATCCATGTAGAAAGAACCAAGAACCATTCAAAGGAGAAAGAGTACAGATAAGCATTTAAAGTTCAGTAGGAAGGAGCTAGTTAAACAATGAAAAAGATAGTTAAGATGATAGAGAAATCTTAATCTGATTCAAAAGAAATTTCAAAATTGACAGGCAAAATTTTTCTACTATGTCTCTTTAAGCTTGTGATTAGGAAATCTATTTTGTGATTAAGAACTTACTCTATCTAAAGATAATTGTGGTGAACAATTCTCCCTGACAAAGAGTTTAATCAGGAAAGCTTTGGCATGACTCCCATCTCCCTCTATTCTACTTCTATGATTAATCAATACACATAAGCTTCAATTAAGACTATAATTATACACTGATACTGAGTTACCTTTGCTTCTCAAGCCACCTTCACACAATTGAGACTTGTAATTTTAGAAAATGGCATTTGGAAATGTGAAGATAAGGGAAAGTTGATTTAAAACACAGTTGGGAAGTCCAAATGGGAAGCTCTCATGCCCATATCACTCACCACAGCCTACAAGCTCCAGTAGGAAGAGAGATTTTGTCTTGACCCTTCGACAGCAAGCTGCCCACCACCAGCAGTGAATGAGGAACCACCACAGCACTCAGATTTGTCTTTGGTTCACCACAGAATGCATGTCCCGAATTTCAATTCTTCTGCTATTACAAAATAAACTCATTTTGCTGGTAAAATCACTAGTTTTTTGTCTAAGGTCAAAAGAACAAATGGAGTAATTGACAGAATAAAATTTATGGCCTTAAAGCATTGTCTATTCTTTACAGAGAGGGATCTTTTAGTGTGTGTGTTTGTTTGTGTGTGTGTGTGTGTGAGAGAGAGAGAGAGAGAGAGAGAGAGAGAAATAACAGAGATAATAATAAAATTAAAGGTCAATAAGTCATTCTACCTGAATAGTTCTTTTCATATGCTTTGAAAATGCAGTGTAATGTTTATAGGAGGTAAAACTTCTTTTTCATCTTAACATAAAATAAGTTTTCTTTCATTCTTAAAAAAGAGGTTATCTGCTACTTTTGAATTAAGGAAGCATGGGAAAGAGATTCATTTTGAGCTCATAAAAATTGGTTCAACCTTTACTCAGACATCTTCAAACCATTATTTTTAGAACTGAAAGTACATATAATGAAAAATGCAATCACTTCTAAATCAGAAATAATTTATTTTTTGAAGTAAACATCTCTTTGTGTTGGTCAAATACTTCCTGTGGAATTCAATGTCTTTTTCCTCATATTTGGGCCCACCCCAAATTGTGACTCTGAAAGATGTCATTAATAAAATGTGTTCACATGCTTCTAAATGCAAGCAAAATGGATTCCAGAGGAACATGAAGTTAAGGATGTAGAGAGTATATTCAGGTTAGTTCCCTTCAGTTCAGTTGCTCAGTCATGTCTGACTCTCTGCAATCCCATGAATCACAGCACGTCAGGCCTCCCTGTCCATCACCAACACCCAGAGTTCACTCACACTCATGTCCATTGAGTCGGTGATGCCATCCAGCCATCTCATCCTCTGTCATCCCCTTCTCCTCCTGCCCCCAATCCCTCCCAGCATCAGAGTCTTTTCCAATGAGTTAACTCTTCGCATGAGGTGGCTAAAGTACTGGAGTTTCAGCTATAGCATCATTCCTTCCAAAGCAAAACCAGGGCTGATCTCCTTCAGAATGGACTGGTTGGACCTCCTTGCAGTCCAAGGTACTCTCAAGAGTCTTCTCCAACACCACAGTTCAAAAGCATCCATTCTTTGGCGCTCAGCCTTCTTCACAGTCCAACTCTCACATCCATACATGACCACTGGAGAAACCATAGCCTTGACTAGATGGACCTTTGTTGGCAAAGTGATGTCTCTGCTTTTCAATATACTATCTAGGTTGGTCATAACTTTCCTTCCAAGGAGTAAGTGTCTTTTAATTTCATGGCTTCAGTCACCATCTGCAGTGATTTTCGAGCCCCCCAAAATAAAGCCTGATGCTGTTTCCACTATTTCTCATTTTTTGCCATGAAGTGATGGGACCAGATGCCATGATCTTCGTTCTCTGAATGTTGAGCTTTAAGCCAACTTTTTCACTCCCTTTCACTTTCATCAAGAGGCTCTTTAGTTCTTCTTCACTTTCTGCCATAAGGGTGGTGTCATCTGTATATCTGAGGTTATTGATGTTTCTCCCAGCAATCTTGATTCCATCTTGTGCTTCTTCCAGCCCAGCGTTTCTCATGATATACTCTGCATAGAAGTTAAATAAGCAGGGTGACAATCTACAGCCTTGACGTACTCCTTTTCCTATTTGGAACCAGTCTGTGGTTCCATGTCCAGTTCTAACTGTTGCTTCCTGACCTGTATACAAGTTTCTCAAGAGGCAGGTCAGGTGGTCTGTTATTCCATCTCTTTCAGAATTTTCTATAGTTTATTGTGAGAGTGTATTAGTTTGATTCAAATCATGGCAGCCCCAAGATATAGCTTTAGTAGACTGTAGCACACTGCCCAGAGAAGGCAATGGCAACCCACTCCAGTACTGTTGCCTGGAAAATCCCATGGGTGGAGGAGCCTGGTAGGCTGTAGTCCACGGGATCACGAAGAGTCGGACACAACTGAGTGACTTCACTTTCACTTTTCACTTTGATGCATTGGAGAAGGCAATGACAACCCACTCCAGTGTTCTTGCCTGGAGAATCCCAGGGACAGGATAGCCTGGTGGGCTGCCGTCTACGGGGTCACACAGAGTCAGACATGATTGAAGCGACTTAGCAGCAGCAGCTTACTGCCATCTTTCTCCACATTCAAACACACAAACCTTCTGGAAGGAAGAAAGTGGACGTATTTTGCAAATAAAAACTCCAGGTAAGCTCTTTGGTTACTCTCCTTTGGTTACCCCCTTAAACACCTCTATCTAGAATTTAACCAGATGCTTTGAAAACTTTACATAAAAGTCCTACAGCTTGACTATAGCTTTTCAAATTGATATCTACTTTTTTAGTCATAACAAAAGCCAGAACATTTTATAAAACTAGAAATGTTTAATAGTTTACATAATACAAATACTATCTTTTGTATGATGACAGATGGTATGCAGACTTTTCATGGTGATCACTTTGCAACATATAGAATATGGAAATATTGAATCACTATGCTGTGTACCAGGAGGTAACATGATTCTGTAGGTCAATTATACTTCAAAACAAATAAATTCATAGAAAAAGAGATCAGATTTATGGTTACCAGAGGTGGTGAGTAGGGGGATGGGAATTAGAGGAAGATGGTCAAAATGTAATAAACTTCAGCTTATAAACTAAATTAGTACAACATGATTAATGCAATTAGCACTGTCGTATGTTATAAATGCAAGTTGTCAGCTCATCCTAAGAGTTCTTATTACAGTATGACATGAGAAATATTTAAATTTAAACTGTGGTAATCATTTTATGATTTATGTAAATCAAATCATTATGCTGTACATCTTAAACTTAGACAGTACTGTGTGTCGATTATAACTCAATAAACTGAAAGAAAAAAAATTAAAAATAAAAGGTAAGGTTATGTTGAGAGAATGTGTGTGTATGTCCGTTAACATTATGACAGTTTATTTTTATTTTTTTAATTATTTTTTTTATTTTTTAAATCTTTTTTTAATTAATTTATTTATTTATTTTAAATTACAATACTGTATTTGTTTTGCCATACATTGACACGAATCAGCCATAGGTGAACACAATCTCCCAATGCCGAAGCCCCCTCCCACCTCCCACCCCACATCATCTCCCTGAATCATCCTGTGCACCAGCCCCATGCATCCTGCATCCTGCATTGAACATAGACTGGCGCTTCGTTTCTTACAAGACAGTATACATGTTTCAATGCCATTCTCTAGATAAGGTAAGATGGCAGTTTTGGATGGTTTTCCTTGAAAAAATAAAATCTGGCAATTCAAAATAAAAGAATTTAGGATTCATTTCTCAAAAGAAATGAGTTTTTATTTTGCATACTCTCTCTTCAAAAAGAATCAGTAAAAAAATGGTCTTTTATTTTATGTCAGTGAAAGTTTTCTAATAATGTGTTTTTAGCTATTTTCTATGACTAAATATAAAATTCTTCCTAGTGAGTGAGAAAATTGCTACAGAAAAAGCTGACTTCACTGATGTCTCGGTCTACTTGAGTTGTTAGTTATAATCAAGCAGAAAACTGTGTCATCATCAATTCTTTCCCCCAGACTCACTCTTTCTTCTCTCCTGTCCCATCACTTCATGGGAAATAGATGGGGAAACAGTGGAGACAGTGGCAGACTTTATTTTGGGGGCTCCAAAATCACTGCAGATGGTGACTGCAGCCATAAAATTAAAAGACGCTTACTCCTTGGAAGAAAAGTTATGACCAACCTAGACAGCATATTCAAAAGCAGAAACATTACTTTGCCGACGAAGGTCCATCTAGTCAAGGCTATGGTTTTTCCTGTGGTCATGTATGGATGTGAGAGTTGGACTGTGAAGAAGGCTGAGCGCTGAAGAATTGATGCTTTTGAACTGTGGTGTTGGAGAAGACTCTTGAGAGTCCCTTGGACTGCAAGGAGATCCAACCAGTCCATTTTAAAGGAGATCAGCCCTGGGATTTCTTTGGAAGGAATGATGCTATAGCTGAAACTCCAGTACTTTGGCCACATCATGTGAAGAGTTGACTCATTGGAAAAGACTCTGATGCTGGGAGGGATTGGGGGCAGGAGGAGAAGGGGACGACAGAGGATGAGATAGCTGGATGGCATGACGGACTTGATGGACATGAGTGTGAGTGAACTCTGGGAGTTGGTGATGGACAGGAAGGCCTGGCATGCTGTGATTCATGGGATCACAAAGAGTCAGACATGACTGAGTGACTGAACTGAACTGAACTGAAGATAACTAGGAGCTCAAGGTCCAAAGATCTGTTTCACATTTACTGAGAACACATGCTGCCCTATCTATACGGTTTTGATCTCACGATGCCATGTGTGTGTGCTAAGTCACTTCAGTTGTGTCTGACTCTTTGCAACCCTATGGACTGTAGCCTGTCAGGCTCCTCTGTCCATTAAATTCTCCAGGCAAGAATATTGGAGTGGGTTGCCATGCCCTCCTCCAGGGATCTTCCCAACCCAGGGGTCAAACTCACTTCCCCTGCATGTCCTGCATTGGCAGGCAGTTTTTTTTTTACCACTAGCACCACCTGGGAAGGCCCCATGATGTCATGAGTATAACCAACTGGAGAAGGGAGGTAGTAAAGAGATGGGCACTAAAAATAAAACACTTTGGGATAGATTATCTTTAATGGGTCCAAAGGGAGTTGAAAGCCCTATGCAGAAGAAAGGAATATAAAATATTTCTTGAATAGCCTGTACCAGAACAGAATTTATCAAGCAGCATTGCCATAGTGCCTAGTTGTTCCACAGGAAACTCTTATATCCTTGCCATGGAAGAAATTAGAATCATTTACAGACTCACTTCTTTCCATTTTCTCCTGCTCAGACAGGCACAAGGTAAAGTTTCCTTTTTTTTTTTTTTTAAATTTTATTTATTTATTTATTTATTTTTTTAATTACAATACTGTATTTGTTTTGCCATACATTGACACGAATCAGCCATATCAAGAAGTTTACTAAGAAAAATTCCAACTGGGTAAATACTGTCTCCTTATTTGGGGCACCCCAATCTTTGGAAGTGATTCTCTTGGAACTCACTCCATTTTATTCAGGTAGGAGAGGCTTTCTCCAAGAATGCTATACCACACAAAAGACTAAGGATGCCCCCCCTTTTTTCCTCAGTCCTCTTCTTACAGTGACTGTGGAAGTTTGTTTTGTACTGATGGCTCTTAGGAAGCCATTCATGGAAATGTCCAGTATTTAGAGCATTTGTCTTCAGCACTGGGTATTGGCCATCACTTGAGGACAAGAGAAAAAATGTCTGATATCTTTCACACTACATGAAAACTAAGCAGGCAATATATCAGATATTACAAATTAAAAGTTCAGTGAGGGTCAAACAGCTTTGTGCTTAGTTGCTCAGTCGTCTCTGAATGTTTGCCATTCCAGGGACTGTAGCCCACCAGGCTTCTCTGTCCATGGGGATTCATCAGGCAAGAATGTTGCCATGCCCTCCTCCAGGCAAACAGACTTGGTTATAAGCTAAAAATGTGAAAGAGTGGGTGAGAGTAGCCATAGGCGCTTCATTACACTAACTATGCACCCTTGGGCGCCCTACAGCTATCTGTTGGCAGAGTTCACATGTCTTCCCAATTTTCTCTTTTATAGCCCCAAGAGGCAAAGAGAAAAGAGCTTCATGTTCAGGCTGGAATACAATCAGCCTAAAATAATAAAACCTAAATATTTTATTTTACGTTTTTTGCTGCCTCCTCTTTCTGTTACTGATCTTCAAATGTGGAGTAACCTAGGATATCTTCAGCTTCTTTCTCTTCTCTGTCTCTACTCTGTGACTAGGAGATATTCTCATCCTTGAATAAACTGGTAATTCCTCAAATTACATTCTTATTTATAATCTTAAATTAACAGGCTTAGGAATCCTGATCACTTTCCTAATCCATAAGGACTTGCTCACAAATGTTAAGATCATCCATGAAAAACTTGGAAGTCATCCCTGATTCCTCTCATTCCTTGCCTCTCACATCTAATCCATTAGCAAATACCAACAGTTTTATTCACAAATACATTCCAGTATCTTCTTGCATTACTTCAAATACATCTAGTTTGACACCATGCTTATAAAATCCCCTTCTCAGCCTCACTAACTACATTTTTTTTAAAAAGCATTTATGTATTTGGCTGTGCCACATCTTAGTTGTGGCAAGCAGAATAGTTTAATTGTGGCATGAGAACTCTTAGTTGTGGCACGTGGGATCTAATTCCTTGACCAGGCATTGGACCCCTGCACTGGGAGCACGGAATCTTAGCCACTGGACCCCAGGGCTGTCTCACTACAATACATTTCTAATTCATTCTCTACAGAGAGAGTTCCTATGCTGAACCACACAAAAATACACAAGCTATCTTAGAAAACTAAGACCTTCAACTGAAAAGATTTTGATAAAAAAACAGCATGCCAATAGCAACTTAGAGTTTTAAGTTTAATGTATTCATTAATTTTTCACTTAACATATTTACTGCTATATTTTCTCATTCTAATGTGAAGACTAGAGACAAAATAAAAAAAATAAGAGAATAATAGAAAGTACTATTTTTATATAGAAAACAAGCCATATGTTAATGTCTGGATCCTATTTTAAACTAAATGATCTTCACTGAGGGATATTTAAGCTAGAATCTGAATGATCAGATTTTACTGATCTGATCATTACTATACTATAATCTTTTCAAAGTGTCTGAGGCAGAAGGAACTAGTACCAGCACTTGCCCTAAAGTTGGAAGGCACTTGATGTGTTCTTGGAACCGCAGAAAAGGACTGAGTGCCTGAAGCTTACTGACAAGGGGGTAGAATGAAGGAAAGGAAAGTCACAAAGAAAGTCAGAAGCAGTTAAATTGAGTTCTTGTTCTTGGTTAGTTAAGTTTATTTTAAGTAGTGCAAGGTAAGAAGCCATTAAAGGGATTTAAAGTGAACATGTTAGAAGCTGGATCAAGGAAGGACCAAGGATGATGCCTAGGCGTGTAATCCTGGCCCAGGGGTGGTTCTACCACATCATAAAGCAGAACTGGAAAAATAAAAAGAGGCTGCTTCTTTCTGCACCCTGGAATAGGGAGAAATAAAATATTTTTGAGCTTTTTTAGAGCTAGGTTTTATATAGCTAAAGTGAAAACTAAGCCTCTTTCTGTGAAATGCCTCATGTGGCTTTGCCCTACGCTAACTGCCAGTTGGACTGGCGTGGTACTACATTGTCACCATGACAGCCCTAGGGCAGAGAGATGCTCAATTCTGTAACTGTTTCATTGTTTCATGTGGAAAGCCCACCAATCTTCAGAGGTGTTGGGTATGTAGATTTTAATATCTAAAACAGACCCTTAGGGACATGGTCATTCTCCAGCTATCCACTGGAGATGGACTGCGTATCATTCGAGGACATCAATGTGCACCAAAAACACTAGGAACTAAGAAATAAAATAACCACGTTGGAATGAACTAGAGGGGGTGTACAGAATTCTGGTGTCTCTTGCCCAGTTTCCTCTGGTAAGGGGAACTTTGGTTCTGATTACAACTATTTTAAGTCAGTATACCTTTTTGAGTCATTTATTGTCCCTCACTGAAAAAGTCAAAAAGTAACTTGATATCAAAAGTGACAGGCGCACTGCCATGTCAAAGAGCATCTCATAATGTAAGCTTCTCATAGAAATCAAACAACAGCAAGCTCTTCGTTAAAAATTTGCTTTAGAGAGCACTGAAATTTCCATCTTTGTGTTTACAAGCTGAATTTAATTCAACATTTTGGATGCTATTAATTTTGCATAAAAACAGAAATATCTTTATCTTTCTTATCAACTCTATTAGTCCTGCTACCAATAAAACAGATATTTAAATAGTTTACAGGATTATTTTAAATATAAGAATTAATTCATGAGATACAAAACTTTAAAAATTTATTTTTGACTTTGAATTTTCATATGGCAACCCCTCCAGTGTTCTTGCCTGGGAAATCCCAGGGACAGCAAGAGCCTGGTGGGCTGCCGTCTATGGGGTCTCACAGAGTCGGACACAACTAAAGCGACTTAGCAGCAGCAGCAGCAATAACTCTTCAAATGAACCAAAATCTAGGCAAAATGCACGATTTTTGCCTTAATCATAATAGTAAATTTACAAGTAAATACTGTCATTCTACCCATACAAATAAAAGGAAGATTAAATAAATTGCTCAAAGTTAACATGTTTTAGTTTTAGACAGTTCAACCCCCTCTTCCTTTAGCAGATATGCAAGTGCATAGTTGTGCAGGTTTGAGAAAGTGGGAGATTTCATGGTTTTCAGCAGTGCTTATGGGAGGGGGTTCAGGACTGGAACTCATGTACACCCGTGGTGGATTCATGTTGATGTATGGCAAAACCAATACAGTATTGTAAAGTAAAATAAAGTAAAATTTTAAAAAAGTGGTTTAAGATGCAAAACTTTTCCAGAGGTAGATGATTTACTTAAGATGCTCTGTATCTACAATACAGGTAGATCCAGGTAGCAAAAGAGAAGCCAGTGAAACCCTGAGGGTGTTTTGGAAAATATTTATTTGTTCCCTCCCAATATAAACATGCTATTTCCCTTCTTTTCCAGTTAACCTCAGACACAAATGTTAAATTAAAAAGAAAAAGAAAAACCTTGTAACCAATATTTACTGAAATAATTTACCAGAATACTAAAGCTCCCTATGGCCTCTGTCATAAATATGTAGGGTAACAGTTAGGCTATAGGTACCCTCAAATGCGTTTTTCTGCTCCACAAGGATAAAAACGATGGTGTGGTCACTCATCTCAAGCCAGTCATCCTGGAGTGTGAAGTCAAGGGGGCCTTCGGAAACATTACTGTGAACAAAACTAGTGGAGGTGATGGAATTCCAGCTGAGTTATTGCAAATCCTAAAATATGTTGCTGTTAAAATGCTGCATTCAGTATGACAGCAAATTTGGAAAACTCTGTGGTGGTCACAGGAGAGGAAGGGGTCAGTTTTCATTCTAATCTCAAAGGAGAGCAACACCAAAGAATGTTCAGACTACTGCTCAACTGCACTCATTTTACATTCTAGCACAGTAATGCTCCAAAAGGCTTCAACAGTACATGAACCAAAAACTTCCAGATGTACAAGCTGGATTTAAAAAGGCAGAGGAACCAGACATCACACTTTCAACATCCACTGGATCATAGAAAAAGCAGGGGAATTCCAGAAAAAAAAACAAAAAACATCTACTTCTGCTGTATTGACTATGCTAAAGACTTTGACTGTGTATATCACAACAAACTGAGGAAAATTTTTTAAAAGATGGGAATACCAGGCCACCTTACCTGCCTCCTGAGAAACCTGCATGCTGTTGGACATGGAACAATCGACTGGTTCAAAACTGGGAAAGGAGTGTGTCAAGGTTATATATTATCACCCTGCTTATTTAACTTATATGCAGAGAACATCACGCAAAATGCTAGGCTGGATGACTCATGAGCCGGAATCAAGATTGCCAAGAAAAATCTCAATAACCTCAGATATGCAGATGAAACCACCCTAATAGCAGAAAGTGAAGAGACTGCAGAGTCTCTTGATGAAAGTGAAAGAGGAGAGTGACAGATATACACTACATATATAGTACTGATATATATACATTACCACATGTAAATGAAGACTTAAAACTCATCATTTAAAAAGCGAAGATCATGGCATCCAGTCCCATCATTTCATAGCAGATAGATGGGGGAAAAGGAAACAATGACAGACTTTATCGGGGGGGTGGTGGTGCAAATCACTGTAGATGGTGAATGCAGTCATGAAATCAAAAGACGCTTGCTTTTTGGAAGAAAAGCTGTGACAAACCTAGACAGTGTATTAAAAAGCAAAGACATTATTGTGCCTATTAAGGCCTTTATAGCCAAAGCTATGGTTTTTTCCAGTAGTCATGTATGGATGTGGGAGCTGGACAATAAAAAGGCTGAACACTGAAGAACTGATGCCTGCAAACTGTGGTGCTGGAGAAGACTCTTGAGAGTCCCTTGGACTGCAAGGAGATCAAACCAGTCAATCCGAAAGGAAATCAACCCTGACTATTCATTGGAAGGACCGATACTGAAGCTGAAGCTCCAATACTTAGGCCACCTGATGCAAAATGTTGACTCATTGGAAAGGACTCTGATGCTGGGAGAGGTTGAAGGCAGGAGGAGAAGGGGATGACAGAGGACGAGGTGGTTAGATGGCATCACCGACTCAATGGACGTGAGTTTGAGCAAACTTCAAGACAGTGAAGGACACTGCAGGCTGGTATGCTGCAGAGTCTGTGGGGTTTCCAAGAGTTGGACACATGTGAGCAGCTGGACAACAATAGCACGGAATCTAGAAAAACGGTACTGATGAAACTATTTGCAGGACAGGAACAGAGATCCAAGTCCAGAGTACTGGTGGACTTGCTCACATGGTAAGAGGAAGGACCAGGGCGGCGGGTTAAGAAAATAGCACTGACATATATACACTACCACGTGTAAAACACAAAGCTAGTGGGAAACTGCTGCATAACACAGTGAGCTCAGCTCAGCGCTCTGCGATGACCGAGCGGGGTGGGATGTGGTGGGCAGTGGGAGGAAGGCTCAGGAGGGAGGGATATATGTACATACATGGCTACTTCACAATGTAGTACAGCAGAAACCACCACAACATTGTAAAGCGATTACATTCCAATTTTTTTTTTTAAGTGAAAAATTTGTTTACAAGTGGAGATGAAATTTGTGGCATAAAACATTAGGTTTCAGTGACTTTGATAGGAACAGACAGGAGGAATCCAAAGGAACTTGACCTTGGTCAGGATGGAATGAGAATCCTCAGAGGTGAGAGTGAAGTCACTCAGTCGTGTCCAACTCTCATGACCCAGTGGACTGTAGCCCACCAGGCTCCTCTGTCCATGGGATTCTCCAGGCAAGAATACTGGAGTGGGTTGCCATTTCCTTCTCCAGGGGGTCTTCCCGACCCAGGGATCGAACCCAGGTCTCCCACATTGGAGGCAGACACTTTAACCTCTGAGCCACCAGGGAAACCCTTCAGAGGTACAAGGAAACCTTAACTGTTACACTATTTTCTCACTGTTAAGTAATTTTGACACCCTCTAAATTTGTATAATATTTTGGGGCCACAGCTACTTGTTGCTCAAAGTAAGGAAAAGAAAAAAGCAAAGGTAACCTGTTTCCTGGTCTAATTAAAAATGTATTGATCTTTCTCATAGGGTAGAAGTTTTGATAGCATAAAACTACCAACTCAGTCCTTCAGAGAATATTTCCATTTCAAGTATGTTTTTTTTTCTTTTATGTTATAAACAGAACTATGACTTCCCTGGCATATGATGTAGTGGAAAACTTCAGAACCACCATCACAGAGACAACTCTCAGAGGAAACTAGAACTTTTATTTCATTAAGTCTCCACAGAAATTCTGCACTTTAATTCAGCAAGGCCTATTTTATTGAATTATTTTCTAGCCAGTTTGGTGATGTAGTACATCTACTACAAGTTCATCAGTTCGTCAGAAACAAGAGCTAAACTAGGGATGCCCCTACCTGCTAAGTAAATGAAAATGTTTAAAATGTATAGCTTGTTGCTGACATTCTTTCCTATCCATAGGAAAAGAAGGGGGTCACTGGTTTCTTTGAATACATCAGGATCTCCAACTAAATCTGATGTATTGTGCCTTTCACACTGGAGTCTCACAAAAGACAGCTTCCTGCATAACACTGACTCTTAAAAAACATGTAGCTCAGTAGCTACAGAATAGAGGATACCTTCTACAAATATGGTGACTGAATAATAGCTCATCTTTCTTTTTAGGGTCAAATAATCTGAAATGTTTTAAACTTTCAGTTTGTGTATACAGGGACCTTATGTTTTCTGAGTTTCAAGACTATCAAAGACCCAGTTCTATAAATTTGATGGCTTTGGTACCCTGCAGGCTAATATAGGGCTTCCCAGGTGGCATAGTGGTAAAGAACCCATCTGCCAATACAAGAAACATAAGAGACATGGATTCAATCCCTGGGTTGGGAAGATCCCCTGGAGAAGGGAGTGGCTACCCACTCCAGTATTCTTGCCTGGAAAATCCCATGGACAGAGGAGCCTTGCGAGCTACAGTCCATTGGGGTGCAAAGAGTCAAACACAGTCAAGCAACTTGACACACACACACAGGCTAATATAGGTGGAAAAAAAGTGTAAAATGTAGATCTTTGACTCCATTTATCCTCAAGAAAAGATTGACATCTATCCCTCCCATCATATTTTAGATCATAGGAGTTCAACAGAATTGAGTAAAGAAAGCAGAAAAGTTGGCAAAGAATCATGTTGAAAGCACATAAATTATACTGCTATACTAAAATATCATTTAAATGCTATCACTATAATGTTGTCACTAATGTTACATTTTCATTTACAATGCTTCATTTTCTAACTAGCTATTAAATTTAAGTGTATATTGTCTTCTATATTTCTATCTCTCAAAACACTTTAGCATCATACACAAAGAATGCTCTGTAAATATGTATTTATAGATCAATTTATTCAGTGATTGTCAGAGCTCAAAGGAGTCTCTCCAACTTCAAGGTAACACCAGAGATCAAACAGATTGGAAAATGGAAATGTTCCTGGGAGTTTTAAAAGGCTAGTCCCTGCCTGCCCTGTGATATGCAATAATGACTAGATTATTTAAAGGTTTCAATAGCACAAAATTGTACTTTGATTTACATAAAGCCTGGAATTTCCTCTGCTTCCAAATGGACACTACAGCATTTTCTTTCATGACTCTACCAGCCAGAATCAGAATGTATTAAAATGTATAAAGCATCCTTTATTTCTCCCTCCAAAATGTAAAAATTATCAAAAATTATCTATATACAATATGAACTGTTCAATTCTCACTTCTCAGGCATTAATTTTCATCTAAGGACATAAAGGTATATGAAGGAGTGAAGATAAAGTCTCATAGCCACAGAAGAAAAAGGGGCAAATGCATTACTTTTGCTTTCTGTGTGTTTTCTTTGTTTTTAGATATGACTGGCAACTTTGTACAAATGTGAGTTTTCACAATTCAATTCTCACCATTCTTCACAATTCAAAACTCCTCAGTTTTCTCTGAAATATTCTACCAATAAGAGGAAGCCTCTTATTAAGTTAACAATTAGTATTAGGAAGATAATTATAAATAGAAACACCAATTCTGAATAAACTAATGGACACTTGTTCAGTTGCTAAGTCGTGTCCGACTCTTTGCAACCCCATGGCCTGCAGCATAGCAGGCTTCCCTATCCTTCACTATCTCTAGGAGGAGTTTGCACAAACTAGTATCCATTGAGTTGATGCTGCTGCTAGCTAGAATTCAAACAATATACATAAAATCAGAAGGCTTTAGAACTAGGAGAAAAAGAAGAAGTATAATATTTTATGTGCTTAGCCATATAGCTCATTTATATATATATATATATATATATATATATATATATATATAGTGTGAAATAATTGCTATCTCTATATATATATATATATATATAAAAAGATACTACAACCTATTATTTACTTATCTATCTCTGTAACTGTTAGTTTTACAAAGGGTTCTATTAAATAGTTACTGGGTCATTTTGGAGCCGAGTCCCAAGTGAGTAATTTTATTCTTGGGAGTGCAATTACCCACATTTCTTATGGCTGTTTAACGATATAATAGAACTTGGATAATCAGACAACTGAGGGTTGAAAAATGTAAACCACCCATCACAGTGAGTCCAGTGCTAGTGACACTGTTTATTTACAGTGCAATATAGGAAGAACTATGGCTCACATTGTCGACACAAACAGAACAATAAAAAGTACTTAAAGCCATTCAATAAAAAGTACTTAAAGCCATTCACATCCATTTAAAAATTAAACCTGTGGGATGATGTCAAGATTTCTACTGTTTCTGACAGATACAGCACCTATCAATAGTTGTATGCCTCATTCTTCAAACAGTGCACAGTGTGATCTTGGATTTCTACAATTCTTGTTCCACTATCACGCAGAAATAAAAAGAAATTGGATAAAGAAGAAGGTTATTAGATTGCCTACTTTGTCTCTGTAGTTATTGTCTATGAGACAGGATGTCTCAGTTTCTCCCATGTCTGTCTGATGATTTCCAACAGAAATTCTCTCACTATTTTTCTGTATCACAGTACAAAACAACTCAGCTGTCACTGCATTTGTTTCCTCCTTTGAAGGTTATCCCATCACTCTTGTTAGTCAGTTCTGTAGAGGGATCCTTTTTCTTGCCAATGAAATCATTTTTCTATGTATAAAAAATTATGTACATGTTTAATTTTACTAAGTTATTCACATGTAGTCTCATCAGATATCACTTCCACAGTCTTGCTTTTTTTCCTCCAGTTTTAATTGGTACTATTCCACTGAATCACACTTTGAAAAGATAATTTATAAAATCAAAGGAAAATAGTTCTATTATACCTTACATGATTTAGAAATGAGGGAATATGTGTATAAACAGATGAGAAACATGTATTCAGATGCACAGCTACATCTGAAGGCAAGTAAGTCAAAATGAGGAGGACTCAGTTTCTGACTATTGGTCTTCAACATGGAGAGAAATTTAATTACCTAGACAAAAGGAAAATTCCATCTTATTTGAGGGACAAGACATTCGGTCCTGTCTGTCTGGCTCACTGATTTAGCCCTAGTACCAAGCATAGAGTGCCTGGCATGTGGCTGATAATCCTTTGCTAAAAATAGCTTCTTGCTAGAAATATTTTGCTAATATAAAACCATCAAGTGTTAGCAGTAGCAGAAATATTTCTGATAATTTTACTCCATGAATATTAAGATTCAACCTACTGTAATCCCTTTGTGTTTTTCATCTTTTTAGTAATGTTTTCAATAGCAACTAACTTTAAAATAACAAGAATACTCAGAAAAATATTTGCATTTTTTCTTGAGCTCATCTGTGAAACACTAACTTTCTTGGTTCATTCACTCCCAACAAAGCTTATCTAAGTACCCTCGTTTTTATTTGATTTTTTTCTCTATCAATATACATAGTCACAGCAGGTTGGAAAAAAAAATGAGACTGCACAATGTCAGCTATCAAATTATTTTTGAGAATATTGTTATATTTACTCTCTTTGTACTCATTATTCATAACAACTATTAAACTTTGCCTTAGAGATATTTAACCTAATAAATTCTTTTAATGAAAATAAAACTTGATTGCTATGATTTATTTTTGTGTGTGTGTGTGTCAGTGAGTAAATATTTACTTGTTTTATTTTTATTTTTAAAATTTTTTTATTTTTATTTTTTCATTTTATTTTTACTTTATTCTATGTTATAATACTGTATTGGTTTTGCCATACATTGACATGAATCAGCCACAGGTGTACACGAGCTCCCAATCCTGAAACCCCCTCCCACCTCCCACCCCATATCATCCCTCTGGATCATCCTGTGCACCAGCCCCAAGCATCCTGTATCCTGTATTGAACATAGACTGGCGCTTCGTTTCTTACATGATAGTATACATGTTTCAATGCCATTCTCCCAAATCATCCCACCCTCTCCCTCTCCCTCAGAGGCCAAAAGTCCATTCTATACCTCTGTGTCTCTTTTGTTGTCTCACGTACAGGGTCATCGTTACTATCTTTCTAAATTCCATATATATGTGTCAGTATACTGCATTGGTGTTTTTCTTTCCAGCTTACTTCACTCTGTATAATCAGCTCCAGTTTCATCCATCTCATTAGAACTGATTCAAGCCCAGCGTAGAGTCCACCACCGCCCTCCCTGTGTCAAGACGATTGCTATGATTTAAATTTTAATGTATTACCTGTATATAAACATTCCCTTTACAATAACCTTAAACATAGACTGTGTTAATATTATAATGTCATCTTTGGTCATAGTTCATATTTCATTTTAAGTATCACTGCCACAATTACATTATCCAAGTCTTCAAATACCTTTTAAATACTTCCAGTATTGGTTTAGCAATCAGCAAAAGTCAAATTGAAAAATCGAATCATTCTCAGACTTTATCTTATTGATATTTTAATTTATACTTGGGCTTCCCTAATGGTTCAGATGGTGGTTGGGAAGATCCCCTGGAGAAGGGAAGGACTACCCACTCCAGTCAGTATTCTTGCCTGGAGAATTGCATGGACAGAGGGGCCTGGTGAGCTATAGTCCACTAGGTCACAAAGCTATTACTGCATAATTGTAGCAATGATCCTTATTATTTTGAAAAGTGTCTTACATATTTGCCATATATTTTCATATATTTTGCTGGGAAAATTTGATACCCCACAGTCTTTTTGTAGTTATTATTTTTGGTAGCTATTAGTAGCTCTTGGCCTCTTGAGAAACCTGTATGAAGGTCAGGAAGCTACAGTTAGAACTGGACATGGAACAACAGACTGGTTTCAAATAGGAAAAGGAGTACGTCAAGACTGTATATTGTCACCGTGCTTATTTAAGTTATATGTAGAGTACATCATGAGAAACGCTGGGCTGGAAGAAGCACAAGCTGGAATCAAGCCTGGTGGGAGAAATATCAATAACCTCAGATATGCAGATGACACCATCCTAATGGCAGAAAGTGAAGAGGAACTAAAAGCCTCTTGATGAAAGTGAAAGAGGAGAGTGAAAAGATTGACTTAAGGCTCAACTTTCAGAAAACTAAGATTGTGGTATCTGGTCCCTTCACTTCATGGCAAATCAATGGAGAAACAGTGTCAGACTTTATTTTGTTGGGCTCCAAAATCACTGCAGATGGTGACTGCAGCCATGAAATTAAAAGATACTTACTCCTTGGAAATAAAGTTATGACCAACCTAGACAGCATATTAAAAAGCACAGACATTACTGTGTCAACCAAGTGTGTCTAGTCAAGGCTATGGTTTTCCAGTAGTCATGTATGGATGTGAGAGTGGAATATAAAGAAAGCTGAGGGCTGAAGAATTGATGCTTTTGAACTGTGGTGTTGGAGAAGACTCTTGAGAGTCCCTCAGACTGCAAGGAGATCCAACCAGTCCCTGCTAAAGGAAATCAGTCCTGGGTGTTCATTGGAAGGACTGATGTTGAAGCTGAAAATCCAATCCTTTGGCCACCTCATAAGAAGAGTTAACTCACTGGAAAAGACCCTGATGCTGGGAAAGATTGAGGGCAGGAGGAGAAGTGGACAACAGAGGATGAGATGGCTGGATGGCATCACTGACTCAATGGACATGGGCAGTTGGTGATGGATAGGGAGGCCTGCTGTGATTTATGGGGTCACAAAGAGTCAGACACAGCTGACCAACTGAACTGAACTGAATGGACCTGACTATTCTTTTACTCATTGGTTCATCAAATATGTATTGCATACCAACTGCTTACCTAGCCCTCTGCTGTTGCTGGAGATTTAGAGGTAAAAACGGGCCTGGTCCCTGGTCTCTTAGAATCTACCATAATCTTGCACTTCTTGCTCTCTTCTCTGTATACCTTGAGTGCAGTGTAATATTTTGGCAGATTCCCTCTTTCATTCAGAAAACTTCAGGTCCACTAATATAAACCAAGTATTTCTTAGAACATTGTGTTCTAAATGTAAAATACAGAGTGGTGTAAATGTCCATATTCAAATATTCTATGATTCAATGATATTTTTATAAGACTGATTTGAAGATCTGGTAAAAGGTAGTAAATTTTAATTTTTTTCTGAAGTATAATACTTTTTATCCAAAATGTTTTTTTCCGACTTTTAATCTTATAATGAACTTTAAAAATACACAGTATTTTCCATGTCAAATTTATATTCACGAATGGTGAGAAATGTTTACTTACATAATTCAGAATAGGCAACTACTGGTAATATTTTCAGGCAGAAACATCAGTAAAAATTCCTGATTTGGTATAATTCTCTGAGAGAAAAACATTGGTATACATATTAAATCCATGTGAAGCTGTGATAGAGATTACTATGCGCTCACTAAAATCCACTGACTCTTCTTCTTGGACATAGAGCTAGAGTATAACTTCTAGCTTCCAAGCGCATAGGTCTGGGCATGTGCCCGAATATTAGACAAAGGGATGTGATTCAAAGTGAAATGTGCTGTTCCCTTCCAGCCTTGGTCTGAAAAAATCTCTCAAGAATATCTCCATGTGTGTTTTTTTTTTTTTTTTTAACTTATGGTGGATGAAATAGAAGGAGCACTGTGCTATTGAGTCCATTACTTAAAAATGGTAGCAACAAGTAAGAAACAGATAAAGAATGCTGAAAGGTTGGAGAACTCTTGTTATTCTTTGGCTAAATATTTGTTAAAACTGTTGCCTGTGATAATTTTGAAGAAAGACTAAGGGTCTACCAAACCTGTAGCTCAGGGAGAAAAAGGTAAGAAAAACAGCCAGCATATTAGTTTGTATGACTTCTGCTTGATGTATCTGTCAAAGTACCATGAGAAATGAATGAGCTCAGGAAAGAATTGGCTGGTCTAAAAGTAGATATTAAGCATTTGGCAGTGTTGGAGAAGCCTACTTCTTCACAACCTCTAACATAAGAGATAAAACTGAAAAAAAAAAAAGACTTTAAGCACAAAATTGCAGTAAGTTTTCTCAGTTAGACAAGGAATTCAGCCCTGCAGCAAAAGATAAGATTAAGGATACTGCCTTCCTACCAATACCTATTGTTTAGAGGCCAGCTCTTACTACGTTGAAAGAAATGAGTATAAAAGCAAAGAAGCAAAGAAATACAGCAAGACAGAAAAGTAAACCTTTAAAAGGGACCTCGGATATGCTTACTGGTCCTTGAAATAAACTGGACACAACTACATTAGAACCCTAATAACTTTTTAAAATAATTTTATTTTTAAAGAACTATGAGTTTAGCCAAAAAATTAAACAAATAAAAGACTAAACATTAAACAATCCTTAGGCTCCCAATTGTATTATGATCAAGCATTGGTTTTGAAAGCTCCACAAACTCTAGGGAGAACAATTTCAAAGGTGTCTGTAGATGAAAATACGTAAAGACAATTCTTCAAGAGAATAGCAGGAGAATCTATGGAGATAAATGACAAGAGAGTTCTTCCGGAACATAGAACTAAGATCTAATCATGAAGCCTCCTCCACTGGCAGTGTGGAGGGGTCTTTCAAATGCCTTCTCAGAAGGATTCCACCACTGCTCTGCGCTATGGCCTGCCATGAGTCAGTTTCACATTTATCCATCTTTAGAATAATATTTCTTATGATTGCCCTGTACCTGCTTTACTACTCTATGCTATCTTTAGCTCTTAAGAATCAAAATATAATGACACAAAAGGGATCCTGATTGAGAGGACAGAGCATCTTCTAGATCTCCTGGACTTTGAAACAGGTAAAGCGATGGAATGAAGTTGTAGGCTGTCTCATTTGGACAGAAGATGAGTCTAATTTAAATATCCTCTCTTCTATGAAAGCATAAGATTAGGCAGCATTTTTCAGTCTCTCCTGCATTATTACGTGTTGATTTGACGCTGTGCACGTGCTATTGCCAGGCCCAGTCAATAAATATGTACTATTTCCAGGCCTAGCTGATCAAAATATCCTTGAAACTTTGTCCATTAAAGCTCACTGGAATGGGACAACCATGATGTTTTAAGATACCTCTGATCAGAGTTGCCATCAACATAAGTCCCCATGTGACAGAGAGCTTGGAAGGGAGCTATCGCTGACAAGGAACTTTCACTTTTGATGGCTTCGCAAAAAGGAAATTAACTTACCACATCTTTTTTTTTTTTTTTTTGGCTAAGTGCAGCTGGAATTGAACTAAACCAAAATTTAAATTTTAGTGTGCATCTTTCAGAGTCATTCACCTATAGATTTATGAACACTCAATACTTTACAGTTTCTCAGCTAATACGTACTACTCAGGTAGGCAGCAGAGTCTGCTTGGACTTTTTCAAGTTCTCATTTTTCAGGTTTACATTCAGATCTCATTACTGGTTTGCTTCAGAGCCATGTAATAGTACATCTGAGCAATTAACTGTCAGGTATGACCATTTTCTTTTTCATAGATTTGGAAACTGAGGCACAAATAGGAAAAATAAAAACCTTCCTTGAGTTTACACTTCAGAACTGTTGGGCCCAGGATTCAGACCAAGACCATCTGACTCCAGAAGTTTTACTCAACCTTTCCGTGGGGCCATGGTTATGAGAGAATGCAAAACTGCTGGCCAGTTACTCTGCTTCATATGACTTCCTTGTACATTGTTGTTGTTAGTAGTGTTATGATAGAAATGCTCTGATTTGAGAAATACCTGTAAAGTTTAGAAATATTTACTTTCCATAAGAACTCCTTATTTTAGAAAAGAATTCAACAGGGAACCCCTATAAATAAAAGCTCTCTAAGTGATTTTCAAGTAGATCTCACAGAAACAAAGATTCACATCCTCACATGCGCTCATTTTTAGATGAAAGTAAAGGGTAGTGCTGAATCTTCTCTACTCTTCAAAGATGGTTTGTGGAGGCAAGGTTTGCAATATTTCAAATATTTTCATGGAATGAAAACAGTTTCCTTCTAGTAAAGGAAACTGTTTCCAGAGCTCATAAAATAAAGCACTATTTCTGTCCCTCACTTCTCTCATAAAACATCTTGCATTGGTGCCATGTGTTGCTGTAAGTTCCTTCTTCAAGAATGTTGTAGTAAAATAGGATGTGGACTTTCTACTTGCTTTGGATGCATGAGCTTTTTTTTTTTTTAATCTTATATCAGAATAGGCTCCATTTCTGTGTGTATGCCCTTTCTCACTTATTTATTTATTTAGTCATTCAAGAGGCATTTATGGACTGTGTATGAATCAGTTACAATGGTAGATATAAATTATAAAGATTTATCTCCAGCATTATTTACAACAATACCTGGAACACAGTGGAAATTGCAAGAATTCAATAAATGAGAGAATGAGTTAAGAATGAATGAATGAATGGTCTTAGTTTAGCATCCACAGCAAATTTAAGCCTAAGAATGAAGGAGACACAGCAAGCACTTGAATCTGTCTCAGTACTGAGTGTGGACCACAGTGTCCAGAAGAGAATTACGTGGAAAAAGGATCTTACTTTTAGACTCAAAGATAGGCAGAAGGAATTTAGAAAGATTCAAAACAGAGAACAAAAAATAAACTACAAAAGTATAAAAACACCTGATGTACTCAGGATCAATAAGGGAACCCCTCTCTATTACAAACATTCTTTTCTTATCATAGACAGATAGCCTCAGGGCCCTAAAATACCTTCAACAGATAAACTCCTCAGGTTCACATTAATCTATTATTCTTTTACTGTCCAGGGTATTCAAAGGCATGAAGCTAGCCCTAAGCACTGACAATGTCTTCTCATCACCTTCCTGGCAGAGAGATGCAAGTGTTGGGGTAAATGGTTGATTTGAGACCCAAGGGAAATCACTGCTAGTTAAATAAGAGTACATATAACAGAAGGAAGAAACCACAGATGTTAAATATAATATGATTTCAGAGAACTGTTTGTGTTTATTTAGAGCCTTGTGTATTTTCTTTCAGTATTATCCATTTCAGAAAGTCATTAATTTCAGTCTGAGGTAAAAAATGGAAGGTATATGTTGCCGCTTCTGCTAAACAGAAATGTCAAGGAAGGACATTCATTTACTTAGATAATTTAGATATTAAGAGGGCAAAGTATTTTCAAAGTAAATTTACATAATGCTGTTCTTGCATAATTGAGTCAAAATTATTTTTTAAAAATAATTCCATTTACAGAAATGCATCTTAGTTCTCTTTATTACTGGTGGTACTAGTTACCAGCAAGATCTCATCCCCCTTCTGTCTTTTATCTCTCTATCTATAAATCCTTAACTCTCTATCTGGTCAGATTTGAGACTCTGGTTTCTCAGCCTGATGTCATAGAACAGTCATGGATCTAGGAGTAAAGGAAACAGGGTTACTATTCATTGCTCTTGCTCTATCAATTTGTATATAATTGGATGAACTTTAAAAGCCCCATCTGTTGAAAACTCAGTTAAAATATTTGAAGTCCCATAGGTTTTCAAGAAAAAAAAAAAAAAAAACTAGAAAGACTTGCTTTTCAGGGACTTCCCTGGTGATGCAGTAGTTACGAATTCGCCTGCCGATGCAGGACGTACAGGTTCGATCCCTAGTTGAGAAGGAGTCCACGTGCTGCAGGGCAACAAAGTCCTAGGATCACAACTACTGAGCCCATGCTCTAGAGCTCATGCTCCGCAACAAGAGAAGCCACAGCAAAGGGAACCCATGTACTGCAACTGAGGCGGAGTCCCCACTCTCCACAACTAGAGAAAGCCTGCACACAGCAATGAAAAGCTAGTGTAGTCTAAAATAAAATAAATACGAATTTTTAAAGGCTTTCTTTTCAAATACTGCTTTTTTTGTTTGGATTTTTTGTTGTTGTTGTTGCTTTTTGCCCTTTGTCATGTAATTTTAAAGGAAGCAGCTGTTTCTTTATGTAAATCACCTCTTTGCAAACAGTGACCAGTGGTGTAGAGAGTAGAGACCTGGCTCAGTATGTACCAATTATAACACCTTTCTCCTGGACACCATCAATTCAAGGATGAACAGTGACCCAGGTTACCAATCAGAGCTCTTTCTGGTAATTTGCAACTCTGAACTGGGATCCTGAGGCTGAAAAAGCCTGAGTTCACTGCTTCTTTAGGACAGCTCTTGGAAAAGCTAGTCTGAGAGAATAATACTCACTCACAGAGAGAAACTAGAATCTCCGTTTTATGGCCAGTGACACCTCTGGCTTTTGAGCCCAATTCTCCCATTATCTCCAAGTTGAGTAACATTTCTATCTTTTATAACCAAATGAATCCTGACTAATAAAGATTCAGAGTTGCACAGTTAGCTGCTTTGTACATATTTGTGAAACATGTTTTTCTTCCTTATTCAATTGTATATATTTCTTAAACAACTCAGTGTGCTTGTCCTAATATATATTTCATTTCTTCTGAGGAAACTGACATCTTGTTCATTTTATGGCTCCTTCATCTTTTGTGTGTCAAGATCATTATCTTACAGTACATGCCAAGTGCTGTGTATCTTGTTTTCTTTTTTTTTTAAACTAAAATCTAATTAAATATCTTTAAAATATAAAACCAATTATCAGGGTTTTGTGCACAAAAAGTTATGTCATGATTCTATTTTCTGTTATGAATTCTTTCACTAATATTTCATTTTATTTATTGCAACAATTTTAATTGTTTCAACATTTAAAAGTTCCAAAGGTCAAAAGTATTTCATAGCATATAGTCTATAATGCAAAACAACTTGAAAATACTATTGTATCTCCTCTTAAGTTTAGACAATTTGGGGAATTATATACCATATGTAATTAAATGTCTAAAAATAAAATAAAAACACTAATTTTCTCAATTCTTTTTATATTTTAAAATAGCTTTCTTATTTAAAGTGAAACATTGTTATAACTTATTGAACACTGAAGAAACTGCAGATATTCAGAAGTGGCAATATAAAAATTCCAAACATCTGAAACTACAATACTTTAGCCACCTAATGCAAAGAACTGACTCACTGAAAAAGGCCCTGACACTGGGAAATATTGAAGGCAGGAGGAGAAGGGGACAACAGAGGATGAGATGGTTGAATGGCATCACCGACTCTATGGACATAAGTTTGAGTTAAGCTCCAGAAGCTGGTCATGGATAGGGGAAGCCTGGCAATGCTGCAGTCCATGGGGTCACAAAGAGCAGGACATGACTGAGCGACTGAACTAAAACATCTTGCTCAAGGATGCTACATAATGTGATACATGTATAATTGCATGTGTATGGTTTAAATGGGCGAGGGAATCCTCATCCCACTTAATGGACAGTAATTGTTACCATAATGAGTGCCAAGTAGAATGTGACAGGCCATAGTGAAGAATGGTAATTTCTCTGCATGGATATTAAATGCTTAATCATAGCTTTTATATAGGTCAGTTATTTTAACATTTAAATTCTCAAGCATTATCTCTCACCAGTACTAAGACTACAGAAGGAAAGTTTTGGTTTTCTTTTTCTACAGAATTAAAGTAGTTTCATACACACTCTTATTCTTGCTTACCTACTTATATTTCTCTCAAGCTGAAACTTGTATTGATCCCTGATAAGATAGACTGCATCTATATGTATATCATCATTCCAGAACTAGTTGCAGAAAGTAGAACCAGGAAGATCCAGGATTTTAGATTTATAAGTCTTGTAATCCTACTATATATATTTATATTGGATACAATTGGGGGAACTTTCTTCCAGAAAAAATACAATGAAGACACAAAGTCTCAGAAGGGGCCATTGCAAGAAAGTGTTCCTAGAGCTGAAGCTTCATAATATAATGTTAAATTTTCTTGGGTGGATACCCTTGTCCTTCCACACTGAATGCACAAAACTTCATGAATATCTGAGTTTCCGAGAGTAACCCATGTGGGCAGTCCTCTCAGGTAAATTAAAGTGAAATAGTCCAGTAAGAACAGGCACAGGCTATCTGAAACTTCCTAAATGTGATGTTAGAAATCAATATGGTGTGTCTTAAGGAAGCCCTATAACAATTCTGTGTTATGATCCCTTTCTATTCTAATGTGACCTTTTAAAAAGCAGAATGCAAAGGAATAGGGGGAGGAGAAATTTTGGAAAATTGATAGTATCTTAATGGTGTTAACTTTAGGGGAACAAATTTTTATGAAAAGTGTGATAATCAACCATTAGTATGGAGACTTACATAATATATGTGCTGTGCTGTGCTCAGTTGCTTCAGTTATGTCCAACTCTTTGCAACCCCACAGACTGCAGCCCCCTGCAGCCCCCCAGTCTCTTCTGTCCATAGGATTCTCCAGGCAAGAATACTGGAGGGGGTTCCCATGCCCTTTCCCAGGAAATCTTCCCAAAGACCCAGAGATCGAACCTATGTCACTTGTGTCTCCTGCACTGCAGGCAGATTCTTTGTCCACTGAGCTACCTGGGAAGCCCTATATAAATAGTCTATATTACAGTCACCAAAGTTATATGGCTGCTATTCTATAAGGAACTTTCCATTTTATTTTTGTCCAGCTAAAAGATCAGTTCATGATATTGTATCCCCAAATGACTCAATGCATCTAATTACTTCTGCTTGCCTATCTTTTCCAACACAGAGGAGGATATGGCATGTTAAGACTTGCATTTTGAATTTTATTAGAAGGCTCTTATACAGTATTGTATTGTAGAATAAAGTATTAAAACTGGAATAAAAAAATAAAGATAAAAAAATAAAAAAGAAATGTTATGGGTAAATGTACATAAATTTGGTACCATTTTTATGATGGTACATCAAGCAAATCAGCTATGGAAAGGTGTACCATAAGGTTTTTGGAGTCAGACAAATGAGTTCAGTTTGTATTCAAGTTCTGCTAATGACTTGCTGTGTGATCTCTTGAAGTTCCCTTTCTTCATCTATAAAATGATAACTCAACTACATTAGAATGATTTCCCACAGGAATTAGGAAAATAAGAGAGGGAAATAGGGTTAAAAGGGAATAAATACACACATAAAATAAGAGAAGGGACTTGCACAGACCAATTATGATAAGAAACACTGAATATGACTAACTCAGCCCTCCACATCAAAGCAGTAAATAAATAGAAAATAGACAAATATAAAATAAAGACCTCATAGAATAGCAGATGTTTTTGTGAAGAGGCTGGTGTGATTAAGGTATCAGTTGGTTTTATAATTGCATTTTATGGAAGTCATCTAGTCCTACTTTCCTGTTACACCACAGTTGGGTAGTGATAGAATTTATCAATCTGCCCTTGGAGCACAGTGAGGAGAAGAAAGTTCCAATAACACAGACTATTTAGTATTTAGCATGAAGTAGTAGGCAGAAGAAAATTGAAGGGGAAAAGAAGAACAGTACTTGTGGCCAATGAAAAGATCATGGTCTTTGATTAAATGCAAGAATAGCAGACCAAGCAATAATTTATCTTTGGGCCCATGTTCTATGGCCCTGAGCTCATGGAGACACATGCCTCATAGAGTGTTGAGAAAAACCACACTATACCCTAACCTGCTACCATTTCTTCAGAGAGCACAGGCAAACAGACACTCTCCCTGACCATAACAACATAAACCATTGCCTACCCTTATTATGAAACCAGTGTCATGGGCATCCGTTAACACTTGCTAATTTGAGTCCAGTTCTAAGTCACTTGTTATTACCCTCTGTTAAAACCTTGCCTTTTTCCCCCTTCTTTTACCTTCTCTGTTTCTTGTTTTTTGGAGAATGCTGGTTTGGCTGGTGTATCAGTCAGGACCCCAGTAGGAAACAAATGAATACTCAAATTAGTACAATTTGAAAAAGATTTAATACAGTGTCAAATTACAAAGGTATAGAAACTTCCGGAGTTACCATACTGCCCTGGGGCTAATGACAGGGAAGTGTTTTAATCCCTAGTCCCTTTGAGATGCAGAAAGGAAGAACTTATCACAACTGAGGAGGAAAGAGCTGGTGATTAGATCAAGACACTTTGAGAGGAGCAGTGGTATTTAGTCCAGAGACATGGTAATTTAAAGCATCTCACTGAGAGAACCAGGAGAATAAATACTGAGACTCATTCTTTTCCCACCCTTTATCTCCTTTGGCTTGCTGGTAAGAGAATCTGTTGACACAAGCCAAACAGATCAGCCTCCAAAGCAGAGAGCCATGAAGAACAGTGGCAAATAGATGTGAAGGGGCAAATAGTAGATAACGAGTACAGTTGATTAAACTTGGCCAATGAGCTACTGTGAGTTTGAGTTTTTAATAAAATATACTGTTTGCCAAAGTTATGCATGCACATGGTTAATCAAATGCTACAAAAGGGCTCGTAAGTGAAAAAAAAACTCTTTTGCCGAATTGTTCCGTCTATGAATCTGGACCCTGAAGTTACCATTTTAAATCCTTTTAGACTTGGTTCTTCTATAGTTTTAAACGTTTGAATGATATGCTTAAAAACTTATTTCAAATTTTATTGACTCTGGAAATTGCTTACTTACTTTTTGCTATGAAAGATGAAGACTTAGCTTACTTAAACCAACACTGTTTTTATGGCTCTCCCAATTTTTGTTTGAGTTCTCTAAAAGTTAGCATTGCATATCTAACAGAAAACTGACTTTGCTCAAGATGTTGAGTTTTATTAATTTTAAAGAAAGTTCATTTTACTTCACAAGACAGATTAAGAAAAGTCAATCTTCTGGAAACATCTACAGTGGTTTAATTTGATTATTCATAAGCAAACTTCTTCTCTGTGTTGTTATAAGCTTCATTTGGTTATAATTTTCATACATTAAAGTTAACATCTTTTGTTACACTTCTGAGTTTTTATAAATGGATTCATATCAAAAAAATAGTTTTGCATTTCTCCAAAAAGCTCCCTTGTGCCCATTCATAAACAAACTCTTCCCCTATTCCAACCCATGGCAACCACTGACTTTATTTCCACCTCTGTAGCTTTTCCTTTTCTAAGTGAAAGTCTCTCAGTTGGGTACAACTCTTTGCAACCCCATGTTCTATACGGTCCATGGAATTCTCTAGGCCAGAACTGGAGTGGGTAGCCTTCACTTTCTCCAGGGGATCTTCCCAATCCAGGGATTGAACCCAGGTCTCCCACTTTGCAGAAATGGAGTAGCCATTGATGAAATGGAGTAGCCATCATAGTCAACAAAAGAGTTTGAAATGCAGTACTTGGATGCAATCTCAAAAATGACAGAATGATCTCTGTTCATTTCCAAGGCAAACCATTCAATATTATGGTAATCCAAGTCTATGCCCTGACCAGTAACACTGAAGAAGCTGAAGTTGAAAGGTTCTACGAAGACCTACAAGACCTTTTAGAACTAACACCCAAAAAAAGATGTCCTTTTCATTATAGGACTGGAATGCAAAAGTAGAAAGTCAAGAAACACCTGAAGGAACAGGCAAATTTGGCCTTGGAGTGCAGAATGAAGCAGGACAAAGTCTAATAGAGTTTTGCCAGGAGAATGCACTGGTCATAGCAAACACCCTCTTCAAACAACACCAGAAAAGACTACACATATACATCACCAGATGGTCAACACTGAAATCAAATTGATTATATTCTTTGCAGCCAAAGATGGAGCAGCTCTATACAGTCAGAAAAAAACAAGACTGGGAGCTGACTGTGGCTCAGATTGAGAACTCCTTATTACCAAATTCAGACTTGAAGAAAATGGGGGAAACCACTAGACCATTCAGGTATGACCTAAATCAAATCCCTTATGACTACACAGTGGAAATGAGAAATAGATTTAAGGGACTAGATCTGATAGAATGCCTGATGAACTATGGAAGGAGGTTTGTGACATTGTACAGGAGACAGGGATCAAGACCATCCCCAAGAAAAATAAATGCAAAAAGGAAAAATGGCTGTCTGAGGAGGACTTACAAATAGCTGTGAAAAGAAGAGAAGCAAAAGCAAAGGAGAAATGGAAAGATATACCCATTTGAATGCAGAGCTCCAAAGAATAGCATTGAGAGATAAGAAAGTCTTCCTCAGTGATCAATGAAAAGAAATAGAGGAAAACAATAGAATGGGAAAGATTAGAGCTCTGTTCAAGAAAATTAGAGATACCAAGGGAACATTTCATGCAAACATGGGCTCAATAAAGGAAAGAAATGGTATGGACCTAACAGAAGCAGAAGATATTAAGAAGAGGTTGCAAGAATACAAAGAACTGTACAAAAAGATCTTAACGACCCTGATAATCATGATGGTGTGATCACTCACCAAGAGAAAGATATCCTGGAATGTGAAGTCAAGTGGGCCTTAGAAAGCATCATTATGAACAAAGCTAGTGGAGGTGATGGAATTCCAGTGGACCCATTTCATTTCCTAAAAGATGATGCTGTGAAAGTGTTGCACTCAATATGTCAGCAAATTTGGAAAATTCAGCAGTGGCAACAGGACTGGAAAAGGTCAGTTTTCATTCCAATCCCAAAGAAAGGCAATGCCAAAGAACGCTCAAACTACTGCACAATTGCACTCATCTCACACATTAGTAAAGTAGTACTCAAAATTCTCCAAGCCAGGCTTTAGCAATACATGAACCATGAACTTCCAGATGTTCAAGCTTGTTTTAGAAAAGGCAGAGGAACCAGAGATAAAATTGTCAACATCCAATTAACCACTGAAAAAGAAAGAGAGTTCCAGAAAACCATCTGTTTCTGCTTTATTGACTATGCCAAAGCCTTTGACTGTGTGGATTACAATAAACTGTGGAAAATTATGAAAGAGATGGGAATATCAGACCACCTGACCTGACTCTTGAGGAATCTGTATGCAGGTCAGGAAGAAACAGTTAGAACTGGACATGGAACAACAGACTGATTCCAAATAGGAAAAGGAGTACATCAAGGCTGTATATTTCACTCTGCTTATTTAACTTCTGTGCAGAGTACATCATGAGAAATGCTGGGCTGGAAGAAGCAGAAGCTGGAATCAAGATTGCTGAGAGAAAAATGAATAACCTTAGGTATGCAGATGACACCAGCCTTATGGCAGAAAGTGAAGGACTAAAGAGCTTCTTTCTTGATGAAAGTGAAAGAGGAGAGTGAAAACGTTGGCTTAAAGCTCAACATTCAGAAAACAAAGATCATGGCATCCGGTCCCATCACTTCATGGCAAATAGATGGGGAAACAGTGGAAACAGTAGCAGACTTTATTTTTCTGCGGTCCAAATTCACTGTAGATGGTGATTGCAGCCATGAAATTAAAAGACGCTTACTCCTTTCCCTGGTGGCTCAGAGGTTAAAGCATCTGCCTGCAATGTGGGAGACCTGAGTTCAATCCCTGGTTCGGGAAAATCCCCTGAAGAAGGAAATGGCAACCCACTCCAGTATTCTTGCCTGGAGAATCCCATGGACGGAAGAGCCTGGTGGGCTACCATCCATGGGGTTGCAAAGAGTCAGACACGACTGAGCGACTTCACCTTCACTTTCACTTTACTCCTTGGAAGGAAAGTTATGAGCAACCTAGACAGCATGTTAAAAAGCAGAGATATTACTTTGCCAACAAAGGTCCATCTAATCAAGCCTATGGATGTGATATCTGGACTATAAAGAAAGCTAAGTGCTGAAGAATTGATGCTTTTGAACTGTGGTGCTTGAATATACTCTTCAGACTCCTTTTGACTGGAAGGAGATCCAACCAGTCCATCCTAAAGGAGCTCAGTCCTGGGTGTTCATTGGAAGGACTGATGTTGAAGCTCAAACTCCAATACTTTGGCCACCTGATATGAAAAGCTGACTCATTTGAAAAGACCCTGATGTGGGAAAGATTGAGGGCAGGAGGAGAAGGGGATGACAGAGGATAAGATGGTTGAATGGCACCACAGACTCAATGGACATGAGTTTGAGTAAACTCCAGGAGTTGATGATGAACAGGGAGGCCTGGCATGCTGCACTTCTTGGGGTTGCAAACAGTCGGACATGACAGAACAACTGAACTGAACTCCCACATTGCAGGCATTCTTTACCATTTGAGCCACAAAGGAAGCCCAAGAATACTGGAGTGCGTAACCTCTCCCTTCTCCAGTGGATATCCTGATCCAGGAGTCAAACAGGGGCTCCTGCATTGCATTGGATTCTTTCCCAACTGAGCTATAGGGAAATTGCATATATATGGAATATACAGCATACAGCTTTTGTATCTAGTTTCTTCTTTTGGCCTAATGCTTTTAACAGTCCTCTATTTTGTTGAGTATATCAGTAATCATTTCTTTTTGTTTCCATTGAATATGATCTACATCATAATCTATCCACAATAGAAACACAATCTTACTTATATATGCTAATATTTTTAAGAAAATAAAGAAACAAAACAGGGTTTGTAATATATTCCTAATTCAAATATGTGTAATATAGTACATAGCCCTGATTTTCAGGTTTGTTTTTTTTTTAATATTTTCCAATTTCCCTTTATTTACAATTTGCATTGTTTAACCAAATATTGCTTAAAAAGTTTAAAGGAAGAGAACATAATTCCAACCCAGGAATCAAACCTGCATTTCCTGCATCCCCTGCATTAGCAGGCAGATTCTTTACCACTGAGCCACTGGGGAAGCCCTAATGTAAGTAAGAATTAAGGAAATAAATTTCATATAGCTCCAACACAAATTCATGGGTAAAAACACTAATCTAAAAGTTTTAAAAGTAGAGACCACCACTTTTAAAAATGTAATAAGTAATAAACCTCAAATATATAAAAATACAAAGAATAAAATATATCAAACTTTTTTTTTTAAATTTAGGGATAATTTCATAGACAGAGCTATATAATATACAAAGAGTATTTCCATTCTTCATTTTGTTTCATCAGAATGACAGATGTCATTACAGTACTTTAGCTATCAGAAAATTGGGCCATTTTTAGTTTTTGACTTATCAGTCATAATAATAAAAGCAGAGCTCTAATTTTCACCAGTGCCTAGAAAGCTAAAAAGTAAACTTCTGTGGCAGAGAGAAAAATATAACATCTGAAATCAATTTAAGGAAAATATGATGAGCAGCAAATGGGATGGATTTGCTAACAAATCATAAATAGCAGAAATGGAGAAACATTTTACAAATATCACTAACAACACACAAGATGAAAATAGCTTTTACTTAGATTTTATAAAAATCTCGTGATATATTATTATAAGGAATCTCATGTGGAAAAAGTTTTATCTTATGTCAAGTTCAAAATAAAATGATAAACAACTACTATTGAAAGCAGAAGTATATGCCAGACTAGCGATGTTTCATCCAGAGGTCTTGAAATTCTGGGAAGAAATTTCTGGGAAAGATAGATGAAAAATAATTTGGTCCAATATAAGGATGAAATAAAGAGCTTGTTAACTGCTTATGAAATCAAAGCATAATGAAGAAAAATAGCTATGAAGAATTTTCTGAATATAAAAGCCAACTATTTTTGTATTTCTTCAGCAATATTTATTTCAAATCTTGATTTTCTAATAATGTATTATTCTATTTAGTAACAAGTGCATATTTCCCTTCATCAGGAAATTCATCCAGCCAGTTTTCAGGTATAAGTCAACTCAACACAGAGTATCTTGGCAGATCCCCAAAGAATCAGTTTTTATTTAATTAAGCCAACATAGATAATAAAATAGCATTTGAGAAGTTGAGCCAGACATAATAAAAGGATAATTTCTCCAGAACTAGAAATGTTTATATATTTACAGACTTCACAATAAAGGAAAGCCTTATGTGAAGCAAAAATGACAACTTTATGATAAGAGAAAGAAATATGAAAGTTAGTTGGTATAACATAAGAAATCTTAGAGAACAAGTTTTGTTCTGTTTACTCATTGCCCTACCCCTAAATAAAGCAGGAAGCACCATTATAAATGCATGCAGACATGATATCAAGATGCAGTCATGAGTTTAGTCAAAGTCTCAGGAATGAAAAAGGGAACCTAGTGTTTATATATCACAGTAAAAGAGGATGAGAAAAAATATAAAAGGGAATTTCATGTCTTTTCAGCTATTTTCATTTAAATGCAAGTTATGAAAAATGACTGAAAAGTATGAAGGGTGTGATGGCTGTTTAGTTCAGTATTTTTCAGCATTATTGTAATGAACTCAAAATGTCAGCTTCTCCTTTACTGGATCAGTTCATGTCTCCAAGAGAAACTCTCCTTTTGTGGCCAAGGGCCTTTTGAACATAATCACTCCTTCAAGTATTCTTTTGATGATTTGTGTGAGCTAATTGTCAACAATCCCATCAGAAAATTACACAATATTAAGGTCACAAGAGATTAAACATTGTTCTTATGCAATAGCATGAGTAGGCAGACAGGATTTTGCTAAGAAACTATTTGCAAGGCAAAAACAGAAGTCTCATCAGTGGGTTGGAGCCATTATGCAAAATATTCAAGGTGGTGTCAGAATCAGGGTCCCCAGGGTTTATGCAGGAAAATATCCTGAGAGCATCAAGTGGAGGCCTATTGAAGTATTTGCTCCTACACCCCTCAGAAGGCTTCTGTTGCCTTATAAACTAGGGCAACCTGGGCATTTTCATTCATTTTAAAATATTAATACAATAAACAATACTAGAAGTTGGGGATACCATAGTAAATCCAAGCTTCATCCTGTCTTGGATTTCACAAAATAATGTCAGAAGTGATCAGTGCAAGGAAACAAAACAATGTCACAGTGAGTGTCTGCGCAGGAAGGAAGTGGAATTATTAATATTCAAATAGAGTAGGTAAGGAAAGTGTGACATTGAACTGGAAGCTCAACAATGAATTTTAGAGAGTTAATTTTGAGAAATGGTCATACTCCGAGAAGGGAGCAACCTCTGCTTTGGCTCCTCACCTAATCTCTCAGGACCTCATTTCTTAGTCTGTGAGGAAGGGTAATGCCTGTCTGGTAGGTTATCAAAGAACTTCAAGAAAATGATCCTGGTACACACTTTAATGAGGGTTCTATTGTGCATACTCAGTTGCTTCAGTCATGGCCAACTCTTTGAGACCCTATGGACTGTGGCCCACTAGGCTCCTCTGTCCATGGGATTTACCAGCAAGAATACTGGAGTGGTTTGCCATGCCCTCTTCCAGGGGATCTTCCTGAGCCAGGGATCAAACCCAGGCCTCCTGTACCTCCTGCAGGTGGAGTTTTTGTTTTTGTTTTTGTTTTTGTTTTACCAACTGAACCATTTGGGAAATCTGTGGTCTCTATATGCCCTTACCATTTCTACTCTCTGAGTTGCCATCTCTTCCCCTCTGATGGGAAACACCTCCCAGACATTCTCTCAAAGTCAGTATTATGTATTTTACAGTGGTTGGGTAAAATCAGTATTGTTTGAGAATAAGTAAAATTTTAAGAGAAAAGATATCAAATGTCTAATGGATACATCAGATAATTTATCAATATATTTTCATATTTTAAAATAAATTATAGAGTCACTGAGACTATAAAGTTGAGGTAAGTGTCCTGTGCAAGAGTTCTCTCAAGGTGCTCATGAAAAAGACAGCTTTGGATGAAGAGGATATGGTTTACCTCCCAAATATCATTGGCCTGAAGAGAAGTTCCTCTTTTCTCCACAGCTCAGTTCTTCCTCAAATGACCAGGACACAACTTTATCAGGTGAAAAAGACCATCCACTTTCCTATTGGGTTTTCTTTTTTTCTTCTCAGAAAAACTAGTATCTTTTATTTCCTAACTAGGAGCTCCTTATGTCCTTTTTAAATGACATGCTCAAATAAGTCAGAGCGGAAGGCAACAGGATCATGTTGGGAAGGGAAAGATCTTTTTCTTCCAAGCTTTCTGACCCCCAGTTTTTCCCCTTGACCTGCCACCAACAGTTTGGGCTAATCTAAACTAAGATCAAAGTGGGTAATTTTGTATGCTGACAGAAGGTAGAAAGCCAGCAGAAGAGCAAGATAAAAGATAAGGATAGTATCAACTGTACTCCAACTTAAAAGCATGCAAAGGCAAAAAGAAAAAAAGAAGATAAAAGACTGGAAAGAGGAGAGGGTAAGAAAGCCAGGTATTAGGATTCAGAGTAATTCTGCTGAAGAACCTGAGCAATCTGCTGCTGCTGCTAAGTCGCTTCAGTCGTGTCTGACTCTGTGCGACCCCACAGACGGTAGCCCACGAGGCTCCCCGGTCCCTGGGATTCTCCAGGCAAGAACACTGGAGTGGGTTGCCATTTCCTTCTCCAATGCATGAAAGTGAGAAGTAAAAGTGAAGTTGCTCAGTCATGTCCGACTCTTAGCGACCCCATGGACTGCAGCCCACCAAGTTCCTCCTTCCATGGGATTTTCCAGGCAAGAGTACTGGAGTGGGGTGCCATGAGCAATCTAGTGGAATCCAATAAAAATTGTAGCTCAATTATCAAGCAAATTGCTAAAAGATGCATTGTCTACATAAGTAAGTACACTGTAAGCATATTTTGGGGGACTTTGAAATAGGAACTAAAACCAAGGACCCAAACTAAAAGTGAATGAAATATGGTTTGTGGGAGTACTAAATGAAAGCCTTATCATTTAACTGAACCTATTATATTTTTACTTGATTTTTCATTTTTATTGAAATATAATTGCTTTACAATTATGCCTTTGTTTCTGCTGTACAACAACATAAATCAGCCATATATATATATACACATGGCCCTTCCTCTTGAGCCTCCCTCCCACTCCACTCCCATCCCACCTCTCTAGGTCATCACAGAGCACTGAGCTGAGGTCCCTCAGTGATACAGCAGCTTCCTACTAGCTGTCTGTTTTACACATGGTAGTGTAAATATGGAAAACTGGATTCAAGGACCATGAAATTGGGCGAACTGTGGGAGATGGTGAGGGTCAGGGAGGCCTGGCGTGCTGCAGTCCATGTGGTCACAGAGTCGGACACAGCTTAGCGACTGAACAACAAAACTCTCTCGATTCAGCCCCTCTTCTTTCCCCACGTGTATCCACAGTCTATTCTCTACGTATGCACCTCCATTCCTGCCATGCAAATAGGTTCATCAGTATCATTTTTCTAGATTCTATGCATATGAATTAATATACAATATTTGTTTTTCTCTTTCTGACTTGTGGATGAACCTATATTTTTAAAATAGTGTATTAGAGATGAAAAAAGAGTCTGAGTTTCCTTCAGTAAGATAAGGTTTATACAAACACCTTTTTAAAGAACCAAGAATACATGACATTCTTATAAATCATTCGCTAATTACTGGTGGTCTGAAAGCCATGCTTATTAACTTCCATTTGGACTTGTTCTGGTTTACTCATTAGTTGATTTCCAGGAAAAGACAACTTGTGACATTAATATGAAGCAGGCCTCTGGTTCCCAAGAACGGTTGGGAAATATCAATGACTCATTTATGGGAGTAAACAAAAGGATTAAGAAAAGAAAAGCTATTTCACAAGTATAAATATATACTAAAGTTACAGAGCTCTTTCCCATAGACCCATAAAAATTGTAACAACAACAAAAAAAAGAAAAAATGGCTTTTCCAGAAAATAAATATAGAAGAAAGGAAAGTTCAGTAACTTAATCTAAATTGAAAACATTTTGCTCCCAAAGAAAGTTAGGAGTGTATTGGAATTTCTGGTTTGTTTTTGCTTTGTGCTTTTTTTTCACTTCAGCCATTAGGCCTCTTTGTATTCAGTGTTAGAAAATGGTCATTAGCATCACCTAACATATTGATTTAACCAAAGTACACTGAACTGAGATATTCAGTTCTTAACAATGATTGAATTTTTATACCTCATTAGGTTTACCTCTTGATCAGAAATTACACACATACTTTAGGCCTTAAGTACAATACTATATTTGAAATAAGCAACTCAAGGGTAAGGATTCTTCTGGCACAATAATAAATCATAGGCAAAAAAATCTTATGTTGAATTTTTAACTTCTGAACTTTGACATAATGGCAGACCTGCAGAAAAAAATGACAACAGTCAAACAAAACCCTATTCTCTTTTCCTAGATAATCTACTGTTAACGTTTTACCACATTTGTTTCATTGTCCTCTCATTCCCTTGATATATAGATTTTTTTTTCTGAACAAGTCCTATCACTTCTAAATACTTCAGTGTGTCCTCCAAAGCCAAGGACACTCCAATACATTATCACCACACACTCTTGACTATCAGTAGATTAACGCTGACAACACTGCTACTCAACTCAACCTTTAGAACTCAAAGTTCTAAAGGTTCCCTACCAATCCCTCTTTAATTGTTCTGGTCCTGCAATCCACTCAAAAATATATACCGGGAAGAGACAAGATGGTTGAGGAGTAGGTGGACAGGGAGTACATCACTCTGCGTGAATGCTTCAGGAATACGTCTTCAGACACGGAAGATCTCAGAACACCAGCTAAGACTGGGCAGGAGATCCTAACCTCTGGAAAGGAATATATCAATTCAGTTCAGTTCAGTTCAGTCTCTCAGTCGTGTTCGACTCTTTGTGAACCCATGAATCACAGAACACCAGGCCTCACTGTCCATCACCATCTCCCGGAGTTCACTCACACTCATGTCCATCTAGTCAGTGATGACATCCAGCCATCTCATCCTCTGTCGTCCCCTTCTCCTCCTGCCCCCAATCCCTCTCAGCATCAGAGTCTTTTCCAATGAGTCAACTCTTCCCATCAGGTGGCCAAAATACTGGAGTTTCAGCTTTAGCATCATTCCTTCCAAAGAAATCCCAGGGTTGATCTTCTTCAGAATGGACTGGTTGGATCTCCTTGCAGTCCAAGGGACTCTCAAGAGTCTTCTCCAACACCACAGTTCAAAAGCATCAATTCTTCGGTGCTCAGCCTTCTTCACAGTCCAACTCTCACATCCATACATGACCACAGGAAAAACCATAGCCTTGACTAGACAGATCTTTGTTAGCAAAGTCATGTCTCTGCTTTTGAATATATTATCTAGGTTGGTCATAACTTTTCTTCCAAGGAGTAAGCGTCTTCTAATTTCATGGCCACAATCACCATCTTCAGTGATTTGGGAGCCCCCAAAAATAAAGTCTGACACTGTTTCCACTGTTTCCCCATCTATTTTCCATGAAGTGATGGGACCAGATGCCATGATCTTCGTTTTCTGAGTGTTGAGCTTTAAGCCAACGTTTTCACTCTCCTCTTTCACTTTCATCAAGAGGCTCTTTAGTTCCTCTTCACTTTCTGCCATAAGGGTGGTGTCATCTGCATGTCTGAGGTTATTGATATTTCTCCCACCAATCTTGATTCCAGCTTGTGTTTCTTCCAGTCCAGCGTTTCTCATGATGTACTCTGCATATAACTTAAATAAGCAGGGTGACAATAGACAGCCTTGACGTAGTCCTTTTCCTATTTGGAACCAGTCTGTTGTTCCATGTCCAGTTCTAACTGTTGCTTCCTGACCTGCATACAAATTTCTCAAGAGGCAGGTCAGGTGGTCTGGTATTCCCATCTCTTTCAGAATTTTCCACAGTTAATTGTGATCCACACAGTCAAAGGCTTTGGCACAGTCAATAAAGCAGAAATAGGTGTTTTTCTGGAACTCTCTTGGTTTTTCCATGATCCAGCGGATGTTGGCAATTTGATCTCTGATTCCTCTGCCTTTTCTAAAACCAGCTTGAACATCAATCAGGGAGTTCATGGTTCACGTACTGCAGAAGCCTGGCTTGAAGATTTTTGAGCATTACTTTACTAGCATGTGAGATGAGTTCAATTGTGCGGTGGTTTGAGCATTCTTTGGCATTGCCTTTCTTTGGGACTGGAATGAAAATTGATCTTTTCCAGTCCTGTGGCCACTGCTGAGTTTTCCAAATTTGCTGGCATATTGAATGCAGCACTTTCACAGCATCATCTTTCAGGATTTGAAACAACTCAACTGGAATTCCATCACCTCCACTAGCTTTGTTCGTACTGTTGCTTTCTAAGGCTCACTTGACTTCACATGCCAAGATGTCTGGCTCTAGATTAGTGATCATATCATCATGATTATCTGGGTCATGAAGATCTTTTTTGTACAGTTCTTCCATGTATTCTTTCCACCTCTTCTTAATATCTTCTGCTTCTGTTAGGTCCAGACAATTTCTGTTCTTTATCGAGCCCATCTTTGCATGAAATGTTCCCTTGGTATCTCTAATTTTCTTGAAGAGATCTCTAGTCTTTCCCATTCTGTTCTTTTCCTCTATTTCTTTGCATTGATCGCTGAAGGCTTTCTTATTTCTTCTTGCTATTCTTTGGAACTCTGCATTCAGATGCTTATATCTTTCCTTTTCTCCTTTGCTTTTCACCTCTCTTCTTTTCACAGCTATTTGTAAGGCCTCCCCACACAGCCATTTTGCTTTTTGCATTTCTTTTCCATGGGGATGGTCTTGATCCCTGTCTCCTGTACAATGTCACGAACCTCATTCCATCATCAGGCACTCTATCTATCAGATCTAGGCCCTTAAATCTATTTCTCACTTCCCCTGTATAATTATAAGGGATTTGATTTAGGTCATACCTGAATGGTGTAGCGGTTTTCCCTAATTTATTCAATTTAATTCTGAATTTGGTAATAAGGAGTTCATGATCTGAGCCACAGTCAGCTACTGGTCTTGTTTTTGTTGATTGTATAGATCTTCCCCATCTTTGGCTGCATAGAATATAATCAGTCTGATTTCGGTGTTGACCATCTGGTGATGTACATGTGTAGAGTCTTCTCTTGTGTTGTTGGAACAGGGTGTTTGCTATGACCAGTGCATTTTCTTGGCAAAACTCTATTAGTCTTTGCCCTGCTTCATTCCACATTCCAAGGCCAAATTTGCCTGTTACTCCAGGTGTTTCTTGACTTCCTACTTTAGCATTCCAGTCCCCTACAATGAAAAGGACATCTTTTTTGGGTGTTTGTTCTAAAAGGTCTTGTAGGTCTTCATAAAACCGCTCAACTTCAGCTTCTTCAGCATTACTGGTTGGGGCATAGACTTGGATAACTGTGATATTGAATGGTTTGCCTTGGAAATGAACAGAGATTATTCTGTCATTTTTGAGATTGCATCCAAGTACTGCAGTTCGGACTCTTTTATTGACCATGATGGCTACTCCATTTCTTCTGAGGGATTCCTGCCTGCAGTAGTAGATATAATGGTCATCTGAGTTAAATTCACCCATTCCAGTCCCTTTTAGTTCGCTGATTCCTAGAATGTCGACGTTCACCCTTGCCATTTCTTGTTTGACCACTTCCAATTTGCCTTATTTATGGACCTGACATTCCAGGTTCCTATGCAATATTGCTCTCTACAGCATTGGATCTTGCTTCTATCACCAGTCACATGCACAACTGGGTAATGTTTTTGCTTTGGCTCCATCCCTTCATTCTTTCTGGAGTTACTTCTCCACTTATCTCCAGTAGCATATTGGGCACCTAATGACCTGAGGAGTTCCTCTTTTGATATCCTATCATTTTGCCTTTTCATACTGTGATCTATGCAAAACTCTGTAGGATGAAGGAAGGAGAGGACAAAGAGGAGAGTGAGCAGTACTGGACCTACACCCATGGAGAGAGGACCTGAAGCAGGAGTCAGATTCCCACATCAGGGCAATTGTTTGAGACATAGGAGAAGCATTTGAGACTGTTGGAGAGTGCAGCAGCTGAACTGTGGCAGTCTAAACGGAATGAGAACCACACAGACAATCCTGGCTGCAGCCCTACGTACCCTGGACAGGTCACCTGGAACACGTGGTGGCTGGGAGCTGAAGCGTAAGGACTGGAGAGTATCCCAGGGCAGGATCTGCTGTAGACTTCAGGGAGATGGCCTGAGGGGATGTGAGGGAGAAGATCACTCTAGAAAATGCCTTTGGAAGAAAGCTGGGCAGCCATGGAGGCAAGGTGATTCTGCTGAGTCACATGCAGTGGGTGGTGTCATCACTGTGGTCTCTCTCTCCATGCCAGCACCAGCAGCTGACCAATAGAGAAAACTCCAGAGAGGTGGCCCTCTAAATGCCTGACATGCCGAGCAATAGAGAAGGATCCCATCCAGAGGGAGCCCTTTGAGTGCCTGATGCATGGAGCAACAGAGAAGAATAAGTCAAAGAGGCCCTTTGAACACTAGTTGCCAGAGGCTAGAAAAGGACTCTAACAGTGCCACAGCTTCTAGGCCTGAGCTTGCCAGTATCCCTACACACTTGGGGCTGCTAGGGTCCCCACTACCCAAGAAGTTGTACCACCTCCATGCTCAATCCTAACTGAGACAGATCTTCCTGGGGCTAGGAAAAAAACCCTAACAGCACCATATCTCCTGTACCAATGGCCTGCTATCTCCCCTGCATACCTCGCATTGCTAGGATCCCCATGATCCAAGCAGCCATGCTACCTCCATTCTTGATCTTCACTGAGGCAGAACTGCCAGAGGCTAGGATAGCCCTAAGAGCACCACATCTCCTGTTCCAATGGTCACCAGCTCCCTTGCATACCTGGCACTTCCAGGGTCCCTGCAATCCAAGTAGCTCTTCCACATTCACACCCAGTCCTCACTGGGGCAGGCTCAAGTCCTCCAGTCCAGCTACAGGAGCAAACTCCTATGGATGACCCACATGCAGAGGTGCAGATAAAATCACAAGTGAACCACAGGGGCAGTGTGGCTAAGGAAGCAGATCAAAAACCTTCCTACCAGCTGTACAAGTTGCAGATTAAATCAACACAATTAACTAGGCAGACTTTGTGTCTATGGAATATATAAAAGGGCAATGAGAGTTCCTACTGCTTTTGCTGCTAAGTCAGTTCATTTGTGTCTGACTCTGTGCGACCCCACAGACGGCAGCTCCCCAGGCTCCCCCATCCCTGGGATTCTCCAGGTAAGAGTTCTGGAGTGGGGTGCCATTGTTTTCTCTGGAGAGTTCCTACAAAAGAAAACACAGTAGCTCTGGTAGCTGTGGATATTGGAGGCAAGAACACACAGGAGTAGGGCTAGGTTAGAGTCTGATCTGTCCCCACAGCAGGTCCAGAGACCAGTCCACTATTAGAGGGCATCCTAGGGCAGTGGAAGTGTACTGTGATTCATAGCAAGGGAGAAAATGCTGATGGCTGAGATCCAAGAAAAACATTTCTTATCTTATATTTTGATTTGTTCCATAGTTGGTTCTGGATTTTTTCTTTTTTTCCCCAGTCTGTTGCTGTGGTTGTTCATTTTGTTATTACTAGTAACTCTATCTAAGCTTTTGTGAACTCTTTTTTTAATCCCACTTTTTAATTTCCTTTATATACTTCTATCTCTTTATTGGCCTTTTGCAGTTTTGTGGGTTTTTTTTTAATATTTTTTGCTTTGTTTTTCTTATTGTTCTTTTTCTACTGTAGTTATTAATACATAAAAATCTTTTTACATACTTCTATTTAACGTTGTCTATTTTTTCCTTTTCTTTCTTTTATTCATCATGTTTGTTAGTTTGTTTTGTTTTCTTTGCTTTATCCCTTAGTTGGCACTCTGCTTTGGTTTTTCTTCTGGTTTGTGTTTTAGTTACTTTTTGTTTCAATTGGTTGATATCATTTTTGGTTTTCTTTGCTCACCAGGCCAGTCACTTGTACTGTCTTTCCTTTGGAGTGTGTTGGTTTTGTTTGTGTATGTGTATGTTTGTGTGTCTGTTCCATTGTTTTTATTATTTGTCTGATTTTGCATTTACTGTTTGCCTGGGTTTATCTTTTGCTTCTTGTTTTAATCCCCTTTAATGCCATGAAATTAAAAGATGCTTACTCCTTGGAAGAAAAGTTATGACCAACCTAGATAACATATTGAAAAGCAGAGACATCACTTTGCCATCAAAAGTCCGTCTAGTCAAGGCTATGGTTTTTCCAGTAGTCATGTATGGATGTGAGAGCTGGACTGTGAAGAAGGCTGAGTGCCGAAGAATTGATGCTTTTGAACTGTGGTGTTGGAGAAGACTCTTGAGAGTCCCTTGGACTGCAAGGAGATCCAGCCAGTCCATTCTAAAGGAGATCAGTTCTCGGTATACTTTGGAAGGAATGATGCTAAAGCTGAAACTCCAATACTTTGGCCACTTCATGCCAAGAGTTGACTCATTGGGAAAGACTCTGATGCTGGGAGGGATTGGGGGCAGAAGGAGAAGGGGATGACAGGATGAGATGTGTGGATGGCATCACTGACTCGATGGACGTGAGTCTGAGTGAACTCTGGGAGTTGAGGAGTTCCCAAAGAGTTGGACATGAGTGAGTGACTGAACTGAATGACATAACAAATGACTTCTGGAGTCTTGGATCCCATGTCAAAGATCAAGCCTGAGACTTTGGAGTCTATTTTTAAAAATGTATACACATAAAATCTATAAAAATATGTATATTTATACAAATGTACACAATAACATACATATATCTATAATTCTATCTGTGTATTTATAGTGCTGATAATCTCAGCTTTAGAGGTTTATAAGTCCTAATTCTTAAAGGGGATTCTGGGGATTCAACAAAAATCCCACCAAACCTTAAGTTACAGCTGCTTCTCTTGTACCTTGGGCTTTTGTACCAAGGGATTATTGGGCAAGGGCAAGACTCATTAGCTCAGCAGGGATCGTGATTTTGATCATCAGGAGAAGATAAAGCTTTCATTACCAAAGGAGGGCACTAATGTTTTCGGCACCAATGTGAACCAGTTGAGTATATTTTGGTACTACTTTGCTTAAACTTGAAATTGAATAGAAAAGTTTAGAAGCCTGAAAAGGACAAGGCAAAGACTCAGAGACCTTAGTGTAGAAAGTCTACATCACACTCCCAAGTAAGCCACTTAGAACATCAAGATTCTGAAAGTGAAGGTAACCTAGAATGAGTGTAAAGGGAGATGGCATGTTTTCATTGCAGGCTGGAGATGTGCTTCAGTTGTGGGGTTTACAGACGTAGCACTACGCACCCTCTTAGACATTTCCCCCAGAATCCTGAAGTAGCTGCTCAGGGAACTTACATGAAGTGACTGAACTGTAATGGAGACTATGTTCTGCCATGCAGATATCCTGAACAGGACCTAAAGGCCAACCCCCTGCCTCTGTGAACACTGCTGATAGGTCTCAGTGCTAAGTCCTCTCAGGAACTTCCCTTGGCTGAAAAGAACTAGTGATAACCCTCAAAAGCCTCTCAAAATTACTGTTTTATTCTACAGTTCAATTGTACAAGTTAATATATGAATGCATTCTCCTCATAAATTACAGTTCTAGTCAATGTAAATAAACCTCTTCACCACTTCCCCATGACAGTTCCTTTTTTTCCTTTCACTAGGAACCACTATTCTAATTTTGTGATAATGTGTGCAGATCTTATTTTTCTGACAAGTGCAATTATTCCAGTTTATAACAGTGACCGATGTAAATCCATCCACACATAAAAGAATCAGAGCTGAATTCATAGATACATGCTATCTTGAAGTCTATGTTTTTATTATTAATATTTTGGAGGCACTTTAACAACCTATATTCTTATCATTTAAAATGTGTATGTTACACTTGGGACATTGATTAATGTTCTAATTTGGACATTTCTCTTTTTTTTCCCATCATCACAAGTAATAATTATGATCAAAATCTTTTAAGAAATTTTTAAAGCCCCAAGCGTTGTCTTAAGTAATACACTAAAATTCCTAGTTTGTAATAAGTTTGTAACTTCAATTTACAAAAGACATTTGAAATCATTATTTTATTAATTGCATCTGATAAAAGATGTTCATTACATTTAAAAGGTGACTAAAACTTAGCTTATAATCCTATTTTTCTTAATGTTATAGATATATTATAAAAATAAGAAAAAATTTTTCTTTTTCCAGTATGAGACTTAGAGGTATCCATAGCTTATTCTATTATCTATACAATTCTATGCATATATATATTTATCATATAAGCATGTATGGCTGTGAGTTGGAATATAAAGAAAGCTGAGCGCTGAAGAATTGATGCTTTTGAACTGTGGTGTTGGAGAAGACTCTTGAGAGTGCCTTGGACTGCAAGGAGATCCAACCAGTCCATTCTGAAGGAGATCAACCCTGGGATTTCCTTGGAAGGAATGATGTTAAAGCTGAAACTCCAGCACTTTGGCCACCTCATGTGAAGAGGTGACTCATTGGAAAAGACTGATGTTGGGAGGGATTGGAGGCAGGAGGAGAAGGGGACAACAGAGGATGAGATGGCTGGATGGCATCACCGACTTGATGGGCGTGAGTCTGGGTGAACTCTGGGAGTTGGTGATGGACAGGGAGGCCTGGTGTGCTGCGATTCATGGGGTCGCAAAGAGTTGGACATGACTGAGCAACTGAACTGAACTGAAGCATATTTTTGTTTAATCTCATAGCTATAAATATAAATAGGAAGATGAATTGATAAATATAGAAAATTTTGTTAGATTTTTCTACCAAAACAATGGAATTGTGCAACTTGCTTAGGTACAGGCAAAGCATATATCATGAACTGTCTTTACAAGTGACCATATAAAATATATACCATTATTTTATATGTGAGTAGATTCATAAATGTAGTAATCCTCAAGGATGATGCTAATAAATTTTTAAACATATTTTACACTTTGATAGATTGGGGAAAGCCCTGTTTTATTTGCATTTTAAACTATTTATTTTATTAGTTTTTTTTAGTCATTGTATTTCACATGAATTTTTGCTCTTTATCTACTGTCATTTCTTGTCTAGGCTTTTTTTTTTTAAATTTTATACATTTTTTATACAGTGAAAGTATGAGACTTTTTCTGTTCAAATGGTCTATAAATGTTTCTTCCAGTTTTCCCCTCTAACTTTGTTAATAGTGTCTTTAATCTTTAATTTTTTAAAGCTTATATGACCAAATCTCTTGATCTTATCCTTTATGGTTTCTGGGGTTTACATCATTGCTAGATAAGTTTTCCCTACTATGATATTTATACTTTCCATTCTGAGTCTGCCTTTAAGGATTATTCTATTTACTTTTTAGACAATGTGAAACAGAGACAAATTTTATCTTTTTCCAAATGGATAGCCAACTAAACCAATCCAGTTGATTAAAAAATAATTATTTCTCCCAATGATGTAAAATACTTTATAGTACCTTAAAGTACCTTTCTGTATCTTATTTTGTTTCTATAAAACAGTAAGATAATGTCTCTGGGATTAATAACAGTATGATGGTAAAAGCAAAAATTTTAAAGTTGGAACATCATCATCTGTTAGTTATCACTCTGAGCAAGCAATGTGATCTAAATCTCACTTTCCACAGCCTTAAAAAAGAGGTAATGTCTTCCTTTCAGGGCTGTCTAGAAGATTCAAGACACACATGACAGCCAGTTACATAAAATTAAGTTGTCTGATGTGTGCTAGGAAATTCATTACTATGGACCCTCTTTCCCCATTTCCTTCTATTCATTCTTGTAAACTGCTTTTATTAGGTTATCCCAGCTAAAGTACTTCACATTGGCTCATTCTGGTGGAAAACTGGAGCTCAAAACAACACATACATACGTTTAGGAATTCTAGGAACTAACACAGCACCCCCACAGATTTTCTTTCATAGGTGCCACTTTGTACTGAGGTAATATTTGTAGCACCTTATCTCTGTGATACTGAAAGAAAGAGTGGATGACATACAGTTCAGAATGTCTGGCATTTCATTTGGAAGTAAGAAGGCTCCTTTCCAAAACTTGAAGTATAATGTGCCACTTATGCTCAAGAAGTAAGTTTCCTTTAACCTATTTCAATCAAGTTAGAAAGAATCTCAAATGTTTAGAAAGATGAAAGATAATGGAAGGAAGTTGTCAGAGGAGTAAGTGATGGCAAACATAGCATTTCAATAAAACTGATGGTGTTCACAGTGGTATGAAAACGTCTTTAAGGTAAGTAACAGAATGAACAGTTAATTCAATGTCATTATTTATACTTTTAGTAATATATGGAAGGTGGCTTATAGTATTAAAAATCTAAAATGCAATGTTAGAAACTAAATGGAGAAATTAAAACAGAATGAAAACCAATAGTGGATATCTTTGTTCCATGTTTTGGTGGTGCTGGTGGTAGTTTAGTCACTAAGTCATGTCTGATTCTTGCAAACTCAAGGAGCCCACCATGCTCCTCTATCCATGGAATTTTCCAGGCAAGAATAGTGGAATGGGTTGCCATTCCCTTCTCCACCATGTTTTAAAGGAAAGAAATTAATGTCAGCATATATTTCATGAACTGGGCACTGGGTCAGGCACCAGAAATTAAAATCTCACAAAAATATGATTCTAACATATTTTCCATAAATTTCAGAAATATAAAAATAATTTCATGCTGCTTGTCAAGGCTTAGGAAAACGTCCATGCAAGTCAAAACATATGATGTAACTGACCGAATATTTAATGACATTAACAACCTTTTTCTTTTTTCATTTTAATGATACTATGGTTATGTTCATGGAGCCCACAGAGCCCTGCTCTGTTAACTATAAAATACTACAGCATTTTGAATTTCTTTACAATAAGCCACCTTTTTGAAGGAACATGGATGGAGTATAGATGAAACAAGATTGAGAATATGAGGATTATTTTTGAAGCTGTGTGATGGGTACACAGGCATTTGCTCTTTTGCATGTATTAGAAATTTTCTATAATAATGTTTTCCAATGCCATATGGTATCAACTCCACAAATGTTGATAGCTGGAGCTCCTATTATATAACATAGAGAAGACTAATTCCCTTGTTTCATCATATAAAATCACTCTAATTCTAATTCACTCAAATCCCAAACTTAATCACTTACCAGCTATATTTTACTAGCCAGGTCAATTAACCACTCTGTGCCTTGATTTTCTCATTTGTAAAAGTAATTTTAATATTATTATGAACATTAAATCAGTTCATCCCATTTAAATGCTTAGCATAGTGCTTGGTACATGGCAAATACTGCATATTTGTAATTTTTATTGTACAATGGCAATTGTTTGTCTCCTGCTATATCACTCAGTTAAGAAATATACCTTCAGATTAGTCCCGGTTTCAAAAAAATTAATTAGGTTTCAAAAAAATAATAGTTTTATTGATAATCTCAATGTCTTATTCTATATAACTGCAGTAAGCATTTACATTCATAAATATGCAGCTTTTAAATTATCAAAAAGTTCTTGAAATACTGGCAAAAGGCTAAAAACACTTTAGCTAGTTTAAGAAAATGCATTAATTCAATCTCATGTATTGGCCAAATAAATGGAAAAAAGATAATAAAATGTATGATATATAGATATGACTACTGTATTTACACTGAAGTCCAGTAACAAAAAAATATATAGAAATAATCTTAGAACTAGAAAATGGTATTATTTCATGTCAAAATAAATTACCAAAGAAAATGCTTCATTATTTATTAATAAATATGTCCCAATAGGATATATTAGATTATGCAGAAATCATTTCTATACTTAAATAATAATAATAATAAAGATCTAGTCTTAAAACGTAGCAAAATTTGTCAAATAATTTCAAACATATTAAGTCTAGTAAAACCCATTTAGGGAGAAAATACTTAAAATAATTTCATAAGAAAGTTCAAAGTTAAATTCACTGAAAAGTTCAGATAAGTCAAAATGATTTAAAAAGACTATAAAAGCCAGAAGAATATATAAGTAAAAGATAAATAAATCAAGAAAATGCACATAAACTTTGATGCAATCTTCAAAAATTAATAATCAGAGACAGTTTAAATGAAGGCTTACAAACTTATGTGATTCAAAGTGTCATGATGGTAACTTCAATATTTGAAATGAATAACATTAAAGACTGGTGGGGACTGTGGTAAATGGGTTTAAATTATGTATTGAATCTAAAGGCATTTAAACTTAGTTACTTTAAACACAGAGTGAGCAGGCACATAGTTGGACCAAATAAGACTCATGAGCCACTTTGCAGTCTCTGCCTTAGGTCAATCTATTTGATACAAAATCAACTGAGTGAGGTCTGTATCCATAAAAATCAGAAGTTTCTTTCAAAGTATAAAATATTTGTATTTTTTCAACATGGATCTTGAATATACTCATATGAATCACTCACTTGATATTTATTTTTCTTTAAAAAATTTTATATATATATATATATATATATATATATATATATAAATGGGTTCCTAATTGGTTTCTCTGCTTATGGTCTCATTGGCTTCCATTATCTCCCCTAACACAGCCCTCAGTGTGCTCATTTATAGGACCCACCTCCAATCATCAGTTTGCTTTAAATCCAAGCATAGCTTATAGAAGCCTTCAAAAATTTTCTTGCTCTACATTCTACCTACCCTTCTAGCATTTTTCCATACCTATTCTCATCCTTCCAGTCATGGTGAAGCATTTATGTTGCAATTTTCCTCATGTTTAAGATTAGCTCACAGATTAGCTCAGATTAGCTCATAGATTAGTTCTTGGTGCTTTGTATAGTGTCTCCTTTCCCATATCTACTTGGTTATTTCTGACATTTATTCAAGCTCAAACACAAGTGTCACATCACCTCACTTTTGTCTTGGCCAAGACAGGAGCCCCCTCCCTAAGTGCTCTCACCATTACCTATTCATACCTCTTCTGTGGCATTCATAATATTGCTTTGTAATTGCCCCCTTGAAATTCCCAAGGAAAGATAAAATATTTTCTATTTCTATAGTTTTAAACTTGTGCACAGTACTAGGCATATGCTGCTGCTGCTGCTAAGTCGCTTCAGTCTTGTCTGACTCTGTGTGACCCCGCAGACGGCAGCCCACAAGGCTCCCCCGTCCCTGGGATTCTCCAGACAAGAACACTGGAGTGGGTTACCATTTCCTTCTCCAATGAAGGAAAGTGAATAATGAAAGTGAAGTTGCTCAGTTATGTCCAACTCTTAGCGACCCCATGGACTGCAGCCTACCAGGCTCCTCCATCCGTGGGATTTTCCAGGCAAGAGTAGTGGAGTGGATTGCCATTTCCTTCTCCAACCAGGCATATAACTGTACTCAATATATCTTTTCTATAAACTCATTAATGAGGTAAAATAGAACCTAGTCTTTCTATCTTGTGTGCTGTTCTGTTTTGTTAAGCTGTGCTAAACACATGATACAGTTATCAGTTGTACTTAAGCATGTAGATACCATATCTCCTAACCTAAACCAAGAATAAATCTAATAAGAAAGGAATTAATGCTTCTACTTCAGCAGGAAAAAAAAAAAAAAAAAACTACTAGGAAATTGAATATTGATTTCCTGGATCTACAGAATGGCAAATGTGAAGGAAAAAGGTTTTGTGTAGAAATTCTCACATGAGAACAATGAGTATGTACTGGTTTAGTAGTCTTCTAATAAAAAAAAGGTTATATGATAAAATCCACTAATTAAGAAACTTTTTAATTCCAAAAAGCAATGACATATTGTCATTTCACGGGTGTCTTATTGCATCTTTTTCCCCATTGTAAACCTTGAACTTCATTATTTTATTTTCAAAGAATTTTTCCTAGACTATTTTTATATTCACCTTTTCATTATTAGGTGACAAACCCTAATATGTTTTTAATTCCTCAGAAGATACAAAATTATATTTAATGAAGTCACTTATTGTCATTTTAGGTTGAATTCAGAAGCATTTCAAATATATTTGGGATTTTGCAAGAAGAATGAAGAATTGTCTGTGCTTATGGATGTCAATGCCCTCAAGGCCACTTCTGTTTAGCTCACCTTTGTATCTCCATGGAAACTTTTTTTTTTCTCCATTTCTAGAAAATGAATCATGGGGAACATATTGTGTTCCCATGGAGATCTGGAAGCTCATATTAATGTCCTTTAAATAATACCCAAATATGTGATCTCTCTCATTTAAAAGGTAAACAAGCATCAATGAATTTTATGGAAATATAAAATAGTTGGGAAATTTTAAATGAAAAATAATAAACATAAAAAATTAATGATGGAATTGTATATTAGAAAGATACACCTTAAATGCAATTTAAAAAAAAAAATGAAAATCAGTCTATCTAAAATACACGTGTATCTTTTTAGAAAAAGCACATATAACATCAGGTTATACTGATATACCAAAATGTGGTAGAGAAGTTACCAAGTAAACAGAATAAGGAAGCTTTAATAAGAATTTCCTTGAACTAATGGAAAGTGATACTTTATTCCTCATGAGATCAGTTACAGAAAATAAATATTCCTTTAGAGAGTAAGGGATCAAATAATTAACTCTCTGAGTTACACAAATTTACTTTTCTTTCTTTCTTTCTTTTTGGCCAAGATGTATAGCTTGTGGGATCTTGGTTCCTCAATCAGGGATTAAATCTAGGCCCCAGCAGTGAAATCACTGATTTCTAACCACTGCCCCATCAGGAAATTCCCCAAACTTAACACTCAATATTTTCTTTTCTCTGAGAACATTATATTTTTATTTAATCTTCTAATTCTTTCTTCAAATCCATAAAATACACTTCATCCTTTACAAGTTATTATTTTTTTTTTTTAAAGACTCTAAAATTAAGTTCAATATATGTACTAGACACAATCTCAGGTAACAGGCACAGTATTCAGGTGTTAGATTTGGTAACTCATTTTAGTCTATACAATTGACATCTATTGCTTGTCAGCCACACATGTCCAACTGTTATTGATGGTATTCCAGTCTTTAATTAAGGACCATCTCATTTTCATTTTCACTTCATACAGTTACGTAGAAGTGGCCCATCCCAGGAAGGTGATGTTAGAGGGCTAAGGACTCGATAAGAGCCAGTGAGAGAACTGTGTACATACCCTAGTCTGGTTCAAGATGAATATGCTATCCAGGTAAGAAAAATGAGGATCAGGATCAAATGCTTTATGGTAAATATCAAAAAGAAGTTAGCCATGGAGATGTATATAGGATATGTCTGCATTATTGGTATTGTTCAGAGAGAAAATTAGAATATAAATAACATGATTCCTATCCTTCATTCATTACATGTGTATTTCAAAATCCTAAATACAAGTTCTGAGATTTTGATTGGACAAACTCAGGCTGTATTTTGGAAGTGTCTGGAATCAACTTCTCTAGAATGACAAGGCTATCTGGGCGTAGAGATGATTCCGAATTTAACAATGGTTCAATTTATTATTTTTCATCTTTATGATGGTGCAGAAGCAATTTACATTCAGAAAAAAACATATTTTGAATTCTGAATTTTTATATTCTCTCAGGTTATAAATATATGCTATAATACTTTCTCATAATACTACTGGGCAGCAGGAAAGAGCTTCAGATCCCAGTCAGCGAAGTGTTCACAAGGGCAAACAACTGATACACTCACAGCCATCCCAATTTTCATGTCAGTAGAGCATTCAATAAGTTAAATGAGACATTCACCACTTTATTATAAACAGACTTTGTGTTAGATGCTTTTTCCCAACAGAAGGCTAATGTAAATTTTCTTGGCACGTTTAACATTAGGCTAGGCAAAGTTATGTTCAGTAGCTTAGGTTTATTAAATGCATTTTCAATTCAAGATATTTTTCTTTTTAGAGTGGGCATATCAGTATGTAACCCCATCATAAATCAAGGAAAATTTGTAATGAGACATTCTGGAAAGTGGAAAAGAGGCAGTGGATAATGGGAAAATAACTAACCAGAGTCCCCTGCACTCCAGAATAATCATTCTTTCCTTTCTGTTAGTTGCAGAAAACACACTGTATTAAAATAATTTGCTTACTGATTCCTCCAGTAAACTGAATTTACTGAGAGTAATCAGTACCTACCTATTTTCAACAATTAGTACAATGGGGGGGCGGATACAGTGGAGTATAAATATTTATTGTTATTGAATCGAACATTTTTAGAATTAGAAACATTCTTGGAATTTATTTAGCTTTTTATTTCTGTAGGTGTGTATACAGAAACATCAAAGGTGAAATTTTGAACCAGAAGTTATAGTTAGTTGTAGAGAGGAATTTAGAAGCAAATCATATGATCTCTAATTCTGTATTCATTGAACAATACCCCTTAAAATGCCTATTGATATTTCTCATTTTTCCAAGTAAATGAACTGTACAAAGTGTCACTACAGGAATATACATGTTATACATTCCAGCATAATGATCGAATGGAGGTTTCAGAAACTGAAAAAAAAACAACCTTTTGCAAAGCGGAATTAGACACAGAGATGCTGAGAATATGTGGACACCAAGTGGGGATGGGACAAATTAGGAGACTGGGACTGATGTATGTACACTCTGTTTTTTAAAAATTTATTTATGTAAACTAGAGACTAATTACTTTACGATATTGTGGTGGTTTTTCCATACATTAACATGAATCAGCCACAGGTGTACATGTGTCCACTATCCCGAACCCCCCTCCCACCTCCCTCCCCATCCCATCCCTCTGGGTTGTCCCAGTGCACCGGCTTTGAGTGCCCTGTTTCATGCATTGAACTTGGACTGGTCATCTATTTCACATATTGTAATATACATGTTTTAATGCTATTCTCTTAAATCATCTCAATCTCACCGTCTCCCACAGAGTCCAAAAGTCTGTTCTTTATATCTGTGTCTCTTCTGCTGTCTCTCATATAGGATCATCATTACCATCTTTCTAATTTCCATAAATATGTGTTAATATACTGTACTGGTGTTTTTCTTTCTGACTTACTTCACTCTGTATAATAGACTCCAGTTTCAGCCACCTCATTAGAACTGATTCAAATGCATTCTTTTTAATAGCTGAGTAATTGCTTTCCTAACAAAGGTCTGTCTAGTCAAAACTGCGGTTTTCCCAGTGGTCATGTATGGATGTGAGAGTTGGACTGTGAAGGCCGAGCGCTGAAGAATTGATGCTTTTGAACTGTGGTGTTGGAGAAGACTCTTGAGAGTCCCTTGGACTGCAAGGAGATCCAGCCAGTCCATTCTGAAGGAGATCAGCCCTGGGTTTTCTTTGGAAGGAATGGTGCTAAAGCTGAAACTCCAGTACTTTGGCCACTTCATGTGAAGAGTTGACTCACTGGAAAAGACTCTGATGCTGGGAGGGATCAGGGGCAGGAGGAGAAGGGGATGACAGAGGATGAGATGGCTGGATAGCATCACTGACTTGATGGAGGTGAGTCTGAGTGAACTCCAGGAGTTGGTGATGGACAGGGAGGCCTGGAGTGCTGCAATTCTTGGGGTCCCAGAGTTGGACATGACTGAGCAACTGAACTGAACTGAATATTCCACTGTGTATATGTACCACAGCCTTTTTAACCATTCATCTGCCAATGGACATCTAGGTTGCTTCCATGTTCTAGCTATTGTAAACAGTGCTGTGATGAACACTGAGGTACATGTGCCTCTTTCAATTCTGGTTTCCTTGGTGTGTATGCCCAGCAGTGGGATTGCTGGGTCATATGACAGCTCCATTTCCAGTGTTTTAAGGAACCTCCACACTCTTCTCCATAGTAGCTGTACTAGTTAGCATTCCCATCAATAGTGTAAAAGGGTTTCATTTTCTCCACACCCTCTCCAGCATTTATTGTTTGTAGACTTTTTGATAGCAGCCATTCTGACCAGTGTGAGATGGTATCTCAGCAGTTTTGATCTGCATTTCTCTGATAATGAGTGACATTGAGCATCTTTTCATGTGTTTGTTAACTATCTGTATGACTTCTTTAGAGAAATGTCTGTTTAGTTCTTTGGCCCATTTTTTGACTGGGTTGTTTATTTTTCTGGTATTGAGCTACATGAGCTGCATGTATATTTTTGAGATTAATTCTTTGTCAGTTGCTTCATTTGCTGTTATTTTCTCCCATTCTGAAAGCTGTCTTTTCACCTTGCTTATAGTTTTCTTTGTTGTCCAAAAGCTTTTAAGTTTAGTTAGGTCCTATTTGTTTATTTTTGCTTTTATTTCCATTACTCTGGGAGCTGGTCATAGAGGATCTTGCTGTGATTTACGTTAGAGAGTGTTTTGCCTAAGTTTTCCTCTAGGAGTTTTATAGTTTCTAGTCTTACATTTATATCTTTAATCCATTTGAGTTTATTTTTGTGTATGGTGTTAGAAAGTGTTTTAGTTTCATTATTTTACAAGTGGTTGACCAGTTTTCCCAGCACCACTTGTTAAAGAGATTGTCTTTCTCCATTGTATATATTTGCCTCCTTTGTCAAAGATAAGGTGTCCATGGGTGTGGGGATTTATCTCTGGCCTTTCTATTTTTGTTGTTGTTGTTTGTTTGTATTTTCCATTGATCTATATTTCTGTCTTTGTGCCAGTACCATACTGTCTTGATGACTGTAGCTTTGTAGTATAGTCTGAAGTCAGGCAGTTTTATTCCTTCAGTTCCATTCTTCTTTCTCAAGATTGCTATGTCTATTTGAGGTTTTTTGCATTTCCATATAAATCATGAAATTATTTGTTCTAGTTCTGTGACAAAAACTGTTGGTAGCTTGATAGGATCACACTGAATCTACAGATTGCTTTGGGTAGTATACTCATTTGCAGTATGTTGATTCTTCTGATGGATGAACATGGTATATTTCTCAGTCTATTTCTGTCATCTTTGATTTCTTTCATTAGTGTTTTATAGTTTTCTATTTATAGGTCTTTTGTTTCTTTAGGCAGATTTATGTCTAAGTATTTTATTCTTTTCATTGCAATGGAGAATGAGATTGTTTCCTTAATTTCTCTTTCAGGTTTCTCATTGTTAATGTATAGGAATGCAAGGGATTTCTGTGTACACTCTTATATGTATAGCAGATGACTGGAGAGGACCTTTCATATAGCAGAGGGGGGAATATAAAGGTACAATCTACTTATAAGACATATCTTAATTTATCCTTAAAAATGTATTCTAATATAGGTTAGGTACTGACAAATACTGATTGATTCCAGTTATACAAGGTACTTAGAATAGTCAAATTCACAAGAGTCAGAAAGTGTTCTGGTAGATGCTGGGGGGCAAGGGATGGGAGGGGGGGTAGGGGAATTGGGGGATGGGTAGTTAATGTTTAATGGGGACAGAATTTTAGTTTAGGAAGGTGAAAACTTTGGGAGATGGATGACTGTGAGATTTGCAAAACTATGTAAATGAACTCAGAACCACTGAACTAAAAATTAAATATGGTTAAAAGATTGTAGTATATTTCATATAATGTAATTTTAATCACAATAAAAAATTAAAAAAAAAAAAACCTGTACATGTAGAGTTCTCTGGATAAGAACTCATGCTAAAGAAAGAGTATTGATGGCAAACTGACCCCAACAATCAAAATGAATTACTGAGCTGTCAATTACTTAGATTTGTTTAAGCCCTAGCCGCACATGCTTTTATGCCTTAGTTCTACATGAAGCACTGAGAAAAGTTTAAATAACAGAGTTTTGTTTGTTTCTTCGTTTTTACACTTTGGAGAATAATTTATATATAATAAGTTGTACACATGCACAGTGTTCAGTTCAGTTGCTCAGTCATGTCTGACTCAGCAATGCCATGGACTGCAGCAAGCCAGGCCTCCCTGTCCATCACCAACTCCTAGAATTTACCCAAATTCATGTCCATTGAATCAGTGATGCCATCCAACCATTTCATCCTCTGTCATCCCCTTCTCCTCCTGCCTTCAATCTTTCCCAGCATCAGGGTTTTCTCAAAAGATTCTGTTCTTCACATTAGGTGGCAAAGTATTGAAGTTACAGCTTGAACATCAGTCCTTCCAATGAACACTCAGGACTGACCTCCTTTAGGATGGACTGCTTAGATCTCCTTGCAGTCCAAGGGACTCTCAAGACTCTTCTCCAACACTATAGTTCAAAAGCATCAATTTTTTTACTGCTCACTTTCTACTAAAGAAACTCTCACATCCATACATGACTACTGGAAAACCATAGCCTTGACTAGACAGACCTTTGCTGGCAAAATAATGTCTCTGCTTTTTAATATGCTGTCTAGGTTGGTCATAACTTTCCTTCGAAGAAGCAAGTGTCTTTAAATTTCATGGCTGCAATCATCATCCACAGTGACTTTGGATCCAAGAAAAACAAAGTCAGCCACTGTTTCCACTGTTTCTCCATCTATTTGCCATGAATGGATGGGACTGGATGCCATGATTGTTTTCTGAATGTTGAGCTTTAAGCCAACTTTTCCACTCTCCTCTTTTACTTTCATCAAGAGGCTTTTAGTTCTTCTTCACTTTCTGCCATAAGGGTGGTGTCATCTGCATTTCTGAGGTTATTGATATTTATCCCAGCAATCTTGATTCCAGGTTCTGCTTCCTCCAGCCCAGTGTTTCTTATGATGTACTCTGCATGTAAGTTAAATAAGCCAGGTGACAATACACAGCCTTGATGTACTCCTTTTCCTCTTTGGAACCAACCAATTTGTTGTTCTATGTCTAGTTCTAACTGTTGCTTCCTGATCTGCATACAGATTTCTCAAGAGGCAGGTCAGGTGGTCTGGTATTCCCATCTCTTTCAGAATTTCCCACAGTTTATTGTGATCCACACAGTCAAAGGCTTTGGCATAGACAATAAAGCAGAAATAGATGGTTTTCTGAAACTCTCTTGCTTTTTCCATGATCCAGCAGATGTTGCCAATTTGATCTCTGGTCCCTCTGCCTTTTTTAAAACAAGCTTGAACATCTGAAAGTTCATGGCTCTCGTGCTAAAGCCTGGCTAGGAGAATTTTGAGCATTACTTTACTAGCATGTGACATGAATGCAACTGTGCAGTAGTTTGAGCATTCTTTAGCATTGCCTTTCTTTGGGATTGGAATGAAAACATCTTTTCCAATCCTGCGGCAACTGCTGAGTTTTCCAAATTTGCTGACATATTGAGTGTAGTACTTTCATAGCATCTTCTTTTAGGGTTTGAAATAGCTCAACTGAAATTTCATCACCTCCACTAGAGTTGTTCATAGTGATGTTTCCTAAGGGCCACCTGATTTCACATTCCAGGATCTGGCTTTAGGTGAGTGTGAGTGATCACACTTTTGTGATTATCTTGGGTTGTGAAGATCTATTTTGTACAGTTCTTCTGTGTATTCTTGCCACCTCTTCTAATATCTTTTTCTTCCGTTAGGTCTATACCATTTCTGTCCTTTATCAAGCCCATCTTTGCATGAATGTTCCTTTAGTATCTCTAATTTTCTTGAAGAGATCTCTAGTCTTTCCTATTCTATTGTTTTCCTCTATTTCTTTGCAATGATCGCTGAGGAAGGCTTTCTTATCTCTCCTTGCTATTCTTTGGAACTGTGCATTCAAATGGGTATATCTTTCCTTTTCTCTTTTTCCCCCCGAGGAAACACTTATAAGTATTCCATCATTGTAAATCAGTTTTCATTTTTCAAAATTTTTAGTTTTTGCAGTTTTAGAATTTCATACAAAAGGAATAAGACATTATATACTCTTTTTTTTCCCTAGCTGCTTTTTCCCACTAAACTATTTTTAGATTCCATTCCGTTTCTTGTAAAAGCAGTTCATTTCTTTTACTGCTCTTGAGTATTCCATGCAATTTGTTAACCCATTCAGATGCTGATGAACATATAAATTTTTTCCAAGCTTTGGCAATCCAGATAAAACTGCTATGAATGTCTGTGTACCAGTCTTAATACAGATAAATGCTTTCGATCCTTTAACACTTAAACGTGAAATGGCTGCATCATATTAGAAATGTATGCTTTACTTTTTAAGTAACTGAAACATGGTTTTCCAAATGGATTGTACAGTTAGATATATTCCCACCAATGTAAAAGAGTTCCAATCTCTCCCCATTCTTGATCACACTTAGTATGCTTTTTATTTTTTTATTTGTTTATTTTAGGTATAAACATATTTCATATGTTTTGGCACTGAAGTTTGGTGCATGCATATTTAGACTGGAGAATGGAACTTTTATCATGATTTTGATAATTATCTCTGATAATGTTCCTTGCTCTGAAAGTTATATCCAATATAAATATGGCTATGCCAGCTTAATTTTAATTGGTGTTTGCATAGTATATCTTTTATCATTCTATACCTATAAATTATACACGCCTTTTTTTGAAATGGGTTACCTGTAGGCAACAAATAATTGGTCCATACTTTACTGTTTTTAAATTGGTGTGTTTAGATCTTGTGTATCTAATATGATTATTAATATGACTGATTACAATTTATCACTTCCCTTTTCCCCCCCCCTTCCTTCCTTGCCCCTCTCTTTCCACCTTTTTTTGTTTTGTTCTTCTTTCTGTTAGAATTTATCATCTTCCTAGTTATCATTTTTTCCCATTTGTTTTCCTTTTTTGCCTTCCCTTGAATTAGTTGAGCAGTTTTTGAGAATATACTGTTTTTTATGTATACCAGTTTAAAAATTGCATTGGTCATCACTTAGGATTTACAATACACATCTTTAATTAATCAGTCTACTTTCAAATAATACTATACTATCCCACATATGGTGTAAAAACTTAATAAAAATATATTTCCAATTTCTTCCTCTCATTCTTTGTGCTATTGCTGTTGTGCCTCTTATGTTTACATATATGATAAATACACAATATATTGTTACTATCTTTCTTCAGGGAGTGAACTTTCAGAGCAGTTCTTAAGATATCTAACCTCTCCCTAATGAAAACAACTCACCATGGCTCCTGATTACCAAAGCCTCCTCGAATTGCTTGAAACTCAATTCCAAACACATACATGATACATAACAGGCACACAAGCAAATATTTGGTGAATAAATAATGTTCTCTTTCCCCCAAAATAAATTTTTGTAGTTTTCAGAGAACTGACAAAATCCAGGAAATAATTATCAAGATTATACAAGAGCTGGGCTTCCCTGAACGCTCAGTTGGTAAAGAATCCACCTGGAATGCAGGAGACCCTGGTTCATTTTCTGGGTCAGAAATATCCACTGGAGACAAGATAGGCTACCCATGCCAGTATTCTAAGGGCTTCCCTGGTAGCTCAGCTAGTAAAGAATCTGCCTGCAATGCAGGGGACCTGGGTTTGATACCTGAGATGAAAACATCCCTTGGAGATGGGAAAGGCTACCTTCTCCAATATTCAGGCCTAGAAAATTCCATGGACTATACAGCTGCAGAGTTGGACACAACTAAAGAAAAATAGACTGGTTCCAAATAGGAAAAGGAGTACGTCAAGGCTGTATATTGTCACCCTGCTTATTTAACTTATATGCAGAGTACATCATAAGAAACACTGGGCTGGAAGAAACACAAGGTGGAATCAAGATTGCTGGGAGAAATGTCAATAACCTCAGATATGCAGATGACACCATCCTTATGGCAGAGAGTGAAGAGGAACTAAAAAGCCTCTTGATGAAAGTGAAAGAGGAAGAGTGAAAAAGTTGGCTTAAAGCTCAACAACATTCAGAACACAAAGATCATGGCATCCAGTACCATCACTTCATGGCAAATAGATGGAGAAACAGTGGAAACAGAGGCAGGCTTTATTTTGGGGGCTCCAAAATTGCTGAAGATGGTGACTATAGCCATGAAACTAAAAGACACTTGCTCCTTGGAAGAAAAGTTATGACCATCCTAGACAGCATATTAAAAAGCAGAGACACTACTTTGCCAACAAAGGTCTATCTAGTCAAAGCTAAATTTTGCCAGTGTTCATGTATGGATGTGAGAGTTGGACTATAAAGACAGCTGAGCACTGAAGAATTGATGCTTTTGAACTGTAGTTTTGGAGAAGACTTTAGAGAGTCCCTTGGACAGCAAGGAGATCTAACCAGTTAATGTTAAAGGAGATCAGTCTGGAGTGTTCATTGGAAGGACTGATGTTCAAGCTGAAACTCCAATACTTTGGCCACCTGATGTGAAGAGCTGACTCATTTGAAAAGACCATGATGCTGGGAAAGATTGAGGGCAGGAGGAGAAGGGGATGACAGAGGGTGAGATCATTGGATGGCATCACGGACTCAATGGACATGAGTTTGAGTAAACTCTGGGATTTGGTGATGGACCAGGAGGCCTGGTGTGTTGGACACCACTGAGCAACTAAACTGAGCTGATTATCCTATACTGTTATTTCAAATATTTTTGAAATACTTATTTCAAATAATTATTAAGTACTTAAATGCTTCAGTAAGCACAAACTATTGCAAAATACCTGACATACATTATGTCATGTGGCTCCTAGTTGACAACATTGCTTCTCATATCAAATAGAATTTCATATAAATTATAACATTTATTATACATATGTGATTCCCTGGTGGCTCAGACAGTAAAGAATCTGCCTGCATTTCAGAAGACCCTGGTTCAATCCCTAGGTCAGGAAGATCCCCTGGAGAAGGGAATGGCAACTCACTCCAGTATTCTTGCCTGGAGAATCCTATGGACCAAGGAGCCTGGTGGATGATAGCCCATGGGATCACAAAGAGTCAGACACAGCTGAGCGACTAACACTTTCACTTTTTCATATAATGATAACCACTCTTTTTTAATTCTTGGGCAATAAAGAATTTCCCAGAGAAGTCCATTTATCTCCAAAATTAGATAAGAATCATATAGCTGGGGGTGGTCCTAAGATGGCAGAGGAATAGGATGGGGAGACCACTTTCTCCCACACAAATTCATCAAAACAACATTTAAACGCTGAGTAAATTCCACAAAACAACTTCTGAATGCCAGAAGAGGACATCAGGTACCCAGAAAAGCAGCTCATTGTCTTCGAAAAGAGGTAGGAAAAAATATAAAAGACAAAAAAAGAGACATAAGAAGTAGGGAAGGAGCTCCGTCCCGGGAAGGAAGTCTTAAAAGAGAAGTTTCCAAACACCAGGAAACACTCTCGTGGCCGAGTCTGTGGCGAGCCTTGGAAGCACAGAGGGCAACAGAACAGGGAGGAAAAATAAATAAATAATTAAAACCCACAGATTACAAGCCCAACGGTAACTCCCACAGCAGAGAAGCAGTGCAGATGCCTGCATCCGCCACTAACAAGCAGGGGCTGGGCAGGGAGGCATGAGCTGCATTGCTTTTTAAGGATTGGGCCCGAATGCCCTGAGGGTAACCAGAGCGAACTAATTTGGGCTAGCAAACCAGACTGTGGGATAGCTACCATGAGAAAAGCTCTAATTTAAGACACAGCCAGAACCATGTACAGAGCAAAGGACAGAACAGAATTAGCCGGCTGCAGACCATCCCCCTCTGGTGACAGGCAGCCAGAGCTGGAAGGGCCAGAAGGGGGCAATCGCAGCCCGAAAGACATTATCTATCAAACGGCAAGCAGGCTCCGTTGCTAACTAAGATTTCTTGGGATTCTGGACAGTCATCATCTGCCTAAGAAGGGGCTCCAGTTGTACATTCAGAAAATCAAGCAGCAGGGATGGGAGAGGCGATAAGTCGCAGTGACCGCACTCACCAAACACCTGAGCTACTAAGACCAGGGAAGGGCACAAAACACAGGCCTAACCGAGTCTGTGCCTCTGAGGACTACCTGAGTGCCTCAACCTGAGCGGCTTAGACCTGGGAGGTGCATGCATCCCAGGGCTGGCCTCAGACGGTTCCCTGTGGAGCAACCTAGTGCCTGAGCTCTGTGGGCCGTGAGCGGGGGCAGGCCCAGTGTGGCTGAGACACAGCAAGCACATGCCAGTGTTATTTGTTTGCAGAGTCCCTCCCTCCCCACAGCATGACTGAACAAATGAGCCTTAAAAAATGTCCACCACCACCCACTTTGTGTCAGGGTGGAAATCAGACACTGAAGAGAACAGCAAACAGAAGAAGCTAAAACAGAGGGAATCGCCTTGGAAGTGACAGGTGCAATAGATTAAAAACCCTGTCATTAGTACCAACTATATAGGAAGGGGCCTATAGATCTTGAGAAATATAAGCCGGACCAAGGAACTATCCGAAAATGAACTGACCCCACACTGCCCACACCACCACCAGAGAAAGTCCTAGACATATCTTTACTATTTTTACCATCATTCTTTTTTTTTATTTTCTTTTTAACATTTTAAAATTTTTAAATCCTCTACTACCCCTTTAATTTTCATTTTTATAACCTACTATTACTTTTCAAAAAAAGACCCTATTTTTAAAGCAAACTTCATATATATATATATATATATTATATCTTTAATAATTCTTGTGACTTTGTTTTTTTCCTGCTTCTTCTTTTCTTTAATATTGTATTTTTGAAAATCCAACCTCTACTCTAGATTTTTAATCTTTGCTTTTTGGTGTTTGTTATCAATTTTGTACCTTCAAAAACCCAATCTTCAGTACCCATTTTTCACTTGAGAGTGAGATTACTGGCTTGACTGTTCTCTCCTCCTTTGGACTCTCCATTTTCTCCACCAGGTCGCCTCTGTCTCCTCCCTCACCCTTCTCTTTCTACCCAACTCTGTGAGTCTGTGTATTATAGATGGTGGAGAACACTTAGGGAACTGATTACTGGCTGGATCTGTTTCTCTTCTTTTCATTCCCCCCTTTTATCCTCCTGGCCACCTCTATCTCCTTCTTCCCTCTTCTCTTCTCTGTATAACTCCATGAATATCTTTGAGCAGTCCAGACTGTGGAGCACACATAAGGAAGTGATTACTGGCTAGCTTTCTCTCTCCTCTTTTGATTCCACCTCATCTAATTCAGATCACCTCTAACTCCCTCCTCCCTCTTCTCTTCTCCATGTAACTTTGTGAACCTCTCTGGGTGTCCCTCACTGTGGAGAAACTTTTCATCTTGATGTTTTATCAATGATGCTGTATAGAAGGAGAAGTCTTGAGACTACTGTAAAATAAGAATGAAAACCAGAAGCAGGAAGCTTAAGTCCAAATCCCGAGAACATCAGAGAACTCCTGACTCCAGGGAACATTAATTGACAGGAGCTCATCAAATGCCTCCATACCTACACTGAAACCAAGCACCACCCAAGGGCCAACAAGTTCCAGAGCAAGACATACCATGCAAATTCTCCAGCAATACAGAAACACATCCCTGAGCTTCAATATACAGGTTGCCCAAAGTTACTCCAAAACCACTGATATCTCATAACTCATTACTGGACATTTCATTGCACTCCAGAGAGAAGAAATTCAGCTCCACCCACTAGAACACCGACACAAGCTTCCCTAACCAAGAAACCTTGACAAGCCACCCATACAACCCCACCCACAGTGAGGAAACTCCATAATAAAGAGAATTCCACAAACTGCCAGAATACAGAAAGGCCACCCCAAATGCAACAATATAAACAATATGAAGAGACAGAGGAATACTCAGCAGGTAAAGGAACAGGAGAAATGCCCACCAAACCAAACAAAAGAGGAAGAGATAGGGAATCTACCTGAGAAAGAATTCCAAATGATAGTGAAAATGATCCAAAATCTTGAAATCAAAATGAAATCGCAGATAAATAGCCTGGAGACAAGGATTGAGAAGATGCAAGAAAGGTTTAACAAGGACCTAGAAGAAATAAAAGAATCAATATATAATGAATAATGCCATAAATGAGATCAAAAACACTCTGGAGGCAACAAATAGAAAAACAGAGGCAGAAGATAAGATTAGTGAAATAGAAGATAAAATGGTAGAAATAAATGAATCAGAAAGGAAAAAAAGAAAATGAATTAAAAGAAATGAGGACAATCTCAGAGACCTCCAGGACAATATGAAATGCTCCAACATTTGAATCATAGGAATCCCAGAAGAAGACAAAAAGAAAGATTATTAGAAAATACTTGAGGAGAAAATAGTTGAAAATTTCCTTAAAATGGGGAAGGAAATAATCACCCAAGTCCAAGAAACCCAGAAAGTCCCAAACAGGATAAACCCTAGGTGAAACACCCCAAGACATATATTAATCAAATTAACAAAGATAAACAACAAAAAACAAATATTAAAAGCAGCAAGGAAAAAAAAATAACACACAAGGGGATTCCCATAAGGATAACAGCTGATCTTTCAATAGAAATTCTTCAGGCCAGGAGGGAATGGCAAGACATAACTAAAGTGATGAAAGAAAATAACCTACAGCCCAGATTACTGTACCCAGAAAGGATCTCATTCAAATATGAAGGAGAAATAAAATGCTTTACAGACAAGCAAAAGGAGAGAATTCAGCACCACCAATCCAGCTCTCCAACAAATACTAAAGGATATTCTCTAGACAGGAAACACAAAAAGGGCATATAAACCAGAACCCAAAACAACAAAGTAAATGGCAACGGGATCATACTTATCAATAATTACCTTAAATGTAAATGGGTTGAATGCCCCAACCAAAAGACAAAGACTGGCTGAATGGATACAAAAACAAGACCCCTATATGTGTTGTCTACAAGAGACCCACCTCAAAACAAGGGACACATACAGACTGAAAGTGAAGGGCTGGAAAAAAGGTCCACCTAAGAAAGCAGGAGTCGCAATACGCATATCTGAAATAGACTTTAAAACAAAGGCTGTGAAAAGAGACAAAGAAGACCACCAAAAGATCAAGGCCAAGCCAAGAAGAAGATATAACAATTATAAATATATATTCACCCAACATAGGAGCACTGCAATATGTAAGACAAATGCTAACAAGCATGAAAGGGGAAATTAATAATAACACAATAATAGTGGGAGACTTTAATACCCCACTCACACCTATGGACAGATCAACTAAACAGAAAATTAACAAAGAAACATAAACTTTAAATGATATACAATAGACCAGCTAGACCTAATTGATATCTATAGGACATTTCACCCAAAAGAATGAATCTCACCTTTTTCTCAAGTGCTCATGGAACCATCTCCAAGATAGATCAAATCCTGGGCCATAAATCTAGCCTGGGTAAAATCAAAAAAATTGAAATCATTCCAAGCATCTTTTCTGACCATAATGCAGTAAGATTAGATCTCAATTACAGGAGAAAATTTACTAAAAATTCCAACATATGAAGGCTGAATGACAGTCTTCTGAATAACCAACAAATCAAAGAAGAAATAAAAAAAGAAATCAAAATATGCATAGAAATGAATAAAAATGAAAACACAACTACACAAAACCTGTGGGACACTATAAAAGCAGTGCTAAGAGGAAAGTTCATAGCAATACAGGCGTACCTCAAGAAACAAGAAAAAAGTCAAATAAATAACCTAACTCTACACACTTAAAGCAACTAGAAAAGGAAGAAATGAAGAACCCAGGGTTAATAGAAGGAAATAAATCTTAAAAATTAGGGCAGAAATAAATGCAAAAGAAACAAAAGAGACCATAGCAAAAATCAACAAAGCAAAAAGCTGGTTCTTTGAAAGGATAAATAAAATTGACAAACCATTAGCCAGACTCATCAAGAAACAAAGAGAAAAAAAATCAAATCAATAAAATTGGAAATGAAAATGGAGAGATCACAACAAACAACACAGAAATACAAAGGATCATAAGAGACTACTAACAGCAATTATATGCCAATAAAATGGACAACGTGGAAGAAACAAATTCTTAGAAATGTACAACTTTCCAAAACTGAATCAGGAAGAAACAGAAAATCTTAACAGGCCCATCACAAGCATGGAAATTGAAACTGTAATCAGAAACCTTCCAGCAAACAAAGCCCAAGTCCAGACGGCTTCACAGCTGACTTCTACCAAAAATTTAAAGAACTAACACCTATCCTACTCAAACTCTTCCAGAAAATTGCAGAGGAAGGTAAACTCCCAAACTCATTCTATGAGGCCACCATCACCCTAATTCCAAAACCTGACAAAGATGCCACCAAAAAAAAAAAAACAAAAACAAAAAACCACCTACAGGCCAATATCACTGATGAACTTAGATGCAAATATCCTTAACAAAATTCTAGCAATCAGAGTCCAACAACACATTAAAAAGATCATACACCATGACCAAGTGGGCCTTATCCCAGGGATGCAGGGATTCTTCAATATCCACAAATCTATCAATGTAATTCATCACATTAACAAATTGAAAAATAAAAGCCATATGATTATCTCAATAGATGCAGAGAAGGCCTTTGATAAAACTCACCATCCATTTATAATAAAAACTCTCCAGAAAGCAGGAATAGAAGGAACATACCTCAACATAATAAAAGCTATATATGACAAACTCACAGCAAATATCCTCAATGGTGAAAAACTGAAAGCATTTCCCCTAAAGTCAGGAACAAGACAGGGGTGCCTACTTTCACCACTACTATTTAACATAGTTCTGGAAGTTTTGGCCACAGCAATCAGAGCACAAAAAGAAGTAAAAGGAACCCAAATTGGAAAAGAAGAAGTAAAACTCTCACTGTTTGCAGATGACATGATCTTTTACATAGAAAACCCTAAAGACTCCATCAGAAAATTCTAGAGCTAATCAATGAATATAGTAAAGTTGCAGGATATAAAATCAACACTCAGAAATCTCTTGCATTCCTATACACTAAGAATGAGAAAGTAGAAGAAGAAATTAAGGAAACAATTCCATTCACCACTGCAACAAAAAGAATAAAATACTTAGGAATATATCTACCTAAAGAAACTAAAGACCTATATATCAAAAACTATAAAACACTGATGAAAGAAATCAAAGAGGACACTAATAGATGGAGAAATATACCATGCTCATGGATCAGAAGAATCAATATAGTGAAAATGAGTATACTACCCAAAGCAATCTACAGATTCAGTGCAATGCCTATCAATCTACCAGCAGTATTTTTACAGAGCTAGAACAAATAATTTTACAATTTGTATGGAAATATAAAAAACCTCAAATAGCCAAAGCAATCTTGAGAAAGAAGAATGGAACTGGAGGAATCAGCTGCCTGACTTCAGGCTCTACTACAAAGCCACAGTCATCAAGGCAGTATGGTACTGGCACAAAGACAGAAATATAGATCAATGGAACAAAATAGAAAGCCCAGAGATAAATCCATACACCTATGGACACCTTATCTTTGACAAAGGAGGCAAGAATATACAACAGAGAAAAGACAATCTCTTTAACAAGTGGTGCTGGGAAAACTGGTCAACCACTTGTAAAAGAATGAAACTACAACACTTTCTAACACCATAAAACTCACAACGGATTAAAGGTCAAACGTGAGAGCAGAAACTACAAAATTCCTAGAGGAAAACATAGGCAAAACACTCTCTGACATAAATCACAGCAGGATCCTCTATGATCTACCTCCCAGAATACTGGAAATAAAAGCAAAAATAAACAAATCGGATCTAATTAAAATTAAAAGCTTCTGCACAACAAAGGAAACTATAAGCAAGGTGAAAAGACAGCCTTCAGAATGGGAAATGGGAGAAATTAATAGCAAATGAAACAACTGACACACAACTAATCTCAAAAATATACAAGCATTCAACCCACTTACATTTAAGGTAATTACTGATAAGTATGCTCCTGTTGCCATTTACTTTATTGTTTTGGGTTTGAGTTTATATGTCCTTTTTGTGTTTCCTGTCTAAAGTCTATCCTTTAGTATTTGTTGGAGAGCTGGTTTGGTGGTACTGAATTCTCTCAGCTTTTGCTTGTCTGTAAAGCTTTTGATTTCTCCTTCATATCTGAATGAGATCCTTGCTGGGTACAGTAGTCTTGGCTGAAGGTTATTATCTTTCATCACTTTAAGTATGTCTTGCCATTCCCTCCTGGCCTGAAGAGTTTCTATTGAAAGATCTGCAGTTATTCTTATGGGGATCCCCTTGTGTGTTATTTGTTGTTTTTTCCTTGCTGCTTTTAATATTTGTTCTTTGTGTTTGGTCTTTGTTAGTTTGATTAAAATATGTCTTGGGGTGTTTTGCCTTGGATTTATCCTGTTTGGCACTCTCTGGGTTTCTTGGACTTGGTGATTATTTTCTTCCCATTTTAGGAAAGTTTTCAACTATTATCTCCTCAAGTATTTTTTCATGGTCTTTCTTTTTGTCTTCTTCTTCTGGGACTCCTATAATTCAAATGTTGGATCATTTCATATTGTCTTGGAGGTCTCTGAGGTTGTCCTCATTTCTATTAATTCGTCTTTATGACCCAGCAATCCCACTGCTGGGCATACACACCGAGGAAACCAGAATTGAAAGAGACACATGTACCCCAATGTTCACTGCAGCACTGTTTATAATAGCCAGGACATGGAAGCAACCTAGATGTCCATCAGCAGATGAATGCATAAGAAAGCTTTGGTACATATACACAATGGAGTACTACTCAGCCCTTAAAAGAATAAATTTGACTCAGTTCTAATGAGATGGATGAAATTGGAACCGATTATACAGAATGAAGTAAGCCAGAAAGAAAAACACCAATACAGTATACTGACACATATATATGGAATTTAGAAGATAGTAATGATGACCCTATATGTGAGACAACAAAAGAGACACAGAGATACAGAATGGACTTTTGGACTCTGAGGGAGAGGGAAAAGGTGGGATGGTTTGGGAGAATGGCATTGAAACATGTATACTATCTTGTAAGAAATGAAGCGCCAGTCTATGTTCAATGCAGGATGCAGGATGCATGGGGCTGGTGCACAGGATGATTCGGGTAGATGATGTGGGGTGGGAGGTGGGAGGGGGCTTCGGCATTGGGAGATTGTGCTCACCTGTGGCTGATTCACGTCAATGTATGGCAAAACAAATACAGTATTGTAATTAAAATAAATAAATAAATACAAATTTAAAAATATATATATAAAGCAATTCCTACAGCTCAATTCCAGAAAAATAAATGACCCAATCAAAAAATGGGCCAAAGAACTAAACAGACATTTCTCCAAAGAAGACATACAGATGGCTAATAAACACATGAAAAGATGCTCAACATCACTCTTTATCAGAGAAATGCAAATCAAAATCACAATGAGGTACCATTTCACGCCAGTCAGAATGGCTGTTATCTGAAAGTCTTCAAGCAATAAATGCTGGAGAGGGTGTGGAGAAAAGAGAACTCTCTTACACTGTTGGTGGGAATGCAAACTAGTACAGCCACTATGGAGAACAGTGTGGAGATTCATAAAAAACTGGAAATAGAACTTCCTTATGACCCAGCAATCCCACTGCTGGGCATACACACTGAGGAAACCAGAATTGAAAGAGACACGTGTACCCCAATGTTCATCGTAGCACTGTTTGTAATAGCCAGGACATGGAAGCAACCTAGATGTCCATCAGCAGATGAATGGATAAGAAAGCTGTGGTACATATACACAAGGGAGTATTACTCAACCATTAAAAAGAATACGTTTGACGTTTGAATCAGTTCTAATGAGGTGGATGAAACTGGAGCCGATTATACAGAGTGAAGTAAGCCAGAAAGAAAAACACCAATACAGTATACCTACACATATATATGGAATTTAGTAAGATGGTAATGACAACCCTGTATGCGAGACAGCAAAAGAAACACAGATATATAGAATAGCCTTTTGGACTCTGAGAGAGAGGGGAGAGGGTGGGATGATTTGAAAGAATGGCATTGAAACATGTATAGTATCATATAAGAAATGAATCTCCAGTACAGGTTTGATGCAGGATACAGGATGCTTGGGGCTGGTGCACTGGGATGACCCAGAGAGATGGTATGGGGAGGGAGGTGGGAGGGGGTTCAGGATGGGTACCACGTGTACACCCCTGGTGGATTCACGTTGATGTATGACAAAACCAATACAGTGTTGTAAAGAAAATAAAGGGAAAAAATTAATATAAAAATTTTAAAAAGAATCATATGGCTATGATTTATTAAAGAGTTTTAAACCACATTATCACCTGCTTATTCAATGTAAGCAAGCTATGTGCAAATGCAATAAATTTTTCTTTTAATGAAGTGATTGCAACATCAAAAATTAGCCAAAGATTATTCTATATATTCACTAAACATATGATCTAATTAAAGCATATAAATTGTTAGAGGTAACCTAATAATTGGTAGCATGTCAAATGAAGACACTCTATCTATCATTAGAAAATAAAGCTTGTAATGACCTTGAATGAGAGTTATCAAAAACATTTCAGAAAGAACTAGTGTAACCAGAAATTTTATATTTTGAGGGATACAGAGATTATAACCGAAATTTGTACAATATTATGTTTACTACATTTAACTAACAGTAAATAATAGCAGGTTTAGAAGTGTTCCTCAATACTGAAATTACTTTGGAGGCAGAAGAAATTGTCATTTTTAGAGCAGTATGAACTCATTTTTGTGGTTCAGTCTAGGCGGATTCTTTACCAAGTCAACTGTCAGAGCAGCCCTAGACTGTTTCCCCAGGAATTTTAAAAGCTCCCCTGATAAAGTATATCTTTTCTTTACTGATTGCCCTTATCAAATTATTCATCATTAAAAATAAACATTTGACTTCTCATTTATATGTTTAAAAACAATAATATAAACTAAATCTCTGAATGAACCTCCCAGCAAAATATAATAATATATTTTCTTTGCCATTCCCCCAAAGCTCTCAGTGGTAGCAAATGAAATAACATGTGCTTCTGCTTTTAAAGTCCTAACTACACTGAAAATATTTCCAAAATCCAAATGATGAGTAGATATCATTAAAAAGCAACAGTAACACTTACTTATGTGTTCTCTAATGAAATACCTGATCCAATAAAAGAATGGTTGACAGAAAATAACTTAGATAAAATCAGTCTTTAATGGATGTAGAACACTGAAAAACTGGCCATGGTATTTTTTAAGTTCAAAGGAATTGGTAATGTTTTATTCTTCATGAACAAAAAGCCTTCGCTACCTATCTTACAAAAGGTAGAACTACTTTGAGTTCAACTCATTGCCTATATGAGAGGAGTGGAAAAATGAGAAGAGCATAAGAAAGGAGGATGTTTGTAAGAGTAGTAAACAGACGAGGGGGAAAGACAGAGAGAACAACAGAGAGAAAAGGAATGCGAGACATTTTAACTTCTTAGGCTATAGGCAATTATTTGTGATGCCCTGTCACCCCTCACATAATATCAGATGTCAAAATGTATACACATCCTTACTAAACAGTATTTCTGTACAGTCATCTGAAAGTAGATAGTTTGTATTGTATTGGCTTGGTTTGGATTGCAAATCACTAGATGAAACTGCCCTATTTTGTGCATCTTTAGTATTAATCTTTTAAATGCACAATTTTTTTTTTTCTGTATTTTGGAACCAATAACTTTTAGTTCTCCAATATTTTCAAAGGCTTTGAGAAGTAGTAAGCCCAAGGTATCTGTAAGAGTCAAATGAGTAAGGCAACCTTGCTAAAACTATTTGGCTACTGGCCACTAAGCTGTCTGTAAACTGCTCATCTTGGAAAAATGTTTATTGTTTTCTACTACTTGTTTTTGAAAATATTTAAGGCAACCGAGTGCTGATCTTAGAATATCTTCAAGATATACACTTCTTAGGGCCTGTTTTAGAATATCACACATTTTTTTTTAACATTTTATCTAATTCTTCATGAGAAAATAAAGGCACATTCATTATCATGCCTGCCTACCAAGTCTACCTTGACTTTTAGAGCCAACCTCACACAATTTGTTCATTTTCATATAATTCTTTCCATCTTCTCACTGAAATAAAAATACTGTTAGTAATAGGAATTGAATAAGAGGAACAGAGAATATAAATTCATTTGGAAAATGCAGTCATTACAGTTACTGTTAACAATAATACACAAATCATTTGAAGTATACATAAAAATAATTTTGCAGGATCCATGGCTCTGTTCTCACAGTGAATGATTACTTTTGTTTTAAATGTCAGTCAGTTGTGTTAAATTTTAATTCCACCTCCTAAATAAATGACAATACTTTTCTACAGTATCTTTTACTTAAGCTATCAATAGTTTTGGAGTTTTTAAAGCAGTTGATGGAGAATGGCAATCCCACTCCAGTACTCTTGCCTGGAAAATCCCATGGTCAGAGGAACCTGATAGGTTACAGTCCATGGGGTCGCAAAGAGTTGGACACGACTAAGCAACTTCACTTTCACTTTCAACTGTTTATCCAAAAAAAAAAAAAAAAAAAAAAAAAATCAAGTATCACTAAAATATCCAGAGTTTATTTTATCTTTGATTTTCCCAAACCTCAACACCAGCTCCCCAGGATACCTGACATGTTCCTCATCTTTACTCCAGATGATACTAACAGCCACACTCCTCTTCAAACCTTTGTTTAGAGGCCCAGCTTCACTTCTTGATAAAGACTAATAAAATGAATTTGTAACAATATACTACTATTCAACACATAACGATACCTTAAGCTAGGGTTTGCATACATTTAAATGTCTTCAGGAGGCAGGAAAGTATCACAAACATACTAAGTAGCCTAGCATAAGACTGAGGTCTAAAGAGCACAAATTCCAAATTATCTTTACAGTAATTAAAAACAATCTTAAAGTCAAATAAAACTTCTGCTTCATAAATTTTAAGACCCCACAGTAACCCTTAATATTAGCACGTTCACTATGGAATTTTCTTATGTTTAGTTATTAGTAAAGAGATAGATAGATTGAATCAATAGAATGATAGAATCAGGAAATGATTTTGATGAGAAGGCTTGGTTTTGTCCTCTCTCTATAGAATTCTCCAGGCAAGAATACCGGAGTGGGTTGCCATTCCCTTCTCCAGGGGGTCTTCCCAACCCAGGGATCAAACCCAGTCTTTCGCATTGCAGGCATATTTTACTGTCTGAGCTGCCAAGGAAGCCCTGAGCATAGCCACTCAAAATTAAATAGATAAATAACTGTTCTGCCTTTGAGTGAAACCAATTCTGACTAGAGGCTTATTGCATACAAAGGTTGGTGAAAGCAGAATAAGCATTTTACAGAAAAACAAAAGAAAATTTAAAAGTATCATGTCCTAATACTACTTGAGAAAGACAGTTAAGACTTTTTGAAACACCTTACATATTTCCACTAAGACCAAAGAACACATGGACATGTAGCTGGAAGTGTTCTTGGTGACCATTGGTTCAAATGTCTAATTATAGAAAAAAGAAAAGAGACCCAGAAAATAATTTTCCATAAACAAAAATAATTAATTGGAAAAATAATAGAATTCTCTAAGATTCTTTCCAGAATATCTCACTCTGTAAGGGAAGAGAAAGATAGTTTCCTGCTAGTTTCAATTCATTTTTTCCATGTATTGTCTCAAAAGTTACAAGAATATATCATGCTTTAATTAATACAGTGAATTACATCAACGTTTCATAAACTGCTACCACTGGATCTTCAGATGTCTTTGGAGTTAATCTCAATAATTTGAGAGTTACTGAGTTACACTGTAAGAGGCATTTATGAAAACTATCAACTTTCACATCATTTAATTCACATCATAACCACTGTGCAGAATACAGATGACTCATTAACAACATGGGGGTTAATCTGCATGTAACTCACAGTGGGCCTCCATAGTCACATGGTTTTTTGCATCTGTAATTCAATCAACCACAAACCATATAGAACTATGTTATTCACTATTGAAAGATATATAAGTGGACTCTACATTGACACACCATTATCAGCCAATGTTTTCCAGTTCACAGGGATTCAATAAGGAAATACAGCTGACCCCTGAATAATGCAGGTTTGAACTGTATTTTGCCATTCTAAAAATGCAATGTAATTGTATGTCATTGCTTTAATTTACAATTTCCTGATGACATATGATGTAGAACATCTTTTTGTGCTTGCTGTCAAGCAGTTGTGTCCAACTTAGTCACTCAGTCGTGTCTGAGTCTTTGCGACCCCATGGACTGTAGTGTGCCAGGCTCCTCCATCCATAGGGATTCTCCAGGCAAGAATAGTGGAGTAGGTTGCCATGGCCACCTCCAGGAGATCTTCTCAACTGAGAAATCAAACCCACTTGCCATCCATACATCTTCTTTGGTGAAATTTCTCTTAAGATTTTTGACTTTAAAAAAATCAAGTTGTTTTCTCTTGCTGAATTTCAAGAATCTTTTGTCCATTTTGGATAGCAGTCCTTTATCAGATGTGTCTTTCGCAAATATTTTCTCTTGTCTATAATGTTTCTTCTCATTTTCTTGAAATTATTTTTCACAGAGCAGAAGTTTTTAATTTTAATGAACTCCAACTTATCAATTATTTCTTTCATGGATCGTGTCTTTGGAGATACATCTAAAAGGCATCACCATACCCATGGTAATCTAGACTTTCTCTTATCTTCTAGGAGTGTTATAGTTTGCAATTTTAGATACATTTTTTTAATTTTTATTTTTACTTTATTCTACATTACAATACTGTATTTGTTTTGCCATACATTGACATGAATCAGCCACAGGTGTACAAGATCTCCCAATCCCGAAGCCCCCTCCCACCTCCCACCCCATAACATCCCCCTGGATCATCCCATGAATTTTTGTGAATGGTGTGTAAGGTCTGTGTCCAGATTCTTTTTTTTTTTTTTTTGAATTTGGATTTCTAGTTGTTCTAGCACCATGTGTTGAAAAGACCATCTGTGCTCTATAATACTAGCTTTCTTCTTTGTCAAAGACGAGTTGACTACATATTATGTGGATTTATTTTTGGTCTCTCTATTATGTATCACTGATCTATTAGTTTGCTCTTTCAGTGATACCATTGTAAGGTCGGACCCAGGAGCCATGATGGGCCGCCTCTGCTCTCCCTCCCGCCGGCAAGAATGTCCCCAATGACAGCACACTTCACCGGTTGCCATGACGAGCTGCCCCTCCTCTCTCCCGCCAGCCAGGGGAGTCCCTAACGGAGGGAGGCTTCCGGATCTCTGCGACCAGTGACAGCACACTTCGCCGCCAAAGCCGCCTCACCCCAGCCGCATAGATAAACCTATAGGCCAGCGCCGCCAACCGGCAACCTAGCCAAACCCCTTCTGCCAATGTGGCCATCCCCCGCAGTGTGCATATATAAACAAACTTCTAGCGCATTCTGGCGCGCAGGCTTCCTGGACCTGCCTCCTTCGGGTCTGGGAACCCCGCCTGGGAGCGCTTCCTCAGTAAAGCCTATTAAATACTCTTTTGGGGTCCTGGTCCTCTTTACCTAACATTTGGCGCCCAACGTGGGGCCCGAGGTGAGGGCCCATCCCACGAAGAGCGGGATTTGCAGCCCCCTCGGGTCTGGCCTGCGCCAGACCAGGTCACCCCGTCACCCCTCCGGGACCATTCAACTGTCTGGCAGGATACAGGGTAAGTTCCATCAGTCAGGGCTCTGGAGGTTTTTGCTTCCATGGCGATTATAAGGCTGTTCTGGTTCTGATAAAATCGCGATCATGGCTGGACCCCTCCTCCGCAAGCCAGGCTTGCTTCCTCGCCACCTGTCAATTTGGAGACATCCATCTTGGCTGAGTGGCCTTCTCCTCTCTGGGTTGACTGCCCGTTCAGGGATGCCTGACCGGACTACTCCCAGCCCCATTAACGACTGGTCTAGGACCTTCGTTTCGTGATCACCATGGGGGCAGCTCCCTCCCAGCCTGACCAGCTCTGGTCTACACTGCTAGAATGTTTACTTGCCAACCTCAGAACTTTACATATCTCTGGAGAAATTCATTCCAAACGCTTAACCTACCTTTGCTCTGAGGCATGGCCCCTATATTCTTTAGATAACGGCTCACAGTGGCCACCAACTGGAACTTTCGATTTTGACATCCTCCGTGACTTAGATAATTACTGCCGGAGGATGGGAAAATGGTCTGAGGTACCCTATGTACAGGCTTTCTGGCTGTTGCGCTCCCGTCCCACTCTATGCACCCGCTGTTCCCCTTCTGAAATTTTCCTAATCATGGCTCTATCTAACCCTACATCACCAGAGAGGCCGTCAGAGGCCCAACCAGAGACACCTGAGGCAGAAACTTCTGCCCTTACAGTGCCTCCAGAAGACCTAGTGCCCTCCCCCACCCTACACTCCAGCCCCTGCTACTTCACCAACCTCCTCTCTGTCGCCCTCACCCACTCCCTCCATGTCCTCCCCTCCCCCATCGTCCTCACAGCCTAGCTCTCCTGTAACAAGGCCATCTCTATATCCACCCCTTCCCCCCTCATCACCTCCTCCCCCACCACTCTCACAGCCCAACTCTCCTGTGATTATGCCTCCCGCTGCTCCCTTGGCTCCGTCCTTGGCTTCATCCTTGGTTCCATATCTCCATCCACCCCTTCCCCCCTTATCGTCTCCCCCTTCACTGTTCTCACAGCCCAACTCTTCAATGACTATGACCCTAGCCACTCCCATGACTCCACCTCAATATCCACCCCTTCCTCCATGGCCCCCTTTCTGACTCACCAGTCAGCTCACACACAAGGTCGCAGACCACTCCCAATCTGCTGCCAGCTCCCCTGCTTCCTCTCCACCAGGTGGCTGGCCCAGAGGGTCTCACCCATGTCCACGTGCCCTTTTACTCCAACATCTTGCCCATATTTAACAATGGCTAGGCTCCTATTCAGCCAACCCTTCCCACTACATCAAAAACTTCACCCAGCTATCTCGATCTTACGCCCTCATCTGGCAAGACATATTTGTCATCCCGGGGTCCACTACTACCCCAGGAAAAAAAAAAAAAAAGCCATTTGGGCTGCAGCGAGGGAGATAACAGACCGGAGGCATCTAGCCAACCCAGCTGACCCTGCTTGGCCACCTGGAGCGGCTGCTATTCCAGACGTAGACTCAGATTGGGACTATCAAGAGGGACAAAGAAGAAAGGCCAATATTCAATACATGATAGAATGCCTATTAGAGGGAATGAAGACCACCTCCCTTAAGGTAGTAAACTTACTTAAACTAGATGAAGTGACCCAGGGCCCCGATAAAAACCCAGCAGCCTTTCTTAACAGGCTGACAGAGGCTCTCATTACCTATACCTGGATTGCCCCCAGATTCTCCAGCAGGGGTTACTACCCTAGCCAACTGTTTTATATCCCAATCAGCTGCAGACATCAGAAGGAAACTTTCCAGGCTGAGGATGGGCCTCAGAACTCCCCTCCAAAACCTGGTAAAAATGGCCTTTAAGGTTTACAGTGCCCGAGAGGAAGCTGCTGAAGCTAGCCACAAGGCAAAGCTTAAATAAAAAGCTGAACTCCAGGCCAACCTCCTTGAAAAACACACCCAGGCACTGGTAGCAGCCCTGTGGCTGGCCATGGGACAAAAGGTGGGTCCCCAGAAGCCACCACCAGGAGCCTGCTTCATATGCGGTTATGAGGGCCACTGGGCCTGCCAATGCCCAGACCCCTGGCCCCCGACAAGGCCGTGACCTCGTTGCAAGCAACCGGGACATTGGGCGAGTGATTGTCCCCAGGCGACTCAGACCCCGACCTTACCGGGCCGAGGTCTGGGCCCCCAAAAGGACATTTTCTCCCCACACCTCGCCTTGAAACTTCTCTCCTTTGATCAAGATTGATGGCGCCCAGACTTGGGGATCCCCATAACCCAAGCTGAGCCCAGGGTAATGCTTCAAGTGGCGGGTAAGTCTATCAATTTTTTGATAGATACGAGGGCTATTTATTTGGTTCTTCCCTCCTTTGGGGGCACCTTACATCCTTCCCAGGTCTCGGTGGTGGGTATAGATCGCACATCCTCACAACCCTTGCAGACTGGGCCACAGCCCTGTCAACCTGACCACTTCCTATTCACTCACTCTTTTCTGATAATCCCTTCATGCCCCACTCCCCTGCTAGGGTGAGACATTTTAGCTAAACTTAAGGCCACCATTCACTTACCACACTGGGTCCCTAACTACGCTTCACTGGCTAAACCCCTTTACACAGCTGCAAAAGACACCCCTATTGGACCACTCTCTTCAGAAACAGAAGTCAAAAAGGCTTTTTAAAATCTCCGCTCAGCTTTGCTGTCCTCTTCCCCAGTCTTCCTGCCCAATCCCAATCTCCCCTATCCCCTGTATACTGATAAAAGGGGGGCATAGCCTTTGGAGCCCTCATACAGCCTGCGGGCCCTGAAATGCTGCCAGTGGCATTTATCGCCAACAGTTAGACCCCACCACCTGGGGATGGTTCCCCTATCTACGTGCCCTGGCAGCAGCAGCTTCTCTATACGCAGACACAAAAAAACTAATTCTAGATCAACCCCTAACTATATTCTCACCACACCACCTGGCCGACTTCCTGGCTTCCAAATTCCTGTCAGACCTTACTGACTCTCAGCTCCAGCAATTCACCATTACTAAGACACTCCTGCCTCCTGCCAGTGAGTGACACGCCCTATCCAATGCTGGACTGACCTCATCCGCTGTGGCTATTGCCAATCACAACTTTGGCTATACTTTTGCCATTAGGCTGGCTGTCACGGCTCCCCCCAGGACTGGCCGCCCACACTCCGACTTTCACTGGCCCTTACTTATCTTATCATCTGTTCACTACTCCTGGGGTGCTATTCCTTTAAAATGGCCTGACCTGGCCATATGTCTCTAGCCTGCCTTAAAGACTTTATCTTGACCCTATTATAGGACCTCTGGCTAGCTACCCCCATCACCAACTGTGACTCTTTCTTTCAGGCAATTTTTGATCTACATTTACAGGGGACCTTCCTCCTTTTACGGAATTTCAAATTGACTTTTTCTCTTTTATCACTCTCCTTCTAATATTATAGCTAAACATGCTCTTGCCACTATTCCTCCTGGCTATGATAACATCTACACCCTGCCTCCAGGGCTGCACAGAACAAAGCCGCTGGGAAACTGGGTTCACAGCCTACACTTATGTCCACCGAGACTGTTATGCTCCACCTACCTGGTCATGCTCTAATGGAGGTAAATGGTATTGGATGGCCAAGAGCCTTGAGACAGCCAAATCAAGTTCAGCCTCTAGCTGCCATAAAGCTAGAGGCAAAGATCTCTGTTTTACCATGCAAACTCACTACAGAATGACAGATGGGAAGGGGGCCAAGATCAGAGGCAAAAACAAATCCAACATAAGGTCCAACAGGACCTCATAAAGTTAGCAACTGAAGCCTCTAATCCACACCCTGAGCCCAACAAACTCCTAGACCAAGTTCATCAGGCACTCAAACCCTTAGATTTTCCATCCCAAATTTTCACCCACAATGACACCTATCAGACCCTGACTGAAACCTCACCAAATCTCTGATGTTGGCTCTGTCTTCCCTTGAGACCCCGACCATTCCTTGCCCAACGGATTCCCAGCAAATGGGTAGAGGCCCAAAATCTCACTCAAAATGCCACAAAAGTAACCTGGCCAATGGGGCCCTTGTCCACCAACGTACTGTATCTACCAGCCAATGCCCTCACTGCCTTGTTCCTCATCCTGTCGATAAGACCTTGTGCTTTTCAGATCATCCTCCAGAGGGTCAGGGACCTGATCCAGAAGGCTACTGGACAGATGCTGATGGTGGCCGCATACTCCAAACTCCCATCCAGAGACCCTGAGGCCCCCTAAAGGTCACCGGGATCCAGCCACGACCCTCAGCCCCAACAATGCCCCAGTTCAGCAGGAAGTAGTCAGAAACAATAACGGCACCCCTTTATCCTATCAAAAGGGTCAGAATGTAAGGTCGGACCTGGGGGCCATGATGGGCTGCCTCTCCTCTCCCTCCTGCTGGTGAAAAGGTCCCCAATGACAGCACACTTCACCGGTTGCCATGACGAGCAGCCCCTCCTCTCTCTCGCCAGCCAGGGGAATCCCTAATGGAGGGAGGCTTCCAGATCTTGGGAACCAGTGACAGCACACTTCACCGCCAAAGCTGCCTTGCCCCAGACGCATAGATAAACCTATCGGCCATGCCGCCACAAACCGGCAACCTATCCAAACCCCTTCTGCTAACCTGGCCATCCCTCACAGCGTGCATATATAGACAAACTTCTAGCGCGCTCCGGCACACGGACTTCCTGGACCTACCTCCTTCGGGTCTGGGAACCCCGCCTGGGAGCGCTTCATCAGTAAAGCCTGTTAAATACTCTTTTGGGGTCCTGGTCCGCTTTACCTAACAGCCATATTGTCTTATAAATCATATATGATTTTAGCTTCATACTATCTTTCTTCTCTGTCAAAGATGAGTTAACTACATATTATGTGGATTTATTTCTAGTCTCTCTGTTCTGTATCACTGATCTATTAGTTTGTTCTTTCAGTAATACCATATTGTCTTATAAATCATATATAATTTTAGCTTCATACTAGGCCTTGAAATAGGATGGCATCAGTCCTCTGACTTTGCTCCTTCCCTTCAACATTTATTGGCTATCCTGGATTGCATGCTTTTTCTATGCAAACTTAATAATTAGTTTGTCAGTATCTTAAAGTGACTTGCTGGAATTTTGATTTGGATTGCATTGAATCTATACATCAAGTTGGGAAGAACTGACATCTCAACAACATCTCAACAGTTTGAGTCTTCCTACCCACAAACATGGAATATCTTTCCATTATTTTAACCTTATTTTGTTTTATTCAGAGTTTTCTAAATTTTCTCATATATATTTTGTACTTACTTTGTTAGATTAATACTTCATTTGGGGGAGTGCTAATATAAATGGAGGTGTATTTTTAATTTCACACTCCACCTGTTCACTGCCAGTATACAGGAAAACAATTGACTTTTTATAGAATGAAAGAGTCTTTAAATACTCTACTCTAAAATTTTCAAAAACTTCACACATATAATTTCATGTAATCCCATACTAACTTTCCCATCCCTTTCCCCATATTGCTCCTCCCTGCTTCTGACTCCCTGCTTGTAACTACTAGTTTAACCTCTGTATCTGTGAGTATGCTTCTTTTTGTTCCATTCACAAATTTGTTGATTTTTTAAAATTCCATATATTAGTTATATCATACAGTATTTGTCCATCTCTGACTTAGTTCATTTAGCATAAAAATAGAAGTAGCATAGACTTACCAATTCTTCTCCTGGGTATAACTAAAAAATTTAAAAAGATACACACACCTTGATCTTCACAGCAGCATTATTTACAATTTCCAAGGTATGGAAGCAACTTAAATGTGCATAAACAGATGAATGGATAAAGAAGATGTGTCATATATGCACACACACACACAATGGAATATTACTAAGACATATAAAGAATAAATTTTGCTGTTTGCAGCAACATGATGGACTTGAACAGCTAAGTATTAATACTTGGACTTGAGTATTAATTCTGTATCCTACCACTTTACTATAATTACTACTGATTCCTGGAATGTCTTGGTTGATCCTTTTTAATTTTCTTCATTAGTTCAGTTCAGTCGCATCTAAGTCATGTCCGACTCTTTGTGACCCCATGAATCGCAGCATGCCAGGCCTCCCTGCCCATCACCAACTCATGGAGTCCACTCAAACTCATGTCCATTGAGTCAGTGATGCCATCCAGCCATCTCGTTCTCTGTCGTCCCCTTTCTCCTCCTGCCCCCAACCCCCTCCCAGCATCAGGGTCTTTTCCAATGAGTCAACTCTTCGCATGAGGTGGCCAAAGTACTGGAGTTTCAGCTTTAGCATCATTCCTTCCAAAGAACGCTCCTTTAGAATCCTTTAGAATGTACTGGTTGGATCTCCTTGCAGTCCAAGGAACTCTCAAGAGTCTTCTCCAACACCACAGTTCAAAAGCATCAATTCTTCGGCACTCAGTTTTCTTCACAGTCCAACTCTCACATCCATACATGACTACTGGAAAAACCATAGCCTTGACTAGATGGACCTTTGTTGGCAAAGTGATGTCTCTGCTTTTGAATATACTATCTAGGTAGGTCATAACTTTCCTTCCAAGGAGTAAGCATCTTTTTAATTTCATGGCTGCAATCATAGATGACCATGCTATCTACAAACAAATAATTTTATTTATTTCTTCCTTTTTAATCTGTATACCTTTTAATTCACTGTGTTATTTTATTAGAGCTTACAGTATGATGTTGAAAAGTAGTGGTGTGATTGGATATCTTTGCCTGGTATTTTATCTTGGTGGGAAAGCTTCAAGTTACTTACCATTAAGTATGATTATGTTTGAACTTAAGGTTTAATTTGTATATTCATTCTTTTAACTCAAATTCTAATTTTTATTTTCAAACTAATGAAAAACTGGAGGACACAAAAATTTTATTTCAGCTATAAATAATTATTTATATAATCAAAAAAGTTTTCTTTGGAGAATGGAAACCAAAGAAAATACAACCTAATTCAAAGCTTGTATGAATTTATTATTCTTATATGTAGGCTGTAACATGGCAAAAATCCCACAGATAATAACAATTTGGCAGCACACTATCATAATGACCAAGGGAAATAAAGTCAGAAACAGATTTTGTTCACCTGGATTGCTGACCTAATTATTAACACATAAGGCCTTCTATGGTGGTTCAGATGGTAAAGACTCCAACTGCAATGCAGGTGACCTGGCTTCAGTCTCTGGGTTGGGGAAGAGACCCTGGAGAAGGGAATAGCTACCCACTCCAGTATTCTTACCTGGAGAATCCCATGGACAGAGGAGCACCGTGGGCTATAGTCCATGTGGTCTCAATAAGTAGGACACTGACGCAACTAACACTTTCACTTTATTTTCAAAGATTTAATTATGTAATGACTACTCAGAAAGCTGGAAGAAAGGGACTCAAAGCAAAGAGTGGGGCCCTCTGCTCTTACAACAGAGTATTATTTCCCAATAAGCAGAGATGTATTTAAAACTCAGTATTTTCATCTAATCTTTCAGTTAAATACATACACTGTTGTAATACCAATGCCAAAATTGAATGCCTCCTACATATTTAACTACATTATATTCATCCAAAGTACTTGTCTTTAAGATGCATAAGTATCATGAGTAAGTAATCAAAGGAAAATAAACAAGAGATAAAATATTTATAAGAACACTGGTAATATATACTTCCCCTGATGACCATAAGGGGGTATCTGATGTTGAACACATCTTATCTGGTGCTGAACATGTCTTCCTGCCATAAATAACTGTTGTTGTTTTATTCGCTAACTTGTGTCTGACTCTTTGTGACCCCAGGGACTTTAACCCATTGGGCTCCGCTGACCATGGAATTTCCCACGCAAGAATAATGGAGTGGGTTACCATTTTCTTCTCCAGGGGATTTTCCTGACCCAGGGATTGAACCAAAGTCTCATGCATTGGCAGGCAGGTTCCTTACCACTGAGCCACCAGAAAAGCCTATAAATAACTGTAGAAGTAGACAAAAATATATGGTACAACTTGCTTCAGAAATTTTACAACAGATAGCAAGCACAGTATTAAGATTCTTAAATTCTGACCTCCATGATTACTTGGGATTTCTGTTAGAGATACTTTCTGGTTGTGGTATGGGAAGAGAATGCCTAAGTAGAACAAAGCAGTATCACTGTATTAAGACAGAGACTGCGGCTCAAGGCTAGTGAGTTGGATGAAATAAGTGAGGAAGATTACTGGAAAGAAGTGAAATGTACAGTATAAAACCTCCACAAATCTGCATAGAGAGCCTTCCTGAGATTTTGGCTTAATATCAAGAAGAACTTCTAGAGTGAAAGAATCAAAGAGGCCAAGCAAAGAACAAACACTGGAGAAAGAGAAACTACTAGAGCATGCAAATGGCTCCAAATGACTACTAGAGCATGATTTCAAAGGACTAAGAAAGAATTTAGAATAATCAAGACAATTGAAAGACCCTGTAAGAACCACACCTTATATGTAAATCCAATACAGCTCCAAATTTAAAAAGCTTTAAAAACAACCTCTAAAAGGAACAACTGATATGCCAACAAAGGTCCATCTAGTCAAGGCTATGGTTTTTCCAATAGTCATGTATGGATGTGAGAGTTGGACACTAAAGAAAGCTGAGTGCTGAAGAATTGATGCTTTTGAACTGTGGTGTTGGAGAAGACTCTTGAGTGTCCCTTGGGCTGCAAGGAGATCCAACCAAATCCTAAAGCAGATCAGTCCTGAGTGTTCACTGGAAGGACTGATGCTGCAGCTAAAACTCCAATACTTTGGCCACCTAATGCAAAGAGCTGACTCATTTGAAAAGACTCTAATGCTGGGAAACTTTGAAGGCAGGAGAAGGGGACAACAGAGGATGTGATGGTTGGATGGTATCACTGACTCAGTGGACAAGAGTTTGAGTAAACTCCAGGAGTTGGTGAGGGACAAGGAGGCCTGGCATGCTGTGGTCCATGGGGTCACAAAGAGTTGGACATGACTGAGCGACTGAATAAGAAAATTAACTGCTAACATAAATAGCACCCCAAAATTCAATAATAAAAGAAAATAACAAAACCTAGATGCTCAACAATGTAAGATTGATATAATGTCTAGTATAAAATAAAAACTACTAGAACTACAAAGAAAAAAAGTTTCCTTAACCAGAAGATAAATCCAATAATAGAAATAGACCTAGAAATCATACATATGAAATTCAGAGTTAACCCTTCCTTTGAGTTCTTTGAGTACTCTATACTTTTAGGTATCATTCATATTTTATTTCTAATATTTTCTTTACATTTTTTTAGGTACCTGCCAAAGTTGACCAACTTGTCTTTAATTCCTTGCATATTTTAATTATAATTATTTTAACAGTTCATTGGATGATTTTATTATCTGGATCTCCTGTGGATCTGTTTCTATTGTCACTTTTCCCTCTTGGCTTTTGAGCCTCAGTTTCTGGAACACCTAGTATATTCAATAGACTGTTGGAGAGTGTATATAAAGATTATGCAGATATTTTTGAGGCATTGGAAAAATGTTTTTCCTCCAGAGAGCTGCACTGTTTTCTGCCATGCAAGTAGAGACAGTGAAAACTATTACAAATCAAGATATATTATTTGTCACAGGGCTTCAATTTGGGGGACTACTTGTATAGTTCTGACTAGACTTAATTTTAGGGTATAGCCTTATATAATGAATGACCCTTAGAAAACTGACATTTACCAAGACAACTTTCTATTTAGCTCTCTCTAAATCAAATTTTTGTCTTCTGACATCTTTGAAGCTGCTGAAAGCTCTGCTCAGCTTCTCAGCCTCTTGTCTACAGATTATGGAACCAGCCATCAATTGCCTCAAAGCAGGAATTGGCAGACTATGTCTATAAAAAGCTGGATAACAAACATTTTAGACTTTTCAAACACAAAATTGAATATACTATATAGGCAATCACACAGCAAGAGAGTTATCTCCTACTCTATCCTAATTCATTTTCATGGGGAGTGCCATCCCAATGGTCAGCATATTTTGTGCCCAGTTGTCATATGGCAGAGACATTGTCCAGATGAAGAGTGACCAGCACGAGGGGAGAGGCCAAGTGGACAGGCAGGCATGGAGAATAAGGAGAAGGCGCTCCATGGTCAGTTTAACTTTCTACTTCACTGAAACTGAGGTCTCTGTACACGCTTCTCTTTCCTTTTGGAACCCAGCCAACTCCACTTCAGAAGCTTGTGGATTGGAGTCAACTCATTGGGCAACCACTTCCCAAACTGAGATTCTAGGTTGCTGGCAGTTACTAAAAGCAGAGTTCTTAACTTTTAACTTTTATGTGGAGGCCAACATGAGCCAGGATCAGCAGTAACCAACAGTCATTGGCTGGGAAGGCAGGGCTGAGAGTAGACGGGGTCGGGGGTGGGGGGGAGTAGAGGGGTTGAGGAAGATGTTCCCACTTGGTCCCCATAGCTCACAGGGCTGGGCTGCTTAAAGGCACACATGGATTATGCAAAAAACTGGCAGCAAGCTAAGTATGGCTTAAAGGTTACAGTTTGCCAACACCCAATTTAGAGTGAACAAGGGCTCCTGATTCCTGACTACTCACTTTATTTCCTTTTGTAAGATGGTAATCCAGAAAATGTTTACAGCATGGGTAGCTTTCTGATTTTTCAAATATATTTTTACATGTATGTGAAGATTTTCTTTTTCTCAATGGAGGGTTTAGTCTAAAACAGCTTTTCAGCCTCACTCTACTGACACCTTGGGTCATATAATTCTTCATTGCAACGGCCTCTCTTATGCATTGTATTATAGGATGTGCAGCAGTTTGATTGACCTTTATTCCAGTGAATAGAGCTCTCTGATGGCTTTCACATCTACCAATTTAACAGAAAACTGTGGTTACAGACAGTCAACTGTACTAAACCACTTTATATAAGGGAGTTGAGCACTTAGAGATTTGGGTATCCATAAGAAGCTGAAACCAGTCTTCTGTATTTACCAAGGGATAAATGCAGAAGGATTATGTAATATATGCTGAGCCTAGTAATTTGTATATAATGAACTATTTAGAGAGCTAAGAATGTTCCTAAATATGTAAATATACAAAAAATAAATAATACTTCAGATAACAATAAATAATAAAATTATTAAAATCCATATATAATTTAAATTACACATGTTTCTTAAGTGATTACCTGTCTATGAATGTTAAGTGATTACATGTTTATGAATTTTTCTAAACTTATTTTATATTATGAGCATATTTAACCCTCAGAATAATCTGAGGAGAGAGGGACATTATTGTCTTCATTTAAAATATGCAGAAAATGAAACTCAGAGAGGTTAAGTAACTTGCTCAACACTGAGAGCAGGTAAGTGACAGAACCAGGAGTCAAGCTGAGGTAATCAGTCACTAGAGTCTGAGCTGTCATCATTTGCTATTTTTAAGGAATGAAGTTTTATAATAAAAATGTGCTTTAAATTTTTGGTTGCAAGGATTTCTCGATGTGATAAATTTTATTGGATTAGTTTCTATGTTTCTCTTTGGGATTCTTTTAATACTCGTTAATATCTCTTTTTAAAAGTTTGAAGGCAGAATTCAGTTTAAGATCATTTTATTCTGTACTTAAATAAGTTGAATCATGTTCATAATAATAAGATTTTGAATTATATGCACATGTATTTAAAATTTCGCAGGAGGAATTCAGTATAGAAATCATAAAATATTTTCTGACAATAATGATATTTAACTACCACTGTTGCCAAAAAGTAGAATTTGCATAGCTGGAAAAATAATACAACATTTAACAATATGCCTGCTATAACTGAGCAGCGTAACACCCTAAAGGGATTTAGGTCATAGATACAATTACTAGGTGAAAATTCACTATTTAAAGATGCTGAAAACAGAGGAAAGGTTACTACAGGATGTAGAGAGGTACAAATAAAAGAGATGAACGGACATTTTTAAGTAATAATTCCTGTCCCCCAAATTCAACTGTTATTAGTTATATAATTAATAAGTAAAAATATAAGATACATGTATTGCTATAGAATTTTGAGCTCAAAATGTCAAATACTGATAATATACCTGAGTTGAACTAGAAAAATGATGATGCAAAAAAATGAGAACTATTTCACTAGACAGGGGGAAGGTAAGGACTTTCCATATTTAACCACGATTAAATCTGATAAGTAGAAATATTTATTAGTGTTCATACAAGTAGAAATATTTATGTCCAGGCATACGTGCACACATATCTACATTATGTGTTATGTACTTTTTTGTCTGACCTACTTGCTACTTCTCTGTCTATTATGACCTAAACATCCATTGATCAGGCTCAGAAAAATTTGTGTTTCCTAATACAGTAGTATAGTCATGATCTTAGCATAATCTATTCTCCCAAATTACATACTGAAACCTTCAGTTTAATAGCAGGGAGATAGATTATCTAGAGCCCAAATGTGGGTCATTCATGTTAAATTTGAAAAAAACTATATGTCATATTTAAATAGTACATGAGATGTTGTTAGAAGGTTTTCTTGTTATCAAGTTATTATTTCATATCTGTGAAGTACACACAGAAAAGTAATAAAGGGAAAAATCCTAGGTTATAAGAAATAATTATTTAGTGTTTTCCCAGAGGTTTGTAGCCTATGTGAGACTACTAAAAACATGATTTGACATTGGTTCTAACCACAGAGGTGTGACTAATACTAGTCTAGCCATTAAATAATAAAATAGAAAACTGTATGAGGCAACTCTTTGCAAACCCTGGACAAAAGGACATGGGTTGCAATCCTTAAGAGTTTGGGAATATGTGGAATGAGCCCACAAGAGCCCTGGCTCTACATCTAGAGGCACTTTATAGAACAGAAGAAAGCAAAGGACCAGCAGTTCTGTGTTCACAGTAGACATGCTAAAATGAGAAAGCACAGATTGGTGTTATGGACTATTGTGCTAGCTGGAAATGTGCATTAAGATACTGGCCAGAAGGGGGATAAATAGGGAAGGAGCCCCAGAAACTTATATGGAACTCCCTTTATTCGTTGGTTGAATATTAAGTTGCATGTATTTTGAGTGAGACTCTGCAAGGCCTGAAAGAGAACAGCTGCTAGGAACTGTAGGCTAAATAAAGATTTCAGTATCTCTGGGGTGATAAGAGACATAGAAAGAAATAAAGTTAAGTCGCTCAACCATGTCTGACTCTTAGTTACCCCATGGACTGTAGCCTGCCACCCTCCTCAGTCCATGGAATTTTCCTGACAAGGATACTGGAGTGCGTTGCCATTTCCCTATCCAAGGGAGCTTCCCAACCTAGGGATCAAACCCAGTCTCCCGCACTGCAGGAAGATTCTTTACTGTCTGAGCCACCAGGGATGAGACAATGAAGTTCAGCCAAAAAAAAAAAAAAGTTTTTGCTTAGTGTTCTTGAATTCAGTTGATATGTAGAAGGTCCCAGACTTGTCAAGTGATGACAAAGCCTCTAGTAACAAAGCTTTCAAAACGCTTCAAAAGATAAGCTTATACACTAGTAAATTAATGCCTACCAGGATAAAACAACACTCTCCAAAGAAAGGCAAGAGAAACTGACCAAAAGAAGGTCTGCTGCTGCTGCTGCTGCTGCTGCTAAGTCGCTTCAGTCGTGTCCGACTCTGTGCAACCCCATAGACGGCAGCCCACCAGGCTCCTCTGTCCCTAGGATTCTCCAGGCAAGAACACTGCAGTGGACTGCCATTTCGTTCTCCAATGCATGAAAGTGAAAAGTGAAAGTGAAGCCACTCAGTCATGTCCGACTCTTAGCGACCCCATGGACTGTAGCCTACGAGGCTCCTCCCTCCATGGGATTTTCCAGCAAGAGTACTGGAGTGGAGTGCCATTGCCTTCTCTGAAAAGAAGGTGTACATTTCAGAATTAGTAAGCAACCTGTATATATTCAAGTATATTTAGAAACTTAAATAAATGTATCATCATAAAAAAGGAAAAAGTGAACCTGAAAGCTTTAATATTTAAAATAAAAAGGGTGTTAATAAATGGGTTAAATAGTGATTGAAAACAACAGAAGAAAAGGATTATCCAGTCCACAGACTGAAAAGAATACATAAAGACAGAGGCTCAAAGATTTATAAGACAAAATCAGGTGGCATACTAAATATAATTGTTGTCACAGGTGTAGGCAAAGAGTAAAAACAGGACAGAAAAAAGATTTGAAAAAATGAGGTCTTCAAGCTATTCAGAATTTGATTAGACCAAGAGGGAGAAAAGATTGCAGAGGAATAGGACAGGGAGAACACTTTTTCCCTCACTACTTCATCAAAAGAACATTTCAACGCTAAGTAAACCCCATAAAACAAATTCTGATTGCTGGCAGAGGACATCAGGCATCCAGCAAAGCAGATCATTGGCTTCAAAAACTGGTAGGAATAAATATAAAAGATGAAAAAAGGGACAAAGGAGGTAGGGAGGAAGCCTTGTCCTGGGAAGGGAATCCCATCCCGGGAAGAGACTCTTAAAAAGAGAAGTTTCCAAACATCAGGAAACGTTCTCGCAACAGAGTCTGTGGCGAGCCCTGGAAGCACAGAGGGCAACATAACAGGAAGGAAAAATAAATAAATAATTAAAACCAACAGATTACGAGTTCAACATGAAAATCCCCAGCGGATAAGCAGTGCAAACTCCTGCATCCGACACTAGCAAGTGGGGGTTGGGCAGGGAGGAATGGGACTCGCCAGCGGCAGTGCTTTCTAAGAACTGGACTGCAGGAGACGTGGGCTGCAGGGCTTTTCTTGAGAATCGGGTCGTAACGTGGCCAGAATTGGGTCCGTGCGTGGCCAGACAAACTATCTTGGACTAGCAAACCAGACCGTGGGATAGCTAACACATGAAACGCTCAAACATAAGACACTGACAGGCCCACGCACAGAACAAAGGACGGATGGGAAATAGCCGGCTGCAGACCATCCCCCTCTGGTGACAGGCAGCCAGAGCCTTAAGTGCTGGAAGGGGGCAATCGCAGCTCAAGAGAGACGTTACCTACCAAATTGCAAGCAGGTTTCTTTGCTAATTAAGACTTCTGGGGGGCTCTGGACAGTCATCATCTGCCTGAGAAAGAGCCCCAGCGGCACTCCCAGAAAATTGGCCAGAAACCGCAGCAATTTTGCTCGCCAAACTCGCTAGCTACTCGGACCTGGGAAGGGCACAAAGCGCAGGCTCAACCAAATCTGCGCCTCGGAGGGCTTCCCTGAATGAGGAGCCAGAGTGGCTTAGACCGGGGAGGTGCATAAAGCCTAGGGCAGGCCTCAGACGGTTATCTGCGAGAAGGGGCAAGCTCAGCGCAGAGTCCAACACCACCCTCCCTGTGTCAAGACAGAAATCAGACACCGAAGAGACCAGCAAACAGAGGAAGTCAAACAGAGGGAACTGCCTTGGTAGCGACCCCACACAGCCCACAATGCCAGAGAAAGCACCAGATATACCTTTACTATTTTATGATCAAAAATTTTTTTGGGGGAGGGGGATTGATGTGGAAGCATGATTTTTTTGAAGAATTATTTAATTTTTTTTGAAAAAAATTTTCTTCTTTTCTTTGTCTTTTTTTCTAAAATTTCTTAAATTTTTAAGTCCTCTATATCTCTATTTATTATTTTTATAACCTATTATTACTTTTCAAAAAAAACACCTTTTTAAAGCAAACGCTGTATATAATCTTTTTGGTAGTGGAAGTTGTTGTCTTTTAATAATTCTGGAGTCTTTTATTTTTAATTTTTTCTCCTTCTTCTTTTCTTTAATAATTTATTTTTGAAAATCCAATCTCTACTCCAGATTTTTAATCTCAACATTTTGGTATTTGTTGCCAATTTTGTACATTTAAAAACCTAATCTTCAGTACCCAATTTTACATGAGTGCGAGATTACTGGCTTGACCACTCTCTCCTCCTTTGGACTCTATTTTTCTCCACCAGGTGGCCTCTGTCTCCTCCCTCCCCCTCCTCTTCTCTACCCAACTCTATGAATCTCTGTGTGTTCCAGAAGGTGGAGAACACTCAGGGAACTGGTTACTGGCCGGACCTGTATCCCTCCTTTTCATCTCCCTCTTTTATACTCCTGGCCACCTCTGTCTACTTCCTCCCTCTCCTCTTCCAAGTATAACTCTGTGACCACCTTTGAGAAGTCCAGACTTTGGAGCGCACACAAGAAAGTGGTTACAGGCTAGCTTGCTCTCTCCTCTTGATTCTACCTCATCCCATTCCACTCACCTCTAACTACCCCCCTCCCTCTTCCCTCCTCCAAGTAACTCAGTGATCCTCTAGGGGCGACCCTCAAGGTGGAGAAACCTATCATCTTTATCCTAGATGTTTTAACATTAGTGCTGTATAAATGGAGAAATCATGAGGCTATTGTAAAAAAAAAATCTGAAAACCAGAAACAGGAGGCTTAAGACTGAATCCTGAAATCATCAGAGAATTCCTGAATACAGGGAACATTATCCAATAGGAGCTCATCAAACGCCTTCATAACTACACTGAAATTGAGCACCACCCAAGGGCTAACAAGTTCCAGAACAAGACACACCATGAAAATTTTCCAACAACACAAGAACAAGCCCCTGAGCTTCAATATACTGACAGCTCAAAATACTCCAAAACCATTGACGTCTCATAACCCATTACTAGACACTTCACAGCACTCCAGAGAGAAGAAATCCAGCTCCAACCACCAGAACTCCAACACAAGCGTCCCTAATCAAGAAACCTTGTCAAGCCACTGATACAACGCCACACACAGGGGGAAGCTAAATAATAAAGAGAATTCCACAAATTCCCAGAATATAGAAATGCCACCCCAAACGCAGCAATATAAACAAGATGAAGAGACAGAGGAATACCCAGCAGGTAAAAGAATAGGAGACATGCCCACTAAACCAAACAAGAGAGGAAGAGATAGGGAATCTAACTGAGAAAGAATTCCGAATAATGATAGTGAAAATGATCCAAAATCTTGAAATCAAAATGGAATCACAGATAAATAGTCTGGAGAAAAGGATTGAGAAGATGCAAGAAAGGTTTAACAAGGACTTAGAAGAAATAAAAAAGAGTAAATATTTAATGAATAATGCAATAAAGGAGATCAGAAACACTCTGGAGGCAACAAATAGTAGAATATCAGAGGCAGAAGATAGGATTAATGAAATAGAAGATAGAATGGTAGAAATTAATGAATCAGCGAGGGAAAAAGAAAGATGAATTAAAAGAAATGAGGACAACCTCAGAGACCTCCAAGACAATATGAAACGCTCCAACATTCGAACTATAGGAGTCCCAGAAGAAGAAGACAAAAAGAAAGACCATGAGAAAATACTTGAGGAGATACTAGTTGAAAACTTCCCTAAAATGGGGAAGGAAATAATCACCCAAGTTCAAGAAACCCAGAGAGTGCCAAACAGGATAAACTCAAGGCAAAACATCCAAAGACATATATTAATCAAGCTAACAAAGACCAAACACAAAGAACAAATATTAAAAGCAGCAAGGGAAAAACAACAAATAACACACAAGGGGATCCCCATAAGAATAACAGCAGATCTCTCAATAGAAACTCTTTAGGCCAGGAGGGAATGGCAAGACATACTTAAAGTGATGAAAGATAACAACCTTCAGCCAAGACTACTGTACCCAGCAAGAATCTCCTTCAAATATGAAGGAGAAATCAAAAGCTTTACAGACAAGCAAAAACTGAGAGAATTCAGCACCACCAAACCAGCTCTCCAACAAATGCTAAAGGATAGACTTCAGACAGGAAACACAAAAGAGAATATAAACCCGAACCCAAAACAATAAAGTAAATGGCAATGGGATCATACTTATCAATAATTACCTTAAATGTAAATAGGTTGAATGCCCCAACCAAAAGACAAAGACTGGCTGAATGGATACAAAAACAAGACCCCTATATATGCTGCCTACAAGAGACCCACCTCAAAACAAGCGACACATACAGGCTGAAAGTGAAGGGCTGGAAAAAGATATTCCATGCAAACAGAGACCAAAAGAAAGCAGGAGTAGCAATACTCATATCTGATAAAACAGACTTTAAAACAAAGTCATTAAAGACAAAAGACAAAGACTGGCTGAATGGATACAAAAACAAGATCCCTATATATGCTGTTTACAAGAGACGCACCTCAAAACAACAGACACATACAGACTGAAAGTGAAGGGCTGGAAAAAGATATTCCATGCAAACAGAGACCAAAAGAAGGCAGGAGTAGCAATACTCATATCCGATAAAATAGACTTTAAAACAAAGGCTGTGAAAAGAGACAAAGAAGGCCACTACATAATGATTAAAGGATCAATCCAAGAAGAAGATATTACAATTATAAATATATATGCACCCAACATAGGAGCATCGCAATATGTAAGACAAATGCTAACAAGCATGAAAGGAGAAACTAATAATAACACAATAATAGTGGGAGATTTTAATACCCCACTCACACCCATGGACAGAAAAATTAAACAGAAAATTAACAAAGAAACACAAACTTTAAATGATACAATAGACCAGTTAGACCTAATTGATATCTATAGGACATTTCACCCCAAAACAATGAATTTCACCTTTTTCTCAAGTGCACACGGAACCTTTTCCAGGATAGATCACATCCTGGGCCATAAATCTAACCTTGGTAAATTCAAAAAAATTGAAATTATTCCAAGCATCTTCTCTGACAATAATGCACTAAGGTTAGATCTCAATTATAGGAGAAAAACTATTAAAAATTCCAACATTTGAAGGCTGAACAACACCCTTCTGAATAATCAACAAATCAAAGAAGAAATTAAAAAAGAAATCAAAATATGGATCGAAATGAATGAAAATGAAAACACAACTACACAAAACCTGTGGGACACTATAAAAGCAGTGCTAAGAGGAAAGTTCACAGCAATACAGGCATACCTCAAGAAACAAGAAAAAAGTCAAATAAATAACCTAACTCTACACCTAAAGCAACTAGAAAAGGAAGAAATAGAGAACCCCAGAGTTAGTAGAGGGAAAGAAATCTTAAAAATTAGGGCAGAAATAAATGCAAAAGAAACAAGAGACCATAGCAAAAATCAACAAAGCAAAAAGCTGGTTCTTTGAAAGGATAAATAAAATTGACAAACCATTAGCCAGACTCATCAAGAAACAAAGAGAAAAAAATCAAATCAATAAAATTAGAAATGAAAATGGAGAGATCATGACAGACAACACAGAAATACAAAGAATCATAAGAGACTACTATCAGCAATTATATGCCAATAAAATGGACGACCTGGAAGAAATGGACAAATTCTTAGAAAAGTACAACTTTCCAAAACTGAACCAGGAAGAAATAGAAAATCTTAACAGACCCATCACAAGCATGAAAATTGAAACTGTAATCAGAAATCTTCCAGCAAACAAAAGCCCAGGTCCAGATGGCTTCACAGCTGAATTCTACCAAAAATTTCGAGAAGAGCTAACACCTATCTTACTAAAACTATTCCAGAAAATTGCAGAGGAAGGTAAACTTCCACACTCATTCTATGAGGCCACCATCACCCTAATACCAAAACCTGACAAAGATGCCACAAAAAAGAGAACTACAGGCCAATCTCACTGATGAACATAGATGCAAAAATCCTTATCAAAATCCTAGCAATCAGAATCCAGCAACACATTAAAAAGATCATACACCACGGCCAAGTGGGCTTTATTCCAGGGATGCAGGGATTCTTCAATATCCGCAAATCAATCAATGTAATTCACCATTAACAAATTGAAAAATAAAAATCATATGATTATCTCAATAGATGCAAGAAGGCCTTTGACAAAATTCAACATCCATTTATGATAAAAACTCTCCAGAAAGCAGGAATAGAAGGAATGTACCTCAACATAATAAAAGCTATATATGACAAACCCACAGCAAACATTATCCTCAATGGTGAAAAATTGAAAGCATTTCTCCTAAAGTCAGGAACAAGAAAAGGGTGTCCGCTTTCACCACTACTATTCAATATAGTTCTGGAAGTTATGGCCACAGCAATCAGAGCAGAAAAAGAAATAAAAGGAATCCAAATTGGAAAAGAAGAAGTAAAACTCTCACTGTTTGCAGATGACATGATCCTCTACATAGAAAATCCTAAATACTCAACCAGAAAACTACTAGAGCTAATCAATGAATATAGTAAAGTTGCAGGATATAAAATCAACACTCAGAAATCCCTTGCATTCCTATACACTAATAATGAGAAAGTAGAAAAAGAAGTTAAGGAAACAATTCCATTCACCATTGCAACGAAAAGAATAAAATACTTAGGAATATACCTACCTAAAGAAACTAAAGACCTATATATCGAAAACTATAAAACACTGATGAAAGAAATCAGAGGACACTAATAGATGGAGAAATATACCATGTTCATGGATTGGAAGAGTCAATATAGTGAAAATGAGTATACTACCCAAAGCAATCTACAGATTCAATGCAATTCCTATCAAGCTACCAGCAGTATTTTTCACAGAACTAGATCAAATAATCTCAAGATTTGTATGGAAAAACAAAAAACCTCGAATAGCCAAAGCAATCTTGAGAAAGAAGAATGGAACGGGAGGAATCAACTTGCCTGACTTCAGGCTCTACTACAAAGCCACAGTCATTAAGACAGTATGGTACTGGCACAAAGACAGAAAAATAGATCAATGGAACAAAATAGAAAGCCCTGAGATAAACCCACACACCTATGGACACCTTATCTTCGACAAAGGAGGCAAGAATGTACAATGGAGTAAAGACAGTCTCTTTAACACGTGGTGCTGGGAAAACTGGTCAACCACTTGTAAAAGAATGAAACTAGATCTCTTTCTAACACCACACACAAAAATAAACTCTAAATGGATTAAAGATCTAAATGTAAGACCAGAAACTATAAAATTCCTAGAGGATAATATAAGCAAAACACTCTCTGACATAAATCACAGCAGGATCCTCTATGATCCACCTCCCAGTATAATGGAAATAAAAGCAAAAATAAACAAATAGGATCTAATTAAAATTAAAAGCTTCTGCACAACAAAGGAAACTATAAGCAAGGTGAAAAGACAGTCTTCTGAATGGGAGAAAACTATAGCAAATGAACTAACTAATCTCAAAAATATACAAGCAACTTATGCAGCTCAACTCCAGAAAAATAAACGATCCAATCAAAAAATGGGCCAAAGAACTAAATAGGCATTTCTCCAAAGAAGACATACGGATGGCTAACAAACACATGAAAAGATGCTCAACATCACTCATTATCAGAGAAATGCAAGTCAAGACCACAATGAGGTACCATTTCACACCAGTCAGAATGGCTGCAATCCAAAAGTCTACAAGCAATAAATGCTGGAGAGGGTGTGGAGAAAAGGGAACCCTCTTACACTGCTGGTGGGAATGCAAAGTAGTACAGCCACTATGGAAACAGTGTGGAAATTCCTTTAAAAATTGCAAATAGAATTGCCCTATGACCCAGCAATCCCACTACTGGGCATACACACTGAAGAAACCAGAACTGAAAGAGACACATGTACCCCAATGTTCATTGCAGCACTGTTTATAATATCCAGGACATGGAAACAACCTAGATGTCTATCAGTAGATGAATGGATAAGAAAACTGTGGTACATTTACACAATGGAGTATTACTCAGCCCTTACAAAGAATAAATTTGACTCAGTGCTAATGAGATGGATGAAATGGAAGCCGATTATACAGAGTGAAATAAGCCAGAAAGAAAAAACACCAATACAGTATACTGACACATATATATGGAATTTAGAAAGATAGTAATGATGACCCTGTATGTGAGACAACAAAAGAGACACAGAGATACAGAATGGACTTTTGGACTCTGAGGGAGAGGGAGTGGGTGGGATGGTTTGGGAGAATGGCATTGAAATAGGTATACTATCATATAAGGAACGAAGTGCCAGTCTATGTTCAATGCAGGATGCAGGATGCTTGGGGCTGGTGCACGGGATGATCCAGGGAGATGATGTGGGGTGGGAGGTGGGAGGGGGCTTTGACATTGGGAGATCGTGGACACCTGTGGCTGATTCGTGTCAATGTATGGCAAAACAAATACAGTATTGTAACGTAGAATAAAGTATTTAAAAAAAAAAGAATTTGATTAAACACAAACTTCAAGATCCAGGAAAGTCAGCAAATCCTAACAGAATGAGTAGAAATAAAACACATCTGGAGTCATCATACTTTGACAGCTGAAAATCATAAATCAAGGTAAAATATTGGAAGAAGCGAGCAAAGCAACACATCACATATGAAAACAATGAAATAAATGGCTATAGACTTCTAATTAGAAACAGTGTGGACCAAACACAGAAGAGAATAATCTTGAAGAAAAAAATTAAAAAGTCATCCCCTCAGAATTCTATACTAAGTGAAAAACTGTTCAAATGCAAATATGAAACAAAAGCATTCTCAGATTAGAAAAATACTAATTAAATTCATATTATTCACACTGAAAGAAAGTGACCAATATGGAAACTCCAATAGATGGGAAGGGATAAAGAACAACATAAATAGGCACATAACTGTAAAAGACCACTTTTCCCTATTTCTTTAAAATACATATAACTGTATAAAGCAAAAATTATAACAATTTATTATGAGTCTTATAACCTATGCAAATGAATTTCATATGACACAACATAAAATTTAGTAGAAAATAAATGAAAAAATATTATCTCAAGGGTCTTACACTTTATGTGAAGTAACATAATCAACAATAATGCATACTGAAAAATAATAGAAAACAGTAAAAATCAATCATATACATACATAGACACACACACACACAGAAATTAGCTTAAAAGCCCATAGGAAAATTAAATGAAATACTACAATATATTTGATTAATTTACAATAATGACTCTGATGATTGAACAAAGGATTAAAAAATACATAGTTCAAACAGGAAATAAATAATGAAACTGTAGCTCAACCATATCAATAATTTTATTAACTGAAGTGGACTAAACACTCCAGTTGAAGTTAGACTTGAACAAAGATTCAAAAAGAATGTTAAATAGCCAATAACATATGAAAAACACTCAGTGCAATTAACCATCATGAAAATACAATTTGAAAACATAATGTGACATCAATACACACCCAACAACATGGCTAAAATTAAAAATATTGAGTAACACCACCAAATGCTTGCAAGGGTGTGGATCAACCATAAATCCAACACAAGGCTAGCAGATGTGCAAAGCTGTGCTAGTGCTTTGGAAAAGAAATTTCTTGTAAAATTAAATATGCATTTAACTTTTAACCCAGAATTTCTCTCTTAGTATTTTTCCAATGGGTCACAAATTTATGTTTATGAATCTAAATATTCAAAGAAGTTATTACTTATATTAGCAAAACATAGGAAACAATCCAAATTTCTATCAAAAGGAAAATAAATATTATAGTATGTTCATACACTGGAATGTTAATAATCAATGAAAAAGAATAAACTGATGCAAGTAGAAACAAAGACAAATATCACTCACATTATGCTCAAATCAAGAACTATGCTCAACTTCATTGGGCACAATGGAGTTTTACAGTAAACTCCATTTGTATGATTGTAATTCTAGAAGTAAATTTACCTCATGGTGAAAAAAATCAAAACAGAATTTTCCCATTCATAGGGAAGGAGGTGGGATAGGCTTAGTATGTAAAACAAAGAATTATTTCTGGAGAGATGGGATTACTTTATATCTTCAAAGGGATATGGATTACATGGGTGTTATATTTGCCAAAATTCATTTATTGTACATTTAAGGCCTGTACATCTATCTCACTGTATGTAATTTTTATCTCAGAAAAACTCAACCAAAAAAACGTCCACAGCTAACATCATACATTCAGAAAATGAAGATCATGGCATCCGGTCCCATCACTTCATGGGAAATAGATGGGGAAACAGTGGGAACAGTGTCAGACTTTATTTTGGGGGTCTCCAAAATCACTGCAGATGGTGATTGTGGCCATGAAATTAGAAGACGCTTACTCCTTGGAAGAAAAATTATTACCAACCTAGACAGTATATTCAAAAGCAGAAACATTACTTTGCCGACTAAGGTCTGTTTAGTCAAGGCTGTGTTTTTTCCTGTGGTCATGTATGGATGTGAGAGTTGGACTGTAAAGAAGGCTAAGTGCCGAAGAACTGATGCTTTTAAACTGTGGTGTTGGAGAAGACTCTTGAGAGTTCCTTGGACTGCAAGGAGATCCAACCAGTCCATTCTGAAGAAGATCAGCCCTGGAATTTCTTTGGAAGGGATGATGCTAAAGCTGAAACTCCAGTACTTTGGCCACCTCATGCGAAGAGCTGACTCATTGGAAAAGACTCTGATGCTGGGAGGGATTGGAAGGAGGAGGAGAAGAGGACAACCAAGGATGAGATGGCTGGATGGCATCACTGACTCGATGGACGTGAGTCTGAGTGAACTCTGGGAGATGGTGATGGACAGGGAGGCCTGGCGTGCTGTGATTCATGGGGTCACAAAGAGTCGGACATGACTGAGCGACTGAACTGAACTGACAGATATATGAGAAGAAAAAACAATGTACTTTTAGAGTATAAGGCTATGATTCTAAAAATATTCTTAGAAAAAAATCTCAAATTGGCTGTTATTGCAAGACAGAATTTTAGTTTCTTTCAATTCATCAGTTATTTATCGTGTGTCTACTAAATAAAAAACATAATTATGCCAAATGACATATCAAGTTTACTGCCTTTGTGCCTAGGAAGTCTATATACTAGAAAAAGAAATGAGACATACTCAGAAGTCTATTATTTAATTCAGTATGTGGAAAGTAACAAATGAGTAAATTGTTAGAGGTTGGATAACTTTATGATCACTATATGATTTAAGGGTACCCAAAACTTAAAAAAGAAAAAAATGTGGACTCATTTCACTGAAAAAGGTTACATGGTGCCAGCATCTTTAACCTCAAATGTGGTTATATAAATCCAGTCTCTACTGAAGCTCTGCTTCTTTTGTGTAGGCTTCACTTGTAGACAGAATGCTTACCTGTGGTGCTTCCCAACAGATCCAGCATATGTATGTATGTATATATGTATGTATGTATATATGTATGTATGTATTAATATGTGTGTGTGTGTGTGTGTGTATATATATATATATATATATATATATGATTAAATTCTACTAGCATTGGGCTAGTCTCACAGGTCTCAATTAAGTTGTATTAATATCTACGAATCAACATATGGCTGGGTTGAGGAGGGAAGGGGGAGCCTCGAGGGTGTAGCTTGGCTTAAATGTATGTCACATGTACTATTCTTCTACTACTCAGGATAGTAGGATAATTTTTTCAAAAGAAAGTTTACTATTATGAGAAGAGAGGATGATAAACATTAAATGGAGCAATGTGTGTATATATATATATGTACATACACAAATTATGTACAAACTATATACATGTGTACATACTATGTATGAATGAATTGTGTGTCTGAGTAATTAAAAGTTGTAGAATTGAGCTAGACCTTGAGAATTTAGATAGATGAAGACTCAGAAAAAATAAAACATTCAGGTTGTAGGGCTTATGAAGCAAATGGACACTGACCAAAAAATTGAATGGTTAAAAAAGGGCAAATTTGACTAGAGGACTGTGTGTGCGTGTGTGTGTGCATGTGTGTGCATGTGTGTGTGTGTGTGTGTGTGTGTGTGTGTGTGCATAATATATATTGAGGACTCATGTGAAATGATGTCCCTCACACCAGTCAGAATGGCCATCATCATAAAATCTATAGTTAATAAATACTTGAGGAAGGGTGTTCATTGGAAGGACTGATGTTGAGGCTGAAACTACAATACTTTGGCCACCTCATGCAAAGAGTTGACTCATCGGAAAAGACTCTGATGCTGGGAGGGATTGGGGGCAGAAAGAGAAGAGGATGACAGAGGATGAGATTGCTGGATGGCATCACCGACTCAATGCACATGAGTTTGGGTGAACTCTGGGAGTCAGTGATGGACAGGGAGGCCTGGCATGCTGCGATTCATGGGGTCGCAAAGAGTTGGACATGACTGAGCGACTGAACTGAACTGAACTGAGAAGGTGTAGAGGAAAAAGGAACCTTGCTACACTGTTGGTAGTAATGTAAATTGGTTCAGACACTATGAAAATCAGTATCTAAGGTCCTTGAGAAATTAAAAACAGAGTTATCATAACATCTTGCAATCTCACTCCTGAGCTTATATCCAGAAAGAAAGAAAGTGAAGACGCTCAGTTGTGTCCAACTCTGCGACCCCGTGACTGTAGCCTAGCAAGCTCCTCTGCCCATGGAATTTTCCAGGCAAGAATACTGGAGTGGGTTGCCATTTCCTTCTCCTGGGGATCTTCCCCACCCAGGGATTGAACCCAGGTCTCCCGCATCTCAGGCAGACGTTTTACCATCTGAGCCACAGGAAGTCCCAGAATATATCCAGAGAAAACTGTAATGCAAAAAGATACATGCATCCTATTTATTGCAACACCATTGACAGTAGCCATGAACTGGAGCCTGCCAGGCTCCTCTGTCCATGGGATTCTCCAAGCAAGAGTACTGGAGTGGGTTGCCATTTCCTTCTCCATGGGAACTTCCTGACCCAGGAATTGAACCCAGGTCTGCACTACAGGCAGATGCTTTACTGATGCCACCTTAATGGCCATTGATGGATGAATGAATAAAGGAAATGTGGTATATAGACACAATGGAATATTATTCAGTCATAAAAAGATGAAATAATGCCATTCACAGAAACATGAATGGACCTAGAGATTATCACATTAAGTGAAGCAAGATAAAGACAAATAGAAGAACAAGAACCTACTATATAGTCAGGGAAATATTTTCAACATCTTATAACAACCTATGACGGAAAAAAAGCTGAAAAAATATATGAGTAACTGAGACAGTCTGCTCTACAACTGAAACTAACACACCTTGTAATTTAAATACACTTAAATTTAAAATGGTTAAAAAAAAAGAGAAAGAGAGATCTTATTAGGTTTGTATTCTGCACCATCAGATTTTTTAATTGCTTTAATTTCCTCATATCCCCAGGAGATCACTTACAATTTTCTATGTGTCTCCCCAATTTACTTTCTATTGAATAGTTTTAAACCTCCCTTCCTATACTCTTCACCTACACTCTGGTTTCTCTGGAAAAGGCAGTAAAAGCAGTCTTATTGCCATCTTTTACTTATTAACATTTTTTCACTTTCACCAGCTTAATGCAACATTCAGCATTTGGCCTTTTGCCACCTTACTTATTCTTTTCTGCTTGAATTCTCAATTCCTGCCTTTAAAAAAATCAATACCAAATAAGCAATATGGAGATCTGAAGAAACAAAGGCCAAAGGCAAAAATACTGTTATGAGCAGCATTTATATGCCTATATGTGTATGTGCATACTTACTCAGCCGTGCCCAACTCTCTGTGGTGCCTGGAACTCTAGTCTACCAGGCTCCTCTGTTTATGGAATTATCCAGGTAAGAATACTGAAGTGGGTAGCCATTCCCTTTTCTAGGGGATTCTCCCAACTCAGTTATTAAACCTGCATCTCTGGTGTCTCCTGCATTAGCAGGCAGATTCTTTACAACTAGTATCACCAGGGAAGCCCCTGTGTGGGTATGAGTAGCTAGGATGAAAACACAGATGATAAAACTAGACTCTATTCTATTTTCTATTATAACATAACATTTCTTTTAAAATCTATGATCATGATTGTGTCCAGATCCTACCTGTTGTCAACCCATACAGTTGTAATGTATAAGCCAGCAACCAAATAGGATACACGTGGTTTTCTAATCAAATAGGGATAAGGCCTTTGAAACCTCTGCTTATGAGTTTATCTAATAATCTGTATCATATGTCTACACTATTGCACAATCAACCCATTTTTCTTTGCTAAGTGTTCTATATATGTTCAAAAACAGTTCCCTAAAACGAACAAGTTTCTTTGACCAAACTTGATTCATAGAAATAACCAGATACCACCATTAACTTTATTGAGCATATGACTTATGGTCACAAACCATAGTCAGTACTGAAGGTGTAACAAAATGCCTTTCTGTGATCAAAGATTAACTGCCAGAGATTCAAACGTGCCATGGCAGCAGTCACATTACCAAAAACTTTAACATACATTTCTGAGTTGATAATACTAATATGAATGTTCACATATTTATTTAAAGTAATACCTGCTATTTCTTTTTTTTTTAATTAAAAAGTTTCTTCTTAATATCATGACAAATGAAACCTACCAAAGCCCTCCTAGCTACTCTGGAATGTTAACTTCAAAGGAAGGCAATAAATTCTTGGTAGGAAACCCTCAGCTCTTCTACTTCCTTAAACTTTATTTTAGGTCATAGAGTAATGATAAAAAATCAAAAAATAAGAACAAAAACATCCATTGTTTAAGTGTCTGTTCCTATTATTTTAAAAAATAGAACTTTACTTTTTCTTTTATATTTATTTTCATGAGAGCATAAAAATAAGCCCTGAAAATATTTGTAACAACTATTAATTTTATATATGAATTCTCTCAGAGGGAGGGACTAATATACTTGACACAGTATAACATACTTAATATAATCATAATATACATTTTATGACTTTAATATATCTTAAATTGCCAATAAGAGATCACATTGCCAACATCTGCTGGATCATCAAAAAGCAAGAGAGTTCCAGAAAAACATCTATTTCTGCTTTATTGACTATGCCAAAGCCTTTGACTTTGTGAATCACAATAAACTGAGGAAAATTCTGAAAGAGATGGGAACACCAGACCACCTGACCTACCTCTTGAGAAACCTATATGCAGGTCAGGAAGCAACAGTTAGAACTGGACATGGAAAAACAGACTGGTTCCAAATAAGAAAAGGAGTATGTCAAGGGGTTATATATTGTCATGTTGCTTATTTAACTTATATGCAGAGTACATCATGAGAAATGCTGAGCTGGATGAAGCACAAGCTGGAATCAAGATTGCTGGGAGAAATATCAATAACCTCAGATATGCAGATGACATCACCCTTATGGCAGAAAGTGAAGAGGAGCTAAAAAGCCTCTTGATGAAAGTGAAAGAGGAGAGTGAAAAAGTTGGCTTAAAGCTCAACATTCAGAAAACGAAGATCATGGCATCTGGTCCCATCACTTCATGGGAAATAGATGGGGAAACAGTGGAAACAGTGTCAGACTTTATTTTTCTGGGCTCCAAAATCACTGTAGATGGTGACTGCAGCCATGAGATTAAAAGAAGCTTACTCCTCGGAAGGAAACTTATGACCAACCTAGACAGCATATTAAAAAATAGAGACATTACTTTGTTACCAAAGGTCTGTCTAGTCAAGGCTGTGGTTTTTCCAGTGTTCATGTATGGATGTGAGAGTTGGACTATAAAGAAAGCTGAGTGCTGAAGAATTGGTGCTTTTGAACTGTGGTGTTGGAGAAGACTCTTGAGAATCCCTTGAATTGCAAGGAGATCCCACCAGTCCGTTCTAGAGGAGATCAGTCCTGGGTGTTCATTGGAAGGACTGATGTTGAAGCTGAAACTCCAAAACTTTGGCCACCTGAATCAAAGAGCTGACTCATTTGAAAAGACCCTGATGCTGGGAAAGATTGAGTGCAGGAGGAGAAGGGGATGACAGAGGATGAGATGGTTGGATGTCATCACCGACTCAATGGACATGAGTTTGGGTGAACTCCGGGAGTTGGTGATGGACAGGGAAGCCTGATGTGCTGCAGTCCACGGAGTCCCAAAGAGTTGGACACAACTGACCTACTGAACTAAACTGAGCTGAATATATTTTACTTAATGTGTTACTTCTAGGATTTGAAAGATACTATGTCCCAAGTTGCTACACTGATAAATTTTTGGTAACAAATATAAAACAGAAGATGCTTTATTTAGCCACTTTAAGATATACCTTGCGTTGAAAAAATATCATTTTACTTTTAAAATATGAATGACTACCATAGGGTTTTGTAAATTATCAACAAGTTTGCAAACCAAAGCTTTCATCCAGTTACTTTCTCCCAAATCCAATTAAAATACATAATAATACACACAATATACATATTGAAATGCTTTTTATGCAAAAAGGAAAAATTATTTCTAAATACATTGCACTAAGACTAAACTTTCAACTGAAGGCTAAAGAAATATCTTTTGCTTTGCTTTTTCCTATTGACAAAATACTCCATCAGCTTAACTTCTATCATGAAAACAGCTGAAAAACAATTCATCAGAAAAGCTAAATACTTACTAAGCCAGACTAATTACGTACACAAACACATTGATTCTTCCAGTACAATGTTTCTGAACAGCTAAACATTATTGATATTCTTTACAATGTGAATGTTTAAATTAAAACACATGCTTGTCTAAACTATTTTCCATCAGAATTTAGAAACTATTTCTCTGCAGCAATTACAAATAAAATGAAAGAGACAGATTTAACCATGTGATCGTCAAAGACAGTAAAAATCAAATAACTTTGACTGTTGGTTTGGGAGTGGACATATGTATATCTATAGCTGACTTTGTGTGGCAGAAACTAACATGATATTGTAAAACAATTATCTCCCAATTAAAATAAGTTTAAATTTTAGGAAAGTTATCAAAAGGGAGAGAGGGAGAGCTAAGTCTTCTAGTATGCAGTACAAGAGTAAGCAATGGGACCAAGAAAATCATGAGAAAGTGGATCTACAAATACACTGCTTATAATTTCACATTTCTTATCTGAAATAAATGAATTATTTCTGTACAAGTAAATACAGTGAAAAATAAATAGAAGCACAAGCTTAACTGAACCAAAGAATTATTGGCAACTTACATTTTCAAACATGCCTGACTCTCAGATAGTAGCTACTATTGATACCTTAGATATCCTTTATCAATTAAAAATCTATTAGTTTTTTTTTCTCTATTCATGTTCTTAACATGTCAAAGTTCAGACTTCGACACTGAAGCCAATTTATTCTCCCTCTCCACTACTACTACTAAGTCACTTCAGTCGTGTCTGACTCTATGCAACCCCATGGACGGCAGCCCACCAGGTTTTGCCGTCCCCAACAGGCAAGAACACTGGAGTGGGTTGCCATTTCGTTCTCCAGTGCATGAAAGTGAAAAGTGAAAGTGAAGTCGCTCAGTCGTGTCCAACCCTCAGCGACCCCATGGACTGCAGCCTTCCAGGCTCCTCCGTCCATGGGATTTTCCAGGCAAGAGTACTGGAGTGGGGTGCCATTGCCTTCTCCTCCCTCTCCACACATCATGTTTTATATTTAAACAAGAAGAATCAACTTCAAATCATTATCAAGATACTAAAATAAATTTAATATATATAAAATGCTGTTATTTCAAAACAATTCAGGGTTCAACAGAGAGAGTGGAAAAAGAGGCAGACTCTATTCACATTGTTTACTCATCTAGAAGATAATTACTGTGCAACAAATACTGAACTCTCTAGAGGTCTAGGGGACATTCTGACGAATACTCACGATGGCTGCTCATAAGGAACTTTTCATCTTACCTACAGTTTTATACAGATCACTTTCACAAAGTTTCTTTTTAAAAGTTTTATTGAAATATAGTTGATTTACAATGTTGTGTTAATTTTAGGTGTACAGCAAAGTGATTCAGTTAAATATATATATTTATATTCTTGTTGGTTATCTATTTTACACACAGCAGTGTATATATTTTAATCCCAAACTCCTAATTTATCCTTCTCTCACCCCTTTCCCCTTTGGTAACCATAAGTTTATTTTCTATGTCTGTGGATCTATTTCTGTTCTGTAAACAACTTCACTAGTATTTTTTTTTTTCTAAGCTCCCATATGTAAGCGATTTCATCTGTTTGACTTCACTTAGTATGATAGTCTCTAGGTCCATCCATGTTGCTGCAAATGTCATTATTTCCTTCTTTTTTGTGGCTATTTAATATACTTTTACATAGTTTTGAAGTTTTGCACAGTTTGAAGTGCTAAAAGCATTAGCCATAAAGCTCTCTTTATTAGGATACAAATATGTCTTAGCAATAAAAAACAATAATTAATGTTTAAAATTATCTGTTTCCTCTTTTCGGGTGACAAGAAACTAAACATGTATGTATGGCTTTTGAACCCCCAAAAGTCATCCTCATGATTCTCATTGTATGTTTGCAGTTGTTTCTTAAACTCTGACCTCAGCTCCTCTACTCCAAACCCACTTGTCAAATGCTACTATCTCAATTGCTCGGCATAGATTTTTTTACATTTTCTTTTGAACAAGTTTTAAAATTCAAAGGGTCAATGATGTTAAAATATATTACTATGCACACATCTGCTATGCTGGAAAGCCTAACAATTACTTTCTAGAACTCTGTTTTCTCCACATTTGAAATAATCTGCTATTTGTTTATTTGAAGGCCTACAGAACTCAATGTAAAATATATTCCTAAGTTGAGTGAGAGACCTCAGATACATAAATATCAGATATGTGATTCTTTTCACATAAGAAATATAAAAATATTTCAATAGAAAGATAATCTACTTTATACACAAAATAAAAGCAAATATGAAGTTCTTGTAGCAATTGAGTAAGGTTACATTGATAAATAAAATTGCTTTAAATTGTTCAGATTTATTTTGAGTCAACTTTGCAATCACTTAAAAATCATGAAATATGCAAGCCCTGTTCTAGACCAGCTGCTTAATTTTCCAGGATTATTTATAAATCACTTTTGTTCAATAAGTAAAATTACCTTCCCTGCTAAATTTGAATTACCACACACTTGCAAAGTATTTCTGAAACTCGCAACTGTTTTCTCATTTGCTGCTTGGCATATCTTCAAAAACTTATTTAACACTTGTCGGCAATGTCTCAGAGATTTGATCAAGCATGTTTTAGCAATTGGTTTTCCTTCTATAGCAGTGTCTGATTTCCAGCAGACAGTATTTTCTGCAAATAAGCTTCCCAAGTGTGAAGTGTCTAAATCACACAGTCATGCACAGATGTACCAAGGCTCAAGGAGAATCAAATGGTTTTACGGCAGAGCCCTTGGCAGCTGTGGTCAACAGTGATACATGATATGGTAGAAGAAATTACCCTAGAGACATTTCTTTGATTAATGGGCTTAGAGATATTGAAGTAGCTGTTCTCTTTCTGCCAGAAGCCAGAGTAGTCTAATATTGGTGGTCAAACTTGGATGATCACCAAAATCACCTGGGCAGCATTTTAAATCTAGAGATTCCTGGGCTCCATGCCCAGCAATTTTGTTCAGTAGCCTTGAGACCAGGAATCTGTATTTTTTTATGATGTTCCCCAGTTAGGAAGGTTTCTCCAGTTCCCCGGTGAGGCTTGACAAACTATTTAGCAGAATAAAATCACCATACTGTAGCTATATATAAATACCAATTATATTTGGTATATTTATTTTCACATGTCAATCACATATATATATATATATATGAGTGTGTGTGTGTGTGTGTGTGTGTGTGTATATATATATATATATATATATATGAGTGTGTGCAGAATCCACTTGCAATGAGGGAGACCTGGGTTCAATCCCTGTGTTGGAAAGATGCCCTGGAGGAAGGTATGGCAACTCACTCCAGTATTCTTGCCTGGAGAATCCCATGAACAGAGGAGCCTGGCAGGCCAGAGTCCACAGGGTCACAAAGAGTTGGACATGACTGAGCAACTTAGCACACACACACATATGTGTGTTTGTGTGTGTGTAAGTTTAGTGATCTTACTATAGTTCATTTAATTATGTGTACAGAAGTAATTTTTAGCTACCATTTTTGGTTGTTTTTATAATGTCCATGTAAAAAAAGCAATTCAGATCTTCTTACATAGAAATATCTGACCCAAGAGTAAGTGAATCACAATTAGTAACTCTTACAGATGAGGTAGAAACAAGGTCTATTTGGACTTTTTATGTGAATGTGATGAAAGAAGACTCTAAGTGTGACAATATGGAAACCATTGATAAAATTTTGTCTCCTCCCTCTATGCCTCACTATTCCTTCTAAGAAAAGCAAATGCATTCCCAAGCAACTTTATTAGGACATTTTGCAAAGAGCAAGAAGCCAGTGCTTCTTTACCTTCTAAACTCATAAGGATTAGTGCCATAGCATCTAGGAACAGAAAGAGCCAAAGTTGAGTGTATGTGGGAGGCAAAGCTCCATGTTGAAGAGGAGGTGTGGAGTGCTGGTCAAGAGCCCCTACTCTGGAGCCTTAGTACCTGGGTCCAGTCCTGGTGGTGCCATGTATAAGCTTTGTCTATGGTAGTAGATATAATGCATCTTTGCTTCAGGTTCTTAATCTGGAAAAATGAAGTAAATGGAATAGTAGTGATCACTACCTTATTATTCTTTGACCAGCAGAGCAGCAGCATGGGCATTATTCAGAACTTGTTAGAAATGCAAAATCTCACAATTTTCACATGTGGCATGTGACAGGACTTTTTCTTGAAGTATAGCTGATGTACAATATTACATAAGTTGCAAGTGAACAATATAGTGATTTGCAATATTCAAAGTTTATACTCTATTTATAGTTATTATGAAATATTCTCTATGTTGTACAACACATCCTAGCAGCTTATTTTAAACCTAATGGTTTGGATTTCTTAATCCCGTACCCCTATATTGTCCCTCTACCCCTTCCCTTCCTCCACTAATAACCACTCATTGTTTCTTCATATCTGTAAGTCTGCTTCTTTTCTCTTATATTTACTAGTTTATTGTATTCATTAGATTATACATATAAATGATATTATACAGTATTTGTCTATCTGACTTATTTCACTTTAGCATTATGCTAAGTCTATCTGTGCTATGCTAAGTTATTTCAGTCATGTTTGACTCTTTGCAACCCATGGACTGTAGCCCACCAGGCTCTTTTGTCCATGGGGATTTTCCAGGCAAGAAAACTGGAATGGGTTGCGTGGCCTCCTCCAGGGGATCTTCTCAACCCAGGGATCAAACTCAGGTATCCCATATTGTAGGTGGATGTGGATTTTTACCAGCTGAGTTACCAGGGCAGCCTCCCCAAGTCCAGCTATGTTGTTGCAAATGGTAAAAGTGCATTATTTTTCCTGGCTCAGTAATATGAAGGTTTTAGATTTGCAAGTTCTTTATAAATTTGCTACTATTACTTAGTTTGAATTTACACACTAGATAATTATTGTCAAGGGCTAAAAACTCTGCAGATACATACATTAGATCTGATATAAGCAGTGTCCAGTCAAGTCTGCAGGGGACAAATCAGGTTAAGATGAAGACCTATTTAGACTGGAGGAGAATGTATGTGTCTAATGTGAAACTAAAATCTGAGGATTATGATTACAAAGAACCACAGAGAAAATGGATCTCTGACAAGTTTCCCTCACAACTGTCTCTTTGGTGAGGGAGACAGAAAAGTTGAAAAATCATCACATTGTAGTAGAGGTTTAATAATGCATGCACACAGGTCAGAGAAGGGACAAGAAAAGGGAGTGGTGACCTCTGTCTGGTGAGGTCAGAGACTCCTTCTCCAAAGAATCCACATCTGAACTGAATTTTGAGGATGTATAGACAAAGAAGACATTCTGAGCTTTGAGACTTTCAAGTGTCAATGTATGAAGTCTTGGAGGAAGTAGGCATAGTACATGAATGCTGAATTTGGAAGTCTCTACAATTTGCCAGTGGAGGGCACTGGCTCTCAGTTTAAAAAAGTGAAACCAGAAGAGGCTGTTAAAAATGCTGCTAAACTCTGAAACTCAGTTCTGTTGTTTACAGTAAGATGGCAAATCTGCATTTATATGGCCCTCCACCATTTTAATATACTTGACAGGACATGATGCTAGTGGGTGGCTTGATTATAAAAGTTTTACATCCCTTTCTGATAATCATAAACGGTGTCCTGGACCACATGAACTGCCAATGCAAGGTTTAACTAGTGAGGGAAAGTGACCAACACTGCTTTTTAGTTGGATAACTTTGGAAGAAATGTGGTGAATAATTGATATGAATTTAATCATAAAAAGACAGTTAAGGGTGTGTTCCTGATGTGCTATGCAACCTTGTACAAGTCACTGTCATCCTGTGCCTCAGTGTACTCATCTGTGAAATGGGATAGATAACAGGAGAGTTGTGAAGACATTAAAGCACTTAAAGCATTGCTTTTAAATAGTATATGGTGTACTGCTTTTGAACTGTGGTGTTGAAGACTCTTGAGAGTCCCTTGTACTGCAAGGAGATCCAACTAGTCCATTCTAAAGGAAGTCAGTCCTGAATGTTCACCGGAAGGAGGACTGATGTTGAAACTGAAACTCCAATAGTATGGCCACCTGATGTGGAGAGCTGACTCATTTGAAAAGACCCTGATGCTGGGAAAGATTGAGGGAAGGAGGAGAAGAGGACGACAGAAGATGAGATGATTGGATGGCATCACCAATTCAATGGACATGAGTCTGAGTAAAGTCCGAGAGTTAGTGATGGACAGGGAGGCCTGGCATGCTGTAGTCCATGGGATCACAAAGAGTCTGAATGACTGAATGACTGCACTGGACTGAATACTGCTTTAAAACATAGCAACACCAGATATTTAATCATCTTCTTTATGCTACAATAGAATTAACTAAGGTAGAGCTCCAAGAACCATGCATTTGTCCCAAGGTCAGATTAAGGATATATTTTTAAAATATATTAATTATCTACACTTAGGTATGAGTTCCTATTTATTTCCAAATTTCTCAGGATCCTTTAAAAAGAGAAATTTTTCACATGCATTTCTTTTGCATTGGGAGGTGTACAATGAGAAAGTGACGCAGTGATGTAACATCTAATTAGAAAGATGAATGGTTGGCTACTGTAAAGCAGCAATACTTAATAGATCTCTTAGAGTCAAATGTCCTGTCAAATATCTTTATGTCTTCTTCCATAGAGAACACACTTGTGGACACGGGGGTTTGGGGGAAGCAGAGAGTGGGATGAATGGAGAGAGTATCATGGAAACATATACACTACTATATGAAAAAGAGATAGCCAGTGGGAATTTGCTATATGACTCAAGGAGCTCAAACTGGTGCTCTGTGACATCCTAAAGGGGTGGGATGGGGCAGGAGGTTCAAGAGGTAGGGGACATATGCATACCTATGGCAATTCATTTTGATGTATGGCAGAAACCAAAACAATATTGTAAAGCAATTATCCTTCAATTACAAATAAATAAATGTTAAAAATGCTAAAAATATATTGTCTTCCTCAAGACCCACTTCAGTTGTGAGTCTTTGGGAGGAGCACTCTTTGACTCCCCAGAAAGTGTACACCATCCCTTCTCTGGCCCTATCTCTGTTCCTACTCAAACCAGAGTCACTGAAACAATGTATAGACTTCTGAGTTAGACCAAGAGATGAGCAGAGAAAAGTTTGAAACAGTTTAATTCAGTTTTCAGTTACTGCAGTACACAGATTTCAATCCCTCTCTTCTTAAAAATAATCTAATACAAGAATAGGTTAGACAAGCCCTGGCTCATTGTAACAACAGATGCACGATATAGGAATTCACAATCTGTACATTCATTCTTTTTGGCATCCTGCATCAATATCTTCAAATTTATTATGAACTAAACTATTGAAAGGCATGGGGGCTTGGCAGATTTTAAATTCTCCAGGGATAGGTAAGCTCTTTCTTTAATTAGCAACACACCTGATATAAAGAACTGACTTCTTAGAAAATACCCCGAGGCTGGGAAAGATTAAAAGCGGGAGAGAATGACAGAGGATGAGCTAGTTGGATGGCATCACCAACTGAATACACATGAGCTTTAGCAAGCTCCAGGAGATGGTGTGGATAGGGAAGCCTGGTGTGCCGCAGTCCATGGGGTCGCAAAGAGTCTGACACAACTGAGCAACTGAACTGAACTGAAACCATGGAAATAGCACCAATCAGGCACTGTGGTAGGAAGTTATCTGTACTGTAATCAGCACCATCATTTTCAAGTATAAAAACACACACAGAGATCTGCATCTACTGATATCTATAAGACATCACTACTTACATGTTTTGACTTTTCTTGGGAAATTTTTATACAAATACCTTAGTAAACACTTAAAAGTTTAAATTCAATTTTATTTAATTTTAAATAAAATAGATATTTAAGAAAATTCAAATTAACAACACTTATCTAGCATATGATTTAGACTAATTATACCCAAATCATTTGGAGCTTTGGACACTGTTTCTACTCCAGAAAGCAGAATTTGGCATCAGTGTAGTCATACCAAAGGTAAAATCCTAATAAAGACAAAAATTCAGTATAAATGTTAATAGATAAAACAAAAGACTCCACAACGCAGATGTTTGATTTAGGCACAGAAATCCTTTTCCTGGGAAGTAAGTAATGTTAACATTGAAACACTAAAATATAGATTTCTCTAGAACTGTTTATTGTTTAGGAATTTAATGAAGAGTTTTAAAAAGAAGTAATTTAACATATAAAGACTATGGGTGTAACTTGATTCTACTTTCGTTGGGATGTGAGGAAGTTGGTCTCATTAAAATGATATGGTTATACCCTTTGATTAAATATCAAATTAGATCAGTTTTTACATACAAAGGGTAAAGTGTCCTCTCTAACCTGTCATATGTCTGATACTATCAATTACCCTTCTTTGAACAGCAGCCAAAATAGGTTCCTTAAATACTTCTGAATGTGCTGAACAAAAGAAATAACTGTACATGCTTTTCTGGATACTAGTTTACAGAAAACTAAATCTTCATGTTACACTAAAACGTCCTGGCTTTCTTCAGATTTTTCCAAAGGTAACATTACAGTGAGAAATGGTGAGCGATTTCTCCAGATAACAATCAGTTTCTATTCCACTGCAGTATCTTATGATAAACCTCAAAAAGGGAGACACCTAGCATTTCAAACACTGAATATCTTGAGATACGGAAGCAGAAATAATCTCCTAAGTTCACAAGGACATTATCAACATTATCCTTTTTGTTTTTACATTTTGTAAAAGTAAACTCAATTTGGCTTTAGTTTAAGATATCAGATGTAATCACTATCAATATCTGTTGTCTGATATATTCCAACTGCACCTTTGACTTCATCCAACTTATTGAAAGGATGATACTCTAAAGTGCCTCAAATGAAAAAGAAGCAAGAAGAAACTTGCTTTAATATTACTGAACAATAAATTAACTGTGATGAACTCCTGAAATCATAGATGTGTCTGTACTCTCTCTCTCTCTCTCTCTCTCTCACACACACACACACACACACACACACATCACACAATAACATACAATCACACAATCATACAAGAAGCAATTGTCAATTTAGTCAAAACTGTTGGCTGGCTCTTAGTGCAAACTGGGTGAGATAATGTTTTATAGGGCACAGGTTCTTTGCTGTCCTTAAGTCTGACAATAATCTGGCATAAGAATGATCATACTCTCATTTCCATCAACCTGGAAATAATACAGTAAGCCAAGATAGGAATAAAGTTAGCAGGCACTATGAGAGCTAACAATGTGTTTTTCCAACAATAATCAGTATGCTTTTGCTACTGTTATTTAGTCACTAAGGTGTGTCTGACTCTCTGTGACCCTATGGACTGTAGCCTACCAGGCTTCTCTGCCCCTCTGTCCATGGGATTTCCCAGGTGAGAATACTGGAGTGGTTTGCTGTTTCCTTCTCCAGGGCATCTTCCCTAGCCCAGGGATTAGACTTGCATCTTCTGCATTGGCAGGTGGATTCTTTACTACTGAACCACCAGGGAAGCTCCAGTAATCAGTATATTTTCAGTCAAACAAAAATGTTAGTGAGGTTTTTAAATTCTGTAAGTCACTTTAGTTTCAGAATTTGAATCAAACAAATGCCATCAAGTTTACTTCCAAGATGGCTAAGTTTGGACTGTAAGAGTTGGAACACTTAAAAGCACTAAAATAATATTCCATTCAAGTGACTAGAGGTAAATTATTTCTAATGGACATAGATTAGAAAACACTCTGGGTCCTGCCAGAAGACAGAGAACTAAGTTGTCCATTGAAAGGAAAAATTCAGGGTTTACTTAAATTGTATTAAACTTTTAACAAGCTAATCAAAACCAATTTTCAGCTGGAGTTAAAACCTTGAAAGAATTATTTTCCATCTAGCATTTCCTCAGTCCTTTAAACATGCTGATTTTCATCTTAAGAGAAAGTAAAAGCTAAGCCAAGCCAGCTGGTTCTTCACTATTGTGTCAAAATTGCATTTTACTCCTTCCTATGTCATCTCACATAAGCAGACTTTTTCAACCACCTGTAGGTGACAGCTTCTCTTACTCCAAAATCCAATGGGGTGCTGAAAGGGAACAAGCATAAAATGCCTCCACGCATTTGTACTATAAACACTTTCTTCAGATATATATTCTCAAGGAAGTGAAAGACAGTCACTGGAACTTCTATAACATTTCCATATTTCCCTTTGAAATGGATATACAATTGCTCAAGATAAATTGCCCTGATTTTTTTCTATACCAACCCCACTGAGTTTTACTACAACTAGGACTTCAACTGGACCGGGAGAGGCAATGGCACCCCCCCCCCCCCCGCCCCGGGGGGGCCTGGGGTGCAGTCCAGGCGCCGGCCGAGTCCGACTCACTTGCACTTTTCACTTCAGCATGGAGGGAAATGGCCCCACCTGGTGCTTGGATCCGGAGGGGGGGAGCCTGGTGGGCTGCAGTCCATGGGGTCGCACAGAGTCAGACATGACTGAAGTGACTTAGCAGCAGGACTTTAACACATTCCCAAGGTTTAGTCATTGTTGTTTTAGTTATAAATCTTTTATTTAAAAGGTCTTATTGTTCTGAATAAGATCTTCCAGTACAAGCCCACAAAAATGTCTGAGTTTATTTCTGAATCAAATATTTGGCTTGTTTAAAGTTAGTTTGCTTGAATCTCATAAAAGATGTGAGAACAGAAATTGTATTTTTGAAGCAAGTGATCTATAAACTTAATCATAATATTGCAATAGTCTTTGAAGACGAGCAGCTCTAACTCACCTTTTACATTTTTCTTCTTTAGATCTTACTGTGAGTTATCTGGGCTTCCTTGATAGCTCAGTTGATAAAGAATCCACCTGCAATGCAGGAGACCCCAGTTCGATTCCTGGGTTGGGAAGATCCGCTGGAAATGGGATAGGCTACCCACCCAGTATTCTTGGGCTTCCCCTATGGCTCAGCTGGTAAAGAATCTGCCTGCAATACGGGAGCCCTGGGATTGATCCCTGGGTTGGGAAGATCCTGGAGAAGGGAAAGGCTACCCACTCCAGTCTGGCCTGGAGAATTCCATGGACTGACTTATCAAACAATTAAAAGAAACTTATTTAATTCTAATTCTCGCATAGGAGAACTGAGCCCATGCTATTATACTCTAAACATTATATAGACAGATACTGTTGTGCAGCAAGTGGCTGAAGTCCATACACAACCTCCCTGTGCCAGTGAAACTGCAGTGGCCTTGGGGTCAGCTCAGATATCAGGGTGAGGATGCCAGGATCCTCTTTGGTACCAGGCTCAGGTCAGTATGTACCTTTCCCAGAATTAAATAAGGGTTTCTTCTGGAACGACAAAGTCATGAATCTTGCTCATTAAATCAGAGGTTTTTCTCTTCCATAAGATGATTCACACACTCAAAAATGAGCATATCAAAACTTACACACTTTATAGCTCCTCATCTTTAAAGGGGCTTTTGAAAGGTTAGACTAATATACTCACAACACCATTTTTAGTTTCTGGATGTCAGCAGAGGAGGTAAAGAAAAAGGAATAAAAGTTCTGACAATCAAGTATTTCCAGTAAGCTGGTCTCCTACTTTAAGCCTGGTAAGAGGACTCATAAGCTGCAAGCTTTCAGAGACAGACAAGAGTGGCTGGAAATCAGGACTTTCTGAGGCCATCCACTTAGACTTCCTAAGTAAAGTTGTCTTTTTCGAGAGGCTCGTGACAAAAGTCTAATTATTTAGAGACAAATGCTATACTGCAAGCTCCAGATGGTGACAATTTCTTTAGAATACTTTAAATGTACTGTCTTACAACAAATATAATTCAAATGAACATTTAAATCATCATTCCCTGTGGATACTTCAAAACTGAACTTAAACAATGGCAGTTGCCTCATTATCTAAAATTTAAAAAACAAAAAAAAACACCCTAAAGTAATCATTCAGAATCATTTCTTCCAACACAATTTTAAGGACCTCTTCAAAATATACTCAGGTTAGTTACACCTGATAATGGCTCTCAGACACTATCATCTCTAGGAAAGCACCACAAAGTCTCCCAGGACACTTGACAGGAATTTCCCTAGTTTAATCCAACTATATGCACCCAAAATTTGAAGTCAAAGTCCTCCAAATATTGGGAAACCAAAGAATCATTTCAGAGACAGAAAACTTTTTTTTTTTTAATTGAAGTACAGTTGATTTACATTGTGTTAATTTCTGGTATACAGCAAAGGGATTCAGTTACATATACGTGTATGTATCTATGTATATATACACATATAGAACTACATATGTGGTTATATACACATATATGTAGTTATACATGTGTATATATACATACATGCACACATATATATACACTATAGTTTTTCTTTTTCTTTTCCATTATAGATTATTATAAGATATAGAATACAGTTCCCTGTGCTATACATTAGTTCCCTGTGGTATACAGAAGGTCCTTGCTGTTTATATGCTTTATACATATTAGTGTTTATATATTAATGCTGAAGTTGAAACTCCAGTATTTTGGTCATCTGATGCAAACAGCTGACTCATCAGAGAAGTCCTGGATGCTGGGAAAGATTGAGAGCAGAAGGAAAAGAGGGTGTCAGAGGATGAGATGGCTGGATGGAATCACCAGTACAATGGACATGAATTTGGACAAGCTTTGGGAGATGGTAAGGGACAGAGAGGCCTGGTATGCTGGACTGGCATCCATGGGCTCATAAAGAGTGGGACATGACTGGGCAACTGAACAACAGCATATGTTAATTCCAATCTAGTTTCTCTCTCTTCCTTTCTTTCCCCTTTGGTAATCATAAGTGTGTTTTCTATGTCTGGGAGTCTATTTCTGTTCTGTATATAAGTTCATAAAACTTCTTATAAGGTACAAACAGCATGTAAGAGACTAAATGCCATGATTAAGAATCTTCGCAGAAACATACTTTTTTTTTTTTCCAGAATCCTGGCTCAGCCTTTGCTACTTACTTACCTTGCAGTTCTTGGCAAGTCCCTTAAGATCTCTGAGCCTTAATTTCTTCAGATGTAAAATGACAAGAGTAAGGCCCAATTCTCAAAGTTGTTAGAAAATTAAAACAAATATTTAAAGGCTTTTAAAAACATTAAATTTCCATGTTACTGTGAGACTCTGTGTATTAAAAGAAGTTTGAATAAAGAGGAAGACTTAAATGATCATGAAATGCTCTTTAAATTATCACGAGGTAGACAGAAATGATTCTGTGAAAAGCATAAATCTACCCTTTATATCAATTAAGCAGATACTCTCCAGACTATTCTACACCAGAGAGAAAAGAAACCAGTTTTAGGATGTAAATATATATAAATCCAGTTATCAAATGTATACAATTTCATACTGACAGTACTATAAAATAGTCATGGAAATCAAACTAAAGATAACATTTATGAGAACAAGGCAGAGAAATCTGGTTCTTTCTAGACTCATTTCCTTCCTTAAGCTCTCATAGCTATGCCAGTCAAAACACTTACTTAAAGCTGGAGCACTGGGACAACACTGAGGGAGGGGATGGAGAGGGGTGTGGGAGAGGGGTTTAGGATGGGAGACACAGGTACACTCATGGCTGATTCATATCAATGTATGGCAAAATCTACTTCAATATTTTAAAGTAATTAGCCACCAATTAAAATAAATAAATTTTAAAAATCACTTACTTAAAAATCTTAAAATTTTTACATTCATATATCTCAGGACATTTTTATTTCTATACTGAAATAGAAACTTGGTTTTCTATAGCCAAAATTCTAAGAAATAAATTTATAAACCAGAAGCCAATATAAAAACTAATAAACAGATGTTTTATCTCTGGCTTATTTAAATATATTAATATTTTAACTCATAGCTTTGTTATAAAATGAAAGCAATGTACACGTCACTTGTCAACTAAATAGAAATAGCTTTTAATGAAAGTTAATACTGCTTCAAAGTTAAATTAAGAAAAGAAATTATTTAACATTATTTAACTTCAAAATAGTGTCATCTATGTGGAGCAATTGCTTTAATCACAATGTTTATACAAGTTTAGTTTACTGGTTTAAAAATGTATTGACGTCTATTTTCTATGGTCTGTGATTCGCAGTGCATGGTTAAAAAGCACTGATGTATGCTCAGTGACTCAGCTGTATCTGACTCTTTGCAACCTTCTGGACTATAGCCCTCCAGGCTCCTCTGTCCATGGAATTTTCCAGGCAAGAATATTGGAGTGGGTTGCCATTTCCTACTCCAAAAGCTCTGATATTTGTATATAAAAGATCTTATTACCAGGATCACCCCTTGGCCACATGCTAACGGGTCCTGTGTCTCTTGACCTGACGAGCTTCTGTTTCTGTTCTCTCATTGTGTACAGTGGATGGTCTTCAACGACTCCATTTGATGTTTCTTCCTCAGTCACTTAATTACAAATGTCTTCCGAGATAGAGCTGATTCCTTCCCTCAACCTGTAAATATTTTCTTGGAGTCCACTAATGTAGATCCTTCACATGGCAGCTCAACTTCTTGAGAAATCCAAAAGAAAACGCTTGTACCTCCTTCTTTTGCCTGATCTAGAATCATGGGAAACCCAATCTGCATTCCATAAGAGATATGGGAGAGAAGGAAGATACGGTTATGCCATCCTGCAATCTCCCTACATTTCTTCATCCAGTGGTTACAGAACATGTCCAGAAATTCTGATCCTCAACAAAGAGAAGTTAAGATTTCAGTTTCTACATCTTGCAGAAACTTCCAAACATAAGGTGAGAAAGAGGGAAATAAATCTATTATGTTCTCTCCATCAAATTCAATTATTTAAGTTATCATTTTTGTCCCACTTAATGAAGATAGGCCTCCTTTAAAACTTAATACAATCTGGAGGGTCTTGATCTATGAATCATAGATCAAAAATTCATTTGAATTTTTCCTTCCTTTAATCCTTGAGCTGTCTCCATAAAATTCCCTACATATCCATGTAGACAGGATACCAATGCCATTAACTCCATATAATTGTTCAGAAAAGAAATGAACAATTGATGATATAGATGTCAATTCTTCTATTAGCTTATCTGGTGCAAAATGAAGTTGAAAAAATATGCACCTTTGGATTATGAGTGATGTGGAAAGTCTAATCTTGGAGAAACAAGTCTCTACCATTACAAAATTAATTTTGTTCTTGAATTATCCAAATTGCTATGCAAATTACTCACTAGAGAGGGGTCAGGTGGATGCAGTCAGAAGGCCACCCTTTTGGGCTATGTCTAGGGCATTGATATCCTGCTTTCAATACTCAGAAGATTAATGAAAATGGAGGGGAGAAAGCCTCAGCATTTGTGAGTATTGCAGGTCAACAGAGGGTGTGGGTGAGGCTCTGAGGAGAGAGACCAAGAGGTAAGGGTTAACATGGCCCAGTCAACTTCCTGCAGGCTGGCCTTCTGCAAAATTACACGGAAACCAGCTTTTGCCAAATGCTGGAGGCAAACAGTCCTAGTCAAGCTGAGATGGCAACTCAGAACAAAAGTCCTATTAAAGCTGCAACCACGAGTTTCAAAACCCCAGACCTCTAATCATGCAAGCAGAAGGGCCCCAATCAAAAATCCTGAAGGAGCAGAAAAAGGGATGGAGGACAAGCTCTGGCACTCCATGCTGCTGCCGTCACACAGGGCTCGGGAACAAGGCCTTGAATGTGGCTGTTTAAGGACTGGCACTTCTTCAATAGTGTTGCTTAAAAAACCACATGGCTGGATGCCTGTATCAGAATTTGATAGCTAGCCCAGAGTCTGATGGGCAACCGAGTACCTGTAGCCCCAGAAAATGTTATTTCAGATGATTTGGTCTTGTCACTTAGACATTTGCCTTTCTGTGTTCAACAGATACAATTTTTCCCAGTGGTGGTAAAAACATAAATGGGTACAGACAGAACAAATTTAATGTAATGTAATTTAGCATTATATATCAAAGCTGTAATATGTATTTTGACCTAGACTTTTAACTTTCAGAAATTTATCATATATGCATATTTGCCTATATGCAGAATATCTGTACATTCATAATACCACTAATTTTCATAGCAACACATTATAAAGAATCTAAATTTTCATCAACATTGTGTGTGTTGTGTATATATATATACATATATGTGTGTTTTATATAATTCACCACCACCTTCACTCCTATCAGCTCTTCTGTGAGCCTTTTTTTCTTCCTTTCTAATGACAGTACATTACACTCCAATCTCAAACTTTTTAAAAATAATGTTACTTTCAGAACACAGATGTTTGATGTTATTAACTAAGAAATTTGTTTGCCATCATATAGACTACGTAACTCCCCAATATTACCCATTGAATCCAAACATCAGTAACCATATGTTAAAACTGTACAGTCAGTTCTGCCATATACTTACTTTGAAAATACACATTTGTTCCAAATGATTGATATATTAGGGAACTATGTGAGCATAACACACATTTTGTATTTGATTATGTACAAACTCATTTGTGATAAATACTAGATGAACACAGAAAACTACACTCCATTGAACAGAGCCATACAGGAATGCACATACACCCATCCTGACTTCAAATTTGTAATAATTATTATCCACTCATTACACAGCCTATTTTAATAATAAATTTAACAAATATTTATTACACTCTAAGTAGTGTGGTAGACTCTAGTGACCAAGAGTACTGTATGGTCATTATACTTAAACAGATATAAAAATCTCTTAAAACTATTTTTAGTAATAATTATAAATTATAACTGTATTAACTGCTATAGAAGAAAAGTACATGATATGAAAATGTGTTGCATGAAGTTCTAACCTAACTTGGGTGAAAGTCCACATGGAACAACAGAAAACCTTGAGAGCCAAAACAATCCTGATTTCAAGCTACATTATAAATTGATAGTAACCAAAATAGTATGGTACCACCATAAAAGCAGACACATAGTTCAGCTGAATCAAGAGCCCAGAATAAAACCCCATATACATGGTCAATGAATCTTTGAAAAGAGCACCAGGAACATACAATGAGAAAAGGGTAGTCTTTTCAATACATGATGCAGGGAAAACTGGATATCAGCGGGCAGAAAAAAATAAAAAGGCTATCTAATACCACTCACAAAATTTAGTTCAAAATTAATTAAATGCTGAAGGTAAGACTTGAAAACATAAAATTTTCATAAGTAAACATAAGGGAAAACTTCCTTGACATTGGTCTTGGAAATGATTTTTTCAAATGACAACAAAAGAACAACAAAAACAAAAATAAATGTGACTATATCACACTAAAAATCTTCTGCACAGATTTTTAGAAAGAAAACAATGAAATGAAAAAGCAACCTAGGAAATACAAAAAAAATTTGCAAACTGTATTTCTGATAAGAGGTTAAGTATCCAAAATATATAATTAATTCATAGAACTCAATAGCAAAAAAAAAAAAAAAAATTTGCCTATTTTAAAAAAATGGGGTAAAGGACCTAAATAGACTTTTTCCCACAGAGTAGATTTGAATAAGTAACAGGTACGTGAAAAGGTGCTCACTATGACTAGTCATCAGAGAAATGTAAATCAAAGCCACAATGAATATCACCTCTCATCTGTTAGGATGGCTATTATCAAAAAGACAAGAGGTAACAAGTGTTGGGATGCATGCAGAGAAAAAGGAACCCTTGACGGCTGTTGGTGGGCATGTAAATCGGTGGAACCTGCTGTGGAAAACAATATGAAAGTTCCTCAAAAAATTAAAAATGGAACTATGATAAGATCCAGAAATCCCATTTCTGTGTATAAATTCAAAGAAAACAAAGAAAGTATCTCAAAGGGATTTCTATATTTCCATGCTTATTGCAGCATTGTTTGTAAAGTCAAGATATGGAAATAACCTAAGTGTATGTCAACTGGTGAATGAGTAAAGAAAATGTGGCATATAGATATGAATATATGTATATATACACACACAGACATACATATGCATATATATTTATGCATATACATATACGCACAGGCTTCTCTGGTGGCTGACAGTAAAGAAGCCATCTGCAATGTAGAAGACCTGGTTTGAACCCTGGGTTGGGAAGATTCCCTGGAAAAGGGAATGGCTACCAGTATTCTTCTCTGGAGAATTCCATGGACAGAGGAGCCTGGCAGGCTACAGTCCATGGGGTTGCAAAGAGTTGGACACTACTGAGCAACTAGCACTTTCACTTCACTTCACACATACATACAGTGGATTATTATTCAATTATAAATAAGAAATCCTGCTATTTGCAACAACATGGATGAAACTATAAGGCATCTTGCTAAATGAAACAAGCCAGATAGAATAAAACCAATAAAATTTCTATGTGGAATATGAAAAAGTCAAACTCAAAGAAACAGTCAGTTAGTGACGGCCATGGGTTATCAGGGTTGGGAAGTGGGGAAAAGAGATGCCTAAATTCTAGGGAACTAATGGACAGCATGGGTATTATGGTTAATAACACTGTATTATGTCCTTGAAATGTGCTAACAAGTAAATCTTAAGTGTTCTTATCAGACACAAAATATTATAACTATGTGAAGTGATGTATTAATTACTTTGATTATAGTAATTATCTCACAATGTATACAGATATAGATCATCATGTTGCGTATCTTAAATATATATATGAAATTTTAATTCTCAATTATACCTCAGAAAAGATGGGAAAAAATTAAAAGCTGGTAATTTTGTTCATGAGATGATGCATGTGAAAATATTAATTAAAAAATGAAGTGCTATACACATATCAGGGATTATTACCATGAAAATGAACTAAAATGATTATTTCAATTTCCTGAATCCCCAAATAACCACAGTTTTATTAGCTACTTTTCAATCTTCTTCATTCTCCTCCTTATCTCCAACTTCACCTCTTTTGCTTCCTCAACCCCAGACTCAGCAGGGACCTGTTTCCTAATTCAGAAAGAAAACAAAAGTTTTTACATGAAATTTGTTAAAAGACCACATATCTATAAGCTTAGTCAACTTCTCTTGTCTTTCCAATTATGGCCAGTTTCTCCACAAATTTTCTATTACAGTTTATGCCTAGTCAGAAATCATATGCTACTTGTATTCCTAGATCTTGAAACTTTCTACCTATATTGGATCTTATCAGAATTTGAAAATATTCTGGCTCTTTATCATAAATGCAACCTTAGCCAGAATAACAATCAGAATCACTGTGAAAACCACGCTCTAGAACTGCTTCCTGTTCATACACTTTTCTAATTACTCCTTCCGCACACTGTCAGTCTTCTCTGAACAGTTTTCTCAGCTTACTGTCTCCAGTTGTCGATTGTCTTCAGCCCCCATTTAACCCTACCACTACAGTTAGCATGGTCCTCTACATACAGAGGGCCCAGTTGCCACCAGACTGCCATAAAGAATAAAATCTGTGATAGACAACAAAAATCTCTTCAGTTCACATCTCATTTGGCTTCTAAAAAGCCTTTGACACAGTCTTTTGTTTTCTATCCTTTGCCTTTAGGGAAGGGGAAGAAGTAGGTATATGCCTTTCTCAATCAAAACACAAAAGAACCAAACTCTACTTGGCCACATTAGAGATACCAGAGAGAAAAATAGGCATTTCACTCCTATTTTTACACATAAATAGATTGAGACTTGCAAAGCTTAATTCACTTTCTCAGGATTACAAAATGTATGAATAGCTGAGATTCAAGTCCTTTTGCTGTCTGAGTCCAACTCAGCTATGGTTTCTAAGTTGTACAGCATGATTTTAGATTTACCAAAACCTTATTATACTTGTACTCAGCAATCTTCAGAATGCCAGTAACTCCTATTTTTACAAAAAGACTATCAATTTGTATAAATAATTAATAAATTAAAATTTTCAAAGATCTATTATAAAAATTAACCATAGCATCAAGTCATCTCAAGAAGGATATGTCCAATAAAGCTACTGGTTAGTTAATTAAGCATTTATTGATGTGCTATGGAATAAAAACTACTCATTCATATAAACTTATCTTATTGCTATGGTAAGTATGGCCATGAAGTGGGAAGCTAATTCTTGAATTGTACTAAGCTACTTTTGGAGAAGGAAATGGAAACCCACTCCAGTACTTTTGCCTGCAGAATTCCATGGACAGAGGAGCCTGTCAGGCTACAGTCTATGGGGTTGCAAGAGTCGGACACGACTAAGTGACTAAGCACACATTAAGGTACTTTACAAAATGCACAGCAAGATTCCAAAGAGAGCCATCTGTCACAAATGTAATCTCAGTGGTTAAAGATGGACATTTTTCACAAATTGATAATGCTCTGGTTCTGGAGTAGTTTTGATACTCAGATATTAGATAGGCTTTTAAAGATTATAATAACTCCCAAGGTCCTATACCATCTGTCACAGGCATCAGTGGCTAAAGGAAACTAGAAGTGGCACATAACACAATATAACACAGATCAGCTATATTTAGAGAATATAATATTTAGAGAATATAGTGTGGTAAAAGCAGTGTCCAAGAGAAAAACACACACAGCTGGTGATACGTGCCAGGCAGAGCTCCAGTGTGAGGTACTTATGTACATAAAGCTCTATGAATTTCTTAACATGATCAATTCCAGGGCCTTCCACTAGAACCACTTTCCAAACTACTTGCCCTTTACCTTGTTGCATTAGTTGGATATCATTTCCCTTGAAATAGTAAAGGAAAGTTCAATGTATCCTTTTAAAAAGTCAAGTAGAGTTTATATAATTAAACCAATTCTATAAATACTTACAAGTCAATATTGAAAAGTATATAACAGAGATTAAAATATCAGCTTTGTTGCTGATCAAGCGTAGGCTGGAGAAAAAGACTGTGTAGTAAAAAAATGTTTTCTTCTTAAGGCTGAAATTCATCCATTCATTAGCTGAATCCTGAAACCCAATTTTCTGATGATGCCATAATTGAAATACTAGCTTACCAACACAGGCAGATCTCTGCTTCATCATAAGAACATTTAATGAGGGAAGACAACGCTTCCAGAGTGACCAAGAAGTTCATAAGGACCTGAGACAGCAGCAGGGCACTCTTAGCCTACTGCTAGGACCGCAGGGAAGTCCTGCATGATGCTGGCTGACACCTGCTTCAATCGGTATCAAAGCCCATGCAACTTCAGACACAAAGTGTGTGTAATTCATAATGTTCCCTGGATGCCGCTTGGGAACAAGGGGGCTTGCCTAGAAAAGATAAAGACAAATAGAGACTCCTCTGAAGACAGACAGATGCCTATATCCCTTTCCATGTCAGTCAGCTCTTAATACAATGTGATATATTTTAATAAAGCACAGAAGTTTACTCTTTGAAAAGAAGAAGATGCTGTCATCTTAGAGTGGAGTGGCTTCATGGCTTATTAAGCCAGAGAGAACTATTTGTCTTCTCAATTCTAAAAGGCCTAGGAGCTCAGAAAGGTCAAACTTCCCTCTTTGATTAGAGGTTGCTCATACAACAAAGCAATGTCAGTTCTACAAGGCAACTGTAAATAAAGCTCCTAATAGATTTCCTGAATTCCATAAACAACACAGAATTTTTTAAATAAAAACCAGATTTTAACATCTATCTGATTTCATTTTCGCAGCATTTTTATGATCTTAGGGGGAAAATACTTGATGTATACTGTCAGCAATTTCTAAAACTCTGGCTCCAGACATCAGTAAACAACAACGACCTTAGATATGCAGCAACAGACCCATTGCTAGAAAGTCCTTTTAAGAACTTTTAGCCTGGTACCCTGATATACTCTTTTCTCAGGACACTTCTTTATACACTTATAACCTTGTCTTCCTTTAACTTAAATTTTAAAGGAATGGAATATTTTTTCATTTTATAGCAAGAATAATAAAATCTTTTAAAGTAAGAATCAAAGGAATAAAGAAAAATCAGCAGGCCAAACCATTTATTTAATAATTGCTGTATTGATACTGCATTTGGCCATCTGATTCCTGCTACATGGGACAGAAATGGAGAAATAAATTATTGTGTTTCTCTTATCAAAATTGATGATAAAGCCTGGCTCTAGGGAGTTGTTTTACTATCAACTCTTAAAGTAATTTAGAAATCAGAAGTCTACCTTTAGTTTTCTGTCTGACAGAATCATTCTTGTTAAGACGTGCTAAATGATTTGACTCAGTTCTAATGAGATGGATGAAATTGGAACCAATTATACAGAGTGAAGTAAGCCAGAAAGAAAAACACCAATACAGTATACTGACACATATATATGGAATTTAGAAGACAGTAATGATGACCCTATATGTGAGACAACCAAGAGACACAGAGGTATAGAGTGGACTTTTGGACTCTGAGGGAGAGGGAAAGGGTGGGATGGTTTGGGAGAATGGCAATGAAACATGTATATTTTCCTGTAAGAAACGAAGCGCCAATCTATGTTCAATGTAGGATGCAGGATGCATGGGGCTGATGCACAGGATGATTCAAGTAGAGGATGTGGGGTGGGAGGTGGAAGGGGGCTTCGGCATTGGGAGATTGTGTTCACCTATGGCTGATTCGTATCAATGTATGGCAAAACAAATACAGTATTGTAATTAAAAAAAAAAAAAATTTAATAAAAAAAAGAAAGAAAACTCAAAAAAAAAAAAAAACGAGCGTAAAATGTTACATTCTTGTCTTTGTCAAAGTTATTTACAAAAACTGCCTATAAGTATACATATATCCCCTCCCCCTTGAGCTAATTCACTTTGTTGTATGGTAGGAACTAACACTATAAAGCAATTATACTCCAATAAAAATAAATTATTAAATAAATGAAAGGAAAAAAGTACCTAGATGAAAAGAGATTATTTCCTCTCAATATTCAGTATGCTACCAAGTGTTTAGTATTCAATGATAAAGGCAGGGAATATTAAATTCTAGATCATGAAAGTCTTTTTATATGAAGATGGTATTATAAATCAGTATGAATCCTTGAGCTTGGAAGTCAACTAATTGGAAACTGATGACATTCCATTATCTATAGTGTGTATTCATATAACATTAACCACATTTCTCAGCCATATTCCATTGTCACTGGATTATCTTGAAACTGTTTTAAAGACGTTACTAGGGCTTCAGTTTGCAAGGTTAGTCAGCATTGCTGAAATTAGAATTTCACAAGAAGGAAAAACATTTGCTCTATTGAAAGAAAAATGTACATAAGAAGGGGAAAGACAATTCCTAAAGGAGTAAGATTCTAATATATGGCTAGTTGATACTGGTACTCCTTCTCTGGAAATTTCCAAGTTCAAAGAATATTTTTGCTGAGAGGTATCTTAGAGATACATAGACTACCTCCTCAATTAATCAGATGAAAAAAAGAAAAAAAAATATTGAGGCACAGAGAGGTTAAGTGCCTTGCCCAATGTTGCATAAGCAACTAGTAGGAAAATCCAGACTAGAATTCACATCCCTGTATTGAGAACCAATATCTTTCCTGCTGCAGAATTATCAACTCTTCCTGACCCCAAAACACTTGAAAGACAAATCTATCTCCCTAAAATGATCCCATTCAACTCAAATTCAAGCTGAAGGGACTCCTGATTGTCTATTCCTTTCTTTCAAGTTTTAAATTGCATGAATATTCTAATAACGGTAAAAAGAAAATTTTTAAAAAGCATCAAGATTTAGTTTTGGAAGCTCCCAAATTTTTAAACTGAATATAATTAAAAATTAATATGCTATGTTCTTTGCAACTGGACAAGATCAATACATTCTCTTTAATGAGTAAAAGAAGACATAAAGACAACAGTGATAACTTATTGAATGATTTTTATTAAATTAACTTAAGTAATCCAATGGCTCAATCAGTGTAATCAATTTCAATAATCATTGGCGCAACTAAAATGTATTAGTTACAACATATATGTAGCCTTTCATTACATCTGTTCATATAGCTGTTCCTTGGTATTGTGCATATGCCATCTACTATTGTACTGATCACATTGGTTTGTACATTTTTGCTACTTTCATCACACTATAAAAAGAAAATAATATTTATATAATTGTCCTATATAATATTTTCTGTTTTATTTTGCTTAAAATATTTGCTGATTACCTACTTCATTTGAGGCACCCTATTAGCTACTGAGATTTTGGGTTTGTCAGGGGGATATACATAACATTTTTATTTATAATATCATTACCATGATAAAGGAATGCACAGGAAATACTGAGGAGGACCATGTAGGGTTTAGGGGTTATGATAAAATTAGTAATTACATATGAGTTGAATATAAGTAAATACAAGGTAGCTAGGTAAGTAAATATAGAGAAAGTGGAAAGAAGAGTGTTCTAGGGAAAGAAAACATGCCAAAATGTATAAAGGCATGGAAAGTCATTATATGATGCAAAGTTGGGTGGCTGAGAACGGTAAAAATTGTCAACAATATTAGAACAGTAGTTATCAAATTTTGGTGAATACCAGAGTCACCTTAGAAATAATAAAACATGCAGAAGACTATGTAAGTGGATTCAGTATTTTATCAAGTCCTCAGGTAATTCTGATACATATCAAAGTTTGAGAACCATTGTTATTAGAGCATACAATGCTAAATGAAGAAGGTTTGTAAAAGGACAACTTAGAAAAAACCAATCTCCATATTTAACAGTAGTATACCAATAGCTGGAGTAGGAAATTACAATCTACTCCAGTATTCTTGCCTGGAAAATTCCATGGACAGAGGAGCCTGGCAGGCTATAGTCCACGGGGTCACAAAGAGTCAGACATGACTGAGCGACTGAGCATGCACACACATACCTATAGTGTCCTTTGGTAGTAGGGAGGTGACATAAATATTGTTGAATTTTAGATTAATTAATGTCAACAATAAATAAAATATATTTGAGATGGAAAAACTAATAGAAAAAAGCAAGTAATAGGCTATTAAAGGCTATGAGAGGATAGGGTGGGGTTATGGAGATGAGGTCATAAAGTATTGCAGCAATATTAAGTGATCAGGTTGCATCTGGTAAAATTCAAGACAGGTCAGTTTGCATTCCAATCCCAAAGAAAGGCAATGCCAAAAAATGCTCAAACTACTGCACAATTGCACTCATCTCACACGCTAGTAAAGTAATGCTCAGAACTCTCCAAGCCAGGCTTCAGCAATACATGAACCACGAACTTCCAGATGTTCAAGCTGGTTTTAGAAAAGGCAGAGGAACCAGAGATCAAATTGCCAACATCTGCTGGATCATAAAAAAAGCAAGAGAGTTCCAGAAAAACATCTATTTCTGCTTTATTGACTATGCCAAAGCCTTTGACTGTGTGGATCACAATAAACTGTGGAAAATTCTGAGAGAGATGGAAATACTAGAGCACCTGACCTGCCTCTTAAGAAAGCTATATGCAGGCCAGGAAGCAACAGTTAGAACTGGGCATGGAACAACAGACTGGTTCCAAATAGGAAAAGGAGTATGTCAAGGCTGTATATTGTCACCCTTCTTATTTAACTTATATGCAGAGTACATCATCAGAAATGCTGGGCTGGAAGAAGCAGAAGCTGGAATCAAGATTGCCAGGAGAAATATCAGTAACCTTATCCATAATACAGAAGTAATTCTACCTAACTGAGACTTGACAAACCAAAGAAATCTATTAACTTAATCATGTGTGATACTACCAATCTGATTTCCAACATGTAACATTGGGATAGTTATTTGACATATATCCAGAAAAGTAAATGGGCAGGAAAATTTTATCCCCTGAAGAAAGGATAGGCTACCCACTCCAGTATTCTTGGGCTTCCCTGGAGGCTCAGAAGGTAAAGAATCCACCTGCAGTGGGGGAGACCTGGGTTCGATACCTCAGTTGGGAAAATTACCTGAAGGAGGGCATGACAACCCACTCCAGTGTTCTTGCCTGGAGGATTCCATAGATAGAGGAGCCTGGCAGGCTACAGTCCATGGGGTCGCAAAGAGTTGGACATGACTGAGAGACTAAGCATAGCATGTCACAGTAATATTTTGAGTATATTAAACATTGTCAGAGAAATAGACTATATGTCAATAACTAATGGTCCCTTAGTTAACACTGAGATGAATTTTATTGTGGGGAATCTGCCTTTTCACAGCTTGCCTAAAATAGATTTCATGACTACTGAATACTGTTTAGATAAGTCATTGTTCACTAATTAAGTGTATCCATAAAGATTTGGTTTCCTTGAAGCTTTAATACTTCAGAGAAGATAACTAGCTGATACCAGCTGTCTAGTTAACAGAGAAATATATAACCCATTGTGAAGTTAATAGACTTTGTCCTGGTATAATAATTATCTCTTATGAGTTAATCTTTGTGTATCCCCAAGATTTTGATCAAATTGGGATCAACTGATACAGCTAAGTAGATCTGAGAAAGAAAAATTAAATGCACCATGAACTATCACCTCCACAAAACTCTTTCTGGAGAGCTGCTGACCACTGAATCTGGACCTCTTGACTGTTTACCAAGTATTACAACTGAACTGTCATTTGGGACCAGCACGTGACTTAGAAGTGTGGAGAATTTTGCACGACGCTAAGAAACAACAGTTACCTGGAAGATGCAGGTCATATCTAAAGACATTTGAACTATTTTTTAACCTTCTCCCTTAAAAATAAAAACTGGCAACTAGGTTCTTTCCCTGGTCCACTATTTTCTCACCTCTATCAACACCAGACATATATATACACAAAAAGCATATATACTCCTAATCATGTATATCTTTATAGAATTAGAAAATATTCTATTTCTAATAATAAATATAAACATTTTTACTTGCATTAAAAAATAAAAGCACATTTTAGCATAGATACTAATTTTTTTACACCCCAAAGCTGAAAAATTTTGTCAGTAAATATTTGTTTTGTTTTTTGCACATTTAGTAGCTCAAAGAATTTTTAATGACAGCAGGTTTTATGGATTTTGTAATAAATTCTAACATTTCACAAAACTGTATTTCTCAGGATACTAAAAATCAATCATTTATAATCATTTACAACCCTCTTATACAGAATAGGACTTGTGTATAGGTATATAACTGCTCATTCTATGTTATGTAAGAATTGCTGTGCTAGTTTTATAGGCTATCCCTATAACAAAGACATTTGAATGAAACTGTAAATATCAGTTATACAATTTGATGATGACTCTTTTTGTTTGATTTATAATTTTATTCCACTATCTGCACGTTTAACTTTTCAGTCTGCTGGGCAGTATGCATTTCACATTTGTAAATACAATTCTGTCAATTTCTGTGTTTGTGTGTGTGTGTGTTTTCAAATAAGAATCTTAAGGTAGAAATACAAATCTCCTTGAGAGTATTTAATTTTCTCATAAGATCCTTTTAAATAAAAAATTTAAATTTATTTTTAATTAAATAAAACTTCTTTCTCGGTAGCATTTTTCCCAATTTTCCTTTTTTATAAATGAGTCTTATTCCATCACGTTAACATTCTGGCACATCTCTAATTATAAGGAAGACTACAGTTCTTTCTTTGCTTCATATTTAGAAACTATTTTTAGATGTTGGGTTTTACATGCATCTTTCTTTTTCTAAGTGATCCTTTCATCTAAAATCAGAGAAAATTTTTCAAGCTAATGTTGCCTAGCAAGAAATAAAGGGGAATTTAACCTTTACATCAAATGAGTAGCAGAAAACATTTTATTGGATGGAAAATGATCAGGACCCTTATTAGAAAGTTAGGAGAAAACATGTTTCAGATCTTCTAAAAGTACACCATGTTTGGATATATTGACCTTTTCTCTTGGGAGAATGCAGGTTTTTAAGTTCCAAAATGAAATAACTAAGTAAAATATTCTGAAATTGAAAATCTCTTTAAACAAAGATCAGTTTTAAATTTCTGGATTTAGAAATTCCCATCTGAATTCTAGATACTTACTGCTTCTTTTATTTCCAAATATTTCACATTATTAAAGGTTCACATTATTCTCAAACATGACATACCAGTTCTCCTAGGGATGGGACAGGCTCAGAAATCAAAGACTGTGCATATGAACTAGAACAAGGGGAAGATAAAAATTATCTGCCTGCGTCTAGGGATATTTTAGTCTAACTAAATGCCTCTATACTGCAGAAGTTAGATTTGCTTTCTAGTTTATAGTCATATTCTAAGCCACTGCTTTACATTTTTGGTTCAAAGTATAGTTTCAATCAACTTTATAGCTGGTAGGTAGCCCACTGAAGACCCTTGGCAGAACAGAATGGGATCAAAGAAATGTATGGTGGAAGGACATATCACAGTGATCAATAGTTTTAACAAAGAGACAAAGGGACAAGAGAAATTGTCTAAAGTTTGTTCAGTTTAATTTCCTGGGTGAAATTTCCAATGGCAAATGAGTTCAATGTCATCATTAGCAATGCACTTTTTAAAAAGTCCCCCAGGTTCAATATGCAACCTAAGTTGCAAATCAGAACATAAATTAAATTAATGGTACCCTTTCTCATTGCATTACTTTGATTTAAGTACGATCTGAAATATTTCTTACAGCAGATAATCCTAGTTCATCTTCTCAATGTGCAAACAAAACAGTTCTTTTGTCAGCCTACAGCAAGTGACATTTTTATGGTCATCATACATTATTCAACTCATGTATCTTTGTTCAAATATTAAATCATTCCCTATTACTTAGCACAAAATAGATGTTGGCTTTATTTTGACTGTAGAATGGCAAGTTAATATAAGGAAGTTCAGTTATTAATTCTCCTGACAGGTGTCTCACTTCCAAAGGAAAGCAGAACACTTTTCAAAGCATATTTCAAATGCGTTTTATCAGTCTCTGAAAGTGCTATCTCCTTAATTTAAGGCAATTATTTCAATGACCATTTGTCAGCTCTCCTTCTTCTGTGGAAAGTTTAGTGACATCTGTTAAGCCTACACACTGCCCTGTGTCCTTCTTGCATATGTTTCTCTGACCTCATTCTGTCCTGTCAAGGGTCTTCAATGGTTATCCAGCAGGGTACAGCAATTGAAGAGACAAGTATAAAGTCGACCAAAACATTTATGTGCCCCAACAAAAAGGAATCAAAAGCATTTTCTCCTAGAGAAAAAATGATCCTATCATTTTTGTCTCCCACTTATTTTAGGCTTAATTAAATCTAGGAGAAAGGGATAACTACAACCTAACTCGTGGCATTATTTGACACTGAAGTGAAAAAGTATTAAAAAGTCCTTCTTCCTATAACAGAAAAGAAAATCATGAACAAATCTGAGGCATGGTGGCCTCATACAGCAAAAACATTTCCCTAAAACCAGGCTACTCAGCATTCAAGACATTCTTCAGTTTTAAAAACTGACTTAAAAATACTTGCTGCAACATTTAATGGCATGCTTTATTTTGTAGAAGCTCCTCAAAACACCAGCAACAAAGAACATTTTTAGTACTAATTCTCAAGTATATTGTTTTTACTCATCATGGGAAAAATGCATTATCATAACTAATTCATCTCAGTCGTTAACTCTTCCAACATTCCACACAATTCTATAAATAAAAGTGTGTATCTTTTTAACCAACATGCATTTTCTAAACTTGTAGAAGTTTCCACGACCCAAGTAGAGGGAAATGATACTGGATGTAGAAGTATTATTTCAACCAGAAAATGTTATTGCTATCAGATTTCTTCTGGTGTCCTCTTTCTCCATTCCCAAGACCCTCTGTTAGTCCCCAGAATCAGAACAACTCCAACAAGTACAGAACTAAGCAAGTTAGAATTTTATTGTCAATGTTGGCTTATATCTTACTCATTCATGAAATAAGGTCATTAGAATTTTTGTATTAAATATTGTTCTATCTTATGTTTATCATGTTCCTACTAGCAAAGCCCAAAATACTGATGCAAGGAGCTATTTACATTGACAGTCTCCTTTATCCTCTCCAGCTCACATCTGACCTCAAGAGTATCTGCTTCTGTGCTAATCCTCCTGTGCCAGCACCTAGCCTAGTGTTCATAATCCCTTTCTTAGCCCACTAAATAGTATCTCCAAACAGTGAGATGCTCACTGATTTGACTTGGATTTTTTTGTGTTTTTCCTTCATCCAGGATGAAGATTCTTCCCCTATAACCTCCTCTTTCTTTCTTCTGTCCAAGCCCAATAATATTGCTACTAAACCTCAGAAAATCCCACTTAACCCTACTTAGGGTCCCTTGACAGATTCCCATAGCATCTAAAAATCTCTTGTACAATTCTGAGCACAAAGCCTAGGGGACAAAATGGAATCCATATCCTATACAATAGGGTCTAGTGCTCATGGAAGACCAAGTACTCCATTAACTGTCTACATGGTGAGGTCTGAAAACATTCTAGAAAAGTTCAACCAGCCAATAATATTCTCATCTAATCCTAGAGGACAGTCAACCAGTTCTTCTTGAGAAGAAGGAACTTTGTATAAGAGAGAAAGCCTGATACTGAAGTCCGTTCTGATTATGTTTGAATACCAGTTTCTTTGTTTCCTAATGCACAACTGTAGACAAGCTACTAAACTTTTGTGCTTCAATTTATTTTTGCAAAACTAGAGACTATAATCCCTATCATGCAAATTTGGTGCAAATGTAAGAAATGGGTATAAACTGAAAGACACTGGAGGAGGAAATGGCAATCCACTCCAATATTCTTTCCTGGAGAATTCCATGGACAGAGGAGCCCGGCAGGCTGCAGTCCATAGGGTTGCAGAGTCAGACACAACTGAAGCAACCTAGCACACACACATGTATATGCAGTACTCAGTAACCGAAGCTCTTATTATTACTTTTATTGTATTCTAACACCTTAGTGAAAATGAGTTCACAAGATACCTTTTCTTGCAGCCAGTTTCAATATGGGGCAACATAAGATACCTTGATAAACAGCAACAGAAACAAAGTGGACAACAATGAAGAAAGGGAAAATAAAATAGTTCAACAAGAATATGTAGAGATACCAAGGACTACAAAGTCTACCATACTGATCTTAGAAAGTAGAAAACTAAAACATTTACTAAGATTTTTAATACAAGCCAACCATGTTTCTAGGAATTTTTCTTATATCACAATATATGAATGTATTAATTGATTGAATAGCTTTAAAATAATTTGAGGAGCATATTATCTGTATTTTACAAACAAAAAATCTTGAATCTCAGAAATTTTAATGAACTTGACAAGTTTATACAATTGCTAAGTGTCCAGACCTTTCTAACTCTAAAATTCATGATCTTTCTGCTCTGTCAGGCTGTCTTCTAGCTTGAGATCAAGTGCTGGCTCTGTTTGGACTTTGGTAACTCATCTCTGATGTGTTTTCCTCATATGTAAAATGTCTACAATATCTGCGTACCTCAGTGGAGTGATAAAAGAATAAAATAAAATACAGTACATGAAAGAGCAAGTTATTACCAAAGAAAATATTAACTTAATATCATAACCATAAAACTAAAGTTGCAAGATTTATCAAATCCCAGAATCTCCTGATCTTCTATTTTATATTCCATCCCTCATATCCCATTTTAGTTGCCATCTTGGCTCATTCATTTCGAAAATATATTTTGACTATCTACTACATTCTAGAAAATTTCCACTGTGTTGTGTATCTACGTTCAGGGAATCCAAATCCACTAATGGAGAGAACCACAGAATTACAAATCACAGCTCAAAATGTTAAGAGACATAGAGACATGAACTAGGCTTTGTGAGAACACAGTAAAGGTACTATCTCTGCCTGAGGAAAATGCAGAAGCTGCTCACAAAGGGAGACACATGTGAACTGTCATTGAAGGAAGATTAAGTATTTGCCACATGGATAAAAAGGACATTCTGAGTTAAAAGCAGGAAATCTCTTTTAAAGAACCATTTTACTCCTGGCAAGAAGCTCTGTGATACTTTTCCTTATGATTAGCTGGAAAAAGTGATTACATTTGGAAAGGCCTGAAAACTGGAATCCAAGTATTTTAATTGGAAAATTTTATTTGCCAGAAGTTGTGCATTTAAGTGTAAAGAGTGATTACAAGAGCATGTCTCTTGAGTTGTGTCAATAAATGCCTGTCAATAAATGCCTGTGTAAGGTTAGTGGTAAAGGAACAATTTCTGAAATGATCCCTCAAAAATATCACACCCTAGGCACTGGAACCTGGGCACATTTTGACTTTAAGACATGAAATCATATGAGCCTAAGAAGCAGAGAACTTTCTCGGGTTCATAGCAGAAGAGAAAGTCAGAGTGACTAGAAGAATGAGAAAGCCTTGATGCATTATTGCTGATTTGAATATTTCAGGTAGAGAGAAATGTGAACAGCCTCTCAGAGCAAAGAACAGACAACATCTGATAGCCAGCAAGAAAACGGGGCCTCAGAAAGATAGCCAGCAAGAAAACGGGGCCACAAGGTACTAGATTCTACCAACAATCGGAATGAGCCTGAAAGCAAACTCTTCCCCGAAGAGTGCAGAAAAGTCCAGCCAGGCCAACACCTTGGATGTGGCTACATGAGACCCTAAGCGGAGGATCTAGTTTGTCTTACCCAGACTCCCAACTTACAGAAACTGTGATATAATAATGAGTATTGTTTTAAGTCACTAAGTTTGTGGTCTTTTTCTACTCAGCAATAGAAAACTAATAGAACTAACACTTTCAAAAGCCTATAGAAAGGAAATGTTTGATGTTCCATGTATTCAGACAGAGTTGTTAATATCAGTCAAAGTGACTGGTCCCTCCTTTATTGAGAGGAGGGGGTGCTAAGAGGGCATACTCTGTTCCAAGTGATAATCAATGAAATCATAAGAGCACCACACAAGTAGTTGTTTTGCCCTAAGGAAAATAAGGCAAAGTCTTTGATAAAACCTTCAAAGTTCAGACAGAAGGGCCTTTCTCCTTCCAGCTAAATGTATGCTATTTAGAGACTGGGAGCTCAAGACCCTTTCATCTAATCCACCCAATCTTTCCCACTTGCTGTACCAAAACTAGTAGTAAGTATGTTGTAGGCAGAGACTCTTGGCAGTGTGTAAGTAACTTTTTTTCTTTTTCCTATAGAAATCAGGAAGTGAAGTTACAATGTCTTGGCAAGGATTAATACAATCCCACGTTTCAACATAGGAGTCAATTGTGCTCAGATCCACCTTTTAAAGAAAAATCTAAAGCAAAGAAGAGAATTTCAGGTGAAGGAAATAAAATAAACAAAGCCTGGAAATGATCCCAAAGGAAGTATATTATTCATGAAATTATAAGAAATGTGAATGGAATGTGGGTACAAGGTTAAGAAATGAGGTCAATGAGATGACGAGGGGCCAGATCATAAAGAGCCTGGAAAGCAAGGGAAGTCACAGCATTTGATTTTATTTAAACAGAGACTTCTGTCACTAGTATGGCCAAAAAAAAAAAAAAAAAAACCAGAGGAACCAGAATGGAGTGAGATAAACAAGGTCTATCACAGCCATCTAGAGGACAGATGAAGCTGACTTGGCCAAGTGTGTGTTCAGTGGTCAGAAAACTGCTTGCTCTTCTTGAACAATGCTTCCCTCCTTTCCTCTCTAGCACTAGCTGGAGGGTATATTGCAAGGGAAAGAGACTGGAGGCAGTAATGTTGGCCTTAGGAGGCCACTGATGCTTCCTGGTCAAGAAATAATGAAAGGTGAAATTAATATGATATAATTTCATTCTTTCAGGCCTTCCTGAATCTTTGCCTTCCTAAGTAAATAGCTACCATGTGGTATCACCTGCTTCCCTTCTGTGAGTCCTTTAATGAAGACTTGTCCATGCTCCTCACTGGCAATTTGTTTGTCAGTGACAAGGTGACAGTTTTGGTTCGTTTAACAAATACCAATTTCCAACCATTGAAAAACCATCTGGGAATCCTGTTCTCCTATTCTAATTGGTCTCTCTTATAGAAAAATCGTTCCTTCCTTGTACACAATGCCCATGTCTATCTGGTGGCCAGAGGGACTCTTCAGGTTGACCTCCCCAGTGCTCACTTTGGTTGCCCATCATGTTAGTGTAGCCTAATGAAAAGCTACTATCAGGCTTTCCAAATGGCCACCAAATTCCTTATGTTTTTAACATATTCCACAGGGAAACACTTAAACACACGTAAGATCAAGTGTGCAAAATACAGCCTTGTGGATTAAAGCCTATAATCATGAGGCGCTATCCTTTACATTGACTTTGTTTAAATGCAATGCCTAATTAATATAATTTAGGGACGACAGAGGATGAGATGGCTGGATGGCATCACTGACTTGATGGACGTGAATCTGAGTGAACTCCGGGAGTTGGTGATGGACAGAGAGGGCTGGCGTGCTGCGATTCATGGGGTTGTAAAGAGTAGGACATGACTGAGCGACTGAACTGAGGACTATTTTAAGCTCAATGTTTCCATTTCAGTTTCATATGGAAATATTTTACCAATTTGAATATATTAATAAGAGATTGATAGCAAATCATGCTAATAGTTAAAAAGCCTGAAGTTCTCCTCTCTTTATTCAGTTATTTATTTATTGATACATTCATTGAAAAATACTAAGTACCCATCACTTGCACTGAATCTGGAGTGAAGAATGACATGAAAACTTGAAGGAAAGGACCCTTAGGTAGCTTATAATTTTTGAATTCTATTCAGAGAGTTGCAAAAAGCACTCTATTTGGAATATTAAGATCTTCTTTATGTTAATACCACTGCTCTTCCATTTTAGGTGCTAGAGTTACTTTACCTTTCTGAGCCTTCTAAGTGGATGGATAAGTGGAAGTGAAAGAATTAGAATGCAAATCCCAACTACGACCCCTCTTTGCTTCACGGCTTTGCCTTGGACCTAGTAGAGCTCACTTCAAGCAAAGAACATGGCAACACCCTGGAAAATCTGCCAGAAAACTTCACTGCCTTGACTGATCAGATTTCTCCTCTCCCTAGATTCCCCATCTTCACCTGTGAGGTGAATCTTGGTTCCCAACTGATTTCAGATCGAGTAGCCACTATAGCAATGCAGGCAAAGATAGGACCCCAATTCTCATTCCCTCTCTTCCCCACCATCAGCTCATAAATCTCCATTACAGGGATATAAACTTTAACATCAGACCAAGTTTTAGCATCATAGTCCCAGTCTTTCTAATTATATTTATCCAACAATCAAAACTCTCAGTCCAATTGATACAGGCAACTTCCAAACTATTCTTCAAATATTCCTCACATACTCCACATTGGTCAAGGGGATACATGCACCTATGCATATAAGCAAATTAAACCTAAGATCCTGCCTGTAGACAAATGCAAATTAAAGTTTGGTCAAAGCATATTAGGCAACAGACATCTTTAGAGTATTACCATTAGTTTTAAAAAGTTGTATCGCTTTAGACTTTTACTAGCTTATCTTTCCATTAGAAATCTGCTTAATTATTTTACTTTCCAATTTTTTGTGTCCAAAGAAAGATATTCACAAGATTATTTAACAAAAGAACATAAAAGCAGATGATATAAAAGCTGGAAACTTCATTTTTTCATTTATTTAATTTTAAAAATATTTAAAATTAATTAAAGAGACAGATGCTGTATATTACAGCAGCACCTGTTTTTACAGGATTATGAAGTAGTACACTAAACGACGTCACACCAATGTTCAGGTAAGCATCTTGCCTCTTAATTAAATGCTTCTAGTATTATTTCTAGTGATATGTCTTACTTCATTAAGAAATCATTGTTAGCATGTTTCTGACCTAGAGTTGCTTGTAACGCTTTATTTTGTAGATACTGGTTGAATTATATGAACTTAAGGATCTTTGTAAAAATCATATCTAATATCCCAGTTTTCCAAATAAGCCCATGTGATACAAAGTGATTCCTCCTCCAAAGCCACAGAATTGGTTAAATAACCAATTATAATTCTGCTACTTCTGCTACAGGCTGCAAAGGATATATTTACAACAGCACTCAGGAATGTTTGCAACTAATTAATGCAAGTAAAATGTGTATTAATTGAAAGAAATAACAATGGAGAACTAATTCCACTTAAGTGGGCTGGGAGATAGGCAGGATAGATAACCTCATAAATTATTTGCTGCTGTTGCTAAGTCGCTTCAGTCATGTCCAACTCTGTGTGACCCCATAGACGGCAGCCCACCAGGCTCCACCATCCCTGGGATTCTCCAGGCAACAGTACTGGAGTGGGTTGCCATTGTCTTCTCCCATAAGTTATTTATCATCATATAATTGATAAAACTTTCTTTGGAAGGAAACAAATAAAATTTTTCAACTTTCAAATAGCAATTTCCCTTCTAAGAACTTAAAGTATATGCACGTATGTCCAAATTCATGAATAAGAATGTTCTTTGCAGTACTGTTTGAAAGAGAAAAAGACTAGATAACATTACATAAATTATGGAACAGCCAAAAAAATGGAGTAGTCTGGAGCTGTTTTGAAGTTAAATGTAGATATACTAGCTTATTAGTTATTGCTTAGTAAGCTGACAGGTAAACAGTTTACTCTTCATACTGCTCACAGAACTAGGCTCTATTTACGAGCTATCCTGGCAGGCAAATGTGGCCATGTACAAAGGTCAATGGGATATGGACAAACATGGTACATGTCTTTCTGGTGCTAGTCCACAAAAATCTCCCACATTCTACCTCTATGCTCTTTGTTTAATGCAGAGGAAATAGGTACCTTGGAAGCCAGGTGTTCAAGATGCAAAGCAGCTAGAGAAAGCATCAAGGAGGAAAGATTGTTGCTGATCATGTGAGCAAGAGAAACTTCTAATGAACTGAGCTACTAAGACTTCAGAACTCATCTGTTGCAGCAGCTAGCAAGACCCTAACTAAAAGGGTATGCTCATTTAAGAGACATGCAAAATACATTAAAGAGGAAATAAAAACATGGAGCATCACGGGTAGTATTTCATATTTATGCCTCAAAAAGAATACAGAGATACCTTTTCTATATGCATAGATAACTTATTGAGAGCTTCAGTTCAGTTCAGTTCAGTTGCTCAGTAGTGTCTGACTCTTTGTGACCCCATGAACTGCAGCACACCAGGCCTCCCTGTCCATCACCATCTCCCGGAGTTCACTCAGACTCACGTTCATCGAATCCGTGATGCCATCCAGCCATGTCATCCTCTGAGAGCTTAACTTTGAGGAAAACAGGAATCCACTTTATATTTCTGTCTTCATGGTGCCTTTTCCCATCACCTCATAGCTTTTGAATCACTTGCAATTCATAATAGTCTTTTTAAAAAAAAAAACAAAAACCAATGACTCATTTTTAAGATACTATAGAATCTGCTGCTGCTAAGTTGCTTCAGTCGTGTCTGACTCTGTGCAACCCCATAGACGGCAGCCCACCAGGCTCCCCGTCCCTGGGATTCTCCAGGCACGAATACTGGAAAGGGTTGCTATTTCCTTCTCCAGTGCATGAAAGTGAAAAGTGAAAGGGAAGTCTCTCAGTCGTGTTGGACTCTTTGCGACCCCATGGACTGTGACCTCCCTTGCCTCAGGCGACTTCCCACGGCAGGAGAGGCCCACATCAGAGATTATTTGCTGCCTGCTGCTGAAGTCCCCAGAAAGCCTTCCATTATTACAGTCCTCTCACCATCATCCTTAGCTGACATTTTGGGAGAAGTTTATCAAGACCTCTTCACATACCACATAGTAGTAGTGCAGGTCTGCCTTCTCGCCTTACTCTGTCTTGAGGATGCTTTGAGGAAGAAGCAGGTTTCTGTGTCCATGCTTGTGAGCTCCATCAACATTCCCACCAAACTTAGCATTGGTGCCATTGCTGACTCGGGTCCCAGGTAGAGGAGTTAAATGCCGCCCTCCTCTTCTTATAGATTCCCCCTAGGAATTACGAGAGGTCCTGCTGCTGCTAAGTCACTTCAGTCGCGTCCGACTCTGTGCAACCCCAGAGATGGCAGCCCACCAGGCTCCCCTGTCCCTGGGATTCTCCAGGCAAGAACACTGGAGTGGGTTGCCATTTCCTTCTCCAATGCATGAAAGTGAAAAGTGAAAGCAAAGTTGCTCAGTCGTGTCTGACTCCCAGCGATCCCATGGACTGCAGCCTACCAGGCTCCTCCACCCATGGGATCTTCCAGGCAAGAGTACTGGAGTAGGTTGCCATTGCCTTCTCCGACGAGAGGTCCTAGAGAGATACATTTGGTTTAGGTTGGGAAAAGTAGGCTCCTTTTACCTCGCCTCCAACGTAGCGAACAGAGAAAAGATGTATTAGGCTACATGAGACTCAAATCTCTCCATTCTGCCATACAGCCTTTCTTTAACACCTATCAAAGTGTAGTTTGCTTTTACATACCCTGAAGGTTGGAGATTGCAATGGATAGTTGCTAGACTGGTAATCTAGCATAGAAATTATAGTGTATCTCTTCATAAACTAAATATACTTTATTTCAGCTTATTTTTAGTTTATTGAAAATTCAATAACCACAAGAAAAACAATTCACCACCTCTGTGTGTGTGTGTGTGTGTGTGTGTGTGTGTGTGTGTGTGTGTGTGGAGAATAGCTCTTAAAAATCAAATGCACTGGGAAGGGAGGTCAGAATCTAGGGTGAAAATTACACTCATTTTTCATTGTAAATTCTTTTGTAGTACTTTTATTTTAAAAAACAGCTTTTAAAAAATAAATGAAATTAGGACTTCACTGAAACTAATGTTTACTGAGTTATAAGAAATGTCCTTTGCCATTTTATCCAAAGAAATTGAACATTTGGAAAATTATTGCTAGATCCAAGGCTTTACTTAGTGGCAGATTTTTTTCTGCCAAAACTGGGTATGAAACAGTGGTAGGGACTGCTAAGTAACAGAGCAGTCCTAAAAAACTGTGGAAAATATCAGAAAAGGCCTTTGAGGTTCTGTCCTCCAGAAAATCTGCCAACTGCATTCTCTACCCCTGCCAAAGCAGTGTGCATGGTTTCTGAAGGTAATTGGTGACTGTTTAGTTCTCTTCTACCAATCTGCCAGGCCACAGAATAATAGAGTAGGAGCTGCTAACAACTCCCTTTTCTGGTGGAAAGAACTCACACTTTCAGCTGTCATCAACTTTGAACCACACGTGTGACTGACTTTCCCAGCAAGAAATACCTTATACTTCACTCAAATTTGAAACATAGGAATATTTTGTTGATAAAGTAAGACTTTGTTATTAGCTCTGCTAGAGAGATTCAGTTATTTTCCGAGTTTATTTTATACTTACTGTGTTATTTAATTTATCCCAAAATGTACCTATGTGTATGTGTACATAGACACATGCACATACACCATAAATTTATGCATCTATAATAGTGAAAGAGCTCTATGATAGAATTTTCCATTTTCAGTAGAATATAATTAATAGCCAGCAGGCCCTAGGCAGCTTCAAAAATAATTACAAAGATTTAAGAGAAAGGCTTAAAAACAACACCAAACACTAAGTCTGAAATTAATCCATTGTTCTAATGTGGGTGACCAACAGAGCTGAAAGGTATGAAAGAAAATGTAGAATACTCATACATAAGAAAGCAGAAAAATATGTTTTTGGTAGCTCTTCACCACCAAGTTCTTACTTGGTAACTTCAAAAAATAATGATGTACAAAGGCAGACCCAGGTCACTAGTGTCTTAGGAGAGAAAGGCTACAGCAAGCAAGAGCTGGGAAATGACACAGAAGATTCCTAGCCCTAGTTCAGACTGATGACTATGGTCACTCCCAAGCATACATACAGCTACCAGCAAGCCAGATGTGTTTGGCCCACACGGTGTGTGTTTCTTTGTCGACTGGTTTAACAGATATTTAAACATCAGAAGTTACCATAAAAAAGAACTGCATGACCTTTTAACTTTAACCCCACAATTCTGCACTGCCATAATAGACTGAAATAGACTTACCTATGGCCTCTTCAGCCTCCCTGATGTGGAGAACTCAACACTGGTGTAACTTTCTTCCCAGACTTAGTCAGCACCTGTGTTGGGGAAGTTTGATGAAAATCTAATAGTTTGAAGCAGTACTTTATAAAACTGCACAATGGGGTTACATCTACAAACTTACTTGGGGGTTTCATAATGTAAAACAGTAAAAATGGCACATGCCATTGATGACTGCATTTCACTTGGCTGGAAGAATACATGGAAAACAGTAAAGCGGGCAAAAATGCATTGCTTTGTCAATTTATACTATAAGAAGACATGTAAAGACACTACCAAGCCTGTAAAACTAACAGTACTCCAAGATGTTCTATGCTGCAGGAAGACTGATACGCAGTTAGATTTTTAAAATAAGTTATTTCTAACACTTCAGCCTCTAATATTTGCCATTTCTGTCTCCACTACACTTGGATAACTTCTTCTGTGAACAACTGTCATAAGGATATACAGGAGAAGATGTGCTCAACAACCCCAATATAATTTTAACAGAAAATAAATCATGCTTATGAAGAAAACTATAAACATAACCAATGATGAAGTGACTAATCTGACATATATACATACATTAATTAACAATACATCTATGGTAAGCTTCAAGAAAAATCATTACAGGTCAAATTCATTGCTGCATCACGCATAGCTAAACTATTGAAGTAAAGATATGGAATCCAGGAGGGTCCAAAATCTTATAGGAGGACATCAGTTGGTTAATTTCCTATACATAAACATTAGCCATAAGGCTGGTTTTAGAGTTAGATAAGTCAGTGACTAACTCCCTCTCTCCTGCACTTTTCTCATCAGCTCTACATTTCTGTACATATTGATAGCAAGGTAGATGAAGTACTGGACCTTATGCCAAACAAATGACAGTATTCATAGACACTGAAAGAAATAAAGCATTAATCGCTCAATTGTGTCCAACTCTTTGTGACCCCATGGACTGAAGCCTGACAGGCTCCTCTGTCCATGGGATTCATGAGGCAAGAATGCCAGAGTGGGTTGTCATTCCCTTCTCCAGGAGGACTTCCCTGAACAGGGATTGAACCTTGGTCTCATGCACTGCAGGCAGATTCTCTACCATCTGAGTCACCAGGGAAGTCCTTAGACATTAGGAAACTTAGACATGACATTAAGCCCTCATAGACATTAGGGACCAAATATTTCAATGGCTTTCTCTTTACAGTGAGGAATTCTTACAAAAATACAAAGCAAATTCCTCTCTGATTCCATGTTTTGAACCAGATCATGTATCTATCCATGGCCTGTCTCTGTGGTCAGGTCAATGCTGTCACTAAGGACTTAGGTTTGGGAGCCTGAGTCAGAGGAAGATGAGAGTAATACTTTCTTAAGGTTGACTGTTCTCAGCTCTGCCTGCACTTCCTACTCAACTATGGAGCTTTTAAAACAATATCCCAATAATCAGGCCTTATCCATGTGAGTGGTGCTCACATACGTGTCATGGGTAGAGATCCCTCAGGTGATTTTAATTTGTAGCTGGAACTGAGAATCATTGGCTTATATTAACTATAACTCACCACTGGAAGTAGAATTAACGTCCAAACTGCATATGCTAAATGGCATCTGAAAGTTAAACTCAGTATCAAATAGAATGCACATAAATACAAAGAAAAGTCTGAATACATTAAAAAAAACCTATAGATCAGATTAAATATAAGATTATCAAATTATACCAAGTTTAGGATAAAGAATGTTACATGAGTGTTCTGGAAAGAAGCCAAAGATGTAATTACCTGGCTACCTTCAGGAAAAGAATAATTATCAAAGAGAATTACATATCATATTAACGTAATTAATCTGAACTTGATATTGGTTTTAAATATGTATTTAAACTTCTAAACTGATTACCTTGCTCAAAAGGACGATATTTTTCAACATGACGTAGCATTTGCATTGAGTTCTTTACTCTCCACTCCTTTCTGATAGAAGCTCTACAGAACTTTTGTGTTTCATTTGACACTTTCTTTTTCTTCCCACCTTAGAGTAATTAATGTTCATTACATCTGTTTTTGATAGACTGTCATTTTCTATTCCCATTCTGTGTTATATCAATATAATTATTTTGGAATGAAGGGAAAGAAACAAAAAGAGAGGTGAAAAACATCAGTAATTAGAGTCACATGACATAGTCTGTTCATTTTTTTAACACTCAATAATTATGTCATATTCAAACAGAAAACCAATTAAAAAACACTTCTCAGAGCCTTCAGCTTTCAGATCTTAGTTCAGTTCAGTCGCTCAGTCATGTCTGATTCTTTGTGACCCCATGAACCACAGCACATCAGGCCTCCCTCCCTGTCCATCACCATCTCCTGGAGTTCACTCAGACTCATGTTCATTGAGTCCATGATGCCATCCATTCATCTCATCCTCCGTCGTCCCCTTTTCCTCTTGCCCCCAATCCCTCCCAACATCAGAGTCTTTTCCAATAAGTCAACTCTTCTCATGAGGTGGCCAAAGTACTGGAGTTTCAGCTTTAGCATCATTCCTTCCAAAGAAATCCCAGGGTTGATCTCCTTCAGAATGGACTGGTTGGATCTCCTTGCAGTCCAAGGAACTCTCAAGAGTCTTCTCCAACACCACAGTTCAAAAGCATCAATTCTTCGGTGCTCAGTCTTCTTCACAGTCCAACTCTCACATCCATACATGACCACAGGAAAAATCAGCCTTGACTAGATGGACCTTAGTCAGCAAAGAAATGTCTCTGCTTTTGAATATACTATCTAGGTTGGTCATAACTTTCTTCCAAGGAGTAAGCGTCTTCTAATTTCATGGCTGCAGTCACCATCTGCAGTAATTTTGGAGCCCAAAAAATAAATTCTGACACTGTTTAGCCATCTACTTCCCATGAAGTGATGGGAACAGATGCCATGATCTTCGTTTTCTGAATGTTGAGCTTTTAAGTCAACTTTATCACTCTCCTCTTTCACTTTGATCAAGAGGCTTTTAGCTACTCTTCACTTTCTGCCATAAGGGTGGTGTCATCTGCATATCTGAGGTTATTGATATTTCTCCTGGCAATCTTGATTCCAGCTTGTGTTTCTTCCAGTCCAGTGTTTCTCATGATGTACTCTGCATATAAGTTAAATAAGCAGGGTGACTATATACAGCCTTGACATACTCCTTTTCTTATTTGGAACCATTCAGTTGTTTCATGTCCAGTTCTAACTGTTGCTTCCTGACCTGCATATAGATTTCTCAAGAGGCAGGTCAGATGGTCTGGTATTCCCATCACTTTCAGAATTTTCCATAGTTTACTGTGATCCACACAGTCAAAGGCTTTGGCATAGTCAATAAGGCAAAAATAGATGTTTTTCTGGAACTCTCTTGCGTTTTCCATGATTCAGCAGATGTTGGCAATTTGATCTCTGGTTCCTCTGCCTTTTCTAAAACCAGCTTGAACATCAGGAGTTCACCGTTCATGTACTGCTGAAGCCTGGCTTAGAGAATTTTGAGCATTACTTCTAGCATGTGAGATGAGTGCAACTGTGCGGTAGTTTGAGCATTTTTTGGCATTGCCTTTCTTTGGAATTGGAATGAAAACTGACCTTTTCCATTCCTGTGGCCACTGCTGAGTTTTCCAAATTTGCTGGCATATTGAGTGCAGCACTTTCAGAGCATCATCTCTCAGGATTTGAAACAGCTCCACTGGAATTCCATCACTTCCACTAGCTTTGTTTGTAGTGATGCTTTCTAAGGCCCCCTTGACTTCACATTCAGATCTTAGTACTCATTCGATAATGAGTGAAATCAACAAACAGGGGTCAAAAAGAAATGCAATTCAAGCCTTTTCCACGTCTTTCTTTCCTGTAAACTTTATTGTGTAAAAACAGTATGTACTATAGAACAGACACCAAAGGAAAGTTACCAGAGATTTAAAAAAAAAAAAAAAAGGCATTCTAAGACAACATAACAATGATAGAGTGCCTGATGAACTATGGAATAAGGTTCGTGACATTGTACAGGAGACAGGGATCAAGACCATCCCTAAGAAAAAGAAATGCAAAAGAACAAAATGGCTGCCTGGGGAGGCCTTACAAATAGCTGTGAAAAGAAGAGAGGCAAAAGCAAAGGAGAAAAGGAAAGATATAAGCATCTGAATGCAGAGTTCCAAAGAATAGCAAGAAGAGATAAGAAAACCTTCTTCAGAAATCAATGCAAAGAAATAGAGGAAAAGAACAAAATGGGAAAGACTAGAGATCTCTTCAATAAAATCAGAGATACCAGGGGAACATTTCATGCAAAGATGGGCTCGATAAGGACAGAAATGGTATGGACCTAACAGAAGCAGAAGACATGAAGAAGAGGTGGCAAGAATACATGGAAGAACTGTACAAAAAAAGATCTTCAAGACCCAGATAATCATGATGATGTGATCACTAATGTAGAGCCAGACATCTTGGAATGTGAAGTCAAGTGGGCCTTAGAAAGCATCACTACAAACAAAGCTAGTGGAGGTGATGGAATTCCAGTTGAGTTGTTTCAAATCCTGATAGATGATGCTGTGAAAGTGCTGCACTCAATATGCCAGCAAATTTGGAAAACTCAGCAGTGGCCACAGGAATGGAAAAGGTCAGTTTTCATTCCAATTCCAAAGAAAGGCAATGTCAAAGAATGCTCAAACTACCGCACAATTGCACTCATCTCACACACTAGTAAAGTAATGCTCAAAATCCAAGCCAGGCTTCAGCAGTACATGAACCGTGAACTCCCTGATGTTTAAGCTGGTTTTAGTAAAGGCAGAGGAAACATAGATCAAATTGCAAACATCTGCTGGATCATGGAAAAAGCAAGAGTGTTCCAGAAAAACATCTATTTCTGCTTTATTGACTATGCCAAAGACTTTGACTGTTTGGATCACAATAAACTGTGGACAATTCTGAAAGAGATGGGAATACCAAGATTGCCAGGAGAAATATCAATAACCTCAGATATGCAGATGACACTACCTTTATGGCAGAAAGTGAAGAGGAGCTAAAAAGCCTCTTGAAAGTGAAAGAGGAGAGTGAAAAAGTTGACTTAAAGCTCAACATTCAGAAAATGAAGATCATGGTATCCGGTCCCATCACTTCGTGGGAAATAGATGGGCAAACAGTGGAAACAGTGTCAGACTTTATTTTTTGGGGTTCCAAAATCACTGCAGATGGTGACTGCAGCCATGAAATTAGAAGATGCTTACTCCTTGGAAGAAAAGTTATGACCAACCTAGATAGTATATTCAAAAGCAGAGACATTTCTTTGCCGACTAAGGTCCGTTCTAGTCAAGGCTATGGTTTTTCCTGTGGTCATGTATGGATGTGAGAGTTGAACTGTGAAGAAGGCTGAGCGCCAAAGAATTGATGCTTTTGAATTGTGGTGTTGGAAAAGACTCTTGAGAGTCCCTTGGACTGCAAGGAGATCCAACCAGTCCATTCTGAAGGAGATCAACCCTGGGACTTCTTTGGAAGGAATGATGCTAAAGCTGAAACTCCAGTACTTTGGCCACCTCATAAGAAGAGTTGACTCATTGGAAAAGACTCTGATGCTGGGAGGGATTGGGGGCATGAGGAGAAGGGGATGACAGAGGATGAGATGGCTGGATGGCATCACGGACTCGATGGACGTGAGTCTGAGTGAACTCCAGGAGATGGTGATGGACAGGAAGGCCTGATGTGCTGTGGTTCATGGAGTCTCAAAGAGTTGGACATGACTGAGAGACTGAACTGAACTGAACTAATGTGTATCCACCCAATGACAATATCAAACTCTATGAGGCAAAAACTGATAGAACTACAAGGAGAATAAATGAATCTATCATTACACTTGAAGAGGTGAATTCTTCAATAACCTTCCATCAGAAATGGACAGACCAGGCAGGAGGAAAAATAGTAAGGATAGAGCTGAACTGAACAGTACCATAAATCAACAGAATATAACAGATATCTATAGATTATTTCAGCCAAATCAGCAGAATACACTTTTTTTTTGCAAGCCTTCATGAAACACTCACCTAGATAGACCACAATTCTGCATCATAGAACATCTTTAAAAGCATAGAAATCATAAACAAAACCTGCTTTTAGACTACAATTGGCTTAAACTAGAAATCAATAACAGAAAGATAACTGGATAATTCCAAAATATGGGGAATCAAACAACATACCTTTAAATAACATATGAAGCCAAGTAAGAAATTTAAAGACAAGTTTAAAACCATTTTATACTAAATGGAAATGAAAACACAATGTATTGGTGGGTGACATCAGCATCATGGTAGCATCTCCCATGCTTTCCCCTAACCCAACAGTAAAAATTCAGCATCAATCCATGGATTAAAGTACCTTTGAGGGAAATCTGAGAATCAGAGATACATGCAAAGGAATCTGGAAGTGGTGTCACCCACCCATATGGCAGATGATAAGCAGATAGACCTCAATCCTGACTGTGGACCATAAGCCAGACTGAGCTCCTCTTGGCTGTGGTCCCAGGAAATCCTGGAGAACACTGAGTTAGATGATCATCCATGAATGAGAGAGCCTTTGTAGAAGTCTAAGTTTCTATAGAAGAATTTCCACACACTACTGGAGCCAAATAAATATGACTTCAGACACACTGAAGTAGGTAAGGGAAACAAATTAACTTACCTTCATTTCACCTTATCCAAAGCAGCATTTGCTGTTGCTGTTTTTCAGTCACTAAATCATGTCTGACTCTTTGCAACCCCATGGACTGTTGCACACCAGGCTCCTCTTGTCCTCCACTATCTCCCTAAGTTTGCTCAAATTCATGTCCACTGAGTTGGTGATTCTATCTAACCATCTCATCTTTGCTTCTGCCTTTCCTTTTGTCTTCACCCTTTCCCAGCAGGGTCTTTTCAAATAAGTTGGCTCTTCACATCGATCGCCAAACTATTGGAGCTTCAGCTTCAGCAATAGTTCTTCCAGTGAATATTCAGTGTTGATTTCCTTTAAGATTGATTGGTTTGATCTCTTTGCAGTGTAAGGGACTCTCAAAATTCTTCTCCAGCATCACAATTTAAAAGCATTAGTTTGTTGGTGTTCAGCCTTCTTTATGGTCCAAGGCAGCATACCTCAGAGCTAACAGATATTCCTAGCCTGTGACATCTCCTGCGAGGAAATGAGAGAGCATTTGACTTCCCCGGGTCTGCAAGATTCTGCCAAAGAGGTTAATTTCTCTATCACCCCATTCGCAATACTAACTCATGAGCTGTATGATTTAGGATTGAGAAGCACAGAAGACAGAACACTTGGGGTACAATAAAGGAACTCAGATCCTACTAATGGTATGGTGGACTCCATCAAGAAGCCCATAACTGAACCACTGGGAATATCTCACCCATGGATCCCCTCAATGAACTACAGTACCCTCAGCACTCCATATACCCTACCCATACATCATTTGCACCTTTTTGCTAGCTGTCTGTGCATACTTCTTTATAATCATAAGGGATTTGATTTAGGTCATACTGGTGGCTGAGATGATAAAACATCTGCCTATAATGCAGGAGACCTGGGTTCGATCCCTGGGTCAGGAAGATCTCATGGAGAAGGAAATGGCAACCCACTCCAGTGCTCTTGCCTGGAAAATTCCATGGACGGAGGAGCCTGGTAGGCTACAGACCATGGGATGGCAAAGAGTCGGACATGACTGAGCAACTTCAATGTCAATGTCAAGATTCTTTACTGTGGGTCACAGGGCCAGATATGAGCTGATCTGAGCTACTTCACAGTCCATTCTACTTTTGACTTCCCTGTGGCTCAGACGGTAAAGCATCTGCCTGCAATGCTGGAGACCTGGATTCAGTCCCTGGGTGGGGAAGGTCTCTAGGAGAAGCAATGGCAACCCCCTCCAGTATTCTTGACTGGAAAATTCCACAGACAGAGGAGCCTGGTAGGCTACAGTCCATGGGGTCGCAAAGAGTCGGACACAACTGAGCGACTTCACTTCACTTTCACTTTGAGGGTCTAGTGGTTTTCCCTACTTTCTTCAATCTAAGTCTAAATTTGGCAATAGTGAGTTTGAGAGGGTAAAAGGTAGGAAGGCCGGGGGTCTCCAGAGGATATAGGCTGCAAGTGTTAGACATTTTTTTTTTTAATCTCTCTCTTAAGTGGCAGGAGGAAACAAACTAGTGATATATTTCTTCCCCTTCTCTATACAAATTTAAAAAGAGGTTTTTCTTAAAATACTGTGTTGCCATAATGACACATGGTTCCACCTGAACTTAACTTTTCTCAAATCTTGAGATAACCAATACATTTTTCTTATGGAAATGTTTGTCTTAAACTATGTTAATGTACTATGCATTTACCCCAGACTCTATCTTCAAGTCCATTCCTCCTAAAAGCTCAGATTTAGGCTCAGAATCATATGTTATCCTCATACACTGTTCTCCTAATCCATGTAAATGGAACTATTTGTATGGTAATCTGCCTTTATGCAAGATCCAAGTCAATTGTTTATGGCCCCAGATGACTCCCTGGTGCCAAGATTATCTCAAAATGCATCTTGTGGGTGAGGGGCCTGGTGCCATTATCTGAGTTTTGAGACTTTCCTTTCTTTCACTGACAGACTGCTAGTAACTATATAACATTCAGTTAAAGACTAGCGGGTGGGATATTCTTTCTGCCCCCTTCTGATGTTTATTTCAGAAGCTTTCTATCTCCCTTTATACTTTAATACAACTTTATTACACAAAAGCTCTGAGCAATCAGGCTTCGTCTCAGGCCCAGATTGAATTCTAGAGGCCAAGAAGCCCAACGTCTTCCGTAGTTCTGCAACAACATTTCCAAGCTCATGACCTGAGCCACAGTCAGCTCCCAGTCTTGTTTTGGCTGATTGTATAGAGCTTCTCCATCTTTAGCTACAAAGAATATAATCAATTTGATTTCAGTGTTGACCATCTGATGATGACCACATGTAGAATCTTCTCTTGTGTTGTTGGAAGAGAGTGTTTGCTATGACCACCAGTGCATTCTCTTAGCAGAATTCTATTAGCCTTTACCCTGCTTCATTTTGTCAGGCCCTCGGTTTTTGTCTCATCACAACAAAGATTTCAAGTGACGGACATTAAAGCCCCCTCAGTGTGTCACAGCTCTTGGGTCTTGGTTAGACCGTGTTATAGCTCTCTGTCTCTCTCCTGGCCGCTAGGGCATTCTTCTCTTCACATCTTTGGATCGAGGTGCCCTCACGCCTCGAAGATGGATTTTCCTGCTATCTTCTAAATAAAATAGAGCTGTAACGCTGATTTGTCTGAGAGCTATAACATGGTCTACCCAAGACCTGAGAGCTGTGACACACCGAGGCCACTTTAATGTCCGTCACTCTAAATCTTTGTTATGATAAGACAAAAACTGAGGGATATACAGTCACGTGACAATTCTGTACTCCAAGGCCAAATTTGCCTGTTACTCCAGGTATTTCTTGACTTCTACTTTGCATTCCAGTCCCCTATAATGAAAAGGACATCTTTTTGGGTGTTAATTCTAAAAGGTCTTGTAGGTCTTCATAGAACCATTCAATTTCAGCTTCTTCAGCATTACTGGTCAGGGCATAGACTTGAATTACCGTGATATTGAATGATTTGCCTTAGAAATGAACAAAGACCATTCTGTCGTTTTAGAGACTGCATCCAAGTGCTGCATTTTGGAATCCTTTGTTGACTATGATGGCTGCTCCCTTTATTCTAAGGGATTCTTGCCCACAGTAGTAGATATAACGGTTATCTGAGTTAAACTCATCCATTCCAGTCTATTTTACTTCAGTGATTCCTAAAATGTAGACCTTCACTCTTGTCATCTCCTGTTTGATCACTTACAATTTGACTTGATTCATGGACCTAGCATTCCAGGTTCCTTTGCAATATTGCTCTTTATAGCATCAGACCTTGCTTCCAACACCAGCCACATCCACAACTGGGTGTTGTTTTTGCGTTGGCTCCATCTCTTCATTCTTTCTGGAGTTATTTCTCCACTGGTCTCCACTAGTATATTGGGCACCTACCGACCTGGGGAGTTCATCTTTCAGTGTTCTATCTTTTGCCTTTTCATACTGTTCATGGTCTTCTCAAGGCAAGAATACTGAGAAATTGTTTCCCATTTCCTTCTCCAGTGGACCATGTTTTATCAGAACTCTTCACCATGACCTGTCTGTCTTGGGTGAACAATGATGCTGTGGAAGTGCTATACTCAATATGCCAGCAAATTTGGAAAACTCAGCAGTGGTCACAGGACTGGAAAAGGTTAGTTTTTGTTCCAACTATTTTTTTCCCTAAAGAAAAGCAATGCCAAGAATTGTTCAAACTACTGCAAAATTGCACTCATCTCTCACACTAGCAAAGTAATGCTAAAAATCTTCTAAGCCAGGCTTCAACAGTATGTGAACCGTGAACTTCCAGATGTTCAAGCCAGTTTTAGAAAAGGCAGAGGAACCAGAGATCAAATTGCCAACATCCGCTGGATCGTCAAAAAAGCAAGAGAGTTCCAGAAAAAAAAATCTCTTTCTGCTTTTTTGACTATGCCAAAGCCTTTGACTATATGGATCACAATAAACTGTGGAAAATTCTGAAAGAGATATAAATACCAGGCCACCTGACCTGCCTCTTGAGAAATCTGTATGCAGGTCAGAAAGCAACAGTTAGAACTGGACATGGAACAACAGACTGGTTCCAAATAGGAAAAGGAGTATGTCAAGGCTGTATATTGTCACCCTGCTTATTTAACTTATATGCAGAGTACTATGAGTAACACTGGGCTGGAGGAAGCACAAGCTGGAATCAAGACTGCCAGGAGAAATATCAATAACCTCAGATATGCAAATAACACCACCCTTAAGGCAGAAAGTGCAAAAGAACTAAAGATCTCTTGATGAAAGTGAAAGAGGAGAGTAAAAAGTTGGTTTAAAGCTCAACATTCAGAAAACAAAGATCATGACATCCAATTCCATCACTTCATGGCAAATAGATGGGAAAACAGTGGAAATAGTGTCAGATTTTATTCTTTGGCAGTCCAAAATCACTGCAGATGGTGATTGCAGCCATGAAATTAAAAGACACTTACTCCTTGGAAGAAAAGTTATGACCAACCTAGACAGCATATTAAAAGCAGAGACATTACTTTGCCATCAAAGGTCCCTCTAGTCAAGGCTATGGTCTTTCTGGTAGTCATGTATGGATGTGAAAGTTGGACCTAAAGAAAGATGAAAGCTGAAGAATTGATGCTTTTGAACTGTGGTGTTGAAGAAAACTTTTGAAAGTCCCTTGGACTGCAAGGAGATCCAACCAGTCCATTCTGATGGAGATCAGTCCTGAGTGTTCATTGGAAGGACTGATGCTGAGGCTGAAACTCCAATACTTTGGCCACCTGATGCGAAGAACTGACTCTTTTGAAAAGACCCTGATGCTGGAAAAGATTGAAGGTAGGAGGAGAAGGGGACTATAGAGGATGAGGGAGTTGGATGGCATCACCAACTCACTGGACATGAGTTTGAGTGAACTCCAGGAGTTGGTGATGGACAGAGAGGCCTGGCGTGCTGCAGTTCATGGGCCACAGAGAGTTGGACACGGCTGAGCGACTGAACTGAAAACTTCCATGTATGTAATCAACTGACGTTTGACAAGAGAAAAGGCAGTATAATGAAGCAAAGATAATATTTTCTCCAAATGCTGCTTAGACACCTGGGAATCCACCTGCAAATACTTGAATGTAGACACTACATTTCATCCTTCACAAAAATAGTTTAAAACGAATTGGACTGAAATGTAAAATCTCAAACTATAAAACTTTTAAAAGATAGCATAGTAGAAAGCTTAGATGACCTAGGGTTAGGGTTTAAATAAACACCAAAGATGATGATGCCTGTTTAAATAAACACCAAAGATCACCTAAGATACAATCCTTGAAATAAATTTTCAATAACTGGTAAACTGGACTGATTAAGATTAAACAGTCTGCTCTGTAAAAGAATTTCAGAAGACTGAGAAGACAAGATACAGAAGAAAATATTTTCAGAAGGCACATGTGATAAAGAAGTTATCCAAAAATACAAAGAATTCTTAAAGCTCAACAATAAGAAAAACAATTTAATTAAAAACTGGGCAAAAGTCCTTAACATAGATCTCATCAAAGAATATTTACAGATGGCAAACAAGCATTTAAAATGATGCATTATCAAGCAAATGAAAATTCAAACAACAATCAGATATCTCCATACACCTATTAGCATGGTCAAATCTAGGACACCAACAAAACCAAATGCTGACAAGGATGCTGAATAATAGGTATTAGACTTGGCTGGTGGGAATGCAAAATGGTTCAGCCACTTTGGAAGACAAGTTGGCATTTCTTACCAAACTAGACATATTTTTACTACACAATTCAGTAAACATACTCCTTGGCATTTACTCAAAGAAGCTGAAATTTTTCTATCCACACAGAAACCTGCACATAATGTTAATAGCAGCTTTGTTCATAATTGACAGTACTTGGAAGCAACCAAGATGTCCCTCACTAGGTGAGTGGATAAATAAACCACAGTACCTTCAGAAAATGCAGTATTATTAAGCACACAATGAGCTATTAAGCCATGAAAAGACATGTAGGAATCATACATGCCTATTACTAAGCAATCTGAAAAGGCTATATCCTATACAATTCCAAATATATGATATTACGGGGAAAAAGTAAAACTATGGATACAATAAATGATGAGAGCCTACTGGGGAGCAGGGTGGTAGAGAGATTAATTGGCAGAGCACAGACAACCTTTAGGGCAATGAAGCTGCTCTGTTTAATACTGTAATAACTGATATGTCATTAAACATGTCTCCCAAGTCCATAGAATATATAATACCAAGAATAATCCCTAAAGTAAACTATGAACTTGGGATGATTATGAGGTGATAATGTAGATTCATCCTTAGTAAGAAATGTGTCATTCTGGTAGCGATATTGATAATGGGGGAGGCTATACATGTGTGAGGTAAGAGGGTGTTTGGGAAACCTACCTTCTTCTCAGTTTTTTTGCAAACTTAAAACTATTCTAAAAATTGTCTGTAAAACAGTATGTACTTATTTGATCTAAATAAGCCTCAAAGCTCTTCTCCCCAAATCAAAACAGTCTTTATTGGGCTTATTATGGCTTTGCAAAGCAGATTCACCCAATGTTGAGTTACTTAGTAAGCAGAGTATTTTGTTTTCAGCTTTTAATTACCTTGACGTATTATATTCATAATTGAACAAATTTACCCACTTCCTTTTACTAAGTATTAAATACTTGAATTTATTAATGGATGAGGTTTAGAAACTGGAAATAGGATTGAGGAGGTAATTTAGTTAAACTGGGTCTGCATTTTTCTCATCTATAATTTGGTAGGGACAAGACAATGTCTGTCAAGTTTATATCTAATATTCTGCTAGAAATCTATCAAATTGTGGCAATGTTAAGTTACTGAAATGAAATCAACCAAGATCTGATCATTCTAGTCCTCTAGTTCAAATCTTTGTCTGAAAGGTAGAATATAGTTTAAATGATTTAAAATGCACCACACATGGAAAGAATATTGCATTGCCTTGAGTCTAGGAATGACGAAACAAAAATCTACTATGAACCATATATAATAAAAACCAACCCTACAAATGCAAAAAGATAATACGAGAAAATGAAATGCTATCAGGAAAATAGTACATAAAACTTTGAAGTAACTTGATTTTTTAAAATTACTTTGAGAATAAACACAAGACAAAATACTTTTATTTCAAGTTACTGGTAAATTTAGGTATAAAGTTACTCTTAAAAAGCTCTTTGTTGTTGTCATTCATTCACTCAGTCCTGTCTGGCTCTTCGAGACCCCAAGCCAGGCCTCCCTGTCCTTCACCATCTCCCGGAGCTTGCTCAAACTCATGTCCATTGAGTTGTTGATGCCCTCCAACCATCTTGTTCTCTGTTGTCCCCTTCTCCTCCTGCCTTTAATCTTTCCAAGCATCAGTTCAATTCAGTCGCTCAGTCGTGTCCGACTCTTTGCGACCCCCGTGAACCACAACACGTCAAACCTCTCTGTCTATCACCAACTCCTGCGGTTTACTCAAACTCATGTCCATTGTTCAGTGATGCCATCCAATCATCTCATCTTCTGTTGTCCTCTTCTCCTCCTGCCCTCAATCTTTCCCACCATCAGCGTCTTTTCAAATGAGTCAGCTCTTGGCATCAGGTGGCCAAAGTATTAGACTTTGAGCTTCAGCATCATTCCTTCCAATGAACACTCAGGACTGATCTCCATTAGGATGGATTGGCTGGATCTCCTTTCAATCCAAGGGACTCTCAAGAGTCTTCTCCAACACCACAGTTCAAAAGCATCAATTCTTCACTGCTCAACTTTCTTTAGTGTCCAGCTCTCACATCCATACATGACCACTGGAAAAACCATAGCCTTGACCAGAGGGACCTTTGTTGGCAAATGTCTCTGCTTTTGAATATGCTATCTAGGTTGATCATAACTTTCCTTCCAAGGAGTAAGCATCTTTTAATTTCATGGCTGCAGTCACCATATGCAGTGGTTTTGGAGGTCCCAAAAATAAAGTCTAACACTATTTCCACTGTTTCCCCATCTATTTGCCATGACGTGATGGGGCTGGATGCCATGATTTTTGTTTTCTGAATGTTGAGCTTTAAGTCAATTTCTTCACTCTCCTCTTTCATTTTCAGCAAGAGGCTCTTTAGTTCTTCTTTACTTTCTATCATAAAGGTGGTGTCATCTGCATACCTGAGGTTATTGATATTTTTCCTGGCAATCTTGACTCCTTCTTGTGCTTCTTCCAGCCCAGCGTTTCTCATGATGTACTCTGTTAAATAAGCATAGTGACAATATATAGCCTTGACGTACTCCTTTTCCTATTTGGAAAACTCTTTTCCAATCTGTTGTTCCATGTCCACTTCTAACTATTGCTTCCTGATCTGTATACAGATTTCTCAAGAGGCAGGTCAGGTAGTCTGGTATTTCCATCTCTTGAAGAATTTTCCACAGTTTATTGTGATACAGACAGTTAAAGGAATTGACATAGTCAATAAAGCAGAAATAGATTTTTTTTTCTGGAACTCTCTTGCTTTTTCGATGATCCAGCAATGTTGGATCATTGCTGAATGCCATGATCTTAGTTTTTTGAATGTTGAGTTTCTAGTCAGCTTTTTCACCCTCCTCATTCACCTTCATCAAGAGGATTTTGTCCCTGGAATTTAGCACTCTTGTCCTCATATAGCAAATTACTGTGTTCAGTTCAGTTCAGTTCAGTCACTCAGTCGTGTCTGACTCTTCGCGACCCCATGAATCACAGCACAATTGATGTGTATTTCTTTTCTAAAAATCATCATAGCAAAATTGTATACGTTTCTCACAGTGTTATACCATCCATTAAATTGCATATCAAATGCTGAATATTTTAGCAACAATTTTCATTTTCCTATGCCAGGAAATGTATATAAATCTGCTAACAGATTATAATCCATTTTAAGAAAGTTTTATATTTTCCTACTATACATCACAGTTAGATATGCATATGATCTTACTGCATATTAGATTTCTTTTAATTACATGTAATAAACTTTACAGGTTTATAGGAAAATTAAACATTTTCATATTTAACAGAATTTTCTTGGTTCAAACTACTTTGTTTACTCAATACAATTATTTTGATCACAAACAGTAGCCTCAGACATTTCATATAATCTTGTAAATTTCATAAAAATATGAGAGATCAAATGTAGTGCCATAGCTTTAAAAGCTGGTGAAAATGAACACCTAACGCATAACTTTACACTGCAGTTCCCAGCAGAGTATATTTTATATTTCAAACTTTATGCCAACACAGGAGGAGGAAGCAGTGCTCAGAATTCTCCGGCTAAATATTTGTGCTTAGTCATCAGATATTACTATCTTAACTGAAGTAAAACTCATTCTATTATGAAATTTACATTAAGTTGACAAAAGGCTTTAGAAAGCTTTGAAAAATGGTCACTGTCTGGGTACTAATCATCATATTTTGATTTAATTGGTCTGAAAATGCAGCCTGGTAATCAGTGTGTTTTAAAACTTCCTCTGCTAATTTACTGCATGAGTGCTATGATGGATAAAAGAATAAGAGATACTACTATAGTTTACATAAGAATCCAGCTAACATTGGAATTTCTTATAGATGTGTTCAAAACAAACAAGTGTTCAACAACAGTTACACATATTTCTAGGATATACTCAACTATACAAGGATAATAATATCCCCTTAAATGCACTCTAATAACATAATTAGGGACTGCCTCTAATCTTTGGGTAAATTTTATATATTCCCTTAACTTTATTTTTTAATGTATGTCTATACATTCATAAGAATTTAAACCAAAGTTACAAAATTATTGTCTTTTTAAAAGGTAAAAGAAATTTGGAAGAATAAATAAAAACTATCTTTACTATTATCTCTCATTAAAAGTCTACTCTGAATCAATTTTAAGTAAAGACTCTGAGGGAGAGGGAAAGGGTGGGATGGTTTGGGAGAATGGCAATGAAACATGTATATTTTCTTGTAAGAAATGAAGCACCAATCTATGTTTAATGTAGGATGCAGGATGCATGGGGCTGATGCACAGGATGATTCAAGTAGAGGATGTGGGGTGGGAGTTGGGAGGGGGCTTTGGCATTGGGAGATTGTGTTCACCTATGGCTGATTCGTGTCAATGTGTGGCAAAACAAATACAGTATTGTAATTTAAAAAATAAATAAATTTAATGAAATACAAAAAAAAAGTAAGGATAAGAGAAACTGGGTATTGCCACTCTCAGTCTAAAAACTGTAACAAAATACCCAGAAATAGCAGCTCAGTTTTCATTTGTTCCAAATTATTTTCTGGGTTGCTTAAAATACACTTATGATTCTTGTACCTGGTGTAGCACATATTCATGTTTCTCAGATTACTCTGATATCAATTTTAGCAGTACAAAGACATTGAAATCTGTAAATAAAATAGCACTAATAGGAAATGTATAAGTCATAATTAGAATAATGTTACATCAAAATGAGTAAGTTGAAGATGTAATTCAGTTCAATGGAATTGGAAATTTCACCAGTTTTCACAATTTTTTCCAACATCTTATATCTGAAAATTTTCAGAAATTTGATTTTATAAAACCACTGTTTTTACTAACCTTGAATATTCTTAGAGAATTGAATATTCTGATATTTTTGTGCTTCTGTTTTGATTAAAATATTCTTACCCAAGTTTGTACCCACTGAAAATGTAATCTGCATTTTCTCTTTTGAAAATTCTGGGCATGTTTATAGACTTGTTCAGTGGAAAGACAGAAGCAGTAAAAAATGCTTGCAAACTTTACAACTTAGCTGGTTGTAAAAGAAAGCGAGGAAAGAAGGAAGGAAGGAAAGGAGAGAGGAAAGAAGGAAAGGAGAGAGGGAGGAAGGAAGGACAGGAGGGAGGCAAAAAGAAGGGAAGGCAGAGAGAAAAGAATATCAATAACAATGTAATTTAGTCCCCTCAAGGTAGCCAAAAAGTATGCAAATGGATGACAAGTGTTTGAATGGACTATCAGAAGGGTAAATGTTCAAGGGACTCAGCAAATGGAAGTTTTGGCCATAGACAGGCAGTATAACCCTGAGTCCTATAATCTTAACAAGGCTGGTACTCCACGATTTTGGAGATCAGAACAGTGTGTCTGAGTTCAACTCTGTGCAGACAATGCAGGAAACCCGCAAAACTGCCTTTCTATCCCTGATAAGGAAACTAAGTTTCTTTGTGATCAAAAGGTTTGTAGGTTCAGTGATGCATTAACAAGATAAAAGAAGATATGTTTACTGAGATGGACATAAAAAATGGAAAAATTCAGCCTCTTATTTTCTATAATTGATCTAATCTTTCTTATCCTCGGAAGTGTGGGTAGAATTCAAGTATGTCTAATCTAAAGTTACTGCAGGCCCTTCCAGCTAAAGGGCTTCTTCCCTGGTGGCTCAGCTGGTAAAGAATCTGCCTGTAATGTGGGAGACCTGGGTTCAGTCCTTGGGTTGGGAAGATCCCCTGAAGAAGGGAACAGCTATCCACCCAGTATTCTGGCCTGGAGAATTCCATGGACTGAATAGCCCATGGGGTTGTAAAGAGTCAGATATGACTATGTGACTTTCACTTTTACTTCCAATTAAAACTATTTCTCGCAAGCTGTTCGGAAGAAAAACCATCATCTCCTCCTTTGCCCTCTCTAAAAGGAGGCTCTGGGGGAACCGGGAATGGCCTGTAACACCAGAAAAGAGAGCACCAGTTTCTGCTCAGACCAATTTTCTAATAACAATTATAAAGAGTAAACATTTCCTTATAGCACATAGGATAAAGAACATTCACTGGAGGTTAAATGAATTATAACTTGGGGTATTTCCATTACGTTCTATGTAAAGGAACATAAAAATGTCACCTGTGTGCTCAAATAACCACCAGAATAGTTGCAGGCCACTGATCTAATGATGCTTCTATTCATTCTACCACAAACTGAGCAGTAGAAGCAGTAATCATCACCACCCTGAAAGTGTTTCTATTTCTGCCATGTGAGCATGGGTGCCTAAACTAAGATTTTCATTTGTATACCGAGTAAATCCCACAATCTCAGAGCTGTCCATGTGAAAAATAAGGTTCAATTCCTTAGAACTGAGCTTTTATGCTTCATGGCGGGGGGAAAGAAAGTGTACCTGGATCAGTTCACACAGTTATGAGCAAAAGATGTGCAATGCTGATTCTAATAAATCAGAAATCAATCACAGCCAGAAAAAAAGCTTTATCTCAAACTGTTTCTAAAGCATATGAAAGATAAGACAAAGTTTTGACAAGCTGACAACTTGTTATGTTGATTTATAGAAAAGTTTAAATTCCACAACCTCAAAATGACAATCTCATCGGAAGTCTCTGCTTAAAGAAATATTTTAGCAAAAATGAACTGGCACAGATGAAGAAGAGAAATGACATTTAATAGGCCATGTCAACATACCCCTTGGGTCAGATTAAAATGTAAAGCTAAAAATAATACTTTAAAAACATATTTTACTAACAGGTTTATTGCCTTAAGGGAAATGTCTTAAGGAAAGGAAGGCTGATGATACACTTATATTTACTTGAGATTATAAAGATTTTCAGTAACTGCTAGACAATACCATCAGAAAAAACAGAATAGTCCAAACTCTTATCTAGAAACCAAGATTTTTACATGGTAAACATGACAACATCTAAAAGAAATGATGATTTTACTAATATTTTAGTGCCAATTTCAAAGATTTTTCAAAAATGACATTGAAATCAGTCTGAAAATTCATTTCAACTTTTACAGTGTTTCATGTATATGAAATCAGTGTTTCATATTAACCTTTGTATTATAATCTTAACATGAAATTATGAAAATAATTCATTTTTACTTTACATATTTATAAAACCAATGTGTTGTATTACTGCAGCAGTTATGCTAAATAACTAAAAACTGTTCTTTCACAGGGAAGTATAGCACTGTTTAGTCAGTTGAGTCTCTCTGGCTTTTACTAAAGAAAGTTATAAATTTAGCTTTGTATTGGGTCTGTTTACTATACCATGCACATTTTTAGGAAGATGGTTAGTGTGCTATAATTCTAAATTATACATTTCACCAAGTTTTATCTAGGTATTTTGTGTTTTGATTTCTTCCCTCTTTTTCTTTCTCAATCTCTGTTTTTGTCTTTTTCTTTGCAGTAGAAATTTATATGTATGTATATAAACACACACACACATATATACACACTTCTGATTGCTAAACACAGTCTATCTAGGAAATCATAGACCCTATGCAGAATTTGAAATTAAGATCCCATCTAACTTTCTCTATCCTACTTCTTTGTGTACATTCTTCTAAAATGCTTTGGAAAACTTCAACTTTTGTCATATCTGGAAATTCCTATTATGTTAATTAATGCTTTCAGGAAAGTATGGGGACAAATTCCTGAAACTATAAAGAACTTAGTCACATAAACAAGTACGCACTGACATTTTATCATTTCAGAGAATGGTGTCTTCTCCTCCTAAAGTTTTTACTTGCACAATAATCTCTCCATTATATTTTATTTAAAAATAGAAAGACTACTGATAAGTCCTCTATTCAGGAAAGAAGAAAGCACAGCTATTAGCCTACTGTGTATTTTTATAAATCTTTTTAATTGCTTTCTATGTGTACTTAAATACTTTTAGAAATATAGGGTATTATATTTGCAAATCATAATTAGTTATACACTTAGTGTATTATTTTTATATTGCTTTGTTCACTTCTCTATTTTTTTAAAAATTTTTACATGTTAGTACAAACATTTATCTCATCTTTTAATCTAACGTACTATCTTCCAGAATATGGATCAACCCTACTTCATTTAACCATTCTATTACTGAAAAACATGTGTGTAGCTCTCAAATTTCTGTTTGGAAATGTTGATTTCCACTTTGCATAGAATAGCTGGCGGCCATTTACTGCCCACACAGAAAAACTAAAAAGGTTCAAATGAAATACAGAACTCATATTTTAAAGATAGTAGAGAGCTGAGGTAGCAATGAAAACTACAAAGCTAAGATTCTATACAGGGGGAAAGAAAAATTTTAAAACTCAAAGAAGCTAACTGACTTTTATAGTTGATTTTTACCCTGGAGATATTTCCCAAGTTTTAGCATGAACAAGAAACTAAGCTTCCAGTATCAAAATTGCAGGAAAAGGCTGCTAAAGGAGAGAGTGAAACTAGCAGCCTTCCAGCACTCCAGATGGCTGGGAGAGGCTTGAGGATCTCTGTGGCACGGTCATCTTTCTCCTCAAGAAACACACTGATTACAGAAGACCCACAGGGTACAAAGGCAGAAAGGTAAGCATAGGAAACTTCTGAAAGCAGAGGTTTTCTGAAGTCTTCTGAAACAAAATGTAGAATTAAGGACAATCCAGAGTGAAGGGCCCCACAAAATACATCTGGCCCTTAGTAAAAATCAAGAAAGACCAAGGGTAAACCAGAAGTATTAATAAATGAGTTTTTGCAGGCTGAAACTCAGCTTTGAGCCAGCACTGTTCCTTATTTGACTTGGAAAAAATTAACAAACAAAAACTCCCAAAAGAGAAGACCAGCGAGGGAAGCTCCCAAGTCCTGCAAGGATAGCAGAGGCCAACTGGAAAGAGAAAGACTCTTCTTTACTGGTATCCATTCCGCCAACGAAAAGCCACAGACACAGTGTTTATAGGAGCCACCCAACTGCCTTTTCCTCTTTGTAATACTGGTCTCCTTTCCTTGCCAAGGGGAAACCTGCACATGTCTTTCCAGGGTTGCAAACACTGAAATGCAATTCTCTGCTAATCCCAAGTAAGCCTGTGTTTGGTGGAGAAATATCTAGCAGTCATTTTGTTCAGGTCAACAGGCTACCATGATAACTGTGACACTATATTTCCTGTAGAGGGAAGAATAAACTTCTGCAGGAGTAACATAATAATATGTGGAGTTTTGTGACTTTTTGTTCAGACATGCAATCCAAATTACTGGAATTAAAACATAGTTGCATGACCAAAAATCAAGAGGGAAGAAAAAGATAATAGAAACTGAGTTGCAGATAAATGAATATCAGAATTAGCTGAATATGATTTTAAAACAATGATTAGTATATTAAAGGAAATAAGAAAAATATAGAAAAGCATTAATATTAATAGACTTGGTGAAATATTTGTTTTCTCCAAAATACTGGTTTTATTCTTTGTCTATTTTAAAATTGAATTGTTGGTTTATTCCTTCCTGATTTGCAGAAACTCTTTCAAATATTTTCTCCCAGTCCGTGGCTTTTTTTTTTTTTTTTAGAGAGATTTTTTTAAAGCCAATGGAAACAGTGGAAGTGAAAAATTAAAGTCAAGAATTTAAATGATAGATTTTAATTACACTGTCCAAAGAGGACAAGAAAGGAGATAAAAGGAGAAGTGAAAGAGATAAATAGAATACAAGATTTACCTAAACACATACAGACTAAAACAGATAAGTTATAATAGGACTAAATGGACTTTGAAAGGACTAAGTTTTCCAGATGACTTTAAAGAAAATTCAACACTATAACACTTATAAGAGACACTTTAAGTATAAATAACCAGGTTTAAAAGTAAAAGACAGAGGAGAAAAGTTACATTGCAGAACATTAACCAAAAGAATGAAGCGATAGTTATAATAATATATGACAGAAAATCTTGAGGGCAAAAGCACTACATAAGATAAAAAAGACATTTCAGTATATACGAGTTCCATCTGCAAGGAACATATTATAATTCTAAATCTATATTCACTCATTAGCAGAGTTTTAAAATGGGCTAAAGCAAATAACAAAAGTAAAAGGAGAAATAAATAAATCTATAGTCATAGGCATAAAAACATTTATCTCAATAGTTTATAGAATAAAGATACAAAAAAAAATCAGAAAGGAAATAAATATCCAACACATCAGAATTCACATTTTTAAAGCACATAAAATTGACTGTATTTTGTATAGACTTCTGCTGCTGCTAAGTCGCTTCAGTCATGTCCGATTCTGTGCAACCCCACAGACGGCAGCCCATCAGGGCTCCCCTGTCCCTGGGATTCTCCAGGAAGGAACACTGAAGTGGGTTGCCATTTCCTTCTTCAATGCATGCAAGTGAAAAGTGAAAGTGAAGTCGTTCAGTTGTGTCCAACTCTTAGTGACACCATGGACTGCAGCCACCAGGCTCCTCCATCCATGCAATTTTCCAGGCAAGAGTACAGGAGTGGGGTGCCATTGCCTTCTCCGATATTGTACATAAACTTCAACCTTTTTCTCATGTGTCACCTGACCTCAGAGGAACTACGTTAGAAATGTATTGGTGAATTTTTCAAAACATTTTAGGAATAAATTATACCAATCTTAAACTCACCCATCTAAATACAAAGAGAACACATTTACCAATCCTTTAATTACATCAACAAAAATCTTCATAACAAAATTTGATAACAAAGTTATATATAACTATGAAAAACAAAATTTGCAGTCTAAGTTTTCATAAATATATTGAATAAATATTAAACAGAACATTAGCAAAATAAATTCAAGCATATGTAAGGAAGATAATAATCCTTCAAGTGAGTAGGATTTTTTCCATGAAAGCAAGAGTGATTTAACAATCAAAAATATCAATGCAATTTACCCTATTAATACAAAGTAAGTGAGAAAAACAGTACCATCAATGCATTAAATGCATTTGATATAATTCAACATCCATTTATGATAACAATTCTTAACAAGTTAGCAATAGAAAGGCACTCTGATAACTTAATAGAAATCATCTTGGAAAGATTCTAAATATCTTTAGAGATAAATTATTAAAAACTTTCCACTGCAATGAGGAATGAGTCAATGATGACTGCTACCATCCCTTATATTTAACAGTTTTGGAGTTCCTAAGCAATGACGTGTACAAAAAGATCTTCATGACCAAGATAATCATGATGGTGTAATCACTCACCTAGAGCCAGACATCCTGGAATGTGAAGTCAAATGGGCCTTAGAAAGTATCACTATGAACAAAGCTAGTGGAGGTGATGGAATTCCAGTGGAGCTGTTTCAAATCCTTAAAGATGATGCTGTGAAAGTGCTGAACTCAATATGCCAGCAAATTTGGAAAACTCAGCAGTGGCCACAGGATTTGAAAAGGTCAGTTTTCATTCCAATCCCAAAGAAAGGCAATGCCAAAGAATGCTCAAACTACTGTACAATTGCACTTATCTCACATGCTAGTAAAGTAATGCTCAAAATTCTGAAAGCAAGGCTTCAGCAATATGTGAACCGTGAACTTCCAGATGTTCAAGCTGGTTTTAGGAAAGGCAGAGGAACAAGAGATCAAATTGCCAACATCCGCTGGATCATTAAAAAAGCAAGAGAGTTCCAGAAAAACATCTATTTCTGCTTTATTGACTATGCCAAAGCCTTTGACTGTGTGGATCACAATAAACCATGGAAAATTCTGAAAGAATGGAAATACCAGACCATCTGACCTACCTCTTGAGAAACCTGTATGCAGATCAGGAAGCAACAGTTAGAACTGGACATGGAACAACAGACTGGTTCCGAATAGGAAAAGGAGTACATCAAGGCTGTATATTGTCACCCTTCTTTAACTTCTATGCAGAGTACATCATGAGAAACGCTGGACTGGAAGAAGCACAAGCTGGAATCAAGATTGCTGGGAGAAATATCAATAACCTCAGATATGCAGATGATACCACCCTTATGGCAAAAAGTGAAAAGGGACTAAAAGCCTCTTGATGAAAGTGAAAGAGGAGAGTGAAAAAGTTGACTTAAAGCTCAACATTCAGGAAACTAAGATCATGGCATCTGGTCTCGTCACTTTATGGGAAATAGATGGGAAAACAGTGGAAAGTGTCAGACTTTATTTTGGGGGGCTCCAAAATCACTGCAGATGGTGACTGCAGCCATGAAATCAAAAGATGCTTACTCCTTGGAAGGAAACTTCTGACCAATCTAGATAGCATATTAAAAAGTGGAGACATTACTTTGCCAACAAAGGTCTCTCTAGTCAAGGCTATGGTTTTTCCAGGGGTCATGTATGGATGTGAGATTTGGACTGTGAAGAAAGCTGAGCGCCAAAGAATTGATGCTTTTGAACTGTGGTGTTGGAGAACTCTTGACAGTCCCTTGGACTGCAAGGAGATCCAAGCAGTCATTCTAAAGGAGATCAATCCTAAGTGTTCATTGGAAGGACTGATGCTAAAGCTGAAACTCCAATACTTTGGCTTCCTCTGCAAAGAGTTGACTCATTGGAAAAGACTCTGTTTCTGGGAGGGATTGGGGGCAGGAGGAGAAGACAATGACAGAGGATGAGATGGCTGGATGGCATCACTGACTCAATGGACATGAGTCTGACTAACTCCAGGACTTGGTGATGAACAGGGAGGCCTGGCGTGCTGTAATTCATGGGGTTGCAAAGAAAACGATACGTCTGAGTGACTGAACTGATCTGAAACAATGAAGTGAGGCAATTGAAGGAAATATTGAGAAGGAAAGGTATTGAGATGTGTATATTACCATATGTAAAATAGATGACCAGTGCAAATTCTATGCATGAAGCAGGGCACCCAAAGCTGGTGCTCAGGGACAACCCAGAGTGATGAAGTGGGGATTTACGTTGAGGGGGATTCAGGATGGTGGGACACATGTACACCTATGGCTGATTCATGTCGATGTATGGCAAAAACCACCATGACCTTATAAAGTAATTAGCCTCTTATTTTAAAAAATTAATTGATTTGTTTAAAAAGAAAAAGGAAATAAAACTTCCATTATTGGCAGATGGCATGTTTTTAAGTAGAAAATACAAAAGAACTAAGAGCCAAATTAAGAGAATTACTTAGATGATTTACTAAAGCCACTAAATTTAAGGTCATTATACAAATATTAATTGCATTTTAACATATTTGTCTCATATAAAATTAAAATTTTTAAATGCTACCACTTACAAAAGCATCAAAAGCTTGAAACACCTAAGAAAAAGAAAACAACTAAAAGATATCTTGGAAGACTCAAAAAACATCATGTATAGAGTTGTTGCAATAACTAAAATCTTAAAAGATTTGTTCATGAAATTCAATATATTTGTCGTAAAATGTTTATGGGAATCCAAAGGCCCAATAATATGCAATGGACTCTTGAAAACTATCAAAACTGAAACATTTATACTATAAGATATTAAGACCTATTTTAAATCCATGCTAATTAATTAAATATGGTATTGGTACACTATAAACCAACTGACCAAAACAATAGTCTAGAAATAGACTCACATAGCTGGTCACCTAATTCATGTCAAAAGTGACATTTCAATGCAGTGAGTTGTGGCCAACTGGATGTCTTTATGTGCAGGAAAAACAATCTTTGCCTTTACTCTATCCTACACACATATAAATCCTAGACAGACTGTAGATTTAAAAGTGAAAGGTAAACCAGTAAGACTTTTAGAAGAAAATGTAGGAGAGTATCTTTGCAATCTCGGGGTTAAGGGCATTTTCTTGATTTCTTAAAAGGACACAAATGATACTTAAAGCTAAATAATGTAATAAATTAGATGATACTACCATTAAATTATTCTGTCCATCAAAAGTTATCAATAACTCCAAATAAGACTTACATATGGCCATGAAGCACATGAAAAGATGCTCAACATCACTAATTATCAGAGGAATGCAAATCCAAACTACGAGATATCACCTTACACCAGTCGGAATGGTCAGCATCAAAAAATAATCTGGAGAGGATGTGGAGAAAGGGGAACTCTTCTACACTGTTGGTGGGAATGTAAATTGGTATAGGCACTATGGAGATCAGTATGGAGGTTCACTAAAAATACTAAGAAAAAAGTTACCATATGACCCAGCAATCCCAATCCTGGGGGTATATTCAGAGAAAATAATAATTCGAAAAGATGCATGCCTCCCAATGTTCATTGTAGCATTATTTGCAATAGCCAGGACGTGGAAGCAACCTAAATGTCCATCAACAGAGGAACGGATAAAGCAGATTTGATACACACATATACATATACATATACCTATACATACAGTGGAAAATTACTCAGCCATAAAAATGAAATAATGCCATTTGCAGTGACATAGATGGACTCAGAGATTGTCATACTGAGTGAAGTCAGTCAGAGAAAGACAAATATCATATGATATTGCTTTGAACCTATTTAAACAAGTAGAGTCACACTCAGGGGGAAAAATTATGGTTACCAAGGAGGAGACAGGGCAGGCAGGAGGGATATACTAGGAGATTGGGCTATTGACATATACACACTACTATATATAAAATAATTAACAAGAACCTACTGTGTAGCACAAGAAACTTTATTCAATACTCTATAATGGCCTGTATGGGAACAGAATTTAAAAGAATGGATAAATGTATATGTATAGCTGATTCACTTTGCTATACACTTGAAACTGACACAAAATTGTAAACCAACAAAAATAAATTTAAAAAATGAGACGTTACTAAGATGCTAAGTCACAATTCATTTGGATTTATCCAAAAAATGTTATAGTAAAAGACTAAAAGGCAACACAGAGTTGAGTATTTTCATTGTTTCTATGTGTATATGAGTATGTATCACCTGAAATGCAAGAGACTTGAGTTCAAGTTCCCCTGGAGAAGAGACAGGCTACTCACTCCAGTATTCTTGGGCTTTTCTAGTGACTCAGATGGTAAAGAATCTGCCTGCAATGCAGGAGACTGGTTTCAATCCCCGGGTTGGGAAGATCCCCTGGAAGAGAGAATGGTAATTCACTGCAGTATTCTTGCCTGGAGATCCCCATGGACAGAGGAGCCTGGCAGGCTACAGTTGATGGTGTTGCAAAGAGTCGGACACAACTGACTATGTGTATGTCACTGAGCACAGCAGGTGTATGTATCTGATAAAAATCTCACTTAAAATATGCAAAGAATTCTTACAAATTAATAAGGAAACACTACCAAACTGGTATAAAATATATATTTTTTTAATGTGAATAAGCACTTTATAAAAGAAAATATCCAAGTAACATATACACATATGAAACAAAACTCAAGTAGGAAATACACATTAAAATCACAGTAAGGTAACTTCACACCCATCAGAACATCTAAAACAGAGATAAAACCAGGTATTGTATTGGCAACAATATAAAGTAACTAGAATTCTCATACTGTGTTAGCAGTAGTATAAATTTGGAAAACTATTTGTCAGTGTCTAAAAGAGCTGAATACTTGCACATTCTGTGATGCAGACATTACATTCTGAAGTGCATATATAAAGCAAATGGAAAAGCATTTTCATGTAACAAAAGACATGTACAGGATAGATAAATCCCACAAACACACAATTTTAATACTGAGAGGGAAAACAGACAAAAGAGTAATCCTATATGAATCTATTGTATATATTTCAAAATTAGAAAATTAAACTATGATATTGGAATTTGGGATAATGCTTATCTTTGGGGTTTCCAGAGTCCTGGTAATACTTTGTATGTTGAACTTGGTGCTGATTACATGGGTGTGTCTTTTGTAAAATTAAACCTGACACATATTATTTATATATTTTATAAGTAAACCTTCAATATAATTCATGAGGAGAAAATTTATCTAGCAAGCAGAGAGGGAGTAAGGCAGAGAGAGGAGGTAGAAGAAGGGGAACTGGGTGAGAGAGAAGATCAATAATTTAAGGTATACTTGCCATTAAAGTCATTAGACACTAGATTAAATACTTGGAAACATTCATATGGGGCATTTGAAGACATATGCAGTTTCTCCTTGCCATGATGAGAGTGCCACATATGATACAATGTTCAAAACTGTAGTTTGTACTGAAAAGTTAACCATATTATCAATTTGCCAGTTTCTGGCAGTTAGAAGATGCTCACAGATTTTAAAAATTTGGGGCTTTGTTTTTGCTTTGGTTTTATTTTGGTTGTTTTATTTTAATATCTGGATATTTTGGTGAGCAAAATCCTCAAAAATGATCAAATTATAAAACACACATGATTAATGGTAAGTACATGATCAATCAAATTGTTTTTGATTACAGATGTTGACTTCTAAAGTCAAGGCTCAGCGGGCTGCACAACTGTGTTCTACAGACTATGAACTATGTACAATAATTGTTTTTCTTCTACTTGAAATACTGCAATGAAATAGTCATTGTTCTGAAAGATACAACACAAACTTCTACACAGAGAAACTAAAAGTCATCCACCTTCATTTTCTACTTCATGACATTTTCCATTACAGGAAAAGTTGGAGCAAAACATCTAAAGTTATTTATCTCCTCCCACTTTATTCAGCAACAATATGTATTATTTTCCTTTGTCTCTCAACAAATACAAAGTATGTTTGATCTTACCAAAAAAATAATTAAGATGAATAAATTAAAAATATGGAAGAATGTTTCCAGGGTATTCATTTTACTAATGAAAACATATGATTTACAGAGTCTGACTTCCCATAATTTTTACTGGTTACTATCACCCATGAGGATCAAATCTAAATGATTATAAAAATTACTTACAACCTTTTGAAACCCTAAAGTAATCTTTCATGCAATTCTACCACTTCAGTTCAGTTCAGTCCACGTCAGTCATTCAGTTGTGTCTGACTCTTTGTGACCCATGGACAGCAGCATGCCAGGCCTCCCTATACATCAACTTCTCCAAGGTTTACCCAAACTCATGTCGATTGAGTCTGTGATGCCATCCAACCATCTCATCCTCTATAGTCCCTTTCTCCTCCTGTCCTCAACCTTTCCCAACATCAGTGACTTTTCCAATGAGACAGTTCTTTACATCAGGTAGCCAAAGTATTGGAGTTTCAGCTTCAACATAGCCCTTCCAATGAACATCCAGGACTGATCTCCTTTAGAATGGACTGGATGGATCTCCTTGCAGTCCAAGGGACTCTCAAGAGTCTTCTCCAACACCACAGTTCAAAAGCATCAATTCTTCTGCGCTCAGCTTTCTTCACAGTCCAACTCTCAAATCTATACATGACTACTGAAAAAAACATAGCCTTGACTAGAAGGACCTTTGTTGGCAAAGTAATGTCTCTACTTTTTAATATGCTGTCTAGGTTGGTCATAACTTTCCTTCCAAGGAGTAAGCATCTTTCAATTTCATGGCTGCAGTCACCATCTGCAGTGATTTTGGAGCCTAGAAAAGAAAGTCAGAAACTGTTTCCACAGGTTCCCCATCTATTTGCCATGAAGTGATGGGACCAGATGCCATGATCTTAGTTTCCTGAATGTTGAGCTTTAAACCAATTTTTCACTCTCCCCTTTCACTTTCATCAAGAGGCTTTTTAGCTCCTCTTCACTTTCTTCCATAAGGGTGGTGTCATCTGCATATCTGAGGTTATTGATATTTCTCCCACCAATCTTGATTCCAGCTTGTGCTTCTTCTAGCCCAGCTTTTCTCATGATGTATTCTGCATAGAAGTTAAAGAAGAAGGGTGACAATATACAGACTTGATGTACTCTTTTTCCTATTTGGAACCTGTCTGTTGTTCCATGTCCAGTACTAACTGTTGCTTCCTGACCTGCATACAGATTTCTCAAGAGCAAGGTTAGGTGGTCTGGTATTCCCATCTCTTTCAGAATTTTCCACAGTTTATTATGATCCTCACAGTCAAAGGCTTTGGCATAGTCAATAAGGTAGAAATGGATGTTTTTCTGGAACTTTCTTGCTTTTTCGATAATCCAGTGGATGTTAGCAATTTGACCTCTGATTCCTCTGCCCTTTTTAAACCAGCTTGAACATTTGGAAATTCACGGTTCACATATTGCTGAAGCCTGGCTTGGAGAATTTTGAGCATTACTTTACTAGCATTTGAGATGAGTGCAATTGTGCAGTAGTTTGAGCATTCTTTGGCATTGCCTTTCTTTGGGATTGGAATGAAAACTGACCTTTTCCAGTCCTGTGGCCACTGCTGAATTTTCCAAATTTGCTGGCATATTGAGTTCAGCACTTACATAGCATCATCTTTTAGGATTTGAAACAGCTCAACTTGAATTTCATCACCTCCACTAGCTTTGTTCATAGTGATGCTTCCTAAGGCCCTGTTGACTTCACACTATAGGAAGTCTGGCTCTAGGTGAGTGATCACACCATTGTGATTGTCTGGGTTGTGGAGATCTTTTTGTACAGTTCTTCTGTGTATTCTTGCCACCTCTTCTTAATATCTTCTGCTTTTGTTAGGTCCATAACATTTCTGTCCTTTATTGAGCCCACCCTTGTATGAAATATTCCCTTGGTACCTCTAATTTTCTTGAGATTTCTAGTCTTTCCCATTCTGTTGTTTTCCTCTATTTCTTGTACTGACCACTGAGGAAGGCTTTCATATCTCTCCTTGCTATTCTTTGGAACTCTGCATTCAGAAGGGTATCTTTCCTTTCCCCCTTTCCTTTTGCTTCTCTTCTTTTCACAGCTATTTGTAAGGTCTCCTCAGACAGCCATTTTGCTTTTTTTTGCATTTCTTCTTCTTAGAGATGGTCTTGATCACTGCCTCATAGTTCATCAGGCACTATATCAGTTCTAGTCCTTTAAATCTATTTGTCACTTCCACTGTATACTCATAAGGGGGTTTGATTTAGGTCATACCTGAATAATCTACTGGTTTTTCCAACTTTCTTCAATTCAAGTCTGAATTTGGTAATAAGGAGTTCACGATCTGAGCCACAGTCAGCTCTTGATCTTCTCTTTGCCCCTTATATAGAGCTTCTCCATCTTTGGCTGCAGTGTTGACCATCTGGTGATGTCCGTGTGTAGAATCTTCTCTTGTGTTGTTGGAAGAGGGTGTTTGCTAGGACCAGTGTGTTCTCTCAGCAAAACACTATTAGCCTTTGCCCTAATTCAATGTGTACTGCAAGGCCAAATTTGCCTGTTACTCCAGGTGTTTCTTGGCTTCCTACTTTTGCATTCCAGTCCCCTATAATAAAAAAGGCATCTTTTTTTTGGTGTTAGTTCTAGAAGGTCTTATAGGTCTTCATAGAACCTTTCAACTTCAGTTTCTTCAGCATTACTGGTTGGGGCATAGGCTTGGGTTACTGTGATATTGAATGGTTTGCCTTAGAAATGAATAAAGATCATTCTGTCATTTTTGAGGTTGCATCCAAGTACTGCATTTCAGACTCTTGTTGACTATGAGGGCTACTCCATTTCTTCTAAGGGATTCTTGCCCACAGTAGTAGATATAGTGGTCATCTGAGTTAAATTCACCTACTGCAGTTCATTTTAGTTCTGTGATTCATAGAATCTCGACGTTCACTCTTGCCGTCTTCTGTTAGACATCTTCCAATTTGCCTACCACCTGAGCATGGAGATCCAACCAGTCCATTCTGAAGGAGATCAACCCTGGGATTTCTTTGGAAGGAATGATGCTAAAGCTGAAACTCTAGTACTTTGGGCACCTCATGCGAAGAGTTGACTCATTGGAAAAGACTCCGATCCTGGGAGGGATTGGGGGCAGGAGGAGAAGGGGACGACAGAGGATGAGATGGCTGGATGGCATCACTGACTCAATGGAAATGAGTCTGACTGAACTCCGGGAGTTGGTGATGGACAGGAAAGAGTTGGACACGACTGAGTGACTGAACTGAACTGAGCACCTGACAAACCTCTCTGCATGCAAAGAGAGTAAAAAATTAACAACAATGGAATTATTGTCGTTAAATATAATTTGTCACTTGGTTTAATATGAGATGTTTCTCTCAAGTCCAAGACTACATGTAAATTCCCTCTAAGCCTCTCTAAGCAAAACTCCTTTTCATTTTACAACTTCTAGGGAATAGGTTTTGAGGCATAACTCACCTCTACTATTAAAGGCTCTGCAAAGCAGTGCTACATTAAGGACAGAAAAGCAACCTGCTGGGATTATCTGTGCTCTGTACTATGGAGGCTGCTTGTTGGTTCCAGTCCATTGAAGATAATGCTCTTCACTAGGAATGCCTGATGTACTCCACCAGGGCCCATGGTATAGGAAGCAGAGCCCACAGATATTTCCCTGTGGCCAGTGTTGTGGCTGGCTCAGCCCTTGTGGTTTATGATCATCATAGTGTGCATTTTAGTAAAGTACTACCAAGGAACTTTGAGGAACAAGTTTTATTATTCACAAATCCTGGAAGGTACACAGCATATCTGAAGACCACACAAGGGGGAAGTAGGGGGAAGTGGAGAAGGACAGAGAGGGAGAAGACAGAGAGGGGAGAGAAGTGAGGAGGGGAAGGGGGAGAGAGAGTAAATGAACCTGGGGCTCTACCTGCATTTGGGTCCAAGAGTGAGGTGTCTGAATTTCTCTTAGTTAGTTAGTTCAGTTCCTCAGTTGTGTCCAGCTATTTGCAACCCCATAGACTGAAGCATGCCAGGCTTCCTTGTCCATCACCAACTCCCAGAGCCTGCTCAGACTCATGTCCATCAAGTCAGTGATGCCATCCAACCATCTCATCCTCTGTCATCCCCTTCTCCTCCCACCTTCAATCTTCCCCAGCATCAGAGACTTTTCCAATGAGTCAGTTCTTTGCATCACATGCCCAAAGTATTAGAGCTTTAGCTCAGCATCAATCCTTACAATGATTATTCAGGACTGATTTCTTTTAGGATGGACTGGTCTGATCTCCTTGCTGTCCATAGGACTCTCAAGAGTCTTCTCCAATGCCACAATTGAAAAGCATCAGTTCGGGGCTCATCTTTCTTTGTGGTCCAACTCACATCTTTTAATATGCTGTCTAGGTTGGTTGTAGGTCTTCATAAAACCGTTTAACTTCAGCTTCTTCAGCGTTACTGGTTGGGGCATAGACTTGGATAACTGTGATATTGAATGGTTTGCTTTGGAGACGAACAGAGATCATTCTGTCGTTTTTGAGGTTGCATCCAAGTACTGCATTTCAGACTCTCTTGTTGACCATGATGGCTACTCCATTTCTTCTGAGGGATTCCTGCCCACAGTAGTAGATATAATGGTCATCTGAGTTAAATTCACCCATTCCAGTCCATTTTAGTTTGCTGATTCCTAGAATGTCAATGTTCACCCTTGTCATCTCTTGTTTGACGACTTCCAATTTGCTTTGATTCATGGACCTGACATTCCAGGTTCCTAGGCAATATTGCTCTTTACAGCATCGGATCTTGCTTCTATCAACAGTCACATCCAGAGCTGGGTATTGTTTTTGCTTTGACTCCATCCCTTCATTCTTTCTGGAGTTATTTCTCCACTGATCTCCAGTAGCATATTGGGCACCTAATGACCTGGGGAGTTCCTCTTTGGTATCCTATCATTTTGCCTTTTCATACTGTTCATGGGGTTCACAAGGCAAGAATACTGAAGTGGCTTGCCATTCCCTTCTCCAGTGGACCACGTTCTGGCAGCCCTCTCCACCATGACCCTCCTGTCTTGGGTTCCCCGACAGGCATGGCTTGGTTTCATTGAGTTAGACAAGGCTGTGGTCCTAGTGTGATTAGATTGACTAGTTATCTGTGAGTATGGTTTCAGTGTGTCTGCCCTCTGATGCCCTCTTGCAACACTTACCATCTTACTTGGGTTTCTCTTACCTTGGGCGTGGACTATCTCTTCACAGGCTGCTCCAGCAAAGCACAGCCACTGCTCCTTACCTGGACGAGGGGTATCTCCTTACCTCTGCCGTTCCTGACCTTCAACGTGGGATAGCTCTAAGACCTTTTAGAACTAACACCCCAAAAAGATGTCCTTTTCATTATAGGGGACTGGAATGCTAACGTAGAAAGTCAAGAAACACCTGGAGTAACAGGCAAATTTGGCCTCGGAATGTGGAATGAAGCAGGGCAAAGACTAATAGAGTTTTGCCAAGAAAATGCACTGATCATAGCAAACACGCTTTTCCAACAACACAAGAGAAGACTCTACACATGGACATCACCAAATGGTCAACATCAAAATCAGGTTGATTATATTCTATGCAGCCAAAGATGGAGAAGCTCTATACAGTCAACAAAAACAAGACAAGGAGCTGACTGTGGCTCAGATCATGAACTCTTTATTACCAAATTCAGACTTTAACTAAAGAAAGTAGGGAAAACCGCTAGATCATTCAGGTATGACCTAAATCAAATCCCTATGATTATACAGTGGAAGTGAGAGATGGATTTAAGGGCCTAGATCTGATAGATAGAGTGCCTGATGAACTATGGAATGAGGTTCATGACATTGTACAGGAGAAAGGGATCAATACCATCACCATGGAACAAAAATTTAAAAAGCAAAATGGCTGTCTGGGGAGGCCTTACAAATAGCTGTGAAAAGAAGAGAGGCAAAAAGCAAAGGAGAAAAGGAAAGATATAAGCATGTGAATGCAGAGTTCCAAAGAATAGCAAGAAGAGATAAGAAAGCCTTCTTCAGCGATCACGCAAAGAAATAGAGGAAAAGAACAGAATGGGAAAGACTAGAGATCTCTTCAAGAAAATTAGATACTAAGGGAACATTTCATGCAAAGATGGGCTCTGTAAAGGACAGAAATGTTATGGATCTAACAGAAGCAGAAGACATGAAGAAGAGTTGGCAAGAATACACAGAAGAACTGTACAAAAAAAAAAAAAAATCTTCATGATCAAGATAATCATGAAGATGTGATCACTCATCTAGAGCCAAACATCTTAGAGTGTGAAGTCAAGTGGGCCTTAGAAAGCATCACTACAAACAAAGCTAGTGGAGGTGATGGAATTCCAGTGGAGCTGTCTCAAATCCTGAAAGATGATGCTGTGAAAGTGCTGCACTCAATATGCCAGCAAATTTGGAAAACTCAGCAGTGGCCACAGGACTGGAAAAGATCAGTTTTCATTCCAATTCCACAGAAAGGCAATGCCAAAGAATGCTCAAACTAATGCATAATTGCACTCATCTCACATGCTAGTAAAGTGATGCTCAAAATTATCCAAGCCAAGCTTCAGCAATGCATGAACCATGAACTCCCTGATGTTCAAGCTTTTTTAGAAAAGGCAGAGGAACCAGACATCAAATTACCAACATCCGCTGGATCATGGAAAAAGCAAGAGAGTTCCAGAAAAACATATATTTCTGCTTATTGACTATGCCAAAGCCTTTGACTGTGTGGATCACAATCAACTGTGTAAAATTCTGAGAGATGGGGAATACCAGACCATCTGACCTGCCTGTTGAGAAATCTGTATACAGGTCAGGAAGCAATGGTTAGAACTGGACATGGAACAACAGACTGGTTCCAAATAGGAAAAGGAATATGTCAAGGCTGTATATTGTCACCCTGCTTCTTTAACTTCTATGCAGAATACATCATGAGAAACGCTGGACCTGAAGAAACACAAGCTGGAATCAAGATTGCCGGGAGAAATATAAATAACCTCAGATATGCAGATGACACCACCCTTATGGCAGAAAGTGAAGAGGAGCTAAAACCCTCTTGATGAAAGTGAAAGGGGAGATTGAAAAAGCTGGCTTAAAGCTCAACATTCGAAATTGAAGATCATGGCATCTGGTCTCATCACTTCATGGGAAATAGATGGGGAAACAGTGGAAACAGTGTCAGACTTTATTTTGGGGGCCCCAAATCACTGCAGATGGTAACTGTAGCCATGAAATGAAAAGACGCTTACTCCTTGGAAGAAAAGTTATGACCAACCTAGACAGCATATTCAAAATCAGAGACATTTCTTTGCCGACTAAGGTCCATCTTGTCAAGGCTATGGTTTTTCCTCTGGTGATGTATGGATGTGAGAGTTGGACTGTGAAGAAGGCTGAGTGCTGAATAATCGATGCTTTTGAACTGTGGTGTTGAAGAAGACTCTTGAGAGTCCCTTGGACTGTAAGGAGATTCAACCAGTCCATTCTGAAGGAGATCAACCCTGGGATTTCTTTGAAAGGAATGAGGCTAAAGCTGAAACTCCAGTATTTTGGCCACCTCATGAGAAGAGTTGACTCATTGGAAAAGACTCTGATGCTGGGAGTGATTGGGGGCAGGAGGAGAAGAGGACGACCAAGGATGAGATGGCTGGATGGCATCACTGACTCGATGGATGAGTCTGAATGAACTCCGGGAGATGGTGATGAACCGGGAGGCATGGCATGCTGCAATTCATGGAGTCGCAAAGAGTGGGACACGACTTAGTGACTGAATTGAACTGAACTAAGTTGGTTATAGCTTTTCTTCCAAGGAGTAAGCTCCTTTTAATTTTGTAGCTACAATCACCATCTGCAGTGATTTTGGAGCCCAAGAAAATAAAATGTCACTGTTTCCATTGTTTCTCCATCTATCTGCCATGAAGCGATAGGACCAGATGACATGGTCTTCATTTTTTGAATACTGGGTTTTAAGCCATCCATTTTCAGTCTCCTCTTTCACCTTCGTCAAGAGGCTCTTAATCCCACTTCATTTTCTGCCATAAGGGTGGTGTCATCTGCATATCTGAGGTTACTGATATTTCTCCTGGAAATCTTGATTCTAGCCTGTGCTTCATTCAGCCAGGCATTCACATGATGTCCTCTGCATATAAGTGAAATTAGCAGGGTGACAGCATACAGTCCCGACGTACTCCTTTCCCAATTTGGTAATACACTTATCCAAGAGGGAAATATTTTGAACAGGATGCCTTGGCAATCAGAAGCTTAGTATCAAATATAATTCCTCTGATATAAATATCAAAGGAGATATTTATTGATGAGTATATTTCAGATATGCTATTTCTTGACCCCTAAAATGGATATAATAATTTAAATATTGGTGTATGGGGTGGGGGTGATAAGATTACATATGAAATGACATAGCAAAAATGACTGCAGTGTATGTTACACAAGAGTTGAATATTCAGTGCTAACTTTTATCCTCATAACACATTAACAGTATTTAGAAGCTTGAAACAAATATTGATTACCTCACAATCTCTCATGAGGATTGCAACTGAGCTTTGGACAGTGCTATAGTCAACTTGCAGTCTGACAGGGCTCGAGAATCTGTTTATAACTATCTCATGTGGTTGCTGGTAGGCCTCAGGTCCAGGATTGCTCCTGGCCTAGACCTACAATTGAACACAGAACACTCTATGAAGTTTTCACATTACAGCTTGCTTCTCTTACAGTGAGATCCAACAGAGAGTGAGAGAACCATCAAGACGGAGGCTGCAGGGCCGGATACACATAATCTCACACAGCCCAATCCTCATGTTCACTGATGGAGAAAACCTCAGTGAATGAGAAAGTGAGTATCAGGAGGTAGGGGGTCATTGAAAGCCACTGTAGAAGCTGACTCATGCAAATAATAATTGTTTATATTATCTATGGGATTCTCCAGGCAAAATACCAGAGTGAGTCGCCACTTCCTACTCCAGGGGATCTTCCCGACCCAGAGATCAAACCCATGTCTCTTGCACTGGCAAGCAGATTCTTTACCACTAGCACCAACTGAGAAGCCCCATTTATATTCTACTTTATGGTTATTTATACTATTTCTTGAGCATGTCAGTGCTTTCAAATGTGTGAATTTATCTCTCACTCTAATCCTGTAAGTATGGTAATTTCATGTTTGAAGATAGAAGAAAATTTTAAGGGTATATTATAGCTGATAAGTAGTAAAATATTATGAAATATGACAATTATCTAGTCACTGTTTCACAATAATATAAATTAAAAACACAAATTTTAAAAAATGATGAAGAATTTCAAAAAAGGTAGGTCTGCTTTGTATAACTAACTCTGATTAAAAGTATGATATTTTGCTAATAAAATAAGATTCAGCCATCATTTCAGGCACTGCTTCAGCCAGAGAAATTATGCTATGCATGAACTATTTTTAAAATACCTATATATTTGGAATACTTTTATAGATAATATTTTTAAATATTATATTTATACATGTTTATCCCTTGCAATTAATATTTTGTCTTCCCTTTGTCCCCTTTATTAGGTTTTCACTTTTTTAATACATAAACATTCATCCATTTACATAACATTCATCCATTTTCTTATTACATATCATTACTGTTTTCATAGTATGTAAAAAGTAGTAATATTCTTCAGGGAAAATATTCTAACTCAGTTTTTATCTGTGCACAGAAAAATAATTACCATATCAGGTCAGTTCAGTCACTCAGTCGTGTCCAACTCTTTGCGATCCCATGAATCGCAGCAAGCCAGGCCTTCCTGTCCATCACCAACTCCCAGAGTTCACTCAAACTCATGTCCATCAAATCGGTGATGCCATCCAGCCATCTCATCTTCTGTCGTCCCCTTCTCCTCCTTCCCCCAATCCCTCCCAGCATCAGAGTCTTTTCCAATGAGTCAACTCTTCACATGTGGTGGCCAAAGTACTGGAGTTTCAGCTTTAGTATCATTCCTTCCGAAGAACACCCAGGACCGATCTCCTTTAGAATGGACTGGTTGAATCTCCTTGCAGTCCAAGGGACTCTCAAAAGTTTTCTCCAACACTACAGTTCAAAAGCTTCAATTCTTTGGTGCTCAGCTTTCTTCACAGTCCAACTCTCACATCCATATATGACCACTGGACAAACCATAGCTTTGACTAGATGGACCTTTGTTGGCAAAGTAATGTCTCTGCTTTTGAATATGCTATCTAGGTTGGTCATAACTTTCCTTCCCAGGAGTAAGCGTCTTTTAATTTCACGGCTGCAATCACCATCTGCAGTAATTTTGGAGCCCCCAAAAATATAGTCTGACACTGTTTCCACTGTTTCCCCATCTATTTGCCATGAAGTGATGGGACCAGATGTCATGATCTTAGTTTTCTGAATGTTATATTAAACAGTAAAAACCTCTAGAACTCAAAGTCCTCAGTTTTTCATTATAATTTTATTTTCTGTTGCAGGTAAAAGCAAATTATTCTTCCCTAATTCACCAAAGAGATTTTAACACCAAAATAATTTTGAAAAATAATTTATATTAAAATCTGTGTATCTTGGACTTCAAGGAGATCCAACCAGTCCACCCTAAAGGAGACCAGTCCTGGGTGTTCATTGGAAGGACTGACATTGAAGTTGAAACTCCAGTACTTTGGCCAGCTGATGTGAAGGGCTGACTAACTGGAAAAGACCCTGATGCTGGGAAAGATTGACGGCAGGAAATATTGAGAAGGGGACGACAGAGGATGAGATGGTTGGATGGCATCACTGACTTAATGGACAAGAGTTTGGGTAGGCTCCGGGAGTTGTTGATAGACAGGGAGGACTAGCGTGCTGCAGTTTACGGGGTTGCAAAGAGTCGGACACGACTGAGCAACTGAACTGATTTCTACTAAGACAAGACCCAGAAGAATCCATAATGCCTGTGAAAGATGTAGGAATGAAGAGGAAATTAAGAAATTGGGCATCACAAGTTAACTACTATTTTGCTACTTATTTTATATCATTTTGTTTCATTTTCCCTTTTCAAAACTGAAGAACTTAAAAGAATATGTAAAATTTAAGTAACAGCACTTGTGTTTAAGCAATGTTACTCTTTCACATCTTGCTCACTCCACTAAAGCTACCAAAATTCCTCCATATCTTTTTAATATAAATGATTAGAAATTTCTGTTTCTTACAATGCTATTAAATTTGAAGAAACCTAGAAGCACTGCTCAAAGAAAGCTTATCCAAGTTTATAAAGCAGAACATATTGATCCAACTATGCTGCAAATAGAGAGGTCAATTATGAACATCAGTGTGAGTTTCCTAATTGTTTACATCATCTAAATCTCCCAGGACTAATTAAGACCACACTCATGGAGGGTTCTAAAACTTGAAAGCTTTAGGTTTTTTTTTGTTTGTTTTTTTTTAATAAGCTTGGAATAAATGTATCTTAAGTCTTTGGAATCCTTCGAAAGTAGACAGTAAAGCTACCACAGTCTAGATTGAAGTAGACTAGCTCCGATACATTCCTAGTATTCCAAATTCTTCTCAGTGCCTCTTACCCTACTATTTGTTACTTTGAAAGTAGCATATCAGGATAATCCCCACCAGATTGTTCAGGGTGGAGGCTAATATAGTTTAGTCATCCTATTTCACTCATTAGCTTTGAAAAATAAGGCCAAAATAAAACCCCAAAGTATCTTTGTAAGGCTTCCCATGCAAGATGAAGAAACTGGAAATATATAACTTCTAAATCTCCATGAAAGAGTTTCTTGAGTAACAGCTGAGTTAGCTGAGGGATAATTCTTAGGTTTCTTTGCAAAAGTTCCTAAGAGTAAACAATAAAATACTTTTCCCAGATTTGAAATATTTCATAAAACACTGATGGGAAGTGTGAAATGGACTAATCTGGTAGACAGTGTGTCAATAATATAAAGGATCTTAAAATTTTTTATCTACACAAGTTATGTTTCCATAATTATAACATTTTGTCATTATAATTGTCATCAATATTTAATTGCTTGTTAAAATATTCATAAAGAGGATAAACAACATATTTTAAAATTTTGTTCAAAAATATTAGTGTACTTTGTGTATATACATATACATTAATAAATAAAATATATTGTTCACATCTGAAATATTTCATAGAACACTGAGTTGCAGTGTGAAAAGGACTAATATTCTGGAAGACAATTTGTCAATAATATCAAGGACCCTAAAATTTTACATCAACACCTCACCTAGTTTTAGAAATGTGTCTATATATATTGTATACATACATATTAGATATATATGTATATATCACATATATACATATACACTGTGTATATACAATTCTCTCTCTCTTACATACACAGTGTAAGAAAATGCCATGGGAAGAAAAAGCCACCTCTAGGACCCGTTAGTAAAAAGGCCTTTATTGGGCAGTCGCTCCCAGGCAGAACTCCCGGAGGCAAGCGAGCAGGGAACAAAGGGAGTCTGCGAAGTGGGGAGGGGTGCGGGAAAGTTTTATCTTGAGGGCTGGCAGCTGGACCAAGGTCTTTTTCCCATTTAGGTAGCATTTGCAGACTACAGCGGTGATTGGTGTCTATGGTTTCCCTGTTGTCCCCACTTGGATCGGGGCTTCAGGGCTCGCCCCCAGTGCAGACCAGATGCCCCCCTTTCTGGCCATGTTCGGGCAGCTCGCCCTTTCATCCCGGCCTTTTGATATAGGATAAGGGGCGCCGAATCTTTTGGCTACTTCCTGCTGAACGGGGGCGACGTGGGGCAGGGGTGACCGGGATGATCGGGGGCATCCCTAGGTGGGCCATAGCTGACGGACAGTGAAAGATGCGGGAAGGGGCAAGGGAGTTGGCCGAGAAGCAGGTAGGGGTGAACTGGACAGTTAGGTGTGGGTCTTTTAGGGAATTTTTGGGGGGTCGGGCAGGAGGGTGTCTTCCTGCGGCAGGCGAGTATATGCTCCCATCAGTAGTATCTTTTCCGTTGCTGCCTGTGTCATCTCCTGCAGGCGCCTAACCAGCATCTGAAAAAGGCAAGGTCTTAAGGTTAGAGCTAGGACCAGGAGCAATATGGGGCCTACCCTGCAGGCGCCTAACCAGCATCTGAAAAGGCAAGGTCTTAAGGTTAGAGCTAGGACCAGGAGCAATATGGGGCCTATGAAAGGTAGTAGGTATGGAAGTAGGCCATTAAGGCTGGCCCATAGCGGGTTATCTTGCAGGCGTTTCCGCCTCTCTTTTAGGTTTTCCTGAAGCTCCTTGATCTTTGTCCGTACGATTTTTGATCGATTGGCGTAAAAACAGCATTGTTCCTGTAGGGCCAGGCAGATCCCTCCCTTTTCGGCGGTTAACAGGTCCAGGCCCCGTCGGTTTTGCAGGGTCACCTCTGCCAAAGGGTCTATCTGGTTCTGGATTTTTACCATAGTGTCTGCTAAGCGTTGGACGTCAGAAATCATCTGTTGGGAGAGCTGAGCATATACCTGTTGAGACATTTCCATACCCGCGGCCCCCATAGCCAGACCCGAGGATATGCCCAGTCCAGCCAGCAGAGGAATCATTTGGATCGCCTGCTTAGTTTTTCCGGCTATGTGGTCGATGTCAGGTATGGGAACTGGGTCTTCTCCCGATATTAGGTTTATATCAGGAAGGAGGTGGGCTATAAAACATGTTCCTGTCCAGTTAGTGGGAAGGAAGGTGTAGGCCAGATTTCCGCCGCAGACCAGGACTGCAGGTGGAGGGACACAGATTGGGGTATTAACATGCTCAGCCCTTGAGCAATTGACATAGCTCTGGTTTTCCACGTCTATGGTGGTCTTATTATCTCTTACCTGGCCCCTTATACAGTTACTCCCGAGGCTGGTCTCTATAGGCTGTACTCTAAAGTTGGGGCTCACTGTGCATCTGGCGGTTGCCAGAGTGTGATTGAGGTCAGTCCAGGAACTGTTAGCTAGGATTGCTGTAGGACGGGGTGGACCTAGGGTCATGCATATCTAGCAATCATGGGCCAGGGCGGGGTTAGACCGGTTTAGGAGCTGCCAGGTGTGGAGTAAAACTTTTTCTGTCTTTGGGTCTAACTGGAGGGGCCCTCGGTTTTCAGGGAGAGCCAATGGATGATAGTGAAGTTGAGGAAACGTTTTGTTTATATATGTCTGGATCACCTGGTCTACGAGCCTCTCTCGGACCTTGTCCTGAACTCCTCTCCCATCTGACACCCCTAAGGGGGCCGTCAGGCCCCAACTTACTGGCTTTCCCGGAGTTCCTGCGCAAGCTGGAGATGAAATCATGTGGCCCCGTCTTCCCCGGAAGGTGCTAGTCAGGGTAGCCGTCCACTGAAGCTGGCCACCAAGTAGACATTGCCGGGCCTGTTGCTGCAAATAGCATGATGAGTGAAGAGAGTCATGGGTCTCATTACAAGGGCAGTTGGCAACCTGCCCAGAAAGTAAAGGCTCTGGGAGCGGGATGGCTCGCACGCATTGCCATGAATTGAACTTTTCTATACGTGTGGGCCCCTTACCATCGTCTATATATCCGTTTCCTATGAAATTGTAGGCCATGTGGCTGTCACAGTTAACTTGTTGAATTGCCTTGACGTGGCCCTTGGGGTACTGATCGAGGTAGCCCCCGGCACAGTCACAGGGCCTTCCCATCCTTTTGGCCAGCAGTTGTCTGGCTTTGGAGGGGTCATCGAACCCTCCCTCAGCCAACTTTAATAGAACCAGGGAGAAGAGGACAGAAAGACCCCTTTTGTACATGGTGAACCAGGGTCAAAAGGCGCCTCCAGATGGTGAAGCTATTGAGGAGTTCCCGAAGGAATAGTAGCACCCCAGAAGCAGAGAGCAAATGACCAGATAAGCAAGGCCCAGTGACAGCCGAAGGGCAGATGACCAGTCTTGGGGAGCTGTAACCGCCAATCTAATGGCAAAGAGAATAGCCAGGATTGTGTTTGACAGCAGCCACAACGAATGGTCCCAGGCGAGCATCAGGTAGGGGCCTGTCTGCCCCCAAAAGGAGGCACTGTTCTGACTACTCAGGGCTCGTGCCCAGGGCTCGTGTCTCAGAAGGAACAGCAATCTCGGTAAATGTTAGGAGGTGGTGTCCCCGGTTGTCTCAGGACTGAGGGAAGGAGGAGCCCGAGTGATAGTCAGCTTAGTTGGCCCAGTAAGGACAGAACGGTAGGGTCTTTTTCTTCGGGGTTAGGGTTGGGAAAACCTGGGGGTGCAAGTTTGAGTCGGGTCAGGTGGTACCAAGGCTCGTGTCCCAGGAGTTTGGCTGCCGTAGGAGTGGTGAGGATCACCGTATGAGGTCCCGTCCAGCGGGGCTGCAGTGGGCGAGGATGGAGGACTTTCAGTAGCACCTGATCTCCCGGGGCCAGAGGTCGGGCTGGCCCCTCGTCGTCCGTCGGTTGTGGCAAGACCCTATCAGCGTGTTCTCTCAACAAGGACCGTAGGAGGGAAAAAAAGAGGGAGATACCCCGCGAGTGGGGGAGCCTCTCCTTCTGGGAGGTAGGTTAGGAGGTAGGGCCTGCCGTAGAGCAACTCAAAGGGAGTCAGACCTGTCCTGGAGTGTGGGAGTAGTGCGGATGCGGGTAAGCGCCAGAGGGAGGAGGTCAACCCAGGACAGCCGCAGCTCTGAGGCAAGCTTGGTCAGATGCGTCTTCATGATGCCATTTACCCGCTCTACCTTGCCTGACGATTGGGGCCGATGAGGGATGTGGAGATGCCAGGTGATGCCCAAAGTTGCAGCCACCTGTTGAGAGATCTGTGAGATGAATGCAGGGCCATTGTCAGACTGGAGGGAATTAGGTAACCCGAATCTGGGAATGAGATGGGTTGTTAAGACCTCTGCCACCACCGTTGCGGTCTCTCTGGCGGTGGGGAAGGCCTCAACCCAACCTGAGAAAGTATCCACCAAGACCAGCAGATAGCGGTGACTCCGATGTCGGGGCGTATGAGTGAAGTCTATCTGCCAGTCTTGCCCAGGCAAGTGTCCCCTGAGTTGGTGTGTGGTCTGAGGGGGCCTGAGTCCTCCCTGAGGAGAGGTGGAGGCGCACGTCAAGCAAGACCGATGAACCTCGTATACCGCATGTCGAAGATGCCAGGGGGCAAAGATGGGATCAAGGAAAGAGAGGAGGGCCTTAGGTCCGATGTGCAGAGTGTTATGGATCTGGGATATAATGTCCTTTGCCTGATGTTTGGGGAGCATCAGCTTGTCGTAGTATAATATCCATCCCGATGGATGTTTTTAGTCCCCTCCAGTGCCAACAATCTCTGGGTTTCATCTCCGGAGTATTGAGGTGTAGGTGTTGGCTGCAAGGTCAACATTGATTTGGGGGTGTTTCTAGAGCCACCTGTCGGGCCACTTGGTCTGCTATATTATTTCCCAGAGCGACCGTGTCATGAGTATTCTGGTGGCCTTTACAGTGTATGATGGCCACCTCTCGAGGTAAGGACAAAGCATCTAGTAATTGAGTAATGTGTGAAGCATTGCAAATGGGGGACCCCTTGGTGGTCAGAAAGCCCCTCTCTTTCCAGATTGCCACGTGTGAGTGGGCAATCAGGAAGGCATACTTAGAATCGGTGTATATATTAGCCCTCTTTCCTTTTGCCAGATGTAAGGCTCTGGTCAAAGCAGTTAATTCTGCTTTTTGAGAGGTCGTCCCCGGAGCCAGAGGATGGGCTTCTAAGACTTCTCGGGTGGTCACCACGGCATAAGCCGCCCTCTGCGTCCCATCAGAATCTCGTTTGGAACTCCCGTCTACAAACAGTGTCAAGTCGGGGTTTGGTAAGGGCTTGGTGAATAAATTACGGGCGGCTGCATAAGGGACTCAAGGGTCTCGATGCAGGAATGAGCAGAGGGTTTTATAGAGGGAAGAGAAGGCAATGACGAAAGAGGATTTAGTTGTGGAGAACGATCTACAGAAACTTGTGGGTTATCTAGAACACCAGATGGAACTGTTGGAGCTTTGAAGCACTGAGATCGGAAAGATACCTGGAAGCTAAAAGATCATTTAGGCGATGAGGTGAAAAAAATGGTCAGGGGTTGATCATGGATCAGCTTCTTTGCATCTGCATATAGCGTGGCCGCTGCCGCTAGTGCTCGCAGACAGGGAAACCATCCCCTGGCAGTGGGGTCCAACTGTTTAGACACGTAAGCGACAGGCAGCAGTTCAGGGCCCACTGGTTGCATCAGGGCTCCGAAAGCTATTCCCCCTTTTTATCTGTATATAGATGGTGTGGATAGTTTGGGTTTGGGAGAAAGAGAGGAGGCGAATCTAGTAAAGCGGAGCGTAATGTATGAAAGGCTTGAGCTATTTTGGCAGGGGAAGATAGTGGCCCTGTGGGAGTCTCTTTAGCTGCAGCATATAGAGGTTTGGCCAATGTGGCGTAATTAGGGACCCAGTGTCGAAAAAATCCGGTCAGTCCTAGGAAAGATAGTATCTGATCTCTGTTAGTTGGAGGGTTAAGGGACCTGAGGAGGCTACACCGGTCTGCTGTCAGAGCCTTAGTTGTGGGAGTAATTTGAAGGCCTAAATAGACCACAGAGGTTTGAGTCAATTGAGCCTTGGACTGTGAGGCTCGATAGCCCTGAGAACCAAGGAAATTAAGAAGAGTCGCAGTGTGTTGTCTAGAAGTCTCCTCTGAGGGGCTACAAAGGAGTAAGTCGTCTACGTATTGGAGGAGAGTGCTAGGATGAAGTGAACATCTGGCTAGGTCTCGAGACAGGGCTTGCCCAAAGTAATGGGGGCTGTCTCTAAACCCCTGTGGGAGGACCATCCAGGTGAGCTGAGTGGTCAGGTGGGTGTCAGGATCTGTCCAGGTGAAAGCGAAAAGAAACTGACAATCAGGATGAAGCGGGATAGTAAAGAAGGCATCTTTGAGGTCAATGACAGTGAAATGAGAAGTTAAGGGAGGAATTGAGGAGAGGAGGGTATAAGGGTTGGGAACCAGTGGATGGGCAGGAACTACTGCCGTGTTAATTAGGCGGAGGTCCTGTACCAGCCGGTATTTTCCCGAGGCCTTATGGACAGGAAGGATGGGCGTGTTACAAGGGGAGGTCGTGGGGATCAGGAGACCCTGTCCCATGAGGCGGTCGATGATGGGCTTTAGTCTCCTGAGGCTCTGGGTCGACAAGGGGAATTGAGGCCGAGCTGGAAAAGAGGTGGGATCTTTTAGTGGAATAAGAACTGGAGGGTGGTGTCTAGCCACCACTGGAACCCGAGTATCCCAGACCTCAGGGCTAACCGAGGGGGTCAGGGACTCTGCGAGTAGCATCAGGAAGGCCCCCGATGTGGGAGCTGACCCTGGGGTCAGGTGGAGGGTGGCTTTAGCTTAGCGAGTATGTCCCTCCCCAAGAGTGGGGTAGGGCAGGAGGGTATGACTAAAAGGAATGTGTGAACATGGATGAATCCAGCTGACAAGACAGAGGTTGTGTCTGGAGAGGACATGAGGGTCGGCCGTCAATTCCCATAACCGAAATCTGAGAAGGATGCAAAATGCCCCCAAAGGAAGGAAGAACCGAATAGGTAGCCCCGTATCAACCAGGAAGTTGATAGACTTACCCGCTACCTGGAGCGTTACCCTGGGCTCGGCTTGGGTTATCGGGGTCCCCGAGTCTGGGCGGCATCAGTCTTCGTCGAAGTTTAGCAGCTCTAAAGCCGGAGTAGGGCAGGAGGTTTTCCCGGGGCACTCTGGTCCCCGCCCCCTAGAGGTCGGGGCCCGAGAGGTCCGGGGACAATCACTGGCCCAATGTCCTCGTTGTTTACACAGCGGACATGGCTTGGATGGAGGGCACGGATTGGGGCATGTCCTGGCCCAATGCCCCTCTTGGCTGCACTTGAAGCATGCCCCTGGGGAGGGGGGTTTCTGGGGTCCCGAGCCCGCTGCCGGCCGCAGAGCCGCTACCAAGGCCTGGGTCTGCTGGTTTAGTAGGCTCGCCTGGAACTCGGTCTTTTGTTTAAGCCTTGCCTTGTGGCTGGCTTCGGCTGCTTCCTCCCGGGCATTGTAAACTTTGAAGGCCATTTTCACCAGATCTCGGATAGGGGTTTGAGGGCCATCTTCAGCCTTGGCCAACTTTTTCCGGATATCAGGGGGCAGACTGAGAGATAAAACGACTGGCCAAGGTGGCTGCCCCTATGGGGGACTCAGGGGGCAGCCTAGTGTATTGAACGAGGGCCTCAGTAAGCCGATTGAGGAACATAGCTGGATTTTCATCAGGCCCCTGAGTCACCTCATCTAGCTTGAGGAAATTTACAACCTTATGAGAGGAAACCTCCATCCCGTCAATGAGACACTCTATCATATAACGTACTCGCAGCTGGCCACCACCCCACTCCTGATAATTCCAGTCAGGATCGGTGTCAGGTACTGCCTGGGCCCCTGGGGGGCGCTCTGGAGAGGGGTTAGCAAAATGCCGTTGGTCGGCCTGAGCTTTAGCTGCAGTCCATATAGCCTGCCTTTCTTCTGGGGTGGTGGAGGACCCCAGAATAACATAGATATCTTGCCAGGTCAAAGCGTAGGTGCGAGTCAAGCCCATGAACTGTTTAATGTACTGGGTGGGGGTTGGAGGAGAAGGATCCCAGTTTGGCTTCAATCTGTGCCAGGTCCTGAAGGGAAAAGGGGACATGGACCTGGGCTAGACCCTCGGCTCCAGCCACCTGCCGCAAAGGAAGCAGTGGAGCCGCGGCTGAGGGAGCCGGAACGGACGGAGGAGGTTCCTGTAGGTTGTCGTGAGAACGAGTGTGAGAGCTGACCGGGGAGGGCAGCGGAGTTAGTGGGGGAAGAGGGGGATAAAGAACAGGACCAGGCGTTGTCGGGGCCAGATCCGGGGTGAAATCTCCGGGGCTGACGTGGAAGCCGGGGAGGGCGAAGTAGGGAGGAGCGGGAGGGGCGGGAGACCGAGGCCGTAGAAGACGCGTATGGAGGAGGAGCAGTCAGTTCTTCCGGAGGAACAGTGAAAGCAGAAGGCTCGGGAGAAGTAGGGAGGGGCTTGGCCTGAGGGGAGGGAGCTGGAGGAGCCATGGTTAAGAGAATTTGACTGGGGGAGCATGCAGCATATAGGGTAGGGCGGGAGCACAACGCCCAAAAGGCCTGGACATAGGGGACCTCAGACCATTTTCCCGTTTTCCGGCAGTAATTATCTAAATCACGGAGGACGTCAAAGTCCAATGTCCCTGCGGCCGGCCACTGCGAGCCATTATCCAGAGAATATTGAGGCCAGGCCTGAGAGCATAAAAAGTGAGCTGTTTAGGGCGGATGTATCCTCTTAGTCCCAGAGTCCGCAAATTAGCCAATAGACATTCTAAAGGAGTTAAATATTGGAGGTCGGGTTCGGGTTTGGAGGCTGTCAATCCCATGGCGACCACCAACAGCGGAGGTTGCCCCTGCCGCCCAGACGTCTCTGGGCGGGCCAGGGGGCCGGAGGATCCCTGCAGCCGCTTAGGGCGTCCCCCTTGCAAGCTGGGGACCGAGGAGGGGCCGTAAAGGCCGGAGGATCTCCGCACTCGGTCAGGACGTCTCCCTCCCAAGTGGAGACCGAGGAAGGCTCCTGGAGCCCGTGGTCGATCAGTTGCTTAGGACGTCTCCCTCACGAACTGATGACCGGGAGGGCCCAGTAAGTGCGCACCCGTTACAGGGCCCTAGGAAGTGGTCGCCAGGGAGGGCAAGCTCCAAAGCCGAAGGGACTTACCCCGTTTCCTGCCATCCAGGAGGTTGGTCAGCCGCCTGGGTCCGGGGGCTACCGCGGCGGTGGAGCTCGAGGGGACCTCAACGGCAAGAGCCGGAGGCCCTCACCTCGAGCCCCACGTTGGGCGCCAGATGTAAGAAAAACGCCGCGGGAAGAAAAAGCCACCTCTAGGACCCGTTAGTAAAAAGGCCTTTATTGGGCAGTCACTCCCGGGCAGAACTCCCGGAGGCAAGCGAGCAGGGGAACAAAGGGAGTCTGCGAAGCAGGGAGGGGTGCGGGAAAGTTTTATCTTGAGGGCTGGCAGCCGGACCAAGGTCTTTTTCCCATTTAGGTAGCATTTGCAGACTACAGTGGTGATTGGTGTCTATGGTTTCCCTGTTGTCCCCGATTGGATCGGGGCTTCAGGGCTCGCCCCGGTGCCGACCGGATGCCCCCCTTTCTGGCCATGTTCGGGCAGCTCGCCCTTTCACACAGAAGCACATACAATCACAAACTGCTCATTCCATCACCATACTGTTAGAATTAGAGATTAGGGAATCATGCAATCTGAAATCTCAAATGGAAACAGCTGTATCCATTCTATTTATAAACATTCACTACATTTTATAGCCAAATTACAATCAGTCAGATTGGGAAGCAAATAGAAATATTCCTAATCTCTCACATTCTTACCTGTTTCTTAATATACTTGGATTTGAAAACCAAATTAATCATAAAAATGAATGCTCCCATTTTCTCAGCTTGAGGTCCATTTTAAATATAGATACTTAGCCACATAATTGGGTAAGTTCAAGGTTGGCCTAGCTACTTTGTTACAGTAATTCAGCACAGGATAAATGTTTGAGTACCATGGAAACAAGGATATATTTCATTCTATAACATGATCAAATCAATTTTGAATCACCTAAGGTATATATACCACCTTTTATACTGACACATTTCCTTCAGATGTATTGAATTATCAGAAACTCAATAGCTTTTCAAGTATCATTTGCCCTATCAAGCCATCAGCCATTTTGGAGAGGTATTTTTTTAAGGGTTAAGGAACAGAGTTTATTAGAAGAAATACACACAGTAAAGATCAGCAAAAAAAAAAAAAAAAGAAAGAAAGAAAAAGAAAAATGATGAGGTCCCCATCTTTTCATCATCCTATGGAAAGGCGTGCTGGGCTTGTTGTCCAATGGAGGGACACTAGAGGAGTGGCCCACCTTTCACGTGGTGACCTGGGGCCTATGCGTGCTCCAAGCAGGACAGAGCCTCTTGCTAGAGCGAAGGAGCTCCTAGTCCCATAGGAAGCTGGGAAGAGGAGGTCTCAAAAACCAGAGCCAGCTATTGGGGTCAGTTTCAGGAGATCCTCCTTGTACCTCCAAATGCTGTCCTTGTTCTTACAAAGCTCATAGCATGCCAGGAAGAGAATTATGTATCCAGAAAACCACAGTCTCTTGGCATTTTTAGATCTACTGCCACAGAGCTGCCCAGATCCTGCCATGGCCCATCATTTGATCCTGCCAAGCTTTTTTAATGGAGTCATCCCAAATTTGCTGTTCCTCACAGCTTTGTGTCATCAGCGCAGGGACAGACGTGTTCTCAATGTCTTTATCCCAAAGACCCAAGAAGGTGGCCTCTCAGCAGGAAACCAGGAGACTTCTCAAGACTGACTGGATCTGTGAACTCTTGGCCCCATCAACCAGGTGTGAATCTGCCCAGAGATGCCATCAGTTCACTCATCCTTTCCTTAGCCCTCCTTCAGCCTTCTCATCTTGCCTATCCAACCTCATGTGAGCAAATTTTCTTCAAAGCCTGTAACTTCTCTTTCATCCTTTCTCCATGACCACCACCACTCCACCAGTCAGGCCTCCTTTGTCTACCGTCTGAACAACCACCATGGTCTTCTAGATGGTCTGTTGGCTCCTATTCCTTTCTCCTATCTATCTTATCTTCTAAAACCAGCATCATCTTTGAAATAGATACCCGACTGGAGCATCATTTGGCAGTAAAATGGAACAAACTGCTGATTCATGCTCCTACATGATGAACCTCAAAACAAGAAGCTGAATGAACAGGGCCAGAGGCAAAAGACTACACATTATTTGATTCTGGACATTTTATGAAATGTCCAGAAATAGCAAAGCATAGAGACATAAAGCAGATTAGTGATTGCTGGGGGCCAGGAGTAGGAATGGGGATTGACTACAAATGCCCACATGGATCTCTGTCCTAAAATTGGATTAAGGTAATGGGTACACAGCTCTATAAATTTACTGAGAATTATTGAATTGTACACTTTTAAAAAATCAAGCACATATACAGGGTAAAGGGAAGGAATAATGAGAGAGGACAGGGCAGAGAGTTCTGGTGTCCTCTAGAAAGATCCAGAATATACCACTGTGTGTTGTGAGAGATGATCCTGAGAGATTTATGCATGAGATTAGTGTTAAACTAATTCTTTACATTAGTATAACATCCAGGCTGGATGAATCACAAGCTGGAATCGAGACTGCCTGGACAAATATCAACAGCCTCAGATATGCAGATGACACCACACTAATGCCAAAAAGCAAAGAGATGAACTAAAGAGCCTCTTAATGATGGTGAAAGAGTGAAAAAGCTGGCTTAAAACTCAACATTCGAAAACAAAGACCATGGCATCTGGTCCCATCATTTCATGGCAAATAAATAGGGGGAAAATGGAAACAGTGACAGATTTTATTTTCTTCGGTTCCAAAATAACTGAAGACAGTGATTGCAGCCATGAAATTAACGGATGCTTGCTCCTTGGAAGAAAAGTTCTGACAAACCTAAACAGCATATTAAAAAGCAGAGACATTACTTTGCCAACAAAGGTCTGTATAGTCAAAGCTATAGTTTTTTGAGTAGTCATGTATGGATATAAGAGTTGGACCACAAAGAAGGCTGAGCACCAAAGAACCGATGTTTCTGAACTGTGGTCTTGGAGAAGACTCTTGAAAATCCTTTGGACTGCAAGGAGCTCAAACCAATCAATCCTAAAGGAAATCAACCCTGAATATTCATTAGAAGGACTGATACTGAAGCTGAAGCGCCAATACTTGGCCACCTGATGGGAAGAGCCAACTCATTGGAAAAGACCTTTATGCTGGAAAAGATTGAGGGTAGAAGTGGGTAACAGAGGACGAGATAGTTGAATGATATCACTGACTTAATAATGGACATGAGTTTGAGCAAACACCAGGAGATAGTGAAGGACAAGGAAGTCTTGCATGCTGCAGTCCATAGGGTCACAAAGACACGACTTAGCAACTGAAAAATAACAATTCTCATCCTATGCCTGTAACATACAGTCAAGGGACTTCACAATGGCATCGGTGCCCTCCCACCTGGTTCCCAATGTTCCTCCTTAAGAATCCTGAACACCAGTCACACTGGATTACTTGGTGGTGTACCCAACACACAAGACACGTGTAATCCTTCTCTTTACCTGTATTCTCCAGCTTGTGTCCTGACCAAGCTTCATCTTTTAAAGCCTAGATCACATGGCACCTTTGCTTAATGGGGCAGGTGGTTCTTTTATTTCTGTTCTCATAATCCAATTAAATCACATTTCATTCTGTTATACAGCTACCTGCCTCTATCTCATGTACTGGGGTATAAGCTCTTGAAGGAAGAGGCTGTGTTTTAGTCATCTGCACATCTCCAGGTGCTCACTAGCTCTTCATTCTTCCATCTGGAGCTGGGTTCCCCAACCTTAGCACCACAAGCTAGAACAGATAACCCTTCATGGTGGGGGTTATAGTGCGCATTGTAGGAAGTTAAGCAGCATGTCTGGCCTCTGAATACTAGATGTCAACAGCACCATAAACACCCAGTTGTGACAACATAATGGGATCTCTCACGTGCTCAGTTGTTCAACTGTGTCCTACTCTTTGTGACCCCATGGACTGTAGCCCATCAGGCTCCTCAGTCCACAGGATTTTCTGGCAAGAATACTGGAGCAGGTGGCCATTTCCTCTTCTGGGTGTAAAGATTTAAACAGTGAAATTAATAAGCATTCCTTGGCATCATTTATATAGACTCACTAGTCCAATCTGTAGTGATAAATTTCTAGTAAAGAAGGCATCCAGTAAAATCCATTTGTCACCATGGGTTTTTAATGACATGCTAACCCTAGGAAAAAACTTTCTCAAGATTTTGATATCTATAACAAAAAGCTACTCCTGTGATATTTAAAGATGCAATCCTCCATTACTGTTCTCTTCCCAACCATTTTAAACTAAGTTGAAAGTGATAATATCTATCATTAAATTTACTTGGAACTAGGATCCTTGACCCTGACCACACACACAGTTGAAATCCTGAACTAAGTAGATAATAGGGACACTGAGGTGAAATAAAGATATTTCTTTTGAGTTCTCTGATTCACCCTCTAGGTACCTAACAACATGACAGCTGATGACAGCAAATAGAATTTTAGAACAAATCTTGCCCTTTAGCCATTTGACAGCAGGAAGTAATTAGACTCAAATCAAGTATAACAGTCCCTGACCTCAGTGAAAAAGAGGGAGATTAAGATAGAGTTAGCAGTGAGCTAGCTCTCTAACTATCACAAATAACCATATTATAAGGATAACATAGCAGGCTACTATTAACTGCCATGAATCAATGTCTTATACAGCTCAATACTTATGTCAAAAACTTTAGGTACATTATAAAAGATTCTCAATTTTCAAACAGATGAAAAGCCACAAATGTTATTTACAAATTTTTCCATTAAATAAACACTACAAATGATGACCGAATATCCCATGCATTCAATACAAGACCATTTGAAACTCAATGTATAGAAATCGATTAGAAAAATAACCCTGCAGGCTATTCATCATATGTAAGCACACTTCTCATCAGGAAGTATATTAAAAATTTTATCTTGCACAACCAGAGATGACTTTTTCTTTCTATCCTTTCCTAACCCACTTAAAAACTGAGGCAAGCTAGAATGGCTACTAAGCTATGAGGCTCACACTTTCAAGGTAATTTAAAGGTATCATTTACCTGGACACAGTCCAGGGGTGAAGAGTGGAATGGGTATTTTGGCTGGATAGATTAAGGGGGGAAGACCTGGCAAGACAGTTTGGAAGAGAGGAACTGCTGCCACAGTGGAAGAGTTTCAACAGAACAGAAGAGATGAAGCATTCGCTTCCATTCCATCTCTCCCTCTATCATAAGGACACACACATACTGTAGATCCCAATGGAAGATTTTAGATCCATGTATGTTTCCTACATAATATTTATAATATTACAAAGGATTTCTTAAGTCTCCCCAGAGCTAAATTATACTAAATATTTGATGTATGCCATTGGGTACTATTTCTCTTCACGTATAGGAGATGTAGTTAATGATTCACAGATTTAGAACACACAATTTTGTACTCCCTGTGAGCAGATAATGAACATTTTCCTATGGATGTTCTCTGAATTTGTGTACAATATTCTACAATATTCCTTTACCAGGCTTTTATGTCATTTCATGTTTATGCTAATAAAACATTAATGAACATTCTTTTGTGTACAAATTTTATTCTATTTCTATCTTATTTTATTTTACTTATTCTAGTTTTAGTCTGGTGATAAGAAGAAATAATCCATTAAGATATTTTAAAAATTGTTTATATAATAGTGTTTCTCAGTTCAGGCTGCATATTGAAATTATTTGGAGGAGTTTTCAAAAATATAGGCAAAGTTTCTCTCTCTTTTTTTTTTTTTAATTCCCCAGGTAATTTAGGAGTTCAATCAAAGCAGAGGCTGATGTGTGGATTACCAAATTAACATCCTTAATCTCATACTAATTCACATTCTTTCAACATTATAAACAATTATCTACTCTTTCCAATGCTGTATTGTACTTATTTGAGTCTTTGTCAATAGGTGAGAGTGGTATCTCATTATCATCTTAATTTGCATTTTTGATTTCTAGTGAGATTGAACATTTTTCAAATATATTATTCATTTGTAATTTTCTATTTATGAATCAGCACAATATTTCCCATTTGTTCAACTGCAATATTCAAGTTTTATTATTGTAAATAATCCATGAAAATTAATTATTTTGCCAAATAGAGCAAATTTATTATTCATCTTTTACTTTCATTGATTTAATTATAGAAAGATGCAAAATAACAATCTATTTTTATTGTTTTCTATTATTCTTATCCTTATTTAAACTAAATGTCAACTGATATCACTATACTTCTTGAAACCAAAAGAAAACTGCACATTGAAATTCACTTCTGTCACCCTGGGATCCAGTTTCCACTGAATTAGTTCAATTTAATGATCATTTTACCCTCTATTTGGGCTACTGTTCTTCTGAACTATATTTACCTAGACCTAGTATCTAGCCTCTTTGTTTACCACAAGTTATTCAAACATGGCAATTTTGTGTAGAAATCTGTGGAAACTACATGACTGGTCAAAGTAAGATGTTCATCTTCTTAAAGCTCTTGGCTTTTTTTTTTAATGGACTATATCTCTTATATGGGGGTAACTCTTTGCTTTCCTCTAATCTACAGATCTTTTGCTTTAAACAACAAATTAATATTAATGCAGAATGACTTATGACTTTTGACTATGACTCTATGACTTTTGCTGTCATAGACCAGACTATATCCTACAACTTTGTTTTGGTCAGAGTGAACTATTTACTGTAACAAACACTTCAAAAATCTCAGCGGTTAATGCAACAGCTTTTTAGCCATGATCAGTTCTACGGTAGGGAAAAAGGGGGCTAACTTCAAGTTCAGGAACTCTGAATTCTTCCATCTGTATTTCTACCATTTTCTTTGCTTTCAATTCACAGAGGTCAAAAATGAGAAAGAGTGTTTATGAAAGAAACAAATGCTCTTGGCTTTGGTCTTAAAATACATCACTGACATACATATTCAACTAGTGACATTGTACAGGAGACAGGGATCAAGACCATGCCCAAGGAAAAGAAATGCAAAGAAGCAAAATGGCTGTCTGGGGAGGCCTTACAAATAGCTGTGAAAAGAAGAGGTGAAAAACAAAGAAGAAAAGGAAAGATATGAGCATCTGAATACAGAGTTCCAAAGTATAGCAAGAAGAGTTAAGAAAGCCTTTTTCAGTGATCAATGCAAAGATATACAGGAAAACAACAGAATGGGAAAGACTAGAGATCTCTTCAAGAAAATTAGAGATACCAAGGAAACATTTCATGCAAAGATGGGTTTGATAAAGGACAGAAATGCTATGGAGCTAACAGAAGCAGAAGATATGAAGAAGAGGTGGCAAGAATACACAGAAGAACTGTACAAAATGATCTTCATGACCTAGATAATCATGATGGTGTGATCACTCATCTAGAGCCAGAAATCCTGGAAAGTGAAGTCAAGTGGGCCTTAGAAAGCATCACTACAAACAAAGCTAGTGGAGGTGATGGAATTCCAGTTGAGCTATTTCAAATCCTGAAAGATGATGCTGTGAAAGTGCTGCACTCAGTATGCCACCAAATTTGGAAAACTCAGCAATGGCCACAGGACTGGAAAAGTCAGTTTTCATTCCAGTCCCAAAGAAAGGCACTGCCAAAGAATGCTCAAACTACCACACAATTGCACTCATCTCACAAGCTAGTAAAGTAATGCTCAAAATTCTCCAAGCCAGGTTTAAGCAATATGTGAACCGTGAACTTCCTGATGTTCAAGCTGGTTTTAGAAAAGGCAGAGGAACCAGAGATCAAATTGCCAACATCCGCTGGATCATTGAAAAGGCAAGAAAGTTCCAGAAAAACATCTATTTCTGCTTTATTGACTATGCCAAAGCCTTTGACTGTGTGCATCACAATAAACTGTGGAAAATTCTGAGAGATGGGAGTACCAGACCACCTGACCTGCCTCTTGAGAAATCTGTATGCAGGTCAGGAAGCAACAGTTAGAACTGGACATGGAACAACAGACTGGTTCCAAATAGGAAAAGGACTACGTCAAGGCTGTCTACTGTCACCCTGTTTTTAACTTATACGCAGAGTACATCATGAGACACCTTGGGCTAGAGGAAGCACAAGCTGGAATCAAGATTGCTGGGAGAAATGTCAATAACCTCAAATATGTAGATGATACCACCCTTATGGCAGAAAGTGAAGAGGAACTAAAAGCCTCTTGATGAAAGTGAAAGAGGAGAGTGAAAAAGTTGGCCTAAAGCTCAACATTCAGAAAACAAAGATCATGGCATCTGGTGCCATCACTTCATGGGAAATAGATGGGGAAACAGTGGAAACAGTGTCAGACTTTATTTTTCTGAGCTCCAAAATCAGTCCAGATGTTGATTGTGACCATGAAATTAGAAGACGCTTACTCCTTGGAGAAAAGTTACGACCAATCTAGATAGCATATTTCAAAAACAGAGACATTACTTTGCCAACAAAGGTCCGTCTAATCAAGACTATGGTTTTTCCAGTGGTCATGTATGGATGTGAGAGTTGGACTGTGAAGAAGGTTGAGTGCCAAAGAATTGATGCTTTTCAACTGTGGTGTTGAAGAAGACTCTTGAGAGTCCCTTGGGCTGCAGAAGAGTTGACTCATTGGAAAAGACTTTGATGCTGGGAGGGATTGGGGACAGGAGAAGAAGGGGGACGACGATGAAATGGCTGTATGGCATCACTGACTCGATGGATGTGAATCTGAGTGAACTTCAGGAGATGGTGATGGACAGGGAGGCCTGGCTTGCTGCACTTCATGTTGTCGCAAAGAGTTGGACACGACTGAGCGACTGAACTGAACTGAACTGAACTGAGTGATACTGCTCTGTCTAAATACAATATGACCTGGAAACATGATCTTAGTGTGCCCAGGAAAAAGAAGAGACATAAATATTGGTAGGCAGCAGCAAATCTCAGGCATAGTAAAGCATTTTCCTAAATAAGGAGTTCCTCTAAAAATAAATTCTCATCTCAGATATTAAGAAAAAAAAATTGTTTTTATGCTACATTGAAAGACAGTGAATACTCAGATTAGAAAAATATTCAAAAATATATTATCTTCTTACTTTAATGATGGAATATATTTTAGAGTGCATTATGGGTCAAACTTTATTCCAAAAAGCTGGCCAATTATCCAGCACTATTTAATGATTAATTTTAACATTTGACATGTTATCTATCATGCAAAGAGAGTTTCTTAGATATCAATTCTGTTTATAAATCTAACTCTCATGCTAGCAAAGTTTGAAGGCAAAGAAGGGGGGTGACTGAGCATGAGATGGTTAGATAGCATCACCAGCTCAATGGACATGAGTTTGAGCAAACTCTGGGAGATAGTGAAGGACAGGGAAGCCTGGCACACTGTAGTTCATGGAGTCACAAAGAGTTGGACACAACTTAGCAACTGAAAAGCCACATCTGTAAATACAACTAATTACTGATAGTGTAGTATTGCAGTATTTCATCTTGAAGAGTAGTACCTTCATATCAAGTGGACTCACACAGTTCAAAATCCACATAGTTCAAGGGTCTTCTGTATGAATGTTATAGCTTTTTAATTTAAATCATAAAGCTACAGATTATCGTAAGTAAATAAGTGTTAGTCGCTCAGTCATGCCCGACTCTGTGACCTCATGGACTGCAGCCCACTACGTTCCTCTGTCCATGAGATTTTCCAGGCAAGGATACTGGAGTGAGTAGCCATTTCCTTCTCCAGGGCATCTTCCCAACCCAGGGATTGATCACAGGTCTTCTGCACTTCAGGCAAATTCTTTACCAACTGAGCCACGAGTTTATTGTAATATATACCATTAAAGCCATCCTTTATCCTACTCAAAATTTTCCCTCCTCTGCTCATTTTTCATATGTAGATTATATAGATCAAATTTTCTGTTTGGAGACATATTTCTTCTGCGTGAAGAACTTCTTTCAATATTTCTTTTAGCACTGATCAGCTGGTTATAAATTGTCCCCACATTTACATGTTTAAAAGTGTGGCTCAGATGGTAAAGTGTCTGCCTGCGATGCGGGAGACCTGGGTTCGATGCTTGAGTCAGGAAGATCCCTGGAGAAGGAAACATCAACCTACTCCAGGACTCTTGCCTGGAAAATTCCTTGTAGGCTATAGTCCTTGGGATCGCAAAGAGTCGGACGCGACTAAGTGACTTCACTTCACTTTACATGTTTATCCTTTGTTCTCCTTCATTTTTAATGCATTTGCTTTTGTTATTTTGGGGAGATTATTTTGTTGTTTTCTTATTTTACTTGAAATTGTGACTGAAGACATTTGTAGATTCACTTGCAGCTATAATGAGTAATACAGAAAGAACCATTGTATGCAAAGCCAAGTTTCCCCCATGGTAACTAGCATCCTGGTCACACCAGGATACTGACATATCAAATACAATGTACTGAATCTTGTTCAGATTGCCTTGGTTTTACTTATACTCACTCGGATATGTGTGTGAATGTTTGTGAAAGTATGTGTATATTAAGGACTACACAAATTTATCAGTTGTGTAAGGTTTGTGGATTTCTTTTCCATTTTTGAAAAATATTTTTTCTAGATATAATTGACTTAAAAACAACAACAAAAAATCTCTTTAAAGGTGTCACTCCATTTTATCCTGGCTTTTCTGATTTCCAATTAGAAATCAGCTGATACTCTTATATTTTCTTCTCTGTATATAATGTGTCCTTTTTCTCTGGCTGCTTTCAAGATTTCCTTAGTGTTTTATTTTCAACAGTTTGAATATGAGATGTGTGTACCTGTGTGTGCCCATGTGTGTGGTTAAAGAGAAGGATAAAACCTAATCCATGGACCCTTGAAAGAAATAGAAATTCCTAAGTAGATTAAAGTTGCTTACAGGAACAGAAAACATTAAAGCTTCCTCCTGTGAGAGGACTGTCATTCTTTGACCAGATTGCCCATTGAGCCTGTAATAGAGGAGTTGGCATATTTTGCAGCTGGGGATTTACCTCACTTCATTCCACTTTAGTTCACATTTATCATTATCATATATCTATTTTGGAGGAGATTTCCTTTCACCAGATCATGACTACCTTCACCATAAGAGGTCCACCTTGAGATACTGTTTTTCTTGTCCCATGAGACTAAGCAACAGCCTATATGTAATGACATTTTTACATTTCCATTGACATTCTATAACTGCACAAACAGCACAATTCTAGGCTGATGAGAGCATTACATTATGATTAATGTTTACCTGAACAAAATGTATACTTGTTATTTTCATCAAATATCCACAGTTGCATTGCAAAGCAGTTCATAGTGGCTATGAACCAAAGAAATGAAAAAAACATTCTAGTATAAATATTCCTATGTTTATAGTCAAAAAGAAGTAAAATTTAACAGCATCTGATACCAGTGACAATTTTTCAAAAATCATAATAAAGTCATAAGTCCTAACTGCCTACTCTCTCATACAGATTGCAAGAGATACCATTACATATAACACTCCTCTTGAGGGAATAGTGACCTAATCTCTGCAACTCCATTTCCATGAAAGAAGACCACTGAGCCCTAGCATTTATTCACTTATTCAGCAAATATTTACTGATGTGTTCACCAATGTATTTATGGAGCTAGGTAATGAGAGAGATGTTTCCTAATAAGCATTGGACTACAGTGCCAAGCTTCTGCTCTCATTGATTTTACATTTACTGAGAAGCTTTCATGAAATTATGAAGCAAATATCTAAGCATATACATTTTAATGACTCTGTTTCTCTGCTCTTCTAGCCCAGAACAATAACACAAACCAGTTGTCCTAACTCCCACTACTTCCCTTCTAAAAGAATATATGACTTGTGCTTAACAATTCATTCCATCTGATCATCACATATACAAGCTATCCCTTATATTGCAGGATGATGGAACAGTGCCCACATCTTTCTTTTTGACATCTGCTTTAGTGTTATGTTCTATGGCTACATATTTGCTGACAAGGGTGTAAGAGGTTTACAGATGAGTCAAGATGAGAACTACAAATGTGCTGCCTTGGGAACAGCCTGATATTACAGAATAAATTCACATGAAGCATTTAGAACCACCACACTTCATACAATACTCTTAACAACTTGTGTTTATGAATCAGTGAAAAAAATGCTCTCCAAGGAGCCACACAAGTTAAATGTAAGGAGCTAACTAGAGACATGCTCTAGAACATGCTACTTTGTCAGCAGTGACTAAGTAGTTTCCATAGACATACGTACTGAGGACTCATCTGATTTTTAGAGCCGTTTATTTGAATCATTTTCCTCCTCAGGAACTCTATCTATAAAGGAATTAAAGTAGCATAATGGTAAACCCCTTTTAGTTGTAATTTTTCAATAAACAGAGCAAATCACATTTTATTAATGTTTTATTGCAGTAATCCTATGAAACATTATCAGCATTATTTTAGATATGAGCAATGAGCTCAGATTAGAGCTGCAATTTGTTCAAGTTTACATGGCTAAAATGTAAATGAAGCAGGAATTTAAACACATCTACATTACAACCAAAACTTTTGAGTTTTTTACACCACATTAAACTGGATGTACTTTATGCCATATTGGTAAAAATTAACAGCAAAAAAATAATTCTCTAATTACTTACATTGTTCAACCATATAAAGCATAATTCAGTAAATCTGAAAAAATAATTTAAAACCTCAGAATAGAGGTAAAGATTTAGTTGGTTCATTATAGTGTGAGATTAAAGAAACTGTGGTCTAGAGACCCGAGAGAACAGACTGTCATAGGCTAAATACTGACTATTAAATATACCCAGGTCCTAATCGTTAGAACTTGTGATTGCTAATTTTCTAAGGCAACACATACTCTGCAGATGTTAAGGATATTGATGTTATTCTGTATTATGTGGATGAGCCATGTATGCAATTATAAGTGTTCATAGAAAATGAGAGGCAGGGATATTTGAATACAGAGGAGAAGGTAATAAGAAAAGAGCAGACAAAGATTTGAAGATGCTATGCTGCTGACCCTGAAGACTGAGGAAGGGTCATGCACCAAGAAATGCAGCTCTCGAATCTAGAAAAGTTAAGGACACTACATAGGAAGAGTTCAGTATAGTTCAGTTCAGTCACTCAGTTGTGTCCTACTCTTTGCGACCCCATGAATCGCAGCACGCCAGGCCTCCCTGTCCATCACCAGCTCCCGGAGTTCACTCAGATTCATGTCCATCGAGTTAGTGATGCCATCCAGCCATCTCATCCTTGGTCATCCCCTTCTCCTCCTGCCGCAAATCCCTCCCAGCATCAGAGTCTTTTCCAATGAGTCAACTCTTCACATGAGGTGGCCAAAGTACTGGAGTTTCAGGTTTAGCATCATTCCTTCCAAGGAAATCCCAGGGCTAATCTTCAGAATGGACTGGTTGGATCTCCTTGAAATCCAAGGGACTCTCAAGCATCTTTTCCAACACCACATTTCAAAAGCATCAGTTCTTCAGCGCTCAGCTTTCTTCACAGTCCAACTCTCACATCCATACGTGACTACTGGAAAAATCATAGTCTTGACTAGATGGACCTTTGTTGGCAAAGTAATGTCTCTGCTTTTGAATATGCTATCTAGGTTCATCATAACTTTCCTTCCAAGGAGTAAGTGTCTTTTAATTTCATGGCTGCAATCACCATCTGCAGTGATTTTGGAGCCCCAAAAAATAAAGTCTGACACTGTTTCCACTGTTTCTCCATCTATTTCCCATGAAGTGATGGGACCAGATGCCGTGGTCTTAGTTTTCTGAATGTTGAGCTTTACGCCAACTTTTTCACTCTCCTCTTCACTTTCATCAAGAGGCTTTTAGTTCCTCTTCACTTTCTGCCATAAGGGTGGTGTCATCTGCATATCTGAGGTTATTAATATTTCTCCTGGCAATCTTGATTCCAGCTTGTGCTTCTTCCAGTCCAGCATTTCTCATAATGTACTCTGCATAGAAGTTAAATAAGCAGGGTGACAATATACAGGCTTGACAGACTCCTTTTCCTTTCGGAATCAGTCTGTTGTTCCATGTCCAGTTCTAACTGTTGCTTCCTGACCTGCAAATAGGTTTCTCCAGAGGTAAGTCAGGTGGTCTGGTATTCCCATCTCTTTCAGAATTTTCCACAGTTGATTGTGATCCACACAGTCAAAGGCTTTGGCATAGTCAATAAAGCAGAAATAGATATTTTTAAAGACAAAATATTAATATAACCACATATGGCTACATTAATAGATGTAATTACCTAAAGGATAATTGTGTTTCAAAATAACTATATAAAATGGTTACAAAATATTTTAAATATAAAACAAATTAATCTTGGATTTTTATGAGTTCTTTTATTCATTCCTTGTGGCAGAAGCAATTCACTGTTCAAAAAACCTACAAGCTTCCCATTCTTCAGCATAGAGTTGTTAACAGGCAAACATCTTCCCAAAAAGGAACTGTATTTCTTAATTTTCCTTACAGCTAAATTGTCCCTGTAACTGAGATCTAACTAATGGAATAGGAGAGGGAAATAAGTGTCATTTCCAGGCCCAGCTCATTAAAAATGGCACATTCTCCTCAAGGCTTTGCCCCTTCCCCTAACTGGATTGAGATGATCAGGCAGTTTTGGATGCCTTCAGTGAGCAATGGTGCAGCCTCAAGTTAGGAGGGAGCCCGAGTGCATAAATTGTCACCAACTGATAGTCAAAACACTGGTTCAATGCCACTCAAATAATTTAATTTTAAAAATGGGCAGAATACCAAAATAAACGTTTTTTTCAAAGAAGATATTCAAATCATCAACAGGTAGATGAAAAGGTATTCAACATCACTAATCATTAGGAAATGCAAATCAAAACCATAATAAAATATCACTTCATACCTGTGAGGATGACTATTCTCAAAAGGGCAAGAGATAAGTACTGAAAAAATATGGAGAAAAGGAGCCCTGCATACAGTTAGTGGTAATATAAATTAGTGAAGCCACTCTAGAAAACAGTGGATGTCCCCACAAATATTAAAAACAAAACTACTATATGATCCAGCAATCCCACTTTTGGTATATATTTGAAGGAAATGAAATCTGACTATCTCAAACATCTGTACCCCTATGTTCATTGCAGCTTTATTTACAAGAATCAAGATATAGAAATAACCTAAGTGGCCATCAATGATGAATAAAGAAAATGTGTTGTATACAGCAGAATAGTATTCAACCACAAAAAAGGAAACCCTGCCCTTTGTGACAACATGGATGAATCTGTTATGCTAAGTGAAATAAGCAAGAGAGAGAAAGACAGACAGTGTATGAACTCACTTATATATGAAATTTTAAAAAGAAAAAAAAAGAAAGAAAGAAAGGAAAAAAACCTCATGGGAAAAGAGAACAGAATGGTAGTTTCCTGGGGGTCTGAGCAAGACAGGGAGTAAAGGTGACAATAGGGTACAAACTTCCATTTATGTTCTGGGAATGTCATGTTCAATGTGGTAACTGTATTTAACAATACTTCATCATTTATTTGAGTGTTGCTAAGGGTAGATTTGAAAAGTTCTCACCACACACCAAAGAAATATAACAATGTGAGACGATGGGTATGCTAACTAACTTTTTGTGGCTATCATTTTGTAAGACAAAGTGACTACATTATACATCTTAAAAAGTGCAATTTAAATACTAATTATTTTGCATGCTTTAATATTTATACAGACTTCATATTTGAACAAGAAAACAAATATTTTGTTGGGACAATTCATCAACTGTGGACATCTGCACATTTGGAGCCTATCCAGCAGGTAATTTGGCATGCTGGGATAGACTTCACTCTGTGGTAGTCAGTACAAGAAGATCCTATTAGAGCTGTGGTCTCCTTCTGAGCCAAGGGTAAGTACAGCCTCTTAAATCTGTAAGACACAGCCTAAACATCACCAGCTTACCCAAATTTCAGGGAAGCTGATTACTCAAATTATAGGTCATTGTCCTCCAAATAAACAAACAACCTCAGTAGCATAATTCAGTAAACACAAGTGTAGAAAATAATAGAAAATTACAACTAGAAATCTTGTGTTGTTTTAAATAATTTACAAACTTACTGAGTACTTCATGGGAGTAAACCCCAAAAAGAGCCCTGATCGTCTAACAACCAGACTACAACCTCTTGGGGATGGGTGCTGATGGGTGCTGCTGCTCTGAAGCAGAATTTCAAGCATAGTAAGAATAATGGAGCACTAGTCATTCTGTTTAACAAAAATGAGAGCCTGTTCACAAATCCAGAGCTTGTAATGAAGAGTAGATGACTAGACAAAAGAATGACAGTAAATGACAATGCGTGCTGTGCTTAGGCACTCAATCATGCCTGACTCTTTGCAACCCCATGGACGATAGAATACGGGAGTCGGTTGCCATGCCCTCCTCCAGAGGATCTGCCAAACTCAGGGATCAAACCCAGGTCTCCCACATTGCAGGCAGGTTCTTTACTATCTGAGCCACCAGGGAAGTCAAATGAAGGTTAGAGAGTTGAGATTTGATATCCCAGGAACAAGACTATGTTATTTACACTGTTACGAAGACTGTTCCCCAAATTGAAGAGTGGTACTAATGTTATAAGGGTTTAAAAGGGCTAAAGAAGTAACTTTTCTCAATGTGTTTTTCCCTCCAAAGAATCACTTCCTGTGCAGATTAACTGAATGACCTCCTTCTATTCTTGCCTCCAGTCCTGTCCTGCTTGTAATATATGCTCCACACTTCAGTGAACTTTCTGAAATGTAAATCAGATCACATCTTTCCACTGCTTTAAAATTCAATTGGCTCCCTGTAGCCTAGAGGATCAAGTCCATACTCTTCTCTTGTCTCAGTTTGAAACGAGTATTTGGGTGCAATTTAGTTTTTGGAGGTAAGCCCAAAAGGCACAAATGATGAAATGAAAAAAGTGAGACAGGGAAGGTAGAAAAGTCTATAAAGGATGTGTTAACGCATAGTTAGCTTTGCAGGTACCTGGGGCTCAGTTCCACTGCAGACTCCCTGTATGTGGACCAAAGCTTAAAAAATTGTTTAGGGACTGGAGCATTTACTCATTGACTATCACCACCATTTACTGAGGATGCTTCAAGACTTATTAACACCCTTCCCAATTGGTACTGCTTGAAAAGGATATATCTTCCCTGATTTGGACAAAGATCTCAGGCACAAAAGAGAGAAGCAGATACTTCTGTGATGCAAAGACACTGTCTCATCCTTCAGCCGCAGGTGAACTCAGGAAGGCAGAGGCAAGATGGGGAAGTGCATTCATGAGTTTACTTCATGGGGCAGGGCAGACTCTTGTGGTCTGGCAAGGAACTCAGCAAATTTATCTCTGGCTATTTGATCCTATAATCCACCCATAATGAACTAACCACAGTTTCCTGGATGGACTACACCTTTCTAAAACTCCCAGTGCCTAATTGGACAATCTGATTCTCTTCTCTCTGTGCCCACTGCAGCTGGTTCATATTTTATGAGGGTGCTTATCTAGCATTATGCAACAATAATAATTTACATAGTGAATCTATCACAGAGAGTGGCATTAGAAGGAGCACTCTTACGTTTACTGAATAAAGACAAAAAGAACAAAACAGTCCTTTGGACGGTGGTGAGATTGCTGACAGAACAAGTAAACACACTTAGTCTGCTGGGATCATACAGAATAATCCCATCTGTAAGGGAGACAGAGAAAGTATGTTGCCAGCATATTGAATCACAGTGTTCCAACACTTCTGGACAACAAACACTGTGACAGGTAGACAAACCAAATTTGTAAATATAGCTAAGAAAAATATGGGTGAAGCTTTTCCAGGTTAAGTTTAGGGTCTGCCCAGTCTGAGGTTCTTAGAAGGACCCAAATGATATGCTACTTTTTTTTTTCCACAAAGAGATATTGCTAAATACCCAAACTGGATGCATTCAGCATTAGTAGATTCAGAGAGAGCTCCAGGGAGCCCCACAGCTACTGCCTCTTACTTGGCAAAGTTATCACTTCTGCCTCCATAAACATATTACAGTGAATTAGGGAAGGAGAGATCCAATTGAGAGAACTCAAATGTTCAGATTCATTGAAATGTTAGAGGCAGAGTGTTGTGCATGATTTGTAGAGTGGCCCATGAACCTGTTGATCTTGCTTCCGAACCCAGGAAGCAGGCTTTCTTTGAGCTCATCTGCATCTTATAGTTGGCCTGATCCTACTAGGCTGGTGCTATGTCTTGGCAGGATACTCATCCGGGCACCAGTAATTGTCACAGGACTCTTCTCATTCCCTGGGAACTGCTCAGGAGCCATGCTGTAAGTTTGAAGGAATAAGACCTGCAGGTACTGGACTTTTGTGAGAATAAGGACAGATTTCAGAATTGATGTATTTAAATACAGCCTTGGCTTCTCCAGTGGCTCAGTGGTAAAGAATTTGCCTGTAATACAGAAGATGCGTTTCAATCCCTAAGTCGGGAAGATTCCCTAAATCGGGAAGATTCCCTAGGAGGAAGACACAGCAACCCACACCAGGATTCTTGCCTAGAGAATCCCTTGGACAGAGGAGCCTGGTAGGCTACAGTCCATGGAATTGCAAAGAGTCGGACACAACTGAAGTGACTGAGCACGCACCCAAATACACCTTTAGCTGAAGTGAGGGCAAGATATCAAAGCCAGTCTTTTTAGCCAATTGACTGGAATTTGTTTTGTTAAATTTTCTGTTTAGAAATGAAACATCCTTTTGCCACACAGGCACCAGTATGCTCACAAGTAGGTGACTTGGGGTCATAGTCCAGAGCTATCCATTGGAGGGCTTCTTGTTCCAAGGTTTCTTTTTTTCATTTACTTGTTTTTAATTGAAGGATAATTGCTTTACAATATTGTGTTAGTTTCTGCCGTATATCAGCATGAATCAGCCACAGATATACATGTGTTCCCTCCCTCCCAACTCCTGCGCCCCCACCCCATCCCACCCCTGTAGGTTGTCACAGAGCCCCAGCTTAAGTTCCCTGAATCATACAGCAAATTCACACAGGCTATCTATTTTACATATGGTAGTATATATGTTTCCATGCTGCTCTCTCCATCCATTCCACCCTCTCCAAGGTTTCTTTGAGCAAAAAGAAGAACAATGCCTGGACTTTTCTTTGCAATAGTACTTATGAAACAATAGCTACCTAAGGATTCTATGAAACACTCTGCTGAAAATAAAACTCCCCATACAAAACACTCATGCAAAACATAGCCAATGAAAGTGGCAAGGAGATCCATGGATGACACTGAAGAGCATCGCCAAGATGGTCACACAAAATTAAATCTTTTATTCAGAGATACCCTGGATCAGAAGGTAAAAAAGGGACAACTGACCTGATGTTTGTGCTACACAAATAACAGAACACAATAAAAACAATCAACACTGATGATTGCTTTCCAGCGATGGAATGTTTGGGAGTTACAGTAAAAAGGCCAACAGAGAAAATTGTTTTACCAATATGTCTCTTAACAGTCAAGTAAATGTTACTAATCCTCATTTATAGAGTCTCATAAATACTTATGACAAAAAAGAACAGAATGTGTTAATGACTAAACTCTGACTCATTTCCCTCACTCTATGGAATCTGTTGCCAAAATCTATGGCTTCCTAAATGTCTCCTATAATTATGCCTTTCCTGTTTACTATCCATGTGGTTTACAACACACATACATGACGTCAGTAGGGTCACAACAGCACCAGGACACCCTCTTATAGGTTACTAAAACTGGCCATCAGCCGTATTAGGAAACTGGATCAATGTTACTCAAATAATAACAGATATAATCTCAGTTTCTCATCTGGAAAGTTATATTTTAAGGAACCATCAAGCTCTGAAATCTCGCTGAGGTTTGATATTCCACACCGTCCTGTTCTCCATTGGTCTGCCACTGTCTCAGCATCAGACTCAATCATATCTCACCTAGGCAACTACAATTTCTTCTTTATCTGCCAGCAGTTAACTTGAGGGAACAAATCCTTCTTCATTTAACCCTCTCACTCTGCTCTATGACATTAACTCTCTTGGCTCTTGTGTTCACTGCCAAGATGTTCATCCTATTTTCCCAGTCCTCCCAGCACCGACTAAATTAGACATCTGGAGCCACCCTCATTAGGAGCTGGCCACTCCTCAATAGTCTCTCATGGGTTCATTGACAGATTCTCTTTCTGATGCCCCTGAGATGCCACAAAATTCTCTGATGTGCAAACATATGCATTTGATTTCACTCCACCTAGCTGTCTACAGCTTCCTCTCCTTTGTCTTCATTCAAACAACATTTACAGTCTCCCTCAAAAAGTTACTTTCCCAAATCCCAATTTGGTATGGCCTCATCCCATGTGAAAAAGAGATGGCTGTTCGCACTATCTGCTGCAGACAGCAAACTCCTGCAGGGCCGTGACAAAACTTAATTAGCTGTACTTTGTATAAAACAGAAATTTAGCGCTATATATGTGTTAAATAAAGGAAAACGGGAAACATTTTTTAAATTTTTGTTGCCATTTGATGTCTTTATGTGTTATGTTTTGAAATTATTTTGCTCAAAATACAAACTGGAACCAGTATGAAGAGGTTTCTACAATAGGTACTTTAAAAACCATCCCCACTCACAGACAATGAAGCCTCTAGATATTTGAGATTGATGATGTGACATCTCTAAGGGAACTTTGTGGACAGTCGCGTTATTTTTAACACGTGCATGTATGTTCTTTCCGTTATGCACTGTGGGTTTGTGCATCACAAGTACAAAGCATAGATAATATTCACAAATAAAGTAAAGCTACATGAGTTTCCTTTTTGCCACCATTATGTCCCTGGCACCTCACTGATGCAGAATAAACCCTTCATGAATATAATGCATTTTTTATTTCTAAGTGATGAGCAGGATAAAAGTTTTAATTGTATAATTTCCATTCTGTGCATGATACATTTCAAAGGTAAGGGTACTATTTGAAGGTGGTTGGTCCAGGCATTCAGGTTTACCCCTGCCTAAGAGTTCATGCAATTCCTGGAAACAGAATTGAAGTGTTTGGAGATTAAAAAACATATCCAGGTCACACAAAAGATTCCTCAGCTGTCTTAGGCACACACTTCTGATTCATTTCTCATTTCCAATAAGTTTCAAAAGACAAAAATCTTCTGTAAAGACATCCTTCATGCCTTCATGGCTATGCTTTCTTTTCTAATCCTAATGCCACTGCCTGAACCAACCCACCAATTTCTCCCAGAGGAGTTACTGCAGTAAAAGTAACAAAGACTTCCCTGATTTTCAGACTTTGCAATTCTAATACAATATCCCCCATAATCCAAAACATCTTTCTTAAACCAGCATTTTCTATAGCACCTTCCAAAACTACTGGGTCCTGTGATTTTTCTATTTATCAACACAAATCCACTCTGACATTTAATACTTTTTGTAACCCAATATAAGAAAGCTATGCATCATTCATGACTTTCCCTTTCTGTGCCAATTCTCCTTCTAAATTAAGCTCTAACCTACCATGCAGAGTACATCATGAGAAATGCTGGACTGGAAGAAACACAAGCTGGAATCAAGATTGCTGAGAGAAATAACAATAACCTCAGATATGCAGATGATATTACCCTTATGGCAGGAAGTGAAGAAGAACTAAAGAGCCTCTTGGTGAAAGTGAAACAGGAAGCGAAAAAGTTGGCTTAAAGCTCAACATTCAGAAAACGAAGATCATGGCATCCGGTCTCATCACTTCATGGGAAATAGATGGGGAAACAGTGGAAACAGTGTCAGACTTTATTTTGGGGGGCTCCAAAATCACTGCAGATGGTGACTGCAGCCATGAAATTAGAAGACGCTTACTCCTTGGAAGAAAAGTTATGACCAACCTAGATAGTATATTCAAAAGCAGAGACATTACTTTGCCGACTAAGGTCCTCTAGCCAAGGCTATGGTTTTTCCTGTGGTCATATATGGATGTGAGAGTTGGACTGTGAAGAAGACTGAGCGCCGAAGAATTGATGCTTGTGAACTGTGGTGTTGGAGAAGACTCTTGAGAGTCCCTTGGACTGCAAGGAGATCCAACCAGTCCATTCTGAAGGAGATCAGTCCTGGGATTTCTTTGGAAGGAATGATGCTAAAGCTGAAATTCCAGTACTTTGGCCACCTCACATGAAGAGTTGACTCACTGGAAAAGACTCTGATGCTGGGAGGGATGGGGACAGGAGGAGAAAGGGAAGACAGAGGATGAGATGGCTGGATGGCATCACGCACTCAATGAACATGAGTCTGAGTGAACTCTGGGAGATGGTGATGGACAGGGAGGCCTGATGTGCTGCGATTCATGGGGTCGCGAAGAGTTGGACATGACTGAGTGACTGAACTGAACCGAACCATACCAATTCCTATCTGTTCCACTCTCAAGTACAAGATATTAGCATCTCTTTCTCAGACTTCTATAACATTTCCTGCTTTTTACTTATAAGACAGCACAGAGATTAAGAGCACAGACACCTTCCGTTCAAAGACTAGCCTTAGTATCAAATAACTATGTAAACCTGGTGAAAGGAATTGACTTCCTTGTAGCTTACTAACTTTATCTCTAAAATGGGACAAAGTAATAGTACCTACCTCATAGTGTTGCTGGGCTTCCCAGGTGGCACGAGTGGTAAAGAACCCGCCTACCAATGTAGGATATGAAAGAGACATGGGTTCGATCCCTGGATGTAAAGATCCTCTGGAGGAGGTCATGGTAACCCATTCCAGTATTTCTGCCTGGAGAATCTCCATGGACAAAAGAGCCTGGCAGGCTACAGTCCATTGGGTGGTGCAGAGTCGAACATGACTAAAGTGACTTAGCATGTACATAAAGGCTTATTATGAGGATTAAATGGGTATATATAAAGGGGTGAGAACATTGTGTGACACAGAGTAAGTGCTATACAGGTAGCAGCTTGGTGATCTGGTGATGATGATGATGAGTGATCCACTCAATTTACTATATACACAAGAACCAGAACAACCTTATAAAATTACGTCATACTGGCAAATATTCTCACTCAAAACTTTCCAAAGAATTTCTGCTAATAACACAAAGAACAAAATTTAAATTCTCTACTCTGTCCCTCAATGTCCAGCATGATCTGAGTCTCATCTATCCATCCAATTCAATCTGAGCTCCTTATGCCCCTCTGCCCTTCTTGTCTCCAGGCTCCAAGCTTTTGTTAGTTTACAGAACCCATCAATGTCTCAGTGTTATCTGTTCTATCCTCTACCTCTCACCTACATGACTCCTTCTGAACCTTTAGATTTCGGCTGGAAAGTCATCTCCCTAGAGATGTTTCCTCTGACCATCCTACCTAAAATGTTTTCCCATCTCCTGCTTTCACTGTGGCAGCATCTAGCGCATATCGTCTTCATCATATAGCAGTATCACTACTACCATTACTCACCACAAACTTGCTTCTTATATTTGTTTACTTGGTTTTTGCTTGTCTGCTACAGTCAACTAGAAGGTAAGTCACATAAGGGCAGTATATTACACGTGACTTTTCTACCACTGACTCACCAGCACTACGACAGAGCCTAGGATATGGTATGTATGCCATCATTATTCATGGGACATCCTATCAATGGTTTTAATTTTATTCAACTATTTGTCTCTACTCCCAGTTTCTTGCTCTCCACTGTGTTCACATAATTGTCTCCTTTTGCATCAAGTTACACTATATCCTTCTCTGAGACTTCACTCATCACCTCCCTTGCCAGGAATACTCAACCCTTCCTGCTTGGTCTGCCAAAATTCTGATGAAGTCATTTTGCCCTCACTGATCTTTTGCTCTTTATTATTTCTCTTTGCGACTCCATGAATTGTAGCACACCAGGCCTCCCTGTCCATCGCCAACTCCAGGATTTCACTCAGATTCACATCCATCGAGTCGGTGATTCCATCCAGCCATCTCATCCTCTGTCATCCCCTTTTCCTCCTGCCCCCAATCCCTCCCAACATCAGTCTTTGTCCAATGAGTTAACTCTTCACATGAGGTGGCCAAAGTACTGGAGTTTCAGCTTTAGCATCATTCCTTCCAAAGAAATCCCAGGACTGATCTCCTTTAGTATGGACTGGTTGGATCTCCTTGCAGTCCAAGGGACTCTCAAGAGTCTTCAACACCACAGTTCAAAAGCATCACTTCTTCGGTGCTCAGCTTTCTTCACAGCCCAACTCTGACATCCATACATGACCACTGGAAAAACCATAGTGTTGACTAGATGGACCTTTGTTGGCAAAGCAGTGTCTCTCTCTCTCTCTTTCTCTCTCTCTCTCTCTCTCTCTCTCTCTCTCTCTCTATATATATATATATATATATATGTATGTGTATATATATATGTGTGTGTGTATATATATATATTCTAATTCCTTAATATATGCTGCCATCATTTCCTCAACTAAACTCTGAATATGTACGTTTGTATATATACTGATTCCTAGAGTAACTATGTCAAAGAACACTGATTTAGAATCAAGTGATTAGAATTACTCCGGAGGAGCCACCAGAGGAGCCACCGGAGGAGCAGTGGCTACACAGGAGCAGGAGGGCCTAGAGGAGCTACCCCACATTGAAGGTCAGGAACGGCGGCGGTAAGGTGATACTCCTCATCCAAGGTAAGGAGCAGCGGCTGTGCTTTGCTGGAGCAGCCATGAAAAGATACCCCACACCCAAGGTAAGAGAAATCCAAGTAAGATGGTAGGTGTTGCAAGAGGGCATCAGAGGGCAGACACACTGAAACCATACTCACAGAAAACTAGTCAGTCTAATCACACTAGGACCACAGCCTTGTCTAACTCAACAAAACCAAACCATGCCTGAGGGGCAACCCAAGACGGGCGGGTCACGGTGGAAAGGCCTGACAGAACGTGGAGAAAGGAATGGCAAGCCACCTCAGTATTCTTGCCTTGAGAACCCCATGAACAGTATGAAAAGGCAAAATGCTAGGATACCGAAAGAGGAACTCCCCAGGTCATTAGGTGCCCAATATGCTACTGGAGATCAGTGGAGAAATAACTCCAGAAAGAATGAGGGATGGAGCCAAACCAAAAACATTACCCAGTTGTGCATGTGACTGGTGATAGAAGCAAGATCCAATGCTGTACAGAGCAATATTGCATAGGAACCTGGAATGTCAGGTCCATGAATCAAGGCAAATTGGAAGTGGTCAAACAAGAGATGGCTAGGGTGAACATCAACATTCTAGGAATCAGCAAACTAAAATGGACTGGAATGGGTGAATTTAACTCAGATGACCATTATATCTACTACTGTGGGCAGGAATCCCTCAGAAGAAATGGAGTAGCCATCATGGTCAACAAAAGAGTCTGAAATGCAGTACTTGGATGCAACCTCAAAAATGACAGAATGATCTCTGTTCGTTTCCAAGGCAAACCATTCAATATCACAGTTATCCAAGTCTATGCCCCAACCAGTAATGCTGAAGAAGCTGAAGTTGAATGGTTTTATGAAGACCTACAAGATCTTTTAGAACTAACACCCAAAAAAGATGTCCTATGTCCTTTTCATTATAGGGGACTGGAATGCTAAAGTAGGAAGTCCAGAAACACCTGGAGTAACAGGCAAATTTGGCCTTGGAATATGGAAAGAAGCAGGGCAAAGACTTAATAGAGTTTTGCCAAGAAAATGCACTGGTCATAGCAAACACCCTCTTCCAACAACACAAGAGAAGACTCTACACATGGACATCACCAAATGGTCAACACCAAAATCAGGTTGATTATATTCTACACAGCCACAGATGGAGAAGCTCTATACAGTCAACAAAAACAAGACCAGGAGCTGCCTGCGGCTCAGATCATGAATTCCTTATTACCAAATACAGACTTAAATTGAGGAAAGTAGGGAAAACAGTTGGACCATTCAGATATGACCTAAATCAAATCCCTTATGATTATACAGAAGTGAGAAATAAATTTAAGGGCCTAGATCTGATAGATAGAGTGTCTGATGAACTATGGAATGAGGTTCATGACACTATATGGAAGACAGGGATCAAGACCATCCCCATGGAAAAGAAATGCAAACAAGCAAAATGGCTGTCTGGGGAGGCCTTACAAATAGCTGTGAAAAGGAGAGAGGCAAAAAGCAAAGGAGAAAAGGAAAGATATAAGCATCTGAATGCAGAGTTCCAAAGAATGGCAAGAAGAGATAAGAAAGCCTTCTTCAGTGATCAATGCAAAGAAATAGAGGAAAATAACAGAATGGGAAAGACTAGAGATCTCTTCAAGAAAATCAGAGATACCAAGGGAACATTTCATGCAAAGATGGGCTCAATAAAGGACAGAAATGGTCTGGACCTAACAGAAGCAGAAGATATTAAGAAGAGGTGGCAAGAATACACAGAAGAACTGTACAAAAAGATCTTCTCAACCCAGATAATCATGATGATGTGATCACTAATCTAGAGCCAGACATTTTGGAATGTGAAGTCAAGTGGGCCTTAGAAAACATCACTATGAACAAAGGTAGTGGAGGTGATGGCATTCCAGTTGAGCTGTTTCAAATCCTGAAAGATGATGCTGTGAAAGTGCTGCATTCAATATGCCAGCAAATTTGGAAAACTCAGCAGAGGCCACAGGACTGGAAAAGGTCAGTTTTCATTTCAATCCCAAAGAAAGGCAATGCCAAAGAATGCTCATATTACCGCACAATTGCACTCATCTCACATGCTAGTAAAGTAATACTCAAAATTCTCCAGGCCAGGCTTCAGCAATACATGAACCATGAACTCCCTGATGTTCAAGCTGGTTTTAGAAAAGGCAGAGGAACCAGAGATCAAATTGCCAACATCTGCTGGATCATGGAAAAAGCAAGAGAGTTCCAGAAAAACATCTATTCCTGCTTTATTGACTATGCCAAAGCCTTTGACTGTGTGGATCACAATAAACTGTGGAAAATTATGAAAGAGATGGGAATACCAGACCATCCTGACCTGCCTCTTGAGAAATCTGTATGCAGGTCAAGAAGCAACACTTAGAACTGGACATGGAACAACAGACTGGTTCCAAATAGGAAAGGAGTACGTCAAGGCTGTATATTGTCACCCTGCTTATTTAACTTCTATGCAGAGTACATCATGAGAAACGCTGGACTGGAAGAAGCACAAGCTGGAATCAAGATTGCTGAGAGAAATAACAACAACCTCAGATATGCAGATGATATCACCCTTATGGCAGAAAGTGAAGAGGAACTAAAAAGCCTCTTGAGGAAAGTGAAAGAGGAGAGTGAAAAAGTTGGCTTAAAGCTCAACATTCAGAAAACGAAGATCATGGCATCCGGTCCCATCATTTCATGGGAAATAGATGGAGAAACAGTGGAAACAATGTCAGACTTTATTTTGGGGGGCTCCAAAATTACTGTGAATGGTGACTGCAGCCATGAAATTAAAAGATGCTACTCCTCGGAAGAAAAGTTATGAACAACCTATCTAGTATATACAAAAGTAGAGACATTACTTTGCCAACTAAGTTCCTTCTAGTCAAGGCTATGGTTTTTCCTGTGGTCATGTATGGATGTGAGAGTTGGACTGTGAAGATTGCTGAGCGCCAAAGAATTGATGCTTTTGAACTGTGGTGTTGGAGAAGATTCTTGAAAGTCCCTTGGACTGCAGGAGATCCAACCAGCCCATTCTGAAGGAGATCAACCCTGGGATTTCTTTGGAAGGAACGATGCTGAAGCTGAAGCTCCAGTACTTTGACCACCTGATATGAAAAGTTGATTCATTGGAAAAGACTCTGATGCTAGGAGGGATTGGGGGCAGGAGGAGAAGGGGACGACCGAGGATGAGATGGCTGGATGGCTCACAGACTCAATGGACGTGAGTCTGCGTTAACTCTGAGAGATGTGATGAACAGGGAGGCCTGGTGTTCTGCGATTCATGGGGTGGCAGTCGGACACGACTGAGTGACTGAACCGAACGGAAATGATTAGAATTAGATAACTTCATATGTATTAGATATATTTATTAGATGCCTTAGATGAATCCATAAGGAGGATCTTAAAGAAAACTAAGGCCCATATGTTCATACTAAAATTCTTAATATCCACCCCAGCAAAGCTATCATCTTTAACATCTTAACACTTAAAACAAAATTATTTCTCTATCCCAAAAGACACTTTTGTAAGTTTTATAAGAATTTGACTTTGCTTGGGTGGGGATGACACCTAAGCATCCCAAAGTATTCCAGACTCTAAAATTTGCAGAAACAAAACATACTGGAGGCCATATGGAAACAAGTTCTGCAAGAATTCTGTGTAGTTAGCATCTGCTTCTATCAAAACTGGTACAGAAATTGATGAACTTGGCTTTTGCTTTCTTCTCTCAGGCTAATACCTCAAAGATAGTTTCATCAAGGAATACTACTAGAAAGTGTTTTGCCAAGATCTCAATAGCAGAGTTATATTTTCTTTAAAGTTCAAGGATTACTCATACTTTGTTCTCATTTAATTCAAACTGGTTAACTTCTTTTATCAAGGCTACAGTTTCAGTACAAATACCTGTACTTCTGAACATCAGTGCTACTGACTCATGCATCTTTGTCTAATGAATTCAGAGATCAAGTGTAAGAGCAACAAGCGTAAAGAGTAACTTTGGTAAACATTGACCCTCAAAACCAAGCTCTGCATGGCCTTGCCTCTCCCACACACCAATATTGCTCTAGGGGCTACTTGTCCTACCACTCAACAATTATGGGCAGCCAGCTCTTTGCCAGGAATTGATCTAGGTGCTAGAAACCCTGCGGTAGAAGACAGGCAAAGTCAGTGTTCAAGAGACTTAGAAGCATTCCACTGATAATCTTGGCTCATTCTGTGGCTGACAATCATACATCAAGATTTGTTTTCTTCATCTTGTACTTCTCTCAGTGCTGAAAGCAAATGAAATCTCCTTTTGATATATTATACTTCCTAATTCTTTTAAATTGATAGCATATACTTCTAAATTCTCAAACATTTCCCATCATAATTAATAGTACCATGTTTATAGATCTAGGGGCTTCCTTGGTAGCTCAGACAATAAAGAATATGCCTCCAATGTAGGAGACCTGGGTTGGATCCCTGGGTTAGGAAGACCCCTGGAAAAGGGAATAACAACCCACTCCAGTATTGTTGCCTGGAGAATTCCATGAACATGAATGCATTATTATTAATTTTATATTACAAAAAGAGCCCATTCGAATTCGTTTAGACATAAGTGTTTAGTAAACCACTGGTTCCCCTGAGAAAAAAAAATATGTAAGTGTAAAAATTATTTCTAAAATTTCTTCACATCTAGATTCCAAATTACTGATCAATTCAGTGTCATTAAGTTTCATAATTTCTATATAAAATATTCCTTTGTGCCAAGATCCTTGGTGAAATAGCAATTTTTATCATGCCTCATTACTGTCTTCAAGATTCTCCTGCAAGCTTTAGATTACATAAATATCAGTATCCATGTGTGTGATATATGTATATATATTACCCACTGATACATATTTTTATGCCCATATAAGCATTAACAGATGCATCTCAATTGTCACTTACATGGCAGCAATTGCATGATGCCTTTGATTTCACACATTAAAATGTAAAAAATAATGTGGTTCTTAAAAATGATAAAGTATATAACAACAAGAATGTAAGCCAATTTTTTTTTTTTTAATGTGCACTATAGCTACAAATTTTAAAAGAGAAACACTCCTAATTCTATCCACAAGTATCTTCAAGGGCAATGTTAGTCTCACACAGAGAAGTAATGACTACATGGCAAGTCCCCAAACTGTTAAAAACTGCCCAAATATGATCATTCTCATCAATTCCTAAGGCAGAAACAAGAAATGTGCTCCCCTTTAAAAGTTACCAGTGTCTGTTGTTGGCTCTGTTAGAGGAAACGGCTCAAAAGTGAGACCACGAGCTGAGACTTCCTACAGAAAGAGCTTTGCCAAGAACCTTAATTTAGCACTGTGAAATCCTAGAGCTGGTAGAGAATTTGAAGAATGTCTAGTCCCAACATCCTTCTCTGGCACTGAGGAAACCCAGACCTGAAGTCACAGAAAGTGAAAGTGTTAGTCATTCAGGCGTTTCCGACTCTTTGCAACTCCATGGACTGTGGCCCACCAGGCTCCTCTGTCCATGGAATTCTCCAGAGTGGAGTGGGTAGCCATTCCCTTCTTCCTGACCAGGGATCAAACCTGGGTCTCCTGCACCACAGTCAGATTCTTTACCGTCTGAGCCAGACACTAGGCCTCAAGCTTCCTGTATCTTCTGCCAGAGCTCTTTCTTGCACTCACTTCAGGGGTTCTCTGAAAGTCATTCTAGCACTTCTGGAAGAGAAGTAGTACCCCATTCAGGCTTCCAATATTTCACATTGAAGGGACACTGACTGCAATACAGTTCTTACAGGCTTCATCTGAAAGGACTAAAAAAGCCTTTTCAAACATCCTTAAAGCACAATTTGAAATGATCTAAGGACATTTAGGAAAGACAGAGCTGATTAATGGGTAGGAATCACTGATCTAGAACAAACGCCAATGAACTACACTTCTTAGACAAAACCCCACCTGCCATCTGTTTTTGAAAAGAATGTTTTGTTGGAACAAATTCATGCCCATTTGTCTCTGTATTGTCTATGGCTGTTTTCAAGCTATAATAATGGTTGCATAGTTACAATGGAGACCACATGGCCTATAAGCAGAAAATATTTACTATTTGACTTTTTACAGAAAAAGTTGACTGGCTCCTTACCTAGAAGACAGGCTTTTAAGGACAGAGATTAGAAATAATAACAGGCTACAGCCTCAGGCTCCAGACTATTTTTAAACACATATGCCACCAAGGCACTCATTATACCTCATATTCATAATGAAACATCCCATAGCACAGAACATAAACACACATACACACATGCACAACATAAACACACATACAAAAACACATGCACACTTTCAGAAAAAAAGCAAGTTTTTTTTTTTTTTTCTTCAGTTATCTGCTAGGGCTATCCTTGTTGTCACAATGTAATTAAGTGATAAATTTATTTCTTCAGCTATGAAGAATTCTTCAGTCACCCTTCTGATTCATTCATGCTTCCCCCAAATCCTTATGCCATGTATTTGAGCCTTGATCCCAAACTATCAATACTCCCACTCCTGAGTCATTCAAAACAGTAATCTATTTCTCTGCAGTACTACTACAATACAATTCTTGTCTGATAGACATTGATTTTTTACGGACTACATCCTGCAAATAGTAAGCCTCCACAAACATAAATAGGTTGCGGAAGTTCTATTAATATTATAAATTAAAATACTGCTTTATTTTTTACCCAAAACTTAATAAATATATATTACTTTTAGATTACAATTGTATGGTTATCAAGAGCAGAAACTTTGGAAATAACTGTGCTCCTCACTTAGCCCCAAAATATCCACTTAATGCTAAACAAATCAAAGGATTGCCTTGATGATGAAAACTCAACAGGACTCTGTTAGGGCAAGCTGCTGGCAAGCTGACGTCAGTGGCCGGAGCTCGGAGGAGGGCCGGTCCTCTCAGACCAACCTTGGGCCAGGATCCAATCGCAGGACAACACGGAAGTTGAAGACACCAATGGCAGCTATAACCTGCATTCCTTACCTAATACGGGAAAAACTTAGTTCGCTTGCTAACCTAGGCTATAAAAACCCCCAAACCCCCTTCCTGCTTTGCAGACTCCCTTTGTTCCCCTGCTCGCTTGCCCCTGGGAGTTCTGCCCGGGAGCGACCGCCCAAATAAAGGCCTTTTACTAACGGTTCCTAGAGGTGGCTTTTTCTTCCCGCGGCGTTTTCTTACATCTGGCGCCCAACGTGGGGCTCGAGGTGAGGGCCTCCGGCTCTTGCCGTTGAGGTCCCCTCGAGCTCCACCGCCACGGTAGCCCCGGACCCAGGCGACTGACCAACCTCCTGGACGGCAGGAAACGGGGTAAGTCCCTTCGGCTTTGGAGCTTGCCCTCCCTGGCGACCACTTCCTAGGGCCCTGTAACGGGTGCGCACTTACTGGGCCCTCCCGGTCATCAGTTCGTGAGGGAGATGTCCTGATCGGCTGATAGACCTCCAGCTTCGGCCTCCCTCCGGCTTCGGCCTCCGGCTTCGGCCCCCCTCCCCAGGTCGCCAGTTCGTGAGGGAGACGTCCTGATCGACTGTGTGGACCTCCGGCTTCGGCCTTTTCCGGTCCAGCAGTCCGTGAGGAAGACGTTCCGATCGGCTGCCTGGATCTCCGGCTTTCCCCAGTGTGTCCAAAGACGTTTGGATACCGGGGCTCGCCTCCGCTGTACGTGGTCGCCATGGGATTGACAGTCTCCAAACCCGAACTCGAGCTCCAATACCTAACTCCTTTGGAGTGTTTATTGGCTAATCTGTGGACCTTAGGACTAAAAGGATATGTCCGCCCCAAACAGCTTACTTCTTTGTGCTCACAGGTCTGGCCTCAATACTCTCTAGATAATGATTCAAAATGGCCGGCCGCAGGGACATTAGACTTTAACGTCCTCCGTGATTTAGATAATTACTGCCGGAGAACGGGAAAATGGTCTGAGGTCCCATATGTCCAAGCCTTTTTTGGGCGTTGCGCTCCCGCCCTACCCTATGCACTGCTTGTGCCCCTAATCAGATTTTGCTCACTATGGCTCCCCCGACCCCTCCCCCTCAGGCTAAGCCCATTTCTCCCTCTGAGGCCTCGGCTTTTACAATTCCTCCAGAAGAGCTGACCGCCCCTCCTCCATACGCGCCCGCCCGGGCTTCTACCTCCTCCGCCCCGCCCACCCCCCCCGCCTCGCCTCCTCCGTCTTCGGTGTCTGTCTTGGAGGCTCCTCCCCCAGCGCCCGACCGTGGCCACGCCTGGTCCTATTCTTTATCCTCCCCTCCCGTCGGCGGTTCCCCCACCTTCCCCAGTCAGCTCCCACACCCACTCTCACAGCAGTCCGCAAGAGCCTCCTTCTTCTACTCCCCTCTCTTCTGTCCCAGCCTCGCTCTTTCCCCTGCGGCAGGTGGCTGGAGCTGAGGGCCTGGCCCAGGTCCATGTCCCCTTCTCTCTCCAAGATTTGGCCCAGATAGAGGCCAAGTTGGGCTCTTTTTCTTCCAACCCTACTCACTATATCAAACAGTTCACGGGCCTGACCCGTGCCTATGCTCTGACCTGGCAAGATATCTACGCTATCCTGGGGTCTTCCACCACCCCAGAAGAAAGACAAGCCATATGGGCTGCTGCCAAAACCCAGGCCGATCAACGGCATTTTGCTAACCCCTCTCCGGAACGCCCCCCAGGGGCCCAGGCAATACCGGACACTGAGCCTGACTGGAATTATCAGGAGGGGGTGGTGGCCAGCAGCGAGTGCAGTACATGATAGAGTGCCTGATTGACGGGATGGAGGTTTCCTCTCACAAGGTTGTAAACTTCCTTAAACTGGACGAGGTGACTCAGGGGCCTGATGAAAATCTGGCCATGTTCCTCAATCGGCTTACTGAGGCCCTTATTCAATACACTAGGCTGTCTCCTGAGTCTCCCGTGGGGGCAGCCACCTTGGCCAGCGGTTTTATCTCTCAGTCAGCTCCTGATATCCGGAAAAAGCTGGCCAAGGCTGAGGATGGCCCTCAGACCCCTATCCGAGATCTGGTAAAAATGGCATTCAAAGTTTACAATGCCCATGAAGAAACTGCTGAGGCCAGCCGCAAGGCGAGGCTTAAACAGAAGGCCGAATTTCAGGCTAGCCTCCTTAACCAACAGGCCGATCTCTTCAGCCAACAAACTCAAGCCCTGGTGGCGGCCCTGAGGCTGGCCGTGAGCTCGGGGTCCCACAAGCCCCCTCCGGGGGCCTGCTTCAAATGTGGCCAGGAAGGACACTGGGCTAAGGCCTGTCCCAATCCGCGCCCTCCGTCCAAGCCGTGCCCACTATGCAAACAACGAGGGCATTGGGCCAGTGACTGTCCCCAGGCCTCTCGGGCCCCCGACCTCTAGGGGCCGGGGACCAGAGCGCCCCAGGGAGACTTCCTGCCCTACTCCGGCTTTGGAGCTGCTGAGCTTCGACGAAGACTGATGCCGCCCAGACTCGGGGACCCCGATCACCCAAGCCGAGCCCAGGGTAACGCTCCAGGTAGCGGGTAAGTCTATCAACTTCCTGGTTGATACGGGGGCTACCTATTCGGTCCTTCCCTCTTTCGGGGGCATTTTACATCCTTCCCAGATCTCGGTTATGGGAATTGACGGCCGACCCTCACGTCCTCTCCAAACCTTGCCTCTGTCCTGTCGGTTGGACTCGTCCATGTTCACGCATTCCTTTCTAGTCATACCTTCCTGTCCCACCCCACTCTTGGGAAGGGACATACTTGCTAAGCTGAAGGCCACCCTCCATCTGACTCCAGGATTGGCCCCTACATCGGGAGCCTTCCTGATGTTGCTCGCAGACCCCTTAACTCCTCCTGTTAGCCCTGTGGTCTGGGACACTCGGGTTCCGGTGGTGGCTAAGCACCACCCTCCAGTTCTCATTCAGCTAAGAGATCCTACCTCTTTTCCACCTCGGCCCCAATTTCCCTTGTCAACTCAGAGCCTCAGAGGATTAAAGCCTATCATCGACCGCCTCATGGGACAGGGTCTTTTGATCCCCACGACCTCTCCTTGTAACACGCCAATCCTTCCTGTCCGTAAGGCCTCGGGAGAGTACCGGCTGGTGAAGGATCTCCGCCTAATCAACGCGGCGGTAGTTCCTGCTCATCCGCTGGTTCCCAATCCTTACACCCTTCTTTCCTCAATCCCTCCTTTAACTTCTCACTTCACAGTCATTGACCTCAAGGACGCCTTCTTCACCATTCCACTTCATTCTGACTGTCAGTTTCTCTTTGCTTTCACCTGGACAGATCCTGACACTCGCCTGACTACTCAGCTCACCTGGACCGTCCTCCTGCAGGGATTCAGGGACAGCCCCCATTATTTTGGACAGGCCCTGTCTCGAGACCTGGTCAGGTGTTCACTCCATCCCAGTACCCTCCTACAGTACGTAGACGACTTACTTCTCTGCAGTCCCTCAGAAGAGATCTCCAGACAACATACCACGACTCTTCTTAATTTCCTCGGTTCTCAGGGCTACAGGGCCTCACAATCCAAAGCACAACTGACTCAGACCTCTGTGGTTTATTTAGGCCTCCAGATCACCCCTGCTACTAAAGCCCTAACAGCAGACCGGTGCAGCCTCATTCAGTCTCTTAACCCTCCAACTAACGGAGACCAGATCTTGTCTTTCCTAGGACTGACCGGATTTTTCTGACACTGGGTCCCAAATTACGCCACACTAGCCAAGCCTCTGTATGCTGCAGCCAAGGAGACCCCCACGGGACCGCTATCTTCCCCCACTGCAGTAGCTCAGGCCTTCCATGCACTACGTTCCGCTTTACTGGATTCACCTCCTCTCTTCCTGCCTAACCCAAACTATCCGCACCATCTATATACAGATGAAAAAGGGGGAATAGCTTTTGGGGCCCTGGTGCAACCAGTGGGCCCTGAGCTGCTGCCTGTTGCATACGTGTCCAAGCAGCTGGACCCCACAGCCAGAGGATGGTTTCCCTGTTTGCGAGCACTAGCGGCAGCGGCCACGCTGTATGCAGATGCAAAAAGCTAATCCATGGTCAACCTCTAACCATTTTTTCACCACATCGTCTAAATGACCTTTTAGCTTCCAGGTACCTTTCTGATCTCAGCGCCTCTAAGCTTCAACAGTTCCACCTGGTGTTCCTAGACAATCCACAAGTCTCTGTAGATCGTTCTCCACAGCTAAATCCTCTCTCGTCGCTGCCTTCTCTTTCCCTCATGGAGCCTTCTACTCATTCCTGTGTTGAGACCCTTGAGTCCCTTATGCAGCCGCCTCACAATTTATTCGCCAAGCCTTTACTAAACCCAGACTTAACGCTGTTCATGGATGGAAGCTCAAAACAAGACTCTGATGGGATTCAAAGGGCGGCTTATGCCGTGGTGACCACCCGGGAAATCATAGAAGCCCATCCTCTGGCTCCGGGACGACGTCTCAAAAAGCAGAATTAACTGCTTTGACCAGAGCCTGACACCTGGCAAAAGGAAAAAGGGTTAACATCTACACTGACTCTAAGTACACCTTCCTGATTGCTCACTCCCATGTGGCAATCTGGAAAGAGCGGGGCTTCCTGACCACCAAGGGGTCCCCCATTTGCAATGCTGCACACATTACTCAATTGTTAGATGCCTTGTCCTTACCTCAAGAGGTGGCCATCATACACTGTAAAAGCCATCAGAATACTCATGATACGGTTGCCCTGGGAAATAACATAGCTGATCAGGTGGCCCGACGGGTGGCTTTGGAAACATCCCCCAAGACAATGTTAACTTTGCAGCCAACCCTCACACCTCAATACTCCAATGATGAAATTCAGGGGTTGTTGGCACAGGAGGGGATCCGGAGACAGCCGTCGGGATGGATACTGTTTTATGACAAGCTGGTACTCCCCCAAACACCAGGCAAAAGATATCATATCTCAGATTCATAACACCTTACACATTGGGCCAAAGGCCCTCCTTTCCTTCCTTAGTCCTATTTTCGCCCCCTGGCATCTTAGACGTACGGTATATGAAGTTCATCAGTCTTGCCTGACGTGTGCCTCCACCTCTCCTCAGGGAAGACTGAGGCCCCTCAGACCACGCACCAACTCAGGGGACACTTGCCTGGGCAAGACTGGCAGATTGACTTCACGCATATGCCCAGGCATCGGAGTTACCGCTACCTGCTGGTTTTGGTGGATACCTTCTCGGGCTGGGTTGAGGCCTTCCCTACCGCCCGGGGAAACTGCAGCAGTGGTGGCAGAGGTCTTGACAACCCATCTCATTCCCCGGTTTGGTTTACCTAATTCTCTGCAATCTGATAATGGGCCTGCATTCATCTCACAGATCTCCCAGCAGGTGGCTGCGGCTTTGGGCATCGCCTGGCACCTACACATCCCTCATCGACCTCAATCGTCGGGCAAGGTAGAAAGGATAAACGGGATCATCAAAACGTACCTGACCAAGCTTGCCCTGGAGTTGCGACAGTCCTGGGTCAACCTCCTTCCCTTGGCGCTCACTCGGGTGCGCACAACACCTCATTCAAAGACAGGTTTGACTCCTTTTGAACTCCTCTACGGGAGGCCGTTCCTCCTAACCTACCTCCCAGAGGGAGAGGCTCCCCCACTCGCAGGGTACCTCCCTCTCTTCTCCCTCTTGCGTTCCCTGCTGAGAGAACACGCTGACTGCGTTTTGCCACAACCGGCAGACGACAATGGGCAGGCCCGGCCTCTGGCCCCCGGAGATCAGGTACTGTTAAAACCCTTGATCCCCGCCCATTACAACCCCCGCTGGACGGGACCCCATACGGTAATTCTAACCACCCCTACGGCAGCTAAGCTTGTGGGACACGACCCCTGGTATCACTTAACCCGACTCAAACCCGCACCTCCAGGCCTCCCTAAGCTTGACCCAAAAGAAAAAACTTTCTACCGCTCTATTCTCACTAGCCCGACTAAGTTGACTCTCTGTCGGACCCCCTTCCCCGCCATCCCTGAGTAGCTGACGACTTTGCCCAGAAAAAGGGTGTTCTATCAACATGTTCCTGGTCCCTCAAACGGTACCAACTTTAAACTTGTGGACCTTCTGTTTGGCAGGAGTTATATTTAGCCTGGGCCCAGATCCCTCCTTGGCTCAGGCTAATGTCTTCATCTCTTGGGCACATAGCTATGCCAACTATTATAATACCTCAACATGCTGGGTTTGCACTGCCATGCCTCTTTCGGTCCAGAGCGGACTGCCGTGGTGGGCCATGCCGATAGGCGATGATGCTATAACATCTCTGTGCGGCTTCTTAAAACAGCAGAAGCGATTCTATTCGGGCCTCACATATAAATATTCTAACTTTCCTTGGTGCAAAAATGCTACCTCCAGTTCCAATGTCCGTTTCAATGTTACCATCAGTCACCAGGTCATAGTGTCTGCATTCACAGGTTATGTTAATAACTCCCAGGACAAAGATCGAGCCCAAAAGTCGTCACGTTTCCTCGGAGACTACTATCAGATCTGGGACCAGTACTTCTGGATGACACCAGAGGCGGGGCAGCTCATCAGATCGGCTGAACTAATTGTCTGTCAAACATACCCCTAACCATGTGTCAACTGAGACCGAAGCCCCACGCGTTTCAGCTGATGGTACTGCGGCAACCATACCAAAACCCCCTCCGAGCGTCCCCAGATAAATCCGATAGATGCCACAAAACATCTCGGCCACCCCCTTCCCCCTCACCGCCCCTGTTCAGCAGGAAGTAGCCAGAGAGAGAGTCGGCGCCCCTTTTCCTTTATCAAAAGGCCGAGATGTTAGGGCAAGCTGCTGGCAAGCTGACATCAGCGGCCGGAGCTCGGAGGAGGGCCGGTCCTCTCAGACCAACCTTGGGCCAGGATCCAATCGCAGGACAACACGGAAGTTGAAGACACCAATGGCAGCTATAACCTGCATTCCTTACCTAATACGGGAAAAACTTAGTTCGCTTGCTAACCTAGGCTATAAAAACCCCCAAACCCCCCTTCCTGCTTTGCAGACTCCCTTTGTTCCCCTGCTCACTTGCCCCTGGGAGTTCTGCCCGGGAGTGACCGCCCAAATAAAGGCCTTTTACTAACGGTTCCTAGAGGTGGCTTTTCTCCCCACGGCGTTTTCTTACAGACTCCTTCAGCATCATCCATATAAATGAATCACGAATTTAGCTTACAATCATGCTATATTTTAAATCAAGACATAACTTAGGTATTAATGCTATGTACACAGACTTTTGCTTGGGGAATTTTTTTTTTTTTTTTGCCTAAATAAATGTTACAAATTAAAAAAAATTAGCTCACCAAAAAGAATCACTGGATTTGTTTGGAAATCAATTTATAGATAGTGAGTCTAGATAAAAAGTACCAATTCTTCAGAAAACATTATGGAACTTATAAAGTTTGGGACAACTTGGGAAATAGTACAACCTCTATAGTGATGTGGTAATACGCTAGATGGAAAAAATATATATCCAAATAAATACCTCTTTAAGTGTACAGTCTCCCATGGCCTTTAATGTGCCACCCACTAATATTTTACAGGCAGTTCCGACAAGAATAGAAACATCCTGAAATGCACTTCATTAAATGAGTCCCTCAACCATACTGTTAAAAAAATATTCTGAACTCTAATTGATTCTGTAAACTTTCCAACAGAGAGCTTTAGGTATGCTAATAGAGTTGGCCAGTGAACATCCCCAGCAATTTTGCCTGGGTAAGTAAGCCTAAGAGAGGGTTTGGCAGTCATCTGTACTGAGGTTTTCCTAAGCCTGCAAGAACGCCTTTAAATTCTGCAATTGGTGAAAATGCTCCTTTCGCTATCCATACTTTCCAATCTCTTCACTTCCTCCCAGCTTGATTTCTAGCATTTTGGTTCATTTGCTCTCAATTCAAAATAAGACAAAGTAAGCTCACTTAGAATTTAGGAGAAAATATAAAAGGTCTGGGGATGCTGAGAAGAAATACGAGAAAAACAAATATGGCACTGGGACATTAGAAAAAAACCTGTCATAGAGTTGCAGAAAGAAGAAAAACAGATTTATTTGGATAAAGAAAAATAGTATATGAAAAATAAATACGAAGTTGAATGAAGTGGGAGGTGAGAAGGCGGGGAACAGAGGAATCAGGGTAAATATGACACTCATATGGAGAACTCCTTGCTGTGAGAGCTTATAAACATTGGAATGGTTTAACAGTCTCCTTGGGAGAGCTGTAAAATGTTTTGTTCCTGGAAATGTTTACACAAAAGGTAGGTAAATTGATGCAGAGAAGTAATTTAATTGACATCTCTAGACGTCCTTCCAATTCTGATTCTATGATTCTGTAACTTTAGAATGACTAAGGTGCCGCCAAAAAAATAACAAGAAAAGAACCCAAGCTTATGTTAAGCATACAAACAAGATTTATGGTCTGCCTCAGACTTTTTTTCCAGAGTAACATAGAGTGAATTTCAAACACATTGCTCTCTTCTGGTAATCATTTGTTTAAGTGCTAAGAGTGACTCAGTGCAGTTCTGTAACAATATGCAGTCTTTACACGTAATTGTCCGCCTCGCTTTCTTTATATTCTTGGTCCAATTTTCTTAAATCTCCATATCAAATAGATGTCTCATCAGCTTTCCAAGTCTTCCTAAAGCCCACACAGCAACAAAGATCTAGTGCAGCCAAAAATAAATAAGTAAACAAATTTTTTTAAATAATTTTTACAGCCTCTACTAGTTATTTCTATACTCTTAATGACAGGCTCAGCCTTAGTTAAATCAGTTAAAGAACTTTCTTTTTTCTCAAATTTACAAAATGTTCATCCATTCTAATGCAGTTTTAGTCTACATTATATGGTATGCCTTTCTGGGAAGTAGCAGCATACTTAAGGTTTTTTAAATGTAATATAATAGGTTTGATTTGGAAAATGCAAGTTAACTCTGCATTTTCTCTTTATCTGAGTTTAACAGTACATGTAGCTATTCTCCTTCTGGTCCATCACACACAGAAAAAAACTTGTTCATGCTGTTTTATCATCAAGTAAATCTAAGTGAGGCTCTAACAACAATTCATGGTACCAGCATTCCTCAGTCTTATCATTTATTTCTCTCTACATGCCCATTTTTTAGGGGTAACACTGAATTTTGAAAGCCAACTTTTAATTACAGCGTATTAAAAACTGCACTATTCACACCTGGCTGAAATTTCCACAAGGACTGTATTTGGACTGCTGTTTCCCACTATCATTTTAAGTGAGCACTTTTTTCTTTTTATCCACTCTGAATGATACTAAACTACCCAGTCATAATTCCTTTGGCCAGCCTCTACTATTTTCTGTTCCCCTTTCCTTTTACTCCAGTAATTACTTGCTTTCGGTTCTTTTTATAGACCAACCAATTCATCACATACATTCAGTATTTTCTCATAATTTTCACTATAAAAACGGTCTCTGACATCTCGCCAATATCCTTCTAGTCTCACCATTTCTTCTTTTATTTAAATGCTAATTATTTCAGTCTTGGGAATTTTGGAAGCATTAATGAGTACATGGGAAACTGAGGGTCCTAAACTTTTAAGGTCATTAACCCAGCTAGTCATTAACTCTCAAAAAGTTCCTGATAGGAAAGAAGGTGTTTATTATTCCTGTATCATCTTTAATTTTAAGAAAGAACCTATTTTCCCCTGGTACAACTGGTTTTTATACATAACAGGATTTATGAGTTTAAAACAAATTTAGGAAATGTCAAAGAAGAATTTTAAGTCATTATCAGTTAGTGAGTCATTTTAATTATATACAAGGGAAGCCAATAAGTAGATTAATTTCTTTAACTACAGACAAAAGCAGAAGAGAGGGTGAAAACACAGCTGTTTGAGAAGAGTACAACACCCTCCTACCCCTATCTCCTTGGGTAAGTAACATTCAACAAAGAGTTAATCAAGATATTTACAAGGAAACAATTTTACTCATTTCCAGATTCTCTGAAAAGCAGAGTGCAGAGAGAGTTTTGTCCTAAGATATATGCAACCCCATCCCTGAGTAATGGCTCTGGGCCCTTTCCCTTATGAGAATTTCCCATCTCCCCTCAATTTGACCAAGCTCAGCTCCCAACACTAATTGGCCATTAGGCCAGTTCCCTCTAACATAGAACAATGAACTGAACATTGCTTGGGGGAAAGTGTCTTTATATCAGCATGTAAGTACATAAACAGCAAAGTTGGGCAAAATGCTTATGGCTCTTCTTGTATCATCTTGATGCAACCCCTATTGTCTTGGAGCACTTTCTTATATATGGCATGAGATGTGACAGAATCTCCTTGTGCTTTTCTTGCCCAGACCTGGGTCAACCATTTCTCTAGAGACCCTCATTTCTTTGTCTAGATGAATGTATTTAGAAAACAAATTCTGAGCACAAAGTGGGCTCATTGCTGTAAGGGTATTCTTATATCTAGACCTTTCCAGTTTATAGCTCAAGAAAATACACCTATGCTTTCAAGTCCAAGTCAACACCAGCAGATGAGACAAAGATTCACTGTGAAGCTAATGAGATCCTTCTAAGGTTCTATACCTAAATTAGTATTTCTAATTTTTCTTAAAAACAGTCTCCACAATTGTATAAGCTCCAAGGCTTAACAAAATCCATGTATTCCTAAATCCTCATACCCTAACACAGGGTGTTCCTTATGTTCTACAGTATCATTTATGTAATCTGCCTTCCCTGATAGCTCAGTTGGTAAAGAATCTGCTTACAATTCAGGAGACCCCAGTTTGATTCTTGGGGTGGGAAGATCCCCTGAAGAAGGGAAAGGCTACCCACTCTAGTCTTCTGGCCTGGAGAATTCCAGTCATTCAGTCATGTCTCTTTGTGACCCCAGGGACTGTAGCCTGCCAGGCTCCTCCATCTATAGGGTTTTCCAAGCAAGAATATTGGAGTAGGTTGCCATTTTCTTCTCCACTGTATAATCCATAGGGTCACAAAGAGCTGGACATGACTGAGCAATTTTCATTCTGCCTTCTTTGACAGTGAAAACCCTGATTCCCCCAAAAATCAATATATAAACTCACCTTCTTTATCTTCTAATATACTTAAAATAATTTTGGAATTACATTATCAATAGCAATACCTACAACAAACTGGCTAAGTCCAGTTTAAGATTTTATTGCCATTCTGTGCTTGAATGAATTCTAACAAAGGGCTGTTCAAAACTGTTTGAATTTTTACTTTGTGTGATTGTATTGTCAATTTCATAACATCAGGTTCATTTATATGTGTTTCTATTTAATTTTAGGGGCTTTTACTAATAATTTAACCTTATTTTCAGTAAATAATTACATTACCCCAAACTCAAAATGATAAAGCTAGAGATAGCATTCCTATCCTTAACCTCTCTGATACCCATCCTGAGATCTCTGCTCTGAAATGTCACTTTATCCCTGACCCCTATAGGGAAGAATAGCCATACTCTCTGTTCCTCTTTATCATTCTTAAGTTGCTTTACAGTCCTTAAAACTACCTTTCACTATAGGACATAATTATATATTTGTGGAAGGAGACATAACAATATCCATTTCATAAATCTGTAGTGCATTTAACCCATCCTCTATTGAATGGTATGCAAGTTTTCCCCAGTCTTTCACTGTTGCAGACCCTACTGTAATGAACACCCATTTACTTATTGTTGTGTTCATTTTTATATTTAATATATTTTAAATATTAATCTTCAACAAAAAGCAGTGTATAGTACAGAAGAAACAAAAATTTAGATGTGTTTTATAAGATAAATATGATTTCAAAGACATTGCCTACCTATGGCAGCTTCAGTTTAAGCTGCAGACTTACAGATAGTATATATTGGTTTCACTTATTCTCAGTGATAAATGCTTGAGTGGATGCAAAAGCTTGAGAAGAATACAAGAAAATTATTTCTAAGATCCTACATAACCCCAATACTCCAAGTATCCAAAGCTCTTTTGGCTGTATAAAATACACCAGTTTGCTTTAACCCATTTTTCCCAGATTTACTGATGCATAAAATGATAGAAGTCTCTTGGAATAGAGTATTGACATCTACAGGTAGTATTAGGGTTCTTTAATTTGATGTTTACAGCAAAAATAAGGACAGTAATAGATAACACTGATTTTTTTTTTTTTTTAATCTGAGTTCATAATGATACTGTGAGAAATCAAAGAGAAGAGGACCAGCTGTGTATGTTGTAAAGTGGAACACCAAAATATGAACAATTTGGAAGTCTAGGAGAAAGGTATTCAAGTGTTCTTTAAAATGTTTCAAAATTTTTAAATATTGGGAAAAGGAGAACAAATCGTGAAGATGAGTGTGAAAAGCAAGGAGCAGGTACATGGTGAGATGCAGAGACATCCACCTCTTTCTCACCCTTCTGTTCCTCATCCTACTTTCTCTCTAAAAAAATAAGTTGCAGTAAATTATTGCTTTGACAAAACCAAACATAACTCCATATTCAGTGTGCTATGGATAATGCATTCTCAAGAACTATTTTATTTTTAAAATATAAAAAGGAGGAGTTCCTGGGAAGTGGAAGGGGCATTTGAAACTAATTCAAACATTGATGTCACTCCTGCAATAGCAGGATATTTTATGTGTCTATTTGATAGGCAAACTGCAACACAATCCTAATTAAATGCAGTCTCTTTAGAAATGCATACTGAACATACAATAGTAGTAACTTTACCACTAACATTTATTCTAAATCCAAAGGTAATTTAGGAAATGTTACATAACATACATTCCAGAGAAGTGTCAAATTAAACTAAGGAGGGCTGGTATGCTTATCCTTCATTCCCAGCTTCTCACCTCACTTTTAGATTCCCACAGCTTCAGGGGTTGTCATCCTAAGCAGGCATTACTTATTCATTCAATTTGTTTCTCCTCACCACCAAAAGCTTATCTCTGCTTTGTGTCTGCTCTATTCAACCCTCTGCTTCCCAGTTCCTAAGCACTGCATGGAGATTCACCTTCTGTATCCGTCTCCTTCATGGAACACAGTATTTGCTAGCTAGCCTTAGAAATCATTTCTGCTTAGCATGCTAATTAGGCAGATTAGCTGACCACTCCCTAAGTGTATTAATTGCAGCCTTCTGACAAAGATACCACAACTTGCTAATGCCTCATTTACATCAACATTATTCCCACAACTTTCTCTCTAAACTACAGACCTGTGCACATCTTTATAAAACACATTCTTTAATAGAAAAATTATTTGCCAAGGTCTTTATTGTATCCCAATTAAATCAATTTCCTTCAGGGCAGATATCCTATCTTGAACATTTTTGTATCCCTACACATAACCCAACACTTAGCACATTATAAGCTCTCAGTAAAAGACCATGGGACTTAAATATCAAATTGAAAACAATTTATTTCCAGAAACACTTCAACCTGGAAGTCGACTATGCATTTCAGAGAGAATTCTTAGTAAGCAGAATAACAAGCAGGGAGACCAAAGAACAGTAGCCTTTTCCAGTTGCCAGAAAAACTCCCTGTGGTTGAATGCAGGTGGATTCAAAAACCTATTAGCTGAAACAAGGGTAGCTTCATAGGAGAAGGGTACTCAATACCCAAACTTGAGATAATCCAACCAAAGAGCCCATTTCAAAACAGAATTTGAGCCATTTCTGTGAACCTTCACTTTAACCCAGGTGATTTTTGTTAAACTCAGAAAGAAAAAACAACAAACTTACTCAAAACAATCTTCCAGGAAAAAGTACAATAGAGTATATATGTTCACCAATCTACTCCTGGAACTTAAAACCTCGATCTATTTACTATCCTGGTCCTACACAAAGCAACAGTAGTTCTAGAAAATAAAAAGAGAATAAAGCATCTTGAAAGGCAAACTGCAATCACAGGGTTAACCTCCACAGGGTATTACAATAGAGACCAAATTCTAAAACTTTCAACTATGGGAAACAACTTGCGATTCCATAGTTGTCTAAACATGAGAGATTCTAAGAATGAAAATGAACTGGGGTGAAGATAGAAGACCAGAATTCTAGAATCCTCATCAGTTTCTTCTGTTCCACCAAGCAAAGCACTTACCTTCACCTCCTACTCTTAATCTGAAAGTTGAATATGTTGAACTTGACATGATTTTCAGGTTCTTTCAAGGCACATTATTTTTTAAAAACACATGTCTGACTTTTTTCTATGCAAATAAAAGTAAAAAGTGGTGAAACTGCCCATAAACTGTCTTAATATGTAAGAGTTTTAAGTGATTTCTGCGTTGTCCTGTCCAGACCTAGGTCACAAGACCAAAGCTGAGATCTCACGATTTTACTCTCAGGGGTTGGGAATGCTGACTGCAGATTGCTTACAGCTGACTCCACTCAAGGAATTAATCTCAGATGCAGGGGTTTACTGGTAACAAACACTTCTTCCCAAAGAAGAACCTCCAAATATCAGTCATTGCAGAGGTACAGAGGCTCAGCCCTCTTGCTTCAATTTAGGCAGTTCTAGGTCTAGAGAAACCTCGTTTAAAAATCCAGGTGCAAGTATTATTTTGTGTCTGTTTCTAAGATTTCCAGACCTCTATTCTGAGATGCAGTTACTTTACAATATCTGATCTTTTAAGAATTTATTTGAAACTTTGTTAGGAAGAACTAAAGCAATCTTGTTGTTGTTCAGTTGCTAAGTCTTTGCAACCCCCATGGACTGCAGCATGCCAGGCTTCCCTGACCTTCACTATCTCCCAGAGTTGGCTCAAACTCACACTCATTGAGTCAGTGATGCCATCCAACCATCTCCTCCTCTGTTGCCCCCTTCTCCTTCTGCCTTCAATCTTTTGTCTTTAGTATGGAGTTAATTTTGCCTCAATAATGAAGCAATAAATAACCTTCTGAATACTCTGCCCAACACCCACCCCCATGTGGCTGATGGGAATTCCAACAATTTCTGACCCTCTCTAGGTTCAGGGTGCTGTTTCAATTTCTCCTTTTTGGTAGTTATTTTTCACAGCTTTGAGAAGTCAGTTGACGATCCCAGACTCCCAAAGATGTTTGGAGCACCTTCTCCCTCTTCCTCTCAGTCTCTCTCTGTAGCTTTCTCCAATATTTTTCTCTGAAAACTCTAACCACATCAACGCTCCCCAACTCTGAAAGCTGCCAAAATACAAGTAAGAATACAAGACTATATCAAGGAAATGAGCGTCATGATCAAACTGACCAAGTTTATGCATCGATCCATGAAAATCTACGTGATTTTTCTCAAATAAGTATCAGTCAGTATGATCCCCTTACCTAGAAATCCCAGACATAATCTGAAATACAGAACAAGTACACTTCCCAGGAAGTTTTATTAAGATGTTTAATTAGCAGAATATACTGTAAAACACATATATCTAGAATCATTGACATTTCTGAGATGATTTCAACCTACAAAACCAAATACTCTTACACTCCAGATAAACTGCCAATAACTGAGCTACCAGCATTCTTCCCATGGCCTTTATACCACATGGTTTTGTAGTAAACAAAGATGGAATTCCTGTACAACAAACTCCCCTATTTTCAGGGAACTTTTTGGTCTCCCCTGACAGTTGTGGGTCCCTGCAGTCATGGCAGAATCACACACTCTTGGACCCAAAGACAGAGAGTTATACAAGTGAAGATAAGCTCAGAAAATTTTCCACCTATGAGAAACTTGGAATAAAACCTAGAGATACCAGTTAACTTCTTTGGTGCCTGAAATAAAATGACCTTTACAATGGTTTGCAGCTCTTACGTGGAAGAGCTGAGATAAGCTTTGATCCACAGAGAAGAGAGTGAAAATGAGATACAAAGAGAAACAGATTTGGGAGAGAGTGAATAAGGTTATAACAGCTTTACAATTCTCAGTAATTTCCTGTGTGAGATACATCTATGTTTCCTGACATGAATTCCAATAAGAAACAACTGAGTTGGCAAAAAATTCCATTTGGGCCTTTCTGTACAATGTTATGTAAAAACCCGAATGAACTTTTGGCTAACTCAATATTTTAATAAATTCTCATTTTTCACTTTAACTAGAATAACAGAAAAATTGATGTAGCATGACTTATGGGATGTAATCAAAATGCAACTTTATCTCCCATTGTCCCTTTAAACTTTATTCACTAAAAGAATAATTTTCTCTTATCCTTGCATGAAATTCTTTCTCTAGTAAACCCCATAAGTATCTGTTTTCATTTAAGTATAAAATGTTCTCCAGTCACTTTAAAATCCCAAAACTGCCCCAGTTCTCTAAAGTATCTGGGCCTAGATAATAATGCAAACTCAATTTTCCTCTCAGACTACTACTGACAGGAACTTGCAAGTGGAAATGCGGGAGAAGCTGGGTGGGGGCATCATCTCTCTTTCTCTACTCACCGTGTCTCCTCTAACTAGTTTCTGACATCCCCAGGGTTGAATCCAGGTAGGAAAGAGGCGCTGGGGTCAATAGCAGTCATACAGGAAATGCTAGAATCAACTAGCAATAGGCCCCTCTCGGTGAAAGATGTTCAGATGCTCACATATTTCATCAGAAAATACCCCAATCACTGCAGGCTTAATCCCTACAATTCCTGCATCATGACAATACACATATTCTTTTGGTAGCCCTCTCTTCTTTGGCCCTAACATTCCCAGGAATCCAGGTAACCCGTTCCATACAAAACTCTTTCTTTGAATTCTCAGGTTCTCTGGGAGGCTCTCTTGGACAGAATTAGACATGGCTTCACCATTTCTGTCTGGAGAAGCCAATGGCAACCCACTCCAGTACTCTTGCCTGGAAAATCCCATGGATGGAGGAGCCTGGTAGGCTGCAGTCCGTGGGGTCTCTGAGTCAGGCCCAACTGAGCAGCTTCACTTTCATGCATTGGAGAAGGAAATGGCAACCCACTCCAATGTTCTTGCCTGGAGAATCCCAGGGACGGGGGAGCCTGGTGGGCTGCTGTCTATGGGGTCGCACAGAGTCAAACATGACTAAAGCGACTCAGCAGCAGCAGCACCATTTCTGTCTTTCCTATGAATTCTACCCTTGGCGCATGGGAAGAAGGCATTCTTTGCACAACTGCCACTAAGAGTGAATTCCATTGCAGACAGTCCTCTGTTCTCTTCCTTTGCCCTGCTGCCGCCAATTGACAGCAACAGCCCCTCACTTGGATCTGCAGATAGATCTTACATTTTCTGAGTTGTCCTATTGAGGCAGAACGACTCTCACCTCTTTCTCATGGAGAAGTGGGAATCTAGGCAAGAGTTCACAAATCTCTTCTTTTGTCTTCCCTGGATCCTTTTATGCAATTGACCTGTGTCATGGTACCTGAGAGGTCCAAGAGTCTAAAAAAAATCTGTCTGCTTTGTTCACTTCAATATAGGACCTTTGCTTTGTGTGTAGCTCCCTTTGCATCCTAGAACCTCAGGAAAGTTACATAAATTTTATCATGCAACATTAACATTAGTTGGTTTCTGTTACACTCCCTCTCATCCCTGACAAAGACCCATAAATGAAGCACCCCCAGTATTTATGGCGAATATCTACATTATAGGCTTTATGAACATGAAGGTAAATCGCACTGTTGAATGACTGTGTTAATGGAAGGTAACTGTTCTCTGAGCCAAGAATTTGAATCACATTAACTAACAAATGAGCTAGCAAACAATTCTACATCCTTAGCCATGTGTTATCTTGAATTCCTTTATCTAGAGTGGACTGGAATGTAAACCTTGTGAAATGGTTTAAGGAAAAGATTCTTCTTATTTAGAAAATTGAGGTGGTGAAAGTGTCAAAAGTATAAAAGGCTAGGAGTGTAGAATATGACAGTGGCTTAAATCTATGACTATTATCATAGATGTAGAAGGAAAATGCAACCCACTCCAGTACTGTTGCCTGGAAAATCCCATGGATGGAGGAGCATGCTAGGCTACAGTCCATGGGGTCGCAAAGAGTCAGACACAACTGAGGACTTCACTTTCTTTCTTTCTTTTATTATCATAAAACCCATGAGATCATTGATACTGAAGAAATATTAACTGGGTACCTAAGCATGTACCTGGAGTAGGACATGGCAACCCACTCCAGTCTTCTTGCCTGGAGAATTCCATGGACAGTGGAGCCTGGCAGGCTACAGTCCATGGGGTCACAAAGAGTTGGATATGACTGAGCACCCCATCCACCACCACTTAGCATGCACAATGCATTATGATGGATGCTAAGTACAAACGCTGAATAAAATGGGCATGATTCCTGCTTCTTTGAAGCTTTCTATCTATATTCACTCTAGCTAAACACAAGAAAAAAGAAAGATTTATGAAATTATTTCCGCCAGTGCCCTACTTACTCATCAAGGAACAGAGAAAATTGTGATGAAAGGTAAAATCTGCTTAATTTATGATGTGAAAATATGTACAGGAAACATGTGCCTTTAGTCATAAATGTGAATCCTTAGAAAACCAGGTGCTTGTACAATTTTTTTTTTCCATGAGGCAAAAATAAATGAACTGACCTTTAACAGAGTAATGGTAAAGAAATATTTTTGCCATGTATAATATGAAGTTAATAGGAAAAAGAATAAGGTAACCGCATTTCTGCAGAACTGCTCTCCAATCTGAAGAAATTAAAGGAAGATGAGGGAGGTAGCCAAGGACAGGAGCTCAATGTCTGATGAGGAAAACACCTGTAAATACATACACACGCACGTCATGCGTAGTACACAGAACAGCCCTCCTCATTCACCAATGGTGCTTTCACCTTACACATTCAAGGAGGATGAGGTTGATATTGTAAAAATGATGATATGTAAGATACTATAGGGTTTATTTTGCCAACAGAAATCCAATTATAAATTTTATAAACTACCTTATTCCATTATTTATGATGTTCTTGAATATTTTATTTACATTTTGCTTTATTGGAGATATATAGGACATGGATTCTGAAGAATTATCTCTCAGATTGTCAACAGACCGACTAGTTTTACCTAAAGCCAGCTGATTTATGTCCTAGCCAACACCCATGGAGTCAGACAGCCTTGTAAACCATGACTATTTAGAAACCTGCTTTAAAAGACTATCAGAAATGCATGATGATAACCTGCTTTGTTACTTCTGGATACTCTGCATATACTTAGCCAGTGTCTACTACTATTCAACACTAATTGATGATTTTTTTTCTAGATTTTGGAAATCAGAAGAGTTTCTTGAGAAATGACTTACAATTAGGGCTAATTCATAATCCAGCTCAGGACACTCTTGAGATCAAAAGGAGGAATTATTCCAAGAAAGGGAAACAACCTAAATGTTCACTGATGAATGGATAAAGATGTGGTACATATGTGCAATGAAATAGTGTTTAGCCATAAAAAAGAATGAAACATTGCCATTTGCAGCAACATGGATGTGCATACTCAGCAAAGTAAGTCAGACAAAGACAAATACCATATTATATAGCTTATATATGGAATCTAAAATATGACACAAATGAACCTATCTACAAAACAGAAACAGACTCACAAACAGAGAGAACAGACTTGTGGCTGCAAAGGGTGGGGCTGGGGGCTGGGGAAGGGATGAACTGGGAGTTTGGGATTAGCAGATGCAAACTATATATATTAATAGAATGTATAAACAACAAGTCCCTACCATTTAGCACAGGGAACTATATTTAATTTCCTATAGTAAACCATAATGAAAAGAAACGTGAAAAAGAATGTAAGTGTGTGTGTGTGTATGTAGTATGCACATATATATATATATATATATATGTATGTATAACTGAGTTACTTTGCTATATAGCAGAACTAAGACAAATTCTAAATCAACCATACTTCATCAAAATAAAAATATTTTAAAGGAGGAGCTATAAATAAATATGCCAAACAAGAGTTATAAACCAGCAAATGGCAACTCATGATCACCCTAGCAGAGTTTTCAATCAAACTACCTAAATACAGAGTCTAGAACATTTGCTTTTCTTGAATAGAAGAATAAAAATGTAACTCTAAAGGAAGCAGATGTCACAATGTGAGGAGATACACACCATGTGCGAAGGCTCATGGCTGAGCCGTGTGTATCCTCAGCTGCTTAAACTGCTAAAGATAGAAGCAAGGAAGAGAGGAAAAAGATTTGATCTGACACCTCACTGCCCACACAGTGTCCACCTCCCCCAGATGGTGGCTAACTCATAAGCTCTCTGACTTAATAACTAGAGTGCTCAGGATGAGTATGGCATTGACTCATGAACCATGCGGTCCCATCACAGCAAAGCAGAGCAACTGGGAGCAAGAGACATTCCCAAGAGCAAATTTTGCCAACTCACAAATTGCGACTCTGCAGGATTGCTCTGGGGAAATTTAGACTAGTATAATTTGCCAACTATTTATCTTTAAATATAAATTATTTTCTCAGTACCATCTTCCTAGATTCCATATATATATATATATATATATTGTGTTAATTGCAGGGCAGCAATGGAGTCGCAGATATAGAGAGCAGACTTGTGAACACAGTGGGGGAAGGAGAGGGTAAAACAAATTGAGAGAGTAGTGTTGAAACATGTACACCACCATCTATAAAATAGATAGCCAGTGGGAATATGCTATATGACACATGGAACCCAAAGCGGGTGCTCTGTGACAACCTGAGCAGGAGGGAAGATGAGGAGGGAGGTGGGAGGGAGATTTAAGAAGGAGGGGACCTGTGTATACCTATGGCTGACTCATGTTGACATATGGTAGAAACCAACACAACATTGTAAAAATTAGCCTCCAATTAAAAATATATTTTAAAATAAATAAATGATAATTTTCTCTATTAATATCTATACTAGAATCTTTTATGTCAACAGGACCCTGACATTTGGGTTATTTATGTAACTTAAGGTTATCTCTCTGATATACCCAGCAGATATATCCTGGATCACCTCCCATATTTAGAAAGCTCTAGATAAGTGCAAATTTCTAACGATATCTCAGAAAATGGTGGGTTATGCCAAGAGTATTTGTGTTTATTCCTGAAACAGAAAGGCATAACTTTATTTGAATAAATACTTTTTGGAATTATCTTTGCTACTGATACATTATCAAAATGGAAAATCATGAATTTATAACACATTCTTTCTACACTTTCATTCATTTGTTCATTCATTAATTTATTCAACAAATATTTATTTCTACCAAGCAGGAGGCATTGTGCTCGGTTATAAGGACACAGCAATGGATAAAACACAGCATGGCTTCTGCCTTTACAAAGCTTTCCACTTAGTGAAGGAGACAGATGACAAAAAAGTAAGTAAATCTACAGATCAAGAATATGGTCTGAATCACTAGGAAACAGAAAGGGGATATATTTAAATAGAGTGGTCAAAGAAGGCTCTTGGAGAACGTCTCCACTTGCTCCATGCTTTGTTACTGCCTTTAGATTCTCGCTCTCTTTTCATTTCTTCAAATTTCTAATCTTAAGTGTCATACCCTTAAGAATTCATTTTCTTTCTTCTTCATATTTATTTGGTTGCCTTATTATTTTATTTTTAATATAAATTTATTTATTTTAGTTGGAGGTTAATTACTTTACAATATTGTATTGGTTTTGCCATATATCAACATGAATCTGCCACAGGTATACACGTTTTCCCCATCCTGAACCCCCCCCCCCTCCCCCTCTCCATACCATCCCTCTGGGTCATCCCAGTGCACCAGCCCCAAGCATCCAGTATCATGCATTGAACCTGGACTGGCAATTCATTTCATATATGATATTGTACATGTTTCAATGCCATTCTCCCAAATCATCCTACCCTCTCCCTCTCCCACAGAGTCCAAAAGACTGTTCTATACATCTGTGTTTCTTTTGCTGTCTCACATACAGGGCCTGACAGCTAGCAATTCTTATGAAAAGTCTCTATTTTTCTCTGGTATATAGAAATTTAAAATCAAAACTTTATTCATCATTCACCTCATGTTTACAACTTTGTCCACATTATACTAGAAAATACTGTTTAAGATGTGAAACAAGGGTCAAGGCATGTTCTGTAACCTTTTACTTGAAATTTCTTGTATGACCAGTATTGTTTTTCTAGAAAAAACAATCAAATCGATTAGTGAGGCTACTTGTCCCATGAACATAACTTGGGTTTCTGATTTTCTGCCCTCTGGGCTCAGAATTTTAATTGGATTCTTCTAAACACTTAACAAAGCATCTGCAACATAAAATCAAGGCATAAAAAGGTGTTTCTAATCATTTTATGTAAGCAAGACAACAAATTCATTAAACTGCATATGGTGGGGTATTGCATACAATGGGGTATATAAGCATAGCCTTGTCCCTTCAAGCTCGTAGGTCAGTAGAGCAGAGAAATTTCTACTAAGTAACATCTATTTATCTAAGCTTCATTAGTCTATTGGCAATAAATGGAGTTCTTATTAACAATAATAACTCTAATTTCACTAGTTCTTATCTGATTGTTGAAGCATATACTTCAACTCCATGCTGAGCCCACACTAAATTTCTGGTATCTGCCAGGTACTATATTCTGCTCCTCCCAAGGGACGGAAGTTCTGCACACACTGCTATCTCACATGCAGAACATAGTACTATTAATGTTTTTTTATAATCTCATGCTTAAGCACTCAGTCGTGCCCGACTCTTTGCAACCATGTACTGTAGCCCACCAGGCACCTCTGTTCATGGGATTTTCCAGGCAAGAGTACTGAAGAGGGTTGCCATTCCCTTTGCTAGGTCACCTTCCCAACCCAGGAATTGAACTGGGGTCTCCTGCATTGCAGGCAGGTTCTTTATGAAATGAGCTAAATCTACTCTCTTCCTAGTAACCAGCTTTGTTATTAACCTGATCTACTGTGCCTGAATCCTATTTTTGAAATGAGTAGGGTCCTTTTCCTGTAAAAATTAAAAATAATTTTTTTTTCATCTTTGTTCTCTGTAAAAGTCATTGGGCAAGTTTGTTTTTTTTTTTTTTTCCCTCACATCATAAATCTACTTTCTATTTGATATCTTGGGGTTCTACCACATGATTCCTTACACTATGAATGATGACTTTATAGCTGAAGCTTGGAACCATCTCTCTAAAAGCAAATTTCTATATTAAATATTAAAGCTTTACATTAAAAGATAAGAGACACAGGTAGAGGAAAGATAATTAAAATTACAAAGAAAGAACTAGACAGGAAAATAAGTGATCTAGGTATAATTCTGGGTTATCAAGAATTTTTAAAATTTCAAAGAACAGAACAATCCATATCTCTTTGCACTCATTTATCTCTTCCTCTACTCTGCTGATCTAATATCTACTATCAGTCTCTAGCACTCAAGGCAATCCTTAGACTTCAAATGAAGCTATACAGATTTTCCTGAAAATTTTTGTTTGTGATTATTTTGCCTTAAAGAATAGAGGAAATGGGAGTTGTCAGTTGTCAAGTATGTTTATATAGCAAGTGTTTTGTTTGTTAATATCCTGCCTTAAGGAAAGAAGAGATGGGAGTTTTGAGTTGTCACATTGATTTTAGTGTTGAATAGACTGCTTTAAAAGACAGGCATAAGCTTGCATTTGTCAGCAATTGATAACAATAAAATTGTCTATTTCTAACAGGGTGGTATTTTATTTCACTAAGAAGTCAAAAGTTAAAGACTTGATAAAAAATAAATCTTCTACTTGTGGTGACTGAAATAGAAAAAGACACACAAAGACGATCAAAATCAATGAGAGGATCACAACTTCACCAAAGAGCCCATCCTGTTGTTCTAGAGTTTGTTAGACACACAACCCAACTCCCTCACCTTTGGATGAATGTTAGAACTATGACCCAGGAAGACAGGTCCAGTCCATCCATGAAATTACTGACGATCACATACACCACCATCTCTGCAAATACAGACCACTGGCCCCCATCTGAAAAGAGACCCATCCCCACAAGGGAAATAACAAAATGGATGTTCTGACTTTGAATTCTGTATTAACATCCAGACTCCGATAGGAAAAGGTCTTACTCAAATGCTGAGAAAATTGTGTAAGCTTGAATTTGTCTACATTCCTTGGTTACAGGAGTTTTAAAGAAAAGAGGCTTCTGTGGTTGGAACATTCTTTAAAGCACCCTCTTTACTCCATTATCAGGACTGTGACTTCATTTTTGGTCGTACACTTCAGAGAGGTCAGCAATATACTTAGTTGCCTGAGTCTGGCTGATGGCAAGTGACACTGACAAGCCCTGTACTTCCAATTAGTGCATGAGGCTCTGTACAAAACAGGGACCAGCTGCAGAAGCTGTCTATCTATCTTTGGTGATTCGTGTCTGGAGTCTCTCTCGGGTCAGCCCCAGCTCTTATTTATGGGTTGGCTTCATGTTCTGACAGTAAAGACCTTCATTTACCTAATTTATTCTTGCAACCTAACCAGATAAAAGGGCAACTCCAACCACAAACTTCTCCAAGAATTTTTGTTAGTCTCTTCACTTTTACCAAAGTCGGAAATCACACTCAAATGAAAATTTAATATTATTTTCTAAACCCAAAATGAAAATGAAGTATTTGTAAATCCATAGGATTAAAGAAGTCTTTTAAAGGTTGATGATACAGAGTTTCATATCTACCATTATTTCATTACACAGCAATGATATTAATCTTTCCCTAACTAAACCTGAATGATCAGGGATACTGTCTGTTGCTTCATTATAATGTGTTCAACAGTGAGCCAAAGATAGATGTCAAGCTTGAAGTAGAGGTTCATTTACTTTCATGTACTTTGCAGGGAAAGCCTGTGATGATTATGTAAGATGCCATCAGAATTAATTATCAAATGGATGAATGAATTTTAAAATGAGGTTATAATTCATTGACCAGATTCTTGTTCACCATTCTTCAATTAGAGTGGGCCTAGTTCCATCTTGGATTAACATTCTTCTTTCTCTTTAATTGATCTCTTGCCATTCTTGAACAAAAAGTCATTTGTTATTGCAGGAAGCAAAGTTAAACAAGAAGCCTACTGATGCTGAAAGATACTGTCTGATAGAAAGCATGGCATGTATGGTGCTTCCAGTGGAAAGAAATGGACTGCACACACAAATACACCATGTTAGAATTATGTTAATTAGAGTTGGTATTCAAAATATGTAACAACTAGTTGGATGTGAGAGTTGGACTGTGAAGAAGGATGAGCGCTGAAGAATTGATGCTTTTGAACTGTGGTGTTGGAGAAGACTCTTGAGAGTCCCTTGGACTGCAAGGAGATCCAACCAGTCCATTCTGAAGGAGATCAACCCTGGGATTTCTTTGGAAGGAATGATGCTAAAGCTGAAACTCCAGTACTTTGGCGACCTCATGAGAAGAGCTGACTCATTGGAAAAGACTCTCATGCTGGAAGGGATTAGGGGCAGGAGGAGAAGGGGACGACCAAGGATGAGATGGCTGGATGGCATCACTGACTCGATGGACGTGAGTCTGAGTGAACTCTGGGAGATGGTGATGGACAGGGAGTCCTGGTGTGCCGCGATTCATGGGGTCACAAAGAGTGGGACACAACTCAGTGACTGAACTGAACTGAACTGAACTGAGTACAGTACAGATCCAACCACTAGAATGAATGAAATGCCTAATCAAAATAGACAAGGCATAATCCATTATATAGCCATATTTGTACATTCTGATTGATATTAACTTTGGGAAATATGATTTATTTTCCTTATCTTCAATTCAATTTAAAATTAAAATGTCATTTATAACTCTCAAGCAAGAAATTCTATAATTCTATAATCCTCATTGATATTTGCAGTGTAAACCTGGAAATGCAGCCTCAAATGCAAAGCAGCAAGGCAGGAACGAAAAGCCAGGAAATACAACTGGGACAGAGTGGCAACATGTAAAACAGGAAAATGCGTTCCCAGCCAAAAGTATTCAAATGCAAATATTTGTAAAACTTTGGCCAAAAAAATCAACAGGCTTAGATTCTGTCCCATGTTCAAACTTATGAGTATTCCTAAATCCAATAAGTATCTTCAAATGCTGGAATATTTTTAATCTAACCATCTATTTCTGAAATATACTGCATTACTAAAGATGGTCTATGTCTTTATGTCAAGAAAGTAGTTTTATTTTTATTATAAATATTCTAAGACAAAAATTCCCCTCATGCATCATTTATATTATAAACTGGGCAGTTGGGGTTCCCCACTTATATCATCCCTACACTTAACATGGTGTTCCTCACTTTGTGTTACCCAATGCAGAATGAATTTTTAGAATTTATTAGATCTTTTAATATTTTATAATAAGGCTTTAATTTTTCCAAATGAATAATAATAAGGTATAAACACAAGACTACAATTTGTATGGAAATACAAAAATCCTTGAATAGCCACAGCAATCTTGAGAAAGAAGAATGGAACTGGAAGAATCAGCCTGCCTGACTTCAGGCTCTACTACAAAGGCACAGTCATCAAGGCAGTATGGTACTGGCACAAAGACAGAAATATAGATCAATGGAACAAAATAGAAAGCCCAGAGATAAACCCACACACCTATGGACACCTTATCTTTGACAAAGGAGGCAAGAGTATACAATGGAGAAAAGACAATCTCTTTAAAAAGTGGGGAAAACTGGTCAACCACTTGTGAAAGAATGAAACTAGATCACTTTCTAACACTGTACACAAAAATAAACTCAAAATGGATTAAAGATCTAAACGTGAGACCAGAAACTATAAAACTCCTAGAGGAAGACATAGGCAAAACACTCTCCAACATAAATCACAGCAGGATCCTCTATGACCAACCTCCCAGGATACTGGAAATAAAAGCAAAAATAAACAAATGGGACCTAATTAAACTTAAAAGCTTCTGCACAACAAAGGAAACTATAAGCAAGGTGAAAAGACAGCCTTCAGATTCAGAGAATATAATTAGCAAATAAAGCAACTGACAAAGAATTAATCTGAAAAATATACAAGCAACTCCTGCAGCTCAATTCCAGAAAAATAAATGACCCAATCAAAAAATGGGCCAAAGAACTAAACAGACATTCCTCCAAAGAAGACATACAGATGGCTAACAAATACATGAAAAGATGCTCAACATCACTCGTTATAAGAGAAATACAAATCAAAACCACAATGAGGTACCATTTCACATGTCAGAATGGCTGCTATCCAAAAGTCTACAAGCAATAAATGCTGGAGAGGGTGTGGAGAAAAGGGAACCCTCTTACACTGCTGGTGGGAATGCAAACTAGTACAACCACTAGGGAGAACAGTGTGGAGATTCCTTAAAAAACTGGAAATAGAACTGTTTTATGACCCAGCAATCCCACTGCTGGGCATACACACCAAGGAAACCAGAACTGAAAGAGACATGTGTCCCCCAGTGTTCATCACACCACTGTTTATAATAGCCAGGACATGGAAGCAACCTAGATGTCCATCAGCAGATGAATGGATAAGAAAGCTGTGGTACATATACACAATGGAGTATTACTCAGCCATTAAAAAGAATACATTTGAATCAGTTCTAATGAGGTGGATGAAGTGAAGTGAAGTGAAGTCGCTCAGTCATGTCCGACTGTTTGCAACCCTATGGACTGTAGCCTACCAGGCTCCTCTGTCCATGGGATTTTCTAGGCAATAGTCCTGGAGTGGCTTGCCATTTCCTTCTCCAGGGGATCTTCCCAACCCAGGGATCAAACCCAGGTCTCCTGCATTATAGACAGACACTTTACCATCTGAGCCACCATGGAGGTGGATGAAAGTGGAGCCTATTATACAGAGTGAAGTAAGCCAGAAAGAAAAACACCAATACAGTATACTAACACATATATATGGAATTTAGAAAGATGGTCATGATAACCCTGTATGCGGGACAGCAAAAGAGACACAGATGTATAGAACAGTCTTTTGAACTTTGTGGGAGAGAGCAAGGGTGGGATGATTTGGGAGAATGGCATTGAAACACATATATTATCATATGTGAAATGAATCACCAGTCCAGGTTCAATGCATGATACAAGGTGCTCGGGGCTGGTGCACTGTGATGACCCAGAGGGAGGGGGATAGGGAAGGAGGTGGGAGGGGTTTCAGGATGGGAAACATGTGTACACCCATGGCAGGTTCATGTCAATGTATGGCAAAACCAATACAGTATTATAAAATAATTAGCCTCCAATTACAATAAATAAATTTATATTTTAAAAGACTACTTCACAAAAGTGAATATAAATCATGAGGTAACAGAAAACTGTGCAACTAAATTAAAGGTCCAGTTACTTACTCAATACTAATAAAAGCTAGATGGAGAAAGAATAAGACCACACATACCACCCACAATTTTCTTATCCTCTTAAAAACTTTTGCCAACTTAGTATGGCAAAAGTCATCTATGAGCTACTTGAAACCTACAAAGTTATCCAGAATTGGCAGACCAACATATCATTGATTCGTTCAATGGGATTTCATGAGAACCATAGCAAATTTGTTTGGGGAGCAATATCAATAACCTCAGATATGCAGATGACACCACCCTTATGGCAGAAAGTGAAGAAGAACTAAAGAGCCTCTTGATGAAAGTGAGAGTGAAAAAGTTGGCTTAAATTGCAATATTCAGAATACCAGATCATGTTATAACTCCATGGCAAACAGATGGGGAAACAATGGAAACAGTGTTAGACTTTATTTTAGGGGGCTCCAAAATCACTGCAGATGGTGATTGCAGCCATGAAATTAAAAGACGCTTGCTCCTTGGAAGAAATGCTATGACCAACCTAGACAGCATATTAAAAAGCAGAGACATTACTTTGCCAACAAAGGTCCTCTAGTCAAAGCTATGGTTTTCCAGTAGTCATGTATGGATGTGAGAGTTGGACTATAAAGAAAGCCGAGCACTGAAGAATTGATACATTTGAACTGTGCTTTTGGAGAAGACTCTTGAGAGTCCCCCAGACTGCAAGGAGATCCAACCAGTCCATTCTAAAGGAAATCAGTCCTGAATATTCATTGGAAGAACTGATGCTGAAGCTGAAACTTCAATACTTTGGCCACCACCTGATGTGAAGAACTGAATCTTTGGAAAAGACCCTGATACTGGGAAGATTGAAAGTGGGAGGAGAAGGGGATGACAGAGGATGAGATGGTTGGATGGCATCACCAACTCGATGGACGCGAATTTGAGCAAGCCCCAGGAGCTGGTGATGGACAGAGAGGCCTGGCATGCTGCAGTCCATGGAGTTACAGTCAGACACAACTGAGCGACTAAACTGAACTGTTAGCAAATTTGTTAGTGCACCATAGAATCAATGAAGAAATCCCTTGCATATGCTTCAATCCTAGGAACTTCAAGGAAATTCTTTTAATTATGGAATGCAGGTGAGGAAAGGCATAGTTCAAGATGTACCCCTGGAATAGAATATAGCACCCAGTTTTCCTTAGGCTTGATACTGCTCCAGAAAACCACATACAATGTAGTCATTCCTCAAGATCATGTATACTCTGCCCTTCATATCCTCATCCTTAAGTGCTTGGTTCCAGGATCTCTACAGATATAAAAATTTGCTGATGCTGAAGTCCCTTATACACTTGCATATAACCTAAGCAATCTTCACATAAACTTTAAAGCATTTCTAGAATATTTACAGTAACTAACACAAGGTAAATGCTATCTAAATAGTTACCAGAACATGGCAAATTTGTTCTGTTTTGTTGAACTGTCTGGCAATTTTTCCCAAATACCTTTAATCCACCATTGGTTGAACACTTGGATGCAGAACCTATAGATGCAGAACCTGTACATATGGAGGGCTGACTTATATAGAGAAAAATACATTGTTTACTATATATGTGAAGTCATTGCTCAGTCATGTCCAGCTCTTTGTGATCCCCAGGCTCTTCTGTGCAGGGAATTATCCAGGCAAGAATACTGGAGTGGGTAGCCATTCCCTTCTCCAGGGGATCTTCCTGACCCAGGGATCAAACCCAGGCCTCCTACATTGCAAGCAGATTCTTTACTGTCCGAGCCAGAAGGGAAGCCTCACATACCATATATACTCGTTCTCATATACAAAAAGTCTACTTCATTTCCCCCAGTGTCCTGCTTTGTATATCTCAAACCTCAATATCTTAATTTTGTGGCTAAAAATTAATTCAAGAATTTGAAAAAGTAAGCTAGAAGAATAGGTATTAAAAAGCTAAGAGAATTAAGTTATAACACAGTGACATTCATTCTTGATGACCACATCTCAAGGTTATTGGACAAATGATGAAAATAAAACACAAAACGGGAGGTTTTTCCAAAGTAATAGCAATTAGAGCACTGATCTCACACTAAGAAAATGCGTCAGACTACACACTTGGTAAAGCTTGGTGGCAAAGAATGGGAAACAATACCATATACTAATTACAGTTCACATTTTAAAATGTATTTTGAGATAACATTGGGGTAGCACACTGATGACATTTCTTTTCTTGCTTCTATGCCAGCTTGTATGTGTGGTAGGTGATTAAAGATCAGCATCTCCCTGCTTTGGCATTTGATGAAGTCTGAAAAAAACATTTCTTAAACAGAATTTGTAATAGCAATATTCATCAGCTTTTCAGATCAGTTGATTCTCAAGATGATATCACAGTTTTTATCTTTCTACTGACTATTAATCTCTTAAGGAGAAAAATTGTCATGTAATGGGTAAAATGTACATTTATTTACATTTCTACTTTTAAATAGCTACCAACTTTTAAATGCCTTGATATAAGATAGACTATTAATTGCTTCAATAAAATCTATCTCAAAGATAAATGTTTAGCTAGTAGACTGTAGGACTGTAGGGTAAATCAGACAATTTATTTATTTCAAAATGTTAACAAAAATTTATTGACAGGTCTCATTATATCTTAAAATAAATATGTATGTGTGTTTATATGGGGATTTCCCTGGTGGCATATATATATATATATATATATATATATATTTTTTTTTTTTTTTTAATAAAAAGTCATTACTCAGATCCTCTGTTATTGATATCAGTGAACTCTTGATTAGAAAATTATCTTCACATACATTCATTATTCTAAGGTATCAAGTATATGATTTTGTCATTTGATCTAAATAATAAGATGATAATTCTAGTATAATCAAAGATTTTACAGTGAATCCTAATCAATTCAATCTCTTGAATACCTGTGAGATAAGAAAAGCAAAGATTTCTACAATCTAGACAAAAGCAACATTGAAGGCAATTTTTCACATAAACTACCAACTAAAGACTTTAAATGAAAATACAGAGAGCCAGCCTTGAATGTAGGTAGCCTTGTGAGCCCCTAAACAGGAGACCTACTTGACCAATTCTCAGACTTCTGACCCATAAATATTGTTATATTAAAATGAGAGGTGTTGTAGCTTACTTCAGGAAACAAGAAAACTCTCAAATAAAATCACCTAAACTTACACTTAAAGTAACTAGAGAAAGAAGAACAAACAAAATCAAAAGTTAGTAGAAAGAAAGAAATCATAAAGATCAGAGCAAAAATAAATGAAATAGAAACAAAAACAGAAAAGATCAATGAAAATAAAAGATAGGTCTCTGAAAAGATACACACAATTGATAAAATTTTAGCCAGATCCATCAAGAAAAAAGAGAGTTCCCAAATTAATAAAATCAGAAACAAAAAGGAGAAGTCATAATCAACATCACATAAAGATCAAAAGAGACTGCTGCAAATAACTATATACCAATAAAATAGACAACCAAGAAGAAATGGATAAATCATTAGCAATGTACAATATCCTAATACTAAACCAGGTAGAAATAGAAAATAAAAACAGACCAGTTACCAGTAATGAGATTGAAGCAGTAAAGTTAAACACTTTGTATCCATGGGGTCACAAAGAGTCGGACATGACTGAGCGCCTGAGCTAGAAAACACACCCACACACCCACACATACCCATCACTGATAAAAATAGACACAAGAATCCTCAAAAAATATTAGCAAGCTGAGTCCAACAATACATTAAAATGCTCATCCACCATTATCAAGTGGGATAATAATTTTCAAACTCCACACATCAATCAATTAACAAAATGAAGAATAAAAATCATATGACTGTCTCAATAGATACAGAAAAAATACTTTTGAGAAAATTAAGCATGTACTAATGATTAAAATCTCTCCAGAAAACGGGCATAAAGGGAATCTACCTTGATATAATAAAGCCCAAATATGACAATCCCATTTTTAACATCATACTTAACACAGAAAAGCTGAAATCTTTTTCCTTAAAATCAAGAACAAGACCAGGATGCCAGTCTCACCACTTTCATTCACCATAGTATTAGAAGCCTTAGTCACACCAATCAGAAAATAGAAGAGACAAAAGGAATCCAACCTGAAAAGGGAGAAGTAAAATGATCACTGTTTGCAGATGACATGATGCTATACCTAGAAAATCCTAAAGACACGATGAGAAAACTATGAGAGCTCATCAGCGAAGTGGCTACCAATATGTGAGAGACAGATGTAGAGCGATATAGGAGTAGGGGATAATGAGGTATAAACTACCATGTATCAAATGAGCTACAAGGATATATGGTACAATAGAGGGAATAGAGTCAGTATACTATAATAACTATAAATGGATCACATTTAAAATTGTGATTTACTATACTGAAGTGAAGTGAAGTCAAGTCAAGTCGCTCAGTTGTGTCCGACTCTTTGCGACCCCATGGACTGTAGCCTACCAGGTTCCTCCCTCCATGGGATTCTCCAGGCAAGATACTGGAGTGGGTTGCCATTTCCTTCTCCAGGGGATCTTCCTGACCCAGGGATCGAACCCAGGTTTCCAACATTCCAGGCAGATGCTTTAACCTCTGAGCCACAAGGGAAACCCTACTGTACTGTACATCTATAACTTATTTCACACTCTACATAAACTATATCTCATTTTTTTAAAAAGAATATCTGTGGAATAGAATTATTAGGCTAAAACATTGATACCAGCATTATGAATACATTGCTATCTAAAAATAAACTATTTCTTAGAAATTTTTAAAGTGTGTTGTCTTAAATAACTAATTTGTGTTAATTCAGGAGAGACTACTTCCAAAGACATCCCCTCCTCTGTATTATAAAACTGCTTATACTATATACTCTTCCTTTCCCACCCCCATAGAAACAATATTGTCTTAGGAGAAAGGTTAGCAATTAGTACAGCAATCTAGGCACCAACCGTTACCCAAGTGAACTGTATAAATGGCCACTTCATACTTGTTTTACACTAAAATTTATACTTAAGTACTTCTCTGCTTTCTTTTCCCAAATCCCAATAATTGAACTCCAAATAGAATACCAGATTTTTAACAAATAAATTTTCAAAATTGCATCTTGTTTGAAATCAAAGTTTCAGTGTTAATGGTATATTCTAGCCCCATTTCACTCGTATCACAACTCTTAAACTAATTTTTTAATTATTTAAAATTATAAAATACCTTAAAGAATGAATCCCTTCAACTAACTCTCTAGAATTATGTTCAACCATATTCCTAAGATGGTTTTGCCCCTGGAGACTCAGTAAAGGCAGATGATTAGAAGAGACTCATTAAAGAATATTCAATTATATTATCCATCTAAATTCGTAAAATTAACAATTTCTAAATGCCTGAAAGATCGCAAGATGTTACCTTCTCACTACTTGTTGGATAGAATTTATACAGACCTTTTGTTCTCAAATCACTTTGGCATTTGGAAAACATAACTTCTAAGCACTAAGTTTTCTTATCCTCCCAAGTGAAGGAAAGGCATTTTGAAGAAGAGTAGCCCAAAGCAATCTCAGTCTCCAAATCTCTCAAGATTTGCAACCTAGGAGTGATGTCAGAAACATGGTGAAGTGAAAAACTACTCTGTCTCTCATATTCAGCCTATAACCATTCAAACATCCATAAGCCAGCAAAGGTGCTGCTGCCCAGTACAACAGGATGCGAAGAATCCCATACAGCTGTCCATCTAAAGGCAGGCGGCTGGGATCACACAGAGGAGGTGGAGCTGAGGGAACAGCAGAGAGAGTGTCTGTACTCACAGCCCTCTGACCGTGGCAATTTAACCCAGATCTACAGAACACCCAGAGCGGCAGGAAAGATGGCACACACAGCTCCATCCACTCAACCACAACAGTGTCCATGGAAACAGGCAATGGGGCAGCAGTGGAGCCGGAGCCTGAGACCCCATCCCTCCAGCAACTGAGGCGCCCATGACCCTGGTGCCTGCCCTCCCCCATCTGCAGTGGCAGAGACTCTGAACTTTACGAAAACAGGATATGGTAGAGGTGTCTGCACAGCCCTGGCTCTTTCCTCTCTGTCTCCTTCCCTCTTTAGTAAGGCCTGTATCTCAGGGGATCCCAGGTGCAAAGAAAGAGCTCTGCATCTCAGGGACAATAGAGGCTCTGGCAGAAGCAAGTCACCAATGACCCCTGTGAGCCACACCTCTTAAAGAGAGATTGGAGACTGGAAAGTGCCACTCTCAAATATAACTTGTGGTCACTCAGGTAAAAGAAACAAAAAAACTTTGTGATAGTGCCATCTGCCAGAAAATCAAAGAACAAAGTCAACCTCTAACCTGTCCTTTAATTTCAAATGCATCAGCAGAGGAACAACTCATCAAGCAACATAAAAAAACCACAGTTAACACTACACCCCCCCCCACCCAAAAAAAGACTAAGACAATTCTCCAGAAACCAAACTTACAGTCACAGAAGATTATGATCTAACTGATAGAGAGTTAAAATAGCTATCATGAAAAAACTCAGTGAGAGAAAGAAAACTCAGAAAGGCAGTTTAGTGAGCTAAGAAATAAAATTAATGAACAAAAGGAACACTCTACCTAAGGTTGAAACTCTTAAAAAAAAAAAAAAACAAATTTTGGAGCTAAAGAACACAATAAATGAGAAGAATGCATTAGAAGAGCAGTGGAAATAGAGCAGACCATATGGAAGAGAGAATTAGTAAGCCCAAAGATAGAAATCTAGAAACAATACAAGTAGAAGAGGGAAGAAAAATAAGATATTTTAAAAGTGAGGAAATCCTGCAAGAGTTATCTGAATCTTTTAGGAAGGGTAACATTAGGATAATGGGTTTCCCATAAGAGAATAGAGGACAAAGTGACCAGATTATTTAAAGAAATAGCTGACAACTTCCCAGGTGTGGCGGGAACTGCATATGAAAGTCCATGAAGCTCAGAGAAAACCAAATGACCTCAATGCCAAAAGATCTTGTCTAAGACATGTACTATTAAAACCGTCGAAAGTCGTGACAAAGAATTGTAAAGGCAGCAAGGGAAAAATGAATGGTAACCTACAAAAGAATCCCCTAGTAGGCTATCAGCAGATTTCTCAGCAAAAACCATGAGGGAATGGGATGACATTCTCAAAATACTGAAAGACAAAAACTGTCACCCAACAGTACTGTATCCAGCAAGTTTATCACTCAGATGTAAAAGAAAAAAAAAAAAAAGATTTTCCCCAACAAAAGCTGAGGGAATTCCTCAACATTAGACCTGCCTTACAAGAGATATTAGAAAAAACTTTTACCAGAAACAAAATAGCAAAAAGTACACAAAAGTTTTCAAACACTTTATTAGAGTATAAAGGTTAAAGGGGGAACAGAAAGCAGAAAAATAGCTGTAGCTCTCTCAGTTTGGTAACAACCTCACAACACAAAAAAAGGTCATTTAAGACAACAAAAACATAAGGGGAGAAAAAGAAAAGAATGGCAACCCATATCGGTAACTGAAAATAAGACGCTTTCAGCTGGAAAAGGACTTCTAGCTAAGAGATGCTTATACACACTTCATGGTAACCACAAAATATAAACCTAGAGCAGAGACACGAAACAGCTTTTTAAAAAATAGGAAACTGAGAAAAACAGAAAATCATCAAACCAAAATGGCATACAGAAACATAAAGGAAAAAATGGAGACAGAGAAACCAAAAAAGTAAAAAATGGCAGTACTAAGTTCTCACTAATTAACAATCACACTAACTATAAATAAACTGAACTTGTCAATTAAAAGACACAGAGCAGCTGGACAGATTAACAAAGATCAGACTATATGCTGCCTCCAGGAGACACAAATACTGGCCCAAATGGAAGGGTCAGACAATGCTACTTCAAACAAATAACAGCCAAAAGAAAGCAGGCACATACATGCTCTGGAGCTCCCCTGGCAGCTCAGCGGGTAAAGATTCTGCCTGTGATTCAGGATGCCCTGGTTCAATTTCTGGGTCGGGAAGATCCCCTGGGGAAGGGATAGGCTATCCACCCCAGTATTCATGGGCTCCCCTGGTGGCTCAGATGGGTAGGGAATCTGCCTGCAATGCAGAAGACCTGGGTTTGATCTCTGGGTTGGAAAGATCCACTAGAGAAGGATATGGCAACCCACTCCAGAATTCTTGTCTGTAGAATCCCCAAGGTCAGAAGAACCTAGCGGGCTACAGTCCATAAGGTGGCAAAGAGCTGGACCTGACTGAGCAACTAAGCATAGCCCAGCACATACAGGCTTTTATCAGACAAAATAGTCTTCAAGATAAAAAAGGATAACAAGACACTGAATGGACAGAATATTATAATAACAATATAATTCCTGATGAATTGTGGAACAATTCATCAGGAAGACTTAACAGAGATTAATATATGCACCTAACACAGGAGCACCAATGTATATAAAGCAATTTATCATGGAACTAAAGGGAAGACAATGATAGCAACAAAATAACAGTAGGGGACTTTAACACCCATCCAATTTACATCCCTTTATCTTCATTACAGCATTATTTGCAGCAGCCAATATATATAAACAATCTGCCTATCAACAGATGAATGGATAAGGGAGATGTGATAGACAGACAGATAGCAGAATACTACTCAGCCATAAAAAGATGAAATCTTGCCATTTGTAACTATATAGACGGCCTTGAGAAAATTATGCTAGGTGACATAGATCTAATAGAAAAAAAAAAACAAATGACACAATTTCATTCATATGCAGAGTATAAAAAATAAGCAAGAAAACAAAAACAAGATAAATTTACAAACCAATAAAGCAGAAACAAACTCGTAGATACAGAAAACAGAGTAGTGTTTACCAGAGGGGAAGGGATCAGAGGAAGGGCAAAATGGGTAAAGGGGATCAACTGTATGGTGATGGGTAGAAAATACATTTTTGCAGTGAGCTCATGGTAATGTATACAGATAGAGAAAAAGAATGTTGTACAGGTGAAACAATATAATATTATTAATCAATGTTACCTCAATAATTAATTTTTAAAGGAATTGCAACTCATATGCAATAGATCTTAGGTGGCCTGGAAAGTTCCAAAAACCCACTCTTTACACTTTACTAGGAGTTGGTTCTGTCTGCAATCAGAGTGAAAAGGTCAGGGTCATCTCGAAGAACTTCTAATTCTTACACGCAGCAATTCCTTCTGACCTCGAGGCTTAGAGTTAACTTTTATGTTTCCTCTCTCTGACTTTTTTTCCTTCTCTTGACTCCATTTCTCTTTATCAATCATCTCTATTTCCTTCTCCACCTCCAAACTCCAGACTCTGATAACCTCACTCCTCAGTCACTTCAATACTTTCTTACCTTTCCAAAGCCCTATTTTCTTTTAGGACATTTCAGTTCAGTTCAGTTCAGTCGCTCAGTCGTGTCCGACTGTCTGCAATCTCATGAACCGCAGCACGCCAGGCCATACATTATTAGGTGAATCTTTTAAAAATATTCCTAAAAACTAACAAGACTATAATATGTGTCAATCCTCAACCTAGGCTCTAATCACTTTTTCATCCTTTGTGGTTTCCTGTGCTTTGAACACCAAGAAACAGCCTGAAAGACTCGCCAGGTTCACTGGGAGATATTTCTTAGAGGGGAATTCAATTCAACTTCACAGTTTTGGATTTAACTAAACAGACATTTTTGTCTCCTAAGACATGTCAGGCATCATGCTTGACAGTAGAGAGCAACAATGAGTAAGACACGGTCCTGCTTCTGAAGAGCTCATTGTGGTTGGAAAGAGTTTAAAATGCCATTACCACTATAAAACATGAGGCAATTGCTAGAGAGGATTATGTGTAAAGTGCTGTGAGAACACAATGGAGGGGAATAGTGAGAGTAAGATTAGAGAACAACCAGGGAAAGCCTTGTAGGCGATACAGTTGACTGCTGCTGCTGCTGCACCTGATTAGAACATGAAGGCTTCCATTCCTAAATCATATTTAAAATAATAATAAGAAAGAGGATTTCCTTACAGTACACCTGAGGTTGTAGTTCCAATTGGAAGGTGATGGATATGGAATTATTAATAGAGAAAAAAAAGCAAAGGAGGGAAGGTACTAGAGAACTTCCAAGACACTGTGAATCACAATACCAGAGAGAAAACTAGAAAAGGGGATCAAGCTGGACTCCAAGTTCTCAAGTCTGAGTGCTAAAGGCAAAATAAGATATTGAAGACAGAATATTCAGAACAGACCAGGGCTGGAGAAGGGGAGAGAAATACGTGACATTTTAGATGGACTAAAGAGACTCCTGTCTGTGCAGCAGGCATTTACAGATGACACCTAGCATACAGCACTGGTGTGTATTGGGGAACGTGATAGAAACATTAGCAAAGAAGTGCAAAAGAAGAGCAGGGAGCCAAGGATGAGATGTAAGGATTCACCTACATTTGAAGTCAACAAATCTGGTGAAACCAAGCAAAGAAAATAAAAAGGAGCACCCAGAAAATTAAGAGAAGCTCATCATCATCTAGGACTTGTCAGTCTTTCCAGATATTGCTTTCAAATAAAGATCATGAACTACCTTCTGCTATAGCAAATAAAAGACGTTTGGGCCCTTTATCTGCTAGTGGTCACGGAAATTCGAATTAGCTTTTGAAAATCCATTTCAAACAGAGAATCTTTATAGTATGTACAAGGGTATGTTTTCCATTATGTAGTAACAATATGAGAGAAAATCTGAAGAAATACACTATAATTCACTTATATTTTACTGAGAAAATGGAGACATATGGCTTGTCTCCAGCTGCTTTGACTGCTCCCAACAGCCACACAGCCGTAAACTGCCATCAGCAAGCCTTATACTTCAAAATGATCAAAATAAAAGAACATATAAAGTTCTACGTAATAAATAGTAGCCTGCATTTAAAGCCAATGTGTTTTATATTTTTAGTCCTCAGCAGAGGTATCTTTCATATATGAACATTGAAAGAACCTACCAATAGTTCATAAATCCAAGCCTGTAAAACTGCACAACTCCCACTGATACTCAATATGTTACCTTTTTATAAGCCCTCTCTGGGGTAAAGCCTTCTTCTCCACAGGCCAGAAAAGGATGCTGATGAGAACAGGCCTATATTTAAGGGATAAAGAGTTCAAATAAATCTAAGCCAAAATATTAGCAATGAACAATGAAAATATAATCTAACCAACCTACATATCAGAATATTATGTCTTTTTTCTTAAATGGAAAGCAGTAGTACTTGGAGTCAGACCAACTGCTATCCAAATTCTAGTTCTGCTACGTTACACTGATGCAAACCTTGAAAATATTAGGGAATCACCTTTTCCTCACATGAAAAATTGGATAGTGCATTTTACTTGTAGGGTCATTGGAAAGGTTAAATGAAGTGGGTGTATATAAACTACCTAGGACAGGGTCTGGTACAAACCTGCACTATGTAATTGGTGAGGTTAGTTTTAAAGAACAACATTAATTTTGTTGATCTCTTTTTCTCTACCGTGGTTTTATCAACTTGTATTAGCAAAAGCAGCACTTCTGTAATCTGACATTTTCAAGATTCCACATAATTAACACAATTTCCAGCAAGCTGTATTGCTAATTTCTCTAGCCTTTATGACCATCTATGATTGATGCTCTCTTAGCTAGTAACAAATGTGATGATATTATGAGTTCTGTAACTCATTATAAGTAGGACAAAACAAGGTGATTTATGAAATCAAAGACAGGTGGGACAAAACATACTTGACCCTCAGTCAAGAAGTAGAAAATAATTTGATAGGAGTGTAGGAACATTTGGGGAGACAAAAATACATCATGCAAAGAAAAAGATATTATGTTTTTAAAAGGTAGTATGAGCCTTACATTAATTATGAAATACAATGAAATAACAATATGCCTTTTTAGTTATACAGACCTCAGGTGAGTCACTGGCATTCTCTGTGTCTCAGTTTCCTTTTCTGTTAAATTTTTACCTCATAGAATGTTAAGGATGAAGTGAGTTAATAGTGTAGGGGAGCAGAATTCGCCATCCCAAAATATTTCTCTTTGGCAGAAGTATTATTTCAAGCTGATCATTTTTTAAGAAACTGCAGAGACAGGAGAAGTTATGAAAACAAAGGGGAATTTACCCTTTCATAAGAGACATTTATAAGTACAAAATAAGTTTTAATTTGTAAAGTGTCTCCTTTGCAATACCAGGGAGAGGAGGTCAACTCCATATTTCTAGAAACCTTTATAATACAAAAGACAATTTAAATTTGCATTACAACTGTTTACTGTTGTTTTCTTGGTAATCTCCCAGCATCTTCTTTTGTCTTTAACTGAAGTTGGCATTTAAGGTGAGGGCTTCCTCTACTTCACAGAGTTACTCAATTTTCCTGGGCCTGTCCCATGTATACAGGAGGTATACATGTTACTAAACTTGTGTTTGTTTTTCTCCTGTTAATCTCTTGTATCAATTTAATTATTAGACTAGCCAAAGACCCTTGAAGGGAAAAAGAGAAAGCTTTCCATTTGTGCAATATATATATAAAGTACACAGCTGTCAAGAATAGTTAGTTCTCAATAACTAGTGTTATTATTTCTTGAATTCATTAAAGCCTTCGAAAAAAGAGAAAACACAGTTAGCTGACATTATGAAAAGCCCTTACTACTGGTATGATTTTCAGAGGCATGGGTAGGAAAAGGAACAACGAAAGATATTGAGGAACCCCAGGACTCGGAAGCCATCATCATACAAGGTCTGCAGAGGCAAAGGAGAAGAGGATATTGTGGTCATACATGGCAGTCACAAAGGGACAGAGAACCACAGCAGGGAAAGGAAGAAGGAAATCTCTCTATTTTCAACTGACCAAACAAAATAGGAAACCAGAGGGCAGGGGAGTCACGGTGCTATAGACCACAGAAATCAGCCTCCCAGTGTTCCACTAGAGCAGAGAAGGCCAAAGATGAAGAGGGGGATGAAGGGTTAAAGAGAAACTGTCCAGTCCAAATAAACATTGAAGGACACCCTTCACTCCTGAGAAACAGTCTCAGCCTAGAGCCTTTATTTTGTTCACCATTTTTCTTCCTCAGTTCCTCAGACATGCCAAGTCTGTTTTCATTTTCAGAGAAAGACCTATTATGACATCTGTGTTGCATCTGATATCTTCTGAGTTTGCCTGGTAGAATGTACGCCTTTGAGACACATAGTTCACTTTTACTAGACCAATCCATAGTCAAAGGGTGAAAATTCTTGATTATTTAAAAAAAAAAAAATGAACCACAAGCCAGATAAAATGTAAGTTGTGAATTTATTCATGCAGAAGACAAAGGTGTCAAAATCTAACAAGACATAACATTTTTGGTGAGTGCTTAGCATACAGAGCAATGATTCACTTTATTTTTGGTTATTTTCTATACTCTTTCCTATAGATTGATTTATAATTCCTATACCCACTTTTAGCCAAAGATTTTATGCTTGGTCAGCAAAGAGCCTAAATCTTGATAGACAAAGACTCCTTGATAGCTCAGCTGGTAAAGAATTTGCCTGCAATGCAGGATACCTTGGTTCAATTCTTGGGTTGGGATAATCCACTGGAGAAGGGAGAGGCTACCACTCTAGGATTCTTGGGCTTCCATTGTGGCTCAGCTAGTAAACAATCTGCCCACAATGAGGGTTCAGTTCCTAGGTTGGGAAGATCCCCTGGAGAAGGGAAAGGCTACCCATTCCTAATATTCTGGCCTAGAGAATTTCATGGACCATATAGTTCATTGGGTTGCAAAGGGTCAGGCAGGACTGAGCGACTTTCACTTTCTTCTCTCTTTAACCAAATTTTAGTCAAGCTCCTTGATGTTCTTATTTTGGCTAGGACTTGTACTTGGACTCTGACCCTGCCTTATCTAGTTTTATCAAGAATCCTGCTGGGTTAGTTGAACAAAAATTCCCTAACCTTAATATCTGATAAAATTCCTCTTTCTATGCGGTATCCAACCCCTATTGATATTTGATCAAATTGTTTATTCTCCACATGAATATCTCTTCACTGTTGGCATGTAGAAGGGATTTCCTCCTGTCCCCTCTGGATTCTTTTGGCTAGTCTAATAATTTGACACAAGACACACAAGACAAATTAACAAAAGAAAATCTAATTTAATTTTGTATGTATACAGGTCCCAGGTAGCACTAGTTGTAAATAACCCATCTGCTAATGCAGGAGACACAAGAACATGGGATCAATCCCTAGGTCGGGAAGATCCCCTGGAGGAGGGCTTGACAACCCAGCCTGGTGTTCTTGCCTGGACAATCCCCGTGGACAGAGGAGCCTGGCATGCTGCAGTCCATGGGGTCACAAAGAGTTGGGCACAACTGAAGCGACACAGCCCACATGCACATTTGGGTCTCATAAAATGGACCTAAAGAAATGACCAATGCAGCCAGTTTTCATACTTTTAGAAAAGAAACAATACATTTCTGAGGTGTTTGAAAAGACAAGAAATTTAGGCTTGGGTGCTTAACTAAAAGGTAAATTTACCTATTCTAAAATTCATTAAAAAACATTCCTGGCTACCTATGTCTATGTGGCATTTTGAATTTATTTTTGAACCTATTATAACATCATTTTGATTTCCTCAATAATGAATCAGTAAATGAAATTTTTGACATTTTATATTTGTACAAGTCATGATTTTACCTGTTAAAAATTACTATTTAACAGGTATTGTGTTGAATAGTTGAACAACATAGTCTTGACAAGTTCAAGAGTCAACTTGTTGTTGACTCTTGAACAACATAGGTTTGACCTGTGTGGGTCCACTTACATGCATATCTTTTTGATAGCATATACTATCTTACTGCTCAATCCATGGTAAATTCAATCCATAGATATGGAACCACAGATACAGAGGAAGCAAGTACACAGACGAACAGCCTATAGAGAGGGTGAATATAAGTTATACATGAATTTTCAATTGCACATAAGGTGAGCATCCCTGACTTCCACATTTTTCAAGGATCAGTACTATTATTCCCATTTTTTGTTGTTGTTGTTGTTCAGTTGCCTAGTCATGTTTGACTCTTTATGACCCCATGGACTTCAGCATGCCATGCCTCCCTGTCCCTCATCATCTCCCAAAGTTTGCCCAAGTTCATGTCCATTGTGTTGGTGATGCCAACCAGCTATCTCATCCTCTGGTGCCCTCTTATTTTTCTGCCTTCATTCTTTCCCAGCATCAGGGACTTTTCCAAAGAACTGGCTGTTTGCATCAGATGACCAAAATACTGGAGCTTCAACTTCAGTATCAGTCCTTCCAATGAGTATTCAGGGCTGATTTCTCTTAGATTGACTGGTTTGATCTCCTTACTGTCTGAACTCTCAGGAGTCTTCTCCAGCACCACAATTCGAGGGCTTTAATTCTTTGGCATTCTGTCTTCTTTATGGTTCAAAACTCACAACCATACACGACCACGGGGAAGACCATAGCTTGACTATATAGACCTCTGTCAGCAGAGTAATGTCTCTGCTTTTCAATACACTGTCTAGGTTTGTCATCACTTTCTTGCCAAGAAACAATCGTCTTTTGATTTCATGGCTACAGTCACCGTCCACAGTGATTTTAAAGCCCAAGAAGAGGGAAATCTGTCACTACTTCCACCTTTTTCCCCTCTATTTGCCATGAAGTGATGGGGCTGGATGCCATTATCTTCACTTTTTTAATATTTAGTTTTTAAGATGTCTCTTTCACTTTCCTCCTTCACCTTCACCAAGAGGCTTTTTAGTTCCCCTTTGCTTTCTGCCATTAGAGTGGTGTCATCCACATATCTGAGGTTGTTGATATTTCTCCTGCCTGTCTTGATTCCAGCTTGTAACTCTTCCAACCCAGCATTTCTCATGATGTGCTCAGCATATAGGTTAAACAAACAGGGTGAAGCAGACAGCCCTGTTGTACTCCTTTCTCAATCTTGAACCAATCAGCTGTCGTTTCCATATAGTGTTCTAACTTGCTTATTGACCCACATACAGGTTTCTCAGGAGACAGGTATGATGGTCTGGTATTCCCATCTCTTTAGGAGCTTTCCACAGTTTATTATGATCCACACAGTCAAGGATTTTTTTGTTACTGTTCAGTTGCTCAGTCCTGTCCAACTCTTTGCAAACCTTTGACTGCTACTATAGTCTACTACTATTATACATGACTACTATAGCTTTGACTATATTGGACCTTTATAGGCAAAGTAATGTCATTGCTTTGTAATACACTTTCTAGGCTTGTTATATATTTTCTTCCAAGGAGCAAGCATCTTTTAGTTTTATGGCTACAGTCACCATCTGCAGTGATTTTGGAGCCCAAGAAAATAAATTCTGTCACTGTTTTAACCATTCGATGTCAGGTCTGGCTCAGTCTCTTGTGGAGGTCTTGTGGGTACATGGTTTGTTTGTGCCCTCTGAGTGTCTTTGGTGGGTCTGAGACTTGATTCTAAATGTGATTGCACCCTTCCTACCTTCGTGTTGGGGCTTCTCCTTTGCCCTTTTGCATGGAGTACTTTATTTTTGGTGGGATGCCACATTCTCTTGTTGATGGTTTTTCAGCAGCTAGTTGCAATTTTGCTGTTCTTGCAGAAGATGAGCTCACGTCCTTTTACTCTGCCATCTTGCCTGACATCCAAAAGCTTTAGCATAGCCAGTGAAATAAAGGTAGATGCTTTTCTAGAATTCTCTTTCTTTCTCTAAGATCCAGTGAATGTTGGCAATCTGATCTCTGGTTCCTCTTCCTTTTCTAAACCCAGATTAGACATCTGGACGTTATTGGTTTGCATAATGCTGAAGCTGAGCATGCAAGATTTTAAGTATGACCTTACTAGCATGTGAGATGAGTGAATTGTCCAACGGTCAGCTCATTCTTTAGTACTACCCTTCTTGGGAATTGGGATAAGGATTGACCTTTTCCAGTCCTGTGGCCACTGCTGGGTCTTCCAGATTTGCTAACACATTGAATGCAACACCTTGATGGCATCATCTTTTAGGTTTCTGAATAACTCTACTGGAATTTCATCACATTCACTAACTTTACTAACAGCAGTGCTTGCTAAGGCCCACTTGACTTTGAACTCCAGAAAGTCTGGCTCTGGGTGACTGACCACACCATTATAGTAATCTGGTTCATTAAGATATTTTTGTACAGTTCTTCCATGTATTCTTTCCATCTCTTCTTGATCTCTTCAATGTCTACTAGATCTCTACCATTCTGTCCTTTATTGTGCCCATCTTTGGGCAAAATGTTCTCTTGATATTTCCAATTCTCCTGAAGAGATCTCTAGTCTTTCCTCTTCTGCTGTTTTCTCCTAGTTTAATGCACTGTTCATTGAAGAAGGTCTTCTTGTCTCTCCATGCTAATCTTTGGAACTCTGCATTTAATTGGATATACCTTTCCCTTTATCCCTTGCTTTTCATTTATCTTCTTTCTTTAGCTATTTGTAAAGTCTCCTCAGATAAACACTTTGCCTTCTTGCTTTTCTCTTTCTTTGGGATGGTTTTGTTCACTGACTCCTGTACAATATTACGGGCCTCCATCCATAGTTCTTCAGGCACACTGTTTACAAATTCTAATTCCTTGAATCTATTCTTTAACCTCCACTGCATATTCATAAGGGATTTGACTTAAGTCCTATGTGGCTGGCCTAGTGGTTTTCCCTACTTTCTTTAGCTTAAGCCTGACTTTTGCTACAGAAGCTGATGATCTGAGCTACAGTCAGCTCCCTATCTTGGTTTTCCTGACTGTACACAGCTTCTCCATCTTTGGCTACAAATAATGTAATCAATGTGATTTCAGTACTGACCATTTGGTGATGTCCATGTGTAAAGTCATCTCTTGTGTTGTTGAAGAAGAGTATTTCTATAACCAGTGAAGTCCCCAGGCAGAATTCAGTTAGCCTTTACCCTGCTTCATTTTGTTCTCCAAGGCCAGACTTGCCTATTACTCCAGGTATCTCTCGTCTTCCTATTTTTGCCAATTTTACCAATGGAGAAATTGAAGCTCAGAAAAGTTAGATAACCGACTCATGATTATTGAAGTCAAAGTGCATACTTTTCCCATACACTGTAACTATATGACTATAAACAAAAATCACATGGTCTTTGTGTGGTACAGCACTTCTCAAGATGCTGAATCATATGCAGCATGAAAACCCAGCCAACTAATAATTACTGCTGATTAGATAATTAGTGACTAGACCTGCTAATTACATTTCAACATAGCTGCTGTACGGTAATAAAAACAAAAATAATAGCTCAGTGAAGCATATACGAAGTAGCATTACAAAAACCTAACCATCAAATGTCCCAGTAAATTATTTCAATTAAAACTCTAAGAAATCTCAGGTATATTTTTCTTCCTTTCCTAGATTCTTAGCATTAGCAGACATGATTAGCTGGTTTTGATTGATTTCATACTAGTGAAAAATAAAAAAGGGAAAAGAGGGCAAGAAGTGGAGAAAGAGGAAAAAGAAGAGGAACAGCAGGTTTCAGCATGTGATAAGCTAAAAAATGTTTACTTATGAGATAGGAAATCCTCTTTTGCAGTTGTGTGACACAGGGAAAGTTTTAATCTCAGCCAGGTTCTCTCTATATATAAATTGGCTTAAGACCACCTACCATTAAGCTATTTAGATAAAATGAGACAGTTACTATAAACCATCTGGCACATAAGTAAGTCTTCAATACATTCTAATCCCCTTTGCTCAACCCTACCCCTGTTCCCATCAAAGCACAATGAAGCAGGAAAAAATCAGAATATAGAATTCACTTTACTATTAAGTAGTGCCCAAGAGCAGATGGGGAGCCTAAATGGCGAACCTTCAACTAGATTTGGTTTCCAATGTATACCTGTAAGATATGAACATTAATGACAATTTACATCACAAGTAACTTCAAGACTTATATTGTGAGTGTAATGAAAATGTGCTTGCCTTTAAAAATGTGAGACAAGCAAATGCCATATGACTCAGAAGTTGTGATCTCTATCAAAGAGCAGCTGAGAGAAAGATTCATAGTGGTAACAGTGTGACATCCTGGAGGGACAATTTTATGCTATGCTTATTTTTGTACACAGCTGAAGTGACAAGCTAATATATAGTCTTAAAGCCATTTAAGATGATAGAATGCTCTGCATGTCCTCACTCAGCTACAGTTTTTGGAGGGGAAAAGGATGGGCGTTTGTTTTAAATCACATTTCCAATTTAGTTCATGGAGGATAACAGGCAAAACATTGAAAAAATCAATTTTTTTCCCTAGCTTTTATACCTTCCTCAGTGTCACTCTAATATCTCATCCCTCAACTCTTTCAAAATATTTCATTTTCATGAATTCTCTGAATTAGAAAGAAATATGGAAACTAAATATAATAACACTAAATTTGCTGCAAACAATGCAAAACTAGCTCCATGCTCTATATTAAGTATAAAATGTAAGTGTAAACACAAAATACTAAGTAAATATTTTATTTTTCTAAGAGGTCAGTTGACAAATTGTTAAAAATGTTATAAGGTAAGTGGAGACTTTTCCATCATGTGGAGGGGGAAAGAATTGCCTTAAAGAGAACACAAAAGAGAGCACAGATGATGGGTCCTCTCTGAATCTCTGGTAATCAATCAGTAGTAAGTAGAAAAGTCATCTTGGACACAGAGATGTCAAATAGGAAACAATTTCTTCTGAGCAGAGGTCTATTTCAGGTTTTTATGTGATTCAGCTGAGTTTGAACACCTCACCATGAGGCCACCATAAGACAATCTACAGATATGTGCAGATACCATGGCCCATAACTATCTTTTCAGACATTCTCAATCACCTGGAAAGTAAAGACCATCAAATGCCAAGGATTAAAACTATGTCGCTGACACCACTTTCATAGGTTACTAAATACCTTAGCAAGTTCACATGGACACTTAACCTGATGCTGATTACTTGTTGTTGTTTATTTGCTAAGTCATGTCCAACCCTTTGTGACCCCATGGACTGTAGCCTACCAAGCTACAAGGAAATCCATGAGATTTCCCAGGCAAAATTACTGGAGTGGGTTGCCATTTCTTTTTCCAGGATCTTCCCAAACCAGGGATCGAGTCCACATCTCCTGCATTGGTAGGCAGGTTCTCTACTGCTGACCACTAGGGAATCCTATCGGTTCATATGTAAATTAAAAAATAGGTCAGATTTATATTGTCTGAGTCCACACAAGCCATATTTTTTAATGTAAACAAATACATAGTGCACTTGGAAAAGGACATGATTTATCAATTATGTATGATACTCAGAGGTGATTCCCAAATACAAGGCATAGGTACCAATATCTAAATATAATGTGAGAAGAAATAAAGAGGGTGAGTTGAAGTAAAAGGAAGTTCACTGAACTCTAATATAATTGATTCTATTTAACTGAGTTAAATTTCAATACAAAGCTGAACTCGTTTAACTCTCTCTGTGCATCTGCTACGTCACTTCAGCTGTGCCAACCCTGTGGACTGTAGCCTGCCAGGCTCCTCTGTCCATGGGATTCTCCGGGCAAGAATACTGGAAGGGGTTGCCACGTCCTCCTCCAGAGGGGACTTCCTGACCCAGGGATTGAACCCATGTCTTTTATGTCCCTTATTGACAGGCAGATTCTTTACCACTAGCACCACCTGGGAAGCCCCATTCAGCTCTCTAGATGGTATCTCTTCTCAAGCAGCCAAGTTTTCTTCCCTGGCACTTCTGCAAGTGAGCGCTAGACGTCAGTGGAGATGCGCACAGAGATGTGAATACAAAAGGATGCGTATTTGAATGACTGCTGGGGCAAAGGCAGTAGCCATTTCTGTCAAGTAGACCAATGCAATTCACTCTAATTCTTATGAGTAAACATGCTCTGTAAGGAGAGCAGGATATTTGAGCTGGAAGAGAAACTAACGATCAACTAATCTGACCGTTTCATTTTGTATATTGGAAACATGAAAGGCAGATCTACTCCTCAATCCAGCCAAGTCAGGGGTAGAGAGTGGATTATAGCTGGCCATGTCATGCTGCCAGAATCACATGAGATGTTGGGAGACTGCAGGGTGGGCAGAAGGTTCCTGAATAATTGTTCATTTTGGATTAAACTTATTCATTGAGTGGAGTAGGCAACGGCACCCCACTCCAGTACTCTTGCCTAGAAAATCCCATGGATGGAGGAGCCGGGTGGGCTACAGTCCATGGGGTTGCTAGGACTCAGACACGACTGAGCGACTTCACTTTGAGTTTTCACCTTCATGCACTGGAGAAGGAAATGGCAACCCACTCCAGTGTTCTTGCCTGGAGAATCCCAGGGACGGGGAGCCTGGTGGGCTGCCGTCTATGGGGTCGCATAGAGTCGGACACGACTGAAGCGACTTAGCAGTAGCAGTATTAATTGAGATGACAATTTCAATAAGAGAGAGAAAAAAAAAAACAGAAAAGCTAATGGTATTATATTACTTTTGTTAAAAAATTTACAGTGTTTGGAATTATTTTTTAATATATAATATGAAAAATTTACATTAAACTCTAAATCACACTTTGTTGAGAATTTTTATTCAGTGACATTACAAGCATATATTCCTGTATCAAGCATCAAACTGAACCATTCAAGACAGATTAAGAGATCAGTATGGAGCACTCATCATACCCAGAACACATCACTATCTCTAGTTTTAGGAATTTTAATATGTACATCTCACATTTCACAATAACTTCAAAGAAAGAGAGAGAGAGAGATGCTTTTCGTCAAATCAGTTAGTTCAGATAAAACTGTCCCATCTATACACAGGCAGAGTTGGCCCCATAGACAAAACCTGTGCCAGTAAATAACTGAGATCAGAGAAATAAAAGTTCAAGATTTAGGAAACAGCTTTACCTGCTAAGTGTGTTGTAACTCTCAATTTATAAATGATGGGTCAGTGGGTAACTAAATAATAACATCTTCCCTTTTGGGGTCCTCTGTTTCAACCCCAACTGCTCTAACATCAACTAGTATACTGAAAATCACTTGTGACATAACCCTCTGGAATGAATGTAGACGCCACAAGTTAAGGGCTCAGTCCTCAGAAGACTCACCCTAAGATGCCAACCACAAGTTCAAATGATCTCTAGGTCATTTGCACCACTGACAAACTGGCCATAAATCTGGGAATTCCCACGAGTCTTCTCACATTTGATAATTTGCTAGCACACACAGAGCTCAGGAAAGCACTATACTTATAGTTTTATTATGATGGAAACAACTCAGGAGCAGTCAAATGAAGAGCCTCCTGGGACAGGATATGAAAGTGTCCCCAACACAGAGATACTATGCCCCCAAACCATGGAATCAGCATATTACCCTCCAGGAATACTGATGAGTTCACAAAGCAGGAAGCTGCACTGAGCCTCACATCCAGAGCTTTTGCTGGGATCTCATTATGTCCTGGGATACATGATTAAAGTAAGTCTCTAATCTTATTCCTTTCCCCAGAGGTCAGGCTGGCTGGCACAAGGTCGCAACCCTCTAATTACATGACTGCCTATGATCCGCCTCCTTCCTGAAGCTATTGAGAGGGCCGCCATGAGTCACCTTATTAGCATAAATTCCGGAATGATTCAAGGGGAATCATGAATAACAAAGACACTTATATTTTCAGAAAATCCTAAGGATTTAGAGTCTCCATTCCAGGATATAGGGACAAAGGCCAGCCAAATCTTAATTAAATAACACAGGGACATTGTACTTGTTAAAATATGAAATGAGCCAAACCCAAGACCTGAGTGTGGAGCTGATGATTGAATGGTATGGTGACTTGTTCTGCACCAGAACTACAGATCAGCTTTAATTAAAATGGTCAGCTCTCTCATTTCTTACCTTGTTTTTAGAAAATAATGGAAATTTCAGCCAGAAAATGAACCATTCCAGGGGCACTGACACCATATGGATGGGCCTGCATAATCTACGACATTGAGCACTTTCACATTCCTATTAGGAGTCTATTTAGCAGACTATGAAATTTTTGATCATTAGCCAAAGGGGCTTTTCCCCTAAGCACTGATGTGCTTAAACAATACTATTTTCTTAGTGTATCAAACTCAAAATAGCTGATGCTTATAGCAAACACTTCCAGATAAATGTAGCTATGAAATCTGGAACAGAGAGGTATCAAATCATCCATCTGGTCCCTCACTGTACCTCAGGATGGACAAGATGCCAATCCTTACACTCTTTCAGTATCTCTTCTGGAGATGAGGTTTATGAAACAATTTATCCTGTCCAGCCCTCCAATTCAGATAGAAAATAAAACACTGGAGCTGGAATTGGCAGAACTAAAAGCTAAGTACCAGCTATACCACTCACTTTGAAAATTTTACTTGACCTCTCTGTACTTCGGATTTGTCATTTTTAAAATGAAGATAATGATAATATCATAATTATACAGTAATAATAAAATGTGATAATACATGTATGACTTTAAGGCATTCTGGAAGATGAAGCTGTTAACACAGACAGAATCCTAATTTATGTTCTGACATCATCATCTTCAACAAAATTCTCATTTATTTTTTCTGATATGCTGTGCTTTAGGAACAGTGCATAATTATACACACACACACACACACACACACACACACACACACACGACATATACCCATGCAAACAGTGATGTCTCTTGATTCTAACAAAAGCTTATCAGAGACTTAACATGTATTCCAGTAGTTGTAGCCCCATCATTGGACAAGGTAAAAAGGATGGAAAATAGCCTGAAAATATTTTAAAAGCCTGCCAGAAGGAATTCAAATACTATATAATGCCCATAGTTTGACCATGCCTATAACTCCTTCAGCTTCTCTTTCTGCAGAGATGAATGGCTACCCATGGTAAGTCAGAAACTGCCACCTGTGTACTAAAAATGACAAATCTGATCCCCAGATTCCTGATAGCTAAACTGAAACATTCAGAAATACCAAATACCTAAATTTAGAGCATTCTTCAAAGATTTCATTCTAGAATTGACAGCCATGTGGTTCCAGTCCAAAGGCCAGAGAAGACAATTCATATTTGAGAAGGACAGTCAACCAATGTGTTCAGTCTTCTTTAAGTCATGCCTCTCTCCATGTGCTCAGTTGTTCAGCCACATACAACTCATTGCAACTCTATGGACTGCAGCCAGCCAGGCTCCTCTGTCCATGGGATTCTCCAGGCAAGAGTACTAGAGTGAGTTGCCATTTCCTTCTCCAGGGGATCGTCCCCACCCAGGAACCAAACTCAAGTCTCCTGCATTGCAGGAAGATTCCTTACTGCTGAGCCACCACGGAAGCCCCAGGCTCTCTCCATGGTTCTTCCCATAAGTTCTGGGCTCACAATAGTCAAATATAGTTCTATATATCTTTGCTCTCCATTATTTCCAAATTATAATCAATATATATTGCATTTGCTTGTTCAAACTACACACACTGTTTTCAGCTACTTCTTCTCAGAAAACAGGCTATTTTCCAATACCACCTCATCTCACCATTTTAAATTCACCAGAGTCTCTAAATTCCAAACATCCTTTCATTAAGTTATTCCTAAAACACAGTTCTTGTCTTCTATTGAATATGCTTGGAAAAGGAAATAAGATTTGTATTTTAATTTCATGTCCACAATTTCCATGATTTTTTGAATATACTAATTTATTCTTATTCTAATAGTCATGTTGCCTATTTCTTCACTCTTCAAATAATGGATGCCTTTGAGGGACCAGTACCATGCTAGGCATCAGAGGCACATTGTCAAAAGAAAAAAATAAATGTGGTATCTGCCCCTCCATGAAGCTCACTTTCCGTAGAAGAAGATACACACTAAAAAAAAAAAAAAGAAGAAGAAGAAGAAGAAAGTAACTGATATAAAAAATTAATTCAAAAGAAAGAAACATATGGGACTGACAGGAGAATAGGGAGGCAGAAAAGCTATCTTAGAAAGAGGCTCAAGGAAGGATTATGTAAGGAGGTAAAACAGGCTGAAGAATAAAGGATCAGGAGGAAAAACATCAAGAACCTGCCAGCTAGAAGGAACTGCAATATGAGGCTACGAGACAGGAACTAGCTTGGGCTGGTTTAAAGGAAAAAATGTTCAGCGTGACCAGGCAACAGAGATTGAAAGAAGAGTGACAGGTAGCAACCTAGAAGTGACAATGAGTGGTTATGTGGATGATGAAACTATTTTAAAGTCCTGAGATAAGAGATAAGGGGATATAAAAGGGAAAACTGCCTCCATTTACTGCAAGAAAACCAGCACCCTCTGAAGAAAGCTTTCAGTTTAGGCAAGGAAGCCAAAGGACTGCTTTGTGACAGGCAACTTGAGGATGATGAGAATCTGCTAGCAAGCAGGAAGGAGTACTGGAGGCACGGTGGAATGTGGGCACAAAGTGGGAGTCGGATCAAGGCTGTGCAGAGCAGTACAAGGAGAAGACCCCAGGCGGTGAGAGGCTTAAGCTTTACCCCAGGTAGCAACTGGGATAAGTAGGGATAAAAGGCAAATGGGATCTGTCCTTACTGTCCTGCTGATGACAGAGGACAACCAACACTGTTGGAGCCTCCAGAGATGTTACCCATGAGACTGTGGACTGCTTTGGTGAGATGGGGTTGGGCACTACCTTTAGCTTCCAAAGGCTAGTCGATGTGGTGCATTAACCATCCCAGTGGCATGAAATCTATAACGACCTTAAAGATTGCTGAGATAGAGATGACAGGAAAGTGGGGAGATTTGGTCACTTTAACAGTGCTCATGACCAAAGGCTCATATTTTATGTTTCTTCCTTCTGGTGCAGGCCAGCTTTAAATTATTTCTGTAATCTGATGGTGTCCTGATATATAAAATTTAAAAAAAAATACGTATTTTTGAACTAACAGAGAATTCATCTACTTCCCTGTTTTCCAAATGTGGGCCAAAGAAGAAATTAAAAAATTCAGTGGGTTGGAAAAACTTCCCACTAAAACAAGATAAGTGGTCAATTTAAAATTTGAAAAATGGTTATGAAACATATTCACAATTGCAGTCCTCCCCCTAGAAACCAAGAAAATACTCTGAAGTTAGGCAGGAAAAATATAGACAGAAACTACCATGATTACGGGAAATGGTGAGGCTGCAGTTCTGGAAATTCCCCACTCCATTCGGATAAAAAATGCTTAACAGCACATATATCATTCATCAGTTACACTATATAGATCTCCTGAAAAAGAAAGTGTTCCATTCTCATCCTCCAGCACTTGTTTTGACATATGTTCCATACATGCAAAACTCTACCCCATAGTCAACTCATATCATCAGTTTTCCAAATCTGAAAAAAATTTTATTCTTAAATTTTGCATTTCTCAACTTATGAAAGCTACTAAGACTTCATGTGTGTATAAGGGAGTTTAATCCAGGCTGCTGCTGCTGCTAAGTCGCTTCAGTCATGTCCGACTCTGTGCAACCCCATAGACAGCAGCCCACCAGATTCCCCCGTCCCTGGGATTCTCCAGGCAAGAACACTGGAGTGGGTTGCCATTTCCTTCTCCAATGCATGAAAGAGACAAGTGAAAGTGAAGTTGCTCAGTTGTGTTCAACTCCTAGCGACCCCATGGACTACAGCCTACCAGGCTTCTCCATCCATGGGATTTTCCAGGCAAGAGTACTGGAGTGGGGTCCCATTGCCTTTTCCAGGCAGCTACTCATAAAACATAAATGTAGCGTCACTACACAACTCTTTTTGGTGTGCTGTTTGGTGTTAAAAAGAGAGCTTTTGTATTAAATGTATAACTATAGATACATACACATGTATATTACAGATTATATACTTATATACTTAATGTAGAAGCTCTGTTTTATACATATATATAGGGAGAGAGGGCTTCCCAGGTGGCACAGTGGTACAGAATCTGCCTGACAATACAGGAGATACAAGAGATGCAGGTTCCATCCCTGGGTCCAGAAGATCCCCAGGACAGGGAAATGGCAACCCACTCTAGTATTCTCACCTGGGAAATCCCACGGACAGAGGAACCTGGTGGTCTACAGTCCATGGGGTTGCAAAGAGTTGGACATGACTCTGACTGAGCACAGAGAGAGAAATAGAAATAGAGTGCCAGCACACCACAAATGACTCAAGTTACACAGTCTCGTCTCTTTGCAAGAGTCCCGTGGGGTAAGGCTGCCCTCACTCAGGCTTCTAGTTCACCTAAAATCCCACAGTGCACACTGTAAGGTCAGACACGAGCTGAGGATGCCTTGAACAAATGAGGAAATAATTCTCTTAATGCCTTCCTTAGCAGTACACATTGCCTAACATTATGAAGCAAGATAATCATAGCTATTACACAGCTTGCAGCTTGTGGGTATCGTTCCTTTTCTTCCCCATATCCCATCCTAAACTCCCATTACCAGGGACTAGAGCAGTCAATCTGTGCAAGTCCACATGAGAGAAGACCTATAGGCAGCCAAATAATTTCTGTTACAACATGCAAGGAAAAACACTACTGAAGTTGGCTACTAAAGCTGCACATTGGCCTGATGGTTTTGCATCATCAAAGAGAGAAAACACTGAAACTAGGAGGCTGGTGTCCCTGTAGAGAGACTGCTAGATATACCATGGCTCTAATGTGGCAAGGGGTATCAAGATGCTCTCCAAAGTACTGTGCTCTGATAGTCTGACTTCCTAAGTACCTCTAGTTTGGTGAGACATTAACCAGCTGCTTCCACAGAGAAGTCTTCAAATATCAAATGGAGATAGTTAAGATCTTTCCCCAAACCACTTCAGCCCGCTGAAGTGACTTGTGATGAAGGGCAATCCAATCCTCTGAGATGCATGTGGGCAAAGAGTAGAAAGAGATCACTAAATTACAGCTGAGAAGCAATCAGAACAAAAAGGTGCAACTGCAAGAGGGAGCAGAACTAGTGCCCTGCATTATGGCTGTAGGCTTGATGGATAACCATGTCACCAACAGACTGACTGGGCAGCAGCTACTAGTTATGTGGGTGCCTCTTCTGAGCCAAGCTTCAGGTCAACTCAGGGCTGCTTCAGGTCAACTTCAGGCTTCCCTGGTGGCTCAGACAGTAAAGAATCTGCCTGCAATGCAGGAGACCTGGGTTGGCTCTGTGGGTTGGGAAGATCCCCTGGAGAAGGGAAAGGCTACCCACTCTAGTATTCTTGCCTGGAGAATCCCATGAGCAGAGGAGCCTGACCGTGACCGGCTAGTCCATGGGGTTGCAAAACATTAAACACTACTGAGCAACATTTTGCTTCATTTTTCAGGTCAACTCAGAGCCTAAGCATTAGAGTCACAGATGGCAACCAACTCTGGAGAAAGTAAAACTTTTTAATCACAATATAAGCTTCAAGTGTAGGGACAGAGGGAGAAAACACAAAACTAACCAAGGAATCACTCAGTACCCTTGCTTTCGCAAGTGAGAAAGCAAAATAATTGAAACAATGCTTCTCTAGAAGACCTGAAATGTTCCTAACACCACCATGTAACAGGAACATAAAATAACTTTCTCTTTCAAAAGAGCAATAATTAGATGATGTTCTTGAATTGAGAAGTCTATGTTGTTTCAAATATAGTTTTTATTAGTCTAAAAGAAATTAATGCTGTTAGCAGGAATATAAAGATCAGATAAGTGTGCAATAAAAAACATTGCTACCTTCCAAGGCAACCACTATTATTTTATCATTCCTTTCTTCTCTTTTCTATATATATACTTTTTACATAGTTGATATACTAAATATAAAACATTACATCCTACTTTTTCAGTTATTATAATAAATGTTTTCCAACTGACTTGATATTTTCGTATACTTGGTTTCCTTGTTATGAATTTTTCTTTTCTTTTAGGCTATACTAAGTGCAATATATAGTCTAACTTGTAGATGTACTACATAGTGATAAATTTTTAAAACATAGTTTATGAATTCTTACAAGGTTCAAATCACCAGGCTAAAGAGAAAAATCTAAGAGTGAAGTTTCTGCCTCTAGCAGAATTAGAAATAGGGAACTCCAGAGACACTACTGCATTTCAGACTCTTGTTGACCATGATGGCTACTCCATTTCTTCTGAGGGATCCCTGCCCGCAGTAGTAGATATAATGGTCATCTGAGTTAAATTCACCCATTCCAGTCCATTTTAGTTTGCAGATTCCTAGAATGTCAATGTTCACTCTTGCCCTCTCCTGTTTGACCACTTCCAATTTGCCTTGATCCATGAACCTAACATTCTAGGTTCTTATGCAATATTGCTCTTTAAAGCATCAGATCTTGCTTCTATCACCAGTTACATCCACAACTGGGTCTTGTTTTTGCTTTGGCTCCATCCCTTCTTTCTTTCTGGAGTTATTTTTCCACTGATCTCCAGTAGCATATTGGGCACCTACTGACCTGGGGAGTTCCTCTTTCAGTATCCTATCATTTTGCTTTTTCATACTGTTCATGGGATTCTCAAGGCAAGAATACTGAAGTGGTTTGCCATTCCCTTCTCCAGTGGACCACATTCTGTCAGATGTCTCCACCATGACCCACCTGTCTTGGGTGGCCCCAAGGGTATGGCTTAGTTTCATTGAGCTAGACAAGGCTTTGATCTTAGTGTGATTAGACTGACTAGTTTTCTGTGATTATGGTTTCAGTGTGTCTTCCCTCTGATGCCCTCTTGGAACACCTACCGTCTTACTTGGGTTTCTCTTACCTTGGACACAGGGTATCTCTTCACAGCTGCTCCAGCAAAGCACACCCGCTGCTCCTTACCTTGGATGAGGGGTATCTCCTCACCACCACCCCTTCTGACCTTGAATGTGGAGAAGCTCCTCTTGGCCCTCCTGCGCCCATACAGCCACAGCTCCTTGGACGTGGGATTGCTCCTCTTGGCCGCCACTCCTGGCCTCAGGCATGGGGGTAGCTCCTCCTGGCCTCTTCCCCTGACCTCAGATGTGGGGTAGCTCCTCTCAGCCACTCCTGAGAAAAACATCTATTTCTGCTTTATTCACTATGCCAAAGCCTTTGACTGTGTGGATCACAATAAACTGTGGAAAATTCTGAAAGAGACAGGAATACCAGACCACCTGACCTGCCTCTTGAGAAACCTATATGCAGGTCAGGAAGCAACAGTTAGAACTGGACATGAAACAACAGACTGGTTCCAAATAGGAAAAGGAGTACGTCCAGGCTGTATATTGTCACCCTGCTTATTTAACTTCTATGCAGAGTACATCATGAGAAACACTGGGCTGGAAGAGACACAAGCTGGAATCAAGATTGCCAGGAGAAATATCAATAACCTCAGATATGCAGATGATACCACTCTTATGGCAGAAAGTGAAGAGGAACTAAAAAGCCTCTTGAAGAAAGTGAAAGAGGAGAGTGAAAAAGTTGGCTTAAAGCTCAACATTCAGAAAACAAATATCAATTTGGATTCCTTTTATTTCTTTTTTTGCTCTGATCGCTGTGGCCAAAACTTCCAGTAAGATGTTGAAGAGTAGTGGTGAAAGTGGACACCCTTGTCTTGTTCCTGACTTTAGGGGAAATGGTTTCAATTTTTCACCATTGAGGATAATGTTAGCTGTGGGTTTGTCATATATAGCTTTTATTATGTTGAGGTATGTTCCTTCTATTACTGCTTTCTGGAGAGTTTTTATCATAAATGGATGTTGAATTTTGTCAAAGGCTTTTTCTGCATCTATTGAGATAATCATATGATTTTTATTTCTCAGTTTGTTAATGTGATGAATTACATTGATTGACTTGCAGATATTGAAGAATCCTTGCATCCCTGGGATAAAGCCCACTTGGTCATGGTGTATGATCTTTTTAATGTGTTGCTGGATTCTGATTGCTAGGATTTTGTTAAGGATTTTTGCATCTATGTTCATCAGTGACATTGGCCTGTAGTTTTCTTTTTTTGTGGTGTCTTTGTCAGGTTTTGGTATTAGGGTGATGGTGGTCTCATAGAATGAGTTTCGAAGTTTACATTCCTCTGCAATTTTCTGGAATAGCTTCAGTAAGATAGGTGTTAGTTCTCAAAATTTTTGGTAGAATTCAGCTGTGAAGCCGTCTGGACCTGGGCTTTTGTTTGCTGGAAGATTTCTGATTACAGTTTCAATATCCATGCTTGTGATGGGTCTGTTAAGATTTTCTATTTCTTCCTGGTTCAGTTTTGGAAAGTTGTACTTTTCTAAGAATTTGTCCATTTCTTCCAAGTTGTCCATTTTATTGGCATACAATTGCTGATAGTAGTCTCTTATGATTCTTTGTATTTCTGTGTTGTCTGTTGTGATCTCTCCATTTTCATTTCTAATTTTGTTGATTTGATTTTTTTCTCTTTGTTTCTTGATGAGTCTGGCTACAGACGACATGATCCTCTACATAGAAAATCCTAAAGACTCGACCAGAAAACTACTAGAGCTAATCAATGAATATAGTAAAGTTGCAGGATATAAAATCAACACTCAGAAATCCCTTGCATTCCTATACACTAATAATGAGAAAGTAGAAAAAGAAGTCAAGGAAACAATCCCATTCACCATTGCAACGAAAAGAATAAAATACTTAGGGATATACCTACCTAAAGAAACTAAAGACCTATATATCGAAAACTATAAAACACTGATGAAAGAAATCAAAGAGGACACTAATAGATGAAGAAATATACCATGCTCATGGGTCGGAAGAGTCAATATAGTGAAAATGAGTATACTACCCAAAGCAATCTACAGATTCAATGCAATTCCTATCAAGCTACCAGCAGTATTTTTCACAGAACTAGATCAAATAATCTCAAGATTTGTATGGAAATACAAAAAACCTCGAATAGCCAAAGCAATCTTGAGAAAGAAGAATGGAACTGGAGGAATCAACTCGCCTGACTTCAGGCTCTACTACAAAGCCACTGTCATCAAGACAATATGGTACTGGCACAAAGATGAAAATATAGATAAATGGAACAAAATAGAAAGCCCTGAGATAAACCCACACACCTATGGACACCTTATCTTTGACAAAGGAGGCAAGAATATACAATGGAGTAAAGACAGTCTCTTTAACAGGTGGTGCTGGGAAAACTGGTCAACCACTTGTAAAAGAATGAAACTAGACCTCTGTCTAACACCATACACAAAAATAAACTCAAAATGGATTAAAGATCTAAATGTAAGACCAGAAACTATAAAACTCCTAGAGGAAAACATAGGCAAAGCACTCTCCAACATAAATCACAGCAGGATCCTCTATGATCCACCTCCCAGTATACTGGAAAAAAAGCAAAAATAAACAAATAGGATCTAATTAAAATTAAAAGCTTTGCACAACAAAGGAAACTATAAGCAAGGTGAAAAGACAGCCTTCTGAATGGGAGAAAACAATAGCAAATGAAGCAACTGACAAACAACTAATCTCAAAGATATACAAACAACTTATGTAGCTCAACTCCAGAAAAAGAAAAGAACCAATAAAAAAATGGGCCAAAGAACTAAATAGGCATTTCTCCAAAGAAGACATACGGATGGCTAACAAGCACATGAAAAGATGCTCACCATCACTTATTATCAGAGAAATGCAAATCAAGACCACAGTGAGGTACCATTTCACACCAGTCAGAATGGCTGCGATCCAAAAGTCTACAAGCAATAAATGCTGGAGAGGATGTGGAGAAAAGGGAACCCTCTTACACTGCTGGTGGGAATGCAAACTAGTACAGCCACTATGGAAAAGAGTGTGGAGATTCCTTAAAAAATTGCAACTAGAACTGCCTTATGATCCAGCAATCCCACTGCTGGGCATACACACCAAGGAAACCAGAATTGAAAGAGACACATGTACCCCAATGTTCATTGCAGCACTGTTTATAATAGCCAGGACATGGAAGCAACCTAGATGTCCAACAGCAGTTGATTGGATAAGAAAGCTGTGGTACATATACACAATGGAGTACTACTCAGCCCTTAAAAAGAATAAATTCGACTCAGTATTAATGAGATGGATGAAATTGGAGCTGATTATACAGAGTGAAGTAAGCTAGAAAGAAAAACACCAATACAGTATACTGACACATATATGTGGAATTTAGAAGGATAGTAATGATGACCCTCTATGTGAGATAACAAAAGAGACTCAGAGGTATAGAACCGACTTTTGGACTCTGAGGGAGAGGGAGAGGGGGGGATGATTTGGGAGAATGGCATTGAAACATGTATACTATCTTGTAAGAACGAAGCGTCAGTCTATGTTCAATACAGGATGCAGGATGCATGGGGCTGGTGCACGGGATGATTCAGCGAGATGATATGGGGTGGGAGGTGGGAGGGGGCTTTGGCATTGGGAGATCATGGACACTTGTGGCTGATTCATGTCAATGTATGGCAAAACAAATACAGTATTGTAATGTAGAATAAAGTATTTTAAAAAAAAGAAAAAAAGAAAAAAAAAGAAAATATCATGGCATCTGGTCCCATCACTTCATGGGAAATAGATGGGGAAACAGTGGAAACAGTGTCAGACTTTTTTGGTGGGGGGCTCCAGAATCACTACAGATGGTGATTGCAGCCATGAAATTAAAAGATGCTTACCCCTTGGAAGAAAAGTTATGATGAACCTAGATAGCATATTCAAAAGCAGAGACATTACTTTGCTGACTAAGTTCCCTCTAGTCAAGACTATGGTTTTTCCTGTGGTCATGTATGGATGTGAGAATTGGACTGTGAAGAAAGCTGAGTGCCAAAGAATTGAGGCTTTTGAACTGTGGTGTTGGAGAAGACTCTTGAGAGTCCCTTGGACTGCAAGGAGATCCAAACAGTCCATTCTGAAGGAGATCAGTCCTGGGATTTGTTTGGAAGGAATGATGCTAATGCTAAGAATCCAGTACTTTGGCCACCTCATGCAAAGAACTGACTCATTGGAAAAGACTCTGATGCTGGGAGGGATTGGGGCAGGAGGAGAAGGGGACGACAAGAGGATGTGATGGCTGGATGGCATCACCGACTTGATGGACATGAGTTTGAGTGAACTCCGGGAGTTGATGACGGACAGGGAGGCCTGGCGTGCTGCGATTCATGGGGTCGCAAGGAGTCGGACACGACTAAGCGACTAAACTGAACTGAGTGCCACTACATATAAATGAAGAGTGCAGCAGAGACACAGGGAACTCTATCCTTATGCTTATCATCTTGTTGGTTACCATTTACAAATGAAAGAAAGATAAGATCTAAAATATTTTTTTTGTGATTTCTCTCTCACTTCTCAACAAACTCCTGGTGTCTAAGACCCACTTCAAAATCATATTTTCACACCTCTCCCCATTTTCCTCTCCTCCAGGAAGACTTCATTATTCCCCATTTGTGCTTTCATGGAACTTTAAACAGAACTCTGTGATTTAGCACATTTATTATATTATTAATTTTCTGTCACTGCTTCACCCTCTTCCTGAGTCTATGAGTTTTTTGAAGAAATAAGTACTTTACATTTATTTGTTTCTCAAAATCTAGCTGTGACCAGCAGAGAGCCAGAGATCAATCAATATTTTTTCTGAGTGATTGCAAGTAAATAAATAAAAATTTTTTTCTAAAAATTTGGTTATATAATACTGCACACTTTCTATTCTTAATAAAGAAAATAAACATATCTGAAGTCCAAAATTATTTTTAAACTATGCTCATATAGACACTTTAATAGAATTCTCAAATCAACATTTAAGATATCATCTCTTTAACTTTTTGAAGAAAATGCATAATGATACTTGCATTTCCAAAGAATGACATTCTGATTATTTTTGTGAGTATATCGGCAACTTGGTATCATGGTGATTAAAACTACAAATAGAACTGGTTAATGATAGAAGCCACAGGGGAGACAAACACTTTACAGCTTAACAGAGGTTTAAGAAGATTTCCTTTTAAATCAAGAGTGTCAAGGAGAACTATAAAATTATTCATTTTCTTTTTCAACTGTCACGAATCCATGTCAATAAATTCTAAAGGACAGCATAGGAGAACAGAGGACAGCTCAGAATGTTTATCCACAATCACATAACAAATCAGAAAGGAAGTGGTAATCCGTGATTATACATTTCCTCACACGGATTTGGGACATCTTGAGATTATTTGAAAAGCTTTTTAATCCTTTGTTGCCTGGGGAGGGGTGGGGAAAGTCTGCTCTAAAAGTTAAGGAGGGAAATGCCAATATTGTTTCTTGATTTCTTTTTCTAATTTTATTTCATATTCTTTGCTATATATTTTAAATTTATAGAGCACAGAAAAATAATTTTATATAAACTGTCATATTTTATAGATAACATTAGAATGATGAAAAGCTAAAATAAAAAATATATATCCAATATGTAAGACATACTTACAGGATATGTGCAAGAATACATGAGTTTCCTCACAGACAACAATTCAATTTATATCTTACTAAATAAATTCAATTTTAATTTTGCTTGGCATTGATTCCAAATGAATCTAGTACAGGCTCTTTGGAGGGGAGTTATCTATTATAGCAATCACCATTGCAAAGAACCAAAGAAGCAATTGAATCAGAAAAACAATTTGCAAACAGCCAAACTGATAATTTTAAAGGAGATGAACTCTAACACAGAGAAAGTATAAACTTTTTTTTCCTTCAGCTAACATACAGTGGTTTCTCTTTAGCCAGACAAATGAGGCTGATTGTGTTTTTAGGAGAAGTTCATTCTAAGACTTGGAAAATGTCTTTCTAGAAATGCCCTTTCATTCACTAGCCCTGGAACAGCAAACATCCCTGGATAACCTGGTGCTGAGATCATTCTTTCAAGCTATCTACTTGACTTAGGCAATCTCCTATTGAGGATATTATTAAGACCCTCCAGTCTGGCTTGGGCTTCCCTGATAACTCAGTTGGTAAAGAATTCTCCTGCAGTGCAGGAGACCCCAGTTCGATTCCTGGGTTCAGAAGATCTGCTGGAGAAGGGATAGGCTACCCATTCTAGTATTCTTGGGCTTCCCTGGTGGCTCAGCTGGTAAAGACTCCACCTGCAATGAGGGAGACCTGGGTTCAATCTGTGGGTTGGGAAGATCCCCTGGAGAAGGGAAAGGCTACCCACTCCAGTATTCTGGCCTGGAGAATTCCGTAGACTGTGTAGTCCAAGGCGTCGCAAAGAGTCAGACACAACTGAGTGACTTTCACTCATTCATTCCCAATCTGGCCAGAGTCACACTTTCAGGGTTTGAAAAGACACAGCTGTCCCAGTGAGAACTGAGTGCCCTAGGGTGATCATTAAATGGGGAGACATTTGAGCAGGACAGTTGGAAAATAGGTGTTGATTGCTGACTAGAGAGCCCTGAGTAATCATCTTGGCTTAGTTTAAGCACATAAGGTTATGGCTCTACTGCGAAATTTCATATAGCAGAGTGCATAAACCAACAAACGACTCATCGTGCGTTTTATTACGACTGCAGCCATTCTGACTGTCCACTTGGAACCAAAACTAAAAAACAGAGCAACTGTATATAAAGCATTCAAATCTACACACAGTTTTCACCACTTTTTAAAAATTAAAAATATTTTTTGGCCCTTATGAAGCTTTTAATGGACCTCAATAAAATCATTTCAAATAACAACAAAGAATTTTTAGGAATGCCTCATTTAACTCTTCTTGGAAATTTCTATTCAATGATTCTCCAATTCTATCAACTCCAGAGAGAAAAAGATATCATTATTCCTTTTTTTTATTATAATAATGTTCTATTAAATACAAAAAGGCTTATTAGTATATATTTTAAAAGTAACTCAATAAAATGAACATTGTATACTCTCCACTAAGCCTACAAATAAAACATTACAGAAATCTTTGAAGCCTCCTGTATAGCCATTCCTGAACCTAACACTTTTATTTCTTGACATTTTTAAGGTAAGTAGCAACCTGAATTATGGATTTATCTTTCCCTTACTAATCTTTATAGTTTTACTACAAAATTATGTATGTCAAAAAACAGTAGTTTTTTTACTTTGCATATTGCAATAATTCTATATGCATTCTTTTACACTTTTCAGTTTAATAATATGATTAAGAGATTCATTCATGTGATACTTATAGCTATAATTAACTCATTTTAACTTGTTGTATATTATTCTACCATATAATCATACCAATATATTTATCCATAATGGTATTGACAACATTTAGGTTATTTTCTGTTTTTTGGTTTTTTTTTTTCTATAAGCAATGGTAATTTGAACTTACTTCTTGTTGACACTGGCAGTAAATTTTCAAGGATATATATCTAGAAGTAAAATGTCTAAGTCGTATGATACCTGTCTCTTTTTGTGTATTGGGTTCATATGACTTGTTCATGATTTAAATGAACTTGCTTTAACCTACTTGTTTATGACAAGGACCACAAAACAGGAAGGTTGCGGTATTGCCTTGCATTGGTCAGTCGTGTCTGACTCTTTGCAACCCCGTGGACTGTAGCCGACTAAGCTCCTCTGTCCATGGGATTCTCCAGGCAAGAATACTGGAGTGGGCTGCCATTCCCTTCCCCATAGTGAGGTATAGTTGATGTAGAATAAAATTCACACACTTAAACAACTTTATGAATTTTGATATATGGATACAGCCATGGATGGAACCACCAAAAAAATCATGATAATGAACATACCTATCACACACAAAAGTTTCCTCATGACCTTTATAATGAATTCCCCCTCTTCCCTACTACTCCGCTCCCAGGCAACTACTACAACAGAGGGCATACAATGTTCATTTCATGGTTAATTTTTTTTATGTAGACAATCAAAACACTCTTAAATGCTATTTGTTTCTTTTTTCCTAAAACTTAAAATATTTTTTCTCTTGACTTTCTTCATTATTTAGGATTTCCAGCACAATATTAAGTGAAGATGACAGTAAGAGTCATTTCCTTGATCTTAATTTTAAAGGAAAATAGTTTATTTAATATTTATTACATAGAATCTTTTCTTTAATATTTTCTTTTATCAAATTCTCTTGGAAGTTTCCTCTATATGTAATATCCTAGAAGGTTAGTACACTGTATTATGAATATTACTGTATACTTCATTTACTGGGAAATTATTTTCTCCTTAAATCTATTTATGGAATAGAAATAGACTTTCTAATCTTAAACCAGCCTTACTTAAGGGCTAAACCCAAACTGAGCATCATAAAGTACCTTGTTTACACTACACTAGATACAGTTTGCTAATAAGTTATCCAGGATTTTTACTCATTGTTCATCATGGAAATTAGCGTATAATTTTCCTTACTCCTGTAAATCTTTTCTGGTGTTTATTAGTTCAGTTCAGTTCAGTCACTCAGTTGTGTCTGACTCTTTTTGACCCCATGAATTGCAGCACACCAGGCCTCCCTGTTCATCACCAACTCCCGGAGTTCACTTAGACTCACGTCCACTGAGTCAGTGATGCCATCCAGCCATCTCATCCTCTGTCGTCCCCTTCTCCACCTGCCTCCAGTCCCTCCCAGCATCAGAGTCTTTTCCAATGAGTCAACTCTTCGCATGAGGTGGCCAAAGTACTGGAGTTTCAGCTTCAATATCATTCCCTCCAAAGAAATCCCAGGGCTGATCTCCTTCAGAATGGGTTGGTTGGATCTCCTCGCATTCCAAGGGACTTTCAAGAGTCTTCTCCAACACCACAGTTCAAAAGCATCAATTCTTTGGCACTCAGCTTTCTTCACAGTCCAACTGTCACATCCATACATGACCACCGGAAAAACCATAGCCTTGACTAGACGGACATTTATTGGAAAAGTAATGTCTCTGCTTTTGAATATGATATCTAGGTTGATCATAACTTTTCTTCCAAGGAGTAAGCATCTTTTAATTTCATGGCTGCAGTCTGGTGTGTATTAAGGTCATATTAACCTTATAAAAAAAGAGCTGGAGAGTGTTGCCTCTTTTATTATTATTCTCAGAAAAAAGTTTGTATAGGATTGGAATGAATTGTTATAAATATATACACACACACACACACACACACACACACACACACATATATATATCCCCCCCCTACACCCCCCCCCTTTTTCCATTTATCTGTCAAGGACATTCAGGTTCCTTCCATGTCTTGGCTGTTATAAATAATGCTGTATGAACCTTGGCGTGCATGTATCTTTTTGAATTAGAGTTTTCTTCTTTTCTGGATATATGCCCAGGAGTGGGATTGTTGGATCATAAGGTAACTATTTTTAGTTTTCAAAGGAACCTCCATACTGTTCTCCCTAGTGGCTGCACCAATTTACATTCCCACCAACAGTTGCCTTTTCTCCACATACCCTTGTTCTACTTTTTTTTAATGTATTTTATACATTTTTAAATTTAATTTCCAATCTTTACTCTTTAAGCATGTAATGTAATAAACTGATCTTTAAATATTGCTTTAACATTTAAATCTTTTGATATATAATTTCAAAGAATAAAATTCACAAATCTTAAATCTTTATTCTAATGTTTTGACAGTTGTGTATGTCTATGTGTTATGAATCATACTGAGATCTAGAACATGTACATTACATCTGAGTATTCCATCATGCTCCCTTTCCTGTCTTCCCTCAGAGGCACTATATTTTCTAAAATCTTTCATACAGAGTAGTTTTGCATGTTCTTGAACTTCATACAAATGTAACAGTATAGTATATATTCTCTTCGGTCCATATTGTTCACGTTACCAATAGGTTGTTCCTTTTTATTACTGAGTGAATATATCACCACTTGTTTATCCATTCATCTCTTGATATATACTCAGCTTGTTTCTGGTTTACTGTTGTTGTTCAGTCACCAAGTCATGTCCAACTCTTTGCGACACCATGGACTGCAGCATGCCATGGTTCCTTGCCCCTCGGCATCTCCCGAAGTTTGCCCAAGTTTATGTCCAGTGCATTGGTGATGCCAACCAGCCATCTCATCCTCTGATGTTCTCTTCTCCTACTCTCAAACTTTCCTAGCTTCAGGGACTTTTCCAATGAGCCAACTGCATCAGATGACCAAAATACTGGAGCTTCAGCTTCATCATCAGTCCTTTCAATGAGTATTCAAGGTTGAATTCCCTTAAGATTGGCTAGTTTGATCTCTCTGCTGTCCAGAAAGACAGTTGGAAGGCATCAATTCTTTGGCACTCAGACTTCTTTATGGTCCAGGTCTTACAACTGTATGTGACCACTGGGAAGACCATAGCCTTGACTATATGACCTCTGTCTGCAGAGTAATGTCTCTGCTTTTCAACACACTGTCTAGGTTTGTCATTTCTTTCCTGATGAGATGCAATTGTCTTCTGATTTCATGGCTGCAGTCACGATTTGCAGTGATTTTAGAGCCCAGGAAAAGGAAATCTGTCACTACTTTCACACTTTTCCTATTTGTCATGAAGCAATGGGGCTGGATGCCATGATCTTAATATTTTTAATATTTGGTTTTAAGCTGGCTCCTTCACTCTCCTCCTTCACCCTCATCAAGAGGTTCCTTAGTTCCTCTTTGCTTTCTGCCATTAGAGTGGTATCACCCACACACATCAGGTTGTTGATGTTTCACCCACCTATCTTGATTCTGGCTTGTAACTCATCCAACCCAGCTCCGTGTATACGTTAAATAAACAGAGTGACAGCAGACAGGGCTGTAGTACCTCTTTCTCAGTCCTGAACCAATTAGTTGTTCCATTCAGGGTTCTAACTGTTGCTTCTTGACTAGCATACAGGTTTCTCAGGAGACAGGTAAGATGGTCTGGTATTCCCATCTCTTTAGGTGATAGGTTTCTGCTTTGCTGCTGCTGCTAAGTCTCTTCAGTCATGTCCGACTTTGTGCCACCCCATAGACAGCAGCCTACCAGTCTCCCCCATCCCTGGGATTCTCCAGGCAAGAACACTGGAGTGGGTTGCCATTTCCTTCTCCAAAGCATGAAAGTGAAAAGTGAAAGTGAAGTCACTCAGTCATGTCTGACTCTTAGCGACCCCATGGACTGCAGCCCACCAAGCTCCTCCATCCATAGGATTTTCCAGGCAAGAGTAATGGAGTGGGGTGCCATTGCCTTCTCTGAGGTTTCTGCTTTAGGGCTCTTATAAATAATAACTTGTTGTAAAATGTCTATCTTTTTTCCATTTTAAAAACTATGATTTTTATCTTAACATTAATTGTAAATTTTAAAAAATATTTTCTGAACTTAGTACTTTGTCAGATATTTCTTACAGTCACTGACTTGAATTTTTATTTCTGAATGATGTGTTTTAGTTAGCAAATATTCAATTTCCAGAAAGTCCAGTTTGATCTCTCTTCTGTCTGAGTTAGTGTCTTTTTCAGCCTGTCAAAGTATTTTTGAGCACCTCAAAAGACATGAAGATATGCACACTTCTATTGTTTTCTTCTGGAAGCTTAATGATTTTAACTTTCATGTTTATGATCCACCTTGATTTGTGCATGGAATGAGATATGTTACAGTTTTAAACTCTCTACTGAAAACTTTATTTGATGAATATATCTTATTTCAAAATTTTAGTTTTATTATTTTTAATCTGCTTAATGAGTTTTATAATATCTTCATTAATGTTTTTGATACATTTATTTTTCAAAGGCTGTTTTTTCTTCTGTGGCAATAAATTCCAATAATTCAGATTCCAATAATTCAGATTTTCATTCCTGTCTCCATTGGTAGGCGGGATTTTCCTTTCACTGAGGATATAGCTTTTTGGGGTCCCTGGTTTGGGCAAGATTTCCTTTTAGATTTCTCAATGAATGAAGGCTATTTTTCACATTCTTTTTCTCAGCCTTTCCAAGATTTTTAAGTGTGTCCTCAGGGTCATTATTAATTTAATAGTTGCCCTAGGATAACCAGCTATTTTGTGCTTGGTTAACTTTCTGAAGTCCAGGTTACATTCCATTTTTAGCCTCTGATTATTTTTTTTCAGAGTTAGTTTGATGGCATACTTAAAATACAGCTAGTATTTTTCAATGTCTCAATTTATTTTGAAGTAAAATGCTTGTTGAGGATTTCTACTCCACTATATTGTCACAAATTGAAAGCCCATTTTCTTTCAAACTGTTTACAGTCTCATCAGCTATTAATGATGTAATCCATTAGTAGCCATCAACATTAAAAGACAAAATTAGAGGTATACTGCATTTCACAGCATAATTACACATTATGCTGCAGTACAGTGAACACAGATGATGTATGACACATGGTGTACCACTGTGGATCAGGTGACCAGAGATTTCTTTTGATTAAAATATTAACACTGCATTGATGCTTAAATTAACATAGAAATGAATAAACATCTTCCATCCTCTGGAAGAGGGAATGGCCACCCATTCCAGGACTCTTGCCTGGAAAATTCCAAGGACAGAGGAACCTGGCAGGCTACAGTCCATGTGGTCACAAGGAGTAGGACACACTGAGCGACTGAGCATCTCTGAAATGCTCTGCATGTTTTATGGGGATGGTAGTATGGTGTAATGGGTAGGCCCCTCTCCTACCTGGATGTGAACTATCCAAGAAGGGACTGTGGATGAATTCTACTTTAGACCTCAGGGAAAACACTGAAAAGATACTCTATTCTTTTGGCCTATGTTCCGCTGACCTTCTGAATACTAGGAATGCTAGGACCAAGGTAAATCTAAAGAAAATGTGCCAAAGAGATCTTGTATCAAGCAGGAAGGAACACTCTTGATTCACATGTGCAACTTCCCAGTTCATCAGGACAAGGCAAATTTTCTCAGCATTTGAAGTCAAAGCTCCATAGCAATGTCTCCACTGGAGGCCTAGGAAAGTAGAGGGAGGAGGGCTCTCCACGTACCCACTCCCTTCAACTCCAGAGATTCTGGCCACGTAAACAATGTGTGAACCCCTGCTATATTTAAAATGGATAACCAGCAAGGACCTGTTGTATAGCACATGGAACTTTTCTTAGTATTATGTGGCAGCCTGAATGGCAGAGGGGTTTGGGGAGAATGGAAACATGTATATGTATGGCTGAATCCCTGCTGTGTTCACCTGAAACCATCACATTGTGTGTTGATCAGCTATACCTCAATACAAAATAAAAAGCTAGGAAAAACAAAAAGACTGTGTGAATAAAGGTGAAAGAAGAAATACAAATGAATAACAGCATTTCCCAAAGCCCTCTTTTTACATCCAATTTGAACTGAAAAGGAAGTAAAAGACTGACTGAGAATTTGTAGCCTGAAGGTTCAAGCCACCTCTCACTCCTTCATATACACACTGTGTGTGAAAAGATTACTCACGGCAAGAAAAAGAACCAAATAAAACTATCTTCACTGAGTTATTACACACGTGAATAGTTACTCAATACACAGTTCAATTCACATGTTTGCATTTATTTTTGATTAAAACTATTACCTTGGGTGACCTAGACACTTAATACCCTAATTTTAAACATATTCTTAATGTGTTACATTAAAAAATGAGTAAGACTCATCTAATCTGTGCTCCAAGATGGCCTCTAAAGAAACTATCCTCAACTTTTCCCTATCAAACAGCTCACTGTTTACAACCAACTAACTTTTAACTCCAGTGAAACACTAAGCGCCAAGCTCACTTTCGGAAATACACACATCATATTCAATCCTCAGTGCTCCCTTTGTGTTTTACTTCATTTCTACGAACAGGACAGAAGTTTGGGGAGTTGCCACGTTCTAACAGGAACCTGGCCAGGTTTAATGAGGATTTTTCACAGTAGCCCGAACTCCACAATACCACTGCACCTCATCCCACACTGAGAAGCCAACACCAATTATAGCTGAGCTGCTGTCCTTGAAACTGCAATACAAAGATTCAAGACTGAGCACGTAATAGCCAGCAGTGGACTCAAGTGCCACCTACAGGCTATTACATCTCTATTTAATTCTTTTCCTAGTCACGAAGAGTTGGACACGACTGAGTGACTTCCCTTTCACTTTTTACTTTCATGCATTGGAGAAGGAAACGGCAGCCCACTCCAGTATTCTTGCCTGGACAACCCCAGGGACGGAGGAGCCTGGTAGGCTGCCGTCTATGGGGTTGCACAGAGTCGGACACGACTGAAGCGACTTAGCAGCAGCAGCAGCAGCAGGACAAAATTAAAGGCAATACACCAAGAAGGGCAGTAAATCACCTGGCTCAGCAGAAACTAAGGCTGATTCTTATGGCTGGACTCTTCATTATTTTAACTTTAATTCAGTGGTCCATAATTACTCTACAATGGGCATAACTTAAAATATAGCAGAGAATAAAGTTTCTGTATTATTATCAGAGGAAGTGAATTATTTATTCTATACTATTGTGGTTATATATTAATAAAAGCAGGTATGCATAAAAGATGATATAATATTAAGAAACTATTAAGATGATAAAATATTAAGAAAATATTGGCATTAATATTATTTCCTTTTTGTGCTTTTTAACCTGCTTAGATCATTAACCTTTGATGGTTAATATAAAATATCTCATTACATGTATACACTATGTCTACACAGTAGTTAATGAAGTGCTTAGAGAGTATTAGGGAAAATTTGTCTGTATAATAATTACCTAAATAATCATATTCAGTAAGTATCTACTTTGAAATGAGCACTGTAATAATAAAATCTATTCTGGAGACTTGCATTATGCAATTTGTCTACCTAATAGAAATGAAATCATTTGCCTTATAAAATTTGGCTACATTAACTGAAATTAAGTGATTAAAATTAAATAACTAAGAAATATTTGTTTAGTTTCTACTATATCCTCAACACTGAGCTAGTTAGGAGCAAAACAAGGAAATAAAAGGCATTTGCTCCTATTATCAGATTGTTGGCACTATAATTGGGGAGAGGAGACATACAGATGAAAATGCAGATAAGTTCCAGAAAGCAGGTGTTATAAGAATTGAAAAACATAAGAGATAATAGAAGAACTATGATTTTAACTGAGTCTAGAATGAATAAATTGAAGTGGAAAATAGTAGGGTAAATGGAAAAAGAGATGTGGTCAAACCTCTTTGAGGTCAAACCTCAAAATATTTATGGTCAAAACTGTTTCTTTAGCATCTGCTCTGTGATAGAACTTTTACATACTTCTTTAGTTTTCACAATAACACGTTGAGGTGGCCACCATTATTATTCCAATTTTATAGATGAGGATATCAAGGTTGAGAGAGGTTGAGTAATTTGATCAGTCATTGGACTAAGTAGTAAAGTCGGGATTCAAACCCAATACTTTAACATTCCAAAGTAGGTGCTGTGAATCACCATGGCAATAATAAATAAATCATCTGTCTTTAAAGGATGCAGTGTATGACATGAAATCAATTTAGAAGTACAACAACCAGGAGACATATGGTGTATTCAAACTAGGTTATTCAAGTTGAGTTTGAAGCAGAGAATATTTATAAAGGTGTGTGCAAAGATGAAGGGAAACCACAAAAATAAGAGAGTATTCCAACACCAGTAAAATAATTTCCATCCCTTAGCCTGAAAGATGAGGTGGAGAGCAACAATTACCAAATCTGATAATTTGGTAATAATAATTATTATTCCCCAAAATAATAATTTCAGTAATAATAATAATTACTCCCCTAAAGGGCAGTATCATGTAGACAGGGATGCCAGATGAGATGCATGATTTTTCAATAGCAAGGAGGATTCTGGAGGGATAAACTCCTTGACTTCATTCTCCTTCCTTTCCGTTTCTCAGTGGGAACTGATGTAGTTCCTGCAGATCGTCCACCAGGGCTACAGAGTAGTTGAAGAAGGGTGGAGAATGGATCTGGAGAAGCAAATGGAAGGGAGAAGATACTAGAATATTCTGTGAGGTTCTCAAATGTTAGGCTGAACTATTTAGACTTTTTTTCTTTTGGGGATAAAGGATCAATAAATGTCCAGGGGTGAGGGAATCACATATGAAAAAGCTTCCTTGAGAAGATTAAATTTTCATGAATGAGGACAGAATGAAAGACTGGCAGCAAGAACACTTCAGATAAGTCTTAGCAGAAAGTTCCAGTGGGAGACTTCATGAACCTAAGAGTGAATAATAGTAGTAGCAGGAGAGAAAGGAAGAGGCTATGAGAATTAACTTAAAGTGGACTTTAGTTAGAATGAGAATTAAAAGAAGTGGACTTCCAGTCTCAGAGTTAGTGTGATCTATTGGTGAGAGTCTCCCTTCCTTTTCTATTTTGTCCCTTTTGGGATTTATTTTAATGGGTTGTTGCCTTACAGTCCATCAGCAAAATCCTTGGATAACCGATGTCATTCATTATAAGAGTTATATATAAGGCAGTTCTATTTGCAATTTTTTAAGGAATCTCCACACTGTTTTCCATAATGGCTGTACTAGTTTGCATTCCCACCAACAGTGTAAGAGGGTTCCCTTTTCTCCACATCCTCTCCAGCATTTATTGCTTGTAGACTTTTGGATCGCAGCCAGAGATGATATTGCGTGGGAGGTGGGAGGGGGCTTCGGCATTGGGAGATCGTGTACACCTGTGGCTGATTCATGTCAATGTATGGCAAAACCAATACAGTATTGTAACGTAGAATAAAGTATTTTAAAAAAAGAATTATATATAAGTTGAGGGGTTAAGACAGTAGCATTGAGGACCTTACTTGAGTTGTTGAGGGGAAAGAGGGAGAGGAATGAAAAGATTCCACATACTGAAGTGTTACAACATGCAATTGGTCCTCCTCGGCAATTTTACATTTACATTTCCCAATACAACTCGGAGTAGATATTAGTTCATTTTACAGAAAGAGACATTTGTTAAAGTTCACATAGACAGTAATGATCCTTATAAATAACAATAATGACAATAATAATAAATTATATACAAGACTTAAGAATATGTAAATGTTCATGAAATCTGGGTCTGTACCCTTGTTTTATGTTGTGACTTAGTAAACCTGATCAAAATACATTTAGTATCACAATTTACAGTTTATTTTAAAATATGTTTTCAAAAATATATTAATTTGATTCCTAAAATAGTCAATTTGGTAAGGTAATATAAACAAAAGAGGTCCAAGAGATAGTGACTTTCCTACAAGACTAGTATGTCAGAGCTATCAAACTCAGTATCTTTTACGTTCTTCTTTTAAATTATTACATTATGTCATGTCTCTTGACTTAATACATTACATCAGTATGTGCATTTTAAGCACACTGAAGTTAAAAAGGGACAAAGGCCTCAAAACCAAAGCTAGGGGTGAATGCCTGTAAAAGCAGCTTATTGTTTCATAGGTGTTTCCTAAATACACACACACAAAATAAGAGACTAATGGTGGAAGCTGAAGTTAAGAGAGAACCTGGTTTCCTTTTTGCCTCCTTGGAGAAGTTCTCTCAGGGTCACTTGAGATACTGCCTCTTGGGGTTGAAGTGCTAAAAATTTCTACTGAATAAAACATAATTCTCAAAAACAGAGAGAGAGAAAGAAATTGAAAGGTTCATTTCAGGACTATAATTTTTACTAGTTTCTATAGTTCTCAATGATGCCACCACAGTGAAGAGATTCCTGGAATGGCAAACAGAAAATTGAATGGGCTCAAAGCAAGTAATCTGAAGTGCTATTCACTCAAAGTTCCACTTTTGGGGAAGAAAAACTATGCCAAGAAAAGAATTGAAAGGAATGACACTTAAATAGAACACCTAAGCAATATTTTCAGCTCAAATCCAGCAAAATGCAGCCAGATTCAGAGAAATTTTTGTTTGCAGAGATAGAAAATCATAAACCAAAGAGATGAAAGCCGGTACAGGAGAATCTAAAAGTTGGAAGTTTTGAACTTTTCTGTGTATCTAAGTGAGTATATCCTCTAATTGAGAGCTATCCCACCATTAAACAATGGTATTTCTTTTCACTTTCATAAATTATATGGGTAATTATTTCCAAAAATACATCAGAAATGAGCAAAATGAAATAATACCCTCATGCAGGCACCTGCCTCTATCTCTGGCTGCTTAGAGATTTATCAAACTGTCTTTACTTTTTTATTCAAGAGTTCAGGGCCCTCATTCCTGTGTTTGGAACATTCAGAAACAGTTAAACAAAGTGGGTTCTTCCTGGTGATACAGTGCAGGAGAGGTGAGAGATGCAGGTTCACTCCCTGGTTGGGAAGATCCCCTGGAGAAAGGCATGGCAATCCACTCCACTATTCTTACCTGGAGAATCCCAAGGACAGAGGAGTCTGGTGAGCTAGAGTCCATAGGGCACAAAGGGTCAGACATGACTGAAGCGACTTAGCACACAGTGACCCAGTAGTAGCTGCAAAGTGGAGTCCAGAAAGTAAAAACTGAAGTCCATACAATTAACAGAATGACATTATTAGGCAACAGAGGACACTAAAATGCTTCTGTGGGGAAAGCTAATTAATATTGATTGACAGCTTTTCTTCAAAGAAGCAGAAGCATAAGGAGAGAAAGAGAGACTTCCCAACTCCAGAAAAGGGATGATGTTCTCCAGGTTTCACCAAGAAATACAGTTTCAACTTATGTTTTTAAAAATTCCAAGGCAATGCCTGTATGGCAAGTCTATAGAGGCAGAAATTCAGGCACAGAACTACACTTCCAGCCATATCAAAGACTCTGATGTGCACAGGTAACATGGAACTGAACAGCGGTCTAATTTCAAAGAACCCAGTGAGACTAGACCATGGACATGTCAGAGATAAGCAGTATGGACACGTGGGTGCTCAGTCGTGGCCCACTCTTTGCGACTCCATGGACTGCAGCTCACCAGGTTCCTCTGTCCATGGAATTTTCCAAGCAAGAATATTGGAGTGAGTTGCCATTTCCTCCTCCAGGGGTCTTCCTGACCCAGAGATCGTACCTGCATATTGTGCGTCTCCTGCATTGGCAATCAATAATTTACCACTGCACCAGCTGGAAAACCCCATGGATTAAAAATGTATATATTATTATACATGCGACATTGTTTTAAAATAAAGTTATGTGTGGCATTAGACTTTAACTGAAAGTATAAAGTAAATATATTGATGATTAGATAGCTAAATAAATGGGGGAGAAAAGACAGATCATTCTTACAGAATTACAAATAATACATAAAAATACTCTTCTATCTAGGAAGTAGTTTAACTCTCCCTGCACTATGGATGAGCTGGACTTAGCGACTTGCTTCCAAAATCTAGGTAAAAGAAAGAGAAGATAAAACTAGCTAGAGTAGAGAAACCTAGCTAACAGTACCTTAACCAAGTGATGAAGGCTAACATCACCGTTATCTCATGTGGATACCAATTCCTCTGATGTGATGTGATAAGAAGAGAGTCTTACCTCCCAGTCTAATCATTGGTCAAACCAATCAGATAACCCCAGACTGGGGGACACTTCTAAGGGACCCCTATGCAGCACTCCTCAAAACTAGCAAGGTCATGAAAAACAAGGAAAGACTGAGAAGCTGTCAGAGAACAATAGACACAGAACACATGACAACTACAAGGTGGTCGCATAGATAGGATCCTGCACCAGAAAGAGGACATCAATGGAAAGACTAAGGAAATCCAAATAAATCCTGAAATCCAACATTAATGCACCAAAACCAGATTTTTAATTTTGAAAAATGTACCACACTAATGTAACAATGCCAGAAACTGAATGAAGGCTATCAGGAAAATCTCTTTGCAAGATTTATTTAAATAAAAAATTACTCAAAGATCTTGTTTAGAAAAATCAAGTTATGGCCAAGATCCAAAGGACAAACAAATACAAAAATATGATTGCTTCCTTGAAATTGGACTTGCTGATATTAGTGCATATGGTGAAATTCTGGAACATCTGAAAGCATGTAGTAATACTAGACTATCCAAGGCAAGACAGCTGTGGTTATCATGATGGGCAGTCAATTATGGTAACTGTGTACTAAGGAAGGAAAGGACCTCCGTGGTGGTCCAGTGGTTAAGAATTCACCTTGCAATGCAGTGACGTGGGTTGGGTTCATTCCCTGGACAGGAACTAAGCTCTTACATGCCAAGGAGCAACTAAATCCATGTAAGTCTGTGCACCACAACAAAAGATCTCTCATAACGCAATGAAGACCTCACTTTTTGCGATTAAGATCAAATGCAGCTAAATAAATAAATATCTTAAAATACATATAAAAAGGAACTAGATATTTTTTGATATACAGCTATTTATTGAGCAAATGCTTTTTTCTATACCCACCAATGGAAAGGATCAAAATCAGTTTGTTTTTTCAATCAAAGATAACAGTAAAAATTAACTTTTGGTTCATGAAGCTTTATTAACTTTCAAGTTTTCTATCATATAAGTCTATAGGGACCTTCAGTGACTGGATGTTCCTTCTAACATCAGGTTATAATATTATATTAATGATATAATGCTAATCGTATGCAGCAAATGCAAATGTCAAGTAATTTATATGCTAGTGTTCCCATCATAGACAGTCTGAGATTAAACACTCTGAAGACTCAAGGGCCTGACATATTGACATATCAAAAATGTATTTATAGACCTACTTGACTGCAGAATGCCAGAATAGCCCTAATGAAGAAAGAGAAAATCATTTAATGCATGCCTCCCACTACTACAAAAGTGGCAAAGCACTAATGGGCTTGAATGAGTTTCTGAAGTAAGAATACTGCATATGGGAGTGTTTTCTTGGTCTCATTTATAGGATGACCCAGGCTTCCCAAGGGGTGCAGTGGTAAAGAATCTGCCTGCCAATGCAGGAGACATAAGAGATGCAGGTTCGATCCCCGAGTGGGGAAGATTCCCCGGAGAAGGAAATGGCACCCCATTCCAGTGTTTTTGCCTGGAAATTCCAAGGACAGAGGAGTCTGGTGGGCTATGGTCTATGGGGCTACAAAGTGTCAGACACCACAGAGTAACTGAGTACCCACATAGGATGACCCACAAAAATGCCCATTTTGAATGGAAGAGAGTAATAATAAGTTTTACAATAAGTCTAGGCTGTGGTGCAAGCTACCCTGTGAAAGTGAAAGTCACTCAATTGTGTGCAACTCTTTGCAACCCCATGGACTTCTCCAGACCAGAATACTGGAGCGGGTAGCCTTTCCCTTCTCCAGGGGATCTTTCAAACCCAAGTCTCACATTGCAGGCAGATTCTTACTCAGCTGAGCCACAAGGGAAGCCCAAGAATATTGGAGTGGGTAGCCTATCCCTTCTCCAGCTGATCTTCCCAACCCAGGAATCAAATTGGGGTCTCCTGCATTCCAGGCAGATTCTTTACCAACCAAGCTATCAGGCAAGCCCCAAGCTCCCCTGTATCTTGGGCCAAATGATCTTGAAGATGCAAAGGTGCTGGAAATACCAGTAATGGATTAGAATTCTTGTTGGTTTTCCATCAAGACCCAATCATAAAATCCAAGTATAAACATGAGGACTTCTACTTCTACTCCATATGCGGAGTGATGAGGGCCAAAGTTAGAATAATAGAAACAATGGCTTTCGAAATTCAGGGAACAATCAAATCTGTCAGTGATCCCAGGAGACATGAAACAAATCATGAAACACCATAGTGGCCCATTTTACTACCTAGAGATTATTTATAGACCACAATACAAAGACAGTGAACCTAGGCAAAGATCCACAGAGACTGCTAGATCTCCCTGTGAAGTAGCAATAAATATGGTAGCCTGGAGAGGCAAAACCAACCAAAAATCATATTATATGGGAGGAGAGGACTTCAAAGAGAGCACTGGAGAGCTTCAGAGGGTTAACCTAAAGTCTTCAGCTAAGTACTGATCAATACATACATATGATAGATCTATTTGAGGAAAGAACCAGCAGAATAGGATTCGAGAGAGAAATTAATGAAATTCACATAGAATTGTCTAAGTTTCCATTCAATAAAAAATCAATCACAGCAAACATCTTAAAGGGCTTTGAGAGGGGAAAAAAAATAGCTTGCCATATACCTGGATCCCATTAGCAGTCTTGATGTCAATGCCATTTAATACATATAAATTGTAAATAGAAGAAAAAAAAATCTGTTAAAGGAAATTCTCCTAGGGAATTAAAATTCTGCTGTTTTATCTTATAGGTTTCAGGAATTTGACTTTTTGCTATTTCCTTGCTAATTAGGAAAAGGAATCATTATAGATTGAATATAATGAAAAAAAAAAAAAAGAATGGAAAACAGAAAAACTTGGGAGCCCAGAAGAGATTCAAGAGCTAAATAGCAGCCTTTGAAAAACCACTTTCTTTCTTCAAGCATCATAATCTCATATTAAAGGGCCCTTAACTTAAAGCCAGTGACACACTTGTTGAGCCATATTCAAGAAGGTAAATGATATTCAGCCCATCTATCAGTTAGATACCAAAAGGATAGAAAAATCAGCTTTGCCATGATAGAAATTCTGGGCAAGAAGCAACTGAGGATCAAAACCCCATTACTAGTTGGAAGTTCCAATATTGTGGCCACCTGATGCAAATAATTGACTCATTGGAAAAGACTCTGATGCTGGGAAAGATTGAGAGCAGGAGAAGGGGACAACAGAGGATTAGATGGTTGGATGGCACAGTCAACTCAATGCACAGGAGTCTGAGCAAACTCCAGGAGATAGTGAAGGACAGGGAAGACTGGCGTGCTGCAGTTAACGGGGTGGCAGAGTCAGACACGATTTAGTGACTGAAAAACAACAAATTAGTTAGAAAGCAGGGCTGTAGAACACAGAGAACCTAGAATCACAGCATAAAAAATAGAGAAGGTGAAACAAATTCTTGAAACATTCTTCTGCGTTAGTCAGAAGCAACGTTTCTTAGAAAAAGCAGAGGTCCTCAAGATAAATGTCTATGGAGATCCATTTATTCAGTGGGCTACTTTAAATATTACACTAATTGGCAATACTATATATTATTATCAAATGTGATATTCTGGATTAAGCTGCAAATTAATGCAGTAGCACATACTTTTCATGCCCAGATTCACTCAGAGTCATTATATTTAAAATATCAATAAAAAAATTACTAAGAACCACCCTCAGAAGTGGAGAAGGCAATGGCAACCTACTCCAGTGTTCTTGCCTGGAGAATCCCAGGGACAGCAGAGCCTGGTGGGCTGCCATCTATGGGGTCACACAGAGTCAAACACGACTGAAGGGACTCAGCAGCAGCAGCAGCAGTAGCTTCAGAAGGATGCAACAAGACACTGATTTTCTCCATTTTGAAAGACACTGATAAGGAATTACCTTGTCTAGTTGTAGTAAATGTCATTACCTCTTAGATAATTTGCATACAATAAATTGATAAAGAAAAATATTTTCCTTTTTAATAAGGCATATCTATTGAAAGTCTGAGTTGAATATTAGGTTTCACATATAGTAGAAATTCTGAAATCATATTAAATCATGGCTAACTGTGCTTACAGCATCTCATCCAATCAGGTTTTAACTGATTAAAACCTGATTTTTTAAATCAGAGAGATAAATGATAAGATAAACAATGAGGGTTCAAACTTTAGGGGATTCGAAAATTAAGTCAATAATTTGGGTATTTAATCATAGAAAATAATCACCAATGACCTGAAAATTTCAGTCACACATATGAAGAGAATAAAAATGTTCCCTTGACTTTTTATCAAATATTAGAAAAATAAATACATTTGTGGGACTGATAAATGCATGAGTCACTTGTTTAGAAAAAGCTGACAATAAATTCCTGAAAATAGAAATCCCCACTAATCATTTGGAAGTGATTCTGTCTCTTGTCATGAGAAGACTGGAGGCCAGACTCTCAGAGAGCAGTTTGGTTCCTGGACCTAGAGATGGAAACACTTTCTGGGTGTAACAAATCTAATGTGTCAACATTGAAATAAGGCGCTGATCCAAACCAGTCAAGAGAGACATGATCCAAAAGGCACAGGAGCACAGAAAGCCCTCTAAATCAGAGGAAACCAAAGGCAGCTATGAAAGCTCATGCACAGTAATAAGCCTCTGAGTCCAAGTTGCTGAGAGGACACGCAAAGCACTGAGGCACAAAGAATGTTGGGGGAAGGGCCTGAGCAGTCAGTAGAACGGCAAGGCAGGGTTTTCTCTGGATGTCTACTAGTGTGTGATGAAGTGGGGTGCTCTTTTGAAGGCAGTTACGAGTGTGGATAGGGGCTTCAAGAGAACTGACACACATTTACCAAATGCATCAAGAGAATTCATGAGCTGTTTCTCTCAGGGGAGAGAAGCAGCTCTCCAGCAGTTTTCACAACCTGGCACAAGCTAGATTTGAAACAGCACATCACGTACACAGTCAGAGAGGTCTGTATTCTCTGCCAAATGCAGAACTAACATTTCATATAAGATATACAATTTGATAAGGTCTTTTAATTACTAGAGCTATTTATACCAAATTTTCTTTCTTTTGATTCTGAGGATAAGTGGACATTCTAACATGCACTAGTTACATGCAAATACAAGTGAGTCATGGCCCATTGCTAAAAAGCACAATTTCTGGGAGTAGAGCATGCTAATTACAGTACTTATTGAAAATCACCATTCTGACAACTATAATTTTGCTACCACCTTTCCAAATCCTAAACTGAAAAGTATCCTGGAGCAAATATATTTTAACTAAAATATACTTTTGCAGCTGGTAAAAGTATCTAAGGTTGAGTCCTCTTTTATGAACAATGCTGATTGCTCAGCAAACAAAATCAATCATAGTAAGGGACACCACATGACACTTATGCTGAATAGCATAATTGCCCAGTAACTGTTTTACTTTTTAAGGTTAATACTTCCCCATAGTACATGCAATAATTATTAATAACAAAGTTCTATAAAACAATATCCAATTAATATTTATTGAGGGAAAACTACATATCAAGCATTGTGCTAGGCAGTGTACATGTAACTATCTATTCTCTCTCTTTTCTGTCTTTCTGTTTTTTGAATCTGCCTATCTATTAATAGCTACCAGAACAGCTACACAATTGTGTTCTAAATTCTACTCCTTTCAACTAACATTATGGTATGAGCGATTTAAAAAGAATCGAAAGTATAATTAGAGAAAATAATCTAGTTTATATAAGTTAACAAACAATATTAACTAATAAAGACAAAGGCTCAAACAACTTAAAATGTTCAAATATGACAAGCTTACTTAATGATGTTTGATACTTACTATGTGATAAACTGAACCTCATAATCAATTTCAAAGTGAAAGATTTGTGAAAAGATTTGCAATAGTCATAAAATTCCACAAAATACTAGTAAACATTTCCACTGTTTATCTTCAAACAGAATACTATAAAATAATCCTGAGGAAATGTAGATATTTTGCATTGTTATAATTAAGGAGTCATTCATGGCAACCTACTCCAGTACTCTTGCCTGGAAAATCTCATGGACGGAGGAGCCTGGTAGGCTGGGGTCTATGCGGTCGCTAAGAGTCGGACACAACTGAGCGACTTCACTTTCACTTTCTAGCACCAAATGGAAAAATCATTATTGCTAGACTTCAGGAACTAAATGTATAAAAATTGGGGGAAATATTTGTTGAATAGGTTACACCCTTTAAGTATTGTCTCAAAAGACACTCCCCAAAACTCAGTGATTTAAAACAATGAGCATTAATTATTGCTTGTAAATCTATGGGCCTGTGTGAGGGTTCTACTGAACTGGAAAAGACTCAGCTGATCTTGACTGGCCTTGTTTTGTATCTGGAGACAGCTAGTATGTTGGCTGGGAACTGGTGCTCTAGGAAAGCCTCAATCTCACTACAATTATTGGCTATAGGCTGAACAACAGGGTTGTCAGGATAATGTGTCTTTAGCATGCAGCAGGATAGCTTGGGCTTTTTCACAAGGCATGGACAGAAAGTTCAGAAAAAGAACAGAAGTGCCAGCCTTCTTGAGGCCTCAGAACTGACACAGTATCACTTCCAATGTCTTGGGCCAAAACAAATCACAAGGCCAGTACAGATTCAACAACACTCCATCTCTTGATAAGAGGAGTTTCAATGGAGTGGGTAAAGTATTTTGCTTTGTTTGTAACCTGTTTTTATCACATGGGAGTGAAAAGGAAAAGAATGTTGATGGTTCCCCATGTGTAATGCTGACATAGATTATTCAGGGGTGTATATTTCAGCAGTTTTCTCTGAAAACTATTCACTCCAGCTATGGAGGTATCCTGTTAATAGCAGGGCTTTTCTTCTTTTATAAAGGGAACATGGCCTTCTAGTCAGAAATAACAGAAAATAGAGGGACATATAATTCAAGATGGGTCAACAAATCAACACTCAGTAACTGAACTGGGTGATTTACAAACTAGAATTCGAGATTAATAGCTGAGCCCTAGGGGATCCTAAATTGAGATTGAAAACCTGGTCTAGATTTCACCTTTCAGAAATTCTAATAATTAGTATTTCCTTAGATTATGTGGCATAATCCTGGACCATTCCATTCAATATCCTTTCTTGAATAAACTTGCTTATATTGATTTATAGTACCTAGAACCAAAGCAACTTTTTTTAAAAAGGTGTTGAATAAGCTTTTTTATTTTTTTTTATTTTTTTCTTTTGTTAATCTGTATTTTTTTAATCTTTATTTTTTTTATTACTTTATTCTACATTACAATACTATATTTGTTTTGCCATACATTGACATGAATCAGCCACAGGTGAACATGATCTCCCGATGCCAAAGCCCCCTCCCACCTCCCACCCCCACCCCTACATATACACAATGGAGTACTACTCAGCCCTTAAAAAGAATAAATTTGACTCAGTTCTAATGAGATGGATGAAATTGGAACCGATTATACAGAGTGAAGTAAGCCAGAAAGAAAAACACCAATACCAGTATACTGACACATATATATGGAATTTAGAAAGATAGTAATGAATAAGCTTTTTAAAATCTTCTCTGTTCTTAAATTTTTCTCCTAAAGCAAAGCATCTTCACAGACATTAGCAGACAGCAAAGACTGAGAAATGCCTAGCTATTTTATCTATTTTGAATATCTTTTATGAGTAGCATTTTCCCACCCTGGATACCATAACACTTGTACTTACTACAAGAATTCACTTATAGCACTGTATTATTAAATACTTATAAATATTCCAAGAGTTAGAGCCATGAAATGGGAGAATTTTATAAGTGCATGGGACCTTAGTGATTAAAGATAGGAAAATGTTAGTCATTAGCTCAAAATTAGAAGAAATTAGTGGAAGAATCACTTTATATTTCACTGATACTTCTACTATCCTCGTGAAATGAAGTGTTTTTTATGACATTGAAGGTTCCAACTTTTAATTTGGCAGCTAAAAATAAACTGTGATGTGACTACTCCATTTATACTACATATAAAACAATAATAATACTTATATATTATTGGAACATTTTGAGAATTATAAATGAGTTAATACATGTAAAACTGATAGAAGAGCAAAAGCTTATATAACAGGTGCTCAATACATATTAATACTAAGCATTTTTACATGTTGTTTAAATATATTATTTTTAAAAATCAACTTTGATCATAATTGACATAGAATAAAATGTACCATGTTAAGTAGAAACTTAGGTGAGTTTGAACAAATTTTTTTGCCTGTGTAAACACCCCCACAATCAATATAAACTACACTCCCATTGATTTAGACTTTTATCATTGTGCTTCCTAGCCAATATTCACCCCAAGAAACTAATAACTTGGTTTTGTCACTATAGATTAGATATCTGCTTTCTAAGTTTTAGATAAATGGAATGATATAGTAATCATTTGTGTCAGACTTCTTTAACTTACTATTGTTTTTGTGACTTATCCCTTTTCAAAAATATGTTGAGTACTTAACTCCTTTCAATTGCTAACTAGTATTACATTGTACAATCACACCATAATTTAACCAGTCACATGTATGTGTGCTTAATTGCTCAGCAATGTTTGCCTCTTTGCAACCCTTTGGACGGTAGCCTGCTAGGCTTCTCTGTCCGTGGAATTTCTCAAGCAAGAATAGTAGAGAGGGTTGCCATTTTCCTCCTCCTGGAGATCTTCCAAAACCAGGGACTGAACCCAAGTCTCCTGCATCGGCTAGCAGATTCTTTACCCCTGAGCCACCCAGCAAGCCCAAGCAGTCACATATTGATATATAAATCTTCCAGCTTTGTTCTTCAAATTGTCTTAGCTATTCAAACTCCTTTCTATTTTCATTTGAATTTAGAATCAACTTGACAATTTCAGCAAAGACAGTTGTGGTGGTTTTGATGGGAACTGTGCTGACTCTTTACATCAATTTAGGAAGAATAGGTATTTTAACCATATTGCATTATGAACATGGTATATCACTCAATTTATTTAAGTCTATAAAATTTCTCTCAGCAGCATTCTTTAGCTTTCATTATACAAGTTTGGCTTTAGGTCTCTTATACTTTTTGGATGTTAGTGTAAATGCTTTTTTTTAAATTTAATTTCTAATTGCTAATTTCTAGAATAAAGAACTACCACTTTATATTGACCTTGTATATTTCAATCTTTTATAATTACTTCTTAGCTATAGTAATTTTTGTGATTTAAGACAATTTTACTCCATTTTTCTCATTTGTGTGTCTTTTATACAATATTCTTACCTTATTATACTAGCTAGGATTCTAGTAAAATCATGAATCACAGTGGCATTACCCATGTCAGTGTATAAGCATTCTTTATCTACCTTTAAGTATGATAATTATTATGGATTTTTCATAGAGCTCCTAGCAGACTGAGAAAGTTCTCTTCTGCTCCTAGTTCACTAAAAAAAAATTTACTGTAAATCAGTTGCCTTTCTTGATAAATAAGCTCCATGACAAAGGTCTTGGAAATTATTTTTTTGACAAAGACTAAAAGCACAGGCAACATAAGCAAAAATATACTCAGGGAACCACACGAAATCTCTGTACAACAAAAGAAACAATCAACGGAATGAAAAGACAGCCTATGAGATGAGAAAAACATATTCACAAAACACACATCTGATAAGGTGTTAATATCCAAAATATAAGGAACTCACATAACTCAATAGGAAAAAATATAAACAAAATAATTTAAAACGGCAAACGGTTGGCAAGAATGTGAGAAAAAGAAAAGGTAACACTTGTGCACTGCTGCTGAGAAGGTAAATTGGTTGCAGCTACTATGAAAAATTATATAGTTTCTCAAAAAATTAAAAATAGAACTACAATATGATTCAGCAATTCCAATTCTGGGTATTTACTCAAAGGAAACAGAACGCTAACTCGGAAAGATACATACATCACCATGTTCACTGCAGCACTATTTACAATAGCCAAGATGGGGAAGGAACCTAAGACTCTATTGATGAAAGAATGGCTGAAGAAAACATGGTAATACAGATATTCCACAACCTACAATGGAGATTCATTGCAATAAATCCATCGTATGTCGAAATCTTTTAAGTCAAAATTCATTTAATTTCCTTACTCTACTGAACATCATAGTTTACTTCAGTTCAGTTCAGTTCAGTCGCTCAGTCCTGTCTGACTCTTTGCAGCCCCATGAACTGCAGCACGCCAGGCCTCCCTGTCCATCACCAGCTCCCGGAGTTCACTCAGACTCACGTCCATCGAGTCGGTGATGCCATCCAGCCATCTCATCCTCTGTCGTCCCCTTCTCCTCCTGCCCCCAGTCCCTCCCAGCATCAGGGTCTTTTCCAGTGAGTCAACTCTTCGCACAAGGTGGCCAAAGCACCACCTCAGCTTCAGCATCAGTCCTTCAATGAACACCTAGGTCTGATCTCCTTTAGGATGGACTGTTTGGATCTCTTTGCAGCCCAAGGGACTCTCAAGAGTCTTCTCCCATACACATGCTCAGAGCATTTATGTTAGCCTTAAGTTAGGGAAAATTATCTAACACAAGTATATTTTGTAATGAAAGATTGAATATCTCATGTAACATATTGAATATTGTACTGAAAGTGAAAAATAAAATGGTTGTGTGGGCAGTGATTGGTTGTACGTGTATCAGTTATTTACCCTTGTGGTCCATCACAAGGCTGACTGAGGACTGCAGCTTATTCCTGCTTTCCAGTATCAAGAGTATCATAATATATATCACTAGCTCAGAAAAGATCAAAATTCAAATTTGAATTAATATAGTTTCTACTAAACTTGTATTGCTTTTGCACCATCATAAACTTTAAAAACAGTGAGTTGCAACATTATTTAGGGACTCTCTGTATATACAATGGAATGCTATTCAAATTATAAACAAAGAAATTCTTACCATTTACAATAAACTGGACATACCTTGAGGCATTATGCTAACTGATATAAGTCAGATAAAGACAAACATCCCAAGAGCTCACTTAGTTGGTGATGAACAGGGAGGCCTGGCGTGTTGCAATTCATGGGGTTGCAAAGAGTTGGACATGACTGAGCTACTGAACTGAAGTTTTAGAAAAAGAAAATTAAGTTAATATATACGGAGAACAGATTGGTGGTTCACAGAAGTGAATAGGAAGTGGGTGAAATGGGTGAAGGTGGTCAGAAGATACAAACTTCCAGCTATAAAAGAGTCATGGGATTTAGTGAGCAGCGTGGTGACTATAGTTAATACTACTGTACTGTATATTTGAAAGTTGCCAAGAGAGTAAATCTTAAAAGTTCTCATCACAAGAAAAAAAACTTGTAACTGTGATGATGGATGTTAGCTAGACTTCTTGTGGTTTTTAGTTTACAATATATACAAATGTTGAATCACTGTTTTACACATGAAACTAGTATAATGTTATATGTCAATTATATATCAACAAAATTAATTATATCTAAAATAATTAATGTATGAAGAAAAACTTGAGAAAGGAGATAAGTTGAACATTGTCTATGCAATCCAAATCAGTAGTTATATTTCATTATACAGAATAATGTACAAAATTCAGAATTATCAGTAGAATTAGAATAAATCAGAACAGAGTCTTTTGGTGCAAAATTCTGTTCTTTCTGGATCTATTTTCCATTGTTCTCAATTTTATTCACTTGCCACATGGGCTGGGTTCTGGGAGATAAAAGAATTTGGCAGCTATGCGCTTACAGATGATATTCTAAACAGAAATAGGTATACAACTGACTCTAACAAAGGATTAGGTATTCCCACCCTCTATGTACTCAAAAACTTTACAGTTGACCCTCCACATCAGAGAATTCAACCAACTTTGGATAGCATAGTACTCTGCTACATTTTTTATTGAAAAAAAAATCCATATAAAGTGGACCAATGCACTTCAAAACCATGTTGTTCAAGGGTCAACCATATTTGCTTTTCAATAAACTAAAATAACAGGGAGAGAATTCCCTGGTAAAGGCCACCATGAAATTTATCATAAAGCTGATATTTCTGGTTCTGAACTTTTTCCAAATCAGGCATTACCAATTCTTTAATTCATCTCTGAAAATAAATATGTGGAACTATATCAAGGGATCAAGAAGAAATATTAAAGGCAAAAAAAAAAAAAAACACCTAGTTCCCACTTTCTCACTAGTATCAATAATATGTTAACTACATAAGCTAATTTGAGAGGATATTATGCCAATGCAGAGTGTTCTAAGCAAAAAATTTTAGTTTTATTCAATTGAAATGTACCTTTAATTACCAAATTAATATTTTAGTCTTTTTGAACTACATTTAATTTATAAAAACTATTTCTTAAGTATCAACCTTACAAGGGCTTCCCAGGTTGTGCCAGGCATAAAGAACCTACCTGCCAAGGCAGAAGACATAAGAGACACAGGTACGTGCTTGGTTCCTTATTTCAGTATTCAGCCCTTGAACCTTTCCCATAACCATGTGCAGTATATTACAAACTTCTAAATTCAGCCTAATCCGATACGATGTTGTGATACTCAAGAGTTAAAACACTTTCAAGCAAAATGCATATGATTCAGTAAGTAAAAAACCAAGTAAAGCGCTCATAGAAATATGGGTTATATAGTTAAGTACTTTCCCCTGGGATCTTATGTGGGAAAACTAAGAAATTGTGAATCCAGGATATTACTGTTTCACTCCACTTTTTAATAAATTGTTCATCAGATAGCACAACTTTCTCTGGCATTTTGAAGAATAGGTCTATTAACAGCAACATGTAAATTTTTCCTCCTCCTAATGAGTATTTTGAAAAGCTTATTCACTACACTAATGGAAAATACCTTCTAGTAATCAGAGGGGGAAAAATGGTTTTTGCAATGACAAATTGTATAAAGCAGAATCAAAATGTTTGTGTAATGCTTCTTAAACCTGACAAATATTCAGTCTAGTTCAGTTCAATTGCTCAGTCGTGTCCGACAAACATTAGGCAACTTGTATATGCCAATACAAAGTACACCCTCTGGTTTTAAGTTTTATTTTATGGCTAGAAGGAGGAAGTTTTAGATGAAATCATGATACTGTAAGAATGAGATTGACAATTTGATAAAATACACTTTAGCGAGGGTTTAAGTGTAAGCTTTTTGTAAGTGTCAAGTTTTGAGAATATAAACAAGTGTTATTTACATTAAATTACTACACAATTGTGAATATGTTGATCATACTTCAAATTCCTAAAGATATCTAGAATTTATTTTATTTGTAGTCTATCCACAGATGTTACAAATTGAACTATTAATTTTCAGTGTGTTTTGAAAGCACAATAAAAGTAGCATTTTTATTTAGGCATTAGTTAACCAGAAAAAAATGTTTTTAAAAGCTACTTCATCGAAATAAGATATCGGTGTTGTCTTGTTACCAAGATTCAATTTGGATTGTCTCAAATGGCTTTCCTTTCCTAAGCAAGTCTCCTTTTCCTATCTCTTAAAAAATCATTCAGTGAATAAAAGTAGTCTTGTAAATATACATGGTGTAATTATTTTTAAAATCTCCCTGGGATATTATCCTAATTGTCTTACTAAATAACTACAGAAACAATAAATTATAGCTCTCTATTAATAATAACTTTTTCTTATTTTTATAAGCATACATATTACTGGACTGAGAGTTGGTATTGATATCAGAATTGCTAACTTCCACAATTTTTCTGGTGATAAAAATTTTAATAAGCTAACTTTTACTATTTAACTTAAAGGGCAATCGTAATCCTCTACATATAAAGGAAAATGTACAAGATATGTTAATTGGACTTGTTTTATTTTCTCAGTGTTGGAAGACACTATCAAGAAATCATGATAACAAGGACTGATGATGGATTCTGGCTTTAAGATATTTAAAAGCTACTAGGGAAATTAAATAAGTATACAGAAAAATAAAATATAAAGTGAAATAAGTGATATGACTACATGTTACAGAAATTTAGAGATGAAAATGTTTCCTGTCTAAGAGGCAAGGAAAGTCAGAAGACATTTATAGCAGAAATCAGTTTGCATATAATTTTAATACATAGCAAGGGTCTAAAATTTAAAGATAATCAAATATATACTGAAAAGAAAGAAAGAAAATTTCACTGCTATACATTAAATTTGTTTTAAAGTGTTTATAGCCTTTTTGTGTTTTGGAAGCCACAACTTAAATGTTCACTTTCACTTTACTCAGTAAGGACAAAAAACCATACTTTTCACTTATTTATTTCTTACAATGCTGTACCTTGGATATAGCAGTTGCTCAATCAATAATCTCTAAACTAATGAAATACCTACTGTAATCCTGCTTCATGGAATGTTAATTTAATCACACAGATATATAATCAGTGTCAAGAAACTGGATACTTCTATCATAGACATCAGCTTTTTATGCTAGGCAAATAAATTTGTTGTCAAATGTGTTATAATACTGCATTCCTAGTTTGTCAAAATATAAAAATTCCATAAATTTAATAAAACTGGATGTTTAATAATTCAGGCAATGTGCATTTTATGTTGCATAGTGTTTTATAATGAAACTGTCAAATTTGTTCCAAGCAGGTAAAAAGGCAACTAGTCTCATTTGAAAACATAGACTTCCAGGAGGGAAGGGTGAATTGGGAGGTTGAGATTGACATGTATACATTATTTCCTATAATATAGATAACTAATAAAAACCTACTGTTATAGCACAGAGAACTCTACTTGGTACTCTGTGGTGACCTAAGAGGAAAGGAAATCCAAAAAGTGGGCATACATGTATATGTATGCCTGATTCATATTTCTGTACAGCAAAAAATTGACACAGCAGTATAAAGCAACTGTACTCCATTAAAAAAGGAATCTAAAAAAGAAGGAAAATATGTATAGCTGAGTCACTTTGCTATACACTTGAAACTAACGTAGCATTGTAAAGTATACTCCAATAAAACTAAAATTAAAAGCAAAGATGTAGTATATATACACAATGGAATACTATTCAACTGTAAACAACAATGAAATAAATGCCATTTGCAGCAATGGATGGACCTAGAGATTATTATACTAAGTGAAGTGAGTCAGAGAAAGACAAATATCATAGCTGAACTCATATGTGGAATTAAAAAAAAAACTGATACAAATAAACTTGTTTATAAAACAGAAACAGACTCACAGACACAGGAAACAAATTTATGATTAGCAAAGGATAAATGGGGTGGGGAGGAGATAAATTAGTCACTTTGGATTAACAGATACAAATTACTATATATAAAGTATATAAACAAAAGGTCCAACTGTGTAGCACAGTGACCTGTATTCAATATCTTTTAATAACCTATTACAGAAATGGATATGAAAAAGAAAAAAATACATATAGATACAGATATAAAACTGAATCACTTTGCTGTATACTAGAAACTAGAAAAACATTGTAACTCAACTATACTTCAATTAAAGATAAATTAATACCTTAGGCCTTAAAAATAAAATTTAAAAATTACAAAAATCCAATAAATGAAACACAGACTTCCATGTCTCTGTATATAAAATGTGTCACAAATAAAAAAGGGTTGTGGGTATGAGAAGTAAAAGAATGTTAACACTAAAACATAAAGAGCATGAACATGGTATATTTCTCCATCTATTAGTGTCCTTTTTATTTCTTTGATCAGTGTTTTATAGTTTTCGATATATAGGTCTTTAGTTTCTTTAGGTACGTATATTCCTAAGTATTTTATTCTTTTCATTGCAATGGTGAATGGAATTGTTTCCTTAACTTCTTTTTCTACTTTCTCATTATTAGTGTATAGGAATGCAAGGGATTTCTGAGTGCTGATTTTATATCCTGCAATGTATGGCAAACCCAATACAGTATTGTAAAGTAGAATAAAGTAAAAATAAAATTTAAAAAAAATAAAGAGCAATAGCAATCAGAGAGCTATAAGAGAGATTATAAGAAACTTATCTTCAATCATATTTATTATTTCCATAAACATTAAAATCTATCAAATTGTCCTTTAAGACAGCCTCTGTACTATTTCTCAAAGAGAGTAAAAAGCTTTCATGGTGGATGCTTTTTATTTTGGAACATTTGTAATTTCTCACTTGTTTAATATTTCAAGCACAACAAATAGGATGCCCATTATTAATCTAAATAATAAGAAGCAACTGTATTAGAACTGGACATGGAACAATAGACTGGTTCCAAATAGGAAAAGGAGTACATCAAGGCTGTATATTGTCACCCTCCTTATTTAACTTATACACAGAGTGCATCATGAGAAACGCTGGACTGGAAGAAACACAAGCTGGAATCAAGATTGCTGGGAGAAATATCAATAACCTCAGATATGCAGATGACACCACCCTTATGGCAGAAAGCTAGGAGCTAAAAAGCCTCTTGATGAAAGTGAAAGAGGAGAGTGAAAAGTTGGCTGAAAGCTCAACATTCAGAAAACGAAGATCATGGCATCCAGTCCCCATCACTTCATGGAAAATAGATGGAGAAACAGTGGAAATAGTGTCAGACTTTATTTGGGGGGCTCCAGAATCACTGTAGATGGTGAATTTAGCCATGAAATTAGAAGACGCTTACTCCTTGGAAGGAAAGTTATGACCAACCTAGATAGTTTATTCAAAAGCAGAGACATTACTTTGCCGACTAAGGTCCATCTAGTCAAGGCTATGGTTCTTCCTGTGGTCATGTATGGATGTGAGAATTGGACTGTGAAGAAGGCTGAGTGCCGAAGAATTGATGCTTTTGACCTGTGGTGTTGGAGAAGACGCTTGAGAGTCCCTTGGGCTGCAAGGAGATCCAACCAGTCCATTCTGAAGGAGATCAGCCCTGGGATTTCTTTGGAAGGAATGATGCTGAAGCTGAAACTCCAGTACTTTGGCCACCTCATGGGAAGAGTTGACTCATTGGATAAGACTATGATGCTGGGAGGGATTGGGGGCAGGAGGAGAAGGGGATGACCGAGGATGAGATAGCTGGATGGCATCACGGACTCGATGGACGTGAGTCTGAGTGAACTCTGAGAGATGGTAATGAACAGGGAGGCCTGGCGTGCTGCGATTCATGGGATCGCAAAGAGTCGGACATGACTGAGCAGCTGAACTGAACTGAAGTATAGTGTTAAAATGTCTAGCATAACTATAAATAAAAAGCACAATTAGTAAATATATAGCTTCTAAATAAGAAGAAATTTTAAAAGATAAAGAAAAAAACACAAATTAAAACTAAGCAAAAAAAAAATAGAAAACAAAGTAAATATATAAAAAGTGGAATGAATGAAAAGCATGAAATAAGATGAAAGAATCAAATCCAAAATAAAACTGACAATAGTAGTAAGTGTAAATGGACAAAATGTTCCATTTATAGAAAAACTTAGCAGACCGAAGTTAAAAAATTACAACTATGGTCATTCATGTAAAACATAATAATAAAGAAAGAAAAATAAAGGTTATATGTCAGGCAAACTTTAATCAAAAAACCTTTTGTGCTTTTGTCAATACCAGAACACACGCTAAAAAATATTTTCAGAGATGATGAAGATGAGGACGATTTAGCAGTTTTAGTCTTGGATGGATTCAAGAAAGATTCAAAATATGAAGCAAACTGACAGAAATTTCAAAAGGAAATGAAAATAATCATCTATCATGATTATATTTTCACACACATTTATCTTTAGTTTTAAGCCAGCAAAACAATAAAAAATAAGTGAGAGAACAAACATAACTTTAACTAACGGCACACAATAAATGAAAACATGCACTTTCTGTTCAAAGATCCATAGAAAGTTATAAAGACTGACCATGCGGTAACGCACCGAGTCTCAAGAAATTGGAAAGATTTGTGTTATAAAAACAAGCTTTCTTTCTGCCTATATATAAGAAAATGCATAAGCATCATTTGCACTTATTTATAAGAAAATGTTTCATACATTCAGCAAAAACAAAACTGGGAGCTGACTGTGGCTCAGATCATGAATATCTTATTGCAAAATTCAGACTTAAATTGGAGAAAGTAAAGAATACTACTAGGCCATTCAGGTAGGATGTAAATCAAATCCCTTACAATTATACAGTGGAAGTGAGAAATAGATTCAAGGGATTAGATCTGATAGAGAGTGACTAAAGAACTATGCAAAAGTAGGTAGTCAGGAAACACCTGGGGTAACAGGAAATTTGGCCTTAGAGTTCAGGATGAAGCTGGACAAAGGCTAATAGAGTTTTGCCAAGAGAATGCACTGGTTATAGCAAACACCCTCTTCCAACAACACAAGAGAAGACTCTACACATGGACATCACCAGATGGTCAACACTAAAATCAGATTGATTATATTATATGCAGCCAAAGATGGAGAAGCTCTATACAGTCAGCAAAAACAAGACCAGGGGCTGACTGGGGCTCAGATCATGAACTTCTTATTGCCAAATTCAGACTTAAATTGAAGAAAGTAGGGAAAACCGCTAGACCATTCAGGTATGACCTAGATCAAATCCCTTATGATTATACAGTGGAAGTGAGAAATAGATTTACAGGACTAGATCTGATAGATAGAGTGCCTGATGAACTATGGAATGAGGTTCGTGACATTGTACGGGACACAGGGATCAAGACCATCCCCATGGAAAAGAAATGCAAAAAAGCAAAATGGCTGTCTGGGGAGGCCTTACAAATAGCTGTGAAAAGAGAAGCGAAAAGCAAAGGAGAAAAGGAAAGATATAAGCATCTGAATGCAGAGTTCCAAAGAATAGCAAGGAGTGATAAAAAGCCTTCCTCAGCGAAATAGAGGAAAACAACAGAATGGGAAAGACTAGAGATCTCTTCAAGAAAATTAGAGATACCAAGGGAACATTTCATGCAAAGATGGGCACAATAAAGGACAGAAATGGTATGGACCTAGCAGAAAACATTAAAAGAGGTGGCAAGAATACACAGAACTATATAAAAAAGATCTTCACGACCAAGATAATCACAATGGTGTGATCACTTACCTAGAATCAGACATCCTGGAATGTGAAGTCAGGTGGGCCTAGAAAGCATCACTACGAATAAAGCTAATGGAAGTGATGGAATTTCAGTTGAGTTATTTCAAAACCTGAAAGATGATGCTGTGAAAGTATTGCACTCAATATGCCAGCAAATTTGGAAAACTCAGCAGTGGCCACAGGACTGGAAAAGGTTAATTTTCATTCCAATCCCAAGGAAAGGCAATGCAAAAGAATGCTCAAACTACCTCACAATTGCACTCATCTCACATGCTAGCAAAGTAATGCTCAAAATTCTCCAGGCCAGGCTTCAGCAATACGTGAACTGTAAAAGTCTAGATGTTCAAGCTGGTTTTAGAAAAGGCAGAGGAACCAGAGATCAAATTGCCAACATCCACCGAATCATGGAAAAAGCAAAAGAGTTCCAGAAAAACATCTATTTCTGCTTTATTGACGATGCCAAAGCCATTGACTGTGTGTATCACAATAAACTGTGGAAAATTCTGAAAGAGAGGGGAATACCAGACCAACTGACCTATCTCTTGAGAAACCTATATACAGGTCAGGAAGCAACAGTTAGAACTGGATATGGAACAGACTGGTTCCAAATAGGAAAAGGAATATGTCAAGGCTGTATATTGTCACCCTGCTTATTTAACTTATATGCAGAGTACATCATGAGAAACACTGGGCTGGAAGAAGCACAAGTTGGAATCAAGATTGCCAGGAGAAATATCAATAACCTCAGATATGCAGATGACACCACCCTTATTGCAGAAAGTAAAGAGGAAATAAAAAGCCCCTTGATGAAAGTGAAGGAGGAGAGTGAAAATGTTGGCTTAAAGCTCAAAATTCAGAAAATGAAGATCATGGCATCTGATCCCATCACTTCATGGAAAATAGATGGGGAAACAGTGGAAATAGTGTCAGACTTTATTTGGGGGAGGCTCCAAAATCAATGCAAATGGTGATTGCAGCCATGAAATTAAAAGACGCTTACTCCTTGGAAGGAAAGTTATGACCAACCTAGAGAGCATATTGAAAAGGAGAGACATTACTTTGCTGACTAAGGTCCAGCTAGTCAAGGCTACGGTTTTTCCAGTGGTCATATATGGATGAGAGATTTGGACAGTTTAGAAAGCTGAGCACTGAGAACTGATGCTTTTGAACTGTGGTGTTGGAGGAGACTCTTGAGAGTCTCTTAGTCTGCTGTGAAAGTGCTGCACTCAATACGCCAGCAAATTTGGAAAACTCATCAGTGGCCACAGGACTGGAAAAGACCAGTTTTCATTCCAGTCCCAAAATGGGCAGTGCCAAAAAATGTTCAAACTAGCTCACAACTGCACTCATTTCACATTCTAGCAAGGTAATACTCAAAATCCTCCAAAGTAGGCTTCAACAGTATGTGAACCTTGAACTTCAAGACATACAAGCTGGATTTAGAAAAGGCAGAGGAACCAGAGATCAAATTGCCAACATCGACTGGATCATCAAAAAAGCAAGAGAGTTCCAGAAAATTATCTACTTTTCTTCACTGACCACGCTAAAGCCATTGACTGGGTGGATCACAACAAACAGTGGAAAATTATTAAAAGTATGGGAATACCAGACCACCTGACCTGCCTCCTGAGAAGGACGGATGCTGACCTTGTCCTCCCTTATGTAGGATAAGAAGAAACAGTCAGAACATGAAATGAAAACAATGGACTGATTCCAAATTGGGAAAGGAGTACATCAAGGCTGTATATTATCACATTGCTTATTTAACTTGTATGCAGAGCACCTCATGCAAAATGCCAGGCTGGATGAGCACAACCTGAAATCAAGATTGCTGGGAGAAATATCAGTAACCTCAGATATGCAGATGACAACACCCTTATGGCAGAAAGTGAAGAGGAACTAAAGAACCTCTTGTTGAAGGTGAAAGAAGAGAGGAAAAAGTTGGCTAAAAATCAACATCCAAAAACTAAGATCATCACATTCAGTCCCATCACTTCATTTTAAACAGATGGGGAAACACTGGAAAGACTGGCAGACTTTATTTTTCTGGGCTCCAAAATCACTGCAGATGGTGATTGTAGCCATGAAATCAAAACACACTTCCTCCTTGGAAGAAAGCTACAACAAACCTAGACAGAGTATTAAAAAGCAGAACATTACTTTGCCAACAAAAGTTTGCATAGTCAAAGCTATGGTTTTCCAGTAGTCATGTATGGATGTGGGGTTTGGCCAATAGAAGGCAGAGCACTGAAGAACTGATGCTTTAGAACTGTGGTGTTGGAGAGACTCTTGAGAGTCCCTTGGACTGCAAGGAGATCCAACCAGTCAATCCTAAAGTAACTCAATCCTGAATATTCATTAGATGGACTGCGCTGAGCTGAAGCTCCAGTACTTTGACCACCACATGTGAAGAGCCAACTCCTTAGAAAAGACTTTGATGCTAAGAAAGATTGGAGGTAGGAGGAGAAGAGTCGACAGATTATGAGATGGTTGCATGGAATCACTGACTCAAAGGATATGAGTTTGAGCAAACTTGGGGATTTGGTAAGGACAGGGAAGCCTGGCATGCTGCAGTCCATGGGGTTACAAAGAGTCAGATGAACTGAGCAACTGAACAAGAAGAAAAATAATGATTTAAGAATCATAGAAAACATAATTTAAAATAGAAGATATTTTATAATGAGTTATAATAAAACTACTACATAAAAATTTATTGGATGCAGCTATCATTAGTCAGTCACTCAGTCATGTCTGACTCTTTGCAACCCCATGATTTTGCAACTCCATGACTGCGCAACTCCATGACTGCAGCATGCCAGGCCACCCTGTCCATCACCAACTCCCCAGAGTTTACTCAAATTCATGTGAATCGAGTCAGTGGTGCCATTCAGCCATCTCATCTTCTGTTGTCCCCTTCTCCTACTCCTCAGTCTTTCCCAGCATCAGGGTCTTTTCCAAGGTGTCAGTTCTTTGCATCAGGTGGCCAAGTATTGGAATTTCAGCTTTAGCAACAGTCCTTCCAATGGATATTCAGGACTGAGTTCCTTTAGGATGGACTGGTTGGCTCTCCTTGCAGTCCAAAGGACTCAAGAGTCTTCTCCAACACCACAGTTCAAAAGCATCAATTCTTCAGTGCTCAGCTTTCTTTATAGTCCATTCTCACATCCATACTGACTACTGGAAAACCATAGCTTTGACCTTTGTTGGCAAGTGATGTCTTTGGGTTTTAATATGCTGTCTGGGTTGGTCATAACCTTTTCCAGGGGTAAGTGTCTTTTAATTTTATGGCTGTAGTCCACCATCTGCAGTGATTTTAGGCCCCCAAAATAAAGTCTGTCACTGTTTCCACTGTTTCCTCATCTATTTGCCACGAAGTGATGGGACCAGACCATGAAGTGAGTTGGTCTTTAAAGAAAGCTGAGCACCAAGGAATTGCGCTTTTGAACTGTGGTGTTGGGGAGACTCTTGAGAGTCCCTTGGACTGCAGGAGCTCCAACCAGTCCATCCTAAAGAAAATCAGTTCTGAATACTCATTGGAAGGACTGAGGCTGAAACTGAAACTCCAATACTTTAGCCACCTGATGCGAAGACTGCTCATTTGAAAGACCCTGATGCTGGGAAAGATTGAAGATGGGAGGAGAAGGAGACGACAGAGGATGAGATGGTTAGATAGCATCACCAACTCAATGGATATGGTTTGAGGAAACTCCGGGAGTTGGTGATAGACAGGGAGGCCTGGCATGCTGCAGTCCATGGGGTTGCAAAGAGTCATACATGACTGAGTGACTGAACTGAACTGATGGGACCAGCTGCCATGATCTTAGTTTTCTGAATGTCAGGCTTTAAGCCAGTTTTCCACTCTCCTCTTTCACTTTCATCAAGAGGCTATTAGTTCTTCACTTTCTGCCATAAGGGTGCTTTCATCTGCATATCTGAGGTTATTGATATTTTTCTTCATTCTAGCTTGTGCTTAAACCAGTCCAGTGTTTCTCATGATGTACTCTGCATATAAGTTAAATAAGAAGGGTGACAATATACAGCTTTGATGTACTCCTTTCCCTATTTGGAACCAGTGTGTTGCTACATGTCCAGTTCTAACTGTGGAAATGCACAAAAATATACAGCTTCAAATACTTGTTTTAGGAAAGTAGAGACTGAAAATTCTACATTAGGCACCGACATTAGGAGATTAACAGAATACTAGCAAAAATAACCCAAAGATAGAAGAAATGAAATGATCAACATAATAGGAAAATCTAATGAAATATAGTATATATGTAGAAAAGTTAAATAAATGAATGATTCATTCTTTGAAATCTATAATACATATGACAGACTTCTGCTAATACAACAAAAGGAAATAAGGCACAAATATTAGGAATGGAAAGAAAACCCACATGTTTGAATACAGCAGATATTTAAGAATTATGCTAATATATTTATTAGTCATAGGAATAAAAATGTAGATGAAACTGACAAGTTGTTAGAAAATTTCATTTTGTCAAATTTACTCAAAAATAAATAGAAACTACCCCTCTCCCAAAATCTTAGAAACATTAAGGAATATAAACTAATCATTTAATTCATTAGACAGCTTTCATGTTCCTATCAATGCCCCCACTTGACCGGAAATATATATCAAGTCAGCCAATCTTCAAATGCCAAGCCAACACTGGGCCAGCCCATCCTAAACAAGAATGACTATATGGCCCCAGACAATCAGTTATTTTCCATTCTTCTCATTGTTTTTCTTTATTCTTTGTCCTATAAAAGCTGCTTTCTACCTTATTTTGCAGTTCTTTGAAAGGAGTCATTCTGCTTCATGATGTGGTAAATGTTCATATCACCTAATTTGTTTACTTTAACCATTTTTTTTTAAGCAAAAGGAAAGCCTTGAAAACCAATAGAGATCAAAAAAGAATCACAGACAGAATTGGGGACACAAATGATGACTGACTTCTCATCAAAAAATAATGAAGGTCCAAAGAGAATGGAGTAGTACCTTTGTAGTACTGAAAGAAATAAAAACTGTCAGGCCAGAAATTTATTCTTTAAGAAGGGTAATATGAAACATTTAAGACAAGAGGCCTGTATTATAAGAAATATAAAGGAATTCATCAAAAAATAAAGTAAACTTCAAGAAGAGAAATATTACTAATGATTAAGAAGTTAATTTCTCAGTAAGTAACATTAGCTCTTGATATTCCTAAATGTATATAAACCAAACGGAGCTTCAGAATAACCAAAGCACTACCTACCAAAACTGAAGGAAGAAACAAATAAATCCATAACCATCGTTACATCTTTTAACATCCACCTCTTTACAATAGATAGAATTAAACCAAATAATCAATAGAAATATAGAAGATGTGAACACTGGCAACCAACTGCAACATGTTTTCAAGAAACAGAACAGGTTGTACAATGAGGATATTATATGATATGCATTTTAAAGAACATTCCCAGAAGTTAAAAACACGAGTTTCCAAATTGATAAGTCCTATCATTTGCCCAACTCAGTGGGTGCAAAAACACCCTCACAATTCACGTCATCATGAAACTTAAAGCAAAGAGCAAATAAAACCAAAACAAACATCATACCATAAATCAGAATCTATTTAAATGTACAGTTTCAGACATGACAAAGTAACTAGTATGGGACTTACCATCCCACTATAAGCAGTGTAAAATTAAACAAAATATATAAAATCACTCTTCTCAGGGTGTGAGCAATAACTATATAAAGCAAAAATCCTTAAGAGAAGGGAAAAACCTGAGGTGAATCACATTCCCTCTGGGGGCACTTTCTAAACCTACTATAGAGAAGTGGAGCCCCAACAGACCAGAGATCTTATTAGAAAAACAGACTGGAGTTCATTGCTGCTGCAACAAATTACCATAAACTCAGTGGCTTAGAACAACATCCATTTACTATGTCATGGTTTCCATGAATCAGAAATCTGGACACAGTGAGGATCTTAGCCAATTCCCTGCTTAGGCTATCACAAGACCAAATTCAAGGTGGTGGCAAGGGCAGAGTTTTTTTCTATGGCTTGAAAGAATGATCCTCCAAACTCACTTAGGTTGTTGGCAGAAATGAGTTTCTTGAGGTTAAAGAACTAAGGTTCCTATTTTCTTGCTGGCTTTGAGCCAGGAGCTTCTTCAAGCTTCTTAAAATCATCTGCATTCCCTGTCACACTGCCCCTTCCAGCCTAAACACCTGCAAGTGTATGACAAGTACCTCTCACACTCAACTCTGATTTCACCTTTTGTCACACCTATTCGACTAAATAAATATTTATATTACATATAATCATCTTCAAATAAGACACTGGTGAACTATACCCCATTTTCATTGAAGGAGAAGCAAGAAATACTGGTGGAAAGAAGCTATACTATATAAAAACAGCATGTGCATTAGCCATGGGTCTATCTAAGGTCTTTATATTAGAGGCACACGTAGTAGTTAAGTAACAGAAAACCCATGCATACACTGCGGGCTGCAAGTAATCATGGGATAAGCAAGAAAAACATTTTTTAATATTATCCAAGAAGAAAAATCCAGAGATAGTCTTTCATGATGTCATCAAATACCCAGGCTCCTTCTCTCTTTATGTTCTACTAGCCTTTCAAGCCCTTGCACCTCCCATCAAAGTTGTGAAATAACTGTGACACCTCAGAAATTAAGCCCAGGTTCACTGAAAAAATAAGGAAGTGAAAGACATCAGATGCATATGTTTCTTTTATCAAGAAAATAAGTATTAATATTTTCTAGAATCCCAACAAGGGTTCTGCTTTTATCTCATTAATAAAAAGTATGTCATATCCCCACTACTAGCTGCAGTAGGGATGAAAATCAGGTACTAAGCTATATAAGAGGATAGAGGGAGAGGAGGGGAAAGGGAGTTGGGAGCAAGTCATTTGGGTTTTTGGCCAACAGTGTCTGCTACAGGTAGAACACTTTGGTCCACATTCCAAGCCTCAATCTCCACATATGGAAAATATCTTCCTTCTGTTGGGAAACTTAAATAATAAGATATATGAAAGCATTTAGAATAATGTTTGGCACATTCAACAAATGATATTACTTTTTCCTCTATTCAAGACCAAAATTTCTCCTTCTTTCATATTAGCATGGATACACAGCTATTCATGACATAGTTCTCTTTTTCTAACTTAAAAACTAAAGAACTTCTTCACATATTGTTATAATTTGAAACCTGAACTAAATGAACTCCAATGGACAATTATAGCATAGATTCCTACATTTCTAGAGTGGGTATATCTACTTATACTATGTGGTCTTAGATTTATTATACATTTTTTTCTTTTTCTTTACTTTTCCTCAACACTTCCTCAGATCAATATCCTATTCTTAGATACCAAGTTAAGTACACATATATTGGTTAATATGTCTCAGCCATAAGTGACAGGAACCTAAATCAATCTGGCTTGAATGAGCTTAAAACTGGAGACTTATGCCTATGAGTCTAGGTCTATTTCATAAATAAATTTATTTTTATCATTTCTTTATATTCTATCTATAAGTGATATTATATGGTATTTATAAAACATAATGAGACTCACAAACAAAAAATACAAATTTATGGTTACCAAAGGCAATAGTGGCAGAGGAGATAAATTAGGAGTTTGGGATTAACAGATACACATTACTCTATATAAAACAGATAAACAACATGGACCTACTCATAGGACAGGGAACTGTATTAAATATCTTGTAATAACCTATAAAGGAAAATCATCTGAAAAAGAATATAACAATCACTTTGCTATACATCTGAAACTAACACATTATAAATTAACTATATTTCAATTTTTTAAAAAAGGTTAAAATAAAAACAAAGACCTAATCACTCATGTAGCTTACAATTTCAAGGGAATAACGGCTTCAAATAATGTCACAGAATCTGTTCATCTCTTGTCTCTATTTTTTCTTTGTTACTATCAGTCTCAACAGCCTCTCCATTCAGAGAGAGGGCAAGATGATTACTAGCCTCTATATGTAGGTCTACATCCTAACAACATAGAAATCCCAGAACAATTTTCAGAATTAGACCAACTCAGAAAACATGCCTTTAGTTTAAGATCACAGACTCTACAGCCAGAACAAGCAAATACAATAGATTTATATCATAACTCATGACTTAGCAATTGTATCTTTTGATCGAGTCATTTAACTTAGCTGTAATCTTGTCACTTGAAAACTGATACTGACTTCCTGAATCAGTTGTAGAATTAAATTATTAATATCATCTATAAAATAGTATCTACTTCCTTACAGATTATAACTAATACATCTAAAACCCTTAGTTCTTGGCATCAGTAAGTGCTATCTCAGCATCAGGTAGTGATGTTACATCTCTTAAACAACTCCTACCACTAGGTGGATGAGGGCAAAACACCTAAGGGATGTGCCCAACCTGGGGGAGGTGTGCTTTCCCATGGACTCACAAACCAAAAGAAATGGTATCCCCAAAGAAAAGTTGGAAGCTCAGTTATTAGAACAAAGAGAAGTAGATGCTCTTTAACCAAAAAAGAAGACATCCACTAACTGTCTAAAATATTACTTTGTTGCTTTGAAAAAATTTACAGATCTCTGTACTAGCTTCAGTAATTGTTCTGTAAGACAACATCTAATTTTGTATCTCCCAATGAGTCTTGACAAGCACATGTCTGCTACCTGTACTATACTAAAATATTAAGGGGCATCATTAAGGGACATTAGTCATTAAGGGGAACCAAGGAATATGGGCCATTTTAGATTCTTGAAGAGAAAATCTTGAGAAACATACTTTCAAGAAGCTGCTGAAGAGTGTTGAACTCATTTAAATAATTCTGTTGAATTTAATGTCACTACCATAAGCCTAAAACACACACATCAAAAGCAAAAAGACAGTCTTCCTTTAATTCATAAATTGGAAAAGGCTTAAGCAATTTTCTGTAAAGCAACAAGAATCCATATTTACACACTGCTCCCTCGACATTAGTATGATGCACACTTTTTAAATAGGTGACTGCAACTCCTCAGCTCTTAATTGACTCCCCAGTGCCTCCTTCCACACCACACCATGCACGCATGCGCGCGCGCACACACACACACACACACACACACACACACACACACACACACACCCTACACATGTCATCATGCACAGAGGATAAAATGTTTTGTTTTTATTTAAAAAAAATATGCATATGTATCAGTTCAGTTGCTCAGTCGGGTCTGACTCTGCAACCCTATGGACTGCAACACGCCAGGCTTTTCTGTCCATCACCAACTCCTGGGGCTTGCTCAAATTCATGTGCATCAAGTATGTAATGCCATCCACCATCTCATTCTGTGTTGTCTCCTTCTCCTCCTGCCTTCAATCTTTTCCATCATTGGGGTCTTTTCCAAGGAGTCAGTTCTTCGCATCAGGTGGCAAAAGTATGAGAGTTTCAGCATCAGTCCTTCCAATGAATATTCAGGACTGATTTCCTTTAGGATTGACTGGCTTGATCTTGTAGTCCAAGGGACTCTCAAGAGTCTTCTCCAATATCACAGTTCAAAAGTATCTATATTTCAGCATTCAGCTTTCTTTATAGTCCAACCCTCACATCCATATGTGACTAGTGGAAAAACCATAACTTTGACTAGAAAGCCCTTTATTAGCAAAGCAATGTCTCTGCTTTTAGTATGCTGTCTAGGTTGGTCATAGCTTTTCTTCCAAAGAGCAAGCATCTTTTACTTTCTTGGCTCCAGTCACTGTCTGCAGTGATTTTGGAGCCCAAAACAGTCTCTCATTGTTTCCATTGTTTCCTCATCTATTTGCCATGAAGTGATGGCCAGATGCCATGATCTTAGTTTTCTGAATATTGAGATTTAAGCCAACTTTTTCACTTTCATCTTTCACTTTCATCAAGAGGCTCTTTAGTTCTTCTTCACTTTCTGTCATAAGGGTGGTGTCATCTGCGTAATCTGAGGTTATTGATATTTCTCCTGGCAATCTTGATTCCAGGCATGCTTTATCCAGATGGGCATTTCACAAGATGTACACTGCATATACATCAAATAAGCAGGGTGACAAATGGCAACCACTTAGTATTCTTGCCTTGAGAACCCCATGAACAGTATGAAAAGGCAAAAAGATAGGAACTGAAAGATGAACTCCTCAGGTAACTAGGTGCCCACTATGCTACTGGAGAAGAGTGGAGAAATAACTCCAGAAAGAATGAAGAGATGGATCCAAAGCAAAAACAACACTCCATTACAGATGTGACTGATGATGAAAGTAAAGTTCAACGTTGTCAAGAACAATATTGCATAGGAACCTAGAATGTTAGGTCCATGAATCAAGGTAAACTGGAAGTGGTGAAACAGGAGATGGCAAGGGTGAACATTGACATTTTAGGAATCAGTGAACTAAAATGGACTGGAATGGGTGAATTTAACTCAGATGACCATTATATCTACTACTGTGGGCAAGAATCCCTTAGAGGAAATGAAGTTGCCCTCATGGTCAACAAAAGAATCCGAAATGCAGTACTTAGATGCAATCTCAAAAATGACAGCATGACCTCTGTTTGTTTCCAAGGCAAATCATTCAGTATCATAGTAATCCAAGTCTATGTGCCAACCAGTAATACTGAAGAAGCTGAATGGTTCTATGAAGACCTACAAGACCTTTGAGAACTAACACCCAAAAAAAGATGTCCTTTTCACTATGGGGACTGGAATGCAAAAGTAGGAAATCAAGAAACACCTGGAGTAACAGGCAAATTTGGCCTTGGAATACAAAATGAAGAAAGTCAAAGTCTAACAGAGTTTTGCTAACAGAACACACTGGTCATAGCAAACACCCTCTTCCAACAACACAAGAGAAGACTCTACATGGAAGTCACCAGATTGTCAACAGTGAAATCAGGTTGATTATATTCTTTGCAGCCAAAGCTGGAGAAGCTCTATATAGTCAGCAAAAACAAGATTGGGAGCTGACTGTGGCTCAGATCATGAACTCCTTATTGCCAAATTCAGGCTTAAATTGAAGAAAGTAGGAAAAACCAAAAGACCATTCAGGTATGACCTACATCAAATCCCTTATGATTATACAGTGAAAGTGACAAATAAATTCATGGATTAGATCTGATAGACAGAGTGCCTGAAAAACTATGGATGGAGGTTCATGACATTGTATTTGAGGCAGTGATCAAGATAATCCCCAAGAAAAAGAAATGTAAAAAGGCAAAATGGTTGTCTTAGGAGGCCTTACAAACAGCTGAGAAAAGAAGAGAAGCAAAGGCAAAGAAGAAAAGGAAAGATATACCCATTTGAATGCAGGGTTCCAAAGAATAGCAAGAAGAGATAAGAAAGCTTTCCTCAGTGATCAGCGCAAAGAATGTAGGAAAACAATGCAATGGGAAAGACTAGTGATCTCTTCAAGAAAATTAGAGATACCAAGGGAACATTTCATGCAAAGATGGGTTCAATAAAGGACAGAAATTGTATGGACCTAACAGAAGCAGAAGATATTAAGAAGAGATGGCAAGAATACACAGAACTATACAAAAAGATCATCATGACCCAGATAACCACGATGGTGTAATCACTGACCTAGAGCCAGACATCTTGGAATGTGCAGTCTAGTGGGCCTTAGGAACCATCACTATGAACAAAGCTAGTGGAGGTGATGGAATTCCAATGGAGCTATTACAAATCCTGAAAGATGATGCTGTGAAAGTGCTGCACTCAATGTGCCAGCAAATTTGGAAAACTCAGCAGGGGCCACAGGACTGGAAAAGGTCAGTTTTCATTCTAATCCCAAATAAAGGCAATGCCAAAGAATATGCACAATTGCACTCATTTAACACACTAGCAAAGTAATGATCAAAATTCTCCAATCAAGGCTTCAATAGTCATAAACCATAAATTTCCAGATGTTCAAGCTGGTTTTTGAAAAAGGTAGAGGAACCAGAGATCAAATTGCTAACATCTGTTGGATCACTGAAAAAACAATTTCTGCTTTATTGACTATGCCAAAGTCTTTGACTGTGTGGATCACAACAAACTGTGGAAAATTCTTCAAAAGATGGGAATACCAGACCACCTGACCTGCCTCCTGAGAAATCTGTATGCAGCTCAAGAAGCAACAGTTAGAACCAGACATGGAAGAGTAGACTTGTTCCAAATTGGGGAAGGAATACGTCAAGGCTGTATGCGTATGTATACCTGATAGCAAATATCCAGTAACTATTTAAGATGAATACTCTTGGTTATTGCATAGGCTCTATGGTCTGTGATCTTTGTGGCTGGTGAACATGTCAGAGAGAGTTTTATATTAGGGCTTCATTGGATGCTCATGTTTTGTCGGGAATGTGATATAGAGAGGCTCTGTGTAGTATATGGTGTGGGTTGGCAGTATTTTCCTTAAGGTAGAAGATAGCTGTAAGCTATCTGAAAAGTATGGGCATGGCATATGAGCAGTGTTTCAGTGACGTAGGTTTGTGTGTGGGTATGATAATCAAAATACTAAATATAACCCATTTCCTGACTAATCAAAATGAACCACTGGCAAAATAAAGGAACTGAAGCTATAAACAACCCACACTGCCTTAACAAATCACACTGGTTAAGTATCAGTTATGTGTGTGTGCACATTTCTCATGGTAGCCACACAACATGAATTCAGCATATGCACAGAAATTTATTAAGACTGTTCCACATGCTGGACTCTGTTATGATGAGGTTGCAGAAAAACAAGTAGCTGCTTCTGTGATGTACAGTCACACACACACACACACACACACACACACATATATATATATATATATATGTTCCCCAATCTGTTTTCCACTCTATATGGTGAAAGGCCAGGTCAGTATGTGATTCTATAATTCACAGGAAAGTCCCATAGTTAGAAAGTTCAGAAATACAGGCTTATTTATATTTTGCTCACTTGTCTTTGCTTGTATCTCCAAAACTAACATATTTGCCTGGGAAATCCCATGGACAGACAAAGGGATTTTACTTTTGGCCCCTTTCCTTTTTCTTTGCCTGGCCAACACACATCAAATAACCAGTGTAAATAATCTTATATGTTTATTTCCATATTTTTCTAAGCATATATAATAGGACCAAGCAGCTTTTTGGCACTGTTTATTTTTAATGTGATCTGATTGTATATTATATATATTTCTGAAACTTGCATTTCTCACATAACATTACATCAAGCAAATTTGTGCTGGCCACTAGATAAAGCTCTAACCCACTCCTTATAATGGATATACAACATCCTGGGCAATGGATGTACCACAGTTTATTCAATCAGTCTCCTCTTTAATTGGCATTAATTTCGTTTTCAGTTTTTGTCATTGTCAACTGTATAGCACTATACACTTATCCACAAATCCTTATACATTACTGTTATAATTTACTTAGAATAGATTCGCTCTCGGTCAAAGTTTATGTATATATTTAAATTTTACAGGTCCTGCCAGGCTGTTCACTTAAATGACCATAATAATTCATATTTTACTACAATTATGTGAATGTACACTTTTTCCAGCATCCATGCCAGCAAAAGGAATTATCACTAATTTAACTATCTGCCAATCTGATGGAGATGAATTGAGAGCTCATTGTTACTTTAATTTTCATTTTCCTAATTGCAGTAAGACTGACTTTGCCAGTCATTGTCTTTTCTATGAATTGTTTTTGTATCCATTGCTCATCTTTTCATGGGATTATTTACCCCATTTTTTCACTCTTTTGTAGGAACAGTTTGTATTTTATTGAAATTGTCCATTCATCTCACATATATGATGCAAATGTATTTCCTAATTTATTGTTTAAGTTTTAATGTTATTTGCAATGTCTTTGGCTTACAAAAAAATGCACAATGTATATAGTCACATATATTTATTTTTTCCTTTATTGCTTCTGAGTTGCTAGATTTTGTAATAGATTTCCCCAAACATTAAACTACAACATAATATACTCTCATTTTCCCTCAATTAAGCAACCAAACTAGACTCTAAATATGCTTCTCTCACCCTTATCATTTCAAAAATTTCATATAGAGAAATTTAGCCCTCTGCCAACACTTAGCCATCTCACAAGATCAGAAAGCCCTGTACCTACGCAGTCTTATATAATCACTCACTCAAGAAACTGAGACTTTTACATGAGAGTTAGTATGCTACTCATGTAATACTTTCAACATATTATTTTATTTCTTATTGAATTTACATGTTGAAAATTACTATTGAGGACTTACCTTATAGTGAAAACTACTGTTGGGCAAAAAAATTCAGTATAAAATTTTGTCTAATAAGTAAACCTTGGAAATTATTGATCATCAAGTTAAATTGCTTTCTATTATACTAAAATATTATAAAGTATCATCTCAATTTGTAGTTAAAATAGCATATGACCAACTCAGCTTCTTAGAGGGGTCACATGGATGCCCATGGACATATCACTGCCTGAAAGGACTGGAAGTATGATGGAAAAGAATTTGCAGAAGAAAGGGATAGTGAATTCAATCAAAAGCAAATAAAATAGCCTGCTCTTTCAAACAGAAGTAAACAACCATCTGAATACATTGCAAGGGCATCTCCAAGGACCACATAAGCTTAAGCTTCACTGGCTTCACAGTAAACCATACTTTGGTGCCCTGCATTATGATTTCTTTCTAAAAATGTCTTCCAAGAGAATAGAAACGACTCCACCAGAATGACTAATTATATTAGAAGAATATTTCTGAAACAATCTCATGATACCATGGCCTCCTTTCCTTGTGGAGTCCAGAAACTCCTGATCCATGTGTCTTCCCTGACCTAGATTTTTCCCTACAATCAATGTCTCAGGGTTTTTCTCTTTACAGATCTCTCCATCTCAACACTGGCCATGGGAGTTTGACCATTCCATTTGGGTCTTTATGAGACTGCTTTTCTCTTGAATGGTATAAGCTACACATCTTCAAACTTCCATCTGTGTAGAACAACAGACATTTGGCACAAAACTGATTAGGTCCTAAAAGTACAGATGTGTCCAAAGATAGATGCATGTGTGTCCAAAAATAAGCAATTCAGATGTGTCTAGAGGAAAATGAAACAAGCAAACTCAATCTTCATTACCTTTCTCCCCTTAGGAAGCTGAATCCACCTGCTCAGGAATTAGCTCCAGCATCTCCACATGTCAGGGTCTTTCCTTGACATCTATTGGCCCATCAACTGGACCAACATCTTGAACTTTTACTCTGCAAATCTATTTTACTCTACTGACATGGGGAGTATGTATTGGGAGCCCACTCTGACTCTGCATTCTACATGCTCCAGTGTTTTTCCAAGATGCAATAGACCAGGCAACAATCTATACATCTGAAGCAAATGTTCATGGTCATTCATCTGTTGGGAGTATGGTCACAGGGCTCTCTCTGCCTTATACCGTAACATATTTGTGTTTTCCCCCACTTCATCCCATACTCATCATCTGAGATCAGAACTTCGATTGCCTACAGTAACCTAATAGAGTAATATAGATATCTGACCCTGGAGGATTTAAGGAAAAAAAATAAAATCAACCATCAGAAACATTTTTTTTAACATTTTTTTATTTTTTTAATTAAATTTATTTATTTTTTTAATTACAATACTGCTTTGTTTTGCCATACATTGACACGAATCAGCCATAGGTGAACACAATCTCCCAATGCCGAATCCCCCTCCCACCTCTCACCCCCCATCCTCTACTTGAATCATCCTGTGCATCAGCCCCATGCCTCCTGCATCCTACATTGAACATAGATTAGCGTTTCGTTTCTTACAGGAAAATATACTTGTTTCATTGCCATTCTCCCCTACCATCCCACCCTTTCCCTCTCCCTCAGAGTCCAAAAGTCCACTCTATACCTCTGTGTCTCTTGTTGTCTCACATATAGGGTCATCATTACTGTCTTCTAAATTCCATATATATGTGTCAGTATACTGTATTGGTGTTTTTTTTCTGGCTTACTTCACTCTGTATAATCGGTTCCAATTCCATCCATCTCATTAGAACTGAGTCAAATTTATTCTTTTTAAGGACTGCCTTATGACCCAGCAATCCCACTGCTGGGCATACACACTGAGGAAACCAGAAGTGAAAGAGACACATGTACCCCAATGTTCATTGCAGCGCTGTTTATAATAGCCAGGACATGGAAGCAACCTAGATGTCCATCAGCAGATGAATGGATAAGAAAGCTGTGGTTCATATACACTATGGAATACTACTCAGCCCTTAAAAAAAACAGAAACATTTTTAGTCCAGTATTTAGGGATGTGCTGGTAAACTAGCTCTCTAGAGGAAAAAATGAAAAAAGGCTTAGTTTCTAGTGTTTTCCAATTTATATGATGTTAAAAATCCTACCATTGATTATTTCAAGCTACCAATAATTTAGCAACCAGCATAAGACATTATGCAAATGAAATAAGCCAGTCTCAGGACTGGCTTATAAGTGTTTACACTTATATGAGGTATCTAAAGTAGTCAAACTCATAGAAACAGGGGGCAAAATAGTAGTTGCCAAGGCTAGGAGGTGATGAAAACAGGAAGTTGCTATTCAATAGGCATAAAGTTTCAGTGATTTAAGATAAGCTCTAGAATCTAGAGATCTGCTGTACAACATTCTGCCTATAGTTAATAACACTTTCTATTTACTTAAAAAGTTAAGGGAGTAGATATCATATTAATTGTTACCACAATTTTTTTTAAATCTTAAATATTTAAAAATCAGCCTTCAGGAAACAGTATGAACTAACTGTAGCACACCATTGAAAATAGGATTTTAAAACATAAAATAATATATTTTATATATAATATATTGTTTTCCAAATATATAGGAAACAATAATGAATATTTAATATATATATACATACAAAACCTTAGATCATGCTGTTAATCTTGACCTTTCAGCCTCCAGAACTGTGAGAAATAAAAGTCTATTGCTTATAAATAGCATAGTTTATAGTAATTTGTTATAACATCCTGAACTGTGTATGCCAACTAAAAGTCTAAAATTTCTTTAAAAGTTAAAACATTTGACCAGCCATTCCACATCTTGGTGTTTACTGAATAGACATGAAAGCAGAAGTCCACTCAAAGACATAGATGTTAATGTTTATACCAGTTTTATTGGAAAAGCCAAAATACTGGCAACAAACCAATGGCTGATCAGAAGGAGAGTGGATAGAACATATTGTCCATGCATACAATGAAACAGTGTACAATACAAAGAAATGAATTACTGATGCAATATGTATAAATTAGTGAAAGGAGTCCAAAAGAGGATATACTGATTTCATGTATATAAAATTATAGAAAATAAAAATTAATTTATAGTGACCTAAAGGAAATATAAAGTTGCCTAAACACAGGCATGGAAGAAAGAACAAATTACAAATGGACACAAGAAAACTTTTCAGATGATAGATATGTTCATTATCTTGGTTGCCAAGTTGGTTTTAGAGGTGTATACATATGCTAAAATTTATCAAATTCTGTAATTAAAACTGTGAACTTTATTAAGCATCAATTGTACCTCAATAAATTTGTAAAAAAGTAAAAGTCCACTTTGTATCAAGCAAGTATTCAGGAAAGCTTAAAGGTATTAAAATAGTTAATATTAGAGTGTCCCAATAGAATAATGATATTGATTCATTATCTATGTATGCATAATACTTGCTACTAACTGATAAACACATCTAACTTCTGATGGAGCTTTTAGAAAATATCAGAAACACTACACAAATCCTTTTTGCAATTCACCTACATTACTATTAGCAGACCTCACTTCTATCAGGTAAAGAGAAAGGTTTGCTTATACATCCCTATCCCCCAGATGAACTCATGGACAGGTAGTAGAGATGGTAGACAGGATCCCTTAAACCACCATTAAGTCGCATATCTCCATATGCTCCCAACGTCCTCATTCCTGAAAACCATTACACTTCCCCGTAATTATGTATTGCTGCACAAGTAATCATTTGCCTTCCCTCACTCCAAACACAACAAATTGACACTTTTTGTATTTTTTCAATTGCTATTTTGATTGTTTGTTTGGGAAAGATGCCTCCAATTTCCCTTTGTCTAAAATTGTTAACTACTTCTATATTTCAAAAGAAATATTTGAGTGAATATAAAAGAAAAAAAAAAACCTCAAGTACTTTTATTACATAGGCAATTTGTCACTTAAGTTCTTGAATATTATCCAGCAATTTGGAATTCTCACAAATGAATTTCAACAATTTCCTTTATGGTTTCCAGCAAAATTATAACATGGTTATTTTTAAAATTATAGACACATCAAAGTTATCTTTATCAGCTTTGAGCTATAAGATATTAATTTATTCTTTCCCAGAGAAAAATAAACATGTGCAGAGTAGAAGGTAGATATTCACCAATACATTGCTATGGATTATCATATTGCTACAATGATTAACAGTAATTAAGTTATTTGAAAAATGAACTGACTGCAGTTATTTGTTCTAAAATCAGACTAGACATAAGCTGTTAATTATTTCCACTATGCCTAACAGTAATTTCAAAAGCCCTAACTGCAATTAAAGAGCATATGTAATGAACTTGCAAAAGAGGCACTTTTATGATGCATATTAAAGGCAATGAAAATGTGAGAGTTGGAAACTTAAAAAAATTAACACAGGGAACATTGCAAGTTAAAGGTCCCACACTATTGCTAATTTCCACATTGCACATTTGTCAGATTAAGGGAATGAAATAAGTATTGCTTAGCTATGCAGTAATTGAAGAACTTGATAGGAATGCATAAATCTGTGAAAGGCACAAAATGCAATAAAAACATTATTGAGTATTATTGTGAAATGAGTTATAACTAGAAACATTAACAGGCACTTATTACAAAAACTGATGAATGAGTGCAAAATTCCAGACTTCTTTAAAGAGCTATCAGAAAATGCATTTTATTTCCAGGCTTCTAATAAGCCTAGAAACTGCAAAGATAGGCATTGGGTTCAATGGGAAAGCAGAGGATTTGGCAACAGAAAAGTAAAAGTGAATTCCCTCAGCCATGTCCAATTCTTTGTCACCCCATGGACTATGAATGCTCCAGGCTAGAATACTGGAGTGGGTAGCCATTCCCTTCTCTAGGGGATCTTCCCAACCCAGGGGAACCCAGGTCTCCCACATTGCAGGCAGATTCTTTACCAGCTGAACACAAGGGGAGCCCCCAAATAGCCTAGAGTGCATAGCCTATTCCTTCTCCAGAGGATCTTTCTGACCCAGGAATCAAACCGAGGCCTCCTTCACTGCAGGCAGATTCTTTACCAGCTGAGCTACCAGCAAAGCCAAGAATACTGGAAATTCATACCTGACTCTACTTATTGTATGAGGTTAGGCAAGTTATCTAGCCTCTCAGACTCTCAGTTCCTTCAATCATACACAGTAGGAATAATAATAATACCTACCTCCAGAGGATTGCCATTCAGATTGAATGAAATAATATGCATGTGAAGTACTTAACACAATATGTGACAATAGATCTCAATAAACGGTACCTGTCTTATTCCTGGGCCATTTTCAAATTGCAAACACACTTGAGCCAAATCAGAAGGATGACAAGACTTTCAAGACCCACTTTATATTCTGTAACAATAAAATATTTAAATACGATTCTCAAATATGCAACTATGGCTATCATTTAAACTCAAGAAGAAAAATTATTTCTTATACTTTTTTGTAGTCCAATAGCAGGACATGGGACAACAGACTGGTTCTAAATAGGAAAGGGAGTACATCAAGGTTGTATATTGTCACTCTGCTTATTTAACTTATATGCAGAGTATATCATGAGAAATGCTGGGCTGGAAGAAGCACAACCTGGAATCAAGATTTCCAGGAGAAATACCAATAACCTCAGATATAGACTTCCCTGGTGGTTCATATGGTTAAGCATCTGCCTACAATGCGGGAGACCTGGGTTCGATCTGTGGGTCGGGAAGATCCCCTGGAGAAGGAAATGGCAATCCACTCCAGTACTATTGCCTGAAAAATCCCGTAGACAGAGGAGCCTGATAGACTACAGTCCATGGGGTCGCAAAGAGTCGGACATGACTGAGCAACTTCACTTTTACAGATATGCAGATGACACCACCTTTATGGCAGAAAGTGAAGAGGAACTAAAAAGCCTCTCGATGAAAGTGAAAGAGGAGAGTGAAAAAGTTGGCTTAAAGCTCAACATTCAGAAAATGAAGATCATGGCATCTGGTCCCATCACTTCACGGGAAATAGATGGGGAAACAGTGGAAACAGTGTCAGACTTTATTTTGGGAGCTCCAAAATCACTGCAGATGGTGACTGCAGCCATGAAATTAAAATACACTTACTCCTTGGAGTAAGGAAAGTTATGACTAACCTAGATAGCATATTCAAAAGCTGAGACTACTTTGCCAACAAAGGTCCATCTAGTCAAGGCTATGGTTTTTCCAGTAGTCATGTATGGATGTGAGAGTTGGACTTTGAAGAAAGCTGAGCACTGAAGAATTGATGCTTTTGAACTGTGGTGTTGGGACTCTTGAGAGTCCCTTGGACTGCAAGGAGATCCAACCAGTCCATTCTAAAGGAAATCAATCCTGAGTGTTCTTAGGAAGGACTGATGTTAAAGCTGAAATGCCAGTACTTGGACCACCTCATGCAAGGAGTTAACTCATTGGAAAAGACTCTGATGTTGGGAGGGATTGGGGGCAGGAGGAAAAGGGGACGACAGAGGATGAGATGGCTGGATGGCATCACTGACTCAACGGACGTGAGTTTCGGTGAACTCCAGGAGTTGGTGATGGACAAGGAGGCCTGGCGTGCTGCAGTTCATGGAGTTTCAGAGTTGGACATGACTGAGCGAATGAACTGAACTGAACTGAACTGAGCAGGATATTTTGCACAAATTGAGTTCTTAGTCAATTTCAGTGAGTTTTTTCCAAACAAATCACAATTCATCAACTCTCTATAAGCAGATATTCTTCCATAGTTTAAAAAACTTTGTAAGAGAAAATATACATAAGAAAATACACAAGATCACGTTTTACTGGCAGATAGGCTGGAAAATGCAATCTAAATGCAAAGACAGATTGGGAATTCTAAAAGTCTGTTCAAGTAGCAGTACACAGTTTTCATTTATATTAATAAAACATTGTTGATTCTTCCATCTTTTTCACTTTCACATCCAGTCAGGTACAAGCTCATGAACACCTCAAATGCTCCCCACAGCTCTTCATTTCCAGTGCCACTTCCCAGGCTAGGAGCCATGGCTTCTCTCCCAGATTTCTATAGCAGCCTCTTAACCTAGACTTCCTATCTGACCTTCTCTGTCTCATGAATCGACTTTACATGTGGCAGCTGGTATGATTTTTCCTTTAGTGTTTTTTTTTTTAAATTTATTGGGGTATAGTTTATTTATAGCGTGTTAGTTTCAGGTGTACAGCAAAGTGAATCAGTTACACATACACGTATATCCACTCTTTTAGATTCTTTTTCCACATAGGTCATTACAGAGCACTGGGTAGAGTTCCCTGTGATCTTTCTAAAATGCACGTCGCTTCTCTCCCTAACACCCTAAGGGGCAACTATTTCCCTCAGATAAAATTCCAAAGACATGAGTGTTGCATATAAAGTTCTCCTGGTGAGCTGCTTGCTCTGTACTTATGTCTTCAACCATATCTGTGACCACTCTCTCACCCCAACTCCCCTCCCAAATACAAATCACACACCAGTTGGAATAACTAGCTGTTTCAATTCCTCAAACACACTATTCTTTCTAACACACTCATTTTCTCCATCTGGAACACTTTTTCTACAGCTGGTTAACACTTACTCATCTTTTAGGTCTAGGCTTAGAAATCACTTCTTTAAAAATAAAATCTCTCCAGAGCCTCTCATTTTGGATTAGGTCCTCTCCTATATGTGATCATAGCAATCTAATTTTTCATTTATTTAATCATTTATTCACTCAAGAAATGTTTGTTGGGTATATACTACTTATAAGCTCTATTCTAGGCACTGGAATTTAGTATACAGGGCTTTATGCCCAAATTCTGTAGAATTCATATCACAATGGAGTAGGCAGGAAATTGTCAGGTAAACAATATTTATTAGCTGTTCATAAGTGCTTTGGAGAAAAAAGAAATCAGAACAAGGGAAATAGGATGTACAAAGCTGAAGTGTGATGCTATGTGCTGGCATGTCAAAGAAAACTTCGGAGAAAAGATGAAATTTGAACAGAGACGTGAAAGAGATGAAGGAGAGAGTACAGTGAATTTTGAGGGAAAGAAGTTGTAGGCAATGCCTGCACGTGGTACTGGTCTCAGGTAGTGAACAGCTTGGTTGCCTGCCTTATTTGAGGAACAGCAAGGAAGCTAGTGAGGATGGAGCAGGGTAAGGAAGGGAGAAGAAATGAGATCAGAGAAAGAATGGGAGGAGGGCAGATCATTTCAGTCCTTGGAAGCATGGTAATACCTCTAGATACTTCACCAAATAAAATGGAATACCCAAAAAGGGCTTGAGGAAAGCATAAGAGGAGCACCTCTTCTGACTTGTGCAGCGCAAGCAGAACACAGCATCAGCAGCAGAGATGGGGAGATCTCAGGTTGTCGCGATACACATGATGAGAGACTCCAAGTAGAAAGGAGTGGTCAGCATTTGGATGTATTTTGAAAATAGGACCAACAGTACTTACTGATAGATGGGCTTTGAGAAGTGGAAATGAAAGATGGCTCCAAGGTTTTTGATCTAGTAACTACATGAATGGAATTCCCCTTACTGAAGTGACGAATGTTACAACAGCAAGTGATGACATCAAGTAAACAACAGTATGAACACATCTGCAGTTTGGTGGGGAATTTAGGATACAGATATCCATTCGTGAGTCATTGGCAATCCTATATGAGACCACCTAGAGAAAGAGTGGAAACAGAGAAGAGATGAAGCCCAGGGACTGAAGCCTCATTTGGGAAGACGTAGACAGACTAGTGAAAGAGACTGTAAAGACATGACTTGAGAAATAAATATAAAGAGAAGGTGAAATCCTTAAAGCTAAATGAAGTGTTCTAAGTAGGAATGATCACTGTGTCAACTGAAGCTGACAGGTCAAGCAAGGTAAGATTAAGAAATGATCATTTAATTTAGCAACGTGGAGGTCATTGACAATATTTTTTATTTTTTAGTATTCTTTGAATATTTTAATTAGTTAATTGGAGGATAATTGCTTTACAATATTGTGTTGGTTTCTGTCATATATCAATGAGTCATTCATAGGTACATGTATGTCCCCTCCCTCTTGAACCTCTGTTCCCCCCGCCCAGGTTGTCACAGAGCACTAGACTTTAACATTGACAATATTCATAAGAGGTATTTTGATGGAAATGTAGAGTGAAAACATAATTATATAAGATTTGGGAAAGAACAGAAGGAGAGAAAGCAGAATCATTGACTACTGGCCAGTTTTTCTTAGAAATTTTTCTATAAAGAGGCCTAGAGATAAACAGCATGGCTGGAAGAAAATGTGGGTTCAAGGAAAAGGTTTTTTTGAATTAGGGGTTTAGAAACGTTGGTGTGCTAATAGAAAAAAATTAATGAATATTCAGTGGCAAAAGGATTATTGACAATACTGGGAAAAGGGCATATTAATATTGAACATGTATGATACATCAACTTTCAAGTAGAAAGGTTTTATCTGTAAAACATAACAGTAAAACAAATAACAAGGAGACCAGACATAAATATTTTTAAACATTTGTATCTGTTTCATTATCACAAAGATTAAATAGTTCATTTTCAAATATCAAGGCAACATATTCCTAGATTTCACATCTGCTACAATTCTCTTTTTAAAACTGAATGAAAAATAGAATTGCTATATTACTCTCTTTTGTATTCCAGAATGAATTTTTTTGTATCTACACCAATGACTTGGGAAGAGAAAGAGATCAATGGACAAGGAGGATATAGATATGAATATTCATTTATCTTTGGTTTTATAATGCTCTGTCCTTCCAAAGGATTTCTTAGTGATAGGCTTATATTTTTTATATAAAGATCAATTAGAATTATTTTTATGAGAACCCACAATGTTTTCTCTCCCAGAAATAAGGGTAAGAAGCAGTAAGGCTATCTGTCTGGGACTAGCAGTAATTCAGCTAATAGAACAACAGACTGACAACCAAAACCCCAGCAACAATGACCAGTTACCATGGAGCTGATGGGCTTCACAGGGGGTTCAGTGGCAAAGTATCTGCCTACAATGCAGAGACTCAGGTTTGATTCCTGGGTTGGGAAGATCCCCTGAAGAAGAGATTGGCTACCCACTCCAGTATTCTTTTCAGGGAAATCCCATGGACAGAGGTGCCAGGAAACTATAGTCCAGGAAGTCACAAAAGAGTCAGACATGACCTAGCAACTATACAACACCAACAGCAAAGAGCTGATATCTGCATCAGCTCTGTGCCTGGTGTTTTTCAGCATTGTCTCTGCTTTTCACAAAAGCTCTGACTCTAAATTATTCTCCTCAGATAAAAGATGAGGGAGCTGAAATTCAGAAAGAATCTATAACTTGGCGAATGCTTCCCAATTTAGAAAGATATACAGCTGGAGAATCCAACTCAGGACTGCTGGGGTTCCAAAACAAACTCTCCAACACACCATGCTGCTTCTCTACTACCAATGTTCTGCAATTTAGTAGGTTAAACCTGTGTATACCTCTCAAAAAGCTCTCTCTTTAGATGTTATCCTACTACCCATATTCTCCTAAAAACAATTCTATCATTATTGCAGATGAATATTAAGCAAACATACCAGCCCCTAAAATAATAAATATCTGTCCTTCTAGGTTTCCACTGCCTTGAAGAGCACAGGCTGAAGGCAACTCTGCCTCACACTTGACCCAAACAAAACTGTGATGACTATAAACGTACATAAATCAGAATTCTTATTAGTATGCTATGTACCATTTGGTTAACTATTCTGAATTTTTATTTCTTACATAATTGCACTCTGAGAATATGAAAATGTTAAACATTAACAAGCATCACATTGCTGTGACAATAAAAGACATTTTTTTGATTTGGTGACAATGAGAGAAGATGTGAAGTGGGAAAAGGAAGGTCTGAGTGGAGTCTTTTATAGGCATACAAAGTTTAAATGACAGGGCCCTTTATAATCCTGCATTTATAGGATGCATAATTTACATCCTATAAATGTAAATTCTTGAGTATATGAAAGACTAAAAGCTTTGTCTGTTTAAAACTGACAAAATACATCACACTTTAATTGGCAGTAGAGTGATAATGGAAAGGAGATGTGGCTTAATTGGAGTTCTCTCCCTGAAAAGACCAAATTTCATAGTGTCATTTTAATTATTTCTAGCCATTTATCCTGCAATCATCTATCACTTTCTCCATATATTACACCAGGAAGCACTTCCTGCTGTAAATGCTATGATACTTAAAAAGCAAATGCCCAGTGAAAACAAAAAAACCCAGACTAGATTCAGTGCCATAGCAAATTGCTCTGAAATAACATAACCTGACTTTTAAATCATGAATGATCAGGATGGAGAACATGGCTAATTTAATTATTAACAATAAACACTCTTGTTCACATGTCCATCTAATCTAATCATGACCCTATTTGCTGTGTTAATTAATTATTCAAGTAGTTAATGTGATACTTAAGAAGTTTTCCTTTACTATGAATCTTTGATTATCCTAGCACCCCTTTTACACAACTGGATAAACACAACACTAAAAACACACTGTGATAATTGCCACTGGTAACCACTGTAATTGACAGTCTTCCTCAAAATATGAAGTACTATATAAAAGGAAGACATGGTCTTAAGCATTTATGAATCATTCATTTCATGTACAAGTCACAGTCACTACTTTTTTGGTGTGTACTTTTTCAAGTGCCCACAAACTCAATAGATTCTTTTTTTTAATATATTAAAAAAATTTATTGTTAATTTTTTTACTTTACAATATTGTATTGGTTTTGCTTTTTACTGCATGTAACTACAAAGGCTGAATAAGATGTTGATGCCCACGGATCTAAGTAAGCAACTAATGTACACTAAGGTCCATCTAGTCAAGGCTATGGTTTTTCTAGTAGTCATGTCTGGATGTGAGAGTTGGACTGTGAAGAAGGCTGAGCGCTGAAGAATTGGTGCATTTGAACTGTGGTGTTGGAGAAGACTCTTGAGAGTCCCTTGGACTGCAAGGAGATCCAACCAGTCCATTCTGAAGGAGATCAACCCTGGGATTTCTTTGGAAGGAGTGATGCTAAAGGTGAAACTCCAGTACTTTGGCCACCTCATGTGAAGAGTTAACTCATTGGATAAGACTCTGATGCTGGGAGAGATTGGAGGCAGGAGAAGGGGACGACCGAGGATGAGATGGCTGGATGGTATCATGGACTCGATGGACGTGAGTCTGAGTGAACTCCAGGAGTTGGTGATGGACAGGGAGACCTGGTGTGCTGCGATTCATGGGGTCACAAAGAGTCAGACGCGACTGAGTGACTGAACTGAACTGAACTGAAGTCCATGAATTTAATTTTAGGATTCTCATTTTTGGAAGGACTGATGCTGAACCTGAAGCTCCAATACTTTGGACACTTGATGAGAAGAGCCAACTCATTGGAAAAGACCTTGATGCTGGGAAAGGTTGAGGGCAAGAGGCAAAGAGGGCGACAGAGGATGAGATGGTTGGATGGCATCACTGACTCAACAGATAAGAGTTTCAGCAAGCTCCAGGAGACAGCGAAGGACAAGGAAGCCTGGCATGCTGCAGTCCATCAGGTCACAAAGAGTGGGACACTACTGAGTGACTGAACAATATTTTACCCACCCATTTTCAGAGGCTTTATTTAAATTTAATTTATAAATATTAAAACTTAAATGTTTAGCCATTTTTAAAGGTAAATGTCCAAATTAGTATTTTACTTCCAATCATAATTTCTAAGAAGCATCTTACAAAATTAAAATCAATACATGAACCATGACAGTCTAGCCCAGAAATATGCCAAAATGTGTATTCTAGTGGGAGTAAAATACAGCCTCAAAATTGTAATTATCTTAATTTTTCAAGTTTCCTCTCATTTCTCCTATTCTTTTTGTAGATGTTTTCAGATTACAACTCTCTGATATTAAATTAAAAATTAATATTTATTGAGTTGCACAGAGTTGATTGATTTTTCCCAAGTGCTTCCAAAGCAAAAATGCATTCCACTATATTCCACTGTAGCAGAATACCAAATGTAAATTGTTGATGGTCATTGGAGACCCTTTTAAGATTGGATGCAATATAACACTAAATTAAAAATGCAGTGCCAGAACTTATCTAAATATGGCTGTTCTCAAATAATAATGTTTTCTAAGAACACTTAGGGAAAAAAATCAGGAATTTATTTTAATAGATAATTTCCAAGATATCTGCTTGAAAATTGAAAGTGTTAGTTGCTTAGTTGTGTCTGAATCTATGCGACCCCATGGTCTGTAGCGTGACAGGCTCCTCTGTCCATAGAATTCTCCAGGCAAAAATATTGGAGTGGGTAGCCATTGCCTTCTCCAGGAAGACAGCTGCATGTGTAACTACAAATTCAACCTAGATTTCTATACGTGTGGTCTCTAGAATAAGAATAGATGCCTAGACATGAACTTTATGCCTAGACATGGAAAAATCTTTAATGGAAGCAAAATTGAGTTATACTCAAAGAACAGATTTTTGGACTCTTCGGGAGAGGGAGAGAGTGGGATGATTTGGGAAAATGGCATTGAAACATGTATACTATCATGTAAGAAATGAATCGCTAGTCTAGGTTTGATACAGGATACAGGATGCTTGGGGCTGGTGCACTGGGATGACCCAGAGAGATGATACGGGGAGGGTGGTGGGAGGCGGGTTCAGGGTTGGGAACTTATGTTCACCTGTGGCAGATTCATGTCAATGTATGGCAAAACCAATACAGTATTGTAAAGTAGAAAGAAAAAAAAAACTATTGGAACTTTAAAAAATAAAATAACAACTCTAAAAAAAAAAAATAAAGGCACAAAAGTGAAATCATCTTACAGAAATTTCCAACAAGTAAAACTAAAGGAGGATATTTCTGGCCAATGAATCATAACCAGGGAATAGAGTAGTAATTAGGAGTATGTGTTCTGGAATCTAAACACCTGAGTTCAAACTCTAAACCATCACATGTTTGTTTAAACTTAGTAAGAAAATAAACTGCCCTGTGCAGCAATTACTTCATCTGTGAAAGAGGATAATAATTATTTCTACCTCCTAGGATTGGTGTGAGGATCAAATGGGACAATAAATGTACAGCACTTACAAGAGTTATTAACATATAATAAATTTTCATAAATGTTAGATATTTATAATTATAATATACTGTTCTTCTCTTCAATTTATTCTGCATGTAGTCCATTTTGACCTAATATATGTAGATGTGGTGCATTGCTAGTCTATATACAATTTTAGTATTCATACTTCCAGAAAAGTTAACCCATAACACATTATGATACTCTTTTTACATTCCAAAGGGAGCTTATGAACACAGGAAATAAAAACAAAAAATTTTCCCATTCTGTTTCCACTGCTATTTCTCAGGTGTAATCAATATCATAACAGTTTGGTGTACATCTTTCAAATATTTTTCTAGGTTATTCGATTATCTTTAAATAACTTTTCTTGGCTATGGTTTGTTCTATAAATAAGGAAAATTTTAGATTATGGGAATGTTAGATTATATGTACTGGGCATAGTTTATAACTTCATAGCTTAACTTTTTCTAATCTTGTTATTTTTTTCAACTCCTCATTATAACGTAGATAAAACAGTTAAACTAATTATGAGAGGAGGTTGATTAGAATGGGTACATGGAGAAAGGCTAGGAAAAAGTAAAACAGAATGTACTATATATCATACATACACAGACACACACTGTATATATATGTATATATACAGTATATATGTATATATACATACATACAGTATACATACATACATACAGTATATATACACTGTATATATGTGTATATATACAGTGTGTGTGTGTATGTATTTATATTAGGCATACATATTAAAAAGTGAGAGCCAAACCATAAAAACCAGAAATTTTAAAAAATAGATGAAGTGCTTGTGAAAGGAACATAAGCTCATAATCACTCCAACGCACTTCATCAGACATTTAATAAATACTCAACAGTTCTATTAGTACCAAGGCAATGAACAGGGAGAAAACAGAGCATCAAACAGGAACCACTCCCACAAAATGAAATTATGAGCATAAACTTGATGATTAAAAGATGAAACACTGCAGCACAAAGCTGCATAAAATAGCTTGGAAAATTACTTGTAAGAAAATGAAATGAAAGTTAGGTACTTGAATTTACTTGTATGATTTCAAATGTCTCTGGCAAAAGAGACTGAACCCCAAGAACACCCATTAAACATCCCAAGCCTACAAGTGGTTACAGAACAAAAGAAATTTCAGTTTTCCTTTATTTAAGCAAAGAGGAAAAATTACATGAAGCTCAAAGTAGTTTTCATTTTAAAAACAGACCACCTTACCTGTCTCCTGAGAAACCTGTGTGCAGGACAAAAAGCAACAGTTAGAAACAAACATGGAAAATGGACAGGTTCAAAATTGGGGGAAAAGTATATCAAGATTATATACTGTCATCTTCATTATTTAACTTATATGCAGAATACATTATGTGATAAGTTTGGCTGGATGAAGCACAAGCTGGAATCAAGACTGCTGTTTATAATAGCCAGGACATGGAAGCAACCTAGATGTCCATCAGCAGATGAATGGATAAGAAAGCTGTGGTTCATATACACTATGGAATACTACTCAGCCCTTAAAAAGAATAAATTTGACTCAGTTCTAACGAGATGGATGGAATTGGAACCGATTATACAGAGTGAAGTAAGCCAGAAAGAAAAACACCAATACAGTATACTGACACATATATATGGAATTTAGAAGACAGTAATGATGACCCTACATGTGAGACAACAAGAGACACAGAGGTATAGAGTGGACTTTTGGACTCTGAGGGAGAGGGAAAGGGTGGGATGGTATGGGAGAATGGCAATGAAACATGTATATTTTCCCGTAAGAAATGAAACGCTAATCTATGTTCAATGTAGGATGCAGGATGCATGGGGCTGATGCACAGGATGATTCAAGTAGAGGATGGGGGGTGGGAGGTGGGAGGGGGATACGGCATTGGGAGATTGTGTTCACCTATGGCTGATTCGTGTCAATGTATGGCAAAACAAATACAGTATTGTAATTTTAAAAATAAATAAATTTAATTAGAAAAAAAAAAGACTGCTGAAAGAAATAACCACATATGTAGATGATACACTATGCACAGAAAGTGAAGAACTAACAAGCCTCTTGAGGGTGAAAGAGGAGAATTAAAATGCTGGCTTAAAACTCAACATTCAAACTACTAAGATCATAGCATCCGGTCTCATCACTTTGTGGCAAATAGATGGTGAAAAAGTGGAAACAGTGACAGATTTTATTTTCTTGGCTGCTAAAATCACTATAGACAGTGACTTCAGCCATGAAATTAAAAGACACTTACTCCTTAGAAGAAAAGCTATGACCAACATAGACAGTGTGCTGAAAAGCAGAGACATCACTTTGCTGACAAAGGTGTAACTAGTCAAAGCTATGGTTTTCCCAGTAGTGACATACAGAAGTGAGAGTTGGACCATTAAGAAGGCTGAGGGCTGAAGAACTGATGATTTTGAATTGTGGTACTGGAGAAGACTCTTGAGAATTGCTTGGACTGCAAGATGAAACCAATTGATCCTAAAGGACATCAGTCCAGAATATTCACTGGGATTGGGAAGACTAATGCTAAAGCTGAAACTCCAATACTTTGGCCACCTGATGCAAAGAACTGACTCATTGGAAAAGACCCTGATGCTAGGAAAGATTGAAGGCAGGAGGAGAAGGAGACAACAGAGGATGAGATGGTTGGATGGCATCACCGACTCAGTGGACACGAGTTTGAGCAAGTTCCAGGTTTTGGTAATGGACAGCCAAGCCTGGGGTGCTGCAGTCCATGGGGTCACAAAGAGTCAGATACGACTGAGCAACTAAACTGAACTGATGGGAATAGCAAACTCATTGGAAAAGACCCTGACGCTGGGAAAGATTGAGGGCAGAAAGAAAAAGTGGAGACAGAGGATGACAGAATGGTTGGATGTGATCACCAATTCAATGGACATGAGTATGAGCAAACTCCAGGAGACAGTGAAAAACAGGGAATCCTGGTGTGCTGCACTTCCTTGGGTCACAAAGAGTTGGACACAACTTACTGCCTGAACAACAAAACATATATAAACTATACACATATTTGATTTCAGTGAAATGCAGTATCTATGAACTATTTTAACACGACTGAAGCGACTTAGAAGCAGCGGCAGCATATAGTGTAGTACTCATTCTGCTGCTGCTAAGTCGCTTCAGTCGTGTCCAACTCTGTGCGACTCCATAGACGGCAGCCCACCAGGCTCCCCGGTTCCTGGGATTCTCCAGGCAAGAACACCGGAGTGGGTTGCCATTTCCTTCTCCAATGCATGAAAGTGGAAAGTGAAAGTGAAAGTGAATTCACTCAGCCGTGTCCGACTCTTAGCGACCATGGACTGCAGCCCACTAGGCTCCTCCGTCCGTGGGGTTTTCCAGGCAAGAGTACTAGACTGGGGTGCCTTTGCCTTCTCCGAGTATTCATTCTCAGTTAAGTTGCTCAGTCGTGTCCTACTGTTTGCGACCCCATGAATCGCAGCATGCCAGGCCTCCCTGTCCATTACCATCTCTCGGAGTTCACTCAGACTCACGTCCATCGAGTCCATGATACCATCCAGCCATCTCATCCTCGGTCGTCCCCTTCTCCTCCTGCCCCCAATCTCTCCCAGCATCAGAGTCTTATCCAATGAGTCAACTCTTCACATGAGGTGGCCAAAGTACTGGAGTTTCAGCTTTAGCATCATTCCTTCCAAAGAAATCCCAGGGTTGATCTCCTTCAGAATGGACTGGTTGGATCTCCTTGCAGTCCAAGGGACTCTCAAGAGTCTTCTCCAACACTATAGTTCAAAAGCATCAATTCTTCAGTGCTCAGCCTTCTTCACAGTCCAATTCTCACATCCATACATGACCACAGGAAAAATCACAGCACTGACTAGATGGACCTTAGCCAGCAAAGTAATGTCTCTGCTTTTGAATATGCTATCTAGGTTGGTCATAACTTTTCTTCCAAGGACTAAGCGTCTTCTAATTTCATGGCTGCAGTCACCATCTGCAGTGATTTTGGAGCCCCCAAAATAAAGTCTGACACTGTTTCCATTGTTTGCCCATCTCTTTCCCATGAAGTGACGGGACCAGATGCCATGATCTTTGTTTTCTGAATGTTGAGCTTTAAGCCAACTTTTTCGCTCTCCTCTTTCACTTTCATCAAGAGGCTTTCTAGCTCCTCTTCATTTTCTGCAATAAGGGTGGTGTCATCTGCATATGTGAGGTTATTGATATTTCTCCTGGCAATCTTGATTCCAGCTTGTGCTTCTTTCAGCCCAGCATTTCTCATGATGTACTTTGCATAGAAGTTAAATAAGCAGGGTGACAATATACAGCCTTAATGTACTCGTTTTCCTATTTGGAACTGGTCTGTTGTTCCATGTTCAGTTCTAACTGTTGCTTCCTGACCTGCATACAGATTTCTCAAGAGGCAGGTTAGGTGGCCTGGTATTCCCATCTCTTTCAGAATTTTCCACATTTATTGTGATTCACACAGTCAAAAGCCTTGGCATAGTCAATAAGGCAGAGATAGATGTTTTTCTGGAACTCTCTTGCTTTTCCTTGATCCAGCAGATGTTGGCAATTTGATCTCTGATTCCTCTGCCTTTTCTAAAACCAGCTTGAACATCACGGAGATCACGGTTCACATATTGCTGAAGCCTGGCTTGGAGGATTTTGAGCATTACTTTACTAACATGTGAGATGAGTGCAATTGTGCGGTAGTATGAGCATTCTTTGGCATTGTCTTTCTTTGGGATTGGAATGAAAAGTGACATTTTCCAGTCCTGTGGCCACTGCTGAGTTTTCCAAATTTGCTGGCATATTGAGTGCAGCACTTTCACAGCATCATCTTTCAGGATTTGAAACAGCTCCACTGGAATTCCATCACCTCCACTAGCTTTGCTCATAGTAACGCTTTCTAAGGCCCACTTGACCTCACATTCCAGGGTGTCTGGCTCTAGATTAGTGATCACATCATCATGATTATCTTCGTCGTGAAGATCTTTTTTGTACAGTTCTTCCATGTATTCTTGCCACTTCTTCTTAATATCTTCTGCTTCTGTTAAGTCCATACCATTTCTGTCCTTTATCAAGCCCATCTTTGCATGAAATGTTCCCTTGGTATCTCTAATTTTCTTGAAGAGATCTCTAGTCTTTCCCATTCTGTTCTTTTCCTCTATTTCTTTGCATTGATCACTGAAGAAGGCTTTCTTATCTCTTCTTGCTATTCTTTGGAACTCTGCATTCAGATGCTTTATCTTTCCTTTTCTCCTTTGCTTTTGCCTCTCTTCTTTTCACAGCTATTTGTAAGGCCTCCCCCAGACAGCCATTTTGCTTTTTTGCATTCCTTTTCCATGGGGATGGTCTTCATCCCTGTATCCTGTACAATGTCACGAACCTCATTCCATAGTTCATCAGGCACTCTATCTATCAGATCTATCCCACATTGAAGGTCAGGAACAGCGGCAGTAAGAAACTACCCCTCATCCAAGGTAAGGAGCAGTGACTGTGCTTTGCTGGAGCAGCTGTGAAGAGATACCCAACACCCAAGGTAAGAGAAACCCAAGTAAGATGGCAGGTGTTGCAAGAGGGCATTAGAGGGCAGACACACTGAAACCATACTCACAGAAAACTAGTCAATCTAATCCCACTAGGACCACAGCCTTGTCTAACTCAATGAAACCAAGCCATGCCTGTGCGGCAACCCAAGATGGGCGGGTCATGGTGGAGAGGACTGACAGAATGTGATTCACTGGAGAAGGGAATGGCAAACCACTTCAGTATTCTTACCTTGAGAACCCCATGAACAGTACGAAAAGGCAAAATAATAGGATACTGAAAGAGGAACTCCCCAGGTCATTAGCTGCCCAATATGCTACTGGAGATCAGTGGAGAAATAACTCCAGAAAGAATGAAGGGATGGAGTCAAAGGAAAAACAATACCCAGTTGTGCATGTGACTGGTGATAGAAGCAAGATCCAATGCTGTAAAGAGCAGTATTGCATAGGAACCTGGAATGTCAGGTCCATGAATCAAGGCAAATTGGAAGTGGTTAAACAAGAGATGGCTAGAATGAACATCGACATTCTAGGAATCAGCGAACTAAAATGGACTGGAATGGGTGAATTTAACTCAGATGACCATTATATCTACTACTGTGGGCAGGAATCCCTCAGAAGAAATGGAGTAGCCATCATGGTCAACAAAAGAGTCTGAAATGCAGTACTTGGATGCAACCTCAAAAGGACAGAATGATCTCTGTTCGTCTCCAAGGCAAACCATTCAATATCATAGTTATCCAAGACTATGCCCCAACCAGTAATGCTGAAGAAGCTGAAGTTGAATGGTTTTATGAAGACCTACAAGACCTTTTAGAACTAACACCCAAAAAAGATGTCCTTTTCATTAAAGGGGACTGGAATGCAAAAGTAGGACGTCAAGAAACACCTGGAGTAACAGGCAAATTTGGCCTTGGAATATAAAATGAAGCAGGGCAAAGACTAATAGTGTTTGCCAAGAAAATGCACTGGTCATAGCAAACACCCTCTTCCAACAACACAAGAGAAGACTACACATGGACATCACCAGATGGTCAACACTGAAATCAGATTGATTATATTCTATGCAGCCAAAGATGGAGAACCTCTATATAGTCAACAAAAACAAGACCAGGAGTTGACTGTGGCTCAGATCATGAACTCCTTATTACCAAATTCAGACTTAAATTGAAGAAAGTAGGGAAAACCACTAGACCATTCAGGTATGACCTAAATCAAATCCCTTATGATTATACAGTGGAAGTGAGTATTCATTCTAGAGAAACGGAATTAATTTTTTGATCATCTACTCTTCATTCTGTCCTTTTAAGGTTTAGTTCAAACTTCTGCCTTCATAAATCCTGTGGTTCTAATTTAACTCAGGAAGAGAAATCTTTTGAGAAGGTATACTAGCATTTCTTGAAGTTAAAAAATGTTTTTAAATATTGGATTCATATATAGCTTCATTAGTTATGACAGTTAAAACAAATGATTGAAAAGCATTTCTCAATGTCAGCAAATCTTTTTAGAGGCTTTGATAAATTAGTTGAACTAAGCAGCTAGCCTGCCAGGCTTCTCTGTGCATGGAATTCTCCAGGCAAGAACACTGGAGTGAGTAGCTGTTTTCTTCTCCAGGGGATCTTCCTGACCCAGGGATCAAACCCACGTCTCCTGCATTGCAGGTAGATTCTTACTGACTAAGCCACCAGGGAAGCATGCAGTTTTAAAATGGTATGAAATGTGGAATTTTACCATATCTCTTCTAAGAGTTCTCTTTATGCTGGACTATAAGAGTAAGTGCCCCAAACTTTGAAAGTTTGTATGATGAACACAAATAGTATTAAATTTGTTAGCTTCAAAGAACAAATGACCTGGATGCCCTGTTGGTCTAGCAGCTAATAACCTATCTCGCAAGGCAGAGGACACGGGTTCCATCCCTGGCTGGGAAACTAAGATGCCACATGCCAAGGTGGCTGTACCTCCTGAGCCTGCATGATACTGAAAGATCTCACATGAAGCAAGGAAGATCCTAAGTGCTGCAACTAAATGCAGCCAAATAAATAATAATTTAAAAAAAAAAAAAGAACAAGTGATCTTCACAAACCTTTATATAGACAGATTGGGGAGGAAAAGCAAGTTGATTATCCTCAACACGCATTGTTGCATTCAGCCCATTTGTATTATATAGCAAATTTAGGCATTTCTGCATCTAGTGAAACAAATCTTATAATTGACAAGATCAAGACCAAAATATTTCATAATGTTCTGCTAGTAAAGGCAATCAAGATTAAAATCACTTATTGGCTAATCTAAATAAAAGAAAGAACACTAATTTTCAAAGTATTGAATTTGTTCAGACCTCAAGCTCTCTCCTGCCAAAACAATAGCATCTCCTGTTGCATTACTCCCTGCCTTTGAGCTTAGGATCACCCCAAGACGCCAGCTGATCCACTGGGTACTATTTGCCTCTGCTGTGCTGTTTTCCTGACATGAAATGCAGTTGCTTCTTTCTCCACTTTTTCTTATCATGCTTGTTCTTTAAGGCTCATCTCAAAGTACCATCCCCTCCTGTGACCTCCCAAATTTCCTTCTTTACCTTCTGACTCTGAGCATAAAATCTCATTCATTATTTTCTCTGAGAAGCCACAGCTCTTTGCTCACAATACTCTTCAGATACACCAAGGGTTTCTTTGTACAAAGACCTGCAATAAAAATTTCTTGATCCTTTCAAATTCAGGTGTAATAAAGACTGATCTTGAAGTAACACCAGTTTTTCTGCTTTGAGTTGCACAAAATGTGAGCAGAGGTGAGTTACAGATTGGACAGAGAAGAGGCAGAGGAAGAAGAGACATAAGATATTGTCAGCATGCACTGCATGCCAGAAGATAAGCTAGCTATTTTATATCTGTTGACCACTTTGACTCTCTAACGCTTGAACAACTGGAGGAGGGGAAGGATTTAAATCCACATTTATTTTAACCTGTTGACTGAACACACAGGCACACAACCCTCAGTACACACAGGTTCCTCCTGACACAGAGGTTGCTCCTTACCTGTAGCTTCCCCCTTATCTGCAAGCTCCATATCTGTGGATTCAACCAACCATGGATGATATCTACCACTGAAATAAATCCTCCTGTAAGTGGACCCACCCATTTCAACCCATTGTTGTTTAAGGGTCAACTGTGCACATAATCTTGAGTAGAAAATTGAAACTCAGATAGTCACTTGTTTAACATAACCCAGTGGTAAATATGCATTGCTAATCAAAGGAGTTAAAATTTAAACATCTTATTGAAGGCTGATATCCTGTTCCCTGGTAGCTCAGTTGATAAAGTATCCGCCCGCAATGTAGGAAACACCAGTTTGATTCCTTGCTCAGAAAGATCTGCTGGAAAAAGGATAGGCTACCCACTCCAGTATTCTTGGGCTTCCCTTATGGTTCAGCTGGTAAAGAATCCACCTGCAATGCAGGAGACCTGGGTTCAAACCCTAGGTGGGAAGATCCCCTGGAGATCTTCCGTATCTACTCACTCCAGTCTTCTGGCCTGGAGAATTCCATGGACTGTATAGTCTATGGATGGAGTTGCAAAGAGTCAGACACAACTGAGTGACTTTCACTTATGCAGTATGGCATGCCATACTGCATAAGTGAAAGTCACTCAGTTGTGTATGACTGGAGAAGGGGAGGGTGGGATGATTTGGGAGAATGGCTTTGAAACATGTATAATATCATGTAAGAAATGAATCGCCAGTCTAGGTTCGATGCAGGATACAGGATGCTTGGAGCTGGTGCACTGGGAAGACCCAGAGAGGTGGTATGGGGAGGGAGAAGGAGGGGAGTTCAGGATTGGGAACTCATGTACACCCATGGCAGATTTCCATTAATTTATGGCAAAACCAATACAATATTGTATTGTAAAATAAAGTAAAATAAATAAATAAATAAATGTGACTATAAAAATTAATGAAAGCATTTGTGATTTTTTAAGATTTTTATTGGAGTATAGTTGAGTTATAATGTTGTGCTAGTTTCAGGTGTACAGCAAAGTGAATTAGTCACACACATACATATTCCCACTCTTTTCACATTCTTTTCCCATATAGGCCATTACTGAGTATTGAAGAGAGCTCCCTGTGCTATACAATAGTTTTCTATTAGCTATTTATTTTATATATAGCAGCATGTTTATGTGTGTGGCATGCTCAGTCGGGTCGAACTCTTTGTGACCCCATGGACAGTAGCCACCAGACTCCTCTGTCCATGGGATTCTCCAAAGAAGAATACCGGAGTGAGTTGCCCTTTCCTCCTCCAGGGGAATTTCCCAACCCAGGAATCAAACTCCATGTCTCCTGCATTGGCAGGCAGATTCTTTACCACTGCACCACCTGGGAAGCCAGTATGTTCATATTCCAACACATATATTGGGACATATATATACTATTTGTAGACCACATAATCTCCCAGTTTATCCCTCCAACTCTTAATCCCTGGTAACAGTAAATTTGTTTCCTGTATCTGTAACTTTATTTTTTAAATTAATTTATTTTAACTGGAGGCTAATTACTTCATAATATTGTATTGCTTTTGCCATATATTCACATGAATCAGCCATGGGTGTACATGTGTTCCCCATCTTGAACCCCCCTTCTACCTCGCTCCCCATCCCATCCCTCAGGGTCACCCCAGTACACCAGCCCTGAGCACCCTGTCCCATGTACTGAGCCTGGACTGACAATCCATTTCACGTATGGTAATATACATGTTTCAATGCTGTTCTCTCAAATCATCCCACCCTCGCCTTCTCCCACAGAGTCCAAAAGTCTGTTATTTACATTTGTGTGTCTTTTGCTGTCTCGCATACAGGCTCATCATTACCATCTTTCTAAATTCCAAATATATGTGTTAATATTGGTGCTTTTCTTTCTGCCTTACTTCACTCTGTATAATAGGCTCCAGTTTCATACATCTCATTAGAACTAATTCAAATGCATTATTTTTAATAGCCCAGTAATATTCCATTGTGTATATGTATCAAAGCTTTCTTATCCATTCATCTGCTGATGGACATCTAGATTGCTTCCATGTCCTAGCTACTGTAGACAGTGCTGCGATGAACTATGGAGTACACATGTCTCTTTCAATTCTGGTTTCCTTGGTGTGTATGCCCAGCAATTGGATTGCTGGGTCTTAACTCCTAGAGGAAAACATAGGCAAAACACTCTCTGACAATCACAGCAGGATCTTCTATAACCTACCTCCCAGAGTAATGGAAATAAAAGCAAAAATAAACAAATGGGAACTAATTAAACTTAAAAGCTTTTGCACAACAACGGAAACTATAAGCAAGGTGAAAAGACAGCCTTCAGAATGGGAGAAAATAACAGCAAATGAAGCAACTGACAAAGAATTAATCTCAATAATTTACAAGCAGTTCCTGCAACTCAATTCCAGAAAAATTAACGACCCAATCAAAAAATGGGGCAAAGAACTAAACAGACATTTCTCCAAAGAAGACATGCAGATGGATAACATATGAAAAGATGCTCAACAACATTCATTATCAGAGAAATGCAAATCAAAACCACAGTGAGGTACCATTTCACGCCTGTCAGAATGGGGGCTATCAAAAAGTCTACAAACAATGAATGCTGGAGAGGGTGTGGAGAAGTGGGAACCCTCTTACACTGTTGGTGGAAATGCAAACTAGTACAGAAACTATGGAGAATAGTGTGGAGATTCCTTAAAAACCTGGAAATAGAACTGTAACTCTATTTTTGTTTTGTAGATAAGTTCATTTGTATCCTTTTTATATATTTCACATTTAAGCAATATCAGATATTTTTCTTTCTCTTACTTTCACAGTATGGCAGTCCCTAGGTACCTCTATGTTGCTTCAGATGTTATTATTATGGTTTTTATGGCTGAGTAATATTCCATTGTATATACATACCACATCTCCTTTACCCATTCCTCTGTGGCTTCCATGTCCTGACCACTATATATACTGCTACAATAAACATTTGGATACATGTATCTTTTCAAATTATGATTTTCACCAGATATATGCCCAATAGCAGGATTGCTGGATCATTCAGTTCAATCATTCAGTCATGTACAACTCTTTGTGGTCCCATGAACTGCAGCACACCAGGTCTCCCTGTTCATCACCAGCTCCCGGAGTTTACTCAAACTCATGTCCGTTGAGTTGGTGATGTCATACAACCATCTCATCCTCTGTCATCCCCTTCTCCTTCCACCTTCAATCTTTCACAGCATCAGGGTCTTTTAAATGAGTCGCTTCTTCAAATCAGGTAGCCAAAGTATTGGAGTTTCAGCTTCAGCATCAGTCCTTTCATTGAATATTCAGGATGGATTTCCCTTAGGATGGACTACTTGGAGCTCCACAGCACAGTTCAAAAGCATCAATTCTTTGGCACTCAGTTTTCTTTATAGTCCAACTCTCACATCCATACATGACCACTTGAAAAACCATAGCCTAGACTAGACGGACCTTTGATGGCAAAGTAATGTCTCTGCTTTTTAATATGCTGTCCAGGTTGGTCATAACTTTCTTTCCAAGGAGTAGTTCAGTTCAGTTGCTCAGTCGTGTTCAACTCTTTGTGACCCCATGAATCGCAGAACGCCAGGCTTCCCTGTCCATCACCAACTACAGGAGTTCACTCACACTCGCGTCCATCAAGTCAGTGATGCCATTCAGGCATCTCATCCTCGATTGTCCCCTTCTTCTCCTGCCCCCAATCCTTCGCAGCATCAAAGTCTTTTCCAATGAGTCAACTCTTCTCATGAGGTGGCCAAAGTACTGGAGTTTCAGCTTTAGCATCATTCCTTCCAAAGAAATCCCAGGGTTGATCTCCTTCCAAGCGAAGGGACTCTCAAGAGTCTCGCCAACACCACAGTTCAAAAGCTTCAATTCTTCCGTGCTCAGCCTTCTTCACAGTCCAACTCTCACATCCATACATGACTACTGGAAAAACCATAGCCTTGACTAGATGGACCTTAGTCAGCAAAGTAATGTCTCTGCTTTGAATATGATATCTAGGTTGGTCATAACTTTTCTTCCAAGGAGTAAGCGTCTTTTAATTGAAGTGTCTTTTGATTTCATGGTTGCAATCACCATCTGCAGTAATTTTGGAGCCCCAAAAATAAATAAAGTCAGCCACTGTTTCCACTGTTTCCCCATCTATTTCCCATGAAGTGATGGGACCAGATGCCATGATCTTAGTTTTCTGAATGCTGAGGTTTAAGCCTTTTTTCACTCTCCTCTTTCACTTTCATCAAGAGGCTTTTAGTTCCTCTTCACATTCTGCCATAAGGGTGGTGTCACCTGCATATCTGAGGTTACTGATATTTCTCCCAGCAATCTTGATTCCAGCTTGTGCATCCTGCAGCCCAGTGTTTCTCATAGAAAAGCTTTATACACTCAGCAAAAACTAGCCTCCAATCAAAATAAATAAATTTAAATTAAAAAAAAAAATACTGGGAGTTAATTGTGGCTCAGATCATGAACTCATTGCCAAATTCAAACTTAAATTGAAGAAAGTGGGGAAAACCAAAAGACCATTCAGGTATTACCTAAATCAAATCCCTTATGACTGCACAGTGGAAGTGAGAAATAGATTTAAGGGACTAGATCTGATGAACTGTGGACAGAGATTCAAGACATTGTACAGGAGACAGGGATTAAGACCACTCCCAAGAAAAAGAAATGCAAAAGAGCAAAATGGCTGTCTGAGGAGGCCTTACAAATAGCTGTGAAAAGAAGAGAAGTGAAAAGCAAAGGAGAAAAGGAAAGATATACCCATTTGAATGCAGAGATCCAAAGAATAGCAAGGAAAGATAAAAAAGCCTTCTTCAGCGATCAATGCAAAGAGGAAAACAATAGAATGGGAAAGACTAGAGATCTCTTCAATAAAATTAGTGATACCAAGGGAAAATTTCATGCAAATATAGGCTCAGTAAAGGACAGAAATTGTATGGATCTAACAGAAGCAGAAGATATTAAGAAGAGGTGGCAAGAATACACAGAAGAATTGTACAAAAAAGATCTTCATGACCAAGATAATCACAATGGTGTGATCACTCACACTCACTTAGAGCCAGACATCCTGGAATGTGAAGTCAAGTGGGCCTTAGAAAGCATCACTATGAACAAAGCTAGTGGAGGTGATGGAATTCCAGTGGAGCTGTTTCAAATCCTAAAAGATGATACTGTGAAAGTGCTGCACTCAATATGCCAGCAAATTTGGAAAACTCAGCAGGGGCCACAGGACTGGAAAAGATCAGTTTTCATTCCAATCCCAAAGAAAGGCAATGCCAAAGAATGCTCAAACTACTGCACAGTTGCACTCATCTCACACGCTAGGAAAGTAATGCTCAAAATCCTCCAAGCCAGGCTTTAGCAATACATGAACCATGAACTTCCAGATGTTCAAGCTGGTTTTAGAAAAGGCAGAGGAACCAGAGATGAAATTGCCAACATCTGCTGGATCATGGAAAAAGCAAGAGAGTTCCAGAAAAACATCTATTTCTGTTTTATTGACTATGCCAAAGCCTTTGACTGTGTGGATCACAATAAATTGTGAAAAATTCTGAAAGAGATGGGAATACCAGAGCACCTGACCGGCCTCTGGAGAAACCTGTATGCAGGTCAGAAAGCAACAGTTAGAACTGGACATGGAACAACAGAATGGTTCCAAAGAGGAAAATGAATATGTCAAGGCTCTATATTGTCACCCTTCTTATTTAATTTATTCTGCCAATTATGACACAAGAAACCTCAGCCTCAACTGCTCCAAGTGCACTGTAGAGACACTCGTGGTACCACCTCCCAGAATTTCTAAGTAGGGCGTCAGATTCCTATAGGATCTTGGCACAACACAAGTAATATAATGTCAAATCCATCCTCTTCAAAGTGTACCATTTCCTTTTTGTAAAACTTCTTCCAAAGGAGAAGTTATTGTTCTAAAGAGTGATTTATTAAGTACTGGGGATTTTAAAGAATTATGGTCTATAAGGTTACAAAAGACAGGTCTTTGTTCTTACTAATTATTGCCCCATAATCTCCTTCTCACTTCTTGATGGTGGTTTATTCACTAAGTTGTGTCTGACTCTTGTGACCCCATTGACTGTAGCCTGCCAGGATCCTCTGTCCATGGGATTTCCCAAGCAAGAATAACGAGTGGATTGCCATTTCCTTCTCCAGGAGAGGTTCCCAGCCCAGGGATTGAACATGGGTCTCCTGTATTGCAGGCAGATTCTTTACCACCTGAGCCACCAGGGAAGCCCTCTTACTTCCTAAACCAATAAATAATACCTCTGAATTAAAATTAAGGATGGTGAAAGCAGGGTGGAAAATAAAGCACATGCATCCCTAAGAAAAAGAGCAGAGAATGAATTTAATTTCAATCAATTTTATGTTGCTTTTGTAAGCTTTAATTTCTTGTAGACTTTCATCTTTTGCTCATAATAAGAAGGATTCTTCACTAATGCTTAAGTCCACACTTTGCAAACTACATTTACTATGGGCAAGCTGAAACAGAAAGCAGCCCAGTAAAGAATGGCTAGGCTCCAAATACAATTCCCTCACAATGTCCGCATCTCCAAGGATAGTATTATAAATAAGAGGACACATCAGAGGCTGCCAACCTGACACAAGATTAATGTACCACCAAGGAAACAACAGAGTTTAACCCAAGTGATTAAACTATGCTGGAGCCACTAATTCAAAACCACTAAACATTCATTTTGAAGCCTGGATGCCACTGAGGGCTTCAGAATGATACCCTTTCATTGGTTCATCACTCTCATCCTATCTGAGCTCAAGAAAATCCTGTAACTGTTCTGCTCCCTAGTTTCTCAATCTTCAATTTCACAAAAATCTTATAGGTAATAAATGAGATTGTGTAGCCTATATCTGTGGTTTCTTTTTAAAAGCCATGTGTGCTTAGTCGCTCAGTTGAGTCCAACTCTTGGAGCCCTGCCAGGCTCCTCTGTCCATGGGATTCTCCAGGCAAGAATACTGAAGTGGGTTGCTATTTCCTTCTCTAAGGGATCTTCCCAACCCAGGAATTGAACCCATGTATCCTGCTTTGCAGGCAGACTCTTTACTAACTGAGGTGTGAGGGAGGCCCCTTTTCTATTGTTAAAAGATAAATTGAGGCATGTTAAATTTTCAGAGTTTATTTAAGCAAGAATTGATCTTAACTCAGCTCAGTTCAGTCCAGTCACTCAGGCATGTCTCACTCTTTGCAACCCCATAGACTGCAGCATACCAGGCCTCCCTGTTCACCACCAACTCCTGGAGTTTACTCAAACTCATGTGCATCGAGTAGGTGAAGCCATCCAACCATCTCATCCTCTGTCATCCCCTTCTCCTCCCACCTTCAATCTTTCCCAGCATCAGGGTCTTTTTCAAGGAGTCAGTTCTTTGCATCAGGTGGCCAAAATATTGGAGTTTAAGCTTCAACATCAGTCCTTCCAATGAATATTCAGGACTGATGTCCTTTTTGGATGGACTGGTTGGAGCTCCTTGCAGTCCAAGGGACTCTCAAGAGTCTTCTCCAACACCACAGTTCAAAAGCATCAATTCTTTGGTGCTCAGCTTTCTTAATAGTCGAACTCTCACATCCATTCATGAAAATTGGAAAAACGATAGCTTTGACTAGACGGACTTTTGTTGGCAAAATAACATCTCTGTTTTTTAGTATCTTAATTGGTCAGTACCAAATGGGTGGTAGCGTTTAAGAACTAACAGGAGCTAGAGAAAAACTTTTATAGAGAAAAAATGGAAGCGAAGTAAGGAAATTATTGAAATTATTGGCAGTCCTTAGGTTTTCATCTCATAACCTTCAGGTTATGACTGTGCTTTGCTGAGGTAGGTGCCATGGTATTAGGGCCACTTCAATCTAACGATTTCCTTGTTTAATTAATATTCTTTAAAATATGGTCACATTTTCTCATTAGATGAGGCTCAAATTAATTTTAAGAAAATAAACATGTACAGGTGTAATGATAAATTTAAACAATACTTCCAAGAAATAAGGGAAAAAATGTGCCACACTGAGACAAATAGTACATAATAAAAACTGACTGGATTTGAATGTCTTGTCTCTTTCTTTATAAACCTAAAGGAAATATTTTTATACACAGACAACTGAATTTATTCACCTTTGTACTTTTCTAATTATGGTCAGAGTCGCACTCATTTTTCCAAGGTCCATTTGAAACCTAAACCACAACTGGGCTAGTACCTTTCCTGTTAATTACCTGCCTTACCCAAGTTTAAGTTATTTAACAGCTATCATATTAATTATGTCTATCTGTTAAATTATCCCTACAAGTCCCTTAGACATTCTTTGAAATGGAGCATTCATTTTGTTTGTAGACACGTTTCATTATCTTTTGGAACATTTTATTAAGAAAAGCAAACACAAGGGTTGACTTTCATGATAAATAACCTTATATTCACAATCCTTCCTTTGTGCTTGCTTAGTCATACTCATTTTCAGGTTACGTGTTAGAGAATAGGAAAATTGCTGCTTATTCAGATTGTAAATATTTGACTACCTTTGCTACATTTTAGTCTCCCCTGAAGCCATAGTGAGGTTGATATATATAACTTTTAAAATAATATCATGTAGTTATTTATACCACATAATTATAGAGAAATCTAAAATTACCAGTACTTTTTGGAGTATTTTAGACACATGATGCTACCTGTATATTTCTTCAATAGCAGAAATGGCAAAATATATACATATTTATATTTATATTATATAACATAACATTATATATGTGTGTATATATATACATATATATGTATGTTTATGTATATATACATATATGTGTGTATGTATATATCCACAGGGCTTCCTAGGTAGCACTAGTGGTAAAAAAACAACTTACCGATGCAGGAGACATAAGAGACGTGGGTTTGATCCCTGGGTTGGGAAGATCCCCTAAGGGGGACACAGCAACCCACTCCAGCATTCTTGCCTGGAAAATCCCCTGGACAGAGAAGCCTGGAAGGCTATGGTCCATAGGGTCACAAAGAGTCAGACATAACAGTGACTTAGCACACATGCATGCATATATATATATATATATATTCATTTATTTATAAGCACATGTGCTCTTAGAAGTTTAAATCACGCTCACTTGATGTGGCAAGATGGGAGACCTTTCATTCATTTAACCAGCTTTCACTTAACTCTTCCAACGTGCTAAGCCTTGCTCCACACTCCAAGCAGAGGGGTTACAAGGTTGAAGAAGATGCAGTACGATGACACAGATATGCACAGGGTATGTGGGGAAACAAATTAAGAATTCTTATCCAAAGGCATAAAAGAAGTCTTCCATGTCCCTCAAAATGAGACTTAAAATTTAAATAACAGTTAGACCAAAATAAAGTCTGGGAAAGACATTTACGGAAAGGCGAGAAACTATAAAAGTGTCCCTTGCTTTTAGCTTCAAAGTTGTCAGTGGTAATTTGGTAAAAATCAAATTCAGTGGGATGGTGGAGGCAGAAATCAGAATGTAAAAAGAGTTTGAAGAGTGAGGGGAAGAGGACAACACATAAGCTACTTCTGTAAGAAAGTTGGATTAAAAGCCAGACAGTGAAGACAGAAAAAGTAGAGAAGATTTGTGTTTGTTGGTTGAAGGTATAATTACTCCAGTATTTTTCTGTGCTGAGAGGAAAAGAACAGTAGAGAAACAAAAGTTAAAGAAGTTGTAAATTGATAGAGTTGCTTTCCCCACCCAACTCCTTGCTCCCTCCACAAAAAAAAAAAAAAAAAAAAGGAGACTGAATAATTTGCTTTAAAGGAAAATAAAACAGTCCTCTTTTGCATTTGGAGAGAAGAAATAGGAACTATAAATTAACTTATGCACATATAAAAAGAAAGTTAAAGAACTTAACAGATCATTTTTCATTTTAAAAAGAAGCAAAGTTGTCTCCTGAGATACAAAGGAGTTTGGATGTTCAAGAAGTGTTGTGACAAGGAACAGGTAAGAAATCTGAAGGATGAAAGATTGTCAGTTATCACTTGGAACCCGAAGCCACTGAACAAGTAAACCACAAATTCACAGGGTCACCAACTTTCACATTTAGCTGATTTTTGAAATCAAGCTAATTAACAGTTCAGCATATGATAAATAGGGCAGATGCTTTGAAAACTTGAGAGGTTTAAGGTTAAGGCCATGGTAATATAAAGGTGAACTCATTATGGAGATACAGGTGGATGGGAGAAAAAAAATGCAAGTCATAAAGAAATGATGACTCTGGAAAATATAACTTCCACACTAGAGATCTTGATGGGTTAGTAACAGAGCTGAAAAGACAGAAACTCATGAAAGTTTCAGGTGCTGGAATAGAAGACATCAGAGGTGATTGGACACGCGGGCTATCAGCTGTGTTCTGTCCATATGTTGAAGTCAGAACCTAGGACCTTAAAATGTGACTCTATTTTGGAGATAGGTTTTTCAAAGATACGATTAAGTTAAAATGGGGTCATAAGTGAAGGCTGGCTAATGTAACATGATTGTCATCCTTATAAGAAAAGTAGATTAGGAAACATTCACGAGCAGAGGAAGACCGTGGGAGCACACAGGGAGAAGACTGTCATTTACAAGCCAAGGAGAGAGAACTCAAAAGACACCAATCCTGCAAACACATTGATCTTGGACTTCTCACTTACAGAAGAGTAAGAAAATTAATCTCTGCTGTTGAAGCCGCCTAGCCTGTGACATTCTGTTACGGCAGCCTCAGCAAACAATCACAGTGAGCAACAGGAACTTGCAAAGCAGTGATGAGGAAGTTACCCCCAAAGACCCTCCGTATCTCTTGCCACCATAAGCAAGATGAGAGACATTTACAAAAGCAGGCATGATATAAAAAGAGTGTGTCTCAGCTGGATAGTTTAATCATTAAATGTAGTAAAAAGGTGTTTTAGGTTAAATATATGCACATTAAATGTGTTGATACAACTTTGGGTTTGTGTGCAATGTTTTGTTTCTATATCCAACTTGGTTATAAGGCTACAAGCTCGTTGAGAGCAAGGATTAGGTGTCACTTAGTATTTCTCATGTCTTCATACTGCCTGCACATAGAAAGTCTTTTGTAAAGGCTGAGTTAAACTAAAAGATATAGTCCTCAAAATATAACAGTGTGCTTTATTTTTCTATATAATCTCAGAAATAACACATGTAATAATACATGATAAAGTGCTTATATGTATAAAGCTCATTATCTAAGTTCTTCTTGGCAGCAAGTATAGGTAACAGGAGCTGTAAATATACAATTTGCTATTATAAATTACAATAAAATAAATTTTAAAAGAAAAGTTGGCTATGATTACTATAAAGATGATGTGTGTATTTCTTCATTCCTTTTAATGGTAAAGACAGCAAGAAGGACAGAATGATAAAGTGGTATATTCATTGCTGGCATGCTTCTAGGCACCCTAAATAATATGCCAAAGTAACAAAAGGTCAGATGTTATTAAAGACACACAGGACAAAATCACTGTAGAACTGTTCATTAACTAGAGTGCTTGGAGACCACGTAGTTTTCTAAAAGACGATATAAAACACCTTTGATCTCAAAATTTATGGCCAGAAAGTCCTTGATCATGTTAACACCATTGCTTTTTGTTTATGTTTCACTGTAATTGTGATGGATTTTCTTAAGATGTACCTTTCATCTTCAGGTGCAAATAATATAAGACATGATTAATGTCTGGCACTAAATTGGATTTTGTTCATATGTGGGAAAACACTCATAAGGCAGACAGCAACTACATTAACATTCACAAATGAGTGTCTTTTTCAAGGAATCAGCATAAAATAAAGTATTGAAAATCTAGTGCAGTGTCAAGTTCATATGGGCAAATGAGAAAGTAGCTGTGTCCGTTTAAGTTTCATGGCTTTAAAACTGTGCTGCTACTATTTGGAATGAAATCTAAAAGTCGGAACTGTATTGAAGAGCCATGAGCACTGGATAAGAGGCAGCTCCCCTGGAGACCCTCGAACATCACTCTGAAACATTCGTTCAACATCTAATCCCCATACATACAGTTAAGGTGCCCACAGCGAACTGTTGCTTCCCAGTAATTCTATCAAACCACTGAACTAATCAAAAACAAGAAAATAAACATCTATAGGGTGTTTTTCCTTCCTAAACTTGACTTCAACTTAAATAGTGGAGAAGGGAATGGCAATCCACTCCAGTATTCCTTTCTGGAGAATTCTATGGACAGAGGAGCCTGGTGGGCTATGGTCCAGGGGGTCACAAAGAGTCAGACACAACTGAGTGACTAATACACACATACACACACACACACACACACACACACACACACACAGAAGAATGCTGACTAAAAAGTTGCACAACATGAGAATTGTGAGTTAAACCTTATTTGGAGCAAAATGAAGATTACAGCCAGGGAGACAGCACCTCAGAAAGCTCTGAGATTGCTCCAAAGATGCAGTGGCAAAAGCTCAATATATAAGATTATGGTGAAAGGGGGAGTTCAGTTCCATCAAGCACTTATTTTACAAAAGGTTTTCTGCTAGTCACCAGGAGCTGATGTTACCATGAAGGGATTTAGTACTTTTCTAGATATCAGACCAGATTGGTTAGTTGTGGAAAATTCTTCAAGAGATGGGAATATCAGACCACATGACCTGCCTCCTGAGAAATCTGTATGCAGGTCAGGAAGCAACAGTTAGAACTGGGCATGGAACAACAGACTGGTTCCAAATAGGAAAAGGAGTATGTCAACACTGTATATTGTCACCATGCTTATTTAACTTACATGCAGAGTACATCATGAGAAACACTGGGCGGGATGAAGCACAAGCTGGAATCAAGATTTCCAGGAGAAATATCAATAACCTCAGATATGCAGATGACACCACCCTTATGGCAGAAAGTGGAGAACTAAAGAGCCTCTGGATAAAAGTGAAAGAGAAGAGTGAAAAAAATTGGCTTAAAACTCAATATTCAGAAAACTAAGATCATGGCATCTGGCCCAATCACTTCATGGCAAATAGATGGAGAAACAATGGAAACAATGACAGACTTTATTTGGGGGGCTCCAAAATCACTGCAGATGGTAACTGCAGCTATGAAATTAAAAGATAATTACTCCTTGGAAGAAAAGTTATGACCAGCTTAGACAGTTTATTAAAATCAGAGACATTACTTTGCCAACAAAGGTCCATCTAGTCAAAGCTATGGTTTTCCCAGCAGTCATGTATGGATGTGAGAGTTGGAACATAAAGAAAGCTGATCACTGAAGAATTGATGCTTTTGAACTGTGGTTGAAGAAGATTCTTGAGAGTTCCTTGGACAGCAGGGAGATCCAACCAGTCCATCCTAAAGGAAATTAGTCCTGAATATTCATTGGAAGGACTGATGCTAAAGCTGAAACTCCAATACTTTGGCCACCTGATGCAAAGAAGTGACTCATTTGAAAAGACCCTGATGATGTGAAAGATTGAAAATGGGAGGAGAAGGGGACGACAGAGGATGAGATGGTTGGATTGCATCACCAACTCAATGGACATGAGTTTGAGTAATCTCTGGGAGTTGGTGATGGAGAGGGAGGCCTGGCATCCTGAGGTCCATGGGAACATGACTGAGCAACTGAACTGAACTGAACTGAACTAGATATCAAAAGATTCAAGGACTGAGATCAGGAAATCAGTTCCTGAAAATATCTAGCTATATAAAGACATGTCCTGCCAGTTTTCCTGGAGCACAGAGTGCCTCACTCTTCATCCTGAATTCCCTTCAGGACATGTCAAAAGTCAACAGCTACGGCAACATAGGCAGATGGCAAATGCCCTTGTTGTTCAGTCACTAGCAAATATTCTTGGCAAGTACCAATTTTTTTAGTTGACAGGAAAAATAAATAAAGTCATTTTGGAAATAGAAGTTGTAGAACTTTTTATATGATCATGAGATTTTAGCATTAGAAGACATTTTTAAAGGCATTTAGACCTTGCCCTCATTCAAAGGTCAAACAACTCCTCTAAGATCAGGAATTCTCAAACTTTAAGTTGTCTCAGAATTACCTGGATGGTTTGTTAAAACACAGATAATTGAGGGCCACCTCCAGAGTTTCTGATTCACCAAGTCTAAAATGGGACTGGAGAATCTACATTTCAAATAAGTTCGCAGGTGACTCTAGATGCTGGTCTGGGGGATCACACTTGGAGAACTTCGCAGTTTTTAGTCTTTGCTTGATCATCTTTAGGAGTTAGAAACCGCTAACTCAGTTCAACAAATAGTAATCAAGTGCCTCCTCTCTGATTGGCATTGTGCTGGAATGTAACAAACGTAGAAAACAGTTACTGATCTTGAAGAGTTTTAGTTTAGTGGGAAAAACAGAGTGTTTCAATATAATATTAATTAACAAGATAGACAAGTGAGTGATGAGAGCTTAAAAGAAGGTAATGTTCCCATACTTTAGTTTGGGGAAGCCTTCCTGTGAAGGCCTGTTACATGAACTTGGCCTTGGAAAGAGAATGGTAAGGAGCTTCAGTCTGAGAAAAGAGGAAGAAAAAGGTACAGAAACATAAAATAGCTAGGGACAGGAAATGTAGACAACGGGGCTTACAAACACACAATTTTTTATTACAAATTACGATTTTAAAATTTTTCAGTGAGTTGGCCAGCATAACCGTAAAGGACCTAAATGCAGTTTTAAATTCTTCTTAATAATATTTAAAATATCAAATATGACAGAGGATTCTACATACCAGTAACTGTACACACAACTATGAAAGATTGCATTAGAAAAACTATCCGATTATGAGAATAAACACACCATGCAAATAGAGCACCTACTGCGCAAATGTCCCAATGGCTTAGACAGCTCATTTCCATTTAAAGGGATAGGAATGTTGTTTTATGCTGCTTTCCCAAAGTAAGGCAAAAGCATTGCACCTTGTTTTCAAATAAAAACAACAAGGTGCCTTCCCAGAGGCACTTTTATTAAGACATACAATTGATCCTTGAACACGGAAGGAAGGAGTTAATCTGAGTATAATGTAGAGTTGGCCCTCAATATCCATGGTTCCTCCACATCCTCTGATTCAACCAACCAGGGATCATGTGGTACCATATTTACTATTGAAGAATATCCACATATAAGCAGACTCAGGCAGTTCAAATTCATGCTGTTTAAGGGTCAACTATAGTAATACTTGAGTCAGCCTGCAGTGGCCCTTAAAAGTCTAGTAACGAGGTGTCAGTTATCTTCTCTGTAAATGCTTTTAGAAGGGAAGTCAGCCACAAAACCCTACCATCATTATAGTACCCTTAATCAGGCTGCCTCCTGTCCAGCTGGGACCCTAAGGGAAGGTAGAAGGGCCTGTTTATATATGAGTTTCAGTGCCATGGTGGAATGTGTTGTGACAGAGAATTAAAAAAAAAAAAAAAAAAAAAACAGAGAACTGTTAAATGAGTAAGATGTTCTCAGGGCCTGAGGGAAGGCAACAGCCAACCCAGTTCATACTCAAATGGAGCAAATTGTATGACAAGGAGAACTTGTAAAACATATACAATGCTGAGTTAGAGTCTAGATATCATTAAAGCCATATAGTTAAGATCAAATATAAACACAGTCACATATAGAGATAAATGCCAGAATAATGAGCTACTTTTGGGGAGAAGAAAAAAAACTGTGACTGAGAGGGGGCAATGAGGTGTGGGTTGTGGCAATGTTCTAGTCTTTCACATGGGTGATGGCTACGTGAGTATTTTGATAATTTTTTGAGCTGCAAATTTGCTTTTTATACTTTTTCTATATGTGGGTCATATGGTTTGGGAGAATGGCATTGAAACATGTATACTTTCTTGTAAGAAACGAAGCACCAGTCTATGTTCAATGCAGGATGCATGAGGCTGGTGCACGGGATGATTCAGGAAGATGATGTGGGGTGGGAGGTGGGAGGGGCTTCGGCATTGGGAGATTGTGTTCACCTGTGGCTGATTCATGTCAGTGTATGGCAAAACAAATACAGTATTGTAATTTTTAAAATAAATAAATAAATAAATTTTTTTAAAAAAGAGTTATTTAAAAAAATTACAACTTGGGTAAACATCCCTTCCTCTTACTTGGTCATTAAGCTTTGTTCTTAAATATACATATGACCCTCAATCCTCACAACTCACATAAACATGGGCCATAGTGAAGATTGTATTTGGGCAAATGACCTGTTTTCTGAATGAAACAGAAAGCTGCTGTTTCTGTTGAGATGATTAGGGATAGAACTGAAGCAGAGAGGTACCAATAGTGAGATAGGATAAATTCAAGAGAATTTTTAAAATAGCCTTAATGGGACATAATGACTAATTTAAAAGAAGTTAGGGTAATAGTTTCAAATAAGTCCAGTATTTCAGACTTGAGTGACCATGTGGCTGGAAATTGATTTTAAACAGTAGAGAAAATCTGGGATGTCAGTTCTGTCTAGGCCATAGTACTTCCGTAGCCAGAAATATGCATAAACATAAATATCTCCTTTTTCAAGAAAAGATTCCATTTCTGTGCATTCCTGATTTAGTTGGGAAAAAAATGTTTTGATTGCTATCTCTACAGAACTTATAAATGTTTTAGCAGTGGCTAAGAAGCACGCAAAGAAACTTTGTTTTGTTTTGCTTTTTACCTTCATGTTTTTCAGATTGACGTACTGACACTAAGACATGAGACAAATTTAAATATGAAACTAAGATAAAACAGATCAGACCTGGCCATCAGTTGAATAAAGAGAAGAAAAAGGAGACAATGGACAAATAGAGGTGCTAAGATTAGATGTGAAGGCTTTCTCCCTAAAAACATTGTTCTGCCTGATTAATAGAAGTTCCATCATTAAAGATCCATCTATGCTTAAGAATTTTCTTCTCCCTGATGTTTTCTTGAAACTTCAAATTATCCTGAGAGTGATGTGATGAGTCTATCACATGACTTATTTTTCATTGGCAAATTGGAACAAGCATATGCAAACATTTGCTGAAGTTAATACTAATCTAAATATTTATTTGGCATAATAATGGCAGGGATATAACAAGTGCTTAGTATTTTCTCTAGCATAGAGATCAAAAAGTAGCAATTACAACAGTTTTACAAGCTTAACTCCTTTAATTTATTGCCAAGATTGTTTGAGTGATTTTCCTCTGAAAAAATTAAGAGTGAACACCATCCTTCTGAGTTTATTTGAGCAATATCAGAAGTTGGGAACACCAATCAATTTTTCCTAAGCTCTCACTCATAAAAATTTGCAGTAAGTCCTTAGCTAATTATAAATATTTAGAAGCCACAATGGGCTGATATAATGATTATAGCTAAATAAACACCAAAGTAGTTTGTACACTGGCAAACAAAATATATTGACAAAATCTCTGCAGGGATCATTGAGTCTTACAGAGATAGACTAAATTATACACCAAAATTTTGGAGAGTAAAGCAGTGGCTCTAAAACTTCTATGCATATGAATTATCTGGAGAGCTTTTCAAAATCCCAATGTCAGGTAACAGCTAATACCAATTAAGTCAGAATATCTGGGGGTAAAAGCTAAGCATCAGTATTTTTTAAGACACCCAATTATTTCCAAAGTGCAGCAAAATTTTGGAGCCACTGGAGTAAGGTAACAGTTTTATATCCAACATAACTGTTTTAAAAGTATTAGAAGATGTTCTTTACAAGTTTAATTTGGAAAGGCAACAGGAAAAATTCTTTGATCCCTTCCTCCCACTAGTCTATGACCACCATTCTCCCTAAGCTTATCCCTTGACAATCCAACATTATCTGGCTTTGGGGAGAAGACAAGAAAAGTGAGAAAGGTCTTTAAAAAGATCAAAATGTGCAGTCACTCAGTATTAGAAGACTTGAGTTACTACGATTCTGATTCTCACTGTCAACCGCCTATTACCCACTTTGTGTTCAACACTGAATATTGACACCATCTCCACTTGCTTATGATTGAGGTCAAGATAAGAAGCACTAGGGCACTAATGGCTGCCTGAAAGCTCTGCCTAGACTTCGAGAAGTAGGAGAGACATTATTATTGTTAAGGAGTTACATCCTTCCTTCTTGCTACATCTGAAGGGTCTAATTCCCCCTTCAATCCATCCTTCTCTAAGGATTAAAAGCCCCACTTTAGATTTCTGTTGTCTTGTGTCATGGAATTTTTTTAATTTTATTATTACTTTACCCTACGTTAAAATACTGTATTGGTTTTGTCATACATTGACATGAATCAGCCACAGGTGTACACGAGCTCCCAATCCTGAAATCCCCTGCCACCTCCCACCCCATATCATCTCTCTGGATATTCCCCGTGCACCAGCCCTAAGCATCCTGTATAGAACATAGATTGGAGCTTCATTTCTTACATGATAGTATACATGTTTCAATGCTATTCTCCCAGATCATCCCACCCTCTCCCTCTTCCTCAGAAGCCAAAAGCCCGTTCTATACCTCTGTGTCTCTTTTGTTGTCTCATATACAGGGTCATCATTGCTATTTTTCTAAATTCCATATATATGTGTCAGTATACTGTATTGGTGTTTTTCTTTCTGGCTTACTTCACTCTGTATAATCAGCTCCAGTTTCATCCATCTCATTAGAACTGATTCAAATTTATTCTTTTTAAGGGCTGAGTAATACTCCATTGTGTATATGTACCACCGCTTTCTTATCCATTCATCTGCTGATGGACATCTAGGTTGTTTCCATGTCCTGGCTATTATAAACTGTGCTGCAATGAACATTGGGGTACATGTGTCTCTTTCAATTCTGGTTTCCTCTGTGTGTATGCCCAGCAGTGGGATTGCTGGGTCATAAGGCAGTTCTATTTGCAATTTTTTAAGGAATCTCCACACTGTTTTCCATAATGGCTGTACTAGTTTGCATTCCCACCAGCAATGTAAGAGGGTTCCCTTTTCTCCACATCCTCTCCAGCATTTATTGCTTGTAGACTTTTGGATCGCAGCCATTCTGACTGGTGTGAAATGGTACCTCATTGTGGTCTTGATTTGCATTTCTCTGATAATGAGTGATGTTGAGCATCTTTTCATGTGTTTGTTAGCCATCCGTATGTCTTCTTTGGAGAAATGCCTATTTAGTTCTTTGGCCCATTTTTGGATTGGGTCGTTTATTTTTCTGGAGTTGAGTGGCATAAGTTGTTTGTATATTTTTGAGATTAGTTGTTTGTCAGTTGCTTCATTTGCTATTGTTTTCTCCCATTCAGAAGGCTGTATTTTTACCTTACTTATAGCTTCCTTTGTTGTGCAGAAGCTTTTAATTTTAATTAGATCCCATTTGTTTATTTTTGCTTTTATTTCCAGTATACTGTGAGGTGGATCATAGAAGATCCTGCTGTGTTTATGTCGGAAAGTGTTTTGCCTATGTTCTCCTCTAGGAACATAGGACCTATATATCTAAAACTATAAAACACTGATGAAAGAAATCAAAGAGGACACTAATAGATGGAGAAATATACCATGTTCATAGATCAGAAGAGTCAATATAGTGAAAATGAGTATACTACCCAAAGCAATCTACAGATTCAATGCAATCCCTATCAAGCTACCAGCAGTATTTTTCACAGAACTAGAACAAATAATTTCACAATTTGTATGGAAATACAAAAAACCTCAAATAGCCAAAGCAATCTTGAGAAAGAAGAATGGAACTGGAGGAATCAACTTGCCTGACTTCAGGCTCTACTACAATGCCACAGTCATTAAGACAGTATGGTACTGGCACAAAGACACAAATATAGATCAATGGAACAAAATAGAAAGCCCTGAGATAAACCCACACACCTATGGACACCTTATCTTCAACAAAGGAGCCAAGAATATACAATGGAGTAAAGACAATCTCTTTAACAAGTGGTGCTGGGACAACTGGTCAACCACTTGTAAAAAAATGAAACTAGATCACTTTCTAACACCACACACAAAAATAAACTCAAAATGGATTAAAGATCTAAACGTAAGACCAGAAACTATAAAACTCCTAGAGGTGAACATAGTCATGGAATTTTTATTAGGGGGATTCCCCACAACTTTGTGACCCTGACTCTAGAACTCCAACTGATTCTCACAGTGAAGAATCTAAAAAAATATCCCTGTGTGGCTCCAACAGAAGTAGAGGATGAGTAATCATTGTGAAATATCCCTAGAACTAATTCCATAACCAAGGTCTACTCTCCAGAAGATAAGAAAATTCCTCCCACACCATCCCCCTTTGGTATTCCTGCCTTCCCAAAGAGAAAAAGAAAAAGTCAATAATGGTTGGGAATTCAGTGAAATATATTTGGAATGCTGCATCCAGGGAAGACAGGAGGGAACAGGAGTGAGGGAAATCTATACCAGTGGAGAAATAATTATGAAGATCACAGCTCTGAGATATAGGTCCACAGAAACACTGAGACTTAACTAGAACAGTAGCTCTTTCTCCCAACAGCTTACTGTAACACAGGGCTCCAGTGGATTACAACTGAAAGAACTGTAGGACAGTTTCTCCAAGAGGAAGAGTATTTAGGAAAGCCTGAAGTCAAGAGGGGTTAAGAAAACAAAGATGGTAGAGGAACTTGAATTCTCTGACATCTACAGCTACAGAAAACTTTTAGAAGACCAAATCCTAGCCATATTAACATATGTAATTTTACTAAAGCCCTACTTAGCCACCTGGGCTTTCCAGGTGGCTCAGCAGGTAAAGAATCTGACAGCCATACTGGAGGAGACATGGGTTTGATCCCTGGGTCGGGAAGATTCCCAAGAGGAGGAAAATGGTGACCCACTCTCTTGCCTGAAAAATTCCATGGAGAGAGGAGACTGGCAGGTTACAGTCCAAAGGGTCACAAAGAGTTGGACACAATTGAACAACCAAGTACATTTACCTCTGCCCCTATTATTCTATTCAATAAGCCTGGCTTTCAAAAAAGATTATAAGGAATGAAGAAAGGCAAGATTTTTTTAAAAATGGAGAAAAAGCAATTATCAGACTCAGATGTTACAGAATGGTTGAAATTATCAGACAGGAAATTTAAAATAATTATGATTTATATGCTAAAGGCACAAATATTAAAAGCAGACAATACAAGAAGACATATGTAAGAAGAGAAATGAATACTCCAAAAAGAATCATACAGAAATGCTAGAAATAAAAAACAACATACATATATAAATAATCCCTTTGAGCAACTAATCAGAAGACTCAAAATAGCTGAGGAAAGAATCAATGAGCTTAAAGACAGAGTAATAGAAACTTCCCAAATTGAAATGTAAGAGGAAAAAAATGAACTAAAAATAACAAAACAGAGCATTCAAGTACTGTGGAAAAATGTTAAAAGGTGTGGCTTACACCTTTAACATAACTGGAATACCAGAAGGGAGAAAGGAGAAAAAACACAAAGGAGGAAAAATATTCCAAGTATTAGAAAGTAAATAATACATATAACTCATATCTTGAAAGGTGTTTAAATACTTTTTAACAAAGGGAAAATAAAATACATATAATAGAAAATAGGAAAGATACAAAATCAATAGCTTAAGCTTCCACTTTAGAAAACTAGAGAAAGAGAAACTTAAGCCTAAAAAGGCAGAATAAAAAAATAATTTTGAGCAGAAAACAATGATGCTACATCAACAAAAATAAACGAGAAAAATCAGTGAGACCAAAGGCACACTTTGAAAATATCAATTAATTGATAAACATCTCAACTCAGACTAAGCAGGAAAAAGAAAAGAGAGAAGACACAGATTACCAGTATCACAAATAAAATAGAGGTCATCACTACTGATTTTCCGAAATTAAGCACATAACAAAGAACTAGTATGAATAACTTGATGCCTACAAATTTGAAGACTTAGATGAAATGAACCATATGTAAATGGTTCAGTTCAGTTCAGTCATTCAGTTGTGTCCAACTCTTTGAGACCCCATGAACTGCAGCATGCCAGGCCTCCTGACACTCACCAGCTCCAAGAGTTCATCCAAACCCATGTACATTGTGTTGATGATGCCATCCAAACATCTCATCCTCTGTTGTCCACTTCTCCTCCTGCCCTCAATCTTTCCCAGCAAAAGGGTCTTTTCCAGTGAGTCAGCTCTTCACATCAGGTGGCCAAAGTATTGGAGTTTCAGCTTCAATATCAGTCCTACCAATGAACATCCAAGACTGATCTCCTTTAGGATGGACTGGTTGGAGCTCCTTGCAGTCCAAGGGACTCTCAAGAGTGTTCTCCAACACCACAGTTCAAAAGCATCAATTCTTCTGCAGTTAGCTTTCTTAATAGTCCAACTCTCACATCCATACATGACACTGGAAAAACCATAGCCTTGACTAGACAGACCTTTGTTGCCTCTGCTTTTTAATATGTTGTCTAGGTTGGTCATAACTTTCCTTCCAAGGATTAAGCATCTTTTAATTTCATGGCAGCAAATCACCATCTGCAGTGATTTTGGATCCCAGAAAAATAAAGTCCATGGGATTTTCCAGGCAAGAATACTGGAGTGGGGTGCCATTGCCTTCTCTGAAAATTAGCCTAGGTACCCACTAACACAATCAGCTGTATGGTACTGCACTGTAATAGGTAGGTGAAGAAATTATCCTTGAAGTCAACAATTGTCTGACTTATTTGTTAAATCTGTGCTAAAAATTAAAGTATATAACACAGTATAAAATATGATTAAGTTAATGTTTTAGGAATTTTAGTCTTAAAATTCTTACATTTCAAGTGATAACTTTTATTCAGGAAACAGAAAAGGAAACTCATTTTCACTGACTACCTAAATGTGAAATGTATCATGTGAAGTACTTTCTTACATACTACTTCTAATATTTCAACTCAGCACAAGAAAAAAATGAGATTCAAAGGTGAGGAACATTCTTCAAGGAGTTATTTCATCTAGGAAGACTTCTCTCACCAATACTACCTCCCAATGTTGTCGTGCCAGGAGACTATGGGTGCCTCTCCTCTCCACATCCATGCTGATATCTCTCTGTATCAATAACATCAGCTATTGTCTGTCTATTACCTAACCCAGAGTCTAGGCCAGATAATATCGTTGTTGTTGTTGTTATTCAGTCACTCAGTCGTGTCTGAGTCTGCGACCCCATGGACTGCAGCACATCAGCTTCCCTGTCCTTCATCGTCTTCTGGAGCTTGCTCAAATTCATGTCCATTGAGTCGTGATGCCATCCAACTATCTCACCCTCTGCCATTCCCTTCTCCTCCTGCCTTCAATCTTTCCCAACATCAGGATCTTTTCCAATTTTGCATCAGGTGGCCAAAGTATTGGAGCTTCAGCTTCAGCCTCAGTCCTTCCAGTGAATATTCAGATATGTCTTCCTTTAGGATTGACTGGTTTGATCTCCTTGCAATCTAAGGGACTGTCAAGAGTCTTCTCCAACACCACAGGTGAAAAACATCAATTCTTCGGCACTCAGCTTTCTTTATGTCCCAACTCTCACATCCATACATAACTACTGGAAAAACCATAGCCTTGACTAGACAGACATTTGTCAGCAAAGTAATGTCTCTGCTTTTTAGTATCCTGTCTAGGTTTGTCATAGAGAATATTGCCTAAGTAAGTTATCACAAGGGTGCTCACAGAAGGAGGGGAAACATGATAGTGTGGGAGAGAAACCCAGGGAAGGATTTAGTCTTGGGCCTCAACTGAAACCCAGCTTTGGTTCAATCCCCTAGGGAGTGCCAGAGTATTTCATTGCCACACAGGGTACATCCCAGCCTAACACAAGAAACCAGCCTTTTCCTCTTCAACCACTCACACCCTCCTGCCTTCCTCCTCACTCACCCATAAGTCAAGATCACTACCCATGGGCTATCCCACAAAAGGGCATAATCTCTGAGCTAAAATGGCAATTCTTAGAAGAAAAAGGTAACTTAGCCATTAGCAGCCACACACAGCAACTGGGAGAGAGTGTACCAGGCCAGTAAAGGGGTCTGTGCTGGACACCAAAATAACTGCTACTCCAATGTAGATTTACACTCTAGTACATGTTTAAAATGTTGTGCAGGGACATGAGCTCTTGAATCAGATGGCCTATAGATAAAAATCCCATTATGTATCTTTGTGCAAACCACTTAGCTTCTCTAAATGTTAGTTCCTAAGATTAAAAATAGCAGTATCTACTGCATATTGCTATCATGAGAAGTAAATGAAATAATATATGTGAAGTGGTCAGGCCTGTGTCTGGAACATAAGAAATTAATAATTGTTAGTGTTACTGTCGTTATTGCTGTTGTTGTTATTCTCATTATTACAGCAAGTTCCTTACATATGAACTTCAAGTTCCTTCAAGTTGCGAACTTCCAGTGATGTGAACACACATCTCATGTCCAGTCATGTAGGTCAGTTCATGTGCCTGGTGTACACTGTCATGCATATGCATCCTCTATAAGTGGTTGTGATTTTGTCTACTTTACAGTATTGCATAGAGTATTGTAGTAGAGTATCTTTATTTCAAGCCCAGGATGTTCAGAAGCAGTGATGTAGTTGGTACTGCTAAGAAGTTCCCAGCAATAACAATGGGGGAAAAAAATAAAAATAATTCAGAGAGTGGAGCAAGGTGAAAAGATGCTATATGTTGTTTGTTCTTATGACATGAATCGATCAACCATCAGCATGATTCTAAAGAGCAAGGACAAGATCATGGAACATGTGAAGTCTACTGTGCCAAGGATGTCCACAATATTATCAAAGAAGCATGGAAAAGTGATGGAGGAGATGGAGAAACTTGTTTGTGTGAGGATACAGGATCAGCATGAGAATCAAGTCCTGCTCAGCTTAAAGCTGATTCAAGAGAAAGCTAAAAGCCTTTATGAAAACTTGAAGAAGAAACACTGCAAAAAATCAGGAAGTGGCATCTTTTAATGCTGATCATAGCTGGTTTCATCAGTTCAAGGCTAGAGCCAGCTTTCACAGTGCCAAAGTAACTTGCAAGACAGGGAGGGCAGATAGGGCAGCTGGCTGGAAATTTCCTGAAATGCTTCAAGAAATTACTGATGAAGGTATGCTTTTTACCCAGGCAGGTCTTTAATGTGGATGAGACAGAAGTCTCATCTTCTCTTCTCTGTACTGGAAGAGAATGCCAGACCCAAGTTTCATCAGAAAGGAAGAAAGGTTTATGCCAGGCTATACAATAGCAAAGGATAGGCTAATTCTGTTGTTTGGCAGCAGTGCTCCTGGTGATATGAAACTGAAGCTTCTCTTAGTTTATCATTTGGAGAACTCAAGAACCCTTAAAAACCTAGCCAAGGACTCTCTTCCTAGTGTGTGGAAGAGTAACTGCAAAACCTAGGTCACACAGGCCATCTTCCAGGAACAGTTTTTCCACTAATTTTTCCCAGAGGTAGAGACATATTGTTTGAAGAAGGACATCTCATTCAACATTCTTTTGCTGCTCAGCAATGCTGCAGGCCACCCCCATTCATGGATGACGTTCATCCCAATGTCAAAGTAGTGCATCTGTTGCAGAATTCTATGTCACTCATCCATACTATGGACGAGGGAGTTACAGAAATTTTCAAGAAATATTATTTACATCACACTTTTCATCGGGCAGTAAAGGCAAGTGATGAATCTGGATCAACCTTGTGACAAATTTGGAAAGATTATCACATCTACATCCACCTGCAATTCAGGAGACCCTGATTCTATTCCTGGGTTGGGAAGATCCACTGAAGAAAGGATAGGCTACCCACTCCAGTATTCTTGGGTGTCCCTAGTGCCTCAGACAGAAAAGAATCTGCCTGCAATGCAGGAGACCTGGGTTTGATCCCTGGGTTGGAAAGGTCCCCTGATGAAGGGAACAGCTACCCACTCCAGTAATCCTGCCTGGAGAATCCCCGTTGACAAAGGAGTCTGGCAAGCTACACTCCATGGGGTCTCAAAGAGGTGGACATGACTGAGTGACTTTCACTTTCATGACATCTACAAAGCCGTAAAAACATTTACTTTGGTTGGCATGAGGTTACAGCCATTACCATGAACGGGGTCTGGAAGAAACTTTGCCCACCAATTGTTTATGATTTTCATGGATTTGAGAAGGTGGATGAGGAGCCCAAAGAGGTCTTCAGCAATTTAGTGGCCCTCACCAAGAAGCTGGAGCTAGATCTGCAAGAGGATGACTTCAATGAACTCCTTGCTGCACAACCCAAGGAGCTTACTAATGAAAACCTGATGGAACTGGAGGCCCAGAGAAAGGATGAGGAGAGACAAGAGGAAGAAGTAACTGAAGAACTGATTTACAATGCAGGAAATGGCAAAGGAATATTCTTTATTTAATGAGGCACTGTTAGCTTTTGAGGCATGATCAGAAAATAGAATGGTACACAGGTTACAGCAGTCATTCAGAAAGCAATCCAGTGCTACCATGTCATCTAAGATGAGAGAATAAAGAGCTGCTATACTACTCAGACATCAGTGGGTCACTTCTTCAAGAGGGAAGACGTAAATGAAACCAGCAAGGAAACCAGAACCTGTGCCATCACCATCAGGTGTGAGTGAAATTGTAGCTTGCCCTGCATCTCCTATTGCTGATGATCCTTCAGCTCTACCATCTTCCCACCTTCTCTCCCTCCTCCAGTCAGTAACTCTTCTTTCCTGTTCACTTGATGCCAGCTCCTGTATGCCAGCTGTTATACTGTACTATTATACTTTTCAAGGTACTGTACTGTAAGATTAAAAATATTTTCCTGATTTTCACATTTATTTGTTTTTAATGTATTATTTGTATTCATAAACCTATTACAGTGCAGTACTATACAGCTGATTGTGTTAGTGGGTACCTAGGCTAATTTTCAGAGAAGGCAATGGCACCCCACTCCAGTATTCTTGCCTGGAAAATCCCATGGACAGAGGAGCCTGGTGGGCTATAGTCCATGTGGTCGCTAAGAGTCGGACACAACTCAGCGAGTTCACTTTCACTTTTCACTCTCATTCATTGGAGAAGGAAAGGGCAACCCACTCCAGTGTTCTTGACTGGAGAATCCCAGGGACGGGGGAGCCTGGTGGCTGCCGTCTACGGTGTCGCACAGAGTTGGACAGGACTGAAGTGACTCAGCAGCAGCAGCAGCAGGCTAATTTTGTTGGACTTATGAACAAAGTGGACTTACAAATGCACTCTCAGAAGGGAATTCATTTATATAAACCCCTACATATGTATTTTAATTATCAGAATAAGGGTCTATATTCCTCACTAGCTAATTAATCAGGTAATCAAAACAAAAACAAACTCTTAACAGGCATGAAAACACCCAACACTAACAGCTAAGTCTAGGTGATATCATGACGTGGCCTGGCATTCACAGCTGAACTGTGACACCCTTTTCTTGAAATTAACCACACAGAGCATTGACATCAGACAAGGTAGCTCTGTGACTCTGATAAAACAAGATTAAAATGACTAGTGCATGAACTTGTCAGAACATAAACAAAATAAGATGACAGTATAAATAACAAAAGTTACCAAACATCGTCCTCTCCTGGCTAACATGACTAACAACTGTTTCTTTGCCAATGATATGCTTAGCCTCATATTATTCTTCAGCCTTCTAGATAAGACTCAGTAAAACATCCAGTTATATAATCTCCTGCTCCCTGATGGCATCCAATTCAGAGCAAACTCAACTTCTTTAAACCTTCCTCAAATCTTCCTCAAAAAGTACCTGACATAAGCTCAAATCCTATAATAAATCCTTCTTAACACACTTCTATTGTGAAGCACCATGCTCCTCCATGGTATGTGGTCTCCTTTGTTGCAATAAACATATAAATTAACCTTCATTTGACTACAGATATATTTCTGATGGTCTTCAGTCAGAGGGTTTTGACACATTTTGGGTTTTGATTATTCACTCCTGTACTTTCAGTGCCTAAGATGAAAAGGCTTTTCATAAAAGCTTTTTGAATTGAAGAAATTAACCCCAGATACAAGTTTGTTCCAAATATCTGGATTGTGTTTAATGGCTAACACCAGTGCTTTCTACATTTTCAGTGAGTACAATAATTGAGGATACACAGATACCTACTAAGCACAGAACAAGAATGTCGGACAAAACTGAGATACACATATAAATATCACAGTTTTGAGCATCTGTCCATCAATGGCAGTAATGAAGAACAGTAAATCAAGGGCTTAGGTACAGTTCTAAAATGACAGACTTGTGACTAGTACAGACTGCAACGACAGATGCTACTTCAAATCAAAGAGCTATCATCATCTTATGTGCCCTATATAGAGAGGGTCTGTCTCAGGTTGTCACAGTACTCCTGGAAATCAGATTTGGACTACTGCTATCTTACATAGGGTAGAGAACAGTGACAATGTTTAGAAACTCCAGTAGTAACTTAAACAGGCAGCCTATCCAGCTGATAGAAAATAATAGAAACAATGTAAATCATCTATAGAAGGCAGATGCTCTTGTGGTAGTTGGAAGAAACTCATATACAAATTAAACAGTAAAGCTCTATATTATTTTTAGAAGGAAAAAATATGTCATCATCTAACTTTATAGTCATCTTTAATGTCCACTGTCACTTTTTTCCCTTCAAGTCTTTAGTATGAGGTAAAATATGATCGACATTAAAGTTCTATTGTTGTGTAGTCACTAAGTCATGTCTGACTTTTGGTGACCCCATGGACTGTAACACACCAAGATCCTCTATCCATGGGAATCTCACAGGCAAGAATACTGGAGTGGGTTGCCATTTCCTTCTCTAGGGGATCTTTCTGACACAAGGATTAAACCTATGTCTCTTGCGACAGCAGGCAGATTCTTTACCACTGAGCCACTAGGGAAGCCCCACATTAAAATTTGATCCCCACTAAATGACTCTATAAGACTGTCTCATTGATGATACTATTTTTAAAAGACATTGTTTGTTATAGGAAGAATTGAGAATTATTGCCATTTTTAATGATGTCAATGATGTCATATTCTAATGTAAACTTATATGCACCTTCAGAATAATATTTTCTTGGAAGAAAATGTGAAATAATGATACAATACCTAATTTACACTTTAAGTTTTTATGTTTTTGACATGAATTCTGCACATATTGCAATTTGGGTCATGACAATTTTACACTAGAAATACATGATTTTGTTTTGTTTTGTTTAAAAATTACTAACAAGAGGTTATCACAAAGTATAAAACTAAAACCACCCATAACTTTAACATTCAAATATGCCCAGTTTGATGACACTCTTGCTCACTTTTCCTTTCTCATTTTTCTGTACTGTATTTGCCAAAATATTAATAGTATCTACTATCAATGCCACTTGTCAACTCAATTTTACTTAATAGTATCATACATATTTTAATATATGTACCCCCTTCATATTAGGAAACACTGCTGTGGTTTAGCCGCTAAGTCATGTGTGACTCTTGGCAACCCCATGTAGCACGCTAGGCTTCCTTGTCCTTCACTATCTCCTGGAGTTTACTCAGATTCATGTCCATTGATTTGGTGATGCTATCTAACCATCTTATCCTCTGCCTCCCTCTTCTCCTTTTGCTTCCAGTCTTTCCTAGAATCAGGGTCTTTTCCAATAAAGAAACTTAAGCTTCCCATTTTTAACTTAAAAATAACAAACTTTCAGAATGAACAGTTTTCATAAGTCAGTATCTTACATTCTCTCCTCTATGGAAATCATCCAAAATCAACAAGGAGAACTTTTAATGCAAACATTCTTTCCAATGAAGACAGATATCTCCAGTTTCTAAATTATATGTAAGGATCATCTAAAGCAATTATGGTTAAGAGAGTAGACAGTGAAGACTCTTGGAATAAAATTCAAAGTGGAATTTCCCTAGTGAAGAACATACATAAAAATTATCTCCAAATGCATTTGTAAACATCAGAGGTACAAACTGATGTTCAAAAACTATATCTCCTGATAAAGAGGGGGTACAAGAATTTGGTATAAATAGGTTAGTAACTCAATTTCTCCTCCACTGTATTTACTTCAGTGAAGTAGAATAAACAGAATACTAGAAAAGAAAAGAAGAAACTATAGTTAAATAAAGCAGCCTGCTCTTTGGCAACAGAAAGGAAGAGGAAATTTGAATTTTGAACAAAAGTAAAACTAGAACACTATCTTGACCTCCATGTGGCCCTCTCAGGAAATTTATTGAAAAAAAAAAATGATGTAGGAAAAATCAATTCATTCATGATAAAACACAAAAGGAACCATAGCAGTATCAAATACATATACTGCAGACTTTTATTTCTAAGATGGATTAACAGGAACCTGATTTATCATCTCACCTTAGTCAGAAAACCATATAGAATACAAAATGGTTTCTCGAGACATTGCACATCAAGAAACAAAGGGCAGTGATCCCTGAAAGACAGAAAATAGATGAGCCCTGTGGTTTACTGCCCAGCTTACAGTGCTGAGAGTTTCCAGGCACAGAGGAAAGAAACCCAGAAAGAGACTGGCATATCCCTAAGTTAAAGAGACCGAGGTGCAAGAATACCAAGGCAGCTAGAGTTCAAAAGACACATGGGCATGGTGTAGAGTATACAGAATGGTCTTTTCTCAGTAGTGGAGAATTATAAGTCCTAAAACAAACATTGCTCTGCCATCTTAAAAAAAGCTTCCAACCTAACAAAGCTTAAAATCAAAGCCTGAACAGATGAAATCCACAATGTCTAAAACTTACTCCAACACTAAAAAAAGAGCCAAGAAAAAGAGGAAATCTTGACATATAATGAAGAGGACATGAATATGAACCCAGAACTGATACATATTAGAATTAGTAAACAAGGACTTTTATATACTTATTATAATTAAATTCCACATATTCAAAAAACAGAAACATGTAAGATATATAAAAGGCCTAAATCAAACTAACAGAATTGAAAAACACAATGTCTGAGAAGAAAAATACAGTGGAAGGGAACTGCAGTCCTGTCTATCATGGAACTGTTTACTCTCCACAGTTTTGTCTTTTCTGAAATGTCATATAAATGGAATCATTTCCGTGTGTAGCCGTTTTGAGCCTGGCTTTTCTCACTGAGCATAACTCTTCCAAGATCGCTAGTACTGTCACACAACAGTAGTTCATTCCTCTTATTGCTGAGTTACAGCCAATTGTACAGATACATCTAAAATCTGTGTATACATTCATGAGTTAAAGACATTTAGGCTGTTTACAATTCTTGCAATTATGAATGAAGTTACCATAAACATTTATATAAAGACTTTTCTGTAAACCTCTATGAAGACCTCCATTTCTGTTAAATAAATACTTAAAATGGACTTGCTGGATAGCAGTACATGTATGTACAAACTGCCAAATTGCCTTCCAAAGTAGATGTACTATTTTATATTCAGAACACTAAAGAATGATAGTTCTAGTTGTTCTGCATATTAATCAGAATTTTTTGTGTTAGTTATTCTAACAGGCAAGTAGTGGCTCCTCCTTGAGGATTTAATTTGGATTTCCCTAATGCAAAATGATTTTGAATATGTCAAAATGATGCTGGATAATGACGTTGCAAATCTTTTAGATACTTGTTTGCCATTCATATCTCTTCTTTGGCCAAATGTCTATTCAAATCTTTTACTCATTTTAATTCAGGTTTTTATTTTTTTATTTTGGACTGTAAGAGTTTTTATTAATACTTACTAAAAATATTCCATCAGATGTACATTTTACAAATATTTTCTCCAAGCATGTTTCTATTCATTTCTGTAACATTTTATATCACAGAGGAAAAGTATTTTTTATATAAAGCCTAATTTATCAATATTTCTTTTTGCAGTTAATGGGTTTTAAGTTCCACTTTAAAAAACAATCACACCACATGCCACAAAGGTTTTATCCTACACTTCCTTCTGGAAATTTTATAACTTTATCTCTTACCTACACGTCTATTATTCACTTGAGGTAACTTTTCTATGTGGAGTGAGGTACTTGTCATTGTTCATTGTTCTCCATATGGATGCCCAAGTTGCTGAGCATTATATATTAAATGACCATCATTATTCCATTGACTTTCTTTGACATCTTCATAAAAAATATCAGTCAACCATAGGGCAAGTCTGTTTCTACAGTCTCTATTCAGATTCATTGATCCATGTGTCCATCCTTTAAAAAGTACCACATCGACTTCTTCATTGTCACTTTATAAGAAAAATTAAAATCAGGTAACACAAGTCCTCCATCTTTGCTTCTGTTCAAAAAAAAAAATGAAGTTGTTCTCTTGTTCTCTTTCAAGACATGACATTTGAAATAATACCTACGTTATGAAACAGATACCCCCCCGCCAAAAAAAAGGAGTAAATCTTTCTAAACAAAAGAAATGAGCATTGTGACTAGGGTATAATGAATAGGAAAGATAATGGAGAGTGACTGTGTCAGAAAGGTAGGCAGAAGGCCTGAAAATACAGGTCAGGGTAAGAAGTTCTGTTTAAAATTTACTCAGATTGCAAAGGGAAGCCACTGGAGGATTTTCAAAAGAAAATGCAAAATAAAATTTACACATCAGAAAGATCACTTGAACTGCTGTGTATTTTATGATCTTTGTAGGAAAGCAAGGATTAGCAGAGAGATTAATTAGAAAGGTATCTAAATATCACAACTGAGAAATAGAGGTTTGCAATGTGGGTGTTTTTTATCGGGGTAATAAGAGGAGCTCAGATTCAAGACATATTTAAATTATATTTATTAATTATCTAATCAATAAGATTTATTTACATACTGGATTTCACATTAAAGGAAAAGGATAAATCAAGGACAATGCCTAGAATTTTTGCCTTGACAACAGAGTGAATAGTGTTATTCTGAGGTTAGGAGGAAGAACAATGACTCTAGATTGAACATGTTGGGCTTGAAGTGACCATAAAGACCTCAAAACAGAGATGGAAATAAGACAGTCAAATATACATTTCGAGAGTTCAGGAGAGATGTAAGGATTGGCCATAGCCATTTGACGGACTTCAATCTACAGACGTTTATAGCAATAAACATGGAAGTGATCATTTAGGGAGATTATCAGTGAAAAAAGAAAGACAAGAACAGATTCAAGGAGTGCTTTAATATTTAATGGACTGATAGACAAGAGTATATGAGAAAAGAGGACTAAATAAGTAGCCACTGAAATAGAAAGAAAACTGAGTGTGATATTTCAGAAGTCTAGAAAATCAAGTATTTTCATAAGGACAGAGGTCTCAGTTCTGCCAAACAGTGCTGAGAAGTCAAAAGGGTCTATTTTGATAAGAGGTCCTTCAAGCAAATATTATGCAGGGAAATCTTCTTTCCTTGGTCATCAGATTATCTGTTAATGCCTTTAAAGCTTGTAGACCTCAGATATTAAAGCTGGTAGATAAAAGCCATGATGCTAAAGGTTTTTGAAGTTAGGGAGCCATGGTACATTCAAAATGTAAATATTCAATTAGCTTTTAGCTAAATGTTGAAAAAGATTCAATTAATTAAATGTGTCCCTGGTAACTTAGCTGGTAAAGAATCTGCCCGCAATGCCAGAGACCCTGGTTTGATTCCTGGGTCAGGAAGATCCTCTGGAGAAGGGATAGGCTACCCACTCCAGAATTCTTGGGCTTCCCTGGTGGCTCAGCTGGTATAGAATCTGCCTGCAATGCTGGAGACCTGGGTTCAGTCCCTGGGTTGGGAAGAACCCCTGGAGAAGGAACTGCTACCCACTCTAGTATTCTGGCCTGGAGAATTCCATGGACTCTGCAGTCCATGGTGTTGCAAAGAGTCCACTATGACTGAGCAACTTTCACATCACACCAAAGGAAGGGGTTTCCCAGGTGGTACTTTGGGAAGGAATCCTCCTGCCAGTGCAGGAGATGCAGGTTTGATCTCTGGGTCAGGAAGATCCCCTGGAGAAGGAAATGGCAACCTACTCAGCATTCTTGCCTGGAGGATTCCATGGACAGATGAGCCTGGTGGGCTACATGCAGTCCAGTGGTTTAGTTGCTCAGTTGTGTCCGAATATTTGCAACCTCATGGACTCTACTTGCCAGGCTCCTCTGTCCATGGGATTTCCCAGGCAAGAATACTGGAGTGGGTTGCCATTTCCTTCTCCATGGAATCTTTCTGACCCAGGGATTGAACCTCAGTTTCCTGCATTGCAGGGAGATTCTTTACCTACTGAGCCACCTGGAAATACAATCCATGGGATTACAAAGAATTGGACATGACTGAGCGTGTGCATGTGCACACACACACACACACACACACACACACACACACACACACAAGGAATGTCTGCTTTGGTGTGGTATCTGCTTAAGTATAGACACTAAGGAGAGTCTACAAACCCTATATGCCTGGATTTCCTCAGTAAGAATCAGAAACAAGGGGGCCTCGTGAAAGAGAAATCTATGTGAATGATCCTCCTGAAGAGAACTAGAAAAAATATACTTCATTCAAATTGCTATTATTGTGCTTGCTTGAATTTTTAGAACCACTAATTTGCTCTGGTCAGAATGGCCCAAATCCTGCCCGGAAAAGTAGTAAACTATAATCTTTAGTTGCTTTTCTTGTCTTAAAAGCATTTCCTTTCATTCCTAGAAACGATAGAGAGCAATCATAAATGTTGTTCAGCCTTACAATATGTGACTCCTTCATTTAGAGAAATACGTCAGCTGCTGTCACCAATTAAAGAGCTAGAAAACTGTCTTTGAACAGACTAATTCTATGAATAAAAAGGAAAGTTAAGTAATTAAGACTAATGAAGAGGTAAGGCAAATGTACTGAAGGCCTCTTAAAAGTTGGGGGATTTGTTCAAACAGAATATTGGAGCAAGGAAGCTAAAAGACTAAGAAATACTAAGATAGTAAAATGTTTGAATTGATATTAAGGAGGCAGGAGAGTTACTGGTGATAACTGTTAGAGTGGATTGCTGGAAAAGATGAAGGAAAAATAGCATAGTTGGAGAGGCTGTATAAATGAAAGGCCTGTTGCTAACTAGATCATCTAGGTATATGTTAAGGCTATAAACAGTGATAATGGTGACGGAGTTAACGTGAATGTTGTATAAGACAAGTGATCAGAAAACAGGTGAAGAAGATCGGAAAAAAAGGTCCTGTGCTATCTAAAGTCAGGTGACTGCCCAGGTTCAGTTCAGTTCAGTCGCTCAGTTGTGTCTCTTTGTGACCCCATGAATCGCAGCACATCAGGCCTCCCTGTTCATCACCATCTCTCGGAGTTCACTCAGACTCACATCCATCGAATCCATGATGCCATCCAGCCATCTCATCCTCAGTCGTCCCCTTCTCCTCCTGCCCCCAATCCCTCCCAGCATCAGACTCTTTTCCAATGAGTCAGCTCTTCGCATGAGGTGGCCAAAGTACTGGAGTTTCAGCTTCAACATCAGTCCTTCCAAAGAAATCCCAGGGCTGATCTCCTTCAGAATGGACTGGTTGGATCTCCTTGCAGTCCAGAAACTCTCAAGAGTCTTCTCCAACATCACAGTTCAAAAGTATCAATTCTTCGGAGATCAGCCTTCCTCACAGTCCAACTCTCACATCCATACATGACCACAGGAAAACCATAGCCTTGACTAGACGGACCTTTGTTGGCAAAGTAATGTCTGCTTTTGAATATGCTATCTAGGTTGGTCATAACTTTTCTTCCAAGGAGTAAGCGTCTTCTAATTTCATGGCAGCAGTCACCATCTACAGTGATTTTGGAGCCCCCAAAAATAAAGTCGGACACTCTTTCTACTGTTTCCCCATCTATTTCCCATGAAGTGATGGGACCAGATGCCATAATTTTCATTTTCTGAATGTTGAGCTTTAAGTCAACTTTTTACTCTCCTCTTTCACTTTCATCAAGAGGTTTTTTAGCTCCTCTTCATCTGCCATAAGGGTGATGTCATCTGCATATATGAGGTTATTGATATTTCTCCCGGCCATCTTGATTTCAGTTTGTGTTTCTTCCAGCCCAGCGTTTCTCATGATGTACTCTGCATAGAAGTTAAATAAGCAGGGTGACAATATACAGCCTTGGCGTACTCCTTTCCTATCTGGAACCAGTCTGTTGTTCCATGTCCAGTTCTAACTGTTGCTTCCTGACCTGCATACAGATTTCTCAAGAAGCAGTTCAGGTGGTCTGGTATTCCCATCTCTTTCAGAATTATCCGCAATTTATTGTGATCCACACAGTCAAACGCTTTTGCATAGTCAATAAAGCAGAAATAGATGTTTTTCTGGAACTCTCTTGCTTTTTCCATGATCCAGCGGATGTTGGCAATTTGATCTCTGGTTCCTCTGCCTTTTCTAAAACCAGCTTGAACGTCAGGGAGTTCACGGTTCACGTATTACTGAAGCCTGGCTTGGAGAGTAAAGCCTCACTTTACTAGCATGTGAGATGAGTGCAATTGTGAGGTAGGTTGAACATTCTTTGGCATTTCCTTTCTTTGGGATTGGAATGAAAACTGACTTTTTCCAGTCCTGGGACCACAGCTGAGTTTTCCAAATTTGCTGGCATATTGAGTGCAGCACTTTCACAGCATCATCTTTCAGGATTTGAAACAGCTCAACTGGAATTCCATCACCTCCACTAGCTTTGTTCATAGTGATGCTTTCTAAGGCCCACTTGACTTCACATTCCAAGATGTCTGGCTCTAGATTAGTGATCACACCATCATGATTACCTGGGTCGTGAAGCTCTTTTTGTACAGTTCTTCCACGTATTCTTGCCACCTCTCCTTAATATCTTCTGCTTCTGTTAGGTCCATACCATTTCTGTCTTTTATCAAGACCATCTTTGCATGAAATGTTCCCCTGGTATCTCTGATTTTCTTGAAGAGATCTCTAGTCTTTCCCATTCTGTTCTTTCCCTCTATTTCTTTGCATTGATCGCTGAGGAAGGCTTTCTTATCTCTTCTTGCTATTCTCTGGAACTCTGCATTCAGATGCTTATATCTTTCATTTTCTCCTTTGCTTTTCTCCTCTCTTCTTTTCACAGCTATTTGTAAGGCCTCCCCAGACAGCCATTTTGCTTTTTTGCATTTCTTTTCCATGGGGATGGTCTTGATCCTTGTCTCCCGTACAATGTCATGAACCTCATTCCATAGTTCATCAGGCACTCTATCTATCAGATCTAGGCCCTTAAATCTATTTCTCACTTCCACTGTATAATCATAAGGGATTTGATTTAGGTCATACCTGAATGGTCTAGCGGTTTTCCCTACTTTCTTCAATTTAAGTCTAAATTTGGTAATAAGGAGTTCATGATCTGAGCCACAGTCAGCTCCTGGTCTTGTTTTTGTTGACTATATAGAGCTTCTCCATCTTTGGCTGCATAGAATATAATCAGTCTGATTTTGGTGTTGACCATCTGGTGATGTCCATGTGTAGCGTCTTCTCTTGTGTTGTTGGAAGAATGTGTTTGCTATGACCAGTGGATTTTCTTGGCAAAACTCTATTAGCCTTTGCCCTACTTCATTCCACATTTTAAGGCCAAATTTGCCTGTTACTCCAGGTGTTTCTTGACTCTGCCCAGGTTAGTTGAGCCTAACTAACTAAGTGAGAGGGTAGCAATGGAGTAAAAGGTAGAGGTGTCTTGGAGCTATGCTGGGGTGGAATCAGTAAGAGTCTGAGACTAACTGAAAGCAAGGAATGAGAAATCATAGAAGTCTTGAGTGATGTGAGAATTTCTATTTTGGGAAATTAGACTAATTGTGATGTCATCAGATCTCTTAGAACACAAACCAGAGGTGTTCACGTTTCTACCTTTCTATTCCTCCCAGCACATCTCCACCCTACTCTCCCTACACACACACACCCACTTCTAACCAATGTCAGGAAGCATTGGTTAGAATGTGCATCTACACACATATGGAATTTAGGAAATGAAGCCTGAGCACAGACAATCAGGTATCCTGCAGTGAAAATACATTTCTTCAAGCATTTTCTATGAAAAAATGTGCATGATCACTTGATGCAAGATACTAAAAAGTATTCCAAGAGAATGAGCCTCTCAAGCAAGGAAGGAGGGAGAGAAGGAGAGAAGGAAGGAGGGAGGGAGGAAGGGGGTTTCTGACAACATAATCACAAAGGATGCAAGGGAGAAAAAGAAACAGAGATTAATTTCAAAAGCACTGAAAATGAGGGTTAGATCAGTATCTGAAGCAGATGGTATAATGTTAACAGATGGCAGAGAAAACACAGAACTTCTTCAGAGCCATTTTTCTTTTGTCCTCTCTTTCAGATAATCTTTAAAGCTGTAAATGGAAGGAAAAACAAGACAATGAAGCAATTGAAGCCCAAAGGCTGAGATATGTGGTTCAGAGAACTAATGTATGGGAATTGTTGGAGTTGTTACAAGTCAGAAAGGAAATCTACTGTAAAGCAGTAGAGGAGGTTATTAAGCCAAGTCATAAGTATATATCACATATTGGAAAAGAGACTGAATTCATATTTGAAAAATTTTGGTGTTTTATGTTAATAAGAATAAATCCATTAAGAATATCATTAATAAACAAAGATGTCTCACTAATAATTGAAGATTAAGTTCCAAGAATGAGAATACTACATAATTTTGATGTTTTTACCACTATAAGAAAGGAGGATAAACAGGGAGTAATTTCTGCAGAGAGGTTACTGAATGCATGTAAGTGAAGGTATGAGTTGTTGTTAAGAAGAATTTGCTTTGAGCTTGAGAACTTCCTGGGCATGTTACTGACCGGTGGTATCTGTGTAGGTGGGCTGGACTCACAACTAACAGAAATAAACTTTGTGCTTTTCAATCCCATGATGCTTTGCTGTTCTGCTGTCACTGTTTGCTTTTCTGGAAGTTATTCATAAGGAGCTTACGCTGCTGCCAGGGTGACAACTTTGCCTTGTTAAACCCATCCAGAAGAGGGATACAGATCTTCCAGGGATTCAGTGCTATAAAATGTAACCTTCATACAAACGTGAGTCTTTGTTGTCTTCATTAGAAAAGCACATAGTTCAGATCGCTAAGCCAAATCACTTATAATCTCAAGACATTACAAAAACTTAGAGACAATGTCAGAGAATTGTTTTAGATAGTATTTAAATAATTGGGTACACTACACTAGAGATAAAACACTGGCATAACCTACTCTGAAACTACCATTGCTGAAGCAGCCAACAATCTCATAAACACCAAGTCAAATGCTTATTTTTTATAGTCCCCCACCAAGTGACTATTCCCATTCTCTAAATTCTTTCCTTTCTTGGCTTACTACCTGCCTCAAACACCTCAATCTCCTATCTTTCTGCTTCTTTATCCTGTCTTCCTTGCATGCACCATGTCCTCTATCCAGCCTATGAAATGGTGGGCCCTTGAGCGCTTACAACTTTGGTTCTCTTTTTTCCTTGTCATCCTTGGCCAGTCCTAATTCAGTGTCTGGGTAGCTCTGCCTCCCATCAAGTGAGTCTCAAATCTTCTTCTCTCCAGATGGCGTCCTCCTGTGCTGCACATCTGTGCTTCCAAGTACACCTTGTCACCCAAGAGCATCCAAATGTAATATAGTCTCTAATATCGTCTCAGAAATTGCCTTTCTCCTTCTGTAAATGGCATCTATTCTTCCTCTAGAAATTTGAATTATTCTTTACTTCTTGTATTCCTCACCAATAATTGCACTTACACCTCACTAAAGTCTCTTGAGTCTAATCTTTTCTTTACATCTCTATTTTTACTGTCTTAATCAAAGGCTTCAGCATCTCCCACTTACAAATTTATATCAACCCTCCTACCCGGCCCCTGTGCCACCAGTCCTTCCTTGCTCTTGTCTGTATTTCTCATCAGTGGCAGCATTCTCTGCCTCAAGGAAACTAATAATATTACTTCCTAAATTCCTTTGCCCAGCATCTAGAATAATGCATATATGAGGTTCTTAACAGATATAGGACAAATAAATGATCAGAAGGAGTCTGTACAATTTGCTCGCCAATATCATGGTGCCAAATAACTTCATGAGTCATTGTTTCAAGTACACTGCTCCTCTGTAGGAGGCAGGAGCATTAAGTGGTGCAGAACCAATGTTTTAGCTCCACCCTGTGCCTGAAATATGGTCAGTTCAGTTCAGTCGCTCAGTCGTATCCGACTCTTTGTGACCCCATGAATCCCAGCACGTCAGGCCTCCCTGTCCATCACCATCTCTCGGAGTTCACTCAGACACGTCCGTCGAGTCCGTGATGCCATCCAGCCATCTCATCCTCAGTCGTCCCCTTCTCCTCCTGCCCCCAATCCCTCCCAGCATCAGAGTCTTTTCCCATGAGTCAGTTATTCGCATGAGGAGGCCAAAGTACTGGAGTTTCAGCTTCAGCATCAGTCCTTCCAAAGAAATCCCAGGGTTGATCTTCAGAATGGACTGGTTGGATCTCCTTGCAGTCCAAGGGACTCTCAAGAGTCTTCTCCAACACCACAGTTCAAAAGCATCAATTCTTCAGCGCTCAGTCTTCTTCACAGTCCAACTCTCACATTCATACATGACCACAGGAAAACCATAGCCGACCTTAGTCAGCAAAGTAATGTCTCTGCTTTTGAATATGCTATCTAGGTTGGTCATAACTTTTCTTCCAAGGAGTAAGCGTCTTTTAATTTCATGGCTGCAGTCACCATCTACAGTGATTTTGAGACCCAAAAATAAAGTCAGACACTGTTTCCACTGTTTCTCCATCTATTTCCCATAAAGTGCTGGGACCAGATGCCATGATCTTCGTTTTCTGAATGTTGAGCTTTAAGCCAACTGTTTCACTCTCCTCTTCACTTTCATCAAGAGGCTTTTTAGCTCCTCTTCACTTTCTGCCATAAGGGTAGTGTCATCTGAATATCTGAGGCTATTGATATTTCTCCGGCAATCTTGATTCCAGCTTGTGTTTCTTCCAGCCCAGCGTTTCTCATGATGTACTCTGCATAGAAGTTAAATAAGCAAGGTGACAATATACAGCCTTGTCATACTCCTTTTCCTATTTGGAACCAGTCTGTTGTTCCATGTCCAGTTCTAACTGTTGCTTCCTGCCCTGCATACAGATTTCTCAAGAGGCAGGTCAGGTGGTCTGGTATTCCCATCTCTTTCAGAATTATCCACAGTTTATTGTGATCCACACAGTAAAAGGCTTTGCATAATCAATAAAGCAGAAATAGATGTTTTTCTGGAACTCTCTTGCTTTTTCCATGATCCAGCGGATGTTGGCAATTTGATCTCTGGTTCCTCTGCCTTTTCTAAAACCAGCTTGAACATCAGGGAGTTCACGGTTCACGTATTACTGAAGCCTGGCTTAGAGAATTTTGAGCATTACTTTACTAGCATGTGAGATGAGTGCAATTGTGCGGGAGGTTGAACATTCTTTGGCATTTCCTTTCTTTGGGATTGGAATGAAAACTGACTTTTTCCAGTCCTGGGACCACGGCTGAGTTTTCCAAATTTGCTGGCATATTGAGTGCAGCACTTTCACAGCATCATCTTTCAGGATTTGAAACAGCTCAACTGGAATTCCATCACCTCCACTAGCTTTGTTCATAGTGATGCTTTCTAAGGCCCACTTGACTTCACATTCCAAGATGTCTGGCTTAGATTAGTGATCACACCATCATGATTACCTGGGTCGTGAAGCTCTTTTTTGTACAGTTCTTCCACATATTCTTGCCACCTCTTCTTAACATCTTCTGCTTCTGTTGTTAGGTCCATACCATTTCTGTCCTTTATTGAGCCCATCTTTGCATGAAATGTTCCCTTGGTATCTCTAATTTTTTTGAAGAGGTCTCTAGTCTTTCCCATTCTGTTCTTTTCCTCTATTTCTTTGCATTGATCACTGAGGAAGGCTTTCTTATCTCTTCTTGCTATTCTCTGGAACTCTGCATTCAGATGCTTATATCTTTCCTTTTCTCCTTTGCTTTTCTTCTCTCTTCTTTTCACAGCTATTTGTAAGGCCTCCCCAGACAGCCATTTTGCTTTTTTGCATTTCTTTTCCATGGGGATGGTCTTGATCCCTGCTCCTGTACAATGTCACAAATAAATAATTCTAACCATTGTTACCATTTTATTACTATTACTGAATGAGTTCCTTCAATAATTTTGCCTGTGATTCATATTTATTCCCAGCTCCCCCAAACATTTAATATTCCTTTTTCTATGGTTCAGCTCAGTTCAGTCGCTTTGTCATGTTCTACTCTTTGTGACCCCATGAACCACAGCATGCCAGGCTCCCTGTCCATCATCAACTGTTAGAGTTTACTCAAACCCATGTTCATTGTGTCAGTGATGCCATCCAACCATTTCATCCTCTGTCATCCCCTTCTCCTCCTGCCCTCAACCGATCCCAGCATCAAGGTCTTTTCAAATGAATTGACACTTTGATTCAGGTGGCCAAATTATTGGAGTTTCAGCTTCAACATCAGTCCTTCCAATGAACACCCAGGACTGATCTCCCTAGGATAGAATGGTTGGATCTCTTTGCAGTCCAAGGGACTCTCAAGAGTCTTCTCCAACACAACAGTTCAAAAGCATCAATTATTCAGTGTTCAGCTTTCTTTATAGTCCAACTCACATTCATACATGACCACTGAAAAAACCATAGCCTTGACTAGACGGACCTTTATTGACAAAGTAATGTCTCTGCTTTTAATATACTGTCTAGGTTGGTCATAACTTTCCTTCCAAGGTGTAAGTGTCTTTTAATTTCATGGCTGCAGTCACCATCTGCAGTGATTTGGGAGTCCAGGAAAATAAAGTCAGCCACTGTTTTCACTGTTTCCCCATCTATATGCCATGAAGTGATGGGACCGGATGCCATGATTAAAGCATTCTAAAATGATACTGTAATTTATCTCTTTCCATGTCAACCACACACATTGCAAAGGCTGACTTTTTATTCATCTTTGTTTTTCTGAATATCATCTAACACACTGCCCAGCACAGAGTAGTTGTCCAAGAGACATTAGCTGTTACATAAAAGTAAAATCAAATTCAGGACAGCAGAGAGTTTACGAAAGGAAGGGTTACTACTAATTAATTCTGTAAATGCATCTAGAGGAAGGAGGATTTAAAGGAGCCATTAGATTTGGCAATCTGGTAGTCACTGAGTCATTGCAAGTTAAATGTGACAGATTAAGCATTCTGGTTTACAACTGCTCCTCTCCAAATCTTCACTAAAATGAAACGGGAAAAAAATTAGGTCAACAGAGAAAATGCACAAACATGCAAGAATAGCATGAGATGAGGTAATAACAGCAACGTAACTAAGAAACTGGAAAACAGACAAATAGTAACTATGAGCAAGACAGAAAATAAAACCCAAGTCAACAGTAGGCAAATCTAGGGAGCAACTCAATTCATGACTTGGAATCTCAGAACATTTTAGGAATCAGAGACACTGGTTATTCCTAAAAAGTGGTAATGTGATTGTGGCTAGAAACTGAAGGATTCATTTAACCTCAGTAAAAGCAGCATTGAGATTTCCAGATTCCTACCCCTCACTCTGCATTGACAGTCAACTGCTCCCAATCCACACAAGAGAAGCCTCTAAGTTTATTTCCTGGAGATGTGAACCAAAGGGAATGTGAATTCATGGACAGCAGCCGAGGTGAAGATAAAAGCACCATACTAGAAACAAGATATTGGGTGAAAGTCTATACAGTGAATAGTGAGCCATTTGTCCACCTTCCTTTACCTAGCTCCATGAAGCATTGCGGTCAATCTTACTTCTTTCCAGATCACAAACTGAAGGTTTCCTCTAGGAGAAAAGTGACCTATAAAAAGTAAAAAAAAAAATTAAAAACCTAATAACTTGGGCTCTTCCAGTAAAAGAATTCAGGCAGCTCACCTTCCATGGCCATAAGGCAAACACCAAAATTTATCACATTATCATAAGAACAGGGGATGTGTTTGCATGTTCCATGGTATGGGAGAGAAAGAAAACTAAATGTTCATTTTCTAGAGCAGAAAGTCAATAAATAATATATGAAAATAAGAAAGTAAATAAACTGTCATGCACTACAAGCAGAATTCTCCAAAGAAACAGAATGAATAGCATATACAGATATAGAGATGTTAAGAGGTAGACTTTTATTATAAGGAAATGGCTTAAACAATAGTGGAGGCTGAGAAATCCTACTATCTGGTGTCTGCAAACTGGGTACCCAGGAAAGCCAGTAGTGTAGGTCCAGTCTGCACTGAAAGGTCTGAGAAGCTTTTAATTCTAATTAGGTCCTATTTGTTTATTTTTGCTTTTATTTCCAATACTCTGGGAGGTGGGTCATAGAGGATCCTGCTGTGTTTATGTCAGAGAGTGTTTTGCCTATGTTCTCCTGTAGGAGTTTTATAGTTTCTGGTTTTTCATTTAGATCTTTAATCCATTTTGAGTTTATTTTTGGGTATGGTATTAGAAAGTGATCTAGTTTCATACCTTTACAAGTGGTTGACCAGTTTTCCCATCACCACTTGTTAAAGAGATTGTCTTTTCTCCATTGTATATTCTTGGCTCCTTTATCAAAGATAAGGTGTCCATAGGTGTGTGGCTTTATCTCTGGGCTTTCTATTTTGTTCCATTGATTGATATTTCTGTCTTTGTGCCAGAAGCATACTGTCTTGTTGACTGTGGCTTTGTAGTAGAGCCTGAAGTCAGGCAGGTTGATTCCTCCAGTTTCATTCTTCTTTCACAAAATTGCTTTGGCTATTTGAGGTTTTTTGTATTTCCATACAAATTGTGAAATTATTTGTTCTAGCTCTGTGAAAAGTACTGTCAGTAGCTTGATACGGATTGCACTGAATCTATAGATTGTTTTTGGTAGTATACTCATTTTCACTATATTGATTTTTCCAATCCATGAACATGGTATATTTCTCCATCTATTTGTGTCCTGTTTGATTTCTTTCACCAGTGTTATATAGTTTTCTATATGTAGGTCTTCTGTTTATTTAGATAGATATATTCCTAAGTATTTAATTCTTTTCATTACAATGGTGAATGGTTTCCTTAATTTCTCTTTCTATTTTCTCATTATTAGTGTATAGGAATGCAAGGAATGAATGTTGATTTTACATCCTACAATTTTACTATATTCATTGATTAGCTCTAGTAATTTTCTGGTGGAGTCTTTAGGGTTTTCTATGTAAAGGATCATGTGATCTGCAAACAGTGAGAGTTTTACTTCCTCTTTTCCAATCTGGATTCCTTTTATTTCTTTTTCTGCCCTGATTGCTATGGCCAAAACTTCCAAAACTATGATGAATAGTAGTGGTGAGAGTGGGCACCCTTGTCTTGTTCCTGACGTTAGGGGAAATGCTTTCAGTTTTTCATCATTGAGGCGAAGCAACTGACAAAGAATTAAACAAAAATATACAAGCAACTCCTGCAGCTCAATTCCAGAAAAATAAACGACCCAATCAAAAAATGGGCCAAAGAACTAAACAGACATTTTCCCAAAGAAGACGTACAGGTGACTAACAAACACATGAATAGATGCTCAACATTACTTGTTATCAGAGAAATGCATATCAAAACCACAATGAGGTACCATTTCGTGCCAGTCAGAATGGCTGCTAACCAAAAGTCTACAAGCAATAAATGCTGGAGAGAGTGTGGAGAAAAGGGAACCCTCTTACACTGTTGGTGAGAATGCAAACTAGTACAGCCACTATGGAGGACAGTGTGGAGATACCTTAAAAAATTGCAAGAAGAACTGCCTTATGACCCAGCAATCCCACCGCTGGACATACACACTGAGGAAACCAGAATTGAAAAAGACACATGTACCCCAATGTTCATTGCAGCACTGTTTATAATAGCCAGGACATGGAAGCAACCTAGATGACCACCATCAGATGAATGGATAAGAAAGCTGTGGTACATATACACAATGGAGTATTACTCAGCCATTAAAAAGAATACATTTGAATCAGTTCTAATGAGGTGGATGAAACTGGAGCTTATTATATACAGTGAAGTAAGCCAGAAAGAAAAACACCAATACAGTATCAGCTCAGTTCAGTTGCTCAGTCGTGTAAGAATCTTTGCGACCACATGAATCACAGCAAGCCAGGCCTCCCTGTCCATCACCAACTCCCAGAGTTCACTCAAACTCACGTCCATCGAGTTGGTGATGCCATCCAGCCATCTCATCCTCTGTCACCCCCTTCTCCTCCTGCCCTCAAACCCTTCCAACATCAGGATCTTTTCCAGTGGGTCAACTCTTCGCATGAGGTGGCCAAAGTATTGGAGTTTCAGTTTTAGCATCAGTCCTTCCAAAGAAATCCCAGGGTTGATCTTCAGAATTGACTGGTTGGATTTCCTTGCAGTCCAAGGGACTCTCAAGAGTATTCTCCAACACCATAGTTTAAAAACATCAATTTTTTGGCACTCAGCTTTCCTCACAGTCCAACTCTTACATCCATACATGACCACAGGAAAAACCATAGCCTTGACTAGATGGACTTTTGTTGGCAAAGTAGTCTCTGCTTTTTAATATGCTATCTAGATTGGTCATAATGTTCCTTCCAAGGAGTAAGCGTCTTTTAATTTCATGGCTGCATCACCATCTGCAGTGATTTTGGAGCCCCCAAAAAACAAAGTCTGAGACTGTTTCCATTGTTTCCCCGTCTATTTGCCATGAAGTGATAGGACCGAATGTCATGATCTTCGTTTTCTGAATGTTGAGCTTTAAGCCAACTTTTTCACTCTCCTCTCTCACTTTCATCAAGAGGCTTTTTAGTTCCTCTTCACTTTCTGCCCTAAGGGTGGTGTCATCTGCATATCTGAGGTTATTGATATTTCTCCCAGCAGTCTTGACTCCAGCTTGTGCTTCTTCCAGCCCAGCGTTTCTCATGATGTATTTGGCATGTAAGTTAAATAAGCAGGATGACAATATACAGCCTTGACGTACTCCTTTTCCCACTTGGAACCAGTCTGTTGTTCTATGTTCAGTTTTAACTGTTGCTTCCTGACCTGCATACAGATTTCTCAAGAGGCAGGTCAGGTGGTCTGGTATTCCCATCTCTTTCAGAATTTTCCACAGTTTATTGTGATCCACATATATATGGAATTTAGAAAGATGGCAACAATAACCCTGTATGCAAGACAGCAAAAGAGACACAGATGTATAGAACAGTCTTTTGGACTCTGTGGGAGAGGGAGAGAGTGGGATGATTTGGGAGAATGGCACTGAAACATATATATTATCATATGTGAAATGAATGGCCAGTCCAGGTTTAATGTATGATACAGGGTGCTTGGGGCTGGTGCACTGGGATGACCCAGAGGGATGGGATAGGGAGGGAGTGGGAGGGAAGTTCAGGATGGGGAACACATGTACACCTGTTGCAGATTCATGTCGATGCATGGCAAAACCAATACAATATTGTAAAGTAATTATCCTCCAATTAAAATAAATAAATTTATATTTAAAAAGAAGGAAAGAAAGTTCTGTGAACAAGAAAACATGGTGTGAGTCTGAAGGCCTGTGGATGTGGATCACTGAAAGTACAATTCCGAGGTAAGGGCAAGAAAAGTCCTGTGCCCCACCTCGACAGTCAGGCAGTGACTGTTTTTAGCAGTCAGATGAAATCCTGCTTTCCTCCACATTTTCATCCTACCCAGACCCTCAGTGAATCAGCTGATGCTCACCCACTAGGGCAGGACAGTCTGCTTTACTCAGTCTACCAATTTAAATGCTCATCTCTTCCAGAAACATCCTCAGAGACACATCCAGAAACAATTTTTGACAAGATATCTGGGCAATCCTTGTTGGAACCAAGTTGACACGTAAAATTAACCATCACAGACTGCTATTCAGAAATATGAACACAAATACCTGGGGAATCATCTAAAATAATACAAAATTCTTGACTCTAGGATGTGAGAATTAGGGTGGGTTGTGGAAGAGGAAGGAATGGCTTTATTTTTATTTTCTGTGTTTTTGTTTCTCCTTATAAGCCTCGAGAAGATCATCTATTTAAACTGTGTGCATGGGGATTTCCCCAGTGGTCCAGTGGCTAAGGCTCAGAGCTCCCAATCCGGGGGGCCTGGGTTTGATCCCTGGTCAGGGAACTAAATCCCACATGCTGCAACTCAGTGTTTGCATGCTGCAAGCAAGACCAGTATAGCCAAATAAATAAATAAGAAGAACAAACACGTTTAAAAAGATAAACTGTATGCATGTTTCATTTTGAGTCAACATTTTTTAAATAAACATATATTGCTCATCTTTGCTTAAGCAATTTCAATAAAATGATTAGAGAAAAAGATACAAACAGGATTTGTGACAGTGGATGTTAATTCACTTTTCCTCCAAGTTAATTTAATGTAAAGGGAAGAAGAAAGGATAATAGCCTGAGGAGAGTATAGAATAGAAAACCAATATTTTTTTAGGAAAAGGAGATTTAGGGAAAGGAAAAATTAGGATAAGTAATGAAGAAAAGATGCATATGTTATAATTAATTTAATTAATTAATTAAATGATGATAAATAATAAAATAAATAAGATACTTTGTGTGCATATGCGCAGTTGCTCAGTTGTATTCAACTCCTTGCAACCCCATGGACTGCAGCCCACCAGGCTGTTTTGTCCATGGAATTTTGCAAGCAAGAATATTCAAATGGGTTGTTATTTCTTTCTTCAAGGGATCTTCCTGACCCAGTGATTGAACCTGCATCTCCTGAATCTCTTGCATTGGCAGGCAGATTCTTTACCACTGGACCACCTGGGAAGCACCAAGATACGTTATAGATATACTATACATACAACAGATAAAATAGGATTTAAGAGGTAAGAATTTAGGGCCAGCATATTAATAGAAAGGCTAATAATTATAATCATAAAAAAATTTTCTGAACAGCTGTTGCTGTTCAGTTGCTCAGTCATGTCTGACTCTTTGTGACACCATGGACTACAGCATGCCAGGCTCCCCTGTCCTTCACTGCCTTCCAGAGTTTGCACAAACTTGTGTCCATTGAGTCAATGATGCCATCCAACCATCTCAGCCTCTGTCATCCCCTTCTTCTTCTGCCTTCAATCTTTCCCAGCATCAGGGTCTTTTCCAATGAGTCTGCTCTTTGCATTAGTTGGACAAAATATGGGAACTTCAGATTCAGCATCAGTCTTTCCAATGAATATTCAGGATTGATTTCCTTTAGGATTGATTGGTTTGAGAAAATGTGCCTAAAAAAAAAAAAAAAACTTCTATGGATTACTTTGATTCCCCAAAATAGCTCTGGTAAATAAATTTCTTTATCCTCATTTTACTGTTGAGGCAATGAGTCTGAGAAAACTTTTCCCAGACTCAGAGAAAGCCAGTCTTAGTCAGGGGTTTTTAATTGAGGGCGGCTTTGCCTCCAGGGCACATCTGACACTGTCTGAAAGCATGTCATAACAACTGAGGATTACTGGCTCATGATACTGACATCTTGTGGGTAGAGGTCATGGAAACTGCTAACATCCTACAACACACAGAACATCCCCTTCAACTGAAAATTATCTGGCCCCAAATGACAGTAAGTAGCCCTAATGTAAACTATTCAGAGAAAGAATGGAAGCATGACATGGTAAAAATGCATGAGAGCCTCAGTGGCTGAATGTAGTCATGATCCACTGTTTTCCTATGGGTTTTTCACAAACTGATGGCTATAACGGGAAAATAGGGCTTCCCTGGTGGCTCAGACAGTAAAGAAACCACCTGCAATGTAGGAGACCTGGGTTCTATTCCTGGTTTGGGAGGATCCCCTGGAGAAGGGAACAGGAACCCATTCCAGTATTCTTGCCTGGAAAATCCCCATGGAGAGCCTGTTGGGCTACAGCCCATGGGGTCTAGAAGAGTCAGACATGACTGAGTGACTAAGCACAGCACAGCACAGGTAACCAATAGCTAGAAGAAAATCTGAGAGAGGATCATTCATTAATTTCAAGTTGCAAGATAAGAACATGGCAATAGATGGAAAGAAATGTTAATACAGAGAGTAACTGAGAGAATGGAGGAGGCGGTCCAAAGATGGTGGAGGAATAGGATGGGGAGACTACTTTGTCTCTCACAAATTCATCAAAAGAACATTTCAACACTGAGTAAATTCCACAAAAGAAGTTCTGAATGCTGGCAGAGGACATCAGGCACCCATAAAAGCAGATCATTGTCTTCAAAAGCAGGTAGGAAAAAATATAAAAGATGGAAAAAGAGACAAAGGAGGTAGGGAGGGAGCTCCATCCTGGGAAGGAAGTCCTATCCCGGGAAGGGAATGTTAAGAAGAGAGGTTTCCAAACACCAGGAAACACTCTGGCTGCCGAGTCTGTGGCGAGCCTTGGAAGCATAAAAGGCAACATAGCAGGAAGGAAAATAAATAAATAATTAAAAACAACAGATTACAAGCCCAACAGTAACTCTCCCAGCAGAGAAGCAGCACAGACGCCTGCATCCACCACTAGCAAGTAGGTGCTGGGCAGGGGAGGAGCAGGCTGCCGTGCCTTTTAAGAATCGGGTGGAACACCCCGCGCATAACCAGAGTGAACTAACTTGGGCTAGCAAACCAGACTGTGGGACAGCTACCACGCACAAAGCTCAAACATAAGACACTGTCAGGACTGCACACAGAACAAAGGACAGAACAGAAATAGCCGGCTGCAGACCATCCCCTCCTGTGACAGGCAGCCAGAGCTGTAAGGGCTGGAAGAGGGCAAGCACAGCCCAAGAGAGACCTTACCTACCAAAACGCAAGCAGTGTTCTTTGCTAACTAAGACTTCTGGGGGTTCTGGACAGTCATCATCCGCCTGAGGAGGGACGTCAGTGGTACACCCAGAAAACTGAGCAGCAGAGATGGGAAAGGCGGTAAGTCTCAGCGACTGCACTTGCCAAACACCTGAGCTACTCGGACCTGGGAGGCCCAACTGAATCTGCGTCTCTGAGGGCTACCTGAGCACCAAGCCTGAGCGGCTTAGACCGGGCAGTTGCATGCAGCCTAGGGCTGGTCTCAGATGGTTCCCAGCAGAGCAACATAGAGCCTGAGCAGTGTGTGCCACGAGCAGGGGCAGGCCCAGCAGGGCTGAGACACTGCAGGCACATGCCAGTGTTATTTGTTTGCAGCATCCCTCCCTCCTCACAGCGACTGAACAAGTGAGCCAGAAAAAAAAAAAGTGTCCACCACCACCCTCCCTGTGTCAAGATGGAAATCAGACACTGAAGAGACCAGCAAACACAAGAAGTTAAACAGAGGGAACCGCCTTGGAAGTGACCCCACACTGCCCACAACACCAGAGAAAGGGCTAGATATATCTTTACTATTTTTATGATCACTCCTTTTTGTTGTTGTTGATGATGTTGTGTGGTTGTTTTTTCTTCTTTTCTTTTCCCTCTCTTTTTTTTTTAACTTTTTAAAAATTTTAAGTCCTCTATTTCTCCTTTAATTTTTATTTTTATTTTTATAACCTACTATTACTTTTATTTTTAAAAAAAGATCCTATTTTTAAAGCAAACACCATATACAATCTTTTTGTGGTTGTTGTTGTTTTTAATAATTCTTGTGGCTTTGTTTTCTTCTTCTTCTTTTCTTTAATATTGTATTTTTAAAAATCCAATCTCTACTCTAGATTGTTAATCTTTGCTTTTTGGTATTTGTTGTCAATTTTGTATATTTAAAAACCCAATCTTCAGTACCCAATTTTACCTGAGAGGTAGATTACTGGCTTGACCATGCTCTCCTCCCTTTGGACTCTTTTTTCACCACCAGGTGGCCTCTGTCTCTACCATCCCCTCCCCCGCCCCCCACCACGCCCCTTCTCTTCTCTATCCAACTCTGAATCTTTGTGTGTTCCAGACAGTGTAGAACACGTAGGGAACTGGTTACTGGCTGGATCTGTCTCTCTCCTTTTCATTTCCCTCTTTTATCCTCCTGGCCACCTCTGTCTACTTCCTCCCTCTCCTCTTCCCTGTATAATTCCACGAACACCTCTGAGCGGTCCAGACTGTGGAGTGCACATAAGGAAGTGATTACTGGCTAACTTGCTCTCTCCTCTTTTGATCCCACCTCGTCTCATTCCAGTTACCTCTAACTACCCCCCTCCCTTTCTCTTCTCCATGTAACTCAGTGAAACTCTCTGGGTGTCCCTCAATGTGGAGAAACTTTTCATCTTTAACCTAGAGGTTTTATCATCAGTGCTGTATAGATGGAGAAGTCTTGAGACTACTGTAAAAATAAAACTGAAAACTAGAAGCAGGAGGCTTAAGTCCAAATCCTGAGAACATCAGAGAACTCCTGAATCCAGGCAACATTAATGGATAGGAGCTCATCAAATGCCTCCATACCTACACTGAAACCAGGCACCACCCAAGGGCCAGCAAGTTCCAGAGCAAGACATACCATGCAAATTCTCCAGCAACACAGGAACACACCCCTGTGCTTCAATATACAGGCTGCCCAAAGTTACTCCAAAACCACTGACATCTCATAACCCATTACTGGTCACTTCACTGCATGCCAGAGAGAAGAAATTCAGCTCCACCCACCAGAACTTCGACACAAGCCTCCCTAACCAAGACACCTTGACAAGCCACTGATACAATTCCACCCACAGTGAGGAAGCTCAATAATAAAGAGAACTCCACAAATTCCGGAATATAGAAAGGCCACCCCAAACACAGCAATATAACCAAGATAAAGAGAAAGAGGAATACCTAGCAGGTAAAGGAACAGGAGAAATGCCCACCAAACCAAACAAAAGAGGAAGAGATAGGGAATCTATCTGAGAAAGAATTCCGAATATTGATAGTGAAAATGATCCAAAATCTTGAAATCAAAATGGAATCACAGATAAAAAAACCTGGAGACAAGGATTGAAAAGATGCAAGAAAGGTTTAACAAGGACCTAGAAGAAATAAAAAAGAGTCAATATATAATTAATAATGCAATAAATGAGATCAGAAACACTCTGGAGGCAACAAATAGTAGAATAATAGAGGCAGAAGATAGGATTAGTGAAATAGAAGATAGAATGGTAGAAATAAATGAATCAGCAAGGAAAAAAAAAAGACGAATTAAAAGAAATGAGGACAATCTCAGAGATCTCCAAGACAATATGAAATGCTCCAACATTTGAATTATAGGGATCTCAGAAGAAGAAGACAAAAAGAAAGACCATGAGAAAATACTTGAGGAGATAATAGTTGAAAACTTCCCTAAAATTGGGAAGGAAATAATCACCCAATTCCAAGAAACCCAGAGAGTTCCAAACAGGATAAGCCCAAGGCGAAATACCCCACGACACATATTAATCAAATTAACAAAGACCAAACACAAAGAACAAATATTAAAAGCAGCAAGGGAAAAACAACAAATAACACACAAGGGGATTCCCATAAGGATAACTGCAGATCTTTCAATAGAAACTCTTCAGGCCAGGAGGGAATGGCAAGACATACTTAAAGTGATGAAAGAAAATAACCTACAGCCCAGATTACTGTACCTAGCAAGGATCTCATTCAAATATGAAGGAGAAATCAAAAGCTTTACAGACAAGCAAAAACTGAGAGAATTCAGCACCACCAAACCAGCTCTCCAACAAATGCTAAACGATATTCTCTAGACAGGAAACACGAAAAAGGAGCATACAAAGCCGAACCCAAAACAATAAAGTAAATGGCAACAGGATCATATTTATCAATAATTACCTTAAACATAAATGGGTTGAATGGCTCAAACAAAAGACAAAGACTGGCTGAATGGATACAAAAACAAGATCCCTAGATATGCTGCCTACAAGAGACCCACCTCAAAACAAGGGACATATACAGAGTGAAAGTGAAGGGCTAGAAAAAGATATTCCACACAAATAGAGACTGAAAGAAAGCGGGAGTAGCAATACTCATATCAGATAAAATAGACTTTAAAACAAAATCTGTGAAAAGAGACAAAGAAGGCCATTACATAAGGATCAAAGGATCAATCAAAGAAGAAGATATAACAATTATAAATGTATACACACCCAACATAGGAGCACTGCAATATGTAAGACAAATGCTAACAAGCATGAAAGGGGAAATTAACAATAACACAATAATAGTGGGAGACTTTAATACCTCACTCACCCCTATGGACAGATCAACTAAACAGAAAATTAACAAAGAAACACAACTTTAAATGATTAATAGACCTAATTGATATCTATAGAACATTTCACCCCAAACAATGAATTTCAACTTTTTCTCAAGTGCTCACAAAACCTTCACCAGGATAGATCACATCCTCGGCCATAAATCTAACCATGATAAATTCAAAAAATCAAAATCATTCCAAGCATCTTTTCTGACCATAATGCATTAAGATTAGATCTCAATTACAGGAGAAAAACTATTACAAATTCCAACATATGGAGGCTGAACAACACGATTCTGAACAACCAACAAGTCACAGAAGAAATCAAAAAGAAATCAAAAAAGAACTCAAAATATGCATAGAAATGAATGAAAATGAAAACGCAACAACCCAAAACCTGTGGGACACTAATAAATGCAGTGCTAAGAGGAAAGATCATAGCAATATAGGCATACCTTAAGAAACAAACAACAACAAAAAAAAGTCAAATAAATAACCTAACTCTACACCTAAAGCAACTAGAAAAGGAAGAAATGAAGAACCCCAAGATTACTAGAAGGAAAGAACTCTTAAAAATTAGGGCAGAAATAAATGTAAAAGAAACAAAAGAGACCATAGCAAAAATCAACAAAGCAAAAAGCTGGTTCTTTGAAAGGATAAATAAAATTGACAAACTATTAGCCAGACTCATCAAAAAACAAGGGGAGAAAAATCAAATCAATAAAATTAGAAATGAAAATGGAGAGATCACGACAGACAACACAGAAATACAAAGGATCATAAGAGACTACTAACAGCAATTATATGCCAATAAAATGGACAACGTGGAAGAAATGGACAGTTTCTTAGAAAAGTAAAACTTTCCAAAACTGAACCAGGAAGAAATAGAAAATCTTAACAGACCCATCACAAGCATGGAAATTGAAACTGTAATCAGAAATCTGCCAGCAAACAAAAGCCCAGGTCCAGACGGCTTCACAGCTGAATTATACCAAAAATTTCGGGAAGAGCTAACACCTATCCTTCCAGAAAATCACAGCGGAAGGTAAACTTCCAAACTCATTCTATGGGGCCACCATTACCCTAATACCAAAACCTGGCAAAGATGACACACACACACACACACACACACACACACACACACACACACACATCTATAGGCCAATATCACTGATGAACATAGATATAAAAATCCTTAACAAAATTCTAGCAATCAGAATCCAACAACACATTAAAAAGATCATACTCCTTGACCATGTGGGCTTCATCCCAGGGATGCAAGGATTCTTCAATATCCACAAATCAATCAAAGTAATTCACCACATTAACAAATTGAAAAATAAAAGCCATATGATTATCTCAATAGATGCAGAGAAGGCCTTTGACAAAATTCAACATCCATTTCTGATAAAAACTCTCCAGAAAGCTGGAATAGAAGGAACATACTTTAACATAATAAAAGCTATATATGACAAACCCACAGCAAACATTATCCTCAATGGTGAAAAACTGAAAGCATTTCCCATAAAGTCAGGAACAAGACAAGGGTGTCCACTTTCACCACTACTATCCAACATAGTCTGGAAGTTTTGGCCACACCAATCAGAGCAGAAAAAGAAATAAAAGGAATCCAAATTGGAAAAGAAGAAGTAAGACTCTCACTGTTTGCAGAAGACATGATCCTCTACATCAAAAACCCTAAAGACCCTACCAGAAAACTACTAGAGCTAACCAATGAATATAGTAAAGTTGCAGGATATAAAATCAACACACAGAAATCCCTTGAATTCCTATACACTAATAATGAGAAAGTAGAAAGAGAAATTAAGGAAAAAATTCCATTCACCATTACAACGAAAAGAATAAAATACTTAAAAATATATCTACCTAAAGAAACTAAACACCTATATATAGAAAACTATAAAAGATTCATGAAATAAATCAAAGATGACACTAATAGATGGAGAAATATACCATGTTCATGGATCAGAAGAATCAATATACTGAAAATGAGAATACTACCCAAAGCAATCTACAGATTCAATGCAATCCCTATCAAGCTACCAGCGGTATTTTTCACAGAACTAGAACAAATAATTTCACAATTTGTATGGAAATACAAAAAACTTCGAATAGCCAAAGCAATCTTGAGAAAGAAGAATGGAACTGGAGGGATCAACTTGCCTGACTTCAGGCTCTACTACAAAGCCACAGTCATCAAGACAATATGGTACTGGCACAAAGACAGAAATATATATCAATGGAACAATAGAAAGCCATAGATAATGCCACACACCTATGGACACCTTATCTTTGACAAAGGAAGCAAGAACATACAATGGAGTAAAGACAATCTCTTTAACAAGTGGTGCTGGAAAAACTGGTCAACCACTTGTAAAAGAATGAAACTAGATGACTTTCTAACACCATACATAAAAATAAACTCAGAATAGATTAAAGGTCTAAATGTAAGACCAGAAACTATAAAACTCCTAGAGGAGAACATAGGCAAAACACTCTCTGACATAAATCACAGCAGGATCCTCTACGACCCACCTCCCAGAGTATTGGAAATAAAAGCAAAAATAAACAAATGAGGTCTAATTAAAATTAAAAGCTTCTGCACAACAAAGGAAATTATAAGCAAGGTGAAAAGACAGCCTTCTGAATGGGAGAAAATAATGGGCCAAAGAACTAAATAGACATTTCTCCAAAGAAGATATACGGATGGCTAACAAACACATGAAAAGATGCTCAACATCACTCATTATCAGAGAAATGCAAATCAAGACCACAATGAGGTACCATTTCACACCAGTCAGAATGGCTGTGACCCAAAAGTCTACAAGCAATAAATGCTGGAGAGGATGTCGATAAAAGGGAACCCTCTTACACTGCTGGTGGGAATGCAAACTAGTACAGCCACTATGGAAAACAGTGTGGAGATTCCTTAAAAAATTGCAAATAGAACTGCCTTATGACCCAGAAATCCCACTGCTGGGCATACACACCGAGGAAACCAGAATTGAAAGAGACACATGTACCCCAATGTTTATTGCAGCACTGTTTATAATAGCCAGGACATGGAAACAACCTAGATGTCCATCAGCAGATGAATGGATAAGAAAGCTGTGGTACATATACACAATGGAGTATTACTCAGCCCTTAAAAAGAATAAATTTGAATCAGTTCTAATGAGATGGATGAAACTGGAGCCGATTATACAGAGTGAAATAAGCCAGAAAGTAAAACACCAGTACAGTATACTAACACATATATATGGAATTTAGAAACATGGTAATGATAACCCTGTATGCAAGACAGCAAAGGAAACACAGATGTATAGAATAGACTTTTGGACTCTGAGGTGGAGGGAGTGGGTGGGATGATGTGGGAGAATGGCATTGAAACATGGATACGATCATGTAAAAAATGAATAGCCAGTCTATGTTCGATACTGGATACAGGATGCTTGGGGCTGGTGCATGGGGAATATCCAGAGAGATGATACGGAGTGGGAGGTGGGAGGGGGTCCAGGATTGGGAACTCATGTACACCCGTGGTGGATTCATGTCAATATATATATGACAAAACCAATACAGTATTGTAAAGCAAAATAATAAAAATAAAAATTTTAAAAGACAGAGAGAGAGAGAGAGAATGGAAGACTAGAGAAAGGGGAGAAAAGGCGGCAGAAGAGCAGGGATATGTGGAGTACAACTTTCTTCATGGAAAGGTAAGGAATACACCTTCAGACACAGAAGTGAATACAGAACACCAGCTGAGATTGGACAGGAGTACCTGACAAGTGAAAAAGAATATATAGAACCACATAAAATTCCGCAGGATGAAGGATCTAGGTGGGGGGAAACAAGTGTTAGTAGGACTGGACCTGCCCTCAGCAGGTGGGGGGAACTGAAGCAGAGGTCTGATCCCCTCATCAGGGCAATTGACTGAGTCAGAGGAGAAACATTTAAGACTGAGAGTGAAACAGCTGATCTGTGGCAGCCTAAATGGAATGAGAATCAGACTGTCCTTGCCACAGCCGTGCATAACCTGGACAAGGATATACGTCCCTCAGAAGGTGCAGAGGCTGCGAGCTGGAGTTTAGCGATTGTGGAGCAATCTCAGGGTGAAGGCTGCTGTTGACTGCGGAGAGATGGATCAAGGGATGTGAAAGAGGAGACTGTGGTGGGAAATGTCTGTGGAGGAAAGCCAGGCAGCCATAGAAGCAAGGAGATACTGCTGAGTCACCCATAGAGGGTGGAGCGAACACCATAGCCTCTCTGTCTCTCCACAGGCCAGCATCAGCAACTGAACGATAGAGAAGCTGGCCCATTGAATGCCTGATGTGCTGATCTATAGAGTTGGACCCCACCTAGGGGGCTCCTTTAAGTGACTGATGCACTAAACTGCAGAGTAGGACCCAAACTAGAGTGCCCCTTTAAGTGCCTGACATGCCAATCTACAGAGTAGGACCCCAGCAAATGGCTCCTCTGTGTGCCTGACACACAGAACAACAGAAAAGAACCCCAGGCAAGGCAGTCTTCTAAGTGCCTGAATGGGTGGAGCTATGGAGAAAGACTGGCCAAAGAGGCCTTCTGATCACCAGCTAAAAGAGGCTCGAAAAAGACTCTGGTAGGGACAGGGGCAGTCCGTGTCCCTTCACATGGCACCACCAGGGTCTCTGCAAGCCAAGCAGCTGTGCCATCTTCACGCTCAACTTTCACTGGGGCAGAGCTGCCACAGGCAAAAAATGTCTTGCATCTATGCACGCAGGGTCAATTTGGTCGTGTTAAACTCTGTGACCCTGAGGACTGTGACCTGACAGGCTTCTCTGTCAGTGGGGTTCTCCAGGCAAGAATACTGCAGTGTATTGGCTAATACCGGTTGCTAGACTCTTCTAGAGTACTATATTTCCTGCTGCCCTAGCTGCCAACTCCTCTGAGTACCTGGTGCTGCCAGAACCCCTGAAACCCAAGCAACTGTGCCACCTCCACACCTGGCCCTCCCTTGGACAGACCCAAATCCTCCAGGGCAGCCTCAGGAGCAAACCCCAGCAGATGACTCACGTGCAGAGGTAGAAATAAAACAACAATTGAAACCCAGGGGCAGTGTGGCTAAGGAAGAAGACTCAAAACCTTCCTGCCAGCTGTACAAGCTGTAGATTAAATCCATAAGATCAACTAGGCAGACTGCCTCTGTGGAATATATAAAAGGACATTGAGAGCTCGCACACAAGTTCTGATAGCTGCGGACATCGGAGGCAAGAACACACAGGAGTAGGACCAGATTAGAAGCTGAGCTGCCCCCATAGCAGATCCAGAAGCCAGCAGAGTACTGGAGGACATCCTAGGGAACTGATGTGGACTGTGACTCCTAGTGAAAGGAAGGACTCTGACAGGAATGACACAAGAAAAACATTTATTATTCTTATGTTTTGACTTGTTCTGTAGATTCTTTTGGACTTTTTTACTTTTTCTTCCCCACCTCCCACCCCACTTTTTTTTTTTTTTTTTTTTGCCCACCTCTGTTATAGTTGTCAATTGTATTGGCACTATGAAATCTAATTAAGCTTTTGAGCTTTTACTTTCCTCAGTCACAGTTTTTTATTGTTGCTATAAACCTCTGACTCTATAAAGGCTTTTGCAGTTCTGTAGAGTTTTCCTTTTACTTTTTTTTAAATTTCTTCTTCCTCATATATTTTTTCTTTTCTCTTTTAAATTTTAATTTTGATTTTTTAAAACCTACTATTATTTTTTCTACATTTATTTCTTCATTCACTTTTCCTACTGTTCTTTCCCCCTTGAAGTTGATCTTTAATGTACATAAATCTTCATCAAATTCTAACTTCACATCTATATTCTTTCTCTTTTTTTTCTTTCCATTCCTCTCAGTGTATTTTTAGTTTTATATTCACTGCTTTATTCCCAACTTGGCACTTTGCTTTAGTTTTGTTTTCCAGTTTGTGCTATAGTTTTCTTCTTAGCTGGTAGATATAATTTTTTATTTCCTTTTTCAACAGGTCAATCTATTGTACTTTATTTTTGTTGGACTGCTTTGATTTTGCTTATGGATGTATATGCATATGGGTATATTGCATTATTTTAATAATTATTTGCCTGATATTGTAGTTTCCATTTGTCTTGGGTTCATCTTTGGTTTCTGATTATTTTATGTTTTAATCTCACTTAATACCATAACAAACCACTTGTGAAATCCTCATTCTTGACCAAAGATCAAGCCCTGAGTCTTTGGAGTGGGAACACTGACTCCAAGACCCTAGACTACCAGAGAACTAACCCTAGAGAGTATCAAATAGTGAGAACTCAAACAAAGGAAACCACTTGAATACAAGACCCAGCATCACCCAACCATCAGACAGGATCACTACACCACTCAGCCTTGACCATCAGAGGAAAAATAAACAAACAAAAAACTCAGCACAAATCTCATTCCATATGAAGCTTACACAAACCAGTGGACCAATCTTAGGAGGGCAGAAACCAAAAGAAAGAAAGAATTCAACCTTGAAGCCTGGGGAAAGGAGACCTCAAACACAATAAGTTTTAAAAAATAATGAAAAGGCAGAAAATACTGCACAAATGAAGGAACAAACTAGAAACAGAGAAGACCAAATAAATGAAGAGGAAATAGGCAAACTACCCAAAAAAGAACTCAGAATAATGATAATAAAGATAATTTTAAAACCTTGAAAACAAATTGGAGAAAATGCAAGAATCAAATAAAGCTCTAGAAGATTTAAAAATAAACATACAAACAGCACAATTACTGAAATTAAACATACTCTAGAAGGAGTCAATAGCAGAATATCTGAAGTAGAAGGACAAATCAGTGAGCTGGAAGATAAAATGATGGAAATACCTTCTGAAGATCAGAATAAAGTAAAAAGAATGCAAAGAACTAAGGATAGTCTCAGAGACCTCTGGAACCAACCATATCAAATGCACTAACATTTGAATTATAGGGGTCCCAGGAAAAGAAAGGGTATGAGAAAATTTTTGAAGAGATTATACTTCAAATTTTCCCCAACATGGGAAAGAAAATGGTCGATCAAATTAAAGAGGCATGAAGAGTCCCATACAGGATAAACCCAAGGAGAAACATGCCAAGACATATACTAATCAAACTAAGAAAGACTAAACACAAAGAAAGAATATTAAAAGCAGCAAGGAAGAAGCAACACATGACATACACTGGAAACCCCATATGTTTAATAGCTGATAGTTTAGGGGAAACTCTGCTGGCCAGAATGGAATGGCAGGATATATTTAAAATCCTGAAAGGGAAAAATCTACAGCCAAGATTATTGTACCTGGAAAGGATCTCATTCAAAATTGATGGAGAAATAAAAGGCTTTTCAGACAAGCAAAAAGTAAGAGAATTCAGTACCACCAAACTAGCTATACAACAAATGTTAAAGGGACGTATATAGTCAAGAAATACAAGAGAAGAAACAGTTCTACAAAATCAACCCCAAACAATTAAGAAAATGGCAACAGGGACATATATATCAATAAATAATTTAAATGTAAATGGATTAAATACTCCAGCCAAAAGACACAGACTGACTGAATGGATACAAAAACGAGACCCATATATATACTATCTACAAGAAACCCGCTTCAGACTTCAAGACACATATAGACTGAAAGTGGGAGGATGGAAAAAATATATTCCATGCAAATAGGAAGCAAAAGAAAGCTGGAGTAGGAACCCTCATATCAGACAAAGTAGATCTTAAAATAAAGAAGGTTATAAGAGATAAGGAAGGACACTACATAATGATCAAGGGATCAATCCAAGAGGAAGACATAGCAATTGTAAATATCTATGCATGCAACATAGGAGCACCTCAGTACAAAAGACAAACACTAATAGACATAAAAGGAGAAATCAACAGTTACACAGTAACAGTAGGAGACTTTAACACCACACTCACACCAATGGAGAGATAATTAAAACAGAAAATTAATAAGGAAACAATTCTTGAATGATATGTTAGATGAGACAGATCTCACTGATATTTTCAGGGCATTCCATCCAAATGCAGAAGAATACACATTCTTCTCAAGTGCACATGGAACATTCTCCGGGATAGACCACATCGTGGGTCACAAATCAAACCTCAGTTTAAGAAGCATCTTCTCCATCCACAATGGAATGAGACCAGATATTAATTATAAGGAAAAAAACTATAAAAACACAAATACATGGAGATTGAACAATACATTTCTTAATAACCAACAGGTTACTGAAGAAATCAAAAGGGAAATAAAAACATTTCTAGAAACAAATGACAAAACATGACAACTCAAAATCTATGGGATGCAGCAATAGCAGTTCTAAGAGAGAAGCTTATAGCAAGACAATCCTACCTCAAGAAACAAGAAAAACATCGAATAGACAACTTAACTTTACATATAAAACAACTGGGAAAAAAGAACAACAACAAAAAATTAGAAGAAGAAAACAAATCATGACTATCAGAGCAGAAATAAATGAAAAAGAAATGAAAGAAACAATAGTAAGGATAAATAAAACTAAAATCTGGTTTTTGAGAAGATAAACAAAATTGACAATTCTTTAGCCAGACTCACCAAGAAAAAGAATCAAATCAACATAATTTTATTTTTTAATATAATTTAATAATACATTTAAATAAAACTGAATTCATATGCATGGAGTACAGCCCCCTCTGCACTGATTTCTAATTTATGTGATATATATCCCCTGCCCCTGAATGAGAATTAAATCTTAGAAGAAAGTGGCTTTAGAGATAAGGTTGGGGAGACTGATTAATGTTGTTAGAACTCATTTTATTTCATTTTTGTAACTTTCTTTTGCTTAACGTGATCAATCGCACTAGACAAAAAAATTATATTTCAGTGAATAACTAGGGTTATTTGTCTATATACATATGCCTGATTTAAGGGATTCCACCATAGTTTTTCCAATTTTTATCTTAAAAGAAAAGACTTTTTAATTTTTACTTTATTCTACATTACAATACTGTATTCATTTTGCCATACATTGACATGAATCAGCCACAGGTGTACACGAGCTCCCAATCCTGAAACCCCCTCCCACCTCCCACCCCATATCATCTCTCTGGATCATCCCTGTGCACCAGCCCCAAGCATCCTGTATCCTGTATTGAACATAGACTGGTGCTTCATTTCTTACATGATAGTATACATGTTTCAATGCCATTCTCCCAAATCATCCCACCCTCTCCATCTCTCTCAGAGGCCAAAAGCCCTATACCTCTGTGTCTCTTTTGTTGTCTCACGTACAGGGTCATTACTATCTTTCTAAATTCCATATATATGTGTTAGTATACTGTAATGGTGTTTTTCTTTCTGGCTTACTTCACTCTGTATAATCAGCTCCAGTTTCATCCATCTCATTAGAACTGATGCAAATTTATTCTTTTTAAGGGCTAAGTAATACTCCCTTGTGTATATGTACCACAGCTCTCTTATCCATTCATCTGCTGATGGACATCTAGGTTGTTTCCATGTCCTGGCAATTATAAACAATGCTGCAATGAACATTGGGGTATATGTGTCTCTTTCAATTCTGGTTTCCTCAGTGTGTATGCCCAGCAGTGGGATTGCTGGGTCATGAGGCAGTTCTTTTTGCAATTTTTTAAGGAATCTCCACACTGTTTTCCATAGTGGCTGTACTAGTTTGCATTCCCACCAGCAGTGTAAGAGGGTTCCCTTTTCTCCATATCCTCTCCAGCATTTATTGCTTATAGACTTTTGGATCGCAGCCATTCTGACTGGTGTGAAATGGTACCTCATTGTGGTCTTGATTTGCATTTCTCTGATAATGAGTGATGCAAATCAACATAATTTTAAACTGAAAAGGAGAGGTTACAAAAGACAATGCAGAAATACAAAGAATTATAAGAGACTATTATAAACAACTATATGGCAATAAAATAGATAACCTGGAAGAAAAGCACAGATTCTTAGAAAAGTTCATCTTCTAAGACTGAATCAAAAAGAAATAGAAATTATGAATAACCCATTACAAGCACTGAAATTGAAGCTGTGACTAAAAATCTCCCCAAAAACAAAAGCCCAGGGCAAGATGTCTTCACAGGAGAATTCTATCAAACATTTAGAGAAGAGCTAATACCTATCCTTCTAAAACTCTTCAAAAATTTACAGAGAAAAGAACACTTCTAAACTCACTCTATGAGGCCACCATCACCCTGATATCAAAACAAGACAAAGACAAGTAAAGAAAACTACAGGCCAGTATCACTGATGAACATGGATGCACAAATCCTCAGCAAAATTTTAGCAAACAGAATTCAGCAACACATCAAAGTTCAACACCATGATCAAGCTGGATTTATTCTAGGGATACAAGGACTCTTCAATATATGCAAATCAATCAATGTGATACACCATATTAACAAATTGAAAGATAAAAACCATATGATCATCTCAACACATGCAGAAAAAAACTTTTACAAAATTCAGCACCCGTTTATGATTAAAACTCTTCAAAAATAGGCATAGAAGGAACCTACCTCAATGTAGTACAGGCCATATATGATAAGCCTACAGCAAACATTAGTCTCCATGGTGAAAAACTGAAAGCATTCCCCTAAGATCAGGATTGAGAGAAGGGTGTCCACTTTCACCACTATTAATCAACATAGTTCTGGAAGTCCTAGCTATAGCATCAGAGAAGAAAAAGAAATAAAAGGAATCCAGATTGGAAAAGAGGTAAAGCTCTCACTGTTTGAAGATGACAAAATACTGTACATACAAAACCCTAAAGATAGTATCAGAAAATTATTGAGCTAATCAGTGAATTTGGCAAAGTCATAGGATACAAAATCAATATGCAGAAATCACCTATATTTCTAAATACTAACCGTGAAAAATCAAAAGAGCAATTAAGGAATCAATCCCATTCACCACTGCAACAAAAAGAATTAAATATCTAGGAATAAACTTACCAAAGGAGACAAAAAAATGTACGCAGAAAATTATAAGAGAAGATCTACTAGACCTTTTAGAACTAACACCCAAAAAGATTTCCTTTCATTATAGGGAACTGGAATACAAAAAAGTAAGAAGTCAAGAAACACCTGGGATAATAGGTAAATTTGGCCTTGGAATACGGAATGAAGCAGGGCAAAGGCTAATAGAGTTTTGCCAAGAAAATGCACTGGTCATAGCAAACACCCTCTTCCAACAACACAAGAGAAGACTTTACACATGGACATCACCAGATGGTCAACACCAGAATCAGACTGATTATATTCTTTGCAGCCAAAGATGGAGAATCTATATACAGTCAGCAAAAACAAGACTGGGAGCTGACTGTGTGGCTCAGATCATGAACTCCTTATTGCCAAATTCAGACTTAAATTGAAGAAAGTGGGGACAACCACTAGACCATTCAGATATGACCTAAATCAAATCCCTTATGATTATACAGTGGAAGTGAGAAATAGATTTAAGGGACTAGACCTGATAGATTGCCTGATGAACTATGGAATGAGGTTTGTAACATTGTACAGGAGACAGGGATCAAGACCATCCTCATAGAAAAGAAATGCAAAAAAGCAAAATGGCTGTCTGGGGAGGCCTTACAAATAGCTGTGTAAAGAAGAGAGGAGAAAAGCAAAGGATAAAAGGAAAGATATAAGCATCTGAATGCAGAGTTCCAAAGAATAGCAAGGAGAGATAAGAAAGCCGTCTTCAGCGATCAGTGCAAAGAAATAGAGGAAAACTCCAGAATGGGAAAGACTAGAGACCTCTTCAAGAAAATTAGAGATACCAAGGGAACATTTCATGCAAAGATAGGCTCAAGAAAGGACAGAAATGGTATGGACCTAACAGAAGCAGAAGATATTAAGAAGAGGTGGCAAGAATACACAGAAGAACTGTACAAAAAGGTCTTCACGACCCAGATAATCACGATGGTGTGATCACTCACCTAGAGCCAGACATCTTGGAATGTGAAGTTGAGTGGGCCTTAGAAAGCAACACTACAAACAAAGGTAGTGGAGGTGATGGAATTCCAATTGAGCTGTTTCAAATTCTGAAAGATGATGCTGTGAAAGTGCTGCACTCAATATGCCAGCAAATTTGGAAAACTCAGCAATGGCCACAGGACTAGAAAAGGTCAGTTTTCATTCCAATCCCAAAGAAAGGAAATGCCAAAAAATTCTCAAACTATCGCACAATTGCACTCATCTCACACACTAGTAAAGTAATGCTCAAAATCCTCCAAGCTAGGCTTCAGCAATACGTGAAGCTTGAACTTCCAGATGTTCAAGCTGGTTTTAGAAAAGGCAGAGGAACCAGAGATCAAATTGCCAACATCCGCTGGATCATGGGAAAAGCAAGAGAGTTCCAGAAAAACATCTATTTCTGCTTTATTGACTATGCCAAAGCCTTTGACTGTGTGGATCACAATTAACTGTGGAAAATTCTGAAAGAGACGGAATACCAGATCATCTTACCTGTCTCTTGAGAAACCTGTATGCAAGTCAGGAAGCAACAGTTAGAACTGGACATGGAACAACAGACTGGTTCCAAATAGGAAAAGGTATACATCAAGGCTGTATATTGCCACCCTGCTTATTTAACTTCTATGCAGAGTACATCATGAGAAACACTGGGCTGGAAGAAGCACAAGCTGGAATCAAGATTGCTGGGAGAAATATCAATAACCTCAGATATGCAGATGACACTACCCTTATGGCAGAAAGGGAAGAAGATCTAAAAGCCTCTTGATGAAAGTGAAAGAGGAAAGTGAAAAAGTTGGCTTAAAACTCAACATTCAGAAAATGAAGATCATGGCATCTGGTCCCATCACTTCAAGGCAAATAGATAGGGAAACAGTGGAAACAGTGTCAGAGTTAATTTTGGGGGCTCCAAAATCACTGCAGATGGTGACTGCAGCCATGAAATTAGAAGATGCTTACTCATTGGAAGGAAAGTTATGACCAACCTAGATAGCATGTTCAAAAGCAGAGACATTACTTTGCCAACTAGGGTCCATCTAGTCAAGGCTATGGTTTTTCCTGTGGTCATGTATGGATGTGAGAGTTGGACTGTGAAGAAAGCTGAGTGCTGAAGAATTGATGCTTTTGAACTGTGGTGTTGGAGAAGACTCTTGAGAGTCCCTTGGAGAGCAAGGAGATCCAACCAATCCATTCTAAAGGAGATCAGTCCTGGGTGTTCACTGGAAGGACTGATGCTGAAGATCAAACTCCAATACTTTGGCCACCTCATGCGAAGAGTTGACTCTTTGGAAAAGACTCTGAAGCTGAGAAGGATTGGGGGCAGGAGTAGAAGGGGACGACAGAGGATTAGATGGCTGGGTGGCATCACTGACTCGATGAACATAAGTCTGAGTGAAGTCCGGGAGTTGATGGTGGACAGGGAAGCATGGCGTGCTGCAATTCTTGCTGTCGCAAAGAGTCGGACATGACTCAGCAACTGAAGTGAACTAATGAAAGAAATCAAAGATGAGATAAACAGATGGAAAGATATTTCATATTCCTGGCTAGGAAGAACTGATATTATGAAAATGACTATACTACCAAATGCAATCTACATATTCAATGTGATCCCTATCAAATTACCAATGGCACTTTTCGCAGAACTGGAAGAAATAATTTCACAATTCATATGGAAACACAAAAGACCCCAAACAGGCAAAGAAGTCTGGAGACAGAAGAATGGAGCTGGAGGAATCAGCCTTCCTGACTTCAGGTTATACTAAGAAGCTACAGTCATCAGGACAGTATGGTCCTGGCACAAAAACAGAAATATAGACCAATGGAACAAGGCAGAAAGCCCAGAATACCTATGGGTATCTATTTTTGACAAAGGAGGCAAGAATATACAATGCAGCAAAGACAGCCTCTTCAATAAATGGTGCTGGGAAACCTGGACAGCTACATGTAAAAGCATAAAATTAGAACACATTTCTTAACACCATACACAAAGATAAGCTCAAAATGGATTAAAAAATTAAATGTAAGATCAGAAACTATAAAACTCTCAGGTAGAAACATAGGTAGAACATTCGATGACATAAATCAAAGCAAGATCCTCTATGACCCACCTCCTAGAGTAATGGAAATAAAAACAAAGTAAATAAGTGGGACCTGATTAAACTTAAAAGCTTTTGCACAGCAAAGGAAACTATAAGCAAGGTGAAAAGCCAGCCCTCAGAATGGGAAGAAGTAAAAGCAAATGAAACAACTGACAAAGGATTAATTTCCAAAATATACAAGTAGCTCATACAAGACAGTACCAGAAAAACAACCCAATGAAAAAGTGAGAAAAAGACCTAAACAGTCATTTCTCCAAAGAAGACATACAGTTGGCTAACAAACACACAAAAAAGATGTTCAATATCATTGATTATTAGAAAAATGCAAATCAAAACTGCAATGAGATATCACCTCACACCAGTCAGAATGGCCATCATCTAAAAGTCTACAAACAATAAATGCTGGAGAGAGTGTGGACAAAAGTGAACACTCTTGCACTGTTGGTGGGAAGGTAAATTGATATAGCCACTATTGGAGATGGTATGGAGATTCCTGAAAAGACTAGGAATAAAACCATCATATGACCCAGCAATCCCACTGCTGGGCATATACCCTGAGGAAACCAAAACTGAAAAAGACACATGTATCCCACTGTTCATTGCAGCACTATTTACAATAGCTAGGACATGGAAGCAACCTAGATGTCCATCAACAGATGAATGGATAAAGATTTGTGGCACATATACACAAAGGAATATTACCCAGCCATTAAAAGGAATGCATTTAAGTCAGTTCTAATGAGGTGGATGAATCAAAAGCCTATTATACAGAGTAAGGTAAGTCAGAAATAGAAAGATAAATATTGTATTCTAATGTATATATACAGAATCTAGAAAATAATACTGAAGAGGTTATTTACAGAAGCAGCAATGGAGAGACAGACATAGAATTACTGACATGGGGAGAGAGGAGGAGAGAGTGAGATGTATGGAAAAAGTAATATGGAAACTTATATTACCATGTGTAAAATAGATAACCAACAGGAATTTGCTGTATGGCTCTTGAAACTCAAACAGGTGCTCTGTTCACCCTAAAGGGTGGAAAAGGGAGGAAGATGGGAGGGAGGTTCAAAAGGGAGGGGATATATGTATACCTATGCCTGATTCATGTTGAGGTTTGACAGAAAACAACACAATTCTGTAAAGCAATTATGCTTCAATCAAAAAATAAATAAATTTAAAGGAAAAGAACAAGGAAAGTGCAATTCTGAGGATATAAACAGTTTTTAAAAAATTATGAACAGTAGTTAAAGGAGATTATCACATTTTAAAATATAGAAAAAGATGTCACATTGAGGGAGTCCATATTTGAAACTTCCTACTTTTTCAGGGAAGAAAGATTCTAGAATTCTTCAAAAACATAAATGAAGAAAAGATTAGCTGAAGTCTAAAGGAGAAAAATGAAAATTAGGAACATCTACTGAAGGTGGGGGGCTTCCTTGGTGGCTCAGACAGTAAAGCACCTGCCTGCAATGCAGGAGACCTGGGTTTGATCCCTGGGTAGGGAAGATCCCCTGGAGAAGGAAATGGCAACCCACTCCAGTACTCTCCCCTGGAAAATTCTATGGATGAAGGAGCCTCGTGGGTTACAGTCCATGGGAATGCAAAAAGTCAGACATGACTGAGCAACTTCACTGGTTCACTGAAGGTAAAAAGAAAAGAAACTATTTTAGAATGAGTAGATTCTGATAAACCAAACTTGAAGGGTTTTATTGGGAATTTTAAGAGTTGTAGGATTTTTTTTTTTTTTTTTGGAGTAACATATTGCCATTTGGAGTAACAAAGAACATACTTAACCTCGTACCATAAACAATTAAGAGGTGGAGAAAATGTGAAATAATTGTCTTCAGCCACTGCATGAAAATACAGTGTTACATGTGATCTTGAGAGCAGGAAAACAAAGAGTGAGCCTCAAATTCACTTTGGCTTTCTGTGCAGTGGAACACTCTGGATTCCAAAGCTGGGGAAAGGAGCCTAAGCAGAGAACAGAGGGCTTGTATTGTTGAGGAAACAAAGGTCAGAATTTGGGGAGAACAGAGAGGGTGGAAGTTGTGAGGCATAGATGGAAGCTGGAGAAGAAGAAAAAGGAGGAAATAGGGAAAGAGAAATAGGGGAAGTCAGGGAAGAGGGAGAATTAAAAGCTGAAAGTAAAGAAGGAGATGAAAATATTATCCACAGATCTGCCTAAGTTCCTTTGACTGTTAGCTGAATGCTAGTTTGTGCATATTTATATGTTTAGGAATTTCTTGAAAAGGAGACAAGGGATTTGGGGATAACACAACTGTTCTATACCTCAATTATGGAATGTATACATTGCCAAAACTCAAATTGTTCAATTAAAATGCATTTTTTTACCTATGAAAATTATACTCCAATAAAGTTGATTTTTAAAAGAGAGAATTCAGTTGTGTTAAAATTAGAGAATGGCTCTGCCAATAAAATTGGGATCCTACTAACAGCTTCATCATGCTTCCTCATATAGAGTAATCTAAGAAGTTTAACACATTTTAAAGGAGAGGCATGACTAAGAAGAGGATAGTAAAGCAAGCACACATCATGTGCCTATGAGTGAAAGTATACAGCATCACCTTTGAGGTGTTCTTGCCAGCCAATCAATCAATAAATAAAATTAACTTAATCTGACAAAGTCTCTAGACCTAATTAGCCATTGGCACAAAACAAATGGACAGAGAAGCCCCTTGATGGGTCCCATGATGACACAGAGCAACATCCTAAGTGTGGAAAGCTCTCCAAGACAAAGAATACAACCTTTAGAACTAGAGAAAGAAATTATCTAACAGAGGATTCAAAGATGTATCAGGGAATCACTATTATAAACTTTGGATCCCAATTTGGACAAATAAATTGAAAAAAAAAAAAAACCCTCTAAGACAACTGGTGAAAAGGAAAGCCTAAGATATTAAGGAATTACTGTTAATTATTTAGCTGTGACAATAGTATTTCAGTTAAGTTCAAAATGTCATATATCTTTAGAAGATATATACTTAAATATTTATATATTAAATTATGTGATGCCTAGAATTCGATTAAATGTAATCTGGGTGAAGAGAAGAGGGTAAAAGTAGAAATGAACAGGACTGGTACATTGTTATTACATCATTCTCTATGGTTTTGTATACTTAAAATTTGTCCATAATACAAAAGAAATAAAGTTAGAAGGAAAGCTGATGACCACCACAGCTCTGACAAACAGGCTCAGTGGAAAAGTGTAGCAGATTCAGCTATCTGCCTGGGCAACATCTATTAACCCTTTTCTCTATTACTTTAATCATGACAGGCTAGATGATGTTGCAGTAACACACTTGAAATCTCAGCTTAACAAAAGCTCATTTCTTGGTGATACCATGTGCCCTACATGGGTTGGCAAAGCAGACCAGGCTGATGAAGATTCTTCCCTCTTGTAAGCTACTGTCTGAAACACAAAGCCTCTAGATGACCCCTGCATGTGAGGCAAGACTGAAGAAACTTAAATGGACTTTTGACTTCCTCATTCTTCTTCATTTAGAAGTGACACAGATCACCTTTGCTCTTATTTCATTAGCCAAGACTGGTCACATTGCCTCATATAATAGAAAGGAGGCTAAGAAGTGCAAGCTTCATTGTACTAATACTAAGAAGGGCAGAAGAATCAGTGATGGTAAGCACTGGTAATATTTATCACATTTACCAACAGAATCACATTTTTTATGACTAGGAATGTGCCAGCTTTAACTATTAAGCTTTCCAGACTTCGAGGCTTGTAGGATTGGCCATGTGACATGAATCTGGCAAGTGAGACATAAGCAGTTTTTTCCAAGAAAGCTTGATAAAAGAAGTCGACTCCACATGTTTCCTTTGCCTTCTACACATTCATATTCTTCCAATTAGAACATGGGCACAATGCCTGCATACACTGCAACCATGAGGACAAGAGCCATGTACTAAACAGGCTAGAATAAGAGCTAGGAGAAGTTTTAACTCCTTGATGACTTTTTGAATAGACAAAATACTCCTGAACTGATCACCTTCAGGCTATTTTACAGACTTCTTGCTATGGACAGGTAATTAGAAACATAGATAAATAATAGAGACAGATATATATATTGATAGATCATATATACATATAAACGTATCTAGATAGATCCACTCTTTACTAAGCCATTAATCCCAGGTTTTTGCTATATTTGGTCAAACTCAATCTTAAATAATGCACAAAGTTTCTTCTAGATTGAAGAGAGGGCATAAAAGAATGAAAGATTCTCATTGATTCTCCTGTTAATAAAATAGTAACTCTAGAAGGAAAAAAAGAAATGAGTAATCACAATTTAATAAGAAAAGAATGACACAAATATATGGAGAAAGATAACTGTATGGGTATTTGCAAACTGGGCCCTCAGGGTTTATAGCCTATTGACTAATACGTATGCCATTTAATAACCTCCCTAGTTTTATCACTCTGATTAAGGCTGGGAGATGCATATCTAGTGAAACAGATTGACTGCTGACACTCACAATATAAGTATAATTTTCATATGCAATATTTATATATTCTGAACACAGGTAACTCAGATTCTCATCAATATGCAGTAATATTAGGGAAATGATATCTCTTACGAAGCAACTGAATGGAAAGAGGAAGCCCAGAACACAATCTCAGGCTTCTTCCTTCATCTTCCCTTGACAGCGAAAAACAACCAGGAACACATAAATTAGTTTCAAAAGAGACCAAACTGTATTTCCACATACTAGCAACAAAGAAGGGCATCAGAGGATGATGGCTGGATGGCACCACTGATGCAATAGACATGAACTTGGGCAAACTTCGGGAGATGGTGAGGGACAGGGAGGCCTGGTGTGCTGCAGTCGGTGGGGTCACAAAGAGTCAGACATGACTGGACGACTGAACAACAACAAAAGCAATGAACATACCGAAACTTATTGTCCTTTACACTTACACTAGATGAATTTTATCGTATATAACTACACCTCAATAAAGCCATTTCAGAAGAAGAAAAATGAGGAGCAGGAAGAAAAAGGAGAAGAAAACACCAAGGGAAGACATATTGTAAGTTTGTGTGGAGATAGAACTAAATTTATTTTGTGTTGTCCCATTTTGAAGAACTAGAACTAGTGAACAAAGTGGGAAAGGTAGATTTTATTTGATAGGAGGAAAACTTTGTTCATCAGTTCAGTTCAGTTCAGTCGCTCAGTCGTGTCTGACTCTTTGCAACCCCATGAATCGCAGCACGCCAGGCCTCCCTGTCCATCACCAACTCCCGGAGTTCACTTAGACTCACGTCCATCGAGTTAGTGATGCCATCCAGCCATTTCATCCTTGGTCATCCCCTTCTCCTCCTGCCCCCAATCCCTCCCAGCATCAAAGTCTTTTCCAGTGAGTCAACTCTTCGCATGAGGTGGCCAAAGTTATGGAGTTTCAGCTTTAGCATCATTCCTTCCAAAGAAATCCAGTCTTCAGAATAGACTGGTTGGATCTCCTTGCAGTCCAAGGGACTCTCAAGTCTTCTCCAACACCACAGTTCAAAAGCATCAATTCTTCCGTGCTCAGCCTTCTTCACAGTCCAATTCTCACATCCACATATGACTACTGGAAAAACCATAGCCTTGATTAGATGTACCTTAGTCAGCAAAGTAATGTCTCTTGTTTTTGAATATGGTAATATTGGTCATAACGGTCATAACTTTTCTTCCAAGGAGTAAGCGTCTTTTAATTTCATGGCTGAAATCACCATCTGCAGTGATTTTGGAGCCCTCCAAAAATAAACTCTGACACTGTTTCCACTGTTTTCCCATCTATTTCCCATGGAGTTACGGGACCGGTTGCCATGATCTTCGTTTTCTGAATGTTGAGCTTTAAGCCAACTTTTTCACTCTCCTCTTTCACTTTCATCAAGAGGCCTTTTAGGTCCTCTTTACTTTCTGCCATAAGGGTGGTGTCATCTGCATATCTGAGGTTATTGACATTTCTCCCGGCAATATTGATTCCAGCTTGTGTTTCTTCCAGTCCAGCGTTTCTCATGATGTACTCTGTATAGAAGTTAAATAAGCAGGGTGACAATATATAGCCTTAACGTACTCCTTTTCCTATTTGGCACCCTCTTTAAAAAAATAGCCTGTATTATATTCTTTGTCCCTGGAAGGTTAGTACTCTCTGTAAAAAAAAAAATTATAAAATCAAGTTAGGAAGAAAACTAAAGTATCCTATCACAATGATGCCTCCTAAAGTTATAATTTTATGTATCCAAGCCTTAATAAGTTATGCACACACATTTCTTGATTTTTATATCCTAAAACCGCTATGCATGTATGCATGCTAAGTCACTCCAGTTATGTCTGACTCTTTGCGAAACTGTGGACTGTAGGCCACCAGGCTCCTCTGTCCATGGATTCTCCAGGCAAGAATACTAGAGTGAGGTGTCATGCCCTTCTCCAGGGCATTTTCCTTACTTGGGTATGGAACTCATGTCTCTGATATCTCCTGCATTGGCAGGCAGGTTCTTTACCTCTGGTGCCACCTGAGAAGCCCTAAAACATCTATATATTTAAATAAAAAATTGATTTTAAAGGGAACTTCCTGTGCATAGATGGATTGTCATAAATCTGTCTGCTTCCCTGCCTTAATCCAACCTGAGTTTAACTAAACTCACCTCTTTTTAGAACAAGCTTGGCCATTTAGGTTTTATAGGTAAGGGAAGAAATGCCTTCATTTCTAAATAATGGGCATGGTGATAGCCCATGGATCTTAAAAAGGAAATTAGTTAAATAATTAATCTATAGATGACCTTCCTCTGAATTTCAAGGAAGAGTGAACTAACGCTCATTAAGTAAATTTCTTGAGCACCTAGTATAGTAAAGTCCCATTCTAAACATTGCAAAGGCTTCTCAAAAACTTCACAGCCTAGTGAAAAACAAAATATACAATTATAACACAGAACAAATGTGTTTTTTTAGTGAGATTTAAAGTTCCAGTTAAAATGTTAGGAGTTTAGCAGAAGAATGAAAAGAAATGAAAGACCCAAGCAGTTCCAAACTGAAGGAAATATTTTCAAATGTTTGCTCAATGAATGTGGATAAAACTCAGACTTACTGAGATAAAAATAAAAGTCCTCTAATCTCACAGAACATTTATAATTAGAAGTTACACCATGAAATATTTAGTCGTTTCAAGTTCAAGTTAGAAGAAATGTTTTTCAATTGAGTTTCTGGAACATAAACCACTCTGCTTTCTGGTGGGAAACATAAATGACTATATAAGTTGAATATAAAATTCATGAACATCTGGCCGTCTGCTAATTGCAGACAGAATGTCACATAAAACAAGAAATCAAAGAACTTCTTTCTGGCTCAAATGTCTTTAGGAGGGAGAAATCACTTTCCTTGGCACAAGTATGCCAGCATAATCGACAAAACGTTGAGATGGCACATTTTACCATATGTGCTTCTTCAGATCTAGTCAAGCCCCATGAACACCGGAGTCATAAACCCTACTTTTGGTCTAGGGCAGTATATGATAGATTCTTAAATCAGTGGCAATAAAAGAGGTAGTGCAGAAGTTTAAATACAGCAAACAGAAAGGAAACTGTTTTAGCCAATCGAAATGAAGTAAATTCCCAATAAACTCTAATCTAAGTGCATTGGGGGCAGGTCCCCAAAGTGCTGAGAGAAATATCAACTCCATTAAAACAGTGCCTAAACCACATTCCATCTATACCCTTGTTTTAACTGTCCAAGAGTTTTCTCACCTAAATTTAAGCCAACATTTAAAAATTGGGGAATTTTCTTGAGAAATACATATTTCTGCTTTCTCTGAGAAACAGGAAGATCCAATAATTCCTCCAGACTACATCCTGCTGGTGTACATAAAAACTGCCCCCCTTTTTGGTGGTAGGGGTGATGCTGTCTCCAGTTCACACCCTCTCTGACTTATCACCATCTCTCCACAATGCACACACATACCCAGCACCATGTTACTCTTTCTTTCACTGACCTGGTCCTTGTGGGCATTTGAGCTATAGTCTCTATATCAGAAAATAGGTCACAAATCACAAGTCATCATTTTTAGTCTGCTTTTGATGATCCAAATCTTTCTTGTCACTGCATGCCTGAAGCTCAGTGAAAGGCTTTCCCAGCTCACTGCACTCTATCACACCCACTACTCCTCCTGCATTGAATGACACTTCTCTAAATCTGCTGGAGTCTGAGAATGAGAATCACCCCCTTGTGTCTATAGCCTCCTTGAGCTGAAACATAGACTGGGGAGTCAGGGACACAAATATAAAAATTTAACTTTATTATTGATAACATCTAGACAGTGTATTAAAAACAGAGACATCACTTCACTGACAAAGGTCCATACAGTCAAAGCTATGGTTTTTCCATTAGTCATGCATGGATGTGAGAGATGGACCATAAAAATGGTTGAGCATGAAAGAATTGATACTTTCAAACTGAGGTTCTAGAGAAGACTATTGAGAGTCCCTTGGACTGCAAAGAGATCAAACTGGTCAATCCTAAAGAAAATCAACCTGAACACTCATTGGAAGGACTGAAGCTGAAGCTCCAATACTTTGCCACCTGATGAGAAGAGCCAGCTATTGGAAAAGACCCTAATGCTGGGAGAGATTGAAGGCAGGAGGAGAAGGGGATGACAGAGAATGAATGGTTGGATAGCATCATAGACTCAATGGACATGAGTTTGTGCAAACTCTAGGAAGACATGAGTCTGCACAAACTCCAGGAGATAGTGAAGGACAGTAAGCCTGGTATGCTACAGTCTATCGGATCTCAAAGAGTCAGACTCGACTGAGCCACTAAATAACAACAACAGATTGATAACACTGAAGAATGTAGTTTGGATCAGAGACCAAATGCACTTATAAGACATTTACCTTCAACTGTGAACTTAACCCCATCCAAAGTGGCAGACCTCTCTGCTACAAGGACAGAACCTTTCCTGGAAAATTCTAATGTGTGCTCCAGGCTGCGTCTAGAAAACCCAGAAGCAGCAAAATGGATCCTGCTCAGTACCTTTTCCCTAACTCATCACTTCCAAAGCTCACTACTTGAACCTCAGTTAGGAGAAAGGGTGTGGGGAAAGAGATTATCCCATATTGTCCCTCCTAGTGATTAGAAAACATATTATAATATTTCCCTTGTATGGAAATATAAGAAGTAGAAAATAAGCATCTCATACATGTATACACATTCCCGTTTCTTGTTCTTTTCAATGATTTGTTTTAACAATCAAGGAAATGATGGGTGAGGAGCTTGCCTCATCCCTTGGAGAAGGAGATGAATTTCAGGATAGTCCTCTTCTTTGTCCATAACACCAAATGCTTATCTGCTGTGCCCAATTTGTTTTTTTCCATGAAGAATATGAATTGGGTAAGATTACACTCAATAAGCATTCCAAAGTCCTATTGTACTTTAAGCTTAAAGTGTACTTCCTTTTTTTTCCCCCATTCTAATTTGGGTCCAGTTCCACTTTCCATCATAGGACACTAAAGATGTCACAATGAGATCAAAAGTAGAATTACTATTCTCCAATAATAGTGTCAATAAGATTAAAATGACCTAAATTTTAATGTACTTTCCTATGAAGTTCTCAGCAAGGAATTAAGGCCCCAGTATAAAATTAATCAATCGTTTAAAAAAATGTTCAGTCCCTGACACTTTGTGACCCCATGGACTGCAGCACACCGGCCTTCCTTATACATCAAACTCCATCAAGCCTGTGATGCCATCTAACCATCTTATCTTCTGTCATCCCCTTTTCCACCTGCCCTCAGTCTTTCTGAGCATCAGGGTCTTTTCCAGTGAGTCAGCTTTACACATCAGGTGGCCACATTATTGAAGCTTCAGAATCACTCCTTCCAGAGAATATTCAGGGCTGATTTCTGCCAGGCTCCAGCCCTGGTGGATCCAGGGTAATTCGAAGCGGGGATGGAGTCAGCGATTGATTTAGAGAGAGAGAAGGAAAGAATGTTGTAGATAAGAAAATAGAGGAGAGAAAGAAGCTGATATTCCTTGGTTTACATAGAGAACCAATAAAACTTCAAGACAAGAAGTTTGCCCTGTTCATGGAGGCTACAGGTGCCCTTCAGGTCTCCCGAGGGAGTGAAGACGCAGAATGTCTTCCCTTTCAGGTCTTAGAAACCCAGGCAGATAAGTGAACGCAGGGAGCCTCTATGCTCCAAGGGATCATCCTGAAAAAGAGAATGAGAAGGAGAGAGAGAATGATTGACACAGGAAACCAAGCTGCTTCGGTGAGCGAAGCCCCATAACTTTATTTTCAAAAGGACTTTTATACCTTTCCCACAAATGATGTTGTGTACATTATCTTCTGGCCTTGGAGGCCTGTGAACATTTTAAGACCCTCTTTTGATAAAGGCTGCTCAACCAGAAAACTTATTTTCCCTTGAAGTGTTTTTTTCTTTATATTTCTAATCTATGTCAGCCTCAGAAAGTATCAAAGTTACATTTTCACGAAGCAAAGGTGCAGTAGTTACAACAAAGAAAGAACCAATTAGCTCAAAGGTCTGATGTAGTTAATTTCCAGGCTACTACTTTGTTTTTCTTACATTCTAACTATGTTAACAAATGTACTCCCAGGTGCACAGTGGATGAGAGATATGGGAACATAGCAACAAGCATTGGCTCAATAACGAAATCCTACACCAGCACTACTCTAATAACTTTTAACTCTTTGAAAGGCTCTATGTTTTAGGCTTCCCGTGCCTCTCACAGTTAGGGGCTGTAAATAATCACATGTGTAGTTGTAAAAGTCCAGGTAAGGCAAGTTAGAGAGCCATCAGAGGGGTTTGCTCTGAAACACTCCTTTTATATGCAGGAGACTATTAACTGGAACTCTAAGTTAACTTTTTCCAGAGAAAGGTGGTCGGGGATAGCCCCCTGTAATGTCAGAAGAATAGGTGGAAAGCATAATGCAGTAAGGCAGGTAGACTCTGGTTTGGGGGTAGATGCTTGAGAAAGCCCGGGGGTCGGGGGTTCCTCAAGGCCTGATCTCACCTTTGCATTTTGTCAGGCCCCTTTCTTCATGACCTTTGCCACGAGTGGGATTCCCCACACTGGCACCCAGCAGATTTCCTTTAGGATCAACTGGTTTGATCTCCTTGCAGTTCAAAGGACTCCCAAGAATCTTTTCCACAATTAAAATATATAAGAATATATTTTCCTCAGGAGTGTTCTGTATTCTCTAGAAAAGGTTCAGTTCAGTTCAGTCACTCAGTCGTGTCCAACTATTTGTGACCTCTTGAATCGCAGCACGCCAGGCCTCCTTGTCCATCACCATCTCCCAGAGTTTACCCAAACTCACATGCATCGAGTGGGTGATGCCATCCAGCCATCTCATCCTCTGTGGTCTCCTTATTCTCCTGCCCCCAATCCCTCCCAGCATCAGGGTCTTTTCCAATGAGTCAACTCTTCGCATGAGGTGGCCAAAGTATTGGAGTTTCAGCATCAGTCCTTCCAATGAACACCCAGGACTGATCTCCTTTAGGATGGATGGTTGGATTTCCTTGCAGTCCAAGGGACTCTCAAGAGTCTTCTCCAACACTACAGTTCAAAAGCATCAATTCTTCAGTGCTCAGCTTTCTTCATAGTCCAACTCTCACATCCATAGATGACCACTGGAAAAACCATAGCCTAGTCATAAATTTTCTTCCAAGGAGTAAGAGTCTTTTAATTTCATGGCTGAAATCACCATCTGCAGTGATTTTGGAGACCAAAAAAGAAAGTCTGACACTGTTTCCATTGTTTCCCCATCTATTTCCCATGAAGGGATGGAACCAGATGCCATGATCTTTGTTTTCTGAATGTTGAGCTTTAAGCCAACTTTTTTACTCTCCTCTTTCACTTTCATCAAGAGGCTTTTTAATTCCTCTTCACTTTCTGCCATAAGGGTGGTGTCATCTGCATATCTGAGGTTATTGATATGTCTCCCAAAAAGGTTAGAGACTAGTTAGGTTGTAGTCTGAGCTGTATTCTGCAGGAATGAATATGATCCCTTTATGACATCAGAAGTGAAACTCTTTTGCCTATGAGCCTGACTACCAAGAAAGTAGAAAGACTTAATAAAACTTATAAATTTATTAGAATCCAAGTTTTAAAGCAATCTAATCCTAGTTCCAAAGCAATTAACCCAGAAATATAATTCAAAAATAGTGTTCCCAGAAACCAGTAAGTAATGTTTTCAAAGATGCTTAGTGCTATCTGAGGAAAGCAGAGTAGATGCAAAAAATTTAATTTCTCTTTTGCCAGATTCCCAGCTCGTCTGTCACTTGTCTATGGTCCAAAACCAGTCAATTGTGAAGTTTGCCATAAGGAGATTCATTATTTTTAACAAGTATAGAAGGGAGGGGTATCCACTTTTGCATTTTCTGTCCTTAATCAGAGAGTGAGGAAAACTTCTGGCAAAGCTTTGAAATTTGGGTGTCACCAGGTCTTACTGAAGTTCTTTCAGTTCCATTCAGTATGTCAAAAGCTTTATAATTTCGTTTGCCTTTGAGTCTCGACTTTTCACTCCCACCTCCACCCCAGGCCTACATTTAAGGATGAGATTTTTCCAGCAGGCCGAATTGTTCTTCAAGGACTATTGCCACATGCTCTGGAATGTCCTAGGTTTATCAGACTTCCCAGGGAGATAAACTTTCCATATTACTCCAACACAGTTTCTGTCGGAGCATCCACAGGCCCCATCTTTTCTCAGCTTTTGAATGTTCTAGACTTCAAGCACCATCTCTTTCTGCTACGTACTTTTCAACAGCAGGGAGGAAAGCTCTAATGTATTCTTTCTATCTGCATTTCTCCTACTCTCAGGAGGCTCAACTAGCTTAACCTTCATCTAAAATTGATCCTTTTCTTTCTCTACCACATGTATGGCTATTCATAAGAAATGAATATCTGCTCTGCTTTTCATTTGTCTCTATTATTAATTATCTGCTTCTCTGATATAATTTTTTCCAGCTTTCATCTTATAATCATGATAGGATTATCATGAGAGAAATAGAGTCAGTGATCTCTGGTGCTGCCATAAACATTCCCTGTTCCAACAAGTCTTGTCCACCCTCACCTCCTATCTCATCACACACTATCTCATCACACACTTGTCTGAACTAGGCTGGATTAGATCTAGCACTCTCTTTTCAATGAATGTTATCTTTCAGGTACTTTCCCTTCAAGCCTTTACTGAATAAATTTCTTCCCCTTGGAAGAGAAGCAGCATCTTTATTCCCACGTACAATAATCATCATCTTAAAAGTCAGTACTTCTTCTTCTTTTTTTTTTTTTTACTGAATTTTTCAATCATTGCCTTTCAAATCTGTCCAAGCTTCTTTTCCCATATGGTTAGTCCTTATTAAGGACTCTCTATTTACCACTTTAAGAGGGGAGCTTTCAAGAGTTTGTTGGAGCTGGATGCCCTTCATGTAATAATTTTAATACACTCTCAGCGATCCTGCCACTGTGCTACATCTCTATTTCTTTAAGCCCCAATTGCCCTCTCTAATCCTAGAATAACTGAAAACAATTCTCTCTTTTATAGTTCCACTTTCAGGAACAACTAAATTACAGCTTACTTTTTAAAATGTGTCATTTCTAGCTAGTCAGATCTCTGAGATCTCAATCATACTCCCAAGAATATATCACTCTCCCTCCAATGTAATTTGTCTGTTCTGCTTTCTCTTTCTACTTTTTCCCATTCTTCCAAAAATTCCTGTTCTAATAATAAAACCAAAGCATATTTTTAAATCAAGACATTCTTCTTGAATTCCAAATGAAGACATTCCAGAAAGACAATATATAAGGTATGAGCTATTTTAATTTTCTCTTTAGGTTTAGGATTGGCAATAATTTTGTTACTTTTTGCACTATTTCCTATGCAATAAGAGTATCATTTTTTGTGTGCATGTTCTTTAGCAAATTCCTTCAATCTTCTAAGGGTAAAATCAGGATTTAAGTCTATGAAATAAAACTATTATCAGCGTTGTTATAATCAGAATTTTCAGAGCCCGTATGAGTCCATGAACTGGGATGGGAGTAGTCACTTCTCAGTGCACAATTCTCATGATTCTAAGCACTTAGCTTCTCCATAGCTCCTTCCCTTGGTGCTGAATGCAGTTCACATAAATAGGAATGAAATTTAGAGCAGCCTATCAAGCACTACATTTGTATTCCAGGCATAAAATTCATACTAGTTATGTGTAGCCCACATGGTCTGAGCTGACTTTGCAAACCATCTACAGACCTAACTGAAAAACACAACAAAAGCCGCACAAATACTCCACCCACTAATGCCTGTTAAGCATGTAGGCTGTAAATGAGTTTCATAAACATGGCATTTTTATTTTTAAAAATATACTGTTGAAAATCAAAGAGAATAATGCAAGTGAAAGTGTTTTGATGAAGTTAAGTGTTTTATATGTGGAAGGTGCCATTATTATTATCTTATGATTCCAGTGCTGGTTTCCGGTCCTTATACCCTTGCTCATATCTAATCAATCTGAATTCATTCGATGGCTAAGATGTCATTATCTTGAGTCTAAGGAACTACTAAAGTCTAAATATATTTCACCTTAATGTGTGCCTTCTGTCAACTCATTTGCAATGCTATCGAGAAAATCCATCAATTTTTCTAGCATAACTTACTTTTCTTAAGAATATGCTTATTTTTAAAATATTTGTATTCTTATTTCAACAGGAAAAAGAAGAGGAGAAGAGGTTGTACATGAAAGGCACTGTTTTCACTGGATTTAAAAACACAATAAATCTATTTTGCGTTTTAAAATTTTATTGTAAATATTCCTTACCAAAACATAATCTTCCAATTAGTATCAAAAGTGAAGAACTGTGTAAGTGATAATGTGAAACAATATTGGATTATGATACAATAATTATCTCAAGAAATTATAAGGGAAAAAAGCATGTAGGCTAAAGTTCTTCCTATTTTGAGTCAAGCCTTGACAAAGAGTAAAAGTTCTCCTTTTCTTGGATGGGAATGAGCAATGAACCTGAGATGCCTGGAATGTTAGACTTATATTCAATCATTTTAGCAATAAATACTTCAGATTTATGGATTCATTCATACCCAATTTTGGAGACATCAGGATGAAAGTGAATGTTGCAGAGAAAGATATACTCATCCTTTACAACCCTCTAATATTCAAGTGATAAATGACTTTTACCTAAGGAGTCAGACAAATTATCCCTTTGTAAAAATAAATTCTGTATCTCACAAGGATTATATTAAAATGAGATTTTTTTATCAAATGACATCTTAAGAAAGTGAAAATATTATTTATAATTAGGAAAAACACTTTCAAAAGTAAAACTGAAATACTAGTGTGAAAGATACATATTAAAACTCAAACAAAACCATAAGGAAATTTCAAATATTTCAATGAGAAAAAACAGGCAAAGGACATGAATAGGGATTTCCATACTACTACTAAGTCTCTTCAGTCGTGTCCAACTCTGTGTGACCCCAGAGACAGCAGCCCACCAGGCTCCCCTGTCCCTGGGATTCTCCAGGCAAGAACACTGGAGTGGGTTGCCATTTCCTTCTCCAATGCATGAAAGTGAAAAATGAAAGTGAAGTCACTCAGTCGTGTCTAACTCTCAGCGACCCCATGGACTGCAGCCCACCAGGCTCCTCTGTCCATGGGATTTGCCAGGCAAGAGTACTGGAGTGGGGGTGCCATTGCCTTCTCCATAGAAGACGAAATATACACAGTCAATGAATCAGAGAGTTGTCCAAACTCATTAATAATCATGAAATGCAAATCTAAGCCACAGTAAGGTATTATATCTACTCAGTAAGCATAAAACAAGATATCCAACAAAATAATTATTAGAGAAAATGGGAACCAGTAAGGTTTCTTAGGGAGTAATGTCAGCAATGGGCTTCCCTGGTGTCTCGTTGTAAGAACCTGCCTACCAATGCAGGAGACACAAGTTTGACCCCCTGGGTCAGGGAGATTTCCCTGAAGAAGGAAATGGCCTGCAAGTTCAGTATTCTTGTTTGGCACATCTCATGGACAGAGGAGGTAGGCTACAGTCCATGGAGTCACAAAGAGTTGGAACCAATTTAGTGACTCAACAACAGCAACGTTAGCAATATGGCAGAAGAGGAGGTCCTAGCACACATCTTGCCACAGGAACAAATATTTGACAGGTATCTCATAGACAAAAGTGCTTTTACAAGAGCTTTGGAACTCAAATAAGAAGTTGTGAAACCCTGATGGTGCCCACAAATGAAGAGAGTCACGTGAAGAAGGCAGGTCCGCACACAGATGCCAGACCCAGTGACTCTGGCCCTCGCTGCAGAGCAGAAGCAGGCCCAACTCCCGCAAACACAGCTCTAGCGCCATTGCTCATTGTCTTACAACCAGTCTCTCCTCTCAAGGGACCTAGGAAGAACAAGGCCCCATATAGCATCAGTTACAGGCCTACTAGCCTTGGATCCAACTGCTGTCTCTGAAGAAGCTCTGTGACCCGGCTCCAGCTCTGCTCTGCTGTAGTCTGGAGGCTGGCTTGTCCACCCACAGACCAGCCCAGTGACTGAACTAGAGTACACTTAGAAACCAATAGAAGCCACACTCATCTGGCCTGCCAAAGATACAGCCATATTTTTTAATATGAACATTTATAGACTATAAATCCAGAAATTTTACTTCTTTGAATATAACCAACAAAGATCTTGCAAGTATATATCAAGAATTTTCATAGCAGAATTGTTCATTATATTTAAAGCCATATTAAATGTTCACAACAGGTGAATATATAAATTATGGTAGATTCACAGTGAAAATAGTAGTGAAAACAGGTGAACTCCAACTCCTAAGGTGAAATAGGTGAGCTTTACTCATAAGAATGTTCAATTCAGTTTAGTCACTCAGTCATGTCCAACTCTGCAACCCCATGGACTGCAGCATGCCAGGTCTCGCTGTCCATCACCAACTCCTGGAGCAGAATAATATTGAATGAAATGAGGCCCAGAGGACTATGGATGGCTTAATTTCAAGAAGTCGAGGCTCTAAAAAAATTTAATGTGACTAAAATAAAGCAACATTTTATTTAAGCATATATGGTAAGCATAAGTCCAGGAAAGCAGTTATATAAAGAGAAGAAAAAGACAGGATGGGGAATAATAAATAGATAGAAATTGTGGTTATGTTCTAATTTTCAGATCAGATGGAATTTTTTGGATGCTAATTTATTATAAATAAATAACTTAATTATAAAGTAAATAAAAGTGAACCATTAAAGTTAATAATAAAAGTGTTCCATGGCCTAAGAATTCTGAGTAATTCAGTTTTGTATATGTAAAGTACACAAAGGAAATACATACCTATATATGTATATGTATGTAATGCTCATATACAGTAATATTTACAATAGCAGACCACTTTTGCTTTCATTTGAAATTTTTTGAAAATTGGAAATGAGATGCTCTAATTATATAAAACTTGATTCCTAATAGGCTTTAGGTTAACACTGTACAATATTCAATGATACATTAACAACAGAGAAACTCTATAACTCAATCACGTCTGACTCTTTTCCATCCCATGGACTGTGTAGCCCACCAGGCTCCTCCCACCATGGGAATCTCCAGGCAAGAATACTGGTGTGGGTTGCCATTTCCTTCTGTAGGGGATCTTCCCAACCCAGGGATCAAACCCAGGTCTCCTGCAGTGCAGGCAGATTCTTTACCATCTGAGCCACCAGGGAAGCCAGTTTAAATACAGTACTGTATGTATGTTAATCTCAAGCTCCTAATTTTTCCCTGCCCTGCCTTTTCCCTTTGGAAACCATAAGTTTGTCTCCTATGTCTCTGGGTCTATGACTGTATTAAAGTTACCTGTCATTGCTAGTTAGTGTCCCTAACTACCTCACAAAAACAAATATGATTCTCTCTTGCAGAAAATAACATTATCATAATATTCAAATCATATCTATAATTTTTGATAAGTAATATCTAGCACTTTATGAAAATTATCAGGTAAAATAGGAGATACTATGTATCTAAATAACTTTAGAAAACATAGTGTGTCTAAAAATCAACAGAAACAATGTATTACAAAAATAGTCACAAAGAGGATCCTGAGGCAAGAACATTAAGATAAATCGGGTCTATTTATTGTTATTGTTCAGTCCATGCTATGTGAAGTCAACATTTCAGTTGAATATCAGTAGTGTTAATGCTTTGGAAAGAATCATAGGGGAGGAGTGGTAGCCCATGTTCTTTAATCCAACAATATTATAGAAATAACACTGAACTAGGAATCAAGAATTCAGGTTCTATCTGGCTTTGACCCTAAGTAAATTTAGACAAGCTTCTTAGCCTTTCTTGGCACATTTTCTTGACTATTGAAGGATCTCTTACTTCCCCAAAATCTAAATAATCTATGACATAATGCAAATCAATACAAACTTTTCAGCAAAAATATGTGATATACATTCCAGGATCTTTCTCCAAACTTTACATTCAAGTTTTCTATAATATACATTAAATATATCCTTCAGTTCTAAAAGATATATTTAAAACAGGTAGCAGTTAAGTGTCAAAAATAGGCGTCAACGACTAGCCTAATCATCAACTAACATTTTCTAACATTTTTGTCTGAGCACACAAATAATAAAGGTTTGCTGTTTACTGGTACTTCTATTAAGTTTCTAAAGTCTTTGAAATTTATACTTTCAATGGTAATCATTGTCTTTTTTTTCTCTCCCTCAGATACTCTGCCAACATGGAAATAAAGGAAACTTTCATCTAATTATTAAAAATTAAAATCATTTTATTATTTATTGAAGGATAATTGCTTTACAGAATTTTGCTGTTTTCTGTCAAACTCAACATGAATCAGCCATAGGTATACATATATCCCCTCCCTTTTGAAACTTCCTCCCATTTCCCTCCCCATCCCACCCCTCTAGGTTGATACAGATCCTGCTTGAGTTTCCTGAGCCATACAGCAAATTCCGGTTGGCTATCTATTTTACAGATGGTAATGTAAGTTTCCATGTTACTCTTTCCATACATCTCACCCTCTCCTCCCCTCTCTTCATGTCCATAAGTCTATTCTTTATGTCTGTTTCTCCAGTGTTGCCCTGTAAATAAATTTGTTAGTACCATTTTTCTAGATTCCGTTAATGTGCGTTAGAATACAGTATTTCTCCTTCTGACTCACATCACTCTATATAATAGGTTCTAGGTTCATCCATCTCATTGGAAGTGACTCAAATGCATTCCTTTTTATGGCTGAGTAATATTCCAGTGTGTGTGTGTGTGTGTGTGTGTGTGTGTATCACATTCTTTATCCATTCATCTGTTGATGGACATCTAGGTTGCTTCCATGTTCTAGCTATCATAAATAGTGCTGCAATGAACAACAGAATACATGTGTCTCTTTCAATTTTGGTTTCCTCAGGGTATAAGACTAGGAGTCATATTGCTGGGTCATGTGGTGGTTTTCTCCCTAGTTTTTAAGGAATCTGTCCATACCATCTTGCATAATGGCGGTATCAATTTACATTCCCACCAACAGTGCAAGAGTGTTCCCTTTTCTCCACACTCTCTCTAGCATGTATTGTTTGTAGGCTTTTTCATGATGGTCATTCTGGCTGGTGTGAGGTGATATCTCATTGTAGTTTTGATTTGCATTTCTCTAATAGTGAGTGACATTGAGCATCTTTTCATGTGTTTGTTAGCCATCTGTATGCCTTCTTTGGAGAGATGTCTGTTTAGGTATTTTTCCCACTTTTTGATTGAGTTGTTTGTTTTTCTGGTATTGAGTTGTATGAGCTGCTTGTATATTTTGGAAATTCATTCTTTGTCAGTTGTTTCATTTGCTATTATTTCCTCCCATTCTGAGGGTTGTCTTTTCACCTTGCTTATAGTTTCCTTTGCTGCAGGTCCCACTTGTTTACTTTTGTTTTTATTTCCATTACTCTAGGAGGTGGGTCATAGAGGATCTTGCTTTGACTTGTGTCATCGAGTTCTGCCTATGTTTTCCCTAAGAGTTTTATAGTTTCTGGTCTTGCATTTAGGTCTGTAATCCACTTTGAGTTTATCTTTGTGTATGGTGTTAGGAAATGTTCTAATTTCATTCTTTTACATGTAGCTGTCCAGGCTTCCCAGCACCATTTATTGAAGAGGCTGTCTTTGCCCCATTGTGTATTCTTGCCCACTTTGTCAAAAATAAGGTACCCATAGGTACATGGGTTTCTCTCTGGTCTTTCTCGATCTTGTTCCATTGGTCTACATTTCTGTTTTTGTGCCACTATCATACTGTCTTGATGACTGCAGCTTTGTAGTATAACCCAAAGTCAGGAAGGCTGATTCCTCTAGCTCCATTCTTCTTTCTTGACTGCTTTGGCTGTTCAGGGTCTTTTGTGTTTCCATATAAATTATGAAATGTTTTGTTTTATATCTGAAAAAAATGACATTGGTAATTTGATAGGGATCACATTGAATCTGTAGATTGCATTTGGTAATATAGTCATTTTCACAATATTGAGTCTTTCTACCCAGGAATATGGAACATCTCTCCATTTGTTTATGCTATATTTTGTTCTTTCATCAGTGTCTCATAATTTTCTGTGTACAGTTCACTCACCTCCTTAGGTAACTTTATTCCTAGATATTTAATTTTTGCAAAGGTGAATGTGATTATTTCTTCTGATTTTTCACTGTTAGTATATAGAAATGAAGTGGTTTCTGTGTATTGATTTTGTAACCTGTGACTTTGCTAAATTTACTGATTAGCTCTAGTAATTTTCTGATACTATCTTTAGGGTTTTCTATGTACAGTATCTTGTCATCTTCAAACAGTGAGAGCTTTCCTTCTTTTCCAACCTGGATTTCTTTTATTTCTTTTTCTTCTCTGATTGCTATAGCTAGGACTTCCAGAACTATGTTGAATAAAATAGTGGCATTCCTGATCTTAGGGGAATGCTTTCAGTTTCTCACCATGGAGAATAATGTTTGCTGTAGGCTTATCATATATGGCCTGTACTATATTGAGGTATGTTCCTTCTATGCCCATTTTTGAAGAGTTTTAATCATAAATACGTACTGGACTTTGTCAAAGACTTTTTCTGCAACTATTGAGATGATCACATGGTTTTTATCTTTCAATTTGTTAATATGGTGTATCACATTGATTGATTTGTAAATATTGAAGAATCCTTGCATCTCTGCAATAAACCCAACTTGATCATTGAGCTTTTGATGTGTTGCTGAATTCTGTTTGCTAAAATTTTGTTAAGGATTTGTGCACCTATATTCATCAGTGATATTGTCCTGTAGTTAGCTTTATTTGTGTTGTCTTTGTCTGCTTTTGGTATCAGGGTGATGATTGGCCTCACAGAATGAGTTTGGAAGTGTACCTTTCTTTGTTATTTTTTGAAAGAGTTTTAGAAGGATAGGCATTAGCTCTCCTCTAAATGTTTGATAGAATTCTCCTGTGAAGCTATTTGGTTCTGTGCTTTTGTTTTGGGGGATATTTTTGATCATAGCTTCGATTTTGGTGCTTGTAAATGGGTTGTTCATAATTTCTGTTTCTTCCTGATTAAGTCTTGGAAGATTGAACTGTTCTAAGAATCTGTGCATTTCTTCCAGGTTTTCTGTTTACTGCCATATAGTTTCAAATAAATAGAGGAAAACAACAGAATGGGAAAGACTAGAAATCATTTTCTCTTCAAGAAAATTAGAGTTACCAAGGGACTATTTCATGCAACGATGGGCTCAATAAAGGACAGAAATGGTATGGACCTAACAGAAGCAGAAGATATTAAGAAGAGGTGGCAAGAGTACATGGAAGAACTGTACAAAAAGATCTTCATAACCCAGATAATCATGATGATGTGATCACTAATCTAGAGCCAGACATCCCAGAATGTGAAGTCAAGTGGACCTTAGAAAGCATCGCTAAGAACAAAGCTAGTGGAGGTGATGGAATTCCAGTTGAGCTGTTTCAAATCCTGAAAGATGATACTGTGAAAGTGCTGCACTCAATATGCCAGTAAATTTGGAAAACTCAGCAATGGCCACAGGACTGGAAAAGGTCAGTTTTCATTCCAATTTCAAATGAAGGCAATGCAAAAGAATGCTCAAATTACTGCACAATTGCACTCATCTCACATGCTAGGAAAGTAATGCTCAAAATTCTCCAAGCCAGACTTCAGCAATACGTGAACCATGAACTCCCTGATGTTTAAGCTGGTTTTAGAAAAGGCAAAGGAACCAGAGATCAAATTGCCAACATCTGCTGGATCATGGAAAAAGCAAGAGAGTTCCAGAAAAACATCTATTTCTGCTTTATTGACTATGCCAAAGCCTTTGACTGTGTGGATCACACTCAACTGTGGAAAATTCTGAAAGAGATGGGAATACCAGACCACCTGACCTGCCTCTTGAGAAATCTGTGTGCAGGGTAGGAAGCAACAGTTAGAACTGGACATGGAACAACAGACTGGTTCCAAATAGGAAAAGGAGTACATCAAGGCTCTATATTGTCACCCTGCTTATTGAACTTCTATGCAGAGTACATCATGAGAAACGCTGGACTGGAAGAAACACAAGCTGGAATCAAGATTTCCAGGAGAAATATCAATAACCTCAGATATGCAGATGACACCACCCTTAGGGCAGAAAGTGAAGAGGAGCTAAAAGCCTCTTGATGAAAGTGAAAGGATTTCCCTTGTATGTTACTTGTTGCTTCTCCCTTGCTGCTTTTAATATCCGTTCTTTCTGTTTAGTCTTTATTAGTTTGATTAGTATGTGTCTTGGCATGTTTCTCCTTAGATTTATCCTGTATGAGTCTCTCTGTGCCTCTTGGACTTGATTGGCTATTTCCTTTTCTATGTTGGGGAAATTTTCAACTATAATCTCTTCCAAAATTTTATCATACCCTTTCTTTTTCTCTTCCTCTTCTGGGGCCCCTATAATTCAAGTGTTGGTGTGTTTGATATTGTCTCAGAGGCCTCTAAGACTATCCTTAGTTCTTCTCATTATATTTACTTTACTCTGCTCTTCAGTAGTTATTTCCACAATTTTATCTTCCAGCTCACTGATTTGTTCTGCTTCAGATATTCTGCTATTGATTCTTTCTAGAGCATTTTTAATTTCAGTAATTGTGTTGTTTGTCTCTATATGCTTACTCTTTAATTCTTCTAGGTCTTTGTTAATTGATTCTTGCATTTTCTCCTTTTGTTTTCAAGATTTTTTATTATCTTTACTATCATTTTTCTGAATTCTTTTTCAGATAATTTGCCTATTTCCTCTTCATTTACTTGGACTTCTGTGTTTCTAGTTTGTTCCTTCATTTGTGCAGTATTTCTCTGCCTTTTCTTTTCTTTTTTTTTTTTTTAAGTTTTGGTGTTTGAGGTCTCCTTTGCCAGGCTTCAACGAAAGTTGAATTCTTTCCTTGAAGAAGATTGAATTCTTTCTTCCTTTTGCTTTCAGCCCTCCTAAGATTGGTCCAGTGGTTTGTGTGAGCCTCATATAGGGTGAGATTTGTGCTGACACTTTGTTTGTCTATTTGTTTTTCCTCTAATGGGCAAGTTTGAGTGAGGTGGTACTCCTGTATGCAGATGATTTGGTTTGTATTTTTGTTTTGTTTGTTGTTTAGATGAGGCATCCTGCATGGGGTGCTACTGGTGGTAGGGTGATGCTGGTTTCCTTTGTGTGAGTTCTCACTATTTGATACTTCCTAGGGTTAGTTCGTGATCTGAGCTGCAGTCAGCTCCTGGTTTTGTTTTTGTTGACTGTATACAGGTTCTCCATCTTTGGCTGCATAGAATATAATCAATCTGATTTCGGTGTTGACCATCTGGTGATGTCCATGTGTAGAGTCTTCTCTTATGTTGTTGGAAGAGGGTGTTTGCTATGAGCAGTGCATTTTCTTGGCAAAACTCTATTAGTCTTTGCCCTGCTTCATTCCACATTCCAAGGCCAAATTTGCCTGTTACTGTAAGTGTTTCTTGCCTTCCTACATTAGCATTCCAGTCCCCTATAATGAAAAGGACATCTTTTTTGGGTGTTAGTTCTAAAAGGTCTTGTAGGTCTTCATAAAACCGTTCAACTTCAGCTTCTTCAGCGTTACTGGTTGGGACATAGACTTGGATTACTTGGATATTGAATGGTTTGCTTTGGAAACGACAGAGATCATTCTGTCATTTTTGAGATTGCATCCAAGTACTGCATTTCAGACTCTTTTGTTGACCATGATGGCTACTCTGTTTCTTCTGAGGGATTCCTGCCTGTGGTGGTAGATAAAATGGTCATCTGAGTTAAATTCACCCATTCCAGTACATTTTAGTTCACTGATTTCTAGAATGTCAACGTTCACACTCGCCATCTCTTGTTTGACCAATTCCAATTTGCCTTGATTCATGGACCTGACATTCCAAGTTCCTATGCAATATTGCTCTTTACACCATCGGACCTTGCTTCTATCACCAGTCACATCCACAACCGGGTATTGTTTTTGCTTTGACTCCATCCTTTCATTCTTTCTAGAGTTATTCCTCCACTGATCTCCAGTAGCATATTGGGCACCTACTGACCTAGGGAGTTCCTCTTTCAATATTCTATCATTTTGCCTTTTCATACTGTTCATGGGGTTATCAAGGCAAGAATATTGAAGTGGTTTGCCATTCCATCTCAAGAGACCACATTCTGTCAGACCTCTCCACCATGACCTGCCCGTGAAAGTGAGAAATAGATTTAAGGGACCAGATCTGATGGACAGAGTACCTGATGAACTATGGACAGAGGTTCGTGACATTACACAGGAGACAGGGATCAAGACCATCCCCATGGAAAAGAAATGCAAAAAAGCAAAATGGTTGTCTGGGGAGGCCTTAAAAATAGCTGTGAAAATAAGAGAAGCAAAAAGCAAAGGAAAAAATAAAAATATAAGCATCTGAATGCAGAGATCCAAATAATAGCAAGAAGAGATAAGAAAGCCTTCCTCCCCATCAATGCAAAGAAACAGAGGCAAACAACAGAATGGGAAAGACTATAGATCTCTTCAAGAATATTAGAGATACCAAGGGAACATTTCATGCAAAGATGGGCTTGATAAAGGACAGACATGGTATGGACCTAACAGAAGCAGAAGATATTAAGAAGAGATGGCAAGAATACACAGAAGAACTGTACAAAAAAGAGCTTCACAACCCAGATAATCACGATTGTGTGATCACTCACCTAGAGCCAGACATCTTGGAATGTGAAGTCAAGTGGGTCTTAGAAAGAATCACTACGAACAAAGGTAGTGGAGGTGATGGAATTACAGCTGAGCTGTTTCAAATCCTGAAAGATGATACTGTGAAAGTGCTGCACTCAATGTCCAGCACATTTAGAAAACTCAGCAATGGCCACAGGACTAGAAAAGCTCAGTTTTCATTCCAACCCCAAAGAAAGGCAATGCCAAAGAATACTCAAATTACTGCACAATTGCACTCATCTCACATGCTAGGAAAGTAATGCTCAAAATTCTCCAAGCCAGGCTTCAGCAACACGTGAACCATGAACTTCCAGATGTTCAAGCTGGTTTTAGAAAAGGCAGAGGAACCAGAGATCAAATTGCCAACATCCGCTGGATCATCCAAAAAGGAAGAGAGGTCCAGAAAAACATCTATTTCTGCTTTATTGACTATGCCAAAGCCTTTGACTGTGTGGATCACAATGAACTGTGGAAAATTCTGAAAGAGATGGGAATACCAGACCACCTGACCTGCCTCTTGAGAAATCTGTGTGCAGGGCAGGAAGCAACTGTTAGAACTGGACATGGAACAACAGACTGGTTCCAAATAGGAAAAGGAGTACGTCAAGGCTCTATATTGTCAACCTGCTTATTGAACTTCTATGCAGAGTACATCATGAGAAACACTGGACTGGAAGAAACACAAGCTGGAATCAATATTGCCTGGAGAAATATCAATAACTTCAGATATGCAGATGACACCACCCTTAGGGCAGAAAGTGAAGAGGAGCTAAAAAGTCTCTTGATGTAAATGAAAGAGGAGAGTGAAAAAGTTGGCTTAAAGCTCAACATTCAGAAAACGAAGATCATGGCATCTGGTCCCATCACTTCATGGGGAATCGATGGGGAAACAGTGAAACAGTGTCAGACTTTATTTTGGGGGGCTCCAAAATCACTGTAGATGGTGACTGCAGCCATGAAATTAAAAGACACTTACTCCTTGGAAGGAAAGTTATGAGAAACCTAGATAGCATATTCAAAAGCAGAGACATTACTTTGCCAACAAAGTTCCATCTAGTGAAGGCTATGTTTTTTCCAGTAGTCATGTATGGATGTGACAGTTGGACTGTGAAGAAGGCTGAGCACCAAAGAATTGATGCTTTTAAACTGTGGTGTTGGAGAAGACTCTTGAGAGTCCCTTGGACTGCAAGGAGATCCAATCAGTCCAATCTGAAGATCAGCCCTGGGATTTCTTTGAAGCTAATGATGCTAAAGCTTAAACTCCAGTACTTTGGCCACGTCATGGGAAGAGTTTACTTATTGGAATAGACTCTGATGCTGGGAGGGATTGAGGGCAAGAGGAGAAGGGGACGAAAGAGGATGAGATGGCTGGATAGCATCACGGATTCAATGGATTTGAGTCTGAGTGAACTCCAGGAGGACTGGGACTGGGAGGAGGACTGGGACTGGGAGGACTGGGACTGGGACTGGGACTGGGAGGCCTTGCGTACTGTGATTTATGGGGTCTCAAAGAGTCAGACACGACTGAGCGACTGAACTGAACTGAACTGAGGGTTAGCTCTCTGGTAGTCTAGGGTCTTGGAGTCAGTGCTTCCATCCCAAAGGCTCAGGGCTTGATCTCTGGTGAGGAACGAAGATTCCACAAGTGGTTTGTTATGGCATTAAGGGAGAGTAAAACAAATATCCAAAAACAAGAAACCAAAGATGACCCCCAGACCAACGGCAGTTACAAAATCAGGCAAATAATAATTAAAATAATAGTATATAAATATATACATATATACCCATGAGCAAAGTGAAAACAGTCCAACAAAAAAAAGTACAGTAGATTGATCTGGTGAACAAAGGAAATCAAAATCAGTTAAGAACAAAACTAAGTTAAGCACAAACTGGAAAACAAAACTAAAGCAAGGTGCCAAGTGGGGAATAAAGCAATGAAAACAAAACTAACAAATATGTTGAAAGGAAAGGAAAGAAAGAAAAGAAATTGATATGCAAAGTTAAATAGAGGTAGATCAAGAAGATTTATATTAAAGATTAACTGCAGTGAGAAAAGAATAGTAGGAAATGAAATAAAGGAATAAATGTAGAAAACATAACAGGTTTTAAAAAATTAAAGAATAAAGCAAAGAGGAAAAAAGAGAAGAAGAATAAAAAAGGTGTGTGTGGGGGGAGGGGGGGATGGGGAGGAAAACTCCATAGAACTGCAAAAGCCCAAAGTAGAGGCAGAGGTTTTAAACTTAAAATTTTTTAATGCCTGTATTTGACAGATATTTCCAGAGTTATACCATTACACAGACTGCTTAAATTGAATTGCTTGTAAATTATAATTTCACACACTCTGGGGGAAAAAATAGAAATATCATTTTGAAAGATTTTCCTCAAAGAAACATTCTTTTATGTAACAGTTTCATTGTGTTTCCTTGACAACATTGTTGCTAAGAATGTCTCTGAGGCAATAAAGAATTTGTGATAAATGATTGATGTCTGTTTTAAAAATAGAAAATGTGATTTATGCCATATGTAGTTAAACACATCATTATAACCATACAACCAAGTACAGGTTGCCAACATACCAGCTAAAGCCGTATTAAATATTGTTTATTGCAAAAAGTTAAATTCAACAGATATAAAACTTCAAAAACTAGACAAAATTATAAACTCCAGAATAAGCAGATGTACTAATGTCATAGGTGCTTTAAGAATAACTGATGTAGACATCAACCTTTTCCAAATGGTGACAAAATTGTCTCAAACTGAACTTATCATTCTCTGAGGCATATATTCACTGTTGAGCTGTGAACTATACTACAGTGCTGAATTTTAATTGGTAAAAACCCCTTTGGAAAGTAATAATTGAAGAGAGAAAGCAGCATCTACTCTGTGTTGTAAATAGAGTGAAACAACAATCTGCCTTTGCCTCACACTTAACATATTAAAACAGAGATACTTCAAAAGATTACTTAGTCCCTTCTGCCACAGAGTCATGCAATCGATCTTCTGGATGATTTCCCAAGAAGAACTCTTCTAAAGCTATAATCTAATATTTAATTTAACATGTGTGGTTGATGTTCCATCTTGGAATCATGAAAAATAAAACACAGCTGAACTTCCCAATTGTGGGAGGAAATGTAGTAATAATACATTTTTTCTTTAGTATTTTTTAAGCATGTGCATGCTTAATTCACTGCAGCTGGATGGTAACACCAAAATGACTACCCTTTAGCACGCTTTCCCACCACTAAGACTGATCAGCTGGTCTAACAATTACAATGTGAAATGACTGTCACCTCAAATTAGAAATAGAACTTCAGATATGCATATAAAAATGGGATAATCACAGCTGTAAAATCACCTCAAAGTGTAAACTGGTCAAGATGATGGAGCAACTGCACACTTCATTAACCCTTTCTCCCCTAAAGAGATAGAGGGTAAAATATTAAAAAGAGGAAGGATGTAGATTTAAATACACTATAGACACCTTTGCAAACTTAGAAGATAACAAAAGTCAAGTTGATAAGAAGGAGTCAAAGCAGAATTTATGTGTTCCAAGTCTTGAAGCAAACAATAGATGCTAGGGGTAAGAGGAATTTTTTAAATTGTCCACACAAAAATAAAGGGCTGAATTTCTAGCCCAAACTTTCACCCAATGGTGAGACATAGCTTTAAAATATTGCTATGAAATGCTACTGAAGCTACAGCTCACGCTGTGTTCTAGGCTAAGAGTAACTGAATCCAATTTCTCAACAGCTTTTAAGTTGACAACTAAAGAACCTGGTTTGGAATGGAGTCAAAAGAACTGTTCAAAGTAACTGTAAGTCCTCTAAACATGAAGATTGAGTCCAGAAGGCCATTCATCAGCACTATGAAACTGTGACTAACGTGCCAGCTTGAAGGTGGGCTCAAACCCCAGTCTCTCTGTGGTTCTTCAAAGTCACGTCTTTATTTAGCTTATATTTTATTGTCTTGATTTATCCTTACTAATATGTCATGTCCTAGTGTTCTTCAACTGAAATAATGATTTTTTCTATTTCCCCTGAATTACTATTATATCACAAGGACTCTTTCTTCTTTAAATAATATCATCATTTATTATTTTATTTAAATCACCTATAAGATGTTTACCATGTACCTGATACTCTTTTTACAACTTTATAAATTTCACTTATTTTTTTTTATTTTTATTTATTTATTTTTTAATTACAATACTGTATTTGTTTTGCCATACATTGACATGAACCAGCCACGGGTGAACACAATCTCCCAATGCCGAAGCCCCCTCCCACCCTCCCACCCCACACCATCTACCTGAATCATCCTGTGCACCAGTCCCATGCATCTTGCATCCTGCATTGAACATAGACTGGCGCTTCGTTTCTTACAAGATAGTATACATGTTTCAATGCCATTCTCCCAAACCATCCCACCCTCTCCCTCTCCCCCAGAGTCCAAAAGTCCGTTCTATACCTCTGAGTCTCTTTTCTTGTCTCACATACAGGGTCTTCATTACTATCACTTATTTTAGTAATAAGGACTCTAAAGTAAGACAGGCATCACAGAGAACACCTTGTGCATAAGCCAGAGTAGGACACACAAAAGAACCTGAGGTATTCAGATGGTTTCTACAAGCATTGAACATCTGTTACATACCAAACACACTATCAGGAATGGTCAGACTTAATTTATCTGCATGGATAGAGTTACCACTAGAACCAGAGAAGTAACTTCAATCTGATATTAGAACTCTCTACATCTACACTTCCACACATAAAAATTAAGCATTGGTCTCATTATGGGCCACTCACTGAGTTCAGATATTTTTCTAGAGATAAATACATAGATAGAGCTAAATATACACAGGTATACAGATATAGAAAGTAGACAAATATAGACATATAGATATATAAAATACAGATTTTACAGAGATATTTTTATACAGGGGTGGGTAGATTCAATCTGACTTTACACCAAAATGGTTGCTCATGGGAAAAACAAATCAAGAAACTAAGACATGAAATTAAGCTTATTCTTGTCTGGTTTGCCTCATGTCATGAAATATGCATTTCACTTGTAAAACAAGATGTGATTCTGATAACTCTCTATGAGAATTCCATGATAAAAGGCATTGTATGTCAACATGAAAAGATGGTTTAGTTTTATCATAAGCAACACTGTGCTGTTTAACATCTTATGATTTTTGAAAGATGTAATCTCAAGTTACACAGAGAATAAATCATTGTCACTAGTTTTACAAGGACATCATTACTAAGAATTGTTTTACATAGTAATTTTCCCTTGATCCTTAAAATATATTATCAACTAACACAACTCCTCAAAAATACATCCATTCCACAAAGCACTTATACACAAACCATCTCAAGAATCTTTTCATCAATCTGTAATTAACACAGATAGGAATAAACTTTTCTTTAGTTCAACCCACTGTGGATAACATATTCTACTGCTGTGCTTTGTTTATCCCTTCCTCTGTCTACTATGATTGGCAGGACCCTATATTTTATAACTGCATGGCATATTACATGATGCTTATTGAGCTTTCAATAATTGTCTTCATTACATGTACCATTTCCCAAACTATTCAGCAGTCTCTCATTTTTTCTTATTCATTCAATCCTCAGGTAAGTATTGAGCATATAATATGCCCCCGGTTATGGAGAGCCACACATAAACAAAACAGGAATGGCCCTTGCCATCATTTTGTTTGCAAACTAGTTCTTTGGAAGAAATATGTCCCAAGGTAAATCTGTGACAGATTCCTCTAATCAGTTCATTCTATCAAATTGCCGAAATAACAAATTGTTTTCCTACTACATATATGCTCTTTTCAAAAACAAAATTATACAATAAATAATAGCAGTTGCTTTCATGGTTTAGGAGAAAAGGGGAGTAATAAATATTATAAAACTGCCATTTTATTGCAAAGATAAATCTCCTAAGAATACACACACACACACACACACACACACACACACACACACACCCTTTAAAGTTCTTGGAGCCAAATAATCTTTCTGAAAGCTTTTGATTATACCTCCATTGCTATTACAATGGAAATAATTGCCAAAATCTCCTGAGAGTTAAGATGAGTTATCATGACAAGTTAATAAAACATGCCACTTGGCAAGTTTTACAATAATCCCAAGACTGCCATGGTTATACCTTTTACCTGAAAATAAAGTTTTCTTCCCAGACAGAAAAGATTTTTTTTGCTGGAAGTTACCAGCAAAATCTGAAGGCAAGATGACATCGCATAAATTACATGGTGTGGTTCCCACAACATTACAGAAAGATAAGATCAACTTGCAGTTTCAATTAGTGACTTTTTTCCTGGTAGAACCAATGATCTCTTTAAACTCTTTGTTAGTGCATAGGTTGAGGGTACAAGCCCCTAGAGGCACTTGCTCCTACAGAAGAGCTTTGAGGGGAACTACACATGTCACGCAAAGATGGGCTCGATAAAGGACAGAAATGGTCTGGACCTAACAGAAGCAGAAGATATTAAGAAGAGGTGGCAAGAATACACGGAAGAACTGTACAAAAAAGAGCTTCATGACCCAGATAATCATGATGGTGTGATCACTCATCTAGAGCCAGACATCCTGCAATGTGAAGTCAAGTGGGCCTTAGAAAGAATCACTACGAACAAAGGTAGTGGAGGTGATGGAATTCCAGTTGAGCTGTTTCAAATCCTGAAAGATGCTGCTGTGAAAGTGCTGCACTCAATATGCCAGCAAATTTGGAAAACTCAGCAATGGTCACAGGACTGGAAAAGGTCAGTTTTCATTCCAATCCCAAGAAAGGCAATACCAAAGAATACTCAAACTACTGCACAATTGCACTCATCTCACACACTAGGAAAGTTATGCTCAAGCCAGGCGTTAGCAATACGTGAACCATGAACTCCCTGATGTTCAAGCTGGTTTTAGAAAAGGCAGAGGAACCAGAGATCAAATTGCCAACATCCACTGGATCATCCAAAAAGGAAGAGAGGTCCAGAAAAACATCTGTCTCTGCCTTATTGACTATGCCAAAGCCTTTGACTGTGTGGATCACACTCAACTGTGGAAAATTCTGAAAGAGATGGGAATACCAGGCCACCTGACCTGCCTCTTGAGAAATCTGTATTCAGGGCAGGAAGCAACAGTTAGAACTGGACATGGAACAACAGACTGGTTCCAAATAGGAAAAGGAGTACGTCAAGGCTCTATACTGTCACCCTGCTTATTGAACTTCTACCTTCTATGCAGAGTACATCATGAGAAACGCTGGACTGGAAGAAACACAAGCTGGAATCAATATTGCCGGGAGAAATATCAATAACCTCAAATATGCAGATGACACCACCCTTATGGCAGAAAGTGAAGAGGAACTAAAAGCCTCTTGATGAAAGTGAAAGAGGAGAGTGAAAAACTTGGCTTGACACTCAACATTCAGAAAACAAGGATCATGGAATCCAGCCCCATCACTTCATGGGAAAGAGATGGGGAAACAGTGGAAACAGTGTCAGACTTTATTTTGGGGGCTCCAAAATCACTGTAGATGGTGACTGTAGCCATGAAATTAGAAGACGCTTGTATATTTTTGAGATTTGTTGTCACTTGTTTCATTTGCTATTGTTTTCTCCCATTCAGAAGGCTGTCTTTTCACCTTGCTTATAATTTCCTTTGTTGTGCATAAGCTTTTAATTTTAATGAGATCCCATTTGTTTATTTTTGCTTTTATTTCCAGTATTCTGGGAGGTGGATCATAGAGGATCCTGCTGTGATTTATGTCGGAGAGTGTTTTGCCTATGTTCTCCTCTAGGAGTTTTATAGTTTCTGGTCTTACATTTAGATCTTTAACCTATTTTGAGTTTATTTTTGTGTGTGGTGTTAGAAAGTGGTCTACTTTCATTCGTTTACAAGTGGTTGACCAGTTTTCCCAGCACCACTTGTTAAAGAGATTGTCTTTACTCCGTTGTATATTCTTGCCTCCTTTGTCAAAGATAAGGTGTCCATAGGTGTGTGGATTTATCTCTGGGCTTTCTATTTTATTCCATTGATCTATATTTCTGTCTTTGTGCCAGTACCATACTGTCTTGATGACTGTGGCTTTGTAGTAGAGCCTGAAGTCAGGCAGGTTGATTCCTCCAGTTCCATTCTTCTTTCTCAAGAATTGAATTTAGAAAGATGGTAATGATAACCCTGTATGCAAGACAGCAAAAGAGACACAGATGTATAGAATGGACTTTTAGACTCTGAGGAAGAGGGAGAGGGTGGGATGATGTGGGAGAATGGCATTTAAACATGTATATATCATGTAAGAAATGAATCACCAGTCTATGTTCAATACAGGATACAAGATGCTTGGGGCTGGTGCACGGGAATGATCCAGAGAAATGATATGGGGTGGGAGATGGGAGGGGGTTTCAGAATTGGGAGCTCATATACACCCGTGGCAGATTCATGTCAATGTATGGCAAAACCAATACAGTATTGTAAAGTAAAATAAAGTAAAAATAAAGTTTAAAAAAAAAAAAAAGACGCTTACTCCTTGGAAGAAACGTTATGACCAACCTAGATAGTATATTCAAAAGCAGAGACATTACTTTGCCGACTAAGGTCCATCTAGTCAAGGCTATGGTTTTTCCTGTGGTCATGTATGGATGTGAGAGTTGGACTGTGAAGAAGGCTGAGCACCAAAGAATTGATGCTTTTGAACTGTGGTGTTGGAGAAGACTCTTGAGAGTCCCTTGGCCTGCAAGGAGATCTAACCAGTCCATTCTAAAGGAGATCAGCCCTGGGATTTCTTTGGAAGGAATGATGCTAAAGCTGAAACTCCAGTACTTTGGCCACCTCATGCGAAGAGTTGACTCATTGGAGAAGTCTCTGATGCTGGGAGGGATTGAGGGTAGGAGGAAAAGGGATGACAGAGGATGAGATGGCTGGATGGCATCACGGACTTGATGGACGTGAGTCTGAGTGAACTCCGGGAGTTGGTGATGAACAGGGAGGCCTGGCGAGCTGTAATTTTGGGGGTCGCAAAGAATCAAACGTGACTGAGCGACTGAACTGAACACATATTCTAATTCAAATATCATGATCAAAGAACACACCAATTTTGCTAAAATGATCACTCTCAGTTGTGGAAGAGGACAAAAATAAAGGAAGACCCAGAGGTTTAAAATCTTACAGACTGCTCCTGTCTAAAAACTACAAATTGGTCTTTAGAAATAAATTCAGGTTTGAATAATTGATGTTTGCATTTCCCTTCTAACTTTTAAATCGAGTGTTCTTCTTAACCATATGTTGGTGAACAGTATCAAATTTCTTCAAAGCTGTTTTGTTGTTGTTGTTGCTAACAACCTCTGCAGTATCTCCCTTTCATTACTGTTCATGCGACCCTCAGTGTGAGTCATACCAAAAGCAGATGGTGTCTCCTCCTATGAAGCAAGCATTTGGCCACACAGCATGAAAGTGCCAATTTCTTAAGTTTGATAGGTACCTTTCGGTCTGATTGCATCTCTACATCATAATTTGTTAAGCACATGACATCTTTTAGACCACTTTGTCAAATTTCAGTCTCCTCCTCACCTGCAACAAGCAGCATTCTATAAATACAGAAATATACTTCAAGAATCAATAAATTCTATCACTTTTAGATACCAAAAAAATCACATTCATGTGTTTTATATAAGTTTAACATCAAACTTTATAAAACCCGATGCAAGCCAAAGAAACCATTTCTAAGATTCAAATACAAAGAAAGGTCATTTAAAGTTTATTCTCTATTTTCTATTTTAGAGGGCTTTAATCTTAGAAAGTACATTGTAAAATCATTTTCCTATTATTCTTTACTATATTACCATGAACTAATTTTTCTTGGGTCAACGCAAACTACCACTGTTCCTCAGTTCAGTTCAGTCACTCAGTCATGTCCAACTCTTTGCAACCCCATGAATCGCAGAATGTCCAGCCTCCCTGTCCATTACCAACTCCTGGAGTTCACCCAGACTCACGTCCATCGAGTCAGTGATGCTATCCAGCCATCTCATCCTCTGCCGTCCCCTTTTCCTCCTGCCCCCAATCCCTCCCAGCATTAGAGTCTTTTCCAATGAGTCAACACTTCGCATGAGGTGGCCAAAGTACTGGAGTTTCAGCTTTAGCATCGTTCAGTCCAAAGAAATCTCATGGTTGATCTCCTTCAGAATGGACAGGTTGGATCTCCTTGCAGTCCAAGGGACTCTCAAGAGTCTTCTCCAACACCACAGTTCGAAAGCATCAATTCTTCAGCGCTCAGCTCAAGATTGCCAGGAGAAATGTCAATAACTTCAGATATGCAGATGACACCACCCTTATGGCAGAAAGTGAAGAGGAACTAAAAAGCCTCTTGATGAAAGTGAAAGGGAGAGTGAAAAAGTTGACTTAAAGCTCAACATTCAGAAAACAAAGATCATGGCATCTGATCCCATCACTTCATGGGAAATAGATGGAGAAACAGTGGAAACAGTGTCAGACTTATTTTGGGGGCTCCAAAATCACTGCAGATGGTGACTGCAGCCAGGAAATTAAAAGATGCTTACTCCTTGGAAGAAAAGTTATAGCAACCTAGATAGCATGTTGAAAAGCAGAGACATTACTTTGCCAACAAAGGTCCGTCTAGTCAAGGCTATGGTTTTTCCAGTGGTCATGTATGGATGTGAGAGTTAGACTGTGAAGAAAGCTGAGTGCTGAAGAACTGATGTTTTTGAACCACTGTTCCTAGTGATTATCATTTGAGGTGATCATCAATAGTATTAGTCACAGTCACCAGGTCTTCATAGTAGAAAGTTAAAAACTTTTTGACGTACTTTGTCATTTTCCAATATAGCAACTGGAGCAATTGAATGTAATCATCTTATAACAAGATGTTGGACAATATAACAAGTATATGTTGGACAATACAACATTCTAATGGAATTGAATTTCTATTTTGTAAAGGCAGTTATATGAGCTGAGTTGGGAGAGATGAGTGTTTAGAAACCATAAATAATCCTTTCAAACCATGACAGGCAATTTTACTTGCACACAAATTAATGATTTTTAAATGAACAGAGATTCACTTTTGGCAAGTACTTTACAAAAGATCTAGTTTATACCATCAAAAACTAGTCAACTGAATATAGAAATGCTCTTTACATTTTCCCATCCTAGGAAAATCTTCCCAATCAATGAGAATACCTTTTATCAAGCAAAGCTTCTATAATTCAATCTCATAATAATCATTTCCTATAAATACACTCTCACAGTAAAAATCTAGCCCATGAAGGAAACACAAAACAGGAAATAGAAAGGCTCAAAGAAGCAATACTACCAGTTACTCTTAATCTCATTCTAATGTCTTCAGCTCCGGTTCAGCAGATAGAGAAGACACTCATCCTCACCAGGAAGAACCAAAGCTAAATAAAACAGAAGACAAAGATCATTTGCCCTTTACTTGTTCATATCTCATCATCTTCTCACCGTTCCAACACCCAACCTCACCGCCTTCCTTTGTTCTTCATTTATTCCAGATTTACTTATTTAGCATCTAGCATGTGTCAAGTGAAGACCCAAACAAAAGCAAACATGGTCTGGGTACCCCTCATGGAACATGATCTAGAAGAGAAGATAGACCTAAACTAATAAACTCACCAATAGAGGTGAAATTATTACCATGATTTAATGACAGGAAGAGAAGATATGTGGTGTCATATCAGATCATCACAGGATGGTTTGCTGTGATCTGGAAGAAGAGGTAAGTTTTCTCTGAGGCATCAACCCCTAGGTGGGCATGAAGTTGTTGGGAGTGGGCAAACGAGAAAGGATCAGAGAGATGAAGCAACTCAGGCAGAAGGAAGAGTATATACTGAAGGAGCACAATCAGGACACAGTTTAGTGAACAAGCAGGAAGAGCTGGGGAGTGGGATGAAGTCTTATTAGGAAGAGGTGGGGTCTGTTCATGGAGGGTCTTAACAATTATGTTAAGGGTTTGAATCTTTATCCTAAGAGCAATGAGAGGTTATCAAGAGATTTTTTGAGCAAGGGGCTGGAGTGTTAAATTTGAAATGAACACTTTCACTACAGTATAAGCAACAGAAAGGGAAAAGTGGAGTAGAGAGAGAAAAAAGTAAGGAGTAGGTCACATAGATGTCATTGCAGTGGTTCAGGAAAGAAGATGGTAGCTTCAATAGGACAATAAAATTAATAATGATCCAGAGGGATGGATATCTGTGGGAAATACTGAAGAGGTAAAACTTACAAAATTGTGGTATGGATTGAATATAGCATCTATAGGCTATAGGAGGTATTAAGGTAACTAAATTTCTGGCTCAAGTAATGTGTGGAACATGGCATTATTTACTGAGAAAGATAATAAAAGGTAAAGACTAGGCTTGATGAGGGAAGTAGGAAGGAGGAAAATTTTTTTATTTGGATAGACAGTCCAGGCGCTTGGAGGTGAAATTGTCAAGCAGACAATTGAAAAGATGGTTCTAATGAGGTGGATAAAACTGGAGCCTATTATACAGAGTGAAGTAAGCCAGAAATAAAAACACCAATACAGGATACTAATGCATATATATGGAATTTAGAAAGATGGTAATGATAACCCTGTATGTGAGACAGCAAAAGAGACACAGATGTATAGAACAGTCTTTTGGACTCTGTGGGAGAGGGAGAGGGTGGGATGATTTGGGAGAATGGCACTGAAATATGTATAATATCATATGTGAAATGAATCGCCAATCCAGGTTCGATGCATGATACAGGATGCTCAGGGCTGGTGCACTGGGATGACCCAGAGGGATGGTATGGGGAGAGAGGTGGGAGGGGGTTCAGGATGGGGAACACGTGTGCACTTGTGGTGGGTTCATGTTACTGTATGGCAAAATCAATATAATATTGTAAAGTAATTAGCCTCCAATTAAAATAAATAAATTTATATTTTTAAAAAATTAAACAAAAAATGAAAAGATGGGACTGGAGTCTAGGGAAGGGTCTAGCTGGAATCACTAATTTGCAAGTCTTCTGCACACCTGTGAGAATTGAGCCTTGAATGAATTTTAGAATACCCAAGGCAAGAGTCCAGAGGGAAATGCAGAGTCTAGGAGCCACCTCTGAGAAAATTCAAGATTTAATAGCTTGACAGATGAGAATCCAGTTGCAAAAGTGACATCTCTCTCTTTTACTACCTTCTTGAAACCTTATGACTTAAAAGGCCAACCAACCAGAGAGCAGGGTTATCCTAGAAGCGTATGAAAAAAGACTGTTCAAGGAACGGTGGAGAGATAATACACAATGAAAGCTAGTGAAAGGTCAAGGAAAATGAGTGTTGATAAATGCCTCCAGGGAAGGTCATTTCTGAATTTGTAATAGCTACATTGGTAGAGTAATATGGGATGGATGGAAGTCAAACCAGAGTACATAAATGAGTGAATGGGAAACAGAGACTCTTGAGAAGTCTGCTGTTACTGGCCTTCTGGACTCACATCTGAGCCAGCCCCCCACAGCCCTGGTCTTCCTGAAGCTGCACAGGGCTCTGATGAGGCTCCACCTTCACCTTGAACCAGAAGTTCTCTACCACAGAACTCAGGAGTCACAGCAAATCTGTTTCTGACTCTCCAGCTGCATACACTTGGCTGTGGTTGATGTGCAGCAACAATCAGAAGCCAGCTCTAAGCTATGCCGTAACCCAGTGTGCCTCAAATTTTAGGCATTCATATACAACTACCACAATTACTATCATGTACGTGTACCGCTAAAGCTATTATTTACTTTTATATTTCTTTAAATCAGGCCACTTTAAAAAAATAAATTATCATTAAAGGAAAACATATGCGAAGACCACAGCAAAAACTATCATTTGTCTAAAATTTTAAAACAGAGAAACCAAAATGTTAAGTTCTAGCTAGATATTTCAGCACATTGAAGACTCTGAACTTGATATATGCTTTAAAATAAATGATCTAAATGTACACATTGCTATATTTAAAATGGATAACCAAGAAAGACCTATTGTGTAGCACATGGAACTCTGCTCAATGTTATGTGCCAGCCTGGATGGCAGGGAGGTTTGGGGGAGAATGGACACATGTATATGTATGGCTGAGTCCCTAAGCTGTAACTACCACAACATTGTTAATTGGCTATACCCCAATACAAAATGTTTCTGGCATTAAAAATTAACAATACGATAATTAAAAATAAATAAATAAAATAAATGACCTAAAGGTGAGAGGTTAGCAAGAGAAATGTTTAAAAATATATTCACCCCAACACAGTTGAATATTTTCATTAGCTGATAGGTTTAATTCTTGCACATGTTTTAAAACTGGTATTTACAAATTCAGAGATATAGAAAAATAAAAATGTTCTGTCCCAGCTTGATTTATACTGTCCTATCTCATAATTGTCATGAGAACTACTTAGAATCTCCTCCTTGTAAGGTTATTCATAGAATTAATATTTGCCACAGCTTGCCACTAGTTATCCTTAGAGTCAAATCTAAAGTATTTAACAACATAATAGAAAGTGTCAATTCATTTGAGAAATATTTATTGAGTCACGTACTGCCCAAGGGGCTTCCCTCATAGCTTAGCCAATAAAGAGTCTGCCTGCAATGCAGGAGACCTGGGTTCGATTCCTGGGTCAGGAAGATCCCCTGGAGAATGAAATGGCAACACACTCCAGTGCTCTTTCCTGGAGAAGCCCGTGAACAGAGAAGCCTGGCAGGCTACATACATCGATGAGATCACAAGAATAGGACATGACTGAGCAACTAAGTGCACACACACTGGTACTGCCCCAGGGGTTCAGACATAAATAAAACAAAGTGTCTATCATCCAGGAGTTTCATACGGAGACGGGAGATGCATACATAAAAAAACATAGAGTCAAAAGCACAGCAATAAACTTTAGAAAAGGAAATGGTTAATTATTTAACTATCTGGGCTGGGTGGGAGGGAAGAGATGGGCAGGTTGTCAAGGAAGTCTTTCTGGAAGAGATTTACACACACACCCCAGACTATCTTTGCTTATTATGTACTGAGAATCTTTACCTGTGTCTGTGCCAAGAGCTACTACATTTGTGTCTCATCAATTTCTTATTTATTACTTATATGAGGTTTATTCAAATTTAAAGGATATTTTACACTAATTAATAGTTTAAGTTTTCTCCTGGAGTAAGTGGGCTTTTCAATTATCTAGGAAGCATGACCTGGCTAAAAGAGCCTGCACGCTAAGTCACTTCAGTCCTGTCTGACCCCTTGCTACCTTATGAACTGTAGCCCTCCAGGCTCCTCTGTCCATGCGATTCTCCAGGCAAGAATACTGGAGCGGGTTGCCATGCCCTCCTCCAGGGGATCTTCCCAACCCAAGAACTGAACCTACATCTCTTATGTCTCCTGCATTGTTCTTTACCACTAATGCCACCTGGGAAGTCTAGCTATGAGAACACTACATCACAAATCCGAAACCCATGAGCTCAGGTCATCCTGCTTGTTATCCTTATAACCTTGGAAAACCACAATTTCTGAGCTTCGGTTTCTCCTTTTATAAAAGAATGACAATAAATGCTGAAGTTCTTTGATTTACAGTAGCCTAGAATATCTATTTTCATGCAAATCACTGTAAAAGATAAAAAAAATTTAGAGGGATAATTTAATTAAAAGTTGATTTTAAATTATAAAATGATATCAGACATATGACATCCGATACAGCTGTCTTGAGGGAAAGAAACCAATCCAAATGTATTTCAGTTAATTCTTGGGAAGAAATTTCTTTAATTATGACAAGAGATTAAAAACATATTATTTAATGAGTCTTTCTAAAAAGCAATATACATAAATAATACATGGAATTTAACTCCGCTTATTGTAAAATGAAATAAAACTTTATAACTACATTTGTTTCAAAATGAATTTTTTAAAAGTTCACTGAACTATATACCAAACTACTGACTCTGATTCTATATAAGGTGGTCAGTGGGTGGTAAGGGCTGGATTACACATAGCAGAGGTTAGCTGATGAAGAGGAAGTAAAGAGAAAGTGGGTAAGAAATAAAGGCAGTATTAACTTTTTGTTCTATACAATTGTGTGCTATTTGAATTTTTATAGTAATAATTATTCATGTCTCATGCCCTCATTTAGTTAAAGAAGACACATTTTAAATAGTAAGTTTTGTGGATTCAAGGAGACAGATTAAGTACTCACATTACATCTTTGGAAATAACATCATAACATACTAAGCATGTGGCTAAGATGGCAGAGTAGGAAAATGCTGAGCTCACCCTGTCCTACAGGAACACCTAAACTACAGCTATTTACAGAAACACTGGACAGCTACAAGCAGAAAAGGTCTACAACCAAAGATTTAAAGAAAGGACCACAATCAAGACAGGTAAAAGGGACAGAGTACAATCAAGACTCATACTCCCAGTGGGTGACCCACGATGCTATTGTTCAGTCACCAAGTCATGTCTGACTCTTTGTGACCCCATGAACTGCAGCACACCAGGCTTTCATATCCTTCATAATCTCCTAGAGCTTGCTTAAACTCATATCCATTGAGCCAGTGATGCCATCCAACCATCTCCTCCTCTGTTGCCCCCTTCTCCTCCTGCCCTCAATCTTTCCCAGCATCAGGGTCTTTTCCAGTGAGTCAGTTCTTCACATCAGGTGGCCAAAGTATTGGTGTTTCAGCTTCAGCGTAAGTCCATTCAATGAATATTCAGGGTTGATTTCTTTTAGGATTGACTGGTTTGAACTCCTTGATGTCCAAGGGACTCTCAAGAGTCTTCTCCAACACTACAGTGTCTTATGACCCAGCAATCCCACTGCTGGGCATACACACCAAGGAAATCAGAATTGAAAGAGACAGGTGTACTCCAATGTTCATCCAAGCACTCTTTATAATAGCCAGGACATGGAAGCAACCTAGAAGTCCATCAGCAGATGAATGGATAAGAAAGCTGTGGTACATATACACAATGGAGTATTATACAGCCATTAAAAAGAATACATTTGAATCATTTCTAATGAGGTGGATGAAACTGGAGCCTATTATACAGAGTGAAGTAAGCCAGAAAAAAAATACCAATACAGTATACTAACGCATATATATGGAATTTAGAAAGATGGTAACAATAACCCCATATGCAAGACAGCAAAAGAGACACAGATGTATAGAACAGTCTTTTGGATTCTGTGGGAAAGGTAGAGGGTGGGATGATTTGGGAGAATGGCATTGAAACATGTATAATATCATATGTGAAACAAATTGCCAGTCCAGGTTAGATGCATGATACTAGATGCTTGGGGCTGGTGCATTGGGATGATCCAGAGGGATGGTATGGGGAGGGAGGGGGGAGGTGGGGTCAGGATGGGGAACACATGTATACCTGTGGCAGATTTATGTTGATGTATGGCAAAACCAATAAAATATTGTAAAGTAACCTCCAATTAAAATAAATAAATTTATATTTTAAAAAAGAAAGTATCAATTCTTCAGTGCTCAGCCTTCTTTATGGTCCAACTCTCACATCTATGGGCTTCCCTTGTGGCTCAGCTGGTAAAGAATCCACCTGCAATGTGGGAGAGCTGGGTTCGATCCCTTGGTTGGGAAGATCCCCTGGAGAAGGGAAAGGCTACCCATTCCAGTATCTGGCCTGGAGAATTCCATGGACTGTATAGTCTATGGGGTCACAAAGAGTTGGACACGACTGAGTGACTTTCACTCTCACTTTCATACATGACTACTAGAAAAACCATAGCTTTAACTATATGGACCTTTGTGGGATGATAATTATAATTGTAGAAATTCTTCCCAAGAAGCATGGAGTCTGAACCCCACACTAGATTCCCCACCTCAGGGATCCTGCACCAAGAAGACAAGCCCCCAGAATGATTGGCTTTGAAGGCTAACGGAACTTACTTTTGAGAGTAGCGGAGGACTGTAGGAAATAGAGATTCCACCCCTAAAGGGATCTAACACTCCCAAAACCAGGGCAGAAGAAATATTCTGAAAAGATGCCTAGGTCTACCCCTCCTGCTGATCTTAGAGCCTCCCAGAGAGGCAGAAGGCCAATGGAGTTCACACTGGAAACATAAACACTGGCAGCTAGTATTTCTGAAAGCTTGTTCTACCACACGGAGAAGGCAATAGCACCCCACTCCAGTCCTCTTGCCTGGAAAATCCCATAGATGGAGGAACCTGGTTGGCTGCAGTCCATGGGGTCGCTGTGAGTTGGACATGACTCAGTGACTTTCACTTTCACTTTTCACATGCATTGGAGAAGGAAATGGCAGCCCACTCCAGTGTTCTTGCCTGGAGAATCCCAGGGACGGGGAGCCTGGTGGGCTGCCGTCTATGGGGTCGCACAGAGTTGGACACGACTGAAGCGACTTAGCAGCAGCAGCAGCAGTTCTACCACAAGGACACTGTGGATGGCAAGAGACATCTTGGGATTCTTTCCTCTAGCTTTTTACTGAAGGGACCCAACCCTGCACACCAGCCTGTGGGCACCTGCCGGGAGCCAGTGTGAGGAACTCCACTCATGAGGAAGGAGGCTTGGCATACGCAAAGGCAGGATCAAGCCTCAGGAAACCCCATGTTCCCGAGCATCTACCACAAAACCAGAGTCAATCTACTTTACTGTTTCATGTTCTCACCTACACCTCTGACTTAATGGGGGCTGTTCCCCACCAGTTCTCTCGGAGAAGGAGTAAATGTGCAGCTCCAAGTCAATAAAATTCGCGGGTGTGACAAGAGTGTTTCAACTTACAAACTCCTCTGAAGGTTATCTAGCCTGCCTGTACAGGTTCATCTGGCCACATGTGATTGTTTACAGCCTCCCAACTGTGAGAGGCATGAGATGTTTTAGATTTACTAAAGGCAAATTCTTTGGGGAAGTTAGAAATTATTAGTATAGTGGGTTGGTTAGGAATTATATTGGTGAAGGGTTTTTCATTTGTTGTGCCAATAATTGCTGCTAATTCCCTGCCCTGAGAGTGACAAGGGTGTCTCAGGTCAAGCCTCTCTGCTGGCAAACTAGCTTGTGTGACAGGATTATCCATACTCCTGCCACTACCACATGATTGTTTACTACCTCTCAACTATAAGACAGCACAGAGAGTTTGGAGCATTTTGAGAGTCTTAATTAGTTAAGTCAATGATTGCCACCAGGCCTCCATATCCTTAGGCACCTGGAAATATATTAAATGTATTTGGAATATAGAAAAGGAAATATAGTAGTTTTTGATGTTAACAATATTAGACTTTTTGAATTAACAAATTTTCTCTTTTGTTATAGATCACTGTACTTTGTTATAAATCATTGTGTCCTTGCTATGTAAAAATGTAACTTTATCACTATCTTAAGACTAAATAGATCTTAAGGGGAACATTGGTGAAGGGTTTTCATTTGTTGGGCTGGTGTTCGCTGCTAAATCTCTATATTCCCTGCTCTTATAATGAATATAACTAGAGAAATAAGTATTAACCTTTAAGATTAATCATGTTAACCTTGGCTTAAATAAATTCCTTTCTTGGTTGTGACCCATTACACCCTCACCCTATAGGAATGCAACTTTATCTGCTACCTTCAGAGGGTGGCACCTGGTTTAAGAAAAAACACCCTTGGAAAAAATAAGTTTTCTGGTTATCAGAAAGAAAGGGTCATAAAATGTCAGCAGGCCTCATGGCCAGAAGATGATGTAAAACCCCTAAGACCTTTTTTTTTTAATATAAATATATGTGAAGCACCTGATTTTGATAAAGGTCAGGACTGCTGACCCTCATGTGACTCTGTATTCATCCCTATGTGTAACAAAAGGTATATAAGCAAACCTAAAAATAAATAAATTGGATCAGTTTCTAGAAAGACTGATTCCCCCTGTCGTTTCTTTTTGCTCCCCATTTTTCTGGCTGAATGTGGGTACTCACCAAGCCTGCTAATTTTGCCTGGGCTTCTAAGATTGGACCGGGAGGCCTCAGTGCCTCCTCTCCTTTGGGAGAATGGAAAGATGCCTGTGGCCTACATAGGTGGTGATTGGTATTCCATGTAAACCAAGTTATTCAGCCTCTTTTTCGCCACTAATATTTCCTACTACACTATCCATTTCTAATCTCTCTCTATATCTGTAATTAAATAAGTTCTTTCCTAGGATGCTGATTCCATCCCCACCTTCGAATTACCCTGGATCCACTGGGGCTGGACCCTGGCAGGCACCAGTACTGAGGTGCCTCAAGCCAAACAGCCAGCTGCACATGGACACAGCCCCACCCACCAGCAGGCTAATGTCCTTAAGATCTCCTGAGCCCACAGCTGACCCAAGGCCTGGTCCTGTCCACCAGAGGGGTTAGACATCATCCCACACATCAGTGTGCCAATGCTATGCCCAGGGTCCCCTAGTGCCCTATAGCCAGCTGCTGTGATCAGGCCCCATCCACTCACAGGCCATAAGAAACATCTGGATCCCCAAGAACCCACAGCCAGAGATCTCAGAACCCAGCCCCTGCCAGTGGGCTAGCAAGAGCCCCAGGACCAGCCTTACCCAGCAGTGAGAAGGCACCAGCCCAAGGATCATCTGGGACCTGACCCTACCCATCAGCAAGTCAACCCCAGCTCCAGGATTGCCAGATCCAACAGCCAGAGACTCCAAGACATAACTCTGCCTGCCAGTGGGCAGGCACCAGTCCTAGGATCACCATAATCCCACAGTCTGCCATGTCAGTACCCAGCCCATCACTAGCAGGTTGGCACCAGCCCTGGACTTCCTGGGTCTTAGCCCTGGCCACCAACAGGCCAACATCAGCTCTAGAACACTCTGGGCTCCTCAGCCAGCCACCATGGAATCAAGAGCCAGCCACCAAGGGGTTGATATCAGCCTCAGGATTATCTCAAATCTCACAGCCAGCCATGTCAGGAACCAGCCCCACCTACTAGCAGAGCAACTCTAGGTCCAGGACATCCAGCCCTAAAAACATCCACCCTAAAATCAGCTTCCACAATGGGGCCACAACTAGCCCCAGAATCCCCCAGGGATCTGCAGCCAGCTGCCTTGTGACTCAGCCCCACCCCACAGTGATGGGCATTCTCCACACAAGGCAGGGCCTGCCAACCAGCTAAACCAGGGGCCAGATACACATTCCAGATTTCTCACAGTAGTTAGCCCACCACAACAGAAGAATGCACACAGCCCACATCGGGGTCACCCCTGGAGTGTATGTAGCTCTGTAGACCAAAAGGGAGTGTGCTGTTCAGACACACAGGAAGTCTCCTACAAAAGACCACTTCTCCAAGGTCAAGAAACATAAACAACCCATAAAATACATAGAGATAAAAACAGTAAATTAGGCAAAATAAGGTGACAAAGGAATATGTTCCAAAGGAAAAAAACAAGATAAAAGCCCAGAAGAAGAGGCACACATGCATGCTCACATATAAACCACAGAATATTAAACCACAAAAACCTGAAATCTGGTCATATGCAACAACATGAATTATCCTATAAGGAATTATGCTACATGAAATAAGTCAGAGAAAAACAAATACTGCATGGTTTCACTTATATGTGATATCTGAAAAGCAAAATAAATGTACAAAAAGAACAAAACAAAACAGAATTACAGATACAGAGAATAAACAAGTGGTTGCCAGATGGCTGGGGATTAGGTAGATCAGGGAGAAAAGAAATAGGTGAGGGAAATTTAAGAAGTAAAAACTTCTAGCTGCAAAATAAATGAGTCACAGGGATGAAATGTACAATGCAAGGAATAAAGTCAATAATTACATAATATCTTTGTAAGGTGTTTGTAAATAGAGCGGTGATCATTTTGAAATATGTAGAAATATGAAATCTCTCTGTTGTGTAACAGAAACTAAAATGGTGTTTTAGGTCAATTATACTTCAAACACACACACACACACATAGAAAAAGATATCAAATTTGTGGTGACCAGAGGCAGGGGGTGGAATTGGATGAAGGTGATCAAAAGGTAAAACATGATAAATACAGTTAACACTGCTACAGGTTATAATGGAAGTTGCTAAAGAGACCCTGATGCTGGAAAAGATTGAAGGCAGGAGGAAAAGTAGAAGATGGAGGATGAGATGGTTGGATGGATGGCATCAACAACTCAATGGACATGAGTTCGAGCAAGCTCCAGGAGGTACTGAAAGAGAGGGAAGCCTGGCATGCTACAGTCCATGGGGTCACAAAGAATCAGACAGGACTGAGTGACTGAACAAGAACAAAAGAGAGTAAATCTTGTTCTCAACATAAAGAAAAGGTTCCCCCAATTTGTTTAATTTTGTATCTATATGAGATAAGGGATGTTCACTAAACTTAATGCTTTATGATAATCACTTCATGACGTATGTAAGTCAGGTCATTAAGTGGTACATTTTAAATTATACAGTGCTGTATGCCAACTATGTAACAATAAAAAAATAAAGCCATAAATAGATAGATGCTAAATCAATAGAACAACAACAATCCCAAGAATGGGGTATGTTTGTCACTCATCAAGAATTTCAGTAGATTTCTAGAAGACAAAACAAATACAAGTAAGTTGATGATGTAAGTCCAAGTCTGAAGGCAGAAGAAGACCAAAGTCCCAGTTTGAAGACAGGCAGGCAGAGGGAAATAATTATTTTCTACTCAACTTTTTATTCTGTCCAGGCCTTTAGTGGATTGCATGTGGCCCACCCACGCTGGGGAAGACAAGGGGCTTCACTGTCTGCAGATTAAAATGCTAATCTCACTAGGAAACACCCTCATAAACATGTCTAGAGATAAAGTTTTACCAAACACTTGGGCATTTCATGTCCCAGTCAAGGTGATACATTAAAATTAACCATCACACTGTTCAAGCAATCTCCAGGAAAACCCAAAGAAAATAGTGGAGACAAAAACAAGGACATTAGAGGAAGCTTTAGCCTCTGACCGCATAGCCACAGCAAACATGGCCTAACTGCTAGCCAGATAAATAGATAAAACAGATAAAACAGTCCCTTAAAGGCCTGTATGCCTGTTCTTTTACCCAATACATTATGTCTAGCTTTCAAAAAAATTATGAAGTATACTAAAAGGCAAAAACAAATAAACAAACACAAGAACACCACAGCTTGAAGAGATGGAGCAAGCATCAGAACCAGAATCAGATGTGACAGAGATTTTGGAATGCTCAGACTGGGAATGCAAGACCCCTGTGGTTAATATAGGGGGTTCCCTGATAGCTCAGGCGGTAAAGAATCCCGCTGCAATGCAGGAGATGCAGGTCCAATTCCTGGGTTGGGAAGATCCTCTGGAGAAGGGAAAGTCTATCCATTCCAGTCTTCTGGACTGGAGAATTCCACAGACTGCATATTCCATGGGGTCACAAAGAGTCAGACATGACTGAGCAACTTCACTTTCACTTTTCACTTTCATTCAAGAAGGAAATGGCAACCCACTCCAGCATTCTTGCCTGGAGAATCCCAAGGATGGAGGAGCCTGGTAGACTGCCGTCTATGGGGTCGCACAGAGTTGGACACAATTGAAGCGACTTAGCAGCAGCAGTGGGGAAAAAATAGAAAACATTCAAGAACAGATGGGTAATGTAAGCAGAGAGATGGAAACACTAAGAAAGAAAAGAAAATGATAGGAATAAACAACACTTTAACGGAAATGAAGAATGTCTTTGGATGGCTCATCAGTAGACTGAACACAGCCAAGAAAAAAAAAATCAGTGAACTTGAAAATATAGCCGTAGAAACTTTCAAACTTGAATATAAATAGAAAAACGAATTTGAAATATGGCAAAGATTATCCAGAACTGTGTCACAATTACCAGAGTTGTCGCATACATATAATAAGAATTTCACAAGGAAAAGAAAAAGCTAAAGAACAGAAGAAATATTTGAGGTGATAATGGCTAAGAATTTTCCAAAACTAATGATAAACTATAAACCCAACTCAAAGAATAGCACGCAGGACAAATACCAAAAAAATGAAAACATTATACCTGAAGCTATTATATTCAAACCACATTAAAAGAAATATGAAAAGAAAATCTTGGAGAAAGGAAAACAAACCCCCCCAAAAAAGCCCTAGAAAAATAAAAACTATACAGAAGAATCATAACTTTAAAATGTTGCAAACTAAAATGTGCATAATTTTGAGAAATTGCTAATGTATAAGAAAACAATATTCCACTTGGCCTTGACACTATATTCTCTCTCAAGTGGCATAGATAAGGGTAATGGTACTTGACCCACAGAGAAGGAAATGGAAACATGTTAACATAGTCATAATAATGAAAAGCCTTTTAGTTGATTTTGAGATTTAAGAATTAACCAATAGAAATAAGATTAATTATGTTTACATAATATATTGTGAATGTTTTCAATATTTAAAAAATGCTAAAGGTAGAGATATATCTGTCAGAAATTGAACAATGGAAAGAGCAATATGTAAAAAAAAAAAAAATTCCCACAAAAAATATGTATCTTACAATGCAGGGATTCAGAAGAGATTATTGAAAGTGGATACAAAAAATATAGATGTATAAAAAATTGATAGATGGACAGATAGGTATATACGCTTGGAAGTTGGAAGAAAAACCAATAGAATGCTATCATGCCTGATTAATTAGAATAAATGGAAAGAAGAAAAAGGGGCAGAGACACAGGTGTTGTACAAGAGAGAGAAAGTCTTAGCCTTAGGAAAGTATATAATGTCAGTAACTACTCTCAGTCATAAATCAAAAAGTAAAAAAGCACATTATTTAGAATTATGGACATAATGTCCAGGAGAACTAAAAACAGAAACAATTAAATTGATTGCCTCTGGTGAGTAAAACTGAAGCTAGAGTAGAATAAGGGCAAAAAGATTATTTATTACAAACTATTCTGTCTTTTTATTTTTAACACAGAAATAGATTTTTCTGATAAAAAATAAAACTTTAATGACTTTAAAAAGAAACTTAAAATAAATTTTAAACCTTTAATAGTATAAAGATCCTTTCATGAGAAACCCAGCAAAGGTGCTTTTTAATGGACTTCATTCATCTAAGCTAGCAGCACAGAACCCTACCAGAGAGGGTGATGCCTCTAGGTAGTTGGTCTTTTTGCTGGAACTTCAAACACCCAAAGAAGATAAAATACACTTGACATATCCCTTAGCATAGTGTGTTAAGGGAGGGGGCGGGTGGAGGGAAGCTACCTGTAAAGTATGAGAGAAGATGTCCCACAGTGAAAACACTTCTCAACAAAGGATACTAAGAAAGGAAAGATTAACACTGGATTTTTCCAATCAGGAGGAATAAAACCTAAGGAAGGGAAAAAAACAAAACAAAAAACCTAGAGGTGTGCAATATAGGATTGTATCATGGAGTGCGTTCCAACTGAAACAGGTATTTGTGCGTCAAGAATGGGGATATAATCAACATGCTTTCACGTCTTGAAATCTGAAGATTGTTATAAATTTATAATTATCAGTGAACTGTCATAAGGAAACAAGTTCTAGTGCCAAGCCTGTAGTGGGAATTCAGGTTTGCCAACAGAAAAGACAAGAAAAAGGATTTAGGGTTCAAGGACCCAGATTCAAGACCATGCTTTGCAACTTATTAAGTATGGGATGTTGGTAAAATCACATACATTTCTGAAACTACTTTCTCTTTTCTCTCTGAATCTCTATTTCTATCTTTAGTAGAGATAATAAATAGTAACAATAGTAAGAACAGTAGTAACAATAACAACAACAAAAAAAAACCTAACCAACCAAATATATCTTCTAGGTCTATTCTCACAATAATATGATGTCAGTTCATTTTGTGTATCAATTTGACTGGCCACTGTGAATCCAGATTAAACATTATTTGTAGAGTCTGAGGAATGCTTCCAGACTAGTTTAGTATTTGAATTGAACAGACTCTGTAAAGTAAACTGCCCACTCTCATATGTGTGGGCATTATCCAATCATTCCAGGGCCTAAATAGAACAAAAGACAGAGTAAAGACAAATTTGCCTATTTTTCCTGCCTCATGGATTGAACTAGGACATCACATTTCATCTTCTCTGGCCTTCAGACTGGGATTTACATGCTCCACTCCCCTAGTTCTCAGGGCTTTGGACTGAATTACACCACTAGGTTTCTTGAAGACCCAAGAGATAAGCAGATGGCAGATCCTAGGGCTTCTAAAAATTCAAAAAAATTAAAAAAATTGAACTAATTCCATATAATAAATCTCCTTTTTTCCCACTGGGTGTGTTTCTCTCCAGAACCCCAACTAACATAAAAGAGATATGTGCTTAAAACTTTCAGCAGTTATACAAGAATCAGTTATGATAATTGTCATCCAGGAGCAAGTCCCTTTTTTCCCATGCGGTGGCTGATGCTGTGCATCTATCCCTATTGGGAGCTGGATAACTGAGGCAAGCATAAATAATAAATGATTTTTTTTTTTTTTTAAAGTCCAGTTCAGTACTTTGACAGTTACAGGGAGACTGACAAAGCTACTGTGTGGCTCTGTGTCCTGCCAACGAAAGGAAGGAGGTCATGACAACAGCAGCTAGCTTGAGATACCACCGTATTAACTGATCACCATCTATTAGCAAATTCTGACCTACTGAATGCAGCTCTTGCCTATAATTTTCTGCTTACACCTGCAGAGTACTATAAGAATGACAAAGAAACATAAATGTTATAACTAATCTGTCACAATAGCCTAGAAACAGAGTTGACAAACATTTCCTCATATGTCCTTGAGAAATTGATAATTTTAAGGGATGAGTAGAAGATTTTCACCAAAAGAGAAATGTATCATATTTAAGGAAGAAATAAATAAGACAGAGAAATAAGTTTTTAACATGGAATTGGTAACAGGTTTTACAAAATAAAAGTTATAATTGCAACTTTTGGGCTTATATTTATTTAGCAGAAATAAAATGTGTTGTATATGATTTCTAGGAAACATGTACCATTTAGCAAGGCACTGGGAGCACAACCAAAATACAGAAAAAAATTAAAGGCAGAAGATTTATATTCTTATGTCCTTAAATACTAGGTGAGTCAAGAACACAAGTGTTAAGTTTAACTAATTAAGTCTGAAGTTTCAGTGTAACGGTTAAGGATATGCTGCAGGAATGAACAAGCCCCACAACTTCAGTGGAACAATGTGATAAAGCCTTATTTCTCAACATAAAATCTGCTGTGGTTCCACATAAATTTCCAACTCTGTGTTTCCTGTGGTAGCTCAGTGATAAGGTTACTTTCATCTTATGTCTCTACCATCAACATGCCAGAGTGAAAGAGAGCTGAAGACAGTTGTTTAAGCAATCCAATGCTTTGACCCGGAAGCAACTCAAATCACTCCACTCATAACACTTTGCCGTGACTAATCATACGACCCTGCCCACCCTAAAAGAAGTGTTGAGGCCACTTTCCAAGGTGCCTGGAATAAGCAAAAGAACAAATATTCATGAGCACTACAGAAGCTTCAGTGAACAGGCACCATTCATTCCCTGCTATTCTGCTTACTGATTACTCTCTCCCATTAGTGAGAGTAATATGCAAATGAACTAAACAGAAATTAGTGGCAAAACACAAGGCCTAACTAGTTCAATTGGGAGGGAAGGTCTGGAGGGAAGTCCAGATTAGAGAACCCAATGGATGAAGGGAATCTTGAATAATGAAGATATGTTGGAATTTTCACTGAGATAACTATGATTGGTGTAAATAAACTGAGAGTTCCTGAACCCATGATTCATCTCCTCTTTATCACTACCTTGACAAAGCTCATTCATGAGTTGCTGACAAGCAAAGTCTCATGCTTGGAGTACTCACTCAGCACCTTGTTTCCACCAAGGGTAACTTAGACCACCCAGAAGGAATGAGAAACCATCACTGATAAGTCATAAAGGAAAAAGTAAACAGGACAAAATGGGAAGCTGAAATGGAGGATGAAGTTACTTTGCACAGGGAATTTTTGAGGGCAAGATGATGAAAGGATACCCCCAAATAAAAATAAACAGGAGTTTACAGAATTTTCTCGACTGCGGTACCTGCTGTCTGCGATCAGTTGCCTCCAGACTCTAGCACAAATCTCCTTGGATGACCTTTCAAGGAAAAAAAAATTGAATAATTTAGGTAACTGGACTTGGTTTCTGTTTGGGGACATATGGTCAGGAGTTTGCCTCGGTTTGTGTGGCTGATAAAAAAGGAGGATTTGGGGTTTGTTTGGATATTTTCTGTGTTATGCTTGTAAATGCTGCATTTATGTGCCAGTAGCTTTTATGGTAGTTTTTGATTCAAGGTCATTGATCTATACTGACATCAGTAGCATTTTTGAGCTCTGAGGGTATACAAAAAGGGTTACAGGTTATACCACTAAATTTCCTTCTAACTCCTAAGACATAAGTGTATCTCTTTTAGCCTTGGTTTTTAATATTTTTGCAAACGTAGAAAGTCCTTTTATAAAAACTCTTTCTTTAAAAAAGAAAAAAATAGTGATTTTCATAGAAGTAGGCTTGTTTGCTCATATTCAGATTTCACAGAAGAGGGCTACTTCACTCCTATTCAGAACATCATTCACTGGCCTTCAGGGACATTTTTGTTACGGACGGACAGACAAAACTTGACATGAGGGAAAGCAGCCTAGTGAAACATGAAAAATCATCACAGTCACAGTCACAATCCCACGGAAACAGCTCCCTTTTTAAAATATCCAGTAGGGAAGTAGAAGTTACAAATTGACTCCTATGAAATTCTGCCTCCCACCTGTTTTATAATTAAGAAAGTTACTTGACTTTTAATAGGCTTCAATTTCTTCACCAGTGAATAAGATGGTCTCTGTGACTGCTTACTACTGCAAAAGGCTAGCAACAAAATTCATGATGTGGGACCACCAAAAGAAGCATGTGGATTAATCACTTACAGCCTCCCTTTCTTGTAAATCAACATAAACTACCACTTCAAAATGAGATCCCTGGCTTCTTACCATGACTGTGGTGGTCTTATGGGATCTGGGGAGCCATGATGCTCTCAGGAGGCCTGGTGTCTTGCCTGAGCCTAGTAAATGACTTCTAGGTCAGCCCAGGAAGAAACAGAAATAGAGTATTGGGAAGGCACCTGGACCAAGGAAAGGATTAAGGCCACTGAAACACTTGATACTTCTAAAGTTTTCTCCGTCTTTTGAAACCAACACTCAGACCTCAAACAGAGGTAACAACTGAAGTTCATATGACATCCCCTGTGCTTGGTATTTATTCCCTCATTCTATTTTTTCCTTCTATTTACTATCATCAAACATGATAGTCCAGAGACTTCTCTGGCAGTCCAGTGGTTAAGACTTCACCTTCAAATGCAACTAATGAGGGGTAGATCCCTGGTTGGGGAGCCAAGATCCTACATGCCTCATGGCAAAAAAAAAAAAAATTGAAAAAACAGAAACAATATTGTAGCAAATTCAATAAAGACTTTAAAAAATAGTCTGCATCAAAGAAAACCTTAAAAATAAAAAGTATGATTTGTCGAAGGCTTCCCCCTTCATTTATCCCCCAAACTATTGATATTTATTGGTCCTGCCATGCTAGGATTCAGAAAATTATAAGGCACATTTTAGTTCTAATAAGTCATGCTCCTTTATCCTTAAACCCATTTTGGAGCCTCCAGAAGGTTGTGACTCTCAATTTAAAAATTGCTGTGACTAACAAACTCCAAATCTCTCACTATGTTCAGCAAGAGTTCATTAACAAGTAAACTCAAAGCCTGACAGGTTATTGCCTTTATACAAATGACCTTATTAACCAGCATAGTTAACAATGTATTCGGTAGGCACTGAGCCTTTCTTTAAGGAAGCTCCTACATAACCAGACTATCTAAATTAATAGATTTCTGCTGAACTGTTTACATGTTATTACGGGTAAATCTCATTAGCCAGTCAACAAATGCACTAAATTACCAAAACAAATAATCTGAACCAAACATAATAAGTGTATGTTGCATAGATGCTCTCCTCATTATAACTGGGTACTTTCAGTTAATATAAATATTTTTGATCCTATGTCTCACTAATCTGTACCAGCTTCTTTATCTACTATATTGAATTTGCTCATCAAATATTCACAAAATGCCCTCCAGACACCCTTTTTGCTTTCTTATTGCTTAAAAGAAGCATCAGTAATAACTTTGACATTTTGTTACTTCATTCCTCCAGCCAACATTCATCCAGCACTTCTTTGGGCTAAGAGCCTGGTAACTCTTCCCTGAACAATTGCAGTCACCTACTCACTTGTTCACCTGCAATAACCTTGAATCTTGCAAACTATTTTCCACATGGAAGCCTAAGACTGAGGCTTCCCAAGCCTCTTAGGACAAAGACCAAAATGCTTGTTTGAGGCCATAAGGCTCTTCATGGTCTGGCCTCTACCTGTCTTTCCAGCATCATTCAGCATCACATTTTCTCTCACTTTCTATGTATCAGTCACAACCATGTTCTTTCAAATCCTCATACTTGCCATATATTCTCCTCCTCCCCAGTCTGTGAAAATTTACCTGTTCTGCCTCAAACACCCTTCCATCACCTTTCAAGAATTGGCTTCTAATTGTCTTTCAAAATTCAAATCACTTCATTAGCAAACTCTCATCTGACCTTTCAAGTGGACCAATTATCCCTAGTATATACTAGGATATACTAGGATATCCTAGTATATACTCTCATTACAACCTTTGTCTAAATGATCACATTTGTAATGCCAAATTTATTTCTGTGATAATTTAATGTCTGTCTGCCCTACTAGACTCAAAATTCCACAAGTTAGGGTTGTCATTCTATCTCCATTTAAAAGCGTAATAACAGGTACATAACCAAGTCTCAATAACTATGTATTGAATAAATGAATAAACAATAAATATCAGGATATATGAAATGCTTGAAACATCTGTATTATAGTATACTGACACATATATATGGAATTTAGAAAGATAGTAATGATGACCTTGTATGTGAGACAACAAAAGAGACACAGAGGTATAGAATGGACTTTTGGACTCTGAGGGAGAGGGAGAGGGTGGGATGATTTGGGAGAATGGCATTGAAATAGGTATACTATCATATAAGAAACGAAGTGCCAGTCTATGTTCAATACAGGATACAGGATGCTTGGGGCTGGTGCACGGGATGATCCAGGGAGATGATATGGGGTGGGAGGTGGGAGGGGGCTTCGACATTGGGAGATCGTGTACACATGTGGCTGATTCATGTCAATATATGGCAAAACAAATACAGTATTGTAACGTAGAATAAAGTATTAAAAAAAAGAAAATAAAAACAAAGCTCTTCAAAAAATAGAGACTAGGTACAATGAAAACTGGTCACTTGTGGGGGTCCAAAGACCTTTGGACACCCTCCATTTTAATAGCGCTCCATACTGTTGATCCTCACCTTTCTCAAGTTGAATCCAAAATTTGTATTTCCCAGAATCCCATTCTTTTCGTACATAGACGTATAGCTAGTTACGATCAAACAGATGCACCAAGAGACTTGGAAGGCAGATTTGACAATTATGAGCACCAGGCTCTTCTCACATAAACAACTGCAGAGACATTCGACATTCCACAGCAGAGTGGGTGTTCTGATACTCGATCTTTGCCTTGTTGGTGTTGAGAAACAGGGAGAGGCAGCAGTGGGATTTCTATAAGGCTGAGTTCAGAGGAGCTGGGGCATTGCTCTTAGCTTTTTATTTCTGACTGCACAGCCTTCGCTAAAGACGGTTTTCTGACATTTCTTAGAAACTGCACAAGCTAACTAACTCCCTTTCAGCTTCAGCTAACTGAAACAGATTCTTTGATCTATCCAGAAACTCCAAACTGATACCCTTGAAGAAAACCTTTGCAACATGTGCATTGCAAACAAAAGCTTTCCACACTAAAAGCTCACACAAATCTAATTTATAAATATAAACAACCCAAAAGAATATGGATAGACAGTTCTCAGAAGCACACTGGTTATATGATCAGGGAAATACAAATTAAAACTATCATGGAATACTGTATTTTTAATCTATGAGACTTAAATAAATGAATAAAGATAAATATCCATCATAGAAAAGGATACAGAGAAATGGGTACTTTCATTAATTATTTGGAAGAAGGGAGGGTGTATAGTCATATATTTAAGCATTCTCATTAAGGTTTAAACAATACAGTTCCACAATATTATTAATATTATTTAAAATTATTCCTGGAATTTCTAGTCAATGTGATAAGACTAGCAAAAAGAGTAAAGTATCAATATTAGAAATCAATAGTTTTGATATGTTTCACTTGCATATAATTTTTTTACCTAGAAGAGTCAGGACAATCAATTGTTCTAATTATTAAGATTTTAATGAGGCAGTCATATATAAGGCAAAAAAAATTTTAATCAGCCTTTTCTATAATTCATAAATAATTAGAAATGATATTAAAAACAAAACTCCATATCCAAAAGCAATGGAAGTCACTATAACACATTGAAAAGACTCAGAAAAAAGTATAAAAAGCCTCATGAAAAACAAACTATAAAAATTACTGATACATGTTAAGGAGAAAATTTAGATATATAACATAAAGGCAAAGACATGTTTGTGGATGATTACTGTATCAACGTTCATGTAACAAAAAAACTGGAAGCAAATGTTCATATATAGGAAATACAATTTGCTTTGCAATACATCAACAGGATGAATCCTCTCCAAAAAAAAAACAAAACAAACAAAAATCAGTTAAAAAGAATGAGATAGAAACTCATAGAAACAGAAAGTAAAGTGGTAGTTATCAAAGCCTAGGGAGTGAGGAGTGGAGTAAAATGGGAGATGTTGGTCAGAAGGTACAAACTTCCAATTAAGTTTTAGGGATCTATCGTACAACACGGTGATCATAACTAATAATAAGGTAATATACCCTTGAAAACTGCAAAGTGAGAGTGTATCTTTTAAAAGTTCTTACCACACACACACAAAAAAATGGCAATTATATGACATGATGGAGATGTTAGCTAATACTACAGTGGCAATCATTCTGCAATATGTAAGTGTATCACATCAACTCAGTGTACACTTTCCACTTACATAATGTTATATGTCAATTATATCTAAAGGGGGAAAAAGAATAAGGTAATTCTATAAGTACCAACATGAAATATTGCAAGCCAAATTTTTGTTATAACAAAATGTGATCTGTTTTATTGTTTAAAAGAAATGTCTGACCAGACATACTAATATATAGAATACAGACATAATCTCCAAAGATATTGTATCAGACACCTCTTGTGCACGTCTTAAATCACCCCAGCACTTCCAGCCTTTTCCCACAGCCACTGCTGCTTCTACGTGGTCTTTGACCAGCCTTGCACAGGCACAAGGTGACCTCATTTCAGTTCACATGAGGTACACCTAAGCTTCTTGGCCCAGGGAAAGCTCTGATCAGCATTTTCTATGGCTCCTTAGACTCTCAGGGAACAAAGGGACAAGACAGAAACTCTCACTTTTTGCTTTACACACTGTATATGATTTAAACTTATCTTTTTTAAAAAGCATTCACTTTTACAATTTATAAAAGTGTAGAGAATCAATAGGACAATCACAAATTCAATAAAAGGGTGTGAAAGGGGGAAGAATCTAGCCAGATGGATGGCCAGGATGAATAGATATTTTGTGGCACTATTTATAAAGACTGAAAACACAAGAATAACAGGATTATCAGGGATGATGAAGTTCAATTTTAAACACAGTGCATATGAGGCAACAACATCCAGGAAATAATGCAATAGTATGAAAATTATTTTTCCATGATCTAGCTCAGGGTATTTAATCATGTATAAAGAGTCTCAATATTAATTCAATTTAAATAAGACAGGCAAGATATGAGTTTTCAAGCAACCTGTTAAAACAAAGCTTAGTAAAATCCTAGTTTTTAAGCAACAAGCAAAATTAATTATATAAGATTTGGAAGGTATAATTTATAAAACTGAAAAATATAATTTGTTCTACTTTTGCAATTCTGATCTAATGGGAAAACTTTAATCATTTAATTCTTAGCCTTGACTGTCACTTGATGTCATATCTGAAACCATTGCACTATATTGTGTGGCTTAAATCCAGCAATGTTATTCTACTCAGTTGTTGAAGCAAGGTTTCCAAAGCTGGACTTCATGGATTGTAGAAGCTGAATATTTATCCACTCAGTTTGACCTCAAACACCTATTCCCTTTACTCTAATTACCCAGATGTTACCATTTTCTATGTATGCCATGAAGTGAAAAGTTTAAACTCACTGGATTGAAATGCTCTCAATGAATAAAATTATATACTGTTTTATGAACTCACTAAAGATAGTCTCCATTCATTTGTCTGAATAGCATATCAAAAATTCTATTTAGGTACCAAATAAAATATGAGGCATATATCCTATTGCATATGTACTACATTTTTATCTATTTTTTATAGAAGTAAATAAAAACATATTTTTTTCCAACATAGTACTCCACAGAATCATGAGATGGAGACAATGATATTCAAAAGAGCCTTCTTGCTGGTTTTTCCTTTGTCACCCTTTATTGCAGGCTAAACTAAAATTAACTTTCCCTTTCACATCTACATAACATTACCACCTTGCTTTGGTGTGTCAAAGAAACGAATTAAAACTCATGTTGACGTGACCAAATGCATGGCATGCGTTGAAGTCATTCGGGACAAGACAGTTTTTGTACATGGTGAAAAGAGTCAAGAATAGTTTTAGTCCTTCCTGTCCTACAAACTAAGCCATCACCATCATCCCCTTTCTAGATAACTAGTGAGCCTCATAGTTCAGTAGGTAAAGAATCCACCTGCAATGCTGGAGACCCCAGTTCAATTCCTAGGTTGGGAAGATCCAGTGGAGAAGGAATAAGCTACCCACTCCAGTATTCTTAGGCTTCTCTTGTGGCTCAGCTGGTAAAGAATCTGCCTGCAATGCAGGAGATCTGGGTTCGATCCCCGGGTTGGGAAGATCCCTTGGAGAAGAGAAAGGCTCGCCTGGGGAATTCCATGGACTTTATAGTCCTTGGGTCACAAAGAGTCGGACACAACTGAGCGACTTTTACTTTCAGTGAACCTCAAACTCTTTCCACTTCATTCCATCAAAATAAATTCTTAGGACATTACCTAATAAACTCATTTAAGACAAGATATAAATCTGTAATAAAGCCAATAACTATCTCCCCCAAGTATATCTTTATTTTTATAAGAGAAAAACTTTAACAGTTCTTTCAGATATTAGTATCAGGTTGATCAAGTACTCTACACAAAAGAAATATTTTCAAATCCCCAAGTCTGGACTAGTTAGGTAGCTAAATGACCAATCCATTATTCCTACAAATGTATAGTTTAAGACTTAGAGTAAAAACACTAGATGGAAGAAGGAGCTATTATTTTCTTCAAAGGGAAAATGAATTTGTGCCCAACTAGCTGTTTATCTTGAATTAGCTAGCTTCCTGTCATTCGTGGTCTGACTACTTTTCCCATATCCAAACCTGAAGTTATCCATATCACCCAGAATTGCTCACTGGGTGCTTTTTGTTGTTAACATAGGAGTAATACAGTAACTAGGACCACTAGTCACTGTGTCTGCAAGAAAACTGAAAATCTAATACATACATGCTTACTCCACAGCTTGACCACCACTGCTTCCCAAAGGATTATATTCTATTTTTTCATTTCACAACCAGATAGCATATTCAAAAGCAGAGAAATTACTTTGCCGACTAAGGTCGTTCTAGTCAAGGCTATGGTTTTCCCAGTAGTCATGTATGGATGTGAGTTGGACTGTGAAGAAGGTTGAGCGTCGAAGAATTGATGCTTTTGAACAGTGGTGTTGGAGAAGACTCTTGAGAGTCCCTTGGACTGCACGGAGATCCAACCAGTCCATTCTGAAGGAGATCAGCCCTGGGATTTCTTTGGAAGGAATGATGCTAAAGCTGAAACTTCAGTACTTTGGCTACCTCATGTGAAGAGTTGACTCATTGGAAAAGACTCTGATGCTGTGGGGGGATTGGGGGCAGGAGGAGAAGGGGACGACCGAGGATGAGATGGCTGGATGGCATCACGGACTCGATGGACGTGAGTCTGAGTGAACTCCGAGAGACGGTGATGAACAGGGAGGCCTGGTGTGCTGCAATTCATGGGGTCACAAAGAGTCGGACACGACTGAGCGACTGAACTGAACTGAACTGAACATGCTTACTCCACAGCTTGACCACCACTGCTTCCCAAAGGATTATAAATATTCTATTTTTCATTTCACAACCATGAACATTAAGAAACCATACATATTTAGTGCTATTTCTCTTTGAAATGCACCACTCTACATAGGTTCTATACATAAAGCAGTGAGACATAAAAAGTTTCTGTCCCTTGCACACAGGTTAGCAGAAAACATAAATGTGGTTTTGACCTATAGACATTGAAGGGCAATTGTTAAAGGTGACTGAGAAGTAAGGAAAAAGAAGTGAACCACTAAACTTATTAACTCAAATAATAACTTAAGTCTTATTCAACTTTCATCAAATACTTTCCAAGAAAAAAGGTAACATACAAAGTGTTCAAATACCAACTTTAGGATTGTGAGCTCTGTTTCCGCTACAACTGTGAACTGCCTTCAGGAGTCTTTTCACTGAGGGAGATAGGGAGACATTTGACTTTCTGTGACCTGGGCTTCTCCTGGGTGGGTGAGTCTTCCACTCTTCCTGCTCCACCCAGAAGAAACATTCAGAGTAAACACTTTTTACTCTAGCCCCTCCTCCACATAAGGAGCCTGGCAGGCTACAGTCCACGGGGTCGTAAAGAGTCTGACATGACTGAGTCACTTCACTTTAATAGATTCAATGGTGTAAAAATACAAAATACAGCCTAACTCAGAGTTTGTGCCACAGTTATGGCAGCTGCAATCCCTTCGGGAACTCCCTCGCGAGGTGGGTATTAGAAGTGGTGGATGGTCTCGCGATGTGTGGTTGGGACTCACTGTGGGCCAAGGTTAACTGCCCAACTTTGGTGTTTGGTCAGACCCCTTTGGGGTCCACTCTGAGTTCTCTGCCAGGCTTCCTGGTTAGGGCGGGACAGGCAACTCACGCTGGGTGGGTCAGGCGCACGGCCCCACCCCCGGGGTACACGCCTGAGCAATGACCCACATTTACTGTGTTCGACTAGGGGATGTTGCAGGGCCCTCCATCTCTCTCAACTAGAGGTATAGGTCCCTCCACATCAGCTGCACATCTGCACCTGCACCCAGCCCTACTGTCTGCTGGGCAGAGCACCTGTGGGAAGGTGTGGGGAGAAGATGGCCCCAAGGGTACTACCCACAAAAGTGTGTGTGTCGCTTGCTCCATCATGTCTGACTTTTGGCAACCCCATGGACTGTAGCCCACCAGGCTCCTTTGTCCATGGGATTCTCCAGGCAAGAATACTGATGTGGGTTGCCATTGCCCTCTTCCAGGGCATCTTCTGACCCAAGGATACAACAAGAGTCTCTGACTTCTCCTGCATTGGCAGGTGAGTTCTTTAGCATTAGCGCCACCTGAGAAGCAGAAAGGAATAGAAAAGAGAAGTTTTTCTTTCTTTCTTTTTTTTTTTTTTCCACAAACCATCTCTGTTAATGGTCGGTGCTTGTTTCCTAAAATTTACCAGGTTTTTAGAGGAAAAGGCTGGGACTTAAAGCCCCTTTAAGTGGCTTCCCTTATGGTTTAAATAGGTCTTTGGGGGCTTCCTTTGTGGCTCAGATGGTAAAGAATATGCCTGCAATGCAGGAGACCCAGGTTCAATCCCTGGGTTGGGAAGATCCTCTGGAAAAAGGAATAGCAACCCACTCCAGTATTCTTGCCTGGAGAATTCCATGGACAGAGGGGCCTGGTAACTAGTCTATAGGGTTGCACAAGAGTCAGGCATGACTGAGTGACTGACACACTTTTCATATTTTCAGAAACTGATTTCATGGTGCTAATCTTTACATCTCCTCATATCCAAAAAAGGACTAAATCCCTTCATGATGACATCAATTCCTCGTGACTAGCAGAAAACCTTTTGTAAAATAAGTGCTTGATTGCACTGAACTCCCCCTTCACCAAAATCATATATATTGACCTTCCCCTACTACCTCTTTGGAACAATTTCTCAGAGCTATGTGACGTACTCTGTCCTGGGGTGCAGTCCTCATTTTTCCCCCAGATAAAACTTAACTTGCAAACCTCACATTGTGCATCTTTTTTAATAAACAAAGGTATTGCCAAAATTAATTTGTAAAAGACTTCCATTTAATTGGCTTAAAGAAGAGTAAGCGCTTATAGCTTATATAAATATTCATAAATATAAAACTGGTCAAAATGAATTTCAGGTTTATGTCATCTGGGAAATATTCAATACTAAACTATAATATTTGGTACTGAAGGTGGCTTAATCTTGTTGGCCTGATTAATATAGACATATCTTTAGAGTCATCAGTGTAAAGTATGTCAGTTGTATCTAAGTTTACTAGAGATCAAATAAAACATTATTCTTTCTGTTACACATTTGTCAATAATAAAAGTAACTGTAAAAAACTTATAAGGAAAGCACTATATGTGTTTTCAGTAAAGAAAGTATAAGGAGTGGAATTGCATGTTATTAAGAGAAAAGAATGGAGAAGGCAATGGCACCCCACTCCAGTACTCTTGCCTGGAAATTCCCATGGACGGAGGAGCCTGGTGGGCTGCAGTCCATGGGGTCGCTACGAGTCAGACACAACTGAGCAACTTCACTTTCACTTTTCACTTTCATGTATTGGAGGAGGAAATGGCAACCCACTGCAGAATTTTTGTCTAGAGAATCCCAGGGATGGGGGAGCCTGGTGGGCTGCCGTCTATGGGGTCACACAGAGTCGGACACGACTGAAGCGACTTAGCAGCAGTAGCAGCAAGAGAAAAGAAAGTCTGTTTTCTGATTGTGTCTGGATGGAAAAACCAAAGTGACAGGGAGAGAAAGTGATGGAAGTTTTGTGGAAATTGGATCCTGGGGAAAGGGTTTTGTGCATGGTCAAGACTGAGTAAGTTTAGAATAAATTTAACTGAGTAAATGAATTTTAAAGGTAAGCTGATACAACACCTGAATTTGGGTGTTCTCCTTGTTAAAAGTAGAAGTTTTCTTAAAATGCTGAACCACCTTTATAACAAACTTTAAGTTTCTTTATCTTTTAAGTGATATAGTCTGTATTTTCCTTTGAAATATTTTATTGTCATTTTGGTTAAGAAATTAGTATTGTCGTTGCACAGTGACCTGTGGTCTTATTTGACCACGTATTTTAAAACTTTTGACAAGCTTCCCAAATATCAAATTTTAATGAAAGTTCTTTTGATTTCCAGCTAACTCTGGGGTGCTTTAGGGGGTCCCTGAGGTATTTCAAAGAAAATTATTTAACTAGGATTATTTGGAATGTTAAATTAAATGTAATCATTCATAATTCTAGTTATTATAACCAAGTTTCTTTATTGATTACAGTGCAATCAGATGTTTAACCATGCCTTTTAAGTCTTTTTGTCATTTATAGATATTTTTGTACTCTGATGCGCTTGCAAAAAGTGCTTCATCATCAAAGACTATGCAAGCTGTTGTAACAGTTCCATATCAAAATGATGGCAATGAGAGGATTCCAGCCCATACCCACTTAAAACAAGTTCTCCTGCCTCTGGGACCCCCAGATCAGGCATCTAGAGATTTCTATTCCTTGACAGGCAGGGTCGATGCCCATACTTAGCCTTGAAGCAGTTACAGAAGGACTGTCATCCCTCTGCTTCATAAGAGCATGGGGGTAAAGTCTCTGAAGGAGCAACGAAACAAGAGGGAAGGGGGCAGGGCACAATCTTTAAAAGAATGGCATAGCCATTGGACAAGACAAAAACTGGTTAAAACCAACCAGGTCCAAGATGGCACAAGATTTGACTTCCATCAGACCTTGAGACTCATTATCGAGTTATTTATTAGCATATGCTAAATGAGGCACCCACCAGCACCATGACAGTTCTGAGGCCAACCATAGGAGGCCAAAAAGTGGGTGGTGGCCCAATTCCTGGAAATCCCCACTCCTTCACCAAAATAATTAGAATAGTTCTCCCATTTATTAGCCTTTGAAATTACCCAACCCATAAAAACTAACCACTCCATATTTTCAGGCTCTCACCTTCTGAGATGGACCCCACTCTGTGGGATGTTTCCTCTCTAAATAAATCCATTTCTTAACTGTCACTTCATCTCTGAATTCTTCCATGACACAGCAAGAACCTTAAACTCACCAATCATTACAATTTTTTTGAAAAGGCACTCTTCTAAAGATCATCAACTATTTTAAGCTATAAAAATAAGTCCCAAGTTGACAATTCTCTGACCAAACTTTTTCAAGACGCAAGAAAATCTGCTCAGTTAGGAAGCTGCCCTCTTCTAAGCTCAGCAGTGATGCAAAACATATCTGCAGTCACTAAAACCACTTTCAAATTGAACTGCCTGGTGTCTGTAAAGAGCAATGCCTTTAAAATGTAAAAAAAGAGTTATATTTTTTAAAAAAGGGAGAAAACTGTATATTCCAAACAAATGTTTTCATTTTGTCTACAGCTAAGGTTTCTGTGAGATAAGACCCTGAATTAAAACAGCACACAGGCCAAGGTTACTGCCCATGTAATTAAATGTCAGACCAAAAAAAGAGGATAGTCAGAGAGCTTCATGTGGACTTTGATTCTATAAATCAGTCACTGAATTCAACAACCTCACTGTGTCTTGGTGGAACTAAAGGCAGATAATCTCCTAAAACCAAAAATAAGAAATAAGGGGGAAAGTATGTCATCTCAAGGCCCCCAACATTCTCCCATACTGAGACCCTCTCTTCCTCATCTTTAGCTTTACATTCCAATCAGGCACTCAAAGGGAATTCTTTCCAGGATTTACCCCTCTGCTTTCTCTTTCTTTCAGATCATTTAGTTGACCTAAAATTCACGTTGATGGTAATAGCTGAAAAACTCTTTGACAGGTAAAATACTCCCAACATACTTCTGGTTAACATTTTTCATATCAGACTGATTTAACACAGTAAATGGTCTGCATATTGAAAAAAATTAATGAGCAATTCTCTCTGAATTAAAATAGGCAAGTGTTTCTCCCCAAGGTTCTTATGATGAAAGCAGTGTTAACTGATATGAAAGGTTGTCTGCAGTTGTCTCACTTCTTCTCAAAGGTTTTCTGCACCTCTAAGGAACTGTACATTTTGATTCTAAACCAATGTTCCTTAGAAGTGAAGAAAACCCTTGAGATAAAAATTTAGTGTAAACCCAGCTTTAGCCCTGAAGTGTTTGTCAGAAGCAAATATAAGACCATTTTGGAGTGAAGCTCCCAACATCCAAGTTATGAGGATTTTTACACACACACACACAGAAGCCACACCTAAAATAACCTCACATTTAAAATTATAATGATATAAGGAACCTTTCCCAATACATTTGAATACAGACTAAACTTTTAAAAACTTTGGAGATGATTTTACATCTATAGAAAAAAGGCATTTTAAAATCTGATTTGATGAAAGTTTACAAAAATGACTGATGGAAAAAAAATTGGAGTATCCCTCCCTGTGTTACCCTTAGATATCCCTGGAACTAATTCAAACTGAACTTGAAGCTTATTCATTATTACTTAGAATTTTCTGACTCTAATCAAAGTAGGATGTTCAATTTCAGTTGGCACTTAAGTCAATGCAATATGAAATGGAAAATTATAAATGTTAGGACAGAGGGGTAGATCTTGAGCTGCCGAAGCTGCCGTCCTGAACTCCCACGCGGAATCCTCTAATCCCACTGTCTCTTTTAGATTTGCTTGAGCCTGTCCGTTCTCTGAGCCCGAAATTCAGGCTGGGTGGTACCACGGCCTGGGCCTAGCAGCTTAACAGTGGCAACAGCGGCGGCAGCCACAGACCCCCTCTTTCAGAACACGAGCACCGCAGGGACCCGGAAAGCCCGCACGGTCTAGAGAAAATGGCAAACGATATTGATATTGAAGCAATGCTTGAGGGCTCCTTACAAGAAGGATGAGAACAAGTTGAGCAGCGCTAATGGCCACGAAGAACGTACCAAAAGAGGGGAAAACGCAAGAGCAGAAGTCGTAGTCATGAATGAAAAAGAAGCAAAAATAAAGAACGGAAGCGAAGAAGAGATAGAGAAAGGAAAAAGAGCAAAAGCCGTGAAAGGAAGCGAAGTAGAAGCAAAGAAAGGAGATGGAGCCGATCAAGAAGGCGAGATCGCAGATTCAGAGGCCGCTACAGAAGTCCTTACAGACGAGAGTCTCGAAGCAAAAGTCCATTCAGAAAAGACAAGAGCCCTGTGAGGGAACCTACTGATAATCTCACTCCTGAGGAAAGAGATGCAAAGACTGTTTTCTGCGTGCAGCTGGCAGCGAGAATTTGGCCAAGGGATTAGGAAAAGTTTTTCTCTACAGTTGGGAAGGGTCGTGATGTGAGGATGATTTCTGACAGAAATTCAAGACGTTCCAAAGGAATTGCTTATGTGGAGTTTGTTGATGTTAGCTCAATGCCTCTAGCAATAGGACTAACTGGTCAGTGGGTTTTTAGGAGTGCCGATCATAGTACAAGCATCACAGGCAGAAGAAAACAGAGCCGTGGCAATGGCAAACAATCTACAAAAGGGAAGCGCTGGACCTATGAGGCTTTATGTGGGCTCGTTACACTTTAACATAACTGAAGATACGGTTCGAGGGATTTTTGAGCCATTTGGAAGGATTGAAAGTATCCAGCTCATGATGGATAGTGAAACAGGTCGATCCAAGGGATATGGATTTATTACGTTTTCTGATTCAGAATGTACCAAGAAAGCTTTGGAACAACTTAATGGATTTGAGCTAGCAGGAAGGCCCATGATCATGTTACTGAAGGTACTGATGCTTCCAGTGCTAGCTCATTTTTGGACAGTAATGAACCGGAAAGGACTGGAATTGACTTGGGAACAACTGGTCGTCTCCAGTTAATGGCAAGACTTGCAGAGGGTACAAATTTGCAGATCCGGCAAGCAGCACAGCAAGCTTTGCAAATGAGTGGCTCTTTGGCATTTGGAGCTGTGGCAGATTCGCAAACAAGACTTTCCCAACAGACTGAAGCTTCAGCATTAGCTGCAGCTGCCTCTGTTCAACCCCCGGCAACACAGTGTTTCCAACTCTCTAACATGTTTAATCCTCAAACAGAAGAAGAAGTTAGATGGGATACAGAGATTAAAGACGATGTGATTGAAGAATGCAATAAACATGGAAGAATTATTCATATTTATGTTGACGAAAATTCAGCTCAGGCCAATGTGCATGTGAAGTGCCCATCAATTGCTGTAGCCATTGCTGCTGTCAATGTGTTGCATGGCAGGTGGTTTGTAGGTAAAATGATAACAGCAGCATATGTATCTCTTCCAATTTATCACAACCTCTTCCCTGATTCTATGACAACACAACTACTGGTTCCAAGTAGACGATGAAGGAAAATATAGTCCTTTATGTACATAGCTTTTTTTCTTTCTTGAGAATTCATTTTCAGTTATCTTTTATTTAGATAAAAAATAGAGGCAAGGGTCTACTGTCATTTGTATACAATTCCTGTTACCTTGGAAAAATAAAAATGTTAACAGGGGAAAAAAATAATAAATATTAGGACAAAGAAAATCCCCTTTGTCTTTTTTTCTGAGAAAGTTGGCAAAAAATCATTTTATTTCTAATATTATTCTTTTGTTAAAGTTTTCTCAACTTAGGCATTAAAAATTGTCATTCTTACAGATATATATATAAAAGTTCATGTTGGGTTTACCTTTATGTTCACTCAGTAAATACTCAGTGAATGTTTATTGTGTATTTATATGTTTATATGTTTAGTATTTATATGTTCAAGCCATTAAATTAAAATATGCTTACTCCTTGGAAGGAAAGTTATGACCAACCTAGATAGTATATTGAAAAGCAGAGCCATTACTTTGCCAACAAAGATCCATCTAGTCAAGGCTATGGTTTTGTATGGATGTAAGAGTTGGACTGTGAAGAAAGCTGAGAACCAAAGAACTGATGCTTTTGAACTGCGGTGTTGGAGAAGATTCTTGAGAGTCCCCTGGACTGCAAGGAGATCCAACCAGTTCATCCTAAAGGAGATCAGCCCTGGTGGTCTTTGGAAGGACTGATGCTAAAGCTGAAACTCCAGTACTTTGGCCACCTCATGTGAAGAGTTGACTCATTGGAAAAGCCTCTGATGCTGGGAGGGATTAGGAGCAGGAGGAGAAGGGGATGACAGAGGATGAGATGGCTGGATGGCATCACCGACTCGATGGACATGAGTTTGAGTGAACTCTGGGAGTTGGTGATGGACAGGGAGGCCTGGCGTGCTGCAATTCACGGAGTCGCAAAGAACTGGACATGACTGAACGACTGAAATGAACTGAATTGATTTGTTCTAGATGTTCTGCTCAGGTTAGAGGGCAGGACTGGAAATACTTATTAAGAATTAAATTCAGCAGAGGTATAACATCTAAAATCAAGTCTATCACTAAATTCTCCAAAGCATGAGTATATACAGGGAAAAGCAGAGTTCTGAGGCATAAGACAGTGATTAAAGTTCAGGAATAAGTAAAAGCAAAATCTAAGCTGAAGAGAAAGAGTCACATTTCAAAGAGGAAAATGAACATAAGTTATTGAGAGAGTCAACAAAGTGCAAGTTTCAATGTCAGAATAATGGGAAACCAGGGCCACTGAATTTAGTGGGTGGAAAATCACTGGAGATACTCATTAAATAGCAAAAATTAAGACCTTTACAAATAGGAAAAGTGAGTGGTGAGAAAATAGTGATAATTAGCATTCATTCCAGATATTCAGCAGAAGTAAAGATGATAACAGCTGTAGGGAGAGTGACAGGCTGTAAAAAGCTGCCTTTGGGCTTTCCTTATAGCTCAGTTGGTAAAGAATCTGCCTGCAATGCAGGAGACTCTGATTAAACTCCTGGGTCGGAATTTCTGCTGGAGAGGGGATAAGCTACCCACTCCAGTATTCTTGGACTTCCCTGGTGTCTCATCTGGTAAAGAATCTGCCTGCCATACAGGAGACCTGGGTTTGATTCCTGGGTTGGGAAGATCCCCTGGAGAAGGGAAAGACTACCCACTCCAGTGTTCTGGCCTAGAGAATTCCATGGAGAGTTGGATGTGACTTTTACTTTCTTTTACTTTCAAAGGAATGAAGTAAAATTTAATCAGCAAAAACTGTTAATAGTAATTCAAGAGTAGGTATATAAGGCAACTTCTGTTGGGTATTAGAATCAAAGATGCAGGCAGAGGGTTAACATTGAGGAGAAGAGACAGCTCTTCACTGGCAAGGTTCTCACAGATGCTAAGACCTCATATGAGGAAAAACAGAAGCTTCTGTGAGAGGGGTTCAGTCAGCACATTCCTCTGTGGAGGAGGGAATGAGGGAAGAGCTGTGGGGAGCTCTTTAGGCCCTACGGAAGAGAGACAACAATCTGTGTGGCAGACCATGGCTGGAGGACCTGGGCTGTCCTCAAGATATTTATGACTGAATGAATAAAACTAAAATAAAACATAAAGCACCACTGAGAGGGAGTGAATCAGGTCCATTAAGTTGGCTAGCAGGGTACAGTCCCCAAATTAACTTGAACAACTAAAACTGAGGCCTCTCATTATTTACAAAGCAAAAAAGACTAACAGAACAAAGTTAGCTGGTGCTCCTCCCACCCAAATAAACAATCAACCTAACACACAAACAAAATAAAACAAGAAAAAAAAAAAAAAACAAGAAAAAAAAATTCTAAAAGGCAATTCTATAACACATCAAAAAACATTTATTTTTGTGTGTAAATCCACTATAATGTAGATTTTAAAAATTAAAGTGTATCACATCTTTAACCTTTTTGTTTTTAAAAATTCTAACTCTGGCTAATTTTTCCTACAAACTAAGTCATTTCTGAGCCATTGGCTGTGAATGTCAGGTCTTTCACCATAGACAAAAGAATCTTGTCAATGACTGATATCCAGACATTATTACTTTGTGCTAGGGCATGTATGTTTATATTTTTTGTTTTGTATTAAAACAGGTTTCTCAAGACGCAATCACTGGAGATCAAACCAATGCTTCCTAAAAATGACAGGAAAAACCTGGCCTGCTCTCAATGGGCAGTGACTTATTTTGTCCACCTTTTATCAGCTTGCAGACGAATATTTTATATCCACATTCACAGCTGAAAAGTCAGCAACACTTATTCCATTGAGACTAAGAGATAAAAGCAATTTGATAAGTGTACCACATACTCAATCACCAGCTTTCAGCTTTTGTATTATCTTAGAAAAGTCTGATATGCTTGTTAGCAAAGCACAACACAGATTCAACAATGCCCCTGACTGTCCTGATGATTTTTTGTTCTCTATTTATTTCTTTATTTAATGGATTTTTATAACTGTGCTCATTCCTGAAGCTTTGAGGCAAACACAGACATACACTCACACACAACAAATTTCCAGCAAATAACTTCAATGGCATTAAAGAGAAAAATTTACAAGATTTTTTTAAGTATTCTTGTATTATCTTTCCATCTACATAGGCTCTATAGACAAACTAGTATTTGATTCCACCAGAATCCCATGGTATAGCCTTAGGGAGGTCATCTCTAAAAGACATAAATATAGACTCAAGGATTCCTTCTTCTGTGAAAACTTCCTTAACCACATCCTAACCACATAGCAACAACTAAGCATTAGAACTTTCAGAATTACCAAGGATATCCTTTGGGGAGCATTTGTTTTAGTTTAACAATCCTTGACATTTCATTTAAATTTCTATTAGTCATTAAGATACTAATTCTTTTCTTGGTTTTACTGTTATTACTGGTAGAGAAATTGTAGGAAATAGTAAACGGTCATTTTTCCTATGTAGAGGATCCCCAAGACCACATCCTACTTCAATGATTTACTAGGAAGTCTTACAGGACTCAGCATATAGTTGTCTTCATGACTAACTCTTATTGAAGCAAATGGATATAAAACAAAATCAGCGAAAGGTAAATGCACATGTGACAAAGTCAAAAGGAACCCAGATACAAGCTTCCAAGAGTCCCTTCCCAGGGGAGTCGTACAGGTCTTAATTCACTCAGCATCAAACTGTGCCAATACATGTACAGAATCATCTACCAGACAAACCCTTGAGAAACTCTGTGCCCAAGGTTTCATCAAAGACTGGTCACATGGACAACCTCTGCCAAAATTCCAGACTCCCAGAAGTAAAACAGGTGCCCTGCATAAACCATACTGCTTGCATTTAAATAAAAAAAAAAAAAAAAAAACAAGGCACAGAGATCCACTCTTAAGCAGGAAATTTCTGTGGGAACAGAAATCAAGCTTCCAAATACCAGCCAAGGGACAACTCTGCAAACAGTCCTTTCTAAGTAGCCTCAAGCCTGCTGTGCTAACTCTTTTCTGCACATACCCTTAGAAATGGAATGGCCAAGCTTTTGTGTCTAAAGCTGGAATCCTAAAGAAAACCTCAAGCTTTGAGGGGGAAGGATACAGATTCATGGAAGAGTATTAAACTAGATTTTCTTTAAGGAAGAGGGATGACAGTATTGAATAAAAAGGAACAACAGCCTCATCCCCATGTGTCTTCTGTGAGATGGAGAAAAACATGAGAACAGCCTTTTAGCAAGTGGAAGTGTCCAATGTTCATCTCTGACACAGAAGGATTGAGTAGGGAGTATTTTTGTACTACCATAGTAGTAATGATATTTATGGATACTTTGCAATTTAAATATTGAGTTGTAACTTTGAAAACCAAATCAAAAGCAACTTGAGCATATTCTTGGCAAAAGAAGAGCAGAAATACCTCATGCCCTAGTAGACTTGAAAGGCAAAGACCCAAGTGATAGACTTGATATAATTAAGACTCATGTCCAGGTTTTCTGAGTTGTACTATTTTTCTAGGACTTTTATATGACTTCAAAGAAACGTAATCCTTCCCTTTATACCATCAACCCCACCAAAATATTTTTTTAAAGGAAATTGATATCGGCCACCTAGCTAGAGTTAACTTTTTATATGTATTTAAGAAATACAATTATGTGATTCTCTGTGAATCTCTTTTTGTAGAACAAAACCATTCCAGTTAAACACACAATATAACATTTCATAAAATGCACAAACAAACAAAGCAGTAAGTAGAAGATACAGAACATCTGTTTAAGGAGTAATATCCTGGAAACAGATGCAAGCTGTCCTCAGCCCCAGCAAAGGAAAACTGTCAGTTAACAAAGAATATTACATGCTTACTCCCTGATTTTCAGACAAACCACCATGGTCATGAGAGGGGCCTGGGCAATTAGGTAAATGACATCCCACACACAAACACCCAGAAACTCTGGCGACATTTTATTCATGTTTAAAAAGCAGCTTATTTAAAGAATAGCTGCCTAACTGGTTTAAACACTGAGGAACCTTGTGTCTCTCAGATAACAAATCCAGGATCTCTATGTGCATATTTTCTGCAACCACTTGGCTATAACAAGGAAAATGCTTTAAGTTAGAAATGCTCCCATCATATTCATCTGGAAGGAAAATGGATTTACCCTTAGATGCACACCAAGAATTCTCAATTTCATATTATTCTATTCTTTTCAAGAGTGGATTTCTTAAACATACAACTAAACGCTATCTGATGTTGATGACTTTGAAAGATTTTTTAAGAAATAAATTCATAAATAAAAAATTAACTGAATCAATGATAGTCATGTATTGAGGTAAATATGACTGACATATTTATCTCATTTTGAACTGAATTCTGAATACATATTATTTTAGACATTTGGGAAATGAATAGCTAAAAATATTCTGGCATAGCTCTAAACTGGCTGGCATTTTGTTGCTGCTATTCTTTTATATTTTCCAGTTTAAAGCAGATGAATTCTGCAACAAACTGAATGCTTATGACTCCCCAAAATTCATATGTTGAAACTTAACCCCTCCGTGTTATTATACCAAAGAATATGGTATCTTCTATGCCTCTCAATTCACAAAATAAGAAATAGGAAAAAAATTGGGAAACAAAGCATAAGGAATAGAAACTACAGAAGGGTGTCATTACATGTCAAACCTTTCTAAACTTTCAGATAGGATGTGTACTAAATACATCAGATGGGACTATGGAAGAACGGCTGAATCATGTTCGCTTCCACATCATGGTGAAAGAAGACTAAGCCCAGGGGTGAGTGAACAAAACCCTGGAATGACCACACTCCTACAATGCTCCTACAAGAAGAGATGAAGCCGCTGAGATTAGAAAACACAAATAGAGTTTGTCAGAAGCCATGGCAGACTTTCCCTGGCCTTATGGCTAAACTGAGAGGCATCTGAGCCACACAATCTTCTGGCATGTAGGTGTCTGTTGTTTAGTCGCTAAGTCATGTTTGACATTTTGCAACCCCATGGATTGTAGTTAGCCAGGCTCCTTTGTCCATAGGATTTCCCAGACAAAGATACTGCAGTGGGTTGCCATTTCCTTCTCTAGGGATCTTCCAGACCCAGGAATTGAACCTGCCTCTCTTGCACTGCAGGCAAATTCTTTACCACTGAGCCACTGGGAAATCTCCAACATGTTCCTAACTGCTGAAGAGAAACATGAAGAGAAACGCATCTAGACAGAAAAAGGCTTTCACTGCAACTCTATCTGAGTACTTTGATCAATGTCTTATCTCTACGCATCCCACAACCACACATGAAACTTGGTTTCTGGATTTCTGATCTATAAAATTAATTGATAATGCGAGATTTCATCTTCATTTTCACTGAGACATACAGTACACAGAAATGGATGTGGACTTCTTACCAAGTTCTCTTCATCCTCCAGTAGGAACAAATGTAGACTTCCTTCTGTGAGGATAAATTTTTTTAAAAATCTTAAGTATATAAAGCAGTTCAACTCAGAGATGACTCTGCAGAATCAGAATTAATAATACCCTGGTTAATAAATTTAAGAAATTGTTAATACTAATTTAGTACAATAACATCTTTTTTAAACAATTTGAATTTTCAACAAGTTTTAAAAGAGCATTTCATTCATTAAACTAGGTCAGATAGTCACCACAAAGATATATACATATATCTAAAATCATATAAAACTGTACATGAATGGAAACCTTTCGAGGAAAGTTTAAAACCATAGGGAAGCAAAACATGTACAGTTAGCTACCATAAGAACAGCAAATTAGTGAAGTAGGAAACAAGTTCAAAGTTTTCTTAAAAGTTTAAAAAAGATGAGAATAATGAAATAAAGGTAAGAGTTATTGAGAATAAAGTCACTAAAAGAAAAATCTCAAAAGTTCTCACCACACACAAAAAAAAACTGCAACTAAGTGTAGTGATGGATGTGTTAACTATCACACACACACACACACATATGCTGCTGCTACTGCTGCTAAGTCGCTTCAGTCGTGTCCGACTCTGTGCGACCCGATAGATGGCAGCCCACCAGGCTCCCCTGTCCCTGGGATTCTCCAGGCAAGAACACTGGAGTGGGTTGCCATTTCCTTCTCCAGTGCATGAAAGTGAAATGTGAAAGTGAAGTCGCTCAGTCGTGTCCGACTCAGCGACCCCATGGACTGCAGCCTACCAGGCTCCTCCGTCCATAGGATTTTCCAGGCAAGAGTACTGGAGTGGGGTGCCATTGCCTTCTCCTACACACATGTATATATATACACATATATACATATTTATAAATATAAGAATGTTCAGTTGAGTGGGCCTGCCAGCTGGACACAGTGCTTAAGTGGAGCCGCTAGAAGGGTTCCTTAGTCAGGCAGGTCTGCTGGCTATGTTCTGCATTTAGGTGGGGGCCACTGGCTTGTCTCTGCAATCACCCCTGAATGGATGGGGTTGCCTACTCTAACATGTTCATTGGCGGGTGGCACCATCAGCTGGACTCTGTGATTGGGCAGGACTATGAACTGGGCTCCACAATCCCTCCTGATCTGGTAGGTTCCCAAGCTATGTTTCCTGACCTAACAATGCTGCAGATGTAGGTGGGCTCGCAGTCAGGGGACTGTGGTTGGACGGGGCCTCAGGTTACACTGTGCAATCAGGTGAGGCTACAAGCTATGCCCTGAAGCTGGACAGGGCCACAGGCTGGGCTGAGAGATCCTATAGACCACCGGCTGTGATGCACTACTGGGCATGTTGACTGGCCTGGCTTGCTGGTCAGCAGGGCCTTCAGCTGGATCTCACTGTTGAGTATATATCACAGCCAGAACAGCCCATTGACTGGAGGCCCAAATCTGGCAGAAATGCCAACTGAACAAATTTATCCAATGGGACCACTGAGATGGCTCTGCAGAAGGCTAGAGCCACTGGCTGGGATTTCTGCTTACACATGACTATATGCAGAAATGCAGCCAAGATCTGAGTGCTGGTTGCCGTAAGCCTTGCCCGCTTCCCTAGCTCTATCTGATCTCCAGAAGAAAAACCCCAAAGGTTTCCCCAGTGATCCCTATGAGACAAAACCAGGGAGAGCTCTCCAGGAAGCATTCCTCAGGCTGGGGAAGCTGGATGTTCACCTTGGGCTCTCCCTCCCAACTGGAGAAACTGGCGACCTTGAGGTTGGGGAGGGCCGTACTGCACAGGCCTGGGGAAGTGACAGTGCAGTCAGAGTGTAGCCTCCTCTGATCCTTCCAAGTGGTCCTTTCAGTCTCCGTGGTCCAGGGGTACATCAGGATCACTCTAGGTTCTGGGATTTTCACAATGGTGTGTCTCTGGATAATTGCTAGTTGCTCTTCTTGTGAGAAGCACTAAAGTCAGGAACAATCTACATCATGGTCTTGATGATGTCATCGCAAGACCTTAGGTAGCCATTTAAAATAATGCCTTTGAATTATATTTATGACTTTTAAAAATGCACCATATAATACTAAATGGAAAAGATTTTTAAACCGAAAAAAAATAGATGTGGAAAATGCACTAAAATGTTAATAGCACTTATCTCTGGATATTGAATTTGAGGGGTTTTTAATTCTTATACTAGTCATTCAGTGTTTTCCAAATGTTTCATGAAATTTGAAAAGAATTGTTTTATAATCAAAATTATATATATATATATATAATTTGTATCAACATAAAATATCTTTTCAACACAGAACAGCTTCTGATTTTGTCTATCATATTCAAAAGTTCTCTCATAGAGCATCTTTAAAATAATATTAAATAGTCTTTCCCCCCATACCTATAGGTAGAACATATTATATACTGTAAATATTTTATATCTTTTCATATATACTTTGTAAGCTCTAAGAATAAAATATTGTTTGAGCTGCATGATTCATCTTAAAGGACAAAGAAAAAGATCTTACAAGTTTAGACACATAGAATGGTACATAATGGACATGGATTGTATCATGCTATGAATCTGGTGAGTTGAGTTTGGGATAAATTACAGAATTTTCTTTCTGCACAAAGCAATTTTTCCCAAATCAAGCTTTTATTAAAGTTCATACTGTTCTTATTTTCTATTCATTTTATGGTAAATTACCAGGTTATCTGAAAGCAGTATTAAACTAACTTCTGATTCTTAAAGCAATTTTTTTTTAAATTACGGCTTGGAAAATAAATGGAAAACAGGGCCTCTCTGCCTCTCTGAAGGACTTTTTATGGTATTGCTTCCCGTCTTCTCATTCCCTCTATCAAAACAGCATCCCCGTCTTTCCATTAACCATCATCATTTTAACCGCATCTCTTTTATTTTGGTGAATGCAGTCAGTACCAACTATAGTGAGATGTCAGTAAACAACAGAAACATTAGGCCTTTAACCCACCATGATAGAAAAGTCACTTACTGTCAAAAATATGACACATTTCAAATTGGAAGGCAGCCCTCTCCAACCCTACAATCCCTTACCTGCTCAGGATTCTGCTTGAATTTAGAATCAGCATCACAACTGGGATATAACTGAGCCTGATATAAATAAAGCAAACTCTCAAAAAGAAATTAAAGACATGAGAAGGCATGTGTACACTACAATAAAAAAAATATTTCACAAAGTTACTGAGCAGAGAGAATTAAATTTTTTTAAAAAGAGGCCTGTGGACTTCCAGGTAGGGCGTCTGTATGTAGCCACCTGTGCCAGGACACTGAAGGATCAGGATCAAAGGCCAGTGAAAGTGATTTTCCTAAGGAGGATCCATTGATGTTGACCAATTTATTAAGTAGAATATCCACTTGTCAGTCTGTAGCTAGAAATGTAGCTCCTTAGTGCACAGGTGTTGCTCAGCCCCTCTTTCCAACAAGACTATCTACACTGGGGGAAAAAGCAGCTACAATGAGAGTATTCTTGGTGAGCATACAGCCAAGGCAACAGGAACTAAGTGGACTGGATGACCACAGGGGCACAGAAGTCAAGTCTACATTTCCATCTGGCCTATGAGAAACACCTACAAAGCCAACTAGTGAATCACCTCTTTCTGTGGGATATCATGCATCCATGAGTGCTCACTCAGTTGTGTCAGACTCTTTGTGACCCCATGGACTGTAGCCCGCCAGCCTCCTCTGTCCATGGAATTCTCCAGGCAAGAATACTGGAGTGGGTTGCCATTTGCTTCTCCAGAGGATCTTCCTGACCCAAGGACCCAACCCATGTCTCCTGCATCTCCTGCATAGACAGGCAGATTCTTTACCTGGGGAAGCCCTCTGTGGAATCTCAGCTAAAGGAAAATTTGAGTACTTCTTGCCCATTGGAGTCACCTCTCCAGACTGTACAGTTTTGAGTTGATTTTTTAAATTGAGGTATAATTTACAAACAATGAACTGTATTAATTTTAATTGTATAGTTTGATATATTCTGATAATTTTATTAGCCCAAAGAAACTCCACTTTAATCAAGAAAACCATCCACTATAAATGAACTAGATAAACAGCAAGGACCTACAGAACTATAATCAATATCTTGTAATATCCTATAATGGAAAAGTATCTGAAAAAGAATATGTGTGTGTGTGTGTGTGTGTGTGTGTGTGTGTGTGACACATATACATATATATATAAAACTGAATCACTTTGCTAAATACCTGAAATATTATAAAGCAACTACATTTTAATTTTTTAAAAGATACAATTTTTCCTTCAGTGATAAAAGTTTTCTCATGCCCCTTCCAGTTTCTTGTCCTTCCCACAGAAGCAACCATTATTCTGATTTCTATCACCATAGAGTTGTTTTGCCAGGTCTTGAAGCTCACATATATAGAATCATACTTACGTCCTCTTTGTGTCTGACTTCTGCTTAACTTAATGTTTTCAAGACACATCCAGTGTATTGTTTTTATCGGTAGTTTATTTCCTTTTACTGCTAAATAGTATTCTATTTTATGGATAGATATAAATATGTATATCACAACTTGTTTATCCATTTTTATTGTTAGTGATGGAGAAGGAAATGGCAACTCACTCCAATGTTTATGCCTGGAGAATCCCATGGACAGAGGAGCCTGGCAGGTTGCAGTTCATGGGGTCACAAAGAGTTGGGCGTGACTGAAGCGACTTAGCACATTGTTAGTGAATATTGGTTTTGCTGCCAATTTTTGGTTATTATGAATAAAGCTTCTAAGAATCTTATGGTACAAGTCTTTTTGTAGATAAATGGTTTTGTTTCTCTCGAGTAACTCTTAGGAATGGAACTGGTGGATCAAAGCAGAGGAGTATATTTAACTTTATAAGTAATCAAACAGTTTTCTAAAACAGTTCATTTTCATACTCCTACCAGCAGTGTATGAGAGTTGCAGGATCCCTTATCTTTGTCAGTATTTGGCATTATCACTCATTTTAATTTTAGTCATTCTAGCAGGCATGTGCTGTGGTTAGCATTTTCACTTCCATGCTGCCTGCTGTCATCACATAATGTAGAGTCCATTTCTTGTGAGTACTGACCATTCCTCTATGATCTTTTAAGAAGTGTCCAGGTCCTTTGCTGATTTTTATTGACTTTATTTCCTTTTCACTACTGACTTGTAGCAGTTGTCAGATATATGTATTATAGTGGTTTTCTCCCACTCTGTGACATGCCTTTTATTTTACTATCAGTGTTTATTTTAATAAGAATGAGAACAACATGTTAACTTTGATGAAGATCCAGTTGACTACTTTTTTCTCTCGTATTGCTTTTTGTGTTCTATGTATATCATTTTTTAGCAAGCATATCACAAGATTATTCTCAATTTATTAAAATGATTATTAATAGCTGCATAGTATTTCAGCAAAAATATTTTGTAGACATTTAAGTTGTTTCTATTTTACATTAATATGAATATTCTTTAACAGATTTCTCTGCATGAATCTCTGATTACATTTTAGACAAAATACTATTATTGTAGATAATGGATATAAGGGTTCATATTTTGATTTGTTGTTGTTCAGTCACTCATGTGTGTCTGACTCTGCAACCCCATGGACTGCAACACTCCAGGCTTCCTGTCCTTCACTGTCTCCTGAAGTTTGCTGAAACTCATGTCCATTGAGTCAATGATGCCATTCAACTATCTCATCCTCTGTCCCCTGTTTCTCCTCCTGCCCTCAATTTTTCCCAGCATCAGGGTCTTTTCCAATAAGTTGGCTCTTTGCCGAAGTATTGGAGCTTCAACTTTAGCACCAGTCCTTCCAATGAGTATTCAAAGTTGTTTTCCTTTAGGATTGACTGGTTTAATCTCTTAGCTGTCAAAGGGGCTCTCAAGAGTCTTCTCCAACACCACAGTTCAAAAGCATCAGTTCTTTGATGCTCAGCCTTTTATAGTCCAACACTCACATCCATGGGCTTCCCTGGTGGCTCAGAGGGTAAAACATCTGCCTGCAATGTGGGAGACCAGAGTTCGATCCCTGGGTCAGGAAGATCCCTGGAGAAGGAAATGGCAATCCATTCCAGTATTCTCACCTGGAGAATCTCATGGACAGAGGAGCCTGGCAGGTACAGTCCATGGGGTTGCAAAGAGTCAGACATGACTGAGCGACTTTGCTTTTACTTTCTTTCTCACATCCATACATGATGACTAGAAAAACCATAGCTTTGACTAGATGGACCTTTACCAGCAAAGAAATGTCTCTACTTTTAACATGCTGTCTACGTTGGTCATAGCTTTTCTTCCAAGGAGTAAGCATCTTTTAATTTCATGGCTGCAGTCACCATCTACAGTGATTTTGGAGCCCCAAAAAATAAAGTCTGGCAGTTTCTATTGTTTCCCCATCTATTTGCCATGAAGTCATGGGACTGGGTGCCATGATCTTTGCATTTTGAATGTTGAGTTTTAAAACAGCTTTTTCACTCTCCTGTTTCACTTTCATCAAGAGGTTCTTCAGTTCCTCTTCACTTTCTGCCATTAGGGTGGTGTCATCTGCATATCTGACATCTGCAACCCTGACTCCAGCTTGTGATTCATCCAGCCTGACATTTCACATGATGTACTCTACATGTAAGTTAAATAAGCACGGTGACAATATAGTCTTGACATACTCCTTTCCCAATTTGGAACCAGTCCATTGTTCCATGTCTGGTTCTGACTGTTTCTTCTTGACCTGCATACAGATTTCTCAGGAGGCAGGTAAGGTAGTGTGGTATTCCCATTTCTTGAAGAATTTTCCACAGATTGTTGTGATCCACACAGTCAAAGGTTTAGTATAGTCAATGAAGCAGAAGTAGATATTTTTCTGGAATTGTTTTTCTATGATCTAATGCATGTTGGCAATTTGATCTCTGGTTCCTCTGCTTTTCTAAATCAACCTTGTACATTTGGAAGTTCTCAATTCAAGTACTGTTGAAGCCTAGCTTGAAGGATTTTGAGCATTACCTTGCTAGCATGTGAAATGAGTATAATTGTGCAGTAGTTTGAACATTCTTTGGCATTGCGTTTCTTTGGGACTGGAATGAAAATTGACCTTTTCCAGTCCTATGTCCATTGCTGAGTTTTCCAAATTTGCTGGCATATTAAGTACAGTGCTTTCACTGCATCATATTTTAGGATTTGAAATATCTCAGCTGGAATTTCATCACCTCCACTAGCTTTGTTAGTAGCAATGCTTCCTAAGGCCCACTTGACTTCACACTCCAGGATGTCTGGCTCTAGGTGAGTGACCACACCACTGTGGTTGTGCAGGGCATCAAGGCCTTTTTGTACAGCTCTTCTGTACATTCTTGCCACACGCCATACTTTGACACCTAATGCTAAATTGGTTTTACCAGTTTGTACTCCTATCAGCAGTGTAGAAGAGTGCTTATTCCCAAGTTTCAAACATATGAAAATAAGTATTTGTATGTATTTATTGAATTTTACATTTCATCTTTTATGAATCAATTTTGCCTGTCTTTGGAACATTTGGTTTGGGAAGGGAGATTCATTGACAATATTAACCTTTTGGTTTCCTACACTGAAAACTTTTTATATTCATCATTGATACTTACTTGAAGAGTTTAAGTTTTCATGTACACGGGACTATCAGAATTTTCCTTTATGTTTTCTGTATTAGTTTATCTTTTAAAAGGCATTTCCCAGAACTAAATCAGGCATAATTATGAATATGAGTGTCAGGAGCTCTTACTACCAATGGTCTGTGGTGTTACCAAGGAAATGCAAAAATAGATACGTGCATACATACACACATTGATTCAACAAGAAAAACTCGTATCCACTGAGACCATTTCTAGTCACTACTGTCTAGCTCCAATGAGACTCTCACCTGCAGTCCCTGACTTCCTAATCAATGCAGACTCTATTGGGTGTTTGCAAGCTCTCTGTCTTCTATTTCTCCTCCTGGGAAATATTCCCACACTCTGTGAATAGTTTACTCAAGTCCTCTACTCTTTCAGATTGCAGTTAACAGAAGTAAAGTTTCAACAAGCCTCTCTGCTATGGACTGAATTGTGTCATCCCTACAGAATTCACGATTTGAGGCAATCACTCCCGATTTGATGATATTTGGAGACAGAGACTCTGGGAAGTTAATTAAAGCTAAATGAGGTCACAAAAGTGGGGTCTGAATTCAATAAGCTTGGCATCCTTATAAGAAGGGGAAGAAACACCAGAGAGCTTTCCATAGTCACAGAGAGGGAAAGCCACTGAAAACACACCAAGTAGGCAGCCATCTAGAAGCTGAGAAGAGACATCTCACCAAAGACCAACCCTGCCAGCACCTTTAGCTTGGACCGTTAGCTTTCAGAACTGTGAGAAAATAAATTCCTGCTGTTTAAGCCACTCAGTCTGTGGTGTATTGTTAGGGTAGCTCTAGAAGATGGATATACTCTGCAATAGAATCTTCTCTCAAAAGTATACTTACTTATTCTCAGGTACTCTTGATGTAGGTAATGGACTCAGAGTCACCAGATTTGTTTTGAATCAATCGTTTGAAATGCTTCATAGGTGATCTGCAACCTTTCTTTAGAATATATGGTCCCTGAACATTCTCTGTCCTCAATTTCAGAACCTGAACTAAATTATGAAACTCATGGGAAAAAAAAAAACAGTATGCAGTATCCTGCTACATTTCAATTAGCTTCTCATACTAATCAAAATTCACCCCTGGTGCTGGGAGAGACCAGCCTTTTCAAAAGCCCTTGACCACCAACACTGGAACAAAGTGAGAGTCTGTCAGCAAGGAAGAAGGGGAATGATGTTGGGTAGGCAGACAGGAGTGCCCACCACAAGGAAAGTGCTTGCAGGTGGCTTTAAAAGAAAGTTTTCCTCTAGCCAAACTGAGCTAAAACACAGAACCCCAAGCCAATTATTCATCATATTTAATACTAAAATTATAATAACCTCAGTCATGTTTAGAATCAGCCTTTTGTGTACAGATGTAGAAAGATAGCTATACTCTATGCATCTCTTCCTATCTCTTTGACTTCTGTTTTTTCCCTTTAAAATCTCTTTACACTCCAGAGCTGACAGGATAAGCTCTGGAGGATAGGAAAAGTAAAGGAAAATGAAAAGAGAGAAAGAAGCTCCTGACAAGTCTGTAGTGCCTCTGAAATAGAAGCCACTCTCTAAGTAGCACAAGCAAGAGTACAGAGCATGTTCTTATCAGAAATCAGGAGTAGAAAAGAGAACAAGAAGCCAGGAAGTCAAGGATAACGGGTATTGCCTTCTGCCCTTCTAAACATACTATCCACCCTCTCTACCCTGCCTTTTCCCCAGTACACTGACCTCTACGGATGGTACCACCTGGGCCACTTGTCCTCTGGCTTCCACATTGGTTTGCTATTGGTTGACTGGAAGGAGATGAAGGGTAGGAGTAGGAAAAGGTCCAGGAATTTACCCCCACTGTATCCTTCTCTGGTGATGCTTGGCTATGGCTGTGTTCTGGCCACAACTTGGTTGTAATTCCTATCACATGGACCCTCTCCCCTGACTGCACCTCTCCCCACTTTCTTATAACTACCACCTTCCTTTTTGTTCTTTCAGCTCCAGGTGTAGCATGTTTCACCAAAGGTGCTTCACCATTCTTTGTCTGTTCCCTTCAACCTACTGACACCATTGCTAACTGCCACTTTGTTAAGCCTCTTTTTACTTACCACTTTGAATTTGCCATCTGTTTGCTGCATGGACTCTCACTGATACCTCCAGTTACAAGTTCAGAAGAAGCACATATCTGAGTCAGGGTAGATAAAAATCCTGAAACGCAAAACAAAAATAAATCAAGTTATCAGCAGTCAGAGTGCCAAACTAAAAACCTGATTCTGGTACAAGATCAGATTAAATAAGAAACCTCTTCTACACTTATTCTAAGACAAACTGAAGGCAACAAACTGATGGGAGAAAAAGCTACTACATTGTGACAAAAACATGAAGGGATTGGTCACAGGGTCAGATAAAGTACAGAAAAACTGATCTCCACTGATCTACAGACCACCTCTCACTTTTCTTTTTTCCAAGTCTTGCAGTTTCTATTCCCAGATTTTCTCCCATTGTATAATTTTATCCATTCTTCTTAAGCCTTCAATTTATCTTCCAGGCAGAATAATGCAAAGTTTTTGTGATTTTTTTGTTAACTTAAACTTTTTCTTCAGTTACTACCACCCAACTCCTTGGATATTCCCTAGCCACTCAAAATTAACTCATCCCACACTTATCATATCTTCATCCTTTCACAGTAACTGGCCACCCCTCCTGACCTACTTATGTTATATGGGTAGCATCTGCCATTTCCCATTCCACCATGCTCACTAGTTCAAACATCTTCTTACTCCTTCCCTGACAAACTCTATGTCTAAGTCTGTTGTCAAAGAATCCAGATGGTGAATCACTGTATCTTCTGTGGGTTTCAGTCCTCCTCTCCAGCCTTGTCTCTCACTGCTTCTTTTCATCATCATCATCCCAATCTTGGAATACAATGCAAGCCTTGCCTCTACATTATTTAATAAAAAAATCTTTTGCCAAATAATCCTATTGACACATGTCAAGTGCCACTTTCCTCAAAAACTTTTCCCTCTTTTCTTTCTCCAGACAAATGTCCTCCTCTTCTTCTGACTATTTGACATACTCCTTTTAATAGGCTTGTTCTCTGGCATTTATTATAATCATTTATTATATATTATAATCATGACTACTATTATGTATGATACTGTTTTGTATAATAACTATATAATAATAATGCATTATGTATTATACTCATGATTCTATAATACAGAAATATTTTCTAGGCTAAATTTCAATTGCTTGAAAGCAGGAAAGATCCTATTTGCTTTACCCTCCACAGCACCTGTTTTCAAAAAAAAAAATATCAATGGTACTGAGTTGTACTAAATTTTCTGATATGCATATCAAATTTCCAGAGAAAATTATTTCTAAAATTAAACAAAGACTACCAAAAATTTAAAAACCATGCATTATATAGCTTCTACATCTTGATACTAAATTTCATTTTTTTAAATGTTAGAAAATAAAGAAACCTGGATTAATTTCCCAAACAATATTTAACTTTGAAATCTTAACCAAGCCAATCCCTGTAGGAATGACAAGTTTGTATCTGTAATTCACCTTAACGGATTTGGTAACAATACATCTTTCTCTCCCAGACATTTATTCTGGACAAGCATGCGGTATTTTGTTAGCAAAATGAAAACACTTGTGCCTGCATTGAAATTTTACTGATTAGCACATATATGAAGCAGAGACTGAAAAACAAATGTTGTTTTGCAAGGAGGTTTTCTGTTTTCAGAAAAACACCCACTCTTGCTGAGAATGAATAATTTGGACCTAAAAGTTTCCCCAGAAAACTTGATAAAATTTTTTTATAATTTTATCAACCTTCCTCCATGTTTTTCTAATTATTTGGGACAACTGCATGAAAATATGTTCTTTGATTTTGCTATTCACTTTCTTAATAACCTTGACTGAGTGTTAGGATGATAATTTCTTGAATAGTGTTCATCAGATTCCCCTATAATGACATTAATGCCTGTTTTGTAATTTTCTTGAAGCCCTCACTCCCCAAGGACCGTTCTCCATCTTGATATTGTTTTTAACCATATGCAGTGGACATCTTGCTTTTTTGCTTTGTTTGCCTATCTTATTCATAGCCTTTTCTTCTCTTATCAGGTCCCAATTTTCTTTTGGGAAAACGCCCTTCCATATACCCTCAGGCCTTGTGGTCTGGGCTGGTGGAGTTGACTCCACCCTAAGTCCTAAAAATGGGCACACCCCAGCCTGTGAAGTCACATCATTTTCTCTCCTGACTATGGTGTCTAGTTCACAAAGGAATGATGAATCAAGCTGAATTCACAAGAATCAGGCCAGAGACTGGTGGGAATCCTTAGATTTGGGTTTCCATTTGGGTTGCTAATAGCTTAGACATTTCTGGGGAGGAGCCCACCTAAAGATGAAACCAATACAGGAAAGCAGAACAAAAGGCAGAAAACGAGAGGTTTCTAATACAACTACTTGTGCGCCTGGACTCAGTGACGTCTCTGGATTATTAATCAGGTAAGCCAGTTTTGTTTTTAATTCAGTTTGTAAATTAATAAATTCTGTTTTATAATTAAATTAATTTGAAATTATTTTCTGTCCTTTGTAAATGAAAAGATTCCTAGCTGGTATGTCAAGGAGCAGCAGTCTCCAATCTTTTTGGCACAAAGAACTGATTTTGTGGAAAACTGTTTTTCCACTGACCATGACGGGGGATGGTTTCAGGATGATTCAAGCACACTACATTTTTTATGCAGTGTATTTTTACTGTTATTCCATCAGCTCCACCTCAGATCACAGGCAATATATCCTGGGGATTGGGGACCCCTGCCATGGAGCACCCCACACTCTGACCAACTTCCTCTCTGACCAAAGATCAGTGTCAGCCTGGCTGCCTCCTCTCTCTTCTGTGGTTGTCATAAACATGCCTCTTTCCAGGGCTTGATATATAACCATCATCTACAAACTCAAGAAACACCTTTGGGCTTTATTCTAACTATCCTCAACTCCTCTCCATCACCATGCACTGTGCAAAGTCATTTCTCTAACGTTGATTTACGAATTCATCCCACCATGTACTCCAGTTCCTTCTATTTCTTTCATATTTCCCAAAATAACACTTTAAGTTTTTAAATTTAAAATTTTTAAATATATTTTAAATAGGGACACCAATAAAAATGTAGAAACAATTCACAACGAACATATAAATTAATAAGATCACTGATGGGGGCTCTGAGACACATTTTTCACAAATTGGTTATTTTAAAATAGGCAGAGCAAATAGCTAGTATAGGTTGAGGAGAAATTAGGAGGTCCCTATTTCCCCCCACAACTCTTCTACCTCATTGTCTATCATAGTTCCTATGAAACCACTATTAATTATTTTACCATTTGATACATATGCACACTCACACACCAGTGTAATATTACTCAACCATAAAAAATGAAATAATGCCATTTGCAGCAACATGGATGGTTATACAGATTATCATGATAAATGAAGCAAGTCAGAAAGATAAAGACAAATATATGATCACTTATTGTAGACTCTAAAAATGATACAAATGAACCTTATTTACAAAATAAAAACAGATACACAGATATAGAAAACAAATTTATGGTTACTAAAGGAAAAAGGAGAACTAAATGGCAATCCATGCCAGTACTCTTGCCTGGAAAATCCTAGGGACTGAGGAGCCTGGTGGGCTGCTGTCTATGATGTCACACAGAATTGGACACAACTGAAGTGACTTAGTAGTAGCAGCAAAGGAGAAAGAAGTGGTAAGGAGGGATAAATTAGAAGTTTGAGCTTAACATATAAACAATACTATTTATAAAATAGATAAATAGCAAGTTTCTACTGTTTGGCATAGGGAACTATATTCAAAGTCTTGTAATAAACCATAATGAAAAAGACTATGAAAAATAATAATTACATATGTATAGCTAAATTAACTTGCTGTACACCAGAAACTAATACAACAATGTAAATCAATTAGACTTCAATTTTAAAAATAATTTTACCATCTGAGGTTTTAAAAATGTGAGCTGGACAGTAAACTCATTGCACATGTTTTGCACACTAACAGTCCAAATGTATAGCCTGACATCTATGAGTATATCCATGAATAAAAATCAAAATATGAAAGCGTAAGAAAATCCTAGAAAATTCACTCCTCACGGTCACTGAAAGACATCACCATTCAGTTTCACGTTATATAGGGATAAAATTTTCATTATGTCAGACTGATATAACTTCAGAAAATCCTGATTTTTCTATTAAAGATTATTTTAAAAAATGGAATAGGACTTGAAATAAACTGCTCTGCCATGTTCAGAAAAAATTGATATGTGTAAAATTTCCAGGCTTCATTTTCTTCATCAGACCTGTTGACAGGAGACATTATATTATTTCTGACTTTTATCTCACTATTCAGAAAGGATGATCGTAGCAGCTTTAATAATAGATCAGTCTGATTAATAAAACCTCTGCTCTACTCCAATTTACATGAGCTTCATTATGAAAAGTAATTGGCCACACTGAATTTACTGTGGGAGTCAGCTAATGCTGAATACAAAAGCAGAGAGAAATATAAGAGGAAGACTTGATTCAAGGTCATATATGTTGTAAAGAAAGTTGAGTGATCCTTAGAGGAGGAAAAAAAAGTTGGGTCTATTTAGAAAGCATTGAACCGGAAATTAAGCTTTAAATTTTGAATAAATAAATGTCTTGCTGGACAGAAAAATCTAGTGCCCCAAGCCCAATGGGCACCAGAAAATGGTTTTGTAACCTTGTCACTGTTGGACATCAATGTCATAATTGAAACCTAGTTACTGGCCAATTTTATCATTCCTCTTTTATAATACCTTGTTTCAATCATCCATCTAATGTAACTATCAGAGCTAGGGAGTGGTGACAAGGGCCCCCATCACATCGGTAATACACAATTAAATTTAAAAGCTTCTAATTTCACATGCAATACTGATCAGACTTTTTAAGTGAATAAGATCACCGGATTTCTCAATCCCAGTGCAAAAATTCTGTCAGTTCAAAATGCACCTAGGGAAGGGGGTTGGGCTATACATTTTGAATGAGCAAATCATGTAATAAGACAATACTGGTACTTCTTCTTCCCCCATTGCATTACTAAAAAGTGATAGTGAAAACCTTTAGAATTCCCTCTAGTTGAGAATGTACAAATCAAAACAGTGAATCCATTCCTTTGCTTGTATTTAGTAGTAAGGCTCAGTTGTGTATGTTTTGCCCTGATCTTAGAGACAGGAAATTATATATATATAAAACCTGAAGTATGCAAAATTTACTGATAGTATATATATATATATGTAATACATGAAATATCCAAAATTTATATATATATACATATATATACACACTACTGCTGCTGCTGCTAAGTCACTTCAGTCGTGTCCGACTCTGTGCGACCCATAGACGGCAGCCCACCAGGCTCCCTCATCCCTGGGATTCTCCAGGCAAGAACACTGGAGTGGGTTGCCATTTCCTTCTCCAATGCATGAAAGTGAAAATGAAAGTGAAGTCGCTCAGTCGTGTCCGACTCTTAGCGACCCCGTGGACTGCAGCCCACCAGGCTCCTCCGTCCATGGGATTTTCCAGGCAAGAGTACTGGAGTGGGGTGCCAAAAAAACACACACACACACACACACACACACACACACACACACACACACACACACACATTGACCTTCTCCGCATTCACACACACACACACACACACACACACACACACACACACACACACACACACACACACACACACACACACACACACACACACACACACACACACACACACACACACACACACACACACACACACACACACACACACACACACACACACACGGACAGATTCTGAAGGTATTAAGGGAGCCTAGGAATTCAGAGGTTTCCACAGGTACATAGGTATATGGTTTTATGGATTATTCAAACCAGTCCAAAAATAACACTTTGTAGAAGGCTCTCTTCTCCAACAATCCAAACTCTATTCAGTCCTGGAACCTTGTTCAAGATCTGCCTTCTCTGTGGTCTTCTCATTTTTAAATCCGGCCCATCTTCCGTCCTCTCTGAAATATGACTTTTACCTCACTACCACACTGCGTACTTACTTACTGAAGTGCAGGACCTTATTCCTGAAGTCATCACTGTTGTTAACTTGAAACAGTTTGAAGTTATCTGTGAAGACAGATGCAGACACACTAAAAGTGTAAATGATGGCCCATAGTAGTCATGGATCTGGAGGTGAGTGAACACAGAAATGTGGAGGAGGATGGGAGGGTTGGTAGGACGTAGGAAGGGTTTAAGAGGCAGTAGAGATGAAGATTGTCCTTGAAGAAGGGTGTCTCTCATACAGCCAGAATGGAAGAGAAAAGCCTGGCAGCCTGAATAAGACGAAGAGGCAGAGATGAACCAGGAAAGGGTTGATGGGAAACTGTAAGGGAAGCTCACATTTTCTCTTCATCTGCAGATGAATCCATCACTAAAGGAGATACACCTGTGCTGAAGGGCAATCTCGCTAACCAAACAGTGAAAGAAATGCAACAGCATGTTCTTCTAAATTATTTAGTTTAGGTACCATTAGCAAGACAGGAACAAGATGCCAAACTAGTACCCACACTGGTTAATTTTTACTGCTTGTCTAAATTAAGACCACTGTCTAAATTGGACTCAGTAACTGAAAATGAGTTCAGTTATCTCTCACATTGGAAATAGGAGACCTTCACTTATGAAGCATAATGTAAACAGTAGGGGGAAAAGGGACTTTCCTTAAAAGTCACAACTGAATTTGAAATCCCCAGCAAGGGAGTTGAACTAAAGCAGTATAAAAAAATAAATGTAACTTTACTCCTACTGCCCTTTAACCTCTATGGAAAACATGCACAGATTCACAGAGATTTATGCTTTGCTAAGAGAAACCCATGTTTATCTCCCAAGAGTCCAGTGAATCTCAATCTTGGTTGCATATTAAAGGCACCTGAGAGCTATTAAAACTCACTGACGACAACATCCACCTGGTCCACTAACTCAGAACCTTCATGGGTGGAGCCAAGGCAGGTGACCTTCCCGTGCAGCAGAGCTAAGAACCACTGACATCTCCCTCCTTAAAACCACATGTTGCATTCCCAGCTTTGGAATGACTGGACCATCAGCTTGTTTACCATCATTTTGTGAAAGCAGGGGGACACAGCATAGCATATACAAACTTTCAAATTTAGATACGTTTTTGTCTTAACTATCAATACTGGGCATAATTAACTAAGCAATTATTGAAAGAATCAGAAAAAAAAATCAATGTATAAACAGGTTTTAAGGAAAGTGGTAAATGAAAACAAGAGTGATAAGAAAAGTAAGAGTAATGAAGTGAAGTGAAGTTGCTCCGTTGTGCCCGACTCTGCGACCCCATGGATAGTAGCCTGCACCAGGCTCCTCCGTCCATGGGATTTTCAAGGCAAAAGTACCGGAGTGGGTTGCCATTTCCTTCTCCAGGGGTCAAACCCAGGGGTCGAACCCAGGTCTTTCACATTGTAGACAGACACTTTACCGTCTGAGCCACCAGGGAAGCAGAGTAATGAATCATTTTTAAAAATAAAATGTCCTGAAATGGACAAAGTGGCCAATATTAACTCAGTTAATATTTAGGATGACATATGTATTCATTTCTATGACAACAATAAAACCTACCAGTTTTTAATTCTTACTAGCAATCACTTGGAGTATTTTATATATGTATTTCACATATTAAACTCAATCTTAACAACAGTTCTATGACAGAGAACACTCCATTTTCTAGATGAATAAATAAAGCCCATAAAAATTAAGTGTTTTGCCTGATGTAACATAGCTAGTATCTGAATCAGTTTTCACACAGATTGACTGATACCTCAAGCGACACAAAAGCAATTTGATTCCGTTATCATACTCCACTGTCATCCAAAGGTTCAGCTTACAGCCTTGTGGTTGGGAGGGAGGTGGGACAATGAGGGTCAGGGGATAACTGTGGGTTTTAATTGTTATAAATGACTTTAAAATCTGCTTAGTCCTAATTTATGGCAGAAATCACCTCATTTGTTGATCCGGGCTCATTTCTGACTTATTCAGTGGACTATTTGTCATTTCCGTTTAAATGTCATTCTGACTTACTGGGTGGTTGTTTCAAACTTTTATTCCTGTATGCAGCTTTCACTCAGGGACCCAGTTTGCCAAGAATTCTCAATATTTCTGGAGCAAGAAAGACTGTAACTTGTTTTGGGACACAGTTCTTTTCACAGTACTAATCTTTAAAACACTGTTCTTTTTCAGAATAGATGGATACTGGTAATAAGCCAGACTGTCCAAGAGTCAACAAAGATCTTAAGGTAAAGGATAATACTTTAAAGTTTTACGTAATCACTTCAATAAGTCCTTGAAAGTGTTTTTAGTATTTTCAAAGCTCTGTAAATGAGTGATTGCATTCTGTTTACAGAATGGAAAATTAAGGGGCACACTCCAGCCAAACTCATCCAGAACGGGCCAAAGCAGAGAATAAAAACAACTCCCTATGCATAGCACTAAGTCCCCATCCTGCAAGCATTCTGGTGTTTAATTTAAAGCCTGGCTCACTCTAGCTCCCCATTCAAGTGCCAAGAGGAAACACACCATACAATTCCAGCTAAGGAGATTAGAATGAGGCTCCCCAAGAGACCAAAGGAAAACCCACTCCCACACCGAAGATAGACCCTTAAACCCGAATTTACTTTCCTCGTTTGTTGCTTGGCATCTCATCCTGCTTCTCATAATCTATTCCAGCTGTTTCTCCATAAAGTATAGTATTCACTCAAAAGCACAAAAAATGGTAAATCATCAAGTACTGATCTTCAAGTCAAAGGAATAGATATTTCTTTTACTAGAAGACACAAAAATGATTATTAGGTATTTGTAGTTATAAATAACAGATTAATCTTTCCCTCTTGTGCATAAAAACCTGGCAATGTCATGATTATATACTCAAAATGTATTACACGTCCAAGTATTAAAATGTGAAAGATATAATCTCAGGATATGTTGTTTTCTGAATATGCTAATCTTAATTGCCATGAAATTTACATTTCATATAATTTGAAGTCTGAATATGAGCATATTTGATATGAATTTAATATCACTCAAAATTTTTTTTGTTATTCTCATCCTTGATTAAAAAACAACAGAGAAATCTCTATTGCTAAAAATCATAATTCTAAAATTAAAATCACTAATTACAATTCAATCAGCTTGCTAATCTTTCAGGCTTAAGAACAAATTAGTACATTTTAGCAATATTGGGTTAAAATGGTGGCTCAGTTGATGAAGAATCTGCCTGCAAAGTAGGAGACCCAGATTCAATCCCTGGGTCAGGAAGAGCCCCTGGAAAAAGAAATGGCTAATCCACTCCTGTATTCTGGCCTTGGAAATCTCATGGACAGAGGAGCCTGGCAAGCTACAGTCCATGTGATTGCAACAGTCAGATACAACTTAGTGACTAAACCACCACCACAATTAAGGTTGGACTTTTGTGGGGTTTTGCACTTAAATGTACACTTTCTTTACATGCTTATCAGTTAGTTCATTTCTACATCTTTTTTAAAATTTTTAATTCTTTATAAAGCAAAAAAGAGAGAACAAGAAAAAAATGACAATGATTTCAGCACTGTCAATACAATGAAAGTAACAGAAACAGTGAAAAATGAAACAGTTTCATGCACGTTTCAGGATAATTTCTTTTCCAAGAAAAACATTAAAATAAAAGAGAATGAGCCACAAACTGTGTACTCAGTGTATCTCCTCTATTTAAAAAAAAAAAAAAAACTGAAAAATAAAAAGGAATAGAGATCTAAAGGATCAGGACAAAATAAAGCTGTCTCTAGTCACATTTGCTGTTGCTGTTCAGCCTCTAAGTTGTGTCCAACCCTTGGTGATCCCATGCACTGCAGCACATCAGGCTTCCCTGTCCTTCATTATCTCCTGGAACTTGCTCAAATTCATGTCACTTGAGTCAGTGAAGCGATCCAACCATCTCATCCTCTGTCATCCCCTTCTCTCCTGCCCACACTGTTTCCTAGGATCAGGTTCTGTTCCAATGAGTCGGCTCTTCACATCAGGTGGCCAAGTATTTGAGCTTCAGCTTCAGCACCAGTCCTTCCAATGAATATTCAGGGTTGATTTTCTTTACGATAGATTAGTTTGTTTTTCTTGCTGTACAGGGACTCTTAAGAGTACCAAAAACAAAATTTTTTTTTTTAATTGAAAGCATCAATTCATTGGCACTCAGTTTTATTTATGGTACAACTAACATATCCATGCATGGCTACTGGAAAAACCATAGCATTGACTATATGGACCGTTGTCAGCAAAGATATGTCTCTGCTTTTTAATGTTCTGTCTAGGCCTAGTCACATTAAGTTCAGTTCAGTCGCTCAGTCGTGTCCGACTCTCTGTGATCCAATGAATCACAGAACGCCAGGCCTCCCCTGTCCATCACCAACTCCCCAAGTTCACTCAAACTCACATCCAGCAAGTCAGTGATGCCATCCAACCATCTCATCCTCTGTCGTCTCTTTCTCCTCCTGCCCCTAATCCGTCCCAGCATCAGGGTCTTTTCCAATGAGTCAACTCTTCGCATGAGGTGGTCAAAGTATTGGCGTTTCAGCCTCAGCATCAGTCCTTCCAATGAACAGCCAGGACTGATCTCCTTTAAAATAGACTAGTTGGATCTCCTTGCAGTCCAAGGGACTCTCAAGAGTCTCCTCCAACACCACAGTTCAAAAGCATCAATTCTTCAGTGCTTAGCTTTCTTCACAGTCCAACTCTCACATCCATACATGACCACTGGAAAACCATAGCCTTGACTAGACAGACCTTTGTTGGCAAAGTAATATCTCTGCTTTTGAATATGCTATTTAGGTTGGTCATAACTTTCCTTCCATGGAGCAAGTATCTTTTAATTTCATGGCTGCAGTCACCATCTACAGTGATTTTGAAGCCCCCAAAAATAAAGTCTGACACTGTTTCCACTGTTTCCCCATCTATTTCACATAAAGTGATGGGACCAGATGCCATGCTCTTCATTATCTGAATGTTGAGCTTTAAGCCAACTTTTCACTCTCTTCTTTCACTTTCATCAAGAGACTTTTTAGCTCCTCTTCACTTTCTGCCATAAGGGTGGTGTCATCTGCATATCTGAGGTTATTGATATTTCTCCCAGCAATCTTGATCCCAGCTTGTGCTTCGTCCAGTCCAGCATTTCTCATGATATACTCTGCATATAAGTTAAACAAGCAGGGTGACAATATACAGCCTTGACATACTCCTTTTCCTATTTGGAACCAGTCTGTTGTTCCATGTCCAGTTCTAACTGTTGCTTCCTGACCTTCATACAGCTTTCTAAAGAGGCAGGTTAGGTGGTCTGGTATTCCCATCTCTTTCAGAATTTTCCACAGTTTATTGTGATCCACACAGTCAAAGGTTTTGACATAGTCAATAAAGGAGAAGTAGTTTTTCTGGAACTCTCTTGCTTTCTCAATGATCCAGCGGATGTTGGCAATTTGATCTCTGGTTCCTCTGCCTTTTCCAAAGCCAGCTTGAACATCAGGAAGTTCACGGTTCACATATTGCTGAAGCCTGGCTTGGAGAATTTTGAGCATTACTTTACTAGAGATGAGTGCAATTGTGTGGTAGTTTGAGCATTCTTTGGCATTGCCTTTCTTTGAGATTGGAATGAAAACTGACCTTTTCCAGCCTTGTGGCCACTGCTGAGTTTTCCGAATTTGCTGGCATATTGAGTGCAGCACTTTCACAGCATCATCTTTCAGGATTTGAAATAACTCAACTGGAATTCCATCACCTCCACTAGCTTTGTTCGTAGTGATGCTTTCTAAGGCCCACTTGACTTCACATTCCAGGATGTCTGGCTCTAGTTGAGTGATCACAACATAGTGATTATTTGGGTCGTGAAGGTCCTTTTATACTGTTCTTCTGTGTATTCTTGCCACTTCTTCTTAATATCTTCTGCTTCTGTTAGGTCCATACCATTTCTGTCCTTTATCAAGCCCATCTTTGCATGAAAATTTCCCTTGATACCTCTAATTTTCTTGAAGATATCTCTAGTCTTTCCCATTCTGTTGTTTTCCTCTATTTCTTTGCAATGATCACTGAAGAAGGCTTTCTTATCTCTTCTTGCTATTCTTTGGAACTCTGCACTCAGATGTTTATATCTTTCCTTTTCTCCTTTGCTTTTTGCTTCTCTTCTTTTCACAGCTATTTGTAAGGCCTCCCCAGACAACCATTTTGCTTTTTTGGATTTCTTTTCCATGGGGATTGTCTTGATCCCTGTCTCCTGTACAATGTCATGAACCTCTGTCCATAGTTCATCAGGCACTCTGTCTATCAGAGTGACCCCACATACGAGGTCTGGGGCAGTGGCCAAGAGGAGCAACCCAACGTCCAAGGAGCACCAGCTGCATGGGCACAGGACAGCTGAGAGGAACTACTCCATGTTCAAGGTCAGGAGGAGTGACCTCCTCCAAGGTAAGGAGCATTGGCTGTGCAACCTCCTCCAAGGTAAGGATCATCGGCTGCGCTTAGCTGGATCAGCCATGAAGAGATACCCCATGTCCAAGGTAAGAGAAACCCAAATAAGATGGTAGGTCTTGCGAGAGGGCATCAGAGGGAAGACCCTTAAACCATAATCACAGAAAACTAGCCAATCTGATCACACACACCACAGGTTTATCTAACTCAATGAAACTACGCCACGTCATGTGGAGCCACCCAAGATAGATGGGTCATGGTGGAGTGGTCTGACAGCATGCGGTCCACTGGAGAAGGGAATGGCAAACCACTACAGTATTCTTGCCCTGAGAACCCCATGAACAGTATGAAAAGACAAAATGATAGGATACTGAAAGAGGAACTCCCCAGGTCATTAGGTGCCCAATATGCTTCTGTAGGTCAGTGGAGAAATAACTCCAGAAAGAATGAAGGGATGGAGCCAAAGCAAAAACAATACCCAGTTGTGGATGTTACTGGTGATAGAAGCAAGGTCTGATGCTGTAAAGAGCAATATTGCATAGGAACGTGGAATGTTAGGCGCATGAATCAAGGCAAATTGGAAGTGGTCAAACAGGAGATGGCAAGAGTGAACGTCGACAGTCTAGGAATCATCTAACTAAAATGGACTGAAATGGGTGAATTTAACTCAGATGACCATTATATCTACTACTGCAGGCAGGAGTCCCTTAGAAGAAATGCAGTAGCCATCATGGTCAACAAAAGAGTCTGAAATGCAGTACTTGGATGCAGTCTCAAAAACAACAGAATGATCTCTTCATTTCCAAGGCAAACCATTCAGTATCATGGTGATCCAAGCCTGTGCCCCAACCAGTAGCATTGAAGAAGCTGAAGTTGAATGGTTCTATGAAGACCTACAAGACCTTTTAGAACTAACACCCAAAAAAGATGTCCTTTTCATTATAGGGGACTGGAATGCAAAAGTAGGAAGTCAAGAAACACCTGGAGTTACAGGCAAATTTGGCCTTGGAATATGGAATGAAGCAGGGCAAAGACTAATAGAGTTTTGCCAAGAAAATGCACTGGTCATAGCAAACACCCACTTCCAACAACACAAGAGAAGACTCTACACATGGACATCACCAGATGGTCAACACCAAAATCAGATTGATTATATTCTTTGCAGCCAAAGATGGAGAAGCTCTATAAAGTCAGCAAAAACAAGACCAGGAGCTGACTGTAGCTCCAATCATGAACTCCTTATTGCCAAATTCAGACTAGTCACATTACAGTCTGCCAATATATTTTTTTTTAGTTCTTAATTCTTCTTTCTATCCATTTACCTTAGTTCCTGAATTCACTGATAAAGCAAGACATGGAAAAAAGTGTGCCTGACACTGTGATAGTTTTCACATGAACAAACTATGATGGTTTAGGGCATGATTCTAGTGCATTAAATTTATTGTGTACATTATTTCCATTATTATTGCATCAGCTCCAACTCAGATCATCAGGCATTAGATCCCAGAGGTTGGCGACCCCTGTTTCATAGGATTGCTGGATACATCAGACCCAAAATGTCAAATTAGTTCAAATTTTAAATTATTTTACTTAATTTCTTTGGATTCTGACCTTCCCAACTTTTCTGTTTGTATAGATATAACCTGTATCATTGCTTCCCTGGTGGCTCTAGTGTCTGGCTCAGATAGTAAGAATCTATCTGCTTTGCAGGAGACCTGGGTTCGATCCCTTGGTGAGGAAGATCTTTTGCACAAGAGAATGGCTACCCACTCCAGTATTCTTGCCTGGTGAATTCCATGGACAGAGGTGCCTGGCAGGCTACAGTAGATGGGGTCTCAAAGAGTCAGACATGACTGAGTGACTAACACTGCATCACTGCTGAGTTAGAAACCAATAACTGGAAATCCTCCCATATATGACAACATGAGTGAATTCTGAGGCCATTATTCTAAGTGAAATAAGTCAGACAGAGAAGATAAATACTGTATGATATCACTTACATGTGAACTTTAAAAACATTAAACTCATAGAAACAGAGAATGGTGTTTGCCAGGGGCGGAGGGATAGGGAAAGCAGGGAGATGTTGGTCAAAGGGTACAAATTTTCATTATAAGATTAATGAGTCTGAGGATCTAATTTGAGCATAGTAACTATAATTAACAATATTGTAATACATACCCAAAGAAGCTTTCTCATGTCACTAGCAGAAGCACAAGAAGGCAGGCAGAATGTGATGCCTCCTAAGGTCTAGACTCAGAACTGACACAGTATCACTTCCATCCACATTCCACGGGACAAAGCAAATTCATGGACAAGCCCAAAATCAAGACATGAGGATGTATGCACCATTTCAAATGGGGAGGACTGCAAAATCATATGGAAAGGAGCCTGAATAAAAAGAGACATTAAAGATGAGGGCTGGTATTTCTACCTACCACAGATATTAAATCTGGCTCTAATTACCAAAACTAAAATTATTGAAAAAGTATCAAGAATCCACACAACTGATAGACATAACGATCTGGCTTATAAAACAAAACCTAAGGAGCTAGAAGCACAGCAGTGATTTTTAGCAGCAATCATCTGCAAGGATATTGCCACCACTGGTTCGCCAAGACTATTCATAATTAGAGATCCTCTCAAGATATGAGTAGACTTAGAAGTCAAACAGAAAAAGACACAGTGTTGTGTGGCTTCACTGAACTGGAAAATGATAGGGATTCTGTGGATGGATGAAAAGATATTCCCTTATAACATCACAGCACCCATTCAGAGGGAGGTATTTCATTCCCAAAAACAGAAAGGTGAATCTGTAGATCATTCATGATAAATTATCTGAGGACTAGCTAGCATTTACTCGGAGAAGGCAATGGCACCCCACTCCAGTACTCTTGCCTGGAAACTCCCATGGACGGAGGAGCCTGGTAGGCTGCAGTCCATAGGGTCGCTGAGTCAGACACGACTGAGCGACTTCACTATCACTTTTCACTTTCATGCATTGGAGAATCCACTCCAGTGTTCTTGCCTGGAGAATCCCAGGGATGGCGGAGCCCAATGGGCTGCTGTCTGTGGGGTCGCACAGAGTCGGACACGACTAAAGCGACTTAGCAGCAGCAGCTAGCATTTACTAGCAATATGTATTCAAACAACAGTTTCTTTTGGATCAAAGAGGAAAGAGGTCTGTTAGCCCTGCAAACCTTTTTTTAATAGCTTTGTGCAGCTGAATATATTTAAAGAAATTAAGTGTTCCCAATTTTATACTCACTATTTAAAATAATCTAATATACATACGGAGAAGGCAATGGCACCCTACTCCAGTACTCTTGCCCAGAAAATCCCATGGATGGAGGAGCCTGGTAGGCTGCAGTCCATGGGGTCGCTGAGTCAGACACGACTGAGCGACTTCACTTTCACTTTTCACTTTCATGTATTGGAGAAGGAAATGGCAACCCACTCCAGTGTTCTTGCCTGGAGAATCCCAGGGATGGCGGAGCCTGGTGGGCTGCCGTCTATGAGGTCGCACAGAGTTGGATATGACTGAAGTGACTTAGCAGGAGCAGGATTTAAAATAATCCAATATACATGCGGAGAAGGCAATGGCACCCCACTCCAGTACTCTTGCCTGGAAAATCCCATGGATGGAGGAGTCTGGTAGGCTGCAGTCCATGGAGTCACTAAGAGTCGGACACGACTGAGAGACTTCACTTTCACTTTTCACTTTCACACACTGGAGAAGGAAATGGCAACCCACTCCAGTGTTCTTGCCTGGAGACTCCCAGGGATGGGGGAGCCTGGTGGGATGCCGTCTGTGGGGTCGCACAGAGTCAGATATGACTGAGGTGACTTAAAAATATTTATATATACATGCAAAAGATATTTGGTTACTTCATGTTCAAACATACTGAGGATAAATCTTTGGGCCTTGCCATCTGCAGCAACATAGGACCAAGAGAATATTCTGCTTAGTGAAATGTCAGACAGAAAGACAATTAATATATGATACAATTTACGTGTGAAATTTAAAACAAATAATGTAAATTAATGTATATACAAAACAGAAACAGACTCCCAGATATAGAAGACAAAGCTGGTTGCCAAAGAGAAGAGAGAAGAAGGGAGGGACAAATTAGGGGTTTAGGATTAACACATGCAAACTATTGGGTTGGCCAAAATGTTCATATGAGTTTTTACCATATCTTATGGAAAAATCTGAACATTTTGGCCCACCCAATACTGTATATAAAATAGATAAACAGTAAGAAATTACTGTGTAGCACAAGGAACTATACCTATTAGCTTATAATAACCTATAATGTAATATAATCTGCATAAATACTGAATCACTATGCTATACACCTGAAACTAAAATAATATTTTATATTAGCTATACTTTAATAATAATAAAAACCATTTGGTCTTGACATGTCCTAACTCAAATAGCTTTTTTTATGCTGAGAGTGCTACCCTGTGATAGGCCTTTAATTCTACTTGTAGCTTCAGGATATCTTTAAATTCAAATTACTATTATTATGCTTAAGTATCAATAATATAATTATGCTCAAGGGACACAGACTGCCGTATCAGATTAGGTCATAAAACTAATGGATTTGGAAAATCTCATTTTTCCATTCTAATTCACTTCTGGGTATTCCAGCCATGACAAATACACTAAAGAGAGCTGGTTGAATAAATGGCAAGTTTTATTACATGTTTGAAGTAAATCAAATCTATACCACAAAGTAGCCATTTGGTTAGTGAAGAGAAGTGGAGAGGGAGCAGAAAGGGACCTTAGAAAAGAGGCTGAAGTGAAAGGAGGGAGGGGAGGAGACAGAGAGAGAGGAACCAGGAGGGAGTGTCAAGCATCGAGCGCCTCTTACTGCTCTCTGCACACAGCAGTCCTCTGCGTCATTCATGCATCGTTGTAAGACGGCACAGGATCCATGCAGGAAAGATGAAGCCTGTTCTCGTAGGGCCGTTCTCTTCTTCAGCAACTAGAGACACTGCCTTCAGGTGACACATTATGGCTCTCGGTCAACCACACCTACCACAAACCACATTGATAGCCTTGCCCCTGTGATCCTGAGCCTACTTTTTTTCCTTCTTTTTTCTAAAATTAGGCAGAACAAGGAAATCCTCATCACAGGTGCCCACTGAAATAAACTGATAGGAGCAGAGAGAAAGGAATGCAAAGTCCGGGCAATTCTTAAGACTGTGGCTCTGTAAGCAACTTTCTGGCCAGTTCTGAGTTCTGTCGCCATCACTTTCCTCTAGAAGGCAGACTGTCCCCACGGAAGCTCTTTGGCCTTATTCAGCAGAGCCCCCACCTCCTTCCTCTCTGGATTCTTCTACTTGCTAAAGCACTTGGGAAAGAAAATCAAACCATTATTTTCTACACTGAAAGTGATAACAGACCCAGGCATCTTCAATACACATAATGAAGATGTTTTCCCAGAAATGCCCTGATAGGTCACACCATATAAGAAGGGAAATGAGTGAGGTAAATTAATCCCATTTATTTGTATAAGCTGATCAACACCTCACAGTATGAAGACTTCATCAGTAAAATAAATGGCTTTCTAATTTAGGGTATTTTTAAGCTTCTCCATTAAATGTAAGTATTTCTGCATGTATACATTTCAATAAGCCATCTAGTCTAATTAGATCTGAAAATGGAGAAAATAGCTGAAATGTCCTCAATTTATGCTCAATAAATTACAGTAATCAATTTATCAGAATAGATTCTTATCTAGGAGAAAATTTTCTATTAAAAATGATACACCTAGGGACTTGCCTGGTGGTCCAGTGATTAAGATTCCTGAAGATAGAACTGCAGGACACACAGTTCCATCCCTAGTCAAGGAACAAAGACCCCACATACTACGTGGTACAGTCAAAAAAAAATTTTTTTAATTATAAACCCTTTCTATACCTAAAGAGATCCAAAGATTCCAAATAACTGCTTCGAGATTCCTTCTTTCTCTATTCCTGACTAAAATGGGCAGACAAAATTTGAGATCACTTAAATTCTAACCTGGACAATGCAGCAACAAATGACAGTTTTCAATACCAGTAATGGAATTTAGTTCTCAATTGCTTTAGTGCTAAAAGCCTTGATTTTAAAAAAAAGAGAAAAAGAGACCTTCCTTTTTAAAATTCCAGAAAACCATTGAATAAGTATAAAATTCTTACTTTCTTGTTTTTTTGGTACTTAAGAGCCTCCAGAGAATTTTTGTCATTGTGCCATTCCTTAATTTATTCCAATAAATGTTCTTACAAGACACAAATTTACTCAATTATTTGCATGCTTTACTTCTACTATTCAAATTCCTGCCAAAATCCAAATTAATTCTCTTCAGCATTATTTTCTATAGTCAGACAATAAAAGAATATTGTCTAAATGCTAATCGGCTGTTTATTCATTTTCCTTAGACAGTTTCAGTCCCCCAGAGTTTGACATTTAAATAAATCCTTAAAAGAGATTATAATGCTGCCTTGCTATATTTTGTTTCCTCCAAGAAAATAAATTAAGAAACTTCCCCACCTTTAACCTCTTAAAAAACTATAAAGAAACCTATCTTTCTTCTTCTAAAAACTGGCTTTGAATGTGGAATTAATTCCAAGCATCTGGGATTAAAAAAAAAAAAAAAAACAGTCCCTAGGTAACAGAGGATTTCAGTGGATTCTGGCAAAAGCTTTCCGATAATTTGTTTCCTTCCAAACAATCTGATCACCCTCATTCTTATAGGATGCCGAGGCAGAAAATCCCATATGTGCTTATGCAATATTCAAAAGATCTTTGAATATTTTTTTTTCTGTAGCTCTAACTATAGCCCTTGGGTTTGCCTGTCCTCAGAGACAATCTGTGCATAGTGGATTGAAAATACAATCCAGGATATGGTTGTTCTTAGTAGCACAAATTGAAAAGACAGGTTAACATTTTAGTCATGGTGGGGGTAAATTTTGAATATGCAGGAGTTAATTAATGTGAAAAAAACTAATTGAATTAAGAGCTATACAAAGCTGACTTGCTCACATGCAGTAGGTTATATGAAAGAACCCAAATCAATCCTATTCTCCTAATACACTCATTACTACCAAATACTCACATGGAACAGGTAGAGTCTGAATGTTGTGCAGGGCCCACAATTGCTTGCATTTTAAAGTTTATTCCATCAAGTACTTCATTCATATCATACAGGTTAGATTTACTTCACAACTACCCCAAATCCTAAGGATCTCATTGGTTCTGGCACTCAGATGTTCACAGAGCATGCTCAGGCTTAAAAGGAAATAAATCCCTTCAGCCAAGGTGTTTCTATAGTTTTTAAATCTGTGTTGGTCTATGCAATTGATGGAGACATGGGTTGGATCCCTGGGTCAGGAAGATCCCCAGGGAAGGAAATGACAGCCCACTCCGGTATTCTTGTTTGGGAAATCCCATGGACAGAGAAGCCTGGTAGGCTACAGTTCATGGAGTTACAAACAGTTGGACACGACTTAGCAGCTACACAGCAAGAAAAAGAAGAAACTTAGGATTTGTATAATGACTGAAATTTCCTCCCAGAAAACAGTTATTGGCTCAAAACAACAAACTTTTCACTTCAGTCAAATACTGTACTCCAAAGTCAACATAAACCACTCTTTCTAGGACCATTTTGGTCAGCTCAGGAGTTCAAATCCAGAAAAATATTCAAAGTAGAAATCAGTTTACATGTTCAGCTTCCTGCTGGAGTGCCCACAGGCTAAGGGCCTACTGGACAGCTGAGTATTTCACTATCACTTTCAATTCAATCTGTGTCAGGTCATATTCTAGGGACAATGAGACAAGGAAGCCAGGAGAGAGCAGGAAACAAGCCTAGTTAGGGAAGAAGAAAACAGCACATGGAGATTTACAACCACATGTCAAGTTGGTGGGAACAAGAATATGAAGACCAGGCACAGCCTAGTGAGGGTTGAGCGTGTACAGTGATCATAGGAGGGGAGTTTTTAAGGGTTAGGATGAGTGTGGAGGGCATCACTTCTATCAGCTTTTTTGTGGCTCCACCTAACTCAGAAATATCACCTAGCCATGGGCCCTAAGAGGAGATAAGTGGGTTAGAAAATTAGATTTCATAAAAATAAGACAGTTAGACACAACAGTCTAGACTTTAAATAATTTTAAGTCCATCCATCAAGCCTTCACTGAAATCCAACTCTCTTATGAAAGTTTTCAATTCCATCTCAGTCAAATAAATAAAGATCTGCCCAGCTTCTGAATACAAACACTGATCTCTCATTTGACAAATAATTCCATCTTATGATATGTCTTTAGTTTTATCTCACTGTTTTCTAATTATCATATTCCTTTAACATCCTAAGAATAGAAGTTTCTGCTTTTCCAAACAGATAATGGGTCACTTATAGGCAGGAAGTATGCCGTATCCAGACACATGAAAACACACATGTGAATACATACACATTTCCTCTGTCCCTTACTCATATTGGGCATTTTACAGGAATGTGGAGAATGAGAACATAAGAATCAGAATGTATAAAACAACATAAATGATAAACACTTTTGCGTTTATAACACAAAGGTCACCATTTGGGGAACTAGAGAGCCAAGAGATGTCAATCACAGCCTACATTTTCAATGGATTTTATGAAGAATGAATATATGCATAAAGCCTTTCCTTAAATAGCAAATAGGAAGTTCTATATGAAATGGTGATTTAACTCCATGGATTTATTTCTTGAAACAACTTTGTTGTTTACTTGCTACATGCATGCATGCTCAGTCATGTCCAATGTCTTTGTGACCCCATTGACTGTAGCCCACCAGGCTCCTCTGTCCATGGAATTTCCTAGGCAAGAATACTGGAGTGGGTTGCTATTTCCTTCTCCAGGGAATCTTCCCAACCCAGGGACTGAAATTGTGTCTCCTGCATTGGAGACATAAAAGAATTAAAAAAATTATCAACTCTAAAGGACAAAGAAAATGGGAAAAGAGACAATGATAAATAAGACATTATTATTAAAACGTAAGAGGGGGACCTTCCTATTGGTCCAGTGGTTAAGAATTCACCTTACAGACTGGATGGTGGGGAGTTTGGGGGAGAACGGATACACGTATATGGATGGCTGAGTCCCTTCACTGTTCCCCTGAAACTATCACAATATTGTTAGCCCAACTGTGTGTGTGTGTTAGCTGCTCAGTCGCGTCCAACTCTTTGCGACCCCATGGACTACAGCCTGCCAGGCTCCTCTGTCCATGGGATTCTCCAGGCAAGAATACTGGAGTGGGTTGCCATTTCTACCTCAATACAAAATAAAAAGTTCAAAAGAAAGAAAGAATCTCCTCCCTGGTTGGGGAAGTAAGATCCCACATGCTACAGGGCACTAACCCCAGGTGCCACAGCTACTGAGCCTGGGCACCACAGTGAAAGATCCCGCATGACACAATGATAATCCCATATGCTGCAACTAAGACCCAGTGCAGCCAAATAAATAAATATATGTATGTATATATATTTTTTTAAAAAGAACACTTAGGAGGGTGGTTAATGAATTGGCAAATGACCTGAAGCATAAAGAAGGCTGAAATCTGCAGAGAATGATACTGATGAAAAGTAAACTGAAACTATCTTCAGAACCCTGGAAAGCTCTCAGGAATTGAAGTCACCAGGTACCTTGGGAGACAGAGACTAGGGTGGGGCTATATAAAGGATTCATTTGATACTACATACCACCTCTGCCCTGTGCCAGGTGACTTTTCCTCTCCATCCCTTCAAGAAAAGAGAAAAATGTACTCTAGAGGAATTGAGTTCAGGAGGACTTGGGACTCAGAGACATCCAGGCTTAACAGAGAAGAAGGTGTGTGTTAAAAACAGGAATGAAGGCAATGCCTACTGTTAAATAAAAAGATTATTCTGTCTCTTGGGAAAGACTTGTTAGGGAGACTATTACAATGGGGTTTGTAGTAGGGGATAGAGACTGGGTCAATTCTGAATACAAGGAAAAGCAGAAATAGATAGCCAAAGAGCAAGGTGGGATCAGCGGATAGAAAATTACTAAGAAAACTTCAGGGGTGAGGAGAGATTTTTCATAACCAATTTGACAGGAATATTGCTGAAGGCAGGCAAGGGTGATAAGATACTTGCATGCAGGATAAGGAATTCGGTCAGATGCCAAAGATGAGAGATGAACATTTTGATGAGATATCAAGGGTGGGGGATTTTCACTAAACTGAACCAGCAGGATTCTTGCTAAAATTGGACTAAGTGAGTCAACAGTAGAGCCTAAGAGTGAGGCCCAGTCAATAGAAAGACTCCAAGGAGTCTGACTAAAGTTTGTCACTTTGTCACTACAAACGGTGTGGGAGGAAGAGGAGTACAGATGAAATGCCAAGAACTGGGCCTAAAAAGGGCATTGTATTTCTCAGCAGCATGAAACTGAAAAACAATGGAATAACTTCTCTAAAATTATGAGAGAAAATTGTTTTCAATCAAGAATTTTATATCCAACTACCTTGATTCAAGTGTGAAAGTCTCCTCAAAATATTTTTTATTATTCTTAAAAAATTATTTTCTATGCCCCCTTTTTTTAAATCAGAAACATACATAGAATATGCTCCAAGTAAAGCTGTAAGCCTGGAAAAATATACCACGGAAGCTTGCTGCCTGTGAGGGGGAGCAGAATGTGTGACTCCAAGTCACTTTGGCATGTGGGCTATTTTGAGCTAAAGCTAATGAAGACCCGCCAGACTCAAAACAAAACAAAACAAAATTTTTACTCCCTTAACTACCTAAAAGAATTGACAGCAGCTGAGCCTGTGTGCTGCAACTAGAAAAGCCCACACACTGCAGAGAAAAGCCCTTGCACCACAACGAAGACCCAGCGCAGTCAAAAAATAATGATGATGATAGAATCTAGATGGAAGGCCTGGCCCAGCAAGATGGTTATTACCAAAAAAATTTTTATCCGAAAGATCAGACGCAAGCAGGGCAAACACCTAATTACCAAACACCTGCTCTTCTGATTCTCCTGTGAATTCCCCTCCTCCCCTTTGAAGTCCCAGACTCCTACTCCATTCCTTAGCTCAGTGTGGCATATAATTCTCAACCACCCAGATTGCTCTTGAGTCTCAAATCTTTGGGGATCCAGTACATATGAAATTAAATTTATTTCCAACCCATTAATCTGTTCAATGTCAATCTAATTATTAGACCAGCCAAAAACCTATTAATAAAAGGGAAAGGGGGAAAATTTTTCTACGCCTACATTTGCAGGCATTTATTCAGCCTTTCACAATTTAGGGATATTAAACTATAAACAATTATTTTACTAAGGATCTTGGAATAAGAATTACAAATGAGAGAAGGGGAAAGCTCTAAAAAGTGGAATATAATACGTTCTCACATTTAATATTTTAATTAACATTATCTTTTATTAAACTGGTTTTGCAAGAGAAGTATCCCATAAATGCTTCAATCAATACCCTCTTCGGATCTTTCAGTTTCGTTTTTGCAGGTACCAACATTCAGTGCAATCATGTGTTTGTGTGAACTTTTCAGTTTCTGAGGCACAACAATTTTTCTTTTAGTTTTTCCATATAAACACTTGATTGTATTCAACAGGGCATAAGAATAGGAGCCTGAATCTTATTCAGTTACAATATTAGTCAAATCATCTTTTGTTGCATAATAGACATCTTACTTGTCCTAATTTGTCAGATAAAAGAATGAATTGGATCACATGGATTAAAAATTCATATATGACTTGAGCCTGGGGCTTGAACTATGTCACCATAACAAATTTCTCCTTCTCTCCACCTGGTCCCCTAACGGGATGGCTTATTCTCAGGTTCCACAGTGAAGCAAGACAGCTAACTCATACCTTTCATGTTCAAGTTTAGCAGAAAATAAAGAGCATCTCTTTTAGAAAGCTCAACTTAGAATCTAAATAATTCACTTTGATTGGTCCACTTAGGTTGGGTGCCTCTCTGTAAAATAAACACAGTACCTTGGAAAATCAGGGTCACAGTTTTCACATTCTAGAGTCTCATCAGACACTTGGCCAGAGAATAGGAAATCTAGTTTCCCAAAGGAAAAATGGCACATTTTTTTTTTCTGTAGAATGGAGAGAGATGCTAGATAAGCAAAAATAGCATAATCTGTTATAAATTTTAATACATTCAAAAACCCATTGATATGCTGTCTCCACCCAGCAGAATTTCCAAAGAAGAATTTACCTCACACCAACTAAATGCGTTCTTGTGGTGAGAGAAAAAAAAATTTTTAATTAACACACAATTTTCTTTTATGATCAAATCACACACAAATGCACATTTTCAAGTTCAACATAGTCATTTCGAGTCTTAGAGAGTCCTTGCTCCACGTTTGCAGTAGCTTATCGTTATGACAAAAACTAACTCTAATTGTACTGATACTTTGTGATTTTCTTTCCTCAGCGAAAGTGCATTTCTGCCTGCAGTTTTCCCTTGAATATCATCACATTCCACCTCAGCCTTGAAGATGAAACATAAGGATTTTCTTTCACAGTGACGCCCCCTGGGCTGTTGGCCAGAATCAGCCTGGCAGGAAGCTGGGTATTTTGAAGTCATGCTGTGTGTTCCTGAGATCAGATGAAGAGGGAGGCTCCGTGGAGGCCTCCTGCACATTTCAGTAAACGGCTAAAGTGATATGGTGTTTCTCTTTCCAAATAATTAATTTGCAAAAATTGGCATGAGGCTCTGTTTTTTCTATCCTTGTCTAAGATAAACCTCTCTTGTTCTGTTCAGCTGCACATCTCTCTCTGGAGCACTGGGATGAGTCACCCCTGTCATTGACACCCCCTTGAAGGACTGGTTAGGGCTTTATTTCTACGGAAACAATCCATTCTCTTCCATTTCATCTGAATGCAACAGTTTGCATTACTTTGTTTGAGGTTCAAAGAAGCATGGCTTTTCTAGTTTCAAACCTCACATTTTCTTTTCTAAATTATAGTTTATCATGTTTGTTTATTCAGTATTTAGTAGAATGAAGGACATCATCGATTGGTAGCAATTCTGACCTTATTATGCTATACAATGATTTAGAAATGTATTCTAGAATCTTAGAAACCACCTCTAATATGCATAGCTGATCTCCTACATAAAAAGTTGTCTTTGATATTAAGTATTAACCAAAAAAATAATTCACTTCTGTATTTATGAATTCTAAGGGAAAGAAATACTTTTAATATATCCACATATATACATTTATATTTCTATTTAATACATCAAAGATATTTGGACACATTTACTTCAAGCATTTTTTTCTCCTATTGAACAAATCCCTGTTCTTTGGTTTCATCAAACCATAATGATTATGATAATTTGCAAATTTAAAAATAAAAATTAATTTTGTAAACTTGCTTAGAGTATAAATAGTTTTATAGTTCTTTATGTATCTTTAGATTCTATTATCAAGCTGTCATAATTCTTTCCTGATAAAATGAATTGGGGATGAATGGAAAGGACAGCCCTAAAGAGGAAGCAAGACTTCCTTTTGTTTTGTTCCCTGGCCGTTTCTTGGGTGGGATTTCCCATGGATGGCTTGGATCCAGCAGCTAAAGAGAAGTAACTCATGGAAGATATTTAAGAGCTAACTAATTTATATAAGACAGATAAATTCAAGACAAGAAGAAATATTTAGGATTACAAATTATATGATAGTCCTCTATTATAGACTCAAGTACAACAAACAAAAATAGGGATTTATTTTCCCAGGGTTTAAAGTACCAGAAACAAATCTCCCATGTGGAACTTGTTCTTATGTGTAGTATCAGATTTCTCCCTTAATGTGTAAAGAAAGAAGTAATAGAAAAAATAAATCCCAGCTGAATCAAAACCATAAGTGCCCTGGCCTTAATGAATTTTATTCTTCTTGCAAAAACATTTTTACTCTATAACCAGAACAACTGTCTGAGGCATGTTGTCTGCAATACAACATTTGTGAGGCTTTTAAAAACTTCCAAACATGGTATAACCCACCAAAGAAGCAACAGGTCAGAGGAGGATTTGAGGTGACAATAGTAGCTATGTGTCCACTGCTGGATGTTTAACACTTCAGAATGTGTCTGAGGAAGGCTGGTATTACAGTAAATCAAATTACAAGATACTTGTAAGACAAGGCTACTTTGACTAGACTTTTGAAAAAGAATCCAAATAATGAAAACATCATCCACTATCAATTTTTTTACCAGTTCCCCAAATCTTTACTCAAATACTAGGGTCAGTTATATATTTATCAACTTGTGAGTGCTTTGAAAAGATAAACTAATGCATAGGGCATAGACAATGTAAATTGGGACTCCTGAAGTCATGTATAAGGGAGACACCTTCATTTTTGAGAATCTACCCTGAAAATCAAATTTAAAACTTTCACTTGATTCTGGAAGGCTTCGAAAACCCAAGGAAATAAAGTGCTAGTAAATAAGGAAGTCCCCTGGAGAAGGAAATGTCAACCCACTCCAGTACTCTTGCTTGGATAATCCCATGGACAGAGGAACCTGGTAGGTTACAGTCCATGGGGTCACAAAGAGGCAGACATGACTGAGCAACTTCACAAACGAGTAAGTAGAAATATGTAATGAAATGCAAAAGAATAAGAAAACAAATGTTATTCAGCTCAAGACACACTTAAAAAGCCTCATGTAGCTAGGTTCTAAAATGAGACTTAATATTCAGTTTATGTTGTTGCTCAGTCACTCAGTCATGTCTGACTCTTTGTGACTCCATGAACTGCAGCATGCCAGACTTCTTGTCTTTTACTGTCTCCCAGAGTTTGGTCAAATTCATATCCATTGAATCAGTGACACCATCCAACCATATCATCCATCCTCTGTTGTCCCCTTTTCCTCTTGCCTTCAATCCTTCCCAGCATCAGATTTAAGACATATTTAATTTTTCCCAGCTCTGTCCACTGAAATGTCCTAGAAACCCAAAAGCAATTACACTCCAGGAGAAATTAGCACACCTGACACCCAGATCTTTATCCCGAAATACCATTCCCTATTAAAAGGAATCAGGTATTCCTATAGAAATGACAGATTGCAGGGTTAGCACTGGGGAGGTACAAAATGAACCTGAACATCTTGTGCCAGAAAGTAAAGAACTGCTAAAAATAAATTACACCTGTAAAAGTTTTGTAAAACTGAGGACATGTCAAAAGGACACATGGAGGCAGCTCCAAGGGGTTCACACTGGGCAAGTTAATTTAAGCATCAAAATAAACAAGGACCATAATACATTATAACTCACTGAATAAAATAAGAAGCCATATTGACAATAAGTAGGTGATTGATAACTAAATAAATAAATAAGTGATATAGAGAGATCTTTCCAACTGTAGAATACTGACTAATAAATCTGGAAAGATCCAATCAAAAAATTATATGCAACTATCATAATAAAAATTTATTTTAAGACTGATTACTCTCGGGAAATAAAGGTAGTGAGTGAGTTTGGTGAGAAACAGGACATATCTATAGTCCGACTCCACAAATTATTACATCACCCCAGTAGTGGGGCACAGCCAGCAGTTTACTCAATAATGAAGCCCAGGCTGAGACCTTCACATCTTCAAGGCACAGCTCTCAGCCCCACTGATCACTCAATCCATTAACAAAAATTAAAAAGCAGCCTATGGAATGGGAGAAAATATTTGCCAATTATATATCTGGAAAAGGTGGGATGTAAATTGGTGCAGCCACTATAGAAAACAGGATGGAACTTCCTTTAAAAAAAATTAAAAATAGAACTACCCTATAATCCAGCAATCCCACTTCTGGTTATATATTCAAAGAAATGAAACCATGATCTCAAAGATATCTCTGTGTTCTCACGTTCGTTGCAGCATTACTCACAATAGCCAAGACATGAAAACAACTTAAGAGTCTATCAATAGTGTCTTGGATAAAGAAAATAGATAGATAATTTACCTTCCCACCAACAGTACAGAAGAGTTCTTTTTCCACATCCTTGCCATCAATTGTTATCTCTTTTCTTTACACATACACATACAAACGAATATTATTCAGTCATTAAAAATTAGGAAATACTGCCATTTGCAATAATACAAATGAAACCTGAGAGCTTCAAGCTAAGTGAAAAAAGAAGGACAAATGCTCTATGATCTTCCTTATAACATGAAATCTAAAAACACTGAATTCATGGAAACAGAATGTATTATTAGTTGTTGCCAGGAGCAGGGGATGGGGGATGAATTAAGGTGGTCAAAGGGTATAAACTTCCAGAAAATCCCATGGGCAGAGGGAGCCTGGTGGGCTGCAGTCCACGGGGTCGCGAAGAATTGGACACAACTGAGCAACTTCACTTTTACTTTTCACTTTCATGCTTTGGAGAAGGAAATGGCAACCCACTGCACTGTTCTCGCCTGGAGAATCCCAGGGACGGCAGAGCCTGGTGGGCTGCCATCTATGGGGTCGCAGAGTCGGACATAACTGAAGCAACTTAGCAACAGCAGCATGAGAAGAATACATTCTTGGGATCTAATGTAAAGCATGGTAACTATTAGTTAACAAAAAACTAGCTATTGGAGGTGCTGGATGTGTTAACTAACCTTATTGTGGTCATCATTTTGCAATATATACATATATCAAATCATCATGGACTTCCTGGTACTCCAATGGTTGAGAGTTCACCTGACAATGTGGGGAACATGGGTTCAGTCCCTGCTTCAGGAAGATTCCATATGCCACAAGAAACCTGAGCCCACGTGCAACAACTACTGAGCCGGCACTCTAGAACCTGAGAGCTGCAGCTCCTGAAGGCTGAGCTCCTAGAGCCCGTGTTCCACAACAAGGGAAGCCACCGCAATGAGAAGCCTGCACACCACAACTAGAGAAAGCCTGTGCACTGCAACGAAGACCCAGTGCAACCAGAAAAAGCAAAAACAAAATGAAATCACCACATTGTATGCCTTAACCTTACACAATGTTATACAAAAATTATATCTCAGTAAACCTAGAAAACAGTTTTAAAATGCAAGTAGAATTTTTTTTCTCTCTCAACACACGTACACACACAGTTGAAAAACCTTAGAAGCAGGGCTGAGGAGTGTAAGCCCTGCTTCTAAGTCCTTCCAACTGCTTTAATCAGGTCCTAGATTATCCAGGATAATCTCCCATAGTTAAAGTCAACTGAATAAGGATTTCAATTACATCTGAAAATTCCCTGAAGAGCAATAAGCAGATTAGTGTTTGAGAAACTGGGGATGTAGCTTAGCTGAGTAGACACATGAAAAAGAAAAAGAGGAACCATCACATTATGAAAACCCATGTATATAAACAAGAAGGTTAAAAAGATTGTGTAAATATAGAAACTATAGCCGTTCTCTTAATATATCTGCCATCATAAAAAAGTATAACAGTAAAAGCCAGGCAAACCTTGTAAAAGAATAAAGAGATTTCAATAGGCACAAAACAGACATTTAGTTGAACTCTCAACCATTGGAATGTCATTTTTCTTTAGACAAAAGTAAGACACTATCAAAAAACAGTCAAGCATAGCCATCTACAATGTATTGTTTTGGCTTTTAGAAGGAACGCTTTAGCTTCAATTGTAGCTTGTAAGTCAGGTTCACCATGATAAAGGACCAAAACCCAGAAAACATTTCGTATCATAAATGACACAGTCAATGATTGAGAAACTAGAAGTTATCTTATTTTATCGTGATCCAGAACAAAACAACTCTCAGTCCTGAAGTGGACAGAGGTTAGAAAAATACTAGCAGTTGTTTTATGAACTTTCCAGCTTTGAAATGAAAGGCCCCTAAGTCCAGGCAAAGTCCCTTTTCTTCCTGTGATTTGAAGACCAGCAGCATTTTCTCCTGGTGTGAGAGGTTGATCCCAGCTGTTTGCTGGCACACATCTCTCCACAGGTGGAGGGGAAGGCAGTGCTTTCCGAGAACCACAACACTTTTCCTCCTTCATCCCAAGCCTTCAGTGCCTTGGTACACTTCACTCTAAGTGACTGTTCTCTGCAGTGTTCTCTAGTTTATCTTCTTTTCTTTTTTTAAACACTTCACACTGGAAGAGCAAGCTGCAAACAGCTTGTATGAGGTTCTGCTAACAGGACAAAAGGTATAAGAGCATGTATCAGTAGTTCATTCTTACTGATAATTTTTATGGACTGAATGTTTTTGTTGAGAAGTTAGAGAAGTCTCTTAGAAATTCATTATGCAGAGAGAAAACTCAAGCTGGCTTCTGGCACTGTGTAATTTTTTTTTTTTTTTCCTATCAGATCGTTAATGTAGTTCCCCCTCACCCGTGAACAAAGCTTAATAAACCCTGTAGCGATAACACTATGCTCTTAGATTATCATCATCAGGAGGTCTCTTTATGCTTCCCTGGTGGCTCATTTATAAAGCACCCACCTGTAAAAGAGGAGACACAGGTTCAGTCCCTGGGTTAGGAAGATCCCCTAGAGAAGGAAATGGCAACCTACTCCAGTATTCTTGCCTGGGAAATCCCAAGGACAGAGGAGCCTGGTGGGCTACAGTCCATGTGGTTGCAAAGAGTTAGACACAGCTGAGCGACTAAACAACAATGTCTCTTTACACAGTGTATACAGTAATCCTAAGTATTCCTGTCTATGCTGAAATAAGCACAGACCAGAAAGACCCTGCTGAGATGGAGATATTGGGTAGCCAGTCAGTCCATTCCTAGCCATTGGCCTCACCTGTGAGACAAGACAGTTTCAGTGTCTCTGTGTTAGAACAGTAGGAAGACTTCCACAGACTTGAAGCATGAACTTCAGTTTATCCAAACCAGCCCTCTTGTGGGGGAGGGTGAGTAAGCCTAAAGAAACCACATTACTGAGAAGTTAAGACTTTGAGGTAGAATCCCCTCCTGCTGGCACTAAAACTGAGGAATAGGACACAATGAGGCACAGAGGGTGAGATGGTTGGATGGCATCACCGACTCAATGGACATGAGTTTGAGCAAGCTGCGGGAGTTGGTAATGAACAGGGAAGCCTGGCGTGCAGCAGTCCACGGGGTCAGAAAGGGTCAGGCATGACTGAGTGACTGAACTGAACTGAACTGATTTCCGGTTGGCCAGATAAAGGGATAAGCATGTGAGATTCATCAGAAAGTTGGTGAAGATTCATAGTCCTGGATTCGTAGAGAGAAAACAACCACACGGAGCTTGAGAGGTCAAGGGTGAGCCAAGGTCACTCGATGGATAACCAAGATAGAGTACTGGTGGCACCCCAGCCAGTGCTGACGACACAGGAGGGCATGCTTTATACAGCATTCTAGAGATGACAGAAGCAGGGGCTATGGCAGACAGACGCAGAGGCACAAAGAGAGGGATAAATGTTATGCAAGATAGCCTTCCCTTGAGCGCCCCAGAAAGGCTAGAAAGGGGAAGGTGCAGGTACCCGTTGAGGCCCTTGAGCTCTCAGATTCCTTGCTGCCTCTGAAGATGTTGGTTAAGTCCAATGATCTTAGCTCCATGGCTTTTGCATGCTACATTTTCTGACTTTATTTGAGCACCTCTTTTCCCAGACTGGGTCTGAAAACCAATGGTGTCAAATTGAGTGTGATTTTAAAACCAATCTGGGTCTAGGATCAGACCCAGATCACCTTCAAGGACTTGAACCTCTGGTTCATATCCTCCAATTAAAAAAGAGCTACACCACAGTCTTGGAACCAGCTGGAGATATAAAGTTAAAGTTGACTAGGAGGTTTTTCTATAGAAGCCGTTGGCATCTTAAGGTGAACAGTTCCCCAAGTTCATGGGTCAAGATCTTAATCTCTAAATGAGAGCTTTCTTTTTATGGCCTTTTTGCTACTTGCCTTTTCTCTCTGTTATTGTACAGGAAGATAGGCTCCTTATCTCTGATATCTTTCACTGAATCTACTGCTAAGGTCATAGCTGCACAATAAAAGTCCCTGAACTTTCTTGCTAAGGCGGTTTAGATAATAACATTGCAGAACTAAGAAGAGTCTGTGCCATAGTAAATATCTCTTACTGTACCTGGATATACACTTGTGGTAATGTAGCAAATACAGGAAATTAGCAAACAAGCCACTTGGCTAAAACAAGTTGATTCACCTTCAGGTACATTCTCTGATTTATTTGATACCAGTTGATTTAATTCATGGGGTCCCTGGCTGAGGAATACATTCAGTCTCTTGGCATTATCCTCCTAATAGTTATCACTATAGTCTCCCTGGTGTGCTATCTTCTCTCAAAGGTCTTAAATGCATGTTTGCAGCCATTAGAAGCACATCAAATGGAGTTACTGCACTTGGAGAAACAGAAACAAGATAAACAGTGAGATGAACAGCAAGAACAATTCTTTCATGATCTTGCAATTTAACCTTAAAGTTTCACAATGAGACAAGGAGGAACCTAATTCTGATGGTAACTGAGAGTGGGATAACACCAATATTTGGTCAATCTCTCATGTATAAGAGGATGACCAAAGGGTAGAATGGTTAAGTTAATAAACAAGGAGGGCATTAGACTAATGTGGCTTTAATGCTGTGGCACCATCTGTAAGCAAACCAAAATCTCAGTCTATAACTGTCTCAAGATTATAAAATCAAAATACTGAGGACAACTAACCATAGTCAACTTGGCTTTAAGTTATAGCCAATAAATAATTTCCCTACGTTGCATCTGCTTTTTCTCTATAAAAGCTTCTCCCCAAGCTCTTATTTGTGGATCATTCCTACATACTTCTGATTTGGAACTGCCCAGTTCAAATCAATTTTTGCTCAAATTAGCTCAAAAATTTTTAATGCCTGTTTATCTTTTAACAGCATGAACATGCCAGTCCTTCACCGTCCCCATGACTCTCAACTGTCTTTTAACAGCTATGTCTCACATTTGTGTGACTCAGTGACATTTGAGCTTGAAAGCCTCTGCTGTGAGAATGAGGTGGGTCCAGTGGTAAATGATTCAAGGAAAGGCCAATTAAACTGTTAGATCACTGTTTCTGTTACCCCAGTTAATACATTTAACAAAAAGCAAGCTATACTGTATTTCAAGCTTCTAGGACTTTCATTCAGGATTCAAAGTTCATGACCAGAAAATATGTAGTCATGATTGCTCTCTTCTTATAAAATATATACGTTCATGGAATATTTTCTGTGTAATTCAAAGAATCACAGCATACATCTCTTTTTCAGTATTGTTTAGCTTGCAATATCTTTTCTCAGTATAGAACAATGGATGCTGCTGCTGCTGCTGAGTCACTTCAGTTGTGTCCGACTCTGTGCAACCCCATAGACGGCAGCCCACCAGGCTCCCCTGTCCCTGGGATTCTCCAGGCAAGAACACTGGAGTGGGTTGCCATTTTCTTCTCCAATGCATGAAAGTGAAAAGTGGAAGTGAACAATAGATGAAATACTTACAAATCCTGACACAGAAATATCTAACATTTTTCCTTGATGTATAATAAAACAGCAAACAGAAAGCATTAAGAGCTAAATTATTCTGAAATTGATCATAAAGAACTCCAAAACATTTGTCAGAAGATTTTAAACAATAGGAAGGTAATGCATATATTTACATGAATTTAAGATTATTTTTGTAGCCTCCTACAGTTGAAATATACTGAGCCATAACAAGCCTCGAGATAACATTCAGATTACTTCTATAATTTAAGTTCCTTTTGCAATAACTTCATGGGATAGCATAGACATTAAAACATCCAATTTGTATTGGCGGCAAAGATATTCCACTATTCATTCATCTTGAGGTTCTTAGCTGCAAACCAAAGAAACTGCTCTTAGTTATTAAAGCAGAAAAAAACCTCTTCCTTAAGAGGATGTAAGTTTCAGAATCTCTGGGAAAGCCCCAGAAGCAGGGATGATGGATCATTCTTCCAAGAACAATCTTCAAAACAAGACACAAAATTCTGCCAGCACCAGGGCTACCACCTGGCACAACAGCAGGAAAATGAAATGGCATTGCTGAAAATGGTCTGCACTGATGGTTCCAGTGCTGGAGACAACCAGCCTCTTTTGGACTGTGCCCTGGAAGGCTGCATGTCACAGCCTGGGTCATATGTTTGTGTTTGGCTGCAAAGCACAATGGCTAGGAAACTAAGGTAATGGGCTCTGCCACCTAAACTGTGGGCTGATAAGGTGAAGACCTCATCAAACACAAGAATGATATACAAAATAAATGACCAAAGCACCCTCCACTCTCAAACAAGAGGGAGTTAGATACTGGATAAGAAAATGATGAAGAAAATAAAATATCATGTCAACAAACAATGCTTAGTCTCTTGGAGAAGACAGGACAAAAATTAAGCAAATAATCACATTAATAAATGTATAACTACCAGCCACATATGTGATCCAAAGGAGAAAGATCTCTGAGAGCTGATATAAAAGGAGTTGACTTGAACTGGGGGTCCAGAAGATTTCTTGAGGAAATGATTTCTGATCTGGGATTGAAGAAGGACTAAGAATTAAACTGAAGAGAGGCCAATAGGATAGGCACATGAAAAGCTGTTCAACGTTGCTATTAGAGAACTGCAAATCAAAACTACAAGGAGATCTCACCTCACACCAGCCAGAATGGCCATCATCAAAAAAATCCACAAACGACAGATGCTAGAGAGGGTGTGGAGAGAAGGGAACCCTCCTACAACGCTGGTGGAAATGTAAATGGGTACAGCCACTATAGAGAACAATATGGAGTTTCCTTACAAAACTAAAAATAGAGCAATCATATGATCCTGCAATCCCAATCCTGGGCATAAATCCAGAGAAACTCATGATCCAAAGGATAGATACATGCACCACAAGACATGGAAGCAACCTGAATGTTCATTAACAGAGAACTGGATATGTGGCACACATACACAATGAAATATTACTTAGCCATTAAAAAGAATGAAATAATGCCATTTTCAGCAACATGGATGGGCCTAAAGAGTGTAATATTGAGAGAAATAAGTCAGACAGAGAAGGAGAAATATCATATGACAGCCCATACATATAAAATATAAAAAGAAATGATACAAATGGATTTACAGAACAGAAAGAGACTCATTGACTTAAAAAACAAACTTATGGTTGCCAGGGGGTGGAATAGGGGAAAGGGACAGGTAGGGAATTCAGGATGGACATGCACACACTGCTATATTTTAAATGGGTAACCAACAAGGACCTACTGTATAGCACATGGAACTCTGCTCAATGGTATGTGGCAGCCTGGATGGGAGGGGAGTTTGAGGGAGAATAGATACATGTATATGAGTCCCTTTGCTGTTCACCTGAAACTATAACAACACTGTCCGTTAATCAGCTATACCACAGTACAGAATAAAAAGTTTTTAAAAATAAAAAGAAATAAACTGATGAAGGGGGTTGAAGAACATTCCATTCAGGAGAAGCACATATGCAGAGAGGGAAGACAGCAAGTTTGAGGAGGCGGAAGGACAGTGTATTTACTTGAGGTTAAGGATAGGGTGGGAGAGGAATTGTATAAGTAATGTTAGAAATGTAGATAGGGCTAAATCAGGCAATGTTTATATCTTCATTCTGAATGCAAATGTGGAAGGGGAGTGCCAGAGAACTCTAATTAGATCTGATAGTTGTGTGCCAATTGAGCAATGCGAGGCTGTAGACATTGTGTGGTTCAAGAGAGAGGTTATCCTGGTCTCACCTCCAAGAGACACTTAGAGAAAACCCATTGGCCACTTTATAAGAGATTCTTGTTGCTTTTTCTTCAGCATGTAAGTTCTGTTTTAATCAGTTTTGCCGTATCTGTTATTTTTGCAAAATTGAATTACATACATACCTAAACTATTTTCTGATTTTGAAAAGTTTAAGCCATAAATATTCATTTTTGGAAACTGCACATGGAATGACACTATAGAGTATTTGCAGTTCATAGCTTAATGCATTTGGACAAGTTGAAATTCCTTGAAATTCAGAATTTATAATAAAAGGCATTATGGTTTCCAAACAGTGGTGGATGACCAGGGAATTATATTATTTATCACTGCCTTCCAGACTTCCACCTGAAAATTGCCTTTTCATGGTTGTCATATCTACTGACTCTGTACCAATTAATTCTTAGTTAACTCCTACATAAATAGCAAAAGAAAGTTCTGTAAGAACTTCATTAATTTTTTTCAATTACTTGAAATTCAGTTAGAATTGAAGATTTCTTTGCATTAAAGTAGCCTTAAGTGTTAGATCAATAAGTGTGATTTGAAGATAGGAGACTTGATATGAAGTATTATTTCTATTACTTCCCAGAAATATGACATTTTGAAAGTTCTTTGGGGTCTTTAGCTTTTGTTTTCTCAACTGCAAAAGAGAGGGCCTCCAGCTGAGTCATAATGAACATAAGATACAACAATGTTTCATGAAAGCAATGTGATGCTAGAAAAATATAGAAGCACAAACATGAAAATGATTTACTAGATAAACAGGAGAGGAGAGGCAGAAATATCATGGTACTTCACAGCAGAAAAATATTCAAAACATTTGCAGCATTTTAAGAACATGCACAAAAGTAGAGATCAAAACTGCTGTGATTGTGCCTTGCTTCTTCCTTCAGGATTTTCCTTGCTGGTCTCTGAGTTTAGAGCACATGAAAACCCAAAATCAGCCCCCCAGCAGACTCCCAGATGGGCCACACCCCAGAAGGCAAGTGTGGCAACCAGGTTCGATCTCTGGGTTGGGAAGATCCCCTGGAGAAGAAAATGGCAACCCACTCCAATATTCTTGCACGGAGAATCCCATGGACAGAGGAGCCTGGCAGGCTACAGTCTGTGGGGTTGCAAAGAGTCAGATATGACTGAGCAACTTCACTTTCACTTTTCAAGGAGTAAGGAAAGCACATTTCTCCAATAGCCATGAGTATTTAGGTTCTTTTGATGCACTCTGCTTCATTTTACTTATTAGTTGTTTATCAGATAGACAGGGTGGAATTAATAATACTCCACACTTCAAGGCACAGTGGAATCATTGATGGATCGTTGTGATGCACTCTTGTTTTAACATTTAGTCCACTTAATCCACATCTCCAAGGTAATGATTCTGTTGGTTTTATTGCTTTTTATTTTAAAGTGCTCTAAAATGTGTGATTTTTGTTGGCATATATTTTAAACTATGTAAATCTTTACAGATCTCATTCATTTTCATATTCTTTCACACCAAGTACTATCTTTTTAAGACCAAATCTTACACTTCCATGTGTACATCAGATGTGTGTCTCCTAAAGCTCCAAAACCATGTATTCTCCACGTCTTCCCTATTTACTCTACTCAAACTGCCACCAACTCCCACCACTGTACAAATCACTGTAATAAGTATCTTTATATATTTTGCAATATACAAATGCTAGAAATTTTCTTTGGGATAAATTCTCAGTAGCAAATTACTGCACCATAGTATGCATGTATACTTGTCTATACCATGCCAGATTATGCAGAATGGCTGTATCAATCTACTCCCCATGAAGCTTTTCGCCAAGTTGCTTCCCAGGCAACACAGCGTTATCCAGTTTTCTCATTTTTGCCAATTTAATATTGTCAATAGAACCTGAATTTCTCTGATTACTATCTTTAATATGCCTTCAATAACTTGGCATTGAGAGCTCTTAAGTTGCTTGTTCATATTCTTTACCTGTCTTCCTATGACAGAAACCGTTACAATTTACAGAAATTCCCAGCTAATTATTCATTCCTTTGTAATTTTAAGCATTGAAACTGCCTCTTCCCATTTAGTCACTTATTAATTTGGTACATAGTGTCCTTCATGAATGAAAAAAAGCTTAATTTTCCTGAGCATAATGAGGCTTTCACAGATTCTTGTTTTCTCACCTTCTCACCCATATATATCTTCCCTGTGGTCTTCTCCCTGAGGGCCCTGGGGACAGAATGACAGCTGTCTAAGTACAGAGGGTGGGTCAGTTTTGTTTGATGCTTTCTTCCCGTGACAACAATCCTAGATCAGGGTTAGTGCCATATGTATGTGCCAAATGAATGAAGCTAGACAGCCTCCCCAGAGCTATGATGATGTCACTTCATCTCCTGGATTCTTTAAGGTGCTCAGTTCCCAATGACTTCCTTGGTTTTTGTACAAGAAAAATCCTTCTTGCTCATGGAGGGAGGGCTGCAGTGGGGTGGAGCTGTGGAAGCTTTTTGTTAGTCTCTTTCCATCTCCATCATGTTCTCAGTGGGTCCTTTCCAAAAGTCAGTAGCTGGCAGATTTTATATATATAAGCATATGAGTAACTATCTTGCTGGTACAAACCAATCCAAAATGTACATTTCCACAATATTTCTGATTATTTTCTTTATTGCGGTATAATTTACATGTAATAAAATTCTCCTATTTCAGCTATATGGGGCATTTTAAATGTGATATAATTGTATTTAGCAATCTTTTGCTTTATGGTTTTGCCTTTTGAAATTTTTTGGTTTCCTCATTCCTAAATTGTAAAGATTATCTCATAAATTCTCTTCTATAAGCTGTATGTTTCTTCCCTTCCAACTTAATGTTTAACCTGTCTGGAAAGTGAAAGTGAAAGTGAAATCGCTCAGTTGTGTCCGACTCTTTGTGACCCTATGAGCTGTAGCCCACCATTTTCTTCCATCCATGGGATTTTCCAGGCAAGAATACTGGAGTGGATTGCCATGTCCTTCTCCAGGGGATCTTCCCGACCCAGGGACTGAACCCAGGTCTCCCACATTTCAAGCAGATTCTTTACTGTCTGAGCCACCAGGGAATCCCTAACCTATCTGGAGATCACCCTTTATGTAGGCTTAAGTTGGGGTCCAATTTTTCTCCATTTGGTGAGACCACGTCCCTCCCCCTACCCCCACCTCCCTCCCCTACCCCCACCTCCCAAAAAAAAACTCTGACTAAACAATTTCTACTGGTTTATGGTAATTTCTTGAAAGTTTATTAAATGCCCATGGATATATGAGTCTCATTCTGAGTGTATTATTTTCTTCCACTTATCTGTTTAGCTGATCTTACACCACTAGCACATCAGTATTATTACTCTGGCCTTGTAGCTGGTCTTAATATTATGGCTTCATTTTAAATAACACACAGCCATGAAGTTTTATTTCCCTCTACAAAATTTCCACCAAGTTTAATAGTTTATCTAAAATATCTAACTGGAATTGTGATAGAAATAGCATTGTATTTATGTACTGAATTAAAGAAAATCTATATGTTAATAACTATGACTTCATCGCATCCGAGAGCATGAAATGACACTCCCTTTATTCATATCAACTTTTATGCCCCTCACCCAAATTTCAAAGTGTATCAGGAAAATTATTTGAAACTTGGAATTAAGGCCACAAAAAGGTGAGTGTTGCATCCTTTCAGTGTCACATGGGGGCAAAGACCACAACAGGATTTCTGGGAAATGTATTTATCTCATTGTTTACTATTAATAAAAGCTCTCCAACTTAGTGAGGTTACAAGTTATTTTCTAGAGTTTTGTCCAGTATATGCAAATAATTTTGTGTCTAATGAAAACATTAACTCCAAAGATTTATGGTCTGTGTTTGGAATATCAGTTTTATAACTAATTCAGCAATCCTAATATTTCTCTGTTAAACTGCCTTTAAATCCTTGGCATCTTTGAACTTACCATACACTTCGTTGATTCTCTTACTAATTAATGAGTTCCAAATCTTTGACATGTTGATTTTATATTTGCATGAAACTTTTGAAAAGCACACTTTGGTGAGTTTCTTAATAAAGGTCTTACATTTCTAGGTTACTTTAATGCTTAGATTCTTTATAGTTTTATTGAAATTATGTATATAATATAGTATTTCTGGAGTTTTCTGATTATTGCTGGTATAGAGAGATATTTTTGATTTTGCATGTTGATATTATATCCAGCAACTTTGCTAAAATTTTATTGCTTCTAATAGGTTGTCGCCATTAGTTCTTTTAGGCACAAAATTATAACATCAACAATTAATGAACAGCTAGATACTACATACTAATAAACGTTTAGAGATACATAAAATGGATAAATTCCTAGAAAATTATCAAATGCCAAAATAAGCCCTAATCTTATAATTATTTCCCTTGAGGTCCTAGTTGTAGTTTCTGACTCTCAGTAAAAATTCATACTTATGTTGTACTTTCACATAAATGACCTCATTTCATATTCACTAAAATTCTGAGTTAAGTACTATGCCCATTATATATTGAAGAAAATAAATATGCAAAGGGTAAGTGCATTGTACAAAATTACAACACTAGTTGCAGGGGCTCTTTGTCAAACATCCAGCTCTTGTGCCTTGAAATCTGGCATAATTTTCTGAAGCAGAAATTTTTGTGTATCTCTTGGCCTCTATCCTCTAGACTGTTTTACTACCTATAACTTCAGAAAAAAATAAAACTGATCATATCAAAGAAAAGTTCATCAGCTATTAAGGTATCTATTTATATGAGGTTTTATTTTTGCCACCCTTAGACCTAGAAAGGAAGACCAATTTGTTGTCAAGGAAAAGAGAGAAATATAAAATGACAATATTTCATCAGGGGTATTGCTTTCTCGGCGATGGCACCCCCACTCCAGTACTCTTGCCTGGAAAATCCCATGGACAGAGGAGCCTGGTGGGCTGCAGTCCATGGGGTCGAGATGAGTCAGACATGACTGAGTGGCTTCACTTTCACTTTTCACTTTCATGCATTGGAGAAGGAAATGGCAACCCACTCCAGTATTCTTGCCTGGAGAATCCCAAGAATGGAGGAGCCTGGTGGGCTGCCATCTATGGGGTCACACAGAGTCGGACATGACTAAAGCGACTTAGTAGCAGCAGCAGCAGCATGGACTCTGGATGACAGGCAGGTTCCTGTTACTAATGAAGCAATTTTTAAGTTATGCTTGTGTCAAGGCTGCCAGATTTGGCAAATAAATATACAGGATGTCCAGGTAAATTTCAGGTAAACAATAGATATTATTTTAGTATAAACACATCTCATGTAATATTTGGAATATATCCAGTATGTATACATGTGTATAAGAGAAGGTGAAAGAGGAGAGTGAAAAATAGGGCTTAAAACCCAACACTGAAAAAACTAAGATCATGATATCTGGTCCCATCATTTCATGGCAAATAGATGGGGAAACAATGGAAACAGTGACAGACTTTTCTTGGGCTCAAAAATCACTGTAGGTGGTGACCACAGCCCTGCAATTAAAAGACACTTGCTTCTTGGAAGAAAAGCTATGACCAACCTAGATAGCATATTGAAAAGCAGAGACATTACTTTGCCAACAAAGGTCTGTCTAGTCAACGCTATGGTTTTCCCAGTAGTCATGTATGGATGTGAAAGTGGGACCATAACGAAAACGAAGCGCCGAGAAATTGATGCTTTTGAACTGTGGTGTTGGAGAAGTCTCTTGAGAGTCCCTTGGACTGTAAGGAGATCAAACCAGTCAATCCTAGAGGAAATGAATGCTGAATCTGAAGCTCCAACACTTTGGCCACCTGATGTGAAAGACTGACTCATTAGAAAAGACCCTGATGCTGGGAAATATTGAAGGCTGAAGGAGAAGGGGATGACAGAGGATGTGGATTGACGCCATCACCAACTTGATGGCCACGAATTTGAGCAAGCTCCATTTCAGTTCAGTTCAGTCACTCAATCATGTCCGATTCTGCGACCACATGGACTGCAGCATGCCAAGCTTTCCTGTCCGTCACCAACTCCCAAAGCTTGCTCAAACTCATATCCATCGAGTGGGTGATGCCATGTAACCACGTCATCCTCTGTTGTCCCCTTCTACTCCTTCCTTCAATCTTTCCCAGCATCAGGGTCTTTTCCAATGAGTCAGCCCTTCGCATCAGGTGGCCAAAGCATTGGAGCTTCAGCTTCAGCTTCAGCATCAATCCTTCCAATGAATATTCAGGACTGATTTCCTTTAGGACAGACTGGTTTGATCTCCTTGCAGTCCAAGGCACTCTCAAGAGTCTTCTCCAACACCATAGTTCAAAAGCTTCAATTCTTTGGCACTCAGCTTTCTTTATAGACCAACTTTCACATCAAGACATGACTACTGGAAAAACCATAGCTTTGACTAGATGGACCTTTGTCAGTAATGTCTCTGCTTTTCCATATGCTGTCTAGGTTTGTCATAGCTTTTCTTTCAAGGAACAAGCATCTTTTAATTTTATGGCTGCAGTCACCATCTATAGTGATTTTGGAGGCCCCCAAAATAGTCTCTCCATATTTCCATTGTTTCCCGTCTATTTGCCATGAAGTGATGGGACCGGCTGCCATGATCTTAGTTCTCTGAATGTTGAGTTTTAAGCCAACTTTTTCACTCTCCTCTTGCACTTTCATCAAGAAGTTCTTTAGTTCTTCCTCAGTTTCTGCCATAACAGTGGTGTCATCTGCATATCTGAGATTATTGATATTTCTCCTGGCAATCTTGATTCCAGCTTGTGATTCATCCAGACTGACATTTCACATGATGTACTCTGCATATAAGCTAAATAAGCAGGATGACAATATACAGCCTTGACATACTCCTGTCCCGATTTGGAATCAGTCTGTTGTTTCATGTCCAGTTCTAAATGTTGCTTCTTGACCTACAGAGATTTCTCAGGAGGCAGGTAAGGTGGTCTGGTATTCCTATCTCTTTCAGAATTTTCCATAGTTGTGATCCACACAGTCAAATGCTTTGGCATAGTTAATAAAGCAGAAGTAGATTTTTTTTTTCTGGAACTCTCTTGCTTTTTCTATGATCCAACAGATGTTTGCAATTTGATCTCTGGCTCCTCTGCCTTTTCTAAATCCAACTTGAACATCTGGAAGTTCACAGTTCACATACTGTTGAAGCCTGCCTTGCAGAATCTGGAGCATTACTTTGCTAGTGTGTGAGATGAGTGCAATTGTGGGGTAGTTTAAACAGTCTTTTGCATTGTCTTTCTTTGGGATTAGAAGGAAAACAGACCTTTTCCAGTCCTGTAGCCACTGCTGAGTTTTCCAAATTTGCTGGCATATTGAGTGCAGCACTTTCACAGCATTATCTTTTAGGATTTGAAATAGCTCAGCTGGAATTCCATCACCTCCACTAGCTTTGTTTGTAGTAATACTTGCTAAGGCCCACTTGACTTCACATTCCAAGATGTCTGGCTCCAGGTGGGTGATCACACCATCATGGTTATCTGGGTTATGAAAATCATTTTTGTATACTTCTTCTGTGCATTTTTGCCATCTCTTCTTAATATCTTCTGCTTCTGTTAGGTCCATAACATTTCTGTCCTTTATCAAGCCCATCTTTGCATGAAATGTTCCCTTGGTATCTCTAATTTTCTTGAAGAGATCTCTAGTCTTTCCCATTCTGTTATTTTCTTCTATTTCTTTGCACTGAGCACTGAGGAAGGCTTTCTTATCTCTCCTTGCTATTCTTTGGAACTCTGCATTCAGATGCTGATATCTTTCTTTTTCTCCTTTGCTTTTCGCTTCTCTCCTTTTCACAGCTATTTGTAAGGCCTCCTCAGACAACCATTTTGCTTTTGTGCATTTCTTTTCCATGGGGATGGTCTTGATCCCTGTCTCCTGTACAATGTCATGAACCTCCATCCGTAGTTCATCGGGCACTCTATCTATCAGATCTAGTCCCTTAAATCTATTTCTTACTTCCACTGTATAATCACAAGGGATTTGATTTAGGTCATACCTGAATGGTCTAGTGGTTTTCCCTACTTTCTTCAATTTCAGCCTGAATTTGGCAATAAGGAGTTCATGATCTGAGCCACAGTCAGCTCCTGGTCTTATTTTTCTCACTGTATAGAGCTTCTCCATCTTTGGCAGCAAAGAATATAATCAATCAATCTGATTTTGGCATTGACCATCTGGTGATGTCCATGTGTAGAGTTGTCTCTTGTGTTGTTGGAAGAGGGTATTTCCTATGATCAGTGCATTCTCTTGGCAAAACTCTGTTAGCCTGTGCCCTGCTTCATTTTGTACTCCAAGGCCAAATTTGCCTGTTACTCCAGGTATCTCTTAACTTCCTACTTTGCATTCCAGCCCCCTATAATGAAAAGGGCATCTTTTTTGGTTGTTAGTTCTAGAAGGTCTTGTAGGTCTTCATAAAACCATTTAACTTCAGCTATTAGTGGTTGGGGCATAGACTTGGAATACTATGACACTGAATGGTTAGCCTTGGAAACAAACAGCTTATTCTGTCATTTTTGAGACTGCACCCAGGAACTGCATTTTGGGCTCTTTTGTTGACTATGAAGGCTACTCCATTTCTTCTAAGTGATTCTTCCCCACAGTAATAGATATAATGGTCATCTGAGTAAAATTCACCCATTCCAGCCCATTTTAGTTCACTGATTCCTAAAATGTCAATGTTCACTCTTGCCGTCTACTGTTTGACCACTTTCAATTTGCCTTGATTAATGGACCTAACATTCCAGATTCCTATGCAATGCTGTTCTTTACACCATCATACTTTACTTCCATCACCAGTCACCTCAACAGCTGAGCATTGTTTTTGCTTTTGCTCTGTCTCTCTATTCTTTCTGGAGTTATTTCTCCACTGTTCTCCAGTAGCATATTGGGCACCTACCGACCTGGTGAGTTCATCTTTCAGTGTCATATCTTTTTGCTTTTTCATTCTGTTCATGGCATTCTCAAGGCAAGAATACTGAAGTGGTTTACCACTTCCTTCATCAGTGGACCACATTCTGTCAGAACTCTCACCATGACCCATCCATCTTGGGTGGCCCTACATGGCATGGCTCATACTTTCAATGACAGAGAATGTGGAATGATGGCATCACCAACTCGATGGACATGAGTTTGAGCAATCTCCAGGAGGTGGTAAAGGACAGGGAGCCCTGGCGTGCTGCAGTCTATGGGGTCACAAAGAGTAGGATACAACTGAGCAACCAAACAACAGTATGTGTGCATACTATATACCCAGTGTATATTATATACATACATATATACTGTATACATTATAAATCTTCATCACAAACCTGAAAGATTATTGCCTTTTAATATAAATAAGGAAGCTGCAATTCAAAGATACTAGGTAAATCATTCAAGGCCACTAGATGGTAACTGGGAAAGCTGATCAAGACCATCTAATGCCCATGGTCTTATACTGCCAACCTCATTCCTCAGATAAATCTTTGCAGCAGGCATCATGCTTTAGTTAACCGCAATCCTATTCCTAGCCCTCTCCTGCCTTGATCCACTCTATGGCAGGGGATGGGAAAACTAAATTCTCCCTTTCCAGCTTCCATCACAGCCAGAGCAGGCCGTGTGAGACAGTTCTGGCCAAAGGAGTAGAAGCAGAAGTTTACTGCGCCTTCCAGAAAACCTTGGTTTTCATGATCAAAGGAACAAACATGAGTCACTGACCTGCCCCTCTTCCTTGCCATGATCACAGACTTGTTGATGTGAGATGCAGCCCTCATCTTGTGATGACTATTAAGGGAAGGCCAGGTGGTCTATAGAGTTGCCACCCAACCCTGATATCATTGAACCCCTGAACTAGAAAAAGCAGCACCTATCTCCAGACTTTCTATTGCATGCATTCTCAGTCACTCAGTCATATCTAACTCTGTGCAATCCCATGAAATATAACCAGGCTCTTCTGTTGGTAGAATTTTCCAGGCAAGAATATTGAAGTAAAGCCGCTCAGTCATGCCCAACTCTTTGCAACCCCATGGACTATACAGTCCATGGAATTCTCAGGCTAAAATACTGGAGTGAGTAGCTTTTCCCTTCTCCAGGGGATCTTCCCAACCCAGGTGGTTTCTTTACTAGCTGAGCCACAAGGGAAGCCTAAGAATACTGGAGTGGGTAGTCTATACCTTCTCCAGAGGATTTTCCTGACCCAGGAGTTCAATCAGGGTCTCCTGCATTGCAGGCAGATTCTTTATCAACTGAGCTATTAGTGAAAGTGAAGTCGCTCAGTCATGTCAACTCTTTGCAACCCTTGGACGGTAACCTACCAGTCTCCTCTGTCCATGGGATTTTCCAGGCATGAGTACTGGAGTGGGTTGTCATTTCCTTCTGCATGGGATCTTCCTGACCCAGGGATAGAACGTGGGTCTCCCACATTGCAGGCAGACACTTTACCGTCTGAGCCACCAGGGAGGCCAAAGAGTAAACCTGTTTCCTCCTGGTTTTGAACTGGGGACCTTTCAGATGTTAGGTGAATATGATAACCACTACAGTACAGAAAGAATACTGAAGTGGGTTGCCACTTCTTCCTCCAGGAGACCTTCCTGACCCAGGAATCAAATCTGTGTCTCCAGTTTTGACAGGCAGATTCTTTACCACAGAGCCATTGGGAAGCCAAATTTCCTTACAGAAAGATACAACTATTTGTTTAGCTGCGGAATGTCAGGATGTGAATTTCCTTCCATATTAATTATTTGGATGTTCTCAATAGATCTGAATTAGCCAACGTGTATTGGATACCTAATACTTACAAATTCATTGATAGATGTCATCGTAAATTAACCCTTACAATATCCTTGTTTGGTGGGGCTTATTGTACCCATTTCACAAAACTGTAATTCCAAGAAGCCTGGCAGCCTGTTTAGAGGCTACCCATAGCTTGTGGCAACATCAGGAATCTAAACCTGAATCTGGCTGTAGGCTTTTCTCTCTCAGATATGTGGGAATACTCAAGTGATACTGAAATAACAGTTTGGCTTCATCTTGAAAGTATGCATTCAGCAGGAATTTTCCAATTTTCAGAGAAAATAAAATCATTTTATAAAGAAGTTTCACTTTTACTAAAACTCATATTCCTTAAATTCACTATTTTAAACTGGCCTATGGTTTTTCATTTTTATGTAGAGCAAGCTCTGTTCTCTACTATGGACAAAAGATGTGTTATAAAATAAAGATTAAAATCCACGTAGCATTTTTTTAAAAAGTACCCAAAAGTGGTATGTTACAAATGTGAAAAAAAGATGTAATAGTTGCATCTCTCATTGGCTGAGAATGGAATATATAATGCTACAGAATTCTCTTACAATTTCATTTTAGTGTGAGTTCATAATATGGCACTGGCAGGCAATCTTTCTTCATACAGAGTCTTTGAGCAGAGGAAAAGAAAAATAAGTTGTCATCTTTAAAAAATTAAAAATACTATAGAAAGGAGGAAAGATTCAGTACTGGGCAGCACAATAACAAGTTATCGGAAGGCATTACAAAGTCAAAGAGAGCTAGGTAACTGCTCATTTGCCTACCATCTTAATAGGATAAATTCCTCCAGGCTCTTAAAAGATAATGAGCATGCCAATTATTTTCTCAGGCACAGGATCACGACGAGGAATTCCTGCTGTTTTTCAGACATAATAACACAAGACAGACAAGTCAGAAATGTCATCCTTAAGTAGTTATCCTTATTTGAGCAGAAGGAGGGAAATGTCATCCTTAAGCAGTTATCCTTATTTGAGCAGAAGAAGGTTAATCACAGGTAAGTCTTGCCAGGGGCTCTCCAATCACAGAGGTCAGGGTTCCTTTGCAGTTCAAGCATGATGCTCTCAAATCCAATCTGGTATTAAGGATATTCCACAATAAGGAGATTTGCAGCAACTGTAAATCTTTTGATCTCTGAGTCAGTTGTCTATTTGTCCTTGTTGGCAGAGAGCACATGGTCACTAGGCTTTCAGGGGGATATGACTGAAATAGATGCCAGGGGTAGAAGACGATAGCAGTGATTTATGAGCATGGGATTCTGTGCAGTAAGTCTTTTGACATTATAATAATTGCTATTTATTTTGTACATTATGAGTAATTTCCAAGTACAAATATTACACTCTGTTCAAATCATTGAGCTTTCAGAGGAAGTTACACAGTGGTGTTTCTTGGTGGTATCAGCACCCCTTTAAAGTTCTTTTGTTCTATCACTGTTCACTTGAGCTTTTAATCGTAAAATTTTTGTTTAAAAATTTTTAAACTGACAAAAATGTTTAAAGAAGAGAAAAACAAATACTATTCATCTAAATTCATCAAAATATTAACATGTTGCCACCTTTGGTTTTCTCTTCTGGGCATTTTCTTTTTTTCAATTTTATAAAAGTATGGTTGATTTACAATGTTGTGTGAACATTCTTTACTTCTTTCCTACATCTGGGCTAATTTTTTTTTTTACATAAAAATGTTCATACTTTTTTGCTCTACCATTTGAAAATAAGTTCCAGATACCATGACATTTCAGCCTTAAATATCATACATCGTCTAAGAGTGTTTTCCTATATAACCAGAGTATCACTTTCATATATCCACATGCAAATTTGTAGAAGTGACCAAAATTGTCTTTTAAAATTGCTTAACCTTTCAATCTAGGATCAAATAAAGGTTCACACATTGTGTTTGTTTATATCTCTTTAGTATCTTTAATCTTTTCCTGAATAGCATTCTTTTTCTGTTTTCACAATATTGAAAAATTCAGGACAGCTGTCCTGTATTATGCCTCATGTTCTGTATTCAATTGTTCTTTACCATGAGAATCAGGTTAAATATTTTGATATAGGTACTACATAGCACATAGGTGATGCTGTATAATACACCTCCTGTTGCGTCACCTATCTATTTTAAAGGTTAATTTTCCTTGGCAATGAAAACACATAAAATCTATGGGATAACATGCTGATTCCATGTGAAATTCTTGCCACCCCAAAACATTTTACTCAAAAGTTTTAGAATTCTATGATGATCTTTGTTTGAATCTCATTCAGCTGCAAACTGGTGATTTTTTTAAAATTCTCTCCTTTTTCTATATTTGCTAGTGAATAATCTCTTGGAAAGAAGAGCTCTTTCAGTTACTTCTCTCCCTCTCTGTCCCCTCTTCTATTTTTATAAATTTATGTTCAATGTAATATAATCTATTACGATCATTATTCTTTCCAGTGCTCAAGTTGTCCCATTTTGACAAGTGAAAGCCCCTCACCCAGGCTTCTATTATTCTTTAGAAGTGACCCCATTAGCCTTTCAACAGGTCTTTGCTTCAGGGCATGACAAAACATCACAGACTTAATTTGTACTGACCTTGCCCCAGGCCTGGAGTTAGTTCTCCAAGGAACCCTGGTTCCTTTCAGTACAAGCCAATATATGTGTGTTGTAACTACTCTGAAGAAACAGAACTGATTCCCCACCCCAAATGTGAATGTCAAGTGTCAAGACTGACAGCACACAAGAAGAGGGTATGAAAGGTTTATTACTTACTTAATGAGACTTTCTGGGTAGAGCAGGGTAGGCTTCATAAGCTGGTCTGAAAAACAGTTTGTGAGAGCTGGAAGGAGACTGGAAGAAGGCTCTCTGGGGTGGTTAGAGGGAGAGGCTGGTACCATGGCCCCTGTATACAGGCAGAGGCTTATGTGGTTTGAACTTCCTACCAGTACCAAAGATGAAAGCACTCAGACTTTCTTATCAGCTTTCCCAGAAATGGGGTGACAGAGGAGCAGTGAGGGATGAGGCTTAAGAAGTTAGCAAACATAAAAACATGGAGTCAGACAAAATTAAAAATAAAAATCAATAATTAATTTTTTAAATTAAAAATTCAATAAAATACTGAAAATTTTAATTTAAAAATTTAAACTTAAAAGATAAAAATGTGTTAATGGAGTAACACTGTTACACTGGGCTACACTTACATTCTCTTATACACATAAGCATACAAAATGGAAATCTGTTACACAGGCATCATGGCTTCCCAGATCTTCACAGGGCAGACGTGAAGAACAAGGGGTAAGAACACAAGGCACTTCAAGCTCTTTGAAATACACAGCAGCAGCAAAATCTTTATTCCTTCCCAGGTTACTTGACATTTTCAAATTGTTTCTAAAACAGTTATGGACAGAGCTATCAATTTTCTGTTTAGAAAATCAACTTTCAAAAGGCTATGTGCTTTCATGATGTCAGAGGGCTCCTCAGAGGGTCAGAAGCATTTAAACTTCTCTCTCAGCCAGGACATTTCTAAGAGGCTTTATATTTTATATAAATGTTAGGTTAGAGAAGCTCATCATTAAATTAAATTAATAGAAATAAACATCACATTTAAACACTCAAAAATAAAGCTACAAGTCTTTGTCAAAACAAAAATGATAATAACTAGCAACTACCATGTACGAAATGCCTTTATGTTTCAAACACATTACAGTCATCCTTGTAACAACTCACTGGATTAAATATTAATATTATTTCAAGGTTGCAATGAGGAAACTGAAGCCCAAAGAGGTGAAATAATGTGACCAGCATCCCACAGCAGGTAAATGAAGGAGTGAGGATTCAAGCATAAAGCAGAAAACAACACTGAAAATTCAATATTTTGTAACTGTATTTTAGTTCTGAAAGTAGAGCACAGGCTGATTTCCACTAAAGATAGAAAGTGCCAAACTAACTCAGATTTTAACTTAGCATAAACTCTTATTTGCTTCTCTTTCATTTTTACCTTAGAATATTAGGGGTCTAGCACCCAAGAGAACCAGTCACCAAATGACCAGGGATGGGGCAGATAAACTATTTGGACTTTTCCAATTCATAGGATTACACCAACAATCAATTTGGAATTCAGTGATGCATGTCCTGATGTGGTCTTGAGGGACCTGTTTTCAGCTGAAATCCATACTTCTCTCTATTACAACCACTCTGAGCAAAGAAAATAAACCCTCTCCCCAAATTTTGCTTGGAATGTCAAAACTGATGACATGCAGCAAGAAGGTATGAAAAGTTTATTACTTACATGATGATAGTGAAATGAGAGAGGTATTGATTTCAGAAGTACCTATAAATGGATGAGTTAAAAAAAAATTGCTCAACCATTGTTTACCTTCAACTTTGAGATCTCAGTATCACATGTAGTGATAATGTAGGGTAATATTCTACATGACTGATACTTTTCAGAGCACTTTACATACATCTCATTGGATCACCTCAATAACTCAGTATGAATGACAGAAACTTTACCTACACAAAGATGAAGCAAGTATCTTATGTAACCAGTGTTCATGCTCTGGTAGGGGGAGGGTGCAAAGCACTTTCATAACCCCTTTGCCCACCACTTTGCTCAAGTGGCTGTGGCAACCAGCTGTGCCACACAGAATCTTTGACAAAATGAAACACCTCGGCTGAGCCACCCATCACTTGCTTCCTGGCCCAGGCGTCTCTGTCCTCTGAGATTCTAGGCTTGTGATGGATCATGAACAAAACTCTAAGTACAAGGAAATTAACAACCCTGGGGCATAGGAACCGTTAAATAAACACTCAACTTTCCCCATCCCTGTGGACAATCCTGAGGCACATTCTGTACCACTCCAGTGGGGCTTTGGTAGCCCTGAGCCCCAACTGTACCCAGCCACCTTTTTAAACCTACATCCTTGTATCAGCTTCCTCCGTTTCCTGTTCCATTCTTCCCAATCCATCATGCCTATTCTGCTTTATCAGATTTGGCTACAGTCATTAATTAATTACAGTTAATATATACCTCAAGATAAATCACATTTGCTGGGAACCATTCATCAAGCCCTTGTCATGAGATCTGTTTTGGGGGAACCCAAGCAAAATCAGGGAGTTTAAGTAACTTATAAAAGAGTCAGTTAATGTTGGAGTTAGAAAATAGGTCTTCTGTGTCCTTATGGGATATGATTAAAAGCATGGATGCTAAAGCCAGGTTCACCTGGGCCTGAAGCTAACTGAGATTCCTTAAGAATATGCCCAATTTTTCTGAAGTTCAGCCACTTAATTGAAATGTTAATAAAAATGCTAACAGTGGCCAATCGTTATGGAGTGCTTCCGTGTACACTCTGTTTGAAGTGTTTTGCATATATTAACTGTCTAAGGCTTAACATAATCTTGTGAGATATATACTATTATTGTCACTATTTTGTACCCAGATGAAGAAACTGGGATACAAAAAGCTTACTCTGCCCCAAATCACAGAGCCGATAAGTAGAACTTCAGGGATTCCAACTCCAAGCAATCAAACTCTAGGGCTCACATGTGTAAATATTATTAAACACTATTAGACTCCTCACAGGGCTGTAATAATAAAATTTAAAATAAAGCATTTAGTCCAATGCCAGGTACAGAAACAGTGTTTATAAACATTAATATAAAAAGAAAATAAAAATGCTGTTTTAAAAGTTTAAGTCCTGATGGGGGAAAAAATTGACAAATGCTTCTTTTCTGTTCATTTATCTTTATTTCTCTATTTTCTCCTTTTCTTAGACTCTCTTCCATTAAAAATCACTGCCCTTCGATCACTGTGACTCCCTGATGTTTTATCTTTCCCTTATGCCTGGTCCCCAATCACCTGCTCCAACATCTTCCATTTCTTCTTTTCAAAGCTCATTTTTCTCAATTTCAAGGCCCCTGACAGATCAGCATGAGAAACATTAGAGAGTTTATTTTCATAACATTCCCTTCAGAATATCACCAGAATAAATGGGTTAGTGGTGCTTGAGACAAATACCCCAAAATATAAGCACAGTAGCAATCAGTAATTGTCAGGCCTTTCAGTATGTAAACAGAGGCCTCTCAGTGATCAAAGGGGGTCAGAAAAAGCATCACCCTGCACTGTGGGTGCTGCTTATAGTAGGAGGTACAAGCAAAAACAACAACAAAAACTAAATAAACACTTGATTTGATTCACTACTAAGATCATCTTTCTTCTTAATTAATAGTACAAATGCTAACTCACTTACCTTAACATTTCCTCACAAAGGATTCCAATGATTTGCATATGCAAAAGAGTCACTCAGGGAGCTTTTATTACAGTGCCTGACAACTTCTCTGATTACATTTTTCACAACTACCAAGAAGTGTTGAACTTCAGTCTGGACTTCTTTCTCCTGGTGGAAGAATATTGTTTATGAAATTCTTAATAATTTGGTAATCACTAGTGAACATAAGCAGATGACACATAGATGATTCCACAACTGATGCACTTAGTCGTTCAGTCATGTCCGACTCTTTGCAACCACATGGACTGCAGCACACCAGGCTTCCTTGTCCATCACCAACGCCCAGAGCTTGTTCAAATTCATGTCCATCAAGTTGGTGATGCCATCCAACCCTCTCATCCTGTCATCCCCTTTTTCCTCCTGCCTTCAATCTTTCCCAGCATCAGGGACTTGCCCAATGAGTCAGTTCTTTGCATCAAGTGGCCAATGTATTGGAGTTTCATCTTCAGCATCAGTCCTTCCGATGAATATTCAGGACTGATTTCCTTTAGGGTTGACTGGTTTGATCTCTTTGCAATCCAAGGGACTCTCAAGAGTCTTCTCCAACACCACAGTTCAAAAGCATCAATTCTTTGGCCCTCAGCTTTCTTTATGGTCCAACTATCAAATCGATACATGAATTACTGGGAAAAAAACATAGCTTTGACTAGACAGACCTTTGTCAGCAAAGTAATGTCTCTGTTTTTAATATGCTGTCTAGGTCATTCATAGCTGTTCTTTCAAGGAGCAAGCATCTTTTAATTACATGGCTGCAGTCACCATCCATAGTGATTGTGGAGCCCAAGAAAATAAAGTCTCTCACTGTTTCCATTGTTTCTCAGTGTATTTGCCATGAAGTGATGGGACCAGATGTCAGTTTTTTGAATGTTGAGTATTAAGCCAGTTTTTTCACTCTCCTCTTTCACTTTCATCTACAAGCTTGACTCTTCTTTGGAACAGATTATGAATTAATGTATTTTAATTATGTTAGGTATTTCCCAATGAAGAAACATTTTCAGGCACTATAAGTAAGCTTGCAATTTAGGATCTCCCATTGCTGTAATGAGTATTTTATAATAACTATAAATGGAATATAGTCTTTAAAGTCAAAAATCACTATATTGTACACCTGAAACTTATATTGTACATCAAGCATATTTTAATATTTTTTAAAAATCTTCCATCAAACACCTCTTCAAGGCAGTTGGCATGTTGACATTTCCAAGGTTTGCACTAGTTCCTCTGTTCCTGTGGTAAGCAACTATTTGCTCTGACTTGTGGACAATAGAAAATTAATTTTTAAAAATTAATCACCTGTGGCTGATTCGTGTCGATGTATGGCAAAACAAATACAGTATTGTAATTAAAAAAATAAATAAATTTAATTTAAAAAAATTAATCTACATACAAAAGACCTTAAATGGATTCATATCTCAGACTGAAATATTCCCCCAGGGGAAGAGTTTACATATTGCTTACTCTTTGAGTCATTACTTGTTTCAAATGAATAATTAAAGGAAAAGAAAAATTTTCAGGATCCACATGTCAACTGATATCTGTGTCTGTCTAATGTCATGGAAGGGCTTCACTAGTAGCTCAGTGGTCAAGAATCTGCCTGCATTGTAAGAGATGCAAGTTTGATAACTTGGTCAGACGATTGCCTGCAGGAGGAAATGACAACTCATTCCATTATTCTTGTCTGGAGAATCCCATGGACAGAGGAGTCTGGTGAGCTACAGTCCACTGGATGGCAAAAGAGTTGAACATGACCGAGCAACTAAACAATCCAATCCAATATCAAGGATGTGAATTTCTTTGCATTTTAGGAGATAATAGTATCATGCCAAGTATCAATATGCCTCAGTGGTAATCATATAAATGTCTATAATTTCAACTGCATGGGTGTGTGTATGTTTTATCTAGTTAACTCAAATGTAGATCCCACATTAAACATTCTGAAACATTGTATCCTCCAGCTTTATCAGTTGAAGCTGCTGTATTATTCAGAGGCTCAGTCATGTCCGACTCTGTGAACCCATGGAATGCAGCATGCCAGGCTTCCCTGTCATTCACCATACTGAACTTTAAAATACAATGAAATAAGATGTTTCTAAAGGGGAATTTTGGCATCACTTTTACAGAACACTCCTGGTACAGAAATCAAAATTATTAGCAATTTTTTTTTTTGCTTGTTCTAAGAGATTTCTCCCTTTGGGCTGATGGTTACATTTCTAAGTAGATTTCATGATCCCTACTCAGGAAAAGAAAAGCACACACAGCTCTCCTAACATCCAAATAAAAATCTCTTCACTCATCCTCACAGAAGTCAAATATCTATCTCAGGACCTATTAAATTAACTATAAAATCTTGCTGGAGTTGAGTTCTCAATAAAAAAGCATGTCTGTGAGGACATTTTACTCATTCTACCTCACTATTCCACAGAATATTCCAGAATGCACCTAAATGATTTAAACAAGTCAATTTCTGTGTGCCCTTGAATTAACCATAATGACTTCTCTCAGTGACAAAAGAGGGTCTTACATGAAGAGAGATCTGAGTGTACGAACTATGCTTGGTATGAGCTCCAGTTTAGGGCTAGGACATCATTTAGCCATAGGAAGTTCAACTTACTGTAGTTCAAAAACAAGAAAGGGTTGCAGAACCCAATTAAAGATGGTAACAATCTAGAGTGGAGGCAATTGAGTAAAAAGGAGGCACTGACACCAAAGCTAAGCAGGGATCTAAGAGGAATCAGGTCATACAGTGGGGGTATGGGGTCGGGGACAGGAAATTAGCCCAGGGCACAGCTGCTTCCCAGGTGGGACACGCCCCCATCAGTTCTTAAAGACCTACCATAACAACGGTGACCGGCAGAAGACAGTCACGAGAGATGAAAGCTTTTCGTTTTGAAGCTGTGGTGGCTCTCCATAGCCTCGTACTACCCAGAACCACCCTGTGCTGCTTGAATGGTACTTCCATCAACTTGTTTCTCAATTCTAGAATGTTGCCATTTTATTTATTTATTTTTTTAATTTTATTTTTACTTTACTTTACTTTACAATACTGTACCGGTTTTGCCATACATCAACATGAATCCACTATGGGTGCACAAGAGCTCCCAATCCTAAACCTCCCTCCCACCTCCCACCTCACACCATCCCTCTGGATCATCCCCATACACCTACCCCAAGCATCCTGTATCCTGCATGGAACATAGACTGGCGATTCATTTCTTACATGACAGTATACATGTTTCAATGCCATTCTCCCAAATCATCCCACCCTCTCCCTCTCCCTCAGAGTCCAAAGTCTGTTCTATACATCTGTGTCTCTCTTGCCATCTCGCATATGGGGTTATCATTACCATCTTTCTAAATTCCATATATATATGTTAGCATACTGTATCGGTGTTTTTCTTTCTGGCTTACTTCACTCTGTACAATCGGCTCCAGTTTCATTCATCTCGTTAGAACTGATTCAAATGTATTCTTTTTAAGGGTGAGTAATACTCCCTTGTGTATATGTACCAGGCTTTCTTATCCATTCATCTGCTGATGGACATCTAGGTTGTTTCCATGTCCTGGCTATTATAAACAGCGCTGCAATGAACATTGGGATACATGTGTATCTTTCAAACTGGTTTCCTTGATGTGTATGCCCAGCAGGGGGATTGCTGGCTCATAAGGCAGTTCTATTTGCAATTTTTAAGGAATCTCCACACTGTTCTCCATAGTAGCTGTACTAGTTTGCATTCCCACCAACAGGGTAAGACAGTTCCCTTTTCTCCACAACCTCTCCAGCATTTATTGCTTGTAGACTTTTGGATCGCAGCCATTCTGACTGCTGTGCAATGGTACCTCATTGTGGTCTTGATTTGCATTTCTCTGATAATAAGTGATGTTGAGCATCTTTTCATGTGTTTGTCAGCCATCCGTATGTCTTCTTTGGAGAAATTTCTATTTAGTTCTTTGGCCCATTTTTTTGATTGGGTCATTTATTTTTCTGGAGTTGAGCTGCATATGTTGCTTGTATATTTTTGAGATTAGTTGTCAGTTGCTTCATTTGCTATTGTTTTCTCCCATTCAGAAGGCTGTCTTTTCACCTTGCTTATAGTTTCCTTTGTTGTGCAGAAGCTTTTAATTTTAACTAGATCCCATTTGTTTATTTTTGCTTTTATTTCCAGTATTCTGGGAGGTAGATCATAGAGGATCCTGCTGTGATTTATGTTGGAGAGTGTTTTGCCTGTGTTCTCCTCTAGGAGTTTGATAGTTTCTGGTCTTACATTTAGATCTTTAATCCATTTTGAGTTTATTTTTGTGTATGGTATTAGAAAGTGGTCTAGTTTCATTCTTTTACACGTGGTTGACCAGTTTTCCCAGCACCACTTGTTAAAGAGATTGTCTTTACTCCATTGTATATTCTTGCCTCCTTTGTCGAAGATAAGGTGTCCATAGGTGTGTGGATTTATCTCTGGGCTTTCTATTTTGTTCCATTGATCTATATTTCTGTCTTTGTGCCAGTACCATACTGTCTTGATGACTGTGGCTTTATAGTAGAGCCTGAAGTCAGGCAAGTTGATTCCTCCAGTTCCATTCTTCTTTCTCAAGAGTGCTTTGGCTATTCAAGGTTTTTTGTATTTCCATACAAATCTTGAAATTATTCGTTCTAGTTCTGTGAAAAATACAGCTGGTAGCTTGATACGGATTGCACTGAATCTGTAGATTGCTTTGGGTAGTATACTCATTTTCACTATATTGATTCTTCTGATCCATGAACATGGTATATTTCTCCATCTATTAGTGTCCTCTTTGATTTCTTTTATCGGTGTTTTATAGTTTTCTATATATAGGTCTTTAGTTAGATATATTCCTAAGTATTCTATTCTTTTCGTTGCAATGGTGAATGGAATTGTTTCCTTAATTTCTTTTTCTACTTTCTCATTATTAGTGTATAGGAATGCAAGGGATTTCTGTGTGTTGATTTTATATCCTGCAACTTTACTATATTCATTGATTAGCTCTAGTAATTTTCTGGTGGAGTCTTTAGGGTTTTCTCTGTAGAAGATCATGTCATCTGCAAACAGTGAGAGTTTTACTTCTTCTTTTCCAGTTTAGATTCCTTTTATTTCTTTTTCTGCCCTGATTGCTGTGGTTGAAACTTACAGAACTATGTTGAATAATAGCGGTAAAAGTGGGCACCCTTGTCTTGTTCCTGACTTCAGGGGAAATGCTTTCAACTTTTCACATTGAGGATAATGTTTTCTGTGGGTTTGTCATATATAACTTTTATTATGTTGAGGTATGTTCCTTCTATTCCTGCTTTCTGGAGAGTTTTTATCATAAATGGATGTTGAATTTTGTCAAAGGCCTTCTCTGCATCTATTGAGATAATTGTATGGCTTTTATTTTTCAGATTTTTAGTGTGGTGAATTACATTCATTGATTTTCAGATACTGAAGAATCCTTGCATCCCTGGGATAAAGCCCACTTGGTCATGGTGTATGATCTTTTAAATGTGTTGTTGGATTCTGACCTCTAGAATTTTATTAAGGATTCTTCCATCTATGTTCATCAGTGATATTGGCCTGTAGTTTTTTTGGTTTTTTGTTTGTTTGTTTGTTTGTTGTGGCATCTTTGTCAGGATTTGGTATTAGGGTGATGGTGGCCTCATAGAATGAGTTTGGAAGTTTACCTTCCTCTGCAATTTTCTGGAAGAGTTTCAGTAGGATAGGTGTTAGCTCTTCTCAAAATTTTTGGTAGAATTCAGCTGTGAGGCTGTCTGGACCTGGGCTTTTATTTGCTGGAAGATTTCTGATTACAGTCTCAATTTCCGTGCTTGTGATGGGTCTGTTAAGATTTTCTATTTCTTCCTGGTTCTGTTTTGGAAAGTTGTACTTTTCTAAGAATTTGTCCATTTCTTCCACGTTGTCCATTTTGTTGGCATATAATTGCTGATAGTAGTCTCTTATGATTCTTTGTATTTCTGTGTTGTCTGTTGTGATCTCTCCATTTTCATTTCTAATTTTATTGATTTGATTTTTCTCTTTTTGTTTCTTGATGAGTCTGGCTAATGGTTTGTCAATTTTATTTATCCTTTCAAAGAACCAGCTTTTTGCTTTGTTGATTTTTGCTATGGACTCTTTTGTTTCTTTTGCATTTATTTCTGCCTTAATTTTTAAGATTTCTTTCCTTCTACTAACTCTGGGGTTCTCCATTTCTTCCTTTTCTAGTTGCTTTAGGTGTAGAGTTAAGTTATTTATTTGACTTTTTTCTTGTTTCTTGAGGTATGTTTGTATTGCTATGAACTTTCCTCTTAGCTGCTTTTATGGAGCCCCACAGGTTTTGGGTTGTTGTGTTTTCATTTTCATTCATTTCTATGCACATTTTGATTTCTTTTTGATTTCTTCTGTAATTTGTTGGTTGTTCAGAAGCGTGTTGTTCAGCCTCCATATGTTGGTATTTTTAATAGCTTTTTCCTGTAATTGAGATCTAATCTTAATGCATTATGGTCAGAAAAGATGCTTGGAATGATTTCAATTTTTTTGAATTCATCAAGGTTAGATTTATGGCCCAGAATGTGATCTATCCTGGAGAAGGTTACATGAGCACTTGAGAAAAAGGTAAAATTCATGGTTTGGGGGGGAAATGTCCTATAGATATAAATTAGGTCTAACTGGTCTATTGTTATCATTTAAAGTTCGTGTTTCTTTGTTAATTTTCTGTTCAGTTGATCTGTCCATAGGTGTGAGTGGGGTATTAAAGTCTCCCACTATTATTGCTTTATTGATAATTTCCCCTTTCATACTTGTTAGCATTTGCCTTACATGTTGCGATGCTCCTATGTTGTGTGCATATATATTTATAATTGTTACATCTTCTTCTTGGATTGATCCTTTGATCATTATGTAGTGTCCTTCTTCGACTCTTTTCACAGGCTTTGTTTTAAAGTCTATTTTATTGGATATGAGTATTGCTACTCCTGCTTTCTTTTGGTCTCTATTTGCATGGAATATCTTTTTCCAGTCCTTCACTTTCAGTCTGTATGTGTCCCTTGTTTGAAGGTGGGTCTCTTGTAGGCAGCATATATAGGGATCTTGTTTTTGTATCCATTCAGCCAGTCTTTGCCTTTTGGTTGGGGCATTCAATCCATTTACATTTAAGGTAATTACTGATAAGTATGATCCTGTTGCCGTTTACTTTATTGTGTGGGGTTCAGGCTTATACACCCTTTTTGTGTTTCCTGTCTAGAGAATATCCTTTAGCATTTGTTGGAGAGCTGGTTTGGTGGCGCTGAATTCTCTCAGCTTTTGCTTGTCTGTAATGCTTTTGATTTCTCCTTCATATTTGAATGAGATCCTTGCTGGGTACAGTAATCTGGGCTGTAGGTTATATTCTTTCATCACTGTAAGTATGTCTTGCCATTCCCTCCTGGCCTGAAGAGTTTCTATTGAAAGATCTGCAGTTATCCTTATGGGAATCCCCTTGTGTGTTAGTTGTTTTTCCCTTGCTGCTTTTAATATTTGTTCTTTGTGTTTAATCTTTGTTAATTTGATTAATATGTGTCGTGGGGTGTTTTGCCTTGGGTTTATCCTGTTTGGAACTCTCTGGGTTTCTTAGACTTGGGTGATTAGTTCCTTCCCCGTTTTAGGGAAGTTTTCAACTATCATCTCCTCAAGTATTTTCTCATGGTCTTTCTTTTTGTCTTCTTCTTCTGAGATCCCTATAATTTGAATGTTGGAGCATTTCATATTGTCCTGGAGGTCTCTGAGATTGTCCTCATTTCTTTTAATTCGTTTTTCTCTTTTCCTCTCTGATTCATTTATTTCTACCATTCTATCTTCTATTTCACTAATCCTATCTTCTGCCTCCGTTATTCTACTATTTGTGGCCTCCAGAGTGTTTCTGATCTCACTTATTGCATTATTTATTATATATTGACTCTTTTTTATTTCTCCTAGGTCCTTGTTAAACCTTTCTTGCATCTTCTCAATCCTTTTCTCCAGGCTATTTATCTGTAATTCCATTTTGATTTCAAGATTTTGGATCATTTTCACTATCATTATTCGGAATTCTTTCTCAGGTAGATTCCCTATCTCTTCCTCTTTTGCTTGGTTTGGTGGACATGTCTCCTGTTCCTTTACCTGCTGGGTATTCCTCTGTCTCTTCATCTTGGTTATATTGTTGCGTTTGGTGTGGCCTTTCTATATTCTGGAAATTTGTGGAGTTCTCTTTATTATGGAGTTTCCTCACTGTGGGTGGGGTTGTGTCAGTGACTTGTAAAGGTTTCTTGGTTAGGGAGGCTTGTGTCAAAGTTCCAGTGGGTGGAGATGGCTTTCTTCTCTCTGGAGTGCAATGAAGTGTCCAGTAATTTGTTATGAGATATCAATGGTTTTGGAGTAACTTTGAGCTGCCTGTATATTGAAGCTCAGAGGTGTGTTCCTGTGCACCCAGAGAGTTTCACTGAGTTACATGGAGAAGAGAAGAGAGAAGGGGTAGTTAGAGGTGACTGGAATGAGATGAGGTGGGATCAAAAGAGGAGAGAGCAAGCTAGCCAGTAATCACTTCCTTATGTGCACTCCACAGTCTGGACCACTCAGAGGTGTTCACAGAGTTCTACAGGGAAGAGGAGAGGGGTGAAGTAGACAGAGGTGACCAGGAGGATAAAAGAGGGAAATGAAAAGGAGAGAGACAGATCCGGCCAGTAACCAGTTCCCTAAGTGTTCTCCACCATCTGGAACACACAGAGATTGACAGAGTTGGGTAGAGAAGAGAAGGGGAGGGAACAGACAGAGGCCACCTGGTGGAAAAAAAGAAGAGTCCAAAGGAGGAGAGAGTGGTCAAGCCAGTAATCTCACTCTCAGGTAAAATTGGGTACTGAAGATTGGGTTTTTAAATGTACAAAATTGACAACAAATACCAAAAAGCAAAGATTAAAAATCTGGAGTAGAGGTTGGATTTTCAAAAATATAATATTAAAGAAAAGAAGAAGAAGAAGAAAAAAGCCACAAGAATTATTTAAAAGAAAACACACACACAAAAGACTATATACAGCGTTTGCTTTAATAATAGGGTCTTTTTTTTTTTGGAAAAGTAATAGTAGATTATAAAAATTAGAGAAATAGAGGACCTAAAATTTTAAGGAAGTTTAAGAAAAAGAAGAAAAAGAAAAGAAAAAACTATCACACAACAACATCAACACACACACACACACAAAAGAGAGAGAGAGAGAGAATGATCGTAAAAATAATAAAGATATATCTGGCCCTTTCTCTGGTGTTGTGGGCAGTGTGGTGTCACTTCCAAGGCGGTTCCCTCTATTTAACTTCTTCTGTTCGCTGGTCTCTTCAGTGTCTGATTTCCATCTTGACACAGGGAGGGCGGTGGACACTTTTTTTTTTTAGGCTCACTTGTTCAGTCGCTGTGTGGGGAGAGGGATGCTGCAAACAAATAACATTATCATGTGCTCGCAGTGTGTCATCCACGCTGGGCTTGCCTCTGCTCGCAGCGCACACCACTCAAGCTCTATGTTGCTCCGCCAGGAACCATCTGAGACAGGCCCTAGGCTTCATGCACCTCCCCAGTCTAAGCCGCTCAGGCTCGGCGCTCAGGTAGCCCTCAGAGGTACTGATTCGGTTGGACCTGCGTTTTGTGCCCTTCCCAGGTCCAAGTAGCTCAGGTGTTTGGCAAGCACAGTCGCTGCAATTTATCACCTTTCCCATCTCTGCTTCTCAGTTTTCTGGGTGTACGGCTGGCATCCCTTCTCAGGCGGATGATGACTGTCCAGAACCCCCAGAAGTCTTAGTTAGCAAAGAAGCCTGCTTGCATTTTGGTAGGTAATGTCTTTCTTGGGCCACGATTGCCCCCTTCCAGCTCTTACGGCTCTGGCTGCCTGTCACCGGAGAGGGATGTTCTGTGCACGATCCTGGCAGTGTCTTATGTTCGGGCTTTTGCGTGGTAGCTATCCCAGTCTGGTTTGCTAGCCCAAGTTAGTTCGCTCTTGTTACATGTGGGGCATTCCAGCTGATTCTTAAAAAGCACTGCAGCCCGCGGCTCCTGCGCCTCCCTGCCCAGCCTCCACTTGCTAGTGGCGGATGCAAGCATCTGTGCTGCTTCTCCGCTGGGGGAGTTACTGTTGGGCTTGTAATCTGTTGGTTTTAATTATTTTTCCTTCCTGTTATGTTGCCCCCAAGGCTTGCCACAGACTCGGCAGTGAGAATGTTTCCTGGCGTTTGGAAACCTCTCTTCTTAAGAGTCCTTTCCCGGGACGGGACTCCCTTCCCAGGTCGGAGCTCCCTCCCTACCTCCTTTGTCTCTTTTTTCATCTTTTATAGTTTTTCGTACCTGTTTTTGAAGCCAATGTTCTGCTTTGCTGGGTGCCTGATGTCCTCTGCCAGCATTCAGTTGTTTTATGGCATTTACTCAGCGTTGAAATGTTCTTTTGATGAATTTGTGAGGGAGAAAGTGGTCTCCCCGTCCTATTCCTCCGCCATCTTAGGACCGCCCTCCTGAATGTTGCCATTTTAAAGGGACATTCAAAATAGATCTCACAATTGCCTCAGAGAATGGGGACCTACTGGGCACCAATTTGTTGTTTTCATGCACATTCACTTAGTGCTGGCTCCACCTCTCCCTAAATCACCTTCCCCACAACCATACCATCACTCTCCCTCATAGCACCAGGGACCAATACACAATACTATGTGTGTTGTGTATTGGAAAGTTCAACTTACTGTAGTTCAAAAACAAGAAAGGGTTGCAGAAACCAATTGAAGATGGTAACAATCTAGAGTGGAGGTAATTGAGTAAAAGGGAGGCACAGACACCAAAGCTAAGCAGGTATCTAAGAGGAACCAGGTCATACAGTGGGGGTATGGGGTTCCAAAGCTATCAAAAGTTTAATTTTAAGCTCAAAAATGGTTTCAGGGGTTGTCAGAGTTGTTAATGCTGCAGGACCTAAGCTAATGCTACTCAAACTTTAATGTGCACACAACTCTCCTAAAAATTTCACTATTATATAGTTCTGGAGTGATGAGTGCGTGCCTTTGTAACAGCCACATGGGTGAGGTCAAAAGTTGCTGTTATGGATCACATCACTGACGCCCTGAGTGACTCAGAATCCCTATAACTTTCCAATAATCATGGTGCTCCTTCAGATTAGAATTCAGCTTAGAATCATATTCTCTATAGCAAGGATTCTAAAACTAGACTCCATGCATCTTCAGCTCTGATAGCAGACTTCATAAATTCTAATCCCAGCTCTTTTGCTTACCTCCTGTGTAACAGAGCTCCTACCACTCTCTCTGCTTCCATCTCCTTATGGTACAGAAGGAGTGTAACATAGAACCTGTCTCAGCAGGTCACTGTTGGATTTAACTGAGATGACTCATGTAACAAACATCCCATAGTGCTTAGCAAGGCAATCAAAGGACAAAGGTTGGTTGACCCTAGAGGATCCTGAAATGAATTTCAGGGTACTCTATGAAGGCTTCAAAGCTATTTCTAAAATATCCTACACGCTGTTTATTTCCCTAGAGAAAGTCTATGCCTTTCATTAGATTCTCAATGAGATAAATAACACTCCCCCAAAAAAGTTTAAGAACTGTTGATTAAGAGTGATTGTGGGGCCCAGAGCTACCATGGTATCCGGAATACAGATCTAAGGAAAACGCACTGTCATGAATCAAAGCCCTCAGGTTTGGGGTAAAAGCACAGGAGGGCTGGGCAGTAGACTTAACTTTTTGCTATACCATATTACTTAGGATCACTACTGTGTGCATGCTCAGTCCCTAAGTCATGTCTCTTTGAGACCCCATGGACTGTAGCTCCCCAGGCTCCTCTGTCCATGAGATTTCCCAGGCAAGAATACTAAAGTGGGTTACCATTTCCTCCTCCAGGAGATTTTCCCAACCCAGGGATCAAACCCATGTCTCCTGTATTGGCAGGCAGGTTCTTTACCACTGAGCCACCAGGAAAGTCCAACGGTATCACTATTACCATAATCTTATTAACAAGTTTTTATCCATTGGGGTAAAGTTCTCCTGAGTATTCAGGTGTTCCGAGGACATAAAATGACATAATGTGAAAACTTTTTGAGACCACCAATGACCTCACATAGGTGACACACTCAATTTTTAAACATCATCGTCTTCATGCTTAGCATGCCCTACCTACGAGACCCCTGTGGGGTCAGTTCCATCACAGCATGTTGCAGAGCTGGGCACAACAAAATGCTGATGACTGTCGTCATCATACCAAACCTAGACATCTGACTGCTCATTAGGACAGAGTCAGCTGTGAGCAGCGCAGGCAGGAAAAACAGCTTCATTGTTCCTGAAGAACTTAGGCATCTACAAAGGCTAATGGCACATACCAAAGAAAACAGCAAAGGAGGCTGGAGAAAATTCAAAACACACACTCATGAACAAATTCATAAACAATAATCAAAGTTGGCAGAACAGTGTGGACCAAAGCTGAGGTGAAGGAAAACAACGCTTTAAACTTTGCTTTATTATTCATCTTGCTGTTTAGTGAGCAAAAAGCAGCCCAGTTTCCAGAAAAGGAAAAAAAAAAAAACCCAGAAGAAAAAAGGATACAATGAGGAAGCACTGAATGAAGGCACAAAATACTCTTTCTGTTGCTAACACTACTTTAAAGCAAACCATATGACTACACAAAACATTAAAACCTAACACACTGGTAGAATCTTGATTTTTAATATTGTGAAAAAAGCATATGAAGGCAAATATATATGCAAAATAGAAGCCCTTGATCATTGAAAGAAAATATATTGATTGAATGTTTTATAAGGTCTCAAGGTGAAAAAATGGTTTCACAAATACATGTCCTAAAATCCAAACCTGAATTCGCTTTTAAATTATAGAAGTAATTACCATGTCACAAAAGATCACCAAAAGGTGCACAAAACACAGTCATTTTTGTCAGGATTTCCACAGACCACAACATCCCTCCGTAATATGTGTGGATTGGTGCCATAAAAATAATTTCTATCTTCACTCTTTACAAGAGTGACTAAAATCATTCTAATAGCTAAGGTACTTTACTAAATTAGATAATCTGCTTAATTTTGTCATAGTTTTTAAGTCACTGTGCCTACCAAATTTGAATGGTTAACACTAAGTCTCAAGCTTATATTCATTTTTATAAAAATTATCATGCTAAGTAAAACCATTTTATAAGTTTCGGTATTGGTACTTTTTCTTCTTAATCATAACCTCTCATCTGCCATCTAATTTTATATTTTATATTTTATCTAGTTATAAAAACATCACAGGGTTTTAAAAGATAAACATTGTTGCAAATTGAGATGATTATGGGATATTTCAATTATACCAAATATAGGCCAAGACAAGCTTTTAATGACATTAAAATAAACTGACAAAATTTTGCTTAAGTGTTACATACATTTGGCTTCCTTCCATATAAATCTGTATTGGTAATGTCTTGAGGGATCCTATACCTTATCCACTATACCCCTCCCTTCTATTCTGAGAAAATCATCCTTGCCAACTTGGCCATAGAAGAATAGCTGGACCTTAAAGGTGCTTTAGAAGTCAAATACATTTCTAATTCTTAAAATGTGTAGATTTATGTCAAATCCTACTTTCTCTTTCTTGTCTGAGGGGCTATCTGTTCTTTTGTTACAGAGGGTCCTTGAGCTATCTAGGAAGAATAAATTTCAACTTACTCAAATTTTTCCAAATGAAATGACATAGACTGATATCAGTGAAGATTTTCTGTCTGATATCAATGAGCACTCTTTACAACTAGAAAATTAGTACCACTGGACCATGAGCTAGCATAGCAGGAATCTCAATTTCCATTTGTTGTTCAAAGAAGATAATCAAAAGGCTGAGTTCACTTTCAAAGCATCATCTAAATTAGGAAGACATTCTTTGCTGTAGACCTACAGAAGGACTGAAATGGGAAAACATATTTGAAAATCATATATCTAATATAGAACAAATATGCAAAATATCTGAGGAATTGCCACAACTCAACAAGGAAACACAACTGATTTTTAAGTGGACAAAGGACTTGAACTGACACATCTCTAAAGAAGATATAAAAATGGCCAACAAGTATATGAAAAGATGCTCACTGCCACTAATCTTAATAAAAATGCAGATCAATACCACAGTGAGATATTATCTCACAGCTAATTAGGATGACTACTACCAAAAGAACAGAAAATAACAAATGCAGGAGAGGACCCAGATAGTTTAGAGCCCCATGCACTTTTACTGGTAATGAGAAATGGCACAGCCATTATAGAAAACAGTATAGAACCTCCTCAAAAATTAAAAATAAAATTACCATATGATCCAATAACCCCACTTCCAGGTATATATGCAAAATAATTCAAAACAAGATCTCAAAAATAAATCTGCACACTCTTGTTCATAGCAGAATCATTCACAATAGTCAGGAGGTAGAAGCAAAGCAAACATTCCTTCACAGATGAACAGACAGACAAACAATGAAATATTATACAGCCCTAATAAAAGAAGGAAATCCTGTTAAATTAGCTACAACATAAATGAATCCTGAGGACATGATGTCAAGCAAAATAAGCCAGTCACAAAGGACAAATACTATATGATTCCTCTGATATGAAGTATCTAGAGTAGTTAAAAATCATAGAAACTTAAAAGTAGAAAAGTGTTTGCCAAGAACTGGAAGGAGGAAGGTGGGGGAATAAGTATTTAATGGGTACCGAGTTTCAGTTCTGCAAGATGAAAAAATTCTAGAGATCTATTACACAGCAATATGAATACACTTCAGTTCAGTTCAGTCACTCAGTCGTATCCGACTCTTTGCGACCCCATGAATTGCAGCACACTAGGCCTCCCTGTCCATCAGCAGCTCCTGGAGTTCACTCAGACTCACGTCCATCGAGTCAGTGATGCCTTCCAGCCACCTCATCATCTGTCGTCCCCTTCTCCTCCTATCCCCAATCCCTCCCAGCATCAGTCTTTTCCAATAGGTCAACTCTTCGCATGAGGTGGCCAAAGTACTGGAGTTTCAGCTTTAGCATCATCCTTTCCAAAGAAATGCCAGGGCTGGTCTCCTTCAGAATGCACGGGTTGGATCTCCTTGCAGTCCAAGAGACTCTCAAGAGTCTTCTCCAACACCACAGTTTAAAAGCATTAATTCTTTGCTTAGCCTTCTTCACAGTTCAACTCTCACTTCCATATATGACCACTGGAAAAACCATAGCCTTGACTAGACGAACCTTAGTCAGCAAAGTAATGTCTCTGCTTTTGAATATGCTATGTATGCTTTAAAGGACTAGGATGGTAAATTCAGTGTTGTGTTTTCAATACAATTTTTAAAATACACACTGATGTCTGAGTACTAACCATGAAGAACATAATTTGTCTGAGATGCAGACTGGACACAGGGATTTTTTTTTAAAGGCCCCTGTGATTCATCAGTGCCATACAGGACCATGGGCTAGTGTTGTCAGATGTTATGATTTCCCCAAGAGAAGGTAGAATCAAAAGTTTAATATAAACATTGTTATTTTTTAAAGTTATCAACTGATTTTTACGATTCTGTGACATCTACGATGGTCCACTGGTTAAGAATCTGTCTGCCAATGCAGGGAACACGGGTTCGATCCCTGATGTGGGATGATTCCACATGCCACAAGGCAACTAAGCCTACATGCTGAAGCGACTAAGCCTGCCCACTCTAGGGGCCAGGCTCCACAAGGAGAGACACCACTGCAATGAGAAGCCCATGTATTGCAACCAAAGAGTACCCCACTCACTGCAACTAGAGAAAGTCCACACAGCAATGAAGACCCAGTGCAGCCAAACAATAAAAATAATAAAAGTAAATAAATAAACTTCTGTGTAAACCAAACACACCATTTGCAGCTTCTTGGGCTACTGATTTCCAAGTTCTCTTCTAATTGAAAAGGTCTATGGATCTAAATTAAGTTTCCTGTCTCAATAGGTAGCCTCCTTAGCAGAGACTCTCCTCTGGCTTTTGAATCTTCCAACATGAAGTACTCATTGATAAAAAGTCAGTAAGGACAATGGGGTGTCCCAAGAGGTTACAAGTCCTCAGCAGGTGTAGATTATCCTTTCAGTCAATAAGACAGATTGGAGGTTTTTTAACAACTTTTTCTGGCAGAGAAATCTGTTTTGGAGGGCAGGGACAGTGTCTGTTTATTTGATTTCCAACTTAACAGAACCTTGTAGTTTAAGTTGAACAGCACATAGATTCCTAAGTACATTTACCATACAAAAGCTGAATTGCTTTGATGTAAGACTGGAGAAGTGGGCAGTGAATGAGTGAAGTTTATCTCCTGCCTTCTCAGCAGGCTTTTCTGTTCTGAGCAAACTTAACTCCACAGAGCCTCCATCTAGGTTCAGAGGGTAAGGTTTATGGGCTGGAGAAGGGAAAACACTGAGCAACATGTCTTCACGCCATGCTTGAGTAACGGCTGCTCTTATCCGCGGTGCTTCTACTGAAGCTTCTACTGAGCTTCTGCTGAAGCTTCTGTTAGAAAAAGGGCTCAACTGCTTTAAAGAAAAAAGTTTTAAAAACCTTGGCTTTGGGACTTGCTGGCAGCCCAGTGTTTAAAGCTTTGCCTTCAAATGCAGGGGGTGCAGGTTCAATTCCTGGTCAGGGACTTAAGATCCCACCTGCCTCACAGCCAAAAAACCAAAACATAAAACAGAAGCAACACTGTAATAAATTCAATAAAGAGTTTTAAAATGGCCTACATCAAAAAATATATTAAAAAAAAAACCTGACCTAGAGGAGGGTGTTTAGAATGATCATTAATATTTCAGATCTCATCAGCAGAGAGAAAACTAACTGCAAAATAGAAAATATAAGCACCAGTGAACAGTGAATAAATAGATGAAAAAGGTGGAATTCTAAGGTTATCCAGCAAACCAAATGATATGTTATTGTTTATAACACAACTTCAACCTAGGGAAACCACAAGTAGAAGTCAGCATGGGGATGTATGGCCCCTGAGCCCTGTGCCCTGCTCCCTGAACCTCCATGTGGGCGACACTCCAGGCTGGACTTCAGTGTCTGTGGGGGTGAAAAGCATGCTTAGCAGTGAGCCTAACTAAAGGTTTGTAACAAGAAATTTGAGGAAAGAGTAAGAAAACCAAGATTATCCTGTTGAGATAAAAACACTAGAAAAGATTTAATATAAAAAAGGCCGCGGTTCAGTTCAGTCGCTCGGTCATGCCCGACTTTGCAACCACACGGATGCAGCATGCCAAGCCTCCCTGTCCATCACCAACTCCCAGAGTCTACTTAAACTCACATCCATAGAGTCAGCGATGCCATTCACCCATCTCATCCTCTGTCATCCCCTTCTACTCCTGCCTTCAATCTTTCTGAGCATCAGGGTCTTTTCTAATGTGACTCATCAGGTTCTTTGCATCAGGTGGCCAAAGTATTTATTGGAGTTTCAGTTTCAGCAAATATTCAGTCCTTCCAGTGAATATTTAGGACTGATTTCCTTTAGAATGGACTGGTTGGATCTCCTTGCAGTCCAAGGGACTCTCAAGAGTCTTCTCCAGCACCATAGTTCAAAAGCATCAATTCTTCAGTGCTCAGCTTTCTTCACAGTCAAACTCTCACATCTATACATGACTACTGAAAAAACCATAGCTTTGACTAGATAGACCTTTGTTGGCAAAGTAATGTCTCTGCTTTTGAATATACTATCTAGGTTGGTCACAACTTTTCTTCCAAGGAGTAAGCATCTTTTAATTTCATGGCTGCAGTCACCATCTGCAGTGATTTTGGAACCCAAAAAAATAAAATCTGTCACTATTTCCACTGTTTCCCTGTGTATTTGCCATGAAGTGATGGGACCAGATGCCATGATCTTAGTTTTCTGAATGTTGAGTTTTAAGCCAACCTTTTCACTCTCCCCTTTCACTTTATCACGAGGCTCTTTAGTTCTTCGCTTTCTGCCATAAGAGTGGTGTCATCTGCATATCTGAGGTTATTGATATTTCTCCAAGCAATCTTGATTCCAGCTTGTGCTTCATCCAAGCCCAGTGTTTCTCATGCTGTACTCTGCATATACGTTAATAAGCAGGGTGACAACGTACAGCCTTGACGTACTCCTTTCCCTATTTGGAACCAGTTTGTTGTTCCAAGTTCAGTTCTAACTGTTGCTTCTTGACCTGCATATAGATTTCTCAGGAGGCAGGTCAGGTGGTCTGGTATTCCCATCTCTTTAAGAATTTTTCACAGTTTGTTGTGATCCACACAGAAAGGCTGCAGAAGAAGCAAAATAAATAGGTTAATTGACTATAACAAAATTTAATGTTCATGCATCAAACTTTTGCGGCATTGACCAAGACTCACATAATGAAAGAAATTTTTTGCAAATTATACATCTGATAAAGGGTTAATATCCAGAATATAAACAGAACCCCTACAACTTGACAACAATTTTTAAATGGGCAAAGGACTTGAATAGAAATGTTTTCAAAGAAAATATCCCAAGAAATAAGCACATGAAGAGATACTTTACATCTCTAATATTATGGAAATACAAATCAAACCCACAATGAGATACCACTTCCCATCAGAATGGTTATTATAAAAAAAAAAAAAACAGAAAATAACTATTGGTGAAGACATGGAGAAATTGAACTACTGGATAGAGTATAAAACAGGCTCAGTCACTGTAGAAAATACTATGGCAGCTCTTTTAAAAATTAAAAATAGAATTACTATTTGATCCAACAACTGCACTTCTAAATATATACCGAAAAGAATTGAAAGCAAGCACTTGAAAAGATATTTGTCCACCCACTTTCACAGCAGTACCATTAACAATGTCCAAAAGGAGGAAGCAACCCAATTATTCATCAACAGATGAATGGATGAAGAAAATGTGGTAGACACCTACAATTAAACATTACGCAGCCTTAAAAAGGAAGGAAAATTCTGACACATGCCACAACACAGATGAATCCTGAAGATACTATGTGTAGTAAAATAAGCCAGTCACAAAAGGATAAGTACTGTATAATCTCATTTATGTAAGATACCTAGCAGAGTCAAATTCATAGAGACAGAAGGTAGAATGGTATTCGCCAGGGGTTAGGGGAAGGGAGGAAAGAGGAGTTATTATCTAATGAGCACAAGGTTTCCATTTTCTGAGATGAAAAATGTCCTGGGTGGAGATTAGTGATGATTGCACAACAATGTGAATGTGACTGAACTGTACACCTTTTCAGAAAATGGTTAAGATGGTAAATTATATGCTATGTATATTTTACCATAAAGAATTTAAATATTTTTAAAACAAAGACTACAACAATCATGAAACCTAGCTCATATACCAAGTGAGTCTCATGAGATGCCAGCCATATGGACTTCAGGTATTTCTTCTTTACACTATCACCCCACTTCATTGATGGACATGAGAATCTGTGTCCACCAGGGTGAACTCTGACTGCACCTGCAATGGCAGGACTTCTCATAGAGACTGTGAATTAGAGAAGAAAATCAATGGAAACAAAAAAGAAAGCTTAGAAGGACTAGTGGAACACAATGAGGTGAGCAGGCAGACTGAAAACATTTCAGGCCAAAAGGAGTTTAGAGAACCTGATGATTCTTGAACACTACTGGCAAAGCTATTGAAGTTGACTGGTTTTATGAAGATCTCTACACCTTCTCAAACTAGCATCAAAAAAAAAAAAAAAAAGATGCCCTTATTGTCATAGGGGACTGGAATTTAAAAATAGGAAGTCAACAGATATACAGAATAACAGGCAACTTTGGCCTTTAAGTACAAAATGAAGCAAGTCAAAGGCTAACAGAGTTCTATCAAAAGAACACACTGATCATAGCAAATACCCTTTTCAGACAAGAGATGACTCTACACAAGGACATCATCAGATTGATTATGTTCTTTAGAGCCGAAGATGGAAAAGCTCTATCCAGTCAGCAAAAACAAGACCCGGAGCTGATTATGTGAGGCACACAATCAGTCCATGAGCTCCTTACTGCAAAACTCACATTTAAATTAAAAAAAAAAAAAATAGGTAAAAGTATTAAGCCATTCAAGCATGATCTAAATCAAATCCCTTATGATTATACAGTGGAGGTGACAAATAGATTCAAGGGATTAGATCTGATAGGGTGCCTGAAGAACTATGGAAGGAGGTTCATAACATTGTACAGGAGGCAGTGATCAAGAGCATCCCAAAGAAGGCAAAGCAGTTGTCTAAGGAGGCCTTACAAATAGCTGAGGAAAGAAGAGAAGCAAAAGGCAAAGGAGAAAGGGAAAGATATACCCAACTAAATGCAGAATTCCAGGGAAGAGCAAGGAGAGATAAGAAGGGCTTCTTAAATAAGCAATGCAAAGAAACAGAGAAAAATAACAGAATAGGAAAGACTAGAGACCTCTTCAGGAAAAGTGGAGATTCCAAGAGAACATTTCATGCAAGCATGGGCACAATAAAGGACAAAAGGGGAAGGGCCTAAAAGAAGCAGAAGAGATTAAGAAGAGGTGGCAAGAACAAGCAGAAGAACTGTACAAAAAGGTCTAAAGACCCAGATAACCACGATGATGTGGTCCATCACCTAGAGCCAGACATCCTGGAATGTGAAGTCAAGTGGGCCTTAGGAAGCATAACTACAAACAAAGCTAGTAGAGGTGATGGAATTCCAGCTGATCTATTTCATATCCTAAAAGATGATGCTGTTAAAGTGCTGCACTCACTATGTCAGCAAATTTAGAAAACAGTGCCCACAGGACTGGAAAAGATCAGTTTCATTTCAATCCCAAAGAAGGGCAATGCCAAAGAATGTTCAAACAACCTTACAGTTGCACTCAATTCACATGCCAGTAAGATTATGCTCAAAATCCTTCAAGCTAGGCTTCAGCAGTACCTGAACCAAGAATGTCAGAAGTACAAGTTGCGTTTCAAAGAAGTAGAGGAACCAGAGATTGAATTGCTAACACCTTCGCTAAAACCTCTATGTGGATCACAGCAAACTGTGGGAAATTCTTAAAGAGATGGGAGTACCAGACCAGCTTACCTGCCATCTGAGAAGCCTGCATGCAGGATAAGAAGCAACAAGTCAGACAGAACTGGACATCAAACAAATGACTGGTTCCAAATTGGGAAAGGAGTACATCCAAGCTGTATACTTTCACCCTGCTTATTTAACTTATATGCAGAGTACATCATGTGGAATTCCAGGGTGGATGAAGCACAAGCTGGAATCAAGATTCCTGGGAGAAATATCAACAACCCCAATATGCAGATGATACCACTCTAATGGCAGAAAGTGCAAAGGAACTAAAGAGCCTCTTGATGAGGGTGAAAGAAGAGAGCAACAAATCTGGCTTGAAATTCAACATTCAAAACAACTAAGATCATGGCATCCAGTCCCCTCACTTCATAGCAAACAAAAGGGGGGAAAATGGAAACAGTGACAGATTTTATTTTCTTGGGCTCCACAACCACTGTGGACAGTGACTGCAGCTATGAAATTAAAAACACTTGCTCCTTGGAAAGAAAGCTATGGCATGTTAAAAAGCAACAACATCTCTTTGCCGACAAAGGTCCATACAGTCAAAGCTATGGTTTTTTCAGTAGTCATATATGGATGTGACAGGTGGAACATAAAGAAAGCTAAGTGCTGAAGAATTGATGCTTTTGAACTGTGATGTTGGAGAAGGCTCTTGAGAGTCCCTGGACTGCAAGGAGAGCCAACCAGTCGATCCTAAAGGAAATCAACTCTGAATATTCACTGGAAAGGCTGATGCTGAAGCTCTAATATTTTGGCCACCTGATTCAAAGAACAGACTCATTCGAAAAGACCCTGATGCTGAGAAAGACTGAGGGCAGGAGGAGATGGGGGTGACAGAGGATTAGATGGTTGGATGGTATCATCAACTAAACAAACATGAATTTAAACAAACTCTGGGAGATAGTGGAGGACAGGGGAGCCTGGCGTGCTGCAGTCCATGGGGTTGCAAAGAGATGGATAGGACTTGGTGACTAAACAGCAACAACTTATAACAGATATCAAGCTTCTTATCATGACAGAGGAGATGAAGGTCAACTGCTACAGTTTGTGAGAACGAAGTCTTTAGACTACTGCTGCTGCTGCTGCTAAGTCACTTCAGTTGTGTCCGACTCCATGCGACCCCAGAGACAGCAGCCCACCAGGCTCCACCGTCCCTGGGATTCTTCAGGCAAGAACACTGGAGTGGGTTGCCATTTCCTTCTCCAATGCATGAAAGTGAAAAGTGAAAGTGAAGTCGCTCAGTAGTGTCCGACTCTTCGCAACCCCATGGACTGCAGCCTACCAGGCTCCTCCGTCTATGGGATTTTCCAGGCAAGAGTACTGGAGTGGATTGTCATTGCCCTAGCAAGACAAAAGTGTAGACATTAGGGGCTGTTTATCAGATAATGAATCATACAGACAGAAACTAAGGGATCTTCTTCTAAAAACACATGGATGTTGAAAAAAATCCTACACTTTGAGATAGCAATGATTAAATACATTTTATAATACTAGAAAGTCTGTCCCCATTGCCTCTGAAAAAATTCAAGATTCTGACTTCTTTTCAGCCTGTCTGCTTCAGATGGCTTTGGGAAACTCAGACTTGCTTGGCAGGACAGTTGCCACCATTAAACATGCTTACAGAAGTGTAAATATCAATGAATAATGAATAATGTAAAACTAGCAATGAATAAAGGACATACCAAATTTGATACTCACAGGAATTGAGAACTAATAGCAAATTAACAACATGTAAGAGAAAATACCAACAAAGCAATCTGGAAAAAGCCCCCAAATTTAGTTATAAATGGAAAAAAAAAGAATTTTCAAGAACACATTGTGTCAGTGAAGCTTTTGGCAAGATTTAAGTATATATTTTCAATCCTTGAAACAACCAGCTTCAAGAGCAGACAGAAAGCTCTCAAGTCCATGGTGGTGCCAGAGAATTCAAGCTCCAACTGTGCCTGGGGTGAGCAATGAAAGAAGAAGATAAAAGCCTGCCAACTTACAGGGTGTGAGAAGAGCTGCCAATGAGCTGCAGCTGCAAGCGGCCCCCAGTCCACTGGAGGCACTCTGGTAACCAGACACCTGACCACAGTGCCTGAGGTACATGCTGAAAGGATGTTTTATGTCCAAAGACATGCCAGGCCTCAGAGGCAAAGGCCTGTCCAGGTGGGCAAAGTGTAACTGACGTTCATGCTTTTCCTCTTTTTATTGAAACTCTACTTGGCTTCAAGTCACTGAATGTTCATATCATAAAAGCTATGTTCCATTTCATAGAAACAGCCATCTCAAGGATTGGGGTTTAGGCAAACAATCTACTTCACAACAACCATCCATGAGACCCACATCACTACTGTTTCTCAGCATTCAACCTTCCTAAATCCTCCTAGACAAAGGCTACATTTTACCCAAAAGACATCTATCCATTCACAGGAGCAGGGCTTCATGGGGGAGCAATTACTCACACGGCCTCTGCCTCCCCAACACATTTCTTGTGAGTAGAGGTCACCATGGCTTAATACACTTTCTGTGTAGAATATGGAGAGGAATAAAAGTGCATTTTGTAATCAGATCTATATTTTCCCTTGTGACACAGCAACAGAGGAGTGTTTTTTTTAATATAATATAATCAACAACTCAATTTGATGAAACAGACACAAGATTATGGAAAGAACAACTATCCCAAACTCAGAGAAGGCATGGACTCATTGTTCATTATTTCAGCAGTTGTAAAGTGTTTTAAGATTCCAGTCTGTGAAATTTCTTTCAAACCCAAGGCAAAGACTTGGTCTCCGTCCAAAATTTTTTGAAGAAAACATGGATTCACAGCTAATGTAAATCAGTGACAAAGGGTGATGTGGCGTTTATAGTGAGACACAGATCTAAACACTGTAGTGAACATAGCCTTATCACTTATTAGTTAGTTACATGACTAACATGACATAACATATGTTAGTTACATAACTAACATAACATGACATGAGTTTCTTTATCTTTCTGAGTCTCAATTTCCTGTCTGTAAGATGGTGCCAGGAGAAATATCAATAACCTCAGATATGTAGATGACACCACCCTTATGGCAGAAAGTGAAGAGGAACTAAAGAACCTCTTGATAAAAGTGAAAGAGAAGAGTGAAAAAGTTGGCTTAAAGCTCAACATTCAGAAAATGAAGATATGGCATCTGGTCCCATCACTTCGTGGGAAATAGATGGGTAAACAGTGGAAACAGTGTCAGACTTTCCTTTTGGGGCTCCAAAATCACTGCAGATGGTGACTGCAGCCATGAAATTAAAAGATGCTTACTCCTTAGAAGAAAAGTTATGACCAACCTAGACAGCATATTCAAAAACAGAGACATTACTTTGCCAACAAAGGTCCATCTAGTCAAGGCTATGGTTTTTCCAGTGGTCATATATAGATGTGAGAGTTGGACTGTGAAGAAAGCTGAGTGATGAAGAATTGATCCTTCTGAACTGTGTTGGAGAAGACTCTTGAGAGTCCCTTGGACTGCAAGGAGATCCAACCAGTCCATCCTAAAGGAGATCAGCCCTGGGTGGTCTTTGGAAGGAATTATGCTAAAGCTGAAACTCCAGTACTTTGGCCACCTCATGAGAAGAGTTGACTCATTGGAAAAGACTCTGATGCTGAGAGGGATTGGGGGCAGGAGGAGAAGGGGATGACAGAGGATGAGATGGCTGGATGGCATCACTGACTTGATGGACATGAGTCTGAGTGACCTCCAGGAGTTGCTGATGGACAGGGAGGCCTGGCATGCTGCAATTCATGGGGTCGCAAAGAGTCAGACACGACTGAGCAACTGAACTGAACTGAACTGAAGATGGTGCTGATAAGGCTCACTTCTGCTACTTGTGAGGATATCACATGAAGTAATGAAGTCTAGATTCCCTGGCAGAGAGCCAGGTATATGGTAAATGTTGTAAAAATTAAAGGTAAAAGGTTAGGAAAGTTCCAGCTTCTGTATGTTCTGAGGAGGAAGAGGAGGATGGGGAGAGAAAGAAAAGAAAAGGAGTATCATAGCACAATGCACTGACATCCTTAAGATATGTTGCTATCTTAATTTCTTTTCTAACAGAAAGACAAAATAGAATCAAATACCCATTGTATGCAGCCATCTCATAAAGTAGGTATAGGACTCCCACCATATCATCAGGTGCCAAATGGTTTCACTGTATTTGACTTGAACTTGTACTCAGATCATTCAGACACAAGGATAAAATTATTTCTTAAACTAAAGAGAATTTAAAGATGACCCTTTATCCCCAGTTTCCATACTAAGGGCTAAAGAACTTCCATATTTGTCTCCCTTTCCACTCACTTTGGACATCCTCTGCTCCACTAAGATGCATTTATCCTATTTCCTTCTCCTTCATCTGCGTTTGAGGGAATTTAAAAAAAAAAGATGGAACAGTTGGGCCAGTCAGTGGTCATTTGCTGAATAGTTTCCTGTAGTCCCAGATTGAGCTGAAAAGGAAACTCTGCAGAGGTAGCTAACTCAGAGGCTCCATACAAGAAAGATCTGTCATCAAAACAACTTTGGAAGATATGCCTACCTTCTCCACTGTGGCAAATGATGACAAAGACTGCCACCAGAGAGAGTGATGACAGTAGTCAACATCCTTCTGAAGTGACGCAATGCACCTCCATCCACCCTGGCTCGGGTTGTTAAACATCTGGCCCAGAACCAGAGTCATTTACCCAACCCCTTCTGTGGGATAAAATGAACACTTGATTATTCACAATGCATTTTATCCTGTTCCACTGAGGGGTACTTTAGCTACCAGCTTGTTTTATCTACTGACAGTACATATTCTCTTATTGCATCTACTCTATAAAGTCTGTAAGTATTATTATCAAAAAGAAAAATGAAAAAAAGCCTTTTCTAGAACAGTGTGGCAGAAACCTTCAAACCACCCAACTAACTTTAAAGTACTTTGTAACTGCCAGAATTATCCCAGTGGGTACAAATATATATTATGGAAATAATGTGTGTTCCAATAAAATGTTTATTTGTATGCATTGGCGAAAACATACCCTATCTCCATAAGTAATTATTAGTTAGCTATTAAAGTTCTCTAACAACTATTAATCAAACTAGTTCGTAAGATAGGTTCTTCTGAAGATTCTTTTTTTTTTAATACTTTATTCTACATTACAATACTGTATTTGTTTTGCCATACATTGACATGAATCAGCCACAGGTGTCCACGATCTCCCAATGCCAAAGCCCCCTCCCACCTGCCACCCTACATCCTCTCCCTGAATCATCCTGTGCACCAGCCCCATGCGTCCTGCATCCTGTATTGAACATAGACTGGCGCTTCATTCTTACAAGATAGTATACATGTTTCAATGCCATTCTCCCACATCATCCCACCCTCTCCCTCTCCCTCAGAGTCCAAAAGTCCGTTCTATACCTCTGAGTCTCTTTTGTTGTCTCACATAGAGGGTCTTCATTACTATCCTTCTAAATTCCATATATATGTGTCAGTATACTGTATTGGTGTTTTTCTTTCTGGCTTACTTCACTCTGTATAATTGGCTCCAATTTCATCCATCTCATTAGAACTGAGTCGAATTTATTCTTTTTAAGGGCTGAGTAGTACTCCATTGTGTATATGTACCACAGCTTTCTTATCCATTCATCTGCTGATGGACATCTAGGTTGCTTCCATGTCCTGGCTATTATAAACAGTGCTGCAATGAACATTGGGGTACATGTGTCTCTTTCAATTCTGGTTTCCTTGGTGTGTATGCCCAGCAGTGGGATTGCTGGATCATAAGGCAGTTCTATTTGCAATTTTTAAAAGAATCTCCACACTCTTTTCCATAGTGGCTGTACTAGTTTGCATTCCCACCAGCAGTGTAAGAGGGTTCCCTTTTCTCCACATCCTCTCCAGCATTTATTGCTTGTAGATTTTTGGATCGCAGCCATTCTGACTGGTGTGAAATGATACCTCATTGTGGTCTTGATTTGCATTTCTCTGATAATGAGTGATGTTGAGCATCTTTTCATGTGTTTGTTAGCCATCCGTATGTCTTCTCTGGAGAAATGCCTATTTAGTTCTTTGGCCCATTTTTTGATTGGTTCGTTTATTTTTCTGGAGTTAAGCTGCATAAGTTGCTTGCATATCTTTGAGATTAGTTGTTTGTCAGTTGTTTCATTTGCTATTGTTTTCTCCCATTCAGAAGGCTGTCTTTTCACCTTGCTTATACTTTCCTTTGTTGTGCAGAAGCTTTTAATTTTAATTAGATCCCATTTGTTTATCTTTGCTTTTATTTCCAGTATACTGGGAGGTGGATCATAGAGGATCCTGCTGTGATTTATGTCAGAGAGTGTTTTGCCTATGTTCTCCTCTAGGAGTTTTATAGTTTCTGGTCTTACATTTAGATCTTTAATCCATTTTGAGTTTATTTTTGTGTATGGTGTTAGAAAGAGATCTAGTTTCATTCTTTTACAAGTGGTTGACCAGTTTTCCCAGCACCACCTGTTAAAGAGACTGTCTTTACTCCATTGTATATTCTTGCCTCCTTTGTCGAAGATAAGGTGTCCATAGGTGTGTGGGTTTATCTCTAGGGTTTCTATTTTGTTCCACTGATCTATATTTCTGTCTTTGTGCCAGTACCATACTGTCTTAATGACTGTGGCTTTGTAGTAGAGCCTGAAGTCAGGCAAGTTGATTCCTCCAGTTCCATTCTTCTTTCTCAAGATTGCTTTGGCTATTCGAGGTTTTTTGTATTTCCATACAAATCTTGAGATTATTTGATCTAGTTCTGTGAAAAATACTGCTGGTAACTTGATAGGAATTGCATTGAATCTGTAGATTGCTTTGGGTAGTATACTCATTTTCACTATATTGATTCTTCCGACCCATGAACATGGTATATTTCTCCATCTATTAGTGTCCTCTTTGATTTCTTTCATCAGTGTTTTATAGTTTTCGATATATAGGTCTTTAGTTTCTTCTGAAGATTCTTATCCGCTAAACATCACTGATAGGAATCCCACCCCATACCAGAGAGTGTCAATAAAAGGAAATGAAAAGATTGCACATATACAAAGTCTGTGTTCACACCTGCCCTCCAAAACTAATACTCAATAAAGCTAATAAACCACTTGAAAATAAAAATAAAAAGAGATCCTTCCATGCTCCATGCCCACCAGGTTTCACATTGTCCTACTTCTGTTCTCAGCTTTGTCTTCCATTTCCAGATCTTTCCCCAGTAGGAATCTGAACTTATCTTCTGAATGAGAAAACTAACTGCCTTCAGTGAATACTCATCCCTATATCTTTCTTATTGCACAAATCCTGTCATACAATTTCCAGGTGACCACCTTATCAGTCCTTCCCCAACTCACCATGATGACGGAAGGGGAATGTCCAAATTTTCCCATGAGAATGAGATTAGATTCAAAGAGCCATCTTAACTTTCAGGGTAGTATAGATTGTTCTGGATTTCACTCTTAGAGGATAAGGATCTCTTTAAAGGATAAGGATCTCTTTAAATGATGGTCCTTTAAAATGTTATTGTTGGCGATGCACTTTAGCATCACTTCAACGAAAAACATATGACACTGTGTTTCCTACAGACACTTTACAGTCTACAAGCTGAGTTGGTTAATACTTGGTATTCAGCACAACGTGATAGCCCAAAAGCTAATAAGAAGATAATTATGAATGACTTCATAGCTTAAGACAGTGGCTTACAATTCCATCCTATTACTGGTTCTGTCCTCCAAACCTAAGGATTATTCCTGCACATAACTTTATACTTTGATTTTTATCATTACCAAGCCATCAGACATGGACTAGGAGCAAAGTCAAAGTAATAAGAAGTTATATCCCAATATTATTTTTTGAGCAACAAACAATTTCCACTTGAATGAGATGAATTTAATTTTACACCAAAGTCAATGATGCCACTCTAGTCTGAAACTTCAGTGCTGTCATCTACTTACTAGAGGCTTAGTTCATTAGATTCCTAGACTTCAGCACAGAGACCCTGAGCTCTAGCCTTCAGATCTGCCCCTGAGTTACCATGTAATCATGCCTAAGTCACATTTTGATTTGTTACCTTTTATCCACTTGTAAAACGGCAATAATTCAAATTCTCTAAGTCAGAGACTTCATTTTAGGATTTATTTTTAAGCTATGTTTCTAGAAGCCCTGAAATTCTACATAGCTGTTTCAGGTGTTACATATAAATAATTTGGTCCAATTTTTTTATTTTTAGTGTATATTTTAACACTGTGGGAATAGTCTAGGAGTCATTAACTAACATATGATATATAAAAGATTTTAATACATATTAGTGAACTCTCTTGCAAGATATTGTCTAATTCACTCATTCTTATCTGCAAACCTCAGTAAAAAATCTAAAACTGAATTTTTACATATGAATGACATTACTTCAGTTCAGTTCAGTCGCTCAGTCGTGTCCGACTCTTTGCGACCCCACGAATTGCAGCACGCCACGCCTCCCTGTCCATCACCAACTCCCCGAGTCCACCCAAACCCATGTCCATTGAGTCGGTGATGCTATCCAGCCATCTCTTCTCTGTCATCCCCTTCTCTTCTGCCCTCAATCTTTCCCAGCATCAGGGTCTTTTCAAATGAGTCAGCTCTTGGCATCAGGTGGCCAAAGTATTGGAGTTTCAGCTTCAACATCAGTCCTTCCAATGAACATCCAGGACTAACCTCATTTAGGATGGACTGGTTGGAACTACAATATGTTATTTATCAATAAGGGTCATTTTTTTAATAACAGAATGCCTGGTTTACTATCATTTCTAAAGAAATGTAATCAAGTTCTCTCATATTTCAAAGACTTTGTCAAGGCCTACAGGCTAAACCAGTCCATCCTGGGCATGCACAATACCTATTCTTACCATGGAACCTTTGGACAATGAGGCAAGATGATGCTAGTGGTGTCATGAGAAACTATTAGAGCCAGGTTAAAAGGGCTGGTTGGCTAATGGTAGATTTTATAATCATCTTGAGAATCATGATGGATTTTTAGGGTAACAATAGCTTTCTGGATCATAAAAGGTTAGACCCAGATACATCATTCTGGGTTTCATGCAACTGGATGGGGTCTCAGAGAGTAGAGAATCCATGTGCCTTGAACATCTCACACTCTGACCTTTTGGTACAATTTGCTAAGTACACATCCTTTACATTTATCATAGTAAACTGTTCCGTCTTTAAGATTTATATGACAAGAGAACTCAGTTTTCTAATATCCATAACCAGTTCTACAGTAATATGCCCCTCCCATTTATATATCATGTAAAACTCAAACTCATCTACCTGGAAGATAGTCTTATCACATCATAGTTGACTATTCAGTAACTAATTTCCAAAGATAATGTCTTATTATTATTAAATTATAAATTTTTCAGTACTTATTAGAAGTTTTTTGTGCTTCTCTGACTTTGATGCTAATGATATGAAATACAAGCAATAGTTATTGTTGGTGATGCAATTTTTGAAGCAGAATTTCCTACTATAGCTCCTTTGGGTTTCTGGATAAATTGCAGTGTCCTGAGAGCACACAGCAGTCTATTACCATTATCAACTACCTGCCTATAGAACCAGTATTTTCATAATGTAGTTTATATTTTGGAGTTCTACAGAAAATTATATTTGTAAAAGGAATCAGTTACTGGGGGAAAATGTTTGGCAACTGCTATTTTGAAGATATAACTGTCGTTATTTGCAAGTCATCCTGATAAGAAGAGCCAAAACATTCAATGTGCAATCCATATTGTATTTTGTCTAAGCTATGAGTAGGCATCATAAGGTAAAACAGGAGACTGCTTACCTTGTGCCAACCAAAGGCAAAGATGGAACAGCTCTCCAAAATCAAGTACATGGTCAATGCATGAAGCTAGAAAAATAAGTTTCATGTAGTTGTTGTTCGGTCGCTAAATCATGTCCAACTCTTTGTGACCCCATGGACTATAGCACGCCAGGCTCCTCTGTCCATGGGAATTTCCAGGCAACAATACTGGAGTGGGTTTCCATTTTCTTCTCCAGGGGATCTTCCTGACCCAGGAGTCGAACCTGCATCTCCTGCAGGTGGATTCTTAACCACTAAGCCACCAGGGAAGCTCATTAAGAAACTGCAAATTAAAACAGTAGTTAGATACCACTACACACTTCTCAGAATGGTCAAAATCTAAAACACTGGGGAAGACATGAAATTTGAGTTTCATCTAATGACCACTGGTTGTCATTCATTAAACAGTTCTTATGTGCCAGGTACTGCACCAATGGTCCAGTGGAAATGACCTCATTTAATGCCCTCAACAATCTTATCGTCAACATCACCAGTTTAGAGATAAGGAAGTTGGCTGAGAGGGATTAAGTAATTTACTGAAGTAATAGATACCAACCCAGGTCTTCAATTGCCAAAATATTTGATCTTTCTGCCTCCCACTCTTTTCAAAGGTCCCTAAATGGACAGATATATTTTCTTTAGCTTGAGTATGTCATTAGCTTTGGAAATTCTCTCTCAAAAACATCACAGTCCACCCTTTTCAGAGAAAGACCTGTGTCCTGATATCTTTGAAATTCCAGCCTGTGTACCAGAAATGGAGAGACTTCCTGTCTGGTGGCCCTGCCACCCCCCACCATGTGGACTTTGACAAGACGCTCTCATTTAGTGCTCTGCACCTGGCCCTCGGTGGGTATCACTTTCAAAGAGCTGCAGGAACCGTGACTTATGAAACCAGCTCTGCTTCTGTTTCCTTTCCTATCTGATTCCCATTCACTCCACATGGTCATGGATGGAGTAGTTTCTCTTTGTAGCATCACTGCAGCTTGACTTTTCTTTCACTTCTCCATATTCCACATTCCACCAAATGGCAGTTTAATTCTAAGACCACCAGTCAGAACTTTAAAACAGATTTTCAAAGAACATCTGACTGCTAGAACTTCAAATAGCTCAAGTATAACCATTTTCTTCAATAAACCTAAATTCTATTTTAAATAGTATATTGAGTAAAATAACAGTTTATACTCACTTGTGTTGGTCCCTTTTTACTTCTGAGTCTCCAAGTCATTCTTAAAACCTTCAAACTTTAAGTCTTCTCATGTTATCACAGCCCATTTTTAATTACTGGTATTAAAAGGAAGGGATTATCACAGGGGAAAAGGCTTCTATGCTATTTTACCAGCTTAATTTCTAGACAAAAGCTTTGAAATGATCAATAAAAAGAAGAAATGTGAGTTCAAATAAGCCACAAATCAGGAAGACAGTCCAAGAATTAGCAATGAAGGTCAAATTCAAGCACAATAAACCCACAGAGAATACTGATGTATTTTGTTGTAGTGACATTTCATAGTTAATTGGTAGTTTGTTAAAGATTACATCTCTGAGATCAAAAGGGACAGTGCTGGAAAACACTCAGAAGGGGAAAGCAAGAGGGCTCTACAAACAGTAGGTGTTTGGAAACTAGAAATGGTTCTAAATGACTAATAAGGAAGGAAGATAAGCAGCTTATCACTTCTCAGAGAACTTTGTGACTTTCAAACTAGAGTGTTGTGGGCAGAATCTGATCAGAGCCCTCTAGGAAACATTTTCATCCTCATGAGGTTAGGGGGTCAGGAAGAGGAGAGGATAAGGAGGACCAGTAGTTATAAAGCTGTGTTAGAAAGGGCTTTCACTGTTATTTACTTCCCACATCCTGCTCCAGAATCCCTCAAATTCCCCCTTTTCCATCAGCTTCTGTTTCCACCCAGATGTTACATGTTCTAGACCCCTTTCTACAGCAATGGCCATTATAGGTCTTGAGTTAATTTAAAATAACACAAGGAAAGATCTGGTTTCCCCAGTGGCTCAGCAGTAAAGAATCTACCTGGGATGCAGGAAATACAGAAGACAAGGGTTTTATCCCTGGGTCAGGAAGATCCCCTGGAGAAGGAAATAGCAACCCACTCCAATACTCTTGCCTGGACAATCCCATGGACAGAGAGTGCCTGGTGGGTTATAGTCCGTTGGGTTGCAAAAGTCAGACACAACTGAGCACACGCATGCACACACTTATTTCATTGATTTCATGTTTCTGTTAATGGAAATAAGGCATGACATTGTCTGCCTAACCTCACCCACACACACAAAAGAGAAACAAAAATCAAAAATACAGCCTCAGTTGAATCCAGTGACTACATGGTCTCAGGTATGACCTGGCCCCACACAGAAGAATTTGAGCTTACTGTCAAAATCCACTATACACAATCAGCTAAGTGACTTTACTAAAGCACAATCTGACAGTGTCACTCCTCTGCCTTCACAAACTTCAGCGAACCCCCATTGCCCACAGAACAAAACCTAAATGACAGAGCCCTGCCTCTCTTTCTAGCCACATCTCCTATCACACCCCCACCTCAGATTTCATGCTCCAGCCATACTTTTGAACACACTACATTCTCCTTAAGCATTCTATATCAAGTGGTCCCTCTGCCTGAAACTGTCTTTCTTCCTTCCATCTTTGCCTGGAAAGGTCCTGGAAAATTTCTACTCACCTTGAAGATCTCCAATATCACTTCCTTCTGGGCCTGGGTGTGTGTCAGCATGGTGGCAGCCTTGGCTCGGCTCGGACTCCGCCTCGGTCAAGCAGGTTCGGGTTCAGTTCTGTTCCTTTGAGAAGAACGTGGAATCGACGAGGACCTTCCACCAGGCAGTGAGCAGCGAGAAAGTTCGCTGCACGAACCTCAACTGCTCAGTGATTATAGACATGAGGCACAACGGCTGGAGCCTTGCGTGGAAGTGCTGTTCGAAGACGAGTATCGTTTGATTATGCGCAGCGCGCACCTCAGGGCCAACACCGCCCGGGAAATGCTCACGGCCTTCACCTCCCACATCCACATCAGGACCAAGGGCAGGGAGCAGGGACCAGCCGCGCGCCAGTACCAGGCGCTGACAGCACAGAAGAAACCAACAGATTTTAACCTAAGACTGCTAAGGACACTTATTTAAGAACTTAATTACTCAAATCACTATCTGGAGGGCCACGGAACACCAAAAAATGGAAAGAGGCCTGTGACTGCTAACCTAACCAATGTTTCTGGAATGAGGAAAGATAGGAGGGATGTGGACAAATTTGAATTTATTTCAGTTTCTTACCATCACTTACTGCTTAACCCTTTTGAATTTGGCTTCTCCCTCCACTACTCAAAGGACCTCTTACTCTTATTATAAATGCTGTTTTCTCAGTCCTAATCTTTCCATTTCAGTAGCATTTGCCACTCTTAATTCATTCCTTGTGGAACTTCTCTTCCTCTGGGGTCCCTTTTCTTCTCTTAACCATAAAGGTGTACTACTCTCCTTTCTCTTAATTTTGGGACATCTTGTCTTCTGTCATGACTTGAACTATCCTCTTGGGTTAAACCCTACATTTCTGTTTGGCTCTAATCTTAAATTCTGTGCTGTACAATCAGGGTATCTACTACCAAATTTCTCCAAATTATAGCAACATTCTTTGTCCAAAATAAAACTGATAATCTTGCATACTGTCTATAATGACCCTTGAACAATGACAGGTTGGAACTGCAGGGGTCCTGTTACATGCCTATTTTTAAAATAAACACTACATTACTACATGCAAAAAAGAAGTCCCTCTGGGTTTTCCATTCCCTATCCCCCACTGTGCTTAGGTAAATCAACCCTCCTGCTTACACCCACAAAGATCCACTTCCTCTGTTAAGAGCCTTACTTTCTATGTTGTAATTGCCTATTTCTTTATCAGTCTTTTGACTGAACTATACACTCCTTAAAGACTGATAATTCATTTTCTTCACTATTGTATCCCAAAACCTAACAGAGTATCTGACACATGATAGTACCTCAGCAACCCACCTTTTGGGTTTTGGGTGAATGGACAAATGAACAACATGCTGGCCGTCTACATAAGGTCAATCCCTATTCCATCCCTCCCTCTCTTACCTGTGACCCAAATTAAAGCCCAGTACTTTTGGCTGTCCTTCCTGGTCCTGGAGCATGTTTAAAATTACAGCAACATCCTTCCCATCCCAGACACCTCCACTTCCGGTCATTTGTTCTCCCTGGCTCTAGTAAAACTAGTGTTACTTAAATTTGACCTGTCTTCTCCCACTACATCTGAAATCCTCTGAGCCAGGTGTAGCAACTTTTCACAATACTAAGACAGGCCACAAAACAGATGACAATCCCTTTACATCAGGGAGCAGCACCAAGGAAACGGCACCTGGTAAAGCCATTGACAGCCTGAATATTCATGGCATTCCTATAGACACAGCCGTGCTCTCCTGTAGGAGTGAAGGCCCCAAAGCACATCAGAGAATGTTCTGAACCTCCATAGTTGTAAACAAGCTCCACCTTTGCAGCACAATCTAGATAGAACCAAATATAAAAGTCTGCGCAGTGGATGAAGCCAACGCCTCCTCCATGATTTCCCTTCTGGGAACTATGTGAAGTTCTTTGTTGTCTCTACAACCATAAAGGATGAACTTGAAACTCGGATTCTTGCCTTGCCATCAGAAACATCAGTCTTTCTAAGATTAGAGACTTGTCACATATACAGAATTATAACAGGGTTATTTCTGTCCATACAGGTACCTGGACTCTTTCACATTTCTCCTGTTATCTCCCAGGATGGCAAAACTTTACCCACAAAGGGTCAAAGATATGTAACTCCCATCACATGGAGCTAATTCCAGGAACTGGAAACATGGTTGTAAGGATGAGACTGACTTTGGGGCTTCCCCTTGGATAGGGTCTTCCAGACTTACTAAAGGGCCATTAAGAGGAAGGTTCATCCCATAGCAGGGAAACACAAGGACATACTTGCAGTCAAGGGCTAATCATGACTTCTTAGCTACATCCAAAAAGAATTTTGTACTGGATCTGGATCTCCTGAAGCAATCTGTGACTGTCTGAGAGCTGGTAGGTACCATCTCTGAACTGCCTCCACTGTGGGTCATCAGAGGACTATCAGATTTAGTAAATAAAAATATAGGACACTCAGTTAAATTTGAAATTTAAAAAAATCATTATTTTTAGTATAAGTACATCCTATGAAGTATTTGGGGCATGTTGTTGTTTTTGTTTTTGTTATTTAGTCACTAAGTTGTATCTGACTTTTTGAGACCCCATGGACTGTAGCCTACCAGCCTTCTCTGTCCATGGGATTTCCTAGGCAAGACTGCTGGAGAGTGTCGCACTGCTACCTCCCCCAGGGGATCTTCCCAACTCAGGAATCAAACCTGCGTCTCCTGCATTTTTTTAATCACTGAGCCACCAGGGAACTTACCTTAAAAATGTACTCATTGTTTTCCTGACATTCATATTTAACTAAACAGCCTATATTTTATCTGTCAACCCTACTCATCAGTAATGATGGAGGCTCATAAAGATCTGAGAGATATCCTTGACTTTAATTAGACATCCTAAACAGGAAGCATGAACTTTGCATCCCAACTGACTATGATGAAGTATATCTCAATTTTAGAGCTTTTTTTCTACTTATCACTGTCACTATCTTTATTTTAAAGAAGTGTTTATTTTTTCCCCAAACTTGATAGTTCATCAAAAAGTATTTGAAAGTTCATTAGACAAAGGGAAAACGTGATTCTAAAAAGTTAAGGAAAAGTATTATGGAGATCAAAAAAGCAAAGCTTAATAAGTAGACCTCTCTAAGGATATTTTTCATAACTTGATATCCTCCCACACTCTGAAAATATTATTGCATCAAGAATGTAGAACTGCTTTCACAATATTGTAATTATCCAGTTAAAATAAACAAATTTTTAAAAAGACTGTAGAACTGCTAACCAAGTATATGGCATTCTTATGAGTCTATCAAACTGAATATGCTGCTACATTAAGCAGTGAGTAGACTAGCTGCCCCAGGCAGTTACAATGTGGAGCTCTGCCCTTTGGGACAGAAATGGTGAGTTTTGCTGTGGGCCTTTACCTTGACCCCATAATGCTACACTCCTAGTACCTGTGAACTTTAAGCACTTATCTACACATTTCCATTTTTCTATTACTATTTGGACTACACCTTAGACTTGACATTACATAAACTGAATTCAAGAAGCTATTTTTAAAAGCTGGTAGGAAATCTTGAATCTACAGCTTGCAGTCCCTGGCTTGCTTTCATTTCAGGTGCATAAGGGTTTTTAAAAGTAGTCTGTTTAGTTACCTCATATCACAACTCTATGCTTGTGTAAGAAATACGAAATGTAACACAGTAATTAACTTTTAGTTGCATAATCATCAAGCATCCCAGAGGGAGGCAATAAAGCAAAATGATTATAGAGGCATGGATTTGGTTTGCTCCAGTGTCTTGGGCAAGTTGCTTGGCCTCTATATTTATCTGTCATAAGGAGGTTATAATTGTACCTAGTCCAGGGGTATGTTGTAAAAAGTATATATAACATAGTTAGAAGATACAGATACTGTGTAAGCACTCCACAGACATTGACTACTAGCTATTGGAAATATTTTTCTGTGAAAAAAACTACTTTATCAGTGGATGACTCAGTGGGAATGAATGAATCATAGAATCACAGTATGTTGAAAATGACCTAGTTCACACTCACATGAAAAAAAGTAAAAAGTGTGTATGTGTAGAAAATGACTGAAAGTTTATATAACAAATAGTTAATCATGTCAACTTGGAAGACTGGAATAAATCAGGAAAGGACTAAAGAAAAATTAGATGTGATTCAATTTCTTATCATTTCTTTTCATGCTGAGACTTTGAATACACTGTAAGTGCAGTTTCTTTCATTTGGCAGGATAAATATTTCAAGTTTTCCTAATATGTCTGTACTGTAGTTTCAGAATTGTTGACATTTCTTGCCATCTTTGAATCTGCACCCATTTGAGTCAGTAGGCCATTCTGGACAGAGATGAAAGAACAGAAGTGAGAGAAAAAGAGTATTTGAAGTAGAAACAACTTACAACCAAACTTTGAGGAAAGAACTTGATGGAAAACAAAACAAACTTTCTACTCTTGTGATGAAAATAATTCTTCAGGCTGGATGGAGGGATGTTGCAGGTGGACAAGGAAAACGACTAGGAAGAAACACACACGTGCAGAACAAGCATTCAGAGACCGCTCTGCCTTTCTGACTCCATACAAGCTGTGTCTCCAGAAGCCAATGATTCACTCATGGCTCCCCAGCAAGAGAGCTGGGGGTACCAACCACAGGGGTACCAACTTATTCTGAGCCCATTATGCCCAGATATTCATAAATGCTTGTCTAATTTGTGAGGAATAAACTCTGAATGTTTACAAGAAAGTTAGGAAATGAGACAAAGTTTATTTAAAGGGAAAAAAAAAAGTTCAGGAAGGTAGGATGGTAGAGAGACAAGAAAATGACCTTAAAAGATAGAAAGAATTTGCCAAAGAAGAGAAACAAAAAGAAATTATTTCTAATGGGTTAACCTGCAGCTAGAAAGGTGCTTCCCTCATAGATCAGTCAGTGAAGAATCTGCCTACAAAGCAGGAGACCCGGGTTCTATCCCTGGGTCGGCAAGATCCCCTGGAGAAAGAAATGGCAACCCACTCCAGTATCCTTGCCTGGAAAAGCCCATGGACAGAGGAGCCTGGTAGGCTGCAGTCCATGGGGTCACAAAGAATTGAAACCGACTGAGCAACACACGACACTGATAAGTGAAGACTATGGAATAAAGTAGACAAAATTGATCAGAAGCAGCTGAGAATATGGGAAGAAGCATGATTACCTAATTATAAATTTGCTGCAGTGATGTTCTAGGGGGACACTAGGAAGGGGTAGTAAGTGTTCATGTGATGACAGTAGCACTTGGAAAGTTGTTTTGGGGAGAATCAGTCTTAAACAGTCTGTATCAGAGGAGGGCACATATGAGCAAGCAATGAAAATCCCAAATGCATACATTTCCTTCACTGAGTAAACACTGCTCAACCTTGAGAACAACCAGGACTTTAGGAGATCCTTGAGGCACTGGACCTAGTTTTCATTCATCAGGACTTAAGAAAACACCCTCAACTCAGATCTCCTTTCAAACTCCATCTTTCCTTCTGGAGCACGTTTGGCCTCCACCCTCCCCCTCAAGCTGTGAACTAACTGCCACAGAGCAAGACAGATCAACTACCATGGTTCACATCAGTGGAGTACTAAAGGCAATAACTAAGTAACAGGACAAAAAGCATATGTGAACAAGAAGAGAATCTGATAAGGCAGCAGATTTCTGTGACAGTGTGGACCAAGTCAACTTTACATGACTGATATCACCTTAATAATAAACATCCTTACGGGAGAAGTTTTCAGAAGGCAAAGCTTGGCTTTATAGGTGTTCTGCACCCTCACAGCCCACTCAAGGACCTCAGTAACAGCTTAGCCCCACCGCCTATGTCTCCCTCTGTCTACTCTCAGTTCTTAGAGTCTTCTCCACAGTTCTCTTGAGGGATGGAGGAGGAGGTGATTCTGGCCAGCTCAGACTCCCTAGGATCCCAGTAGGATGCCTATCATTAACCTCTCACATTCTGAAAGCTCCTTAGGTCTCCCCATTTGGCGAGATTTTCTGTGCTTCAAATTGCTGGAGATGGCCTGTTGGATGGTAGCTAAAGGCAAGCAAGGAGATGAAGCCACTCAATCCTAAAGGAAATCAACCCTGAATATTCACTGGGAGGACTGATGCTGAAGCTGAAGCTCCAATACTTTGGCTACCTGATGTGAAAAGCCAACTCACTGGAAAAGACCCGGACGATGGGAAAGATTGAGGGCAGGAAGAGAAGGGGGTGACAGAGGATGAGAGGGTTGGATGGCATCACTGACTCAATGGACATGAGGCTGAGCAAACTCTGGGAGATAGTTAAGGAAAGGGAAGCCTGGCGTGCTGCAGTCCATGGGGTCATAAAGAATCAGACATGAATTAGTGAATGAACAACAAGAACAAAAGGCAATCAGGAATGCTTCAGACAGCCAGGCCCTTCTTGACTGTGCGATGTCTTTAGGGATAGTCTAGGAAATATTATTTGCTCTCAAGAAGGGAAGGAAACAATCCAGTGGTCCAATAATGCTTGAATGGAAAATAAATGATGCTATGTCCATACATGGGATATCAAACAGTCAAAAATAAAAGACCTACATCTATATGAATGGATATGGATATATTTTGAAAACATAATACAGATTGAAAGAAAATAATTGATAAACGATGTTAGATTATATTAACATTTATGTAAATATTTAAATTAATTCAACATATTGCTATCCATATATATATTCAATTCAGTTCAGTTGCTCAGTCATTTCCAACTCTTTGCAACCCCATGGACCACAGCATACCAGGCCTCCCTGTCCATCACCAACTCCTGGAGTTTACCCAAACTCATATCCATCAAGTCGGTGATGCCATCCAGTCATCTCATCCTCTGTTGTCCCCTTCTCCTCCTGCCCTCAACCTTTCCCAACATCAGGGTCTTTTCAAATGAGTCAGCTCTTCACATCAGGTGTCCAAAGTATTGGAGTTTTAGCTTTAACATCAGTCCTTCCAATGAACATTCAGGACTGATCTCCTTTAGGATGGACTGGCTGGATCTCCTTGCAGTCCAAGGAACTCTCAAGAGTCTTCTCCAAAACCACAGTTCAAAAGCATCAATTCTTTGGCACTCAGCTTTCTTTATAGTCCAACTCTTACATGAATACATGACTACTGGAAAAACCATAGCCTTGACTAGACAGACCTTTGTTGGCAATGTAGTGTCTCTGCTTTTTAATATGCTGTCTAGGTTGGTTGTAACTTTCCTTCCAAGAAGTAAGCATCTTTTAATTTCATGGCTGCAGTCACCATCTGCAGTGATTTGAGAGCCTCCCAAAATAAAGTCAGCCACTGTTTCTTCTGTTTTCCCATCTATTTACCATGAAGTGATGGGGCCAGATGCCATCATCTTAGTTTTCAGAATGTTGAGCTTTAAGCAATTTTTTCACTCTCTTCTTTCACTTTCATCAAGAGGCTCTTTAGTTCTTCTTCATTTTTTGCCATAAAGGTGGTGTCATCTGCATATCTGAGGTTATTGATATTTCTCCTGGCAAGCTTTATTCCGAGATGAAAAAATAAACTTTATCCAAAAAACACATTATTTACATTTAATAGCCTCATTTATCTAGGAAACCCAAATGAATCCATAGATAAACTAGTAGGAACTAATAAGATAGTTCAACAGGCAGATAGCCAAAAAATTTTAAAAATCAATCAAGTTCCTCTACACTGGCAATAACAAATTAGAAGCTGTAGGAGGAAATAAGAAAAAAATAAGATATTAGAAATGTCACAAGCACTATATAAAGTATTGAGGCCTTTGCTGTTGTTGTTCAGTTACTATGTTGCATTTGACTCTTTGGACCCCATGGACTGGGGCTTCAATGTCCTTCATTATATCCCTGAGTTTGCTCAAACTCATGTCCATTGAGTAAGTGATGCCATCCAATCATCTCATCCTTTGTCATCCTGTTCTTTTCTTACCCTGTCTTTCCCAGCATCAGGGTGTTTTCCAGTGAATCAGCTCCCCACATCAAGTGGCCACAGTATTGGAGCTTCAGCTTCAGAATCAGTCCTTTCAATGAATATTCAGGGTTGATTTCCTTTATGATTGACTGGTTTGATCTCCTAGCAGTCCAAGGAACTTGCAAGAGTCTTCTCCAGCACCACAATACGAAATAATCAATTCTTTGGCTCTGGCTCTCAGCCTTCTTTATGGTCCAAATCTCACATCCACACATGACTGTTGGAAAAATTATAGCTTTGACTATATGAACCTTTGTAAGCAATGTAATATCTCTGCTTTTTAATACACTGTCTAGGTTTGCCATAGCTTTCCTTCCAAGGAGAAAGTGTCTTTTATTTTCATGGCTACAGTCACCATGTACAGTGATTTTGGAGACCAAGAAAATAAACTCTGACGATGTTTCCACTTTTTCCCCTTCTATTTTCCATGAAGTGATGGGACCAGACGCCATGATTTTAATTTTTGAATGCTGAGTTTTAGGTCAACTTTTTCACTCTCCTCTTTCACCCTCATCAAGAGCTAAACATATGTAAAAGTAAATAACAACCTGAGAATGACCCATTAAGCTCTGCCTAACCCAATGATTAAAAAGACTCTGTTTTTATTTTGTGAGAACAGACTCTCTTCTCAAGTAGTAGGTCAATAAGTTAGAGTGAATCAAAGAAGAGCAGCACTTGAAAGATGGGCTAGCCTAAGCCTCTTGATCACATATACATATGCTTAAGACCAGACTTTTGCTGGAAGAAGCACAAGCTGGAAGCAAGATTGCCGGGAGAAATATCAATAACCACAGATATGCAGATGACACCATCCTTATGGCAGAAAGTGAAGAGGAACTAAAAAGCCTCTTGATGAAAGTGAAAGAGGAGAGTGAAAAAGTTGGCTTAAAGCTCAGCATTCAGAAAATGAAGATCATGGCATCTGGTCCCATCACTTCATGGGAAATGGAGAAACAGTGGAAACAGTGTCAGACTTTCTTTTGGGGGGCTCCAAAATCACTGCAGATGGTGACTGCAGCCATGAAATTAAAAGACACTTGCTCCTTGACAGGAAAGTTATGACCAACCTAGATAGCATATTAAAAAGCAGAGGTATTACTTTGCCAACAAAATCCATCTAGTCAAGGCTATGGTTTTCCCAGTGGTCATGTACGGATGCAAGAATTGAACTGTGAAGAAAGCTAAGTGCCGAAGAATTGATGCTTTTGAACTGTGGTGTTGGATAAGACTCTTGAGAGTCCCTTGGACTGCAAGGAGATCCAACAAGTCCATCCTAGGGAGATCAGTCCTGGATGTTCATTGGAAGGACTGATGCTGAAGCTGAAACTCCAATAGTTTGGCCACCTCATGTGAAGAGTTGACTCACTGGAAAAGACCCTCATGCTGGGAGGGATTGGGGGCATGAGGAGAGGGGGACGACAGAGGATGAGATGGCTGGATGGCATCACCGACTCAATGAACATGAGTTTGAGTGAACTCTGGGAGTTGGTGATGGATAGGGAGGCCTGGAGTGCTGTGATTCATGGGGTCACAATGAGTCGGACACGACTGAGTGACTCAACTGAACTGAAAGCCCAGACAGGCTGAGTTACTTCATCAAAGGTCCAATGTCCTAACTCAAAGACTAGCTCTTTTCACTAATACATAAGATGCAATCAAATTCAGTATCTTGGAAAGAGACAGGAAAAATAAAGAAATCAATCATATAGTTACTTATACTTAAGTAGAGAAATAGCCATGACAGAATTACAGGTATTGGGGGAAACTGATGTGCTGAGTTTAAAGTGTCAGTAATCGATAGGGAAATGGAGATCATTTAAAATATTCATATTAAACCTCTGTATTAAAGACATTCAAAGCTCTCTAATCAAAATGTTAATTTTACAATAGATATGGTATGATATAGTTAATAGATCAAAATTCTCTATAAAGCTATAAATCACATATAAAACACCTACATAAGTAAATTTATGGACCAAAATTCTTGAAATCAGACAGCTAATGATTGATAATCTCTGCAAAACATAATTATAATGATCACCTCTGCAGAAGGAAGTAGTCTTGGGAGTGGGGTTGGGGTGTTATGAAGGGGGACTTTTAATGGCAACCCACTCCAGTACTCTTGCCTGGAGAATCCCATGGAGGGAAGAGCCTGGTAAGCTACAGTCCATGGGGTCACAAAGAGTCGGACACGACTGAGTGACTTCACTTTCACTTTCACCCTTTAAAAATAATTTCATTATTTATAAAGAAACTATTCTTAATATTATCCCTAAATTTTAAAAATATATTGTTGGAGAATACTATGAAAAATTAATTGGTATATTTATTATTTCCCTTTGCCCCGTGAATTCTTTTCCCCACCCAGTCAGCAAGGCATTCTGAGTTTACCACATTCAGAAGGTAAAGAAAGTTCTTAGCTTTGGAATGTTAAAAAATAAATAGTAGCCACAGTAGAATATTTGAGAATTCTGTGAACAACAAAAAAATCTCATCTTAACTGAGAAAGTACTACCTCCAATGAGGGGTAGGAGAGAGAGGGAGGGAAGGGTTGAGGGAGGGAGATCCCTGTGGCCGGGGACATGGAAACTGCACTTGGGGCCAGGCCGATATGCCCAGGAACAGAATTAGTTTCTGAAGACATCCAGCCTGCATGTGATCATTGCCTCTAGCCACTACTGCCCATCTCAAACCCCCTGGAAACTGTGAGAGTTAGTGAGTGTAAGTCAGGAGGGCCACATACACAGTCTGTGAGGCAAGGATTGTGGCCATTCCCTATCTGTGAGAAAGCCCCAGATATTTTCATTTTTTGGTCTAGTTCAGTTAAGTGGATTTCAGGGAGTTCAGTTACATCTACTGAACTAGAATCCTAACCAACAGTTAAAAAAAAAAAAAAAGATAAGCTCAAATATGACTTCAAACTGCACGGATGTTACATTTTTCTGAGCATGATTCAGGTTCTTAACTCAAAATTTGTAAGTGGCCCTGCAGAGAAGATAGGCTTCCCAGGTGGTGCCAGTAATAAAGAATTTGCCTGCCAATGCAGGAGGTATGAGAGATGAATGAGGGTTTGATTCCTGGGTCAGGAAGATTCCCCCAGAAGAGGGCATGGCAACCCACTCTAGTACTCTTGCTTGGGAAATCCCATGAACAGAGGAGCCTGGCAGGCTACAGTCGGTAGGGACACAAAGAGTCAGACATGACTGAAGTGACTTAACACACATTGCAGAGAAGATACATTGTGATATGTGAACTTGTATTGGTCAGAAAATTATTCAAGCTGTAGGCCTCAATTCCCTCTTCCACAATCAACTTGGATCTTGCGAAAATAGGTGAGCACAGCGATAACTGCTTTCTGTGGTGCTAAATCCTGCATACAGGCCCTCATGTTACCCTCAGACTATGCTTACAGGGAAGCCTTTATCCCAGTAGGAACAGCAGTGAGAACTCTCATATAATAACCAATATCCTACCAATTTATGTGGAGGCCAGCAGAAGAGAGAAGTCAAAAAAATCTCTCGAAAAAGTAAGAGATGATAAAGACTTAGGCAAAGAGGGGAAAAGGATAAATCTTAGTAAGTTCAACAGCAGGAGAAGAGGAACCAAGGTGAAGATCATAGAGTATGCAGAGAATGTCATAGTGTGAGTGGAATCTCCCAGGTGGCATGAGTTTAGAAGGGAGGGATAAACATCAAATTCTGAATTCGTCGGGATGACTGTGACAGGAGACACTCAGGAGCCTGAAGGGATGTGTCTGCATGGATGAGAGATCCATTCCCAGATGGAGAGACTGGGGAACATGAAGCCAATTTTTTATTGGAGTATAGTCGATTTACAATGTTGTGTTAGTTTCTGGTGGACAGCAAAGTGATTCAGTTTTGTGTGTGTGTGTGTGTGTGTGTGTGTGTGTGTGTGTGTGTGTGTGTGTGTGCACGCATTTCTTCATATTCTTTTTCATTAGGTTATTTTTATTGAATATAGTTCCCTGTGCTATATAGCAGGGTCCTGTTGGTTATCTATTTTATATTTAGTAGTTTGTATCTGCTAATCCAAAACTCCTAATTTATCCCTCTCCAGCCCCTTTCCCCTTTGGTAACTGTAAATTTGTTTCTATGAGTTTGTTTCTGTTTTGTAAATAAGTTCATTTGTATCATATTCTAGATTCCATGCAAATTCATATATTTGCCTTTCTCTGTTTGATTTATTTCACCAAGTGTGATAATTTCTAGGTCCGACCATTTTGCTGCAAATGGCATTATTTCATTCATTTTATGGCTGAGTAGTACTCCAATATATATATGTACCACATTTTTTCTTTTATTTTTTTATTTTTTATTGAAGGATAATTGCTTTACAAAATTTTATTGTTTTATGTCAGACCTCAACCTGAATCAGCCATAGGTATACATGTATCCCCTCCCTTTCAAACTTCCCTCCCATCTCCTGTCCCATCCCACCCTCTAGGTTGATACAGAGCCCCTGTTTGAGTATCTTAGCCATACAGCAAATTCCCACTGGCTATCTATTTTACATATGGCAATGTAAGTTTTCATGTTACTCTTTCCATACATCTCACCCTCTCCTCCCTTCTCCCATGTCCGTAAGTCTATTCTCTATGCCTGTTTCTCCATTGCTGCCCTGTAAGTAAATTCTTCAGTATCATTTCTCTAGATTTTTCTAGATTCTGTATGTATGCATTAGAATATGATATTTCTCTTTCTTACTTCACTCTGTATAATAGGTTCTAGGTTCATCCATCTCATTAGAACTGACTCAAAGGCATTCCTTTTTATGGCTGAGTAGTATTCCATTGTGTATATGTACCACAACTTCTTTATCCATTCATCTGTTGATGGACATCTAGGTTGCTTCCAGGTCCTAGCTATTGTAAATAGTGCTCCATTGAACAGTAGGATACATATGTATTCTTCAATTTTGGTTTCCTCAGGGTAACACACCTAGGAGTGGGATTGCTGGGTCATAAAGTGGTTTTATTCCTAGTTTTTTAAGGAATCTCCATATCATCTTCCATAGTGGCTGTTATCAATTTACGTTCCCATCAACAGTGCCTTTTCTCCACACCCTCTCCAGCATTTATTATTTGTAGACTGTTTGATGATGGCCATTCTGACCAGTATAAGGTAATATCTCACTGTAGTTTTGATTTGCATTTCTCTAATAATAAGCGATGGTGAGCACCTTTTCATGTGTTTGTTAGCCATCTGTATGTCCTCTTTGGAGAAATGTCTGTTTAGGTCTTTTCCCCACTTTTGGATTCAGTTGTTTGTTTTTCTGGTATTGAGTTGTATGAACTGCTTATATACTTTGGAAATTAATTCTTTGTCAGTTGCTTCATTTGCTATTATTTCCTCCAATTCTGAGGGTGGTCTTTTCACCTTGCTTACAGTTTCCTTTGCTGTGCAAAAGCTTTTAAGTTTAATCAGGTCCCACTTGCTTACTTTAGTTTTTATTTCTGTTACTCTAGGAGGTGAGCCATAGAGGATCTTGCTTTGATTTGTGTCATCAAGTTCTGCCTGTGTTTTCTCCTAAGAGTTTTATAGTTTCTGGTCTTGCATGTAGGTCTTTAATGCATTTTGAGTTTATCTTTGTATATGGTGTTAGGAAATGTTCTAACTTCATTATTTTACAAGTAGCTGTCCAGTTTTCCTCCCAGCACCATTTATTGAAGAGGCTGTCTTTCCCCCATTGTATACTCCTGCCTCCTTTGTGAAATATAAGGTATCCATAGGTGCATGGGTTAATTTCGGGGCTTTCTATCTTGCTCTATTGGTTTATGTTTCTGTTTTTGTGCCAGTACCATACTGTCTTAACAACTGTAACTTTGTAGTATAATCTGAATTCAGGAAAGTTGATTCCTCCAGCTCTATTCTTCTTTCTCAAGACTGCTTAGTTTGGGAAGCTGGTTTACTATTTTTCTCTAAAGAATAATGACAAAACCAGATCCCTGGAACCATTGTTGATTCAGTGAAACCCAGTGGAAGTCTCCTTACATATCCTGAGGAAAAAAATAAACCCATGGAACTTTGGAATTAGAACTTATTCTGCTTAAAATGACAAAAATCTCTGAAATGCAAAATCATTTCCTTCTATCAGTCCTACCAAAACCTGATTTTGGCCCCTTACCCAGATGAGGAAGATACATTATTCCTCCCTTACCTTAAAGACCATGGATCATACATCAAAGTGAGTCTTCAGTGCCTCCCAGAGCCTTTGACTCCAGTGGATGGTAGCAGTGATGAGAAGACACAGTTCAGAAGTGATGCGGTCAAAACCTTGAGAGGCTAGGATAAGAATTTATTTAGAAAATGAAATGCGTCAGAATTGGCTTAGATTTCTAATATGATGATCTCTTCTCCAAATTCCTGATGGAGGTCAGATGGCCCCTCTTTCAGCACTATAATAATGTCTTACCATCTCAGGAGGAAACTGTTCCATCAATAGCTTCAAGACTGAGAAATTCCTCTTCTGTCCCAGTGGTTCATTGTGAAACCACGCCAGTCTCTCTCCCAAGCCAGCCCTGAAGACACCTACACCACCCTCCATCCTCTCAAGTTACTGGTCACAGCATTTTCTATCATGACCCACTGGACACAGTTCCCACAGCATCTGCCACTTCCTGGTGACTTTACCTGAACTCAGTGTGGTAGGCCATGTTTTCATGTGAAACATGGCATCCAGTCTTTGAAAACTAGTCACACAGAACCTTCATCAACCCTGGGAGCTTGGGGACTGCTGCTTCTGGAAAAGACTGGTGGACATCTTCGGTGCTTGTGTGAAACCTTGTTTACAAACAAACCACTAGAGATATAGGTGTAGATGACTGATAGATGGATACATAGGTAGATAAGTGTAATTAAATAAAATACCCAGAAAAGTTTTGGGAAACACCCTTTATTACGTATCACGTTTATACTGTCATATGACGTTGGACTGAATGCCAGCCCCTTCATCCTCCTTCAAACCACTGGCATTCTGTCTCCAGCTACTCTCTCCAGGGTCCCTTCTTCTCTCTGGAAGGGACAAAACAAATGAGGCAGGACAGGAAGAGACAAGAAGCACCAGGAGCTCTGCTGGTCGAGTTACCCTTCACCTCTGCCTTGAAGCTCAACAGCCACACACACCACAGAGTCTGGCTCCAGATCAACTATCACACAGTGATGGTTGGATGGCATCACTGAATCAATGGAAATGAGTTTGAGTAAGCTCTAGGAGTTGGTGATGGACAGGGAAGCCTGGTGTACTGCAGTCCATGGGATCGCAAACAGTCAGACATGACTGAGAGACTGAACTGAACTGATCACACAATGAAGGTCCTAGAATATACTTCCAGACCTCAGGGGACCTCATTTCCATATGATTCCCTCTCCCATTCTCCTCTTTCCCAGAAGGCTAGGTACAGTGGCCAGGGTGAGGTCCTGGCTCAGGTCACAGGCTCTCAAGACCTCAAACTGTGGGTCCTGTGAGGCCCCTGTTCTTTCCAGACCACTCCTAGTTCTCTCTACCAAGATGAGCTGCTGGCAGTACATCCTCTTAGAGTCAAAGTCGATCATGGAGACCCTGAGAGAACTCAATCAAAATCAAAACTCAATCAAAACTCCACCATCTTGTCCAAATCAACAGAAGTCAATCCTTCCCAAGTGCTGCATGGGCCCCAAGGTGATGAGACTGCAGAGCCATCAGGTAACCCAGAGCATCTCCTCAGCCCCTTCCCTTAGATTCCTCTGGGCCCTCGTGACATAGGCTCAGAAGACTGTGCCAGCCTCAGGTCTCACCTCTTCTGAGAGAAGGCCACACCATCTTCCAGGATCTTCTGGCCCACGAATTATCAGTTGCTGTGTGGAAATTAAGAAAGATGTTGAGTTGAGTTAAGAGATGTTGAGTTAAAGAGAACTTCCAAGGGAAGCTGAAAAGCTCAGGATAAATTCTCTCTTACAGTCATGACTTTATTAAAATGCCTGGGCCAAAAGCAAGGGGCCCAGTTACCCCTTCAGTTGACCCCTGAGGTGAGAAAGCCCCACTTCTCCCTTCTGAGCCAGGGTGGAGAGACAGGACTGGAGAAGACATAGCTCCCGCTGCAGCCCTGGCCCCTTCTCACTTCTGGTCCTTGGGAGAAATGGAACACACAGCCTGGACACTGGCTCCAGGGTCTCCTCAAGCTGACATCTTCCCCTGCAGGCTGCTGCTCCTCATTCTCCTTCTCCTCCTGCTCCGCGTCCTCCCTGTCCTCCTCCTCCTCGTCCTCCACCTCCTCCTCAGGGGTGTTCTCTGGTTCCACGTTGCCTGTCAGCTGGGCCATGGTGAGATGAAAGACGTGGCAGCTGAAGCCCTCGCGGATGCCATTCTGCACGTGTTCCTGCAGGACCTCCAAGCTGGGGAAGACCCGGCAGCAGGCCATGCACCGGAAGCCAGTCTCCATGGTCACCAGCCAGTCGGGTGTCCTGGCCCGGGGTCTTTCCTCTATGGCGGGTGACCCTGGGATGGGGCTGTCGGACTCAGCCCTCTCCTCATGCTCTCTTTCCTCCCCGCTGGGCTCGCTGTCAGACAGGAGGTTTCTGGTGGACACGTCTGAGGGGGGAGTCCCCACCCACACGTCCTCAGGAAGGGTCACTTCCTCCATCCTCGGCTGCTTTTCTAGCGACTCCGAGGGTTTCTCTGCCTCCCAGGAGACAGCAACGCCCTTTTTCATTTGTACCCGCATGTAGTATATTTTCATGCCCCTCTTCTCTTTGTTCATATGCAGAGAGGTTGCACAGGTCTTGTAGGATGAAGGGGAGGAGAAGGAGAAACGTGGTGACAGGGGAGCTATCCCCCCTTGTTCTTGAGGATGGGCTAAGGGTGCTCTAGGCTGGGGACTGTCTCGATGCAACTTCCAGATTCCTGGGAAAGGAAATTAGAAACATAAGAACATGCATGGGTCCTTCTAGGAGATGAGGGTGCTGTGGGGAGGGACATCCGCATGACATAGTTGTGTCATGAGCTCAGGGTTTGTTGGTCATAGAATGGGGTGGGGTATGTGATGGCATCTGTGGGCGGGGAAGCAAATACTGGAGCCATATCTGTGTGCAGGGGTGTAGAGTGTGGTGCAGGGGCATGCTGTGGTATGTGAGGGATGCTGGTATGTGAGGGTGTGTTCACGAGGAGCAGGTGAGTTGGGGGAATATCATCAATGTGTTACTTGTGGGAGGTGGGCTGTGGTATAGAGGAGGGCCCTGGGGAATCGCCTGCTTGGGGTTGGTGTCTGGGCTGAGAATGGCTGAGTGGAGAGCAGATGCACATGGGAGGTGTGTGGACCTGAGTGGCGTGGTCCTGCCCTTGGGCCGAGCTCAAGAACTCTGTCCTTCTCTGGAAACAAAGGCAAAAGCAAGCCCTATACGTCCCTCTGAAGATGCTAAACCTGGTCCCTCTGCCCTCCACTTCAAGCCCAGACCTCTTTAGCCCCTCTCCTTAACTTCCCCACCATGGTGGGACCAAGACTCACACACCCCCATGCTGAGCTTGGTCCATGCCCTCCTAAAGCTCAGATGTCCTCCCCCAGGCTCCTCCACAGGGCCCTGACCACCTCTGAAAACCCTGGGTTTCTGCTCAGCCTTGTTGGGATCTATGTGTCCCTGCTCCAGAGCCAGGCACCCCTACACTCAAGGATTCCCATACCCTTACCACCATAGATGAGCTTGCGTGGAGAAGAAACACAGGAGAAGTATTCAGAGGCAGAAGAGACCTCCCCTGACTCTTGGGGGCAGACTCGGGTCACTGCAGTGCATCCTAGCTGAGGGGGATCCTCTTGTGATTTTGAGATTCCTGGGAGAGAAATTAGAGGCTGAGAGAGAGAGTGGTGTGGACATGTTTGCTCATCAGTCGTCTGTCCAACAAATATTTACCGAGTGTCTGACACATGTTAGTGACTAAACATAGTTTGTAGTGTATGGTTTGCAGTGAATACACATGGTTTGGAGCATGTTTTCTGGTATATACTCCAGAATTCGATTAAAATCAGTAACTATTCTGTTGGTGTATTTGGGGGATGTAGGTCTGAGAGGTGACTGTAAGTATATAGAAATATGAGTGATGTGTATTAGCTAAGTCTGTGATAAGTGTGGAGTCAGTGTGGTAAGCACAGTGCAAATGTGTGTATCTGTGTCTGTGGCATTTGTGTGTCTGGTTTCTGTTTACAATTCAGGAATTATGGGACATGAAACTCTTCCTCATTACATGGTGTGGCTTGCATTTATGGCTTGTGTTCATTCATTCATTCAATAAGATTCAGCGAGTAGTCACTATGTGTCTGGCATTATTCCATTATTCTGGTCTCTGGTAAAGCTGAGCATTCTTGTAGGGGAAGACAGACACTAAACAAAGATGTAAATAATATAAAAATATAATCAGTACCTAATACATCAAGTGGGTGCCAGAGTTAGCAAACAAAAATACAGGACACCCAATTTTCAATCTGTGGTTTAATAAGGAGTTTATGTGTGGAGGTGTGTGATATTTCTGCTATATCACAGTGTATGTAAGTATATGAGTGACTGTGTCATGAAACATCCCTTACACATGCTGAGGGTCACTCAGGTCCTGGCAGGGTGACAAGAACTTTACCATGCAGACTTTATATTTGATAAGCACTCTACCCCCATTCTCCCCACTCTCTCTCCTCCACCACACACAGAAATATTCTGATGTGTAAGGGGCAGGGTAATCATTGCTTTCCCCATCCTGTCTCAGCTGCTGCCTACTCCCAAGTCCCAACCTACAGTTGCCAGGGCCCTGGGCCTGGTGGGAGGTGCTGCTCTAATCTGGGGCCTAGGCCTCCAGCTGGAACTCTGGGATGGGCTCCCTTCTGCCCCATTTTCTCATGTGACCACTCCCTCTCCCAGGGTGACTACTCACCTACACTCTATGCACGCAGGCACCCTGTAGCCATGGCTCTCAGAACTCCCCACAGGACTCTAACAACATTTATCACCCCTACCTCTGTGGTCTCAGGTCCTGGAAAGCCCTTCCCCTCTCCCTTGATCTCCTTCAGGAAATTCTTCCTATTGAATAAATAAAACCTCCATGTTTTCTATAGGACCATCCCTAGACGAACAACCTCCTTTTGAAGAGCATTCCACTCCTTGAGATATTTTTCAACAAGGCCTTCAGCTCATGGGGCTTCTTTTTCCTCTTTGGTAAAAGGGGCCAAGCAACCCATGGGTCTGCCTCAGCATCCTTCACATCCCCTAGCTCATGACCCCAGGGAAAAAGCAAAGAGAAGTATAAAGAACTTGAAGATTGAGAAAAGCTGCCTGGCTAAGTCTACACAGGCAGGATACAGCCTCTGTGAGTGCCTCGAAGCCCTAGGCCTGCAGCCCCTGGAGAGTGCTCAGACCAGCAGGACTGACCTCCCATCTGCCTGAGGCATCTGGCCTTTCTGTGTCATCTCACACCGCAGGGACCAACCCTGAGATGGATACAGCAACATCACCAAGACTATGATGGTATCTTGTTCCCTGCTTCATATGTAACAGGTTTTCAGTACCCTCCTTCCTAGAGAAGGCTCAGGTTGGCAGAAACCCTTGTGCCCCAGACAAGTTGCCCCCACATACCTCCTCCCTTCTTGGCAGTCTCCTGTGACTCTTCATTTTCCAGGTGTTTCCTCTTTTGTCGCCTTTTCATTGTCCCAACTAGAAGACCCCCTAGAAGAAGATGCCACACGTCCAGCTCCTCCTCTTCGCTACAGGCTGGCCCTTCTTGGCTCTCCAGAGACCCACTGAAATGACTTGATAATTAAATCTAGTAAAAGCAGTCAAGTCTCCGAAGTGACTGAAGAACTTGGACCACTTAAAGCAGCAGCACTGCCCAGTGCTCTCCACAGCGCAGGGCTGTTAAGGTTCAAAGGTCATCAGGCCCACGGCAGGATTCTCTGACCTCAGTGATGACATCAGAGCATTCTGTGGACCTAGGGGCAAGGCTGTCTCTGCACAGACCTCATTTTCAAGAACAATTCCTTTTTCCCAGTAGAACCTCGCCCATGAATTCAACTCTCACATCTTTCAAATGTAGCAGGATATTTTGAGATGTTAATCTGTTCCTGTTTATTTTTTTTTTCTTTTCTCCCTTTATTTCACTCTTTCCCTTCTGCATTCAAGTGGGTAGCAGAGCCTGTGTTTGCTGGCCAGTGGAAGAACAGGGCAGGGTGTAGCAGCAATGGCATGCTGATGATCTTGGCTTTTATTTCTGAAATCCCAAACACCACGGAAAAGAGAAGATACTTGAGCAGAAATGTAACAGAAGCACGTTTTTGAAATTACATACTGTCTTGTTTCCCTCTTGGAGTGTTGAAAGGCGCTAATTAAGTCAGAGAGGGACGCCTGTGAATCCTGGAGGAAAAAAGGTCTCTCAAGTGTGGTTGGAGGGGTAGGTGGGGCAAAAATTCTAGAAGGAGATGGCTGTAGTGTACATACAAGCACAATCATGGCAATCTGTCCCACACCTGGCACATGCCTGCTCAGCTGCTCAGTCATGTCTGCCTCTTTTGACCCCATGGACTACAGACTGCTAGGTTCCCTATCCATGGGATGGATTTTCCAGGCAAGAATACTGGACCAGTTACTATTTCCTTTTCCAGGGGATCTTCCTGATCCAGAGATAGAACCTGGGTCTCCTGCATTGGCAGGTAGATTCTTTACTGCTGAGCCACAGGGAGGCCCACATGGTACAGGAGCTACCAAACATAAAGGAGGCAAGGCGTCCAAGCCGATGGATGTCTTCACTACACTGTGTGCTCCAGTCAACAATGGCCATGCTTCCGTCCCCTCCCTCAAAACCTCGGCCCTGTATGACTTCCAAATAGGGATGGATGGAAATCCAAAGAGGGCACCAGCAGGATCAAGGCTTAAAATACAAATTAAATGGAGTTGTTAAAAAAAATGGTCATACTATTTCTTGCACACCTCTGCTTGTGGGCTGTAATTTATACCAGTTAAAAGTGGCAATCCATCTGGATCCTCCTGACTCCACTCTAGAACTAGGGTACACCGCATTTTGAGGTGTTGGCCAGGATGCAGTGGGAGTGCTGGCACACGTGGATGGGTGGACTCCCAGAAGTCACTGCTTTCATTAGAAACACCTGGGGACTGGGGCCGGCCCCCATTAGAAAGGGCATTGCAGAATGACCAAAAGTGTCCAGCAGCGAAGAAAGTGAAGAGAGGACAGCAGCAGCCTCGTGAGGGTTTGCTGATGAGTGAATCTTCCTGTTTCTTGCTGGATCCCAAGACAAGAAGGGACATGGGTGATTTTTCTTTTAATTATTTTTTGTGGTAGGAATTTTTAAACATAAAAGTAAAAAGAATGATATAGTAGGAATGCAGTGCCGTTTACTCATCACTCAGTTTCAACAATTATTAATATTCTGCCATTCTTGTTCTGACACACATACACACATACACACTCATTCTCACACTTAGCTTTCTGCTCATTTATTTTAGTTTAGGAGTTTGGGGAGGGTGGGGAAAGAGTTCTATTTTAATGCAAATCTCAGACTTTATGTCATTTCTCCTTAAATGTAATAGTATTTATCTCCAACAGATAAGAACTTGTTTCTAACATAACAACAACATCATTATCTCACCCCCAAAATTTAATCATTTCTTCTTAGCACAATAACCAAGCCATACTCAATTTCCTCCAACCGGGTTAAAATGTCTTTTTTATACATGGTCCATTGAAATCAAAATTTAAACAAGGTCCACATGTTGCAATTGGCTGATGTGTCTGTTAGTCTACAATAGCTCTCCCTCCTTTTTTTGGCACTGATTTATTGAAGAAACTAAATAATTTAACCTGTAGAATTTTCCACGGAAGTCTATTGACCATATTTCCGTGATGTTATTTAAGATGCTCCCTTTTACCTAATTTTCCTTATAAACAGTCAGAGCTAAAGAATTAATTAGATTTAGATGCAATTTCACATTACTACAAGCTTATTTTGTAAGTGATGCTGTGTACTATCCTATTGCTTTGCAACAGAAAGTAGAAAAATTGTCCCATTTTTAATGAAGTTAAGATTGACCAGCGTGTTCAAGTACTGTCAGGTTGATCCCTTCGTATTTACAAGTTTCACATCCATAGATTCAACCAACCTCAGATAGAAACTTGATTTATGTTTGGTTGATTCTAAAGATGTGTATTTACTGAAAAAAAAAAAAATCCACCTATAGGTGGATTTAAACCCACAAATTCAAACCCACAGTGTTCCAGAGTCAGCTATAGTTCCAAGTCCAGTGTGGAGGGTCAGGGAGTTCCCCATACCACCAAGTGAGGACCGCATAATGAGAGCTGTACAAATGCAGCTCAATTCTGACACTACGTACTCAAAGACAGCGTCAGACTCCACAGATGAAGGGCTCAGTCCTATGAGAGCACACACACACTCAGAGGCCAGTAGCAAATCAAGGTTGCCACCTGTGCTTCAGTTGCTTTGAGCATCATTAATTCATTCACACAAAGTAGAGTCACAGAACTCAGAGAAACATGTTACTTACTACATATTATTAATTATATATATATATATATATAATGTTATATATATATATATATATGTATATATAAACTCAGGAACAGTCAGATGGAAGAGACGCATAGGGAAAGGATCCAAGTCTTTCCTGCTCTCTGAGCATGTCTTTTCCTCAAGTCTCCACATGTTCACCAGCTCAAAAGCAGTCCAAACCCCTTCTTTCGGGTTATTATGGAGGCTTCATAATATAAACATGATTGATTAAGTCATTTGCTTTTGGTGAATCATTCAACCTCCAGCCCTCTCGGACCTCCCCCAGAGGGGTGAAAATGAAAGTTTCAACTCTCTGATCTTTTGGTTGGCTCCACTAGCAACCAGCCTTCACCCTTAGCTGGTTTCCAAAAGTCACCTCATTAACGTAATGAAAGACATTTTCATTGCTCTCAGCACTTAAGAAATTCCAAAGGTTTTCAGAGCTCTGTGCCAAAAATATAGAAAACCAAACATCAGTGCCTTATTATATCACACAGCCACCTTCATTCCCACAGCACTGCCTTTAAGAGATTGTACAGTCTATATTTCAGTATTTTCAGTGATGGGGAACAATTCCCCCAAAGCATCTCTGACATTTATCTACAGAAAATTTAAGAAAAAGAAAGACCTTCAATATCCCTGGGGCTTTCCCCATGCACCCCAGTTATACTCTTTGGAGACCATATCCATCAGAATAAACTTGATCACTTCATTGTAACAAGTAATTCCCCAAAATCTCAGTGGTTTAAAAAAAAACAAAGGTTCATTTCCGACTCCTTGTGCACATCCATTATGAGCTGGCTAGGAATTCTGATCCTCATAGTCCTTATTCCTGGACCCAGGCTGACAAAGGTATCTCTCTCAATCATCTTTGTAGAGAGAAAGAATTCTGGAGCCTTACATTGGTAATATCACAAAGAGTCGGACACGACTGAGTGACTTCACTTTCACTTTTCACATTGGTAATGTGAGTTCTGGCCCCAAAGTAACACATATCACGTCCATCAAAAATTGTGGACCACAATCTTATTGTATGTCTCCACATTTTCTAGATTCATTAGGCAAAAATAATTGTGAACAATACTACTGAATAGCACAGAAACTATATAGTAAAATTCTAATAAAGTGAAGTGAAGTTGCTCAGTTGTGTCCGACTCTTTGCAACCTCATGGACTGTAGCCTACCAGGCTCCTCCGTCCATGGGATTCTCCCGGCAAGAATACTGGAGCAGGTTGCCATTTCCTTCTCCAGGAGATCTTCCAGATCCAGGGATCAAACCCGCATCTCCCACACTGCAGGCAGACGCTTTAACCTCTGAGCCACCAGGGAATACAAGACATGACATAGCTTTTGTGAAGCTATGCATTCACAAAATTAGAGCTAGAACTCAGATCTCTCAGATCATGATTCAGAACCTTTTTCCACTAGGCTCTGTTAGAATTTTTATAACAGGAAAATGTAGTTGGGATAATATTACATTTACTTCATTCTTCGTTTTGTTTCTTTTTATAAATAGATTCAAGAGGGAGGGTTTGGAAGCCCCTAAAACACTTACCTTAAACTGAAAAGCAACTGGAAAATAGTTTCACTGTCTTTTGAAATGTTTGACCCGGTAAAGATTAGAGGAGAAGGCAATGGCACCCCACTCCAGTACTCTTGCCTGGAAAATCCCATGGATGGAGGAGCCTGGTGGGCTACAGTCCATGGGGTCATGAAGAGTCAGACATGACTGAGTGACTTCATTTCACTTTTCACTTTCATGCATTGGAGAAGGAAATGGCAACCCTCTCCAGTGTACTTGCCTGGAGAATCCCAGGGACAGGGGAGCCTGGTGGGCTGCTGTCTATGGGGTCGCACAGAGTCGGACACAACTGAAGCAAGTTAGCAGCAGCAGCAAAGATTAGATGCCTGGCAGTCTTTTATATTCTGAATATGGGGAATACAAAGGAAACAATCTTCCTGAGACTTTAAGAAACAATGACAGAAAAATTCTTGACTCCCACTTTGCTTTCTATTATCTTGTTGACACTTCAGTTCTTTGAGTAATAGTGGTGGAAACAGTTAGAGTTTAGCCAAGATAAAAGTATATATGATAATGTGGCAGCCCCTGCAGAACCACGTTACAGGGTAAATGCTTTAGCTCAGTCCCTATTTGCTCATAGGTCTGCGCAAAGTAACAAATGGTTCTGAAACATTTATTCCAAATAGCTTTGTTCTTATTACTTTAAAGATAACTTGGCTGCCAAATATTTGCTCCGTGATGAAAAAGAACATGTACATGGGAGGAAGATTTATGCATTAAGATATGCTGCTTATTTTGCTCCTGCAGATACAATGCACATCCAATGAATTAGAGGCAATCTTCCTCTCTTACCCAAATTGTAGATAAATGAGCATGTCATTCCCCTTCCCTTCAGTGTATCTTAGCCATAGTTATTTTCTTTAAGAAGATTATTCCCCTGCTCAAATCTCAAATGGCTTCTTAATATGAGAAGAATAAAATCTAAAATATTCAACCAAACATTCAACACCCAGCAGGGTTGAAGACCCTACTGAGTTTTCCAAGCTAAAACTAACACTTGCCTTCCAGCCTTTACTCAGCTACATCAAATTTCCTGCCTTCAATCAGAGGATAGTCCCTTGCTCAAGTCATTTCTTTCAAATGTGAAAGTTTTCAAAGTACAACTTGTTTCTAAGTTCAACTAAAATCCCACTTTCTACAAGAAGCCCTTCCAGACATCCTGGTGAGAATGGACCATACATTTTCATAGGATGTTAGTTGCACCTCTGTGATAATTCTTCTCATATTCTTTATTCAAGGAGACTCTTAATAGATGTGTCTGATTTCCTCACAACATAGGATGTGAACCCTTGGAAGGTAGAGGCCAAGATTCCTTATATCCAAATTTTCCACAGCTCATTGCACTAAGTATGATAGCGAGCAGGACTCTGTGGGGCTCCTGGGAAAAAAAAAGTCTTTCTGGGTCCCCCTTGTCTTGATTACAGGAAACAGGCTTCATTCAGCTTCCATGTCCTTCCCCAAGCTCCAATCAGTTTAGTTCAGTCGCTCAGTCATGTCCGACTCTTTGTGATTCCATGGACCAAAGCACACTAGGCTTCCCTGTCTGTCCATCACCAACTCCTGGAGCTTGCTCAAACTCATGTCTATCGAGTCAGTGATGCCATCCAACCATCTCATCCTTTGTCATCCCCTTCTTTCCTGCCTTCAATTTTTCCAGCATCAGGGTCTTTTCCAGTGAGTCAGTTCTCTGAATCAGCTGGCCAAAGTATTGGAGCTTCAGTTTCAGCATTAGTCCTTCCAATGCATATTTAGGACTGATTTCCTTTAGAATAGACTGGTTTGATCTCCTTGCTGTCCAAGCAACTCTCAACAGTTTTCTCCAACACCACAGCTCAAAAGCGTCAATTTTTCAGTGCTCAGCTTTCTTTATGGTCCAACTCTCACATCCATACATGACTACTGGAAAAACCACAGCTTTGACTAGATGGACTTTTGTCGATAATGTCTCTGCTTTTTAATATGCTGTCTAGGTTGGTCATAGCTTTTCTTCCAAGGAGCAAGTGTCTTTTAATTTCATGGCTGCAGTCACCGTCTGCAGTGATTTTGGAGCTGCCCAAAATAGTCTGTCACTGTTTCCATTGTTTCCCCATCCATTTGCCATGAAGTGACGGGACCAGATACCATGATCTTTGTTTTTGAATATTGAATTTTAAGCCAATTGCTTCACTCTTCTCTTTCACTTTCATCAAGAGGCTCTTTAGTTCTTCTTTGCTTTCTGCCATAAGGGTGTATCATCTGCATATCTGAGGTTACTGATATTTCTCCCTGCAATCTTGATTCCAGCTTGTGCTTCATCCCTTCTGGCACTTCACATGATATGCTCTGCATATAAGTTAAATAAACAAGGTGACAATATACAGCCTTGACATACTCCTTTCCCAATTTGGAACTAGTCCGTTATTCCATGTCCAATTCTAACTGTTGCTTCTTGACCTGCATACAGATATCTCAGGAGGCAGGTAAGGTGGTCTGTTATTCCTATCTCTTTAAGAATTTTCCACATCTTGCTGTGATCCACACAGTCAAATGCTTTAGCATAGTCAGTGAAGCAGAAGTAGATGTTTTTCTGGATCTCTTGCTTTTTCTGTGATCCAATGGATGTTGGCAATTTAACCTCTGGTTCCTCTGCCTTTTCTAAAACCAGCTTGAAATCTGAAGTTTTCAGTTCACATGCTGTTGAAGCCTAGTTCAGAGAATTTTGAACATTACTTTACTAGCATGTGATATGAGTTCCAATATGTTCCAGGTTCAAAAAGTTGATAATTAGGAAAGGGAGAGGTTGAGGAGACAAGCAAGGAACAGTTAAAAGAAATAATAGTGCAGCCGGGGGCAGGGTCCTGGTTCCCTCTCAAGGGATATATTCAACAGTATTTTTGAGCTGTTTTGCAGATACTTAAATCTCTATCAGGTGGGAGAAGTTAAGGGTATGCTGGCCACAAACATGTAAACCCCAGACGTGGACCCAGAAGTTTGATGATGTTCACTCCCACTTACCTCACCCCTCAACCAATCAGAAGAATGTCCACAAGCTGATCATGCCCTCTTTGAGCCATTTCTATAAAATTCCTCACTTCCCCCTCCAAGTCGGGGACAGACAGTTTTGAGCATTAGTTCACTGTGGTCCCCTTTGCTTGCCAAAGCAATAAAGGTACTCTTTTCCACTTCATCCAAAACTCTAAGATTTAACTCAGTGTCAGTTGGGCTTTCCTGGTGGCTTAGAATGTAAAGAATCTGCCTGCAATGCAGGAGACCTGGGTTTGACCCTTGGGTCTGGAAGATCCCCTGAAGGGAATAGCAACCCACTCCAGTGTTCTTGCCTGAAGAATCCCATGGACAGAGGAGCCTGGTGGGCTACAACCCAAGGAGTCATAAAGAGTTGGACTAAACTTTCACATTCAGGGTGCAGAGGCTGGATTCAGCTTCAAGTATGAGCTCCCCTATTTGCTTCCCTACCCCACAAAAAATTAAAAGCTTAAATAAATTGCCAAAGTGGTGGATCTTCTTCCTCTCTAGGCCAAACAAGGTCCTGACCAGTTGCCTCTCTTATTTGTTCCCACATGAGCACAGAAGTGCCATCTCTTTATGCTAAGAAAGATGTTCATACATTTGAACAAAAGTGGGAGACTTGTTCATCCCATGTCCTGTATAACCCACCCAACCCCCTTCATCTCCATCTGAATCTATTTTTGCACTGCCTAAAATTTAACCAGAGAGAAAGTACTTTGAATATTTCACCCTTCAAAGATTTTTATTAAAATACAAATAATCTCATAAAGAAGTGTTGTCTTAACCTAAATCACTGTTAGTCACAGTTTTAGCAAAGACTAAGGAAAAACAGGCTAAGAATTAGGCCACTTAAAAATGTTATTGGAAATATAGTGACGGGAGAAAAAGAAATACTATCTGATATAGAGGTAGATGTTGGAGAGATGGTGAAAAGGTACCAACATAAATAGTCAACATCCTCATAAATTTGCAACAGATGAAATCTGTCTGAGATGGTGCCCCAGTGTGAAACAATGTATTAAGGATGTAAGACATATTTATCCACTGGAAATTAATACTGTCAGTAACCTGAGCTAAGACTCAGAGTGTTCAAATAACTAGGGATAAGAAGAACATTCTAAGTTTATTTATAAAGGATCCTATAGATTGGGGTAAAACCCATAATTGTAAAGGATATCTTCCCATCAGAGACTTAGCTGCTATGTATGAACTTTAAGCAAAAGAAGCTGCCTTAGAAAGCAAACTCAGATGATGACTAGTGCCCAGAAAAACCTCTGGGCCAAAGGATTAATATGAATTTAGTTCCATCTTCCTCTAAATCCATTTGGTAGGGTTTTGAAAATCTCCTCCATGAATCGAATCCATTTGACATCAATTTATGGAAGTAAATGAGATTAACAGAATCTGACCAAGATCTCAGTGTCTCTTCCAAAGAATGGACAAAGTCAAAGAATAGACAAAGTATCTATAATGAAGGAGGGAATATGAAACGTTCACGGATACCATGCTTAAAATGCCTCTTAGTCTATAAAGCATGTTTCCCTGCTGTTTATAGCTCAGAAAATAATTAGTAACCTACTCCTAGGTGTGACAATTCGGGTCACTGAAGATTAGATGTTGCCATGAGCCCACAGAGTCTGCCCTGCAGAAAGCAATGAAGTCAGTCAAACTGCTACTCCTTTTGCTGGTATATTTACTGTTGACACTTCAAGAGTTCACCTGTATACTGAAAACAAAAAATGTCTGTCAATTACTTTCAGTACTTAAATGGGTAAAAGAGCTAGAGTTTCAAAACAGCTGAATATCCCTACCTGACACAGAGCTGGGAACAGTGCAAATAGCATCGGGGTAATTTTTAAGGTTAATTTCAAGTATGAATCACTTTGGTTCTGCCTCTTAGATGTCCTGAAATTGCCATGTTGTTGAAATTTGGGAAAGAATTCAAGCTCTGTCTTTCCCCAGGGAGAGCATGCAGTTACAAGTTTTACAAATGTAGAGTTGGTACATACAGCAAAGTTAGACTCTCCCACTATTAGAGCCTGACAATACTTGATACCTGATAAAAATCATTGTCAAATAACATTTATAAGAACACAATTAAATGGGATGGGGTGCTATGTTGAGGATCACAAATTGAACAGTTACAGCAAAGGCCTTCAGGTGCCCACAGTTTAAGGCAAGCAAATTAGTATATAGGAAAGACAAAATTTTTAAATGGCAGACCCAATTACAGGAAACCAAGTACTGCTTTGCTATTATAGATTCTTCATATTCCTGGCCACTCATCCATCTATCCATCCCCCAAAACATACTCCAAACCTGGTGACGAAAGTGAAGCCAAAGCCTGGAAGGTGCTCAGTCCATTGGTGCTGAGATGCTTAGGGTGGAGAAGGACTCTGATGTTTGTGAAATCCAACCCATGATACCTTTGAATTTCCTCTGCCATGGCTCCACCAAGTAATGACTGGGCACATGTTCCAGGACCTTCAGGGATGGGGAATCCACCACTTCATTAAAAAAACAAAAACAAAAAAAAACCCTACATATTCAGGCAAATATAACAGAAATTCTCCCTTGCAAAGACAAATCTACTTCTCCAGAGGCTGTTGCTTCCAGTTGCATCTTTTTTCCCACAGACAAAAAAAAAAAAAACAACTACATTCCTCTAAGGCAGTCCCTCTAATATTCAAAGACTGTTATCTTAGACCTTCAAACTTTTTCTTCCGTAGTACAGCCCTATTCCCTCAAACATCCAGACTTCGTTTCCTCACTGAGATCCAGACTTTCTCCTGAATATGTCCTAGCTGCTTCATATTGGTCCTAATGTACATTGCTCAGAGGGCTTTCCAGGTGGCCCTAGTAGTAAAGAACATGCTTGCCAATGAAGGAGATGTAAGAGACGTAGGTCTGATCCCTGCAACCCACTCCAGTATTCTTGCCTGGAGAATCCCATGGACAGATGGAGCCTGGTGGCCTACAGTCCATGGGGTCATAAAGAGTCAGACATGACTCAAGTGACTTAGCACGCATGCTCATTTGCCAGAACTAAACACAGTATTGTAACCAAGGTCTGACCAAGGCAAAGTAGAGTGGGGTTCTTACCTTACCCATTACACATACTTCTGTTAAGATTGGCTTTTTGGTGGCCACATCAAACTGCTAACTCTGGGGACTTCCCTGGTGGTCCAGTGGCTAAGATTCCATGGTCCCAATGCAAGGGCAACTGGGTTGGATCCCTGGTCAGGGAACTAGATTCTGCATGTTGCAGCTTAGACTTGACACAGCCAAATAAACATTTTTTAAGAAGAAGAAAAAACAACAACAAAACTCTGCTAACTTTTACTGAGCTGATGCAGCCACTTTAAAGTAACGAAGTCAAAATTTAAAACCATTATTTCTTACCAAGTAATGGGCTTCTGGAAAAGGAAATGGCAACCCACTCCAGTATTCTTGCCTGGAAAATCCCATGGATAGAGGGAGCCTGGCGGGCTACAGTCCATGGGGTCACAAAGAGTCAGACACAATGAAGTGACTAACAACACAATAGGCTTCTCTGGTGGCTCAGATGGTAAAGAATCCACCTGCAATGCGGGAGACCTGGGTTTGATCCCTGGGTTGGGAAGATCCCTGGAGAATGAAACGGTTACCCACTCCAGTATTCTTGTCTGGAGAATTCCACGGACAGAGAAGCCTGGTGGGCTACAGTCCATGGGATTGAAAAGAGTTAGACACAACTGAGTGACTTTCACTTTAACAGTGTAGCTCTATAGGTTATCTAGACCTCTTCTGTTCCCTAACCCAAAGACCAACCATAAGCCTCACCCAATAAACACAAAAGCATGAGAAATGGGTAAAGTTTTCTGTCTTGTACATTCCTTCGAGGAAGTTGAAAGTTATTTGATTTGCCCTAGATTCCTCAAAATACCCCAGGTCAAAAATTGTCATCTCAAAACATGATGCACCTTGGTGAGCTATTTTGTAAATCTTTAAACCTCGTGAAGGATATCTAATACATTAAACCATTAAATGAATCCCATGTAATTCATATTATTAGTACATGATAGGAGACAGTCTGTCATCTGAACTACCTAATTCTGAAGCCCAGCCATATTTATAATGTTGACCCAGGACAGCTTATCCTAAGCCTTGCTTTCCTCCCCTAAAAGGGGGATAATACTCCCCATCTTGCCATGTTCTTCTATGAAGTGCTTGACATAATGCCTGGCCTGTGGAGGATGGGCAGTAAATGTTAAGCTTCCCCACGCAGCACAGATTATTCCAGTCTTCACTCCACTTCCCTTAATAGATTCCAAGCTCTTAGAGAAGGGGCCTGGGACTTGCTTGTCTTCACATCCCTCAAACCCTCAACACCCAGCCTGAGTACACACACATTCCTCTTGAATATAAATGTGAGCATTTGGCTTCGAATTCAGTTGTATATCATACAGAAATAATTACATTTCTGTTCTGGCCTCTCAGTTTCAAAGGGATATTTTTAAATTCTCATAGAGTAGCTGAGATTACCTATTTTATATATATTTATATATATATAAATTTTATATATATATATATAGATAGAGAGAGAGAGAGAGAGAGAGAGAGACTCTCCTCAAGTCTCAGGCAATTGTGTTCAAATGAGGCTCAAGGTCTCATCTGTTCAGGAAAACAGGTTGGCACTGACATTTCTAATACTCTTAATGTTGGCCCAACTTTTAGCTCTATTTCTCTCCTCAAGTAATGGTGTTGCAAGACACAGCTAAAACAGGAGGGGCCAGAGGAGGCTCTGATAGGGAAAGCCATCATCCGATATATCCAATTTCTGACCTATGGCTCAGTCAGCTCAGGGAAAGGTTTGTGGGTCCCCAATGCCTTCCCTGAGCAATAAAATTAAGAGAGTTCACTCCCACACGGCCTCAAGCAGGCTGAGGTAATTGTTACTGTTATGGCTTTAGCAATGTGAGTGGGAGAAGATGAGAATTCTGAAAGAGATTTATTTACTCAAAGCATCCCAAATATCTCACTAATCTGCTTTTCATTTGGCAAACTTTTCCATCATTAAAAGTACCATGCTCAGCTCTGCGGTTTATGACAAAGCGAAAGATGCCCCTGGGAGGCCAAGCAGCAAAATGGAAAGAATGTGGGCTCTGGAACAAGTTAGATGTGGGTTTGATTTCCAAGTGTGCTACTTACTTGCTCTGTGACTATGGGCAGTGTACCTTAGTCTGTTAGAACCCCAGCCTCCTCAGTGGTCAAGAGAATGATGATTGTCCTGTCCTGGTTTCTGAATATAGAGATCAGCCCGAGGCCCTTGGGCCCTGTGTTTGTTTCTCCTTTAAGGTTCAATGCTCACCTGCAAAATGAAGATCATAATAGTATCAACTGCATACACTTTGTGATGAGGATTTAAATGGGCAAATGTATATAAACTGTTTAGAACAGAGTCTGGCACAGAGCAAGTGCTATGTAATTGTTTGTTATCATCATTAACATTAAGGATTAAGTGACATGTGGAAAGAACACTTTGAATGGTCATTTGTACTTGCTACAAATGTGCTCAATACATGCACACTAAAATATCTCTCATAACTAAAAACATTTCCTTGGGGCATGAAGAAACTCCTTGGGTGGGAGGAACCTTTCAAAATTATACACTCAGAACTTGGGAGAAGGAGGGATCACATAGATCAAACCTGTTTACAGAGGAAACAGACCAATAGAGGTAGAGGAGGAAAGCAGGGACAAGAGGCAGAGAAGGGAGCTTCCCTGGTTGGGTGCACAGTTAACAGAAATGAAAATTCCAGGTCTTCTGATACCCTGATGACCCTCTTTTCTCCACATCATACTGCCTTTTAAGTGTAGTCTTATTTTAGAAACACCTTCCTATAAACAGAGTTCAGATTTTTCATGTGACCTCTGAGTCTCTCGGCTGACAAGGCAATGGCACCCCACTCTAGTACTCTTGCCTGGAAAATCCCATGGACAGAGGAGCCTGGTAGGCTGCAGTCCATGAGGTCGCTAAGAGTCAGACATGACTTCACTTTCACTTTTCACTTTCATGCGTTGGAGAAGGAAATGGCAACCCGCTCTAGCATTCTTGCCTGGAGAATCCCAGGGACGGCAGAGCCTGGTGGGCTGCTGTCTATGGGGGTCGCACAGAGTCGGACATGACTAAAGCGACTTAGCAGCAGCAGCAACAACTGAGCCTCTCGGAGGCTTTAATAAAGTGAGAATAAGGAAAAGTGGGCTCAGAATGGTTTAGGAAGATGCTGGGGATATAAAGACAGAGGATGGCTCTGCAGCAAAACCCCAGCTCAGAGCAGAGACTATTTGCCTCACTCTGGACAGTGAAACAGGGCGCTGCACCCAGATACTTGCCACCCACAAATCCAAATCCAGCAAGCGCTGTCTCCCATGGTTAATTTTTACTGTTGATTTTATGTTCCAGGTTAGATTTGTTTTGTTTTAAATGTACAGCATCACTGAGTTCATTTTACAAAATGATATCAGTATAACTGAGAATCCTTTCCAGCTGATTTGGTTCACTCAAATGGAGAGCTACCTACCATGGAGGGAGATAGAATATTCCCCTTCTGATTGGAGATACTAACTGTATTTCAATGGGTCTCCTATGTTTCCTTCCCTTCAAACAGGGAGACAGATCTAACCTAAGGCATTTTGCCTTTGAAAGCAATTTTCACTTCTATAGCTAGGTTGTTCCCCCTCCCCAATTAACCAAAGAAACAGAAGCCAAGAAAACAAAAAAGAAAGCACAGAAAATAGAAGGGAAAGAATCAGCCCCGAGTTGAACGCAAGTATTGATATTTGGGGTCCCCTAGGTTGCATCTAGCTCTATTTGGTGCTGAGATTCTGGGCCTCTCTGGCAGCTAACAGATATTAGTCTGCTAGAAAATGCTAGTAAGTATTTTAATATAGTTTTGATGTTTCCCAATTTGTCCATGGCCTACCTGGACTAAAACAAGAGGACTGTTTATCTAAAAATAAAGACAAGGAGTACTAATAATCCTGCCCTGCTTTGAGATCCAAAAGGGAGAAGACTGCATGTCCAGCTTCTGCCTGGCTCACATTTACAACTCTAAGAAAGAATTCAGAGGTGGAGGCAAGAATTGTACCAGGGAGGCTGCCAACTGAGAGAAAAATCTGTGCTCCCTCTGAGGGCAGCCAGCCTGCCAACATGGGGGCTGAAGCAGAGGAGAAGGAAACACATCATGGAACCCACAGGAGGTAGAAAGAACTGGGGCACAAGGAGGAGACAATCCCTGGGACTTCGCTGGGGGTGGGTGAGGAGGTTTACAACAGCCAAAGAGATAAAAGTTTAAAATACTGGTTATTACCATTGATATGACCCCTTTTAAAACTCCAGGCTAGCATGGCCTGAGAAAATGGGCTGACATTGGTAACATCACCTCTTTCTGTTATCTCTCTACAATTTAATCTGCACACAGTGTTGTAATGAGCATCCCTAGTGGGCTTTATTCATCCAGATGAATGCTCTCCTGATGCAGGAGTTCCCACTACAAGAAATATAATTCTTGATTCTTAGAATTTAATTATGTGCTGCTCGTTGTATATTAAAGTAATTCAAACTACCATACCACAGGGGTATATGATTTGTATTACTTTTCTTATAAGTGAGACAGGCTGGTACAGAATCATCCATTTTCTCACTCAGGCTCCTTTGCAACTAATCCCACAGGTTTGAGAAATAGCAGGTCAGGGCTAGAGGCACAGTGCATGTCCATGAGAGAATTTCCCTGCAAAGAAGCAATATAAAGAACTGTTAAATCAATTAAACAAGGAGACCATTAGACTAACACATTAGCTGCCGACATAAAGTAACCAAAACCTAAGGCTGTAATGTCTCAAGGTTAAGAAAGTGAAACCTAACGCCGACCAATCATAAATAACCAACTCAGCTTTTCCAAACAATGCAACTGCTTCAGCCACTCAGATCATTCCCTTCCTTTGCTTCTCTTGCATCTTCTCTATAAAGTCTTTCTCCCAGCTCCTGTATGTGGAGCTTCCTAACCACTTCCCATTTGGTGCTATCTGATTCGAATCGAATCTGCTAAAATAAACTCAAAATTTGAATATGCCTCAATTTATCTTTCCCTGGTGGCTTAGACAGTAAAGAATCTGCCTGCAGTGCAGGAGACCTGGGCTCGATCCCTGGCTAGAGAAGATCCTCTGGAGAAGGAAATGGCAACCCACTCCAGTAATCTTGCCTGGAGAATTCTGAGGACAGAGGAGCCTGGTAGGCCAGGCTATGGGGTGGCAAAGAGTAGGACACAACTAAGCAACTTTCATTTTCAGTTTATCTTTTGACAGAACTAAGCAACATTAGTCCAGAAGATACCCACCAAAAAGCCTTAGCTAGAGCCTAGGCAGAATTGGACATGACTGAAGTGACTTAGCAGCAGCAGCAGCCTTAACCTACATGAGTCTCAGTTTCCTCATGAGTTTAAAAACAAAATTCTTGCATCTAAACAGATTTCATATGCCTCCCTTTGGAGTTCCTGTGACGGCCAAAAGAGAATATCTGAAACATTTTCTAATCTGTAACTCACTGTAAAAATATGAGGTCACCTAGCCCATTGGAATAATGGAACTTCATTTTCAGGTAAATTAAAATACCTGCTTTCCTAACTGTGATTTACAATTTAATAGTTTATAAAATGCATCTCTCCAGCTCCTAATGTGTATGTGATGACATGAAGTATGAAGGCAAAGAAAAAGACCAAATCGCCTCCCATCATACTATCCAGGCAGTCTTAGCTCATATTAGAAATCTCTGTATGATGTTACATTCTAACATCCAATATTAAGCTTCCTTTTAGAGAGAAAAAAAAAATGTGCCAATACTAAGTTGTTCTTGCCAAGTTATCTTAAATGACTGTGGGTGTCTTCTTAAGGCACCTCACCAATCAGTGTGCCACCAACCTAGTGGAAGGTGGCCACACACACCAAAAGTGTGACTAGAGAGAAGCATCCACCCACGAAAAAAAGCTAGGGGCCTCTAGTGAACAGAAATTAAATTGGAGTCTGTGGGTGGTGACAGCAGAAGTGGGTCATCCCTTTAAACCTCATTTCCTCCACAGTCTTATGTTAATAGAGACCCAACCACCAAAAAGTGAGTTTCCATATTGCCTAGGGAAAATAATGTCTAAATAATTTGAATATTTTTCAAATAACTTTCCTTAATACCCTATGCAACTGAGAAATCCCACAGGCTTGTAAATCTTAGCAAAGCCACTGTTTCCAGCTCTAAACCCTGCCTTTGGGTTTGGCTTTCTCTCTTTCTTTATGGATGAATAACATTTTCAATCAAGCTGTTTTTCTTGTTACTCTGGGAACCAAGATCATTTTGCATAAACTTAATCCTCATTTTCAGGCTTTCTGACTTTACCTTCCCTTTTTCATCACTACTAGAACATTGGAGTCACACTCCAGAAATCTCACGGGTACAGGAGAGCTATGCTGTGCAGTGGGACAGTCACTTCTGAAGTCTTAAGAACAGGGTCACCTCAGAGAAGATGCTTCACACCTAAGCCAGGTTCTCACTAGTAGGAATCACATAAGACTTCACTCGATACCCCTCTGCTATGAATGCTCTCCTGTCCACTTTCCCTAGTAGCTTCCCTGATAGTTCAGTGTGTAAAGAACCCACCTACAATGCGGGAGACCCCAGTTTGATTCCTGGGTCAGAAAGATCTGCTGGAGAAGGGGTAGGCTACCCACTCTAGTATCCTTTGGCTTCCCTTGTGGTTCAGCTGGTAAAGAATCTGCCCACAATGTGGGAGACTAGGGTTTGATCCCTGGGTTCGGAAGATCCCCTGGAGAAGGGAAAGGCTACCCACTCCAGTATTCTGGACTAGAAAATTTCATGGACTGTATACTCCATGGGGTTGCAAAGAGTCAGACATGACTGAGCGACTTTCACTTCACTTTAGTGAGAACGGACCACTCCCCACCTTTGCCCCACTAAGGTGTTTACAAGCTTCAATCATAGCATTTCAGTCATCTGCTTGCTTGTATTTCTGTCAACCCTCACCAGACTGAAGACTTTCACAAAGGCAGCACCTTTGTCTTATTTATTTTAGGATTCCTCAGATCATGCTTGCCAATGCTTGGTATGTAATAGGCCATAAAGAAATGTCTATTGAAGGATTAATTTAATTGACAAGTTGATGATTGAATGAATGCCACAGATGAAAGCACCTTGTAAATCTCCCATCACTAGACAAATGTAAGTCATTATTATAAGGAATTCCATGCGTAAGCTTTGAACTTAAGGTAATTAGGCAATTGCTCAAAGTCAAGAGGTAATGGACCTTTTCATAGCATGCTTTGTTTTTGTTTATTTATTTAATCCAGACAGTTGCCAAGAATTTACATACCTTAAGATAATAACACACTAACACAACAGCCCATGCATTAGAAATGCTGAGAAATACTCTCCTGGTTAAATTCAGTTCAGTTCAGTAGCTCAGTCACGTCCGACTCTTTGTGACTCCATGAACTGCAGCACACCAGGCCTCCCTGTCCATCACCAACTCCTGGAGTTTACCCAAACCCATGTTCATCGAGTTGGTGATGCCATCCAACCATCTCATCCTCTGTCATCTCCTTCTCCTCCTGGTTAAATTAGCATTGTCCCTTAGAGATGCAATGATGAAATAATAGACTTTAAGCTCCTCCTTAGGTACATACTGATGTCCTGGGAAGACTATTAATGCTAATATCAACACAAAACATTGAGGGGACTGTCCTCAGGTGCCCATTTTGTTTCTACCAGTTTCTCTCAGTATGAGAGTACTTACAGGAAGTAGCTGGGTATTTCAGGTTTTTTTTTTTTTTTTCACAATTCAATTCATAAAACTTGGACACTAGCTATGTGTTGGCTAAATACAAGAGATGCAAACAAGGATTTCAAGGTGGCATGTGGGTTGCATGAAAGGGTCTTGACAAGATCACAACCAATGCAGAATGAAATGCCATAAGACAAATGCATTAACTCACCAGTACTATGGGTCTAGAGGCAGAGAGACAGAACAGGCCACTGGAGAAGATCAGAAAAGATTTCACAGAGGAGGTGGTATCCATGATGAAAGTTAAGCTTTGGACAATATATCAATCCACACAGACAGGGAGAACAGCATGGTGGGGTTGGCGGGGAGGGGGAAGTGGCAGGATGGGGCGGATTCCAAGGAGGCATGATGCTGTACAGAAAGTCCGGCAGCTGGGCCAGCTCCCTTCATTTCTTTAAGTGTCCGTTACATCTGCTCCTGGGATGCTCATCTGACTCTGGTAATAGCCAATTTGATATTAGCTATATTCAATGTAAAATGACACTGATATCATCATGGTAAATTCCTCTCTTTTCACAGCAGCAATAAACATTATCTTGAAGCAATGGATCAAATACTACATTTATATAATATCCCTAGAGAAATTATTCAAAATACATTCTGAGTATACTTTAATTACATTTTCTTTCATTTTTATTGAAATTCAAAACAAATACTTCTCAGCCTTTTCTGAAAATGATCTGTGCTTAGCATGTTAAAAATCTTTTAATTACTATAGCATAACATCTTGCCAAGTTCTTCATCATTTCATCCTTGCCAGATTCTGATGTCTACTATTAGAATTAACTTAACTTCTTTAGAATTTTATTTACATTTTATTTATAAATGTTTATTTATATTTACAATTTATTTATATTACATTTTATTTACATTTACTTATTTTTAATTGGAGGATAACTGCTTTACTGTTTGGGATATTTTTAAGAGCTGGGGATGAGCATGTTTAACTGTATAAAATTTCCTAATTTCATCAAATTCTAAAACAGTCCCTTCAATCTGTGAAACTGGTTGAAATAAAGAATTGGTTTAATGGTGTATCTCCCAAACTAATGTTTTATAGGATATTAATAGGTGTTTCATTAAAAAAATGAGAAATATAAAAAAACTCAGTATGAACCTAGAGCATATTATACAGAATGAAGTCAGAAAGAGAAAGATAAATATTGCATGTTAACATATATACAGAACCTAGAAAACTGAAGAATTTATTTACAGGGCAGCAATGGAGAAACAGACATAGAAAACAGACATTTGGACACGGGGAGAGGAAAGGAGTGGGTAAAAATAAATAAACAAATAATGAGAAATATTAATGGAACAAAGTTAAGTAAAAGTTTCCACATTTATGTGTGGAATTTAAAACATTCAACAAACCAGGGAATAAAAACAAAAAGGAGACAGACTAGCAGAAACAGAATACACTGGTGGTTGCCAGTGGGGAGAAAGGAGGGAGAGGGGCATTATTTATAGGCATAGGGATTAAAAATGAGGTTATTATATTATGGGATTATATGAAATTGTGTGTTTGAAACTTCTGAAAATTGTAAAGCACTGTAGAATTTAAAGAATTTTTCATTCAGTAAAAAATTTTTAATTGAAAAAATTTCTAGATTTGAATAGAGAAGATTATCTGAATATGTTTTTGAACTGTTCTTAGAGTAGGTGATTCAATATCTGACAAAATAAAGGGTATATACACCTTTTCCAACTAGACACCTCAGGAGTCTATGACTTTACTCCAACAATACTGCCTTTACTCAAAATATTTTTGAGTACCTCTTAAAATTTCCATTAGTTTATGACACAGACTCAGTGATGGACAAATTTACATCATAAGTAGATTTGGAGAACAGACAGACATTTAGAGCCAGATCAGGAAAATATGGTAAATGGTATTTTGATCAACTGGAATCTCCCTGTCAAGTAATGATACCAACTTTCTGTATAACTTATGAAGTGGTTCCAAAATCATTAAGACCAGAACTCAAAAGTGCTTTAAATAATAATGACATCATTAGAAAAGACAGCTTTCTCCAAAAGAATGTGACAAATTAAGACTTTGTAATAAACACTGAGATGATTGTTCAAAATAGTTTTCAATCTCACTTTTCACATTTTGTTCAAAAGTAACTTGCTAAGGCAAATTCTTAAAGAACTTGTTATATACTACCTAGCAAATGGATTATTTTCCTTTTAAGTGTTGTTTGAATGGAGAGATAAGGCTTGTTCTGTCTTCTCTGGCTCCCTCTCCTTTTCAAGGTAGAAAAAAAAGAAATCTGAGAGGAGAATATATTTGAGAACAATATATCTGACAAGGGGTTAATATGCAACATATATTATACAAAGAACACATGCAATTCAACATCAAAAAACAAAGAACCCAATCAAAAACTGGGCAGAGGAGCTGAACAGACATTTTCTCAAAGAAGGCACACAGATGGCCAGCAGACAGACACATGAAAAGATATTCAACATTGCTTTTCATCAGAAAAATGTAAATCAAAATGACAATTCTATACCAGCTCACACCTGTCAGAATGACTACCATCAAAAAAGACAACCAATAAACATGTAACAAGAAGTATATGAAAGGGAATCCTCACACATCATTGGTGGGACTGTGGACAACAGTATGGAGGTTCCTCAAAAATTAAAAACAGAACTACCACACATTCCAGCAATGTACGAAACAAGGAAAAAAAAACACTAATTTGAAAAGATATATGTGTGCCAATGCTTATTACAGCATTATTTAAATAGCCAAGATACAAAAGAAACCTAAGTGTCTGTACACAGACAAATGGATAAAGATGTGGGATATGTCAAAAGTACAATGGAATATTCCTCAGAATATTTGATAAAAATATCAAATCTTATCATTTGGAACAGCATGGATGGACCTAAATGGTATTATGCTAAGTGAAATAAGTTAGAGAAAGACAAATACCACATGATCTCACTTACATGTGGAATTTAAAAAACAAAAGCAAATAAACACGAAATGAAAACAGAATCACACATACAGAGAACAGGTGGTTGCCAGAAGGCAGGGGTGGGGAGGGAACGTGAGGCAAATGTAGAAGATAAGAAATACAAACCTCAAGTTATATGATAAATAAACCATGGGAACATAACAGCATAAGGAATATGATTAGTAATATTTTAACAAGTTTATACATGAACAGATGGTTACTACAGTTATCATGGTGATCATTTTATAATATATGCAGTGTCAAATTACTATGTAGTAACCTAAACTAATATAATTGCATACATCAACTGTTCCAATTTAAAAAAAAAAAGGTTTTCCAGAAATGAAAATAGTGAGTAAGTGATAGTTGCTCAGTCATGTCAAACTCTTTGCAACCCCAAGGACTGTAGCCTGCCAGGCTCCTCTGTCCATGGAATTCTCCACGTAAGGTGGGGCAAAAACTACTTGTTGCTTACAGCAGGTGTTCCCAACCTCCAGGATCTAATGCCTGATGATTGAGATGAAGCTGACTTAATAATAATATAAATAAAGTGCACAATAAATGCAATGCACTTGAATAATCCCAAAGCTATCCCCGATCCCCAGTCTGTAGAAAAACTGTCTTCCACAAAACCAGTGCCTGGTGCCAAGAAGACTGGGGACCACTCGTCTACAGAATACCTATTCTTTTCTTCCTTCTCAGTAGCAGAATTCAGTTTTGTTGGAACCATAATACATTTAGCTAAAACAAAAACATTTCCCCACGTCCTTTGTGGTTGCTATAGTTACAGGACAGAGTTCTGGCCTAAGAAATGAAGGTAGTAAAATTTCCTAAAAGAAGAACAGAATCAATTGGTAGTGCTGCATTCTACTAAACCACAGGCACAATGCTGAGATGCTGGAGGTGGGATTACCATTCTACAAACTTATGGTTACTAAAGAAGAAAGGTAGAGGAGAGAGAAATTAGGAGACTGGGGTTGACATCAGTCAATTCAGTCACTCAGTCAAGTCCTATTCTTTGCGACCCCATGGACTGCAGCACACCAGGCCTCCCTGTCCTTCACCAACTCCCAGAGCTCACTTAAACTCATGTCCATCAAGTTGGTGATGCCATCCAGCCATCTCATCCTCTGTTGTCCCCTTCTCCTCCTGCCTTCAATCTTTCCCAGCATAAGGGTCTTTTCCAATGAGTCAGTTCTTTGCATCAGGTGGCCAGAGTATTGGAGGTCCAGCTTCAGCATCAGTCCTTCCAATGAATATTCAGGACTGATTTCCCTTAGGATTGACTGGTTTAATCTCCTTGCTGTTCAAGAGACTCTCAAGAGTCTTCTCCAACACCACAGTTCAAAAGCATTAATTCTTTGGCACTCAGCTTTCTTTATGGTTCACATTCATACATGACCACTGGAAAAAACCATAGCTTTGACTAGACAGACCTTTGTCAGCAAAGTAATATCTCTGCTTTTTAATATGCTGTCTAGGTTTGTCAAAGCTTTTCTTCCAAGGAACAAGCATCGTTTAATTTCATGGCTGCAGTCATCATTTGCAGTGATTTTGGAGTCCAAGAAAATCAAGTCTGTCACTGTTTTCATTTTTTTCCCCATCTATTTTCCACGAAGTTATGGGACTGGATACCATGATCTTAGTTTTTGAATGTTGAGTTTTAAGCCAATTTTTCACTCTCCTCTTTCACTTTCATTAAGAGGCTCTTTAGTTCCTCCTCACTTTCTGCCATAAGGGTGGTGTCATCTGCATATCTGAGGTCATTGATCTTTCTCCCTGCAATCTTGATTTCAGTTTGTGCTTCATCCAGCCTGGCATTTCACATGATGTACTGTGCATATAAGTTAAATAAACAAATGGGGGCTTGACATACACACTACTATATATAAAACAGGAAGTTAACAAGGTCATAGGGTATAACACAAGGAACTCAACTCAATATTCTCTAATAACCTAAATGGGAAAATAATCTGAAAAAAAAATAGGGACATGTATATGAATAACTGAATTGCTTTGCTGTACAGCTGCTGCTGCTGCTGCTAAGTCACTTCAGTCGTGTCTGACTCTGTGAGACCCCATAGATGGCAGCCCACCAGGCTCCCCCGTCCCTGGGATTCTCCAGACAAGAACACTGGAGCTAACATAAAAATCAACCACACTCCACTATAAATTTTTTTTAATGTAATGAAAAATATGAAATAAGTGACAAGGAGACAACACAGGGAATATAGTCAATATTTCATAATAACTGTAAACAGAGTATAACTCAACTTCCATGGTAGCTCAGATGGTAAAGAGTGTGCCTGCAACGCAGGAGACTCAGGTTCAATCTCTGGGTCAGGAAGATTCCCTGGAGGAGGAAATGGAAACCCACTCCAGTATTCTTGCCTGGGAAATCCCATGGACAGACTGCAAATCACTATATTGTACACCTGTAACATATGATGTTATACATCAGTTACAGTCAATTAAAAAATAGTAGGGAGAGACCAAGAGGAGTGCAGCCAGTTAGGACCTCCAGGAGACAGACACTGAATCACAGTTAGGAGTGCAACTCTGGAGTTATTGGGAAGGTGAAGATCAAAAGTGGTACCGGGGGGTGGTGAGGGTTGAGGCACAAAATCCTTCAGATTTTCTCATTTGAAAATTTGACCACTCTTATGAAAAGAAAGAGGGAAGAAGGCAGTATTAAACAGGAGAAGCCTTGAATTGAAATACCTATCTGACAAAAATCTCAGCAAACCCAATGGGGCCCTCCAGAGTGGAGACTATCCATCTGATGAATCCTATATTGCACAGAAATGGCCACTCACAAGTGCCTCCTGCTACATTCAGGCATTCCTTGGGAGCTGCCTGGGAAAACTGTGGCCCTGGATGGAAAGTTGAGGTGGATCCTGAACGCATTACATTTGGAATCTCTCAAGATGGGAAATACTTTCTTGAAAGAAGATTGAAGCAGTGGGCCTGCACAGCCACCACCACAGTGAAGGGTTCAGTCCTAACATCCTTAATCTGGAACTGCTGCTGGCAACGTCCCATCTCACTGGGTGAGGAAAATGAAACCACTCATTTATTCAGTTCTCTGTCTGGGGATTTCAGTTCTCTTGGCTTCTATAAATGATCAACTCAGATTACACTGGGAGAGACTCCAGTTAACAGTGAATTAGGTGCCTGGGGAACTGTGCCATTCACCACAATTGTACCATTCACCACAATTCCAGGCCATAAGAGCTCCAGTCAATGAAACAACAGCCTAAGAGCCATGCTGTCACCAGGCAAATACGAGCAACAGTTTCCCAGGAGAATTTTAGTGACAACAAGTTGAATAATTACTTGCAAAAACAGAAATAATAGGCATAATGAATGTCTGCTTAGAGGGACTCATGTTTGGACCTTACTGCAAGGATTTTCAGATAGCTACTCACATTAAGGAAATTATACTGTTTCCTTACTTCTGGATTCTTAACCACATTGTTGGTGACTGAAGTGCTACAAGTCTGACTTCCAGAGAGTCTTAGAAAGCACACTTTAACCTCTCTGGACTGCAAATTCCTTTTCACAAAATGAGGAGGTGGATGATGTACCATTGCAAGTACTGAATAAACAGAAGGGATTGAGGGCGCAGAATGGGTTACACAGGTGATGGAAAAGCTGGGAGTCAAACAGGAAATGATGGCACAACCCAGATGTTAGCAACAACAGGAAGCCAATCCCACCTTTAGGCTGCAGAACAAAGAGAAGAGGTAGTACTCCTGAACTCAGGAGAGTCCATGAGCCACCAGAGGTGGAACCATGGACAGCCTGTACAGTGGAAGCTGGAGCCACAGGAAAAATTCACCTGCTGCCAGAGCATCAGCCCAGGGTAGAAGGAGGAGGGAAACTACCCTGGCTTCTCCCAATCTCCCTCCTCCAGGCTCTCACCAGGGCCTCCAGTGGCTCAACTCAGTGAGAAGCCATCAAACACAGGACTTTGGTAAACCACAGCCTCTGTAGGGTGCCCTGCAGCAGCCTCTATAGTTCTTCACGATAGAGAACACAACAGGGGAAGGACAAAGAACCCAGGCAGAGCAGGTCAAAGACCACCACAATCTAGATCAAACGCATCCACACTTTTTCAGAAGTAGGTCACAAGAAGACAAAAACATAATTGGGAAGGCTGCCTGAACTGTTGATAATGCATGCATGTGTGCTAAATCACTTCCTTTGTATCTGACTCTTTGTGACTGTAGCCCACTAGGCTCCTCTGTCCGTGGGATTCCCTATGTACGAATACTAGAGTGGGGTGCCATTTCCTCCTCCAGTGGCTCTTCCAGACCCAGGGACTGAACCTGCATGGTAGCTAGAGAAGTCAATGATTAACATATAAACATGGAACTTAACTCAGAAATAAGGCAAATGCATGCCAAGGCATTATTCATACTCATAATCTCTTGACTCATCACACAGTTCTGGTGTAACTAGCTGAACTCAGATAGTTCAAAATTACATATTTAATAAAACTCATTTCCACTATATCTGCTAGCATGATTCTGGGTCTGCCATTCATTCGGCATGAGTTCATGTCTGTGTGTGTGTAATTTTGTTTGGTCATTTTTCAAAGTTAATCAAAAGCTCCAGGCAGCCAGGACCCAGAGGCTGGGTCGCTGTGCTGCTCTTAGCACCTCTTGCTGGATGCTGGGCCAGGATGCCACAATTCCTTCTGATTTAATGGTCCCCATTTCTCTAGGCTAAGAGCATCCTCCATGATAAAAGGCTCCTAGAAGTTTTGAGGAGGTCATGTATCTGTCACTCGTTCACTCGGTCACGCCAACACTATCAACCTCCACCAGCAAGGGGTTACTGCTCTTGGCTAGGAAGTTCTTGAAGCCTCATTCTTACAGTCATGCAAACAATTCATAAGGGAGCTCAAAACCGTTGAGAACATCCTAGAACCAGAAGCACCTATCCATCTCCAGCTCTTTGGGGGACCAGATTTCTAAAGTGAAATCTTTGGCAATTAGAGCTAAGCCAAAAGTGAAACTCCTCACCTCCGTGGACAACCATCATCCTGGTTTGTTCTGTGGAAGGCTGCTGGGCACTGCATGTCAGCCAGCTATACTAAAGGCACACAGTTGAAGCCTAGCAATTCTGTGTTTCGTGAGCATAAATTTAACATCCCTCCAAAAAACTATGAGTTAAAAATGATCCACACAAATATGAACTCATGTTTTTCTCTATTTGCTCAAGGAAAGAGCATAATTCCGTAATTAAGAAGCCCCTATTTTCATCTTTTAGATTCTCTTCCTCTGAATCCAGAGTTCCAACCAAGGGTGATGTAGTAATTGAGGCTCCAGGAGGGCAATACAATTGGCTGAGTGGACAGTATCACAGTTCAGCCTTAGCTCAATAAAGCCAACCCAGCAAAAACAGGAGCACTTATCACTGAGATAACAGACAAACAGAATTTTCCTCATGACTTAAAAAAATATACTCCCTATTAAACGCTCTTGCACAGCAAAGGAAACCAAAAACAAGAAGAAAAGACAACCCTCAGAATAGGAGAAAATATTTCCAAATGAAGCAAATGACAAAGGATTAGTCTCCAAAATATACAAACAGCTCATCCAGCTCAATGAAAAAGAAGGAAAAAAAAAAAAAGCACAATCAAAAAGTGGGTAGACCTAAACAGACATTTTTCCAAAGAAGACAAAAAGAGGCCAACAAACACACGAAAAAATGTTTATCATCACTCATTATTAGAGAAATGCAAATCAAAACTATAGTGAAGTATCGCTTCACACACGCCATCTACAAACAAATCTACCAATAAATGTGGAGAAAAGGAAACCCTCCTGCACTGTTGGTGAGGATGTAAATTGATACAGCCACTATGGAGAATAGCAGGGAGGCTCCTTAAAAACTAAAAACAGAACTACTATATGACCCAGAAATCCCACTACTGGGCATAGTAGTATCAAGAGAAAACCATAATGCAAAAAGACACATGCACCCCACTGTTCATCACAGCACTGCTTACAACAGCTAGGACATGGAAGCAACCTAGATGTCCATCAGCAAAAGAATGGATAAGAAAGCTGTGGTACATATAGACAATGGAATATTACCCAGCTATTAAAAAGAACACATTTGAATCAGTTCTAATGAGGTGGAAGACTTCCCCACTGGCTCAAAGAGTAAAGAATCTGCCTGCAATCCAGGAGACCTGGGTTCAATTCCTGGGTTGGGAAGATCCCCTGGAGAAGGAAATGGCAACCCACTCCAGTATTCTTGCCTGGAAAATCCCATAGACAGAGGAGCCTGGAGGGCTACAGTACATGGGGTCACAAACAGTTGGACATGACTGAGCGACTAACACACTAATGAGGTGGATGAAACTGGAGCCTACTATACAGAGTGAAGTAAGTCAGAAAGAAAAACACTAATACAGTATATAAATGCATGTATACGGAATTTAGAAAAATGGTAATGATGACCCCACATGCAAGACAGCAAAAGAGACACAGATATAGAGAAAGACTTTTGGACTCTGTGAGAGAAGGTAAGGGTGGGATGGATGATTTGAGAGAACAGCATTGAAACATGTATATTGCCATATGTGAAACAGATTACCAGTCCAAGTTCAATGCATCAAACAGGGCACTCAAAGCTGGTGCACTGGGACAACCCAGAGGGATGGGATGGAGGGGAGGTGGGAGGGGGGTTCGGGATGGGGGACACATGTACACCCATGGCTGATTCATGTCAATGTATGGCAAAAACTGCCACAATATTGTAAAGTAATTAGCCTTAGCCTTCAATTAAAATAAATTAATTAATTTTTAAAAAGACACATGCACCCCAATGTTCATTGCAGCACTATTTACAATAGCCAGGACATGGAAGCAACCTAAACACCCATTTACAGATAATGAAAATGTGGTACATATACATAATGGAATATTACTCAGTCAAAAAAAGGAAAAATTTGTGTCATTTTGTAAAGACGTGGATGGATTTAGAGACTGTCATACACAGTGAAGTCAGAAAGAGGAAAACAAGTATCATATATTAATGCATATATGTGGAATCTAGAAACATGGTATAGATGATCTTATTTGCAAAACAGAAACAGAGAGAAAGATGTAGAGAACAAACATATGGACACCAAAGAGGGAAAGTGGGTGAGGTGGGATGAACTGAGAGATTGGGGTTGACATGTATTACTATGTGTAAAATAGATAACTAATGAGAACCTACTGTATAGCTCAAGGAACTCTACTCAGCACTCTGTGGTGACCTAAATGGAAAGGAAATCCAAAAAGGAGGGATATATGTATACATACAGCTGATTCATTTTGCTGTATAGTAGAAACTAACATAACATTGTAAAGCAACTTACACTTTATACAATTTTTCAATGTAATTAATCAAAAATATACATATATATTCTTCATGCACTCCATCTTAAGAATTTAGGAAAGAGGGAAGCAAGCTACATGTCCATTGACAGATGAATGATGGTACACACATATATAATACAATGGAATATTATCATTAAAAATAATGAAATAATGCCATTTGCAGCCACATGGATGGACCTATAGATATGACACTAAGTAAGCCAGACAAAGACAAATAACATATGATATTGCTTATATGTGCAACCAAAACAAAGATGCAAATGAACCTATTTACAACACAGAAAGAGACCCACAGACATAAAAAGCAAATTTATAGTTATCAATGGGGAAAGGGAGGTGGATAAATTAAGAGTTAGGGATTAACATATACATACACTTCCCTGGTGGCTCAGAGGTTAAAGCGTCTGCCTGGAATGCAGGAGACCTGGGTTCGATCCCTGGGTCGAGAAGATCCCCTGGAGAAGGCAATGACAACCCACTCCAGTACTCTTGCCTGGAGAATCCCATGGAGGGAGGAGCCTGGTAGGCTACAGTCCATGGAGTCGCAAAGAGTCGAATACGACTGAGCAACTTTACTTGCTTACTTACTGCTATACATAAAATAGATAATCAACAAGGACCTAGTGTATAGCATAGGGAACTATACTCAATATTTTGTAGTAACCTATAATGGAAAAGAATCTGAAAATAGTACATATGTTCTTTTATATGTATGTATAACAGAATCACTATGCTGTACACCTGAAACTAACACACACTGTAAATCAACTATACTCCAATTAAAAACAAAACAATAGGAAGGAGTAAATACAGCAAACTCTGGTTAAGGATAGAAATTCATGGGAGAATTTATCTGAGAAGGAAATTTTTAAAGGAAGGTATTTAATGCAATATAAAGGTTTATCTTGTTTACATTTAACATTTAATAGTTGGAAGGTTAAAGTTTGGGAACAGGAACTATTGCTATTTGCCTGGAAGCAAGTGATTATATTTTAAAGAACCTTACCCTCTCACAGATCTTTAAGGAGGCCTGCCATAATGTCAAGCCCTGATCTTTATCTTGAAAGGAGGCAAGAGACATAAGAACTAACTCTATAAAATGGCACTGAGTCACAGAGAGCCAGCCTATCCATCTGCCTTCCGGGGAGCTAAAAAGACCAAAAGAGCAGACAGCGAATCTTAAAAGGACAGAGGGGAAGGGGCATCTCAAATTTCATGATAAGTTCATTTTGCAGAAAAACAGGACGTGCACTCTGTGATGAGGGGACGTAAGGTCGATGTTTCTATTACAGGCAGGGGTCCTGCAGCAGATTTCTCTCTCTCTCCCTATTCTCTTCCTCCTCCCCACCTCATCATTTTCTCTGTAGGATGCAGGTAATTAACAAGCACCCCTAAATAGAGGCCCCTGTAGTCATTCCTTAATTTATTTTCCAATTGTTTAAATTAACAAGAATCTGGGGTTTTCTAAACCAGTTCAACAAGTGGGCCCCAAAACGAAAAGTTACACTTAGGGATACTGCTGATACCCTTTCCACAGTTAAATGTGTTTTCTTCACTCTTGTGCTACTATTTAAAATAGCCAATCCTGCAGAAAATTGTCCCTCTAGAGAAAGTGCTGTGATTTTCAGTGTGAGAGGCCAAGAAGGCACTTTAAGGCGATCAATCTTAAATGGAGCAAAACATGCCGGCACCCGAGAGGGAGAGTGGCTGCATCAGGGGCAGCCACCTGCCATCCAGAGATGCTCCAGGTGGACACAGGAGGGCTGAATTGAAAGAAAACATGGGGAGGAAAAGAGGTCAGCATCAAAAGGCACCTAAGCACCTGAAGGAGGAAATAGACAGAACAGGCTCCACCTTGAAAGCAGGACTCCATCTTGGGCTGGACTGTGGACTTTGAGCTATATGCCAGTATCTATGGAAACGGCATCCCAACTGGAAAACCAGACTGCCTCCCCCACCTCCATGGAAGAGCCCCAGGGCTCGTACCTAGACTCTCCATCGCCTAAAAGAATACCCTAATTATCTGTGTAACCTAATAAAATCATATATTCTATTATGCTTATTGGGGGTATGACCACAGGCCTATTGATCACTGTCCACTGTTAACTACCTAGGCTTCAGGCATATGAATCACAGGTTTAAGGCATACGAATCCCGATTAACTTTGATTGTATCTTTCTTTTCCTTTGTTTCAGAGAATTTGGGGAGGTGGGTTTGAGCATGTACACTTAAGATATACAAGGTTTTCACAAAAACTGGTCAGGGTCCTTGGCTAAGAAGAGACTCTGCCTTGGGCCTGCTGGTGTAATAAACCGCACTCCACTATCTGCATTGTCCTTCTGAGTGAGTTTGTTTCTCGGAACACGTGTCTACAACATTTGGTGCATGGGCCGGGAAACTCCTCACTTTGAGGAGACAGGTCCCATTTGGGACTACTGCGAGGCCTTGTGGCTTGAATCTTCTAGAAGGGGGAAGGCGCCTCGCCCTTCTGGAAGCATTTTGCTTCTCAACGCCCAAATCTTTCACGTTAGCAGGTGGTGGATGGCAGCAGGGGAACTGAGCGCTCAGGTGAGGAGGAACCCACCCAGCAGGGGTGGAAGAGAGGGCCTGACCACCGCCCTGGGAGGGACTAGAAGGGGCACAGACCCACAGGAGCCTGGAATAGGCAGGTGGAATCGATTTCTTGGTACACAGGTTGATGAGCATGTTAGGGCTTAGGAAGGAAATTTGTGAATGTCATTTAGGAGGTGGTGTCCATGCCGTCTTGGGGAAAATTATTACCAAGCAATTGCCAGGGGGTTTTTAGGAGAAGAAACTTCGTCTTTGTGTACTCATATTCTGCCCTCCCCAAGGAGGTGTCCCATCTGCTGTGACATTCTTGACCCTCTAGGAATTGGCAGGCTAGAAAGAGGGGGATACATAAGTGAGTACGAATTGGCTTTTCCAGAGATGGCCTGGGACGTGGGATATTTAACCCATCTATGTTTTCATCTGCACCACCTGATCAAGCCCACCAAGGCAGAACAGACTTTAAAGTTAAGGGAGAAACAGTCTTGGATCACATAGTGTTCTGGTTCAGCTGTGCTGACCGGCAGGTGAAGACACCCTGATCCCCCTTCTCCCTCTGGGATCTGACAGGTAGGGATCTTCTCACCCCAATTAGGAAGGAAGCAGAATGGCAATTTAAGTGTCATTGAGTGGAGATATCAGAAGTACATAGGGTACTGAGAACTTAGTAGACAGAAAGAAAAGGAAAAGTAGAAGAAGATCCGAGAAGGTAAGCAAGATGGGGGAAGTGAATCTAAGGCAACTGTACTGGAGTGCATGGTTAGAAATTTAAACAATGGATGGAGGAGACTATGGGGTGAAGATGAAGCCTAGCCGCCTCCACAGACTCTGTGAGGTCGAAAGGCCCCCTGGGGGAGTAGGATGGCCACCAGAGAACACCATGAGCTTAAAAACAGTGGAAGCAGCCTATACAGCAGTCACAGGAGAGCCGGGACACCCGGATCAGTATCCACATATTGGCTCATGGCTAGGGTTAGCTCAAGGCCCTCCTACTTGGACAAGGTTCTATATCCAGAAAGGAAAGGGAAAAATATTAATAGCACAAAGATTGACTGATGATAAAAAAGGAAATTCTGCAGGATCTGGACAGGGATGACCTGACCCCTCCCTCATACTGGATAATGACGTGCCCGCCTCCAAGTGCTCCACCAGGACTGGAGGCCGCCTTAATGCCCAATCCAGGGCCAGGTGAAGTCCTGCAGCAGCCGCTGATCCTCTGGAAGCTCTCCCAGAGATGGGAGATCGTAGAGCCGCCGTTTCAGCAGGCTCCGATCCCAGCAATGGGGACCTCTGGTCAACGCCCCCAGGATTCCACCTCAGCCAGATCTCCTAGATTGTATCATCCTCTCCCGGTGAGTACTGATGGGAAGGAGAAGAAAACACGGGAATTAGATAGAGGCTGCACTCCACCAAGGAACAACGTAAAAGAACCCCACTACAGATGGCCCTCAGAGAGCTACAGCAGCCTCCGGTTCAGGATGCATGTGGGCACTACCATCAGCCCCCTGTAGCCTATTATTACCAGCCGTTTCCCTCTACGGATATATTAAACTGGCAGAGACACACTCCACCACACTCAGGGGAGCCACAAGCCCTGATTAGGCTAATGGAGACTATTTTTCAAACCCACTACCCTACATGGGATGACATAATCTGACTACTAGTCTCCCTTTTCAGCACCGAGGAAAGACACAGGATCCTGAGATCAGAAAATGGTGAAGAGAAATTGCACCTGGGAGTACTGCAAACCTGCAGCAGTGGGCAGAACTAGCCACCCCCCGATGAGAGGCCCAATTGGGACTGTGACATAGAGGAAGGGAGGGGCCACCTGGAGAGACATCAGGATGCTATTTTACAAGGTCTCAAGAGGGGGCCCAAAACCCTACAAGTAGGCCAAAACCCTCTGCAGTGACTCAAAGGGAAAGCGAATCACCCTCTGAGTTCTATGAAAGACTGGGTGAGGCCTGTGGACTTTATTCGCCAATAGATACAGAGGCTGCTGGGTCTCAGATGGTGACAAATGCCCCTTTGTGTCTCACACCTACCCCCAAAATGTCAGATGGGGGGACACCAAGTGACTCATTAATTTTTATACATCCCTGAATGCCCAGTACCTTTGTTGGGAAGAGACTTGCTATCTAAATTGGGGGCACAAGTGACCTTCCCCCCGGACAAAAGATCCACTCGTCAACTGGGCTCAATCACCTATTTACTCTTTCTCTTAGTAACCCCTCAAGATGAATGGAGGTTGCACAATCTCCCAGAAGGGAAACTAGATGGGCTAAACTGTCGAGAGAAGAGAGTTAACTCAAAAATTTTCTGAGATCCGGGCAGAAGACAACATCCCCCGCCACACACACACACACACAACCAGGTTTGCAGAACAAGTCCCACTGGCAATAGAACTCAGTTCAGTTCAGTCGTGTCCCACTCTGCGACCCCATGAAGCACACCAGGCCCCCTATCCATCACCAACTCCCAGAGTTCACTCAAACTCATGTTCATCAAGTCGGTGATGCCATCCAGCCATCTCACCCTCTGTCGTCCCTTTCTCCTCCTGCCCCCAACCCCCTCTCAGCATCAGTCTTTTCCAATGAGTCAACTCTTCGTATGAGGTGGCCAAAGTACTGGAGTTTCAGCTTTAGCATCATTCCTTCCAAAGAACACCCAGGATTGATCTCCCCTAGGATGGACTTGTTGGATCTCCTTACAGTCCAAGGGACTCTCAAGAGTCTTCTTCAACACCACAGTTCAAAAGCATCAATTCTCAAACCCAGTACAATTATGTCAGCACTCGTCTTGGACCTGCCAGACCTTGCTAAGCTGTTTACTCTTTACGTGACTGAAAAGGACAAGGTAGCTATGGGAGTATTGTCCCAGATTAAGGGGACATGGGACAGACCCGCAGCTTATCTCCCAAAACAGCTGGACAGTGTTGCCACTGGGTGGCCGGTATGCTTACAGGCAGTTGCTGCAGTTGCCTTACTGGTTCGGGAGGCAACCAAGCTGACTTTGGGCCAAGATTTGATCATGAAAGTCCCGCATGAGGTCAACACTCTCCTGCAAGGGGACCCCTATAAATGGCTGTCAACATCCCTCAATTACTCAATACCAGAGACATTACTTAATACCAGAGACTGTTATGTGAGAACCCCCATGTTACTATTGAACATTGTCAGGCTCTGAATCTGGCCACTCTTCTTCCTGTGGGAGAAGGTGGGCCCTCACATGATTGCAAGGAAATATGCCAGTAGATCTGACTTGAGAGACCAGCCAATCATGGACCCAGACTTTTCCTGTACACCAATGGCATAAGCCTGGTGAAACAAGGACAACGACTGTCGGGATATGCAGTAGTCATGGAAGAATCCATCCTTCAGACTAGCTCTCTGCCATCACCCTGGTCCGCTCAACGGGCCAAACTATTTGCTCTAATCCAGGCCCTCCAGCTGTCAAAAGGTAAAAAGACAAACATTTACACAAGACTCCAGGTATGCTTTTGCCACACTACATGTATACAGGGCTCTGTATAAGGAGAGAGGCCTTTTGACAGCTAGCAAAAAGATATTAAAAATAAGGAAGAAATTCTGGCCCTATTAGTTGCTGCCTGGGAACCAGAAAGGGTTGCAGTCATACACTGCTGAGGACATCAAAAGAGGATACCCCCATGCTCGGCGAAACAGACTGGCAGATAAGACCGCTAAACAAGCAGCCGAGGGCTAGGGGTGACAAGTGATGCCCCTACTACAGCTCTCGTATTGGTGGAACTGGCTGAGCTAACGCTGAACTCTATAAAATACACTGAAGCCCAAAGCCAACTAGGCAAAGAGGAAGGGGCTATCAAGACTGAAAAGGGATAGTGGGAATTGCCAAGTGGCAAATTATCGAAACCGGAGGAGCTGGCCCCCCAAGCGACCCACCTAGGCCATGATAAACTGAAAGAGCTAATTCGAAAATATTTCTTGGTTCCCCGCCTCTCTTCCCTATGCAGGACAAAATCTCAGAAATGCACCCCCTGTTCACAGGACAATGCTGCCTCTCGGCACAGACAGAAACCTCCGGGGATTCAGCTAAAAGGCACACTGTCCATTGAACACCTGGAAGTGGACTTCACTGAAATGAAACCTCACCGACACTACCCTTACCTGCTGGTCATGGTATGTATGTTCTCAGGATGGGTAGAAGATTTTCCTACCCGGACTGAAAAAGCATCAAAAGTAGCCCAGTGCCTGCTTAGTGAGACAGTTCCCAGATTTGGATTTCCTACCAGCACTGGATTGGACAATGGCCTGGCTTTTGTAGCTGATTTAGTAATAACAAGTTAGCAAAACTTTAAACATCAAGTGAAATTATATACAGCATATAGGCCCCAGAGTTCTGGGATGGTGGAAGGACCCAACCGGACACGTACAGAGACACTCTCCAACTGGATCACAGAGACGTACTGCTCCTGGGTGGACTTGTTTCTGATGGCTCTGTTCACACTCAGGATGACCCCATGGTCCCCTGGCTATTCTCCATATGAAATTGTGTATGGGAGGCCCCCTCCCATAATAAAACAGGTGTCAACAAATTTGCCTCAGGTAAGGCAAGATGAGATTTCACAGCAGAAGGAACAACTGGGTAAGGTAATAAATCAGGTAACTAAGTTTGTACAAGAAAGGGTGCCATTCCCCCTAGGGGAACAGATTCACAAATTTGTGCCCGGGGATTTGTGTCAAGGACTGGCAACACGACTCCTTGCCCCACATTGGAAGGGTCCATATACTGTTGTTCTAACCACCCCTACGGCAGTTAAAGTTGCACATATCACTCCCTGGATCCACCACATGAGGGTGAAGAGAACATACCACGCAGACCCAGAAAACGCTGAGTGGGCTGCGCAGCAGGACCCCACTGACCCTTGTGAGACTAAGATCATCCTTAAGAAGAAGGAAAAGAAGATCCTGGACAAGCCCCTTCAGGATGAAGCCGCATAATCAACTCCTGCTGCTTGGCCTCATCAACGTGATTTTGAATTTAACTTCCGTTTCAACTCAGGACAATGTTTCCGTCTCATGGGCACATTCCTATGCGGACTTCCACAACACCCGCAACGGCTGGCTACGTGGGGCTGTGTCTCTCTCTGTGATGGACGGACTTCCTTGGTGGGTGTCACTGCTCTGCCAAGGAGATTTTAAACCTGCTCTTTTCTGGGACAACAAAAAGAGACTTTCCTTTCTCTTGTCAATCATAATCTCTCCCTGCTCTCTTGGTGTAAGTCAGACGTACAGTCAATAGATTCAGGTCATGGGGTTACATTTGATGTAAATGCCAGTTTCATAGAAGTAACAAAAGCCTATACCTCATAGTTACAGAACAAAAAGGAAAAAAGCTCCCTGACCAGCAAGGAAGGACAGGCTTCTAGGTATGTTGAACAATTCTACCAAGTCTGGGATGAATATTTCTGGGTGAGCCCAGAAAAGTGTCAATCAATTACTCCTACTTCTATATGCTGGGAACAAAAGAACAAAGGGTAGGGTTTGGTGACTGTTCATTAGACCCCAAAGAACTAAAATATATGGGGTACCTATCCCCCAAACAATGTAAATGAACATTCGAGGTCACATACCACCCCAACCAGTCCATCCATTGGCCAGGCTCTGATTGGAAATATAACCCTGGAATCCACTGGATGGTTCCCAATGGAACCCAATGGCTTTGTGGGCCTAAACTTTGGCCTTGGTTACCAGTTGTCTGGGTAGGCTGCTACACACTGGGATTCACTTTTGCCCATGGCAGCATAAAGCCTAACCTACAAGAAGCCCTGGCAAACCTACCTTATTTACATGCTAGGTGGACAAGGTCTGTGTTTCAATGGTATGAGTATATTGCTGCCTTATTCATACCTTCTATAAGGACAACAGATATTATGATTAAAGTAGAGGCCTTGACTAATTTCACAAAACAGGCCTTCCTAGATGGTGCTAAAGCCATCCAAGCCTTAAATGAAGAACAAATCCAAATGAGAAAAGCAGTAATTCAAAACAGAATGGCTTTGGATATGCTCACGACTGCTCAAGGAGGGACCTGTGCTATAATTAAAGTTGAATGTTGTGGGAATGTATCAGCTGCTTCAGATGACATGAAAAAACAGGTAAAAGCAACGTCAAATGAAAAGATTCCTTTCTGGACTTTGGTCCTATCCTGGGTGAAGGTGATTGGTGGAAAACTATATTTACCATTGTTAGAGTTGCCTTGATAGTTCTGCTTTGTGGGCCCTGCATTTTACAATGTATTATGAACTTTGTAACCCAAAGGTTGGTGTCGTTCTCCCAAATTGGTGGTCGGAGAGCCAGGGTGCAATATATCCCTATGAGTGATGCTCATACTATGAGATAAGAGCATCAGGAAAGGGAAATAAGGAGGAAATAGACAGAACAGGCTCCACCTTGAAAGCAGGACTCCATCTTGGGCTGGACTGTGGACTTTGAGCTATATGCCAGTAACTATGGAAACGACATACAACTGAAAAACCAGACCCCCAACCCCCACTCCTATGGAAGAGCCCCAGGGCTCATACCTAGACTCTCCATCGCCTAAAAGAACACCCTAATTATCTGTGTAACCGAATAGAATCATAAATTCTATTATGCTTATTGATGTATGACCACAGGCCTATTGATAATTGTCCACTGTTAACTACCTAGGCTTAAAACGTAAGAATCATGGGTTAACTTTGTATCTTTCTTTTCCTTTGTTCAGACAAGTGTCAAAGAATTTTGGGAGGTGAGTTTGAGCATGTAAACTTAGAGTATATAAGGTTTTCACAAAAACTGGTCTGGGTCCTTGACTAAGAGGAGACTCTGCCTTGGGCCAGCCAGTATAATAAACTGCACTCCACTATCTGCATTGTCCTTCTTAGTGAGTTTGTTTCCCAGAATTCATGGCTACAACACACCAGCTTGATACCAAATAGAACATCAAAATAATATTTCTTAGATGAAAGACAGAGTTTTAGGTTGTCAGACTCAACTTTCCTAAGTTTAATTCCTTACCTGGGAAGCTTTAAAGTTGATGTTTAGTCCCATGTTAGAGCAATTAAATCAGGCTATCTTAGGGAAAGTGAGCTTTAAACAACTCTCCAGATTATTAAAAAAAAAAAAAAAAAAACTAAGATCACGGCATCTGGTCCCATCACTTCATGGCAGATAGAAAGGGGAAAAGTAGAAGCAGTGACAGATTTTATTTTCTTAGGCCCCAAATCATTGTGGATGGTGAATGCATCCATGAAATTAAAAGACACTTACTCCTTGGAAGGAAAACTATGACAAACCTAGACACTGTATTAAAAAGCAGAGACATTACTTTGCCAACAAAGGTCTGTATAGTCAAAGCTATGGTTTTTCTAGTAGTCACGTATGGTTACAAGAGTTGGATCATAAAGAAGGCTGAGAATCAAAGAACTGATGTTTTCAAACAGTGGTGCTAGAGAAGACTCATGTGAGTCCCTTGGACTGCAAAGAGATCAAACCAGTCAATTCTAAAGGAAATCAACCCTGAATATTCTTTGGAAGGACTGATGCTGAAGCTGAAGCTCCAATACTTCGGCCACCTGATGCGAAGAGCCAACTCATTGGAATAGACCCTGATGCTGGGAAAGATTGAGGGCAAGAGGAGAAGGGGACAACAGATGATGAGATGGTCAAATTTCATCACTGAGTCAATGGACACAAGTTTTAGCAAACTCTGGGAGCTAGGACAGAGTAGCCTGTCATGCTGCAGTCCATGGCATCTCAAAGAGTTGGACATGACTTACTGACTGAATAACAACAACCACCAGATGATTCTAATGTGACAGGAGACTCAAGATCCTCAGGACTCCACCAGCCCTGCCTTGATCAAGCAACCACACTTGGAACACCCCCACTGATGATGAATTCACTGCTTTCCAGGGAAACCCATTTCATGTTGAGATAACTCTGATTTTTCAAAATCTTCCCTTTGTTGAAGTTAAACCTGCCTTTTGGACCATCCTTCAATTTGGCCTAGCTCTGCCCACAGCACCATGGAAATCCACCCAATACACATATCAAATTCCAGAATGATACAAAGCTGGAGACCTTGTTTGAAAGCACAATTGACAGGCTGAGAGCAAATTTAATGAAATGAAATTCAACAGGCAACCTCTCTTCGTGGGGCTGAAAAAGTATGACACAAAGAGGGGATGGGAAAGAAAGGTTGCTGGCAGCAGAAGTTACTTGATAGATTCTGGAGTGGGGCTGGAGGGCTGGAGGGGACTCCACCTGAGCCATCAGGGTGATGCAGCTTATGCTCTCCCAGGCTGCATTCACAGACATGAGATCTCCAGAAGGGAGACACACCTGTAGGAAAAAACTAAGGTGACCACATTTAGATAGAGTGTGATAGAGCGATGGAGTGTGATAGGGAAAACCAGAGAAGAATGAACCCAACGGTGAACGATTGTTAAATGAAGAACTGTTGGGGGAAAGGCGATGAAAAATAACATATTCAAGTAAGGACCAGGTAACTAGCATTTGAGGATATACTCTGTGCTGGGTGCCCTACATACATCACTTCAGATAATCATCAAGATAGCCTCTGAAGTTACCTAATTAACAGGAAGATGTTTACAGGGCCTCAAGGGATAACATTAGAAAGAAGGGGAGGGTTCAAAGCTTTAACGAGACAGATACCTTCAATTATCTTGCTTTCCTTTTCTTTTTGGGTCTCCTTCAGAGAAGAAGGTGATGACATGCCTCAGTTCATTGGTCCACAGACTCCTCTAATTATTAATTTACTCCTTTGTTTATTCATGTGTATATTTTAAGTCCCCATGGCCCACCAGCATTTCTCTCCTCCTTTATAAACAACATATACTCTTCTATTTGCATATGTTCTTATAAAATTTTGCATTTATTCTGTAAATTTTCTTTTCCTATACATCACCATTTTCCACTAGAGACTGTACCTTTTTCTTGTTAATTTGCGTATTTTTCAGACATGAGTCTCTTGTTGGCATTAGAACTTGATTCATAGTCTGTTAACATTCTAATCTTTGTAATAACATTGCTCAGAGGTAAACAAAATCAACTTCTCTTCTTTAAGATTTCACATTTGAGCTTTCCATTAATAAATCCCCACCTTAAGGTCACAAAGAAGTTCTACATTTTCTTCTAATAATTGTACAGTTTAAACTTTTACATTTAGGTCTTTTAGTCATCTGGAATCTGCCTTTGTATATGATGTTTGACAAGATCAACTTTATTCTTCTCTGTGTAATGAGTCTGTTCATCCAGTAGTGTCTAATATACAATCTTTCCTTTTCCCATTGACATGTGGTGCCACCTTTACAATATATTAACTTCCAATCAATACACGAATCTGTGGAACTCTCTGTTCTGTTCCACTGATCAATTTGCCTGGCCTTGTACCAATATCGCACTGTTTTCATTACTATGGCTTGGTAGCCTGTCTCAGTATCTGCCAGGAAATGTTATATTCAGTTTTCTTCTGCAAGCTTGGCTTATTATAGAAAAGTTCTGGAGACCTGCTGTATAGTTAGCATTATTGTACTGTACATTTGCCAGGAGCAATGATTTGATGTGTTTACTACAATTTTTAAAAAGACATTGGCTTACTATTTGTGCACTTTTATCATTCTGTATAAATTTTCAATTTCCGTTCAGTTGCTCAGTCGTGTCCAACTCTTTGTGACCCCATGGACTGCAGCACACCAGGCTTCCCTGTCCATCACCAACTCCTGGAGCTTGCTCAAACCCATGTCCATTGAATAGGTGATGCCATCCAACCATCTCATCTTCTGTCATCTCCTTCTCCTCCTGCCTTCAATCTTTCCGAGCATTAGGATCTTTTCCAATGAGTCAGTTCTTTGCATCATGTGGCCAGAGTTTTGGAGCTTCAGCATCAGTCCTTTAAATGAATATTCAGGACTGAGTTCCCTTAGGACTGACTGGTTTGATCTCCTTGCTGTCCAAGGGACCCTCAAGAGTCTTCAACCCCACAGTTCAAAAGCATCAATTCTTCATTGCTCAGCTTTTTTATGAAATTTCTACTAAATTTTTAAGTAGAGGCTTTCAAATTCATCCAAAAATCCAAATGGAATTTTCATCAGGATTGAATGGAAATTATACATAATCTAGGAAAAATTGCCATCTTCATTATATTAGTCATTTCATCCAAGAGCATGAAATGTTTCCCCATTTATTCAGATCATCTTCTATGCTCTTTATTTATATTAAAAAATTTTCCCCATAGAGCACGTGCATAATCTTGGATAAATTAATTCCTAGATACAGTCTGTCTTGTAGAAGTTCCTATATACAGACTGATAAACAAATGATATCAGGGACTTCCCTAGTATCTTAGGGACTTCCCTAAGACTCCTTGCTCCCAATGCAGGGGGCCAGAGTTCAATCTCTGGTCAGGGAACTAAGGCCCCACATGCCGCAACTAAAGATCCTGCATGCCACAAAGAAGATCAAAGGTCCCATGGGCTGCAAGTAAGACTGGGCTGGGCAGTGCAGTGCATGCTCAGTGGCTTCTGACTCTCTGCAGCCCCACGGACTGTGGCCCACCAGATTCCTCTGTCCATGGATTTTCCAGGAAATAATACTGGAGTGAGATGCCACTCCCTTCTCTAGAGGATCTTCCTGAACCAGGGATCAAACCCATGTCTCCTGCATTGCAGGCAGATTATTAATCATCTGAGCCACCAGGAAGCCCAATAAATAAATTAGGCACAGCCAAATAAATATTTTACAAAATGATATCAGTATAACTGAGAAGCTTCTGGTTAATATGGGATTTTCTCAACACCATTCATATCCTGTGCTACCCAGCAATAGCAGTTGTGTGCAGAACAACTAACCCAGCTGCCATGGGCCACTCCACTCAAGACCCTTCACCCTCCTGGTCTGTCCTCCATCTGCTTCAGGTCCCCAGTGTGTGATAACCAGTATCTTCCTGGAACTTGGTCTGTAACTGCAGCACCACAGACCTGAAGACCCTGTTTTTCCCAGCTGGTTGCTATTCACTGTCCCAACTGAGGGGCTCAAGCAGATCATATACTCAGGGAGTGCCCCCAACAAAGCAGATTTCAGCTCAGACAAAGGAAAGACTTTCTGACCCAGCTTCCCTAGGAAGGAAAAGTACTGCCCCCTTCTCTCTTAAAGTGTCCTCTATGCAGGAGGTCCTGGTGTGAGACTGAGTCCCCACATACGAGCTGAGGTCTCCCATCCTGAGTACATGGAGCTCTTGTCTGCTGGAGAGGTTGGGGAAGAAGAGAGAGAGAAGGACCTGGCATCTCTGTGGCACATCTTTGGACTCAATAGGCAAAGGCCAGGCTCCACTGTCTCCCTGGCACTCAGAGAGTCACGGCCCCCATTTCATTTCATTTTCAGAGGGTGCACTCACATACACAGTGTGAATCTTATTTCTTACCCTGGGTTCATAAAATGAGCCAGGCAGCTTTTATCCTCCTCCATTGTCTGGAACAACCAGTATATGTTAGAAAACAACTGTCTCTTGCAAGTTTCTTAGACTTTACCTGAAAAGTAGTTTTGAGCTTAGAATTCCAGAGAGGGGAAGCCATTAAATTCCATTCCAGTTTATTTCATATTTATTTATGATTCTCTTTAAATTTTCTATTAAATTTGTGCTAAGAGTGACATCTTCTATTTTCCAAGAAATGTATCCACTTCACCTGCTTTTAAGTTCACTCACATATAGTTATTCATAGCAGAGAAAAAGCCATAAGTATAATGGAAGCATTAAAAATTAGTCATGTAAAGATTGATGCAGTCCAAGTTAGATGCATGAAACAGGGCACTCAAAGCCGGTGCACTGGGACAACCCAGAGGGATGGGATGAGGAGGGAGGTGGGAGGGGGTTTGGGGTGGGAGACACATGTACACCTGTGGCTGATTCATGTCAATGTATGGCAAAAACCACCACAATATTGTAAAGTAAGTAGCCTCCAATTAAAATTAATTTTAAAAATTAGTCATGTAAATTAAGAGATATTTAATTATGAAACTAATGAAATGTTCAGGATTAACTTTTACAACCAGGGGCCAGGAATTGCAACACCGCAGTACTCTTGCCTGGAAAATTCCACGGACAGAGGAGCCTGGTAGGCTGCGGTCCATGGGGTCGCTAAGAGTCGGACACGACTGAGCGACTTCACTTTCACTTTTCACTTTCATGCATTGGAGAAGGAAATGGCAACCCACTCCAGTGTTCTTGCCTGGAGAATCGCAGGGACGGGGGAGCCTGGTGGGCTGCCGTCTATGGGGACAGACAGAGTCAGACACGACTGAAGCGGCTTAGCAGCAGCAGCAGGTTTACCCTGGCTAGCTGCTCTGTGATGCCATCTAGTGGCTTCATTATAGATTGCCACAATTCTAAGACCCAAATTAGCCAAAACCTCCAGGTCACTGGCAGAAATTCCACGAATTCCCCAGTTTGCTGGTGGTCCAATGCTGCAGATTGAGGCCACCAGACTCCTGCTCACTTTGAAGTCTCTTAAGAGATTGTTTGCTGTTGCCTCCCCGCCCCCCAGACCCCACCCTCACATTCTTACCACAGACCTCCCAGAAAAGATGAAAACTAAAGACCACAGCCATTGAGAACACGGGCAGGATACATCTTCAATACTGATATACCAAGTTAATATTATTGTGAGGTGTTTCTATAATTTTTGTTATTTTTTTATATTTCTGTTGTGTCTATTTACTTGACCATTCTCTTTCTGTATCTTATTTAATTTTATTTATTTTCTTTTCCCCCAACACATTTGTTAGAGCTTATCAATCTCTATCAAGAGAATGAGAGACTAGAGATCTCTTCAAGAAAATTAGAGATACCAAGGGAACATTTCATGCAAAGATGGGCTCAATAAAGGACAGAAATAGTACGGACCTAATAGAAGCAGAAGATATTAAGAAGATGTGGCAAGAATACACAGAAGAACTATACAAAAAGATCTTCATGACCCACATAACCATGATGGTGTCATCACTCACCTAGAGCCAGACATCCTGGAATGCGTAGTCAAGTGGCCCTTAGGAAGTATCACTACGAACAAAGCTAACGGAGGTGGTGGAATTACAGTTTAGCTATTTCAAATCCTAAAAGATAATGCTGTGAAAGTGCTGCACTCAATATGTAGGCAAATTTGGAAAACTGAGCAGTGGCCAGTATTGGAAAAGGTCAGTTTTCATTTCAATCCCAAAGAAAAGCAATGCCAAAGAATGTTCTAGCTATAGCACAATTGCACTCATCTCACACGCTAGCAAAGTAATGCTCCAAATCCTCCAAGCCAGGCTTCAACAGTATGTGAACGATGAAATTCCAGATGTTCAACCTGGTTTTAGAAAAGGCAGAGGAACCAGGGAGCAAATTGCCAACATCCGTTGGATCATTGAAAAAGCAAGAAAGTTCCAGAAAAAAAAAATCTACTTCTGCTTTATTGACTACGCCAAAGCCTTTGACTGTGGATCATGACAAACTGGAAAATTTTTCAAGAGATGGGAATACCAGGCCACCTTACCTGCCTCCTGAGAAATCTGTACGTAGGTCAAGAAGCAACAGTTAGAACTGGACATGGAACAACTGATTGGTTCCAAATCAGGAAAGGAGTATGTCAAGGCTACATATTGTCATCCTGCTTATTTAACTTACATGTAGAGTACATGTGAAATGCCGGGCTGGATGAAGCACAAGCTGGAATCAAGATTGCCGGGAGAAGTATTAATAACCTCAGAAAGGCAGATGACACCATCCTTATGGCAGAAAACGAAGAACTAAAGGACCTCTTGATGAAAGTGAAAAAGGAGAGTGAAAAAGTGAAAAATTCAACATTCAGGAAACTAAGATCATGGCATCCAGTCCCATCACTTCATGGCAAATAGGTGGGGAAACACTGGAAACATGGAGAGACTTTATTTTGGGGGGCTCCAAGATCACTGAAGATGGTGACTGCAGCCATGAAATTAAAAGACACTTGTTCCTTGGAAGAAAAGCTATGACTAACCTAGACTGCATATTAAAAAGCAGAGATATTACTTTGCCAACAAAGGACCATCTAGACAAAGCTATGGTTTTTCCAGTAGTCATGAATCGATGTGAGAGGTGGACTACAAAGAAAGCTGAGCGCCATGAAGAATTGATGCTTTTGAACTGTGGTGTTGGAGAAGACTCTTGAGAGTCCCTTGGACTGCAAGAAGATCAAACCAGTCAATCCTAAGGGAAATCAGTCCTGAATATTCATTGGAAGGACTGATGCCAAAGCTGAAGCTCCAATGCTTTGCCCACCTAATGCAGGATCATTGGAAAAGACCCTGATGCTGGGAAAGATTGAAGGCAGGAGGAGAAGGGGATGGCAGAGGATGAGATGGTTGGATGGCATCACTGACTTAATGGACATGAGTTTGAGTAAGCTCCGGGAGTTGGTGATGGACAAGGAGACCTAGTGTGCTGCAGTCTGTGGGGTCACAAACAGTCGGACATGACTCAGTGACTGGACTGAACTGATCAATCTCTTTTATTTAGTCAAAGCAGCAGCCTTTGGTTTTTTAATTTTTCTATCTGGGGGCTATAAATATTTTAATTATTTATTGTTTAATATGCCATCAAATCCATCCTTTTAAAGTGTAAAATTCATTTAGTTCAGCTTGCTCAAACTCATGTCCATCAAGTCGGTGATGCCATCCAACCATCTCATCCTCTGTTGCCCCCTTCTCCTCCCGCCTTCAATCTTTCTCAGCATTAGGGACTTTTCCAATGAGTCAGTCTTTGCATCAGGTGGCCAAAGTACTGGAGTTTCAGCTTCAGCGTCAGTCCTTCCAGTGAATTTTCAGGACTGATTTCCTTTAGGACAATTATTTGGTCTTTAGTATATTCAGGAGAATGTGCAAACTATTACCACTAATTTAAGGACATTTTCATTACCCCCAAAAGAGTACCCATACCCATAAGCCATCATTTTCTACTTCCTTCTTTGCCCACTGCTCTGTTTTATGTCTCCATGAATTTCTTATCCTGGATAGATCATATAAAAGGAATCAGAGAATAAGTAGCCTTTTATAACTGGTTTCTTTCACTTAGCATAGTGTTTTCAAGGTTCATCCACATTGTGGCAGGTATCAATCCCTCTTCCTTTTTATGGTGGAATATATTCTGTTGCATAGGCATACCACATTTTATTCATCCATTCATTAGTTGATATATATATTTGAGTTTCTACCTTTGGGGCTATTAAAAATAATACTGCTATCAACATTCATGTAGGGGCTTCCCGGTAGCCCAGTGGTTAAGAAACTGCCTTGCTATGTGAAGGAGGAAGGTTTGATCCCTGGTCAGGGAAGATTCCACATGCCTTGGAGCAACTAAACTCATGTGCCACAACTAGAGTGAGTGGACACAATAAAGATCCCATGTGCCACAACTATAACTCGACCCATCCAAATAAATAAATATATATTTTTTAATTCACGTACAAGGTTTTGTGTGAACATATGTTTTCAGTGGGGCTTCCCTGGTAGCTCAGTTGGTAAAGAATCTTCTTGCAATGCAGGAGACCCTGATTCAATTCCCTGGTCAGGAAGATCCCCTGGAGAAGGGATAGGCTACCCACTCCAGTATTCTTGGTCTTCCCTGATGCCTCAAACTGTAAAGAATCTGCCTGCAATACAGGAGACCTGGTTCGATCCCTGGCTTGGGAAGATCCCCTGGAGAAGGGAAAGGCTACCCACTCCAGTATTCTGACCTGGAGAATTCCATGGACAAAGGAGCCTGGCAGACTACAGTCCATAGGGTCACAAAGAGTCAGACACAACTGAGCGACTTTCACTCATTCACTCATGTTCTCAGTTCTGAGTATATAACTTGGAGTCAAATGATTGAGTCAGGTGATAAAGCTGTTTAGCTCTTTAAGGAACTGACAAACTTTTCCACAGTGGCTATAACAGTCTACATTTCCATCAGCAAAATGAATAAGGGTTTCAATTTCTCCACATGCCTAATGGGTACAAAGAAGTATCTCATTATGGTTTTGACTTGAATTTCCCTGGTAACTAATGATGGTGATCATCTTTTCATTTGCTTATTGGCATTTGTCAATCTTCTTTGGACAACTATCTATTCAAAATTATTTGCCCATTTTTAATTGGGTTCTTTGTCTCTTTATTGTTGATTGTTGATAAGTTCATAAGTTGTTGATAAGTAAGAGTTACTTATCTGAATACTGAATACTATTCAGTTACTTATTCTGAAAACTAGACTTTTTCTCTACCAACTTTGAACAATTTCTTTGGCCAAAGATTTTATCTGTACACTCAGAAAGTAAATAGCAGCATTGAGAGAAAGCAGTAAATGAGCAAGAGCGAAGGTCAGAGTACACATATCAACTGTTTATCCCATCAGGGCTCTGGAATGCCTAGACTTTACCATCCCAGCACCACAGATTTGGATCTTTGCTAAGATTTCTGCAATAAATCCCTACTTTTAGTCCATGATCTTGAGGATATTATTGATCCTTCCAAACTTCATCTGTAAAATGGAGATATTACCCTTGAAACTCCTCTTGAGTATTATATGATATAATGTATAGAAAAACTTGGGGCTTCCCAGATGGCTCAGGGGTAAAGAATCCACCTGTCAATGCAGGAGACATGAGTTTGATCCCTGGGTTGGGAAGATCCCTTGGAGGAAGAAATGGCAACCCACTCCAGTATTCTTGCCTGGAGAATTCCATGGACAGAGGAGCCTAGTGGGCTACAGTCCAAGGGGTCACAAAGAGTCAGACACAGTTGGGTGACTTAAATTTGAAATAGTAGCTCCACCTCCTCTCATTTTAGTGTTTATTCCCACATATTGCCTTCCAAAATCTTAATTTCACACATTCCAACTGTTTAAATATACTGAATGTGTAAAACAGATAGCTAGTGAGAAGCTGCTGTATAACACAGGGAGCTCAGCTTGGTGCTCTGTGATGAGCTAGAAGGGTGTGACAGGTGGCGGGGGCGGGAGGATATATATTTACTTACAGCTGATTCAAGTTGTTGTACAGCAGAAACTAACACAACCTTGCAGAGCTATTACACTCTAATTTTTAAAAATTAAAAAATAAGTGATCTAATACTTGCATATAAGTTTCATAGGAAAGTACAAATCAATATATTCAAGAATGTATATGTTGTTTAGGAGAAAAAGTTCTCATAGAGAATTTACACAGAAATAACTATGGAACTCTTTTTTTAAAATACAAGAAATTGTATCACAGATATTACATTCAATTTACATAAATTCATGTAGTTCTATTATATAATTAAAATTTAAAAATAAATATAATGAAGGTTTTCTTCCCATAATGATTTTGGCCTGCTATGGGAAGAGGTCATATTCCCTAGTTAGATGTATATGTTAGATAAACATAATGTATATATGTATTTTGGAGAAGGAAATGGCAACCCACTCCAGTGTTCTTGCCTGGAGAATCCCAGGGACGGGGGAGCCTGGTGGGCTGCTGTCTATGGGGTCGCACAGAGTCGGACATGACTGAAGCGACTTAACAGCAGCAGCAACGTATATGTATTTCCCTATGACCAGAATTCTAGAACAACTTTATGTTGCACAAGCTTAAAAGAGCCATAAGTTAAACACTAGCCTTCTTTTCTGATCTCATTTCTAAATATGGTCTCTGGCTTATTATTTCCCACAAATGTTGCTAAATGGACTTTTATCCTAAAGCTTCATTTGTAAAAAAGAATATTAACATAAAAGAATCCTCACTAGAACTCTAGTTCAGATCAGTTCATTTCAGTCGCTCAGTCATGTCCAACTCTTTGCGACCCCATGAATCGCAGCACACCAGGCCTCCCTGTTCATCATCATCTCCTGGAGTTCACTCAGACTCACCTCCATCAAGTCAGTGATGCCATCCAGCCATCTCATCCTCGGTCTTCCCCTTCTCCTCCTGCCCCCAACCCCTCCCAGCATCAGAGTCTTTTCCAATGAGTCAACTCTTCTCATGAGGTGGCCAAAGTACTGGAGTTTCAGCTTCAGCATCATTCCTTCCAAAGAAATCCCAGGGCTGATCTTCTTCAGAATGGACTGGTTGGATCTCCTTGCAGTCCAAGGGACTCTCAAGAGTCTTCTCCACACCACAGTTCAAAAGCATCAATTCTTCAGTGCTCAGCCTTCTTCACAGTCCAACTCTCACATCCATACGTGACCACTAAGGAAGCTATATTACTCCGTTTTTCCAGACACCCAGTAGCAGAAAGCATACATTTTATTTAAAAGATTCAAAAGACTATTGTTTACAAAAGTGACTCACATATAATCGGAAGAATAAGTCAAAAAGTGGATACATGAGGAATTGAGAATTCTTTTTTCAGCAGTGTCTGATATACCCATACTTCTCAAAATCAATTTCAGTCTTCACCATTCCAGGATAGCTTGACAGGGGAGCTATTCATTCAAAAAGGATGCTCAATGAGAAATCATCGGCTCAGCAGATCATACCCACACAAAGGAAGAGGTAATTTTAGAAAATTAAGAGCCTCATAGCTCAAAGGGTAAGGCACTCCTAAGGTGATATTCTTAGTTTTGCATATGTTTTCTCCTTTATGCATATAAAGATTCTTATTTCCAAAAGCCATGAGTTTGGCTTAAGGTAAAGTTTGTTTGCATTTAATTTTGTATCCTTTTCATTTTGATGTAATGCTGTAGTGAAAAATCTTATTCACCCTTGAAGAATGAAGGGAAGAAATATTTAGGGAGCTTGGGATGGACATGCGCACACTTTTTGTGGCAAGACTACTGGAATGATTTGCCATTCCCTCCTCCACTAGACCACGTTTTGTCAGAACTCTGCACTGTGACCCGTCTGTCTTGGGTGGTCCTACACGGCATGGCTGGTAGCTTCAAGTCATAGAAGCCCCTTTGCCATGACAAAGCTGTGATCCATGAGAGGGTGATTACATGAAGGACAATCATCCATGAAGGGCAGTGACTGCAGCCATGAAATTAAAAGACATTTTCTCCTTTGAAGAAAAGTTATGACAAACCTAGACAGCATGTTAAAAAGCAGAGACATCACTTTGCTGACAAAGGTCCATCTAGTAAAAGCTATGGTTTTTCTGGTAGTCATATACAGATATAAAAGTTGGACCATAAACAAGAGCGCTGAAAAACTGATGCTTTCAAACTGTGGTGCTGGAGTAGACTCTTGAGAGTCTCTTAGACAGCAGGAGATCAAATCACTCAATCCTAAAGGAAATCAACCCTGAGTATTCATTGGAAGGACTGATGCTGAAACTGAAGCTCCAATACTTTGGCCACCTGATGTGAAGAGCCAACTCATTGGAAAAGACCCTGATTCTGGGAAAGACTGAAGGCAAGAGGAGAAGAAGGCAGCAGAGGATGAGATGGTTAGATAGCATCACTGATACAATGGAGATGAATCTGAGCAAACTCTGGGAGATAGTGAAGGACAGCAAAGCCTGGTGTCCTACAGTCCATGGGGTCACAAAGAGTCAGACACAAGTTAGGGACTGAACAACAACAACAATGTACCACTGCTATATTTAAAACGAATAATCAGCAAGGATCTAGTATACAGCTGTTGCTGCTAACTCGCTTCAGTCATGTCCGACTCTGTGCAACCCCATAGATGGCAGCCCACCAGGCTCCTCTGTCTCTGGGATTCTCCAGGCAAGAATACTGGAGCAGGTGGCCATTTCCTTCTCCTAGTATACAGCACATGGGACTATGTTCAATGTTATGTGGCAGCTGGATAGGAGGGGGATTTGGGGAAGAATGGACACATGTATATCTATGGCTGAGTCCCTTTGCTGTCCACCTGAAACTATCACAACACTGTTAAACAGCTATACTCCAGTATAAAACAAAAAGTTATCAAAGAAAATTTTAAAAATAAAATAATAAATCTTATTCACCTTCCATATGAATGTGGCTGATACTTTCTATTGTTGGTTGGAGAAAGAATGAGAACATTAATACTGTTCTGTCCACATGGCAGCCACTTAAATTCTGGTTACACTGAGGAAGGAAAATATTCATAAGATTCCATAATCCAACTGAAATTCCTTATATTCACCAAATGAATTTACTTTAACAGAAAGAACATGTTACACATATAATGATTTGCAAGAGAGCCCTCATATTTAATCTTCATACCATTTGATTCTCATTAGATTTTTTACATAACTGATCCAAGGCTAAAAATGACTAAAAATCCCATGACTACTCTTCCTGCTGATGGTGCCTCTGAACTGGTACAGAGTTAAAAATGTCATTTCCACAAATGAAAATTGCCTTTACTGAAATTCAACAATTTCATGGTAATTATCCATCCATATTTACTTTTTAAAATGCTTTCATTTGGATAACATTTCATTGAATATCATCAAATAAGTTTTCTTTGGGGCACAGTGATTTTCATACTGTCAACTAATAACCAGTCAGGTGTGTGTCTTGATGCTTCCCAGAATCACCCTTTTTTCATTTTCCTTTTGAAGTCAGTACTTTCCTTCTTAGTTTCAGGAGTATTTTATACTGAAGTGACAAGCCATTTCCCAGATTTTTAGAAAAAGAAATTTTGCTGTTAAATATGTGGACAAATTTAGCCACTGAAACGCAACCTCCTATTAACTCATTCACTACCAGAGAGCTCATAAACCAAGCTATCATCTCACCACTTTACCAAGAGTTCCCCTGGCAGTCCCACACACCTATGGGTGGGATCCCCTGAAGGTGTATACACAGGTGGCTCTCTGCTTGAACGAGTATCAGAATCACCTGGAAACTCATGCTGCTGGTTCCATGACCGTGATTTGAAAACCACTGCATAAAGCCCCATACATTAACCTCCACTCTAGAGAGATACCACATTTTCTTTAAGGTTAAAAACACACACCAACTTTAAGGTTAAACAGATTAAAATGGGTAAAATCTTTAAGAACTGTTTGCAGCCTGCACCTACTCCAGTTATCCTGGATTCCATAATCACTTGCTGAAGTCACTGCTACTGATTCTGTGGCTTTCTGGATTCTAGGATCCTGAATCCTGTTATTTTACCAAAATTTCCAGAATTTTCTAGACTCCCTCTATTTCACTACTAGACTACTGTTGCTCTTGTCTCAGTATCACAGCATTACAGCATTACTGCTATTTATTTACTGACTCGAAAAAAAACCCAGTGAAGAAAAGGCTTAGCCCCTTTTCTGAAGGCAGATGGAAACTGCTCACCAGGTCATGATTTCTCTAAAGCACTTTTAAGAATTCAACATTTATTACAATCAGTAAGTCTCTGTACATTTTAAAGTTTTACTGAATTTGTTACAATACTACTTCTGTTTTACGTTTCAGTTTTTTGCACGTGTAATCTTAGCTCCCCGAGTAGGTATCCAATCCACAGACCCTACACTGAAAGGTGAAGTCTTAAACTCTGTCTGCCAAGGAAGTTCCTGTGTACATTTTAACACATTTCCATACTCAGAGGGAGGGGAATATCCTGTATTGTTCTTCATTACTGCAAATACCATAACAGCTTGTGAACAGTTCTGAGAGGTAAAAATACATCCTCAGTGGACTAACGACTTGCAACAGACACAGCATAAGGGCAGGAGAGGTGGGAATGTGGCTGGACTCACATCCCCCTTACAGTCATCTTAATTTATTCCTCTGCAGTCCAAGCCACTTACAATACATTTAAAACATAGCTTAGGCTTTGTTAGAGCCCCTGGCAGAAAGCAGGTTTGCACACGGCACTGTTTTTCAGTCATAGAGCAAAATCATGTACTGATTTGTTGTTGTTTAGTCACTAAGTTGTATCCGACTCTGCCACCCCATGGACTCTAGCCTACTAGGCTCCTCTGTCCATGGGATTTCCCAGGCAAGAATACTAGAGTGGGTTCCTTCCCAGGGCATCCTATAGACCCAGGGATCAAACTCCCATCTCCTGCACTGGCAGGAGGATTCTTTATTGCTAAGCCACCAGGGAAGCCCAAGTCCCATTACCTGTGTCTAATACTGTATGTGAGATAGTTCAGGGAGCAGTCATGGGTAACCTTTATGAAAAACAAAACCCCTTTCTGAATGATCTTCTCGCAGCTAACACAATAATTCAAGCCAATGCCAAAGCATTAATAATTAATTTATGGTATTAATTAACAATTAATTTATGGTAAAGAGAAGGATTTAAAAGCACCTTGTTAAAGGACTTCCCTAGTGGCCCAGTGGTTAAGACTCTGCCTTCCACTGCAGTGGGGCATGGGTTTGATCCCTGGTTAAAGAACTAAGGTCTCACATGCTGTCGAGTGTGGCTAAATTTTTTTAAGAATAAAAGCATCTTATTAATACAAGATAAAACACAGTGTATCAGGTATCAGAGATCATCTGTTTCACTTGTACAGCCCCAGGCTCTATTTAAGAGTCAGAGAGGAAAACTCTAATTGTGATAACACCCAAAATTAGGTGGCCATCTTAGCAGCTAAGAAGATGGAGAACATTTCAGTCATGTTGCCACTGTCTGGTTTTAGCTCCCTAATTTATACTCGCCTTCTCTGAACTTCTGAGGCCTCTTCCCCGTCACACTCAGAAAGAGAAAAATCTTATACTATAGAGCAATGAAATTGGCTTCCAATGGCCAAAATATATATAACAAATATAACAGGGAGGCTTCTTGCTTCAAAAGCACACCTCAGGGTTCCCCTTAGGGTATTCCCTGCCGTAGGCAAGAGAAGCCACAGAGGCAAGAAATGCCTTCATTAGTCCACAAAGACCAGTCAGGAGCTGCCTCCACTGCTTTCCAGACTCCATCCCCACCACCTTCTTCCCCTTTCATTAGGAAAAGCTCTCATTTCAACACCTAACATTGGTTGACCAGACCTCAGGGTAAATGAATGCCAACACTTCATCTACCCCAGGTATCTACTTTTATATATCTTATCACTGATTAGAGACTGAATTGTTTTCTCCCTTTACATGTATTCTAGCCATAAGCAAGTCTGTGCAGGGGCTTGGTGGCTCAGCGGTAAAGAATCCGCCTGCAAGGCAGGAGAAGCAGGTTCAATCTCTGGGTCAGAAAGATCCCCTGGAGGAGAGCATGGCTACCCACTCCAGTATTCTTGCCTGGAGAATCCCATGGACAGAGGAGCTTGGCCAGCCACAGTCCATAGGGTTGCAGAGAATCAGACAAGACTGAAGCAACTCCACGCAAGTGCAAATTTGTAGGGGAGCACCTAAGACCACTTTCTGGAAATGGAAGGAATGTGGTGGGTAGAAGGCATGAGCCAGAGGACAAAGGTGCCTTAGGGACTGGAGCCCTTCTCTCCTGGCATGAGTATCTCACACAGTAGCAGCTTGAATGCAGAGAGCATTTCATCTCCTTTCCCACCCCCTGGTCCCACCCAGCTCTGCTCCAGCTATTCAGATGCCAAGCTTCTGGGCTCATTCGGACATATGAAGGTGTTTCTGGTTGTCACAAGGACTGGTAGCCCTAGCATTTCCCAGACCTCCTTGCTCATCTCTCCAAACGGCAGAGAGTGTGTATGGGGCGGAGGGGGTGTCACTCTATGTATGTGGATCAAATGCAGCAGCTGCACGTTATAGCATGCACATCTATGAAGGGGCTAAATTTTTCCCTTCCAGCATTACCGAGATATTGACCTATAGCACTGTGTAAGTTTAAGGTATACAACATAAAGATCTGCCTTGTGTACCTCATGACATGATAACCACAACAGGTTAAGTGGTAATAGAGAGACAAAATAAAACAATCAATTCATGTAGCTACAAAATAACAGGAAAACATTTTTTTTCCTCCTTATGAGAACTTCTAGGGTTTACTCTAACAACTGTCATATATAACCTATAGCAGTGTTATTTATATTTATCTCATTGTACATTACATCCCTAGTATTTATTCTATAACAGGTTTCTTCCTCATTACCATCTTCATCCAATTATCTCTCTCCCCAGCCACTGCCTCTGGTAAACACAAATCTGGTCTCTTTTTCTATGAGTTTGTTTGGTTTTGAAGTAGCATGGGCCTGCAACACTGTTATTTCCCTTTATACAACATAGTGATTAGATATTTCTATACATTCAAAATGACCACCACAATAAATCTAGTTCCCACCTGTCACCATGTAAAGATACTACATTATTATTGACCATATTCCCCACACTGCACATTTCATACCTGTGACATTTATTTGGTAACCAGAAGTTTGTCCCTCTTAATCTCCTTCACCTATTTCTCTCATCCCCCTTGCTCCCTACCCTCTGGTAACCACCCATTTGTTCTCTGTGACTCTGTTCCTGTTTTGCTCTGTTTGTTCATTTGTTTTGTTTTGTTTTTAGATTCTACATAAAGGGAAATCACACAGTATTTTTCTTTCTCTGTCTGACTTTGTTCACTTAGAATAATACCCTCTAGGTCCATCCGTGCATGCTCAGTCGCTCAGTCACGTCTGAGTCTTTGTGATCCCATGGATTGCAGCCCACCAGGCTCCTGTGTCCATGAGATTTCCCAGGCAAGAATACTGGACTGGGTTGCCATTTCCTGCTTTAGAAGATCTGCCCAACCTAGGGATCAAACCTGTGTCTCTAGCATTGGCAGGCAGGTTCTTTAACACTGAGTCAGCTCAGAAGCCCCTAGGTCCATCCATGTTGTCACAAATCGCAAGAATTCATTTTTTTATAATTAATATTCCACGGTACATACATACCACATATTCTTTTCCATTCCTATGAGCACATTAGTTTCTTCCGTATCTTGGCTACTGTATACAATGCTACAATGAACAATAAAGTATACATATATATATATATATTTGAATTAATTTTTACTTTCTTTGGATAACTACTTCAAAGTGGAATTGCTGGATCATAAGGTGCTTTATTTTTAATGTTTTGAGGAAACTCCATACTCCTTTTCTTAGAAAGTTAGGCACTTAGTCATGTCTAACTCTTTATTACCCCATGGACTGTAGCTCACCAGGCTCATCCATGGAATTCTCCAGGCAAGAATACTGAAGTGAGTTGCCATTTCCTTCTCCAGGGGATCTTCCCAACCCAGGGTTAGAACCCAGGCCTCCTGCATTGTGGGTGGACTCTTTATCGACTGAGGCATCAGGGAAAACACTAACAGCCACATTTCCATAGTGAGTGCACCAATTTCCATTCCCACCAACAGTGCACAAGGGTTTCCTTTTCTGCACATCCTCATCAACAGCTTTTATTAATATTTGTTTGTTTTTGATGATAGCTATTCGGACAGATATGTTGAGCATCTTTTCATGTGTCTGTTGGCTGTCTGTTTATTTAGAAAAGTATCTATTCAAGAGTCCTGCCTATGTTTTTATTGGGTGTTTTTTTTTTTATATTGAAGTATATGAATTCTTTGAATATTTTGGATATTAATCCCTTATTGGATATATCATTTGCAAAAATCCTTCTCCCATTCAGTAGACATTGCAAATATCTTCTCATATTGATAGTTTTCTTCAATATACAAAAGTTTTTTATTTGACGTAGTCCCATTTGCCTATTTTTCCTTTTGTTGCCCTTGCCTGAGGAGACATATCAAAAAAAAAAAAATACTGCCAAAACTAATGTCAAAGAATATACTACTTATGTTTCTTTCTAGGAGTTTTATAGTTTTAGGTCTTACATTTAAGTTTTTACTCCATTCTGAGTTTATTTTTGTCTATGCTGTGAGAAAGTAGCCATTTTCCCAGCACCGTTTATTGACAAGGTTGTCTTTTCACCAGTGTATCTCCTTGCCTCCTTTGTCATAGATTAATTGCCCATAGAAGTGTGGAGGTCATTTCTGAGCTTGCTATCCTGCTCCACTGATCCATGTGTCTGTTTTTGTGCCACTCTTTTGAAGACTAAAACTTTAGTATACCTCGAAATCAGAGAGCATGATACCTCTTGTTCTTTTTTTCTTAAGATTGGTTTGGATATTCAGTCTTTTGTGTTTTCATACAAAATTTAGAATTATTTATTTTAGTTCCATGAAAATCACCACTGGCAGTAATGTTTTGATCTGGATCATGTCGAATCTGTAGATTGCCTTGGATAGTATGGTGATTTCAACAATGTTAATTCTTTCAATCCATGAGCTTTTTATCAAGAAAATGTTCAAATACGGACAAAGAATAGCATAATCAACTATCATATCACTCAGCCCTACATAATTCAGTGTGCACTGCTATAAGAACATTTTCTTATATAAGCAGAACACCAATAAAATTTCTTGATATCATCTAACATCCAGTCCATATTCAATCCTGAATTGGAGAAAAATATTTTTATTTTGTGTGGATATCAAGAAAACTGATTAACCTTGAAAAACTGATGATAGTAATATGAATATAGACGCTGAACAACTACAAAGAGAAATAAAATTTAACATTTGGTTTGTCCAGCTGTATTAAAATAACTCATTAAGACAATTTGTTCAACTGGTTGATATTTATCCCCAATGACAACAAATCATAACATTTATGCACATCATTAAATGTGTTCCGGACTACAGCTGGAATCAAATAGAATAGATACAAGTATTACAGGAATCTGTTTGCAACTTAAAAATTGTTTACTTCCAAAGAAATGAATTGACCTAGATACACTGCGTTCAGACCCAAGAGTACAAAAAGAAATTTTGGACTTCATCAAACTCCTGACAATCTTCTCTCATTACCTTTGATACATTATAGTCCTAGCTAGGAGAGAAAAATGCTGATGTGAAACTACAGCACAATTACAGAAAACGCAATTGTTCTGGGACCTCTGAGGAAGAACTCTTTTCATATGGAAATGTTAGAGCCTGAAGGACTGGCACACTGTAGCTGTTTAACAACACCACTTCCTCTTCTCTATGACCGCTTCAGTTTGCAGGACTGCATAGGTGAGGGTTCAGAAAACTGACCTGGAACAAAGAGGGAGATTCAGGCACCGAAGTCTCCTTCTTCTCCAGCAGTGAGTGCCTGCCATTAAGGCAGCCCCAGACCCTTGTTCTCATCCTCTTCAAGCCTTGTCTCCGCTTCATTCTTTGGACACAGAAGCTAGTGAACTCAGGTACCTCAACTAACCCCAGTGATCAACCAGAACTGTTTTAGAATCCTCTCGCAAAAGTAATCTTACAAATGTTGACCTCATTAGGGAGGTTGTAAGCATAACAGGGCAGCTTTTGTTAAGTTCACATTATCTGCAGCCTTCTGCAAAGGGGGATGAAGGGAAGAAAGAATGAGAGAAGAAGGGAAGGAGAGAGGGAAGGAAGGGTTGAGCTTGGAAATGCACTCCGAAACCAAAGCTCTGGTGAGCAAGTTAAAGATTTTCAAGTCTGACAGGCCAGCTTTCCCAAGCCATGGCAGCTGTAAAGGGAATATAATTATACTTAACAGAAACCACCTGCATTTTGAACTTACCCTAAATTTAAAGCTTCTGGGGGACTTAATTAAATTTAATGAAAACCATAGCTGCTAAACAACTTCGTTATTCCTGAGGAAATTAAGCAGCAATCATGAAGACATACCTCAGCTCTCATAAGGAAGCCTCTAGATAATAAGGCCCAAGTCTATAAATAAGATAATACTCTCTTCTTTTCATTAGCTAATAGCATTGTCAAATTACTCATCTGTTCCTATAAAAAGAAAGAAAATCAGAACTAGAACAGAAGGAAAAAAAAAAAAAGAGGCAAGCACAGGGACGTTTTCCTGCGTGGGATATAGGGTAATATTCCTGACTTCAATCCCTTGAGCCCTCCACCACCCCCACCATCCCTCCACTGGTATTTCTTCTTTTCTTTTTTACCTTTTAATTATATATTGGGAATATAGCCAGTTAACCTAGAGAAGGAAATGGCAACCCAGTATTCTTGCCTGGAGAATCCCATGGACAGAGAAGCCTGACAGGCTACAGTCCATGGGGTCGCAAGAGTTGGCGGACACAACTTAATGACTAAAAAGAGAGAGAGGAGAGCCAATTAACAATGTTGTGACGGTTTCAGGTGGACAGCAAAGGGACTCAGTCATACAGATACATGTATCCATTCTTCCCCAAACACCCTTCGTATCCAGGCTGCCACATAACATTGAGCAGATTTCTTTTGTTTTTAAAAGAATTATGTATTAATGCAGTTGGAGAATGAACACCTGGGTAGTTCAGGTCAGGATGGATGTCTGTGAATCACAACACTAGAATATGGGACTGGTCATGCTCTCATGCTCATCTTACTTAACCTGAACTATTTATATGTAAAAATAATCATGGTCCTTTAGAGGACCATTTGAGCAAGAAGTTGGTAGAGATAGAGTGAAAGTTGACACAAGGCAAAAATTCTACTCTCAAACCAGTACAGGGGGAAAGAGTGGGGGATGAAGTAGCCTAAACTGCCTTCATGGAGGACAATCAGACAGTCCAGGACAGGATGTCTAAACACTAATGTGCATCAGAATCCCCTGGAAAGGGATTGCTGGACCCTGTCTTTAGCATGTCTGGTACAGAAGGTCTGAAGTGGGACCAATACTCACTTCTCTAACAAATTCCCAGGAGATGCTAATACTGCTGGTCCAGAGATCATATTTTGAAAACCACTGGTCTAGATATACTGTCTCAGAAGTTTGGAAAACAGAGGGGCCTCAAAGAGTCGGACATGACTGAGCGACTTCCCTTTCACTTTTCACTTTCATGCATTGGAGAAGGAAATGGCAACCCACTCCAGTGTTCTTTCCTGGAGAATCCCAGGGACAGGGGAGCTTGGTGGGCTGCCATCTATGGGGTCTCACAGAGTTGGACACAACTGAAGTGACTTAGCAGCAGAAGCATAAATAGAAAATAACCTTTAAAAATTGTCTAAAAATATTTTTTTAATTTTCAAAAGAATGATAAAAATAAAATAAGTAAATAAATAAATTAAGCCCACCCCCCAAAAAAAACCCATAAATCCTTTTTAAAAGGGAAGGACTATGAACTAATGAGAACAAGGTTAGCTTGGAGTCAGGAGGCTAGTCTTGACTTCACACAGTGGTGGGTCTGAGAGGCAGACCTGTGATTCTTGCTAATCCCTTCTCTTGGCTGTTTTCTTGGCACATCTCGGAGTTGTTTTAAAAGTTGAATGAAAATGAGTATTAAATATGTTTTAATAGCACCACTTTATAGTTCTATGCTTTCTGAGTCATTAAATTGGGGCAGACAGTGCTCTAAATGTAGTCAGATGAGCATAGAGTTCAGTGATGCAGATACTTTTGCTCAGTTATACGCATCTTGTCAAGTCCTGGAGAACTTGTGGGCAAGACTGTCTGTGTGGGCGTGTGGAGTGGGTTCTAGTTGTCAGAGGTCTGATGTGTGGAGAAGGAGCATATGTTCCAGTCTACCCATAGATGAGTCAGATCTTCCTTGTGGGTAGGAGTTGTCCTTGCTTCCCCTGAAGCTGTCCGTCCCATATTCATTCCATCAGCCCCGAGGGGACCTCCCACAGCCTATTGGCTGGTTCCCTGGAGGGCTGAGGTCCTGCTCTGATTTCAGCAAGTGGATGATGGCTATGGGACCCCACCCAGCTCTGATCACTTTCCTAGTGAGGCTTCACTCCTTATCTGATGGTGAAGGGCCTGCCCTTAAGGAGCATATTTCTGGGACTCACATATTTCCCACCTACTTTCTGTCTTTGGTAGCTTAGTTGTCTCAACCCTATCTTCAAAAGACAACAAAAACCCAGTATTTCCATTGCAACATTTAACACAAATAATAATGTGTTTTTGCATACTTGCCATTTATTATTGACAAACTGAAGTACACAGTAAGATTTTTTTACCAGAATCCATGGGCTTGGAATTCCAAAATTAGAACAATTCCCTTACCTCACGATCTCGAGTGTGTATATTTCTTGCCCAATGGTACTTTTTTTTTTTTTTTTTTTGCTATCTGAAAGTGTTTTTCTTTAACCTTCTTTGACACAATTTCTCCTCTTCTTTCTATTGCTTACACTGGAAACTTTGAAAATAAATGTCCTTAGGCATCAACTCTGTGATGTTTATTATAAAACCTGGCAAATTTTTAATGGAATCATTATAAATTCTGCTTGTTAAACTCAAGTAAAAGTAGAGGTACATCAATATTTTAAGTGGAAAACCCATCAAGGCAACCTGCCACATAGACTCAGGAGATTAGTGATGTGAGCTGGGTTAGACTCCTGGCGCCACAACATCCTAACTCTGCAACTTGGGTAATTTACTCTTTGGAAAAATGATGAAAACTGCACATAACTCACAGAAATAGAATGCAATCATGTATGTGGAGGTGCCAGCATAATGGTTAAGGTGGCAGCATTTTATGGTGATTTACAAAAGATTGACTGTATCCAAATCTCAGATCTGCCACTTAGCTGTATGCTGTTGAGTGAGTTACTAAACCTCCCCAAACCTGCCTCCTTGTCTCATCATCCCAAAATATGGATGATGGTATTATCTACCTTATAGGCTTGTCATGATTAGCTGGAATAATACTTGTAAAACCCCTGGCAGAGGGGCCTGCAGGTGGTGGACAACCCAAGGATGCTAGTTTCCTTTTCCAGCATCCTCTTCCCAAGCTATCTGCAATTCTCCCTACTCACCTCTACCTAACTTGCCCTCTGACTTTGCCCAAGAGGAAAAAAATACTCACAAGGTAGAAGCAGAGTTCCTTTCGGACAGAGAATTATCTTTGTTTAGGCATATATATTGAAAGCCTCCCTAGCTGTGAAAAGAGCTCCAATGGCCTGGTTGAGAAATAGAGCTAAACTGTTAAGAATAATAAAGCATGAGAAATATGGGGATTTTGGAGACCTGGGAGGTGAGGAGAGCAGATGTGAGAGGAGACAGCCTGTTTGTAACTTTTCAGCATAGGAGTGGCCAAGGCACCACTTGAGCATCTAGTAATATATGACACAGGTAGCCCACAGGGCGAAGCTATGACATAAACCCTCTATATTCATCCTAAAGTTTCAGTCCTGGCTTAGTACACATAATTACTTTGTGTAAATGGTTTGGGGTAAAATATGAACAAAGATGAATGCTGTTCCACACTGAGATTCAATGCAATGATAAAAGAAAGGAATAGATGAATAAGGAGATCTGAGAGACTGCTAACTCAGTAGACTCAGAAAATTACCAAAAGGTGATTTGGAAAACTACTAAACACTGCACCCCTTCCCAAGAATACTTGGACATGTTGGTGGATATATTGAATTTCTCACCATAAGCAGGATGGAGACTGTTTGAATTAAATATTACATGAAAGATGACCAATGGGGCTGGAAAACCTGGACTCCCGTCACCTTCATCCCATCAAGACTGCTAACATCTTGATTATGCCAATTCTCTTTTTTTCATCACTGGTTTTCATTGGACATCTATGTACAGGATTATTCGCTACTTGGGAACTTTAATACAACTTTAATGCTTGCTACTGCTGCTAAGCTGATTCAGTCGTGTCCGACTCTGTGCAACCCCAGAGACGGCAGCCCACCAGGCTCCCCTGTCCCTGGGATTCTCCAGGCAAGAACACTGGAGTGGGTTGCCATTTCCTTCTCCAATGAATAAAAGTGAAAATGAAGTCGCTCAGTCGTGTTCGACTCTTAGCCACCCCATGGGCTGCAGCCTACCAGGCTCCTCCATCCATGGGATTTTCCAGGCAAGAGTACTGGAGTCGGGTGCCATTGCCTTCTCCGAACTTATGGACTCCTAAATCTTGAAACCAGAAGACTTTCTGATGATAAACTAGTTCAAGCTCTTAACAGGAAGAAAACCAGCCAAGAGAAAGCTTGCCTGGTTCTCATACAAGTTACCAGCAGCAGATCGACTTGTGTTTTCAGCCAAAGGCAACTATTCCCTTTCTTATCATTAGGCTGGCTGTTTCCAAGTCACAAAGGGAATCAAATTCAGCCTAAGTATGTAAGGGCTCACAAAACTAGGAAACTATTACTAGTTGCCCACACTTGTTCTTGAGTTGAGATGTGAGTTAATCCATTTTATCAACAGATAATCTCTTTATTTCAACTTCACCAACCAATAATGTCAATGCATTGTTATAAGAGATAACCTTCTAATGTTCTCCTTAGAATAAAATATAATGAAACTCACCCTTTGACATATAAAAGTGAAACTGAGTATGAAAACAGGCCCATGTGATTATGAGAATTTCTGAAGTTTTTTACAGAGAACAGACTTGTGGTGACAAGCGGGAGGGGGGTTGGGGGTGGATTGAAGTTTGGGATTGGCAGATGCAAACCATTACACAGAGAACAGATGAACAAGGGCCTACTGTATAGCACAGGGAACTATATTCAATATCCCATGATAAACCATAATGAAAAAGAATGTACATATTCACATAACTGAATCATTTTGCTGTACAGAAGAAATACAACATTGCAAATCAACTGTAAATTGTTCAGTGAAATAAATTAAAAACACAAACTCCTGAAGTTTTCATTTCAATAAATTAGAAAATAAGTTCAAGAAAATAAAAAAACAAACTCCTGAAGTTTTCATTTGCTTTCCTGTGTTAAACTGATTTACAGATGAGTTAAAGTGAACACAATTTAGAAAATTCAATGACTTTACAAAGAATATGAAACTTACAGCATTTTTTTCTTGTAATCTAATTACTGAATAAGCAATTAAGCTAATTTTTACTGAATTTATGAAATAAAAATCAACTAAACATTTTAATTAACTTAATTTCAAGATTTGTATCCTATTTTTTTAAATAGCGGAGTGATAAAGTCATAGTTCTACAGCAATTCACTATGTTTACAATAGGAATAATTTCACTTTTAAGATATACAAAGAAGATAAAGATGAACTACTGTATAGAAATTTTAATAGACCATGTCTTAGGCCTCTAAGTATTATGTTATAATAATTATGGTTATAAACATAATTAACTCAAAGAGAATTGGATTTTTGTCAACTACAAGATTTTATCAGAAAAATACAAAGAAAATTCATTTGGATATTGGAGGAGAGGAGGAGGTCCAGAAGAGACATGTCCTTAAGATGTTGTCAAAAGGTAGTTAGAAGATGGAACTTTAATACATAAAAGAGGTATAATGTTAAGTCAGAAGCACATTTTTCAACTCTGCAAGGAGAATCAGAAATAAAAAATGTCAAAGACTGGCCTCTCTGGTCCAAGTAATTATGCAATATCTAGCCTTCTCCTATTAAACTTTTGGTTAGAGAATTTCTTATAATTCTAAAGTTACAGAGCTAAAGTGCTGCTAGCTTTATAGAAACAGCGCTTCTCAGAGCCCCATTCTCCTTTATTGTGGAGTACCTTTTAAGACAAATCATATTACCTTAAAAGACAGGGTTGGAAAGATATGTTTAGAGATACTGCTTGGAATACATAGTAGAACAAACACACCTAGGAGCTGGTGACTTTGTTTCTTGGTCTGACTCTTACACCTCTCCCAGAATGACCTAGGTCAACTCATTAACTTCTGGGAGTTTCATGGCCATATGCCAAAGGTTTTTGTTAATTGTCAACTCTGAAGAATAGACTGATAATTTACATTTGGAGAAATACATATTCCTTAACTCATGGGAAAATGTTCATTCTCTAATTTTAAAAATGCAATTTAAATCAAACCTGAGAAACCACCAAACACCTGCTGAAGAATAAGAATTCCTTTTATAAGTATTTGTGCTGTGCTGTGCTGTGCTGTGGGCTGTGGAGAAGACAATGGCAATCCACTCCAGTACTCTTGCCTGGAAAATCCCATGGATGGAGGAACCTGGTAGGCTGCAGTCCATGGCGTCTCAAAAAGTCGGACACTACTGAAGTTGACTTAGCAGCAGCAGCAGCTGTGCTGTGCAAAGTTGCTTCAGTCGTGTCCAACTCTTTGGATATATGGACCATAGCCCACCAGGCTCCTCTGTTCATGGATTCTCCAGGCAAGAATACTGGAATGGTTGCCATGCCCTCCTCCTAGGGATCTTCCCAATCCAGGGATCAAACCCAAATCTCCTGAGGCTCCTATATCACAGATGGGCTCTGTATCGCTGGGTCAGGTCTTAGTTGTGGCACACTGATCTTTGCTCTTCATTGTGGCATGCTGCATCTTTAGTTGTGACAACTGGGATCTAGTTCCCAGATCGAACTCCAGGCCCCCTGCATTGGGAGCTCGGAGTCTTAGCCACTGGACTACCAGGGAAGTCCCAAGAATTCCTTTTAATGAAAATAATTCTTAAGAAGTAATGATAAAATTGGATTCACTCATTCACATACTAGGAGTTCAATAAATACTCATTAACTGACTATCCATTGGTGGTCTTGAAAATTGTTATTTGGGAATCAACCTGGTTGCACGTAGCAAAAACCATATTTTGGACTAGCTCACACATTATGCTGAAAGATGAAGGATGGGGTGAACGATTTTTTCCAATCTGTCCTAACTCAATCCACAGGCTAATAAAACAGTACTCAACTTTGCCAACAAAAATCCATATAGTCAAAGCTACGGTTTTTCCAGTAGTCATGTACAGATATGAGAATTGAATCATAAAGAAGGCTGAGTGCCCAAGAATTGGTGCTTTTGAGTTGTGCTGGAGAAGACTCCTGAGAGTCCTTTGGACAGCAAGGAGATCAAACCAATCCTAAAGGAAACCAATCCTAAAGGAAATCAACCCTGAATATTCATTCATTGGAAGGACTGATGCGGAAGCTGAAGCTCCAACCTTTGGCCACCTGATGCGAAGAGCCAATTCACTGGAAAAAGACCCTGATGCTGGGAAAGACTGAAGGAAGGAGGAGAAGGGGGAGACAGAGGATGGGATGGTTGGATGGTATCACCAACTCAATGGATATGAGTTTAAGCAAACCCCAGGAGATAGTGAAGGACAGGGAAGCCTGGCATCCTGCAGTCCATGGGGTCACCAAAAGTCCGATACAACTTAGCAAATGAACAACAACTCTTAACCAGGGAGAGAAAAAAGACAGGTCAGTGTGTATAGGAGACAGTGGGCCAGAAGGTAAATACAACCTCAGGTCACATCTCAGGTCGACACAAGGTACCCTGATGACGAGTCCAAAGCCCGGTCCATCACAGTCACACCCTGGACCGCTGTGACAGCCTGCGCTCACTGGAACCGACCAGCAGGCGCCCCCTCCCCCAGGTCTCCCCCATCCCTGAGCAGCAGCGGGCCGCCCGCCTCACAGAGCACGTGCGCAGCCTCCCTCACCGCCGGGCTGGGGGTGGAGGGGGTGCTTTCCTTTCTTTTTTTTTTCTTAACTTATTTTGCCTCTTTGTTCGTGTCCCCATCCTCATTACTCCTGCTTCCAGTTTTGCTTTTTTTTTTTCTTTCAGTCCTCTGCCAAACCCATCTCAGCGGTCCCAGCGGCCCTGCCTCCAGCATCTTGTCTTGTGCCCAGACCAGGATCTGGGAGCCTCTCCACTGCCTGCCCCAGGACCAGGCCTTCGGGCAGCTGGGGAGACTCTGGTCTTTGATCAACAGAACCCCTGGCAGGGCCAAAGCGTGGAGCCGTGGGGCCTACCTGAATTTCTGACTGGGGCGCCCACGGCAGCCTGCCTCTGCGTTGCTGCTCCTGCCAGAGGCTGCCTTCTGGTGGGCCGCCCCGTGCCGCCTTCCTTGCCCTGTCGTGAGGTTCGGAGCGGCCTGGGGCCGTCCAGCTCCCTTCTCGGTGAGAAAAGACGTCAAGTCGGTGGCCTGGGTGGGGGAGGAGGGCGGCCTCGTGGAAGCCGTGCTCAGGATTGGGTTTCGGGCTCCCCCAGTGGACGGGGTTGGCGTTGCCCCATGAGAAGCCAGGAGCTGGCGCAGAGCCTCCGGCGCCGCCTCTGGGCGCTGTCTACTCTGCGCCTCGCCTGCTCTCCTGACCCTGTCTGTGGATGAGGCAGGAGGAACTTTCTGGAGCTAGCTTTCCCACCCACTCAGCCCCGAGCCTTCCCAGGGCTTCCTTCCAGCCAGTCTTAACTCCCGCTGGACCCTGTCTGAGAAGGGGGGCCGTGATCTCCCCCTTTGCTCAGCCAGGGGTGCAGGGGTGCCATCCTCGGCTATTACACATCTTGCACCCAGAGAGTATTGGGCCCGGTAGACTCGGGTTGAGGAGAGAGTAAGGGTGGGCGTCTGGTACATACCGAGGTAGGGGCCTCTGAGAAGGGAGGCCCCAGGCCATCTCACTCCTTCGCCCTCTCTGGGCCCCACATTCTGCAGCCTTAAAGTGAACGTGTCGGTGCTAAGGCACTCACGTGCGTGCCTCAGACTGTGTGTCTTGTGGGCGGGCATCCCTATGCATCTGGGATGCAGATGTACGTGGCGTGTGTGCAAGCGCATGCGTGTCGGTTATGTGTGTGTGTGTGTGAAGGCAAGCGAGTCCCGGCCTCCAGTGTGCATGGTTTTTGTAGTCTTGGGCTGCGTGCTGGGGACCGGGGACCAGGAGAAGTGTGGCCTAGCAGGGCCACACACTTGAGGTCCGCTTTCCCCTCAACGTCTCTGTTTGGAATTTGGTTTTTGTGGTTTTGATCTCCCCACCTCACTTCCTGTAGATGGTTCACAGAGAGACATTCTGGGGTGGGAGGTGGTTTGGGTGGGTGGTGTTCTGCCCTTTTAGTGTATGTCTGTCGTTAATCTGACAATTCCCCCTCCTCCCCACTGGCCTGGCCCCTTTCCTTATATTTGCATACCCCTTTCTCTAATCTCCCAATCTAAGGTGAAATAACTTTACTGCCCAGGTGTCTTCCCTTGGGACATGGGCCAAAGTGTTGGCTTGCTTGCCAGTGAATCCCAACTTGAGCTGATTATTCAAAAAGGCAAAAGATTCAAATCATTGAAACGCATAGTCCTACCTACCTTCTTACCATACATTCTGTAAACAGGACTGTGTATTCTGATGATGGACCTGTTCTCAATCAGATGCAGGGGCCTACTCCTCCTGAGCCAGCATCTGCACACAGCAGTATTCACTTCTTGACTAATTTACTCTCACAAGACACCTATTTGAATCTAAGTCACATTGCTTCAGTTGCTTTCTCTTGGTTGGTGATACAAGATTTAATCACATTAGGAACCAAGGGACTGATGCAGTCAGCAGGTACTGACTTGCATAAGGCTGTCACTTTTGGTTTTTATGATAGAACTTGCTATTTATAAACATGCTGATATGTTTGCTCTCCTTTCCTTGCCTCTCAAAGTGGGATAAACACAAATGAAACTCTGTTGCCATAAAGGACTATCACAAAACTTCTCTTACCTCTTGAACAAATAATCCTACTCCTAAAAGCTTTGTCTAAGAAAACAGTTCAAAAGTAAACTATCTAAAACAGCAATGGTTAAATAGAGGGTATTTTGAGGAAGAGGGTATGTCATGAATGTTGATGAAGATGAAAAGGAAGACCAAGGTAAAAATGGAATTTTGTTGTTACTCAGTTGCTCAGTCATGTCCAACTCTGTGACCCCATGGACTATAGCACACCAGGCTTTCCTGTCCATCACCAACTCCCAGAGCTTGCTCAAACTCATGTCCACCGAGGTGAAGCCATCCAGCCATCATCTCATCGTCTGTTGCCCCCTTCTCCTCCCCGCCTTCAATCCTTCCCAGCATCAGGGTCTTTTCCAGTGAGTCAGTTCTTCACATCAGGTAGCCAAAGTACTGGAGCTTCAGCTTCAGCATCAGTTCTTCATTCCAATGAATATTCAGGGTTTATTTTCTTGATTGGTTTAATCTCCTTGCTGTCCAAGGGACTCTCAAGAGTCTTCTGCAACACTACTGTTCAAAAGCATCAGTTCTTTGGCGCTCAGAAAATAGGAATTGTTGGTTAAGAAAACTGAGAAGATGTCAGTGCCACTCACTGACCTAAGGAATGCATCATGTGGCTGGTAGGGGCACAGCCAGTGCATGTGCTGTGTGGTTTCACCTGCCTAGGCATGAGAGTGGGAGAAGGCCTTTCATACTTTCATAATTCATATGAATTCATACTTTCATAAATGTTTAAAGCAAATAAGTGACAGTTCAAATTTTTTTGTCCAAACTGGCACTCTCAGCACCTAAGCCGTCAGGCCATATCCACTCCCTCTCCTCCTCCCCAGTTTTTCTATAGGCTTTTACATTTTTTAGAAAGTTGATTTCAAAAGAGAATATGCTACACAGACCATATGTGGCCTACAAAGCCTAGAATACTATGATCTAGGTCTTTACAGAAAATGCTTGCTGACAGCTGATTTAAGCCATCATCATTTTTACTGACATGCTTATAACTTCAAAACAGATTAGGGAATAGGAGCTGTTCAATCTACTGTCACATAAAATTCACTTGAAGTGATCCTGTTGAGACATAATTTTATGTCTTCTTCCATGCTGCCCTCAAAAACTTGCCCTACTCCAGTATTCTTGCCTGGAGAATTCCCAGGGACAGCGCAGCCTGGCGGGCTATAGTCTCAACAGGAGACTATGCCGCCAATGCTTTCTACTTCTCTATTTTCTGATTTTTATCAGCTGTGGACTCAAAATTATGCAACCAAACTCTCTCAAACATGGCTTCTGGATGGACCTATCAATAGCTCTTCCATGAGTAAACTGTGAATTTTAGTGCAACATTTTATCTCCTCGTGTATCTTTTTATCTTTTAAGCTGTAATAATTCTGATAGCTAGATGTCACAGCTTGGATGGTAAAGAATCCACCCACAACGTGGGAGACCTGGGTTTGATCCCTGGGTTGGGAAGATCCCTGGAGGAGGGCATGGAAACCTACTCCAGTATTCTTGCCTGGAGAATTCCCATGGACAACGAAGCCTGGCGGGCTATAGTCCATGGAATCACAAAGAGTTGGACATGGCTGAGCAGGTCGCTCAGCGTAGCACAGGAAACTTCACCCAACATACTGCAGGCACGTGCAATATAAATCTAGATTTTGCCAACGCTCACAATTTTTCTACTTTGCCTATTTATGGATTTTTTAATGGCTTATTGTCTTTCCTCCCCATCCCCACCCCCTTAAATAGCTTAGTCCACATTGTCCTAAAAGCTGCTCTTCAGAAAATCACTTTCTGTAACTTTCAGCTTTTGGGGTCTCTCAACTTCAGAATTTCTCCATAGGATTATCATTTAGTTTTGCTGCAATATTTTTACTTAAAAGTATAACTTTAATGTTGGGGTAGTGGTATTATTAAATTGGTTATTATTCAAATTTGTTTCTCTCCAATATAAAATTCAGCTTTCTCAGATTATTTGCTTTAAAACAAACACAGAGAGTTCTGGGAGGAGTCAAGAGACCATTCTACTACTGTGCATTAAGAATAGCTTGGCACAGGGAATACACTGGGGAGGCTTAAGGATACAGAGGTGTTTACAGGTGATGAGGTGAGAAAATGATTTAGGAGAACTAAAGCATCTTTGAAGCAGACTTCTGAAATTTGGTTCCCTCCACTCTAAATTTCCTCTGATTCACTCTCAGGCCTTGTAGTTTGGTTGGGGTTGATCCTATCAGTTAGCAGAGTCATCATGTCAGGGGTTAAGACTGCTATCCTTAGAAAGATTTGCCTGCAAGTTTGGCCCTTGGCTGAGATCTGGGAATGTAGATTTTGAGGAGGTTCCCAACATTCCCTCACTGAAAACAGTGGCTCCCTGTGCCCAAACTGTACAAACAATGCTGCTGCTAAGTCGCTTCAGCCGTGTCCGACTCTGTGCAACCCCAGAGATGGCAGCCCACCAGGCTCCCCCCGTCCCTGGGATTCTCCAGGCAAGAACACTGGAGTGGGTTGCCATTTCCTTCTCCGGTGCATGAAAGTGAAAAGTGAAAATGAAGTTGCTCATTCGTGTTCAACTCTTTGTGACCCCATGGACTGCAGCCTACCAGGCTCCTCCATCCATGGGATTTTCCAGGCAAGAGTACTGGAGTGGGTTGCCATTGCCTTCTCTGTACAAACAATGCAGTTGATGCTAAATACCTGCTTTCCTTTTAGAAGTCTATAATTCTAGTATGAAGTCTGGCAGAAGATGCCTGTGTGACCAGCATCCTGAGGAAAACCTTAGACACTGAGTCTTGGTAGACATTTCACATGTCACCATGATCTGATGCTGGGAAAATGAAGCATGTCCTGGATGACTGTATAGGGAAAGAACCCTTGAAAAGCGTGGAAGACATAAAATTATGTCTAACAGGATTACTTGAAAGCTTGCACCTGATTTCCTCTGGACTTCATTCACATGGCCTTTCTGATTTTGCTTTGTTTATTTTGATGTAATAAATCATGGTCGTAAGTATAAAATTACATGCTGAGTTCTGCAGGTCCTGCCGACAAATAACCAAATCTGAAGGAAATCTTGCGGTTCCCCAACACACCATCCTTAGCTTACATGCATGGGCCCTCATAGATGCAGGCCAATCAGCATACCCACCGTTTCTAGCTACTGTGATGAGTTAAGGGATTGGTTTATAACACAACCACAGCTAGTGTGACCAGATGAGACCTTCCTGGGGCTTCTGGGAGAACTCAGTGGTCTCTATTCTCCTGATTGATCAGAAATGGGACTATGAGGCTGCACTTCTTGGCTAACGTCTTGTGACGACAAGGAAAATAACCTGGAACTGGGGTGATACCACATGGAGCTTGTGGATAAAGCAGGCAGAGCGATGCAAGGAATTGGGCCTGGCTTCCCTGGTGGCTCAGTGGTAAAGAACCCGCCTGCAATGCAGGAGCCTCAGGAGACGTGTTCAATCCCTAGGTCAGGAAATTCCCCTGGGGAAGGGTATGGCAACCCACTCTGGTATTTTTGCCTGGAGAATCCCATGGCCAGAGAAGCCCAGCAGGCTACAGTCCATAAGGCTGCAAAGAGTTGGACATGACTTGGCAGGCATGTACAACACTGACTCAGCAATTTCACTTCAAAGTCAGTCCTATTCATCTAGATTTTTTCAATTTGATGAAGAAGTTTCATGCCAATTCAAATTGGCTTTATTACTTACCACTGAAAGAATTCCAACTGATGCAAACTTGAACCATACTAAAGGGTCTGACAGTTAAGATAACTGAGTAGGAATCATCACAGGTTTCTAAGCTGGGGAGTGTTAACCTGGGATGTGTTAACCTCTGGAGGCTGCAGGGAAGTGAGGGGTAGGAGGGTGGTGGTGAAAGACTAGAGGCCAGTTGGAAAGCCACTAAAATGAACTATCAAGTATGAGGTACTATAGTGCCAGTATGTGGGAAGCAGTGATATGGAGAAAAATCCTTGAATATTCAGGAGGTAGAAGTGACAAGAGTTGGTAAGATTGAATGTGGGGTGTGAGGAAGAGAAAAGTCAACAAGGATCACTCTGATTTTAACTCAGCAAAAGTTGATGTTCTTAACTAAAACAAAATAAGAAAAGACAGACTTAGGAGTGGAGAGGAAGATCACATGTTTATTTTGGGCATGTGTTTGCAGAAACTATACTTGACCCTTGAACAATGGGTCAAACCTTTACCTAGACTTAACCCCTAGAAAAAGAGACAGAGAAAACACAAATAAATAAAATCAGAAACGAAATAGGAAATGTTACAACTGATATCACAGAAATAAAAAAGGATCACAAGAGACTACTATGAACACCACCAACAACTGGATAATCTAGAAGAAATAAATAAATTCCTAGAAATGTACAATGCCCCAAGACTGAATAATGAAGAAATAGGAAATCTGAACAGACCAATTATTAGTAAGGAGGTTGAATTAGTATTCAAAAACCTCCCAACAAAAAAAAATGTCCAGGACCAGACAGCTTCACAGTGAATTCTACCAAACACTCCAAGGAGAATTTATATCAATCCTTCTAAAACTTCTCCATAATTAGAAGAGGAAGAAACTCTTCCAAACTCATTTTACAAAGCCAGCATAACCTTGACTAGAAGCAGACAGGAATGACACTATAAAATTACAGATCTGTATCACTGATAAACATAGATGCAAAAATCCTCAACAAAATATTAGCAAACCAAATCCAACAAGATATTAAAAGGATTACATACCATGACTGAGTGGGATTTATCCCAGGCATTCAAAGATGGTTCAATATCTACAAATTAAATGTATGGATAAAAATTGAATGATCATCTCAATAGAGGCAGAAAAGCATTTGACAAAATTCAACATCCACTTATAATAACAACTCTCAACAAAGTGGATACAGAGGGATCATACCTCAGTGTAATAAAGGCCATATATGACAAGTACAGAGTTAACATCATACACAATGGTAGAAAGCTGAAAGCTTTTCCTATAAGACTAGGGACAGAATGTCCACTCTTTCCACTTTTAATCAGCACAGTGTTAAAATTACTAACCACAGTAATTAGGCAAGAAAATAAGTAAAAGTCATCCAAATTAGAAAGGAAGAGGTAAAACTGTCACTATTTGCAAAGGCTATTGTTGTTGTCCTGTTGCTAAGTCATATTGGACTCTTTGCAACCCCATGGACTGTAGCATGCCCGACTCCTCTGTAATCCACTGTCTCCTGGCTGCTACTGCTAAGTCACGTCAGTTGTGTCCGACTGTGAGACCCCACAGATGGCAGTGCACCAGGCTTCTGTCCCTGGGATTCTCCAGGCAAGAATACTAGAGTGGGTTGCCATTTCCTTCTCCAACTATCTCCCGGAGTTAGGTTCAAATTTATGCCCACTGAGTCAGGGAGCTAGCTAACTACTTCATCCTCTGCTGCCCCCTTCTCCTGTTGCTTTCAATGCCAAGGACATGATATTATATTTAGAAAAACCCTGAAGACTCTATACAAGAACATTAGAACTAATAAATGAATTCAGCAAGATAACAGAATACAAGATTAATATATAGAAATCTGTGCATTTCTTCACAGTAACAATGAAATATCAGGAAAATATCACTTTAAAAATCACATTTAAAAAAATCTATGAATAAACCTAACCAAGGTGGTAGAAAGACCTATATACTGAGAACTTAAAAACCACTGATAAAGGAATTGAAGATGATACAAAGAAATGGCAAGATAACCCATGCTCTTGGAGTTGAAGAATTAATATTGTTAAAATGAATATACAACACAAAGCAATCTCCAGATTCACTGCAATCCCTTGCAAATTGTCCATGACATTTTTTTACAGAGTTATAACATATAATGCAAGAATATACATGGAATCACAAAAGACCAAGAATTGCCAAAGCAACCCTGAGGAAAAAGAACAATGCTTGAGGAATAACCCTCCCAGACTTCAGATAATACTACAAAGCCACAGTAGCCAAAATGGCTGGTATTAGCACAAAAACAGATACACAGATCAATGGAACAGAACAGAGACCAGAAATAAACCCACACACCTATGGTCAATTAATCTTCAACGAAAGAGGCAAGAATATACAATGGAGAAAAGACAGTCTCTTCACCAAGTGGTGTTACAAAAGCTAGACAGATGCATTTAAATCAATGAAGTTAGAAACTCCCTCACACCATACACAAAAATCAACTCAAAATAGCTTAAACGTTTAAATATAAGACACAAAAGGGACCACAGAACTCCTAGAAGAGAACACAGGCAAACATTCTCAGACATAAATCACAATGATATTTTCTTAGCTCAAACTCCCAGGGCAATAGAAACAAAAGCAAAAATAAACAAGTAGAACCTAATCAAATGTATAAGCCTATGCACAGCAAAATTGAAACCATAAACAAAACAACAAGACAACCTATGGACTGGGAGAAAATATTTGCAAACAATGCAAACAACAAGGTTTAATTTCCAAAATATATAAATAGCTCATATAACTCAATATCAAAAAAACAAAAAACAAACAATCCAATCCAAAATGGAGAGAAGATCTAAATAGACATCTCTCCATAGAAGAAATATAAACAGTCAATAAGCACATGAAATGATGCTCAACATCACTAATTACTAGAGAAATGAAAATCAAAATGACAATGAGGTATCACCTCACACCAGTCAGCATGGCCAACATCACAAAGCCTACAAATTTAAATCCTGGAGAGGGTGTGGAGAAAAGAGAACTCTCATAAACTATTGGAAGGTAAACTGGTGCAGCCACTATGGAAAACAGTATGGAGGTTCCTTTGAAAACTAAAAATAGAGTTGCCATATGATTGATAGGAAAGATGAAAACTCTAATTGGAAAAGACACATATACCCCAACATTCATAGCAGCACTATTTACAATAGCCAAGACAAGGCAGCAACCTAAATGTCAATCAATAGATAAATGGATAAAGAAGCTGTGGAGCACACACACACACAATGGAATACTACACAGTCATAGAAAAGAATGAAATATTGTCATTTGCAACAACACGGATGGACTCAGAGATTATCATACTAAGTGAAGTAAGACAAAGAAAGACAAACATTATATAGTATCATTTACACGTAGAATCTAAAAAATACTACAAATCAGCTTATTTATAAAGTAGAAATAGACTCACAGACACTGAAAATAAACTTATGGTTACCAAAGGGGAAGGGGAAGGAGAGAGAAATTAGGACTATGGGATTAACAGACATACACTACTATATATAGAATAGACAAACAACAAGGATTTACCATATAGCACAGGGATGGGGTTCCCAAGTGGTTCAGTGGTAAAGAACCCACCTGCCAGTGCAGGAGATGCAGGTTTGATCCCTGGATCAGGAAGATCTCCTGGAGGAGGAAATGGCAATCCACGCAAGTATTCTTACCTGCAAAATCCCATGGAAAGAAGAGCCTGGTGGGCTCTGTCCATGGGGTCAGAGTCAGACGCAACTGACTGAGTACACACACAGGGAACTATAATCAATATCTTGTAAAAACCCATAAAGAAAAAGAATCTGAAGTTGTACACCTAACTAACTCAATATTGTAAATCAGTTCAGTTCAGTTCAGTTCAGTCACTCAGTCATGTCCAACTCTTTGTGACCCCATGGACTGCAGCATGCCAGGACTCCCTGTCCATCACCAACTCCCGGAATTTACTCAAACTCATGTCCATTGAGTCGGTGATGCCATCCAACCACCTCATCTTCTGTTGTCCCCTTCTCCTCCTACCCCCAATCTTTCCCAGCATCAGGGTCTTCTCAAATGACTCAGCTTTTTCCATCAGGTGGCCAAGGTACTGGACTTTCGGCTTCAACATCAGTCCTTCCAATGAATACCCTGGACTGGTCTTTAGGACGGACTGGTTGGATCTCCTTGCTGTCCAAGGGACTCTTAAAGAGTCTTCTCCAACACCCCAGTTCAAAAGCATCAATTCTTCAGTGCTCAGCTTTCTTTATAGTCCAACTCTCACATCCATACATGACTACTGGAAAAGCCATAGCCTTGACTAGACGGACCTTTGTTGGCAAAGTAATACTTCTGCTTTTTAATATGCTGTCTAGATTGGTCATAATTTTCCTTCCAAGGAGTAAGCATCTTTTTAATTGCTGCAGTCACCATCAGCAGTGATTCTGGAGCCCAGAAAAATAAAGGCTGACACTGTTTCCACTGTTTTCACATCTACTTGCCATGAAGTGATGGGACGAGATGCCATGATCTTTGTTTTCTGAATGTTGAGCTTTAAGCCAACTTTTTCACTCTCTTCTTTCACTTTTATCAAGAGCCACTTTAATTCTTATTAACTTTCTGCCATAAAGGTGGTCTCATCTGCATATTTGAGGTTATTGATATTTCTCCCAGTAATCTTGATTCTAGCTTGTGCTTCCTCCAGCTCAGCATTTCTCATGATGTACTCTGCATATAAATTAAATAAGCAGGGTGACAATATACAGCCTCAATGTACTCCTTTTCCTATTTGGAACCAGTCTCTTGTTCCATGTCCAGTTCTAACTGTTCCTTTCTGACTTGCATACAAATTTCTCAAGAGGCAGGTCATGTGGTCTGGTATTTCCATCTCTTTCAAAATTTTCCACAGTTTATTGTGATCCATACAGTCAAAGGCTTTGGCATAGTCAATAAAGCAGAAATAGATATTTTTCTTGAACTCTCTTGCTTTTTCAATGATCCAGCAGATGTTGGCAATTTGATCTCTGGTTCCTCTGCCTTTTCTAAAACCAGCTTGAACATCTGGAAGTTCACAGTTCATGTACTGCTGAAGCCTGGCTTGGAGAATTTTGAGCATTACTTTACCAGCGTGTGAGAAGAGTGCAATTGTGCAGTAGTGTGAGCATTCTCTGGCATTGCCTTTCTTTGGGATTGGAATGAAAACTGACCTTTTCCAGTCCTGTGGCCACTGCCGAATTTTCCAAACTTGCTGACATATTGAGTGCAGTACTTACACAGCATCATCTTTTAGTATATGAAATAGCTTAACTGGAATTCCATCACCTCCACTAGCTTTGTTCGTAGTGATGCTTTCTAAGGCCCACTTGACTTCACATTCCAGGATGTCTGGCTATAGATGAGTGATCACACCATCGTGATTATCTGGGTCATGAAGATCTTTTTGTACAGTTCTTCTGTGTATTCTTGCCACCTCTTCTTAATATCTTCTGCTTCTGTTAGATCCATACCATTTCTATCCTTTATTGAGCCTATCTTTGAATGAAATGGTCTCTTGGTATCTTTACTTTTCTTGAAGAGATCTCTAGTCTTCCCATTCTATTGTTTTCCTCTATTTCTTTGCATTGATCACTGAGGAAGGCTTTCTTACCTCTTTGCTATTTTTATAATTCTGCATTCAAATGGGTATATCTTTCCTTTCTCCTTTGCTTTTCCCTTCTCTTTTCACAGCAATTTGTAAGGCCTCCTCAGACAACCATTTTGCTTTTTTGCATTTCTTTTTCTTGGGGATGGTCTTGATCCATGTTTCCTGTACAATGTCATGAACCTCCGTCCATAGTTCATCAGGCACTCTCTCAATCAGACCTAGTCCCTTAAATCTATTTCTCCCTTCCACTGTATAATCAATCATATGGGATTTGATTTAGGTCATACCTGAATGGTCTAGTGGTATTCCCCACTTTCTTCAATTTAAGGCTGAATTTGGCAATAAGGAGTTCATGATCTGAGCCAGTCAGCTCCTGGTCTTGTTTTTGCTGACTGTATAGAGCTTCTCCATCTTTGGCTGCAAAGAATATAATTAATCTGATTTCAGTGTTGGCCATTTGGTGGTGTCCATGTGTAGAGTCTTCTCTGGTGTTCTTGGAAGAGGGTGTTTGCTATGACCAGTGCTTTCTCTTGGCAAAACTCTATTACCCTTTGCCCTGCTTCATTCTGTACTCCAAGGCCAAATTTGCCTGTTACTCAAGGTGTTTCTTGACTTCCTACTTTTGCATTCCAGTCCCCTATAATGAAAAGAACATCTTTTTTTGGGTGTTAGTTCTAAAAGGTCTTTAGGTATTCACAGAAACATTTGACTTCAGCTTCTTCAGCATTACTGGTTAGGGCATAGACTTGGTTTACTGAGATATTGAATGGTTTGCCTTGGAAACGCACAGAGATCACTCTTCGTTTTTGAGATTGCATCCAAGTACTGCATTTTGGACTCTTGTTGACTATGATGGCTACTCCATTTCTTCTAAGGGATTCCTGCCCACAGTGGTAGATATAATGGTCATCTGAGTTAAATTCACCCATTCCAGTCCAATTTAATTCGTTCATTCCTAGAATATCTACGTTCACTCTTGCCATCTCCTGTTTGACCACTTACAATTTACCTTGATTCAGGGACCTAATATTCCAGGTTGCTATGCAATATTGCTCTTTACAATATCAGACCTTGCTTCTAATACCAGTCACATTCACAACTGGGTGTTGCTTTTGCTTTGGCTCCATCCCTTCATTCTTACTGTAGTTATTTCTCCACTGATCTCCAGTAGCATATTGGGCACCTACAGTCCTGGGGAGTTCATCTTTCAGTGTCTTATCTTTTTGCCTTTTCATAACTGTTCATGGGATTCTCAAGGCAAGAACTCTGAAGTGGTTTGCAATTCCCTTCTCCAGTGGACCACATTTTGTCAGGACTCTCCACCATGATGTGTCCATATTGGATGGCCCTACATGGCATGGCTTAGTTTCATTTAGTTAGACAAGGCCGTGGTCCATGTGATAAGATTGCCTAGTTTTCTGTGACTGGGGTTTCAGTCTGTCTGCCCTCTGATACCCTCTCTCAGAGCCTACCGTCTTACTGTTTTGTAAGTAGTTGATACTATAAATCAATGACTGCTAAATTTTTAAAGAAAATCTGGAAACACACAAAGACCTTTATGTTACCTTAAAATGGAACTCTATTATAGCAAAGTATGTAAATGAGTACAACACAAAAATTCATGTTAAAATTGGGGTATCAATAAATCAAAGAGAAAATAATAAAGTGTAAAAGACATCAAAGTAGCCTCTACTCCTTTAATTTTCCTTACAACTTATAAATGCTATCCCAATTCCAAAGAGACTGGACTTGGGTGAAAATTTTTTATTATGAAGACATTGGTCTAAGGACAGAAGGATAATCATGTGCCAGCTTACAATTCCTTGTAAAAATAATAACATGAAAAATTAGTAGAAAATAAAAATCTAAAAGTTATCTGGATTCTGAAAATGTTAAGCAATTCTCCCTGTACCTTAATTTTGATCATTTTTGCTGGATTATTTCTGCATATTTAGGCAAAGAGAGTATTTAACTTTTCTGTTGTAATTAATAACATAGTACATCCTTCAGAGCTTGGCATAGTCTTTAAGAATCATCTGGAGCTTCTGGCTCAGCAAGATATTCCCTCTGGCCTTCAGTCTTCCACTAAAGAATGCCTGGAAAGGAGAAAGGGCAAACAGAGTACCAACCTTTGTTACATCACAGTTTCTATTTTTTTAAAAAGATCATTGTTAAGACTGAATACAACTGAGTTAATAACTCTGGACAACAAAGGCAACTTTTATCTAGCAATGATAGTTTAATGATTATAGATAGCACCCAATTTTTAGATATCTAAGAAAAAATAACGATGCCTTGTATATTTTAGAAAACCACAGAATGGAAAGATCTGGTGCTTCTGCTTCAACCTATGCTACTGGCTTTAATCTATGTTCTTAAATGTGAATTTGAGATCATATGAATAAAAGGCTTTACTGTATTACTAACAATAAAAACATTCAATTCAGAACTTTAAAAAATAGATTTAAAATATTTATTATATATTCATGAAAAAATAGATTTAAAATATTTAAAATATTTAAATATTTAAAATATTTATTATATATTCATGAAACAGAAATATTTATTATATATTCATATAGCGGCAAAATAAGATAGTCTAACAAAGTGGTACATACATCCTAGGCTGTAGCATCAGAATGCCTGGGTTAAAATCTAGGTTCTGCCACTAAATAGAAAGTGAGCTTGGACAATCGACTTAACCTCTCTGAGCTCTGGCCTCCTTATCTAAAAAGAGTATGACAACAGCACCTAAATAGCAGCTTTGTTATATGAGTTAAATGAAACAATGTGTTAAGTTCTTTGCCTAGCGCCTGACATGGAAGTAGGTATTAAACTCATTATTACAAGTAAAGGGCCATCATGTTAAAACACTAAGAGCTCCAGTTCTTTTCTGACCTGACAAAAATAATTTGTGCAGTTTCTCCTGTTCTACTCTGTTCAATTTCTGTTCAATTTCTACTGTTCACTAACAGTAAAATAAAAATGATAAAACACATATAGCTTACTGAGAAAATAAGATATGGAATATGAAGTGAAAAGAAGTCTCTAGATTTTTAGCTAGATTGAAAAAAATAGTAATATCTATGTATACTTAACATTACAAAGCGGCCCCACAAAAAAATGTCACTTGAGAAGCACAGCCATCAACCTGAACTGGGCATACCAGCAAAAGAGATGTTCAGAAAGCTTAAAAACATGCTCAAGATCATAGTGCCAGTAACAAATAGGCCAGGACTTGAATTTGGGTGTTCTCTGCTTAACAGTGTCTCCTGACCATTAACTAGCATCAACTAAATCTCAGTACCAAATTCTCACCACCTAAGGAAAAGCAAAACTACTTAAACTTTTTATCCCAAAATTAATACAGGATAATTTCATTCAATCAGGATCAAGTGCTAAGCTTCTAAACTGCAGACTGGAATTTTAAAACTAAGACTGCTTTCACTGTGCAGCTACAGAAATGATGGTCTGCAACTCCTGCAGAGAGTCACTACTGAGACCTGCTTGCCAGGTGCTACAATCTGAGAGGGACTTAACAACCAGTAAGAACACCTATTTCCTTGAAGTAAGTACACCAATATTTGGTGGTTGCTATCGAGCAGAATTTTGTACATAAATCTCTGTTCCTAGTTGACTCTTAAAACAGGTTCCTGGAAGGAAGAATTACTGAATCATGGCATTTAGATTTTCTTGACCATACTTCCATTACCATGGTTTTCAAACTTTGTTCCTCAGTACACTAGGGTACTGCAGTGAACTCAAACACACTTTGGAGTATTTAAATTTTTGAAGGAAATACAGTGACAATGGTCAAAGACAACACAAAAACTACTCTTGTTTAGATCTATTTAATAAACTGAACCATTAGGTATTTCTTTCGGCCTAGAAATGCCATAAAACTTTTTACTAAACTGTAAGTTGCCATAAAGAAGTCAGGGAAACACTCACAGTGCTTTCCAGAAAGATGGTATCAAATTGATATTTCTTCTAGCTATGTCTAAATTCTCTCATCCCAATCTTAATAATACTATTTTTCCAATCTTTGAAAATCTGAGGCAAAAATGACATGCTTTAATTTACATGTTTTAGATACTAGGAAAAATTAGTAATTGTTCTCATGTATGTCAGTCATTTATCTCTCTCATTAATTATTGATTCATGTCTTTTGCTCATTTTTTTACACTGAGGTCTTAGTGTTGCCCATAGTTTTTATAGGTTACTGACACCAATATACTATGTACCATCTTTTCCCCCAGGTTTATGGAATGTTTTATAGAGGGAGTCTGACAAGCAGAAGTTTTACATTTCTACACAGCCTAAACTACTATTATTGAGCTTATGTTCCTTATTTCTATCCTTGCTTCGATCTCTTCAAGTATTAACTGAGAATCTAAAGTACCCTAGACAATATTTTATGCTAGAAAAGAGACATCTCTCCTTGTTCTCAGAGTGCTAACATTACAATAGGGAAGTCAAAAAACAAAATGTGAACAACTAATTAAAGACTTATAAATGCTATTAAGGAGGTCATGAAAAACTATAACAGGAGGGAACTACTCTAGATAAAACAAAGCCAGTCCTATAAAAAGATAGGGACTGAAATTCCAGAAAGGCAAACATATAGACATTGAAGGAATAAAAATTGATGGGAAGGAACTAACAGAAAGGCAATGTAAACTGATTTAGTATAAGTGATGTAGCAAGCAGTATAGGATGAGGCTGGGAAGATTAGCAAGGGAAGCGTCACAAACAATATGATAACAGGTAGTTTAGATTTTACCTAAGTGCAAAAGAAAATCTTGGAGGCTTTTATCAGGTGGAATAACTGATAATCTGATTTTATTCTTAAGAGATTATTCTGGCTCCTGTGTGAACAGATTGGTGGAAAAGCAAGACTAAGTGTAGTAAGACCAGTCAGAAAGCCAGCGGAGAGATGATGGAAACTTGGGTCATGATGATATCACTAGTGATGAAGAGAAGAAAATGAATACTAAAGATACATTTTGGGGAAATAACAAACAGGATTAAGGATAGAAAGGATACAAAGGTAAAGAAAGAAGCCAAGACAATTCTTGTATTATTGAGCATACTAATTTCAGTAGACAGATAATTGTGCCATTTCCTGAAAAAAAAGACTCAGGGGGAGAAATTTAAATCACAAGTTCTAAATGGGGCATAATAAAGTGTCCCATCGGAGATGCAAGTAGAGCTCTGGTTATATCACTATGGAACTCAGAGAAGATGACTGAGTGAGACAATTAAATCTGCAAGATGACAACATATCAGTTCAGTTCAGTTCAGTCGCTCAGTCGTGTCCGACTCTTTGTGACCCCATGAATCGCAGCACGCCACACCTCCCTGTCCATCACCAACTCCCCGGAGTTCACTCAGACTCACGTCCATCAAGTCAGTGATGCCATCTAGCCATCTCATCCTCTGTCCTCCCCTTCTCCTCCTGCCCCCAATCCCTCCCAGCATCAGAGTCTTTTCCAATGAGTCAACTCTTTGCATGAGGTGCCCAAAGTACTGGAGTTTCAGCTTTAGCATCATTCCTTCCAAAGAAATCCTAGGGCTGATCTCCTTCAGAACAGACTGGTTGGATCTCCTTGCAGTCCAAGGGACTCTCAAGAGTCTTCTCCAACACCACAGCTCAAAAGCATCAATTCTTCAGCACTCAGCCTTCTTCACAGTCCAACTCTCACATCCATACCTGACCACTGGAAAAACCCTAGCCTTAACTAGACGGACCTTAGTTGGCAAAGTAATGATGTCTCTGTTTTTGAATATACTATCTAGGTTGGTCATAACTTTCCTTCCAAGGAGTAAGCGTCTTTTAATTTCATGGCTGCAGTCACCCTCTTCACTGATTTTGGAGCCCCAAAAATAAAGTCTGACACTGTTTCCACTGTTTCCCCATCTATTTCCCATTAAGTGATGGGACCAGATGCCATGATCTTTGTTTTCTGAATGTTGAGCTTTAAGCCAATTTTTCATTCTTCTCTTTCACTTTTATCAAGAGGCTTTTAGTTCCTCTTCACTTTCTGCCATAAGGGTGGTGTCATCTGCATATCTGAGGTTATTGATATTTCTCCCAGCAATCTTGATTCCAGCTTGTGTTTCTTCCAGTCCAGCATTTCTCATGATGTACTCTGCATATAAGTTAAATAAGCAGGGTAACAGTATACAGCCTTGACATATTCCTTTTCCTATTTGGAACCAGTCTGTTGTTCCATGTCCAGTTCTAACTGTAGCTTCCTGATTTGCATACAGATTTCTCAAGAGGCAGGTCAAGTGGTCTGGTATTCCCATCTCTCAGAATTTTCCAGTTTATTGTGATCCACACAGTCAAAGACAACATATAGATGGCTTTAAATACCACAAGATAGATGGACTCATTTAAGAGTATTATTTAGAGAAGAGTCCTGAAATGAGCTCTCAGAAATACCAAAACTCAATGGCTGAGGTTAAAAGAAGACACCACAGGAGATTAAGTATAGTCAAAGGTAGAAAAAGCAAAATAGGAGAATAAGGTGTCATAAAAGGCAATGGATGAAATTATTTCAAAAAGTTGGTGGTTAACTGAGTTAAATGCTACTAAAAGGCTAAGAAAGACCTAGACAGAGAAATATTCACTGGACTTAGGAGTTTTATGGTGTAGTACATCAAGGCTGTATATTGTCACCCTATTATTTAACTTACATGCAAAGTACATCATGAGAAATGCTGGGCTGGAAGAAGCACAAGCTGGAATCAAGATTGCCAGGAGAAATATCAATAACCTCAGATATGCAGATGACACCACCCTTATGGCAGAAAGCGAAGAAGAACTAAAGAGCCTCTTGATGAGAGTGAAAGAGAAGAGTGAAAAAGTTGGCTCAAAGCTCAACATCCAGAAAATGAAGATCATGGTATCTGGTCCCATCACTTCATGGCAAATAGATGGGGAAACAGTGGAAACAGTGTCAGACTTTATTTTGGGGGACTCCAAAATCACTGCAGATGGTGACTGCAGCCATGAAATTAAAAGACGCTTACTCCTTGGAAGAAAAGTTATGACCAAACTAGATAGCATACTGAAAAGCAGAGACATTACTTTGCCAAGAAAGGTCCATCTAGTCAAGGCTATGGTTTTTCCAGTGGTCATGTATAGATGCAAGAGTTGGACTGTGAAGAAAGCTGAGCACTGAAGAATAAATGTTTTGAACTGTGGTGTTGGAAAAGACTCTTGAGAGTCCCTTGGACTGCAAGGAGATCCAACCAGTCCATTGTGAAGGAGATCGGCACTGGGATTTCTTTGGAATGAATGATGCTAAAGCTGAAACTAGTTGACTCACTGGAAAAGACTCTGATGTTGGGAGGGGTTGGGGGCAGAGGGAGAAGGGGATGACAGAGGATGAGATGGCTGGATGGCATCACCAACTTGATGGACGTGAGTTTGAGTGAACTTCGGGAGATTTTGAAGGACAGGGAGGCCTGGCATGCTGCAATTCATGGGGGTCGCAAAGAGTCAGACACAGCTGAGCTACTGAACTGACTGAACTGATGGTGTCATGTCTTATGTTTAAGTCTTCAAGTCCTTTCGAGTTTATTTTTAACCTTTTTTTTAACGTAGCCACTATGTAATTTTGATTGCATATGTGGCTCACATTATTATATGGAGGTTCACCTCTTGGCTCAGATGGTAAGGAATCTGCCTGCAATGCAGGAGACCGAGGTTCAGTCCCTGAGTCAGGAAGATCTCCTGAAGAAGGGAATGGCTACCTACTCCAGTATTCTTGCCTGGAGAATCCCATGGTTTCAATTACATAGTAGCTCACATTTTATGTCTAACATGTGTCTAATATTAAAACCAGGATAGCACTGGTTTAGACAATTCTTTTGTGAAAAGGAAAAAGATGTGACATGGCATGCTGGATGGGGATTGCTTTAAGATCCGTGTTAGCTTGCTTCTGTGTTATAGGACATTTACATCATGAAATGAGAGAGAATGATGTAGGAAAAAAAGCGGAAGGAGAGCAACAATGGCTTTAAGTAGATACCTGGATGAGAAATGAAGATGTCTTTGACAGAAAAAGAGAGACTTCCTTCAACATAATATACAGGGAAAAAAAAGAAGATCAATGCAGATGCTGATGGGATTCTCTGATAGCTCAGATGGTAAGGAATTCACCTGCGACATGGGAGAACCAGGTTTGATCCCTGGGTCAGGAGGATCCCCTGGAGAAGGGATGGCTACCCACTCCAGTATTCTTGCCTGGAGAATTCCATGGACAGAAGACCCTGGTAGGCTATAGTTCATGGGGTCACAAAGAGTCAGATACAACTGAGCAACTAATACACACACATGCAGATGCCAATAGAATAGATCTGGTGATAGGAAGGTAAATATTTTCATCTGAGGTCTTTCTTTTTTTCCCCTAAAGAAGCATGAAGAAAGGTCAGCAGCTGAAGACAATATGAAAAACACATCTCAGACGATAGGAATGGAAGCTTAGTGGAAAATCACAATAAGATTGCTAGACAGTGCTTAAAGACTATTTGAGATTTGTAATCAAAATTTGGGGCTTCCTGGTGTCTTAGTAATAAAGAACCCGCTGGCCAATGCAGGAGACACAGGTCCAATTCCTGGGTCATGAAGATTCCCTTGGAGAAGGAAATGGCAACCCACTCCAGTATTCTTACCTTGACAATCCCATGCACAAAGGAACCTGGTGGGTTATAGTCCATGGAGTTGCAAAGGAGTTGGACATGGCTTAGCAAATAAACAACAAAAATCAAAATTTTAAAGGGAATCCAACTTGTCTAGTTGTATGGTTTTCCTCTTAACTCCTCCATCTATTCTGGTACAGATAGAAAGATGGCAGAGAGTAGAGTTAAAATAGGGTAGATTTTTCCACGCAAGTAAGATGAGAGATATACAGGGAGATGAGGATTTTTTCAAGGGAGATATTATGATGGACCACAAAATCTAAGCTGAACAAGAAGAGACGAAAAGACAGAAGGGCACTGATGGATAGAAAGTGGTGGTGTCAACAAACTGGAGGCCTCTGAAGTTCAACAGCAGTAGTAAGACTCACAAAACAAAAAAACAAGCAGGGGATGGTATTGGAAAATGGTGATGTTTTGAAACAGATATTGGAATTTGTATGTTTTATGCTTCCAATAAAGACAAAAGCTGATGCAGAATGGACTGAAAGATAATTTCAAACAGTATCGATAAACTAAGAATCATCTGGTTAGAGAAGTCATTTTTATGAATGCTGAAGGAAGCCACCAAGGTTGACAAGAGTTGGTGCAGAGAGATACTGTACACTAGGATATAAGCTGTTTGATAGCTGAAGAACAGCAGTGACAGCACCAAGGTGGGGCAGAACATAATTGAGCCAAATGAGTTTAGAAAATCTCTAGTATTAATTAGAACTTCTATAAAGACTAGATCTTTGAGAATAATTAACAGCTAGGTGTTTGTCAAGTTTTGCCTCTGCTTTAATTTTTTCACATTTAATTCCATTCTGTCTGGTATTGACAGAATGGTAAACAGAATGACACAAAGCACTATCATTTCCTATGCAACTTCCCAGTATCATTCACCCCCAAAGAGCTGATATTCCTAATGATTATATAAATGTTACATAAAGGTTTGCCTAAATCCTATATTTAATCCTTTAAAGGCATCTCAGGTATATCTTACAAAAGAACTCTTAATTACTCACTCAGCAGTCATAATGATCTTTAAAAATCAAATGTCAATCCAGAGTGCAACAGCTTCCTATCACATATAAGACCTAAACTCCTCACCAACATCTACAAGGTCCAGTATGATTAACTCATGCCTACTTCTCCCTTTTCCCCTCCTGTTTCTCTCCCCACTGCTCATTTTGTTGGCCTCCTCACAGTTATAATATCCAATAAGCAGAGCCACTATTGCCTCCAGCCTTTGCACTCCTTGTTTCTTTAGCCTTATGGCTCATTCCCTCATCTTCACTTTGTTCAAGTCTCTATCAAGTCTTTTTGGACAACCCTATCTAAAACAGTGCCTTCATTCTGTCACATTCTAATCCAGGGGTTGGCAAACTACAGCCCAAAGGCCAAAACCAGTCTGTTGCCTGTTTTCATTCATAACAAATTCATTGGTATATATATGTTATCCATGGCTACTTTAATTCTATAAATGGCAGAACCAAGTAGGTGCAACAGAGACCATCTGACCTGCAAAGCTTAGAATATTTACAATGGGACCCTTTACAGAAAAAAGTTTGCCAACTACTACTGTAACCCATAACTCTGACTGATTTTTCTCTATATTTGAAATTATATTTCCTTTCCATTTCCCTTCTAGAACTTCTCTGGTGGCTCAGATGGTAAAGCATCTGTCTACAATGTGGGAGACTTGGGTTCGATTCCTGGGTTGGGAAGTTCCCTGGAGAAGGAAATGGCAACCCACTCCAGTACTCTTGCCTAGAAAATCCCATGGATGGAGGAGCCTGGTGTCCATAGGGTTGCAAAGAGTCAGACACGACCGAGCAACTTCACTCTAGAACTAAGCTCTGCCCAGAAGGGGCACTGTCTTGTTTAGCCACATCAAGCACCCAAATAAAAGAAGGTACTAAATAAATTCCTGGGAAAGAATTAACTGAGAGCTCACTCAGTACCTGGCATTATAGTAAGCTCTTCATGCATATTAGTGGATTAGTTATCATCCATTTAGTTATTTGGGATTATCATTATTCATTTTACAATGAGAAAATTAAAGTTTAGAGAGTAGATGTAAGAGCTAAGATTGAAACTCAGGTTTATCTGATGCCAAAAGAATGTATTTTTAACCACGATACAGCTTTATAATTCTTTTCAAACTAGTCTTTCTATACAGGGAAATTGAACATTTTATCCTTTATTCAAATTGTTCTGGAACTTGTAAAGTTGTACTGTTTTCTGCAAATAAGTACTGTGCTTTTCTTGTTTTGGTAGTCACTGGTACTTGGAAGTTTGGGCAGTTATTACAAACAAATTTTTTAAATTATATCTTCTAGTTGGTGTTGCTGCTATGTGAAAGCTATTTTTAAATAATTACTGTGCATTCAACCATTTGTTTGAACTCCTCTGATCTAATAATAATATGATCTTCTTGGGATTTCTAGCTACATAATCATAATTCAAAAATCACAAAATTTCCTCCTCCCTTCTAGTTGCTACATCAGTTACTTTAATTTTGTGTGTCTGTGGATTACCCAGAGGTTTTAGAACAATATTAACTTGTAATGGTCAGTGAAGATACTCTTGTTTTAATCATGATTTTCTACTGAAATGTCTCTAAATGTTTACCCTCAAGAAGATACTGGCTATTATGTTCCATCTTTCTATTTCCAGTTTACCGTGATGATTAAGACAAGTTCTTAATCTTATATATCAGGGAAGAATGTCTAATTTTATGAAATATCATATGGTTTTTCACCTCTGAACTAATGACAATAAAGTAAAAGGTCTAGATATAAGTTTTATATTGTTTATCTGCTGAAGAAAAATTTCACTCAAAACTTTATTTTTAACAAGTTATTGGCTGAAAAACTCCATTAGAAAAATACATGATCTGTCAACTTGAATACTGCTATCAACTCTTTCTTCAGAGTTGTAAGAAATCAGTCTTATAAATTAGAATTTTGGAGTCAGCCAAAAACTGCAACTGCCAAATAGGAAAAAATAATGACTAAGAAATAAACATTGTAAGAACTTTACCTTCTGAGGATCAAGCTTGCCCAAGACTACTTCCATGAAATCTTCATCTGAAAGTGTGATGGTTACATCAGCAGAGCCTTTGCAGGGCCTTGATAAACTTTTCCAGAATCAGTTTTCAGGTCAATAGCTGGGAAAAATAGGAAGAAACCAATATCAGTCATTTTATCTTTATAACTTGATAATAAAATGAACCAGATAAATGCAGAGACATTTTTAATAGTTTCAGAGTTACTGTGGTGTTTATTCTACAGTATATATTACATATCACTTAGAAAAAAATTTTTTAATCATTTATTTTTGAGATGACCTTTTTATAAAGAATATAATTTTCAAAAGAATCAAATCAATAATAGTTTTCCTTCATTGAAGAAGTTTACACAATAGAGAGATCTGAAAAGTGAATCAATGTAGAATAATATAATGAAGTTAAGAGGTTGGAAGTTATATGGTTAAGGTCTTTAGAGTCAAATAAAGACTCTACAGTCAACAAAACAAGAAAATGGAATTTTAAAACAATTGCATATTGGTTGGGGTGGGGGAAGGGAATGCACACTCATCACTTTTCAATAACTTGAATTCATCAAAGGTTCTGCTATATGAATTAAATGATAGTAAAATTAAAATTTTTTAATATTTTTAAAATATTTCAACTAGTCATTTATTTATAAAATGCTTATTGCCCTAACTGTTGTGAATAAAGGTTAAAATTAAAATCTTTTCCCTTAACTGTTTTGGACAGCACGATTAAGTGTCCCAGAAACAGACTGGGTAACTGGAAAAGCTATTAAAAATTTACCTCCTTCATTGCCCTCTATATAGCACAGAGCTTTACATTAAAGTTATATTTTAGAAAGTTTTCATTGTCATACATGTGACCAAGGCCATTCATCCAGAAAGGCCAATTCCACTCATCCAGCGTTAGCCTCTTGAATGTGCTTTCTCTACTACTGCAAAGAAGCTATGATCACATCACTCTCACTAAGAGTATCTAGGGAACTCCCAACTTAGGATCAAGAAAAGACACATACATGTAAGAAATTATATAGACTGGTTAGCCAAGTTCTGCTGCAAAGACAGAATTAAATCACTCCCACTGTCCACAGAAGAGAATTTTGCCAACTAAACTAAACTAAAAATAATAATAATAATAACATGACTACTGACGGTTACCTTGGGGAGGAGAAAGGGTAAGAAGGGGAACTTTTGCTTTGTTTCATTCACTAACTTCATTGTTTAGTTTCGTCTATGCTTCTCAGACAATATACAAGATACTAGGAATAAGGCATGAAGAACAAAGGCTCTGTTCTTACTGGCACATACATATTACAAACATGTTTTTCCGTGTTATTTTTGTAGTTAAACACAAAAGTACAATCAGAGAAGGAGGAAGGCAGGCAAGGAAAGAGCAGGGAGAGAATAATGGGAGGGGGTCAGAGGGTGGAAAAACTAAAGAAAAGCAAACCTCTGACATTCAGCAGATACTGTTTTAATTTTTCACAAGTGAGTCTAAGGCCCACTGTATGCACTAGTCTTGCTCAGGAATAAAACTGGACTCACACAATCTTAATACTTCAGTGTGGAATAAGTCTCTTAGCTAATAATGAAGGCCCTTCTAATGAAGTGCTATCTACCGGCCCTCTCACTCACTCGGTTTTACTTGCTGCTTCACAGCCAGATTCTCATAAAGCAATGAAACTTTTTTCTATGGAAAGCTAATAACTAGTGGTAATAAACAAAAAGAGGGCTAAAAAGGGGAAAGTTCTTAGCAAGAAGACTAGCCTGTCAGACCACCTCAGCCCAGCAAGGCAGAGACCACACTGGTCCTCACTCAGGCAGCCCTCCAGCTCCTACATGACCAAGCACGACAGGCATCAGAGGGGCCTAACCTTGTAAGACACAATGAAGATGCCTCCTACTCCAGAGCCAAAACCAAGCCTGATGCCAGAACTCTCTTCATTCTGTTTAGATGCACACTAACTTGGTTGTTAAAAATCCCGACACAGACACACCTCTGCCCAGTGATTCACTGTTGGTGTTGTCTGGATGGCGAGATACACAAAGGAGCTGGGAAGATGGGCACAGTCCAGGATCTCTAGGTTGGAATGCATCTTTCAGGCCACTGAGCCCAAACCCCTTGTCTTCTAGACTTGGTTAAGGGTAGTCACTCAGTGTAACCCCAGTTCCACAGGTGAACAAAGTAGCTGAGCCTGTTCTCTCTGAACAGGTTTGCGTCTGCTATAATATGAACAAGGCTGGGACAACTATAATGTTTAGAAAAACTGTTTTAAAACAGCTTTCAAAAAAAAATACTAGGTATTCCCTAAGTCAAGGTATTTAGTCACCTATTTTATGTCATTAAGCACCAAGATGCAAAAAGAGATGCCAACGTGGAATCATCTTCTAAAAACATTATAAGCCAAAAATCTTAGGTACTTTCTACTGCTGCCAGCTCTGATTTAGCTCAGTGACACAGACTGCGAAAAAAACAATTAGAACTGAAAAAGATACACACAGCTTAGAATCAAATCAAAGACAGATAACTAAAGAGAATAATGAACACTTTCAGAAAAAGCTTCAAGATCCAATTTGATTGTTAGCTTTGATAAATTAGGACCTGAAGAAGATACAGTAAAACAAACAAAAGCCACAGGCATCAATTATAAGTAAGTATTGAAGTGAAATCGCTCAGTCCTGTCCAACTCTTTGCAACCCCATGGACTGTAGCCTTCCAGGCTCCTCCATCCATGGGATTCTCCAGGCAAGAATACTGGAGTGGGTTGCCATTTTCTTCTCCAGGGGATCGTCCCGACCCAGGGATTGAACCCAGGTCTCCAACATTGCAGGCAGACGCTTTAACCTCCAAGCCACCAGGAAAGCCCTAAGTAAGTATTAATAGGATTCAAATATTCCTATTTGGGGGTGGAAATATAAGAAAAACACTTTTCCTAGGTTAATAAAAGGCAATTACTAAATGTAAGCACATTTTCTAATACTGTCTATAAGGCAAGTGACACTCAGATAAGGTGAAAATATTAGTTGGTTATTGACACTATATTTAAGAAAATTATCCTATTTGTCAGAATGAATCACTTGTATATTTTATAAATCTCTACAGAGTTCTATTCTGCAAACTGTGAGACACACAATTCCAGAAACTTTTCTCACTCTTATCTCATTCCTTTCCAAGACCAGTATCTTCAAAAATTCCATGCTTTATATTTATAACTCAATTTGTAATATAGTTTCATCTATAGGGAAAAGGTAGAATTCCGTTATAGATAGAAGGAAGGACAGAACAAAGAAAGAAAGGCAGGTGCTGATACCTACATATTGCTGTTAATTGATAAAGATTTTTAGAAAAAAAATAGACACTGAAATTTGCAGAACTAAATACATATTACATGTTTGGCTTTCTTTATCCCCTTCTGAATTAACTTCCTATAAGCGCAATGTCTTCCAGAAGGACAAACACCAAAAATGTTAACTGTGAGTAGTGCGATTATACATCAGTATTTCCCACTTTTCACATATATATACCAAAATTTATATAATGAAAATACAGTCCCTAAAAGGAATAGCAATTGTCACATTAAAAGAAACTTGTATGAAACCAAAATCAATTGAACAAAACTTCAAAATGTTTTCTAGGAATATATAAATAGAAGATGGTCTCCAAAAGTTTCAGTTGATTTAGAGATACATCTTTAACTTTTTGGTATTAACAAAGATTTACAGTGATTTTTGGTTGTAATAAGGAATAAAACAGTCTGATTTACATGGTACTTAAAAAGGCACTCTAAAACAGTAATCTTAGAATAAAAACAATAAAAATCTACAATAGTAGTTTCTACTGTGCAAATAAAATCCTAAATATTTTTTTCTTAAAAAAGTCTGTATAGACACATTATCTGCATGATATGTAGTATACAAACAATGAATGAAGATAGTTCATACCATCAGCTCTGGAACTTGCAGAAGCACAGCCTACAATCCTGGCTTTCAGGTACCACCATAGTATATACTCATAGTAGTATACTATGAGAAGGATTACAACCAGGCTTGAGATGGGCCTGAAAGTTTATATGGTCGTAGAGTATAAATAAGCCAGTCACAGGCCACTTCGTGGAGCCCCTCAGCATTCCAGGGGCTCCTTAGCCCATCTTAACTACATGAGATCTCACTGTAATAGTTCACGATTATGAAGGAAGGGGAAAATCCTTGAGCTAAAAACTATTCTGAATGCTCCCTATACCACATTAGTAGATAGATGCTTGACCACACACAAAAGGATCCTGTCACTTGGGACTTCAAGACGAAAAACATGAAAATCCAAAAATTGTCAGTGAACATTCACTGGGATACCATATTTCTCCAGCATCTCTAGAGATTAGAATATTCTATAAAATAAACATATAGTTAGAATATAAAGAAAGAATGCTCTACAGATCAAAGTAAGGCTAGAATATAATATAAAGGTAAAGAAACAATGGTTAAAGTTCATTAATAGCATGTTTCACGATTCAAAATATGAATGGCTGTCAGCTATGGAATGAATGTTAGTATCCCTCTCCAAAATTCATATGTTGAAACCCTCATCTCCAAACAATGATGGTATTTAGAAACAGAGCTTTTGGAGGCGATTAGGTTTAGATGAGGTCATGAGAATAGAGCCTCCACAATGGGATTAGTGTCTCTCTCTAAGAAGAGACATGAGAGAGATGAACGTTCTCTCTGCCTTGTGGGGAAACAGTAGGAAGGAAGCCATCTGCAACCCAGGAAGAGGGGTCTCACCAGAACCCAACCCTGCTGGATCCCTCAGGCGAGCCTTCCAGCCTCCTCATTACGAGAAAATAAGTTTCTGCTGTTTAAGCTACCCAGTCGATAATATGTTTGTTACAGCATCCTGAACTAAGATACTCTCATTGTTAGAAGTATATACTCATATACTCAGTCTGTATGACTGACGATGAGAAAGAGAATGGATGCATACTCACTTCACTGTCCTTTCACCTATAGAGAAACACAGTGAAATCTGAAAAAGTTACACATTTTTCTGTCACGACATTGACACTGGATACTTAAAAATGTGCTAACAGATCTGGCTGACTAGCAAAGTGAGTCCACAAAGCGTTAGTGCTTTTATTATGTGGACATAAAAAAAAGAGAAAATGTTCTGATCTAGAAAAAAATTTTTACTCATCTTTAGTAATTTCATCTTACCTTCCCCAACTTTACTTTAAGAATTAAATTAAAATTGGACCCTGCAGCCTCTTAATAGGCCACAGAACAGAAAAGTTTGTGCCATGATTAAGAATGTAGTTACACAACAGATACAAAAGATATGGTAAAAAAATTTCTTCTCCCTTTCTCTCTTTATCACCTGCTTTTCTTTCTTCATAAAATGGTAGTAAGGTTCTTTTGGAGCTCCATGTAAGTCAATGGAAGCATGACTGCTTTCTCTCTGCAGCAACTTGGCTTATATTGGATACCTTGCCAGGTTGCTAATGGCATTCTGATAGTACCTTTGATTGCCAGTTTTACACACTGAGAAAATAATTATGCTTTTATACTGATAATTAAGGTGGCAATCCAAAATGTTAATTTGGGGGAAGAAGAAAAATGATTTTAAAGCTGTTAAAATATAATGATAATTACTCAAAACTTTAAAATATTTCATTTAACTTGATGTACTTTATGTTTAAGAGGAATTTGAAAATTAAAGAAGCATACAGCTAAGACAGCTGTTTAAAGTACTAATTTTGGGTGTTACAATGAAATCTTCAAAACAGATTATTTTCATTTTAATTAATTCTTTTCATCTCTAAAAACATACATGTCTGAGGGCCATGAAACCCATTGAACATGAAAGTCGCTCATTTATGTCTGACTCTTTGCAACTCCATGAACTATACAGTCCATGGAATTCTCCAGGACAGAATACTGGAGTGGGTAGCCTTTCCCTTTTCCAGGGGATCTTCCCAACCCAGGGATCAAACTCAGGTTTCCCACATTGCAGGCGGATTCTTTACCAGCTGAGCCACAAGGGAAGCCCTTGAAACCCGTTATTTCCCATTAAAAAAACAAAAAACCACAAAACACCTTACTGAAGAAGGTAAGATTTACCTACCTTCAAAGAGACAGGCTTTAATTATAACAAGGATACTTCATTCCTATTGACTGAGAGTTATCTTAGAATACTATAGGGACAGGACTTACTCCACTTGGCTGCAGTATTTTCACCTTTAGTGATATGCCACTCAAACACAGCACCAACTTTCTTCACCACCTCTTGCCCAATATCCTGAAGACGGCGACCTATTTCTTCAAACACAAGGGTACTCTGAAGCCCCGCACCCTAGCAAAAACAGAAAAGATAATCATTTCATTTTAAAAGATATGTAAAAAAATGACTCAAGGGGAAAAACTATCACAAAAGCAATGGGCAATAAGGTAATTTTTAAAAAACCTGCACATAAATAAGGCAAACTGGTTTTTGTTACCCTAGTCTTCTTTCACACCTTTCTATTTATTTATGTCATCCAGAACCTCAATCCTCTTAATAAAAGAATTTTATTTTTATCAGAATTCAGGAATAATATTTTACAAGTAGACTAGGAACTAACTTAACAACTTATATCCTAATAGACTTCAGCAGGAAGATACTGGACAAATTAATCAACTTCTGTGATCTCATTTCTTCATTTGTAAAATGAGACTAAATTACATGAAACTTGAATTTCTTTATAGCTCTAAAATTTTTATGTTTTTGATCTTAGATTCTTTTTAAAGAGACTTTAATTTTCATTCAGTTATGTGATAATATGGCTGATGAAACACAAATATCATGGATTTGAAAACTTCAGCATTACAAAGTTAATATTCTGGAGACAGAATATAAATATTTTTATTAATTTCAGCATGTTAATAGACAGTAATACAAATGTTTTAATAAATAATATATGCTACTGCTTTTATATATGCACTGAACACTTTATACAAATTTTTAAATCACAAAAAAGGTACAAGATATTTAACTTTTTAACCTTTCTCCAAAATACTATTAAGATTTCTTATTAAACAAGTGATTTATTTACTCTAAAAGTAGAAAATCAATTATATTCTCTTAAAAGATACCCTAGTGTCACCACAAAAAAGTTTTTAGAAATTTGTAATTTTCAAAATATTCCTTTTCCTCCAAGCAGTTTTGAATTAATGGTCTCTAATTCAAGAATTGTTCTTGCCTGGAGAATCCCAGGGACGGGGGAGCCTGGTGGACTGTTGTCTGTGGGGTCATACAGAGTCGGACATGACTGAAGTGACTTAGCAGCAGCAGCAGCAGCATTCCAAGAATTAAGAATCTTTCACAGCTCTGAATTTTCTAAAGTAGACTGAACACTCTTAAAGTGATCTCAACTGAAATTCATAAATCAGGCTATAACTTGGATGCTGTGCTGTGCTTAGTTGCTCAGTCCTATTAGACTCTTTGTGACCTCATGGACTGTAGCCCGCCAGGCTCCTCTGTCCATGGGAATTCTCCAGGCAAGAATGCTGGAGTGGGTTGCCATGCCCTGTTCCAATGGATCTTCCCAAGCCAAGGGATCCAACCCAAGTGTCCTGCACTGGAGGTGGATTCTTTCTGTCTGAGCCAGCAGGGAAGCCCAAGAATACTAGAGTGGGTAGCCTATCCCTTCTAGAGTGGGTAGCCTATCCCTTCTCCAGGGGATCTTCCTGACCCTGGAATCAAACCAGGGCCTCCTGCATTGCAGGTGGATTCTTTACCAGCTGAGCTACCAGAGAAGGCCATGACTTAGATATCAGTGGTTATAACCTACCTCAGATGGTGTCTTAGCTGAAATAGCAGACGCTGGCACCAGATCCACATATGCATTTGAAATGACGATGTCTCCAGTTCCTTGGACCTTATAAAGGGTATGGGAGGTGGGGGAAAACAGCTCACTCTGATGAGGCCAATGAAAATGAAATTTTGTTGTGAAACGCTATAAAGTCTTTTAAAAGAAATTTACACTTTTCTTCATATGAAAGAGAAAATCATCCAAACTGAATAAATAGTTCAGAAATTAAATGTCAACAGGAATAAACATGAAAGCTTACTGACTTACTAAAATTGTAATTAACCCTAACCATAGAATCTACTGAAGCCTTTCTCAAAAATACTTATGACCAGGTCCCATCTCCAAAGATTCCAATTTAAATGGTCTGAGGTAGAGTCTGAGCATTGGTATTTGGAGGATTTATTTTGCAATATAAGTATGTCTAGTGGTGAGCCAGGATGAGAATTACTTAATTCTTATAAATAGTAAAAGGCATGGCACAAAATCCACATGAGGCAAGGTACTCAAAGTATATTTGTTTGGTTAATATAAAACAAAACTGGGTAGAAACAGACCTTCTATTTCAAATAGAAACTATACACAATACAAAGCAAACATCTGAATAGCCTTTTGCAGAATATTCATTAAAAGAACTCAAATTCTAATTCCTAATATGGCACCTAAAATTATTCCAATCGTATTCTTTTATAAAATTATGGTATTGCTACAAATGTAAAGGATAATGTCTAAAACTTAAAGTAGCACTTATTAAAACTGATTTTTAACATCAGGAAGATCATTCTCCCCTATTTTCCATTATACTTCAGAAAAATAGATCTTTCAAACAATTTCATTTTATTTCAAATTATATACAGTGGAAAACATGAAAGGAAACAATTTATGAACAAAATACACTTTAGAAAATTACTCTCTTGTAACTAAGGAAGGGAAAGGATGCCCACAAATAGCTAATAGAAAAAGAATACCTCTAATCACTGGGGAGAAAACTAGCAAATATACTGAATAGATAAGAAGATGTGCTTAGAATTTATTAAAAAGACAAGAATGTATTATATTTAGACATTAAACTATTACTCAACTCTTTAAGTTTTTATCTGTATGAATTATTTCTATATTGTTTATTATGAGAAAATAGAGCCCATAATTGTTTTCATGGTCCTTAATTCTTTTTAGAGTTCATAATTTTATTCAAAAAATAAACTTACATGAAATAGTTAGAAAATAAGAGGGTTCCGAAATATGTGGTACAAACATTTATTCCAAGAGGATTTCAGAGGAAAGTCAGGATGTGTGTTTGTATGAATGGGGGAAAGGGGAGTGGTAAGGGAATGCCTCTGAGGACAAGGCAGAGCTTCAACTGATGCTGAAAAGACAAAGGAAATTTGAAAAGTGAAATAAACAGTGTGCATAAGTGAATCAGGAAAATGATACTGATAGCAGCAGGAAGTAATAAGGAGTAAGGCGGCCATACAAAGAACAGTTCTGGAAAGGTAATTAGATATGAAACAAATCACAGTACAGTTTTTTTCTTTTTTTTTTTTTTAAAGTGAGGACCTAGGAACTGAGTGCTGAGCCAGGCAGACCAGGGTATATATCCCAGCTCTACCACTTTCTAGGTGACCATGAGCAAATTATTTAAAAGAGCTGAACCTATATTTTCCTAAATTAAAGGTAGAGTTGTTATGCATAGTAGAGATAATGGGATAGACTGCTCATAGGTACTCAGTAACTATAAGCTGCTATTACTGTTGGTGGTGTTATTTAAACTGCTCAACACATGACATTTATGTAGTACAAATGATCAGGCCAAAAGGTTATCAGCCTGGTCAACTGTGTTAACAAAAATTATCTGTAAAAAACTTATAAAAGGAGGACTATATGTCCTTTCAGTATTTTACTGGAGCACTGCTAACAGCCTCACCCCCAAAAGCACTTAACTCTATAGGGAGATATACTTTAATTTGTCTTGTTACTTACTATTGATTAAGCTCAGATTCTGTGACATAAGATGTTAACTTGTGGGTTTTTGTGTGATCAAGATGCATGATTTCTGTCTAGTAGAAAATATAACCATAAAGGATATGGTTTTATTGTTCTATAGAACAATTAACTTGTTTTATCTCTTAACTCAATAAAATTATTTTAGAATGCTTTCCCCATTGGACTACATAAATCCTGTTTTTACTACTTCTCCTTTGAACCAGATTTATCATCTTGCTAACACTCTCATTAAGGAATTAAAGTTTCATCATGTTTTTTACATATTTTATATCTGTCCTTGAATCATGCCTAAAATGTTCTGAAGATTATATTCTGACAACTTGAATGATAAGTTGAGCCAAAAAGATAGGGTTGGTTGGATTTTCAGAAATGTTATGTTAACAGGCACCAATTTAGCTGAGAATAAAACAGAAAATAAAAAACAAGGTACAGAGTCATCTTATTTTCCATTGAAAATTACCATTGATTTTTCTTAATTCCTAAGTTTTACCTGATATCCATAGTTATTAACCAAAAGAATGCTAGGATAGAACATAATTACAAGATACAGTGAAGTAGGTAATGAAACAATGTACCTCTAACCACCTCACTCATACCTTGGTTTGGAAATGGATTCTATTTCCTTCCTTCCACATCTCAGTCTGCAGAGTCTGTCCCGGGTATACTGGTTTTGCAAAACGAACCTTTAAAAGAAAATGTGTTTAAGGGTTAAAAATGTTTTAATATAAAGTTTTTCCATTTGGGGAGGGGGCTAGTTTCAGATGGAGGTTGGAGAGCACAAAAGGAAGAAATAGGTTTGACTATACTTAAATTCACAAAAACAGTAATATGATAAAATTAGTAAAAAAAAAAGGGGGTTATAGTTAGTATAAGTTAATTGTCTTTCTAAGTATAGAATCAATAAATAGTTCACTCTTGACAAATCAAGACATAGAAGAATAACTATATTAAGCAAAGTTATACAGGCAACCATTAGTACGACTAAAAAGAAGCAATTAAAAGTGGTACTAATTAAGTTTGGGGAATAAGATCTGGGGTTTGCATATAGGAAAGAATAATTCTATTTCATAATTTTCTATCTGATTTTATTTGTTCTGTGTACATATTATTGGACTATAATAAAAACTTTATAATAATCACTATAAAATAGTCTTAATAATGAGAATAATCAGTGTTACCAAAGACAAAATGTCAGAAAATAAATTTCCACTGCTGCATGGAGCACAAACTGACAAAGCTTTTTGGAGTTATTTGAAACTGTCTTAATGATTTTTTTTTAGTGTATGTCTTGATTTATGCAAAGATACTGTGCAGAGACAGTTTTCCTTGTAATTTATAATGGATGAAAACTTGAAGCTAACATACTGACATAGGTTTATGTTTATTAAAGTTGAAATGCAGGCAGTTAACATTTTTAATTGAATTAAGATAAATAATAAAATATTAATACATTTGAATCAGTTCTAATGAGGTGGATGAAACTGGAGCCTATTATACAGAGTGAAGTAAGCCAGAAAGAAAAACACCAATACAGTATACTGACGTATATATATGGAATTTAGAAAGATGGTAATGATAACCCTGTATACGAGACAGCAAAAGAGACACAGATGTATGCTGCTGCTGCTGCTAAGTCACTTCAGTCCTGTCCGACTCTGTGCGACCCCATAGACAGAAGCCCACCAGGCTCCCCCGTCCCTGGGATTCTCCAGGCAAGAACACTGGAGTGGGTTGCCATTTCCTTCTCCAATGCATGAAAGTGAAAAGTGGAAGGGAAGTTGCTCAGTCGTGTCCGACTCCTAGCAGTCCCATGGACTGCAGCCCACCAGGCTCCTCCATCCATGGGATTTTTCCAGACAGGAGTACTAGAGTGGGGGTGCCACTGCCTTCTCCTACACAGATGTATAGCACAGTCTTCTTAAAAAAAAAGTCCAAAAAGTTCTTTTGGACTCTGTGGGAGAGGGCAAGGGTGGGATGATTTGGGAGAATGGCATTGAAACATGTATAATATCATATATGAAATGAATCGCCAGTCCAGGTTCGATGCAAGATACTAGATGCTTGGGGCTGGTGCACTGAGACGACCCAGAGGGATGGTACGGGGAGGGAGGTGGGGAGGGGGTTCAGGATGGGGAACATGTGTATACCTGTGGCAGATTCATGTTGATGTATAGCAAAACCAATACAATATTATAAAGTAATTAACCTCCAATTAAAATAAATTTATACTTTAAAAAATAAAATATTAAAACAAAATAATAACAATAATTTTTAAAGGTAAACCACAAATTTTTGTTAAGGCATATACATTGATATATGTATGCTCCTAACTACTTGATAATATATATAATAATCTGTTAAAAATATAATTCAATAATAATTCAATCTGCTAAATTAATTAATTCAATATAATTCAATCTGTTAAAAATATTATTCATGATACATGTGTATTAGAGGTATTTATAGCTATGAAAAGAAAACTTGCTGAATACCAAGTCAATGAAATAATAAAAATAATAATTTTGGTGCAGTACCTACTTTATTTATGTTTTCTATCCAAGCCATTTATTTGAAATGCCAGCTATATGTAGGATAAAGTCAGTGCTACATGCTTGTCAGTAACAGTAGAAAAATAGAACCAGTAAAACCCTCTGTACAACCGTAATGGAAGTACCTACTTTAAATGAAGTCACTAAGACTCCTTCTTAGTTACATATAATATATATTTATATATATTATATATATATATATATATAAATTTAATATAGACTAAGCATATTAAACGGAGAAGGCAATGGCAACCCACTCCAGTACTCTTGCCTGGAGAATCCCAGGGATGGGGGAGCCCTGGTGGGCTGCTGTCTCTGGGGTCGCACAGAGTTGGACACGACTGAAGCGACTTAGCAGCAGCAGAAGCAGCAAGCATATTAAAAAGCTTTGTCATTACTTTGTCAACAAAAGTCCAACCTAGTCAAGGCTATGGTTTCTCCAGTGGTCATGTATGGATGTGAGAGTTGGACTGTGAAGAAAGCTGAGCACTGAAGAATTGATGCTTTTGAACTGTGATGTTGGAGAAGATTCTTGAGAGTCCCTTGGACTGCAAGGAGATCCAACCAATCCATTCTGAAGGAGATCAGTCCTGAGTGTTCACTGGAAGGACTGATGTTGAAGCTGAAACTTTAATACTTTGGCCACCTGATGTGAAGAGCTGACTCATTTGAAAAGACCCTGATGCTGGGAGGGATTGAGGGCAGGAGGAGAAGGGGGACGACAGAGGATGAGATGGCTGGATGGCATCACTGACACAATAGACATGGGTTTGGGTGAACTCTGGGAGTTGGTGATGGACAGGGAGGCTTGGCATGCTGCGATTCATGGGGTTGCAAAGAGTCGGACACGACTGAGCGACTGAACTGAACTGAACTGAACTGAACTGAAGACTCCTTCTCTTCTCTAACACTAAAAAGGAACAAATATTTAAACTAATAATTTACATATACCTTAATTGCCTTGAATCTCGACACGTCATTATCTGCAAACTGCTGTAAAACATGCCTGGCAGAAAATCCAAATGTACATAATCCATGTAATATAGGCTTATTGAAACCTAAAAATAAGAGAGATAATTTAGTTAGATAAAGACACATTTCATGTTTAAAAACCAACAACGGTTAATTCAGAACTTCAAAAATAATTTTTAAACTGCATTAACCTGAATCATACCATGTATTTTAAGAAACATGAAAAATATTTTATAAATAGTACTTCCTGGGGGAAAAATTATGAAATAAACAAAGAAAGAAAAAAAAAAGAAAGAAAGGAGTGTCAGAGATCTGGGCACACAAAGAATTATTTTGTTAGATTTGGCTGTAATCATGAAATCTTCCATGGTGATTTCAATATCCATGTATGCAGATGATCCTTCCTCAACCTTTCAGTTTTCTGCTCTCCCCTCCAATGACCTCGTCCTTCATGATAACTCAGATATTCATCCCCATGGTCCTATCACAAACCTTGCCCTAGCAGGAGCTACCTTCCAGCATAACCTGAATTTCAAGGACACCATTTTCTGAATACTACTTCCAACCCTTCCATATCCTTAGCATAAACATATTAGGAAAGGGCTATTTTTTAAATGTCACCAGTTAAACTGCCAGTCAGAAGTAGCAATGTCTTTATTATTTAGATAATTGAGCTAATATTTTCATTGGCACATATTATTAGCAACTCACCTGCTAAGCTAGCAAAGTTAGGATCAATGTGTAAGGATTCCAATCTCCACTGAGGCGGTACAAAGCAGCCTGTGGAGAGAGAATTATAAAAGTAACTAGCATATCAGTGCTTTCTTATCATACATTAAAATAAAAACAGATTAAAAATAACTATTTCTAACGAAAAAGGTTAAGCGTAAATCAAATGCTTATTGTAACTCCTGCCACTGAAATCAGTTGGGAAGGGATGAGGACTGTGCAAAAATAGCAACGGGAACCAAGAACTACATCTGGGAATAACACTGGTTACCACTGCCTAAGGAGAAATTCACAAAAAGGAATCCATCAATCTATTCTCATTAACAGTGAAGACAAGGTATAAATGTTCATAGTGAAGTGAAGTGAAGTCGCTCAGTTGTGTCCCACTCTTTGCGACCCCGTGGACTGTAGCCTACCAGGCTCCTCTGTCCATGGGATTTTTCAGGCAATAGTCCTGGAGTGGATTGCCATTTCCTTCTCCAGGAGATCTTCCCAACCCAGGAATCAAACCCAGTCTCCTGCATTGTAGATAGACGCTTTACCACCTGAGTATAGCCTCTTCTAAACAAGCAAAATTTATGCCAACTTTCTAGTGGAGTGTTTTAAATTGAAGCCTATAACCCAATACTAGACAAATAAACATCAAACACTTCTAATAAACCTTCAATCAACTGGGTGCACTAAATCCTCAGATCAGCTCATCCTGAAAAAAAAAAAAAAAACAGACTAGTAGCCTGCCATTAAGATCATTTCTGCTTAGTCCAGATCTTCACATCACTTCTGTACTTAGATAAGGCAGAGTTAGCAAAAGAGATAACAATAGGGCTTCCCAGGTGGCTCAGCAGAAAAGAACCTGCTGGCAATAGAGAAGATGAGGGTTCCATCCTCGGATCAGGAGGATTCCCCTGGAGGAGGGCATGGCAACCCATTCCGGTATTCTTGCCTGGAGAATCCCATAGACTGAGGAGCCTGGAGGGCTACAGTCCACAGAGCAGCAAAGAGTCATAGATGACTGAAGCGACTGAGCAGACAAACACAAAGATAACAGCAGGATCAAAAATTCACTATACTTGTCAGCATTTAAATTGTGCACTGGTCAAACGAAAAAAAGTACTTTTCAGTACTGAAGGAAAGACAATTCAAAAAGCTAAGAGTAAGTATTTTAATGTATCTGTGTATTAACTTTGAGTCTGCCTCAAGAACTCTTTTTTCTTTTTTTTGCATTTTCAAAATATATATTTTTAATTTTATTTTTACTTTATTTTACTTTACAACACTGTATTGGTTTTGCCGTACATTGACATGAATCCACCACAGGTTTGCTATGTTAAGCTTTCCAAGACTATTAAAATGTTGTGCAGCCTCCAAATGTTGGAAATTTTAATAGTTTTCCTCCTGTAGTTGAGATCTAACCTTAGTGCATTATGGTCAGAGAAGATGCTTGGAATAATTTTGATTTTTTTGAATTTTTCAAGGTTAGATTTATGGCCCAGGATGTGATCTATCCTATCCTGGAAAAGGTTCCATGTGCACTTGAGAAAAAGGTGAAATTCATTGTTTTGGGGTGAAATGTCCTATAGATATCAATTAGGTCTAATTGGTCTATTGTATCATTTAAAGTTTGCATTTCTTTGTTAATTTTCTGTTTAGTTGATCTGTCCATAGGTGTGAGTGGGGTATTAAAGTCTCCCACTATTATTGTGTTATTATTAATTTCCCCTTTCATGCTTGTTAGCATTTGTCTTATATATTGTGGTGCTCCTAAGTTGGGTGCATATATATTTATAATTGTTATAGCTTCTTCTTGGATTGATCCTTTGATCATTATGTAGTGGCCTTCTTTGTCTCTTTTCACAGCCTTTGTTTTAAAGTCTATTTTATCGGATATGAGTATTGCTACTCCTGCTTTCTTTTGGTCTCTATTTGCATGGAATATCTTTTTCCAGCCCTTCACTTTCAGTCTGTATGTGTCCGTTGTTTTGAGGTGGGTCTCTTATAGGCAGCATATATAGGGATCTTGTTTTTGTATCCATTCAGCCAGTCTTTGTCTTTTGGTTGGGGCATTCAACCCATTTACACTTAAGGTAATTATTGATAAGTATGCTCCTGTTGCCATTTACTGTATTGTTTTGGGCTCGGGGTTTATACGCCCTTTTTGTGTTTCCTGTCTAAAGTCTATCCTGTAGCATTTGTTGGAGAGCTGGTTTGGGGGTGCTGAATTCTCTCAGCTTTTGCTTGTCTGTAAAGCTTTTGATTTCTCCTTCATATTTGAATGAGATCCTTGCTGGGTACAGTAGTCTTGATTGTAGGTTATTATCTTTCATCACTTTAAGTATGTCTTGCCATTCCCTCCTGACCTGAAGAGTTTCTATTGAAAGATCCGCAGTTATTCTTATGGGGATCCCCCTGTGTGTTATTTGTTGTTTTTCCCTCGCTGCTTTTAATATTTGTTCTTTGTGTTTGGTCTTTGTTAATTTGATTAATATATGTCTTGGGGTGTTTCGCCTTGGGTTAATCCTGTTTGGGACTCTCTGGGTTTCTTGGACTTGGGTGATTATTTCCTTCCCCATTTTAGGGAAGTTTTCAACTATTATCTCCTCAATGAAAACACAACTACACAAAACCTGTGGGACACTATAAAAGCAGTGCTAAGAGGAAAGTTCACAGCAATACAGGCATACCTAAAGAAACAAGAAAAAGTCAAATAAATAACCTAACTCTACACCTAAAGCAACTAGAAAAGGAAGAAATAGAGAACCCCAGAGTTAGTAGAAGGAAAGAAATCTTAAAAATTAGAGCAGAAATAAATGCAAAAGAAACAAAAGAGACCATAGCAAAAATCAACAAAGCCAAAAGCTGGTTCTTTGAGAAGATAAATAAAATAGACAAACCATTAGCCAGACTCATCAAGAAACAAAGAGAAAAAAAATCAAATCAATAAAATTAGAAATGAAAATGGAGAGATCACGACAGACAACACAGAAATACAAAGAATCATAAGAGACAACTATCAGCAATTATATGCCAATAAAATGGACAACTTGGAAGAAATGGACAAATTCTTAGAAAAGTACAACTTTCCAAAAACTGAACCAGGAAGATTTAGAAAATCTTAACAGACCCATCACAAGCATGGAAATTGAAACTGTAATCAGAAATCTTCCAGCAAACAAAAGCCCAGGTCCAGACAGCCTCACAGCTGAATTCTACCAAAATTTTGAGAAGAGTTAACACCTATCTTACTGAAGCTATTCCAGAAAATTGCAGAGGAAGGTAAACTTCCAAACTCATTCTATGAGGCCACCATCACCCTAATACCAAAACCTGACAAAGACACCACAAAAAAAAAAAACTACAGGCCAATATCACTGATGAACATAGATGCAAAAATCCTTAACAAAAGTCTAGCAATCAGAATCCAACAACACATTAAAAAGATCATACACCATGACCAGGTGGGCTTTATCCTAGGGATGCAAGGATTCTTCAATATCCGCAAATCAATCAATGTAATTCACCATATTAACAAACTGAGAAATAAAAATCATATGATTATCTCAATAGATGCAGAGAAGGCCTTTGACAAAATTCAACATCCATTTATGATAAAAACTCTTCAGAAAGCAGGAACAGAAGGAATGTACCTCAACATAATAAAAGCTATATATGACAAACCCACAGCAAACATTATCCTCAATGGTGAAAAATTGAAAGCATTTCCCCTAAAGTCAGGAACAAGACAAGGGTGCCTACTTTCACCATTACTATTCAACATAGTTCTGGAAGTTTTGGCCACAGCAATAAGAGCAGAAAAAGAAACAAAAGGAATCCAAATTGGAAAAGAAGAAGTAAAACTCTCACTGTTTGCAGATGACATGATCCTCTACATAGAAAATCCTAAAGACTCAACCAGAAAACTACTAGAGCTAATCAATGAATATAGAAAAGTTGCAGGATATAAAATCAACACTCAGAAATCCCTTGCATTCCTATACACTAATAATGAGAAAGTAGAAAAAGAAGTTAAGGAAATAATTCCATTCACTATTGCAACAAAAAGAATAAAATACTTAGGAATATACCTACCTAAAGAAACTAAAGATCTATATATCAAAAACTATAAAACACTGATGAAAGAAATCAAAGAGGACACTAATAGATGGAGAAATATACCATGTTCATGGATCAGAAGAGTCAATATAGTGAAAATGAGTATACTACCCAAAGCAACCTACAGATTCAATGCAATCCCTATCAAGCTACCAGCAGTATTTTTCACAGAACTAGAACAAACAATCTCAACATTTGTACGGAAATACAAAAAACCTCGAATAGCCAAAGCAATCTTGAGAAGGAAGAATGGAACTAGAGGAATCAACTTGCCTGACTTCAGGCTCTACTACAAAGCCACAGTCATTAGGACAGTATGGTACTGGCACAAAGACACAAATATAGATCAATGGAACAAAATAGAAAGCCCTGAGATAAATCCACACATATATGGACACCTTATCTTCGACAAAGGAGGCAAGAATATTCAATGGAGTAAAGACAGTCTCTTTAACAGGTGGTGCTGGGAAAACTGATCAACCACTTGTAAAAGAATGAAACTAGATTACTTTTTTTTTTTTGCCATTTCCTCTTCTTTTTAAAAAAAATTTATTTATTTATTTATTTTTAAAATTACAATACTGTATTTGTTTTGCCATACACTGACACGAATCAGCCATAGGTGAACACAATCTCCCAATGCCGAAGCCCCCTCCCACCTCCCACCCCACATCCTCTACTTGAATCATCCTGTGCATCAGCCCCATGCATCCTGCATCCTACACTACACACAAAAATAAACTCAAAATGGATTAAAGATCTAAACGTAAGACTAGAAACTATAAAACTCCTAGAGGAAAACATAGGCAAAACACTCTCCAACATAAATCACAGCAGGATCCTCTATGATCCACCTCCCAGTATACTGGAAATAAAAGCAAAAATAAACAAATGGGATCTAATTAAAATTAAAAGCTTCTGCACAACAAAGGAAACTGTAAGTAAGGTGAAAAGACAGCCTTCTGAATGGGAGAAAACAATAGCAAACGAAACAACAGACAAACAACTAATCTCAAAGATATACAAGCAACTTATGCAGCTCAACTCCAGAAAAATAAATGATCCAATCAAAAAATGGGCCAAAGAACTAAATAGGCGTTTCTCCAAAGAAGACATACGGATGGCTAACAAACACATGAAAACATGCTCAACATCACTCATTATCAGAGAAATGCAAATCAAGACCACAGTGAGGTACCATTTCACACCAGTCAGAATGGCTGCAATCCAAAGTCTACAAGCAATAAATGCTGGAGAGGATGTGGAGGAAAGGGAACCCTCTTACACTGTTGGTGGGAATGCAAACTAGTACAGCCACTATGGAAAACAGTGTGGAGATTCCTTAAAAAATTGCAAACAGAACTGCCTTATGACCCAGCAATCCCACTGCTGGGCATACACACCGAGGAAACCAGAATTGAAAGAGACACATGTACCCCAATGTTCATTGCAGCGCTGTTTATAATAGCCAGGACATGGAAACAACCTAGATGTCCATCAGCAGATGAATGGATAAGAAAGCGGTGGTACATATACACAATGGAGTATTACTCAGCCCTTAAAAAGAATAAATTTGACTCAGCTCTAATGAGATGGATGAAACTGGAGCCAATTATACAGAGTGAAGTAAGCCAGAAAGAAAAACACCAATACAGTATATTGACACATGTATATGGAATTTAGAAAGATAGTAATGATGACCCTGTATGTGAGACAACAAAAGAGACACAGAGGTATAGAGTGGACTTTTGGCTTCTGAGGGAGAGGGAGAGGGTGGGATGATTTGGGAGAATGGCACTGAAACATGTATACTATCATGTAAGAAACGAAGCATCTATGTTCAATACAGGATACAGGATGCTTGGGGCTGGTGTATGGGATGATCCAGGGAGATGGTGTGGGGTGGGAGGTGTGAAGGGGCTTCAGCATTGGGAGATCGTGTACACCTGTGGCTGATTCATGTCAATGTATGGCAAAACCAATACAGTATTGTAAAGTAGAATAAAGTATTAAAAAAAAAAATGTTATGCAAAGGCTAGCCATGTCAGCATACCTGATTTTCCTGGTGTTTTTGTTATTTTTAATTATTGATTATTCTTTTTAATAAATTTTATCTACAGAAAATAACATTTCCTATAATTCACAGGAAAATATTTACTTTTTAATATGTTTTATATAATTTTTAAAAACTGTTTCTCTTTCCCATCACTCCATATGATAGTTTTCTAAATTATTCACTTTTTCAGTGAATCAGTGTTTTTTCCTTTTACACGGCTTTGAAAATAATTAAATCAAATCAACAATTATGAAATAGATGTGATTTACAAGATTCTGTATAAGTTGTAGAGGGTTAAATGATAAATTTTAGAAAGCATTTAAAAAAACACTAGGCAAATATGCATCATCATGTTACATATAAATAGAAAAAAATGACGAACTTCAAATCCCAAATCCAGAGCTGGATTTGAATTTCAGTCTCTCTGATGCCAAAACCAATAATCTATTCAGTGTCTGACACCTTCTCCTTTGGTAATTTAATAAAGAATTACATTTTAATGCATAGCATAACCAATATTCCAAAGATTAACTTGATTTAACAAAGATGGTAGCTAAAATTCTAATTGTTAGAATAAGTAGTATAAGATATATAACTGAGGAAACTAAAGATATTTGTTTTCTTTCTTCCCAAATACAAAGTCTGACATCTGTTACCTTACTATTCTTTGGTCTCTCTAGATTATTGGGGATGAATTTTCTCTTTATTAATTATGACAAACCATGAACCATGCTTGTAGTATCATATGAATTTGAAGATCAAGAAAGTCTCCTAAAGAAATGAAAAACAAAATATTCCAGAAGTGACACTGGTAGAGCTAAAACTATGATTGCCAGTTTTCTTACTGACTAAAAATTGACTCATTTAATTTAAATACCTGGCAAACAGTTTATGCTATAGTGGCATAATCCATTCCATTCCCACTTCTCATTAAAGGTCTGTTCATCCATAATCACCTCCCGCCACTCTCCAATTCTCTAATTCTTACTCCTTGTACATACATCAAGCTCTTATTTGCTATCGTTATTAAGTTCTTATCCCCATCCAGGCAAGTTTTACATCTCTGGTAAGAGAGAATATCTATACACCAATTTAGTTCAGAAGTCTCATTTTTCCTACCAAACTCTTTTGAGTATCATTCTCTAACAAGTAACACTTCTCTGAATGTCTACAGCACTTGCTCTACAATTCAAAGCCTTGTCTTTAATCATTCATTGCTTAGAATAGATGCCCTAGTTATCAAGACATATACACATTATTTCTAAGTGTACTTTCAGTTCTTTGTCAATAGATCACACTTCTTCTTGATTTGTGTCTCCTACAGTATAGATCTAATTTAAAACAGCTCATAAATCCCCTGAACTTTATGTAAAATTTTATGCAAAATGTTTTTAAACAAATTATATATAGTTTTTAATCACATTCTCAAATGACCATGTGATACAAATGGCCAGGAACCTCTGTGAAATGATGGGTGCCCATTATTCATACAAAAAATATGTGTTAACTTATAAACTGCTCTTTGTCACACAGCAAAGTACTAAAGTTGGCTAAAAGCTAATGAAAAGTTCTAATCATCTGAAAAACCAGAAAAAGAAAATCTTTCTGCTTACTGTATAAAGAAACTCAAGTCATGGAAACTATTCAACTTTTCTTATCTACAGCAGATACATTTTATTATTTCAGAAACCCAAGAATAATAATGGAGCATTGCTGGGCTTTGTGAACCATGAAACCACAAAGTGTTTTCTATTCTTCAATGCCACAATAAAATTAATTTCACTATGAAGCTTTAATTAAACATAAATATGAGTGTTTTCTTAAGAAACTGATAAGAAATAGGGATGGGAAGAATATTTAAAGGCAAAAACTAATCTGAGATAAAAAGTATTATTCTATCACCCAATTATATAATGTTGAAAAAAACACAATTACTCCGTTTCAAACTTAATCTTTCTAGCTCATGAAATTATATTTCTATTTGTTAGCAAACATAAATCCTGCAGAAGTTCTCATATCAACATGTCAAAATTAGTATCCAAAAATAAGTGAATTTTATAAATAATCTGCTATTATTACCTGTTTATTCACTGCATTACTTCAGAGCTTTATGTATCCTGTTCTATATCTACATGATTAGTATTCTGGCCATCTAAAAGAAGAACCTTCATAACTCTCAAAAACAAAGTTGCTTTTTTCATCTTCAAGGTCACCTTTTGTTTAGTAAATAAATCTTTGCATGCTTACAGTATCTGTTAACTGACAGACTATTTTATCTCCTTCATCAGAAAACATACTATTCATGCCAAATAAAACAGATTAAATCACCTACTCCTTCTAAAATGCTTTATTGTATCTGCCCACTAAAGTTGGCATAAAATAATCTGTCTCTATGCAGTGGAGCTCAGTGTTCTTTTCCAACAGAAGAGAGGATAACTGAAATCTGCCCTTTATTTTATCCTGTTCTCTAAAGTTTTAACGAAATTCTTCGCAAAGCTAGGCAATCTCTTTAAGGCAAGCAATCCACGCCAACAAAACATGCTTTCTCAACTGACTTGTGAAAACCACTTTATATTTTCTTTTGATATCTAGTGGAGAAAAACAACCGCTAAGTAAAAATTCACAAAGAATGAATTTCAACTACAGAAATATGCCATTACTTCTATTATGTAGAATTCTTTTGAATTCTTAGGACTACTTTTGAATTCATAGGATTTCCAGGGTATCAAGAGTTACAAGTTAAAGTGCCAGGAACCAGGTGGCTTTACCATTTTCAAAAACACCTTGTTACCTGATTAAGTGAGGTGGTATCTGTAAGTACAGCATCAGGAGGTCTATCAGGCACGGCTACAGCTACCTGAAATTAAAAAAAAAAAAAAAAAAACACGACATGGTAAGTGTTAGTAAAATAACAAAATAATTGTTAGTCTCTTTACCGAAATTGGTATTTGACAACCATGTTTTAATGTACAATTGTTTCTCAGTTTCCAGGACACCAAAATTTGCAGATGCTCAAGTCCCTTATACAAAATGGGGCAGTATTTGCATATAACCTATGCACATCCTCCCATACACTTTAAATCATCTCAAGATTACTTGTAATACCTAATATAACGTAAATACTATGTAAATAGTCTGAGAACTTTCTAGAAATTAGTTTTCTGGATATTTTTGATCCACGGTTAGTTTAATCTGCAGATGCAAAACCTGTGGATGTGGAACCTGTGGATCTGGAGGGCTGATTGTAATGAAATCTGTAAGCTGGATAAAAAGCAGATTTTTTTAATACATTCAGCACATAATGACCTTTAAAATTCTATAACTGTGAGCTTCGTCTACATTATGATTTCCTTGAAATGACTCTGTATAATGAAAGGAATTATATAACCAGGTCCATTCTCTAGGCAACAAACATAGGGACTCTTCCCAATGCAAAAGAATACTTCTTTCCAGGGGAGGTCTTTGAGATCAGTCTTTGAGGTTTGACCAACTCAGTGAACATGAATTTGAACTCCAGGAGATAGTGTAGGACAGAGGAGCCTGGCATCCTGCAGTCCATGGATTTGCCAAGAGTCAGACATGACTTAACAACTGAACAACAACAAAAATGATGCCATGACAACTCTTCTTAGCTGTCTCCTGGCATGGTTCTCTAGCAAACTTCTAGTTGGACTAGTTTACTTACTGCTTCCATGGAGCTACCAGACTCCTCTTGATTATCACTAAAGTAACTTTGTTTTTGAAACCATCCTTACTTTTGGTTCCAATTATTTGGTTCCAGAATGAGTCACTTTCCTTGGGAAGAGCTTCAGAGCTCTCTATTTTTAGAGCCTGCCTTGGCCCCCAGGCAAAACATCTGTGCCACTGCAACAGAGATGAGAGCAGGACAGTGGCCCACTTCTCTTCAAGTGACATCCTCACTTTACAAGAAGGGGACTGAGCAGGAGTAGGAGCTTCTGGTCTTCTCAGCTTGCCTCTAGCAGCAGGGAACCCTCATCCTATGAGCAGGCTGGGGCAAGAGTTATCAGAGCCCTAGTATTCTTAACATGCCATCATAGAACAAAACTCTCCATAGTACAAGTAGGGGCTGGGTGGAGAAAGAGAACCCCATAACTCTTGACCACTTTTACCTGTAATAGAGCTTCTGCTTCATAAGTTAGGGAAGGTAGGAGTGGGGAATAAGAAAAATGAGTGGCCTGCTCTACCTAGGAAGATAGTGTGGCCCTATTCTGAGAACTGAGGGCAGAGGTGAAGGCCAGGTTAAACTGGAGTAAAATCCAAATTACAAAATATTTTTGGGAAAAATATGGTTTGGGGCAGATATTGAGAACTCAACAATAATTTGAATTGTTTTATTCATAAAAAATATTCTAGACGTTTAATGAGTGAAGATTTTCATTTACACCAGGATCTCTTGTACATGTTAGGTTTTTCTAAAGAGCTTTGGGTGCAGGCAAAGTTTGCATAAGTAAAGATATTCCAGTAATTATCTCATGTCAGCACTTCAAATCCAAGAACATATTCTGATTCAAGAAGTTTAGATTACTAAAGCCCTACACTATGAAATTATACATATAGTAAGTTCAAAATACAGATAAGCATCCTTAATGACACACGGATGTTGTTTATGAAGTCATTGCCTACCTTCGCTTTGTCTGATGTCCGTTTTCCACTGAAGCCTCCAGAACCAACAACAAAGATGGAGAACTGATTATAACATATAAGTTCCTCCCCAGAGTAAGTGTAGACTGAAAAGTAAATGAAAGAAGAAAGAAAAGAAGTTATTATCAAAAGATAAAACCAGTTAACCAATACATGATCAGCAATCCCTATAAATGTTTCAGAAACGAAATTCAATTACTAAAAGGTTTTGCAACTTAAAGACACCAAAGTTTGGGTTACAGAGCACTCGTTTTAATCGTAAACACTACCAGTCTCTAGAAGGCAAAGAAAGGAAGATCTTGACAAATCCTTTCTTGTCTATGAAATAGCAGTTCCATTACCTTCTTCTAAAACTCCCCAACTGCCCTTCATATTTCAGTTCTCCTCAAACTTTTCAGACAATTCCACTATAAAAATCAGACTCAGTTCAGTTCAGTTCAGTCGCTCAGTCATGTCCGACTCTTTGCGACCCCATGAATCATAGCACACCAGGCCTCCCTGTTCATCACCATCCCTCGGAGTTCACTCAGACACACGTCCATCAAGTCCGTGATGCCATCCAGTCATCCTCTGAAAAGATTTTTTATCACTACTAATTATTAAAGAAATGCAAATCAAAACTATGAGGTAGTACCTTACACTGGTCAAAATGGCCATCACTAAAAAGTCTACAAATAACAAATTCTAGACTGAGAGCGGAGAAAGGGGAACCCTCCTATACTGTTGGTGGGAATGTAAATTGTTATAGTCACTATGGAAAACAGTATAGAGGTTCCTCAAAAAACTGAAAATAGAATTTTCATATAATCCAGCAATCCCATTCCTGGGCATATATCCAGACAAAACTATAATTCAAAAATATACATGCACCCCTAATGTTCATAGCAGTACTATTTACAACAGCCAAGACATGGAAAAAACCTAAATGTCCACCAACAGATAAACAGGTTAAGAAGACGTGAGATACACACACACACACACAAAATGTGTGTGTACACACAAAAATGGAATGCTACATAGCCATAACAAAGAATGAAATAATGCCATTTGAGCAACATGGATGCACCTAGAGATTATCATACAAGCAAAGTTAAGTCAGAGAGAGACAGACAAATGTTATATGATATCACTTATATGTGGAATGTGAAATACAAAACAAATGAATGTATCTACAAAACAGAAACAGATTCAGAGATACAGAGAACAGACTTGCGATTGCCTAGGGAGAGAGAAGGTGGTGAAGGGATGGATTGGGAGTTTGGGATTAGCAGATGCATCCTATATACAGGATGGATAAACAAGGTCATAGTGTAGAACACAGGGAACCTTATTCAATACCCTGTGATAAACCATAATGGAAAAATGAAAAAGAATGTATATATGTATAACTGAATCACTTTACTGTACAAGAGAAATTAACACAACATTGTAAATCCACTAAAATTCAGTAAAATTAAAACACAAAATGCAGATAACCAAACTCTAAAATTTTCAAACATTCTGCTGAAGCCCTCAATAGAGCCTGAAATATAAAAGAGGAAGTAGCAAGAATTAAGGTATAAGCTTCTGGAAAGCAGGATCATGACTCTTCTGCTCATATCATACTCCCAGCAATTAGAATAGTACCTGGGACAGAAAAAGCACCTAATAAATATGCATTAATTAATGAATCAATGAACAAATGACATGAGTGAGCACGTTAGTGAATAAGTAAGCAAGTAATAAATGAAAGACAGCTGTTCCTCTTTACAACATATTCAGTATAACCTCTTAGGTATGTATTAGAACAAAATGATAAAACCTATATTCCAAATACCAGATTAATATTAAACTTTCCACTGACATTTCCAAAATTGTTGATAATCTTTCTTGTTTTTGTTCTTAAACTTTAAAAAATAAATTTTAAGCAAGGTGTCTTTGGTTATGTTTAATTATCAGTATTTCAATACTTATTAAACTACTACAAATTTGGCCTTGGAGCGCAAAACGAAGCAGGGCAAAGACTAATAGAGTTTTTCCAAGAAAATGCACTGGTCACAGCAAACACCCTCTTCCAACAACACAAGAGAAGACTCTACACATGGACATTACCAGATGGTCAACACCGAAATCAGATTGATTATATTCTATGCAGCCAAAGATGGAGAAGCTCTACATAGTCAACAAAAACAAGACCAGGAGCTGACTGTGGCTCAGATCATGAACTCCTTATTACCAAATTCAGACTCAAATTGAAGAAAGTAGGGAAAACCGCTAGACCATTCAGGTATGACCTAAATCAAATCCCTTATGATTATACAGTGGAAGTGAGAAATAGATTTAAGGGGCTAGATCTGATAGAGTGCCTGATGAACTATGGAATGAGGTTCGTGACACTGTACAGGAGACAGGGATCAAGACCATCCCCGTGGAAAAGAAATGCATAAAAGCAAAAACAGCTGTCTGAGGAGGCCTTACAAATAGCTGTGAAAAGAAGAGAGGTGAAAAGCAAAGGAGAAAAGGAAAGATATAAGCATCTGAATGCAGAGTTCCAAAGAATAGCAAGAAGAGATAAGAAAGCCTTCTTTAGCGATCAATGCAAAGAAACAGAGAAAAAGAACAGAATGGGAAAGACTAGAGATCTCTTCAAGAAAATTAGAGATACCAAGGGAACATTTCATGAAAAGATGGGCTCAATAAAGGACAGAAATGCTAAGGACCTAACAGAAGCAGAAGATATTAAGAAGAGGTGGCAAGAATACATGGAAGAACTGTACAAAAAGATCTTCAAGACCCAGATAATCATAATGATGTGATCACTAATCTAGAGCCAGACATCTTGGAATGTGAAGTCAAGTGGGCCTTAGAAAGCATCACTATGAACAAAGCTAGTGGAGGTGATGGAATTCCAGTGGAGCTGTTTCAAATCGTGAAAGGTGATGCTGTGAAAGTGCTGCACTCAATATGCCAGCAAACTTGGAAAACTCAGCAGTGGCCACAGGACTGGGAAAGGTCAGTTTTCATTCCAATCCCAAAGAAGGGCAATGCCAAAGAATGCTCAAACTACCACCCAATTGCACTCATCTCACATGCTAGTAAAGTAATGATCAAAATTCTCCAAGCCAGGCTTCAGCAATACGTGAACCGTGAACTCCCTGATGTTCAAGCTGGTTTTAGAAAAGGCAGAGGAACCAGAGATCAAATTGCCAACATCCACTGGATCGTGGAAAAAGCAAGAGACTTCCAGAAAAACATCTATTTCTGCTTTAATGACTAGGCCAAAGCCTTTGACTGTGTGGATCACAATGAACTGTGGAAAATTCTGAAAGAGATGGGAATACCAGACCACCTGACCTGCCTCTTGAGAAATCTGTATGCAGGTCAGGAAGCAACAGTTAGAACTGGACATGGAACAACAGACTGGTTCCAAATAGGAAAAGGAGTACGTCAAGGCTGTATATTGTCACCCTGCTTATTTAACTTATATGCAGAGTACATCATGAGAAACGCTGGGCTCGAAGAAACACAAGCTGGGAGAAATATCAGTAACCTCAGATATGCAGATGACACCACCCTTATGGCAGAAAGTGAATAGGAGCTAAAAGCCTCTTGATGAAAGTGAAAGAGGAGAGTAAAAAGTTGTCTTAAAGCTCAACATTCAGAAAACAAAGCTCATGCAATACGGTCCCATCACTTCATGGGAAATAGATGGGGAAACAGTGGAAACAGTGTCAGACCTTATCTTTTTGGGCTCCAAAATCACTGCAGATGGTGATTGCAGCCATAAAATTAAAAGACGCTTACTCCTTGGAAGAAAAGTTATGACCAACCTAGATAGTATATTTAAAAGCAGAGACATTACTTTGCCGACTAACGTCCGTCTAGTCAAGGCTAGGGTTTTCCAGTGGTCATGTATGGATGTGAGAGTTGGACTGTGAAGAAGGCAGAGTGCTGAAGAATTGATGCTTTTGAACTGTGGTGTTGGAGAAGACTCTTGAGAGTCCAACCAGTCCATTCTGGAAGGAGATCAACCCTGAGATTTCTTTGGAAGGAGTTTTGCTGAAGCTGAAACTCCAGTACTTTGGGCACCTCATGCGAAGAGTTGACTCATTGGAAAAGACTCTGATGCTGGGAGGGATTGGGGGCAGGAGGATAAGGGGGACAACTGAGGATGAGATGGCTGGATGGCATCACGGACTCAATGGACTTGAGTCTGAGTAAACTCCGGGAGATGGTGATGAACAGGGAGGCCTGGCCTGCTGCGATTCACGGGGTCGCAAAGAGTCAGACACAACTGAGCAACTGACTGAACGGATAATCTTTTTTTCCACTGCAAATAAAATGTCACTATGGTGTTTGAATCACATTATGAGTTCAATATATCTGAATGTGCAAGGTTAAAAACCTAACTACCACCTATAAGAATGATTCAGGGGTCAAATAGGTTTCCAGTTCCAAAGAGCTAATATACGAAAGAATATTTACCACATAGCCTAATTATCAGTTGAGGGTTGTCTTTGTATTCATCCCTGCTAAAACATACTACAGAAAGCATAATTCCCCACTGTGTTCACTAGACCAGCCACATTTCTCATCTCTACTGTGGTTATGTTGTCACAAATCCCTGAAATGTCCCACTCTCCTAACCCCTTATTTTCTAAAAGAATTTGTAATATTTTAGAATTTGCTAATCTTGCTTTCTCACAAATTGGAAGATAAATAGAAACTTATTTATCAACTTCTATGGTAAAGTATACTGCGTACAAAGGCTATCAATTTAACAAAATTATTATAAGAACTGGAAATTAGTTACCATCCACAAGAATTACTAAACCGGATCCTTTATCCAGGATATCAGCAACAACTGCTTCGCATCTTAATTTTCCTAAAATGGAAAGTAAAAATAATAAATGTATAATAAATAAATGAGACTGTTTTAAAAGCCATAAGTAATATACTGTATGAAGACATTAGAGAATTTAACATAACTTCCACTGGAAGTTCAGCAAAACTAAAAAAAAATGCATGGTTTAGAACAATTTTCAATATGACACTGAGTCATAAACATTAAAAGCAATCATAATGCCTGAGTTAGAAAATTTGAAATATTAGTAATTCTGACAAATTAGGTGGTAAAAAGTAACAATTTTCAATTATTCAATGAATATTTGTTAAACAAACAGTCAACATCATTTACTCCATTCCTTATTGAACCTCTATTGGCGTCAATGAAACAGTGTTTCCTTCTAACCACTTTGTTCTTTCATGGACTCTTCTTTCCATCATTTAATTGGTGACCTCTTGATGGATTATCCTTGTTTGAGAGTGAAACCATAATCTTTTTTCCAACCTGTTTCTCTCTTTTGTTCCCTACATGAAAGAATGGTACTATCCACCCAACTGTCATGGCAGAAACTTCAGCACGATGCCTGCCTCATAAATTAGTCTCTAAATATGTGACAAGACTTACCTAGGCAGACATCGAGAGAAGTCAGAAGATATAAAGTTTTTACTTCATTCTGAAGTCTACAAATAGCCATCTGGGCTTTTTAATAGGGAAGTGACAAATACACTTACATTTCAGAAATAATATTCTGGCTACAGTAAGATGAACAGATCTGAGGGGAGCAAGAATGGAGGCAGAGATAACACTTGGAAAATCAGAGATAATGGTGATCGAAATGAGGCAGACAGAAATAGGATCCTAAATGCACAGAAGGGAGAAAATCAAGGATCTTGGTACCTGGCTGGGTATGAAAGATGATTTAAAAAAATAAAATAAAATAATGCTGAGGTTAACTAGGCTCTTGTCGCTTTCATCTCCTAAAGTTGCTTCTGATTCTTCCACTTCTATCTCTCCACCACCACCTTTGCCTAAGCTACCATCATTTTATTTCAACTACCACAACAGACTTCTAACTAGTTACCTGCACATTCACTCTGACCAACTTTAACACATGCTCCATATTATGTCTGAAGCTGTTTTTTCCCAGGGTCAACCTGATTATGCCAAATCCTTCTATTTTAAGTTCTAATGGTATCAAGCATGTTTTCATCTGTACTGTTTATCACATATAGTTGTAATTATACATTTATTTGTGTGCGTGTTTTTTTTTTATTATAGGCTACCCTCCCCAACAACTAGGTTATATGCTCCAAACGGGCACAGTCTAGATTTGTTTCATTTTCCATTTATTCATAACCCTAACAGAAAGCCTAGATGTTAGGAAGCAACTGATAAATAACTGTCAAACTGCAGACGATATCCCGATATAATCAACTCCACATTTAAACAAACACCAAGCCTGCTCCTTTCATATCCCTACAGTTTCTCCACTTATATCCCTACTGATCCCTACAATCCTTTTCAATCAACCACATTCTCCAACCTAGATTATTACAAAAGTCTCTTACAAAATCTCCTTCCCTCAATCTCATTCCCTTATCAATCCAAGCATTACAAACAGGAGCCAGAGTTGATGCTTTCTAAAATCCACATTTGATCATATCTCTCCTTACAGTCCTTCAGTGGTTATCTATTGTCTTTAAAATAAAAGCCAAACTTCCTCACATAACCACACACTGCACACTGCCTCAGATAAAAGGAACTGTGTAAAAACAGGGTGTAATACCAAACTGAAGACTCGAATTGAGATGGTAGAGGAGGAGGACACAGAAATCACCTCCCACATAAACTCATCAAAAATACACCTCCACTGAAAATTAAGTGGAGACTAACAGAAAGACTCCTATACAACCACGACTATAAGAAAGACCCACAGGTAATCAGGTAGGAAGTGAAGAAAAGCAATCAAGTAAGGACTTGTAGGAGAGGACTCAAAGGAAAAGGGAGATGGTATAGGGAGAGACCTTCCTGGGGGACTGAGCAATTTAAGCCATATACTGGGTGTCCAACAAAGGGAAGACAAGCCCCCATGGCTGGCTGGAAGGCCACTGGGACGAGAGGGTTATGGGAAGCCTGGACTCCAGGAGTGAGTGAACACTTACTTATTCTCAAGGCAGGGCAGAGAGGGCATACTGAAACCACCTGAGTGGCTGACTGGTTTTCTACAACTGCTCTGGTTCCCAGCCTGAGCCAAGGGAACACTCCAGCACCACACACATCACATCACAGCTCCACAGTCTAGGCTGCCATGATCAAGGAAAAGGCTCAGCTATAAGAGGCTGCTGCTGCTCCTGCAGCTAAGTCGCTTCAGTCGTGTCCGACTCTGTGCGACCCCATAGATGGCAGCCCATTGGGCTCCCCCATCCCTGGGATTCTCCAGGCAAGAACACTGGAGTGGGTTGCCATTTCCTTCTCCAATACATGGAAGTGAAAAGTGAAAATGAAGTCGCTTGGTCGTGTCCGACTCTTAGCGACCCCATGAACTGCAGCCTACCAGGCTCCACTGTCCTTGGGGTTTTCCAGGCAAGAACACTGGAGTGGGTGAAGGACATCCAAACCCTAAGTGGCATCTGAACAAGGAGAGGGCAGCCATTACTGGTGACTGCACAGGGGGCCCAGATCTCTGATGGTGGCCAGGCCAACAAAGCCCATGCTCCAACACTCACTGAAATACCCATACCAGCCACTCCTGCTCCTCTGTTGAACCTCTCTGGGGCAAGGGTGTCAGTGCTTGAAGTGGGATGAGCACACACTTAAAGGGAACTGAACCAGCTCAGACCCAACCCTCAGGGCTTCTGCTCCAGCAATTAGAGATCTGCGCCTGCCACTAATGGGGAAGGGGGGCGGGGGCGGTGGGAACAGCAACTAAGCTAAAGCGAAGCCCCACCTAACATCTGACTCTACTCTTCCATCTCCAGCCCCACCCTTTACAAAGGTGATAGCTGTCAGCACACCCTGAGGAAAGACCTAAATTGTGCTCACATCAAATCCAGCTCTCCCATCAAAGCCACTGGGCACCTGCAGACTGTATAGGGGCACAACCACATAAGAAAAATCATAAGTAATCATTTCACCTAATTTCAATAAAGAAATAGATAAGCAAAGTGAAAATACAGAGGAGTCTGTTTCAATTGAAAGAGCAAGAGAAAATTCCTGAAAAAAACAACAAAACAGAAATAAATAATTTACCAAAGAATTTAAAGCATTAGTAATAAGAATGCTAACTGAATTAGGAAAGAGAATAGACAAATACAATGAGAGTTTTAACAAGGAACTATAAATTTTTAAAGGAGCCCATCAGAGCTGAAGAATAGACTAACTGAAAAGAAACATGCACTAAAAGGAATTAATAGCACATGGCAGAAAGTGAAGAACTAAAGAGCCTCTTGAAAGTGAAGGAGGAGAGTGAAAAAGTTGGCTTAAAATTCAACATGTAGAAAACTAAGATCATGGCATCTGGTCACATCACTTCATGGCAAATAAATGGGGAAACAATGGAAACAGTGACAGACTTTATTTTTTTGGTCTCCAAAATCACTACAAATGGTGAGTACAGCCATGAAATTAAAAGATACCTACTCCCTGGAAGAAAAGCTATGACAAACCTAGACAGCATACTAAAAAACAGAGACATCACTTTGCCAATGAAAGGTCCACCTAGACAAAGCTATGATTCTTCCAGTAGTCATGTATGGATGTGAGAGTTGGACTGTAAAGAAAGCTGAGCACCAAAGAATTAATGCTTTGAGCTGTGGTGTTGGAGAAGACTCTTGAAAGACCATTGGACTGCAAGGAGATCCAACCAGTCCATCCTAAAGAAAATCAGTCCTGAATATTCATTGGAAGGACTGATGCTGAAGCTGAAACTCCAATACTTTGGCAACCTGATATGAAGAACTGACTCACTGGAAGAGATCCTGATGCTGGGAAAGATTGAGAGCAGGAGGAGAAAGGGACAACAGAGGATGAGATGGCTAGATGGCATCACCGACTCGATGGACATGAGTCTGGGCAAGCTCTGGGTGTTGGTGATGGACAGGGAGACTTGGCGTGCTGCAGTACCTGGGTCGCAAAGCATCAGATACGACTGAGCAACTGAAGGGAGCTGAACTGAGGTGATACAGAAAAACATGTACGTGATCTAGAAGATAGAATATTGGAACTCACTCAATCAGAACAGTGAAAAGTAAAAAGCAGAGAACATTTTAAGGGATCTTTGGGTAATACCATGCACATCAACATTCCATTATAGGAGTCCCAGAAGAAGAACAGAGTAAAAATTTATTTGATGAAATTTGGCTGAAAACTTCCCAAGCCTGAAGAAGGAAATAGACGTCTAGGTACAGGAAGCACAGAAGATCCTAAAGAAGATAAATCCAAACAGACCCACACCAAGACATACCATAATTAAAATGGAAAAATCTAAAGAGAGAATTCTAAAGGCAGCAAAAAGAAAAAGAGAGGGTCATATACAAAAGAATCCCCATAAGGCTATCAGCTGATTTTTCTGCAGAAACTTCACAGGCCAGAAAGGAGTGGCGTGATATATTTACAGTGCCAAAAGGAAACCTACAACCTAGGCTACTCTTCTCAGCATGATTATCCTTCAGAATTAAAGGAGATATAAAAACTTTTGGGATAAGCAAAAATTAAGAGTTCATCAATACTAAACCAACCCTAAAATAAATGTTAATGGGTCTTCTCTAAATAGAAAAGGAAAGGATATAACAAGAATTAAGTATAGAAAAGAAAAAAAATCCCACTAGTAAAGGCAAATATATAGGAAAGACAGAGGCTCAAATACTTAAATAAGCTAGTACAAAGATTAAGAAACAAAAACCTGTAAAATCAAGTATGACTACAACAATAAGTAGAGAAATAAACATGAAGATGTAAACTATGACATCAAAAGCACAAAGTGTGGGGGAAGGGAGTAAAAAATGTAGTTCTTTTAGAATGTGTCTGAACTTAAAGGATTGGTTTAAAACAAATATAGTTATAGATCAACGTATATGAATTCCATAGTAACTGCGAGTCAAAAACCTACAACAGATACCTGAAAACAAAAGAAAAAGGAACACAAGCCAAAGAAAAGCACAAAACCACAAAGGAAGAACCTTAAAAGGAAAAAACAAAAAACAGGGAAGACTATAAGAACAACCAGAAACAAGTAACACTAACACTGAAATAGAACTAATTCAGCCTTAAGCAATTTGAATCTTATAATTTTTAATCAAATAAAGTTGTTTAGTAGCTAAGTCACGTTTGACTCTGTGTGACCCCCATGGACTATATAGTCCACCAGGCTCTTCTGTCCATGGGATTCTATAGGCAAGAATACTGGAGTGGGTTGCCATTTCCTTCTCCAAAATAAAATAAAAAGATTTAGAAAAAAATTAAAGTACAACTCTATTTACTTGCTAACCTCTACATTACATAATATGAAATGATAGACTTCTTTTGTGTTTCATCACCTTATAGAGTCAGCATATAAATGTTCTGACATCAGAGTAGCAACACAAAACAAATACATCAAATTAAAGTGAAAAAATGAGAAGCTCTACTGAACAAGTAAGATATAACTGAGAAAAATAAACTGATTATTAAGACAGACTTGATTTTACTTACTCTAAAAGAAAACATGAAGAAGTTAATTACAAAACATCCTGTATCTTTTAACATTCTTTGTTTTATGAAAATCAGTATGAACACAAATACCTGAGAAAAGAATGAAGAATCCATGGGACTGATTATACACTTCCATGACTGATTATACACAACCACTAAGTTTAAGATATAAAAGAAAATGCTCCTTTCAGTTGTTGATCAGATTTTAAGTAGTTTTTGAAGTAATTCATTAAATAAAACTATTCAAATAGGATGATATTTAAGTAACCAAAATAAGTACTAGTTAACATCGATATGGGGATTCCTAGTGGCTCAGCAGGAGAGAATCCACCTGCTAACGCAGGAGATGCAGGTTCAATCCCTAGGTCAGGAAGGTCCCCTGGAGAAGGAAATGGCAACCCACTCCAGTATTCTTGCCTGGGAAATCCCACGGACCCAGGAGCCTGGCAGGCTAAAGTCCTTGTGGTTGCAAAGAATTAGACATGATTTTAGTGACTAAACAAAAAAAATCAATATATATTAATGGTTAACATGCGCAAAAATAACTTACAATAGAATGTATTTAGTCACTTCTCTGCCAGTTTAACACACTGACACAGTGTGATAGGTTAGTCAGAACATAAAATTATGGTATGATCAAGAACTCACCTGTTCTGGGAAGTGGTTTATATAACTCCAAGTACTGCTCCCCATGAAGAACCTACATTAAGGTAAGCAAAATTCTGTCAGTAGACTTCCTTACTCCATAGGCTCTTCTGTGAATAATGCTAATCCTAAGGCATTTTACTGCCCATTTGTTCACGTGACTACTTCCCTCAAACTATCTATCTCAGTTTGGCTCTTATTCCTTAACTATATTATTCAGAAATCATCAGTCCCCCAGTTTAAAGACTATTGGCTCTCTGGAACAGAGAAGATACACTGTCTTCTTTCTTGCCATTCTTAATCCTTGCTGAGTGATAATCGTGGATTATTTGCCACGGAAACACTAAACTCAATATATTCCTAGGGCTCATCACCGTGCTTAGAACATACTGGGTATCCACTATATATCTACTGAATAAAAATAAGCAAATTGGTCAGTACTAGTAATTTCAGGGGATACCTGGCAAATACAAATGACTTGACCAAAACACAAAGATAAATATTAAAGCCATGGTTACAGTAAAAGCACTGTCAATGTCAACATTTCCTTAGTGTTACATCTTACAAATCACCTACTAAGAGTAACTACTAAAGACCCTGTGTAATTTCACAGCCACATTAACCTCAATTTCTCAAAACAAGCATATAAGAATGTAATACAGGAAAACAAGTGAACAATAAAAAATAAAAAAAAACACCTGACCACATATCCAAATGACCACACTCCACTGCTATGGGACAGTGTAATTGCCAGCCTTCCTCAGCACCCAGAAAGGAAACAGAATGGGGAGGAGGACAGCGAGAGAGGGCAAATGAAGGACAGCCTCAACATCATGTCTGGAAGCTCAAGGTTGGGAAGACTGGGATTCAAATCCCAAGATGGCTATCATTTCCAGTCACAGATTTTGAATACCATTCAGGATGTCCAATTCCTTTCAACTCCAAGGAAAAATTCTGAAATATCGGCTTTAATTGTTTACAAGGACATGATCCAAACAGGAGGACTGTATGCAACAAATGCCACGGGAGAGTGACTGAAACAACAAACTGCTTGGCATATATTTCTTGCCTCGCTCCCAACTTCATCAATTAATAAAATAAGTGTAGATTCTCATGGCCTCAGAGAAGTAATGAACTAATGATTCTCTAGTTAAATGAGTTATCCAATCAATCAAAATCACAGAAATCAGTTTAAGGGTCTAGGATTCAACAGTTATCACTGGGTTTACGACCTGAACCTTACTTCAAGAAATAAAATATATGCTACCTCAAAAACCTCACAACTGTTTGCTCCTTCCTTTTTTGAAAGGAACAAGGACAGTATCTGCTTCTCAAATACCACATTCTCCTGACATTCCTCATACCTCACTCAGTCTCTTCCTTCCTAGTCTCTCTTTTCTTCCCAGTCTCATTCCTCCCATTCCTTCCTTTTCATTCATTCCTCCATCTCATTCCTTCCCAGTCTCTCTTGTTAACTCCTCCTCATCTTGTCAACCTCAATTCACCACAGGATCCCCAAACTCAGGATTTTCGCTACCTATATTCATACACTAGTGATTTCACCTAGTTTCATGTCTTTAAATCTTACTTAAATGCTAAGAATCCCAGGAGGACCATCCCCCAACCTCTAAACTCATATATTCAACTGCCCACTTTTAATCTCCACTAAAACCAACTCCTGATCATCCCCACTTTAAAGTAACTGTACACATCTATTTTATTATACATAGTAATATGTCATACATAACTACCATACATATTAAATTGTACATAATTAATTATAAATCATACATAGATAGGAGAAGGCAATGGCAACCCACTCCAGTACTCTTGCCCTGAAAATCTCATCAACAGAGGAGCCTGGTGGGGTGCAGTCCATGGGGTCACTAAGAGTCGAACACGACTAAAGTGACTTAGCAGCATACATAGATATATATGCATATACATCATCCCAGTTAACCAGACCAAAAACCTTCATCCTTGACTCCTCTTTCTTTCCATGCACATCAAGCCTTGTGTTAGAATTACTATAATAAACTCCAAACTGGTTTCTCTGCTTCCATACTTGGCCCCCATATAATCTATTCTCTACAGAGGAGCAAAAATGAGCCTGTGAGTGAACACAGCCGGATCATATCACTCCCCTGTTCAAAGCACTACAAATGGCCTCTCATATTAATCAGAGTAAGAGCTGAAATTCTCAAGTGACTACAAGGCCCTCTTCTCCTATCACTGCCCCCTTGCTCATTTACAGCTGTACTGACCTCCTTGTTGTTCCAAAAAAAGCTGAGTATTCACCTGCCTTGGACCTTTTTCACCTATTCTCTCTGTTTCATATACTCTTTCCTCTTGCTCCTTCATCATCATGATCAGGTAATGATTATCATACAGAACTTACACATAAGGAAACTGAAGCTTAGAAAAGCTATTTACTCTTGGTCAAATAGCAACTAATGACAAAGAGAGAATAACATCATGCCAAGGTTGCAGGACTGTACATTATTGTTGTTTTCTTCTTTTGCTTGCCTTTTCAACTGCCTACGCTTCTGTTCTTAAAGAAAAATCAAAAGAAACGTTAAATCTTTATTCTTGAATCAACCACTACATACTATTGCATTAATGCATCTCACACACACACACACACACACACAAACTAATGTGACATTTATCAATCATATTTTAAGAAACAGAAAAACAAAATAAAGATTTCTTATTATGCATACCTTTGCTAAGTTGATTGAAAGCCCAGGAATCTCTGCTAATCCTCCACTCATTATAGATTTCTGAGCAAGAATAACTCCAAAGGTTGGCAAACAGGAGAAATCAGAACTCCCCTCATAAATAAATTTCATATCTTTGGCTCCTTGACTGATGCTCCCACTCCAAGGGCATACATAATAGTGTCCAGCTCCGTGTAAGAAGAATAAAATGCAGGAAATTTATGACCAATAGCTCCAGCCTGTGGACCAATTGTAAAAAATTATTTTTTCACTGATATTCTTAGCAAATTTTTAACTTTTCAAAACTATTAACTGTTACATATTCAGTTTCATAAATAGAATGGTATTTTAGTAAATTTGATAGAAATGTTTCATTACATTTGATTTTTAATAAAAAAAATTAAAAACACATAGAAAAAGACTACATTTACAAATAAGTACTTTTTATACCCCACATCCAAGGTAAGAGAAACCCAAGTAAGATAGTAGGTGTTGCAGGAGGGGCTCAGAGGGCAGACACACTGAAACCATAACAGAGGAAACTAGTTAATCTAATCACACTAGGACTACAGCCTTGTCTAACTCAATGAAGCTAAACCATGCCCACAGGGCCACTCAAGACAGGCGGGTCATGGTGGAGAGGTCTGACAGAATGTGATCCACTGGAGAACGGAATGGCAAACCACTTCAGTATTCCTGCCTTGAGAACCCCGTGAACAGTATGAAAAGGCAAAACGATACGATACTGAAAGAGGAACTCCCCAGGTCAGTAGGTGCCCAACACACTACTGGATATCAGTGGAGAAATAACTCCAGAAAGAATGAGGGATGGAGCCAAAGCAAAAACAACACCCGGTTGTGGATGTGACTGGTGATAGAAGCAAGATCTGATGCCGTAAAGAGCAATATTGCATAGGAATCTGGAATGTCAGGTCCATGATTTAAGGCAAATTAGAAGTGGTCAAACAGGAGATGGCAAGAGTGAACATCAACATTCTAGGAATCAGCGAACTAAAATGGACTGGAATGGGTGAATTTAACTCAGATGATCATTATATCTACTACTGCGGGCAGGAATCCCTCAGAAGAAATGAAGTAGCCATCATGGTCAACAAAAGAGTCCAAAATGCAGTACTTGGATGCAATCTCAAAAACAACAGAATGATCTCTGTTGGTTTCCAAGGCAAACCATTCAATATCACAGTAATCCAAGTCTATGCCCCAACCAGTAACACTAAAGAAGCTGAAGTTGAATGGTTCTATGAAGACCTACAAGACCTTTTAGAACCAACACCCAAAAAGATGTCCTTTTCATTATAGGGGACTGGAATCCAAAAGTAGGAAGTCAAGAAACACCTGGAGTAACAGGAAAATTTGGCCTTGGAATATGGAATGAAGCAGGGCAAAGACTAATAGAGTTTCGCCAAGAAAATGCACTGGTCATAGCAAACAGTCTTCCAACAACACAAGAGAAGATTCTACACATGGAAATCACCAGATGGTCAACACCGAAATCAGACTGATTATATTATTTGCAGCCAAAGATGGAGAAGCTCTATATAGTCAACAAAAGCAAGACGAGGAGCTGACTGTGGCTCAGATCATGAACCCCTTATTGCCAAATTCAGACTTAAATGGAAGAAAGTAAGGAAAACCACTAGACCATTCAGGTATGACCTAAATCAAATCCTTTATGATTATACAGTGGAAGTGAGAAATAGATTTAAGGGACTAGATATGATTAGAGTGCCTCATGAATTATGGATGGAGGTTCATGACATTGTACAGAAGACAGGGATCAAGACCATCCCCATGGAAAAGAAATGCAAAAAGCAAAATGGCTGTCTGAGGAGGCCTTTAAAATAGCTGAGAAAAGAAAAAAAGTGAAAAGCAAAAGAGAAAAGGAAAGATATAAGCATTTGAATGCAGAGTTACAAACAACAGCAAGAAAAGTAAGAAAGCCTTCCTCAGAAATCAATTCAAAGAAATAGACAAAAACAACAGAATTGGAAAGACTAGAGATCTCTTCAAGAAAATGAGAAATACCAAAGGAACATTTCATGCAAAGATGGGCTCGATAAAGGGCAGAAATGGTATAGACCTAACAGAAACAGAATATATTAAGAAGAGGTGGCAAGAATACACAGAAAAACTGTACAAAAAGACCTTCACGACCCAGATAATCACGATGGTATGATCACTCACCTAGAGCTAGACATCCTGGAATGTGAAGTCAAGTGGGCCTTAGAAAGCATCACACAAACAAAGCTAGTGGAGGTGATGGAATTCCAGTTGAGCTGTTTCAAATCATCAAAGATGATGCTGTGAAAGTGCTGCACTCAATATGCCAGCAAATTTGGAATCCTCAGCAGTGGCCACAGGACTGGAAAAGGTCGGTTTTCATTCCAATCTCAAAGAAAGGCAATGCCAAAGAATGCTCAAACTACCGCACAATTGCACTCATCTCACACACTAGTAAAGTAATGTTCAAAATTCTCCAAGCCAGGCTTCAGCAATACATGAACCGTGAACTCCCTGATGTTCAAGCTGGTTTTAGAAAAGGCAGAGGAACCAGAGATCAAATTGCCAACATCCATTGGATCGTGGAAAAAGCAAGAGTTCCAGAAAAACATCTATTTCTGCTTTATTGACTATGCTAAAGCCTTTGACTGTGTGCATCACAATGAACTGTGGAAAATTCTGAAAGAGATGGGAATACCAGACCACCTGACCTGCCTCTTGAGAAACCTATATGCAGGTCAGGAAGCAACAGTTAGAACTGGACATGGAACAAGAGACTGGTTCCAAATAGGAAAAGGAGTACAGTCAAGGGTGTAGATTGTCACCTTGCTTATTTAACTTCTATGCCGAGTACATCATGAGAAACGCTGGACTGGAAGAAGCACAAGCTGGAATCAAGATTGCTGGGAGAAATATCAGTAACCTCAGATATGAAGATGACACCACCCTTATGGCAGAAAGTGAAAAGGAGCTAAAAAGCCTCTTGATGAAAGTGAAAGAAGAGAGTGAAAAAGTTGGCTTAAAGTTCAGCATTCAGAAAACAAAGATCATGGCATCTGGTCCCATCACTTCATGGGAAATAGATGGGGAAACAGTGGAAACAGTGTCAGACTTTATTTTGGGGGGCTCCAAAATCACTGCAGATGGTGACTGCAGCCATGAAATTAAAAGACGCTTACTCCTTGGAAGAAAAGTTATGACCAACCTAGATAGCATGTTGAAAAGCAGAGACGTTACTTGCAAACAAAGGTCTGTCTAGTCAAGGCTATGGTTTTTCCTGTGTTCATGTACAAATGTGACAGTTGGACTATAAAGAAAGCTGAGCACCAAAGAATTGATGCTTTTGAACTGTGGTTTTGGAGAAGGCTCTTGAGAGTCCCTTGGACTGCGAGGAGATCCAACCAGTCCATTCTGAAGGAGATCAGCCCTGGGATTTCTTTGGAAGGAATGATGCTAAAGCTGAAACTCCAGTACTTTGGGCCACCTCATGTAGAGGTGACTCATTGGAAAAGACTCTGATTATGGGAGGGACTGGGGACAGGAGGAGAAGGGGACAACCGAGGATGAGATGGCTGGATGGCATCACGGACTCGATGGACGTGAGTCTGAGTGAACTCCGGGAGTTGGTGATGAACAGGGAGGCCTGGCATGCTGCGATTCATGGGGTCACAAAGAGTCGGATATGACTGAGCAACTGAACTGAACTGACTGACTTTTTATTGTCTGCTTCTTTCTAACAGATAGGATATCTCATTTTCAACCTTCCCATCTCTGACGATGAAAAACTCTATTAATTCAGTAATTGTTAGCTACTCAAAATTATAAAAAATAAATTTATAAATAGGAACATTGAACAGCTCTATAAACTCTATTATATAAAGGTCAGTATAAACAGATGAGCAAAACACTGCTTAGTGCTTATGATAAATTAGACTCCCTCAAAATGAGTGGAGTTAAAAATAGATTTTTACCTTAAGTTTTTACCCAGCACTGTTCTTTAACTGGATATTGTATTTTTCTACTCAGTGATGACCTGCCTAGCTAATTTGTGAAGCATATTAGGTTATAAAAGAATGATACCCAATTTTTGATCACTTTCATTCTAAGCAGGAATCAACAAACAACAGTCAAGACTTAAGAATGATTTTTACATCTTTTAAGAGTGATATAACAAAAGAAAAATAAAATTATGTATCAGAAACAGCGTATGGTCCGTCTAGCCTAAAATATTTACTATCTGGCCTTTAACCAAAAGTGGGCCAACAGAGTAAAATCACATTTATAAACTGATCATATTCTCAGAGTTAAAATTAGATTGTTTATTTTATCACTATGTCTGCTGTGAGTCACAAAACACCACAACTGAATGTGTGAAATGATTTATGCACTACAATTAAAAATTATGCACTACAATTAAATTATGCACTACAATTTAAAAAAAAAAGGAGATGCACCAGAGATAGTTAATCAGTAAACTTCACAAGAGTTATAACCAGACTTCTATTAGACTTTCTGACATAGCGGAGACTTTTTATTTGCAGCCATGTTGACATATTTCCAAAATACAATCTGTCAATGCTTTCTCTTAAAAGACGTGACTCAAAAGAGGCACTAAACTATATTTAGTAAGAAGTTAGAAAGTAATGAAAGTATGATTATCAAAATGCTCCAAAATATAAAAACACACTGAAGAAGAGTAAGTATAAGTTACATTTAATATTTTAACCTTAATTCCATTCAAATTCAAATTTTATAAATATTTAGTACGTTTTATAAAGTTTTGTGGTCACTTATCTTTCCTATTTAACAATAAATTAATAGCTTGGGAAACCACTTTTTGCATGAAAGAAAGAGAAAGAAAAAGGAAAGAAAGAAGAAATCTTTAGAGAAGGCAGAGTTTTAGGTTTTCTCCTCCACTTACAAATTCAGATGTGGCTGCTGATGTTGCACGACTGGTAGGATTTGCTGAAACTTCTCCACCTGAATTTATTTTACTAAGAGCTTCAACTATACTGCCAATGGACTCTAAAAAAAAAAAAGGATGATAAATAATAATAATAATGCTTTTTATCCATCGATAGATGAATGGATAAAGATGTGGTTTATATATATACAATGGAATATTAGTCAGCCATAAAAAGAACTGAAATAATGTTAAAGACATGGGTGGACCCAGAGATTGTCATACTGAGTGAAGTAAGTCAGAAAGAGAAAGACAAATACCTGTGATATCACTTTTATGTAGAATCTAAAAAAAAAGATACAAATGAACTTACTTATTAAACAGAGTTATAGGTGTAGAAAAGAAACCAGTGGTTACCAAGGGAGAAGAGGAGAGGGGAAGGGATAAATTGGGAAATTGTAATTGATGTATATATACAACTACACATAAAACACATATCTAATAAGTACCTACTGAATAGCACAGGAAATTCTACTCAGTACTCCAAAATGACTAAATGGGAAATGAATTCAAAAAGAGTGGGTACATGTATAATTGACTCACTTTGCTGTACAACAGAAACTAACATAACATTGTAAATCAACTATACTCCAATAAAAATTAATTTTTAAAAATCACTCCAAGGTCAATGAACCTAGAGCCTGTTATATAGAGTGAAGTAAAGTCAGAAAGAGAAAAGCAAATATCATATGTGTTGTGCTAAGTTGCTTCAGTCATGTCTGTCTCTTTGCGACCCTATGAACTGTAGCCCACTAGGCTTTTCAATCCATGGGATTCTCCAAGCAAGGGTACTGAAGAGGTTTGCCATGGCCTCCTCCAGATCTTCCCAACTCAGGGATCAAACCCATGTCTCTTACATCTCCTGCACTGGCAGAAGGGTTCTTTACCATTAGTGCCACCTGGGAAGCCCAAATATCATATATTAATACATACATATATATATATATATGGAATCTAGGAAAACAGTACTGATGAACCAATTTGCAGGACAGGAATAGAGATGTAGACATGGAAAATGGACTTGTGGACGCAGCAGGGGAAGGGCAGGGGACAAAATGAGACAGTAGCATCAACATACATACGCCGCTGCTGCTAAGTTGCTTCAGTCGTGTCAGACTCTGTGCGACCCCAGAGACGGCAGCCCACCAGGCTCTGCCGTCCTCAGAATTCTCCAGGCAAGAACACTGGAGTGGGTTGCCATTTCCTTCTCCAATGCATGAGAGTGAAAAGTGAAAGTGAAGTCGCTCAGTCATGTCCGACTCTTTGTGACCCCATGGACTGCAGCCCACCAGGCTCCTCCACCCATGGGATTTTCCAGGCAAGAGTACTGGAGTGGGGTGCCATTGCCTTCTCTGATATATACACTAGCCATGTGTAAAACAGTTAGTGGGAAGCTTCTATGATATATGTACACTTAGAGCTGATTCATGTTGTTGTATAGCAGAAACCAGTACAACATTATAAAGCACTTGTCCTCCAATTAAAAATTAATTTAAAAATACCATTCCCACTAAGGTATGGGAAAAATATTTGCGTATGTGAAACATCTAGCCAGTTTTTGCACAGTGCCATTTAAATAGTGGTATATCAAAAGAAAGTGACATACATAACAGACTTCCATTCTATATTTCATTTGTACTGAAAAGAATTTTCAGTCACGAAATTCAAGTCCCTCAACTGTAGGATAACTAAAGATGCACAAACTGAATTTTCTCTTTTAGAATACTGGAATTTAAATAAGACAGAGTGCTTTGATAAACCTATTACATAAAGATACAAACGTATCACCTTTCAAGAGGCATAAAGAGCTAATGTTCCCCTGGTGAAATCCAAATAAATGTTTTCTAAAAAAAAAAAATGCTTTTGTTACAGAGATGACTAAGAAAAACTACAACGCTTTAGATAATCACGCCTGTAATATCCAGCAAACCTACTACAGAAACTTCACTTGTGTTCATGAACTGACTATATGATGTCAGGCTATTATTACAGGAAAAAAATGTGAAAGACTGAGCAGACAAGATAACTGGGTGTTTCCATACTCTCTTCAGGTTACGATTCTAAGGAGGCTCAGAGTTTTGCAAAGTCTCTTGAGCAATTTTACAATTCTATAAAGTGGGACCCTTGTCCGCAGGCATACAATTTCAAGCTGGTGGAGGGAAAACTAATTTCCCTTCTTTCCTCACCATCACCCCTCCTCCAGGATGCAATAATGTCAAGATTACCCCCAGGTCTCTATACAGGTAATCTCAGAAAATATTACTGAAAATTCTTCCACAGAAAACCACCCATTATGACCAGTGACTCTAGAAAGAGTTCAGAAGCTGCTAGTCTGAGATCTAAACGGTTAAAGACTCATGAAGCAGCCACATGTGCCCTAAGATTCCAAAAGCTCTGGGACCTTCCTAAGAAACCTTATAAACATGGGCCTCCTCCTAAACTCAGACAAAAATGGTACCTAGACTACAGAGATGACCAAGGGTTTCTGCCATTCCTGGTGAAGCTAGTGGAGAAGTTTCTTGCCTACTAATGCTTCTCTTACCAGCCCATTTAGGTTGCTGCCTAGACAGGAGGCCATTTTACTGAAAGCATCAGGGCTCCCCTGGTGGCACAGTAGTAAAGAACCCGCCTGCCAAGGCAGGAGACGCAGGTATGATCCCTGGGTCAGGAAGATCCCTTGGAGGAGGAAATGGCAACACACTCCAGTATTCTTGCCTGGGAAATCCCATGGACAGAGGAGCCTCTCCTGGAGCCAGACACAACTCCACTACTAAACAACAACCTTGGTACAGACTGACAGTACTGAACTCACAAACAGACCACCTGAATTAACTCTTGGCTCAAACACTGAGAAAGTGAGGCCCAATTTAGTTCCATCATCTGTAAAATGAGAACACTGATATGGGTGCTTGGAAAGTCTCGATTTTACAAACAATGTAAGGTTTTTTTCACTGTACTTCAAATACTAGGGGTATCTTTTCATTTATAAGTATATAATTCATTAGTTAGCTCTTTCTTTATATTAGTCTAATACTTTTTAAAAATTAATTTATCTATTTTAATTGGAGGCTGATTACTTTACAATACCATAGCAGGTTTTGCCATACATTGACATGAACCAGCCACAGATGTACATGTGTACCCCATCCCGAACCCCCCTCTCACCTCCCCTCCCCATCCCATCCCTCTGGGTTGTCCCAGTGCACCGGCTTTGAGTGCCCTGTTTCATGCATCAAACTTAAGACTGGTCATCTATTTCACATACAGTAATATACTGTTTCAATGCTGTTCTGTCAAATCATCCCACCCTCGCCTTCTCCCAGAGAGTCCAAACGTCTGTTCTTTATATCTATGTCTCTTTTATTGTCTCACATATAGGGTTGTCATTATCATCTTTCTAAACTCCATATATATGTGTTAATATACTGTATTGGTGTTTTTCTTTCTGACTGACTTCACTCTGTATAATAGGCTCCAGTTTCATCTACCTCATTAGAATTGATTCAAATGTGTTCTTTTTAATAGCTGAATAATACTCCATTGTGTATATGTACCACAGCTTTCTAATCCATTCATCTGCTGATGGACATCTAGGTTGCTTCCATGTCCTGGCTATTATAAACAGTGCTGTGATGAGCATTGGGGTACACAAGTCTCTTTCAATTCTGCTCTCCTTGGTGTGAATGCCCAGCAGTGGGATTGCTGGGTCATAAAGCAGTTCTATTTCCAGTTTTTAAGGAATCTCCACACTGTTCTCCATAGTGGCTGTACTAGTTTGCATTCCCACCAACAGTGTAAGAGGGTTCCCTTTTCTCCACACCCTCTCCAGCATTTATTGCTTGTAGACTTTTGGATCGCAGCCATTCTGACTGGTGTGAAATGGTACCTCATTGTTGTTTTGATTTGCATTTCTCTGATAATGAGTGATGTTGAGCATTTTTTCATGTGTTTGTTAGCCATCTGTATGTCTTCTTTGGAGAAATGTCTGTTTAGTTCTTTGGCCCATTTTTGATTAGGTCGTTTATTTTTCTGGTACTGAGCTGCATGAGTTGTTTGTATATTTTGAGATTAACTATAAAACTCATAGAGGAAAACAGGCAAAACACTCTCTGACATAAGTCACAGCAAGATCCTCTATGACCCACCTCCCAGAGTAATGGAAATAAAAGCAAAAATAAGCAAATGGGACCTAATTAAACTTAAAAATGTTTGACAATGAAGAAAACTATAAGCAAGGTGAAAAGACAGCCTTCAGAGTGGGAGAAAATGATAGCAAACAAAGCAACTGACAAAGAATTAGTCTAATATTTTTAAGGCAATAAAGTGGAATTCTGATATCAGAGAAAAGTTTTTAAGATATTTCTTCCTTTTTCCTTTTCTTCTTTTTCATTGATAGGTGATTGCTATTCATAGACTAAATTTACCTCAAATACTAAAAAAAATGAATACAGAAAATGATACTGCTAATGACATAACAATCATACTCTGATGGAGAAAAGCATAACGAAAATTTCAGCAAGTGTACCAGCAGACAAGGAAGCATCATTAGGATAAAAGAAAAATAACAGGCTAGTCATTTTTCAGATATATTCTTCTATTGAATATTTTTTATGCAGCATTCAGATTTTTTTTTAATTTTATTTATACTTTATTCTACTTTACTGTATTGGTTTTGCCATACATTGACATGAATCAGCCACAGGTGTACACGAGCTCCCAATCCTGAAACCCCCTCCCACCTCTCACTCCATATCATCTCTCTGGCTCATCCCCGTGCACCAGCCCCAAGCATCCTGTATCCTGTATCGAACATAAACTGGCGCTTCGTTTCTTACGTGATAGTATACATATTTCAATGCCATTCTCCCAAATCATCCCACCCTCTCCCTCTCCCTCAGTCTAAAAGTCCGTTCTATACCTCTGTGTCTCTTTTGTTGTCTCACATACAGGGTCATCATTACTATCTTTCTAAATTCCATATATATGTGTCAGTATACTGTATTGGTGTTTTTCTTTCTGGCTTACTTCACTCTGTATAATCAGCTCCAGTTTCATCCATCTCATTAGAACTGAGTCAAATTTATTCTTTTTAAGGGCTGAGTAATACTCCATTGTGTATACGTACCACAGCTTTCTTATCCATTATAATGCTGGGGGAAAATAATTTTCCTGTAAAGAATTCCAATTCATGATCTTTCCTAGACAGGCCCTTTAAATTTCATATACTATATACATACATGAGTTATACTAGCACAAACAATATAATTTTATTGGTCATTTCCTGTGGCATACCATAGACGATTCAGTAACTCAAGATAACAAGCATTTACTAAATGCTTTCTATGAGTTCAGCACTACCCTAGCACCAAATACAAAAGGACACACAGATATAGTCTCTGCCTCCAAAGGAACTCTCTAGTTAGGAAACCAGCTACTTATGAAAAAAAAAGCAGTTGTGATTAGACGCTCAAGTGGAAGAGCTCAACTAAGAGAGAGATCCATGAAAGCCAGAATATCTGGGAAGATTTTGTTGAATATCTAGGACTTGAGTTTTTCTGAAGAAGCACTGTGATTAGCAGAGGTGATAAAAGGAGTAAGGAACATCTTAGAAAGGCAGAGAAACAGTAACAAGGACAAAGTGCTAAAACAAAGCAAAATCTATTCACTAGATAGAAAAGCCCTAAGCCTAAATAAACTAGACTTAAACTTTTGAGGATATTAAAAAAAAAAAAAAATCAAGTCAGATAAGGAGCATGTGATTAGATATGGCAAGACTGAAATCAACCATCAGATGGGGAATAGGCGCACTGAGCACAAATGGGTAAACACTTTCTACCATCCCCCAATCACATATGTACTGAAAAATTGCTATCATAAGAAAACTGGAAAAACTAGACTTCATTAGTGGCGCAGCTGATAAGAATCTGCCAGCTAATGCAGGTGACACAGGTTTGATACTTGATCCAGGAAGAGTCCGCATACAAAGGGGCAACTAAGCTCACATGCCACTACTACTGAAGCCCTTGTGCTCTAGGGTCCACAAGCCACAACTACTGAGCCTGTGTGCTGCAACTAATGAACGCCCACCTGCTCTAGAACCTGTGTTCTGAAACAAAAGAAGCCACTGCAATGAGAAGCCCTCACACTGCAACAGAGAGTAGCCAGTCCCTGCTCTTTGCAGCTAGAGAAAGCCCATGCAAAAGCAACGAAGATACAGCACAATTATAAATAAATAAAAAGACCACTGGATGCTCATATTTTTAAAATAAATAAAAATAAAGAGGCTTGAAAAAAAAGTAACAGGACAAAAAAAAGAATATTGATAAACTGACAGTGGGAGTAACATACACATATGAAATTAGAGAGTTCTAGTTACTGGAGCAGAAAATGTACTATGGATGATTCGAGCATCTAAGTTAGCACAGTTAAGAAGATAGTTCCATAAGAAAAGAGAATGCTTTATTGCCTCTGATTCCCCAGGCAGAACTGAACTCACTTCTTTACCTTGAATACTCTGAGGCTTGGTGGCATTATCAAAATCGCAGATCTTCGTCCAGTTAGCCTTCACTGCCTCAGGAGTCATTGGCTGAGTCCTCTGTCTCACAAGGGCTCCAAGGCTTCGCTCCCATCGTACTGGTTAGAGAAACAAAACTGAGATGCTAGACACATAGACAGAAAGCAGAATTCATGAGTCTGATGAATTTTTTTTTTAACTTCAAGAAAGATGGAATTTGGAAAGAAGATTCTAACTTCTAAAGACTTTTACTACAAGCCTTAAATGGTATTTTATTCTTAAAATAACAAACCCACTAAGGTAGTATTAAATTTCTTTTTTTAATATTTAAAGCTGAAGCAAAAAACCTCTTTCTCCTAAGACTATGCCAGATACTACTAAAGGTAGGATGAATTACTGAATCAGAAAAGTTAAATTATATATAATCACACAAAAAAGACTGACTTTATCACCACAGATCACTTAGATACTACCCTTCAAGATAACAGAACAGAATAGAGCACTGCTGGAGAGCAAACTGAAATGATAACAGGTCAAAGACTCCATACAATCAAATTAATGTATCAGACAGCCCCAAATAATTCTCCCTTTTCCTCCTTTTGCTCTTCCTCTCTCTCCAGGGGAAGTCAACTTGATTGCCCAGATTCACAAAAATCATCATTGCTGCGTAAGTTCCAAGATTTTGAACATTGTTTCTTTTTAAAAGGCCTCAGAAATAAATAAGCACTAGTAACCTTATTTAAACATAATGGTCAGATTTTGATGATGACTAAATTGAAGATTTGTCTTGGGGAATGACAGAAGCCTCTAGAGATTTCCTGTTGATAAAGTTCCACATGTGGCTTTTATTGTAATACCTAACCTTTCTTTCTTTAAGATATCACAAGATACTTAAAAACGTTTGAATAATATAAATTACTTCATAATTGGATAGATCATTAATAATACTCTATTGTAACAATGTCATCCACTAATGGCAGACTATTAAATAATTCAATTAATTTTGATACCAACATCCAACTGAAAACTTGAATTGGGATACTGGGATGTTCACAACTTTTTTTTAATGCCATAAAGTAATTATCCAGTTTGGAGCTCACAGCATTTAAGAACTGGGGGAAGGAAGGATTGAAGCCAGATGAATTTACTACTAGGCTGAAGAAGAGTAGCTCCAAGGAAGGAAAGAGTCAATGAGAGAAGTAGAGAACCCGCCAGCTGAGCCATCTAGGACACAGCTTCTCCCATCTTTTCAAAAAATGCTCTCCCTCCCACTCACTGCTCTGCTGAACAACCATGTGGGGTGTGTCAGAGACATGGAAAGACAAACATCAATATGGAAACTGTGCTCTGAAGAAACAGCCAGCTCTGAAGAAGACATACTGAATAAGGACTGCCAACAGGAAAAAAATTGAAAAGATCTCTGAAAATGGTACAGGCGTGCAGGACAACTTCCTTTAAGAAGACGTGTTTGCTATAACAATGTTTGAGTTTGATTATGCATGCACTAGATCCTATGGTTAGACATTTGACAGCTCTAGCTGGATACACAGGTTTAAAAATATGGAAATAATGTACAGCAAACCAAAAATCAAGAGACACTTACATTTTCCAATCCATCCTGCTCCAACCTACCAAAAAAGGGGGACAAAGTTATACCATCTAATGTAGAACTACTAATAGAATTTTCAAAATTTAAAAAAACAGACAGCTATTTAAGACTATCAGAATGCCAGATGACAATGGATGAAAAAACATGCTAAATCTACTAAAAAAGCTAAATCTACTAAACCTACAGATCTACTAAAGCCCACTGGCCCACATGACTCTGCACTATTTATGCTATCAAAGTAGAAAACTTAAGCAGCAGCTACATTCGAAACATATGTAGTAAGCATGATTCTGCAAGGTGTGATATCAGTTCTTCTATTGACTAACTATGCAATCCTGGTCAAACTATTTGACTTCCCGATACCCAAGATTCCACTTATGTAAAATCAGGATAATAATACACTCTCCATGAGGTAACCATGAAGGTTAAACAATATAAATGCCAAATGTGCCCAGCACGTCACTCGAAATACATGTCCTCTACAAAGACTTAATGAATAAAAATAAATGTTAACAAAAAACAAAGCCAGCATTTGACTTAATGAACTACATAGTCATTTTAATGAAACACCTTTATATATAGAGAGAGATAAGGCAAATGACCAAATACATTCATCACCATGCAGAAAGATGATATTTTTTTTCCAAAAGTCATCCAAGGAAATCCTCAGAAGAAAATGTCTGACTGAAGAAAACCTTTTCGTCCTATCTTCAAACACCACAACTACAGTGTTCCAATGCATATAAGAGAAGATATTATCAGTAAACAACACACTTCTCAGTGGCTCTAGGTTCAAGAGTGTGGCTTTTAATCACCCTTTCCTTTATACATATTAATAGGCCAATTAGCCTTGATGCTGTCGGTGGCATGGCACTGATAAACAGGCAAGAAAAACATCAACTTTTAACATATTTGAGGAGTGAAGCGACAAGCTGCAAACCCGTCTCAGGTGCTAAGAAACAATACCTCCAATTGACCCAAAACATCTCTGCCATTCTAGATATTTATCAATACTTTGCAAACAAAGTGGTAACTTACATTCGAGGTTTAAGTCAGGATATTACACACCTCTCTTACATATTTTGTACTTAATTTTGTATACCCAGTGTCCCTTGCTAAAAAGTCCACGATGTAGAAAAATTAAGCAATAACACAAAAAACTTCACTCAGCATTATCCTAATTATCTGTGTATGAATGAGTGTGTGTGTAAAATGCATATCTAAAAAAGAGACTACCCATGTAAAATGCAAATCTAATAAAAGACTGGGAGAGAATATACATAAAAATATGAATAGGAATAATCTCTGGATAGTGGTAATGTGGATGGTTTTATTTTCTTCTATATATTCCCCTGCATATTTGAAGTTTTCTAAAAAAAGCATATGTTATTTTTGTTCACAGAATGAATAACAAATATAAACATAAAAGACAAATAGCTTTTTAAACTCCCTTAATAAGATGGCAAGACACACAGGCCAAATTTGGAGCTCCACATGGCTTCATATTATTAAATCTTATCTTCTATAAACCTAGGTCATAAAGTTCTTTCCACCTTTAATTTTCACAATTCACAATCAATTGTGACTGTGATTAAGATAGTGAAGGTATCTACCTCTGCTTAGACTTATATAGACTGCTTTTCACTTACTAAACAGCTTTTTATTCAAATAAATCAGACTCATATATCATTAATTTCAAACTGAGCCAGGTTATTTTGCTACCAAGAAATAGTTTTGGAGTCATGTATTTCCACATACAATAGGTTTATTATCATATTACCACAGAGAATCAAACAAAGGAGGATGATCTAAAACATAACAGCTCATGCTAGAAAAGAAAAAAAGATCAAACTCAAACGTGGACTCAGAAATACAGGGACTTTTATGGCAGGCCTGTGGTTAAGACATGCTACACTCCCAAGGCAGGCAGCATGGTTCAATCCCCGGTCAGGGAACTAAGATCCCTATATGCTGCAGGCACAGCCAAAATGTGTGTGTGTGTGTGTGTGTCTCACTGGATGGTGTGAATATGTCTGGCTTTTAATTTTATAACATTTATAAAGCTATATATGTGTGTGTGTATGTATATCTCACTGGATGGTGTGATTATGTGTGGTTTTTATTTTTATAACATTTATAAAGCTTTGCAACAGGGAAAAATAGAAAAGTTTCTTTTTAAAGGCAATACAACTAATAATTTATGTTTACTGATCTATCATATCCAGACTGAATTTTTGCTATACTGATAAAATAGTTAAAAATTAAGGGGTGATTGCTATATATACTAAGAGTTTAAAAATACGATTTCCAGTTCTCATAGCAAAACTCCAAGAAAACCGAACTCAGGGAGATTAACCTGTACATTACTCTAGAGAGTCAGCAATTACCAAAGCAAGAAATCAAAATACAACCTGGCTGACTTTAAATCATCAGTTCTACCCTTTCACTTTATTACTCAATATCTCAATATCAAAATTATTCAATGTCTCAATATCAAAAATATAAGATTTTCTGTATGACTAAATGCATCATACCAATCACAATCTTTCATCTGACAATAACATCAGAAAAAAAAAAACTAGGGAAAAACAGAATTTACAAGTTGCTGTTACTTTCTGAAAAAAAGGATATCAGTCATACTTGTTCCTTAATTATAACATAGACATAATATTTTAAAAACACATGATATCAACCGATATAGACTTTTACAGGCATAAACAATTGAAAAATATGAATTTTTGCATCTTTTTTATATTTTATTATACAAATATTGCTTTGGGAAAAAGTAAAGGTGCATAATACCTCAAACAAGCCACCATTTTCTTCACAACTCTCATGGCAAAGCCAAAGGACCAGGGGTGCCACGTAATCCGGCTTTAGGGCTTCCAGAAGATCTGAAATGAATAGCAAAAAAATCTTTACAAACAAGAATATATACATATTCCATCAATTACTTTACTTTCTAAAAATTCCTTACTTATAAATTATAAATTCATACACTTTTTAAATAGGAAAAAAAATCAAATATACAAAATGAATTAGTATTAACATCCATTCTTTTAGAAGAATCTTTTCATCCCAATGGAGACTTTCAGGTTTTTAACATAGAAAGCATCAGACAAACCCTTCCAAGGTCACTAACGTTCTGTTTAGTAGACAAGTTAGAGCTGTCTCAGCAAAGACTGGTAAGCAAAGGCATACACAGCATAAGGAACTCAGATAACAGCTATTCAAAAAACTATTTTGCTCTCCCAGGAGCTAGAAAACTATAAAATTATAAAAAAAAAAAAAGCCCTGACAAGTGTAATGACAGTAAGATAATGATGCAAAATGGACCATGCAGCCATTACTGATGAGTCACAAAGGGTAGGAAATATCTTCCTGTTGCATACCTTCTGTGAGCAGCTTAACAGGCAGAAAGGTGCTACACAAGAGCAGGAACACCTGTATTTTACTGCCGGCCCTGCCACATAGGCAACTTAGGGCACTGAGAACATCACTTAACTCTCAAGGGCATGTCTCTGCATCTGTAAGATGGTAGTCAAATGCTTTACCTGCGCATTCTACCAGTTGTTCCAAGGTTCAAAAGAGATGTAATTTGTTAACACAGTTTATAAACTTTTATAAAGAATCAAATAAATGTAAATTTTAATTGTGAAATGACAAAATACGGTTTTACATTTTGAAGTGACAAAGATGACATTTACAGTTCCTGTAAATGAAAGAGCAGCTCTAAAAACCTTTCACTTTATGGTATTCCTGACCCTAGAAACTATATAGTATAGATACTATATACTTGTGTGTTTTTTTCTTTTATAAAATTTTTTTTATTTTTTTTAATACTTTTTCTACATTACAATACTGTATTTGTTTTGCCATACATTGACATGAATCAGCAACAGGTGTACACGATCTCCCAATGTCAAAGCCCCCTCCCACCTCCTACCCCATATCATCTCCCTGGATCATCCTGTGCACCAGCCCAAGCATCCTGTATCCTGTATTGAACATAGACTGGCACTTCGTTTCTTACATGATAGTATACATGTTTCAATGCTATTCTTCCAAATCATCCCACCCTCTCCCTCTCCCTCAGAGTCCAAAAGTCCGTTCTATACCTCTGTGATTGGTTGGTTTATTTTTCTGGAGTTGAGCTGCATAAGTTACTTGTATATCTTTGAGATTAGTTGTCTGTCAGTTGTTTCATTTGCTATTGTTTTCTCCCATTCTGAAGGCTGTCTTTTCACCTTGCTTATAGTTTCCTTTGTTGTGCAGAAGCTTTTAATGTTAATTAGATCCCATTTGTTTATTTATGCTTTTATTTCCATTATACTGGGAGGTGGATCATAGAGGATCCTGCTGTGATTTATGTCGGAGAGTGTTTTGCCTATGTTTTCCTCTAGGAGTTTTATAGTTTCTAGTCTTACGTTTAGATCTTTAATCCATTTTGAGTTTATTTTTGTGTGTGGTGTTAGAAAGTGATCTAGTTTCATTCTTTTACAAGTGGTTGACCAGTTTTCCCAGCATCACCTGTTAAAGACACTGTCTTTACTCCATTGTATATTCTTGCCTCCTTTGTCGAAGATAAGGTGTCCGTAGGTGTGTGGATTTATCTCAGGGCTTTCTATTTTGTTCCATTGATCTATATTTCTGTCTTTGTGCCAGTATCATACTGTCTTAATGACTGTGGCTTATATACTTGTTTTAATCCACAAAATTTGAAGTAATGTATTACAAAGCAATAAATAACTAATACAACTTGGGAAGTTCATGGGTATTCATCCTAAGATTATGTCTCATTTCATGTAACAAACATGTAAGCTACATATATGACTTTCCATTGATCAAATATATTTCAAAGGGGAAAATGAAATTACAGATGTCTCCACATATTACTCAGAACACCTGGTTCTTTAACAAATAATTCCTTTGATAGCCTGTAAGTATTTCAGCAGAAGAGAAGAAAAACACAGGCAAAATAAATTTTTGGCTTTTTCTAAACTATAAATAAGTAATAATATCAAAATTTTAAATAAGAAAAATTTAGAATCTAAAGCATATTTTTAAAATGGCCTACATGTGTGTGGACTTATCTCTGGGCTTTCTATTTTGTTCCATTGATCTATATTTCTGTCTTTGTGCCAGTACCATAGTGTCTTGATGAATGTGGCTTTGTAGTCGAGCCTGAAGTCAGGCAGGTTGATTCCTCCAGTTCCATTCTTCTTTCTCAAGATTGCTTTGGCTAGTCAAGGTTTTTTGTATTGCCATACAAATTGTGAAATTATTTGTTCTAGCTCTGTGAAAAATACCGCTGGTAGCTTGATAGGGATTGCACTGAATCTATAGATTGCTTTGGGTAGTATACTCATTTTCACTATATTGATTCTTCCAACCCATGAACATGGTATATTTCTCCATCTATTAGTGTCCTCTTTGATTTCTTTCACCAGTGTTTTATAGTTTTCTATATATAGGTCTTTAGCTTCTTTAGGTAGATATATTCCTAAGCATTTTATTCTTTTCATTGCAATGGTGAATGGAATTGTTTCCTTAGTTACTTTTTTTATTTTCTCATTATTAGTGTATTGGAAGGCAAGGGATTTTGTGTGTTGATTTTATATCTTGCAACTTTACTATATTCATTGATTAGCTCTAGTAATTTTCTGGTGGAGTCTTTAGGGTTTTCTATGTGGAGGATCATGTCATCTGTAAACAGTGAGAGTTTTACTTCTTCTTTTCCAATCTGGATTCCTTTTATTTCTTTTTCTACTCTGATTGCCATGGCCAAAACTTCCCTTATCTTCAACAAAGGAGGCAAGAATATACAATGGATTAAAGACAATCTCTTTAACAAGTGGTGCTGAGAAAACTGGTCAACCACTTGTAAAAGAATGAAACTAGAACACTTTCTAACACCATACATAAAAATAAACTCAAAATGGATTAAAGATCTAAACATAAAACCAGAAACTATAAAACTCCTAGAGGAGAACATAGGCAAAACACTCTCCAACATAAATCACAGCAGGATCCTCTATGACCCACCTCTCAGAACACTGGAAATAAAAGCAAAAATAAACAAATAGGGCCTAATTAAAATTAAGAGCTTCTGCACAACAAAGGAAACTATAAGCAAGGTGAAAAGACAGCCTTCAGAATGGGAGAAAATAATGCAAATGAAGCAACTGACAAAGAATTAATCTCAAAAATATACAAGCAATTTCTGCAGCTCAATTCCAGAAAAATAAACCAACCAATCAAAATTGGGCCAAAGAACTAAACAGACATTTCTCCAAAGAAGACATACAGATGGCTAACAAACACATGAAAAAATGCTCAACATCACTCATTTTCAGAGAATGCAAATCAAAACAACAATGAGATACCATTTCATGCCAGTCAGAATGGCTGCAATCCAAAAGTCTACAAGCAATAAATGCTGGAGAGAGTGTGGAGAAAAGGGAACCCTCTTACACTGTTGGTGGGAATGCAAACTAGTACAGCCACTATGGAGAACAGTGTGGAGATTCCTTAAAAAACTGGAAATAGAACTGCTTTATGACCCAGCAATCCCACTGCTAGGCATACACACTGAGGAAAACAGAATCAAAGAGACACGTGTACCCCAATGCTCATCGCAGCACTGTTTATAATAGCCAGGACATGGGAAACAACCTAGATGTCCATCAGCAGATGAATGGATAAGAAAGCTGTGGTACATATACACAATGGAGTATTATTCAGCCATTAAAAAGAATACATTTGAATCAGTTCTAATGAGGTGGATAAAACTGGAGCCGATTATACAGAGTGAAGCCAGAAAGAAAAACACCAATACAATATAGTAATGCATATATATGGAATTTAGAAAGATGGTAATGATAACCCTGTATGCAAGACAGCAAAGAGACACAAAAGTATAGAACAGTCTTTTGGACTCTGTGGGAGAGGGAGGGGGTTGGGATGATTTGGGAGAATGGCATTGAAACATGTATAATATCATATAAGAAACAAACTGCCAGTCTAAGTTCGGTGCAGGATACAGGATGCTTGGGGCTGGTGCACTGGGGTGATCCAGAGGGATGGTACGGGGGAGGGACATGGGAGGGGCTTCAGGATGGGGAACACATGTATAACTGTGGTGGATTCATGTTGATGTATGCCAAAACCAATACAGTATTGTAAGTTAAATAAATAAAATCTCAATAAATAAATAAATAAATGAAAAAATAAACTAACCTACAATAATTCTCTTCTTTTACAGAAGAGAAAACAGGTCTAGAAAGATTAAGCTACTTGTCTAAAATAGATCTTATTCTTCCAATATCTTTCAGTAGAGTTTGGTGGACATAAAGACATTACATTAAACATTGACTTAACTTCTCTAGAGGTACTGCTAAGTCACTTCAGTCGTGTCCAACTCTGTGCGACCCCATAGACAGCAACCTACCAGGCTCCCTTGTCCCTGAGATTCTCCAGGCAAGAACACTGGAGTGGGTTGCCATTTCCTTCTCCAGTGCATGAAAGTGAAAAGTGAAAATGAAGTTGCTCAGTCGTGTCTGACTCTTAGCCATCCCATGGACTGCAGTCCACCAGGCTCCTCCACCCATGGGATTTTCCCGGCAAGAGTACTAGAGTGGGTTGCCATTGCCTTCTCCTCTCTAGAGGTACAGACATGTCCAAATGAATGGGAATTACATTCTCTAAGGAAAGCGAATTTAAAAGCTATAGTTTTCAATATTTTCTTGAAGACTTGCTGCTTTCCCAAGAAAGTCTACAGTTGATGGCAAAAAGTGATTAAGGTAGAAATCTAGCAAAGAAATGATAAGCATAAAAATTTCAAAGTGGTTATCTCTTGGCATGAAGCAGAGGAATAGAAGGTATAAAGTTAGATGCAAGTAATGTTCTTGGGTTGAGCAGCAAGTTCATGACTGTGATTACATTTTGATGCTTACCAGTAACTTAAGCTGTTGTGCATATGTATGTAGCTGTTGTGTATGTGTGTGTATATATATGTTTAAAAGGAAGAAAAAAGTGAATTGTATCTCTTCATCATATAATCTAGTTCTGTAACAAGAATTCCTTCAGTAAGATATGAGAATATAGAGAGTTTTTAAATAAGGCTTTTTAAATGGCCATGTTGACAAGGAAAAGAAAAAAATTAGATCTCAGGTACAAATAATTATTCAACACTAAAGCAAACTGGTTAGGCACAGCTCTTAGAAAAAGCCAGCAAGTTCTAAAACGAATGGTAGCTCAAATGCAGAAGGTAAAATGGTACTGTGAATAAGCATCTGTATTCCATGAAGGGATAGGCTACCCACTCCAGTATGTTTGGGCTTCCCTTATGACTCAGCTGGTAAAGTATCCGCCTGCAATGCAGGAGACCTGGGTTCGAACCCTGGGTTGGGAAGATCCCTTGGAGAAGGGAAAGGCTACCCACTCTAGTATTCTGGCCTGGAGAATTCCATGGGCTGTATAGCCCATGGGGTCTCAAAGAGTCCAGACATGACTGCGCCACTTTCACTTTCATTCCATGAAGCAGTTAATTTTAAAATAATTTCACTCATCAATTGTTTTGTACTATTTCACAGAAGCTACTTTTAAAGTATTATAGATACTTTCTTTTTAAAACATGTGTTAAAGCCAGGAGTATCAGAAACTACACACCGTTTTACACCAGTCAAGTATTCAATTTATTATATAACCAAATAAATCAGCATTTATTGAAGATTGAAGGTGGGAAGTGGGAAGATTGAAAGTGGGAAAGACTGAAGGTGGATGGCATCACTGACTCAATGGACATGAGTTTGAGTAAACTCCAAGAGTTGATGATGGACAGGGATATCTGATGTGCTGCAGTCCATGGAGTTGCAAAGAGTCGGACACGACTGAGTGACTAAACTGAACCGACTGAAATCAGCACTGGCTCTCAATCATACATTTAAATTTTTAATTTAAAAATTTATGTTTCATGTTTTCAAAAAATAAAGTTGGCAGACTCCCACTACCTGATTTTAAGACTTACTCTATAGTAATCAAAACATCATGGTATTAGTAAAAGGCCAGGCCCATAGATCAGTACAGCAGAACAGAGAATCCAGAAATAGACTTACACATATGTGATCAGCTGATTTTCGAGAGAAGAGCAAGGGCAATTCAAATCAAAAATGAGGAACAGTCTATAGAATAGGTGAACTAGTAGTTCCTTCAGCAAGTAATTGGCACTTTTTTAAAAAGAAGAATGAACTATTACATGTTAATGAAACTGAAGAGAAAGAGTAACAAAATGCCTATGAGCTCTGTTTAGATCCTTGGGGAATAAACCAACTCTAAAAGATCTACCTGCCAATGCTAGAGACACAAGAGATGTGGGTTCTATCCCTGGATCAGAAAGATTCCCTGGAGTAGGAAATGGCAACCCACTCCAGAACTCTTGCCTAGAAAACTCCATGGACAGAGGAGCCTGGTAGGCTATAGTCCATGGAGTCGCAAAGGGTCAGACATGACTGAGTGACTGAGCACATGCACACACACAGACAGGCACAGTAACAAAATGCCTGTGGGTTTTGTTTAGACCCTTGTAGAATGAACTAACTCTGAAAAGATACTTTTTAGGTAACTAGGAAGCTTTAATATAAACTTAATATTAGACAATGTGAATGAATTATTATTTTAGTGTGATACTAGCATTGTTATAATGTCCATATCTGTTAGAGAGACACATTTCCAAGTATATATTAGGTGAGAAGTAATGCCTGAGATTTGCTTTGAAATATCACAGAGAAAATGGGAGAGGGTAACAAAATAAGTCAATAAAATAAAATCATTTTGAAATATGCCCAGAGCATTCTGTTCTCCTTAACAAAGGCCTATCCTTGAGGGAAACTATCAGAGCTTCAGTTAGACTAGTGAAGCCCCTCTAGTCTCCTGTCTCAAATAAGGGAGGTGGGGGCAGGGGGAGGCTAAGAAACTCTTCTAAAGTCAGTGTAAAGGGCTTTGATCTTCTAAAAAAATGGAGATGTAATTATAAGATTAGAGAACACACCCCCTCCCATTAACATACAGTCACTTCAACAGGGCTCCAGTATAACAACAGCAGATTACAACTGAGAGAGCTGCAAATATACACACTCTTTAACAAAGAGTATCTAAGAAACCCAAAGACAACAGGGTACACAATAACAGGGACAAAAAGGAAAATGTAGTTTCTGACACCAACAGCTACAGCAACCAATAAACACAGTCTAACTCCTGGCCTTGGAGAAGGAAATGGCAACCCACTCCAGTGTTCTTGCCTAGAGAATCCCAGGGATGGGGAGCCTGGTGGGCTGCCATCTATCGGATCGCACAGAGTCGGACACGATTGAAGCGACTTAGCAGCAGCAGCAGCAGCAATTCCTGGCCAGACAAACATAAAACCTCACAATAAAGTTCAATATACCACACTTTCCATCTACTCCCTCAATACATCATGTTCCATTTTCAACAATTTCAAAGCCTGCTAAAAGACAAGAAAAGTACAGGCTGAAGAGACAAAGCAAGCATGAGAACCAGCCTCAACAGACTTCCCTGGCAGTTCAGTGGTTAAGATTCTGCACTTTCACTACAGAAGGCATGAGTTCAGTCCCTGATTAGGGAACCAAGATCCCATATGCCACACAGTGCACCCAAAAAAACAAAACAAAACAGAACCTCAAACCAGAGATATAGTCTCAAATATAGCAGAGATTTTGGAATTATCAAACCCGGAATTTAAAATAACTGTAATTAACATGCTGAGGGCTCTAAGGGGAAAAAGTGGACAATTTATAAGAACAGATGACTACTATAAGCAGACAGAAGGAAATGCTTTGGGGAAAAAATCAAAAGGAACTGCTAAAAAACAATGTAACATTCTGAAATGAAAAAAGAATCAGTAAGCCTGAATATATGTTACCAGAAACTTCCCAAACTGAAATGAAATACAAAGAGAAAAAAGAAGGAAAAAAGAACTGCAGTATAAGGAGATTCAACCAGTCTATTCTGAAGGAGATAAACCTGGGACTTCTTTGGAAGGAATGATGCTAAACCTGAAACTCCAGTACTTTGGCCACTTCATGCGAACAGCTGACTCATTGGAAAAGACTTTGATGTTGAGAGGAATTGGAGGCAGGAGGAGAAGGGACGACCAAGGATGAGATGGCTGGATGGCATCACAGACTCGATGGACGTGAGTCTGAGTGAACTCTGGGAGATGCTGATGGACAGGGAGGCCTGGCATGCTGCGATTCATGGGGTCGCAAAGAGTCGGACACAACTGAGCGACTGAACTGAATTGAACTGAAAATTATAAAGATAAATAGACACATAATGGGATACCAGAAACAGAAGGAAAAAAAGAAAAAAAAAAAAAAAGGAAGAAGAAATAGTTGAAGCACTGATGGCTGAGAATTTGCCAAAGTTAATGACAAATACCAACCATAGATCCAGGAAGCTCAGAGGATACCAACTAGCATACAGCCAAAAATCTACACCTATTATTATGCATACTATATTCAAACTGCAGAAAAATAAGGAGAAAATATTGGATGAATACAGAGGGAAAAAAATATACCTTATGCATAAAGAAACAAGCAAAGAATTATGTCAAACTCTCCTTTAAAAACCATGTTAGCAATAGAAGAGTGGAGTGAAATATTTCAAGGGCTGAAAGAAAAAAATTACAAACCCAGAATTCTGTAGCAGTGAAATTATGCTTCAAAAGTGAAAGAGATTAAGAGAATTTTAAAAACCTGTTACAGATTGGGAAAAAATATTTTGCAAAACACTTATCTGATTAAGAACTTATTTCTAAAATCTGCAAGGAACTCTTACAACTCAACAATAAAAAACAAAGAGTCCAGTTTAAAAATAATCAAAAGACATGAACAGATACATCACCATAAAAGACAAATAAATGGAAAAGCAGCACAGGAAAAAATATACATCATGTGTCATTAAGGAATGGAAAATTAAAACAGTGAAATACCATACATACCTATTAGAAGAACTAAAATGACAAAGACTAACAATAATAAATGCTGGCCAAGATGTGGAGCAACAAGAACTCTCACACACAGTCAGTGGCAATGAAGCATGATACAGTCATTTTGGAAGACAGTTGGAAATTTCTTACTAAGCTAGTCTTACCATATAATCCAGCAATTATCCTCCTTAATATTTAACAAAATGAGTTGAAAACTTCACCCACACAAAAACCTGCACACAAATGTTCACAGAGGCTTTATTCATAACTGTAAAAATTGAAATAATCAAAATATTCCTTGATAGGTGAATGAATAAACAAACTGAGGCACCTCCATACCATGTAATATTATTCAGTATAAAAAAACTAGCTTCAATCCTCTCAGACATTTGGGAGAAAGAGGAGGAGGCATGAAGAGACGGAACACAGGGGATTTTCCAGGAAGTGAAACATTCTGTATGATCTGTGATGATGGGTACAGAACATTACACATTTCTGAAAACCTATGTGACTGGACAACCTAAAGAATAAGCCCTAAAGTAAACTGTAGGTGATACTGGGTTGGCCAAGAAGTTCACTCTGGTTTCTCCATCAGATGGTATGGAAAAACCAAAACAAACTTTTGGCCAACCCTGTAAGAAGGATCAGTACTGGTTCATCAGTTGTAACAAATGTAGCACACTGACATAGGATGATAAAAATATGGATAACTGTGTGGGAGGAGGAGTACATGAGCACTCTCTCTACTATCTGATCAATTCTTCTATAAATCATTTTTAAAAATAATCTGTTAATTTTTACATAAATTTTTAAAGTAATTATTATGAAACAGTAAGAATGCTATTACTTCATTCTGTTAAAAAATATGTATGTCTACCTACACAAAGAGAAAGCTTACCTCAGTGTGTTAAAATTATGGGTCACTTTTTATTTTTCCTGTTTGTGCTTTCCTAAATTTTATATAATGAATGTAAATTACACATCATGCTTTTTAAATTGTAAGGAAATTTTTAGTTACTCAAAAATTAAATACTTTGGCAAAGTTCACTCCACACAGATACATGGATAACAGCACTGAAAAATTTAAACTTACCTTTAGGCAAAATGGTTTGGGTCAACCGGGATCCAGCAGTAGGGGCGATAGTGTTACAATGAATGTTATTTTTCTTGCCTTCCACTGCAAGACAGTTTGAAAGGCCCAGAAGACCCAGTTTCGCAGCACAATAATTTGCTTGGCCAAAGTTGCCATATATTCCTGAAGCTGATGAAGTCATGATGATTCTAAAAAGAAACATCAATCTCTCAACATCATCTTTCTATATTTTAATAATGTTGCAACTCTAAGCACTTTTTTTTCTTTTTCATTACTATTATACCTGTCAAAAGAAACCCAGGGTTCTTTAAGTCACGATTCATATACCTAAATTAACAACAAAAGTAATCTCTCAAAATTCAACTATAAGATTTTATTGTTTTAAAAGAACCCCTGAAAAAGAAAAAAAAAGGGATCTCTGGTCAGGAACAAATGAATTCAAGTGTAAGAATATATATTCATTATCTACTGAAAACAGCAATAAGTATTTACAAACAAAAATAAACTGCCAATTGACAAGTCAAAATCTTAGTAAGAAAGTAGATCATGAAATCCTAATTCTTTAGTCCTCATCACTTTGCTCCTTTGCCTGTCTGGATAACATTAAATGCCTCATATTAAAACAATATCATCTGAAAATCTGACCTAATCTTACTTACTCTACTTAGTAGAACAAGTAAAGTAAATCATATCATCTACTTCAGAAACTGCTAATATCAGGATACACCAGAAGTCTCCAATAGGAAGATACATCACAAGCAATTTACTTCTAGTAGATGTATGTGAACTCAAAGTTAATAAGAATAGCCTTAAAAAAAAAAGAAGAATAGCCTTTACATTAGCGAGCATGGAGCCACTTCCTAGGTCTGTCACATCTGAGTCACACAGATGCAACTGTAAGAGCCCTACCATTCCTGGTCAATAAAGACTAACTCATGTCTGAGCACTGCCAGCTGGTAGAAAACAACTACTCATCTCTCCCGAGTTGGTCACTGGACACAAAATGATATTTTGGTTAGAGAATAAAGCACAGCTGAATCCTCCATGTTTGTACTGCTAAAATATCAGAAAATGGCAGGAAAATCATTAATAATGAAAAGTAGGAGGTAAAAAGAAATACAAAGTTGTCCAGCTCAGCTGATCCGTGACTGACGCCAATTTAACAGGGAAGCATGTGCCAAAACTATATTTAAAAAGCCTGTGCATATCTGAGGTACATTTTTCAATATCAAAACAATTCTTTTCCTCTATACACAAGAACCCATACAACATCTCCAGTCTCCCTTGACACCCACATACAACTCTACCTTCCAAACTTCTGTTTCTTCATGTGATCCCATGCTGCCCGGGTCACCAAGAACGAGCCCCGCAAATGAACTCTCTGGATTATGTCTAAAAGGAGAAATTTTTATCATGAATGTTGTCAAAAATTAGATAGACCTATCTCAGAATCAACATTAGCAATGATTTACTTTTACAAAGATACTCTTTTTGTACCTAACATTCAAAATCAACTACTGTCACATTGTACTCTGAGTAATCATTTTTGCTTTAGTCTCAATTATATATCTAATCAATAATTCATATCTATTTTGCCTATAAATTATGATTAGATTATTGCAACTTTATCACAAATACAATGCCACCTAAATATGATGCCTGTACACACATCTAAATACAATGTCATCTTTAACATATGCCTATTTATACAAAATTTCATTAATACAAATACCCAAGAAATCAACATATGTAAATTAGGACTCAACACAAACATCAATTAAAGCATAATCAAAAATCATCTACTTTATCATCAAGAAATGTTTATAAAATATTCATAATATCCCTTAATCGCTATTTTTACCAGGGTTTACTAAATGAGTTAAGAGTTGGGGGAGGAGTGGAAGAGACGGAGGAAATAGGGGAGGCCCAGAGGGAAAAAGAGAGAGAAGAGACATCTGCTTTTAGAAATGGCAAACTAATGAACAGAAAACTTGGAGGATGACTCAGATAGACAACTCTAGATTTAATTTTATCCTGATGAAACCACTGCAGCCCTATCAGAGCTCAAAGCAAAGCACCAGGGTAAGTCTCCTTTGCCAACAAAACTTATCTTTCTCAGCTTCTCTTTTATTCAGTTATTAACAAGGGAAAGGAAAACTAAAAGCCCGTCTTTGCTTAATTCTACATCACAGAGATAGCTTGCTTCTTCCAAAAGGACTTCTGGCAATCTTTCCCAAAAACACGCTCTATAAACAAAGACATAATTCACCTCAGTTACTATGTCTGCCACTGTCTCAGATTGTTTTAGTTCTGGTAGCTAATGAAAGTAAGGGCAAAAAAGAGAAAATATGGAAATACATTTTCATAACAGTGACTGTTCACTATCTAAACTCAATTTTTCCAACACAATATTCCCAATGAAAAATTTTCCTACTTATTAGAAGTTTCAAAATTATATCTAGACTTTTCCCACCCAGTTCTGAGATTTCGATCATTTTTAGTGCCTCACTCTTCCACAGCCTTCTCTTGCTGTTGAAATAACAATTATACAGCCAGACAAACATATGAAAAGCTGTTAAAAACAACAAAACTGCAAGAAAATGCTGACAATCTCTCAGAGGGAAAAAAAAAAGATGAAAAGCACAAAAATCTTTAAGATAACTTTTGTCAAAAGATTTTAATTTTTTTAAATTTTTCGAATGTTTAAAAAGGTTACTCCCAAATGTTCATCATTTTCAGTCATAAAGCTGAAATAATCACTTACGTTAGTAGAAGGAAGAATAGGAAGAAGCAAGATTTTCCTTAAGTGTGCAAGTACATCAAGTATTAAACAGCTAAATGGATAAGTATGTTCCATAGGGAATATTAAAACATCTTACCCCAGTCTTCATCACTTATTCTACTAAATGAACGGTCTCTCAGAATCCTAAAAATTGATATTATATTTGTTGAGATGAGAAAGTAAACACTAAAAAAAAAAACTTTGCAAATACATTACTTTATTGGAAATGAAAAGGAAATACTCACCCAGCATTGTTGATCACAATATCTACAATATAAAAACATCCAAGTCACAATATAAAAGCAAGCATATTAATTTGCATTTGCTTAAAACTCACATTTCTTTCAAAAGTGTTTTTCTCCCCATGGGTAAGTAAATATAATAACCAACAAGTGTTAGCAAAACAAAATTTTATACCTATAGCAAAAAAAAATCTGATTCACAAAGCATAAGAATCACATTAAATTAGTGCTTTCCTTTCAAACCTACGTATCAAAAATTTTTTTAGATTTTTCCATCTCTACTTTCTGCCAAAATTCTATAAACTTATTTACAGAATTAGCTGGTGCACAGGGATGATCCAGAGAGATGATATGGGGTGGGAGGTGGGAGGGGGAGGGGGTTCAGGATTGGGAGCTCGTATACACTTGTGGCGGATTCATGTCAATGTATGGCAAAACCAATACAGTATTGTAAAGTAAAATAAAGTAAAAATAAAATTAAAAAAAAAAAGAATTAGCAGTCACATAACTTAAGTTCTTAGAACTCAGCAGTAATCATAAGCCATCCCTTAAGCAACTTCAAAATTCACAGGGAAAGTTAAAAGTTTAAAAACTTTTCCTTGTCAATGAAGTCAGAAGTGAAACCATTAGAATTAGAAACTGACAGCCTATATGGATACTCAATTGCATCCTCACCATAAAAAGAAAGGGATTGTTTTTGAAGGTTCAACCACCATCTTGTGGCTATCTTCATTTTATGGCTTCAAACCTTTAGGGCTTCTATCCCTGTGTCAGACAATATGTGAACATGTCTTGCACAAACTCAGCTAAACATAGCTAGAAAAAAATACACATGGTAGACCAAAAAAGGGGGAAGATGAACACATTCACACTATAAAAATCAACATTTTTCAGACTAGAAACATGTTGGGCGGTTCCTCCAGTAAATCAATAACCTTTTACAATGTGTGGGATTAAATTAGGAAGATTAAACAATACACTGAAATACTTCGTAAAAATGAACTTTCATATAATTCATCTTAATTTGCAAGATACAGAATCACTCCAGGCAAGAGTACTGGAGTGGGTTGCCACTTCCTTCTCCAGGGGATCTTCCCGACCTAAGGATTGATCCCAGGTCTCCCATATTGCAGGCAGATGCTTTACCATCTGAGCCACCAGGGTAGCCCCTATAATTACTTAGTAACTACTAAATAAGCATTATAATAATTTAATCACACCTCTGATATACATGGAGATGGAAATGGCAACCTACTCCAGTACTCTTGCCTGGAAAATCCCATGGACGGAGGGAGCCTGGTGGGCTTCAGTCCATGGGGTCGCAAAGAGTCGGACACGACTGAGCGACTTCACTTTCACTTTTCACTTTCATGCATTGGAGAAGGAAATGGCAACCCACTCCACTGTTCTCACTTGGAGAATTTCAGGGACGGGGGAGCCTGGTGGGCTGCTGTCTATGGAGTCACAGAGTCGGACATGACTGAAGTGACTTAGCAGCTGATATACATGCCTGGAAAATCCCATGGATGGAGGAGCCTGGTAGGCTACAGTCCATGGGGTCACAAAGAGTTGGACACAACTGAGTGACTTCTCTTTCTTTCTTTCTTTCTAATATACATATATAATCATATCCCATTAAATTATTATAATATCTTTAATAGTTATTTAAATAATTATATAATCATGTAAATTACTGTAATTATATATGTATTTTTATATATTGGGGATATTATTAAATTACTATAAAAAGAAACTTAGAGAATGCTTTCAAGTTTTTCTAAAGGCCCTTAAAATACAAAAACCAAACAACCAATTCAACACATACATGCATACAAACTGTCACCTCAAGCCCTTTGTGGAATAAGATTAGGGTATGTTAAAGAATTAAATTTTAAAACAAATCTAAAAATGTGATTACCAAGAAAGAGTTTTTAGCAAACAAAAGTAAAATAAAAAACAATTCATTAGAAAGGTAGAAGCTGCTCTGTGAGTACCATAAATGCAAAGAAACATCACCTATTCTTCCAAACGCATCCAGTGCTGTCTTCACAATCTTCTCTCCTTCTTCCACTGAATCTGAAGGAAAGGGAAATTAGGACAAAACTTTAGTAATAATCTTCACAAATGACTTCTAAATTCTGTGGATCAGAGTACATGACAGATACAATTCATTCAACAGAATTCATTTCCAGGAAAAATACATTTATATTGTAGGCACATAACAAACTAAAATATAGATGATCTACATTACAAAGGAAATTTAGTCCCTGAGACAATTCTTTAACCTACCAAAAAAAAAAAAAAAAGAGCTGGGTAAATAACAAGCATTTGACAAATAATATCAAAGACAGCACTGTCTAATAGAACTTTGTCTTATGAAAATGAAAATGTCCCTATTTCTGCACTGTCTAATACAGTAGCCATGAACCACATGTGGCTACTGGGCACTTGAAATGTGGCTAGGATGACAAATTGATTATTTCATTTCTATTGAATTGTAAGTTGTCACATAGGACTTCTCCTTAAGGATGCAAATGAGAATTTGAGAGGGAGGGAAAGAGGAGTGTATTTAATTTGAAAAAGCATGATCAAGTCTTATATGACTACATTTGGAAAACAAACCTATTGTTTTTATAATGAGACCCCGTGGAGCCCACCAGGCTCCTCTGTCCATGGGATTTCCCAGGCAAGAATACTGATTGGGCTGCCATTCCCTCCTCCAGGGGATCTTCCCGATGCAGGTATCAAACCCACGTCTCATGCATTGCAGGTGGATTCTTTACCACTGAGCCACCAAGGTAGCCCGTTTTTATAGTATAATACTAACCACAAAAAGCAAAGCTCAATGAAATATTATGGCCTTGTTATTTTCTGCTAATCAGCCCAGAAGAAGGGCTGATATCACCAGAGCTGTGTCTCAAATGGTCAGCTGTCCACTCAACATCACCAGTGTTTCTTTCTACTTTCTCTGCAGTCACAGGAGGAGCCAGGGCCCTTCTCTGAGGCCCATACAATCCTGAGTTAGATCTTCCAAAAAGAGATACTCAGTTAAAAGGTAGAAAAGTAGGCGACTGCAGGGGCAGGCAGTTTCATGAGGAGGCTGCAGACGTGACTCTAGCAGCACATGCAGGCAGGCTCTTTAGAACCACCTGCCACAGGCTGAGATGGTCTCTTCCAGTCTCACTGACATGTCCCAGCCCAGACCTTCCAATGTAAGTCTCTAACTCTCTGTATAAAACCCTTCACTCCAGGAAAACCAAGAGGGGCTTCTGTATTCCTGACTGAATCCTGACTAATATACTTTGTATATCAAAACTGAGGGGGTGGAGAGAAGAGTCTGAAATTTTTATCTTTAAAAATTAGGTTCTAAAACCCCAGAATTTTTTTCTAAAGGTGAAAACACTTTTCTAGACTCTCAAAGCAGAAATAAGATACTAAAATATGTCTCATTATCCCTTTGAGCATGAAAAACAAATCATATCCTATCTTCTTCCTTCTAAAATTTCAAAATAAAGACACAGGCAATTTAATTTTCTCCCTGGCCCACAAAAACAATCTAATTTGCAGAAAAGTCACTAAACACTAGCTTTTTAAAAGTACATCTATTCAAGAAGATTCCGTACAAATACTAATAGAATCAGGTGGTCCTAAGATGGCAGAGGAATAGGACAGGGAGACCACTTTCTCCCCCACAAATTCATTGAAAGATCATTTGAACGCTGAGCAAATTCCACAAAACAACTTCTGAATGCTGGCAGAGGATATCAGGCACCCAGAAAGGCAGCCACTGTCTTCAAAAGGAGGTGGGACAAAATATAAAAGATAAAAAGAGAGACAAAAGAGTTAGGGATGGAGACCCATCCCAGGGAGGGAGTCGTGAAAGAGGAGAAGTTTACAAACACCAGGAAACCCTCTCACCAGTGTGTCTGTGGAGAGTTTTGGAATCTCAGAGGGCAACATAACCAGGAAGGAAAATAAATAAACAAATAAATAAAACCCACAGATTACATGTCTAACCACAACTCCCAGTGGAGAAGTAGCCCAGACGCTCACATCTGCCAGCAGCAAGCGGGGGCTGAACAGGGAGGCACAGGCTGCATTGCTTAGGGTCAGGATCGGGCCTGAATGCCCTGAGGACAATCTGAGGAAGCTAACGTGAAACAGCAACCCAAACTGTGGCACAGCCAGAGAGGGAGGAAAAAAAGAGAGAGAGAGAGAGAGAGAGAGAATTTTTCCGAAAAGCTCTAACCTAAGGCGCTACCAGCCCACTCACCGAACAAAGGACTGAGCGACCACCAGAGGAGAGACAGCCCACTGGGGAACGGGCCCATAGCCCGCTGGAGGCAGAGAGGCAGGCAGGTGGCAGCCAGAGCCAGAAAAGGGCATCCTCTACCAAACTGCGAGCAAGCTCCCAGTTATTAACCAAGGCTTCCTGGGATCCTGGATGGTTGGCATCTGCCAGGAGGTTCACAGCCAGAGACCAGCTCCCCAGAGGAGACACACAGCACACCTGAGACGTGCTCCCGCCGCACACCCAGGAAACCAAGCGGCTGGACGGGGAGGTGATGAGACACACCACACACCTGGGGAGAGAGCGCTTGCCAAGCACCCGGTCACCTGAGCTGCTCCAAGCGTGCCTTTGTGGAGTACCCGAGAACCTGAACCTGAGCGGCATAGACCTGGGAAGTGCACACTACCCAGGGCCTGCTTTAGACAGTTCCCTGGCAGAGCAACATGGAGGCTGAGCAGTGCAGACCCGGAAAGCACACACGCCTTGAGCGGGGGGCAAGCCCAGTGTGGCCCAGACACTGCGTGCACTCCCCACACACGCCACTGATGTTTGTTTGCACTGTTCCTCCCTCCCCACAGCACTACCAAACAAGTGAGCCTGAATAGGTCAGGGCAGAAATTAGACACTGAAGAGACTTGCAAAAAGGAGAAGCCAAAATAAACAGAGGGAACCGCTTTGGAAGTGACAGGTGCAACAAATTAAAGCCATGTCCTTAGCACTGACTACATTGGAAGGGGCCTACAGACCTTGAGAAGTATAAGCCTGAACAAGGAACTATCTGAAACTGAACTGACCCCGTACCGCCCGCAACAGCTCCAGAGAAATTCCTAGATATATTTTACTATTATCATTTTTTATGTTTTTAATTTTTAAGTCCTTTATTACTTGTTTAATTTTCATTTTTATAACCTATTACCTTTCCAAAAAAAGACCCTTTTGTAAAGCAAGTTTCATATATACTTTTATAATATTTGTGATTTTGTTTTTTAATATTGTATTTTTGAGAGCCTAACCTCTACTCTAGATTTTTAATCTTTGCTTTTTGTTATTTGTTATCAATTTTGTACCTTTAAGAATCCAATCTTCAGTACCCATTTTTACTTGCTGCTGCTGCTGCTAAATCGCTTCAGTCATGTCCGACTCTGTGCGACCCCATAGATGGCAGCCCACCAGGCTCCTCGGTCCCTGGGATTCTCCAGGCAAGAACACTGGGGTGGGGTACCATTTCCTTCTCTAATGCATGAAAGTGAAAAGTGAAAGTGAAGTCGCTTAATCATGTCTGACTCTTAGTGACCCCATGGACTGCAGCCTACCAGGCTCCTCCACCCATGGGATTTTCCCGGCAAGAGTACTGGAAAAATGATCCAAAATCTTGAAAACAAAATGGAGTTACAGATAAATAGTCTGGAGACAAGGATCGAGAAGATGCAAAAAATGTTTAACAAGGACCTAGGAGGAATAAAAAAGAGTCAATCAATAATGTATAATGCAATAACAGATCAAAAACACTCTGGAGGGAACCAACAGTAGAATAACTGATGCAGAGTATAGGATAAGTGAGGTGGAAGATAGAATGGTGGAAATAAATGAAGCAGAGAGGAAAAAAAAAAAAAGCATTAAAAGAAATGAGGATAACCTCAGAGACCTCTAGGACAATGTCAAATGCCCCAACATTTGAATCACAGAAAGAGACAAAAGAAAAGCCATGAGAAAATACTTGAGGAGATAATAGTTGAAAACTTCCTGAAAATGGGGAATGAAATAGCCATCCGAGTCCAAGAAACTTGGAGAGTCTCAAACAGGATAAACCCAAGGCAAAAATCCCAAGATAAATTGTTAATCAAATTAAGGAAGATCAAACACAAAGAACAACTATTAAAAGCAGCAAGGGAAAAACAACAAATAAGACACAAGGGGATTCCCATAAGGATAACAGCTGATCTTTCCATAGAAACTCTTCAGGCAAGAAGGGAATGGCAGGACATACTTAAAGTGATGAAAGAGAAAAATCTACAACCCACATTACTGTACCCAGCAAGGATCTCATTCAAATATGAAGGAGAAATCAAAAGCACTACAGACAAGCAAAAGCTCAGAGAATTCAGCAACACCAAACCAGCTCTCCAACAAATGCTAAAGGATCTTCTCTAGACAGGAAACACAGAAAAAGTGTATAAACTCAAACCCAAAACAACAAAGTAAATGGCAATGGGATCATACTTATCAATAATTACCTTAAATGTAAATGGGTTGAATGTCCAAACCAAAAGACAAACACTGGCTGAATGGATACAAAAATAAGACTCCTATATATGCTGCCTACAAAAGACCCACCTCAAAACAAGGGACACATACAGACTGAAAAGGAAGGGCTGAAAAAAGATATTTCATGCAAATGGAGACCAAAAGAAAGCAGGAATAGCAATACTCATATCAGATAAAATAAACTTTGAAATAAAGGCTATGAAAAGAGACAAAGAAGGACACTACATAATGATCAAAGGATCAATCCAAGAAGAAGATATAACAATTATAAATATATATGCACCCAACATAGGAGCACCACAATATGTAAGGCAAATGCTAACAAGTATGAAAGGGTAAATTAACAGTAACACAATAATAGTGGGAGACTTTAATACCCCACTCACACCTATGGATAGATCAACTAAACAGAAAATTAGCAAGGAAACAAAAACTTTAAATGATACAATGGACCAGTTAGATCTAATTGATATCTATTGGACATTTCCTCCCAAAACAATGAATTTCACCTTTTTCTCAAGTGCACACAGAACATTCTCCAGGATAGATCACATCCTGGGCCATAAATTGACCATAGGTAAATTCAAAAAAACTGAAATCATTCCAAGCATCTTTTCTGATCACAATGCATTAAGATTAGCTGTCAAAGGGAGAGGGTGGGATGATTTGGGAGAATGGCACTGAAACATGTATACTATCATGTAAGAAATGAATCGCCAGTCTATGTTCGATGCAGGATGCAGGATGCTTGGGGCTGGTGCACAAGGATGATCCGGAGGGATGATGTGGGGTGGGAGGTGGGAGGAGGGGGTTCATGTCTGGGATCTGGCAGATTCATGTCAATGTATGCCAAAACCAATACTGTACTGTAAAGTAAAATAAAGTAAAAAATAAAAATACCAACATATGGAGGCTAAACAACACGATTCTGAATAACCAACAAATCATAGAAGTCAAAATATGCATAGAAATGAATGAAAATGAAAACACACAACCCAAAACCTATGGGATTCAGTAAAAGCAGTGCTAAGGGGAAGGTTCATAACAATACAAGCTTATCTCAAGAAATAAGAGAAAATCAAATAAATAACCTAACTCTACACCTAAAGCAACTAGAAAAAGAAAAAAATGAAGAGCCCCAGGGCTAGTAGAAGGAAAGAAATCATAAAACTTAGGGAAGAAATAAATGAAAAAGAAACGAAACCATAGCAAAAATCAACAAAGCTCACAGTTGGTTCTTTGAGAAGATAAATAAAACAGACAAGCCATTAGCCAGACTCATCAAGAAAAAAAGAAAGAAGAATTAAAATCAACAAAATTAGAAATGAAAATGGAGAAATCACAACAGACAACACAGAAATACAAAGGATCATAAGAGACTACTATCAGCAACTATATGCCAATAAAGTGGACAACTTGGAAGAAATGGACAAATTCTTAGAAAACTATAACTTTCTCAAACTGAACCAGGAAGAAATACAAAATCTTAACAGATCCATCACAAGCATGGAAATCAAAACTGTAATCAGAAATCTTCCAGCAAACAAAAGCCCAGAACCAGGCGGCTTCACAGCTGAATTCTACCAAAATTATAGAGAAGAGCTAACACCTATCCTACTAAAACTCTTCCAGAAAACTGCAGAGGAAGGTAAACTTCCAAACTCATTCTATGAGGCCACCATCACCCTAATACCAAAACCAGACAAAGATGCCACAAACAAAGAAAACTACAGGCCAATATCACTGATGAATATAGATACAAAAATCCTTAAAAAAAAATTCTAGCAAATGGAATCCAACAACATATTAAAATGATCATACATCATGACCAAGTGGGCTTTATCCCAGGGATGCAAGGATTATCTAATATCTGCAAATCAATCAATGTGATACACCACATTAAAAACCTGAAAGATAAAAACCATATGATTATCTCAATAGATACAGAGAAAGCTTTTGACAAAATTCAACATCCATTTATGATAAAGCAGGATTAGAAGGAACATACCTCAACATAATAAGAGCCATATATGATAAACCCACAGCAAACATTATCCTCAATGTTGAAAAATTGAAAGCATTTCCCTAAAGTCAGGAACAAGACAAGGGTGCCCACTCTCACCACTACTATTCCACATAGTTTTGGAAGTTTTAACCACAGCAATCCGAGAAGAAAAAGAAATAAAAGGAATCCAGATTGGAAAAAAAATAAAACTATCACTGCTTGCAGATGACATGATCCTCTACACAAAAAACCTTAAATTTTCTAAACCTAAATTTCCACCAGAAAATTACTAGAGCTAATCAATGAATATAGTAAAGTTGCAGGATATAAAATTAATACACTGAAATCCCTTGCATTCCTATACACTAACAATGAGAAAACAGAAAGAGAAATTAAGGAAACAATTTCATTCACCATTGCAACAAAAAGAATAAAATACTTAGGAATAAATCTACCTAAAGAAACAAAAGACCTATATATAGAAAACTATAAAATGCTGATGAAAGAAATCAAAGAGGACACTAATAGATGGAGAAATACACGATGTTCATGGATCTGAAGGATCAATATAGTGAAAATGAGTATACTACCCAAAGCAATCTACAGATTCAATTCAATCCCTATCAAACTACCAATGGTATTTTTCAGAGAACTAGAACAAATAATTTCACAATTTGTATGGAAATACAAAAAGCCTTGAATAGCCAAAGCAATCTTGAGAGAGAAGAATGGAACTGGAGGAATCAACCTGCCTGACTTCAGGCTCTACTACAAAGCCACAGTCATCAAGACAGTATGGTACTGGCACAAAGACAGAAATATAGATCAATGGAACAAAATAGAAAGCCCAGGGATAAATCCAGGCACCTATGGACACTTTATCTTTGTCAAAGGAGGCAAGAATATACAATGGAGAAAAGACAATCTCTTTAACAAGTGGTGCTGGGAAAACTGGTCAACCACTTGTAAAAGAATGAAACTAGAACACTTTCTAACACCATATACAAAAATAAACTCAAAATGGATTAAGATTTAAATGTAAGACCAGAAACTATAAAACTCCTAGAGGAGAACATAGGCAAAACACTCTCTGATATAAATCACAGCAGGGTCCTCTATGACCCAGCTCTCAGAATACTGGAAATTAAAGCAAAAATAAACAAATGGGACCTAATTAAACTTAAAGCTTTTGCACAACGCAGGAAACTATAAGCAAGGTGAAAAGACAGCCTTCAAAATGGGATAAAATAATAGCAAACGAACCAATGGACAAACAATTAATCTAAAATATACATAAGCAGTTCATGCAGCTCAATACCAGAAAAACAAACAACCCAATCAAAAAATGGGCCAAAGAACTAAATAGGCATTTCTCCAAAGAAGACATACGGATGGCTAACAAACACATGAAAAGATGCTCAACATCACTCATAATCAGAGAAATTCAAATCAAAACCACAATGAGGTACCATCTCACACCAGTCAAAATGGCTACTATCAAAAAGACTACAGACAATAAATGCTGGAGAGAGTGTGAAGTAAAGGGAACCCTCTTATACTGTTGGTGGGAATGCAAACTAGTACAGCCACTATGGAGAACAGTGTGGAAATTCTTTACAAAACTGGAAACAGAACTGCCATATGACCCAGCAATCCCACTGCTGGGCATTCACAATGAGGAAACCAGAATTAAAAGAGACACGTGTAACCCAATGTTCATTGCAGCACTGTTTACAATAACAAGGACATGGAAGCAACCTAGATGTCCATCAGCAGACGAATGGCTAAGAAAGCTATGGTACATACACAATGGAGTATTACTCAACTATTAAAAAGAATGCATTTGAATGGATGGAACTGGAGCCTATTATACAGAGTGAAGTAAGTCAGAAAGAAAAACACCAATACAGTATGCTGCTGCTGCTGCTGCTGCTAAGTCACTTCAGTCATGTCCAACTCTGTGGGACCCCATAGATGGCAGCCCATTGGGCTCCGCCATCCCTGGGATTCTCCACGCAAGAACACTGGAGTGGGTTGCCATTTCCTTCTCCAATCCATGAAAGTGAAAAGTCAAAGTGAAGTCGCTCAGTCATGTCTGACTCAGCGACCCCATGGACTGCAGCCTACCAGGCTCCTCCATCCATGGGAGTTTCCAAGCAAGAGTACTAGAGTGGGATGCCATTGCCTTCTCTGCCAATAAAGTATATTAACACATATATATGGAATTTAGAAAGATGGTAACAATGACCCTATATGCAAGAAAGCAAAAGAGAGAGACACAGATGTATAATAAAGTCTTTTGCACTCTGTGGGAAAAGGCGAGGCGAGAGGATTTGAGAGAATAGCATTGAAACATGTATATTATTATATGTGAAATATGATCACCAGTTCAGGTTCGATGCATGAGACCGGGTACACAGGGTTGGTGCACTGGGATGACCCTGAGGGATGGGATGGGGAGTGAGGTGGGAGGGGGATTCAGGATGGGGAACACATGTACACCCATGGTTGATTCATGTCAATGTATGGCAAAAACCACTACAATATTTTAAAATAATTAACCTGCAATTAAAATAAATTAATTAATTTAAAACAAAACAAAACAAATACTATTAGAATCAATGTATCAAACATAAAAGCTGTATTTGCTGTTTTTCATGATTTTTCTTTCTTCGTAATGCCTACTTTTGACTCTTAAGTTTTTATAAAGATAAGAAAGTTACATATAGCAGTGATTTCCTATGCAGAATGGAATATGAAAGCTGGGTACAGAATTGGGGCATTTCACTTCTTACACTATATTACTTTAAGAAATATAAAAGAAGTTTTTAAAGAATTTAATGTAATTCTGTAGAAATATAAGAGATGTTTTAGCTTTTAGGAACAAGAGTAAGGACTTCCCTCGGGGTCCAGTGGCTAAGACGCTGAGCTCCCAATGCAGACGGCCCAGGTTCAATCCCTAGTCAGGAAACAAGATCCCACAAGCTGCAACTAAGACCCACTGCAGTCACAAGAGCATATTCATATCCACATTTACAGTAATGTACTGGTTATATCTCATGCTCACTACTAAAAACATTAAATAAACAACTGAATAAAATTTAGAATTATGAAATAATCTACATCAAAAAAAAATTTCACCTATAAAATCTGTTGCTAAACATCTTTGGCAGAACTTAGATAAAATCTAATTTCATAATTACACTGGAATGCTGAGATATTTGCTCAGTGATTTATTAATATGAGAAATAGCATCAGTTGAGGAAAAATAAAAGAAACAGTATAATTCTCTCAAATACCGTACCATAGTTAGCCACTGCTTTTCCACCTTTCCTTCTTATTTCTTCAACAACCTTATCAGCAGCTAAGGAGCCTTTGCCAACTCCTGTGAAGTCCCCTCCTAGGTCATTCACTGCAATACAAAAATAAACAAATAAGAATTCAGTTCTAGACATTAAATAATACTAGGTGGAATGAAATTATATTATTAGCATATGTTTTCAGTCATCTTCCTAATTCCCTTCTACTGTATTTCCATCCTACTAAAGACACCATGATATATGTACTTTCAAAACATGTCTCTTTGTTTTTAAATATAGATGTGAAGCAGTGAAAATATTCAAACACAGGTTCATGCCATGAAATTTTTAACTGTTCAATGCTTCTCTTTTGGAAAGCAAAAATATCCCATTTTTAGGAAAAAAAAAGGAAAAGGAAAAAAGATCACTTTTAAGAGTAAACACAGAGGAGAACAGTATGGACATCCTTTAAAAAAAAAAAAAAACTAAAAATAGAACTGCCATATGATCCAGCAATCCCACTTTCGGGTATTTATTCAAAAGAATTGAAATCAGGAACTGAAGAGATATCAGAACTCCAGTATACAATGCAGCACTATTCATCATAGCCAAGATGTGCAAACAATCTATATATCAATTGACTGACAGACAAAATGGATAAAGAAGTGGCACATACATATAATGTACTATTATTTAGCCCCTAAAAAAAAGAAGGAAATTTTTCAATATGTAACAACATGCATAAAGCCTGAGGATAACAAGGTAACCCAGTCACAGAAGGCCAAATACTGCATGATTGTATCTAAAATGGTCAAACTCATAGAATCAGAGAGTAGAATAGTGGTTGCAGAGATTAGTAGGAGGAGAAAATGGGGAGTTGCTAATCAGTGGGTAGATCTCATATTAAGGGTTCTTATCACAACTGAAAAAAAGAAAAGAAAAGTTAAATACATAATGTGACATATCTTCTCCAGGTCAAGAAAGCCATTTACAGCAAAGGTGATAAAGAGCAAGCATATTAAATTCACACTGGTGAATTTTTATAAAACATAATGTGTCATGGTCTACCAAAAAAGAATTAAAACTATTTATTGAAAAAGGTCAAAAACTACATACACAACTAACATGTGTTCAGTCACTAATTTATACCATATATGTAATTTATATGTTTCCCTAGTGGCTCAGATGGTAAAGAATCTGCCTACAATGCAGGAGAATAGTTTTGATCTCTGGGCTGGAAAGATCCCCTGGAGAAGGGAATGGCTACCCACTCCAGTATTCTTGCCTGGAAAATTTCTTGGACAGAGGAGCCTAGCCAGCTACAGTCCATGGAGTCACGAAGAGTTGGACACTACTGAGTGACTTTCATTACATTTTTACATCTTCCTGTATATATAGACACAAACATTAACTGAACATTTACTATTTGCAAGGAACTCTACAGATGTATAAGAATGGTGCCTATCCTCAAAGAGTTTATAATGTGTTGAAAGTTAAGTATGTGGTAACTATACTAATGCATTAATTGTATCATAAGTATAAAGGCAACATAACTAAATAATATAATAAAAGTAATTTACACAATCATTCAAGGTTGAATTTACAAAATAACATGCAAAAACAAATGAAAAGATAAATAATGTGTCAGTCACTCAGTCATGTCCAACTCTTTGCAACTCCATGGACTGTAGCCCACCAGGCTCCTCTGTCCATGGAATTCTCCAGCCAAGAATACTGGAGTGGGTTGCCATTCCCTTCTCCAGGGCATCTTCCTGACCCAGGGATAGAACCTGGGACTCCTGCACCACAGGCAGATTTCCTACCATCTGAGCCACAATAGGTTGATGCCAAACATCTTAAGACAATACTGGGGACAAAGAATTAACTTGCATTGCAAAGTGATTATTTTTGTAGGATTACTGCATAAACCACAAGAAATATAATAATTTAAAAATTACTAATTAATAGTGGCATAGAGATATAGGCTAAAATTTAAACTCTCTTAATATGATCAAATTGATGATTATCAGACCTGGAAAAAAGTGCACAAGATCTTTTTTTCTTTTGAAGTATAACTCTCTTGGGGGAACTGGGGTGAGGGTTGCAACTGCAGTAAAAGGAGATAAAGGGATGACTCAGAGAAAAACTATTCAAATGTGTTTTTGTGCTTAAAGGAAATTAGTTTTTCAAAATGTGGACTGAGGTATATTTTTTCTAACCATATAGTCTTATCAGTCTTATTGCAAATAAAAAAGCTACAAAGACAAAAAATAATGGGGAAAGGGTTACATTATCCATCAGAGAATTTTTTTAAATGTTAAGATTCTCAAGACTAAATTCCTATTAAGTATTCATTATTTGAGTACAGTTACTTAAATAATAGGAAATAAACAATAAAAAGAATCAAGATTTTGAAATATATAACTAAAAGTCTTCTAAGACCCTTTTTACCCAAGTAAGGAAAAGTTCAAAAGCAAATTGACGAAGACAATATTGAAGTAAAGAAAGAAATATTCATTTGTGAAATGAAACACTATCCCCAAGTGCAAACTATTCCAAGTGCAATCAAAGGTAAACATTGAAGCCTGAATAAGTAATTACTGAGATCAATGATCAATGCAGTAAAACAGTATCAAAATAGATTTATTCAAGACAAATATGTACTTCAGAGAGGACAAATTTGACACTGACCCTACTCAGTTACCCTATCAAAGCTAATTCACAGGGATTACAGCCTTAACTAGAAAAGCACTGATTACACACTGAAGGGCTTAGCCAGCAGCAACATTAAAAGATTGTTTGTAAACAAAGAGAAATGTACTTATACTATGTGACCCTGTCATCACTTGTATATATATGACTAATATTTCAGTGAAAAAGTTGGCTTAAAGTTCAACAATCAGAAAACTAAGATCATGACATCTGGTCCCATCACTTCATGGGAAATAGGTGGGGAAACAGTGTCAGACTTTATTTTTTGAGGCTCCAAAATCACTGCAGACGGTGACTGCAGCCATGAAATGAAAAGACGCTTACTCCTTGGAAGGAAAGTTATGACCAACCTAGGTAGCATATTAAAAGCAGAAACATTACCTTGCCAACAAAGGTCTGTCTAGTCAAGGCTATGGTTTTTCCAGTGGTCAGGTATGGATGTGAGAGTTGGACTGTGAAGAAAGCTGAGCACTGAAGAATTGATGCTTTTGAACTGTGGTGTTGGAGAAGACTCTTGAGAGTCCCTTGGACTGCAAGGAGATCCAAGCAGTCCATTCTAAAGGAGATGAGTCCTGGGTGTTCATTGGAAGGAATGATGCTAAAGCTGAAACTCCAGTACTTTGGCCACCTCATGCGAAGAGCTGACTCATTGGAAAAGACTCTGATGCTAGAAGGGATTGGGGGCAGGAGGAGAAGGGGACGACAGAGGATGAGATGGCTGGATGGCCTCACTGACTCGATGGACATGAATTTGAACAAACTCAGGGAGTTGGTGATGGACAGGGAGGCCTGGCGTGCTGCAATTCATGGGGTCTCAAAGAGTCGGACACGACTGAGCAACTGAACTGAACTGAATATTCCAATTATAACAATATTTTAAAATATCCCTACAGCTTACTGTTAAAGACACATCTAGAGGAGAAGGGGACGACAGGGGATGAGATGGTGGATGACATCACTGACTCAATAGACATGAGTTTGAGTAAACTCTGGGAGTTGGTGATGGACAGGGAGGCCTGGCATGCTGCAGTTCATGGGGTCGCAAACAGTCGGACACGACTGAGCGACTCAACTGAACTGACTGAATATTCTAATTATAACAAAAATTTTAAATATCCCTACCACCTACTGTTAAAGACACAACTTTGTACATTGCTGCATTTGAGCTCCATACAGTTTTCTAGGAGTTTGGCAGGAACAGTTGTTTCCATTTTTACAGAAGAAGAAAGCGTTTAGGAAAAGTTAGGTAACTTGTTTTAGGCTCCAAGGCTGTATGAAATAGCAACATTCATACAAGAACCTGGACCCACCACAATACCACTCTGCTCCTCTAATGCTGTGAACAAGTTTCTTTTATCCTAATTATTTCCACTTTTTAAAAAAAAGTCATGTTTGCTTGGAGAGAATACAGAAGAAACAATAAATCAGCCACCTCACTCAAACAGCTTCAAAATACACAGTATTTTTACTACCTATTAGTAGTCTTTTCAGCTAAAACCATCAAAATATCCCCAAAAGTGATATATTTGTAAATCCTCCATGTAAAATCCAGCTTATAGCTCTGAAGAGTTTTTTGTTGTTGTTGTTTTTTAAGATGTAAAATGTTTTGCCTACTTCCGTCATTTTAAATAAATCAATGACTTGGATAGTCTATTAAAGACTATGTAAGTTTTTTTAATCAAAAATCCACTCTGAGTTTTTATTCAACACCTACTTACTATACTCTAACCACTAGAGTAGGGACATAAGGATCCAGAGAATTATAAACACACTTGGAGCCTATAAAAGTACCCTATAAATAGGAAAATGGATACCTAAACACAAAGTACTGAGTTATCAGCTAACAAAGCCTGAAAACAGAACCAGGTTTGTAAGAATGGCTGTTTCCCCATACCCTCTCAACACTAGACATTATCATTCTTTTCAGTATAACAATTAAATGATTATAAATTGTAGGCCATTATTTTTCGCACTAGTAAAGTCACATTATTTTCATAGGCTTGTCATTTATATTTCTGTTCACTGTTTTGTCTGCTTAAATAACATTTCATTTGAGGTGCTGTTTTTCGTACAGATGTGTACATGTTGCATGCATGTATGCTCGTCACTTCAGTCATGTCCAACTCTATGGAACCCAATGGACTGTAGCCCACCAGGCTCCTCTGTCCATGGGAGTCTCCAGGCAAGAATACTGGAGTGGGTTGTCATGCCCTCCTGCAGGGGATCTTCCCAACCCACGGATCAAACCCTGGTCTCCTGTGTCTTCTGCATAGCAGGTAAATTCTGAGGCACCGGGGAAGCCCCATGTACATGTCACTTATTTATAAAAGATTTTAATTTTTTATCATATATGTTGCAAATTATAAATTCTTTTACTGAAATGTTGAAAGAGAAACAGCAGAGCATTAATATTATTTGATAGCATTACGTACATTGTTTTTTAACATATTGTTACATAAACCAGATTGAGAAATCTGGATTTGTCTTTAGCAATCCTATCTGTGTACAGGGCTTGGCTCTCAGAAGTTGGTTTTCCCGTTCTCTCATGCTGTACTTCAGCCCTGACTACTGGCCTCAAAGACTACAGCAAGAAACATGTTTTGGGTCTCCTGATATCAGGACTGCTAAACCAGCTGAGGCAACATATATCACTTTTAGTATGTTGGGGAAAAAAAAAGCAAATCAAACTTATCATCATCTTCCTCACTGTCCCATCCTCTCAGCAGCACTTTGCTGGCTAAGTCATTTCCCAGGTATTCTCTCTTTTCTCCCATTTCTGAACAGTACACTCCACAAAGCTATCAAGGCTTGACATCCATTTCATTATGATTCTTCAAATAGCCACTCTGTTCACACTCTGTAGCCAGCACCAGGCTTGGTGCTTGGAGCTTGGAAGGCAGATAGTTTGTGTGCTGAAGAGTTTCCAGTTCTTCCGAGGAACCAATTATTGCCATGTCTTTCCTGTTCTATCATTTCATACCCAGACTACTGTAGCGCCTCCCCAGTGGCCTTTTCCCTCCAATCTTAATCATTCCAGGCTGCTAGCAGCCAGTTGCTGGGTAATGGCCCTACAACAGCCTTAAACTAAGTCATTCCCCCACTGAAAATCTGCAGTAGAATCGTATCATTCACTGCCTAACTTTCAAGATCCCTTAAAGTCTGACCTCACTTTACTGTTTCACTTTACTGTAAGTAGTTCCTCCTCTCTGGGAAACTGCTTATATAGCAATTTCTAAGTTCCCACTGAATTATCAGGAGTAATAATGTTACAATGCTTTGTATTTGAAGAGTGCTCCATAACTGGGCTTACACATATTCCTGTTCATATATTTACTCAATCCAAGGATCTGACACCAGCTAAGTCATATCTATGACCAGTGATGCGTCTATAAACTACTTTTATTTCCAAAATAAAATGGTGCTTCCCAATCTACAAAATCGAAATAATTTTTATATGCATTGATTTTGCACATGACATGCTTTACAATGAGTAATCTGAGAAGTGTATAAAAAGATGACAAAGGCAATATTATACTACAAGTGTACTTATTTTTTGGAGAGGTTATTTATTTTAATGCTTTTAAGAAATTCAAACCCGACAGATTCAAAAAGCCCTTTCTAACCTGTGTCTTATTCCAGAGGTAACTGCTATTAACCAATTTTTAGACGTCCTTCCAGGCACTTCTGTTTTCTATGTTGATGCCTTTCCTCCCATTCTGAAAAGTTTCTGATAGCAAACAATAGCATTAAGAATCATTTCATTGATATAGTGGGCCCAATGAGGATTTCCTCCTGTATTCTGTTTATGTCTTGATTGCTACCAGAAAGTATTTAAAGTGCCTAAATATAAAAGGCACATGCAAGGACTATTAAAAAATGGAAAAATTAAGAAAATGTCACATCAGAGAAAGAGAAGCCTACTCAAAGCACGGGCTAATGGTGGTTAACTAGCTGAGGACAGTGTCAGGTTTACCCTTAAGCTTCCTGACAGTCAAAGAAAAAGTGCAAAACACAGAGGTGCCATTATATTTTCATTGTTTGGCAGAAAGATACCATCACCCTAGTTTATCAGGCGTCTTATCCAGAATGGCCATCAGCTCAGTTCAGTTCAGTTCAGTTGCTCAGTCATGTCTGACTCTTTGAGACCCCATGAATTGCAGCACGCCAGGCCTCCCTGTCCATCACCAACTCCCGGAATTCACTCAGACTCATGTCCATCGAGTCAGTGAGGCCATCCAGCCATCTCATCCTGGGTTGTCCCCTTCTCCTCCTGCCCCTAATCCCTCCCAGCATCAGAGTCTTTTCCAATGAGTCAACTCTTCGCATCAGGTGGCCAAAGTACTGGAGTTTCAGCTTTAGCATCATTCCTTCCAAAGAAATCCCAGGGTTGATCTCCTTCAGAATGGACTGGTTGGATCTCCTTGCAGTCCAAGGGACTCTCAAGAGTCTTCTCCAACACCACAGTTCAAAAGCATCAATTCTTCAGCGCTCAGCTTTCTTTATAGTCCAACTCTCACATCCATACCTGACCACTGGAAAAACCATAGCCTTGACTAGACAGACCTTTGTTGGCAAAGTAATGTCTCTGCTTTTAAATATGCTATCTAGGTTGGTCATAACTTTCCTTCCAAGGAGTAAGCGTCTTTTCATTTCATGGGTGAAGTCACCATCTGCAGTGATTTTGGAGCCCCCAAAAATAAAGTCTGACACTGTTTCCACTGTTTCCCCATCTATTTTCAATGGCCATAAATCTATCTAAATATTTGAAGGCCTCCAAAATGTGGTAACAGTTTAGAAAGCAGTATCTTAAATGAGGCCCCCTTAATTTAAGGGACTGAATCTGTCTCAACAAGATGGCACCAAGGGTCTCTTTAAAGGAAGAAGAAACTGAAAGTGAGCAACTGAGTCCTCCTGGGACTCCATCTCCTGTCTATCTGCACTCACCACCTGGGTCATCTGATCCAATCTCCTGGCTTTAAATACCACCTGGGAACTGAAAATAGATTTATATAGCTTCAATGTCCCACCAGCTAGAGAGTCTTATGTCCCACTGCCTACTTCCTAGCCTCATCTGAAAGTCTACAAGAATGTCCCCTCTCTGGGAATCTGGCCCTCCTCCAGTCTTTTCTATCTCACTCTATTCTCTCTCCTTTTCAACCCACATCAGCAAATAACCAAATCCTGCCATACCTACCTTCCAAATATATTCAGAATTTAATCTTAACTTTGGGCTTGGCCAGGTGATTTCCTTTGGCCAGTGAAATGTGAGTAGAAGTGCCATGCCACTTCTAAACAGAAGCTTTAAGCACCACCATGGGGAACAGCCATGATGAGAGTCAGTCCTTCAGCTGGGGTCCTGAAATTAGTAAGACACACAGAGCAGAGAGACAACTGACCAGAAGGTGAACCATCAGGTAAGTGTGAAACTATCCTTTATTATGATAAATCAATGAGATTTGTTTGTTAACTCAGCATAACCAAGCAAAAGCTCTCTCACACGAGAAACAAGCTACTCCATGTCTTACGGTTTTGCTTCTTACTGGCCTCTGAGCTAGTCATAAGATTAACTGATCAGTAATCTTACCACAAACAAGCTACTCTGTCATAAATCCTACACATGCTTACTCCTGCTTCCTATTTTTTGTTTCCTCAGGTAAGGTACACAGAGGAATTTTGTGCTGAGCAGAACAAAATTAACTCAGGAGAAATGGCAGTGCACATAAAACAATCTGGAAGCAGGGCATCTACGCTTTAAAAAGTTAAAGCACAGGGTAGTGGTGGTTAGAAGAACGAAAACCATTGGTAGCCTAGAGAATCCACAGCCAGCTCACAGGCTAACAAGAGGTAGAAAAGTTCTGCACTTTCACGTAAACTAAACTATATTTGGTTCTCCAGCCAAGTTTGGTAAATAATTTTCCAAAAACACGAACTTTCTACCTTTTTGGACTTTAACAAGCACCTGCTGCAATACCATCCCTGGGTCAATGACAAGAGACACACCATCCCTGTTTATCATTTCCTTAGAACTGAAAAAAGTCCAACCTGAGTTCAGCAAATTCAAAAGTAATAAATATAGGAATTCTGATCCACACACACACACACACACATATTGCTGCAAAAGGTTTTACAATACAAATTTATAAACTAAGATTATAACTCGGCCACAAACAAAAAAGTAGAAATTTACTCAACCAATCTCAAAGGCACACCAACCACTCCCCACCCCACCCTGTCCCCAAAAAACAGCTACGACAGTAAAAGAACCAATGAATAAAGTCCTTTCTTTATAAAAGGCAATATTCTAGGTCCTTTAGGAGATACAAAAGATAAAAAGAGACCCTAGCATTTATGGAACTGAGTGTAAAGATGTAAATAAAAAGTTATGAGTAAAAATATTAATAAATTAATAGCAATATCTTTTTAAAGAAAGTAAAGAAAAAACAGGCCTTGACATGACACATTCTTGGGACATCTGGCAAAAAAAAAAAAAGGTCTGAACGATACACCCCTGACAAAATATCACAATATCAAAGTGTTGACATTGTATTCTTCTTCTTGCCACAGAAGCAGACTGGATTAATACACTGTGGTTATGACCTTAAACAACATCCAAGATCTCTGTGTACCTTCCATAAAGATAAGCTACACATACACACTGAGGGAGAAAAAGTATATTCAATATCTCGCTTAGGTCTTCTTGGTTTAGACAATCTGGCTGCTTGTTAAGTCTGTTACACATGTCTTCATAAACAAATTGGGAGAAATCTCTCTCTGTATTCCCTAGTAAGATGTAGGAAAACTGTGATTGGGAGGCCAAAGCCCAGGAAAGATATTAATAAATATTGGGGCATACAAGTGCCCTACATACCTACCTGGCAGCGAAGGTCCATTTAGTTACTCCCCACAAAGATGTAGCTGTAGACAAACCCACTCCTACGTCCACACCAACTGCCAAGCACACCAGGCAAACCACTGGGATTACTAAAACCCCCCACATTTAGTGTGTTCTCAAATACCCCATCCTCCAACTGAATCCTCACAGTAAAACTCATGTAAATGCTCCTTCAATTAAAATTTTTTAAACTGTTTTAAAAGCTCCCATTTGAAAAATTTTGATGAAAGAAATTAAAAAAACAAACAAAAAACATATTTTGGATTTCCTGATTTCAAACTTCCAGTTATGAAAATGTACTTACTTCTTTCCTTACAAATATATTTACACTTATAGGGATTCATCTTCTACGAGTCTGCTACAAGAAAAAATTACAGCCCACAATATACCAAATTTAAGAATTTTATAATGAACGCCTGCTTATCTTTCTCAGTTCTACTGAGTTGCAAATTCTAGTTTACTTTAAAAAGTAAGTTACAAAAAAATAAATAAATAAAAAGTAAGTTACAAAATCAGCCTCAATGGGGAAAGATTTTGCTGGCAGAAGAAAAAAATGGTAATAAAATCTGACCTTGACAAATTATTTGATGTAAATACAAAGGTGTCTGTCTTGTGAAGACTATATTTTATTTCCTCGGTATTAATGAAAAAAAAATTTATCAACTTACCAACAACTGATGCACCTCTTTCTGCAAAAGCCAGGGCATAGGCTCGGCCCAATCCTATTGAAGAAAAAGAAAAAAAAATCATAAAGTTGAGCAAATGTTAGAATAATATTTTTGGTTTACTCAATCCAATCCTTATAAAAGTAACTGATGTGCAATTAATTACAAGAGTAGGCTTCACTGGTACTATCAGCCTCTATTGTACCTATTTCTAATTTTAGGAGTGGGAAAACTTAAAACTATACTTTACACTCATTTTACCTACCATTTCCTACATTCTACCTAGCTTCTAGGATGCTAGATGCAATCTGTGTTTCACCATTAAATGCATGTGCATGAAACGCATGTGAAATGAAATTTGGAAGGAGGATATCAGGCAGAAGTCAATGTACTGTGACAATTGGCCAGTGCTGCTGGTTAGGAAGCCAATTTCTTGAAGCTTCCTAGGTATTAAGCGGATATACTGGCAGCTTCTATATCAAGCTCCCTAATCTCTGGATGACAACTTTCATTCTCTAGGTTCCTAGAGCCAGTGACTCTTTGGATGGTGGCACTTCCAAGGGCAGCCTCAGAGATAGTGTCTCCACTAATGGACCAGTTTTACAAAACCAACTGCTTCTACTGAGTCCTTTCCTGTTTCAAAAATCTAACAGTTTCTACATTCTGCTCTGATCCTTGACTACATAATCACCACATATACACACAAAATACTTAATTCAGATTCAAAGCTATAGGGTATAAATTTATATATCCAAAAATGGATACATACCTATGTAACCTTTATAGGCAGAGAATATCTTTGGAAGACTATAAGAAACTGGGAATTAGTGGTTCACCTCTGAGAACCAGAATTGTGTGATTAGCAACAAGGAGTGGAAAGCTTACTTATGTATTTTTCAATCATTTTAACATGTACACTTTTGTTTTTAATTTAACTGATAAACTTACTGGTAGTTTATCTTGCCTTGAGAACCCCATGAACAGTACGAAAAGGCAAAAGATAGGACAATGAAAGATGAACTCCCCAGGTCGGTAGGTGCCCAATATACTACTGGAGACCAGTGGAGAAATAACTCCAGAAAGAATGAAGAGACGGAGCCAAAGCAAAAGCAACACCCAGTTGTGGATGTCACTGGTGATAGAAACAAGGTCTGATGCTGTAAAGAGCAATAATGCATAGGAACCTGGAATGTCAGGTCCATGAGTCAAGGGAAATTGGAAGTGGTCAAACAGTAGATGACAAGAGTGGACATCGACATTCTAGGAATCACTGAACTAAAATGGACTGGAATAGGTGAATTTAACTCAGATGACCATTATATCTACTACTGTGGGCAGGAATCCCTTAGAAGAAATGGAGTAGCCGTCATGGTCAACAAAAGAGTCCAAAATGCAGTACTTGGATGCAATCTCAAAAACGAAGAATGATCTCTGTTCATTTCCAAGGCAAACCATTCAATATCACGGCAATCCAAATCTATGCCCCAACCAGTAATGCTGAAGAAGCTGAAGTTGAACGGTTGTATGAACACCTATAAGACCTTTTAGAATTAACACCCAAAAAGATGTTTTTCATTATAGGGGACTGGAATGCAAAAGTAGGAAGTCAAGAAACACCTTGAGTAACAGGCAAATTTGGCCTTGGAGTACAGAATGAAGCAGGGCAAAGGGTAATAGAGTTTTGCCAAGAGAACACACTGATCATAGCAAACATCCTCTTCCAGCAACACCAGAGAAGACTCTACATGTGGACATCACCAGATGGCCAACACTGAAATGAGATTGATTATATTCTTTGCAGCCAAAGATGGAGAAGCTCTATACAGTCAGCAAAAACAAGACCGGGAACTGACTGCAGTTAAGATCATGAATTCCTCATTGCCAAATTCAGTCTTAAATTGAAGAAAGTGGGGAAAACCACTAGACCATTCAGGCGTGACCTAAATCAAATCCTTTATGGTTACACAGTGGAAGTGAGAAATAGATTTAAGGGACTAGATCTGATAAACAGAATGCCTGATGAACTATGGACAAAGGCTCATGACATTGTACAGGAAACATGGATCAAGACCATCCCCATGGAAAAGAAATGCAAAAAGGCAAAATGGCTGTCTGGGGAGGACTTACAAATAGCTGTGAAAAGAAGGGACGCAAAAGCAAAGGGAGAAAAGGAACCATATAAGCATCTGAATGCAGAGTTTCAAAGAATAGCAAGGAGAGATAAGAAAGCCTTCCTCAGTGACCAATGCAAAGAAATAGCGGAAAACAACAGAATGGGAAAGACTAGAGGTCTTTTGAAGAAAATTAGAGATACCAAGGTAATATTTCATGCAAAGATGGGCTCAATAAAGGACAGAAATGGTATGGACCTAACAGAAGCAGAAGATATTAAGATGTGGCAAGAGTACACAGAGGAACTGTACAAAAAAGATTTTCACAATCCAGATAATCACAAAGGTGTGATGACTCACCTAGAGCCAGACATCCTGGAATGTGAAGTCAAGTGGGCCTTAGAAAGCATCACTACAAAGCTAGTGGAGGTAATGGAATTCCAGTTGAGCTATTCAAATCTTAAAAGATGATGCTGTGAAAGTACTGCGCTCAATTTGTCAGCAAATTTGGAAAATTCAACAGTGGCCACAGGACTGGAAAAGGTCAGTTCATTCCAATCCCAAAGAAAGGCAATGCCAAAGAATGCTCAAACTATCACACAATTGCACACATCTCACACACTAGTAAAGAAATGCTCAAAATTTCCCAAGCCAGGCTTTAGCAAAATGTGAACCATGAATTTCCAGATGTTCAAGCTGGTTTTAGAAAAGGCAGAGGAACCAGAGATCAAATTGCCAACATCTGCTGGATCATCAAAAAAGCAAGAGAGTTCCAGAAAAACATCTATTTCTGCTTTATTGACCTTGTCAAAGCCTTTGTGTAGATCACAATAAACTGTGGAAAATTCTGAAAGAGATGGGAATACCAGACTACCTGACCTGCCTCAAGAAATCTGTATGCAGGTCAGGAAGCAACAGTTAGAACTGGACATGGAGCAACAGACTGGTTCCAAATATGAAAAAGAGTACGTCAAGGCTGTATATTGTCGCCCTGCTTATTTAACTTATTTACAGAGTACGTCATGAGAAACACTGGGATGGAAGAAGCACAAGCTGGAATCAAGATTGCCATGAGAAATAATCAGTAACCTCAGATATGCAGATGACACTACCCTTATGGCAGAAAGTGAAGAGGAACTAAAAGCCTATTGATGAAAGTGAAAGAGGAGAGTGAAAAAGCTAGCTTAAACCTCAACATTCAGAAAACGAAGATCATGGCATCCAGTCCCATCACTTCAAGGCAAATAGATAGGGAAACAGTGTCAGACTTTATCTTTTGGGCTCCATAATCACTGCAGATGGTGACTGCAGCCATGAAATTAAAAGACGCTTACTCCTTGGAAGAAAAGTTATGACCAACCTAGACAGCATATTAAAAACCAGAGACATTACTTTGTCAGCAAAAGCCCACTTAGTCAAGGCTCTGGTTTTCCAGTAGTCATGTATGGATGTGAGAGTTGGACTATAAAGAAAGCTGAAGGTGAAGGTGAAGTTGCTCAGTTGTGTCTGAATCTTGGCGACCCCATGGACTGTAACCTACTAGGCTTCTTCGTCCATAGGATTCTTCAGGCAAGAATACTGGAGTGGATTGCCATTTCCTTCTCCAGGGGATCTTCCCAACCCAGGGATCGAACCCGGGTCTCCCGCATTGGAGGCAGACTCCTTAACCTCTGAGCCACCAGGGAAGCCCTAAAGAAAGCTGAGCGCTGAAGAATTGATGCTTTTAAACTGTAGTGTTTAAGACTCTTGAGAGTCCCTTGAACTGCATGGAGATCCAACCAGTCCATCCTAAAAAGATCAATCCTGAGTGTTCATTGGAAAGACTGACATTGAAGCTGAAACTCCAGTATTTTGGCCACCTGTTGCAAAGAGCTGACTCATTTGGAAAGACCCTGATGCTGGGAAAGATTGAGAGCAGGAGAAGGGGACAACAGAGCATGAGATGGGTGGATGGCATCACTGACTCAATGAACATGAGTTTGGATAAACTCCAGGAGTTGGTGATGGACAGGGAGGCCTGGTGTGCTGCAGTCCATGGGGTCACAATGAGTCAGACACAACTGAGCAACTGAACTGAACTAAATTTAAATTAATTCATAAATAAGTAAACAGATAACAAAAGGAGACAATGAAATTATCAAGCTCTTCTATAAAGAACCCAAATTATAAATTTTTTCCAAAACTAAAAGATCACCAAATAATTTACTTTAAAATTTAATCTACTCTAAATGGATGAGCAAGAACCCAGCCAATACAGTAAATCAAGCCTCTTCATAATTTATCAGATCAAGGTTGAAGCACTAGATTTAAACATGACATTTTCAAGAAATCAATATCATGACCAGAATGCAAAAAATGGTAACAAAGTAGAAAATCATCAGATGAAAGGAACGGGACACATCTCTAGTAGCAACTGATCTCAGTTAATCAGAGTATTATCTCAAAACCAAGCTATACAGTTCTCTGAAAAGGTATGTGAATAATCTACTTTTATCATAATGGCCCAAGCAAACTGTACACAAATCTGTACATCAAGTTAAAAGTGAAATTCTCTTTCCTGTTTCTAACACCACCACTAGTCCATTAACAGATTCACTGTGTCCTCCCATGTTTGTGTATCTATGCTTATATAAGCATCATTTAGATACTTTATGTGTTAGTCTCTCTCCGCAAATAAACTAGAAGGTTCTTAAAAGGATGAGATTTATGTCATTCTTTTGCATTTCCCACAATGGCCAGCACAACTGTAGAGTCAAAATGCACAAAAAATTAAATTCAAGAGCCTCTATTTTTCTCTTAATCCTCTTTCAAAGCCTATCTTAACTTTCTCCTGCACCTAAGTTCACTGTCAACCATCCTCTCTTCCCCATCTCTCTTCTGACATTAACTTCTGCACTGTCAAAAATCAGCTGATCTTTTTGCACAGTGCTTGTTCAGTGCTCTTCTCAGTGGGTTTGACTGCCCTCTGCTTCAAGTTAACAGAGTCTCTGAGACTAGCTTCCTGGACTATTTCACTTTCTAGGTTTACCCAAAGGAAGTCAAACAACTTCAAAGTCCCTCCTGACTTCAGAATTTCCAACTACTCACACACTTCTTACTATCTCCAGGCCTACAGCTTGCTATTTTATAACCATCTCAAATTCACAATGGCCAGACTCCCTCTCCCACTGCCCAGTTTCACCACTCTCACATTTCCATCCCCAGCAACTGCTACTACCATCTGCTAATAAATACAACTTCCTATTACAGCACCCATCGTGGCAAAATTGTTTACTGGCTAGACATTTCTGACAGAGAAGGCAATGGCATCCCACTCCAGTACTCTTGCCTGGAAAATCCCATGGACGGAGAAGCCTCATGGGCCACAGTCCATGGGGTCGCGAACAGTAGGACACGACTGAGTGGCTTCATTTTCACTTTTCACTTTCATGCATTGGAGAAGGAAATGGCAATCCACTCCAGTGTTCTTGCCTGGAAAATCCCAGGGACGGCAGAGCCTGGTGGGCTGCCGTCTATGGGGTCGCACAGAGTCGGACATGACTGAAGCAATTTAGCAGCAGCAGCAGATAATTCTGAAACTTCTTCCAAGTCATCCAATAAACTCTTCAATATTCCAAGCTAAACAACAGCACCTGAATAGTGCCAAGATATTTCTTTTCATTTCAGAATACGAGTGAGTTGGAGTCAGACTAATTCCCAGACACAGGCCTGGCAAGCATTCACAGCCACTCTCCTGGGATGTTCAGCAGTGACACAGTTCTACAGATACAAATCCTTAAAGAAGAACACGAAGGCCTCAAGGGCAACAGTCTGTGTTATGAGACTGCAATTAGATATCAGTCTTTCTTTTCTAATGACACCCAAATGTAACTCTCAACTTTCCCACATGTATCTGCTCCAGATCAGTATTCAAATTTAACAGCTAATAACTGTAACATAACTCAGGTTCTTTAAAATATGGATCAGTTTATTAACAAGAGGTGCTAAATCCAGAATTGTCTAATAACAACTCAGTTCAGTTTGGTCTCTCAGTCGTGTCCGACTCTTTGCGACCCATGGACTCAGCACACCAGGCTTCCCTGTCCATCATCAACTCCTGCAGCTTGCTCAGACTCCTGTCCACCAAGTCAGTGATTTCTCCACTATTCTTCAGTAGCATATTGGACACCTACCAACCTGGGGAATTCATCTTTTAGTGTCATATCTTTTGCCTTTTCATATTGTTCATAGGGTTTTCAAGGCAAGAATACTGACGCGGTTTGCCATTTCGTTCTCCAGTGGACCATGTTTCATCAAAATTCTCCACCATGACCCGTTTGTCTTGGGTGGGCCTACATGGCATGGCTCACAGTTTCACTGAGTTAAACAAGGCTGTGGTCCATGTGAACAACTCATTAATACTTCACAAAATCAATTTAGTAAGTTGTAATCTGCATTTACTTAATGAAACAGAATAGAAAAGTTCAAAGTGCACTGCATATACTATGTTTCAAATACAGATTGTGTGTGTGTGTGTGTGTGTGTGTGTGTGTGTGTATACTGGGTATTGGCATACAACTGTTACTTCATACTGTGAATCACTCACTGTCAAAAAATGGCTTAAAACATGAGTGTATTACTTATTTTCAACAAAAACTAAGTGTAAACAAAATGTTTTCCCCAAAAACATATGATCATTTCAGAATGAAAATAGCTATGGATATAAACTATTTGGCCACTAATTAATACTAAAGACATTTTCTAAAAGGAAGCATGAGGATCTATTTTATAAATGAAAATATGAAAATATGTATGATTTAACCCTGGTGGCTCAGAGTATAAAGAGCCTGCCTGCAAGACAGGAGACCCAGCTTTAATCCCTGAGGAGGGAAGATCCCCTGGAGAAGGAAATGGAAACCCACTCCAGTATTCTTGCCTGGGAAATCCCATGGACAGAGTAGCCTGGCAAGCCCCAGTTCATGGGGTCCCAAAGAGTTGGACATGTCTGAGCAACTGACTTCACTTCAACTGTCAGAACTCCATTGTGAGTTTTAATATATACTTTAAATTAATTCTGCATTAGGTCCATTCTTGGTATAAGACTACCAGTGGGTAATCAAAGGCCCATAACATCAAGATGGGCCTTATACCAAGTCTTATACCAAGACAAGTCTTGTACCAAGACACTACCAGTGGATATAATCAAAGTGTATGGGCCTCTTACACTTCAGTTCACATCAATTCAGTCACTCAGTTGTGTCAGACTCTTACTGCAGCACGATAGGCTTCCCTGTCCCTCACCAGCTCCTGGAGTTTACTCAAACTCGTGTCCATTGAGTCAGTGATGCCATCCAACCATCTCATCCTCTTTCGTCCCCTTCTCCTCCCACTTTCAATCTTTCCCCGTATCAGGGTCTTTTCCAATTAATCAATTCGCATAAGGTGGCCAAAGTATTAGAGTTTCAGCTTCAGCATCAGTCTCCAAAGAACATTCAGGACTGATTTCCTCTAGGATTCACTGGCTGGATCACCTTGCAGTCCAAGAGACTCTCAAGAGTCCTCTCCAACACCACAGTTCAAAAGCATCAATCCTTCAGCACTCAGCTTTCTTTATAGTCCAATTCTCAGATCCATACATGACTACTGGAAAAACCATAGCTTTGACTGGACGGACCTTTGCATTTGGAATAGTGTAAAATCTCACTGCAAAGCATCCATGTAGGTATGAGTACTTTGTTTTAATTTTTGTCCTTTAAAAATAAGAGTTATTTCACATAACAAATCTCCACCTTGCTTCTGAAATACAGGGAGGTCAGGCCCACTTCAGAAAGACCTCTGCTCTCCAGTTCCTAATTCCCCACCCCACACTCACTTTACTCCTCTGTCGCCTGCCTGAGTCCAGCAGTCGCTTGAGTTTACAACTCCATGCCAAGACTCCAGTGGACCTGACAGTACTGCGCTTGGCTTGATAAGCAAAGGTGAACTCTTACCAGATGCCTTTTTTAAAAAGAAGGCCCTCTCAAGAGCTTAAAAGTCAGAGGAAAAGACAACTGACTTTTCAAAGGCAAGGGGCTGACATCTCTACTACTGGGGGCAAGGGGTGTGGAGTGATTCCAATCACCAGATGGCTTTTCTGCCATGTTTAAAAGACTTGACAGAGGCCTAGAAAGTCTATTGACAGAAGAGTTGCCATTGATACGCACAGATGAGCGCTGGAATGAACTTTCACCTAGTTTTGCAACCAGCAGCCCAGCCCGGCCTCTGTCCTCTCCAGATCCGAAGACTTGAGGGACCGGGGGTCGCGGGGGGGCGGGGAGGTGAGGAGAGCTGCACCAGGAGTTTCCGGGTCCCAGCTCAAGGCTGGCCAGCCCCACCTCTCCACCCTCAGGAGATTCGGGGACCGGAGAATAGTCATTGTCCGTCCTCCCACTCCCACCCCGCCGCTGCCCCCTAGTCCAATCGCTCGCTCCCCAAGCCGCCTAGTCATCGCGGCCCGCAGCCCAGATGCTGGGACCGCAGCTACAGCTGCATGCGTAACCCCGACCAGTGGGGACGGGGCGGGGGTAGGGCGGGTGGGTGGGGGTAGGGGGGTGGGTTTCCCAGAAGGACCGTGAGCTGGGCACCGGCCCTCCAGCCTTCACGTACTCACCTCCCCAGCGCCGGTAACCAGTACCACCCTCCCGTTGAAGCTCAACGTCGAGGCCATAAGTCTAGTCTGCAGCGGCACACACACACACTAGCAGAAGTAGTGCAGAGAGGAGTTCAGACTGCGAGGCAGGTAGAACGGAGGGAGTGGCAAGGGGCAGGCTGGTAGCGACCTGCCAGCTTCTGAGAGGGACGCGGTAGTTTTCCAAGCGCGCCTGCGCGGAGATCCCTTGGAACTCTGGGAAATGTAGTCCAACATTCCTACGGTCGCGGCCCTGCTCAAGACCGTTGACTCAAAAGGACCAGTTCTGCCGCAGGAAGTAATGGGAGCTCGTAAGATGGCACACCACTCCAGTAGTCTTGCCTGGAAAAATCCCATGGACGGAGGAGCCTGGTGGACTGCAGTCCATGGGGTCGCTAAGAGTCGGACACGACTGAGCGACTTCACTTTCACTTTTCACTTTGATGCAGTGGAGAAGGAAATGGCAACCCACTCCAGTGTTCTTGCCTGGAGAATCCCAGGGACGGGGGAGCCTGGTGGGCTGCCGTCTATGGGATCGCACAGAGTTGGACACGACTGAAGAGACTTAGCAGCAGCAAAAGCAAGATCTGTTTGGTCAAACGGCTGACTCTGCTCACTTTATTTATCCTCTAATCCATGGTTTCGTCATTCACTCAGCAAGTGTTTCCTAGAGGAACATACACTCGCGTGACGCTAGATTTAGGCGAGATTGCAGCTCCTCTCTGGTAATAGCTTTCGGAAATAGCCCCTTAGAAGTAAAGGCACACTCACCAATGGATAAACGATTTCTGGGAATCTAATCCCTTGACCTCTAGGGAGCAAGTACAGTCAAGTAACACTATTGAAATTTGAGGACAGGTAATTTTTTGTTAATTGGAAGGACTAATGCTGAAGCTGAAGCTACAATACTTTGGCCACCTGATGCAAAGAGCCAAGTCATTGGAAAAGACACTAATGCTGGGAAAAATTGAAGGTTGAAGGCAAAAGGGAAGAGGACAGCAGAGGATGTGATGGTTAAATAGCCTCATGCACTCAACGGACATGAGCTTGAGCAAACTCTTGGAGACAGTGAAGGACAGAGAAGGCTGGCGTGCCAGAGTCCATGGGGTCACAAAGAGTCGGACACGGCTCACCAACTGAACAACAATTTTTGCTGTGTGGGGTTATTCCATGGATTATAAAATGTCTAGCAACATCCCTGACTTCTGCCCACTAGTAGCACTCCGTAAGTCACAAAAATCAAAATTGTCTCTAGATTGCCAAATGTCCTCAGTTAGAGTGGGTTGAGGATAACCCCTGAATGAGAGCACTAGTTTATACTAAGATAAAGTAAGCTTCAGAACTAACATTTTGGAAACGTTGTTTTACTAGGAAAATTAAACTTTAATCTTTATTTGCCAAGGTGTAAACAATGCTTTCTCAATAGTTACTAAATAGCTTCAATATTATCCAATTATCAAGCATGAAATTTCATTTGGGGTATTTTCATGCACCTAACATAGCTGAATTGAACACATGAATCCTCATGTACTGTCTCATAAGCTAATATCTTAGGGAAAGAGGAATTTGAACCCTTTTAAATAATGGCTATGTCGAGTTCCTGATTAAGATGTCTCCATTTGTTCACTCTCAACACATTATCTCTGTCTGAAACATAGTGACAATAAATAAAATATAAAAAGAATTATAAAGCTAGGAGCAAACATAAGATAAAAATCTTTGTATTTTCAGAGAGAAACCCAAAGGAGAGAATGTGGCTATTCTCACAGATCTGTCCTCACGACTCACTGGAATCCAAATGCAGAAGCAGAAAAAGTATAGCTGGAAGGTAACTAACTGTGATAAGAGAAATTGGAGCTTGGCTCAGTGAGAAGTCATCAGGTGGCATCCTTCTGTTTAATACTTTTTTTTTTTAGATAGCCATTCTGAAACTCTGCCTGGGGCTCAGAGTGCATATATTATAGAAAGAAACTTCTCCTGTGACTGTCAGACATTCCTTATGAGATCATTTTACTTCTTCCTAAAATTTATCCTTTGGAAAAGAGCTTCCCAGGTGAAGTGTCACGAATGAGTTACAGATGTGCGTGACATATTGATACCTTCAACCCTTACAGTTGCCATGAGGGACAGAATAGCTGGAAACCCTTAGCTGATCTCTGGCCCATGACCATTCTTATCTAGATTTGACCCTTGAACAACATGGGTTTGAACTTTGCTAGTACACTTATGGGTGGATTTTTTATCAATAGTAAATACAACAGTATTACAAGATCTGAGGTGTGGCACCACAGATATGAAGGACCAGCTATAAATTATATTTGGACTTTCAGCTACACAGAGGGTCAGTTCCCCTAAACCCTGTGTTGTTCAAGGGCCAACTGTACTTCATTCAGCATACTGCAGAAATATTTCATACATTTGCTCTGACTTGAAAATATTTGGGAGTTAAAGTATCAGTACTTTTCTTTTTTTAATTTGGCTGCACTGGGTCTTAGTTGCAGCATATAGGATCTTTGGTCTTCATTGCAGCATTCAGTATCTTTAGTTGTGGAGTACAAACTCTTAGTTATGGCATACTAACTGTTGTTGCAGCATGTGGGATCCATTTCCCCAACCAGGGGTTGAACCCAGTCCCCCTGCATTGAGAGCACAGAGTCTTAGCTGCTGGGCCACCAGGAAGTCCCCAGTACTTGCTACAAGAGGCTACACAGCTTGCTAGAGCTGGCATAACAAATACCACAGACTAGAGGCTGAAAAAAACAGATTTACTTTCTCCGTTGCAGGGCGGGAAGTTTAAGGTCAAGGTGTTAATTGGTTGAGGATGAGATGGTTGGATGGCATCACCGACTCGGTGGGCATGAGTTTGAGCAAGCTCCGGGAGTTGGTGATGGACAGGGAAGCCCTGGCGTGCTGCAGTCCATGGAGGTGCAGAGAGTCAGACACGACTGAGTGACTGAACAGTCGATTGGTCTGGTTTCTTCTGAAGCCTTTCCTAATGGCTGCAGATAACTGTCTTTTCATGGTGTCTCCATGTGGTCTTTTCTTGCAACAGATACTTCTGGTGTCCCTTTGTATGTCCAAATTTGTTCTTCTCACACAGTCACCAGTGACATTGGATTAAGGCCCACTCTTAGAGCCTCATTTTAACTTTTCATTTTCAAGGCTCTATTGATAGGAATAGAAAGGATAGTTACACAGGCAGTAACGGATAGTTACACAGTCCCGGTAAGGGACTACAGATAAAGAGGAAAACTTAGGAAATTTTGGGAGACCACTGTAAGTTAAGGATCTCTCAAGAAATCGATTGAAATGTTGTGGAATGAAGCAGGCTTGCTTAACTATAAACCTGTAAATAAAAGCATGAGCTATGGCCCAGGCCATTAGGTGAAAGAAAAATTTCAACAGGCTTCTACTGATTTGAACAAGCACTATAATATTTGTGTGTTATTTTCTCAGTCATGTCCAACTCTTTGTTGTTCCATAGCCTGCCAGGCTCATCTCAAAAAAAAAATTTAAAAAAAAAAAATGAGGGAGTTTCCTCCCCCTTCTCCAGGGGATCTTCACTCCCACTTCTCCAGGGGATCTTCCCAATTCAGGAATTGAACCCTGGTCTCCTGCATTACAGGCAGATTCTTTACTGTCTGAGCCACCAGGGAACCCAAAGCACTATGACAATCCTAATTTAACCTCATGGAGTCAGGCACTTTCCTGCCTGATAGGAAGGCAGGGCTTGTGATACAAGCCTGACATCTGCTCAAGAAAAGAAATCTTTCCCCCTCCCTCACTTTACTTTGACGGTAAAATTGTAGCCACTTAATCCTCAAGCAGAGCTTCCTGGCCAGGCTGCTTGTATTGTTGTAGCCACAGGTTCTGGGAAACAAACTCACTCAGAAGGACAATGCAGATAGTGGAGTGCAGTTTACTACACCGGCGGCCCAAGGCAGAGTCTCCTCTAGCCAAGGACCCAGACCACTTTTTGTGAAAACCTTATATACCCTAACTGTACGTGCTCAAACCCACCTGCCCAAATTTTCTGAAACTAGTCTGAACAAAGGGAAAGAAAGCTAGAATCCAAGTTAACCCGTGAGTGATTCATATGCCGTAAGCCTAGGTAGTTAACAGCGCACAATTACCAATAGGCCTGTGGTCATACCCCAATAAGCATAATAGAACTTATGATTCTATTCAGTTACACAGATAATTAGGGTGTTCTTTTAGGTGTCTGAGGGTCCAGGTTTGAGCCCTGGGGGCTCTTCCATCCTGGGGATCTGGTTTTCCAGTTGGTATGTTGTTTCCATAGATACTGGGCATATAGCCCAAAGTCCACAGTCCAGCCCAAGATGGAGTCCTGCTTTCAAGGTGGAGTTTGTTCTGTCTGTTTTCTCCTTCATTTACCCTTCTTGATGGTCTAATCTCATAGTATGAGCATCACTCATACAGGGTGCAATATATTGCACCCTGGCTCTCCGACCACCAGTTTGGGAGAACGACACCAACCTTTGGGTTACAAGGTTCATAATATATTGTAAAATGCAGGGTCCACAAAGCAGAACTATCAAGGCAACTCTAACAATGGTAAATATAGTTTTCCACCAATCACCTTCACCCAGGATAGGACCAAAGACCAGAAAGGAATCCTTTCATTTGACGTTGCTTTTACCTGGTTTCTCATGTCATTTAAAGCAGTTGATACATTGCCACAACACTCAACTTTAATTATAGCACAGGTCCCTCCTTGAGCAGCCGTGAGCATATCCAAAGCCATTCTATTTTGAATTACTTTTCTCATTTGGATTTGTTCTTCATTTAAGGCTTGGATGGCTTTAGCACCATCTAGCAGGGGCTGTTTTGTGAAATTAGTCAAGGCCTCTACTTTAATCATAATATCTGTTGTCCCTATAGAAGGTATGAATAAGGCAGCAATATACTCATACCATTGAAACACAGACCTCATCAACCTAGCATGTAAATAAGGTAGATTTATCAGGGCTTCTTGTAGGTTAGGCTTTATGCTGCCATGGGCAAAAGTGAATCTGAGTGTGCAGCAGCCTGCTGCTGCTAAGTCACTCAGTCATGTCCGACTCTCTGCGACCCCATAGATGACACCCCACTAGGCTCCTCTGTCCCTGGGATTCTCCAGGCAAGAATACTGGAGTGGGTTGCCATTTCCTTCTCCAAAGCATGAAAGTGAAAAGTGAAAGTGAAGTCGCTCAGTTGTGTCCGACTCTTAGCGACCCCATGGACTGCAGCCTACCAGGCTCCTCCATCCTTGGGATTTTCCAGGCAAGAGTCCTGGAGTGGAGTGCCATTGCCTTCTCCACCTTCCCAGTCTATTGCTAACCAAGGCCAAAGGTTAGGGCCACAAAACCATTGGGTTTCATTGCACGCCACCCAGGGAATTTCAGGGTTATAGTTCCAATCAGAGCTTGGCCAATTGATGGACTGGTTGGGGTGGCATGTGACCTCGAATGTTCGTTTACATTGTTTAGGGATAGGTACCCCATATATTTTAGTTCTTTTGGGTCTAATGGAGGTCACCAAACCCTACCCTTTGTTCTTTTGTTCCCAGAATATAGCAGCAGGAGTAATTGGTTGATCCTTTCTGGGCTCACCCAGAAATATTCATCCCAGACTTGGTAGAATTGTTCAACATACCTGGAAGCCTGTCCTCCCTTGCTGCTCAGTGAGCTTTTTTCCTTTTTGTTCTTTAACTATGAGGTATAGGCTTTTGTTACTTCTATGAAACTGGTGTTTCCATCAAATGTAACCCCATGACCTGAGTCTATTGACTGTAGGTCTGGCTTACACCAAGAGAGCAGAGAGAGATTATTTTTGACAAGAGAAAGGAAAGTCTCTTTTGTTGTCCCAGAAAAGAGCAGGTTTAAAATCTTGGCGGAGCGGTGACACCCACCAAGGAAGTCCGTCCATCACAGAGAGAGGCAGAGCCCCACGTAGCCAGCCGTTGCGGGTGTTGTGGAAGTCCGCGTAGGAATGTGCCCATGAGATGGAAACATTGTCCTGAGTTGAAACAAAAGTTAAATTCAAAATCACGTTGATGAGGCCAAGCAGCAGGAGTTGATTATGCGGCATATCCTGAAGGGGCTTGTCCAGGATCTTCTTTCCTTCTTCTTAAGGATGATCTTAGTCTCACAAGGGTCAGTGGGGTCCTGCTGTGCAGCCCACTCAGAGTTTTCTGGGTCTGCGTGGTATGTTCTCTTCACCCTCATGTGGTGGATCCAGGGAGTGATATGTGCAACTTTAACTGCCGTAGGGGTGGTTAGAACAACAGTATATGGACCCTTCCAATGTAGGGCCAAGGAGTCGTGTTGCTAGTCCTTGACACAAATCTCCAGGCACAAATTTGTGAATCTGTTCCCCTAGGGGGAACGGCACCCTTTCTTGTACAAACTTAGTTACCTGATTTATTACCTTACCCAGTTGTTCCTTCTGCTGTGAAATCTCATCTTGCCTTACCTGAGGCAAATTTGTTGACACCTGTTTTATTATGGGAGGGGGCCTCCCATACACAATTTCATATGGAGAATAGCCAGGGGACCATGGGGTCATCCTGAGTGTGAACAGAGCCATCAGAAACAAGTCCACCCAGGAGCAGTCTGTCTTTATGATCCAGTTGGAGAGTGTCTCTGTACGTGTCTCTGAACTCTGGGGCCTATATGCTATATATAATTTCCACTTGATGTTTAATGTTTTGCTTACTTGTACAAAAGCTGGGCCATTGTCTGATCCAATGCTGGTAGGAAATGCAGTTCTGGGAACTATCTCCCTAAGCAGGCACCAGGCTACTTTTGGTACTTTTTCAGTCCGGGTAGGAAAAGCTTCTACCCATCCCGAGAACATACACACCATGACCAGCAGGTAAGGGTAGTGTCGGTGAGGTTTCATTTCAGTGAAGTCCACTTCCAGGTGTTCAATGGGCAGCGTGCCTTTGGCTGAATCCCCGGAGGTTTCTGTCTGTGCTGAGAGGCAGCATTGACCCGTGAACAGGCAGTGCAATTCTGAGATTTTGTCCTGCATAGGGAAGAGAAGGCAATGGCACCCACTCCAGTACTCTTGCCTGGAAAATCCCACGAACGGAGGAGCCTGGTAGGCTGCAGTCCATGGGGCCGCTAAGGTTCAGACACGACTGAGCGACTTCACTTTCACTTTTCATTTTCACGCGTTGAAGAAGGAAATGGCAACCCACTCCATTGTTCTTGCCTGGAGAATCCCAGGGATGGGGAAGCCTGGTGGGCTGCTGTCTATGGGGTCACACAGAGTCGGACACGACTGAAGTGACTTAGCAGCAGCAGCAGCAGCAGCAGGGAAGAGAGGTGGGAAACCAAGAAATATTTTCGAATTAGCTCTTCCAGTTTATCATGACCTAGGTGGGTCGCTTGGTGTTTTTGGCTTACCAGAGTGGGTGCCAGCTCCTCTGGTACCAATAATTTGCCACTTGGCAATTCCCACCATCCTTCATCCTTGATGGCCCCTTCCTCTTTGCCTAGTTGGTTTTGGGCTTCAGCGTATTTTGGAGAGTCCAGCATTAACTCAGGCAGCTCCGCCAATACAAGAGCTTTAATAGAGGCTTGACTTGTTACCCCCTAGCCCTCGGCTGCTTGTTTAGCGGTCTTATCTGCCAGTCTGTTTCGCCAAGCCCAGGGGGTATCCTCTTTTGATGTCCTCTGCAATGTTTGACTGCAACCCTTTCTGGTTCCCAGGCAGCAACTAATAGGGCCAGAATTTCTTCCTTATTCTTAATATCTTTTCCACTAGCTGTCAAAAGGCCTCTCTCCTTATACAGAGCCCTGTGTACATGTATTGTGGCAAAAGAACACCTGAAGTCTGTGTAAATGTTTGTCTTTTTCCTTTTGAGAGCTGGAGGGCCCGGATTAGAGTAAATAGTTCGGCCTGTTGAGCGGACCAGTGTGATGGCAGAGAGCTAGCCTCAAGGATGGATTCTTCCATGACTACTGCATATCCCGACAGTCGTTGTCCTTGTTTCACCAGGCTGGTGCCTTTGGTGTACAGGACCAAATCTGGGTCCAGGATTGGCTGGTCTCTCATGTCAGGTCTACTGGCATATTTCTTTGCAATCATGTGAGGGCCCACCTTCACAGAGAGAGTGGCCAGATTCAGAGCCTGACAAGGTTCAATACTAACATGAGGGTTCTCACATAACAGTCCCTGGTATTGAGTAATCTGGGATGTTGACAGCCATTTATGGGGGTCCCTTTGCAGGAGAGTGTTGACCTCATGAGGGACTTTCATGATCAAATCTTGGCCCAAAGTCAGCTTGGCTGACTCCTGAACCAGTCAGGCAACTGCAGCAACTGCCTGTAAGCATACCAGCCACCCAGTGGCAACACTGTCCAGCTGTTTTGGGAGATAAGCCGCAGGTCTGTCCCATGTCCCCTTAATCTGGGACAATACTCCCATAGCCACCTTGTCCTTTTCAGTCATGTAGAATAAACAGCTTAACAAGGCCTGGCAGGCCCAAGGTGGGTGCTGACATAATAGTACTGGGTTTGAGTTCTATTACCAGTGGGATTTGTTTTGCAAACCTTGGGGGTGGGGGAGGCAGGGTTTCTTCTGCCCAGATCTCAGGGAATTGTTGACTTAACTGTCTCAACTGTTTAGCCCATCCAGTTTCCCTTCCAAGAGATTGTGCAACCTCTATTCATCTTGAGGGATTACTGAGAGGAAGAGTAAATAGGTGATTGAGCCCAGTTGAAGAGTAGATCTTTTGGGGGGAGGTCACTAGTGCCCCCAACTTAGACAGCAAGTCTCTTCCCAACAAAGGTACTGGACATTAAAGGATGTATAAAAATTCATGAGTCACTTGGTGTCCCCCCATCTGACATTTTTGGGGTAGGCTTGAGATACAAAGGGGCATTTGTCACCATCTGAGACCCAGCAGCCTCTGTATCTATTGGTGAATGAAGTGCACAGGCCTCGCCCAGTCTTTCATAGAACTCAGAGGGTGATTCGCTTTCCCTTTGAATCACTGCAGAGGGTTTTGGCCTACTTGTAGGTTTTGGGCCCCCCTCTTGAGACCTTGTAAAATAGCCACCAGATGTCTCTCCAGGTGGCCCCTCCCTTCCTCTATGTCACAGTCCCAATTGGGCCTCTCATCGGGGGTGGCTAGTTCTGCCCACTGCTGCAGGTTTGCAGTACCCCTAGGTGCCATTTCTCTTCACCATTTTCTGATCTCAGGATCCTGTGTCTTTCCTCGGTGCTGAAAAGGGAGACTAGTAGTTGGATTATGTCATCCCATGTAGGGCAGTGGGTTTGAAAAATAGTCTCCATTAGCCTAATCAGGGCTTGTGGCTCCCCTGAGTGTGGTGGAGTGTGTCTCTGCCAGTTTAATATATCCGTAGAGGGAAACAGCTGGTAATAATAGGCTACAGGGGGCTGATGGTAGTGCCCACATGAGTCCTGAACCGGAGGCTGCTGTAGCTCTCTGAGGGCCATCTGTAGTGGGGTTCTTTTACGCTGTTCCTTGGCGGAGTGCAGCCTCTATCTAACTCCCATGTTTTCTTCCCCCTTCCCCGTCAGTACTCGGTGGGAGAGGATGATACAATCTAGGAGATCTGGCTGAGGTGGAATCCTGGGGGCGTTGACCAGAGATCTCCATTGCTGGGATCGGAGCCTGCTGAAACGGCGGCTCTACGATCTCCCATCTCTGGGAGAACTTCTGGAGGATCAGCGGCTGCTGCAGGACTTCACCTGGCCCTGGATTGGGCATTAAGGCGGCCTCCAGTCCTGGTGGAGCACTTGGAGGAGGGCATGTCATTATCCAGTATAGGGGAGGGGTCAGGTCATCCCTGTCCAAATCCTGCAGAATTTCCTTTTTGTCATCAGTCAGTCTTTGTGCTATTAATATTTTTCCTTTCCCTTCTGGATATAGAACCTTGTCCAAGTAGGAGGGCCTTGAGCTAACCCTAGCCATGAGCCAATATGTGGATACTGATCCGGGTGTCCTGGCTCTCCTGTGACTACTGTATAGGCTGCTGCCACTGTTTTTAAGCTCATGGTGTTCTCTGGTGGCCATCCTACTCCCCCAGGGGGCCTTTCGACCTCACAGAGTCTGTGGAGGCGGCTAGGCTTCATCTTCACCCCATAGTCTCCTCCATCCATTGTTTAAATTTCCAACCATGCACTCCAGTACAGTTGCCTTAGATTCACTTCCCCCATCTTGCTTACCTTCTCGGATCTTCTTCTACTTTTCCTTTTCTTTCTGTCTACTAAGTTCTCAGTACCCTATGTACTTCTGATATTTCCGCTCAATGACACTTAAATTGCCATTCTGCCTCCTTAATTGGGGTGAGAAGAGCCCTACCTGCCAGATCCCAGAGGGAGAAGGGGGATCAGGGTGTCTTCACCTGCCGGTCAGCACGACCAAACCAGAACAAAACGTGATCCAAGACTGTTTCTCCCTGAACTTTAAAGTCCGTTCTGCCTTGGTGGGCTTGATCAGGTGGTGCGGATGAAAACACAGATGGGTTAAATATCCCACGTCCCAGGCCGTATCCAGAAAAGCCAGTTCGTACTCATTTATGTATCCCCTCCTTCTAGCCTGCCAATTCCAAGGGGGCCAAGAATTTCACAGCAGATGGGACACCTGCAGAAGACGAGCACACAAAGACCAAGTTTCTTCTCCTAACAATCCCCTGGTGACTGCTTGGCAATAATTTTCCCCAAGACGGCATGGATACCACCTCCCAAATGACACTCACAAATGTCCTTCCTATGCCCTAACACACTCGTCAACCTGTGCACGAAGCAATCGCCACCATCTCCCTATTCCAGGCTCCTGTGGGTCTGTGCCCTTAGAGTCCCTCCCAAGAGGGTGGTCAGGCCCCCTCTTCCACCCTGCCGGGTGGGCTCCTCCTCACCTGAGCGCTCAGTTCCCCGGCTGCCATCCACCACCTGCTAACGTGAAAGGTCTGGGCATTGAGAAGCAGAATGCTTCCAGAAGGGTGAGTTGCCTTCCCCATTCTAGAAGATTCAAGCTGCAAGGCCTCGGAGCACTCCCAAATGGGACTTGTCTCCTCAAAGCGAGGAGTATCCTGGCCAATGCACCAAATGTAGCCATGGGTTCTGGGAAACAAACTCACTCAGAAGGACAATGCAGATAGTGGAGTGCGGTTTATTACACCAGCGGGCCCAAGGCAGAGCCTCCTCTTAGCCAAGGACCCCGACCACTTTTTGTGAAAACCTTATACACCCTAAGTATTCGTGTTCAAACCCACCTCCCTAAATTTTCTGAAACTAGTCTGAAAAAGGAAAAGAAAGATACAATCCAAGTTAACCCATGATTCACATGCCTTAAGCCTAGGTAGTTAACAGTGGACAATTATCAATAGGCCTGTGATCATACCCCAATAAGCATAATAGAATTTATTTTTCTATTCGGTTACACAGATAATTAGAGTATTCTTTTAGGCGTCTGAGGGTCTAGGTATGAGCCCTGGGGGCTCTTCCATCCTGGGGGTCTGCTTTTCCAGTTGGTACGTCATTTCCATAGGTACTGGGCATATAGCTCAAAGTCCACAGTCTGGTCCAAGATGGAGTCCTGCTTTCAAGATGGAGCCTGTTCTGTCTGTTACCTCCTTCACTATCTTTTACAAGCATCCTTTATTAATAAATCCATTTCTTGCCTATTACTTTGTGTCTTGCTGAATTACTTCTGTGCTGAGACTCAAAACCCGAGCCTCTGTAAATCCAGATATCAGGTGAGTGATTCTAGTTAAAAGATCATGGATTCAAGTCCCAAGAAGGGTTTTGACTGGGTTTGAGTTCCATGTGGATTAGGAGTCCCAAACTGCGTTTCAGCCAGGTTGGAGTCCAGGTCACATGGGCTAGAGTCCCATGCAGCGTTTTGGTTGGGTTTGAGTCCTGACACATGGGTTCAAGTCCCAGTCTGAGGTTAACAGTTTCACTATCACTAAATATACCCACATTCTCTGGTACTAGAGGATAGGATTCTAACCAAAGAATTTTGAGGGAACACAGTTCACTACTGACAGGGTTTTCTGTTGATAAACTCTTACAGTTTTTACTTGAAAAATATTCATTTCAGCCTCAGTATCAAGTGATACTTTAATTGGATATAATACTGTTGACCATGCACCATGATCAAGTGGGATTTATTCCAGGAATGCAAGGATTTTTTAATATCCTCAAACTGTAACAGGGAAGAGCAAATTCCAACTCCTTTTGGATCTATTTCTTTTACTTTAACCTTTACTTTTCACTGCTTTTGTTATTATAATCACTATCTATAGCTATCCCACTTCAACTTGCTCAATCGTGTCCGACTCCGACTATACAGTCCATGGAATTCTCCAGGCCAGAATACTGGAGTGGGTAGCCTTTCCCTTCTCCAGGGGATCTTTCCAATCCAGGGATCAAACCCAGGTCTCCTGCATTGCGGGTAGATTCTTTACCAGCTGAACCACAAAGGAAGCTATAGATAAGGGCTTGCCACAGGAAATCCTACCCTGCTGGGCTTTGTTCAACTAAGAGAGAGACAATCTGACCCTGCCCACCTGAAAAGAAGAAATTAACATATCCCCTCCCCAAGGATGGCCATTCCAGGAGATATTTGCAAGACTTGTGACCTTTTACTTTACTTCCTTACCTCCTCTCCCTCTTTCTTCTATATAAGAATCTGGCATCCAGACCCTGATAAGATGATTTTGCCATCTTCTTAGTCTTCTGGCTTTCTGAATAAAGTTGTATTTCTTGCCACAACACCTCATCTCCAATTTATTAACCTGTAGTGTGGGAAACAAAGTGACCTCGGGCTCAGTAACAAATTCAATGTGATAGACCATTTTAACGAACTAGAGAATAAAAACCATATGATCATCTCAATGGATGCAGAAAAACCTTTTAATAAAATTCAACATCTATTTATGATTTTAAAACAGAATTCAGAATGGGAGAAAAAGTGACTTTACCTCAACATAATAAAGGCCATATATGACAAATCCATAGCTAACACCATATTTAACAGTGAAAAGCTGAAAGCATTTCCACTAAGATCAGGAAAAGACAAGAATGACCATTCTTACCACTTTTATACAACATAGTTTTGGGAATCTTAGCCACAGCAATCAAAGAAGAAAAAGGAATTTTAAAAATTGAAAGAGGTAAAACTGTCACTGTTTGCAGATAGCATGATTCTATACATAGAACATCCTAAAGACTCTTTCAGAAAATTACTATTGCTCATCAATGAACTTGATAAAGCTGCTGGATACAAAACTAATATGCTGAAAACTAACAACTGTCAGGAAGCATTTAACAGGAGGTTTCCTGTATGCTCTTTTGTACCTGTCAGGAATCCTCTGTTCCTTATTTATTCCTGAATATTCAGGAATTAAGAGGAGAGGCAAGCCTCTCCTGGGGCTGAGGAATCCAGGCATTGCCTTCCTTAGTTTTTCAGTACTGTGAATAGTACTCTCTTTCTTCTTATGAGCCATAGAGTAAAAGTGATTGTTTACAACTCTCTCTCTTTAATATGGATCGCCTTATGTTTTGTAAGTCTGGAATTTTAATCTTTATTTTTGCTGAGAATAACTACCTTCTAAGATTATACACTGGAAGTGAGAAATAGATTTAAGGGCCTAGGTCTGATAGATAGTGTGCCTGACGAACTATGGAATGAGGTTCGTGACACTGTACAGGAGACAGGGATCAAGACCATCCCCATGGAAAAGAAATGAAAAAAGCAAAATGGCTGTCTGGGGAGGCCTTACGAAGAGAGGCGAGAAGCAAAGGAGAAAAGGAAAGATATAAGCATCTGAATGCAGAGTTCCAGAGAATAGCAAGAAGAGATAAGAAAGCCTTCTTCAGCGATCAATGCAAAGAAATAGAGGAAAAGAACAGAATGGGAAAGACTAGAGATCTCTTCAAGAAAATTAGAGATACCAAGGGAACATATCATGAAAAGATGGGCTCGATAAAGGACAGAAATGGTATGGACCTAACAGAAGCAGAAGATATTAACAAGAGGTGGCAAGAATACACAGAAAAACTGTACAAAAAGATCTTCATGACCCAGATGATCATAATGATGTGATCACTAATCTAAAGCCAGACATCCTGGAATGTGAAGTCAAGTGGGCCTTAGAAAGCATCACTATGAACAAAGCCAGTGGAGGTGATGGAATTTCAGTTGAGCTGTTTCAAATCCTGAAAGATGATGCTGTGAAAGTGCTGCACTCAATATGCCAGCAAACTTGGAAAACTCAGCAGTGGCCACAGGACTGGAAAAGGTCAGTTTTCATTCCAATTCCAAAGAAAGGCAATGCCAAAGAATGCTCAAACTACTGCACAATTGCACTCATCTCTGCTGCTGCTAAGTCGCTCAGTTGTGTCTGACTCTGTGCAGCCCACCGGGCTCCTCCATCCCTGGATTCTCCAGGCAAGAATACTGGAGTGGGTTGCCATTTCCTTTTCCAATGCATGAAAGTGAAATCACTGAGTCATGTCCGACTCTTAGCGACCCCATGGATTGCAGCCCACCAGGCTTCTCTGTCCATGGGATTTTCCAGGCAAGAGTATTGTAGTGGGGTGCTGTTGCCCATGCTAGTAAAGTAATGCTCAAAATTCTCCAAGCCAGGCATCAGCAATACATGAACCGTGAACTCCCTGATGTTCAAGTTGGTTTTAGAAAAGGCAGAGAAACCAGAGATCAAATTGCCAACATCCTCTGGATCATGGAAAAAGCAAGAGAGTTCCAGAAAAAACATCTATTTCTGCTTTATTCACTATGCTAAAGCCTTTGACTGTGTGGATCACAAGAAACTGTGGAAAGTTCTGAAAGAAATGGGAATACCAGACCACCTAACCTGCCTCTTGAGAAATCTGTATGCAGGTCAGGGAAGCAACTGTTAGAACTGGACATCGAATAACAGACTGGTTCCAAATAGGAAAAGGAGTACGTCAAGGCTGAATATTGTCACCCTGCTTATTTAACTTATGTGCAGAGTACATCATGAGAAACGCTGGACTGGAAGAAACACAAGCTGGAATCAAGATTGCCAGGAGAAATATCAATAACCTCAGATATGCAGATGCCTCTTGATGAAAGTGAAAGTGGAGAGTGAAAAAGTTGGCCTAAAGCTCAACATTCAGAAAACGAAGATCATGGCATCCGGTCCCGTCACTTCATGGGAAATAGATGGGGAAACAGTGGAAACAGTGTCAGACTTAATTTTGGGGGCTCCAAAATCACTGCAGATGGTGACTGCAGCCATGAAATTAAAAGACGCTTACTCCTTGGAAGAAAACTTATGACCAACCTAGATAGCATATTCAAAACATTACTTTGCCGACTAAGGTCCGTCTAGTCAAGGCTATGGTTTTTCCTGTGGTCATGTATGGATGTGAGAGTTGGACTGTGAAGAAGGCTGAGTGCTGAAGAATTGATGCTTTTGAACTGTGGTGTTGGAGAAGACTCTTGAGAGTCCCTTGGACTGCAAGGAGATCCAACCAGTCCATTCTGAAGGAGATCAACCCTGGGACTTCTTTGGAAGGAATGATGCTAAAGCTGAAACTCCAGTACTTTGGGCACCTCATGGGAAGAGTTGACTCATTGGAAAAGACTCTGATGCTGGGAGGGATTGAGGGCAGGAGGAGAAGGGGACGACAGAGGATGAGATGGCTGGATGGCCTCACAGACTCGATGGACATGAATCTGAGTGAACTCCGGGAGTTGGTGATGGACAGGGAGTACTGGCGTGCTGTGATTCATGGGGTCGCAAAGAGTCAAACATGACTGAGTGACTGAACTGAAGACAGAACATATGCCCACACTATGTTGAGTAAAATACTTTTGCTCCATTAGAGCTTTGTTCCCCATGTCTTTCTTCCTTTCTCTCTCTATCTCTGGCTGATTTCCTGGAACACGAAAGCCGGCTGCATAGCCCAGGAAATATTAGCCTCTCTCCTTCTTTCACTTTCTCATCGTTGACACTGGACCACAGGTTCCAGTCCATTAAAGGAACTCAACAAACAACAAAGTATCAGAAAGAGAAATTAAGGAAACAGTCTCATTTACCATCACATCAAAAAGAAATAATAAATAGAAATAAACCTAAGGAAACAAAAGTCCTATACTCAAAGAAACTATAAGATGCTGATGAAAGAAACTGAAGATCACACAAACAGATAGAAAGATATACCCTGGTTTTTTATTTGAAAGATTCAATATTGTTAAAATGACCATACTGTTAGGGGAAGCACACTGACTGAAACCGCCCACTCTGGCCAGGTACTATAGTAACCATTTGTTTGAGTTGTTTTATGACAGGAGATCCTTATAAGGAATACAGAACTAATAAGCCACCACCAACCAGAAGAGTTTGGGAAAGGTCTAAAGGAGATACTGTGTGTCCGTCCACTTCCCAGAATCCCTCTTGCTAGCATCTGTTTTGGCTGAACAATGCGTGCGCCACCAGGAAAGACTTGAATTAGAATGACTGGTCAAAGACCACCTGGAAACTAATCCCATCACCATAAAACCCGACATTGTGAGCCACGCGGCAGAGCGGTTCTCCTGGGTTCCTTACCCTACTACTCTCCACCCAGGTGCTCTTTCCCAATAAAATATCTTTCTTTGTCAGCACATCTGTCTCCTCAGACAATTCATTTCCAATGTTAGACAAGAGCCCAGTTTTGGGCCCTGGAAGGGGTCCGCCTTCCTGCAACAATACTACCCAAGGCAGTACAGATTCAGTGCAATCCCTATCAAACTATCAATGGCATATTTTCACAGAACTGGAACAAAAAAATATTTTTTAACTTGTATGAAGACACAAAAGAATAGCCAAAACAATCCTGAGAAAGAATGGAGCTTGAGGAATCATGATCCTCAACTTTAGATGATACTACAAAGCTACAGTAATCAAAACAATATGATGCTTGCATATAAACAGACATATAGATTAATAGATCAGGATAGAAAGCTCTGAGATGAACTCATGCACTATGATCAATTAATTTATGATGAATAAGGCAGTAATACACAATGGAGAAAAGATAGTCTCTTTGGTAAGTGGCTCTGGGAAAACTGGACAGCTACATGTAAAGAAATGAAATTAGACCATTGTCTAACACCATGTGCAAGAATAAACTAAAAATGGATCAAAGAACTAAATGAAAGATTGGATACTATAAACGCCTAGAGGAAAACACAGGCAGAACAATTTTTGACATAAGTTGCAGTAATGCTTTTTTTGGATTTGTCTCCTATAGTGATATTTGGAAACAAAAACAAAAATAAACAAATGAAACCTGATTAAACTTCAAAGTTGTTTTACAACAAAGGAAATCATAAACAAAATGAAAAGACAATCTACTGACTTGGAGAAAATATTTTCAAAGGATGTACCAACAAAGAATTCATTTCCAAAATATACAAGCAGTTCAATATTTTAAAAAGAAAAACAGGAAGAATATTCAATAAATATTTCTCCAAACAGACATACAGATAGCCAACAGGCTCATGAAAAGATGCTTAATATTGCTAATTACATTAAGTCCCCTACAGTTGAATGATTTCCATTCCAATTACATGTTTGTAAGTCCAATTTGTTCATAAGTCCAACAAAGTTAATTTGTTCATAAGTCCAACAAAGTTAGCCTAGGTACCCAACTAACACTTTACTGGGTACACTGATATAAACAGGTTTATAATACTTTTCATACAAATAGTACATTAAAAAAAAATTTTAATCTGACAGTACAGTAATCTTGGGCTCCCCAGGTAGCTCTGTGGTAAAGAATCCACTTGCCAAGCAGGAGCTGTATGTTCACTCCTGGGTCAGGAAGTTCCCCTAGAGAAGGAAATGGCAACCCACTCCTGTATTCTTGCCTGGAAAATCCCATGGACAGAGGAGCCTGGCAGGCTACAGTCCATGGGGTCACAAAAGAGTAGGACATGATTTAGTGACTAAACAACAACAATAATCTTACAGACACATGTGGTATATATATCCAGTGGACTACTTCTCAGCCTTAAAAATATGATATCACATATATGAAATCTAAAATGTGACACAAATGAAGCTATCTATGAAACAGAAATAGAGAACAGACTTGTTGTTACAAAGAGGGTGGGGGGCTGGGGGAGGGATGAATTGGGAGTTTGGGGTTAGTAAATGTAAAATATTATATAATCAATAGAATGGATAAACAACAAGGATACTATATGGCATTGAGAACTAGGCTGAGTGCCAAAGAATTGATGCTTTTGAACTGTGGTGTTGGAAAAGACTCTTGAGAGTCCCTTGGACTGCAAGGAGATCCAACCAGTCCATTCTGAAGGAGATCAGCCCTGGGACTTCTTTGGAAGGAATGATGCTAAAGCTGAAACTCCAATACTTTGGCCACCTCATGAGAAGAGTTGACTCATTGGAAAAGAGTCTGATGGTGGGAGGGATTGGGGGCAGAAGGAGAAGGGGACGACCGAGGATGAGATGGCTGGATGGCATCACGGACTCGATGGACGTTGAGTCTGACTGAACTCCCGAGAGATGGTAATGAACAAGGAGGCATGGTGTGCTGCGATTCATGGGGTCACAAAGAGTTGGACACGACTGAGCGACTGAACTGAACTGAACTGAACTGAGGCAACAGAAGTACTAGCTGGATTGGGGTAGAGGGTAAGGGCATGAAAGTGAGCAGAGTCAGAACACATTTGGGTGTTTGAATTTTGTGCTTAAAATATTTTAAGAAGGATTACTCCAGAAAAATGTTTACATAGTGGAAAAATCACTTTGTCTCATTATTGAGAATTGCTCGTAGGTGGACAAGGGGAACAGATAGAAATCTATTGAGAAAAATCATGGAGACCAGAAGTAATGCAGAGGAAATGCATGGAGACCAGAAGTAATGCAGAGGAAATGTTGATGAGTGGGTAATTTGAAGATTTTTTAAAATTAACTTTAATTGGAATATAGTTGATTTACAATGTTGTTTTAGTTTCTGCTGTATAGCAAGTGAATCAGTTAGACTTATATCCACTCTTTTTTAGTTTCTTTTCCCAGTCATTATGGAGTATTGAGTAGAGTTCTCTCTGCTATACAGTAGGTTCTTATTAGTTATCTACTTTTGGAAATGGAGTCAATGGGCCTTTGATGAATTGGACTTGGATGTATTGAGAATCCGACAAAATAACCCCCATATTTCTAGCTGAAGAATCTGGGTTACGGTGGGCCACTCGTCAGAATAAGGAATAGTAGGAGAATATCCGCTCTCGGTGGGAACGTGACTTCAATTTGGGGCAAACTGCCTACAGTAAGGGAAGTGGAGCTATGACTGGAGGTAGAGTGGCCACCCATGGCTCTACAACTCTGAGAGTTTGGTTTCAACTCTTGAGCAGAACAGGAAAAGTCGCTCTGTAATTCAAGCCTAAATTTCAAGGAGCAGTCCTGCCACTGAAAGCTTGCTCCCACACCAGCCCCTTGCTCTTTGTCCACATCTGCCTTTTGACCCCTTATTTTAATACTGCTGCTCGCCAAAATGCAGTAAGGCTAGCTTTCTTGGCACTCAAAGATAAGAAAGCCCTTGTTTATAGGAAAGCTCACTCCTAGGCTTTAAGCCAGGACATCACCCTGCCCAGTGCTGCCTCCAACCAGTGGGACTGGTTTGCCTGAAAGCAGAGCTCTCTTCTCAGGGGGTTGGGTATCAGGGGTATCCTATCCTAGCATCAGGCCAATGGCGACCTTCTTTGCTTATTGCACACAAGGAAGTCTAGGGCATTTGGAATGTACACTTGGACCAGGATGCACCCTTACCATCAGGGGCAAGCCAGTGTGACAGCTCAGTGAACTGTGGTCTCCATGCTTAAGGCCATAGCTACCACAACTGAGCAGCACCAAACCTCCTCAAACAAAATCTCCCCAGGAAGCCTAGCGAGCTGAGTAGCCTCCTTCCCCAGGCTCCACCTGGTGCAAGTGGCCAGATCTTCATATGGGTATTTGTTTCAGTCTTGTGTTGCAGAATTTTTTTGCTTAATCCAGTAACCACGTTCTTCTGTTTAAAATAACAAGAAGAAGAAGCAGCCACCTCAAAAGAACAAAAGAAAGAAAGAAAGGCTGTGTGCATTATTCTTACTTTCAGAAATGTAAGTGCAAGACCAACCCAACTATGATTTTCAGGAGATGTGCTCAGCCTCAGGCCCACAACAAGACTGAGAATGAAGGCTTTCTCAACCACTGCTGGGAAGCCAATACTCCACTTATCGCGCTCACACTGGCTTAGGCCAGTTGCAGAGTGAGGTGTATAACACAGTGCCAAAGAGAGTTGCTTTATTGGTGTGCCCTATTCTAATTCTTGTTCTCAAGTTGTTCTCAAGTCCTCATTCATTGGCTGGGATGGGGGTGAGGGGGAGAGGTTGTGAACTATACAGTCCATGGATTTCTCCAGGCCAGAATACTGGAGTAGGTGGCCTTTCCCTTCTCCAGGGGATCTTCCCAACCCAGGGATCGAACCCAGGTCTCCCACACTGCAGGCAGATTCTTTACCAGCTGAGCCACCAGGGAAGCCCGTGCAAAAGAAGGGACTTAAATTTACCAATTAAAGTTAACAGTCTATTTGGGGTCAATGCAATCTTTCAGGATTTCTCCCTCCTCCCTTTCTAGACTAAACGTCACATCATACAAGAAAGGTTTGGCAGGGGCAGGAGTGGTGCTTAAAGTCCAGCTGGCCTCTGCTGCTCCCCCAAGCTACTGAGAAGGCATGTGGCAGATAAAAGTTCCTTCAACATAACAAAGAAGACTCAGTGATCCTCAGCCTACCTGCACTTAGTCCCAGCTCCAGTCTATGCAGCCTCTGAATCCTGTTTACATCAGTGCATATGTTCAGCTATTCCTAGAATCTGCTGTGCATTATCTCTTACTCTCAAAATTATTTTAGCAGCTTCTATGTGAGTCTAAAATTATTTCAAATTTTTTAAATATTCAAATAAATGTTTAAAGCAAACAAAAATAAATCTCTTCTGTGCTAGCCAGGAGCCAAGGGAAACAGGAATAGGACCTTAAGCTCACTACCAAATAAATCAACAAGGCAATTAACCTTCTGGCATAGTCATTTCTTGATTATTCAGAGTCACTTGCACAGCAGTGTCTTCTCAGAGTCAATATCTGTCTGATGTGTCTATCCTCTTCACTCCCCCATCTCTTCAGGCCCTGGGCAGGAAAGGGTGTTGGGTACCTGAAAACCCCACACTGGCCACACTCCCTATTATCTACCCTCTTAAGCTTTCTCCCTTTCCCAGTGAGAATTCTACTTAGTCTTTTCTTAAGAGGAATCCAAACTCCTCCTAAATTTGTCTCTTTTCTAAGGGATTACTCTTCTAAAGGGGCTTCCCTGGTGGCTCAAATGCTAAAGAATCTGCCTGCAACGCAGGAGACCGAGGTTCTATTCCCCTCCAGAGAAGAGCATGGTAACCCACTCTAGTATTCTTGCCTGGAGAATCCCATGGACAGAGGAACCTGGCAGGCTACAGTCCATGGGGTCGCAAAGATAGGACATGACTGAGCAACTAACACTTTCACTCTTACAAGGGAGACATTAAGCTTTGTAACTTAGTCCTGATGGTGTGTGGAGAGCTGGAAGATCATGAAGAGATAGGGAAACAGTATTTTTCTCTCTTTTCCTGCTGAATCTCTGAACCTGCTTCCTGTTGTTGGAGAATGCCTCTACTTATTTCCCACCTCAGAGGCTGAATATAAGAGATATCTTCCCATCCTCCCTTGCAAGCAGGCATAGCACATATTCTAAGTTCTGCCAATCAGATACTTCCTCCCAAGGCTTTGAGTTGGGATGGAGAGAATGACAAACTCTACAGACTCCATTCTGGTGAGACGTGGTAGAAACAGCACTGGTATTACTCCTGGTGGCAGTGGGCAAGGTTCAATGGCAGCGGTATCAGAGGGGTGAGTGGTGGCATCTAATATCTGCAAGGAAAATGGGATCTTCCCTAGACCACTCGGGACACAGCTCCTGGCTGCAGAGCCCTTGACCTCACTGGCTAGCCCTCCTGGAGATTTGGTCAGCTGTCACGGCGTTGCAGCTGGTTTGAGACTGCAGCTGTGCAGGGTGATTTAACACTGAGAGACCACAGTAGCCAAGTTGAATATGAAAATAGATTCATTTGGGAACCAACACAGGCTTTCCAGGAACTCAGACTGTGTAAGTCAAGATCAAGTCTTGGATGGAGATAGAATTCTTTTCCCCTTGGAATCACAAGTTCTCTAGGGGACCCTATACTATAAAGTCAGCCCTAATGTGCATGAATTTAAGACCCATTGATTTATCCTGTACACACCATTATATATAAAATAGATACCCAGCAAGAACCTGCTATATAGCACAGAGAACTATACTCAGTATTCTGTAATAACCCATAAGGGAAAAGAATCTTTAAAAAAAAAAAATAATATATATATATATATATATAGCTGTATAATTGAATCACTTTGTTGTACACCTAAAACTAATCCAACATTGTAAATCAATTATAGTTGTTGTTGTTGTTGTTGTTGTTTTAATAAAGACCCATTAATAACACCAGGAACAAAGCACCTCAGACCTGGCTTTTCCTCAAGCTCAACTTAGTATGTAGCAATCTAATGGACTGCAAGGAGAGCCAACCAGTCCATTCTGAAGGAGATCAGCCCTAGGATTTCTTTGGAAGGAATGATGCTAAAGCTGAAACTCCAGTACTTTGGAGTTTACAAATCTTATGTGAGTCAACTCTCACGTGGAGAGTTGACTCACTGGAAAATACTCTGATGCTGAGAGGGATTAGGGGCAGGAGGAGAAGGGGACGACAGAGGATGAGATGGCTGGATGGCATCACTGACTCAATGGACATGAGTTTGAGTGAACTCCAGGAGTTGGTGATGGACAGGGAGGCCTGACTTGCTGCGATTTATGGGGTTGCAAAGAGTCAGACACGACTGAGCGACTGAACTGAATGGATTTTTCGCTAAATTTTTTTCTTTTACCTTGTTTCCTACTTTTGGGTAGATAATCCAATGTGGACCTAATGCAGCAAGAAAATAATTTCAAGGGAAAAAAGAGAGAATACCTACAGGAAAGAAATCTTTTTTTAATGCATCTTTCAGAGTAGGAAAGTTTATGTCCATGTGGCCTTCCTGTACCTCTGAAGCCTGGTCTCTGCAGCACAGTGGGAGGAAACTTGGGTTTCTGCAAGAGAAGCACATGAAAGCACAACTAACCAGGTTGGGAATATCCCCTGGAGGAGGGCATGGCAACCACTCCAGTATTCTTGCCTGGAGAATCCCTTGGAGAAGAGAGCCTGGTGGGCTACAGTCCGTGGGGTCGCAGAGTCAGACACAGTTGAACAACTTTCACTTTTCAACCTCTCTATAGAGGATTTCTCCCAACAGAGTTCAGGTTCACAGACCCTAGCCAACCAGGACAGTATGACTGGTAACCTGACAAGCTCCGACAAGAAGCTCTTCTCTTTCCTCCACCCTGCAGATAATCTTAAATAAGTTGGCTGGCAATTGCAATGAAGGTTTGGCTTGGAATTGTTGGAATCTGGGAATGTCAGTTTTGCTGGTGATAACTGCTGCAAGTGTTCTCCTAAATATCGTGGAGGCGAGGCTGCTGCTCCACTAACTTTTTGTAGGCTGTACTCTTTGTTATTTGTTATTTTTTTTGTTTGTTAGTTTGTTTTTCAGCAACAAAGACATCAATGGTTCAACGATGGGGTATCTTACACATGTAAAGCAAGGTCCTGGAGCGACACACCACCATGTGCAAAGGACAGCAGGCAGGACACGGTGGCATCTGTTCTGTTGCGCTTTTTGGAAAAGTAAGACACAGGAGAGAATTACAGTTGGGTTAAGCCTACTGTGAAGTTTAGAGGAGTTACATCCATTTCTAGTATAACAGAGCAAGATATGGTAATCACACTTTACAGTGGCCAGTGAATAAAAGTTAAAAGTTTTTAATAAAAGCAGGACCATGGTTTCCATTTTAAACGTATCTCTCGTACACTCAGAACCCTATGTGGGAGGTAAGATCTGAACATTTATGCATTCAGTCTTACTAAGGGTGCATGAGTCAGGCACTGTTCTTGGCCTAAGAACAGAACGGACAGGTTCCCCGCACTTAGTAGATCTTATATTCTAGAGAAGAAAGAGGATAAACAACACATAAGTAATTTCCTATCATTGCAAGTGCTAAAGAAAAACTGCAATCAGTTTATCAAACAGAGCTCGATACGTTCGAAGCACTGTTAGTGTTTTACAAATATCAATTCATAACAACCTAAAAAGTAGGTACATAATTATCCTCATTTTTTAGATGAGAAACGTAAAGCATAAAAAGTGAAGTAATTTAGCAAGCCTGTAGTGAAGAGAGGATTCGAAGCCCAGAAGCCCAGAGGTAGAACTCTGTTTCCTGAATGAAACACGGTAACAGATTCAAAAGAGGCAGGTACTGATTTAGAGGGAGCATCTAAGAAAGGCTTACCAGGAGCTGAATTTAGAGCTGAGATTTGAAAACTGAGAAGAAACAGTCAAGCAAGGATTGGAACAGAGCTCTCCAAGCAGCATGAACGGCACATGCGGAGGCCCTGTGGGAAGAGCACCCTCATACCTCCTGGCATAGAGAAGGTCACAGAGGGAGGCAGAGACCTGTTTGTTTGGAGTCTTAGAGGCCACAGTGGGGAGTATGGATTTTATTCTGGTTAGAATGGGGAGCGCTTCAGAAGCAGGGGAGTAAAATGATCCACTGTGCAAAACTATACAGTCCCCACTGTACATTTAAAAGAACGTAAATGTGGGGTGGGGGAAGCCCTTGAGATCATACCACATGATTAAGTGATTAATTCTGGGCATGGTTTGAGACCGTGACAATGATCAAGGGTCATCTTGACAATGATCTGGCTTTACCTGTCTTTTACCTGAAAAGCTACTTTTGTTATTATACAAATAAATAACTTTTTAAAAAAACAATTTGAGCTCCATGATATCCCTGAAATCCCATATGTGTTGTATAGCTTAAAACCTACTCAGTTACAAGCAGTTGCATCACTCTGAATTAAACACCTATTTGTGGAACTTGTAAACTCTATTTCAGACACAAACTGAATTACAGTGTGTTTATCTCCCTTAGCGGAACCACAGGCTATCCTGTGTATCATGTAGCAAGCAGAATGTCTTAGGGAGAAGTTGGTAAGACTGAGAAGAGGCAAGATAAGCAAAGGTGATTGTGAGGCTAAGAAAACCCAAATAGGGAGTAAGAACCAATAAGTGAACTTATTTACAAAATAGAAATAGACTCACAGAAATAGAAGACAAATTTATGGTTACCAAAGGGATGGGAGGCACATAAATTAGGATTTGAGATTAACAGATACATACTACTCTATGTAAAATAAACAATAAGGACTTACTGTATAGCACAAGGAACAATATACAATAGCCTGTAATAACATATAATGGAACAGAATCTGAAACAGGAAAGATAATGAGTAACTGAATCACTTTGCTATGTACCTGAAACTAACCCAAGATTGTAAATTAACTATTGTTGTATTGTTGTTCAGTTGCCTAGTTGTGTCCAACTCTTTGCACCCCCATGGACTGCAGCACATCAGGCCTCTCTGTCCCTCACCATTTCCCAAAGTTTGCCCAAGTTCACAACCATTGCATAGGTGATGCCATTCAGCCAAGTTATCCTCTGATGCCCTCTTCTCTTCTGCCCTCAGTCTTTCCCAGCATCAGGGACTTTTCCAATGAGTCAGCTATTCTCATCAGACGGCCAAAATACTGGAGCTTCAGCTTCAGCATACTTCTTTTAAAAAATAGAAAAAGAGTAAGAACTTGGCTGGCTTCTTCCAGTAGGAAGCAACGGATAATTCTATCATTGTCTAAACTATGAAAACCATTTTTAGTATATAGTGAGCTAGTGCCAGTTTTTATCTTTCTTTGTAGAATAACCTGATGAAATGTTTTTAGAAGAAACCTGGCTTATCTCCAACACCTACTCCCATGACAGTTGAGCCACTTGGGATTTACTATACACTGTCATATCTCACTGCTTTCAATCTTCCTTCTCCCTGTTCACAACCTCTCGTTCATCACATGGCTTATGTTTTGCTGTGTGACTCTTCACTTCATCTCCTTTCTTTCTGCTTGGAAACTCCAGCACCCCCTGCCTAGCTGCTTAATGCCTTCACCTCCAGTGACGTTTTTGTCCAGTCAACTTTGGCGATTGCCTTCCATTGTCATACCCTGAAAATATTCGTTACAAGTTATTAGCCACCAGTTCTGCAATTTACACTCAAACATTCTACCTTTGGGCTCAAGTACTCACATTGCAGAATCCTTTCCTGTCATGCAACCTCTAACACATCACTCATATCTCTCTTGACACGCAAAGCCTCTTTCTGTCGTCTTCTCTGTCTTGCTTAGACTCCATGACTCATTATAATCCACAATCTTCTCTTTTCCTTCTAAAAACTCTTTTTACTCCTAGAAAACTTTGCGATTTTCCAGCTTAACATGTTTTTAGTTTCTAGGATCTTTTCTTTCTTGATGCATGAGTTCTTTACAGGTATATTTTTCAATACCAAATATAAGGGAATTTCCTAGTAATCTTTTTGTTGATGATTTTGAGCTGAATGTCTTATTATCAGACAACATACTCTGATTTCATTCCTTTTAAATATATTGGTAATCTGTTGCTACACGACGTATTACTACAAAATCTAAACAGTTAAAATTCACAAATATTTATTGATTACTTCAGTTTCTATGAGTCAGAAATCTGGACATAGTTTAATTGGGTACCTCCAACTCAGAGTCTCTCAAAACGTCCCTCGCAAGGCTGTGATCAAGGTCTCGACTGGCTGCAGTCAGCTCAAGGCCCATTTGGGGAGAACCCACTCTGAGCCCACTCCTGTGGCCACTGGCAGACCTCTGGTCATTACTGGCTATTGGCTGGAGACACCAGTTCCTTGCCATGTGGGCCTCTCTCCATGAAGCTGCTCACAGCTCAGCAGCTGGCCTCCCTCAGAGTGAGCAAATAAAGGCATCTAAACAGAAGTCATGGTGTTTCTTTAAAAAACAAACAACAACAACAAAAAAGAAACACACCAGACTTTATCTTTTAGAGCAGTTTTAGGTTCACAGCAAAATTAAGCACAAAGTACAGAGTTTCTTATACACTCCCTTCCCCTACACATGTACAACCACCCACACCATGGACATTTCCCAACAGAGTGGTACATTTCTTACAACTGATGAGCCTACATTAACACACCCTTATCACCCAAAGTCCATATTTTACATTAGGGTTCAGTCTTGGTAATATACATTTTATTGGTTTTGACAAATGTATACTGACAGATATCCTCCATTACTGAACTGCACAGAACAGTTTCACTGCCTTAAAAATCCTCTGGGCTCTCCCTCTTCATCCCTCCCTCTCCTTAACCCATGGAAACCACAGATCATTTACTGTCTTCATTGTTTTTCCCTTTTCCAGGATATCATAGATAGCAGGTAACTTTTATTGGTTCATATCATTAAGAAATATGCATTTAAGTTTCCTCCACGTCTTTTCATTACTTGATAGCTCACTTCTTTTTAGCTCTAAATAATATTCCATTATCAGGAGGTACCACAGTTTATTTACCTTTTCATCTATCGGAGGACATCTTTGTTGCTACCAAGCCTTGGCAAGCCTAGTCTTTTTGTCATCTAATCTTAGAAATAACAACCCATTACTTCTGTGGCATTCAGTTTATTGGAAGCAAATCAGTAAGTCCAGTCCACACTCAAAAGGGAGAGATTACACAAGGGTGTGACTTTATCTTAGATGTTGCCTACCACACCAGAGGAGATAAATATTTAGAGCTAACTTGAGCATGCCTAAGCAGCCACGCCAGCTAAAGCCATGCCTTTATAGAGTTTGTGGCTGAAAAGACTCTACTTTTGTTTTTCTGTAGCATAATTTACCGAAATACTAAGAACTACTGAGCAACAAGATGAATGCTCCTGGCCATATTAAGAATGATCCTAAAGCAATGTACAGCACTGTAAAATTTTCTGCCAGCCCATTTTTACTGGAAAAACAGAATCTTCCCCTGGCACATTTTCTTGTACAACTGCCCATCCCATTCAAGTTTCTAAAAAATAGACCTCCCAATTACACTGTGCCATTTATTCCACTCCTCCCTGTGCTGCAAAATAAAGTATATTAATAGAAGACAAAATATCCAATGAGTAAGATGACCCCAGTATTATTGCATATATTATATCACATATATCTACTTATACATCTGTACAGAAATGACGATGAACTGAATATCCGGTTTCACAAAGTAGACACCTGCTTGCTAAAGGTTTGGATGTAATGTTAAATAATAATGTAGAAAATTTTAAATAAAGAATATTTACTAATACTCATAGCAAAATACGTATATTTGTGACATTTTATATATAAATCAATAACATACCACTGAAATGTATACGTGAAATCAGATTCTACTTTTTTTTTTTTTTTTGCAGGGAAACTTATACTATTTATACCTCAGTTGGTATGGAAGGCTGATATATGGTGCTTTTTTCCTTCTTCAGATCCTAAAATCCCCCAACTAATTGAACAGTTGGTGGAAAAAGTATGCTTTAAACCGTCTGGAAGATCATGGCATCCGGTCCCATCACTTCATGGGAAATAGATGGGGAAACAGTGGAAACAGTGTCAGACTTTACTTTTTGGGGCTCCAAAATCACTGCAGATGGTGACTGCAGCCATGAAATTAGAAGACGCTTACTCCTTGGAAGGAAAGTTATGACCAACCTAGATAGCATTTTCAAAAGCAGAGACATTACGTTGCCGACTAAGGTTCGTCGAGTCAAGGCTATGGTTTTTCCTGTGAAGAAGGCAGAGTTCCGAAGAATTGATGCTTTTGAACTGTGATGTTGGAGAAGACTCTTGAGAGTCCCTTGGACTGCAAGGAGATCCAGCCAGTCCATTCTGAAGGAGATCAGTCCTGGGATTTCTTTGGAAAGAATGATGCTAAAGCTGAAACTCCAGTACTCTGGCCACCTCATGCAAAGAGTGGACTCACTGGGAAAGACTCTGATGCTGGGAGGGATTGGGGGTAGGAGGAAAAGGGGACGACAGAGGATGAGATGGCTGGATGGCATCACAGACTCGATGGACGTGAGTCTGAGTGAACTCCGGGAGTTGGTGATGGACAGGGAGGCCTGGTGTGCTGCGACTCATGGGGTCACAAAGAGTCGGACACGACTAAGCGAGTGAACTGAAACCATCTCTCAGTGGGAACAGTGACTCTACATGCTTGAAACTTTTAACAGATGAATCCCTTAACTCTCTGAGAGATGTGCCCACATGCAGCACAGAACCTCTGCTCATTGCCTTATTGGATAGTTACATCCAACCTAAGTATGTTCTCATGTTAAAGGATGAATGATTTCTGCCTCAAGTGGACACAAAAATCTCTAGGATAGCTGGAAAACAGTGGCACCAGCTCACCACAAGAGGGAGCAAAGAGCCACGAAAGCATCTCCTGCAGTATTTTTAGAGCTAGGCTCTACCTCTAGAGAAAGCAGAAGTTTGGCTGTTTCTCTTTCCCTCACCCTCTTTCTTGGTCTAATAATCCAGAGATCTTCTTCTGGCCAAAGACAGGGCTAATACCTTCAGATCCCTCTATAGAGACAAGGAACATAGAAGCGGAAGCAGCTTACTTCTCCTGTGCTGTCCTAGGCTGACTCTCCATGGAGTACTCCCCATACGGATTCACACAGAATTGAAACAGGTTCCTGTCTCAATGCTGAAGGCACCCCTTCAGTGCCTGCCTCTGCTCTCCAGTTTTCTGCTTGAGCCCAAATATCTGGTTTCTGAGTATGCATGCCATGTTCTGTGATTTAAGTAATCCTTGAATTAACCTATCACTATAACTAGGCGATACAGTGATCAATGAGTAACTTTCAAAGGCCAACAGTAAGGACTCAATAAGCAGAGAAAGGTCAGACTTAGAGCCTAGGAAAACACATTTTTCCTGGAATGTCATAAATAGAGATCTTCTGTTATAATCCACAATCGTTTCTGAGTCCTTTGCACCTGGGGAAGTTCTAAAACACTCAACTCCATAAGTGGTAGCACATTCATACTCAGTTAAGCATATGGGGTGTTTGGGGATTTTTTTCATTGTTAGCACAGCCTGGGAAAAAAATGATGAACAGAGCTGAGTAAGATAGTTTCCCTTCAGCAGAGTTAGTCAGATGCTGCAGGCAGAATGTCAGGCAAAAAATACAGGGAGGAGTAAATACAATGGGGGATAACTTATGACAACAGAAATATGATTCCTTGAGCACTGACTGATGTTTATGAATACACACAGATTCAATAGAGCAGTTTTCCAAACTATGGTTTAAAATTTTTGAAAATAAATCATCAAATTACTGTCACAAGAGTTCACTCTTCTACTAGATCTATGATAACTCTTCTCCAAAGAGTTCAAAGTGTTGTACTAAATGTTCATTTTTTAAAAACATTGTCAGAGGTAAAGCTTAATCTAGTTATGATTTCCTGGGAAAAAGATGAGAAAACCATAACCAAGATGCCTTAGAGTGAAGATGACTCTAGATGGCTGGACAAAGAGCAATGGTGGAATCTTTGGACCCGACAACATTCAGCTAAGCTAAGTTCAGTTCAGTTCAGTTCAGTCACTCACTCGTATCTGACTCTTTGTGACACCATGAACTGTAGCACGCCAGGCCTCCCTGTCTATCACCAACTCCCGGAGTTCACTCAGATTCACGTCCATTGTGTTCGTGATGCCATCCAGCCATCTCATCCTCTGTCGTCCCATTCTTCTCCTGCCCCCAATCCCTCCCAGCATCAGTCTTTTCCAATGAGTCAACTCTTCGCATGAGGTGGCCAAAGTACTGGAGTTTCAGCTTCAGCATCATTCCTTCCAAAGAAATCCCAGGGCTGATCTCCCTTAGAATGGACTGGATGGATCTCCTTGCAGTCCAAGGGACTCTCAAGAGTCTTCTCCAACACCACAGTTCAAAAGCATCAATTCTTCGGCGCTCAGCCTTCTTCACAGTCCAACTCTCACATCCATACATGACCACAGGAAAAACCATAGCCTTGACTAGACCTTAGTTGGCAAAGTAATGTCTCTGCTTTTGAATATGCTATCTAGGTTGGTTGTAACTTTTCTTCCAAGGAGTAAGTGTCTTTTAATTTCATGGCTGCAGTCACCATCTGCAGTGATTTTGGAGCCCCCAAAATAAAGTCTGACACTGTTTCCACTGTTTCCCCATCTATTTCCCATGAAGTGATAGGACCGGATGCCATGATTTTCATTTTCTGAATGTTGAGCTTTAAGCCATCTTTTTCACTCTCCTCTTTCACTTTCATCAAGAGGCTTTTTAGTTCCTCTTCACTTTCTGCCATAAGGGTGGTGTCATCTGCGTATCTGAGGTTATTGATATTTCTCCCAGCAATCTTGATTCAGCTTGTGTTTCTTTCAGTCCAGTGTTTCTCATGATGCACTCTGCATATAAGTGAAATAAGCAGGGTGACAATATACAGCCTTGACGTACTCCTTTTCCTAGTTGGAACCAGTCTGTTGTTCCACATCCAATTCTAACTGTTGCTTCCTTACCTGCATACAGATTTCTCAAGAGGCAGGTCAGGTGGTCTGGTATTCCCATCTCTCTCAGAAAGGAGTGAGAATACAGCCACAGCCATGTGCCATAGCCATCTCAAATGCTTGGGGGAGCTGACTGCAACTTGGGAGACACATCGCATCTTGAATCTTGTAATCTTCCAACAGATTTCAGATCCAGAGCTTCTCATGATGCAATTCCCCAGACTCTTCTCCTTAATATTCTTCTGCTATGAACACTGGTCCCTCTTCTACAATGCTCATTTATTATAGATAAATCTATGCCTCTGTCTCATTACAAACTTGTATTCCTGCCATTGTTATCCATGTTTCTTCCTAGCTTTCAGTTCAGTTCAATTCAGTTCAGTCCCTCAGTCGTGTCCCACTCTTTGAGACCCCATGAATTGCAGCACACCAGGCCTCCCTGTCCATCATCAACTCCTGGAATTCAACCAAACTCACATCCATTGAGTCAGTGATGCCATCCATCCAGCCATCTCATCCTCTGTTGTCCCCTTCTCCTCCTGTCCCCAATCCCTCCCAGCATCAAAGTCTTTTCCAATGAGTCCAATGAGCCTCTTCACATGAGGTGGCCAAAGTACTGGAGTTTCAGCTTTAGCATCATTCCTTCCAAAGAAATCCCAGGGCTGATCTCCTTCAGAATGGACTGGTTGGATCTCCTTGCAGTCCAAGGGACTCTCAAGAGTCTTCTCCAACAACACAGTTCAAAAGCATCAATTCTTTGGCGCTCAGCTTTCTTCACAGACCAACTCTCACATCCACGCATGACCACTGGAAAAACCATAGCCTTGACTAGATGGACCTTTGTTGGCAAAGTAATATCTCTGCTTTTGAATATGCTATCTACATTGGTCATAACTTTCCTTCCAAGGAGTAAGCATCTTTTAATTTCATGGCTTCAGTCACCATCTGCAGTGATTTTGGAACCCCAAAAAATTAAGGCTGACACTGTTTCCACTGTTTCCCCATCTATTTCCCATGAAGTGATGGGACCAGATGCCATGATCTTTGTTTTCTAAATGTTGAGCTTTAAGCCAACTTTTTCACTCTCCTCTTTCACTTTCATCAAGAGGCTTTTAGTTCCTCTTCCCTTTCTGCCATAAGGGTGGTGTCATCTGCATATCTGAGGTTATTGATATTTCTCCTGGCAATGTTGATTCCAGCTTGTGCTTCTTCCAGCCCAGCGTTTCTCATGATGTACTCGGCATAGAAGTTAAACAAGCAGGGTGACAATATACAGCCTTGACATACTCCTTTTCCTATTTGGAACCAGTCTGTTGTTCCATGTTCAGTTCCTAGCTTTAGATTTGCTCAAATCAAAACAGCGTTACAGTTGGGCTCCAAAACCTCAGAAATTTCTCAGAAGCAGGCCAGCCTGTATTCAGGCTAAGTCTCTCTGTCAGACTCTTATTTCAGAAGTTTCAACCAAGGAATGTGTGTCCCAGTGGCTTGTCATGACCCGTCTCTGCAGTCAGGGGAAGATGAAGCTTTGACTGGTTAGACCTGGGTCACAGGTACATTTAGAGCTGAGGGTGAAATTAGCTCTATCTACATTAGGAGTAGGAGAAGAGCAGATTCCCAGTTAAAGTGAGAAGCTGTTAGAAATAGAGTAAATGAACTCTGAGCAGCCAGGAAGCCACACATGCGCACCTCTACCACATTTCAGCCCTTCCCTCTCCATCATATCCTGGCACAGTCCCCTTTGGCTTCTAAGGACCCTTGGATGTCAGAATCTAGAGCCAGTGGAGCCCTCGGTATTGTGCCGTGAGGCCTGACTATTCGAGAACACACACCTGGTCATTGCTGTCTGATGAGGATCACTAGCATTCATGTGGTCAATGCTGTTTCAGTCTCTGCTCATGCCTTTTGTTAATTTATATTGTCACCAAGTGACACCCCCCACCCCCGCCATACACACACACACCCCACAGGGAGACAAGGCAAGCCAATAATAACATCTAACGGTAATGGAGAAGGCAATGGCACCCCACTCCAGTACTCTTGCATGGAAAATTCCATGGACGGAGGAGCCTGGTATGCTGCAATCCATAGGGTCGCGAAGAGTCGGACACCACTGAGCATCTTCCCTTTCATTTTCACTTTCATGCATTGGAGAAGGAAATAGCAACCTACTCCAGTGTTCTTGCCTGGAGAATCCCAGGGACGGGGGAGCCTGGTGGGCTTCTGTCTATGGAGTCGCACAGATTCGGACACAACTGAAGCAACTTAGCAGCAGTAGCAGCAACAGTAACAACAGACCTCAGATAACAGCCATCACTGTAATAGGGGACACTTCAAAGATGGTAAGGGTGATGGAAGGTGTTCATTACCACTGTTTTAAATTCATCTTATAAATAAATTCATCATAGAACAAGGCATGTCATCTATACAAAAATTCATGTAAAATAAATCATTTGTTTCAAATAAACATCTCTATTTCCCCCTTTTCAGCATTAAAAAAAGAGTAGGTACATTTTACCTACATCTGGTTTCTATATTAACCACTTATAATCAAATCAATTATTGAGTGGTTCACTAGGAAAGAGTGATTGTCCTTCCACAGTGGGACATCTTCTCCAAGTTTTCAGAGCAGCAGGCAGATGTAATGAGAAGATAACAATTCTTCCCAGGAAAGACATCTTTTTTTCTTAGAGTGATCCAGCTCTGCCCCCCACAGTCTGTAGTTTGCCACTGGAAAACCCCACTATCAGCCTTTCAAGTGGCCATGGGGGTGCTGTTAGGCACTAGGCCTGCTGATGCTCTCAGACCTGTACGGAACAAATGTGGGCACAGGAGCCAGAGGGTGAGGACTTCACCCTGCTGGACTGGAGAGTTCACAGGCAAGGGGCGGTATGTGCAGTGGCGAAGAGGGCAGCTGCCATCCCAGCTACCAGCTGTGTGCCCAACAGTCCTTCCTTTCTGAGACTTCATTTTCTCACCTATAAAATGGAGATAAGAGCTCCTACTCTTAGTACTAAGTAAAGAAACTGAATTTGATGAGGGTTTTTATTTGTGCTGTGGTTTTTGTCTTCCATTGTGTTTTTAAGTGCCCAGGAGGTAAAGCTGGGTCTGAACTCTTAATTCCATCAGGAAGAAAGACTGTCGTTGACAACTTAGAGCAGCCTTAAACTGAGCAAGAGGAATAATCATTAGATAACTTTGTCCTTCACTAAATAGAAGAAAACAATCAGTGCTTAGATTTCCCTTTACTTACCAACTTGGAAGAGCTAGCAAACAAATCTTAGTTAGCCTAAGGAATGCTTAAAAACCCTAATGTCTTCTTTCTGGAGAGCTTGTACTTCTAGTTTACATTATTTTGACTCTTAGTTCTGGTTCAGAGATATAAGATGATGCATCACACAATCCCAAGAGAAAAAGTTCAGAGCATTATTAATAGTGATAGCTTATATTTATTGAGGAGGTATTAGACATTCTGTTCGATGTGCCTTAATGATTATTTGAGATAGGCACTCTGGATATGCCCATTATACAGATGAGGAAACTGTTGTGTCTGACTCTTTGTGACCCCATGCACTGTAGCCTACCAGGCTCCTCTGTCCATGGGATTTTCCTTCTCTAGGACATCTTCCCCACCAAGGGGTCATACCTACATCTCCTTCATTGGCAGGAAGATTCTTTACTACTGAGCTACCAGCCCCCAAAATACTTTAAATGATCATAAATGCTTAAAAATAATATATTTTAATTTGAATTAGTATATCCTCATGATAGTTTAAGACAGACTAATTCTGAATTCTAGCTGGTCTGCCTCCCTTGACTAGGCCCAGCGCCCACTGGTTTGTTTCTAGGCAAATTTTCCAGCACTAAAGTTTCTTAGGTTCCCTCTCCCTTCTCTAAAAGAGCCAGAATTTTCCACATGGAATGTAAAACCAACCTAGCAATCATCTAGCATCAATCAGAACTCTTTTGGTTATAGAAAAAAATGACTCAAACTGGCTTAAGCCAAAAAAAAAAAAAAAATAAATATATCAGCTTTTGAAACTGAAGAAGTCCAGGAAGAGGCGACTGCAGGTGTGACTAGAAATACTGCCTCAGATGAAAGCATCACAACTCACTTTATCTCCATCCCTCTGCTTCTCAGGGAAGCACACTGGTTTCAGAAGCTCCAGACTCATAGCCTCATAGTTTCAAGTCCAGTGAGAGAAAGGATGATTCTTGGCCTGTGTCTCAAGCAAAAGTGCTAGGCCGATTTACAGTTGAGCCTCATTGCAAAGGTGTATTATAAAATCAACCTTGAATCAATCACTGATGCAAAAGGAGGACATGTTCTGACTGGCCAGACCCAGGTCATGTGCCCAGCTGTCGTCAGAGGTGCCATCAGCATCTGCAAAGAGAGTTGGGGGCAGGTGGTACTCCTGACCTACAGAGGAACCCAGATGTCATGCCGTTAACAACAGAAAGATAATGGAAGCTGAGCGGCAGAATGTAAATGATCACAACCTAAATGGCGAAAGGTCCTAATACCCTATGAATTCAGGGACTTGACTGCTTGCACTCTTAACTCAACTCTGGGCGAGTGAATGACAGCAAGACATAACGTTAGAAGTCAGAACAGTTCCTGAAACCCTGGCCAGACAATGATTGCCAACATATGGGCAGAGGTCCCATGTTCTGGCGAAGTATAGACTTAAACAGTTAACATAAAGCATCTCTCACTCAACAGTGAAGTTCTGCCAGAGTCAATACCTGTGAATCCAGAGCACCGTAACAAGTGTCAACCACCCTCACACTTACTTTGTCATGACTTGGAAATTCCAGGATTTAGAACAAACGAGCCGTAACAGAGACTGAAGGGGCCAGAGGCAAGCAGGCTCAAAAGGTTTCAGCTTAGCGCTGAAAAGCTAACAGAGAATGAAAGACTCTTCTCAGATGGTGTCCATATGGTTTACATATAGGATACATGAGATTTAAGTAAAATCTACAGCCAGGGACAAGGACGATGCAGAAGGAACCAACCAGTCTCCTTTCTTAGAGCTGGGAGCCTCTGAGAATACAGCCTCAGCAGAGCACCAGGAATGAGAGAGGTCGTTGTTGAAGGGAGTGGCGGACTGGTAAGACGGAATGTGGTTCTGGTTGGATGGAACTGTTAGCATAGCCCTGGTAGGCTTGGTTGAATACATTATTATACTTCAAAAGCAAAGAGAAAGGTGCAACACAATAGCTAGTGAATATTTTCAAAATGAGTATTAATATTTATCTCCAAATAGGAATCTTTCTCAAATATAAATCGTTCATTTTAAATGCCTCAAGGATTAACCAAGTCTCCTAAATAAATTTTGTGCATCGGAGTCCTTCTTCATTAAACAGCCTGGATGATGAAAGCTTGTTGAAATATAAGATTCGGCAACTAGCAGTAACTGCCTTCTTAGACAAGGCAGTTAACTAACTACAGAGGTATCTTAGCCCTGCAACCCCGCCTCGGGTCACACTCCAGACCACTCCCATCACTTTCACACCCTTGTCCACATTCTCCAGGAAATGGTGCCGATGACAACAATGGCAGCTGATAAGAACCAAGCCCTTACCATATGCTAAACACTCTTCTTTACCCAAAAGCTTTACATTGGTTATTTAAGTACTACAATTATTTTCTATATTACCATATGTAAAATAGATGAGTGGAAGTTCAGTGAGTGAAGCAGGGCACCCAAAGCCAGTGCTCAGGGACAATCTAGAGGGATAGGGTGGGGAAGGAGGTGGGGAGGGGGTTCAGATAGTGGGGATACATGTATACCTCTGGCCAACTCATGTTGATGTATGGCAAAAAAAAAAAAATGACAATATCATAATTATCCTCCAATCAAAATAAATTGAAAACAAATTAATTAATTTAAAAAATATTATCTTAACAGACGAAAGTAACAAAAGATGGAAAAGATAGTAACCTACACAGCAAGTGGGCTCCCTTACCCACATGTTTAACCCAGTTATCTGATTTGTGGATATGATAGTATGGATCTCAGTTTTCTTGCTTTCAATAATAAGTTGGTTGTTACTTCTAATAATTGTCAGCATTTGAATTTGGATGTGCACATACAAGCTTCACATAGGTAAGGACAGGACTAAGATGATTTAGGTAATTTTTTAACAACCATGTTCTTTGACCTATCACAGAACATTCTGCCACTGAACACCCGATTCACCTCAGCCACCGACCCATTTTCTGGGAGCTGTAGCAGGCTGTGTAGAGAGTAGGGCTCTCAGTGTTGGTCCTGGGTTCAACCACTTATCACTAAGTCACAGGGAAATTTTCTTATCTTTTCAGTGTTAGTTCTTCTTGTATAAAACAGAGAACATCGTATACCTCCCAGTGAGAAAGTACAGTACAGAACAGCTGTGCTATGTTGCACGTGTGTGTGCGTGCTCAGTCACTCAGTCATGCCCAGCTCTTTGTGATTCCGTGGACCATAGCCCATCAGGCTCCTCTTTCTGTGGGATTTTCCAAGCAAGAATACTGGAGTGGGTTGCCATTTCTTACTTCAAGAGCTCTTCCTGACCCAGGGATCGAAGCCCCGTCTCCTGCACTGGTAGAAGGATTCTTTACCACTGAGCCATCTGGCATGTTAGCCCCAGCAAATGCTTCATGACAGCATCATATTTGGTGTGGGAAAGTCTGAATCCCAAGATGATCAATAGATGATATCTGCAAAAGGAACGGAAAATTCACAAGAATACAGGAAAGGATTAAATTCAGAGATAGCCATTCTGTCCCCTCAAGAACTAATCTTGACGGAAATAACCCTCAGTGTGCCACTTCCTCTTTTCTGGGGCAAAGAACAATTTTATCATCTGTGAGAACTTCCATCATTTCCCTGATCCACTCTTACTTGCATGTAGGGTTTTTAAATTGTAACCACAGCAGCAGTTCTGTTAAAGGAGAGGAAATGTGGGGGAGAGGGTTGGAAGCACAGGTCAGGCGACTGACCGCTACCTTTATGGGTGCCCCTTCTTGTGATACCAAGATTCTGCTGCTGATGGTTCATCACCACTCAGAGCTATGATCCCTGCTCCAACTCATTAGTCTAGCTTCTTGGTAATATCTGCTTCCCCCTACCAAAACTATTCCTCCATAAAAGCAACTCTTATTTCCTTGAAAAGATGGACTAAGAAGGAGGAGAGGGTAGGAGTTTGGTACACAGTAGCAGATATTTCAGAACTTACTTAGGTCACAGCATCATTCTCCTCATCATCCCATCACCCCACTATTTGGTCGTTGCTGCTTGTTAGACATCAGAATTGCTATTGGTTGGCAGCTGACATCAGGCCATATCTAACTACGACATACCTTGGACAGTATCCACATGGGTATTTGCTTCCTAAAGCTGGCAGTCAGTCACTCTTAGAGATGGTTCAAGAGAATACTTGAATCTTACAAGAGAAGCCAGATATGAAAGAGTATGTACTGAATGATTCCATTTATATGAAGTTCAAAAACAGGCACAACTAATCTAGTACTAGAAGTCAAAATACTGGATGCCTTGGGTGGGGGACTTCTGGGTAGCACTTGTCTTTTTTATGCTTTGTTTTGTTCTGGTACGTCACATGGCTTGTGGGATCACAGTTCCCCGACCACGGATTGAACCCAGGCCCATGGCAGTGAAAGCCCTGAGTCTTAACCATTGGACCACCAGAGAATTCCCAAAATGTTCTTTTACTTAGCCAGAGTGCTGCTTAACAGGTGTGTTCCCTTTGTGAGAAATTTATATCACTGTACCCTTATAATTTTCCACATGTATGTTATACTTCAGTAAGTTTACTGAGAATAGGAGGAGGAGGAAGTAAAGGAGAAAAGACTGAAACAAAATAAAGACAAAAGGACATGAATGAAAATTTAAATCAACCCAGAAGTCATTCAATGGGTGAATGGTTGAATAGGCTCTAATACACTCATATAATGGAATACTACTCAGCAATAAAGGGAATGAGTTACTGATACATGCAAGGGGTCCAACATGTTAGTGAAAAAGAGGTCAGTCTCAAATTTTAATTTTTTTTTTTACATGACATTCTCAAAGAGATAAAATTAGAAGTGGAGAACAGATAATTGGTTATGAGGGATGGGAAGGGAATGGAATGGGAACAGGTATGAGTACAGAGCAAGACTAATGAGTTGGAGCAGGTAGCATGGGAGAATTCTTCTGTGGTTCTGTATCCTGATTATGGTGGTGGTTAGAGGAATCTATACATGGGATAAAATAACATAGAACTCTGTACACACACACACACAAACACATGAATGTAGATCAGAAAAAATGAACTGTATTCAGTGAAAACTAAGTAAAGTCACTATCTAGTACCAATGTCAATTGCCGGTTTTGGAATTGTACTACACCTATACAACAGGTCACCATAGACCAAGCTGTATAAAAGGTACAAAGGACTCTCTGCACTATCTTTACAATGCTTTATGACTACAATTATTTTAAAATGAAAAGCTTAAAAGATAAAAAAAAAATTTAGAAAGTCTTTGACCTTACCCAGTTTAGATTATTCCCATACATACTTGCAAAAGCTGCTCCCCTCAGGAAAGGTTGTGACCCTGGAATTCCTACCTTAGTGTCAAGCACTGTCAGACGGAAACATACAATCCTCACATGGAAGTACATCTACAGAAAATACCCTCAAATGGTGAAGGAAAAGAGCAACCAAACTATGCGTTTCTCTCTCTTGTATGATTTGCATAACAGTTTTCATACCAATTTAGAATTTCAGGTTCCTTTCACAAAACTATACTCTTCACATATGTGTAGAATGATTTTCTTAAATATTATGGGAACCTGTAGAGCAACTATTCTCCAATAAAATTAATTATAAAAATATGAGAACCAAACAGAATAATTAAAGGTGAGCATCACTGGAACATGATTGAAAAGTTTAGATTGTCTCAGATTCCAAATTCATTTTCTACTGACAACGACTGGGAAGTGAGAGCCTCTCACCAAGATGGCTGCTTTCCTTTCTCTGACACTAGAAGGAACAAGAGCCACTGTACCATCAATGAGATTCCTGCTTTTAAAGTCTGGGAGAGGACAGCGTGGCAAACTTGACTTTAATGCATATTAGAGATGCCATTCAGAGAAGGCAGTGGCACCCACTCCAGTGCTCTTGCCCGGAAAATCCCGTGGACGGAGGAGCCTGGTGGGCTGCAGTCCATGGGGTTGTGAAGAGTCGGACATGACTGAGCGACTTCACTTTCACTTTTCACTTTCATGCATTGGAGAAGGAAATGGCAACCCGCTCCAGTGTTCTTGCCTGGAGAATCCCAGGGGCGGGGGAGCCTGGTGGGCTGCCGTCAGTGGGGTCGCACAGAGTTGGACACGACTGAAGCGACTTAGCAGCAGCAGCAGCAGCAGAGATGCCATTGTCCTTCTTGGCCTGCTAATGAATAAAAGCCAAACTTTTAGAACATAATTCAAAACAAAGGATAGATTTTTCAGCTGTTGGTCATGTTTACATAGTATTTATTCTTGGTTGAATTTGTGTGGTTTAGTCAAAGGACAGATAAATGAAAACGTCAAAGACCATATTGTGTAATCAGGAGAAATTTAAAAATTCTGTCACATTAGCAAGTATTGGGAAGTGTGATTTACCCAGATAGGACTTTGGACACCAGCTCTCTGAATGTGACCCAGTGAAAAGGAAAAGACCTCTACCTTGTCTAGAGCCACAAGGAAAACCACTGGTGATGGAACACAGTCAGCGTCTAAACCCCACCCAGGGCTTCATCCTCAGGCTGTGCTCCTGGGCCTGCTCCATTCCTTTGCCAGTAAGAGCACGTGCTGTTTGTCAGTGTTTCTTCTCCCAGACTCAAGGATCTCAGGGTAGTGATTAGTGATAAGAGAGCAGACAGAACCAAATGATGGGCAGGACCCATGAGATCTGGTTCAGTGGCGTGGCTGAAAAGAAACATGGAAGGGTCATCCTCCCTGGGTCAGTTCAATCACATATTTCTGTGTCCTGGCCTGAGGCCTCAAGCGACATAGAAATACATCACTGAAGATGAGGATATGAAACCAGAGTTTATCTAACTTTGCAAATTGGGCTGTAATCTATTTCTGGAAAAAAAAACTTAAAATTCTTTGCTTCTCTATGTTCATACTAACACTATTTACAATAGCCAAGACATGCAAACAACCTAAATTTCCATAAACAGGTGAATGGATAAAGATGTGATGTATATGTATATACACACACACACATACATGGAATAGTGAAAGTGAAGTCACTCAGTCGTGTCCAACTCTTTGCGACCCCATGGACTGTAGACTGCCAGGCTTCTCTGTGTATGGGATTTTCCAGGCAAGAATACTGGAGTGGGTTGCCATTTCCTTCTCCAGAAGATCTTCCCGACCCAGGGATTGAACCCAGGTCTCCCGCATTGTAGGCAGACGCTTCACCGTCTGAGCCACCAGGGAAGTCCTCAATACATGGAATAGTACTCAGCCAGAAAAAGAATGAAATAATGTCATTTGTAGCAACATGGATGGACTTAGAGATTATCACACTAAGCAAAGTCAGAAAGAGAAAGATGAATACCACATGACATCATTTATACATGGAATCTAAAATACAACACAACTCTATTCAATATCCCAGGTGAAACAGTGGAAAGAGTACATGTATAACTGAATGACTTTTCAATTTAGTAGAAATTAACACAATATTTTAAATCAACAATAACTCAATAAGTTAAAAAGTCTTTCCTATTGCTATTTCTGGGATACTTACAAGAATTAAAATAATTAATTAAGCATTAATTAAAATATTGTTTCTTAGTTTTCTTTTAGATTCTTCCATTCAATATAGCTTGTAATCAATATTTTGCCATGGACTTATTTACAATCATTTTTATTTTGAATGAAAAAATATGGCCTGTAAACATTTTTCTTTAGCTACACACACGCACACACACTCCATTGATTTTGAAAAAAATCTGCCACTGCTTTGAACTTATTGCTTTTAAACTTTATTTTTTGGCAACACCATGGCATTGGGGATCTGAGTACCCCAACCAGGGATCAAACCCATGCCCCCTGAATTGGAAGCAGAGAGTCTTAACCTCTGGACCACCAGGAAGTCTCTGAGCTTGTTACTTGTAAGATATGCATTTAACACTCAATAAACTGAAAATGTTAAAGCCAGAAAGCCTATGTGAAGCTAACCAAGCCTTGGACCCTTCCTCATCCCTGAAATTGGTAACTTACTTGTACATTGTCAGTGTCTGTGTCAGTCAGTAAACTCCTCAGGTACAGGAACCAGGAGTTATTATGTAGTTCCAAAGCCCAGCCTGACATTGGGCACCTAATAAGTGTTCAATCATCATTTCTTAAATTGAAAGGATAAACATATCATGCATAGATGGGACTCACATTTTCACATGGACAACTTTAGCCCATTTCATTATTTCATTTTATATACATATAAATATATATAATTATATAAATAAAAATGTATATAAATGTGTGTATATATATATATATATATATTCAGTTTTCAGTTAAACTATTCCATGAAAAAATGCAGATTCCCTACATACTCTGTTGTCTCTGTTGGAGCCATTGGGGGAAAATAATGATACGGTACCTAATCTTCAAAGATGGCTCTCACAATCATTCATCCTAGAATCCATGCCCTTATATAGTCCTTTCTAGACTAAATTGGAGTTGGGCCCATACACAATAAAGGAATAACTCAGCAGGCTTGGGATGGTCAGATTCTGCACTTTTTAAGGAGAGGACTGACCTCTGACTAGCTCCTGGGAGGTAATCTCTAAGACCTTGCCATATTCTGCCTGATAAGAGTCCCTGTGTATATCCAGTGCCTTAAGTCATAACCAGATAGTTCATGTTAATTGTGTGATTGATGGTATACACCTGTTTTTGTTCATCTTGGACTCTGAGCCCATCTGTATCAGTTTGACCTCTGGAGGATAGGGAGACCAAGTAACTCTGATCAGTCATGTGGGCATTCTATACTTATGAGACTACCCTTAATAAAAACCTTGGACAAGGCTCAGGTGAGCTCCCTGGTTGGCCACACTTTGTATGTGTTATCACACATCAGTACTGAGACAATTGAGTGTTATCTGTGTGGAAGCTTGCACTTGGTTTCTCCTGGACTCTGCTCTATGCTCCTGTTTCCTTTGCTGATTTTAACCTGTGCCCTTTCACTGGAGTAAATCTTAACTGTATGATAGCATTTCCGAGTTCTTTTCTTTGCAGTCCTGATGGCAGTCTCGAGGACCCTACACATAGCCTGTAACTTGCTTCAACCAGCAGAATGAAGCAGAAGTGACACTGTGCCTATTCTGGGTATACACCTTGAGAAGGCCTAGAAACTTCTGCTCCTGCAGTTAGGGCACGTCCTGAGTGATAGTAACTAGAGAGCTCAGGAAGAGGAGAGGCTCAGCCACTCCAGCAGCACAGTCAAATCCCTCAAGACATCAGTCTCAGCGACTGGCTGACTGCAACCATGCAAGATCCCATCAAAGACAACTGCCCAGTTGACCCAAAGAATCATGAGCCGTAATAAAATTGTTTTTTTAAAACACTGCATTTTGCGGTAGCTGGTTAGGTAGCACCAGGTATCTAAAACCAGCAGAATGACAAAATAATTGAAGACATTCAGAATTTAATTGGCTAAGAGATCACACATAAGTAACTGTCACAAATGATTACTTCAACAATTTTCCTAAATTGAAAGCAAGAAACATTTTTTAAAGAGGACTTGGATTTAATAAAATTCTCTCAGGCTGCAGAAGTTGTATATTTTGTTTTAGGCTCCAGGCTTATTTTCATAGCTTACGTAAACAATACTTCACACAGGAATAGTCTTTAGGAGGTTTCAAAGCTCTTCTGTTTTGTTTAATTTTATCCTTAAAAGGAAACTATGAGGTGGTTGATTTCATCCAAAATTTAAAGATAAGGAAAGAGAGCTCCCTGGCAGACAAGGAGCTGGGAACAGTGGTTTCAACTGCTCCAGACATGCCCTCTGGACGCTGCTGGGCTCCCCTGGCCACCCTGCAGTGAAGTCCCCAGGAGGGAAAGATGCCAAGCTCAGACACATAATGTTTGAAAATACTACGGAACATTTCTATTCACAGATTTCACTGCACATTGTTCAGTGACTATTTTAGCAAGTTAAAAACATGCCTCTTCAGTCATGAGAGCACAAAGTCCATGCTATTGGGGAACAGCAATAATCCTGGCCCTTTTATCTAATTATCAGCAAGTCCTCCTCTAGGACATTAGATGTCTTATAAACATTTGCAAATTTGCTTGGCAAGTATTTACCCCTTAGTGAAAACAAGCAGTCTTAAAAGAGAGCTAAAAGTCACTTAGGACGGGTGAGGGTTGGCTGATAAAGCCCACTTCCAGGAAAATGAAACCTGAGCTTCTTATAAAATGTCAATCATCCCAGACAATGGTGACCATTTAGGTAGGTAAACTCAGAGTTTTCACTTCTCTGTCCTGTGTTTATGCCTCACATCAGGCAGTTTCAAATGACTTCATGCATCTGTAAGCTTTTAAATGGAAAAACCAAAGTACAAAGAAGTATATTGTTTTGGATCATTCTGCAAATCAAACACATACTTTTAAAAATCAAATGTTCCTTCCCTGTGTTAAGAACAAACCCCAAGTGCCTGATCAGCCAATTATTTCCATGAGGCAAAAATACAGTTATGCAGTTGTTGGTGGAGAAGGCAAAGAATTTCCTTAGCCACCCATGAAGGAAGATGAGGGGCCTTGCCCACTGGCTGGCTACCCTTACAAAGACTGCATGGAAATTTGGTGGACACAGAGCACAATGCTCTATACTTAAGAATATTTTCCGAGGCACAGATGTTTTTCTCTTAACTGTGAACGCTGGCTGACTTGTCTATATCCTTTTTCAGGGCTCAGCAGACAGGATGTCTTGGGAGTAGCCTGTACCCCTATAACTTGGGGCTGATGATTCTTGCTAGATGGAAAATACATCTTTGGCTAGACAGACATGAATCAATATTATACAAAGATGTTTCCATTTTGGGAAGTTCCCAGAGAGAAACCTGTCTTTCTGGCTCTGGGCACATGCAAGTAACCAGCAGGACACCTCAGTGAAAGAGAAAATGGATTTCCAATAGTTTGCCATGATGGTGATATGAGATTATAAGCTCCTAAATATTTTCCTACTGTCTTGTTTTGCAAGCAAAAAGTTAACTCATTTTTCTGGTTAGTGACTCAGTGATTCATTAGGGGTTTCTATAAAGACTTAAAATTGAATCACAGCAAGGAAACTTATTTCAGAGCTAGAATAAAATTATATGACATAAACAACACTGAGTACAAAAACCTGCTTTGAGCCAAACAAATAATATAGAAGCTTTATGCCCACAAATGCAATAGATCAAGTAAACCAGTGATTTTTTTTGAACACTGCAAAGTTCTACTGATTTAGATAATGCCAGTTTGGAAATGCAAGATTGGATAAAAATGTAAAAATAGTATAAATACTATTAACACGCTAATTTTGCTTTTATTAGGATATTTTCATTTCCTAGCAGCTAAATAGTACTTACTTTTTACTACAAATATTACATCGTATGGATGGGCACATTCATCTTACATTTTTTATCTGTATGATAAATTATAACTTAGGTGCTCTCATCAAGTATCTCAAGGATACATTAAATTGCTCAGTAAGAATCCAATTGATATGTACAGAGCACAGAAAAATGCGATTTTAGTCCTTTAATGGGGAGGAATCCACTAGAAAGTTTAAATTTTCTGTCTTTTCTTTAAGCAGTAACATGGTGGTGGGAGAAAAAAATCTAAAAAGAACTGGTTTATGAGACCAAAAAAAAGCAGCATTATTTCTGTGCCATTAAAGTTCCTAACATTTGGTCTTCTTTTCACTAATTTTGAGTTCTATATGAAAGATATAGTAACCAGAAAACCACAAGGCTATTTTTAGGCTTACTTGCTCCGATGTTTCCAGTCTCTCAACCTGGAAAATAATGTTGAAGTTTGAAATCAATGCCATACCTTTCCTGGGGAATACGTTGGTGAACTTCTGCTTGTCTTGGTCGCATGCACATAGACTGCCATGTGTGGCCACAGAAAGACCCTCTTGGGGTGGGGGAGGCATACCATACTGCAGGGGTCAATGTTCACAGTTATTGTTAGTTGGAAGCACCTTGAAGTTCCAGAAAGGACCACAAATGTGAACCATGAAATGCCCCCAAATTAGGAGCCATGTTGAAGAATTCATTAAGATTTCTTTGCATAAAACCATACCCAGAGCGGGTCAGTCTATATGATTTAAATACCTTCTAAATGCCACTATGTGAAAATCCATTTCAGAAGGACACTGCCCACTCCTCTCTGAGCTAATGATGTTTCTAGGACTCTTTTTTTCTATATCATCATTAAATGAAAATAAGGTTTTATTAATATAAACTGGTTTTGACACCAGACCTATGTGACCTCAGGCAAATTCCCTAGTTTCTCTTGCCTTAGTTTCTTCATCTGTAGAACAGTGAAGGTTGTGGTGAGCACTGAATGAGTTACTATGCCTGGCACATAATATCTACTCTGTAATGTCAGTTGTTAACAGTAGCATTATCACTCACCTAATAAATTAGCTCATAAAGTTTGCAGAGAAGCCATCAGAATGAATTTTTTAAAAAATCAATTATAATACAATTCATGATTTTTTTCCAAAATGTAATAAAAAGATTCAGTTTTTCATAAGACCCTAAAATGACTATGAACTTGGCTCAAAATGATCAATCCTAAGCACATCTGCATGCTTTCCAACTTTCCAGCTCAAATAAACTCATGCACAAAGGAGTCCTGTTGTATCAGAAAAGAACTTGCTGATGAAAACTGACACTGATCCTTCTGAGTCATGCCTTCCAGGCACAGGATGGGTAAGGAGATGGGTTCCGTCAGAAGATGATGCTGAAACAGGGGAGCAAACGGGTTCCCCTGCTTCAAGATACTCCTCACTGCCTTCCTTCTGTGTGAATTTCAGGGCTGCTCTTCCCCAACCCACACACATCTGACTGCCATCCTGAAGGTACAAATTTATGATCCCAAAGTATCCAGACTCATCTAAATGTATTCCTAGGTGTTCTTGCTCTCTGGTTGGTCCTGTTGATAGCTAGATATGAGCAAGAAGCCTCCGCCAGCTGCCTGGGTACTCCATTTTCCACACTCCCCCTGCTGAGGGAATCCGGTAGAACACAGAATGCCCTAGTCAGTAGCTTCCACGTAACACATTCTTGGTTTTCCTAGAGCTGGTCAAGAAAGGCTGCTAAACTAAATCTGTCAGCTATTTAGCAGTCTCTGAAGCTAGAGGGACCAATTCTGCAGTCACTGCGCTATTGCTATAACTTACAGTGGTCACCTACTGGCCTGGGGAAGGGAGGATGGTAATTTCCGTTCAAATTTTGGTGTCAGGATTTAATATCAAATAGGGAGAGACTGTTTTCCTCTGTTGCTTGACTCAGAGAAGCACGTGAGGGTCCCAGAGAAAGCTACCACCTCCTTTAGCCTATAGTAAATTTTAGTTGTAGGATCTTTGCTGGTAAGCTATTATTTTAACATAAATATTCTGGGAGGAAGGCAAATTCAAGGCAAAGGAGAACCCTAAATCACAGACACAGTGACAATGCAAATATTTAATGCTGGTGACCAAGTCTGTTATTTCCTAGGAGATAAGAGTTAGCCAGCAGGTTTCTATTGCTTACTTTATCATTCATACATACAAAATTATATATAAACAACACACAAACTGCTTGGAATGCAAACATTCTTTGGTTTACTCATCAAAACAGCAAATAACAAAACAGCAAATCTTATCAGTTAAATAAAAAAGTAACACTTTATTTACCTACCAAACCTTATTAAACATTGAAATGCATTCATTCTCATGTTCTTGTAGCAAGATTCGTTCTTCCCTTCTGCCTCTCCTCCTCCTAAATTAAATTATTCTGATGGGCTCATCACTAAAGTATAGATTGTTTTATCATTCTTAAAAGCACTTACTTTTTATAGTCCCAATATCAGGAATGATCTACATTTTCTGTTTCTTACATTTAAAATAGATATGAAAAATGGAGATTCCATCAGCACATTTTCAAGATGACATACAAGTTAAGCCCTCAGCAAGCATTTCAAGGCAAATGGCATGTCATTTTGGGGAATTTTCATGTTTGAGGAAGTATTACTGTTGCTACTAAGAAACAGGACTCGATTCCGGAAGCATAGTCTTACATTAGACTAAATTATTCATAATGTCAAATACAATTGATTTCTAGAATATTGATTTCAGAGAAGCAGTTTTCTATTTTTCTGAGGGTTCAATTTGAGTGTCTTAATACTTGAATGTCTTAGTTCTTAATTAAGATGGAATTTTTGAATGTCAATTAGAAAGTCTTTAACAAAAGAATCTTTAACAAAAGGTAAACTTGCAAATGGAATTGTTTCAAAAGGAGAAATGACAGTAACAGAGGGTTCTTGGCTTTTAAAAGAGGTACACATACATAGTAAGGAATAAAGGTGAACCAAAATACACAACTCTGTACACGTTAGAAATATCCAATGTGCCACCAACACAAAAACTGCCCCCCAAAAAGATGTCTTGAGGTTTGGAGCCACACGTATCTTTCTTTATATAACTCTGTATTTGCATCATGCAACCATACATCTTTTCCAGGATCTGTTAACTGTTGGGAAGCTTTTAACCAGAATATTTGGCAATACATTTTTCTTCAAATAAAACAAGCCTCATAAGACATTACCATTAATGTCTGACAACTGAATTGGGCAAAGTCTTTCTGAAATATGTGTAATCTTTTAAAACATTCTTGTTTTTCCTTCATAAATCAGCAGCGCTCCATCTTCAAATAAATCATGAGCAGTCACAACCTCAACTCACATACTCATATGTTCTCTTCATCCAACATTTTGTTGATACCATCACACAATTTCTGTAAGTGGGGTTTAAAATTTCCAAAGGGATTATACAAGGCCGCCAAGAAATCACAATCTGAGAAGTGATCAAAGACGTTGTTAACCCGTCCGTGTGACTTGGCGGTGAGGTGACGCTGGATGATCTGGTGCAGCATCTCTCTGCATTCATTCAACAGCTTGGACAGCACGTTCCGGTCAAAGGTGAAGTCCACCTGGTGGAAACTGACCACCGTCATAGCAAGCTGATGAACTTTCTTCTTAAATTTCTCCATCAGTGCCAGCTCATCTTGGTTAAACTGGTTGTTCCTGTAGAGGATGGCCAGCTTGATGACGGTTTTGATGAGGTTTTTGATGATTTTCTCTGCCTCCTTCTTGTTCTGGGTGTACTCTTTGGTCACCCTGTAGAGCTCATCTAGCACTTCACTGCTTGTGTCATCGATGAGGGTGGTGGCAATGGACTTGGATGCCATTTTGCCCAAGATCTTCTTTTGTGCCTGAACGGCCAGGTTTTTGGAATTAAAGACATCTGTAGCCACTAAAAACAAAAGGGGAGGGGGAGATAAAAATTCAGTAAAGACCAGCGAGAGGAGCAAATTAAAAATCTCATCTGGAGGAGTATTTTCCTTCTGATGTTCCCACTCTATGGTTTGCCTCCCACCTACTAACGTTAGCTCTTGGTTCAGAAAGGAACTAAAATAATTTCCCTACATTTGGGGGGCAGAATTAGGTTCTCACTGGTGAAATTAATGGGTGGCTATGTATAATCTTGAAGGTTTTTTGGCAATTCAAGTATTTTATTTATACCTTCTGCTTTATAGCCAATACTTCATTTAGAAGTTAAAGGGCTCTGGAGAGGGGGATGGGAGAAGGATAAATAGGGAACTTCGGATTATCACACACATTACTATATATAAAGTACATAATTAAGGACTTACACACCAAGTACCCTAGCACGGGGATCCCTACTCAGTATTCTGTAATAATCCACATAGGAAAAAAAATCTGAAAAAGAATATATGTATATGTATAACTGAATCACTTTGCTGTACACCAGAAACTAATATAATGCCGTCAATCAACTATACTCCAAAAATATTTTTAAAAAGCTAAAATTTTTAAAAAAGAAGTTAAAGGGCTCTGTTTATAAAGATAGTATGTCTCACGAGGAGTAAGTTTTTATGAGATTTTTCCCTAGTTTAAATTTTATAAGAATCACATAAGGAATATATAGTCAACTTCACAATTGTTCTCCGAGCAACAGTAATTGAGAACAATTTAAAGACATCCTTTTAAATATAAAAGGAAAAAATGTGACAGAGCCAAGATACTGAATAAATTGATAAGTTCGATTTGGAAGCTACTTAAAAAGAAAACCTTGCTCTATAGTCCAAAATTTGCAAAAAGTCAAATTTCCTGAGCCACTGGTCAGCACCTACCAGTTTGATCGTCCTAACCACACTGAGTATCAACTCTCCAGAGCAGAGTGTTGGAAAGAAATATTCTCTGGAGAACTCATTATCACTTGCTATGTCTAATGAATGGCCACTGTGCTCTTTACATTTTTATATGATTTGAGGAAATAACCCTTCGGTATGAGCAATGAAATGTGCCACATGAAGAACACACTTTGAGAAAGCAGATCCTTAGTGTTCACTTCTGGAATTATCATAACTTAACTGGACAGAGATTAAACATACAATTAGAGTTGTATGTATTAAGAATTAATAAGACACTGTGATGCTCTCTATAGCCAGTCAGTGAATATGCTCAATAAATGTTTATTCCCCAAACCAAGTTTAGTTGTTCTCCTCTCCAGAATTCTGCCCCCACTTTGTGCATGCTGCTCCACTACAACCATGCTCCCTCCCTCTTTTCTGAGGTGCCTGAGTGTTGGAAAGCGGTCACTCAGCAATGAAAGATGAAAAGCTTAAAAATACAGATATGCAGGAATGAGTCAGGGCATCAATGATATTATTAGAAATAATTAGGAAATTATTTCTAGCTTGAACATGTTAGCAACATTAGAAAACAAAAAGGTAGCTGCTTTCCAAGTCCAGGCTGGGAAGGTCTATAAGAAAGTAACTCCCTCGATGTGGAACTGCCATGTCAGATTTGAAATCAGGGCCAAAGTAGCTCATGGTATACAGTACAAGTAGCTGTGAATTACCTAATTACCAGGATGTCATTCAGAACTCTACACGGCCATATACCCTGAAAGAATATCCCGATGGAACTAGAGATGGTCGTCTCACAAAGGTTGGTATTTAAACTTGTGAAACATGAACTGAAACTGCAGAACTGAAATAGATTTTGAGAAAGAAATGGAAAGTGAAAAGGCACGAGAAATAGCCAACTTGTTGAAAGTTTTCAGGCTTTTTAATACTTTGATCATGTAAGTAGTAGTTCATTATTTATTCCTACTTTTCAATGGTTTGCAAGAGTGCATGGCCTCACACTAAAGAATGTATGTCAAAATGAATGTAGCTCATTCATGTAGTTAGTATTATCAAATTAATAAGACCAAGGACCATCTTCCATGACTGAACTTAAGACACAGAACTCTACAAATAATAAACCTGATTTATACAGGAAGGGATACCCCCATATTTTCAGACACACTAGGATTTCAGGAATTTATTTTATATAAAGTTGAAAGGTTATTCTGTTTCTCTTTGCAACCCCATGACTGTACCCTGCCAGGCTCCCCTGTCAATGGGATTCTCCAGGCAAGAATACTGGAATAGGTTGCCATTCCCTTCTCCAGGGGATCTTCCTGACCCAGGAATCAAATCTGGATCTCCTGCATTACAGGCAGATTCTTTACTGTCTGAGTTACCAGGGAAACCCATACACTATATAAGAAGGGATACTCCCAAATTTTCGGATACACAGTAACTAGGATTTCAGCAATTTATTTTATATAAATTTGAAAGGCTATTCTGTTTTTAATTGATTAGAATGTGGCACAGTCTAGAAACATCCCATCAGGAATTTACTGCAATGCCTAGGAAATGGCAATACAATATATTCTGAAATAACCCAAATCAGAGAGAGAGAGTTTGAAAGACTCTCCTGTGCTCCTCTTTCCAAGGCTGGACTTGCAAGTTTGTACCTCTAGTAGGCTACTTTTAAAAATTAAACCTAAATGTCCCATTTAATTGCAAATAAAGACAATAATAACTCTCTGGTGTAGCACATTTAACTTCTTGCAAGAGAAAGGCTGCTGCCCACAAAGCAAGATCGTTCCTCATTTACTGAGAACCAAATCTGAACCAGGACAGAGAAGCTGATCTCTGAGGCTTTCACATTCGTTTCTGAGGAACTTCAAACCCTGCTCCAGAAATACAGCAGCAGCTTCACACTTGCATTTTACCCTCTGGATTATATCCAGTACAGTCATCTTTGAAAATGAGGACGAAGCTGTTGCTCCCTGCTCCGAGGGGAAGACACACGTGCAGTACATTTCTTTCCATTAGTGAAGGCCTTTTCAGAGCCAACTGGGAGTTGTGGCTGAGAGTTGCTGGCCAGGATTGTGTGGTCTGTGATCATGAAATATGATTGCTTTTTTTTCTTTGCAAATTAACTGCCTTTAGCCACTCCTGCTCAGGCTTGTTTGTCAGTGCTACATCCTCCACTAGATCGATGAAATGTCTGGTGTATCTCACAGCTAGTCCTGGACCACATTTTTCTGCTTCACAATCCTCGTCCCTGAGTGATCTCATCCACTTCCATGGCTTCAGATATCACCCACAGGCCAATGACTCCCACTGTTGCAACTCAGCCCTGACCTCCTTTCCAGACTCATTTTGCAAACACACTCAAGGATTTTCTTTTCCTTGGCTATTGTGCAGGCATCTCAAATGTACCATGTCCAAAACTGAATCCTTGATTCCTTCCTGTCCCCCAGATTGCTACTCCCCCACTCGACTGTCTTAATTAACAGCATCCCTTCTATCCATGTGCTCAAGTCAGAGACCTGGGAGTTGTTCACCATACCATCCCCTCCCTTACCTAGTCCAGTACCAAGTTCTTTCCATTCTACTTTCCTCCAGTTGTCTAAATTCTATTCACTTCCCTCTATCTCCATGGACCACAGCCCCAATCCAAGCCCCTTCCCAATCTCTTCCCACACAGCAGCCAGGGTTTTTATGTAAATCTGAAAACGATGCTTCACTTAAATTCTCTGCTAACCATCATACTTCCTTGTTCCTGAAATCTTCATCATTTGCTTACATTTTCATTGTCTGTCTTATTTTACTAGAATCTACGCACTCTGAGAGCAGAAGTTGTATATCGTATTCACTGTGTCGCCCCTCTAGGCCAACGACGGCGCCTGGTGCCTGAGACTTCTGACAGAAGCAGAAGCTAATTGCCCCTCTCTCCACTGTCTTTACACACTTCTCCACGAAACATGCTGACCTGAGCAATGAGAGCCCAAATACATGTGTGGGTGCTTTGCTGTTAAGCTAGAGAAACAGATATCTTCTTTACCTGGTTAAATATGTGCTTTTCTTCTTCTGAAGTGCACCTCAGACTGTGGTTTCTCTTATTGTCATCAACCAGTTCTTTTGAAGAGCAAGATTTAGCAACTTAAGTATCCATTATCAGGTGAACGGATAAAGATGTGGTACATGTATGCAACGGAACATTACTCAACCATAAAAAGAAAGAAATATTACCATCTGCATCTACATGGACGGACCTAGAGATTATCATTCTAAGTGATATGATATCATTCACATGTGTGGAGTCTAAAAAAATTGTATAAATGAACTTATTTACCAAACAGAAACAGACTCACAGTCATAGAAAATAAACTATGGCTACCAGAGAGGCTGAGGGAGAGAAGGAACTAGGAGTATGAGATAAGCATACATGTGTGAGCGTGCTCTGTCACTCAGTCATGGCTGGCTTTCTGCGGCCCCGTGGACTGCAGCCTGCCAGGCTAGTCTGTCCATGGAAGTGTTCACGGCAAGAACACTTCACTATGGTATAGTGAACCCAGTAGTCGGTTGCTGTTTTCTACTCTGGGGGATCTTCCAACCCAGGGATCGAACTCGTGTTTCCTGCATCTCCTGCACTGGCAGGTGGATTCTTTACCACTCTGCCGCCTGGGAAGCCCCTAATATATATGTGCTACCTACTGTACAGCACAGAGAACTATATTCACTGTCTCGTAACAATCTATAATGGAAAGTAATCTGAAAATATGTAATTGACTATATATTACTCTACTGTACATGTGAAGCTAATATAACTTTGCAGATTAACTATAATTTTTTTAAAATGTAACCATTAAAAAAATAAAGAGGAAAGACTTATTATGTACAGTGAGAAAACCTCAAAGGACAATAATACAAATATTTAGTGTAAAAGCAGGGTACAGCGGTTCTGTCTTGAGCTACAGTGGAAGATTAAACATACCCACCTTTCACCCTGTCTGGATCTGTGATGAAACATATAACCAAAGGTATGCCTGGGAAGCAACTGAGATATATGAATAAATGTTCTCAAAGAAGAAAGTGCTAGAAGTACTGATTTACTTGAGTTTGAGAATACACATGTATGTTGTTGACTAATGAGAAATGATGCTTTATATATATATATAAAGGATTACCACGACATTAAAACTATTTAAATAGTTTACAGAAATAGGTGTGACTGCTATTTGATATCTGCTTATCTCGCTGCCTCTCCTCTGTGTCTTTACATCTCCTTTCTTAGCTTAATCAATAGTCTATTTCGGCAATGTTTGTTGTAAGGCAAACTGATTTTTAGGGGTACTGGTTTTAGTATCAACAGTTATAAATTTGGAGATAAATACTGGTGTCAAAACCATAACGACCCCTTTATACAAGAAAAAAAAGTGCTTAGAAGGGGAAAAAGTAACCCAAAACTTTTCATGACACTAATGAATGAAAACCTCTAGTTTTCTGAAATTAACAACAGTAGCCCATAACATTCAAAAAACTAAGATCATGGCATCCAGTTTCATCACTTCATGGCAAATAAATGGGGAAACAATGGAAACAGTGACAGACTTTATTTTCTTGGGCTCCAAAATCACTGCAGATGGTGACTGCAGCCATGAAATTAAAAGATGCTTGCTCCTTGGAAGAAAAGCTATGACAAACCTAGACAGCATATTAAAAAGCAGAGACATTACTTTGCCGACTAAGGTCCATCTAGTCAAAGCTATGGTTTTTCCAGTAGTCATGTATGTATGTGAGAGCTGGACCATAAAGAAGGCTGAGTGCTAAGAATTGATGCTTTTGAACTGTGGTGTTGGAAAAGACTCTTGAGAGTCCCTTGGACTGCAAGGAGATCCAACCAGTCAATCCTAAAGGAAATCAATCCTGAATATTCTATTCATTGGAAGGACTGATTCTGAAGCTAAAGCTCCAATTCTTTGACCACCTGATGCGAAGAGCCAATTCGTTAGAAAAAAACCCTGATGCTGGGAAAGATTGAAGGCAAGAGGAGAAGGATATGACAGAGGATGAGATGGTTGGATGGCATCACCAGTTCAATGGACATGAGTTTGAGCAAGCTCTGGGAGATAGTGAAGGACAGGGAAGCCTGGCACGCTGTAGTCCATGGGGTGATCAAAAGTCAGATACGACTGAGTGACTGAACAGCAACCACAAAACCTGTAACATTGGCTTCTCAGGTGCCTCAGTGGTAAAGAGTCCGCCTGCAATGCATGAGACACAAGGGATGCAGGTTTGATCCCTGGGTGGGGAAGATCCCCTGGAGGAGGGCACAGCAACCCACTCCAGTGTTCTTGCCTGGAGAATCCCATGGACGGAGGAACCTGGCGGGCTGTAGTCCACAAGGTCACAAAGATTCAGACATGACTGAAGTGACTGCGCGCGCGCACGCACACACACACACACACACACACACACACACACACACACACACACACACCATTACCCCAATTAAGAAACTGCTAATATAGTGAGGTACTCAAGTCACTTTCTTTATAACCTCACCTGCAAACACATAATTTCTTTACCCATGAAATTTGTTATACTTGGAACTTTGAAATGGTGACTACAGATGCATGTATATGTCATTACTAATTCTTGCCTAGTTAAAATTTGATCCAGTGGGCCCAGTATTAGGAAAGATGGAAAAGAAAACAATTTGGACAGCATGTCTGGCTGCTGTGGTCTGTTAACAGAAGTTCTTTAAACTAGCATGTAAAACCTTAGCTTTCTTGCATTTGAATTACTCCTAATCTAAACAGGGCTTAGTAAAAGATTGCTTTGGGGTATACAAGTGGTCATAACCAACAGTAAACACTTCACAAGAAGTCAAATGGCTAAGAGTTGACCCCCTATATCAGGATTTGATAGCGCTCTAGGAGGAAAGAAAGGAATTGTGGAGCCCCTGGTGATGTATTTGTGACACCAGCCTCCATACAAACATTCCAGGGTGGAAAATTCAACAGGATAGAGAAGAAACAATAAAAGAAAGAAAGAACAGAGTGAGGGGTGGGGAGAGGGCCACAGCCAGCAGAAGCAGCAGAGATTCAGACTGCGAGAGGGGCTGACCCTGGAAGGCCAGAAACACTGACCACGGCAGCAAGCAGAGGCATCTTATCCGGAGAGAAAAGACGAGTGCCAGGAACCTTAATCCCTTATCACCTTCAGGCCACACAGACGGGGACCCTAACACAAAAGAATATACTCTTGGGAAAATCAATACAACTATGGTTCTTAAACCTGATGTTGATGGCAAATTTGGGGGTGCATGCATTTTGCTGACCCCAGGTGCTTGAAAACCAGTGGTGTGCCTCATCACAGGGACAAGCTAAGTCATTCAGGCTGTGTTTCCTACCACCTTTAGAAAAGCACATGCTCATTTTAAAAGGCAACATATTAAAGAAGACAAATGTCAGGGAAGACAGTGACTTTAACAGGGGGCAAAAAAGAAAAAAAAATCACGGGATGGCTTTTAATGGAGTCCTGGAAATTGTAAAGCACCCACTTGCAGACTCCTTTCCTTCTTCTGCACGTAGTTGGTTCACAGCTCTTAAGCAAGTCTGGTAGTATTGCAGTTGGCTCTTGGCCACAGATACAGATAAATTCTGTCTACTGGAGGTTTAATTGCTTCCTCATTTTCTTGTCTGCCTGTGCAGCACATAGCATTCTCCTTTGAAACGATCATCAGAGCTTACTGGTTCCTCATTAATGAACGAGTTAAGTAATATCTTTGCCATGTCCATTTTGTATTTTTATGAGTCATGAGTTGATCTTAAAAATATACCCTTTAACACATAATAGAATTTTTCCTACAAAACCATGTGAAGTAAAAACAAAACAAAACTGCAGTACATATCATTCTTTAGAGAGAACTCATACACATTTTCTATGGCAACTGACTTTTCCAGGGTCCTGGAAGAGTGTATTAATACAAGTCCAATATTCTGTAGCTAACGGTTCCATGAAGCCATAGGGCTTAGGGATATGACGGGCTTCCCTGGCGGCTCAGTGGTAAAGAACCTGCCTGCTACTCCAGGCAGACAGAGGAGACGTGGGTGCAGTCCCTGGACAGTGAATCACCTGGAGGAAGAAATGGCACCCCACTCCAGTATTCTTGCCTGGAAAATCCTGTGGACAAAGGAGCCTGCCAGGCTACAGTCCATGGGACTGCAAAGTGTTGGTCACAACTGAGCGACGGAGCACGCAGGCAGAGGGGTATTACTGAGACTCTATTTCTCTATCTACAAGATGGGATTCATGATCCCCACCAACTGGAGTTGCTGCAAAGATAAATGGACATGGACCATAAAGGAGGATCTCACAGAATACCCGGCACAGAAGTTTCCTCCACAGGTTTGCTTAAAGAAGTCAACAAATTATACCTCAAATACCTTCTGATGCTCCCTAGTACTGAATGACATTTGGTGAAAATCAATTAACTCCTTCTGGACTCAATATGGAAATACAAAATGCTTAGAAATGCAAAATACCTGATGACTGTATGAAGACAGAGACTTCACATACTTTAGTGAATAACGAGTTATAGAATCTTTTCCATGATGACATTAAAAAAAAATTAACATATATTAAATTTTTCTTTATCAGGGAATTTCTTTCTCTCTCTCTTTTTTTTTTCAGGTAGATTTCAGTACCACCAGGACTCTGATAGGTAACACAAGTATATTTTGTCTAGGAAAAACTGGCCCATGGAGAACAGAATCAAACTCTGAGGAGTGGAAAAAGACAAACAGTATCAACATCCTCACAAGGCTGTGTGATAGTGGGTAAAATCTAAAAGGAAATGGGCCAAATATAAAGCCAAAGTGAAAACCCACAGCAGACGAGATTACTCCACGAAGTCACAGCTTCACCCCCAGACTTTCCAAAGCTTTCCAGAGAACCAGAGACGCAAAGGCAGAGCTTTCTGCTAGGTGAGAACAGCATGGATGGAAACAAAAGATCAAGGTCAAGAATCCTGCACTTTAGACTTGGCTGCAGTTTAACTTCTTCGTGTCTGTTTTCTCATCTACTAAGTGGGGCATCATTTCAAGGTGGTTTGGCTTAAGTTAGATTTGTGTGTGTGTGCTAAGTCACTGGGTCGTGTCTGACTCTTTGCGACCTGATGGACTGGAGCCTGCCAGGCTCCTCTGTCTGTAGGATTCTCCAGGCAAGAATACTGGAGTGGGTTGTCATTTCCTTTTCCAGGGATTTTCCCAACCCAGCAAGTGAACCTGGGTCTCTTATATCTCCTGTATTGGCTGGTGGGTTCTTTATCATTAAAAGTCAGAAAACTCCAGCAGTGTGCTTCTGGGCTCATGACTACATATCACAAATGCACACTGAGTTTTGCTTCCTTATTTAATACACTTGAGGTAGAGAAGCAGGAATTCAAATCCAACATTTGCACACACTGTGTTCTTTCTACTCGTTTCTCCTTATATCTTCTATTTTCCAAATTTGTGGACACGAGAAATTATGCCCTGAAGAAAACACTGGGAAGCTTTTCCCCTGTGTGGTCTTGAGCCATTTTTGTTGTTTTGATTCTGGAATCATTTCATTTTGATTTTGGGTTCAACTGTACGTTTTTGATGCCTGTGGCTTAATTTTGTGATGACTTCGAAATTGAAAATGTCATTTCCTAAGTTTCAGTACCATTAAGTCCATATTAGACTCCATCTCTGCTTTTTGTTATTGTTTTGTTTTTTCCAGTTAATTTGCTCCATAAATCATGAGATGACTTGATCACTTTCTAGAAAGCATAAACTCCAACAAGATATGCCTAACGCATTTAGATCCACTAATAACAGGGCTGGAAGAAAGTTTGATGATATCTTATGAAGGGGTATGGTTGGATTCCATGGAATGTCAGTCTTGTAAATATTAGAAGAACAGAGATTACAGGAATAGAAATGGATTTTGTGGCTACCTACTCAGAGTGAGAGGTTAACAGTCACGAGAACCCACTGGCTAGTCACTGTATTTTGAACTTAATACCACATTATCCCCAGAACTGCCTAGAATCTGCACTATCTTACTGAAGCTTCACAACAGTCTCAGGGGGAGGTTATTATCCCCATTTACAGATATGGTAAATGAGGCCCAGAGAAATTAACTTGCTTTCTCAGGGTCGTACGTCAGTAAGTGGAAGAGATGAACTTGATTCCAGATATGTCTAACTCCAACCTATTCTCTTAAGAGTTCTGCTATAACATACAAGCATAAAACAACAACAACAACAAAAAAACTGTTTCTTGAAGTATGGGAATAGGAAGACCTAATAATATTTGATAAAGTGAAATGAAATAAAAGAAAAATAAAAAAGATAAAAGGTCTTCTCTGGGGTAAGAAATGGATTCAATAAAACAGATCAATCCAACTGGGTTTGAAATAGCCTGTATTTCTAGGGAAAACCCAGAGTAGCTTCAAAACATTTTAAAATGAAATTTAAAAAACAATATGCTTATATTACTCAAAAGACATAATATAAATATTTAAAGTGAGAAGTCTCACTTTCAGCTTTGCTACCCGTTGAACAGTCCTGACCCTGACCGCTGCTTTCCAGAGACAGCTGTTCTTTTGGTATCCCTTCAGGGTTGCTGTCTTCTCTGCACAGATGAGCATATATATGAATAGACAGATATCGAGCAGGGTGAAGAGGTTTTTGTTGTTGTTCAGTCACTAAGGTGTGTCTCACTCTTGGCGACTCCATGGATTACAGCATTCCAGGCTTTCGTTCCTTCACTATCTCTCGGAGTTTACTCAAATTCATATCCACTGAGTTGGTGATGCTATCTAACCACCTCATCCTCTGTCTCCCCCTTCTCCTCTTGCCCTCAGTCTTTCCCAGCATCAGGGTCTTTTCCAACGAGTCGGTTCTTCAAGTCAGGTAGCCAAAGTGTTGGAGTTTCAGCTTCAGCATCAGTTCTTCCAATAAGTATTCAGGATTGATTTCCTTTAGAATTGACTGGTTTGATCTCCTCATTGTCCAGGGGACTCCTAAGAGTTTTCTCCAGAATCACAATTTGAAAGCATCAATTCTTCAGTGCTCAGCTTTCTTTACACTCCAACTCTCACATCAGTATATGATTACCAGGAAAACCATAGCTTTGACTATACAGACTTCTATTGTCGGCCAAGTGATGTCTTTCTTTGCTTTTTAATATGCTGTCTAGGTTTGTTATAGCTTTCCTTCCAAAGAGCAAGTGTCTTTTAATTTCATGGTTGCAGTCACTGTCCACAGTGATTTTTGAATCCAAAAAATAAAATCTGTCACTGCTTCCACTTTTCTCCCTTTTATTTGCCATGAAGTGATGGGACCAAATCCCATGATCTTAGTTTTTTGAATGTTGAGTTTTAAGCCAGCTTTGTCACTCTCCTATTTCACCCTCATCAAGAGGCATTAAGAAGTCTTACAGGTTTGTAATTCTTATTAATGCTATTTTTGAGTGATGAGAGACTAACCCGATTAATTCCAATTTATGAAATTCTGTAATTCCTTGCACGACTAGGACATAAAATGGTGAGATGCCAGAGGCACATGGCTGTTATCTTTATTCCCATTCACATGACAGCAATAAGAGTCCTTCAGTGAGTGGTGGGAAGGCAGCAAGGTTGAAAACAGAGGTCTTTACTTAACTGGGGCAGGGGGAGGTTATGATTAGAGAAGTTGTGCAGTTTATCATCCTAATGGGATCCCTCTGCAAAGGGTACTATTAGCAATTACGCTCTGACAACAAATCTGTGTCTCTTCCAGCAGGTAAATGTAAGTGGTCACTAAAGACTACTTAAGTACTGAAGCATTAAAGGCACTCAAGACTAAATAAGAAAGGGTCAAAAGTCAGGGTTACCCAAATATTTAGGACCTGAGAAATTTCTTGGGAGCCCCACATGAGCACTAGCTAGCTTTTATTCTGAATTATGTTAAAAACAAAAACCCAATTCTTCAAGAAGTTAAGAGTCTTAAGCGAGGGGTGAGGGCTAATTCCCTCTAGCTAGATAAGTTTGGGAAACAGTGTATATGAGGGACAAGGGTCCCATTTGAGTTGCAAAAAAAGGACTAATAATATTAAAGGTCTTGAGGATTAGTGGAGTAAAGGAACATTTTAACTTTACTTACTCAGGTTTTTCAAACTACACAGATGACCCATTAACAAATTTGTAGGCTAAGATCAGTGAAAATTATTGGCTAACAAATGAACCTGAGTTCTTGCTATTCCTCTGAAATGGATTCATAATTGTCTCCTGTAATTAGGGTAGGGCAGGACAGGCAGTCAGGCAAAAAGACAAGCAAGGTGGTGACCGTGAGCCTGGGCTTTAGAGGCTCACTGTCTGGGTCAGAAACCTAGTTTGGCTATTGAGTGCTGGGTCTCTGGGGCTAGTTACCTAACTTCTCTGTGCCTTGGTTTCCCCACATGCAAATGAGGATACCGGAGGTTTTTATGATGATTAAATGGGAATAATCCATACAAAGTGCTTAGGAGAGCGCCAGGTGTTAAAAAATAACATCAATTAACGTCGAATATTAATACTATTGTCATTAATGTTGTTATCCCTATTCTTAAGGTAGGTAGGTACTGTTGCCATTCAGCTGGTGCGGGAGAAGAGTCTTGTGATCATGATTTGTGAAACAGGAGTGAGGAGAGATGACAGGACATTAACCCAAAGACATGAACCATTCAACGAAACTTCTGAGTGTTCATAATGTATCAGATACTGCAGTTTCAGAGATAAACAACCTATCTTTTCTGTCCAGACACTCAAGTCTAAGGTGGAGTGGAGGCAGGAAGCAGATGGTTACACAGCTCAGCAGAATCCTGAAAGTAATGGTAGCAAAGAGAAGGAACAATAATTTTGTTGGAATGAAAGAAATTAGGTTTGAGGAAGGTTTCACAAGTAGAGACTGACCCAAGAGGCAGCCTTGGAAGAAAAAGAAGATTCTGCCTTAACAGAAATAAATGTGACTGCATTCCAGAGCTGGCCCACAGAATTTCAACAAGAGAGTTAGGAATGAAAAAGTCTGCCCAGCAGTGTACCCCTATGTGAGAAACCCAAGGAGGCATGTAGGTACTATGGATTTTAGAGAAACTTTTTAGTTTTAATTGAAGGATAATTGCTTTACAATGTTGTGTTGGTTTCTGTTGAACAACAAAGTGAATCAGCTATAAGTATATATATATATATCCCCTCTGAATTGAGCCTCCCTCTCACGCTGTGCTCCCCACCACCCTCTCACCCCACTAGGTCATCACTTTAGAGAAACCTTAAACTCAAACTATGTATAATTTGTTGTCAAGGCCAGGAAAATTTCCTACAATGGTACTCAGTTTCTGAGAAAGCTTTGGTAGGGAAAGAACAGATACAGCAGGAAATGGGCAGCAATCTCTTTGGCAAGGGCTGTGAGTATCAGAAGGTCTGGAGCTTTCTAGAAATGCATTGTTGGACATACTGAATCTGAATCCTCAGGACTGCAGTCTAAGCAGCTGTATTTGGAGGAAGCACCGTGATGGATGGTTCTGATGGAGGGTAATGGTAGAAGATCCCTATTCTGAGGTGTACTTCTACAACATAATACTTTATAATTTTCAACAGACATACTTTGGCCATGAAGGCATGCTGTAAATAGCCTATGAACAGATGTAAGTGAAAGTGAGAGTGTTAGTCCCTCAGTTGTGTCCGACTCTTTGCAACCCTATGGATTGTAGCTCGCCAGGCTCCTCTGCCCATGGGATACTCCAGGCAAGAATACTGCAGTGGGTTGCCATGCCCTTCTCCAGAAGGATCTTCCTGACTCAGGGATCGAACTCCAGTCTCCCGCATTACAGGCAGATTCTTTACCATCTGAGCCACTACGGAAGCATATGAACAGATGTAACTCCTCAAATTTTTTTCACCCAAAGCTAGATGTGAGTTTGCACACAGAATCCAGAGAAAATATTTTCACAATAGAGCTTATTCCATTCAGGCCTCAAAGAGGACAGAAAAGTTACCCTCTTTATATGATACTTTAATCAAAACTTGAACAGGACCTAACTCTATCACTAGGCTTCACATGAGTTTGAAATTAAATAAAAATATCCTGCAAGTGTTTATACCAAACTGACTTTAGTGAGCTTTTCTTTTCTTTTTAAATTAAATGAAACCTTCCTTATTTATCATATGGGATTAGGATACTTTATGTTTTTCTTAAAGATTTTTCAGTTAAGCTGGGTTTATTTACATACCTTCTTGAGGACATGAAGCCTTTCCATTGTTGATATAAGCCAAGCTTCTACCAGATTACAGAGGAAAGTCCTCCAAACAAGCCCCATGATGTTCTATACTTTTCCACTCCCTAAGTTCTCCCATCCTGCCAGAGGCCCTGGCTCCTCATGAATATTTATATTCACTCCTGTGCTACGAAAACCAGTAACAGACTTAAAATGCCAACACACTAGAGTGCAGTTTAGCTACTGAGCCACCCCTAAAACTGGAATGGGTGATCAGCACACCCTTTCAGGTCTCCTCAGGCTGCTCCTGGCTATATAACACAGACAACCAGACAACCAAATTACAGCAGACATTTGCGTGGCATGCCATAGTCTGCAAAATATTTTTAGGATAACACTTTCATGTGTTTATGAAAGGCTTTGTTCTAGCTTGGTCCTCTTACTATTATGTAACTCTGAGGGAGCAGATGAGAGAATTGAGGCTCTACAGTCAAGGGACTTGTCCAAGGGCATTTAATGAGGGGCACAGCTAGGGTCCATGGCAGTCAATTACGGTGCACGGCTGCTCTGCTAGAAAAGTGAAATTAAGAGAAGGTATACTCTGCTCTGCAAGAAGATATACTCTTCATGAGTTTTCTAGCAAATGCTGTGATGTGGCTGAGCCAGCTATATAATCTCACTTCTTAGAGCTTATCTACTCCCCAAGACAAAGCAACTCCTCGAACTGAAAAAAAAAAAAAAAAAGAGGCTATGTCTTACACATCAGAAGAGAGAGGGAAAAAAAGGAAAGCAAAATGATGTCTCCACCATGTTTCACTCCTGAAAAAGTCCTGCTCATCCTTAAAGGCTCAGTTTAAATGCCACCTCTTCCAAGAAATTTTTCCAAAGTACAGTGGCAAAGTAATCTAAATTCAAAGGAAAGAATAAAACGTTCCCTCTTCCAATCTATTTTCTGCCTTGTGGGAGAGTTAACTTTCTGTCTTAGCTTACTTGATCATGATCATTGACAACTAAGGGACCATTCTGTCTAGGCATCTCCCTCTTCATCAAAGTGTTTAACACGTGTCTCCCAGCTTCCATGGAGTGAGACAAAGTCCACTGCTCCTGTCTGCCTCCCTGGAACCTATCACTATCTTTACCAGTAATTCAGAAAGACGTATCAGGGAATCAACTCCACGTCACATATCTCAGTTCAGTTCAGTTCAGTCGCTCAGTAATGTCCTACTCTTTGTGACCCCATGAACTGCAGCATGCCAGGCCTCCCTGTCCATCACCAACTCCTAGAGTCCACCCAAACCCATGTCCATTGAGTTGGTGATGCCATCCAACCATGTCATCCTCTGTCGTCCCCTTCTCCTCCTGCCCTCAATCTTTCCCAGCATCAGAGTCTTTTCAAATGAGTCAGCTCTTTGCATCAGGTGGCCAAAGTACTGGGGTTTCAGCTTCAACATCAGTCCTTTCAAAGAACACCTAGGACTGATCTCCTTTAGGATGGACTGGTTAGATCTCCTTTCAGTCCAAGGGACTCTCAAGAGTCTTCTCCAACACCACAGTTCAAAAGCATCAATTCTTTAGCCCTCAGCTTTCTTTATAGTCCAATTCTCACATCCATACATGACCACTGGAAAAACCATAGCCTTGACTGGACAGAGCTTTGTTGGCAAAGTAATGTCTCTGTTTTTTAATATGCTGTCTAGGTTGGTCATAACTTTCCTTCCAAGGAATAAGTGTCTTTTAATTTCATGGCTGCAATCACCATCTGCAGTGATTTTGGAGCCCAGAAAAATAAAGTCTGACACTGTTTCCCCATCTATTTGCCATGAAGCGATGAGATCAGATGCCATGATCTTCGTTTTCTGAATGTAGAGCTTTAAGCCAACCTTTCCACTCTCCTCTTTCACTTTCATCAAGAGCCTCTTTAGTTCTTCTTCACTTTCTGCCATAAGGGTGGTATCATCTGCATATCTGACGTTATTGATATTTCTCCCCTCAATCTTGATTCCAGCTTGTGCTTCTTCCAGCCCAGAGTTTCTCATGATGTACTCTGCATGTAAGTTAAATAAGCAGGGTGACAATATACAGCCTTGACGTACTCCTTTTCCTATTTGGAACCAGTCTGTTGTTCCATGTCCAGTTCTAACTGTTGCTTCCTGACTTGCATACAGATTTCTCAAGAGGCAGGTCAGGTGGTCTGGTATTCCCATCTTTCTCAAAATTTTCCACAGTTTACTGTGATCCATACAGTCAAAGGCTTTGGCATAGTCAATAAAGCAGAAATAGATGTTTTTCTGGAACTCTCTTGCTTTTTCAATGATCCAGCGGATGTTGGCAATTTGACCTCTGGTTCCGCTGCCTTTTCTAAAACCAGCTTGAACATCAGGGAGTTCACGGTTCACATATTGCTGAAACCTGGCTTGGAGAATTTTGAACATTACTTTACTAGCATGTGAGATGAGTGCAATTGTGCAGTAGTTTGAGCATTTTCTGGCATTGCCTTTCTTTGGGATTGGAATGAATACTGACCTTTTCCAGTCCTGTGGCCACTGCTGAGTTTTCCAATTGCTGGCATATTGAGTGCCACACTTTCACAGCATCATCTTTTAGGATTTGAAATAGTTCAACTGGAATTCCATCACCTCCACTAGCTTTGTTCGTAGTGATGCTTCCTGAGGCCCACTTGATTTCACATTCCAGGATGTCTAGCTCTAGGTGAGTTATCACACCATTGTGATTATTTGGGTCGTGAAGATCTTTTTGTACAGTTCTTCTGTGTATTCTTGCCACCTCTTCTTAATATCTTCTGCTTCTGTTAGGTCCAGACCATTTCTGTCCTTTATCGAGCCCATCTTTGCATGAAATATTCCCTTGGTAGCTCTAATTTTCTTGAAGAGATCTCTAGTCTTTCCCATTCTATTGTTTTCCTCTATTTCTTTGCATTGATTGCTAAGGAAGGCTTTCTTATCTCTCCTTGCTATTTCTTGGAACTCTGCATTCAAATGGGTATATCTTTTTTTTTCTCCTTTGCTTTTCACTTCCCTTCTTTTCACAGCTTTTGTAATGCCTCCCCAGACAGCCATGTTGCTTTTTGCATTACTTTTCCATGGGGATGGCCTTGATCCCTGTCTCCTGTACAATGTCACAAGTCTCCATCCATAGTTCATCAGGCACTCCGTCCATCAGGTCTAGTCCCTTAAATCTATTTCGCACTTCCACTGTATAGTCATAAGGGATTTGATTTAGGTCATAGCTGGATGGTCTAGTGGTTTTCTCCACTTTCTTCAATTTCAGTCTGAATTTAGTAATAAGGAGTTCATAATCTGAGCCACAGTCACCTCCTGGTCTTGTTTGTGCTGACTGTATAGAGCCCCTCCATTTCTGGCTGCAAAGAATATAATCAATATGATTTCAATGTCAACCATCCGGTGATGTCCATGTTTAGAGTCTTCTTTTGTGTCTAGAGCTTAACAAATGGGTTTTCTTATACTCCATGGACAAAAACATAGTCCCAACTGTGGGATGTTAAATACCTTTTGTTTTAAAGAAGAATAATCTATATAAAAGATATGCATTTTCATTTCTTTTCTCTCTCTCTCTCTCTTTTTTTCTTTTGGTCTACTGCTTTTCTCTTGTCTTTTGCCAAAACATACAGAATAACCAGCCACTTTTATTTGGCGAAGTGACCATATTTAGCTAACTGAATCTGTACTGGAAATGTTCTGGCATCTTCCATGAAAATATCCCAAACCCATCTGTTTGAGTATTTTAGGAGCAGTAACCTCTTGCCCGCAGCTTGGGCATCTCTCAACTATGCCTCTTGGCACAGCCTCCCAACATTCTTGTCAAAACCTTTCCCCAATAACTGTTTGATAAGGTTAAGCTAGTTAAGCATTTTAGAGCCACGTCAAGTCCTAAGAGGCTAGATTCCATTAAAGGTAAGCAAATGGTAAGATGAGATTTGCTGGGTCTTAAAGTAAATTATCTCATTCCAAATATCAAGATATACTGAAGAGGGTTACAGAACCAGTGTGCTTACTGCTGGTTACCTCCAGAGTGGCACTCGGTTCTCTGTGAAGTGATTTCTACCCCTCTTTCTAATGTTTTCCCCCGCTCCTAATGCTCAGGTATCCTCCATTGTTTATTTAGATTAGGATGCCTTATAGAGGTTGCAACCTAGACACCCTGTTGTTTGCCCCATATAGTATCGTATTCTTTTTTTCTTCTTAATTAATTAATGTACTTTAATTGGAGGTTAATTACAATATTGTGGTGGGTTTTGCCATACATCGACATGAATCAGCCACGGGTGTATGTGTGTCCCCACATCCTGAACCCCCTCCCACTTCCCTCCCCACCCCATCTCTCTGGGTTGTTCCAAAGCACCAGCTTTGAGTGCTCTGCTTCCTGCATCGAACTTGCACTGGTCATCTATTTCACATATGGCAATTGTATTCTTAGAATTAGTGGGTCATTTAAAAACTTGAAAAATGTAGCTTCAAATTCTGTGTTTCTGATTTTTCTTCTGGCTAATCATACGGTCTGACCAAAACGGGCCCACATTACCACATGGCAAGCATGTGGGTCTTGAGGTAAACTGTGGCTGTGTGCCTTTAGAAGGAGGTAGCCTTCCTGCTTTACCACAGGCCTGCCCTGCCCATCTTCCTACAGGTACGTTCAGTTTCCAGGCTCTGGAACCATTTTTAAATATGAATAGGGACTTTTCTGGTTAAAGTAAGTGGTTAAGACACAGTGCTTCCACTGCAAGGGGCATGGGTTTGATCTCGCCAGTGAAACAAGATCATGCATGCTTCATGGTGCGGTCAAAAACATGGGAAAAAGAAAGAAATGTGACTACATTTCAGAGCCAACTTATAGAATTCCTACTGGCTTTTCAGAAATTAGAATTCTGCCCAGCAGTCTGTACGTCTGAAACCAAAGGACATGCGAGAGTTTAAATTAGAAATAATTTAAACCTAAATTATGAGTAGTTAGTGAATGTTTATGGAAAGTTTGCTTGGGAAAATGGTAGGAAGTTTAACAGTAATAAGAATTGGTTTTCATAACACTTGCTATTTAGTTACAGGCATCAAAATCTCTCCCTAATTTCTACAGAATGTGTTCGCTGGGTCTCAGAGAGGTGGCAAATGTGCCAAACTTATAAATATCCTGGGAAAAAGTTGAACTTGGATTTTCCACACAGTTTGGAGCTCTAACAGTAAATAGACTTTTAGCAGAAAAGCCTTCTCCCAGCCAGTTACTCATTCATTCACTCAACACATGTTTTACTGAGCACCAAAGTGCCTGCTCTCCAGGAAGCACAGATTCTAGTAGAGGGAGGCCCTAAGACACAGATTAACAAATGTGCATATACACATGCCAAGCAGTGACAGGGGTTAGAAAAAAATAAGGCGATTGTGTGTGTTGGTGCGGGTGGGGCGGATGAGGAAACAGTAGGGGTGGTGGAGAGACTATGTTATTTTCTCCAGAGTAGTTGGGGAAGGCCTTTATGGAAAGGTGGCATTTAAGCAGAAACTTGATGGAAACAAGGGAGAGCCACGTTGGGTGAAATTGTATCCATTCCTCAATGATGCTTCCCCAAATATCATCTCTTCCTTGAAGTGCTTACCGACTAATCCTGTCAAAAACTTTCCTTTTGCAAAATGCTTTTTTTCATAATTATTTGCTTCCATTTTCCCTGAAAGTGAAATCTTTGGGGTTGGTTATGATTATTTATTCTTATCCATAATAAATGTTCAATTAATCTTTAACATGCATCTGCTGGGTCAAAAGAAATTTCTAGGTTGTTCTGGGGGAAAAGAAAGCCAAGGGAAGAATGCGAAAACTGTACTGGTTTTTAAAATAAGATATAACATGAGAAACTATAAATTAATTATATTAATTTAATTAGGTATTATACCTAAAATGTCACATCTCAAATTTACCTAAGAAACAAATATTGCAACATAGTCCTTTGGGAAAAGTTTATTCTAAACGAGTCAGTTCATAACTAGAGATAGGCATCCGGAAAAAAAAAATCATCTTTTGATAACATTTGAAACTGGTAAAAATTACTGAATAACCCACACTCTGCAGAGATAAGACAACTCTGTTTTTTTTTTTTTTTTGACAATTCTGTTTTAAGGACAGATGCTGCTTTTTTAAAGACTATAAAAGGCATTTTTAAGGATAAATTCATAAGAAACTGGAAATCTGAAAGGCGGAAACTCCACCTTTCTTTGCTAGTTTGTTAAGAAAGAAAAAGTTGAAAATTAAGTTAGGGTTATAACATAAAAATCTTTTCTATTTTGCCCTTATTGAAGCTATCTAACTTAAGAGTTAAAAATAATAAAGCCAAATAGTTTTGTTAAAATAATCATAATCCTTTTATGTTGAGTCATACTTGGTATATTAAACTCATTTTTCAGTTAAGAAAATAACTAAAAAAGGCCATTATAGTCGATCTCTTTTAAGAACTAAAAAACGTTTCCCTAAGTACAGTAACTTGCTGTCTGAGAGATGGATTGCTTCCCTAATGGTAGATATTTGGGTAACACAAACTTTGGCAAATAAAATAACCAATCAATTTTACCACCAGCTGCCAAATAACAACAAAATAAATCACTTCTCTGAAACACTTTGGCAGCCCCCACCTTTCTGAAGCTTTGCCTCTCCACCCACTCACTCAGTCCTTCAGAACTTAAGCCATCTTACCTCTCCCCATGTCTACTGCCAGCCCTACTTTTAGGGATGGAAGAAGCCATGAGACCACAGGCACAGAAAGAGACCCAGAGGGTAACGCAAATTTACAACGGGACCCTCTACTCTTCCTGGTCTCCAGCTCCTCTGTGAGAAGGTACTTTATCCTGGGATTCTAAATTGTGCTAAAAGTAGCAGAGAATAATTCCTTCATTTAAAACAGAGCTTACAAACTTTGGGCTGGCAACATGTTTTGGTTGGACCCCCATAACTTTTTTTTAATTGAGACAAAATTCATATCACATAAAAATGACCATTGTAACCATCTAAAAAGGGTACTGCTATCTAATTCCAGAACACTTTCATTAACCCCAGAATGGGCCCCCTCATAATGCTTTAATTTTGTTTTTCTAATTAGTAAAATGTAAAAATTGGGAGCACCGACCTAAAAATTCACACTTCCCATTTCTCAAGAAAAATCTGACCTTCTTGTAACATCTGGGGGCTGAGGGTGCAAGGGGGGTAAGAAACAGGTTTTGTTCAGTTTACCATCTGTCACAGGCCCACAGGGGCCAGGAAATTAGCCAAGACGTGGGTTAACCACCCTGCTTTAGAGGTTCAGGGACTCAGACCTTTCTAAGTCACTTTTCAGATCTGGGAGTGACTCCAAGAGTGAGTGCAGTCTCAGCCCTCTGTTCCCCTGGCTGGCAATCTGGTTGAGTAAGAAAGAAGGCTTCCTAGTTCTGACTTGCCAACACAACTCCAGTCTTCTAGACTCACCTTTCCTTCAAAATGCCTTGCATTTTCCACCTCAGCATACTTGCTGAAAATCTTGCTGTTCACCCCAGGAGCTATCCTGTATTTACCTGAGCAACAATCTAAATGCTCATTCTTTGAGCACCACCAACACAACTTGCCTTTGTTTTTTTTTAATATTTAAAATAATGTTTATACCATTTAAAAGGTTACTTCCCATTTACAGTTGTTATAAAATATTGGCTATATTCTCCATGTTGTACAATAAATCCTTGAACCTGTTTATATCCCACAGTTTGTACCTCCCGCTTCCCCACCACTGTATTGTCCCCTCAATTAGTAACCACTAGTTTGTTGTCTATATCTGTAAATCTGCTTCTTTTGCATTATATACACTATTTGTTGTACTTTTTAGATTCTATGTATAAGTGATGTCATATAGTATTTGTCTTTCTCTGATCTATTTCACTTAGCAAAATGGCCTCCAAGTCCAGCCATGTTAAAGCTTGCCTTTATTTTCCACTTACTATCTGTATTTTTGTTTCTCTCTGGTTACTTAAAATGTTATTTTTAAAAAATTATTTTTAAAGGAACCAATAAAAACAATGTGAATGAAAAGTGGTACTCTTCCCTAAATGTACCATAAGCATAAATATCACTCAAATTTTTTAAATCCTAAGAATTATTTCAATGAGAAGAAAATCCCCAGTACTATTCATTTCTAGCCAGATATTGCTGACTGCCAAAGGCCATGAGCCCCAAGTCTACCTGCATGGTACAAAAGGCATGAGTCAGTGTGAGTAAGGTGGCAAAGGTCACACAACCCCAAACATAGGCATTCTCTGGGAATGATGCAATGGATTCAAAGGGAGTTGAAAGGGACTAATGGCCTTGTAAAGTTACTGAAGACTATCTGGCTCTGCGCCTCAGGCCTCCTAAAATCATGTACTGTACCACCACCAATGGTCCAGGCACCGTAGTTCCAGAAATCCTATCCAGTCCTGTCCAAACCTTCCTACCAATGCTACTCATCTCAACAACTGTGCCTCAGGTATCCCAGCCACAGACAGCCCTTCCTGAATCTCTCTAACCCGAATGTGGCATCCCCTTGCATGTACTTCTTCATACACGTGTCTGATATCTCCTCTGGACTGAAAGCTCCTCAAGGGCAGAGATGGGTCTTCTGTACTGCATTATCTTCTCGGGTGAGAGCTACTGGCATTAACTTACACCTGGTCAGATTCCTAGCATACACCTGTCTTGACAACCCCTGTGAGAGAGCTGTGAAGGAACTTTCAGAAATGGCAAACCCGTTTCTAAATGAACTGAAACATGTTCTAACAGGTAAAGTGTGCAATATGGTGAAAGACACAGGGACACATAACTGATTACTGTTGCTCTTTCTTAAATTTGAGGATATTATAAAGAACTGAAAACAGTGACTATGGGTGTATTAAGTAAGACCTATTCTATTTAGGTCAGTTTAGTTCAGTTCAGTCGCTCAGTCGTGTCTGACTCTTTGAGACCCCATGAACTGCAGCATGCCAGGCCTCCCTGTTCATCACCAACTCCCGAAGTCCACCCAAACCCATGCCCATTGAGTCAGTGATGTCATCCAACCATCTTATCCTCTGTCGTTCCCTTCTCCTCCTGCCCTCAATCTTTCCCAGCATCAGGGTCATTTAGGTCAGGTTTGGTTTTAAAGAAAAGTGAGTATGCCTAGCAAGTTGGGAAGGGGGAGGCTACAAGTTGTCTAGGCTTTGTTTCTGGGGTGGGCAAAGGGGCGGAGCACCTTCTGGGATGACTCCAGATGTCACACATGCTCAGGAAGAACCAGTTCACACTACTTGGCTCAACTTGGTAAAGAGACACAGGACAAGGATTTCCATAGGCATAGAGAAGCAGTATTTTATATATTTTTAATATTAGTTTAGTAAATACTGCTTTTATATGTTTGTGGCAATCTACCTTTATTGATTATTTTTCTTCATATGATTTCTAATATTTTCATTGCTGCAAAAATAGAACATATCTTAGAAAAATTATGTTGAATTTATCTCTAAGACATGAGACAATGTATACTGTAAAGTGAAAAGTGAAAGTGAAAGTGAAGTTGCTCAGTCGTGTCCGACTCTTTGAGACCCCATGAACTACAGCCTGCTAGGCTCCTCCGTCCATGGGATTCTCCAGGCAAGAATACTGGAGTGGGTTGCCATTTCCTTCTCCAGGATATCTTCCCAACCCATAGATTGAACCCAGGTCTCCCGTATTGTAGGCAGATGCTTTACCATCTGAGCTACCAGGGAAGATGCCTGTAAAGATAACATGATTAGAAAAAGATGAATCAAATCTTTAGAGAATATGATTTGAGTCAGTTTCTAAATCTGAAAATTAAATCTGCCCTACCTGAACAGTTTTCCCCTTGAACTGATCTCTTGTTAATTTGCAGTTGATGTCATTCAATCTACTCTTGCCTTGAAAAGGATGGTGAAGGGAGTGAACAAATTTGGCAAAAAGAAGGGCCTTTCCTCTTTTCAGCATCCATCTTTAATGTCATCTGTTAATCTCAGAATTAAGGAAACAGATGCTACTGTTGGACATGAAATGTCATCCCATACAGTATTTTTAAGCTGCCAGCTGTATAGTTAGTCTTTATATAGGCAACTGACAAATGCTTCTCTGTACCTTTAATTCCCTGAAACATACAAATATAAAAATGCCAGAACTCCACCCACATTCCAATGCTGGGCACATTCTGTAGCAAACACCCAAAATGAATACTACCACATTTTTCCTGTTGATGAATAAAAATGAAATCTTTTCCCACTATATCATACTCCTCCTGAAACTTAGAAACCATGTTTAAATAAATGTTTAAACCATGTTTAGAGACTCTAGCTAACAAAAAGAAAGTTAATTCTTGAAGAGCAAGTGTCTAGCATCTTGAATATTTTTCTTCCATAAAATTGGTATTATCACAAAATAGAGCAACTTTAGATACAGGCCAAGGAGGGGAAAAAAAAAGAGGATGTTTTAGAACTCTTGGATTAAGATTCCAAATGTTGGCCTCAATAATGCCTGGGGTCTTCAAGGTTTTAATGGCATCTTCTAAAGTACCAAGGGGTCTGGGGTTGGGTCATCTTTTCTTGAGCTGACTTACAGCTCATTGCATTCTGATGGAGGAAAAAGAATCTGAAATATTTTAATACAGTATTTTTTTTTCATCATGAAGGATCTCTGCGAAGATGCCTGCAACATTAGTCGGAGGCTGGTGTTGGGTCAGTAGAAGTCTTAGTAACAGCTATTCCTTTGTCTTTGGGCTCAAGGCAAAGCGGTGGCCATTTTGGGGGCCCTTCTGGTTTTAGAGACAAGATTTTCTTTTTAGGCACAGTTCACATCATTCTGGTTAGCAGTTTACTTTTATCATCCATTAGCTGATAGAACTTCCAAGCATGTATGTGCACGATTAAAGACAGGGCTGAGGCCTTTAATTTGCTGTTAAAGTCTGATTCATTTCTTATCTGCCGGGTATAAACCAAACAAGTGAGAGCTAAGATTTTAGTTGGTAAAAGGCTTTATGGAGCCCCAAAGAGTTCTACATCTGGATCTACCCACTGTTTCTCTGTCCCTCAATCAACATCTTTTTCTTCTCTAATCTTTCTTCTAAAATTTCTTTTTATTTTAAATATGAAAACTAAATTGTTCTTGCCAGAAGAAAAAAATAAGCACACAAAAAATTTCAGAATAATGTTTAAATATATGACAGGTAAACTGTAAGAACTGTTTTGCCACCCACTGTTATTCTAATAAAGCTTACCTAATCTCTTAAAAAATTAAAAATAAATAAATAAATAAATAAAATCTAACTAGTAATAAGCTACAGTGGCTGGAACTCAAGAAGAACTCCGCAGATCAACAATTCCAATGAACTGAAATGGAGAGATGCTTTCGTGGCACAACAAACAACAACAACTAAAAACTAATTTAAGGAAAAAAAAAAAAAAGAAGGCATTTCAAACACGAGAGTTGCCTAAAACACTTCCTTTTCCATTGCCCCACAACATGTACCAAAAATGCTCTGATAGTAGAGCCCGACTGACCCAAATTTGAAAGACAACTCTCCAGTTTCCATTTTTTGATAAAGCAGTAAGTTAGCCTGTAACATCCTCCATCAACCTGGACAGATCTGAGCTGGTTAAAGTCCATCACGGCTTTGTGCTGAGCCTAAGCATGACCACTGTGATTTAAAACACTAGCTAAGAGACTGGTTATCACCTCCACGACCTCAAAAGAACCAGCAAAAAGAAGGTCCTAACTGGGCTTCTTAAATGCCCCTCATATGCAGAGTACATTCTGAATGTCCATCTTGGTTTCAGCTGACAGCTGGCACCGTAGATGAGAAACCACTTACAGAGCCCAGTGCCCTCCTGTACCTAAAAATCAGATGGAAGGCCAGATGATGGCTCATTATCAGTGTTTGGATGATCCATCAATCTCATGAAACAGCAGAGGTTTAAGTTCTGCAAGATATTTTACCCTCTAGACCATGTCTACCCTTGTACTTTATTGATGATCAGGCATTTTCCGTTTGCCTACAACGTGTCCAATATCACAAATACTAGAAGAGTCTTGCCACAACAAGGCAACAAAGGTAGATTAGTCTTCACACACAAAAAGGTAGAGAAGATTAACATTTTAAATCAGAGAGTCACCAGAGCTGAGGCCTAATTTATGAGTAATACCCTGCTGTGACAAACACAAACGAAGACTCTGCTTATTCTTACAAGAGAGACTGAGCAGCTTCGTGAAAAGACAGACAAGGCAAATTGGGCACATGCCAGAAACGAAATAAAAGAAAAAATTCCACCCTGCCAGTGCCTGCAATGTTCTAATTCTATGCATTCAACAGTCAAACAATAAATGGCAAGATATTCAAGTTAAAAAAAAAAACTTCAGGGAATCATTTTATTCAGTGAAAGTTTAGCTTGTATACACAGTTCCCTCTTTCCCCTGAAAACATCTTGCTAGAAGAGGTGTAGGTTATTTGGAGCACAAGATGCCTATATTTTCAAGAAACTTGATTTTTATCAAGTTCTAATCCAAGCCATAGCAGGGACTACCTTACTCTTTCCTGACTCGCTCTTGAAAACAGAGGAAGCGGTAAGGGGGAGCACAGGAGAAGCATCATTTCAGGGTCATAGCCACATTCAGCTCAAATATAGTAACTATATCCCCATTCTTTATGAATTTATGATTTATTTCTAAATTTGGCAAATAAATCTGAGTTGTCCCAAAGAATCATTACTGACCTCACCCTAACCCAAACTAAAAATATTTGCATGCATTTTGTATTTTAAATCATCATTCTCTGGCACAGTTTCTTACATGAAAAACAAAGAGAAGCTCAGAGACAAAAACACTTGGACAGAGTTAAGAGAAACATCTTGCTGTTGTTATCGACACTCTCATCTAACAAATGTTGTATCTAATTTAACATTTCCATAAAACATGGTTTTTACACTTAAATCCCTAAGACCCCCAAAAAAAACACACACAAAGAAACTAAACAGCTGTTTAGAATAAGAAAGGAGAGAAAAACTTATATTAAGAGGGAAAATGACATTATTTAGGGAGACTGCAAGGTAAAATAAAATATAAAGTTTATCTTTGAAGTCCTAAAACAATAACTGTAGGTAGAGAGATGCTGAAAACCCTTTGGGGATCTGTGAAAATAGTATAAATTCTTCCTGACAAAAGAAATCCTATGAATCGCTAAAATGATTGGAAGTAACTTTTGGGGGAAAAGTACTGCTTCAAATGATCCTTATATTCAAGAAGCCAAGTGTTGAGGATACAGCGTTTTGGCATATCCTTGACGCTTTGAGTTTAAGCTGCTACCTAGGCAAATGAAGGTTATTTTTCCCCATCACCTGCCTCAGGAGGGTGATGATTTGAAAGAAGCTAAAAATAAAAGAAGTAACAAGGAGAGAATACTGACTGTAGCTGATTCTCACAACTCTTCAAATGTCCTCTTACTTCATTTAATGCAAAACAAAACCCACCAAACTCCATAAAGTAAGTTTCAATCTGTATAACAGAAAATGTCAGGTGAAGTGCTGGCCTGGAAAAAGTGAGAAAGCAATGCCATTGCTGTGAACTTCAGATTTGTCAGGCATGTTGAACTGGGTGACAAAGACTTATTCTGTCCAGAAATCCCCCACTTTATTTTTAAGCCTGGAAACTGGTTAGTCATATCTATACTGAACACTTCCTGTCCAGGGGCATGACGATGGCAACAAACTGCCAAGTTTAGTAGCTGCTACATCCAGTCAATTGAGTCATTCATGGAATAAAAAACAGCATCAAATACATATGTATTTTTAAATCTGGCTGACTGAAGCTGTAAAAGATATGCAGTGAAAACAGGTTTAAGGAATAAGGATAGATGGGGGCATGAAAACAGAACAGAAAGACAACAGACAATGTTACTCTAAGAGACTATTTTCTGGCAATTTCTGTGATATTCCAGTATTCCTACCAAATAGAGCTGTTCTCCCACTCCCCCTCTGGGTTAAACAGTCAAAATAACATTCCATATCTTTATTTACAGAAAAACCTGACGATGCAGAAGACCTCAAGAACTAAGCAACAGAATCAATTTATTCTTTCTTTCTTTTAATTTCATTTTAATTATTATTTTAAATGAAGGGTCGCCTGAGAATTTTAAAGAAAAATACAAAGGACTGAACTATATAGATCAGGAATGTCTTTATGCACTGGTGTAACACCATGTCAAAGTATGAAAGTGTTAGTTGCTCAGTTGTGTTTGACTCGTTGCAACCACATGGACTGTAGCCCTCCAGGCTCCTCTGTCCCTGGGATTCTAATACGATGAAAGTGAAAGTCACTCAGTCATGTTCAACTCTTTGTGACCCCATGGACTGTAGCCCACCGGGTTCCTCTGTCCATGAAATTCTCCAGGCAAGAATACTGGAATGGGTTGCCATACCCTCCTCCAGGAGATCTTCCCACCCCAGGCATTGAACCCTGGTTTCCCACATTGCAGGCAGACTCTTTACTGACTGAGTCACCAGGAAGATCTGTTCATGGGATTCTAATACCATAATGTTACATTAAAAATCCATCTTTGAGAAAGAGAGGAAAACAACTGAGGACTATAAGAATGACTCTTTCCCTAGCAACTCTGAGGGCTATGTCAGGCTTCAGCCAGGCTGCCTCTCTTAGCAGCAATTACATTTACCCGATTAACCCTTATACGTGTTGAGACAAGCACACTGAAGTTCCTCCGCCGCCGAGAAGCAGGAGGAACACCTCCCCTGCCCTCCCCCACGCCCCAAGAGTTGGCACAGAAGGGCAGCCCCAGAGCATGCTGGGATGGACAGCGTCAACAGGAATGCCAGGGAACCGCCCACACACTTCTGGGGTTCTCACCTTGATCATCAAGTCAGACCAATGGTCGAGTGAGCCAAATAATTTATAGAGGCTCAGCTCATAAAAACCCTCATCCTGAAATTCTTCAGTGAGCCTGCTAACCATCAGACTTTTTAATGAGTGAACCCCTACAAAATTGGGTGCAGCTTCACTGACAGACAGGGTGACAGCTGTCCGCTCCTCCAACAGCCATTTATCAAACGTCCCACTGGCCTTCCACCCAATGGATGGCACAGTACAGCTCACAGCTTCGACATGCCTCCCCAGGGCTGGCATTACTGCTTTTCAAATTCATCATCTGCCATTGGCAAGCTTTTGAGGAAATCATTTTTATAACCCAGTAAGAAAATCCGTAGGAATCCAAGCCAGCACAACACAGCCCTTGATTCTGACAGGCCCCCATTTGGCTGGTGGATAAGCATCAGCATTCCTCAACGTTACGTCCTTGTTTATGGGCCCCAGCGTTAATCCTGCCTGAGAAGAACTGGGGAGCTTGTATGTCCTCCGAACACTACTATTTCAGGGGCTCCAAGTCTGCACCGTGCTTTGGAGACCAGCACCCTTGCATATCCCCTGTTAACTGTACCAGCAAACAAAATAAACAGACTGCCGAAATGCCTCCCCTCGGTCATAGTGGTCTCTTGCCTATACTGCTGCTCACCTCTCTGGTTTTGCATGAAGTACCTTTCTTTCCCCCATTTTAAAGTTATTTCCTTACTCCTCCCTTCCTCTCTCTCCCCTTGAAGGCTCTGCATCAGGCCTGGGTCCCACCCCGTGCTTGCCACCGCCTGCCACTCCCCCCTCGCTCCCACTCACTATTTCTTCCTCATTGTTCCCTTGCAATGTTAAAACCTGCCAGAACGCCACTCCCTTGACTTCCCTCAGTGCTCTGGTTTCCCAGTGGTTCTTCTCCTTCCCTTTTACTGGTGATACTGGCCCCTGAATTCTACCTTCCCAGAAACTCTCTGGAGAAAGTATCTTTTTCTTTTTAAATTTTTAATTGAAAGATTTTTTAAACAAGAAACTCCTTCTTTGATTATCTCCTTTCTCTGAATAACTTGAGTCCAGCTTTTACACTTGGGATATTGGGGAGGGGTGCATTTTCATTCTAGCTGTTTCGTAACTGACTTAATTATGATATTAAACCCCAAAGTGAAAATAGTTTTGTATGTGCTTTACAGTAAGGAGAACAGTCAGTGCACTTTTATCAGATAACTTTACAAAAGGAAAATGTTCCTTGGAGCAAGCCCATCCTTGACTGCTTTTTTACAGAATGGGAAACAGTGCTTCTCAATCAGGTAAATATCTCAGGCAGGCCCCAGCTGGTTTTGTCTCTGTGATTATGTGCTGTGCTTAGTCGCTCAGTCGTGTCTGACTGTTTGCGACCCTGTGGACTGTAGCCCGCCAGGTTCCTCTGTCCATGGGATTCTCCAGGCAAGAATACTGGAGTGGGTTGTCATTCCCTTCTCCAGGGCATCTTCCTGACCCAGGGATCGAACCCAGAACTCCTGCATTGCAGGAAGCCACCAGGAAATCTTATTTATCCAGCATCTCCTGGGTGAAGCTGTCTAATCACCGACAAAAGCCTTACCTCACTGGTTCTGACCTCAGGGGAACTTAAAAATTACTCAGGATGGCTCAGTTTACTAGCATGGCCCAAATCCTATTTAACATGTATAAGAGCCAAATCCTCAGAGCTTCATATCACATGTCACATCTAGGGTATCCCTGGCGGAAGCATCAGTGGTTTTCCAAGACTTGTGTTCCTGTCACAGGAAGGAAACAGTTCAGCAGACAGGAAGTGAAGGTACGTGAAAGGGAAGAGAGAGAGACTCTCTAATTCTCAGTCTGGACCAAACTTTTTCCCAGTAGGTTGCTGTTGCTGTTGTTCAGTTGCTAAGTCATCTCTGACTTTTTGCAGCCCCATGGACTGCAGCACGCCAAGCTTTCCTGTCCTTCACTAACACTAGGACTTTGCTCAAACTCATGTCCTTGGAGTCAGTGACGCTACTGAACCATCTCATCCTCTGTTGTCCCCTACTCATCCTGCCTTCAATATTGCCCAGCATCAGGATCTTTTCCAATGAGTTGGCTTTTTGCATCAGGTGGCCAAAGGATTGGAGCTTCAGCTTTAGCCTCAGTCCTTTCAATGAATATCCAGGGTTGATTTATTTTAGCATTGACTGATTTGATCTCTCTGCTGTCCAAAGGACTCTCAAAAGTTTTCTCCAGCACCACAATTCAAAAGCATCAATTCTTTAGCAATCAGTCTTCTTTATGGCCCAACTCTCACATCCATACATGACTACTGGAAAAACCATAGCTTTGACTATACAGACCTTTCTTGGCAAAGTAATGTCTCTGCTTTTTAATATGCTGTCTAGGTTTGTCACAGCTTTCCTTACAAGAAGCAAACATCTAATTTCATGGCTGACAGTTACAGTCTGCAGTACGAAGAACTGGATTAAATTTTACACCTATATTCACTTCTTACCCTCATGCACCAGGGCTGATTTTGTGCAGTGCCACAGCGAGAGGTAGAGGTGAAGGGGGCAGAGATCAGGAAGGAATCTCCAGGCAACTAGGACATGGAAGGTCCTGGATAATCAAAGTCTTCCTTTCTCAGGAGCTTGGGCACCAGCTCACAGCTGGGGCAGCCATCCCCTGGCCCCCAAATGTGTGTGTGCTCAGTCATGTCTGACTCTTTGTGATCCCATGGACTGTAGCCTGCCAGGCTTCTCTGTCTGTGGAATTTTCCAGGCAAGAATACTGGACTGGGTTGCCATTTCCTACTCCAGGGAATCTTTCCAACTCAGGATCGAACTCATGTCTCCTGCATCTCCTGCACCGGCAGGTGGATTCTTTACTACTGTGCCACCTGGGTTGCCCCCACTTCCCACTGTCTACTTAAAATGGTTAAGACGGTAAATTTTATGTTGTGTCTTTATACACTAAATATTGATTGAATGCTTGTGAGGGTTCTCAGCAGATGAGCTCTTCAAACACAGGCTCCCAGCTTTTACTGAGGCCTAAGGAGAAAACAGCAAAGCTATTTTCTACCGTACCTCTCCTCAGATGTGGCTGACCACCGCCTCCATGGGGCTTTGATTCCCCTGGCTTCTAAAGCCCTGTTCTCTCTCTGGTTTCCTCCTGCTTACTGAATGTCTCCATTTCTATTTCCTTTACTGGATGCATCTACCTCTTTCCCTTATAAAAGTGGGTATTCTCAGAGACTAAGTTCACAGACCAGCCCTCACGTCTCTCTTCAATCTTTCCCTCACAGCTCACATCAGGGAAACCTATTCTCTTCTGACTGAAGATGCACATACCTTTCTGCCTGGGCTCATTTACCCTGGCTCAGTTGGTCCTCCAGACCAATCTAGGGTTCTTGTCTGCTTCAGTTTAGTTCAACCACTCAGTCATGTCCAACCCTTTGCAACTCCATGGACTGCAGCATGCCAGCCCTCCCTGTCCATCACCAACTCCTGAAGCTTACTCAAACTCACGTCTATTGAGTCAGTGATGCCATCCAAACATCTCATCCTCTGTCATCCCCTTCTGCTTCCTTCAGTCTTGCCCAGCATCAGGATCTTTTCCAGTGAGTCAGTTTTTCACATCAGGTGGCCAAAGTAATGGAGCTTCAGCATCAGTCCTTCCAATGAACACCCAGGACTGATTTCATTTAGGATTGATTGGTTGGATCTCCTTGCAGTCCAAGGGACTCTCAAGAGTCTTCTCCAACACCATAGTTCAAAAGTGTCAATTCTTTGGCTCTCAGCTTTCTTTATAGTCCAACTCTCACATCCATACATGACCACTGGAAAAAGCATAGCTTTGACTAGTTGGACCTTTGTCAGCAAAGTAATGTCTCTGCTTTTTAATATGCTAAGTTGGTCATAACTTTTCTTCCAAGAAGCAAGCATCTTTTAATTTCATGGCTGCAGTTACCATCTGCAGTCATTTTGGAGCCCCCAAAGTAAAGTCTGTCACTATTTCCACTGTTTCCCCATCTATTTGCCATGAAGTGATAAGACTGGATGCCATGATCTTAGTTTTCTGAATGTTGAGTTTTAAGCCAACTTTTTCACTCTCCTCTTTCACTTTCAACAAGAAGATCTAGTTCTTCACTTTCTCATCACATGGACCACAGCTTTGTCTAACTCAGTGAAATTATGAGCCATACCATGTAGGGCCACTCAAGATGGATGAATCATGGTGGAGAGTTCTGACAAAACATGGTTCACTGGAAAAGGGAATGGCGAACCACTTCAGTATTCTTGCCTTGAGAATCCCATGAACAGTACGAAAAGGCAAAAACATACGATACTCGTCTGCTTAGTATTCCTTAAACACTACTTTGCACCTGCCATGTTCCAGTTCAAATCCCACAGTTTCTTTCAAGAATTTTGTTTGCCTCCTAAATGGTACATGGGGCATCTGTTGCTGTTCAGTCGCTAAGTCATGTCAGATTCTGCCCCCGAGGAATGAAGCACACCGGGCTTCCCTGTTCTTCACTATGCAGAGCACGCTTCAGTCTACGGTCAGGGCCTGCACTTTTCTAATGAGGAAGGCTGAAGTTCAGAGAGACTCATCCGTGACTGAAAGATGCACAGACAACCAAGGGCAAAGTCAGGAGGAGAACTGGTCTCCTGATGCCCAGTGCCTTGTCTGCTGCAGAGTGGCCCTCTGGGCAGCTTGGCTTCTCAGCTGGCACCACATACTGCTGCAACATGGCCCACCAAGGCTTGCCATGAGCCCTCCACTCCATGGTGCTCTAAACCTGCTTCCACTCTTCTTTCCACTCATCTTCCCTAAAGGGCCGCACTGAAGTCCCAGCTAACCCCTCTGTGAAGGCACCTCTGCCTGTGATGTCTGCTGAAAGCAGTCTCTAGATTCTCAAAGGGTCTACTGCATCATCCTCTGGCCCGCACTCGGCCTAAACCTCCATCGTGCATTCTGTCCTATGAATGCACACGGGTTGCATGTGATGCCCTGGACCAGGAGTTCTTTGAGGGCTGGGCTCTCTACACACACAGAAGAAGTACTAACTTAGCCAACATTTGCTGCTGTGAGCATCCAAGGCCCAGAGAAGGTGGCAGTGATGCAGGGAGAGAGGCTGCACCCAGGAAACAGGACTGTTCATAGTGAGCAGAACAGCCTGTGCTCTGGGGATACCTCTGATCCCCAGCTCCTCAGCCTAGAGGAGGGGGGCACCTGAAAACGCATACACGGGCCAACTGAACTGACAGCTAGACACACGGCAGGTCATGATGGAAGCAAAGCTCATAAATCGCTCATTCTCTTCCTGACTGGCACCCTGGTGTGGGCACATGAAGTCTTGAAGGCTTCAGGCCTCAGGCTGGTGTGGTCACCTAGGACACTCAGCTTAGTGGCCTCTTTGCTTCCGCATTTCCTCGGAAGAAGTTTACTCTCAGTTATTTATACAATTAAATCTTGTTTGTCATGATGAAGCTGGAGACTGTATTCCCATGTAAGTCCACGGGCAGTGCTATATACACAAACACAAATCCCCATACATCTTCAAAACCATAAATATCATAAGGACCGACCTAACAAGATGGGAGTTACAGTTTCCCAGAGCAATCCACGCAGCAGTCATTCACTCATCGCACACTCCAGCTCCATACCTAACTCTCCCTCAAGGTTCTGAAGCCCTTCGAACAAGATTTAAGATATGTGATAAATATAACTGACACTGCTATGTGCTATACGTACAAGTTTTTAAGAGAGTGAATCCTAAGAGCTCTCATCACAAGGGAAAAAACAATTTTTTTCTTTAATTTTGAACCTATATGAGATGACGGATCTCCCCTAAATTCACTGTGATAATCATTTCATGATATATGTACATCAAATCATTATGCCATACACCTTAAACTGAGACAGCATTGCATGTCAATTATATCTTAATACAACTGGAAGAAAAAAGATCCAAGCAACTGGTCTTTCAGGAATCTTGATCAATGGCAATTGCAGGACCCACCTGCTCCTGCAACTGCATGTCTGGTGTCCAAATACCCACCCCCTCCTCGGCCACGTACATACAAACCTTCTCCCCAAGGAAGGACATCCTTGCCCCATCAGCGCTATTGAGCTAATTTTCCTGAGCTATGTTCTCAAAGGAATGAAAGCTCACTCTTAATCACCTCTCACTCAGTCTATCACTTTGAAAACCAGGGATCTTGAACGCTCTATTGCAGAGCGAAATTTTATTTCACAGTACCTCCTCATCTTTCATATTCCCAAAGAACACATAAGGGAAGGTGAAATTGTAAATTTCTGTGTGTTCAACGATTCCATTTAGGTTTGGCAAATTCCCCCAAAAGGCAGTGTAGGACACCCACAAACAAATTAGGTTGTCCTGCTTCCAGGAGATTGCATGCAAAAATCCACGATGCTAAAACCTAGGCTTGTGAAATTTCTCATTTGCCAAACAGGCACAAGGTGGACAGAAAGGACCTAAACACAACCTCTCTAGGCCTTGGTTCCTCATCTCTAAATAAAGAAGTTAGACGGAAGGCCCTTCAGAGTTGCTTTTAACTCTCAGTCATGGGGATTCTACTTATATTTGTAGGGGGCAATTTCATTACAAAAAGCTTTTCACTGTGGGCCTTCCTTAAATATTATACACATATATATAATGATTTGATTTTTTTTTACATTTCATCTTATACTATCTTTTTAGGTACAATGTACTGAGTGAAGAGAAGTATACAGCCATGTTTATCTCACTGTCTCCCAAGTTGTTAGCATCTTTCTCACATGGATGGAAATGCTGACAAATAAATGGTTTGTGGCAACTCTAGGATTATTCTGCATTATTAATGAAACAATGTGCTGCATTATTCTGAATTGAAATAAGAATATTTCAATATTTCAATATTGAATATTTCAATATTTCAGTATTGAAATTGTCTCACCCTACTGCATTCTCTTGCTACTTCCTGGATTATCAACTGCCAGGAGCAGGGAATTTCATCAGCCATGTTATCCTGGTTCTCCCAAGGGCATCCTCATGCAAGGACAAGAAAGGTGTGGTGCAAATTCAGTCTGATGAAAATTTCAGAAGTGACGAAGAAAAAGGCCCCAGGATAATTAAGCTTACAAAGCTGAGGTGGGGGGTCAGGCAACACCAGGTTACCAGTGAGGTACCCTGTAAAGAGACCAGTATGGCATGGATCTCTAAATGGACTTGCCATTTTTAGTCCTTGTCAGCACACTGCACTCCAAGGCTAATGACTAGATAAAAGGAAACATAATCACATCAAAGTTCGGTGTTTTAAAGCACGGGCTGCACCTTCTACATTATATATGACATCAAGGTCAGCTGTATCAAGGGCTATGGATTTCATCAGAGCTGAGCTACAGCTTCACCTCTGAACTCATCACTCTCTGGGCAAAGCAGGGCTGGGGAAAGGGGGAAGAACACTGGTAAAGTGATGCTTAGCAATGAACTTGATTTATAAGCTGCCACAAGACATGAGGTTAAAACAGGGAAGGCACCCCTGGTGTGGCAGCTTATATGATATCATTTAGCTTTTTGATGATAGAAGATATTAGTAAACCACCACTATGGAACAAATGAACTTTTCTATGATCAATACTCTGACAGATATTGGTCCCCTTCTTTGTAGTGGTAGTCTCTACTTTTTGAAGAGTTAACATTTCTGGGAGGTGGGGCAATGCCAACGATGAGGTTCCCAGAAGGTTCTGCAAGGCTGGTACATGTGCTGGGGGGCAAAGCTCAGACATTGTCCTGGCATTTGACTGATCTCAGTCATTTGACTGCAAGCTTGTGATCCAGACTGGTTTCCTAAAAACCCATCAGGAATTCGGACCCCAGCTCTAGCAGATTCTGGTGAGAGGGACTCAAGGCAACCTGGAGCTCGGAGAAACCACAGCAGAAGCACTGAGGAACAGGTTAGGCACCTGTTAAGTGGCACTAACATCGAAGAGGGCTACAATTGAGAGTGTAAATGCCTGTGCATGTGCCCAACAAGTTAACATGTTATCAGGAGAGATGACAAATTAAGTGAGTGGAACTCAACTCTGCTGAGAATCACTCACATGTATCTATACACTTAGCAGATTTTAAAGAAACTGGAGACTCAGTGGATGCTAAAAGTCACCCTATTGTAATAACATATACACATCCCCAGTGACCTGGGAAGTGCAAGCTCTCCATTCTCAAGCTGTCCTCTGGTTCAGAAAGTGAGGTCCCTTCTCCTCTCCCATAGGTACTCTGGTCTCTCTTGCTGGCATAGGCTCCAGAACCTCCCTCCCAGCCCTGTTGGGTTCCTAGATCTCCTGCATCAGGGGTAGAAGGGTGCGCTCAAGACTCTCCTCTAAGGCGGTCTCTCCACTCCTGTCTTCTCAGAAATGGGGTACAGGTGGGCCCAGGACTCACAGACAGCATTCTCTGAGTGTCCAAATTACTTGAGGATGGGGGAGAGCCCTGGAAGTGCCACATCACAGGGTCTATGGATAGACGGCTTTCATTCAAATCTTGATTCTACTTTTTCTGGTTTTGTGGTTTCAGGCATGGTTTTTAACCTCTCTGAACCTCAGTTTTCTTAATCATTATGCAGAACTAAAACAAAGGGTTATTAGACAAGTATCAAATGAGATAATATACATAATCAGATGCTTAACTGGCACTGTGCCTGACACAGGAAAGTACTCAATACACTTTAATTTCAAAATCACTTCTTTGGTCCTCAAGGCAATTTGAGACGCTCGCAAGCCATCTTGGGCCCCAGTGCCCATGATTAAAGACACATGCTTGTTTTGCCTCTGCCATTAAAAGTACTTTAGTGGAGAATTTAAGAAACACTACATAAATTTGTTCTCTAGGTTTGGAAGGCACTATTCCTATAAAGCCAAGGCTGGATGATCTCAAAGCAGTGCTCTAAAAGTTTCATCATGTCATGTAATGTCATTTTTAAACTGATTAATTTCACAATGCTTTTTAGGCCCTACTAAATAGAGGTCCTAGGTCAAGCAAAAACTAACCATGCACAAATCTTGCTTACTGAAGAAAGAGAGAGGAAAAAAAAAAAACCCTCATAATGCAGAGGACGCAAAGGAAAAGAAGACTAATGGCTGTAATACATGAAAACAAGGTACAGCTGCAGGAAGTACAGGGTATTATGGGAATGCCGTGAAAGAGCCTCGATTCCAGAATGGGTTCTGCTGGACACGCTACCCACTTGAGGAGGGGCAAGAGAGTGAGCCCAACAAAGGAAATGTTTGCTGAGGAAACAAGGAAGTAAACACACAGGGTAGCGCTAGGCTCGAATGGACCAGTCCCATGGAGTGGTAGATGTCTGTTGCTGTTTTGGGGATCCACATCAGAAGTCCCTTCCTAATTCTGAAGAAACCCTCATTTTGCAAGTGGTTGTAGCAAAGCTGGAACCAGAGGATATCTCTCCCTCAAGCAGCAAGGGCAAGGACACAGCCTAGCACTGACACATCAGCTGGCTTATTTCTGAGATTTTTAAATGTGGAGCATGACTAAATATTCAGGCACATCTGGAGTCCCAGCTGAGACGGAACTGAAAAATACACAGGAGGCCAAGGCCATCGTGAGGCCCTAACCAGGAGATGCTTGGCTGCATTTTCTGGTGTATCTTTCAGAGACAAATTCTTTCTGGGGATGTGTGAATGCACCCAATATACTTTCAAGACATTCTTCATTTCAATCCATTCCTCATGATGCTACTGCTGCTGCTAAGTCGCTTCAGTCATGTCCGACTCTGTGACCTCATAAATGGCAGCCCACCCAGACTCCCCCATCCCTGGGATTCTCCAAGCAAGAATATTGGACTGGGTTGCCATTTCCTTCTCCAATGCATGAAAGTAAAAAGTGAAAGTGAAGTCACTCAGTCGTGTCTGACTCTTAGCGACCCCATGGACTGCAGCCTACCAGGCTCTTCCATCCATGGGATTTTCCAGGCAAGAATACTGATTCCTCATGATAGCAGGAATCAATTTCCATTTCTTGCAACCAAGAACCCTGATGAGAGAGGTAGTTATTGTATTCATGAAGGTACAAATACTGAGGACCTGAAGCAACACAGGGTCCAGGAAAATGAAGAGGAGATGGACTCAATAGATAATGAGGAGGAGGAAGTGCCAGGTGGAAAATGAAGATAAAGAAGAGGGCGGGATTAAGGACAACTAGCAGATTTGCAGTTTGGAAGCTAAAAAGAGTCCTGTGATATTCAGTGATGACACAAAAGGAGGGTGAGATTTGTGAAGAGTAGGAAATGCCAGGCTCAGTGTAGATCTGTTGAATGTGAGATACCCATATGACAGTCAAAGCACGGTGTTTACCAGGACTCACAGACATAGAAAACAAACTTACGGTTACCAAAGGGGAAAAGGGATGGGAGGGAGAAATTAGGAGCTTGGTACAAACTACTATATATAAAATAGATAACCAACAGGGTTCTACTGTATAGCACAGGGAGCTATATTCAATATCTTACAACAAACTATAATGGAAGAGAATATTATATGTATATATTATATAAATTAATATATTAATATAATATAAAATATATTAATATATTATATAGAATCACTTTGCTGTACACCTGAAACTAACACAACACTGTAAACCAGCTATACTTCACTTTAAAAAAAAAGCATGGTGTTTACCAGGCAGCTGGCTGTACAGGTAACTTTTAGAAAAGCCTAGACTGGCAGTCTAAGAGATTAGAAAGAAACAGCTAGAGAGTGCAGAGGCATAGGAACTGAGGGAGGACTTTAGGGCTGCCGGGATACGGGTCTTCTAGTGTCAAGCACTGCAAAACCAAGTCAAGTAAGAGCAGGACAAAAATATGAATGCTAGGTCACTGGTGGTTTTAGCACCTGGGAAGTCACTGGTGATCTGAGCAATTTCAGTGGAGTAATGGAGAAAAAGACAGACTTCAGTGGATGAAGGATGACAAAGAGTGAGAAAGAAGGCATCATGCAAAAGGTAAAAAAGAAAAAGAAAGAAAAAGAAGCAGGTTCATTTTATAAGAGAAATATATGCCTAAAATGAACAAAGTACCAAGGATTACCTCTAAAGAATGAAGATCATTCATTCATTTTATAAATACTGAATGATCACCTTTCGTTACATAGGTCTTGGAGACCCAGTGGGTAATAAAACAGACATGGTCTTGCCCTCAAGAGCTCGTGGTCTAGAGAAAGATGCTAAACAATGTGGTATCAGCCACAAAAAGGTTAGGTGTTCTGAGAGACTGCAGTAAGGGATTTTAAGTTGGAGGTTCAGAAAGAGCCTCTCCAACCCAAAAACCTGACCAGGGAAAGGGGGTCAGATGGGGAGAATTTCAGGCAGAAAGACCATCAAGTACCAACACCCTCAAAGTAGGGAGCTTGGGCCCATCTGTACACAGAAGGGAAGGAGCCAGGAAAGACGCGAGGCCAACCGGTGCAGCGAGGAGCCCACAGTGGAAGGAGGCCTCCTTCCACTCCCTCCAGCAGGAACCACGCCTGATCCACAGACACTGGGAGGATGGGTGTGGGTAAAGGTGAATCTGTCAGTCTGAAAGCAGGAAGTGAGGGAGTTGCCTAATGGCCACTGTTTTCTTTGTGAAATAGCAGTCCTGGTGAGGCATGAGAGAACTAGGTGAGGTGGTGGCGGAAAGTGCTATTATGGGCAAGCGAGGAGGAGCCGAGGCTCACTCACAGCTCTGCCCTACTAAAGCAACTCCTTAATAGTGGCTTCCTCACTTTTTGGTACCAAAGCTTCAATAACCAAGTCAGAGGAGCCCCAGACCCCTTGATGCTTAGCACTAGAAAGATCTGCAGAGATCTTAACTGCGATTCATCTCTCCTACCTCATAATTAAGTAATTTATTCAACAGGAATCAATTAAATGCCAAAAATATGGCCATCAACACGTTTCCTCAAGAAGCCCCCATCCATGGGAAACTGTTGATATTCTTTTTCAACAGTCTTCCCCTGTTTAATAAAGTAGGCTTCTTCCTCCCTTTCTCTTGCTTTCCTATTCATATTATGCCAGGATATCTTAAACTCACTCAGCTTCTAATTGAGCAAGGTCTGAGTTCTTTTTCTCTGTTTACTACTCAAGCACAATCACCTATTCATTTGTAAGCAGGAAAAATTAAATTGATTCTTTAGGAGGTGGCTTTTGACTGAGGATGGAAGTTCAGCACTCCTGGCACAAAGTCAAGTTTGTCCTAAGCTATGGTAGCTTAAACAATATCCCCAGTCATTTGCTTCTACATTCACTCACATACACAAATATGTTGGCCTCCAAGGATTTCTGAATTCAACTTGATATTTTGTTTCATATTCAACCCTAAACAACATAGACTAGTCTCTCACTGAAGTTCAGACTAATGATTTAAAGTATCTCCAGTATGGCAAATCAGGCATGAAGCATCGGAAGGCAATTTGCTCGCAGTGCAGACACTGTGAAGAGCTTGTGGTGATCTCACACTAGATGGGATACATAAATCCACAAGGAGAAAAAAAAAAAAGCTAAGGCAAAGGGACAGAATTAGAAAGGATAGACAATAAAGATAACTGAGCTATTTAAACAGCACTGAGGGACTTCCCTGGTGGTCCAGTGGTTAAGACTTCACCTTCGAATGCAGGGGGTGAGGGTTTGATCCCTGGTTGGGAGCTAAGATCCCATATGCCTTGGGGCCAAAAAACCAAAACATAAAACAGAAGCAGTACTGTAACAAATTTGATAAAGACTTTATAATGGTCCATATCAAAAAACCTTTTAAAAAAATAAAAATAAACAGCATTGCTCCTTTCTGAGTGGCGGTAGCTAAACAGAGGATTCTAGATCACAGCCAATAACCAGTCTTGTCAGAACTGCCCGGGACACACGTGCACACACACAAACACACATATACACATATACACTAGTCCTTTATTTTCTGGTAGAAGCTACTATGATTCCATTTGTTAATAAAGTATTTGTTTAATCTCCCTCAAGAGTTATTCTACATCCTATTCTAACTGCGTCAATTTAAAACTCAAGCACCTCATATTATATAAAAAGAAACATGTTGAGCATTCAGTAAATAACAGAAGGAGGATAATTTGCTACAAATTTTGCAGAATGTAAGTGATGACAAGGGGAAGGGAAAGGTTAGGAACAAGAGGGTGTGCATTAAGGCACCTCTTCATCTCCAGTTTCCAGGCTTGCAATGGGTGAGTTGGGCTGGAGAGAAGAATTGTGGGTGCTGGCTGAAAGAATGTATCCCAAAGAATATGGTTTGGGATACTGTTTTTCCACTTTCTCCTCACAGTTTTGTTTTCGTTCCCCCATCACCACCCCAAAAGAAAAAAAAAAAAAACATGCCTGGGAGAAAAATACCAATGTAAGTGTTACTTGTAACTCATATAAAAGTTCACTATTGGCTTCTCTCAGCCCATGTGCCTTCATCCCCAGCTGTGACTAATTGTACATCGCTGTTTAAAAGAAAAGCCTCCAACAGCACAAAGCTCCATCAGTACAGACTCCACGGCAGCAAAGAAACATTAATCCCCCAAGTTCCCACATCAAGCTCAAAAACAATGCTCCTGGCTGTCATTTCTCATTCACACCAGTCCCATATTTCTATTAAACAAGACTGTTTTTTATTGACTGCTTCCCTCACACAGCACAATAAAGGAAATATCAGCCCACAGAGACCACATCTTGAAACAGAGGGCTTAACTTTAGGGATGGGAATCAGGAAAAAAGAGGACAAATTTCCAGGGCTCTCCTTGACTGGTATCTACCAAACCGAGAAACGTTCGGGTTCTTTTCTGCTCAGGCTCCCTGAGCTGCTATGATTGACTCGAAATTTACTCAAGAGACTACTTAAAAAGAAAGAAATTTCACAATCGTGCACAGGCTGCTCTCTTACTCTCTCATTTCCCCCACTTCTACCTCACTTACAAGAGGACTTTTGTATACGTAAAGTTTCAGGAAACAAAGCGTACAAACACTCATACACAAATAAACTCCCCGAACTAATACCAGCGTATAACTGTGTTTTGGTTGGAGCTTTTCCAGCCCTGTCACTCGCTCTGTTAGGAGTAAATGGAAACCCTTTGCTTTGGCAAAGTTAGAAACAAACTCTTCTCAGTTTCAAGTTGCACAAGCCCTCCCTCATATCTCTCAGCCCCCTTAAAGCCCCCCAACAAAATAAATTCACTGCTGAAAAGCCAGCAAGGATTAAAAAAAAAAAAAAATTATTTCTCAAATAAAGATCTTTCACTTCTCCCCCGCACGCAGCTTCCCCCTTTAGCCGGAAACACACACAGTTTCCAATTTCTGAAATCCCTTTTGAAAGGACCCTGGACTCTTAGGGCTCTTCCAAGGGATCCAGCTTTCGACTGCCCCGACTGCAGGCAGGCAGTGCTCTTCTAAGTACATTTCGCATTCTTGGAGTCAATACTGTGGCTGTGTCGTTTCCAGAAAGATCTAGAAAGCAGAGTTTAGTGGGCTGGCAGAGCCAGGACTGACTCTTCCTCCCTCCCCTTTGACCGGCCGCGGGGTGAGAAGTGTATTCGGCACAGTCGCCCTGAAACCAGCTGCGAAGGCGCAGTCAGAACGGACAAAGTACACATCGCTCACTTTTAAACTCTTATCTGCTCCACTACCCCGCCGCCCTACTTCCACATTCCTCCGCAGAACTTGGCGGGGCCCCCTCAGCCAAATCCAAATCGTACCTTCCTTGGATTCTTCTGCCTCGAAGTGCATGGTGTCCGGGTAGGCGGCTGCAGGGGCGACGACCGCGGACATGTACTCGCACGAGCTGGCAGCCAAAACCAGCACACAGAAAATAAAAAGGAAGGAAAGCTTCTAAAATCAAAACCTCCGCGGGGCGGGGGCTGGTTCTGGTGCAGGGATTTTCAGGGGGAAAGTTCTGCAAGAGTGACGAATCGCGTCTCAGCTGGGCGGCGGGAGTCCGCCCCCGGGGCCGCGCGCCCCAGCCCGTCGCAGGCGGGCGACCTGGCGGCTCGTGGCTGGGCGCACGCAGGTGGGGCTGATCTGCGGAGGGCCCCGGCAGAGGGGCGCCGGCCGCCAGGACCCAGGATGGGCCACGCCTGGGAAATCGATATGCAGGGGAGACAGGAAAGGCACATCTCTGCTGTTTTACATCAATCACAAATGCAGACGCGGTCAGACATGCACCTCCACCTTTAGGTTCCGTTTTTCGACGCCCATTTAACTTTCTGTTTCTTGAGGTCTTAAACGCCCAAAATGAAGGATTTTAAAACTGCTGGGTTTTGTACATTATGTTTTGCAGCAAAGTAACGTGGATATTGGTCCACGATGCTGGAAGGACCTGGGGCACAAGCCCAGGAATGGGGGCATTTTGAAGAAAGGTGCGGGTAGGTGGGAACTCCACCCCTTACCTTTGCACAGGAAAAGCAGACCAGAAGGCTTAGTCATTCAGTATAACCCGCATGATTTACTCAGACCTTACTCAATCCCCAACCTGGGTGCACTAAGTGCTCTGCAGTTACCCTAAAGGGCCATTCCCAGTCGGAGGGGGCGCCACTCTCCGAAGGATGCAAGCCAAAGGCGGGGGTCAGGGTGGGGGCGTGGGCGGGGTTGGGGAGGTATTCAGGCTTTTGAAACGCTGATAGAATAAAGAGACTGGAGAGTCCTTAGCTGCTGCTGCTGCTGCTGCTAAGTCGCTTCAGTCATGTCCAACTCTGTGCGACCCCATAGACGGGGGCCCACCAGGCTCCTCTGTCTCTGGGATTCTCCAGGTAAGAATACTGGGAGATCTCAATTCTGCCCCCTGGTCGGGTCCACCAGCTGAGAGGAAGACGTCTCAGTTTTGCGAAGCCTTAGTTTTTCCTTTGGAGAAGGGGGAACAAGAGCTGCCACCGACATACCTGTCTTAATGCAGGAATTTGCAGAGCACTAGTTTTACTACAGATATAGGGCAACAGGTCCTCAAATAACATACCTGAAAGATCCATTAGGAAACTGTGAGAAAAGTTACATTCTTTTAATAAATTTATTTTCCAGCTGCTTTCCTTTCCATCATTTCCCTCGTTTTATACAGGCAAAAAACAAGAAGAGAGGCTCTATAGTAAATTTAGTGAATAAGCTCTATAGTAAATATAAATTTAATGATAAGAATATACAAAAGATACAGATGTAAAGAGTTTGAATTAAGATTTAGTTCTGCCATTTATTATTTGTATGACCTTGAGTGAATTATTTAACTTCTCTGGGCCTCCCTTTCCTCATCTGGAAAAAGAGAGTTTAAAGAGAATTAATTACTCCTCAGATTTATGCTGGGGATTATATAGGGTAATATAAGCAAAAAGTGCTTTGAAAACTATAAACTCCTACACAGATTATTACAAACTACTGCACCATTAAAAGTAATTTTTTGTAAAAGATACTCTAGCATTTTATTCCAATATTGGGTTTGAACAGGAAAAAAATGTGTTTATGCGAGTCACAAGCAGTGAAGACTATTATAATATTAATATAAGATATTAAATCACTTCCTACTGCTGAGTGATTCCATCACGCCTAAGACACCAGGTAGTATTTCATCTCAGTTCCCTGAAAGGACAGGACAGAATGATGAGAGGAAGACATAGCTGGTCAGAAAGGAGAAAAAGGGAGAAACATCTGGAAAGTATCAGTATTGTGGAGCCTTCCGGAAGCTGACCTCACCAGGCTGCACCCTTCTGAAAGTCCCAGTTAACTCCAAGGTCCCCTGTGCCACACATCCTGAGCTGCTAACATGCAATAACTTAGTAACTTCATTCTGTAACTTCAGACTTACCAAGGAGACATGAAGGTCATTCTGAGACATGCTCCCTCACTAGTCAGAAGCGACCTTTCCTGTCTTGTCTAAGGAATCATTCTTGTCTAAGGAAGTCCCCCCACCCCCACCCCACACATACCATCTGTCCTTTGCCCTCCCCCATGGCAGCCCAGACTTCCACAGATGTCTGCCAGGAGCCCAACAACATCTCACCAGGGCTGTGAACTTCACAAAGATAGCTCCCATTCATCTATAATTGGAGTAAGACGCAACACCTTTTCAAGGTGATGATTATGCAAATTCATACAACCCAAAGTCCGGTATCACCAGTCACAGGAAGGGCTAACTTTTACTCTCTTCCTTCAGAAAGTGCCCCCATAAGAGTGATTTATAAAAGGTCCTTCTGCAAGTCCAATTATGTTCAAACCACACACAGCGTGTTAAATTACGTGTCCTTAACGTCTGACTTGTTTTTACGCTGGGTTCACAAAAGGCCCTCAGCTTTGCTCAGGTTAGCCAAGGAGAACAACTGCTGAATGAACAGTTCAGACGCTGCTGTGTCAGCCTCTTAATCCAATTTAGAATCATTTTAGCAGCTAGGTTGATCTTTGACTTTCACTGGGGTCCTCAAAAAACCTGGCAAGAAACTTCTTTTGTATTTAAATGTAGCCCAGCAGTCACCTTGAGGAACAAAGTCGTTATCTAGCTCCAGTGCAAGGCAGGCTCGGTTTATTTTGTGAGTGTATTTTATTCTTTCTCCATCTTGTCCTATCTTCCTCCAAAACCACTCTTCTTTAGGATCTAAATTTCCAGATAGTCTATGACTTCCCCATGTGAAAGCATCCGCGTCCTTCTCAGAAGTTTTATAGACCTATGTTTTACTGTTTGGATAGCAGCTATTTCTTTGTTTTGTGGTTAACTGCAAATTTATCTAAATTTCCTTAATCACCTAAAAAGAGAAACCAGCTGACTGTATTAGTAAAATAAGGTATGAGTTCAGTGTCTGCCTCTAATTAGCTCTTTCTGACTTCTCACTTCACTCCTCTGAACTACAACTGTATAATCTGTAACATCAGGATGTCAGTTAAAATTATGTATATATTTTGTACACGTTCTATGAAATCATCAGAAAAACTGTCCAGAGCTTTCTATGTTTATTTTTTCCACTACACTTTCTGTATAGTAGCCTAAAAATAGTAGCTTACCTATGTTCATGTAGGTAAGAGCTTAGTTACTTAGTCATGTCTGACTCTACGGCCCCATGGACTGTAGCCAACCAGGCTCCACTGTCCATGGAAATTTCTAGGCAAGAATACTGGAGTGCATTGCCATTTCCTTCTCCAGGGGATCTTTCCAACCCAGGGATCGAACCCACATCTCCTAAGTCTCCTGCATTGGCAGGCGGATTCTTTACCACTAGCACGCCACCTGAGTTAAAATGCAAGCTAAGAATCTGAGATTCCTGGGTCAGGAAGATCTTCTGGAGGAGGAAATGGCAACCCATTCCAGTATTCTTGCCTAGGAGATCCCATGGAAAGAGGAGCCTGGTGGGCTACAGTCCATTGGGGTGGCAAGAGTCAGACAGGTCTTAGCAGCCATACCATCACCACCAAGATTCTGGTGGTTGTTTTCTTTCTTTTTTTTCCAATCAGTCATTACCAAATATTTACATGAGACACATGTAAAAAAACTCTGCTCACCTGGAGCTTTCTGGCAAATTTTGGTAATTTTGATCACAGACTTGGAGTTCAACCTTCCAAGTGACCTTGGTTCTAAGGAAGATATTAACACCACCTCTTAACTCTATCATAGAACAGCAGAAACATCTTCTCTTAAATTATGCATCGATAAAGCTGTTGGAAAAATGCCTGGGCTTTGGGCCTTTTCCTTACATCCGCCCAGATGTCTGCCAAGAACAGGGAAGGTCAGTAAGTGTTCAGACTTAGAAGAGAAGACCAGCAGAATTGGGAAGAGAAGGTACAATTCAATCAGGAGGAACTACACTCTCCTCACATTAGAGAATGTGGTAAGTTCTCTGTAGCGAAAAAGACTAAGCATCTCTGTCAATTTGTATAGACCTATAGCTTCTAGCCCTGGAGAAGGGAATGGCTAGTACTCCAGCATTCTGGCCTGGAGAATTCCATGGACTGTATAGTCCATGGGGTCGCAAAGAGTCAGACACAAATGAGTGACTTTCATTTACAGCTTCTAGGTCTAAGAATTCCATACCACAAAAAAAAAAAAAAAAAAAGGTAATTTCATCGATATTTTTATTTCTGCCTTGCTGACAGGCTGAATCTATACAAACAACATTTAAGTCAGTGAGGGGGGAGGTGAAAAAGAGTTGTTTACTTAGTACAAAAAGTGGCTTCTCCTATTTGACTTTGAAGCTTTCCTCATCTGTTCTTGTATTATTTATGCTTTCACCCTTGAGAGTCTTTATAGGCTCCATGCTCTATATATAAAGTTGCCTTTCAGTCCCTCTCCTCACAGAGGGACCTGTGTTCTTGGCCTCATCTGGTTGTGACGGCGGGCTCTGCATCCTTCTTAACCTCCTTAGACATCATGCACTTACCCTTCCAAAAGGAGTGGGGCTAACTGGGTATCTCACCAGAGTCCCTGCCTAGCCCAAGTGATCTCACCCTTCATGCCAAGAAAAGTTTGATTTACCAAAAGTGGAGAAAGGGCCACTCAAATGACAGTGGAAATCTTCCACATACTTCTCCAGGAGCCCAAGCGCTGAGCCTCAAGTGACCTCCTGCTTACACATTGCTGGTACCGGGATGAGGCAGGGGAGGTTGGGAGGCAGGACAGAAGTGCTCTGAGTCAAGGAAGAAGGCTGACAATGAGTGCTGAGTCAAAGGATGGGGAAAAGCTGCCTCCCAGGGGCCGTGCCCGGGAGTCAGAAGTTTGTTCTGTGTAAACCCTCTTTTTAGTCTTCCCTATGGCTTTTTCTGTAAATCCTCCAGGCTCACTACCACTCTGGGTGTGAGTGGATAATTCTGAGGAAATGAGAAGTGCTGACATCTGGGGTGAGCATACACAGGGAGAAAACAGAGTATCTGGGAGGCACTTGTTTCTTAGGCTCTCATTGTTTGCGTTTCTTTTTCTCCTAAGAAATCTTTCTTAGGAGAAAAGTAAAAACTTTAGCAGAGGATGAAACACACACACACTCAAAATCAGGTCTGAAAATATTGCTTGAAGAATTTATGACTTTGGATCTTTCTTTTGTAATACTTAGCTAGGATGCCTTGCATTCACTATGCCTTACATAGGCTTTATGCAGACTTCCCAGTTAGCTCCCTTGGACCATCATACTCATTTTACAGACATGTAATTAAAGAAAGGGAATATCAGGAATAGGATAGTTTTGATTTGAGGCTGTGATCTAAGCCTATGAACAGACCCATCTGAGGTCCAAACCTCACTGTACCTTGATTAACGGGGTCAACCAGGGATAACCTGAGATGGGCTACAAAGGGATTCACCAGGAATGAGAGAGGCAGGGCTGAGACTGGGCCCAGAAAGTAGTGCCACAACTGATCTATACATCCCTGACTTACCTTCAGAAAAGGAACAGGAGGAAAAATGATCAATGATCGTAGTCATAGAAACTCAGACTTGGAAGTAAACTTACAGGTCACAGGTCACTTATTCTAATCCTCTACTGGCTATGAAGCCATCTCCTAGACACATCACAGGCAGCAAGCCTTCATCCAGACTCTCCTTGATTACTTTGATTAACAGAGACTCACTGCCTTAACAAAGCCCCACTTCCTCTCTAGTCATTAGAAAGTTCCTCTTATCATGAACTGAAATTCATGTTTAAGGGCAATGATATTCAAATTACTTCCACCCTAACCACTGCTTTTACCATTTACAGCAAGGAAATAATTTTATGATAACATAAACAAAATTTTTCTTTTTCCACTGCCTAATAGAGACCCCCTCATGTTGGCTAGCGATTGCAGTCGAATGCAACGTGAGACAGTTATGCAACTTTCCAAGGCTGGCCATCTGCTATTGATTATCATGAAGAATTCAGAAGTAAGCAGCTTTGCTTAAGGCAGCAGCAGTGACAATCTCTTTCTCTCCCGTGTGTTCACTCTACTCCAAGGAGGTAGAAAAGGCGGCCAAGACAGGGAGGGTAATGGTCCCACTTGATCCCATCAAGCAGTTATGAACTTTATTTGAGTTTCTAAACAACATTTGAAATCCACAAGAAAACAGAAGTAGTGCTCATATGTGGAATCTGGACCACAGACTCCTGTTCGGATATCTGTTTGAAAGTCTAATCCACTCCAAGTTGTCATACTCGGGATTTTAACAGTGAGTTTCTGACATGGGTAGAATCTCTGTCAAGTTAATATTTTTGCCAACCCATCACTGCTTAAAAGACAGAAAACACCAGGAGATGAAACTACAGGGCTAGACAGGCTTGCCCGCTGAAAGCAGCCAAGGTTAAAATTCAGCCGACAAACTCAGCAGGAGGTGAAAACGTGATCTAAAACAGAACTTATCCAAACAGCATTTCAGGGGAAAGGGAAGGCTGTTTTGCAGGTAGCACTGAAAGGCGTGGATCAGAAGTTTGTCCTTTTGAATGGGTCAGCTTACAAAACTTAAGTTATTCAGCTTCTCTTTAAAGAAAAGTTATACAGAAACACGCATCAATTATGATTCACAAATTTGTTAAACATCACCAAAATGAATAATTCTTCTGGGAAACCAATAACATGAACAGTATGCCTGCCTACCTACCTATATAAGGTCTTATTAAGTCCATCCATTTTCTAGGACTTCCCTGGTGGCTCAGATGGTAAACTGAGGAACGTGACACTTTCACTTTTCTGTTTCTGCTGCTGCTGCTGCTAAGGCGCTTCAGTCGTGTCCGACTCTGTGCGACCCCACAGACGGCAGCCCATTGGGCTCCGCCATCCCTGTGATTCTCCAGGCAAGAACACTGGAGTGGGTTGCCATTTCCTTCTCCAATGCTTGAAAGTGGAAAGTGAAAGTGAAGTCGCTCAGTCGTGTCTGACTCAGTGACCCCATGGACTGCAGCCTACCAGGTTCCTCTGTCCATGGGAGTTTCCAGGCAAGAGTACTGGAGTGGGGTGCCATTGCCTTCTCCGTTTCTGTTTCTACTAGAACATAAAGAAAAGTGAAAGTGAAACCACTCAGTCATGTCCAACTCTTTGCTACCCCACAGACTGTAGCCTGCCAGGCTCCTCTGTCCATGGGATTCTCCAGGCAAGAATACTAGAGTGGGTAGCCATTCCCTTCTCCAGGGAATCTTCCCGATCCAGGGATCGAACTTGAGTCTCCTGCATTGCAGGCAGACTCTTACCATCTGAGCTATCAGGAAGCCAAAAGCTTTTTAAAAAAAAAAACAAAAACAAAAAAACAAAAACCCCTAACTTTTAACATTCTTCCCTTGTGGCTCAGGTGGTAAAGAATCCACCTGTAATGTGAGAGACTTGGGTTTGATCCCTTGGTTGGGAAGATCCCCTGGAGAAGTGAAAGGCTACCCACTCCAGTATTCTGGCCTGGAGAATTCCTTGGACTCTATAGTCCATGGGGTCACAAAGAGTCAGACATGACTGAGCGACTTTCACTCACATATATACATACATAACTATCTCAATAGAATTTTTACTATTGAATTCAGCAAAGTCCTCTTGAATGGCATTCAACTTTCTCAATTTCAACTATGTACTATCAGCCCCAAACAGACAGACGAAGAGAGGAAATAACAATCTCAGTGGAGCATCAGCCACCAGTAAGTGATTTTATGCTGCAGAGTAAGTGTGGGATAGAGCTAGGACTTTGCTGTCCCCTTCCTGAGCCTTATCTCAGCATTGCCTCTTACACTGTGAGCATCTTATGCATATTGATGATGAATGCTGTAGCTAAGGATTTTTCATGTCAAAGAGCCTCGGAAGACAAGGCAACTATTTCATTCAGTCCTAAAGAAACAGGAACCTGCTCCAGTGCTAGAGGAAACACTTAACTGTAAGTCCTATACTTACTGGAAGACAGTATGTTATTCTCCAGTCTGGTAACTTCCTGAAGGATCTTCTGAAGTAATAGTGACCCTATAAAATTTTTACACTACACACGACTCTTCTGTATTCTTAAGCAAATCAGTACCTTAGATTCTCATATATGAGAGCGATGTGGTCAGAGTTGGTTAGTCTCACGTTTTTAGCCCTGAGATCTTCAAGTTGTGCCATGGTACCTGAGAGCACTGCAGCAAACTCACAGGGGTGTTACAGGACACTTAAAATTTTTGAGGAAGAAATAGCATTATTCAATATCTCTCAGACACTGCATAAACTATTAGCTCAAGCCAGTTCATTGCATAACATTAGACTGTAATACATTTCTTTTGATGTCATTTCTGTGCAAAGCTAGGTTGTTGGCAGTTGCTATACTAAAAGCAAATACTATCTGAAAAGTAACATGAAAGAAGAAAACAGGGTAGTGGGTCCAATTTGATTTCAATTAGATTTTAAGAAGTTATGAGGTGGCCAGTTATCAAGGTATTGTCTCACGGCTCCAATTCACCTTTCATTCATGCGTGCATGCTCAGTCCTATCTGACTATTTGCGATCCTATGGACTGTAGCCCACAAGGCTCCTCTGTCCATGGGATTCTCCAGGCAAGAATACTGGAGTGGGCTGCCATTTCTGCCATCAGGGGATCTTCCTGACCCTGGCATCAAACCTGCGTCTCCTATATCTCCTGGATTTTCAGGCGGATTCTTTACCACCGAGCCACCTTACCTGCTCTGAAGAAATAAAGATGAGGCTTTAGAGACTTTTTATTTTGGCAGCTGGTGCTAGCCTAAGCTTTGTCACTGGAGTGCCATGGAGAGACATTACAGGAAGAAGGGCTTTTGCTTCCTGGTTCTGGTGTGCTCTGGCTGCAAGCTGCCACAAGCACGCATGACTTCTCCAGCCCCTAGTTCCTGTAATGCAGGCACCTTTTTCAAAAACTGGCTCCTGCTGTACATGGTGGTCAGCAACAACCAGCCTCCAGCAGCTTCTGCCGGCATCCCCCTTAGGAGCTTTTGTGGCAGAGCACCTTCAGTGAAAAACCTCCTCATGAATGGATTTCCTCAGCATCCTAGAGGACGGATTTCCAGCAAGTTCTACCTGCACAGCACTGCTGTGACTTCTCTGCCACTCAAGGAGCCAAGGCCAGTCACCTTCTCTCCAACAAGGTCTAGAGTAGGAGAGAGAGGAAGTTTGGGTTTGGTGCCCTGTTTCAAGCCCACAGGAAGGGGCTGCTTTTTATATTTGCTATTCCCCTATTCTTTAGAGTTCTCTTCCTAACAGCCAGCCCTCAGCAAAATTAATATTTATTTAACTTTTTTTTTCTTATTAGTATTTTCAATTGTGGTAAAATGCACATCATATAAAAGTACCACCGTCTTGATCATTTTTTAGCTATACAGTTCAGTTAGATTAAGTACACATATTTTGTTGCTCCAGTCTCACCACCATCCATCTCCAGAATGCTTTTCCTCTTGAAAATGGAAACTCTATACTCATTAAACACTAACTCTCCATTCTCCACTCTCCTCAGCCCTTGGCAATCATCATCCTATGCTTTCTTTCTGAATCTGACTACTCCAGGTACTCCATATGCATGGAATTATATAGTATTTGTCTTTTCTGTGACTGGTTTATTTCACTAAGTTAATATCCTCAAGATTCATCCATGTTAGAGCAAGTGTCAGAATTTCCTTCATTTTTAAAACTGAATGATACTCCATTGTGTGTATATACCATGATTTATTTCTTCCTTTCAACCATCAATGGTCACTTGGATTGCTTCTACCTTTTGGCTATTGTGAATAATGCTGCTATAAACATGGGTATACAAATATATGCTCAAGTCTCTGCTTTCCATCCTTTTGGGTACACATCCAGAAGTGGAAATTGTTTGGTCATAATGGCAGCTCAGCGGTAAAGAATCCGCCTGCCAAACAGGAGATGCGGGTTCAGTCCCTGGATCGGGAAGATACCCTGGAGAAGGAAATGGCAACCCACCACAGTATTCTTGCTCGGGAAATCCCACGGACATGGGGGCCTGGCAGGCTACAGTCCATAGGGTTGCAAACAGTCAAGGCACAACTTACCGAATAAACAAGAAGAAGACAGTAATTCTACTTTCAAGTTTTTAGGAGCTGCCATACTGTTTCACTAGCTAGCATTTCTTTATAGCACACGTTCCTACTCAAATTATCATGTGGTTTATCTCCTGATTGGATCCTGACTGAAACATGCAAGGCCCAATAGATGCGCCCATTCCATCAGTAAGTAACTGGTAAGAATGAAATAAAAATATTATTTTTGAACATTTCAATTTATGTGTATTTTCACATGCCTACAAAGTTATTAGTACATGAATACTTATTAAGTTATTGGGACCTAACACGTCACAAGTGAAACTGTTAAGTACCTCTTATGTCCTGGGAATGACATGGAAAAATTCCTGAGACACTGTGGGTTCCACAAGTGAAGCTGTTGGGAACCTTTGCTCCCACCTATGTGTTTCTAGCTACTTTCAGCAACTGTCTGCCTGGAAGGTTCCTTAGGCTCATCTTGGAAGGATACTCATCTAGGGAGAATCCTTATACTTGAAGGTATAGATAGATCCCTTCCCTACCCCCAACATCTTGGTTTTCTTCAGAATATTACATTTGTTCTTACTTAGACAGTGGTAGCTAGAAACTTATGACTATCAGTGACTTATGCTGCACTGTGGCCCCTTCTTTCTTTTTAAACAAAGTATTTACTGATTTATTTTTGGCTGTGCTGGGTCTTCTTTGCAGCACGCAGGCTTTCTGTGGTTGTGGCGAGTGTACAGCACTCTAGCTGTAGTGCTTGGACTTCTCATTGCAGTAGTGGCTCTGCTTGCAGAGCCCGGGCTCAAGGGAACACAGGCTCAGCAGGTGCGGAGCTCGGGCTTCACTGCCCCGTGGCATGTGGGATCTTAACACTGGCAGGTGTTAGCCACTGGACCTCCGTGGAAGTCCCTCTCTTTCTTTCTTTTTACTGTTCTCTTATTTCTCATTTCACTAAGTCCCACCATCTATATGTTTCCTAAAGAGGCCTTTTCCCCCTCTGTTCCCACAGCTGTTAGTCTGTCATCTCAAACTAGTATTATCTAACAGACTCAAGCTGGTCTCCCTTAAATGAGGCCATGGGTTGAAAATTCAAATGCCCACTGAGGCTAGAAATACGATAATTCGTACCTGCCACTGACCCTGCCCCGTGAAGGCAGCTGAGCTAAGCAGGCTATGAGCCAGGTGCCCCAGGATACAGCTGGAACACTGACCTCTCCCTCACCACGAAAGCACTGGGGATGCAAGTGAATGTAAATGACACGGCTAGTGGCAAAATCCTGAGTGCCGCCCCCTAGACACAATAGATATGAATGATTTGAAAAGCAAGTAATCATTCAGAAACTCTGACACTTGTTTTCATTAACTGTAAATTACTGGAAACAAACCTTAGGACACATCACGACATCGTGTGCGGCCATGCTGTTGGAACAAGGCTTCAGGGCAACTTTTTCTGCTCTGTTACACTGGTTTGGTTTTTTTTTTTTTTCATTCCAAAGCTTAGCTCAAGTCTCAATCCCTTCATCAACTTTCAATAGGAGCGCACAGTGAACTTAACTTTCACTGTGACTTCTAACACAAAGTCGTTGTTCGTTGTCTCTGAGGCAGATTTGTAAGCTATTTGGAACAGAAGATTGTATTTTTTTTTCCTTTCTAGAGAGTAGAATATGTTGGATTCTATGAGTGCACTATACAACTAATAAAACAATCATTTACTCATTTCATAATATTGAATTATGACAACATATAGGAATAAGCCTAATTTCTCCTTATCCTGAAAGTATATTACAAGGAACTGTGTACATAAATATAAATATCTGTTATCTGCAAAGACAGAAAACAAGAAAATTTGCATTGCATCTGGAGAACTGAGGCTGATAATCTGCAACAATCCAAAACTCTACTAGATAAGGAGCCAAGAAGAAAATAATTCTGACAGCTGCAAGCCTTCTGTTTTACAACATGCACAGAATGGATGTACTTCCTCTTAACATTCCATAAACAGAGAGTGCTGAGCAAATGCAAACAGCCCCAGTAGAAGCCACTGGAGTGTAGGCTTCAACTAATGGATTGTTCTTATCTATACAGAGGCAACCTCACTAGCCCCCTATCAAACCCACCACAGTTGTCCTTGGAGCCACGAATAAGATGGATTGAACAAAATTCCACTTCAGGTGATGGAATTTCCAGGGCCAGCAAGGTACAAGCAGAAGCTGCCCACTTGCAAAGAGCAGCGGCCTTACCTTCTTCAGAGTGGGAACACTGTTTCCTTTAAGAACTAACATCTGGCACTGGGCCACCTGAATATATACACTAATAAAGTCAGATGGAAACTCCAGACACCTCTTTTACTCAAGGCATGAACTCCTCACAGGCGATCAACATTCTATTAAGCAAGCCTCTCAGGAACAAGCTTCCCTCAGAGGCTGTTTGCATTTACAACATGCTACGTTTTCTAAGGCCAATTTGGGATCCATGGTTGCACAATATGTAATTAATTTTGTCACCTGTTTTCTTAATGGATCAAACTCGCCCATGAATGAAAAGGCAGCACCTTGCTGGTTCCAAATATCCTGTTACCTGGACCAGAAGAAGGAGAGTGTATCCTCCTTGGCCATAGACCCAAATTTGGAACCAGTAATGCAGTTTAGTAGCAAGCAATTTATGTGTTTAAATGAAGCTTATTTCTTAATATCATTAGCTAATAAGTGTAGTTTATCAAGCACCTACAATGTGCTAGGTATTATGCCATGCACATGACCGAGCATATCTCTGCTCTTACTGCACCTCAGGAGGGTGAGATTTTCTAGCTCTTGAAGTGCTTCTGCGTACATCATCGTTGATCCTCATAATAATCCTGTAAGGAAGGAATCTTCTGATGAAGATGTTGTTGTTCAGTTGCCAAGTCATGTCTGACTCTTAGCAACCCCACGGACTGCAGCATGCCAGGCCTCCCTGTCCCCTAACCATCTCCCAGAGTCTGCCCAACCCCATGGACTGCAACACACCAGGCTTCCCTGTCCCTCACCATGTCCCGGACTCTGCCCAAGTTCATGTCCATTGAATCGGTGATGCTATCCAACCATGAGGACACAGATCCTCAGAGAAAGGTCACTTAGCTGGGACTGAATGTGAAATGAGACTGGAATGAGGGTCCTCTGACCTCATCCCAGGCTATTTTTCTCCATCCTAGGATGTGTCTGAATGAGCAGAGCACAAATCATTATAATTCAAGGCAAATAGGCCACATGCCCCCAAAGAAGAAAGATATAGAGATCAGACAGCAGAGACGATTCAGAGGTTCAGAGCCTGCCTGACTTGGAGGAAGAGGGAGCCAGACGTGAACAGCAAAGAAGTCCAGAGGCAGAATAAGTGTGATAGTGGGGAAGGTGTCTCCACTCAGAAACCTGAGTCTGAGTTCTGAGCAGGACAACCAAAGTGGGGATGCGTTCTTCTACCAGACCAGTTTCCCAGAAGACCAAGGCTCTTTGTGGAGTGCCGCTGCTCCTTCAGGCCTCAGAACCTTTGATGACACAGCTTCTACAGCAGATTGCACAGGCTCTCTCCTCTTCATGGAACGAAGGGTATGGAACATACTTTACTTTTTTTCTAAAAAATCAACCAGTGTTAATCACACTCGTCTGTAATATAGATAAGAGTCTCCATTTTCTCACTAAACTTAGAGACAAGAAGAAACATGTGATCAAGATTTCACATTCTTTTTAATTGCTCTAGAAAGCCTGTCCTAACACACAGATCTACACACAGATGTGAGGCCCTGAATATAGGAGAATAATGTTTTCAGAGGTGAGAGGAGGGACACTGGGTTCTAAAATCAGTAACATGAAATTGCAAATAGTTAAAATGATCTTGAAAATTTCTTAAGTAACCTGAAAAGTACAATACCATCTACACAATACTTATCAGTTCCTCTCTTAGTCTGTGTTTCTCTACAGTCAGACATTAATGCCAATAAGACATTAAGTTCTTCCTTCATGCTGATGATAAAATCATCACAACTGACTTGCCTGGGTCTCCTGAAAAACGTGTTTCCCATTCTGCCGGTGGTCAGAATCCTTAAAACTCATTCTTTCCACCGGTTTCAACAACAGGTGGCCATGACTTGTTCACCATAAGCAAGACAGAGAGTTGCTGCCTGGTCATGAGTGGCTAAATGGGAATGGTAAGGATTTCCTGACACCTCTCTTCTTCTTCAGGGTCAGATGTCGCATTTTACTGACGGCATCCAACAACTCCTCTCCATCTTCTAATTGGAGATCCAGGGACATAAGGAGAACCAAAGGGTGATAAAGAAAACCAGGGGCTCATCAGCTATTCTATAGGAAGCTGTAGACTTTGCTGTTCAGATGTCGTCTGCATTTCTGTAGTTCTTCATGCTGCAAATATTTTTGAGCATCTACCATGTTTAGGTAGAAGGTAAACAGTGTAGATAAAACCACCATGGTACCTGCTCTCACACAGCCCACAGTACAATGGGAGGGGAGTACCGAGGGGAGGACGCTAATTAAAATACAGTAGGACAAGTGAAGCGCACACAAGCATGGGTGCTATAAAGACTCAAAGGACAGATACCTAAATTGGACCTGGAGGAGGGAGTCATCAAGGAAGGCTTCCTGAGAGAAGTGACTTCTTTTATGTTTTGATATAAATTCATTTATTTTAATTAGAGGTTAATTACTTGACAATATTATATTGGTTTTGCCATACATCAACATGAATCTGCCACAGGTATACATGTGTTCCCCATCCTGAACCCCCCATCTCTCCTCCCTCCCCGTAGGTACTGGCACAAAGACAGAAACATAGATCAATGGAACGAAATGGAAAGCCCAGAGATAAATCTACGTACCTATGGAGAAGTGATTTCTAAACTAAGATCTGAAGGTCAAAGAATTAGCCAAAGAAAGGGAGGTTAGGAGAGAGAAGGAGGAACAGTTCCAGGTAGAGCTAACAGCATGTGTAATGGTCTACAGAGGCAAGAATAAAGGGTCAGAAAGGAAGGTTAAAGAGAAGACCAATGGATATGATAATCATTCGGTTACTGGGGTCTTTGAGAAAGACTATTTAGTAACAGAACTAGAGATAAAAGCCAAATTGCGAGGATTTGCAGAATAAACTGGTGTTAAGGTAGCAGAGAGGCTGCCTGGGTGGCGCCAGTGGTAAAGCCCACCTGTCAATGTGGCAGACATAAGAGATGTGGGTTTGATCCCTGGTTCAGGAAGATGCCCTTGAGGAGGGCAGGGCAACTTACTCCGATATTCTTGCCTGGAGAATCCCATGGACAGAGGAGCCTGGTGGGCTAAAGTCCACAGGGTCACAAAGAGTCAGACACAACTGAAGTGACTCTGCATGCTCGCACGCATGTAAGGCAGTAGAGGAAGGATTGGTGCGCTATTCACTTACGGAATCCCACTGAAAAGAGTAAGTTGGGAGAGTTCTCTGAGGAGAAAACACTATCAGAAGAACACAATTTTAGCACAACTTGATTTCAGTGGTTTTGCTGAAGGCATATTTCAAGTCACATAGTCTCCCGCTGGCCAATACCAGACAACAGGGAAGCAGAGTGCCATCAGTTTCTTACAAAAACACATTTGCAATAATTTGCATGGACTCTCACACAAGTTTCAATTATACAAATAAAAAGAATAAAGTCAAACCCCACTCTCCAGGCTCAGTGGCTGATGCTGGCCCAGCAGGTCTTACCTGAAGCAGGGCAACAGAAAATGTTACCTCTGAGGCGCCTGGGAGGCTCCCAAGCCCCAAATTATGTTCTTAGCATTACAGGAAACACTCTCATTAGAGAGGCGGTACTTTGCGCTAAACGTTGCCCTGTTTTCTGTTCTACCATGCAAGTTCTTTTAAAAATACAAGCATCCCTTGGAGGAGAGGCCCGTGGATGACCAATATCTAGAAGTAAACAAAGAACTTCCCTTCCCTGGTGGCCCAGTGGTCAATACGCAGCTTCCACTGCAGGCTTAGCTTTGATCCCTGGTCAGGGAAGTTCTGCATGCTGCATGGTGTAGCCAAAAAAAAAAAGTAAACGAATTCACCAATTTCTTTGTTCCTTCACAGGGCATCCCAAGTGGTAGCAGGAATACAGAAATTAAGAGTGTGGGGAGGCTTGGAGGGTTGGGAAAAGAGTGAATGCAAGCTGACCCCACCCCCAACCCCACTCAGCTCACTAACCTCCTGCCTCATGCCAGGAAAAGGCAAAGAGGAGTAAACCCAGCAGACAACTTGCCAGACAGGTGTATGGCTTTCAGATGCCTAGGGTTCCTTACCTTTAGTGATGCTAATTCTTCTAATGAGGTAAAATATTCAGAATTGTTTAGACTGAGATTTCCACCTCTGCTTCTCTAAACTGATTCAGTCTCCCAAGGCTACTGAACGAAAGAAACTCTTTTTATCGAGGACATGGTTTCTTTTGGAGTACGTGCAATTTGCGGGTAGAAATCATGGTGGCCCACTTTACCCCAGTGATAGTCAGTTTTCTAATCTAAGGTAAAAAGGTAAAGTCTGCTACAAAAACAAAAATACACAAAGTTCACATCAAGAAAATCTGGCCTCTCTGAAGCTCAGCAGACCTATCAATGACAGCTGAAGCTAGGTGGCCTATAGCCCAAGAATCACAAACTGGTAGCCTTAGGACTGAATCCAACTCACAGTTTTCTTGGGCCACGTAAGTTTTCATCTGAACTTTAATGTCTTTAGATAAGAACTGTTCTCTGCAAGTCTGCTAGAGGCCTCAAGATTTCCAGCTGTTCATATAAAGCACTGTGTGTGCGTGTGTGAAAGTGAAAGTAGCTCAGTAGTGCTTGACTCTTTGTGACCCCATGGACTATACGGCCCATGGAATTCTCCAGGCCAGAATACCGGAGTGGATAGCCTTTCCCTTCTCCAGGGGATCTTCCCAACCCAGGGATCGAACTCAGATCTCCCACATAGCAGGCGGATTCTTTACCAGCTGAGTGTATGTGTACTAAGTCGCTTTAGTCATGTCTGACACTGTGAGACCCCGTGGACTATAGCCCACCAGGCTCCTCTGTCTGTGGGATTCTCCAGGCAAGAATATTGGAGTGGGTTGCCATGCTCTTCTCCAGGGAATCTTCCCCACCCAGGGATCAAATCTGTGTCTCAAAGTCTCCTGCCTTTAGCACTAATGCCACCTGGGAAGGCCATGTAAAGCACTACTTAATATTTCTTGCCTAGTTCTTGTAGATATTTGAGTTTGGGACCACCAGTTTATACAGAGTGCTGTTAAAAACAAACTACCTGCCCTGCTAAGGCAGAGCTCAGGCTTAACACTTCAGAGCAGAGCATGCAGGGGTTACTGAGTAACAGGATCACTAAAAATCAATAAACCACAACAGTGTGCAGCACCCCCTGCAATCAGACTCTTAACAAACAGGAGACTGAACACCAGTGGGGCTCAGTCATCCCAGGATAAGCTATGTGACCATGGCTTTGAAACCACTTTAGAACGGAAGCATCTGCCACGAGTCACCGTCTGTTCTCACTGCTCCCACAAGATTCCTGACATCTGGATGTCCCAGAATACAAGCCTGGCAGCCAAAATCTGAGTCTGGCTTGGCATAGGGAACAATCCCACTATTCAGTCAGCTGTGGCTATACCGCAGCATCTGTAGGATCCAACGAACAACACTCAATTTGGAGCAATTCACACCCGGCGCTCAGCCAGTCAAGCCACATTTATTGCATGTAATACAGAAGCTGTGCCATCCCTTGTCTGTCTGCAAGTGCAGGCAAAGAGGAGTTAGGTCCTCACCCCTAAACTCACCTCTGTTCCACATGACACTTCCCAGGCATAGAATCCAAGAATCAGAAAGCTAGTGCTCAAAAAAGCCTGTGATGGCCTCTAAATCTCCTCATTCCTCAAATTTCTTCACAAATGAGAAATTAGGTCCAGTAAGTTCATATGACCAGTCCAAAGGTTCATCACACAAGCATCTTGAAAAGGACTAGAGTGTAGATCTCTGAGACCTCCACTGTGAGGGCGTCCTGTCTGTGATCAGCCCCTCGAGGCAGCCTCCGTGTCCTTCTGCAGCCAGGCCCAGGGTTCCTGGACTTGATTTCTGTGACCCACGTGGGCAGCCTAGTTCGAGGTCATCACTAGGGTTTGGGTCAAAGCGCTCTGGTAATAAATAGGTTCTCTGTGCATAGATTCCCTTGGGGATATAGCAGGGAACTCTGGCTGGTTGGGGAGTAGAATGCCATACCCTAGCCACAGAGCTCATCTACAAAGACAAAATGGTACTTCTTTTAATCCAACTTACTCATCTTCTTCCTCACCATGACTTTCACTCTCTCAAGAGCCCTCTGAATGTTGCCCCAGCCCTGTAACCTGCCCTAGACAGCCATTCTCCTGGAGCTCTCATCTAGAGTAAACTAAATGAAATTCCTTATAACCAATTGCCCTGTTTTGTTTACTTGAGTGTAGCTTCAAAGTCTTTACATTATCCAGAGCCCAGTAATATCAATTAAAATAGATAAAATAATCAAATATGATAATTAAGCTCCTATCTGAAAAGTGTAAAGGTATTCTTTACAGGAACATATGGATTTACTACACTGCTTTTTATTTAAGTATTAATATATTTATTCAAACATGTATTGACACATGATTTATAGTGACAAAGAACATCCTTAAGGAGGAACAGATGAACAAAATATACATCATGAAATATCAAGCAGCTATTTAAAAGATAGTAACAACAGTAATTAACGTTGAGGGGCTTTCATGAAGTATTTTCATGGGCGCGTAATTGATGCACAAAAGTGCATTACACTGATTTAAAAAAATTTATATTGGACTCCAGTGACCTGTGGGGGCCTATAATTACTATAGGTTGAAGGGCTGCCTATAATTAATTTTCTCTGTTCTTACTCTCATTGTTCAGTATTTCCCAGACCAGGTCTGGGGTGAGCTTTTCCTCTCTGACCTGCAGTTCTATTATGGTTCACGGAGTCTGCATCCTTGTTCTCCCTGAGAGCATCTATCTCATTTGTCATTGGATGGGGGAAGAGGTTGGCAAGCCAACACGCATGGCTCCATTTGCTTGCCAGTCACCAAATAAGAAACAATGGGGAAACAATAAAAACACAGTGAAAAGAAGCCCATGTAGGAGACACTGTGGCTGCCTCGCCATGACTTCCATCCCTCATCCTTGTGGAGCAGCATGCTGTTTGAAGGCGAAACTGACCCCAGTTCCCAGCTCTCAGGTTCAGCCCTGACCATTTCCACCCAGTCAAGTGATCCCATCCCCCTCACCACAAAAAGACTGGTTTAGGCAACCCAAGCCTAAAGCCAGTCAACACAGCACATTTCTTAGTCAACAAACTGGTTTAAGATTGGGAACCTGGCTGAGTTTGGGTCAGTGAGACATCACACATATGCTGGGGGCTTCTGGGAAAGGTCACTCTGATAGAATTTCCAAAAGCCAGTTCTCTCTGCTTCTGGACAGTGGATTGCAGGCACACAGTTAGGATTGCTGAGGACATTTAACCAGCATGGAGAGAAGTCAGCTGAGGATGAGACCCAACCACAGGAGGCAGATTGGAAAAAAGATAGTGGGTTCAAGACATCACAGGACTGCTAAATCAAATCTCATTCCAGTATGTAGCTAATAAAAAATTCAGTTTGTTATGAGCCAGTCTAAACTAGGGTTCCTTTTTTGCATAAGAAGAACCATAATGGATATAAAATTCGAGGTGCTGAATGAGGAGCATGCTCTTGACAGACAATATACACAAGTAATGAAATTACCATGTTTGGCAAAAAAAGAGACAAAGTGAAAGAGAAACTACTGTGCAGATAAACATAAATGCAGGATAAGATGGTGCTATAAATTTCACACTACCTGTAATGGGAGCTTTGTTTTAGAAGGAAATAAATGAAAGAAGGAGAACAGAGTTAGGGATGAATTAGTGACTCCACAAGATGGCACAACCTTATGCGAGACCTCACGTTCCGTGCACAAGACACAGGCCACGTGTGGTGAAAGGACGCAAGGTGACGCAGATGACACCACAAGGCCATTCTCCTCTAGACTTAGCACCAGCCCAGCCTTCATCAGAAGCGCGCTTAGAGGACTTGGCCTGCATCCAGAGGACAACTGTCACGAGATCCGAAGGAGACGCAAGAAAAGGGAGGGGAAAGGTTTGCATTCAGTTCAGTTCAGTTCAGTTGCTCAGTCGTCTCCGACTCTTTGTGACTCCATGAATCCCAGCACGCCAGGCCTCCCTGTCCCTCACCAACTCCTGGAGTTCACTCAGACTCAAGTCCATCGAGTCTGTGATGCCATCCAGCCATCTCATCCTCTGTCATCCTCTCCTCCTCCTGCCCCCAATCCCTCCCAGCATCAGAGTCTTTTTCAATGAGTCAACTCTTCGCATGAGGTGGCCAGAGTACTGGAGTTTCAGCTTTAGCATCATTCCTTCCAAAGAAATCCCAGGGTTGATCTCCTTCAGAATGGACTGGTTGGATCTCCTTGTGGTCCAAGGGACTCTCAAGAGTCTTCTCCAACACCACAGTTCAAAAGCATCAATTCTTCAGCGCTCAGCCTTCTTCAGAGTCCAACCCTCACATCCATACATGACCACAGGAAAAACCATAGCCTTGACTAGACAGACCTTAGTCGGCAAAGTAATGTCTCTGCTTTCGAATATGCTATCTAGGTTGGGCATAACTTTCCTTCCAAGGAGTAAGCGTCTTTTAATTTCATGGCTGCAGTCACCATCTGCAGTGATTTTGGAGCCCAAAAATATAAAGTCTGACACTGTTTCCACTGTTTCCCCATCTATTTCCCATGAAGCGATGAGATCAGATGCCATGATCTTCGTTTTCTGAATGTTGAGCTTTAAGCCAACTTTTCACTCTCCTCTTTCACTTTCATCGAGAGGCTTTTAGGTCCTCTTCGCTTTCTGCCATAAGGGTGGTGTCATCTGCATATCTGAGGTTATTGATATTTCTCTCGGCAATCTTGATTCCAGCTTGTGTTTCTTCCAGTCCAGCATTTCTCATGATGTACTCTGCATACAAGTTAAATTAGCAGGGTGACAATATACAGCCTTGATGTAGTCTTTTCCTATTTGGAACCTGTCTGTTGTTCCATGTCCAGTTCTAACTGTTGCTTCTTGACCTGCATACAGATTTCTCAAGAGGCAGGTCAGGTGGTCTGGTATTCCCATCTCTTTCAGAATTTTCCACAGTTTATTGTGATCCACACAGTCAAAGGCTTTGGCATAGTCTCATAGCAAGCAAGAATGCTAGGCAAAATTAGTTCAAGTCAGACTGTGATGATAACCACTTACTCTCTCTTCAGCAGGTAATCCTGTTTTAAAATTCATTTTAAGTAATATGATATTCAATCTTACTAACTTTTATGGTGAGCAGTGATACTGAGAACTGAGATCAAACATTTGGGAATACAGAAATCATCTCTTAACTCTATCCAATTACTTAGAAATGAACACAGGGAAGCTTTACAAGATTGTAGATTCTTGAGTTTAACCACTGGAAAATCTGAAGGATTTCTCTCTACACTCAGGCATTTTTAGCAGAGGACTCTTCTGAGTTAAGAGGCCTGATCTTTTCTTGTGTTTGCTGTGAGTCCTCTATAGGTAGGTAGTTCATGCTGTGGGAACAACTGAACACTTGCCCAAGGAGCCAGCAGCACTTGGCTTCCTCGCAGACCACTGCACTGGGAAGTCTGGGCCCATGTGTGCTTGTGCACTCGACCTGGGCAGGCAGGGGTGTGAGGAAGCAGGTTCCCATCCCGGCTTTGGCACGGGATGCTGGATAGTCACGGATACCTGATTTGGTTTCTTTGTCCTAAATTTCATCTGTAAAATGAAAATATTAAGACTAAATCAAGCAGCTTCTCATCTTATGCCTAGTGAAAGTAAAATTCATTATAATTGTCCACAGAGTGCTGAGTGCTAAGTTGGTTCAGTCATCTCCAGCTCTTTGTGACCCTGTGGACTGAAGCCCTCCAGGCTCCTCTGTCCATGGGATTCTCCAGGCAAGAATACTGGAGTGGGTTGCCATGCCCTCCTCCAGAGGATCTTCCTGACCCAGGGACCCAAACAGCATCTCCTGCTTTGGTAGGCAGACTCTTTACCACCTGCACCACCTGGGAAGCCCCTAATTGTCCACAACATGCCACTGAATCTGGCCCTTCACCATCGCTCTGTCTTATCTCCTGTCCTTTTCCTTGTCAGCACTCTAGCTGTTTCTGGCATACTGTGCCCACTGCCCATTAGGACCTCTGTATATGCTTGCCCTCTGGCTGGGATGTTCTTCCCCAGGATATTCACCCATAAGCCTTCCTCACGACTTTTAAGCAAATCAAATATCACCTTCTCTGTGACGACACAATTGCAAATTCTACACACACCCCAATCTTTATCCTCCTATTCAGCTTAATTTTTTTTTCTTCCTTAGCACTTAATAGTATCCCATCACCTACTATGTATTTAACTTATTTATCTTACTGTCTATCTCTCCCAGGAGAATGTCTGTTCTCCAAGGGCAGGGATTTCTCTCTGCTTTGTCTACTGGTGTATGCCCGGTACCTGGAAGGGTCCCTGATGCAGAAAAGAAATTTAGTAAGTTTTTCTGAACAGATGGCTGGAAGGGAGGGGGAGGAGGAGAACAGCTCTGTGCCAGCTGCGGTGTCTACAATCGGAAGGCTCTCCTCTGTAGCCCCTGCACTGAAACAAGGCAGCCCAGAGCAGCACGGGCGCGCTTTCACTCAGCTGTAGACCCTCTCAAGTACCCCTTCCTGCATGTCCCATGCTCTGAGCTGAAGGGCCATGTACACCACTCTCGGCAAGACCACAGCCTCCGCCGTATCATGTATGAAACAGATAACTAATGAGAACCTACTGTGCAGTACAAGGAACTCTACTCAGTGCTCTGTGGTGACCTAAATGGGAAGGAAATCCAAAAATGAGGGACTATATGTATATGTATGGCTGATTCACTTTGCTGTACACCAGAAACTAACACAACATTGTAAAGCAACTTTACTGCTATGAAAATTAATCTTAAAAAGAGATCTCAGCTTTTAAAATTATCTATGGGAAATTCTTTATATTGGTACTCAGTTTCATTTTCTAGAGTCAAAATTAATACCGTTTGAGGGAGCATAGTGGTATCCATCTCCTTTCTCAAATTCTTCACCTAAAATCCCCAGGGGGAAGAAAAGTGAGTTTCTCTGTGGTCAAGATACCACATTGCTAATTTAACAGGGAGTGAGGAGAGGCAGTGATTTCAGCCAGTTCCACTAGATGGCAGCATAGTCTGGAGTGCTGGTATCCAAAACTGACATTTGCCAGCCACACTGGCTACAGAAGCTCCCACCCACCCCTCCTGTTCTCTTCCACACTTATCTCCTTGCCGCCTCTTCACTTTTAGCTCGGTTATTTTCAACCAGTAATTTACAATCTGCTCCTAAATGGTTCATGCTTAATCATGAATGCATTTAACTCCAGCCTTGGAATCCTTATGTCTGCTTCTTTCTGCCAAAGTATTAATGCATTACGTAGCCCAACCTCCCCTCCAAAAAAAAAAAAAAACACCTCACTTCTCACTTCTTTCCCAACCAAGCCTGGCTCTGATTCCAACTGTATATATGCGCTGTGATATAGTCAGACACATAACCATTTTTATATATTGGATAGGATGTGTGGATATACATATATAAAGTTGACAGAGAATCATATGCACAGCTCTGGGCATCTGGAAGGCAAATGTACATTTTACATATACCATCTGCAGGTGGCCACACGCCACATAACAGGGGTAGTCATGACTCTATGAAGCAGCACGGCTGCCAGAGGTTCAATTCACGGGTCAAGTCACTAGATAGGTTAACATTCATCTATGTCTTCCAAGTTTGAATTCCTCCCTAGTATTCAATTTAAGGTCCAGAAAGTCTTCTGAGCCAAAAAATTTCAGATAAACCTCAACAAAATATGATGTATAGACTTGAACAAGAGTGTGTAAATACCAATATAACTTTTAAAGCTATTTTGAAATGCTTTCTGTATTTCAATCCTTGAAAACTTTTCCAATCTACCTGAAAACTAAAATGAAATCTACTTGTCGAAATATTAAGTAAGGCTAAAAACACGCCTAAGGTGTACTTTAAAGTACAAAAGGCCTTGTTTTTTGAGTTCAAATTGCTTACTGGCTGTTAGAGGAAATGGCAGTGTCGATATTCTGACAAACGCCTACAGAATGGGAGGACACAAATAAACACCGTTGGGTTTGCAGGTCTCTACACGGCGCTCCTGACGCTATCAGATCACTGGGATCCAGGGACATCTGAGAGTTAGCAAACACACAGAAACTGTGAGAAGAAGAAATTTCATGTGCAAAAGTTCTCCATCGGTTCAGTGCCCCATTTCTGAAGCATTTCAATCCTTCATCCATTTAGAAATGAAAACGGTCTACACACAAACTCCAGATGCCATCTTTTCTACCCACAGTCCTCAAACAGCCCTCAGCCTCCTAACACTCCTCCACACCGAGAGTTCTTGCAGAAGAAAAGCAGTGATTTTTCTGAACACAACCACTTGAAAGCTGTGACCGAAGATTATTTCCCTGTAGACAGCAACAACATGGTGCTTAGTCATCGATTCCGACAAAGGTGTTACCACCAAATTAGTCTGGGCACTTTTTAACTCACCTAGTTTCGGCATTTTCTCCCGTTATCAATCAGGACAGCTTCCCAGAGTCTCAGCAGTCACACAGACCAGAGGAACACACATAGCCACCCTGCCGATGTCTTTTCCACGGCATCTGTACTGCCTTCAGGGAGTCAGTCTTCCCTGAGAATAATTCAAAGAATTTGTCCCATCCTTTCAAAAAACCAACCATAAGCATACCAAACCAATGCACGGAAGACACTGGTCAACAACAGTCACTTAAAAGTTGTCCTGCTTGTTATTCTGGAAGCCGGGTTTCGTCACCTGTAGTGGAATGCATTGTGTAGCTTTTTGTTGTGAATCCAGAGAGGTCTTAACGTCCACAGCAGGGATGGACTGGGTGCTGCCTGCACTTGCTATCCGTAAACTAGGACTGCACAGGGATCACCTGTGATAGGAGGACAGGAGACGGTTTCAAAATCAAGCAGAAACAGGAAGTCTAATGTTTCTACATGCAAGAAAAGAGGAGCAGATATTTAAAAAAAAAAAGGGGGAGCAGCCCTAATCATAGATGCCCAGAAAAAATTTTTAAAAACTCATTTCTACCTGGCCTGTATAAACATGAATGTCTATTAATAGTAAGTGTTGCTTAAAGGCGTTCTGGTTCTCAAGAGAGCTAGAGAACAGAGTTTGGACAACTTTGCTACTTAAAATCATTAGCCTTTTGCTTTTGAAGAGAATATAAGGTCTTCATAAAGAATGTATGTATGCCTGCATCCATGCCCATGCAATACGCACAGGTATATACATAGAGATACAGGCACATATACCTTCTAATAGTCTGTTTAGATGCTTATTTATTCACCTGGGCATCTGACAGTTATCATCCACAAGCCCTTCCTTCATCCATCCCCCAGGCATGGTTTGGCCAGTCCCACAAGACCCACTTCACATGCACCTCCTCTGTGAATCCTTTTCCTAAAGATGCCAAAAGGGTATTAGGATCTCAGCCTCTTTCTTTAATCCCCACAGCACCTCGACTGAGCTTCCTTTCTGGGATCTTCTCATAGCTGCCCTTATGTGATCTATAGTGATCTATCTTATCTTCAACTCCATGGTAAGTTTCTTTCTTTTTTTTTTTCCCCATGGTAAGTTTCTTGACTTTATTCTTATCTTCTGTAGCAATAACACTCTGCTTTGAGCCTGTTTCTGCACACAGCAGAAACCATACCAAGTAGAATGCAACGGACAAATGCTTTACAGTCTGCTAGGTCAGGTTCAGTTTTCAGCCAAGCCATTTCCTAGTTTTGTAGACTTGCAAGTTACTTCACCTTCTGAACAATTTTGGTAAGAAAGAAGAATTATAGACAGAAGCTAAAGACAGGAAGCTCGTAGAGCAGTCCTCAAAGCCTTTGACTGTGTGGATCACAATTAACTGTGGAAAATTCTGGAAGAGATGGGAATACCAGAGCACCTGACCTGCCTCTTGAGAAACCTGTATTCAGGTCAGGAAGCTACAGTTAGAACTGGACATGGAACAACAGACTGGTTCCAGATAGGAAAAGGAGTATGTCAAGGCTGTATATTGTCACTCTGCTTATTTAACTTATATGTAGAGTACATCATGAGAAATGCTGGGCTGGAAGAAGCACAAGCTGGAATCAAGATTGCCGAGAAAAATATCAATAACCTCAGATATGCAGATGACACCACTCTTATGGCAGAAAGTGAAGAGGAACTAAAAGCCTCCTGATGAAAGTGAAAAAAGAGAGTGAAAAAGCTGGCCTAAAGTTCAACATTCAGATAACAAAGATCATGGCATCTGGTGCCATCACTTCATGGGAAATAGATGGGGAAACAGTGGAAACAGTGTCAGACTTTATATTTTTGGGCTCCAAAATCACTGCAGATGGTGATGGCAGCCATGAAATTAAAAGACGCTTATTCCTTGGAAGAAAAGTTATGACCAACCTAGATAGCATATTGAAAAGCAGAGACATTACCTTGCCAACTAAGGTCCGTCTAGTCAAGGCTATGGTTTTTCCTGTGGTCATGTATGGATGTGAGGGTTGGACTCTGAAGAAGGCTGAGCGCTGAAGAATTGATGCTTTTGAACTGTGGTGTTGGAGAAGACTCTTGAGAGTCCCTTGGACTGCAAGGAGATCCAACCAGTCCACTCTGAAGGAGATCAACCCTGGGATTTCTTTGGAAGGAATGATGCTGAAGCTGAAACTCCACCTCATGCGAAGAGTTGACTCATTGGAAAAGACTCTGATGCTGGGAGGGATTGGGGGCAGGAGGAGGAGGGGGATGACAGAGGATGAGATGGCTGGATGGCATCACAGACTCGATGGACATGAGTCTGAGTGAACTCTGGGAGTTGGTGATGGACAGGAAGGCCTGGCGTGCTGCGATTCACGGGGTCACAAAGAGTCAGACACTACTGAGCAACCGAACTGAACTGAACAGTATCTAACCCACTTCAGTTGCCTTTGGAGATATGAAGGCAACTCTCCTATGCTTCCCTAGGACTTGTAACTAGGAAATCAGGACATTCTCAACAGATTTAAGGATCGACAGTTGTGACAGATATCCAATGCCGGAGCATCATCCGTGCTCTGAGACAGGAAAAGAGGAAGCAGCTGTGACTTCTAGCCCTGGAAACAGCATGACAGCTTGGCGGCGGAGGAATCTGTCCAATCCCAGCCTTACAAAGGCGACTGGTGCTCAGATATAGGCATGGTTCTCTATCTCTTTCTGGTGAGCTTAGCTCTGCAGCTGAAGCAAGGTTCTGCTCAGCACCTCAACACCCCCAGGCCCCACCCCCGGGAGTGTGAGTGGCATTGCTGGTGGTGGACGCACCCCGGAGCTTTGCAGTGACAGTACATAAGCCGCTTCATTAGGGAAGTCTGGGTGCGTCTTATCTCGTATTTCTCCTCCATCTATCTGCAACCACCTGACAGTGGCTTTCAGAAAACCAGCTTCTCCTCTTGCGTGTGCACGCTCTCCACGTTATCTGGGCATCTCACAGCAAGGCACTATCACTTCAATCATTTCACTGTCCCCACGCCCAGAGAAACCAGGTGACAAGCACAGTTTCAAAGAGGTTAAGCAGATTATTGGACAAGGCCCTGCAAGCTGGGGCAGGACCAAGAGAGAAGCCATGAGACCCAGAACCATCTCCAAACACAGGCGCTCTCTCTGGCCTAGTTTCATTGACTGCTTATTGCACACCCCAAGAAAGACACTTCCTCTATGGCTACCACATCCTTATCAGCAGTGCATTCGACAAAATCACCGCAAGGAGAACGCAATTTATGGCTGCATGAAAATGTGCACCATTTGTTTATTTCAACAGATGCTATAGTCTCCAGGACAGAACTGGAAATGTCTGCAAAACACCTTGACCTTCATGCTTTGGCATTTCCAATTTTCTCCCTAGTCCCTAGGGCACAGTCTGGTGACTGCCAAGAGTACTGCTATCTTCTTCTCATTCAACCCTTCCCTCTTCCCGTCAATCCTATCTAGACCCTCCTTTTCAGTCTTCTTCCTGCCACCGCAGCCCTCTCAATGGCCTCCCTAAAACCAGAGCCACAAACAGGGCCTCCTCTTTGACTCAACTTGATTCCCTTTGTCCCTCGGCTCTACTTCCGGGAGGAAGGAGTCATTGGCGAGGGAAGAAGGCAGGCTGAGGGGGATTATTCCAGGGCCTGAGTCTGGTAAAGTGCTCCAGAAGCACTTTCTGAATGCTATCACAGAGACAGCGAATGGTCACCTCTTACTTGAAAAGGCTTGTGCCAACAGGAGTGCATTTTTCATGCCTGGAGGAAAGCAGAGAAACCCTACCGGATGCTGAGCAGCGTATGTGATTTCCCTGTGTTTGCTCACTCTCCCTGAAACCCTGGGAGGTGGGTACCATGATTCCTGGGTTGTAGCCAAGGAAACCAAGCTCCATAAATGTAACATACTTGCTCAGGGCAAGGCCAGCACAGGTACACGGGATCTCTTATTCCAAATTGGTTGGCTTTTTCCTTGTCATGTCACGAAAGGGTGATATGGTTCATCAGAAAGCACACATAGGGGACTGTCTGGAAAATAAAGAGAACACTTGGCAACCCACCTTTTAAGGACAGGCAGAGCAGTGAGTTCACCAATGTGAACTGGAGCTGCTGGGGGCCAGTGCCGGCCTCAGGGCAGGAGGGCTGGGGGCCAGATTTCTCAACTCCATCCTCACACTGATTGCCCTTCACAGCCTCCCCACAAAAGGCTGCATAAAAAAGAGTGTGGGGAGGGCAGATTTTTCTATCACATAGTATTTCTAAGTTTCAAGTATAAGTTTTATAAAATGTTACTCAGAAGCAGGCAAACAAACAAATGAATAAACAACTAACTGCTAGCTGCAGTACAGTGATGTCAACAGCCAGATCGTAGCACTCTAGAATGAACATTTATGTCTGTTATCCTAGGACGCTCAAATCTCTCTTCACACTCACACCACCAATGAAAACATTAAATCAGCCTTTACGGAGCACAGTAACACTGAGTGCCTATTGCAATAAATATGCTGGCACTTGAACGTGGTTTATTTTCTGCTGAGCTGAGTATAAACAGAGTCTTGACATTTTATAGCATTCTTGCATTGCAAACCTTCATGTGAAACTGAACATGAGCCCTCATCATAAAATACTCAACTAATTAAACTCTAAATTTGCCAAGAAAAACTCTCCAATGGTAGAGTCAATTTCTCTATAAATTTCTAGAATTTCTTGTGAATATGCAACACACGGTATTTCCCAATTTGAATTCCTAATCTGTCACCAACTTGATCATTTTCCTCTCTGTTTTAACCTCAATGGATCCCATCATCCCCCAGTCATCGCGGATTCCTCTCTTGCTTTAGACGGTCTCTCATTCACCAAGTTCTGCTGTCTTTCCATCTGTGCTTCTCTCATTCTCATTTGGATTTTGTTAAAACCTGTGCATTCAAGGTGGCAGAAGATGTTTTCTTAAAAGACAGCTTTCCAGAGAAGACCATGAAAACAGTTCTACTTTCTATCCCTCTTTAGATGACAGTGAGCTTTGTCATTTTGTAGTTTTACCCACGTGGCTATTTTGAAACCTATATTAAAAGCAAAAAAACCCAACTTTCAGAAATGTTTCAGTTTAGCGAGCCATCAAGAATTACACCCTGTCTTGAGTAAGGTTTCTCCTTGATTTTTGGCCCCCAGGAAACACATACACACATCACTTTTGACCATTTGCAGGGGAAGGATGATCACCCAGTTTGGGGCTTTATCCCCTTGGTACCCAGAGCCCCCCACTCAGGCAGACAGCAATTATCACTTGTCTTCTGCCCCATCCTCCTCAGTCTCACAACTGAACAAATTGACTGAATGTCAGACTGACATCAAACAAGCTCCTGCCACATGGTGACTGAGGAGCAGACCTTGCCAAGCACACACCTCTCACCCCTGGAGAGATGTGAGAGCCCTGTATTCCCATCCCACTAAGTGGTCCTATTCTTCCAGATAAAGAGGTGTCCACAGGAGCTCAGAATTTCCTATCTTGTGCTACATTTCTGTCTCCCCACCTCTAGCCTCTCATCACCCAAAGTCTTTCAGGACAAAGGAGGGTATGTGGGCTAGTTTCATCCAGAAAATGCTCCCTGATACAGTAAAAGGATGGGCTAGAACTAAATTCATATGACTCATCCCCAAGAGCTTCTCTTCTGCACTGCATATCTCATCTTCCCACCAGCCATTCAGACTTGAAGCCTCAGTGTCATCTTGAATCTCCCTCTCCCGCTTCCAGCCACCAAGCTCTCACATCTCCCCACCTTTGCAGAGTGCCTCTGCCTTTCTTCATTTCAACTCCAAAGCCCCATCCTATCTCAGGCCTCAGCTTCCTGCTCCTTTACTTACTTGCCCTCATGGCACATCTTCTCAAACCACATCATCATCTGTGCCTAGAACTGAGTTGAAAATCTTCACTTTACCACGTCATTCTCCGATGAAGAATGTGCAGCACTTCCCAGCTGGCTCATGGATCAGCGTCCACACTGTCAGCAAAGGATTCAAGATGCTCCCTAGCCCTGTCCCCATCAGGCCTAGCACTGTTCTAGTTCTGGGTCCCTGTTCACCCACTTTCCTTGGCCTCTGGGGTCCATTCCACCATCATCAACTACAAAATACTGCCAGTCTCCCAAGGCTCCAGTTCACACAAGGCCATTATGATGCCTATAAGTCGGGTCTAACTCTTTGTGACCCCAGTGACTGTAGCTTGCAAGGCTCCTCTGTCCATGGGATTTTCCAGGCAAGAATAGTGGGATGGGTTGCCATCTCCTCCTCCAGAGGATCTTCCCAACCCTGGGATTGAACCTACATCTCCTCTACTGCAGGTGGATTTGTTACCACTGAGCCACCAGGAAGCCCATTACGATGCTTGAAGCCAGCTCCTCTTCCTCTGTCTCCCTATGCGACTTGGAAGCTTCCTTACAACCTTTAGCCCATTTTGCTCAAAGGGAGAAGCACTGTTATACACGTCTCATCGTCCCATGACACTGCACATTTCTAGGTGACAAGGAGATTGCTTCATTCATTCAAGAAAATCAACTTCATTTATCCAGAACCTACTGAATGTCAGGTACTGACTTAGGTGCCGGGCTCACTGTGGGAAATAAAACACAAGAACTGACATTCAATGGGAGGAAGATGTGGCAGCCAAGTAAATACGTGAATAACTAAAGGGCAGATTTCAAGAGGTGCCAGGATGGAAATGAACAGGGGGTTCTGATGGAGACTGAGCTGGCAGAGGTGGCCTCGGGAGGCCAACCGCCAGAAGAACAACAGGAAAAGCAGCAAGACAGGCACTCCAGCCTGAGACAGGACAAGCTTGGACCACGCCAGGGAGAGGAGAGGGGGCCAGGGTGGCACCAGTGCTGGATGCACAAGGAACAAGTTGCTGGGAGTCGGGAAAGGCCCACAGAGGTAAGGCCACACAGAGCACTGTCAGAAGTTTCTGTTACGTGGTGGGAATGGAAAGCAGGACAAATGTCTGGAAGGCAAAGTGGCAATAAAGATCAAAACCTTCAAACTCCACATGTCCTTTGAACCACTTCCAGGAACGCATCCAGTGAAACAGAGACAAGTGTGGACAGCTGCTAAAAGCAAGGCAGTTGTGTGGTGTTATGACAGTGGTAAAGATTAAAAACAGTTCACTTATCCACATGGGAGATTGGTGAAGGGAATTATGGCATAGCTATATAATGGCACATAATACAGTCTTTAAAAATGATTTTAGAGAGTAATTAATAACATGCAAACTATTCACAAAGGCTACAAAGCAATATATAAAAGAAATCATATGAACTACTATACAATTTTTATAGAGAAAACTATAGGCATACAGAAACCAGCCTGGAGTTATAGTCACAAAATATTTTCTTCTGAGTGCTGAAGTTAAAGAGTAACTTTTTTGTTATTGTTTTTCACTTTTTTGTCAAATTATAATTAATAAATATACTACACTACCATGTGATGCTTTTGTTATAAGGGGGAAAAGGTTTTCAAAAACCTGTTAGTGGGGCGTCTCTGGCAGCTCAGTGGTAAAGAATCCACCTGCCAGTTCAGGAGACACAGGTTCAATTCCTGATCTAGGGAGATCCCACAGGTCGTGGAGTGACTAAGCCCATGCACCACAACTGCTGAGCCTCAGCTCCAGAGTCCAGAAGCCTCAACTGCTGAGCCTGCGTGCCACAGCTAAGGAAGCCTGTGCACCCCATGCGTTCCACAACAAGAGAAGTCACTGCAATGAGAAGCCCGCACACCGCAACTAGAGAAAAGTCAGCACGGCAATGAAGACCCCGCACAGCCATAAATAAATAAATAAAATTATTAAACAAGAACACCCAAACCTGTTAGCAACAAGAAGGTATAGCAGAGTAGATTTCCTATAAATAACAAAGGCTGCTGATCAAGAGATGGCCAGGGCAGTCTTCTGTCTTTTTAGGGAATCTTCTGAGCAAAACAGAAAAACAAAACAACAAAACAAAACTCCCTAGAACTTCAGGCAGGAAATGTGTCATTCCTTTCTGGCTGATCCCTCTGACTCAGTACTGACTGTCAGGCCCCTCGGGTCCTCACAACGAAGAAGTTGGAGATGGGTGCTCTGACAGAATGGAGGCCTGGAAACCTCGCCCAGCAGCTCCCAGCCCTGGGGCTGAAGTCTGAAATGCCAACCTGGACCTTCTAAGGGAAAAGCCTTTCCCCATTCTTCTTTAGATTCATTACAACTGAGTCAAACACTCTCACTTATATTATTACAGGTTAAACATGATTACGTTTTTGTCTCTTTCTTTTAAATAAGATTTACTGTGCAAGCCCCCAAACACACTGTGGTGTGTAGGCTTTCTTCCCAAACAGGTTTGAAAATGTAATAAACGATTCAGACAAGTCCCAACAAGTCTTAGGTATTTTGATGCCAGCTTATGAATGCCCAAGGTGAAAAACGTTCACCGCAGAGGCCCATTCAGCTAGCGTGCCTCCCTGCTGGCCCCTGGGTCACAGAGGTGGTTTGGTTCCCTGTCCTGTTTGGTTCTAAGCTCAGCACTTAACGGCCACTCAAAGAGCATACGTTGAAAATGATTTGCTAGCAGAATCCCACATATGTCTTTTAGTTCTGTTTTTAATAATCCCCTGGAAGCCACAGAGCTGAGGGAACTATATACATGGGATTGTACATGAAAGCAGATTTTTTTTTTTTTTTTTACTCTGGAAACCTTAAAAATTTTAAGCCAAATTAAATCAGAGATTGAGGACACTGACAGTTACTATCCAGGGCCTCTGTCTTCCCACATTCATTCAACACGTATTTATTGAGGCCTTCCTGTGCCCCCAGTAGCCCTTAGAATGAACAATAAACCAAGGGGCCAGAGGAGGGAAATGAAGGACTGGGAGAGGGGGTGGGCGGAAGGACGGGAGGGAGGAAAGGAGACAGTTACTTCCAAGATATTCTAACAGCCACGATCAGTTTGAGAACAGGTTATTAAGGATCTTATAAGACCTATGTAAAAATTTAGACTTTCTCAAAACTCTAAGTAGGCATTAAGCAGGGGATGCACAATCAGGTGGCTATTTTGTAAAGACCAAGAAGAGCGTAGGAAGTCAGACTGGTGCGGAGGCGGGGGCATGTGGCATGTCAAGTGTCCTTGAAGGAATCTAGGTTAAGAGATGATAGTGGCGCCCCGGTCTCAGCTGGTGGCAGTAGGCTGGGACAGGCAGTGTACAGATTCTACAGCTATTGAGTGGGAGAACCAGTAATATTGGCAATTGACTGACGTGGAGGAGGATGTCTTCCAGGCTTCTGGATAGTCAGATCACTACTGAGGGAAAATGCAAAGAGAAGGTAAGTTCAGCTGACTTCCTATCGCATTTGAGTTGCCTGTGAGATGTCTAAGTATTGATAAACACTTTATAACTGGACAGACAAGTCTAGGCTAGGCTTGAAATATACCTTTGATGGTCATTACCAGGTAGAGATTCTGATATCCCAGGAATGGATGGGGTCATCAAGGGAAAGAGTGGAATGAGCAGGGCACAGAGGGACTTCCCTGATGGTCAAAACCCCACGCTTCCACTGCTAGGGGCATGGGTTCAATCCCTGGTTAGGAAACTAAGCTCTCACATGCTGCACGGCATGGCCAAAAAAAAAAAAAAGGGACAGCAGAGGACCCAGACAAAGCCCTAAGAAATACTGACATTTAAGGGATGGACAAAGAAGAGGAAGGTGCCTGCAGTGGAGACTGAGAAGGGACAGAGGCAGAAAAGAAAGCAATCAGGAGGGTGGACTGTCAAGGAGAGGACTGTGTATAGAAAACAGGAGCAGCGGGTCCATCAGTCCATTCTCTATGCCTGCATCTCCATTTCTTCTCTGTAAATAGATTCATCAGTACTAATTTTCTAGATTCCATATATATGTATTAATATATGATATTTGCTTTTCTCTTTCTGACTTACTTCACTGTGTAAATATAATCATGAATGATTCATGTCGATATATGGCAGAGACCACCACAACATTGTGAAGCAATTATCTTTCAATTAAGAAAAAAAGAAGAAAACAAGAGCAGTAGGGATTTGCACTGAGCAGTCAAGAAGGAAGTGAACAGTGGCCGTGCATCCACCCTTGATATTTCTGGAGTTGGCTGTGAGCAGGCAGGGGCTAACAGGAGGAGGCAGAAGAAAGAAGGTTCTGAAATAAACAGGGCAGGAGATCCTGGGCATAAGCCAGTGTGATCTGATCAGGGGCTGGAAAAGGGGCCAAAGGCCACAGAAGTCACAAAACATGAAGTTACACAGGTGGCATTCTGCTGTTCCGTCCAAAGTATTCACTGGTCATCTACTACGTACAGGCACTGCCTACAGTGCTGGGCATGGAGCGGTGGCAAAACCCTGGGCAGAAAAACAGGATTTCAAGCAGAGATAAATGTTTTTCCTTCCCTGTGGAAGGGAAAAACAAACCAGAATCAAGGGGAAGAATGACTGGAAGAGAGGAGCATTCTGGATGAGGTGGTGCCTGAGCAGAAAACTGAGAAGAGTGGGGGAAGGAGATAAGGAACAGGCTAAGGGGAGGGCCTTCCATGCAGAGGGAAGGGTGGGTGCAAGGGCTCTGAGGCAGAATCAAGTTCGGAAAGTCTGAGGAAGCAGCAAAGGAATGTGGGCCAACAGGAGAGGAGGAGTGGGGATGGTGAGATGACACAGGAGAGTTGGGCCAGGGGCCAGGTAAGGGAGCCCCACAGCTCAGGGCAAGGAGGGTGGACTTCACTGATTGAGATGGGAAGGCACAGGAGGGTTTAGAGCAAGGCAGTGACACAGTCTGCTGGGTTTTCTGAGAATACTCAGATGACCTGAGAAATAGATGGGGGCGAGGGGAGCGGCAAGAGCACAGGAGGCATTGGAGGCCATCAAGATGAGAAACAGAGGCAGCAGGGGAAGGGGAGAGAGGTGAGATATGCATGTTTGGAAGAGAAACAAACAGGACTGGCTGTTGGGCTAGCTGTGGAATCATGAGGGGTCAAGATGCCACCTAAGCTTTTAGCCTGAAAGCTCAGTATACAAATATGCTGACAGAGAAAGACAAAGCCAGGGGAGGAGAAGGTTTGGGTTAGAAGAATGGCCATGGAATCAAGATGCCTATTCCTATAAAGACAATGTGGCACATATATACAATGGAATATTACTCAGCCATTAAAAAAATGAAATAATACCATTTAAATCAATGTGGATGGACTTAGAGTTTATCATACTAAGTGAAGTCAGACATAGAAAAGACAAATTTCATATGATATTACTTATATGTGGAACTTTAAAAATGATACAAATGAACTTATAAAATAGGAATAGACTCACAGACTTATGAGAACAAACTTATGGTTATCAAAGCAGAAAGGAGGGTCAGGGATAAATCAGGAGTTTGGAATTAAAATATACCCACTACTATATACTTTGCATCCCAAAATCCCAAAGAAGGGCAATGCCAAAGAATATTCAAACTACCACACAATTGCATTTATTTCACATGCTAGCAAAGTAATGCTCAAAATCCTTCAAGCTACACTTCAACAGTATGTGAACCGAGAACTTCCAAATGTTTAGAAATGGCAGAGGAGCCAGAGATCAAATTGCCAACATCTGCTAGATCATCGAAAAAGCAAGAGAGTTCTAGAAAAACATCTATTTCTGCTTCATTGACTATGTTAAAGCCTTTGACTGTGTAGATCACAGCAAACTGTGGGAAATTCTTCAAGAGATGAGAATACCAGACTACCTTACCTGCCTCCTGCAAAACATGCATACAAATCAAGAAGCAACAGTTAGAACCAGACAAGGAACAACAGACTGGTTCCAAACTGGGAAAGGAGTACGTCAAGGCTGAATATTGTCACCCTGCTTATTTAACATACACGCAGAGTACATCATGCAAATGACGGGCTGGAAGAAGCACAAGCTGGAATCAAGATTGCCGGGAGAATTATCAATAACCTCAGATATGCAGATGACCTCTTGATGAAGGCGAAAGAGAAGAGTGAAAAAGCTGGTTTAAAACTTAACATTCAAAAGACAAAGATCATGGCATCCAGTCCCATCACTTCATGGCAAATAGATGGGGAAACAATGGAAACAGTGAAGGACTTTATTTTCTTGGGCTCCAAAATCATTGTGGATGGTGACTGCAGCCATGAAATTAAAAGACGCTTGCTCCTTGGAAGAAAAGCTATGACAATCCAAGACAGTGTATTAAAAAGTAGACATATTTCTTTGCCAGCAAAGGTCCATAGAGTCAAAGATATGATTTTTCCAGTAGTCAGGTATGGATAAGAGAGCTGGACAATAAATAAGGCTGAATGCCAAAGAATTGATGCCTTTGAACTGTGGTGCTGGCAAACTTTTTAAGAGTCCTTTGGACAGCAAGGAGATCAAACCAGTAAATTGTACAGGAAATCAACCCTCAATATTCATTGGAAGGACTGATGCTGAAGTTGAAGCTCCAATACTCTGGCCACATGATGTGAAGAGCCGACTCACTGGAAAAGACCCTGATGCTGGGAAAGATTGAGGGCATGAGAAGGGGATGACAGAGGATGAGATGGTTGGATGATTCAATGGACAAGAGTTTGAGCAAGCTCTAGGAGATGGTGAAGGACAGGGAAGCCTGGGGTGCTGCAGTCCATGGGGTCACAAAGTGTTAGACATGGCTGAGCAACTGCACAACAACATATATAAAAGAGATAACTAACAAGGACCTATTGAATAGCACAGGGAACTATATTCAATATCTTATAATAACATATAATGGAAAAGAATCCGAAAAATGGCTTGATTCCACAGCTGTTCTTCTAACCCCAAACTTCCCCTCCACTGGCTTTGTCCTTCTCTGTCAGCATATTTGTATACTGAGCTTTCAGGCTAAAAGCTTAGGTTGGTATCTTGACCCCTCATCATTCCACAGCTAGTCCAATAGCCAGTCCTGTTCATTTCTCTTCCAAACATTCAGTGATTTAGAATCCAAACTGAATCATTTTGCTGAAACTAACACAACATTGTAAAATCAACCGTATTTCAATAAAATTAATTTTTTTAAAAAATGATGCCCATGAGTCTTCCCCAGACATTCTAAGCTAATCAGACTTGTGTGAGACCTGGCCCCTCCTTCACTTTTCTACCCACGTCAGGTAAAGAAGCACTGCCCAGAGAGCGTGAAGATAGCAAAGGCCCTTGGAAGGAGGAGTTAAAGAGGTAGGAGAAAAGGTGTTTGTGATGCTCTGGAAGCCAAGTCTAGAAAGTGTTCTAGGAAGAGGGAGGGATGAAGGATGCTGAATCTGCTGAGCCTGAGGGTGGAGGGGATGGAGAAGGGGCCACAGGGTTCATTAAAACAGAGGTTTCTGGAACTTCTCTGGTAGTCCAGTGGTTAAGACTTTGCATTTCCAATACAGGGAACGTGGGATACATCCCTGGCTGGGGGAACTAAGATCCCATAATCCATGTGGTATGATCTACTCTCTGCCAAAATATAGAGTTCTCTGCTGACCTTAACAGAAGCAGTTTTGGAGGAGGGGAACGGTGAAAAGGCCAGTAAGAAGGGGAGATCATGTGCGGAGATACTTCCATGGGAAAGTTCCACTGGAACCCAGAGCAGAGAAGTAGGGTAGGAGTTAGAAGGTTACTTCAGATTGAGGAAGTTTCATTTCATTTGTTTTTCTGAGTCTCAATGTGCTAACATTTTTGGCACAACTGCATTCTTCTCTGCATCATTGGCTTTCATCTGCTTTTTAAGATGAGTGACAAAAAGGCATATTCTGATACTGATGAGGATTGTTCCCACATGGAGAAAGAAAAGGATGTTGTACAAGAGGGGTAGTTGCAGGAGGACTTGCATGAGGTAGAGAGAAAAAGCCATTAATAACAGGACCCTGAATCTGAAATTCCCCTTCAAATGCCAGGTATCTTCATTTTCATTACTCATGGGAGGTAATACGTCCTAAAAATCACAGAATGGCTAGACAGGAATGGGACATGAAGATCATCCTATCCGAAGTCCACTACTAATCCACAGATGAAATCCTCTGTTTCCTTTCCCATTCGTGGTCTTCCTCACAACCTCCATTGAAAGGGACTTTCTATACCTCTTCACTTAACCATCTTACACCTCACAACTCCATGGTTCATGATATTTTCAGACACTCCCTGAACTTAGCCAGAAGCTATTTTCCTGTATGTCAATCCACTGGTTCTGGTTCCACACAAAGAACATGTCTAATTCCTCTTCTATGTCTTTCAAACATTGGGAAACAACTAATTCTCGCTCCACTCTCTTATTTCCATACTCCCAAACCAAATCAATTCTTTTTATATGTATTGACAAACAGGTCCCCTTTTTAGGCAATATCTAGACAGGGGCTACCAATCAACCCAATTGTTCTTTAATATGATGAAGTTGTAGGCAAACATATTGCAGTAAAAGTTACACCCATAGATATACAAATTACCCACAATAGCCCTGGTTTCCAAGAAGCCAGAATGGCTCTCAGTGATTTCCCCTTCTAGGTTTGGCTTGATCCATTCAATCCTTAAGCACTAATTTAATTCTCCAGCGCATCCTGTCCCCCAACCCTCCCCTCAGCACACACATGGACCACATATGCACTCTCTGACTCTCAGCAGAATACGGTCCATTTACTATTAAATACAACTGTTATTAAGTGCCTTGTCATGATTCTCATAGCAGTCCAGTTTTTAGTAAGTTCTATACAATAAATTTGGATTAATTTTTACAGACTTCATTCAATAAAATCCACAGTCAGAAGAAAAACATAAGTGTTTAGCTATCCAAAGAGTACTTTTAAAAAAATACAATTATAAATTAATTTAAAACCATAGCTACAAAAAAAAAGGTTTAGATTAAAATTAAAGTATTCCTTGGATTATGGAGTTACTGCTGAAACTCAATGAAGAAATAGGATATGGGATCTCAACAAAGACATTTGGAGTATTCATGCCAAATATTACATGAGTTGTTATTCTTCTAGTCTTAATTTAAAACATTCCAACCACTAGGTGTAAAACGGACCCAGCACACAAGAGTATTGGCATAATGCCTCAAATTGCAATAAACTAGACTGAAAGAAGTTTAAAGTTATTTTATTTATTAATGTCTAATAGGCCCTGAAATGTTTAGTAAATGAATAGATTGCATTACGTGGAGAAGAGAACCCCAAAGAAGAGAAAAAGTGAAAAACTATTACAGACATAACTCCAGATTCATAAACATGAATTTAACTTTAGTACAAAAGGCTGATGTAGAGCACTAAAGGTACTACTTAAAATCTCTTGAAATCTCCGTAAAGAGACAAAAATTTTTTAAAAACTGGTAGTCAACCACTTGCATAAGGATCAATGAATTCAGAGCTACCTCAAGAGCTTTAACTATCATTTTCATAGGTTTTTAGAAACACAGTTTTGAGTATATTCAGTATATTATGTTTATATTTAATATTGAATTTCACCACTTCAATTAAATTTTACAAGTGTACCCAGAAAAATTCAACTTATTTATGGCAAATATCTTTTATGTGTGTTACGCTCTGAAAAACTGGGTATGTGCAGAGGGAGATAAAGTTCATTAAATTAATTATACAATACAATAAATATAGATGAAAGAAACTGCTAGAAAAGTATTTCTGAGTGTCTCAGAGCAAACGATAACTGCACTAAAATTAAAAGTGCCTTTCCTACCTTCCTCATATCCAATCAAAAGGAAAGTAGAGAAAATAAAGCTCCACAGCACATAAAATCATATTTCTTATAGCCCATGTATAATCACTTTCAAATGATTCACTCTGATTTTAGAAAACTTCATATATAAAAAACAACCAATTCAAAAGCCTACCCTTAAAATTATTTATTTTGGCTAATTTACATAGGTTTAATTTTCCTAACTTCAGTTTTCTTCCAAGTCATTCAAATGCAATAAACTTAGAGAACCACAAGAAGACAGCCTGTGCAAAAAAATCAGATCCAGGAGATGCTCCAGCTAAGGAACACACCATCAGACCCCTGCACGGCAGGCACAGTGGAGGCATCGGCTAAGCCGCTCCCTTCCCCTCATCTTGCTGGGAGGCCAAAAGTGTAAACTTCTTCATGCTGGGCTTTCATCACAATGGCCTTACCCACTGCTCTGACATATCTCATTTCTTAAGCCTGATTATTCTAGAGCGCTGTTTCCCAACCTCAGTACTATTGACATTTTCTGTGTGATGATTTTTTGTTACGGTACAGCTGTCTGTGAATTGCAGGTTATTTAGCTACATCTCTGGTTTTTACCCAGTAGATACCAGGAAGCAGATCCCTCCCCTAGTTGTGGCAATCAAAAGTGTATCCAGACATTGCTAACGATCCTTGGGAAGCAGAGAAGGGGGTGCAAAACTGTTCCTGGTTGAGAGACACTGTTCTAGAGCACTGGTTCTTGGCTACACATTGGAAGGACCTGAGGACTTCTGAAAAACACTGATTCCAAGTCCTACCCACCTGCCCCCACCCCCATCCCCACATGAGATTTTGATTTAATTCATTTGGGCTGAGTGGTGAGCATCTGAATTTTTGAAAGCCAGGAGATTCTAAATTATGCAGCCAAGTGTGAGGATATCTGCCCTAGAGTTATCAGTGATATCAAGGAGGTCATTGAACCAACTTAAGGCAACACAAAAATGCACTGTGATGCACTATTGTGAAGCTGCTCAGTCGTGTCCGACTCTTTGTGACTCCCATGGACTGTAGCCTGCCAGGCTTCTCCATCCAGGGGGTTTTCCAGGTAAGAATACTGGAGTGGGTTGCCATTTCCTTCTCCAGGGGATCTTCCCGACCCAGGGATCGAACCTGGGTCTCCCACGCTACAGGCAAACTCTGCCCTCTGAGCCTGGTGGGCTGCCATCTATGGAGTCGCACAGAGTCGGACACAACTGAAGTGACTTAACAGCAGCAAACTGGCCTTGGAGAAATGCGGAGTTCATTAAAAACAATACACAAGCAAACAATCTGTAGGCTAGAAAGACACTCAGAGAACCCACATGGGAACTGAAATCAAGCCCTTTCTGGTGGGATCATGCTTGTAATAGATGACATTACCAGGGACCTACCTGGAGCTGACAGCAAAGTTAGAGCGCTGCACAAAAGCTTCATGGCCACAAACAACCCCAAGCCTTGTCTTCCTCACTTATACCTCTGCATCCTCTGCCAGCCTCAGTATGTTCAACTCTAGGCTTAGTTCCAACTTTTGCAGAGAATGGCATGGCACTCCCCAGAAAGCACTGTTCCCCTTACTGCCTGGTCTCCGGCTGTGGCTTTCCGGTCAACCATGTGCCAACCTATCAGCTGGGCTGACAGACTGACTGCTGTTCTTTAAGTTGGAAAAACAGCAAGTAGACACATGCACACAAACATAAAAGTGATTCTTCTGCCAGTTCAGCAAGGACACTAACCAGCAATTTGTATTGAGTACCTATGATGTACAGTACTTTGCTAAGAGCTGTATATGCATTATCTCACTGACTCCTGACAGTACTATAAAGGAGATGTAAGGAAATGGCAACCCACTCCAGTACTCTTGCCTGGAAAAGTCCATGGACTGAGGAGCCTGGTGGGCTGCAGTCCATGGGGTCCCAAAGAATCGGACACGACTGAGCGACTTCACTCACTTTGAGTACTGTCTCCATTTGGTAGAAAAATTTATTGAGGCTTAGGCAGTTTAAGAAACTTATCCAAGGCCAAGCCAGGACTTGGATACACTTCTCTGGGGCATCAGAGCCCCTGGTCTTAACCACCACATAATCCTGCCTTCCATGGTTCTTGAACTTGGACTTAAACTCCACCAGCTATTAATGTTTCAAGTTCTCATTGATTTGGGTTAGAAATCCTAGGATAGGAGAAAATTGCCCAGATACAGAAAGGATGTGTGATATCCAGTTTCATCCCAGACTGCATCAACAAAATCACAGGACATGGTACATGTCTTTGAACTTGTCTTGAATTAATCCTGGAGTTCAGCTTTGACTCCTCACACTCAGCATGCTTACTGATTCTTCTTTCAAGCCTCTCCCTAGAAGTCTATTGTCCGTGCTAAGATTCTCTCATTTCTCACTCTTGGATCTGCAAGTGCCTCTGAACTGTCTTACACCAGCTCACATAACTGCAATCCATCTTGCACACAGATGTCAAATCTTTCAGTGCAACTTTCAAGTTTTCTCTCTTCTGCTAAAAAATGTGCAAGAGTTCTCTCTGTGAGATACCCCCAACTCTTCTGCATACCTCTGAAGGCTTCTACCATCCAGAATTCTCCTCACTCTTTCTCAGTACAAAATCTCAAGACTCTAGGGACCCCCTGGCGGTCCAGTGGCTAGGACTGATGCTCCCCATGCAGGGGGCCGGGATTTGATCCTTGGTTAGGAAACTGTATCTCACATGCTACAACTAAGACCTGGAGCAGCCAAACAAATAAACATTTCAAAAACTAAAATTAAAAAATGAAAACTCTAAGTCAGACCAACTTCCAGCACCTCCCCAAAACACTCTGTAATACCAGCCTTTGTGACCTGGTAGTGAGAGTCCCATTCTCCATGTCTGAATCAAGACCCACTTCCTTCACTTCGAATCCTTTATTGTATTCATCTATTCATGGACAGATATCAGGATAGATGTCTAAGGCAAAACTACCTTACTGAGACACTCCCATCTTTGGATGTGGCATACTCTCCTTCCTCCCTCAAAATTTATTAAGCAGCTTCAAGCACTGTTTTGGGTGTGGAGACAGACCAGACAGTATAAGAGCTAAGTTCCCTGTACTCCTGGCATTGTTCCTTCTCTAAACCCCCTTGGACTTTTATGGCCAAATCCACCTCTCCCAGGGGCTTCCCGGATGGCTCAGCAGTAAAGAATCCACCTGCAATGCAGGAGATGCAGAGATGCATCTGATCCCTGCGATGGGAAGATCCCCTGCAGGAGGAAGTAGCAATCCCCTCCAGTATGTTTGCCTGGAAAATCCCAGGAAAGAGGAGCCTGGCAGGCTACAGTCTATAGGGTTGCAAAGAGTAGGACACCACTGACTGACTGAGCATGCACATGAGCCGCATCTCCCAAAGATGCCAGGACCATACACGCTGATGTTCAAATGAATTTAGCAAATGCTGTGTGCAACAGCCAGCACGCTCTTGAGGAATGAACATGAGAAGTCCTGCAGAACAGAGTTAGGTTACTTGCTTCAGCCTAGTAGTCATCAAAGAAACCTGCTTGTGTTCATGAGAGAAAGAAAAAGAAAAATCCTACAGGATATATGTCCTGGGAAAAACTGCTTTTACCACTAGTTTGTAAATTCCCAAAGGGCATGGACTATTGCTATGAGTATTAATTCAGTCCACAGCTATTACTGAATGATTACTATGAAACAGTTCCTGTCCCGCTTGCTAGAGAGTAATGGGTGAACAAAACAGACATAAGCCATTCTTAATCACTAGGCTACAGTGCCTCCACTAAAGAATCTGCTAATTGCACTTGACCAAATTATTCAACAATGTGGAATAATTTTTATTATTCTAGGATAATATTAATAATAATTATTCTATAATGTGGGCTCCCCTGGTGGCTCAGTGGTAAAGAATCTTCTACCAATGCAGGAGACACAGGTTTGATCCCTGGGTTGGGAAGAATTCCTTGGGAAAGGAAATGGCAACCCTCTCCAGTATTTTTGCCTGGGAAATCTCATAGACAGAGGAGCCTAGTGGGCTATAGTCCATGGAGTCACAAAGAGCAGGACACAACTTAGCAACTCAACAACACTTTCTACAGTGTAGAAAACAAAATTTTGTCCTTGACTTTAACCCCAACCTGATATACAAATACCTACATACTAAGCACTCTCGTATTTGTTGAAAAATTAATCAGCCAATGTTATACAAGTTAGCACTTAGTTTACAAACTAAGCTAGATGTATGAAAATGTTTCATGTGCTTTAGCTTTTGTCTTCCCAGAGTATAAACCTCTTAAACACAAGGATCATGTTCTATTTATTTGTACCAAGTGAAACCATTCCATCTTAAGGCTGCTTCATAAAATACAAACTCAGAATTTAAAAGAAGCATACATGTCTCTGTTTGTAGATAACATGATCCTTATATAGAAAATCCTAAAGATTCCACTGAAAGACTGTTAGAACTAATAAACTCAGTAAAGTTGCAGGATACACATCAATATACAAAAATCACTTGCATTTCTAAACACTAACAATGAACTACACAAAACAGGATTTAAGAAAACATTTATTATAGCATCAAAAAAATAAACTTAACCAAAGAAATGAGAGAACTCTACACTGAAAACTATAAGTCATTGATGAAAGAAATTAAGGACACAAATAAATGGCGAGATATCCTGTACTCAGAGAATGGAAGAATTAAAACTGTTAAAATGTCCATATTACCCAAAGCCATCTATAGATTCAATGCAATCACTATAAAGATTTCAGTGGCATTTTTTACAGAAATGGGAAAAATCAATCCTAAAACTCATATGGAATACACACACACACACACACACTCACGCAATCACACACATCAAATTGCGAAAGCAATGTTGAGAAAGAAAACAAAGCTGGAGGCATCACACTTCCTGGTTTCAAAATATATTACAAAATTATAGTAACCAAAACAGTATGGTACTGGCATAAAAACAGACACATAGATCAATGGAACAGAATAGAGAGCCCAGAAATGAACTCATGCATTCAGTCAACTAATGTTTGACAAGGACACCAAAAAGATTGAATGACAAAGCTTTTAAATTTGACAATGTCTCCAATAAATGGTGCTGGAAATTGAATAATCACATGCAAAAGAATAAAACTAGACTGTTCTCTGACACCACTCACAAAATGGATTAAATGTAAGATTTAAAACTTTAAACTCCTAGGGAAAAAAAAACATAAAATAAAATCTCCTTAACATTGGCCTTAGAAATGATCTCATGGATATGACATCAACAGCACAAGCAACAAAAGCAAAAATAAAGAAGTGGGACTATGTAAAATTTAAAAACTTCTGTACAGCAAAAGACATGATCAACAAAATGGAAAGATAACATATGGAACGCAAGAAAATATCTGCTATTTGCAAACCATATATTTGATAAGTTTGATTCATATACAAACATATATACATATATAATCCCTGCAACTTAATAAAAACAATAATCTGAGTTTTAAATGGGCAAAGGAATTGAATAAATATTTTTCTAAAGAAGATATTTAGATGGCCAACAGGTACACGAAAAAATGCTCAATATCACTAATCATCAGGAAACTGCAAATCAAAACCAAAATGAGAGATTACCTCTTACCTGTCAGAATGGTTGTCATCAAAAAGACATGATATTGCTGACAGAATATGGAGAAAAGGAAGCCTTGTGCATGGTTGGTCAGGCTATAAACTGGTGCAGCCACTACAGAAAACAGTAGGAAGGTTTCTCAAAAAATTAAAAATAGGATTACTGTATGATCCACTTCTGAGCTATACCCAAAGGAAATGAAATTATCTTGAAGAGCTCTCTACACCTCCATGTTTGCAGCATTATCTACAGTAGTTAAAATCTAAGTGAATGAATGGGTGAACAAAATGATTCAAACGTAAAAAGAAAATCCTGCCATTTGAAGCAGTGTGAAAGAAACTCAAGGGCATTAAGCTAATGAAAGAAGTCAGACAGAGAAAGACAAATACTGCATGACATCACTTATGCACAGAATCCAAAAAAACCCCCAAACTCAGAAACAAAAAGCAGACTGGTGGCGGACAGAAGGGAGGGGGTGAAGGAGGGAATAGGTGCAGGTAATCAAAGGGTATAAATCTCCAGTGACAAGACGAATGAATCACGGTGATGCAATATACAGCTTGGTGACTAAATTTAACAATACTGTATTGGATGTTAAAAGTTTTCACCACAGGGGAAAAAAATCATAACTATGTGACATGATGAATGCATTACCTAAGCTGATCATGGCAATCATTTTGCAATGCATACATATATAAAATCAGTACACTGAACACCTTAAATTTACAGTCTTAGATACCAATTATATCTCAGTAAGACTGGGAAAAAGAAAAAAGAAAAATAGCATACACTGTCTGTACTTTAATGAAGTTATTAAAGGTGCTGAGAATTCTATTAATCAACCATATTCTACAGTGTGTTAAACTTCAGCAAATGTACTCTCCCCTATTGCAGGACACCTAAGGAATAAAACAAAATGATAAAACCTGTGCCTACTATGAGATCCCTCAGGAAGCCTCAGCACTCTGGCGGGTCTGCCCATGATGATCTCCCTGCTCTCCGCTTGCCTTCCAGCCTCACCTTGATCCAGATGACATTCGCTCCAAGCCTTGTACAATTTAAAAGCTGAGCACTCTGAGACTCCCAAAGGTCTCTAAGGTTTTCATGAAAATCCTGTGAGACTGTGGCTAATTTTTTTTTTTAAGTAGACTTTTAAAATAAGTGGAAAATAATTTTCTTTGAAACTTTTAAATAACTTTAAAGTCAAATTAAATTCTCAGCCTTGAACTAATTATAAATGACAAAAATGACAAATACAAAGCGCTCACTTCTTATCCAGTTGTTATGGAAAATTTCTGGAGTACTGTCAACCATTTTTTACCTTATATAATATCCTTTCAATATATTTAACCCCTTTTAATATTGAAGCCAAAGATTATAGTGACAATCAAAACAAGTATTTATCCTATTTTTTATTGAATAGTTTTTTTTTTTCCAAGTACAGATTGTTCCAATTAACTTTAACTTCTCTTTAAAGATTTGTATCCTATTTAGTGTTTACAGAACTTTACCCCATTTGCCTTTAGGTTCCCTCTGCCCTTTGATATTCTTTCAGATTCGGATTTCACAAAGCTGACAAATTCTTACTCTACCCTGTTAACAAATCTGTCCCCTTTGGCAGTTACATTCTAGCTCCTGAGAATATTACTTAAGCTTCTAAAAGGAACTACCACTTCCCACGAAAATAGCTTTCCTTTCTTTGTAATGAAAGAAGTAACATATTTTCTTTATAAAAATTACAACAGACTAAACACTATATATTATGTGCCACGTGCTGAACTAAGTATTTTTTTAAATCTGATTTTTAATCCTCACAAAATGAGGTCAGAGCCTTGATGAGTTCCATGGCCCAGAGGAAGAGGTTAAGTACAATGTCAAAGTCACAACTCTAGGCAAGAGCAGGGCCATGATATATGAATCCAGATCCCTGTTTTCAAAGCCTAGCTCAAATAACAAATAATTTAAAAAACAAAACAAACAAACAACAACAAATACAGACTCTAGCTCAAGCTGCTGTGCCAAACCATAGCATTCTTCCCAATCTTTCCCCAGTTAGAATCGCTGATAACATTTGTTTTTTCCTTCTAAAATTTTCCTTCAGTTTTATTGATATATAATTGATATATACATTGTACTACATTAAGAGGTACAACATACTGATTTCAAAAATGTGCAGATTACAAGATGATTACCACAATAAGGTTACTTAACACATTCATCACCTCACACAGTTACATTTATTTTTAATGGTGGGAACTTCTTAAATCTAGTCTCTTAGCAACTTTCAGACACACAATACAGTATTGTTAACTACAGTCACCATGATGTGTACTTCACATCTCAGAATTTATTCATCTTATAACTGGAAGTTTGTTCCTTTGACCGCCTTCAAGGGTTTCACACACCTCCTTCTTTCCAAATTTTAAATGCCAAACAAGCATGTCTACTCCTTGCCTCAATGCCTTTACTCTTACCTAAAACATATCATACACATTAGTTTGGAATTCAATAATATATTATGAGTATCTTTCAAAGTGAATATATAGGTCTTTTTTCTTCCTGTCATAGCTCAACACTAGTTGACCAAGTAGAAGTTTCATAACTAATCTAACTCACCAGACTCCGCTGTCCACGGGATTCTCCAGGCAAGAATACTGGAGTGGGTTGCCATTTCCTTTCCCAGAGGATCTTCCCAACCCAGGGATCAAACCCAAGTCTCCTGCATTGCAGGTAGATACTTTACCACCTGAGCCACCGGGGAAGCCCTTTAGTTAAACTAGGTTTGATTAATCATCTTTTAGGCTGCTTCCAATTCTTTTCTGTTACATATAATATTGCAGTGGATATCATAAGAATACATTTGAGCCTAACATATTTCTGCATGTGTCTAACTGTTACCTAAGAATGGATTCCTAGGGGAAAAAAATGAATTCCTAAGAGTGGGATGGCAGGGTCAAAAGGTATACATATTTCAAATTTTGATACATATCGTCAGACTCTTCCCCAGAAAGTTGTAATTTGCAATCTAATAAATAGTATTTGAGAAATGTATAAATATTATTTGAAAAATTCCCATGTTTGCCCACTTGCCCTCCAACCCTGGGTCTTATCAAACTCTATCAGGTAAGTAGAAAGTAGATGGGGAAACAGTGGAAACAGTGTCAGACTTTGTTTGGGGGGCTCCAAAATCACTGCAGATGGTGATTGCAGCCATGAAATTAAAAGATGCTTACTCCTTGTAAGGAAAGTTATGACCAACCTAGACAGCACATTACTTTGCCAACAAAGGTCCGTCTAGTCAAGGCTATGGTTTCTCCAGCGGTCATGTATGGATGTGAGAGTTGGACTGTGAAGAAAGCTGAGCACTGAAGAACTGATGCTTTTGAACTGTGCTGTTGGAGAAGACTCTTGCGAGTCCCTTAGACTGCAAGGAGATCCAACCAGTCCATCCTAAAGGAGACCAGTCCTGGGTGTTCATTGGAAGGACTGATACTGAGTCTGAAACTCCAGTACTTTGGTCATCTCATTCAAAGAGTTGACTCATTGGAAAAGACCTTGATGCTGGGAAGGATTGGGGGCAGGAGGAGAAGGGGACAACAGAGGATGAAATGGCTGGGTGGCATCACCAACTCGGTGCACATGAGTTTGGGTGAACTCTGGGAGTTGGTGATGAACAGGAAGGCCTGGCATGCTGCTATTCATGGGGTCACAAAGAGTCGGACACGACTGAGAGACTGAACTAAACTGAACTGAACATCCCAAAGCACACAGATCTAGGACTTCGATTCCCCCTTGATAAACCTAGTGCCTAGGTTCCCATTGAAAATGTTCTAGATAAGAAATCAGTTTACACCAATTCTGAGTTATCAGGTTATCATTCAGTGCTATGTTCAACAGTCCATACTATGAGGCTAAATCTATTTTGCAAAAGCACAACAAAAAAAGTCCAGAAAAGAAAGGAATACAAAGGATGTAGAAGAAAAAGAATTCAAAGAGGGAAGAAGTGGTTCAAGGATATGATGGATGAAGAATCAATCAATACTTTGCAAGGAGGAAGCCAGTTCCATACCGTCCTGGAAAAACAACTGATGTAGCATTCTGCTGAACCTCAAAAGGACCACAAGTCTATAGGTATTTTTGTTGTTTGTTTGTGCTCACTCAGTTGTGTCCAACTCTTTCTGATCCTATGAACTGTAGCCCACCAGGTTCCTCTGTCCATGAGATTTCCCAGATAAGAATACTGGAGTGGGTGGCTATTTCTTCCTCCAAACAGATATTTTTATTCCTCTGATGAACACTCAAACTCCACAAACCTGAACTTCATTCCTCCTTCTTGAATGAACACTCACAAGGTCCTTTCATCACATTGATATAAAAGTGTTCACGCATTAGAGTCACACTCATTTAATCTTTCAAGATCCATGCTGCCATTTCCTCCTTTGTTCAGTGGCTAAGTCATGTCTAACTCTTTGCAACCCCATGGACTGCAGCACACCCTATCCTTCCCTATCCTTCTCTATCTCCTGGAATGCTCAAACTCATGTCCATTGAGTCGGTAATGCCATCCAACTATTTCATCTGCTGTCACCCCTTTCTCTTCCTTTAATTCTCTTTAACATGAACACCAAACAAAGATAGGAATATTTAAGATTTTGGGTTATAGGGTTTTTTGGTCTTGAAGAAAAGGGGAAGGACAAGAAGGAAGGAAAAGACAAAGCCCTGCTCTCTGAGCATCATCAGGTTTAAGACCGGTGTTTGGCCCAGACCAGGTTTGTCTCTCTACCTTCTCCAAGCTTTCTGGGACCTTCCTTCCCTCCACTGTGGAGAGCTGTCCTGGAGTCCTCTAGGGGGCGCTGTCCTGCCTTACCTTCCCCATCAGAGTGTCTCCCACAGTTGCTCCTGTGCTAGAGGGAGGTTCCATTTTGCTCAGTGAGCACTGTGCTCCCTCCCTCCTCCCCTCGGGGTCCTCTGAGGATGGCCCCACTGCCTTTCTGGTCTTGGTGCCGTGCCCCCAGTGGTGTCTTTGGTGGCAGAGTCCTGGGGGAGGAGGGGGAAGTGGGGTGGGGGGTTGAAGAGTGACATCCATTTCCCAACCTCAAAGGCATTGGAGCTCTGAGAGCAGCCTCAGTACAGCTAGTGATTTCTGTTACTCTGTGAAATCTATCTCCTTAGGAAAGAAAACTTCCCACAAAAGAAACCAAAGATGGATGGAGAAAGAGAAAAGAAGAGCCACCCGCTGAATGTGGCAGGTGCTTTATTCACGGCATCCCTGTTAGGCCTCCCACCATCCTGTGTGCCTGGTTTTATTTCTTCCCGCTTTCAGTGGGGAAACAGTGGCTTAAAAGAAGTGAAGTAACTTGACTGGCAGGCCCTCACACCTGGGAAGCATGAGCTGAAATTCAGGTAATGGCGCACCCCCACTCCAGGTTTCTTGGACCTAAGAAAGTAATTCCCATCAAGCCTGAGAGCAGAACTTCCCAACCTGAGGCCTGCAGACCCCTAAGAGCCCCTGAGTGGGCTCCGAGGGCATCAGAATGTCCTGAGAGTGGGGAGCTTGCCTTTTGTGGGAGGGTCACTAAATGCCCTCTGTGATCACCTTTCCTCCTCCAACAGTCTGAACACTGATGTTTCAGTCATGTGTCGAACTACCCACCCTTGCTCTGAACATAATTCCCCTACTGTTATCTTATCATTATCCTGAGGAGTCATCTTGTTAACATATTATTTAAACAACAATTGAAAGGGAATCACTTTCAGAGAAGTTCTGAAATGAACGATGGCTGTCCTGAGCTACCAAGCCTCACCCACCGGAAGCTTTTATCAGATGCTCAGAAGGGTCCATAACCAGAAAAAGATTGAAAATTAGTGAGACACACCTCCATAAAGTCTTTCTCCCTGAAAGAAATAAAAACAAACTATACTTCTTCATAGACCTCTAAATATGTTGCAAGAGCTTCCATTCAGAAATACAGGGGCACTCACAGATGAAGTGGCCACATGTAATCTTGGTCCAACAAAATTATTATCTGCCACTCAGGGTGAGAAAGTCTAATACTAATGCATGTTACCAAGGCTTTTAATACAGAGGAAGGAAGTTGTGGCTTAAGTAGAGGAGGAAACTGCAGAAGAGGTCTTTGATCTTTGTTTCACAAAAAGCAACTGAAAATGTAAATAACTGTCTCCTTCCATACCAGGTGACAGATAACAAGAAAATAGTTTTAACAATTTTATTATACACGTGTAGGATTCCTTTTGCCTTTTGACTAGGTAAATGATCAATCGCTGGAAAGAAAATAAGTCAACTTCTAAGGGGCACAGAGGAGTACACTGGCTTAGATACCCTGCCAGTGCACTACTGGAACGGTCTTAAGAGAGACCAAAAAAAAGCTAAGACAGTCAACAACATTTATTAAGTGTCAACTGTTTAAGACCTACTCACAATGCCACTTCTGATGTACTGGGAGCCTTCTGGCGCCAAAAGTCAGGAGAGGGTAGCCTGTATGATACACTGCACACCAGCTAGGAAACTAAAAAAATAAAGGTGGAGGAAGAGTGCTACACAGAAAAATACACAGGAGATTTATATGAACTAAGCAGAAAGCGAGAAACAAGTATGAGGGGCCAGGCTCGCCAACGCCAAGCTCCTAAGAAATAATGCAGATTACCCTGAAAAATGTTTGCAGGTAGAATATTTGTGAGTAGGTCAGCAGGACAGGAGGGAAGGCTGTCATTTGCACCAAAGCTGTCATTTCATGACTCAAGTATGCCTTCAAGCTCCGCCATATTCACTTAATAATATTCTTTTTACTGTCAATTATCAGTTGGGCAAGATGCCCAAGATACCATGTGTTAAGTCATGAGTTTCCTCCTCTGTAAGTTAAGGAGGCTGGAATCAACTTCTAAATGCTTTAACTCTAAGTGAAATGGTATTAGCATTTCTCAAGGTGCTGTTTGTGATTTGATTTTTCCTTGAGAAGGTACTCTTCAGTAAATGAATGTTTTTACATTACATGTGCAGACTCTAAAGGAGAGGAGTAGCTGATGCTAGATAAACACAGCGTAGCTGTAAACCTCTGGTTAGTGGCAAGACTGCTTCAGTGGGAAAATAACGACTACATTTTCATCATTAAATTAGAATAAGAATCATTTCCAAGTAAGTCTTGAAGTACATCTACATATGTACATACAGACACACACGTGCTAAAATACATCATATTTTGATTCAGTTGATTGTAAATTAATAGCAGGAGTTATAAGGGAAGGACTACAACATTATAACACATCTCCAATTAGAACCATTAAAAATGAAAAAACAGGCACCTCAGAATGAAAACCTACAGTGAGAGTGAAAAAAAAATGAAAGTGTTAGTTGCTCAGTCTGTGTTTGACTCTTTGTGACTGCATGGATTATGGTCTGCCAGGCTCCTCTGTTCATGGGATTTCCCAGGGGAGAATACTGCAGAGGGTAGCCATTCCCTTCTCCAGGGACCCAGGGATTGAGCCTGGGTCTCCTGCATTGTAGCTTGATTCTTTACCATCTGAGCCACCAGGGAAGCCTATGAATGGATAAATATAGATGCTTAATTAGATATGTCTATCCATCGTTCCAGGTTTTCTTGACAGGGGATCACCAGCAGAAGCTATGCATCAGGGTGTTTGACTCCTTCCTCACACTGAAAACACAGAAGCTATTATAAGAATTTTTATAAAAGGTGCACTAAAAAAAAGTGTAATGAAGGTGCACACCTTTCGACCCAACAATTTACTTTGAGAAACTTATAACTGCTTGAATACAGTGACATACAAACAAGGAGGTTTACTGTAGCATTAATTAGAATATAAAAACCTATATTCTACTGCATGATACCATTTATATGTGGAACCTAAAAGATACAACAAACTAGTGTATAAAACAAAAAGAAGCAGACCCACAGATATAGAGAGCTAGTGGTTACCAGTTGGGAGAGGAGAGGGGATGGGCAATATAAACGTGGAGGGATAGTTATGATGGGATGATATGAAATCATGTGTGTGGAACTTTTGAAAACTATAAAACCCTATAGAATTTAAAGACTCTTTCATTTAATTAAAAAATAAAAATAAATTAAAGAATCTATGTTTCTATCAGAACTGATATAGAAAACCTATAAAACCATGAATGTTCAACAATAAGAAAATTCTTAAATCATGATACAGCTGTGGATTTGAAATATGGAATATGTATTTGAATGGGCTTCCCAGGTGGCTTAGTGGTAAAAAATCTGCCTACAATGCAGGAGACGCAGGCTCAATCCCTGGGTCAGGGAGATCCCCTGGAGAAAGAAATGGCAACCCACTCCATTATTCTCGCCTAGAGGATCCCATGGACAGGAGAGCCTGACAGGCTGCAGCACATAGGCTGTTACAAAGAGTTGGACAGAGTTCAGCACACAAGCACACATATGCACAAGTGTATTTGAATATAGATTGGGAATGCAGAATACCATGACATAAAAAAATGCTAATATGGACTGATGCTCGAGATATGGAATATGTGTGAAAAAGAAAGGTCTCAGTTTTAAGAGTAATATTCTATATCTTATTGACTATAAAATGCACATTTCTTCATGTCTTAACATCTGGGAAATTGGTGTACAAGCAATGGCATCTTCGAATCCATGAAACAGAGCGGTACAATACTATTTCTATACATATTAATATACATGCTTGAACATGCATAACAATTTTCTAGAAAATTACTTCTAATTATAACACAAGGGAAGCAAAAAATGTTTTCTTTGTTTTATATTTTACTTTATCTTACATTTTTTCTTAAGGGTTGAGGTGTTTCCTGGAACACATATTATTTCCAAACAAAACCCAAACAAACCACCTATAAGTAGTTGCAGGTTCCTAAAAAGTAGTGGCTTGAACAACCATTGGGACAGGTTATTCCTTCTGGGGAAACCACCCCCAGGAGATTTTTTATTTTACAAGAAATGAAAAGCAAGGATCGAAGAAGAAGGAAGTTCACTAGGAAATCCTGAGCATATAGCAATGTTTCTTCCTTTCTGATCACTGAGGCACTTACTGCCAAAAGCTCTAGCTTGGTCTTCATGCTGGAAGACTGGTGGGGGCAGGGGCGGGCGGGGGGTCGGGGTGGGGAAAGGGTTGGGAACTCAGAAGTCTCGCCCTCTGGGAAGATAGAGCAGCAAAGCAAAGAAAGTGTCTTCCGAGGGAGAAAGCAGCGGGTGTGGGGGTGGGAGGCCCAGTCTGGCCACAGCCGAGGGCACCAGCAGAGGATGGCAACCGGAAGGACCAGCACCGGTCCTCAGCACAGGTACGCTAGGTCCCACCGGGACCCTCAGAAAGTGAAACTTCGGGGCAGTGATTCTCACCTTAAGGTCCTCCATCCTTGGGATTACTAAGGTGGCGGGGGTTGGGGGAGGCAGTAATTCTCTGGCCTACCCAGGTCTAAGGCAAAGAAATACCCAATAGCAGTCCAGCCGAGGCCTGAGCTACCATGACCTGAATATTTTCACATAAGGTGGGTATCCTTTACAACAAAAATTTATTACAAACGGTTTTCAAGATTAGAACTGAAAAGAAAAAAAGGGAAATGAAAAAAATGAATAAAAGCAAAATAAAACATAAAAACAAGAATTGATAATACCATTCTGAGATGAAGGACCTAAATCTTTTGAGATTAAGACCTTACTATTCTAACACTTGTTATAAAGCGAAGCAAACATTCAGAAATTTCATTCCCTGATTACAAAGTATACTCTCCCCCTACCCAATTTAATCAGTAAAGAAAATGGCCACTTGAAAACTAAGTTCATTTTTGAGAGGAGGGACTCCTAAAATGATGATCAAGAAAATACTTTAAATACTCTATATTTCCTCAGACCTTCCATTTTCTTTTGCAAATCAGCTTACTTAAATTCTGCTCACAGGGGAACGTGTACCTGAGTGGCCCACAGCACCAGAACTTACACTTCAAATGCCTCCATCTCTGTTGTTACAGTTTGGAATGTAAAGATGTACGTTTACTGCTTCCTCCCTTTAAGCAATGCGACATTATTTTTCTCTTTATATCATGATAGAAGGCATATTACATTGACTTATTTGTAAATGATTTAATAATATGTACTCTTTCAATGATAATATTCTCCTCCCCATTCCTTCCAGACTTCTTTGTTCTGGTGTAGCACAGTTTCCAACACTGGGTTAGAAGTTAGGAAAAAGTATCACTTAAATCAATTTGTATTAAACAGAGATGTGTTGTCTTGCTTGTGGAAGCATCCAAAGGGAAACGTGTGCTACAAGATTGGTATAGAAGATCATTTCAAATAATTTCTAAAAGGATATTATCAGTTTATTGAAAGGAAATTACAAGAAAACAGGGATAGTTAAGTTAGTTTCATCTGAGAAAAATGAGTTTCTGTAATCAGGGTCTTTGATTTCACAACATTGTCAATAAAATGGTAACTGTGTTGACTACACACTGTACTCAGATAATTATAAGGATTCCGAAGTTCAGGCTCTGGGGACTTTGGTTGCACCATGAAGGGTTTCCCTGTGGGTCAGGGAGGGCCACAAGTTTACAAAAGGCCATCACTGTCTTCTGCACCAGTCAGCATTCTAGCTCTTCCTCACAAGCTCTTTTCCCTAGCCAGTTCTTTACAGTCTAGTCAGGAAAACAATAAGAATGGAAAAGGTCAATAAGACAATAAGAACCGGAAAGGTCAGTTTTCATTCCAATCCCTAAGAAAGGCAATGCCAAACAAGGCTCAAACTGCCACACAATTGCACTCCTCTCACACGCTAGTAAAGTGATGCTCAAAATTCTCCAAGCCAGGCTTCAGCAATACGTGAACCGTGAACTTCCAGATGTTCAAGCTGGTTTTAGAAAAGGCAGAGGAACCAGAGATCAAATTGCCAACATCCGCTGGATCATGGAAAAAGCAAGAGAGTTCCAGAAAAACATCTATTTCTGCTTGAGTGACTATGCCAAAGCCTTTGACTGTGTGAATCACAACAAACTGCAAAATTCTGAAAGAGATGGAAATACCAGACCACCTGACCTGCCTCCTGAGAAATCTATATGCAGGTCAGGAAGCAACAGTTAGAACATGTTAGAACAGTTAGAATATGGACATGGAGCAACAGACTGGTTCCAAATAGGAAAAGGACTACGTCAAGGCTGTATATTGTCACCTTGCTTTTTTAACTTCTATGCAGAGTACATCATGAGAAATGCTGGGCTGGAAGAAGCACAGACTAGAATCAAGATTGCTGGGAAAAATATCAATAACCTCAGATATGCAGATGACACCACCCTTATGAAAGAAAGTGAAAAAAACTAAAGAGTCTCTTGATGAAAGTGAAAGAGGAGAGTGAAAAAGTTGGCTTAAAGTTCAACATTCAGAAAACAAAAATCATGGCATCCGGCCCCATCACTTTATGACAAGTAGATAGGGAAACAGTGGAAACAGTGACAGACTATTTTTCTGGACTCCAAAATCATTGCAGAGGGTGACTGCAGGCATGAAATAAAAGATGCTTACTCCTTGGAAGAAAATGTATGACCAACCTAGATAGCATATTAAAAGGAGAGACATTACTTTGCCAACAAAGGTCCATCTAGTCAAGGCAATGGTTTTTCCAGTAGTCATGTATGGATGTGAGAGTTGGACTTATAAAGAAAGGTGAGTGCAGAAGAATTGTTTTTGAACTGTGGTGTTGGAGAAGACTCTTGAGAGTCTTTGGACTGCAAGGAGATCCAACCAGTCCATCCTAAAGGAAATCAGTCCTGAATATTCATGGGAAGGATTGACGTTGAAGCTGAAACTCCAATACTATGGTCACCTGATGCGAAGAGCTGACTCATTTGAAAAGACTCTGATGCTTGGAAAGATTGAAGGTGAGAGGAGAAGGGGATGACAGAGGATGAGATAGTTGGATGGCATCACTGACTTAATGGACATGAGTTTGAGTAAACCCTGGGAGTTGGTGATGGACAGGGAGGCCTGGCATGCTGCAGTCCATGGGGTTGCAAAGCATCAGACACGACTGAGTGACTGAGCTGACTAAAGGTAAGATTAGCAAGGATCACATCAAAAACTGACAACCAATAAAGAGGAGGCAGTCAAGCTAAACAGAATATGTTTAAATGACAATCTGGTAGATCTTCATTTTAGACCAACTGACCTCTGTAAGCTCAGTGCATAACTGCATTCACTCATTCCTTTATTACCCTAAACACAGCATGCCCACTGCATTCCCTAATGAGGGGTGCAGTCGCTACAGAGAGGCAGGGGGTGTAATGATTCAGGCGGTGGAGCCAATGTGCTTGGGATCAAATCCTACCTCAGGGCTTCCCTGGTAGTCCAGTGGTTAAGACTACTTTCCCTTGCAATGCAGGGGACATGGGTTCAATCCCTGGTCCAGGAAGATTCCACCTGCCATGGAGCAACTAGGCCCCTGTGCCACAACTACTGAGCCCTTGCTCTAAAGCCTGTGCTCTGCATCAAGAGAAGCCTCCATAATGAGCAGCCCATGAATCATGACTAGACAGTAGCACCCACTTGATGCAAATAGAGACAGCCTCGTGCAGCAAAAAGACTCAGCATAGCAAAAATAAAAAATAAATTAATTTTTTAAAAATGTTGGAACTAAAACAGTTTAAAATAAAATGGCTAAAAAGCCTTTGAAAAGATCTTATTTCTATCAACAGTAGCAGCAAGACCGTGGGTGAGTTGTACAGTGTCCTGTGACTCAATTTACTCCTTCTTAAAATAGAAAAAATAATAGCATCTATTGAAAAATGTTGCTATAAAGATGAAACAAGTTAATGCACATTAAAATCTTAGAAAAGCACCTAATATTTAGTAACTGCTCAAATCCCATGGATGGAGGAGCCTGGTAGGCTGTAGTCCATGGGGTCACTAGAGTCGGACACGACTGAGCGAGTTCACTTTCACTTTTCACTTTCACGCACTGGAGAAGGAAATGGCAACCCACTCCAGTGTTCTTGCCTGGAGAATCCCAGGGATGGTGGAGCCTGGTGAGCTGCCGTCTATGGGGTCACATAGAGTCGGACACGACTGAAGCGACTTAGCAGCAGCAGCAGCGCTAAATGCTATAATCACCATCGCTGGGGAGGCAGGCCAGTAGACCCACAGTTAAAGTACAGTAGAGAATTCTGTGATAAGACACCCTGGGGAATCCAGAAGGGCATCATCCTATTTATGTGGGGGAGTCAGGGGCTGAGAAGAGGAGGATACACCTAGGAACATCTCACATCAGGAATGCAGAGCAATGAGGCAGGTGGGCACTCCATGCAGAAAGAACAATATGTGTGAAAGCTTAAATTCAACTAACTGTAAGAAGGGCTTCCCTAGTGGCTCAAACAGTTAGGAATCTACCTGCAATGCAGAAGACCTGGGTTCAATCCCTCGGTCAGGAAGATCCCCTGGAGAAGGGAATGGCAACCCACTCCAGTATTCTTACCTGGGAAATCCCACAGACAGAGGAGCCTAGCAGGCTACAGTCTATGGGGATGCAAAGAGTCAGACATGACTGAGTGACTATGCACGCATAACATACCTAAGTGTAAGAGATAGTTCAGAATGGCTGAAGTACAGAATGCCTCTGGAGAGGGGGAAGGAAATGAGACTTGAGAGTGGGACCAGAACCAGTGAATGAGGCCTTTTATATTTAACTGAAGGAGTTTGAACTTGATCCTGAAAGCAGGGGGCCCAATTTCTAGCATTTGAAGCTTGGGTGAGACAGGATGGGATTCATATCTGAGAAAGAGCCTGCAGGAGGCAGAAACATGGAGGGCAGTCTCTCCTCAGTTTATACTCAGAAGACAGAGGGCAGAAAGGTGCAGAACATTTCCATTCCAGCTGGTTGAAATGTTGACAGGTGCACTTACCCAGTAAATTTACTTAGGTGAAATATTTCACCCCCAAACAATGGTGGGAAACTATTACACAAGGTGATAGAAATTGTTATTTTCTATTTACTTCTCACCATTGGGTTCACTTACACAACGTGAAGGGCTAGAACTTATGGGCAGGGTGATCCTCTCAGGAATGCCTGTGCCAGGGCTGGAACAGGCTCACCCTTCCCTCCCATTGCTTCCTGTTCTGCCCATGGTTATTCTGGTTCCTGTGCAGACCTTCTACTGAATTCAACTTGTTTTTCCTCTCAGTATTTTTTTTTTCCTCTGAAGCAAGCATTCACTGAGCCTTCTGCCTTTGTGTCTCAATGGTAAAGAATCTGCCTGCAATGCAGGAGACCTGGGTCTGACCCCTGGATTGGGACGATCCCCTGGAGAAGGAAATGGCTACCCACTCCAGTATTCTTGCCTGGAGAACCCCATGGACAGAGAAGCCTGGCAGGCTACAGTCCATGGGGTTGCAAAGAGTCAGACATGACTGAGCAACTAACACAACACATACATCTTCTTGGATTTACTTCACTCCCTCGCACCCACAGGATAATGGGAGAGAAAGCCCTGTCTCCTCTCTTTGAGGGCTGTGAGATTCGAGTCAAGATACATAGTGGTGCTGGCCCTCCAGAGAACAGGTCCATCTACCCAAGCTCACCCCACAGCCTTCCTCACTCTGTGCACGGCAAGAGAGGGCAGAGGGAGGAGGAAGGGGGACAAGTGTTTTCTGCATAACATGTCATCAGCAGCAAAACATTAACTGAGCATTCTGAACTCTGAGCATTTTCAACCAAGCAATACACACTTTAAACAAAACATGACGCTCATTAAAGTAACCATACTCTTTATGACCTCACTGGCGTGGGTAATGGAAAACCAAGTAGTTATCTCTACCAAAGTGGAATGTTTACTCTGGCTGTAGAGCTGTTCCCCTAAAGGAGTTCACCCAGAAACCAGGCCCCAGTTCCCTACTTTTCCCCATTTTTGTGGTTTCTGTTTTGCAGGGCTCTAGGGCACAAAAACAGTCTTTTTCAGAGAAGAGAAGCAGAGTAGGATATGGCAGGCATGACAGGTAGATCTCCCCATGCAACGTTTTAAAACATAATAAAAATTAAATGAAATAAGGCAGAAATTATAGTTTTAATGACTTAAAGTATAATAATGTACAATATCAAATATGAAATGAGAAGTGGGAAATCCAACTAGAAAGTTTCTCTCCTTCAAGGGTGATGCAAAAGAACGGCAGGGAGAAAGTTCAGAGCTATTTTCTCCCCAGCACATGACAGGAAACATGCTTTGCTTTGCAGTTTGGCATTTTCATTTGTTTTTGTAGGTGAACCATCTTAGCTCATATGCTTAAAGTGTTAATTAAGAATGGAAATTAATGCACTGAGCCAGCTAACCCAGATGAAAAGATGATGGTCAGGAGAGCAACACCCTCCACATGAGCTCATAAAATGTCCACTAAACGATGATGGGAAAAAGCAGGAGGACGCACCATGGAAAACCAGATGGCTCTCCCACTCGATACGGATGAATAATTTGACAGTTCTGCAAACCAGTTTTCCAAGGGAAACAGAGATCATTTTCAGCTCATCTTTCCCAAAGAAAGGTGAATTTTTACTTGTAATACTTACCCAGTGACTACCAGGAAACATACTAGAAGCAGAGGAGGGAAAATAACTGTTCAAATTTCTAGAAATTATTTTCTCTCCTAAACAGATTCCATGTTTCTAGACTATCTCCCTTGAAATATAAATCTATTGGGATTATCACCATGAAAGCATATGAATCTTCTTGTCCATAAAATACTAGTAAGCAGTCACACAAGCTACAGCTTAGAACCAAATGATCTGAACATACAGATGGTTCAAACAGATGGTTTGAAGGTCAAGTTCAAAGACCTAGCAAGTCTGACCCCAAATAGGTCACCACATATGGTCCTATGATTCAAAATATCTAGTGAGTGATTAGGAGAAGGCAACGGCAACCCACTCCAGTACTGCCTGGAAAATCCCATGGATGGAGGAGCCTAGTAGGCTGCAGTCCATGGGGTCGTGAAATCGGACACGACTGAGCAGCTTCACTTTCACTTTTCACTTTCATGCACTGGAGAAGGAAATGGCAACCCACTCCACTGTTCTTGCTTGGAAAATTTCAGGGATGGGGGAGCCTGGTGGGCTGCCGTCTATGGGGTTACACAGAGTTGGACATGACTGAAGTGACATAGCAGCAGCATCAGCAGCATGCACTACTTGGGTCAGTAACTGGTAATGAGGCAGTTTAATGACTGGCAGAATATACCAGATGTCATGGGCATAGGGTATCCGATGGGAAAACAGTGGAAGAGAAAGTAGAAAGACAGGGTGAAGCAAAATATGAGGAGCTCTGAACACTAAAGATTTCAGACTTTACTCCGTAGCCAATGAGGTTTGCTAATTGATGGTTTTTTACACATGGAAGTAACATAACTGGGTGGCGAGTTCAAGAATGGACTGGAAGCCAAGAGATGAGTGAGAAATAATAATCATGGTTATATAGTGATCTGACTTTCAGACAAGTGTCTCCATCACTTTCAAATCAAAGCTCGGGAATCATTTGTGACATTTTTAGCATGAGGCAGCCTAAAACCTGCCACCAGGATGGTCACTGCCATAACAGGGATCAGCATGTACCCTGAGGATATATAGCCTTACCCCAGAAGAATGCCCGTCCTCTTTCTCATCCACCTCACGTCCACTAAGGGACTGTGCACCACACAAGTTAGCCTGAGGTTTGTGGAAGAAAGGCCTCTGACATAAACTATGTTCCAATACAACCACGAGAATAAAACCAATGAGAGCACACTCTGTAGAGTCTCAGGTGGTCCCAACCTGAACATTAACCAGCTGCTTGATCTCAGGCAAGTTATTCAGCTTCCTTGGCCTTAACTTTTCTCATCATAAAATAAGAACAAAAAAGCGATCTTCAGAAAGTTGATATGGTGTTTAAAAACAGATCCTTGTACAAGTATACAGTGGGCTTCCCAGGTGGCTCAGTGGGTAAGGAATCTGCCTGCAATGCAGGAGACACAGGAGACCTGGGTTTGATCCATGGGTCAGGAAGATCCCCTGGAGAAGGAAATGACAACCCACTCCAGTATTCTTGCCTGGAGAATCTCAGGGACAGCGCAGTCTGGCAGGCTCCAGTCCATAGGGTCAGAGTCAGACGTGAGAAGCGACTAGGCACAGATACACGCACAAGCGTACAGTAAACAAGAAAAATAATACTCATCCTTATACCCACTTCTGACAACAGACAGCCTCTGCAATGGGATATTGCTTCTAAGCTTCAAGTATAAAAAAATCTAGCTATTGATAACTATTACAAATGACATGGTTTTAGATGGTCTACTTTTCTAAGATGGAGGGTTCCCTGTGAAGCCAGAAAGCCTATTTTAACTTTTTCCTTTCTAAAATGTGTAACACTTACTTAAACAGAACATGCTGATAAAAATGAAACCACCTTTCTGATGATGTGGTCACCATGCTTTTCTCAAGGGCCTGCTGAGGTAAAGGGAGGAGCTATTACAAATGACTTGATAGGAATATAGCCCCAAAATATAATAATAGTCTTAAGTGAACTAGAACATTTAAAAATTGTGAGTCACTATAAAAGTACACCTGTAACTTATATAATGCTGTACATCTAGTACATCAATAATATCTCAGTTTTTTAAGTTAAAAAAGAAAAACGGGGACTTGATATACTATAGATTGGCTGTCAATGGGGTTTAAATTATATCCTAAGCATGTCTATAACATTCCCTGCTTTCACATGTAAAATACATATCACAGGTGTTACCTGACACCCACAGAATAGGCTTGTGGTTGCCTTTTTCCCTTATTCTTATATCTTTAGACCTTTTAATTATGTAAAATTTCAAACATACACAGAAGTAGAAAGAAGAATATAACAAGCCCTCACTATCCATCATTCACCCTCAACAATAATCAGCATGTTGCCAACCTTGATTCACTTACGCCTCTCCATCCCTTACCCTTTGTTGGTTGGTTATCTATTCTTTTTACAGCTTCACTGGATATAATTTATAATGATAAATGTACAATGCAATGAGTTTTGGTAGATTTAGAAAGTTCTACAACCATCACCACAAGCCAGTTTTGGAAAATTTCATCATCCCACAAGTGCCTGTTTGCCCTTAATCCCCATTCTCACTTCAGCTTCAGACAACCATGCATCTATTTTCTATCTTTACACGTTTGCCTTTTCTGGACATTGCATATAAAGGCAATCTTACAATACAGTCTTTTGTATCCGGTTTCTTGCACTTAGCATAATATTTTCAAGGTTCATCCATGTTGTAGCATATATAGTACCTTCTTTTTAATTGCTAAATAGTGTTCCATTTTATAAATATGTCACATTTTGTGAAACACTTACCAACTGATGGATATTTAGGCTGTTTCTAGTTTGGGGCTTTTATGTATAATGCTTCTACAAATATTTTCTTAGATGTATTTGTGTGAATATCTTTTGCTTCTCTTTGGCAGATGCCTAGAAGTGGAACTACTGGGGTTTTATTGCCTTCTACCCAACATCATGTCAAAATATCGAGTTTGAATGGACCTTGAACATCACATGTTTTAACCTTTTATTTAACAAAAGAGGAATCTGAAGGCCAGAGGCATTAAATGATTTGCTTTATTCATAGTTCACTGGTGATAGAGACAGGATTTAAACCCAGACTTCCATTTCCTTCTTTTTCAGTCAGTTTCATTGTTCACCCACCTCCCTCATGGAGCCCTCTTCGCTCTGCCCCATTCTGGATTGGTCATTCTATCTGTTCCAGAGCTGCTGTTGAAGAACTTCTCCCCTTAGTCAATGCAGGATGCCCTTATACCTCTTGTCAACTCTCACATCCTCCCCACAAACATCCTAAGGCCTTCTGTCTCGCCCCCTGGGGAACTGTGAACTTATTTCTGAGCCTTCCTGGGATTCTGTGAGTACATCAGTGACTCTGGTCCTCTCTCCTCACTCTCCCACAAGCATTTTATTCTTGACCATCTCTCTCTGCAAACTCATTTGCCATCACTTCATCTGCTTTCCTTCTTCAAGTTATGTGTGGTTTGGGGTTATAGACATCTCCTAAGTTTATAAGACAGAGAAGGCAACAGCACCCCACTCCAGTATTCTTGCCTGGAAAATCCCATGGACGGAGGAGCCTGGTGGGCTGCAGTCCATGGGGTCGTGAAGACTCTGACATGACTGAGCGACTTTACTTTCACTCTTCATTTTCATGAATTGGAGAAGGAAATGGCAATCCACTCCAGTGTTCTTGCCTGGAGAATCCCAGGGACAGGGAGCCTGGTGGGCTGCCGTCTATGGGGTCGCACAGAGTCGGACACGACTGAAGTGACTTAGCAGCAGCAGCAGCAGGTTTATAAGAATAGAGTATGCAGAAAATATCCTGATCTTTTGCCCTTTTCAATTGTTGAGGGGGATTTTCGAGAGAAAAAAGCAAATTGTCTTTGATAGCTTGAAAGCAGAAGTCTCCAACAATCATGAGACTATGATGAAACATTTGGTAAATGAAATTACAGGGACAATGAAAATTTCATTCAAATTAGGAAACGGAGGAGATAAAACCTTGCCCCAAATCCCAAACAAGAGTTTCATTCCATCAGTGTCTTTACATGTGCATGAAAAAAGGCTACCTTTCACTATTCAAAGAGTCAAGCAGCCCTGACTTCACTCTGAGGCTCGTTATTACTCCATTTGCCTAATTTAGGAAAATAAGAGCTCTGTTTGAAGCTGAAAATAACCCATGGGATTTTAAAAATAAAAGCATTATCCTAAGTTTCCTAATAATATGTTTGCAAACACCAAGATCACAAAACTGATTCTGAATATTTCTTTTTTTTTAACCTACATAAATCAAATCCACTATGATTGCTCTCTCTCTTGAAAAATGTTTAGCTGTAAATTATACCCCACAGGAAGGAAGCTGTGCTGTTCTCACATACAGTAATTGGCTGCTAGTATCCAATCAGCAAATCTTTATTGGGCATCCAGTGCACTAGGCAGAGCAGGGGAAATAGAAGTGGATAAAGATATGGCCCTTATGACCCTTATAATCTACTTGTGACAAGACAAAAGCATGAAAAGTTAAACAGTACAGGGAAGCATGTGATTTAGGGGCATGGGAGAAGTATTAAAGAAATTACAGAGTTGACAACTTGGATAATACCAAGGAAGAAAAAGGAAATAAGGGCACCAAAACCTTAAAGCTCACACACAGACTAAAGCTGAACTGTGACAATGATTATGCTATTTGCCTGCTCAAAAATTCTGGTTCTTATCACTAGGAATCAAAGAAAATTCCACACTTCCCAGCTTCACTTCAAGACCTCACAGGCCCTGACCCTTTCGCCTTGCCAGGTTTTGCTCCAGCTGCATGTTTCTTGAGCACACAGATACCTAATGCTGTTCCATCCTCTCTAGGCTCCTGATGTTCTGTCCTTCAACACCTTTTCCCACAATCTCAGCCACTGAAAATCCATCAGCTTTACATGCCATCTCCTTCCCTGGAGCACTTCCAACACTATTGTTTGCATTACTACACAAGATCCTGGCCTCTTGAGATAGCCAGTCTCCTCTTGCCAGGAAATACTACCAGGATGCCAGGAGTACAGGGAGATCTTGCCTCATCTCTGTCTCGGGACTCGTCTCTTACCTTGACGTTCCTACCTTATCCCAGGGCAAGAGCAGCTTCATAATGTCACAGGTGATACACAAACAGTGGGACAAAGCAGGAGTCAGGCTTGGGATAGGTGTGGGGTTTGGGGGAGGAGACTGGAAATAATAAACAGTAACTGCTTACAAGGTATGCTGTTGGTCAGCCATTTCTAAGCAGTCTAAATCTGGTAGAATCCCCAGAACCAAAGGTATTTCATAGGTCTCTCATTGAGAACATTTCTTCTGAATCCTCTAATATTTTAGAGACCTTGCCCAGTGCAAGTTGTCCCTGGAATTCGGACTAACTTACGGTCTAACAGAGTTGTTGCAGGTCTTCTTGGGACTCACTGTAGCTCATCTAGGTGACTAATAGGACTGAATACCTCTCTTAAGGCCATAAATGAAAGTAGAAAAAAAAAAATACAGGACCAATCTTTTGTAGGTCCTTTTATAGATCAAGCCATAGAAAACTACACAAGGATTGCAGTCACTCCTTTGGGAAACAAATCCAATCATCATTCCTGTGCTAAATTATAGGAGGTTATGGGCTTTTCAGGTGGTACCAGGAGCAAAGAACCTGCCTGCCAATGCAGGAGACATAAGAGATGCGGGTTCAGTCCCTGGGTGGGGAAGATACCCTGGAGGAAGGTACAGCAATGCACTGCAGTATTCTTGCCTGGAGAATCCCCATGGGCAGAGGAGCCTGGCGGGCTGCGGTCCACAGCATCGCAAAGAGTCAGACACAACTCAAGTGACAATAAGCAGAGTAAAGCAAGGATACAGATTTTCCTTGACTTACAATGGGAGTCCTTGATAAATCCATCATAAGTTGAAAATGCATTTAATAGACCAATGTACAGAACATCATTGCTTAGCCTAGCCTGCCTTAAGTGTGTATAGAACTCCTACATTAGTTGGATAAAATCATCTAACATAAAGACTTTTGTATAATTGTTAGATATCTCATGTAATTCAAGGAATATTGTGCGTGCATGCATGCTAAGTCGCTTCAGTCCTGTCTGACTCTTTGAGACCCTGTGGACTGTAGCCCACCAAGCTTCTCTGTCCATGGGAATTCTCCTGGCAAGAATACTGGAGTAGGTTACCATGCCCTCCTCCAGGGGATCTTTCTGATCCAGAAATCAAACCCCTGTCTCCAGCATCTCCTGCATTGACAGGCAGGTTCTTTACCACTAGCGCCACCTGGGAAGCCCATGGAGTACGGTACTTACAGTGAAAACCAGAATGGTTGTGTGGATACAGCATGGTTCTAAGTGTATGGGTAGTTTACCATCGTGATCACATGGCTGACTGGGGGCTGCACTAACCAGCATCACAAAACAGTATGCACCATCTGTCACTATCCCAGAAAAAGATCAGAATTCAAAACTCAAGCCACAGTTTCTATAGAATGCACATGGCCTTCTCACCATCATAGAGTCAAAAAATCTTAAGTCGAGCCATCATAAATCAGGGACCATCTGAAATAATAAAATATATCAATCCCTAACAGGAGAGCTGGCCCAGAGGGTAAACTTACCTTGAACTGACATTTATATGAATGATTCTGACAGATGATAGAAATAGCAAAATAATTAAGAACCTCCCTGTAGGAAAGCTACAAATTCACATTAAAGGGCAGTTGGTTCTCATTGTAGAAAGCAGTGAATGTGGCTTGAAATCAACAAAGGGAGTAAAAATTTAGTCAATTTAGCCTGGGGCCAGAGACAGAGGATTAGTTCCAAGAATAAGCATATAGTGCTTGTTAGAATTCTGTACAGTTTGGTTTTAAATGCCCCCTCTCTCTCTTCAGAGACTATATCCACAGACCTCAAAGAGGTTCTGGTATTTAGCCTAATGATTTCCACATGTTAAACACACCTCATTGCCTACAGGCACCAGTCAAATTAATTTCTTCTGAAAAAGGAGGCTAGGGTTTGATTCTTCTGTGTAAAATTATTCCGTTCTATTAGTTGTGGGAGACCTGGACTTCATTAGCAAACAACTTGAAGCTAGTTACACAAACCTGCTGATAAGAAAAGGCTGCCTTCCAGCTGTTCCCCACACGCTTTTGTGAATAAAGAGCCATTGCTTGGGCAAAAGGCTGTCTAATCTCTTAAAGATGATGTATTTCCATTTAATAAAACATCTTAAAGTGGCTCATGGTCTTAATCTCATTTACTGTGCTGCAAGATTTAATAAAATTATTTGATAATATTTGTGCTCCAGTATATCTCAGCAGTATCAGAATAAGATCACATCTTTTAAAAATACACAATGTTGACATTTCCTCGGGCTACATCTTTGCTTTAGTGTCTCCATTTCTTACTCAAGAAAGGGATCAATTGAACTCCAATCCTTTCACTGAGAAAACAGAGTCAAAATGCCCATAAAAACATAGGAAACTGTGTAGGAAATCATGTTAAGAGAAAAGCAGAACATTAAACTGTGTATATGCTATGGTCATAGCTATACTGCATAACTACGGATAAGGATGGAAAGAAATATGAAAAATGAAACGTTTTCTCATACACATCTGAAACCTAAGTTTATTTTCTTTCTAGTCTCCTTTATTTCTGCTAGGAGCTGTCTTATAGTGGGTATAGTTTGTTTGCTTTTTAAAATTATCAGGATAAGATCTGACCTCATCAGACAAGATCTTATGAGCCAGTTACTCAAAGGCAGTGACTGCCTGGACCACCCTAGACAGAGGTCTCTCTTTTCCTGAATATTCTTCAGCAATAGCAACTCCACAGTTTCCAGGATTAATCCCAGAAGGGGGAGAGAAACTCTGTCTAACCCATTATTGGTAGTGGATTTCAAGAACATGTTTCATACTAATCTTTAAATGGGCTTCCCTCATAGTTCAGTCGATACAGAATCTGCCTGCAGTGCAGGAGACCAGGGGTTTATTTCTGGGTCGGGAAGATCACCTGGAGAAGGAAATGGCAACCCACTCCAGTATTCTTGCCTGGAGAATCCTGTGGACAGAGGAGCACGGCAGGCTACAGTCCACAGTGTTGTAAGAGCTGGACATGACTTAGCGACTAAACCACCACCAATCTTTTAAAGAAAAGTAAAAATGATATTTGGGTAATCATAAAAATGAAGTCATTCATATTTCCTGAGAACATGGGGACACAGATGACTTCTAGACATGAACAAAACTTAGTTACTGCTCTCAGGAAAGATATTTAGTAGGGGGCAGACAGCTGCCAATTAAGGTGCGGTGTCATAAGTGATAAAATAAACGACATAAAGATAGGGAGACCAGAATGAGCTGTTCAAATTCTTAGGAGCAAGACATTAGTCTTGGACTCTTTTCCTCTTAAGGAACAGGACCAGGAAAAGTTGCATAAAGGAGGCAACATATGAACCAGATCCTGAAGGATAGTCTTTGCCTAGGAAAGAGAAGTGATGGGCATGCAAGCAAGGGGGATACAACCAGTAAAAATCAAAGCAGGAATAGTGGGTTGTGTGCTAGAACAATGCACAGTATAGGAATGGGAACCGAAGGGAACACGCAGAAGGGTAGTGGGGATCAGACTTGGCCTTCAATACAGAGAGAAGGGTGAGGCAAGCAAGCAAATATTGTCCTTTGGGGCCTGGGCAAGGAGTCTTGCATTTGCTTTTCTATTTAATCCCAACAATTTGTTTTACAAGTGAGAAGATTGAGCTCCAAGAAGTCATATACAGTTTCTGAAAAGCACACCCATCACCTACACATCCTGGAACTAGCATTGTATCCTGTCCCCAGCAGGTCCTCGACAAATACTGCCGAATGCATGGATGATGAACCTGCAGGCTCGTGAGCTGCTGGTCCACAATAATGCACTTCCAAGACTTGTTTAAGACAGATAATGGAGCCACTGATAATTTGGGGTTAGAGGATGTGTAATCTGAGAGCTGTGTGTTAAGAAGTGAAGTGAAGTGAAGTTGCTCAGTCGTGTCCGACTCTTTGAGACCCCATGGACTGTAGCCTACCAGGCTCCTCCCTCCATGGGATTCTCTGAGCAAGAGTACTGGAATGGGTTGCCATTTCCTTCTCCAGGGGATCTTCCCAACCCAGGGATTGAACCCGTGTCTCCTGCATTCCAGGCAGATGCTTTAACCTCTGAGCTACCTTAAGAAGAGGACAGTAAAGGCTGCAGAGATAGGGGTTATCTAATACTGGGAGACTAGTGTTGTGTTTACTGACAACACCTTGCTCTGCTCAGTATGCTTTGTTTATAAAGATTTTTCTAAGAAAGTACTGGGCTTCCCTGGTGGCTCAGATGGTAAAGAGTCTACCTGCAGTGCGGAAGACCTAGGTTCAATCACTGGGTCCAGAAGATCCCGTGGAGAAGGAAATGGCTACCCACTCCAGTATTCTTACCTGGAGAATCCCATGGACAGGGGAGCCTGACAGGCTACAGTTCATGGGGTTGCAAAGAGTCAGACATGACTGAGCAACTAACACTAAAGGAAATATTAGACTGTCTCAAAAACTCAACTGAATCTAAATTCTCTCCTTTACCAAATGTATTTTTATCATGAAATTTAAGAATAGAAGGTATAAAATGAAGTTAAACTCCTTTTTCTCCTTCAAATCCAAATTCCACTGTTAATAGTGTATTGTTCATTCTTTGAAAAAGCTTATGCACTCATAAACACATAATATGCCTTTTTTAAAACATAATGAGATCATTATTTTGCTTTTCTATTTTATCTGTCCTAGAGATCTTTCCACATCAGTACACACAGACCAACCTTGTTCTAAAGTTGCATAATGTTTCATGTCTTGGAAGTACTGTAATGTATATAAGCTGTTTGTGCATATTTAAGTTGTTTAAAGTTTTCATTTTGTTTATTCTTAAACACAACACTGCAATAAACTCTTTTGGTCTCAAACTAAATTCACTTGTGGTCACTTGTATCAGTTTCTTGGATAGTCACAGATGGGCTCTCTGGTGTAAGATATAATTTAGCAAATTTCCTCAGATATTCATATAGTTTGCAGTCACATATTTTAGCAATGAAGGGGAACACAAAGATAACCTAAAAATAAATTTACTCACAGGAGTATCTCATTTTAGTGCTGGAGCCTACAGGAAAGACTTGGGGCCAGAGTTCTAGCTTTCCACCCTGAGCCTCTGGTATGGAATTCCTCATTTCACGCTGAGGCAGGGTGGCATTCCCTCTGGAGAAATCCATGGCTCTACCTTCCTGCTCTACCAGTGGCTTGGTTTCCATGATTAAAATGGCAATGAAAAATTCAGATGACAACAATCAACAATCAGAATCACAGAATTTCAGAGCTGAAGGGATTAGAGATTATCCAGTCTATACTTTACACAGCTCAGATGTGGTGATTATGACCCAGAGGGACGACTGTCTCAGCAAATTCACCTAGCAGGTCACCACACAGCCCACCTTCCACACACCTACCTAGAGCTTTCTCCATTATACAGTACCAAAAATCATTTGTGTGCTAAGTTGCTTCAGTCGTGTCTGACTCTTTGTGATCCTATGGATAGTAGCCTGTCAGGCTCCTCTGTCCATGGGATTCTCCAGGCGAGAACATTGGAGTGGGTTGCTATGCCCTTCTCCAGGGGAGTCTTCCCAACCCAGGGATCGAACCCGTGTCTCTCACATCTACCTGCACTGGTAGGCAGGTTCTTTACTAGCACCACCTGAGAAGCCCAAAAATATCTGCATCCTCTGCTAAATCACTTCAAAAATATCACATAAGCAAAATGTGCCTATAATATTTCCCTAGACAGAAACAATCATGCTTAAAAAAATTATGAGAACATATGTAGAGATAGCACAGACAAATCTTATTTTAGATAATTTAAAATCCTTTCTCCACCAAATTCATTACTAGAATGTCTACCAAGTGTCAATACTGACACACTGAAGTGTCACCTTCCTTCTCCCACCCCTTGTGCTAACAAGCAAGTGCTAACACCACTGACCTGTTATCAGCAAGACAAGCAGCGCTCAGGTTGTCTGCAGGCCTCATAATGGATTTTCAAACCTGGGACTACCCCATGCTGTGAGACTCTGGAGCCATATTTCTGTTACTCTCCACTCCTTTTCCCATTCATGCTGCACAGTCTAAATCAAGGGTGCTGAATAGCTCTGACAGAAGTCTGTTCAACAGCTAAACATCATAGAGCCGTCAGCTCCACCCTCCAACCCCTGGAGCCCAGCAAGGTTCCCAACCTTGGGCAAGAGCTACAAGCTTCCTCAGTAACGCCTCTGTTTCTTTCATTTTTTTTTTTTTTAATTCCCTGGTAGCTCAGAGGTTAAAGTGTCTGCCTGTAATGTGGGAGACCCGGGTTTGATCCCTGGGTTGGGAAGATCCCCTGGAGAAGGAAATGGCAACCCACTCCAGTATTCTTCCCTGAAGAATCCTGGTGGGCTACAGTCCATGGGGTCACAAAGAGTCGGACACGACTGAGTGACTTCACTTTCATTATAGGTGATTTACACTGTTTCAGGTTACAGCAAATTGACTCAGCTATACATGTATATATATATATTTTTTTCAGATTCTTTTCCATTACATGCTATTATAAGATATTTGAATATAGTTATGATGCTGTAAAAGCAATATTGCAAGGAACCTGGAATGTCAGGTCCATGAATCAAGGCAAATTGGAAGTGGTCAAACAAGAGATGGCAAGGGTGAACATCGACATTCTAGGAATCAGCGAACTAAAATGGACTGGAATGGGTGAATTTAACTCAGATGACCATTATATCTACTACTGCGGGCAGGAATCCCTCAGAAGAAATGGAGTAGCCATCATAGTCAACAAAAGAGTCTGAAAATCAGTACTTGGATGCAATCTCAAAAGTGACAGAATGATCTCTGTTCATTTCCAAGGCAAACCACTCAATATCACAGTTATCCAAGTCTATGCCCCAACCAGTAATGCTGAAGAAGCTGAAGTTGAACAGTTTTATGAAGACCTACAAGATGTTTTAGAACTAACACCCAAAAAGTCCTTTTCATTATAGGAGACTGGAATGCTAAAGTAGGAAGTCAAGAAACACCTGGGGTAACAGGCAAATTTGGCCTTGGAATGCGGAATGAAGCAGGGCAAAGACTAACAGAGTTTTGCCAAGAAAATGCACTGGTCATAGCAAACACCCTCTTCCAACAACACAAGAGAAGACTCTACACATGGACATCACCAGATGGTCAACACCGAAATCAGATTGATTATATTCTATGCAGCCAAAGATGGAGAAGCTCTATAGAGTCAACAAAAACAAGACCAGGAGCTGACTGTGGCTCAGATCATGAACTCCTTATTACCAAATTCAGACTCAAATTGAAGAAAGTAGGGAAAACTGCTAGACCATTCAGTTATGACCTAAATCAAATCCCTTATGATTATACAGTGGAAGTGAGAAATAGATTTAAGGGCCTAGATCTGATAGACAGAGTGTCCGATGAACTATGGAATGAGGTTTGTGACATTGTATGGGACACAGGGATCAAGACCATCCTCATGGAAAAGAAATGCATAAAAGCAAAAACAGCTGTCTGAGGAGGCCTTACAAATAGCTGTGAAAAGAAGAGAGGCGAAAAGCAAAGGAGAAAAGGAAAGATATAAGCATCTGAATGCAGAGTTCCAAAGACTAGCAAGAAGAGATAAGAAAGCCTTCTTCAGCGATCAATGCAAAGAAATAGAGGAAAAGAACAAAATGGGAAAGACTAGAGATCTCTTCAAGAAAATCAGAGATACCAAGGGAACATTTCATGCAAAGATGGGCTCAATAAAGGACAGAAATGGTATCGACCTAACAGAAGCAGAAGATATTAAGAAGAGGTGGCAAGAACACACGGAAGAACTGTACAAAAAAGATCTTCACGACCCAGATAATCATGATGATGTGATCACTAATCTAGAGCCAGACATCTTGGAATGTGAAGTCAAGTGGGCCTTAGAAAGCATCACTATGAACAAAGCTAGTGGAGGTGATGGAATTCCAGTGGAGCTGTTTCAAATCGTGAAAGATGATGCTGTGAAACTGCTGCACTCAATATGCCAGCAAATTTGGAAAACTCAGCAATGGCCACAGGACTGGAAAAGGTCAGTTTTCATTCCAGTTCCAAAGAAAGGCAATGCCAAAGAATGCTCAAACTACCGCACAATTGCACTCATCTCACATGCTAGTAAAGTAATGCTCAAAATTCTGCAAGCCAGGCTTCAGCAATACGTAAACCGTGAATTCCCTGATGTTCAAGCTGGTTTTAGAAAAGGCAGAGGAACCAGAGATCAAATTGCCTACATCCACTGGATCATGGAAAAAGTGAGAGAGTTCCAGAAAAACATCTATTTCTGCTTTATTGACTATACCAAAGCCTTTGACTGTGTGGATCACAATAAACTGTGGAAAATTCTGAAAGAGATGGGAGTACCAGACCACCTGACCTGCCTCTTGAGAAATCTGTATGCAGGTCAAAAAGCAACAGTTAGAACTGGACATGGAACAACAGACTGGTTCCAAATAGGAAAAGGACCACGTCAAGGCTGTATATTGTCACTCTGCTTATTTAACTTCTATGCAGAGTACATCATGAGAAACGCTGGACTGGAAGAAACACAGGTTGGAATCAAGATTGCCGGGAGAAATATCAATAATCACAGATATGCAGATGACACCACCCTTATGGCAGAAAGTGAAGAGGAACTAAAAAGCCACTTGATGAAAGTGAAAGAGAAGAGCGAAAAAAGTTGGCTTAAAGCTCAACATTCAGATAACGAAGATCATGGCATCCGGTCCCATCACTTCATGGGAAATAGATGGGGAAACACTGGAAACAGTGTCAGACTTTATTTTTTTGGGCTCCAAAATTTCTGCAGATGGTGACTGCAGCCATGAAATTAACAGATGCTTACTCCTTGGAAGAAAAGTTATGACCAACGTAGACAGTATATTCAAAAGCAGAGACATTACTTTGCTGACTAAGGTCCGTCTAGTCAAGGCTATGGTTTTTCCTGTGGTCATGTATGGATGTGAGAGTTGGACTATGAAGAAGGCTGAGCGCCGAAGAATTGATGCTTCTGAACTGTGGTGTTGGAGAAGACTCTTGAGAGTCCCTTGGACTGCAAGGGGATCCAACCAGTCCATTCTGGAAGGAGATCAACCCTGGGATTTCTTTGGAAGGAATGATGCTGAAGCTGAAGCTCCAGTACTTTGGCTACCTCATGCGAAGAGTTGACTCATTGGAAAAGACTCTGATGCTGGGAGGGATTGGGGGCAGGAGGAGAAGGGGACGACAGAGGATGAGATGGCTGGATGGCATCACGGACTCAATGGACGTGAGTCTGAGTGAACACCGGAGATGGTGATGAACAGGGAGGCCTGGTGTGCTGCAATTCATAGGGTCGCAAAGAGTCGGACACGACTGAGTGACTGAACTGAACTGAAGGATTTAAACTCTCATGGTCTCAGTTTCCTCATATTTAAGATGGAAATAATAACAATAGAACTGAGGATTTGGTAGAGGCTCAACATTTATTGAGCCTGGTACAATGCCTGGCACATAGCAACTGCTTGATGAATAATGAGGGTCTACCACCACAGCTGGTTTACCAGGAGCCAACCAGAGGCCAAAGACAAAAACACAGGCAGCTGGGCATAGAAAAAGGAAAAGCCTTCCACAGGATTTCTGCTAAATTAACAAAAGAGGAATAAAAAATAGCTATGTTTTTATACAAGTTCATATTTGCCTATGGAGATTCCTTGGAGCAATAGACTCATTCCAAGGTCTGTCTCAACTGAGACTTGAAACACTAGATCTGGGTTGGTGCAGCCACTGTGGAAAACAGCATGGCAGTTCCTCAGATAAATACACAACCACCATATGACCCAGCCATTCCTCTCTGGGTATTTATTTGAAGAACATGAAAACACTAATTCAGAAAGACCTATGCACCACTGTGTTCACTGCAACATCATTTACAATGACCAATATATGGAAACAACCATACCCACTGACAGCCAAAATGGATAAAGAAGATAGATATATATATATAATGGAATATTTGTTGTTGTTTAGTTGCTAAGTAGTATCCCACTCTTTTGTGATCTCATGGACTGTAACCCACCAGGCTCCTCTGTCCATGGGATTTCGCAGGCAAGAATACTGGAGTGGGTTGCCATTTCCTTCTCCAGGGGATCTTTTTGACTCAGGGATCAAACCAGTGTCTCCTACATTGGCAGGTGGATTCTTGACCACTGAACCCCCAGAGAAGCCTTATAATGGAATATACTCAGTCATAAGAGAATGAACTCTTGCTGTTTGTGACAACATGATGGATCCTGAGGGCATTATGCTCAGGGAAACAGGTCAAAGAAAGACAAATACTAAATGATTTCACTTATATGTGGAATGTAAGAAACAAAACAAATGAACAAGCAGAATAAAACTAAACTCATAGATATAGAGAATGGAAAGGGGTAGCCAGGCAGAGGAGGGTTGCGGGGGCGGACAAAATGGATAAAGGCGGTAGGGGGTCAAGGGGTACAAATGTCCAGTTATAAAATAAACAAGTCACAGGTATATAATGTACAGCACAGTGATTATAGTCAATAATATTGTAGTATGTGGTCTTCCTCGATGGCTCAGCAGTAAAGAATCTGTCTACAATGAAGACTTGATTTTTTTTATTAATTTTTTTAAATTGAAGGATAATTGATTTAAAGAAGTTTGCTGTTTTCTGTCAAACCTCGACATGGATCAGCCATAGCTATACATACCCCTCTCCCTTTCGAAACTCCCCTCCCAACTCCCTCCCCATCCCATCCCTCCAGGTTAAGACAGTGCCCCTGTTTGAGTTTCCTGAGCCATACAGCAAATTCCCGTTGGGTATCTATTTTACATATGGTAATGTAAGTTTCCATGTTGCTCTTTCCATATAGCTCACCCTCCCCTCCCATCTCCCCATGTCCATAAATCTATTCTCGATGTCTGTTTCTCTATTTTTGCCTGGTAAATAAACTCAGTTTTAATCACTGGGTTGTAAAGATCCCCTGGAGGAGGAAATGGCAACTTACTCCAGTATTCTTGTCTGAAGAATCCCATGGACAGAGAAGCCTAGTGGGCTCTACTCCAAAGGGTCAAAAGAGCCGGACACAACTGAGCAATTGAGCACATTGTAGTATATATTTGGAAGTTGCCAAGAACGTAAATCTTCAAAGCTCTCATCACAAGAAAAAAAAATGCAGGTGAATGTTTTTCACCACAATGCTCTTTTTTTTTCCTTTTAAAATTACATGGACCTGAGATAGTCTAGGACTTCCCTCATTAGCTCAGTTGGTAAAGAATCTGCCTGCAATGCAGGAGACCCCAGAGGTTCTCCAGAAGAAAGGAAAAAAAAAAAAAGGCACAACCACAGGCCAGGACCTGACAAGGAGAGCCAGGGCAGGGACATCTCTGGACCATAGCGCAGGTCAAGCCTAAAATCGGGCAAGGTCATACCCATGTGACAGTGCTCAGAGAATTATGAGGTAACAGAGGTCAAAGGCCACAAACTCAACTGATAAACAGAATGTGTGGCCGAGCCAGGTAATAAAGAAGCAAGCAGCAGGGGCTTTGGCCAATGTGGTATCAGTGCTGACCACTTGGCATTTCCATTTCAAAAACTAAAGAGTGTGTTTGTGTATAAGAAAATCAGGGATCATGTCTGGGCAAGGGCTCCCATTATAATGTCCTGCCACTGGTTCTGGTGGTCAAAAAGGGAAGAGGAAAAAGGTCAGCCAGGAAAGGAAAGGTCAGGCACCCTCAGAGATGCAGGGGCCTGGGCCATAACACTCCCAGTGAGAAACAAAGTTCTGGCCAGGGGAGGGCACGTACGCAGGTGTGGGGACCACGGTGGTGTCTGGTGTGGAGCCAACACTCTGTGAGCCAGGGTTTCCTATTGCTCATCTTGAGAAAGCAGTATCATGAAAACGTGGTGTAACAACTCGATGCAGTGAGGTCAGGGACAAGCACCCACATACCTGCTCAGAAAGGGGCCTCCATGGGGAGCACAGCTGAGTCTGAGGCAAGGGTGTACCTGATTAGAGGAAAAGAGCCAAAGGGGCAGGGCAGTTCTGAACAAGCTAAAGGAAAGGGGAAAAAACACACCTGTCCAATTCATTTATTTCTTGAAAAAGGATATATTTAGTGCTCTTTATCCATTACAAGGTACAGTTGAGGTTACAAAAATAAAAAGCCATAGTTACTGGGAGCAAGTGGCTCATCATTTTAGGTTAATGAGAGGGAGAGATTGTTTGGCACCAGGGTTGACCAAGTCATAAACTTGGACTTGGTAACATACTAGGTCACTAAGCACTGTGTTGGAAGGCTAGACAGCAGATTGAAGAGGAAAGACGTGCACTATATGCTCTCAAAAACAACCTATAGAGGCTACTTAAATTATCATCATCATCAGACTTTTGATAATGATACTTTGAAGAAAGTGGAGTCACATATTTAAGATTCTCAAGGAAAGAAAATGTGAGCCAAGTAGATTATACCCAGCAAAACTGACCTTTAATATAAAGGTCACGATTTTATCAAAAAATTAGGAGCAAAAAGAAATTACAGAATACTATTCCCATGAGCCTTACCTAAGGAATCCACTAGAGAAACAGCTTCAATCAAAATTTGTAAAGGCAGTGATATGAGGATTGATGATAAGCATAACATATATAGTTATCTGTAGACATATGACTGAATGAGCACTGAAAGGGATCTATTTTAGTATATAATGGCTATGTTATCTGACAGTGTAGATATAGTACAAACATTTACAAAATTGGGGAAGAATGGGTAAGGATATGCCAAATAAATTACTTTTACTGTTTTCATTAACCATAGCTGATTATTTAGAGACTGATATATGTGTAATACAGGATAATAAATGGGTAGTTAAAAGATATTCTATCTCCCTTGGGACTAAAAAGCAAAGATTGTAAATATTAAAGAAAGAAAATACAACTGCAACATAGAAAAGATTAAACAAAACCCCATAGTCTTGACTTTGAACTGGAAATATCAATATGAACTCACAAAGTATTTCATCTTTATATGTGTATATATGTTTGTATGTAAATGCATATGTATTTTCTCAGCTCTGACCAATGAAAGAGCCTATAAACAATGACCATTCCAGCGAGTGAACATCCCTAGTGCCTGGGTTATGGTCCTAAAATACCATTCTCATTAAAAGAAACCAGAGACTTGAAGAAACAGTTGAATCCAAGGCTAGGCAAAAAATGTACAAGACATCCCTGGATCACCTTAACACTAGATATTATGGAAGCTAAGATCATGTCAGAAGGACGCAGGAACCAAGTTGAAGAAGTTCCCACTAGTCAAAGATGGGACAATTTGAGCCTTATTAAGTATTTTTAATCCCATGATCATGGTAATTTAAAAAACACCCTAATTGGTCACCTCCTGAGAATGACAGGAAACCAATTAATTCTCAAGAACCGAATAAATCAAAGGAAACAAGCATTTATCCTGTTTTTTTTTCCCTATGTAAGCTGCATACTGTGTAATCAAATAACAGATTGAAGGGATATCTATCTTTATAAAATTATTCCAGCTAATAAAGTAAAGCAAAATGGTAGAATGAGAATATCACTATTTTGCAATCTCCAGAGAATTAATAGGCCAAGCCATTAAGGATCAACAGCTTCTAAAGGCAAAAGAAGAGTGAAAAAATTAGATGTAGTGTGCCTTCCAGTGAAAGAATCCAACAGCACCTCTAATCTGGGCAAGAGAATCAAACCTGAATCTGATCAATCCTCTGGATCCAGAGATAGGAAATAGAGGGCAAAGGCATAACCTGCAGTGTGCCAGGAGGGCAACTGTTAATAAGACTGTGGGAAGGACATCCCTTTTGGTCCAGTGGCTAAGACTCCACACTACCAATGTGAGGGGGGGAGGTGCTTGGGCTCAGTACCTGTTCAGGGAACTAGATTCCACATGCTAAGAGTTCATATGCCTCAACTAAAGATCCTGCATGCCGCAACAAAGATTGAAGATCCCATGTGCCACAAAACTAAGACCTAGAGTCAAATAAAGAAAAATAAATGCTACACAAAAACAAAAAATCTCTACACGTCAAATGGTCCAGATCCTTCAACAACAGAAACAATTCTTTTAAGTGAGGGAGGATGTTAAAGAAATCTATAGATTAAAAGAGACTTCTCTGTGGCACAGTGGTTAAGAGCCCGCCTGGCAATGCAGCGGACTTGCGTTTGACCCCTGGTCTAGGAAGACCCCACATGCCTTGGAGAAACTAACCGCATGCTCCACAACTACTGAGCTTGTGCTCTAGAGCCTGAGAGCCGGAACTCCTGAAGGCCACACACCCTACAACCTGTGCTCTGGAACAAGAGAATCCACAGCAACGAGAAGCCCATGCACCGCAAGGAGAGAGCAGCCCCTGCTCACTGCAACTAGAGAAAAGACCACCAGCACAAACAAAAATAAATAACAGACTTAAAAGACACATATTTAAAAAAAAATAGCCAAGACTAAACTGCAGTGTATCAGGCTGCTCACTTGGGTGATAAAACCATAAAGAGATACAAGGAAGTGATTAGTGTAAAGGTTAGGATGGCATTTACTTTTGGAGGGATGAAGGCAAATGTGATTAGGGAAGGTATTTAAAGGCACTTTTGGAGAAGTTGGCAAAGTTCTATTTCTTAATCTGAGTGACAGATGTATGAGTATCTTATAATAATTTATTAAGGTGTTAATTTGTTACATGAGTTTTCTTTTTTTGTTATTTGTGTTTTATTTTACAATAAAAAGGTTTTAAAAGTATTAAGAAAATCTAACATTTCCCCCTTATCATATTAAAAAAAATCCAAATGGATTAAAGATATAAACCTAAGAATGGAAACCATAAAACTCCTAGAAGGAAACATAGGTAGTCTTTGACATAAATTATACCAGTATTTTTTGGATCTATTTCCTAAGGCAAAGGAAACAAAATCAGAAAAATAAACAAATGGGATCTAATTAAACTTAGAAGGTTTAACATAAAGGAAACCATCTACAAAACTAAAAGACAGCCTACTGAATGAGAGGAAATATTTGCAAATGATGTGACCTACATTACAGGTTAATATCCAAAATATGCAAACTGGTCATATAACTCAATATCAAAAAAACAAAAACCCAGTCAAAAAATGGGCAGAGGATCTGAATAGACATTTATCCAGAGAAGACATACAGATGGCCAACAGGCACATGAAAAGATGCTCAGTGTCACTACGCATCAGAGAAATACAAATCAAAACCACAATGAGATATCACCTCACACCTGTCAGAATGATTATCACCAAAAAGACCACAAATACCAAATCCTGGCAAGAATGTGGAGGAAAAGGAAACCCTTACGCCCTGTTATGGGAATGCAAGTTGGTGCAGCCACTATGGAAACCAGCATGGGGGCTCCTCAAAAATCTAAAAATAGAGCTACCATGTGATGCAGGGCTTCCCAGGTAGCACCAGTGAGAATGGTCTGCCAACGCAGGAAACCTAGAGACCTGGGTTCCATCCCTGGATCAGAAAGATCCCTGGAGGAGGGAATGGCAACCTATTCCAGTATTCTTGCCTGGAGAATCCCATGGACATGGAAGCAATCTCAGTGTTCACAGACAGACCAGTGGATGAAGAACTGGTGTGTATTAAATACACATAGAGTATTACTCAGCCATAAATTTTTTTTTACCATTTTAACAACATGGATGGAACTGAGTATTATGCTTAGTAAGACAAGTCAGACAAAGAAAGATAAATACTGCATTTATTGCTTATATGTGGAATCTAATAACACAAATGAATGAGTATAACAAAGCAGAAACAAACTCACAGATACATAAAGAGAACAAACTAGCGACTGCAGTTACCACTGAGGAGAGGGAAGAGAGAAGGGGAAAGATGAAGGGAAGGGTATTAAGAAGTACAAATTAGCATATACAAAATAAATATAGCACAGGGAATATAACAAATATTTTATAATAATTTTAAATGGAATATAATCTACAAAAATATTGAATCACTTCATCTAAAGAAAAAGCAAAAAGTATCATTTTCTGTTTAAGTTAAAAAAGAAAAAGAAAATCTAGACTTGTCAGCACAGTAAGAGCCAACTGATAGAAAACCCAGCAAGGTAACAGAGAAGCAGCCAATCAGCTTGGAGCCAGTGTCTTATGAAGGCCTTCTGTCTCAATGAACTGCTCACGGTGACATTAAATGATTTCTTTTTGTTCTTTTTTTTTTTTTAAGTCCTGCCACATAGCATGTGGGAGGTTTAATTCCCAGACAAGGGATCTAACCTGTGCCCTCTGTACCACCAGGGAAGTCCCTGATTTCATCTATACTGTTATAATGAAAACTTGTCTTGTAACACTTCAAATCATATTTTAAAGTGTAGGTCAAATAGTGTACTCCAAAATATCCCAAAGGTGCTCTCAATTAAAACGACCTCTTAGATGCCTAACTGGAATTGCAAATAACTCTTGGGTGTTGATTTCTCACAGACATAAGATTAATCACTTGACTCAAACTTGTAGCATTCAGCATACCAACATAGGGCAGCTTTGAGTTCCCAGAATTAGACAAGAATCTTACACCTCTTACTCCCCTACTCAGCTCTAGATGCAAATTATTAGCAATAGTCTATTTAAAAAAAAATGAGAAAAAGATTTTCCCCAAACATTAAACATCCTAAAGTCTGAGTGAACTGCCACACACAAGATATTATTACAGCTTTGGCAAGTGAGTTCAGGACTAAGAGAAAAGACACAGGCTCCCCAGGTCTGCACTGAACTCTGCAAACAGGACCTGGAGCAGCAGTTGCATTGCATCCCTGGGTCAGAGTCACCAGAGAAGAAGCATACTTAGCTCTGCATCTGCTAAGACCAGCTCCCAACTGCCACGTGTTCTTCAAGGTGCAGTCTCTGCACAAATGACCACCAAGAAGTTTTCCTAGGACTTCCCTGATGACACAGTGGATAAGAATCCACCTGCCAATGCAGGGGACACAAGTTCAATCTCTAGCATGGGAAGATTCTGCATGCCTCGGAGCCCGGGCTCCTCAAGAAGAGAAGTCACAGCAGTGAGAAGCCTGTGTACAGCAACAAAGAATAGCCTACAGGCGCTGCAACTAGAGAAAGCCTTCGAAAGCAACAAAAGACGGCACAGCCAAAAATAAAAATGAATTTAAAAAGAGTTTTCTCAGATTTTACTGAATTTGCCTCACACTATGACTCTACAACCTGAGCACAAATTTCCCATCTCAGACTGGCACTCTTCTGTACAAGCCAATAATGAAACACACATTCCTCTGGGTTTTGAAAATTGTCCAACTTCTTCCCAATACAAAAAAGGAGATACATGTTATTTTCTACTTGGGAAGTGCAGCACCATTGATCTTGAACTTCCACATCCTTATTCTGAAATACGTTGGTGAATTACATCTGAAATAAACATAGGACTTTAGTATCATCTGCAATGGCAAGGGTCTGTGAATGATAGACCCTAAATGCCTGGACATGGCCCGCAGACTCGGTCTTGACCTGGACCTTGCTGGGGAGACAGAGGTGGCTTGTTGAAGGTCACTAGGTGAGTCAGTATCAGTTGAGCACTCTCAAGGTTCATCTTTCTACCACTGAAAACACCACAATGTCAATTCTATCTCAATCTTAAAATGTGAAGAATAAACTGTGACGTAGACTCTGGCTGGAGGAGTCTAGAGCAGTTTTATTGAGGGGTAATATCCTGCAGCCGTTCAGAGCACGAGGATGGGATGAAGCTGAGGGTGTGACTCCCTGCTCAGCCACGCATCTGTGGCAGGTCATTTAACCTTCCAGAGCCTCAGTGCAGATAACAATACCTTTCTCATAGATCTGTTAGGAAGATGAATTTAACAATGTGTATAAAGCATTTAGCACAGTGCCCACCCCATTGTAAGTACTCAGAAAGTACCATTGTTGGATTGGGGTTGTAAACACCTCTATAAACATACAGAACTCTCTATTTGCTGAACATCTGCTGGGTTTCAAGGCAGCCTACTGTCTCCAAAGTAAGTGGTGCTATTTTTATAAACCCACAACATTAAAAAGTCATTACTAGCAGTGCTTAAGTATATATGTGTGATTAATACCTTCCACATCTCTGCTTTTTTTCCAAACTACTCATCCTGGGTGGATAATTTTAATCTAATAAAACCATGGATTATTATTATCAGTAATAGTGATGGCTTAGCTAGAGAGCTTCTGGAGCTTGGGAGCCTAGGGATATGCAGATATTATTTGTCTGCCCAATAATCATGCCTCTCTCTCTTGTTCCCATTAGTACTGCCAACTCCCACAGTAGAAAATTTCCCCTTACTATCCACTACTTACTTTCACAGTTTTCCTGGCAGCTGTGACTCAGTTCTGGCCAGTGAGGCTTGAGGAGGCTTCAGGAAAGATTTATCCTCTGATGAAAAGAGATGGGGACTTCCCTGGTGGTCCAGTGGTTAAAATTCCACACTTCCAATGCAGGAACTTTGGGTTTGATCCCTGGTCAGGATGGCTTAAGTGGTAAAGAATCCACCTGCAGTGCAGGAGACACAGAAGACATGGGTTCGATCCCCAGGTCAGGAAGATCTCCTGGAGGAAGACATGACAACCCACTCCAGTATTCCTGCCTGAAAAATCCCATAGATGGATGAGCCTACAGTCCATAGGGCTGCAAAGAGTTGTACACAATTAAGCACATACATGCAAAAAAACCACACATACAGTGAGGATCCCACATGCTATGCAGCGTGGCCCAGCCTCACCCCCAAATAAAAAGAAATAACTAAGTAGAAAGAAAAAAGACAGACACTACAGGAGAACAGATTTATCACCACCCTCTCTGTGCCCATCCCTCCCCCAATATCCACCAGCTCCTCCCGCCTTTGAATGAGTTTAGAGACACTTGTGATATCCATCACAGAAGAAGCTATTTTCTGTCTAGGAGGTCACAGGTCTGCAATTTAAAAAACATAACATACTAAGAATGGGAGAAGAGAAGGATGGATGGAACCTGGTTCCTGATGATACTGCTTGAGGCACTGAGTGAACTCTGGGTTGGTACCTGTCACATAATATAACTGACTGTCTTTACTGCTCAAACCACATTAGCTGGGCACTCTCTTACCGGCAGCCTAAAGCATTCTAATTATGGGCTGAATTGTGCCCCCACACCCAGCCCATCCTAATTGGTATGGGATAAATTGTGCGCCCTGTGGTCTGTCTCTGTCTCAGCCTCCTCCATCTGCCCCTTTTCCCAAATTATGAGGCTGGAAAAACCCCAAAGTGCTGGACTCAAGGGCAGCAAACCTGGGGGATGGCTGGCTAGAGAGGAAGGCAGAAGGAAGACTCAGATCATCCATACTGTGGATCCCTGGTCAGAAGAAAAAATCGTGGTTCCACTAAAACTAGAGAGATTTACACTTTCATATATTGAATTTCTCACCCCCACCACCTCAAAATGGGACTATACTTGGAGACATGGCCTTTACAAAGTTTACTTCAAGTGCTCTGAGGCCTCTCGGGTGGCCCTATGCAATCTGACTGCTGTACTTATAAGAAGAAGAGATTTGGACACACAGACATGAGGGGCACATTTACAAAGACGCATGAGAGTTGCCAGCAGCTCTGGACTGCAGCAATATGAAAGGAAGTTCCTCAAGGCTGAAGGATTGAAAAATACGTGATGAAAATGGATCTATACTCAAGAATGAAGAGGCTCAAATAAGCAGATAAATATAAAAAATGTTTCCCCATGTTTTAATTTCTTCAAAAGATCATTGTTTAAAGTGAAAACTGATAACCATGATTTCTGAGGATTATATCTGTAGACATAAACCATGTGATAATAACAAAAAGGCTATTATTGGAATATCTCCCTCCCCCACCCTTTTTTTTGACCATGCTGTATGACTTATATGTAGACGTAAACCATATATTAATACAAAGGATATTATTCGTAATACCCCCTCCCTTTGGGGGAGCCATTCTGTACAACTTTCAGGACCTTAGTTCCTCAATCAAGGGCTGAACCCAGGTCACTGCAGTGAAAGTGCCCTGTCCTAATCACTAGACTGCCAGGGAACTCTCTGTAATAACTTTTACAAAAGAGATTGCTATAGATAAGACTTCCACCCCCCTCCCCCCAAATTCATATGGTGAAGCCCTAACCCCAGGGTGAGACAGGGCCTTTACAAAGTAATAAAGGTTAAAGGAGGTCAAAAGGGTAGGACTCTAATCCAATATGAATGCTGTCCATATAAAGAGAAAGAGACCACAGATGCATTCACACCGAGGAAAGACAATGTAAAGAAACAAGAAGGTCAGTTCAGTTCAGTTCAGTCACTCAGTCGTGTCTGACTCTTTGTGACCCCATGAATCGCACCACACCAGGCCTCCCTGTCCATCAGCAACTCCCGGAGTTCACTCAGACTCACATCCATCGAGTCCGTGATGCCATCCAGCCATCTCATCCTCTGTCGTCCCCTTCTCCTCCTGCCCCCAATCCCTCCCAGCATCAGAGTCTTTTCCAAGGAGTCAACTCTTCGCATGAGGTGGCCAAAGCACTGGAGCTTCAGCTTCAGCATCATTCCTTCCAAAGAAATCCCAGGGCTGATCTCCTTCAGAATGGACTAGTTGGATCTCCTTGCAGTCCAACGGACTCTCAAGAGTCTTCTCCAACACCACAGTTCAAAAGCATCAATTCTTCGGTGCTCAGCTTTCTTCACAGTCCAACTCTCACATCCATACATGACTACTGGAAAAACCATAGCCTTGACTAAACGGACCTTAGTTGGCAAAGTAAAGTCTCTGCTTTTGAATATGCTATCTAGGTTGGTCATAACTTTCCTTCCAAGGAGTAAGCATCTTTTAATTTCATGGCTGCAGTCACCATCTGCAGTGATTTTGGAGCCCAAAAATAAAGTCTGACACTGTTTCCAGTGTTTCCCCATCTATTTCCCATGAAGTGATGGGGCCAGATGCCATGATCTTCATTTTCTGAATGTTGAGCTTTAAGCCAACTTTTTCACTCTCCTCTTTCACTTTCATCAACAGGCTTTTTAGTTTCTCTTCACTTTCTGCCATAAGGGTGGTGTCATCTGCATATCTGAGGTGATTGATATTTCTCCTGGTAATCTTGATTCCAGCTTGTGTTTCTTCCAGTCCAGCGTTTCTCATGATGTACTCTGCATACAAGTTAAATAAGCAGGGTGACAATATACAGCCTTGACGTAGTCCTTTTCCTATTTGGAACCAGTCTGTTGTTCCATGTCCAGTTCTAACTGTTGCTTCCTGACCTGCATACAGATTTCTCAAGAGGCAGGTCAGGTGGTCTGGTATTCCCATCTCTTTCAGAATTTTCCACAGTTTATTGTGATCCACACAGTCAAAGGCTTTGGCATAGTCAATAAAGCAGAAATAGATGTTTTTCTGGAACTCTTTTGCTTTATCCATGATCCAGAGGATGTAGGCAATTTGATCTCTGGTTCCTCTGCCTTTTCTAAAACCAGCTTGAACATCAGGAAGTTCACGGTTCATGTATTGCTGAAGCCTGGCTTGGAGAATTTTGAGCATTACTTTACTGGCATGTGAGATGAGTGCAATTGCGTGGTAGTTTGAGCGTTCTTTGGCATTGCCTTTCTTTGGGATTGGAATGAAAACTGACCTTTTTCAGTCCTGTGGCCACTGCTGAGTTTTCCAACAAGAAGGTGATCACCTTCAAACCTAGGAGAGAAGCCTCAGGTGAAATCATACCTGTCAACAACTTGATCTTGGTTTTCCAGCATCTGGAACTGTGAGAAATAAATTCCTATTAAGCTACCCTGCTGCTGCTGCTGCTAAGTCACACCCAGTCTGCGGTATATTGTTATGATAGCCCCAGCAAACTGTTACAGAGATCTAGTATACTATTTATTATCATGAATATACAAATATTAGGGCAACCACAAAAGGGAACAGAACTTACAAAAGACTGATCGAAGGGTAAACTTTCAGGTGAACATTTTTATAAGGAACTCAGAGCCCAGGTATGCACCAGGAAGACCATGGTGATTCACTCTCTGCCCTGTTGTCTGTCTCTGCAAGTCACTGCCCAACCTCCTCCATCTGTCCCTTTTCCCAAATTGTGAGGCTGGAAAGCCCCTGGGGTGCTAGACTTGGGGGCAGTCAACTCAGAGGATGGCTGGCTAGAGAGGAAGCCTCAGGCAAGACTCAAATCATCCATACTTGTGGGTCCCAAGTCAGATATTTAAACCTAAAGGAAAAAAATCGTGGTTCTATGAAAATTAGTGTTACATATCAAACCCAGGGTTTGATCCCTGGGTTGGGAAGATCCCCTGGAGAAGGAAATGGTAAGCCACTCCAGTATTCTTGCCTGGAAAAGCCCATGGGCAGAGGAGCCTGGCCGGCTACAGTTCACAGAGGTCACAAAGTGTCAGATACGGCTGAGCAAATAAACAACAATCATCAGTAGCAGACCATTATTATGCAGTTTTCAAGGACACTATTAGAATGATAAATTAAAAACTGACCAGAATTTAGAAATAGGGAAGAAAGTCTCAAGTACTGACTCAACTCAAAATGCAAAATAAAGCAAAAGGAGGAGAAGGAAGAAGAAAAGGAAGAGGAAGTGGAGGAGGGGAGAGGGAGGAGGAAGTTAGAGCAAGCAAGACCATTACAAAGAAAATTGTTCTCCATTTTCTACTGCTCACCAACTACAACATAAGAAGGGCATCTTCAGAATAGGATAGATTCCTGGAAGTGCCAGGACCTCTGGACAGAGGAGTAGACTCAGGGAAGAGAAAACAGGCCACTTGGCAACTCAAGAGTCTTGAGGCTGGGGCTCCTCCCAACAGGTCCCACTCACCCATGTCAGTGATCAAAGAGACACGAGGTATCAAGTCAGCAGTACACTAAAGGATGAGGTCAGCATTGCCAATGATTCGAAATCGAGATTGTGAACAAATGTGCACTGAGCAGACTCCCTGGTGTCCCTGCTTCATGGCTTTCGATTCCTGAATCTATTTGCGGGACACCACAAGTGGTTTTGGTTGTTGTTTTTTGTTCCTTACTCGGCTGTTAGTCAACATTTTTCAACCCAGTGAGGATCTACTTGTATAAACTTCGTTATTTCTTAGGATGGGTACACAGGTGTTCATTTGGGGCATGCTCCTGTCAATCATCTTTAAACTCTAAAGCTACTCTATTACTTTCAAGAGATTTGCACTTTCCACTGCCAAAAACACAGAACACCTACAGATACCTGCTGGATGAATTATCTTTAGAGACCAAGACATTAAAACTGTTCTCCCAGGCTAAGGGTTTTCAATTGGTTGGGTATCAGTCCCTGGGGATGGGGTGGGAGGGCTGTGAGGTTTGTTAGGAATGCAGATTCCTAGGCCCCACTTTGTGATAACATAGTAGGTAGGGCCCAGGAACCTACCTTGTGGATCAGGCTTCCTAGATGATTCTAATTTGCAGTCATGTTGGGAGCTATGGCCCCAGATGAGCCCTAAAATAGAGCAACATGTTGGACAAATTCAAAGTTTCATTTGAGAGATCACCTCTGTGGCTGCTTACATAGTCGCATCCTCAAATCAGCCCACTCAGGGCACACAGGCAGGGGCCCAGGAGGTTCCTTATCGACACAGAGTCTCTCACCTTAACAAGAAGAGCAGCGGCTTTTTCAAGAATCTTCATGTGTTCCAGGCCATAAAAAGCAAAGGAGGAAAACAGCTACAGAGAGGCCACCGCTGAATGCCAGGAGAGGTCGGAGTTCGCCACCTGTCCCAGGTATAGTCGGTGAGTCACCCGGGGCTTATCTCTGCACTAAGGCAGACGGATTTCCATCACTGAGTCTAGACTGCTCTACCCTTCCAGGGCGGGGATAGTATTGAATCAAACACCAGCCATTTCCCAGAAAACTACTTCTTCTTTTTAAAGAGAGGGGAAGGGGGAGTGGAAAAGGAGTTTTTTCCTGCTCACAGAGGGATGGAATCAGGTATTAGATTTATTTCTTAAAGGTCTGAGTCACCAAAGCTTGCTCTGAACTTTGCAACCTCTGGCCAACACTGTACTGGCACTTTTTCTCAGAAGACGGTAGCATTTCTATAGAATTCCCTTGTTTCCATCTATGTGTATGTGTGAGAGAGCCTACACACAACTCAGGAAGCCAGAGATGGGAAAAGATGAGGACAGTGAGGTCTCCACAAGCATACACACAACCTCTGTCTCTCACTTTGGTTGACAGTCATGTTCTTTGCTGTTGTTCAGCCACTCGGTTGTATCTAGCTCTTTGCGACCCCATGGACTGCAGCAGGCCAGGCTTCCCTGTCCTTCCCTGTTTCCCAGAGTTTGCTCACACTCGTGCCCATTGAGTTGATGATGCCATTTATAAGCCATGTTTTAAGGAATGCTTTTTTTTTTTTGGCTGTATCACACAACATATGGGATCCAGTTCCCTGATCAGGGATCAAACCTATGCCCCCTTCATTGGAAGTACAGAATCTTAACCACTGAACACCCAGGGAAGTCCGAGGGAACTCATTTACTGAAATAAAATAATACTCAGGAGTGGAGAAGGCTTGAACTACGTGAATTTGGCTTAAAGGAATAAGAATCAGGCTTAAACAGGATATTGGCCTGGTGGCTCCTTCCAATGTTCACGGTATCCTGTGTGCCCTGCAGGAGTGCTGTGTTCCTGGAAGAATTAGCTCCAGGGGACAGCCCTGGAGGTAGCATCCCTGCCTTCTATAGCTGAGAACTCTCACAACTTTCCCTGAAGACAGCCAAGGCAACTTTGAGACACCAAAGGCAGCAGAGACATCACTTCCTGTCTGGCTTGGAAAACCTGGTTTCATCCATTACCTGTTTCAAATAAGAACCCCCACAGGTGAAAGGGCAACCCATTGCTCACAAACGAACGGTAACAAATCTTTTAAAAATGTCCCTCATGTACAGGAAGGGTTACTGGATACCACAGCTCTTCTGCCCAGACACATAAAACCCAGGTGCCCTGCTCTGGTTCACTTCTCTTCAGCAGCAGCAGCAAGATTTGCCTATATAATCACATGGTTCTGCAGCTGGGAATCACTGTGTGTGTGCATGCATGCTCAGTTGTGTCCACCTCTTTGTGCCTCTATGGACTGTAGCACGCCAGGCTCCTTAGTCCATGGGATTTTCCAGGCAAGAATACTGGAATGGGTTGCCATTTCCTACTCCAGGGCATCTTCCCCACTCAGGGATCGAACCTAAGTCTCTTATATCTCCTGCATTAGCGTGTGGATTCTTTACCACTGTGCCACCTGGGAAGCCCAAGAATCAATAAAGCTGTGCTACATACCTGTTCTTCTCTGGGCCTCTCTGGCATCATCAGAGGCAAAAAAGGAAAGTTCATGTTAAAAGCATATGTGGTACAAGTCACCACTCTTCCTGTCTGCTCCACTATGTATAAACACCATCATCTTGAAATGAGAGTAATTTGGCCAGTCCAACAAAGTTGACCACTTGCTTTGGCACACTGGATATAAAGAGAGGGATATCCTGCTTAACTAACACAACAATTTGGTAATAGAAATATATATCCCCACTTTTTAGATAAAGCAACGGGCTCAAAGCTTAAGTAGCTTATCCCAATTTACACAGCCAGTAGTAGCCGAGATATGAACAGCTGATTCCATCAGTGTCCTGTGAACCAACCACTTTTTGACTAAACTAGAAATCATCTTAATTCCCAGTGTTTAAGGAAATGATAAAAAGTGGAAATTTGGATTTAATTCCATTCTCTGTTATTAAAGAAACAAACAGCAGTGTGTTTATAAGTTAGCTTGGGTTGCTCCAGGGAAGGCCCATTCCAGTGAGCTCTCACCCATTTTTTTTTTCTTTTGGTGGGGAAGATGGCTGCATGCCTACCCCTCAGTCACCTCGAGTGAAATATCCTCATGTTTGACCAGGAAGAAATCAATCACCAATCTTGATCTATGTAAAGAAGCACAATACAGAAATTCCCTTGTAGTCCAGTGGTTAGGACTCTGCACTTTGACTGCTGAGGGCTTGGGTTTGATCCCTGATCAGGCAATTAAGATCCCACAAGCCTTGCGGGCAGCCAAAAAAAAAAAAAAAATGCAATCCTGGGAAAACAAACTTAGTGATGTCCATCCTGCTTTGCAGATGGCTCTGGTGGCTCAGCAGTAAAGAATCCATCTGCAATGCAGGAGATGCAGGTAGACAAGGGTTCGATCCCTGGGTCAGGAAGACCCCCTGGAGAAGGAAACAGCAACCCACTCCAGTATCCTTACCTGGGAAATGCCATGGACAGAGGAGCTTGGAGTGATACAGTCCACCGGACTGCAAAGAGTTGGATATGATTGAGTATACACACACACACACACACACACTGAATCTTTGATACCTTGGTTCTGAACCATGAACACTTGTTTCCAGAGAAAAAGCAACTGCTCTCGAAAAGGATGAGTGGATGTTGTGTGATTATTGTGGAGCATGTGACACTTTAAAACAAGTTTCTCAGGTAATTGCCATGCTTCACATGCAAGACCAAGAAAACAAAACCTATGGACTCAATTCAGTTCAGTTCAGTCGCTTAGTTGTGTCTGACTCTTTGCAACTCCATGAACTGCAGCACACCAGGCCTCCCTGTCCATCACCAACTCCCGGAGTTCACTCAGACTCACATCCATTGAGTCCGTGATGCCATCCAGCCATCTCATCCTCTGTCGTCCCCTTCTCCTCCTGCCCCCAATCCCTCCCAGCATCAGAGTCTTTTCCAATGAGTCAACTCTTCGCATGACGTGGCCAAAGTACTGGAGTTTCAGCTTTAGCATCATTCCTTCCAAAGAACACCCAGGGCTGATCTCCTTTAGAATGGACTAGTTGGATCTCCTTGCAGTCCAAGGGACTCTCAAGAGTCTTCTCCAACACCACAGTTCAAAAGCATCAATTCTTCAGTGCTTAGTTTTCTTCACAGTCCAACTCTCACATCCATATATGACCACAGGAAAAACCATAGCCTTGACTAGACGGACCTTTGTTGGCAAAGTAAAGTCTCTGCTTTTGAATATGCTATCTAGGTTGGTTATAACTTTCCTTCCAAAGAGTAAGCATCTTTTAATTTCATGGCTCAGGTTTATTTCAATTATGCCTCTGGTCATTTGAAATAGACATCAGAAGAAAGATGTTTATTTCAGCTTATTATTGAGAAATAAAAAATATTTTGAAAATGGTTCATCTTTACTTTCCTTTGTGAAACTCATAAGAACTGTGAACTCATCTTTGCACTATCAATTTACCTTCAGGGACCTGTTCAAATATTTTTGTGCATGTTACCAGCCATCTTGGATCCCAGGCCCTGGTGGGAATATGAGAGGGTTGCACAGTGCCATTCACAGAGTAGGAGCTCAGTAATACCTGCTGCCTGAATGAATGGAGCCCGGGCAAGCTGGATGGAGGGGATGCACCTCTCAACTTGTATAAGGGCCAGTGCTGCAATCTAAGACTCATAGGCCAGATGGTCTCTAAGGTACTGCTCGCCTCTCATTCTAGAATTATCTACCCACTACTGGCAGCTCATTTCCTCCTCTTAAGGCCAAAATGCAGAATTCAAATTGACATTCACTGATACTACTTAAGCTCATTTACATTTTGCAGCAAGGTTCACTGATTCTTTTCTTTTTACCCTTAATGACTCATCCATTTTTAGCTATCGGGAAGACCCACTGATGGACAGAAGTCTAGAAACTGCAATTGGTTCAGACCTCTAGGCCAAAGTTATTAAAACTAGAGGGGGCGGGGAGCAGGAAGTAAACTGTTTCTCACAGGGAGATATGAAGGTTGAGGTGTTAAAAGCTCCTTTTGGTGTTTGCTGAGTTCTTACCGTGTGCTTTTGGTATTAAAGGCAGGATGTGGGCAGCATGAGGCAAGTTGAGGTGATAAAGTTTATCTGGCACCATACAGTGCCTTCTCTTACACTCTGCAGTGGAGCCGATTCTGTGAATACCAAACTGAGGGAAGCTTTCCCGATTTATCCAGGTTGGCCCCTGTGTCAGTGTCCATGGTACTGGGGTTGCACTAATGCTCCTTCCCACCTCCATGAGAAAACAGGTGGCCTTTATCTGTTATCACCCACCCTCCCCTGCCTCCAAGAGATCACCACATGCTCAACCGCCTCAATTTATACTATGCAAAAACAGAGTGGGTAGAGAATGGACTCTTCTGCAAGATGTGGAAGCAAAGCTAAATTCTGATTGAGGACAAACGAAATCTCCAAGAAGGAAATGTGTTCATTCCAAGGGGCTGATCCAAGCAGACGAGGATTAATTTAATCAACCAACTATGAGGGCTCGAGTGCCTGGCACTAAGGCAGTCTCAGCTTCAAGGATCTGCTATTCGAAGTTCCCTAAGTCATAAACCACCCAGGAACTGCTCCTCCCCCAACATAGGATTTCCTAATGGGTACTATTTAGATGCAATCATTTCTCTCCACACACCCTTTCCTCCAATTTCAACAGAATAAAGAACTGCAGAGAACAGGTCTCCTAAAATGCTCTGTTCCTTGCCCCTGCAGTGTGAGTGCACATCCTCAGCTTCTGCCATTCTGTAGGGCTCCCAGAATAACCTGTCCATAACACTCGCTACACAGAGGAAGACTATATCCAGTAACATAGTAGAAACAGAAAATTGAAGGACAACAAAGATTAGTAGATTTTCTAGCTCACGCCACCCCTTTTCTCACTAGATTTAAACAGAACAAAAGGTACTAAGATTAAAGTCTCCCTTAAAGAAAAAAAATGTAAGGGACCATCTGTGTAGAATTACTACATTTGGGGGGAACTATCTTATATTCAATATTTTATTGATCATTCTTAAATTAGCAGCTAATCTAGATGGATGTAATGGCTTAGAAGGCTTATTTCTGTTAATGCAAAGACCTTAATACCAAACATTCAATATCTAAGGTATCCGTATTTTACAGGGAGGTAGATGGTAGTCCATTGTCCTAAACTTTATTTGTTCAAATTACAGATATAAACTCAAAAGCCAAGCCAAGAAGTGGCAGAGCCAAGTAGTACATATGAGGTGAACCGGTACTCGCAAAAACTCTGCAAAAAGGCAGTTGTGTCACCATAACTTTCTGACTTAACTCCCACGACAGACCTAATTAGAAGGTGGCAATAAATCTCTCCAGGTGTTTAATTAAGTGTGATAATTATTTCTTTCCTTAAAGACAGATGGAATCATATGTTTACATTTCAAAGCATAATGTTTCCTTAGTTAAAACACTGTGGAAATACTTTTGTGAAACACAGGATTCAAACCAGGATAAAAATATCTGCTGTGATAAGCAGCACTTAAAGTGATTTATCAGCTCTAAGTTTCATATGCCAGGGCACAATGGCAACTTCAAGTCTGCTCTGTTCTGGTTACTTCCTTTAGCTATATAGTTTTGTTTTCCTTACGCCTCAATGAATAATTTCTACTCTATATGCCATTTTCCTGCCAGCATCTCATAAATGAAGTCTTATCAAGAAAGTGGGAAAACATTATGGGCATCTCTACTTTCACAGCAAGAACATGGCAAGAATAAACCGAGATACAGAAGAATTCAGAGACAGTTATAATTGGATGGGACCTCAGCAATCAGGGAATCATTTTACAGGTGGATTAGAGTCCTGTCCTGCTATCAATTAAATATGTTTTTAAAGGCAGAAATACACCCTATATTGAAATAGTATTGACCTCCCCAATAATCAGTCTTAAGTAGCTCCATCATTTCCGTTGTTTCAACATCGAGCACCCAACTATCTTCCTCCCTTGCTTCTCTCAGGGTACTGCTCCTCCTACCCAGTGCTGTGTTTTAGGAAGTCAGTTGGCTTTAGCAATACGGTGTTAGTGAATCAATGAAGATCTTTCGGCCCCTAAATCCTGTTTGTCAACCTGGTCTTGAACTTGCCTACCTGCCGCCCAGGTTCTGAAGGCGCCCAAGTGTTCTTGCATTAGGTGCTGAGCGCGCAAAGACACGAACTCGCGCGCGCACACACACACACACACGCGCACACACACACACACACACACACACACACACACACACACACATTTTCTTCCTCAAAGGAAGTCTCCACTGAATGGTCTCAAGGCAAAACTCTAGTCCCTGCCCATTTTACAATGCAGGGTTGAATTACAATCTCAGGCCAGCATCTCGGTCTGCAATCTGGGACATTCTGATAACCGGGGCGGTCCTTTCGACAGCAGGAGCTGTGACCAGGAGGGCGTGACACGTAGCGGGGCCCCCATCTGCAGAAGGAACAGTAAGCGGCTCAGGGCAGGAGGGTGGAAGTTAAGGGGTCATCAGCTTGAGTCGGTAAGGGCTCCCAGCTGGAGGTCTCAGATTATCTCGGCGACACAGGAACTGGGTAAAACTCCGGGAGTTTCGGAGCTGTGCGCGCCTGCACACACACACACACACACACACACACACACACACACACACACACACACACACACTCAGACGCACGCACTCACACCCACTCACATTTACTTCAGAAACTCTCTGTGAGCTGAAAGCGTGCCCCCAGGAGCACCCCGCAGCCCAGTGGCCGGGAAGTTCTGTGAGGATGTATGCGGGACCGGCGCGCCCGGGAGGCACTTACTCTGAAGAGGGGCCCGGTGGCGCGGGGACGCTAAGAGGCGAGCTGGGCGAGGTTACGGCGCGGAGCTGCCTAGCCCCTTGAACGATCGAGGGCTGCCGCGGACTCACCAGCAGAGCGCGGGCCAGAGACGGCGGGAGAAAAGGAGCCAGGGGCGGGAGAAAAGGAGCCAGGGGCGGGGACAGGAGGAAGAGCTAAAGAGCCAGGGGCGGGGCGGGAGGAGGATTTAGGAGACTGGGGGCGGAGCCGGCCGAGGAGGAGGAGCCGGAGGCCGGGGGGCGGAGCGTGCGCGGAGGAGTTAAGGGCAGGGAGGAGAACCCGGGATTCAGGAGGCAGGACCTGGCCCTGGGGGTCAGGAGTGGCCAGGGCTCCGGGAAATGCGGAGGAGGGATGGACAGCGGCTCAGGAGCTGGACTTGAGCTGCAAGGGCAAGACCTTTGGCTCAAGGAGCCAGGACCGGCTTGGGAGATACGCAGGGAAGAAGTTACTTTTCGGGTCTCTCGGTTTCTTCAGCTATGAAAGTGAGATACCAGCCTCAAGTCTATAGAGTCTCTTAAGTGAGCTCATGCCAGGCACCTAACAAGTACGCATGTATTATCTATTATCTGTTGCCGTTATCTTCGTCGTCATCATTTTCCGTGAGTGAAGTGAGTGAGTGAAGTCGCTCAGTCGTGTCCGACTCTTTGCGACTTCATGGGCTGTAGCCTATCAGGCTCCTCCGTCCATGGAATTTTCCAAGCAAGAGTGCTGGAGTGGATTGCCATATAAGCCCCTAAATCCCGCCTGCCCTTTTTTTCTTTTTCTTTTCAGCCTTTACTGGCCTCAAGTCTACCTGGCGATAGCTGATGCATAAGTGATTCCTAAGTTTCCATTCGCGAGGGATGCAAGGTTTCTTTTTAAGAGTTAGAGGGTCATTGGATCCCAGCAAGTCAGTCTGGTCTAAGCCACTTCTGCGGACTTCAATGACTGCCCGTACCCACAGAGCCTAAGAGTGGCTATTTACCGGAATGACGCAGAATCTGGGCCGTGAACCCCAGGTAGTCATTCTCAAGAGCAAATGTTGCCGGACCTTCTTGGGAGTGTGACGAATCCATCCTTCATTAAGCACCTACTATATGATGGTTCTGTGCAAAGGGCTGGAAATATTAGTAATACTAGCAAAACTTCATATGTGCTGGTCACTGTTATAATCCTCATAACAACTTATAGATCCTATAGCTACTTTAGTTTCGAAAAACTGAGATCATGGCTTCCGGTCTCATCACTTCATGGCAAATAGATGGGGAAAAAATGGAAACAGTGACACGCTTTATTTTCTTGAGCTTCAAAACCACTGCACATGGTGACTGCAGCCATGAAATTACAAGACGTTTGCTCTTTGGAAGAAAAGCTATGGCAAACCTAGACAGCATTTTAAGAAGGAGAGACATCACTCAGAGACATCACTTTGCCAACAAAGGTCCATATAGTCAAAGTTATGGTTTTTCCATTAGTCATTTATGGATGTGAGAGTTGAACCATAAAGAACGCTGAGTGCTGAAGAATTGATGCTTTCAAACTGTGGTGCTGGAGAAGACTTTCTGAGAGTCCTTTGGACAGCAAGGAGATCAAACCAGTCAATCCTAAAGAAATCAACCCTGAATACTCATTGGGAGGACTGATGCTGAAGCTGACGCTCCAATCCTTTGGCCACCTGATGTGAAGAGCCGACTTATTGGAAAAGACTGTGATGCTTCAAAAGATTGAGGGCAGAAGGAGAAGGGTGCCTCAGAGGATGAGATGATTGGATGGCATTATCAATTAATTGAACAAATTAATGAGTCTGAGCAAATTCAGGAAAATAGTGAAGGACAGGGAAGGCTGGTGTGCTGCAGTCCATGGGGTCAGAAAGAGTTGGACACGACTGAGTACTGAACAACATAGCTACCTTAGTTTTACAAAGAGAAAGGGAGGCATAGCGAAATACAAGAATCTACCAACATTTCACATTTAGTAAGTGGCAGAGTATGGTTGGGACACCGGAAAGTAAACACATTTGGGTTTGATGACCACAATAGGAATATTCAGAAGGTTCAGAGATGTTTAGACACTGTCCTGTGGGGGAGGGGAGAGTCAGGAAGATTTTTCTGAAGGAGGTAATGTCTGAGCTCGATTTAGAAGGAATGGGAGCTTCCTTCTTCTAAGGAAGGACATGGGAAACATTTTTCAATCATTAAGAAGGGTTGGTGAAGAAGTGGAACAATAGAAAAAGACCAAATCTAAGTGTTTTCTTCCTGTAGGAGCTGAAGAGCATTAATCTGAGCATGGGAGACATATCAAATGTTCTAGAAAGGTTTCTCTGAAAACAGCATAGAAAACAGAGACGGGAAACTTGCTTATGAAGTAATTGCAAGGATGGATCAGTTAGGATACAGCTCAGTCGTGTCTAACTCTTTGTCACCCCATGGACTGTAGACCACCAGGCTCCTCTGTCCATGGGTATTCTCTGGGCAAGAATACTGGAGTGGGTTGCCATGCTCTCCTCCAGGGGATCTTCCTGACCCAGAGATTGAACCCAAGTCTCCTGCATTGCAGGCTTATTCTTTACCGCCTGAGCCACCAGGGAAGTCCTAGGATACAGCAGTTGGCAGAATACGAATTTCAGGAAAGATGTCCTCACCTGAATCCCCAGAACCTGTGAATATGTTACCTTACATGGCAAAAGGGACTTGGCAGGTGTGATTAAGGTCAAAGAGAATGAGATGGGGAGATTATTTTGGATTATTTGGGTGGATCTAATCTAATTATATGATTCCCATAAAGAGGATGAATGAGTCAGAGAGATTCAAAGTATGAGAAGAACTTGACCTGGGTCAGGAGCCAAGGAATGTGGGTGGCCTCCAGAAGCTGGGAATGGACCTCAGCCAACAACAACAACAAAAATGGGAATTTCATTCTAACACCATAAGGAAATGGATCCTCCCTTAGAGCCTCTGGAAAGGAATTCAGCTCAATCACCACTTTCAGTTTATCCTGGTGAGACCCTCCCCGCTACCACTACTGGACTTCTGACCAGAAATGTAAAACTGTAAAGTAATAGATGTATGTTGTTTTAAACTCCTAAATTGGTGTTAATTTGTTTTGGCAGTAATAGGAAATAATTATAGACGCTGAATGCTTAAACTAAGTGGATGGAAAGATGGATTCAACACTTATAAGGCCCTGGAGATTGATGGGATGTGGGGGCTGAAGGAAGGAGATTAATCCAGGTCGATTTACTGGGTTTCTGGATTGGCAGGCTGTCTTTGGTGATGCCACCCAGTGGAGGAAAGGACAAAGGCAGGTCTTTTAGGATTAAAAGGTTTACACACTCACAAGCCTTCCCTACTCCTTAAAATCATTAGAAACACTCCCTGCAAGTCCATGGGCAGTGATACTTGTTACTGCCTAGTCTTCTAGAAATGGATCTGCTCTGTGTAAGCTGGATGACTTTGGACAGAGCACAGAGCATCAGTAAAACTTGGCTTCTTCTACTGTGTGGGATAGGAGGAGCCCCATCTGCATGATTCCTGGGTCAGCCAGGAAGTCGTGGTATCTATAACCTCAACCCAGTAACTTGTACCATTGCTTCATTTCAGTCTCCCTTGCCTCAAGCTGTGCCCTGGAGCAGCACTCTCCAGGGATACTTCTATTTAAAGATTCTTTAGTCTCTCTCTTTATCATTCCACACCCCTACTATGGCCTCTCATCCTTGGTCTTCATATGCTTTCTTTACCTCGTGCAGACCTGCATTTCTATTGACTTCACTTCCTACCAGCCTAACCTGAAGAGCCAGCACCTCAGTCACTCACTGCTAATGCCTCTCATTGCTTTACTCCATCGTCCTTTCCTTCTCTTACTTGGCACATCTTTCTATCCAATCCACATATTCGTATATGCTACTTAAGAACCAAAAGATGTGAAACCTGATGCTCTGCAGATTCATGATCTCTGATCTGTTAAATCCTCAAGAAAGCTTGCATCACTGATAGAAAGAAGGGAGTTTGATCTTTATCCCTTTCCTCAAGACATCTTTCACACCCTTAATCCTTCCTACACTTGATATACAATTTTACCTATTTCAAAGAAAATATACAGATCATCAATACAGAATTTTCTCTACTTAGCCCAGCTAACAAAGATGCCATTTACATCCGCAATCACCTTGACTTCCTTTCCTCTGATCCTGGTGGATCAGAGCAAACCCATTCATCAGCTTTCAGGGTCCCTGAGGAGTCCTCCCCTCTATTTAGAGGCTGTATTCTGTTGAATATCCATTCTCTTTTATCTTCAACCTCTTTAAAAAAGATTTTTTTAATGCTAAAATAATAAAATTTAAATAGCACCACAGATCCTACAACCTTCTCTCACCTCTTTACTAGGGCCATCTAGACCTGACAGTAGAAACAATGCGGAGTGGCCGGTGCCTCAGTGCTTCCTTTAAGGGACCTGGGAAGGAATCTCTACAATTCCAGGAAATGTGTGTCACTGTTATCAAAGAACAACCAGTCTTGCTTTTCTTGAATAAAGGCATAGGACTCCACCTTGCTTCATAGTGTGATGATATTTAGAAATTAGCAAGATATTGACCTTTTCTATCTTCAGTTCAGTTCAGTCACTCAGTCATGTCCAACTCTTTGCAACCCCATGAATCACAGCACGCCAGGCCTCCGTGTCCATCACCAACTTCCAGAGTTCACTCAGACTCACGTCCATTGAGTCAGTGATACCATCCAGCCATCTCATCCTCTGTGGATCCACAACTGGGTATTGTTTTTGCTTTGGCTCCATCCCTTCATTCTTTCTGGAGTTATTTCTCCACTGATCTCCAGTAGCATATTGGTCTATCTTACTTGGGCCAAAAGGCACTTGGATCATTTCTTTTTCAAACTAGTACTTGCATATTTCCACTTGGATTTATAAAAACAAAACAAACAATCAAAAAAAAAAACCCAGTATCTAGGAAGCTCCTAATAACTAGCCCATCATTCAATGGCTAATTATATTTTAAAATAATTACAGCTGTGATCTGGAATAACTGAATCCTCTCAGATCACCTACCCCCAAGAAAAGACCCCAAACCATATAAATCACATAGAGATAGCTGTAACTAGAGCTGCATGCCAGAAATACCTCTGTACATACCTTCTATTTTTACTTCTACCCAGTTGAAGATATAGTAACTAATATCACACAGTAGTAGAGTCTTAAGAAATCTTTTGATGCAGCTTTCTCTTGTACTGTTCATTTGCCTCAAGCCTCTACTCCACTTACTCAGTACCAGCCTCCTCTTTCAGAGTGAAAAGGAAATAACTACATGGCACTGTGAAATGTGCAGTGAAAATGTATGCATTGGGAGGAGAGTGGAGATGATTCACATTCCTTGGGGGAATGGGGATTTCACAGAGATTCCATCCAACCAAGTTGAAAAGGATGAACTCAAGCTGATCAGGGAGAGAGTAGGGCACTCCAGGCATCATGGAGAGAGAAGATACGCATATAATATTTTCTACAGGCTAAAAGCACTGAAGCAAGGCTTCATACCTATGGGCTATATACCTCAAATATAGCCCACAAAAATACCTATGTGGCCACTATGCTTTAACTACAGTTTCATGGGAGTGTATTAGTAACATTCAAAACATGGCTATAACTTCACCATCCTTCAAGGTCATTATCTGATTGTCTACTCCTTCAACTCTTTCCAGTTCTATTTCTTTTCAGAGCTTATCATAACATGTCCTTAAAGTAACAGTATGAGTATAGTAGAGAACATTTTTCCTAATAGAAGTCAAGGTACAGATTGGGTAGGTTAAGACAACTGTTTGATACCACACCTACTAGAAACAGAACAGTTTAACACAGCGTCTCACAGGGGGCCCAAGGTAGAGCCTGTATCAGAAATAAAATATGGATGTGGCTTTTATCCAATGAATGGATTATAATTTAATATAATTATAATATAAAAACAAGGAAGCCACAACGTTTTTAAAAGCAATTTTACTAGATTGAACCACAAATGACAGGAACAGTACAAAATATAAAGAGGTCTTTGCATGCTCAAACTTTTCGAGCCAGGAAAACAGGATGAGAAAACAACAGTTAAAAACATGGTCCACTTTTTTAGAAAAAGAATGAATTCAGTTCAGTTCAGTTGTGTCTTACTCTCTGTGACCCCATGGACTAGAGCACACCAGGCTTCCCTGTCCATCACTAACTCTTAGAGCCTATTCAAAGTCATGTCCATCATGTCGGTGATGCCATTCAACCATCTCATCCTCTGTCATACCTTCTCTTCCTGCCTTCAATCTTTTCCAGCATCAAGATCTTTTCCAATGAGTTGGTTCTTTGCATGAGGTGGCCAAGGTACTGGATTTTCAGCTTCAGCATCAATCCTTCCAATGAATATTCAGGATTGATTTCCTTTAGGATGGATTGGTTGGATCTCCTTGCAGTCCAAGGGACTCTCGAGAGTCTTCTGCAACACCACAGTTCAAAAGCATCAATTCTTCGGTGCTCAGCTTTCTTAATAGTCCAGCTCTCACATCCATACATGACTACTGGAAAAACCAAAGCTTTGACTAGCCAGACCTTTCTTCACAAAGTAATGTCTCTGCTTTTTAATATGCTGACTATGTTTGTCATAGCTTTTCTTCCAAGGAGCAAGCATCTTTTAAATTTATGGCTGCAGTGATTTTGGAGACCCCCAAAATAAAGTCTCTCACTGTTTCCACTGTTTACCCATCTATTTGCCATGAAGTGAGGGGACCGGATGCCATGATCTTAGTTTTCTGAATGTTGAGCTTTAAGCCAACTTTTTAAGTCTTCTCTTTCACCAAGAGGCTCTTCAGTTCTTTACTTTCTGCCATAAGGGTGGTGTCATCTGTATTTCGGAGGTTATTGATATTTCTCCAAGCAATTTTGATTCCAGCTTGTGCTTCATCCAGCCCAGCATTTTGCATGATGTACTCTGCATAGAAGTTAAATAAGCAGGGTGACAATATACAGCCTTGATGTACTCCTTTCCCATTTTGAAATCAGTCTGTTGTTGCATGTCCCATTCTAATTGTTGCTTCTTGACCAGCAGATTTCTCAGGAGGCAGGTCAGATGGTCTGGTAGTCCCATCTCTTTTCAGAATTTTCCACAGTTTTTTGTGAGGCACACAGTCAAAGTCTGGCATAGTCAATAAAGCAGATGTTTTTCTGGAACTCTCTTGCTTTTTCGATGACCCAGAGGATGTTGGCAATTTGATCTCTGGTTCCTCTGCCGTTTCTAAAACCAGCTTGAACATCTGGAAGTTCATGGTTCACGTACTGTTGAAGACTGGCTTGGAGAACTTTGAGCATTACTTTGCTAGCATGTGAGATGAGTGCAATTGTACAGTATTTGAACATTCTTTGGCATTACCTTTGGGATCGGAATGAAAACTGACCTTTTCCAGTCCTGTAGCCACTGCTGAGTTTTCCAAATTTGCTGGCATATTGAGTGCAACACTCTAACAGCATCATCTTTTAAGATCTGAAATATCTCAACTGCAATTCCATCACCTCCACTAGCTTTGTTTAGAGTGATGTTTCCTAACGCTCACTTGACTTCGCGTTCCAGGATGTCTGGCTCCAGGTGAGTGATCACACCATCGTGGTTATCTGGGTCATGATCTTTTTGTATAGTTCTGTGTATTCTTGCTTGCTGCTTCAAGAGGGTGGAGGAATAGGATGGGGACACCACTTTCTCCCCCACAAATTCATCAAAAGATCATTTGAATGCTGAGCAACTTCCACAAAACAACTTCTGAATACTGGTGGAGGATACTAGGCACCCAGAAAGGCACCGCATTCTCTTCAGAGACAAAGAGTTAGGGACAGAGACCTGTCCTGGCAAAGTGTTGTGAAGGAGAAGTTTCCACACAGCAGGAAACCCTCTCACAGGTTGGTCTGTGGGGAGTTTTGGAATCTCAGAGGGCAACATAACCAGGAGAGAAAAAACAAAACCACAGAAAACACGCCTAACCGCAACTGTGGAAAAGAGAACTTTCCCGTGAAAGGCTCTAGCCGCAAAAGGCACAGCTGGCCTGCTCACAGAACAAACGATTGAGTGGATACCAGAGAGCCAGCTGGCTGCATACCAGCCCCTCCCCACCCACAGGCAGAGAAGCAGGCTTGCAACAAAATCTCAGTCCCAGGGAAGGCATCTTCCACCAAACTGTGAGCAGGCTCCCAGCTTCTAACCACATCACCCTGAGATCATGTATGGTTGATTCCACCAGAAGAGTCACAGCCTGAGATCAGCTCTCCAGAGGAGACATACAGCACACCTGAGACAGAAGCCAAGCAGCTAGGAGCAGGGAGGTGATTAAGATGCGGGGTCCACCTGGGAGAGTGTGCTTGCCAAGCACCTGGTCGCCTGAGCTGCTCAGCCCTAGAAAGGGCACAAAAGGCATACCCAGCTCAGAGACTGATCCACAACTGTGTCTGAGTGTCTCCTGAGGAGGGACGCGTCAGCAGTGGCCTGCCACAGGGGCTCTGAGTGCAGTCCTGGGTATGGCATAAGCCCTCTTGGAGGAGGTCACCATTAACCCCACCATATAACCACCAGAACTTACAGAAGACTGGGGAAACAGACTCTTGGAGGGCACAAACTCAACCTTGTGAGCACCAGGACGCAGGAGAAAGGAGCAGTGACCCTCACAGGGAACTGACCCAGACCTGCCCATGAATGTCCAGGAGTCTCCAGGGAGGTGGTGGGTCGGTGGTGGCCCGCTTCAGCATCAAAGGCACTGAATGCAGCAGTGTGTGCATGGGACCTTTTAAGGAGGTGACCATTATCTTCACTACCTCCACCATAGTTTGGCCTCAGGTCAAGCAACAGGGAGGGAACACAGCCCCAGCCATCAACAGAAAACTGGATTAGATTTACTGAACATGGCTCTGCCCATCAGAACAAGACCCAGTTTCCCCCTCAGTCAGTCTCTCCCATCGAGAAGCTTCCACAAGCCTCTTAATCTTATCCATCAGAGGGCAGACAGAATGAAAACCACAATCACAGAAAACTAACCAAACTGATCACATGGACCACAGCCTTGTCTAGGTCAATGAAACTATGAGCCATGTCTTGTAGAGCCACCCAAGATGAACAGGTCATGATGTAGAATTCTGGCAAAATGTGGTTCACCGGAGAAGGGAATGGCAACCCACTTCAGTGTTCTTGCCTTGAGAACCCCATGAGCAGTATAAAAGGCAAAAAGATGAACTCCCCAGGTTGGTAGGTGCCCAATATGCAACTGGAAAAGAGTGGAGAAATAACTCCAAAAAGAATGAAGAGACAAAGCAAAAATAGCACCCAGTTGTGGATGTGACGCATGATGGAAGTAAAGTTCTATGCTGTAAAGAGCAATATTGCATAGGAACCTGGAATGTTAGGTCCATGAATCAAGGCAAATTGGAAGCGGCCAAACAGGAGATGGCAGGAGTGAACATCGACATTTTAGGAATGAGTGAACTAAAATGGACTGGAATGGGTGAATTTAACTCAGATAACCACTATATCTACTACTGTGGGCAGGAATCCCTTAAAAGAAATGGAGTAGCCATCATAGTCAACAAGAGTCCAAAATGTGGTACTTGGATGTAATCTCAAAAATGACAGAATGATCTCTGTTCATTTCTAAGGCAAACCATTCAATATCATAGTACTCCAAGTCAATGCCCCAACCAGTAATGCTGAAGAAGCTGAAGTTGAACGTTTTATGAAGACCTACAGGACCTTCTAGAACACCAAAAAAAGGTCCTCTTTATTATAGGGAACTAGAACGCAAAAGTAGGAAGTCAAGAGATACCTGGAGTAACAGGCAAATTTGGCCTTGGAGTACAGAATGAAGTAGGGCAAATGCTAATAGAGTCTTGCCAAGAAAATGCACTGGTCATAGCAAACAGCCTCTTCCAACAACACATGGACAGCACCAGATGGTCAGTACTGAAATCACATTATATTCTTTGCAGCCAAAGATGGAGAAGCTCTATACAGTCAGCAAAAACAAGAACAAGAGCTGACTGTGGCTCACATCATGAACTCCCTATTGCTAAATTCAGACTTAAATTGAAGAAAGTAAGGAAAACCACTAGACCATTTAGGTATGACCTAAATCAAATCCCTTACAATTATACAGCGAAAGTGACAAACAGATTCAAGGGATTCGATCTGATAAAGTGCCTGAAGAACTATAAATGGAGGTTTGTGACATTGTACAGGAGGCAGTGATCAAGATCCCCAAGAAAAAGAAATGCAAAAAGGCAAAATGGTTGTCTGATGAGGCATTACAAATAGCTGAGAAAGAAGCAAAAGGAAATGGAGAAAAGGAAAGATATACGAATTTGAATGCAGAGTTTCAAAGAATAGCAAGGAGAGATAAGAAAGCCTTCCTCAGCAATCAATGCAAAGAAATAGAGAAAAACAATAGAATGGAAAAAGACTAGAGATCTCTTGAAGAAAATTAGAGATACCAAGGAAACATTTCATGCAAAGATGAGCACAATAAAGGACAGAAATGGTATGGACCTAAAACAAGCAAAAGATATTAAGAAGAGGTGGCAAGAATAACTTATAGGTGGGGGTGGGGGACACAACCCAAAAGGTGGAGCCAAGAGCTCTGGAGAAATACTTGCAGGGGACAGGATTACTTAAGAAATTGGTGACAGGTACCCACCTAAATTTCAGAATCCTTCTGGACCAGAGACCATCATATGAATGTTACTTCTCATCTTTTAGAATGGGAGACAGCTACTCTCTCTGTCTCACCATTGTATGTTTCACAGACAGGAGGCCTGTAACTTGCCTCATTACTTCATGGGTCTTTAAACTGAGAAGTACCATACTTAAGGAAATTCATGTAAGGAGCCACCTGAACCTCATTTAGATGAGATCTTGGGGGTTCAAAAGCCTAACCCTGATGCAGTAACAGGATAAAAACACTGCGGAGTTTATCGGCGGGGTGATGAGTGTTTTGCATATGGGAGGAATATAGATTTTAAAACTTCAAAAACACATATCCTGGGCTGATAACATTGTACTGCTTAGATTCTGTTACAAAGGTCATAACTATATACCAAGCAATCAATTGTACAGGAGTTAGGATCTCAAATGAAGGAAATGGTAACCCACTCCAGTATTCTTGCCTGGAGAATTCCATGGACAGAGGAGCATGGTGGGCTACAGTCCATGGGGTCACAAAGAGTCAGACACAACTGAGTAACACACACACACACACACACTCACACAGGGGTCGCAAAGAGTTAGACATGACCGAAGTGACTTAGCATGACACACGTTAAGGCATTCCTACTGTGGAAAGAAACGAGTTGTAACACCAAACTGTTTCTATCACTCATCATATTTGCAGTGAGAGAACATTAAGAAACTTTTCTTGTTCTAAAGAGCCTTGTGAAATAATGTTATACTCCAACTCTGCATTAGCTCCCGAATTATAGACCACAGGCATTCAGGTGACAACCAAGCAAGCAGAAGGGGGAAAAAAATCATGAAAAACTCCAAACATTTAGCTTTGAAAATAACTAGCAAAAGCACATTTTTAAGGCTGACAGGTACATTTAACTAATCTATATTTAACTTTTTCAAGTACTCTGAAGGACAACATTGTAACCTTTCTACTAAAGTAACATCAAGCAACAAAAATATCTTTCAACAGTTCAAAGAGGAATATTCCTAAAACAAGACCACTTCACTCAACAAATCAGTTGTCAAAGTCCTATCTGGTATAGTATACAGCTTTTCTTCACCAACACATACATGACTATTTCTGCTATCATGTTACCAAGCAGGGTTTAAAGGCATTTAGAAAAGTATTATCTCTTTCTTCTTTCATGTTAGAATACTTCACATGTACTCTTCCATATATATTTTTATGCCCCTAAGTATGTTTTTCAGTCTTATATATGTATCTACATGACTTTGTAGCAGTTTAGTTCTGCCAGCATGTTTCACTGTGCTCTCTTCCTTGCATCTTCACCAAACGGAAGCCACCGTTTTGACTTTATTCTAATTTGATGGATGAACAGTGGTATCACATTTTTTTTTAAACATTCTTGGCACTAAAAAAATCTGAAACAACATAGGCTATAACACCTTTTACTTTGAAAATTTTTTCTCACCAACTTTTTCAGATGAACTGATACAATTGTAACAATTTTTTGAGCAGAGAGAATATTCTGTTGTATGGATTACCAAAATTTATGCCACAATTTACCCATGAATTAACATTGAGATTTTTCTCAATAAACATCTGTATACATATATTTTTATGCATAGGTATTTTTATTGTAAAGGATAATTTCTCAAAAGATTGCTCAGTGAAAGTATGTTTTTCAGTCTTATATATGTATCTACATGACTTTGTAGCAGTTTAGTTCTGCCAGCATGTTTCACTGTGCTCTCTTCCTTGCATCTTCACCAAACGGAAGCTACCGTTTTGACTTTATTCTAATTTGATGGATGAACAGTGGTATCACATTTTTTTTTTTAAACATTCTCGGCACTCTTAGTGAGGATGAACATATGTGTGCTTGGTGTGGTTATTTTCCCATTATTTATCATTTTAAAATTCTCTTTGTATTAGGAGCATTAAATTTTCCCTATATACTATACATATACTTCTTGTCTACCTGTTCTTTGGATTGTGGTGTCTTGCAATATAACATTTAAACTTTTGTTTAGTAAAATATATCTTTCTGGGTTGTCAACACTGTTACGAAAAGATCATCGCCACTCCAATGTTGTATAAGGATTTTCTTTAAGTTCTGATTGTTGAGACCAGTTGGAGAAATTCTGTAATGGTTTCATAAAGAAAAAAATTTTTAAGGAGAAATGAATTGGGGCAAGACAAAGCGAGCCAGAAAGGATGATAGAATTGACTGTCTCTTGATTCTACATTAAAAAAAAAAACAAAAACAAAAACAAAAAAACCCTACATTTTAGAAAATGACACTCACAGTGTGGTTAATTCGTCTACCATTACAAAGTCTCACTCTCCAGAAAGCATACAATTTAAAAAATGTAATTTGTATCCACTCCATTAGTGTGGATAAAATTTTACATATATGTGTATCATTTTTACTTAAGCACACATTCCAACTACCTTTACCATTTTAGTCTCAGCTTTTTGCATAATGCTTACCCATTAAGTTAAAAGACTATAGAAAAGGAACAACAGGGAATCTGGGAAAATTATGTAAATCCTCCTACATTAACCAAATACAAATACAGAAATTCTCCTATTTAAAATGTCACATATACTTAAATCAACTAAAGTGGCATAACTATTACTTAAAACAATAGCATGCTTAAAAAAAAAGTCACTGCATGATTGTTTATTTAAAATATTATGACTCTGGATGTAAATACATATGGGCTTACATAATTTATTACTCATATAAACCCTTAATTAAAATGCTTAATTCTTCATCCACCATGTCTTTTTCCTAATAAGCATAATAATAAATTTTCTATCTCACTGAAAGTGTTTAAATTTAAAGCCTTTTGAATCTTGATTCATGAAGAAATTACTGAATAATAATTTAAGATTAACTACATCAAACAATAGTATCGTTTGCAATGCTGTCACAGATTTCTCCATGGCAAATAGTCACATATCGTATTGCACAATTTATAGGTACAGGTTATTATGTGCACATAAACTCTCTACACAATAACAGTGTCTTCATCGCAACTTGCTTAACACATTTAAAAGTATGAATTTACAAAATCTTTTAACAATATACTTTTAAAAGTATCCTGAGGATATTACAAAATTCATTTTACCAGCCCTTCATTTCTTTGCTTCATTTGACTCTTTAATTTCCAAGATAATAGTTGTCCATATTTTGTTACATAAAAATGTTCTATTAATGTTCCTATTAACAAAATATATTTAAGCTAAGTAGTATATAGTTGTTGCTTAAACACTTAGTCCCATTTGCCTCCAGTCTCCTTGGTTAAAATCAAGTATTATCAAGTTTTCTATAATTCTGAATCAGAAAAGGTATAGCACAAAACAGACAGAAATAGGGTTAGCACATTTTAAGTTAAAAGCATTGTGCATTTTTAATATTTTGGTCATACTTTTATAATAAAATAATATATTTTGGCAAAAAAATAATAAAATATAAGGTTTAGTTTATTATCTATTAATGGTAGATCTGGCAGGTATTTTACATTTGTAAATACTATCTATTTAATTTGACTTTTCACATTTGTTTCTAAAAACACTGCTGTAAGTTTTTCAGAACTTTGAGACTAAAAGCACCTAAAAATAAGAAGTAAAATAAAATTTAAGTAAAATGTATGGTGCCCAAAAATCCTTTGACAAATTTATAAGCTTAAGTGTCTCATATATGCCACCACAGAAACATTATTGCCTGCTAAGTCTAATCTAATTCAATGCAATCTTAATAATCTTGGAAGTTTTCCTGAAATTTATTTGAAGATTATGAGAATTCAAAATTTAAAAAAAAATTTAAAAAAAAACAGTTGCAAAAAAAAGTTGTTATTCTGGTGGCGGTGCTGTTATGGCACAAAAACAAATGAAAAGACTTGCAGTTTTCTCTTATACACATACACACACACAAAGTTCACATAAGATGTGTAAGATATATTATATATATACACACACCACACACATACAACTTGGGCTCCAGAGGGAAAATTGATGAAAACTTTACATAAGGAGCCATTTGACTCATTTATCACTAAAGTCCCAATGACAGTGTTAATGGAGATATTATTTTTGACTCTTGCCCAAATATCATTCTATCATTAATTAACAGAGGAGTCTGAGATGTGAAAGTGTGAAAAAGGAAGTGAGAATGTGGTGAATTAAGTGATGACTGAGGTGCAACTGCCTTTACAGGTTGCACCTGTAAAGGTGCAAAAAAAAAAGGGTATTTTTACTGTGAAACAAATTCATGCAGAGATGTCTGCAGAACTTATCAACAAAACAAAACTCCTTTAATACTATGATATACTCACTATAACATACTATAAATATGTATTATTACAGCATTACTTACACATTTTACTTTAGGCAATGTAGTCTAATTCTGAATGACCTTGTTGATTTTTAAGGCATCAGTGCATCAAGGGCAAAGCTCCATAAAATAAATATGGAAACAAGAAAGCATTAGCTTATTTGTGGTATAAAGAATGATCACCGTACATTATATGTGTTGGCCACTTCAAGGAATAGGTAATAAATTATACATCTTATTGTTAAAATGTTACAGCATAAATTTCACATCATTTTTCAACACTTCATTTAATGGGCTAAACTGATCCGGTAGTATTCTCATTTTCATTGTTCCATCAGCTCCACATGAAAAAATGTGATTTGCAGGTCCCGTTTCAATTTGCATCACTCCAGTTCCAATATTTCTGAAAATGGATTGCCGAGCATGTTCATTGATAAAGGTGTGAAGAAGACTAAAGGTAGAGAGACTCCAAATCTGAAATTATATCAAGGACAAAATAAAAATTGAGGTTGACAAATACCTTAAAAATCCAAGCAAAAGATTTAGGCCTGTCTTTGTGTACAAATAAGGAATTTCTAAAACAAAAATAGAGAAAAATCTGTGTAGGCCTACAGTTATAACATTTTGATTCTTGTATAGAGTGTTGCAATTTTCTAAATCTCATTGATATTATTACATTCTTCAAAAGTTAATCCAGTAAGACAGGTAAGTATTTTAAACCCTTCATTAGAAATGAGAAAACTTAGATACAAGAAGGTTAGGTATGCAGTGCAACAGAAACTTGTGATATTGTAGGAACTACAATGAAGATTTTCTCGCTCAGCAAAGATTCTGCTGTGTACCTATATAAATAGGGTAATTTTTTCTCCATAATGCACAGTATCCACCAGGGAATCAGAACCACTGGAAAGAGGAAAGTGCCAAACACCCAGAGGCCTTCAGATCAGGCAAAACTGTATTCCAGTGGCAAGATAAATTATTACAATTTTCTGATGTTTTGACATCTCATTAAAAAAAAACTTACTTTCTTTTCCTGGAGAAATTCATTAATTCACACTACTCTAGACATGAATGTTAAAACTGTAACTCCTGAGTACAACCTGATATATTATGAAATCTTTTAACTTGATTAAATAATCAAACTCAGAATGAAAATACATACTAAAGAACTAATCTAACATCTAGCACAACTTATTCTAAACTGAGGAAAGTTCAAATAAGAAACTAGCTTCAAACAAACGAAAAGAATTTTGTATGAAAACTGGTGTATATATATTTGATTTTAAGAAACACTTTTTGAAATTCTAGTTAATTTTTTTCTGGCTGAGAATTATGAAAAAAGTATGGAAGTCCTAACAAAGTAAAGTAGTCCAACTTATTTGTACTAAGTAGTCTCACTAGCATTTAAATTAACGGATTCTAAGAAACTGGACTCCCCACTGAGTTACTGACCATTAGAATAATCTGTTGACTAGTCTTACCCCTACAGATCCTTCAAAGTGCAGACAGGGAACCTGTCATCAAAACCACTATATCCGTGTTATAAAAGTGCACAGTTCTGAGCCTTGGACTTACCAACTTGTTATGGGAGTACAATCTAGCAACAGTATTTCTGGAGTGGGATTCACTTTTAACAAGGTGCTTAACATTTTTAACAAGCTGCTTAACATTCAAACTTCTAAGTTTGAAACAGTGGAATTTCAGAAAGACTGTTATAAGCAGAGCTTATCAGGTACATCAGCATTCTTGAATCAGTCACTAAGTGGTTGGATGCTGATACTATAAATGATAAAATGGGGAGAAATCTGTGATAAGAGAAAATGTCAGTATATTTCACAGTACTTGAAACTGTATTCAGTAACTCTGAACATGAAGTCGACTAATGTCTGAAATATGTTCATATCCATATCCATAGAAAATTCAGTTCGTTTGCATCCATTAGTTAAGCACATTTGAAAACAACAGGAAAATGGGCAATTTTCAAGTTAAATATTATTTTACTTTATTCACTAAAAGATTAAATAGCAATTAGTCTTGTGGACTACAAAGGAGTCAATATTTCTATCATTTAAAGAGACAAGTGTCTTTAATATGATTAAAGATCCAAGGTTTCCAAAAATTTCCTTTCACATTGCAGATATTGTGGCATTACTATAATTACCTTTATGTTGCCTTCGGCAGATCCTGTAACAAAGTACTCTTCAGTAGGATCAATAGCGATGGCTTTAACAGGAGAATCATGGCTCTGGAAAAGTTGCCTCTGCTGTCTTTGCCGAAGGTCAAATACACATGTATAACCTTTTCTGCCACCTGATATTAGTAGCTGATGTTTTGGAGCATATGCCAAAACAGTGGCTCCACTATCATGACATGCAAAAGCTGAAAATTAAATAAAAATAAAAACTATATAACAGTGTAAGAAACATACTCCTGGCTTTGGCCAGGGTGGAATACTAGACTTGATTTACTCTCCTGCCTAAAACAATGAAAATATCAAGTGATACATAAGAAACAATGGAATGAGACACTGGAAACTAAGCAATGAAGAAGAATGATCTCTGAGAAATGAGAAACAAACTAGGTGAGCCACACAACTGACTCAGCTTACTGCTTAGGATTTTCTGGCCATAGCATAAGAAAGGGGAATCCAGGTTGATTTGTGTTCCTGTTTTTACCAGGCAGAGTAGGGAAAAAAAAATCTTTTAATTCAGAAGGCATTATACAGAGTACTGAGAAGGGTACTGACTCAACAGGGTGTGTGTGTACACGTGTGCGTGCAAAATTTGCCCTGTACCAAATGTGGCTTTGATTCTGTTTAACACAATTCCCATCTCCACCCTCAACAAATCTGTTTCCAAGTAACTCAGTCCTGGAGAAAACCTCAAAAATATTTAAACAATACAAAAATAATACCTAAAATGTATAAAATTTACACTATATCTAATAAAAAATGCCCAGGCATGCAAATAAGCACACATAAAGACAAGAAAATCCATCAACTGAAACTAACCCAGAAATGACAGAGATGACAGAAATGCTAAGTAAGGAAACTAAAAACCAATGTAAGTGTATTACCCAAATCCTGAATTTTGTCTGGACTTAAATGTATATCTTAGGCAAATTATTTAACCTAAGTCTCAGTTTCATCATTAGTAAAAGAGACGATAACACCATCTGCCTAACAGTTATGTATGAGGATGAAACTAAGTAATATATTCAAAGCATATACATTACCTGGCAAATACTAAGTATTCAACAAAATGTTATTAGTATTTCAAGAATCTAGATAGAACTAATCATAAGGTTTTTAACTTTTCCAGCACTTTGAGATATAAACTTGCATAGAGTAAAATGCACAAATTCTACACCATTCATGAGTTTTGACAAATGGATACCTATGTGTAAGCAATATCCAGATCAAAACACAGAATGTGTTCATCATTTCAAAAAGCACCCTCAGGCTTTTCCTTTGCCCTCAAAAGCAATCACAATTCTGATTTCTATCCAACTAGTTTCGCCAGTTCTTGAACTTCATATAAATGGAGTTTTATAGTACATACTCTTTTGTTCCTGCTTCTTTTCCTTTCAACATGCATTTTAGGTGTTAACCTATGTTGTTCTATCTATCAGTGGGGCATGCATTTTAGTTCTGAATAGTATTCTATTACATAAATATACCATGTTATCCTGTTGGACATTTGTGTTGTTTCCAGTTTTTGGCTATTATAAACAAAGCTGCTAATAACATTCCTATACCAGTTTAATTGTGGACATGTGTTTTCATTTTTGTGTAAAAATATATACTGCTAGGTCATGTTAGGTGCATGTGTAATTTTATTAAGAAATTGCTGAACAGTTTTCCAAAGAAGTTGTACTATTTCATACTTCTATCAGCAAATCATGAAGGTTCCAGTTTTTCTATATCCTCACCAACACTTGGTATTCTAGAATCTTTAATTTTGGCTATTTCAGTGTATAGAATAGTATGATAAATTATGGTGCATTTAGTTTGCCTTTCCCTGATGACTACAGATACTGAGCATCTTTTATATGGTGATTTGCTCTTCAGATATTGAACAAAAGGATAACTTTAAAAGTCTGGGATATATCATTTCTTTACTGGATTGTGTTTTTGTTGTATCTAAATCTCATCACCAAACCCAAGGTCACCTAAATTTTCTCCTATATTTCATTCTAGAAGTTTTATAGTTTTGTTTTTACATGTAGATCTATGATTCATTTTCAGCAAATTTTTGTGAAAGGGGTAAAATTTGTACCTATGTTCATTATTCCACATAAAAGTACCCAAATGTTATAGCACTCTTTGTTGAAAAGACTATGTGCTTCCATTAAATTACCTTTATGCCATTATTAATAATGAGTCTACTAACTATGTGCAGGTCTATTTCTATGCTTCCTAATGCGTCTATTCTTAAGCCAATACCACAGTGGCTTGATTACTGTAGCTTTACAGTGATTCCTGAAATCAGGCAATATGAATACTCCAAGTTTCCAAGTATTCCAGGTCTGTGGCCCCTCTACATAAACTTTAGAACCAGTTTGTTGACACGTACAAAACAGACTGCTGGGGGTTTAATTAGAATTGCACTGAATCTATAAAGTTGGGAGGAAGTAACATCTTAACAATACCAAGTTTTACAGTTTGTGAACACAGACTATCTCTCCATTTATTTAGGTCTTTTATCTTTTTACCTTTTTTGGTAGCTTTTCCCAACAGATGCTATACACAGATTTATACTTAAGAATTACATTATTTTGGGTGCTATTTTAAATGGTGATTTTTTTTTTAAATTTCAACTTCCAAATGTTCATTTGTTGGTGTAAAGGAAAGCAACTGATTTTAGTATACTGATCTGGAATCCTTTGACCTGTACATTAGTTCCGGCAGTTCCCCCCCCGCCCCCATACTCTTTGGAGTTTTCTACAACATCATATAATATGTGAATAAACACAGTTTTATTTCATCCCTTCCAATATGTATATCTTTAATTTCCTTTTTTGTCTTATTGCTTTAGTTGTAACTTCAAGTATGAAGTTGAGTAACAGTGGTGTGAGAGGATATAATACTATAACTGATATTCACAATGATGACCTATGGTTAACAGATTCAAAGTAAAAACAATTTTTATATTATCTATGTTCCACTGTCCTTCATTAAAGTACAGTGAAGAGTTAATTACACATATTAAACTTTTCTGCTTTCATACTTTGCTACCATGAGCAAAATAAATCTCACAAACTATTAAACATGTCAATTTAAAAAATCCATGTAAAAATCACTTTTATAAAATGCTTTCAAAACTTACCATGGACTAAACTATTGGCAGGTGCTACAAGAGTGTCCCACAAACATATGTTTCTGAAAAAAGAAAGATTACTTCTTAAGTGACATAAAAGTTGAAAACAGAATAAAAATGTTTCACATTATATAGCGATAAAGGGATCAATACAAAAGGAATATTATATATGTTAACATATACACACCCAGTACAGAAGCACCTATATAAAGTAAACAATATTAAAGAATACATAGGGAAGAAATTAATAATAATATAGTAACAGTATGGGACTTTGACACCCCACTGACATCAATGAACAAATAATCCAGAGAGAAAGTCAGTAAGGCAATAGTGGTATTAAATGACAATAGATCAGCTGAACTTAAATGGTATGTATAGATTATATTCCAAAACAGCAGAATGCACATTCTTTTCAGGCACACATGGAATGTTCTCTAGAATACGTCACATACTAGGTCACAAAACAAGTGTCAACAAATTTAAGAGAACAGAAATTGTATCAAGCATTTTTTTCCCTAATCACAAAGGTATGAAGCTACAAATAAACTACAGACAGAAAAACAGGAAAAACAAACAAGCAGACCAAACAACATGCTACTAAAAATGCAATGGGTAAATAATGAAATCAAAGTGTAAGTCAGAAAAGACCTTGAGACAAATGAAAATGGAAACACAATTTCCCAAAATCTATGGAATGCAGAAAGCAATTCTAAGAGGGAAGTTCACAGCAATACAGGCATTCTCAAATAAACAACCCAACCTACCATCTACCTTTTCTTTTAGAAAAAGAAGAACAAAGCCCAAAGTCAGTAGGACTTAACCAAGATTAGAGAGGAAATAAAATAGAGATTTAAAAAAAAATCCAATAGAAACAATTGATGAAAATCCAATAGAAACAATTGATGAAAACAAGGACTGATTTTGTGGTACATATACACAATGGAGTACTACTCAGCCCTTAAAAAGAATAAATTTGACTCAGTTCTAATAAGATGGATGAAATTGGAACCGATTATACAGAGTGAAGTAAGCCAGAAAGAAAAACACCAGTACAATATACTGACACACATATATGGAATTTAGAAAGATAGTAATGATGACCCTCTATGTGAGAAAACAAAAGAGACACAGAGGTATAGAACGGACTTTTGGACTCTGAGGGAGAGGGAGAGGGTGGGATGATTTGGGAGAATGGCATTGAAACATGTATACTATCTTGTAAGAAACAAAGCACCAGTCTATGTTCAATGCAGGATACAGGAGGCATGGGGCTGGTGCACAGGATGATTCAGGGAGATGATAGGGGGTGGGAGGTGGGAGGGGGCTTCGGCATTGGGAGATCGTGGACACCTGTGGCTGATTCATGTCAATGTTTGGCAAAACAAATACAGTACTGTAATGTAGAATAAAATACTAAAAAAAAATAAAAATAAAACATCTTACAGATTTAAAAAAAAAAAGCAAACAAGGACTGATTTTCTGAAAAGAAAACAAAATCAACAAACTTATTCAGGTTCATCAAGAAGATGACAGAGGACCCAAATAAACAATACAAGAAATGAAAGAGGAGAAATAACTGATACCACAGAGATACAAAGAATCATAATACTATGAACAGTATATGCCCACAGACTGGACAACCTAGAAGAAATGGACCAGTTTCTAGAAATATACAGCCTGCCAAGAATGAATCAAGAAGAAACAGAAAATTTAAACAGACTCTTCACTAGAAGTGAAAATCAATCTGGAAGGGGAAACGAAATAAAAGCAACTTCCAGGTAACTGAGTGTCTAGGACCAGATATGGGAATTCTACTAAATATATGAAGAACTAATACTTATCCTTCTTAAACTATTCCAAAAATGAAGAGGAGGGAACACTCCCAAATTGATTCTACAAGGCCATCATTACCTTGATTATCTTGATACCAAAACCAGACAAAGACACTATAAAAAAAGAAAATTACAGGCCAATATCTTTGATAACTACAGATATAAAAATCCTCAACAAAATATCTTAACAAACCAAATTCAACAATACATAAAAAGATCATACACCACGATCAAGCTGAATTAATTCTAAGGTCACAAGGATGGTTAGACATTTGCAAATCAAAAATATAATACATGACATAAACAAAAAGAAAGATAAATATCAGATGATCATCTCAAAAGACACAGAAACTCTCTATTGAGTTGTCCATTCATGATAAAACTGTGTGCAAAGAGAAAACGGTTCTTAACATAATTAAAGGCCACTTAAGACAAATCCACAACCAACATCATACTGAACACTGAAAAGCTGAAAGCTGCCACTAAATTCAGAAACATGACAAGGATGTTCACTCTCTCCACTTTTATTTAACATGTTTAACTAGAAATCCTAGCTATAGCAAATAAGAAAAAGAAATAAAAGGTATCAAAACTGGAAGGGAAAAGAGAAAAACTATCACTATTTGCAGATGATATAGAAAACCCTAAAATCTTCACACCTCCAAATTTAGAACTAATAAATAAATTCAGCAAGGTTGCAGGATATAAGATTATATATTAAAAATATGCTATAGGAAATGGCAATCCACTCCAGTATTCTTGCCTGGAGAATCCCATGGACGGAGGAGCTTGGTGGGCTACAGTCCATGGGTCGCAAAGAGTCGGACATGACTGAGAGACTTCACTTTCATACTTTTATATATACTACTAATGAAATATCAGAAGAAGAAGGTAAAACACAACCCTACTTAGTTCAGTTCAGTCGCTCAGTCGTGTCGCAGCACGCCAGGCCTCCCTGTTCATCACCATCTCTCGGAGTTCACTCAGACTCATGTCCATCGAGTCCGTGATGCCATCCAGCCATCTCATCCTCGGTCGTCCCCTTCTCCTCCTGCCCCAATCCCTCCCAGCATCAGAGTCTTTTCCAATGAGTCAACTCTTCGCATGAGGTGGCCAAAGTACTTAAGATCATATCAATAAGAATAAATATTTAGGAATAAACATAACCAAGGAGGTGAAAGACATATACTCTGAAAACTATACACCAGTGATGAAGGAAACTGAAGGTGATACAAAGAAATGGTAAGATAGCCTGTCCTCTTGAATTGGAAGAATTAATATTGTTAAAATGACCACACTACTCAAACCAATCTACAGATTTAATGTAATCCCTATCAAAATACTCATGACATTTTCCACAGAACTAGAACAAAATAACTACAAAAGACCCTGAATTGTCAAGTAATTTTTAGATATTAGACTAGAGCTGGAGGAATCATACGCCCTGACTTCAGACTACATTACAAAGCTACAGTCATCAAAACAGTGTGATACTGAGTTCCCAACTCACTGTGGCAAGCCATTGTTGACCTCCACCTCGCAGAAGACCCTCCAACACTAGCAGGATCTCCACCCTGTGGTTCACAAGCATGTATAATTAAATTCACATAATTTAAATCCCTCTACTGAAAGAGGCATCCAGATATAGAAGATTCATCCAGTAGTCAAAGACCTCAGGGAATATGGAGAGTGGCTTGGAAATCACTTGCTCTGTAGGAAAGCCAGCTGCTATGTCATAAGGTCACTCAAGCAGCCCTTTAGAGATACTCAAGAATATACAAAGGAGGAAAGACAGTCTTTTCAACAAGTGGTTGTGGAAAAACTGGACAGCAACATGTAAAATAATAAGATTAGAACATTCCTCTTTACCATATACAAAAACAAACTCAAGATTGCTTAAAGTCCTAAATGGAAAAACGGAAAATCATAAAACTTCTAGAAGAGAACACTGGCAGTACACTCTTTTACATAAACCATAGCTATATTTTCTTGGATCAGTCTCCTTAGGCAAAAAAGAAATAAACCAATGGGACCTAATTAAACATAAAGCTTTTACAGAGCAAAGGAAATCATCAACAAAATGAAAAGATAATCTATTGAATGGGAGAAAAAGCAAATGATGTGACTGACAAGGAGTTAACACCTAAAACAAACACACAGTTCATATAGATCAATACAAAAAAAAAAAAAAATCTAATTAGAAAAAAATAGGGTGGAACAGGACTTCCCTGGTGGCGGAGTGTCTAAGATTCTGTGCTCCCAATGCAGGGGGCACAAGTTCAATCTCTGGCTGAGAATTGAGATCCTGCATGCAGCACAGTACAGCCAAAAACAAAAACAAAACACAAAGCCACCAAAACAAACAAAAAACCCCAAATATCAATCACAGCTGGGTATCTTAACTGGTTTCTGATTCAACCTGTTAAAAAAAAATGGACAGAATAACTCAATAGACAATTTCCCAAAGAAGACATATAGATGCCTAAGAGGCATATGAAAAGATGCTCAATATCACTAATGCAGATAAAAACAACAATGAGCAAGCACCTCACACCTGTTAGAGGGGCTATCAAAAAGTCTTCAATAAAAAAATTTAGAGAGGGGCTTCCTTGGTGGTCTAATGGTTAGGAATCTGCCCACCAATGCAGAGGACCTAGGTTTGATTCCTGGTCCAGAAGGATCCCACATGCTCTGGGGCAACTAAGCCTGTGTGCCACAACTACTTACCCCACACACCTAGAGACCATTTCTGCCACAAAAGAAACCGCGGCAAAGAGAAGCTCATGCATTGCAACTAGAGAAAGCCCGTGCACAGCAACAAAGAGCCAGTACAGTCCAAAAGTATATAAATCTAAAAAAATTAGTTGGAGGATGAGGACAAAAGGGAACCCTTGTACTCTGTTGGTGAAAATGTACATTGGTACATCCACTATGGAAAACAGTACGGAGGTTCCTCAAAAAATTAAAAATATAACTACCATATGATCCAACAATTTCACTCATGGATATATATCTGGAAAAAAATGAAAATACTCTTTTGGAAAGATATATGCAGCCCAACTTTCACAGCAGCACTTTATAATAGCCAAGACATGGAAGCAACTCAAGTGCCCATCAACAGAACACTGGATTAAGAAGATGTGAGACACACACACATACACACAATAGTAACCATAAAAAAGAATGAAATACTGCCATTTGTAGCAATGTGGAAGGACCTAGAGACTACTGTGCTCAGTGAAGTAAGTTAGACAGAAAAAGACAAATACTATATGATATCACAACATGAGATCTAAAAAATAATATAAATGACAATGTATACAAAACAGAAACGGACTCACAGATATAGAAAACAAACTTGTTACCAAAGAGGAGAAGATGGGGGAGTGACAAATAAGAAATATGGAATTAATAGATACAAACTTAAAAAAAAAAGATACAAACTACCATATATAGTATAAAATAGATAAGAAACAAAGATACACTGTATATAGAATAGGGAATTATAATAATTATCTTGTAAAAATCTATAGAGTATAATCTGCAAAAATACTGAATAATGATGCTATATACCTCTAACTAACATAATACTGTAAATCAAGTATACTTCAATTAAAAAAACAGTATGTCTCATTCTAATTCATCTGAATCTCACACAGAAAGTTCTTAAATTTATAAGGCACCAAATACAAGTAACCAATATACTTACATATGATTAATTTTTAGACAAAAATTTTAAAAACTAATAGCTTCCAAAATGAAAAACTTCAGATTAACATGTAATTACAGGGAATACTATATGAAATCTGAATATAGAAACTATTTTGTGTATTCACTGATTTTCTAATCTAAATAGTTCGACTGAAATAAAGAACAGGACACAAGGAATCTTGAGCAAAAAGAAAACTTATCCTACTATGAAAGGGAACAGCTTTTACTCCATTCTGTGAGTTACAAAGGAGGCATAAATATATAGAAGAATTTCTATGAAAGATGGGTTGAAAACTCCATATTCCTAAAATTTCCACTTTGAGTGCAAAGAGAGGCCTCAGCACAAATATAAAAAGCTCAGCAACTTCAGAAGGCCTTAATCTCAAACTCAGCTATATGAGGGAAGTCAAAAGTGTGCATGGACATGGACAAAAAGATTTTTTCCCCCACATTTAAGTGTTTTGGGGAGATGGGGACAGGGTGCCATACACAACTAACATGTCTTTTGGAATTTCTTGTGTTCTGATTACAAAACTGATAATAGTGGTCTCACAGGCTATGGCAAGGGTTTAACTAAACAGAGGGGCCAATGAAGAATACTTTTTTTTTTTTGCTCAAGCTTTCTTAACACATAGAAAATAATATGGAGAAAAACTCAGCAAAATCAAATTCTTTTCTCCTACACTGAAATGTTAACATTAATAGAATACCAAAAATCCAGAAGGAATGGATTTTGTTTTTAATGTCACCAGAATTTCCTTAGCTTTACAATTAAAACACAAAAGTGCTCTAAGAAACAAGTCTCTGTAATAAAAATATTTAAAGGTGTAAGTGTGAAAACATTATTGAGATATAAGGAAACTGAGGAATTTAAAAATAAAGCTTAGCTACATACACCACAAATTTCAATTTCAGTTATAATCTCTTACCTATTGTCAGTTGAAAGACCAGCTGTAGCTATTAGAGAGGAAGAGCTAACGAAGACAAAATCATTGGCTGTTTTGTTATGACACTGCCAAGTCTGGAATGGTTATAAACAACAAACATTATTGTTATCACAAACAACTTTATAAGCAGGTAGATGCATTAATCAAAAATTGATCATGTAATTTGTGGCTCACTTAATCCCTGTGTTCTTTCCCCCTATAAACTTCAGAAACATTAAGAGTAATACAGAGAACTCTCATACACCCCCTCACCCCAGTTCACCAAGGTTCCCCATTTTGGCATATTTGTAAATTTGCGACTTCTCTCTCTCTTCTCCCCTGCCTCCTCTCTCTCACACACATATGCATACATACACTTTTCCTGAGATACTTAAATAAGATGCATACATTAAGAGCCTTTACGAGGCCCTCTGCTTTTGTTCAACCAAAAGTTCAAGGGGAAACAAAGAGAGATTAAGTTCAAATATTTTTCTTAGAAAACTTGTGAAAATGTTTGTCTTAGAAGACAAAAACTAGAATTTCAGATGATCTCAGACTGAATTATTTTCAGAAATACACTTTTAAATATTTTTTTAAATGTTAGATAAAAACATAATACTAATAGTCAACAAATCAGAAAATTGACAATGTTTCTCAATATTCCATCAAATAATAAATTATGAGAGATTTAGTCAATTATAAACATTGCCAAATTATTTCTGTTTAGACATTTAATCAAAAATGAATTTTTAAAACATGCCAAAAACATCCCATGAAAAAATTTTCCTTTCAGTCACTCCCCATTGCCCCCAAACACCACTGCAATTAGGCTAGATGATATATCTTTAAAACAAAATTTAATCTCCAAAAGCAAATACTGTTCATTTTTAACTAATTTGTCTTTTTGGAAGTTAAAAATAAAAAGGTAGTCCCCTTAGGAACATAAACTTGTACAGTTCACCCTTGAACAACATGGTTTGAACTATACAGGTTTAAACTACATGGGTCCACTTATACACAGTTTTTTTTTTTTTTTCAATAAATATATTCTAGAGTACTACATGATCCAAGGTTGGTTGAATCTATAGAAGGACCATGGATATGGAGGGTTGCCTGCAAAGTTATATTTAGATTTTCAGCTTGAGGGGGAGGGTGTCCAGTGCCCCTAATCCCTGTGTTGTTCAAAGGTCACCTCTACACTTAATCTGCTGGCTGAATGAAAATATGAGGAAAAATAAATAGTTTCAAAGTACCCTCACCAACACTCCCTTGCTTGCTTTCACTTAGATCAGTACTTTCTTCTAGCATTTAACCTAGAGTGAACTACCAGAATCAATCCACATTCTTAATTTTTTCTTGATAGATATTGCTTAGTCCTGCAAAGGGCTTTACTGAAGAATCTATCAAATATAAATTTACAGTTCTATGAAGTTGTGGAAGGTTCATTAAGTTTTTGTGGTCCTGAATAGAGATGTTATCAATTTTTTTTAAGAGATGGACAAGAAAATAGCACCAGCTATAGGATATCTTTTCTGCTTTGTTCATAAGGTATAAATTTACTGCAGAAAAACAACTAGATGAACTAGTCTGTTTATCATCCTTTTAGGCATCACAGCCAACTGCAGTTTAGTAAGGCTAGAAAGGTACTTGAATAACCTATGGTTGCATGGGTCTCCAGAGGTACCATGTTGGTTCTATGCAGGCTTCTTTTCTTTTTTTAAATTTATCCCTTGACTAATTATTACATTTTAAATCAATTTTACTACTTTGGTCTTTATCAAGTGACTGATCCACTACTCTTATTATTTATATTTTCTGGTGAGTTTTTTTATTTTTCTATTTTTTTCTTTCAGTTTTGAGAAATGGCTAACATGCAGCACTGTATAAGTTTAAGGAGTACAGCATAATTTTGTCTCACATACATCATGAAATGATTACCACAATTAAGTTTAGCAATATCACCACCTCACATAGATATAAAAGAAAAATAAAAATATTTTTCCTTTGATGAGAACTCAGAATTTACTCACTTAGCAACTTTCATATATAATATATTGACTATGTTAATCATGTGGCACACTACATCCCTTGTACTGGCTTATAACTCCAACTTTGTAACTTTTGAACTGCCTCCATCCAATTTCCCCTGCCTCTAGCAACCATATATCTGATTTCCCCTTGCCATCAGAACCAGGCACTTTACCGGTTAATTTTCCAAGTTACTGGAGACTAAGGATTTTTATACCTCACAGAATAATTTTAACATAATACAGACAGAATATGACTGAATTCATAAGACTAGATAGATTTTACATTTTGGCTTTGATACTTTAGTATATATTCTTGATTTCTTTAAAATAAAAATTAAAAAAATTTAAAGGTAGGAAATCTTGGCTTACCAGGTATGGCTTAGGCATACTTCCAGCAACTGGACAACATTTCCAGTTTGTTTGATACAAACTTAAATATCCATCAGCGTCAACTATTCCAAACTTAAGATAAAAAAATTTAGCACTTAGTACAAATAAAAGATACACATTTACCTTTACCCTCACTGTAAATCTCATATTATACATCATAAACATCTGAGTCATAAACTGTTTGACTTCTCATTTCACCTATGCATGGATCTAGTCCAGATAAACATTTAGTTACTGCTTTAAAAAATTCCAGGGCAGAGAAAAGGAAACCAACATCAGACCCCCAATTTATTATACTAACCAATAGCCTAGTCTGTATATTCTCTGTAGGTACTCCAAAAATGGGATACTGGATTTACACATTAAGCCATGTGACAAAATTTTAGTTATATAAGATAAAACACGCTTCATTTTGAAAAAGATTCCCTGAGATATATAATAAGGAAAACATGGTGAACAACAGTAGAAAGTAAAATGAAACAAAATTTATTATACTAAAAGAATTCTTGATGGAAACTCAGAGCATTTTGATTGGAAAGATGATAAAATAATCCAGTAAGGGAGTATAAGATACAGATCTTAAATGTCTAATTTCAACTCCTGCTTTCTCCCATCTATGGATATAACAATCTTTAATAATCCAATGTGTTTTCATTCAGATTTATTCTGCGAATATTAAAACACTCATACATATAAGATTTTTTAATGAAATTAAAATAATATACAGTTCAACAATTATATTTTTTTACTTATTATAACTATTTTTCCACATTGGTACATACAAATTTACCTCTTTCTTGTGCTGTGTAGTATTACACTGCATAGTTGTATTGTAATTTTTTTTTAAAGCTTTTCTCTATAGAATTTCCATTTCTTCCTATAATAAAAATGCTGCTTTGAACATTCTTGCATATATAGCTCTGAGTATTTATACAGGACAGATATCCAGAAAGAAAAAATATTTGTCAAAGGGCATCATTTAAAATTGGTAGGTGAAGCCAAAATTAAATCCTAAGTGGCAATGTCAATTTACACACCCATTTTCCCTTATACATTAGTCAGCACTGCATACTACAAAATTTTACTATTTGTCAATTAACAGAAAAGCCTCATTTTAATGTTTATTTCTTCAGTTATTAGTGAAGGTTATTGATCACGAATAGGGTTCTATTTTTTTGGTCAACTGTTCACATTCTTTGCTGTTTTCATCATCTTTTTACAAAATTGATTGACAGGGTTAACAGTAGGATAGTAACCCATTGTTTACTATATTTTTACAGCTATTTTTCCAGGGCTTATCCTTTCTGTGGTTTATTCTATGTTTTATGGAATAAGTTTAGGTACGTTTTTCAGAAAGGGTATATGGAATGTGCTAATTCTCTGCATACTTAAAAATGTGTCTCTTTTGCCATTAAATTTGCATGATTTTGGACAGACATTGGCCCCATTCCTTATCCATCAGAATTCTGTGAATACTGTTCTACTGTCTATTCGTAACCTCTATTTTCGGAGAAGGCAATGGCACCCCACTCCAGTACTCTTGCTTGGAAAATCCCATGGACAGAGGAGCCTGGTGGGCTGCAGTCCATGGGGTCGCTAGGAGTCAGACACGACTGAGCGACTTCACTTTCATGCATTGGAGAAGGAAATGGCAACCCACTCCAGTGTTCTTGCCTGGAGAATCCCAGGGACAGGGGAGCCTGGTGGGCTGCGGTCTATGGGGGTCGCACAGAGTTGGACATGACTGAAGCGACTTAGCAGCAGCAACCTCTGTTTTTAAGGAGGCAAATGTCATTATTTTAGATAGGAAGGTGGAGAGGTTGTAGGTAAACATTTTTACCCCTACTCCTCCTTCTCATTACTTCTGGTGTAGTATTTGGTAGGCCCTTCTTTTTCTAAAAATCCATTTCTTGCTATGGGGAAATTTTTATTTTATTATTCCTTTTAATACAATGTTTCCTCTTTAAATCACTTTTCTTTTTATTCTTCTGCTATATCTTTTAAAGGTCTTCTATGCATTTTCCTGGATCTTTGTCTCAATTTACTTCTTGGGTTTTTCATGATGGGATAAATTCCTGATTTGTACTTCCCAGTCACAATTTTGATTTTCAAATATTTTCATTCTGCTATTCAGTCCTTGTAATCAGTAGTTCCTCTACTCTACTAATTTTGGGGAACTGCATGTTTTTAGTTTCTAAAACTTCTTTACTATTCTAATGCCTTTGGTTCATAGAATCCTGTTCTTGTTTTACAATGTAATATCTTCCTGAATCTGAGGAATCATTCCTCACAGGTCATTTTTTCCCTGCTAAATGCTCCCTTTTATCTCCTGGTTTTTCTGCAATGTCCAGTGACTTCTGACAAAATGATCAGCACTATTATGAAGTAGCATGAGTTATCTGTTCCATTTACTCCAGCAGCCTTCCCTACTAAGGGAGATAGCATGCTAGGGTGTTGTGCTTTGGGTACCATCATGGCAAAGGTGAATTAACAGTAAGCTGACTGCCTGTTAAAGATATCTAGGCAGATAATGGACTTCCCTGGTGGCTCAGACAGTAAAGTGTCTGCCTACAATGCGGGAGACCCGGGTTCAGTCCCTGGGTCGGGAAGATCTCCTGGAGAAGGAAATGGCAATCCACTCCGGTATTCTTGCCTGGAAATTCCATGGACAGAGAAGCCTGGTAGGCTACAGTCCATGGGGTCAGAGAGTCGGACACGACTGAGCAACTTCACTTTCATTTTCAGGCAGATAATAAAGAAGAGTTTGTTGTGCCTTAAAAAAGTATATATAGGAGTGTACTGTTGTGTTAGTCACTCAGTTGTGTCCCACTCTTTACAACCCCATGGATAGTAGCCGCCAGGCTCTTCTTTCCATGAAATTCTCTTGGCAAGAATACTGAAGTGGTTAGCCATCTCCTTCTCCAAGGGATCTTCCCCACCCAGGGCTTGAATTTGGGTCAGTCAGAATGTTAAATATATAAAATAACTCTTGAGTTTAGAAGGACTTGAATGCCACACTTAAGAGTATGGACTTTTAGATACAATGAGGAGATTGTGGGTTCTTGAAAAGGACAACATGATTTCATCTACAGTGTATATATATATAATGCTGTTTTTTTTCCCCCTTTTTATCTTTTTGCCATGTTGCAAGGCTTGTGGGATCTTAGTTCCCCAACCAGGGATCGAACTTGGGCCCTAGCAGTGAAAGCACAGAGTCCTAACCACTGGACAGCTAGGGAACTCCCTATGCTATTTGTCACATAACTTTGTTGGCAATATGAAGGATGCATTAGAGAGATTAGTTAGTAACAATATAACACTGACACAATGGAAAAATATGAGTATATAAATGATATTCTTATATGCTCATGTTTCCAGATTAAAAGGTTTCTTGATTAAACTCCTTTAATTTCCCATTAAGGAGCAAAGAATGTTGCTAATTACTATTTAGAAATTATATGCTCTCAATTCTGTTTCATAAATACATGAAAAAATTGTTGACTTTAGTGAAATGCTAAAAGCCATCTAATAAACGTCGTAGGCAAAAAGGTTGTAGCATACCATGATACAAGTAACATGTGAGAATGGTGGAAGGTTTGGAGGCTGACAGAAAATGAAAGGCAAGATGTACTATCAGCAAGGGCCCATGTGAATGTTTTTAGTGTAGCATGGTCATAAAGACAGAAAGAAGGCTGATTTCCCCTTTAGTAGCTGTATGAAGTGCTAGTAAGACAGGATGGGCAGAGAGAGACAGTTTTAGGAAGGAAGATTACAGGAAGTGAAGACAGTAAGAGTCAGGTTGGCAAATTTTTGTTAAAAGGCCCATAGAATAAATATGGCTTGCCAGGTATAAAGTCTTTGCTCCCCTGAACTCTGTTACTGAACTGAGAAAATAATCATGGAAAACAAATAATGAACTGGTTAGCTGTGTTCAAATATAACTTTATTTACAAAATAGGTGGTCTAGGCCATAGTTTGCCAACATCCTGTTCTAGAGCAGGTATTCCTCAAACTTGAATGTTTTGTACAAATCACAGGAGCATCTGGCTAAAAACAGATGGTGATTTAATAGGTCTGGAGTCAATAATCTGCATTTCTAATAGGCTCTCAGATGTTACCTGCTACTTGGTACCTGACCATATTTTGAGTAGGTTCCAGAGGATAAAGAAAGCAGAAGTATTTAGAAGATGGTCCTATAATCATTTGGTCCTTAAGCATCACATAAAAGAATTTTGATGGACATGTATATAATGTCTTTACAGCAAGAACCAAGTGAATTTAAATTTTGAAAGGTATTTCTTTGAAAAGAATTCATATAGATGGATTAATACTTCACCAGTAGATCAGTGAACTGTTCTTTTCAGAAGCCCAAATAAGAAATATTCATAACCTTTAACAAAATCAAACCATTACCCCTATTTACACTTTTAAATATTACCTTATTTCCTTGATAGTTAAATCTCATTCTTGTAACTCTTGAATTGCCACCAGAGCGGAAACAGGTTATTTGTTGAGAATGGCCCCATTCGAACATTCTGACACTTCCATCTTGAGCTCCTGTCAGATCTGCATTATGAGAGGGAAAAAAAACTACAAATTTATTTCAAGAATCTTTGGCAAATTTATTTTTTGATCCAATGTGAAAATATGGAAGAAATACCTAAGAAATGAGTCATAGTCAATTTAGATGAATTCACTTTTGTATGAAACTTCACTTGAATACTCTCAATCTTAAAAACAGATAATTACATAAGGTTCTTTCATCTGAACATATCCTCACACAAAACAACAAAAGCAATTGAATCAGATGTCTATAAACTTTATTTTCTTTTGAAGTTATCTCAATTATATTTTAATAACCTTTAATAGGTAATGTTTATGACAAAGAGTTTTAGGATTATTTAACTTTGTATGGTGATAGATGGTAACTGGACTTATCATGGTGATCATTTTGCAGTGCATAAAAGTACTGAATCACTGTTGTAAACCTGAGACAAACACAATATTTCAAGTCAAATGTATTAAAAAGATGATCTTGGGATTATTAACAGTCAATTCTTATCAGTCATACTAATAATGTTTAAATACCTGCATTTTTCTCTGACAAAACGATTGGAGAAGGTCTTAAAGTCATGCTAAAAATCAATCACTTCTAATAATTTTATTATGATTGACCTAATACTCAAATACAGTATCCATTTCACTAAGGAATATGAATAAACTAAATATTATTACTTCTTTGCTTTATCACTTACTAATTTTATGTTACTAGGAATCTTATATAATCCCCTGCTCTGTTTTCTTCTTGTAAAAGGTATATCAAAGTGAAAGTGTTAGTCGCTCAGTTGAGTCCGATTCTTTGTGACCCCATGGACTGAAGCCCTCCATGCTCCTCTGTCCATGGGGATTCTCCAGATAAGAATACTGGAGTGGGTTGCCATTTCCTTCTCCAGGGGAACTTTCTGATCCAGAGATTGAACCTGTGTCTCCTGCATTACAGGCAGATTCTTTACTATCTGCGCCACCAGAGAAGCCAAAAAGGTATATAAGTCACTACTATAATGATATATAATATATCATAATGATATATAAGTCACTGTACAGTTCTGAGAAGTAAATGAGATAATTAATATAAATCATTCAGAAATATACCTAATATACAGGGCTAAACTGACATTAAGAATACGGTACAGAGGTAGTGAAAAATTATATTAATGTACGTAAAGCATCTAGCACATTTCTAGTCATATATGAGTTAACTTTCCTTCCTTCCTTTCCAAGTACTTAAAATAAAGGAACTTCAACTGTTTTGGTTATGTTTTAACACTGGGCTGAGATGCAAGAGTGGGTATAATTTCTTGTGACTAGGAATGTTAGTAGTAGATGTGAAGAGCTGACTCATTGGAAAAGACCTTGATGCTGGGAAAGACTGAAGGCAGGAGGAGAAGGGAGTGGGGGCGACATAGGATGAATCGGTTGGGTGGCATCACGGACTCGATGGACACGAGTTAGAACAAACTCTAGGAAACAGTGAAGGACAGGGAAATCTGGTGTGCTGTAGTTCATGTGATTGTAGAGTCAGACATGACTTAGTGACTGAACAACAAGGGATGTTAACTGTATCCCCCACACACACACCTATAGTTTTGTCTATCTTAATCACAAACATAAATTGGACCTGATACATTAACAAAAATCATAAATTTTTCTATTATTCATGGTTTTCATTTATTTGGAAAAATTCCTATTAGTAGCTTACATGAAAATGAAATACTCTCTTAAAACTTTATAAAGTTAAAAAAAAACCAAAAGGTTCTTATAACCAAGTTGTCTGAGTAAATATCCCTCATTAGTAAGTAGAGAGTGTTATGCTATATAGGTATGGAAAGAGTTAAATGCAACCTTAAAAATTTTAACATACTCATTTTTTTTTTAATGGAACTTTCTTTTTAAGACTTACCTTTCTATTTCAACTCATCAGATTAACTTCTATAAATTTTTCCTTAAGTCCAAAAGTATTGGTTTATAATGACTAAGATCTTTTAAAAATCTTTTCCAAGGAAGAAAGGAACTGTTTTGAGGTATTAGCAATTCAGTCAAATTTTTTAAAACCTATTCCAGGGCTTTCCTGGTGGTTCAATGGCAAAGAATTCACCTGCTAATGCAGGAGACACGGGTTCAATCCCTGGTTCGGGAAGATCCCACACGCCATAGAGTACCTTAGCCTGTGCACCGCAATTACTGAGCCTTTGCTCTAGAGCTGGGGAGCCACAACTACTGAGCCCATGCATCAAAACTACTGAAGTCCATGCTCCCTAGAGCCTGTGTTCCACAACAAGAGAAACCAATGCAATTAGAAGCCATACACTGCAATGGAAAAGCTCAAGCAGCAACAAAGATGCAGCATGACCGAAAAAAAAAAAATTTACAAAAAATTTTTAAAAATAAATAAAAACTCATTTTCAAACTCCAGTTCATGAAAGGAGCCCACTGTTGAACTAAATTACTATCTGTGAGACTTATTCATGATATGAAACAATATACTGTAAAAAAATTTCAGTGACTAATTAGCATTTAATTTTTCAACTCTCTGTCAGTTACAGTAGTTCTCTGGAGAAAGTACTTGTCCCAAGACAGAAGTTACATGATATTACCTAAGAACTATGAAAATAAGCCCATTAATTTTCTTTGAATCCAGGAATTATTTTATTTAAATCTATGGGCTTGAGGCAGAGCCTATTTATAAACTAGTGAACTGTCATCACACATGCTTTAGCATTGAGAAATAATGAAATCCCTTCAATATTTCAGGAAACTTCTAAACCCTACTGCAAAGAGTAAGGATAGGTTTTAAGCAATGCCAATTTTCTTGCTGTGGGATTCATATTATCTACACTTTATATATAAACCACCTTTGACTCCTTTCTCTCTAAACCATCTCATGATTGTTTTTAGTTAATGTTTTACATTAGACTTGTGGATAGGAAACATATACTTCTAGTATTGAATAAATTCAACACAGTGAAAAATTGACTAAAGTTTTCAGTATTATTTTATATCTCTAGCATAAGTGACAGAAGCTACCTATTCATCTTAAATATATGGCTCTCTTGAATACTTTTATTAGACACTGGTATACAACTTTGATAACACATGCTTACAGCACTTGTGATCATTAAGTAAAAAGAACTTTGGTTTTGTCACTCATATTTTATCAGAATACTTCTCATAAAAAGGCGGTACAATTTTTTATAGGTTATTAAATTGGAGGGACATGAGTATCTTTTAATTAATATACACTATTTTTACTATTTTTGTTACTGTGTGGTAGGACAACTTGATGAAGGGCACAAGTTAAAAATCTTATTTAAAAAACTTGAAATACTCACATGCCAATATGAATACTGATTCCAACCCAATAGTTAATTTTAAAGTTATCTCTATTATTATTTCTGCTTCAATACTTCCAATAATTCCCCATTAATTAAGTTTTTGTTAAAGGAAGAAAAACTTTTGAGATTCCTAGGAAGATTAACTGAAAATAAATATATCCTGCCTTAGACTGTATAACCACTATACTTATTATTAGTGTGTCTGATAAAAGATAAACTGACAAATATTTAAAAAATACAAACTGATTATGATGAGGCTCTAAATGACCAAGATATTGTTCTGGCCTATATAATAAAAAGATGAGAGTGATCCAATTATTAAAACAGTAATTGTCGGCTACAATTTAACACTATAAAGAGTATAGAAATGCTCAAAAACAAAATGTGCTAAGAAATATGCAGCAAAATGCTAAAAATTTACACATTTAGTCTTTATTAATTCAGGAAAATTACTTTCTCTATTTTTACTCAATTTTGAGGTGATTTTACTTGCTAGCAAACATTCTCAATAACAATAAAAAAAGTTGACTACTTTTGATTGATACTAGAATTTTCCTTTAAATTCTTTACAATAATAGCTTATTATCAACTTACAGTAAGGAAGAGTTGGATGAGAAGTCATTCTTCTGACATTATTAATGGCTTTCTTAATCATCTGTTAACAAAGAAAAATCATTCATTTATACTTTTAATAAAAAGTAGCATTAAAATTTTATATTGTGACAGGAAATTCAAGAAACATTTATTTTTGTGTGATTCCATAACTATCATAATGGGTGCTAAAAATACTAAATATGAAAACAGAAATAAAATTTTTAACAGCTAACATTTTAAGTGTACATACATTTTCTGCATCATTGCCTAGGATCTAAGAACAAATTCACCTCAAGAATTTAGTCTTACCTCCTTTCTTGCCAATTCTTTTCTGATCCCATTAAATTTATTGGAATAATCCTGAATAGGATAAGGTTAAAAAGACAGGCAGAAGCATGTGAAAAAGAAAAAAAGAGGTAAACAGGAAACTGTATAAATTTTTAACTGATAGTTTGGAACTATTTATTTATCCATTTTAAAATTATGCTTTGAATGGTTTAAGTAGCCTGTCAAATAAGAGTAAACTAAGTACTTGAAACTAAAGGGATAATTTTACTTATAGACTGTAACTAAAGTTATAGATTATCCTAAGTTTGCAGTACCAGTCTCATGCACATTTTTTGTTGTTATTGTTCTTTAGGATTTTAAATTGTTTAATTAGGCCAAAGCCATAAGTAAAGTGGGGATGTAATAGGGAGGGACGGAACTAGGTCAGCAGAATCAGGGAGGAACAGAAACACTGAAAGACTTGTTTGGATACAGCTATATTCCAAAAGAGCAGAAATTGGTCCTAACTAGTATTCCTTTTCATTAGTATGCACAATTTAATAAAATAATAGGACTAGAAAATATCTGATCAAATTCCCTACCCCAAAAAACTGAAAGCTTGCTGAATGTTATTTTTGTTTAGTAAACATCATTTTTAAACCTCTAGTCTCAATTAAAAAACACAGCCTGAAGATTATTGATTTTTCTTTTAACTATTTTTTTTCCTAGTAAGAGTATCAAAGAAAGGAAAATCATGAATAAAAATACAAAGAGTTAAGTTTCTGAAAGCATATGCAGACTAGTACAAGGGAAAAGAAATTACTGATTATTTTAGAAGATCTATATAATATAAAAGGAACCACCTTACTATACTGGTGTCTTTTTCCTGAGGCTGGAGTGGGGTAATCTTAATACTTATGCTCACAGACCACAATGACACCAACTAAAAAGATGTTCTAACATTTAAATAGGAAGACAATTCAGTCCTAAGAGGAATGACAAAGGTAAATTTCCATATAAAAATGCTCTGGAGAATAAGCAAATATTTTCTGAGCATCGACTAAATGTTAAGCACATTCTACTTAGAGATCACCACTGTGTATAAAGTAGGCACATAATAAACTCTCAAAGAGCTTACATTCAGAAGGGTACAAAAATACAACCAAATAATAATAGATAATTTATAAATTGGTAAAAGCTATAAAGATGATAAAATGGGATAATATGACTATCAAATGAGAAAACAGGATAACTGGGAATAGAGGAGGCAGGAGCAGATACCTTTGCTAGGGAAACAAGAGAAATCTCTGGGAATCTGAGTTGAGATCTGAATGGTAAACAGGAAGTATTCTGATTAGAAACCAAGGCAGAGGCTCTAAGTCTGATGTGTTCAAGCGGTAGAAAGAAGGTCATTGCAACTAGAGAGCAAAGAGAATCCAGTGGGGAAAAAAGGAGATGCTACTGCAGAGGCTGGTTGAGTTTAAGTCACACAGGGCCTTAGAAGCCATGTGAAGGACTTGTTTTAAAGCAGTACTGGGAAATCTTAGTTTTAAGCATGGGAGTGATAACCTGAGTGATGTTTTAGAAAAGAGAAACTCTGCCTGCTGTGTAACAGACAGAGGGAGCAGTTGTAGAAGCAGAGACCAGAAAGAAAACTGTTACAGGAAGAACTGTATTATATTCTCTGAAAATAGAGCTGGAAAAAATGCTTATTATTTCTTTTAATATATTTTGTATATTCTAAGTTCTCCTTTAAAAGATAACATCGTTAAGCTTTACAACTGAATTTTAATGTATTTGTCCAATGGAAAAAATTAACTATTAATGACCAAGTCTTTTCTTTTGAATAATCACTAGACTGTTTTTCATATTCTTCAATTCAATACTTAAAACAGTCCTCCATGAAATCAATGAGTGAAGAGGAATAGAGGGCTTTAACAGCTTTACCACAATCTGGAGATAGTGACCTGAGTTAAATTCCTTGACCTTTCTCAATCTCAAGCTTCATCTAAAGAATGGTTAAGTGGAGTAATGTAACAGCTACAACAGATATCTCAAACAATAAGGTTATATGATTGGTAAAGGAACTGCACTAAGTATAAAATATTATCAGGTATTATTAAAGATAATCAAGCTTTATTTAAAGAATTATCTTCACTAATTAGTCAAAAAATTGGCAGAGGGGGCAAAGACAGAATTCTACAGGACTTAAGAAACTGTGGGGAAAAAAAAAACACCTACCAATTTGACTCAGTTCTAATGAGATGGATGAAATTGGAGCCGATTATACAGAGTGAAGTAAGCCAGAAAGAAAAACACCAACACAGTATACTGACACATATATATGGAATTTAGAAAGATAGTAATGATGACACTGTATGTGAGACAACAAAAGAGACACAGAGGTATAGAACAGACTTTTGGCCTCTGAGGGAGAGGGAGAGGGTGGGATGATTTGGGAGAATGGCATTGAAACATGTATACTATCTTGTAAGAAACGAAGCACCAGTCTTTGTTCGATACAGGATACAGGATGCTTGGGGCTGGTGCACAGGGATGATCCAGAGAGATGATGTGAGGTGGGAGGGGGATTCAGGATTGGGAGCTCATGTACACCTGTGGCAGATTCATGTCAATGTATGCCAAAACCAATACAGTATTGTAAAGTAGAATAAAGTAGAAATTTTAAAAAAAAGAAAGAAAGAAAGAAAATAAACCAATTCAAAGGTGAAAAAAAAATGGCTGGTGCTGGGTTTCTTTGGTTCTGTGTATTGATTTCTATACTCATGTAGATACAGCTATGGATTATACCCTAGGTAATCAGGGTACAGTTCTGTGGATATCATCATTCATACTACAATATCACCATTTAAAAACAAAGTAAAAAGGTACCCTTTGGTTTCCACTTCTACATCATCATACTTTTTCAGTTCATCTGCATATTATATTTTGCTTAAATTGTAAAAAAATTTGTATCATTTTTATTTTTTAAGAAAAGAAAAATATATTTGTCTCAGCATCAACTAAGAATTGTTAGTTGATAACCATTTAAAAATATTATCTAGGCTAGGAATTGGCAAATCTTTTTGAAAAGAATTAGATAAATAAATGTTTGGTGCTTTATGGGCATATAGTCTCTGTCTCAGAATCTCAATCTTACCGCTGTAATGTGAAAGCATCCATCAACAAAATACTAAAAAAATGTGTGGCCATGTTCTAATAAAACTTTATTTATACACAATAAAATCTAACTTTCATATAATTTTCATGTGTCACAAAATACCATACTTATTTTGATTTTTTTTAATAGCTTAAAAATATAAATTCTTAGCATGTTGACACAAAAACAGGTGGTAGGCAGGATCTGACCCATAGCATGTGGTTTGCTGCTGCTGCTGCTAAGTCGTTTCAGTCATGTCTGACTCTGTGCGACCCCATAGATGGCAGCCCACTGGGCTCCCCCATCCCTGGGATTCTCCAGGCAAGAATACTGGAGTGGGTTGCCATTTCCTTCTCCAATGCATGAAAGTGAAAAGTGAAAGTGAAGTCGCTCAGTCGTGTCCAACTCTCAGCGACCCCATGGACTGCAGCCCACCAGGCTCCTCCATCCATGGGATTTTCCAGGCAAGAGTACTGGGGTGGGGGTGCCATTGCCTTCCCCGAGAGCATGTGGTTTGCTGAGGCCTAATTTGGAACAGTAAGTTTCAAATATTACTTAAAATACATCTCTTTGTATTTCTATTTATTTAAAGTAATTTTTGTTATCAAATGAAAACCTATTATTCTTCAAATAAAAAAATCAGAATTTCCAAAAGAATGACTTACTAAAAAAATAAAAAGTTAAAAACATTTACATCCTTTATCTTATTAATTTAGAGGGGAAAAGCAGACATTTATACACAAACATTTTTAACTTTACATACCACAGATGCTCCTCTGCCAGTCTGTGTACTACCAAGCCATGGCATGTTAATTGGAGTACCGGGATTGCTATGTGTATATGGGGTTGTACCTTGTACAGCTGTTAAATCATCACGAGCATGTATAACCAAGAAATCTTCTGATCTACAAAGGAATGTCAGCCAGAATAAATCAACTTATCAGGTCTTCATTTCTTGTTATACCTAAAAGCTCTAACATATGACTTTGCATTTCTCTTTAAAATTAATTTTCTTCAGCTCAACTCCTAACTCACAGCCAATAATTTCATGCATGAACAATTTCAGATCCCTTCTCTTATTCCCTTCCAACCCTCAACCCACTTTTTAAAGTTCAAGCCATCCCACTTTTTTATTCTTTAGCATATCAACTTTCATTTTGCTTACAATCTACTAATATTCCTTTAAAAAAATAACTTGAAAGGTAGTTCTGTGGATATCATCATTCATACTACAATATCACGACTTAAAAACAAAATAAAAGGGTACCCTTTGGTTTCCACTTCTACATCATCATCTACCCAAGTATAGATCTGTGTAGCCAGAATTCCAGAAACATCTAGTTCTTGAACATCATGGCTCAAGCAATTGCTATGCAGTTTCTATTCGCCTGAAAAATAAGTCATGCAATAATTTTTAAATAAAAAAGCATACTGTGTATATGGGCTACTTTTGAAAATGGAGACTACAAAACAGCCTCTAGAAATGATAACTTTAGGTATAGAATAAATAAATATTATTTTCACAAATAAATATTTTAATAATTAAACTTTGAGATAACCATCAGGATGAGCTTGGAGATATGTTTATATTTTGAGAATTTCACATTATTCAACAGAAGGCCAGCTACAAATGGAAATGCAAGTGCCACTTCATTTCTTCTGCCTGTAGCACTCTCTCTCTAGTCTACTAGAATGGTACTATCGCCCTAAAATTTGCCCAGTTCAGAGATGTGAAGTGAGATATTGAAAAATATAAGAGCCCTGGAAGGTAAACATAGGTAAGAGAGATAAGAACTTCAAACTGAAGAAATAATGGTGAATTATTCAAATAAGATGGTACTGCTTTCTCCTAAAGCCTTTCAATCTTAGGCAAGACAAACAGAATTTGGGAAGAGGTCTCGAGTCTCAGTAGAATCCGCCTGCAATGCGGGAGATGTGGGTTCAGTCCCTGGATGGGAAGATCCCCTAGAGAAGGGAAAAGCTACCCACTCCAGTATTCTGGCCTGGACAATTCTGCGGGCTGTACAGTCCATGGGATCGCAAAGAGTCGGACACGGACACGACTGAGCAACTTTCACTTTTTTAGGGCTTTCCTGGTGGCTCAGAGGTTAAAGCGTCTGCCTGCAATGCGGGAGACCTGAATTTGGGGTTGGGGAAATTCCCTGGAGAAGGAAATGGCAATCTGCTGGGAGCCAGTGTGAGGAATCCCACCCGTGACAAGGTCATGCGGCAGAGATCTGATGGGCAAGGTGAGTCAGATCTCAGGGTTTCCCCTGGTATTTCCTGAGCATGCACCCCCAAAACCAAAAACCTGCCTGCCTTTGTACTCTGCTTTTCCACTCTTCTGACACACTCTGGAAAAAGTCAACTCAGGGCTTTAGTCTTCTGCATTTGAAAGGGATGTTTCAGTTAACCCCCTCTGATAGCTCTCTAGCTTGCCTAACAGGTTCCCCAGGACTCTTACAGCTCCAAATTGCTTACAGCCCCCAACTGCGAGAGGCACAAAGCTTAAAAGCATCTTAAAGATACAGAGCCTTTTCTAGAGAGTTAAAAATCATATTGGTGATGGGTTTTCACTGTTGACTCAATGATTGCTGCCAGGCCTCCATATTCTTTATCTTTTAGGCACCTGGGAGGATGTTAATCAATGTAAACGGGATATGAAAAAAGATATATAGTAGTTTTGATGTTAGCAACACTAGACTTTTGAGTTAATTACTTTTCTTTTGTTGTAAATCACTGTACTCCTTTTACTTGTTATAAATTGCTATATCTTTGCTATGTAAGAATGTAACTTTATTTAGTGCTGAGAGTGGCACCAGACTTTGGGATGATCAACACAAATAAGTCTTCTGGTTGACAAACCCTTATCAGAAAAAAAGGCTGTAAAATGTTAATTGGGCCTTTTGGACGGAAGATGATGTAAATCACCTAAGACTTGTGTATACAACTAGGTATACAGAGAAAAAAGCCTGGTTTTGGTAAGAGTCTGGGCTGCTAACACTGCATAACTTTGTATTACTCATTGATCTCTATGTACAATCAAAAAGGTATAAAACACCTTTCTAAACAATAGAAGCCGGGCCAGTCATTGGAAGGACTGGTTTCCCCATGTCTCCTCTTTACTCTAATTTCAGGCTGAATTCCCATCTGGGGAATGGAGGCTCACCATGTCTACTTACTTGTCCTGGCTTCTAAGATCCGTAAGAAAGAGAGCCCAAGGCGGGGCACTCTCCAATATTCAAATAGGCGGCCTAACGTAGATGGTGCAAGTTCCTTGTCTGGAACTTTATTGGTTTTCCACGTAAACCAAGTTATTCAGCCTCTTTTCTCCACTTAATTTTCCTACTACATTATTTCTTCCTAATCTAATCTTATATTTCTAATTAAATAAATAAGTTTGTCCTCGCCTACTCCGTTCACGCTTCAAATTACCCTGGATCCACTGGGGCTGGACCCCGACAGCAATCCACTCCAGTATTCCTGCCTGGACAATTGCATGGACGGAGGAGCCTGGTGCGCCACAGTCCATGGGGTCACAAAGAGTCGGACGTGACTGAGCAACTTCAGTCACTTCACTCACCAAGAAAAGGTGATGAAGTAAGTATTTCAGAAAAAAAATCATCAGTGAAAAGTTGGTCAGATTAAATGATAGAAAACTTTCAACATCTATAAGTTTAAAATGTGTATCTTTAAAGAAAAAAAGGAAGATTACTGACAGCAAAGAGAAAACAGGACTAATATTTCAATTATGCAAAATTCTAATACAAACTGAGACTGAAAAAACTGAGCCTCCAGAGACATGTGGAAAAAAGGAAATTAACTACACTGCTGGAAGGTAATTCTCCATGTGACTCTATACTTCTGTGTCTCTTGTGAGTTAGTCAATGACTGCCTTTGTTCCACAGTATTATTATCAGGATGCCTATATAGCTATAGTCTCTCCCTCCAGATCAAAAGGCAGATACGCTTACTGTCCATTAGAAAAGATATGGGTTCCCTGAACTCACTGTTCTCCGCCTGTAATGCAACACACTTTGTTTCGGTATCATCTAGCCCTCTTGCTGTCAGTGGGAATTGCACCTTAGGGAACCAGAGCAAAAATGTTAATGTTCTAACTTTTGCTTTTGCTGTTAGTAATAAGCTATACTTTGTCTCTGGTCCTGGTGTCTTGTGTCTTCTAACAGTATCCATTAAACTGCGAAAGCTAACTTGTTAGATTGAATGCAGGGGAGTATCTCAGATCCTTCACAGTGCTTGACAGATAATCCACAACTACACAAATGATGAAAAGTTCAATGTTATCAGCATTTTTAATTACTGCAATTTAAAGCAAAAGATATTATTTCTTACCTACAAATTTAGCAAAGTTGTAAAAACTTAACAAAATAACTGGAAAAATAAAAATTAAACAAGTACACTCTTATAAAGTCAACAGAAGACTTTGTATTATTATGAGGATGACTGTTCAACTAGTTGTATGAATTCAAATAAGAGAAAAAAGCTAGTTTGTTTTATAACATAAAATATTAAAACCATATTTTCTTCAGGAGAAGGAAGGTACTAGTTGTGTATAGATAATAATTTTGTATTTGTATTTCACATGTATATATCATATTATATAAATAGCACATCATGAGAACTGCCTGGCTAAGGGGCTAATTCCAAACTTGCCTGCTGTTAATAGAACTAGTCATTAATCAGGAGTGTCTATGAGGAAATGGGACAAGGAAACCAGGAAAAGATGAGGAAAGAATGACAAAGGAACTATCTAGAGGAAATCAAAGAAAAGACAGACAAGCATAGGACAATGAAGAACCAATTGGTGAATGATTATTGAATGTGTAATGCCATAGGATATGATCTAAATAATATTTTAAAGTTATGAATACATGAAAAATTGTGTGTGTGTGTGTATATATATATATATATACGTATATATACATACATATATATATACGTATATATATCTCTCTCTCTCTCTCTCTCAAAGGCAGGAGGAGAAGGGGACAACAGAGGATGAGATGATTGGATGGCATCACTGACTCAATGGACCTGAGTTTGAATAAAGTCTGGGAGTTGGTGATGGACAGGGAGGCCTGGAGTGCTACGATTCACGGGGTCACAAAGAATCAGACATGACTGAGCGGCTGAACTGAACTGATATATATACACACACATATCTAGATATATATCTCCTTTAGGTTACTGGTAGTAAAAGGAAATGAGTAACTAGAAGTTTTTATACATTTTTTAGTAAGGCAGTTAGGCAAGATAGGAGGAGAAAGGGCTAAGACAAATTTCAACCATGGACCACTGTACCTAAGGCTACCTCTTCTGTAAGTAGCTTATAGACACCTCTATGGAGGATGCTGGGTTAGAAGGGGAAGGGATACAAAGCAAACACTCTAGTTGGGCAGCTATTATACCTAAAAGTTAAAGAGGAAGACTTTCTGTGAGTCACATTTAAGCTTAACTTTGATCTAAGAATCACATTCAACATATTCATATAAGAAAGACAGAAAACATTTTCCTTGGATTAACTGGCTGTGTTGTATAAACTGTAAAGGCAGGGATGGTCCCTGGTGGTCCAGCGGTTAAGAGGCCATGCTTCCACTGCAGGGGGTGTGAATTTGATCCCTAAACAGGGAATTAAGATCCCACATGCCCTGCTGCATGGCCAAAAATAAAAATAAAATACAATAACTCTCAAGGTAACTGCATATATAAATACTTGAGACTTCCCTCTGTTTAGTAATAAAGTATTTTTATCTGCTATATATCCAAAGTCAAATAAATTATCAAGCAATAAAATCATCTTATATAATAAAAAAATTTACTCAGATTGCAATTTAGGGAGTAGAAGAATAGCTTTGAGAAAGGGAAACAATACTAGTAAATAAACTGACAGAATAGGAGACATTCTCCAACTATGAATACTTAATTAAAGAAAAAAGTCCATGTACTTACTTTATTAACAGCAAAGGCAGTAATGATATCGGATTCCTTATGAATAATTCTTGCTTTACCTCCAGGATATCCCAAATCTGCTTCTATCTACATGAAGGGAAGAAAGGTACAAAAATACAGCAATGTTAGTAATAGGAAAAAGAAATATGCTGGTCTTTCATTTAGTACTTGCATAAATTAAGATGCTTTTTAGATAATTCAAATCCAAAGGTACTAATTTATATGCTAATTATTTCTGAAACAAAATTTAGTAAGAGGAAATGACATCTTTACAAATTTGCTTTTTCACATATAAAAACATACTTGATAAACAACTATTAACTGCTTATATTTGTAAGGTGCAATAAAATAATTTAAGGCATTCTACTTATTAAAGTAAAATAAATTTACCACACTTCTTAAGTTTATAATCTTTTGATAATATTTTAAAAATATAAAAAGCCAGAAGATAAATATTTTAGGTTTTGCAGACCAATAGAGTCATGCTGCATATTCTTTTAGAAAACCTTTCAAAAATATAAAAACCATTCTTAGCTCATGATCTACAGAAGAACAAGCAGGACACAGCCAGCTGAATATATTTTATAGACTCCGTATAAAATAACTTTCTAATTATAAAATAAACCTGAAATCCTGAAAGGCATAATATTTTACCCAAGTCAGTAATCATTTTAATAGCTGAATAGACCATAATCCAATATACGTTAGATAAGGGAAACGTATTTGACCTTTGCTTATACCACAGAAGGCAAATACATCTTTCAGCTTAGAAGAGAGTACGGTATAAAATTAAAATTTACTAAAATAATCAGAGGTAAAATGAAGAGGCAATTGTTAAGAGTTAGAGATGTTACTTAATGCACTATGATTCATTTTATTTTATTCTCCCTAACCTTCAATCTTTAAAATGAATTATTATAAAATGTGTTCTAACTCATCATGAAATACAGAAGTTATTAATTTGAAGTTAGAAAACAAATTTACTTCCTGGAAAATTTAAATAAATTATCACCAATCCCCATCCACTGTTTGACCACAGAACTGAGTAGGGTTAGCAGTATTTTTAAAAATGGCAACTAAGATGACAGTTCATTTACAAAGTTGAAAGAGACTTATGATTAAACCAAAATGACCATATGCAATCAAAACTCAGTCACTGAATGAAAAATGTCAAATACAATCTTAAATGCAATTTGCTAACAAATATTTTTAAAATTCACTGCTCATACAAACATTTTGGTTGATTTGAAGGTCAACTTCTTTTCTAAATAAAGTCTTACCTGTCTGAGGCCCATCGTCCATAACAATGCCTAAATCAAATTTTGTAATCCCATGACTAAAATTCCAAATTAACCACCTATTTGCCTGGTATCTAAAGCACACTAAGTGTTTACTACTGGGTTTTTAAAGAAATTAGATATAAAGACAAATAGTATTTCCATGGAATAGAGCAATATGCTATTTATGGGGGGTAGTGTCACCTGCAGAACAGTCTTCAAACTTCACTGTCATAGAGAGAAAAGCAAGAAGTTCAAGAAAACCTTCTTTGGTAAGGAAATACATTCCTGTCCTCTCATTATCTAGATTTACCAAAACACTGTTTCTCAATGGTGTGGTCCCAAGATGACCTGCATGAGAATCAACTAAAGGGGGTGGAGTGGAATAGGAGAAATGGTGTTTAGCATTAAGAGTTTATGCATATTTAATTTTGAGAACAATAACAAGTTGTAGGAGATGAGTTTGGAGAAGTAGCAGGTTTTGTTTGTACAGAGCCTTAAAAGCCATAATAAAGAATCCAGATTTCATTTTTAAAGTTAGAAAAACACTGGAAGGTTTTGGTAATTCTGGATGTTGTAGGGCAAAATACAAAGGGTGAGAGACTGGCTGCCAGGAAATGAGTTAAGAGGCTACTACAATAGCTGAGGTGAGAAGTAGTGGTGGATTTGATTAGGGTAGTAGAATAGTGGTAGTGATTAAGTGGTTAGAAATAAGATAAATTTTGTCAATGGGCTGAAACTGAAGTATGAGTATTAGAGAAAGCAAGGATGACTCCCTGTTTACAGATCTGTCTCAGTAAAGGATACTGGATGAAAGTGAAGGAAAGAGTGGGTTTAGGCTGGAATTAGGAGAAGACAGAAAATTCTGTGTTTTGACATTCAGGGGGAGGTAACTATTAGGTTATATATGCAGGTCTGAAATTCATGAACTGAGTAGGAATAATTAGGAATTGCTGATAATTATTATAATTACTGATATTAATTATTATCGGTAATTTCTAATTATTCCTACTCATTATTCCTAAATATTAGGAATAATTAAGATTATCAGCCAATGGATGATATTTAAGCTATCAGATAAACCAAAGAGAAAGTAAAGGTAGGAAGAGAAAAGGTTAGAGAAATAAGTCCTGGAGTATTCCACATTTCCATGGTATGAAAGAAAGATTGGTCATTTCAGGACTGGAAAATAGCACTAGGAAAGAGAAATACTGACAGTGAATAAACTGACAGAACAGGAAACATTCTCGAACCAAGAGTTTCAAAAAAGTAGACGAGATTAACACTATCAAAGGATACTAAAGAGCTGAATTTTATAAAGACAGAAAATTGACTACTGCAATCAGTGTAGTCACACACTAGGACAATCACAATGGAGCGGGCTAAAAATAATACCTAACTAGGTTAGCCGGAGAAGGCAATGGCACCCCCACTCCAGTACTCTTGCCTGGGAAATCTCATGGATGGAGGAGCCTGGTAGGCTACAGTCCATGGGGTCGCTAAGAGTCAGATATGACTGAGTGACTTCACTTTCACGCATTGAAGAAGGAAATAGCAACCCGCTCCAGTGTTCTTGCCTGGAGAATCTCAGGGACAGAAGAGCCTGGTGGGCTTCCATCTATGGGGTTGCACAGTCAGACACAACTGACGTGACTTAGCAGAAGCAGCAGCAGCAGCAGCAGCAACTAGGTTGGAGGAACACGTGACATTTGGTGATTAGGGAAGGAAGTCCACTGGGGAATGTTCACAGGGGCATTCAACTGAGTTGACAACGTTTTATTTCTGAAACTGGGTAGTTCCTACATGGTATCTGCAATATTACTCTTTCATTCTTGAATGACTTTATAGGCAATTCTATAAATGAATTTTCCTAGATAAAGGCTTAGAGAAATAAGGTGATAGACTCAAAGACAGATTTTTTTTTTTGGTTTTCATATTAAAGACAATAAAATATATTTACTTATCTTGAGAATAACTTAGATAAAAATTTATCATGGAAGTGAGATGAGGAATAAATACCAAAGCAAAGTTCTTGGGGAGGTAAGAGCAGACAGGATCAGTGTACAAGTGGAAGATTTGGCTTTGGATAAAAGAGCATCAGATCATCTGTTGTAAGAGAAGGCAGAACAAAATATCTGCATACAGAACAGAAGTGAGATCTGGTGATGGGACAATACAGTGGGCTAAATCTCTGCTGACTATACTTGATAGCAAAATGAAGTAATCCACGGAAAGTAGTAAAGAAATATCAGAAAGCTGAGATAAGAGGGAAAAAGTAGGGAGAATGAAAAGAAAATGAAGAAAAAATTATGATAGTGGGATAGTGTAATTTGAGATTTGTGACTATAAATTTTAAATAAGGCAAGTCCCCATGGTTTGTGCTTTTACTTCATCCATGTTCAGCTACTTGGGTGCAGACATAGAGTTGGTAGAGAGCTAGGTTTAAACAGGTCTGGGAGTTTTGAAGGCAAGTACAGTGTAGAGAGAAGAGGGCAAAAAGGTTAGGAGGTTTGCAAGGGATGGATCACAATGAGAGAGCTTCCCTGGTAGCTCAGATGGTAAGGGCTCGTGGAATCTAAGCTGGGTAAGAAAGGAAGGAAGTGGGGACATGATGTGAAGTGAAGAGAAGTCTCTCAGTCGTGTTCGACTCTTTGTGACCCCATGGACTGTAGCCCACCAGTCTCCTCAGTCCATGGGATATTCCAGGCATGAATACTGGAGTGGGTTGCCATTTCCTTCTCCAGGGGATCTTCCCGACCCAGGGATCGAACGCAGGTCTTCCACATTGTAGGCAGACGCTTTACTGTCCAAGCTACCAGGGACATGACACTGGCAAACAAAAATAACGGAACTCGCATGTGCTACAAACATTAAAAGTCATACAACATAAAATCAGAGTAAAAATATCACAATGAATATGGTCTTAAAGGTCTTCTTAATATAAGGTTTCAAGTCATGCTTATAAAATGTGATTGGGCTGGATATATTAGGGGGAAATCCAAATATTAATGCTAAAAGAGATTTTATGAGATTATGCAGATAAAAAAACTAACCAAAGAATTACCATATGATCCAGCAATTCCACTTCTCAGTATACACACAAAGAAATGAAAGCAGAGACTGGAAGAGATATTTGCATACCAATGCTCACAGCAGTACTACCCAGAATAGCCAAAAGATGGGATACAACCCAAATGCTCATTAACAGATGAATAGATGAACAGAATACTTTATATATACACAATAGGATATACTAACCTTGAAAGGAAACATAATTCTGATACATGCTGTGACATGGATGAACCTTGAAGATGCTACACTAAATGAAATAAGCCAGTCATAAAAGAACAAATACTGTATGATTCCAAGAATAATGGGTACTGAGGGTAGTAAAATTCATAGACTGAAAGGTAACTGCCTGGGGCTGGAGCACTGTTTAACAGATAAAGAGCTTCATTTTAGGAAAATGAAGAAGTTCTGGGGATGGATGTCATGATGGTTGCACTACTGTATTAATGTACTTAATGTCACTGAACTGTATACTGAAAACAATTAAAATGATAAATTCTATACACATATTTTATCACAATTTTTTTAAAGAAATTTTATGCAGAAACTGATCTGAATAGTATTTGGGTTCCACAAGGCTTTCTTTAGGAATTGGAGAAGAAGGGAAAAGTTCTAACAGACTAAATCCAGGACTCTACTGCTATTTCAATTAAAGCATGTTTAAAACTATCAACTCTCATTTTACAAGTTGAAACCTTAGTAAATGAGGCTTCAAGAGTGGAATGAGCTCAGTGTCATGCAACAGATCTATGGAAAGGTCTCATTAGTGGTTTTCAGTTACTATGACCTGCAATATAATGAAATATTCCTGTAAGCCTAGAGTACTTCAGCGCTGCCCTAATGATTTAATAAAACAAACATGCAGATGAGCTCTAAAAAATATCAAAGGCATAACAGAAGGAAATGGGAAGCAACTGGATGAATATAAAATGACATCAATACTTAAAGAATTAGGGAATATAAATATTAAGAAATAATTTTGTTTTCAAGATTAGAGCAGAGAAATGAGAGATAATATCACCATAGATTCTACTGTGTATTAAAAAGATAAGGGAAAACTATTAATAACTTTAACCAATAAACTGGACAACTGAAGTGAAGCAGAAAAATTTTTTAAAAGGTATGGACTAAGAAAGTTCACTCAAGAAGAAACAGATAGCTTGAACTATCCTGTATCTGTTAAAAATAGAAACTGGAGATTTAAAAACTCCAGGCCCAGATAATTTCTCTGGCGAATTCTATCAAACATACAGTTAACAATATTCTTTGCCTGTTAATCATTAAAAACACCTGGGAGTTGTTTTATGATTGTACAAATTCTCATCCTTTCTGCTCTTGTTCTCAAGTACTTTGAGTACTTACTATGCATAAGGCAATGTGCTATATGCTACTGGTACTAGTAAAATAAATGCTGTGTGTATGTTAGTTACTCAGTAGTGTTCAATTCTTTGCGACCCCATGGACTGCAGCCAGCCAGGCTCCTCTGTCCATGGAAATCTGCAGGCAAGGATACTGGAGTGGAATATTGCCATTCCCTTCTCCAGGGGGATCTTTCCAGCCGAGGGATTGAACCTGGGTCTCCTGCAATGCAGTCGGATTCTTTACCATCTGAGCCAAAATAAAAGCTACATAATATTATTTTATATATTTTAAGTAATTACAATCACAGAAGAGAATTTTAACTTCAAAAGTGATACTTGCAGAAACAGAACAATACTACTATAATTCCATAATACCTAATATAATTATGTTTTATTAAGAACTTTAGTTTTACTCATAAAAATTTGTAGCCAAAACAGGATACATTCAACTCCGTTTAAAATTGCATTCTCTTAAAAACAAAACAGAAACATTTTTTAATGATTACAATATTTAACTTGTTAAAAAAAAGTAATTTGAGGTACTTACTTACTTTAAAAAGTAATGCAGCAATTTAACTGCATTGGAAACAAAGTCCAGTCCAGAACTAAAATGCAAATACTTTTTTTTCCCATTAAAGAATGCAATTTCTAATTTCAGTTGAATGATATTTTGTACCTTATTGATGTTTGGCTCCTCCATCATAGAATTTTTGATGGTTTCACAGTTGTCCTCTAATGACTTCATCAAGAAAGAATAACCATATGACAAAGAGTAAAGATGAGATGTAACATGTAAAATACTGGGGATATTTCTTTTTATTTTTAATCAAATTTACTAGAAGACAATACTGAACTATTTTTTAAAATTTCATATATTTTAAACGAAGTATGTGTGGAGAGGCATGATTGGGGGTTGGAGAAAACTTAATCCCTCAGAACTCATTAACAATCACTATAAATTTTATTCTATTTCCTAAGAAATTTTTACTCACTTCACTCATTTGAAATATTGACATTTAAGCAAGATTAAGTCCAGAGTACTTTACACTACAAATTTCAGAGCTACTAGTGCCAGAGTATCATCAAATGAAAATTAAAGTCAAATTGTTCTCTTACACACTATTAAGTCTTGTCTCCATTACGATATCTCATTCCTCAAGGAAAATCTCCTGATTAGAAACTCTGATTTCAAGATTTCTAACTCCTTCTCTTAACTTAGCAGAAATAGTCAATAAAATGCTTGGAGCCACATATTCTTTTTAAAAGAGGATATTAGCACTTGTTAAAGAAGGAGATGGTTCACGACCTTTAGTTCTTAGAAAATGAAACAAAACAAAAAAAGAAACTGAGGATTAAGATGACAGCTGTCAAGCATTTTTGGGCGGTTGGGACTGATTAGGATATAGTCTATTTGCAGCTATCTATATTTGTATTTTACTTTTAAATAAGTACAAACAGTGAAGGACTTCTATTTTAAAAATACATGTGCCAGCAAACTATATTATACAGGAAAAGAAAAGATCTGAGGATACACCAGAACTTTAATGTCAGATGAAGAAAATTAGATTCCAAACATGTATAGGAATAAAGAAACAGCAGCACTCTCAAAATACTCTCCAACATCTAATGTAAATATAGGGCCTGTCATGTATTTATTTTCTAACCATTTGAAAAGTCACAGAGACTTGGGCTCAACTATTAAGTAATCAGCCTCCAATTAAAATAAATAAATTTATACTTAAAAATCATCATTTTATAAAACAGAGAGATGGAAGGTAATTTTGAAAATACTGCAAAAAGCCAGTCAACTTTCCAGTAAAGACTGAATAATTCTGTACCAACTCTATAAAGTTAATATTTTATTTAACTCCATTTAATCTATGCTTTACTAGGTAAAATTTTTCTTTTCATATTTCCTTCATGAAAATGTCACTATCACTGTTTAGAATAAGACAACAAAGCAGTATAAATTTCTCATAACTGCCATTAATCATGCTGGGTTTTAAACAAGTTAAATCTGCTAGTCAAATACTGGAAAGTGTATTTATTTTGGAAATAAAAAACTAAAACCAGAGAAGATATTTAGCTAAATGATAACTAAAATCTTTTATAGTCTAGCATCCATATTCATGATTCTTATTAAAATAATTACAATACAAAAATAACTAAAATTTTCTTAAGATATTATGAAACTCCTAAGAAAACTAAGAATAAAGCAGCAGATGAGTTTAACAGGTACATCTATACTCATTTTCCCATTACCATTTCTTATGCATTCTGGGTTAGTTATGCTCTATTCCCTTAATGATTCTACTTCCTGATTCAACTAGACAATCTAGTAGCAAACTAGTTTTTTGTTTTGTTTGTTTTGAGAATAATTTCATGTCCCAAATGCCCTAAATATATCAGCAGTGGAGAAATGTTTTTATTTTCACAACTATATTTATCAAATACAGCAATGGCTTTTAAAAATAATTTTGTACCTGAAGTTACTATGCTCAATTTGCATGTTCATATTACAAGGTGCATCAAAGAAATTAAAGTAGTAATAACAAGCATAGTAAAATATGCTTTTATTCAGAATGCAGCAGCACTTTGTATATCATTGTGAGGCTTTAACTTGGAACATATTATTTTAGTCAAAGGTACCTTTAAAATAAGAAACATTACCTCACCAGTCACATTCTAATTACTCTGACACTCTTATACAGCACAATTTTCAATTTTATTTATCCAAAGGTTTTCTTCAACTGTTTTAAAGTAATATATATATAAAATATTTAAGATATGTCTCAACAAAGGTTAAAAAGAAATACGTTAACTTGTACTCTATTTAACTGTATCTATTGTTTGACTAGATAAGTATCAAAAGTCTTCTAAGTTAGCAAGAATACTATGTATTTTGTTTCCTGACTTGGCTAATTCAAATATATTTACATAATCAGGCAAACAGTAAATAATAACACATGCAGTTGCCTCTAACAAATTAGTTCTTAAACTGACAGACAAAACATAATTAATTTTCCTTTTCCAATAAGGTTAGATGTCATCTTGCTTTTTGCTAACTTGTCTTTAAGAAGCCATTCTATTTCCTTATCTTTCCAACTGAAATGTCTTCCTTTTTCCTCCCACTTCAAAAACTGAAAAGCCTGCTTTCAGATTAGTTCAGAGCTTCTCAAAGTGTGATGATCCATAACCAGCCACCAGTCTTGAACTCTCTGTCACCAATATATGAGAAAATAAGGAATTGACTACATCACTAAACCCACTGCTTAATTTATACAATACTTCTTCATAGCAAAATTATTTAAAATAAAGAAGCAATATGTTAATTTATATTCCAGTACAAGTCCCCCATATCAAACTGGACTTATGAGTAGCACTGAACTAAATGAGAAAAATAATCTGTATTATGATAACATTAAGGTATAATCAACCAATTACAGTATAATTATAAACTGAGATTATAAAACTGTACTAAGTATAATCAATACAATAAAAAGAAAATGTAAATATTTGATATGTTTTTCAGTATAAAAACCTAGTTTCAATGAAACTTCTAAGATAAACTTTATCACATGAAAAGGATGGGAAATTTCCCCTTTGTCTCAAATGGTAGTCATGACAACTCAAAATCAGGAAACAAGATACAGAATTCTAAGTTAAACAGTATCTTTTGGGGGAAAAAAAGTCCCAACTACATCTGAATTAGTTACTTTAAACTAGTTAGGAAAATACCAACTCTCTCTATGAATTAACATACATGTTTATGACATAAAAAATGAATTTTTATAAAAGTCTGTAAAATACAATAGTTAAAAATACAAGGCATTAATAACAAAATAGCAAACAAGTTTTAATTTATACAGACCTCATTTAGACACCTTTTCTTTGTGAATATATTTCTGATAAAGGTTTCTTGAATTTCTTCCTGCTTCACCAAGTACTGCCAAAGTCTCTTCACAGACAGTGCCAGATGGTGTTTAGATCTACAGAGAGGCAATATATTTCACTATACACTTCAGAGATTTCTGATTAACCTGATTACATTCCTTTGGTGCTATATGAATGATTATAATAATAAGTTATCTAGAATCAGACCACATCATCTAGGGTAGTAATCAGTAATACTTTTCTTAAAAGAAGAGACAGTAAATATTTCAGTCTTTGTAGGCCATATGTTCTCTCCTACAACCACATAACTTCACCACTGAAGTGGGAAAGCATCCACAGGTAATACTAAAATGAAAAGGTGTGGATATAACCATAAACCTTTATGGACAACACAGAAGGAGGTGTGGATTTGGCCCCATGGTTTGCAGTTGGCTGACCTTTAACCTAAGAATGTAAGATCTAACAAGAGAGGTATGCTTCCTAGAAGAGATCCAGAAGCAATGCCACTCAAAGTGTTGACTGTGAACATGTACTAGCCCATGAACTCTGTTACTGATGAGCAATGAGGGAAGAGCCTGTGAAAGAATGGAAACCAACCATGTCACTGAGCCACGAAGTAACAGTTTATTCAGTTAACATTTTCTGTAGTAATTTTCTTAAGGAAGCAAGCACTGAACTGATTTATCTTTTGGTACAAATGCTTTATTTCTTCATGTACAGTAAAACAGTTTGCTAAAAAACTATTCCAAATAGCTCTGCTCCCAAGCAGGTGTTAGGAAACACTGGCCAACAGTTCAAATCCAGCCTATCTTTCATATTCAAAAATAAAGTTTATTGACTCTATTATATTTAGAAAAGATAAGCAACAAGGACCCATTGTATAGCACAGGAAACTTGGCTCAATATTCTGTAATAACCTAAATGAGAAAACAATTTTACAAAGAATGGATACTTGTATCGGTATAAGTGAATTACATCTATAACTAACAGATCATTGTTAATCAATTATACTCCTATATAAAAATTCACTGGATCACAGCTATGCCCATTCACTTATTGTTTATGGTTGCTTTCACTCTCCAGTGGCAGGGCTGAATAGCTCCAACAAGGACTGTAGGGCCAGCAAAGCCTAAAATGTTTACTATATAAATCTTTGTCAGAAATGTTTGCTAAAATCCAGACTACAATATGCATCACACAAAGACAGATATGAGCCCAAAACAGCAAATTAAATGTAAGAAGTACTAAAACATTTCTTCTTGAAATACCACTAATATTCTGACTTAGTAAAACTCAGAATAGTATCCATATGAAAACCTACTTGAAAGGAGTGTTTGTAGGTTCCAGTAAAGCTTTGTGGCGGAGAATTGCAGGACCTGCAGAAACACTCTCTTCAGAGGTATGACTTGCAATGAAGTTTTGAGGTGGTCCCCCGTGGATTTCAAGTCGTCGGAGAAGAACTTGTTCCCAGCACTGAAGAGTTTTTAGAACAGCATGACAAAGTGGTGAACTAACTGGAAGCTCTAAAAAGAGAAAATTGGCCCACATTTATCTTCTGCAATAAAATGCTATATTCAATCTTAAAAACGACTGAAATAAGATATACACATTTTGGTAGAGGAGACGTGAAAGAGAGGTGAGCACAGAAATCCAGACGACTGAAAAGAAGGATGCTGTAAATCTGTATGGCATTTCAACATAATTAGTGGCCTAGGATAACAAAAAAAAAGGGCAATCTAGGTCAAAATTATATCATACCTTTACTACTAGAACTTGAAATAACATTTGCGACTTGTGATTTAAATAACTGCTATAGGAATTACTGCATCTGACTTTAATTTCATATGAAAAAAATGTTGTACCTGAATATCATACAAATATGTCTGGATGGAAAATCAGTTGCCTTAAATCCTTGTATCAGCCCAATTTCTGCACAGCATATAACTTAGACTTCTTTTGAGTATTAAAACAATACACAAGATTTTTAAAAAAAGTGAAATAATACTACAAAACTCAACACTTCATATTTTACATTTCCATATTCCTAAATCCTGATCCTACTTCCAATCTTCAGCTATTCTTGCTTTTTACCTTCAAAAATCTAAATAGTAGGCTTACTGCAAATTCTTGAGTTTTTTTCAAGTTTAGAAGTGATCTACTGATTTACTAGTATGGAATATGAGAAAAACTTCCCTTCTCTCCATCAATCCAATATAGTCCATAATAATTTTTGGTTAAATTAGTATTTTAGCATCTACCACATACATATAAAAATACGGATCACAGCTAATTTACTTGGTATACTGCCATGCCCCTTTCTTTCCTATACACTGGAGTTAATAATTACTACATTTTTGCTTTTGTTAGTCTCCTGTGTGTCTACAACTAGGAAATACCCAACTCTTTGACTAGAGCTATAAACACAGTCTTGGTGCAGTTAATGACATCAGCTGCACATTCCCTGCTTTCTTGGATCCTGTCTTTCTAACAGCAACTAACAATATGACAGACTCATTTATAGACGGTTGCTTTGGTTAAAAGAACCCAATCTTACCAGCAGGAAGTTACTAAACTTTTTCTCCAGTATTTGAAAAAAAAATACAAAACAGTAAATCAAAAGCAATGGCAATATTAGTTCATGTTAAGCTATGTATTACCTGCAAGATCATGACCTGCAAAAGGATAGAAAGTCTTCAAATTGCTGAGCACCAGCTGTACCATTGCCAAACGCATCAATGACCAACTATAAATAAAGCAATAGATTTGTTAAAAATTTACTTAGGGATTGACAAGACTACACTACTCTTTGTCCCAGTAACTCACTACTAGGAATCTACCCTGAAGATATACCTCCACAAAAACAAAACAATATACACACGCAGTTTACTAATGTCAGCATTATCTGCAATAGCAAAAGAGTATAAACAACAAAATTATCCATCAGGAGAGTAACGACTGAATAACTAGCTTTAAATCATGGAATATTTTAGGGTAGCCATAAAAAGAACAAAAAAGGATCTCTAAATGTTAATATGAAGTGAACTTTAGCATGTATTAATAAATAAAAAGCAAGCTATAAACATTACATATAATATGGTATCTACTACCTTCTGTGTAACAAAGCAGCAGAAATAAGATTTTATATACACACAGAGACACACACACAAGCTTATTTTTTGAAAACAGAAGGATAAACCAGAAACTCATATGAATGAGTATCTGTAAACAGCACAGAGGAAGGACTCAGCTGGAAGAGATATGCTTGAAGATTTGATTTTTAAAAAATTAAACAGAGACATTTTGGCTTCTTTCTTTTGCAAGTGAAAAATTTATTCCTTAGAGTACTGGTTTTTATTAGTCTAAACTGTCATAAAGTACACAATCAAAAATTAACTGTGGAATTACTGTTATGGGAGGGAACGTAACAATTCAGATCTAGGTTATAATTCATCAAGCTAGTCATTTCACATGTATTATTTTCAAAATTAAAAACCAATATTTTTTAAAGAAGCTTAAAATTAAATATTCCATACCTATATGAATTTGAGTTAGAATGTTCCTGGAGATGGAAATCTGAAGCTAAAACATCATCGTCATCATCATCACTTTCCAGACTCTCCTCTGAATCATATTCAGCTCTACCTTGGGAAGCAGGTAGAAATGGCTAAAAGAAAAAAGTTATAGAATTTATGATCCAACTATATGACTTAATAATACATGCAATTAAATAGCCTAATATCAGCAATTTATCCCATTTTTGAGTACTTCATTATAAGAAAGTAAAGTATCAAGTAATTGGCTGCTGCTTTTTGATAGTCTATGCCTTCAATACCACTTTAGTTGGTTCCCTTATTTAGTCATCATATCAAGAAAAATTTATTCAGTATCCACTATGTATCAAAAGTATACTCAATGTAAGAAAATTTAAGACATATACGCAGTCACTGCTCTCACATAACATATTTTAGTGGGGAAAAATAGGCAAATACTAGAAAATTAAATATAAATTGAATTTAGCTGTGTTATAAAGAAAAAACAGACAGCACTGGGAATAAGAATAAGAGCTGAGATAAGCTAACCATGAAAGGCCTCTTTGAAAAGTGTAATTTAAGTGAGACTTAAAAGGACAAGAAGGAATAAGCCATATCACGAGAGGGAAGAAAAGCATTTTAGGCAGTAGTAATAGTATGTAAAAAGGCTTTAATAAAGGAAAAAAGTTTGGCATGAGAAAAAGAATTTGGCTGAAGGCTACTAAAGCAAGAGGATAGTGTTGGCAAAAAAAAATAGAAGAGAATAGCATGTGACAGATAAGGTAGGGTTTTTTGAACAACACAGTAAAGACTGTAATGGAATGCCACCAACGAACTTTAAGTAGAGTACAGGTATTGATATTTATGCTTTTAGGAGAATCACTATGTCCACAGCCTTTTTAGAGAAAAGTCAAATGCGAAGAGTAGAAACGGGAGACATCAGAAACTAAGGCCAAGAGCTGGCAGTCTGGATACAAGTGTCAGTCATGGAGATGGAGATAAATAACACATTCACAGTATACCTGGGGGAATGCATTGATAGATTTACTGATCAACTTGGAGAGCAAGGGAAAGAGAAGGAAAAGACAATTTCTGGGTTTCTGCTTGAGCAACTACATGGATGAAGATGCCAATTACTAAGATGGGAAGACTCTAGTTGTGACAGGAGAATTACTGAAGAAAATAAAAAACCCAAATCTTAAAGACCAAGATTCACAGGTCAAGTAGAAAAGGAAGGATAAAGAAAGAATACTTCAAAGGAATAAAGAACAAAGTTAGGAAGTAAACTAGAAGAGACTGATATCAAGAGAACGAGATAAAAGCAACTCAGAATGGAAGAAACGGTCACATGCTTGAACCTGCTGCTAAGAGGTCAAGTAAGATGATGATAAAGAAGTTTCCATTATATTTGATAACAGAATGGGTGCCACTTGAATCTTAGTAATAGCAGTTTCAGGGGGCAGTTGTGTCAGAAGTCATACACTGACTACAAGTGAAGGTGACCTACGGTAATAAGAGAGATAATATGTATGCACTTTTGAAAAGTTGAATGAGAATGAGAAGCAGAAAACTGGGATAACAGCTGGAAAAAACTGGGGTGGGTGGTCAAAGCAGTATTTGGGATGTGAGACAGCAGACCACTATTCTGTTCTGTTGGGAAAAGACAATAGAGAAGACAGAAGGCTAGAGAAGAAAAGCAAGGACAGGATTCAGACTAGCACTAAAGCCTTTGATAGGAAAGATGTTTCCTCAATAGTAAATAAGAGGAGAGAATAAGATGGGAGATTCATGACAAAGTGATGAAAGAATTTTGTCTGATTCTTTTTTTTTTTTAATGACTTATGAGGTCATCAGTTGAGTGAGGATGAAAGAAGAGATGTGGGAAATTTGAGAAGAAAACAAAATCTTGGATTCAAAGAAGCTGAATAAAGAAACACAGCAGGAGGAGTAGAACTTCTGGAAGAACTGAGCGAATAGCTTGGTAGTCCTCTGCTCAAAAAGCAGAAATGTGCTGCACTATGCTTAGTCGCTGGGTCATGTCTGACTGTGACCCCATGAACTGTACCCCACCAGGCTCCTCTGTACATGGGGATTCTCCAGGCAAGAATACTGGAGTGGGTTGCCTTTCCCTTCTCCAGGGAATCTTCCCAACCCATGATCAACCCCAGGTCTCCAGCACTGCAGGTGGATTATTTACCATCTGAGCCACCAGGGAAACCCAACAAAGTTGTCAAAACAATCATTTAAAGATACTGGAAACTGATCAAACACACAGAGAAGTATTTATTCAAGAAAAACTTCTGAGGGACTCCCGTGGTGTTCCAGTGGTTAAGATTCTGCACTTCCACTACCAGGGGCGCAGGTTCGATCCCTGGCTCAGGGAACTAGGATCCCGCATGTTGTGTGATCAGGAGAAACAACAACAACAACAACAACTACTCAATCTCTGGTAAAAGTGAGCATCTAGCATTTTGGCCAGGGGCTATTTCTAGCCCGACCCCTGCCCTCTGTGACTCATTTGTTCTATCAGTCTGTGAAGACAACTTGGTTGCCTGGCCAGAGAGGGCTGTCTTTAATAAGAATTCCATGCCCACAAATCCAGAGAAAACCACAATTTGGAAGGATACATGTACCCCAATGTTCACTGCAGCACCACTTAAAATAGCCAGGACATGGAAACAATCTAAGTAGTGTCTATCAATAGATGAATGAAAGAATGATGTGCTGTGCATGTTTCTCCATCATAAAAAGAATGAAATAATGCTGAAGACTGACCTAGAGATTATCATAAGAAGTGAAGTCAAAAGAGATAGACAAAGACAGAAAGACAGATACCATATGCTATTACTCATAGGTGAAATCTAAAATATGACATATATGAACTTATCCGTGAAACACAAACAGACTCACAGACATAGAAAACAGACTTGGGGTGGGGAATGGGACTTTAGGATTAGTGGATGGAAACTATTATATAGAGAATGGGTAAACTATAAGGTCCTAGTATATAGCACAGGGAACTACTGATATATTCAATATTCTGTGGTAAATCATAATGAAAAACATGAAGAAGAATATAACTGGATAACCTTGCTATAAAACAAAAATTAACACAACATTGTGAATCAACTATACTTCAATAAATTAAAAAAAAATTCCATGCCCAGCAGCATTGTCAAAAATAAGAGTATTCAGTAGCAAACAATTAGGGAAGGCCAACATCTCAGACAGGAAAGGATCTGCCTGTAATGAAGGAGACCTGGGTTCGATCCCTGGGTGGGGAAGATCCCCTGGAGAACAGAATGGCAACCCACTCCAGCTGCACCTGTTATTCTTGTCTGGAGAATTCCATGGATAGAGGAGCCTGCTGGGTTATAGTCCATGGGGTCACAAAGAGTTGGATGGGACTGAGTGGACTAATACTTTCACATCTCAACTAGCCTCATTACACACTGGAACAAAGGCAGACCAGTCAGAAATTTAACCAAATCCAGGAACAAGACAACTAAAGAAGGCCATGATAATCAAGAATCATATAGCCAGCAAAAGGAACTATGCTTCAAAAATGAAGATGAAATATACTTCAATATAAATAAAGCATATAATAAACATTTGCTGAATGAATCAATGACTGCAAAAGGCAATGTGAAACAGGTGATATAAATGCCCTTCTTTATCCTGAAGCATATTGGATATGAGAAAAACAAAATCTACTGCCTAACAGGACTCAGGGATTAGTGTCATTAGGAAATAGTGAGGAGTCAATTAATACAAGGTAGTAAGGAAAAAAATCTAGAAGTTCAGAATGTGAAGAATTTGGTCCACAGACAGAAGAAGAAGAGGATATATACAAGAAGTTCTTCTAGGCATGGTAGGACAAGAATGTAAAACTACAGATGCAAGTTGCAACCATGCAAAGCAAATCTTAACAATCAATGAAAAAACTACAAGTGTTCTATGATTATTAACAAATTCATCAAAACACTAAAAAACTCTTACAGTCAACTATAAATGCATAGGAAAAAGAAAATAGTAAAAATAATATTTAGTATACTGGTTTTCCAGTGGTCATGTATGGATGTGAGAGTGGGACTGTGAAGAAAGCTGAGCGCTGAAGAATTGATGCTTTTGAACTGTGGTATTGGAGAAGACTCTTGAGAGTCCCTTGGATTGCAAGGAGATCCAACCAGTCCATCCTAAACAAGATCAGTCCTGGGTGTTCATTGGAAGGACTGATGCTGAAGCTGAAACTCCACTACTTTGGCCACCTCATGTGAAGAGTTGACTCATTGGAAAAGACCCTGATGCTGGGAGGGACTGGGGGCAGGAGGGAAGGGGACAACAGAGGATGAGATGGCTGGATGGTATCACCGACTCGAAGGACATGGGTTTGGGTAAACTCTGGGAGTTGGTGATGGACAGGGAGGCCTGGCATGCTGTGGTTCACGGGGTCCCAAAGAGGTGGACACGACTGAGCAGCTGAAATGAACTGCAAATTAGAATCAGTGAGAATTTAAAAAGTGATTTATTTCTTTGTAAAAATTTATCAAGAAAACTTTGAATAGTGCTGGCCTTCTAATTTTATAAAACCCAGAATACAAAGCAAGTATCTTTTCTAATTGTTAGCAAATTGTCAATTCCTTTCTAACTTTGTATCAATATCCAATCTTTTATTGCACTTTCAATGTTGTGAAATATTACCCAGAGTTCTTTTAATGTGAAAGTTTTTTGGTTTCTTTTCTCCAATTTCAGTATCTCTAGGTCATCTCCATCCTTTGTCAAACTTTCCTCATTTATGTTGATAAGCTGGTCCTCAATAATTTCCCTTGGGTGCATATCTAAAGTCTCTCAAATGACAGCAATGTTAAATCCCAGAGTTAGCTATTTTTCTAAAAGTTTATTTATATTTGATTTGAATTTTATTTCCAGTACTCATTTTCATTTCCAGTTGCACTTGACTTTGTCAGCTAATTTCCTGTTCTGATTAGCCATTTTTGAAAACGTCACTTGCATTTATTATGGGAGGTAGGGTGGCAAGACAACTAACTACATGCTTATCTGTGTATGAAATGAATACTGAATAAAAGGTACTAAATGACCAATCACTAACAGACTTTGAAAGAACTGTTGTGATTTGGTCACTGATCAAGTTGCATCTATTGTTTATACAGTGATTTGTGGACTAAGCTAGCATGAAAGTCTGTACTTTATGCAATTACTCATACTGAATAAATTGTGGTAACTTTAAACTTGAACAATATTGTTGAGGGATTGATGTTATTTAAAAACTGAAATCTGAGTACATCAGGACAATGCAGGACTACAGTATAGGAAAGGAACTAGAGTTTGGATGGCACTTTGACTTCTGGCAATCTTGATTCCTTCATCACTACCAAGTACATTACCATGTGGAAAAGAGAAAGGTAAGCCACTCCAGTATTCTTACCTGGAGAGTCCCATGGACAGAGGAACCTAGCTGGCTACAGTCTATGGGGTTGCAAAAGAGTCAGACAAGAATGAGCAACTAACATTCACACACACATTAGCATTAATGTGGCAGCCAATTATCTTTTCATCTTCCTAAGAATGTTGCATTGTTTAAAATGTAAAAATCTTAATTTATACAAGAATTATCTTAAAAAATAGTTGAAATATGCCCAAAATATTTTAGGATATATTCTGTGATAATTTATCCTGATAAAATGAACATTTTCTAAACCTGTGTGGGAAAATATTTGGAAACACCAACAATTACACTTAAACATTTTCATTTCTGTTTAACTATACAAATCATCATTTGGATAACACTTGTATTACCTTGGCAATGAAATAGTCCCAGATACTGAGCTCAGGTGGAATGAACTTCTCCTTAACTATCAGTGTCTCCTGGCTTACTGGTGGTGAGGAAGAGGTCATTGAGGCAGATTCTCTGCAAGACATTTTTGATGGCCTAAAACGTTTGTTCTGTTTTTCTCCTTCTTCCACTAGTGAAGAAACTAATAAGAACAAAACAAAGCATTACCAAAATAAGCACAATTTTCATTGTACTGATTTCATCTATTTTTACATAAGACTTAAGGTTAACTACAAATAAGTACATACACAAAACTGAGATTACTATGATAGTAAGGTAAGTGAGACAAAAATCATCTTGTATAGCCATCTTTGTTTTTATCTCATCTTGTCCCTTACTCTCTGAATGTTCATTTATTTATTGTATATGTAAATTATATACAGAAGAGGATGTACTATCTTCCTATAAGTGAGTCCATAATTTAGCTAAGACTATGACAAAAAGTATCTACATCTTGTTTTTTTTAAGAATTTCATGGGTCAGGGCAGGAAAACAGTATCATGAGATGTCAATATTAATTAAAGACAATGATTCTAAGATTCTTCAGCAATCACTTGGCCTTTTATCCCCTAAAAACTACTACTAATTTTTCATTGAAAATATTAAAAAGACCACAACTACTTACTAAACTGATTCAGACTTTTAGAATGGTTAGAGATAGAATTTTCTAGATAGAATACAAAGAAGAGGAAGAAAATGCAGTTTTTATTGTTTTAACTTTTAAACACTTTAGTCAATATTCCATTATTTTACCTTAGAATATTAAGGGCATAAGCAAAGAAAAACAAGTTATACAAATCTTTAATCAAGACTAAGTAACAAGATGCAAATCACCAATAGAAAATGCCTATCTCCTGGACATAGGCATGGTCTAATAGATAGGTAAACAACTCCATATTAAGGCAAACTAATATTCTTTTTCAATGATTCTAGCAAGAAGTTACTCACCTTCCAAGGAATACAAGTATTTGTGCTGTAATACAATTTTGCTTTATTACTTGAAGCTACTCAGCTTGCATAAATAGCATGCTCATGCATTATATCAAGTTACAGCCAAGCTGACTCTAATAGAATAGTTTAGTTATTTCAGAAAAAAATAAAATAATACGCATGAAATTAGTATACTAAGAGACTGCTAAAAAGTGGTATGATTATTACATAATCTTTCAAATGACTTTAAAAGAACCATCATATCAATGTGTAATTTTTTCCTCTGGTCTTATAAACAACTGATAATCAACAATCATGTTTCTAATATATCTGTTGCATACATTTATATACGTTCTAAAACTTAATGGTTTTACCAAATTGTCACTGAGTAAAAATTTACAATTTAAAGGTATTTTTAATCTGTCAAAAATTAATGCTGTGTTCCAAGATAAATGTCATTTGACTCCAATATTACTATTCTGCTTATTTTGTTTTTAGATTATAAGAAGGCATATGATGTGAACATAGATGTTTGGGGGAAAAATAAAACCTACGAGGCTAAATTCATAGTTTTACCAAGTTTGCTAAGTCATAAAAATAAGTAGAGTTTTTAAAGCAAAGTTTTGTTTTGTTTTCAGTTTTTAAAAGGGGGAAAAACATTTCAAAGTACAGTGTGTGAACCCAGGCACATGACATGAAAATGAAATTAACCGCACTATGGGGAAATGTTTAAAATTACAAATTCAACCTCAGAAGGAAAAAACTTATTAAACACTGCTGATGAACAAGGAGAACAGGGGGAAATGGCAAACAGGTTCACAGTACTGAATGATATATTACAGGAAATGTTACAAGTAAAAAGACTTAGTGGTATCTCCTAGGAAACAAGAAATGACCTGAAGCTTGTCATTAGAGTAGATGCACCCACTTTTCCCTCAAACTGCAGCAAGACCTAAGACAATTTTATGGCTTAAATCATGCTGGATTCAAGTAGTCTTGAAGCTCAGGGGCACTGCAATAGAGACTATATATACTGCTGTTGGGTGCTTCACCATTTGTTTTTGAAAAAAGCTAGTAATAAAATATCAAGCCATGTGCATGCCACTCTGTGGATACAAACTGACTGTTCTGCTCCATTATTAAGGTAGTAAATGGCTACTTTAATAGTAATAAAAGAAAAATCAGCATTAGGGAGAAATGAAAAGGAATTTGGATATAAGAGACCTTGTGAATTATAAGGAGCATCAAGAAGCTAGCAAGTGGGTTAACAAAAACTAAGTTATACATGGGAATTAATGACAATTCTTTCATCTGCAAGTATTATGAAACACAACAAAAATTCTTAAAATATTTTGCTTTGCTTTATAAATGCAATAAAAAGCAAAAGTATGGATTTCTAACTGTTAACAGAAAAAAAAGCAATTTTTCAAAAACTGCTACTGCTCAACTATCTACTTTAAAAGTTTACCATAATAACAAAATAACTCCATGAAATACACCCAGACTAGTTTTAATTAATTAATTTAAAAAACCAAATCCCGTATTAACATATGTGTAAATCACAAAGTAAATTAAGTTTGATTAAAAATATGATTTATGTACAATAACATTTTTGTTAAGAATTCTGACCTGCTAAGCTAGTCTAGTAAAAATCATCTACCATTTTCTCATATTACAAAGCTTAAGTCATATTTAAATTTTATGTCATTAACAGTACATTAACTATATAATAGACTTGTAGAGAGAAAAATATAGTTCATAAGATCATTTTTATAAAGTATTCTAGAATCAGAATTTATACCAGAACAAGGAAAACAGTGACTTTTAAAAACTTCACAGTACTAAGTGTATAAAAAAACTTTTAAAAAGATTTTCAAGGGTTATAAGGAAAGTATTTCATCTTCAATATACAATACATTGATACTGAATAGCTGAATAGATTGTCAGGAAAATTAAATGTTCTAGACTTATCCATTTTCATTTTGCTATACTTAAACACTAAAAAATAAATATATACATTATTTTTCACTGAATTCAGATCAACTTTTCTAATACATCTTTTTATTCCCTTGGTCAACAATGTATACTGAATATTATCTAATGCAATTACACTCCTGGGACATCATGATTATATTTAACAGTAACTCAAACACACAAGGCTACTTACTTACAACTGAAAATTTATCAAGCTGCTGTGCTGCTTTAGTTGGAGTGCTTTCAGAACAACATAATAATACCTTCAAAAACTGAGATTTCAGAACTTTGCCTTACACTGAAAGTCACCACCACTTGTCCCTTTGCCAATTTTCTGTTCTCAGATTTTGTCTCTCCAACTGTCAGTTTATCTGCCTCACAGGACTGCTACTTCTAATTACTACTACTGCCTTTGCTATTTACTATCTTCACTTCTTCCCTTTTTTCTGTTTTTCTATTTTTTCCTACCAGCTCCTTTACAAACTAAATCAGCTTTAGAAACAGCATGCCTTGGCTTCATCGTTAAATGAGTGTACTCTTTTTCTTCTAGGTAACACACTGATTAATCATATCATGCATGTTTTCTGTAAACGCTCTTTCAGTTACATCCATGACGGATTATATTCAGAATAGTTTCTGAGTTCTTATTGACAGATGAGCATCACAAAATTTATATGTGGCTATACCCAGCCTCACCACTGAGTAAACCATATGTTTTAAGTATCCTGTATTATTTGGACACCATGTCCCAATCCAAGAGGTTAAATATACAGATACAGATAATTTTTTTCACTTTGATTATTTAGGATTTGATAAGTGGTGAGATAAGAGTTTATTACATGGTATTTGCAACTAAAAACAGCTCAATCTGAGTGGTTAAACAAAGAACAACCTGGACTTCGAGTAAAGCTGTTTATGTATCTGTGCTCAGAAATGTTCTAGAATTCTTAAAATTGAGACTTGCTGACTGGTTAGTAAGAATTTATTTTTAATTTTTCATAAGTGTGTGGACATTCTATTTCAAGAATTTATACCCTTTATAACATTTTACATTAACAAGATCACAGTTTTCACTTTCAGTAAGCCTATAAACTATACTCCCTCTTAGACTTTGAAAGTTCTTTAAATGAATTTAAATATCGGAAGTCAAGTATATATTCCAATGTGAATTTCATGTTAGTCTTTTCTATTTTCATCCATATAAAAAATTAAGCACTGGAAATTACTCTCTAAAAATTTCAAAGGAGACATTATAGAAATTAAAATATCATTTAAAATCTGAAAGCCAAAATTATCACTTATGGGCTAATAAATCACAAAAAGAAAACAAAGGCAGAAAACATCATGATTTTTTTCAGGTCAAAAGCTTGTTTCAATCTTTATAAATATATATAGTTTTAACACCAGAAAGTTTAGAAAAGATAATAGAATTGTTTAAAATATTTCCTTTACATGGTATTATGAACACTTAGAAATCCAAAATCTTTAATGGCCAGAATCATGATACGCAAACATAAAGCAGCCTTATTTGAAATGTTTTTCCAGTCACTTCAAGCCATAGTCTGATTTACCACGATTAGCACTGACATTTCTTTAGTTTTACCCATTTAAAAATACATTAAAGTCTAAGGAATAGAAAACATCAAAATGAAGAACTAAAGCAGAATAAAAGAAGCAGGGATGGTTTTCTAAAATGCTAATCATTGTTTTAAATCAAAAATATGACTTGATTAATGGAAAATTTTCAATTTTCTAAGTGCCAAACAAAATAAAATTGGCCCACTGTATCCCGACCCTTCCAAAACAACACAAAGCAAGCTGAACTGTAAAAGCCTATTTCTAAAGCTAGTATCTTGCCTGCAAGACTGGGAGGGCTATGAGAACTGATGGTTGAAAGAGCTTTGGAAAAGCCCACACACTCCATGGAGAATACCACTACCTGGTGGGGGCTAGGCATAGCAAAGTACCTTCCTGCCAAAAAAGAAGAGAGAATCTGTATTTGGGACAGAACAAAAACCATTGTTACAGTATTTTTCAAAATAAATGAAAATTTCAATAGTAAAAGATTTTAAATTACATTAAATAGTTCTAATCACTGGTGTACCATTATCTTAAAGTTTAATAATTACACCAGAAACTTCATACTGTATGTTTTCCATAAAACTATTTATTCATGCTCTAAGAAAATGGTCTGTAACATAACTTCCTGTGAATAAATTAAAATGTAATTACATTTAACAAAGTTATCATTTAGATAAATAAAGTGGTAGCCTTCAAAAATAAAGTAAAACAGATTAAAAACTAACCAGGTAAAGCTTTTGAGTGTCCTTGTTCTTTGGTGGGAACACGCGCACCTCCACCAAATACAGCAGACCACATTTTTTCATTTAGAGGGTGGGCCACAATCCGAAATAGTTCGTTACTAGAATGTGTTGCCAAGCCATGGATGAACAGACTAAGATACACTGCTGTGAGAATCTCACAAAGCAAGATCGTAAGTCCTGACTGGGCTTCCTCCCAGAAGAATTCAAAAGTTGAACCAGAGAAGTTATTCCTAGGAGAAAGAACAAATATAGCTACCATTAGCTACAACTGACAATAAATTTAATAAATAAAAAATTAACTACAATTCCTAATTTTTGAAAAGTGTTATAGCATCAGGATAAAAATATTTTCTTCCACAGTTTCATAGACCATTAGAGGTTACTGCAGTTAATGCGTAAGTGTTGAGCTATCTGTTCAATTTACACAGACACTGGAAATAACAATGTTTTTCTATTACAGCAAAAGCAAAAGTATAAAACATGATATGACAAAACATTTGCGTTATTTTAGTCCTATGATAAAGGAAAAATTAATGTTATATAACTGCATAATTTGTAGTAAATGATGAATAATGAATTGGAATCAATTCTAACAATTCTTAACAATAATTATCACACAGCAAAACCAAACCAAACCTACTTTTTCCTCATCTGATTAAGTTCAATAAAGCTAAGAAAAAACTTGTGTGTATATATATGTATACATATATATATATAGCTTTTATACCTGGCCATTGAGCTGGTGATGTATTGGGAGTTATGGCTTCATCTAAGCTTCCTGTTTTTAAGGAATGTCGATGGGGAAGCAGTACTGTCTGATACACCATTCCAGTAAACTGATTTGTTTGAAATGAACTGAGAGAAAAAAATTTAAATAATAACTATCTATAGTGACCTCCAATTGCAATAAAACAATAATAACAACAAAGAATGACCTAAAATGAATTTCACATTTAATATTTCTATGTTTGAGATCTAACATTTAGAGTAACTTAAATACAAGCTTTTGTGTATTAGTTATACTGCTTTACATCTAAGTACTATATAGTATGCTCTAGTACTATAATAAAACAAAGTGTCTTTTATATTTTCTAAATTAAAACAGATACGATAGCTTTTAAATATATTTACTGAAAGTCATAAAATACATACAAATGAGAAAACTATTATTGACCACAAATAGGAAGCTTATATATCACAAAGGTATATAATTTATATATATCAATAACAAAGTTGAAAACAAAGTCAGTTTAGGTTCAATTTGATATTTAATGGCTAGTCTAAACTACATCAGGGTAGGCTATATCAGATATATGCGCCAAATAGCAGAAGTTTAATGAAAAACATGGAAGAATGAATTAGTGTCTGGAAAATGAAGCTAGGATTTCTTCTGAAATGAACCAAAAATAAAAGAAATAAATAGATCATTTAAGAGGAAACCTAAAAGAAAAAGGGATCCACAAGTTCTAATATCTGTCTCATAAAAGGAAAGAGAAGAGAGAAGATAAAATACTTGAAGAAATAGAATAAGAGAATTGCAAAGAAAGATATAACCCCACAGTGTCAAACCATATGTTTCAAAAGCCTAGAAAAATTGCAGTGAAACCATAGGACATAAAGAAGAAAATCATAAACATCAAGGACAGTGTAAAGTTTTTCTCAGTTCCAAGCCAGTCACTCCCTCCTCTGTGTTCCCTGAGCCTTTTACTGTTTATCATGTTTATCATAATCGATGATGGAGGACACATCATTTAAGTATGATGTCATACTACATATCATTTATATGTTTATCTCTAACTAGCATGACCTTAAGGAAGGAGATCTTATTCCAGTGATATCACAATGTCTAGCATTAGGCAGTAATCAATAAAAGGCAGTTAAATAAGTTAATTATAAAGAGTTTAACTTGAGATGCATTTGCCATAAAGACAAATGCTAAAACTTTAAAGATGAAAAATGACTCAACATTTCTCCATATGCTTTTTGCATTAGCTAAAGTGGACTACTGCATACATATTCTTAAAGCAAGAGCATACCTTGTATGCTATATACATATTCCTAAAGCAAGAGAAAACCTCAGCAGTTACTACAAACATTCTTAAATTTCACAAGATATTTACCTGTAATTATGACCACCACAAAGGCACTGATAGATACAAGCAGAAAGTGAGGCTGCTAAAGTATGCATTACATATACCTGGGGGAAAAAAAACCACAAAATTAATTTATAACTTTAAAAAACCGAACCTTTTTCAAGGCCTAATATAATTAGCATTTTTTTAAAAGATGAAAAAACTATTTTGCCCTAATAAATATTTCTGCTTTTTCCTTAATCCTCATTTCTGTCTGGAAACGTCTTGCTACAAATACACAAACAGACACAAATAAAACCTGAAGCCTCTGGCAGAAATTATAAAATACACAACTGCTACCTAATTTCTATTTTAAGGGCAAAAGAGAACAGATGTTAGCTATTCAGCAGGGCAATGAGCCATGCGTTAAAAGCAAGCCCTCCATGACTCAACCTGTTCCCTCCTCAACCAAAACGTAAAGCCCTGTCTGATAATGACAGTTCACTTATGAACTATTCAAGTTACCACAGAAAACAATTTGAAGAGAGTGAAAATTTTGAGAAAGGGAAAGGTATGAGAGACAGCAACTGAAGGAAAATGCTTGTATTAAGGAAGACAGAGCTCTAAACATGGCATGACAAAGAGAACTAACAGAAATAGATCTGAGGATGAAGGAGAAGCTTAATCTAGGTAAGAAAATAGACTATTCAAAAAACCAGGTTCCTGATCTAATTATGAAGTATGATACTCTCTTGTGCAGATTAAAATCTAACTGCTATTTTTCCTTCAATTATCAATAGACATGTGACATGAATTAAAGTCAAGGAGAGCATCAAATAAACAAAGACAGCAAAGACTACAAATGCATTCAATTCAGTTCAGTTCATTGCTCAGTCGTGTCCGACTCTTTGCAACCCCATGAATCGCAGCACGCCAGGCCTCCCTGTCCATCACCAACTCCCGGAGTTCACTCAGACTCACGTCCATTGAGTCAGTGATGCCATCCAGCCATCTCATCCAGTGTCGTCCCCTTCTCCTCCTGCCCCCAATCCCTCCCAGCATCAGAGTCTTTTCCAATGAGTCAACTCTTCGCATGACGTGGCCAAAGTACTGAAGTTTCAGCTTTAGCATCATTCCTTCCAAAGAAATCCCAGGGCTGATCTCCTTCAGAATGGACTGGCTGGATCTCCTTGCAGCCCAAGGGACTCTCAAGAGTCTTCTCCAACACCACAGTTCAAAAGCATCAATTCTTCGGCACTCTGCCTTCTTCACAGTCCAACTCTCACATCCATACACAACCACAGGAAAAACCATAGCCTTGACTAGACGGACCTTTGTTGGCAAAGTAACGTCTCTGCTTTTGAATATGCTATCTAAGTTGGTCATAACTTTCCTTCCAAGGAGTAAGCGTCTTTTAATTTCATTGCTGCAATCACCATCTGCAGTGATTTCGGAGCCCCCAAAAAGAAAGTCTGACACTGCTTCCACTGTTTCCCCATCTATTTCCCATGAAGTGATGGGACCAGATGCCATGATCTTCATTTTCTGAATGTTGAGCTCTAAGCCAACTTTTTCATTCTCTTCCTTCACTTTCATCAAGAGGCTTTTTAGTTCCTATTCACTTTCTGCCATAAGGGTGGTGTCATCTGCATATCTGAGGTTACTGATATTTCCCCTGGCAATCTTGATTCCAGCTTGTGCTTCTTCTAGCCCAGCATTTCTCATGATGTACTCTGCATATAAGTTAAATAAGCAAGGTGACAATATACAGCCTTGATGTACTCCTTTTCCTATTTGGAACCAGTCTGTTGTTCCATGTCTAGTTCTAACTGTTGCTTCCTGACCTGCATATAGGTTTCTCAAATGGTAGACTGCAAAAATGATAATATATTCTAGCTTCTCTAACCAAAAGGCAGAGTCTGTCTCTCTACTTAATGAGTTTGGGCTTACTTGTGACTTGGTTGTGCAAGAGGACACAGCAAAAGTGACATGTTATTTCTGAACCTAGTTCTCTAAAAGCCTTGCAAATTCTACTCTGGCTCTTTAAACCCCTGAAACCACTATATGAAATAACCCAGGTGAAATGGTTAACTTTACGTGTCCATCTGCCTGGTCCAAGGGGATGCGTAGACATTAGGTCAAATGTTAAACATGTATAATATCATGTAAGAAACGAATCGCCAGTCTAGGTTCGATGCAGGATGCTTGGGGCTGGTGCACTGGGATGACCCAGTGAGATGGTATGGGGAGGGAGATGGGAGGGGGCTTAGATTGGGAACTTAACACCCATGGTGGATTCATGTTGATGTATGGCAAAACCAATAAAGGAAAATTAAAAAAAAAAACGTTATTCTATGTTTGTCTGTTAGGGTGATTTTGGATGAGATTAACATTTGAATTGGTAGTCTGTGAGTGGGCCTTACCCAATCAATTGAAGTACCTGAATATAATAAAAAGGCTGAGATATGAGGGAACTTCTGCTTGGCTGCATTGAGCTGGGACACTGGTGGTCTTCTACTTTCAGACAAGAACCGAAACAATGGCTCTTCTTGCATCTCAGGCTTGCTGGATTTGGACTGGAACTTAAGACTGTCAGTTACCCTAGCTCTCAGGCCTTTGGACTCAGACTGGAACTACATGATCTATTCTCCTGGTTCTCCAGCATGCCAACAGAAGATCTTGAGAGTTCTCAGCCTCCATAATGAAGTGAGTCAATTGCTTAAAATAAGTCTCTTTCTATAAACACACCCTCCACCCCCTTTTGATTCTATTTCTTTAGAGGACACTGGAGGCTGAGACACATCTCAAAGTCTCCAGCCATCCTAACGTCTCCTGACAGTCTTGCAGATGGCCCACCACCAGAAAGTAAATGAGGCATCTTAGGTCATCCAGAGTCCAGCCAACATGTTTGCTGATAAAGACAAATGAGGTATCCAGCTATCAATCCAGCTAGCCCAGACTAGTAGAACTGATGAGCCAACCCACAGAATCTGAGCAAAATAAAGCATAGCTATTTTTAGCTATTAATACTAATGTTTCAGGGTGGTTTTTAAGCAGCAGAAGCTGATACATTAGGGATGTGTTTATTATTAAAGTTAAATATGGAATGAAATTTGCTTAAAATTAGCATAATCTGAGGAAAATTAAATTTCTAATTCTATAATATGCAATGTGGGCATTTATTCTACTGGGCAGCACAAGAAATACAGTAGCAAGATTAATTTATAAGGGTTAGGTTATCCAGGAGGGTAAAACTGTAAGAGAGGCTACCATTAAACAAGAAGAAAATGGAAATAGAATGATATCACAGCTTGTGAGGTAGGAGAGAATCAGATGACAGACTATGAGAAAAAAAAAAAGAGATACTTAGATACTAGTTCTTTAACATGATATTGTTTCTGTCTCTAAAAAACAATCAGCTTTTTTTTTTGGCTAAGTGTACACTAAAGAAGAGGTTAAAGCGTCTGCCTCCAATGCAGGAGACCTGGGTTCGATCCCTGGGTCGGGAAGATCCCTTGTAGAAGGAAATGGCAACCCACTCCAGTATCCTTGCCTGGAGAATCCCATGGATGGAGGAGCCTGGTAGGCTACAGTCCCCAGAGTTGCAAAGAGTCAGACACGACTGAGCGACTTTACCTTCACCTTCATAAAAGCACACATACATACTATTATTCTTACCTAAATGAAATGGTTAAATAAGATAAAATGAAAGTTAAAAAATGAAGTACCCTTTGGGTAAATAATACGGGTAAAATGAGCCTGACCTACAGCCAAGTTTTCCTTGATCAAAATCAATACAAACTTGGCTATGTAACAATCACTAAGCACAGGATGATGTTTAAATCATTTATAAAAAGCCTTAACACTTACCTTTAGCTTTATGATAGTATATAGGTTAATTAAATGTTTGAAACTAAACACACTTACTTTATTGCTCTGGATATCAGGATGCGGTGGTGAATCAAAGTTAATTATGGCATGTAGAATATCATGTGTTAGATTACTAAGGTGCAACAATGGATTGGCAACAACTGTTTTGGCACTGGCTGTACGAGCAAAGAGGAGAGGTACTGAGGTCTGTTCTGAAAGAGGGCTAGGAAATATTGGTTCTGCTGTTTCCTTAAAAACAAAGGGAAAAAGGTTAATCAACTATTTATAGTTATAATCCATTACTTAAGTAAGTCAGGGGTCTCTTTGAAAAACTTCAGAACGATTCAAAATTAAAAGCAAAACTGAAACTTTTACGGAGTTAGAAGGGACCTGAGGTGGTCAACCTTCCACCGATTATAATGAATAACGATGGGATAATACTCTCTTATTATCACCTCGCAAAGCCTTCATGTAAGACTGTTTAATATGAACTAAGCAGACTTTAGGGTCTGACATGAAACTGTCCTGAAGCCACAATACATTCGCAACTCTAGAAATTCACAATATGAAGTGCCACAAAAAGTAGCATTCCTTAAAGTAACCATAATTAAGACAATCAACAATTTGAATATTTAAAAACTAAAAAAGCAATCTCAAAAACTGTTTTTCATAAAAGTACTATTTTGACTGGTTATCATGTAAGTTACATACCTGCTGAGACTCTTGTAAAAGCAAAATCAATTCCATTCTCACAGATGCAAGGCCCCCACCATGGGATCCATGAAGTACGCAGTAACTAAGGAACATCCTCAAGAGAGACTGATACTTCAAAAGCCACTGTCTTCTTTCCTGAAAATTTTCTCTCAGTTGTTTCACTTTTGTTTGCTGAAGCAAATCTTCAGCATCCTCATTTAGTTCCATTGCATCTCCATTTTCGCCAAATGCAGACTGTACTTCCTCAGGATCTGAACAATAGTCACAGGTTCTCTGAAGGGCTATCACCTCTTTTTCAAGCCAGTGGTATAGCTGATATCGCAGTTTTCCACCATCTATTTCATAGCCAGTAGATAAAGTACGAAGTTCTACTGTGAGAATCTTTAAACAGGCTCTAAATTTTAACTGAACTGCAATTACATCTTCTGATGGATTTAAAATGTCATTTTCATCTAATGTGCTGAGAGATTCTGTGTAATTAGAACTTGTTTCATTTATTTTTTTCCCAATTTTTCCCTCTAAAGGTTTTAGTTCTTTCATTGAAAGTGGGACATCCTCATTTTCTTCATCGTTATCACTGTCCCATTTTAATTCTAAAGAGTCATCCTGAAATACAATACTTGGTTGGCTCCAGTCAAAAGAAAGAGTGGAGTTTGACTGCTTCTCTGAGGAACCCTCTGAAGAAGATCCAAAACCATTCATTAGTGATTGTGACCAATCAATCGCTGAAGACTTATCTTCCCTTGCATCCAATTTTAATGGAGAAGAAGGAGAACAGTCTTTACTAGTATCCAAGAAGCTAGATATTCTACAAAAAGGTTTTGTTTTCTTGATGACTTTTGGCATCTTTGATAACACCTCCAAAGCCAGCATAGGGCAGCCAGCTTTTAAATGAGCACTGGCAGTAGTAAAAAATAATCTTCTTTCACTTAAATTAATTGTTCCTGCTAGTCCACTTTTTCCTGTTAAATTCATGTGTGTGGAAAATGCATCAGATGATCCAAAATGACGTCTCAGCAAAAGAGGATGTGTTCTTAGGTAATTGTAGAAATTAAAAACTGCAGGATTGCAGGCTGACATCATGACTTGATCTGAAAGTAAATTCATTTCATGAGCCAAGAAAAATTCTTCAAGAGTTGTGTGTGTGGCCCCTTTTCTCTATCACCACACCAGTATCTACCTGGTCTTATGAGAAAAATTTAGAAGACCACACTAATACATAGCACTGAATAGACAAGAACACATTTGTAATGAAAGTGTTCTAACACAGTAGGAAAACAAAGGTTTGCTGATTTCACATCTCTTCAAGTAATAATCTGAGGTATTTTAAAACACAGTTCTATTTATCTTCCTTTCCTGTATACAGCTTCTCAGTCTGCTTTGCTAGATCTTCCTCACCTTCTCTGCTTTGAAATGCTGAGTGTTCAAGAGTTCAGTACTTGACTTCTTCTCTATCTACATTCCCTGGTTGAACACCTACAGCCCCATGGCTTTAAATACTATCTCTGTGTGATAACCTGCACATCCCTAGTTCTAGTCTGAACTCCAACCTGTACATCTCTAGTTCTAGTCTCAACTCCAACCTGTGAATCCAGAACACTATATCCAAAGGCCTACATTATATCTCCACTTACATGTACATAATCTTACCTCAAGGCCTTTTTATTTACTGTGTCCTTGGCCTAAAATCACTCTTTACTCAGATATCTGCATTGGTTGATTACTCACTCATTTCAATTGGATTTGATGTCAAAGGTTACCTTATCTGAGAAGCCTTTTCTATCTAAAGCAACACTCCCTAAGATCTGTTCCTATCCTTCCCACTATCATTTACCCAGTGCTAAAACTAAAAACCCAGGAGTTAAACTTGACTTTCATTCCCTTCAAATTCCATATCCAATTCAGTCCTATCTAGTCAACATTAAAATTATAGTCCAAATCCAACCACTTTTCTTTCACTGTATATCACTAATTTCTTCAAAACATTTATATTCAGTGTTGATAACATCTATGTTCAATACACTGATTTCATAAAAGAGAAATCCAAAGCCCTTGGCTTTCAAAGGATTTAACTTTCTGGGAGGGCAAGAGGTGGGTAATAAATTGTATACATAACTCTGTGTCTCCAACTAAACCATAAAGTGTTGGACCATTTATGTCTTCAAGTTGCTTTGTATTATCCTTAGCATCCAACAGTGTGTTCTGAACCTGGTTAACTCTTAATAAGTAAGATCTTAGAAGTGTAGCTTACCATCATCCTTTGTGATAGGTTGCTTTATTAATGTTTCCAGAGCACTACTATAATCTTCTAAAATCCAATATGCCATACTTCGAAGGAAAGGATCATAATGCATATTTATATTCAACAAGTTGAGTTCACTGACAGGAGAATCAATTCCCAAAATTTTTTACGTAAAATAGATTTATATGTTGCAGATGTATCAAATTCAGACTCATAGAGTCTTGCTATTACAAGAGCCAACTGAATGTCATTCAGTTTCTCAAGACATACCTTCAAAAAGAAGAAATATTGTTTATAAATAAGGGTATCTTTTGTTTTAAGGTAAAAGACTCAAACTGACTCATTAATAACTACATGAACATAAGCTTCAATAATATCTGAAATTAGTGAACAAGGATAATAAGTAAAATATGCTGCTTACTTCAGCAAATCCACTTGACAACACTTATGTTAATTTAACTGGTAGTACTAAGTGGTGGTGGTGGTGGTTTAGGTAGTACTAAGTATACATTTGCAAAAAGACTTAGTCTAATGGAAAAATACTGAATAATTCTTAATAACATCAATTTAAATGACATATTTTGTTTTATCCTTGAGTTTTCACTCTTTCCCATCCACCTCTGTAGACTAATGTTTCCAAATCAAAAACTTGTTTTGAATCATTCATATGAAACTCTGAGCAAAAGGACAATTTGAGATAGAAATGTTATATTTTAAATATTTATAACTTTTTATAAGATTATTTGCAAAGGTTCGTCAACTAATACAGAGCCAAATATAGGTCCAAATATATTTAAAGTGATGAGGCTTCCCCAGTAGCTCAGCAGTAAAGAATCCGCCCGCAATGCAGGAGACTCAGGCTTGACCCCTGGGTGGGGAAGATCTTCTGGAGAAGGGCACGGCAACCCACTCCAGTATTCTTACTTGGAGAATCCCATGGACAGAGGAGCCTGGTGGGCTACAGTCCATACATTCACACATGACTTAAGCAACTCAGTGCACATACATATTTAAAATGATAGGACAAATTTTTATTTTTTTTTAACCTGTTCATAAATATTCTTAGGAGGCAGATCAACTCCCTATATCAACCAACACAACCTGGTTAATTTTAATTCTGTATAAATATCATTCAAGCTAAATGACAAAATTTAAAGTCACTTTTAAGTATTACCAGTTACTTTATGCATTAAGCCTTGTGTTAGTTCCATTATACTTAAGTTGAAATTAAAAAAAAAATTTTAACCATAAAGAGCTTAAAAGGATAACAATGATTTTTTTTTTTAAATCACTCATACCTCAATTGCATCTCTGAGGCAACCAGCTAAAAGAAAAATGCTGCTGAATGTTCAAATCGTTGTTTTCCTAACAAAGAAAAAGCATTCTTTAAAGCTGCTTTACGCCATCTCTCATCCTCAAAATTGTTTCCAAAAAACTGTGTCATCTTGGAGTCTTTTTGGGATCTACAAAGAAAAATAAACTAAGAAAATTTTGGAACATAAAGTTTCTACATCAGAATCAACTTTATGAAGTTAGCCACTCAGAAGTTCAAACTCAAAAGAAACAATTACCAGTTCACAAATTAGTAGACATCTGTTTCATTTCTGAGCAAAAAGAACATTTATGGTAAACATTTACTTTTTCACATAAATTTCAGAGATTACTGAAAAAAATTCTTTTAAATTACAAAGAAAACTGCATTAGCAGCAGTTTGAGAAATCATTTTTAAATCTATACAAAATATATAATTTAAATTCTGTGTTACTTTACCATTTAATCAATTGCCTGTACATACCCCCAACTGCCCACCTGAGGGTGACTTTGATGATAAAAATCATCATCACCAAGGAATCTGAAAAAACTGACTGATACCACTATTTTCACCAAAGGTTACTATTCATATGGATACACCTAGACTGAATCCCAAACGAACAGTGAACAAGCCTAGCTGGGGACAAGTGAATGAGAAAAATTCTAAAGGACCCCAGGCCAAGAATGGGGTCAGGGCCCTTAGGAAAAGAGTGGTTTGGAAGGTTACGTCTGGTCTAAGAGCTCCTCCTGACAGGGCAGAGGGTAGATGCATTTTCAAAACTCCACCAATTCATCTTCTTCCCCATTCGAGATAGAAGTTTCCAGTTTAGTTCTTTGTCCTACCAGAGCATCATAAGACGTTATTAAAATAAGCAAAAAGATGTTTTTCTGGACTGATAAACCTAAAAATAACTGAATGTGACCTCATCAACATTCTTTCACTCTGGTAGACACCTGGGCTTCTTTCACACGAAGTCTGCTAAACACAAAAATAACAATCTACATGAACCACACTAACAAGCACAATAAATCTTTACTTCATACTCTTTATGGAAAGGTTTTCATTTTGAAGCAGTTTTCTCACCTACCTATATAATCCCCAAATCACAGCTTTCTTTTTCATGGCTAGGTAAAAAATGGCAGCATCTAAAGGATCATTCTTTTTATAAAATGCTGCTTTGGCTACCTGTAATTAGAAAGTATTGGTCAAAAATAATAATAATAATAAAGTATTGCTCAAAATTTCACAGAAATAGTCTTTAAGTAAACAAATACTTTCCTTTACATATAAACTATCATACATTCTCTACTTAAATGTTCAATAAATTAAAAAAATACGTGAATGAACACATGCATATGTATATGTAAATTACTTATTTATAATTACAAAAGTAATCAAGGTCACAAAGAGGTGGAAATAGGACTAAGCTTTCCATGACAAGCTCTTGAGTACTGCTTTATTTTCCTAAATGTGCATATATACTATTTGTAAAAGATATATATACTACTAAATAAATATATCAACTAGCAATTTAAGAATTAGAATATAAATTTTTAAAAATTACATTAACATGCTATCCTGAAATATAAAGACTACTTAAAAGGATTTTACTGCTTAAAGAGTAACAAGAGAGTAAATATGGAATACCATTTCAATAAACATGCAATACATATTATTTCATTTTTACACCAAAATAGAACACTCACCTTTTCTATGCACTTTCGTAAGATGCGGGTATTGCGGACCCACCACCCCACACCCATAGCTCTAAGTTCAGACCATGTAGGATCGTCTTTCTGCATCGCTGGCAACATGTTCAGTAGTTCTTCTTCTGCTACTGAATGAAATGCCCACGCAAAATGACTAGTAGAGAGTCCTGAAGAAATATCAGAAATAATGTTTATAAGAAATATGACTGTATAATTATGATCAGAAATGAATGCTCATATTTGCAACAGAAATGCCTAAAAGTTGATATGTAAGACTTACAGAGTTATAATTATTAAATGTTTGAGGTTGGACGGAATATGTGTTGGTTTTTTATCTTGCTCCTCCAAATAACTTGATATCAATATTTTCTACAATGAGCACATAGTGTTTATAATTAAAATATATTTTTAAAAAGATAAAAAATGCTTATGGACAAATGCCACTGTGCTGAGTCTTTCTATTCTCTAGTATGTTTGATCTCCTTTTGTCAATATGTGTCATGTGGATTTAATTCCATGGAATTAAAAAGCATAGAGACAGTACAGATGGTGAACAGAACTTAAGATGGCAAAAACTTTGGAGTCAAAAATGCATAAATTAAATTCCAGCTCCATCTAACTAACTATATAACTATGGGTAAGTTACTTAGTCTCTTGATTCCTCAATTTCCTTATTTACAAGATGTGAATAACTGTGGCACCTACCTCATTACATTCTTGTGAGGATTAAAGTTTGCAGATGACATGATCCTCTACATAGAAAACCCTAAAGACTCCACCAAAAAATTACTAGAGATAATCAATGAATATAGTAAAGTTGCAGGACATAAAATCAACACACAGAAATCCCTTGCATTCCTATACACTAATAATGAGAAAGTAGAAAAAGAAATTAAGGAAACAATTCCATTCACCATTGCAATGAAAAGAATAAAATACTTAGGAATATATCTACCTAAAGAAACTAAAGACCTATATATCGAAAACTATAAAACAATGGTGAAAGAAATCAAAGAGGACGCTAATAGATGGAGAAATATACCACATTCATGGATTGGAAGAATCAATATAGTGAAAATGAGTATACTACCCAAAGAAATCTACAGATTCAATGCAAACCCTATCAAGCTACCAGTGGTATTTTTCACAGGGCTAGAACAGATAATTTCACAATTTGTTTGGAAATACAAAAAACCTCAAATAGCCAAAGCAATCTTGAGAAAGAAGAATGGAACTGGAGGAATCAACCTGCCTCTTCAGGCTCTACTACAAAGCCAAAGTCATCAAGACAATATGGTACTGCCACAAAGACAAAAATATAGATCGATAGAACAAAATAGAAAGCCCAGAGATAAATCCACACACCTACGAACACCTTATCTTCGACAAAGGAGGCAAGAATATACACTGGATTAAAGACAATCTCTTTAACAAGTGGTGCTGGGAAAACTGGTCAACCACTTGTAAAAGAATGAAACTAGAACACTTTCTAACACCATACACAAAAATAAACTCAAAATGGATTAAAGATCTAAACGTAAGACCAGACTATAAAACTCCTAGAGAAGAACATAGGCAAAACACTCTCCAACATAAACCACAGCAGGATCCTCTATGACCCACCTCCCAGAATACTGGAAATAAAAGCAAAAATAAACAAATGGGATCTAATTAAAATTAAAGCTTCTTGCTTATAGGAAACTATAAGCAAGATGAAAAGACAGCCTTCGGAATGGGAGAAAATAATAGCAAATGAAGCAACTGACAAAGAATTAATCTCAAAAATATACAAGCAACTCATGCAGCTCAATTTCAGAAAAATAAATGACCCAATCAAAAAATGGGACAAAGGACTAAATAGACATTTTTCCAAAGAAGACATACAGATGGCTAACAAACACATGAAAAGATGCTCAACATCACTCATTATCAGAGAAATGCAAATCAAGACCACAGTGGGGTACCACTTCACACCAGCCAGAATGGCTGCGATCCAAAAGTCTACAAGCAATAAATGCTGGAGAGGGTGTGGAGAAAAGGGAACCCTCTTACACTCTTGGTGGGAAAGCAAACTAGTACAGCCACTACGGAGAACAGTGTGGAGATTCCTTAAAAACTGCAAATAGAACTGCCTTATGACCCAGCAATCCCACTGCTGGGCATACACACTGAGGAAACCAGAATCAAAAGAGACACGTGACCCCAATGTTCATCGCAGCACTGTTTATAATAGCCAGGACATGGAAGCAACCTAGATGTCTATCAGCAGATGAATGGATAAGAAAGCTGTGGTACATATACACAATGGAGTATTACTCGGCCATTAAAAAGAATACGTTTGAATCAGTTCTAATGAGGTGGATGAAAACTGGAGCCGATTATACAGAGTGAAGTAAGCCAGAAAAAAAAACACCAATACAGTATACCTACACATTTATATGGAATTTAGAAAGATGGTAACAATAACCCTGTATGTGAGACAACAAAAGAGACACAGATGTATAGAACAGTCTCTGGGACTCTGTGGGAGAGGAAGAGGGTGGGATGATTTGGGAAAATGGCATATCACATAAGAAACGAATCATCAGTCTAGGTTCAATGCAGGATACAGGATGCTTGGGACTGGTGCACTGGGATGACCCAGAGGGATGGTATGGGGAAGGAGGTGGGAGGGGGTTCAGGATTGGGAACACGTGTACACCCATGGCAGATTTGATATATGGCAAAACCAATGCAGTATTGTAAAGTAAAATAAAAATAAATAAATAAAATTAAATGGTAAAAAATAAATAAATAAAAGAAATAATATAGTTGAAGCATCTGGGATAGCACCCAGCACATATTAACTTTTATCACCCCATATCACCACATTAATAAGATACTTTTATATTTGTAAAGTATCATTTACATCAGCAAGTCTCTTGATCTATTGGCTCACACATGTGGTGTTAATCATTCAGTTTCTATTTTGTCTCTTCAAATTACATTTTGCTTAGCATTAATGAATGAAGTAAATGATTAATTATAAGATTTGGCTTTGACTTATACAAACATATGAACTCAAATTTTTAATGTAATATACAATGACAAGGAATCTCAACTGCCCACAATACCCAAGTCTTTGGCCATAAAGAAACTGTAAATAAAAAGAAATAAACATTTATACTGTGAATGGACTGTTGTTCTAAATTACTTTTAGATTCCCTCCTATCTCTCAACCAAGTTTAATAATTTTTCATAAATAAATATCTGACTTAGAATTTTAGCTTCTCTTTTCTAAGACTAAATGCAGAATGAAAGGGAGGAGGAAGTAGAGAGAAAAGAGACAGAGACCAATGAGCAAAGGTTAAGCTGTCGAGTTCCAACAACACTGTTTAAATTTTTAGCTCCAACAATGTGAGAAGCTGACTCTATTTCTTAAACCTGGGGGTACTTAGTCAATAAATACCTTGTTTTAAGTTACCTTAGATTTAAGTAAAGTATTTCTGTTACTTTGGAGTCCTGACTAAAAATATAAAAGTATTTGAAATGTTATTAAACTAATATCTGAAATACACATTAATGTTAATAGCAGTTTTGGGAGTGGAAAGATTTTTATTTTCTATGTTCTGTACTCTATCTTTGTAAAACAATTAAAATTGAGTATATATTATTTCTCTAGTCAAGTTATATTCAAATTTGGGGGAAAATGAATTTAGATGGATGTCAATCAAAAAGAGAATAAAGAAAATTTAAAGAAATTAAAGAGAATGAAACAATACTAATTGGACTATAATGTATAATGCATTTGAAGTAATATCCAATGACAATCCAAGAAATCCATTTCTTCACTAACTCTATCTAAAAATAAATTTCAGAATTTTAAAGCAAAGAACATGGGGTGAAAGCCAATGTTTTAACACAAATTAAGGAAATTCAGAATATATCAAACTTGTCATGATCATATTCAGGCAAAGAAAACTTAAATGTTCTTAAACCTCTCTTCCACTTGGCTTACTTCCTTTTACTAGATTACTACCAAATCACCTTGGCGAAGGAGCTGAGCTCGATAAGCTGGAAGAGAAGTTGTAAGAAAAGTATGAAGTCGAACAGCCAGAAGAAATTTTAAGCCACATTCATCAAGAGTTTCTCCACCTATAAAACAGAAAAAAAAAAAAAAATATATTTTTACCTATAAAAACCCATTTCAAGAGCAAAACACAAGTAAGTGATAATAATTCTGGCAAGCAGGGCATGTCCCAGCACCAAACTCAGGGTAAAACATTGTGAAACTGACAAAAGCTATCAATCTAAATATTATCTTTCTTTTTTTCTATACAATTATACATTACAGGAAAAGCTGTATAGTTTAATAATTTAAAAATAAAGAGAACAAATTGACTCAGGATATCTGATTTTTTTAATAATATAATCTCCTCTGACATGAATATTTAAATTAAAATCTGAAGGAATTTTAAAGAAGTTTAACCTCTGTGGTACTTGGTACAATATTTTCCATATTGATCCAAGTCATATGCCCCTTCCAGTAACTGTCAACACTAGAAGAAATGGCTACATGGTAGTGGGATCTGATTTTTACATGAAGAAAAACAAACAGTTGTAATATAGTCAGATCAAGAAATAATATCTACTAGTAATACTTAATATTGTAATTCACAACCAACTTTTCTTAAAGTTTTAATTTTTATTACTGTTATTCTTTTTTCTTAAAATTACCCCACATTCTCCTTTCAAGCAAAGTCCAAAGAGTGCATCCTACTGACCTATATCTGGTACTTAAGGCTAGGCTGTTAATTTCAGATCTTACTTGAAATCTGATGGGAATTTTATAAATTTTATTCATAACTCAGGAAATTAAAAATAAAAAAATGTTGAGTGAGGAGAAGACCTAATTTTAGTAGGTTTGTTTTTCTAGGAAGCAGTACACATTAATGGTAATTTTTAAAAACCTCAATATTAAAAAACCCAAATTAATAGTGAACTGCCATGATGTGAGAAATAAAAACTTTTTATTTGGGGGTATCTAAGATATTTATTAAGAATGTTAACTTTCATTAAACTCAAAAGTAATGGATCAGATTGGATTTTTGTTATTAAGTAGACAGGTAAAATGGACTGGATTTTTGTTATTAAGTAGACAGGTAAAAATGAACTGGCATAATGAACCTCTGTGCACTTTCTCAGAATACTGTAACTTATGGGATAAAGAACATATATTCAAGTTAAAACTACTGTGAAGGCAACGATGATGATATAACAAACCTTTATGGCTATCATTTTTACAAAAATCATTTAAGATCATTTTCTGTGAAAAAAATAAGTAAAAATATTATCATCAGTTTTTCCTCTAATCCTGTACCCAATTTAGTTTTACCTTGGCTTCGGTCTCTGCTCTCTCCAATATCAGTGCTGGTAGTTGCAATTGTATCTGCTAAAGCCATCAAAGACATCTGCTCCATCCGGCTGAGTCCTGGTAAACTAGAATGAAGTAAGTGGCCAGAAAGAACCTGAGCATGCTCAGGACCAAAGTAAGTTGGACTGTATTGTGAAAGGTCAATAACCACAGGCTCTGTATTTTCTTCATCTGTCTCTAACATATGACGATCAGTCACTAAAACAGGCATCTGAAAAAGCTCATCATAATTTTCTTTTGACAACTGGTTTGAGTTATTTAAGGTACTCTGATTACTAGATCTCTCTAAGGATGAGTAATAGCTATCATCATCTGCTGCAAGTAAGGCATATAAAGGAAGTGGAGGGACGGAATCGATTTCTGTGTAGTCTGTATTTTCACTTTTGTTGAATGCCTGGGGGTCTCTAGTAGTACTTCCACTAGCACTGATGGTGAGAGACCTTAGGCGGCGCTCATGATTAGATTCAGCTTCATTCAGAGCCACGACTTCCCCGGCAATGCACTTGACAAGATGTGACAAGATGGCCTTTGCTCTCCGAACTTTGCCAAGATCCATGAGTTCCAAAAGTTGCAAAGGATGGTACTGAGGTAAAGTTGGGGAAAGAACATGAGCTGCTTCAAAAAGACCCGAATCTTCCATATCCACAGAAGGATCAAATGCAGTTTTCTTCCCACAGATTTTCTGTGCAAGACTAGTCATGGATCGAGTCAGAGTTTTCTTTGGAGGATGTAATCCAGAACTTGATGAGTTACTCTGTTTTATTAAACTCGTTATAGATGGAGTGCTCCCATTATATGAATCTGTTGTAACAGGTTCTTGTTTAGAAGATGGCTGCCACTGGGAATACACATGCATTTCACAATCCATTCCTACCACCAGGATGCCATCTCGGACCCAAGATAAAGAAACAGGAAAAGGTGGAGAGCCTTCCACAGAAGAAACCAAGTCCACACTTCGTAACAGTACAAACTGAGAAAGGGGCACAACTTTAGTACTTTCCCAGAGAGGAAATGCCAGACTTTCCTTACCAGCCTGTTCTTGTACTTTGCCAGACAGGGGTCCATACATAAAAAGTTTTGATCCAATTCCTACAGTCAGAATATGAGAACCATCTTCTCTAGACATCCAATCTAAGTGAACTAAATGTTTTGTGTTTGATGTGACACTTTCTTTACTAGATAAATAGACCTCTTGTTTATTATAGGCCACTAAATTACTATCAATACTAATGCCAGAATCTAACACTGTATTTAACTCATCTAAATGAATTGTTTGCTCAAGGACCCAACATGAACCTCCTGTAGACTCACATTCAAAAATACTTACATGCATCACAAAGTCCTGAGAAGATCTATTATTAGACACAGGCTGCTTATATGCTACTGCTAAACGATTTGTGTGTGCACAGCTGACTTCTATAGGCCTACCAGGTACAGTTATACTGCTATTGCTCTGTAGTCCATCTTCAATAAGTAATGGCCATTCTTCCCAAATGTATGTAAGATCTGTTTCTCCATTCTTTGATATGGCAGATTCTCCAGCCATTACTCTACATCTCCAGAATCTTACTTTCTCATCTGAACATGAAGTTGCCAATAAATAAGGTGCACTGCATACGGGATATATGGAAGAAGAACTCAGATGTCCTAAAATAAAAATAATCCATTAACAAAATGTCAAATGATGTCAAAATAATCCATTAATAAAATGTCAAATTTGGTTAAATACATCTCTCTTCTTGTACTAAAGGTTTTAGTCTTTTGCATGAACCAGCATTAACAACATGACAGCCAATATTTAGCTTAAGGATCAACAAGATCAGTAAGCAGTTTTTAATGACATCAAAATGGTATACAAAAATGACATTATTATCAAAACCTTGAGCGAAAAAGAACTCAGATAATTTACAGCTAAGGACTCTCTGACTAAATGTGCATCTTATGCCTAAACAAATTGCCAGACTAAGGCAGAATTAGAAAACTTAAATCCTAGTCCTGGTTTTCAATCCAGCATTCTGTTCATATCATATCTCTTTGCTAGCACTATATATGATTATAAATCTAATTTTAAAGATATCAATACATTTAAAAATTCATCAGTACTCACTGGCTACTTCTCTATAATATTTTTAAACATAACTGTGTGAATGGCTTACAATTATTTAAGTACTAAAAGGGCCTTCCATGATTGAAGCTGTATTTCAAGGAAATGATGCTGAGAAGATTCTCAGATGGGACATACGTTTCCTTGGGTTTAATGTAATTAAATACTCAATTTCCTAAATCAGGCATTGGCAAACTTTTCTTAAAGGGCCAAAGAGTAATAATTAGGCTCTGCTAAGCCACAGAGGCTCTGTTTTAACTACTCAATTCTGCCATTGTAGAACAAAAGCAGCCATACACAAAAGTAGACAAATAGGTGTGGCTATGTTCCAAACTTACTTATGAAACAAGCAAGTGACCCATAGTTTGTCAAGCCCTATCCTAAACTATTAAATATAAATTACTAATCACAATATAGATGTTATATGGAACATCTATCGTATTTTAAAAGCATATTTCAACATACTGTTAGTAAGTTTTTTTAAGTCCTCAAGGACTTAGCAGTACTGCAAAAGGACACAATTAACATTGTCCAGTAGTTTCTCTGAGCTACACAAATAATAAAGAGTTTAGTGGTGGTTTAGTCACTGCTAAGTGTGTCTGACTCTTGCAACCCCACGTACTGTAGCCTACTAGGCTCCTCTGTCCATTGGATTTCCTAGGCAAGAATCTTGGAATGCTGTTTCCTTCTCCAGGAGATCTTCCCAACCCAGAGATCTAACCTGCATTTCCTGCACTGCAGGTGGATTCTTCACCGTTGAGCTACCAGGGAAGCCATCCCTTCTCGGAAGTCTCAGTTAAGACTAGGAAAAAAAGCTTTAATCATATGCTACTTTTGTCAAACAAAAGAAATTTCTTCTCCTGCCCTACGACTTCTTTTTTCTTCTAAACTCAACTTGCACCAAAGATTATTTTTAGAAACATCTTCAGTTTCTCTTACATTTGCTGTAAGAAATTTTTTAGAATTGAGTAGTGAAGAGTATATTTTTTTAGCTAAGGATGCTGCTGCTGCTGCTAAGTCACTTCAGTTGTGTCTGACTCTGTGCGACCCCACAGACAGCAACCCACCAGGCTCCCCCATCCCTGGGATTCTCCAGGCAAATGGGTTGCCATCTCCTTTGCCAATGCATGAAAATGAAAAGTGAAAGTGAAGTCGCTCAGTCGTGTCCAACTCCTAGCAACCCCATGTACTGCAGCCCACCAGGCTCCTTCGTCCATGGGATTTTCCAGGCAAGAGTACTGGAGTGGGTTGCCATTGCCTTCTCCAATGGCTAAGGATAACAGCTCTTAAAATTTCATCAATACAAAAGTCATTTTGTTTCAAACTTTAACTTTCCTTGCACTGATTCCTCTTTTATTAAAATATACAAAAAAAATCTCAGAATGTTTAAAAAAATTTATCATGACACTGTAATACTCCTGGCTAACTTCACCAACTACAAAAGATTAAGTGCTTGATTACATGGCAAACTGAAGAGCATTCGAAGTAACTAGTCAAAAGTTGTAAGTAAAGAAGACCAAAAATCCACACTGTGACTATGAAAATGAAAGAACTAGGTGATTAAAAAGATGGATTTTTGTCTTGGTTTTCATGATACCCTTGATACCTTGAAATTCTGTACACTGGAATGACCTGGAAGGTTTGTCAAAATAAGACTGCTGGGTCCCACCCCAGAGTTTATGATTCAGTAAGTCTAGGGTATGACCCAAGAATTTTTACTTCTTACAACTTCCCAAACAATGCTGATGCTGCTGGTCTGGGGACCACATTTTGAGGACCACTGCCCTAAGGATGAGGATGATAAATATTTATCAGGAACTACACACTTAAGAGTCATTCACAGCACAGAGCTCCTGGCCACCATTACCAATATTATCAGTTGGCAAATAGGTGCAACTCCATTATTAAGTCTGCCCTGGAAATTTTCACTTCATCTTTACAAAAGGATAATAAAAACTTGTCTTGGAAATCAATATTTAAGACAGTTCTGGCTGACAAATGCCAGAGTAATCATAATGAGAAATTTAAATTTTTAATTTAGGATATTGAAAGGTATTCTTTCCACTTCTGCTTCTGTGTGAATTTAAAAAACGGGAGTTGTACCTATTTTTAAATACAGTCAACCATCATGCACTGCCAAATGTATCAGTCTCTTTTCACAAAGTTTACACACCTGCTGACGGCTTAACACTTATTATCTCAACTCCTTCTGGCAAATGCAACTCTTGGCTATAAACCATTTCTGACGATAGAGTCAACTTGCTGGTACTCTGGAGATTTGCTCTGCAAGCCTGATACTTCTGTGAAAAGGGGGATACGATCTTCTCTGGAGAAGAAGAATAATGTTCTTCTGGCTGCCAAGCTGCTTCAGATATTTTTGTATCTACTTTTTCATCTATAAAACATAAAAAAGAACCAGAACACTGGGAGGGAACCCCTATAAACATTAAAATTGCTAAATTTTATAATCCAAAACTGCCTTATAAAAGATAAAAATGTAAACATATTCCTATGTTTCTTTATGACAAGAAAACTGAGAAACTGTTTTTTCCTTAATTAACAGAAGAAAATACAATTGTCCTGTCAATAAAAACAGCTTAAAAAAATACCCACCAATCTATCTATACATACTTTGTTAATCTAAGTCTACTGATAGGAAAAAAAAAAAACAACAACAACAACAACTCACCCAATGAGACAGGAATGGACTTTAAATGCAAATTCCACATGTGTAACAATGAACAGTTGTCTTGGGTGCACTCTATTACAATTAGGTAGAATTTTTCAGAAAATCCATTAGGTGAGCTGCCTGTTGGTAATAATGATATATTTCACTATTAACATAGACAGCTATTAACATTTTAATATGAAAAATGAAAAATAAAGAACATTCTGATGATATAAATGACCCTTTCCATCGTATTTCTCATTTTCAGCATCTTTCCATCATTGTATTTAAAGGTTACAAAAGTACTACAAGCATTTTTGCAAAGTTCAAAATTCTCAGGGGAAATGATAGAAGACTAAGAAAGCAGTGGTAAGAAACTAGACATTCAACATAAAGGTGCAGAATTCAAAAGGTATTTCTTAAAGGAGGAAAAAAAATGGAAAAAGGGTAAAGAAATGATGTACAAGAAAATAAAAATAACCTGAAACAAATACAGAATGTAGTTATTAAAATGAGTCTTGATAATCGACTTTTAGAGCAACAGGTACACACTGTACAGTTCCTTGGTAAGTAAAGTTATTTTTGAGTTTGGTTTGGCTCTGTACTCAGACCTAATAACCAAGATATTTTACTTTATTTTCCTGTTTTTCTTTATTTAAAATAACAGCTAATACTGGGAGGATGAATTTAATATCATTTAAAAAACTGCTTAATTATAAAATAGTATTAATTAAAACCGCCTATATAACTTTAATTTGTAGCTAATGCTTTAAATTGTAGATTTTTAAAGGGTCAGGTGCCAATATCATTCAGATTATTAGGGCAGGACCCCTCCCATGCAAAGAACATTCACACCCTCCCATGCAAAGAACATTCACACATTAATGATAAAAAACATGTCTATGATACTCTTTTAAAAAACATAATTGATGTGAGTTCCCCGGCAATCCTGTGGTTAGGACTCTGCACTCTAACTGCCAAGGGCCTGGGTTTGATCCCTAGTTGAGGAACTAAGATCCTGCATGCCAGGTAGCATGGCTAAATATAGATTAGTTAATTAATTAAAGTATTTTAAAAAACTGTAACTGACAAACTCCTTTAATTTTTTCATTATTATTGCCTTGTTAAGAATAAAGATACTGGTATTTATGACAAATATTATAACAAATGTACACAGGAAAAATTTAAACTCAGACATGAAACATTGTATCAACTTATCTTTAACTGCCTAACATACTGTACATTTTATATCTCATTACATAAAAATTCTTCTTTACCTGCATCAGATAACACTCTGTCTTTTCCCAGTCTTTTCTTCTCAAGATTATTCAAAATGAAGTCTTCTTGAAAAACATGAAGTAGTTGGGTTTTTCTGCCTTGCTGAATGTAAATAAATACCAACATAAGTTGACATACATATTATTTATTAATGCTAAGTAGCCAAAAAAATAATACTTACAAGTTTGGTAATGGGATCTAATGCGATAATGCATCCTGGCCTGGCTGTTGACTGTTGACTTACGATGTTAAACACTTCACCAACATATTTCTGTTTTTGAAAAAATGGATATCTCCTTTATTAAACAATTAAAATTAAAAAACAATAAAAAATGATGTAAAATTTGAGGAATAACAGACAAACAATAAATAAGTTCAGGTGAGACTAAATAAGTTCACAAGTCTCTTTTATTATAAACATTCTGGGATTTTACCAGGCAATTACACAGGAATGAACAGAGTTATACAGCTCAGTTGGTGCAGAGAAAAACAAAAGCAATGTCTGGTAATCATTAAGGAGAAAAAAGTATTTTATGTTTTTAACTATGAAAGACTGGCTTCAATCTCATGGAAATGTTCCAAGAATCAAAGCTTTTTAGCATTAACTCTGACAAAGCTAAATAAACAAATTAACATACTATTTATAAACAGTGGTTTCTTGAGCCACATCATCTCCTGAGTGCTCTTGTCAAGGTCACATGGTTAAATTCAATCTTCATCATGCCTGACCTATCAGCATATGAATCCATTGTTTCTTCCACCTAGAAATTTCTTCATTTTGGCTTCCTTTATACACCACACTCAACCCACTTTTAACAATGGAATGTCCCAGGGTTCAATCTTCCTACCATTTCTACTTTCCAACTATAGCCTCTCCCTCAGAGATCTCATTCAACATCAATAACTTTATATTCTAACAGGTACTTATTTTCTTTTTTGTTTGTTTTGTTTTGCAAATTAATTTTATTTTTTTAATTAATTTATTTTTTTAATTACACTTCTGTATTTGTTTTGCCATACATTGACATGAATCAGCCATAGGATGAGGCCTCCCTCTAAACGCCAGACATCAGCCTACTAGATCACTGGGATATCAAACAGGCATTTCAAAATTAACATGTCCAAAGTCAGGCTCTTGAACCTCAAAACCTATTTACACATTCTTCACATCTCAAGGCAAACCTTGGGAGTTATCCTCTTTTCTCACACAAACCCCATATCCAGTCCAATCCTTATAGTCAATGTTGAAAACACATCCAGATTTGACAGTTCTTATCCTCTTTACCACCACACCACTTGCTACCACTCTAATCCCCTTTCACTCTTTCCTAAACTACTGTAATAGCTTCCTGAATTGGTCTCTCTGATAACACTTCCGCTTCCCATGCCTAATCTATATAGCAAACACAGTGGTATTTTAAAGTCTAAGTCAGATCATATCACTGTCATTCTTTACACCAGTTTCTATGTCATTCAGAGTAAAATTCAAAGTAACTACAATGGCCTATATGGTCTTTTACTGCAAAGGCCAGGCTAACTTTTTAACTTTATTTTTTATTACTTTCCACCTCATTTATCCCACACCAGCCACAGCAGCCTCCTTGATGACCCTTACCTACCAAACATGCTCTGATCTGAGGATCTTTATACTTGCTTTGCTGAAATACTTTTCCCTCTAAATATCCACACAGGTAGCTCCTTCATCTCCTTTAGGTCTTTGCTCAAACTGTACCACTTCTGTGAGGCTTTCCCTGGCCAGCACTTTACTTGGCACTCCCTACTACTTCTGCAACACTGTTTCTCTCCAAAGTATTTAGTAATATATTATGATCTTTTTCTATATTCTTTCACTGAATGTAAGCTGAGATTTTTGTCTGTTTTATTCACATCTAAATTCCTAGCACTTAAAAACAATTCCTGAAAAGAGAAGACCCTCAAGAAATATGTTGCTACTGTAACACTGTATGCTTTAAAAAAAAAAACAAAAAACTTTGTTTTCTGTAAAATAACTTAGGGGAAAACAAACAAACAAACAAAAAGATGGGAGCAGACCACTGATAACCAAACTGAAAGCTTTTTCTCGTGATTAAGGTTAAAATGCCACTCTTATTATTTCAGCTCCCCCTGTTCAGAAATAACCTACAGATGAACCAACATGATTCTGCAATATACTGCCAGAAGTCCTCATGTATCTCTGAGCCAGGAAATACTATGCGACTTCCCTAGTGGCTCAGTGGTAAAGAATCTGCCTGCCAATGCAAGAGACATGGGTTCAATCCCTGGGTTGGGGAAGATTCCCTGGAGAGGGAAATGGCAACCCACTCCAGTATTTCTGCTTAGAAATCCCACACACTGAGGAGCCTGGTGGGCCACAGCCCATGAGGTTACAAAGGAGTCAGGCATGACTTTCGGCTGAACAACAAAAAGAAGTACTACATATTGTTGGACATTAGAGTCTACTTTTGGAATGAATGAAAGACATGGTTTCTTTTTAAGAGATTGGGACCACTATAAGACTATCACTAAGACTATAATGTAAATGTACAAAAAATAACTAAAAATACATTATAAATTTTATATGACAATCCTAGAAAATGCTCAGTAAGTATAAATTAACTATTTAAACACATCATATTAACTATTTAAACACATCATATTTTATTCTTAGTTTCAAAAGTCATTTACTTACAGAAATTTCAGGATTGGAAAGCTCATATAAAAGCTTTTGGCGTCAATAACTGCTTCATATAATCTCAGATATTGTCCATCACTTGCTACAAAGCACGCACTAGGAGAGTTGCAATATGCACCTAGATGTATTTAAAAAACATTTAAAATTTAACTTTTAAGCAACAATGTCAGAAAATCTAAAGCTCTTAAGTAAAAATCAGAATGCTTACCTAGACAATAACTGGGAATAAGAGTGGGCAGCCATGCCACATTGGAAAATGCAGAAACATGAAGAGAATTAATCCGGGCAAGCTCAGAAACACCTCCAGAGAAAGACAATGGCCCAACTGGATCAACTCTCCAAAGAATAAGCTCACTGTAAACTGCATTGGGATCCTGAAAGGCCATGTCAATAGTGCTTTTATTCTGTTGTGCCAAAGGACATTCTTCAATATTCACAGCGTCATCAGGTTGCTTTTGGTTATCAACATCTGGTGTCCTTAACGCATTATGGTGTGACGTTGTCAGCAATAATGGTAATACTGAGTGACAAGCTAAATCATTAAGATGAAAGCGATGACCACAGTATCTGGATTTGTGGGAAATACTGAGAACTGTAGAAAAAGCAGATTCTTCGGCAAAACTGACAAGCCATTGATTCAGGGAGCCATCAGCATGCTTTGAAATCATCATAACATTAGGGGTAAAAATACTTAATTTTAAACTATTAGTTGATTTACTGTGACCAGAAGAGATAAGCATTGACGTGGAACGTGTCAGGCTGGAAGGTTTTTGTTTCCCTTGCTGAATAGCCAAGTCAACATTCTTGGTACAGGCATACATCACTATGCTTTTACAGAGAGAGTTTGCATCACCTGTAGGGAAAGCTACAGGAATTCTGGAAACAAAGGACACCTGGAATTAAGAACGTGAGCATTAGAAGACATGAAACTATAAAAAGAGGTTTTACAAAACAGTACCCACATTTAACAAAAAGCAGCTCTCCAGAGATCATAAAAATAATACCTGTACTTGGCGAAACATACCAGGCTGGTATTCGTCCAGCCAATCCACATGCCAAACCAGCAAAGAACCATCCATGGGATGAATACTGAATAGCATGTCTGCATTTTTACTCCATTCAGACAGCAGTACTTCAATCTGATGATCAACGGCAGATGATGGTAATGGTACAAAACTTGAATTTGGTACCAGTTTATCACCACCCAATTCCTTCTTTTCATGATTTATTTTCAGATCATCAACGCTGTCATCAATCTCTATAAGCAAAGGAGTTCATGAACCATATAAATACAATCAAGCTACTACTATAAATTAAGAAATGCATTCTTAATCTATCTTTACAAATGCATTCAAAATGAAAAATATGTTTTCATATAAATAGGAAATGGGGTTCCCTTTAAAAATAATTTTGCTCCAAGAATATAAGGCTATTGGAGTTAACTCAGTAATCAGAAGGCCTAAAGGGCTGAGTCACTGGATTATCAGTAGAAGGACTAATACTGACTGGAAGATAGGTAAAGAGGTCACAAAGAGTCAGACACAACTGAGTGACTAACACTACTTACTTAAAGGGAGCATAAACTTGTAAAACATTACTGGGGGTGCAATTTGAAAAAAGTTATTGAAATTTAAAAACACTTATTACGCAATATGCTAATTCCCCATCTAGGGATCCACCTTCGAGAAAACTTCACACAAAGATAAAGATACTTTTACCATTATCAGTATATAGTGAGAAACAACTGAAATCAATTTAAATGTCTATCAACAAAGAAAACGCTTAAGTTTTCTCTTGAGTCTCCTGATTCAGGAGCTGTTAAAAATAATGAGCAAGAAAAGTGTCGAATACCAAATTTAAACAAGCTACAGAACACTATGTTCATTTAAAAATGAAATCCCATAGTACAATTAAAAGAAACTACCTTTACATATACTTGTATGAGCATAGAAAAAATAAAACCTGGAAGAATTCTCATCAAATTTAACAATATGGAAACTTTATACATGATGGTACTGTTTAATTTTTAAGGGGAACATGTAAACATGTAATTTTAAAAACACTTGATTTCTCTCTACTTGAATGAATAGAAGCTGAATGTAGAGCTTAAGCCCTAAGTGTACTGCTTCTCAAACTTTAATATACATACAACTCATCTGGGCATTTCACTAAATTGCAGATTCTTGTTTAGCAGCTCCAGGTGGAGCATGAGATTGTGCATTCCTAATAATGCCAATGCTACTAGTCTGCAGATAGTCCTCTGAGCAGCAAGACCCTAGTGGCCCACAGAAGCATTAAGTATGGAGAATTCTAAATCCCTACATTACCATCAGGAAGTAAGACACGTGGAACAAAAATGTCTATACTGGATTATCATACGAGCTAGTCCAAATGTGTATTATGCCACTGAAATCTGAAGGTTATTTCTAACAGTTACTGGTGCTCCTCTAATATAAAAATATTTGCTATCTTAAACAAAAACGTCATAGTTTTTACCCTTCTTAAAGCTTTACCTTCATCAGATTTTACATCTGCCTGATTATAATCTTCTACACTGGTCTCAGAAGATGGTTGCTCAAAACTTTTTCTAAGTTGTTGCAAAAAGACTTCCATGGACAAAGAAAATGCAACTCTTTATTGTTTAGCCAGTGTACCACAAAGGTCCACTCTTCTCCTCGTTTTCACTTAGACTCAGAGAGGTAATAGAAGGAAGAAGTGGAATGTCTACAAAGAACAAGAAAAAAAAATCAAAACTATAATTTCTATCATGCTAGCATATAAAACACATTTTATTTAATCTGTAAGACTCACAATATAATGGTTCCCACAATTATTACTAATGAAAAAACAGACTTAAATGGTATATTTAACATACTTATTGTAAAGCACAGAAAATACACATTCTAAGTCACATACCATAACATATATACACACATATATATTTTTATACAATTATAAAATGTTCTCATTAAGAAACCTATCTATAATTGGTAAACATGTTAACAGAATAGTGTTCTTAATTTATACAGAAACTCGTTAGAAACATATTTTAACCTGATCTACCATTAAAAATGTTATCATCAAGTTGTCAAAGGAACCAGTGATATGTTTACCTCAATAGCAACAACCTTCTTTTACTTAAGAGACTGACATATTAACCTTTTTCATGACCTACCTATCTAATCCTAAGATAGATACTGCAATAGATACTGTTTATTTATTAGCATGAAGATTGAAATCAGATAGTATGAAACTGAGGTTCCCTTCATATATCCAAGAAAATCATTCAAGACAAGCCAACTCAGCTAAAAAACAAAATAGAATCTGGTCCCTTGGTATTACTTTTGGAAATCATTGCTAAGTGAAGTATACTGAAGTACAAACTCAGAGTAAATTGTAAAAAATGACAATTCTTACATAATAGAGGTAAAGAAAGATTTGTCTATTATTATTAAAGTCCAAATCTAAATCATGCTGGTGTCTGCTGAACAGTACAGGCTGGAATAGATTCAGGGGAGGTTAATAATTTTCTCCAGAACAAATCTGGTAATTTTTAAAAATAGGAAATATAAATAATTTGAATTATTTGTTCAAACACTGTCTATTGCTGGACACCAACAGAAATAGTATTATAGGTGATAAAGGAAAGGATAAATGAATCTTTTCCCCACCCCTTCTACTGGAAGTGATTCTCAGAGTTGATGGATATTATCTAATTCAAGAGCTCTGTTTATAATCATATATTCATTAGTATAACTGTTTAATTAGTATTTATCTATCTCCTACCTGGTTATATGCTTCATATGAGCAATGATCAATAATGTTTTGATCATTATTGTGTCTCCAGTCCCTATATGGCACTAAACACACAATAAAAGCCTTGAGGGGCTGAACTACCAACTGCACTGTTGCTAGGTGGATGCACAATAGCTTCAGAGATTTAAACTGTCCCCAAGAAACTTCATGGGTAGGATTTTCTGATTTTCAACTTTCTGAAATCAACCCAGAAGATATAAGTAATCCTGAAGTAGATCACAGGCCTAGCTGTTAAGTACACAAAAAGGAGGGGCTTAGGCTGACTTTTAGCAGAAGCATTCTGGTTGAAAAGTAATCACATTTCCTTTGCCTTCCAATCTCACTCAAAAATTTGGTAAAATCGTTTCTTATGAGAAATAATCATGGAGAGGGTATAAGAGCTAGAACTAAGACAACATACTATTATGAACTTCTCTCCTGTATGTATTTCTATTGATGAACAAATAAGTGAAGCCAAATCTGTACTGGGCCTTGCAGAAAGGTCATTCTAACAGACCTAATTTAAGGAAAGAAAGTCTCCACGGAATCTAATATAGCTCCTAAAGTTATTATTTTTATTTGATTTTCCCTAAATGTATGAACTTTTCTTAGGGACCTAAAATCTGAAGAAAGGTTTTAAGGGTTTTCCTTATTGTAAGGTAGTCAAGAAGATGCTACATTGTAACTTAGGGTTTCTTTTTCCATAACACCTTAGCCTTTTCTATTCAAGCTTTCTTTATTCTCAAAATACTGTCTTTTACTCACAAAGACTTTCAAAATTATTCCACTGACCTCAGAGCTTCCTCTGGATACTATAAGCACTGACAATATATCTTTTCTGATAAAGTAATAATATAATTTTCAATAAAAAACATTCAATATTCTCCCATTTACATTTTCTTGGCTCATGGATTCTTTTAGTGCTGGGACTATTATTAACCAAATAAAACTGAAAAAAAATAGGCAAATACACTTTATTCCTACCACAAGTATCTCTGTACTTTTAACTTATCAAAGCACTTCTGACTTTGATTCAAGTAACTAGTGGACTATATTCATTCTATGAACTTCTCACTTTGATTCAAGTAACTTACGGACCGTACTCATTCTATGTTTCTTAAAGAATGCAATACTGCAAATCCAGTCTGTTATATGTAAATAGGTTGTGCTTAATTTATGTTTAAGAACATCTCCGGACTTCCCCGGTGGTGCAGTGGCTAAGACTCTGCCCTTTCAATACAGAGGGCCTGGATTCAATCCCTGGTCAGGGAACTAGATCCTGCATGCCAAAACTAAGTGTTTTTATGCTGCAACAAAGACCTAGTGCAGTAAAATAAACAAACAAAAGAATATCTCAAAATATACAAAAGTGGTTACCTTCTGAGGGGGAAAACTAGGGTGGAATAGATGTGAAGGAAGTTAACTTTATATTTCCTGTACAGATAGTGTTTATTATGTGCAAATATTATTGTTAACATTTTCCCAGCAATATTTTAAGGTTCTACCTTAAATGCCCAACTGTGACCACCTGGTTTTTAAACTAACATAAAATATTAACTTAAAGATAAACACTTCAGTCTTCAAATTCATAGATAAATCCAGGTATACTAGATCTTTCAATCTATCTCAAAGTACATCAGTTCAGTTCAGTCGCTCAGTCGTGCCCAACTCTTTGCGACCCCATGAATCACAGCACGCCAGGACTCCCTATTCATCACCATCTCCTGGAGTTCACTCAGACTCACGTCCATCAAGTCCATGATGCCATCCAGCCATCTCATCCTTGGTCATCCCCTTCTCCTCCTGCCCCCAATCCCTCCCAGCATCAGAGTCTTTTCCAATGAGTCAACTCTTCTCATGAGGTGGCCAAAGTACTGGAATTTCAGCTTTAGCATCATTCCTTCCAAAGAACACCCAGGGCTGATCTCCTTAGAATGGACTGGTTGGATCTCCTTGCAGTCCAAGGGACTCTCCAGAGTCTTCTCCAACACCACAGTTCAAAAGCATCAATTCTTCGGTGCTCAGCCTTCTTCACAGTCCAACTCTCACATCCATACATGACCACAGGAAAAATCATAGCCTTGACTAGACAGACCTTAGTCGGCAAAGTAATGTCTCTGCTTTTGAAAACACTATCTAGGTTGGTCATAACTTTTCTTCCAAGGAGTAAGCGTCTTTTAATTCCATGGCTGCAGTCACCATCTGAAGTGATTTTGGAGCCCAGAAAAATAAAGTCTGACACTGTTTCCAGTGTTTCCCCATCTATTTCTCGTGAAGTGATGGGACCGGATGCCATGATCTTCATTTTCTGAATGTTGAGCTTTAAGCCAACTTTTTCACTCTCCTCTTTCACTTTCATCAAGAGGCTTTTTAGCTCCTCTTCACTTTCTGCCATAAGGGTGGTGTCATCTGCATAGCTGAGGTTATTGATATTTCTCCTGGCAATCTTGTTTCCAGCTTGTGTTTCTTCCAGTCCAGCGTTTCTCATGATGTACTCTGCATAGAAGTTAAATAAGCAGGGTGACAATATACAGCCTTGATGTACTCCTTTTCCTATTTGGAACCAGTCTGTTGTTCCATGTCCAGTTCTAACTGTTGCTTCCTGACCTGCATACAGATTTCTCAAGAGGTAGGTTAGGTGGCCTGGTATTCCCATCTCTTGAATTCTCCACAGTTTACTGTGATCCACACAGTCAAAGGCTTTGGGATAGTTAATAAAGCAGAAATAGATGTTTTTCTGGAGCTCTCTTGCTTTTTCCATGATCCAGCAGATGTTGGCAATTTGATCTCTGGTTCCTCTGCCTTTTCTAAAACCAGCTTGAACATCAGGGAGTTCATGGTTCACATATTGCTGAAGCCTGGCTTGGAGAATTTTGAGCATTACTTTACTAGCATGTGAGATGACTGCAATTGTGTGGTAGTTTGAGCATTCTTTGGCATTGCCTTTCTTTGCAATTAGAATGAAAACTGACCTTTGCCAGTCCTGTGGCCACTGCTGAGTTTTCCAAATTTGCTGGCATATTGAGTGTAGCACTTTCACAGCATCATCTTTCAGGATTTGAAACAGTTCAACTGGAATTCCATCACCTCCACTAGCTTTGTTCATAGTGATGCTTTCTAAGGCCCACTTGACTTCAGATTCCAAGATGTCCAGCTCTAGATGACTGATCACATCATCGTGATTATCTGGGTGGTGAAGATCTTTTTGTACAGTTTTTCACAAAACAATGTTTCTTAATTCTTCAGTTATAACTTCTCCAACATTTCTGCCCTATTTCTGAAATGGTTCCAAAGATTAAGTACAAAACATACCGGTTTCAAAAAAACAAAAAAACATACTGGTTTCATATGAACAACTATACAGTAATTATAATTCTGAGGTGTTAATTTCTTTGCCAAGTATTAGTTCAAATCTCAACTTTTGAATAAACTAATACAGAATATCTCAATGACTTATCACGATCTAAAATTACAGACCAAATCACAGCCTTAAGAAGCAAACAAGTAAACAAAAACTTTTTCTATCATCAGTGAGCTGGCTATAATGAAAAGTTAGCTAAGAAAATCACCTACAATTTTTTACTTACTCAATAAGTATAGTATAACTTATTGGTCATAAAAATCAATCTATTGATCTGAAAAACATTTTCTCAACAGCGCTTTATTACCTGTGGCTGGGTTGATGCTGGCTGCAATATGAAAGTGGCAAAGTGCATTGGCATGCAGTGGAGTGTTCCTGTGAACATGATGAGGGTCTTGCTGGTGTGGCAGGTACCCAGTATGTGCTACAAGTGCAAGCGATCTCCGACCTCTACGAAAAAAATTTCAGATTTACCTATAAGAATAAAAACAATGTGAAACAATGCAAAACAAAGTAAAACTAACGTCTATTTTGTTATAAGCATATAAGTTATATGATTGTCAGATGCTATTTCAGGTAAGCCTATATGTACAAGTACCTTACAGTATTTTTGTACAACAAACATGAAACCTGAAATAAGCTTGGAACTTTTAACTGCCCAACTCTTGTTTAAACCATCAGACAATATGTTAAATTTTGATTTAATATTTTCTTAATTTAAAAGAAAAGTTTACCATGCATCTGTGGAAAATGATGTCCCTATTTATACGGTTCTCTTTGTATCCACAGGTTACTCCCTATGACCACAAAGCACTGAACAACATTACCACCACTCATTAGGATGATATTTCATAGTTTACAAAGCACTTTCACTGCAGTCACCTCATTTGATGAGCAAATATTGCTATTCTCATCTTTCATATGATACAATACTTTAAACAGAACACAACATCACTGGAAAGTGATTCCTAGTCAAGGACTTCTTTCAACTATTATTATATATAACCACTGGTTGAGTCTCAGTGGTTCAGTCTCTATACAATATACACCTAATTATATTCTAAGCCACTAGCAATACGATCTAAATTTGAGAAACGGTATTTCCATAATCATACAAAACACTCAAAGATAAATCATTTTTAGGTCACTTTCTTATTTTCAAGAATCCATGTTGCTAGTCTATGTTTAATTAGCCCCAACATCAAAAACTGACTTTAGTTTTGCCATACTATAGTAATTCAAGTTCTTAGAGTTTTGAACGATAACAAACGTAGAACAGAACCTGATAAAGTAATCATTCCTATAATCATGACAGGACAAACACCCCAAGCTCTAAAGAAAGAAAAATAATAAATTATTTTTACAGTCAAATTTTTGCATTCTCAGGTCTTAATTTACTTTATGTTATTTCAGCTAAGTATGATCATCCTTTTGATATCATCGGTTAACTTTGTAATTATAGGCAGTTTCATGCTAGACGAAAAAAAATACTGAAAAATTTCTGAGAACTGATTTCCTAAGACATATATTTTTCATAACCATCCATGATTTTGAATATTAAGATGAATGTTACAAAAGGACTTGTACAAAAGATATTAAAATATATAGGAAAAACATCTAACAAAAACACTTACATCTGAAGCATTTTGAACTCGTTCTTTACTGGAAACGTTTCTCTTGATGTTATTTGTTAAATTAATTGGTTCAGTCCAATGGCTGCAATCACTTCCATAGAGCAAACAATCATTTGGTAAAAATGTCTCTACCCAAAGACGACATATGTTATCTTTGCAGCAAGTCAACAGTACATTACATACAGAAGCCCTAAGGAATGAAAGGATTTTAGAAGCGAAAACATAAATTTCCCACAGTATCATATTCCACAATGTTTCTATAACTATTTAAATGTACACAACTAAGGTATCAATGAAAAAAAAGTCAATATACATTTATGCAACATAGTCAAAACCATTAAAACTGAGTTGGGTATTTGATTTCATCACTGCAAATGCTTGCTAATCCACTTATTTTCTGCCTAGAACTCAGTAGTTCCTGGTCAGTAATCCAAGATTCTTACATCTAAAGAACAAAAACTGAGATCATATCATACTCCCTCGGTTAATAACAAGGAAAATACCTGACATCTTCTATTCAGATTTTCTGATTTATTCAGTGGATATTTACTTAAATTATTTCACAATGCTTCGTTGTTTCTTCCTGTAAAGGTATATGCATACTTGCCACTAACAAGCTATAATAACTAGTACACTTACTCTGTCTTTGCCTAACATATACCAAAAGCAGTCAAGTGCAAAAACAGAAAACATTAGTCATCTCCTTCCTTAGTCATTTTTGACTTTCAGTGAATTAACTGTCTTGCCACCCCACAAAATAATAACAAAACATTTACATATATGTCAGTTAATAAATCCCATATGCATCAAGAGCTCAAAAGCTGGAATTCTATTATTAAAGACTACCTTTCTATTGACTGACAGTCTTTGTTAACTCAGCAATTTTTTTTAAGTTGCAATATCCTGTAATAGACACTTATTCAAACCTAAACCAGTAGAAGGTTTCTATCAAGTAACTTGGTAAGTTAAAGAAAAAAAAAATTAAAATATTCTATAGTAGTCACTTTTTAAAATATACCTATCTGATTCAAAAAAAAAAAAAAGCAAAGGGCAAGACCAGGGAGAACAGCACATTCTGTCTTGGTAGCTCTGTCCAGATTCCTCCCCTGCTCTTACACCTCTCTCCCTGCCCTTACACCTCTCTCCCTGCCCCTCCGCTTCCATGTCTACTCCCCTACTTCTTTTCCATTTCCATCCACTCTCTGGGCTTCCCTGCCTCTGCCTCCTCCTACAATTCTCTGCTTCTTAGCCTCTCCAAACCACCCTCTCCTACTTCTCATTGGCACCCTCCTACTAGGGCCTCTGCTTACCTTTCCAAACCCTCTGTTTCTCCTTCCTTTTCCCATCCTTATGCCTCTCCCTCCTCTTTCTCCTTCAATTTTCTTCCCCTTTTTTTTCTGTCTCTTCTAACCTTTTCCTACTTTCATTCCCTCTGTTTCTCTTTAATACATTTACATACACACAGGCAGTGGCAATAATATCAAATGTAACAGAAACAGAAGAAAATACAAAAAGGCAATATGGAAAGTGCAAGGTTCATAGTGCCCCATCATTAAATGGCAGAATGAGAGGCTTACAAAGAAAGAGCAGAAGATAGGAGACTAAAGAGTTGAACAGACAGCAATCAGGAGAGGTATATGAACTTAGACAAGACCATCAAAGCAAGCTAGAAAGGTGCACAACTCAGAATCATGGACATGGTTTCGACCGCAGATAATGCTCTTCAGAACACCACACCTTTACAAATGGTGTAAACAGCTGGCTGGTAATATAAGCACAGCACAGAAAAAATATCCTGATGCATCTGAGGCATTGCTCAAGCCATATCTCCCTTTCTCACTTCTTCATCAAGGTATCTTATTCTCTCTTCAATAAGCTCATCATATTCAGGTACAGCCCTACCCCTCCACCGAAAAATTATATATATAGATGAATGACCCTATATAGGGCAACGATATGATAGGTAAGTGTCTGCAACAGTTGTCCTATCTTGAGGCAACAACAGGCTAAGACGGTTCTAAAAACTAGTTATGTAAAAACAACTTCTGAAGGTTTTGTGGGGGAAATAGCCAAACCTCCCAATTTGTCCTACATTCATCATTCTTAATTAACAGGGAAGTGCCTGTATATGCTCATTACAAGCATGTCCCCATTTTTCCTCTCAAGCTAGCAGACACTTTGTGTGAAGCATCATCATTCGGTTGAACATCTTAATTTTAAGATGCCATATCAGGAAGGACAATGGTCTTCGATGGAATCTCTTTCACTCTCATGAGAAAGGGTCAGCCTTCCTACTATAAATCTGCAGGCAGCTGCTGAAACAAACATGAAAACTAAAAGAACTAAAGGAGATTAGTTGGTTTTTTAATAGATCTGAAAGTGAAATTCTGGAAACCTTGCCAAGACGCCACAACTAACAGAGAAGTCTCGTTCTATACCACAGTTCTTTATGCTGTAGAATTTAGTTGATAAAAAGATAAAATAAGTAGGGAGAAAAATTAATGTTTTTTGCTGTTATCAAGTATTCTTAATGCCCCAGTTCAAGGTACCGGCCTCTGATGGTATCTTCCACCATGATCACTTTTGCCAACAGTGAGTGAACTGTATCAGAAGCAGATGTGACTGTCCTCTCTCAAAATATACAATATTTCATAATTCTCTTTTTAGTATTCTGGTGCTCTAATTAGCTGCATGTGAAAATACCTGGAATATCGTCAGAACTCAGCCTTCAGAATAATGTAAACTTCTGATAGTTCTAAAAGGTTAACAGTTTGTGAAGACAGCTATTTTTCCTTTACATATGTCATAGCTTGGGGCTTCCTCAGTGGCTCAGCGGTAAAGAATACACCTGCAGTGCAGGAGACAAGGGTTCAATCCCAGGGTTGGGAAGATGTCCTGGAGAAAGAAATGGCAACTCACTCCAGTATTCTTGCCTGGAAAATCCTACAGATAGAGGAGCCTAGTGGGCTACAGTACATGGAGTCGCAGAGAATCAGACACAACTGAGCAGACACATGTCATGGCTCATTCTACTCTAGACACATATTTATACGTGTGGCCAACGGTCTCAGAAGTACACAAGTAATAGTTCTCAAAGTGAAGATGGACTGAGGGTGCTTTTGCTAACAATACAGATTGTCCACACCACTCTCCTTTAGCTCAAAACTGTGAAATGTACTTCTAACAGAAGAACCATCCGTGTACCTAGTGGGTCCCAGTTCAATGCTTTGTTAGCCTGGAGGAGAAAGGTAAGAAGAATGGTAACTATCGCACAACGAAACTGTTCAAAAGATCTAGGTATAACAATGATGTATGTATGCTGTTGCTGTTGCTGCTGCTGCTGCTAAGTTGCTTCAGTCGTGTCCAACTCTGTGCGACCCCAGACGGCAGCCCACTAGGCTCCTCTGTCCCTGGGATTCTGCAGGCAAGAATAGTGGAGTGGGTTGCCATTTCCTTCTCCAATGCACGAAAGTGAAAAGTGAAAGTGAAGTAGCTCAGTCATGCCCGACTCTTAGCGACCCCATGAACTAGAGCCTACCAGGCTCCTCCATCCATGGGATTTTCCAGGCAAGAGTACTGGAGTGGGTTGCCATTGCCTTCTCCATGTATGCTGTTATACATACATTATATGTGGATTTGTGTCTAAACCCACAGAATGTACAACACCAAGAGTGAATCACAATGTAAATTATGGACTTTAGGTGATAATAATGTGTTGATGTAAGCATCAACTGTAACAAATGTACCACTCTGGTGGAGGATGTTGATAAAGCAGATGGTTGTGCATATGTGGGGAAAAGGGTTGTATGGAAAATCTCTGAACCTCCCCTCAACTTTGCTATAAACCTTAAACTGCTCTAAAAAGAATGTTTAATATGAAATAATTTTTTTTTAATCTAGGTTTAACTCTACTCGCTCAGAAGAGCAAAACTAAAGTTAACAGATAATCTAAGTATGCTATAATGGATCAGCTTAAGACATTCTCAGATGACAAAAAGGTAAGTGAAAAACTGTATTGATGCATAGTGTCACCAAATTGAAGATGGCCATGTGGAACAAAAAGGGATTTCTACCTACAATTAAGTAATACAATACCTCTGTAACTTACTAAGTATATGCAAAAAGTCAACGGGATATCAAGTCTGACAAAAACTATAGGAAACGAGGTACTAACAGATTTATTTCACATGCATGTGTAGGTTAAATTAATACCTAGTTTAGGACATCATAATCTATTAGCCCATGTACTTTTCCTCAAAGATGCTGCAGGCAGTTAAAGAAATATTTGAAGTCTCATGGTACACACTCTCAACAAAGCTTGTTTTTTAGTTACCAAAAAAAAAAAACCACCAATGGATACACACAGAAAGGGACAAGATAAAGAGAGTGAAATGTGGAAAAGTTGATGCAAATAGAGATTTGGAGAATGATTAAAGATGAAAGAATTGAAAGAAAAAGATGCACAACTCTTCTCACTTTAAGATATCTGAACTAGAGGTAAATTATCCTTTCACATGGCTTTCCTCTTAAGTATCATATATCTAACTCACAGCCAGAGGCTTGCAGTCCCAGAGCTATCTAGTACTACTAGAATCTTCATGGGCAAAAACACTATAGCAATTGATTCTCAAAATGAGAAAAGCGGTCAAAGTCACAAAGATGACGTTCTCTTAATACATGGGAAAAATGACTAATCCACTGACCTAGGCATATATTTGCTTGTTTTACGCCAGGAAAATCCATTTACAGCTCGAGGATGGGCCAGATATACAAAAGAAAAGTCAGTTTCTCCTTCAGATTGTTTTTCTGAATTTTTATCTGGAGAGGTAACAGATGTCCGCCAGTTTTCTACATTATACCATACCTTTAAAAGACAGTCATCCTAAGAGGGTGGAAAAACAGAAACAGAAAAACATCCAGATCAGAATTAAAGGTTAAATCAAATACCAAAGGTAAGATTTTTCTTCCCAGTTAAAGGAACATAGGGATGTGAGGAGGGGTTGAACATGGAAAAATTAAGAAAACCTCTGATTCTGATACTTTTCTAACCAGTATTCCTTAACTGTTCTTTGAGAATTAAGGTATGTGAACATGTGTATTTTGTCAAGGTTGGTTCAAGGAAAATGGTAGCTACTATTTGATACAGAAAATAAAGTCATTCAGGAAAGACCTAAAGATGAAAGGTTCATTTTCTCACTTAGCCAAATATTAAATAAGAAAGCATTATTATTAGTAGACTTCAAAATACTGCTAATTTTACAAAACAACATTTTTATAGATTGTCATATGAATGTTCAAAGAAAATGATAATAACTAGTTAGCAACTAACACTATATAAAATATTCTAAGCACAATCAAAATTGCATCTCCTGATCTGGGAAGGAAAGCAAGAATGACAAATTGGCATGTACCAGGTTCTGCTCTTAAGCTACTAATTACATTCCTGATGCTGACTAAAGTTAATCAGATTAAACAGCCCTAGTTTTCTCCTAAAAACTTTTACGAGAAAATACCTCACCAAGAATTTAGGACATCTCATATTCTTAGTCTGCAGATTTGAGTCATGGGAACAATAAAGTGCTCTGTAAACCAATGATCTAAAATAATTACAATTTAAGGGAATTCACTATTCTGAAATCAACAGATGATAACAAAGAAAAAGTTACAAATGTCCTTCTAGAAAGTTGTAAATTCTTTTACTATAAATACAGTTTAATATAGCTGTCAACTAGAAGATAACATAAATAACACTTATAGTTTATTACTGACAGTATACTATATCCAAGACACTGTGCTACTTTACATACACTGTCTAAACTAACCCAATGACCCATGACCTATAAGGTAGGTATTATCATCCTTAGTTTACACATGAGAAAACCAAGGCTCAAAGTGATTAACTACTTGCTCAAGATCAAAAAGTTGGTAAATGGCAAATTTATACCCAGATCTACCTTTGATTTAAGCTGTTTCAATTATATCATATTGCCCTTTAACATAATATTTAGCCAATTTTTGCTATTTAACATATTTAACAGAAAATGTTTGCAACTTAAATAATGAAGCATGTTAATTTTTTTTGATATTTCAAAATACACCATAAACACAACTTGAAAATAGTATTTTCACTAATTACCTTCCCAGCAGTGGCAAAAAATTCTCCATCTGGTGAAAATTTCATTAAGTGAACTTGGGAAGCAGTTCTGTAAATTAAATAGACAAGGCATAATTTTCAAGGAAAATTAAATGAGAGAACGCAACATTACTTCTCTAAACTATATTCAGTAATCTGCTTCAAATACAAAATATGATAACATAAGTTTGACACTCACTTTTAAGTATATCTCATATTATAAATTAGAAATAGAAAATATTAAATATAAAAAATTATTTTCAATGTAAAAATATCTGCATAAGAATCTTATAAGGAAAGACTTGTCATTCTTTAAAGCTTAAGACAGAAGAGTCATAGGTCTCATTCCTTTAGAATATGAGAAAGAAAGTTTTCATTTTTAACCTGGAAATCTAATTTTGGAGCTATGGATACTTACATTCCAACATACATTTACAAGAACAATAAATCAGTATTTTATAATGAATTCTGCCTTAAGGCAGCATTTGCACAGTTGAAGATTATGTGTGTGTTAATGAGAGACTTCTTCCAATTTCACCAACATACTTGGTGCATACTTGTCTTTCCTTCTTCAAGGAGTTTCAGCTCATTTCCCTCATCACCTTCCCTTCTGCCTTTCAGGAAATACTCATCTCAAGACATTTCTCACTATCATTGCTTTCCTTTTCTTTACCCAAGTTCATGCTTAGATAGTCACACCAAACTTATTTGTAAAGCAAGCCAAAGAGGAATTCCATCACAGTTCAATTTCAAATAAAAAAACTTTACCCTGATTTTAATTATTATAAATACATAACAGAAAATAATGATATAAATGGGTGAAAAAAAGAAAATAAAATCAGGTACAGCTTCACCAAAACCACAACACTCATTTCCATGCAAAATCACTAGTAACATGTTAATACATTGACTTCCAGATCTCTTTCCACTCTACCTCTCCATCTACTTTCTGTGGGAGGTTGTGGGGAAGAAGATGGAAACTGCATATTTACAATTTGCCCTGTAATATTTATTTTAAAATATGTCATGAACAATAAGTTCCGATACTCTGAATCTCCAATAGTTTGGCCACGTGATGCAAAGAGCTGACTCATTTGAAAAGACCCTGAGGCTGGGGAAAATAGAGGGCAGGAGAAGGGGATGACAGAGGATAAGATGGCTGGATAGCATTATCGATTCAGTGGGCATAGGTTTGGGTGGACTCTGGGAGTTGGTGATGGACAGGGAGGCCTGGCAATCTGCAGTTTATGGGGTCACAAAGAGTCAGACATGACTGAGTGACTGAACTGAACTGAACATTAAGTGGTACAGTGAACATTTTTGAACACACATTTTTATGTATCTGGTTAAAAATATCTTTAAAACAAATAATTAAAACTGCTTGGTCTTACACTGCTATATTTAAAATGGATAACCAACAAGAACCTACCATATGGCATATGGAACTCTGCTCAATGTTGTGTGGCAGCCTGGATGGGAGCGGGGAGAATGGACACATGTATTTGTATGGCTGAGTCCTTTCACTGTTCACATGAAACTATCATAACACTGTTTGTTAATCAACTATACCCCAATACAAACTAAAAGTTAAAAAAGAATGTCTGATCTTTATGATTGTGACCGTGTTGCCCCTACAGCCTTTTCTTAAAGCAGTATCTAAAGGAATTCTTTTAAAAGGTAATCAGATTTCACGCTCTGCTCAAAAACCTCAACAGCTTCCCAACTCATTCAGAATAAAATGCAAAAGCCTCACAATAACATTTAAGCTGTCTCCTGACTCTAAATCATCTCCACATCACTCCTCACTATGTTACTTTCCTCCAGCCACAAGGTGACACACAGTTTTACCTAAGGGTCTTGCACTAGTTCCCTCCTCCAAAAGATATGCACACATAACTTAATTCCTTCATATCTATACTCAACGTCACCTCTACTCCTCTTCTCCTATCCTACTTAGTCTCTATCGTACCTATCAGTCTTCAGTTGGACTGGAAGAAACACAAGCTAGAATCAAGATTGCGAGGAGAAATATCAATAACCTCAGATATGCAGATGACACCACCCTTATGGCAGAAAGTGAAGAGGAACTAAAAAGCCTCTTAATGAAAGTGAAAGAGGAGAGTGAAAAAGTTGGCTTAAAGGTGAACATTCAGAAAACGAAGATCATGGCATCTGGTCCCATCACTTCATGGGAAATAGATGGGGAAACAGTGGAAACTGTGTCAGACTTTATTTTGGGGGGCTCCAAAACCATTGCAGATGGTGACTGCAGCCATGAAATTAAAAGACGCTTACTCCTTGGAAGAAAAGTTATGACCAACCTAGATAGCATATTCAAAAATGGAGACATTACTTTGCCAACTAAGGTCCATCTAGTCAAGGCTATGATTTTTCCTGTGGTCATGTATGGATGTGAGAGTTGGACTGTGAAGAAGGCTGAGCACCGATGAATTGATGCTTTTGAACTGTGGTGTTGGAGAAGACTCTGGAGAGTTCCTTGGACTGCAAGGAGATCCAACCAGTCCATTCTGAAGGAGATCAGCCCTGGGTGTTCTTTGGAAGGAATGATGCTAAAGCTGAAATTCCAGTACTTTGGCCACCTCATGTGAAGAGCTGACTCATTGGAAGACTCTGATGCTGGGAGGGATTGGGGGCAGGAGGAGAAGGGGACGACCGAGGATGAGATGGCTGGATGGTATCACGAACTTGATGGACGTGAGTCTGAGTGAACTCCGAGAGATGGTGATGAACAGGGAGGCCTGGCGTGCTGTGATTCATGGGGTCACAAAGAGTTGGACACGACTGAGCAACTGAACTGAACTGAACAGATATAAGCAGATTTTAAAATGCACTACAAATGAACTATAAGCTCAAGCTCAACTTTTAAATGTATTCCAGTAAGTGTAATCTTCAGTTCAGTTCAGTCACTCAGTCATGTCTGACTCTTTGCAACCCTATGAACTAAAGCATGCCAGGCCTCCCTGTCCATTACCAACTCCCAGAGTTCACCCAAACTCATGTCCATTGAATCAGTGATGCCATCCAACCATCTCATCCTCTGTCGTCCCCTTCTCCTCCTGCCCGCAATCTTTCCCAGCATCAGGGTGTTTTCAAATTAGTCAGCTCTTCCCATCAGGTGGCCAGACTGTTGGAGTTTCAGCTTCAACATCAGTCCTTCCAATGAATACCCAGGACTGATTTCATTTAGGATGGACTGGTTGGATCTCCTTGCAGTCCAAGGGACTCTCAAGAGTCTTTTCCAACACCACAGTTCAAAAGCATCAATTCTTCTGCACTCAGCTTTCTTTATAGTCCAACTCTCACACCCATACATGACCATTGAAAACCATAGCCTTGACTAGACAGACCTTTGTTGACAAAGTAATGTCTCTGCTTTTTAATATGCTGTCTAGGTTGGTGATAACTTTCTTTCCAAGGAGTAAGCATCTTTAATTTCATGGCTGCAGTCACCATCTATGGTGATTTTGGAGCCCCCAAAAATAAAGTCTGATACTGTTTCACCATCTATTTGCCATGAAGTTTTGGGACCGGACGAAATGATCTTCATTTTCTGAATGTTGAGCTTTAAGCCAACTTTTTTGCTCTCCTCTTTCACTTTCATCAAGAGCCTCTTTAGTTCTTCACCTTCTGCCATAAGGGTGGTGTCATCTGAGTATCAGATTATTGATTTTATCCCGGCTATCTTGATTCCAGCCTGTACTTCTTCCAGCCCAGTGTTTCTCATGATGTACTCTGCATAGAAGTTAAATAAGCAGGGTGACAATATACAGCCTTGATGTACTCCCTTTCCTACTTGGAACCAGTCTGCTATTCCGTGTCCAGTTCTAACTGTTGCTTCTTGACCTGCATATAGGTTTCTCAAGAGGCAGGTACATGCTCTGGTATTCCTATCTCTTTCAGAATTTTCCACAGTTTATTGTGATTCACACAGTCAAAGGCTTTGGCATAGTCAATAAAGCAGAAGTAGATGTTTTTCTGGAACTCTCTTGCTTTCTCCATGATCCAGCGGATGTTGGCAATTTGATCTCTGGTTCATCTGCCTTTTCTAAAACAAGCTTGAACATCTAGAAGTTCACAGATCACATATTGCTGAAGCCTTGCTTGGAGAATTTTGAGCATTACTTTACTAGCATGTGAGATGACTGCAATTGTGTGGTAGTTTGAGCATTCTTTGGCATTGCCTTTTCTTGGGATTGGAATGAAAACTGACCTTTTTCAGTCCTGTGGCCACTGCTGAGTTTTCCAAATTTGCTGGCATGCAGCACTTTCACAGCATCATCTTTCAGGATTTCAAACAGCTCCACTGGAATTCCATCACCTCCACTAGCTTTGTTCATAGTGATGCTTCCTAAGGCCCACTTGACTTCTCATTCCAGAATGTCTGGCTCTAGGTGAGTGATCACACCATCGTGATTATCTGGGTCATGAAGATCTTTTTGTATAGTTCTGTGTATTCTTGCCACCTCTTAATATATTCTGCTTCTGTTAGGTCATACCATTTCTGTCCTTTATCGAGCCCATCTTTGCATGAAATGTTCCCTTGGTATCTCTAATTTTCTTGAAGAGATCTCTAGTCTTTCCCATTCTGTTGTTTTTCTCTATTTCTTTGCATTGATCACTGAGGAAGGCTTTCTTATCTCTCCTTGCTATTCTTTGGAACTCTTCATTCAAATGACTGTATCTTTCCTTTTCTCCTTTGCCTTTTGCTTTTCTTCCTTTCACAGCTATTTGTAAGGCCTCCTCAGACAGCCATTTTGCTTTTTGCATTTCTTTTTCTTAGGGATGGTCTTGATCCTTGTCTCCTGTACAATGTCATGAACCTCCATCCATAATTCATCAGACACTGTCTATCAGCTCTAGTCCCTTAAATCTATTTCTCACTTCCACTGTATAATAATATTCCTATTCATAAACAAGGTGACTTCACCTCTCTCCCATTTTTTTTAGCTTATGTATAGTAAGTAAAGTCACTCAGTCGTGTCCGACTCTTTGCGACCCCATGGACTGTAACCTACCAGGCTCCTCCCTCCATGGGATTCTCCAGGCAAGAGTACATAAGGGATTTGATTTAGGTCATACTTGAATGGTCTAGTTTTCTTCCCCACTTTCTTCAATTTAAGTCTAAATTTGGCTATAAGCAGTTCATGATCTGAGCCACAGTCAGTTCCTGGTCTTGTTTTTACTGACTGTATAAAGCTTCTCCATCTTTGGCTGCAAAGAATATAATCAATCTGATTTCAGTGTTAAGCCATCTGGAATTGCCCATGTGTAAAGTCTTCTCTGGTGTTGTTGGAAGAGGGTGTTTGCTATGACCAGTGCGTTCTCTTGGCAAAACTCTATTAGACTTTGCCTGGCTTCATTCGGTACTCCAAGGCCAAATTTGCCTGGTACTCCAGGTGTTTCCTGACTACTTTTGCATTCCTGTCCCCAAAATGAAAAGGACATCTTTTGGGGTGTTAGTTCTAAAAGGTCTTGTAGGTCTTCATAGAACCATTCAACTTCAGCTTCTTCAACAGTACTGGTTGTGGCATAGAATTGGATTACTGTGATATTGAATGGATATTGCCTTGGAAATGAACAGAGATCATTTTGTTGTTTTTGAGACTGCATCCAAGTATTGCATTTCAGATTCTCTTGTTCACTATGATGGCTACTTTATTTCTTCTTAGGATCAATCTTCAGTTGGTCCTAAAATAAAACTTGCATAGTTTCCAGTCCAAGTCTTAATTGTTTACTTAAATAATAAACCACTTCAAATAAATGAGTATGTCTAGTCCAAGTTACCAGGACTCTGTATAACTCTATTATTTAACTTAAGATTTTCTCCCTCTTCCAAATGTATGAAATACATTTCAAATTCTCAGTTCAATCCAAGAAGCCCCTTACCAGATTTGCAGTGACTACACTATAGCACTTCTTTGCTCTTCTCTCCCTGCAGTCTTATATGAGACTCAAAAGCAAAGCCACAGTTCTTCCTAAGGAATTATCTGTTTTGCAAAATTGTATTTCCTCTCTATATTTAAACCCTTTTTAATATCCATAATCTGACTATGGGGTGCAAAAAAACATAGAACTAGCTCCTTTGAAATGTCCTTTGTAAATTCTATGTATAGGAATTTTGCCTTCCTCTGATTTTGGTATCTGATAGGTGGCTCAGTGGTCAAGAATCCCTCTGCCAATTCAGGAGAAGACACAGGGTTGAGAAGATTCCCTGGAGAAGGAAATAACAACCCATTCCAGTATTCTTGCCTTGGAAATACCATAGACAGAGGAGCCTAGTGGGCTACAGTTCATGGGTCTCAAGAAGAGATGGACACAACTTAGCAACTAAACAACTGCTTCACATAAAACTGACTCAGGAAAAATGGCCTACCTCACATCCTGTCATATTGATTTACTGGTATAATGTTTATCTCTACCCATTCTATATTCTAAGCACTTTTACCACTGCCTGGAATATGATAAGCATTCAACAAATATTTGTTGGAATGAATGAAAGAAATTTGGACTTGCTTTCTAAAGAACATAAGAAAAATTAAGCCTACTGATTCATATTTCCATAAAGTATGATACTAATTTTATGCTCTTATTAACAGTATATATTAGTTGGAGTATCTTTACTCACTCACTAGTAATAGAGATTATTCATTCTTTTCTTTATGGATGTTTTACATTGCGTGATTTTGAGTGAGGTCAGTCAACTCAATATGCTGCTCATTATTCGCATATAATACTTCAAAAAATTTTTTCTTGAAACATTTTTCTCATTGTCTGTTTTTGTTTACTTCTGAAATATCTACTACCTTCGAATTAATTTTTAAAACTTCCTTTTAAAAATGGCATTAACCCAAAATTGCATATATTTCCCATTGAGTTTTCAGTTTTTTTTTCTTACAATCTTTTGCTTCACAAAAGATTTTTATTGATACCCAAAACTATTAATTTTTTCCTTTTCTTTCTTTTCAGTTTTTAGCTGTGGTGCCATACTTAGAAAAATTTCCACAGCTCTAAAATACCACTTCTCATCTAATAGTGATAGCACACAAATGACAACTGCTGCTACTGCTGTCGCTTCAGTCGTGACCGACTCTGTGCGACCCCATAGATGGCAGCCCACCAGGCTTCCCCATCCCTGGGATTCTCCAGGCAAGAACACTGGAGTGGGTTGCCATTTCCTTCTCCAATACATGAAAGTGAAAAGTGAAAGTGAAGTCACTCTGTCTTGTCTGACTCTAGCAACCCCATGGACTGCAGCCTACCAGGCTCTTCCATCCATGGGATTTTGCAGGCAAAAGTACTGGAGTGGAGTAATGGAGAAAGCCATTGCTTTCTCCACAAATGACAACTAATAGCCCAATATGCAATTTTTAATTTCCCAATAGTGACATTTAAAAAAGGTAAAAAGAAACAGGTGAAATTAATTATATTTTACTTAATCCAATATATCAAAAACATTATCATTTCAGTATGTAATCAATTAAAAGACTTGTACATTCTTTTGCTTAAAACTTTTGAAATCTAGTGTGCATTTTATACTTTTAGGACATCTCAATTCAGTCTAGCCATATTTCAAGTGCTCAAGTGAGATGTGGCTAGTTGCTATCATACCAGATATGGCAGTATTAAAATATGAAAATTTACTGGTATTTTCATCTAAATTTTTGTTGTTGTATACATATTGTTTTTTTTTCCTTTTAAATTTGTTTTGGTGCCAAGTATGAAGGAGATTCTAACTTTGCTTTCTCCTCCACAGAGCTAGCAAGTTGCCTTATTGATGTAAAATGCCACCTTACATATTGAATCTCTGTGTATTTGGGTTTAATCCTGGGCCCTAATCTATCCATTCCTGTATCAACAACAATCAGCTTGATCTGTTGTAGCTTTAGAATTAGTTTTACTATACTGTATGTCTTCGTCCTTTTTGTCTTTCAGAATTTTCCTTTTCTTGCCATATGCCTTTTAATATTTTGAACTCCACTCACAAGTAGAAATTCCAGTGAGATTGTGATAAGAGTGATATTCAACATATAGATTAATTTGGGAAAAATATACTTCTTCACAATGGGAAAATTCAGTCAAAAGTATGAAAGGTATCTTTTTCTTCCTTTTGTATAATTTAGAATGCTCTTATGGGCCTTACACATTTCTGTTCCTTCCTATGCGTTTTATTCAACAACTTAAAAAAAAAGAATCTGCAGAGCACGGGAAATGGTGACTGTTCTATATATAAGAAAAGGTATGCCACAATTATTTAAAAATCAATACTTTTTATGTTAGTATGCTTTTATACAAACAAAAACGCATTTATAATAAGACCATACAAAATAGATTTATTGGTTTAAACCCCTAACTAATTGCTTACTTGCACTGCCAAATGCATCTCCAATCCCCAAAGTTAAGATCTGTTTTATCTGGATTTTCATCTTCAGCTGGCTTCTCCAAGTTAGTATTGGACCAGAGTTGCAAACAGCTGGAACCAGTTAAAAGACGATTACCTGAAAAAAATATGTATCATCCACCAATAATTATTTAGGTATTTAATTAGTGACTTAAGTTACATGCTCAAGAGTTTCATATAATACTGTAAACACAACTTTTTAAAAAGTCAAATAAAAAGAGATTTGGGTTATGAGGGAGTAAAGCTGTATTTTAACTTTGTTGAAGAAGCTTAGACAGAAAGGGGAACAGATCTTGTAATCTCTCCTTCAACAAACATTTAATGAGCATCATCTTTTTAACAGGCACTGTGCTAGGCACTGGCAATACAATGACAAATGAGACACTGTCCTTTTTCATGCTGGTTTCACATTCCAGTAGAGAAATATGAACAGAAGCATGGAAACATGTGAGTTCAATATATTTCAGAGAATGCTTCATAATCTCCTTATGGTTAAGGGATAAAGCACATAGTAGACCTAAGAAAAGAAGGTTGGGGCGGGGGGAGCCATCATATTGTGAAGCATTTTTGAGGTCTGTAAGGAGTTTAGTTTGTTATAAGCAGCTGGAAGTTATAAGATTTTATATGGAGGGATAGTTTGCAGAGTGGATCTGTATTCTACAACAAGGGGTCTCAGCTGGGAGGGGGGTGTCAATGGACAGATGTAAAGAGGCATATAAACCTCCTCCAATAACATACATGCCAAAGTTATAGGTATACTATGTGCATTTTTCTAGAGATAACCCATAATTTTCACCATACTTTCAAAAACCTCAGTACACAAAGAAGGGTAAATATTCTCTATAATTCTAGAGACAGACAAGATTAGGAAAAATGTAAGATTCTGGGAAACCTGGTTAAATGACTATAATACACATAGATGAGAAATCATAAGGATCTGAATCAAATATTAAAGTCATAAGCACGGATTTGAAAGCCATTTCAAGAAAACAGAATTTTCAAGGCTTGACACCAAATAAAAAATAGAGGTATAAGAGGTTTCACGGATAGATCTCAACTATATGACTTGGATAACTGGTTAGAAGATTATTTTGTCAAACAAAGAAAATAAAAAGTACACACTTTGGCCAAAAAGCTGACAATAAATAAGGCATTTACCTTGGCAACTGAAGACTATGGATTTGTATATCTCTGGAAAGATCACTTTATTTAAAAAGTGAGTCTGTGGCAAAACACTGACTTTAGATAGGAAATCCCTGTGTCTAAATGCCAAGTAAGTTACTTAATTAGCTATATGAATTGGTCAAGTTGGGCAACCTCTGAGCCTCAGTTTTCTCACCTATAAAATTAGAAATTGGTGTAGAGTTGTTGTAAGAATTAGCTATTGTTTATAAAATGTATCTGGCACAGGCTAGGCACTTAGCAGAAGCTCAATAAGTAGTAGCAATTAGGTGGAAAGTCTCATAGATGGATAAAAACAGCCCAGACAGCACTAACAAGACATTCCATTTAAATATGGTTATTATTCCACTGTTGAGCTTACCAACAAACATACCTGTTCTTTTTTTGCTGAGATATAATTGACATGGACCATTATATTACTTTCAGTTTATAACACAACGATTCAATATTTGTATATAGTGTGAAATGACTACCACATTAAGTCTAGTTAACATTCATCAACACATATAGTTACAATATTTTTTTCTCGTGATGAGAACTTTTAAGATTTACTCTTTCTCTCCAACAGTTCAAATACACAGTACAGAATTAAGCATAGTTGCCACATCATGCATTACATACCAGGATTTATTTCATAACTCATAACCTTCACCTATTTCATCTACTCTCCCCAACCCCACCCTTCTCCACCCATTACCTCTGACTTCTCAGTATCTGTGAATTTAATTTTGATAAGTTTTTTTAACATAAACTAAGGGTGAAATTAAGGTATCCCCCAAATTAAGAAATTAACATAGAATACAAAATAATTCACCTTAGTTACAGAATGAAACAAAAGTAGGTAGGGTATAGTATAATACATTGATTTGAACAGAAAGGGCAAAGTATGGCTATCACAGGAGGGGAAAAAAAGCATTAAGCCTAAAATAGTAAATCTTAGGATTTAAGCAAGATGCAGTGGTGGGTCTGGTGGCATTACAAGGGTAATACAATCAGCCTCCAATGCGGGAGACCCGGGTTCGATCCCTGGGTTGGGAAGATCCCCTGGAGAAGGAAATGGCAACCCACTCTTGCTTGGAGAATCCCATAGACTGAGGAGCCTGGTGGGCTGCAGTCCACGGGGTCACAAAGAGTCGGACACGACTGGGTGACTTTACTTACTTACTAGCATCACTTGAAAAATATTCTTTATATCCAATGCCTGGCATATACTAATAAGGTATATTCATCAAAACTAAAATACTAATATTTCACTTAATATATTCTAAATCTGTTTATAAACAGTTACAAAATTCATTTGAAAAAACAACAGCTCCCAAATATATATTACAATAATAACCCATTTCTGAACCAAACTTCTAAATTTTAAACTTTTGATTATAAAAAGATAAATAATAAAATTTGCTATGAATTTTAACTAAATCATGATTTAAAAGATAAACATCATGAACTATTGGCAAGTCACTAGCAGATATGTTAAGAAAATAAATAGTTATCTTCTAATAGAAAGCTGTAATGATGATTTTAAAGGAACTAAAATACTATCAGTATCAATAATAATATCAATGCTACCTTCTGAAGCATTAGTACTTACCGAACACAGGTACAGACATTCCAAGCAACTACTAAGTCATTACTAAAGAACACTCACTTCAAATAAAAAATGTTTTTATTATAGTTATTCATAAGAGACTTCAAGTATCCAGTTCACTTCCTAACAATATTTTTTATAGTAAGTACTAAAATACCTTCTTACAGAAAGCATCAACTACATTCATAATTAACCATTCTTGATATGCTAAGTAATCTGCTCATGATCACAAAACTTCTAGTCATATATATAAACATTTATTGACAGTTTAATATATGACGGGCCCCAGATAAATTACAGAATAAAATAGAATCTAAGATCTTGTCTAACAAAATAAATAAATAAATAATTACAATAAACTGTAGTGCTATCACAGAATAACCATATAATTTATTATCAAAACAGGAACACGTGTGAAAATAAAAGACAACACTATTAATAATTATATGAGAACAGGCAAAAGTAACATGAGTAAACTTATACATAGTAGAGTTAAATATAAAGTGCCTTCCTAATTGCCAAATTTGAATCCAGGTTAAATTTTTACTTTTCTCACTGTATGCATAAAATACACATGCAAGATGAAAGCTAGCAATAAGCATCAAGCTCATAAGAGAAAATGTTTTAAAACATTGTGAATTTTTAAAATCTGAACTAATCTCTTTATCTTCTAAAACAATTTCACAAGTTCTAAACTTTGTATTCTAAATTAACATTTTTTTCTCAGCCATTTTATCTACTATACATAACTACATCTCATATCTGTGTATTCCTTTCATCAGTCACTCGATATGAACTGAGCACCTACAATGATAAAGGCAATAAGTTATTTCTCATTGAGACTACTGTGAATGCACTTTTCAAAGGTAATTAAAATATTTATCTTCCTGTTCCTCTTGGCTCTGATCATTCTAAGACACTGCTACCAGAAAAATCTGGCAAAATCATAAATCTTAGTTTGCCACTAGCCACTTTAAAAACCTATACATTTTATACAATTTGAAAGAATTAAGTTATTTAATTATTTACATAACTGCAAAGGCTTTCTCATTCTGTTCTTTCTGAGGGATTCCTGCCCGCCAGCAAATGTGGAAGACTCAGCAGTGGCCACAGGACTGGAAAAGGTCAGTTTTGATTCCAATCCCAAAGAAAGGCAATGACAAAGAATGCTCAAACTACCGCACAATTGCACTCATCTCACACGCTAGTAAAGTAATACTCAAAATTCTCCAAGCCAGGCTTCAGCAAGTTCACGTGAACCGTGAACTTCCTGATGTTCAAGCTAGTTTTAGAAAAGGCAGAGAAACCAGAGATCAAATTGCCAACATCTACTGGATCATAGAAAAAGCAAGAGAGTTCCAGAAAAACATCTATTTCTGCTTTAATGACTATGCCAAAGCCTTTGACTGTGTGAATCACAATAAACTGTGGAAAATTCGGAAAGAGATGGGAATAACAGACCACCTGACCTGCCTCTTGAGAAATCTGTATGCAGGTCAGGAAGCAACAGTTAGAACTGGACATGGAACAACAGACTGGTTTCAAACAGGAAAAGGAGTACATCAAGGCTGTATATTGTCACCCCGCTTATTTAACTTCTATGCAGAGTACATCATGAAAAACGCTGGACTGGAAGAAATACAAGCTGGAATCAAGATTGCCGGGAGAAATATCAATAACCTCAGATATGCAGATGACACCACCCTTATGGCAGAAAGTGAAGAGGACCTAAAAAGCCTCTTGATGAAAGTGAAAGAGGAGAGTGAAAAAGTTGGCTTAAAGCTCAACATTCAGAAAATGAAGATCATGGCATCCAGTCCCGTCACTTCATGGGAAATAGATGGGGAAACACTGGAAACAGTGTCAGACTTTATTTTTCTGGGCTCCAAAATCACTGCAGATGGTGACTGCAGCCATGAAATTAAAAACGCTTACTCCTTGGAAGAAAAGTTATAACCAACCTAGATAGTATATTCAAAAGCGGAGTCATTACTTTGTCAACAAAGGGCCGTCTAGTCAAGGCTATAGTTTTTCCTGTGGTTATGTATGAAGAAGGCAAGTGCCGAAAAATTGATGCTTTTGAACTGTGGTGTTGGAGAAGACTCTTGAGAGTCCCTTGGACTGCAAGGAGATCCAACCAGTCCATTCTGAAGGAGATCAGCCCTGGGACTTCCTTGGAAGGAATGATGCTAAAGCTGAAACTCCAGTACTTTGGCCACGTCATGCGAAGAGCTGACTTATTGGAAAAGACTCTGATGCTGGGAGGGATTGGGGGCAGAAGGAGAAGGGGACGACTGAGGATGAGATGGCTGGATGGCATCACTGACTCGATGGATGCAAGTCTGAGTGAACTCCAGGAGTTGGTGATGCACAGGGAGGCCTGGTGTGCTGCGATTCACAGGGTCGCAAAGAGTCAGACACGACTGAGCGACTGAACTGAACTGAATGGCTTTCCATCTGCTGTATTCTTATCTCTTCACCAAACTCACTCCAGTCTCAATGAAGTGCTAACCAGTATCAGAAGATATCCTATGCTTTCTTTCTCTGTTCCTTTGCTCACTCTGGTATACTGGTAAAAATTGCTTTAAGACTATTTTTTAATGCAGAAATAGATAAGTGATACATATACACATCATTTCTTCTTAGAATTCACTTGTTTTTTTCCATCCTCAACCTATCCCTGCTCCCTGGTGGCTCAGATGGTAAACAGTCTGTCTGCAATACAAGAGACCAGGGTTTTGACTGTGTTGGAAAGATCCCTTGAAGAAGGGAATGGCTACCCACTTTGTTATTCTTGCCTGGGGAATTCCATGGACAGAGGAGCTTGGCGGGCTACAGACCATGGGGGTCACAAATACGTGATACATATACACATTATCTCTTCTTAGAATTCACTTATTTTTTCCATCCTCAACCTATCCTGGCTCCCTGGTGGCTCAGATGGTAATGAATCTGCCTCCAATGCAGGAGACCAGGGTTTTGACTGGGTTGGAAAGATCCCCTGAAGAAGGGAATGGCTACCCACTTTGGTTTTCTTGCCTGGGGAATTCCATGGACAGAGGAGCTTGGCGAGCTACAGATCATGGGGTCACAAAGAATCTGGACACAAAAGTGACTAACAGTTTCACTTTCAATCTATCCCCACCCTCACTACCAAAGTCCATCTACGCTCACGTTAAAAGGCTCCCCTTCAATGAAACTTTGATTCTCCAGACAATTAGTGTCTGCTTCCCAAAACAACACATTCCTACAACAGCTGGACACCATTATGGTGCATATTTTCCTCATTTCAGTAAAAGCTCTAAAATTGCACAACTTGTTTTACTTACTTTTGTGTTCTCTATCATTTCACACAATGCAGAACCTAAATACTTGTAAGTAAAAACAAGCAATAGCCTAGACAAGTATTATTTCAGTTAATCCTTCTTTTCTTACCTGCAGGATCCCAAGTTATGTTGTGTGCTATGGAGTCCAGAAAAAATTGGCCACTTTTCTGCCACTGACTATATAATTCCTAAAATGTGAAAAAAAAGGATTATTTAGTCTATTATTGGCATCTTCTCTGTCGAATGTATACATTGACACTAATTATTTTTAATAATACATGTACTCATTTTTTTGAGCTATATTTAAGCACTGAGTCATATTTGAAGAGAATAAAATGTTCAGTCTAGTCAAGAAAAATAAAGAGTATGTGATGGAGATCAGTGAGAGCATATCCATTCCTGGAAGGTCCAAAAGTCTGTCTTTACTATATTTAGACAATCAATAAGTATCTGTCAACTAGAACAATATACGTATTAACCTCAAACTTTTAAAGTTACTATTATTACCTTATTATTATTATTATAGCTACAAAGGTTTAATTTTAAATATGTCTGTATCTCTGCTACTTGAAGATCCCTCCTCTTTGTTTCTTCTTCACCTGAGGGCATATGGTAAATGTGAAGATTCAGAATAAGAGATGTTAACACTGCTCTTAGGCTTTTCATCCCTTAAAGCAGTATTTTTCAAGCTTTTTTGATATGCAAATCAGTAAGAAATACACATTGCACTGTAACCCAGAACACACGTATGCACACACATACATGTAATCTAAGTTTTACTCAATATATGTTATGAACTCTAACATTTCTATTCTTTTTCATTTTCTTTTAAAGACAGCTTGTGGCCTACTAAGTTGACTTCTCTAACCTCTAATAGATTGAGACCCATAAACACTCTCTGAGTGTAGTGGTTCCCATACTTTGGAATGAAAATAATGTGAACTGTTTACTAAAAACTCAAGACTCAAGACCCATGCCCAAATGTTCAGATTCAAAAGGTCCAAGACTGGGCACAGGAATCTGTACTTTAAAACAACATCTCCAAGTGATTTTGATAGAGGTGACCTGATGAATATGCTTTTATGAAACACTCACGTGGGCTTCCCTGGTGGCTCAGATTGTAAAGAAGTCACCTGCGAAGCAGGAGACCTGGATTCAATCCCTGGGTTGGGAAGATTTCCTGGAGGAGGGCATGGCAACCCACTCCAGTATTCTTGCCTGGAGAATCGCCATGGACAGAGAAGCCTGGCAGGCTATAGTCCATGGGGTCGCAAAGAGTCAGACACAACTGAGCAACTAGGCACATTTTGCAGAAATGGCTCTAAATCATCAGAAGACTTCCTCTACAATTAGATGAACAAGTACGTAGGCCCAATCCCACAGGTACAGACTTACAATTCCCCAGAGCAGGACCTGGACACACTATCAACTAGTGATTCTGATGTGCACCTCTTGTGAAGAACTACCATCTTAACAGAATACTCCAGAATGTACAAATAAAACAATATTTTTATCAGGCTCTTTTCCTGTGGTCATGTATGGATGTGAGAGTTGGACTGTGAAGAAGGCTGAGCACCGATGAATTGATGCTTTTGAACTGTGGTGTTGGAGAAGACTCTGGAGAGTCCCTTGGACTGCAAGGAGATCCAACCAGTCCATTCTGAAGGAGATCAGCCCTGGGTGTTCTTTGGAAGGAATGATGCTAAAGCTGAAACTCCAGTACTTTGGCCACCTCATGAGAAGAGTTGACTCATTGGAAAAGACTCTGATGCTGGGAGGGATTGGGGGCAAGAGGAGAAGGGGACGACGGAGGATGAGATGGCTGGATGGCATCACGGACTCGATGGACGTGAGTCTGAGTGAACTCTGGGAGACGGTGATGAACAGGGAGGCCTGGTGTGCTGCGACTGATGGGGTCACAAAGAGTCGGACACGACTGAGCGACTGAACTGAAAGATTCTCTGATACTATATCTTGGAATTAAAGATTCTGAGCATCTTCCAAGTTAATAATTTTTCCCTTTGATCCAGTTTTCCCTTTATTCATCAGGCTTTTTTCTCCTGCCCTCTCTGCAAACTCAGTGCTGCTACCAATAAAGCAGCCTCTTCTTACTGATTTTTTTCAGACTATTATATTAAACAATTATAACTAGTACAAGAGTTATAACTGAAATTCTCAATTCCACTTTTATTAATAAAGGCATTTTAACATAACAAACTGATTTTTTAAAGTCAGTTATTTCATTCAACAAATATTTATTGACTAGTATTTGAAATACAGTGTTTTAGAAGAAACAACCACCTATAAAATATGTTTTTAGTACTATCAACTACTAATTCCTAAGGGTATGAGAGCTTCTAACACTGGATTCAAAGTTAATAATATAAACACAAACAGAAATGAGAGAAGTGTGGACTCTCCTTCCATGAAAGTTCTAAATGGACATCAATTAACCTAGAGAAAATATTTTTCATTAACACAAGGTAAGGAAAAAGAATGCTCACACCTAGGGATCAAGACAACTAGTTTCACTCTTAGAGCTACGGCTCAACTGCTGTTCCATTGCTCAAGTCACATATTTTTGAACCTCTGCTGCCTTATTTATAAAAAAGAAATAAGGTGCCCAACTAAGTCAGAGGGAATTTTTAAGATGTTAATAAGCTAAGTGAAAATGAAATGAAAACTGTTAAAAGATATATAAGATAAATCTATTACTAACACACTGTTTAATTTTTCACATTTAACACATTTCCAGTCTTTGAAATCAAGAATAAACAGATGTTAAACAATTTTGGTATTGAGCAAAGAACCTCTTAAGGCTGACTTGCTTAATACCAAACAGCTACAGAGCAGCAGATAAATAAACCATTTCTATGACTCCTACTACAATGGTCTTTAGACCACACTATGCTGATCCTCTTTCATTTAAAATCAGTAGTTTAACCTTCAGTAGAGATGAGTAAAATACCCTGGTCTGCTATATTTAAGGGTATCAAAACACAAAAAAATCTACTATATAACCTCAATATTTATGAACTATTGTTTTAAGCAACTTTCAGAACTATTCCTGAATACAGATTCCTTAAAAAGAAAAAACACTCACTGACCCACCAACAATTACTGCATGATTTAATAAGGGCAAGAAATTAAGTTCAAGGGGTATGTTAAGATTTTGAATCAAAACATGTCACTTTAGGAACAAAACATACAAGGAAAAAAGCTATACAAAAGATCACAGAAACAAAAAACCAGTGCCACATATGACTGGACAATGAAGTTTGCCACTATTAATAAAGTAACTGACAAATTTCAAGCTGTTGACTCTTCAAATACTTAATAAAAGAAAAAAATGACAGACGGGAAAAAAAAGCATTTCAAGATAATTCAGTAAGCACAACTTAGTTTAATTCTACTTCAATGAAACATTTACACATTTTAAAGAATGAAGTGGCATTTAGCATGTTGTCTTTATTTATAGTGTACAATTTATACTGATTTATGTGACAATCTTTTAATACACATTTCCATTTTTAATAGAAAAAGATAAATTACTGACCAGATTTTTCTTTTGCTTCGGTAGGTTAACTGGTTCAAAACAGAAATAACATTTCCATAGGATGCTGCAATCTTTTAAAAAGAAAAACAAAGAAAACTTATAAATATGTTGTTACTTATGAATCAAAAGAGCAAAGGAAATGAATAGTATAACTTACAAAATACACAACACAAAATTTCTTTCACCAATACTTGAGAATGTCAGTTTTGGGGGTTACCATATCTGGGCCAGAATCCCAGCACTGTCACTTACTGCACACCAGCAAGGTAATCTCTTTGAACCTCAGTTTCCCTATCTACATTTACAATATGTATTACATTTTATCTCCCTAGTAGAATTGAGAGCTGAAATAACATCTGTAAAGCATCTGGTAAAGAACACTAAATGTTAATTCCTTCCTCACATAAGAAAATGTATTGATGCATTCCTTATGGAATTTGATGACTTAAAAATCAGTTTTCAGGTTAACTGTCCTCAAAAGTTCACAATTCTGTCACTGTATATTTAACTCATTGGAGATAAAACTCAGATCTATTCCTTAACTCTTTAAGAAGAATACTTTTCAATATTCTATTTTATTTGAGTATCTTTAAAATTTATCCCTTAATCAATGAAAAATAAACCTTGCTGGCTCTGTTTTATGAAGTAGCTACACCTGCAGCCTGAGTGAGTCACAAATGAAGAATATTAAAACATCAGAAATCAGATATATAGATAGAATGAATGATCAGGAATAAAAATAAGAACATACAACCTAGTGAAAAAGAGTAAGAAATGAGGATGTAAGATACATATGGGAGTGGATATTTTTAAGTGGTCTGAAGAGTTTTGAGAATGCAGCAATCTACACTGAGTTCATCTAGGAGTGTTTAGTTTGTACCTTTATGTGTGGCTAGGATTTCACACTGCAGTGAGTGTTCAATTTCAGAAATAGGGCACAGTATGAATATAAGTGTAAATATTAAAAGAAGTAAAGTATGTTGGGAGGTGACTATCAGCCCAGCCAGAAAGAGAATAATGAACAGGAGGCCAAAAGGTAGGTGTGAGTGGGTTAAAGAAAGTCTCAAACCAAGGTGAACAACCTAAACTTTTCTAGAGTAATGGGAAACTAAGAACAGCTTAAAGCAAATGGGAAACTAAGAACAGCTTAAAGCAAATGTCAAACGCAGACAGACAAGTCAAATGTAGACAAATTTTCTTAGGAAAACTAATCTGGTAGTACTACAAAGATAAAAACAGTAATGATAAAATATTGATTCCTATGATGTCAAAAAGCACTTCCTTCTAAAAGTTAAACAGAAGTCCCAAATAACAAAACCTATAAATTTTCATCTTGATATCTTAAGGAATCATTTGATTATACTGATACTGTCTGCATAATAAAGGAAATGTACCCTTTATCAGAATGATTATAAAACCAAATGATCTCTTCATTCTAACCTAGATTTCATGTAATACAGTAACCCACCAAGCTCCTCTGTCTATGGAATTCTCCAGGCAAGAACACTGGAGTGGGTGGCCATCCCCTTCTCCAGCGGATCTTCCTGATCCAGGGATCGAACACAGGTCTCCTGCATTGTAGGCAGATTCTTTACCATCTTAGCCACCAGGGAAGCCCATAGTATAGCTTATCCCAAAAGGTAATTCATATTGGAAATTACTAAAATTAGATTTCCAACATTAACCAGCCTCATGTGAATCTAGATGGTAGAAGTGAGTTTTCATACAATCAAGATTACAGAGCTAGGAGATAAAGCAAAAGTGAAGAGAAAGGATAAAAGTTTCAAGGATTTTGGGCATTCCATAATAAAAATCATTTTTGTAGTACAGGGAGAATGAAAGACATGAAGAAAAGAAAGACAGATAAGACACCTGCAACTCTACTGAAAGGAAGGGGTAGATGAATAACAAAACAAAAAACAGTAGTCCAAAAAACCAGGCAAAGACTACAAGAGTTGAAACGACTTTACCATGAATATCTTTAAGCTAGGTCTGCAAACGTAACTTTTCAGAATGACAAGTTTACTAGGAATGATTAGATTAAAAATAAGGTTGGGACCATTTTGATTTCTCACACAAAATGTTCTAACAGTATCACAGAGTCAAACAATATACTTTAAGTATCTAGCAAAACAAAATTACATTTGCAAAGTTCAGCCTAGTCTAGCTAAAACTATATCTAGGCTTGGTCATCTATGCCTATATGGTGCTATATTAAGCTCTAGACTATACTGTTAGTAAGTTATAACTCTCCAACTCTGGTACTATACAGAAACCGTATTTAACCTGATGTAATTTCTTTTGTTTTTGTTGCTGTTTCACTTTCAAGGTAATTTTTTTCCTTTTCACATGTAAACAGAAGTTGATTGAATTTTTCACTTTTGTATAGACTTGGAATAAATTATTTTAAAAATTATAGCATTTATGTTGATTTTTTTACAAAGTTTATCCCAAAGTTACAAGGAGATAACTACCTGTTTAAAGACAAAGTAGGATTCTAACAATAATTTCTTTTCAGGAGTTTATTTCTAAATAGACTGAAGTTTATTGTTATTGCTTTCCTTCAATCCAATAAATTTTGAAATAAGTAAGCTTTACATCTACTCTACAGGCAATAAATATTATATCTGTCAACTCATGGATAAAATTATGCTATATTTCAAGATTATACAAGAATATAATTCCTGACAGTCTCTAAGATACATTTAAGTGAGGAATTTTGTTCTCTAGGGTACATCTAGAGAGACAAAGAAATCTGTAGCTACATTGTCTTAGAAACACAGTAAGTCTCTAATTCAACGAGACATGATACTTCACAGACTATACTGACAAAAACCATACTCAAAACAAATCTCATATTACCACAAGATTACAAACCTTGCCTTGTTGCATTGAACAATCTACACATCCTACTTGAATATTTCCATGTTTAGCTCCTGGGATTATTTGCAGTCTTTCAAAATCACTTCCCAGTATAACAATGTCACATCCAGATGCATAAGCCTAAAAACAAAACAAAAAGAACAAAATAAAATAAAAATGATAAAATTGTCAACAAAATATTTTATCATATAAAACACTGGTATTAAATAGTATGTTTTAACAGACTAATTTTAAATATTTTTTAAAAATCTTTATTATTTGAGAATATTTCTCTTACCTCTCATATACAGACCCATCAGTCAGTCCTATCTGCAAAATATATACCAATTCTTTTCACTTCTTCCATCTTGATTGAATGCTACTGCACTTATCTAAACTACCATCATCTCTCTCCTGCATGATTGCTTATACTCTGATCACTTCCATTCTTGCTTCCATCTATAACTCCTTTCCACACAAAGACAAAAGTTATCTTTTAAAAGTGTTTATTACACCAAGTAATTTTCCCTGATTAAGTCCCTTCAATAGTTTCCTCATTGGACTTGGAACAAAATCTCAACTTTTTACCAATGTCAATGCCCTAAATGATTATCCTAATTTCCCAAATCCATCTCAAGCTACTCTTTCATCCCTTCAAACGGCTCCTGCCCCTATATTACTCTTTTTTTCTGTTCCTTGGACATATCAATCTTTTTCCACCTCAAGGTGGTTTACCTTGCTTCTACCTGCCTGATCTTTGTCTAACTTCTTTTCAACATTCAGGTCTCAGTTCCTGAATACACTCATATTCTTGCTCCCTCTCCGCTAATTACTTTCTGGGTTTTTTCTTCATAGCATATACCACAATTTGTAAATATCTTGCATGTTATCCATTTCCATCACTATAAGTTAAAGTCCATGGCAAAAGGTAGAGTTCAAGTTTATCTTGTTCTCTGATCTTAGATCACAGAAGTTTCTTCCATTTAAAAGCACATGACTGTCATCCTAGAATTTATATGCAGCATAACTCTGAATATAAAATATCCATCACAAACTGTCTTCCATCCTGGTAAGTTCTGAAAATCTCAGTAATTTCTTACCTTCTCATCTCTTTTGCATATATACATATAATTTACTTAATGCAAAAATATTATACTTAATATATATACTTTAGGACCATAAATCCTACAAAGGCCAAAATGGTTCTGTATAAGCTACAGAAAATATTAGAAAAGAGATTTGAAAGAACATACAAATAAATCTGCTACATTATCAAAAAATTGGGCCTAAATTGGCTGACAGCTTCTAGTGTGGCAGAGTGGGCTTGATTTTGACTTCTGATCTAGTGCTGTTTCACTCGTAGCACAGGAACTTCCTTAGTTAAGCATGCTTGCCTGGGATCTTCCTAAAAGAACTGGAAGAAATCAAGTGCGGTTCTACTAGTGTCACATAGTGGAAAAAACTGACTCAGAAAACAAACAAAAAACCTCATGATGGTCTGCTCACCTCTGCATAAATACCCACGACAGGATCACAAGGCTTGTCACAAGATAAATTATCCTCAAGAATAAATTCCAAAAAGCAATTTAAGAAAACTTTTCATTAATGATCCTCTAAAATACCTTAATATTTTAGAAACTGATTTTCTCCCGAATTTTAAATTTTGATAAAATACTGTCACTGTTTACCAAAATATTATATTAAATGCAGAGTGTTTACAATTTAGATTTCCTTCTCATAACACAAATCTTTTTCAATTTCCATTAGCCAGGATATATATATACATATATATATATATATATACACACACACACACACACTTTTATATATATATATATATGCACACACACACACACACACATTTTAATGTGTTCATAACCTCTGCCTTCTTTTCATGTACTGCAATTATCTATCTACTTTTAGATATTGTGTTGCACCTATTTTTGTCAATCATGACTAAATTTTCCTGAATCGAGTCTACATTAATCCTGAAGTATCTCACAAAATTATTGCTTAATTAATGTTTAATACAAGTATTGAACATCTTCAGACTTGATAAATGCAAAGTTATCTCAGAAATAGACACCTACCCAACGGAAAGATGCCAACTCATAATACATATAAACCGTGATCATTCAAAGACTTACCCAGTCCTGGATTACCCTTGCTTTTTCCTGCTACTGTATTGTATTATCACAGCCTGTCAGTTAATTTTTCCTTAGTACTAGAAGATGCAAAGCTATTTATTCCTAATTTTGGTAACCAGTGAAGTTGCTCAGTCGTGTCCGACTCTTTGCGATCCCATGGGCTGTAGCCTACCAGGCTCCTCCATCCACGGAATTTTCCAGGCAAGAGTACTAGAGTGAGCTGCCATTTCCTTCTCCAGGGGATCTTCAAGACCCACGGATAGAACCCAGGACTCCCGTATTACAGGCAGACACTTTACCATCTAAGCCACCAGGGAAGCCCAATTCTGGTAAATTTTTAAGTCAAATAAATGTTATTGATCTTCATCTAGAATATCTTTCTCATTCAGTCTGCCCTTTCTTCTTTCAGAGTTACAACTAGTGGATGGCAATAAACTGGTAAATGGAAAAAACAAAAACAACAAAAAAGAATATAACCAACTGCAGTCCATACTTCATGAGTTGGAGTATGGATAGTCCTTGGGGCTTTATAATACCAAAAAAAAAAAAAAAAAAACCTCCTGATTTTCTTGACTACAGAATTTTAATTTTTATAGTTTTTTGATAATGCAATTAATTAAACATCAGTTCAGTCGCTCAGTTGTGTCCGAATCTGCAACCCCATTAATCGCAGCATGCCAGGCCTCTCTGTCCATCACCAACTCCCGGAGTTCACTCAGACTCATGTCCATCGAGTCAGTGATGCCATCCAGCCATCGCATCCTCAGTCATCCCCTTCTCCTCCTGCCCCCAATCCCTCCCAGCATCAGAGTCTTTTCCAATGAGTCAACTCTTTGCATGACGTGGCCAAAGTACTGGAGTTTCAGCTTCAGCATCATTCCCTCCAAAGAAATCCTGGGGCTGATCTCCTTCAGAATGGACTGGTTGGATCTCCTTGCAGTCCAAGGGACTCTCAAGAGTCTTCTCCAACACCACAGCTCAAAAGCATCAATACTTTGGCACTCAGCCTTCTTCACAGTCCAGCTCTCACATCCATACATGACCACTGGAAAAACCATAGCCTTGACTAGATGGACCTTAGTCGGCAAAGTAATGTCTCTGCTTTTCAATATGCTATCTAGGTTGGTCATAACTTTTCTTCCAAGGAGTAAGCATCTTCTAATTTCATGGCTGCAGTCACCATCTGCAGTGATTTTGGAGCCCAGAAAAATAAAGTCTGACACTGTTTCCACTGTTTCCCCATCTATTTCCCATGAAGCGATGGGACCCGATGCCATGATCTTCATTTTCTGAATGTTGAGCTTTAAGCCAACTTTTTCATTCTCCTCTCTCACTTTCATCAAGAGGTTTTTAGTTCCTCTTCACTTTCTGCCATAAAGGTGGTGTCATCTGCATATCTGAGGTTATTGATATAAAATGCATTAAAGAATCAAACTATATTTGCATTTTGTTCTGCTTCTGAATCATTTTCAAGATTATGTAAGTATCTTCTTAAAAATCCTGCTGTGCACAGAATACTGGTTGAATAAACTATAGTACATAGGTAAATGGAATATTACACAGCTATAAAAAGAATGAGGAAGAAACCTATGAACTGACTTGGAGTGATTTCTAGGAGATAGTATTAAGTAAAAAATTAAGAAAATAAGTAGGAAAGGGCTGGCTGACTTGTCTTTGCCTGACTTACTTCACTTAGCATAATACCCTCTAGATCCACATATTTTGTCATAAATGGCAAGAGTTCACTTTTTATGATTAATATTCCATTGTGTGTGTGTGTGTAGGCATTGTGTGTACACATATATGGATGAAAATGAATGCATATGTGTATTTGTGTATATACATGTACATGTGTATATATGAGTAAATTTAATAATTTCAAAAATCATAACCAGCATCCATTGGTAGATGAATGAATAAACAAAATGTATATATACACATGTATACACACACACACCCCTACACATCTTTATTCATTCATTTACCAATGGATGCTAGTTATGATTTCTGAAACTTATTAACATCATAAATAAATCTATCAGAATGGGGGGAACAAATGAATTAACTATATTACAAACAAATACTACATTTACACTGAAAGAAAGAAAGCATGAAAATACTTAGTAATCTATGAACACAAAATTTGACTAATATATTTTCATCCTTGGAGATTGAGAAGGAAAGAACTTTGGCACCAAAATTTTATATATACCAAAGCTATACAAGGACACTACGAAAACTACAGGCCAACTTCTCTGACGAATATAGATGCAAAAATCTTAAACAAAACACTAAAAGACTAATTTCAATAGCACACTAAAAAGATCATGCACCATATCTATCCCTGAGATGCAGGATGGTTCCATAAAAGCCATATATGACAAGCTCACAGCTAATGCAGTCAATGGTAAAAAGCTAAAAACTTTCCTCTAAGATCAGGAACAAGACAAGGATGCCCACACTTTTACCAATTTTATTCAACCTAATATTGGAAGTCCCAGCCAGAGTAATTAGGCAAGAAACAGAAATAAAATGCCTTTGAATCAGAAAGAAAGATATAATATTGTCTGTTTTCAGAATACAAGATACTACATATAGAAACCCTGAAGTCTCTACCAAAAACTTTTAGAACTAATAAAGTCAGCAAAGTTGCAGAATCCAAAACCAACATTAAAAAAAAACTGCATTTCTGTACACTAACAATAACTATTCAAAAAGAAATTAAGGAAACAATCCAATCTACAACAGCATCAAAAAGAATAAGATACTTTAGAATAACTTTAACCAGGTGAAAAGTCTTGGACACTGAAAACTATCAAGACATAGATTAAAGAAACTGAAGATTACACAAATAAATGAAAAGAAGTCTTTTGTTCTTGAATTAGAAGAGTTAATATCGTTACAATGTCTATACTACACAAAACCATTTATACATTCAATGTAATTTCTATCAAAATTCCAGAAGCATTTTTCACACAGGAGAGAAAAAAAATCCTAAAATTCACATGGAACCACAAAAGATCCCAAACAGCCCAAGTGATCTTAAGGAATAACTAAGCTGGAATCATCACATTTCCTGGTTTCAAACTATATTACAAAACTATAATAATCTAAACAATATAGTATCAGCATAAAAGCAGACACAGAGACCTAAGGAACAGAATCATAAGCCCAGACATAATCTACACATATATGGTCAACTAATTGTTGACAAAGGTGTCAAGAATATACAATAGAGAAAAGATAGTTTCTTCAATAAGTTGACACTGGGAAAACTGGACATCCCTGTGCAAAAGAATGAAATTGAACCCATGTCTTACATCACATACACAAATAAACTCAAAAATGAATCAAAAACTTAAACTTGAAAAATAAAACTGGAAACAACAAACTCCTAGAAGAAAACATAGAAGTAAAGCCCTTGACAATCAGTGATGATTAACTGAACATCAAAAGCACAAGCAACAAAAGCAGTAACAAATAAGACTACACTAAACGGCAAAGCTTCTGTACAGCAAAAGAAACCATCAACAAAATGAAAAAGTAACCTTCAAAATGGGAGAAAGTATGTCCAAACCTTATCTGATAAAAAGTTATTATCTAAAATATATAAAGAACTCATAATTCAATAGCAAAAACAATACAGTTAAAAATGGGCAGGGGACTGAAACAGACATTTTTCCAAAGAAGAGGTACTGACGGTCAATAGGTACATGAAAAGACATTCAATATCACTAATCGTCAGGGAAATGCCAATCAAAACTGGATGAGATATCACTTCACACCCATTAGGATGCTATCATCAAAAAGATAAAAGATAAGTGTTGGTAAAAATGTGAAGAAAAGGAATCCTTGTGTACTCTTGGTGAGAATGTAAACTGGCATAGCCACTGTGAAAAACAATATGGAAGGTCTAGTGGTGGTCTAGTGGTTAAGAATCTGCCTGCCAATGCAGGAACACAGGTTCAATCCCTGGTCCACATGATTCCACGTGTGGCAAGGCAACTAAGCCTGTGGGCCCCAACTACTGAGCCCACACTCTATAAATGCCACAACTACTGAGACTGCGTGCTACAGCTACTGAAGCCCATGCACCCCAGAGCCCATGTCCACAATAGGAGAAGCCACTGCAATGAGAAGCACATGCACTGCAACCAGAGTAGTCCCCACTCGCTGCAACTAGATAAAGCCCACGCACAGCAATGAAGACACAGCACAGGCAAAATAAACAAAAACCACCACACAAAAACAATATGGAAGAGTCCTGAAAAAATTAAAAGCAAAACTACCATATGGTCCACCAATTCAGCTTCTAGGATTATATCCAAAGATGATGAAATCACTATAAGAGATACCTGCACTTCCATATTCATTTCAGCATTGTTCATAAAAGCCAAGATATGGAAACAGCTTAGTGTCCATCAGTGAATGAATGGATTTTTTAAAATATATTTTATACACATACACAAAAACCAAAGAATATTGTTCAGTCACACACACAAAAATAAAACCCTGCCACGTGTGATAACCTTGAAGGCGTTATGCTAAGTCAGAGAAAGATAAATACTGTACATATATATTACACTTATATGTGGAATCTAAAAACATTTTTACTAATATAAATATTTTACTAACAGAATTGAATGGTGGTTGCCAGGGGCTGTGGGTGGGAAAGTGGGAGATGTTGGTAAAAGGATACAAACTTTCAGTCATAAGATGAGTAAGTTCCAGGAATCTAATGTATAGCAGGGTAACTATGGCTAACAATACTATACTGTACAGTTGAAAGTTGCTATTAGAATAAAGCTTTAATGTTTTCATCATAACAACAAAGTGGTAATTATGTGAGGTAAAGGATACATTAACTAATCTCATTGTGGTAAATATTTCATAATACGTATGTGTATCAAATCATAACATTGTATACTTTAAATTCACACAATGTTAACACCAATTGTATCTCAATAAGGCTTAGGGGAAAAAAGAGAGAGGGTGCCCCAGTACAGATAATCCAAACTGGGTATCATGCAAAAATCACTTGAAATAGACACATCTTCTTATGGATATTTTAAATAGATTATTAAAATTAACTCAATCACTAGAGTTTATACAACATGACAAATTAATAAGCATGTAAGTACACCAAACCAAACTGGGAAAACAAACTTTAAAATGGTCTCTGCACCCAAAGTTCATAGCAGCATTATTTACAACAGCCAAGACATGGAAGCAACCTAAGTGTCCATCAACAGATAAATGTATAAAGAAGACATGGTAGATACAATGGAATATTTATCATAAAAAGAATAAAATATTGTCATTTGCAGCAACATGAATGGATCGAGAGAACTTAGCATACTAAGTGAAGTCAGGGAGAAAAAAAGACAAATATTGTATGATAGTATTTATATGTGGAATTTTAAAAATTATACAAATCAATCTATATACAAAACAGAAACAGACTCACAGATGAAGAAAACAAACTTAGAGTCACCAAAAGGAAAAGGGAAGGGGGCAAATGATAAATAGGAGGATGGGATTAACAGATATGAACTACTAAACAGAAAACAGAAAAGCAATAAGGAGACTCTGGTGGCTCAGATGGTAAAGTGTCCGCCCGCAATACAGGAGACCCAGGTTCGATCCCTGGGTTGGGATGATCCCCTGGAGAAGGAAATGGCAACCCACTCCAGTATTCTTGCCTGGAGAATTCCATGGACAGAGGACCCTGATAGGCTACAGCCCATGGGGTCTCAAAGAGTCAGACACGACTGAGCAAGTTCACTTTCACAGGGAATAATAGTCAATGTCTTATAATAGCCTATAATGGAAAAATAATCATATACACACACACACACACACACACACACATATAAATCCAGATCACTTCACTGTAAACCTGAAAGTAATACAATATTGTAAATCAACTATACTTCAATTTAAAAACTTAATGTATTAATAATTCACACATTAACAAAATAAAGAAAAAACAAAATAGGATATGTATGATTTTAAAATAATCCATCTCTACTAATCTACCTGGTTTTAAATATACTATACATAATACTTTAAACCAAAATCTACAGTTTCATAGATTTTTAACAAAATAAATGGCTCTAAAAACTTCATTTCAAGTTGCCCTATTATTATTAAAACAATAATAATTAAAAGAACAGAACTAGTTTATCAAATAAGTTGCTACGCTACCCAAGTTTCAAAAGTAATATGCATATATTACAATTGATACACTAGCTGCTTCTGTCAAAAGATCCATAATCAGAATAACCTATTACTAAGCAATGAAAATTAAATTGACAAATGAAAATCTTTCATTAGGCACATGTAATATTACGATTACTAACTGAGGCTAAACAAGGTGCAAAGAAAAAACCGAGTTCATATGCATGCTATTTAGCATACAACAAACATGATTTTTAACTTTAAGTTTGGCAGACAATCATCTCGAATATTCTAAATTTTAAAAATTACCCAAGGTTGCAACAGTCAGCATTCTAATATGGAAATCCTGTGATTTCTGTATAACAGTTAGAGTTCCTGTTTTCACTGTTTTATTTTTACCAACCGTATCAGGTAAATATCCCGAAGAATTTCTTCCTGGTATACTTCCTGGTTAAATGACTAATATTTGGCATACTGTAATTAATATTATTCTCATTTATTAAAACACAACATTAAGAATTCAACTTCCCTGGTGGTTCAGATGGTAAAGCTTCTGTCTGCAACGCTGGAGACTGGGATTCGATCCTGGGTCGGGAAGATCCCCTGGAGAAGGAAATGGCAACCCACTCCAGTACTCTTTCTTGCCTGGAAAATCCCATGGACAAAGGAGCCTGGTAGGCTACAGTCCATGGGGTCACAAAGAGTCGGATATGACTGAGCAACTTTACTTTTTTTTTACTTAATACTACTTAAAATACAATATTTTAAAATAAATCAAATATTTAAAGTCTAATTTGTACCCGTAATGGCCTATGAGCACCACAAAAATCATTCTCTCTCCAGATACATACATTATCAAACTTTCCCCTCCTGTATTCTCTCCATTCACATGCTTCTCCAAAAAAGAACTTCCTATAAAGGCTTCCTTCCCTACAGTGTACAAAGAAAAATTCAAACTAAAGGATGCTTACTATTACAGAAAGTTGAAGGAGAATGCTAATGCAACCTCCATTTCTCTACCAACATCCAGATAGCTGTAGTAAGTCTTTTGACTTCTAATCTGGGTCCTTTTGGTTGGGAACACTGAGTTGTCCAACACAAAAGAGAGTCTGGAGCTATTATTTGTTTGCTATTCCTCATATAGCCAAGGTATTTAAATTACAAACTAGAGACAGGAAATCCTAAATATTAACACAATCTGTCTCTTGAAAATTACCTCCCTTTCCATTTCAGTAAAAACACAATTTCAACACTAAGTACAGATAATCTATTATATATTAAAGTGCATATCACTAGCATGCACAGAAATATTAGAAAACCAGATCTAACTAACTATGCCTGTTTTTAACTATGAAAAACAAATATAATATTTTTTTTTCTAAAAACAAAAGTCGTCAACAGATTAGGGCCAGGTGCTCATGTACTTTCACTCTAAAGACTAGGAAATTAACAAGGAAAAAGGAATGAAGGAAGAATTCATGCAAATAAAGAAAAATTAAAGACTTTTTGCTAATATACCTGAAATTCCTCTTGCTTGTTCATCTGATATTTAGGATAAAATGCACATTAACTGATATTGAAAAAAACTTTTAAAACTTTAATTGAGATATTTTATTTGAACTCAAATGTAAAAGATTAAAAATACTTCCTAAAACTGCAATTTTAAATTATATAGCAGTTAGATTTATTTACTATTATTCATCGATTTAATTAGTATTCAATCTAGGCACTATAAGTTTAACCTTTATAACAACTGACATTTTTAAGAGTTTTACAGGTACCAAGCAATGAACTTAACAGTTTTTCATGTAACAACCCTATGAATACGCTTTCCTTAGCCTCATTTTACAGATAAGAAAAAAAAAAACTCAAAGAATGTAAAAGAATTTCCCCATGGATATATAACTAATTGTAAGGACTAGGTTGGAAATTGAATTCAGATAATGATGCTAGTATTAGGTGACAGCAGTACTTCAATCACTGTTCCAGGCACTCACAGTGAAACTCTGGAAGACACACACAAGGCAAAACAGGTTACTAATATAATGAAAGTGCAAACAAAGTGCTCTTAAGTGTAACAGACAAAGTCACTGCCTACTGGAAGTTTTCCTATTAACAGAAATGTCAAATAGTTTGATGCCAGTTTAAGTACAAAAAAAAAGTGTCTCTCATATACTAACTATATTGTAAATGTCACATTTTAAAATCTAGAATCCATGAGAAATGGCACTCAATTTTATTTCAATTTAAATCCTGTCAGGCTATATTCAGAAAACAGGATCTCATCTCTTGTAATCTTTTAAAATAAGAACAAATAAGTTATCTGCAAACATGCAAAGAGAGGAATTATAAACATTAAATCTGTCTTTCGAGAAGGTATAATTTAACAAGAGAAACAAAATAATTCTTCAAGTGGGTCTATAAGAGGAAGATTTCATGTCCCTAGGAGAAGAAAAACTGGAATTTAGGGAAAGATTTTTAGTCTGCATATACCATCTACCATTAATGTTCGTTCTCTTTCTATGAAAAGAAAAAAAAAAGCCAAAATCAAAACAGGTTAAAAACAAAATTCAAGGAGTAAACAAGAGGTTCTACTTTTTAGAAAAAGGATAATTTCAAGAGAGATTAAATTTAAGATGTATATAGTATCCAGAAGACTGAGGGCAAGAAATGTAGTTTATAACGAATTAATTTAATATTAGATAGTCAGGGTAGATTAGCTGCAAAGGAAAAAAGATGATTGTTAATAAACTACCATGAGAATCAGAGCGACCTGGGATCTTTTCATACTAAACAACAACAAAATGTTTATTTTCACCTTATTTACTGCACTGATTCCTGAGAAAAATCTACAAGAGGCTTGGTAGGAGGTGATTAAAGCTTGGTCTATGGAAACACACTTTAAAATTCAGTAAACCTGAGCAGCAAGCTACATGATGGCATAGGACACTCTTCTTATCTTTGACACATTTACTCATCTCTCCTTTAAAATAAAAGCATTCACCAAAATTTTATAAACACTTTGGCCATCTAGGTGCATAAATAAGTCAGCATACTGTATATACTTTGAAGTTCACACCACTGCTTACATATTGATAGATTCTGAATGCCTTCTCAGATAAGGTTGTTAGAATTTACATTAGAGGAGCATTCATATAACTTCAGTGAAGTTAGTGATGTCGCTCAGTCGTGTCCAACTCTTTGCAACCCCATGGACTGTAGCCTACCAGGCTCCTCCCTCCATGGGATTCTCCAGGCAAGAGTACTGGAGTAGGTTGCCATTTCCTTCTCCATATATATAACTTTAGGAGATGTCAGAGAACGAAACGTTACCATCCAAAAATCTCCCATTAGAAAAATTTCCTTAGGATGATCTTTATTTTCTGAACACCAATATTCAACTGCTGGGAGACTCCGGTGGCCCTCTACCACCCTGAGTACACTCTCTCCTTTGAGCACTGAAGCAAGGTTAACATTTAGAATTAGAATCTCTAAAACTCCTAGTGTCAAGTGCAATTTAAGGCATATATGAGTCACTCTACAGGAAAGGAACAGACTATTCAAAAGCAAAGTACTTGGTTGGCACTAAAAGCAAATTCAGGTACTAAATGACTACATCATATTAAATAATGATTACTGGGTTCTTTTCTATTATTTATTGACTGACAAATATGACAAAAAATAGTCAAAAGTGGATAAAAAGAAAACCTGGGGTATCTATTAAGCTGTTTAGTTTGCTTCACTTATACATGCAAAATTAAGTAACAATTACAACTCTTAAGAGATAGTTTAATAACTATTCAAGTTGTAGCAAAAATCATGAGCCCTGTAAGTATATTTAGATATAGACTATTATGTGCAATACTGACCTAAAGCTTGGAATCATTATAATAACTACAGAAAATTCTTTTTAAAATTACAGTTAAGGAAGAAAAAGCCAATATTCTGGTAAGAAGCAAAAGTTTGGGGCTTTCCTTTCACTATCTGGCGAAGATAAATGAAAAACACGACACTTCCATTTAAACTTTAACATGGAACTACCACAAATCAAAGAGGAGTTTTACTGAAAAACAGTAATGTAACTTTTGGTAATTAATACGAACAATCTAAAATAAATAAAAGTCTCCCAGGACTTCTACACTCAAATAGAGAGTGCAAGGATGACAGGAGTGAACCATTAACAAAAATAGTCTTCTCTTTCCAAAGTTATTCCCAGTGAACTTAAAGAAAACTAAATGAAAAGCACTTTTTCACTATATTTTTACTACGCTAGTTGTTGACAGCAAACAATTAGTAACTGTTTTAACTTTTTTTTAAGACACCCACTCTTTTTAACTACAAAAACTTGACCTTAACTCAGAGGAAGAAATGAAACTAATCCCAGCTATTCCTAAACTTAACAATTAAGAGCCTATGGACTTGAGCAATAAAAAGCCCCCACACACATTACACACCAACGACATTGTTAAACCACCCCAACCCAAAGAGGTCAGATTAAAACTTGAAAAAATCCTACAAAACATTCTAGCTTCCGAGTGTAGTCTCTGTAAACATTAAGTAGATCAGTGACCCAAGGGCTGTTGCCGCCTCCGTTCTCAAAGGCCAGGTCGGCCGACCCCAGAGAGTGGGGAGCTCCCGCCGGGACGTGGGGGACCCCCCGCAAGGGCGACGAGGTTTTCTGGGCCTCCGCCCGCTGCTCTGGGCGGAGACCGGCTGACTCAGGGGCGCGGACTCGGCACGGGCGACGAGGAGGCCTCCCTCACTCACCGTGAAGCGCTGGTCGCCGACGCTGCCCACCGAGAAGCAGTGATCGCCGGGATTCACGGCCCCGGTCAGCACCTGGTGCAGGTTCATGTCTGCGCCTCAGTCCAGCAACGGTCGTCGTGTCCGGCTCATGCCCGGGGTCAGCGGTCGCTTCCCTCCCTCTTTCCTTCACGGGCGGCGGCCGTTCTGCAGCGACAAGCGCCAGAAGCCGGAGCCGCTCAGCTGCGGCCCGCAGCTCATCCCGAGCCCCGGCCTGTGCGGCCCGGAGGGGGCGGGCCAGCGAGCAGGCGCAGCGCCGCGCTCGTCCGCGCACCTGTCACAGTCCACGCGGGCCCAGGTGAAGCTCGGGTCGACCCAGCGGCCGCGACCCCCGGCCGACTTACCGGCCAGAAGGGCCAGGCCGTCCACAACACTTCCCTGAGGTCTGGGTGGCTGGCCCGGACCGAGCCCAAGTGTCGCAAGCAGCACGCACTCGCCCTCCCCACCTGACCTGGCCCTGCAAGCTCCGATGCCCGCCACCCGCAATGGCCTCGGCGGCTCCCTACGCGTCGCTAAGTCCCTTTGGCCGAAATATCGCGAGATTCTCGGGGCGAAAAGGAATACTGCGGTAAAGGATTCACTTTTTACCAAGGCTGACAGAACAGCGAGAGGAAAACGCCTCTTCGGGGAGATGTTAGCCAATCCCGAGCTCTAGCCCTCCTAAGGCTCCACCCACTGCTGAGCATAAACCAATGTCTTAAAGGTTTGTGAGGGACGCTGTGCTTTTGAATGTTTAAAGTCAGGAGCCTAGTAAAAACGTAAAGAGCCTTGGATAAGGTTGAGGGCTGTCAAATTATGCTTTAGGTTAGGTCTTATTCTGACTGTTGCACGAGAAAGCTTAAAAGGGAGAAATACATTATAAACATACTTGCGGTGTCCTCAGTCCTGGTAGAGACTACAACTCCCAACAAACACCGCTCCTCCGGCGGCCCGCGAATACTACTGAATGGGAACCCTGCGGCTTCTCCGACCCGCACTGTAGTTGACTCCGGCCGGAGGCGCGTTTCCATTTTGCTAAAAAGGAAAATAAACCCTTAACAAGCGCTAAAATGAGGTGTTTTCACCAAAGTTCAACTTAACATTCGTTTTTAAGTTGTGGTCATAATAATACTGCACCAGCCCTGCGTTTAGCTGGTGTTTCGGAAAAATCTAAGAATTCCAAAGTGGTTAGTGTCATAATCCCAACTGTGAAATTCAACTCTGTGTTTTGACACAAGTTTTGTATTGATAAGCATCTGCTTTTGTCTCCGCCCATGTACCGTAAGCCTCTAAAGAGACAAGCTGTCGTGTATCCCAGTGTCCAGTGCAAAGTGTACTTCACGATCTAGGTGTTCAGTAAAGGGAAAAAGAGTGAATGTAAATAAGAACTTCCCAGTAAAAAAAAAGCGGTTGCCTGATGCGAAGAACTGACTCATTGGAAAGGACCTGATGCTGGGAAAGATTGAAGGCTGGAGGAGAAGGGGCCGACAGAGGATGAGATGGTTGGATGGCATCACCGAGTCCATGAAGATGAATCTGAGTAAGCTCAAGAGTTGGTGATAGACAGAGAAGCCTGACATGCTGCAGTCCAGGGGGTCGCAAAGAGTGGGACACGACTGAGAGACTAAACTGAACTGAAACCGATTTTTACTTTTATACCGTTTTCTGGTGGTAAAAACAAACAAAAAACTCTTTACACTAATAGTTGGATGAGAAGAGTACTGGTAATTATTTTTATTATTATTATTTTGCTTTCCTTAAGTTTTTTGCAATATAATTCCAGTTGAGCTGTTTCAAATCGTGAAAGATGATGCTGTGAAAGTGCTGCACTCAATATGCCAGCGAATTTGGAAAACTCAGCAGTCGCCACAAGACTGGAAAAGGTTAGTTTTCATTCCAATCTCAAAGAAAGGCAATGCCAAAGAATGCTCAAACTACCACACAATTGCACTTATCTCACACGCTAGTAAAGTAATGCTCAAAATTCTCCAAGCCAGGCTTCAGCAATAAGTGAACTGTGAAGTTCCAGATGTTCAAGCTGGTTTTAGAAAAGGCAGAGGAACCAGAGATCAAATTGCCAACATGTATCATGGAAAAAGCAAGAGAGTTCCAGAAAAACATCTATTTCTGCTTTATTGACTATACCAAAGCCTTTGACTGTGTGGATCACAATAAATTTGAAAATTCTTCAAGAGATGGGAATACCAGACCACCTGATCTGCCTCTTGAGAAACCTGTATGCAGGCCAGGAAGCAACAGTTAGAACTGGACATGGAACAACAGACTGGTTCCAAATAGGAAAAGGAGTACATCAAGGCTGTATCTTGTCACCCTGCTTATTTAACTTCTATGCAGGGTACATCATGAGAAACGCTGGGCTGGAAGAAGCACAAGCTGGAATCAAGATTGCCGGGAGAAATATCAATAACCTCAGCTATGCAGATGACAGCACCCTTATGGCAGAAAGTGAAGAGGACCTAAAAAGCCTCTTGATGAAAGTGAAAGAAGAGAGTGAAAAAGTTGGCTTAAAGCTCAACATTCAGAAAATGAAGATCATGGCAACCGGTCCCATCGCTTCATGGGGAAACAGTGGAAACAGTGTCAGACTTTATTTTTGGGGGCTCCAAAATCACTGCAGATGGTGATTGCAGCCATGAAATTAAAAGACGCTTATTCCTTGGAAGGAAAGTTATGACCAACCTAGATAGTGTATTCAAAAGCAGAGACATTACTTTGCCAACTAAGGTCCGTCTAGTCGAGGCTATGGTTTTTCCTGTGGTCACATATGGATGTGAGAGTTGGACTGTGAAGAAGGCAGAGTGCCGAAGAATTGATGCTTTTGAACTGTGGTGTTGGAGAAGACTCTTGAAAGTCCCTTGGACTGCAAGGAGATCCAACCAGTCCATTCTGAAGATCAACCCTGAGATTTCTTCGGAAGGAATGATGCTGAAGCTGAAACTCCAGTACTTTGGCCACCTCATGCGAAGAGTTGACTCATTGGAAAGACTCTGATGCTGGGAGGGATTGGGGGCAGGAGGAGAAGAGGACAACAGAGGATGAGATGGCTGGATGGCATCACTGACTCGATGGACGTGAGTCTGAGTGAACTCCGGGGAGTTGGTGATGGACAGGGAGGCCTGGCACGCTGCAATTCATGGAGTCGCAAAGAGTTGGACAGGAATGACCGACTGAACTGAACTGAACTGATTCTTAATATTTTTAAACATTTGACTATTTGAAAGCCTTTATTGATTTTGACACAATACTGTTTGATGTTTTGGTATTTTGGCCATGAGGCTTCTTAGTTCCCCACCTGGGGATCAAACTCATGCCCTACACTGGAAGGCTAAGTCTTTCCCCCACGGGGAAGTCCCTATTATTATTACTATTGTTAAATAAACCTAACTTTTTGACGTATTTTTCCTAAAGTGTTATATATAGTGTCAAACCTCAGTCCAAATTAAATTTTTCAGTGATATCTGAAATGCCATAAATGTTCTGAGGCCATCTTGGCCTGTATCCAAACCTATGGGACTACAGTACAACAACTAATGAAAAGTCAGGGTAATCCTTTGCCTCTTATTCAGAAAAAAACTGCCCATTAAACACCCTATCTTTGATGTACAGCTGATGAACTGTTTCAATGAAACAGGTAAATCCTTGTACTGTTTCTATTCATTCCACTACAACTAAGACCTACTGTCTGGTTTTATACAGCCCTTGAACTGAGAATGTTTTTACATTTTCTAATGGTTGAAAAAAATTAATAGAATAAATATATTTTTGATGCATAAAATTATATGAAATTCCTATGTCCATAAGTAAAATGTTATTGGAACACAGCGATGCATAGGCATTGAGGTATGGTCTATGCCTGCTTTCCCACTACAACTGCAGAGTTGAATAGTTTCAACAGAGATCATATATCCTGCAAAGCAAAGTATTTACTATTTGGGCTCTTAGAGAGAAAGTTTGCCAACCCCTAATGTATAGGAAGTTTCCTCTACTGCTCTGCTGCTGCTAAGTCACTTCAGTCGTGTCTGACTCTGTGTGACCCTATAGACAGCAGCCCGTCAGGCTCTGGGATTGTCCAGGCAAGAACTCTGGAGTGGGTTGCCATTTCCTTCTCCAATGCATGAAAGTGAAAAGTGAAACTGAAGTCGCTCAGTCATGTCCAACTCTTAGCGACCCCATGGACTGCAGCCTACCAGGCTCCTCCGTCCATGGGATTTTCCAGGCAAGAGTACTGGAGTGGGGTGCCATTGCCTTCTACTGCTCTATGATCTCCGAAATAGTTTTTGCTGTGCAGAATGGTTGTTGTACTGAATGATAACTCAGCTTAATTAGGAAAACATTTCGTGTTGATGATTACACAATGGCAACCCACTCCAGTATTCTTGCGTCGAAAATTCCATGGACAGAGGAGTCTGGTGGGGTACAGTCCCTCGGGTCACAGAAGAGTTGGATACAACTGAGCAGCACAGACACACATTGTATCTCTGAGTCACCAGTATTTATCATAGCACAGAGTGGATACTACTAATAGTTGAACGCAAGAATGAATATGGAAGAATCTGACTTATATACATGTATAAAGAGTCCCTAAAGAACTACCTTGGAGAATTGTCCATAGGCAAGCTCTTTGCTTTCAAACTGCTGCTCTTTACAGATTACCCAGTAATGTCACTCACCTCCCTTAACAAAGCTCTGTTTAACCCAAAATCCAGTCCTAACTTCTTATGCAACTTGAGTATAACTCTGACCTTGTGACAAAATTAGTTAGATAAGGAAATGGAAGAATGGAAGACATGAAGGTAAATTATATATGCCTGCCTTTCATCCTCCCTTCTCTTACCCCTTTTGCCCAGAGGCCACAAATCCACCTCCTAACAAGAAGTCCAGGGGAATTCTTGAATCCAATATTTCCTGAACTGTAATTGAATTTTCTCATTCTGTCCTTTGAATACTCAAAGGACTCAAAATAAGTTCCTTTATTTATTTATTTTTTTCTCTTTAGTTCCTTTCATTCCTTTCCCCCCTTGTAATTTCTTTAGTTTTTTTTTTCTCCAGCTTTATTTCTAAGAAACAAAAGAGGAAGGATGACTCTGAAAAAGGAAGTATTTCTTTAAATAAAATTCTGCATATTTTGCCTTATTGCTAGCAGCAGAATCTCTTAGAAAACCAAGGTACTGTGGTTTCGAGGACTGGCAGGCCAAAGAGAAGACTATGCTGTCTTCAGTTCTAGTCTTAAAGGGAAAGGAGGACTTCTATCAGACTTAAGGAGTGGTGACAGTGTAAAGAAAAGCAAACAAGCTAAACTCTGAGATTCCTGTGGGGGAAGGAAAGGAGCATATAGGAAGTCAGCTCAGATGGAAAAGTAATCATGCCTCTTTCTCACCAGATTGTTTAATGAAATTCCCTTCAATCCCCTCCTCTCTGCCACCCTCATCATCAGTTCAGTTCAGTCACTCAATCATGTCCAACTCTCTGCGACACTATGGACTGCAGCACGCCAGGTGTCCCTGTCCATCACCAACTCCCGGAGCTTGCTCAAACTCATGGCCATCGAGTCAGTGATACCATCCAACCATCTCATCCTCTGTCATCCCCTTCTCCTCCTGCCTTCAATCTTTCCCAGCATCCTAAACTCATCGATATAGATCCCTTTCCTCCTAGGACCTGTGCCATGGAAGCCAACAAGAAGGGCTTCCATCCCATAGTTGACACCCAATAGATAAAGGAGGTTAAACAGAGAAAAAAGTCCCTAATTCTATAACAAAGACTGAATCAGGGGGACTTTGTTGCTGGAATTGCACATAAACATTTTTATATCATTATCATAAAAGTCTCAAAAATAATAGACTGTCCCAGCAACCTTGCTATAAAAAAAAATCCATCAGGAACATCACAGGTTAAATAGATAGTTGAACAATACTACAGGAACCTAGCCATCATTTATAATACTGCTATTATAGCAAAATTAATTCCAATACTTCTAAAATTTGAAGATAGCCATTAAATACTACTGGCTACTGGCTCACCCTCACTTGCTCAACTGGAGGGTTTTCTACCCATAAATAGTTAAAGGGCAGTTATGTATAAAAGCTACTGCTTATTAAATATCCATTCTATACCGTAATGAGTAAGGCCTGGCAACCCTTTCCAGTATTCTTGCCTGGAGAATCCCCATGGACTAAGGAGCCTCGCAGGCTACAGTCCATGGGGTCATGAAGAGTCAGACATGACTGACCAACTAAGCACAGCACAGCAAATTCTATAACAGGTATTCTATCTCATTTCAGTCTCAAGGATGCTGTGAGGGTTAATATCTCTGTTTTACAAATGAAGAATCCTGAACTCAAATTAAATAACTTGCCCAAGGTCATATTAGATTTAGGTCATATTGCCATCCAAAGATTTGAACTCAGATCTCTTAGGCTACAAAGGCCTTCTAAGTGTTCTCCAAAGCTCCCTGAAGCCCAGAGAGAATTCAGTCAGGGTCTGCTATTCCTTAGCTGACAAGGTGAGAAGAGACAGGACTTTTTAAAGTTTGGGTCTTCAGTGAGCCTTTGGTAGAAGAACCGTCTTCCCTGAATAGTTTTCTCCTCCCCTTCTTCAAGATGGAAGGAAGCCTTACCTCCCTACCTTGACCCAGCACCCAGACTATAAAGGCCAGCTTTTGTTGAAAGGCAAAATATACAGGTCCAACTAGAAAACTCCTTGATACACAGCCAGTTTCAGATATTCACTCGGTGAAAAGGAAATACTTCTAGGAATGTTTTGGAACTAGCAATAAGTCATGTATATCAGGTCATGGCTCTTCTAACACCTATTGGAGTTTTCATTAGCAGGGAAGCAGAAGTCAAGAGATGTAATTTTGAAAGGGAAAGAAGCCATGAGGAAGACAGCAGAAGGCAGTTTTGTTTAGCCAGGAGCAACTTGAGAGCATCTGATGCTGAGAAAGAATGAAGTAGAGGGACTAATCTATTCAAAATCCCAGCAAGTTATTCTATGAGTATTGATAAGTCGACTCTAAATTTTTATGGGAGGCAAAATACTCAGAATAGCCAGAACAAAACTGAAAGAGAAAAACAAATTTGAAGGACTGATGCTATCTGATTTCAAGACTTACTATAAAGCTGCAGTAATCGAGACAATGTGGTTTTGGGAAAAGAACAGACAAATAGATCTGTGGAACAGAATAGAGAATGCAGAAACAGGCTCTATCTATATTCAACTGATATTTGACAAAGAAGCAAAGGCAATAATGGAGCAAAGATGGTGCTGGAAAAAATGGACAAGTATGTGCAAAAAATTTGATGTAGACACAGACCTTCTACCCTTAACAAAGTCTAACTCAAAATGTTTCCCAGACCCAAAATTAGAACACAAAACTATAAAACTCCTAGGAAATAGCACAGGAGAAACCTGACTTTTGGTTTGATGCCTACTACTAAGATATAAAACCAAAGGCATGATCCATGAAAGAAATAGTAGATAAGCTGAATTTCAGTAAAATAAAAACTTCTGGTCTGTGAAAGACATTGCCAAGAGAATAAGAAGACCACAAATCATAGACTGGGAAAAAATATTTGCAAAATATATTTTTGATAAAGAATTGTTATCCCAAATAACACAAAGATCTCTTAAAACTCAACAATAGGAAAACAAACAGCCTGATTGAAAAATGAGCCAAGGACCTTAACAGACACATCACCAAAGAAGATATACAGATGTCAGATAAGCATATAAAAAAATGCTCCATATCATATGTCATGAGAGAATGCAAAACAATAATAAGATATTACTATATATCTATTAGAATGGCCAAAATCTGGAACACTGGCGACACTGAATGCCAGAGAGGATGGAGAGCAACAGGAACACTCATTCATTGCTCATGAGAGTTAAAATGATACAGTCACATTGGAAGACACTTTGGTAGTTTCTCACAAAACTAAATATACTCGTACCATATAATCCAGCAGTCATGCCCCTCAGAGTTTATCCAAAGGAGCTGAAAACTATCGCCACACAAAAACTTGCACACAAATGTTTGTAACAGCTTTATGTACACTTTCCAAGATTACAAGTAAACACTACGTCTGTCAGTAAGTTAATGGGTAAATAAACAATAATACATCAAGACTATGGAATATCATTCAGTGCTACTAAGAGATGAGCTGTTAAACTGTGATGAGTCACAGAGGAACCTTAAATGCATATTATTAAGTTAAAGAAGTATACCTAAAAGGCTACATATTATATGATTCCAACTTTGTGACATTCTCAAAGAAGCAAAATTATGGAGACAGTAATGAAATCAGTCATTGCTAGAGACTGGTGGTGGAGGATGACTAGGTGGAGCAGCAAGGCTTTGTAAAATGGTGTTGAAAATACTGTATATGATAATATCAAAATGGATAGATGTCATTCATCTGTCCAAACCATGAACTCGGTGACATTAGGTCCATCAGTTGTAACAAATGTACTGCTCTGGTTAGGAGCATTTATAATGAGGAGTATATTCATATGTAAAGGCAGGAGTTTCTGGGAAATCTCTGCTTCTTCCTCTTTATTCTGTGGTGAACCTAAATGTCTCTTAAAAAAAAAAAAAAGAGGAATGATGATTTGGTAAATCAAAGCTTACCACTTACCCCTAGCCAAAATGGTGAGACGAGATAGAGAGCTAGATTAATGAACAGAAAATTTGGGAATGTTTCTCAACGATGGAAAGGGATAATTACAAAGACTTTTATATTCAGAAAGCAAAGAAAAGAGAAGGTGTGTGCAGGAAGTGGGGAGGGGCTACCCAGTTAGATTATAAACAAAGCTCATCAGGGACCGTGCTTTCTTTCTTTCATATATGTTTAATGGAATAACTGGTGAGGCAGAACACAAAATTTTCCAACAACAGAAACTACCAGCCTCTTTTCTGCCTAGGACAACATAACAAATGCCCTTGAAGCAGCATAGGTGAGAGTCACTTAAGTGGCTCCTTTAATTATGCCACATAAACTGAAGTTACATCTGCATAAAGATGGACAAGTGCAGCTGAGTCACACACTCTGTCTACCAATATCTAACTAAGTAACACTCTATAAATAATATACACATTTGTATATTTATGGTATATAAAAATATATACATATTTTACCAGAAGATTTTTGTCAGTAACAACCACGTTAGGAAAGAAACAGAAAAAGCAGGAACAGTTAGAGCCAATATGCTAATAGAAGGTTCTGCTGAAACTTACTATTGCTCTACTTGTATTTCCCAGAAGCAATGCTTGAAAGCCAAGAACAAATCATTTTAATTCCCATCAGTTCAGTCAGTTCAGTTCAGTCGGCTCAGTCGTGTCCGACTCTTTGTGACCCCATGAATCGCAGCACTCCAGGACTCCCTGTCCATCACCATCTCCCGGAGTTCACTCAAACTCATGTCCATCAAGTCGGTGATGCCATCCAGCCATCTCATCCTCTGTCATCCCCTTCTCCTGTCCCTAATCCCTCCCAGCATCAGAGTCTTTTCCAATGAGTCAACTCTTCGCATGACGTGGCCAAAGTACTGGAGTTTCAGCTTTAGCATAAGTCCTTCCAAAGAACACCCAGGACTGATCTCCTTTAGAATGGACTGGTTGGATCTCCTTGCAGTCCAAGGGACTCTCAAGAGTCTTCTCCAACACCACAGTTCAAAAGCATCAATTCTTCAGCTCTCAGCTTTCTTCACAGTCCAACTCTCACATCTGTACCTGACCACAGGAAAAACTAGACGGACCTTTGTTGACAAAGAATGTCTCTGCTTTTGAATATGCTATCTAGGTTGGTCATAACTTTCCTTCCAAGGAGTAAAGCGTCTTTTAATTTCATGGCTGCAATCACCATCTGAAGTGATTTTGGAGCCCCCAAAATAAAGTCTGACACTGTTTCCACTGTTTCCCCATCTATTTCCCATGATGTGATAGAACCGGATGCCATGATCTTCATTTTCTGAATGTTGAGCTTTAAGCCAACTTTTTCACTCTCTTCTTTTACTTTCATCAGGAGGCTTTTGAGTTCCTCTTCACTTTCTGCCATAAGGGTGGTGTCATCTGCATATCTGAGGTTATTGATATTTCTCCCGGCAATCTTGATTCCAGCTTGTGCTTCTTCCAGTCCAGCATTTCTCATGATGTACTCTACATAGAAGTTAAATAAGCAGGGTGACAATACACAGCCTTGACATACTCCTTTTCCTATTTGGAACCAGTCTGTTGTTCCATGTCCAGATCTAACTGTTGCTTCCTGACCTGCATACAGGTTTCTCAAGAGGCAGGTCAGGTGGTCTAGTATTCCCATCTCTTTCAGAATTTTCCACATAGATAATCCCAAATGTAGGGAGAAGCATACTAAGTATATCCTTATTTTTCTATTCTACCTAGGGAAGTAGAAATAGCTGCTGTATAGGGAGGGATGAGAAGAGAAATAAACAACCACAACCTAGACTGTCTCTCACTGGTCAATGCTTAGGCTTCAGGCCCCTACACTGAGTTGGGGAAAAGGCAGTGGTAGTTCCCATGAAAATGTGATTATGAACCTGGCAAGTATCAGAGAGTACATTAAAACGAGAGTACGTAAATCTGCAAAATTTTATCAGAGTACTTGCTTTTAACCGCTCAACGCTACTGCCTCATTTTAGGTTTTCTGGCCATGGTAATTGACTCAGGGACCCAGGGACCCTGGGTCAATCAGAATCCTTCTCTGCAACTGTCAAGAAATGTTACATTTTTGAAAGAAAGGATCATCATCCCTGAACATAGATGATGTCGGAGTGTTTTAGAAGAGAATATAGAGAGAAAAGTAAAGTTCATTTTTGAGTAAGAGTAAGAGGATATCATGATGTTTCTTGAATCTTTGGTCCAGTCCTGTGTGATAGCTTTCCTACCCAATTATGTGAAGCCACAATAACTAATTGTTCAGTCACTCAGTCTTGTCCAAATTTTTGCAACCCCATGAACTGCAGCATGCCAGGCTTTCTGGTCCTTCACCAACTCCCAGAGTTTTCTCAAACTCGGGTCCATTGAGCCAGTGATGCCATCTAGCCATCTCACCCTCTGTGATCCCCTTCTCCTCCTGACTTCAGTCTTACCCAGCATCAGGGTCTTTTCTAATGAGTTGGCTCTTTGCATCAGGAGGCTAAAGTATTGGAGCTTTAGCTTTAGCATCAGTCCTTCCAATGAATATTCAGGCTTGATTTCCTTTAGTAATGACTGGTTTGATCTCCTTTCAGTCCAAGGGACTCTCAAGAGTCTCCTCCAGGACCACAGTTCAAAAGTATCAGCTCTTCAGTGCTCAGCCATTTTTATTGTCCAGTTCTCACATCCATACATGACTACTGGAAAAACCATAGCTTTGACTATACAGACCTTTGTAGGCAAAGTAATGTCTCTGCTTTGTAACATGCTGTCTAGGTTCGTCATAGCTTTTCTTCCAAGGAGCAAGCATCTTTTAATTTCATGGTTGCAGTCACCGTCCACAGTGATTTTGGAGCCCAAGAACATGGTGGTTTATGTTCTGTTAAGCATAAGAGTTTCACTTTTCTTGAATCATTGTGAAATATTAGCATGTCAAGTAACAGAGGGAAGAGCAATAGATATAGGAGAAAGGCAATAATACCGTTCCTAAAGTGTGCTTTGTATATAACTTCACATAACTGGTTCAATTGCTGTTGGTAAGATTTTTAAAAATGAAAATATGGACACCATGTAGAAAACTAGTTCTATAGAAAAATACATGCTAGAGCTCTGAGAAAGTAAAAACTAGAGTTGAGGAGTGGATAAATGTTATTCTGATTTTACTTGCTGATTTTTCCTTTCCATATAGCAGCAGAAAGAAAAAGACAACCCTGTTAAGAGGGAAATTCAGTAAGCAGCTTTCTTTAAAAGTCCTTTTCTCTGCTGAAATTGCTAGAAATTCAAATGGTCACAATATCCCTGTGTTCTATAAGAACATTGTCATTCACTCAGAGGCTTTTAATTATAGTTCCTGGATCAAAAGCATCCATAGAGAGAGGGCTCCAGGTTGTAAATAGTGCTTCAATTAAAGCACATCTGTCTGAACCAATGATGGATTTTTAGTAAACAGGACTTTTTGCTTTCTAAACCTTAAAGAGGTAGAGGTAGGTAAAAGAAATACCTTTTTGTTATACATGGAAAAGTCACTTTAACTGTATTTATTTCTGAAAAAATAATCTCATCCTCAAGTTTGTGTTTTTCAAAAATGAAATTAAAAATTATAGGATGATATTTTTACCTGTTTCTAACTTTCTCTTGTTGATAATGTTGTATGGTGTATAACCTGGTACATTTGTTTGCTTAATGTTCTTCCTAGAAATTATTTTATCCTGGAAAAGAAAGGGATAAAATTTTGAAAGTTTTTCATAAAAGGTTAGGAATGGAGACAGGCTGCTCATTAACAGTATTAGGTAACTGGCATTTTACTAATGTAGTGAAAAATAAGGAGAATATGGTAGGACAAGCCATTTTGGGTAGGTAAGGCTAAGACTGACTCAGTGTTTAAATTTGAAGTAATCATAGGACATCCATAGTAGAAGATACTTAGAGAAATGGGGCTGGAGCTCAGGAATTATTACATAGTTAGTAATACAAAACCAAGAAACAGTCATTTAAAGTATCCAGAGTTGACCCTCAGGAAGAAAGGTGGTTTCTAAGGCGAGAAGGTGAAGAAACCAAGCACTAAAGAACCAATAACTAAAGCTTAGTGCCTACCCCATCGTAGTAATAAGAGTCAACTCCTCTGATGTAGTCAGGCGAATGGGAGAGGCACCAAGGAAACATAGTAGGGTCTTTGAAAAGCATGTTACTTTAAAAAAAAAAGTATGCTTCTCAGAGTGTAAAAATAATTAAAGTCCAATAAGAGAGTGTTGAATTTAGGATTTTAGGTGGTGGTGGTAGTGCTTTAGTTGCTAAGTTGTATCCGACTCTGGTCACCCTGTGGACTGTGCCTGCCAGGCTCCTCTGTCCGTGGGATTTCCATGGACAAAAATACTGGAATGGGTTGCCATTTCCGTCTCCAAAGATTCTTCCCCACCCAGGTATCAAACCTGAGTCTCCCGAGTCTCCTGCATTGGCAGGCAGATTCTTTACTACTGAGTCACCAGGGAAGCCAAGGATTTTAGGAGATGCTTCTAAATGCACAAAAAGGAGATAAATCAACTGACAGCCATATCCATAAATTGTCTTTGCTTTTGTACTTATTCAGTGTCCTTTTCTCAAGGTGGATACTGAAAGGAAAGCTGTTAAGAAAATTACAAGGTTCTAAAGAATTAGTCCACCATGAGAGACTCAAATGGGCTTCCCAGGTGGTGATAGTGGTAAAAAACCTGCCTGCCGATGCAGGAGACATGAGATTCCGTTTTGATTCCTGTGTTGGGAAGATCCTCTGGAGGAGGGCATGGTGATCCACTCCAGTATTTTTGCCTGGAGAATCCCATGGACAGAGGATGCTGGTGGGCTACAGTCCATAGCGTCGCGCAGAGTTGGACACCACTGAAGCGACTTAGCACACACAAGGGACTCCGGTCCTCCAGCTAAGCCTTGAATTTGACTTGAACACTGAGAGCTCTTGAATAGATGAAGACAGTATCTTTTTTTTTTCTTGCCTTTTTATTTTGTCTTTCCTTCCTCACATACTTCTTTTTAAAAATCTTTTTAAACTTCCCCAATATCTAGAAGGCTGTGATAGGGAAAGGTGCTGACTGGAGAATTCTTAGACTACAGTAGATAAGAGGGCAATGGTTTCCTAGGTATCAGAGAACAAGTTCTTTCTAGCACTGGCTCTGATCCACTGTCCTGAAGAGTCTAATTAGTTTGCTTTTCTGACCTTGATTGCTACCTTTAAAAGAGACCTTAAAGCCTGATGAGTCTCCTAAACTTGCCAAGCCCAGCTGCCTCAGTCTAATCAGCAGTCTTGCCCTGCCCAGTCCTCTTGTTCCCTGACCACACTGCTTAGCTAATCCCATTTGGATCACACCCTACTGCCTATGCCTCCTTTGGAAACTAGCATCTAAGAACTAGCTTCTTACAAAATGGAAAGAAAGACTGTAAATGGAATGAAAGACTGTAAAGATTCTTGATGGAATAGAAAACCAAGGATATAGGGAATCCAGGGTGAAGGTGTTGGACTTGTCAATGGTGAGTGTAGAGACCTTTGGTTAAAGAAGATAGAGATGGCGCAAGAAAGGTTCAACTTGAGTGTCTTCATCTTTTCTGCAAAATAGGACGCAAATTCTTTTCAAAGAGGAAGTGTGAATTTTATTGTATGAGAGTTGTATCTCAATAAAGCTATTTAAAAAGAAGTGTACATAAGAGATGCGATAGGATTAGAAAACTATTGAGCTTTAACAGTCATATTCATATTAAACATGGCAATTCCTGGTTATGGATCCCTTTAATGATGTTTCTTTAATACACAGAGCAGTTGCAATTGTCTCTATGTTCCTCTCTTCCTTTCTCATTGAAATATTGAATTATGCAAAAGATTTCCACACAATCTTTTTAACTTTCTGGCAGTCATTCCAGGGGAGGAACAAATGGAACATAATCATATATTTCCTAATCCACAAATGTAAATGTGACAGATATAGTAAATATTTTAATACATAAATAATATTTATACAGTCTGTTTTAGGCTATACACAACAGACTATGCTGCCAGTGGTGGCTTACATATTGAAGACACTTAAGTGTGTCATACAATAAAAAATGGTTCCAGGATGGTACAGCAGGAAAATGGGGGATTTCTTCTGATAGACACACATTGACTATAACAGTTTCAGATTTTTCCTCAACAGAAAACATACAGGAAAGCAGGAGGGATGGGGAAAGAAAGAGACTTTCTTGTCACTTTCAACTTTCCTTTTACCAGGGAGGACTATCTTCCTGGGAAGTTAACAAGCAAATTTCCTATTGTATCTCCATGACCCAAACTGGGTCACATTGCAAACACCTAGCTTCAAGGAAGACTGGAGAAGTGAGTGAATAACTGGCTTTCTAGCCTCGGAGAGAGAAGGACAACAAAGGAGGGGAGTGGAAATGGCTTTTAAGTAGGCTACCAAATGCTCTGCTACATTATGCACTGGGGGAAAAGTATAATACAACCGAACAATATCTGCTTAAGCAACTTCCAGTATGAGGAGATTTCATTTAAACTGATAAAACTCAAAAGCTGAGGATGAAAACTTGAGGAAATTTGCATGCTTGGAAAGTTAACAAAACTTCAGAAACCAAAACATGACCATATGAAAATATGTTATGAAAATAAAACTGATTAAGATACCTTTGCGTTTTGGATTCCAGTCAGTTTGGGAGGACCACAGGTTTCTTGTAGTACAGCTGACTTTTCCTGGAATGGATATTTATCTGGGGAACAAAAGCGTGGATGTTTCTATCTCAAATAAGTGAACCAAGAGTGTTTCTAATAACTATTCCTAATTATGATCATTATTTTTCTTTTCATTCAGTTTTGCATTGGTCACATTTAGCATCTCTATACTTCTCAACGTAAAACACGGCAGATCCTAAGTATGGTACTAGAAGATAAACAAAAGTGCTGATGTTTGGGAAGATGTAACCTATTTTTAAGATCTGAGATCCCTACAAAAGTAAAAATCTTAGAAAACACAAAACAACTATTTTTCGTTCAGACTGACTGTGTCATATGTTGTGAAAGAGTAGTACTAACTAGCAACTTCTCAGTTCAGAAGAATATTCGTCGTACTGTGGATGAGGGCCTGCCGTATCAGTAAACAAAGGATATTATGACCACAGAGCCATCAGCCAGTGCAGCTGCCCCGACTGTGCGCCGTGAGGGGATTCAGGATGGAGAAAAGCAGAATACTGGCCCTAATCAAGATGCATATGGAGGGAACAATTTCAGTAAGCCCAGACTCTTTTATCTTCCCATTTATAGAAAAGTATGAAATTCATTAACTTGAGATGTCTGGTTTTCTTCAATTAGCAGCACACTTTTCATGTTCCAACTACCAGTTTTGTTTTGCTTTCAAAACCTCCTATGTATCCTGACTCCATCCTTACCTCTTTGTAACCATTCTTCAAATCTATCTGAGATCTTGTCTTCCAGGCTTAAGTCCTCAGTATGTCAGCCAAATAAATATAATTTTAGACTTTTAGATTGTTCAATATTTTTCAGTTGACAGTAACTTTTTATTATGCACACTGAGACAAGGAACCACACTGGCTTTTCAGTGTTGTTATTAAATGAAGAAATTGCTCGTACATTTTAGCTTTAACAACTTTGACTACATTGATCCTTAGATTTTTATTCTTGAAAAAGGAAATACAGAGCTGATTAAAAAGAGTATCCTATTCACTATTATCAGAGTCTATAGTATACAAAAACTGAAGTTATTTAGACATTCAAAACTCAGGCTTCAATTTCTGTCTTTTACAGTGTATCACAGCTGACTCCTTCTAAGGATAAATAGGAAAAACTATTACCAAATTCTGATTATAATTAATACTATTCTTTCCAAAGATTATACACAAAACACATTTAAAGAGAAAGAAAATTCACAAATAAGAGTCTATGGGGTCTACTCAAAACCCCAGAGTTGGTATAAAGATTATTTTAAGCTAAAGACGTTGGAGATTCAACAGATGTAGAAAGAAACTGCTTTGGATCTTCCTTTATTAAAAGCAGAAATTTAGGGAAATGAGGTTGCCATAAATTCCCTCCTCTGGCAGTTTTCACTCCCCGAAAGGAAGCCAGGAGTAAATCTATCATCATTCCCCTCTCTGGAGAAATTTATAACCTTGAAGAGGAAAAGCCACCAGTACCTTCTTAGATGGAGAAGGCAATGGCAACTTCTTAGACAAACACTATCACAAACTTTTTATCTCTTATCTCTCCTTTGTTCTCCTAAAACCCATTTGCCTTTCTTAAATAAACTTGAAATTCTTCCAGTAGAAGTCTTTTCTCCTCTCTCTTTTCTCCTATTGAGTCAGGTATATAAAGTTCTAACTTTAACCATTTAATGAGCCGGCCTCTTTTTCTGTTAGTAGCTTCTTTTATGCATACAAATAAACTGTATACATAAAACTGCATGCAAATAAATCTGCTTTTTGTCACTTTAATTTGTAGGTCCTTCTACACAGAAGAGGGTAGAGGAAAAGTTTATTCCCTACCCAACAGATCTTCCAGTTTTCACAAATAATGCTATTGGCATTTTTGATGGGACAGTGTTTTGTTGCATGGAAATGTCCCATAATTTCAGGACATTAAGTGTTCTTGGCCTCTGCTAACAGTATTCACACACACCACTCCCTCCCATCTCACAACATGTCAACCAAACATACCCTGCATGTATCCTGAAAAGGACTGTCAGATATCATATCTTTTCAGAATAATTTTTAAATAGGTATGTTCCAAATATTATATGGGATACACATACTAAAAATAATTTATTCTTTGTCTGAAATTCAAGTTTAACTGGGCTTCCTCTACTTTTTAATAGACTTTCTTCTTCTAGAGTAATTTTAGGTACACAGCAGAATTAGGAAAAAATACAGATTTCCCATATTCACTCATACACTACACATACAAAGCCTCTCCTGTTACCATTGTCTCCAGCTGGAAAGTTACATTTCTTACAACTAATGCACCTCCACTGATACATGATTATTACCTCAAGACCAATAGCTTACATTACCATTCACTGTTGGTGTTGTACATTTAACGGACTTGGACAAATGTATGACATAGGTTGACTAGTTCAATATCTTACAGAGTAGTTTCATTGCCATAAAACCTCTGTTCTCCAGCTCCCTGTATTTTTAAACTCTAGATCTGGTGATCCTAATCCAAATGATCCCTAAAGAGAAGGTACCACCACTCATGAGAACTATCTCCTTTCAAAAAGACTCTTGCCACCTTGCCTAACATTCAAGAGTTCAAAATATTGCAATCATTCATTCATTCAACAAATATTGATTTATAACATTTTAAAGTGTTTCCTAGGTTTCTTAAGCTTCATCAGATACCATGAAAAACAAAAATAAATGAGACAAAATCCCTAATATCCAAGGACTGTCAAATAATGGCTCCTTCACATTACCTAAAACAACCTGTGGATATCACAAAGCTGAATTTATTGTTTTCTGCAGCAATAAAGAACGCTACCACAAAAATGTTTAAATGGTGTCTCCATGAAAGAAGGGCAAAGATGGAGTATTTACTGAGATTTTGAACTTTGGTTCAAGCCAGGTCTTTTAACTCCAGGAGGGGAGGATTGTGTTGATCAGGTTTACATATGAATCAGAACATGAATTACATGGATGTTATAGTTTAGAATTAATGGACCCAGCAAGGTGAGGTTTTGAGGACAAGTCTCAGGATGTAAACTGTTGTTGATATTGTTTATTGAGGAGCTGATGGTTCTCCCATGAAATTCCACCGCTTGATGTTTTCCTCTAGATCAAATAGTTAATGCTTGTTTGCCTTTTCCTGGGGAAATCAAGGTCTTGGACAGTTATGTTTAGAATTTCAGAGGTACACCCTTTTTTTTTTTCTTAATGTGGATCATTTTGTTAAAGTCTTTATTGAATTTGTTACAATATTGCTTCTGTTTTATGTTTTGGGTTTTTGGCCATGAAGCATGTGGAATCTTAGCTTCCCAATCAGGGATTGAACTGGTGCTCCCTGCCTTGGAAGGTGAACTACTAGACCACCAGGGAAGTATCCAAGAGATACACTCTTGCTCCTCACAATTCAACAACCCCAACCTCAAAGACTGTACCTTTCTCTGTAATTCTGCCTGTAACCAAAATATGGATGACCTTTTGTTGTGTTCGGAAAATGACCTAAACACTTAGACTGATTCTCTCTACTTGCTGTTTCAGTTCCAGAAAGGCTACAAGTTTCCCAAAAGAGAATTTATAATTTTATCAAAGTAAAGTTCATTAGCTAGGACATGATATATCCCCAGTAGATGAACTCTTTACTTCTGACAGACTGTAGGCTGTTCAAAACTTTGCCAGGCCAGTAACTAAGACACAATTAAGTAGAATCCTAGATGGCACTGGCTTTTTCAAGAAGTGGATTACCAATTCTTCTGAAATAATAATGTCTTTGTATAGCGTCTTCCTTACCAAAGACTTTATGAATTAAGTCCTTGGTAAGGAAACCTCTTTGAATCTTAAACATGAACAGGCCTTTTGTGAGTTATAATCAGCTTCCCACTGTGATTTGTCTAACAATAGTCACAGCAACTAAACTAGTAGACACATTGGCAACTTGTTTAGGGAGCCGCTTTAAATCTGATGTTCCTTCATATTGTAAAATCTTTGATTCTAGCTGAAAATACACCACAGATCTTCATAAATGCACTTACCTCCTATGAAATTCTACCACCTTTTCTATTACTTATTTGTGATCATTTTTCAGTTCAGTTCAGTTGCTCAGTCGTGTCCGACTCTTTGCGACCCCATGAATTGCAGCACACCAGGCCTCCCTGTTCATTACCATCTACTACTTAAATCCTGCAACTTTTCTTCCACTGCCTGAAGAAGGAAAAATTCACTCCAACCTCTGTTTGTAAAACCCAGGCCTGAAAGAGATTTATTAGAAATTTCATTAGAAAATGCAGACTGAACTTTTCTTCTTGAAGGGTTGTATTTTAAAACAAAAATAGAAGATTATTAGGTAAAAATTTTTAAATAGGTTTTAAAAAATTCACTTCACCCCTAGAATATAACCCTTTACAGAGAGGAAAATCTGCTCAGGCTGCAGAACTCACTGTGCTCACTAGAGCTTGCCAGCTACATAAGAGCATTAACATTTACAGGGTTAATGGATAAGCTTTGGGGGTGTTCTGTGAAGTGGAAGTGCTCTGGAGACAAATAGGTTTCTTGACCTCAGAAGGAAGTCAGTTAAACATGGCCAACAAATTAAAGAATTTTTAATGTTCTTTTCCCTGTTGGATGTGTGCATGCTCAGTCATGTCCAACTCTATGTGACCCCATGGACCATAGCCTGCCATGCTCTTCTGTCTATGGGATTTCCTGCTTAAGAATACTGGAGTGGATTGTCATTTCCTTTGCCAGGGGTCTTCCTGACCCAAGGATCAAACCCACACCTCTTATGTGTCCTACATAGGTAAGCAGGTTCTTTACCAACTACGCCACTAGCTATTGTAAAAGTAAGAACTCATATAAAAGACTGAAGGAAATGCTCTGGCACTCATCTAAATCCTAGACTTCATGATACATCAAAAAAAAAGTCTTTGGAGGGGTTCACAGAGTCCATTACAGAATGACAGGTTCCAACACAGTTTATAATCTAGTCAGTAGAGAAGCATGTAAGGTAGTAAATGTGATAAGGAGGTGAGTACTGTAATAGAAGGGGAATGTGTAGGGAAGTGCCTGTGGAGGAAATGGTCACTTCTTAAACAAGGAAGGAGAATAGTAATGAGTCTAGAGCAGTTTCTTAGGGGAAAGTATCTTGGAGATAAGTCTTTGGCAGGTGAGGATGGGCAGGGAAAAGAGAGTGCTTTCTAGGCAATGTAAACAGCTCAAGCAAAGGCTGTGAAACAGCTTGGCCAGTTCAGGGACTTGTGTTTTGGTTGGCTAGAGCAACTGGGCAACAACAACAACAAAAAGAGATGAGGAGTTTACCGTAGGAAATGTGGTCACCTTGATCCCTGCCTTGGATAAAAGCAATTTAAAGGTTGTTGTCATTCAGTCTCTTAGTCACGTCCAACTCTTTGCAACCCCATAGAGTGCAGCATGCCAGGCTTCCCTGTCCTTCACCATCTCCCAGAACTTGGTAAACTCATGTCCATTGAATCAGTGATGCCATCCAACCATCTCATCATCTGTTACCCCTTCTCCTCTAGCCTTCAATTTTCCCAGCATCAGAGTCTTTTCCAGTGAGTCAGCTCTTTGTATCAGGTGGCCAAAGTATTGAGGTTTCAGCTTCAGCATCAGTCCTTGCAAAGAATATTCAGGACTGATTTCTTTAGGACTGATTGGTTTGATCTCCTTGCAGTCCAGGGGACTCTAAGGAGTCTTCTCCAATGTCACAGTTCAAAAGCATCAATTCTTCAGCATTCAGCCTTCTTTATGGTTCAACTCTCACATCCATATGTGACTACTAGAAAAAACCATAGCTTTGAATAAATGGACCTTTGTTGGCAAAGTAATGTCTCTAGTTTTTAATATGCTGTCTAGGTTTGTCATAGCTTTTCTTCCAAAGAGCAAGCATCTTTTAATTTCCTGGCTGCAGTCACCATCCACAGTGATTTTGGAGCCCAAGAAAATAAAGTCTTTCACTACTTCCATTGTTTACCCATCTATTTTGCCACGAAGTGATGAGACCAGATGCCATAATTTTAGTTTTTTGAATGTTGAGTTTTAAGCCAGCTTTTTCACTCTCTTCTTTCATTTTCATCAAGAGGTTCTTTATTTCCTCTTTGCTTTCTGCCATGAGGGTGGTGTTACCTGCTTATCTAAGGTTATTCATATTTCTCCCAGAAATCTTTATTTCAGCTTGTGCCAGAAAAAGCATCAATGAGTTCAGTTCAGTCACTCAGCTGTGTCTTACTCTTTGTGACCCCATGGAATGTAGTACTCCAGGCTTCTCTGTCCATCACCAATTGCTGGAGCTTACTCAAACTCATGTCCATTAAGTTGGTGATGCCATCCAACCATCTCATCCTCTGTCATCCCCTTCTCCTCCTGCCTTCAATCATTTCCAGCATCAGGGTCTTTTCCACTGAGTCAGTTCTTTGCATCAGGTGGCCAAAGTATTGGAGTTTCAGCTTCAGCATCAGTCCTTCCAATGAATACTCAGGACTGATTTCCTTCAGGATATACTGGTTGGATCTCCTTGCAGTCCAAGGGACTCTCAGGAGTCTTCTCCAATACCACAGTTCAAAAGCATCATTTCTTCAGTGCTTAGCTTTCTTTATAGTCCAACTCTCACATCCATACATGACTACTGGAAAAACAAAAGCTTTGACAAGATGGACCTTTGTCAGCAAAATAATGTCTTTGCTTTTTAATATGCTGTCTAGGTTGGTCATAACTTTTCTTCCAAGGAGCAAGAATCTCTTAATTTCATTAAAAAGGCATAATTCTTGATTAATAAATTGGCTGAAAAGTTTATGTTTTTACTATTATATTGGATGGGCCAAAAATTTCACTTAGGGGTTTTCTGTTACATCTTACAAAAACCCAAACAAACTTTTGGGCAATCTAATAAATATATCTTGATCCTGATAAATAATCATTTTTTAACTGCCCTAAGACTTAGCATTAAAAAGAATTATGCAACATGTTCAGCCCTATTGATACATCTTCTCCTACCACAATCTGCTAAGTTGCTTCAGTCGTGTCTGACTCTGTGTGACCCCATAGACGACAGCCCACCAGGCTCCCCCATCCCTGGGATTCTCAATTGCTGCAAATTTTTGAAATGTTGTTTTTATAAGCATGAAAAAAAGTGAAAGTGAAGTTGTTCAGTCATGTCCGACTCTTTGCGACCCCATGGACTGTAGCCTACCAGGCTCCTCTCTCCATGGGATTTTCCAGGCAAGTGCTGGAGTGGATTGCCACTTCCTTCTCCAGGGGATCTTCCCAACCCAGGGATCAAACTCGGGTCTCCCGCATTGTAGACAGACACTTTGCCGTCTGAGCTACCAGGGAAGTCCAATTTGTGCAAATGAACCTACTTTTAACCGGATGTTATTCAATTTGAAAAGCAGTCATACTCTGATAGAGTGCACAAAGCCATTTTTAGACATGGTCAATATTCTTATACCTGAATAACAAATACACATCTGTGTGTCTGTGTGTGCGCATATGTCTGTATATGTGTACCCACAGTATTATATCATTTCCTATTTTTGCAGTATCTTTTTATAACCTATAACCAATGTTTCCTGCTGTCAATTAATGATTTCCTAATTATTATTTCATATTATTATATTATTAAGTATTACATTGTACTATTATATAATAAATTTTATTATGTTTATTAATATATTATATAATTAATAGAATTGTTAATTATTTTATTATTCCTAAGAGAAGGAAATGGCAACCCACTCCAGTGTTCTTGCCCGGAGAATCCCAGAGATGGGGGAGCCTGGTGGGCTGCCGTCTCTGGGGTTGTGCAGAGTCGGACACGACTGAAGCAACTCAGCAGCAGCAGCAGCAGCATTGTTGTTAGTAAATAGTGCAGGTGGAGAGCAGTATTATGCTAAACCAGCTGAGCCACGATTCAATGTCCTTAACCCAGTACGTTTTCATTTAAAACATAAGCAATGTAGAACCTAATGATAGAAACAGGAACATGTCATGCCTTGTTCTGTTTTATTTTGAACCCTAAGTTTAGAGGGTTAAGCTAATAACCATACTTCCTTGTTCTGGCACAGATGTGCAAGCCCTCCTCCTGTCTTCTCACTTAAAAAATTTTAGGTAAGAAGAACATTTGACACATTGAATTGGTTGAATTGGAAGTTACTCAGTCATGTCCAACTCTTTGTGACCCCATGGACTGTCCATGGAATTCTCCAGGCCAAAATACTGGAGTGCGTAGCTTTTTCCTTCTCCAGGGTATCTCCCCAACCCAGGGACTGAACCCAGATCTACTGGCATTGCAGGTGGGTTCTTTCCCAGCTGGAGCCACTGTTTTACACATGTGTTCTTATTCCCCAGGGCTTAGAGGGAAGTCCCAGGAGTCAGAGAGACCAGAGTTTGGATCCTGATTCTCTGCCACTCAAAGAATGTACAATCTTAGGTAAATGATTCGGCTTCTCTGAGACTCTGATTTCTCATCTGTAAAATGGGAGTAAAAATAACCTCCTCTTTGGGTTGTTCTGAGAACTGGGTTATATACTTAGAGTGCTTAGCACTGCAAGTTAAGTGCATGCAAGTTACATTTTTGCTACTGTTAGATCATCAATGCCAATAAGAACTTGTGGTTAAAGAGTTATCCAGGCTAGGAATATTCACCATCAGTATGCTGCATAACTTTAAGCAAGTCACTTTGCAAAATGTTACTCTGTTTTTGCAAAAGAAATGGAACTGACGTAAATTGTGTATTGTAAATAAGATTGTGAAAATTTAAAGCACCAAATACATGTTAATAACTTATACCACCTCATTAAAATCTATAGTTATATTTCTAATCCTGAAGATAAGTACAGTAAATATTCATTATTAATAGTGCACTTTCCACTCAGACATTAATAAGACATTTCAAAGAGGAGCAAGCATAGAGCACTGAACCTACCTAAGGTTATGGACTCAGTAAGACAAGAGGAGTGATTAGAAGAGAAGAGAAATGTATGTTTTCTGAAGATTTTCATATTTATTCTCAAACAGTGAACCTTACCAGCTTACTCTGTTAGGAAGTGGGTGATGCTGAGTGGGGGGTAATGCTGAGTGGGAGCTGATGCAGGGGGTCCCCAGGCCAATTAAATAGCTATGGCCATTCCTCTCTCTTCTGATGTCTACTTCTGACATAAAATTTAGCTTCCCAAAAGGGTTAGCAGCAAAGGAGAAAATGTTCTGCTGTAAAATGATGAAACTCCTGGGCCACCTAAGGCACTCTGCTCCAACCCTCACTTCTCAAAGAACAAAATTCATTATTGTTACTGGCTCAATAACTCTTTCAGTTGAAGGGCTGTAGAGCAGTGACTTGGAGCCTTTGAACCAAACTGCCTGTATTTGATTCCCAGCTCTTGTGCTCACAAGTAGTGTAAACTTAACCCCCTTAAGGTAGGGATGACAAAAATAACACCTACCTGAGAGCAGCACCTGGACCCTACTAAAGACTCTGTTGCTGCTAAGTCCCTTCATCATGTCTGACTCTGTGCGACCCCATGGATGGCAGCCCACCAGGCTCCCGCGTCCCTGGGATTCTCCAGGCAAGAATACTGGAGTGGGTTGCCATTTCCTGCTCCAATGCATGAAAGTGAAAAGTGAAACTGAAGTCGCTCAGTCATGTCCAACTCTTAGCAACCCCATGGACTGCAGCCTACCAGGCTCCTTCGTCCATGGGACTTTCCAGGCAAGAGTGCTGGAGTAGGGTGCCATTGCCTTCTCCAAAAGACTCTATTAATAGTAGTTAATTCGTTTTACAGCCAAAACTGTGTGTATGCCCAACTGGAATGTGGTTCACCTAAAAGGTAAAATTATAGATGAAGTTGGCTTAAATTGAAATAGCTTATATGAGCAGTTACCATCAAGGTATCAATGTGAATCACTTCATAGTGACATAAATAAGACCAGTTCTTTTCTCCTCATCACTAAAATTCCAAAGTTAGTATAGCACAGAGGTTAAGTATGAGCTTTTAAGTCAGTCATGACATTTACTGTGTGTCACTTACCTTGGTTTCCCTTGGTTTACATAATTTTCAAATAGGTAAAATGGTTTAAAATAGTACCTTATTCACCAAGTTGTTGTGAGTTTTAGATGAGCTAACGCAAGCAAAGAGATTAGCATAGTTTCTGACAAACAGTAAATATGTAATTTATAATTTATAAATGTCATGGTGGTTATTGCTATTTTAAATACAATAATGCAAATAAGCCCCTTCTGATATTCCTAGGTTTAACTATGACTATCACAATTTTAAATGTGTTCAGAAATGGGACTTCTCATTGTAGATTTAGATATACATTTAGAAAGAGTTTTAGAACAATCATATGCCTGGACCATGGCAGGCACTTACATAAATACTGCCCCTGTGAGTACAATGAATGTTTCCTTTTCCTCTGGAAACCTCACATCTCAGCCTCTTAAGATTTTTTGCTTTGTTTTACCTTACTACTTAAAGTAATTTTAGCTGAGGGAGATTGTTTACACAATCACTAAACCTTGCAGTATATAATCTAGTCTTGATCTGAATCTGTTAGAAGCAGCTAAAGAAGTCACAGCCAGCTGGCATTTGCTGAAAAGTATGAACAGTTTTGAGAAGCATTTTTAAACAGTAATAAGAAAAGAATAGGACATTAGTTCCCTGGAGTCGTTAGTTCCCTAGACTCTACACATGGACATCACCAGATGGTCAACACCAAAATCAGATTGATTATATTCTTTGCAGCCAAAGATGGAGAAGCTCTATACAGTCAACAAAAACAAGATGAGGAGCTGACTGTGGCTCAAATCATGAACTCCTTATTACCAAATTCAGACTCAAATTGAAGAAAGTAGGGAAAACCACTAGACCATTCAGGTATGACCTAAATCAAACCCCTATGATTATACAGTGGAAGTGAGAAATAGATTTAAGGGACTAGAGCTGATAGATAGAGTGCCTGATGAACTATGAAATGAGGTTCATGACATTGTACAGGAGACAGGGATCAAGACCATCCCCATGGAAAAGGAATGCAAAAAAGCAAAATGGCTGTCTGGGAAGGCCTTACAAATAGCTGTGAAAAGAAGAGAGGTGAAAAGCAAAGGAGAAAAGGAAATATATAAGCATCTGAATGCAGAGTTCCAAAGAATGGCAAGAAGAGATAAGAAAGCCTTCTTCAGTGATCAATGCAAAGAAATAGAGGAAAACAACTGAATGGGAAAGACTAGAGATTTCTTCCAGAAAATTAGAGATACCAAGGGAATATTTCATGCAAAGATGAGCTCGATAAAGGACAGAAATGGTATGGACCTAACAGAAGCAGAAGATATTAAGAAGAGGAGGCAAGGATACACAGAAGAAATGGACAAAAAGATCTTCACTACCCAGATAATTATGATGGTGTGATCACTCATCTAGAGCCAGACATACTGGAATGTGAAGTCAAGTGGGCCTTAGAAAGCATCACTACAAACAAAGCTAGTGGAGGTGATGGAATTCCAGTGGAGCTGTTTCAAATCCTGAAAGATTATGCTGTGAAAGTGCTGCACTCAATATGCCAGCGAATTTGGAACACTCAGCAGTGGCCACAGGACTGGCAAAGGTCAGTTTTCATTCCAATCCCAAAGAAAGACAATGCCAAAGAGTGCTCAAACTACTGCACAATTGCACTCATCTCACACGCTAGTAAAGTAATGCTCAAAATTCTCAAGCCAGGCTTCAGCAATATGTGAACCGTGAACTTCCTGATGTTCAGGCTGGATTTAGAAAAGGCAGAGGCCCAGAGATCAAATTGCCAAAATCCGCTGGATCATGGGAAAAGCAAGAGAGTTCCAGAAAAACATCTATTTCTGCTTTATTGACTATACCAAAGCCTTTGACTGTGTGCATCACAATAAACTGTGGAAAATTCCGAAAGAGATGGGCATACCAGACCACCTGACCTGCTCCTTGAGAAATTTGTATGCAGGTCAGGAAGCAACAGTTAGAATTGGACATGGAACAACAGACTGGTTCCAAGTAGGAAAAGGAGTACATCAAGGCTGTATATTGTCACCCTGTTTATTTAACTTCTCGCAGAGTACATCATGAGAAACGCTGGACTGGAAGAAACACAAGCTGGAATCAAGATTGCTGGGAGAAATATCAATAACCTCAGATATGCAAATGACACCACCGTTATGGCAGAAAGTGAAGAGGACCTAAAAGCCTCTTGATGAAAGTGAAAGAGGAGAGTGAAAAAGTTGGCTTAAAGCTCAACAATCAGAAAACGAAGATCATGGCATCTGGTCCCATCACTTCATGGGAAATAGATGGGGAAATAGTGGAAACAGTATCAGACATTATTTTTTGGGGCTCCAAAATCACTGCAGATGGTGACTGCAGCCATGAAATTAGAAGACGCTTACTCCTTGGAAGGAAAGTTATGACCAACCTAGATAGCATATTCAAAAGCAGAGACATTACTTTGCCGACTAAGGTCTGTCTAGTCAAGGCTATGGTTTTTCCAGTGGTCATGTATGGATGTGAGAGTTGGACTGTGAAGAAAGGTGAGTGCCGAAGAATTGATGCTTTTGAACTGTGGTGTTGGAGAAGACTCTTGAGAGTCCCTTGGACTGCAAGGAGATCCAACCAGTCCATTCTGAAGGAGATCAGCCCTGGGTGTTCTTTGGAAGGAATGATGCTAAAGCTGAAACTCCAGTACTTTAGCCACCTGATGCAAAGAGTTGACTCATTGGAAAAGACTCTGTTGCTGGGAGGGATTGGGAGCATGAGGAGAAGGGGATGACAGAGGATGAGATGGCTGGATGGCATCACTGACATGATGGACACGAGTCTGAGTGAACTCCGGGAGTTGGTGATGGACAGGGAGGCCTGGTGTGCTGCGATTCATGGGGTTGCAAAGAGTTGGACACGACTGAGCGACCAAACTGAACTGAACTGCCTGGATTTAAAATACCTTGCATATATGTTGAAATTTGGATTACCTTCTCTATGGACTAACTCTGGCGAAAATTCATTTAGTATTTTCCCTTGTCTAGTTTACTCTACTTAAAGTTCAGTATTGTCCCAATAGGCTAAAATTAATTTTAGCATTAGCTCAAGAAATTAACAAGAAAAGTGTATTCCAAAGAAAAACAGTAGTTCTACGTTATGAGTTGCTCTCAAATATTCCAAGCACTGCCATTGGTCATTTAAATAAACATTTTTAATTTAACAACTGTAATAATAAATTAACAAAAATTTTAGCGGAAAAATTTTTGCCTGTAATTGCCAAGAGGAAGCAGAGTTGAGCATACCCATTCATATACTTTCAATAGGTTTATGAAATTCTCTTTCCCTTATCACAGCTCTCAATCCAAACTTTATCTTCATTTGCAAAGATGTTGTTGTGGCAACACTGGGACTCATGGCGCTAGAATGTGGCCAGATAAGAATACATCAGTACAGCATCTCCTTGTATGGTCATACCTCTATCTTTTTTTTAATTTGTATTGTTTGTGTACACATCCAAGAGATAGCTCTTAGAATTCCTGCTACCTGGAATAATGTCTTGTTAGAAGGAAGTAGGGAAGGAGAGAGGGAAGCAAGGGAGGGTATAAGTCTGGAGCTAGAGACAGAGAAGTGGGCCTAGGAAAATGCTGCTGTTCTTATGTGCTGCCACTTTCTCTATACCATTCTATCTGCTGCTCTTTTCTATCTCTATCCAATGTCATGATGATTCTAGCCTTAAAGAGAAATGATTCCAAGATCTTTTCTTCATTGTCATGAATGGATTCAGTAATTTTAATACTAATCAGTAATAACTGGAGAAGGCAATGGCACCCCACTCCAGTACTCTTGCCTGGAAAATCCAATGGGCGGAGGAGACTGGTGGGCTGCAGTCCATGGGGTCACGACGAGTCAGACACGACTGAGCGACTTCACTTTCACGCATTGAAGAAGGAAATGGCAACCCACTCTAGTGTTCTTGCCTGGAGAATCCCAGGGACGCGGGAGCCTGGTGGGCTGCCGTCTGTGGGGTCGCACAGAGTCGGACACGACTGAAGCGACTTAGCAGCAGCAGCAGCAGCAGCAGCAATCAGTAGTAATAATATCATCAATTAAAAGTATTTTTATTAGAGGATTTAAAATAAGCTACACTGAATAACTCACAGGTCTATCATTTATGGACTTGTCCATCCTCCTTTTCAAAGTTCAGTTTATGTTTCTGTGAGCCCTGGGATCAGTAAAAGCTTCTGAGGCAAAAAAAGAAAAACTTCACATTGTTTTCCCTCTGTATTCTTTCTCTTTTATCGATAGGAGCTAAAAGTATTAGCTTGGAATCACATTTATTTTTTTGCCCTAAAGAGTATGTTAAATAATGTATAATGACACTTAATGAAATACAATTGTTTAATTGGCTTTTGTGAGTACTGCTGTCTGTCACCAAAAGACACTTGATTGAGTGCATTCTTTATGATTTTAAGATAGTATAGTTCATTAACCTGAGGGATGGAGTGGCATTTGCTATATATTTTACTATTTTAAAAATAGTGATTTCCTAAAAGATTATGTTGTCATTGGGCTTCATGCTATAGGAGAAACATAATAACTTTTAAAATATTGTACTCCCTTCTTTAAATAGATGGTACAGTCATGTGATGTAAAATTTTAAAGATACAAAGGGTATATAGTGCAATGTCCCTCTCCTGCACTTGCCTCCCTGCCACCCAGTTCCTGGAGGTAACCACTGTGCTCTGGTCTGGGTTGTCTTCCAGACATGTTCTCATACTGATTTTTGACACATCTCATTCAATTAAAGCACCTACTCAGCTCAGTTTCAAAACATCAAATTCAGTTATTTTCTAAAGGAGATGCTTCTTCCTGCTGGCCATTTCCTATAAATTAATTCTCAAAATGAAAACATTCAGTTTAACTGAACTCTCATTTGAATGAAATTGAGAGTATGTCACCATTTCTGGGGTTAATTTAAAGAATATTTTAAAGAAAACCAAGTGTCTAGGGGGCTCCTCTGGTGGCTCAGATGGTAAAGAATCTGTCTGCAATGCGGGAGACCTGGTTTCTATCTGAGTCTGAGCAAACTCTGGGAGATGGTGAAGGATAGTGAAGCCTGGTGTGCTGCAGTCCATGGGGTCACAAAGGGTCAGACACAACTTAGTGACTGAACAACAACAACAAAGTGTTTTGGACTCCAGATGGGCCTTAAAAAAATAATAAAGCAGTGTGTTTTCTTGGGTTTGTCTGTCAATTAAGTGGATGATTTGTGTAATATGGAATTCTTTGTTGTTAGTGAATCTTGTCCTGTGGGAGAGTTTGAAGTTAGGCTTCCATTCAGTAACGCAGTGCCCCTGTTTTATCTCTACCTGTTTCTGCATTATTATTATTATTTTTTAAACTTGTCCCTAGCTTACCCTGCCAACATTTGAGTTTTATGCCTTTTTCAAAGTGCCCTGTGGGTCTCTCCATGTTTGCCTCATTTCTTTGTCCTCCTCTCTTTTGTAGACTGTCAAAGTTCCAGTATGTAAAAACAGTTACTGCATGAAGAATTAATTCTAAAATAGTCGTGTTGAATATACCCATGTTTGAAAATAGCATTTCTATATGGGGCTTTCCATTCAAAACAATTTGTGGAACTATAATCCCCTGCCTTACTACATGTGTCATTTGCTTGGATACAGGAATTGGTTCATTATACAGAAACTTGAGTTAAACAGGTATTTAGTGAAACTGAATTTTTCCTGATGACGCAGGTCTGTGCTAGTCTCCACGAGAGGTAATTATGTATGAGGTGATCATGAAGGAAGGTGCATGGTCTCATGGGGCCCTGAGAAGGGTGTTATAATGAGGATATAAGGCAAAGTATTCTCCTCAGGGTACATGCTATGGATCCACGATAAGATGACTTTCCAGTGAGGGTTTGTGGTTATTTCTTGGTGTTATTCCTACTTTCCTAGGACTCAACAAGGTCTTACACTTTGGATAAGGTCTCAGCATTTTTGTTAGTTATGTCACTACAAATTTATACTAACAATACACATACCAACTGATAAGAACAATGTTTTTATTTTTCATTATCAAGTACCATGACTAGGCCACCAGGAATTTGATTAGAATCTGCTGCTCATTTGACACAGCAAATATCATTGCCCTCAAGGCTTCCTCAACAACATTAGAAATACCTGTGACAATGTCAAGCAGTTAAAGAATTATGGGATCATCTGTGTTGATGTATTTTTCTCCCGTGTACTTCAGATCAAATATTTTTCTATTTAATATTTATCTAAGAAACCACACTGCTTTAAATGGATTACCTGAAATATAGTTTCTTACTAATGCAGGCTTGCACACGATAGATGGAAAACAAGCTTATTTGGGCTCAAACTACTTTTCAGTGTAGGCGAGAACTAATTTTAATAAGAATTCAGAATCATATGCAGAATACTGATGTTTATTTCTGGTGTATACTCTTATGAGAATCTTCACCACTCAGAGAAGGAGCAGTGAAAACTGCGGTCAGGTTTAAGGCATTCAAAAATTTCACAATTATGTTTTCTGATACAGTTTGATTTATTGCATTACTGATAAGGTGGTTGTTTCAGAACCTAGGATACTGAGACAGTAATGACAAAGTTAACAGATCACTATTGACTTGTCTAATGTACTTTCTATATAAGCACAATAATAGAAAGAAAGGGTCTTAGAAGAGGATTTAACAGATAATAGTATAAAAGAAAATTTAAAGGTAAGAAGAGTATTTTTGTATTTCAGTTTAGTGGTATCTTTAGATATTGGAGTCCCCCAAATGTGTTCTCAAACAATCTACTGTTGAAAACTAGTAGGAAAATGGTTTTTTACTTTATTTCCTTACTATGATTTCAGAAACACTGCAGATGGTGATTGCAGCCATGAAATTAAAAGACGCTTACTCCTTGGAAGAAAAGTTATGACCAACCTGGATAGCATATTCAAAAGCAGAGACTTTACTTTGCCAACAAAGGTCCGTCTAGTCAAGGCTATGGTTTTTATTATGGATGTGAGAGTTGGACTGTGAAGAAGGCAGAGCACTGAAGAATTGATGCTTTTGAACTGTGGTGTTGGAGAAGACTCTTGAGGATCCCTTGGACTGCAAGGAGATCCAACCAGTCCATTCTGAAGGAGATCAGCCCTGGGACTTCCTTGGAAGGAATGATGCTAAAGCTGAAACTCCAGTACTTTGGCCACCTCATGCGAAGAGTTGACTCATTGGAAAAGACTCTGATGCTGGGAGGGATTGGGGGAAGGAGGTGAAGGGGACGACAGAGGATGAGATGGCTGGATGGCATCACTGACTCGATGGACATGAGTCTGAGTGACCTCTGGGAGATGGTGATGGACAGGAAGGCCTGGTGTGGTGCGATTCATGGGGTCGCAAAGAGTCGGACACGACTGAGCGACTGAACTGAACTGATGATTTCAGATGGTTTATGTTTAAATAATTCTCCTGAGAATTTAGGACTAGCAGGTAATGACTCAATGAAACAGCTCCATCTTTGACTCATGGAAAATCTGGCATTAAGTCATTTGACTCATATGCTTCTCTCATTTAGAAAATGTTACTATAAATGTACCATAAGGTGCTTGTGAAATGCTTGAATGCGAGTATAAAAGGTCTTATCGTGTGTTCTAAGTCACTTCAGTTGTGTCCGACTCTTTGAGACCAAATGGACCATAGTCTGCCAGGTTCCTCTGTCTATGGGATTCTCCAGGCAAGAATACAGGAGTGGGTTGCCATTTCCTTCTCCAATAAAAGGTGGTAGCAAATGACAATATTAAAAAGTCTCATATTCAAATATAGTTTTATAAAACTTCAAACAGATGTTTTAGTTTCATTGGAGATCAAGTCTGAGAAAACCTATTTATATTGGGATATATACCCTCATCTCTCCTCCAAATAAAACATCTCATTAAAAGTATTTAACTTCTCTATACTTCTGATTATTCAGTTAAATAAGTGGAAAGAAACAAGCATTCAGTTCCAGATTTAATTTAAAATTTTTCCTAATTAAGTTAAAAAATCTACACAGTATTCAAAGTCTACCATAAATTAAATTCAGTTGCTTATTCCACTTGGGTCAAGTAGAATTAAACCTGTCTATAGTGTAATTTTTTTTTAAGAACGATAAATATCATTCTCCTAATACTATTCCCATTAAACAGAAAGTACAATGTAATATATAAATAATATGCTTTTATTAGAATAACTGGCAAATTTTTAAAGTAATAAGCTTCATTTTTTTTAGGACAGTTTAAGATTTGCAGAAAAATTGAGAAGATGGTTTAGAGATTACCATATATCTATCTGTTTCCCCCTGTTTTCAATATCTTACATTATTATTGTGCACTTGCTATAATTAATGAACTGATATCAACACATTGTTACTAAAGTATCTGGTTTACTCAGATTTCTTAGTTTTACCCAATGCCCTGTTTGTGTCCTGGTTCCATTAAGTTACCACATTACATTTAGTCATTATATCCTTAGATTCCTCTTGGCTATGACACTTTCTCAGATATTTCCTAATTTTTGATGACTTTGAACATTTTGTGGACTACTGGTCAGGTCACTTGAAAAATGTTCCTCTGTTGGGGTTTGTCTGATTGTTACCCCATTATTAGACTGAGACTATACCTTTTGGGGAAGAGACCACAAAGATGAGGGCTTCCCAGGGGGCACTAGTGGTAAAGAATCTACGTGCCAATGCAGGAAACATAAAAGACATGGGTTTCATCCCTGGGTCAGGAAGATCCCCTGCAATAGGAAATGGCAACCCTCTCCAGTATTCTTGCCTGGATAATCCTGAGAACAGTGGAGCCTGACCAGTTACAGTCTATGGTGCCGCAAAGGGTCAGACGCGACTTAGCACGCACACGACAAAGATATCATATCCATCATATCATGTTAAGGCTACACGTGCCTACTTGATTTATCACAGTTGATGCTGACTTTGATCAGCTGGCTGATGTGGTATTTCTCTTTTTCCCACCTTCCCACTCTTTTTCCCATCTTCCCATACCATACTCTTTGGAAGGAATACTTCCAAATACTATTCAAAGTATACTTCCAATATTATTCACAGAGAACACATACAGAGTTCCTTTAACTCTGTCAGTTGAGAGTTACCCTCTCTCTTTCCCCAGGGCAGAGTCTATCTACATAAATTATTTCTTAATTCTTTTGCAGGGGAGATTCATCTCTTCTCCATCTACTTACATATTTATTTGTTATATTAGTATATACTCATGGATTTTTACTTTATATGTTGGTTTATAATCCCATGCTATTTATTTTGTGGCTCAGATTGTTTCAGCCTTTTGCCATTGGGAGTTGTTTCAGTTGGCTCCTGATACACTAGAGCATTTGATACACTAGAGCATTTTTGATACACTAGAGCATTTTTTTTTTTTTTAGCGTTACTTTCTGATACTACAAAAAGTTCTGGTCTATCTGGGCAGCTAACTTTAAAGAATTATATTCTAATTTCTTGCTGATTAGAATGACTGACAATTATAATAAACTCTTAATTATCTCTCAGCCAGACTGTCAGAGAATCCAAATATCTATATTTTCTGCATTTAATATTATAAAAACAATCACGAGATGAGTATGAATTCAGTTTTGTATAATTTTATAGCTATATATACTTAGAATTCATAGTGATGATTAAGATAAAAGACATATGCATTAAGTAAAATTTTGTTTTATTTTACTTTTAAATTTTATCGTTTATTTATTTTTGGCTGTGCTGTTTATTCACTGCTACATGAGTTTTCTCTAGCTGTGCCAAGCAGGGCCTACTCTCGAACTGCAGTGCGTAGACTTCTCGTTGTGGTGGCCTCTCTCGTTGTAGAGCACAGGATCTAGGATGCTCGGGCCTCAGCTCAGTAGTTGTGGCACGTGGGCTCAGTAGTTGGGGCTCCCAGGCTCTAGAGCACAGGCTCAATTGCTGTGGTTCATAGGTTTAGCTGTCTGTGGCATGTGGGATCTTCCGGAATCAGAGATCAAACCCATGTCCTCTGCATAGGCAGGCAGATTCTTAACCACTAGACCACCAGGGAAGTTCTAAGTAAAATTTTAGTATTTTTATTATATTTTAATTTTAAAAAAGTTAACAGTTAAAAAGTCACATATAAAATAGTCAAATGTCCAAACATCACAGATAATTGTAATTTTTCCCAAGGAAGCTGAATAATTTGTTTATAACAATGTGGCTATATAACATTTGTTAGGCTTTAAGTTACATTCATAACTTAGAACCAAGATAACACTAGAGTTCTCACAAATGACATGATTGATAGATGTTAAATGTATTAATACAAGCAAAAGTATATAGCATAGTGCCTGACGCATTTGTTTGAACCTTAATGCTCAGGTAAGGAGGGTCAGAGAAAAATATGAAGCCTTGTAAAACATACCAGCCTAGATAGATTCTATTTTCTCGAGGATACCTAACATGACTGTGGCCTGAAAAGATCCCTCTGATGTTCAGATGCGGTGATTCCTAGAGGCTACTGTATCCAGTGGCAACCCACTCCAGTATTCTTGCCTGGAGAATCCCATGGACAGAGGAACCTGGCGGGCTACAGTCCATGGGGTCGCAAAGAGTCAGGTACTACTGAGAGACCACTTTTCACTGCATCCTTAGATGACCCTGAATGAAACCTGACAACAGTTCTTCTGCTGACTCCTGGTAGGAAGACAGTGTAAGAATCCACTGTTCAGGCTTTCAGTCAGTTCAGTCCCTCAGGCAGTTGTATCTGACTCTTTGTGACCTCCATGGACTGCAGCACGCCAGGCCTCCCTGTCCATCACCAACTCCTGGAGCTTGCTCAAACTCATGTCCATCAAATCGGTGATGCCATCCAGCCATCTCATCCAATGTCTTCCCCTTCTCCTCTTGTCTTCGCTTTTTCCCAGCATCAGAGTCTTTTCCAGTGAGTCAGTTCTTCACATCAGGTGGCCAAAGTATTGGAGCTTCAGCTTTAGCATCAACCCTTTCAATGAATATTCAGGACTGATTTCCTTTAGGATGGACTGGTTGGATCTCCTTGCAGTCTAGGGGACTCTCAAGAGTCTTCTCCAAAAGCACAGTTCAAAAGCATCTATTCTTCAGCTCTCAGCTTTCCTTATAGTCCAACTCTCACATCCATACATGACTACTGGAAAAACCATAGCTTTGACTACATGGACCTTTGTTGGCAAAAAAGTAATGTCTCTGCTTTTTTTAATATGCGTCTAAGTTGGTCATAGCTTTTCTTTCAAGGAGAAAGCATCTTTTAATTTCATGGCTTCAGTCACCATCTGCAGTGATTTTGGAGCCCAAGAAATAAAGTTTGTTACTGTTTACATTGTTTCCCCATCTATTTGCCATGAAATGATGGGACTGGGTGCCATGATCTTAGTTTTTTTCAATGTTGAGTTTTAAGCCAGCTTTTTCACTCTCTTCTTTCATTTTCATCAAAGTCTCTTTAATTCTTCTTCACTTTCTGCCATAAGGGTGGTGTCATCTGCATATCTGATATTTCTCCTGGCCATCTTGATTCCAGCTTGTGCTTTATCCAGCCTGGCAATTCACATGTTGTACTCTGCATATAAGTTAAATAAACAGGGAGACAATATACAGTCTTGACTTACTCCTTTCCTGATTTTGAACCAGTCTATTGTTCCATGTCTGGTTCTAACTCTTGCTTCTTGACCTGCTTAAAGATTTCTCAGGAGGCAGGTAAGGTGATTCAGGTTTACTGACCAATAAAAGACAAGGTTTATGTTGGCCTTGCAGTGATCATTCATGTCAATTTATATGTGTTGTTAGAATGACACACTAAGTCTTCTGGGCTGCTGCCGCAGATGGCCTTTGGAGGCTACAGGATTACAGCGGTTAAAAGCAAACCAATAAACAGAATGGTTCTCTTCCTGAAAAAGGCAAGATTTTCCCACTCCCTCAGATTTCTAGTTGTTGGGATAAATAGCTTCCCTGGTGGCTCAGATGGTAAAGAATCTGTTCATTATGTGGAAGACCCAGGTTCAATCCCTGGGTCAGGAAGATCCCCTGGAGAAAGGAATGGCAACTCTGGAGAAAGGAATGGCAACTCACTCCAGTATTCTTGCCTGGAGAACTCCATGGACAGAGGAGCCTTGTGGGCTACTGTCCAAGGGGTCACAAAGAACTGGACATGACCAAGTGACTAACACTTTCTAACCTTCTTTTCTAGGATAAATAACAACCCTATTTAGTACCCCAATTTTTGCTTTCATAAAAAATAGTCCTACAGATTAAAAAGTAGCTGTATTTAAATACTTCAAGCATAAAATTAGCTGACCTATTATTGTCCTATGTATTATTATTTTATATTTATTATATATTTTCCTATATAATATTTTTTCTTCTCTCACATGTTTTACACAGTTTAAAGTATTATGGTCATTATGCAATTTAAGCTTCACAAAAATGCAGAAAGGGAAGCAAAAAGGGTATATTCCTTCATTTTACAGATTAGGAGAGAGGGTTAGAGTGGTAAAGAAATTTTCACAGAAAAAAATCAGAACTGATTTTTAAATGTATTGAATTATAGTTGATTTACAATGTTGTATTAGTTTCAAGTGTATAGCAGAGTGATTCAGTTATGTACATTCTTTTTCAGATTCTTTTCCTTATAGGTTATTACAAAATATGTAGTATAGTTCCCAGTATTATACAGTAGGTCCTTGTTGGTTATCTACTTTATACTTAGTAGGGTATATTTGTTAATATCATCTTCCTAGTTTATACTTCTCCCCCTTCCCTTTTGGTAACCATAAGTTTGCTTTCTATGGAAGTGGGTTTATTTCTGTTTTGTAAATGATTTTATTTGCATTTTTTTTCAGATTCCATATATAAGCCATATTATATGGTATTTGTCTTTCTCTGCCTGGCTTATTTCACATAGAGAACTGAATTTTGAGCCCCTATTTTTGTTGATCAAAAGTCAGTGCTGTTTGCATGAAGTATATCAGTGTTTCCCACAATGAGAGGATTTTAGGTAGTAGACATAGTAATATCTTTTAAAATATTTGTACATATAAGAATATAAATAGCACCTCAAGTTTGTGATATCATGGATACTATTTTAGGATGAGAGTAAACTAGGTATGGAATAAAGGTGAGTCAATGTAAATAAAAATACTGGGTACTGAAATGCATGATTTGTGACTGTGAAAGAAATTCCAAATACGAATAACTAAAGTTTGAGAAACACTGAACTGTGCTCAGCCTAGATCCTAAAAGAAAACAGATTATTACTAAAGGAAATCAAACAGGAGACTGGAAAGAAAAAAATTGAATTATAGTTGACTTATAATAATAAATAATTTTAAAAAATACATTATAATTTTATAATGATCAGAAGAACTATATGATAGCCTGCATTTGCCTGACCAGATAAGTTGTATATGATACATATTAACTGTAAGCATTTAAAAAGTAAAACATGTTATATAGATGCTTAAGATTTTAAAATATTTTATCTCCCTTGTGGAATTTTTTGGCAATTTTAATTGTGGTAGTAATTAGTATTTCTCTTTATATTTTTATAACTAATTCAAATGTCACATGAATGTATCAACCAGCCAAATTTAATGTTCCTAAAAGAAGTAAGAGATTGGTTTTCCTCAAGTAAAGGAAATTGATTTCTAGTTTAGAAAGTAAAAAATTCCAGGCAAGTAGGATTAATGCATATGGATATTTTTCTGAAACAAAAAGGTAGTAATTTATCCTACAAGGTGTGCTGGGCTGAGAATTACAAGTCCTGGGGTTCACTCTTAGTGCTGTGACTTTAGGCAAATGACCTTTTAAAGAAAATCTTTATATAACAAAGAGGACTAAGGTTCCTAAGAGTCCTTTTAGTTCTGATTCTAAGTCATAAATTCATCCTAATCAATTTTCCACCCTATGGAGCAATTTTTAAAAAATGAATTTGGAGTGGTGATCCAATTTGATTTCTGAGGGCATATACGAATGGGACCCTCTCTCCAGCAATTCTCCTGTGTAGGCCCAAAATCCTTTGGGGATATTTCCTATGCCTCATAGTTAAAAGGGAAGACGGTTATGAAAGATACTTTTCTGCTGGCTCCATAATCACCTTTACTATTAATATTTTAAAATGCTTCTCATGTTATCTTTTATAACAATGATCTTGAAAACTACATGAATATCCAGTTTCATCTCATACCTCTCTACCCAGAACTCCAGTTTTTCTTCACCATTTCCAATCAAGGTTAACTAAAGATCTGTATTAATTACAAGACAAAGATTATAAAGTATATTTTTATTCAGAATTTATTTGTGCTATTGACATTTCTTCCTATACTCATTTGCTAAGCCCTGGTCCTCATCTCTGTTTATATTTTCCTATGTACCCTGATTTACCCACTTCCGTGGCTAAGAAGAAACCAAAAATTGATGCATGGTTTTTTTTTGTGTGTGTGTGTGTGTGCGCGTGTTTTTTCCTTCTTCTTTTTTAAATGTCATAGCAGCAATGCCTCAACTTGCAATACAGCTGTTGGGACTCATAAAAGTCAGGACTACTGAGCCAACCAGAGTTCCTAAAACACAAAACTCTACTATCAATCAGCCTATACCACCAATAACATTCTTAAAGGCACAAGAAGATCCAGATTTTAATAAGACATGAAAATTATATACTTCTGGAGGCCCTCTTAAAAAGTGTAGACAAAAATAGTTTCCTTTCGTAGATGAGGCCCTTGCAAATGAGAAGCACTGAAGCTGAAGCTTTGTTAGCTTGGTTTAAATCTGTCATTGCCAAGGAAATTTGTATGTATATATCTCAAAGCAGAAATCACTCCAAAAAATGTGTTTCTGTATAAAATCAAAACAAAACAGCCATAGGAACACTATTTCTATCTGGGATTTTATCCACTTTCTCCAGCATAGAATATAATGAGTTTAATTGGGCCAAATAAATGGTGAAATTTGAAACTTGGCTTTTATAAATTGTATAAAATGAAGTGTGGAGCAATGAAATATGCTAGAATGCAAAAGAGCAAGATAGAGAACATAAACTTAGGCAGGCCTGAATTACTAACCCAGACACCTCCCTGAGTCAGGCTTGCTTCACCTGAACCTCCAAGAAGGGAGGACACCCAGAGAAAGATTACTCATGTAGAGTCTCTTTATCTTTGAAAGCATCTTCCTTATGCAATCAAGAGCATTCATCCTTCTGGGCAAGGGGTCAGCCAGGAGCCCTTCCTGTGTCACACAGCCATTCAGCAGAGCAAAGAAGGAAGTTGGGTAAAAGGACATGGGGGCCAACTGAAGCAAACACACTCTCCTGCCTTCCTCCTCTCCAAGCTTTAAAGTAATTCCCCTGGTTATCCATCAACACATCTGAAATTTAGAAACTACTGATATTTATTATTTTGAAGTATTTGGATTTTTACTCTGTTTGATCAAGATGTTTCATTCACCTGCACTCTATGTAGCATTATTTTAAAAAACCCCAAAAACCCTAATTAAGCAAGAGTGTAAAGAAGTTTCCTATAAAGATATGTGTGCACTTATAATAGCTCTTCTCTCTCTCATGGGTCATAGTTTCTACTTCCTTCTTTGTTTCTGCTCATTATCTGCCTGGTGGCTAACTTCTGCTTACAGTTTCTGCTCCCTTTCTGCTTGCACATGACTTGAACAAAGTGCTGGAAATATAATGGTGAGTAAGATGGCCCTGACCCTCATGGGACTCTCAGTATGGCAGGGACTAGTAGTCAGAGATAAAGAAGGAGAGAGAGATAGAGAGATCTTAAAACAAACATACATGACACAAAAAGAACACACATGAAAGCACTGTGATATAAACTGCAGATCATGATTCATGAGTGGATCCTGAAACCAATCTAAGGGGGCTTAAGACCAGTATTTTTAACAAAAAGAGTAACAGAAAATATCAGAGTAGATCACACATATTAATAATAAGCTAAGTATTATTTTGTGAATTTTTTTTTTGTTTCAGTTTATATTGTCAGTGAGTAAATAAAAAATCCAGGTTTAGGGGGAGTGTGCTTTCTAGGAGAAAGACAGATAATAAGGTATAATTTAGTAAGATATAGAATATATTGGAGCTTCCCAGATGGCACTAGTGGTAAAGAACCCGCCTGCCAATGCAGGAGACATAAAAGATGCGGGTTCGATCCCTGGGTCAGAAGGATCCCCCTGGAGGAGAGCATGGCAACCCAATCCAGTATTCTTGCTGGAGAACCCCTTGAACAGAGGAGCCTGGAGGGCTACAGTCCATTATGTCACAGAATCAGACAACTGAAGCAACTTAGCATACATGCATAGAATGTATTAGGAGGTGATGAAACTGAAAAACAAAAGGCAAGGCAGAATATATTAAATGTCAGGGGTATGGGTTGAAATTTTAGAAACAGTAGTTAAAGAAGGCTTCCATGGGAAGGTGTCTTTTGGGTAAAGACCTCAAAGAACTGAGGGAGTAAGTCAAATGGATATTTGGAGAAGGAACTGTCTAAGCAGAAGGAATAGCCATCGCAAAGCCATGGATTATGCCTGGCCATTTGAGTTTGAAGAAAAGCAAGGACAAAGTGAGTAAAGGTAAGTGAATGGGAGACATAGCAGATTATGAGGGAAAAGGGCCAGTTGAGGTCTGGGGCATGTAAGGCCTTGTAGTTCATTGAAGGGCCTTTGGTTCTGATTCTGTGTGAGATGGGAAGCCATCAGATGATTTGACGATTAGATAATTTGAACATCCAAGTGACATGTTTTAAAAGGACTACTCTGGCTGCTAGATTGAAAATAGTTTTAAGGGAGGTAAAGGCATCAAGCTTCCCTGGTGGCTCAGTGGTAAGGGATCCACCTGCCAGGGCAGGAGATGCGGGTTCAATCCCAGGGTCAGGAAGATCCCCTGAAGAAGGAAATAGCAACACACTCCAGTATTGTTGCCTGGGGAGTCCCATGGATAGAGAAGCCTGGTAGGCTACAGTCCACGGGGTCACAAAGGAGTAGGATACAACTTAGTGACTAAACAACAGCAACACCGAAAGCAGAAGCAGGAATATCAGAATGTAAACTCTGTCAAGGTGATAGTTTGTGTGTGTGTGTGTTTAAAGTGCAATAGTTTTTAACAATCCTATTCACTTTGTATCCCTAATACTTCATAGTGACTGGCACATATATTCAAGAATGAATATTTCCCTGTATGTGCACCAGATCATTACATGAAATATGTTTCTTACTGAGACTCAAAGTCATAAGGATTAAAATCTCTCTTGGAGGAAATTAACCTAGTCTTGGTCAGAAAAGAAACTTTGAAAGTTGACATTTAGGCTGAGAGCTGAAGAACAGGCAAGGGGAGGTACTGAATAAAGAGAAGAGAATGTTTCAGGAGTAGTAAATTTGGGAATCATCTGCACAAGCATAGTATTTGAAGCTCTCTGTGGGTGTTTCTGTCTGTGTGAAAGCAAGCAGAAAAATTAAAGCCATTGCAAAACACCACCATTTTCTGTTTCTTATTTTTGTAATCATTTCCTATAGCATTTGCCCTTATGAAAAAAATAGCATATAGTAGTCATTTTTTTAAGTATAAATCTTTAAGGTAGTTTCCTGTGTCATTTAGTAATAGGGAAAGTCAATGAATTATAAATTTCATATTTAGGTTGTTTTATTTTTACCTAAAGTATACATTGTGGTGATCTGATGTACACACACTGTAAAAGGTTTCCCCATCTAGCTAATTAACACACCTACCACCTCACATATTTATCTTTTCTCTTTTTGTGTAGAATATTTAAGTTCTACTGTCTTAGCAATTTCAATTATAGAATGTTATCAGCTGCAGTCACCATATTTTATATTAGATCCTCAGACCTTACTTATCTTACTAACCTCTTCTTATTTCCCCACCTCCCCTACCAAGCCTTTAGAAAGCACTTTTCTTTATTTCTATGAGTTTGACCTTCCCTCTCTACCTCCCACCACCTTGGTTTCTACATATACGTAATATCAGCAATATTTGGCGTTCTTTGTCTGGCTTATTTGACTTAGCAGGCTGCTGCTGTTGCTTAGTTGCTTCAGTCGTGTTCGACTCTGTGTGACCCCTATGAACTGCAGCCTGCCCGGCTTCTCTGTCCATGGGATTCTCTAGGCAAGGTACTAGGAGGCTGCCATAGCCTTCTCCAGGAGATCTTCCTGACCCAGAGATTGAACCTGGGTCTCCTTCATTGCAGGCATAGTTTTTACCACTGAGTCATGACCTCAAGTTTTATCCATGTTGTTGCATATGGCAGGATTTCCTTCTTTAATGTGGCTGAATAATATTTCATTGTGTATATACATATCACATCTTTATCCATTCACACAATCATCAACACTTAAGATTGTTTCCCTTTCTTGGCTATTGTGAATAATGCTGCAATGAACATAGGCGTTCAAATATTGCTTTGATCTCCTGTTTCCACTTCCTTTGGATATATAAACATAAGTGGAATTGCTGAATCATATGAGTAGTTATAGTTTTAATTTTTGGTGAAACTTGCATACTGTTTTTTGTGGTGGCTATATTAACTGACATTCCCACCAACAGTATATGAGGGTTCCCTTTGGTCTACATCCTCACCACCCTTATCACTTGTCTTTTTGATGATAGTCATTCTAACAGATGTGAGGTGAAAACTCATTGGTTTTGATTTGCATTTCCCTGATGATTAGTGATGTTGAGTACATTTTCATGTATATGTTGACTATATATATGCCCTCTTTGGAACAATGTCTATTTAGTTCTTCTGCCTATTTTTTTAAAAATATGCTTTTATCCATGAAATGCATGAGTTTTTATTTTGGGTATTAAACCCTTATTAGATGTATGATTTGAAATCTGTGTGTGTGTACTCAGTCACTCAGTCGAGTCTAGCTCTGCGAACCCATGGACTATAGCCTGCCAACCTCCTCTGTCCATGAAATTTTCCAAGCAAGAATAATGGAGTGGTTTGCCATTTCCTACTCCAGGGTATCTTCCCAATCCAGGGATCAAACCCATGTCTCCTGTGTCTCCTGCACTGGCAGGCAGATTCTTTACTGGTATGCCACCTGAGTTGATGCTATCTAACCATCTCATCCTCTGCCTTCCCTTCTTCTTTGCCTTCAGTCTTTCCCAGCTTCAGGGTGTTTTCCAATTAATGCTTTCGAATTGTGGTGCTAAAGGAGATTCTTGAGAGTGAGAACTGCAAGGAGAGCAAACTGGTTAGTCCTAAAAAAAATCAACCCTGAATATTCATTGTAAGAACTGATGCTGAAGCTGAAGTTCCAATACTTTGATTTATGATTTGAAATATTTTCAGCTATTCTGAAAGATGCCTTTTCATTCTGTTGATGGTTTTCTTGCCATGCAGAAACTTTTTAGTTTGATGTAGTCCCACTTGTTTGTTTTAGTTTTGTTTCCTTTGCTTTTAGTGTCAAACAAAAAATAAATCCTTACAAATACCAAGGAGCTCACCCCTATATTCTCTTCTAAGGTTTTTCTTATGGTTTCTGGATTTACATTCAAGTCTTTAATCCATCATGGGTTAATTTTTGTGTATACTGTAAGATAAAGATCCAGTTTCATTCATTTTCATTCTGCTCCATTGACCTATGTGTCTGCTTCTATGCTAACACCATACTGTTTCGATTATTATAACTTTAAAAATATAATCAGGAAGTGCATGGGAATTTCCTAGCAATCTACTGCTGTCACTAGTCTAGACTCGGTACTATAGCTAGGTATGTGGGCCTAGGTTTGATTGCTAGTCAGGGAACTGAGATCCTGCAAGCTGCACAGCACACTGAAAATTAAAAAGGAAAAAAAAAAGAAAAGAAATCAGGAAGCGTGATGTCTTCAGATTCATGGATAGTTTAGATAGTCCACATTTTCTGAAGCTGTATCTTTTTATCTTTGAGTCCATGTTTCAATTTTGAATAGTTAGCATGTGATCTCTCATATGGGCACTGTGGTAGTTATAGCCTTGGCCCAAGAGCTAGCAATATGCTTTTCTCCTGACTCTTCATGTACAGTGCTTACAACATTGATTTCATTTTATTTTAGTTTACTAAGGCAGCTTCTGCTGCTATGGTGATACACACACACACACACACACACACACACACACACACACTATAATTTCAACAAATTTAAATCTCAAACCGTTCAGTTAAAGCAGGACTTTCTATCTAAGCACATGTTTGATATATTGGGTTGGCCAGAAAGGTCATTCCAGTTTTGAACAAACTTTCTAGCCAGCCCAATGTTTTATTTTCTAAGAAAGTTCAGTGTTCTTCATTAACTTCTGGTATTTCTTAAGTTGTGAAATAGAATTAAAACTCATAAAAGCATATTGTTTAGAATAATATCAGAATTTAAGCTATAATAGAATCTAATTCTAACTTTACTAATTAAAAATTAATAATATTTGACTTATTTAAAAATATAGAGAAAATATTTCACATTTTAAAGAACATTAATAATTCTTTAAAATAACTTTTTGTCCTGAATTAGTCTCATAAAATAACTTTTCTTCTTATTATAAGGTAAAACATTGCCATTGTATAAAATATAGAAAACACATAAACGTATAGAGAAGGAAACAAAGATCATCTGTAGTCATATCATTCAGATATAATATCAATATTTACATTTTACAATATTTCCTTCCAGTTTATAGGCATACATTTAATGTATACTTTTATATTTTAGTAAACTATGATATACTAATAGTGGGTAGCATTTATTAAACACTTATTATGAGCTAGCACAATGCTAAGTACTTTACATATATTATCTCATTTAATCTCACCAGGCCATTATGAAAGTATGTATTATTATTTATCCTCATTTTATAGATAAGCAAACTGAAACTCAAAAAGGTCTAGTATTGTGTTCAAGGTAGGTCATATGTTTAGAAAGTATTTGAGTCAACTCTAGAATGTAGGCTGTTCTGACTACAAAACCTAAAATGAAGCCAATAGCCCGTATTCTCTACCATTACCCTGACCTGCTTTTGTCATTTGCCATAAGACTGTGACTTTCTCCCACGTCACTAAATGTTGTTTATAGAATGGTTTTAAGGGCTGTTCAGTGGTGTGTTTTGTCAGGCATACCATAATTGCTTTAACCATGTCTCTATGGGTAATTATGTTGTTTCCAACTTTGAAGGTAAGGACCACAAGTGAGTCATCTCTGTAGCCCTAGCATCAAGATGTCTGGCACTTTGTTTAGGCTCAAAATGTCAGCTGAACAACTAGTTAGAGAAAAGAAAAGGAACCTCATCTAAGGTTGACATAAAAGATGGAAGACAGGTAGGAATAAAAAGTGCCACATTTGTGGGAAGATGAAAGAAAAATCCTAGTTTACAGAAACAGAATCCATATTGGAGAGGCTCTTTGAGTTGTAAAGAAGAGAGAAACTCATTCAAACTAATGTTTTTAAGATCATAGTTATTGGTAAGGAAAATAGTGATATCATAGCAATTCAAGTCTAGTGCTATTATTCAAAGTGAAAGTGCTAGTCGCTCAGTCGTGTCTGACTCTGTGAGCCCATGAACTGTAGCCAGCCATGCTCCTTTGTCCATACGATTTTTCAGACAAGGATACTGAAGTGGGTTGCCATTTCCTTCTCCAGGGGATCTTCCCGACCCAGGGATGGAACCCGGGTCTATTATTGGCTCCCTCTTAATCTATCTATATTATTTTCTTTGACTCTGTTTCAGAGTGCCTATTTACATCTCCCCCAGTTACCAACTGCTTCACATACTTTTTTCCCCTCTCATTTATTTTCTTTACCCCATGGATTAAGTCAGTATTTCAGCTCATTCATAGTTCATTATTGCCCATTTGTCTTCTTTCTACCTTGTGATCTTTCTTATTTTGCCCTGGGAACTAAATTGTGTAACATGAACTTAAAAAGCACAAAGACTGACATAACCAAGATAGTGATTCTGGGAACAATGTTGGAAGGAGAGGTGGAAACAGGCCATCATTAGCTCTTCACTATGGCCACAACCCACAATGTACAATCTCTGTCCCTTTGAACATGCTGTTGCCTTGACTTGAAATCTACAGCTTAAAAAGCCACTTTTCTGTTCTCTCACAGTATCCTGTGTATACTTCTAGCATAATATCTATAATTATTTGTTATAATTACTTACTTTGTCATGCCTATGTAATAAACTTTTCAACAGCAAAGAGAATGGATGAATATATTAATCAAAATTTATTTACATTTATTTTATACTAGCATTCATTAATTCACTCATGCCATAATTTATTGAGTATCTATGCTGATATAGGTAGCAAGAATAAATAGAATGTAAAAATGGACAGGCCCTTCTAAATGTTACCCATGAGTAGACTCCAAACTATTACAGCTAAAACATAAGCTCTCACCATGTCTCATATTAATATACATTTAGACAGAAAAACACTTTGAGTCCCCAAGAGAAGGGGCAAAAGAGAGAAAACCAAAAATAGTATGAACAGTAGTGATAAAGTTATCCTGCACCTAAAAATTGCCAGAAAGCTTGGTTACTGGATTTGATAATAGTGGTACCTCTGATGTACTACATAGGAGGAACTACAGGAGAGATTTAGAGGCATGATTAACATTTTTGCTACCTGCCTCTTGTGTGACACACTCCTTTAAGGACAGGAGAATGGGTTTTCAGTGTTCTCCATAACTGGCGTAATAATGAACACCTGACATATTATCTCATCCCTGTTTTTCCCATAGTGGTGAAGCAGTCAGTCCTAACATTTTTAAGTCTAGAATAATCTTGAGCTATTTATGAAATAGCTCATAAAGGTATTTCATAAATAACTTTATAGAGTAAAAAAGAGAAGGGTGATGGATTCTCTCATTTTATTATCTTCTTAGTATTTATTTTTCAATTTTTTTCATTCATTAGAAAGAAGACATATAAGAAAAAAGATATTACCTGATGTTCAGCACATTACTTGCTCAAAACAAAACAGAAACACCAGCTTAATCACCAGGCTGTACCTTGCTGGAATGTACAATGTTATTACTTTCTATAATATCGAGAAAAGCTTGGGCTTTTTCTGTTTTGCACTGCCATCTTTTTCATGTTGGTTCTTGCTCTGAGGCATGTTCCTGTATAATCACAAGATGATATAAGATGATATCTCATCAAGTTTAAGAAGAGGACTCATTTTCTTCCATTGGTCTATTATTATCAGCCAGGAGAAACTTCTGCTGGACATCCAGTGGTAGATTTCCTATCATGTCTTGTTGGCCAAAATTGCTTCATACGCCCATTCCTAAACCAGTTGTTGGCTAGGGGAATGGAATGACAATAATTGGCACCAATCAAGACCTCTGGGGTTGGGGAGAGGTCTAATCTGCTTAAATCTCAAGGCTGCCCTAGACCTGAGGAATCAGGGGTTCTCTTAAGAAACAAATGTGGAGTGTGGGCGATACAGAAGAATAGATGTAGAGAATGACAGCCTAGAGAATCAATTGTTTCTGCTACACAAGTCTACGGCAGAGCAAAATAAGCACACAAACTCACAAAGAACAATAATCTGTTGCCAGGGTCCAGTCCCAGTGGATCCAGGGTGATTCAAGGTGGGGACGGAATAGGCGTCCTAGAAAAACTTATTTAATTACAGATAGAGAGGGATTAGGAATTTAGCAGAGAAAAAGAAGCCAAATAACTTGGTTAACACAGGGTACCAATCACCACCTACGTAGGCCGCAGGCGTCTTCCCGTTCTCCCGAAGGAGAGGAGGCACTGAGGCCCCCTGGTCCGATCTTAGAAGCCCAGGCAAAATTAGTAGGCTTGGTGGGTGCTATGCACCAGATGGGAATTCAGCCAGAAAATAGTAAGAGAGAGAGAAAGGGGCTGAATAACTTGGCTTACGTGGGGTACCAATAAAATTCTGGACAAGGAACTTGCACCATCTGAATGGCGGGCACCCACGCTCCAGATGGGAATTCAGCCAGAAATTTGGGGAGCAGAAAGGAACGACATGAGGAAATCAGTCTTTCTGGAACTGATCCAATTTCTTTATTTTTCAGGTTTGTTTATATACCTTTTGTTACACATAGGGATGAATACAGAGTCACGTAGGGGTCAGCAGACCTGACCCTTGTCACAATCAGGTGTTTCATATAAAATTATACAAAGGTCTTATGAGTTTTTACATCATCTTCTGACCATGAGGTCCACTGACACTTTATGGCCCTTTCTGATACTGGTCAGTTAACCAGAAAGCTTATTTTTCCAGGAGTGATTTTTTCAGGCACCACCCTCCAAATAAAGTTGCATTCCTATAGGGTGAAGGTGTAGTGAGTTACAATCAAGAAAAGAATTTACTTAACCTAAGGTTTAACATGATTAGTCTTAAAGGTTAATACTTATTTTTCTTATATGCTTAAAGGTTAATACTTATTTTTCCTATATGTTAGTTATGTTTATTATAAGGGCAGGGAATATGGAGATTTAGCAGCAAACATCAGTCCAACAAGTGAAAGCCCTTCACCAATGTTCCCTTTATTTTTTTCTTTCTTTCTTTCTTTTTTTTAATACTTTATTCTACATTACAATACTGTATTTGTTTTGCCACACATTGACATGAATCAGCCACAGGTGTCCACAATCTCCCAATGCCAAAGCCCCCTCCCACCTCCCACCCCACATCCTCTCCCTGAATCATCCTGTGCACCAGCCCCATGCATCCTGCATCCTGTATTGAACATAGACTGGCGCTTCATTCTTACAAGATAGTATACATGTTTCAATGCTGTTCTCCCAAATCATCCCACCCTCTCCCTCTCCCTCAGAGTCCAAAAGTCCGTTCTATACCTCTGAGTCTCTTTTGTTGTCTCACATAGAGGGTCTTCATTACTATCCTTCTAAATTCCATATATATGTGTCAGTATACTGTATTAGTGTTTTTCTTTCTGGCTTACTTCACTCTGTATAATCGGCTCCAATTTCATTCATCTCATTAGAACTGAGTCGAATTTATTCTTTTAAGGGCTGAGTAGTACTCCATTGTGTATATGTACCACAGCTTTCTTATCCATTCATCTGCTGATGGACATCTAGGTTGCTTCCATGTCCTGGCTATTATAAACAGTGCTGCAATGAACATTGGGGTACATGTGTTTCTTTCAATTCTGGTTTCCTTGGTGTGTATGCCCAGCAGTGGAATTGCTGGATCATAAGGCAGTTCTATTTGCAATTTTTTAAGGAATCTCCACACTGTTTTCCATAGTGGCTGTACTAGTTTGCATTCCCACCAGCAGTGTAAGAGGGTACAATCTATTTAGTCTTAAGATAGTGATAAGGTTAAAGTTTTGGATAGCAAGGACACAGTGATTTATAACAAAGTACAGTAGTCTATAACAAAAGAGAAAATTCATTAACTCAAAAGGTCTAATATTGCTAACATCAAAAACTACTATATTTCCTTTTCTATATTCCAAATACATTGATTAATATATTCTCAGGTGCCTAAGGATATGAAGGCCTGTGGGCAATCAAATGAGAAAAGCCCTGTGCTAATACTCCAAACTCTCTGTGCTGTTTATGGTTAAGAGGTTGTCACACAAGCTAGTCTGTCCTCAGAGAGGTTTGACCTGAGCCACCCTTGTCACACCCAAGGCAGGGAATTAGCAGTAATTATTGGCATGACAAATGAAAAAACCCTTCACCAATATAATTCCTAATCAACCCACTAATACTATACTAATAATCTTCTAACTTCAAAAGAGTCTGTATTTAGAAAGTTTTAAAGCATACCATGCCTCTCACAGTTGGGAGGCTGTAAACAATCACATGTGGCTGGACAACCTGATCAGGCAGGCTAGAGAACCTTCAGAGTTTGTAAGCTGAAACACTTTTATCACGCCCAGGAATTTTTATTAACTGGAGCTGCAAGTTAACTCCTTCTCTGAGAGAAATGGTTATGGGGAGAGCTCCCTGTAAAGTACTCTGGTTTTGGGGTAGATGCTCGGGAACAGGGGATCTCCTGAGGCTTGATCACGCCTTTGCATATGCCAAGTTTCTTTTTCCTCATGACCTTTGCCATGGGCGGAGTTCCTCACACTGGCCCCCCAATAATCTGTGTTATTTAATGTAAGGACAAATAGCCCCACATGCATGATTCATTTTGAGAGATTTATTATACGGCTGTCTGGGGTGGCAAATAGGACATGGAATTTGAGGTCAGACAAGGCTGATCACTTAGCAGTGATTTAACATGAGTGAAATAAACTTTGCAATTTAACCTCCTCCTTTATAAGACAGGGATAACGTTACTTGCTTCTCAGTTCAGTTCAGTCACTCAGTCGTGTCCGACTCTTTCGACCCCATGAATCACAGCACGTCAGGCCTCCCTGTCCATCACCAGCTCCCGGAGTTCACTCAGACTCATGTCCATCGAGTCAGTGATGCCATCCAGCCATCTCATCCTCTGTTGTCCCCTTTTCCTCCTGCCCCCAATCCTTCCCAGCATCAGAATCTTTTCCAGTGAGTCAACTCTTCTCATGAGGTGGCCAAAGTACTGGAGTTTCAGCTTTAGCATCATTCCCTCCAAAGAACACCCAGGACTGATCTCCTTTAGGATGGACTGGTTGGATTTCCTTGCAGTCCAAGGGACTCTCAAGGGTCTTCTCCAACACCACAGTTCAAAAGCATCAATTCTTCGGCGCTCAGCTTTCTTCACAGTCCAACTCTCACATCCATACACGACCACTGGAAAAAACATAGCCTTGACTAGACGGACCTTTGCTGGCAAAGTAATGTCTCTGCTTTTCAATATGCTATCTAGGCTGCTTCTAAAAGCTATTATAAGGATTAAATTTTATGATGGACATTAATTGCCTATAACAGTGCAGGCATTCAAATGTGTATTTCTTCCAGCTTTATTTAAATCATAATAATTCATAGTGTTGACTTCAGATCATCAATAAATTGTTAAATTTTGTTCTGTATTTTGTGTTTGAAAGCAGATATTTAATATATATTGAAAATATGTTTGTTAAATCTTATTAAGAAATTCTAAGTTTCTAAAATATATTAACTCAGTTGTCCAAATGCCCAAAATGGTTTATTAACTACTGATGTTTGAGAACTTACTAGTTCTATGTACATTTATACACATTTTCTAATTTTTTAAAAGGGGTGGTATATGTTGCTAGTGAAAATGTTAGTCGATCAGCTGTGTCCTACTCTTTGTGACCCCATGGACTATATAGTCTGCCAGGCTCCTTGGTCCATGAGATTCTCCATGCAAGAATACTGGAGTGGGTAGTCATTCCCTTCTCCAGCGGATATTCCCAACCCAAGAATCAAACCCAGGTCTTCTGCACTGCAGGTGAATTCTTCACTGTCTGAACTGGTATCACTGAATAAAGGTTAGGGATGTCGCTAAGCAACCTACAATGCACGAAACAGCTCCACATGACAAAATATCTCAAAACTTACAATAAGTCTGTGAGTTAGGTGTTTTTACTCTTATTTTTCAAATGAAGAATTTGACCTTTCAAGAGTTTGAGAAACCCCAAATCACATAGCTAGTACATAGATTACCTGGTTTTATGTGACTCTAAAGATATGCTCTTTCAACAGTGATGCTTTGCTTGAATAGGGTGAGATTATGTCAGTGAAGGTGTTATTAAAGATTTATAAGTTTGGAGTTGGTAGATGCAAACTATCACATTTAGAATGGATAGACAGCAGGTTCTATTGCACAGCCAAGGGAACTATAGCCTATCTCTTGGGATAAACCCTTTGGAAAAGGATATAAAAAGCATGTAATAGATGTGTAACTGAGTCACTTTGCTCTAAGGTAGAGACTGGCACAACGTTGTAAATCAACTATACTTCAATTTAAAAAGATATAACAAAAATCCATTTATAATATCTACAAAAGATATAATGTACTTAGGAATAAATAATTTAAAATTTTGTGTAAATCTTCTTTAAAGATGGGAAAAATGATTGAAATCTATTGAAGGAGATATAAATAAATTAAACCAAATGGAATGTACAATATTCTTGATATTGTAATTTTTGAGAATATTTTACTACAAATGTAAAGAAATGAACTAAAAAACCTCTTTTTAGTTTAGTGTAAGTATAGATAAGAAGTTATTTATACGTAGTGCAAGTGTATGTTAATGGAAAAGGTTGGAAGGACCAAGAGTTGCTTAATACTTATGAATCACAAAATACCTGTATACTCATGATATACTAAATATGGTTAATATTTAGGATACACTAAATATTTTTCAAATCCTGAAAGATGATGCTGTGAAAGTGCTGCACTCAATATGCCAGCAAATTTGGAAAACTCAGCAGTGGTCACAGGACTTGAAAATGTCATTTTTCATTCCAATCCCAAAGAAAGGCAATGCCAAAGAATGCTCAAGTCAGTCAGTCAGTTCAGTTGCTCAGTCGTGGTGCGACTCTCTGCGACCCCATGAATCTCAGCACTCCAGGCCTCCCTGTTCACCACCATCTCTTGAGTTCACCCAGACTCACGTCCATTGAGCCCGCGATGCCATCCAGCCATCTCATCCTCAGTCATCCCCGTCTCCTCCCGCCCCCGATTCCTCTCAGCATCACAGACTTTTCCAATGAGTCAATGCTTCGCATGAGGTGGCCAAAGTACTGGAGTTTCAACTTTAGCATCATTCCTTCCAAAGAAATCCCAGGGTTGATCTCCTTCAGGATGGACTGGTTGGATCTCCTTGCAGTCCAAGGGACTCTCAAGAGTCTTCTCCAACACCACAGTTCAAAAACATCAATTCTTCGGCACCCAGCCTTCTTCACAGTCAAACTCTAACATCCATACACGACCACAGGGAAAATCATAGCCTTGACTAGACGGACCTTAGTCAGCAAAGTAATGTCTCTGCTTTTCAATATACTACCTAGGTTGGTCATAACTATTCTTCCAAGGAGTAAGAGTCTTTTAATTTCATGGCTGCAGTCACCATCTGCAGTGATTTTGGTGCCTCCCAAAATAAAGTCTGACACTGTTTCCACTGTTTCCCCATCTTTTCCTGTGAAGTGATGGGAGTGGATGCCATGATCTTAGTTTTCTGCATGTTGAGCTTTAAGCCAACTTTTTCACTCTCCAATTTCACTTTCATCAAGAGCCTCTTTAGTTCTTCTTCACTTTCTGCCATAAGGGTGGTGTCATCTGCATATCTGAGGTTATTGATATTTCTCCCAGCAATCTGATTCCAGCTTGTGCTTCCTCCATCCCAGAGTTTCTCATGATGTACTCTGCATATAAGTTAAATAAGCTGGGTGACAATATATAGCCTTGACATATTCCTTTCCCCAATTTGGAGCCAGTCTGTTGTTCCATGTACAGTGCTAACTGTTGCTTCCTGACCTGCATATAGGTTTCTCAAGAGGCAGGTCAGATGGTCTAGTATTCCCATCTCTTGAAGAATTTTCCACAGTTTATTGTGATGCACACGGTCAAAGGCTTTGGCATAGTCAATAAAGCAGAAATAGATGTTTTTCTGGAGCTCTCTTGCTTTTTTGATGATCCAGTGGATGTTTGCAATTTGATCTCTGGTTCCTCTGCCTTTTCTAAAACCAGCTTGGATATCTGGAAGTTCACGGTCCATGTACTGCTGAAGCCTGGCTTGGAGAATTTTGAGCATCACTTTACTAGTGTGTGAGATGAGTGCAGTTGTGCAGTACTTTGTGCATTCTTTGACATTAAAGGGAAACAAAACACAAGATTGTTCAACAGGCTAACTGAAAAGCTATAGCAGTGACCATGTGTACTAGCACTTGAGTTTCTCCAATAAGGCACTTATGTTTCATTGGCCCAGGAATCTAATGTTGGGCTATTTTGCTCAAACCTCAACTCTGTGTCTTATAGCCACACCATCAGTAAGCAAGGCTTATGTGGTAGAGACAGAAATAGAGCCAGGTACTATGGCCATTCCATCCAGGTTGGATCTTATTCTAAGTGTGTTTCTCCTCTTTCTCACTGTGTGTCAAAGGGGCTTAATAAGCCACATGATTTTTTTTTTAACATTTTAAATATAGCTTGATCCTTTCTATCCTGTGATGTCTGGGGTAGCTTGCCAGGAAGGATATTTGTATGCCACTGTTAACTTCAAAAGGTGCACAACATAATAATTGTACATTGTTTTATTTGGGGCAAAATTAGGACTGTAACCCAGGAGACAGCACCTCAGATAGCGCTGAAAAGCTGCTCCAAAGAGGTAGAGGGGGAAGGTCAATATATGTGATTTTGGTGAAGGGCACTTATCTTACAGAAGATTTTTTTTCTAGTCACAAGGAGCTGATGTCACCATGTAGGGATCTAGTGCTTTTCTAGATATAAAGAGATGCAATGACTGAGCTCATAAAATCATTTCCTGAAAATATCTAACTATCTAAAGACCTGTCTCACGAGTTTTCCTGCTGCACAAAGTGCGCCATTCCTGTTATCCACCCTGAACTCCCTCAGGGTGCATTGAAGGTCAAAAGCTGCAGTAAAACAGGATTCAGCCCCCACAGAGACAGATGGGAAATACCCTTGGCAAGCAACAATTTGTCATGGAGAGGATCCCCCTCAAGGTCATAAACCCTACCATAGTTCAGGAGGCTTTTCAGGACCATTTTGTCCCATGATGCTAAGAAAGCTCATTCCTAGGTCTGGAGAAGATTTTGCTAAGTCACTCAATGTGCTATTATTGGACTAGGGTCTTAATAGTCAAAGATCTCTGGACACTGCCCTCTAGTTATGGTCCAGAAGAATATTCCCTCTTATTGCATCTTCCCATATCTAGCATTACACTATTACAATCATTGATCATATACAGAGCTATATATTTGACATTGGAAAGACATGGCAACCCATTCCAGTATTCTTGCCTGGAGAATCCCAGGGACGGAAGAGCCTGGTGGGCTGCCATTTATGGGGTTACACAGAGTCAGACACGACTGACGTGACTTAGCAGCAGTAGCAGTAGCATATATTTGATCAACTGCTTCAAGTCACCTAGTCATCATTATTTTCATTGGTAAATGCAAGAAAAAACAATCTTGTAAAGCAGGCAAATGCAAATAACATAGTTAGCAGTATTACTAAAGTCATAAGTGAGAATTAAGCCAAGAACTTCAATTAGGTGTAGCCCACTATATTCTTAGGTCATCTGACTTAGTCTATTCTGTACCAACCTTTTTTTTTTTTTTTTTTTAGGGAAATTATATATTGGTACTGTCCATAAGGCTCTCAGCAACAATTTCCTAGTATTACTAGGCTGATTATCCTTAGTACAATTTAATTGCTCTCAAGATAAATAAGGGGGGATTTAAAACTTCAAAGACCACAACCTGGTGTCAACCACATAAACCTATCCCATAATTGTGGGAGGTATTATTCCTTCATTGAAGTTGCTTATTTCTTTGATTGAGCTTGATGAACTTCAGAGGAAACTTCATATTTATGGCTGGGATCAGAACAGATATTAATTGGCCAGGTGAGCAGTTCCCACCTAGTAATATCAAGGGTAGCTTAAACAGAAGTGAACTTTCTTTATTCTAAATAAGTTTTCTAAGGGCCATCCAGGTAGAGTCTTGAGTGGAGAAATCCACCAAGCTAGTTTAGAAGTACTAGACACAAACCCAACAATTGGATTTGGTTTTACAACCAGCAAAGGATTGTGTCTATGATAGAAAACATTTGATTTTATGCAAATGACCAAGAAATCAAGAAAACATTATAAACAATCATGGGTCCAGCATCTTGGGTAGGCTACTTTTGATATTATCTTCTTCCATCCTGGCATAGTGTAATTTCTTGATTAAAAGAGCCTTCCATTGGATTAGAGAGTCCTTTCAATAATGTATTTTCCAGTAAGGATAATCCCTGGTTGTTCACATGAACCTGAAATTCATTTAGCTTAATTTCTCTTGCATTTAGAATTGTTTGATTTGGAAGCACTTACTTTTCCTTAGGCCAATGAGATTAGAGTTCATTTACAAATTGACCTCAGCAATATTATCCAAAGATAAAGATATACTGAGATATACGTCAGAGTATAAAAATCACTAATTGTAAATAACAGCTGGAATATAATTAGAACAAACTTCCTTTTTTTCCCCTCAGTTTCAGAAATTAGGGATGGTCTAGATAAGTGATCCAGCGTGCTCTGATCTTATGACAAAGGGAGCAAAATCAGGTTCTCATTGTAGGAGTTATTCCCTCAGAGTAAGAATTCTAAAGAGATACGTTTTCCTTCAAGTTTTCGCTATTGTTTGGGAATTAAACTGGCTGGGGGTCTGTTGGACCTTCAAGTGGCACTGTATACTTAATTGGTACAATTGAAGTTTTATAATTTTCATAGATACCCCCTTTCTTTTTTTCTAATGGTTTTGAAAAATTGGTCAAGTCAGTATAACAAGGGAATTGTGTGTAACTTAAACCAGCCTAGGTTGTCTTTTTGACTAGAGTAGCCAAATCCTCATCTAAGTCTTCTAAAAGGTACAGATAAGCAAAGGAAAATCACTGCAGATGGTGATTGCAGCCATGAAATTAAAAGACGCTTACTCCTTGGAAGGAAAGTTATGACCAACCTAGATAGCATATTCAAAAGCAGAGACATTACTTTGCCAACAAAGGTCCATCTAGTCAAGGCTATGGTTTTTCCAGTAGTCACGTATGGATGTGAGAGTTGGACTGTGAAGAAAGCTGAGCGCCGAAGAATTGATGCTTTTGAACTGTGGTGCTGGAGAAGACTCTTGAGAGTCCTTGGACCACAGGGAGATCCAATCAGTCCATCCTAAAGGAGATCAGTCCTGGGTGTTTATTGGAAGGATTGATGCTGAAGCTGAAACTCCAATACTTTGTCTACCTCATGTGAAGAGTTGACTCATTGGAAGATACCCTGTTGCTTGGAGGGATTGGGGGCAGGAGGAGAAGGGGACGACAGAGGATGAGATGGCTGGATGGCATCACCGACTCAATGCACATCTGTTTGTGTGAACTCCAGGAGTTGGTGATAGACAGGGAGGCCTGGCGTGCTGCGATTCATGGGGTCACAGAGTTGGACACGACTGACTGACTGAACTGGAAGTGAAGCAAAGGATCATTTTGGTTGTTAGAGAATGATTCAGGTGTGAATACTAGAATATTGCTTAAAAGTGATCCGCCCCACCCCGGTTTCCAGTAATAGTACTGATTGATTCATCCGGTCCTTGCTTGCATTATTGAATCTTTGTCCAGTTTATGGTTTTGGGAGAATGCTCTAGGATAGGTTCAAGTAATTTCTGGGCTAATTCTTTGCATTCAGTGCAAACCTCTGGACTATGTGATTCAAAGTCATTAAGAGACATTTCTATCCTGCTTTCTCTATTCATTCTCTTGCTTTGCTTTCAGAAACTAGCAGCTGCATTAGTTGAAACAGATCTGAAAACCTGGTCTCATAGGTTCAGATGGTTAATTCAAATTCCTTAGCAAATCTCAATGGATCCTGGATTGGGAAATTCCTTAGCTGTCTCTAACTTCTGTTTGGGTCCAGGGTACATAGGTAAGCACTAAAGACAGTTCACTTCGCCTTGTAATAGATTCTCCTTAAGCGAGCTATAATCACTTCTGATTTTTTTTTCCCTTTGCTGGGGGAGAGGGGAGCAGCAGGAGGCAGAAGAGCTGGAAGAGATAAAGTACTTGGTCCAGGCAGTTCAGGTCGGAGAGGATACTTGAGTGGAGCAGAAGGAGGGGCAGAGAGTGCTAGCAGCCTTTTGGTGTTCTGATATAGTTTCAAGCAATTTCTTGTTGGTTTCCTGCAAGGAGGTTACTTTGTTGTTTTCTATTTTTGAAACTTCTAGATACCAATCAAAGTAAGCATTCCATTCAGTCTGTTTGATCTTATGGCTGGCTTTTTAAACTGCATGCAAAAATATCAGTTAAATATCAGTTTTGGAATATAAAAGGAACCCCGGAATACCAGACCACCTGACCTGCCTCTTGAGAAATCTGTATGCAGGTCAGGAAGCAACAGTTAGAACTGGACATGGAACAATAGGCTGGTTCCAAATAGGAAAAGGAGTACGTCAAGGCTGTATACTGTCACCCTGCTTATTTAACTTCTATGCAGAGTACATCATGAGAAACGCTGGGCTGGAAGAAACACAAGCTGGAATAAAGATTGCTGGGAGAAATATCAATAACCTCAGATATGCAGATGACACCACCCTTATGGCAGAAAGTGAAGAGGAGCTAAAGGGCTTCTTGATGAAGGTGAAAGAGGAGAGAGAAAAAGTTGGCTTAAAGCTCAACATTTGGAAAACGAAGATCATGGAATCTGGTCCCACCACTTCATGGGAAATAGATGGGGAAACAGTGGAAACAGTGTCAGACTTTATTTTTTGGGCTCCAAAATCACCATAGATGGTGACTGCAGCCATGAAATTAGAAGACGCTTACTCCTTGGAAGAAAAGTTATGACCAACCTAGTTAGCATATTCAAAAGCAGAGACATTACTTTGCCGACTAAGGTCCATCTAATCAAGGCTATGGTTTTCCCAGTGGTCATGTATGGGTGTGAGAGTTGGACTGTGAAGAAGGCTGAGCACTGAAGAATTGATGCTTTTGAACTGTGGTGTTGGAGAAGACTCTGAGAGTCCCTTGGACTGCAAGGAGATCCAACCAGTCCATTCTGAAGGAGATCAACCGTGGGATTTCTTTGGAAGGAATGATGCTAAAGCTGAAACGTCAGTACTTTGGCCACCTCATGCGAAGAGTTGACTCATTGGACAAGACTCTGATGCAGGAGGAGAAGGGGACGACAGAGGATGAGATGGCTGGATGGCATCATGGACTCGATGGACGTGAGTCTGAGTGGACTCCGAGAGATGGTGACGGACAGGGAGGCCTGGCATGCTGCGATTCATGGGGTCACAAAGAGTCAGACACGACTGAGCGACTGAACTGAACTGAACTGAATTTTGCCATTTTAAGTTGAGATCTCCTTTAGCATAATTTCCTCAGTTAAGTAAGTTCTTTCAAGTATAAGTTATGTATGCATACAACCCTTGCTGTGGTGTTAGTTAGAGGTTGCTTTCTGATGCTTTTTGTTTCTGTGTTTGAGAAGTTCTATTTTCCATTTTGCTTCCCTAGTGGCTCAGATGGTAAAGAATCAGCCTGCAATGCTAGAGACCTGGGTTCGATCCCCTGGGTTGGGCAGATCCCCTGAGGATGGCGCAACAACCCAATCAGTATTCTTGCCTGGAGAATCCCCATGAACAGAGGGAGCCTGGTGGGCTAAAGTCCATGGGGGTCACAAAGAGTTGGACACGACTGTGACTAAGCACTGCACATTTCCCATTTTAAGTTGAATTTGTCAGGGATAAAACTTACTAGTGAAATTGTGTAGTCGACCTCTGTCCTGCTTGTGAACTTCATTCCTCCAGGCATCACTCCAGAGTTGTTTCAGCTCTTATGTATTTTGTTTTCTTCCTCCGGCAGTCTATGACAACTATGCTTATTCAGAATGCTGAATGGCCAATTCTTATTCACTATCCCTGGTGAGCAAGTGTTTTAATTAATGAGTGGGCTTTTCTATGAGACCACTACATAGCATTAGGACTTGGCCTCCACCACTCCCATAAATTTCTCAGTCACCTGAGAAAACCATTGGCTGAGAGAAATCTTGTCCCTTTCTTCTAAGCAAGGCTCTTGTGTAATATTGTCACTTTTCTATTAAGGCAGTCAAATTGAGGAAAATAATCATATTAGCCTCTTACCTAACTACTCAGCACAGACCACTCAAGTCTCCTACAACTGAGCAACCTTGGTGTCTTTCAACCAAGTCCCAGGTATTCCTCAGTATTTTTCAACTGAATCTCACCCAGTATCTTTCTGGGTGGATACTTCTAACTGGGTGGATATTCTCCAGTATCTTTCAACCAAGCCTCACTCAGTGAGTGGGTATGCCCCCACTATCTTTCAGTGGGGCACCTCCCTCAGTATGTTTCAGCTGGGAGGGTATAGGTACCTGCTCTACCACCAAATAAAACTCAGGACTATTAACCAACATGGGAGATATGAGAACCAGGAGAACCTTACTCAAATATGTCTGGACTCTCTGAGAAGGCAGATGGGCACAAGGGGCCTCTCCTGGTACCAAGATTCCAGTTTCTCTTAAAGTTTAGGCAAAGAAGAGAAGTCTACTCTGGGCCCCTTTGTGGGTACCATAACTATTGACTTAAAAGAAGCACACCGTGAGAGTTGTGAGTTAAGTTTTATTTGGGACAAAATGAGGACTGCAACCTGGGAGACAGCACATCAGAGAGCTCTGACAAACTGTTCCAAAGAGATGGGGTGGAAGGTCAGTATATGTGATTTTGGTGAAGGGGGAGTTCATGCAATCAAGCACTTATCTTAAAAAAAAGTTTTTCTGCTAGTCACAAGGAGCTGATGTCACCATGAAGGGACTTAATGCTTTTCTAGGTATGAGCAGATACAAGCATTGGGCTCAAAAAATCAGTTCCTGGCAATAACTATCTAAAGACCTGTTCTGCCAGTTTTGCTGGAGCACAAAGAGCCTCCTTCCTCTTATCAGTCCTGAACTCCCTTCAGGGTATGTTGAAGGTCAGCAGCTGCAGCAGCACAGGATTCAGTCCCAGCAGAGGCAGGTGGCAAATGCCCTTGGCAAGTGCCAATTTGTTATTGACACCACCACTACATCAAGGTAATTTCCCACATGGCAGGAAGATTCAATATATGGAAAAGTCAATAGATTCAATGACATTTTAATCCAAAACTCAATATAACATTTTTCTTGTAACTGACAGGCTGTTTTAATGTATTTATTTATTTATTTATTTTTCATCTTCATTGCTGCACAAAGGCTTTCTTTAGTTGTGGCGAATGGGGGCTACTCTCTAGTTGGGGTGCATTGGCTTCTCATTGCAGTAGTTTCTCTTGTTGTGGAGAATGGACTCTAGGGTGCGCAGGCTTCAGTAGTTGTGACGCCTGGGCTTAGTTGCTCCATGGCATGTAGGATCTTACCTGACAAGGAATCAAACTGTGTGTCCTGCATTGGTAGGTGCATTCTTTACCACTGAACCATCAGGAAAGTCCAGACAAGCCGATTTTAACTTGTATACAATGTAGAGTAGCAAAGGTCCAAGATGAGTCAAGGCATTCCTGAGCAAGAAATGGAAAAAGAGAAGATAGGTTACGGTGGAAGCAGTTGCTTTATCACATAAGACTTATAAAGCTGCATTTGTTGAGATCACGTAGTTTGATCAAACAAGGGTGGATTTAATATCCACTAGCAAGTTGGAGCCAAGTTAGGGAAGTACTATTGTTGCATTGTAACTCTCAATTAGTCCCAGGCTGATGAGGATGAAACTGCATAGACTATGTAAGTTTTTATGTTTTTATTTTTATTTTTTATTTTATTTTTTTTTAATAGTTTTTATTTTTATTTTTTTAATAATTAAATTTATTTATATCTTTTTAAATTACAATACTGTATTTGTTTTGCCATACATTGACATGAAACAGCCACAGGTGAACACAATGTCCCAATGCCGAAGCCCCCTCCCACCTCCCACCCCACATCCTCTACCTGAATCATCCTGTGCATCAGCCCCATGCATCCTGCATCCTACACCAAACATAGATTAGCGCTTCCTTAAAGACCCTTTGATATAAAGGGGCTTCACAGGTGGCGCTAGTGGTGAAGAATATGCCGGCCAATGCAGGAGATGTAAGAGATGTGGGTTCGATCCCTGCGTCAGGAAGATCCCCTGGAGAAGGAAATGGCAACCCACTCCAGTATTCTTGTTGAAAGAATCCCATGGACAGAGGGAGTCTGGTGGGCTATGGCCCATGGGGTCACATGACAGAGGATATTTTACATGTTAATTTTTATAATATGCTACTATGGGTTGAATTCTATTTTCCCCAAAATATGTTGAAATCTTAACTCCTAGTATCTGTGAACGTGCTTTTGTTTGGAAATAGAGTCTTTGCAGACAATCAAGCTAAGACGAACTCATTAGTGGGTTTCCCTTGTGGCTCAGTTGGTAACAAATCCACCTGCAATGCAAGAGATCTGGGTTAGATTCCTGGGCTGGGAAGATCCCCTGGAGAAGGGAACGGCTACCCACTCCAGTATTCTAGCTTGGAGAATTCCATGGACTATTCCATGGGGTTGCAACGAGTCAGACACGACTGAGTGACTTTCACTCACTTCACTAATCCATTATGATTGTGGTCTTATAAAAAGGGGAAATTTGGGCACAGTGACAGAGATGCAGAGAATGCCAGGTGAAGTTGGAGTTAGGCTGCCACAAAGAACCAGTGGAAGCTAGGAGGGAGGCATGGGACAGGTCTTTCCCTAGTGCTTTTATAGGGAACATGGCCCTGCCAATGCCTTCATCTCAGACTGCTAACTCCATAACTGTGAGATTGTAAATTTTTGTTACTTTTCACACTTAGTTTCTGGGACTTTGTTATGGTGACCCTAGGAAACTGATACATATGCCAAGCATACCTTGTTTGTTTTAGGGCAGTTCTTTGGGATACAGACTCTGATACAAAGATTTGCACTCAAGATGTCTATCAGAGTACTCTCGGAGAGATACCAGAGTAGAACTGGGCAGTGAGAGGTGAACTTCAGTGTCGTTGCAACAGAGGGCTCTTACGGAACTTCTGAGAAACTGGGTCTGAGATGTTTTCTTCTTAGTTGTGCTCAGCTGAGTGTGGGACCTGGGCCTTTGTATTCCCATAGACAGGTCACTGGAAGTTTATCATCCTTAGGAAGAGAGTCTAAACTTGAGCAAGGCAGGTCTGTTCAGATGAGGACAATTCCCAGCAGGGGCTCTACTGTGAGTCACCCGTAGCTCACATTGGTAGGTGGGAGATTGAGTGCTGAAGGGGAGATCTGGGTGATGAACCAAAGCATGTACTGCATTGTCTGATCATTTTTCTTACCAAGATAAAAAAAAAAAATCACAAACAACTTGGACTTCCCTGGTGGCATAGTGGAAAAGAATCCACTTGCCAATGAAGGGGACACAGGGTTGATCCCCGGTCTGCGAAGATTCCACATGCCAAGGAGCAGCTAAGCCTATGCGCCACAGCTGCTGAGCCTATGTATGTGTGCTCCATCACTCAATTGTGTCCGACTCTTTGTGACCCCACGGACTGTAGTCTGCCCGTCTCCTCTGTCTGGATTTCCAGGCAAGAATACTGGAGTGGGTTTCCATTTCACCCTCCAGGGGATCTTCCCAAATGAATCCAAGTTCCCTATGTCTCCTAAACTGGCAGGCAGATTCTTTACCACTGAGCCACACCCCAGTGTGCCGCAGCTAATGAAGCCCATGGGCCTAGAGAACAAGAGAAGCCACTGCAATGAGGAAGCCCGTGCACAGCAACGACGTGTAGCCCCTACTCATTAGAGCTAGAGAAAGCCTGAACACAGCAGTGCAACCAAAACAACAACAACAACAACAAACAAACAAAAAACCCTCAAATCACAAATACATAATCACAGATAAAACTATTAAGTTTATCTTAAGTACTTTAATTGAGATAGTGAGCTACTTTTAGAATAAGCTAGTATGCTACTCATAAAGCTTAGTAGGCCTTGTTATATGTCACAAAGGAAAGAAACTTTCAGTTTCTGTATGAAAAGGAGAAGTCACTTAAGGCACAGTAGTATAGACTGAGGTAAAGGCGCTACAGGGGCTGGTCAGTTGAAAGCACTATGGAAGGAGAAAAAGTGTTGGCATATAGAACTAGGAAAGACTGATCTGAGATCAGGAAAAATAAAGGTAATTTTGTTTGTTTTTAGGTCCTAATTTATGCATTGGATATATTCTTTACTAAAAAAGTGGCATAAACAATATTGACTGGAAATGTTGATAAGTGTGGAAAAAGGCTCTGGAAATGGTTAGGGAAGTGTTTAAAGAGGAGGTTGCACTTAAACTGAATTTTACAGAATGACCAGAATTTCCATATGCAAAAGGTATTGGTTCCAAATTTTTCTTAAGGACCTAAAATGGGCTTTGAGAATCACTTTGAACAAAGTGTTTACATGATCTAGCTTTTGATATCCTTTTGCTTTCAATCTGTGTGTTTGAATCTAAGCATTTCTCCTGTAGTCATCATATAATTGGATTTTGGTTTTTATTTTTTTTTTTAGAATCCAGTTTGACAGTCCTTACCTGTGATTATAGATTGTTTGGTCTATTCACATTTAATGCCATTAGTGATAGTTGGATTTACATCTGCCAGTTGAGTTTTTGTTTTCTACGTATCATGTTGGTTTGTTCCTCTGTTTTTCCTTACTGATTTCTTTTCATTAAGTGAATTTTTTTAATGTAGCATTTTAATTTCATTAGTCTTTTTTCCCACTATTTTGGTTATTTCCTTAGTGGTTACTCTGGGGCTTACCATATACATCTCAATTTGTCATCATCAATCAGCTCTAGCCATACACTAATTTTATTTCAGTGAGATGTAGAAAAATTACTCCATCATAGATTTATTCCACTTTCTCTTTTTGTGTTATTATTGTTATACATTGTTTACCTGTACATCTATAAACGTAAAAAAAACCCCAACAATACCTTGTTACAGTCATTAATTTGTATAATTTTACTGTATTTTAAAGAAGATAAGGAGAAAAAGGAGAGCAAGTATATATTGATGTATAATATCAGTATATTCAGACTCTTAGCTACTTGTTCCAGGAACTGATAAACACACTCCGAATAGAAGTGGTCCCAAATTTCAGATTCATTTTCTATTGTTCTGTCTTAGCCTGCATCTTAACCTAGTACCTCTTTATTAACTTGTTAGCTCACTGATGTACATGAGCAGATACTTCCTTGGAAGAAAAGCTATGACCAACCTAGACAGCATATTAAAGAGCAGAGACATTACTTTGCCTACAAAGGTCCGTATAGTCAAAGCTATGGTTTTTCTACTAGTCATGTACGGATGTAAGAGTTGGACCATAAAGAAGGTTGAGCACTGAAGAACTGATGCTTTGGAACTGTGCTGTTGGAGAAGACTCTGAGAGTCCCTTGGACTGCAAAGAGATCAAACCAGTCAGTGCAAAAGGAAATCAACACTGAATATTCATTGGAAGGACTGATGCTGAAGCTGAAGCTCCAAAACTTTGGCCACCTGATGTGAAGAACTGACTCCTTGAAAAGACCCTGATGCTGGAAAAGACTGAAGGCAGGAGAAGGAGATGACAGAGGATGAGATGGTTGGATGGTGTCACCAACTCAGTGGATGTGAGTTTGAGGAAACTCCGGGAGATGGTAAAGGACTGGGAAGCCTGGCATGCTGCAGTCCATGGGGTCATGAGGAATTGGACACGACTAGTGACTGAACAACAACAGAGATATAGTTGTCCTCAGCAGAGGCCCAAAGGAATTACCTTATCTGCCACAATGAATCAGCTGATCTCACTCTGTTTTTCTAACAAAGTATCATCTTTTACTTAATGTGGTTCTGTATTTTTAAAACCTTCTTATTTATCAAATATTTAGTTTGCATTCTTAGTCCCTTATGTTTATTTTAACCAAATGAAGAAAAAGTTATTTTTATGGCAAATATCCTGCTTTCTTGAATTAATGAAGGGAAAGTGACTTCTTAGGCAACATTCTTATTAAAAAATGAAAACTATATCTAGTTTGTAGTAGAGAAGAGATCTAGATGGATATTGCCCAAAAGAAAGGGAAAAGCTTTTCCCTTTGGATTCCCTCTTTGGGAATTTTCTCATGTCCCTTCATAGAACTGGACATGGAACAAAAGACTGCTTCCAAATTGGAGAAGGAGTAAATCATTGTTACCCCGGTTATTTAACTTCTATGCAGAGTACATCATGCAAAATGCCAGGCTGGATGAAGCACAAGCTTGAATCAAGATTGCAGGGAGAAATATCAATAACCTCAGACATGCAGATGACACCACCCTTATGGCAGAAAGTGAAGAGGACCTAAAAGCCTCTTGATGAAAGTGAAAGAGGAGAGGAAAAAGTTGGCTTAAAACTCAACATTCAGAAAACTAAGATCATGGCGTCTAGTCTCATCATTTCATGGTGAATAGGTGGGGAAACAATGGAAACAGTAACAGACTTTATTTTGGGGGCTCCAAAATCACTGCAGATGGTGACTGCAGCCATGAAATTAAAAGCCGCTTACTCCTTGGAAGAAAAGTTATGACCAACCTAGACAGCATATTAAGAAGCAGAGACATTACTTTCCCAACCAAGGTCCATCTAGTCAAAGATATGGCTTTTCCAGTAGTCATGTGTGGATGTGAGAGTTGGATTATAAAGAAAGCTCAGCACTGAAGAACTGATGCTTTTGAACTGTGGTGTTGGAAAAGACTCTTGGACCTTGGACTCTTGGACCTTGGACTGCAAGGACATCCAACCTGTCAACTCTAAAGGAAATAAGTCCTGAATATTCTTTGGAAGAACTGATGCTAAAGCTGAAACTCCACTACTTTGGCCACCTGATGTGGAAAACTGACTCACTGGAAAATACCCTGATGCTGGGAAAGATTGAAAGTGGGAGGAGAAGGAGAAGACAGAGGATGAGATGGTTGGATGCAATCACCAACGTGATGGACATGAGTTTGAGTAGGTTCTGAGAATTGGTGATGGACAGGGAAGCCTGGTGTGCTGAAGTCCATGGGGTCGCAAAGAGTTGGACATGACTGAGCAACTGAACTGAACCTTCAGGTAACTACCACCTGTCTTAGCTCCCCTCAGGTACGGGGGTCCTTTCCTTTAAAAATGCTCAGTCAACCCACAGGCTAAATCTCACTATCCCAAAGGATATGCCATCACTCTTTGTGTGTGTAATATGCTCTCTAAAAATTGAGTTTCTATTAGTACTGAAGAAAAGTGAAAAAGCGTTAGTCACTCAGTTGTCTCTTACTTTGCGAACCCATGGACTGTAGCCCACAAAGCTCCTCTGTCCATGGAATTCTCCAGGCAAGAATCCTGGAGTGGGTAGCTATTCTCTGCTCCAAGGGATCTTCCCAACCCAGGAGTCAACCTGGGTCTCCTGAATTGCAAGCGGATCGGCACCTTCTGAGTCACCATGGAAGCCCAGTTTCAATCAAATGTCACTTGATCTTTCTTATCTTCCCTTATTCCAATTTTAAAATCTGCTTTCTTACTCAGGGAGAGCCCTGGCCCCTGGTGGTATGAGGCACTAGCAATTCCTGCCTATCTGCCAGAGTTATGCAGCGGAATTGAGTCTCAGTTGCTCACAGCTATAATATGCTTAATGATAATGATGATGATTTTTGCCGCTCTTTTACTTTTGCCTATGTCACTTCCCCCATTGTTCTTCTGGTGCTTCTGAGATTCACCTACTTCTGAAGTAAACTAGGAAGTCCCTGAAGTACACTCAGTTCAGTTCAGTTCAGTCACTCAATCGTATCCGACTCATGGCTACAGGACTGGAAAAGGTCCCATGAATCGCAGCACGCCAGGCCTCCCTGTCCATCACAAACTCCCGGAGTTCACCCAAACTCATGTCCATCAAGTCGGTGATGCCATTCAAGCATTTCATCCTCTGTTGTCCCCTTCTCCTCTTGCCCCCAGTCAGTCAGCTCTTCGCATGAGGTGGCCAAAGAACTGGAGTTTCAGCTTCAGCATCAGTCCTTCCAATAAACAACCAGGACTGATCTCCTTGAGGATAGACTAGATGGATCTCTTTGCAGTCCAAGGGACTCTCAAGAGTCTTCTGCAACACCACAGTTCAAAAGCATCAATTCTTCGGGCGCTCAGCTTTCTTCACAGTCCAACTCTCACATCCATACATGACCACAGGAAAACCATAACCTTGACTAGATGGACCTTAGTCGGCAAAGTAATGTCTCTGCTTTTGAATATACTGTCTAGGTTGGTCATAACTTTCTTTCCAAGGAGTAAGCATCTTTTAATTTCATGGCTGCAATCACCATCTGCAGTGATTTTGGAGCCCCCAAAATAAAGTCTGACTCTGTTTCCACTGTTTCCCCATCAATTTCCCATGAAGTCATGGGACCAGATGCCATGATCTTCATTTTCTGAATGTTGAGCTTTAAGCCAACTTTTTCACTCTTCTTTCACTTTCATCAAGAGGCTTTTATTTCTTTTCACTTTCTGCCATAAGGGTGCTGTCATCTGCATATCTGAAATTATTGATATTTCTCCCGGCTATCTTGATTCCAGCTTGTGCTTCTCCCAGCCCAGCATTTCTCATGATGTATTCTTCATAGAAGTTAAATAAGCAGGGTGACAATATACAGCCTTGACGTACTCCTTTTCCTATTTGGAATCAGTCTGTTGTTCCATGTCCAGTTCTAACTGTTGCTTCCTGACCTGCATATAGGTTTCTCAAGAGGCAGGTCAAGTAGTCTGGTATTCCCATCTCTTGAAGAATTTTCCACAGTTTATTGTGATCCACACAGTCAAAGGCTTTGGCATAGTCAATAAAGCAGAAATAGATGTTTTTCTGGAACTCTCTTGCTTTTTCCATGATCCACTGGGTGTTGGACAATTTGATCTCTGGTTCCTCTGCCTTTTCCAAAACCAGCTTGACATCTGGAAGTTCACGATTCACATATTGCTGAAGCCTGACTTGGAGAATTTTGAGCATTACTTTACTAGCGTGTGAGATGAGCGCAATTGTGTGGTAGTTTGAGCATTCTTTGTCATTGCCTTTCTTTGAGATTGGAATGAAAACTGACCTTTTCCAGACCTGTGGCCACTGCCGAGTTTCCAAATTTGCTGGCATATTGAGTGCAGCACTTTCACAGCATCATCTTTCAGGCAATTAAAGCATGCATTACAACAATATAGTGAACTGTATGCATAAAGTAAAACATAAAATATTTATTATAAAAAATTTCACTTTCTCATGGTTATATTTAAACACTCAGTCTTCCCTTTATCATAAAATAAAATTTTATTATTAATATTAGGTTTATTTAAGAGTTAACTTATACACTAAAGGAAAGGAGACTAAAAGAGGGAGCCTAAGAAGGAAGAAAGAAGGAAATAAAAGACAGGAAAAGAGAGAAAATAAATCTATCTATAAGGTTCTATCTTTAAATGACCTTTGTGAATCATGTACTTTAGCAATATGTCATTTGACCCACAGATTCATGCTTCCAAGGGGCAAATGTAGAAGTAAATGGACACTGAAGCACTGATCTAAACATTTTTTATTGAAGTATAGTTGATGTGCAATATTATATGTTACAGGTATACAATGTAGTGATTCACAGTTTTCAAAGGTTGTACCCCATTTATGTGTGCTTAGTTGCTCAGTTGTTTTTGACTCTTTGCAACCCCATGGACTGTAGCCCACCAGGCTCCTCTGTCTATGGGATTTTCCAAGCAAGAATACTGGAGTGGGTTACTATGTCCTTCTCCAGGGCATCTTCCTGACCCAGGGATGGAACATAGGTCTCCTGCATTGCAGGCAGATGCTTTACCGTCTGACCCACTAGGGGATGCCCATTCTCCGTTTATAGTTATTAGAAAATATTGGCTATATTCCTTCTGTAGTACAGTATATCCTTGTAGCTTATTTTATACATAAAAGTTTTTATTTATTGGTTGCCTGTCCCAGTATTGATTGCTCTTCCTCTCCTGTCTACTGGTAACAACTAATTTGTTCTCTGAAACTCTGATTTCTATCAGACAAAAGGAGATAAAATCACTTCACTAATGAGCTACTTGTTTTTTTAAAAAGCCTTATTTCTTATTTCTTGCCGGTCCTCTTTGTTTCAGTTTTATTTTATTTTGTTTTAGGTGCACATTGCTTTATTTAAAATGGATAACCAACAAAAACCTATTGTATAGCACATAACTGTTCAATGCTATTTTGTTTTGCTTTGTTTTGATAGCTTTTAAAAAATTTTTTTACTTTATTTTACTTTACAATACTGTATTGGTTTTGCCACACATCAACATGAATCTGCCACAGGTGTACATGAGTTCCCCAATCTTGAACCTCCCTCCTACCTCCCCCTCCCCATACCATCCCTCTGGGTCATCCCAGTGCACCAGCCCCAAGCATCCTGTATCCTGCATTGAACCTAGACTGGTGATTCATTTCTTATATGATATTATACATGTTTCAATGCCATTCTTCCAAATCATCCTACCCTCTCCCTCTCCCACAGAGTCCAAAAGTCCATACTATACATCTGTGTCTCTTATGCTATCTCGCATACAGAGTTATTGTTACCATCTTTCTAAATTCCATATATATGTGTTAGTATACTGTATTGGTGTTCTTCTTTCTGGCTTACTTCACTCTGTATAATCGGCTCCAGTTTCATCCACCTCATTAGAACTGATTCAAACGTATTCTTTTAATGGCCGAGTAATACTCCATTGTGTATATGTACCACAGCTTTCTTATCCATTCATCTGCTGATGGACATCTAGGTTGCTTCCATGTCCTGGTTATTATAAACAGTGCTGCGATGAACACTGGGGTACACATGTCTCTTTCAATTCTGATTTCCTCTGTGTATGCTCAGCAGTATGATTGCTGGATCATAAGGCAGTTCTATTTCAAGTTTTTAAGGAATCTCCACACTGTTTTACACAGTGGCTGTACTAGTTTGCATACCCACCAACAGTGTAAGAGGGTTTCTTTTTCTCCACACCCTCTCCAGTATTTATTGCTTGTAGACTTTTGGATCGCAGCCATTCTGACTGGTGTGAAGTGGTACCTCACTGTGGTCTTGATTTGCATTTCTCTGCAGAGGAACCAGAGATCAAATTGCCAACATCTGCTGGATCATTGAAAAAGCAAGAGAGTTCCAGAAAAACATCTATTTCTGCTTTATTGACTATACCAAAGCCTTTGACTGTACGGATCACAATAAACTGGGAAAATTACAAAAGAGATGGGAATACCCAGACCACCTAACCTGCCTCTTGAGAAATATGTATGCAGGTCAGGAAGCAACAGTTAGAACTGGACATGGAACAACAGACTGGTTCTAAATAGGAAAAGGAGTACATCAAGGCTGTATATTGTCACCCTGCTTGTTTAACTTCTATGAAGAGTACATCATGAGAAACGCTGGACTGGAAGAAACACAAGCTGGAATCAAGATTGCTGGGAGAAATATCAATAACCTCAGATATGCAGATGACACCACCCTTATGGCAGAAAGTGAAGAGGAAATAAAAAGCCTCTTGATGAAAGTGAAAGAGGAGAGAGAAAAAGTTGGCTTAAACTCAACATTCAGAAAATGAAGAGCGTGGCATCTGGTCCCATCACTTCATGGGAAATAGATGGGGAAACAGTGAAAACAGTGTCAGATTTTTTTGGGGGAGGCTCCAAAATCACTGCAGATGGTGACTGCAGCCATGAAATTAGAAGACGCTTACTCCTTGGAAGAAAAGTTATGACCAACCTAAATAGTATATTCAAAAGCAGAGACATTACTTTGCCGACTAAGATCCGTCTAGTGAAGGCTTTGTTTTTCTGTGGTCATGTATGGATGTGAGAGTTGGACTGTGAAGAAGGCTGAGCGCCAAAGAATTGATGCTTTTGAACTGTGGTGTTGGAGAAGACCCTTGAGAGTCCCTTGGACTGCAAGGAGATCTAACCAGTCCATTCTGAAGGAGATCAACTCCTGGGATTTCTTTGGAAGGAATGATGCTAAAGCTGAAACTCCAGTACTTTGGCCACCTCATGCGAAGAGTTGACTCATTGGAAAAGACTCTGATGCTGGGAGGGATTAGGGGCAGGAGGAGAAGGGGACGACCGAGGATGAGATGGCTGGATGGCATCACGGACTCGATGGACGTGTCTGAGTCAACTCCGAGAGATGGTGATGAACAGGGAGGCCTGGCGTGCTGCGATTCATGGGGTCGCAAAGAGTCGGACATGACTGAGCGACTGAACTGAACTGATAATGAATGATGTTGAGCATCTTTTCTTGTGTTTTTAGCCATCTGTGTGCCTTCTTTGGAGAAATGTCTATTTAGTTCTTTGCCCCATTTTTTGATTGGGTCGTTTATTTTTCTGGAATTGAGCTGCAGGAGTTGCTTGTATATTTTTGAGATTAGTTGTTTGTCAGTTGCTTCATTTGCTATTATTTTCTCCCATTCCAAAGGCTGTCTTTTCACCTTGCTTATAGTTTTCTTTGTTGTGCAGAAACTTTTAATTTTAATTATATCCCATTTGTTTATTTTTGCTTTTATTTCCATTATTCTGGGAGGTGGGTCATAGAGGATCCTACTGTGATTTATGTTGGAGAGTGTTTTGCCTATGTTCTCCTCTAGGAGTTTTATATTTTCTTGTCTTACGTTTAGATCTTTAATCCATTTTGAGTTTATTTTTGTGTATGGTGTTAGAAAGTATTCTAGTTTCATTCTTTTACAAGTGGTTGACCAGTTTTCCCAGCCTTGGTTCAGTTTTAGAATGGAGAGTGTCAACTACAAATGGCACTTACCAAGAGAATTGCCATGACTGAACAACAAGGCATTTGCCATCTGCCTCTACAGAGACTGAACCCCATGCTGCTATAGCTGGTTACCTTCAACACCCCCGGAGGGAGTTCAGGGTGGACTGAGGCACTCTGTGCTCCAGGGAATCTGGTGGGACAGGTGTTTAGATAGTTGGAAGTTTTTAGGAACAGATTTTATGATCTCAATCCTTGCCTCTCCTCATATCTAGAGAAGCACTAAATCCCTTCATGGTAACATCAGACCCTCATGACTAACAAAAACCTTTTGTAAATTGGAGGGCTTCATGGTAGTGAACTCCCCTTCACCAAAACCTTATATATTGACTTTTCCCATTGCTTCTTTGGAGTAGTCTCTCAGAGCTATCTGAATTGCTGCCTCCCGGACTGCAGTCCTCATTTTGTCCCCAATAAAACTTAACTCACAACTCTCAAGTCACACATCTTTTTTAGTTGACAAAAGGAACAAGCACAGGTGCATTCTCAGACCCGTCCTTGCTTATTAAGAATGCTTCTTCACAAGATAGAATGAAACATCTCTCAGCCTTTAGAGAATAAAGAAAATGAAAGTCTTTTACTCTAAATCTACTGTAGAGATAAAGTAAAAAAAAATTAGAGAAAATAGTAAACTCAGTATAAGAAAATATGTCCTGAAAGATTAATTACAGTTAAAAAATTAATTGAAAATTAAAAAAAAATTGTGTAGTAGTTATTCACAAAATATTCACAGTAGGACTCCTTACTTACAATCTACTTCATTTTATTATCAAAAGTGATATAAATTAGTGGAAGAGATCCAACCATCTTAAAGTAGAAATGTCACTTGATCTTCTGTATTTGTTTGTATAGAAAATTTTATCATAGTTTGTGGTGAAGAACAGATAGTACAGTTATTTATGAAGCTGTCTTAATTCAACCGACAGGTTTAATGGAAATGGTTTCTGTAACTTCCTTTGTCAATGTGGTGCCCCTTTTCTCCCAACTGGAGTCACCTCCCTCCTCAAGTCCTTTAGCTGTGTCTGGGATGTTATGAGTGACTCCATCACTTGACACTAGTATGCTGGCATTTACCTGTTTGACTCTCTGCCATTTGAACACCTGAGATCCCAAATAAGTCATGTGGAACAGTTCTAAGCTTGCTGTAGCCATTGGATCTGGCTACTGTTTTCACTCAACCAGGGTTAGCTTTCCAACCTCTACCTGGATTCTAAAACCAAAAGACCATGGCTCAAGTCCTTGCTCTGTCACTATTATTGGGTTGTCCCTCAGATTTCTCTCTGGGATGTCTGGATGAACTAGCTAGGGCAGCGGCCCCCTGCTTCAGTGGAAGGGATTGTGTCTGAAACAGCTTCTGGTGGCACCTTTCTCAGTGATTTCCTTTCTCCCCATGGGAAGAGCTGCACCACAAACCAACTTCCCACAGGAGTTAACAGCTAGCGTTCACAGACAACTGGCAACCAAGCTCAGACCATTTAGCGCCCATGCTCTATGTCCCTTGCTAAGTTCATGCTCATCTTGCTCTATAAACGAGAGAGCAACAGGGGGTGGGATCCCTCTCGTGAAGCACAGTATCGTTATGCATCCAGCTTCACTCTGGCCCTAACTCACCCCTCTGTAACATGCACAGAGAATGGGGGACTCTTGTGCCTAAGGCGTACACCAAGCAATTCTGCTGATGTTTGCAAAAATGGTTGACTTTTGGAATGGTGTTTGACTTCTTTGACCTTTAGTTTTGGTATCTGTGAGAAAAGAAAAAAACAATACTTATCTCACAAGACTGTTTTGAAAGTTAAATATATCTACTCCACCCATTTCCAAAGCACTGCTAAGTTCGCTCTTGTTAAAGGGAAAACCATAGGCTCACAGTGGCTTCACTTGTACTAAAGCCCATATACCAAACCTAGTTTTAATACCTAATCTAATTGCAATTTCTAACTTCACCAGAAATGTAATCTGAATCAACCAGTCTGGTATTTTCTGGTTGAAAGTGAAAGTGAACATGAAGCCGCTCAGTCGTGTCCAACTCTTTGTGACCCCATGGACTGTAGCCTACCAGGCTCCTCCCTCCATGGGATTCTCCAGGCAAGAGTTCTGGAGTGGGTTGCCATTTCCTTCTCCAGGGGATCTTCCTGACCCAGCAATCAAACCCGGGTCTCCTACATTCCAGGCAGATGCTTTAACCTCTGAGCCACTATGAAATAATGTCGTGTTGGCCCACATTATCCATCCCACCTCCCAGGGGAAAGAGGCAAATTTGATGATAAAACTCTTGCCTTTCCCTTCTCCTCCCTAGAAAATGTCCTGGCCCCCAAATACTTCTTTCATTTGCCCCTCAATAGAACCCCCTGCCCCTTTTTACAATCAGTTTTACTCAGTTGAATTTCTAAAATTTTATTTATTTATTTGGCTACATCATGTTTTAGTTGTGGCACACAGGATCTTCATTACTTCATGTAGGATCTTTTGATCTGGCAGTGCCAGCTCAGCAGTTGTGGTACATGGGCTGTGTCGTTGTGGTATGCGCTAATTTGCCCTTCAGCAGGTGGGATCTGAATTCCCTGACCAAGGACTCTACCATTGAACCACCTGTGAAATCCTTACTCAGTTGAATTTTGCTTTTTTCTTTTTAAACTTTCCTGTACATGCTTGCTGCATTGGTTAAAATAAATCACCCTTGAGAAAGTCGTGGCATCTTGAAGAGGATGTGAGCTTTTGAGTTAGACTTGGCTTTACAGTCTAACTTTGTTGTTTTGTGCTCTTGTAATCCTGAATGTGTCTTTGATTCTCTGAACTTAACAGAGTGTGAATATTAAATGAAATCATGTGTATAAAAGGATTGAACACAATTGGTACCTAGTACATGCTCAATAAACTGTTAATATGCCTTCTTGCTCCCTGCCTCCCTTTCTCCCTTTCTTCCTTCCTCCTTACTTCCACTTGTGCTTGCTCATTTCTTAGGCCATTCTGACTTTTCCTTCTTTGTTCCACTTATCCTAACTCTTTCCTACTCTAAATCTTCCCCAGGTGGAGATGAATGTTTTCCCAAATCCTATAAATTTGTAATATGTTGTGTATGGAATGCAGGAGTGAATCCTTAGCTGATGTGGGCATACGTCTGTTGGCAAGCAACTAACATCCATCTTTGTGATAGTAATTTTTAGCTCATCAAAAAGTACACTGAATTCTCACATCAGTAGTGGGAATTTTCGTTTTCATTCATATCAGGGCTGTTCTTTGCTTCCTTCTGCTCAGTTTCTTTTTAGATTTTTTTTTTTTTCTGGAGTGCATCTGTAATTTAGAGGGATATATTAAACAAGTCAGTAATTCCAGAGTAACAGTCAAATGTCACCCCTTCCATCTCCTACTTTCTCAGCATCTGAGATGGTGGTGTCATTTCACACAAAGGATTTGCTGAGTCAGTGGAGCCAGAAAGAATAAGAAATCTTAAGACTTGGAATTAGACATTCAGTTGATGTACTGGGTAAACAGAGCCTGGATGGGATGATGATGAGAGCTCTGTTATGCTGTTGGAGGATCTCTCTTTAGACGTCTACCCCCAATGGCTTCAAGTTTCAGGCAGATAAGCAAATTAATAATGGGGCTGTTGTAATACAATAGGAGCTTCCCTGGTGGCTTAGACAGTAAAGAATTTGCCTGCAATGCTGGAGACCTGGGTTCAATCCCTGGGTTCGGAAGATCCCCTGGAAAATTCCAAGGGCTGTGTAGTCCTTGTGGTCACAAAGAGTTGGGCACGACTGAGCAAGTTTCACTTTCTGTAATACAATAGGGCGTGCTGGAGCCTTTGGCAAACTGGAGAACATATTTTTGGTCTAAAGACATTCACCTTTTAAAATTTCAAATACTGATAATGCCAAACCAATTATTAGTGCCCTATGGGCCATCAGTTTGTTATCTCACCAAGACTTAAGAGAACTTAGTCTCTAGGAGATGTGACAACATACAGTAGTGCTGAGCCAGAAAAGTGGTCACCATCAGAAAGCCTTAACTAGAGGTAAAAAGGGTAACCTGAGAGTGATATTATGGCAAGTAGTATGAGGGAAACAGCCAGCAGTTAGTAGTTTCAAGAATGAGTGTGGCAAGATGTAGGCTCAGTGAAGGTCTCTAAGCCCTCTGTGATAGTGGAGGGAACAAAACCTAGTTCCTGACCAGGAAGGCCTAGGGTCGAGAATGATGATTGTTACTGGGAATCAGAACTAGGATGCAGCATATGGCAAGAACAGGTATCACTTATTCTGCACCACTTGTATGTAATCTTCAAATCTCTTAAAATATTTTTATTGATTCCTAATATATGATTTTTAAATGCTTATATATAGGATTTAGAAAATACACAAAAGCACAATAGAAAAGGACTTTTGAATTACTGAAGGAAGACAGCATTGTTTGGGAAGAGGACTTGGGGATATGTGGGGGAGAAAACTGGGAGAAGAGCTAGAAATGAGTTGAACAGGCTTCATGAGTTATCTAGAGCAGGGCTAATTTTATACTATTTTGGATAATTTTTATATACTTTGTTTTCAAAATTTATTTTTCATTGGAAGATAATTGCTTTACAATGTTGTGTTGGTTTCTGCCATATTATCATTGTGAATCAGCCATATGTATACCCTTGTCTCCTCCTCTTCTTATACCTCCTTCCCACCTCCAACCCCATCCCACCCCTCTAGGTTGTCACAGAGCATTAGGCTGAGCTCCCTGTGCTATACAGCAACTTCCCATTAGCTATCTATTTTATACATGGTAATTGCAATATATGAATTTTTAGATTTCAATGCTACTCTCAGTTCATCCCACCCTCTCCTTCCCTCTCTGTGTCCATAAGTCTGTGCTATATGTCTGAGTCTGTATTCCTGCCCTGAAAATAGGTTCATCAGTACCATTTTTCTAGATTCCATATATGTGTTAATATATGATACTTGTTTTTCTCTTTCTAGCTTCAACAGGCTCTAGCTTTATCCACCTCACTAGAACCGATTCAAATTTGTTCCTTTTATGGCTGAGTAATTAATATTCCACTATATATATATGCATGTGTGTGTGTGTGTTTGTATATATATATATATGTGTATATATATATATATATATGCACCATAACTTCTCTATTTATTCATCTGTTGACAGACATCTAAGTTGCTTCTGTGGTAGCTCAGATGGTAAAGCATCTGTCTACAATGAGGGAAATCTGGGTTCGATCCCTGGGTGGGGAAGATACCCTGGAGAAGAAATGGCACCCCACTCCAGTACTCGTGCCTGGAAAATCCTGTGGACGGAGGGAGCCTGACAGACTACAGTTCATGGGGTCGCAAAGAGTTGGGACACGACTGAGCGACTTCACTCACTCACTCATGCATGCTAAGTCACTTCAGTCGTGTCTAAATTTCTGTGACCCTGTGGACTGTAGCCCAACAGGCTTCTCTGTCCATGGGGTTCTCCAGGCAAGACTACTGGAGTGGGTTGCCCTCCTCAGGTTGCTTCCATGTGGTGGCTATTGTAAATAGTGCTGCAATGAAGAGTAGGGGTACCAATGTCTTTTTCTCAGGATATATGCCCAGGAGTGGAATTGCTGGGTCATATGGTAATTTTATTCCTAGATTTTAAAGAAATCTCCATAGTGGCTGTATCAATTTACATTTTCACCAACAGTGCAAGAGGTTTCACTTTTCTCTACTTCTTCTCCAGTATTTCAGATAATTGATCATGATTTTTGGTTTGAAAATATTGTAGTTAAAACCAGAAAACCTTACTCCTGTCCAGTTAAGATGTTCAGTATTCATAATGTAACAATCTTATTTAGGAGTTAAGAATTCTTAGGATGTCAAATATTCATATTTACTAAAATGCATGTCCTAAATTCATTTTTGAAGATTATGGACTATTTTGGATTATGTTCACCACTGATGCCTCACATCATCAGATTATATTTGTCTTTGACTAAGTTCAGTGTGGCTAAATATGTGTATAGAAGAGCATGAGGTTTTTTTGGTCTTCAACTATTGGCCTGTTTTATGTAATAGTTGGGAGTCAATGTATGTATTTTTAGTATAGGAGTACTTCCAGGGCAAGCAACAAGTCATTGAGACTATATGTCTCAGGCCAAAATTAATTACTGTCAACTGATATTACCATATTGAATTCTAATTCTGGAGTTTGTAGGCAAAAACTATTTTTGAATGCATGAAAATGATGTTGTACAAAAAAAGAGATTAAAATCTAAAGATGAGAAACAATACTTAGAGGAAAAAATTTCAAATCGTGATTTTTCGGGCCAGTCTTAATTTGCACTCACATCTCTTCTAAAATAAAGAACAAAAAAATCATCCATCATATGCTCATATAATGGTATTTTCACTGAATAGGGGCTTTGTGTATAACGTGTCTCAAAATGTATGTAAAACATTAGATTCACCATATGTGACTGCCACAATGAATCCACTCAAGCATTCTAAAACATTATTTGTGTATTTAGTTTTTCTTTAAACTTCCTCTTTTTGTTTTGCAATAGTCATATTTGCTTCCAGCAAATTTGTGATTTTTAAACTTCCTTCTGCAAAGTTTTAAAAATATGAATTATCTCTTTGAAAACTTATAAAAATACAGTAAAAATGGTCAGAAATTGAATTATAAGCATTCTTAAGGGAATTTATGCCAGATATTTTCTTGCTCATAGATTTTAGTTCAAGATATTTATACAGTAGAAATGATTTACAGTGGTAAATATCTCTAGCTGAATCATCAACGAATGTGTAACAGATTAGTTAATATAAATTCTAATCAGCTCTTTCTTATATAATTTTTGTGGTTTCAAAGCATTCATTTCACTATTTCAATTTTGTTTATTATGAAATTTGGGAAACTATTAATAAATATCTACTGAACAGTGTGCAGGTCAGGAAGCAACAGTTAGAACTGGACATGGAACAACAGACTGGTTCCAAATAGGAAAAGGAGTACGTCAAGGTTGTATATTGTCACCCTGCTTATTTAACTTCTATGCAGAGTACACCATGAGAAACACTGGACTGGAAGAAACACAAGCTGGAATCAAGATTGCTGGGAGAAATATCAGTAACCTCAGATATGCAGATGACACCACCTTCATGGCAGAAAGTGAAGAGGAACTAAAAAGCCTCTTGATGAAAGTGAAAGAAGAGAGTGAAAAAAGTTGGCTTGAAGCTCAACATTCAGAAAATGAAGATCATGGCATCCGGTCCCATCACTTCATGGGAAATAGATGGGGAAACAATGGAAACAGTATCAGACTTTATTTTTGGGGGCTCCAAAATCACTGCAGATGGTGATTGCAGCCATGAAATTAAAAGACGCTTACTCCTTGGAAGAAAAGTTATGATCAACTTGGATAGTATATTCAAAAAGCAGAGACATTACTAAGTCAACAGAGGTCCATCTAGTCAAGGCTATGGTTTTCCTGTGGTCATGTATGGATGTGAGAGTTGGACTGTGAAGAAGGCTGAGCACTGAAGAATTGATGCTTTTGAACTGTGGTGTTGGAGAGGACTCTTGAGAGTCCCTTGGACTACAAGGAGATCCAACCAGTCCATTCTGAAGGAGATCAGCCCTGGGTGTTCTTTGGAAGGAATGATGCTGAAGCTGAAACTCCAGTACTTTGGCCACCTGATGCGAAGAGTTGACTCATTGGAAAAGACTTGGATGCTGGGAGGGACTGGGGGCAGGAGGAGAAGCGGACGACCACGGATAAGATGGCTGGATGGCATCACGGACTCGATGGACTTGAGTCTGAGTGAACTCCGAGAGATGGTGATGAATAGAGAGGCCTGGCGTGCTGCGATTCATGGGGGTCGCAGAGTCGGACATGACTGAGCGACTGAACTGAACTGAACAGAACAGTGGGGAAAAAAGTAAAGAAGTTTTATGATATCACAGAAAGAAACAGCACTAGAGTTAGAAAATCTGGCTTTTGAACACAATCTTGTCACTTAAAATAGTCATTTTAATTTAGACAAACCATTTCATTTTCAGAGGTTGCCATTTTCCCTTATCTGTCAAATAATAAATATCTTATTTACTCTGTAAGGCTGTAAGGAAAAACAAAATTAAATAATGTTGGTAAAATGATTTTATAAATTGTAAAGTGCTGTAAAATAAAAATTATAATTTCACAAATAACACCAGGGCTTTGCTATAGTATAATCTGCTTCAGCATGGAACTCAATATAATGCTGTTCTATGTGAAACTGTACAAAAGGATATGTCAGTGGCAGGGCTGTATCATGTTCTTTTCACAGGAATTTGGAGGATGGTATTATAAAGAAATTTAAAAGATATTTATTTTAGAATTCTAGTTCTGTTAAATCATATATATGGTATTTCAATGATTTACACTTGTTTTGAGAAATACCAGATTTCCCCCTGTTTATGCTTTCTCCATTCTTTTCACTACAGTCCCTATTCCCATGAACAGTAAACTGAAAACAGATATAGAAGCATCAGCGGTCATCTTCATGTTCCAGGCCTCTTGAAAATATATAATACAATCAAAGGGACTGGAAAAAGATCTATGGAGCTGACTCTAGTAAAATTATATAGCACAGTGATGGCTTGTTTTATTTGCTGTCCCATCTCAAATCAGATAATCCCCTGGTATTTCAAGCATATAGTTGATTTTTGTTTTATTTTTTTAATCAAATCACACTTAATAACATGATAAATATAATTAACATTGCTGTATGTCATGTGACAGCTGTTAAGACAGTGTATCTTAAGAGTTCTCATCACAAGAGAATAATTTTTTTCTATTTGTTTAATTTTATATCTATATGAGATGATGAACGTTCAGTAAACTTGTCATAATCATTTCATGATTTAAGTCAAATCATTATACCTTAAACTTACACAGTGCTATATGTCAATTATATCTCAATAAAATTGGAAGGGAAAAAAGTGCATTTAATGTTTCTATCCTTGTCTTCTTCTTAATAATCCAGATTCTTATATCCAACTGTATGCTTGATATTTTTATATTAATTTCAACATTGGTACTTGAAACATGGCATGGACAGAATAGAATTCCTGGTAGCCTGTTTTGGCACACATCTTTCCCCAAAGATGTTCATCACTCCAGTCTTTCCTATTTGAACTGATGACATTGTTATCAATCAATTATCAATAATAATCATATTATCAATCATATGGGGGATCATCAATAATCCCCTATATGTTTGCTGGGCCATGCATAGATAATGGAACACAGAAAGGAATTTGTGTGTGTGTGTATGTGTGCTTTCTAAGGACTTGAAGTCTTTTAAATTTTTAAATTGGAATATAGTTTATTTACAATATTATATAAGTTTCAGGTGTATAACATAGTGATTCACATAGGCCTGTGGGTATGTCATTTAGCATGTTGATGTATTACAATAAACGTATACTGAGGCTCAAGGTCTAGTACAAGTTGACTTGTCCACTATCTTGGACCTAGCTGGTTCTAACCAGCTTATTGTTGTACCCTAGGGCTATGTCATTCTTTTAAAGGTTGTGCCCTGCTCTCTTCCTGTCTCATTTTTACCTCAGGATGAATGCTAGCACCGTTTTGGAGCTCCTCATTAATGGATGGGCTCGCTACATCAAGGATAGGGTGATGAAAGGCACAGTTCTTTCTTGAGCTCAAGGTCCTAGCAGGTTACTACAGGAACTCACAGACAGAGTTGTTGCTTCGGGTAAAGAAGATTAGTAAAACCTGTACCATTCCTCTGCTCAAGGACTGTGACTCTATACACTGGTTTTGGAACTTCAATTCTGAACATGAAAAATCACTTAATCATTACTTTTATAGCATTTTCCCTCAGAGATAGCTGAATGGAGAACAAAATATAACTGCCAACAAACTTCTATAATCTTTAAACTTTGCATAACTTTTAAGCAAAGTTCATATTTTCCTCTATACTTCAATTCAAAACACAGAAAGAATTAAAAGGATACCCAGGACTTCCGGTCAGGGCGGGAGTCGGAGAGCACGCCCGGCGCAGCCGCGCGGTGTGTGTCTGTGGATCCCGGCCGCGATGACGGTGTGTGGAAACTGGCAGAACCTCAGACTCCCCTCCAGATGGAATTCAAACCCACACTGTTAACACGCTCAGAGTGAAGCCAGACTTCCCGCCCTGCCAGCCTCAGCCCTTCGGCATCCGGTACGGCCGGTAGGAGCAACAGCAGGGCGGTTACCCTCCTGGCTACAGCTCTGGCCGCGGGGCAGGTGGAAACGGACCCAACCTTTATTCTGCATGTGAGACCTCCGGACACCCCGCTGAGACTTCGCTTCTGCCCAAGGAAACCACATCTCTAGCTGAAAACCAAGATGAAGATTCACTAGAAGATCCAAATCTCCACTTGAATATTGAGGAACTGAACAAAGAGTTTATGGTGAAAAGTGAAGAGCTCTACCAGTCTCTCACGAATTGGCACTGGCAGCCTCTCGATACAGTGCACTCAGAAATCCCAGCCACGAACACCCAAGAGCAAGATGCTCATTAAGCTCCCCAACTATCATATTCATTGTGTCTTGTTTTGTTTTTGTTTAAAAAAGTTCTCCCAGGAAGGCACAGGATTGTGTATATAAATAGATTCTTGAGAGAATGTAGTGTAAATAAACTTTACCAGCACGTTCAAAAAAAAAAAAAAAAAAGGATACCCAGTGTTGGGGCCCATGCCTTTTAGTTACTGGCTCAAACGAGGAATTGCCAACAGATAACTTGTTAGATCAAGATGCCCTGCAGCTCAAAGCTATTCAGTTCAGTTCAGTTGCTCAGTCGTGTCCAACTCTTTGCGACCCCATGAATCGCAGCATGCCAGGCCTCCCTGTCCATCACCAACTCCTGGTGTTTACTCAAACTCATGTCCATCGAGTCTTTCACCTTTGGATTCTTTACCACTGAGCCACGTGGGAAGAAGAGGGTTTCCTCTTTTCTTCTATGTTCTTCTGGCTAATATAAGAATTGGCATCAGCACCTTGACAGGAGTAAATCAAATAAAATTTTAATAACATGTACACATGAGAGAGACTCAGGAAAACTGAGTAACTTGCCAAAATGGCTGAAACTCTAATCTTAAGTACCATTTTCAGCTAAACACAGTGGAGGATGCTGAAGTAGTGGTTTAGGACTTCAAAGGGGAGGAAGGCAATCACCTTCTAGGTAGAAAAGCAGAAGTCCATATAGTCAAAGCTATGGTTTTTCCAGTAGTCATGTATGTGATAGTTGGACCATCATGAAGGCTAAGCACTGAAGAACAGATGCTTTTGAATTGTGGTGGTAGAGAAGACTTGAGAGTTCCCTGAACATTAAGTCAACCCTAAAGGAAATCAACCCTGAATATCATTGGAAGGACTGATGCTGAAGCTGAAGCTCCAATACTTTGGCCACCTGATGCAAAGCACTGAGTCACTGGAAAAGACCCTGATGCTTGGGAAGATTGAGGGCAGGAGGAGAAGACAGAGGATGAGATCATTGGATGGTATCACTGATTCGATGGACATGAGTTTGAACAAAGTCCAGGAGATGGGATCCCAGGACATGGATGTCTTGTGTGGTGTGGTGGTGTGGTTCATGGGGTCACAAAAAGTCAGACAGGACTGACAGACCAAACAACAACAACAAAGCAAAGGTTTGATATACAAATGTTTGCTGGGCCACGCACAGCAATGGGACCCAGAGAAATTTTAACAAACAGACTTTACTGGGATCTGCTCTATCTACTGTATCCAGTTTACTCCACAGTTATCTGTAACTAGAAAAGGTCATCTACCACCTACATTCTTTTAGGCACTTAAGGAGAAGGTCAAAGTTTCTTCCTGAGTCTTTAATCTTTTTGGGCCCTGGTGATTTTTTTAAAAACTTTTCATTTTGTATTAGGGTTTAGATGGTTAACAATGTTATGGTAGTTTCAGGTGAACAGTGAAGGGACTCAGTCATGCATATACATGTATCTGTTCTCCCCCAAATCCCCCTCCCATCCAGACTGGCACATAACATTGAGTAGAGTTCCATGTGCTTGCTACATAGTAGGTCCCTGTTGGTTATCCATTTTGAATATAGCAACATGTATATGACCTTCCCAGACTCCCTAACTATCCCTTCCCCCTGGCAACCACAAGTTCATTTTCTAAATCTATGGGTCTCTGTTTTGTAAGTTTGTTTGTATCATTTCTTTTTAGATTCCCCATATAAGGATGTCATACAATACAATATTTCTCCTTCTTTGTCTGACTTATTTCACTCAGTATGACACTTTCAATATCCATCCATGTTGCTGCAAATGGCATAATTTCATTCTTTTTAATGGCTGAGTAATATTCCATTGTATATATGTATATATTTCCCCCTTTACCCTTCTTGAATTTTTGTGTCTGGACTAACAATAAAATTGACAAGAGACAGAATAACAGGGAAAAAGAAATCGTTTTAATTCATGTGCATAGAGGTCCCATAAAAATGAGATATGGTAAGTGGCCAATGCAGGTAGTTTTTATATTTGTCAAATGAAAGAACAATAAATTTGTGAGGAATTCACAAGACAATTCACAGAACAAACCTGAGATCCCACTCACGGTTGGGGTGTCCAGTTAGTGAAAAATTTAAATGGAGTTTCAGCTTTAGGTAGTGAATTAAAGAAGCAAGGGTGTTTGTTTATATAGGCTTCCAGTTCAGTTCAGTTCAGTTGCTCAGTCGTGTCCAACTTTTTGCAACCCCATGGATCGCAGCATGCCAGGCCTCCCTGTCCATCACCAATTCCCAGAGTTCACTCAGACTCACGTCCATCGAGTCTGTGATGCCATCCAGCCATCTTATCCTCAGTCGTCCCCTTCTCCTCCTGCCCCCAATCCCTCCCAGCATCAGAGTCTTTTCCAATGAGTCAACTCTTCGCATCAGGTGGCCAAAGTACTGGAGTTTCAGCTTTAGCATCATTCCTTCCAAAGAAATCCCAGGGTTGATCTCCTTCAGAATGGACTGGTTGGATCTCCTTGCAGTCCAAGGGACTCTCAAGAGTCTTCTCCAACACCACAGTTCAAAAGCATCAATTCTTTGGCGCTCAGCCTTCTTCACAGTCCAACTCTCACATCCATACATGACCACAGGAAAAACCATAGCCTTGACTAGACAGACCTTAGTCGGCAAAGTAATGTCTCTGCTTTTGAATATACTATTTAGGTTGGTTATAACTTTCCTTCCAAGGAGTAAGCGTCTTTTAATTTCATTGCTGCAGTCACCATCTGCAGTGATTTTGGAGACCCCCCAAAATAAAAAGTCTGACACTGTTTTCACTGTTTCCCCATCTATTTCCCATGAGGTGATGGGACTGGATGCCATGATCTTCATTTTCTGAATGTTGAGCTTTAAGCCAACTTTTTCGCTCTCCTCTTTCACTTTCATCAAGAGGCTTTTTAGTTCCTCTTCACTTTCTGCCATAAGGGTGGTGTCATCTGCATATCTGAGGTTATTGATATTTCTCCCAGCAATCTTGGTTCCAGCTTGTGTTTCTTCCAGTCCAGCTTAGAGGCTGGAATTCACTATTTTTGGCAACAAGGTGTCCTTCTCCCTCCAGACGCAGGGAGTATACCTTTCATCTGAGTGATGGATTTCCTGCTTCCAGGGAGACATGAAGGAGGGTCAGAGTGTCCTCTTGTGTTGGCTGTTTCTTAAGTATCTTTAATTCTAAACAATACACCATTGAGGCACAATTTGGGCAGTTTCCTCTGGGCCCCAACAATTCCCTCCTTTGAAACTTGCCTGGAAGTTTCACATACTCAAAGCTGAACTGATGAGCATGGAGAGAGACAGAGCAGGTTTGCAGGTCTTCCATTTCTCTGAACCAGTTTCTTAGTCCTGAGAAAAGGACAGATTTTTTTCAATAATTGTATCTCATTTCTGCAGAAGGACATGGAAATCCACTCCAGTATTCTTGCCTGGAGAATCCCATGGGCAGAGGAGCCTGGTGGGCTGCTGTCCATGGGGTCACACAGAGTTGGACATGACTGAAGTGACTTAGCATGCATGCATGCATGTATCTCATTTCAGGAGGCAGTCAGGCAGATGGGCTCCCAACACTAGTGCAAAGAGTCAGGTATTTAATAAGTGACATTTTTATGGAAACAAAAGAAAAATAAAGGTTATAAATTGGAGCAGATTATAAACCAGTTTTGGAGCCCAGAGGGCAGGTCAGTCAAGAGGACTTCTAGATTATCAATGTCCAAGCATCTTCTGCAGTTTGAAACAGCTCTTGATGATGTGACTGGGTGTTCAGGGAAACTTTCTGAGTGACTCACATAGCAACAGGCACAAGGATTATTTAAGTATAAGCTGTCGTGGCAATTTCTCTGAACTTTATGTCAAGTTGTTTAGCTTTGGTTTTGCGGAATAGTTTTAGGTTTCAGTGATTCCAAGTCCAAAGGATGGGAGAAAATTGGAAAAGTTAGTTTAGAGAGTTGTAGTCAAGTACTGGAGGAAATCCTAAAAATTCAGTCTAGTTTTTAGGTAAATTACAAAATCTCAAGGAAAGTTAATAGCAATAAAATCTGATACCTATATTCATGAATTATTATTGACACAAAATTGTCTCTCTAAAATCACCCTAATTTCTACTAGGGTAGCCAAATTAAGACAAATTTGTTTGCAAATTATGTCTAGAGTTAATAAACTTGAACTGAGTGTTTATATAAGTCTAGCAAGAATAGTGACTAACCATGTAGGATCTTTTAAACCTATTTTGCTTGAACTTTTACAAGGAATTTCCAGATTGAACTTTTAATGCCTTTTGAGGCCAGGAAGCCACACGAAAGACTTGTTTATCAGACTTTCCTGTAATACCTATAGATTTGGGTGAATTCCTCCTTTCTTGAGGTCCCCTCAATATCCTGCATTTCCTGTACCTGCCAGGATGTGACCTTCCTTACTCACCTGGTAAGGCTGTTGGGATAGCTGTAAGCAAGGTATTAATATTAGGCTGTTTTAACAAGGTTTATTGGTTCCATAAAGACAACCTTAGTTCCTTTAACCTGTCTGGTCATGTATGAGTCTACAAGGGTCTGTCTCACATATGACTATTCTTGGGAGTTCACTGGTGGTCCAGTGGTTAAGACTCCAAGCTCTCACTGCCAGGCACTGGGGTTTGACCCCAAGTTGGGGAACTGAAATCCTGCAAGCCTCAGTTCAGTTCAGTTCAGTCACTCAGTAGTGTCTAACTCTTTGCGACCCCATGAATCGCAGCACACCAGGCCTCCCTGTCCATCACCAACTCCCGAAGTTCACTCAGACTCACGTCCATCGAGTCAGTGATGCCATCCAGCCATCTCATCCTCGGTCGTCCCCTTCTCCTCCTGCCCCCAATCCCTCCCAGCATCAGAGTCTTTTCCAATGAGTCAACTCTTCGCATCAGGTGGCCAAAGTACTGGAGTTTCAACTTTAGCATCATTCCTTCCAAAGAAATCCCAGGGTTGATCTCCTTCAGAATGGACAGGTTGGATCTCCTTGCAGTCCAAGGGACTCTCAAGAGTCTTCTCTAACACCACAGTTCAAAAGCATCAATTCTTCGGTGCTCAGCCTTCTTCACAGTCCAACTCTCACATCCATATGTGACTACAGGAAAAACTACAGCCTTGACTAGATGGACCTTAGTTGGCAAAGTAATGTCTCTGCTTTTGAATATGCTATCTAGGTTGGTCATAACTTTTCTTCCAAAGAGTAAGTGTCTTTTAATTTCATGGCTGCAGTCACCATCTGAGGTGATTTTGGAGCCCCCCAAAATAAAGTCTGATACTGTTTCCACTGTTTCCCCATCTATTTCCCATGAAGTGATGGGTCTGGATGCCATAATCTTCGTTTTCTGAATGCTGAGCTTTAAGTCAACTTTTTCACTCTCCTCTTTCGCTTTCATCAAGAGGCTTTTTAGTTCCTCTTCATTTTCTGCCATAAGGGTGGTGTCATCTGCATATCTGAGGTTATTGATATCTCCCAGCAATCTTGATTCCAGCTTGTGTTTCTTCCAGTCCAGCATTTCTCATGATATAGTCTGCATAGAAGTTAAATAAGCAGGGTGACAATATATAGCCTTGACGTACTCTTTTTCATATCTGAAACCAGTCTGTTGCTCCATGTCCAGTTCTAACTGTTGCTTCCTGACCTGCATATGGGTTTCTCAAGAGGCAGGTCACGTGTTCTGGTATGCCCATCTCTTTCAGAATTTTCCACAGTTTATTGTGGTCCACACAGTTAAATGCTTTGGCATAGTCAATAAAGCAGAAATAGATGTTTTTCTGGAACTCTCTTGCTTTTTCCATGATCCAGCGGATGTTGGCAATTTGATCTCTGGGCCTCTGCCTTTTCTAAATCCAGCTTGAACATCTGGAATTTCATGGTTCACGTATTGCTGAAGCCTGGCTTGGAGAATTTTGAGCATTACTTTACTAGCATGTGAGATGAGTGCAATTGTGCGGTAGTTTGAGCATTCTTTGGCATTGCCTTTCTTTGGGACTGGAATGAAAACTGACCTTTTCCAGTCCTGTGGCTACTGCTGAGTTTTCCAATTTTGCTGGCATATTGAGTGCAGCACTTTCACAGCATCATCTTTCAGGATTTGAAATAGCTCAACTGAAATTCTACCACTTCCACTAGCTTTGTTCATAGGGATGCTTTCTAAGGCCCACTTGACTTCACATTCCAGGATGTCTGGCTCTAGATGAGTGATTACACCATCGTGATTATCTGGGTCGTGAAGATCTTTTTTATACAGTTTTTCTGTGTATTCTTGCCACCTCTTGTTAATATCTTCTGCTTCTGTTAGGTCCAGACCATTTCTGTCCTTTATCGAGCCCATCTCTGCATGAAATGTTCCCTTGGTATCTCTAATTTTCTTGAAGAGATCTCTAGTCTTTCCCATTCTGTTCTTTTCCTCTATTTCTTTGCATTGATCACTGAAGAAGGCTTTCTTATCTATTCTTTGGAACTCTGTATTCAGATGCTTATATCTTTCCTTTTCTCCTTTGTTTTTTGCCTCTCTTCTTTTCACAGCTATTTGTAAGGCCTCCCCAGACAGCCATTTTGCTTTTTGCATTTCTTTTCCATCGGGATGGTATTGATCCCTGTCTCCTGTACAGTGTCATGAGCCTCATTCCATAGTTCATCAGGCACTCTATCTATCAGATCTAGGCCCTTAAATCTATTTCTCACTTCCACTGTATAATCATAAGGGATTTGATTTAGGTCATACTGGAATGGTCTAGTGGTTTTCCTACTTCCTTCAATTTAAGTCTGAAGTTGGTAATAAGGAGTTCATCATCTGAGTCACAGTCAGCTCCTGATCTTGTTTTTGTTGACTGTATAGAGCTTCTCCATCTTTGGCTGCAAAGAATATAATCAATCTCATTTTGGTGTTGACCATCTGGTGATGTCCATGTGTAGAGTCTTCTCTTGTGTTGTTGGAAGAGGGTGTTTGCTATGACCAGTGCATTTTCTTGGCAAAACTCTATTAGTCTTTGCCCTGCTTCATTCCGCATTCCAAGGCCAAATTTGCCTGTTATTCCAGGTGTTTCTTGAGTTCCTACTTTTGCATTCCAGTCCCCTATAATGAAAAGGACATCTTTTGGGGTGTTAGTTCTAAAAGGTCTTGTAGTTCTTCATAGAGCCATTCAGCTTCAGCTTCTTCAGCATTACTGGTTGAGGCATAGACTTGGATTACTGTGATATTGAATGGTTTGCCTTGGAAACGAACAGAGATCATCCTGTCGTTTTTGAGATTGCATCCAAGTACTGCATTTCGGGCTCTTTACTGCATTTCGGGCTCTTTTGTTGACCATGATGGCTACTCCATTTCTTCTAAGGGATTCCTGCCCGCAGTAGTAGATATAATGGTCATCTGAGTTAAATTCACCCATTCCAGTCCATTTTAGTTTGCTGATTCCTAGAATGTGGACATTCACTCTTGCCATCTCTTGTTTGACCACTTCCAATTTGCCTTGATTCATGGACCTGACATTCCAGGTTCCTATGCAATATTGCTCTTTACAGCATCGGACCTTGCTTCTATCACCAGTCACATCCACAGCTGGGTATTGTTTCTCTTTGGCCCCATCCCTTCATTCTTTCTAGAGTTATTTCTCCACTGATCTCCAGTAGCGTGTTGGGCACCTACTAACATGGAAAGTTCCTCTCTCAGTGTCCTATCATTTTGCCTTTTCATACTGTTCATGGGGTTATCAAGGCAAGAATACTGAAGTGGTTTGCCATTCCCTTCTCCAGTGGACCACATTCTGTCAGACCTCTCCACCATGACCCGCCCGTCTTACAGGCATGGCTTAGTTTCATTGAGTTAGACAAGGATGTGGTCCTAGTATGATTAGATTGACTAGTTTTCTGTGAGTCTTGTTTCAGTGTGTCTGGTCTCAGATGCCCTCTTGCAACAAATACCATCTTACTTGGGTTTCTCTTACCTTGGGCGTGGGGTATCTTTTTCACAGCTGCTCCATCAAAGTGCATGCGCTGCTGCTTACCTTGGATGAAGGGTATCTCCTCACTGCCGCCCTTCCTGACCTTCAACGTGGGATAGCTCCTCTAGGCCCTCCTAGGCCCATGCAGCCACTCCCTCAAGGTGCAGCCAAAAAGAAAAGACCATTCTAGTCAAAGCCTTGATAATGTAATCAATGTCTCCAATTGTGTTCTGTTTTAAGATGAACAGATTCTTATTGAACTTACATAAATAACTATCTTGCCAAAAAATAAGGATACTTCCTGAAAGTTTCTGAATTCTGCAGGGATCAGGTAGAGAGAAAAAGGTAGGCATTTCAATTCTGCTTACAAAGGTATAATTTACCAAATTTTTATAAAATTTCCTTGTATTTAGAAAACAAAAGGTTTAAAATTAGTCATATTTTAGACTGCCTTGCCAAGTGGCACAGTGGCAAAGACTCTGCCTGCTAATGCAGGAGACACACGAGATATGGGTTTATTCCCTGGGTCAGGAAGATCTCCTGGTGTAGTAAATGGCAACCCACTCCAGTATTATCTGAAAAATCCTGTGGACAGAGGAGCCTGGCAGGCTATAGTCCACAGAGTCGCAAATAGTTGGCCACGACTGAACATGAGTATGAATACTTTAGACAAAAAGTCATAAAAACTGTAACCATATTCATTAGTTCATTCAATCCCATATAATTGATTGTTGTTCTTCGAGTTCAGTTTTCCACTAGTTCTGTTGTCCTTGCCTGATAATTGAGAGTGACAGGGACAGTGATAATTCAAGAAGTTTGCAAGGTTTTGTTAACGCTTATATGATTTGCCCAGTGAACTGGGTATCTTGATCACTGGAGATTGCAGAAAACCCCAAGAGGAAAACACATTTTTAAAATCTGTTTCTTTGCCAGTATCAGGGCATCAGCCTTGTGGTAAGGGAAGGGCTCAACCTATGAAAAACATACATATAAGAAGAAGAACATATTTATAACCCATACTAAGTGGCAGCTGAATGAAGTCCAGTTTTAGGTGTTCCAAGGGTCTAGAGAAAGGAGGTTGTAGGTCTCTGGGGACAAGAATAGTTTTTTCCCAGGGTTATGGACCTGACCTGTCAGACATTGCTGGTACTATTTTGCAGTTTTATTCATATTTTTTTTTTAAAAATCATTTTTGTAAGTTATCACACACTATGTATACAACTTTATCATTATTATTTACTAATTTTTTTGAGGGGGCCCACTGAACAGCATGCAGGATCTTAGTTTCCCAACCAGACTGAACTTGTGCCCCCTGCAGTGGAGGTGCAGTCTTAACCCCTGGACTCCAGGGAAGTCTCTCTTTCTGCAGTTTGATAGAAATCTTCCTACCAATGTCTATTTACAATTTGTCATATTAAGCGGGTGTGAGTGAGGGATGCAACAAAAGAAAAATGAGGTTTGCCAGGGAGCTGGGAAAAATTGCTTCTGTCACCAGTAGATCCATAACTGGGTATTGTTTTTGCTTTGGCTCCATCCCTTCATTCTTTATGGAGTTATTTCTTCACTGATCTCCAGTAGCATATTGGGCACCTACTGACCTGGGGAGTTTCTCTTTCAGTATCCTATCATTTTGCCTTTTCATACTGTTCATGGGGTTCTCAAGGCAAGAATACTGAAGTGGTTTGCCATTCCCTTCTCCAGTGGATCACATTCTGTCAGACCTCTCCACCATGACCCACCCGTCTTGGGTGGCCCCACAGGGCATGGCTTAGTTTCATTGAGTTAGACAAGGCTGTGGTCTGTGTGACTGGCAGAAAGTGAAGAGGAACTAAAAAGCCTCTTAATGAAAGTGAAAGAGGAGGGTGAAAAAGTTGTCTTAAAGCTCAACATTTAGAAAACTAAGATCATGGCATCTGGTCTCATTACTTCATGGCAAATAGATGGAGAAACAGTATCACACTTTATTTTGGGGGCTCCAAAATCACTGCAGATGGTGACTGCAGCCATGAAATTAAAAGATGCTTACTCCTTGGAAGGAAAGTTATGACCAACCTTGATAGCATATTCAAAAGCAGAGATATTACTTTGCCAACAAAGGTCCATCTAGTCATGGCTATGGTTTTTCCAGTAGTCATGTATGGATGCGAGAGTTGGACTGTGAATAAAGCTGAGTGCTGAAGAATCAACGCTTTTGAACTGTGGTGTTGGAGAAGACTCTTGAGAGTCCCTTGGACTGCAAAGAGATCCAACAAGTCCATCCTAAAGGAGATCAGTCCTGGGTGTTCTTTGGAAGGAATGATGCTAAAGCTGAAACTCCAGTATTTTGGCCACCTCATGTGAAGAGCTGACTCACTGGAAAAGACTCTGATGCTGGGAGGGATTGGGGGCAGGAGGAGAAGGGGACGACAGAGGATGAGATGGCTGGATGGCATCACGGACTTGAAGGATATGAGTTTGAGTGAACTCTGGAAGTTGGTGATGGACAGGGAGGCTTGGCATGCTGCAGTTCATGGGGTCTCAAAGGGTTGGACATGACTGAGCGACTGAACTGAACTGGGAAAAATTAGCTGGCTATCTTGGGTTTCCCATAACCAAACTTTTTTTTTTTTTTTTTAATAGCTGTTGCTTACCCATCTTACTTTCTCTGATTTAGGAGCAGACCATTGCTATGGTCCAAGGATATTAACATGACAAAAGTCTGGCAATAAGCAGTCATTTTTTTTTTTCCAGAAGCAAAACTGAATTCATTCACATGTGTCAAAATCTGCACAGATTCTGGTGTTCATGCCTCTGAGTGACAATCAGGTTGTTTCCCTGATATTGGGGTTCAATCCCTTTAGTATGAGCCTCAGTTTTGATAACAGAAAACACTTCATGTCAGAACATATACAACTTCCAGCAATTTCACATAACTTTTGGAACACTTGTAATTCACATCTATATGTGCACAATATAAAGAAGGCTTTGGTGTTGGAGAAGACTCTTGAGAGTCCCTTGGACTGCAAGGAGATCCAACTGGTTCATTCTGAAGGAGATCAGCCCTGGGATTTCTTTGGAAGGAATGATTCTAAAGCTGAAACTTCAGTACTTTGGCCACCTGATGCGAAGAGTTGACTCATTGGAAAAGACTCTGATGCTGGGAGGGATTGGGGGCAGGAGGAGAAGTGGATGACAGAGGATGAGACGGCTGGATGGGATCACTGACTCGATGGACGTGAGTCTGAGTGAACTCTGGGAATTGGTGATGGAAAGGAGGCCTGGCATGCTGCGATTCATGGGGTCGCAAAGATTCGGACACGACTGAGCGATTGAACTGAACTGAACTGAATGTTACTTTTTATTAGACAGCCCTTCCCATGTAATTCAACATATCAAGTATACGTAATTAGCTTAATTTCTCTTTTTATAAGGAGAGAGAACACATTTTCGAGATATTTCATGGGCCTTTAAATATTTCATATTCCAAAGTTAAAGTCAAAAAGACATCATTTGGAATTTGATTTTGGGGAAAGTGAAAAAGTGAAAGTGAAACTCATTAGGTTGTGTCTGACTCTTTGCAACTCCATGGACTATAGCCCACCAATCTCCTCTGTCCATGGAATTCTCCCTGCAAGAATACTGGATTAGGTCACCATTTGTTTCTCCAGGAGCTCTTCCTAATCCAGGGATTGCACCTGTGTTTTCTGCATTGCAGACAAATTCTTTACCATCTGAGTCACCGGAGAAGTTTGTCAAAATATCAAAAATGTCTTAAAATGTTTGCCCAAATAGGTCTCTGTGAAACAATGCTCAATTATCTATTTAACCAAAATAAGAATAGGCAAATTTAGGTTTATTATTAAAAATTTTAAAAATAGTTTGTAAGGCAGAGTCCATTTCCTTGCTCACTATTCAGGTTGGCAAAGGAACTTCTTTTTAGGGGGACTACCAGCTTTTGGGGAGGGGGAATTTCCTCCTCTACTCCTCTTGAGTTCTTGTGGCTGGGCTGATGATAAATTTGACACAGAATTATTAACAGGAGAAAAAGGAATAAACTTTAATTCATTTGCATGGAGGTTCTACAGCAATGGACCTTAAAAAGTGGCCAAAGCAGGAAGTTTTTAGTTTTTTTTTTTTTTTTTTTTTTGACAAAGAAACACTGTATCTGTGAGGAATTGATTGGAGAAAGAAAACTTAGATTTTAGGTGCCCAATTAGTAAGGAATCTAAACACAATTTGGGCTTGGGGTGTTACATTAAGGAAGTAACACGGTTTGTTTACATAGACTTTTAGGCCTGAATTTTCAATCTTTGGTGAGAAGTATGTCCTTTTACCTTTCGATGTGGGGAGTGTACCTTCCACGTGAGAGGTACATATTCTGCTTTCAGGGGGACAGAAGGAAGGGTGAGGGTGTCCCTTTTGCACTGGCCATGCCTTAAGTAACTGAAGTTCACTTCAAAATAATTGATATGCCATGGAGGCACACTTCTGTGTGGTCTGCTGTGGGCCCCCACAAACCTTAAAAGTTTAGTAAATGTAACAGTTTGTTTCCCCTACAAGTTAACATGGGTGACCTCTAGAAGCTGGGAACAGCCCTCAGCTGACATTCAGCCAGAGAATGATAACCAGTAAGAACTGAATTTTGCCAATAAGCCGAATGATTAGCAAGGTAACAGATTTTGCTTTAAAGCCTCCAAAGGAATGCTGCCTGCCACTACCGAGATTTTACCGATGAGACAGTGTCAGATTTCTGACATACAAAACTACTAGTTAATAAATATATATTGAGCCACTAAGCCAGGCTTCCCTCATAGCTCAGTTGGTAAAGAATCTGCCTGCAATTAAGGAGACCCTAGTTCGATTCCTGGATTGGGAAGATCTGCTGGAGAAGGGATAGGCTACCCCCTCCAGTATTCTTGAGCTTCCCTTGTGGCTCAGCTGGTAAAGAATCTGCCTGCAATGTGGGAGACCTGGGTTTCTTTCCTGAGTTGGGAAGATCCCCTGGAGAAGGGAAAGGCTACCTACTCCAGTATTCTGGCCTGGAGAATTCCATGGATTATACAGTCCATGGGGTCACAGAGTCAGACATGACTGAGCGACTTTGGTAATTTCTTACAGCAGCAATAGAAAATGAATACAGTAAGGAATGTTTTATTTTTATTTCATTAAAATATATATATTTTTATTTATTTGGCTGTGCCAAGTCTTAGTTGGTGCACATGGAATCTATCTTATGTCTTGGTTCGCAGGAGCTTTTATCTGTGGCCTATGAACTCTTAGCTGTGGCATGTGAGGTCTAGTTCCCTGACCAAAGATCGAACCTAGGGTGTCTGCACTTGTGCGGTCTTAGCCACTGTACCTCCAGGGAAACTCCATTGTCTTTACCTCACTTAAATAAAAGTTTATCCAATTGTTGCTGCTGTCATGTAGTTGCTAAAGTGTGTCCGACTCTTTTCAACCCAAAGGACTATAGCCAGCCAGGTTCCTCTTTCCAGGGGATTTTCCAGGCAAGAATAATGGAGTGGGTTGCGATTTCTTTTTCCAGGGGCTCTTCCCGACCCAAGGATCAAACCCATGTCTCCTGTATTAGCAGGTAGATTCTTTACTGCTGAGCTACCAGGGAAGCCCTGTTTATCCAATACTGAATTCTTATTCTCCTGGGCTTCCAGGATGTTTACTGCTAGACATTATTGAGGCCCCTTCTCATACCAGCGACACTCAAGGTGTCAAGGGTGTCAAGGATCTTACCATGAGCCAAAATACCCAGGAGGCTCCCTTGGACCTTCTGTAATCATTTGCTATCAATGAAACGCTGTAGTCCCTAGTTCTTGGTCACATGTAACTTGGCGGCAGCAGCAGAACCTTCACAAGGCTGGGAAATTTGGAATCTAGGGTTCATCTCCTCTAGGCATTCAGGAAATCATCCCCTCATTCCTCCACTCTGGGTGTGGTATCATTACCTGGGAGCGCTGGGGGTTAGGAATGGGATTTTGGTAACCCTTTGTCCCCTCTCAGGGAAATCTTTCCTCTAACAGTCTAACAATCTTTGCTTTAACCCAAGGACACATCCATCTCATTCCTCACAGACGTGCACACACATCAGGCCTGATATTGAGGTTGTCTCTAATCTGTTTTAACCTCTCAGACTCCCTCGAAACAAAGAGCATAATGATCTGGTTACTAGGAGTTTGGAGATAAATAAAATATAAATTAACATCTTAAGATTATTTTGTTAACACTGATGAACTGTTAAGTTGGTTTTATATCTTAAAGGAACTTCTGCTTACCTTCCCAGTGCCTTGGCATTTCTCAGAGGTTTGGTGACTGATGGTTTTTATTTTGGTATTGAAGTCTGTCTCAGGCTGGTAAACTCACATAAAATAGCAGCTGGCTGGGTGTGTGATACATTTTTTTTCACGCTTCTTAAGGTCAGGGTGGGGTTCCCTGGTGGCTCAGAGGTTAAAGCATCAGCCTCCAATGGGGGAGACCTGGGGTTCAATCCCTGGGTTGGGAAGATCCCCTGGAGAAGGACATTGGGTGAATTTCTTGCTTTTCAGAGGGGAAAAATGACTGTCTTTTCACCCAGCTCTGGCTCTATCCCACCTGCATGGGAGTTTTCTTTAATTCTGGTCAACCTCTAGGAGAATGAACTGTAAAGAAGCAAGGATGGAGCAGGGGCCCATTTAAACGTGTTTATGGTAATATTCTAGGCAAGAGATGACACAGGCTTGAATCAGGGCAGAGGTAGTAGAAATAAATGGTTGGATTTGGAATTCTTTGATGGGTACAACCAACGATCTCATGTTGGGTATTAAAAGAGAAAACCAAATATAAATAGGCTTGTTAGAACTTAACTTCCTTCACATAATTCGTAGTTGGGAGTCTGGAGGGACCTTAAATGACTTGCCAGAACATTTCATATCTTGAGACTGGAGATCAGAGTTTAAGGGTTGTCACAGGAGACTTCTAGTAGTTAAAGAGTTGGTTCTCCAATCTAAATTGTATCCTTATTTCTTTGTTTTCTGATTCACCTCCTTTTGTACAGTCTCTAGGATTTCATTATCTCCCCAACTCCAACTGGCATTAAGTTCCAGTTTTTTCTCCCATCCCACATTCATCACCAGGCAGGTTTTTCAGCTTTTTCTATTCTTCCTTGGAGTACTCCAAAATAAATGACAGGTACCCTTTTCAGAGGAAAAGAATGCAGGAAAGTTGAAAACAATAGCCCTGTATTCTATATACAAGCTTGGTTTTAAGATGACTAAAAATGTCATAGTGACATCAACAGTTAAAGAAATACAGTACTGTTCTATTACTATTAGTGATAAATCTACTTTATTTTATATTTACTCTTTCATAGCTCAAGAATCAAGATAATTGTCATTGCAAAACAATTCATATGACTGGTGAAAACTTTTTTGTTTAAAACGTTGAATGCTGGAAGAAGTAACAAAGTATTAATAAATAAGAATCAGCACCCATAGAAGGCAAGAAGTAGTCTCTTTTCTAAAGTGAAGTTGAGTGAGTGAGTGATGTCGCTCAGTCGTGTCCGACTCTTTGAGACCCCATGGACTGTAGCCTACCAGGCTCCTCCCTCCATGGGATTCTCCAGGCAAGAGTACTGGAGTGGGTTGCCATTTCCTTCTCCAGGGGATCTTTCCGACCCAGGATCAAACCCAGGTCTCCCGCATTCCAGGCAGACGCTTTAACCTCTGAGTAGTTTTTAAAAACTACGGGCTATATTGCTGTTTTTCAGAGCTGTAAAACCTTAGGCAAAGCAGTTATCTTTCTGTGGCTTTTCTTTCTTCTCCATGAAAGCTCAGCTCTCTTATTGCCTCCTGAGCTTAGGGTCCTCGGATAATGAAACAAAACAAAACAAAACAAAAAAAAACCCTCATTTAAAGAACTATTTAGTGTCTAGCGTAAAATGCATGTTTACTATGGGAAATACCAAGTACAAGTCACAGGGCACAGGTTCCTGACCTTCGAGAGTAGGAAATCCTCTGAAGCAGACCAGCAGTGAATCCCATTTACAGTCGGTGCATACTTTCCCATGCTGGCCTGAAACTATCAAGTACCTCAGCGGCTTCGACTGTGTGCACTCACCCAGCTACTAATAATTCTTAAACTGCCATCTAAGGCGGAATATGCAGAATTCCACTTTAATTTCACTTTTGAAGGGGTTAAAAATAAGGAAAGTACAACTTTGCCACCTGAGAGTTTTCAGAAGAGATTTCTTTTCTTGCCCCAGAGACACTTCCCTAACCCCAGTAGCTTCCCAGGACAACCCACACTTTCCTTCCGGGTTCTGGCTGAGCTGTTTTACTGGGCACAAACCAACGGGCTCCTTCCTTCTCCGCGGCGGGGGATCTTCCGCCTGGGCTTCGGAGACCCGCCCTCCGTACGTGGCGTGCGTGCGTGTGGCGTGCGTGCGTGCGCCGTGCGGCGCGGGACGGTTTCTTCAGCTTGTGGCGCCCCCGGCGGTAGCGGTGAAGCGATGTGAGGGCCGGCCCTGAGCGCCTGCCATGGAGCAGCACCAAGGGGCGCGAACACCCGGGGACCCCGTCGCGTGGCTGCCTGGGAGCTTGAGGTCTCAGACGCCCGAGGAGGAGCCGCGGGTGGGCGGGTCAGCGCCAGCGGCGTCTGTGTTGGACGCGGAGGCGTATGGGGCCAGTGCGGACGGGCTGTGGGAGCTGCCAGTGGAGCCGGCGGAGCGAAGGCCCGAGTGCAGCCACTGCAGGTGACCGCCGGGCGGGGGGCGAAGGCGGGGACTGAGGCCGGCGGCGGACTTGGGGGCGGGGTGGGGGAGGGAAGGGGCGCGCTGCAGCGCCCCCTGCCGGGGAGGCGGCTGCTGCGACTGCGGACCGGGGGAGCGTTGTCTGCGCTTGGAGCAGCAGGGTCCACTGGTTGATGTTGAAATCACTGTGAAATAGCCACAGCTCTTTCAGTAAGAAGCCATTTCTCCAGGTTCAGGATTACTTACCCTTAATTCATGCAAGACACTAGCGGGTCATGGGATGAGCGGACAGAAGCTCCGCTGTCAAGAAACAAGTGTCTGATGGAGGAAGTAAGGGGTAATAACACTTTTATGTTTATATGTCACAGCCATCTCACGGTCAAAACAAAACAAAAGCATAACACGGATTAGAGGCGAGAGACGATCAAGGTGGCTATTACAGTAGTTGAGATTGGATTACGAATTCTGAATTCCCTTAGAAATATATAGTGAGCACCTACTGTGAGCCAGGCACTGTTCTAGGTTCTGGTAAACTAGGCATGGATTGCGGAGAAGGCAATGGCAACCCACTCCACAATTCTTGCCTGGAGAATCCCCATGGACGGAGGAGCCTGGTGGGCTGCCGTCTATGGGGTTGCACAGAGTCGGACACGACTGAAGCGACTTAGCAGCAGCAGGAATGGATAGAATATGTCTCTGAGCTCACTGGGCCACTTCTGGTCTAATAATGAGACTGTTTATTAAACTGAGTGAATGTGAGTGAAGTCGCTCGGTCATGTCCGACGCTTTGCAACCCTGTGGACTGTAGCCTACCAGGCTTCTCGGTCCACGGGATTCTCCAGGCAAGAATACTGGAGTGGGTTACCATTTCCTTCTCCAGGGGATCTTCCCGACCCAGGGATCGAACCGGCGTGTCCTGCATTGGAGGCAGACCTTTAACCTCTGAGCTACCAGGGAAGCAGCAATTAGCACTGTCTGCCCGATTTAGTTATGGCAGAAAGTGAAGAGGAACTAAAAAGCCTCTTGATGAAAGTGAAAGAGGAGAGTGAAAAAGTTGGCTCAAAGCTCAACATTCAGAAAACTAAGATCATGGCATCTAGTCCCATCACTTCATGGGAAATAGATGGGCAAACAGTGGAAACAGTGGCTGGCTTTATTTTGGGGGGCTCCAAAATCACTGCAGATGGTGACTGCAGCCATGAAATTAAAAGACACTTACTCCTTGGAAGGAAAGTTATGACCAACCTGCTGCTGCTGCTAAGTCATTTCAGTCATGTCTGATTCTTTGTGACCCCATAGATGGCAGCCCACCAGGCTCCCCTGTCCCTGGGGTTCTCCAGGCAAGAACCAACCTAGATAGCATATTAAAAAGCAGAGATATTACTTTGCCAACAAAGGTCCATCTAGTCAAGGCTATGGTTTCTCCAGTGGTCATGTATGGATGTGAGAGTTGGACTGTGAAGAAAGCTGAGCACCGAAGAAGTGATGCTTTTGAACTGTGGTGTTGGAGAAGACTCTTGAGAGTCCCTTGGATTGCAAGGAGATCCAACCAGTCCATTTTGAAGGAGATCAACCCTGAGATTTCTTTGGAAGGACTGATGCTAAAGCTGAAACTCCAATACTTTGGCCACCTGATGCGAAGAGTTGAGTCATTGGAAAAGACTCTGATGCTGGGAGGGATTGGGGGCAGGAGGAGAAGGGGATGACCGAGGATGAGATGGCTGGATGGCATCAGTTGCTGGATGGCAACTCGATGGACATGAGTTTGAGTAAACTCCCGGAACTGGTGATTGACAGGGAGGCCTGACATGCTGTGATTCATGGGGTCGCAAAGAGTCGGACATGACTGAGTGACTGAACTGAACTGAATGTACTTTCATAATTGTGAGGACTGTTTTCCCTGCTTGTTTGAGTCTCATACAGATGTACTATTTTTTAAAATAACTTTCTTTCTGTTGTAACATTAACATAGGCTTTAAGAAATGTGTATTTATTTTTATTATATTTGGCTCTTTGGGGTCTTAGTTGCAGCACGAGGAATCTTTGATCTTTGTTGTGACACGTGTGATCTTTAGTTGCAGCATGCAAACTCTTAGTTGTGACATGTGGAATCTAGTTTCCTGACCAGGGATGGAACCTGGGCTCCCTGCATTGTGAGTGTGTAATGTCAGCCACTGAACCACCAGGGAAGTCCCACTATTAACCTTAATGGAATGAAAGCTAATGGAGCCTTTCAATTTTTACTGGACCTTTTGGGAGAATTCTGCAATTGAAATATTCCTTGAAACATTCTTTCTTTGGTTTCTGTGTGATTTATCTGACTTTTCTATCTTGTCTTCTTTGCCTGTTCTATTCAAATTGTCAATGTTGGGCCACCTCCAGGTCTTTTTCTAGATTCTCTTGTTCTAATCCCATACACTTCCCACAGATGATCTTACCCGTTTTCATGGTTAAGTTGTCACCTCTACATTGGTCTACATCAGACTCTTCTCTGGAGGAAGAGGTGAATGTCTTCATTTAATCATTGTGTATCATTTGCTAATTACTGTTAATACGGTTGGAGGCTTTATCCATATAGATTGTTTAGTTTGTTGTTGGTTACAGATGATAAACCAGTAAAAAAGCAACCAAATATGTAATTACAGATTTAAGGGGAAAAAAAACCCACAAAAGAACAGCAATGAAGGAGAGAAGTGGGATGTTGTAATAGAAAATAGGAGGATGATGTCAGGAAAGATTTCTGAAAAGATAGCACTTATATTGAGACTTGAAAGATAAGAATGATTCAACCAAGAGAAAAGTGTTTCAAGAAGGGGAGCCGAAGGACAGACTGATTGCTTTTCTTTACCATTTGACCTTTTCCCAGGGCTCAATCAAAAGACCTCAGAGTCAGAATCTTGACCTTTTATATTTTCTGACTGTATATGTCTAGTAGATATTCTGTAGACCTTTGACAAAGGTGAGTAGTTTGTATCTAGAAGAGACTGTTTGGAAGAGAGGAGTATGTGAATACAATTTAGTTAAATAAGTTGTCAAAAATGTGGCAAAGAGGTCTACTAGAACGTTGAAAGAAAAACATTTCAAATATAAATCCAGAGCTAAATTATGCTAGCTTTATCATATAGCTTTTAGTTTACTCAGAACTGCTAGTTGAAATAGTTTAAAAATTAGTCTTCTGTGGTTAGCAAAATCTTATAATGTTTCTGATCTGTTTCTCCTTGTGTTTTAAAGCACTTTTAGATTGATAACAAACTGGAGAGGAAGGTACAGAGATTTCCCATATGGCCTCTGCCCCCTCCATCCCCCCACCACATGCATAGCTTTTCAGTTATCAACATCCCCTACCAGAGTGGTACATTTGTTATAATTGATGGACTCGAGTGACACATCATTATCACTTAAAAGTCCATAGTTTAGATTAGGGTTTACTCTTGGTGTTGTACATATCTTAAGTTTGGACAAATTTGTAATAACATTTATCTGCCATTATAGTTCATGCAGAGTGTTTTCACTGCCTTAAAAACCCTCTTGGCTCTGCCTTTTCATTCCTTTCTCCCCTCTAACCTGATCTGTTTAAAAATTTACTAGATTTTAGCTTGTTTGAAGTTTTATTTAGTTAATATTTGAGAATTATAATTCACTTTGACATTTCTGGGTTTTGCTTTTTCTGGTGAAATTTTCTACTTTTTAAAGACTTTTCTTTCTCTTGGCATGTTATGCATTTTATTTGTTTTAATTGGTTAGGATACAGTTCTAGAAATAGGAGAATATTTAGGTGTTACCAATAAAATATAAACTAATTTATAGCTATTTATATTTTATTTCATTAGGCTGTTAGGGTCTCAACTAGTTGCCTGAGTGAACTTCTTTACTGTTAAGCTTATAATAGTTTTTAAAATTGAAATGCATTTTTAGGTTTAAGTGATCAGTATGTCACAATTATTTCACCCTTTTTAATACTTAAAATACTATTCATTTCTCTAAATACATTACTATAATTATCACTGCCTAAAGAGTTCTAGTGCAGAAGGCAATGGCACCCTACTCCAGTACTCTTGCCTGGAAAATCCCATGGACGAAGGAGCCTGGTGGGCTACAGTCCCTGGGGTCTCTAAGAGTCGGACACGACTGAGCGACTTCACTTTCACTTTTCACTTTCATGCATTGGAGAAGGAAATGGCAACCCACTCCAGTGTTCTTGCCTGGAGAATCCCAGGGACGGGGGGAGCCTGGTGGGCTGCTGTCTATGGGGTCGCACAGAGTCGGATACGACTGAAGCGACTTAGCAGCAGCAGCAGCAGCAGCAGCAGCAGAGTCCTAGAGATTGGTTTTGTTTGGGAAGACTCAATTTAAATTCTCAGCAGAATCTTGCTCATTAGAAATAGATCATACCTTAAATGTTGGGGCCAGTGTGAGGAAAGCAGAAGAGATTCCATCTTGAGGCCTGTCATTGGTCTTAAAGATAGGATGTAAACTGGGCGTGAACCCTGCCCAAGAGTGAGGAAACCGTTGCTGATGGAAACCAGGTCTCCTGGAGACTTCTCTCCCTACAGATGGCAAATGGAGATTGTAGTTGAGGTCAGGCTGCCCCTGTTAGATTAACCATGGAGACATCCCCCTGATGTATAACCATTATCCTCTCTCCCCCTTAACTTTAATTGTTTGTTCTCCTAGCACCTACTTATTGTAAAACTCAGTCATATACAACAAAGAGATTGCTAACATGAAACCAGTCACGTTGGGGTTGGGTATAAAACTGGGCCTCTCAGAAACATCAGGGTCCTTGTTGGGAACTGATTCCTCTTGGACCCGCTGGGGTAATAAGCTGTACTCCACTGTCTTTAGCATCTTCTGAGGTGTGTTTTGTGACTCTGGATTCCACAAAAAAATAGGAATGAAATATCCTTTAAAAGATCCGTACTAGTTTGGTATTGCAGGTTACAGATTTTATAAAAAGTATGTCCCTGTTAAAAGGAACAGCATGTACAGGAGTACACTGTATCTGTACAGTGTATTTGGAGAGCTTGGCAGAAAGGAAGGAGAGGTGAGGCTGCAGAGGTTGATGGTGGTTCTGCTGGGACGGGCCAAATGAGCTGTGTTAGGAAGTTAGAATTCCTGGCCGACTGCAGTCCATGGGATTGCAGAGAGTCGGACATGATTGAATGTGTAACCACTTTCACTCTTCTAATCTTCCTCTTTAGCTTAGCGGATAAAGAATCTGCCTGCAATCCAGGAGATATGAGTTGGATCCCTGGGTCATGAAGATCTGCTGGAGAAGGAAATGGAAGCCCATTCCAGTATTCTTGCCTGAAAAATCCTATGGGCAGAGGAATTTGGTGGACTATAGTCCATGGGGTTGAAAAGAATCGGACATGACTGAGGGACTAAGCAAGCAGCAGGAAGTTTGAGCCTAAGGCACTGCTGCTGCTGCTAAGTCGCTTCAGTCGTGTCTGACTCTGTGCGACCCCATAGACGGCAGCCCACTAGGCTCCTGCGTCCCTGGGATTCTCCAGGCAAGAACACTGGAGTGGGTTGCCATTTCCTAAAGCACTAGAGCCCGACAAAATAGCCACTGAAGTTTTTTTTTTTGAATGGAGGTGTCAATTTGACTTCTGTGGGTGGCTTTTAGCTATCATAATTTATACTCTGTTTTATTAAGAAAAATGCAAACTGAATAGTGATACAGTGGTAAAGGCTTGCCTGAGAAGAGTTAGAGCCTCATTATAGTAAAGATGCCAAACATCTTAATTATATTTTTATGTCTTCTGTGGATATTCCTGCCTGTGGACAAGAGTTGCAAATCATTGGTCATAAAAATAAGTACAGAGAATTTTTTAATGTGTCTGAGGGAGGAAGACAGCAGGGACAACATATACATAAACTGACACAGATCGGACCTGAGACATAATTTTTCTCTCTCCAGTGCTTTTTTCTTTCAAAAGTACAAAGTTGTAAGGATTATGTGAAACCACATCAATATAAATAGCACCATTTATTAGATACTGGTCATTAGCAGGTTATCCACTGAGATGAGGTATTTTTATATATATATATATATTTTTTTATGTCCTGTAACAACCTTCTGGAGTTGATGATATCATTAGCTTTTAAAGGATGAAAAAGTGGAGGTAACAGTCAGGTAGCAGAGCAGGGTCTTTGGCTCCAGTCCGCTTGGCTCCCAAGCTCCTCCCAAGCTCCTGCAAGCTTGACTCTTTGCTGTATGCTCCATGTTTGCTGAAGAAGTCTTATTATTTTGATTGTGGAGTGGATGTAGTCACTAGTTAAAGCGGAGCTATTAAGGCTGCAGAGTAGCTCTGTTTTCATATTTTTAAGCTGAAGTATGTTTCAGTACAGTTCAGTCGCTTAGTCATGTCTGACCCTTTGTGACCCCATGGACTGCAGCACCCCAGGCTTCCCTGTCCATTACCAGTTCTGAAAGCTTGCTCAAACTCATGTCCATGATGATGCCATCCAAACATCTCATTCTCTGTCATCCCCTTCTTCTCCTGCCTTCAATCTTTCCCAGCTTCAGGGTCTTTTCCAGTGAGTCAGTTCTTCGCGTCAGTTGGCCAAAGCATTAGAGTTTCAGCTTCAGCATCAGTCCTTCCAATGAATATTCAGGACTGATCTCCTTTATGATTGACTGGCTTGATCTCCTTGCAGTCCCAGTGACTCTCAAGATTCTTCTCCAGCACCACAGTTCAAAAGCATCAATTCTTTGGTGCTCAGCTTTCTTTATGCTCCAACTCTCACAGAAAAGAAAATTAGATACCAAGTGAATTAGAGATACCAAGGGAACATTTCAGGCAAAGATGGGCACAATAAAGGATAGAAATGGTATGGACCTAACAGAAGCAGAAGATGTGAAGAAGAGGTAGCAACAATGACCAGAGAACTATTCAAAAGATCTTAATGATCCAGATAATCACGATGGTGTGATCACTCACCTAGAGCCAGACATCCTGGAATGTGGTCAAGTGGGCCTTAGGAAGCATCACTACGAACAAAGCTAGTGGAAGTGATGGAATTCCAGTTGAGCTATTTCAAATCCTAAAAGATGATGCTGTGTAAGTGCTGTACTCAATATGCCAGCAAATTTGGGAAACTCAGCAGTGGTCACAGGACTGGAAAAGGTCAGTCCCAAAGAAAGGCAGTGCCAAAGAATGTTCAAACTACTGCACAACTGCTCTCATCTCACAGGCTAGCAAAATTATGCTCAAAATTCTCCAAACCAGGAGTCAGCAGTACGTGAACTGAGAACTTCCAGATGTTCAAGCTGATTTTAGAAAAGGCAGAGATCAAATTGCCAACATCCCATGGATCATCAGAAAGGAAGAGAGTTCCAGAAAAGCATCTATTTCTGCTTGATTGACTATGCAAAGCCTTTGACTGTGTGGATCACAACAAACTGGAAAATTCTGAAAGAGATGGGAATACCAGACAACCTGACCTGCCTTCTGAGAAATCTGTATGCAGGTCAAGAAGCAGCAGTTGGAACTGGACATGGAATAACGGACTGGTTCCAAATTGGTAAAGGAGTATGTCAAGGCTGTATATTGTCACCTTGCTTTTTTAACTTATGTTTGCAGAGTACATCCTGCAAAATGCTGGGGTTGGATGAAACACAAGATGGAATCTTATTGCTCAGACAAATATCAATAACCTCAGATATGCAGATGACACCACACTTATGGCAGAAAGAAAAGAAGAACTAGAAAGCCTCTTGATGAAAGTGAAAGAGTAGAGTGAAAAAGCTGGCTTAAAACTCAGTATTCAAAAAACTAAGATTATGGCATTTGGTGCCATCACTTCATGGCAAATAGATGGAGAAACAATGGAAACAGTGACAAACTTCCCTTTCTTGGGCTCCAAAATTACTGTAGATTGTGACTACGGCCATGAAATTAAAAGACGCTTGCTCAAAAAAAAAAAAAAAAAAAAAAAAGACGCTTGCTCCTTGGAAGAATAACTATGACCAACCTAGGCACCATATTAAAAAGCAGAGGCATTACTTGACTGATAAAAGTCCGTCTAGTCAAAGCTATGGTTTTTCCAGTAGTCACGTATGGATGTGAGAGTTGGACCATAAAGAAGTATGTTTACTTCAAGCTTAGTAACAGGATGCCAGAGCATTAGTATTGTCTAGCTCCTTTTTTAGGATTCCCAGGTGGTACTAGTGATAAAGAGCCCACGTGCCAATGCAGGAGACATAAGAGAAATAGGTTTGATCTCTGGGTTGGGATGGTTCTTTGGAGAAGGACATGGCAACCCATTCCAGTATTCTTGCCTGGAGAATCTCAGGGACAGAGGAGACTGGTAGGCTACAGTCCATAGGATCTCAAAGAGTCAGTCATGCACAACTGAAGTGACTTAGCATGCACACAGCTCCTTTTTTACGTAAATTGAAATACATTTGGTCAGTGTACAATATTATGTAAGTTTAAGGTATACAGCCTGTTGATTTGATACATTTATATATTCAGTATGATTATCCCTGATAGTGGTTAGCTGTTGTCACCTAATTATCATTTCCTTTTTTGTGCTGAGAAGTTTTAAAATGTAATCTGTTAGCAAGTTTGAAGTATGTAATGTAGTACTGTTGACTGTATCACAGTGCTGTGTATTAGATCTCCAGCATTTATTCATCTTCTGCTTCCAAGTTTGTACCCTTTAATAACATCTTGTTTCCTTATTCCATGTCTTAACCTTTTCTGTATTCTTTAGGCTTGAATATTCAGGAGAAAAAGGTGATGGGAATGAAAACATGAGAAAGTGCGGCAGGGAAAACTATAGGTGTTTAAGAAGAACACAGGAGCCACAAGCTGGCAGCCCACAGATGTTTTGTTTAAAACTATATTTTTACCAGTTTGAAATTGGTTGTTAATAGTTAAAAATGAAGATGTTTTATATCAGAATCCAGATTTCTGGTTTCTGTAAGAATGGGGAAATCTAGCAGCTTTGGGGCCACCATCCTGAATATTGGTTGTGCCTTTAGATTGGGTATGATCTGTCCAGGTCATCGTTGCTCCCAGTCCATCCTGCTTCATTCATCTCTGATTAACTGCCTGCCCCTCATAGGTACTTGCTTTTTCATCTGGGTTTCATGTATGTCATTGTGGTCTGGTCTGCCTCAGCAGCAGGGTAAATCAGCCTGCACGTTTTATAGATAAAAGTGAAAAATGCTAATTCCCAAAGCAATGATTTTATAATAATTGAGATTGTTGAGTTGGTATTGACATTTAGAAAACTGTTTGGGTAAATTTAAAATAAGCTAGATTATTGATGATAATTTTTAGGATAAAAATTTAGTCTTCAAATTTAATTCCTTGTGCATATCAAAAGTATCATATTCTTAAGACACTAAGTTAATTTCTTCTTTTTGTTAATCTAGAAAATCTGTTTATTCTTTGAAGTAGTTTATTCCTAAGATATGTGGGACGCTAACTGATTTACAAATTACTGTGCAAGCTAATCATATGTTCAAAGTTGAGCAAAAATGATATATCTCAAGAGGGAGTTTTTTTCTTAATTAAGTCTCCAAAGATAAGTGACCAATTAAAAAAACACATCAGAGCTTTCTAAATGTTTGATTTATTTTCCACAAGAAAAACAAGAATGTTATCATTACCCTCTGATAGATGTTTTCTTCAAAGAACATCAAAGCACATTAATTTTTTAACTATGTTTACATTTGTCCCGAATTAAAAATTTATAGTTCTGTTAGTGCTTATGTACTGAAAGAATATATTCTGAGATAGTCTAGTATAACATTTGGTTTTTTAATTTATTTTAAAAAATAGTACTTTATTTTTTTCCAGTTTTATTGAGATTTAATTGACATACAGCACTGTAGAAGTTTAAATACAACATAATGATTTGACTTATGTATACCATGAAATGATTACTCCAATAAATTTGTAGAACATATGTCATCTCATATAGATTAAAAAAATAAAAAAAATTTTTCCTTATGATGAGAACTCTTTAAGTTTTATTTAATTTATTAATTTATTTATGCTGTGCTGAGGCTTATGGAATCTCAGTTCCCCGACCAGGACTTGAATATGGGCCATAGCAGTGAAAGCTTGGGATCCTACTAACTACCAGGCCAGCAGGAAACTGCCAGAATTTACTTTGTTAACAACTTTCATCTATAATATACAGCAGTGCTGCTGCTGCTGCTAAGTCACTTCAGTCGTGTCCGACTCTGTGCAACCCCATAGATGGCAGCCCACCAGGCTCCCCCGTCCCTGGGATTCTCCAGGCAAGAACAACGGAGTGGGTTGCCATTTCCTTCTCCAATGCATGAGAGTGAAAAGCGAAAGTGAAGTCGCTCAGTCATGTCCAACTCTTCACGACCCTGTGGACTGCAGCCCACCAGGCTCCTCCGTCCATGAGATTTTCCAGGCAAGAGTACTGGAGTGGGGGTGCCATTGCTAATTACATTATATTGTACATTACATCCCTGGTACTTAAATTTATCTTATGACTGGAAGTTTGTACCTTTTGACCACCTTCATCTAGATCCCCCTCTCACACTTCTCACCTCTGGTAACCAAACACCTTATCTTTTTCTTTGTTGGTTGAACTATAATTGACCTTCAACACTGTGTTAGTTCCTGGTGTCCAAATAGTGATTTGATACTTCTATACATTAGAAAACAATCACCGCAGTAGTCTAGTTACCAGTGTTACCAGTTACTATTGTTTTGTTTAGTCGCAAAGTCATGTCTGACTCATTGTGACCGCATGGACTGTAGCCATTCAGGCTTCCCTGTCCTTCGCCATCTCCTAGAGTTTGCCCAAACTCATGTCCTTTGAGTCGGTGATGCCATCCAACCATTTCATGCTCTGTTGCTCCCTTCTCCTCTTGTCCTCAATCTTTCCGAGCATCAGGGTCTTTTCCAATAAGTTGGGTCTGCATCAGGTGTCACTAGACAAAGATATTACATAATTATCGACTATATTCTTCACACTGTACATTTCATACAGGTAAGACATTTATTATGTAACTGGAAATTTGTACCTCTTTATTTCCTTCACCTTTTCCGCTTATCTTCCCACCCCTCTCCTCTCCTGTGGCAACCACTTGTTTATTCTCTTTGAGTAAATTCGGCATTATTTTAAAAGAGTTCACAGGTTACACAGTGCTTTTTTCATATATGTTTTTATTTACCACATAAAACAACTTTGTGATTTAAATAGTTATTCTCTTTTATATATTTTTAAGGTCTTGTAAGTAATAGGGTAGAGCTCCATTCAGTTCAGTTCAGTTCGGTCGCTTAGTCGTGTCTCTGACTGTTTGCAACTCCATAAACCACAGCACGCCAGGCCTCCCTGTCCATCACCAACTGCCGGAGTCTACCCAAATCCATGTCCATTGAGTCGGTGATGCCATCTAGCCATCTCATCCTCTGTCGTCCTCTTCTCCTGCTGTCAATCTTTCCCAGCATCAGGGTCTTTTCAAATGAGTCAACTCTTCACATCAGGTGGCCAAAGTATTGGAGTTTCAGCTTCAACATCAGTCCTTCCAAGAACACCCAGGATGGGTCTCCTTTAGGATGGACTGGTTGGATCTCCTTGCAATCAAAGGGACTCTCAAGAGTCTTCTCCAACACCACCGTTCAAAAGCATCCATTCTTCGGCGCTCAGCTTTCTTCATAGTCCACCTCTCATGTCCATACATGACTACTGGAAAAACCATAGCTTTGACTAGATGGACTTTTGTTGACAAAGTAATATCTCTGCTTTTTAATATGCTATCTAGGTTGGTCATATCTTTTTTCCAAGGAGTAAGCATCTTTTAATTTCATGGCTGCAATAACCATCTGCAGTGAGCTCCATTACTGTTCATATTTATATTTCCACATCACATAATAATGAATTGTACAGAAATGAACAATATTACAGTCTTTGTTTTCCTATTGCATGTAATAAATACTTCCAGTGAGGTGTTCCTTTTCCTTCTCCTAACCCATTGATTCTTTTGCTTTGTCCATGATGATTTTTAATTATTTTGAGAGGGGTAGTTTTACTGTCTTTTTAACATCCCCCTTTGCCTCCTGAATCCTTTATCTGCTTGTGGTCAGCTTCTCTCTTGGTGACTGTTCATCAATCAGAAAGGCAAATTTGAAGGTACTACTGATTGATTTTTTTCTCTTCCCTGGTAGCTCAGATGGTAAAGAATCTGCCTGCAGTGCAGGAGACCTGATTCAATCTCTGGCTGGGGAAGAACCCCTGGAGAAGGGAATGGTGACCTATTCCAGTGTTCTTGCCTGGGAAATCCCATGGACAGAGGAGTCTGGTGGGCTACAGTCCATGGGATTGCAAAGAGTCAGACATGACTGAGCGACTGACATTTTCACTTTTTCTTTTTTTCCTGCTGAGCTTTTTAAAGATTTTTAAATTTATTTATGACTGCTGGATCTTCATTGCTTCACACGGGCTTTCTCTAGTTGCAGTGAGTGGAGACTAGTGGTGGTGGTTTCTCTTGTGGAGCATATGCTCTAGGCACACGCAGGCTTAGTAGTTGTGGCACAAAGGCTTAGTTGCTTCATGGAATGTGGGATCCTCTTGGACCAGGGGTTGAACCCATGTCCCCTGCATTGATAGGTGGATTCCCAACCACTAGACCACCAGAGACGCTCCTCTGATGAGTTTTTAGCTTTCTTGTTTCTCATTTTTCTTTTACTGGAAGCCTAATCAAAACATTGTGTTCCATATTATGAAACACAGTAATGTTCCAGGATTACTCAAGGGAAAAAAAGAAGTGTTCCAAGATTACTCAAGGGGGGGGGGGGGAAGGGAAGTTATGGAATGAGTCTCCTGACCTTGCAAAGAGTTAGAGAGATTGACCTGATAGAAACATGTCTGATCTCACAGGTGAGACCTCTAGGAAAAATTAAAATTAAGAAAAAGCTGAACAGATATATCAGTGACTGCACACTACAAGAGGAGAGAGTCTGCAGTTTAAGTGTAGCTAAGTTTAGATAGCATATTAAAAAGCAGAGGCATTACTTTGCCAACAAAGGTCCATCTAGTCAAGGCTATGATTTTTCCAGTAGTCATGTATGGATGTGAGAGTTGGACTATAAAGAAAGCTGAGCGCAGAAGAATTGATGCTTTTGAACTATGGTGTTGGAGAAGACTCTTGAGAGTTCCTTGGACTGCAAGGAGATCCAACCAGTTCATCCTAAAGGAGACCAGTCCTGGGGATTCATTGGAAGGACTGATGTTGAAGCTGAAACTCCAATACTTTGGCCACCTGATGTGGAGAGCTGACTCATCTGAAAAGACCCCGATGCTGGGAAAGATTGAGGGCAGGAGGAGAAGGGGACGACAGAGGATGAGATAGTTGGATGGCATCACCAACGCAATGGACATGGGTTTGGGTGGACTCCAGGAGTTGGTGATGGACAGGGAGGCTTGGTGTACTGCAGTTCATGGGGTCGCAAAGAGTAGGACATGACTGAGCGACCGAACTGAGCTGAACTGAAATTTACAAAGAACCAGAACCAGAAAAATTAAGTGGGATCCAGAGTTTCTGTACTAGATTGTCTAAAAATGTCCAGTTTTCAACCAAAGCTTACTGAACATGCAAAGTAACAGGAAAGTGTGACTCACATACAGGGAGAACAATAGAAAATAGGAACTGTCTTTGAATGGATCAAGATTTTGGATTTAGTAGAAAAATAAAATATTTGAAGTAACTCTTATAGTAGATTCAAAGAACTAAAGGAAAAAAATTCAGTGACCATGGTGCAACAGAGATTCTCAGTAGAGGGACGGAAATTATTTTTAGAAGTCTGTGCAAATTGTCAACGTAGGTTTGTCATTTGTAACAAATGTACCACTCTGATTGGGGATGTTGTTAACGGGGAGGCTATGCATGTGTTGGGGCAAGCGGTGTATAGAAAAGCTCTGTACATTCTTGTCAGTTTTTCTGTGCATCTAAAGCTGCTCTAGAAAACGTCTTAAAGATGTGTATGATTTATTTCTCTATGTAAATGTGTTACTTGGCAGCTCAGTTTAAAAAAAATTTGTTAATATGTATATAACAAATTTATCATTTTAACCTTTTATAAGTGTATGGTTCAGTGGCATTAAATACATTCATAATGTTGTATAACCATCACTGCTTATCTCTACCCCCAAACTTTTTATCATCCCCAGTATAAAATCTGTACCTGTTAAATAATATTTTCTCATCCTCTTCTCCCCCAGGCCTTGCTAACCTCTGTTCTATTAATATTGTTTCTGAGAATTACCTACACTAGATCCTTCATATAATCATACAATATTTGTTTTCTGACATTTCAGTAAGAATAGTGCTTTCAGGTTCCATCAAAATTTCATTTTTATGACTGAATTGTATGTATGCATGCATGCATGCATGCAGAGTTGCTTTGGTTGTGTCCAACTCTTTGTGACCCTATGGACTCTAGCCCACTAGGCTCCTTTGTCCATGGGATTTCACAGGCAAGAATAGTAGAGTGGGTTGCTATGACCTCCTCCAGGGCATCTTCGCGACCCAGGCTTCAAACCTGACTCTCATGTCTCCTAGATTGGCAGGTGGGTTCTTTACCACTAGTGCCACCTGGGAAACCCTGAATTGTATGTATATGCCATTTAAATTTATCTGTTATCCATTCTTTTGTTGATGGATACTTGTGTTTCTTTTTGGCTACTGTGAATAGTGTTACCGTGAACATTGGTATACAAATATGAAATCTAGTTTCTGCTTTTCATTCTTTTGGATGTATACCTAGGAGTGGAATTGCTCGCTCTTAGGGTAGTTTTTTGTGTTTAACTTTTTGAGAAATTGCCAAACTGTTTTCCATAGCAGTTTCAACTATTTTACATTTCTATTGGCAATGCACAAAGGTTTTACTTTCCACAATACTGAAGGTACCTGAGTAGTTAACAAACAAAGCATATATATTATGCTTAATATACTTGAAATTGAATCTTTAATGCAAACTCTCAAAAGGGAAGAAATCACTAAAAAAAGTAGCAGTTAACATTGCTTTAGCAAAACATAGATTATTTTTAAATATATTTATTGAGGTATAGTTGACATATAACTTATATTAATTTCAGGTGTATTATAGCATAATGATTTGATATTTATATATAATGCAAAATGATACCCCAATAGGTCTAGTTAACATCTGTCACCTTAATATAGTTACAGAAGAATTTTTTCTCTGTGATGAGAGCTTTTGACTCTACTCTCTTCAGTTCAGTTCAGTCGCTCAGTCATGTCCTACTCTTTGCAATCCATGGACTGCAGCCCACCAGGCCTCCCTGTCCATCACCAACTCCTGCAGTTTACCCAAACTCATGTCCATTGAGTTGGTGATGCCATCCAACCATCTCATCCTCTGTCATCTCCTTCTCCTCCCACCTTCAATCTTTCCCAGCATCAGGGTCTCTTCCAAAGAGTCAGTTCTTCACATCAGGTGGTCTGCTCTCTTAGCAACTTTCAAATATGCAGTTTATCACTGAAAGTTTGTACCTTTTGACCCCCTTTATCCATTTTTGTGACTCTCCTTGATAAATAATGAATTCTTTGGAAGGAGAATCTAATGTAGTGTAAAATGTAAAAATTTTACAGTGGCAATGATGACTGATTATTATTTTCTTTTGGAGTATAAGAGTTGGAATTTGGCTACTGATTGATTTAATTTTAAGTTAAAAATAATTTTAGACTTGAAGGTTATAACAATAGTACAAAGAGTTCCCGTATACCTTTTTTGTTGATAGTTTCCCTGCTTTGGTTTTGTTTTTGTTTCTCTTGCCTGAGGAGACTTATCCAAAAAAATATATAGTGCTAAGATCAATGTCAAAGCATACAGGCTATGTTTTCTTGTAGGGTTTTTACGATTTCAGGTTTTACACTTAAGCCTTTAAATGTAAATTTAAGGGTTTGAATTTGAATTCATTTTTGTATATAGTGTGAGAAAGTAGGTCAGTTTGATTATTTTGCATGTAGCTGTCCAGGTTTCTCAGTACTGTTATTGAAGAGGCTGTCTTTGCCCAACTGTATATTATTGCCCTCTTGTCATAGACTAATACATAAATGTTGGCTTATCTCTAGGCTCTCTATCCTGTTCCACTGATATGTGTCTGTTTTTGTCCTGGTACCATACGATTTTGATGACTGTAGGTTTGTAGTGTACTTTGAAATCAGGGAGCATGATACCTCCAGGATTTTTTTTTTCCTCAAGATTGTTTGATTTTCAGAGTCTTTTGTGCTGCTATACAAATTTTAGAACTATTTGTTCTAGTTCTGTGAAAAATATGATAGTATTTTGATAGGGATTGCATTAAATCTGTAAATTACCTTGGGTGGTAGGGTCATTTTAACAGTACTGATTGTTTCAATCTAGTATATTTTTCCATTTGTTTGTGTCATCTTCAGTTTCTTTCATCAGTGTCCTCTAGTTTTCAGTGTATGGATCTTTCACTTCTTGGTTAGATTTATTCCTTGGCATTTTATTCTTTTTGATGCAATTGTGAATGGATTTCTTTTTCTGAAATTTTTCTAATGGTTTCTGATGGTTCATTGATAGTGTATAGAAATGCAACAGATTTCTTTGTATTAATTTTATATCCTGCAACATAATGAATTTATTTATTCTGATAAGTTTTATGGTGGTATCTTTAGGATTTCACATATAGTGTCAGATCATCTGTAAACAGGGACAGTTTAACTTTTTCATTTATGATTTGCATGCCTTTTATTTCTTCTTATTGTTTGGTTGCTGTGGCTAGGACCTTCAATACTCTCCTGAATAAAAGTGGTGGGAATGGGCATCCTTTTATTGTTCCTGATATTGGACAAAATATTTTTTACTGTTGAATATGATGTTGGCTGTAGGTGTTTTGTATATGACCTTTATTAGGTTGAGATACATTCTCTGTGTATCTGTTTTCTTGAGAGTTTTTATCATAAATTGATGATGAATTTTGTCAAAAGCTTTTTCTGGATCTGAGATGATCATATGATTTTATTCTTAAGTTTGGTAATGTGGTCTGTCACACTGATTGATTTGTGGGTACTGAACCATCTTTTGTTCCTGAGCTACGTTCTACTTGATCATGGTGTATGTTTCTTTTAATGTAAAGCACAATTTTGTTGGTTAATATTTTGTTAAGTATTTTTGCATCTATGTTCATTAGTAATATCGGTCTGTAATTTTTTTACTTATTGTGTCTTTGTCTGGTTTTGGTATCAGGGTAAATCTGGCTTCATATAGTAAGTTTGGAAGCATTCCTTTTTCTTCAAATCTTTGAAATAATTTGAGAAGCATTGGTGTTAAGTCTAACTATTTGGTAGAATTTACCCATCAAGCTGTTTGGTCCTTGACTGTTGTTTGTGGGGATTTTTTATTACTGATTATATTTTGATGTTATTAATTAATTAGCCTGTTGATGTCTTTTATTTCTTCCTGATTTGGTCTTGGGAGATTGTGCATTTCTAGAAATCTTTCCATTTCTTCTAGGTTGACCATGTTATTGGTGTGTATAGTATTATATTGGTGTTCATAGTCATCTCTTATGAGTCTTTGTATTTCTATAGTGTTGGTTGTTACTTCTCTTTCATTTCTGATTTTCTTTTCTTTCTTTTTGGCTGCACTGTGCAGTTTATGGAATCTTCCCTGGTCAGGGATTGGACCCAGCCCACTGCATTGAAAGCCTGGAATCCTAGCCACTAGACTACCAGGCAAGTCCCTGATTTTATTTATTTGGATCTGCTTATTATTATTTTTTGATGAGTCTGACTGAAGGTTTATCACTTTTGTTCATCATTCCTTTCTGAAAAATAATTTATTTATTTATTTTGGCTGTGCTGGGTCTTCCTTGCTGTGAGGGCTTTACTCTCGTTGTTGCAAGCAGGGGCTGCTCTCTAGTTGCGGTGTGCAGGCTTCCCGTTGCGGTGGCCCACCTTGTTGAGGAGCACAGGCTCTAGGGCATGTGGACCCCGTGGTTGTGGTTTCCGGTCTCTAGAGCGCAGGCTCAGTGGTTGTGGCGCGTGGTCTTGTTACTCCATGGCGTGTGGTATCTCCCTGGATCAGGGATTGAACCTGTGTCTCCTGCATTGACAGGTGGATTCTTTACTGAGCGACCAGGGAAGCCCCAGTTTTATCTTTTCTAAGAACCAGTCTTAGTTTCACTAGTCTTAGTTTCATTAATCTTTTCTTTTTTCTTAAAATGTTTTATTTCATTTATAGTTGACCCCTGAATAGCTTCACATATCAGCTTTGACTCCTTGCTTGCCAGGATGGTCATTCATGCTGTCCCTTTTTGTTGGCCATTGGCTAAGGAACATAGAATTATGCCACTCATGGACCTGGAGGCTTGCTTTGACTAATCGTGGGGGTAGTCTTTGTTCATTCAGTTATTATTAAGACAGTATCCAGTAAAGGGACATAGAAAAATGAGTAAGAAATAGTTTCCTCTAAAATTCATAGTGAATTGAGTATGAGAAAACATTTCTATGTAATTAATATTTAAGACAAATTATGAAAGTATAAAATAAGAATTTGCAAAGAGTGATTTCCTTAACTTTTTAAGATTTTTTTGTTTTATTTCTATATAAGAAGACAGAGTAAATAATAAGATAACTGGCTATAGATGTTTACTTTATGATAAGATCCTCAGTGTTAATCTGCCATTTTGTCATTGAAGCTCTAGTAGAGGCTTTATATAGCTGTTATATATAATTATATCTCTGTTTGCAGGCTTTTGTTTTCCAAGCATCTGGCTCATTTGAAGGCTTCTTTAATTATAACAACACTAGCATTTTTCTTATAGATCCTGTAGTAGGAACAAGCTTATCTCTAGGTCAGTGATCCCTAAATTATTTTGAATACATACCACAGTTGATTAAAACACTTAAGATGTAATTCTAATAGGTATACATATTTATCTCTGATAATACATGTTGATCATATACTAATGTATGACTTGCATCATAAAAAATAGAAAAACATAGATAAAAGGAAGAAATTATGATGAAATAAACTGTTTAAAAATGTCCTGCTTCCCTGGTGGCTCAGAGGGTAAAGCATCTGCCTGCAATGCAAGAGACCTGGGTTCAATCCCTCGGTCAGGAAGATCCCCTGGAGAAGGAAATGGCAATCCACTCCAGCACTCTTGCCTGGAAAATCCCATGAACAGAGGAGCCTGATAGGCTACAGTCCATGGGGTTGCAAAGAGTTGGACACGACTGAGCGACTTCACACTTTCACTTTCATATACTTATACTAAGGTTCGTGATAATAAGTTACTGATGGTAAGATGTGATTTCACAGTTCAAGTGTCTTTATAATTTCTCCTTTCTAAAATTATTGTCATATCTGAGATTTATTAACGCTAATGAAGAGTTTGAAGTAGCAATAAGGAAGAAACACTTCTGCCATATACTTATTGTTTGTTTGTGATTATGTAGTTGGAATTTCTTCAGTATAGACTCTTTCCTGTGGATGCTGTTGTTAGCACTTCATATTATGAAACTCCTTTTCTATTAGGATACTGCATATCTTGACACATTACCATGTGATATACCATCCCACAGAGGGCGTGTTATTCTATATACTGAATATTAGTAATCTTAATTATAAATAGAAGTGACAATATTACCTTTTTGCATCTGCTTGGGATAATTTACTTAACTCGCTTGGGATAATTTACTTAACTCACTTTGGAAATCACCGCTCTAGTCATGCTTAGGTCAATATGTCTCATCTAAAGATATTTATTCTTTTTAGAGAGTTACTTCTTCTCCTGAAACAATGACTTATTTTTCTGAGCCTGTTGTTCCTCAACTTCAGAAGGCATTTATAAGATAAAATAATGTAGTGATAGAAATGGTTTTGAGGGTTATGAAAATATCATGGTTTTACACTTGAAGCTGTTAGGCATGGTTGAGATTGCTTCTCTTTATAAGATGAAATTTTATTGTGATATTAATAATGAAAAGTTGTTCCTTCTTTTCGCTGGTTATATTAAGTATAGTTTCAGAAATGTAAAACCTAGAGTTTATTTTACAAATTATTTGTTTCTTTAAAATGACAATAGAGGGCACTGTGGCATTTAGTTTTTCCACAGTCTTTTAAAATTGGAAAGTTGTTGCTATTTTTAATGTGTGATGCAGTGTATCTGTTCAACTGATCTATTGAAGAGTGATAAAACTCTTTGTTCTTTGCTTTTTCACTCTGTGGAACTATAAAATTTTGTTGAGTACTGGGAAATTTGAGGTGTGGTATCTTTCTGGGTTCTACATTTGCTTTACTTTAATGGGTAAAAGAAATTCTTTTTTAAATTAATGATTTTTGTAAATCTGTTCAGTAATCTTTAAACTTTGCCTCTGTAAGATTTTTCTTGAGTAAAATTAGTGCTATGAGAAAAATAGCTTTTGGTAAATATTGTTAGAGATTTAATTAAACTTTTAAATATTAATTAATATTTAAGCTTTTGAAAGTTATTTTTGTAGGTTTTAGCATCTGTAGTTCATATTTATTTGCCTACAGGCTGTCAAAGATAGCATGCGAGAGTGACAGCTTACCCTTGTGTTATATCATTCACTTCAGAAGCTAGTCAGTCCGTCTGACAGGAGGTGTATGTGTTTATTCATACATAAAATTTCTTTAAGGAAATTATTTGAAAACCCCATTTATGAATTAAGAGTTGATAAACGCTTATTGGGTTGTATAGATAACCAATATATGTCTACTGGGTTGTGTAGCTAACACTCGGTGACAGAAAACAGTATTTATAATACACTTGCAATGTATTGTAAATGTAGAAGAGTTAAAAATCTCAGCTGTTACTTCAGTCATTCTGTTATAAATTAGTTGAAAATAGTCATAAATGACTACAGTTTATTACATTTGCCTGTGATTCAGTGGTTATTTCCTAGAACTTTCTTGGTGTTTCATTGCCAGTCTATGAAAAAGGAAATTGAAAACCTCTGACACAGACAAGATCAGGTAGCAAGACAATGATATTGTCAGTGAGATATCTTAATAGCTGTTTTCCAAACCTATACCCAAACTACCAGTATATTTATCAGGTATTAATTTTTCTTCCTGAGATCTATTTAAAATCTAGAAGTATGCTTGACTTTTTATTTCTCCACACCTTCTCCAGCATTTATTTCTATTCTTTTGACAGTAGCCATTCTAACAGGTGTGAGGTGATATCTCATTGTGCTTTTGGCTTTCATTTCACTGATGACTAATGATGTAAAGCATTTTTTCATGTACCTGTTGGCCATCTGTATGTCTTCTTTAGACAAATGTCTATTCAGATCTTATATCCATTTTTCAATTGGATTGTTTGTTCCTGTTCTTGAGTTGTATGAGTGCTTTATATATTTTGCATGTTAGCCCCCTATGAGATATATGATTTGCAAATATTTTCTTCTTTGTGTTGGTTGTCATTTCATTTTATTGATAGTTTCAGTTGCTAGGCAGAAACTTTTTATTTAATATAGTCCCACTTGTTTTTTTTTTTGTTTTGTTTTTGCATTTGTTGTCAGGTTAAAAAAATCATTACCAAGATGTAAATCAAAGAGCTTACTGTCTATATTTTTCTTCTAGTGGTTTTATGGTTTCCAGCCTTACATTCAGATCTTTAGTTCATTTTGAGTTGATTTCTGTGTATGGTTCAGTTTCATTTATTTTAATGTCCAACTTTCCTAACACCATTTAGAACAGGCTGTGATTTCCCCAGTGTATATTCTTGGCATTTTTGTTGTTAATTAATTCACCATATACGCATGGGTTTATTTCTAGGTGCTGTGTTCTGTTTTGTTGATCTACGTGTGGTTTTATGCCAGTGCAATGCTGTTTAAATACTAGTGCTTTGTTAGTATAGTTTGAAATCAGGGATCATGATGCCTCAAGCTTTATTCATCATTCTCAAGATTCTTGGGCTGTTTGGTTTAATGGTTCCACAAATTTTAGGAATTTTTGTCCTATTCTTGTAAAACATATCATTAGAAGTTTCATAGGGTTACATTGAATCTATAGTTGTTGATATTCATTTGCCCACTCATGTCTGACTATTTGTGATCCCATGGACTGTAGCAAGCCAGGCCTCCCTGTCCCTCATCATCTCCTGAAGTTTGCCCAAGTTCATGTCCATTGCATTGGTGATGCCATCCAGCCATCTCATCCTCTGACACCCTCTTCTCCTTATGCTCTCAATCTTTCTCAGCATCAGAGACTTTTCCAGTGAGTTGGCTGTTTGCATTAGGTGACCAAAATACTGGAGCTTTAGCATCAATCCTTCCAGTGAATATTCAGGGTTAATTTACATTAAGATTGACTGATTTGATCTCCTTGCTGTGCAAGGGACTCTCAGGAGTCTTCTCCAGTGCCACAGTTCAAAGGCATCAATTCTTTGGCACGCTACCTTCTTTATGGGCCAGCTCTCACAACTGTACGTGACCACTGGGAAGATGGTAACCTTGTATATGGACCTTTGTTGGCAGAGCGATGTCTCTGCTTTTCACTGTGTAGGTTTGTCATAGCTTTCCTGCTGAGAAGCAGTTGTCTTCTGATTTTGCAGACTCCATCCACAGTGATTTTCAGACTTAAGAAGAGGAAATCTGTCACTACTTCCACCCTTTCCTCTTTTGATTGCCATGAAGTAATGGGGCGAGATGCCATAATCTTTGTTTTTTCATTATTTAGGTTTAAGCCAGCTTTTTCATTTTTCTCCTTCACCCTCATCAAGAGGTTCTTTAGTTCCTCTTCTCTTTCTGCCATTAGAATGGTATCTGTATATCTGAGATTGTTGATGTTTCTCCCGTCTATCTTGATTCCAGCTTGTAACTCACCCAGCCTGGTATTTTTCTCATGATGTGCTAAGTGTATAGGTTAAATAAACAGGATGACAACAGACAGCCCTGTTGTACACCTTTTTCAATCTGGTTGTTCCATACAGTGTTCTAACTGTTGCTTCTTGACCCACATACAGGTTTCTCAGGAGACAGGTAATATTGTCTACCTCTTTAAGAGCTTTCCACAATTTGTTATGATCCACACAAAGACTTCAGCGTAGTTGATGAAACAGAAGTAGATGTTTTTCTGGAATTCCCTTGCTTTCTCTGTGATCCAGTGAATGTTGACAGTTGACCTCTCGCTCCTCTGCATTTTCTAAATCCAGCTTGGATGTCTGGAAGTTCTTGGTTTGCATAATGCTGAAGCCTAGCATGCAAGATTTTAAGCATGACTTTACTAGCATGGGAGATGAGTGTAGTTGTCTCATGTTCTGAACATTCTTTAGTGCTGCTCTTCTTGGGAACTGGGATGAGGATTGACCTTTTCCAGTCCTGTGGGCACTGCTGGGTCTTCCAGAGTTGCTGACATTTTGAGTGCAACACTTTGATAGTATCATCTTTTAGAGTTTTGAATGGCTCTACTGGGATTCCATCACATCTACTAGCTTTATGGACAGCAGTACTTCCTAAAGCTCAATTGACTTCACACAACAGAATGTCTGGGTCTGGGTGGCTGACCATACCATCATTCTTATTCAGTTCATTAAGGTCTTTTTTTTGTACAGTTCTTCCATGGATTCTTTCCATCTCTTCTTGATCTCTTGTCCTTCTACTAGGCCTCTACTGTTTCTGTTCTTTATTGTGCCCACCTTTGGGTGAAATATTCCCTTGATATTTCATATTTTCCTAAAGCAGGCTCTAGTATTTCCCATTCTGTTGTTTTCCTCTGTTTTTATGCATTGTTCATTGAAGAAGACCTTCTTGTCTCTCCTTGCTATTCTTTGGAACTCTGCATTTGGTTGGGTGTACCTTTCCCTTTCTCCCTTGCTTTTCACTTCTCTTTGTAAAGACTCCTCAGATAACCACTTGGCCTTCTTGCTTTTCTTTTTCTTTGGGATGATTTTGTTTGCTGCCTCTTGTACAATATTATGGACCTCTGTCCATAGTTCTTCAGGCATACTGTTTACTGTATCTAATCTCTTGAATCTATTTGTCACCTCCACTGCATATTCATAAGGGATTTGATTTAATTTGTACCTGGCTGGCCTAGTGGTTTTCCCCAATTTCTTTAGATTTAAGTCTGAATTTTGCTATGAGAAGCTGATCATCTGAGCCACAGTTAGCTCCAAGTCTTGTTTTTGCTGACTGTATACAGCTTCTCCATCTTTGGCTACAAAGGATGGAATCAATTTGATTTCAGTATTGACCATTTGGTGATGTTCATGTGTAAAGTTGTTTCTTGTGTTGTTGAAAAAAGGGTGTTTGCTATGACTAGTCCATTCTCTTAGCAGAATTCAGTTAGCCTTTAGTCTTTGCCCTGCTTTATTTTATACTCCAAGACTGAACTTGCCTGTTACTCCAGGTATCTCTTGACTTTCCACTTTTGCATTACAATCCCAGTGATGAGTAAAACATCTTTTTTTTTTTTTTTGGTATTAGTTCTAGGAGGTCTTATAGGTCTTCATAGAATAGATCAACTTCAGCTTCTTTGGAATCTGTGGTAGGGGCATAGACTTGAATTACTGTAATGTTGAATTGCTTGCCTTGGAAGTGAACTGAGATCATTCTGTCATTTTTGAGATTGTATCCAAGTACTGCATTTCAGACTCTTTTGTTGATTATGAGGGCTACTCCATTTCTTGTATGGGATTCTTGCCCACAGTGGTAGATATAATGGTCATCTAAATTAAATTCTCCCATTCCCATCCATTTTAGCTCACTGATTCCTAAGATGTCGATGTTTGTTCTTACCATATCCTGCTTGACCAAGTCCAATTTACCCTGATTCTTGGACCTAACATTCCAGGTCTCTATGCAATACTGTTCTTTGCAGCATCAGACTTTGCTTTCATCACCAGACACATCCACAGCTGAGCTCCACTTCCTCTTTGGCCCAGCTGCTTCATTTTTTTCTGGGGCTATTAGTTGTCCTCCATTCTTCCACATTAGCATGTTGGACACCTTCCAACCTGGGGGACTCACCTTTCAGTGTCATATTTTTTGTTTTTTTTTAATACAGTTCCTAAGATTCTCACAGCAAGTATACTGAGGTGGTTTGCCGTTCGTTCCTCCAGTGGATCAGGTTTTGTCAGAACTCTCTACTATAACCCGTCTGTCTTGGGTGGCCCTACATTATTGTTCAGTTGCTCTGCTGTGTCCGACTCTATGGCCCCATGGATTGTAGCACACCAGGGTTCCCTGTCCTTCACCATCTCCTGGAGATTACTAAAGCTCATGTCCACTGAGTCAGTGATGCCATCCAACCATCTTATCCTCTGTCATCCCTCTCCTGTCTTCAATCCTTCCCAGCATCAGTGTCTTTTCTAATGAATCGACTCTTCTCATAAGGTGGCCAAAGTATTGGAGCTTCAGTTTCAGCATCAGTCCTCGCAATGAAAATTAAGGGTTGATTTTCTTTAGGATTGACTGGTTTGATCTCCTTGCTGTCCAAGGGACTCTCAAGATTTTTTTCCAACACCACAGTTCAAAAACATCAATTCTTCGATGTATGGCTCATAGCTTCATTGAATTATGCAGGCCCTTTTGCCATGACAAAGCAGTGATCTTTAGTATGGACATTTAAAAAATATTAATTGTTCCAATATATGAGTATGGAGTATCTTTCCATTTATTTGTGTGTTCTTCATTTTCTTTCATTAATTAATGTCTTGTAGCTTTCAACATACAGGTCTTTCACCTCCTTGGTTAAGTTTATTCCTAGGCATTTTATTCTTTTGGAAAAGGATTTTAAAATTAGAAGAGCAGTTACTCTGCACTTACCAGCAGTTTGGTAAGAAATGGTTTAACATTTGGATAGCTAGTCACCAGTGTAGTACATACAGACAATTGTAGAGTAGGAAAATGTGAGAAAAATAGCTGTTAATAATAAATAAGCACACATTCTTATTGTAAAGTAATGTGCTAAATATAAAGTTAATCAACTGAAATACAAAATGTTTTAAAGAGCTATAGTTTTATTAGCTTGAGGTAATTAGAATTAGGTTAATAAAGGGGGCATGCTTTAAAATAAACAGGTAATGATATTTTATGAGCATGTTAAAGCATAAGCTGGAACAATTAGCTTTAGCTTAAATCACAGTTGCAGGGTTTATATATAAAGTGCTTAACTGTTTTTTTTTGTTGTTGTTGCTGTTGTTTAGTAAATATTTTCTTCAGTATATATTTTTGCCTCCTGTATGCTATTGCTTACAAGAAAGATCACAGTTCAGTTCAGTTGCTCAGTCGTGTCCGACTCTTTGCGACCTCATGAATCGCAGCATGCCAGGCCTCGCTGTCCATCACCATGTGAGAGTTGGACTGTGAAGAAAGCTGAGCGCTGAAGAATTGATGCTTTTGAACTGTGGTGTTGGAGAAGACTCTTGAGAGTCCCTTGGACTGTAAGGAGATCCAACCAGTCCATTCTAAAAAGGAGAAAGATCACAAATGATAACAAAGGAAGATGTGAGGAAATTCTTGGCTATCCAGTGGCTAGAACTTGGTGCTTTCACTGTCAACACGTAGGGGAGCTAAGATCCCACAAGTTGTGTGTTTTGCCCAGAATAAAGCAACAAAAATGTCAAAGTCTTCCTTTGAGAAGGAAAGTCTTCCCCTGAGACTCTGAATTTCATTTATAATGCAAACTAACTGTCTTAGTACTAGAGAGGAAGTGAAGGAGAGATTAGTATTTGATATGTAAGAAAATGAAGGGATAGGATAAGAAATTTTGTAGGAGGAGAAGGGCATTCCAAGGTCGAGGTAAGAGGGAATGCAAAGGTATTCGCTTATGTATGCAACAGTATATATTGAAAGCTTACTGTGCTAGGTGCTGGAATATAAAAGTGAAAAAAGTAGGTCAAGTCAAGTCCTTGCCCTTAGGGAGCTTACTTTGTAGAAAAGGAAACCCACCTTAATAAGACATGATGTCAAATAGTGGTAAAATGCCTCTTTCTTGGGCCTTCCCTGGTGGCTCACACAATAAAGAATCTGCCTGCAATGTGGGAGACCTGGGTTCAATCCCTGGGTTGGGAAGATCCCGTGGAGTAGGATATGGCAACCCATTCCAGTATTCTTGCCTGGAGAATCACCATGGACAGAGGAGCCTGGTGGGCTGTAGACCATGGGGTTGCAAAGAATCGGACATGACTGAGTGACTAAGCACATGGCCCAGCCTCTTTCTTACTAATCACACCCTAACATTCTTTTTCGTTGCATTTTTTATATTTTTTAAAATAACTTTATTTAGATATTAGTCACAGACAATGGTGTTTATCATATTAAAGTACATAATTTAGAGTTGTTTTTGTTTTTGTTGTTGTTGTTATATTAGCAAAGTTGTGTAGACACCACCAGTATTACAGTGATTTTAGCAGGTTTTCGTTGAATGTTTCTTCAGCATCTTTCTCTTAAGCTGCCTTCTTTTTTGTATTGCATCCTTCCTATTAGCCTCCACTAATTATCAGCTGATCATTCTGGAGAATTGCTCAGCAGTACAGTTAAATTTGGAGAGGAGTAGTTTTTGAGGTTTTGACTGCAGATGCGCTCTTCTGAGCGGTTTCTCTGGTTCTTTCTGATGACTAGCTGGCATATTATTTAGCTTGTTGCTCTTAATTAAGAAGAGTTTTTGTTTTGAGAGCACTCTTGGGCTTGAATTTCTCATACTCCATTTCAAATAAAATCCTTTACTTTAGGGAGAGCTTTAGAGCTCTTTTTTCTTATATAGCCTGACTCTCCTCCAGGGCAGTTCCTGGGCACAAGACTGGGCAGTAGCCATTGGCCTGCTGCTTCTGCTGTAGCAGCTTCTTGTACTTCTATCCTACAAGTGATATGGGGTGAGAGCAGTTGGGGTCCCAACATTTTCAGCCTCCTGCACAGTAGTAAAGCTTCTGTGTTGTAAAGTGAAGGCTGAGTGGAGGAAGGGAGCCTCTTCTCTTCTTGGCCACACTCACTAGGAATTTATTTTCTTCAATTTGGAGTTGGAGGAGATGACATATGGTAAGTCTTGACTGAAAGCTGAGAGGAAGCCAGGGCAAGGTAGTAAATGGGTTATAACTCAAATGCCACAAACTATCCTAATACCAAATTTTCCTGTAAATTTTCTTGAGTAATTTTTTTTTTTTTTTTTTTGGTTCAAATATACGCTTAGGATAATTTCTAGAGTCTTTAAGTGGTTGTTTTTAAAAATAGTATTAGTCAGTTTTGCCTGTTTCCCTGGAGAGTGGGTGCCTGATGCAACTTTCCTTATTATCCTGGGAGTGCAACTCTCTAAACTACTTAATTCTAAATCTTCCTAAAGACCAAGCATATCTTCCTAGTAAAGAAATTACTATCCCAGTTTGCTGCTGCCCCCATGAACAGAGGTTTTGGTCAGACATGAAATCCAGAGCTATCAATAATCAGAGCAGTTCTTTGCACTATCCTGTCATACTAAGGACTTTTATAATTATATGTGTGTGTGTGTGTGTGTGTATGTATGTATGTATGTATGTTTGTATATATATGTATATATGTGTATGTATGTATGTATGTACGTCATGAGCTAAAGATGTTATTGTTTAGTCGAATCAGACTCTTTGTGACCCCAGCACGCCAGAACTGGGGGTCTGCAGCATGCCAGGCTTCCCAGTCCTTCACTATTTCCTGGGTTTGCCCAAACTCATGTCCATTGTGTGGATGATGCCATCCAATCACCTCATCCTCTGTCGCCCCCTTCTCCTCCTGCCCTCAGTCTTTGGTAGCATGAGGGTCTTTTCTAATGGCTCGACTCTTCTCATCAGGTGGCCAAAGTATTGGCGCTTCAGCTTAAGCATCAGTCCTTCTAGTGACTATTCAGAGTTGATTCCCTTTAGGATTGACTGGTTTGATCTCCTTGCAGCCCAAGAGACCATCAAGAGTCCTCTCCAACACCACAATTTGAAAGCATTAGTTCTTTGGTGCTCAGTCTTTGTTATGGTCCAACTCCAACATCTATACGTGACTACTGAAAAAAAACATAGCTTTGACTATATGGATCTTTGTTGGCAAAGTGATGTCTCTACTTTTTAATACTGTGTCTAGGTTTGTCAAACTCCCACACAATTGCACTCATCTCACACGCTAGCAAAGTTATGCTCAAAATTCTCCAAGCCAGCCTTCAATAGTATGTGAACCAAAAACTTCCAGATGTTCCAGCTGGATTTAGAAAAAGGCAGAGGAACCAGATATCAAATTGCCAACATCGGTTGGATCATCGAAAAAGCAAGAGAGTTCCAGAAAAACATCTGCTCCTGCTTTGGCTATGTCAAAGCCTTTGACCGTGTGGATCACAACAAACTATGGAAAATTTTTAAAAAGATGGGCATACCAGACCACTTTACCTGCCTCCTGAGAAATCTGTATGCAGGTCAAGAAGCAACAATTTAGAACTGGACATGGAGTGATGGACTGATTCCAAATTGGGAAAGCAGTACATCAAGGCTATATATTGTCATCCTGCTTATTTAACTTATATGCAGAGTACATCATGCAAAATGCTGGGCTGGGTGAAGTGCAAGCTGGAATCAAGCTGTGTCCCCTTCTCCTCCTGCCTTCAGTCTTTCCCAGCATCAGGGTCTTTTCCAATGAGTCAGTTTTCCACATCAGATGTCCAAAGTATGGAGTTTCAACTTCAGCATCAGTTGACTCTTGCAATGAATATTCAGGACTAATTTCCTTTAGGATTGACTGGTTGGATCTCCTTGCAATTCAAGGGACTCTCAAGAGTCTTCTCCAACACCACGGTTCAAAAGCATCAATTCTTCAGTCCTCAGCTTTCTTTATTTTCCAACTCTCATATCCATACTTAACTACTGGAAAAACCATAGCTTTGACTAGACGGACCTTTGTTGGCATGGTAATGTCTTTCCTTTTTAATATGCTGTCTAAGTTGGTCATAGCTTTTCTTCCAAGGAGCGAGCGTCTTTTAATTTCATGTGTGCAGTCACCATCTGCAGTGTTTTTGGAGTCCCCCAAAATAAAGTCGGTCACTGTTTCCTTCCTGCCCCCCGCCCCCATCTATTTGCCATGAAGTGATGGGAGCGGATGCCATGATCTTAGTTTTCTGAATGTTCAGTTTTAAGCCAGCTTTTTCACTTTCCTCTTTCACCTTCATCAAGAGGCTCTTTAATTCCTCTTCACTTTCTGCAGTTTGGGTGGTATCATGTGCAGATCTGAGGTTGTTGATATTTCTTTTGGCAATCCTGATTCTAGCTTGTGATGAGTCACAAGCTGGAAAGATGTTATTAACAAGAGTTAATTTTGCCAATTTTCTGCTACTCACAGAACTCTATGGCTTTCAGTCAGCTTGTTTTATTGATTGGATTTTTCAGTTCTTTGGCTCTACTGATATGTGGATTTTCCTACATAGGGTATATGGTAGTTTTTTTTTTTGCATTCTTTCATATTCTTAGAACCATAGAGTTTATAAATATGTCAGTTGATTTGCAGTTAAGTTCTGATTTTTAAAAATGGCTTCATCTGATTTTTTTCTTATTTGTGGCTATACTGAGTCTTTGTTGCTGTGCTTGGACTTCCTTTATTTACAGAGATTGAAGGCTACTCTTTGTTGTGGTGCGTGGGCTTTTCATTTTGGTGGCTTCTTTTGTTCCTAGAGCACAGGCTCTAGGGTGCATGGGCTTCAGTAGTTGCAGATGGTGGACCCTAACGTGTGCAGGCTCAGTAGTTGTAGCGTGTGGGCTTTAGTTGCTCCTCAGCATGTGGAATATTCACAGACTAGAGATTGAACCCATGTCCCTTGCACTGGCAGGCAGAGTCCTATCCACCATACTACTGCGGAAGTCCTTTCATCTGATCTTAAATTACATTTTATAAAATAATGTTATTGACATTTGGTCATGCATTGCAGTTGTATGCAGTTTCATGCAAAAAAAAAATTCAGAAACTTAAACTTTTATCTCTTCATATATTTTCTTAGGTCCTTTCTCTCTCTCTTCTTCTGGGACCCCTGTAATGTGAATATTGGTGTGTTTAATGTTGTCCCAGAGGTCGCTTATGCTGTCTTCACTTCTTTTGTCTATGTTTTGCGGCAGTGATTTCCACCATTTTTCTTCTATATCACTTATCCATTTTTCTGCCTCAGGTGTTCTGTTATTGATTCCTTCTAGTGTATTGCTCATCTCTGTTTGTTTGATCTTTAGTTCTTGGTCTTTGGTAAACATTACTTGCATCTTCTCCATTCTTTTTCAACATCTTGGATCATCTTCACTGTCATTATTCTGAATTCTTTTTCTGGAAGGTTGCCTGTCTCCATATAATTTAGTTGATTTTCTGGGAATTTATCCTGTTCCTTTATCTGGGTCTTAATCCTATGAATTTTTATTTTGATTAATTTTCTGTGATTGTGTCTTTTGTTCTGGGAGGCTCTGGGATTGTCGTTCTTCTTGCTTCTTCTGTCTGACCCCTGTGGATGAGGCTAAGAGGCTTATATAAACATCCTGGGTAGACTCCAGAAACTAAAACTGTCTCCTTTCATTGAATGGGCAGTCCTTTCTAATTGTAGCCCTTGATTTGTTTGTCACTGAAAGTGAAAATGAAGTTGCTCAGTTGTGTCCAACTCTGTGTGACCCTATGGACTGTAGCCCGCCAGGCTCCTCCATCCATGGGATTTTCCAGGCAAGAATACTGGAGTGGGTTTCCATTTTCTTCTCCAGGGGATCTTCCTGACCCAGGGATCGAACTCTGGCCTCCCACATTGCAGGCAGACACTTTACCATCTGAGCCACCAGGGGATCCCTTGTTTGTCACTGTATAGCTCCATAAGTCACTCTTCCTGTGTTCGCTCATATTTACTCTTCTTATGACCACTGAGAGACTCTCTGTTCCTATAAATTTGCTCACATTCCTAAGAGAGAGTCCTTGGTAGGATTGAGTAGTCACACTGAATCATTTCAGATGGCACTGGAAAGCAAGTGTATTGATTTCCTTGGGTTAATCATTCACTCTTGGTTCAGCAGTGAAGAGGGGGAAGTGGGGTCACATTGCACAATACGTTTATATCTCTGCCTCAAATATTATTTAGATAATTTTTCAGCAGGAGCAAAGGTTTAACAGTTTCTTGCAAAGTGAGGTGGTAGATACAATCGAACCAATTTACTCACACTGTGTGTTTTATAAATATATGTATTTTTTACCTCAGGCTATAACTCGACATAAGTAAAATTGAGGAAACAGTAGGTAGCAATCAATTTTCTAGTAGTAAGTATGCTGTTGGGAATTCTTTTTAAAATATGACATTCACTTGTATACTGTTATAATGCTATGTGACATCTGCCTGTAATAGTGATTTATTGTGAACATTTGCTTCCATCATATTGTATCTGGCTGTTTGATTAATTTCATGTTATAAACACACATATTTAATACAGGATGTAATGATAAACTACCCATGTATATTCCTTCAGTACCTTTGGAAGGACACACAAGAAACTAATCACTGGTTGCCATTAGGGAAGATAATGCACTAGACTGGAGAACTGAGTTGGGAAGCGTGCCCTTTTATTCCATCCGAATTTTGTAATAAGTGCTACTGAAACAAGTAAGGCACTAAAAAGTAAGGAAAATGAAAGCAACAGAGTAAACAAGAACAAAAGGGAAAATAAATGGGTATGATACATGCTCTGAGGATGTAATTCTAGCTAAACATTCTTTGGTGGCCCCTGTTTGGGTTTCTTCTCACGATTGGTAAGTTCTCCATGTTGACTGATGGCTAAGTTGTGGTGATTATATTCCAGTATTTTATTATCACTTTGTTCCTTCCAACTTCAGATGATTCAGATTAGTTGCCAGGTTTCTGTTTGACATGAGATCTGTTCTTGATTTGGAATGCAAGTTAGCTGAAGTATTGCTTCATGAATAAAAAGACCATAGTGGTGACTTATGATTCTTCTTCCACTGAAGATAATTAAGGCAAGATTTTTGAGATACTTTGATCTACTATGGATGGTAAAAAATTTACTTGAGTTTTATTTTTCAAATTCTCATATTAAAAATATGTTTGATTAAGTTCTTTCTTAATATCACTTTAAAAGAATTCAGCTTTAGCAAATCTATATAATTAAGTGTGATTATGTTCAAATTTTATGTTATTGTTATATAATTTTATTTTAAACATACCACAGCTTTTCTTTTTCTTTTGCCCTTTAGCCGGCCTCAGAAAGTGTGTTTGTGCCCATTTCTACCAGCGTATCCTCTACACATCTCTACCTACTTGTATATAATTCAGCATCCAGCAGAGGTGAGTAAGGTGTTGTGAAATACACAATGTCAGGTAAGATATTAGTACACAAGAGGATGCATGCAGATGAACATAATCATCCCTTTGAGCTTTTCAGCATTTAAAAAAATAAACTGATATGCTTTATAGACAGATAAAATGTATTTCATAAAATGGTACTATTTCATAAAAACTGTGTTATTGAATGGTAGAGAGAAATTTAGAATTCCAATGAATTTATATGGAGAAAAAAATGAAATTTTGTGAGTTGAGTCAGAAATTATTGCTTTTTAAATTTTGATCTTAGCTTTTGTTCTTTGATGTCTTTCCTTGTTAAGGTAGAAGTTATTCTCAGCACTTTAGTGTTATAAAATGAAGTGTAAGTTTTTAATTCTTTAAGTGAATAGAACAAATGTGTATATCTTACATGTATTTATGAAAATGAAAATATATAAACTATGTATATATGTTGTATATAAAAACTTTTTAGTTAATGGTTTCATATATTGGGAGGATTATGCATGTAGTAGTGTGTATGTGTGTTAGTAACTCAAATGCAGTAATGAAGAGAGGAGGGAAGGATATCATAGATAATCAGAAGTTGACATCAGTACCAAACTCTTTAATGTGTGATACAGGTACAAAAATGAGTTTAGTGTAAACTGAAGTTAAAACTCTTCCAGGCTTTGAAGGAGGAATAATTTTTTCTTGTATTTCTGAAGTATTAATATACAGACTTTAACAAAGACATTCAAGGATATTAATCTGTCACTTTCCTTTTCCAAATGATAAAATAATTACTTTTATTGTGAACTGTTAGATGTTTTATTTGCTGGGCAACCTCCCCAGATGTTTTATTTGCTGGGCAACCCCCCACCCGTGTTAACAGCATGCTTTTGTTAGGACTGTGACACTTTTATCACTAGCATTATATTACTGCATTTAAACTTACAACCCGGTGTAGCTCAAATTTACATAAAATGATAGCTTATTGGCCATAACAGTTTTGACTAAAGCTTGACTTCTGCTGACAAGTGTTGGTTTCATTTCATAATACACATAGTATGGGGCATTTTCATTGTTATTTGGTTCCAGACATAAGATGGATTTTAAACTGGAGGTTTTTCATTGATTTGTGGCAATTTTAATGTTTTCATATCTTATTCCTTGTTTTCTTCATTCCTGCCTTCCCCCACTTCCTTTTCTTCTTCCCTCTCTCTGTTCTTTACTTCCTTCCTTCTTTCATGGTTAATCCACACTTTACATGATCCATCCATAATTGTATGTGCCGCAAATGTATTTCATGTATGTACAAGTCCATCTGTATTGCTTTTCTTTATCACCCAAGGAAACTGACAATCTTGTTCTAACTCAGTCTTACTGGGCTGCCTTGTGCTTAATCTCAGCATACAGTTTTCAGTCACAGAACAGGTCAGTTTGATGACTTCTCCTAAAAACTGATTGAAAACCAGTTGTATAGGCTCTAGGAAGGGGCTTTGAGGAAAGAAGACGATAGAATGGATGAAATGGTGTTTATTATGGTGGAGCATTTCAGAGAGTATGGACATGCTTATAGAAAATTAAGGATAGAAAGAAAAGAGTGTTGTGAAATATATATATATATATACACATATATACACACACACACACACATATATATATGTACACACACACATATAGCCATTAATGATGTAAATACTGTTTATTGATTTCACTAAAAGTACTAGAAGATGTAAGGGTAAGGAGTGATGTAAGAAAGCTAAATCTTCATTTATTATGAGAGGCTATAGTTATAGAGTGAGTAAGGCTCAGGAGTTTAAATTCTTCACAGCTCTGTAAACTCTGTAATCCTGGGAAAGATAACCTCTCTGTGCCTCAGTTTTGTCATTAATGAAATGGATGTAATAAAAATATACTGTGTTACTGGTTTATGGTGAATTGTCAGTGTTTAGTCACTCAGTCGTATCTGACTCTTTGCGACCACATGGACTGCAGCCCACCAGGCTCCACTGTCCATAGGGATTCTGCAGGCAAGAACACTGGAGTGGGGAAGCCTTTCCCTTCTCCAGGAGGTCTTACCAACCCAGGGATCATACCCAGGTCTCCTGCATTGCAGGCAGATTCTTTACCAGCTGAGCCACCAGGGAAGCCCAGGAATACTAGAGACGAGTAGCCTATCCCTTCTCCAGTGGATCTTCCTGACCCAGGGATCGAATCAGGGTCTCCTACATTGCAGACGGATTCTTTACCAACTGAGGGTCTGAGGGAAGAATGAGGATAGAGGGAAGGTATGAGGGAAGAGTCTTATGGTGAGTAGTAAATGAATAATACATAAAATGCACTTAGAATTGCATATATTAAGGTTACCTAATATGATGGTAATAATTGACTTTGTATGTAATATCTAAAATTGATAAGAAATAGCAAGGCACGCATAGAAATACAGACATAACCACTGGAAGGAATAGCTGGAAAAGTTAAAGCAATTGCCTCTGGGAAGTAGTATTGGGGATTGCATCTGGGAACAGTTTAAATCTTTTGGCACTGTTTGACTCTTAAACATGTGTTACTGTGACAGATGTTTGGAAGGTTGTTTACTTATGTATCAGAATCTCAGAAGTGAGGGGATGGAGAGAAGGAGACAGTGTGAGACACTGGAAATGGTCCTGGAGCCCCCGCCCCCGCCTCCTGCAGCCCTCAATCAGGGGAGCTGCCCCAGAATGCTCTTGCCAGGCTTCTTCAAGCGCCAGACTGCTGCATGTTCTTTTAGTTAAAATCCCAGCAAATTCTGACTCTCCTGATTCTGTTTGAATTTTTTATTAGGTAGATCAGTGTAACTACTCTCAGCATGTTTAAATTTACCTTTTTCATATTATTTTAATTAATACTTCCTAGATTCAGAGGTTAAAGAAGTAAACACAGATTGTTCCTAAGAGAGTAACTAACTGTGTGTATGTGTTTGTTGAATACCATTACTACAATACTTTTTGTTTCTCTGCAAAAATAAATAATGTAACTATACATTTATTTTTAATTACTTTAATACATTCATGTATAATTTTATTGTTTTATGTTATTAATTTGCTAAATAACTGATATTCATAAAAGAAGGTAAGTAATATTTGATAGTCCTTCAGGACACTGTCACTTCTTTACAGACACAAAAGTAGTCAAATTATTTACTGTGAGGATGTGTATACACACAAGATTAAATAAACTGGTAAAGATAACATTGGAGTCTATGTGCGTGCGTGCTCAGTTGCTTTAGTCGTGTCTGACTCTTTTGCGATCCCATGGACTGTATGTAGCCTGCCAGTCCATGGGATTCTCTAGGGCTCTGTCACTTATTTCATTAAGCATGACATTCCAGTTGGGCCAGTGGAAAAAAGCCAGGCAGTGACTGAGCACTGTAGGCCAGAATAACCAAGATTAGTATGAGACTGAGACACAATAGCTAATCTCCTATGACAGTTGGACTGTGAAGAAAGCTGAGCGCTGAAGAATTGATGCTTTTGAACTGTGGTGTTGGAGAAGACTCTTGAGAGTCCCTTGGACTGCAAGGAGATCCAACCAGTCCATTCTGAAGGAGATCAGCCCTGGGATTTCTTTGGAAGGAATGATACTAAAGCTGAAACTCCAGTACTATGGCCACCTCATGCAAAGAGTTGATTCATTGTAAAAGACTCTGCTGCTGGGAGGGATTGGGGGCAGGAAGAGAAGGGAATGACAGAGGATGAGATGGCTGGATGGCATCACCGACTCAATGGAAGTGAGTTTGAGTGAACTCAGGGAAATGGTGGTGGACAGGGAGACCTGGCATGCTGCGATTCATAGGGTTGCAAAGAGTCAGATATGACTGAGCGACTGAACTGGCTGAACTGACTCTACTAGGCTTAAAAATGGAACTCTTGTGACAACCAGAAAGGTGATTTTTGTGTTGGAAGTTAGGTCATTGAGAGGAAAAAACCACTGATTTATGGTGAACATTAACTATGATGATAGTTAATGCAATTTACAGAAATTGTCACTAACTTTTTCTACACGAAAACTGTATTTTATTTCTCTTTCCATACTTTATTCTTTGGATGGAAGGTCATAAATGCAGCTCACACTCAAGTAGGAAAGAGAGAGTAAACATCACCCCCACTGGAGTGGGGAGAGTTCATGTTTATTACTCGGAATTCTTCTGTGAGGAAGACTTGTCTCTTCTCTCCTATTTATTTAATATTATTTATATCAGTCTGGACTCTGTTTTATACTTTGGGTTATAATCCAAATACTATATTTATTATTTTATTGCTCAAGTTGTTCCATTGGGTGCTATTAAGATTGGCTTCTGTGTTTCTTTATTGTTCCAAACAATATGCCCAATTCTTTTGTTTTTGAACACATGTTTGCTTTTGAGGCATCAATATCTAGATAATTAGCTTCAAGTTGACATACTACAAAATGTAGTAGTCAAAAAAGTTTTTTTTTTTCAAAAAGTTTGATTCAATTTAAACACATTTACATTTTTATAATCTTAACTATTATTCAGATTAATGTTATCTTTTTGATCAGTAAACTTGTAAACAAACCCAAATAGAATAAAAATGTATACTGATAGTACTGATAAGTTGGAGAAACTGTAGCTCTGTTTTATTAAATTGTGGTCTGTAGTAAACAACTTGTAAAAATTGTATATAATGTTGTGAGTCAAATGTTCATCAGAAAATTTTTAAAGTGGGGAATTCCCTGGCAGTCCAATGGTTAGGACTTGGCACTTTCACTGCTGAGGGCCTGTGTTCAACCATCTCTGGGTGGGGAACTAAGATCCGGCATGTGCAGTGTGGCCAAAAGAAAAAGTCTTAAAAGTGTGTTTATCTAAGTAAAATCTGTATTTTAATTAATTTTTTAATTACAGGAAAACAAGGTGTTACGGACAGTTCCTCTTCTAGCAGCATGTCTCCCCAAAGATAAATGTAAAATCAAGATTGGTCGTCGCTTCAGTGAGGAAAGGTAAATTAATTTTTAGGGAAATTTAATCAAATTCTTTTTTATTTCAAAAATGATTTCCTTCAGGTTATCTATCAGACCTATAACATAGTACATTGGAAGTGGTTAAAAAATAGAATTCTGCCTTCTCCCTCAAAAGGCATGTATATTTAATGTTTGTTTCATTTTTGTTAAGATGGTTTATTTCAAGATGTTAGTGCTCTTGTCTGGAGAATCCCAGGGACAGGGGAGCCTGGTGGGCTGCCGTCTATGGAGTCGCACAGAGCCTGACACGACTGAAGCGACTTAGCAGCAGCAGCAGTACTTGTATTAGATTCAGTTCCTGTTTTTCTTTCTTTTTCTTTTATTTATATATGATATTAGTTTGTGTAAAAACATATATTCCATTTCTAGTCCATTAAGACCTTCCTAAGGTACAGTGACGAGAACTGTATCTAGTGTTCTAGTAATAGGCATGTCATATTTTTTAAAAAAATGATAGAATGTCTTCTCTTGTATTGTAAAATATTTTTTAGATGAGATCCCGTATGTATAGGAGTTTGTTAGTTGATATCTTCACAGAAAATTCTACAATACTCTGTATTATAGACCCCATTATATAAATACATATTATTTAAATTTTTCTACAAGTTGTTTCTTACCTTTGAAGCATATTTGTTGCTTTTCTGCCTATTCACAATCTTCACAATTACTTTGATCCTATCTGTACTAAATATCTGAGATTATTGATATTTCTCCTAGCAATCTTGATTCCAGCTTGTACTTCTTCCAGCCCAGCGTTTCTCATGATGTACTCTGCATATAAGTTAAATAAGCAGGGTGACAATATACAGCCTTGACGTACTCCTTCTCCTATTTGGAACCAGTCTGTTTGTTGTTCTATGTCCAGTTCTAACTGTTGCTTCCTGACCTGCATATAGGTTTCTCAAGAGGCAGGTTAGGTGGTCTGGTATTCCCATCTCTTTCAGAATTTTCCACAGTTTGTTGTGGTCCACACAGTCAAAGGCTTTGGCATAGTCAGTTAAGCAGAAATAGATGTTTTTCTGGAACTCTTGCTTTTTGATGATCCAGAGGATGTTGGCAATTTGATCTCTGGTTCCTCTGCCTTTTCTAAATCCAGCTTGAACATCAGGAAGTTCACAGTTCATGTATTGCTGAAGCCTGGCTTGGAGAATTTTGAGCATTATTTTACTAGCATGTGAGATGAGTGCAGTTGTGTGGTAGTTTGAGCATTCTTTGGCATTGCCTTTCTTTGGGATTGGAATGAAAACTGACTTTTTCCAGTCCTGTGGCCACTGCTGAGTGTTCCAAATTTGCTGGCATATTGAGTGCAGCACTTTCACAGCATCATCTTTCAGGATTTGATACAGCTCAACTGGAATTCCATCACCTCCACTAGCTTTGTTCATAGTGATTCTTTCTAAGGCCCAGTTGACTTCACATTCCAAGATGTCTGGCTCTAGGTGAGTGATCACACCATCGTGGTTATCTGGGTCATGAAGATCTTTCTTGTATAGTTCTTCTGTGTATTCCTGCCACCTCTTCTTGATATCTTCTGCTGCTGTAAGGTCCATACCATTTCTTTCCTTTACTGAGCCCATCTTTTCATGAAATGTTCCCTTGGTATCTCTAATCCATAACCTCAGATATGCAGAAGACACCACCCTTATGGCAGAAAGTGAAGAGGAACTAACAAGCCTCTTGATGAAAGTGAAAGAGGAGAATGAAAAAGTTGGCTTAAAGTTCAACATTCAGAAAACGAAGATCATGGCATCTGGTCCCATCATTTCATGGGAAATAGAAGGGGAAACAGTGGAAAGTGTCAAACTTTATTTTTTGGGCTCCAAAATCACCTCAGATGGTGATTGCAGCCATGAAATAAAAAGACGTCTGCTCCTTAAAAGGAAAAGTTATGACCAACCTAGATAGCTTATTAAAAAGCAGAGATATTACTTTGCCAACAAAGGTCTGTCTAGTCAAGGCTATAGTTTTTCCAGTGGTCATGTATGGATGTGAGTTGGACTGTGAAGAAAGCTGAGTGCTGAAGAACTGATGCTTTTGAACTGTGGTTTTGAAGAAGACTCTTGGGAGTCTCTTGGACTTCAAGGAGATCCAACCAGTCCATCCTAAAGGAGACCCAATCCTGGGTGTTCATTGGAAGAACTGATGCTAAAGCTGAAACTCCAGTACTTTGACCACCTCATGCGAAGAGTTGACTCATTGGAAAAGACCTTGATGCTGGGAGAGATTGGGAGCAGGAGGAGAAGGGGACGACAGAGGATGAGATGGCTAGATGGCGTCAGTGACTCGATGCACATGAGTTTGGGTGAACTCTGGAAGTTGGTGATAAACAAGGAGGCCCGGCGTGCTTTGATTCATGGGGTCACAGAGTCGGACATGACTGAGCGACTGAACTGAACTGATACTAAATATATATTTAGGTGAAAATTTTAATTTTTCTTGAATATATGGAGATTTCTTTCCCAGTTCACTTATGAAAATGCTAAGTAAGATTAGTGCCAGCACCAAGCCTAAGGAATTTACCAAACGTTTTTCTTCCTTTATTATTTTATCTTTGTATTATGAAAATAACATCATATTAGAAGTTTATAAAATAGTTTTTTTCCTTTTCTGAAATTATTGTTAGGCATTCTTTATGTATATATTTACAGTTTGAATTGCTTTGCCCTGCAGAAGTGAACTTTTGTCTGGGCTTGGTGCTGCTGTTTCAATTTTGCCATTTTGTTGGGAATGTAAGCACTATCCAGAGCTCTTTTGGGGAGCAACCAAATAATTTACACTGTGACACTTCTTTCACACACAGAGGCTCTTTATAATGATAGTTTCTTTACAATTCTTAGATAGATATGGATATATAATTTGCCAACTTGGACCTTGTTTTTTTTTTTGCAAAAATGGTGAGTATCTTGGTGGTAGAAGTGGAAACTATCTGGGTTGTCCCCTGACATTTGGCTCTCTAACCCTTCCACAAATGTGCTCGGGGATGAGAAACTTCATACTTTTCTAAATTGTGTAGCTTATTTTGAGCCTATGTTATTAAGTTCAGTTTTTTGACGGTGCCTAATATAGTGCTTATGCAGTAAATTTTCATTCACTCTTGGATTTTAAACTAAAGCTGATTAAGAATATTGTTTTAATATTAGTCTAGTAATTAAATGATTGGTTTAGTTTTCTGTTATAGTGTTTATGATATTACTGTGAGGGGATAAGAGGCCTATTACTTTTGGTGTCCTTTGTAAATAGAACTTAAAAGTACTTACTATCATAGGTTTTTAGCCATTCAGTTCAGTTCAGTCGCTCAGTCGTGTCCAACTCTTTGCGACCCCATGAATCGCAGCACGCCAGGTCTCCCTGTCCATCACCAACTCCCGGAGTTCACTCAGATTCACGTCCATCGAGTCAGTGATGCCATCCAGCCATTTCATCCTCTGTTGTCCCCTTCTCCTCCTGCCCCCAATCCCTCCCAGCATCAACGTCTTTTCCAATGAGTCAACTCTTCGCATGAGGTGGCCAAAGAATTGGAGTTTCAGCTTCAGCATCATTCCTTCCAAAGACATCCCAGCGTTGATCTCCTTCAGAATGGACTGGTTAGATTAGTATATAAGAATACTGGCACAAAGACAGAAATATAGATCAATGGAACAAAATCGAAAGCCCTGAGATTAACCCACATACCTATGGACACCTTATCTTCGACAAAGGAGGCAAGAATATACAATGGAGTAAAGACAGTCTCTTTAACAGGTGGTGCTGGGAAAACTGGTCAACCACTTGTAAAAGAATGAAATTAGACCCCTCTCTAACACCATACACAAAAATAAACTCAAAATGGATTAAAGATCTAAATGTAAGACCAGAAACTATAAAACTCCTAGAGGAGAACATAGGCAAAACACTCTCCGACATAAATCACAGCAGGATCCTCTATGATCCATCTCCCAGTATACTGGAAATAAAAGCAAAGATAAACAAATGGGATCTAATTAAAATTAAAAGCTTCTGCACAACAAAGGAAACTATAAGCAAGGTGAAAAGACAGCCTTCTGAATGGGAGAAAACAATAGCAAATGAAACAACTGACAGACAACTAATCTCAAAGATATATAAGCAACTTATGCAGCTCAACTCCAGAAAAATAAATGATCCAATAAAAAAATGGGCCAAAGAACTAAATAGGCATTTCTCCAAAGAAGACATACGGATGGCTAACAAACACATGAAAAGATGCTCAACATCACTCATTATCAGAGAAATGCAAATCAAGACCACAATGAGGTATCATTTCACACCAGTCAGAATGGCTGCGATCCAAAAGTCTACAAGCAGTAAATGCTGGAGAGGGTGTGGAGAAAAGGGAACCCTCTTACACTGCTGGTGGGAATGCAAACTCGTACAGTCATTATGGAAAACAGTGTGGAGATTCCTTAAAAAATTGCAAATAGAACTGCCTTATGACCCAGCAATCCCACTGCTGGGCATACACACTGAGGAAACCAGAATTGAAAGAGACACATGTACCCCAATGTTCATTGCAGCGCTGTTTATAATAGCCAGGACATGGAAGCAACCTAGATGTCCATCAGCAGATGAATGGATAAGAAAGCTGTGGTTCATATACACTATGGAATACTACTCAGCCCTTAAAAAGAATAAATTTGACTCAGTTCTAATGAGATGGATGAAATTGGAACCGATTATACAGAGTGAAGTAAGCCAGAAAGAAAAACACCGATACAGTATACTGACACATATATATGGAATTTAGAAGACAGTAATGATGACCCTATATGTGAGACAACAAGAGACACAGAGGTATAGAGTGGACTTTTGGACTCTGAGGGAGAGGGAAAGGGTGGGATGGTTTGGGAGAATGGCAGTGAAGCATGTGTATTTTCCTGTAAGAAACGAAGCGCTAATCTATGTTTGGTGTAGGATGCAGGATGCATGGGGCTGATGCACAGGATGATTCGGGTGGAGGATGTGGGGTGGGAGGTGGGAGGGGGCTTCGGCATTGGGCGATTGTGTTCACCTATGGCTGATTCGTGTCGGTGTATGGCAAAACAAATACAGTATTGTAATTAAAAAAATAAATAAATTTAATTAAAAAAATTAAAAAAAAAAAAAAAAGAGTTGGGCTTTGTATATTAGCCCTGTATGCTATGATTTTCTAAGTTTATTTGTTAGTCATAGAAATTGTTTTGTAGATTCTCTAGAACTTTATATGTAAGTAGCATTTATGTCATTTATATGCCTTTTCTGTTGCTTATGGCTTTTATTTCTTTTTCTTGCCTTATTGCAGTAACTGGGACTTTCAGTATGTACAATGTGTATTATGAGTGGCAAAGCCTGTATCTTTACCCTGATCCTAATCTCAAGTGACATTGTTAAAACTGATATTAACTGTATATTTTTGTAGATGCCATTTATTAGTTCAGAGATGATACCATATATTATCTTTAATTGATTCTTTAACTTGTCTCTTTCCCCCTGAAGTTTGTTTTGTTGCTTGCAGACAGGCTGTCTTACTCATTATTATATCTTTTGTGCTAAAATCCTTTAACATGCATTTTTGAGAGAAGTTCAACAAGAATAATAAAGCTTCTGTCCTCTTCACAGACTAATTAAGACTTTTTATTTTAAACTTTTAGAGATCCTGAACTTTCAACTATTTGTCGGAAGCCTGATACGTTAATATTATATCCAGGGGCTGAAGCTGCTAATTTGGAAGAATTTATATTAGATTCTCCTGTTTATCCTTCCACAATAATCATCATCGATGGCACATGGAGCCAGGCCAAGGACATTTTCTACAAGAATTCCTTGTTCCGACTGCCTAAACAGGTACACTAGTATTTTGACCTAGAGAAAATACAAATGTATAGTTCTATGTGTAGTATGTATTTTCTCAGAGGACACGCATATGCTGTTATATATGAACATGATGGTATTTATATATAAGCATGTCTCTACATAGGTATGAATATGCTCTTGTGTATGTTTTATATATATGTAGAAAATTTCAGATTTGTCCTTATTTCTTAATTCCTACCATCAAATTTCACCATCATTTAAGTATTTAGATGTATTAAAAGTCTCAAACATTTAATCAGGAGAGTCTAAGGATTATTTATTTTATGTGTATTAATGTTTTTGTTAAATGTTACTTTTAAATATTTTGGGGATACTAAATTGCTCTTTTTCTATTGGAAATGACTTTTTATGAAGGGCTTTTTTGGTTGTTCATGATTATAATCATATAATCATTATAATCATATAATGAAATCAAAGTTTAGCTTGTTGATGTAAGTGATGATGATAAATTTCCTAACTGTTAAACTGTTCTTGTGTTACTAGAATGAACACTTATAGTATTCTTTTGATATATTGCCAAAGTTTATATTTTTAGTTAATGGCATTAAATTATAATTTATATATTTTTTGTACTTTTATTACAATATTTGAGAACTAATATAATGTTCATTTCACAAAATAGAAATTTTAGTATTTTTCTATGGCTTAGAATAGTTTAAATAATAGTTTTGCTCCTTAAAAGTTACATGGAACTCACTGGTAAAACCACCTGATCCTGGTCACTTTAAAATAACTTGAAAATACTTCTTTCAAACTCTTTTATCAGAATTATTTAAGCTTTCTACTTCTATTTGATTTGGTTTTTAATAGCTTATCTTTTTAAGGGAACTATTCCTTTCTCTTGGGTTAACAAATTGGTTGTCTGTACCTGTATATTCTTAAGTACTTAAATTTCTTTTGAATGTTTACTTTTTCTAATCTCTCTCTCTCACACACTCACATTTTCCCATGAACAGACTCAAAAAGGGTTTCCCTATTTATTGAGCTTTCAGAAGCATTAACCTTTAGATTGTTTTAATGACTATTAAACTTTATTCTTCCTTCATTAATTTGAGCTTTTCCCTTGATCCGTTTATTTCACGTTTTCAGATTTTTTTTCTTTTTGATTTTGTAAGATTTGTGCTTACTAGTGCTGTGTTTCTTTACCAAGAGTAGTTAGTTTCTTCTTTAATAATAAAGGAAGGTTGTAATATTTCTTCTTAGTGTAATTGTCATTGTTTTCTGTGGCTTTGGATTGATGTGTTTTTTTGTTATCTATAGCATTGATATAATTTATTTGTTTTGATTTCTTTCTATTCATGAACTACAATGAGTTCTTAATTCTCAAGTGCTCTAACATTTTTTGTCAGTATTTTATTTCTTATTTGTTGGATCATGATAACATTGCCAATAATATTTTGAGTAATTTTATGATATTTATGTGGGCAAGTACATGGAAAATTTTTATGCATGTTCTATGAGTATAAAAATTTATGTTCTCTATTTACCAATGAAAGTGTTTACATCTTTTAAAGTTTGTTATTTACAGTTTTTTCTTTAAGCTTTTATTTTTGGCATACTTTGGATATTTTATATTGAAACAGGTATATGAAAAACTGCTATTTGTATATTTTTAATGAAATTATTCCTATACTTTCAATAGTTTTTATATACTTTTCTACACTCACTCCTTTTGGGTTTATACAAGCCATGCACTTAGTGAAAAATAGCTGTGAAGCCCTAATTCTGAGATTTTTAATATCAAATTTTTATAGTTTTCATTCCTTTTAACTAAAATGTCGGCATCGTTTTCGATGAAACTCAGCTTACATGTTGAATGTGTTGAATGGGCCAGTACTATTTCCAAGTACTTTACATATATTTGTTTAATCTTTCCCCAGATTCCACGATATAAGTATTGTTAATTGTATTAGTTAACTTCACTTTAGATCATATAACTACTTCATAACAGAACTGTGGTTTGAATCTATCTAGTTTAGAGCCACAGCTTATGGTCTTAAAGTACTGTACCACTTCTGAAATGGAAAACTTTCATCTGGAATGTTTATATATATATATATATATATATATATATATTTTTTTTAATGGCTTCTGTAGCTTTATTTAACTTCTGAAGTAGTTCCTGTGTTCACAAGAACCAACTCATTGAAGGCATAGATAATGTTAGAATGTGGCACATTTCAGGTTAAATTTTATGTTTACATTCCCTTTTCCAGGGGATCTTCCCAACTCAGGGATCAAACCTAAGTCCCTGGCATTGCAGGCAAATTCTTTACTGTTCAGCCACCAGGGAAGTGTGTGTTTGCATTACATTTAGATATTTCTTAGTATAAAGAAAAAGTTTGATGAAAGTGTTACATTTGTAAAACATTTGTGCAAATACTTGATTTTTTTTTTCTTTTGTGCACAGTTATGTCATGTCTGCAACTCTAAGCTTTCATTTTGCGGTAACTACATGACTACCACAGAAATGAAGTACATAGTCACATTAAAAAATTAAAAGCCATTTTAAAAATGAAAATTCACCAAAACTATTTTTCTCTTTTAAATTTAGTAGCAGATAAGGAAATAGGTAAATTAATTTTCCTAGTCCTACTATGCCATACTTTTCTATCATCTTTTTCTCTTCTTGTTTCTGCAAACTAGAAGCAAATGTAGGTAGATTATATATTAAACCTTTAAATGGGTATCTCACAACCAGAACATAGGAGAAAATGCCTAAACATCAGATAGGTTTAACATGGGGGAAAATATCACCATAAACTAAAGTGAAAAGGCAAATGGCTCTTGAGAAGAGTATGAATCAGCAAAAGGCTTCATAAACTTGGAGTTCTTAGAAATTAATAAGGTAAAGGCAGAAATCTCGGGTCTTCAATATAAAAACAAAATTCACAAAATAGAATGTACTTTTAATAACATCATCACTTACTCTAATAATCATATGATAGACAAGATACAAAGTTGTGAGCTTTGATGCTGACATAACTTCAAACTTATAGAAAAATTTCACAAATAGTACAAAGTTCCCTCAGATACCCTCAGCTGTTAACTTTATGCCATATATCACTCTGTCTCTGTATAATTATGATTTTCTAAACCTTTTGAGAGTAAGGAATAGATATTCAAGTTTTACTTTTTGGAATTGAAATTTTGCTAGCTCTAGGCCAGAAAGATGATTTTTTTCCTAAATATTTTTCTTGAAATAAAAAATAGTAATTAAAACATGACAAAATTTATAAAAACTCTTTTATATATCTTGAGAAGTTTCATCTTAATGTATTTTAGAAATATGAATCATTGTAAAAACAATAATATGCATTGCTTTTTAGAGTATCATAGTATTCAGCCCCAATATATGAGTTTGACTTAGAAAATATACGTTTCTAGAAGTTGTGGCAAAAAAACCCAATGAAATCTGTATACTTACTCTTTTGAAAACTTATAAATATATTTTGTACATAAATTTTATATGGTATATATACAGTATATAAGTATATATTCAGTTCAGTTCAGTTGCTCAGTTGTGTCCTACTCTTTGCGACTCCATGAACCACAGCACGCCAGGCCTCCTTGTCCATCATCAACTCTCGGAGTCCACCCAAACCCATGTCCATTGAGTCAGTGATGCCGTCCAGCCATCTCATCCTGTGTCATCCCCTTCTCCTCCTGCTCTCAATCTTTCCCAGCATCAGGGTCTTTTCAAATGAGTCAGCTCTTTGCATCAAGTGGCCAAAGTATTGGAGTTTCAGCTTCAACATCAGTTCTTCCAATGAACACCCAGGACTGATCTCCTTTAGGATGGACTAGTTGGATGTCCTTGCAGTCCAAAGGACTCTCAAGAGTCTTTTCCAACATCACCACTCAAAAACATCAATTCTTTGGTGCTCAGCTTTCTTTATAGACCAACTCTCACATCCATACATGACTACTGGAAAAACCATAGCATTGACTAGACAGACCTTTGATGACAAAGTGATGTCTTTGCTTTTTAATATGCTGTCTAGGTTGGTCATAACTTTCCTTCCAAGGAGTATGCATCTTTTAATTTCATGGCTGCAATCATCATCGGCAATGATTTTGGAGCCCAGATAAATAAAGTCAGCCACTGTTTCCCCATTTATTTGCCATGAAGTGATGTATGTATATAAACATAAATATATACAAACAGAAATAGATGAGATGAATTGAAAAGTGGATTTTTACTTTTTGAAAAGTATTGATTTTTAAATGTTACTATACACATATCCTTAGACACATATCTAGTTATAAAATGATATTGGTAATTAAAGTGATTATATAGTAAGGTCTGAACTGTCTTCTGTAACATTAAAAATTCGCTTGTTTTTAGTATTTCTCCCATTTCTTGAAAACATTTCCTGTATATGTGATGTTTTTTACTTATTAACTTTGTTACTCAGCTTTTCTGAAAGAAAATTTATTTTATTATATAGTGGACTTTCCTAGGGGCCTTGTTTTAATATATGATATGAGTAAATTGTATGTAACATGTCTTTCTCATGGATGACAGAAATCCAACTGAAGCTAAACAAAAGAAAGTATATAAGTCATGTTACTGGGAAACTCTGAATAGATAGGAATGGGTTCTAACTTGGCTGAATCTAGTTCTGAAGTATCTTTTGAGAATTTGCTTCCCTTTGTGTTTTGATTTTTCTCTTGTTATGAATGAGCTTCCTCCCTGCCACTGGAAGATATGTGTGGGAAGTGGTCTCCCCTGGTTTTATTTATTATAATAGAAAGACAAATTATCTTTCCCAGAGAAGAATCTTGGGTTGTTCTTTCATTGGAATAGTTGTGGATGGTGGTACCATTATTGAGAGAAGTATCACAGGAATTAGGAATAAATTCCTTAGGGAACTTGGGGTGTTGCTATCAGCAGGGTGATTTAAAATCATGAATGGGCAGAACAAAAGCCCTTAAGATAACTACAGTCTACTATACACGAGTTGTTTACTTGTAAAAGCATGCTTATTTATACATTTCTTGGTTCATTCAAAGCTACTGCTCTATATAAATAGTTTAATAATTCTTTCTCACAGTCTAGTTCACCAAAAAATGAAAAAATACATCATCTCTTGCCAGTATGAGATGTAGTTTAAAGTAATCTCTAAATAATGTAGTTTAAGTTAATTAGGTTTTATTTCTAAATGTAATTTGTCATTTCTTTTTCTATCACCTCAGTATACATACACCCATATATGTGCCTTTTGCATCAGTTTGTCTTAGTTATTATTCTTAGTTTAGTTGATCTGCTTAATTTCTGTAGTCGTATACATTTTTGCTTTAAATAAAAGAAAGAAAAAAATGACACAAAACAGAAATCAGAATTAACACCAAAGTATTGGTCTTTTCCCAAATACACAGGTGGCCTTCATACTTACATAATTGTGGGATGAAAGAATTGTAAATCTGACGCTAACTTGCTATGCTCAGTCATGTCTGATTCTTTTGTGACCCCATGGACTGTAGCATGCCAGGTTCCTCTGCCTTGGGATTTTACAGGCAAGAATACTGTAGTAGGTCGCTATTTCTTCCTTCTCCAGGGGCTCTTCCCGACCCAGAGAATGGTCCTGTGTCTCATGCATCTACTGTGTTTGCAGGCAGATTCTTTACCACTGAGACACCTGGGAAGCCCAATGCAAACATTAACTTGGCCTCCTTTTAATCTGAATTTCTAATATATCCAGGCCATTTGGTAATGAATGAATATCTCTTACCTCAGAAGAATTTTACACAGGAGACTCGACATTTGCTAGGAATAAATCTAAGGTGAATATGGAAATGTTTGTAGAGGCTTCTAGCTTTCTTCATAAACTTATTTTCAGGGAGTGTTTGCATATTCTTGCTTTATTGCCTTTAAAATTTCACTAAAGCTTGATTTCTCACTTGATAATCAGAGCACTGTTGGGAACACTCACTGGCTAAGCCATTTTTGTAAAAACTTTGCTTTGTGTCTATATAGAGCTGTTAAGGACTGGCTTATGTTACATCTAATCTGTTGCCTAATTAAAATTCATTGTTATCCTTAAAATGTTTTTTATTGAGGTGTAATTGACAGGTTATATTAGTTTCAGGTGTATAGCATAATGATTCAATATTTGTATATACTGCAAAGTGCTGTCCACAGTAAGTCTAGTTAATATTCATTCCTCTACACAGGTACAGATTTTTTTTCTTGTGATTAGAATTCTTAAGATCTACTCTCTTAGCAACTTTATTTTATTTATTTATTTTTACTTTACAATATTGTATTGGTTTTGCCATACACTGGCATGAATCCACCATGGGTGTACTTGTGTTCCCCCATCCTGAACCCCCCTCCCACCTCCCTCCCCATCCCATCCCTCTGAGTCATCCAAGTGCACCAGCCGTGAGCACCTTGTATCATGCATCAAACCTGTACTGGTGATTCGTTTCACATATGATAATTATCATGTTTCAATGCCGTTCTCCCAAATCATCCCACCCTTGCCCTCTGGCACAGAGTCCAAAAGACTGTTCTATACATCTTTGTCTCTTTTGCTGTCTCGCATACAGGGTTATCGTTACTATCTTTCTAAATAACATTTTTTTGTTTACAGTATTGTGATGGTTTTGCCATACATCAACATGAATATGACATGGGTGTACACGTGTTCCCAATCCTGAACCCCCCTTCCACCTCCCTCCCCATACCATCCCTCTGGGTCATCCCAGTGCACCAGCCCCAAGCATCCTATATCCTGCATCAAACCTAGACTGGTGATTCGTTTCTTATATGATATTATACATGTTTCAATGCCATTCTTCCAAATCATCTCACCCTCTCCCTCTCCCACAGAGTCCCAAAGACTGTTCTATACATCTGTGTCTCTTTTGCTGTCTCACATACAGGGTTATCATTACCATCTTTCTAAATTCCATATATATGCATTAGTATACTGTATTGGAGTTTTTCTTTCTGGCTTACTTCACTCTGTATAGTCAGCTCCAGTTTCATCCATCTCATTAGAACTGATTCAAATGTATTCTTTTTAATGGCTGAATAATACTCCATTGTGTATATGCATCACAGCTTTCTTATCCATTCATCTGCTAATGGACATCTAGGTTGCTTCCATGTCCTGGCTATTATAAACAGTGCTGTGATGAACACTGGGGTACATGTGTCTCTTTCAATTCTGGTTTCCTCAGTGTGTATGCCTAGCAGTGGGATTGCTGGGTCATATGGCAGTTCTATTTCCAGGTTTTAAGGAAACTCTACACTGTTCTCCATATGGCTGTACTAGTTTACAGTACAGCCAACAGTGTAAGAGGGTTCCCATTTCTCCACACCCTCTCCAGCATTTATTGCTTGTAGACTTTTGGATCACAGCCATTCTGACTGGTGTGAAATGGTACCTCATTGTGGTCTTGATTTGCATTTCTCTGATAATGAGTGATGTTGAGCATCTTTTCATGTGTTTTTTAGCCATCTGTATGTCTTCTTTGGAGAAATATCTGTTTAGTTCTTTGGCCCACTTTTTGATTGGGTCATTTACTTTTCTGGAATTGAGCTGCAGGAGTTGCTTGTATATTTTTGAGATAAACTCTTTGTCAGTTGCTTCGCTTGCTATTATTTTCTCCCATTCCGAAGTCTGTCTTTTCACTTTGCTTATAGTTTCCTTTGTTGTGCAGAAGCTTTTAATTTTAATTAGGTCCCATTTGTTTATTTTTGCTTTTATTTCCGTTATTCTGGGAGGTGGAGGGCCTCCCATAAATCACCCTGCTGTGATTTATGTCAGAGAGTGTTTTGCCTATGTTTTTCTCTAGGAGTTTTATAGTTTCTGGTCTTACATTTAGGTCTTTAATCCATTTTGAGTTTTTTTTGTGTGTGTGTGGTGGGTTAGAAAGTGTCCTAGTTTCATTCTTCTGCAAGTGGTCAACCAATTTTCCCAGCACCACTTGTTAAAGGGATTGTCTTTTCTCCATTGTATATTCTTGCGGGCTTTGTCAAAGATGAGGTGTCTATAGGTGCGTGGATAGGGCTTTCTATTTTGTCTCATTGATCTATATTTCTGTCTTTGTGCCAGTACCATAAGGTCTTGATGACTGTAGCTCTGTAGTATAGTCTGAAGTCAGGCAAGTTGATTCCTCCAGTTCCATTCTTCTTTCTCAAGATTGCTTTGGCTATTCGAGGTTTTTTGTCTTTCCATACAAATTGCGAATAATAATAAGCCGTCTATGGGGTCGCACAGAGTTGGACATGACTGAAGCGACTTAGCAGCAGCAGCAGCAGCATATATGTTTTTAAAAACACTTTCTTCCTGTGCCTTCATTTGGCATATGAATTAAGGAAGGTAACTCATGTAATTAAGGCTCAAAACTTGTGAAATTGGGATTTTGCATTTTGATGATTTGCTGTAATTTATATACTAAGGATTACCTTCTTCCTAAAAAGTGAGGTCCACCAGTTTTCAAAGACACATAGAAATTTAAAAGAATTAATTCAAAATCTAACAACTTTAGAGTTTATAAAATTTGTATTACTAAAGAGTAGATACAAGGCTGTCTTCTTAGAAACTTATAGTACCTTGTTTAATGGAATGTGTGGCACAGGCCTCATGGCATATATCAGCTCAGACTCTTGACATCAGACTGCCTGGCTTTATACTTGGCTCCACAACTTAGTTACCATTTGACATGACAGGTTATCTCTGCTCTTAGAGTCTTCATTTGGAAAACAGAAATAATAATATCATTTACGTAATAGATTGTTGTGACATTTAAATAAGATAACACACACAAAGCATTTAGCATAGCTCCTGGCTTATAGTGTGTACCTACTAAGTATTATTTACTGATAATATGTATAATGTTGTTGGATAACTAGGGCTTGCCCAAGTCATTTACTTTTTCTTAGTTAAAAACTTTGCTTCATATTACCAGATAGTAATAGAATGTAGAATATATTTCTGAAGCTAGAGGATCTTGAGTTTCAATAGACAACTGAATTAAGTTCTTAGTTCTTTCTGGAAAAATTGTATTTTTAAGGGATACATTTTAGTCTTAGCAATGATTTAATTACTTTCTTGCATCACAGTAATTAAATAATTGTTGAAAAGACTATAATTATAATTCTTGTTTAGGAATTTAATTTTTATAAAAGTAATATATTCACATGGCTGAAAGTTTAAAAGATATGAAAGAGTTTAGAGTAAAAAGTCTTCCTCTGCCTCTATACCCCATATACCCTTTTACCATTCCCAGAGGTAACCAATGTATCAAGTTCTTATGTATTTTTCCAGATTACTTTATTTATATACAACTAAATCCTCCCTTTCCTCAATATGTGGTAGACATCTGCTGCTCTGATCCTTGCTTTTTTCATTTAACAAGTTATTTTAGGACTTACTTGTATCTATAGGTGAACAGCTTCTGTATTTATTTTAACTGCCTCACTTCTTAGGTATGGATGTATGTAGTTTATTAACGATGTTAAATTATGCTTCCTTTGTCATTTGTTTTTCCTATTCAATTTTCCCCTTAATTTTCTGGCAGTAGCTTTGCGTGGGTGCTGTGCTAGTTTCTGTTCTTTCTTTTTTTGCTTACTCGTTTTCATTTGAGGCCTGTTAATGCAGGGAGGTAACTGTGAGAAAAGGGCCACAGCCCTGAGAGGAATTTTTTTATTATCTTAGGTATGCTCAAGATTTCACCCAAAGCACTATCTATAAAAGAACAGATGATTGTCTTGTACTTTCCTCAGAATAAAAGCTTCTGCTTTTCAAAAGTCACTATTAAGAGAACGAAAAGAAAAATCACAGACTGAGAGATAATATTTGCAAAGAATAGGTTGGAAAAAGAGCTGTATTCATAATATGTAATGAACTTTTAGCATTCAGTAATAAGAGAACAAACATCTCAGTTAAAGAATGGATTGGCTAAAGTTTTAAATACTTCTACCAGAAGAAAGTGGGAGAGAAAGTCCCTCAGTTCTGTTTGACTTTTTGTGACCCCATGGACTGTAGCTCCCCAGGCTTCTCTGTCTATGGAATTCACCATGGCAGAATACTGGAGGGGTAGCCATTCTGGGAGCTATGAGGGAAGCCTTCCTCAGTGATCAATGCAAAGAAATAGAGGAAAACCATAAAATGGGAAATAGTAGAGATCTCTTCAAGAAAACTAGAGATACAAAGGAAACATTTCATGCAGATGAGTGCAATAAAGGACAGGTGGTATGGACCTAACAGTAGCAGAAGATATTAAGAAGAGGTGGCAACAAAGACAGAAATATAGATCAATGGGAAAAACAGAAAGCCCAGAGATAAATCCATGCACCTATGAATACCTCATCTTTGACAAAGCTGGCAAAAATATACAATGGAGAAAAGACAATCTCTTTAACAAGTGGTGATGGGAAAACTGGTCAACCACTTGCAGAAGAATGAAACTAGGACACTTTCTAACACCATACACAAAAATAAACTCAAAATGGATTAAAGATCTATCTAAATGTTAAGACCAGAAACTATAAAACTCCTAGAGGAAAACATAGGCAAAACACTTTCTGACGTAAATCACAGCGGGATCCTCTATGACCCACCTCCCAGGATAACGGAAATAAAAGCAAAAATAAACAAATGGGACCTAATTAAAATTAAGAGCTTCTGCACAACAAAACAAACTATAAGCAAAGTGAAAAGACAGCCTTCAGAATGGGAGAAAATAATAGCAAATGAAGCAACTGACAAAGAGTTAATCTCAAAAATATACAGCAGCTCATGCAGCTTAATACCAGAAAAACAAAAACCCAATCAAAAAGTGGGCCAAAGAACTAAACAGACATTTCTCCAAAGAAGACATATAGATGGCTAACAAACACACGAAAAGATGCTCAACATCACTCATTATCAGAGAAATGCAAATCAAAACCACAATGAGTTACCATCTCATGCTGGTCAGAATGGCTGCTAGCAAAAAGTCTGCAAGCAATAAATGCTGCAGAGGGTGCAGAGAAAAAGGAACCCTCTTACACTGTTGGTGGGAATGCAAACTAGTACAGCCACTATGGAGAGCATTGTGGAGATTCCTTAAAAACTGAAAATAGAACTGCCATACGACCTAGCAATCTCACCGCTGGGAAACCAGAATTGAAAGAGACACATGTACTCCAATGTTCATTGAAGCACTGTTTACAATAGCTAGGATATGGAAGCAACCTAGATGTCCATTGGCAGATGAATGGATAAGAAAGCTGTGGTGCATATACACAATGAAATATTTTTCAGCTGTTAAAAAAAACACACTTGAATAAGTTTTAATGAGGCGGATGAAACTGGAGCCTGTTATACATAGTGAAGTGAGTCAGAAAGAAAAATACCAATACAGGATATTAATGCATATATATGGCATTTAGAAATGTCGTTACCTAGAAAGATGGTAATGACAACTCTATATGCAAGACAGCAAAAGAGACACAGCTATCAAGAACAGACTTTTGGGCTCTGTGGGAGAAGGCGAGGATGGGATGATTTAAGAGAATAGCACTGAAACATGTATATTGCCATATATGAAATAGATGACCAGTCTAAGTTCTATGAATGAAACAAGGCACTCAAAGCTAGTACACTGGACAGCCCAGAGGGATGGGATGGGGAGGAGATGGGAGGGGGTTCAGGGTCAAGGGGACACATGTACACCCGTGGCTGATTCAGGTGACTGTATGGTGAAAACCACCACAATATTGTAAAGTTATTAGCCTCTAATTAAAATAAATAATTAAAAAATTTTTTAAAAGAATAATACTTCATAGGTCCACATTATTGTAAGTAGCAGAATTTCTTTTTATGGCTGAGTGATATTATATTTTGTGTGTGTGTGTATATTTATCCAATATCTGGCTATAGCATCTTCTTTATCCATTCATATGTTGTTGGATACTGGTTACTTAGGTTCTTTACATATCTTTGCTATTGTAAATAATGCTGCTGTGAATTTTGAGGTGAAGTGCATGTATCTTTTCAAATTAGTGTTTTTATTTTCTTTGGATATATATACTCAGGAATGGAATTGCTGGATCGTATGATAGTTCTGTTTTTTAATTTATTGAGTATTTTCCGTACTGTTTTGCACAGTGACTGCACCAATTTACATTCTCACTGACAATGCACAAGTGTTTCCTTTTCTTCCCATCCTGGCCAACATTTGTTATTTGTAGACTTTTTAATGATAGCCATCCTGACAAGTGTGAGGTGAAATCTCATCATGGTTTTTATTTGCATTTCTCTAATAATTAGCAGTGTTGAACATCTTTTCATGTTCCTGTTAGACATCTGTACGTCTTGTTTTAGAAAACCATCTATTCAGTGCTTCTACCCACTGTTTGATTGGGTTATCTTTTGATAATTAATTCTTTGTCAGTAACTTTTTCTTCTCTGTTATCCAGTGATGCTCTCTTCTGGTTCTTTCTTTTGCTTCTAAGACTGCTTTTTCTCTGCCTCTTCAATACCTTTTCTTCTTCCATCTTGTAAAAGTTGACATTCTGCTAATAAGTTTTATTTTATCCTATACTGTTGATCAAACTGCTCATCTGGCTTTATTGCAGGAAAGCTGAGTTGCTTCACACTTACTCATTAAATTGTGAAGAAAGCATTGTGACTCATCCCTAGCACTGCCCTTGTTAACACCAGTACCGTCAGTACCACCCTCATAACATCTTTGTCTGTAATCAAGTGCATACTATATGGCATGCACTGCTGAACACTTCACATATATTAGTGCCATAAAGCACAATTATTCTTTAAGATTGTTTAAGTTTAGACTCTCAGAGTTTAAATGTTGTTTGAGGTCATACTATTATGCAGAGTTAAATTATATAAGTCTAATTTCCTGTCTTAAGCTTTTAGTGCAGTATTTTTCTACCTCTCCATTCATGCACATTATTTTAATTCAAGGTTATAGAAAAGTGTTTTTAATAAAATGAAAAAGTGTACAGTTTTAACTCAGTAAATTTTAAAATAAAAGTTTTATGTGACAGGTTGAACTTATGAGGTAATTGCATAATATGTACTTTATTTCACACTTAGGCTAATTTATGATTCATTTTCCAGTAGCTGTTTATGAAGCCATGACAGCTTTGTTAAATGAAATTTATCTTTGGTAAAAAAATGTTTCACTTGCAAGACATTATAAAATTGGTTATTACTTAGATGAGACTAGGAAATCAATTTCTAATATCCTAAATCCGTTTCTGTTCTGTTCTGTTTTCTAATAAATGATATAAATTGATGTAAGCACAGTATGAATAAATACATACCTGTAGATATGGTTAGGTTGGACAATTTCCTTTTTAGGAGATGTTCCAAAAGTCAGTTTCTATAGCATTGCTCAACAGAGACTTGTCTCCATTAAGTATTGCTGGAAAAAATAGGTATTTGGGCAGCAGAAAGTAATGCTAAAGCTTGTAATCTGTAGTGACATTCTTCTCTCTGGCCTGTTTAATGGTATAATATTTTGTTAATTTACTGTAGTCTTCTAAGGAGTTAGTCTAACCAATCATTTCTTTTTATAGTTTTTAAAAGTTTATTTTTAATTGGTGGCTAATTCTTTACAATGTTGTGTTGGTTTCTGCTGTGCAACAGCATGAACCAGTCATAACTATGTGTATATCCCTTCCCTCTTGACTCTTCCTCTCGCTGCCCATCCCTACCCTCTGGGTCACCACAGAGCGCCAGGCTGGGCTCGTTGGGCTCCATAGCAGCTTCCCACTAGCTGTCTGTTGGACACACGGCAGTGTATGCGTGTCAGTGCTGCTTTCTCAGTTCGTCCCACCCCCCTCCTCCCCCATGTCCACAAGTCCAGTGTCTACATCTGCATCTTTATTCTTGCCTGCAAATAAATTCATCAGTGCTGTTTTTCTAGATTCAATATATATGCATTAATATACAAAATTTTCTCTTTCTGACTTATTTCACTTGTATGACAGGCTCTAGGTTCATCTGCCTCAGTTCAGCTGATTGACATTTGTTCCTTTTTATGGCTGAGCAATGTTCCATTGTATATGTGTACAACAGCTTCCTTATCCATTCATCTGTCGATGGACATCTAGGTTGCTTTCATATCCTAGACTGTAACCATCAATTTTAATTCAAGGTTGTAGAAAAGCGTTTTTGTGCCTCTGTTTATTAATTCTTTTTTTTTTTTGAAGAGGAGGCTTTGAAACTCAGATAAAATTATTTATTTAAGATAAATTATATTTCAGTATTATTCCTTGTAGCTCAGTCGGTAAAGCATTTGCCTGCAGTGCAGGAAACCCGGGTCGATCCTTGGGTTGGGAAGATCCCCTGGAGAAGGAAATGGCAACCCACTCCAGTATTCTTGCCTGGAAAATCTCATGGACAGAGGAACCTGGTAGATTGCAGTCCATGGGATCACAAAGAGTCGGGCACGACTGAGCGACTAACACACATTATTTTAAAGTTTATATTAATTCTGTCAATCTAATGTTTTAAAAGAGTAATTATATCTTAGAATAAGGAGACAGACTATTTGACTTATAATGATAACTTCCTCATGAATCTATGTGTTTTTACTTTCTTTCTCTAGATGTTTCCATACCCATAGTTCTCAGTGACTTCAGATATACATTACTTGGAGTTATGTGAAAAACAATGGTAGATTAAATATTTGTATTATTAGGAAAAAGCACTAGTCAAGTATGTCTAAATGACTAAATTTATAATATATATAATATATATATAAACAAATATATAATATAAATGAAATATATAAATGACATATATAAATGACATATATATGACTAAATATGTCACTGAATAAAATTTTAAATTTTTATCATTTGGATTTGCTTAAGTTTGAAAATTTTAACTGCTTAATTTTTAGACTTCTGAATTGTATGTTTGCATTTTAACATCAAAGTTTTTGTATGTTGAAGAAGTGTGATGTAACTTTATTATCACTTTAATGTATAAGAAAGCACTAAATTTTAAACCCGATGTGTTCCACAAGTTTTTAGTAATTTTGGAATTGTGCTTTACCATGGAAACTTGAGGTGAATTTTCTCTGGTCAACTCAGAAAAAAAAAAGAACAATAATGTGTTTTAGAAGTAGCACTAATATTATCATTTAACCTATAACTAATGCTCCCTTTAAGTTAATTTTTATCAAGTTTTCTGAATTTCAACATTAACCTTGGAATCTTTCAGTTCAGTTCAGTCACTCTGTTTTATCCTACTTTTTGCTATGCCATGGACTGCAGCACGCCAGGCCTCCCTGTCCATCACTAACTCTCAGAGTTTACTCAAACTCATGGTCATTGAGTCGGTGATGTCATCCAACCATCTCATCCTCTGTTGTCCCCCTTCTCCTCCTGCCCTCGATCTTTCTCAGCATCAGGGTATTTTCAAATGGTTTAGTTCTTTGCATCAGGTTGCCAAAGTATTCAAGTTTCCACTTCAGCATCAGTCCTTCCAGTGAGTATTCAGGACTGATCTCCTTTAGGGTGAACTAGTTGGATCTCCTTGCAGTCCAAGGAACTCTCAAGAGTCTTCTTCAACACTACAGTTCAAAAGCATCAATTCTTTGGCGCTCAGCTTTCTTCACAGTCCAGCTGTCACATCCATACATGACTACTAGAAAAACTATAGCTTTGAGTAGATGGGCCTTTGTTGGCAAAATAGTCTCTGCTTTTTAATATTCTGTTTTTTTGTATATGTCTTTTAAATAAATATATTCTTTTAATATGTTTGGAATCTTAAGTTTTAGAAAAAGTGTATAGACTTCATAGTGTGATGAGGTTGGAGCAAGACGACAGATAGTGATATTTATTGAGAAACTTTCACTGTTGAGAAGACTCCTCCCCTGTACTATTGTTTTTAAATTTATTATTATTATTATTATTTTTGCTCTTTATTTTTTTTTACTTTAAAATACTGTATTGGTTTTGCCATACATTGACATGAATCCAAACCATAAAATTCCTCAGGAGTGCCTCAGTCTTGTTTTCCATCAGAATAACTTTGTTTTGTCTTGGGGATTTGCTGAAGAATTCATCCATTTAATTATTAACTTAGTTATAAAGAGCTCAGGGTCTTGAATAAGACTTTATAAATTCATTTATATCTTTTACCATGATTGATTTTGGAACCTTGGGTAAGTTACTTCACCTCAGTGTGCTTTATTTTCCTCATCTGTAAAATTGAGATAATACTACTACTTACTTCATAAGGTCTTTGTGAGAATTGAATGAGACAATACATGTACATTTTCTAGAAAAGCAGTTATTGTCCAAATGCATGACACTGTGCATGTAAGTGGCTAAGTCTGTGTTCATATTGGCAACTCTCTGATGTCAAAGCTGGACCCTTATCACTATGAGAACATAGTGTTGAATTAAACTGAGGAAATGAAAGGAATGAAGTGGGTTGGAAGGATTGGGACCAGAAGAAAACATATAGCACCTAGCCTTCAAAGGGCAGGTCCTAAGCTCAGATAATGAATCCTGTTTATGAAAGATCATAGAAGAAAGGTTGCTTCAGAAAGGAGGGTTTTTATGTGTGTCTTCCACTGGTAAGGAATTCAGAATGTCACTAAAAAGTTTATTTCGGCTTGTTCTAGATTAGGGTTGTTTCAGAAAGCCTACAAAATAGATTGCTTTTTCTAGAATCCTTTAGAAGTGCAGCTTTAGAGTGCCGCTGTGAAAGTGCTGCCCTCAGTATGTCAGCAAATTTGGAAAACTCAGCAGTGGCCACAGGATTGGAAAGGGTCAGTTTTCATTCTAATCCCAAAGAAAGACAATGCCAAAGAATGCTTAAACTACCACACAATTGCACTCATCTCACATGCTAGTAAAGTAATGCTCAAAATTCTCCAGGCGAGGCTTCAGCGATACGTTGACCATGAACTTCCAGATGTTCAAGCTGGATTTAGAAAAGGCAGAGGAACCAGAGATCAAATTGCCAACATCCACTGGATCATGGAAAAAGCAAGAGAGTTCCAGAAAAACTTCTATTTCTGCTTTATTGACTATGCCAAAGCCTTTGACTGTGTGGATTACAACAAACTGTGGAAAATTCTAAAAGAGATGGGAATACCAGACTTGCCTCTTGAGAAACTTGTATGCAGGTCAGGAAACAACATTTAGAACTGGACATGGAACAACAGACTGGTTCCAAATAGGAAAAGGAGTATGTCAAGGCTGTATATTGTCACCCTGCTTATTTAAATTATATGAAGAGTACATCATGAGAAACAATGGACTGGATGAAACACAAGCTGGAATGAAGACTGCCAGGAGAAATATCAATAACCTCAGATATGCACATGACACACCCTTATGGCAGAAAGTGAAGAACTAAAGAGCCTCTTGATGAAAGTCAAAGAGGAGAGTGAAAGTTGGTTTAAAACTCAATCTTCAGAAAACTAAGATCATGGCATCTTGTCCCATCACTTCATGGCAAATAGATGGGAAACAGTGGAAGCAGTGGCAGACTTTATTTTTCTGGGCTCCAAAATCTCTTCAGATGGTGACTGCAGCCGTGAAAATGAAAAGACACTTGCTCCTTGGAATAAAAGCTATGACCAACCTAGACAGCATATTAAAAAGCAGAGACATTACTTTGCCAACAAAGGTCCGTCTAGCTAAGGCTATGGTTTTAAGAAAGTTGTTCAGTTCAGTTCAATTCAGTCGCTCACTTGTGTCTGACTCTTTGCAACCTCATGACCCACAGCATGCCAGTCCTCCCTGTCCATCACCAACTCCCGGAGTTAACCTAAACTCATGTCCATTGAATCGGTGATGCCATCCAACCATCTCATCCACTGTTGGCCCCTTCTTCTCCTGCCCTCAATCTGTTCCAGCATCAGAGTCTTTTCTAATGAATTAGCTCTTCTCATCAGGTGGCCAAAGTATTGGAGTTTCAGCTTCAACATCAGTCCTTCCTGTGAACACCCAGGACTAATCTCCCCTAGGATGGGCTGGTTGGATCTCCTTGCAGTCCAAGGGACTCTGAAGAGTCTTCGCCAAAACCACAGTTCAAAAGCATCAATTCTTCTGTGCTCAGCTTTCTTTATAGTCCAACTCTCACATCCATACATGACTACTGGAAAAACCATAGCCTTGACTAGACAGACCTTTGTTGGCAAAGAAATGTTTGAACACACCCTTTAAAAAGGTATCTGAGCAGTGATCATAGCTGTTAAGCTGTTATCTGGTATTCTTATGTATTAAATATACACTTAATGGAAGAGAAAAAAGGATTTTAATAAATTTTAAGGAATTAAAATCATAGCTAATACAGAGAATCATTGGAAAAGATTGAAGCAATGTCTTAGGAGTAAGGTTTGCATACGTTGGCTGTTTCTAAAGTGGAAGTGATAGGCTTACATCCTGTACCAGTAGAATTCTAAACCAGCTAGTGATACTCCTGTTCCTAAAGAAGTCATATTAAAAGTCCTTAGACAGCTTCTACCCCCGGACAACCAACTTCCAAGATCAAAATTAGTGAAACATTCTTTGCATAAACATAGCTTCCAAAATTGAAAATGAAGATTATATATCATAATTATACATAATATATGATATATAATATACACATTAATCATAATGACATATAATTAATATAGAATTATAATTGCATATATATTATATGATCTTGGGATTCATCACTAAACATAGGTTTTAATACCATCATGTCTAGCTATCTGATTTTTTATCAGGCGAGCAGGAACTGAAAAACTAAATGACTTGACTGAAATTAATTATTGTCAACTTTGATATAGTAATCTTGATCCCTTTAGTAGTTATTATTTCTACATGACATACTTTTATTATATGTTCATTTTTTTCTTTCTTGGAATAGCTAATTTTGCCATGGATTTTCTTGACCTCTTATTCATGCTGATGAGGCAGTTTCTAAAAATTATTATGATTCTTGTGATGTCTCAAGAAGATGGGTCAACAGGTTTTCTTTTGGTTTTGCTCATTTACTCATTGAATTAAGCATGTGTTGAAGGTGATATAGCACATAAGTATAAAATGAAGAGCTGTGAGATCATATTATAATGTTTTAATAACATATATGCTACTAATATAACATATAGTAGTTATGTATACTCTTTTAATATATCCAGTTGCTGGATAATCCCCGGAGAGATGATTTGTGAAGGATATTCTGAAATCTTTTAACAAATGACAGATTTCAAATTGTTTTCATACAGCCACGTGAGCCATAGTAAGAAATAAAACTGCCCCCATTTTCTTTCAAAGATAAAATTAATTCCAATAAACAAAATTCACTGTGAATTTTGCATGTTTCCCATTGGTCTTGTTTTAATCAGATGTCTGTTACAAACTCCTCCACTGATAACTTGGAAATGAGTATTGAAAGCGGTAGTTGGCTTTACTCTGTTTTACTACATTGACCTGATGAAATAGTCAAAGCTGTTAGTAATTACAGTTAATCAGCATTATGAATTTTTATACAGCTATTTAATCATAGGCTTTCTTTTATAATTATAGATATTTCTCAACCATTTTCTTCTATTTCTTTCCCTCGCTGCATCTAGTTTTTATCTTGTCCTTTGGTTAAAATGTGAAGTGATTTTAATATGATCATATCTAAAACATAATTAGTCAAATATGTATTTCAAAATCACATACATTCTGTAGCGAATCTCTACCCACTTTATTTCTCACTTTATTTCCCCACTTCTCTCCCTCCCCCCTCTCTCCTTTATCTCTTTTTGAGGAAGGAAAGGAAACAAGTTGTAGAGAATTCTTTACAAAAGAGTGAAGGAACCATATTTCTCATCACGTTTTCTTAAATATGATTTTGGTCAGAGTATGGGCTTAGGATATAGCTTTATGAGTATAGGATAATGCTTGAGTTTCATGTAATTAAAGTAGAAATCAAAGAGCCAAAATTCTGACATTCATTTTTCTATTGCTTTTCTCATGTATGACTCTGTCTCAGCTAGAATATTATCTTGATGGAGAAAAGTATTTGTAGTATGCTACTACTTTTATCTAAAAAAGGATATATATGTATATGTCTGTGTGTTTATATGCATTCACATCCACACAGACATACACTTACCAGTTTAAAAAATAACAGAAGGGACTTCCCTGGTGGTATGAAAGTGAAAGTGAAGTCACTCAGTCGTGTCTGACTCTTTGCGACCCCATGGACTGTAGACTACCAGGCTCCTCTGTCCGCGGGATTTTCCAGGCAACAGTACTGAAGTGGATTGCCATTTCCTTCTCCAGGGGATCTTCCCGACCCAAGGATCCAACCCAGGTCTCCCGCATTGTAATATGGCTTTACCGTCTGAGCCACCAGGCTGGGAATTTGCCTGACAATGCAGAAGACATGGGTTCAGCTCCTTGTCTGGGAATATTCCATGTGCTGTGGATCATCCAAGCTGTGCCTTGAGCCACAACTGCTGACCCCACGTGCCACAACTACTGAAACCTGTGTGCCTAGAGCATGTGCTCTGCAACAAGAGAAGCCAGCACAATCAGAAGCCTTTGCAGTGAAATTAGAGAATAGGCCCCACTCTCTGCAGCTAGTGAAAACCTGTATGTAACAACAGACCCAACACAATCAAAAATAAATCTAAAAAATAATTGTTTAAAAAAGATACACCAGGAGACCTCAAAGACATTAAAAAAAATAATGGAAGAATAAACTGTGGAAGAAAAATCCCAGTTGTCAATTCTCCAGAGTGATTAAACCATTTTCACTCCTAATTCAATGTATGAGAGTTTCATTTGCTGCATCCCGATTTGGTGGTGTTAGTCTTTTTTATTTTAACTGTTCTAATGGGTGTGAAAGGGGCTTCTTCGGTGGTTCAGTGGAAGAGAATCTGCCTGCTAATGCAGGAGACACAGGTTCAGTCCCTGGGTTGGGAATATCTCCTGGGGGAGGAAATGTCAATGCACCCTAGAATTCTTGCCTTGGAAATCCCATGGATAGAGGATCCTGGCGCACTACAGTCCATGTGGTCACAAAGAGTTGGACACAATTTAATGACTAAAAGCAACAATAACAGTAATGAGTATGAAATGTTACCTTATTGTGATTTTTTTATATTAAATCATGTTGAGCCCCTTTATATATACCTATTTGTACTTGTATATATTCTCTTGTGATGTGTCTGTTTACTCTTTTGCCCACTGGGAGAGTGTTATTAGTCTTATTTTTGATTTGTAGGAGTTTGTATATATTTTGAATGTATCCTCTTTATTAGATGCGTAACTATCTTCTTTTTAACAAAACAATAATGAAAAGATTTATATAAAGAAGATATTGATACATTTAATATTTATAAACTGGTGATTTTGGAAGGAAATGAGCATAATTAGTATTTAAAATACAGACCTTATGTTTTAAACCTAAAATGAAAATTGCATTCTATTCTGTTTTTGGTTTCAGGTGCAATTAAAAACTAGCATTTCTAGTCAGTATGTAATTCGGGCGCAACCAACTAATAGGTGCCTTTCTACACTGGAGTGTGCAGCTGTTGCTCTTTCTATCTTGGAGAAAAATAACTACATACAAGAGGTATGTCTTTGGAAAGTTACATAGTTTTTGGAAGTAAGTGTTCGGTTAGATTTTTGTCTGGAAAATTTAAAAATTCATAACTTGTTAAATTTGTAGCTCAAGTGACAAGTAGACTATATCTATGATAGAAATGTGTGTACTTTTAAAACCTTCCTTTCTCCTCTGATGTTTTTCTGTTAGTTTAGCATTCCAGATTGCATTATTTAAATATTCATTCTAGGCTGTGCAAACAGCATTTGTAATATGCTAAATTGTTTTTAAGTAGCATAACATTAAATACAGTTTTTCTTGGCGAGATATTTCAGCATTCTGTATTTCTTAGTATTTGTGTTCTCTTGTATTCGACTTTTTTCTTTTTAATTAAAAGAACATTTTACAGCAATGTTTTTTGCATTGGTACTTTTGTTTGAGGAGAAATATCAACTTTCTGTTTATCTTATTAACATTGCTTAGAGTATAAAAAGATACAATTTTTTTGAGGAAAAAGCCTACTGAATATGAAAAGGTTATAACCTGCAATCAACATTTTATTTAATTTCCATGAAAGCCTGATGATTTCATATATAATTCATAATCCTTAGTAAATAATAACATTTTAGTAAGCTCACTATCTCATTCTGTTAGAACATGTAAGAAACTTTATACTTATGAGGAGAAAAAAATTACCAAAATAAAACTGAATTGTTAGATTTTTTTAATTAGTGAAAAATTTTGATAAATTCAACTCAAGAAGGTAAGTCAGAGGATAATAGAGCATAACTAAATGAAGTTTTGTAACTCCTTCTTCTCACACACACACACACACACACACAATCACATACACACAGAATCCTCTCTTCTGCCTTTTTCCTCTCTCTCCCATACATCATGATTTCTATTATAAAAGTATGCCTTAGCCATGAAGGAAATTCCAATAATGGATAAAAGCTCAGGTCAGAATTACTGGATTAGTTACCGAAAAGAAAAAAAGAAAGACATGCAGGGCGAGGAGAGTTAAAGAATGCTAGAAGAAGCATTGAATTGCCCTTTCCTTTCACCCTACCCTAAGCCATGTCCTGTGTCACGCTTGGAGACTTTCTTCTTTTGGAAGAAATAGAGTATTGTGAATAGACTATTTTTGTGTGAATCTGTGTGAGTAGAGTTAATTTGGGGTCTTGAAAATTTCTTTTTGAGGAAAAAAAATTCATGAGGGATCCTAAATCCTTCCTCCAATTGACCAGGAGTATTCTCAGACATTTTCGCCTCTCCCTTAACTTTATCACCTATTCCAATGTACCTTGCATCAGCAAAACACACTTAATATTCCCCTATTCTTATCTGTCAACTTTGTTTATTAACCAGCATTTCTGTATGTTCTTGAGAAGAAAATAACACTATACTTAGGTATCTTAAAGGAGAGATAAAACTCAAGACTTTGTTTAGGCTTGCTTTTTATACAGTCTCTGTATTTTCTTTTTTGTTAATGTAAAACACTAGGATCAGCCAACATCACAACATCACTTCAGTCACTCAGTCTTGTTTGACTCTTTGTGACCCCATGAACTGCAGCACGCCAGGCCTCCTTGTCCATCACCAACTCCCCGGAGTTCACCCAAACTCATGTCCACTGAGTCTGTGATGCCATCCAACCATCTCATCCTCTGTTGTCCCCTTCTCCTCCTGCCCTCAATCTTTCCTAGCATCAGAGTTTTTTCCAATGAGTCAGCTCTTCGCATCAGGTGGCCAAAGTATTGGAGTTTCAGCTTCAACATCAGTCCTTCCAATGAACACTCAGGACTGATCTCCTTTAGGATGGACTGGTTGGATCTCCTTGCAGTCCAAGGGACTCTCAAGAGTCTTCTCCAACACCACAATTCAAAAGCATCAATTCTTCAGCACTCAGCTTTCCTTATAGTCCAACTCTCACATCCATACATGACTACTGGAAAAATCATAGCCTTGACTAGATGGACCTTAGTCAGCAAAGTAATGTCTCTGCTCTTGAATATGCTATCTAGGCCGGTCATATCTTTCCTTCCAAGGAGTAAATGTCTTTTAATTTCATGGCTGCAATCACCATCTGCAGTAGTTTTGGAGCCCAGAAAAATAAAGTCAGCCACTGTTTCCACTGTTTGCCCATCTATTTCTCATGAAGTGATGGAATCAGATGCCATGATCTTAGTTTTCTGAATGTTAAGCTTTAAGTCAACTTTTTCACTCTCCTCTTTTACTTTCATCAAGAGGCTTTTTAGTTCCTCTTCACTGTCTGCCATAAGGGTGGTGTCATCTGTATATCTGAGGTTATTGATATTTCTCCCAGCAATCTTAACTCCAGTTTGTGCTTCTTCCAGCCCAGCATTTCTCATGATGTACTCTGCATAGAAGTTAAATAAGCAGAGTGACAGTAAACAGCCTTGACACATTCCTTTTCCTATTTGCAACCAGTCTGTTTTTCCATGTCCAGTTCTAACTGTTGCTTCTTGACCTGCATACAGATTTCTCAGAAGGCAGGTAGGGTGGTCTGGTATTCCCAACTCTTTAAGAAGCCCCCTTACAGAATGGGTCAAGCTGAACATAAGGTCCCAAAGCAGTAATGAGGTCATTAAGTTCTCATTCTTTTGCTTTGGTCACTTGAGGTAGTGGTAGTGACCAGGAGTAGAAAAAGGATGTTTGATAGTCAGGTATGTTATTTGGGAGGTTCTGATAAGATGAACAGCAGGAGCATGGGCAGAAAAAAGCATAATGAGACATCACAAATCGCTTATTATTGCATCTGGCTGACAATTAGCTTTCTTAGTGGGAGAACTCCAAGTCAGCCTGTTTAAATCTAGCTGCAGTAAAAAGAAAAAAAAAGAAAATTTGTGCATTCTTCTGAGAAACACAATTAACATCTGCTTGGAAATAGGTGTTTTCTTTCTTTCCTGGGAAAGAAAGCTATAACATGCCTTTTACCCCCAATAATCTTTTATTAGATGTATTCTAATATAACCTTAAGATGATGAGGGGAGAAAAATTACTGTTTTTCAGCTGGCTTCATTCTGTAGAGGTAGGGCTTCTCAAAATAAAGCACTTGGCATAGAATGGCCTTCTTAGTCTGTTGACTCATTCTTTTCCTTTATTCTTGAGCAGTTTTCAAACTGGGAAATAGCATGATAAGAGTTTTGAAGCAAGTTCGAATTAGAACTTCATCACTTGCCATCATCAGTTTTTACCAGAAGGCAATTCATGTAATCTCTTTGTGGCTGCTTTCTTATGTGTAATATACAAGAAATAGTTACCTCATAATATTGTTATGAGAAGCATAACATAGGGATACTTTATGTTAAATGCCTGACAGCAGACTCTTCAAGAAGATTTCATTGTTTTGCCTTTCCTTGTCTCTCATGTTCTTGTCTGTAGATTGACAGAAAAATTGAACTGAAAGTTGGTGACTTTCATTCTGCTATTGTAATATGTACCAGGGTTTTTCATACCTTGGAACCCTTATGAACTTTTATAACTAGATGGGGCAAGGCTTTGTGCTGTAGCCGAAATACCTTAGTTCTACTCCATCATCAGAAGCTGGTAATAATGGGCTTTTGAAACTGTCACTTTGCATCTATAGACAAGGGATTTACAGAACCCTGATTTTCCCCCAAATAAACTTTTAGAAATAGCTAATTTTGTAACTAGAGGGTATTTTTGTTCTTCTGAACAAGTAAACCTCTCATATAGCTTCACATTGCCTCACATATAATCTTCTGAATGTATAGAGAAAAATGATCCTTTATATCAAATTATATGCTAAGCACTTCAAATGTATCATTATTGCCCACCATAATAATAACTGTGTAAGATGGACTTTACATCTTACATATTCCTCACTTTACAGGTTAAGAAAGTGAGACAAATAGAGATTACCTAATTTATCTGGAAACACATAGCTGGTGATTTCATCAGTACTTAAAACTCCAAAATCAGAATGGCATAATACGCTCTGTACAGTGGGGTCAGTGAGATCTCTACTAATAATACTTAGGGGTGCAGGCTGATGGATGCAGCATCTAGACACATCATTCTACTTTCATCAAGGAAGGAGTGAGAGGATGTGGGGAATCATTAACCACTTTTAAAGCACCTGTCCAGATAACTGAGCGACTTCACTTTCACTTTTCACTTTCATGCGTTGGAGAAGGAAATGGCAACCCACTCCAGTGCTCTTGCCTGGAGAATCCCAGGGACGGGGGAGCCTGGTGGGCTGCTGTCTATGGGTCGCACGGAGTCGGACACAACTGAAGCGACTTAGCAGCAGAGATGATGCACACTCTTCATGCTCATATTTTGTTAACCATGTCAAGTTATATGGCCATACCTAACTTCAGAGGGACCAGAAAAATGCAGTCTGATCATGTATCCTGAAAGAGGACTGGTATATTTGTAAGCAGCCCTAGTGATTATCACAAATCTGTCTATCTCCAAGATTCATTCTCTTAATTACTTCAGAGAATTGATAGAATCTTATCTTTGGGAAGTAAAAGCTGGAAGCCCTTATAGGAGTTATAGGAGTATTATAGGAGTATTACTTTTCTATCACGAAGGATCTAATAAATAGCATAGCAATGGAAGCTTCAGTTGTCTTAGTCTGTATATGGTCCTGGATGTGTGTCTCTGATACGATGTTTCAGGATCCAGTCACTTCCTTTGTTGATCCTAAAAGTAATATATAGTCATTTCTGTATTTCTTCTCTTGTTTGAAGAATTGAAGATACTAAAATTATAAGAACATACCAGAGACTTTCTGCAGCAATGTCAGAGCTTTTTCCGATATGTTTGTCTTTTTCTCATTGGTGTCAGTTGGGAGTTTCATTTGGTTGCATGTTAACAGAGCCCTTACTGCAGTGGTTGAACCATATACGGGCTTATTTTTCTCCTGTGAATAAGAAATGCTGGAGCAGTCCAGGGCTGGGGATGCAGCTGAAAAGAACATCAGAGACCCAGATTTCTTCTCTTTCTGTTCATCATTGTATGTTTTTGTCTTTAATCTTCATGTTTATTGCCCAGTAGTCACATAATGGTTATCTCACATCTAACAGTCATGTTCCAGATATGAAGAAAAGGCAAAAGCCTATGATGCCTGCTAAGTCTGTCCTAATCCAAGGCCTTCCACTTATCTTGTTGGATAAACTGTCACTAGTTAGTGTAGTATTGCTAGTTGGACACATTGCCACCTTGTATTAAGTTTTGGATTTTTTTGAAATAAGAAAAGAATGGATATGGAAAAGCAACTATCAGTGAGTGCCACATATTTGTAAGAATTCATTGTAAATTAAAACTTAAAAGCCCTTTGCTACCACTTGTGTTGTACATGGGAGGGAATACATTTTTACTTAGACATTGTGAAAGTTTTGTTGTTAAATCTATCATTAGATTTAACTATCTATTTAACTAAGAAGATCTGTGTATCTTTTATTTTTTCAAAACAATCTGCACAATCAGGTTTGTTATATAAAAGCATTAGATCAGGTATCGGAGAAGGTAATGGCACCCCACTCTGGTACTCTTGCCTGGAAAATACCATGGATGGAGGAGCCTGGTAGGCTTCAGTCCATGGGGTCACAAAGAGTCGGACACGGCTGAGTGACTTCCCTTTCACTTTTCACTTTCATGCATTGGAGAAGGAATGGCAACCCACTCCAGTGTTCTTGCCTCGAGAATCCCAGGGATAGGGGAGCCTGGTGGGCTGCTGTCTATGGGGTCGCACAGAGTCGGACATGACTGAGGTAACTTAGTAGTAGCAGTGGCAGTAGATCAGGTATCTCAGACCCAAGGAAAAAATCTGACTCAAATATGTTTAAAATGCTGGCTTAATCTTTTTATTTTTTCCTAACTTTTGAATTTGAATAACTTCACGGACATTATGGCAGCAGCAGCAGCAGCAAGGAGATTATGCTCCAGTTGTTTTACAGCCTTCGCTATTCTTGTGTTAGCTTATGGGCCCATCTAGGTCACGTGTTTGTGTTTTATATCTGGCTTTATAGGTATTTGAGTTTAGACAGCTATGTATACAGTTACAGTTATTTCAAATGCACCGAAGCCTGAATATCTAAGTGGTATGTGGACCTTGGGTGGGCTTCGCCTGTGGCTCAGCGGTAAAGAATCCGCTTGCAATGCAGGAGACACAGAAATGCAGGTTTGATCCCTGGGTCGGGAAGATCCCCTGGTGGAGGAAATGGCAACTCATTCCAGTATACTTTCCTGCAGAATCCCATGGACAGAGGAGCCTGGAAGGCTGCAGTCCATGGGGTCACAAAGAGTTGGACACGACTGAAACAACTGAGCATGCATGTAGGCCATGGCGTACTGTGAGAGAATTAGTAAACTTATCCATTGCTGCCATCATCTAATTGTTATCAAGTAGCAGGAAGCTTGTGTTAGCCTGTGATTGAAATTGAATTAACTAATTGGTACTGAAATGTCTCTTTTAGTCTGCTTGTTACAAATTAGTTATAATGACACCAATTTTTGTACTGCTTGAATATATTAAAGTATAAAACTAAGTTTAGACTTTATCACCTATATAGAAAATTAGTATTTGTATCATCTTCTTACTGGAATTCCTCAGTGATGTAAGGTATGAATTTATATGAATTATTCATTTAGAAATTATCATATATTTATTAGAGTATATATTGCTTTTCATAGTTAACAGCTGATAATAAAAATATAATAATCTCTGTTGGCAGAGAAAAAATCATGATTTGTCACTCTTGCGTATGTTTCTTTTTTTTTTATCTTAACAGACTTTGCTTCGCCCTCTTCAGGCTTTATGCTCTTTCCAGCTTCAGCATGGTGCTCAAATTCGCCTCAGCAAGGAACATCTTCTGAAAAATGGATTATATCCTAAGCCAATGCCAAAGAACAAACGCAAACTCAGGAAAATGGAACTATTAATGAACAGTGTTAAAATTTAGTACAGTTGTTCTTTATGGTGCTAGTTATGAAAATCTGCAGCTGACAATACCAGGTTAACTTTTTTATACATTTTAAGTCTGTGAGTTTTTGTCTAAAGAATTAAGAGTTACATACTTAACTTACTTAGAAGAAGAAAGTAATCCAAATAGCCATAAAAACAAATTTCACTTACTCAATGGAAAACAAGATTTATTTCATACTATATTGTTTTAAAAATGTACCTCAAATTTTTTTTTCCAAATCAGTAATTTGAAGTGTTAGTTGTTGAGCTGGGTTAGAAGTTCTTATGTATAAAATGAAATGAAAGGAAAATGGTATGCCTGATTGGCTCAGTATTGTTTCTGTGGGTATTTACAGATAATTACATAGAGACCTACAGTAGAGGATACCTATAGCAAGTTGCAGTCTTGTACATGAGCTTTATAGCTTGAAATAAGTAGCAAATGAAAATAAAAGTAATTTAGGTTGAAATTTTATTTTGTAAATAAGTATTTAGGAACTAAATTTGAATTCAGCTAATGTGATTTAAGTGTGCTATTAATTGCCCTAATTTTAAAAATTAAAGTATGATTAGAAAAAGTACATTTGACATATAATGTATTATTATGTATATTATTATATTATTATGTATATGTATTATTATTGGTATTTATATACAATAATGATTTGGTATTTCTATACATTGCAAAATGATTACTGCAGTAAGTCTGGTTAACATCTGTCACCATTCATAGTTATAACAATTTTTTTTCTTGTGATGAGCAGTTTTAAGATTTACTCCATTAGCAACTTTAAACTGTATAGTATTACTAAGTATAGTCACCATGCCATATATTATATCCCCATGACTTAAAAAATGGACCTTTTGACCTTCTTCCACTCATTTCATTCCACCCTCACTTCCACTTCTGCCTCTGGAAAACACCAGTCATGTTCAATTTATCATAGAGCTTGTCTTTATATAAGCTTCCCCCCCTTCCCAGGTTCCGTATATAAGTGATATAATTTCTTTTTCTTACTTCACTTTGCATAATACCCAGAAGTCCATCCATGTTTTTAGAGATGGCAAGATTTCATAATTTTTTATGGTTAAATACTATTCCTTTATAGATCTACACATATTCATATATATATGTATACCTATGTGTGTGTATATATACACACACACACACACACACACACGCACACAACACACACATACACACATGTGTGTATCACATTTTCTTCATCCACTGATGGATGCTTAGATTGTTTCCTTGTCTTGGCTATTGTATATAATGCTGTAATGAACGTGGAGGCGCATATATCTTTTCAAGTTAGTGTTTTCTTTGGATAAATACCTAGAAGTGAGGTTACTGGGTCATATGATAATTCTGTTTTCAATTTTTGAGGAGCCTCCATGCTGTTTTCCATAGTGGCTGCATCAATTTATATTCCCACCAACAGTGCACAAGGGTTTCCTTTTCTCTACATCCTTACTAGCATTTATTATTTATTGTCTTTTTGGTGATATGGCCATTCTAACAGGTGTGAAGTGGTAGCTCTTCGTGGTTTTTATTTGCATTTCCCTAATTGTTAGTGATGTTGAGCATCTTCTCATGTACCTGTTGGCCATCTATATGTCTTTGAAAAAATGTCTGTTCAGATCATATGCCTATTTTTAAACTGGATTTTTTAATGTTTAATTTTATTATATTTACATATTTTAGGTATTAATCTATTATTAGTATGTGACTTGCAGATATTTTTCCCTGTTTAAGTAGGATGCTTTTTCATTTTGTTGATGATTTCCTTTACTGTGTAAAAGTTATTCAGTTTAATGTAGTCCTACTTGTTTAGTTTTTGCTTTTATTGCCTACCTTTGCTTTTGGTGTCAGATTTAAAAAAATCATTGCCAATATCTGTGTCATAGAGCTTATTGCTTATGTTTTCTTCTAGGAGTTTTATGATTTCTAGTCTTACATTTTAGGTCATAATACATTTTGAGTTGATTTTTGTGTATAGTGTGAGATAGTGTTTCCGTTTCCTTTCTTTTGCATGTGGCTGTATGTATCTGTTTAGGTTTCCTAACAGCATTTATTGAGGAAAATTTCCATCCTTTATGGTAGACTAATTGACCATATAAGTGTGGGTTTGTTTCTGGGTTCTCTATTTGTTTCATTTGTTTTGTGCCTGTATTGTACTTTTTGATTACTATAGCTTTATAATATATTTTGAAATCAGGGAGCATGATACCTCTAGCTTTGTTTTCTTCTCAAGATTGCTTTGACTACTTAGAATCTTTTTTGGCTTCATACACATTTTAGGATTATTTGTTCTATTTCTGTAAAAATGCCACTGGAATTTTGATAGATAAAGCACAGAATCTGTAGATTGTCTTGGATAGAGCCGTAATTTTTAACCAGGTGCATGCCATTTTGAAATAGCAAACATTTTCATTTTTATGCAATCTGAATAATTTTAGATTTCTCAGTATTCATTGAACAGATTTGTTGACTCTGATACACTACTGATATTGAAGTTTTCACATGGAAGTAACTGTAGAATATAAGACTACTATAATTTTGAGAACAAATTTAAATATTTTTAGTGGGCAAAAGCTTTCAATTTGAGAAAATAAATTTTCCTGTCTGCTTGGGAAAATATTTATGGGGATTTTTGTATAGAATAAGAGATGTATATGTATTTCTAACTCACATTTACTCCAGTTATTTTCACATTTAGGCAAGAAGAGGGAGCTCTGGTTTTTTTCTTTACTACTTCTAGAGTTTCCTGTATATAGTTTGTAGTTGTAAAGAAAAACTAAACATTAGATTTAAAAGTAAGCTTTATATGCACACACACATATTTAATTTTTCTAGTATACAGAGCTTTTTTAAGTCACTTACTCTCATTAAGCAGTTTTAAATACATTTTTAAAACTATCATTATTAATATTTTTAGTTACTAAAATTTTTCAAAATGTTTAGTATTATGTGAGAATTTAACAATCTGACTTTTAAAAGTTGTCACTTTTTTTTTATTATATTAGTTGACTTTTAACTTCAGTTGCTTTGTATTTGGTTGAGTTGCCTGGACTAGTTCCAGATTTTGTGGATTTGTAGCTGATAGAAGACGTTACATGTAGACTCTACACTTTGATGTAGGATAGATTATTTAGTGAATTGTTATTTAAGCCATGTAGTTAACTCAGAGAGTATTCGTTTATATAAAGGTGACTGTGTGTTTCATCAGCCTGTTTGTGGTGGGTTAAAAAATCGCTGTGTATTTTGAGAACTGTATGTACATAAAGTGTTGAGGACTGTGTTATACAAAACAAGTCACAGTGCCTAGCAGCTTTCTGTATCTTAGGTTATAAAATGTGTTATGTGGAACATGAGAGTTTTATTAAGAAAAATTATTTCCCCCCACTTTAAGACTCCAAACCAGCTTTCCTTAGCTGTAACCATTACAATCTTGGGGTCTTTCCCCTAAGATTTTAGAAGGAGGAAGCTCTTCACCACCATCATTGTTAGTGAATTATGTAGAAGAGCACTTCCATATGGCTTTCTTCATCACATATCCCTTTCCTCATCACATATCCCCATTTAATGCCCTAAATTGGTTGTTTAAAAATGTGATCATGTTAATAGAGAATCCTTTCCATTGAATGATGTTGAATTTCAGAAAAGTAAATTGATCATGATACAACTTCACTGGTGTAGAAGTAAATGTTATTGATTCTCTGAGGAAAGCATTAGTTTTGACTTAGTAAACTTAGAAGTTTTATATAACTGGATTTTTACTATGTAGAGTTTCTTAAAAATAGATGTGAGTTTTTAATAGATAATTTTTATAGATAATTGGATGTTTTTATAGATTAGTAATACTGTGCTTTTTTTTTTTTTTTAGTAATACTGTGTTTTAGATGTATGAAACTTTAAATCTAATTGTTTATAGCATGGGATAAACCACTGCCTCTTAATTCCTATAGCAGTTTTAGTAGGTTATAATAGATTAAAATTTGTGCAGGAAATCAGTGCTCCTTAACTTACTCTATGCTGATGACTTGGCCCCCTTAGTTTATTAAAAAAGCATATTAGAGAAACAAATAATTGTTTATTAGTCTTTAATAATTTCTCACTTGAACTAACAACATAAGAATTATTTTTTAAAGAAATTTTATAGTGTAAGGGATTAAAAACACTGAAATAGATATTCTTTGAATAAGAGATTATAATTTACTGTTACTTAAGAATATACTGAGGAATTCAGACATTTTTAAAAGTACATCTGCCTCAAGATTATTTTCATCACAGATGAACTCTTCATTAATTTTGTATGCTAAAAGTATTTATCCATTTCTGTCTCCAGATATGTTATTTGCAAGGTGAAAAAACTCTTATTACATTTTTGCATATATTTAATTTTACGGGAAATATAATTGATGTGAAAAAGGCAATAACATACAATGTGAAAACTATCAGATTTTATAAATATAATTGCATATTTTTAAAGCTTTATTAAATAATTTTATTTCTAAAATTGCATTTCTTAATATAATCAATGAAGAAGCAGTTAAAAATATACATGAAAAACCGTGATTTTGAATCTAAAATGTAAGCTTGCTTTTTCACATCTCTAGATTATCTGCAATTATAGAAATGAAACCAGTATTTTAATATACATTTAATAGTATTTTTAGTAACTCTTAGAATTCTTGCAAATTCAAATTCTATGGGGCAGACAATGACAGATACTTTCACCCATGATAGGTAGTCTTTTATAAAAGAAAAATATATATTTAGTGAATAAAGTAAAAATAAAAATGAGTAGAAACAGTATCTTTCAGGCAGAATATATTAACAAATTGGCTATTTCTTTAATTTATAAAGGGTTCATTCAGTAAGTTAAAGTGGGAAAAATGGATTAAGACGTTACTTTTTGATTTTTTAATTTGTGCTACTTGATCGCATTACTTTTCAGAGTATTGGTCTTCATTTTAGCTTAACATTTATTAATGTTAATTCTTACAGAGTATAACAGTAGTTTTTATTTAGAACTTAACATTTATAATTTGTAATAACTAATATTCAGTAGATTAATATAATAAAATTAATTTCAACTTTAAAAGAAATCATTACATGACTAATGACTTAATGCTTCTACTAATTTTTGTTATTTGAATTATTTCAAAATTAAAATTGTTATGTTTTATTTTTATGGTGATTATCAATAACATTATTATTGAAATATCTTGAATGATTAATTTGAAATATTAATATGTGAATAACTCCTAGTATTTTGCATCAAAGAACAAAATGTTAGGTAATATATTTCTCCATGCATCTACCATTATTTTGGATAATTGGATGTGATGCTTTAGTAGTGAAATAGGCTTTAGTATTTATAAAAATTCAAGGTCACTATATAGTAAAAGTGTCTTAAGGTCTGTCTTTTATGTCTGTTAGTAGATAGATCTTAGTCTACTTAGTGTTTCTCAGTAATTTAGTAAATATTTTTATGTAGCACTTTGTATGTATCAGGCACTATTTTAAGTACTAAAGAATATAGTGATGTTGAAGACAGAATCCTTGTGTCCAAGAAGCTGAAGTTTGGTGGTTGGAAAAAGATGTAATAAAATTATTTCAGTTATTGATAGTTGTTACAGAAGAGAGTCCAGAAGTAGAGTATGTGAGTTCAGCCAGAGCAGTTGGTAAAGGCCTTGTTGGACAAGATGACTTCTCCATTTTTTGCTAAATGATGAGAAGGATAGAATTTTTCAGAGAAATAATCATTCAGAGGGATCAAAGGACAGGAATTTTTTTTTTTAGAGATATGTGATATTAAGGATAGCTGTCTGGGTAGGTTGGTAGACTTGCTGAAGAAAAAAAATGACAGATTTTTGAATCTGATTATATTTTTTCAGTGAAGAAAGTGGTAAAGTTACTAACCAAGTATGAAGAAGCATATTGAGATATGTTTATGGAGAGAGAGAATGAGGTATTTATCTGGAGAGTGGATTTACTAGGGCAAGGAGTAGGACTGTTTGGCATTGTTGTGTACCCCTTTCAGATATAATGAGTATACATTTGAAGTAAATCTGTGTATGTGAGTTGTGTATGTGTGTACTCTGTGTTCTGCTGTGCTGCCTAGTCCTAGAGGAAGCAGATGATTGGACTGGGGTGTTGTTAGATGAGCACAAGAGAAGGAGAGAGGGTAAGGGAGTTGGGGGTACTATGTTATAAACTAGACTGCAGACTCTAGGATGCATGAGGAGAGAAGGACATCTAGACCGTGTGTTTGCAAAGCCTTTCCGTCATGTCTGACTCTGTGACCCTATGGGCTATAGCCCACCAGCCTTCTCTATCCATGAGATTGTTCAGGCAAGGGTACTGGGATGCCATTTCCTTCTCCAAGGGATCTTCCCAACCCAGGGATCGAACCCATGTCTCTTATGTCTCCTGCATTGGCAGGTGGGTTCTTTACCACTAGTGACACCTGGGAAGCCATCAAGTAGAGAATTAAGAGGCTGTGGAATTGGATGGTCAAGTTTTGGGGTCTGGAAGTCCCCAGGAATAACAGGAGTAGTGGTGGAAAGTAGGTGCTGAATTCATCAATGAGGGAGGGGAAGTGACTGGAGTTAATAGGTAATGTCAACAAGGAGGGAAAGGGGTGATAGTCTGGTAATGCCTTTCAAAGGTGCTATAAGTTTTTAATGAAGAAAGAGCAAAGAACAAGTGAATCTGATGGAAAGTGACAAGGGCCATCAAGGAGAACTACTCTGTCTTCAGGCTTTGAGGTAAGAGGGATGTGAGAGGAAAAGCAGCTTCCGCTTGAGAGGACCACAGGAGAAGCCGCGTCCTAAAGGAGCACCCAGTTGCGCTTATGGTGAGGGAAACATTCAAGGATAGGAGAGCTTACTGGTAATTAGGTTGAACATCTAATTTATTATATAAATGAGGGAAATTTTATCTATTGGGCGTGACACCATACAAACAGTAAAGTGAGATAGGAATGTTCAAATGGTAATACATTCACTGACCATGAATTCTAGAAGGTGCAGTGGAAAGATTTGTTCATTGTGTGTATTTTTCCCATACTACCAAGGGATTAAATCAGTTTCTGAGGACACTGACCTAATATTCCACAAATTTAACTCAGTTCTGAGAGACAGTGGTGGATTCCACAGACTACAGGCTCAGCCTCCCAAGTCACTCCCCTGCCTCAGGTCCTTCTGACCAGCTGGCTGTAGACTGAAAGGTCCAACAGTCCTTGCCTTGGATTGGATTAGTTTGCTGGAGTGGCTCACAGAACTTGGAGAAACGTTTTACTTAAGAGATTGGCAGTTTATTATTGAAGGATGTAACTCAAGAAGAGCCAGATGGAAGAATTACATAGGACAAGGAATATGGGATGGGGCTTGGAGCTTCTGAGCCCTCTCTAGGCTCATTACTCTCCCTGAATCTCCATATTTTCAACAACCTGGAAGCTCTCTGAACACTTTCCTTTCTGGATTTTTACAGAAGCTTCGTTATATAAGTATGTTTGATTAAATCAATGACCATTGGAGATTGATTCAGCCTCCAACCGCTCTCCTCTTCATGGTCTTTCTAATTATGGCTTATTTTACTTAAGAGTTATAACCTCCAGAATTATCCATGTTGTTGAAAATGGCAGAATTTCCTTTTTAAAAATCATTAAACACACACACACACATACACACTACATCTTATTTATCCATTGAAAGACACTTAGTTTACTTTCATATTTTGGCCGTTGTGAATAATCCTATAGTAACATGGGGGTGCTGAAAGTTTCAGCCCTCCAGTCCTGTGGCTGGTACTCCTGGGGGCAGGCTCCCATCATTAAGTGCTTAAAAGTCACCTTGTTAACATAAACTCAGGGTTGGTAGAAGGGAGTTTATTACAAACGTAAGGGCTTTTATCACTTTATTGCTTTTATCACTTAGGAAATTCCAAAGATTTTAGGAGGTCTGTCAGAAATGAGAAAGAAGATGAAATACATATTTCTTGTTATAAATCACAGTATCACAGTTTGTAAGAATAGGAAGAGTAGGAAATGGAGTTTTAGAGAAGTCTAGTGGTGAGTCTGTCGGATGACAGATAATCTTGGAAGTTTGCATTTCTTATTGAAATGACTGGACATGTAAAGTATGATGGGACTCATCCTGAGGTCAAAACACTCAGTAAATCTTTAAATCCCAAGAATGTTTTTTTATTGTTACAAAGGAATAATTGGCAAATATGATTTATATATTTATATAATGTGATGATTTGATATACACATGCATTATAAAATGATTGCCAAGATCAAGATAATTAACACATCCATAACCTCACATAGTTGACACTGGCAACTCTTTTGTGTATCTGATGAGAATGCCTAGGATCTAATGCACAAAGTAACTTGATATTTGTGTATACTACAAAGTGATCATCTCAATAAGTCTAATTAATATCCATAACCATACATAATTGCAATTTTTTTTTGCTTGCTGTGAGAACTTTCAAGATTTACTTTCATAGCAACTTTCAAATATACAAATATTATTAAGTATAGTCCCCATGCTATATATTAGATCCTCAGAACTTATTCTTGTAACTGAAATTTTGTGCCCATTTCCCTGTATCACCCTATTCCCCCTACCCCAGCCCCTGGTAACTACCATTCTATTTTCTTTTTCAATGAAATTAGCTTTTTTTTTTTTTTTAAGATTTCACATATAAGTGATACCATTTAGTATTTGTCTGTCTTTATTTTACTTAGCATAGTGCCCTCCACTGTACATCCATGGTGTTGCACATGGCAGGATTTACTTCTTCTTTATGGCTGAATAATATCAGTGTGTGTGTGTATGTGTGTGTGTGTGTAGTATTTTCTCTTAATCTGTTGACCCATTCATTGAAGTACATTTAGATTGTGTTCATGTTTTGGCTATTGTGAAAAATGCTGTAACAGGAGGATGCAGGTTTATCTTAAAGATTCTGATTTTAATTCCTTCATATATATACCCAGAAGTGGGATTGCTGGACCTTACAGTGGCTCTATTTTTTTATTTTTGAGGAGCTGTCATACTGTTTTTCATAGTGGCTGTACCATTTTTACATTTCTACCTGCAGTGTTTAGGGGTTCCCTTTTCTCAACATTTTTGTTCTCTCTTGTGTTCTTGTTCTCTTTTAACAGGTATGAGATGATAACTCATTGTAGTTTTAAACTTTTTTATTTCTTTATTGAAGCGTAGTTGGTTTATAGTTATCATATTCTGCAGTATTCCTGCCTGGACAATTCCGTGGTCAGAGGAGCCTGGAAGGCTATATGGGGTCACCAAGAGTTGGACACAACTGAGCGATTAACACTAACATATTAATTTCAGGTGTACCACACAGTGATTCAGTTATATATATGTATCTGTGTATATATGTATCTGTATGTGTATATGTATATATATATTCTTTTTCAGATTCTTTTCCATTATAGGTTACTACAGAATATCGAATATATATCCCTGTGCTATACAGTAGGTCTTTGTTGGTGATCTATTTTATATATAGTAGTGTGCATATGTTAATTCCAGCCTTCCAAATTAGAAGGGATAAATTGCCCCTCCTCTTTCCACTTTGGTAGCCATAAGTTTGTTTTCTGTGTCTGTGAGTCTGTTTCTGCTTTGTAAATAAGTTCATTTGCATTTTTTATTCCACATATAAGCGATGTCACGATATTTGTTTTTCTCTGACTTCACTTAGCATAATAAACTCTAAGTTCATCCCTGTTGCTACAAATGGTGTTATTTTGTTCTTTTTAATGGCTGAGTAATAATTCCATTATACACGCACGCGTGCACACGCGCGCGCACACACACACACACACACACACACACCCCACTTCTATATCCATTCATCTGTCAGTGGACACTTAAATTCCTTCCGTGTCTTGGCTATTGTAAATAGTGATGCAGTGAACATTGGGGTGCATGTATCTTTTGAATTATAGTTTTCTCTGGCTATATGCCGAGGGGTGGGATTGATCACATGTTAACTCTGTTTTTAATTTTTAAGGAACTTCCATACTGTTCTCCATAGTGGCTGTATAATTATGGGTTTGATTTTCATTTCTCTGATGATTAGTAGAATAAGACCCAACTGTATACATTCCATAAGATGCTCCAGACATTTTAAAAGTCAAGACAAGGTAAAAGGTAAAAGGTTGGAAAGAGATAGGCCATGCAGATTTTGACTTTTAAAATTTTCTAATCCATGTTATTTTATCCTTCATCCAATATATATATATATTTAACACCTAGTAATGGCACCCCACTCCAGTACTCTTGCCTGGAAAATCCCATGGACAGAGGAGCCTGGTAGGCTGCAGTCCATGGGGTTGCTGAGGGTAGGACATGACTGAGCGACTTCACTTTCACTTTCATGCATTGGAGAAGGAAATGGCAACCTACTCCAGTGTTCATGCGTGGAGAATCCTAGGGGCGGGGGGAGCCTGGTGGGCTGCCGTCTCTGGGATCACACAGTGTCGGACACGACTGAAGCGACTTAGCAGCAGCAGCAACAGCAGCTGTCAGGTACTGTCTTAAGTACAATGTTGTATGTTTAAGAAAATCTAGTTATTTCTAGTTATTTTCTAGGATTTTCCTTTATTTTGAAGTTAGGAAAAGTTGAGAGTGGTAGGAGATTTTCACATAAATGTTTGTTCCTAAAAAGTCTTATTCTTAAAGGAAAAAGCCAATTTGCACAGCCTGACTGTCCAGTTAATTCTTTTTTGTGGTTATAAATGTCTACCAGAAAAAAACGGAATACTTTAAGTCACAGTGGTAGGCATCAGCAGTCTTTAGTAAATCCTTTAATCCTGTCTGGATCTTTATAAGGAAGGATATAACAACAGTAATATTTTATATGTATTTGTTTGATTAAAAAAGTTGTCTCAGTGCTGTGATCTGGTCATTAATTCTTTAATGTATTACTTTAGAAATCATGTCACATTTACTTCCTTTCTGAATGGGGAATGGAATCTGATTTTTCCTCTTTGAGTGCAGGATGATGTTCTCAACATGTGGTGAATCCCTGTCAGAAATGAATAAAAGCTTCATTAGATGTTTCTTATAGAGAAAATTAATTTTCTTTTCTTAACCTACTTCACTTTATTATCAAAATATAATCAGAAAAAGGATTATAATATATGTTGACAGGGCTTTCCTGCAGAGAGGTTGTTCCAGTTGACTTGCTGATTTCTACAGGAAAATTCCTTGCCTAGTGCATAATTTAGGTATGCTAGTAGCAAGGGACTGCACTGACCAATGATTTCAGTGAAGAAATCATGTTAAAACCAAAATATTTCATGTAAAATGTATGATTTCCTTAATGTTCTTATTTAATATTTAATAAATCCAGCCCTGAAGGATAGTCTTTGAAATGCAAGTTCAGCTACCTGACTGATATTTTTGTATGCCACAATTAGAGCTGTCAAAACAGTCTTTTAAAAATAGAACCAGAAAGAGATTGAATGCTTGTTGTCTGAAGTTGTACTAACATTACTTGATGTGAATACAGGATTTGCACAAAAGGTGAGGCTAAAAAAAACTTTCTGGCTCTAAGTACAGCACTACCCATAAGATGCATCAAAGGAAGCAGTGTATTTTTCAAGGCTATGGTGAGATCTTTTAATTATTTAGATATATGTATGAAAAAGTAGGCATAGCCCAAAAATTTATGAAGAAACATGTAGGTAAACATTTCTGAAATTTGCTTATGGAACAAAGAGCTTCAAATATGTTGTTATAATATACAAAAGAAAATAGGGCAATATATGGAGAATCCTAAAATAGTTATTCATAAAGGACATCATACCTCTGACAGATTTTTAATTTATTATCTTAGGACTGCATAGAGTAAGTGAAGTAAGGTAATAAATAGCTCATTAATTCCTGGTCTTTTCTTTTGCAAAACATATTTTTAAATGATCAAAATCTGAAATGTTTCCTAATTCACAAATAAAATTCACATTTTGCATTGCTAAGAATCCAGCAATCAGCCAAACAGAATTGCATAATTTAGATATAGATAGAGTTCTTGCATTTAGATTAGATATAGATACAGTTTTTGCATCAACTTTTTGCTCCTCTTTCACCTTATTTGCCCATATATTTAAAGCAGTCTAGAAAAATTGTCTCCTTTTCTCTCCCTCCCTCTCTGCATTCTCATAGTGACTTAACCTGATGTTATTGTAAGCCAGGTTCCTGATTGTCAGATTTTAAAATTCTGATAGAAATTTTGTGACAAATTCTGTAGTGGCATCTCAAACATAAGGTCAGGGGTAAATCTCCCCACTCCTTTTAAGTAGATAATGAATGATAAAGTCTGTACTGTAATATCAAGTGTTCTGCTCTCAAACTGCCTGACTTGCGCAGTATGTGAAATTTTAGAATGTGTATGTTACCTTTTGAAGGCAAAGCTAAATTATTGTTTAAAGGTTTTTGGCTGAAAGCTTTACTATCTACTCCCCAGTAACTCTCCTTGGCTTCATATTGTGATTATCACCAGCTGAGTGCTGGAGATGGGCCAGCTATGGTTGGTCACTGCATTAGAGTGCAGGGAGTCAGCTGTACCTGAGGTGGACTGTTAAGAAAGTGAAATTCTCAGGCCCAGCAGAAGAAGAGCCCTTAAGGGCACTTGGCAGTTCCATTAGCAATTATGCCAAAAGAGAGGAAACCTTGTGGAGTCCGGACCAGACTAACACATGCTTATCCTCCCTGTGCAGAAAAGGTACTCTGGATTGTGGAGATGCTGCTGCCCAGGATCCTTAACATCCTGTGATCTCTTTCAGGGTTGCCTTTCTAGATGTGGTGTTTTCGTTACTGTATCTCTAGAGGTCCTGATGAAAAATGGATGTGTTCTCTCAAAAGCGCCAGACACATGTGATTAAGAAAGAAAAAGTAAATGTTTGCTGATCTACAAAGACCCTCATAAACTAGAGACAGCAGAAAGAGAAGAGGGGCATGAAGGTCGTTCAGAGAAGCAGGGAGTTCAAGCCCCCGAAATGCTGCAGCTACAGCTATCAGTCTTGAGAATATTAAGCCCCACACCAGATCACAAAGATTCCTTTATGAAATACTCATGGTAGAGAATTTTTATAAAATCATTAAAGTGATTTCTTAAAAATATACCTACATATATACATCCCGAGGAGCACTGTCCCCATCAGAATAGTCAGGTCAAGATGTTACACATTCTCCACAATATTTTAGAAATCTTCCTCAATTACATCCAGAATACAGGTCAATTTTTTTCACATTCTTAAAGGTAAGAAAGTTATCTCTTGATTGTTGATTTGTTATTCAAATTATTTAGCTCAAAATAGGAAAGTGGAAATCAACCTAGCTTTACTGCAAAAATATGGTGAAGAAATTATAGTTTGTTTCTTTCGAGTGAAAACCCAAGCACTTCACCATTTCTGTACATCAAACCTGATTTCTCATGTAATGTAAATTCTTCATGAAGGAGTCTGTTGATGTGAAAGAAAAAGTCCATATTTATATTACTTTTGCATCAGATATTTAGACATTTAAGGCTTCTAAGTATTATGGATTTCTTCTGATTTATTTAATTACTGATTAATATTTATTATATTAAATTTTTGGCCCCCAAGTCATCTTAATGTGTTTTCTCAGTCTGTGACAAAATAATTGCTAAAGTTTCTTCATGTTAATTTTATTTTACAATCATCTTTTCTTCCATCTATATTTGACTCCTTAATAATTAAATCTATCTTAATGAACTAAGTCTTAGCTTTTCAACATTTTCATAGATCTTACAGATAATTAGATAACTTACCATTCCTTATATAATTGTGAATTATTAAAACTTCCAAAGAGCCCAAACTGTTCTACCTTAATATAACTTCAACTGTATGAGCTTTTAGCAGGTCAAAATATCTTTCAAAAAACCATTTTTTTGATCAGTATCATAACCAGTCACCTGATATGAAGCAACAAGAATGTGCAAGAATGATATCAAAACTTTACTAGCTGATTTTTGTTGTTCTTGAATGGGTAACTGCAAGTTGTAATGTTGCAGTATTTTCTGTTTTAGTCAGTCTTCTTTTTATAATGACTGAGCACAGTACAGTACTTACAGTATTTTTCTATAACCAAAAAAGGAGCTTCTGGTTGTGAATTGCAGCTAACTTGCTTCACTGGACCCTGTTTTGTTACTGATTACTGAGAGTTCTGATGAAGAGGAGTTGCTAGTAAATGAATTTGTGGCTAGATTTCCATCCTGTGTAATACCCCATTTTACTTTCAACCCCGGGGGGTTGAGCTTGATCATATTTAAACCTCAGCAACTCTCTTTTCATCTTTTCTCACTTGAAAGCCTAGATCTTTATTTTTCCCTAAAACCTCATCTTGCCATGTTGCACGTGTGCTCAGTTGTATCCTACTCTTTGCAACCCTATGGACTGTAACCCACCAGGTTCCTCTATCCATGGGGTTTTCCAGGCAAGAATACTGGTGTGGGTTGCCATTTCCTACTCCAGGAGATCTTCCCTACTCAGGGATTGAACCCATGTCTCTTGCATCTCCTACATTGACAGGCAAATTCTTTATCACTGTGTCACCTGGGAATCTCAAAGCCTTTTTGAGGTCCATTTAAATAAGGCCTCTAAAGAGTGATTGGACAGTAAGTACTCTCAGGCCTGTAACAGCATCTGTTGAAGAAAACATAGAGTGGGGAGAAGCAATAGGATAATTGGGTTTCTCACTGACATTCACCTGCTGAAGCAGAGCACAGAAATATTTTTAACAGTGCTGAGTGAAGGCCCTAGCCCTTGGGATATAGAGTTTTGAAGATTAATTATTGGAGGTTGTATCAGCACATCCCCTGCCATGATCAGGAGCTGGTATCCAAGCCTGAGGGGGTACAGCTGTATAACACAGTAGAATCTACACTTGTTCCATCCCCTTGGTATTTGCTAAATCATCTCTCTACAGAGGCTAGCCACCTTTCTGTGGAGCTTCTCTGCTTTCTCAACCTTGTTCACCATTCTCTCCCACACAGTAAGGTGGCCATTGATGGATGAGAGCAAATGTTGCCTTAGTCCACTTCTCATCATGACCCCGTGTTCCTCTTACCAAAGCATCCAGTCTTTAGTCCCAGGGAAGGTGGTGAGTGGGATATCAATCTGGGGTACTTCTCGCATCAGTTTTGTCACAGGCTCACTCAAGAGAGTTGCTCCCTCGTGGTAGAGGGTAATGCCAAAGCTGTGATGAAATAATTTGTTTTAGATATGTGGATATGACACTGGTGGCCTGAGCACTAACATTTTTTTTTAACAACCTGCACATGGTCTAATTAAAAAAATGCCAGTTGCTAGCATTTCACATTGGGACTCTCACTTTAAACTTAAGATTTCTCTTTTCTTTTAAAAAATTGAAAAAATTTGCCTCCTTAATTCACAGGGTGACTGTGAAGACTGAATAAAAATAAGAAATACACATTAAAAAAAAAAAGAAAAATTTGCCTCCTTGAGCCTATATTCCTTCATGGTGACAGATGGAGGTCAGTGTTGCTTGTCCTCTTTGGACATGCATTCTTCTGTGTCCATTTTTCCCTGGCCCAGAGCACAGTCACTTGTATTGTTGCCTGGCTCCTGTGTTCATTTGAGTCTGAACCTTTTGTTTTAGAATCTCACTGAATGTGTGACTGCTGACGCATTGCTCCTATCATGTCTGTCTAATCTAAAGGTACAAAAATGGGCCAGATTAACAGTCATAAAAATATTGTTTCTAAGATGTTTTCAGTTTTTACTTTGGACTTGGCAATTTGCTGAAAGTGTCAGTGTAAGTTTTTAGTAGAGAATAATAGTATTTTGATATGAACTGAATTGCTTGTTCAAAATCTTTGTTCCTTGGGGGTGGAAGTAAGGTTAGGGAGGACATTTCCTGCTGCTGCTGCTCTTTGCACTTAAAACCTTTTACACAATTTTGATTCCAGCTGGAGTGCTTGAGTAAAAATTTTATTGTATAAGGATGATCCACAAATTTTTTTGAAGGAATAGTGTTTGTCTTGAACATAAGTGACAATAGCATGAGACAGCAGGTTAGTGGAGCCTTATGAAGCACTAGGCTTCCTGGGTAGCTCAAATGGTAAAGAATATGCCTGAATGTGGGAAGCCTGGGTTTGACTGCAGGATTGGGAAGATCCCGTAGAGAAGGCAATGTAACCCACTCCAGTATTGTGTGGAGAATTCCATGGACAGAACAGCCTGGTGGGTTACAGTCCATGGGGTTGCAAAGGGTTGGACATGACTGAGCGATTTTACTCACTCACTTCATAAAACACTGGATATAACCAATTCCATATTCAGAGACTGCTCACCTTCCACTGTTCTTCATACCTTTCTAGAATGTTTGTATCTGGGGGAGTAGGGCATATTGAAGATGCATTCCAGAGACGAAAGCAAAAGTGGTTATGTTTCTGTTGCTTTCTGGTAAATCCAAAGACTTTTAATGCAAGATTTTGACACTTTATTTCATTCTTGCTTTTTCCTCCTAAGTTGAGACAAGGTGCTAAAAGCATATGTTATAGAATGAGCATCTGAGGAAGTGTTCTAAATTTGGTAAATGGATGTAAAACTGTTGAAGTGGCTAGCTTTTCTGGAGAGCATTAAGAGTAGGGTTTGTGTGGAGCAGTAAATGAGGCAGAGAAAAATGATATATAGGGAGGGAGAGAGAGAGATAGGAAGAGAATGCCCATGTGTGCATGTAGTATGTAGTATTGAAGGATTTTAGGGAAGAATTAACACTGAATTGGGAACAATTCTGGGCATCTGTGAGATGCAACTGACTATAGAGTTGAAATGCCAAAACCTTCTTTTGCTTGTTTTTCTATACATCTGTTCTCCTGGCTGCTACTGACATTTGTACTTTTTGAGTCTTTTAAGAAATTTTAAGGTGAAGTAACTGATTAGGTCTATAAGTATTACTTGAAAGATGAGGCAGAATCACAATTGCATTGACTTTTGGAAAACTGTCGATCTGAATGTGAAATGACATCTAAGAGGCAAGTGAGGCAGAGCTGTTAGCAGGTTGTAGATGGTTCATTTCCAAGGCCATGCAGTTATTTCAGTATTGACCCAAGTCTGCAAACACTGTGTGGAAGTATCCATTTCCTTTTTATTTTCAGCTCACAACAAACCAAAAAGATTGTACTATATTTGGAATCATCAGTTGCCTTTCATGATGAAATCAAGGATATATAAGTTGATATCTTAATATGAAGATTTTATTTATGAAAAATTTAAATGATTATATTTCTGAAAAACAGTCCAATTTATAACTTGAAAATATAAAAATATAATGTAAGCTTATTCGGTTAGTTAAAAAAACAATATAGCACATTAATGGTAAACAGTGTAATACAATATATATCCACCTGGTCTGTATGTTTTAGAAGTAAAGGGAGAACCTTAATTCAAATGTTTAAAAGGTAATCTTTAATTGACATGGTTATTAATCTAAATGGGGGTGCTTGAAAGGAAAAAATACACAGAGAACTTCATAGGTACCAGATCATCATAATGGAAGCTTGAAACCTGAGAGAAGAACTATCTAACGTTCTGGTCAAAAAAATGCTTCTAAAACCCTATAAGCTGATGCAGAATTCATCAGGGTTATGAACCAGTAATCAATTTTAGGGGCCAATTTCTGTAAGCTACACTAGCTTCTAGTGTAATGATATAATCTTACTAATTTGTGCATCCTATGTTGTCACATGGTAAATACTAAGTTAATGACAAGATGAATGATTTATTTAGATGCTGAGATTCTGGTTTGGTGTTATGGTAGCTTGTAATTCAGAGAGCTTTAAAATGTAAGCATATTATTGGATACCCCATGACTCTGACTTGCTTATTAGATAAGCTAAAAATTCATATGGTTGAACTAAGAAGACAGTGTGAAGTCCTTCTGAAAGCCTGATTTCTGGAGGGGTTCCTAATCATAGAAGGAAAAAGGACTTTGGGGAAATCACCGTGTGTGCTCATTTTTCCCACCTAGTATTTTTATTTGTGTGAAATCAGATTAATATAATCATCAAAGAAACTTCTGGAAGAATGGGATAAGACTACAGGGACTGAGAGGAAGTCATAAATCATTCTCTCTAGTAGGATATGTGTGGAAGGGAGGAAGCACCAGTTTCACTGTTTGATTTGTAGAGGGTTTATGTAAAATAGCAGATCTTTTCTAACTCTGGTTTCTGGAGCTTCTGTCTTTCCATGGATTCATCTTGGTGTTACTGCTCATTTAGTGGAGCGCCCTGGAGCTGGGGTCAGGTGACTACTCTTTGAGGGCCAAATTAGGTCTCCCACTTGTTTTTTTTGAAAGGATCTGAAATTGAGAATGGCTTTTATATTTTAAATGATTGAAAAGAAAAACAAAGGAAGAATGTTTAGTAACAGGTCAAAATTGTATTAAGTCTAAATTTCAGTGTCCACAACTGCATTTTTATTGGCACATAGCTGCTTTCATTTATTTACATATTTTCTGTGGCTTCTATCACAAATCAGTGGGAATGCATACTTGCTGTGGAGACTGAATGGTTGGTTAAGCCTAGATTATTAACTCTCTGGTCCCTTACTGAAGTTGACCAATCCCTAACTTAAAGCATGGAATTCAGGAAGAACACCATGATGTTCTTCTCAAGATTTGGGCATCAGTGACATAAAATCACCTGTGACAACTGTAAAAATGCAGATTCCTGGGTTCCATGACACTTTCTACTAAATAGAAACTCATGGAGCCAAGTAGCCTGTGGAGTTTGCATTTTTAACTAGTGCTCCTTCGGTAGTTTTTCCAACCAGTATGGAACCAGAATCTTTGCATTGTGTAGGTAAAGGGAATTGAGCTTCTGGATGCCTAGAACTGACACAGGCTATATAGTCTACCTTGTTTTACATGACATGTTCATAGATTATCTAAAATAGGCTGGGGCATTCTCTTGGAATTCTACTTTTTTCCTGTGACCTCATTTGCAGAGCTCTTAGGAAGCCTTGTTATTGAAATAAGGTCTTATTTGTCTTACTGTATAAAGTGATAGTCTGCAGAATGGAATGTGTTTACTCAGTGTCTGTAATCCTCTCACTTCCAGGAATAAAATATTAAAATTGTTAATTTCCCTTTGTAACTTATTTATTTTCTTTGTGAATGAAATAACGTATAAAACTTAACCATTTGAAAGTTTATAACAGAAAAATGGTGCTTCCCAGTTACACTCATTGCTACCCTCATTCCTTTTCCCCAGAGGCTATTTTCTTTGCCACTTATTTTATATTTCTAAGTAGTATACCCATGTTACTATTTCTTGATTTTTCTATTGTAGACATTACCTGTTGTTTTCTGTTATGAAAGATGAGGATTTTGTTCTATATACTGCTTACTCATGCTCTTGCCTTACTGCCATTGCCTCAGTATGTTTATGTAAAATTTTTGTTTAACAATCAGTGGTTACATTATTATGGTAGTAGATTGATTGTTTCCTAGATCTACTGCATAGCTATTGTCCTTTGACTTTTCTTCACCACCTTGGAATTCCTTTGTCTCTTTTCTTTGTCGATTTCTTACTTTATTCACATGTTTTTTTATTACTTTTCTCCTCATTTTGGTGAATCCCATTCTCCAATGGCTTCCTGATAGAAGGTATGTGGGAGATAAACTTTTCAAGACTCTGCTTGTCTGAAATGCCTTGATTGATAATTTTGATGAAGATAGTATTGGAGTTTAGAAATTTTTTTCTTCATAAGACATTATTTCCTCTACTTCCAGTTTCTGAGATTGCCATCAAGAAATCCAATGTCATGTTGATTCCTGATGCTTTATTGTTTTCTGGGAACTTTTATAAAGGTTTCTTTTTTATCCAGTAATCTGAAATTTCACAATTATATGTCTTATTGTAGATCTTTGTTCTTTTATTGTGTGGAGTACTTGGTTCCTTTCAATCTAGGCACTCATATCCTTCAGTTCTGAAAACTTTTTTCATGTATTATTTTTATTTTAGTTCCCTCTTTTTTCTCTATTCTCTCTTTCTAGAATTCTTATTAATTAGATATGGGAACTTCCATATTTATTTTAATTTTCTCATTTTCTCCCTTGTTTTCCATCTATTTTGCAGTCCTGTTGTTCAGTCATGTCTGACTCTTTGTGACCTCGTGAACTGCAGCACACCAGGCTTCCCTGTCCTTCACTATCTCCCACAGTTTGCTCGAACTCATATCCATCGAGTCAGTGATGCCATCTAACATCTCATCCTCTGTCGTCCCCTTCTCCTCTTGCCCTCAGTCTTTCCCAGAATCAGGGTCTTTACCAGTGAGTCAGATCTTCGCATCAGGTGACCAAAGTATTGGAGCTTCAGCTTAAACATCAGTCCTTGCAATGAGTAGTCAGGGTTAATTTCCTTTAGGATTGACTGGTCTGATTTCCTTGCTGTCCAAAGGACTCTCAAGAGTCTTCTGCAACACCACAGTTCAAAAGCATCAATTCAAAATTAAAAAAACTGAGATGATGGCACCCCATCCCATCACTTTATGGCAAATAGATGGGGGAAAAGTGGAAACAGTGACAGATTTTATTTTCTTGGGCTCCAAAATCACTGTAGATGGTGACTGTAGCCACAAAATTAAAAGACGCTTGCTACTTGGAAGAAAAGCTATGACAAACCCGGACAGTGTATTAAAAGCACAGACATCACTTTGCTGACAAAAATCCTTGTAATCAAAGCTATGGTTTCTCTAATAGTTACATAGGGATATGAGAGTTGGCCCATAAAGAAGGCTGAGTGCTGAAGAATTGCTGCTTTTTAGTCCTACTTTCTGGTATATTTTATCACCCTTATCTCCCAATCCATATATTAAACTATTTTTTTGGTTAACATTTTTATTTCTAAGAGGTCTTTCTTTCTCTGTGTTATTGCTTGATTATATTAATAACACATTATTCTTGTTTCACAGTTATAGTATCTTCTAGTAGAGGTCTCGGAGAAGGCAGTGGCACCCCACTCCAGTATTCTTATCTGGCAAATCCCATGGACGGAGGAGCCTGGTAGGCTGCAATCCGTGGGGTTGCTAGGAGTCGGACATGACTAAGCGACTTCACTTTCACTTTTCACTTTCATGCATTGTAGAAGGAAATGGCAACCCACTCCAGTGTTCTTGGCTGGGGAATCCCAGGGACGGGGAGAGCCTGGTGGGCTGCCTCTCTGGGGTCGCACAGAGTCGGACACGACTGAAGAGACTTAGCAGCAGCAGCAGCAGCAGCAGCAGTAGAGCTCTAGTTATAGTTTGCCATTGTTGTTTTAATCTGTGCTCTATTTCTTCTGAGTGCCTTTTTTTTCCTCCTCTGTTAGTTTTGATTTCTGTTTTTCATGTCAGAGACCTTCCTCAAGTTTCTGATGCTCTTTGGCCCTTTGTTCATATTAACAAATGAGACATAAAAAGCTTAATGATGAAATTTCTGTATGTACAATTGAGGCTTATCTATTGGGGAGCTTCATAATAGGATAGAAAGGCAATGAGCAGGTTTTTTCACTTTGGTATAGCCAAATAATGTAGCTATTCACTTAGCAGTTCCATTTCTTCAGAGGAATTTTTAGTTTCATGCATGGATAGAATAAACGTCACTTCTGGCATACTAGTAGCTGAGAAACGCAAGGTGGGGCTGGAGCTCTCATCTTTCTGTATGCAGAATTTAACTTGATCATTCTCAGTTACAGTGCCTCACTCAACCATGCAGAGCTTTCTAGAAAGTAAACTTATTGTCTTTTGCCAGAATGTGTAGGTTAGGGTGAGGGGTAAGAGGATTCATTCAGCTGCATAAATCATAGATGGGATCTTCCAACCAATCCTCAAAACTTCTAGACACTGCCTCTAGTTTCTAAGTCCTTCTAGGAGAAATCTGTATTGTGAGTTGGGTTTTCTAGTCACTTTACTTCTCTCAGACCCCTGCTCCTGCCCCCATTACTTGCAAGATTGCAATTTTCTGTTCTCTCTAATAAATCTTTTACTGTCACTTTTGTGGAGTTGGGACAAAGTAGTGATAAGTATGTGTATGTAATATGCTGTGTTTAATGGGTTATGTAGAATACTTTATTTTTCTAAATTATCTAATAATTCATATTGATGTATGTATTTTAATAATTTAGTAGCAAAGAAACACATGCATGTAATTTATACACACATATTTGAAGGTGTGCTCAAAATATTAACTGATGGAAGGTATTGGATAAGAAGCACATTAGAAACTACTAAGTTTAAAGATATATAGTTAAATTTTTGAAAACTTTGAATATTAAGATAGAAGTTGAACTGAGGATTTCTTAAGTCAGAAATAATTAAAAATTTGCAAGAGAAAAACATAATAAAGTTTGGTTGTATTGCTTTGTATGCACATACAAGCAAGTATACTAGCTTACATAGCTTTTTAGAAGATATCACTGGGTGGAAATTTTAAGAATCATATTTAGTCCCAGTTTATTAGAGAATTTTCTTATAGTTAGAATGATTCAAAAATGACACTTGCTACTTTAAGATTTTATTTTTACCTTAATAATCTGTGTTTTTCCCCTCTTTTCTTTCATCATGCACATTTATGTAAAGTTTCCAGAGTTATTGTACAAGAGGTTTTGCTTTTTGGTGATTTACTAGGCTAGAAAAGTTTTAAAGTTCCTCCCAGGTCTGATCTATTATTTATAAAAATCAGATCTAAAGTTGTAAAACACTATATTAGGGTCAGTTTAAATAAGCAACACAGAATGCAGAGTACTATTTAACCTGTATAGTGTGTTTTGTAGTTATAACTTCATCTTTGCTATTAATATTTGTGGCTAAAGATTTATCTGATTAGTATGACTTACAGAAGGTGTTCCTCAATAGGGCTTCTGCACAGCTCCTTGACAGTTTGAAAGAAAGGCCTTGTCTTGATGGGAGACATCCATCCATTCCACTGGGCTATCTTTCATGTGGAATGAAAGTAATTAGATGTCTGGCTTTAGTAGTAGAGTATTAAGTCTTATCTTGACACCCAAGGTTTATGTGATACCCAGGCATCAGTCAATTAGACTGAGAGGAAAAAAAAGTCAATTTTATGAGTCTATCTACATGACTCAGGCATTTGATGATCCTGAGAAAACAGGGGTCTGGCTCCTTTCAGTGAAGCTTTCCTTCTGCAATCAATTAACTGCTGGCTCTAGTTCTATTGACCCTCACTAATTTTGTTGCCTGGTCTGTCATTCCTTATCTGGAGTGAGAGGGAGGCTCCTCTGTAAAAATCAACAACTGTTGAGGTTAAGGGAGGCATCATCTATTCTGGGATGGATCTTCATAGTGTGTGGCTGTGTGGAGGGCTGTTCTTGAGTTCCTGCTCTCTCTTTTATATGTAAAGCGGTTCTTGGTCAGCCATCATCAGTATAGATATTTACAAACTAGAATTTGACTCTGTCATTACTTCATTCTTTTATTTTTATATTATTAGTTACATTAATAGCTAATATATTGTTAATATATTAATTAATTGTTTATATTCTAACTAATGTAAAATCCTGCCTTTATATGGAAATGGAGTTTAGAGACTCAATAAATTATTTCTTCCTAGCTAAAGATTAGCTGGTGGTATTTCATTTTACTCTGTTTCTTTGTATCAAAAAAATGTAGTGGCTTGTTTAAAACAACAAACTTGACCTATTTATTTAATTAGAATACTCACAGTCTAGTGCTGCTGGCTTTATGTTATTTGTTGGATATTATTTGAATCTCTGTACCTATTCCCTAAATTGTCTAAAATTTGTTGGGTTGAGTCGTATCAGATTTCTGTAATTTTAAGACAAAATTTCTGAAGTCTAGCTGAATTATGAGTTAGCGATTAGACAGAGAATGAGGAATTCACTGGGATGGACTTCTTTCTGACCGAGCTCTCTCTCCAGAGTGGCATACGATTCATTACTGCTGATACTTCTTGCCTTATCACCTTAAGTCAAACTGAAATGTGACATTTATAAACTGTGATGCATTTATATCCAAAGAAGTTGGACATTCTAGAGAGGCAGGGCAGTGTAGGCTTAAGAGTACAAATTTGCTTCTGTTTTGACTGTCCCACATAATATGTGTAAAATGGAGCTACTAAGAATTTAGTTCTCAGCTGAGCCTGAAGAACTTTATCCTTTGCTTCTCTCCAACATGTAGCTGTAGTCTTATTGAATGAAGTCATTTGAAGGTTCCTGAGCATCCTGTTTTATTTCTCATTTCTACACCATCACTATTTCCTCTATCCATTATTATCTTTTTCTTTTTAGTTGGAATGGCAATTTTTCAAGCCAGAGCTGAGGTACTCTGATGTACTTTTTGCTTTGAAACTTCTGATGAGCCAAAGTAGGGTAGATAACTCCTTCCTTTATGCCATTCCCTACCAAGTACTACAACCTTTGTTACACTGTGTAGTTATTTTATTAACATGCGAGTCTCTCTTAAGACTCTACTCCAAGTGCTCAATAAATGTTGAATGAATGCTATTTATTATGTCTAGGATGTGTTGCATCAGTTGTCAATTGCTGTATAAATCCCTAGATTTATGGGTGAAAGCAACTCTGATTTGTCTGCACAGTTTTTCTGTTGTCCTCACTTGATCTCACTCATGTGACTGTGGTCTGCTGGCAGTTTGATGGGATCAGAGGGTCTTATATAGCCTTATTCATGTGTCTGGTGCCTCAGTTGGGACAGTTGGAGTGACCAGTCCTCTCTCTCTTTGTGATCTTTCATCTGCGCTCCTTCACGTGATGGTGGGCTTGTCCTAATGAATGGGTACTTCTAAAGCCTCCATGATGTCATATTTGCTGGTATTCCCTTGACCAAATCAGGTCAAATGATCAAGCTCAGCGTCAATGTGGGAAAGGACTATACAGGAGCCTGGATGCCAGAACACATGGTTCATTGGGGGCCACTAATATAAAAATTCAGGATGTTTACTTATCTCCATGGTCTAGCTTTTAAAGAACTTTGTCTAAAACTCCCCTTTTCTCCTCTAAAAGCCTTCCATGTTTCCCCTAAAGATTTCTAAATGTGTTTCTATTGCTCATAGTCCGCAATTATCTCACCTGGAAGCAGCAGTGAGGTGTTCATCCAGAACTTGGAGAATGTATTCATTTTTACTTCAGCTTACTCCAGAAAAATTTAAGGCAGCAATTTGGAAACAGAGGGTGTAGGGTCACCTTGGAAACTTTAACTGTATAGCATATAAGATTTAGTACATATTGATTGAAAATTCAAGTCAGTCTTTACAGAAGGTATCAATATATCTAAAAGAAATATGTTGTTTTTCAGATTTCAGTTTTGAAAAGATAAAAGCAAAACCTCGATACTCTGTTTTGATAAGGGCTCAGGGAGAAGGGCACTCTTGGGTGTTATGGGATTGGAATTGGAATTGTTCTCTAAAGCCATTGGGTAGTCGGTATTGAGACCTTAAAAAGTTCATTTTGTGTCAGATCCAGTGATTCTGCTTCTAGAAAATTATTCTAAGGGAATAATCGAGACAATTTTGTGCAAAGATGTTTATTGATGCATTATTTATGCAAAGAAAAGAGAAAAAAATCCAATTTGGGAAATGATGTTTTTCAACAATGAATGATGGTTGTTCCATGAAACAGTTATGTAGTGGAATATTATGCCATCAATAAGAAGTGCTCTATAGGAAGAAATTGCTATGACTTTGGCAGTTATTCACAATGTAAAATATAATTGATTCAAAGGTATATAGAGGATTAATTCAGTTCTGTAAAACCCTAAATGTGTGTGTATGTTCAGTGATCACAAATGTATTAACATACTTTGTTTGGCACTAGGGCTTTTTTGTAAAGAAGAAAGACATGGTCACTTCCCTCACCCTGCTTACAGACTTGTGGGAGAAATAGATGCTGAATGGCTTTGATGCTGATGGGGTAATAGCTATATTTACACTGGAAATGGAAAGACGAAGAAGAAAAAGGAGCAAACCAGAGAGCTTGTTTGTTTGAAAAGACTGAGTGAGTTTTGAAGGGGTTAAATATATTTTGGGGATGGTAAAGAATTGTAGGTGTGAAATATTAAGAGAGAATAAATAAAATGAGGTTAAAAGATTTTAAAGAATTTCTACTAAATATATTCCTGCTATTTTTTAAAAATAAGGGACTTTTGCAAATATTTAAGTTACTTTATAGTTATTTTAGATGCTGAACTGAAATATCATTAGGTCTGCCACCACACTGACAAGGAACATTCCAGAGCCCCCTGCTTACCATGGGATACATATACATACGCGGTTCCTTGGTGGTGCTAGTGGTAGAGAACCCACTTGCCAACACAGGAGGTGTTTAGTCCTTGGAGAGGACCCCCTGGTGGAGGGCATGGCAACCCACTCCAGTATTCTTGGCTGGAGAATCCTACGGGACAGAGGATCCTGGCAGGCTACAGTCCATAGGATTACAGAGAGTTGGACACGACTAAAGTGATTCAGCATGCACACGTGCATGTACAAATATACATCATCTCTATATGCAAATGTAATAAACGTTGGGGGAAATGCATTCCAGCATCTAGGATTACAGGTAATTTAAATGTTGTTCTTAATTGTTTTTGCAGATATAAAAGTATATACATACATTAAAATTAGATATACTTAAAAATGAGTTAATGAGGGAGTAGGCTGGTCAGCAGGGAAAGCATGCTGTGTCTTGACCAGGAGTAGGGTGGCTGTCATCTTACTGATTCAGGTATTCTCAGCAGGTTTCATTAGTGTGGAGATGGATTCTTCATGGTGTCATAGCCTGAAGTCATCAAATGTGTGTTGCATTTAAGTCATTGCCCTAGTTTTGACTCTATAGTTATCTATATATATATATTTAGTATAAGCAAGGTTGAGAATGTGTAGGAAGATCTGTCTTCAGAAGCAGAGTGAGCACGTGTCATCACAAGCCCTCTGTCCCTAGTCCTCATAACAATACATGTTTCATTATAAACTGAGTGCATGCTGAGTCGTTTCAGTCATGTCTGACTCTTTGCAACCCCATGGACTGTAGCCTGCCAGGCTCCTCTGTCCATGGGATCTTCCAGGCAAGAAAACCAGAGTGGGATGCTTTCTCTGTTCATTATCAACTCATTAGTTAGAATTCTGGGTTATGAATTAAAGTTGGTAAGCTCAGTTAATATAAGTTAATGTTACAGAGACAGGTTCATGCTCAGTGTGCTGACAAAATCAGATATTTGAGCTGTCCAGGGGGCAGGCCAGGCCTTATACATGGAAATTTACCAAGGTAAGTCCAGCCTGAGAAGCTTCTTGGCAGTTTGCCATGTGACCTGTTCTGTTAACACTTGCACCTGGATGTATGTTCATTTTCCTTACTATTCAACATAATTTACTTAAACTTTATAGAACCCTGTCTATTTTCTTGTTTTTCTTACCAGAGGGAAGAAACTTTGAAAGCAGATTTTTTTTTTTAGCATGTAGCACATTACTGGGCATAAAGTATGTGTTTAATATTTATTGGAAAAAACAAAATATATTAATTGAGGTTAATTGCTACACATATTTAACCATACGTACAAGGGAAAATAAAGATAGATTTTGGAACATCCTTTCTTTTGGATTATTGATACTTACGTTTGTAGCTAAGTATAGCTAAGGTAAGAAATCATTCTATCAGCCTTAAGTCTGTTCCCATGACATTTTCTTTTGTTGTTTTAAAAGTCTACTCTTCCACAAAAAAATATGTAAAATGAATGCATTGAGGGCTCAAGAATGAGGAGTGTTTGCATTTTCACCCCTTTTTCAATAAAACTGATTGAAACAGATGGAGGAGAAAGGTAAATTCTTGTGATCTCCTTTCAGTCGGCCTCTGTTGAACTCACTTGGCATGAAATAAGGCCTGCCTGCAGAGAAGGGTCCTTCAGGAGGCCCCTCAGGTTTTTCCTTCATCCAATGGGATTTCTTTTTCACTCTGAGTAACGCTTTTGTGCTCTCGGGAGGAAAACAGCTAACAAGGTTAGATGTGAACAATGGGCTCCACATGAATCGTGCAAATTTCTCAAATTTCATTTGTACAAAACTGCTCTATGACATTTCCTCCACTCCAGCTATGGTCTGTACCTCTGGGGAATGTGGGCACTGTGGCTAGGTCAGCCCTACAATGAAGCTGCTTTCTTGGTCTCAATAGGCACTTTATGCCCATTCAAAAGTAACACTTTGAAGGCTTGCTCTCTCTCCATCTCAGGGCATGTGAGAAATGCTGTGCAGAGAGAAAGAGCCAGCTTGAGTTGAGCCCAAGGGAATCAGGCTAACCTTGCTGAAGGATCTCAGAACTGGCTCTAAGGCTAACTGGGGGACACAGGACATGTTTGTTTGAAATACCTTTGACTGTTTTACTCACAGGTAGGATTTTTTTTTTTTTTTTGCATGTTTTGGATTGGAGCCCTACTTCCCCTTTAAACTGTTTCTGTGTATTTTATGCACAATATTATATAGGCCAAATATATCTTTTTAAAAAATTATAGGATAATTACAATATTGCGATGATTTTTTGCCATACATCAGCTTGAATCAGTCATAAGTATGCATACGTACGTCCCCCTCCCTCTTGTACCTGCCTCCCGTTGCAGCACTAGTTACAGTATCTAGGACCTGGAAGCAACCTAGGTGTCCATTGATAGATGAAGGGAAAGGAAGTAGCGGTACACAGACACAGTGGAATATTACTCAGCTATAAAAAGAAGCACATCTGAGTCAGTTCTAATGAGGCGGATGAACCTGGAGCTTATTATATAATATTTATCTTTGAGAATAATCCTCAAGAGGAATTTTTGAATTATCTACCATTTCAAGCCCATTGTTTTTCAGCTTTTACAATTTTCAGGGAAAGTTTTTGTTCTAGAGGAAACGTTTTGTAGTAGATTTCAGTGGAAAAAATAAGGAAAACTTAGTGAGAAAAAAATTAATGAAAATTTAATGAAATAAGTAATCCTGATTTGAGGGTTATAAGAAAGCAAGAAGAAACATTCCACTCTGTTAGATTACAGATGCAAACGTCAAGAGTCCTGTGAGCAGGTAGAATTTGTGATTCCTGAGGTTTAGCAAAAGAGGAAAATAGAGTGTAGAGGGAAGAGTAGTAACTGATGCATGGTCGCATTGGCTCTGTAAACATACATTTCCATAGGGTAGCATCTCGTTTAGATGAAGTCATGATAGCCAGTGACTTTGGTGGTTGTTAATAGGAAACCAGCACAAATGGGCTTAAGCAAAAGGAGAATTTGATGGCCGTCAGAAGTGAAAGGGAGTAAGGGCTGGTTGGTGAAAGGACTCAGATGGTATGACCAGAACTCTACTTCTCTCCATCTCTCCCTTCCTTCTTCCTTCAGATTGTCTACCCTGCATGGGTAGACATTGCTGCACCTATTTTAGCCTCAGCGCTTCACTACCCACTGCTTCTTTTCCACATGATCCTGAAAACTTTTTAGATCCACTCTGATTGAACTGGTTTAGATCACATGCCCATCCTCTTCCCAATCATGAATATGATTTAGAGAAATTCTATGCATTGATTGCCTTAGGTCTGGGTGGTTGACTTCCTCTGGGACCTGGGGAGCCCTGAACTGTTCAGTAGCTTGAAAGAGAGCAAGGAGTAAGAAAGTATAATGAAAGCTGGAAAGGCAATGATAAATGTCTGTCATATGTACCAAAATCTTATTTTAAAACGTAATTTTCTTACCTTCTTTAATAGTTTATTGTATAATTATGGCTGATTCATGTTGTTGTATGGCAGAAACCAACACAACATGGTAAAAATTAAGAAACAAAAAATAATTTTAAAAAATGAAAAAGAAATGTTTTTAGTAATTGATAAGTTTTTCAAATTTGTATGCTTACTTGTGTGAAGGTACTCATATTTAATATCTTCCTCATATAGGCTTTTTAGAAAATGTTTATTGAGAAGGCATGGGTTAAATAGGAATTTATATCTTTTATATCCTGTCTCTTCCATCTTACTCATAGAAATATGCAGTGACCCTCTAACAAATTGCATTTCCTGGGTGGGGTAGAATGCGCTCTTCTCAGATAGACTATGGATTATCCTCTACAGGAGTAATACCTGTGGGACAGTAACTAAGTCAGGATCAGATCTAGGAAGGTGAATTGGAATGAGAAGACCCTATCCAGTGGCCCTGGCCATCTGAGTTAGCCAGGAGCCTCCAGACTCTCACACTCCACCTTTTTACTTTAGAAGTGAATGACCATCACAGGTAGGTCAGCTTGGTGAATCTCTAATTTGTTTTCTGTAGACTGTTTTTGTATAATGTTCCTTCTACAACATATCTCTTTATTTCTTCATGTTTGATGAAGGTTACTTGAATCCTATTCATATCTGAATTTATGTAAACATTAACCCTGTCCACATTTTTTCCCCTACCACAATACCTTATCAGTGACTACCTGTGACTCATTAGTCCAAGAGGCTTCCCTGATAGCTCAGTTGGTAAAGAATCCACCTGCAATACGAGAGACCTGGATTTGATCCCTGGGTTGGGAAGATCCCCTGGAGAAGGGAAAGGTTACCCACTCCAGTATTCTGGCCTGGAGAATTCCATGGACTGTATAGTCCATGGGGTCGCAAGGAGTCAGACACGACTGAGCGACTTTCATCAGTCCAAGACTTGAGGATTCAGTGGCTATGTAATCTTTATTAACTCTGCTATGCCTAGGGATGTGTTAAACATATGAAATAATTTCATTAGAAATAATGAAATTAAAAATAATTTCATATGAAATAATTTTATTAGAAGAAACACCAATATGGATGCAGATTATAAAGATTGTAAAGCTTAATTGAAGGCTAGTATTCTTAAAATTTAATCCTTTTCCATATTTTCTTAATAATGTTTCTTTAACTGTAAACATTAACGTTCCAATGCCCTCATGGATTTCTAGACTACTGAAACTCTTTCTGTGCAGACGACCCCAGGCTGTTGAGCTTTCTTAATTTTGGTATTTCTCTATTTCTAATAGCTGTCACTTCAGAGAACTGTCATTGTAACCGTTTTTGGACACTACCTGGCTTCCATCTTATTTTCTAAGATAAGGAGAACTGAATCAGCTTGCATGTTGCATATAATTCAAGTGCATGCATTTAATTCACTTATTTTGGAGTGTTGAGTTTGTTTTTCTGACTGTCATCCTTCTCTCTCTTCTTTTCTAGTATTTTCTGGGTTCTGGGTGTGAAAAAAATGGCAAGGAGAAATTGGGTCTTTGCATCTTGCCAATGGCAGATGTCTAATTTTTACTATGATGGACCTAGGTTAAAACTAAGTTTACGAACTTCATGCTTTATAAATGACCAAATAGTTTTCTTTCAGTTATTCTGTTAATATTTTCAAATTATGGAAGAAACACACTGAGTGAATGCATATTGGTTTTGCTGCTGGCATAGAGATGTGAAATAAAGCAGTACAAGGGGGCCTGGCTTTTTCCTGAACCATGATATGAGGGCCTCAGGGGCCCTCACATCCCCTCTTTTGCTCTTTTCCTGTTTCCTGGGCCCCATTCTCCACCTGTCTTTGCTTCCAAATATGCAGGGATCTCAGGCCACTCTGCAGTCAGGATTTGTTCCAGCCCACCAAGGTCTTCCAGCTCTAGGCAGTGCATCATGCCCTCGTTTGCTCTTCCAGTCAATCGTCTAAACTAGACAGAGCAGATTCCTGATCTAATTAGACAGAACAGATTCCTCAACTTGCATCTGGATCCCACTAAATGCCCCCCACCACTAGAGATGAGTGCCACTTCCAGAACTAAGCCTCATGAAAATCTTAATGCACTGGAATGCATAATGTATTATTACTCCTGAGATTACTGGAATTTTGATAAGAAACTCTTAAGGACCATTTAGATTTATAGCAAAGGAATGGTCATCTTAAAGTGGAATTTCAGGCAAATCTATGGTCCAGTTGGCCTAGAGGAGGCAGCTTTCTCTGTCTCTTCTGGGGCAGACATATCCCTTTCTTCCTAGACTTTCTTCCCATCTCACACGTTCAGGAGGCCTTCTGAGAACCCCTCCCCTGGCAGAAGATTCCTTTCCAACTGTGTTCCTGCCAGGTCCACATCCAGGTTTGGCCTGTTGGCAGTGGTTCCCACCAATTCTTGGAAGGATCTCCCTCAGATACAGTCCTATTCCAGATTTGGTCCTCCTACCATCTTCAGTTGACCATTCTGAAGCCACATTTCATCTGTTTTGTGATAGAATCCTGTTGCCTTCCATCTGGAATTGCTCCAGAGATGCCATATCTATAATATGAGCTTATTTTGTGAGTTTAACATCTCCTTGGGGCTGGTGACCCTTCCCCCAGGTTTTCTCATTTCCTACCCCCTTCTCTCTAGTTCTGGCTCTCTGTCTCCCACTGCCTTGCACTACCCACTCAGCCCTGTAGACATGCTGCAAACAATGGATTTCCAGTACAGAGCATGGTAAGCACATGTGGATGACACAAAGCCTTTTGTAGTAAAGGAAAATTCATGATTTGGACCTCTGTTACCTCACAGAGGTACACTCATTCCACTCTGTCACAGACACACACCCCTTCCTTGGTTCCCCCAGTCTTCATTTTTCAAAGATAAAACATTTCATCCCTCCTAGGATAGGATTACCAGATTCTACATCATTCTGACCATTTTCTTACTAGGGAAACCTGGGGGGGGCGGCCCCCCGGCCCCCCCCCCCTTCACTTTGTCAATGTCTCACTGAAAATTTGGTGTCCAAAAGGAACAAAATATAGGCAGCAAGAGAGTTCACATAAGTGTTTTATCATCCAGCCCATATTTCTCCATCTTGTCCACGAAGATATCATGGGAGACTTTATAAAAATGCCTTGCTGAAATCTTTGCATGAATTTACCATGTCAAAAGGAAATTGGGTTATGTCATGTAAAGAATACACACAATCACACGTGAGACAACATTTATACATTACAACTTAAATGTGCAAAAAAAAAGTATTCTTTATTTTCCATAAGTGATATCATCTTGCCCTCAATCCTATATTCCATTTGGAAGCAGGAAAAATAAATCTGAAGCTTATCAATTCTTGGTCTTGGTAAATGAGTCTCTTCTGTTTTTAAATAGTCTCTGTTAGGTGAGCTCAGTATCTTCTGGATAAATATTTATTCAGATCCAAGACTCAGACTTCTTACCAGGAGGGATATATCGCTCCTTTCAAAGATTTGCCCTCTACTTCCTGATCCCTAGGGTGCTGTATGGGCATCAGTGAGGGGCCCTCGGGTAGTTTATCCTTGTCGGGGTCTTTGCACTGTCTTTGCGGTCTTCCCTGGTCACTGTGGAGATGTTCCTTATCTCTCAATCATTGGATGTCCTTCTGGCATCTTCTGATGGAGTCTTCAACAAGCCTCATTGTGAAGCATCTATCTGCTGTAAGTTGCAGCCCATTTTTCCACCCTGAAGAGTCAAGGTAAAAAGTGCAGAGACAGAGAAGATGACAGTGAACTGATGACTGTTTGGGGTTAAGAATGGGCACACTAGCACACTAGCGAGAATTGGGCTAGCTGCCTTGGCTCAGGCCAAAGGCAAAGCTCCTGCTCAAGCCAGCTTTGGATCTCCTCATCCATTTTGGCTGGGGGTTTGGGGAGTGGAGCGAGTTGTAGAGGAGTGCTTCTGCACATCTGTGATCTCGGTGTGAAAGTCTGTGTTTCAGGTCTTCAGTTTCAGAAATGGGAGGATTTCAAAGTAAGGACTCATGTGCAAGTTTATTTGTGAGAGCAAACCAACCTTTGTCATCATGGAAGCAGGGGACAGAGAGGGCAAAGCACAAGCTTGGAGACAGAACTGGGTTTATTCCAGCTGACTCCCTGTTGACCCTAGAAAAGTTATTGAACTTTTCTGAACCTCAGTTTCATCATCCGTACAACAGGGGTAATAAATGCCTATATGATTAAATGAAAACAACGTTCATCAGTAAGTGACAGCTATAATTGTAAATCATAACAATGTCTTCCCAGCACAAACACTGTTTTTCTAACATTCTGAGAAGATTACCCCTTGCCTTTTTTTTTTTTTTACCATTGGTTGGCTTCATTAAGTATGACATTTCCCCCTAATGCAACCATTTTTCTTTGAGACAAATGCCTTTTTTTCTCCCCCTTGGAGAGATGTGTTTCTTCTTCCTGACAGAGCCCAGGATCCCAGGGAACATCCTTCTACTCCTTCCCCTTAGGATCCTGGGTCACACTGGCCCTGCATCATTGCCAACATTACTCTGCCCAGAGAGGCCTGGTAGAAACTCCTTTGTGGCTCAATCCTGAGGATGTTCAAGGTGGATTAAGAAAAGTCCTTTAATAGTTTTTACTTTTCAGGAAGTCAAATGTTTTTCAAATCAGAAGCAAAGGTGTTAAACACAGGTAGGCCAGGCCCACATGTTTGTCAAGGAAGAGACAATTAAATTCTCATTTCCCCCTCTGTAGTCCCTCAGATATTTCCCACTGGGCCTCATTTACCTATCACGCTTTAAGCCTTCCCTTCTTGAGACATCTTGGCCAGGCTCTGCTCTGTTCTGAATCCAGAGAGTAACTGAGGATGAAGGCAGGCAAGGCAGAGGGATCCTACTGTGAGGAACAAGACCATTTCTATCCTTGTGATTGTGTAGTTGGGTTTTTTTCCCAGCAGGTTCTGGGTATTCCCTCTTCTTACTTGGTGGTGGTAGTGGTTTAGTTGCTAAGTCGTGTCTGGCTCTTGCGATCCCATGGACTACTTACTTAATCTAATTTCTGCAGTGATATAAAACACAAGGATGGCTAGTTTTCTAACCAGTATTTGATCCCTAATGCCAGGGGTTCCCAGGTGACACAGTGGTAAAGAACCCGCCTGCCAATGCAGGAGACACAGGTTTGATCCCTGGGTTGGGAAGACCCCCTAAAGAAGGAAATGGCAACCCACTCCAGTGTTCTTGCCTGGAAAATTCCACGGACAGAGGAGTCTGGTGGGCTACAGTCCATAGGGTTACAAAGAGTGGGACATGCTGAGTGAGTGCTCATGCACACATATACCCACACACGTACCAGAGGGAACATGGCAGTCTTGTCACAGAACTAAGAGTTCCTTTCCTCTTTATCCAGGGAAAGTGGCTCCAAGTAGTAATGTGTATCTTACCTTCTCCAGTGACTGCCCTCTGCCTGACTGTCTTTGAGATGTGGCGAGAGCTGCAGGTGAATGGGAGATTAGTAGTACAGTCATATCTTTCTTGCTCACACAGAATTCTCAAGCTTTTGAAGCCAAGAAGTGGAGTTAGATTGATCCTGGTCTTTCCAAGGCGGCTAAAACCAATGAATCCTAAAAGGACATTAACCCTGAATATTTAGTGGAAGGACTAATGCTAAAGCTCCAGTACTTTGGCCACCTAATGCAAAGAGCCTACTCATTGGAAAAGACCCTGATGCTGGGAAAATTGAGGGCAGGAGGAGAAGGGAGCAACAGAGGATGAGATGGTTGGATGACATCATAGACTCAACGGACATGAGTTTGAGCAAACTCTGGGAGATAGTGAAGGACAAGGAAGCATGGTGTGCTGCAGTCCATGGAGTTGCAGAGTCCAACATGACAGTGACTGAACAACAACAAATATGGTTTAAAGAAGCATTTGCAGTTTTAAAAGTTATCTCAAAGATAACATGGTCTGGAATCTCTAGAACCTATAAGGAGCTCTAGAGATCTCTGCAGATCTTTTCCTAGGAGTCCATAATTCTACAATACATATTATTCACCGGCTTGCAGAAAATGAGGCCAGCATGTGACGAGGGGCATGCTATAGAAGCAAATGACCAGAAGGCGGCACTAGTAGTATTTATAAGTTTGCCTTTGCTGAACATTAGGGAACTGATGCAGCACTCGCTTCCTTCCAACTGGCTAAAAGCGACACAACTGTGTTTTGTTAACACAGTGTCACACAGAGCTTTTTTGGTGGGTTTCTGCTGTTACCCAAGCATCCTACTTTCCTGCTGTGTGAGGAGTGTTACTTACAATGAATTCAAAGGCCGGAAGGTTTTGTTTGTTGAAATTTGCTTTATGTATTTATGATGCTTTCTATTCTTTGAAGCTTTGACAAAAACAGCCCCCAGTTCTCTGGGAAATGAGAGAACTTGTTTGTTTAGCAACTGTTTGCCCACTTTGGAAATGTTCCAGAGGTCTAGATGCAAGGTTGTTATTGTCTCTCCTGTCAAGCTCTTTGCTGTCAAGGCTTTTAATATTCTTCGTGTGAGTTTAATGTAAAAGGCACCAAGTTAATGCTGCCTTTACATGACTGATAGACTGCCTCATGAATAAGTAACTCTGTCTATATATTTTTAATAGGAAAAGTACTCACTTGAAAGGAAAGCCACCAAGAAACTTGGGAGAAATTCAGCAAGAAGCCTCCCTGACTGTTCTACTTTGTTTAGCAAAAGAAGGTTTTTCAGAGAAAGTAATCGGCAGCCATTTTAGTAATGGCAACATAGAAAGCCATCCTCTTATCCATTTGCTTAGAGCATTTGGGAAACAAGGAGCTGCCGGTCATGAGAGCAACTACAGCAGAGATTGTAGATTTTTCTGTAAGGATCCAAATAGTGCATATTTAGGCTTCATAGGTTATTAGGTATCAGTTGTTGCTGCTCTTCTTTGCCACTGTAGCTCAAAAGCAGCCACAGATAGTATGTAGCTGAGTGAACACGGGTTTGTCCCAATACAACTTTATTTATGAAAACAGATGGCACTGGGAGATTGGGCTTGACACATATATACTATTGATATGATGTATAAAGAGATAACTAATAAAAACCTGTTGTGTAGCACAGGAACTCTATCCAATGCCATGTGGTGATTTAATGGGAAGGCAATCCAAAAAGAGGACATATGTGTATATGTATAATTGACTGCTATATAGCAGAAACTAATACAACCTTGTAAAGCAACTATACTCCAATAAAAAATGATAAATGAGAAGAAACTGAGCTTGGAACAACAGACTGGTTCCAACTGGGAAAGGAGTACGTCAAGGCTGTATATTGTCACCCTGCTTATTTAATTTATATGCAGAGTACATCATGAGAAATGCTGGGCTGGAGGAAGCACAAGCTGGAATCAAGATTGCTGGGAGAAATATCAATAACCTCAGATATGCAGATGACACCACCTTTATGGCAGAAAGTGAAGAAGAACTAAAGAGCCTGTTGATGAAAGTGAAAGAGGAGGGTAAAAATTTGGCTTAAAGCTCAACATTCAGAAAACTAAGATCATGACATCTCATCCTATTACTTTATGGCAAACAGATGAGGAAACATTGAAAACAGTGAGACTTTATTTTTTGGGCTTCAAAATCACTGCAGATGATGACTGCAGCAATGAAATTAAAAGATGCTTACTCCTTGGAAGGAAAGTTATGACCAACATAGCATATTAAAAAGCAGAGACATTACTTTGTCAATAAAGGTCCGTTTAGTCAAGGCTATGGTTTTTCCAGTAGTCATGTATGGATGTGAGAGTTGGACTATAAAGAAAGGTGAGTGCCAAAGAATCGATGCTTTTGAACTGTGGTGTTGGAGGAGACTCTTGAGAGTCCCTTGGACAGCAAGGAGATCAAACCAGTCAATCCTAAAAGAAGTCAGTCCTGAATATATACTTTGGCCACCTGATGGGAAGAGCTGACTTATTGAAAAGACCCTGATGCTTGGAGAGATTGAAGGCAGGAGGAGAAGCGGATGGCAGAGAATGAGGTGGTTGGATGGCATCACCGACTCAATGGACATTAGTTTGAGTAAACTTCAGGAGTTGGTGATGGACAGGGAAGCCTGGCATGCTGCAGTCCATGGAGTCACAAAGAATCTGACATGACTGAGCAACTGAACTGAACTGATTCATCAGTGGCCATAGGTTGAAGACCCCTGAACAGGGAAATGGAAACTTAATTGTTCCTTCTCTGTTGTGAATGTTTCCTTTTTTTTTTTAAAAAAAGCATTTATTTTAATTGGAGGCTAATTACTTCACGATATTGTGGTGGTTTTTGCCATACATTGACATGAATCAGCCCCAAGTGTACATGTGTCCCCCATCCTGAATCCCTCTACCTCTTCTCTCCCCATTCCATCCCTCTGGGCCATCCCAGCTCACTGGCTTTGAGTGACCTGCATCATGCATCAAACTTGGACTGGTAATCTCTTTCACATATGGTTATATATATGTTTTAATGCCATTCTCTCAAATCATCCCACCCTCACCTTCCCCCATAGAGTCCAGAAGTCTGTTCTTTATATCTGTGTCTCTTTTGCTGTCTTGCATATAGGGTCATCATTACCATCTTTCTAAATTTCATATATATACATCAATATACTGTATTGGTCTTTCTGACTTACTTCACTCTGTATAATGAAGTGAAGTGAAGAGAAGTCGCTTAGTCATGTCTGACTCCAGCACCATGGACTGTAGCCCACCAGGCTCCTCGGTCTATGGGATTTTCCAGGCATGAATACTGGAGTGGGTTGCCATTTCCTTCTCCAGGGGATCTTTCTGACGCAGGGATCGAACCTGGGTCTCCCCGCATTGTAGGCAGACACTTTACTATCCAAACTACTCCAGTTTTATCTACCTCATTAGAATTGGTTTAAATGAATTCTTTTTAATAGCTGAGTAATATTCCATTGTGTATATGTACCACAGCATACTTATCCATTCATCTGTCAATGGACATCTAGGTTGCTTCCATGTCCTAGCTATTGTAAACAGTGCTGCAATGAACACTGCAGTACGCGTGTCTCTTTCAGTTCCGGTTTCCTTGGTGTGTATGCCCAGCAGTGGGATTGCTGGGTCGTGTGGCAGTTCTATTTTCAGTTTTTTTAAGGAATCTCCATACTGTTCTCCATAGTGGCTGTATTATTTTGCATTCCCATCAACAGTGTAAGAAGGTTCCCTTTTTTCCACATCCTCTCCAGCATTTAATGTTTGTAGACTTTTTGATAACAGCCATTCTGACTGGCATGAAATGGTACCTCATCGTGGTTTTGATTTGCATTTCTCTGATAATGAATGATGTTGAGCATCTTTTCATGTGTCTGTTAGCCATCTGTCTGTCTTCTTTGGAGAAATGTCTGTTTAGTTCTTTGGCCCATTTTTTGATTGGGTCATTTATTTTTCTGGTATTGAGCTGCATGAGCTGCTTATATATTTTTGAGATTAATTCTTTGTCAGTTGCTTCGTTTGCTATTATTTTCTTCCACTCTGAAGACAGTCTTTTCACTTTGCTTATAGTTTCCTTTGTTGTGCAAAAACTTTTAAGTTTAATTAGATACCATTTGTTTATTTTTGCTTTTATTTCCATTACTCTGGGAGATGGGTCATAGAGGATCCTGCTGTGATTTATGTCAGAGAGTGTTTTGCCTATGTTTTCCTCTAGGAGTTCTATAGTTTCTGGTCTTACGTTTAGATCTTTAATCCATTTTGAGTTTATTTTTGTGTATGATATTAGAAAGTGTTCTAGTTTCATTTTTACAGGTGATTGACCAGTCTTTCCAGAACCACTTGTTAAAGAGATTGTCTTTTCTCCATTGTATATTTTTGCCCCCTTGTCAAAGATAAGGTGTCCATAGGTATTTCTGGGCTTCTATTTTGTTCCATTGATCTATATTTTTGTCTTTGTGCAAGTACCATACTGTCTTGATGACTATAGCTTTGTCGTATAGTCTGAAGTCAGGCAGGTTGATTCTTCCATTCTTCTTTCTCAAGATTGCTTTGGCTATTCTAGGTTTTTTGTATTTCTGTACAAATTGTGAAGTTATTTGTTCTAGTTCTGTGAAAAATTCTGTTGGTAGCTTGATAGGGATTACATTGAATCTATAGATTGCCCTGGGTATTATACTCATTTTCACTATATTGATTCTTCTGATCCATGAACATGGTATATTTCTCTATTTATGTCATTTTAAAATTTCTTTCATCAGTGTTTTATAGTTTTCTATATAGGTCCTTTGTTTCTTTAGGTACATTTATTCCTAAGTATTTTAGTCTTTTCATTGCAATGGTTAATGGGATTGTTTCCTTAATTTCTCTTTCTGTTTTCTCATTGTTAATGTGTAGGAATGCAAGGGATTTCTGTGTATTAATTTTATATCCTGCAACTTTACTATATTCATTGATTAGCTCTAGTAATTTTCTGATGGAGTCTTTAAGGTTTTCTATGTAGAGGATCATGTCATCTGCAAGCAGTGAGAGTTTTACTTCTTTTTTTCCATTCTGGATTCCTTTCTTTCTTCTGATTGCTGTGGCTAAAACTTCCAAACTATGTTGAATAGTAGTGGTGAGATTGGGCACTCTTGTCTTGTTCCTGACTTTAGGGGAAATGCTTTCAATTTTTCACCATTGAGGAAAATGTTTGCTCTGGGTTTATTATATATGGCTTTTATTATGTTGAGGTATGTTCCTTCCTTTGCCTACTTTCTGGAGGGTTTTTATCATAAATGGATGTTGAATTTTGTCAAAGGCTTTCTTCGCATCTATTGAGATAATCATATGGTTTTTATCTTTCAGTTTGTTAATGTGGTATATCACATTGATTGATTTGCAAATATTGAATAATCCTTGCATCCCTGTAATAAAGCTCACTTGGTCATGAGGTATAATCTTTTAAATATTTTGCTGGATTCTGTTTGCTAGAATTTTGTTGGGGATTTTTGCATCTATGTTCATCAGTGATATTGGCCTGTATTTTTCTTTTCCTGTGGTGTCTTTGGTATTGTTATTACGGTGATGGTGGCCTCATAGAATGAGTTTGGGAGTTTATCTTTCTTGGCAATTTTCTGGAAGAGTTTGAGTATGATAGGTGTTAGCTCTTCTCTAAATTTTTGGTAGAATTCACCTGTGAAGTCATCTGGTCCTGGGCTTTTGTTTGTTGGAATATTTTTGATTACAGTTTCTATTTCCATGCTTGTGATGGGTCTGTTAAGATTTTCTATTTCTTCCTGGTTCAGTTTTGGAAGGTTATAGTCTTCTAAGAATTTGCACGTTTCTTCCAAGTTGTCCATTTTATTGATATTTAATTGCTGATAGTAGTCTGTTATGATCCTTTGTATTTCTGTCTTGTCTATTGTGATTTCTCCATTTTCATTTCTAATTTTGTTGATTTGATTCTTTCTCCTTTTTTTTCCTTGGTGAGTCTGGCTAATGGTTTGTCTGTTTTAGTTATCTTCTCAAAGAACCAGCTTTTAGTTTTGCTGATTTTTGCTATCATCTCCTTTGTTTCTCTTTCATTTATTTCTGCTCTAATTTTTATGATTTCTTGCCTTATGGTCACCCTGGGGTTCTTCATTTCTTCTTTTTCTAGTTGTTTTGGGTGTAAAGTTAGGTTATTTATTTGATTTTTCTCTTGTTTCTTGAGGTAAGCTTATAGTGCTATGAACCTTCCCCTTAGCACTGCTTTTACTGAACCCCATTGGTTTTGGGTTTGTGTTTTCATTTTCATTTGTTTCTATGAATATTTTGATTTCTTCCATGACTTGTTGGTTATTCAGAAATGAGTTATTAGCCTCTATATGTTTGTAGTTTTAACAGTTTTTTTTTTCCTGTAGTTGACATCTAATCTTACTGCATTGTGATCATAAAAGATGCTTGAAATGATTTCAGGGTTTTGAATTTACTAAGGCTAGGTTTATGGCCATGGAAGTGATATATCCTGGAGAATATTCCGTGTGCACTTGGAAAAAGGTGGAATTCATTGTGTTGGGGTGAAATGTCCTATAGATATCAATTAGGTCTAGCTGGTCCATTGTATCATTTAAAGTTTGTGTTTCCTCGCTGTTGGTTGGTCTATTCATAGGTGTGAATGGGATATTAAAAATCTCCCACTATTATTGTGTTACTATTAATTTCCCGTTTCATCTGTTACCATTTGCCTTACATATTGTGGTGCTCCTATGTTGGGTGCATATATATTTATAATTGTTACATCCTCTTCTTGGATTGATCCCTTGATCATTATGTAGTGTCCTTCTTTGATCTTCTCACAGCCTTTATTTCAAAGTCTATTTTATCTGATATGAGTGTGGCTACTGCTGCTTCCTTTTGGTCTCCATTTGCATGAAATATCTTTTTCCAGCCCTTCACTTTCAGTCTGTATGTGTCCCTTGGTTTGAGGTGGGTCTCTTGTAGACAGCATATATAGAGGTCTTGTTTTTGTACCCATTCAGACAGTCTTTGTCTTTTGGTTGGAGCGTACAACCCATTTACATTTAAGGTAATTACTGATAAGTATGATCCCATTGTGGAGAAGGCAATGGCAACCCACTCCAGTACTCTTGCCTGGCAAATCCCATGGACGGAGGAGCTTGGTAGGCTGCAGTCCATGGGGTCGCTAAGAGTCGGCACAACTGAACAGCTTCACTTTCATGCATTGGAGAAGGAAATGGCAACGCACTCCAGTATTCTTGCCTGGAGAATCCCAGGGACGGGGGAGCCTGGTGGGCTGCCGTCTATGGGGTCGCACAGAGTCAGACACGACTGAAGTGACTTAGCAGCAGCATGATCCTGTTGCCATTTACTTTGTTGTTTTGGGTTTGAGTTTATAAACCATTTTTGTGATTCCTGTCTAGAGACGATCCTTTAGCATTTGTTGAAGAGCTGGTTTTGTGGTGCTGAATTCTCTCAGTTTTTGTTTGTAAAGCTTTTAATTTCTCCGTATTTGAATGAGATCCTTGCTGGGTACAGTAATCTGGGTTGTAGGTTTTTCTCTTTCATCACTTTAAGTATGTCTTGCCATTCTCTTCTGGTCTGAAAAGTTTCTATTGAAAGATCAGCTGTTATCCTTATGGAGATCCCTTGTGTGTTATTTGTTGATTTTGCCTCACTGCTTTTAATATTTTCTCTTTGTGTTTGATCTTCGTTAGTTTGATCAACATGTATCTTGGGGTGTTTCACCTTGGGTTTATCCTGTTTGTGACTCTCTGGGTTTTGTGGACTTGGGTGGCTATCTCCTTACCCATTTTAGAGAAGTTTTCAACTACTGTCTCCTCAAATATTTTCTCATGCCCTTTATTTTGTCTTCTTCTAGGACTCCTATGATTTGAATGTTGGGGCGTTTAACATTGTCCCAGAGGCCTCTGATGCTGTCCTCATTTCTTCTAATTATTTTTTTTTTTTTCCTCTCTGCTTCATTTATTTCCACCATTTTATCTTCCACCTTACTTATCCTATCTTCTATCTCAGTTATTCTACCATTGTTTCCCTCTGGAGTGCTTTTGATCCCAGTTATTGCATTATTCATGGACTCTTCCTTATTTCTTCTATGTCCTTGTTGAACATTTCTTGCATCTTCTCAATCCTTGTCTCTGATATATTTATCTGTAACTCCATTTTGTTTTCAAGATTTTAGATCATCTTTACTATCATTATTCTGAATTCTTTTTAGGTAGACTTCCTATCTCCTCCTCTTTTGTTTGGTTTGGTGGGCATTTATCACGTTCCTTTACCTGCAGAAAATTTCTCTGCCTTTTCATTTTGTTTAGGTTGCTGTGTTTGGGTTGCCCTTTCTGTAGGCTGGAAGTTTGTGGTTCCTCTTTATTGTGGAGCCTGCACCCTGTGGGTGGGGGGTGGACTAGTGGCTTGTCAAGGTTTCCTGGTTAGGAAGCTTGCGCCTGTGTTCTGGTGGGTGGATCTGGACATCTCTCTGGAGTGCAATGAAGTGTCCACTAGTGAGTCTTAGGTTGTCTGTGGGTTTGGTATGGCTTTGGGCAGCCTGTCTTTTAATGCTCAGGGCTGTGTTTCTGTTTTGCTGGAGAATTAGCATGGTATGTCTTGCTCTGGAACTTGTTGGCTCTTGGGTGGAGCTTGGTTTCAGTGTAGGTTTGGAGGCTTTTGGATGATCTCTTGTTTATTACTGTTCCCTGGAATCAGGAGTTCTCTGATGTTCTCAAGTTTTAAGAGTTAAGCCTCCTGTCTCTGGCTTTCAGTCTTATTCTTACAGTAGCCTCAAGACTTCTCCATCCATACAGCACAGATGATTAAAAACATCTAGGTTAATGGTGAAACAGTTCTCCACAGCGAGGGACACCCAAAGAAGTTCACAGAGTTACATGAGAAGAGAAGAGAGAGGAGGAGGGAGATAGAGGTGCCCAGGAGGAGAAGAGGGAGAGTCAAAAGGGAGAGAGCAATCTAGCCAGTAATCCCTATGTGCTCTCCACAGTCTGTAACACCTAGAGAGATTCAGAGTTACTTAGAGAAGAGAAGAGGGATGAGGAAGATAGAGGTGACCAGGAGGAGAAGAGCAGGGAGTCAAAAGGGGAGAGACCAGATCTAGCCAGTAATCAATTCCCAATGTGCTCTCCACAGTCTGGAACACTCAGAGAGGTTCATGGAATTACATTGAGAAGAGAAGAGGGAGGAAGCAGATAGAGGTGACCAGCAGGAGAAGAGGGGGAATCAAAAGGGGAAAGACAGATCTAGCCAGGAATCAGTTCCCTAAGTGTTCTCCACAGCCTGGAACACCCAGAGAGATTCACAGAGTTAAGAAGAGAAGAGAAGGGGAGGGAGGAGATGGAGGTGACCTGATGGAGAAAAGGGAGAGTCAAACGGGGAGAGAGCAATCAAGCCAGTAATCACATCCCTAAGTGAAAATGGATACTGAAGATTAGATTCTTAAAGGTACAAAACTGATAACAAATACCAAAAAGCAAAGATTAAAAATCTAGAGTAGAGGTTAGACTCTCAAAAATATAATATTAAAAATACAAAACAAAATCAATCACAAAAATTATATATATATATATATATATATGAAATTTGCTTTTAAAATAGGGTCTTTTTGCAAGATAATAGTAGGTTATAAAAATGAAAATTAAAGGAGTAATAAAGAACTTAAAAAATTTAAAAGTGATACTAATAAAAATAATCTAGGAATTTCTCTGGAGCTGCTGTGGGCAGTGTGGGGTCAGTTCAGTTTCAGACAGTTGCTTGTTCCAGCTTGTACTTGTTCTCAATATAAGCCCCCTCCAATGCTTAGTCAATGTTAACTAAAGGGTTTTAATCTGTTGCACCTGTCAATTCCAGAGCAGTTCCCTCTTCTTTCTTTATTTTGGTTTCCTCTGTTTGCAAATCTCTTTGGTGTCTAATTTCAGCCCTGACACAAGGGGGCGAACATAGTCCTTTATTTAGGCTCTCTTGTTCAGTTGTGTTGTGGTGAGGGAGGAATACTGCAAACAAATATCACTGGTGTGTGTGGGGAGTGCTCTCAGTGTCTGGACTACACTGGGTTTGCCCCAGCTCACAGTGGTGTGTGCTTTCTGGGTTTACACTGCTCAGGCTCCAGGGTGCGCTGTAGGGCACTCTCCAAAGAGGGCCCTGTGGCTTCATTCACTTCCCAGGCCTAAGCCACTCAGGTTCAGGTTATCGGGTACTCTGCAAGGGCACAGACTCGGTTGGGCATGCGTTTTGTGCTCTTCCCAGGTCCGAGAACCTCAGGCGACCAGGTGCTTGGTGAGCGCACTGTCCCAGGTGGGCCGTGCATCTTAATCACCTCTGCAGTCCCGGCCGCTTGGTTTCCTGGGTATGCCGCAAGAACACCATCTCAGGTATGCCATATGTCTCCTCTGGGGAGCTGATCTCAGGTTGCGACCCTCCTGGCAGATATCAACCATACAGGGTCCCAGGAAGACATGGTTAGCAACTGGGAGCCTATACCCTAATGACCAATGATGCCACCCATGCCTCCCTGTCCAGTCCCCTTAGCTGGTGATGGATGCGAGAATCTGGGCTACTTCTCCATTGGCAGTTGCAGTTAGGTGGTGGTGGTGTTTGTTTGTTTGTTTTTCCTCCTTGTCATGTTACCCTCTGAGATTCCAAAATTCCCCACAGACCCGCCTGTGAGAGGGTTTTCTACTGTTTGGAAAATTCTCCTCCTTCACGACTTCCTCCCAGGACAGGTCCGCATCCCTAACCCTTTTGTCTCTCTTTTTGTCTTCTATGTTTTGTCCTACCTCCTTTTGAAGAGACTAGGCTGCCTTTTGGGGGGCCTGATGTCATCTGCCAGCATCTGGAAGTTGTTTTGTGGAAGTTGCTCAACATTCAAATGATTTTTTGATGAATTTGTGGGGGAGAAAGTGACCTCCCATCCTATTCCTCTGCCATCTTGGGACTGCCCCCTGAATGTTTCCTTTTTGATCCTTTTGTTTTGCTGTGGTAGCAGCTGAGGTTTATCCAGATATGTTTGTCTTTGTTCTCATGGATTTCCCACTATTACAGAACAAAAGGCAGAGAGCAGGTTGTTTCTGTGGCCACTGCAAGTAGGGTAAACCACTGTTAAAAATAGTGGGCCATGGCCATTTGTTTCATCATCTTGGTTCTTAAAAGTGATGGTTGTATTGCACCAAGTGGATTCAGCATAATCTTCTGGTAGCATCATACTTGGCCAACAGTCATCCTTTAGAATAGGAGTTGGCATAGGATAGCCTGTTGGCCTATGCTGCCCTGCACTGTTCTGAAAATAAAGTTTTATTGGAACACAGCCATGCTCATTTCCTTTCTCATCCTCTGTTGCTGTTTTTGCTTTAAAATGACAGTTAAGTAGTTGCTACAGAGACTTTGTAACCTGCAGGGCTTAAGGTATTAACCATCTGGCCCTGTATAGAAAAAGCTGGTTGACCTTTGCTCTGGAGTAGTGTTTTTCAGATTTTGTGATGAAGAACTAGTTTTTATTCTTTAAAATTCATCATGATGATGCTGGCATCTGCTGTCCATGACTGGTAGCAGCTTGCACCACCTGCAACCCACCACACAAGTGCTGGAAACCCCGCACTGGCTCATTCATTTTGAAGGACACAAGTCCACTGCTCCTTGGATGTGGCCATATGTTAGTGTCAAATACTTGCATCCAGTTTCTGTACTTATCTAGTAGTGAACAAGGCATAGACGGCTTATAGATCAGCAACTTGGTTTTAAGGGCAGTGCATCAAGCATTAACCTCACTTAAGTATCTTATTAAAATGCAGATTCTGGATTCATTCAGTAAATCTAGGGTAGAGCTTGTTACTCAGAAATTCTAACAAACTTCTGGATGATATTGATGCTGCTGTTCATGGGCTATTCTTTGAGTGACTCTGCTCTAGCAGTATTTCCAAAGCAGTCAAATCAGATGTCAGTACAGCCTCTTCTCACAGATTGGTGCTGATTCCATTTGACTGACAAAGATTATGTTTTGTAGAAGAGTGAAACAATTTGTATTGACTTCCAAGAATGAAATGCAGTTGCCATTAACCAAGGGATGCCTAGGGAATGTGGACACCCTCATCCTGCCCTATAAATATTTTAACCTTGAAATCAGCTTCTTAGTGCTGACATCCGCCTTCAGTTCAGTTCAGCTCAGTCGCTCAGTCGTGTCTGCAACCCCATGGACTGCAGCACGCCGGGCCTCCCTGTCTTCACCAACTCTCAGAGTTTACCCAAACTCATGTCCATTGAATCGGTGATGCCATCCAACCATCTCATCCTCTGTCATCCCCTTCTCCTCCTGCCTTCAATCTTTCCCAGCATCAGGGTCTATTCAAATGAGTCAGTTCTTTGCATCAGGTGGCCAAAGTATTAGACTTTTAGCTTCAACATCAGACCTTCCAATGAACACCCAGGACTGATCTCCTTTAGGATGGACCAGTTGAATCTCCTTGCAGTCCAAAGGACTCTCAAGAGTCTTCTCCAACACCACAGTTCAAAGGCACGATTCTTTGGCACTCAGCTTTCTTTATACTCCAACTCTCACATCGATACATGACTACTGGAAAAACAATAGCCATGACTAGATAGACCTTTGTTGACAAACTAATGTCTCTGCTTTTAATATGCTGTTTAGTTTGGTCATAACTTTCCAAGGAGTAAGCATTTTTTTATTTCATTGCTGCAATCACCATCTGCAGTGATTTTCAGTTCACTCAGTCGTGTCCAACTCTTTGTGACCCCATGAATCACAGCACTCCAGGCCTCCCTGTCCATCACCATCTCCTGGAGTTCACTCAAACTCACGTCCATCGAGTCCATGATGCCATCCAGCCATCTCATCCTCGGTCGTCCCCTTCTCCTCCTGCCCCCAATCCCTCCCAGCATCAGAATCTTTTCCAATGAGTCAACTCTTCGCATGAGGTGGCCAAAGTACTGGAGTTTCAGCTTTACCATCATTCCTTCCAAAGAAATCCCAGGGTTGATCTCCTTCAGAATGGACAGGTTGGATCTCCTTGCAGTCCAAGGGACTCTCAAGAGTCTTCTCCAACACCACAGTTCAAAAGCATCAATTCTTCGGCACTCAGCCTTCTTCACAGTCCAACTCTCACATCCATACATGACCAAAGGAAAAACCATAGCCTTGACTAGCTGGACTTTAGTCGGCAAAGTAATGTCTCTGCTTTTGAATATACTGTCTAGGTTGGTCATAACTTTTCTTCCAAGGAGTAAGTGTCTTTTAATTTCATGGCTGCAGTCATCATCTGCAATGATTTTGGAGCCCCCAAAAATAAAGTCTGACACTGTTTCCACTGTTTCCCCATCCATTTCCCATGAAGTGATGGGACCGGATGCCATGATCTTCGTTTTCTGAATGTTGAGCTTTAAGCCAACTTTTTCGCTTTCTTCTTTCACTTTCCTCAAGAGGCTTTTTAGTTCCTCTTCACTTTCTGCCATAAGGGTGGTGTCATCTGCATATCTGAGGTTACTGATATTTCTTCCAGCAATCTTGCTTCCAGTTTGTGTTTCTTCCAGTCCAGCATTTCTCATGATGTACTCTGCATAGAAGTTAAATAAGCAGGGCGACAATATATAGCCTTGACATACTCCTTTTCCTATTTGGAACTAGTCTGTTGTTCCATGTCCAGTTCTAACTGTTGCTTCCTGACCTGCATACAGATTTCTCAAGAGGCAGGTCAGGTGGTCTGGTATTCTCATCTCTTTCAGAATTTTCCACAGTTTATTGTGATCCACACAGTCAAAGGCTTTGGCATAGTCAATAAAGCAGAAATAGATGTTTTTATGAAACTCTCTTGCTTCTTCCATGATCCAGCAGATGTTGGCAACTTGATTTCTGGTTCCTCTGCCTTTTCTAAAACCAGCTTGAACATCATGAAGTTCATGGTTCACGTACTGCTGAATCCTGGCTTGGAGAATTTTGAGCATTACTTTACTAGCATGTGAGATGAGTGCAATTGTGCAGTAGTTTGAGCATTCTTTGGCATTGCCTTCCTTTGGAATTGGAATGAAAACTGACCTTTTCCAGTCCTGTGGCCACTGCTGAGTGTTCCAAATTTGCTGGCATATTGAGTGCAGCACTTTCACAGCATCATCTTTCAGGATTTGAAACAGCTCCACTGGAATTCCATCACCTCCACTAGCTTTGTTCATAGTGATGCTTTCTAAGGCCCACTTGACTTCACATTCCAAGATGTCTGGCTCTAGATTAGTGATCACATCATCATGATTATCTGGGTCATGAAGATCTTTTTGTACAGTTCTTCCGTGTATTCTTGCCACCTCTTCTTAATATCTTCCTCTTCTGTTAGGTCCAGACCTTTTCTGTCCTTTATCGAGCCCATCTTTGCATGAAATGTTCCCTTGTTATCTCTAATTTTCTTGAAGAGATCTCTAATCTTTCCCATTCTGTTCTTTTCCTCTATTTCTTTGCATTGATCACTGAAGAAGGCTTTCTTATCTCTTCTTGCTATTCTTTGGAACTCTGCATTCAGATGCTTATATCTTTCCTTTTCTCCTTTACTTTTCACCTCTCTTTTCACAGCTATTTGTAAGGCCTCCCCAGACAGCCATTTTGCTTTTTAAAATTTCTTTTCTATGGGGATGGTCTTGATTCCTGTCTCCTTTACAGTGCCTTAAACCTCATTCCATAGTTCATCAGGAACTCTATCTATCAGCTCTAGTCCCTTAAATCTCTTTTTCACTTCCACTGTATAATCATAAGCGATTTGATTTAGGTCATACTGAATGGTCTAGCGGTTTTCCCTACTTTCTTCAATTTAACTCTGAATTTGGTAATAAGGAGTTCATGATCTGAGCCACAGTCAGCTCCTGGTCTTGTTTTTGTTGACTGTATAGAGCTTCTCCATCTTTGGCTTCAAAGAATATAGTCAATCTGACTTCGGTGTTGACCATCTGGTGATGTCCATGTGTAGAGTCTTCTCTTGTGTTGTTGGAAGAGAGTGTTTGCATGACCAGTGCATTTTCTTGGCAAAACTCTATTAATCTTTGCCGTGCTTCATTCTGCATTCCAAGGCCAAATTTGCCTCTTACTCTAGGTGTTTCTTGACTTCCTACTTTAGCATTTCAGTCGCCTATAATGAAAATGACATCTTTTTGGGTGTTCTAAAAGGTCTTGTAGGTCTTCATAAAACCGTTCAACTACTTGGATGCAGTGATTTTAGAGCCCCTGAAATTAAAGTCTGTCACTGTTTCCACTGTTTCCCCATCTATTTCCCATGAAGTGATGGGACCAGATGCTATGATCTTTGTTTTGTGAATGTTGATCTTTAAGCCAACTTTTTCATTTTCCTCTTTCACTTTCATCAAGAGCTTCTTTAGTTCTTCACTTTCTGCCATAAGGATGGTGGTATCTGCATATTTGAGGTTATTGCTATTTCTCCTGGCAATCTTGATTCCAGCTTGTGCTTCTTCCAGCCCAGCATTTCTCATGATGTACTCTGCATATAAATTAAATAAGCAGGGTGACAATATACAGCCTTGACATACTCCTTTTCCTATTTGGAACAGTCTGTTGCTCCATGTACAGTTCTAACTGTTGCCTCCTGACTTGCATACAAGTTTCTCAAGAGGCAGGTCAGGTGGTCTGGTATTTCCATCTCTTTCAGAATTTTCTACAGTTTATTGTGATCCACACAGTCAAAGGCTTGCTTAAAACAAATATCAGTAGTGATATTGATTATGGTTGTTACATATGCATAGAACATAAGAGAATTGCAAATTGCTCTTAACCTCCTTTTCCCCTCCTTACTTCACTTCCTTAGTTTCCTTCTTCCCTTCCCATCATTATGTTTTATATGAAGAGTCTCTAAATCTTCATTTGGACTTGCAAGAAACTGGGAAAGAATGTATCAAGCAGGAAATTGAATCCTTTTCACATTCTTGTAACATTAAATTCAAAAAATATACTTAAGAGATTGGGCAAATGCCTTTCTATGTCATTTGGGGGCACTTTTGCTACCACATATGCTAGTCTTTGGATTTGCATCAAGGTTTATATCATCAGAGTTGAATTTTGCCCCTTTCCTGCCCTCCCTTAGCTACTGTTTATCAAGAACTTTTGTGTAGTTCAGCTGCTGCTTATCAGTTTAAATGATCTGGACCACTGAGAAGAACAGCAAAGAGGTTAATAAAGTTTCCTTTCTGGGTTGCTTACCATGAAAAGTTTATTTAGGAGCTGAAAGCTGAAACTCCAGTACTTTGGCTACCTCATGTGAAGAGTTGACTCATTGGAGAAGACTCTGATGCTGGGAGGGATTGGTGGCAGGAGGAGAAGGGGATGACAGAGGATGAGATGGCTGGATGGCATCACTGACTCGATGGACGTGAGTTTGAATGAACTCTGTGAGATGGTAATGGACAGGGAGGCCTGATGTGCTGCAGTTCATGGGGTCGCAAAGAGTTGGACACGACTGAGTGACTGAACTGAACTCAACTGAATCTCCTTTTAAAAGAATCACTCCATATAGTACATTAAAAATACTGATGATGTTTGCTTATCAGTTTTACAGCAAACACTGCTTTATGTTTTTATATATATTGTTGCTACATAGTTTTTCAGAAATGTTACCATTGGAGTTTATTCATACTGCATTAAAGCTAAGTGATATCCATGTTCTCTTTAAAAAGAAAAGTGCCAACCTGGTACAAAGTCATTTGTATCAAATTCTTGGTTAGGCTCTCTCTTCTTCTCCTTACAGTACCTTGACCTCTCTAAAGTTTGCCAGATGTAAAATCAAAACTATGATAACTTGGTGCTCCCTGGTGGCTCAGTGATAAAGCATCTACCTGTCAATTCAGGACATATTGGTTTGGTCCCTGATCCAGGAAGATCCCATATGCCATGGAGCAACTAGGCCTATGTGCCCAAACAACTGAGCCTGTGCTCTAGAGCTCACAGGCTACAGCTCTTGAAGCCTGCGTACCCTAGAGTCTGTGCTCTGCAACAAGAGAAGCTACTACTGTGAGAGGCCTGCGTGCTGCCACTAAAGAGTAGCCCCCTTGCTGCAACTAGAGAAAAGCTTGTGCAGCAAAGAAGACCCAGCACAGCCAAAAATAAAATAAATAAACAAAAATTTAAAAATGATAACTTTTGCTGATAGTTTGGCCAATGTTGGAGTCATGTCACAATGCCATTTGAAATGTGGGATTCTAAACTATTGACAAAACACTACTGTGTTGTTTGTGATGCTTTGAGTGTTGAAAGAATTACCTAAAGCGGCAGGGATCAAATATAACATCTTTGTGGGTTGAAATAAAAATACTTCATCCTTGAAAAATCCAGAAAACAGTCAATATGAAATACATTTCCATAGGCTAAGATCTTAAATTTACCAACAAAAGGGGAAAAAAGGCACCCACAAGTCAGTACGTGCACACTTGTTTCTCCTTCTCAGCCATAGACTGTGATCACCTATCCTTCCTTATGCTCTTGTCATCAGCTTCAGGGCAATCTACCTGCACACATATCAACCTGCTCCTCCTTATCAGGTGCTTGGCCTCATCGTGTGTCTTGACTTTTACACAGCTCCTGAGTGATCCAACTGCCTGAAGTCTTATTCTCTCCATGTCCTCTTATTATCGAACTGAAACTCAAAGCCTGTATGTCATTTTCTTTTCTGAGACTTACCCAAAAGGATGACATTCCTTTACCTCTGCATGTGCTCTCAGACCCTCTGTTATCAGTCTCCTGTGCCTCTCCATTCCCACCTCCAGGCATCCTCAGTATTGGCCCTAACACTGTAGTAATTTGGAACTGTGCGTGCGATTAAAAAATGTCATGCTGTGTCACACTTCAGGCCTTTGATCATGATTTCCCATCTGCCTGTAGTAATCTACCCCAGTGGTTTTCAGTCAGAGGCAGTTTTGCTTTGCTGGGAGATAGTTGGCAATGTCTGGAGACATTTTTGGTTGTCATAACTTGGAGAGAGATTCTACTGTCATCTAGTGGGAAGGGATCAGGGATGCATGAAAGCCTCCCACGGTGAAGAATTATCTGGCCTCAGTGTCAGTAGTGCCAGGGTTGAGAAGCCTTGCTCTTTCTCTACATTTCAAGCAGGATAAGTTGGACATTCTCTGCACTAGTAAATTGTCCGTGATCCTTCCTCTCATAGTCTCAGTGAAGCCCCTCCACTGTGTTAGGAAATTGTTCTTTGTGTATTCCTGAAATGTCACTGCACAGATCATATATTACTACGTTTTTATTTCATTTTTAATAAAGCTAATACAGTTGCAACAAACAAACTCCAGGTCTTCCCGGAATGATGGCTGAATCTCACTTTCTTGATTCAGAACAAAGCTGATAGGTGGCTCAGCTACCTCCCCTCAGCATTAAGATAAAAACAAATTCAGAAACCAGCTCAGCAGCACCCACCCTCTCTCCACACAGCCAACACAAGGAGAAGACAGGTTACCCGCCACTCATTTCTGTGGAGGACATGCTTCTTTTCCAAAGGTAAAGTGGAAATAACAAAAGAATTCCTGTTTGTCTTTTTCTTTTAAGGAAAGCAAATAAGGAGGGCATGGCAACCCACTCCAGTATTCTTGCCTGGAGAATCACATGGAAGAGGAGTCTGGTGGACAACAGTTCATGGGGCCACAAAGAGTTGGACATGACTGAAGCGACTTAGCATGCATGCATGCATGTACGAAACCTATGAAAAGAGCGGCTACCCTTATTATTCCTTTTCTGGATGTCTGCTTTGCCAGAGAATTAGGAACAATGAGGTGGGCGGGGGTGGGGGGTGGGGAGGAGGGGAGGTGATGGTGGTGAGCTTTTACCCGAGGAACATGTTGGAGACACTGTCCACACCAGAGTCCTGGAGAGCATATGCAATGAGCAGAAGAGCAACTACCACCACCATCAGGCAGGACTGCGACCTGGCCCAGTCAGGGGGTATTCATATTCTCTTCCTCCTGTCTCAGCCCCACTCTTACAGGGAAGGAAGCAAGCAGCAGTGGGTGGAAGAAGGGGAGAAGAGTGATGGGAAAAGTCAGACCATCCAGCCCACTGTCCACTTCAGGCCAGTCAAGTCAGAGCTGTGACCTGTGCTTGGTGTTGGGGTGGGTAAGAGAGACAGTGTTAGAATCAGTGTAACACTGAAAATTTTTTTTTAATACTTTATTCTACATTACAATACTGTATTTGTTTTGCCAAACATTGACATGAATCAGCCACAGGTGAACACGATCTCCCAATGCCGAAGCCCCCCCCACCTCCCACCCCATATCATCTCCCTGGATCATCCCATGCACCAGCCCCAAGCATCCTGTATCCTGTATTGAACATAGACTGGCGCTTCATTTCTTACATGATAGTATACATGTTTCAATGCCATTCTCCCAAATCATCCCACCCTCTCCCTCTCCCTCAGAGTCCAAAAGTCCGTTCTATACCTCTGTGTCTCTTTTGTTGTCTCACATAGAGGGTCATCATTACTATCTTTCTAAATTCCATATGTATGTGTCAGTATACTGAAATTTTAAATAAGTCAAACTGAGTCTTGAGAAATGAAAGGACACTGCTTTTATAAGTCAGAATGTCTAACAACTTACAGAATTGGGTCAAGATGATATTAAGGAAGGTATTACTTATTTAAGATATCTAGGAATAGTTACTGGCAAAAGAAAATCAGGTTTACATCCTCATGAATTGGCATTCCTCAATAAGCTATATATATCCATAATAAAAATTTCAAAAAGTACAGAAAGAGATAAAGATTATGTAATAATGACATAATCTATTTTTCAACACAACATTAGAGGTCCTTCATTCTTAAAGGCAATTTTTCACTACAAATATGTGTCATGAAGTTCGGAGTTTCTTGGGTGCTTTCTACATGATAGGAGACGCTGTCATTTCAGAAAGCCTCCTACAAACCTGAGGTGTGAGGTGACTGGAGAAGTCGGCACCAATGCCATTGTGCATCTGTGTTCAGAAGGGAAGGAACATAGCCACCTTGCCTGTCCCAGCCTTTGTCCTATCAATCTCCACTAGCCCCGTGTGACCCACTCTAATGTCAGAATATAGAGTTCTTTTTTTGAAGGGTTGAATATTCTAAGACTTTATAGAGGTTTAATTTCTACTGAACTCAGAAGTTGCCATGTACTCCCCAAAGGCAGGAATTTCAAACTTATGACCTGTGTATCCTGTATGCACCTCTAACTGGCTCCGTACTCCACTGTACATGTGTGTGCATGCACAAACATGCATGTATGTTATTATGCAACCCCATCCTTTGGTCTCTGAGGACAACTTTACTCCTTTCCCAGGTAGATTTCTCTCTCTGTGTTCTTGGCTTCTCACATGTGAGAAATGTCTCACTGTTCTCTTGAGCTTTGCCCTTCTCTACCCTTCACATAGGCTCTCAAGGAAAGGAAAAGGGGCTGTGTCCTCCCATTTCTGTAGGACTAGTGTAAAAGGATAATATGGGACCTTTTGTTGAAAAAAAATTCTTAAGAATTTAAAAAATGGTGATGACAAAACACTAAGCCAAACACAAGGGCCCTCTCCTGAGCACGGGGGGCCCTGGGACTGGGCCCCACATGCTGTGAGGGCAGGAGCCCAGTGGCTGCCTTTACTGGGTCACCCTCTGAAGGGGAGTTCACCTTTCAAAACCATGAATTTGTTTTCCTCAGGGATAACATAGTTGTGTACACCTCCTGGAAAGAGGTTTCCCAGCTGTCCTGACCCCAGCTTTGCCTTCCAGGAACAATATGTGACCCAAGATGGTGCTGCAGTGCATCTGCTGGGGCCTGAGAACAGCCCAGAGGGAAGGACACACACACTGGTTTTCCTGCCCCTCTCTTGCTCAAAGAAGGTGCTGTTACCAGTTGGTTTCTCTTGATTGATTCTTCCTCTGAAGAAAAGGGAAAGAGGGAGTGCCTATTCCTTCTCTTTTTGTGGTGAAATATAGGCTTCCCTGGTGGCTCATATATAACATGAAATTCAGCATCTTAACTATTTTTAAGTGCACAGCTCAGTGGCAAGAAGTATATTCATGCTGTCATGAAGGCACCACCACTATCCATTTCCAGAACTTCTTCATCATCCCAAATCTCATTCCTTTTATTGCACCCCTTACCCTGGACCACAAGCCCCTTGGAGGGTGCAAACATGACTCACTCATGCTTGAATTTCTGTGGTCTTTCATGTAGTAGATACTCAATACGATTACTAAGCAGAGGGAAACAGAGGAGAGCTGCTGTCACTGTGCCATGGAAATGAAAGGACGTCTAAGAACAGTTAGCAATGTTTGCTTCTTGTATCGGTGCCACCCTTTTCGTTCCCAGGAAATAACATGAATAGGTTATTTCATATATGAGCTGTTAAGTCCTTTATGATGTCCTGCTAGCTTTTAAATACAGAACATCCAGGAATTTCCTGTAAATGGAGTAATATGTCCCTAAATGTATGAAGCTGTGTCTTAAATCTTTACATGAAGAAAAAAAAAAAAACAACACAAAAACAGTACAAAGAATAATTAGCAAGCAAGCCTGTACTTGCATCTCATCCTGAATTCTTACATTAGTCCAATCCTTTTCAAATGGATGAGAATTCCATTTGATCTAAAGTTTTATGGCTTAATGTGAGGAAACCATTTTTATCTGTTTGAAAACTGGTCAAATGTGTCTAAAATACAAGTTTAGGAAAGAAAGACTCGGTCTAATCGTGTCTTCTACTTACAGTGTCACTTCAAGAATTCAATATATATTTTTATATGATTCCTTGAAGTTCAGAGGTTGGAGGAAAGTCTAGTAAATTAGTAAGACCAGATGCTGAAGTTATTTTCTATTGAGAGGAAGAGAGTTAAAGGGTTCTTATAGTGGGACTTCACTGGTGGTCCATTGGTTAAGACTCCATACTTCTGATGCAGGGGGTTAGGGAACTAAGATCCCACATGCCACTGGGTATGGCCAAGGAGGGAAAATAGTCTTGGCTTAAGAAAAATAGTTTGAAATGAAAAGAGAAGAAATGCAAAGCAGGCAAGTAAAGGGAGGAATGTTGTGATTGCTGAATGGATGTATATCCAAAAAATTACCCCTTTCTCATAAATTTAAGCTGGTAGATATAGGTCAAAATAAAGCTGCCTATAATATGTTGAAACAAAATTGCTCTAATGTAATTTCCTGGAAGTTTGGGGATATTAGAAAAGATGAGGAAAAATACAGTTGGGCTTAGGATAGGAGTCTCAATTTGGCTGTGGGGAGCAGACTCTTAAGAGGAGTCATTGTTACCTGTTGTCACATTTTTGAGACCCACAATTATATCTGGGGTTATTTTCTAGTTCTTAGATGTGTGGGGGGGAAACAGAGAACCATTTTTCTATAACAATGCCTTTGTTTGGAGTTATCAGATAGTGATAATCGTATATGATGCTGCTTGTTCAGGAATGTCTTAACGTCTGCCCTTGAGCACTATTCTCTCATATCTTGTTTTAAATTGTAGCTCTGTTAGGAAAAGATTTGTGGTTATGTTTATGTATTTATTTACAAGAGGCATTTAATTTTTGTGTTGGTTGGAGTAACAGCTGCTACAAAAAATACACCATAACATTTCAGTTGGATGACACTGAGGTCACAAAGAGTCAGACATGACTGAAGCGACTTAGCACGCACACACAAAGAGACAAAGATCCATTTTAATTTCCCTAAATGTAATTGTAATACAGCCCTGCTGAGTGCAGCCCTTAGCACTTGGCTGAATCTGTGTGCTATCCCCCAACCTTGTTACCAGGCAACAGTTAGCCCAGACAGTTAGTGGTCCTGCTCAGCCTTCAGTCTGGGCCTCCCCAAGCAATCGACTGTCAATGAGCAAGCGTTAGTGATCCCGCTCAGCCGTTGGCGGATGCTACAGCGAGGTCCGCCCACAAACAACGAACTCTTGATAAGTGACCGTGAGTGGTTCCATTCAACCAATGGTCGCTGGAGTGGTTGTCTTCAGGCGGAGAGTGAAAGAGGCGGATCCCACTCTTCTCCCCAGGGACTTCCAGCTCACTGGTCCCCAGACTCGCCGGAGAGCAGGCTGGAGACTGTGTCCTGCAGGCCTCCAGAGCTCTCGCCAGGGCCTCCCACTGTCTAGGCTCAGACCTTGGATTGGCGGTGAATGCAGTCCATGGGGTCGCTAGGAGTCGGACACGACTTCACTTTCACTTTCACTTTTCACTTTCAGGCGTTGGAGAAGGAAATGGCAACCCACTCCAGTGTTATTGCCTGGAGAGTCCCAGGGATGGGGGAAGCCTGGTGGGCTGCCGTCTCTGGGGTCGCACAGAGTCGGGCACGGCTGAAGTGACTTAGCAGCAGCAGCTCCCCCTCATCCCTGTCTCTGCGACCTAATGGCAGTGGCTGTCTGCCTGGGATGCAGCCTGTGGGACCTGGTCCCTGCTCTACTGGCAGCCTGAGGAGCCCGAAGGCCAGCTGGGTCCTGGGTGCCTGGCTCCCTCAGCGATGTCAGCTGGGCAGATTTGGCGAGCTTGGCCCTGAGGGAGCTTCCATCTGAGATCTGCTTTCTCTTAGCCAGAACCAGGATCTCGGAGGCAGAAAGTTGTATCTCGGGTCCTCGGGAACATCCTTACCTGACCATGACCCAACCCCTTGAGCAAAGGATCCAACACCAAGAAGTTTGCAACAACCACGCCCCTCCCTCACTTTTCTTAGAAAAGGGCTTTGCTGACAGCTTTTGTGAATTTGGGGGTTTTAAGGCATGAGCTACCCGTCTCCTTGCAGGGCTCTCAATAAACCTGTCTCTGTTTCACACTCTGATGTTTTGATATTGTTTGGCCTCACTGTGCCTTGGGCACACAGACTTGCTTTTGGTAACAGGAACAATAAACTATTCTTAAGAGACAAAGATCCATTTCATCTTACCTAAATTTTTCATTTAATAAATTTACTTTGGATTAGGGTTTTTCTTGATTAATGTTTAAAGGAAATTAGTAAAAATGTTTTAGTTTTATGGAAAATATTAAACCAATAAGTAGGTAAATGTTTTCCTTTTCTGAAAAATGATAGATTTACTGTCTCTGAGTAGAAACTTAGCTAGGTTTTATTTTTTTATTTTGATTTGTTTTGGCTGTGCTGGGTCTTCCTTGCTGCATGGGCTTTTTTCTACTTGTAGTAAGTGGGGGCAACTCCTCGTTTTGGTGCAGGGACTTCTCCTTGCGGTGGCGTCTCTAGTTGCACAGCACAGGCTCTAGGATGCACGGGCTTCAGTAGTTGTGGCTCCCAGGCTCTCAAGCACATACTTGGTAGTTGTGGCACACAGGCTTAGTTGCTCTGTGCCATGTGGGATCAAACCTGTGTCTCCTGCAGTGGCAGGCAGATTCTTTACCACTGAGCCAACAGGGAAGCCCCTTGCTGCTGCTGCTGCTGCTAAGTCACTTCAGTCGTGTCCAACTCTTAGCGACCCCATGGACTGCAGCCTACCAGGCTCCTCCATCCATGGGATTTTCCAGGCAAGAGTACCGGAGTGGGGTGCCATTGCCTTCTCCGGGAAGCCCCTTAGCTAGGTTTTATATTTCTTGTTTCCATAGGAATTGTTAGCAAACCTTGCTATGTGTTTATCTATGTATCTACATATTTATTTTTATATATGCACTTCCATATCTAAATTTATAATTATTATCATATTTTAAAATTTTGGTTATACTATTGACTTATTATTTTATCTTCTCTCATTCCACAAAGGGAACTTGAGGTGGATAAAATATATTTACTTAGTAATATATGATGATAAAGGAGGAAACTGGAGGAAAAGAGAAAACACAAATACATTAAGAAGATGAAATCAGGGTAATGCCCTAAGTACTGAAGTACCCATACTGCGTCTTAAGTGGGCTGAAAGTTTAGCAACTCATTTCTAAAAATTGATTTATATATTATTGAGTTCCTGTAAAAAGAACAAAGTAATAAGAGAGGCATAGTTTTTTTGGTACTAAGGTCTGAAAATAGACAAATGAGAATATGTGGAAAATATGTAAGAACACACTGTGTGTTCACAGAGAATACAAAAATGGTTCTTTGCCAAAAGGATTGTAGGGTGCAATGTCACACTTGCATCCAACAATTAGGAATATGAATATGCCTTTCAATTGGGCCCTCAACCTTACCTGGCATCTCTCTGTTCCTTATTCTTTCACAACGACTTTCTAAACCTTCTCTACTTTCTTCAGAATTTCTAATCCTCTTTGCTCACCTCCCACCTTTCCCTGTCTCAGAAGGTGACCTACTTCAAAAATGAAATGGAAGCTATCAGGAAACTGGGGGTGTTTACCACCACAAAGGAATCTCTCTACATCTGTACTTGTTCCTCTTCTCTTGGCTTGCAATAGTGGAGCTGTTCCTTCTTGCCAAGAACAGCAAGAACACTTATTATATCGATTCTTTCTTGAAAATATGTGTTAAATACAGTCCCTTCCTCTTGCATACTTAACCTCTTTTATTGTCATTGAAATATGCTCTGGACTCCTTAATCTTAGAAAACATCCTCTTTGACCCTTCATCTACATCTGGGGCCAACTCATTCTCTCTGATCTCCTCATTTATGGCCAAACTTTCCAAAAGCCAGTCTGTGCTCCTTGCCTCCTTCACCCTATTTCTTGATAACCATTAAGCCATTTCACTCTGGATCCACCAAAATGGCATAAGGTCACCAGTGTCCTTGATGGCACGAAATCTTATGAACATCCTTTAACTTTGTGAATTCTTTAGTGATTTCCAAAAAACCTCCTCCTGATTTTGATGAAAAGGCAGAGTTCATTTCTGTGGCTCACAACCCCCATGGATACTCCAACTCTCCAACTTTGTCTAGCAGTGCTCTCCCCTTTGATCTTCATGTGCACTCACACTGTCCTCATTCCTTGAGTGAGTTCTTCTTTCTCCTGCCATAGGACTTTGGTGTATGCTATTTCCCCGTCTGGTGTCTCTTCCTCTTCACTTGATAATTTTATTCCTTCAGATTCAGATCAAATGCCCCTTCTTTTGAGGAATCTTCCCTAAACCCCCAAACTTGATCAATTTCCCATGTTATATATTGTCAAAGCTCAGAGATACCATTTAATATACCCATAAATGATAAGAAGATAGCTCTCTATGGAGCTAGGTGATGGTGTCTGAATTTTAATTCCAACTACATTGCAACATTCTAAAAGTCATATAATGGATTTCTCAAGTAGGACGTGTGTGGCCAGTGTTTGAACAGATTGGAATATCCTCTTAAGTCAAGTGTTTACTTCTTGATGACTCAAGTTCTTACAAATATTTACATTGTTATCCATTTTCAACTCAGCACAGCAAAGATACATTGAGTGCTAAATATATAGAAGATTCAGAGGAATATAAAACAATAATGCAAATTCTTCAAGCTTACGATTTGTTGAGAGGTAAGTTGGAGACAGGTTAATATTAACTACTCTATTACCTCAATGTCTCATGTCCAACTTTCACAAATTTGAAATAAGGCTTTATTTTTAAATTTTCTTTCATTGCTTTCTTTCATTATTATAATTTGTGAATATCTGTTTGTCTGAGACTGAATCAGATGACAAAACAACTTCTGAGAAGAAATTGCTGATGACTATCTCTTTCCTTGATTCAACTCTAACCTTGATTCAAAGTAGGAGCAAGTGACAATTGAGACTTGAGATGCATCTTAAACTTGAAAAAAAAAGAATCATTTATAATAGTTGCTTTTGAGCTGTGGTGTTGGAGAAGACTCTTGAGAGTCCCTTGGACTTCAAGGAGATCCAACCAGCCTAAAGGAGATCGGTCCTCGGTGTTCACTGGAAGGACTGATGCTAAAGCTGAAACTCCAATACTTTGGCCACCTGATGTGAAGAGCGGACTCATTTGAAAAGACTCTGATGCTGGGAAAGATTGAGGGCAGGAGGAGAAGGGGGTGACAGAGAATGAGATGGCTGGATGGCATCACTGACTCAATGGACATGAGTTTGGGTGAACTCCGGGAATTGGTGATAGACAGGGAGGTCTGGTGTCCTGCAGTTCATGGGGTCGCAAAGAGTGGGACATGACTGAGTGACTGAACTGAAGTGATCACAGCTTGATGATATATTGAGAAAACTTTGGGCTTTGTTTTTTGCTGCTGCCAGTTCATGAAAGAACAGGATGAATATTCAGCCTCTGTAGTATAAACTGCTCACTTGCCTTCCCCAGTATCCAATCTGGCCATATGGGACAAAGACTATACTTTCCAGCTTTCTCCATAACTAGTCTGACTGTGTGACTATGTATGTCCTAGCCAATGAGACGTGATGAAAGGTTGTGGTAGCCCTGGGAAATCGTATAAGATATGTGGTATGCACCCTTTACCTGCTTCCATACAGTCAACGCATGAATTGGTGGAACATTAAAATAAAAATATTCCCTATTAACTCAAGGAGGCTATTTTCAGAACTTCTTTTAAGTGAGATAAAATGAAAATTGGCCTTTTATGGACCATTGTTATTTTCTAGTTTGTGTCACAAGCAGCTGAACCCAATCCTAACTGAATCCCCACCATCAGGAAGGTCCTAAAGCCTGGTTTTGTCTCTTGAGAAAGGCAAACTGGATATTTTTGTGTTTCTAGGGACTGAGGCCAATCCATCTATAATGATAAGCCTTCAAACACTATTGAGAAATGGCAAAATAAGTATAGTTTTTTTATTTGAGAGAGGGGAAGGGAAAGGACTTGAGAAGGAAAAGAATTCTGGGATATTGGATGGGTTCTTGAGGACTGGGAAAGACACTGGGCTTTATAGTTCAGTTAGTAGTGGAGATCTGATCTTGAAAAGCAATGCCTTTGTGAATGCAGGACTCTCACATGGAGATTAGCTCATGGAGACTGGGAACTGAACGCTATAGTCTTGTGTGCTTCAGTGAGGGTCAACTCAGCTTGAGATGAAGGAACTATGGGGGTAGTGATTTCCTTCATCATAGACTGATAGCATCAGCAAACAAAATAGAATTGCAATCCCTGTCCCATTTTTATGTGTCCTGTGACCCTAGATTACTTGTTTGAAAGAATGGAAGGGAACATAATCCAAGTAAATAACTTTTGTTGGAATTCTCAAAAGACTTGTTCAGTTGAGGTTTTGAGCCAGACTTGCTTCATTGTGAAATAAAATGTTATGTTTCTTATGTCTCAGAGTAATTTGTACCATTAGTGTAGGATGGAATGTTCATGATTTCCTTTTACTTTTCACTCAAACCCACAAAGTATTTCTCCATTCAAAACGTGTATCTTGTTTCAACATGCCAAGTGCCAAAGCATTTAGGTTAAGTTTTTGTAGCAGGAGATTAATTTACTTAAAATCAGTTCAGTTCAGTCACTCAGTCATGTCTGACTCTGCGACCTCATGAGTTGCAGCACGCCAGGCTTCCCTATCCATCACCAGCTCCTAGAGTTCACTCAGACTCAGGTCCATTGAGTCGGTGATGCCATCCAGCCATCTCATCCTCTGTCGTCCCCTTCTCCTGCCCCCAATCCCTCCCAGCATCAGAGTCTTTTCTAATGAGTCAACTCTTCGCATGAGGTGGGCAAAGTACTGGAGTTTCAGCTTTAGCATCATTCCTTCCAATGAACATCCAGGACTAACCTCCTTTAGAATGGACTGGTTGGATCTCCATGCAGTCCAAGGGACTCTCAAGAGTCTTCTCCAACATCACAGTTCAAAAGCATCAATTCTTCAGCACTCAGCCTTCTTCACAGTCCAACTCTCATATCCATACATGACCACTGGAAAAATCATAGCCTTGACTAGACAGACCTTAGTCAGCAAAGTAATGTCTCTGCTTTTGAATATGCTATCTAGGTTGGTCATAACTTTCCTTCCAAGGAGTAAGTGTCTTTTAATTTCATGGCTGCAACCACCATCTGCAGTGATTTTGGACACCCCCCCAATAATAAATCCAACAAATAAATTGAACTTACATTTTGATCCCTTCTCCAGGGAATCTTTACCAACTGAGCCTCCTCCAGTATTCTTGAGCTTCCCGGGTGGCTCAGATGGTTAAGAATCTACCTGCAATGCAGAAGACCTGGGTTCAATCCCTGAGTTGGGAAGATCCCCTGGAGGAGGGTATGGCAACCCACTCCATTATTCTTGCCTGGAGAATCCCCATGGATGGAGGAGCCTGGTGATTTACAGTCCATGAGGTCTCAAAGAGTTGGACACAACTGAGCGACTAGACACAACACACACATTTTGATCCAGATACTGTTATAGGCCATTGGGATGAATCAAAGGGCAAAGATAAATCCCTGCTCTCCTTGGAGCTTGCTTTCTAGCTTGTGGACAGATAATAAACACAGTACATTACCAAATGGAACATGAAAGTGATTAGTAGGCATCTCAGAGTAAAGAGATATAGCACATTTTAATTTCTTGGCTACATTAAACCTAGAAAGAGGTAAATATATCTGTGTTATGGAGAATATATCAAATAAGAGAGTGCAATTCCATGACCTTTAAGAGAATGGCCCTTTGTAAGCTTACACAGAGAATTCCTGTCCACAGTAGTGGTCTTAAGGTATCACTGAAAACCATGCCAAAAGTAGCAGATGTGTAGAACAGACACTGGATTCCAAACATTCTGCAGCTTGTAAACAGAGTAGCACATTGACAAGAGGTAAGGACATTAAAAATACAACATAAGAATGAATATTTTGCTTTGCTGAAGCTAATGACTATTTTGAACTTGGAGTGTTAAGGACAGTCTCTAAGGAGAGAGACTGTTTATTAGCCTTTGAAATTTTTCCCTGTTACAGCAAAGTTCCTGAAATGTGTACAGATTGAGAGCAGTTTTGTCTGATAGGCTGAGAGTGATTATATTGTGTGTTGCCTTTAATATAGGCCAGTGTCTGTACAGAGTGAGGATGGCTTGACAGCTTCTGTTGAGATGGATCTGCTGGATTTGGAGTGTTGGTTTTAGCAGGTGACTCTGAGGGGAGGGGCCTAAGGAGCAGACAATCAGGTGTTATAAGAAAAGAGAGAATTAAAAATTGTGAGGATGTAAGATTTGAGGGTCCCTGGCGATTTAGGAAAAGAGAAGATAGAATAAAGGGCTAGGAAAAGGGAAAGCTTGGAAGCTATTATTTAGTATGTCCACAGCTGAGCTGGATCAGGCCAGGGAGAGTGTTCAAGGGATTTGTGGGGCCAGAAGTCTAGAGATGAGGATCTTCTCCTTGGAGTTAGGGGAAGGAGTTTTGACCTAGAACTGAGAGCTGATTTTGAAGACTAGCAAAGGATATTTAGGAGATTCTAAGGTTTATCATCTGGCTTTTCAATTTTCCATAAAAGGGATTTTTAATCCATGCCTGAAAGGTAAAGCATATGCCATGCTATGGCTATGGCACTGCTACTCTAAAGAGAAATGTTGACTTTACCCTGGATATGGTTATCTCAGGATATAAATGATCTGACATAGGCTTATTGCAAAGAGTAGATAGTTGAGATCTTTCTGGAATTTTGAAATCAAAGTAGCTATTCAATTATAGCTGCAGTTCAATGGTTCTCTCAATTTTCAGTTATTTTGTCCTCCACTGAGAAGTCAGGTCATGTTTTACGTTGGCATAATATATGAAAAGTTGAACCAGAGCCTGCAGATGTTGTTTACTTGTCACTTCGTGTATATATGTGTAATTACATATAGTATATAGCTATTATACTATGAAGTATGTGAATATATGATTTATAGTTATATTAATAATATATTAACTATTATATATATGTGTAGTTAATAGAACTACATATGTAACGCAAAGTGAGAGAGCAGGGCTGGCGCACTAAGCGTGGCCGAGAGGAGCTACCCACGTCCGAGGTCAGTGGCAGCCGGGAGGAGCTACCTCGCGTCTGAGGTCAGGGGTGGCAGCCGGGAGGAGACACCCTGTGTCCGAGGTCAGTGGCGACCAGGAGGAGGCACCCCGTGTTGAGGTCAGGGCGGTGGCTGGGTGGAGCTACCCTGCGTCCAAGGTCAGGGGCGGCTGGAAGAAGCCACCTCGTGCTCGAGGCCAGGGGCGGTGACGCTGAGGAGACACTGAGAGCCCGAGGCCAGGGGCGGAAGCTGGGAGGAGCCACCTCGCCCCCGAGGCCAGGGCTGGCGGCTGGGAGGATCAACCCGAGGAGCGGTGGCTACGCAGGAGCAGGAGGGCCTAGAGGAGCTATCCCACACTGAAGATCAGGAAGGCTTCGGTAAGGAGATACCCCTCCTTCAAGATAAGAAACAGCAGCTGTGCTTTGCTGGAGCAGCCGTGAAAAGATACCCCACTCTCAAAGTAAAAGAAACCCAAGTAAGATGGTAGGTGTTGCAAGAGGGCATCAGAGGGCAGACACACTGAAACCATACTCACAGAAAACTAGTCAATCTAATCACACTAGGACCACAGCCTTGTCTAACTCAATGAAACCAAGCCATGCCTGCGGGGGAACCCAAGACAGGAGGGTCATGGTGGAGAGGGCTGACAGAATGTGGTCTGCTGGAGAAGGGAATGGCAAGCCGCTTCAGTATTCTTGAGAACCCCATGAACAGTATGAAAAGGCAATTTGATAGGCTACTGAAAAAGGAACTCCCCAGGTCAGTAGGTGCCCAATATGCTACTGGGCATCAATGGAGAAATAATGCCAGAAAGAATGAAGGGATGGAGCCAAAGCAAAAACAATACCCAGTGTGCATGTGACTGGTGATAGAAGCAAGATCTGATGCTGTAAAGAGCAATATTGCATAGGAACCTGGAATGTCAGGTCAATGAATCAACGCAAATTGGAAGTAGTCAAACAAGAGATGGCAAGGGTGAACGTCAACATTCTAGGAATCAGCGAACTAAAATGGACTGGCATGGGTGAATTTAACTCAGATGACCATTATATCCACTACTGTGGGCAGGATCCCTTAGAAGAAATGGAGTAATCATGGTCAACAAAAGAGTCCCAAATGCAGTACTTGGATGCAATCTCAAAAACGACAGAATGATCTCTGTTCATATCCAAGGCAAACCATTCAATATCACAGTTATCAAAGTCTATGCCCCCACCAGTAATGCTGAAGAAGCTGAAGTTGAATGGTTTTATGAAGACCTACAAGACCTTTTAGAACTAACACCCAAAAAAGATGTCCTTTTCATTATAGGGGACTGGCATGATAAAGTAGGAAGTCAAGAAACACCTGGAGTAAGAGGCAAATTTGGCCTTGGAATGTGGAATGAAGCAAGGCAAAGACTAATAGAGTTTTTCCAAGAAAATGCACTGGTCAGAGCAAACACCCTCTTCCAACAACACAAGAGAAGACTCTGCACATGAACATCACCAGACGGTCAACACCGAAATCAGATTGATTATATTCTATGCAGCCAAAGATGGAGAAGCTCTATACAGTCAACAAAAACAAGACCAGGAGCTGACTGTGGCTCAGATTATGAATTCCTTATTACCAAATTCAGACTGAAATTGAAGAAAGTAGGGAAAACTGCTAGACTATTCAGGTATGACCTAAATCAAATCCCTTATGATTATACAGTGGAAGTGAGAAATAGATTTAAGGGCCTAGATCTGATAGATAGAGTGCTGATGAACTATGGAATGAGGTTCGTGACATTGTACAGGAGACAGGGATCAAGACCATCTCCATGGAAAAGAAATGCAAAAAAGCAAAATGGCTGTCTGGGAAGGCCTTACAAATAGCTGTGGAAAGAAGAGAGGTGAAAAGCAAAGGAGAAAAGGAAAGATAAAAGCATCTGAATGCAGAGTTCCAAAGAATAGCAAGAAGAGATAAGAAAGCCTTCTTCAGTGATCAATGCAAAGAAATAGAGGAAAAGAACAGAATGGGAAATATTAGAGATCTCTTCAAGAAAATTAGAGATAACAAGGGAACATTTCATGCAAAGATGGGCTCGATAAAGGACAGAAAAGGTCTGGACCTAACAGAAACAGAAGATATTAAGAAGAGGTGGCAAGAATACATGGAAGAACTACAACAAAGATCTTCACGACCCAGATAATCATGATGATGTGATCACTTATCTAGAGCCAGACATTTTGAAATGTGAAGTCAAGTGGACTTTAGAAATCATCACTACAAACAAAGCTAGTGGAGGTGATGGAAGTCAAGTGGAGCTTTTTCAAATCCTGAAAGATGATGCTGTGAAAGTGCTGCACTCAATATGCCAGCAAATTTGGAAAACTCAGCAGTGGCCATGGGACTGGAAAAGGTCACTTTTCATTCCAATCCCAAAGAAAGGCAATGCCAAAGAATGCTCAAACTACTGCACAAATGCACTCTTCTCACATGCTAGTAAAGTAATGCTCAAAATTCTCCAAGCCAGGCTCAGCAGTATGTGAACCATGAACTTCATGATGTTCAAGCTGGTTTTAGAAAAGGCAGAGGAACCAGAGCTCAAATTGCCAACATCCGCTAGATCATGGAAAAAGCAAGAGAGTTCCAGAAAAACATCTATTTCTGCTTTATTGATTATGCCAAAGCCTTTGACTGTGTGGATCACAATAAACTGTGGATAATTCTTCAAGAGATGGGAATACCAGACCACCTGACCTGCCTCTTGAAAAATCTGTATGCAGGTCAGGAAGCAACAGTTAGAACTGGACATGGAACAACAGACTGGTTCCAAATAGGAAAAGGAGTACATCAAGGCTGTATATTGTTTCCCTGCTTATTTAACTTATATGCAGAGTACATCATGAGAAATGCTGGGCTGGAAGAAACATAAGCTGGAAGCAAGATTGCCGGGAGAAATATCAATAACCTCAAATATGCAGATGACACCACCCTTATGCAGAAAGTGAAGAGGAGCTAAAGGGCCTATTGATGAAGGTGAAAGAGGAGAGTGAAAAAGTTGGCTTAAACTCAACATTCAGAAAACGAAGATCATGGCATCTGGTCCCATTACTTCATGGGAAATAGATGGGGAAACAGTGGAAACAGTGTCAGACTTTATTTTTGGGGGCTCCAAAATCACTGCAGATGGTGACTGCAGCCATGAAATTAAAAGACGCTTACTCCTTGGAAGAAAAGTTATGACCAACCTAGATAGCATATTCAAAAGCAGAGACATTACTTTGCTGACTAAGGTCTGTCTAGTCAAGGCTATGGTTTTTCCAGTGGTCATGTATGGATATGAGAGTTGGACTGTGAAGAAGGCTGAGCGCCGAAGAATTGATGCTTTTGAACTGTGATGTTGGAGAAGACTCTTGAGAGTCCCTTGGACTGCAAGGAGATCCAACCAGTCCATTCTGACGGAGATCAACCCTGGGATTTCTTTGGAAGGAATGATGCTAAAGCTGAAACTCCAGTACTCTGGCCACCTCATGCGAAGAGTGGACTCATTGGAAAAGACTCTGATGCTGGGAGGGATTGGGGGCAGGAGGAGAAGGGGACGACCGAGGATGAGATGGCTAGATGGCATCATGGACTCGATGGACGTGAGTCTGAGTAAACTCCGAGAGATGGTGATGAACAGGGAGGCCTGGCATGCTGCAATTCATGGAGTTGCAAAGAGTCGGACACTACTGAGCAACTGAACTGAACTGAACTGATATGTTATATGTGGGTTTTCCAGGTGGCGCTACTGCTAAAGAACCCACCTGCCAATGCAGGACACATAAGAGACACAGGGAGATGTGGGGTTCCATCCCTGGGTCAGGAAGATCCCCCTGCAGGAGGGCATGGCAACCCACTCCAGTATTCTTGGACACTCCAGTATTCTTGTATAGTAATCCCATGGACAGGGGAGAATCGAAGGCTACAGTCCACAGGGTCATAAAGAGTTGGACACAACTGAAGTGACAGTACATATGTTATATGTAATTATAAATAAATAAATATATATGTTTGTGTATAAATAGAAAATGTATTTCATAACTTTAAATCATTTTATATGATTTTGAAAAGATACATTTTACTCTTTAAAAAAGCTAAACTTATTATTTGGAAATAAATGGTAGATGACTAGTGTTTGAGCCATAAGATTTAAATTTTTCCCACGTCAGATGAGGTTTTCTGTTCAAACACCAAAAGTAATTTTCCTTCTCTCTCTTAGTTAGTAAATACATATATATGTAAATATGCACACATAAATGCATAGACATAGAGGTATAAATGCACTCTTACATACACACATACATATTCACCTTAAAAAGGCCAACTGAGCATGGGAAACACTACGTTTAAATATGGTAGTCTGGAGCAATTTTCTAATGAAATAATTCAGTACATTTTCCACTAACCTTTTATCTGTCACCACATTTTCTAATTTTAATATATTTCACACTCAGACTTGAATTACCAAATTTGATTTAAAGCTCACCCATTTTTCTTCCTGGAGTGATTTCATGACTCTGGGACCTCAAGCTCTTGGATCAAAGCTTTGCTACAACTAAGCAGCTGTCTTAACTACTCTAGAGAGTGCAGTTTGAGTCCTTCCAAGCTCATCAAAGAGAAGGTGTTAGCTTGCCTTTCTCACACTCCTGCTCTCAGAACATCTGCTTCCTGTCTCCTGTATGCATAGCCTAATAGGAAGAAAATGTGTAATAGAGGGTGATTATGCTGAGAGGATAAATAGCCTCCCAGTTAGATCTTCTTCAATCCACAAAAGTCTTCTTGCCATTTTGCTCTTGATATATTTGAAATGGTTGATTAATCATGGTATACCAGTGAGGTTGCTGGACAAGGAGTCAGGTGATCTTAATGACTTTCCAACTCTGCTGAGAGGCAGCTGTGTCACTTTGGGCAAATTGTTGTTTCTCTGATTCCCCATGGTTTCACATGTAAAATGAGACAATGGGATATTATGACCTTAAATTTCTTTAAACTTCTACAATATTAAATCTATTCCTGACAACTTTCTTATCATAATGATCTTATATATGCAGTGGTTTTTCTCAAGTCATAGTTAGCTGACTTTAAGTCTACTCATTATATTCATTTACAACCTTTATAACAATTGAAATTACAAGATTGCTGCATGTGGAATCTAAAAAACAAAATAGACCAACAAAGCAAAACAGAAGCAAATTCAGATAACAGAAAACAAACTGGTAGGTTGTTTCTTTAATGTTCCTAATCTTTAAGTCCATGAATCCTCAGTCTCCCAAGTCTGAGGAAAATGTTCAGGAGTCTGGGTCCTCACCTGGATGCCTAGAAAGTACCTGCCTCTTGAAAAGGGCTTGAAATCCAAAGATCCAAAGTGCTAACAGTATACTTTATGAACAAAGGATTTAACTTTAAAAACAGGTGAAAGTGATAGTGAAAGTTGTTCAGTCATGTCTGACTCTTTGCTACCCCATGGACTATACAGTCCATGAAATTCTCCAGGCCAGAATACTAGAGTAGGTATCTTCTCTAGGGGATCTTCCTAACCCAGGGATCAAACCCATGTCTCCTGCATTGCAGGTGGATTCTTACCCTCTGAGCCACCAGGGAAGCCCAAGAATAGTGGAGTGGGTAGCATATCCCTTTTCCACAGAATCTTCCTGATCCAGGAATCAAACTGGGGTCTCCTGCATTGCAGGCGGATTTGTTACCAGCTGAGCTAAGTGCTATGTTTGAAAGGTGAAGTCTAGATGATTAGATTTAGGGCTTCCAAAAGCTACCTGTATTAATATAGGGCTTCCTCTGGGTACCCATAGCACCAGGTACATCGATTTTCACTGCATTTAAGTTGTTCACTTTTATGTGTTCCACAAGACAGCAGTTTCTTAAGAGCTGATGTAGTTTTCTTTATTGTGAACTGAACATTTTAGCCATCATATCTTCAAGGCTTTGTTCTGAGATCCGTACACGCCATGTTTCAGTATTATGATCTGTTCATAATTAGTCTTATGTTTATGTACTGAAATTGTAATGTGACCTTCTGCTCCAACTCATACTTTCTTCACCCCAAATTTTAGGCCAAGTCTAAGGAGACATGTTTCTTCATACATGCCTGTTCCCACATGAATCTTTCATTTAGTTGTGGCCTTACACATTGGCCAAATTTTCTGGTTATCTACCTCGAATAATTTGATGAATGCTAATACTTCCCAGGTGGCCCTAGGAATAAAGAACCTATATGCCAATACAGGAGATATAAGAGATGAAGTTTCCATCCCTGGGTTGGGAAGATTCCATGGATAAGGAAATGGCAATCCACTCCAGTATTCTTGCTTGGAGAATCCCATGGACAGAGGAACCTAGCAGTCTACAATCCATGGAGTTGCAAAGAGTCAAACACAACTGAAGTGAGTGCATACACACTCAATGACATTACTAGTTCTCTGCTAGATCACGAGGGTCTACAGTTCCTCCACTGATATCTTAGTCTGTTGAGGCTTCTATAACAATTTGCCATAGACTGGGCAGCTTATAAACAACAGAAATTTATTTCACACAATTTAATTCTGGAGGCCGGGGAGGTCAACATTGATGTGCTGGAAGATTCGATGTGCTTTCTTGTTCACAGATGGCTATCTGCTTGCTGTGTGCTCAAATGGCAAGAAAGTGGAAGTCTGGTTTCTTTTGGTTCTCTGGTGGCTCAGACAGTGAAGCATCTGCCTACAATGCGGGAGACCTGGGTTTGATCCCTGGGTCGGGAAGATCTCCTGGAGAAGGACATAGCAACTCACTCCAGTACTCTTGCCTGGAAAATCCCATGGACAGAGGAGCCTGGTAGGCTATGTCCATGGGGTCGCAAAGAGTCAGACACGACTGAGTGACTTCACTTTCACTGGTCTCTTTAGCTACACCCTCATGACCTAATCACCTCCCCCTCATGACCTAATCACCTCCCCATGCTCCATTTCTTGATAGTATCACGTTGAAGACTGGACTTCAAACATATGAATTGGGGAAAGTGAAAATCACTCAATTGTGTCCGACTCTTTGCGACCCCAGGGATACAGTCCATGGGATTCTTCAGACCAGAATACCGGACTGGATAGCCTTTCCCTTCTCCAGGGGATTTTTCCAACCCAGGGATGAAACCCAGGTCTCCCACATTGCTGTTGGATTCTGTACCAGCTGAGCCACAAGGGAAGCCCATGAACTGGGGAGAGGGACATAAATATTCAGTCCTTACTCTCTGATTTCACATTGTGAAATCAATGTGTTATCAAGGGATAACACATTTGCCTAAGATGAAGTATGTTGATTTCATTCTGCTTGCTTCCACTAGCTGTAATGATCTATGGCCTCAAGTCACCAGTAGCTTAGGTGAGCAAGAGCTGTGGGTTGTTACTTGTTCTGTGGTTCCCTGTCCACAGTTTGCTGTATGTAGTTAGCACACAGACTGTCAGCACGAACCTCAGTGGGTAAGGTTTTTAACAAGCTGTTTGAAGCAACAGTGAGAGTCTTCATGCTGCCCTCTCCACCTGCCCCTCTCTTTCCACCCCACTTCATGACACATTGTCTCCTCCTCCTCTTTACCACCCCTGTCTTAAATATATCTGTGACCCTCCCCCAACACTCCCTCCAAAATCAACCATCCCTTTGAGAAAATGATGACTCAGAATTTTAGTTCATTTAAATCTAAATGATATGGTTTGAAGGTAAACATATGTGAAAGTTTGCTTTACCTTGTGTAACAGCTGTTTATGTGAAAAGTTGTTTGTCAACTGAATTTTTGGAAATGTAAATATGTTTTAAGTGCTCCAAGGGAAATTTTATTTAAAGGAACCCAGCAGTGAGACTTTCAGAAAGACTCTCTTTTGGAATACAAGTAATACAAATTGTTCTTTGAGTTTGGTGTTTAAGGAAAGTCTCTCTTTTATTATTATTATTTATAAATGACATTCTGTTTTATAGAAATGAAATTGTGTTCTTTTACATTATCATGGTTATTTTCAGATTATGATGCAATAGTTCACAGTATGAACCTGAATTAATTCTCAAAACTAGTTAATAAATCAGTCTCAATCTCTGTCTCTATTTCTCTCTCTCTCTCTCTCTCTCTCACACACACACACACACACACACGCGCGCGTGCGCACTCCCCCCAATACACTTGTGACATAAATATATGTATAAATTACATTACAATTGAAGTGTAGAAGGAAAGGAGGGAGTGTGTAATTAATTCTGAGTAGTGAGAGAGACTGAGAAACTTGAGGAATTTTGAAGAGTCTAAGTAATAAATGACAAAACAATTTGCAGATCTTGATGGGAATTTTCTCTGTGGACTGTTTTGCCTCTCAGTTATGGTTAATTTGAAATTTTTCATGACACATGAAATAATGATTTTAGATTCTCTTAGAATAGTTGGTACCATCACTATGTGCGTGGTAACCTTTGTTTCATTTACCTAGGGAATTTATTAGGGAGTTGAGGCTTACTTTTTATAATTGATCTTTCTGCCAGAGTCCAGTGATATCTCTTCAAACAAAAAATTATTGAGCAAGCTCATTTAATTCCCATCTATTCTGAAGTTCCCTCTTTTACTTAATATTCATTTTGTTGTCTGTAATAACATAATCACTCAGATTGTTTAAAAACAAAACAAAACTGGGATGGGGGATAGTCTTATACCCCACGTCCTTAGACATCCTGCTTATTTTTCTGGTTCCAGTCAGCCACGGGTCTCCGTAGGAAGATCTTGACAGATGACTATTGTCCATCTAAATGAAATTAGTGCCATGTTGTCTCTGAGCAACTTCATTTGTCTCCTTTAAGTCCTGCAGATTGTGGAGACACAAAACAATGCAAAGGATATCAGCTGTATGTCTCCTGCAAAGAACACAGTTGATACAGAGTGAGAAGGATTCTCTCTGAAGTGCTTTACATCATCTTAGACACCTGTTTTTTAAAAATTTATTTATTTTAATTGGAGGCTAATTACATTACAATATTATAGTGGTTTTGCCTTACATTGAGTTTTTTCTTTCCTTTTTTTTTTTTAATTGTTTATTTGGTTATCAAGGTTTTGGCATCCTTTTATGTTTTTTAAATTTAAGTTTATTTTAAAAAGTTTTTGGCTATGCCACATGACTTCTGGGGTCTTAGTTCCTCAACCAGAGGTTGAATTCGGGCCCTAGGCCATGGAAGTGCAGAGTCCTAACAACTGGATAACCAGGGAATTCCCTTGAGTTTTTCATAGGAATATAAAATACAGAAACTAATGATAGTGGTTAAATTTGTTTTATATTCCATTTGTGGCAGCTCTGAACTTCTGATAGGCCTGAGACCAACTAAAAACTTCCCACGGGGTACTATCCTTTTTGTATTTTGCTAACTTAAAAGATGATAATTGAATATTATAAGACAATGGGAAAGCTAAAGATTAGTGCATAAACAATATAGGAGAAATCAGTTAAAGTTAGCCTCCTATCTTCCCTCCTGATATATCAAAATAAGTCTCATAAAGGTTACAAATTTTTGTGTAAAATATGAACATGTAAAGGCTTCCCAGGTGGTGTTAGTGGTAAAGAACCCACAGGTGATGCAAGAGACCCAGGGTCGATCCCTGGATTGGGATGATCCTCTGGAGTACGAAATGGCAACCTGTTCCAGTGTTCTGCCTGAAAAGTTCCATGGGCAGAGGAATCTGGCAGGCTACAGTACATGGGTTTGCAAAGAGTTGGACGTGCCTGAGCGACTGAGCACACACACGTGAATATGCAAAGCCCAGGGAAGAAAATGCAGGTCATTATTCATCTATTCCTTTTGAAATGCTACAATAAAAATAGCACAGACTGGGTGACTTAAACAACAGAGCAGCAGGCATTTATTTCTCCAGCTCTGGAGGCTGAGAACTCTAAGATCAAGGCATTGGCAGATTTGGTATCTGGCGAGAGCTTGTTTCCTGTTTAATAGATAGCTGCCTTCTCACTGTGTCTGTACAAGGCAGAGGAAGGGTGCTGTCTGGAGTCTCTTTTATAAGGGCACTAATCCTGTTCATGAGTGTTCCACCATTGTGATCTAATCACTTCCTGGAGGCCCCATCTCCTAATACCATAACATTGGTTAGAATTTCAACACATGAATTTGAGGGGACATGAACATTCGGTCCATTGCACTATTAAACTAAAGGGACAGATTTCTTAGCATGAAAATCAATAGAACAAATGATGTAAAAATTGCTTTATTTTACATTAATATCTTTCACCTATGGGAGGGTTAATATTTTGGAACTGAGAGGATAGCCTGTAACAAGTGTAATTCTACTTGGTTTCAATGGAATAGAGTAGAGAGCCCAGAAATAAACCTGAGCCCTTATCTTTTATAAATCTATGATAAAGGAGACAAAAAATAAACAGTGGAGAAAATACAGTCTCTTCAATAAGTGGTGCTGGGAAAACTGGACAGCTACATGTAAAATAGTGAGATTAGAACATTTTCTCACACCATATATACAAATAATTGCACTCATTTCACTCGCTAGCAAGGTGATGTTCAAAATCCTTCAAGCAAGGCTTCAACAGTATGTGAACTGAGAAATTCCAGATGTACAAGCTGGATTTAGAAAAGGCAGAGGAACCAGAGATCAAATTGCCAACATCCATTGTATTGTAGAAAAAGCAAGAGAATTTCAGGAAAAACATCTACTGCTGCTTCATTGACTATGCTAAAGCCTTTGACTATGTGGATCACAGCCAACTGTGGAAAATTCTCCAAGAAATGGGAATACCAGACCACCTTACCTGCCTCCTGAGAAACCTGTATGCAGGTTAAGAAGCAACAGTTAGAACTGGATATAGAACAACTGACTGGTTCCAAATTGGGAAAGGAATACATAAAGGCTGTATATTGACACTCTGCTTATTTAACTTTTATTCTGAGTATATCATGTGAAATGCTGGGCTGTATGAAGCACAAGCTGGAATCAAGACTGCAGGGAGAAATAATCAATAATCTCAGATACGCAGATGACACCACTCTTATGGCAGAAACTGAAGAGGAACTAAAGAGCCTGTTGATGAGGGCAAAAGAGGAGAGTGAAAAAGCTGGCTTAAAAGTCAACATTCAAAAAATTAAGACCATAGCATCCAGTCCCATCACTTCATGGCAAATAGATGGGGAAACAATGGAAATATTGACAGATTTTATTTTCTTGGGCTCTAAAATCATTGTGGATGATGACTTCAGCCACAAAATTAAAAGACATTTGCTTCTTGGAAGGAAAGCTATAAGAAACCCTAGACAGTGTATAAGAAGGCAGAGACATCACTTTGCCAACAAAGGTCCATCTAATCAATGCTATGTTTTTTCCAGTAGTCATGTACAGATGTGGGAAATAGGCCGTAAAGATTGTTGAGCACTGAAAAATTGATGCTTTCAACTGTGGTGCTGGAGAAGACTCTTGAATGTTCCTTGAACAGCAAAATCAAACCAGTCAATCCTAAAGAAAGTTAACCTTGAATATTCATTGGAAGGATTGATGCTGAAGCTGAAATTTCAATGCTTTGGCCATCTGATATGAGGAACTGACTCCTTGGAAAATACCTTGATGCTGGGAGAGATTAAGGACAGGAGGAGAAAGGGGAACAGGGTATGAAATGGTTGGATGGCATTATTGACTCAGTGAACATGAGTTTGAGCAAACTCCAGGAGACAGTGAAAGACAGGGAAGCCTGGTGCTGCAGTCCATAGGGTCTCAAAATGTCAAACACAGTTGAGTGACTGAAAAATAACAAATATAAAAATAAACTCAAAATGGATTACCAACTTAAATGTAAGACTTAAATGTAAGAGATCATAACACTCCCACAGTAAAACATTGGCAGAATAGTCTTGGACTTAAATTATAGCATTATTTTTTAGGATCTGTCTCCTATAGCAGAGGAAACAAAAGCAAAATAAACAAATGGGACTTAATTAAACCTAAAAGCTTTTATACAACAAAGGATATGATTGACAAAATGAAGACAACCTACTGAATGGGAGAAAATATTTGCAAATGATTTGATAAAGGGTTAATATCCAAAATACATAAACAACTCTTATAGTTCAATAGCAAAGGAAAGCCCACCCCAGACCCAAAAACCAAAAAAAAAAAGGAAACCAAACAACCCAATTGAAAAATTGGCAGCAGCCCTGAATAGAGACTTTTACAAAGAAGAAATACAGATGAGCAACAGACACATGAAAAGGAAATGCAAATCAAAACCACAATGATATGTCACCTCGCGCTTGTCAGAATGGCTATCATAAAAAGAATAGAAATAAAGTGTCTGCTAGTGAGGAGGTGGAGAAGGAACTGACTGGTGCAGCCACTGTGGAAAACAGTATGAAGAGCGCTCAAAAAAGCAAACACAGTTAATACATCACCCGGTATTTCTACTCTTGGGTATTTATCCAAAGGAAACAGGACCAATAATTTGAAAAGATACCAAGATATAGAAGCAACCTAAATATCCATCAACAGATAAGTGGATAAATATGTGATATGTATAGACACATACATACAGACACACACACACACGTACATGTGTGCACACATAGTGGAAAACTACTCAGCCATAAAAAGAATGAAATCTTGATATTTACAACAAGATGGATGGACATGGAACATATTATGCTTAGTGACATACATCAGACAGGGAAAGACAAATACTGGATATTGTCACCTACGTGTGGAATCTAAGAAATAAAACAAATGAGTGTAACAAAACAGAAACAGATTTACAGATAATAATGAACTAGTTATTACAAGCAAGGAGAGGGAAGGAAGAGGGTCAAGACAGGAGTAGGGAATTAAGAGATCCAACCTACTCTGTATAATATATAGGCTACAAAGATATATTGTGCAGCACAGGACAATGTTCACTTTAGACTTTGAATGGAGTATAATGTATAAAAATTTTGAATCACTAAGTTGTACACCTGAAACTAATGTCATATTATAAATAAACTATGTGGGCATGCTCAGCTGCTCATTTGTGTCCTACTCTTTGTGACCCTGTGGTCTGTAGCCTGCCAGGCTCCTCTGTCCATGGAATTTTCTAGGCAAAAATACTGGAGTGGGTTGTCATTTCCTTCTCCAGAGATTCTTTCTGACCCAGGGATCAAACCTGCATCTCATGTGTTTCCTTTATTGGGAGGAAGATTCTTTATCACGGAGCCACCTGGGAAGCCCATAAATAAGCAATACTTCAATTAAAAAAAAAAAGAAAATAAAGAAAATGAATAATGCACGAAAAATTACCTTATTTTGCACTAATTTTGGAACTGTGGTAGAATGGTCTCTAGTTTCCGAACTGTAGATGTACTGCTGGCTGTTGTAACTTTCAAGTTGTGATTCTCAGAGCCACTGCTGATGGGCTAAATAAAGGTAATGATCATGTCCTAGAATGTGAGGTGGGGAAAAGTGGTGTAAATACCTTACAAGTGTGTTTCAAGTCTGTTAGCTTTTGAAATCACATGGGAGTGGCACAAATTACACTCACATCAGTACCCTTAGTATATTACTTTTGGGCTCTCCTGCTGTATCTTTTAGGATGATTTGTCACAGTTCAACATTTATGAAATATAACAGTGAAAACTGAAAGTTGAAGGAGAGAGAAGAAAATAAAAGAGAGGAAGCATAAAATGAGAGGAAAAGAAGGAAAGGAGGAAGGAATGAGAAGTGGAAGAATTGGGAAGCACCCTCTATGCCAAGGTGAGGCTGGAAAAGCAGACTGGAGAATAAACTAACTGAAGAGGAGAGCGGTGAAGTAGGTGGTATGGAAATGGATCCTTCTTTTCAGCCTTTGACATCAAGCTGTGGTCCCATGTACATCATAACTCTGTCTCTCGAACCCCAAACACTTGGTTCTACCCTCTGTTTCCAGTGAGTGGTGTGCTTGTCCTCCTCTCTTGGCTTTCTTGATTGGCACCCTTTTCTTACCATTTCAGGCCTTTAGCTTCTTCTATATCAAGGACTGAACTTTCTCTGGATATTTCCCTCTCTGGTTAAGCTGGCAATCTTTTCCTCAGTACAGACTCCAGGCATGCCCAACTCTGGTATTCAGCTTGTCTTTCCAGAGAAACTGATTTTCCTGATTTCCCATTTGCCTAAATTTCAGTCTTTTGGCTGGTTGTAGCTTGTACTTTATTCTGGTGTTGGCCTTTTGGAAGGGTTTCTCTGACACTTTACAGATTTCTTGGAGCAAAGGCTTCTTTGATATCTGGATTAACAGAGGCTTCTTCTGGCCACAGATCAGGCTCTTGGTTCTTTCTCTCCAGCTTGCTTATAGGATTGTCTTCCCAGCTTGTCCTATCCCAGGCCTGCCTACAGCTACAATCAGCCTCATGAAACATTGAAAACTACCTGGCTGTATCCCTGAGAGCCTAATTTTCTGTCTAATTATGTCATCCACTGGGGGGTGCCACCCTAAGAGGTAGCAGTAATTGTGGAATGAGCAGACAATAGTTAGGAAATTCCATGCCTTCTAAGGGCCTGGTGGCTATCAAGGCAGACTCTGCAAGAGAAGGATGGAGTGGGACATCGCTTGTGATATAGTGGTTAAAACTCTGTGCTTTCAATGAAGGGGGCCTCAGTTTGATTATTGGTCCGAGAACTAGATCCTGCATGCCACAATGCAGATCCTGCATATTTCATCTAAGACCCAGCACAAGCAAAGAATAAAAGAAAAAGGAATAGGAGAGAAAGAGAGAAAGATGGAGCTGAAGAGCGAGGTATATCTGTTCAAAGAGCTAATATATATAATTCACTGGTGGGACGTCCCTGGTTAAGAATCTTAATCTTAATCCAATGGTTAAGAATCTGCTTTCCAAATCAGAGAATGCAGGTTCCATCCCCAGCCAGGGAGCTAAGCAGCATCCCATGGAGTAACTAAGCCTGCACTCTGCAACTCCTGAGCCCCGTTCCACAGCTAGAGAGCCTGTGTGCTGCAGTGAAGAGCCGGTGTGCTGCAACTAAGACCCAACCCGGCCAAAAATTGAATAGTTAAATATTCAAAAATTCACTGGTAATGAGCACTGTTGATTCAGTTTATAAGATTTTTATAATATCACAGATTGTTTTAGTTAAAAATTTTAGACTTTGGTTGCAGTATCTCATGTGAACTAACTGTGCTTGAGAAGGTCATGGTCATACAGTGCAGTGCACAGAAGTGCTTCCTCTTGGGTGGAACTCCTGAGATTACAGGTAGAGCTTCATGACCCAATTCCAATGCCAGGTGTGAAAAATGCATTTTTCATACCTTTGCCAGTGGGGCAACCTTGTATGTCAAACTGCTTTGCATCCTGGTAAGTACTTTCCTTTATCTTTACTCTTAAAGACAGAAGCTGCCTGCCTTGTATTTTTGGTCTGCTTGAGAGAAGCTGTTGTTCCATGTCCAGTTCTAACTGTTGCTTACTGGCCTGCATACAGATTTCTCAAGAAGCAGGTTAGGTGGTCTGGTATTCCCATCTCTTTCAGAATTTTCCACAGTTTATTGTGATCCACACAGTCAATAAAGCAGAAATAGATGTTTTTCCGGAACTCTCTTGCTTTTTCCATGATCCAGTGGATGTTGGCAATTTGATCTTTGGTTCCTCTGCCTTTTCTAAAACCAGCTTGAACATCAGGAAGTTCACGGTTCAAGTATTGATGAAGCCTGGCTTGGAGAATTTTGAGCATTACTTGGTTCCAAATAGGAAAAGGAATATTTCAATGCTGTATATTGTCACCCTGCTTATTTGACTTATATGCAGAGTACATCATGAGAAATGCTGGACTGGAAGAAGCACAAGCTGGAATCAAGATTGCCAGGAAAAATATCAATAACTTCAGATATGCAGATGACACCACCCATATGGCAGAAAGTGAAGAGGAACTAAAAAGCCTCTTGATGAAAGTAAAAGAGGAGAGTGAAAAAGTTGGCTTAAAGCTCAATATTCAGAAAATGAAGATTATAGCATCCAGTCCCATCACTTCATGGGAAATAGATGGGGAAACAGTGGAAACAGTGTCAAACTTTCTTTTTTGGGCTCCAAAATCACTGCAGATGGTGATTACAGCCATGAAATTAAAAGACGCTTACTCCTTGGAAGAAAAGTTATGACCAACCTAGATAGCATATTCAAAAGCAGAGACATTACTTTGCTGACTAAGGTCCGTGTAGTCAAAGCTATGGTTTTTCCAGTAGTCATGTATGGATGTGAGAGTTGCACTGTGAAGAAGGCTGAGTGCCGAAGAATTGATGCATTTGAACTGTGGTGTTGGAGAAGACTCTTGGGAGTCCCTTGGACTCCAAGAAAATCCAACCAGACCATTCTGAAGGAGATCAGCCCTGGGATTTCTTTGGAAGGAATGATGCTAAAGCTGAAACTCCAGTACTTTGGCCACCTGATGTGAAGAGTTGACTCATTGGAAAAGACTCTGATGCTGGGAAGGATTGGGAGCAGGAGGAGAAGGGGACGACCAAGGATGAGATGGCTGGATGGCATCATTGACTTGATGGACATGAATCTGAGTGAATTCTGGGATATGGTGATGGACAGGGAGATCTGGCGTGCTGCAATTCATGGGGTCGCAGAGTCAGGCACAACTGAGCGACTGAACTGAACTGAACTGAGAGAAGTTGAGGTGAGGTAAGATCAGGGGCATTTCCTCTGAATAGCGTGCTGGACATTTATTCTTGACATTTCCAGCTGAGTGTGCAAAAATCTAGCCAGGCTAGTGAGGGCAGTTGGTGCTCTTTCTCCAGAATTGCGTAACTGGCTCTTGGTCACCAAGAGATCCTTTCTGGCCCTCTCTGTGCATTTTAATTTTACTTCCTTTAGCTGTCTGCCCCCTGACACTTTCTAACATACTGTGTTCTCTCATGAAAACCTCTCTCTCATGGTAGTCTTTTTGATTTCTTAAGTACCACTTGTTTTAAAACTTCAAGACTGTGAGTCTTTAGTGATGACTTTGCTTTGATCCTGGGCCAACACTTTTCTTTTGAAAGGATCTTCTTGTATAAATACATTAAAACTACTGAAGGGGTCCTTCCCACATTAACATAGTGAGGACAGAGGGCTGCTCCTTCCAGAAACCGAATTTCCAAGGAACCACAATTAGCTTCCTGCCCAAAAGATTGCTGCAGATGTTGAACCACAATGACAAAGCATGGGTATGTCAGATGGAAAGATTGTTTGGGTACATCTCATAAAAGGCAAAAAGCTACAGACCAGGATGGGATCAAGGAACAGATATTTGGCATATAATTTATAGTTTTTGCTTTTTTGTGAATATGTTAGGTGAAAATTTTAAAGCTCTTCTACTTGGAAGAGTTATCCAAACTGGCAACTAATAAAAATACACCCAATATTTCACTTTTTGAAAATGAAATCTGAATTACAGTTATCCTTATAGTTTGGGATTTCTCAAAATACTTATGGGGCTCACATTCTGAAAATGTGCTAGTTGATATGTTCCTTCCTCTAGTCTCTTTCACAGTTTTGGTTTGCAAATATCTGCTTTCTAAGTCATCAGCTAGCATACATGTGAAAATATACAATTTTAAACAATGTGAGCTTGTATTCAATGAATGACCAAAGCTACTAATACAGGTACTAAGTGTCATCGTGATATTAGCTGGTATTATTGTTGTGACACATTTAAGCTAAATTTTAAAGGGGGTATTTAAAATAAGTTTAAAAATTGGAGAATTTTATCTGATGTTTGCTTTGTATGAATAGATTATAAACCCATATTAGAAAACAGCAATACTGAAGTGTAAAAATGTTTGAAATAAGAAGTTTGAACCACAAACTATACTAAGTTTGAAGTCCAGGCTACTTAGATGGTAGAAAGGACAAAGGAGACGTACAGGAACCCAGACAGGGGCATGAATGACTTGATTGTCATGTTGCTTCTTAAAATACATGTGAGCCAGTGGTAAAAATCTCACTGTTTTTCCCTTGTGTCAGTAGTTTGCCATTATACCTTAAAGTATATAAATAGTATTGGCTCCAAAAACACATTTTATTAAGACAAGTTGCAGGTCTTGTGTGTGCTTACATGTTTTTGTCACATTAAATTCATATTTATATTGTTGCTGCATCTCAGGAATATATTTCAATTATCTATCACACCTCTTATTTACTTGTGTGGCCCTAATGTCAAATATGACAACTGTAAATTTCTGTGTAATAATTTATTAACAAATATAGGCATCCCTTGACAGGTCTCCAGTAATAACAACTACAGTCACATATGCACAGTCAACACATACAAACCCAATTGGACAACTATGTTTTTATAACATAGTCAATTTCAAATATGTTTGAAATTGTGAAAAGCATGTGAATCATGGAATAAAGTCAGTACAAGAATTCTTTTTCCATCACACACAGCCCTCTCCCATCCTTTGCCCAAACTGGGCTGACTAATAGATTAAAACAATGCAACATACTTCAAGTACGTTGGATATGTGTAGTATTATCAAAACTCATTAATACACTTTGCAGAAAGAAACCAACTTTGATACAATTTCATTGCCTATCTCCCAGGCTAAATTCCTTACTAGCAATCTTTTTTTTTTTTTTTCTCATTTCAGAGGAATAAATTCTAATTCAAAGAAGCTGAAGAGTGACTTGATATATCTATCTCAGCTTGTTGATAGTAATGCTATCTGCTACAAATGGGTGAGGGACCTGCCTGGGGCCTTATTACTTGTGGTGAGCCCTATCAACATTTCCTGGAGCAGAGCTGATGCTGTGGCTAGACTGGCCCTTGTAGTTCGTATTTTGACTGTAGGACACCTCAGCAATAACCATTAGGGAACTTTGAAAAAAAAAGGTGGGGGGATTCTTACTTTCAAGTCCCAAGAGCCACACAGTGTGGTGGAGGTTGAGAGAGATGGTGGGACTGTGGATCCAGGCACCATATTCATTATAGTTGAGAGTGGGATGCCTAGGGTTTTGAGGGTTCACTCTTTATTGGTGGATTTAAGACATAAGAGTGAGAATTAGGGAACAATGGAGAAGGGGGCTCACTCTAGTGATCAGTTACCTAAGTTCCCCAGAGTTCTCTAAAAGGGATCCTCATGGGTAGGGACGTCCTGTGTTCTTTAGTCAGTTTCCTAGTAGCTGTGTCATACAGCTGGCGTGTGCTTATCTGAGATGGATGTCTCTGAAATTATGCCTTGGGAATCAAAAACATAATGTCAGGCCCTTAGAGTACATTTGAAGACCAAGAAAGAAGCTGAAGCAGGAAAATAACCTATCTCTTATCCCCAAGCCTCTTGAATGGCTATTAAAGTCCTCTGACCTCTCCCCAACATTCATATTTTTAATTTTTTTGGTTTTACTAGGGAATATTCTACTTGAAATTTCAAAAAGTTCAAATTAGAATTCATTTTTGAAATTAGAAGATGCTTATTTGCAAGTTATTTCATATTAAATAGACCCTTTAATGTGAGGTTGAATTTTGGTTATAAACTTGACATGAGTAAAGCATGGCTCAGGTAGATGATCAGTGTGAATAATTATATATGTTACTTTCTGGCATGACCTTTAGTAGGAGAGACAAGGAATTTATCAAATATCTCAAGAATGGAAAATTCAATTTAAAAACTAATTCTTAGGAGGTCAGCATTTTCCATAAAATCCCCTGTACCTTTGCCCTTATGAATCTAAGAAGATGTTCTAAATTCATCTGTTTTATGAGGAAAGACTTATCTGTTAGGTGAAGAATGATTTTTCCACGCACTTCTTTGCCAGTTTTCAAAATAGCTGTGGCAAAGAGCCTGCTGGCAGGCAACCCCCAGTTCCATGAAAGTACTCTAGTTTTTAAATTGGAGAACTTGTGATCCTTGACAGGTGGTCTCTAGCTGCTTACTCTTTGATGCATATACTTGAACTAAGGAATCCTGAATTCTACCCACTGAAGGGAAAGAAATCTTCTCATTAAGGTCCCACTGGAGGCTGATATTCAGAAATATTCAGAAAGCTTCTGTGGCAACACCAAACCAGAAGTGTTTAGGAGGGGAAAGAATGTAGAGAAAGTGGGAAGCAAAGAAAGGAAATTATTTGGTTAGCTGGAGTTCAAAGCCTACTGAGGCTTCCCTGGTGGCTCAATGGTAAAGAATTTGCCTGCAATACATGAACCGCAGGAGGCACAGGTTTGATCCCTGGGTCAGGAAGATCCTCTGGAGGATGGCAGGGCAACCCACTCCAGTATTCTTGCCTGAAGAATCCCATGGACAGAGGGCCCTGGCAGGTTATAGTCCAGTGGGGTCACAAAGAGTCAGACAGGACTGAAGCGACTTAAGGAAGCATGCACAAAGCCTGCTTGGCTACTTGTGGTTAGTTGTCCTTTTTGTTTTGATTTCATAACCTTGAGTTATTTACAGGTTAAGACTTAGTTTGCTTATATGGGCCACCAATAAATTAAAGCCTCAGCACTCTAATGAATCCTTCCATCCCTCTGTTCCTTTTCTTCTTCCCTCCTTTCTTTTTTGGTAGGATCCAGGTGGCTTGAAAAAATTTAATCCTTAATAAAATTATTCTGGGTTTCTTATCACTTCAAATAAAGCTTACTACTTGAGCAACAATTTAAAAGTTATAAAACATACAAAAAGAAAAAAAAACTGAGCACTATCACCGTAAAATCTACTTTTAACCATTATTGGCAAAGCCTAAGGATTCCTTGTGGTAACGTTTCTGGATTCCAGCTTAAACTTATCTTGAGCCTGGAGAAACCAAATGCTTTTATTCTGAGACATGTAACACTGTAGTTCAGAAATCCTTTCAACACAGGCTTAGTGGTTTATATTTCTAGCTTTGCAGGAGCATCTCTGTATCCTAGGTGAAATAAATTACATTCACTTGCATTCCCACTACAGTGAATGGGATCTTCTTGTACATTTCCAAAAAGAATTGAAATCAGGACAAAGGCCAGGTAGCAAATAATTGTTGTTTTCTGATTTGGTCTACTAAAATGACAGCTGCATATTTAAAAATTCAAATTTAAAATGTAAACAATTCATTCAGGAGATTATGACATATTATAATGCAAATATCCAAAACTTCATCTAGTCAGAACTCAAAGCTGTTTTATTTAATCTGTCAACAAATATTCATTGCAAATTGCTGGGTATTGGAAATAAGCAAAGTGTCACAGAGCTGAGTTCATTTTGATTTCCTGCCTGCTTCTCATTTCCCTAGTTCTCTTGCCCTTTTTCTACTCTTGGAGACTCTCTATAAGTGATGGAGCTATATCCAGTCAGATCGATTAATTTAAAGTTTTTAGTCTTTTTCTACATAAGTGCATTTCATCACTCTCATCCTTTTCATTATAGGTCAGACAGTTTCTCCCTCAAATATAGACCACTGAGTTTGTTTCCCTACTGGTTTCTGTACTGTTGGATTAAAGATAATTTTCTTTCTGGAATTCACTATCCACACAACCAAGGAATGAGCCTGGCTGCTGATAGGGCTGCTCCAAGGGCTGGGATTAGAACATGGGAGAGCACTAAAACAGAGTGAGTAATCTGGAAAGACCCTGGAAGCAGATGAGAAGAGGAAGTCAGGACACATGGCTGAAGAGCAGGGATGGTATGATGGTCACAGGCAACAGGCTAGGGGTAGAGAGGCAGGGTGGCATCATGAGGTCCTTCCAGCAGGTGTTAGGTTCTTCCCTGATGCTGGACTCCAGATTCTATGAGGGCTGATAACAGCAAACCCTGGCACTGTGTATCCTTCCCAAATGAGGCTAAGCTCCAACTTTATGCCTCAGCCAGTCTGATGTACTTACCGCTGTCAGTATTTACTTTGTTGTTCTTCTTCATGTATTTGTTTATAATTTCTTTTTGAAAGTCTATCTAGCAATCTAAATGCAATTTAATGTTAGCCCTTTAAGCTTTTCCTGATTCACTTAGTTAGAAATATTTTTATCTTTAAAATTCCCATTTTGCAAAGGCAAAGATGACTATTTATTGAGCACTTATATACAATTTTAATTTGTTTTTTTTTGTTTGTTTAATACTTACTTGAAACTTGTATAAAGTGTATCCTGATATAAAGATGTGAATACTGATTCTAGAGAGTGTTATGACTGTGCCTTTTAAGTTGTCATGACCAATCTATTAGGATCCTGAAATAACATAAAAGTATAGAAAAGATTAAAGATGTCTTGGCTGAATGACTGGAGATTTTGTTGGCCACATGATGCTCAGTCTGTTAAGGAACTCAGATAGTATCCTGGTGTAAAATTGACTGAAGAGAAGGAGACATTCATAATAAGTTTATACGTGACTACATTATGGTATTTCTCTAGTGTCCTTCCAAGTCCTGATTCATTGCATCTGTATGTACAACCAAAGGATGCAGCAGGAGACACCCTGAGATAGGATCACCTGGGGAGAGAGTGGACAGAGAAGAGTGGAGGGCCCATGACTAAATACTGCAGTGTCCTCTTTCTAGGGAGCGTTCAGTTGCAGCAGAAACTTTCCATAGATTGACTAAAATGAAGGCAGAACTTAGAGGTTCATGGTGATTTTGATAGATGCCCTTTCTATGAAGTGGTGGGCTAAACCTGATGATAGTAGATAGATGGGAGATCTAGAAAACTTTTCTGTAAAAGGTGGAGAGAAATGGACAGAACCTGGAGGGAGATGTGGGTTAAGGGATTGCTTTTGAGCTAGAAAATAATATAGCAAATTTGTCTGGTGATGGAAATAATGCAGGAAAGAGTAATAAAATACTTTCATTTTTTTAGGCAAGAGAGGGATTAAAATCCATGAGTAGGAGGAGGGAATGAAATCCATACACACATGGAGGATTAACTTTAGAAAGGAAGGGGGCAATCTTAGGGTCAAGGCTACTGTGCTCATTTTAATAGGAGGAAAACTAGGCGAATACAGGTGCAAACCTGCTAATGGCTTTGGTTGGGGAAGATAGATTGCTCTATCTGATTGTGTTTATTTGGTGTCTCTGAAGAGTAAGTCTGTTGGAGAAGAGAGGAGAAATTGTGAAATGGTTAACTCAGATAGTATAAAGGCAAACTTACTTGGTAAGTGTGACAAGGTTGCTGGTTAATACTGAGGGTCCATTTGAACACTGTAGACATAACATTTAAAGGGAGATATGTTATGGGTGATTTTCTCTTAAAATATTTAGCTGTGTGGACATAGTCATATTGTATGGGAGAGCTTGGATTTTCTAAGGTTAGTATTGCCAGGTACAAATGATGCCAGGAAGGGAGGCAAAGGAGCTAAGAATATTTTCAAGAAAGTTACTAGAGTTTCTAGATCGTGCAGGGAATGGAGGATGAACACTGAGAGAACCCAGTGGACTGCTGGCCCCTGCAAGGAGGAAGAATTATTGAAAATGGGCACATAAATGTGTCATCTGGAAGGATAAAAGTAATAGAGAAAATTGGCACTCAAATTTTGGATGCGGTGTGACAGCAAAGTCTGGAGTGAGTGGATAAGACCTGCAAGAGAATTTTAGAGGAAAGGAAGTTCAGAAATTGAGAGACTAGGATATAGGAAACCATGGATATGTGGAAACTGAGATGGCCAAGAATGTATAAAGAGTATGTTAGAGAGAAATGCATCTATCCAGATGTCCTAGGCTTTCCCAAATGAAGGGAAATGACTTCATGGTCAATAGATGACATTATCAAGTGGCTGGTGATACAGCTGTGTGCTGTGGTCTTCAGAGGAGCAGAGGGGTGGAGGAAGATTGCAATGTCGTGGCAGTGGTAGTAGGTTAGGTCCCAGATCTTCAACTCAGGGATTCATGGGCTATGGGAGAAAAAACAGCCACCATTTGAGAAAGCCTCAGGGGGAGCAATGTCTTTGAGCTGAGTATACAGAGTATTTATGCGTAAGTGACCATGAATGTCATAGGATACAGCTGAGGGTTTATGTATTTGGGAAAAGAGAGAAAGCGAGGATATATTAAACAATAAATGCATATAGTACAAGGATTAGAAGTGGGGTGAGGGATGGTTGACCTAGAAGGTGATTTGAGTTCAGGGGACTCTGGAGAGTGGTCATTCTGTAGGGCAGGTGATATGGTGGCTTAGGAGAGGGTGAGAGCCCCCACCACAGGAAAAGTTTCCTAGGCAGATCTGATGGCTGTGGTGGCCTTGAGGAGGCTGTAATGAGATGCAAGGACACCTATGTGATCTGTTCTATGCCTTTCCAAGTCATTCTGACTAGGGATGGAAATTTAGGTCTTTGTCAGAGAGTAGTGGAAGGGAAACACTGATTTTTTTCTGCTCCTGTATATACTATGTACTGCTGGCAGAAGAATGTCACCTTATGTGCAGCAAAATGGTAGAAACCCATGTGGTTAGCTCCTCATAACTTGGCTAACAAGTTCTGTCTTTTTTTGCACCCTTCTCCCAAGATTCTCTTTTTATATGTGCTTGGGAAATAGTAATTCTCACATTTAAGAATATATCTGTTCTGTGGTCTGTTGTCAAGTCACTTTGTGGCTAACCTTGCTGCTACCCCCTCCCACTGCTGACCTCCTCCAGGTCCACTGACCTCTGGTGTTCTCTGTCTGACCAACCAATTAGCTCCCTCTGTTTTTGTCCACATGGAACTATAGGGTCCAAGATGAAGAGGTATGGTTTATGTCCTTGCCTATATGGAAATGTGGCTGAAAATAGCTATATCCAGGCAGAATAGCTATATCCAACCAGAAATTCAGATTGTGAATGGCTTCAGAGCCCAAAAATTGTTAGAAGGCCAACCTATCTTAAAGGGAGCTAACATATATCTAAATATTAGTCAATCCCATCCCATCCCTATAGTCAATACATATAGGGTGTATTGATCAATCCTATATCTTTCCTTTTCATGGATAATGAGATCAGTTAGTTTGAAAGGAGGGTTTTGCCCACTGGATTATTTCAATGAGAACAATAAAAGTACTTATTACTCCACTGCTGCTGCTGCTGCTGCTAAGTCGCTTCAGTTGTGTCCGACTCTGTGTGACTCCATAGACAGCAGCCCACCAGGCTCCCCTGTCCCTGGGATTCTCCAGGCAAGAACACTGGAGTGGGTTGCTATTTTCTTCTCCAATGCATGAAAGTGAAAAGTGAAAGTGAAGTTGCTCAGTTGTGTCCGACTCTTAGTGACCCCATGGGCTGCAGCCCGCCAGGCTCCTCCATCCATGGGATTTTCCAGGCAAGAGTACTGGAGTGGGTTGCCATTGCCTTCTCCATATTACTCCACTAGACTGAAGCAACCCCCTCTTTTTGTTCTTCTCTCCCTCTTTCTTCCCCCCTTCCCTCTGCCTCTCTCTCAGCAAAAGATGACCATTCTACAAGGGAGAAGAGAGCTAAGAAAATAACTCATCTGAAATCAGAGCCCATAATCAGAGCCCAGAGAGACAGGAGTCTTTCTGCTGGAGGAGTAATCAGGTAGGATTCCTAGCTCTTCTCACCTGGAGAAAAGGAACAATTATCATATTATTATTATTATTATTCAGCTTCTTATCCTTAAAGATTTCGTTATTTGTAATTTAAGTGGCTAGTTTTAGAGTCAAGTTCATCTCTATATAATGATGACCCTCTATGTGAGACAACAAAAGAGACATAGAGGTATAGAACGGACTTTTGGACTCTGAGGGAGAGGGAGAGGGTGGGATGGTTTGGGAGAATGGCATTGAAACATGTATACTATCTTGTAAGAAACGAAGCACCATTCTATGTTCAGTGCAGGATGCAGGATGCATGGGACTGGTGCACAGGATGATTCAGGGAGATGATGTGGGGTGGGAGGTGGGAGGGGGCTTTGGCATTGGGAGATCGTGTTCACCTGTGGCTGATTCATGTCAATGTATGGCAAAACAAATACAGTATTGTAATGTAGAATAAAGTATTAAAAAAACAAAAACAAAAACAAAACCCAGGTTCTGTTATTTACAATATGTACTCCATCTTGGACTCCTTTGCTTATCACTGACCATCAGTCTAGTAGCGGTTAAGTCCCGTAAAACTGAGTAAAAACTTTGCAATTACTGTCATTATGTTAGGATTGATACATTGTTCAGTAAGAAAGGGGTGAAGTGGAGCAGGCAGTGTAGGACTCTGAAGTGAGCTGTAGACTCATGAGGATGCTCAAGACCTAGGGGAAGTAAGAGAGGAAGGATAAATGAAGGAAGAGAGATGTGTGGATAGGGAAAGTCCAGGACTTTGAAATATAAGACTTTGAACTTGAATCTAGTAAATTCTATAATACTCAGTATTTTTCCACTGTATAAGTGAAAACCAGTGAAAACCAACTTACATTGGGAAGAATGAACAGCAACATAGAACTGGACAGTGAGTCACTGACTCATAGGGGAGAGTTCAGACCTTGGTGGAATCTGTATGTGCAACCCTTTGTTCGGTCATGGGCTTCCCTAGTGGCTCAGATGGTGAAGTATCTGCCTGCAATGTGAGAGACCCTGGTTTGAACCCTGGGTCAGGAAGATTCCTTGAGAAGGGAATGGCAAGCCATTCCAGTATTCTTGCCTGGAGAATTCCATGGACAGAGGAGCCTGGTGGGCTACAGTTCATGGGGTTGCAAAGAGTCAGACATGACTGAACGACTTCCCCCTCCACCACCACCAATTCTGTCACAAGAAGTAAATGAGGGGTTGCTTTCTCCTTTCCACTCCAATATCATCATCTCTAGCACGAAGGCAGAATGCAGCCTATTGATTTCAGTGGATATTCTCTTCCCTTTTAGGACAGTATACTCTCCATTTCATATTTCCAAGGGCACTTGGATTGTGGTTTTGAGTTTCTATTATCAAAACCTTAAGTTCAAAGGGCAGAATCAATGTCATCACATAATACTCACCAACATAATATATTTATTTGCAATATTTAAGAAAGTTCCCCTGAGAACTCAGCATAGTTCGAGTTTCTATAAGTGATTGCCTGGCATATCTGATACCCTGATGGAGCTTTTCATCTTAGCTATTATCTTCCAGAGATTACTTTACAGTCCATTTACTTGGGTAAGGGCTAAAATGTCCTGGGTCTCTATGTGTTGAGGGTAAATGTGAATATTGAAGTAGAGGGCTACAAATGTGAGCTTATTATTCTTGATGTTGTTGTCCTCTATCATAATTCCTTAGGCTATATACTTAGTAATAAAAAGCAAAGTGTCTTAGATGGTCTCATGGTTATATCCACCCCTCAGCAATCTTGGAAGGCATAGACAGTAATTCTTCAATGGCATTTGTATTACAAATTTTCTTTTATCCCCCACACTTTTAAGTGGCTCCTGCTGGGGGGTTCACTTAGAAATCTGTGAACAACTGTTTTAGCCAAGCGAAGGAAGGGATGTTTTCATCCAAGGTATGCTATTCATAAGAGAGCTAATCACTCTTTATCAAACTTTATGCAAATAAAGCCAAATTAGATTTATTAAGGTGATGAAAGAGAATAGGGACTTTTTAATGGGTAGCAATGCTGTGCATTATCTAAATGCAAGGCAGATGTAATGATGCATTAGAAATGCTGAGAAAATTTAATCAGTGTAGAAAAAATATAATGAAATGGTTGTTTAAACACTGTAAAGCTAATGTTAGAGTAATTACTTCCCATTGAGCAAGGCATGGAGCACATTACCCAGGCTCTGTTTGATTAGTCATCCTGCCTGCAATATCTGGCCCTTTGATCCATTTTGATTTTTATATAATTACTAAACTTCTGAATTTAAGTTTTGGAATCAATGAATAAATAAAATAACTTCCTTTGGAGACAAAAATTTTTACTGTCTTTTGTGACAGATCAAAATCGTGTCCTCCTACTCACTTATGCCTACCCCCATGTTCCCCTACCCCTTTACATCATGAAAGAGAACCTTGAAATCCAAATGGTGGACTTCCTTTCTTTTAAGATTAGGTAGCAAATACTTAAAAAGATTTGGTTCTTTGGGTGATCTTTCTCTTGATATACAGGTAGAAATAGGAGTGATGTCTATAATAACTATCTTTTTACATAGTGATAGGAAAGGAGCAGAAAGGTTATAAGAACTAATATTTTTGTTTTCCTTTGTGAAGGTATACATTCCTTATTGAAAATTTAGAAAATATAGCTAATAAAAATAAGAAAATAAATGTCACCCATAATCCTATTTCCTAGATGTAAATGTTATTAATATTTTGGGAGAATTTCTTACTAAAGCATGACTGTTAATCTAGTCTCTTCCTCTAATCTAGTAATCATATAACTCAGAAATTAGTATTCTGGTTAAGACTGCAGGAGCTGGAATATGTTTGCCTGGGTCCAAATCCTGGTTTCACTTTGAGCAAGTTATTTGATTTTTGGCACCTCATATCCCCCACTAAAAATTGAAGGTAGTAATAGCAACTGCTTCACAGGACTGTTGTGAAATTTAAATGAGATGACACATGCACTGGGCTTATAACAATGCCAATACATGGCGAATATTTTTGGCAGCTATCACTACTACCATTGCCATGTTGCTGTTGTTCAGGTGCCCAGCCGTGTCCGACTTTTTGTGACTCCATGGACTGCAGCATGCCAGGCCTCCCTGTTCCTCACCATCCCTCAGTTTTCCCAAATTCATGTTCATTGCATTGGTGATGCCATCCAGCCATCTCATCCTCTGATGCCCTCTTCTCCTCTGCGCTCAATCTTTCCCAGCATCAGGGACTTTTTTTAATGAGCTGTCTGTTCACATCAGATGAAGAAAATACTGGAGCTTCAGCATTGGTCCTTCTAGTGAATATTCAGGGTTGATCTCCCTTAAGATTTACTGGTTTGATCTCCTTCCTGGCCAAGGGACTTTCAAGAGTCTTCAGCACACAGTTTGAAAGCATCAGTTCTTTGGTGTTCTGCCTTCTTTACGGTCCAGCTCTCACAACTGTACATGACCACTGGGAAGACCATAGCCCTGACTATATGGACCTTTGTTGGTAGAGTAATGTCTCTGCTTTTCAACAGACTGTCCAGGTCTGTCATTATTTTCCTGCCAAGAAGCAATCATCTTCTGATTTCATGGCTGTAGTCACTGTCTGCAGTGATTTTGGAGCCCACGAAGAGGAAATCTGTTACTACTTCCACCTTTTCAGCTTGTTCTCTAATGGAAAGAATTTTATTCTGCATTTATTTTTATAATATGCTTTTTTTTTTTAACTTAGCAGCGTGTGTCTCCCCACTATGATGTAAATATTCTTTTACAGTATTTTTTCCTAATGGAAGCAGTCTATTCCATTATAAGGAGCATAGTTTATTTAACTACATACTTTGCTTATTTAACTAATTGCTGACTGATGGATTTTCAGGCTGTCTGAAATGTCTTAGAAATGAAATTTCTGGATAAAAATGCATGAACATTTAAAAACTTTTGACATGTATAGTGAAATTACCCTCTGTCAAAGTGGTATTGTGTCTCTCTCCTCCTTACCCAAAATTGAGAACTATTAGCATACAGGGAGAAAAAATTTTAACAGTTTAGTGGGCAAACAATAGTATGTCATGGTTTCTTTAATTTGAATTAAAATTTTTCCTATATCTTGGAAGTTTTTATTCTGTCAATTTTCTATTCATATCCTCTATTCATATATTTTTGAGGTGATAGTCTTTACTTTTTAAGTCTTCGTAATTTTTAAAGTTTAAGAGATTAACTCTTTGCTATGTATAAATATATTGCAAATATTTCCCCATGTTATATGGCTTGCTTTTAATATGTTATATGGTTTTTATTTTGGTTATGTAGAATTTTTAGAAGTTTTATGTAGCCAAACTACTGATTGTTTTGTTTATGATTTCTAGTTTTGAAGTGAAATTTAGAGCATTTAAATGCATGTTTTTAGGTGACCTTTCTAAGGTTTTGTTTTGACATTGTTTTCTTTTAAGTCAGTTTAAACATTTTGTATATAGAGTGAGGTAGGGATCCAAAACCATCAATCGATCTCAATATTTTTATTGTATTTTCTTATTTTTATTCTATGTTTGGCAAATTCATTAAATCATTTTATGTATCTGAATAATTTGTTAAGGAGATACTATCGGGATTTCAGATTGAAATTTTGAGAATAGTTTTATGTATGTTATTCAGACACATGATTGATTATATCACAAATGTATTTAGCATCTGCTGTCCAACTGTGAGAGTTATGTTCTTGAAAATTATGCAGCAGAAGAATCTGTGGTTGAGGAAAAGATGTTATGAAAAAAACAGAAATAGAGGGGCCAGGTTCCAAGTAAATTTGTGAAGGCTTTTGGAATGGTTTTTCCATTCACCAAATTAAGACAAGTACATTCCTACTCAAAATATTATGGGCACAGTGCAAATCATTGCCATTCACAACTCTTCAAGCTTGGTAGCTTCAGCCTTTTCACTGAGACTCTTGTGTGTTTGTTTTTCTCTGTTTACACAAGATGGATTGAAAGAGGATAAGAATATTTTTCCCTCCAGGGATAGATTCAGGTTCTGTGGAACCCAAAGATTATACAATTTGGAGGACCTTCTTTAAGTAAAATAATGCAAGCTTAATGGCAAAACCAATACAATATTGTAAAGTTAAAAAAAAAAAAAGCACTGTTAGATACTGGTTCGATATGAATGCTGATTTAGAATGAGAGAAATCAAAACAAATAACACATTTTAGGAAACCTAGCCAGTTCTACAAACTTCCCCAAATCCAGAAAATAGCAGTACTTTTTATTAATAAACTGTTCATACATTTAGGCTGCATACTTTTCCTTACATTTTATATAAATATTTTATAGTCTAGCTTTCTTTCCTGGTGGCTCAGATGGTAAGGAATCTGCCTGCAATGTGAGAGACTCAGGTTTGATCCCCTGAGTTGGGAAGATCCCCTGGAAAAGGGAACAGATACCCACTCCAGTATTCTTCCCAGGAGAATTCCATAGACAGAGGAGCCTGGTGGGGTTGCATGGGCTCGCAAAGAGTTGGACACAGCTGAGCGACTAACACTTTCACTTTTCTTTAGAGAGGATAAGATACTGCAATCCTTCCTCTAGCATGCTTTGTTTAAGGAGAGGTTTGAGGGGAAGGGGACATGCAATTGGAAGGGCTGAAGGTGATGTGACAGTGGATGTGGCCTCCAGCACCTAGCACTGGAAGCATGTATATGGTAGAAAAGAAATACATGAATTTGATTATGAACTATGTAAATATATCCTATTGATCCCAAACATGTCTCCTAAACATATCTCTCCTCAACTCCCCCATATCCAGATGCCCAAAAATCTGCAGCAACCCCAGTGCTAAATAAGAAGGGTAATGGAGGGGAAGTCTAAATGGAAAGAATACCAGTCTTGATCAAGTTTTAAAAGTATCTTACTTTTGCAAATTTTACAAAAATATGATTCATTGCCAAGGCTCTTCCCAGGGCCTTTGAAGGGCGCCATACAAATGAGGAGCAATGAAGTTCAACCTTATTATTAATTTTCATAGTAAATTTGCCTTCATATATCAGATATTCCATTCACGTTTAATGTCTTCATCATTTACTATCTAAGCCTTGCTATGACTGCCGCCATTTTTTTTGAGATGCAAAATTACTTAGATAATTGATATAGAAAATACTTCATTACCCCAAATGGGTCAGTATTACCTAGTATGCATTATTACTGAGTTTTAACTCTTCCTGGAAATCTTTCTGTAAGGATGTTAGGAGAATTTGTCAGAACACTATGAATTATCTCCATTACCCTCCTCCACCTAAGGCAGAGGCACCTCCTCCACCTTAAAGTTTTCCTCCTTGACAAATGGCCTGACTTCATTTTTTATTTTTAATAGTCCTCATTTTGCCTTGCATCTTTTAAACAACTTTATTGAGATGTAATTTACTTAACATATGATTTTCCCATATAGAGTGTAGAATTCAGTGACTCTATAATACTCAGTACAATAGTATATATTTAGTATTTAGAATATATTTACTTGTATATCCATCACCACAATTTTAGAACATTTTTATTACTCCTAAAAGAAATATTACACCCTTGTCCATTATTCCTTGAGTCCCCCTATCTCCATCCCTAGGCAATCAGTTAATCTACTTTCTTTGTCAATAAATTTACCAGCTATCAACATTTCATGTAAATTGAATCTCACAATATGTGATCCTTATGATTACCTTCTTTCATTTTGCGTAATACTTTCATGTTCATCCATTTTGTAGCATGTATGAACACTTCATTTATTTTACTTCTGAAAAATATTCCATTGTATAGATATACCACATTTTATTTATCCAGTTATCACTTAATGTTTATCTGTATTATTTCCACCTCTTAACTATTATTAATAATATTTTGAATATTTGTGTACACATTTTGATATAGATGTATATTTTAAGTTTTGAGTATACATTTGTGAGTAGAATTGCTAAATCACAAAATAAATCTATGTTTAACATGTTCAGGGACTGCCAAACCATTTTCCAAAGTGGCTGCACTATTTTCCATTTCCACCTGCAGTGTATGAGAGTTTTGATTTCTGTGCAGCCTTATCAATGCTTTTAATCTAATATTTTATTCCAGTCATCCTAGAAAGTGTGAAATGGTATCTTATCATGATTTGCATTTTCCTGATAAATGATGCCAACTTTACTTTGTCACAGTTTTCTCTGTCTCAAAGGTGCCAGCAGAAGAATTTCTACTCTTCTTTCCCTGCCTTTTGCTGTATCTTCTTTCTTTACGCCCCCTAGTATCTGTCAGTTCAGGGCAGAACTTAGAAATCAGTCCAGATGCTTCCAGGAAGGATTTAATATAGGGGTTTAGAAATTTGGAAGGACCAGGGAAGCAGAAGCAAGGGAGCTGCAGCTTATCTATTTGTTTCGAGAGTTTAGGTGGTGGCTGGCATTCAAGGTCAGGAAACTGTCCTCCTGTGGCTTCTGCTGCTGCTGCCATTGTCTGTCTCCATCTGGAATCCCAAGGCTGACTATGGAACCTCATGTCCCTTTGAACCTTGCAATTAGTAGCAACAGCAGCAGGAAGATGGCCTCTCCTTATTCCCTGAATTCCTGCAAATATATTTCATTGGAATAAATTAATATACATCTAGAACTTATTGTTTTTCATGTTCAAGACTCATCTGTACAGAAAAGTATATAGAAAGGGGTCAGAATTAACGCTAGGTGCTCCTGACCATAACCAGCCACTGTTAGTTCCCTCATAACCTGATTGAAAGCACTGATCATGAATTCATGACCTAAAGCATTGATTATGAATTCATGACCTGGTTGAAAGCATTGATTATGAATATTTCCTCTTTCCCATATCTTTTGCTATCAGTGACAGCAATGGGTCTGGGGTTTGGCTGCAGGTATAGTGATAAAATTGTGAATGTAAAGGAACCAAGAAAGACTCAATTTATATCAGATTTATATTGGAAAAGGTAATAAGTTCAAACTGAAAGAAAGATTTAGCTCAGAAAAATTCTGAATTATATAGAGAGAAGAGTCAGTTTGGGCTGCATCTTGAGGAGCTATTAATATCTGAGGGAGGCTGAAGAGTAGGATTAGGAGGGTGGTACAAGTCCATGCTGAACTGAGGGCTACTCATTACAACTAGACAGGTGAAGAGAACTTTATACTTTTGAATATAATATAGAGTGATCCTGTGGGCATTTTTCAAGAGACTGGGTTAGTGATTTAAATTGCCTATTTTTTAAGAATTTCATATTTAATGTCTTTCTCTGAATGTGACACTATGCTGGGCCTGATTGAGAAGGAACCCACCTTTATTCTGGATTAATTCTCCTTTTCTAATTATTGTTAATAAGAGTTGCTCAATTTTTATGTGAGCTGAACTGAAATTTTCATGGTTGGGGGAGAAGACATCAGATATGAAAATATCAGAACTTGGAGAGAGATATTTGTAGTCAGTGGGATCTCTGTTGTCTCACACCTATGGCAGAGGCTCCCTAGGGACACATTTTACCCTTCAATATGTCTGAACTTCTTAGTTGAGATGGAGAAGAAGATGATAAGGAAGGAAGGGGACATTTGACTTTCATTGGAATAACTATCTCTAACCTAACCTAGATAGCATATTCAAAAGCAGAGATATTACTTTGCTGGCTAAGGTCCGTCTAGTCAAGACTATGGTTTTTCCAGTAGTCATGTATGGATGTGAGAGTTGCACTGTGAAGAAGGCTGAGCGCTGAAGAATTGATGCTTTTGAACTGCGGTGTTGAAGAAGACTCTTGAGAGTCCCTTGGACTGCAAGGAGATCCAACCAGTCCATTCTGAAGGAGAACAACTCTGGGATTTCTTTGGAAGGAATGATGCTAAAGCTGAAACTCCAGTACTTTGGCCACCTCATATGAAGAGTTGACTCATTGGAAAAGACTCTGATGCTGGGAGGGATTTGGGGCAGGAGGAGAAGGGGATGACCAAGGGTGAGATGGCTGGATGGCATCACGGACTCAATGGACGTGAGTCTGAGTGAACTCTGGGAGTTGGTGATGGACAGGGAGGCCTGGCATGCTCCGTTCATGGGGTCACAAAGAGTCGGACATGACTGAGCGACTGAACTGAACTGAACTGAACTGAAGGGGCTTCCAGCCGTAAAGAATCTGCCTGCAGTGCAAGAAATGCAGGAGCTGTGGACTTGATCCCTGGGTCAGGAAGATCCCCTGAAGGAGGAAATGGCAACCCCACTCCAGTATTCTTGCTTGGAAAATCCCATGGACAGAGAAGCCTAGTCAGCTACAGTTCTTGGGGTCACAAGGAGTCAGACACTACTGAGCTACTGAGCACACAGCATGCATCCTCAACCCAGTTGATGAGAACCTCTTTGTAGTCAAACCATTCTGTAAATTGTGTTTAAAGCCTGTTCTGTTATGTTTGAAATAGGTTTAAAGGTATTCAATGTGAAAAAGATTTGACAATTCTAATAGACTCGGCAAGAAACAGCTTTTCTTATTTTAGAATAAAATTAATTAAAATGGAAGCCTTTTGAGAGTAGAGTTAATTATTTTTAATACAGGTCTTGGTGAAAAACAAGTCTAACCAGCCTGATAAGCTTCAGAAGAGGCACTGATTCATTGTGTGTTTGTTAAGTGGAGCAGGAGGAATTGGGGGAATTTCTCTTCTGGGGAAAATAATAAGGGTGCTAGATTCTTTTTTTTTTTTTTTTGTAAGAAATAAGTTTTATTTGTTTTTTGACTGTGTTGAGTCTTTGTTGCTGTGCACAGGCTTTCTCTAGTTGCTGCAAGTGGGGCTACTCTCTAGTTGCAGTGCAAGGCCTTCTTATTGCAGTAGTGGCTTCTCTTGTTGTGGAGCATGGGCTCCAGGGCGTGTGGGCTTCAGCTGTTGTGGCATACAGGCTCAGTTGCCCTGCGGCATGTGGGGTCTTCCCAGACCAGGGATTGAACTGGGGTCCCTTGCACTGCAAGGTGGATTCTTAACCACTGGCCCACCAGGGAGGCCCCAGGAGGATAGAATCTTTGCCCTAGTATTCCTTTTTGATTTAGGCATTGGTTCAGGTTTGAGGAAGATTCATTTCTAATCCCAAAGAGAATCCACAAAACACCTTAGAATTCAGGAAAGAGAAAGATTAAATTAGAATACATTGGAAAGCAGAGGTGAAAAGCATTTTTTCCTCTAAGATTTCAGAGCTAGAACTAAAGAATCATTCACTTCTTTTAACAAATAGATTGAATGTTAGAATCGACGGCAGTTTCAGAATTTTAGGATTGGAATGGACTTTAGAATTTGTCTTGTCTTGTTCCCTCATGTTTCTCAAGAGCATGTTGAAAAGTGCAGAAGATTGAGAAATTTCCTTAAGGTTATATAGGTTGGATTTTGCTTCTCATCCGTTACATCATCTACTGTGTTAAGATCTATGTGTTGAGAGGCCATAATGGAATTTAGTGGTGTCTCCTTTATATGGAAGTCAGAACTATTGAAACAGTTTGGAGTGAAAGTTAGGAGTAGAAGAGCCACTCAGAGCAACACATGTGATCTAAAAGATTTCACTGAAAGACCTAAGTATGTTTGCTACCCAAGTTTGAGTAGCAGAGGCAGACAATGAGGAGAATCAGAGTTAGGGTTGTGCCTCAATATTATATCTTTCTGTAACTTACTAGAGGCTGTGGCCCTGTGCTAGTTTATCTCTTATGAAGAGTAGTTTGCAAATCAAGATTTTAAAATACAATGACTGAATGAGTTGTCTGTTTTTAGTTTGGGTATCAGATCATCATGTATAAACATGAAGATAATGGAATTTCATAATTGTGTTGCCTACAGGTTTTTTGTTTGCTTTCCTAATAGAGGAAGTTAGCTGTTGCTTATGTATAAGAGGACTTCTTGTTTAAGACAGTTTATCAACTGGCCCATCACTAGTGTTTTCCTGCTGCCAATAGGGAGCTGTTCCTTTGATTAAGCCTTTCTTCATCTGGCTACATTTTAAAAATTCATGTACCCATGGAAAAGTGGGTGTGAGGAAACAATTTCCACCTACTTGACAGTTTGCCCTACATTCCACTGTTTGGAATAATGATTTTCAGGCCTTGCAAGACCCTGCATTGTTAGTTTATTCTCTCCGCTCCTGTTATAAAAACAGATTTTAGTTCTGAAATTGAATAATGGGCTTGTATGTCTTTTGTATTATTATGCTTCATAGCATATATGTTTCATATATATTTTTGGTATATATAGAATTTTGCATCATAAAATATTTAAAATTAAGTTATTGCATGCAATGGAAACTTGAGAATAGGGGGTCATTTAAAGTTTTCACATATGTCAGTATTTTTAAACAAAACACTTAAAATATCTTGACCAAGAGTATATCATACTTTGAAAGCAAATGTCCGAACAGGAAATAGCTTTTTAACTGTTTTTGTTTTCAACTATATGCTTACTAGGGTCTAGTCTAGCTAGACACTGCATTATATGGCTTATTTAAAAGAATCGCAATTATTCTAAGGACTTATGAAATGCTCCATGCAGATTTCAGACTGGCTATATGACTGCTGGGCTTCTCTGGTGGCTCAAGCGGTAAAGCGTCTGCCTGTAGTGCAGGAGACTCGGGTTTGATCCCTGGGTTGGGAAGATCCCCTGGAGAAGGAAATGGCAACCCACTCTAGTACTCTTGCCTGGAAAATTCCATGAACTGAGGAGCCTGGGGGCTACAGTCCATGGGATCACAAAGAGTCGGACACGACTGAGCGACTTCAGTTTCAGTTTCATATGACTGCTGTTGGTTCCACATCCAAACTTAAGGTGGAATTTTCAAAACATGGGAGATCTAATTCAGAGGAGTAAAACTGGTGGTTAATTTTGGAAACTGTGAATAACATTCAGTTGGATGTGTAGTCCTGCCTTTTAGTGTGGTAGGAAATGGGGAATGGGAGGAGGCCTTTCTTGCTCTGAGTTTTTGAGACTGTGGATGTGCAATGCCCACTAAGGCCAGTGACTTCATAAGGAATGGTACACAGTTCTGCTCTTCTTCTGTCTATTCTGAACAGACAACCCAGGGTTTGAGTGTTGCTTATTGTATTAGAGTTCTCCAGAGAAACAGCTAATAATAAATATGCACACATGTGTGTGCATGTAGATAGGTTTTTTTAAAAATAAAGAATTGGTTCATGTGATTAATGGGGGTGAGAATTCCCGTGATCTTCCCTCTGCTAAGGGGAGACCTAAGCTGGTGGTATAATTCAGTTTGAGTTTTGAAGGCCTGAGAACCACGGGATCCAATGGTGTAAATACAAGTCTGGGGCAGGAAAAGGTGAGATGTCCCAGTTTAAGCAGTGAGACAAGAAAAAAATAAATTCCTCCTTCTTCTGCCTTTTGTTCTATTGAGGCCCTCAGTGGACTGGATGATGCCCCATCACACTGGAGAGAGCCATCTACTTTACCGAGTCCACAAAGTCAAAAGGAATCATTCTTATCTGGAATCATTCTCATAGACACACCCAGAAATAATGTTTAATCTGAGCACTGCATGGCCAGTGAGGTTAGCACATAAAATTAACCATTCTGCTTATGTTATGACTAAAGCATTCCCTGGAGTAATTGGGTTTTTCTGTGCCTGTTATGTGCTTTCCCAAAAAGCAACGGAAGTGAACCTGGCTTGAATTCAAGGCAGCAAATAAAATGGTTCACTAACATACTTCTATAAGAATAAAGCATTTTTACATCCTACCGAAATGTATTCTCATCCTTTATTTTACTGAATCCTCCGTCAACCCTGGTAGTTATATGGCCCAGTTTTTCTTATTCTCATTTTATGGGTGATTAAACAGGTCTAGAGAGGTGAAGTGACTTGCCCAAGATTGCTTGGCTAGTAAATGGCAGAACTGGATCTAGATTATGGATTAAGATTATAGTCGAGTCTTCTGATTTTTAATATTTCTCTTCTTGAAAATAACCATAAAATTATGCTGTTGCTGAGTTGACCAGTTTGTGTATTCAACTAACTCTGTGTTCTGCTTTCAACTTCTGAAAGAAAGTAGGGAAAGGAAGGAATACCACTTTTGAAACTGTTGTTTCCTTAGACTAAGATGTTCCACATACTTTCTTGCACTGGTATAATAAGTGACAATTGAAATATTTAGAATTCTATAAATGCTTAATATAGAGCCATACAAATTTAGTTTATGGGAGAAGGTGGTCTGCTTGTTCTCTGTGTTATGTCACTACTCTGCAGTGCCACTTACAGTGGGTTTGGGCCCCAGTGGAAAAAACTGGGCACCTGCTAGCAAGGAGGAAATTTGTATTGAAATGAAACTAGTAAATCAAGACTACCTTACTGGGTTTATGGTTCACCTCAAAAGTGTGGTTTGTATTGATATACCATGTCCACAGGGAGGTATCGTCAACAAGGCCTGATTGCATCAGGTCCCATCACTTCATGGCAAATAGATGGGGAAACAATGGAAACAGTGACAGACTTTATTTTCTTGGGCTCCAAAATCACTGCAGATAGCAACTGGAGCCATGAAATTAAAAGACACTTGCTCCTTACAAGAAAAGCTATGACCATCCTAGACAGCATAATAAAAGCAGAGACATTACTTTGCCAACAAAGTGTGTGTGGTCAAAGCTATGGTTTTTCCAGTATTCGTGGATGGATGTGCAGTTGGACCATTAAGAAGGCTGAGTGCTGAAGGACTGATGCTTTTGCACTGTGGTTTTGGAAAAGACTCTTGAGAGTCCCTTGGACTGCAAGGAGTTCAAACCAGTCCATCCTAAAATAGATCAGTCCTGAATATTCACTGCAAGAACTAAAGCTGAAGCTGAAGCTGCAATACATTGGCCACATGATGCGAAGAACTGACTCGTTGGAAAAGACCCTGATGCTGGGAAAGATTGAGGGCAGGAGGAGAAGGGAACGACAGAGGATGAGATGGTTGGATGGTATCACCGACTCAATGGACATGAATTTGAGTAAACTCCGGGAGTTGGTGATGGACAGGAAAGCCTGGCATGCTGCAGTCCATGGGGCAGCAAAGAGTTGGGCACGACTGAGCGACTCAACAGGTGAACTTCTCAGGCCTGGTATTTTGTTTGTTTTTGTTTAATCGCTAAGTTGCATCCAACTCTTTACAACCCTTCAGAACCTGTCAGGCTCCTCTGTCCATAGGATTTTCCAGACAAGAATATTGGAGTGGGTTGCCATTTTCTCCTCCAGGGGATCTTCCTGACCCAGGGATAGGACTCACATCTCTTGCTTCGTAGACAGATTCTTTACCACTGAGCCACCTGGGAAGCCCGATATTTTGTCAGGTGGGTTTATATAATTTGGTCCTCTCTTGGGGCTAGCTTACCTCTTGTTCCAGGGACAGTGGGTGCTGGGTGTGTTTGTGTATTCTGAAAGACCCAAATGTTACTGTGCATTCTTTCTGCAGTTCTGTTTTCATTTGCAGCTGTGGTTGGTATCACAGTATTTCCCAGATCCCTGATCCACCCCACGAGGTAGCCCCAGAAACTCTTGTTCTTTGTGACTGCCTGTTAGCCTGGACTGGCAGTACCTTTTGTTTCCAAATTGACCACAGCTGCACTGAACTGTAGCCTCATGTTTCCCTGTGTCTGGTCACAAGCTTGTGGTCACTCAAGAGAGCTCCCCAAAGAGCAGCTGTTTAGGTCAGATGTTAGCAAGGTCAATAAAAATAATAACAAGAAAAATGAAACATTTAAAAGGGTCATTGAACTTCTCAAAATGAAACTGTTATGTAATCACAGAATCTTGTTTTATTGTTCTCATTGGGCTGGAAATGATAAATGTATGCACATAAAATTAAAACCATAAGATAAGCTGGGGAATTTCAATAGAGCCTGTTCCTACTTCTTCCATTTTTAGAGTGAAAGGCTGCTCCCTCAAGCACCCAGTTTGGAAGATTCATTTTTGAAACTTGTGGTTATTTCTGTTGTCCTCCTAAACATACAAACAAGGTCACCAAAGTCAGATACTTACAGGGAACAGCATATAACACACATAAGTGAGGTCTTTGTTTAGAGGGCTCTGTGAACTGCAGAACGCTGCCACTTCCAAAGCAGGCAGGGGCTACTCTGTTCCAGAAGATGTCCTCTCTAGGCCCTGTGTTATTGCATCTTCTGATTTCAGCTTTAATCAGAAATATGGGTTTTAAATCTTGGTAAGTAATTCAGCTTAACAACAACAGCAACACTTGGGGACACGCCAACAAAAACACATCCGGGGGCCAAGGTCACTGGTGTGCTGCCTCCGGGTTTCTCTTTTCTTCAGACTATAGCCCAAGAAATGCCCTTGGTATAGTTTTCTGTTTTTCCTTCTCATGTAGCTACACAATAATTGTTGATTTAAAATGCAGCAAGAAAAATAAATTAATGAAGCTCTAATAGTTAAAATAGCTACGAGTCAGAAAAAAGAAAAGTGCAGCTGATAACTAATCTACAATTGCTCTGTACACTATTCTGGCCTCTCCAGTTTATGCTTTTCTCTTCCCTGCCCCTGTGTGTAGCCTATTTTACTCTTTTTTCTCTTTCCTGGTTCATTCCTGGTCTGCCCAGATCCCTCTGTCTGCAGGGTCACTCCTGAAAGTTTTCAAGCCTCAAATATGGCTGCTGGCTGAACTTGACATTGCCTGTGTGGCCAGAGCTTTTCATCCTAGTCAGCTCTCCTCTCCCTCCAGAACACAGTCTCTGTTCCAGAACTCAACATACTTCTCTCTGGTAATTTGTACTCACATTTCTTCAGTTCTCCAATGTCTGGGTCTCTGTGCTTTTAATGATTTAATTCTATTTCCTAATTTAATTCTATTTCCTAATCAAAACTCTCCTGGCTCATGGTCCAAGCATAACAGGTGATGGAACACATTATTGTTACGCATCTAACATCAGATAAGTGTTTTTACATGTTTATAATTTTTACATATGATTAAGAGTTAACATATTACAAAGTTATAACATCAGAGAATATCACAGTGTCTCTGCATGTAGGTAGTAAAGCGTTATTAGTTCATATCAATAATTTTATTAAATACTGAATTGGTACAAAGAAAGACTACAATGTATATGGAAGACAGTAAATGAACACTAAAACACAAATACGAGTTCTATTCAGTTTAATATATGGGATGTTTCAGTACCTTTGAAGGTCCTTTTGTGTCCATTAAGAACCCATCTTGCCTTTCCTTGGCTTTTAGAGGAAACAAATATGCTTAATTTTATGTTTGTTTTTCTTTTGCTTTGTTGGAAAAAGTAAAAATTTGTTTAATGTTGCAGGTTTTGGATTTTACATATAAGAAATTGTACTGTCTGTGTTTCTCTTGACTAACAGTTTTGCTGAATTTTGTAGTTTGAGATTTATCCATGGTGATGGGGCTACATGTATTTAATTATTTTCTATTTCTGTGTAATATTTCATTGATTATCAATTCTACAATTTATCATCCAACTACTGGTATGAATAGCAGGACTGTTTCCATTTTTCCCTATTACAGAAATTGTCATTATGAATTACAATGCTCTCATTGTAGCTGGCTAGGAGTGAACTGTAAGATGTGCATATAGATAGTCCACATACATGCAATAAAGCCAAATTGTTTCCCAAAGCTATTGCACAAATTTACACTCCTGCACCAGCAATGTATATATTTCTGTTGCTTTAAATCTTTGCTAACTTTTGTCATTTTTAGATTTTTTTACTTTTTGCCAACCAGATGGTTGTAATAGTATCTTTTGTGATTCTAATTTGCATATAATACAATTCAGATTGATCATCTTTTTAGATGCTTGTGTTTCCTCTTCTAAGGAAACAGTAAAGGAGCAGTAAAGTGACTGTTCCTTTCACTGTTTTTTGCTTTTTTGGGGGTATTTTTCTAGTTTATTAGTACTTCTTTATAGATTTTGAATATGAATCCTTAGTCACTCCTATGTGTTACAAATTTTCTTTCAGTTTTTAGTTTGAACTTTTATTCTTCTTATTTTTTTAATGGTATCCTTCCACCAACAGAAGTGCTCAGTTTCAATTTAGTTGACTATATTAATCTTTTTTGTTTGTAACTTATGGTTGTGTGTGTGTCTTTTAAAGGAATCCTCTACTCTCAAGATCATATTTTCCTCTCTGTAATACATATTGATATCTATTGGGGTTTCCCTCTGTATCTACATTTTCTTCTTCAGGAGCATCTTGGCTACTTTTAAAATTATTGTTGATTTACAATATTTTATTAGTTTCAGATGTACAGCAAAATGATTCAGTTATATATATATCATATATATATATATATATTCTTTTCAGATTCTCTTCCTTTATAGGTTATTACATGATATTGAATATAGTTCCCTGTGCTATGCAGTAGGATCTTGTATACAGTAGTTTATACATAGTAATTTGTTAGTCCCAAACTCATAATTTATCTCTCCCTCAGCTTTTCCCATTTGATAACCATAAGTTCTCTTTCTATGTCTGTAAGTCTGTTTTTGTGATTTTTTTCTTTTCTTTTTTTTTTTTTAATAAATTTTAGAACCAGTTTGTAAAGCTTTGTGAAAAGTCTGAATTGAAGAAACTAAATTTATTTATTTTTGGCTGTGCTGGGTCTTTGTTGCTGCATGGGCTTTTCTCTAGTTGTGGAGAGTAAGAGCTACTCTCTAGTTGTGGTGCACGGGCTTCTTATTGCAGTGGCTTCTCGTTGCAGAGCATGGGCTCTGTGGTGAACAGATAGCTGCAGCACATAGGCTCAGTAGTTGCAGTTCCCAGGCTCTGGAGTATAGGCTCAGTAGTCATGGTGCACGGGCTTAGCTGCTCTGCAGCCTGTAGGATCTTTCCAGATCAGGGATTGAACCCGTGTCTCCTACTTGGGCACCCAGATTCTTTACCATCCAGCCAACAGGGAAGCCCCAAATCCTGGGTTTTTATTAGAATTAATTAATCTCAGATTGATTGAGAAGAATTTACCTTTTTATGGTTTTAAGTCTTCATATCTATGAACATAATTTTTTTTATTGATTTAGAACTTTTAAATTTCATTTAATGCAATTTTATTGTTTTACATATAAGGTGCTCACATACGTTTTATTACATTTATTTCTAGATACCTTGTATTTTTGTTGCTATTATAAATGGTGTTTTAAGAAACATTAGTTAAATGGATCTTTTGGTAAAGTAAAAGTAAAACAATATAATTGTATATATTGATTTCTGTTCAGCTACTTTGCTAAACTAATAATTCATCTGATTCTCTTGGGGTTTGTACAGGGAAAATGAAATTATCTATAAATAATGACAGATTGTTTTTTTTTTTCCAGTCTTTACCTGTTTTCCTGTACCAAAATGTGCTTACTGGGACCTCCAGCACATTATGGTAAAGAAAATGATCATGAAGATATGAGCATCTTTCTATTTTTCTTGATATTAATGGAATTGCTTTCAATTTTGCCATGATATATGATGTCTTCTGTGAGCTTTTTGTAGATTCTTTAAAAATCATATTAAGGAAGTTTCCCTCAATTTGCTCTGATTAAATTTTCTTCATGACATAGAGATTCTGAACTATGTCAAAGGTTCTTTATTCATCTATTGAGATGTGTGTGAGGTGTGGAGACTAGCTGCCAGTGCTGCCTTCAAGCAGGACTTGCTCTCTGGGTAAGGGCATGCGGGAAGCAGAATGCTTCTGCCCGCCAGCTTGTTTCCAGTCTCCTGGCCCAGGCTCACAGACTTCCCAGAGCAGCCCGCTTCCAGAAACTGAGCAAGGTGAGGGCTTCCTCTGATGTGGAATAACTCTGACGGCTCCCTGCTGGTTGGCGGGGGTTTTGTTGGGTCTGTATTGTAGTTCAACTTTCCCCTCTGCCCAGTCCTGCTTTCCTCTCTTCCTTCTACAGACCTTGATTCCTAATAAATGTTCAATATCCCAAACTCAGTCTCAGTGTTTGCTTTGGGGGAACCCACCTTGTGACAACATGATTGTTTTTCCTTTACTCTGTTCGTGTAATGAATTGTATTAATTGGTTTTTATGATATTAAATCAACCTACGTTTCTGTGATAAGCTTGAATTTATCATTATCCATTATCTTTTTTATACCTTGATGGAATTTGTTAATTATTATTATTTTAGATTCCTGTCATCTATAAGTATGAATGGAACTAGCCTGACATTTCTTCTATGTACAACACTTTTTTGCTTTTATTATCAAGGCTTTTTCTAGACTCATTAAATGAATTATGGAATTTCCCCCTCTTTTTCTTTATTTTGGCAAAGTTTTTGTGAAAAGGTAATTTTAAAAATAACTCACCAGTAAACTTATCTATCTGGTGTTTTCTTAGAAAAAAAATTTTTTTTCTTAATCAGATTATATGGTGTCCTTTATGAAACCTTGTGATAGTTCCCCGACAAGGAACAATCTCCCCAGTGATTCTGGGGAAAATCTGAACACAATTAGAGAAAATATTTCAGGAAAAATTCTCTAGCTGATCAACTACATGCATGCATGCATACTAAGTCACTTCAGTCTTATCCAACTCTTTGCAACACTGTGGACTATAGCCCACACACACAATGTGCTAACTCAGCACTAGCTTAGGCATGTGGAAATCTGTCTACTCTTGGCTCTGCTATATGGAAACAACTTTAGGCAAGTGGTAAAATTCTTACATGGGCTTCTTCATCTATAATTAGAATTATACATCCTGGCTTTTTGTGTGTGTGTTTTTTTTTTTTTTTTTTTTTTTTTAGTAAATAGATGAAATATGCATGCTTAGCATCATCTAAAGTGACTATCTTTACTCTCCTCCAGAATAATATGTGAACCGGGAGATACTTTAATTTTGGTTATCTACCACCTGACTTATATTCCATGGTTAGATTATATTTTAGTTTTTGCTTTAAACTTAGATATACTGTTGTTTTATATTTGTCCACATATGAGCTATGTTCTTGTACTACTCTATTTTACATTTCATATCTTCCAACTAGTATAGCTTTTTCTTTCTGCTGGTAGTACATCCTTTAGAATTTCCTGTAGAGAGGGTCTATATTGGCAGACTCAGTTTTTGTCTGAAAATATAATTGACTCTTGAACAATGGGGTGGGGTAGGGGAACAAACCCCTCATGGATTCAAAAATACACATACAGCTTTTACCTCCTCCAAAACTTAATTACTAATAGCCAGGAGAGGCAGGCACACTCAGTGTAACTTCATGGAAATACATCATAATTTGTCTGACTTTAGCTTTTTAGTTTTTGTAAAAATGTTTCTATATGGTACCAAACTTTCTTTCACAGTTTGATTTAGTTTCAGTGCCTATATCATAGAAGGTACATCTGGAAAAAGAAGCCAAAATCACTCTTGAATAATCTGAGGCCTTCTGCAAGACTGTCTAATGCTGCTTTGTTATGTGGCTGTTTCTTCTATATCTTATTCTACATTTTCCAACATTGGTTTGGAAGCACTCATCTCTATCAAGTCATCTTCTGTTAATTCCTCTGATGTGATGTCTTTTAGCTTTTGAATTTCTCTAAGATTCATATCTTCCAACCCTTCTTACCTTTTTATCCTGCCATATCTGTAATTTCTTTCATGATTTCTTTGACTGGATCTGTTGTAAATCTTGCGGAGTCCTATGCAACATTTGGACAAAATTTTCTCCAGCAAGTATTTATTGTTTGGGTTTCATGATTTCATAGCTTTTTCTATAGCAATGACATCTTTAATGATATAATCCTTCCAGACTTTCATGATCTTTTCTCTGTTAAAGTTTTCTTCCGTAACATTGACAGTCCTTTTCAGAGAATACTGTGCATGCTCTGTTTAGTCGCTCAATTGTGCCTGACTCTTTATGACCGCATGGACTGAGCTCGCCAGGCTCCTCCATCCGTGAGGATTCTTCAGGCAAGAACACTGAGGTGGGTGGCCATGCCCTCCGCCAGGGGATCTTCCCAACCCAGGTATCAAACCCAGGTCTCTCACACTGCAGGGCAAGTCTTTGCCATATGAGCCACCAATGAGCCTTAAAACTCTCTATGACTCCCTGGTCTAGAGGCAAGTAGACCACTCCAACATTTTTGGTGTTGAACTCTTGGGCTTCTGGGTGGTCAGAGGCATTGTCCAACCTCAAAAGAATTTTTAAAAGCAGTCACTTACTAGCACAGTGCTTCCCTAGTTCAGGGACAAAGCATAGATGGAACGAATCTGGAAAAGTGGTTCTCATTGTCCAGGCCTTCTTGCTATACAACAAAAAGAATGGCAGCTGGTGTTTACCTTTTCCCTTCAAGGCTTAGGACTTAGCAGCTTTATAGATATGGGCAGTCCTGACTATGTTTACTCAAAACAGTAGAGAGAGTGTATCCCTTCCTGTCTTAAATCCTGGTACTCGCTTTTCTTCCTTACTAGTAAATGTCCTTTGTGGCTTTTTTTCCAGAATAGAATACTTTCATCTGCATTAAAAATCTGTTCAGGCAGATATTCTTTTGCCTCAATGATTTTCTTTCTTTTCTTTTTAACTTTTTATTTTATTTTGGAATATAGCCAATTAATGGGTTTCCCTGGTAGCTCAGCTGGTAAAGAATTTGCCTGCAATGTAAGAGACCCCAGTTCAATTCCTGAGTCAGGAAGATCCCATGGAGAAGGGATAGGCTACCCACTCCAGTATTCTTGGACTTCCCTTGTGGCTCAGAGAGTAAAGAATCTGCCTGCAATGTGGGAGACTTAAATTTGATCCCTGGGTTTGGAAGATCCTCCGGAGGAGGGCACTGCAACCCACCCCAGTATTCTTGCCTAGAGAAATCCCATGGACAGAGGAGCCTGGCAGGCTACAGTCCATGGGGTTGCAAAGAGTCGGACACAACTGAGTGACAAAGCATAGCACATAGCCAATTAAAATCCTCAGTGATTTTCTTAATAGTGTCTGGGAAATCATTCACTGCCTCTTGGTTGGCTGAATCTGCTTTTCCTGTTATCTTGATATTTAGAAAACCAAACCTCTTTCTAAAATTATCAAACCATCCTTTGCTGGCATTAAATTCTCCAGCTTTAGAATCTTCATATTCCTTTTACTTTAAGCTGTCATATAATGCCTGTTTTTTTAATCTAATCACACTAGAATCTATAGTCATGCCTTTCTTATAGCAATCTTGCACCCAAATAAAAGCTGCATTTTCAATACAAGATAAAACGATACTTCACAAAAAGTGCAAGGTTTCTGTACCTGCTGTCATAGCTGCAGCAACAGCTTCACAAATTTCCTTTTTTCTTTTCTTTTTCACAATGATTCTTACTCTGGACTTAATTATTTTGAAATGGTGGCCATCTGCAGCTGCAGACCTCAGTCTGTGGTACATATGAAGCAATTCACCTTTTTTTTTTTTTTGTAATGTTATGGCTTTTCTCCACTTCTTGGGAGACTTCCAGCATCATTAGTGACACTTCATATGGATCCCATGGTGTTACTCAGGGTTTACACTATTGCACTAAATAGGATGAAAATTTTGTAAGAACTATGAGAGATCACTTTTTACTGCAGATATGCAAATTACCAGAGAGACAAACTGCTCATGTGGAGAATTAAGATCAAATGGTATTTTAAGCAGATACTTGTAACAGAATTCACTGCAGTACTGACAGGAATGGCTACAAATTATTATATTGCAGTAGTACAGCATATAATATAGTTAATTTTATACAGTTATGATGTAATATTGCATATTCATGTTATCTAAGTTGTGAATAGAGCCATGCACAGTCTTTAACTTTTTGTACACATTAAGTTCAGGTCAGCTCAGTTACTTAGTCGTGTCCAACTCTTTGCAACCCCATGGACTGCAGCATGTCAGGCCTCCTTGTCCATCACCAGCTCCTGCAGTTTACCCAGACTCATGTCCATTGAGTCAGTGATGCCATCCAACCATCTCATCCTCTGTCATCCCCTTCTCCTCCTGCCTCAATCTTTCCCAGCATCAGGGTCTTTTCAAATGAGTCAGCTCTTTGCATCAGGTGGCAAAAGTATTGGAATTTCAGCTTCAACATCAGTCCTTCCAATGAACACTCAGGAGTGATTTCATTTAGGATGGACTGGTTGGATCTCTTTGCAGTTCAAGGGACTCTCAAGAGTCTTCTCCAACACCACAGTTCAAAAGCATCAATTCTTTGGCACTCAGCTTTTTTATAGTCCAATTCTCGTATCAATACATGACTACTGGAAAAACCATTGCCTTGACTAGACGGAATTTTGCTGGTAAAGTAATGTCTCTGCTTTTTAATATGCTATCTAGGTTGGCCATAACTTTTCTTGCAAGAAGTAAGTGTCTTTTAATTTCATGGCTGCAGTCACCATCTGCAGTGATTTTGGAGCTCAAGAAAATAAAGTCAGCCACTGTTTCCACTGTTTCCCCATCTATTTGCCTTGAAATGATGGGATCAGATGCCATGATCTTAGTTTTCTGAATGTTGAGCTTTAAGCAAACTTTTTCACTCTCCTCTTTCACTTTCATCAAAAGGCTCTTTAGTTCTTCTTCGCTTTCTGCCATAAGGGTGGTCTCACCTGAGTAACTGAGATTATTGATATCTCGCCCAGCAATTGTGATTCCAGCTTGTGCTTCATACAGCCCAGCGTTTCTCATAATGTACTCTGCATATAAGTTAAATAAGCAGGGTGACAGACAATATACAGCCTTGACGTACTCCTTTTCCTATTTGGAAGCAGTCTGTTCCATGTCCAGTTCTAACTGTTGTTTCCTGACCTGCATATAGGTTTCTCAAGAGGGAAGTCAGGTGGTCTGGTATTCCAATCTCTTTCAAAATTTTTCACAATTTATTGTGATCCACACAGTCAAAGGCTTTGGCATAATCAATAAAGCAGAAATAGATGTTTTTCTGGAACTCTATCACTTTTTCAATGATCCTGGATGTTGGCAATTTAATCAATGGTTCCTCTGCCTTTTCTGAATCCAGCTTGAACATCAGGGAGTTCACGGTTCACATATTGCTGAAGCCTGGCTTGGAGAATTTTGAGCATTACTTTGCTAGCATGTGAGATGAGTGCAATTGTTCAGTAGTTTGAGAATTCTTTGGCATTGCCTTTCTTTGGGATTGGAATGAAAAGTGACCTTTTCCAGTCCCATGGCCACTGCTGTGTTTTCCAAATTTGCTGGCATATTGAGTGCAGCACTTTCACAGCATTATCTTTCAGGATTTGAAACAGCTCAACTGGAATTCCATCCTCCACTAGCTTAGTTTGTAGTGATGCTTTCCAAGGCCCACTTGATTTCACATTCCAAGATGTCTGGCTCTAGGTGAGTGATCACACCACTGTGATTATTTGGGTCATGAAGATCTTTTTGTACAATTGTTTGGTGTATTCTTGCCAACTCTTCCTAATATCTTCTGCTTCTGTTAGGTCCATATCATTTCTGTCCTTTATTGAACCCATCTTTGCATAAAATGTTCTCTTGGTATCTCTAATTTTCTTTTAAGAGATCTCTAGTGTTTCACATTCTATCATTTCCCTCTATTTCTTTGTACTGATCACTGAGGAAGGCTTTCTTATCTCTCCTCGATATTCTTTGGAACTCTGTATTCAAATGGGTATATTTTTCCTTTTCTCTTTTGCTTTTTGCTTCTCTTCTTTTCTAGCTATTTGTAAGGCCTCCTGAGACAGGCATTTTATGTTTTTTGCATTTCTTTTTCTTGGGGATGCTCTTGCTCCCTGTCCCCTGTACAATGTCATGAACCTTCATCCATAGTTCTTTGTGCACTCTGTCTATCAGATCTAGGCCCTTAAGTCTATTTCTCACTTCCACTGTATAATCATAAGGGATTTGATTTAGGTCATACCTGAATGGTCTAGTGGTTTCCCCTGCTTTCTTCATTTTGAGTCTTAATTTGGCAATAAGGAGTTTATGATCTGAGCCACAGTCAGTTCTCAGTCAGTTCTCAATTTTGCTAACTGTATAGAGCTTCTCCATCTTTGGCTGCAAAGAATATAATCAATCTGATTTTGATGTTGACCATCTGGTGATGTCCATGTGTAGAGTCTTCTCTGGTGTTGTTGGAAGAGGGTGTTTGCTATGACCAGTGCTTTCTTTTGGCAAGCTCGATTAGCCTTTGCTCTGCTTCATTCTGTACTCCAAGGCCCAATTTGCCTGTTACTCCAGGTGTTTCTTGACTTTCTGCTTTTGCATTCCAGTCCCCTATAATGAAAAGGACATCTTTTTTGGGTGTTAGTTCTAAAAGGTCTTGTAAGTCCTCATAGAACCGTTCAACTTCAACTTCTTCAGCATTACTGGTTGAGGCATAGACTTGGATTACTGTGATATTGAATGGTTTGCCTTGGAAATGAACAGAGATCATTCTGTCTTTTTGAGATTGCTTTTAAGTTCTGCATTTCGGACTCTTTTGTTGACTATGATGTCTACTTCATTTCTTCTAAGGGATTCCTGCCCACAGTAGTAGATAAAATGATCATCTGAGTTAAATTCACCCATTCCAGTCCATTTTAGTTCACTGATTCCTAGAATGCCGACGTTTACTCTTGCCATCTCCTGTTTTACCACTTTCAGTTTGCCTTGAACATGGACCTGACATTCCAGGTTCTTATGCAATATTGGTCTTTACAGCATCGGACCTTACTTCTATCACTAATCCCATTCACAACTGGGTGTTGTTTTTGCTTTGGCCTCATCCCTTCATTCTTTTTAGAGTTATTTCTCCACTGATCTCCAGTAGCATATTGTGCACCTACTGACCTGGGGATTTCCTCTTTCAGTATCCTATCATTTTGCCTTTTCATACTGTTCATGGGGTTCTCAAGGCAAGAATACCGAAGTGGTTTGCCATCTCCTTCTCCAGTGGACCACATTTTGTCAGAACTCTCCACCATACCTGTCCATTTTGGGTGGCCCTACACGGCATGGCTTAGTTTCATTGAGTTAGACAAGGCTGTGGTCCATGTGATCAGATTGGCTAGTTGTCTGTGATTGTGGTTTCAGTCTGTCTGCCCTCTGATGCCCTCTCTCAGTGCCTACTGTCTTACTGGGGTTTCTCTTACCTTGGACGTGGGGTATCTCTTCACAGCTGCTCCAGAAAAGTGCAGCTGCTGTTCCTTACCTTGGACGTGGGGTATTTCCTTATGGCCTTCGCTGCTGACCTTGGACATGGGGTATCCCTCTTGGCCGCTCGCTGCTCCAGTGCCCATGCAGCCGCTGCTCATCACTCCAAATTTCAATAAACTTTAACTTTTTGGATATATTTGTGTATATTTTGTGGTTGTTGTTTAGTTGCTAAGTTGTACCCAATTCTTTGCAACCACATGGATTGTAGCTCACCACGTTCCTCTGACCATGGAATTTCCCAGTCAAGAATACTAGATGGAGTAGGTTGCCGTTTCCTTCTCTAGTGAATTTTCCTGACCCAGGGACTGAACCCGTGTCTCTTTCATTGGTAGGCAATTCTCTACCATTGAACCACCATGGAAGCCCATATCTTGTGGCAGTAGATGATAAGATAGACTAATATTTACATATATTTTATGCATTCATGACATACTTAACATTTTATTATTTTGGGGGGGTATTTTTAGGCTACCCAGTTTGAGTTTTTTCAAATTGTTGCAAATGTCCAAAAAGTTTTCCAGTATATTTACTGAAAAAGATTCACCTATAGGAGGACCTGTGTTGTTCAAGAGTCAACTATATCTATATTTCACCCTCAGTTTTTTCAAAGGAGTTTCACTAGGTATGCATTCTTAGTTTGTCCTAGAATCTTGAGTATATTATTTTGCTGTCTTCTGGCTTCCACTGTTGTGATGGATATTGAAGGATCTGCTATCAATTTGATATTGGGTTCTTTGTATTGTCTCTCGACTTGTTGCTGTTGTTGTTCGGTTGCTCAGTAATGCCTCTGCTTTTTAATATGCTGTCTAGGTTGGTCATAACTTTCCTTCCAAGGAGTAAGTGTCTTTTAATTTCATGGCTGCAATCACCATCTGCAGTGATTTTGGAGCCAACGAAAATAGTCGGTCACTGATTCTCCATCTATTTGCAGTGAAGTGATGGGATCTTACTATCCTGAAATTTCCTTTTTAATTTATAGAAATGTGGATTTAAACATGTTTTTCTTCTGGGCAGTTACTGACAATTTTGAACTTGATTTACAATCTTCAATTCTGGAAGAGTCTTAGCCATTCCCTTTGTATATTTTATCCCCTTCATTCTTTCTTTCTTTCCTGCTAGACATCTACTAGAGTATGTTAGTAGTTTTACTCTATCCCTCATGATTTTTAACTTTATTTTTTTGGGAGTTTTTGTCTGTTTATGCTGGATTCTGAATATTTTTGTATTATAGTTTACAGATTGTCTCAGCTGTGCCTAATTTACTGATTTCACACAGGCATGTTTTTTACATTAATTAATTTATTTTAATTGGAGGCTAATTGCTTTACAATATTGTGGCATTTTTTGCCATACATTGACATGAATCAGCCATGGGTGTGCATGTGTCCCTCATCCCGAACTCCCCTCCCACCTCCCCCCCATCCCATCCCTCTGGGTTGTTCCAGTGCACCAGCTTTGAGTGCCCTGTTTCATGCACTGACCTTGGACTGGTCATCTGTTTCACATATGGTAATATACATGTTTCAATGCTAAACTCTCAAATCATCCCACCCTCGCCTTCTCCCACAGAGCTCAAAAGTCTGTTTTTCATAACTGTGTCTCTTTTGCTGTCTTGCATATGGAGCTGTCATGACCATCTTTCTGGCTTACTTTACTCTGTATAACAGGCTCCGCTTTCATCCACCTCATTAGAATTGATTCAAATGCGTTCTTTTCAATAGCTGAGTAATAGCTGAGTAATACTCAGTACCACAGCTTTCTCACCCGTTCATCTGCTGATGGACATCTAGGTTGCTTCCATGTCCTGGCTATTGTAAACAGTGCTGCAACCAACACTGTGGTACACGTGTCACTTTCAGTTCTGGTTTCCTCAGGGTGTATGCCCAGCAGTGGGATTGCTGGGTCATACGGCTGTTCTGTTTTCAGTTTTTTAAGGAATCTCCACACTGTTCTCCATAGTGGCTATATTAGTTTGCCTTCCCACCAACAGTGTAAGAGGGTTCCCTTTCCTCCACACCCTCTCCAGAATTTATTGTTTGTAGACTTTTTGATAGCAGCCATTCTGACTGGCATGAAATGGTACCTCATTATGGTTTTGATTTCTCTGGTAATGAGTGATGTTGAGCATCTTTTCATGTGTTTGTTAGTCATCTGTATGTCTTTGGAGAAATGTCCTTTTCTTTGGCCCATTTTTGATTGGGTCATTTATTTTTCTGGTATTGAGCTGCATGAGTTACTTGTATATTTTTGAGATTAATTCTTTGTCATTTGCTTTGCTATTATTTTCTCCCACTCTGAAGGTGGTCTTTCCACCTTGCTTATAGTTTCCTTCATTGTGCAAAAACTTATAAGTTTAATCAGGTCCCTTTTGTTTAGTTTTGCTTTTATTTCTATTACTCTGGGAGGTGGATCATAGAGGATCCTGCTGTGGTTTATGTCAGGGAGTGTTTTGCCTATGTTTTCCTCTAGGAGTTTTATAGTTTCTGGTCTTACATTTAGATCTTTAATCCATTTTGAGTTTATTTTTGTGTATGGTCTTAGCATTCTAGTTTCATTTTTCATAGGTGGTTGACCAGTTGTCCCAGCACCACTTGTTAAAGAAATTTTCTTTTCTCCATTGTATATTCTTGCCTCCTTTTCAAAGATAAGGTGTACATAGGTGCATGGATTTATCTGTTTCTATTTTGTTTCATTGATCTATATTTCTGTCTTTGTACCAGTAGCATACTGTCTTGATGACTATAGCTTTGTCATATAGTCTGATGTCAGGCAGGTTTATTCCTTCAGTTCCATTCTTCTTTCTCAAGATTGCTTTGGCTATTCTAGATTTTTTGTATTTCCATACAAATTGTGAAATTATTTGCTCTAGTTCTATGAAAAATACTATTGGTAGCTTGATAGGGACTTCACTGAATCTATAGATTGCTTTGGATAGTATATTCATTTTCACTCTATTGATTCTTCCAACCCATGAAATGGTATATTTCTCCATCTATTGTGTCATCTTTGATTTCTTTCATCCATGTTTTATACTTTTCTATATATAGGTCCTTTGTTTCTTTAGGTAGATTTATTCCTATTTTATTCTTTTTGTCACAATAGTGAATGGAATTGTTTCCTTAATTTCTCTTTCTGTTGTCTCATTGTTAATGTGTAGGAATGCAAGGGATTTATGTGTATGAATTTTATATCCTGCAACTTTACTATATTCATTGATTGGCTCTAGTAATTTTCTGGTGCTATCTTTAGGGTTTTCTACATAGAAGATCATGTCATCTGCAAACATTTAGAGTTTTACTTCTCCTTTTACAATCTGGATTCCTTTTATTTCTTTTTCTCTGTGATTGCTGTGGCTAAAACTTCCAAAACTATGTGGTGAGAGTGGGCACCCTTGTCTTGTTCCTGACTTTAGGGGAAATGCTTTCAATTTTTTGCCATTGAGTATGTTTGCTGTGGGTTTATCATATATAGCTTTTATTATGTTGAGGTATGTCCCTTCTATGCCTGCTTTCTAGAGGATTTTTTGATCATAAATGGGTGTTGAATTTTGTCAAAGGCTTTCTCTGCATCTATTGAGATAATCATATGGTTTTTATCTTTCAATTTGTTAATGTGGTGTATCACATTGACTGATTTGCAAATATTGAATAATCTTTGCATCCCTGGCATAAAGCCCACTTGGTTATGATGTATGATCTTTTAATATGGTGCTGGATTCTGTTTTCTAGAATTCTGTTTGAGATTTTTGTGTCTATGTTCATCAGTGATATTGGCCTGTAGTTTTCTTTTTTGGTCATGCAGGTATTTTAAAATTTCAAATATTATATTCTCCTAAAGTTTTTTTCAAAATTTCTTCATTTATTTTCAATTACTTTCTTCACATATTTGAAGTATTCTTTCTAATGTCTTTAAACATATTAAATATACTTATTTTATGATCTGAGTTTGATCATTTCAGTGGATAAGTCTTTATATATCTGATTTCCTTTGGTTCTTATTTGTATGTATGTGTTTTATAGTATTATTCTATCTACTCTGAGCTTATATTTCTCATAAAGTTATTTGATGGGATTTTATAGTCTGATAAAAGTTTGTGTATATATTTTAATTTTTGATGGATGTTTGATGACACTACTTCCCTCATATCTCAGTTGATAAAGAATCTGCCCACAGTGCAGGAGACCCCAGTTTGATTCCTGGGTCAGGAATATCCTCTGGAGAAGGGAAAGGCTACCCACTCCAGTATTCTTGGGCTTCCCTTGTGGCTCAACTGGTAAAGAATCTGCCTGCATTTTGGGAGACCTGGATTCAATCCCTGGGTTGGGGAGATCCCCTGGAGAAGGGAAAGGCTACCCACTCTAGTATTCTGGCTTGCAGAATGCCATGGACTGTTTAGTCCATGGGAAAGAGTCAGACACGATTGAGCGACTTTCACTTCACTTCACTTCACTGATGTAGGAAATTAAGTAATTAGGTTGGTGTTTTTCTGGATCACAAAGGTAGTGTTAGGACTCAGGATAGAACCACATATGGTGGCTGGTGATGGTTATGAAATATCAGAGGAGACCAATTTCAGATCAGAGGAGGCCAGGTTGAATAATGTTAAGTTTCTCTTTTATCCCTTGCTGAAAGGAACATTCATTTCTATTTTACTCTTGCATAGGCCCTTAGAGTCCACTTTATGCACAGATCTCCTGTTAGACAATTCTAGGTAGCTCCAGGTTTATTTTCTTCCCTACTTCAAATGAGGCTCAAGGTCACTGGGTTAATTTGATGACCTCAAGATGAAAACATTTCTCAGAGCTCTGTTCACCTTTCTAAATTCCAGTGTTCACTTTCTTTTTTTTCCTGTTCTCAAGAGTCCTCATTTGCTTGCCTTGTCAGTGATGGATTTTAAAGATTTTAAAAATACGTTATTCAATATTTTTAGTTATTGTCCGTTAGAGGCTGCTCACAATATCTGTTCCACCATACTGTTGAAAATGAAGTCCAGTTAGTCCCATGTTTGTTTAAAGATAAGGAAATTCAAGTTTAGAAAAGTCACACGTCAGCCCTAGGTCTTGGGATCTGCAGGTGTCCAGGTGGAGGATAGTAGATGCTGTGCCAATTGCTCTTGTGATTTCCTGGCCTTCTGAAGATTTCAATGGTCAGTTAGAAGGAGTGCTCATAACAGACATTCAATGAGAGAGATAATTTTCTAAAAGATTTTGAAGAGTTTTTCCTATTTGGAAAGGTAGTCACAAATTGATAGTTAAACAATCTTCTATTAAGGATACAGAGTGGGCTTTAGTATCTTTTTATTTCGAGACCAACACAACAGGAATTCACAGGCAACTAAGGATGTGTATGTCTGTTAGTTGCTCAGTCATGTCTGACACTCTGCGACCTCTTGAACTGCAGCATACCAGGCTCCTCTGTCCATGGAATTCTCCAGGCAAGAATACTGGAGTGGGTTGCTATTCCTTTCTACAGTGGGTCTTTCTGACTCAGGGGTCAAACTGGGGTCTCCTCCATTGCAGGCAGATTTTATACTGTCTGAGCTACCAGGGAAGCCCCACAACTAAGTATCAGATTGTTCAATTCAGTGGCTCAGTCGTGTCTGGCTGTTTGCGAACCCATGGACTGCAGCACGCCAGTCTTCCCTGTCCATCACTAACTTCTGGAGCTTGCTCAAACTCAGGTCCATTGACTGAGTTGGTGATAGCATCCAATCATCTCATCCTCTGTCATCCCCTTCTCCTCCTGCCTTTAATCTCTCCCAGCATCAGAATCTTTTCCAATGAGTCAGTTCTTCATGTCTGTAATGCATGACTTTTTCCCATGTCAGTTTTGGAAACTTTTGAAAGTAGTTTTTAATTTCTAGTAATTTAGATAAAAATCTTAAAAACAGTGCACATTGATCATTATGTAATTTCAATAGTCTCACTCGGAAAACAAGAATCAAATTATACAGGTATGTTTTCTAAACAGCAAACAACTTGGCAGTTTTTGAAAATAAAGCTTTGTGGAGCACTTCATACTGAAGAATGTATTAGATGACTCCTTTAGTAAGTTTCTAGATTGAAGGCAACTTTTCTTTCCTTAGATAATTCAATAAATGCTAATCAGATTATATCATGGAGAAGGAAATGGCAATCCACTCTAGCACTCTTGCCTGGAAAATCCCATGGACGGAGGAGCCTGATAGGCTACAGTCCATGGGGTCGCAAAGAGTTGGACACAACTGAGTGACTTCACTTCACTTCAGACTATATCAGGTGAGAAAAAGAGACAGCCAATTCCATGTTCCTGATGTCTGGGTGCCAGTTGGTATGGTAGCTACTTTGGGTATAAACCTATAATATGAAGGCAGTTATAAGATAATTTGAGATGGAAACAGGTGAAGTTTAAATAATTTCAGGCTGAGAAGAGATGAGCAAATGGCAGCTATTCCAAGCATCCTTGGCGGAGTTCCTGTGGTGTTTGGACAGACATAACTCCTAATGTCATTTTATTACTCATGTTAAAGACTAGAATTTTAGATCAACAGTGTGCAAATTTGGTTTATCACCTGTGTTGAAAAAAAGAGCTCACAGAATTCTAAAAGGAGAACTTCAGTGTTTTCCAAGAGTACCAGGAGGAACATAACTCTAGGTCTCATAGACAAAAACTGACTAGAAATGTGAAATTATTCGTATTAGACACTAAGGAATTCAAAGAACACTCTTTAATCAGGACTCTTCATGTGTGTGTGTTTATATATTTAAAAGTTTGCTTTCTATTTGGTGATTTTAGCCCATCCAGGACTTTGTGATTTTGTAGTAATTGTACTCAAAGCAAATGAATCACAGCGAAATACGCAATGCTGATCCCACCCAGCTAGTTCTGCAATCACTGGCCCTGCAGAGGATAGGAAACACATTGTACAGCCTGATTTGTCCTTGTCAGAAGCACAACAATGCTTAGGACTAAAACCCAAAGTTATACATGACTCTAAAAAGAGCTATTTGTCAAGTGGTTCATTGGCACAAATTGAAATGAAATGAGGTCCCGGGCTCTTGAGGTCACTTTTCAACAGGAAGAATTCATTATCTAACTATACACAGAGGAAAATGCCTCACAATTGTATTTGCTTGTAAAGGATGAGTGCCCACACATAAAGCCAAAGTGGCAGAGGTCACTTAAAAGAAATAAATGACATAAAAGCAAAGACTCAAGTGTCCCTTGGCTGATAGCCTCTGGCTTCTTCCTCCTAGTCAGGGCTGCTTTGGGGCTTACTGCTCAATGGACTGAAGGAAATACTTGGAAAGGTCTTTGTTGTTTATGCAAAAATCACTTGCATAGGTCCTGCTAATTTGTCTACTGGAAACATAGTGTAGTCTTATGAGTCTCTCCTTCTTGGGTTAAGGGGAGTTTATTCCCCATCCTTCCCCACAGTCCACATTTTTCTGAAGTGTACATTTTCTTTTAAGATATTCTATGGCCTTCTCTTAACTTTGTGGAGAAAGTGCAACCTTTAATGTTTTACAGCTCATTGGGTGATAATTGATAGGGTATTGTTTTCAGCTTAGAAAGTGGAAGTAAGGAAGTGTACACTGAACACATCAAATTTGAAGACAGAATTTTTCAACATATTTATAAATAACTTGGAACAGAATTGATTACTATGGTTTCTGTTGGGCAGAGTGGGGATGATAACAAAAATCAAAGACTTTTTCCCCCAGTTCATCTTAGGATTAATATTAATGAAATAAGTAGTGTTGCACATTCTATGGGTTTGGACAAAGGTTTAATAACATACACCCATCATTATAATGTCTTTCAAAGTATATTCACTGCTTATAAAAACTGTAGTCTTTTTCATCTCCCCCAAATCTCCTGGCAATCAATGATCTTATCATTGTTTCCATAGTTTTGCTTTTTTTTCAGAATGACATATACTTGTAATCTATTTTTCTTTCTCCATTCAAATCTTTTATAAGGTCTCTCATGGTCCACCCATGCATGGACCAGACAGGCAGTAGGTGGCAAGATTCCCCACTAAATACTATAGCTTTTCTTCCAATATTCAGCCCCATCCCACTGGTCCTGCCCAGCAGCCACATGGAAGTGCAGGGGATGTGTTGGGTGTTTGTTCATAGGAAGGCTGCAAGTTTTGTACCCCTTGTCACCATGAACCCAGATTTATGTCAGGTGAAAGACATTTTAAATGAAAAAGAAAAATGATATGGCTAAAGAAGATGGATTTAAATAGGGATGGGGCAAGGAAGTGGATGTAGAGACCGATTCCCTTAATCTCTTCCCATATTTCAACCCTCTCTAAACTCTGACAATAGGAAGGAAGGGCTGGAGAGGTCCACATGTCAAGTCCAGCATCCATTTTTCATTCCTGCCTGTTTTCCCCTGTCCATTCAAATCTCTTAGTCTTTTTTCAAAGTTATTTTCTAATAATGTGGCCTCTCATTTATTCTCTTTCTCAAATTTTTTATGGCATCACCATTGATAGAAATTGGACATCTTAACCATATTATATCTTTCAATCCGTCAACATGGATGTTTTTCCTTTGTTTCTGTCTTAAAAAAATTCTTTCAGCAGTATCTTTTCCTGGTTTTCAACCATTGTTGTAGGTGACTGTTGCATGTTGTGTTATAGTTTTTGTTGAGTGGTAGGTGACTTTGGACATGATGGTGGTGCCCTTCACTGGGACATAGGATACGTGAAGAGAATCAGTATGTAGAGCATGGGGAAGCCATGATCCCAGTGCTGGCTCTGTTGAGTTTTAAATACTAGTATGGCATCTACTAATTTTACTTAGATGCAGAGATTTGGAGTTAGACATTAATGAGTAGAATCAGAAGAATGAGTGAAGGTGCTTAGGGAAAGTATATACAGAGACGGACAGGAAAATCAGTTCTTTCATTCCCATTTTCTCCAATAAAAAGCCATGTAAGTGAGACTGCATTTCCAACTTACTAACCCTACTTCTACTTTGAGTGCATGCTACAACAGCCAACAGGAAAGCAGGAAACATTAAAAAGAGAATTTGGGCAAACAGAACTAAGTGTCAAGGGAGCAAGAGCATGGATACCTGCTTACTGCTTCCTTTCAGCTACCTGAATACTGTGTATTAAATAGTAACAATGATTCTTTATCCAGTAAGATCTCCCTCCAGGGCTTGTAAGTCATGTGATTCTTTTCTCATTTCCCCTGATTGAAATAACTGTGGTCTTAAAAGCCTAGAGAGGAAGCAACAGCTCCATTTCTCCTTTTTCTTGTCCAGTAGAGCCAATCTCCTTCAAATGCCATGTAAGACATTTAAAAGTGGCACAGATTCTCTTTAGTCTAGACTGATTTGAATGTGATTTGGCATTGAAGGGGACTGGACTGGATGGACATAAAGTTCTGTCATTTAATCTGTGAAGTGAATTGACAGTAAAGAGAGTGAGTCCCTTCAGTGTCCCCCAGCAACTTAGTTCCTGAGTATTTCTTGGTCCAATTTACAACCCTTTCCCATTATTTCCTTATGATTTATATGCGAAGGGGATGAAAGATATGTGATTAAGGAATATTAAATTTTATGTATAAATGTTATTAGAATGTAACTTCCATGAGGGCAGGGACCATGCCTGTATTGTTCACAACTTCACCTGCAGTGCTGAGAAAAGTGAGTGCGTAGCATGCAGGGGTCACTCACTAGAGAGTTATTGAAGTAATTTTCATGGTCAGACCATATACTAGATATGTATTCATTTTTAGTGTGGAAAATATGTTAACTGTGACATGTGACTTTGCATTAAACACAGTTACTAACAGATTTTAATAATTTATTTTATAGTTGCTTTGATGCCTTTTCCTAATATCTTAGTTTACATTTGATCTTGGGTTTGCTGTTGGATACTGCTATCAGATGTAAAAATGTAGCAATGTCTTTTGGCAAGTTTGATTCAGACCTTACATTCATTGTTACTTGTCTAGTCTACAAAGAGACCTTGATAATTGACAATTGTATTCAAGTCCTGAAAGAACTCAGTGAGCTGGCGATTAGGGGTGCCTTCTAGCTGTCACTTTGATTTCGTTGGGATTGTACTTCAATGCTTTGCCTAGGAGCACTAGGAGAGAGACAGTTTTCCTTTGCAGGCTCCCTGTAGAAAAACGTCACCAGCTTGGGAAAAAAAAAGGCCCCTACTGACTTACTTATGTCTGGAATTAATGCAATCAGTAACATCTGAAGAAGGTAGATAAAGTATATTTTCATTTCAATAAGATCAAAATTTTTAAAACTTTTGAGCTGCTAATCCTACTCCCTTCTTTCTGTTACTTTTTCCTCTTTTCTTCAATGCAATGTATGCATCAAAGCTCTATCTTTGACATGACCAGAACAATTGGAGGCAAGGTGAAAATGCACTGCATAATGATCGAACACCATGACTTCACTGAACAGCACAGATCTAAGATGGGGTTCACAGTAGTGACTACCCCATCCTGGTTACCAACACTCCAGGAAGTGGAATGAAAGGCATCAGCTTGAATTATCCTGAGGCTCCTCAGCAGCTGTGGAACTTGTTGTAGTCTTTAATGAGATTTAAAAACCCCTAAAGAAAGTCAGTTCCCAGAAAACAGGGAGGACGGGACTGTTTTCTCTGTGGTGAAGACCAGTTTCCATTTATCCTGTCATGGGTTTTGGAAATAACTTTGTATTGACAACTGAGACTGTTGGAGTGAGGAGGTCTGGTGGAGTGGGAAAATGCCTGAGGATTAGGTGCCCTGGCTTGCTAATTAGGTTAAATTTAGACAGTGTGACATGTTTGTAAATGAAATACTGTGACTGTAGAAGAGGCATCTATGAACCCCATAGCAAAAGCAGAAAGAAATCAAAATCGAAACAAGGTATATTGGGGCTTCTATATTATGGAAATTGGAAGTTAAACTGAGGATATCAACAGAGTGGAAGAAAATACTAACTTGAAAAATATCTTAGTCTGTCCATCATGGAAACTGATCTTTTAGAAAATTAGCTTCTTAGACTGAACGGACAATCTCTCACCATATTTTAAAATGGTCAGTTTTACGCTAGGATATCCAAAGAGGAAGCTTGCTCCGTGGACTTTATTTTCTGTCCTTCTAATCTTCCGTTCTGAGGTTCAGGGAATCTTAAATTCTTACTGACTTGGCATGCCACTGAGAATACTTTGAAGAAGGGGAGAGATGAAATTAGGATAGATTCTGTTAATATAAGATCTGTTCCCAGAGACAGAAGGCTGCGTGCTTCTCCCTTATACAGCTAAAACTGTGTGGCAGTTGGGAGACAAAATCTTTACTTGAACCATCTACCTAATGAAAAGTCAGAGTTTGTGTAGACTGTGGTAGGAGTCTTGGATAATGAAGGCTCACGGTATAAGGTGGTGGAACAGGGCAGTTAGGAGCTCAGGCTCTGGAACCATTCTGCTTGGATTGGGGTCCCCACTGGGGATCCCTGGGTCCTGAGCAAGTTACTTAGTGTGCCAGTTTGGATTTTCTCGGACATAGACTCTGAGATGAGTTTAGTATGTGTATGTGTATGTGTGTGCATGCCAAGTCACTTCAGTTGTGTCCAACTCTTTGTGACCCCATGGGTTGTAGCCCACCAGGTTCCTCTGTCCATGGAATTCTCCAGGCAAGAATACTGGAGTGAGTTGCCATTCCCTTCTCCAGGGTATCTTCCCAACCCAAGGATCGAACTCTCATCTCTTGTGGCTCGTGCATTGCAGGCGGATTCTTTACTGCTGAGCCACCAGTGAAGCCTGAGTTTAGTGTACAAGTTTTTATTCTGGTGTGTTATTGGCCTAACATATGAAAAAAAGAAGGCAATAGGAGCAGGACAGGGCAGAGGGACAAGGTGGGCAGCCACAAAGCGAAACTCTGGAGCTTTAAGCAGGGCAGAGATACACTTGCAGGGGTCAGTCATTGGAGGTGGGTCACCCTGAGGGGGATTGACTTGAGTAAAGGCAGCTCTGTTGGTGTGGCATCCTTGAGGGGCTGGGGGTGGACAGCTCTCTGCCAGCAGCTGGGGCAATAGGCCTTCAGGAGGGGTGACCTGGGTGGCATCACTGTCCAGGATACTTAGCTTCTCTGGACTTCTCTTTCCTAAGAATATCTAAGAATTAAATGAGGTGATACATGTAAAGTGCTTAAAACTGTATTCATCATGGAGTGAATACTTGATTATTGCTGTGTACCAGGCAGAGATTAAATAATGAGCCCAGGGTCTGCCAGGTGGTAGCACGAGAAAGCCCTCCCTGGCCATAGGTGGCTGGATTTGCCTTACTTCCTACTGGACAACAGTGCTTCCCTGGTCCCTTTTCTTTCCCTGTCCTTTCCTGCTACAGAACTCTCTGCAGAGGCAGGAGATAGACGGGTTCCAGGTTAGACATTTACAACAGGCCTCCTGTTTGCATTTCCTGAGGTAGGAGATAGGTGGGCTCCAGCCTCCTGTTTGCCCTCTGAAATGGAAGTAACCACAGAAACAGAATGAATGGGTAGAGTTTCTCTCTTTTAAACAATTTGAGATAATTGTCATGGCAAGGATAAAGAGGGGCAAAACCCTGTTTGAGTGAAGGATTAAGGGATCTCCACTGCCCCTCCCCGTGTGTTGGGGCAAGGAAGACACTACGTATATGTGGAAAGGGTCCTTGGGGGTCAAAAGTCAGGGGATAATGCCAGGCCATAATGAGTCTTGCTCCTCCCAGAAGCCTTCGATTCAAGATCTATTTTGGCTGAGGGGTGCATGCGTACCTAGGGGAGGGTCCCAGCGTAGGTCAGGTGTGGCGAAAGAAACCAGATAATTGGCTAAAGTTAAGCAAAGGCTGGAAAGAGTTTACCTATCAGTTCAGTTCAGTTCAGTTCAGTCACTCAGTCGTGTCCAACTCTTTGCGACCCCATGAATCGCAGCACGCAGGCCTCCCTGTTCATCACCATCTCCTGGAGTTCACTCAGACTCACCTCCGTCGAGTCCATGATGCCATCCAGCCGTCTCATCCTCTGTTGTCTCCTTCTCCTCCTGCCCCCAATCCCTCCCAGCATCAGAGATTTTTCCAGTGAGTCAACTCTTCGCATGAGGTGGCCAAAGTAGTGGAGTTTAAGCTTTAGCATCATTCCTTCCAAAGAAATCCCAGGGCTGATCTCCTTCAGAATGGACTGGCTGGATCTCCTTAAATGACTTAACTGCCTCTTTGCTGCACTCCTCCTCACTAGTGGGCACACCCACACCTTTTCTCTCCAGGTATGCATCTCTGCGTGGCTTCTGTCTTAACTAAGCAAACCATTTCTCTGTGTGATCTCCCACTTATTGTGGAGCTAGTTCTAATGGCAAACCTTGTACCTGCATTTACAGTTTTTGCCTCCATAACAAATTCATTTTTCACTGGGGACAAAGATCCAGGGAAAAATACCTTCTGGCCATTCGCCCTTGCTGGTCTGGTGACTAGGATTCCTGGTTCTCATCCAGGCTACCCAGGTTCAATTCCAGGAAGGGGAATTAAGATCTCACTTCATGCCCCTGCTCACTGATGCCTCACCAAGATCACTCCCACCTACAGCCCCTCTGGCTTGCCACTTGTCTCTAGCGATGGGCTAGAGCATCTAGTTAGGGCAGGAGAGCTGAATAAGTAGTACCTGCCCTGAACTGCTCTCTCAGTCTCCAGACTCACGGTGCCCATGTTTCATCCCCATTCCCCCATTCTCCATGCTTTATATTTCATGTGCCACCCCAGGTCCAGACGTGCAATGCTAATGTCTTATTTGTGGGGTAAGATGTTAGTGCTTTCATCTGAAACTTAGATGAATCTGAACTCTAATTATTTTTGTATTCAAAGACATATATTATACACCTTCTATGGGAAAATCTTTTCCTATGCCTCAAATTGACATATGAATGAATAATTAGTAAGCCGAGCTGTGTGTATTTTCTTCCTTCTTGAGTTGTAAGTTGAATAGCCAATGAGATGTTTTCCTTGCAGTTCCTTTTGTCGTAAGTTCATTGATGGGAAAGCTTTGTAGATATATCACTGTATACATAGTATTGTAGGGAATACAATGAAGTAAAGGAATCTGTATTTTTATAAAGCTTACAGGCTAGGTTAGGGTTATATTACACAATAAGAACTGGAGCTGAATACTCTGTTTATGTGATACTTAATTCCTCTGGGTTTGCAACAGAAAATGAAAACTGAAAATTTTTAATTGTTGATGTTAAATGCAACATATATACATTTTACAGATGAGAAACAGGAATGTGAATAATTTATGATAACTAAGTATTCAACCTAATGATGAAATCTATCAGCTGTCCTCAGTCCTACCAAAGCTTTCTCTTCATAACTTTACAGGTTCTCGTTCACCCAAGTCATAGTGGGTGAAGGGATAAATTTCTACAGCGTCTCTTCTTCTCTTTTCTTCTTCTACAGCCACCCTCATTGGAGTCTTTGAAGGAGAAAATGGGCATAAGCATTCCATTCTTTCTTTTCTTTTTAGGGGAAGACATGCTCTCTTGCTCCCTAGGTTAGTAGTTTACTTCCCTCCTCCGTGTTTCTGATTCCTCACATGAGAAGCAGGGCTGCTAATAGCATCATAGCATTATGGTGAGGATTAAGGGAGCTAATGCAAGCAGAGTGCTGAGAACAGTGCTGTCACAGAGGGGGTCTCAGCAGAATTTAGCTCCTGTTGCTATTTATTTATATTGCTTATTCATTTATGTTATTTATTGTTTATGATCAAGAATGTGCATATGTGCCAAGAAGTCAGCTAAACTACTCCATAATGTTGTTGTCTTGGCATGATTTGGTGCTAAGTGGCCTGCAGGGCCTTGACCTGACACTGCTGCTGCTGCTAAGTCACCTCAGTCGTGTCTGACTCTGTGCGACCCCAGAGACAGAAGCCCACCAGGCTCCACCGTCCCTGGGATTCTCCAGGCAAGAATAGTGGAGTGGGTTTCCATTTCCTTCTCCAGTGCGTGAAAGTGAAAAGTGAAAGGGAAGTCGCTCAGTCGTGTCCGACTCTTAGCGACCCCATGGACTGCAGCCTACCAGAGTCTGCTGCCCATGGGATTGTCCAGGCAAGAGTACTGAAGTGGGGTGCCATCACCTTCCCTGTGACCTGACACTAGCCCATCCCAAAGTTGCATGCCCTAGATGACAGTTTGTAGAGAACAGCGCACACAATCACAAACAAATGTAAACTCCTGATATAACTTCTCCAGCAGTCTTTGCGAGCAGTAGTCTTCCCAGGGCCTTCCTTCCCCTTGTGTGCTCTTAGAAGCTTACTGAAACCCTGCTGTTTTTGCTTTGAACTGAGCCATCTGACCTTAGTCTGGGAATCCCAAAGCAGTCCATCCACGGTCTCTAAAAAAAGCCATGTGCTCTCTGCCTGTATCCTGTCTTGACTTCCCCATGGGCACCTCCAGGTATGTGTTGTGTACCTTCTCCAGAACCTTTGAGTGATACACTTCTCTATTCTGGTTTCTTTGTGATCTTTAGTGGAACTATGGCTCATCATTTGACATTCTAGGGCTCTGCTTAGCACATGTTAATTTAACAAAGTCACAGCAATGTGGCCTGGGGATGAAGAGAAGAATATGAACCAGGGAGGTAAAAGCGGTGGTTCTTTATAGATCCCTGGAAGGCTTTCAGTCTAAGATGTTCTTCACACTCCTAGTGGGAACAGATACAGTTAATAATGAAAAGGGCTTCCACATCAGAGTGGAAAGTCAGCTGCTGCCCAGCCTCTCCATTTTACCTCAACTATTTGTTTATCATCTACTGGGTATAGCAGAAGAACTTGGTGCTTGTCCATCTATTTATTAACAGTAAATTTATTACTATTTATTACCAGTAGTAATAAATAAGGTCAGGATGAAAATTTCCCCTTCCCCCCGGAAGAGAAGACAGCCAAGTCCTGCCTGCCTTCTGCTGCACATGCTGGGGTGTCACTCCAGGACCTTGCTCCATATGTGTAAGTTTCCCCATCCATTAGACCACTGATTTCTCTGTGGCTGACTCCTAGCTCGCTCTTTGGTCTTGAAGCTGGGTAAATATAGGCCTCATAGAGCAGTATGGTGCAACCTAACAATTGGCAGAACCAGCCAGGAGACCAAGGAAACTCTCGTGAGAGCTGAGATGTCAAGAAATATAGGACTGGAATGAAAAGTTGCAGGTACTGTCGACTAGCATGTAAGGCCTGAGAGTTGCAGGTATAATTCCTGGCTGGCCGACAGCTGATACGTGGGGCCTAAAACTTCCAGGGATGACTCTGAAAGAGGTTGTGAGGGGGGAGGGAATTCTGGAGTAGGTGGCTGGCTGTCTACTGTTACATGGGGCCTTGTGAGGGCTGTCCTGGTTTAATGGGAGCTGCCAAGAGATCTAGAGGATGATAGCCTCTATTGGCTCTGGTATTGTATCAAAGTGAGTTTTTATAATTGGGTAAGCTAGGTTTCTAGAAGGAATTGGTACTTCTATTATGCCTTTGAGATGTAAATGATCTACCTGACCTCTCTGAAGCTTTAATCTTCTGTGATCTCTAAGAATAAAGGAGATAAAAGAGATTTTAGGTAAACTCTTTAGAAATAATTGTTTGGGGGAACGTCTATCTAAAATAGTCTCTTTGGATTTTGATAATTTGAAACTAAAGTTGAAAGAAGAGACTTCATGGGTCATTTTAAATAGGATAAAATATTGAAACATTAATTGCTGAATGGGTCTTCCTTTTGCTTCCTTCCTTTGGCTGAAGATTGAAGTATTAATTTTTCCAGTCAGGAAATCACAGTAACTTGCTTCTTGGTTTTTGCCATATATTAGGATTTTCAAGGGTTAAGATTATAAACAGTCAAAATTCTTATCACCAGATTTCTTTATTGATTACATTGTGAGCAGGTGTGATCAGGTGTATCTTACTCTTGATCTGGTTGCAGTCCCCTTCTACACACCTGATCCCAGAGAACTGAAGAAGAGAGGAGGACCAAGATTTTAAGGATCATGTACGGTACATTGGGGTAGAGTGTATGGTCATGCCACTCAAGATGGTTGTTCTCTTGCTCTCTGTACATCTTCTGCCCTTCAAATGCCTGTTTCACTTATACTATTTGCATTTGACTGACCTTCCTAAGTACTTGCCCCAGGCCCCAGCTTATGATTGTTTTAATCAACAAGGGCATAAAGGGCATGCTCCTCTGGTGGTTTCCTGGTAACCAATGAGGCAAATCCTGACATCAATTCTCTTGTAACTGGTAATCTCTCCTTCCCCTGATGAGAAGACAGCCACCAAGTCCTGCCCACTATCTGCTGCACACCGTGGTGTCATTCCAGGACCCTGCTACAGACATGTAAGCTCCTCCATCCATTAAACTACTGATGTTTTTTGGGGGATCGGGGAGAAAAGAAAAGGTCAAAACATGGCAGTAAGAGACATAGTAGTTTTCCACAGTGGTTTGCAATTTGGCCAAATCCCACTTATTTTAGATGAGTGGTGAAACACAAGGTCAGACCTTAATGTTCTTTATTCTTTTGGGAGCTCTAGAATTTATTTCAAATGCTCATTCTGATTGTGTTTGAAGATTTGGCCAAAGTGCTTATTATTGAATTTAAAAAGCCATTGACTGAATGCCTACTGGGTTCATGGTGCAGGAACTTAGTTATTATATCATTTAACCTCATAATAACCCTTTGAGGTAGATGTTAGTATCTTGGTTTGATAGATAAGATAGATATTGCTGGAATTTGAACTTAAGTCTTCCATAAAAGATCTCTTAAAAGTTACATAGATTTAATGAGGTCATATCATGTATTAGTAGCACACTGTCTACTACTTTTATGCATTTTAGAAATGCAGAAAATCATCAGGAAGGAAATAAAAATCACCCATAATATGACAACTCAATAATAACCATCATTTAAAGTTTGGAATATTTTCATCCAGTTTTATTGCATAACGTTTATCCCCAAAAAGTGAACTTCTGCATTCTATATTATTTAAAAACTCCTCTTAGATATGTTATGAAGAGTTTTTCCCCATAATAATAGTTTTATAAAACTTGATTTCTTTTTCTTAAAGGGCTCATTTAAATTATCTGCATTGCTGTGCTTTATTATTATTTTTAAAAATATTTATTTGGCTGCACTGGGTCTTTTAGTTGTGGCATATGAGATCTTTAGTTGCACTCTATGAGCACTTACTTGTGGCATGTGGGATCTAGTTTCCTGACCATGGATCAAACCCAGGGCCCCTGCATTGGGAGTGCAGAGTCTTAGCTGCTGGACCACCAGGGAAGTCCCCAAAACTTGATTTTTAAATAGCCACATTTCATCAGTGGATGAAGAAATCCTTTATTATTTAAATATATGTTTCCCGTTTTACCTTATTTTAAACAATGATGACACAAACATCTTTGTATGTAATTCTTTTGCATGTCTCTCTTTCCTTAGAGTAGACTTGAGGAGTCATTCCTATGTAAGAGGTTATTCCAGTTATCTGTTACTGTGTAACAAACCAACCCTAACCTTTATTATGCTCTTGAAAGTCAGAAATTCCGAGAGGACACAGCAGGGGTGGTAGTTTCCTGCTCTGTGAGGTCTGGGATCTCAGTTGGGAGACTCAGAGCCTGGGCTCCACTAGGAATGCTGAATGTTGTTCCTACATGTGGCCACTGAGCCTGGTGATATTTGTCTAGTACTTTTATTAATTGGCTCAGGGCTCCAAGAATATGTCAGTGGCACAGGGCAGGTATATACGGGCTTTTTGAACTAGCCTGGAAGGTTACTTGGTGTCATTTTTGCTGGTTGGAAGCAGTCACAACCCTGCCCCGTTTCAGAGAGGAGAGACTGTAGATTCGCTGCCTCTCAGTGAAGGGAGTGTCAAAGAATTTACAGCGGTGTTTCAAAACTACCAGGGAAGATATAAACCACTTGCAAGATTTTGACATATATTATCAGGCTGCCCCTCAGAAATGTTATATAAATCAACACTTTTTCCCCTAGTGGCTGATAGTACACTCTTACCTACTTTGGATATTACAATTTTAACAGATATTTTTCAATTTGATAGGCAAAAGCTAACATATGTTGCTGTAATTTTCAAATATCTGAATACTAGTGAGATTTTATATGTTTTTTTCAGTCACGTGTCAAAATTTGATGTAAATTTTCTATGTTTTTGCTTCACTTTTCTGTTGGAGTAGTCGTCATTTTCCTCTTTAGTTGGTAGGTGTTGCTGATGTATTACTACTAAATCAAGGTGTTCTAATCCTAAATTGAGTTCTTTCACCATCATCCCTTAGTAGCACTGATCAATAAACATTTTTAGTATTATGTGTAAAGGCACTGTTTACTTGTAATTCAGATTTTGCCTCTTTCAAGCTATGTGACTTGAACAATTAAGACTGGACCCTAGTGTCCTCTCCTGTAATATTGGGATAATAATATTCCTATCTCGTTTGTTATTGTGAGAATTGATTACTGTCCATGTGAATGCTTAGAAGAAGGCTTCTCACCTGCTAAATGTCCAGCAAAGGTAAGTGGTTTCTGTTAGTATTGTTACTGTCACCATAATGATTAAATATGATACTAAGATATTTGTGAGTATTCTAGGGATTATTTCTATCGTCCAATTTAAGTGTGTAACTGAGGATCGCTAGTCATGTCAAAGCTATTTAGGTTTTGAATTCAAAAGAGTCAGGGTTAATCGAGAAAGATTTTGTCTTTTCTTATTATTTTAAACTTGGTTCTCAAGTTTCCCAAAGGAAACAATACAGGATGGCCTTTGGAGCAGGGTTGTGGGGCATCCTAGTCAATGGGTGAGATGCTTGGAAACAATCACCTCTCTTGATTGCCATGCCAATGTAATTAGAAAAATGGGGTGGGGGGGTGGGACCTCACAGTTGTTTGTGAAACTCCTGAGACAAAAACTAAATGTGATGACATTTCCTCTGCCTCTTTCATTTGTCTTTCAATTCCATCAGACCAACTGAGCTCAGAAATGAGCATTGTGGTATGCCCTGTAGAGCAGCATAGATGAAAGAAAAAAAATAAAACCCTTTTCTGAAAAAGGATAAGTCCCAAAGGACTCTCATTGCTTTAAATCAGGAGAGGCTATGGAAAGAAGAGGCCAGGGCCTGGGTCTGAATGACCATAGGCAGGGCCCAGTCTCCAGGCTCTCCTTACTTCCAAGTCTGTGCCTTCCTCCCCTGCCCAGGGCATCCTCCTGTCTTCTTTCCATTCAGAGCCTCAAGGGGGTGTTGGAGTGCCACGCGTTGGTGGATGGGAGATGGGGGATGGGGAGGATGTACCACCTCAGGGCACTGAACATTTGTTGTCTCCAAAGAGGGCTTCTCTGGCTTCAGCCCAGCTGTCCCTGTGTGATAACCACCATGGCTAATACTCTGGCGATGAGCCTCTTTGGGTCTCCGCCTCACCGCCTCTGATCACTGTGAAATATGAGTTAGGGGAGTTTTCTGTAACAAATGCCTGCTTGACTGAGCCCCTGTTCAGGCGTCTGGTGTCAGCACTTGTCCCAGACAGCCGCTTCAGCCGTTCCAGCCAGACAGTGACAGATTCAGCCTCCTGCTTAGACTGTCAGGGGAGTCCACCCCTCAGGCTTGGGCTTGTCACAGGAGCGCCTGGCTGAATCCTGCCAGGGCTCTGGGCTGCACCTGTGCTTCCAAATGTCAGTGGGCATGAGAGCCAGCCGTTTTTCACCACCCTTCCTGTCAAGGTCAACTGGCCTGATGGGGGAGGGGACCTCCAGAACTGAGACAGACCTGCCTCTTTGCTCCTGCATCAGCAGGCAGACCTTTAATACCAACGGCCCAGGACTTGCCAAAGAAAGCATTTGAGGGTATCTTGGGTAAATTAAAAGAATTTAGTAGATTGGAGATAATTAGTCGGGCAAGTTTACTTCTTTGAAACATATTTTCCAAGTAGTGTTTAACATTACCTGGTGAGTCTTGGTTGATATGGAGGGAAGAACAAAGCTAGTCATCGGTAGTAAGAAGGAAAGGGTTCACATTAGTGGCCACTCTTGAGGTTCTGCCAGGGTTGGCCATATGGTGATCATAGTGATGATTTATAAATCAGAAGTTGCAATCTGATGGCCCATGGATTGAATTTGGCACAAAGGATTTTTATTTGGCCTCTATTGTTCATTTGTTTTTCACAGAACTTGATGCTAATATTTAGAATTCAGAAAATTTTACGTACAAATGTGATTTCAGGCTTTTAAAAACCAAGCTTTGGCAACACTGGGCTTATGTTCTTATATACAGAGAACTGAAGTAAACCATGCTGCTGCCACTGCTCGCTTTAGAAAGGGCATGGACTCTTTAGTTTGTTACAGTCTTCCCCTTTCCCAACCTGCTTCTCTTATTTCCATTATATGGATGATCCCTATACTTGTGTTGGCGATCACTGGTAAAAGTGCTGAGCTTCAATTCTATACTTAATATTTAATGAACTCTGTCTAATAAGATTTATCTCCCCCACTGAGATGATATGTGATGAGGCATTGCTTGAACTAGCATGACTTAAATGCAATGAATAATAAGGATGAAAAATAGTGGTTTTATTGATATCTGAAGATTGTAGTTCACCATTGCTAGGCCTTAGCTCTTGACTTTAGCTCTTGACATATGTTCCATACATGATAAACTTTGGGACAAGTTTGGTGTTTCTACTGAAAGAGAAAGAGAAGTGCAGTAACAAAACTGCTACATCATCTAATTTTTAATCTTAATGACAGTGCTTCCAAGGTAGTAAAATGGTCTCCTTTCCATGAACGAGGATATGGGGTCAGAGTTAAGAACTTTTCTCAATTCTTTCAAGCTGGAAATTAAGGGAACTTGGGCTTATATTTATGTAAAAGTACTTATTCTCTTCTACAAGAAATTGTCCAACCCAATGAAATTCTGTGGCATCTATTTAGGCTAAAAGTCAAATATTGCTGAAGAGATAATGCGTACTAGCTTTATCAAATAGGCTGCATTTGGACTTTAGAAGCATGTGTTTAAGAGCCTTGTTTTTAAAAAATGAAAATACCTTATTCGTGCTGAGGATTTTTTCCTTAATTTCTTTTAATTCACATGATATGCAGATCGAAATGGTGCTTTACTTTTTCATTTTTATAATGAAAAATTAAAGAAAACACATAAGAGTACTTGCTATGTGTTTATACTGATTATCTTATTTAACACTCTCAACACTCATACAAGATACATAAAATATTATCCCTATTTTATAGACGAGAAGACTGAGGCACAGAGAGATAGTGCTGAGAGACTTGAGTAAATAATTTGCTAAACCATTGTGTATGTTGGGGTCAGAATCAGTGCAGCTTAGCTTTCTACCTTTCTAACTTTTGATGAATACAAGCTAAAATATTGGACATGCTATAACCACTGTCTTTCTATGATCTACAGAGGTATGCCAATCAGCTTTCTTCTGTTCTCCAAGGATAATATCGCAAAAGCTCCTTGATTGTTTGTTTGCCCAAATAGAAATCTTGAAAGTGTTTCTATAAATGATGGCTTAGAAGGTCAGTGGCAGTTCTGATAGTTTTAAATAAATTGTGTTTTGAAATGATTGCTTTGGGATGGATCTCTTACAGTTAAGTGTTATATTGTGGGAATTGTCTGAATTTTCAAATATAATGAATTTTATTGATCATAAGAAGAAAATGTTTTGGATAATAATTCCACTGTTCTAAGTTTGCTGTTTGAAGTCTACATAGATTGGGTTAGTTTAAATGTTTGAAGTATTTGAATTGAATGCATTTGGGGTATAGGAAAGTGATTAAGTCCCCTCTGTCCCTGTTGTTGAGGGACCTTATGGGGCTGCATTGCCCAGCTTGAAGTGAAGTTAACCTGGAGTGTGTTTGAGGGTCTAGCTCCTGATGATTGCCTTTGAAGAATTTCTTGCAACCATTTGCTCTTAAGTCACTTGGAGGCTGGTCTATGTCTTTTGGAACTTATCAAGTGGCTCAGTGGTAAAGAATCTGCCTGCCAATGCAGGTGATGTGGGCTGGGAAGGTCCCCTGGAGGAGGAAATGGCAACCCACTCCAGCATTCTTGCCTGGGAAACCCCATGAACAGAGGAACCTGGAAGGGTATAGTTCATGGAGTCACAAAGAGTTGGACATGACTGAGTGCTCACGCACTATGTCTTTGAGGGCCCAGAACCCAGTAAGAACTCTGTCTGCGGTCCAGAGAACACATGAGAAAGTTTTGTTAGCCTGCCTTTCCTATATTCCTTCCCACATTCCTGGGCTAAGCTGGGATCTGAGAAGTGTCCATGAAGCTTGTCTGCGTACAACCACACAACTGGCTACTGTGCATGCCCTTGTTGTGAGAAAAGTCTTTTTGTTTGGGGGAGTAAGTAGGTAGAAAATGACCTGAGCCTTTCACGATAAAGGCATTTTGAAACCTCTCACTGCAGATTAAATGGTAGCCATCTGATATAATCTCCTATCCTCTCTAGAGATAGAATGGATTCAAATAATCAGGAAAGCTATGCTTGCACAGGTTTTATCTCTGCTGGTTCAGTAGAATCAGGGCTGAACCTAGTCGTTTTTTGTGCTGTTACATGCTGTGTTTACTTGTGAGCTACATTCCCCTGAAATATCCTATGACTCAGTATTCCCGGGTTAATTTCAGGTTTTTTCCAGTTGCTTTCCTTCTATATGCCCCAGGATGATTTTGTTTAAAACCACCTATATCTTTAGCTGTCACTTAAAAGCTGATGACTCCTAAAGAAAACAACTTCAGACCTTTTCTTTCCCCAAGCTGGGGTCCTGTATTGCCTACTGCTCATGGAACCCATCCAGGTAGATATTCCACTGGCTTCTCAAAAGCAACAGGCTTTAAACTAAGCTCATCATCTTCCTCACTATCTTCTCATTATCTTCCTCACTATCTTTTCTGCTCCTCTTTCTGTGTTTTTTACTTGTGTTTAGTGTGTATCAAACATCATTATGTATAAATTCTGACTCATTAAATGTAGGATGGTGTGAAGAATCGACACTGTTTGCAAATACCTGTAGTGGTTCTGATGCTTTTGGTCCACATACAACACTGAGAAAAGTAGCTTAGTGAATGCCTCTCTTTCCACCTCATCACATGAACTAGAAACCTTGGAATCATCCTAGACTCGTCTCTTCTGCTCAACTCACATCACAGAGGCTGCTATGTCCTATCAATTCCATTTCCTCAATGTGTTCTAAGTCAGCCCCTTTCTCTCTGTTCCCACTGCTGCCCACTTTGTTCTATCCTAGATCATCCCAACCGAATCTTTTTTCTTGTATCACTCTTGTCTCCATTAATTCACTTTCTCCAATGCCATGAGGATGATTATTCCAAAAGGCAAATATTGTATTGCTGCTTCCCTTCTCAAACATTTTCAGTGACTTTCTATTCTAAAGGATAAAGGTAAATTTTTAGCACGGCAATGAATTCTTTCATCCTCAGGCCCTGGCATATGCATTCAACTTTATCTCTGTGTCAGTCTCTTATATCAACCCATATTCCAAATACATCAAGCCATTTGTAAGCCTGAATATTTTTTTGTTTGTTTGTTTCTATAGTATCTTCCATGATACTATGACAGATAGTTTTTGTTCTTCAAACACCCTTCCTTTTCTTTGGCTGGCCCAATTTTACTTTGTCATCTGGTGAATCAAGTCAACCATTTCCAGTTTGGGGAAGACTTTCATGACCTTGGCGGACTGACTTAAATATGTCTCTGGTTAAATTTCTTTAGAACTCTGTGTCTATAGATAGCAGAGCATTTCTTGCAGAGTGTGGTGTTTACTGGTTTACTTCTTTGAAACTAGAATGTGACTTTATTGAGAGCCTTGATTGTGTCTTCAATTTCTTTGCGTCCAATACCTATCATGGTGCCTGGCATTTTTAGGGATATAAGAGATACTTGAGAATGACTAAATGGCCAGATTTTTTTAAACACTTTGGTAAGACTGTAGTCACACTGCTATTCAGTGTGTGGAGAAATGTCCTTTCATCATGGCCTTTGCAACACAAGTGACTCTCTTGCATTAGCAGTGGAAGGTTTCCATTAGTTTCGTTTTGGTTCCTCCCAGGGTCCAGAGGGATATGTGAAGATCAACATATTACTTTGTTATCCTTCCCAAAGTTGCTTTTGCAATATCTATTTTCTTAGAATACACAAAAGAAGCTGGTGTTCCATTGCTAAAATCAAAATCCAAGCGGAGCCTCCAAGTTGATTTTAAGGTGTGTATTTCAAACCTAATTTGTACCAAATCAAATGGAAATTTTAGGGAGGCTGCTTTCAGTTCAATATAGCAGTTGGATATTCCAGAGCAAGAGGGTGGGCAACTTCTTGTTATTGGAACTCACACAAAAGCCAGCTATTGTAAAAGTGATTCCTCCTTTTGGATGGAAGTGTGGGGTTAACAGCAACTTGCTTATCCAAACATTGTGTTCTCTTGTTTCTTATTAAGTATAATCCACATTCAACAAGGTTTATTGAGCAGCTATAATGACCCTGGAATTGTTTCACAGGCTTTGTATAAAAAGATGAGCAGGTCACTGTCCCTGTCATAGAAGAGACCAGCATCTAAACAAAAGAAAACTACTCTTAGAAGTCCCTTGTTGATAATTTCTCAAAGTCCTCTTTCATATCAAACAAATAAGAACAGAACTGGAAGGCAGGATGAAAGAAACTTCTGTTTTGAGGAAAAGAAATTTTCTTAAGGAATGCTGACATCTGTAGTGTTTTAAGTGAGAATGTACCAGTGCTCTGGAGGTACCTCATTTTGTTTTCTTAAAAAGAGCATATATATTTGTTTGATATAATAAAGGTTACCCTAGAAAATTTTGTGTTCACAGAACTAATGTGACTTTTGCCAACTGGGGCCTGTGGATGGAGGGCAGGGTGGAAAAACTGCCTCATGCAGAGCTAGACCAGGAAGGGCTAAGGAGTGGGCTCAGGGTCTTTTTGAGAGTAACCCCAGCAGAAAGATGTGATTAAGTGAAGTACTAAGTAGGATCTAGTAGGGGGTATCTTTGGTTAATTGAAAATTGCATCATCTGCAACTGAATCCTATTTCAGACTTTAAAAGTATGCCATTTTTCTGGTTTAAAAATCATTTGTATGAAAGAATGTGAAATGGTAACTTTAGGTAAAGGGGAAGGAAGTAGAACAACTGATTATTTTTCTTACCCCATATAAAACTTATTTGATTATTTATGATTTCCTCAGAGAGCAATAATTCCATTGTTTTCACCATAAAACACATATATGTCACTGATGAGTTGGCTGCAGATTCTTTCTGTAAATAGAGTATTCCTTGAATATGACATTGGCCATTCAAACATCTGGCATTTATGGGATAATTTTGGAGGCAGAGTTGTTCTGTTTCTTCCTATGCTAAGAAGCAGGACACATCTAAGATTTCCAGCATCACTGTCTCCCTGAGGCAAGCTGTTTTTTTGAGTTACTGTGGGCGATTAGATGATGGGAGGCAAGAAACTTTGCAGGCCTTGAAGTAGGCCTAGAGGAACAAACTCTGCAACTGCCCCTCACCCTGCAGCCAGGAGAGCTTCTATCAGGGGGTGGAACTTTAGAACTTAGAAAAGCCTCAGAGAGATTATTTGAACAGGGGGACTTATACTTTTTCAAAATTTATGAAAAATTTAACTCTCTTTTTGTCAATACCAGAAGCCAGGAGCTAGGTTCAGTAGGACTTTGGATAACTTTATTAAGGTCAATCACTGTGGACTTTCTACTGAACTGAAAGGGTAATGTAACATCCCTCCTTCTTGGAGGGACCACACTCTCAACCAGCTAGTGCTGAACAATCAGGGACTCCTGATTATTCCCCCTCAGTTCAGTACCAGCAGCCAGCTAACTTCCCTCTGCTCACGTGTCTGTAGCATGACAAGAAGCTGGAAGTTGAATTCAGCTTCCAGATGGAATATTCATAAAATTCAGTTACTTAATTTCACCAAATGCTGCAATTTGGACTATAATATACTGTTAAAATAAATCTCCATAGGAAGCAAATGTGATGATTATAGTATCATCATATATCAATTTGCCATAAATTACTCAGTAAATCACCTATAGAACTTAGAGAGGCCAACCCTAGATTTGTCTTGTTGTGCTTTATTATGCTAAACCATAAAGGGGTTTTGAGGGTACTACAATGGCGTAGTCTGGTTGTCAATGCCTATCCTGGAATTTCAACACAGGATAAGAATAATTAAAGACCAGTGTGCATGGGTCTCTACATAATATGCTAAGCCCTGTGGATGAACATGTGTGCTTAGTCCTGTCTGACCTTTTTCGACCCTGTGGACCGTAGCCTGCCCGGCTCCTCTATCCATGGAACTTTCCAGGCAAGAATATTGGAATGGGATGCCATTGCCTTCTCCAGGGTATCTTCCTGACCCAGGGATCAAACGTGTTTCTTCTTCACTGGCAGGTGGATTCTTTACCACTGTGCCGCCCTACAGAATAGGTTAAAGATGGGGTTTCCTTTAACCTGCAATTGTACTATTGATTTTTAGTTTGAATTGAGTCTAGAGTCTTAAGGATCTCAATCTCCAAAGAAGAAACTATACCCTTTAGAGTGAATTCTTGATTTTTTTATGTGTGTGTTCATGAGCTTTTGTGGGGAATTTAGGAAACTAGGTTTTATTCAGATTGGGATACTGATTGTCAACCAGGAAATCACTTAAGTTCTGTGGGCACCATTCCCTTATCTTTAAAGGAGAGAAAGTTGAATTTGATGCTTTATTTATTCTTGATCCAAAGTTATAAAGAAGTCCTTTACTCACTTTGATACAGATTCACTTTCCTGTCATTCATTCATTCAAGGATATTTAGAGTATGTACTTAAGTTTAAGTACTATGCTTGGAGAAAAACAATGGCACCCTGCTCCAGCACTCTTGCCTGGAAAATCCCATGGACGGAGGAGCCTGGTGGGCTGCAGTCCATGGGGTCGCTAAGAGTTGGACACGACTGAGCAACTTCACTTTTCACTTTCATGCATTGGAGAAGGAAATGGCAACCCATTCTGGTATTCTTGCCTGGAGAATCCAGGGATGGGGGAGCCTCGTGGGTTGCCATCTATGGGGTTGCACAGAGTCGGACATGACTGAAGTGATTTAGCAGCAGCAGCAGCAGGTTAAAGGATACCCCTATATTGGTGGATAGCATAGCCTTGCTTCCAAGCAGCCCAACATATATTATGTATGTGGAGAGTAGGGGTGATAGCTGATACAGATGAACCAATAACAAATATACAATGTAATGCATAATAATGAAGTAGTGGGTGCCTTGGAAATGCATAGGCTGGATAACTCACTTTGTCTTTGAGGTTAGAATAGATAAAGATGGCTTCTAAGAGGTAATGACATTGAAATTCAGCTTTGAAAGAGTTCTGCTGAGCAAGAAGATGAGGGTTTAGAGCAGCACATTGGGTCATATTCAGAGGAAAATCTTTGCACCAGGATTGATAGAACAAAGGAGAAAAAAAAAAGAGAATGAAAATGTTCTTATGGGACTAGAGGGAATTCACCATGATAGTACAGCCTGGAGAGGAAGGGGAAAATGGCAGGAGACTGCTGGAAAGTGGGATGAGGGCAGGTCATGAAATGCATTGTGCTTCAAAAGAAGGGAATTTGGATATTATTGTGAAGATTGGCAGGGAAATGGGAGCCTTTGAGGCAGTGGAGTAAAGTCATCAGCACTTTGCTTTAGAGGATCTTTGACTGCTGTGTGGGGCTTGGCTGAGGAACATTGGAGTGGAGGGGAAAACCAGTGGAGATGCTTCCATTTCTTGACAGGGCCACCAGCTGTGTAATTGGAGGAGTTTTCCAGGCTGGCAGATGTGCATCCTGGACGCTGCTGAGCTAGGGAGTGAGTGATGAGAGGGCACCAGATGCTGCTCTCTAAAGCGAGGCTCCCTCTGTGAGGCCCTCAGCAGGCCAGAGAGGAGCTGCTCACCGCTTCCTCTGAGTAAGGAACAATCTCATGTCCAGATTGGGGCTGGCAGTTGCAGACTCTCCAGGAATGGAGAGAGAGAGCCAACTCCCTCACAGGCTGATAGGAAGGAACTAAAGCTCCACGGGACACCATCAGTCAGGATTTGCTCATTGCCTGGCTGAGGTGTCCAAACAAGGCCATCCATATGCCCTGCAGTTTCTGTCAATGCCCTTGAATGACCTTGTCACTCTCAGCTTGTACTTTGTTGACTCACATGATACTTGGACTTGCCAAAGAGTGTGCAAACTCCTCCTGTGTTGAAAGCAGACATCTTGGTTCATGCTTCCAAAGGGCTGCAGGGCCCTGGACAAGGGACTACCAGACACCCAGGCAGATGATGCCGGGCTACCAAGGAAAATAGGCCTGGCTGTGCAGCTCAGGGCCCTTTGAGACTAGGTAGACAGAATTAGTGCACATACATGAGAACACAAATATTTGGCAGCTGTACCATATCCCATTCACATGTGGAGAGCAGAAAGTCCAGTGAGATGGGCTGGGGTTGGGCGATGAGGGTGCTAATCTCTCTGCTCACAAAAACCAGTGCTTGTGCCTCTTCTTTGCTGTGCTTTACTTTTGGGTTTCAGGCTTAACCACTTTGTCCATGCTTTAGCCTGTGTGAGGCCCATGGAAGGCACATGCTTTCTATGACTGTGGTGTCTTGGGTTGCATTTTGTCTCTCACCATCACATATGGCTATATGTTTAACTTCCTGGATTGTGATTCCTTGAAAAAGCAAATGCACTTATCCATCCTGGTTTTCCTGGACACTAAGCAGGATGGGTTTCTTGTACCCCCTACACACCAAATAAATGCTTCTTGGAATAAAAGGAACTATGAGCCAAGTATTTAGGTTTGGTCACTCAACCTGTAGTCAGAGTAGCTGCCATCGGTCTTGTGATTTAAATTATTGGATTCTAAACTTTGGTGGTTTCAAGGTAGATGAAATCCTAGACACAGAACAGTTTCTGGGGGGCTCAACAACTCTTGCCTGGAAAATCCCATGGATGGAGGAGCCTGGAAGGCTGCAGTCCATGGGGTCGCTGAGTGTTGGACATGACTGAGCAACTTCACTTTCACTTTCACTTTCATGCATTGGAGAAGGAAATGGCAACCCACTCCAGTGTTCTTGCCAGGAGAAACCCAGGGATGGGGGAGCCTTGTGGGCTGCCGTCTGTGGGGTCGCACAGAGTCGGACACGACTGAAGCGACCAGCAGCAGCAGCAATAAAGCATCTGCCAGCAATGTGGGGACTATCTACAACGCAGGAAATGTGGGTTAGATCCCTGCGTCAGGAAGATTCCCTGGTGAAGGAAATGGCAACCCAGTCCAGTATTCTTGGCTGGAAAATTCCACAAACAGAAGAGCCTGGCGGGCTACAGTCCATGAGGTCACAACAGTCAGACATGACTTAGCGACTAAACCACCGCCACCACCACAGCCCACAGCAACCGACAGATCTATGGAAAACAGTTTCACATGTTCACAGTATCCCTGGAGACCACTCACTGATCATTAGTCATCATCTCACAGCCTGTTCCCCACACACCAGGCCTCAGTGTCAGGCTCTGTGCTCAGTGCTTCATATTTGACATATCTTAATTCTCACCACACCCTGGAAAAGTAATATTCTATTTTTAAGATGTGGACAGCTAGGCTCATGGGGGTTACATCCTTTGTTCAAGTTTAAGTCTCATTAGAGCTGATACTCAAATCAAAGAACTACCACAAACTCTAAACTCTCCTAGCCCAGGGATAATGACAGATGGTTGCTGTGACTTCCTGGTATGTACAAGTATGATCTTGAATAAAAGGAAGAGGGACGTGATTGTGGCAGAGGGGGCCATTTCTGGGCAGGACAGTAGAAAGCAATAGTGCATGTGTGTGTGTGTGTGTGTGTGTGTGTGTGTGTGTGTGTGTGTGTTAGAGTAGGGAGTTGCTGGCTGCAGGTCTCTTGGCCCTCTGGCTGACAGCTAGAGCGAGATAAACACCAATCTTACAACTTGGTGAGTGTGTTTGGACCATGTAAGGTGACCTGAACAGGTGGTACCTGGTCTCCATCACGTTGTTACATTTATGCTACAAACTTATTTAGGGGAACAGAGAAGCTGTTTCTCTGCATGGTTTACCCAGATTGGAAGGGTTTGAGGGGAGAAGCAGCAGGTATAGAAGATGGGAAGTGTAGAAACAGCAAGAGATAAAGCAATCAAAGAGCCACTAATTACTAACATTGTTGAAATAGTCTGTGTTTCAGTTTCTGAGACAGCAGATATAATCATTCTTTCCTCTGCGTGTCTTGGGTCCATGGAAAAGATAGTATTCTCAAATGTGCTTGAAGTTTGTCAGAGCTGTGTGAACTGAAGGTGTTATTACTACAGTGTAGCAATTTTTACTCTGCCAAACACCTTGGTATTTTAAACGCAGTCAAGAAGTTGAGACACAATTTTCCAAAATTCTAAAGTTTTTGTTGGGAGAGTAAAATATGCTCTTTAATGCCTCATTTATAATTCTAGAGAAAGTTCTCCTTTCTCCCCTGTGGACTATGTTTTGGAAGATGAAGGTAGAAATATAGAGCTGAGCACACAGCGTTGATTTGCCTGTTTCCATTATTTTTTCTTTGTGGGAGGGAGATGGCGATTTTGCTTAAAAAGGTCTGGAAAACAACCCCCATCCCCAATCTAATTAAAATCATTTTCCTGGTGATGTTAGACAGAATTTTTAGAAATCTTTGCCACTGGCAGAAGAAATGGCTGGAATTTTTTAAGGCAATCTATCAACAGCACTGAATTTTCTGTTTTTACCTGCATAGTAAGTGTACAGTAATCCCTTTCATCCTGGCAGGTTTAATTCATCCAGTGAAGCTGTGAGTGGTCACTTTCAGATATGGCTCTTACATGATCAAGGCCTGCTGTGACAGGGAGAAAACAAAAAGATAAATTGTGGTCATGCAGCAGAACAAATGATTATAGCCCTACCTGGCTTCACTACTCTCCCCTAACAAAACAAGTGCTATGAGAATTGATCTGTTTACAGAGAGACAACTTCAGAGCATAATGACCCATTCCTGGCTTACCACGTACTCTAGACTCATTAAATCCATTTCAGTCTTCTGTCTCCTTTGTTGAAAAAGCTCTCAATAGCACTACTGGCTGAAACAACTCAAATTAGTAACTTGGCTTTTAAGAATCTCCATTGTTTTGTTGGTATCTGCACAACTCATTTAATGGAGTTAAATCAAATGAAATTGCACAAGCATTAACCTTACCAAACAAAGAAATGTGCAACAAACTTTGTGATTGAATTTTGGCTGCATTTTTCAAATAGTATCTCTTATCTTGCAGTCCTTTTCCATCTGAATAAAGCCTATAATTCTGAATGGCAGAAGTTGTAGCAACCAGAGCTTATTTGGATCAATCCTTATGGGTAATGTCCATCTATGGCCTGGGTTTGAAATGTTCAATTTGTCTTCTTTTTCTATAGAGTTCAGTAATCAACAAATTTCAGACATAGGTTTTAGGGGGAGAAAAGTTGTGATCCTGAGATGTGAAATATCTTGAAATAAAGTTTTACTCTAAGATCACTATGGAAAGTGTTTCCTTTCCATTCTCTAGCAATCATTAAAACTGTTCTTAGCTAAGAACACTACATAGGAGTGGGAAAAATATGAACTTCTGGCTTTATGTTGTAATAAATTCAGTGAGATGGGAATACCAGACCACCTGACCTGTCTCTTGAGAAACCTATATGCAAGTCAGGAAGCAACAGTTAGATAGAACTGGACATGGAACAACAGACTGATTCCAAATAGGAAAAGGAGTATGTCAAGGCTGTATACTGTCACTGCGCTTCTTTAACTTAATGCAGAGTACATCATGAGAAACACTGAGCTGGAAGAAGCATAAAGTGGAATCAAGATTGCTGGGAGAAATATCAGTAACCTCAGACATGCAGATGATATCACCCTTATGGTAGACAGTGAAGGAAGAACTAAAGAGCCTCTTGATGAAAGTGAAAGAGGAGAGTGAAAAAGTTGACTTAAAGCTCAACATTCAGAAAGCGAAGATTATGGCATCCGGTCCCATCACTTCATGGCAAATAGATGGGGAAACAGTGGTTGACTTTGGTTTTTTGGGCTCCAAAATCACTGTAGATGGTGATTGCAGCCATGAAATTAGAAGACGCTTACTCCTTGGAAGGAAAGTTATGACCAACCTAGGCAGCATATTAAAAAGCAGAGATATTATTTTGCAAACAAAGGTCCATCAAGGAGATCAGTCCTGGGTGCTCACTGGAAGGACTGAGACTAAAGCTGAAACTACAATATTTTGGCCACCTCCTGAGAAGAGTAGACTCATTGGAAAAGACTGATGCTGGGAGGGATTTGGGGCAGGAGAAGAAGGGGATGACAGAGGATGAGATGGCTGGATTACATCACCGACTCGATGGACATGAGTTTGAGTGAACTCCAGGAGTTGGTGATGGACAAGAGGGCCTGGCGTGCTGCAATTCATGGGGTCACAAAGAGTTGGACAATACTGAGCGACTGAACTGAACTGAACTGAAGTTCAGTGAGATCCTGGAATAAAGAATACATCCATGATGTCATTAGATAAAACATTTTTATGCTTCAAAGGGCACTACTAAGAAAGTGAAAGGACAATCCACAGAATGGGAGAACCATTTCAAAAATCATACATCTGATATAATAATTATTTAAAATCAATTAAAAAATAAAAGGTCAGAATAGACATTTTTCCAAAGAAGATATACAAATGGCCAATAAGATTTGAAAAGATGTTCAACATTATTAGCCATCAAGGAAATGCATTTCAAGAGTACAGTGAGATACTACTTCATACTAATGAGGATAACTAAAGTCAAAAAGACATAATTGGAGAAAATTATAATTCGAAAAGGTCCATGCACCTCAGTGTTCACTGCAACACTATTTATAATAGTCAAGACATAGAGGCAACCTGAGTGTCCATCAACAGAGGAATAGATAAAGAAGATGTGGTGTGTGTATATATGCATACATAAACACTATGGACTATTACTCAGCCATGGAAAAGAATGAAATGATGACATTTGCAGCAAAATGGATGGACCTAGGGTGACTTAGCAGCAGCAGCAGCAGCAGCAGAGCTTATCATGGTAAGTGAAGTAAGTCAGAGAAACAATTATCATGTGATATAGCTTATATGTGGAATCTAAAAATGATACAAATAAACTTATTTACAAACCAGGAATAAACTAACAGACACTGAAAGCAAACTGATTTTTACCAAAGTGGAAAGTGGAGAGTGATAAATTGGGAATTTGGGATTAATAGATACACACTGTTATATGTAAAACAGATAACCAACAAGGACCTACTGTATAGTACAGGGAACTATATTCAATATCTTATAGTAACCTATAATGGTAAATAATCTAAAAAGAATATATATGTATAACTGAGTTACTTGGCTATATACCTGAAACTAACAGAACATTGCAAATCGACTATATGTCAATAAAAATTTTTTAAAATAGATAATGACAAGTGGTAATGAGGAGGTAGAGAAATTAAAATCTTCATAAATTTCTGGTGAAAATGTAAAATGATGCAACTGCTTTAGCAAACAGTTTGTCAGGCCTTCAAATGGTTAAGTAGAGAGATTTTTAAAAATCAATTGGAAATCTTGAAGGGAAAAAAATGCAGTCTTATATGTGAACCCTTCATACTCCTTATTTGACCAAACACAGCTAAATCCCAAAACTGGGTGAGATGACACAGAAGAATTATCTTTCAATGCTTTATGCCTTTGTAACCAAGGAACACATTTTGTGGGAAATGCGATAGTTTCTAAGTAATTCCTGTAATGGCCAAAGCAGGTAGTGCAGAGACTTGGAACTAAAAGGAAAAACAAAAACAACAAACAACAGAGGAAAAGACCCATTTCTAAAGTGCAAGAAGCCTTTGAGTCTGATGTTTTTGTTCCACCTGATTCGAGGGCTGGTAGTGACTTTCTGTGGGCCTGTTTGTCTGTTGTTGGGAGATAAAGAATCAAAGCTCTGCCCATGGCTGCTTTCCTTAAGACTGCACCTTACTGAAGGTTTTTGTGTGTCAACTGCCTCTGTAGTGTGCATGGGATAGACATTGTCAGAAAGTATGACAGTCTACAGGCTGAGGCAACACTGGAAACTATCCAGCCATCCTGCAGAGCATGCACAAAAGAGATGTATAAAGCAGGGCTTTATTTTGACAGGAAAGCCTTACTGGAACACATTTTAAAAATTCTTTAAAAAGTCTTTGTTTGGCACATGAAAGTGAAACTACCAGGGGAAGACGCAGAAGTTAGACACAGCTGAAGTCCAAACTTCAGGGCAGTACCTGTTTTTCATTCTTTCTCATTGTCTTCCTCATTGGATCAGCTTTCCTGTTTCCATTCACTACCTTAGTGATTGATGAAGGAGAAAAGGGAATCTCAGAAGAAAAAGACATATAAAGTTCCTACCAATGAATTGGATTTAAATACCATCCAGGTGTCTGATAAAACAAACAAACAAAGACTCTAAAACAATAGCACCATTAATCAGAAACCTGCTCTCTATTTATGCTATGGCTTAATCAAAGGATTTAGGATTATAGGAAAATTTGCCCTTCCACTCATCCTCTTTTTGGTTCAAGAGTGTGTTTGAAGAGCTTAATTAAAAAATATAAAATATAAAGAACTAGGAGAGACTGAAACAGAAGTCCTTCAGAGCTAGAGCTCAGAGATTTTTGCCATATGCTTTCTTAATATGGCTTATCTATGCTGTGTGCTTGTTGGCATATTGTTTTATTAATTGGTGCTGACTTTTCTGCATGCTAATCAGTGGATACATGCAGATATTGATGTTAATTATTGTCCTCTTTTTAAAAAGAAACAAAACCAAAACTCTTCTTGTGTGAGGCATTCTTTGGCATGTATGTTTATAGGTAATTTGGCTGCCCACTTGGGCTGACCTCTTATGATATTAACAGACAGTTTAGTGTAACACCTTATATGCTGTAGGTGTTTCCACAAAGGAATTAATACCAGGCCTGTAAAAAAGTCAAGTAGCCTATAAATATTTTCTACACATGTTGAAATAGGTTGTCTTTGGGAACAGACAGCAGGGATGGTTTCACTGTATCTCATTTCAGTGAGAACTCAAAGAACCAGGCAGATACCTGTACTCCAAGATCACATTGTCATATCCACCTTTGGCTTCTGGTGTACTTAGCACTTGGTGATGGCGAACTGTTTCCAGAATACTATTAATATCTAGAGAACCTGGATTGCAGATAATGGACTTTGAGCTTGGATGAGATCCTTAATCTCTTTTTAATTCTGGTTTCCCTTTTTCAAGTAAGAAATTGGACCAGATGAACTCTCACATTCTTTCTAGTTCTCAGATTCCATTATTCCATGATTTATATTCTGCTACCTCAGGACTTCCATTCTTAGAACAGGTCAAGTCTAAATTACATAAATTAAAATGTAGAACAGTAAAGCCTATAGGACAGAAAATTATACTTATCTTTGTTTTCCTTATTAAAAAGGAACATATGTTTGCATATAAAGAGAAACATAAACACATATATATGCAATACATTAACATAATCTTTTTATTAGTAATTGAATTGAACTTTGATAATGGAACTGGACCAGACCACCTGACCTGCCTCTTGAGAAACCTATATGCAGGTCAGGAAGCAACAGGTAGAAATGGACATGGGACAACAGACTGGTTCCAAATAGGAAAAGGAGTACATCAAGGCTGTATATTGTCATCCTGCATATTTAACTTCTATGCAGAGTATATCATGAGAAATGCTGGGCTGGAAGAAGCACAAGCTGGAATTGAGATTGCTGGGAGAAATATCAATAACCTCAGATATGCAGATGACACCACCCTTATGGCAGAAAGTGAAGAGGAACTAAAAGCCTCTTGATGAAAGTGAAAGAGGAGAGTGAAAAAGTTGCAAGATAGAAATGAAAAATACCTTTGATGGATTATCAATGGACTCATGGAGAAGGAAATGGCAACCCACTCCAGTAGTCTTGCCTGGAGAATAGATGGAGGAGCCTTATAGGTCAGACACGACTGAGCTACTTCACTTTTCACTTTCATGCATTGGAGAAGGAAGTAGCAACCCACTCCAGTGTTCTTGCCCAGAGAATCCCAGGGATGGGGGAGCCTGGTGGGCTGCTGTCTATGGGGTCGCCCAGAGTCGGACACGACTGAAGCGACTTAGCAGCAGCAGCAGCAGCAGCGGCAGTGGACTCAATGTGGCCAATGAAAAAAATCTGTGACCTTGAAGGTAGGACAATAGAGACTTCCCAACCTGGAATGTAAAAGGAAAAATGAAAAAAATCAGAATAGAACATCCAAGAATTGTAGAACAATTTCAGCAGTTGTAGCATACATAACTGGAGTAACAGAAGAAGAAAAAAGAGAGTAGCAGAAGAAATAATTGAAGCAATGATGATCGCAACCTTCTCAAATGAATGACATATCAAATCATAGATCCAAGAGCTGAGAGAACACTAAGCAGAATAAATATAAAAAACACAATAACAAAAGACCCAACAAAACTATGACCTTGGTATATTATAGTTGATTTACAGAAAACCCAAAACAAAGAGAAGATTTTTCACAAGAGTTAAAAAACAAAAAAAGCCAAAACACACCTTATCTATGGAAAAACAAGGATAAGAATCCATGAAAATAAGAGAACAAAGTGAAATATTTAAAGTTTTGAAAATAAAAAACCCCACCAACCTAGAATTCTATATCAAGCCAAAATACCCTTCAAAATTAAAAAGCAAATAGATTTCCTTAAACAAAAACCAAGGGAATTCTTTGTCAGCAGATTGGCCTTGGAAAAAATAATAAAAGATTATTCTTCAGGGTAAAGGAAAATGATAAAGGTAAAACATTTGTATCTACATAAAGAAAGGAAGTATATTGGAAAAGGGATAAATGAAGGTAAAATAAAATATTTTATTTAAAAGATAACTTTTAAAATTGGCTGAACATTAGACACATATGCTATTGCTGCTAAGCCACTTCAGTCATGTCCGACTCTGTATGACCCCCGTAGATGGCAGCCCACAAGGCTCCCCTGTCCCTGGGATTCTCCAGGCAAGAACACTGGAGTGGGTTGCCATTTCCTTCTCCAATGCATGAAAGAGAAAAGTGAAAGTGAAGTCGCTCAGCTGTGTCCGACACTCAGCGACCTCATGGACTGCAGCTTTCCAGGCTCCTGCATCCATGGGATTTTCCAGGCAAGTGTACTGGAGTGGGGGTGCCATTGCCTTCTACGTTAGAATCATATAGAGAGCTTAAAAATTCTTATGCCCAGGCTACATCCCAAAACAATTAAATCAAAATTTGGGGGCTTGGACCCAGACAATCTTCTCAATCTTCTATTAAAAACTCTTCAGGTGATTTCAATATGCATGCAGTAAAGGTTAAAAAAAAAATGGGTTGGTGGTTCCATGATGGAATCCACTGTGTATGTTTAACATCTCCAGAGGGGAAGTCTAAAGAACACTCTAATTTAGAACTCCTGCACATAAAAGTAAGAGGATTTATAAAGTTATTTGCTGCTTTTTTTTGTTGAGTTTTCACCCTAGAGAGGCTGTGAGTTCATCAGAATCAGATAAGCCATGTTGTGCTTATCTTTGTCAGCACAGACTAATGTGTGATAAATATTTGTTTAGTGCATGAATACATTAAAAAAACACTCTTACTTATGCAACTTTTTGCCTCAACACTGTCTACTACAAGATGCTTGGAATCTTTCTAGTATTTGTGAACTGTTTAGGGGTTTCTGGAAGGGGCAGAGAAGGGCTGTATCATTGCAGTGGCAGAGGAAAATCACTTTACCCTTCATCTGTCTTGCTTGCTGGCTCACCCATTTTCTTTTTCCATTGCCCCTAGTCTTGTCCTTCACTCAGGCTCTGCCTTCTCCTACTGCATCCTATGGGACAAATACTCTGTTGATTGAGAGGAAGTGTATTTCATACTCCCCAGAAATGTGAGTATTGTAAGAAAACAGCCCACATCTAGCAAAGGTGATGCAAAGTAGTCTCTGTCAAGATTTTTTTTTAAAAATTAACTTGGAGCAACTAATTTTTAAAAATAGGGGAACTACCTATGATGTTGGTAGTTCACTCAGTCACTCAGTCATGCCCAGCTCTTTGCAACCCTACAGACTGTGGCCTGCAGACACTTGTTTTCAGGGGATCTTCTAGGCAAGAAAACTGGAGTGGGCTGCCATTTCCTTCTCCAAGGGATCTTCCCAACCCGGGGATCAGTCTGTGTCTTCTGCATTGGCAGGTGGATTTTTATAGCTGAGCCACCAGGGAAGACTGAGGAATTACTTATAGCAGATGCATATTGTGAGGTTTTAAAGGGATACGATTCTTCTTTGAGTGGGAGACACTGTTCATCAGCAAGTAGAGAATGACAGGCAATATTCAAGAGGGGGAGATCATCATCATTGAATCCCTCTTCTCCCCCTCACCCATATTGCTCTGGCCACACTGGATACCATCTTGTCTGCTGAATGTTCCAGGCAAGGCCTACCGTTCTACCTGAGAGCCTTTGATTGAACTGAGCTGTTTTTCCCACTTGGATGCTCTTCCCCAAGAAATCTGCTTAGCTAATTCCTTGTCAAGTTCAAGTCTTCCTCCTAGAGGTTACACTCATCACACTCTTGTTCTCATTGCCCTAATCTACTTTTTCTTTTCTAAGGTATTAATCACAACCTGCTGACATTTAAGCTGGATACTCATTTTTAAATTTTTCTTTGTTTCTACTGTCTGGAATGTAAGCCCTGCAAAGTCAGGCATCTTAATCTGTTTTGTTCACTGATGTCCGTAAGGCCCCAGAACAGGTCCTGGCAGATAGCCGGTGCTGAATAAACAGTTGAATGAATGAATGAATGACAGAAAAGGATTCCAAGAGCAACTGGAAAAACTAGAGAAACACAGAGTTTGGAGGAAGAAGCTAGGGAACTGTGCAGTAAAAGCCTGGGGTGGAGAAAATAGGATGCAGCATCCAGCATCTGTGGAGAGAGAAAACATGTCCAGGTCAGTGAAAGAGGAGATATAGAGAAGTCAGCTATGAGGAATGAGGTTGGGGTGTCAATGCAGTTTTGATTAAAGTTAAAAGGGAGAAATTATGGGCCAGTGGAAGAGACTTATTACTCTTGAGGAATCCAGAAAAAGGCTAAAGATGGTAATTTAACTTGGGAATTGGAGATGGAAGTGTGTAGATACTAATCATTTATAAGCTAAAAGTTCAGGATTTTAGAATTAGGCTAGAGAAGACAAAAGGGCATTTAAGGAGAGTGCTGACAAGCAGTGCCTGGAAAGAATTGTGCTTAATATATTTATACCTGAGCTGTCACTAAAAATGGTAATGGTGCGATTGAGTGCTTTAATTAAATCTGAGCTGTGCTGACCGTACAATGTGAAAGTGTAAGCATTGTGGTACTTCAGTGGAATATGATTTGTGTGAAATTCCTTCACTCTCTGGCTGCCCCTCTGACTTGTATGTGCTGAACTACTCTGAATAACCAATGGTTGTGGCTGGATGATGTTAGAGGAAGCAATCTAGAAGGAATGCCCTAGGGATATCAGAAACTGGGAAGCAGACCCAAACCAAGGGTGTGGGGTTGTACAGCCATGTGTGAGGGCATGTACACATGCAAACACACACAGACACAGACACACATACACACACACACACCTAGTCTGGACCAATAGGAATCATTTCGTACTATTCAGTTCCGTTCAATTGCTCAGTCATGTGAGGTTTTAAAGGGATATGATTCTGCTCTGAGTGGGAGTCACTGTTCATCAGCAAGTAGAGAATGGCAGATGATATTCAAGAGGGGGAGATCATTGAATCCTTCCTCTCTTTGTGGCCCCATGGACTGCAGCATGTCAGGCTTCCCTGTCCATCACCAACTCCCAGAACTTGCTCAAACTCATGTCCATCAAGTTGGTGATGCCATCCAACCATCCCATTCTCTGTTGTCTCCTTCTCCACCTGCCTTCAAGACTATTGGTTAGGCCACAAAGTTCATTTGGGTTTTTCTGTCACATCTTATGGAAAAACTTAATGAACTTTTTGGCCAACCCAATATTTCTGTTTGCCTCATTAGATCTTAGTAGAGTGATAAGTAAGTACTTGGAATTGATAGCATTGGTATTTGGGGGTGGCTTAGTGGTTCAGGGAACATTGTTTTTGGCAGAGTTCAAAGAGGATGGGATTTAAAAGGTGGTTTTTATAGTTCCCTACATTATCCCACCCTGTACTGGAAATGAGAAGGTAAGCTGACCCCAGGACTATTAGGTAATACCGTTTGATTGATCATGTAAAACTGCTTGGACATCATGCTTTATGTCTTACCAAGGAAAGGAATTTCTTTAAAACCTTTTCTTTAAAACTGCACCATGATCGACTGGATCTTCAGTAAATATGAGCAGCATTTTTTTTTATTAATTAATTAATTTATTTTAAATTACAATACTGTATTTGTTTTGCCATACATTGACACGAATCAGCCATAGGTGAACACAATCTCCCAATGCCCGCAGCCCCCCCCACCTCCCACCCTACATCCTCTACTTGTTATCCTGTGCGTCCGCCCCTGCATCCCCCTGCATCCTCTTGACATAGTTGGCGCTTCGTTTCTTCCGTTCTGTTTCTTGCCATTCTCCCAAACCATCCCACCCTTCCCTCCCCTCAGGTCCAAGTCCACTCTATACCTCTGTGTCTCTAAATCTCTCCTGCTGTCGCTGCTGCTGCCGAGTCGCTTCCAGTTGACTCTGTGCAACCCCATAGACGGCAGCCCACCAGGCTCCCTGTCCCTGGGATTCTCCAGGCAAGAACACTGGAGTGGGTTGCCATTTCCTTCTCCAATGCATGAAAGCAGAAAGTGAAAGTGAAGTTGCTTCAGTTATGTCCAACTCTGTGCAACCCCATAGACGGCAGCCCACCAGGCTCCCCTGTCCCTGGGATTTTCCAGGCAAGAGTACTGGAGTAGGTTGCCATTGCCTTCTCCATTGTCTATCCTAGTCTGGGAAAATGAGGTATTTCTGGTAAGTCAGACAGTTCCACCTGCCACGGGGATTGTGTGATTTGGGAAGGGTAGAGGGTGAATGGATTGAAGGATCAGGGTGGAGTGGCACTGAGTTATAGCTATTACATCTTCCTTCAGCTTATTCTTCCTATTATCCTTCTGAAATGGCTCTTAAAAATAAGTGAGTGGCCACTAATACTATCATGCAAAGTTTTTTGAAGTTAGAGTACAATTTCCTCCTTGTCTTTGAATCTACTGATGAGCTTTGATCCCTGGCATCTTCCCAATATTGTCTGCCTTTGATTGCTGACATAATGGATATGTTGTTATTTTCTGTAAACTCTACAAACAGGTCTTACATAACCTAATTAGCACTGAGGTTAATTAATAGAGAGGAAATTGGCCTCTTGAAAAAGTGCAGATTTGTATACAATGTCATTACACACTGAAGGCTGGAAGCAGAAAGAAGGAAATATAGAATGCTGTTTTTTAGGATTAATAAGACTAGGCTCCTTTTATGTACTTATTGAAAAGTAGAATATGAACCCTGGTGTATTGCATTGTAAAGAACATTCTGGAAACAGCTGAGATACTCTTCATCAATAAGATGCTATGGCAAGCTTTTCCCTTCTAAATTATTGACTCTTTAGTGCTTTGGGGAAATAACTTTAAAACCTGGAAGATATAAAACCAAGCTCTTCCTGGCCCAAGGATGTATACAAAGTGATTAAAAAAAAAAAAAAGCCAGTGTAGATGATGTCAGTGGTTTAAACATTAAGCTCATTAGTCCTTATATACTATATTAAAAAAAAAAACTAGCAAGAGAAATGTCTACTCTATGGAAACAAAAATACACAGAATTTATAATGTTAGTCATTTCTATCCATTGCCAAATGAAAAGGACTATTTTTTTAGCTCTTTAAATAAAAATTATGAAAGAAAAATGACTTACTTAGTGTTCTAGATGTCATTATGATGATTCTAAACAAAGAACACAACACACACAAAGGGAATGTTTAGTGATTGTGATTTCATTCTTGACCAGATAGGGGACTAAAAGGATGAATATTTTCCCATCTATATCCCACCAGTATTCAGGTGTGAACACTTACTGTAAACAGTAGATAATTTTAATAGTTTTATGGACTTCTGTAAGAGCTTCCCATTAGTGAATATTTTAAGTAGTCAGTGTATAAAATACATGATGATGGAGGAAGTTGAAGGGCAAAAATTAAACTGTGTCCCCATATCTGAGTGTGAGAGGTTCAGGAAAATGGAAGCAGGCAGAGCAACAAAGAAAGGATGCTGTGGGAATTTCAGAGGAATTGTTCTACATCTTGGGCAATTTTATTTTCAGCAGATTCAAAAGGTAGAATGAAAATGGTAGCTATGGAACTGGTCCCAGAGTATCGGTCCCAGAATATCTAAGGAGAAGGCTGGCCAGGAAGACGGCTGGGGGAGAGACGGAAGCTGTGGGAAGAGCATCCAGGAGCCAAAAATAGATTTGATTTTTCTGTTTTGTCCAATTTCTAGGTAAAAGTTCCCCTTGTGCTGGGGAGAGATGAAAATACATTTCTTATGCCAGACTGAACGTTTGGCCAGAATACAATCGCCCTTTGGCTGCTAACAATCTGTACACCTTTAGCAAACCCAAGTCTTGATATTATAGTGCACTGGAAGCAGCTGGCTTCCTAGAGCTTCATTTTGACACTTGGAATAGTGATGTTAAAACCACTTACTTTCTGAAAGAATAGTTTGGGGAAGGCAAGAAATGGTATCTGTTTGTGTTAACAGACTGCTTAGTTATAAGTTGCTCTCAAAGGTCAGATTTTGAGGCTTCCTACCATCTCTGATAACAACTATAAATATATTTGCAGCTTTATTATATTTTCCTATTTTTTTCTTCATTTTGGCTATTCTTTTGGTTCAGAAAATGTATCAGGGCCCATTACTTACTATTTACATCGGTTTGTTACTTAAACCTCTTTAGACCTTGAAAATGTGAAGTCTTGAGGGGAAATTAATCTGATATTTGTTAGGGTTGGAAAGATACCATGAAGGTCAAGTTTTATCATTTTATTTACTGAGAGATTCTTAAGACATTTTACAAAGATCATTGTGCCTGAGCTGGAGAATGAAGGAGGACTAAGCATAAATAATTAGCAACTGTGAATACTGAATTAGCTCTAAGGACAGCATTCCTTATTTTGGGTTTCCATTGTTTAGAACTATTAACAGAGTCTGAAACCTAGGCTAACAGTGAGTAACAGCTTTCATGAAGACATTGAGCCTTTTAGGGACAAGCATGATGACACGCCAAGCTGTCGTTGGAGGGGTTGCTCTCCTTCAGGAAGTAGCTGGCCTGTGCAATGTGATAGCAGAGCAACTGGCGCTGAAACATAGGGAAGACCACATAGCTGTAGCTGGTCCCATAAAGGGTGGCTGAACTTTCCTACACACTTGAAATAGACATGAATAATTTTCTAGTGACCTTGTAGGGGGCAGTTTATTACCACTGAAAAAAGGAGGATATTTGTTTACCTTTTAGCAGCACAAAAAAGCTAAAATGTACTCAGACAATGCCAAGATCTGATACTGAAATTTAGCATGTGATAGCTTTAGAAGGCTGAGCAGAAAGGCTAGATTTTAATAAGTCCTTTAAATGTCATGCTCAGAAATTATATTATATTGTAGATTATCCCAATAAACAACTCTAGAATATTTGTAAAAAGGATCCCTTATAGTTGGGAGGCAGGATAGTTCTTCAGTACAAACTTGTATACCTGTCCATGCACTATCAATTAAATGGAACAAAAATTTATTTGGACCTGCTATATGGTAGACATTATGATAGACTTAGTTCCTTCCTGACAAAGGAAAACAAAAGACAGGTGTAAATGGATGTTCTGCTGACAGTGTAACTTGTACTATTCTTTCTTTGTCCTAGTTGGTAAAGGGCTGGAATATGACTTTGTTATGGTGGCTCTGAGGTTAAAGCATCTGCCTGGAATGTGGGAGACCCGGGTTCGATCCCTGGGTTGGGAAGATCCCCTGGAGAAGGAAATGGCAACCCACTCCAGTACTCTTGCCTGGAGAATCCCATGGAGGGAGGAGCCTGGTAGGCTACTAGTCCACGGGGTCGCAAAGAGTCAGACGCGACTGGGTGACTTCACTTTCACTTTACCCTTCAGTTCAGTTCAGTTCAGTTGCTCAGTCATGTCCAACTCTTTGAGACCCCATGAATCGCAGCACACCAGGCCTCCCTGTCCATCACCAACTCCCGGAATTCAGTCAGATTCTCATCCATCAAGTCAGTGATGCCATCTAGCCATCTCATCCTTGGTCGTCCCCTTCTCCTCCTGCCCCCAATGCCTCCCAGCATCAGAGTCTTTTCCAGTGAGTCAGCTCTTCACATGAGGTGGCCAAAGTACTGGAGTTTCAGCTTTAGCATCATTCCTTCCAAAGAAATCCCAGGGTTGCTCTCCTTCAGAATGGACTGGTTGGATCTCCTTGCAGTCCAAGGGACTCTCAAGAGTCTTCTCCACACCACAGTTCAAAAGCATCAATTTTTGGCGCTCAGCCTTCTTCACAGTCCAGCTCTCACATCCATACATGACCACAGGAAAAACCATAGCCTTGACTAGACTTAGGAGAGTATATTATTTTTCAGGCAGTGAAGATAGCTCCCTTTTCACAAAGGTGGCCATAGTCCCATTCTTCCTGCCCCAATTTAACTTCCCCTACTAAGCTGGCAAGTAGGGTTGATATACTTTGGTAGTAGGGCAGAAAGCCCTGTTTTTCAGGGTAAAGAGTGGTCAGAAGTCTATGGAGATGCCTCTTCTGTACAACCACTGGGAGGATGATGTGTAACTTGATTATCTGTGAGAGGAGATGTACTGAGACACTTTGCCTCTCAGAGGGTGAAAAGGAAAGTTGTTTTCAATCTAGCAGATGAGAGTGTGCTAAGATTAAATAAGATTGGAGACTGGGCCTGTAAGGACAGGTGTGGAATCATCTCTGACACAGCATTCCTAACTTGGCTGATGCCCAAGATGTGGTGAATATGAAGCTCTCAAAGCCTTGGGAATCCAAGTGTGGGACAGTCTCAGCTGAGATAATTTTCCAGGAGTGGTCTCATTCTCTTTTGAAATTCCACAATTGGCCTATGGAAAGACTTGGTGTTCTGCCCTTACTCTCTGCATAGGACATTCCAGATCAATTAGAAGCATTAGGTAAGTACCTCCTCAGCTCCTCCCTGTGGTACTTCCAAATCCTGCCTCCTCAGCTCCTCCTCTCCTCTTCCCCTTTTATATTAGGGAGGTGTTCTTTCTCCAGGTACAGGCCAAGGCTTTCTGTCCTCAGAACATTCCATACTTAACCCATCTCTAGCTTGTATGTTTAGTTATGATTCCTCAACTCGAACCTTTTCATCCATATTTAAACCTTAACAAATTTTTTGAAAATAAAACCTCCTTCAGCTCAAATCTTTTGCAATTAGTTTCTCATTCTCTTCAAGACCTCAGTTCATTTCACTCTCTCAGTTGTGTCCAACTCTTTGTGACCCACGGACTGCAGCATGCCAGGCTTCCCTGTCCATCACCAACTCCTGGAGCTTGCCATCCAAATTCATGTCCATTGAGTTGGTGATGCCATCCAACCATCTCATCCTCTGTTGTCCCCTTCTCCTCTGCCTTCAATCTCTCTCAACATCAGGGTCTTTCCAATGAGTCAGTTCTTTGCATCAGGTGGCCAAAGCATTGGAGCTTCAGCTTCAACATCATTCCTTCCAATGACTATTCAGGACTGATTTCCTTCAGGATGAACTGGTTTGATCTCTTTGCAGTCCAAGGGATTCTCAAGAGTCTCCTCCAGGACCACAATTCAAAAGCATCAATTCTGTGGTGCTCAGCTTTCTTTATGGTCCAGCTATCACATCTGTATCTGACTATTGGAAAAACCATAGTTTTGACTAGATGGACCTTTATCGGCAAAGTAATGTCTCTACTTTTTAATATGCTGTCTAGGTTGGTCATAGCTTTTCTTCCAATGAGTAAGCATCTTTTAATTTCATGGCTGCAGTCGCCATCTGCGGTGATTTTAGAGCCTAAGACAATAAAGTCTCTCACTGTTTCCATTGTTTCCCCATCTATTTGCCATGAAGTGAGGGAATCATTTGCCATGATTTTAGTTTTTGAATGTTGAGTTTTAAGCCATCTTTTTCACTTCAAGACCTAACTTGTTTTATTTGTTTATTAATTTTTATTGGTGTATAGTTGCTTTTCTATGTTGTGTTAGACTGTACAGCAAAGTGAATCAGTTATACATATACATATATCCCTTCTCTTTTGGATTTTCTTTCCATTTAGGTCACTGCAGAGCACTGAGTAGAGTTTTTTGCTGTACAGTAGGTTCTCATTAGTTATCTATTTTATATATTTATATGTGTGTGTGCGCATGCATGTGTGTATGCTAAGTCACTTCAGTAATGTCCAACTCTTTGAGATCCTATGGACTATAGACTGCCAGCCTTCTCTATCCATGGGATTGTTCAGAAGACAATACTGGAGTGCATTGTTATGCTGTCCTTCAGGGGATCTTCCTGATCCAGGGATTGAATCAAACTTGCATCTCCTGTGGCTCCTGTATTACATTTAGATTCTTTACTGCTGAGCCACCGGAAAAGTCCATCTATTTTATGCATAGTATCAATAGTGTACGGGCTTCCCTGGTGCTTCAAATGGTAAAGAATCTTCCTGCACATGTGGGAGACCTGGATTTGATTTCTCCTTTGGGAAGATCCCCTGGAGAAGGGAATGGCAACCCACCCCAGTGTTCTTGCCTGGAGAATTCCATGGACAAAGAAGCCGGGTAGGTTCCAGTCTATGGGATTGCAGAGAGTTGGACACAATTGAGTAACTAACTCTTTCACACTTCACTTTCATCAGTAGTGTATATATGTCAATCCAAATTCCCCAATTCATTCCACCCCCTCTTCCCTTCCCCTCTATAGCATCCATATGTTTGTTTTCTATGATCTGTATCTCTATTTCTGCTTTGCAAATAAGTTCATCTATATCTTTTTTCTAGATTCCACATATAAGTGATATTGTACTGTATTTGTTTTTCTCTTTTTACTTATTTCACTCTGTATGACAATCTCTAGGTCCATCCACATGTCTGCAAATGGCACAGTTTTGTTCCTTTTATGGCTGAGTAATATTCCATGTAGATGTGTAGCACATCTTTTTATCCATTTCTCTTGTTGATGGGACCTAGCTTTTAAAAGTTTTTTATGTACAACTGTCCTCATTTCCTTACCTTCCACTCCTTTTGGCTTCCACCCCTCAAGCCACATAAGCAGGTGTCATTAAAGTCACCTGTGACTTCTCTGTCACTAAAGCCAGTGATAGTTTTCAGTCCTCATTTTATCCAACTTATTTATAGCATGCCCTCTTTAAACATCCTCTCTCTTGGCTCTGATAAAGAGACACCCTCCTAGTTTGCCTCTCCTTTGGTGACCACAGTCTTTTGTATCTTCCTTTCTCTGGCCATTGAATGTTGGCCAAGCTTTGGACCGAATTCCTCAAGCTTTGGATTTAATCTCTGCTCTCTTTTCCTGACCATTCTGATCCCCATCTTTAGTGGAACTTTGTTGACAGTTTTACTGATCCAGTATCTCTTACTCCTTCTTTTAATGCCATCTCACCTGTATTTATTTTTTTTTCTCTGATGGAGAGGAACCACCTCCCTTATAGTCATTGTGCATGGTCTTAATGAGACCACCAGTCAAAGATCTCTACTTTTACCTGAACAGCAAAATTAGAATTTCATTTCTGGGAATATTTACCTCAAATGCCAGAGGATGGAAAAAATTGGGGTTGAATTATTCCTGTGGTGTAATGCTTTGAAATTACCACTCATTGATTTCTATTGCCTCAGTCCCTAGAGCCAGTCTGATACTTTCCTTCTTAGGCTTAAATCTTTTCTTGAGACTTATACCATATTTCCTTGTACTAAATTCTTTTATCATCACTTTTCATTTAATCTAGCCCAGCAGGATTTCTAATTCTTGCAACCAAAAATTGTGACTGATACATATCCATTGCCTCAAGTGTCATCCCCAGATAGATGATTTTCCAACTTGTATCTCCAGCCCAGAACTCTCTGAGCTCTACTATTATTTCCATTTACCTGCTTGACATTTCCAAAGCATCTTAATCAACATGTCCAAGACTGAACTCATGGTCTGTATTTCAAGCCTTTCTCTTTTCTCTTCATGACACCATCATCCATCAGTTAAGTGAGTCAGAAGCCAAGGAGTTGATACTTTTCACATCTTCCCTGTTGCATATCCAGTTTATCAAGAAGTCTTTTTAAATTTTACTACCTAAACTTCTTTTTCTCCTATTATTCTTTAGCCCAAATTACCAACATCCTTCTGGATGAATGTAAAAGCTTCCTAACTCGGTGACCAATATCTACTATTCTCTTCTTCCATTCCTTTCTCAAAACTATGGCCAGAATATTAAAAAAAAAAATGCAAACCTGATGATATTGCCCCTATTTAAAACCTTTCAATGGCTTTCCATTGGTTTAGAATAATGACTCAAAAACTTAACTTGGTTTACAAGACCCTGAATTGTTTAGACTGTTCCTTCAAGCTTCACGTCACTCCACATCTTAACTCTCTCCCTATTTCAGATTCTTAAACCCACTAGGTTTCCTTCTGCCACAAATTCTTTGTATCTTGCTCTCTGCATAGAAGGCTCTTCCCTACTGGAGTCTAGAGCACAGATTTGGGAGGTGGCAAAATGTGGGTGTGCACTCAGATTTGGTTATTTTCACTTTATTGTATGGATCTTTTATTTTTTAATTTGATGATCTAGCAAATTTAGATCAATATTACATGATAGTATGAATGATCTAGTCGTTCTCTTGTGCAGGAGAGAAACTCAAAAGAGTTGGATGACTGAATAGAGCTCAATGCTTCTTTTAGGTTAGAGGCAAGGAAGGAAAGGAAACATCACAATTCAGGGACCTACATTATAATCATGAAAGGAATGCTGATTGTATCAGGTATGTTTCCGAGCTCATTCGAGTTTCAGTAAGACTGGATATGGCCTACCACCTTCCTTCATCTTGATATTTTATCACCCCTAAATATTAATTTAGCCATCACTTCCTCAGAGAAGTCTTCTCTGAATCCCACTCTGCCCTGTTTATTGTGCAGTTTAAATAGGGGATTAAGTTGTACATCTCTAGGACTGTAAATTCTTGCAGTAGACTCAGATGTGAATGGGGTCATTTGGGATTAGGTGGGACAGCCATCTTTGGCTTAAATAATGAGATCAAATTATTTGTCGGGAGCCGCGTTAGGCATTACTGACAAAATGGAGGCACGGCCCCAACCCCCTCTCCTCATCTCGTAGGCACGGTCCCAGGATGAAGGAATTAGGCCTTGTGATTCTGACTTGTTCTGTCCTTTCTTCAGTTGAGTTGGCTGGAAAGAATGTTAAGGTTCTTATTGTTTTTGAGAGAAGCATGAGAAAGCACAAAGCCTTCTGCTTTTGTGCCCAGAAAATAATCTGTAAAATAACCATTGACATTTGTTCAAAGATCTTTACAAAGAATGTCCCAGGATGAGCACGTAGGCCACAGCTTGAGGCCATGGGAAGGATTGTTTTCTGAGACCTGTTTGTGAGGGAAATATTTATGGCAAAAGTAGTTTGCTGAGTTTAGGGTTTAGGAATAATTAAGACTAGCTGAAGCCTTCTTAGGAGATAGTGATCTTATTTTATTTTAATTTTTTTAATACTTTATTCTACATTACAATACTGTATTTGTTTTGCCATACATTGACATGAATCAGCCACAGGTGTACACGATCTCCCAATGCTAAAGCCCCCTCCCACCTCCCACCCCATATCATCTCTCTGGATCATCCCGTGCACCAGCCCCAAGCATCCTGTATCCTGTATTGAACATAGACTGGCGCTTCATTTCTTACATGATAGTATACATGTTTCAGTGCCATTCTCCCAAATCATCCCACCCTCTCCCTCAGAGGCCAAAAGTCCATTCTGTACCTCTGTGTCTCTTTTGTTGTCTCACATAGAGGGTCATCATTACTATCTTTCTAAATTCCATACATATGTGTCAGTATACTGTATTGGTGTTTTTCTTCAGGAGATAGTGATCTTAAAATGCTAGGGGCAAACAGGATTTAGAAAGATAGGAAATAAACTGAGGAATGTGGCAAGAGTTACAATGTAATCGCAAGTTAAGTATAGGATACATAAGAGAAAGTAGATAATTGATAGTAAACCCGATTCTGAGAGAATCCCTGAAGCAGGAACTCTATTTGAAGGACAACAATGATTTTGGAGAGACAATAAATCTGGGTGGGGGAACTGAAATTGTCAAGTCTCTCACCTAATGCTCTTGTCAAAGTATAAAAGAAAACCTGAAGCTTGAAATAAACATGTAGCTCCATACTATGAGACAGAGGCTCCATCAGCATCTACTGACACTGCTCATCCCCTCAGGCTGATTCCCTGGCTGTTGGAGCTGGACTCCAGCAATTATTATTAATATCTTACATAGGGGATGTATCAGGGTATCCTGGTGGTATGAGGGGAGACTTGAAGATTGCTTAATTCTCCTCAATGATGGTATTGACCGCACACGGTGGCAGCAAGCCAGCCCACTGAGTGCAGGTGGGGGTGGTGGCCCGGCACACTGAGCTTGGCCAAGAGGAACTATCCCACGTCTGAGGTCAGAGGCAGTGGCTGGGAGGTGAAACCCCGAGTCTGAGGTCAGGGGCGATGGCCCTTAGGAGCCACCCAGAGGCCGAGGCCAGAGGAGGTGGCTGGGAGGAGCCACTCACGTCCGAGGGCTGGGCCAGGAGCCAGGAGGTACAACCCAAGGAACCCTGGCTGCGCAGGTGCAGGAGGGCCTAGAGGAGCTATCCAACATTGAAGGTCAGGAACGGAGGTGGTAAGGAGATACCCCTCGTCCAAGGTAAGGAGCAGTGGCTGTGCTTTGCTGGAGCAGCCATGAAGAGATACCCCATGCCCAAGGTAAGAGAAACCCAAATAGGATGGTAGGTGTTGCAAGAGGGCATCAAAGGGCAGACACACTGAAACCATACTCACAGAAAACTAGTCAATCTAATCACATTAGGACCACAGCCTTGTCTAAGTCAAAGAAACCAAGCCATGCCTGCAGGGCAACCCAAGATGGGTGGGTCATGGTGGAGAGGTCTGACAGAATGTGGTCCACTGGAGAAGGGAATGGCAAGCCACTTCAGTTTTCTTGCCTTGAGAACCCCATGAACAGTATAAAAAGGCAAAATGATAGGATACCAAAAGAGGAACTCCCCAGGTTATTAGGTGCCCAATATGCTACAGGAGATCAGTGGAGAAATAACTCCAGAAAAAACGAAGGGATGGAGCCAAATCAAAAACAGTACCAAGCTGTGGCTGTGACTGGTGATAGAAGCAAGATCCGATGCTGTAAAGAGCAATATTGCATAGGAATCTGGAATGTCAGGTCCATGAATCAAGGCAAATTGGAAGTGGTCAAACAAGAGATGGCAAGGGTGAACGTCGACATTCTAGGAATCAGTGAACTAAAATGGACTGGAATGGGTGAATTTAACTCAGATGACCATTATATCTACTGTGGGCAGGAATCCCTCAGAAGAAATGGAGTAGCCATCATGGTCAACAAAAGAGTCCGAAATGCAGTACTTGGATGCAACCCCCAAAATTACAGAATGATCTCTGTTCATCTCCAAGGCAAACCATTCAATATCACAGTTAACCAAGTCTATGCCCCAATCAGTAACGCTGAAAAGCTGAAGTTGAACAGGTCTATGAAGACCTATAAGACCTTTTAGAACTAACACCCCCAAAAGATGTCCTTTTCATTATAGGGGACTGGAATGCTAAAGTAGGAAGTCAAGAAACACCTGGGGTAACAGGTGAATTTGGCCTTGGAATGCAGAATGAAGCAGGGCAAAGACTAATAGAGTTTTGCCAAGAAAATGCACTGGTTATAGCAAACACCCTCTTCCAATAACACAAGAGAAGACTCTACACATGGACATCACCAGATGGTCAACACCGAAATCAGACTGATTATATTCTATGCAGCCAAAGATGGAGAAGCTCTATACAGTCAACAAAAACAAGACCAGGAGCTGACTGTGGCTCAGATCATGAACTCCTTATTACCAAATTCAGACTTAAATTGAAGACAGTAGGGAAAACCGCTAGACCATTCAGGTATGACCTAAATCAAATCCCATATGATTATACAGTGGAAGTGAGAAATAGATTTAAGGGCCTAGATCTGATAGATAGAGTGCCTGATGAACTATGGAATGAGGTTCGTGACATTGTACAGGAGACAGGGATCATGACCATCTCCATGGAAAAGAAATGCAAAAAAGCAAAATGGCTGTCTGGGGAGGCCTTACAAATAGCTGGGAAAAGAAGAGAGGTGAAAAGCAAAGGAGAAAAGGAAAAATATAGGCATCTGAATGCAGAGTTCCAAAGAATAGCAAGAAGAGATAAGAAAGCCTTCTTCAGTGATCAATGCAAAGAAATAGAGGAAAACAACAGAATGGGAAAGACTAGAGATAGAAAATTAGAGACACCAAGGGAACATTTCATGCAAAGATGGGCTCGATAAAGGACAGAAATGGTTTGGACCTAAGAGAAGCAGAGGATATTAAGAAGAGGTGGCATAATACATGGAAGAACTGTATAAAAAAGACCTTCACGACCCAGATAATCATGATGATGTGATCAGTAATCTAGAGCCAGACATATTGGAATGTGAAGTCAAGTGGGCCTTAGAAAGCATCACTACGAACAAAGCTAGTGGAGGTGATAGAATTCCAGTGGAGCTGTTTCAAATCCTGAAAGATGATGCTGTGAAAGTGCTGCACTCAATATGCCAGCAAATTTGGGAAACACAGCAGTGGCCATGGGACTGGAAAAGGTCAGTTTTCATTCCAATCCCAAAGAAAGGCAATGCCAAAGAATGTTCAGACTACCGCACAATTGCACTCATCTCACACGCTAGTAAAGTATTGCTCACAATTCTCCAAGCCAGGCTTCAGCAGTATGTGAACCATGAACTCCCTGATGTTCAGCTGGTTTTAGAAAAGGCAGAGGAACCAGAGCTCAAATTGCCAACATCCTCTGGATCATGGAAAAAGCAAGAGAGGTCCAGAAAAACATCTACTTCTGCTTTGTTGACTATGCCAAAGCCTTTGACTGTGTGGATCACAATAAACTGTGGAAAATTCTAAAAGAGATGGGAATACCAGACCATGTAACCTGCCTCTTGAGGAATCTGTATGCAGGTCAGGAAGCAACAGTTAGAACTGAACATGCCAAAACAGACTGGTTCCAAATAGGAAAAGCAGTACGTTAAGGCTGTATATTGTCACCCTGTTTATTTAACTTATATGCAGAGTACATCATGAGATGTTGGACTAGAAGAAGCACAAGCTGGAATGAAGATTGTGGAGAGAAACATCAATAACCTCAGATATGCAGATGATACCACCCTTATGGCAGAAAGTGAAGAAGAACTAAAGAGCCTCTTGATGAAAGTGAAAGAGGAAAGTGAAAAAGTTGGTTTAAAGCTCAACATTCAGAAAACAAAGATCATGGCATCCGGTCCCATCACTACATGGGAAATAGATGGAGAAACATTGGAAACAGTGTCAGACTTTATTTTTGGGGCTCCAAAATCACTGCAGATGGTGACTGCAGCCATGAAATGAAAAGACACTTACTCCTTGGAAGAAAAGTTCTGACCAACCTAGACAGCATATTCAAAAGCAGAGACATTACTTTGCTGACTAAGGTTCGTCTAGTCAAGGCTATAGTTTTTCCTGTGGTCGTGTATGGATATGAGAATTGGACTGTGAAGAAGGCTGAGCGCCAAAGAATTGATGCTTTTGTACTGTGGTGTTGGAGATGACTCTTGAGAGTCCCTTGGCCTGCAAGGAGATCCAACCAGTCCATTCTAAAGGAGATCAGCCCTGGGATTTCTTTGGAAGGAATGATGCTAAAGCTGAAACTCCAGTTCTTTGGCCACCTCATGCGAAGAGTTGACTCATTGGAAAAGACTCTGATGCTGGGAAGAATTGGGGGCAGGAGGAGAAGGGGACGACCAAGGATGAGATGGCTGGATGGCATCACTGACTCAATGAACATGAGTCTGAGTGAACTCTGGGAGATGGTGATGGACAGGGAGGCCTGGCGTGCTGCGATTCATGGGGTCGCTAAGAGTCGGACACGACTGAGCGACTGAACTGAACTGATGATCTTCATTGTGTAATTTTAGCTTTATTCATGGTTCCAAGTTGTCTGCCATACACTGAAAGAAGATGGTCTGGTTCTTGCTACATGTCTCCATATAGAAGCACACACCTATTTCACAGATGTAACCCCAGTAGTCTTATCTTCATGTATTATGCCCTACATGCATAAATGTGTATTGCATATGCATATACACATATATACATATCCTCATACCGGTAAGGACTTACCCTTGGGCTCATTCTAGGATCCTCCTCCTGATTCCTGTGGAAGGGTACGCACAGAATGGCAAATCTGCCAGCCAGGAAGAGAGAGAAGAGTCTGTTGTGCAGGTCACCCACTCTGTGACATCCCCAGTCTGGGAGGGTACTTTGTAAAAGCTCCTCTAAACCATGTTTCTTTTCTCCAGAGCATTTCTTTCAGTTTGTCATTACATATTTATTAATGTTACTGCTAAAGTCTGTCTCCTCCATTCATCTAAGCTTTCATCAGAACAAACTTGTGACTCTCAGTCCCTGGCACTTAGCACAGTCTGGCTCCTAACAGGCACTCAGTAAATACATGTAGACTGTATAAGCCAGTGAGCCCAGGCTGTGTTCCTTTTGGGTGTGGAAGCAGGTTTGGCTTCCCTTTCTGGACTCTCTCTATCCTTAGGCTCTTGGGCCATGGCAGGATGACTCCCCAGGAAGGAGATCCAGGGCTCCCAATTGCATTCAGTCCTCTATTTGCAGATTCTGTAGTTGTGAATTTGCCTACTTGCTAAAATTTATTTATATTTTGCAAATTAATGCTCTCAGCACTTTTGTAAGTCATTTGCAAAAATCCACAGAGTGACAAAAATGTGAATTGCCCAGTCTACATGTTCCCTGCTGGACAGACCAAGATGTCACCCTGCCTCATTGTTTCTGCTCTCATATTGTAAATGTGTCTTTTTTTGTGTGTATGGTCTATTTGCTGCTGCTGCTGCTAAGTTGCTTCAGTCGGGTCTGACTCTGTGTGACCCTGTGAACAGCAGCCCACCAGGCTCCTCCATCCACAGGATTCTCCAGGCAAGAATACTGGAGTGGGTTGCCATTTTCTTCTCCAATGGTTAATTTTAGTGTCATGTTTTTATATATGGGCTTCCCTTATAGCTCAGTTGGTAAAGAATCTGCCTGTAATGCAGGAGACCCTGGGTTGATTCGTGGGTCAGGAAGATCTGCTGGAGAAGGGATAGGCTACCCACTTTAGTATTCTTGGGCTTCCTTTGTGGCTCAATTGGTAAAGAATCTGCCTGCAGTGCAGGAGACCCTGGATTGATTCCAGGGTTGGGAAGATCCCCTGGAGAAGGGAAAGGCTACCCACTCCAGTATTCTGGCCTGGAAAATTCAACGGACTGTATAGTCCATGTGGTCACAGAGAGTCAGACACAACAGCGACTTTCATGTTCACTTTATATATATATATATATATTTGTGTGTGTCTGTGCTTTTGTTGGTGACATCACTGTTTAAATGGCTCCCAAGTATAGTGCTGAACTGCTGTCTACTGCTCCTAAGTACAAAAAGGCTATAATATGCTTACAGAAAAAGAAGTTAGATAAGCTTCATTCAGGTATGAATTATAGTGCTGTCAACTGTGAGCTCAATGTCATTGAATGGCCAATATATATTTTAAAAGGGATGTTTAAATAGAAACAGACATAAAACAAGGTTTTGTACTGATGCATTTGTGAAAGTGTTGTGACTAGAGGCTTACAGGAACCTAACCCCTAGGAGCAACGGTTTAACATTCACTAACTCAGAGTTCCAGGCAACATTATAGAACATAACTACTGTGAATGACCAGAGTTCAGTGTACTTTGGGTTTTTAAAAAAATTTCCATGAAGAGTAAATGAGAGGACTATATTAGCTCTCACAGATTGTAGACATATTCATAAGATTACCTGATTAACACTAAAGCTTTGTATATTCTCTGACAGAAATTATACAAACCTGTTGTTAGCATTTTCAGATGAATACAGGTGGTTCCCCCAGTTCCATCTTCTTCCCATCTCTGTCTTTTTATTTTGCACCAGGAAGAACCTTGCATGCGTGTATAAATGTTCAAGCCCTCTTCATACCTGCTGCCAGATACTTGGAGCCCTTACTCAGAATATTTGCCCCTTGGTGTAGCCAAGGGATGAGTATACTGGTGTCATGGCCTACACTTGGGAGGTAGGCCAGGGAAAAGAGCTTTGTTAACACTGGAAGGGGGCTCAGAAATATTAGGCAGGAAATAGTAGGATCCTAGCTACTGGGTTTAGAAGGTGGGCATACACAGACTTTGAGTATTCAAGTTCCTATACTTTTCTCTTGGCTTCTTTGCCCCATTGTAGGTAAAAGACAAAGTAGGACTTTACAGAGAACTGGGCTTAGCACAGGAGTGCTAGTTTACAAAGTCTAAAGTAAGTACTGTGTGTGCGGTATGGTATGGTACAAAAGTGGTTAGTGGGACAAAAGTGGTTATTTGTATTTCCAAATTAGGTAGAAGAAGTTGGAGAGGGAAGACATAGGACATTCTCTGTAGAAAAATGACATATGAACTCAGTTTATAGAGAAGACTAGGAACTTTCCAAGTGTGCTGAGATAAGGATGGAGTTAGGAGGAGAAAATATGTCAAGCAGGGGCTGGAGTGTGAAAAAAATTAGAGACTCAATATGATAGCATTTTCCATGAACTGTGAGTAATTTAGTAGGGCTATGGCATAGCACGAGAGGCGTGGAGGCTCCTAGGATGCCTGAACCTGTGTCGCTGAGGGCCTTGCTTGTTTTATATTAGAGGCTTTCTCTACTCCTTTCTTTTGCTGGTGTTAAGGAATTATCTACCAATAACATCCAGCCTCTGTTTTAGTTATAGCAACATGCATGTTGGATGGAAGTTTATTGTAATGTTTTCAGGTGAAAGGTGAAGAGGTGAACATGTTTATTATGGAAGAGGCACTTTCCCAAGGGTTTTACAGATATGATTTAATATTTATATGAATCCTGAGCAATAGGTACTATTATTTATCCTAATTTATAGATGGAGAAACTCCAGGCCAAAAAAAAAAAAAAAGGTTAAATAAGACACTTACTATTAACTGAATGTCTGTGTCCACTCAAAATTCACATGTTGAAGCCCTAGTCATTAATATGGTGGTATTTGATGGTGAGGTCTTTGGGAGGTAGTTAGGTATAGAAAGATTACAGGGAGGATCCCTCATGATCATATTACTTCACCATTAAGAAAAGAGGAGACCAGAGCAATCCCTTTTCACCATGTGTGGAATCAAGAATACAACCATATGTAAAGCAGGAGACGGGTTCCCACCAAAATTCTAACCCTGCCAGCCCCCTGATCTCAGACTTCCAGACTCTAAAACTGTCAGAAATAAATGTTTGTTTTTAAATGTGGCTGCTTATCCAGAAAATTGCAAAGGAAGGTAAACTTCCAAAGTCATTCTATGAGGCCACCATCACCCTAATATCAAAACCTGACAAAGATGCCACCAAAAAAGAAAACTACAGGCCACTATCACTGATGAACATAGATGCAAAAATCCTTAACAAAATCCTAGCAATCAGAATCCAGCAACACATTAAAAAGATCATACACCATGACCAAGTGGGCTTTATCCCATGGATGCAAGGATTCTTCAATATCTGCAAATCAATGTAATTCACCACATTAACAAATTGAAAAATGAAAGCCATATGATTATCTCAATAGATGCAGAGAAGGCCTTTGACAAAATTCAACATCCATTTATGATAAAAACTCTCCAGAAAGCAGGAATAGAAAGAACATACCTCAACATAATAAAAGCTATATATGACAAACCCACAGCAAATATTATCCTCAATGGTGAAAAATTGAAAGCATTTCCCCTAAAGTCAGGAACAGGACAAGGGTGCCCGCTTTCACCACTACTATTCAATATAGTTAAGTTTTGGTCACAGCAATCAGGGCAGAAAAAGAAATAAAAGGAATCCAAATTGGAAAAGAAGAAGTAAAACTCTCACTGTTTGCAGATGACATGATCCTCTACATAGAAAACCCTAAAGACTCCACCAGAAAATTACTAGAGCTAATCAATGAATATAGTAAAGTTGCAGAATATAAAATCACCACACAGAATTCCCTTGCATTCCTATACACTAATAATGAGAAAGTAGAAAAAGAAATTAAGAAAACAATTCCACTCCCCATTGCAATCAAAAGAATAAAATACTTAGGAATATATCTACCTAACGAAACTAAAGACCTATATATGGAAAACTATAAAACGATGAAAGAAATCAAGAGGACACTAATAGATGGAGAAATATACCATGTTCATGGATTGGGAGAATCAATATAGTGAAAATGAGTATACTACCCAAAGCAATCTACACATTCAATGTAATACCTATCAAGCTACCAGTGGTATTTTTCACAGAGCTAGAACAAATAATGTCACAATTTGTATGGAAATACAAAAAACCTAGAATAGCCAAAGCAATCTTGAGAAAGAAGAATGGAACTAGAGGAATCAACCTGCCTGACTTCAGGCTCTACTACAAAGCCACAGTCATTAAGACAGTATGGTACTGGCACAAAGTCAGAAATATAGATCAATGGAACAAAATAGAAAGCCCAGAGATCAATCCATACACCTATGGACACCTTATCTTCAACAAAGGAGGCAAGAATATACAATGGAGTAAAGACAATCTCTTTAACAAGTGGTGCTGGGAAAACTGGTCAACCACTTGTAAAACAATGAAACTAGATCACTTTCTAACACCATACACAAAAATAAACTCAAAATGGATTAAAGATCTAAACGTAAGACCAGAAACTATAAAACTCCTAGAAGAGAACATAGGCAAAACACTCTCCGACATAAATCACAGCAGGATCCTCTATGATCCACCTCCTAGAATACTGCAAATAAAAGCAAAAATAAACAAATGGGATCTAATTAAAATTAAAAGCTTCTGCACAACAAAGGAAACTATAAGTAAGGTGAAAAAACAGCCTTCTGAATGGGAGAAAACAATAGCAAATGAAGCAACTGACAAACAACTAATCTCAAAGATATACAAGCAACTTATGCAGCTCAATTCCAGAAAAATAAACGACCCAATAAAAAAATGGGCCAAAGAACTAAATAGACATTTCTCCAGAGAAGACATATGGATGGCTAACAAACACATGAAAAGATGTTCAGCATCACTCGTTATCAGAGAAATGCAAATCAAGACCACAATGAGGTACCATTTCACACCAGTCAGAATGGCTGCGATCCAAAAGTCTACAAGCAATAAATGCTGGAGAGGGTGTGGAGAAAAGGGAACCCTCTTACACTGCTGGTGGGAATGCAAACTAGTACAGCCACTATGGAGAACAGTGTGGAGATTCCTTATAAAACTGGAAATAGAACTGCCTTATGACCCAGCAATCCCACTGCTGGGCATACACACTGAGGAAACCAGAATTGAAAGATACACATGTACCCCAATGTTCATTGCAGCACTGTTTATAATAGCCAGGACATGGAAGCAAACTAGATGTCCATCAGCAGATGAATGGATAAGAAAGCAGTGGTACATATACACAATGGAGTATTACTCAGCCATTAAAAAGAATACACTTGAATCAGTCCTAATGAGATGGATGAAACTGGAGCTGATTATACAGAGTGAAGTAAGCCAGAAAGAAAAACACCAATACAGTATACTGACACATATATATGGAGTTTAGAAAGATGGTAATGATGACACTGTATGCAAGACAGCAAAAGAGACACAGAGGTATAGAACGGACTTTTGGCCTCTGAGAGAGAGGGAGAGGGTGGGATGATTTGGGAGAATGGCATTGAAACATGTATACTATCATGTAAGAAATGAAGCACCAGCCTATGTTCGATACAGGATACAGGATGCTTGGGACTAGTACACGGGGGGTGATCCAGAGAGATGATATGGGGTGGGAGGTGGGAAGGATATTCAGGAGTGGGAGCTCGTATACACTCGTGGCGGATTCATGTCAATGTATGGCAAAACCAATACGGTATTATAATGTAAAATAAAGTAAAAATAAATAAATAAATAAATAAATGAAATTTATTCATGTGTTAAAAAAATTGTGGCTGCTCGTTGGAATCATATCTGGAGCTTTGGTAAAAGAAACAACAATACCTGGGCATTTATGTTTTTCTAAAAACTCGAAGATAATTTTAATGTGCATCTGAATTTTAAAAGGCAATTACAGGTTTAAAAACAATTGGACTATAAGATCATCATTTACTTTTATCTGGTTTGTTTCACTTTTTCTATTTTATATTTAGTGCTCCCATTTCATTCAGTTTATGTTCTCTAATTTCTTCATTGCTTTTTTTTTTGTTGTTCTTTCTCAAGCCTTTATCAAGTGTAGAAGAAAAGCTCAGATATATATAAGCTTCTCAGGTGGTGCTAGTAGTAAAGAACTTGCCTGCCAATGCAGGTACACGTGAGAGATGTAGATTTGATCTCTGGGTTGGAAAGAACCCCTAGAGGAGGGCAGAACAACACACTCCAGTATTCTTGTCTGGAGAATCCCATGGACAGAGGAACCTGGTGGGCTGTGATCCATAGGATAGCAAAGAGTCAGACAGGACTGAAGCAACTTAGCATGTACATGCTCATGTGTATTATAATATTTAATTTTAGAAAACTTGTGAATTTTTGCTTAGTTAAAAATTTTAGGACATTTTGGTTCCACTTGTTTGACTAAGTATAAATAGAATGCTATATTTCTAATTTATTTTCACTCAAAACTTTGATATCTTTCCATTTATTTTGGCATCTAATATTACTGCTAAAAGTCTAGAAAATTTATTAATTTAGTGATTTTTAGAAAAAAGTTTGAATGAGGCTTGAGACTTCTAATCCAATTCTAAGAATATAAAAAAATACTATGTTTAAAAAAAAGAAATTAATATGTGACACAGTTTTATTAGCTAAAATACAGATTTTGTTCAAATTTCATAAAATTTTACACTAGTGTCCACTATGTGTTTTTATACCTTATTCAACTCCCACATTGTATTTAGTTGCATTGAGAAACTTTAGCAGCATACAACAGATTCTGATAAATTCTCTTTTCATTTTTATTCTATTACAATACTTTCTGATTTTCTTTGTCAATGGCTTCTTAGAACACCACCCATATTTTAAAAGTGGACATTTAATTTCCAAATACATGGTGTTTTAAATGTACCTTTGATATTAATTTCTCATTTTGATATTAATTTCTTATTTAAATGCTTTCTTTGCTATAATCACCCTCTGTGTTTTTTTCAGTTTTTAACTTTATTGAGACTTTCAATGGCTAAGTCAAAGTTCTCTCTTGGTAAATGTCACACTGCACTTGAAAATATGTGGGTTATTTTCAAATATCTTTTGACATTGATTTCTAACACAATTCCACAGTGATAAGACAACAGATTCTGTATGATTTCAATACCTTTAGACCGTGAAATTTTGCACCTTGTTTTATGTCTCTGGATATGTTCCAATGTCTCCTGTTTTGTGAGAACTTGAATATAACATGTATCCTGCTGTTGTGTGAAATTGTATAGATCTTAATTATGTTGAATTGGTTCTTATTGCTTTTCAGGTCTACTATATCCTCCTACTTTACTGTCTATTCATTTTCTTTATTTTTGAGAGTTTGATATTGAAACTCCAACTAAAAATCTCAATTTATCTATTAAAATAATTGTAATATATAGTAGAACTATGTGTAACTTTGTTCTTTATTTTCCAAGTCTCCTGTAAATGTGTTATCATCCTTTCACAATTTAAAAAGAAAAAAAAAGAAATACATGTTTGCTATTTAAGTCATCCTGTCTATGGTATTTTTGTTGTAATATTCTGAGCTAATAAACTGTTGAAGGTCTTATTTTTAGTAGCTATTGTTCTGGAGACTTTGTTCTTAACCTCTAGGATAAGTTGTGAAGAGAGATGAGGGAGAATTTGAGAGATTATAGAGAGATCTAATCTTCAACCTAATGACAGATTAGACGTGGAGGATGAGAAGCAAAAATGGTTCTAGCATAGACTCCAGAGGTGACTTGAGAAAATGGGTGGGATGGTTTGGGAGAATGGCAATGAAACATGTATATTTTCGTGTAAGAAACGAAGCGCCAATCTATGTTCAATGTAGGATGCAGGATGCATGGGGCTGATGCACAGGATGATTCAAGTAGAGGATGTGGGGTGGGAAGTGGGAGGGGCTTCGGCATTGGGAGATTGTGTTCACCTATGGCTGATTCGTGTCAATGTATGGCAAAACAAATACAGTATTGTAATTAAAAAAAAATAAATTAATTAATTAAAAAAAAAAAGAAAATCTTGGTGACAATTAGAAATAGAGAATGCAAAAGGAGCAGCGATTTTGGGAGGAAGAGGCTGTGTCCCCCTTGGAGCATGCTGAGCTAGAGGTGATGATGGTGCATTCAAGTGGAGATGCCCAGCAGGCATGTCCTGGAACTCAGAGGATAGTTCAGTCAGAAGGGTGGCTCCAGTGCAAGGCAAAGGCTTCTCATTTTAAGTGAGCAACTTTAGCTAACAGAGAACTAATAGAAAAGCCTGGAAGTGACTCATTTGCCCAAAAGGTAGCAAAGATAGACAATAAAAGTGTAAACTGAATTTTATCACCTACCAGCAGAACAATAATAGTGAGTTATTTAACCTTTCCAGCCCTTGCTTTTTCAATCTGTAAAACTGAAATCATAAAACCTTTCTCATGGTATGATTATGAGGATTAAATGGGAAAGTATTTAGAAAATACTTTTAGTACTTAGAACAGTGAAAGTATTTAGAACTGTGCTCAGCACATAATAAGGGATAGGTGATACTTTTTATTTATGGCAGATTTTCTGCAAACAAACTTGAATTCCAAAGCAGAGTTAATCTCTTCTTGTCTGTCTCTGCAACAGAATGAAAATCTTTTGAAGAAACTTTTTCATAAAGCAGATCTCTGTAAAGCAAATTCCATTTTGCCATAGGAATTGTTACTGGGATGATGTAATAACAGGTATATACCATATTCATATGCACACAAAAATGTTGCTTATTTATTTTTTCCTGTAAATTTCTTCCACTCCTTGAGCTCCTGCTGAATACTAAACAAGTCAAATATAGACCCACACCAAAATTTTAATCCTCTTCAAGAACTTAGAACAGTAGTGACAGTCTCCTTCAGGTAAATGCTAATAGATTGTCTTCTTTCAGATCTATCAGATTTGTCTTTTCTGATCGTCTTCTCCTTCTAGCCTTGTCTCCAAGGCAGTGCCTGGGTGAATGGTGTTGGGTGTGGGAAATGGTTACTCTTGAAGCAGCAGCAAGAGGTGGTGAGACCCAGTGCAGGTCTGGGTCTCTGGTTTCAGGGCCTCTGGTTTCCGAGGTTATTCTTGTTGGCTCTGTGTTGGCATTTAGTTCTCCTGTCTATGGCTGGTGGATTTATGACGTATTCTGTCAGTCTGATGAAGCCTCAGCTTAGTTCCTGCTGGCTATTACCCCTCACCTGAGGTCTAGTGTGCCTCCTTTCAGCTTCAGCCTGGGTGCCCTGCTCTGTAGCCCAGAGCCTGGGGTCATTTCACCCGATTACAGCAAACCCTTGAAAAAAACTCTTGAGACAGATCATCCTTGACTTTCACTCTGCAACCTCCCTGGCCTGGGAGACCATCAAGGCTCTTCCATCTCACGTGGGAGCCCAGGATGCCTGGGAGCCCTAACTCTAGTGATTTCCCTTTCCTCAGTAGCTCGTGCCATCACTCACATCTGCAGCAGCAGGCTGGGGTGGGGGTGTAAGTGTGTATGCTCTCTTAGTCACAAACAAGGATATGGCCACAGCTTTGCTGTGCTTTGAGTTTTCTATTCAACCTAATTATCATACTTCATTTTCTGTGACTTGAAACACTGTATTATGTGGTCAGAAAAGCCAGATCCAAAGGAGTTGGATAGAAGAGGCTTTTCATCTCCCCTTTTGTTTTGTGGGATATTCTCCATGGCCTAGTCACTTCCTTAATGAAATCATCTTTCTTTTTCCCCGTTCCTAGAGTTACGGGGAAATGAAAATATGTAGATTATTTCAATGATACAAATGCCAGAAGCTTTTGTTTCTGGTTAAAGACTAGGCCATTGATACATGCCACCAAAACGCTCAAAGGAATGATAAAGACTACCATAAAACTTTACAAAAACATATATAATAAAGCTATTTTAAATCTTATAATTTTAATGTTTTTTGTATCTCAGCATATGTAAGAAATTCTACAGTATCATGTGTTGCTTGAACATAGAAAATTAAACTCAGTTGTGTCATTAATTGGACTTCATTAAAGCCAATAGCTAACACAATAAGCATTCATTAAACTGTGGAAAATTCTGAAAGAGATGGGAACACCAGACCACATGACCTGCCTCTTGAGAAACCTGTATGCAGGTCAGGAAGCAACAGTTAGAAATGGACATGGAACAACCGACTGGTTCCAAATAGGAAAAGGAGTACGTCAAGGCTGTATATTGTCACCCTGCTTATTTAACTTATATGCAGAGTACATCATGAGAAATGCTTGGCTGGAAGAAGCACAAGCTGGAATCAAGATTGCCGGGAGAAATATCAATAACCTCAGATATGCAGATGACACCACCCTTATGGCAGAAAGTGAAGAGGAACTAAAGAGCCTCTTGATGAAAGTGAAAGAGGAGAGTGAAAAAGTTGGCTTAAAGCTTAACATTCAGAAAACAAAGATTATGGCATCCAGTCCCATCACTTCATGGGAAATAGATGGAGAAACAGTGGAAACAGTGTCAGACTTTATTTTGGGGGTTCCAAAATCACTGCAGATGGTGACTGCAGCCATGAAATGAAAAGACGTTTACTCCTTGGAAGGAAAGTTATGACCAACATACATAGCATATTGAAAAGGAGAGACATTACTTTGCCAACAAAGGTCCGTCTAGTCAAGGGTATGGTTTTTCCAGTAGTTATGTATGGATGTGAGAGTTGGACTGTGAAGAAAGCTGAGTGCTGAAGAACTGATACTTTTGAACTGTGGTGTTGGAAAAGACTCTTGAGAGTCCCTTGGACTGCAAGGAGATCCATCCAGTTCATCCTAAATGAGACCAGTCCTGGGTGTTCTTTGGAAGAACTGATGCTGAGGCTGAAACTCCAGTATTTTGGCCACCTCATGTGAAGAGCTGACTCTTTGGAAAAGACCCTGATGCTGGGAGGGATTGGGGGCAGGAGGAGAAGGGGACGACAGAGGATGAAATGGCTGGATGGCATCACCGACTCAATGGACATGAGTTTGGGTGAACTCCAGGAGTTGGTGATGGACAGGGAGGCCTGGCGTGCTGCAGTTCATGGGGCCACAAAGAGTCGGACATGACTGAGTGACTGAACTGAACTGAAACATTTAATTAGCTAAAACTTAGCCTGCTTTTTAGAGTGTGGTTAAATGTGCCGGATAGTAAGTAATCCATACACTTACTAGCAATATATTCCTAAAAATGTTATTTAACTCTTCTGTACCTAAGATGCCCAATTTGTAAAATGGGAATATTAATGATATCTACAGTATAGGCTTATTTGAAGGTTAGATTAGAATGCTGCTCGGGCATGTAGTAGGTACTATTTTAGGATTTGTTTTATTCATTATTATTTATCCCTTTGATCATTATTTATTCTTTTTGCTATATGTCACTGCAGCAGCTGAACATTTGAGATTACTTGTGATATCTGTAATTGATATCTGATGGTTTGTAAAACAAAAAACACCTTATCTTTAAGTATGGGTTCATTTTCATTCCTTCACTGTTTTTCAGATGGCTAATTTATTGTCCATTCAGATATGCCATAATATTCTTTTTGCCTGTCTTTCTGTCAGAGTTCTTGGAGCACTAAATAGTTCACATATTACAATGATTTTAGTCATTTAAAAATCTATTTAAACAGAATTATTTTTAAAGGCAGAAGATATGGTGTCATAGTATTTGCTAATCAGAGCTATATCCTCATAGGTTGCATCAAAGATGAGGAAAGTTAGCAGAAATGAATATTAGCTGTTGGAAGGGGCATTAAACCATCTTATTGTTTAAATTTGTATTTCTGGAATTACTAGTGAAGTGATCCCTTCCTTACATTTGTTTGTTCACTAGTTGATTACTTTTTTTCTAAATTGCTTGTTCCTGTCTTTTGTCCATTTATCTGCTGAAGTTCTTACTGATTGGTGCCTTGATTCACAAGAGTTCCTCAAAATTATTAAAACCTATTTGCTCTGTGTTGTAAATATTTGTTTTTTACCAGTTGTCTTTTGATTTCAGACATGAAAAGTTTTGAAGTTTTATATAATCAAACCTATTGTCTACATATTTTGAGACATTTTATGTTGCTTTTAAGGTTAGAGAATTTTCCTCTGAAGACATTTGACAGTACCTTATGTTGTGTGAAACTTTACCAATTTGGATTTTTAAACATTTAACTCTTTTCTACACTCTAAGTGTGTACTGTTTATTGTTTGACATATGCATATAAGCTAACAATTTTAAATAAAAGGAGAATCTGTTTTAGTGCCATTTATTGAAGTCACTGTACGCCTTTGACCACATATTAATTTGCTGTATATTTTCACAGTAGCTTGTGGCTGTATATGACTATTGGGCACCTCAGTACATGGTTGGGCCAAACTGAAATGTTCTGTAAGTGTAAAATACATACTGGATTTCAAATACTGAGAACAACAGCAGCAAAAGAAGAAAAATATCTCAATAATGTTTTGATATTTATGACATAGAAATGATAATATTTTGGGTATAAAAAGATTTGATATATTGATATAATAAGATATTAGTATATTAATGATGTATAACAGTTTCCCTGGTAGCTCAGTTGGTAAAGAATCTGCCTGCAGTGTAGGATACCCCACTTTGATTCCTAGGTTGGGAGGATTCCCTGGATGATGGCATGGCAACCCATTCCAGTATTCTTGCCTGGAGAATCCCCATAGACAGAGGAGCCTGGCAGGTTACCGTCCATGGGGTTACAAGGAGTAGGGCATGACTGAGTGACTAAACACACAATTTTTAATAAATAATACATAAATATTATTAAAAGAATTTGACTTTTTTTTTTACTTTTAAAATTGTGGGTATTAGAAAATTTGTAAACTGTGTATATGACTCATTACATTTCTGTTGCAAAACTGCTCTATATATTCTTTTTTTTTTCTATTCTGTTGATTTTTTTTTTTCTCAGTGCTGTCTGCAGACTTAATAATTATAGCTTCATGATATGTATGGGGGTCTGATTGAACTGGTTTCTTTCATTTCTATCCTTTACTATTTTTATTTAGCTTTGCCTGTTCATTCTTCTAGATAAATTAAACATTTTTTTGGCCAAGTTCTGAGAAAATTAAATCCCTTTGTGGCTTTGACTTAAGTCACATTAAATTTATAAATTGATTTTGAAAGTACTGTCATCTTTATAAGATTAAGTACCCCCAGGAAATGATATCTCTTCATTTTTAGATCTCTTTTTAAAATATTTCTTAGCAAACTTATTTTTCTTCATTTTAATTGTATTCATGTGTTATTTGGATTATTGTTAGGTATCATGCTTTTATTTTATTGTAAATGTCAGTTATTATTCCAATATATTTTCTATCTGGCTTATGTTGGTTTATTAAAGGTGACCTTTAAAAATACACCTTGCAATAATTTTTACTGAGTTTCTAAAAAATTAATTCTAAAAAGTTTTCAGCTGATTCTCTGGAGTTATTCTCCCTGCCAAATTAAAATCCATATTATATTAAGCTTCAAATAAGGTTCTATAATTCTCTCCAAAATTCTAGCTGTAGGAATCAAATCTTTGAAAAAGGAGAATGTTTAGGTATAAAGTCCTGTTGTTTATTTCAGATGGAATTTTATTGGAACTTATTTGTAGTATTGGAAATCACAGAGATAGAATGTTGTTTTATGTGTCTTTGTTGTTGTTTCCAAGGACTTGATGAAAAGATTAGGGAAAATGACACATGATTCAGCTAGCAGCTAATAAATGTTCTTGGGACAGTATATGCATGTGTGTGTAAGACTAGTTGTAAGAAAAATTGTTGACTTCTGATAGGTGTCTTTTGCTGGGCATTTGAGGTTGCATTCATCACCCCAGATGGTTACAAAGGCAAGCTAAATATCTTCTCAATTGCAATTTTACCTTGAAACTCTCAGCCTTTTCCTTCCATCTCTGAGAGCCTGGGGCTTAGGTTTCATTCTTGCTACATGATTATAGGAATTCACTTTTATTTTGTCTTAAACATTTTTTCTTTTGCTCTCTGCCCAGATTCTTTTACTAATGCCTTTAAAAGCTTTCTTTCCACCCCCCTCCCCCGCCCCCCCCGCTCCCATACTGTGAGTAATACTATTATTCATTAAAAATAATTTATTTTTAACAAAAATCTTTGAGCACAAAATTACTCAGATATTACAATGATTTTAGTCATTTCTAAATCTACTTATATACAGAGTTATTTCTCATTGCAGAAATTGTGATGTTATTACATTCTCTCCTAGTAGCTACAGCAATACAAGGCGAGGTAAGAAAGAGAAAGGCCTCAGGGAAGGACATGCTTTCATTAGCAGGAGTCTTGTTAATCAACACTATCAGAGATCCAACTGAACTTATATAAATCTTTCAAAAGGTAACCCCATATTTGTAGATAACTTCAACTCTTGCCTTAAGAGGGAAAGAGAATTTTCTCTATTGATGTATTTAAATAAAGTTAACTGACTATTCACTACAAAATGTTTCCTCTCTTGGTGATTTACGGGGCAAGAACCAGGATCCAGACTTTGGTTGTGCCCCTGTGGGCACGTACTGGCCCCTTGACCCCTCACCAGAATTCTATCTGGGTGTTGTCACATGGGAGACAGAAAACACGACTCAACATTTGGAAACATGAAATCACTGTTATGTTACATGTAGTGTGTGATAAGTATATCCCCACACACATACACTTAATGTGGAATGAAATCTTTACTGAAAAATGTTATATTGACAGCGTATAGCTATGTGTGTGTGTGTGTGTGTGTGTGTATGTGTGATAGTGAAGCTGTGTCATCCCAACCTACTGGTACTTTTATGTAAAGGGAGAGTATTTGTATGTGGTTGGTATGTGGAATATGACTCTTCTGCCAAGTACTCTGGTTGCTTACCTTATTTCCTGGGTAATATAATCAGAAAAGCAAAACCTGTAGAATTTAAGGTGTTACACATCTCTTCAGCCTCGAGTGACAAATCACTTTAAATGAAACAAGAATATGTTCATTTGTATTCTAAGCAGAGATGGAAAGATATCCTATAAATTTTTAATTCACCAAAAGGCATGTATTATTCCGAGCTATTGTCCTGGGTCAGGCTGCATTTCATATCTCTGTTTGAAAGGAGAGCTGCTGTGATGCAGAGGACAGAGCCATGCTTCCCCCTGCCCCCAACCCCAGAAAATACCAAAATGATGAATTTTAATGAAGGGGTAAGATGATGGAAGCTTATTCTTATCCACATCCTATTCACTGAAACAGCATGGACTTTTCTTTCCCCTCAAACCAACATGGAACTCACAACATATTGTAAACTGGAAGAAAAAAAGTAACTCATAGTAAAGAAAAAAGCATATTTAAAAATATAGTATATTTTAAAATAGAATATATTATTATAACAGTAAGTCCCATTTCACTGGCTAAGGTATAAAAAATGAAAGCATTATGTATAGTTATTTATTGATTATTAATATTAAAATATTATTTATTAAGATATGCATAATATTAATAAATTACATGACAGTTAAAATCATTAATTGCTATATTTCCTGGCAAATTCCATGGACAGAGGAGCCTGGTAGGCTACAGTCTATGAGGTTGCAAATAGACAGAACTGAGTGATGAACACTTTCTGTTTCAATTGCTACAGTACAAATCAGTCTTTACTAATTCAATCCAAAAGTTTACAGTATAAATTCTCAAAGTTACTAAAAAGATATATGATATCAGATAGATGATTTATTTTCTACTGCCCACTTATTTATGGTGAGAAGTGAGGTGAGGTGAAGTCGCTCAGTAGTGTCCGACTCTTTGCGACCCCGTGGACTGCAACCTACTAGGCTTCTCCGTCCATGGGATTCTCCAGGCAAGAATACTGGAGTGGATTGCCATTTCCTTCTCCAGGGATCTTCCCAACCCAGGTATCAAACCCTGGTCTCCTTATAGTGAGAAGTGGGATATCAAAACATCTTAGTAAATCTTGTATTTGAGTGTGAACGTATCTTTCAACCAAAAATCGAAAGTGAGATTATAAGGTTTCAGGATTGTTGTTGGCTAGGATATTTAATATATTTTAGGTATGGAGTTTATGTGTTTCAGGTAGAGTTTGTGTATTTCAGGGAGAGTTTATCTGTTTCAGATTTAGGGTATTTAGACAACCAGATAGAGAAGGCAATGGCACCCCACTCCAGTGCACTTGCCTGGAAAATCCCATGGATGGAGGAGCCTGGTAGGCTGCAGTCCATGGGGTCGCTGAGAGTCAGACATGACTGAGCAACTTCACTTTCACTTTTCACTTTCACGCATTGAAGAAGGAAATGGCAACCCACTCCAGTGTTCTTGCCTGGAGAATCCCAGGGACGGGGAGCCTGGTGGGCTGCCGTCTACGAGGTTGTGCAGAGTCAGACACGACTGAAATGACTTAGCAGCAGCAGCAGCAGCCAACCAGATGTGTGTCTGCACTCAATAGTACAGTGAAAGTAAGACCCTCTGAATAGTTGAGTGGCCAAAATTCTATTAAACTCTGTCATCCACCAAATTCTCCATTATAATTTTTAGCACAACATACTATTCATACTATTCTTAGTTATTCTGTTATTAAGGACTTGGGATATTTTCAGAGTATGGATGAGGGTTTCTCTGGGAACATAACTGAAGTGGGAACCAGGATGAATATTTCCTGCCTGAAATATCTTGTTGTGTTGCCCTGCCCCTGAAGTTCATGTGGTGAACTCAGATGATGGCAGCTGTTAGAAAAACTTTGTTTTGTTATAGTGTAGTTCTATTAAATAGAGCATTGTAATAAGATTTGGATTTGGTGGTAAAACTCAATATGCAGTAAAATATTTTAAAATGGTACTGACTCAAGTTCAGTAGGCATCATAGGTTATGACACTCTCTCTGAACGAAAAGGTCAGAATTTCAGTAGTGCCAGAAATTAAGGCCTACTGGTGTGTGAGGTCATGGGAATGGCCCGGTCCCCAGGAGGAAGGGGAACCCCCTGATGGCCAAGAGGACCTTTGATGTTTGCCCTTGCAGGCTCTGTTTCACCTCTATGTCTGATCTTGGGCTGAATAACCTCCTAACTAACCTAATTGGTGGTCCAGCACACTTATCCTGCTGTTTAGCCCCAACTGGAATGAAAACAGCTAGATAATTAAGCTCTTTCTTAGCTGCCTCAAGCCTGGCCTTTGTGACAGCTTTGGTCAGCAGGCTGGCTGACCCTGCAGAGCCCTTTGCCATCATCCCCTTAATTCACTGGGGTGGATTTTAGCATCCTTACACTGAGGTCTCCTTATTGGGCGCTTTCACTAGTACCTGCCTCGAATCAGGCAAATAGCTCTCTTAACACTGGACATGCCCAAATTATTAAAGTCCCATAAACTACATCCCAAAGCAGCCTTACACTTGACTGCCTCCACCCTTTACCTTGTTCACCCTCTTTAACCTGGCTGAATAGCAGTTCTTCACACAACATTCTTAACAAGGTTGTTTACACGTCCAGTGAGACTGTGTCTTACATAGTAAGTTCTCAGCTTTGAGCAAAGCCCAAGAGGCCTGACTTTTCAGCTGCTAAAAGAATTAACCTTTCAGCCGAAGATGGTCCTTACTACTAGATGTGCTTTCGCAGCCCACATTTGTGGCCATTTAAGAATGTTGCTGTATTTATGGAGATTTTACATCTACATATAGATCAATTTCACAAGTCAAAGTAACCCAGGGTGAGTAAACATCTCTGCCAGCTGTGTAGTTAAGAATGCCAACTTATTTTTAAAATGGCTCTGTATAGTCAACCCAATAATTTATGAAAATAGCAGAAAGGAATGTCTATTACACCAAAATCCACTTGTAATTTCAGACTTCATTTGGACGACTTGTTCAACCTGCTTGAGGGAATTGGCAAGTGAGTCCCAGGGTGGACAATTCAGATTCTCAGGAGCTTGGGGTTCTTGGGTGTGAGGTAAAATATTTCTTGTTTTATAAACGTTTACTGAGTTGCTTAGACTGATTTGATACGTGCATCTAGACCTGTCATAAGGTAGATGTTTGACAAATTCTAATTTCCCCTCACTGGCTTCCCTGGTGGCTCAGCGGTAAAGAATCTACCTGCTAATCCAAGAGACGTAGGTTTGATTCTGGGTTGGGAAGATCCCCTGGATAAGGGAAATGGCATCCCACTCCAGTATTCTTGTCTGGGAAACCCCATGGGCAGAGGATCCTGGGGGGCTACAGTCTATGAGGTTGTAAAAGAGTCAGACATGACTTAGCAAGTTAACAACAGTTCCCCTCACCTTTAGCGGTTCCTGATTTCTTTGTATGTGTATTCTGGGTGTATTTATTCACACTGATTGTGTCTGCAGCCCGGATACTCCATGCTGCCAACCTGTTTGCTCCTTCCCCATCCTCTCCCTCTCTGCCACTCTCTGTCACACACCACCCACTCCACTTTAGGTGCCCTGCACAAAGGGACATTCTCACAGTCATAACACCACCCTTGCATTCTCTTCTTCCCCCTTTTGTCCCAGTCTATTTTCACTTTCCTAGTTCTTGTTTTTCTCTGCTTGTCACAGAGTAGAGTACTTGGTCCCAGCGCATGGTACTGAGAAAGGAGGACGAAAGGTGGCAGCATGAAGCAGGATAAAGGCCTTACAACTTGATACAGCTGAAGAGTTTTTCTGTTCGAAGGGCGCCTCTTGACTGTGGATCAAGTGGTAGTTGTACATTGTTCTACTTTTGATGGTACTTGAGAATACAGTCATCATTGCAGGGTGAAGGGGGAGCAGAAAAATTGAATGGAACAGATTCAGAATGATCTCAAACACAAAATAGGAAAACGGAGTGATTCCACAAAAATACTGCCTGAAAAACACTGAACACGAAACTCTAGGATGTTATATGGAGCCCTCACTCAAAATGGAAAAGGCCACAGGCGTTTATATGTCCCTGTACAGTGAAGCAGGGCTATGGAAGGGAAGGTTTGGAGAAAAGGGAAGGTTCGGCCAGGTAGAAAGAAGAAGTGGCCTCCCATTAGTGTGGTTGTAGGGAAGAAACTGTATCAGCGCAGACTGCAGCTTCCTTGGGATTCATCTGGAATTCTTCCTCTCATCCTCCTGAATAAGAAGCTTCTCATTCAAAAAATAAAACAACTATGGTTTCCCTAATTTCTATTGAAAAATAATGGATAGAATTCAAGTTGTCAAACTTTTGGCTTCTGCTGCTGCTACAGTACAGTCTGAAACAAGATGATCTACAATTCAGCCCCAAATGACAGAATTTTAATTTTGAGCAATTGACATAGCTCCATGCTCTCAGAGACCTGCCTTGCATCATGAGTCCTGCCATCTTGGAAAGCAAGATGTAGCTGCAAGAGCACAAATATTAGAGTTAAAATCTTGCCTTGTTGAAGGAGAGCTTGGGACATAATGGAGAGAGTAACATGAAAACTTATATTACTGTATGTAAAATAGGTAGCCAATGGGGAATTTGCTGAATGGCTCAGGGAAGTCAAACCTGGGCTCTGTAACAACCTAGAGGGGTGGGATGGGGGAGAGGTGGGAGGGAGGTTCAGAAGGGAGGGCATATATGTATACCTATGGCTGATTCATGCTGATGTTTGTCAGAAACCAACACAATTCTGTAAAGCAATCATCCTTCAATTAAAAAATAAATTTAAAACTAAAAAAATTCCTGCCTTCACTTAGGCTGATTCATATTGATGTTCGGCAGAAAACAACATAATTGTATAAAACAACTATCCTTCAATTAAAAAATAAATAAATTTAAAATAAAAACATATCCTGCTTTCATACTTAGGCAGCTTTCACTTCCTAGCTTGCCTGGGAAGCCCCTTCACTTTTCTGGATCTCAGATTTCAGTAAGATTCTGCAAATTAAGATACTCAAAACCGAAGCATAGAGTTGTTATGATGATTGATTTCCATTATGCATGTCTGAGGTGCTCAGCCCTTACCATGGTGTATGACACATTTAAGTTTATAGATTTCCCCTCTTTCTTTACTTTTCCTGAAAAAGCAGGAAAATCGCAAGTAGAAGAAATGTAGTTTTTTAAGGCAATAGGGTTTATCTCAAAGTAACCTAGATCAGTGTTTTCAGACTGTCATAAAATCATACCTAAAATCTCTCTATAAAACGGATAATATGGAGCTTGGGTAGGAGCCTGGGGTTTCCATGCTTCAGTTCCCCAAGCAGCATTTACATTGTGCTCTGTGTGAACAGCACCACCAATTTCATGTAAAGAGTTACTCCTAGTGTTGTGCGATGTGAGGTGTATTCTTTGGTGTCTTCGTGAGCTGCATCCGCTCTGAGCCATGGGTCATTTATTAGAATTGCTTATTTTCTCCAAATTCGCTTATTTATCTGAGATATTTTAATGGCATCCTCCTGGATTCACAAACAATATCACAATTATATACCACCCTTTCTCTCTGAAATCAAAAGGAGAGAAGCACAGGCTTGGTGGACTCTGAAGCACCAAGAGTTTGAGCCTGAGATACACACACAGTTTCCTTGAGGCATCTCATTGGGAGAAAGGGAATTCCATCTTAAGCAACATGAGCCAGCTATTAGCACATTTCTCAAGGATTATTTCTTGTCCTTGGTTTTACTCTGATGCCTGAGGTCAGGATGAGCTAGAATACTTACTCAAATCCCTGGCATGTTGTGTATTTCCTGCTGATAATTTGTAAACAATGGATTTGAATAAAAGTTATGGAAAAAGTTTCTTGATTAACTGAGCTCCCTTACATCTGCTCATTGATGCTTAAACTCAATGGAGCATCAGCACCCAGAATATTAAATCCTTTTTATACAATTAGGTTGTGCGCTTATGCATACTAACAAGGTATGAGTGTGGGATGTTTATCTTCTCCCTGAGGATTATAAATTCTTTTGGCAGGTACTGTCTCTTTCTATTTCACTGTGTAATATGTGCCCAGAGGCAACTATTCTTTGCCAGAGTGTATCCTCCTAACAACAGAAACTGATGGTGGTGAGGAATAGTCTGAAATGTATGTCTCAAAAATGTTGCATTTTCCTTTCACTAGTACACCCACTAACCACTCTGTGGCTGTCCCCCGCATCTGTTGTATCTAGTATGTTGATTTTCAAGGTAGATCTTTATTTTGTAATCTTTTGAAGATGAGACATAAAAATTGATAAAGAATAAATGCCATTCTTTGTTTTTGATTTGGGGCAAATGACATAAATGGCTAAAGCAAGAATGAGATTTTAATTCTAAACCTCAGCTGACATTATTTTGAGATTTGGAAAATGTCTTCTGTTCTCATTGTGTTTGAGTTTCGTTTCTTTTCCTTTTTCCAATCTTGTTGTATCTAAGAACTAAACTAAATGTCTCGATTAGCAGTTCCTCTGATGTTTCCAACCCAGTCTCCATCAGGTAATTGAATAATATCTTTGAAATCTGATTGCATGGACAGAGAGCTGTCAATCTGTTATTCTCAGCAGAGGCACTGGCGTGGGTTACAAAGAGACAAGGAGCAAGAGGAAGGAGACAGAAAAGTTACTATGTCTCTGGAACTTCTTAACCCAGTGGTCCATGTGACTATACCAACTATCTGCGAGTGTTCGTTATGTTGTAGATATTCACCAGGGTAGTTCTATCAGATATTTTGTTTTCATCCTTTGCAACCAAATTTGAAAGCAGTGGTATACCTTACCTTTTCATGGCTTAGTAATAGATACTTCATAAATGTCTATAGGCATCCAAGGTTAGGCTGCCACAAATGTGGGAGGGGCTGTGTGCTTACTATTTGTAGTACATCAGTTTGACATATCGTTTATTTGCTTCCTCCACTCTGCTTACCACAGTGGGTCTCAGCGCTTATATGAGAAACCAAGAGAAGTGATTTGAAATGAAAATGAGTATTAATAATCTATCACATAGGTGGCCACTGGCTGTAATTCATTCTAAGTAATGATAGTAAGGACTATGAACACACGGCTGAGAGTCTTCAGATGAATGACTGATTCTATCACATGGAAAAAGCAGTGTGCAGCTACATCCCTGCAAACTTTAACATGTGTGTGTACATATTTTATAGGAGTATCATTTTCTTCTATCTGATATCACCCCAAATAAGCATTCTATCAGCTGGGACCGGATCATAGTTCTGTCACAGTGACAGATTTTTTTTTGGTAACATTATACCTCTACCATGGATAGCAATATATTTTCAATAAAGGCCTGATAATTCTTGACATTATCCTCATTTTATAGATGAGTAAGTTAGAAGTTGTGTGGAAATGCCACATATCATCATTATATATATATATATATATATAAAAATTTGACAATTTGAAAAAGTACAAGCTTTTTTTCCCCCTGAGTCTGCATCTGGCAGTCAGGAAAGAAAGGTAGAAAATTACTCAGGTTATTAGCGAAGAAATAGATTCAATGGTAGTTGAGCTTTAATTAGGGAAGTAGGTCCTAGGCTGAGTTGGGAAAGTTTAGCTGTCAGAAGATTTGATGGGTTATGGGCAGGAAGAGGCCTGTCTTCACAGTGTCTCCTGGCCTCAGGAAGTCATGTACCCCTTTGTCTCTTTTGTGCAGCTGGCAATTCCTTTTCTTCAAGGCTGGAGGGAAATGCGTAGAACAGAAACATGGGTGCCAGGGAGGTACAATCAACAAGGAGGAATCTAAAGGTAAATCTTTGCAGGTTGTTAAAGGCCCAAGAAAATCCTGCTGAAATGCTGGTGCTAAGTTTGTGTGGCGGACAGCTTGAGGCCCTAAGGAAATTCCAACACTCTGCAATAGAGCAAGTAAAAATAACAATAAAAGTAAAAATAACAATAAAAATGACAGCGATAGCAGCAGCCACAGTGATCCTACGGACAGCTGACATTTATGGAGCAATTTCTAGGTGTAGGTTATCGTGGTCAGCATTGAACATTCATAATCTTATTTAATAATGTAGTCACAGAAAGACATTATCACATCCATTTTACAAATGAGGCAATTGAAGTATACAGAGGTTTAAATCACTTGCTTAGGTCACACAACTAGTATTAATAATAGGTTAAATGTATGCAAAAGGGAACCATGTTGTTCTTAGGTGTTTGTACCTCTACAGATTTTTTTTCTGGAAGAGTAAAGCAATGATTCTCACTCCTGGCTGTGCTTTAGAATCACTTGGGGAGCTTTAAAAACTGATGCCTGATCCTACCCCCAGACATACTTTCATTGATCTGGGGCATGACTTGTGTGTATTAAAAGCTCCCCAGGAGATGATAATGTGGTGACCTCATAGGTAACCTTTCTTCAGTTGTCTCTATACTTTCATTTGTTTTCATAATTTACTTTAACAATAATTTGTGAGTGTCATATTTATCTGATACCTTATTTTGTCTATCCTTTGTAGCAGAATATAGCTCTGTGAAGGCACAAATCATGTTGATCTTACCTCTGTATCTCCAGAGTCTATGTTGGATAAGTGAAAATGAATGAGTATCATTCAGTTCAGTTGTGTCCGACTCTTTGCGACTCCATTGTCTGCAGCACGCCAGGCCTCCCTGTCCATCACCAACTCCCAGAGTTTACCCAAACTCATGTCCATTGAGTCAGTGATGCCATCCAACAATCTTATCCTCTGTCTTCCCCTTGTTCTCCTGCCCTCAATCTATCCCAGCATCAGGGTCTTTTCAGATGAGTCAGCTCTGTGCATCAAGTGGCCAAAGTATTGTATTCAGCTTCAGCATCAGTCCTTCCACTAAACACTCGGGACTGATCTCCTTTAGAATGGACTGGTTGGATCTCCTTGAAGTCCAACGGACTCTCAAGTCTTCTCCAACACCACAGTTCAAAAGCATCAATTCTTCGGTGCTCAGCTTTCTTCACAGTCCAACTCTCACATCCATACATGACCACTGGAAAAACTATAGCCTCAACTAGATGGACCTTTGTTGGCCAAGTAATGTCTCTGCTTTTTAATATGCTGTCTAATTTGGTCATAACTTTACTTCCAAGGAGTAAGTGTCTTTTAATTTCATGGCTGCAGTTACCATCTGCAGTGATTTTGGAGCCCTCCAAAATAAAGTCAGTCACTGTTTCCCCATCTATTTGCTATGAAGTGATGGGGTCAGTTTCCATAATCTTAGTTTTCTGAATGTTGAGCTTTAAGCCAACTTTTTCACTCTCCTCTTTCACTTTCATCAGAGGTTCTTTAGTTCTTCTTCACTTTCTGCCATATCTGAGGCACAACCTGCATATCTGAAGTTATTGATATTTCTCTCAGCTTTATTGATTCTAACTTGTGCTTCCTCCAGCCCAGTATTTCTCATGGTGTACTCTGTATATAAGTTATTTTTTTAATTTTTATTTTATTTTGCTTTACAATACTGTATTGGTTTTACCATACATTGACATGAATCAGCCACAGGTGTACATGAATTCCCAATCCTGAACCCCCCCTCCCACCTCCCACCCTATATCATCTCTCTGGATCATCCCATGCACTAGCCCAAAGCATCCTGTATCCTGTATTGAACATAGACTGGCGATTCATTTCTTACATGATAGTATACTTGTTTCAATGCCATTCTCCCAAATCATCCCACCCTCTCCCTCTCTCTCAGAGTCCAAAAGTCTATTTTATACATCTGTGTCTCTTTTGCTGTCTCATGTACAGGGTTATCATTACAATCTTTCTAAATTCCATATATATATGTGTTAGTATACTGTAATTGTGTTTTTCTTTCTGGCTTACTTCACTCTGTATAATAGGCTCCAGTTTTATCCACCTCATTAGAACTGATTCAAATGTATTATTTTTAAGGGCTGAATAATACTCCATTGTGTATATGTACCAATGCTTTCTTATCCATTCATCTACTGATGGACATCTAGGTTGTTTCCATGTCCTGGCTATTATAAACAGTGCTGCAATGAATATTGGGGTACACATATCTCTATAAATTCTGGTTTCCTCAGTGTGTATGCCCAGCAGTGGGATTGCTGGATCATAAGGCAGTTCTATGCAGTTTTTTAAGGAATACCCACACTGTTCTCCATAGTGGCTGTACTAGTTTGCATTCCCACCAACAGTGTAAGAGGGTTCCCTTTTCTCCACACCCTCTCCAGCATTTATTGCTTGTAGACTTTTGGATCGCAGCCGTTCTGACTGGTGTGAAATGGTACCTCATTGTGGTTTTGATTTGCATTTCTCTGATAATGAGTGATGTTGAGCATCTTTTCATGTGTTTGTTAGCCATCCGTATGTCTTCTTTGGAGAAATGTCTATTTAGTTCTTTGGCCCATTTTTAGTTGGGTTGTTTATTTTTCTGGAATTGAGCTGCATAACTTGTTTGTATATTTTTGAGATTAGTTGTTTGTCAGTTGCTTCATTTGCTATTGTTTTCTCCCATTCAGAAGGCTGTTTTTTCACCTTGCTTATAGTTTCCTTTGTTGTGCAAAAGCTTTTAATTTTAATTAGATCCCATTGTTTATTTTTGCTTTTATTTGCAGTATTCTGGGGAGGTGGATCATATAGGATCCTGCTGTGATTTATGTCGGAGAGTGTTTTGCCTATGTTCTCTTCTAGGAGTTTTATAGTTTCTGGTCTTACATTTAGATCTTTAATCCATTTTGAGTTTATTTTTGTGTGTGGTATTAGAAAGTGATCTAGTTTCATTCTTTTACAAGTGGTTGACCAGTTTTCCCAGCACCACTTGTTAAAGAGATTGTCTTTACTCCATTGTATATTCTTTCCTCCTTTGTCAAAGATAAAGTGTCCATAGATGTGTGGATTTATCTCTGGGCTTTCTATTTTGTTCCATTGATGTGTATTTCTGTCTTTGTGCCAGTACCGACTTTGATGACAGTGGCTTTGTAGTAGAGCCTGAAGTCAGGCAGGTTGATTCCTCCAGTTCCATTCTTCTTTCTCAAGATTGCTTTGGCTATTCTAGGTTTTTGTATTTCCATACAAATTGTGACATTATTTGTTCTAGCTCTGTGAAAAATACCTCTGGTAGCTTGATAGGGATTGCATTGAATTTGTAGATTGCTTTGGGTAGTATACTCATTTTCACTATATTGACTCTTCTGATCCATGAACATGGTATATTTCTCCATCTATTAGTGTCCTCTTTAATTACTTTCATCAGTGTTTTATAGTTTTCCATATATAGGTCTTTAGTTTCTTTAGGTAGATATATTCCTAAGTATTTTATTCTTTTGGTTTGCAATGGGGAGTGGAATTGTTTTCTTAATTTCTTTTTCTACTTTCTCATTATTAGTGTATAGGAATGCAAGGGAATTCTGTGTGTTGATTTTATATCCTGAAACTTTACTATATTTATTGATTAGCTCTAGTAATTTTCTGGTGGAGTCTTTAGGGTTTTCTATGTAGAGGATCATGTCATCTGCAAACAGTGAGAGTTTTACTTCTTCTTTTCCAATTTGGATTCCTTTTATTTCTTTTTCTGCCCTGATTGCTGTGGCTGAAACTTCCCACAACTATGTTGAATAGTAGCGGTGAAAGTGGGCACTCTTGTCTTGTTCCTGATTTTAGGGGAAATGCTTTCAGTTTTTCAGCATTGAGGATAATGTTTGCTGTGGGTTTGTCATATATAGCTTTTATTATGTTGAGGTATATTCCTTCTATTCCTGCTTTCTGGAGAGTTTTTATCATAAATGGATGATGAATTTGTCAAAGGCCTTGTCTGCATCTATTGAGATAATCATATAGCTTTTATTTTTCAATTTGTTAATGTGGTGAATTACATTGATTGATTTGCAGATATTGAAGAATCCTTGCGTCCCTGGGATAAAGCCCACTTGGTCATGGTGTATGATCTTTTTAATGTGTTGCTGGATTCTGATTGCTAGAATTTTGGTAAGGATTTTTGCATCTATGTTCATCAGTGATATTGGCCTGTAGTTTTCTTTTTGTGGCATCTTTGTCAGGTTTTGGTATTTGGGTGATGGTGGCCTCATAGAATGAGTTTGGAAGTTTACTTTCCTCTGTGATTTTCTGGAAGAGTTTGAGTAGGATAGGTGTTAGCTCTTCTCTAAATTTTTGGTAGAATTTAGCTTTGAAGCCATCTGGACCTGGGCTTTTGTTTGCTGGAAGATTTCTGATTACAGTTTCAATTTCTGTGCTTGTGATGGGTCTGTTAAAATTTTCTATTTCCTCCTGGTTCAGTTTTGGAAAGTTGTACTTTTCTAAGAATTTGTCCATTTCTTCCACGTTGTCTTTTATTGGCATATAATTGCGGATAGTAGTCTCTTATGATCCTTTGTGTTTCTGTGTTGTCTGTTGTGATCTCTCCATTTTCATTTCTAATTTTATTGATTTGATTTTTCTCCCATTGTTTCTTGATGAATCTGGCTAATGGTTTGTCAATTTTATTTATGCTTTCAAAGAACCAGCTTTTTGCTTTGTTGATTTTTGCTATTGTCTCTTTTGTTTCTTTTGCATTTATTTCTGCCCTAATTTTTAAGATTTCTTTCCTTCTACTAACTCTGGGGTTCTCCATTTCTTCCTTTTCTAGTTGCTTTAGGTGTAGAGTTAGGTTATTTATTGACTTTTTCTTGTTTCTTGAGGTATGTCTGTATTGCTATGAACTTTCCTCTTAGTACTGTTTTTATAGTGTCCCACAGGTTTTGGGTTGTTATGGTTTCATTTTCATTTGTTTCTATGCATATTTTGATTTCTTTTTGATTTCTTCTGTGATTTGTTGGTTGTTCAGTAGGGTGTTGTTCAGCCTCCAAATGTTGGAATTTTGAAGTTTTTCTCCTGTAATTGAGATCTAATCCTTATGCATTATGGTCAGAAAAGATGCTTGGAATGATTTCAATATTTTTGAATTTATCAAGGTTAGATTTATGGCCCAGGATGTGATCTGTCCTGGAGAAGGTTCCATGAGCACTTGAGAAAAAGATGAAATTCATTGTTTTGGGGTGAAATGTCCTATAGATATCAATTAGGTCCAACTGGTCTATTGTATCATTTAAAGTTTGCATTTCTTTGTTAATTTTCTGTTTAGTTGATCTGTCCATAGATGTGAGTGGGGTATTAAAGTCTCCCACTATTATTGTGTTATTGTTAATTTCCCCTTTCACACTTGTTAGCATTTGTCTTACATATTGTGGTGCTCCTATGTTGGGTGCATATATATTTATAATTGTTATATCTTCTTCTTGGATTGATCCTTTAATCATTATGTAGTGGCCTTCTTTGTCTCTTTTCACAGCCTTTGTTTTAATGTTGATTTTATCAGATATGAGTATTGCTATTCCTGCTTTCTTTTGGTCTCTATTTGCATGGAATATCTTTTTCCAGCCCTTCACTTTCAGTCCGTATGTGTCCATTGTTTTGAGGTGGGTCTCTTGTAGGCAGCATATACAGGGGTCTTGTTTTTGTATCCATTCAGCCAGTCTTTGCCTTTTGGTTGGGGCATTCAACCCATTTACGTTTAAGGTAATTATTGACAAGTATGATCCCATTGCCATTTACTTTATTGTTTTGGGTTCAGATTTATATTGGAGAGCTGGTTTGGTGGTGCTGATTTCTCTCAGCTTTTGCTTATCTGTAAAGCTTTTGATTTCTCCTTCATATTTGAATGAGATCCTTGCTGGGTACAGTAATCTGGGCTGTAGGTTATTTTCTTTCATCACTTTAAGTATATCTTGCCATTCCATCCTGGCCTGAAGCGTTTCTATTGAAAGATCTGCAGTTATCCTTATGGGAATCCCCTTGTGTGTTATTTGCTGTTTTTCCCTTGCTGCCTTTAATATTTATTCTTTGTGTCTGATCTTTGTTAATTTGATTAAGATGTGTCTTGGGGTGTTTCACCTTGGGTTTACCCTGTTTGGAACTCTCTAGGTTTCTTGGACTTGGGTGATTATTTCCTTCCCCATTTTAGGGAAGTTTTCAACTACTATCTCCTCAAGTATTTTCTCATGGTCTTCCTTTTTGTCTTCTTCTTCTGGGACTCCTATAATTCGAGTGTTGGAGCATTTCATATTGTCCTGGAGGTCTCTGAGGTTGTCCTCATTTCTTTTAATTCATTTTTCTTTTTTCTCTCTGATTCATTTATTTCTAACATTCTATCTTTTATTTCACTAATCCTATTTTTTGCCTTCGATATTCTTCTATTTGTTGCCTCCAGAGTGTTTCTGATCTCATTTATTGCATTATTCATTATATATTGACTCTTTTTCATTTCTTCTAGGTCCTTGTTAAACCTTTCTTGCATCTTCTCAATCCTTGTCTCCAGGCTATTTATCTGTGATTCCATTTTGATTTCAAGATTTTTGATCATTTTCACTATCATTATTCAGAATTCTTTCTCAGGTAGATTCCCTATCTCTTCCTCTTTTGTTTGGTTTGGTGGGCATTTCTCCTGTTCCTTTACCTGCTGGGTATTCCTCTGTCTTTTCATCTTGGTTATATTGCTGCATTTGGGGTGGCCTTTCTATATTCTGGGAATTTGTGGAGTTCTCTTTATTATGGAGTTTCCTCGCTGTGGGTGGGGTTGTATCAGTGGCTTGTCAAGATTTCTTGGTTAGGGAAGCTTGTGTCGGAGTTCTGGTGGGTGGAGCTGGATTTCTTCTCTCTGGAGTGCAATGAAGTGTCCAGTAATGAGTTATGAGATGTCTATGGTTTTGGAGTAACTTTGAGCTGCCTGTATATTGAAGCTCAGGGGTGTGTTCCTGTGTTACTGGAGAATTTGTGTGGTATGTCTTGCTCTGGAACTTGTTGGCCCTTGGGTGGTGCTTGGTTTCAGTGTAGGTATGGAGGCTTTTGATGAGCTCCTATCAATTAATGTTCCCTGGATTCAGGAGTTCTTTGATGTTCTCAGGATTTGGACTTAAGCCTCCTGCTTCTAGTTTTCAGTTTTATTTTTACAGTCACCTCAAGACTTCTCCATCTTTACAGCACCGATGATAAAACATCTAGGTTAAAGATGAAAAGTTTCTCCACACTGAGGAACACCTAGAGAGGTTCACTGAGTTACATGAAGAAGAGAAGAGGGAGGGAGTAGTTAGAAGTGACCCAAATGAGATGAGGTGGGATCAGAAGAGGAGAGAGCAAGCTAGGCAGTAATCACTTCCTTATGTGCGCTCCACAGTCTGGACTGCTCAGAGGTGTTCATGGAGTTATAGAGGGAAGAGGAGAGGGAGGAAGTAGACATAGGGGGCCAGGAGGATAAAAGAGGGAAATGAAAAGGAGAGAGACAGATCCAGCCAGTAACCAGTTCCCTAAGTGTTCTCCATCGTCTGGGACACACAGAGATTCACTGAGTTGGGTAAAGAAGAGAAGTGGGAGGGAGGAGACAGAGACAACCTGGTGGAGAAAAAGGAGGGTCCAAAGGAGGAGAGAGTGTAAGCCAGTAATCTCACTCTCAGGTAAAATTAGGTACTGAAGATTGGGTTTTTAAATGTACAAAATTGACAACAAATACCAAAAAGCAAAGATTAAAAATCTAGGGTAGAGGTTGGATTTTCAAAAATACAACATTAAAGAAAAGAAGAAGAAGAAGAAAGAAACACAAAGTGATGAGAATTATTAAACAACAACAACCACAAAAAATATATACGGCATTTGCTATAAAAATAGGTTTTTTTGAAAAGAAATAGTAGGTTATAAAAATTAAAATTAAAGGAGAAATAGAGGACTTAAAATTTTTAAAAAGTTAAAAAAAAAGGCGAAAAAGAAAAGAAGAAAAAACAATCAAACAACAACATCAACAAAAAAAAAAAAAAGAGAGAGAGAGAGATGGTCGTAAAAATAGTAAAGATATATCTGGGACTTTCTCTGGTGTTGTGGGCAGTGTGGGGCCACTTCCAAAGCGGTTCCCTCTGTTTAGTTTCTTCTGTTTCCTGGTCTCTTCAGTGTCTGATTTCCACCCTGACACAAGGAGGGTGGTGATGGACACTTTTTTTTTTTTTTTAGGCTCACTTGTTCAGTTGCGCTGTGGGGAAGGAGGGATGCTACAAACAAATAACACTGGCGTGGGCTTGTAGTGTCTCTGCCACGCTGGGCATGCCCCTGCACACGGTGCACGCTGCTCAGGTTCTATGTTGCTCCACCAGGAACTGTCTGAGGCCAGCCCTAGTCTGCATGCACCTCCCCGGTCCTAAGTCGCTCAGGCTCGGCTCTCAGGTAGCCCTCAGAGGCACAGATCCAGTTGGGCCTGCGTTTTGTGCCCTTCTCAGGACTGAGTAGCTCAGGTGTTTGGCAAGCACGGTCCCTGCAACTGGTCGCATTTCCTGTCCCTGCTGCTTAGTTTTCTGGGTGTACCACTGGCACCCCTTGTCAGGCAGATGGTAACTGTCCAGGAACCCAAGAAACCTGCTTGCAGTTTGGTAGGTAAAGTCTCTCCGGGGCTGTGATTGCCCCCTTCCAACCCTTATGGCTCTGGCTGCCTGTCACCAGAGGGGGATGGTCTGCAGCCGGCTATTTCTGTTCCATCCTTTGTTCTGTGTGTGGTCCTGGCGGTGTCTTATGTTAGAGCTTTTCATGTGCTAGCTATCCCACAGTCTGGTATGCTAGCCCAAGTGAGTTCACTCTGGTTATGCTAGAGGCATTCCAGCCCGATTCTTAAAAAGCACGGCAGCCTGCACCTTCCTGCCCAGCCCCCACTTGCTAGTGGCGGATGCAGGCATCTGTGCTGCTTCTCTGCTGGGGGAGTTACCATTGGGCTTGTAATCTGTTGCTTTTAATTATTTATTTATTTTTCTTCCCTGTTATGTTGCCCTCTGTGCTTCCAAGGCTCACCCCAGACTCGGCAGAGAGAGTACTTCCTGGTGTTTGGAAACTTTTCTTTTTAAGACTCCTTCCCAGAATGGAGCTCCCTCCCTACCTCCTTTGTCTCTTGTTTCATCTTTTATATTTTTTTCCTACCTGTTTTTGAAGACAATGGCCCGCTTTTCTGGGTGCCTGATGTCCTCTGCCAGCATTCAGAAGTTGTTTGGAGAATTTACTCGGCATTGAAATGTTCTTTTGATGAATTTGTGGAGGAGAAAGTGCTTTCCCCATCCTATTCCTCCATCATCTTAGGACCGCCTTCTCTGTATATAAGTTAAATAAGCAGGGTTACAATATACAGCCTTGACGTACTCCTTTCCCTATTTGGAACCAGTCTGTTCCATGTCCATTTCTAACTGTTGCTTCCTGACCTGCATACAGGTTTCTCAAGAGGCAGGTCAGGTGGTCTGATAGTCCCATCTCTTTTAGAATTTTCCCAGTTTATTGTGATCCACACAGTCAAAGGTTTTGGCATAGTCAATAAAACAGAAGTAGATGTTTTTTCTGGAACTCTTTTGCTTTTTTGATGATCCAGTGAATGTTGGCAATTTGATCTATGGTTCCTCTGACTTTTGTAAATCCAGCTTGAACATCTGGAAGTTCATGGTTCACGTATTGCTGAAGCCTGGCTTGGAGAATTTTGAGCATTACTTTACTAGTGTGTGAGATGAGTGCAACTGTGCAGTAGTTTGAACATTCTTTGGCATTGCCTTTCTTAGGTACTGGAATTAAAACTGACCTTTTCCAGTCCTGTGGCCACTCTGAGTTTTCCAAATTTGCTGGCATATTGAGTGCAGCACTTTCACAGGATCATCTTTCAGGATTTGAAATAGCTCAAATGGAATTCCATCACCTCTACTAGCTTTGTTTGTAGTGATGCTTTCTAAGGTCCACTTGACTTCACATTTCAGGATGTCTGGTTCTAGGTGAGTGATCACACCATCGTGATTATCTGGGTTGTGAAGATATTTTTGTACAGTTCTCCTGTGTATTTTGCCACCTCTTTCCAATGTCTTCTGCTTTTGTTAGGTCCATACAATTTATCTCCTTTATTGTGCCCATCGTTGCATGAAATATTCCCCTGGTATCTCTAATTTTCTTGAAGAGATCTCTGCTGCTGCTAAGTCACTTCAGTCGTGTCCGACTCTGTGCGACCCCATAGATGGCAGCCCACCAGGCTCCCCCATCCCTGGGATTCTCCAGGCAAGAATACTGGAGTGGGTTGCCATTTCCTTCTCCAATGCATGAAAGTGAAAAGTGAAAAGTGAAAGTGAAGTCACTCAGTCATGTCCGACTCTTAGTGACCCCATGGACAGCAGCCCACCAGACTCCTCCACCCATGGGAATCTCTAGTCTTTCCCAATCTATTGTTTTCCTCTATGTCTTTGCACTGATCACTGAGGAAGGATTTCTTATCTCTCCTTGTTCTTTGAGTGTCATCTCTCTGTAAAAATAATCACATATCAGAAAGTACTCATGCTTCAGTTTTTCAAGCCAGTGTTTAGCACTTTTATTGATATAGTCATTTACTTAAGGTATGAGGCTGCTGGTAATTTTTCCTTATAAGCGACCACATAGGACAGTCAGGTGGAGGAAGAGGTGAGGAAGAGGAGAGAACAGGAGCCCAGTGGGATCAGTGGTGTGGAACTATGCTCCTGAGAGGATAATTGTTTACATAAAAGTTTTTCAAAAAAATAGGCTTTTATTTGATTTAAAATGACATTTTAAACCTCAATAGAATTTTTATTCAAACTTTTAAACTCAATGTACACTAAAATGGATAACCAATAAGGACCTACAGTATAGCACACAGAACTCTGCTCAAGGATATGTGGCAGCCTGGATGGGAGGGTCGTTTGGGGGTGTGGAATGGATACTTGTATATGTATGGCTGAGTCCTTTCACTGTTTACCTGAAACTATCACAATACTGTTTTTTAATCACCCATGCTTGCTTGCTAAGTCACTTCAGTTGTGTCCGACTCTGTGCGACCCTACAGACGGCAGCCCACCAGGCTCCCTGTCCCTGGGATTCTCCAGGCAAGAACACTGGAGTGGGTTGCCATTTCCTTCTCCAATGCATGAAAGTGAAAAGTGAAAGTGAAGTTACTCGGTCGTGTCTGACTCTTAGTGACCCCATGGACTGCAGCCCACCAGGCTGCTCCATCCATGGGATTTTCCAGGCAAGAGTACCGGAGTGGGGGTGCCATTGCCTTGTCTGTTAATCACCCATATCCCAATACAAAAGTTTTGCAAAGATAAAATCAATGTAAATGGATGCTGCAGGATGGATGAAGATAACGTGGATTGGGAACCTTTGGCTTACCCAATGCTGCAGGGAAGAAATCTGCTTTCATAGAGTGCAAACTGGTGTAGGCTGGGCTGGGCTGTGTCAAGGCCAGCAGAAGCAAGGCTCCTTTGTGTCTAGTTTAGTTCTAGGCTAGATGATTAATAAAAGCAAAAGACATCTTTCAACCTGGAAAGTAATTCAGGCCCTAAACAGCTCATCAATCTGCTATTGCTTTGCAGAGCAAAAATTTAATACATAATAAATAATTTTTCACTGCCTCAAAAGGAATGAAAATTTTTTTGTAAAAGTATTTCCCATTTTAAGGTTAACCATCATCACACCACTAATGCTTGATCATACACTTAATTTGAAATCCAAATACTGAAGATTTAAACTGAAATTTTACCCATAAAATGAATGATTAACTTGGTGAGCTGTGATCTCTGTATGTAGTTCCAGTATTTACAAAGACAGGATGTAAAGGAGCAGTTGGAAGCAAAGCTGGGCTGGGAATACACTGAACTGTGATGTGTGTGTATAGGTTAATAATTAGAGTCATGGACTATTTTAAATTTTATTTAACAGTTATTTTTAGCAATGCTAACATAGACCAGACAATGTTATGAGCACATTATAAAGATTAACTCATTAAATCATTGTACCAACTCTATGGAGTAGATATACTATAGTTGTCATCTCTATTGAAGACAAGCCACTAAGGCACAGAGACGCTGGCTAGCTCGTTTGATAACACAGCACATATGTGATAAGACAGGACATACCACCACCAACAGGAAGGGGAAATGTACCTGGCTGGCAGTTTTCTGTCATGGGCTGCAAGTGCTAGTGATGATAGAGCAGAGGGATGCTGAAGAGATTTGTGAGAAAGGGTTACCCACAGTTTAGGATACATTGCATCTTCAGTGCTCACTGGGCATCTCAGTAGCAGAAGAACCAAGATGCATGATCTTAATGCCGTGTGACATTGCTTCTTGCTGCACATATTCTTGTTGGGACTCTGAACCTTGGATAGACCTTATTTTGACAACTTTCCAGTAGGAAATGTCCATAGGAGGCAGTCTATGCCTATCCCAGTCCACAGACATTTTTGTACTATACTCATGTCACCAAGTCTAATAGAATTAGGGGCTGTCAGTTAAAGTATATATAATTGTTTTTTAAAGCTGTAGTTAATCAGATCATGAAAGAGTTGTATGAATAAATTTTAAACCTCTATTAATACTCCTAATGCTAAGCACTTACAGTTAAAATCAATATTTTTCTCAAAGTAATGACTCTAGATGCTAGATTATATCATTTAAACATAAAACTTTCTGTGATAAATATGCATTGGGGAATTATCTCACATCTAACTTTTAGGAAAAATGGAAGAGCTAAAAGGTTTGGACAAGACCACATATAACAATTTATTATTTTATTTATAAATATATTTTTAATAATAAATATGCACTTAAAGCATTGTAAAAGTATGAATTCTACAATAATGCATGACTTTTACGAAGGCAAGAAAAATGACTGTTACTCAGCTGATAATTAATGTATATTATAAATTATAATTGTGCTTGGAATTGTCAGAACAATGATAGAGTTGTGTATTTTATATGCTATAATAGTTTGGAGCTTCTCAGATAAGTCCTATATCAGCATTAATAGGAACGTCCTCTTGATATGAAGCTTAACAATTTTATTGTTCTTTATATACTTTGTTTCCCTAAGAAAGTCTAAAGTATAAGTTCTCTCCACCTTCAAGGAAGGAGGAACTTGAAAAGTTAGTTTAGTAAAAGAATGAAGAGTATAAGCTCTAGAGACAGACTTGTATAAGTTCACATCCATGCTCCAGCACTTATTAGCTACAATGGCCTTGGGCAAGTTATTTAATTTTTATGTGCCAAAGTTCCCCAGTCTATAAAAGGGGATAAAAATTATACCAATCTCTAGTAGATATGGGAACTAAATGAGTTAATATATATTAATAATATGTAGATATTAGGGCAGTACATACTTAGCAGGTGGTTTGAGTGAGTGAGTGAAGTTGCTCAGTCGTGTCCGAACCCAGGTCTCCCACATTGCAGGCAGATGCATTAAAGAATCCACCTGCCAGTGCAAGAGACACGGGTTCCACCCCTAGGTCAGGAAGATCCCCTGGAGGAGGAAATGGCAACCCACTCCAGTATTCTTGCCTGGGGAATCCCATGGACTGAGGAGCCCGGCAGGTTACAGTCCATAGGGCTGCAAAGAGTTGGACGTGACTGAAGCTACTTAGCACCCATGCACTAAATGCACTAAATATTCAGTCAACACTGGATATTATTTTTAACCACATAACTAATAATCACTTTTGCTCAATAATTATATATCAAGATCTTTGACTCATGATCTTAGAATAATGTTCTCTGCAGGCCTAGTATGAAAGACTGAAGAGAGAATAACAGCAGCTCATGCCTGTTGAGTGCTTAACAGTGCATCAGGCTCTTTTCCAGGCAGTTGCATGTACACTTTTAGTATGTCAAGAAGAAAAACTAATTGATAGAGAAAATGTCTTTGATAACATGATGGAAAAGAACTTTCCTTATACCCTAAAATGTCCCCTAAGTGAGGGCGGGAGGAGAAGGGGACAACAGAGGATGAGATGGCTGGATGGCATTACCGATTCAATGGACATGTTTGAGTAAACTCTGGGAGTTGGTTATGGACAGGGAGGCCTGGAATGCTGCAGTCCATGGGGTTGCAAAAAGTCGGAGACGACTGAGCAACTGAACTGAACTGAAGTTGGGGTAAGAGACATTTGGTCCTGGTAGAAGGGCCTTGGGTGTGGCTTTCCAGAAGCCCAGCCCTGAGTGAAATAGCTTATTGGTGCTTCTGGGCCCATGAGACCACACACTTCTGTAAAAGATTGCTGACGGAAAGATTTCCATTGGGGAAGGAAGTACCGAAGGGCCCTCAAAGTTGGGTTGCTTTTCCAAGTTGAGTCTTTCCTGCAGATTAGACGGCTGTCACTAGAGGGCGCACTGCCCACGTTTGTGATGAAGACTCGGCTAGGTCTCCTGTCCATGGACATCTCTGAAGATTTTCACTTAGAAATCTAGAGCAGTCCTTCCATGGGGAGAGCTACCTCCCCAGGACGGAGGCTGACCTACTCCACGTGGACATCCGTCCTCTTCTCACAGCATTCCAGCTTGTCTGTAAGACCGGAAGGGGTGGAGGGTTCTGATCACTCGGGGAGAAGGCATTACTGTGGAGCTGAATTGAAGAACTTGTGAGCTGTGACAGTGATTAATAATCCCTACCTGGCATTAATATTTGATTTATATTTGTGCTTATTCCAGAGACTTTAAAAAGTGTACTATGTCCTGTAGCAAGACAGAAGAAGTGTATTCTATACCTATGTTTCCCTGAATCTGTGTGAATTTAGGCAAGTCATTTAGTATGCTACCGATTTTCATCATCTGAAGAATCGAGGAGTTGGGTTATAAGATGATGTGAAAAATAAGTTATGACTTTGAACTCAATTTGATGATTTTTGAATGCTTATAGAAGACAATGCTTATAGAAAACTTATAGAAAACTTTTGAAGCAAGATTACAGCAATATGATTTGCAGATTGGCATGAATGAGGGCTGATAAAAGGAGAGAAGCTCTTGGAGCAGATTTCGTGACAGGGCTAACAAATTTGTTAAGGAAGAAAAGATAGGCTGGAAAGTAGAAACAAGATGGTGACTGCTGGAGAAAGTAATTAAGGTCCTTACCCTCTGGTGATACAAAGCAGGAGTTTGGAAATGTTCGTGCTTTGGATAGATTTGTAGGATATGTATATGTATATATATATGTATATATATCAGTTTAGTTCAGTTCCGTCTCTCAGTCGTGTCTTACTCTTTGCGACCCCATGAATTGCAGCGCGCCAGGCCTCCCTGTCCATCACCAACTCCCAGAGTTTACTCAAACTCATGTCCATCAAGTTGGTGATGCCATCCAACCATCTCATCCTTTGTCGGCCCCTTCTCCTCCTACCCCCAATCCCTCAGAGTCTTTTCTAATGAGTCAACTCTTTGCATAAGGTGACCAAAGTATTGGAGTTTCAGCTTCAACATCAGTCCTTCCAATGAACACCCAGGACTGATCTCCTTTAGGATGGACTAGTTGGATCTCCTTGCAGTCCAAGGGACCCTCAAGAGTCTTCTCCAACACCACAGTTCGAAAGCATCAATTCTTTGGTCAGCTTTCTTCACAGTCCAACTCTCACATCCATACATGACTGTTGGAAAAACCATAGCCTTGACTAGATGGACCTCTATTGGCTTAGTAATCTCTCTGCTTTTGAATATGCTATCTAGGTTGGTCATAACTTTCCTTCCAAGGAGTAAGCGTCTTTTAATTTCATGGCTGCAGTCACCATCTGCAGTGATTTTGGAGCCCCCAAAATAAAGTCTGACACTGTTTCCACTGTTTCTCCATCTATTTCCTATGAAGTGATGGGACCAGATGCCATGATCTTCATTTTCTGAATGCTGAGCTTTAAGCCAACTTTTTCACTCTCCTCTTTCACTTTCATCAAGAGATTTTTAGTTCCTCTTCACTTTCTGCCATAAGGGTGGTGTCATCTGCATATCTGAGGTTATTGATATTATATATAGTCAACTAAACTCAATAATTGACAGCTTATTTCTGATTTCTTTAGATTATTTAATCTTCTTGACCCTGAGAACTTACAGAAGAGTAGAAAGCTATGCTTAGGTACCTGGGCAAAAAGGAAAAGTTAGGAAGAATTGCAGTGATCGTATTTTAGCTTCTTGGTCCCTGGTACTTGGCAGCATGATGCAGACTTTCATGCATCCAGGTCTACTTCCGTTAGGAGGAATGCAGCATAGAGTGAAGAGATATTAATCTCTCCTTGTGGATCATGGTTATAGCTGTATGAGTGGCACATATAACTATGACTTTGAAGAGAACCAAGGGAGAGAAGTCAGCCTCAGGGGATAGATACACACTGGCCATAGCAGTTGGGACTCTCTTGGCTTCTGTGCAGCAGAGTCACACCAGCTTGTCATTGGTTCCTCCTCTTTAAAGAATCAAAAGTGAGTATGTATCTGTCCTTGGTGTATTTCTTTCTCAGACTCATAACATGGAGACTGTATCTAATTGCTTTATCTTACACAGAGGTGAAGTTTCAAATAAATTTTAAAAATTCTTTTGGGTGTGTTAATTTCATCAGTGGAGAGATCTTTAGATATGTTCTCACTTTTTAGATTTTTCACATTGTCTTAGAATTTTTTTTTTAAAGAAAAGGAGAAAGAAAAAGACCTGTAGGGGGTGTTTCTTGCCTAGGCTGAAATATCTTTTATATTTTCTTACTGTGAATTTCTAAGGCAGAAGTTCTCAAACTTCAGGTCATGATGACCTTAGTATTCCAGTGCATTTTCACAGCACATCTTGGCTGAAGAAATACCTGACTGTTCTGTTTACTAATTAGTTAGGTTCAAACAACTTAAGCATTTATACTCAACATCCTAATAGCCATTTGAAAATTTAAAAAATGTATTCTTAATTAAACACAATTAATGGGACGTGTGTATCTGTTTGGTGCTTCCCAGTTTCTCAGATTTGGGAAGCAGATTATATCTTCCTCACTTTCTCTTCCATATTGATTTTTGAAATACTTGTTTTATATCACAGCAACTGCCCCAAATGTAGTTTTAGGGAGATGTGACCATCACGGAAGGAATATAGTGTGATCTAATGTTGAAACTATGAACTATCTTGAGCTCGCAGTTTGTGCTATGTGTAAAAGCTGTCAAATATTTTTTTCCTCAAAAATTTAAAACAACTGAGATCACTGTGGTGTCCCAGGGTGCCTTGGTGCACAGTTTGGCAACTGTGACTCTAAGGTTAGTTAATGAAACATAAAGGGTAGAATTTTAAAAATTCCACTGCAGTAGAAGGTTGAGCAGCTAAAACCTCAATTGCCTGTCACTGTCCAGATGATGGGTAGTTGAGAAATTACAATTTGAGCAAGCAGAAATGCAGATGTGATACTAGCAGGGAAAAGGACGATGGCTGTCTTGGGAAGGAACCAAGAGAGCAATCTTGGCTTATTCTGACTTGAGTATTGTGAAGGTCCTAGGAAGACAGTCAAGTTCACATGGAGGTGGCCAGCCTCAGTGGTTGCCAGTAAAGTACATGGGTTTCATACACATGAAGGTCCCAGATAATCCCAGTGTCTGTAGAGCTTCATCATGTAATGTTTGGTATGTGTGTGACATAAACTCACTGAAGTTTGTGTGGTTGATTCTCTTCCCTGCATTTCATAAAAACTTGTGTGCAAAAGGGCAATATGCTGTCAGTATTCTTTGTGGAATTCAGGTGTTGCATTTATTACTACTTGCTGTTAAAAGTAGCATCCCTAAAATGTGTTCTATGGGTATTAATTGGTGCTACTCCAAAATAATATTCTATGGTTATAGATTTTTTTAAAATTTATTTTGTTGAAATATATTTGAGTTATTGTGTTAATTTCTACTGTACAGGAAAGTAATTCAGCTGTATGCATATGTAATTTTTTTCATATTCTTTTCCATTATGGTTTATCACAGGGTATTGAATAGATTCCCCTGTGCTATATGGTAGGGCCTTAGTGGTATCTATTCTATATGTAACAGTTTGCATCTGCTAATCCTAAATTTCTGATTGATCCCTCCCTGATCACCAGCAACCATAAGTTTGTTATCTATGTCTGTGAGCCTGTTTCTGTTTTGTAGGTAAGTTCATTTGCATCATATTTTAGATTTCACATGTAAGTGATATCATATGGTATTTGTCTTTGTTTTTCTGACCTACTTCACTTAGTATGATAATCTCTAGGCCTTTCCATGTTACCGCAGATGGCATTAGTTCCTTCTTTTTTATGGCTGAGTGGTATTTCTTTGTGTGTGTGTATGTATATACTATGTGTCATAGGATGTTTCTGATGAATACTGGATTAAAACAAATTAAGCAAGGCTTCATAGAACCTTTAATGTGGTAGTGGATTTTTACCAGATTTCAAGAGGAGAAACAGTAGTATATGTTCCCCAAGATTTATTGAGCAAGGAAACTTTTGGTATTTAAAGAAACATCTCATGAGACATGTTTCATAGGATACTCTTGGGAAAAATAACTCCAAAGAATCTATTTAACGTGAATTTTACAAAACTTAATATTTGAATAGATATTTGTTAATCAGGCTTCTGGTCAATCTGATATTGTCTTCTAGGTAGGCTTACAACTTCCAGCTTTAACATTATACCTATGGGAGAGTGCAATTTGTTATAAGATTTTTTTTTTTTTTTGCATACTGGTTGTCCATAATGCAGTATGGTTAAAGTATGGATCATCTGTATAGTATTATTGGGTTTTCAATATACTAATGATGAGTTAAGTTTGTAGCACAATCCAGAATTTATTGACAATCTCCTTGCAAGTGAATGTTTCTAGGTATTGTAGTGTAGCAACACATATCTATTTCCAGACATCTGTATGGTCTCCAAGTCTATTGATACATGCATATTTCTCCTTAAAAGTCCTAATTATATGTTGTGTCATATAAGTTTCAGTCCCCTATTAGAAACAGAACAAACACTCTTCCTTTTCTGTGTTTTAGATGAGTTGGATGGTTTAAAGTCTGTTAACTCAATGGTCAGGTTAATACTGAATATCAAAATTAGGAGGACTTAGCTAAAAACATATATTTTGGCTTTAACGACTATGCCAAAGCCTTTGACTGTGTGGATCACAATAGACTGTGGAAAATTCTGAAAGAGATGGGAATACCAGACTACCTGACCAGCCTCTTGAGAAACCTGTATGCAGGTCAGGAAGCAACAGTTAGAACTGGACATGGAACAACAGACTGGTTCCAAACAGGAAAAAGAGTATGTCAAGGCTGTATACTGTCACCCTGCTTATTTAAGTTATATGCAGAGTACATCATGAGAAACACTGGGCTGGAAGAATTACAAGCTGGAATCAAGATTGCTGGGAGAAATATCAATAACCTCAGATATACAGGTGACACCACCCTTATGGCAGAAAGCAAAGAAGAACTAAAGAGCCTCTTAATGAAAGTGAAAGTGAAAGAGAAGAGCAAAAAGTTGGCTTAAAGCTCAACATTCAGAAAACTAAGATCATGGCATCTAGTCTCATCACTTCCTGGGAAATAGATGGGGAAATAGTGGAAACAGTGTCAGACTTTATTTGTTTGGGCTCCAAAATCACTGCAGATGGTGACTGCAGCCATGAAATTAAAAGACGCTTACTCCTTGGAAGAAAAGTTATGATCAACCTAGGTAGTATATTCAAAAGCAGAGACATTACTTTGCCAACTAAGGTCCATCTAGTCAAGGCTATGGTTTTTCCTGTGGTCATGTATGGATGTGAGAGTTGGACTGTGAAGAAGGCTGAGTGCCGAAGAATTGATGCTTGTGAACTGTGGTGTTGGAGAAGACTCTTGAGAGTCCCTTGGACTGCAAGGAGATCCAACCGGTCCATTCTGAAGGAGATCAACCCTGGGATTTCTTTGGAAGGAATGATGCTAAAGCTGAAACTTCAGTACTTTGGCCACCTGATGTGAAGAGTTGACTCACTGGAAAAGACTCTGATGCTGGGAGGGATTGGGGGCAGGAGAAGGGGACGACAGAGGATGAGATGGCTGGATCGCATCACGGACTCGATGGACATGAGTCTGAGTGAACTCTGAGAGATAGTAATGAACAGGGAGGCCTGGCGTGCTGCGATTCATGGGGTCGCAAAGAGTCGGACACGACTGAGCAACTGAACTGAACTCCTTGGAAGGAAAGTTATGACCAACCTAGACAGCATATTAAAAAGCAGTGATATAACTTTGCCAACAGAAGTCCATCTAGTCAAGGCTATGGTTTTTCCAGTAGTCATGTATGGATGTGAGAGTTGGACTGTAAAGAAAGTTGAGCGCTGAAGAATTGATGCTTTTGAACTGTGGTGTTGGAGAAGACTCTTGAGAGTCTCTTGCACTGCAAGGAGATCCAACCAGCCTATCCTAGGGGAGATCAATCCTGGGTGTTCATTGGAAGGACTGATGTTGAAGCTGAAACTCCAATACTTTGGCCACCTGATGCTAAGAGCTACTCATTTGAAAAGACCCTGATGCTGGGAAAGATTGAGGGGAAGAGGAGAAGGGGGCCCACAAAGGATCAGATGGCTGGATGGCATCACTGACTCAATGGACATGAGTGTGGGTAAATTCTGGGAGTTGGTGATGGACAGAGAAGCCTGGCATGCTGTGGTCCATGGGGTCGCAAAGAGTCAGACATGACTGAGTAACTGAACTGAACTGAACTGAACTGAGCTGAGCTATTCAGTTCAAGTTAGCATTATGGTGGGGCAGGCTTCTCCTTGCAGGACTCTGCACAATTCATGTCATGGGGAGTGGAGAGAAATGTGTGCTTGAACACATTGGGGTGTGGCTGAACTAAGCCTAGCATGACTTTCTTACCCTCCAAAGTTCCCTGTCTCAGGAAGACTGTGAGTTTGGGATCAGGGATTATAGTGGTAGATACCCTTCAGAGGAGGGAAATTTCAGAAGGAAGGAAGGAAGAAGTATTTCCAGTAAAGTTAGTGAGAAAGGCTCAGAGAGTCCCTGTTTGGTGATGAGATCTTCATGTCACTATTTAGGGACCTCTAGTTTGTGACTCAATGCATTTCTAAGTGTTATGCTTTGGAAAGCTTCCCTTCTCAATTCCAGACTCTGATAGAAAGCAGTTGTGTATCTATTCTTTGGTTTATGGTAGAGAATAAGGACCTACTCAGTCTAAGTCAGAAAAAAACAAGCTTTTGCTACAAATAAATTAGATGAAAAGAAATGAAATGATTTCCTTGCGCTTATGCAAATGACTATCATGAGATTTCATGTGAAAGACTACCAGGTTATACTATTTGGATTCTGTGTTTTTGTTTCCCATAGAGGGATGTCCAACCTAGCGTTGATAGGAAAACTAAATAAAAGCATGGTATTATGCTAACTCAGGTTTAGAAAGTGCATTTGTTTATGAGCTGCTAAGACTTAATAACAAAACTAAATGTAGTCCAGATATTTATATTTCTTTATATCTTGTGTTAATTGAATGTCCTTAAAAATATATAGAGACTTGGAATACTGTTGAAAATACACTTTAGTGGGCTTAATATTGAAACTTTTATTATTATTATTTTTAGGTAAAAGGATTATTGAGTAGCAAAAGTATCCCTTCTCTCCTCTCTCTCTCTCTCTCTCTTTTTTTAGTTCACCATATTTATGGTTGTACTGAGTAAACAAATCCTGATACTATGACCATACACTCTTTCTCTTTCTGATGGCTACATATTCAAATAATAGACAAAATATCTCAGGAAAATAAATCTCTTCTTGAGTGTGGAATTTTCTATCTCAAATATATATAATGAAAATATAAAAAAAATCTATATAGTGGAAGTATGGGTTTATAGAAGTTGAAATATCAGATATGTAGACATTATTCTGTTTCTAGATATATCTAGAGTAAATAAATTTATTTCACTAAAGAAATGAGGAAAAATTTAAGGGATTTCTTCAAGTAAATGTAGTAAATGTTTTATTTAAAAAGTCTTATTTAAGAACAGAGGTAAGTTCTGTTAGGACTTGGGAGATCCATTTCTGTGGAAGTGAATTCTCAGAGTGCAAGGTTGCTGTAAGAAGGAAGAACTAAGTTTTTGCTAACTAGATTTGAATATGCCAGTGGTTAATTTTGTAAAGTGGAGGGCACTGTTTGAAGCAGAGCTTGACCCATAGCGAGGGAACTGGGAGAGGGTGGGGAGGGACAGAAGCTGCACCTGGCCCAGCTGAAAGGGCTTCAGTTCTCCCACACGCTGGGCGCTGACACACAGCATCAAGCATAAAAACAGGAAAAGTGGTTTTGAGGCCGAGGCAGTCCAAGCCACCCACGATCACTTTGAAAAACTTTCAGCATTCACCTCAGGAAATGACCCTTCACATTTCTTGTGCACATTCTGGCTGGCAGCCCAGAAGTGGGGGATCAAGGAAGATGATTATAAAATTCAGAACCTGCTTAAGTAAGGCCAGATTCATTTGGAAGTTTGATTAGTTCAGTCGTGTGGTAGGGGTGGAAGTGATGCGGTAGAGTGGGAGGGAGTTGTCGTGATGATGATTTTTTTTGTTTGTTTCCCAGAGTGGTACTCAGAAAGTATCATAAATTTTTTAAAAGTATTTTGACTGATGAAAAAAATTGTAAAATGCTTCAACTTTGATCTATTTATGACACTATTTGGAGTAAGATGGATGGAAATGTTAAATCATGGAGTGCCAGGTACTCAAGTGGATCTGAGTCCCAGAAAATTAACTTGGGATGTACTCTACTCACCATTCAGACCAACTTATCTACTTTGCAGTTGTAGAAATCATATATCAAAGAAGTTTAACTTCCAAAAACCTTACCATGACTTTGCAGAACAACCAAGACTAGCATCTGAGTTATTTATCTTAGCATGGTGCTGTCCTTGTTCTAAAAGGTCTAAAACTGTGGTCCTGTAATACTGCAAGACAGGTAAGACAGCAAATCTGCAGCAGAGGCCAAAGAAATTGATCTCTTACTTAAATGCAAATGAATCTGATTACCAAGTTCCCAAGTCCCTGTGGATCTAAAATTAGTACTTTAAGTAACAGCATTTCTTTGGTTAATTTAAAATAAAAAAGTTTAATAGAAACCACTTTTCCCAAAGTTAAGTAGGAAATATTTTATCAATGTGTCAAACATGCTGGAATAGTGATTACTTACTGAAGGAGACAGCATTTCTGCCAAACCTAATTAGTTTACCTTGGGCTCTATCTTTGGCTGAAAGTGATAACTAAGAACACTTCTGTGAGTTGTCATTAGCACATGGGGGCATTTATGTACACACCTGTATCTCTCAGTAAATGTGTCTTAAATCATAGTTTTAGGCTGGCACAATAGCCCGAACAAGTCCAGCTTTCACGTGGTGCCAGGATACAAATTCTGTGCAAATGGAAAGCACTCTCACTCTTGGCTCATACATTGGACTTCTGCATCCTTTCATTCTAGGAATCTGACCAAGCAACCAAATTGCAGATTTCCTTTAAATGAAAAATTCCAGGCTATCCATATTGGCTTCTAATAGTTTGTAATCAACTCTAAGCCTATTGGTTTCAGTGCCTGTGAATTGTAAGGCTGTGCTTATTAGTGACTACTGTAAGAAGAGGGAACTTGGGGATGGCATAGGAAAAAATGGTATAGTTTCTGCTAAAGTCAACCACAGGATTTTGGCAACGAAGCCTTGGGGAGAGAGTTAACTGAGGGAAATGGAGGAGGATAAGACAGAGGATTTGGGGACATGCTAGTAAAGTAATGCTCAAAATTCTCCAAGCCAGGCTTTAGCAATACGTGAACTGTGAACTCCCTGATGTTCAAGCTGGTTTTAGAAAAGGCAGAGGAACCAGATATCAAATTGCCAACATTCGCTGGATCATGGAAAAAGCAAGAGAGTTCCAGAAAAACATCTACTTCTGCTTTATTGACTATTCCAAAGCCTTTGACTCTGTGGATCACAATAAACTGTGGAAAATTCTGAAAGAGATGGGAATACCAGACCACCTAACCTGCCTTTTGAGAAATCTGTATGCAGGTCAGGAAGCAACAGTTAGAACTGGACATGGAACAACAGACTGGTTCCAAATAGGAAAAGGAGTACGTCAAGGCTGTATACTGTCACCCTGTTTATTTAACTTATATGCAGCTTACATCATGAGAAATGCTTGGCTGGAAGAAGCACAAGCTGGAATCAAGATTGCCGGGAGAAATATCAATAACCTCAGATATGCAGATGACACCACTCTTATGGCAGAAAGCAAAGAAGAACTAAAGAGCCTCTTAATGAAAGTGAAAGAGGAAAGCGAAAAAGTTGGCTTAAAGCTCAACATTCAGAAAACGAAGATCATGGCATCCGGTCCCATCACTTCATGGGAAATAGATGGAGAAACAGTGGAAACAGTGTCAGACTTTATTTTTTGGGGCTCCAAAATCATTGCAGATGGTGACTGCAGCCATGAAATTAAAAGACGCTTACCCTTGGAAGAAAAGTTATGATCAACCTAGATAGTATATTCAAAACATTACTTTGCCGACTAAGGTCCAGCTAGTCAAGGCTATGGTTTTTCCTGTGGTCATGTATGAATGTGAGAGTTGGACTGTGAAGAAGATTGAGTGCCAAAGAATTGATGCTTGTGAACTGTGGTGTTGGAGAAGACTCTTGAGAGTCTCTTGACTGCAAGGAGATCCAACCAGTCCATTCTGAAGGAGATCAGCCCTGGGATTTCTTTGGAGGGAATGATGCTAAAGCTGAAACTCCAGTACTTTGGCCACCTCATGCGAAGAGTTGACTCACTGGAAAAGACTCTGATGCTGGGAGGGGGTTGGGGGCAGGAGGAGAAGGGGACGACCGAGGATGAGATGGCTGGATGGCATCACAGACTCGATGGACGTGAGTCTGAGTGAACTCTGAGAATTTGTGATGGACAGGGAGGCCGGGCGTGCTGCGATTCATGGGGTCGCAAAGAGTCGGACACGACTGAATGACTGAACTGAACTGAACTGAGGAAGAGGAGAGGAAGGGAGAAGAATGAGTAGAAAGAGAAAATAGTTGTTGTTGTAACTCTAGTCCTGTCCTTTAGGCATTTCTAGCTCTTCCTGTCTGTGCAAGCGACATTCCCCCTCTCAGATGGCAGTCATGGCCTTGTGGCTTATTTGGCTAGTATAACATGAGGGGGCATGATATGTGTCATTTTCAGGCAGAAATGAAAAGAATGCGGTTCTCTGCATTTCCTTCTCTCTGCTATTACCTTAGACATGCTGGTTGAGATGAAGCCCTGTCAGCTCGATCCCTGAGTGGCAGTGATGAGCAGAGTCCCTCTGCCAGCTTGCAAGGGACATGATGTGTGAGACAGGAAGTAAAAATCTTTGTTAAGGCACTGAGAATTTTGTTCCCGTAACATCACCTAACTTATCCCATCTAATACGGAGATTAAGACTTAGAAAGAGGAAGCTGGTATAACAAAACTATAAAGTAGATGGCTCTGTCCCAGCTGCTAAGTAGTAAAGAAACTTGTCAGAGGCTGAAAAGACCATGATTTGTATTATTGGGTTGGTACAAACGTAATTGCGGTTTTGGACTGTGAATTTTATTAATAAATCATTATAAGTAGGCTCAAACACATCTTTATGAATCAAAATAGGAACCATTACAATCAACACATTTTTGCCAACAAGAAATGTTTGTTTATTTCTGTAATGTAAAAAATTCATGCCTTAGGATTTGACAAACTCTTGGAAAGCATTTTCTGCCTCCTGCCAGGCTGGGAAGTGTTTTGCTGTAGCAAGTTGTTGAGATGCTTGAAAAGGTGGTGGTCAGTTGGTGAGAGGTCAGATGAATATGGTGGATGAGGCAAAACTTCATAGCTCAATTTGTTCAACTTTTGAAGTGTTGGTTGTGCAACATGCGATTGGGTGTTATTGTGGAGAACAACTGGGTATTCCAATATCAAATGGCAAAGTTCAACAATGCAGAACTACAATTACTTTTGCACAACCTGATATGTAGTGGGCAAACATTTGGTAAAAGTGTTCCTTGCAGTAACTCTGAAAGTAAATCATTTACTTTATAAATTTGCAACCTTAAGAAAAGAGGTTGGAGAACACACTCTTGGTATGTATTGTGCTTAGCAGGCTCAGAAAAGAATGGGCCAGTGCAAGCAAGAGTTAAGGGGAAGAGAGGGAGTCCAGAAATTTGGCAACTTGTGGACTTGGAAGGGACAAATATTTTCAAACCCAACTGGTAAAAGAGGAAACTGGGCAACAAAGACTGATTAAAATTCATCCTCGTGGCAAATAATAAATCGAGCATATGATTGGTATACACATCTAAAACCTTTGGATGGATTAAAGTGTTTTGGAATGATGGTCCAAATAATGAGGTGGTATCCAAAAAGTGCTTTCAATGAGACAAAATGGCTCAAGTAAATAGAGAAATACTGCCACTCTGACTCTGTAGTTTGATAGAGCTATGGTCCCTGTGACTAAGATAAGAGAGGGGCAGAGAGAGGGAGAGAAAGATGCAAAGACAGAGAGAGAGAGAGAAGGAAGTGTAGGCCTGAGGGTGAGGAAGCAAAAGAAAAAGCAGGTCTAAGAAGTGTGTCTGAAGAGACCCATGGACATGGCTATTGGTACAAGGAGCCAGCAGGTCTTTAATTGTAACAGAGTTAAGTTTTCAGGAGCATCATATTGTCAAAAGAACTACAGTCTGAACATTAAAAAACAAAACCAAAATCAACTCTGACTATTGAAGAGCTAAAATGACTTTTGAGTGGAAATGGACAGAGAATGCTGCTAAATCCTTATTGAGGATAAGTTCCCCAACTTATTTAGAAATCTCCAACAATGATGCTAGATAAGGAAAAAGGAAGTTCCCCGATCCAGGAAGATCCCTCATGCCGTGGAGCACTAAACCTGTGCACCGCAGCTATTGAGCCTGTGCTCGAGAGCCTGGGAGCCGCATCTCCTGAGCCTACGTGCCAGACTACTGAAGCCTGCATGGCTTAAAGCCTGTGCTCTGCAGCAAGGGAAGCCATCACAAAAAGAAGCTACTGTGACAAGAAGCCTGCATACCACAACTAGAGAGAAGCACCCTTTTTTTGCAACTAGAAAAAGCCTGTGCAGCAGTGATGGATGACCGCCAGAAAAAAATGAAGATACAAAGCAATGGTAAAATACACTAATATATGTCCTTAAGGGGCTCCCTAGGTGACCCTATGGTAAAGAACCCGCCTACCAGTGTGCTTAGAAAAAGGAGACCTATATATACACTCATCATTTGTATCTCTGGAAGGCCATGTAAGAAGTTAATGACAGTGACTGCCCCTGGGGACATATCCAGTGCCTGGATATTTGGGGCCAGGAGAGGGAAGGAAACTTAACTTTTTAACTGTGTTTCTTTCTTTTCTTTTTTTTGATTGAAGTATAGTTGATTTATAATATCATTTTTGTTTCAGGTGTACAGAACAGTAATTCAGTGATATATATGTATATTCTTTTTCATATTCTCTTCCCTTATAGGTTATTCCAAGATATTTAGTATAGTTCCCAGTGCTATATAGTAGGTACTCAGAGTTTTCACTGTTTCTTTTAGTTATCCAAATGTTTTAGGGCTTCTCTCCCAGCTCAGTCAGTCTGGTAAAGAATCAGCCTGCACTGCAGGAAGCCACCTGCAATGCAGGAGACCCAGGTTTGATTCTTCAGTCCAGAAAATCCCCTGGAGAAGGAAATGGCAACCCATTCAAATATTTTTGTCTGGAAAATCCCGTGGAGAGAGGAGCCTGGTGGGCTATAGTCCGTGGGGTCACAAGAGTCAGATACAACTTAGTGACTAAACCAAAGCAAATGTTTCACCTGAATGTGTAGACCAATAAAAAATTAACAATTGAAAGATACATAGTGGAATAAAAACATTTCTTTCTTTTCTGCCACTCACATCTAGTATGTGCCAAATTCATTTCATATCATTCTGGTATATGGTCATGTAGAACTGTCCTTGTCTGGCATTAGTATATATTATTAAATTGAAAAGGAAAAGAACTGAAATGTTATTTCAACTACACTGGAATCTTGTGCTAGGACAATTTTGCTGCATTAGGAAGATGTGTCTTTTACCAGAATCTGTCCTACAGTGAGTAGTGCTACCAAGGTCTGGAGAGAAACCAGAATACATTGTTAAAATCAAGTTTGGGGCCCCAATTTAAAAATTGTATTTCTATGTTGTTTTGTCACTAAGTTGCATCTGACTCTTTGTAGACCCCATGGACTGTGGCTCCTCAGTCTGTGGAGTTTCCCAGCAAGAAAAGTGGAGTGGGTTGCCATTTCCTTCTCCAAGAGATCTTCCCAACTCAGGAATTGAAGCTGCATCTCCTGCATTGGCAAGCAGATTCTTTACCACAGAGCCACCTGGGAAGCCCCAAGATTCCATTTATAACTTTACAAAAAATAGTTTTGAAAACAAAACCAAACTCTACATTTTTCTTGAAGGTCGCTCATTAGTATGAAGCAGGGGGAGCTATTAATAAAGACCACTGTGTGCTACTCTTCCACTATTCTCAAGGAGAATCAGAACAAGAGACATTTTTTTAAAAAAGAGATGGCCTTTTTTTTTTTTTTTTTTTTGCATCTGTGTCCTTGAACATATGTTCTAGGCTCCCATCTGCATCTCTGAAATATAGTATTCCAGAATCACACAACTGAAGGGATCTCAAAGATCAACTGTTCCCCCCACCCACCTCTTATTTTATAGATGAAAAAACTGGGGCCCAGAGAAATTAAATTAAATTTCCCAAGGCCACATACAACTAGAAGAAAAATCAAATTTTCCTACTTCCGTCATTAAAACACTTAGGGTTAGAATGGCCCTATCTTTGCAAATGTTGTTTTGCTGACCACTTCAGATCACACTAACCAAGGCTTAGGAAACCCTTTTGGTGGGCTTCTGTGTTTGCTTTCTTTCCTATCACTTCCTTAGGTCTTCCCAGAAAGACTCCCTGTTACCCTGTGTTTCCTGATGAGCCAGAGAGCAAGGTTGGCATGAAGAAATGAGATCGTTCATTTTCCTCCATTTAAAAATTTATCTTGAGCCTTTTGTTCCTGTCACAATTACCGTATGAGTATTGATTTTAATTAGTTCTGTCTATTAAGATTCCCCTTAGGTTCAGAAGCCAGCCTGGTAATTAAATGTTAAGCTTTCCTCTGGCTGGCAGTATTGTTAGGTGAGTTACTGCTACTCTTGGTCGCAAAGTGGGATCAATGTTCCTCTATGGATCCACCCTGGAGTCCAGACACAGATGTAGTTCTTGTCTCTGGTGATTTTCCCTGTATTGTTACAGACATGAGAGTAGGAAAAGGAGGCTCTCTGACTGAGTGACACTTTCCCTACTCACCAAGGCCAATACACTGGTATCAGAGCCTCCAAATGGTGTATACGTTGTTGGCAAGTATTTTGGTCATGTCCAGATGGATTTTTTTGAGGCTTGCCTGATAACAAAAACTGGTGACGGCATTATAGCAAACTGTGTCCCTTTGTTGGGCGGAATAGGGCTTGAAACAAAAGTTTATAGTCAGTAATTTTTTGCTTTCATTTCATCCTGAATTCTGAGAATGGTAAAGAATGCTTCTCAATAATTTATTCCATGTATGAAATCTAGTCCCCCAGAAAATGAACATAATGGTGAGTTTTAGAAAAAATTAGAAAATCAGCTCTCAATGTGTATATTTTGTATTTAGGCAAATTTTACTGACCAAATTTGTATTTGGGTTTGTAGTTATGACATAATACGTGTTTGGGGAATGATGGTAATTCTGGGCTTTCTTTGTAGATAACCAATTAATAATTGGGGGACAGCCATGACAACAGTTCTTTTATATTAAATCAAAACCCCTGCCATTTTCTGGTGCCTGTTATTGAGTGCAATCCATTATTTTTAGCGAAGCAGCTAAACAGTTTAATATACCCTCTGTGATGATCAAGAGCTCTGGGTGTACTGATGAGACGACAAAATTCTGTGCACTTGCCTGAACAAATAGGGAAGGTGGAGCGCGTCCAGGTCCATCTGTTCCTTGTGTGCCAAGTGCCCTCCTTTACGACTGCCTCTCCCTCCTACAGTGTCCCATCTGCCTCCCAGGCTCTCTCATGGGTGCCTTGAAACTTTTGCCGTCAGAGTTGATTTTCTCAGCTTGGTAGCCAAGACTGTCAGTCAATGCTGAGGATTTAGTTCCCTTGTGATTTTCTGTTCTTGCCTGGTCAATTCAGGGGACTTTAACTTGAATGGATGTTGAACTCACATTTTGGAGGCCAAAGCTGGAATAACTGGGTTAGGGTAGTTATTATGAAAAGATTATATAATCAGATTAGATGACTATCTTCTCTTGTTTGTTCCTGGGTGATATTTTTAAGCAACTGTCACACAACAGGCTGAAATGAGGTACTTTGTGCCCCTCATATTATGTCTAGGGAGATGTCACTGGATAAGAAAAATATAGGGATGCATTACAGCATAACAGATTTGCAGCATTGTCATGGACTTTTAGAAAGAAATGATAGGTTATTGACCCATGGTTGGTATAATTTACTCATTCATTCATTAGCTATTGACTACATAGTAATTACATATCAGCATCATGAGATATACGAAATAAACTGTAGGTTTCTTGCCTTCAAGGGGAATCTATCTAGCAGTGACGGAGTCTGATCAAAGACAGTGCTGTGTGTGAAGCAAATGAACTGAAGTGGGAAAAATGACAGTGCCTGTGAACAGCTCAGCAAGCCAGAGGAGACGATATTCGTGTGTTCAGCTCAGAAAAGATGTGGGTCACATGTAACTACATGTAGGAACATGACTCACAGCTGGATTTTAAGGGCAATTATACAACTATGACAATACTAAGCAAGACTGATTTCCCTTTAGACTCAAGTGCTGCAAAATAGGAATGCACTGTCTATCTCCTTTCACAGCAATGCCTAATGATGTGTCTGGGCAACAACAGAACCATCCTTTGAGGGAGAAAGTGAGTGACAGTCATTGACAGAATTTGCTGGGGATTAATTTTCTGCAGTTCCCTAGCGGGCACATGCATTTTCTATTTCAAGATCATTGTTGCAGATGAAAGGAATGTAGGATAAAATGGGGCTATGTTTGATACATGTTAAACATGATATATTATACTTCCAGGAGAAAAATGTTCATATTGTTCCAAAGAAGGTTATACAGAGGCTAATGTTTCTGGTAATGAAACACTCAAATGTTTGAGTACTAACCCAACTTGAGATTGTTTAATAGTATTCCATTCTGAGGCCTGATTGCTTCAGGTGTCTGAAGTGTGGTTATTTCCAATGTTCCTCTTCTAGAAGATGGTGCTCCTGGGAAGAATAAACAGGACTTTTTAAAAAAGCAGTTCCTTTCAAGTTACTCACAGTTTATCCTCTGAAAGAATTACTTGAGAGCAATAAACAGCATGCCAAGTAGGATCTAAATGCAAGTTTAGGTTTACTAAATGACCCCAAAATAGGATAGTAGATAAAAGCAAACCTTTGGAATCAAACTGCTGGTTCGACTTTGAATCTTGGCCCTGACACTTACTAGCTGTATGATCTTGGCCAAGTTATTTAACCTCTCTGTGCCTTGAAAGGTCTGCCACATGAAGTTGTTGTGAGAATTAAGTAAGTCAGCAGTAACTAAAGTAGTATATTTGGTATATATATAACCTTTTGGAAATAGTCCTGAATATCTGCACTTTAGAGCAAAGGCTCAAAAGTACTTGTGTTGAGATTGTCATTATCTCAAACCCTAGCCATTCCATTTGCTGATATATGGGCCACCAAATTTCATGTCTGTCAGTGGCTGCTTGAACTGATAACCAAGAACCATTTTTAGTATCAGTGGAATGACTGTGGCTCCTTACATGAAGACATAGGCTCATTCCCAGGACCTCTGCTTCTTCCCCAAACGATACACATTGGATAAATCTCCCTTTATTTACTTTGCATGTGAGTTATTCCCTGTTCCCAAGAAGGATTCAAAGTGTTGATTAGAGGTCTAAGTCCTCCAGCTGCGCTGGCATTTCCTGGAGGGTCGTTTCACAGTTGTGGACAGAGACCTCCTTGTTCTCTGTTACCACTTGGCTGAACAAATGTGTCACAATAATTTTCTTGTTGGAGGCAAATCTGTGGTGAGTTTGGTGAGGGTGGAATTTCCGTTGAAAAATCTAACATAGGGTCTCAAGGATCCTCTTTGGCTCAATGTAGAGGGTCATTGAACTGATCTGTCAGAGGGTTCTAATACAAGAGCTAACTCCCATCACATCAGGATGTCAGTATTTCCTTTCATTTGCCTTCAGAATATTTATTTCCAAATCAGAAAGCATTACATGTCAAATTCCCCTGTGTCAGGCATCAGAATAGGTTCAGTAGGAACTTTCTGAGTATTGTGTTGAAAACAAAACAAAGCAAAACAAAACTTAAGATGATGCATATCTCTGTTTTACTTGGTAGAAAATATCCAAGTAACTCAGAGTACCAAGATTGGGCAGCCTGAGAAAGGGGGATAAAGCATGGTGCCTATGCTGTGTTATTTTGTGTGGAGCCAGAGAAGGGGGAAGCAGAGGAAGAGATGGTTAGATAGCATCACCAGCTCAGCAGACATGAATTTGAGCAAATTGGGAGATAGTGAAGGATAGAGGAGCCTGGTGGGCTGTAGTCCATGGGGTTGCAGAGTCGGACATGACTGAGAGACTGAACAACAGAGAATAGGGCTGTTCTCCATCCTTTCCCCCTTAGTTTGTGGTTTCTGTCGGCTTTACACCAGTCAAGAGGAAACTAGGGGCTCAGATCCTGCCCACCATTCTACCCTGTGTCTCCATCCCAGTTTTTGGTGAATCCAGTGGTTTCAGACTCCTACTTTTCTAGCTCATCCAAACCTTATCAGGCTCTGTTTTTCTATGGTCTTCATTCTCTGATAGTCACCAGAGGATTAAACAGTGTTACTAATTTTGGCTACCTTGAGGTCACTTTAATTCTAGGATAGGCATATATCCATGCATTTATATGAGCTGGGAAAGGTAATGGTCAATATATATTTAGGAAAGAATGTGAGTAACATTTATGTGTTTCTAATAAGCTTACACACCTTAGCTGTTAGTTTTCTTGTGATGGTTGTTGTTGCTCTGAATAAATATAAACATATATGTATCAGTTCAGTTCAGTTCAGTCGCTCAGTCGTGTCTGACTCTTTGCGACCCCATGAACTGCAGCATGCCAGGCCTCCCTGTCTATCACCAACTCCCGGAGTTTACTCAAATTCACGTCCATCAAGTCAGTGATGCCATCCAGCCATCTCATCCTCTGTCATCCCCTTTTCCTCCTGCCCCCAACCCCTCCCAGCATCAGAGTCTTTTCCAGTGAGTCAACTCTTCACATGAGGTGGCCAAAGTACTGGAGTTTCAGCTTTAGCATCATTCCTTCCAAGGAATACCCAGGGCTGATCTCTTTAAGAATGGACTGGTTGGATCTCCTTGCAGTCAAGAGACTCTCAAGAGTCTTCTCCAACACCACAGTTCAAAAGCATCAGTTCTTCAGCACTCAGCTTTTTTCACAGTCCAACTCTCACATCCATACATGACTACTGGAAAAACCCTAGCCTTGACTAGATAGAACTTTGTTGGCAAAGTGATATCTCTGCTTTTGAATATGCTATCTAGGTTGGTCATAACTTTCCTTCCAAGGAGTAAGCGTCTTTTAATTTCATGGCTGCAGTCACCATCTGCAGTGATTTTGGAGCCCTCCAAAATAAAGTCTGACACTGTTTCCACTGTTTCCCCATCTATTTCCCATGAAGTGATGCGACCAGATGCCATGATCTTCGTTTTCTGAATGTTGAGCCTTAAGCCAACTTTTTCACTCTCCTCTTTCACTTTCATCAAGAGGGTTTTTAGTTCCTCTTCATGTTCTGCCATAAGGGTGGTGTCATCTGCATATCTGAGGTTATTGATATTTCTCCCGGCAATCTTGATTCCAGCTTGTGCTTCTTCCAGACCAGCGTTTCTCATGATGTACACTGCATAGAAGTTAAATAAGCAGGGTGACAATATACAGCCTTGACGTATTCCTTTTCCTATTTGGAACCAGTCTGTTGTTCCATGTCCAGTTCTATTTCTTCCGCACCTGCATATAGGTTTCTCAAGAGGCAGGTCAAGTGGTCTGGTATTCCCATCTCTATGTGTATATAGACATGTGTGTGTGTGAAGTCACTCAGTCGTGTCTGACTCTTTGCGACCCTGTGGACTGTAGCCCGCCAGGCTCCTCTGTCCATGGGATTCTCCAGGCAAGAATACTGGAGTGGGTTGCCATTTCCTTCTCCAGGGGATCTTCCCAACCCAGGGATCGAACCCAGGTCTCCTGCTTTGCAGGTAGATTCTTTACCATCAGAGCCACTAGGGATGCCCATATGTCTTATGTATATAGCAAGTATATAGAGATTCTTGTATGTATACATATATGTATATGTATGTATATGTGTACACACATATGCATTCATATATGCATATATGTATACACATGTATATGCATACATATATATGTATGCGTATACATATATATGTGTATATATATATACATATAAGAATCTATATATACTTGCTATATACATAAGACATATGGGCATCCTTGGTGGCTCAGAAGGTAAAGAATCTGCCTGCAAAGCAGGAGACCTGGGTTCGATCCCTGAGTTGGGAAGATCCCCTGGAGAAGATGGCAACCCACTCCAGTATTCTTGCCTGGAGAATCCCATGGACAGAGGAGCCTGGCGGGCTACAGTGCACAGGGTCGCAAAGAGTCAGACATGACTGAGCTACTTCACACATATATGTATGTATGTGTGAGTGTTTATATATTTTATGTATAAAACCCTACTTATCTATTATCCTACCATTAGGCCATTTAATTGTTTTCAGTAAGAAATATTTAATGAGATGTCAAGATGAAATAAAAGTACACATAAATGTGCAGATTAGAACAAATCATCTTCAAAATACGGGAAGAGGAAGGAAATGGAGAACTGTATCTTTATTTTATTTTTAAAAAAGCTTTACGGAAGTTTGAGTGGGAGGGAGCAGGCATGGGTAAACCTATGGCTGATTCATTTTGATATTTGGTAGAAACCAATGCAATATTGTAAAGCAATTATCCTTCGACTAAAAATAAATAAATAAAAAGCTTTATAAATTACCTCATTGTGTGTTAGTTATCTTGACAAAGGAAAATAAATATACCCAAAAAGTGTGTGAAGACATGCTCTTGGCCTGAGTCTCAGTGCTTACCCTCTTTAGAAGCCATGGATCTAGAGCTCTTGATCATGTTCCGTATCATCTGTTGCCCCTGGTCAAGATGACATTTTCTCATCATTAGACCCTCTCAGGTTCAGCCTCTTGGCTTTCCACTGTTGTGAGGCCCAGTGTCAAGGATCTTCTCACTTCCACTGCTTTGGTAAGGGATCTAACACACAATGTGATTTAAATGCAGAACCATCCTAAGGAATCAATGTCACAGGAAGTTGGATATGTTGGAAAGTACTGTACTAGATTACTGCTGGCCTCCCAGTTGTGATGAGGAAGAAGGGTACACGACCTGTCTCCCAGCATGGAGTTCTCGCCTCACAGTGCTTTGCTCACTGTGCATTGATGATTCCACATGGCATGATTTACTGGTGCTAAAAACCTCTTTGCTGACTCATTCATTTTGGTTCGTGATACAGATATTATTTTATATAGGTACATTACCTTTTGTTGTTTAGAGCTAATAGATATACTCATTTAATTACAAACTTTTTTTAGCCTTATAATTAAATGGAGAGGGGCAGAGTGCAAGCATGAAGCAATAAGATGTGTGTGAGCAGGAATGAGTGAAAAATTATGGAAAGAGTGCTGGACCAGGCATCCCAAGGTTGCTGTCCAGGTTCCTATCTGCTAGGGCTGGTCCAAGGGTGTCTGAACCTCTGTCCACTGCTTGGTGGATTCTGTGAAGTCTCTCTGTTTTTTCTCAAATCTCTTGTCAGGCCTCATGGTGCCCCTCTTCTTCCAATTCCTTATTTTTCCAGGCCAAAGGCAAGTCAAAAATTTTCTTTCTCTCCTTCCTCCTTCCTGCCTTCCCCCTTCCTCCTTCTCCCTTTCTCCCTTTCCTCTCTCCCTTCTTTCCTTTCTTTTTGTTTTCATTATCTTTTCTCAAGACTCTGAAATAGGAGAGGGGTAGGTGAAACAACTTTTACCGAGGATCTTCTATTTGCCAGGAATTTAACCTATATTATGTCACTGAACCTTTGAAACAATGCTAAGCAATGGGATTGGTTATTTTCATATTTTTGCTCTATTTTTATTATTTCATTTAAAGGAGGAATAAACTGGACTTCAGAGATGTGAAATACCTCAGCGAAAATCACATGGTTAATATTGGTAAACCTACATCTACCTAAGTCCAAAATACTGTGATCCTCTCTTTGCAGAGCATCACCTCCCCTTGAGGGTTAACCATTGCTTTGAAGAGCTGATGGTGTTCCAGCTTTGGTGGAACACCTTGATGTCTCACACAGGGCCCTATCTCTTTATTAGTCCTAATTCTGCACTAAGGTAAACAGTTCCAATGTCCTCCTTAGCTTCTCCAAAATAAGTGTAGAATCCCTTCAGCTGTAGAAATCAGGATTCTTAACCCTTCACAGTTTTCAGAGGTGGACAATCTGATGAAAGTTTTCCTTATGAATTTAACATAACACAAATTTTTGCATAATAATTACAGAAAACTCAGAGGCGCACTGAGGCCTAACTCTGGATCCCTGAGTAAGGTTATTCAATCAGGAAGATTACTTTTCACAGGTCAGGGGCTAGGAAGGTGTCTAATTTTCTGTATCCTGGGTATGCAAAGTCATTTTTCATGACCCTGTCAGGCATGGCGTCCATGCTTTACCCCAGGTGGAGTTTTTTGCAGATGAACGTTTGCATGTGTGCCTGGCTTCCTTGGACTGGAGAGCTCAGTGGGGGCAATTACTATAGGTGATCAGTTTGGCTGGGGTCTGTACTGTGCCTCACTTTTACATCTGAAATATTGTCATGATTCCGCTTTTCTCTGCTTTTCAGAGTGAAGGTAAAAGGATTAAGGTATGAAAACTTAAAAAGTGAAGCTACCTGCCCTTGTGTCCTGAGGAGACTTCTTTAGGCTAGGCCATTTTTATACAGCCCATCATTCCAAATCTTCCTCTTGAATCACCTTGCTGTCACTGATATTTCTCAAACGTTCTGAAAAAAGGGAAAAATTGGGTGTTCCTCCTAAAGCTTAGCTGGAGTTCAGCTGCCTGCTGGTGTCCTTTCCAGCTGCTCCCTTCATTTTAAGTGCACTCTGGGGCTTAAAAAGGACAGACTCCTCCCATTCTGAATTTTTCTCTGAGAGCCACCCAGTGCTGCTGGAAAATTTTTAGCTGGTTTCCTTGGTTAATTAGAAAAAAATCTGATGCTTGAATATTATGTAAGTCATCAAGTACTGTAAAGTAAGCACCTATCAGGTTTCACAGTCAATTCAGGGATATATGTCATCTCTCCTTAAAATGCTTGGCACAGTCATTTTATGCTATGAATTTGAAGTTTGGGATGTATCATGGTGATTTCCTGCTGTTCATTTAGGTAAAGATACAATGGTACTCAACCCATAACACGACTGGTCTTATTATAGGCATGGCTCTGGTGTTTGCAACAGAGTGAATGATTCTGATTCATTTTCTCATTGCGATGCAAAAGATACTTGCAACTTTAATGCTGTCTTTGCTGCCTTTTGGAGCCCTTTTAGGACTAATCATTTGACTTTGCACTAATGAGATTATACCCAGCAGGCGCAGATATTTTCCTTTTTAATTTTCATTCCTGTTATTTAATTGGCATTACACACACATAATGAGACCAGAAAAAAACACCCTGTAGCAATCTGTTCAATACAAATAACTCAGGCAGATGCAGCCAGATGTATCCATGGTGACCTCCCCGACTCTCACACTACCCACACATTAGGGAAGATGGCCCAGAAAACTTAACTCCCTGTTTGCTGAGTAGTCAGAGATCTCCTTTGTCTCTTCCTTCTCCCACAGAAAGGGCATTTACCCAGATCCATGTGTTTCTCCATATTGGGATTTGTCTGCTCAGCACCTGTATTATTTATATAGCCTGGGGTTCTGAGTAGGTGCTGGTCCCTGGTGTTAGTGCTGACTGCCTGCCTGTGGCTCCAGCGTCGTAGACAAAGACATTCTCCAGCACCCTTCTTACAATATTCTGAATGGGATAGGAATATTGGACTTAACGGAAAGCCATCAGAATGGGTGACAAACACGAAAACCCTCTTCTTTTACACCAGATTTCTATATTAAGACCAGACTTCTCCTTTCTGGAAAAAAGATGTTTTAGGTCATTAGGAATTTAAGGAGGTCCTCTCTGATCAACTGCTTCGTGATAGCCCTGGATCTTCCTTCCAGGTACTGTACATACCTCCTTTTTCACAAAGCAGGTCAAATGGCCATCACTCCAAATTCCGTATCCCATGGAGCCAATTGGGTGATTCCTCAATGTATCCTAGAACTTTCCTTTGTTTACATAACAAGCGGAACGTGAAAGTTTCCATGCCTGAAATATCCACGGCATGAACATGATGTTGTCAGTTTTGCCACTGAAAGAAAGATGTGCACAAGTGTCAGTCTACCGCGTTCATGCTGTGTCCGGTCCTGTGCTTGTCTCCACCTCAAAGCGGGTTCTTTCTCAGTGGTTTCCGTCACAGTGAAATATGCCAGCATCCGGGGAAACGGAAGCCTCGCAGACATCTTTGCAACTCCCCCACTTTTGTCAGCGTGCTCACTTGTTTCCATTTCCTCTGCTGCCGCCATGACGAAGCTCTCATCCGTAACAGAGGGTCAGGGTAATTACCACCCGATTGTCTTCCCTTTTAAAATTCTTGCCATTTCACTATTCATTTCAGCAACTAGATTGTTATTGTAGAAATATCTTAAAAGATCATTTTGCTCTTGTATTTACAAATTTTTCCATTGTACTTTAGCAAAACAAAACAAAAAAACAAACCAAACCAAATCCCTGAAATCTTGCCGTGGTCTGCAGCAGGTCTTTGTGACCTTGGATCTGGCCAATGCCTCGGGAGATGCCACCGTCTCTTGTTTGGATTATTGCAATAGCTACCTCTTTACTTGGCTTCATTTCACTCTTAGATGGAAACAAAGTGATTAGCATCCCTGCCTGGCTGTGCATCGGGTCCCTTTTGACTCTCCAGCCACATCTTGCGCTACACTTTCTTTTATTCCCTCTGATCAACCACAGTGTTTTTTCAGTGTTTCAGCATTTTTAGCATTTTTTTTCAGCCCTGGAGATTCTGTACCTGTGTGCGAATTGATCTGGAACACCTTTCCTCCCCTTCCTCCCCCTTTATCTTGACAGCAGCTTAAACAGTGTTTCTCCAGCACAGTCTTCCTGGCTTTCGGGGTCACATCATATGCTCTGTTATACAAGCTTATAAGACTGTGGCCCTTTCCTATGTACTTCTTGCTGTAAACATCCACCTGTCAAGTGGCTCCAATTCTCTCTTTTCTCAGTGAGAAGATCCAATTTTTTTTTCAAACATGAATCAGTAAACTTTAAGTGATATATATGAAACAGTCAATAATCTAGTTATTATATTTAATTTTAATGTGCTACATGTTTAAAATCATATTGTATAAAATAATGAGAATTTAGAGACATGTTTTTTTCTACTTTCATTTTTTTTCCATGCTCTTCACATTCATCTTTGAGATCGTATCTTCGTCATCACCAAAGCTACTCTTTGAATTCTCTAATGCAGTTCTGTGAGGCTTGTCACCTTCACTTTTATCTAAGTTGTTTGAGATACAGCACATTTTGAATCATGCATGAAGCTGTCACTGGAAATTTATCCCAAGCCACTGGAATCCATTTGTGTAACATTAGAACAGTTTTTATTTTCATTTGTCCCATGAGTATGTATTTATGATTACCACACTCTAACCACTCACTGTATTCCTTTAAAAGTGATCTTTAAAAGGCTTGTTTACAATGACATCCAATGTTTGCAATTGTTAGGTCAGCCCCCAGGGACAATTACTAAACCTTCATTAAATTCCATTCCTTCTTTATTACCAATTATGTCCATTCTAGGTTAATTTGCTAGAAGACAATTCAGTGAACAGCCAATTTGCTTAATTTACCTGTTTCTTTTCACTATTTAATTTTAGTCGACAGGCTTTTCTTTTATTCTCCTAACAGCATTTAAGGAATGTTAAACTTGTCTCTTGGATGTGAGAGTTGGACTGTGAAGAAGGCTGAGTGCCGAAGAATTGATGGTTTTGAACTGTGGTGTCGGAGAAGACTCTTGAGAGTCCCTTGGACTGCAAGGAGATCCAACCAGTCCATTCTGAAGGAGATCAACCCTGGGATTTCTTTGGAAGGAATGATGCTAAAGCTGAAAGTCCAGTACTTTGGCCAGCTCATGCAAAGAGTTGACTCATTGGAAAAGACTCTGCTGCTGGGAGGGATTGGGGGCAGGAGGAGAAGGGGATGACCGAGGATGAGATGGCTGGTTGGCATCATTGACTCGATGGACGTGAGTCTGAGTGAACTCCGGGAGATGGTGATGGACAGGGAGGCCTGGCGTGCTGCGATTCATGGGGTCGCAAAGAGTCGGACACGACTGAGTGACTGAACTGAACTAAACTGAACTGAAACTTGTCTCTGCCTTAGTTCCCTGCTACTTGAACTGGACACTGTTTGCCAGTTCCACACCTAACCTCCTTTGCCCCACACCATATCTTTCCTTATGGAACCTCCATTTTCTTTAGGTATCTACTCTCCTCACGGCCATGGAACCTGGGAAACCTGACCCCATCTCTGTTTAACCATATTTCCTTGGGTGAGGTAGGGTGAGGCCAGTTGCAGATCATAAAAAGAAAGGAGAATTTTACAATTTTGTTGTTCCCTGGAGAGAACATACCACACCACACAGGGACACTCAGGAGAAGCACTGGGGTCCTTCTTGAGGTAGAGAGAGGGAGCAGAACTGTGGTTTCCATGGGAGGGAATGAGGAGGACAGGGGAGGTTGTTTCAAGATTGGCCACCTACATTTGAAAGTGGCCCTCATGAAATTCATGTTCAGTGTGATTGCTAAAATACATTATTTGGGGCTCAGATGGTAAAGAATCTGCCTGCAATGCAGGAGACCCAGGTTTGATTCCTGGATTGGGAAGATCCCCTGGAGAGGTGAATGGCAACCCACTCCAGTATTCTTATCTGGAAAATTCCATGGACAGAGAAGCCTGGTGGGCTACAATCCACAGGGTTGCACAGAGTCAGACGTGACTGAGTGATGAACACTTTCACACTTTTCAAAGTTTCCACATGTTTTGGGGGAGCCATGGTTTATTTCAGAATAGTTAGTAGCCATCTTATGTGTTACAGCAGTGATTTACAGAAGTTAAAAGAATGCTTAAAACAATCCCTACTTGAAGTGTAAGTCCTGATGAATCCAGGCCATGTTCGATGTTCCCTGGTGTTAGATGATACAAGTTTGCCTAGTTCTGCCTTAGACTGAGAAGGACTCAGAGAGCAGGGCCTGGCCATCTGAGACCATGCAGCATTGCAGACTTCACACTGGATGCATGGAATATGCAGTCCAAGATGAGGTGAATTACATCTCAGTGGAGGCCAATGCGGGCAGAGAATTCTTATGGGCAAGATGTCTTATTCTTCCTGATGCCAGAACACCAGACCACAGATCATCCCCAGGGAGAAAAGAGAGGAGTGAGAAGGGATAAGGATGGCATTGTTGACCCAAATGAGTCTGAGTGTGGGGGAGGGAGGAATAAACCCCTAGGACTGGCCCAGTTTACATGAATTAACATGCTCAGGCTTCCACCATGGGGGTCAGACAGTTAAGCTGAGATGTCCAGAAATAAAGGAAGCCAGGCTGTCAGATTTATCCCTGCTCAAAGCAAATATTGTCTCTGGACATCTTTTAATAACCTGATGTGCACAAGTTCCTAGTCACATTTCTCCTTTGTAGTTTTGGTGTTTCAGTTGATTTTCACTCTACTCTGGCCTGTTCACTGTTATTTTAGTACGGAACCTTCGTGGCTGTTGTCAGAACCACTGTTGTCAGAACCACAGGGGTCTAAGCCAACAGTGAATTGTGTTACTTTGGTCTACTGACTTGAATGTAATAAGTGGAATTTGACTAGATAGCTTTTTCAAGTTTTATTTATATTTATATTGGATTATTTGACACAAAAATGCCACTATAAGATTATTTAACCTTTCTAGACTAACAGGCTACAATATTTCAGCCTCTCGGTGGATGTCAGAGATGACCTTTCACTCACCTTGCAGGAGTGGAAGCTTGTAAGCTCTTTTTCTCTCTGTCTCCATCTCTCTGTCTCTGTCTCTCAGATAGTAGGTAGTATGTGACAATACTCTGCAGATTACATATTTACTACCTTTCACATTTTTAAGATGTCACTTAAAATTTTTTATTCTATATTCAAATATTCCCAAGGGTATAATTTTCAGTATTTGGTAAATGTTGACATCTTAAAAACAAAACTTTCAGATGGCTCTTTTAAGTGTATCCAACAAATATAAATTCCATCATAATTTGATTCTATCATCTTGTTCAAAAATGATTGAAGAAACTCTTTTTAACAGCAGAAAATCTTACATCATTTCTTCTTGTCCTAATGATCAGATTTCTATTTCACTTCCTATACTGAAATGTAATCTAATGTAATATATTGTTATGTTTGAAAGTCTTCAACCTCATCATATTTCTCTAGGACAGAAATAACTATATAAATTTAACTTAAAAATTTCCTATACTCTTGTGGCTAGCAATTTTGGAAAACTCATCAGTGGCCACAGGACTGGATAAGATCAGTTTTCATTCCAATCCAAAAGAAAGGCAATGCTAAAGAATGTTCAAACTACCCCACAATTGCACTCATCTCACAAGGTAGCAAAGTAATGCTCAAAATTCTCCAAGCTAGGCTTTGGCAGTACATGAACCGAGAACTTCTAGATGTTCAAGCTGGATTTAGAGAAGGCAGTGGAACCAGAGATCACATTACCAACATCCATTGGATCATAGAAAAATGAAGAGAATTCCAGAAAAACATACTTCTGTTTTATTGACTATGCCCAAACCTTTGACTGTGTGGATCACAACAAACTATGAAACGGTCTGAAAGATATAGGAATAACAGAACACCTGACCTACCTCTTGAGAAATATGTATGCAGGTCAGGAAGCAACAGTTAAAACTGGACACGGAACAATGCACTGGTTTCAAATTGGGAAAGAAGTACATCAAGGCTGTATATTGTCACCCTGCTTATTTAACTTATATGCACAGTACATCATGTGAAATGCTGGGCTGGATGAAAAACAAGCTGGAATCAAGATTGTCAGGAGAAATATCAATAACCTCAGATATGCAGATGACATCACCCTTATGGCAGAAAGCAAAGAGGTACTAAAGAGCCTTTTGATGAAAGTGAAAGAAGAAAGTGAAAAAGTTGACTTAAAATTCAATATTCAAAATACTTAGATCATGGCATCTGGTCCCATCACTTCATTGCAAGTAGACTGGGAAACAATGGAAACAGTGACAGACTTTATTTTCTTGGGCTCCAAAATCACTGCAGATGGTCACTCCAGCCATGAAATTAAGACACTTGCTCCTTGCAAGAAAAGCTATGACAAACCTAGACAGCATATTATAAAGCAGAGAATTACTTTGCCAACAAAGGTCTGTCTAGTCAAAGCTATGTTTTTTCCAGTAGTCATGTATGGATGTGAGAGTTGGACCACAAAGTTGAGCACCAAAGAACTGATGCTTTTGAACCATCGTTTTGGAGAAGACTCTTGAGAGTCCCTTGGACTGCAAGCAGATCCAACCAGTCAATCCTAGAGATCAGTCCCGAATGTTTATTGAAAGGACTGATGCTGAAGCTAGAATACTTTGGCTACCTGATGTGAAAAACGGACTCATTAGAAAACACCCTGATGCTGGGAAAAATTGAAGTAAGGAGGAAAAGGGGATGACAGAGAATGAGATGCTTGGATGGCATCACTGACTCGACGACATTAGTATGAGCAAGCTCCAGGAGTTGGTGATGGACAGAGAAGCCTGGTGTGCTGTAGTCCATGGGCTCACAAAGAGTTGGACACAACTGAGTGACTGAACTGACTGATAGACCTGTGACTTTGAAATCTGAATATATTTCTTTCAGATTATTATTAGGTTAATTTGTTAAAAGACAATTCAGGAAAGAACCAATTTGCTTAATTTACCTGTTTCTTTTCACTGTTTAATTTCAGTCGACTGGCTTTTATTTCAGTATCTGCCCTCCTCACAGTCATAGGAGCTGGGAAACCTGACCTCACTGGGTGGTGTGGGTGTGTGTGGTGATATTTATAGCCTATCTGTAACAGTACGGTCTAAAGTAATAGGTCCATGGACATGAACTTCGACAAACTCGGGGAGATGGTGAAGGACAGGGAGACTTGGTGTGTTGCAGTCCATGGGGTGCAAAGAGTTGGACATGACTTGGTGATTAAACAACAGCAACTGTAGACCAAACAACATGAATTAACTATGAATCATGATCAGTTATTATGTACAAAAGTAGAATTTTATTGGGAATGCATCCCATGATAAAAGTGGAGTGAGAAGATTGTTAAAGTGGCTGGCTTAAAAGAATATTCATCCTGTTCCTTTGTTGTGCCAAGGTAAGATTTGCCAAGGATATTTCTCTTTTGTTAAGTAACAAAAGGTATATTGTGAAAGGGATGAGGACCAGTGTGACCTCCAGAACTGTCTATCTTGAGAAGAGTCTTAGGAATGTACACAGAGAAGTTGAGGATCTACTCATCAGCCTCACACTCCTTAGAATGTCTTTGTGGTACCCTCAGGAGTAGCCATTGGAGAAGGCAATGGCACCCCACTCCAGTACTCTTGCCTGGAAAATCCCGTGGATGCAGGAGCCTGGTAGGCTACAGTCCATGGGGTTGCTAAGAGTCAGACACAACTAAGTGACTTCACTTTCACTTTTCACCGTCATGCATTGGAGAAGGAAATGGCAACCCACTCCAGTGTTCTTGCCTGGAGAATCCCAGGGACGGGGGAGCCTGGTGGGCTGCCGTCTGTGGGGTTGCACAGAGTCGGACATGACTGAAGCAACTTAGCAGCAGCAGCAGCAACAGCAGGAGTAGCCATACTTTACTTTGAAGACCACTGTCATCCAATATGAGGGATGTGGCAAGGGTGTATTTCAACAAAGTATCACCCCCCTTTCAGGCTCACACTCAGAAAAAGGGGATGCCAGAACATGTCTACTCTGCAGTCTGAAGATGCTCACTATGGCAATTAGGTACCTGAAGCAAAGTGATGATTCTGCCATGGCTGGGAAAGTAGACTCATATATTTTTAACATGGAGAATATCTGAAAAGCAAGTTAAACATGATAGATGACCATTTCTTGGAGAACAACCAAAATTCTCAGGTGCTAGGGAATTAGCATAACTCAGTGAATGCAAAAGTGGACTTATTTTTAGAAATCTATAGAGATTTGTTCTGATACAAAGCAACTGCATTATTATGAAGGGTAAAATGACTCCAGAAATCACAAGATATTCTGAGGTCCAAATGAATACAATATCAGAGCAGATATCAAAGGAAATCTGAAACAATTTATTATAGGAGGCAGGAATACCTTCAGGGAAGGTTTCTTCCCCCAGGTTAGCTAATATACAAGTCAAGTGGATATGTCAAATGTAAGACAAATAATGGTCTTAATAGAATTGCACAACTGAACTGTTTTGATGGAATTGGATCAAGGGAACAGAGGAGAAGGAACACATTTGTACAGAGTGAAGTATTGTCTTGGAATGCAGTGTGTCATGAAATTCGGCTTTCAAAATGAGCTCAATTTAATTTTGAGAATAGCCATTTGAATTGAAAATAAGCCTTTAGAACTGGAAGAGGAATAATAATAGCACTGGGTTGAGCTGCAGACAGTCTGGGGCTTTACTGAGGTTCGATGGCAAACTTGGTTTAACCTGTGCTTTTCCGGGTTTCCTAAGCTGGTCTGGTGTCCCTCCTTGCAACCTGACAGGTACCCATGATGGTCTGCATTGCCAGACCTCTTCTGCCAGGTCTCAATTGCAGGAGCCACTTCTTGATAACTGCTGCCAGGCAAACAGTTACATAACAGCAAAGATCTCCAGTGACCTTCCGCTTTCACCTTGGTCTTTTGGCAGGTGTGATATACTATTTTAATATAGAAACTGTTATAGAGTGGTGCAGTTCTGGACACTTCAGCAAAATTTTTTGAGGGCAAGTGCAAGTGCAAGGGTTTTTCCTCTGCTTTTATTTATGCTCTGGCTTTCTGATGATACACCTTTACTGAGGAGATGTAAATATCTTTGTTTCTGTTCATTTACTTTCTGATATCTCTGGTGGTGGTGATTTTTTTCTTTTGGATTCTGCCTCTAAGGAAGATAATTGTCTTGAGACTCTGTTATTTTCTATCCTTGGGGGTCCCTGGTAATTGCAAATGATGTCATTAAAAACTTGAAAGGAAAAGTAGGTCATTATTTACATTTAAAGGGATATACTTTAAAAACATAGTAATTATATTTAATAATTTTATGCAGGTTTTAAACTTGAACCAAAATTAAATGAAAGTAGTTTTAAATTCTGAAGTTAACAAGCAAGGAAAAATGGGTTATATTCCCCTAGTAATAGCTGTATTTTGCAGAATCCAGGCTCTTTTTGGCAAGGCCATAATTACTACATGAAAATATCATTGATACAAATATATTTACTATTTAATTCCATGAATAGTCTAGCTATATGCATGGCAAATATATAGTGTCATCATATTTATATTCAAAGGAGTTAGGAGTTGTACATATATGACTTGAATTATTTCCCTCAAACTTTTGCATGTTCATGCCAACACATCACTTTGAGCAATATTTATTAGAACCTTTCTATTGCTCCTGCCATAGGTACAGATGAGAATCTCAGGGTACACTGAAAAACACAGAGTGGAGGAAGGAATAGTGAAGATGGGTGAGCAAAATGCTTACTTGGGATTAAATGACCTTCCCTATAAATCAGGAGGAAAGTTGTCAGCTGGGTACTTTCTCATTTGCAGCATGTATAAGCAGCAGGAAAATGAGGCAAAGCGTCCTTTGAAGCAAAACCTTACCTACGATGTAATTCATTCTCACCATAGTGTCTCTTCTAGAGGCTATTTTTGAAGATAAATCAAATGAGGCCCCGTCCAGGCCACTCCCTCCACAGGCACTTCCTATTAGTAGCATCTTTATTTCCCCACCTGAAGCACTCTTGCCTTCCAAGCACCAGGGGTCAGATGAAGTGAGTGTATGGCCAAATTAACTCTTCATAGGAAAAGGAAGGTTTTGCAGTATTTAAAACCAAGAGTGTTTGGGTCATGTTATTCCTGAGGATGGTTGTGAGATAGTTTCAGATTTCTCTGGACCCATGGCTAAGCAATCATGCTCTGCTGTTCCTGGAAATCTGATGTATTGGTCTGGGTCATGGAACTTTCCCACGGCACTCAGGAAGTCACACCAGTTCTGGCCATCTTTTTGGTTTCATAGCAAAATGTCAGCAGTTCCAAGGACCACATGAAAAACGCCCAGTATGTCAGACTGTCTTACTTCTGTGAAAAAAAAATATATATTGTAATTTACTGCTTATTTTCAGCTGGCCCTCCCTATCTGTCCAAGATTATTTCCCCTGACATCAAAATATTTTCTTTGTTAACAGTCAGGCTGTCTTTTCTAGGCAGTCCCCTTGTCATGTGTTTCCCCCTGTAGCCTCCGCTCATTCTTCCCTTCTTGACCCCTGATCCCTTCAACTGTCCATTGCTGATGGCCCCCACCCATTGCAGATCAATGCCCAGGGTTAATATTTTACCTCCAACTCATGGACTCTCTGTGATGCTTACTGACTTTCTCACTGCGCCTCAGTTCAGGATTTCAGGGGAGAAAAATAGTCCTAGAGAGCTGCAGGCAAATCTTACCAAAAGGGGCCAGTAGTGAGATGTCATGGTAATGGCCAAAATTAGATTTTTCACTTACCCTCCCTTGGTGCCCATTCTATCTTTGCAATTAAGTCCTTGAATCCTTGTGGTCCTGCTTTGGTAATCCATGAATAGTAGGAAGAGCATCTGAATGACACCTTTCTTCTGATAATCCTTAGTACTTGATCATCTTGCTTATATTTTTCTGGTCCTAATTATTGGATAATATATAGTAAGAGCACTCAGGTCCTGAGCTGAACAAGATGCTGAGCAATAGAAGAAAATTAAGCACTGGACTTGCCTCCTAGGAACTTTCTCACCCCATTCCTGTGAGTATATGTTTGTGGTTGGGGAAAAATAAGAGAGGGTTTCATGGCCCCCGACTGTGTTCTGGGTGGCACAGGAGGTCTCGGTCTAGTCTAAGGATATGGGTGGGTGGGCAGCAGAACAATTATGATTGCTCTGCTGCAGGCAGAAAACCTTACTGTCCCTCTGGGTCAGCTGCTGGCAGCAGGACCTCTTTGATTTCATGTGTTCTTTGGCTCCCTTTGCCCATGGGAGCACAGGACTCAAGTTTCTGGACCATGTGTTTTGATAGAAGATGATATTAATTGTAAATTCCCTCCTGAATAAGGAATTGGTACAATGTTTGCATAGGGTGAGGTTAAAATAATACCACCGCTGATGCTTGTCAAGTGCTTGTGGTGTACTGGCATTTGCATTATCTCATATATAATCTTCACGATGACAGAAGAGAGTGATGAAGTATAGAGTGCTGTGTAAAAGGTCACTTAACTGTTGAGAAATGGGATTGGGGCCTGTCCCTATCAGCCTAACCCCAGAGTCCGTGCTCTCACTCAGTCACTTCCTGTCCGGTATACTTAGTGGTTAGAATTCGTTTATTGACTCAGACATGTCAGGGCCAACACCTCTGCTAGTCTCCTGAGCTTTCCCTCCGAGGTGGCGTCTCTAGTCTTGGCTATCATATTCTACCTTCAAGACCAGTAAGAAAAGGGACGGATGCTTTCATGAGATTTTCACTTGGATTTTCCTGCCTGGCACTCTGCCACATGACTATCTCTAGCCACAGAGGGAGCTGGCATAGTGAGTGTTTAGTTTTGTAACCTTTATAGTTGAAGAAGTGGAAGAGCAGTAGCTTGGGCTTGGTTGTGGGGTGAGACAGTTGACAGTATCTTCTATGATGCCTGATTTTTATGGAGGGCTCTCTTATTTGGTTTTGGGGCAAGTACCAGGAAGAGGAGGCTCTCTTTCCATGAACAGTATTATTCCTTTAGAAGGCTGAATAATGCCCCCACAGATAACCAGGTCCTAGTCTCAGCAGCTTGAACTTGAATCCTTATAGCCCGTATATGGTGAAAGGGTTCTGAAGATGTGATGAAGGATCCCGAGATGTGGAGACTACCTGGATTATCCACATGGGACCTAAATGTAATCACAAAGGTTCATTTAAGGGGGAACATAGGGAGCTTTGACTGGAAATAGAGGTGGTGTGATGACTGAAGTAAGATAACTTTTCTAGTCTTTAAGATAGAAGAAGCTGCCGTAATTCAATGACAGCAGCTCCCAAAGGTAGGCCAGGTGGGGAAACAGAGACTTCCCTGCCTCTGGAAGGAATGCAGCTTTGCCTGCACTTTGACTTTGGCCCAGTGAAGATGCTACTGGGCTTCCGACCTCCTATCTGCTGGAGAATACATGTGTGTGTTTGAAGGTACCAAGTTTATGGTAAGTTTTTTTGGCAGCTCCTGTGCATGTGTGTGTGTGTGTGAGAGAGAGAGAGAGAGAGAGCAGACAGGCAGACACAGAGAGAGGAAGAGAGAGAGAAAGGTGAGAGTGTGTGACATTAGACAGGCCTTATCTATTGGCAGTTCTCTGCACAGAGAACATGGGTTGATTTGTGCCTTTGTTTACAGCTCTGGTCCTTAACAATTAAAGGTGATTGTGTTCACCTATGGCTGATTCATGTCAATGTATGGCAAAACAAATACAGTATTGTAATTAAAAAAAATAAATAAATAAAAATTAAAAAAAAAAAACATGTCCATTTAAAAAAGCAAAAAAAAAAGTCAATAATGTGCCTTAATAATTCAGTCAATGAATTCTGTAGTCAGTGCAATCTACAATTAATTCTGGCTTTGAAATTTACAATGTATGACCTTTAAAAATTATTTAGTATTTAGCAAATGAATTTACTAATCTGAGAATAAAAATATGTATGATATAAAGCATGTAATAAAACAGCTAATATTAAAAAATAAAAAATAAAGTTGTTTAAAAAAAAAAAATAAAGGTGGGAAAGCAGTGGGGAAATTCCATTAGATTCTATTAGGTACCTGAAGCTTTCTGTGACATCTGTAATGGTACAGTCTAAAATAATAGGTCCTGGAAACTTTTCAAAAGCAAGAACTCTCGTAGGTAAGTAGAAGGGATTGGTTATATAAGGTTTCTCCTTTCTGCTCCACCTGGGCTCAAGAAGAGATCCATTTGACATCAGGGCAGTACCATGACTGTGTAATCAGTTGTCAGAGTGAGACTTTTTTTTTCCTCTCACTTTGCTGAGGTCTTAAAACCTGAGAACAAAACTATAGAACCCATATCTCAAAGTGAGTGTCAAGTCTTCTGTGCAGGACTGGCATGAGAAGTTGACCCAAATCAGTTCTGTAGTTTTATCTGGAGGATACCTAAGTGGGGCGGGGGGCGGGGGCGGTGAAAAAGGACAGAATGCTTCAAGAGAAAGCTGGTCGGAGAGCTGCGACTCGCTTCCCATGACCCATGCTGTCTCCACCTCAAGCAGGAGAGAGGGGCTTCAAGAAGTCCATTGCCAGGATTTTTAACTCTCCTGTGGCATTTGTAGGGGCATAAGGGACACACTTCTGATGTCTGATTCATTGCTGAGTAGGAGGCTGGAACTGTGCGCCTGGCTGTCAGGACATACACACAAAACCGCACGGAAGCCCTTTCTCCCTTCTTCAATATCAGAACCAAAAAATAGCCTGTGTTTTCCCATGGGGTGTGTGGCTCTCTAATGACAGTGGTGGAGGGGAGCTGACCTGGGCTCCGTTTAGGAAGCCCACATGGATGTGTCAGCATAGTGAAGTCTATTCAGGGAAGCTTCTAGGGGTCTGGGAGCTGAGAGGGTTGAAACTGGCCTGATGAGGGAGTGTCATCCATGTCCAGGGAACCTTGGCTCGAGGTCACCAGAAGAGGGTCTCCATATTACCCTTCAGGGGCCTCAACTTAAAACGAGCTGGGCCAATATTTGCCCAGTGTCAGATCACACACACACAAAACCAGCCATGCTAAGATTGTCCTTTCCCCTGCTGCCTTCCTCCCTTGGGCCCAGTCCTGGAGGATCAAACACCTTGACTGTGGCTGAGAGGCGGACTAGAAGAACAAAGCTGGGGAAAACAGAGGCAGCCCAACTGGCCTGCTCTGCCCCTCTCCTGGTTTCTAGCCTTAAAACAGTAATGTGCTAGAGAAGGAAAGGGACTCTAAATTAAAGAAGAGCTTGGGGTTTTGATTTTCCTATTCTATTGGGCAATTATTTCCCAAATAAAACTGTTCTTGTGCCTAAAACAAACTGAAAAAAAATCAAAGCTCTGCCAGAGATTTCATCCAATATGCAGGGAAGAATGAGTCTGTGGATGAGCTCTGAATAGGTAGTAAATGAAAGATGCAGTTGTTTTCTGCTTGTACCCTATGTTGTGTGGCTTGTTTCATTCAACAGCTACAGCTGTTCCTGTCCAGTTTCTGGTATTCCAATGCACAGTAGCTGGGCTGCTTTAGATAGAGACCTGCGTAATCTTTGTCTGTGCTGGGTCTCTGTTGCTGCACGTGGGCTTTCCCTGGTTGTGGCGAGTGGGGTCTACTCTTCGTTGTAGTGTGCCGGCTTCGCACTGCGATGGCTTGTCTTGCAGGCTTAGTTGCTCTGTGGCATGTAGGATCTTCCCAGACCAGGGACTGAACCCATGTCACCTACATTGGCAGGAGGATTCTTACTCACTGCACCACCAGAGAAGTCCTTAGGTATTCTTTTAAAATACGCTTAGCCAGTCTTAGGAAAGGTGAGACTTCCATGCACTGTAAGGGTGCTCCAGCTTAACAAGGGTGCACCCCTCCCCTTGTTAGAGTAGGGCAGCCCGTAATGCAGGGGTATCCTGACCTGACTCCCTCACCCACATCTGGCCGCTTTCTTCCTAGTTTAGTGGAATGCAGTCTCAAGGCCTTGGAGTGCTTTGTCTCTGATTCCATTAGCGTTTTCAAGGCTAAATTTTGTAAACATTACTTCTGTTCCTCTTTCCACTCTAACTCCATTTTCCTCTCCTTTCTCTCAAATCTCTCTTCCAGTCATTGTCCAAAGTGTTCTTCAGATACAGTAAGGACTGCAGGAAGAATTGGGGGTGAGGCAGGGGTCATTTTCAAAGCCATAGCCGGGGTGGAAGATGAATTTCCTTTTCCACTGTGGTTACAAGGGCTCTTGCTGAAATATAGAAGGCACAGTACAGGGTGGAATTCAGAAGGTGGTCTTTAGAAAAGGAGGATCAGTTTTTGGCTCAGCTGGTCTGTGTGTCTCAGAAAAAGACTGACTCCTCTGTTTTCTAGCTGTACTTTTTGAGGAAGAAAGATTGATTTAGTGAGTCATGTTTGAAATCCACTGAAACATACATTTGTAGGCTCAGAACTGTGCGCTGGATTGATCCCGACTTAACACAGTTCAGCAATGCTTGTTGAAGCAATCATGGTTAAAAGGATACACCAGCAAGGCTGAAAAGCAGAGGGTTGAATGGGTTTCAGCTTTCCTTAGCACTGAGCCAGAAACTCATTTGTTTTCTTTTTTCTGAGAATCACCTCATGCTATTCAGACGAGGTGACAACCATGCCTGAAGAAGCTCTGTTAAGCCAATTTACCTCAGGCATGCGGCTGGAGATTTTAGAGGAAAGCAATGAGTGATGAGAGATTGTTTTCCCAGCTCAGCAGAGCTTTCCAGTGACCAAATAACTGAGCTATGCTCTCAGAAGAATCCCTAGGTTAACCTAGTAACTCTAGTTGCTCTTCTACCGCTCAAGGTTGTGCGACCCTGGCAAGTCATTTAACCTGACAAGCCTTTAGCTGCTTCACTTAAAAATGGTGGAAGGAGGCCCACATGAGCTACAATCCTGCAGTTTTCTGGCTTCGTTTCTGCTGATGTCCAGTCACTGTGGATCTGTGGGTGATTTTAACCCTACTGTGAGTCAGGCCCTGTGATGTCACAAACAAGCCTTGATGGCTGAGGTAGTCTGACCAGTGGCATCTGGCTTTGGCATCTGAAAACACATCAGGGTTGCAGCACCTTTGCTATCCTGCCTATAACTGGCAATAAATGACCAAAATTGCATGCAAATTCAAAGACAGAGAGCTAAAGTAGTTTCTTTTAGATTGAAAAAAAAAAGATCCTGAACTTGCTTCTATGTATTGAATATTTCAATACAATATTATAGTAGTTCTATTAATTCTTCAAAGAATTATTTAACCAGATTCAGCCAATTACTCCTAGATAAAATATCAAGTCTGTGTGTATAACTGGCTCTGTTTAATGTACCTTTTGTTGTTTTCAAACATGATTTTGGGTGGAGGTGGATAAGGAGGACTTTTTTTTCCCTTTTTTCTTGTGCTGGGTTTTCTGGCATGTGGCAAGAGAGATAAAACCTGACTCCTGTTCTAAAAGAGAGACAAGAGTTGGAGGTAATATATGAATGGGAAAGAGGTGATACAGAAAGGAGATTCTGTCCTAATAAATATGCAGCTCTCAGGTGTGGAAGACCCAGGTGAGGACTGGGTGGTATGAGCCTGGGTGGCAATGTTTACAACTTGTCTTACTGCATATGGTAGGGAATTTGTCTTCAGAGCTTTGGTTTCCTCCACCACTCTGCCCACCAAAAGTATCCATTCAAGTTGGCTCAGTTCAGCCTGAGTCTCTGCCTTTGATTCTCCATGACCCTCTCTGGGTGAGATGAGGTGTTTTATGTCTTCTGTATCACTCTGTACTTCCCAAGGGGAGTTGTTGTATTCTGATTCTTGATTCAATTCTCTCTTTTCCTAAGTTTCTATGAGCTCTATCCTGCTTGCTCAAAAAAGCAAAATGGCTGTCTGGGGAGGCCTTACAAATAGCTGTGAAAAGAAGAGAAGCAAAAAGCAAAGGAGAAAAGGAAAGATATAAGCATCTGAATGCAGAGTTCCAAAGAATACCAAGAAGAGATAAGAAAGCCTTCTTCAGTGATCAATGCAAAGAAATAGAGAAAAAGAACAGAATGGAAAAGACTGGAGATCTCTTCAAGAAAATTAGAGATACCAAGGGAACATTTCATGCAAAGATGGGCTCGATAAAGGACACAAAAGGTCTGGACCTAACAGAAGCAGAAGATACTAAGAAGAGGTGGCAAGAATACACAGAAGAACTGTACAAAAAGATCTTCATGACCTGGATAATCACGGTGATGTGATCACTCGTCTAGAGCCAGACATCTTGGAATGTGAAGTCAAGTGGGCCTTAGAAAGCATCACTTTGAACAAAGCCAGTAGAGGTGTTGGCATTCCAGTTGAGCTATTTCAAATCCTAAAAGAGGAGGCTGTGAAAGTGTTGCACTCAATATTCCGGCAAATTTGGAAAACTCAGAGTGGCCACAGGACTGGAAAAGGTCAGTTTTCATTCCAATCTCAAAGAAAGGCAATCACAAAGAATGCTCAAACTACCACACAATTGCACTCATCTCACATGCTAGTAAAGTAATGCTCAAAATTCTCCAAGCCAGGCTTCAGCAATACGTGAACCGTAAACTTCCAGATGTTCAAGCTGGTTTTAGAAAAGGCAGAGGAAGCGGAGCTCAAATTGCCAACATCCGCTGGATCATGGAAAAAGCAAGAGAGTTCCAGAAAAACATCTACTGCTTTATTGACTATGCCAAAGCCTTTGACTGTGTAGATCACAATAAACTAGAAAATTCTTCAAGAGATGGGAATACCAGGCCACCTGACCTGCCTCTTGAAAAATCTGTTTGCAGGTCAGGAAGCAACTGTTAGAACTGGACATGGAACAACAGACTGTTTCCAAATAGGAAAAGGAGTATGTCAAGGCTGTATATTGTCACTCTGCTTATTTAACTTCTATGCAGAGTACATCATGAGAAATACTGGACTGGAAGAAACACAAGCTGTAATCAAGATTTCCAGGAGAAATATCAATAACCTCAGACATGCAGATGACACCACCCTTATGGCAGAAAGTGAAGAGGAGCTAAAAAGCCTCTTGATGAAAGTGAAAGAGGAGAGTGAAAAAGTTGGTTTAAAGCTCAACATTCAGAAAACGAAGATCATGGCATCCGGTCCCATCACTTCATGGGAAGTAGATGGGGAAACAGTGGAAACAGTGTCAGACTTTATTTTTTTGGACTCCAAAATCATTGCAGATCATGACTGCAGCCATGAAATTAAAAGATGCTTACTCCTTGGAAGGAAAGTTATGATCAACCTAGATAGCATATTCAAAAACAGAGACATTACATTGCCGACTAAAATCCGTCTAGTCAAGGCTATGGTTTTTCCAGTAGTCATGTATGGATGTGAGAGTTGGACTGTGAAGAAGGCTGAGCGCCAAAGAATTGATGCTTTTGAGCTGTGGTGTTGGAGAAGACTCCTGAGAGTTCCTTGGACTGCAAGGAGATCCAACCAGTCCATTCTGAAGGAGATTAGCCCTGGGATTTCTTTGGAAGGAATGATGCTAAAGCTGAAACTCCAGTACTTTGGCCACCTCATGTGAAGAGTTGACTCATTGGAAAAGACTCTGATGCTTGGAGGGGTTGGGGGCAGGAGGAGAAGGCGACGACTGAGGATGAGATGGCTGGATGGCATCACTGACTCGATGGACATGAATCTGAGTGAACTCCGGGAGTCGGTGATGGACAGGGAGGCCTGGCGTGCTGCTATTCATGGGGTTGCAAAGAGTTGGACACGACTGAGCGACTGAACTGAACTGAAGTGATACTGCTTGCTGTTGTTTTCCCAATGATTGGTCTTCATTGACTGAAAAAACAATCATCAGCAATTAAAATAATAATCTGCTACTCTTAAAAGACTAAAGTTTCCAGGATAGGTTTAATGATGTTCTTCTACTTGGCCTCTCTGTGGTTATATTCCACTTCTCCCATGTAATCTATTAGATGTAAGATTGAACATATTAGATGTTATTTACTAATTCAACAGCAAATGATATTTCATCATCAAGTTTATGTATCAGGATGATTCTGGGATCAGGGTTTAAAGGGATAAACAAGATAGGCAAGGCTCTTACTGTCCGGGAGAGCAGGAGGAGAGAGACAGAAACTAAATGGCAAACAATAAACAAGAACATTTTAGCCTGTGCTTTGTGCGTAATGCTCTAGAGATTGACAGGGTTGGTGGTAAGGGTAGGCCTGAGTGGGGAATGTTTGAACCAGTCTTGAAAGATGGGAAGGCTCCCAGTCATGTGGTGGTAGTGAGAAAGGGGGACAGTTGAAGCAAAGACAAAGGTCCAGAGATAGGGGCAGGCTTGCAGTATTTAAGGACCAGAGAGAAGCCCTGAGTGGTTGGGGGCAAGTGAGTAAGGATGAGTTTAATAACATGAAGCTGGTGTGGGAGTCAAAGGTGTGGTCATTTAGGGCATTGTAGGCCACGTGGATCAGCCAGAGTTCTGGCAGAAAATGAAAAGCATAATTGAGTTGAGTCACGTGGAGAGAGTTTTGATGTGGGCCGAGCATAGGAAAAGCAACACGTTTAGTGCAGAATGCTGGGGCTGGTAAAGGAGGTTAGCAAGGGGAAAGGGCAGTTCCTGACTGTGGAGGGATGCAACCAGATCACAGTGACCCAGCCAAGAAAAAGCTGGGGGAAAGCCATGTCTCCACTGCCCTCCATGTTTCAGAGTTCCCATAGGTGCCTCCCACTGGCCAATTGAACCAGAAGAAGGAGGCCAGGGAGCCCACTGATACAGGTCTAACAGTGATTGTGCAAAGGCATGGAGAAGAGTCTAGCTCACCCTGCTGACAAATTTGTCTTGTAATCCTGTGGATTATAGAGAGCATTAGGGGATTTTGACAAGGAGAGTGACTTTTGAAGAGATTACTCGGGCCGCTGTGTGGAGACTTGACTGTAGAAGGCAGATACGGGGGCAGATGACTGTTAGGAGACCCGTGCTGTGACTCATGGCTGCCACCCAGCCTCTGCCCAGTAAGATTCAGTCACTATACACTGGCTCCTGGCCCTCGCTGATGTGGTAAAGCTGGCTGATCATTTGTCCTGGACCACGCTTACGTGTCCCATGCTGGTGTGCTCCTTGAGGTTCCTGGTGTCATGGTGGTCTGGGGTGGCAGTCTGGCAGCTCTGTGGGATGCTGACCATGGCGCGATTTCTAGTCTTTCGTTGGTGTGAAACTTGACACTGAGTGTCCCGCTAAGGCTGGTCCTCCTCATGTAAAACTGTCCCTACCCACCATCCCTGTGCTGTGTGGCTCAGTGAGGGGGCATCTGTGGGAGAAGCTTGCTCTTGTTTCTGTTTTAAGGCATCATGACAGTCCTGGCCATTCCTACGGGCTGGTCTCTTAAAATTGGGCTTTGGGGGAAGGAAAATTGGATTTGAAGAAATTTTCTGAGAAACTTTCATAATAGGGTTGTCTTCTGGGAAGAAGACATATGTTCAAGTGTGTGTGCACATGTGGGTTTGTGGGCAGTGGGAGGACAAAAGAAGGAGCGTGACAGAGGGAGACCCAGCGAGAGGACTCCACATTTGATATGCTCAGCTTATCTTCCAGAATGTTTTGTAGAGAATGTTCTAAGGTGTGCCTTGCCTGAGTTGAGGATAAAAGTGAAATTCCTGAAAAATTAAAAAAAAAAAAACCTACAAAACTCTCCTTCCCTTTTGTGGTTCAGGTGTTGGACACTTAGATGCTGTGTATGATTTCTGAGGTTATCTGTAGTTCTGATTTTAATGAGGATTACCCTAAAAATCTAAAGAAAGAATATTGTTGAGTTGAAAACCAGTGTAACTTTTGACTCCATCTTAAGTCTGGGCTTATATGGTTGACTGGATGCTTAAAGTCTGAATAGTGTATTTCTATTGCCAAAGAGAATTTTGATAGCTTGGTGAGGAATGGAAAAGAATGATTTTGGTTTCCCAGTAATTTTAAGAGGATGTTTTAAAAATAGGTTACAGTTTTTCAGATTGAAATTGCTAGTGAACAAATCAAATGCTAATGATGGATATTTTAATACTCTGTTAAAGGAATATTGATCTAAATTGTTCAAGAATCTTTAAATCATTAGTTAGTATTCAAGAGATGGCTGTCATGTAATGAGATAGATTTTAACAAACTCATTAAAACTCATTCAATTGACTAAAAATAAATTGAATGTGGACTATTCATAAGGCAAGTGAGGGAAACTAAAATGCATAAGATGTAGTCTCTGCCCCCAAGGAGGTTGTATACTGTAATAATCTTGCACTTCAGTGTAATCACCTTGGGACTGTATTGTCTTTTTCAATGAGATTACTCTTGCTAAACATTTAAGAACTACTTTGAAATAGTCTTTGGAGGCACCTTAACACATTCACACATGTACACATGCACACGCACACACAAACACAGGTGCAATCATTGTCAGTTTCATGTCTGTAGAACAGTGGTCAGCAAAGTATGGCCTGCTGGTTAAATCTAGCCTGCTGCCTGTTTGGCATGGCCCCAGAGCTAAGAATGGTTTTTGCATTTTTAAATGGTTGAAACAATCAAAATAAGAATTATATATTATGACACATGAAACTTGTTTGAAATTCAAATTTCAGTGTTCATAAATAATGTTTTTATTGGAACCCAGCAATGTTTGTTCATTTATGTGCTGTCAATGGCTACTTACATGCTACAATGGCAGAGTTTAGTTTTGACAGATTTCCTATGGCCTTCAAAGCCTAAAATATTTACTATTTGGTCCTTTAGAGAATCATGTCTTCAGGATCAGATATCTATATATTTATATATTAATATTATTTATAAAGAGCCTTCAGTTAGATCCCCTACATTCTTCCACAGATTTTACCCTGAATAACTTTTTCCAAGTTTTCAAAACTCACACTTTTCATTCATCAGAGGTAAAATATTTTACTTCTCTTTATGGACGTTCAAGGGAAACTTTTTCAGGCTTTGAAGTAATCCCCAAATTTTCCCAGTTCTTGGGCAGTGATCATGTTGTTCCTACAATGGACTGGGAGGTCCCTGAGTTTGTTAGGATGTAGGGAGAAGGAAAAACCACCTTAGTTACCCCTCAGGAGGACTCAAAGAGGAATGGAGCCGTGTTCAGGCACAACAGAAGCAGAGGAGTACACTCTGCTCAGGTGTCCTGCCTTTTGTCCCTGCTCTCTTCTGTGTTCACTGTGACTCTGCTTCTGAAGCTGTTGACTGCTATCTCTCACTTCTAATATTCCCTGTTCTGGGGCTTCTCTTTACTGGTGGTTTCCATGGTCTCATTGCTGCTGCTGCTTCTCTGTGGGTCTTGGTTTCCAACATTCAGACATCTTGGAAGGAGGATTTTATTGGGTATGTCTGTCACTACACAGAAAAACATGCCTTTGATGTGCAGAGGGCTTCACCTGGGTTCAGATGACTATGAGGGCAAGGAGAAAAAGCATGCTGAGCCTAGTTTGGGAAGTGTTTGCCATTGGTCATTTGTTGATTCCTTGGTCCATAAACATACACTGGTATATAGACGTCCACAGAACTATACAAAAAGGTATTAATGACCCAGATAAACACAATGGTGTGACCACTCACCTAGAGCCAGACATCCTGGGATGTGAAGTCAAATGGGCCTTAGGAAGCATCACTATGAACAAAGCTAGTGGAGGTGATGGAATTCCAGTTGCGCTATTTCAAATCCTGAAAGATGATGCTGTGAAAGCACTGCATTCAATATGCCAGCAAATTTGGAAAACTCAGCTGGGGCCACAGGACTGGAAAAGTCCATTTTTATTCCAATCCCAAAGAAAGGCAATGCCAAAGCATGCTCAAACTACCAAACAATTTTATTCATTTCACATGCTAGTAAAGTAATGCTCAAAATTCTGCAAGCCAGGCTACAGCAATATGTGAACCGTGAACTTCCAGATGTTCAAGCTGGATTTAGAAAAGGCAGTGGAACCAGAGATCAAATTGCCAACAACCACTGGATCATCGGAAAAGCAAGAGAGTTCCAGAAAAACATCTACTTCTGCTTTATTGACTGTGCCAAAGCCTTTGACTATGTGGATCACAACAAACTGTGGGAAATTCTTAACTGATAGGAATACCAGACCACCTGACCTGCCTCCTGAGAAATCTGTATGCAGGTCAAGAAGCCACAGTTAGAACCATACATAGGACAATGCACTGATTTCAAGTTGGGAAAGGAATACGTCAAGGCTGTGTATGTCACCCTGCTTATTTAACTTGTATGCAGAGTACATCATGAGAAATCCTGGGCTGGCTGAAGCACAAGCTGGAATCAAGATTGCTGGGAAAAATATCAATAACCTCAGATATGCAGATGACACCACCCTTATGGCAAAAAGTGAAGAGAAACTGAAGAACCTCTTGATGAAAGTGAAAGAAAAGAGTGTAAAAGCTGGCTTAAAAACTCAACATTCAGAAAGCTAAGATCATGGCATCTGGTCTCATTACTTCATGTCAAGTAGATGGGGAAACAATGAAACAGTGAGAGACTATTTTTCTGGGCTCCACAAACACTGCAGATAGTGACTGCAGCCATGAAATTAAAAGACATTTGCTCCTTGGAAGAAATGCTATGACCAACCTAGACAGCCTATTAAAAAGCAGAGACATTACTTTGCCAACAAAGATCCATCTAGTTAAAGCTATGGTTTTTCCAGTAGTCATGTATGGATGTGAGAGTTGGACTATAAAGAAAGCTGAGTGCCAAGAATTTATGCTTTTGAACTATGGTGTTGGAGAAGACTCCTGAGAATCCCTTGGACTGGAGGGAGATCAAACCAATTAAATCTAAGGGAAATCAGTCCTGAATATTCATTGGAAGGACTGATGCTGAAGTTGAAGCTCATGATGCAAATAACTGACTCATTGGAAAAGACCCTGATGATGGGAAAGATTGAAGGAAGGAGGAGACGGGGATGACAAAGGGTGAGATGGTTGGATGGCATCACTGACTCGATGGACATGAGTTTGAGCAAGCTTTGGGAGTTGGTGATGGATGGGAAAGCCTGGCATGCTGCAGTCCTTGGTCTCCCAAAGAGTTGAACACAACTAAATGACTGAAATGAACTAAACTGACAGATGTCCAGGCATCAGAGATTCTGCTCGAACTACAGGTGTCCTCTCCATGATTGAGGTAAACAGCTAAATGTTATCAACTTGGCAAATCAATATGGTGAGGAAATGCTAGCAGTGGCCACTCACTGGGGCTGAGTGCAAAGTATTCTGTAAGGAAGAGAAATGCAGGTGTTATCAGATATTATCCAGATAGACTGAAAGGAGAGCCAGCCAGTCAGAGGCAAGTTTGAAGCACTCAGTGACCTTAAACTGGGAGCCCAGTATAGGTCAGTATAAGCCAGTTTACTCGTCTGCAATTTTATGTCTCTATGACAAAAATTTGATTTTTAGTAAGTTCATTGTTATAGGCTGAGGTCTTAATTTGCTGTAAATATATGGGCTTTTAAAATGAACCATCTGTATTTCAAAGCTCCAAACCTGTCTACTGTTTCCTTGACCCACCCCTCTCTCCATCTCTTGTCATTTGCAACTTTTTTCCTACTTTTTTCCCCCAGCACCAGGCAGCGTATGGGATCTTAGTTCTCTGACCAAAGGTTGAATCTGGGTCAGAAGTGTGGCGTCTTAACCACTAGGCCATCAGGGAAGTCCCTCTTCTACCATTTTATTTAAATATTTTAAATGGAGTCAGAGTAAACCAGAGACTAATAGAACATGTGTTCCAGAGACAGTTTGTTTTGTTCTAGACAAGGTCCAGGACAAACAAAAGTAGAAAAGTGTCCCCACCCTGGGAGATCCAGTCCAACGATGCTGCACAGATGGGCATCCTTCATTACTTACTCCTCTGTGATAGTCATAGTGTCTGCCTCTCTTGGACATCTGGGGCACTCCACTGTGATATAAGCAGGATTCCCTCTAGAGAATTTAGATCTTTTCATTGCCAGTCTGACTTAGTCTCCTAAAACTTGGGTCTTCAGCTCTGAGAAGCAAAGGAACGGAAGGCTGTGACTGTGAACACTTTGACCTTGGCACTGTCTTCTGACAAAGTTGTTTTGACTGGGCAACTTGGACAATATTCAAGGTGAGTTTCAACCAGTATTACTTGCATAATAAGAATTAAATACTTCTTAGGGTTGTGGAGGCAGGTATATGCTTTTGAGAAAGGTAAGGAAAGAAATTCCCATATGAAATACTTACTGATTACTTTTTATATACTTGTTGTATCCCTTTTCACAGTTCTCCCTTCAACCGTATGAGCGGACTTTGAGTGGCTACCACCTTTACCCCACCAAGAAGTTTCCTCCCAGTTGCTCCTGTTCATGAGAGACTACAAAAGAACAATATAAAGTCGTCCCCTTAGCCATACCTATTTGTATAGGAACATGGTGGAAAGCAAATGCTGATGCCTGGCTAGAAGCACAGCTTAACATCAGGATGAGGAAATTAATTAGCCCATCCAGTTTAGAGACAGAGGCAGGAAGCACACTTCCAAGTTCCAGACAGTTTTGAGCATCAGGATAATTTTAGAAAGAATAAGATATTTTGAAATTATGCAGTGATCTCTATTTAAGTGATAACAGCTGGTACAAACTTGACAAACTAAGGAATTTTATAGAAGGATAAAACTTCCTGTGAAACTGAGCCAGATGAATAACATTAGTGATTATAGCAAAAGTACTTACTACTGTCAGATCAATACACAACCTGGTTGACCTATTTTTATAGATATATAAAAATTAAAAAAAAAGCTTATTTTTATCCCTGGTAGCTCAGCTGGTAAAGAATCTGCCTGCAATGCAGGAGACTCTGATTTGATTCCTAGGTTGGGAAGATTCTCTGGCAAAGGGATAGGCTACCCACTCCAGTATTCTGGTCTGGAGAACTCCATGGACTGTATAGTCCAGGGGTTGCAAACAGTCAGAATTGACTGAGCACCTTTCACTTTCACTTTCAAAAATAAGTTTAGCAAAACTCAGTAAGATATATTGAATTGAAAGATAGAATGGAGGTGGATAGTAGGAGTCTGTGCAGTTTCACTAACCCAGCCAACAGGCAATAATTGGTAAAGTGCCTTCTCCCCTGAAAGCAGGGGGAACAAACGTGGCTGCCCACTGGTGAGCCTGCCCACTGCTGACAGGGCGTGTTATTGGCTATGTTTGACACTTGTGGAGTGTGTTTCTCCCATGAGCTTTAATAAACATAGCCGTGAATCTGAACCCCGCGACTGGTCAGTACTCCCTGGCCTGGACAGCAAATGCGCCAGGATTGCTTCTTTGTTTTTCTGCCAAAGCTGCGGCCTTGAGGCCTTGCCGTATCCGTCTTGCGGCTCAAGGCTGTTATCTGGGCAGCACACTTCCATTTCTTTGAACATTATCTCTTTTGAATACTCCGCACTGAAAATGAGCCATTTTGAGGAGATTACACCACAGTCAGCATCTTTCTGTGGGAGCCCTAAGCGGTTTTGTCAGAATATGTCTAGCTTCGGTGCCTTGTTATTGCCTTTTGTGTATCAGGGACACCCAGCAGGACAGTCTTTCACTGGAACTTGAATACAATTCTTTAGTCAGTGATCACTTTAGTGTTCCTCCCCGTCTCCCAGCCCCAGAACATCGTTTAATTAGGTCTAGTGGTATGAAATCCCCTTTCTCAAACGTGAGTCAAAGCCCGTTACTGCAGCTGAGCACAGAACTCCCAGAATTCCCCCGTGACCCCCCCCAGGAGACTGAGCGCCAAGGACAGTGGGGCCAAGCTCCCCCAGAGGAAAGGGGCGCCCACAGCCAGTGTTCCCTGTGGCTCAGTAAGGAGTGCCCTCACTGCTTGCCGACTCTCAGCATTTTTCTTTTCAGCTTGGATCTTGGCCTGTGCTGTGCCTCTCTCTGGAAGCATGTGCCATTATGATTTTAAAATAATGGGAAGAGCACTATGGCACTGCTCGTTGGTGATATGACTCTCAAACTGTCTACAGATTGCCGAGTAAGTGAAACGTTTTGACAGAGAGAAATATGTGTTGTCAACATCGCTTTACCCACAGTTGAGAGGGGCAATTGAAACTGTGCTTCAGCAGGGTTCAGATGCTGATGACTAGCATGATCTCCTCAGAACAAATGACTACAGCTCATTTTGTTTTCCTTTATGCCTCATTCTTCTCTAATGAAATGCCCAATTAAGAGCATACTTCATACACTTAAAAAAAAAAAAAGACTTAGGAAGAATTCTGGGAAGGAGCAGTGACAGGAGCAGTTCCTCTTTGAGGAGAAAATAGTAGTACACTTGTGTAAAGAAATGGGCTGGGTGGTGACCTCTTGTGTCCTGTGTGGAGGAGTTTAGAGGAGACTCAAAAGTAGCCTTTTAAAGATAGAAGGTTCTGTGTATATTCTGTGTATGTGTGTGTGTAAGAGAGAGAATGAGAAGGAAGGAGAAAGAGAGAAGGAGGGAGAAAGGAAAGATATGAATTATTTGTGAAACATGAAACAACAGACACTGTAGAGTCTGTATCCCCAGGAGAGTGGTATGTTTAGGACAACTTGTGACTTTATCTGTGGGATTAAGTGGCGTGCTGAACTCTGCAGCTGGGTATTGTCTCCTAGCAAAATGAGGTTTGCTCCATTCCCCTGGCAGATGTGTTCCTGTTAAGAGAGTATTCAGAGTGGGAAAGCGGGTAGCTCCCAGAGCCCTGCTGACCATTATCTTCACATTTAGTTCAGCATTGTGGAAGCTGCTTTCTATTTTTTGCTTAGAGAGCACCCTTGATAAAGGAAAATGTTGACATCTTTGCCTTTCTTGAGAATTACTAAGGAAACATTTCTTCTTGTCAGTCTCCTTTCATGTGCTGTGTAGCATAAAGAAAAGGGGACATTGCTTTGGGGAATAGCCTTGACTTTCACCATGCACTTAGCAACCAATATTTTCTTGAGCACCTACCATGGGCAGGAATATTTTAATTGCTAGTCATTACAAGTCATATAAAAATGAAGGATGTTAAGTTCCTATCTTTGGTAGCTAGGCACATTCTTTTTCATGGCTACAGAGCTTTATTGGGGTCAAATACATATACCCTCCTCCTCGTTCATGAGCTCTCACTCCCACAGCTTGCTGCCACCCAGGGACTCCCACACATGTGCGGGGGACACACTTCCCTCTGAAATGGATCAGCAACCACCATACCAGCCTTATGCTCCATTTACTGGGTCATAAGCCCTACAGTAGGCACATTCTTATTTAAACAGTTAATCACTTAACTGAGGAGGCCATGAAAGATACACTAGATAAATCCTCTGGATTAAGTTCCACAAGGGCAGGGTTAGCCCTTGTTCATTAAGTATCCATAGGTTCTAACCAGTAATGTATACATAATTGGGTCCTAATATATGATGGGTGACTCAAATGAGGTGAGCAACAAAATAGTATTTTATTTGTGTTTATTTTTTATTAGTCATGTGTATGAGAATCATGTGTATGAGGGGAAGTTCTGGCCCTGCTTTGAAGGGTCTTCCTGTTACTGATGCTGTTTGGAGAGAGAGATATTCTCTAGCTGCTGGTGCTTACAAAGATCCGAGGTTTATACACACATGATGTGGTATGCATACACCCACCAGCATTAAAGAAAATGGGGAAGGGGATGCCTCCCTCTGTATCCATACAGACACGCTGGATTATTGGCAATGAGTATCACTGTTTCTTTGATATTCTTTCCACACCCCTTTATCTGTATGCAACAAAGATCAAGAAGGGTGGGGAAAGAGAAGAAAAAATTTGATTTGTCTCAGTTACCACACTCTTAAGTAAGTATAAGTCCTCATGGCAGTTAGTTTTCTATAGAAGATAAGGGAAATAGGAGCTAGAGGACAATTTGACCATTGACTGTCTCTTCAAAATTGTCAAAATACTGCATGAATACAACAGTTATAAAGATAGTCATTGGGATCACCCCACTTAAGTAAAAAATCATGGGCGGTTCTTGGATAGTAGGTCAAAATGAGCCTGTCCTCGAGGAAAAAAATTACCCTTCTGAACTTTAAGTTAGTTAATGTTGATGTTTAATGTTTTGTGGAAAAGTTATGATGATAGGAGGGTGGGATGAGAGAAACTTGAGTGTCAGGAGTCTTCACCTTTTTGAATGCCGCTATGTTTCCTGGATCAGGGTCTAAGAGTGAAGGGAAAATGTGTAGCCTCTGGCATGTATAAAGTCTATCTCATCTTTCAAGGAACCTTCCACATGAAGAGTGGCCTTGGGTGGACCATCCTGTGAACTGAAAAACAGGTCTCCAAGGCTAGATGAATGCCGCCTGGAACTTGAACATGTGGCCAAGTTCTAGGATGATGAGGTAGGGAGAGGGCAAACAACCCAGCAATTTATTCCTGTGTTTTTTTTTTTTTTTTGTAGAATCATCTAGGGTAATTTTTTTAGCTAGTGGGATGAGGTGATAGAGTACAGAGACGCTGGAAAACAACCACATTTCCCTAGTACAGGCTCTATCTATTGCCAGTGAGAATTTTGTTGACTGGTGTGTAAATGCTTTCACACTTGCAAACATGACATCAGATCCAAATGAAAGAGATTTTCAAATTTTTGGCTTTGTTTTTCCTGCCTGAGAAGAACTCCTGGACTTCTTTACTACCCTTTTAGGAAAAAGACAACTAAGCAGGCAACCCTAAACTGGTACTGATAAAGCAAGTATATCTGGCAGAATATCTGAGTTTTAAAAAATGATTCTTGCCTTAGGAAATGTTCATATGTTCCTTGGATTTCTGATTATATGCTTTTCCAGATAAGTGAATTTAGGAACCATTATTATTACCATTTTTCTTGTAGGAAATCTTTGGGTAAATTATAACAAGTTCTCTTTTGCTCTTTCCATTTTCCATTTGCTTGCTATTCAGGGAATAAAAAGAACACAATTCCAAGCATAATCTTGGGCATGTGACTTAACAGTTTTAAGTCTGTCATCTATGAAATGTCAGGGTTGGACCCAGTGACTCCTGAGGTCCCTGATCTGGATGCAGGAAGAGGAAGGTGAAGCTATGTGTATACTTCCTGTCATGGTTTTCATTTCCTTGGTGGTGAAGAAATACTTTTCAATAGATGCAGGCCTTCAAATACTGTTTTCTCCTTTTTACTCTAAAGAAAGATTTTCAACTTTGGAAAAACCATTCTGGATAAAATGGAACAATTAAAAAATACTGTTGAAACATTATTCTTAGGTCTGCATATTATTTCACAAAGCGTTTTGTCGCTTCTTTGTAAAAAGACTTAGGTGGCTTGTTTCACTGGCTTTCATCAAATATCATTTTTCCTTCCTGTTCAAAGTAAGCTGTTTCCTTTTTCCTGGCCGGATAAAAGCCTGTGTATTCTGCTTTTCCTGATATCAACCGACGATGGCAGTACCAGGGTTCACATCACTCCAGACTGTCAATTTCAAAGGCTAGTTTGGAAACAGAGGGATGAAAAACAAGCTTCAGTTTTTCTGTTCAGATCTCTCCAGGACATACTGTGTATTATCTCAGAAAACCCACTCAGAAGTAGATTGTTTCCTTCCCTGACTTGGCACCAAATCAAGAAGTGGCAGATAATGCATCGTGTTTATTATGCATCATTTTGCCGCTGACACTGGGGCCATCAAATATTGGTAAATTTACAGCCAAGGAGGTCCAGCATCATGCCTGAAGTGAAGGACAAAGTATTGTGTTATTCATCTCCAGCCCTGGCCCTTTATGATCAGACAGTGAGCAATATACTTATCAAAGTCAAAATAACCTTCACTTTAGAAAACATACTTGTCCTTAATTGCCAGAATAAGAATGCATAAACAGCTTCTCTCTTGATAATGGAATGGAGCCTGAGTTGATGTAAGTGTTGAGTATTTTGTAATTTGTCCATAGTAGTGTGCTCGATTAAATTTTAATTCACAAATTATGTGTGTATTTTACTGGAGAAGTAGAAAAATTGGGGGAGTTTAAAGTGTGTGGTCTAAATATGCATATCATATTTATGATATACCTGTGCATACTTATGATTTTTTTCTTTTGAGTCAAAGCTAAGGTGATACCTCTATTTCTATGCCCTAGTCCATAGCAGTTAAAAGCCTGGAGGCAGAGGATGTGAGTTGCAGTCTCTAACTCCCTTTGTGATGCTACCCTATACCTTCTTTTACTCTTTGTAATATAACAGTAACAAGAATAGTACCTACCTCTGATGTGTTTCAAGAATTAAATGAGATTACATATATGAAAAATTGCTTAGTGGAATACCTGGTACATTATAAGAACTTGAGGAAAATTTGTTTTATTATTACTGTTCCCTCTAAGTGCACTTTCCTGATAGCTCGGTTGTTAAAGGATCTGCCTGTGATGCAGGAGATTCTGGTTTGATTTCTGGGTGGGAAGATCTGCTGGAGAAGGGACAGGCTACCCACTCCAGTATTCTTGAGGCTTCAACTGGTAAAGAATCCACCTGCAATGTGGGAGAGCTGGGTTCGATCCCTGGGTTGGGAAGATCCCTTGGAGAAGGGAAAGGCTACCCACTCCAGTATTCTGGCCTAGAGAATTCCATGGCCTGTATAGTCCATAGGGTCACAAAGAGTAGGACATGACTGAGCAACTTTTACTTGATTTCACTCCTTCCATTGTATATGTGTGTGTGTGTATACATATATGTATGTTTGTTAAAGTACAAGATGGTCCTTGGGAGGCATATAGTTTTGACAACCTGACTGAAATGACTCAGGAAGTATAGCAAAGCAGTAAAAATAATTCTTAGTTGAGAAGGCATTTGTTTACTGTACTTAGCTCAATTTGTACCTACCCTGTTTAAAAAGGTATCACTGTTAAATCTATGGATAGTGACTGAGCATTTAAAGGCAAGGGTGTTTATTTGGAAATTGGCAGATTTGGGAAGGTAGTAACACTTGTGTCTATGAGCTGCTGTTTGGCCAAATGAAAACAACAAAATATGAACTGCAACGCTCTTCTGGGAAACAGGGAGAACCTATAGAATTTTGTCATTCTTCCTGGCTGAGTCCTGGAGGTTACATGAGTTGGCAATCATCCTCTTAGCAATAAAGTCAGAGTGACAGCATTTGCTTCCTTGGATTGTCAAAATTCCTTTGTGATGTTGGTGGGTGTGTTGTTAGATGGTGAATTAGAGAAATGCACCAGAAAAGAGAAATACTGGGAAGTAAAATGATTGGCCATTTATTTACAGAAGAGTTGGCCTGAGAGGTTTTTGTTGTTGTTATTTTTATTGTTTTTCTCTTATGTCTGTAGGATTAAGTTCAGGGAAATTAAGTGTTCATGAGCTCTAATTTCAGACCAATAATATATTAAAAAACCACAAGACAAGCAGTAGAGATAACTCTGTTTGAAATGAAAATTACAGTTTGAATATTTTTATCTCCTCCTTTGCCCTTTCTTTAGCCTAAGTAAAATGGACAGGTAAAAGTGTTAGAATCTGCTAATGATTCATCACGTACACACACACACTCCATGCACATGCACACACACACACTCCAAAAACACAAACCAAAAGTCTTACCCAAATCCACTGAAAAGTTTCCATCCAAGCTACATGTGTATCACATAAAAATTACTTGACTTTCATAAGAACCACTATTTGAGAAGAGGAACCATAATGTGTATTAATAGGTGAAGAAAGCTTTCTTGGGAAGGACCATAAAACCCTGGAAATCATAAACTCTGGATTCTAGATTTCAGAATAAAAATGCCATGAAAGCCCAGAGCATAGGCTAAGTTCGTGTAGGGTCAACTAAGTAAAGTTTTTGAAACTGAATTGCTGAGTTGTCTCTGGGCTCCTCTACCTCTATCTCTTTCTTTTCCTTTTAGCCCACTTGTTGCTTTCTGAATTTAGCCCCATGGTTAATACAGAATATACAATTTAATGAAATGGTAAAATTTTGGCTTGATAATCTTTTTTAAAGATTTCACTGTAAATTTTCATGATATGTCTTGGTTAACATTTTGGACTGAATAAGAAACTCTTCAAGTCAGTGTGTTCCCCTTCAGAGGCACAGCTCTCTGCAGAAGTTATGCCTTGCAGACACGTTTGCCTCTTGGGGGTCTGGGGGAAGGCCTGCTCTGGCTTGCCCTGTGTACACCTTGGAAGTCTAGAAGCCATTCCGTGTGAAAGTTAACTTTCCAAATGGCCTCCTTCTTTCCTAACATCACAGCCAGAGCCTGTGTTTTCACAATATTTGTAAGACCACTGAGGAATGTTTGTTACCAGATTTACAGCTCTGATCTGTACACATCCACACCGGGTCCCCGCTAGAGTTTCTGCCAAGCTCTGGGGGCCCTACCACAACCTCCCACAGTGCGGCCACAGCACATGTGTTTCCTGAGCAGACTCGGTGCTGCTGTCTGTGTGCACATTTTCAGCCTATAAATCCTCCATATTCCTGTGCCTGTTTTCTAGGCCTCCAGCCAGTACTCTATCATATGTTAGAATGCCGCATTTCCCCAGAGAGTTCAGTCCTTCTGCCTAGACTGTGTGGATAAACCTCCAGGTGCTAAACAGGAAGGGCTGTAGCCCATACAATGCTCTCCTTTGACCAGGGCACCCCAGGACAGGGCTCTAGCTGTATGGACTGGTGCATTCAGCTGTGCCTGATGATGGGGTGTGGCCACTCTGTTCTGATTATGGAAGGTGGCGATGTGTTCGTTTTGGGTTTATGTAACAGCTTTTTTTTTTTACATTCCAGTAGGATGAATGGCATTGGCAACACCAGCAGTAAAACCGTCTCCTATAGAAAGACAAGGGATGGCTTTAATAAAAAGTTGATGATTGGGAATGAGTCCTTGGAGATGGGAGAGCAAAATGTCACATGTCTTAGTTTTAATCACTGGATTCATTTTTTTTTTCCCCACTGGAATTTTAACAGTTGTAACATCCTCAAGTTTAAAATCCTGAAAGAAGAACAAGTCAGTGGGGAACTTGGGGTTGCGAGAAAGAAATAGAGTGAGACAAATGCTGAGTGTAGTTTGGGTAGTGGTAATGTGTTGCATAGTAAATACAGGACAAGGAAGGTGGATGAGAATACAAATTAAGGAAAAGGGTGGCACCTCTGCTTTGGATTGCTCACTTGACAATGGGGATGGTGCTTGGAGAGATCAGAGGGGAAGAAGAGGGTGGAAGGGAAAAGGGTATCCCAGACAAGATCCTGGAACCACAGACAAAATGCTTATTACATTTTGAGCAAGACCATAGAGCTCCTCCCTGCCTCATTCCTCACATCTTCACAGATGGCTTACTCTGTGCCAGGGACTGTGCCCTCGGGATACTAACTTGTCATCATTAGTCACATCTACATCTTTATTAAATGTTTCCATCAGTCCTTGCTTGCTAGGTGCTCCAAGTGAGTTAATGGGAGTCAGCAGTGGCCTCCCTGAATTCTGTGGAAAAGACAAGATGCATATGCTTCCTCTGTTACAGTGTTCAGTGTTTGGAAATAAATAGTGGTGCATTGTTATGCAGATACCAAGGTAATAGAATGTGTGTAAATTACAATAAGTGCAATTACTCTCAGGAAAATTTGTTGTCGCTTAGTTATGTTATTGTGTTCACTGCAGATTATAGCCTGTTACTTTCTGTTCCTCTAATATACTTTGCCCACTTAAGTTTTGAAATAGAAATGAACTGCTGGGGTATCATCGTTTTACAAGAAAGATATATCGGTTCCTTCTATTGCGTTAGACAGGTTAATATGTTTTTGCATTTTATAACAGGGAACTTTATTAGCATGATGAAATTAATGCATTCAAGGCAATATCTTCTGAACCAGTTGTTACCAGTAGATAAAGTCTGATGTGGTAATTGCTGACTGAATGTTATATCAGGGTTATTACTGAAGTAAAATCATTCACTGTGGGATGATCAGAGCTACAATATTCTGAATGATAAAAGAGCTGCCTTTACTTGCTAGTTTTAATTAGCTGTTAAAGAGGTGTCCTGGGTGATTTTGAAAGGCCCATCTTATCAATATGATTATTTAGAAATGAATTATAATATTGTTACAGAGCCTGTTAATGTTTCTATCATTAAAGGTCTATCATTGTTTCCAATATGATTCTGTTATTTGAAGGCTTTGCAGACATGACTTAAATATTCCTTTTAAAGCTTTGTGTTTATCTTTTGAAAAAATACTTTCTATGATCTTAAAATCACCAGAGTTACTCTTTATGGATGGACCATTATTGATCTTATTTGTTCATTTGACAATGTCCGGCTTTAGTCCTTTAAAAGATGGAAGCCTAATTTTATAGGAGGAAATGACTTCTTGCCTTTGTCCATTGATTGACTGTGTTTGGAAGTGAGTCTTGATCACCCTTGAAAATCTTCATGAGTAGATTTGATGTAATATATAGGCTTTTCTGATATTAAAGCCTTGAAATATTAATAAAGTTTCCAGAGTATCTAATTTGTGATCTGAGGTGGCCCTGAGTGAAATTTCCATATTCGTCAGTTTCTGAGTAAGTGTAAATAGAAACTTTTAAAATGAAATTAGCAAATGGTGTTTCTTTGGCTACCCTAGGTCTTAACGGCACACAGGATCTTCCATCTTCTTTGCAGCATGTGGGATCTTTTTCAATTGTGGCATGGTGACCTTTCTTTGAGGCATGTGGGATCTAGTTTCTTGACCAATGATCAAATCTGGGCCCCCGGCATTGGGCACTGCACCACCAGGGAAGTCCCAAAATAGAAACAATTTTGGAGAAAAATATTCCCCAAAAGATTAGAGCCCACATTAAATGTCTGTTACTGAATAATCTGTTTGCAAAACCACAGTTCTATAGGTTAAATCATATTTATGTTCCCTGCATTTACACTATTACATCATTTCCCAGGTACAACTGAAGGACTGTGGCCTTTGGATTCATGGTTGTGCAAACCTTGGATTGTGTTAATATTATTTATTTGTCCAATGTTTTTAATGAAGTGTAGTTTATTTAGGATTTATAGTAGCTTTAGATGTACAGTGTGGTTGAGTGCGCTTCCCTGGTGACTAAGTGGTGACAAACCTGCAGGTCAGTGCAGTTGATGTGGATTCAATCCCTGGGTTAAAAGATCCCCTAGAAGAGGAAATGGCAACCCAGTCCAGTATTAGTGTGTGGGAAATACCATGGACAGAGGAGCCTGGTGGATGGAGTCCATGGGGTCACAAAGATTCACAGAAACTTAGTGACTGAGCATGCATGCATAGTGATTCAATATTTTTTCGATGGTATTCCATTATAGGTTATTACGAGGAAGTGAAGTGAAGTGAAGTCGCTCAGTCGTGTCCGACTCTTTGCGACCCCATGGGCTGTAGCCTATTAGGCTCCTCTGTCCATTGGATTTTCCAGGCAAGATAATGGGTATATTTTTCTATATTACCATATGTCTTTGTTGCTTATCTATTTTATATATAGTAGTTTGTATCTGTTAATCCCAAACTCTCAAATACTGCTACCATTTATATCAGAGAATGTTTCACCTGTGTTCTCTTGTAGGAGTTTTATAGTTTCACATTGAAGTCTTTAAACCATTTTGAGTTTATTTTTGTATATGGTGTGAGAGAATGTTGTAATCTCATTGTTTTACATGTGGCTGTCTAGTTTTCCCAGCATCACTTGTTAAAGATACTGTTGTTTCTCCACTGTATACTCTTGCCTCCCTTGTCATAGATTAGTAGACTGCAGGTGTGTGGGTTTCTTGTAATTTTAGGTCTACCAGGTACCCATATACAAAAAGATCTTCACAACCCAGATAGTGACGATGGAGTGATCACTCACCTAGAGCCAGACATCCTGGAATGCGAAGTCAAGTGGGCCTTAGGAAGCATCACTATGAACAAAGCTAGTGGAGGTGATGAAATTCCAATTGAGCTGTTTCAAATCCTAAATGATGATGCTGTGAAAGTGCTGCACTCAATATGCCAGCAAATTTGGGAAACTCAGCAGTGGCTACAGGACTGGAAAAGGTCTGTTTTCATTCCAATCCCAAAGAAAGGCAATGCCAAAGAATGCTCAAACTACTGAAAACTGCACTCATCTCACACATTAGAAAAGTAATGCTCAAAATTCTCCAAGCTAGCTTCAACAGTATGTGAACTGTGAACTTCAAGATGTTCAAGCTGGATTTAGAAAAAACAGAGGAACCAGAGATCAAATTGCCAACATCCGTTGGATCACTGAAAAAACAAGAGAGTTCCAGAAAAACATTTACTTCTGCTTTACTGACTATGCCAAAGACTTTGACTATGTGGCTTGCAATAAACTGTGGAAAATTTTTCAACAGATGGGAATATCAGACCACCTGACCTGCCTCCTGAGAAATCTGCATGCAAGTCAAGAAGCAATAGTTAGAACTGGAACAACAGACTTGTTGCAAACCAGGAAAGGAGTACATCAAGGCTGTATATTGTTACCCTGCTTATTTAACTTATATGCAGAGTACATCATGAGAAATGCTGGGTTGGATTAAGCACAAGGTGGAATCAAGATTGCCCAGAGAAATATCAATAACCTCAGATATGCAGATGACGCCACCCTGATGGCAGAAAGCGAAGAATAACTAAAGAGCCTCTTGATGAAAATGAAAGAGGAGAGTAGAAAAGTTGGTTTAAAACTCAACATTCAGAAAACTAAGATCATGGCATCTCATCCCATCACTTCATGGCAAATAGATGGGGAAACAGTGGAAACAGTGGAAAACAGTGACAGACTTTATTTTTGGGCTCCAAAATCACTGCGGATAGTGACTGCAGCAATGAAATTAAAAGACACTTGCTCCTTGAAAGAAAAGCTATGACCAACCTAAACAGGTAATTAAAAAGCAGAGACATTACTTTGCCAACAAAGGTCCGTCTAGTCAAAGCTATTATTTTTCCAGTAGTCATGTATGGATGTGAGAGTTGGACTATAAAGAAAGCTAAATGCCGAAGAATTGATGCTTTTGAGCTGTGGTATTGGAGAAGACTCTTGAGAGTCACTTGGACAGCAAGGAAATCTGACCAGTCTATCCTAAAGGAAATCAGTCCTAAATATTCATTGGAAGGACTGATGTTGAAGCTGAAACTCCAATACTTTGGACACCTGATGTGAAGAACTGAATCATTTGAAAAGACCCTGATGCTGGGAAAGATTGAAGGTGGGAGGAGAAGGGGATGACAGAGGATGATATGGTTGGATGGCATCACTAACACGATGGACATGAGTTTGAGTGGGCTCCGGGAGTTGGTGATGGACCAAAGAGGCCTGGAGTGCTGCCATCCATAGAGTCACAGAGTCGGACCCGACTGAGTGACTGAACTGACTAACTGATGTACACATACTTCTATACTTAACAAAGTCCATTTCTAAGGAAGTGAAAGAGCTTTCACAAAAATTTTGGATTCAAATTGAAGGGATCGTAGAAATTACTTACTCTTATCTATGGCTTACAATTGAGAAAAATGAGACCAAAAGATATTTCTTTAATAGAGTCAAGTGTATCTTTAATTCAAAGACCTTGCATGATAATCTAGCCTCATCTAGCAGCATTTGTTTCTGCTAACTGCTCACCTTGTATTGTTATTGAACATATATGAATAGATAAAGGGAGAAGAGAGAAAGAGAGATGGAAGTAATAAAGTAAATTAGATGATAAGTCACTCACTCTTAAGACCAAAGTTCTACACCTTCATATGGAGTTGAACAGATTGTGATTTTCAGTTTATTTGACCCAGTGAGATAAGCTGGTAGGCTTCAGGGGTCGTGGCTTTCTGAGAATAATGAACAACAGACTGGTTCCAAATAGGAAAAGGAGTACGTCAAGGCTATATATTGTCACCCTGCTTATTAAACTTATATGCAGAATACATCATGAGAAATGCTGGACTGGAAGAAACACAAGCTGGACTCAAGATTGCCGGGAGAAATATCAATAACCTCAGATATGCAGATGACACCACCCTTATGGCAGAAAGTGAAGAAGAGCTAAAAAGCCTCTTGATGAAAGTGAAAGAGGAGAGCGAAAAAGTTGGCTTAAAGCTCAACATTCAGAAAACAAAGATCATGGCATCCGGTCCCATCACTTCATGGGAAATAGATGGGGAAACAGTGGAAACAGTATCAGACTTTATTTTTTGGGCTCCAAAATCACTGCAGATGGTGACTGCAGCCATGAAATTAAAAGATACTTAGTCCTTGGAAGAAAAGTTATGACCAACCTAGATAGTATATTCAAAAGCAGAGATATTACTTTGCCAACTAAGGTCCGTCTAGTCAAGGTTATTGTTTTTCCAGTGGTCATGTATGGATGTGAGAGTTGGACTGTGAAGAAGGCTGAGCACTGAAGAATTGATGCTTTTGAACTGTGGTGTTGGAGAAGACTCTTGAGAGTCCCTTGGACTACAAGGAGATCCAACCAGTCCATTCTGAAGGAGATCAACCCTGGGATTTCTTTGGAAGGAATGATGGTAAAGCTGAAACTCCAGTACTTTGGCCACCTCATGAGAAGAGTTGACTCATTGGAAAAGATTCTGATGCTGGGATGGGTTGGGGGCAGGAGGAGAAGGAGACGACCGAGGATGAGATGGCTGGATGGCATCACGGACTCGATGGACGTGATTCTGAATGAACTCCAGGAGATGGTAATGAACAGGGAGCCCTGGCATGCTGCGATTCGTGGGGTTGCAAAGAGTTGGACACGACTGAGCAACTGAACTGACAACAGTAAAAATATGAACACCAAATTGACTACAGCAATGTATTTTACCCAAAGAAATGAAATTTTTATTTACTTATCTTCCTTTACTATGAGATTCAATCAATGTTGTGTGACTTCTGCTCATGTTATTAAATAGATGTTTCAAGATTGTCATTTACTGAGTCAAAATGTTTGTTTTATCCTTTTACTAATTAGGTACCAGAGCAGTCTGACAAACCAACACATCAGTATCTTCACAAACAAAAGTCACTGTGAAAGTGAAAGTCTCTTAGTCATGTCTGACTCTTTGCGACCCATGGACTGTATAGTCCATGGAATTCTCTAGGCCAGAGTTCTAGAGTGGGTAGCCTTTCCTTTCTCCAAGGGATCTTCCCAATGCAGAGATCGAACCCAGGTCTCCCACATTGCAGGTTGGTTCTTTACCAGCTGAGCCACAAGGAAAGCCCCAAACACTGTGGAAATGAACAAATCACTTTTTGAGCTACTTTTGGCACCTCACAATCTTTGAAACATATGCTTTAAAGTGTCACGTGACAGGAAATTATATTTCCAATAAAGGAAGTCTGACACTTTTTAATCTTGTTGGATAATAGGCATTAGAAAACTGGTAATGATGACTCTAGTTTCTAATATAATTACCAAACTCGAGTGCTGTGTTAGTTCTTAAGATACAGACTTCCAAATCAGAGAATTTTTGATAATATTTCTAAAGGATATAAAAGATGAAGACTAAAAATAATAGGAATTATTTATAATGGAGAAAATTAAAGAAGTCAAAGCCCCCAACAGAAGAGGATAGTTAGCAATTATGGCCTATCCATATGATGAAATATTATAATATGGATTAAAATTTTCAAAAGACAGTGGGAAAATGCTTATATCATGTAGAGAAAAAGCTGGATAAAACACAATAGCAATAATATGAATCCTCTCTAAATTGCACAGATATTCCCTTGACTCTTGTTTTTTTCATCCCCTGGTTACTTCCGGGTGATGGCAAAGTCAAGGAGATCAGCAGACTGTCTCTCTTGTTCTGGACGCTGACCCAGGCACAGGCATTTGAGGAGCTGCTTTCTCAAGGCCAGAGTTTCCAATTTCTGGTGATTCCTTTCAAACATGATGCTAGAATACCTGGGCTTATTAATGTGGGTATGTAACTAAGAGATTTTTCTCTCTAGCGATGACTTGGACCAAAGTCAACTGGAGAAGTAGATGATATTTCAGCTGTCAATCCCTACAGCTCTTTTCCCTAATGGGAGTCATCATTTCCACCCACGGTATCATTCTTTCAGCATAACATATCTCTTAAACCCCTCCAAAATCTTCTCCCAGGGTAAAGCTTACCAGGCCAAATATTTTTACTTTTACTTCCATGGCTTGTTGGTGGTTTTTCTTTTCTCATTTGTGGTTGATTTTTCTCATATAATAGAATATAGTGCTTTTCAAAGTGTGGTTCCCTGGGCCTGCAGCATCAGCATCACCAGGAATTTAAACTTTAAAAAGTGTTTACTGAGGCTTCCCTGATGGCTTAGTGGTAAAGAATCTGCCTGTGAATGCAGGAGATATGAGTTCAGTCCCTGGTCCAGGAAGATCCGACATGCCGCAGAGCAACTGAGGCTGTATGCCGCAACTGTTTAACCTGTGCTCCAGAGCCCAGGAGCTGCAACGAATAATCCCAAGGGCAACTATTAAGCCCTTGTGCTGCAACTATTGAGCCCATGCAGAAGCCATCTCAGTAAGCCTGCACACCACAACTAGGAAGAAGCTCTCACTCCCCACAGCTAGAGAAAAGCCCCTTGTGGCAACAAAGATCCAGCACAGCCAAGAATAAATAATTTTAAAAATGGCTACTAGTTAACTAGAACATCTTTCTTTCCTTTATAATATTTCTCCCTCAACAGTTTATAGAATTATCATAGCTAAAATGTAAGTAGTTATGTTTTATTGCACATTTTTCCATGTGTTTTCCAAATATTAACTCATTTAATTCTCATAAACACATTATGAGGTAGGTGTTATTATTTCCCTATTTTGTAAGGAAGGAAACTGGACACAGAAAAGATAAGTAACTCACCCAAAGACCAGCATATATAAAAAATGCTCATAGGAAAAATACTGGAAGCAAGTATCTACCAGAAGCAGTTATTTCTGGATGTGGGAACTACAGATAGCTTTAAATTTCTTCTCTATGCTTTTCTGTATTTTCCAAAGCAAATACATAGTACACTTGCTATCAGAAGAAAACTCAAAATATTGAAAAATATGAAGATAGACATTTCAGAGAAGACCTGGAGTAAGGGTGAGCCAGGACAGGAGAGAGGAGTTGTGATTTATTAAAAACCTTCTTTCTCGGGTCAGGTCTTCCAAGATCCTGGCAGCTGCTGAGCAAGTAAGGAGATAGAGCCCTGGGTGTGGGCATGTAAGCATCAGAACTGAAAACCCAGGAAGGGCATGACATTGAGCAGTCTGATCTTTCCAATGTGTTAACAGGTTTCAAACTTATTATCTTTGTGGATAGGCAGTGGTAAAGTGGGTTTTATCACAGTATGTTTAAGAGACATTTGAAGGCACAAAACCCAGCTCTCTGAATCCAAGGTAGAAGGACAGTTTGACCATAAACAATGCCCTGACTCATCTTTAATTAAGTGTGCAATGTGGGAAGGGAATTAGTGTTTTCTACTGTATAGGAGGTATGGAGCTACAGCTATAAGTTTCGAAAATAGCCCATTATTAGCAATCTGCACTGAATTGATTGGTAGCCACAGTTCAGTTAGCCCTTAAACAAGCTGAACAATAGCTGAAGTGATTATTTGGGGTAAATTATTGCTGTTATAAAATGTAAACAGTGTTTTATTACAGCAAAAATAGGTTTTTTTCCCCTTAATTTCTCTTTTCACTCCACGTCTCCTCAACTGGATCTCCTTGCCAGAGATGAAACAATGGTCTCTTGTTTCCCTCCCCACATTGGCAGGAAAGTCTCAGGCGTTCGAATGCAGCAAGACAGGATACATCTTGTAAAGGTTTTCCATTTTAATATCCCTTAATGACCAATAATAAATTCCATATAGTTAATCCCCTGTTCTCATGAAAACAATCTAGATGGTTTAAAAAATCAATCATTAATGAGCTGTAAGTGACAGCTCTCCAACCACACAGCTGTATTTTTGTAAAAGTGATTAAACATTGTCTGCATTCATAATTGCATGGTTAATAAGAATGTTGAGCACTAAGTCAAGCATTGTTGCTAATGATGATAGATAGATTATGATGCTACAAATGCTTTAGAATTATGAGGCTAAATTTTCAAAGGCAGTCCCTGGAATGAAATTCACACAGACCCTTAAGTATTCAATTTGCATGGACCATTACCAGGTTTGTGCATGGCATTTGGGAACTTTGCAGTTGAGACTCTTTAGAAAATCTAGCTCATTATGACAGAAAGCATCTATAATTGACAGTAACTGATAGATATCCTTCTGCCCAGTGTTGGTGAAACATTTAAGATGCTCTCTGTGTGGTTTGATGGAGCTCATAGCCCCTTTGATGAAGAGTCCTGAAGGCTGAAGGTAAGGGAAAGAGGATCTCTAGGGGATATAATTCAGCCTCACACATAGGTGTAAATATAACGAATTTTGCAAGGAGGTGAGAGAATGGGCAAGTCATTTGGAAGGGGGACTTTGTAATACCTTCATTAATTATTTACCTCTCTCATTTTGGCCTTAAAACTACTCACTAAACCTTGGTAATTCTTGGATTATCATTTCTAAGTCTAAGTATTTTAAATCTGAGATTGTTCCATGGTCCACTGGGGACTGATGATTGTACTGAGGGATTTCAATCTTTTTGAAAATGTGTACAGAGTGGGTCACCTCGTGACTGAGCATGCTCCATCTGCTGCTCAGTCTGTCTGTACTCTGATCAGGTATGAAGCCATAAGTAGTCGTATAATGGTAAGGAAGATTGCAGGCTGAAAAAGAAACTGATGAGTTTGAGGATTCCTGGAAACATCTTGTAACTTTCTGGGATGTTAGGGGTCTGACTGATAGTTTGGAAGCATTATGTCTAGAGCGATTATTTACTTATTCCTGTTGGTATGGATATTTTCTCTTGACAGTAGCTTGACCTAGAGAGCCGGGACCATGTGCATTATTCTGTTGGCTTCAATATAGCACCTCAATCAGTGATGCTTTTATCTGGATCAGGAAGCCTTTGTCTGAACAGAGGATTACAGACTGTTACAAGCATGTTTATTTTAAATTTTATTGGAGTACAGTTGATTTGCAATGTCATGTTTGTTTCAGGTGTGTAGCAATGTGATACATGTATTTATTTTTATGAGATTCTTTTCCCATATAAGTTATTACAGAATATTAGTAGAGTTTCCTGTGCTATATAGTAGATCCTTGTTGGTTATATGGTCTATATATAATAGCATATGTGTTCATCTCAAACTCCTAATTTATCCCTTAGACCTAGAGATTATCATACTAAGTGGAAAGTCAGACAGAGAAAGATAAATATTTTATCATATGGTGTCACTCATGTGTGGAACCTAATTTTAATAAATGATACAAATGAACTTGTTTATAAAATAGAAACAGACTTAGAGATTTCAAAAATGAGCCTGGTTTGAAGATATCTGAGTTTCAAATGTTACTCTGTCACTCACTCGTGACATTTTACTCCTTTTGAGGCCTTACTTTTTCTCATTGGGAGGGTTTGGCAGGTACCTGTTAGTGTTATTGTGAGGCGTTAGTGAGATAAGTATTTGAAACTGTTAGTAGAGTGACCAGGATTTAGTATGTGCTTGATAAGAGCTAGTGGTTCCTGTTGTATCATTGTTAAGGCCATGGGTCTGTGTCCTGAATGAGTAAGTACAGTTGAGGCTGGAATCTTTTAGCGAATCTGGGTGATTCCTTGTAGATCTAAGAGAAATGAGGTACTGCCTTTAGTCCATGTGTTAAGTAGCTTGTAGCTGATGAACGGTTACTTATATGTTTTGGGCTGAAATGTGTTCCTCCTATACCTAAGAAGGTACGAGCATATTGCAGAGAGGGGGGAATGGACACCAGCTGAGCCAGACAGACTAGCCCAGAGGCATGGCAGCTGTCATAGACAGAGGGTCTCACAACTTGGTTCCAGCATCTGAAACCACACCCAGAACTACTGTAGAGCCATTCATGATGGGAGTTGAATCATTAGTGGAGAAGAGCTTTCTGGAGCCTGTGATGGCAACAGAAAGATCTGAAATGATGTTTGTTCTGAGTTCTGCCAGGGACTTCTGCTCTCTTAAAGAGCCCTCCTATTTCCTGCCTAAGCTTCTGGTGCCTGTTATGGTCAGGGATTTTCCCCATGCCCTATAACCAATTTTATTATTTTTTCTTCCAATACTTATTGTTAAAAATATGAGGAAGATAGTGTACATTTGTTTCCATCATTTCTTGTCACATAAATGTAGTCTACTGTGCACAGTTTTTTTACTTTGCTTTTGCTTACTTAACAATATATCTTGGAGATGTCTTGTAGGAGTATATATATCAGTCTTTTCTATTCCTTTTAACTGTGTATTTCACTGAATGGATATACCATTGTCTAGTCAACTAGTTTTTAAATTCATGGGCATTTGGGTGGGGTTGGGGGACATTTCTTGATTATAAAGCAGAGACTGGATAGCAATTCAACATCCTATAGGCCACAGTAGTTTCCCCATCCCTTTTCTCCTCCTTGGATTGTTTGCTGTCTAACAAATTAGTGGGCCTGCATCATAAGACAGTGAAAAATACATGCTGAATGGAATTGACACATGAAGGAAGAATTGGCTCACGCCTTGGTCTTAGTTCTCTTCATTTCTACCCCAGTAGAATTAGGATTCTTGATCTCTAACTGCAAAAATCTTAAAAATATGACATAATTAAAACCACAGTCAAAAATGCATGGTGTTATAAAATTTTAAAGAATCGCATGAGTGCTCAACATTTTAAATGATTAAAGAAGTGAAATGATGGAGGAGTTTGTGTGGCTCCAGGGATTTAATGAAAACCTTGAACTTTTAGCTTTAATGCCCCTCTACTTTAATGCCCAATGTCTTCATTTGGCAAACGAAAATCGTACTGGCTGTTACCCCCTTCTCTTTGTGAATGTAAATACACTTCTCTTTGTGTATTTAGTATTGCTAAATTATTGGCAAATATTTTGTAAACATGAAATGCTAAAGGGTCATACTAGTTTGCATGGCAATAGCCAGCAACCAGGTCTTTATACTCAGTTGACATAAGTGATCAACAAGATTAGGCAGGATAGTCTATATTGGGGAGGCTTCATAGAGACTGGCAAATGCCAAGGTATACAAATGTCCTCTTTCTCTGATGAACTAAAGTAAATAACTTCAGACTGTGTAGTGTTACACATGGACATTGTTGCAGTGGATAGAATTGAGGATTTGCTGCCACCTAGTAGCAACTCTTTTCTTTGAATAGCCCAAGCAATGCCCCCTGACCTCCAACCCCTGCCACTACCCCTCTTATTTATCCTGGTTCTTCCCACATTTTCTCTTTATTTGTATTGTCCCCAAGCTAAGAACTGGCTATGCTGCATTGAGTTATTGCAAATCCTACATGGGGAGCCCACCTTCAAATCCAGTTCGATCTAGTGCTCCATCCTCTAGTGTGTCATTGAGACTGGGATAACTGGCCATGGAACCTTGGGGAAGTTTCTTTAACCTCTCTGAGGCTCAACTTCATGATCCGTAAAACAGAAAGTGTGATATTTATTGCTCAGGATTATTATAAGGATTAAATGAGGTAATGTGAGTAATTAATGGGCAGTAAATTTAGATTCACTCTAAGATGCTCTCTGGGACTCCTCTACCTTTCAACAACATCTCCCTTGTTAGAATTCCCATTAACAGTGTATGAGTCTTCAGACTGTGACACACACCTTGATGATTAAAGAATGGTTTTGCTTTGTCTTCTTGTGTTGTATATATAAAAAAGCTATATTCCATGTTTTTCAGTTTGCCTTCTGGGAGTAGAAGCTAAATTTTAATTGAACATCCACTGAGGGTCTAAATAAAACTTAAAGTTTTTAGATTTTTAGAGCTAGAAGGGAATGCATGGATGTGTCATGTTGTATGAGGATGGTCACCATAATAACTCTCAACTGTTATGTTCTTCTACAGTATGAACTTACTACTTCCCTCACCCAGAGGTAAGGTCCAATCCTTCTCCTTTGAATTTAAGCAAGCTGGGAACCACTTCACTTAGTAGAATACAGTGGAAGGGACACAATAACTTCCAAGGTTAGGTCACATGATATCATGCACCTTCTCCCTGGTTGATCAGGATCATCACCTTTTGGAGTTCCCTGTCTCCTGTAAGAAATTCAGCTTTCCTGAGGCCATTGTTTTTTTTTTTTAATTAATTAAATTTATTTATTTTTTTAATTACAATACTGTATTTGTTTTCCCATACATTGACACGAATCAGCCATAGGTGAACACAATCTCCCTATGCCGAAGCCCCCTCCCACCTCCCACCCCATGTCCTCTACTTGAATCATCCTGTGCATCAGCCCCACGCATCCTGCATCCTACATTGAACATAGATTGTTGTAAGTCCAAGCCACACAGAGAGGCAGTCAAACTTGTAAATGAATATGTCATCTTGAAAGTGGATCTTCCATTCTCCAGTGTTCTAGCTCCAGCCATCTGGGTCTCCTTGTGGAAGGCCCAGATATTATGGAGTAGAGAAGAGCTGCCCCACTGTGTTCTTTCCAGTTTCTGAACCACAGAACCCATAAGCATGGTAGTATGGTTGCTGTTTTATGTTACTGAATTTAGAGTAGTTTGCTATGCAGCAAAGATGATTGGAACAGTGGATAGCAATTTGACTATCATGTTTTGGAAATCTCCTTAGGCCAGAGAGTGTAAATAAATCATTTTATTTAAATAAAGACTTAGAAGTAGAATCATTCTTAAGTACTGAGTTTGAGCTTGAACCGCCATGCACTGTTTATTACATCATGTATCCTCCTAGCTCTGAATGTTAGCTTTCCATGTTTCCATAGTCAACACCTGACTTTCAGTCTCTTTTCTCAAGTTGCATACATTCTAAGAAGTACTTTGCTCATGTAGCAAGCCACAAGGAAATGAATTACATTATAAGCCTAGCAGATAGGATTTTTTTTTTTTTTTTTTTGCTGAGTTTAGGTTGGAAGACGCATTGGGAGCTCTTAGAGAAGGAACAGAGATAAAGATATGGAAATGGAGAGGAAGTGAGACCATATGCTGAAGTTGGAGCCTTGCAGAGGAGAAAGTGGGAAGTGGCACAGCAGGGTGAAAATTATGAGGTACTGGTGGAAAAGAAGGTTGAAATTGCTGCAACTCTGTTGAAGCAAAGAACTGTGTGCTGACAAGAAGAAGGTTGATGAGCAGCTCTAGCAAATCTCTTCCTGTTTACAGATCAAGGAGAAGTGAGGAAAGTGGCATATGGAATAAGAAGGAGCAGAGGGAGTCAGCGTGAAGGAGAGAGAAACCTGCAGGAGGGGAGGAGGAGAGACTCAGGAAGTCTCTGGAAGCAGCAGGGTGAGCTCCACTGAGGGGAGAGATGGAGAACTCAAGCAGAGAAGCAGGGGAACAGTTGGCCCTAAGTGTCCAAAAAAACCTAGAAGAATTGGAGACAGTGGGAGACAATGAGGGGGCATAAAATAAAAGCACAAACAAAATGTTCTAAGAGAACATTTGGGATAGAAATTAAAGCAGTAGAGTGTCTGGAAGAGATGGGACAAGCGGATATTCAAACGTGTTTTGAATGAAAATAGTGAGTCAACCGGAGAAGGCAATGGCACTCCACTCCAGTACTCTTGCCTGGAAAATCCCATGGATGGAGGAGCCTGGTGGGCTGCAGTCCATGGGGTCGCTAAGAGTTGGACATGACTGAGCGACTCCACTTTCACTTTTCACTTTCATGCATTGGAGAAGGAAATGGCACCCCACTCCAGTGTTCTTGCCTGGAGAATCCCAGGGATGGAGGGGCCTGGTGGGCTGCTGTCTATGGGGGTCTCACAGAGTCGAACACAACTGAAGTGACTTAGCAGCAGCAGTGAATCAACTTTTGTTAAAAGAAAACAGTTTGGATGACAGTTTAAGTGGCATGACATGTTTTGTATTACCTGCTTACAAAGAAGGCCAAATTGTACCTAAGATGTTCCCAGAAGTGAAACTTAAAATGTCATTTGACTTTAGTTTTTAAAGATTTATTTATTATTATTATTATTTGCTATGCCAGATCTTCGTTACTTTACGTGGGCTTTCCTCTAGTTATGAGGAGTGAGGGCTACTCTTCGTTGTGGTGCATGGGCTTCTCACTGAGGTGGCTTCTCTTGCTGCAGAGCGCAGGCTCTAGGTGCACAGCCTTCAGAAGTTGCAGCTTGTGGGCTCAGTAGTTGGGATGCATAGGCTTAGCTGCTCTACACATGTGGGATTTTCCCAGACCAAGGGTAGAACCAATGTCACCTTCATTGTTAGGCAAGTTCTTAACCACAGGACCATACAGGGAAGCCTCCAAGATGCCATTGTATTTTAAAAGAAATTAAGCATATATAGCGTCTGCCTGCAATGCGGGAGACCCAGGTTCGATTCCTGGGTCGGGAAGATCCCCCTGGAGAAGGAAATGGCAACCCACTCCAGTACTCTTGCCTGGAAAATCCCATGGACGGAGGAGCCTGATAGGCTACAGTCCATGGGGTCGCAAAGAGTCGGAGATGACTGAGCGAATTCACTTCACTTCAAACTTAAAATGGATATCTTTCTTGGAATACTAAGCAGAAGAAATAGCATTAAGGCATGAAAGCCTGTAATTAAAACATAGTGAATAAAATCCAGTAAGAGGGTAGTCATTGTTTAACAAATACATATATTTGATACCAAAGAAGATCAGAAATACAAGGAGGTGCTTTATCTAGCTCATACTCTGGAGTTCTTTGAGTTCTTTTGCCCTAATTTTGACTAAAATCTGAAGATAACCTTAAGACTGAAATTTTGATGAAGACGATGATGATCATGACGTTGATGATGGTTGTGATAGTGATGGTGGTGATGATGATGGTAAGGATGATGATGCTTCCTGTGTGCCAGGCACTGTTCTAAGTGCTTTGCACATATTAACTAATATAATCTTCCAACAGTCATTTGGGGTTATTTAAATGCCTTTGATTATGTCCATTTTAAGGATAAAGATATTGAGGCACCCTTGTCTTTCTTTTGCTTCCCCATATCCATGTCTATTTCTAAGTAATTGGAATGGATTAGAAAGAAAGCCTAAAGCATGATAAACAGGTAATAAAAGCAGTTATTTGCAAGGTGCTTGTCATCCTCAGAATCTTCTCAGCCCCACTCACTGAGGCTCTGCTCAGAAGTCAACCTGAAGTCTCCAGGTCCAGCACTGCTAGAGTATTTGCTTATTAATGGAATGATTAACATGCTTAATGGAGTGGTTATTATTTCTGATTATGGGAGAACACACATTATAAGTCCATCTACAGATGAGGTTTTATTCTTTAATGACTGTCTGATATAAAGGAGAGAATAGGACCCCTGGAGTTGGACAGAGATTTGAATTTGAATTTTGGCTCCACTTCTTACTGTTTGTTTGACCTTTGGACAACTTATTTATTATTGTTTTATTCATAGCAAAATTAAGTGAAATGAGAAATTTAGTATGCTTGAGAATTAGTTCAGTTTCAAAATGTGTTACCTCTGTTTTTTAAAATAGAACTGGTGATTGCAGACATTGGATAATAACTAAATCAAATGTTGATATGGCCTTTGTATGTAAGGCTGAAAACTTCATATTTTCATATCACGTGGATTATGTATCTCCATTATGAAATGACCACTGAAAAGTTGAAAATAATTGAGATTTAGGCAAATGAGAAAAAATGCTTGAAAGAGAAAACTGTAACTATCTCTTAATTTCAAAAACCCATCTGTGATAGACAGAATAATGAGTCCCTAAATGTGTCCACATCATAACCCCTTAAAGTGGTGAATTTGTTGCCTTAGACAGGAAAAGGAAATTGGCAGATGGGATTAATATCAAGTCCTTGAGATGGAAGATTATCCTGAACTGTCTGAGTGGGCCCAGTCTAATCACATGGGTCTTAAAAATCAGAGAGTCTCCAGCTGTGGTCAGAGAAAGAGATGTGGTGGTGGAATGATCAGGGAGATGCGACCTTGCTGAATCTGAAGAAAGGAGGGAACCATGAGCCAAGGGATGTGGGGAGCCCTTAGAAGATAGAAAAGGACAGCAAATATCTTCTCTCTGAGAGTCTCCAGAGGGAACAAATCCCTGCTGACACCATAATTTTAGCTCATTAAGACCCATATTGGACTTGATATACAAAATTGTAAGGTAATAGATTTGTGTATATATTAGCGGCATAGCTGCCTTTGTTCCCATAATCTCTGTTGGGAATAGTCCTAATTCTGGCAATCTCTTAGCCTTTATTGTCCAGAGCCTCCTATTTCATAGGGTCCTTTTTGGTATGTTATGTTAACCTCCCTTTGGAGTGTCTTAACATTGACCCTATTTTTCCATGGCCTGCCCCCTTTTGACTCTCAGATTAATCATTCACAATCATGTTTGCACCATAGGATTGTTCACTAGGTCAGAGTTAATTTGAACAAAATAAGTCTCTTGGCCCAACCTGGGCCAACAGAGTCTCTTTTCCATGAGTTTGGAATGGAGAGGTTTTTCTCAATCTCTGCATGTGGCTTGAACTCAGATAGTGTAAACTTGGGGGCTGGATGGTGGCTGCAGATATGGTGAAGGTAAAAATCAGATCTGCAGGAAGAGGAGTCTGAGGTTGATGGACAGACTCAATGGACGTGAGTTTGAACAGCTCTGAGAAGTGGTGAAGGGGACAGAGAAGCCTGGCGTGCTGCAGTCCATGGCATGGCCAAGAGTTAGACACGAGTGAGTGACTGAACAACAAAGGAAGAGGAATCTGAGGCTGAGGGACAGAGCGGAGATGAGTGTCTGAAAGACCAGGAACATGTTAGCCATGTTCTGGCTGGCTCTTAGTCAACAGTTTTACCCCTATTGGGTTCAGGTGTATCTCTGCCCCGAGATAACATTGTACCATTATACAAATGTCCTTTTTAAAATAACCTTGCTGAGAGGTTTCCCGTAACTTACAGATAAAAGAGCCTTGACTAAAATCACTCCTGAGATGGAAATGAATCAAGAGATTGGGAACTTTTCACTAATATCATTTTGGGTCTTCATTTGTGCTTTAGTTCAAGGAAATCTACAGAAAAACTCAAAGCAATATGATCATTCTGTGGACCATGGAGCATTTTTTACTACTACATTTGTTGCTGGAGCTCACAGCAGGGCCTGCCTTGTGGAGGTTGAGACCTCTGGATATACAGAATGCTTCTTTAGCCTCTGGCCAGAGGCATCTGATTCTCATATTCAAAACTAATGTTGGCAGAGGGATATTTTTAAATCAGGATTTTGCAATTTCAGCTGACCTGTCTGCAGCAAACTTAAACATACAACCGTAGTACCTTGAAGATGGAACTAGTGCTTTTCTACATATTCATGTGAAAGTGAAAGTCCAAGTTGCTCAGTCTTGTCCGACTCTTTGCAACCCCATGGACCATACAGTCTGTGGAACTCTCCAGAGTATTCTGGAGTGGGTCGCCATTCTCTTCTCCAGGAGATCTTCCCAACCCAGGGATTGAACCCAGGTCTCCTGCTTTGCAGGTGGATTCTTTACCAGCTGAACTGCCAGGGAAGCCCTGGCGCTTTTCTGTAACTATTTAATTCTGAGACTATGTCTGGTAGAGATTATGCTTTCTTGGAGGAGAACTTGTAGCAGAAAGGTAGTATGCTAATTATCATAGAATTTAAAAAGCACCCATAAAAATCATGTTACTCAAGTCTATTATTATGCAGACATGGAAATATGTGCAGAAGGGCTAAATTGATTATTTTATGGTCTTGATATGAGTCAGGTAGACCTAAAGATAAAGTATCCATGCATTTATTCATCTTCTCCTTCCCTCCTTTCTTTCTTACTTCCTCCTTCCCTCTCTCCCTCCAATTATTATTTTTTGAGTAGTTAGCACAAACATAACAGCTTCTAAAACCTGGAGATGCAGTAGTAAAGTAGTAAACCCTCATAGGATCCTCCTCTCAGGGAGACCTTACCACTGTGGAGCTTATATTTGAGTTGGGAGAACTCAACTCAGATTTATTTACTGGGATAAAATAAACATGTGAATAGATGTATAAAATAATTTTAGATGCTGATAAAGCACTATGAAGAAAAAAATGTAGTAATAGAGAATTACAATCTGGGGTTACATAGGCTGAGACTTCTTAGAGCAAGGAGGTTACATTCAACTGATTTAGCTATTCTATCCATCTATCACTTATCTGCCTTATCTATCATCTTTAATTACATAAGACACATCATGATTTCTATCTAATAGCAGAAGGCAGAGATTAAGTCACTTCTCTAATCACAGAGTTCATAATTTTCAACATAGTTTTATTTCCATTGTTTCTACTGCCACTTCAAGAGAGTATTGGATTGGGAAACTGCTTGCAAGAATTCATATTCAAGTTGGAAAGAGAAAGCACAAATAGTATGGGATAATAATTCAAAGTACTAATTAGTTTCTTCCCTTCTCCAAAATCCTCAAAAATCCCTTCACTGTATCCCAAAGACTTCTCCTATGGCTCCGACTTCCGCCCTTGGATACTCCCCCTCTCCACATACACACAGATAGGAGAGAAAACAGAAAAAAATCCTGCAAAAACTAGACCATTTGGGAAGCTGCTGGTCAGTATAAGGGAAAGGTCCAGATGCACATTTTAGTGTTCCTTCCCCTGTTCTGAGAATCTGGACTGCGAAACCTCAGCTGTTACTGAAGCAAACGCTGTCTGTCACCAGTTCCAGCTGCCTGTGCGGAAACCTACTCGCCACTGACTTATGGGTTTCATTTGTTTAGGCATCAAGTGTCTGACTCTTCGCAATCCCGTGGACCACAGTGTGCCAGGGCTCCCTGCCCCTGCCCATCTCCTAAATGACCAGCAGGCTTCTCCTTTCATCCAGTGGGGAGCCATGGTTTTCTATGAAAAGATCTGACCTACTTTAGCTGCTACCCCAGGAGTATGCAAACTCCACAGATGAGAGGATGAAGAGATGGTTGTGACACAAAGGGGAAGTTTCAGTTCTGACAAAGAAGGTGCTAGGTATTCTCTGGAAATCACTTGTGTTGTGTGTGGCCATATTGGCTGTTTGTTGTCACAATAATGCCTCATAACAAACCAGCCCATGTATCAGAGGCTTAAAACAGTAAGCATTTATTTAGTCTGAAGATTGATAAGAGAGTCTGGGTTTGGTTGAGTTATTTTGGTCTCAGCTATGCTCATTCCTATGTCTGGTGTTGGGCTTTTGATTGATCCAAGATAACTCCTGCTGGGATGACCTGGGCCCTAGCGATTTGCACATCTATCATCCATTAGGCCAGCCTATGATGGCTCTTGTGTCACTTGTTGAAGAGTGAGAGCAATCCAGACCAGTTATGAAAGGGCTTTTTACTTGAGTGTGTTATTGGCCAAACAAGTCTCATGACCAAGCCCAGAGTCAAAAGGAAGGGAAGTGGATCAAGGAGAGGGAAGAAATTGGGAACATTAATGCACTCATTAACACCGTGGATTCTATACAAATGAATGTTAACAGTTACCAGTTTTCCAAGTAGTCTGGGCATAGTTTTATTGGTAGAATAGAGTGGAGAGGAACTTGTGGCAGGGAGAATGGACAGGAACATATCCAGGGGAATAGGAGCAATGCCCAAATCTGGGATACCTTGGAAAATGGAAGTGGACTTTGGGAGATCCTGTCCAGGTTGTTTGTGCCATGCATGAAGGAGCACAAAGGACATGAAGCAGGCAAGGTGAACTTTGCAGTCAGTGATCTGGACGATGGTAGTGACCATAACAGGCAGGGAACCCCCTCATGCCTAGTAGATGAAGACGTGGAGATTACCTGTGAAAGAAGAGGGAAGACTGGTGACATCAATAGATCAGGTATACAGGGGACAGAGCAGCAGAAAAGGAACATGGTGGGATGTTGTCTGGTCAGAGCTACAGGCAGCTGGGAGGAATGATCCTTGTGCGCCTGGACGGGGGGTGAGGGGAAGGGGAGTGCTGAAGCTCATGGACAATAATTTTGATTCCCCATGCGAATGGGAGTTTTCCCCAGGGCTATAAGGAGGGTGTGTATGTCTTGCTGGGTTACCCTGCAGTGCTCTCAAGACACCTTATCTAAAGTGTTATGCCTGAGGAGACCTCCAAGTAGGTGGGGGCATTTTCATGTGTCTAGCCCACGACTGCCTGCTTCCCCACAGGTGCTGGGCCCTGCCACAGGTCTGATTGATGTCATCAGGTTCGCTCTTGTCCCCACTGTCCCCCAGCTCACGTTCAGGTGCTCAGATACCTCTTTCTCTTATCCTATCAAGTTCAACAAGCAATTGTAAAACCTGACAATCAGCAAGAAGCCAAGCATTCTAAATCTTATTTTTCTGTTTTTCTCATAAAAGATCTTTTCAAGACAACCAAAGTGGAAAGTATTTTGAATTATTTTCTTTGACTGTTTTTGAATTCCTCGGGATCACTATTGATAACATTCAGAATGATTTCTGGGACATAGCACTAGGCTTAAAATAGTGTGAAGGCTTCTGGGGCACCCACCTGATATCAGAAGTGATTTGTTACCTGTGTTAGGAAAGAATCAGATGTCATGTTCTACAAGGTTAATGAGTAACAACTGTTTCATGGCTTGAGCGAGGTCCAGCCTGCCTACCCTAGTTTCTCCCTGCTCTGGAGAGAGCTGCAGTGTTGTAGGTAAAATTAAAGTTATTAAATACACACATTACTTTTTCTGGGTCTTAGATCTGCCCCATCCATCTTTGTCTCCTTTGTCCTTGCAAGGCAACTCCTGGCATTTTTGAAGTCAGCTGAGTCTCTGTAAAAGGCCGAGTTGTTTTTCTGCATTGCCAAGGAGACCAAAAAATAGAACCTGGTTAGCAAAACAAGTTCTTTGTGGGAGTGGGTGTTGCTTGAATGGGGAAAATCTGAAACCATGTAGATTTCCTGCTCCTTCCTGGAGCAGGAAAACCCCCTCTGCTGGGGTTTTATGAGGGGCAGTCTCCAATCTAATATTAAGCAGTCACTATGTAATCACCAGTCATGAAATACCTGTGGTTTATGCCTTGTATTTCACAAAAGTGTAGTCTCTGGGCCTGAAGCAACAGATTCACTCGTAAAAATATCTCTGGGTGTGGTTCCTGGGAATCTACATTTATTTTTTAAGCATGCATCCTGGTAATCTCATACTCCCTGATGGATAAGAATCTGCTATCCTAGGGGGTAAGTGTACATTCATTTGTTATGATTTGTGTACTCCAAAAGAACATATTGCAGTGGCAGCAAATTAAAAATAGGATTCTTGCTTGTGGCTGTGTCAAACAATCTACAGTATATCTCATAGCCACTTATTGTTCCATTGTTGATGGAGATGGTGGGGTGTGGTGAAGATGACTGGGTGTTCACTGACAATTCACACTGTCCTTTCCATGTGACACAGAGTTGCTGCCTAGCCACAGACCCCTTGGCTCACTCAACTCCACAAGTGGCCTGACTAGTTCTCCTAGTGGAAAGGAGCTAAAATGATGTGGGTCATATCATCTCTTTTGGCTTGGGTGCAGGGGTTCTGAATCACCATGTACCCGGTTCCCTGATTCACCATGTACCTGCTTTGGACTTTTGCCTCAGTGAAAAGTGAGTTTTTTCATCTCAGGTGTTTTGTTTGCTCGCTCTTGGTTTTCATGGACTCACAGCTATGAAAAACTCACAGTTCTTTTCTTTCTCCTAGGTGTAGTTATTGGGCACAGTACCATGTAAAGCTGCTGAGAGAATGGGGTGTAGGGTGTAGGGGACAGAGATCTAATATTCATCAGTTATACATTTTCTGCCAAGTTAGTTTTAATGGAAGTTAGCTAGTTTCACTCTCTCAATAATTTTTCTGAGGTATCCCAAGTACCTAGCCCAGTGCTCATGAGTGTCTAAAGTTTTGTTAACTGTAAAACTCCATAGAGAGTTTAAAAAACTTGTTCAAAGTCAAAAAGTTACTTGGTGATGGAGATGAGGTTTAAATTTTCATCTCTTTACTCTCAAAGCCTATGATTTTTTCTTCTTGGTGTTAAGGTGTCTGGAAAATGGGTCAAGGGACTTAAGTAGTTGCTGTACAAACAGTCTCATGTCGTTATTTGGAGAGCAAAGATACAAGCATGTGAGTTGGACAAGGGATCCTTCCTCTTATCCTCTCCCTCTCCTTCCCTCTTGCTACATTTATTATCTATTATGTGGCACCTGGTATTCCAGGCCCTGCACTACTGCATCCCCCATCTTGTAGGTATCAGTCTAACAGGTAAGATGTAAGCAGATAAACAACTAGATAAATAATCTAATGTACAGCAATGATAAATACTAAGAAGATGAATGAAATAGCGCAAGAAGAAAATAGCACTCAAGCTTCTGTATTTGATGAGGCGGTCAGGGAAGGTGACATTTGAATAGGTGACACCTGAGCTGGTGACATCTGAGCTGAGACCTGAATGAAGAGAGAGTTTTCAAGGAGGTAGGGTGGGGAAGAGAACAGCATGTGTGAGACTCAAGGCGGGAGCTTGTTTAGTGTTTTGTGAGCTGAGAGAGCCTCTGGATTGGAGTAAGCCAGGGAGGGTGGTAGGTATGAAGGTGGAAAGTTCAGGAGAAGCATGTGTGTGGTCTGTGTAGTCTAGACTTTGTTCTGAGTGAGGTTAGATGCCATTAGAGAATTTTGATCAGAGAAGTGATAGGATCTGACTTAACATTTAGAAAGAATTACTGTAGATACTGGGGATAGATTAGATTTTTCAGGAGCAAAGAGCCCAGTTCAGAGTCTATTGCATTCAGCTACACATGAGAAAACCCAAGAGGAATGGTATCAAAAACAAACACTTCATTCTTTCACTTTCTGTTCTTATCTTTGGATTTTTAAAAATTTCCATTCTTTGTAAATCTCTGTAAATTTCTTAAATTCTTCCTATGTTCAAAGTACTGTGAAAATTGCCTTTTGTGTCTTCTTTAAACCTTTTCCTGCCATCCAGATTTTCTTTTTTTTTTTTGGTCAAACCAAATTACAGATTGTTCTGCTTATCTCAACAGAGGTAGAAAGAACTCAATAGCTTTTTTTTTTTTTTTTTTGATAACACACACTTAGCTGCAGATCTGAAATGAAATGAGCTAGCATGAGATGGATGGCAGGCCAGCCTGAAGTCTGAGACAGCACCCTTTCTCAGTGACAGCAAGCTAATGACAGGAAGCACCTGGGACAAAGGCTTGAGTTTCTAATCAACTTCAAACTGGACCCTTCCATTTGGGTAGCACTCGGTGTCTTCCCATTGAAGTGGGTTATTGGATCAAGACTATTACACATCGCATGACGCTAAGAGCTATTAATATAGGTGGAATAACTGAACAAGCAGACTTATGTTGGAAGATGTAACTACTTTACACATCATTGTAAATTGTTTTCCAGGCTATACTGGCATCCCTTCAGCCATAAAAACATTCAGATGTTAAAAAAGTAAAAGACGTTTCCTGAACGCTTAAACATAAAAGTAAATGAGATTGTTTTAGACTGCTCTGTTAACACTAGAACCATCCACACATGGAGATCATTACCTTCCCTGTGTTTGTTTAAACACTGGTTGATGTTGTTGTGCCAGCTCTGTTATTTGTTAGTATAATGCTTTTTCTGTGCAAATGAGTGAGCAGCCCAATACCCTTCAACATCATTTTTTGGAAACATTCCTCCACTAAAGAACTAGTCTCTATTAAATATATTACAGTGATTTTATGTCTTCTTTCTAATTTGCAATATTCTTGGGTTTTGAAGCTGGATTATGTTCATGTATAATTATTCTCATATTGCTATAAGGGGTTGAATTGTGGGAATGATAGAGCATCCAAATACTGAATCTGGGAAGAGTTTTAAGCAGATCAGTTGCCTTTGCCTAATTCTCTATCAATATGTACTTGTCCATATCCTTGCTTAAAGGTCAAGCTTACATTTCACCTCCACTAAGAAGTTGTACTTGAGTCATTTAGCACTTGTATGTAATCACTCTCCTTTCTCAGGGAAAGCGACCAGAATGGATATGTTCTTAGCAACTTCTGTGTTGGATCCTCACCTATCTCATCTGATTTCCACACAAGGCCTCTGTGAAACAGGTACTATGATTCAGATTTGGCATAAGGAAATGAATTGACCTATCCACAGTCACATAACTAGAAGGTAGGACAGTCAAGACGCGAGTTCAGGGCTGTTTGACAGTAAAACTCATTCTCCTATTCTGTGTGCCTTCTTAGAGCTTTCAGAGTGCTTAGGGCAAGGAATACACACCTTAGCACTGTCTTGGGTACTGTTACTTGGTGTTTACAGTGGTCTCATGTGTGGGCTTTCTACTACCAGCAATGGTTGCATGTCCTTGAAGGCAGTTCCTAGAAGACATAGCTTCTACTTCATTATTGTTTGGCAGGGTTTGCAGATATGAAGAGAAACATATTTTGTAACCCATTACAGGGAGTATGATGGAAGTCTACAGAAAATGCTGAAGAGACCTGAAGGATGAAACGATGATCTCTTTCATCTACCTGTGGACATTGGGGTAGTGGTCTATGGAAACAGAAAAGATTTTGTAGAGGAATGATCCTTTAGTTCTTTGGATGAGCAGGTATTTGTCAGGAACCAGGAAGACTTGATTCAGGGGAAGGCGAACTGAGAGAGACTCAAAGGGAAAAACTTCCCAGCAATAAGAAGCCCATGGGCTGGGGACCACAGGTGTGCTGCAGAGTGGTAAACAGCTCAGTCTCGATGGATCATGCATCAGGAGAGCACGACAAGGGGACATCCAAAGAACAGGCTAGAGAGAAAGGAAAACAGGCGCCAGGACATGGGTTTCATTAGTTTGAATTTTGTTCAGTGTTTCTTGTGCCATAGAAAGGTTTTAAGCAGGGGTGGGGTCTAATCCCACATAGAATGTGTTTGGTATACATACGTGGTAAGGCAATTATTTGAAAGGTATTTGAATAGTAGACAAGAGGGCAGACTATTGCAGTGATCCCAGCAGGAGATGATGAGGAGCGGGACTAGTGAGGAATGGTGTGGGTGGAAGGAAGTCATGGAGACTCAGGAAATCTAACTTGCTTCTGTGGACTTCCTGGAATGCTTATTGTGGGCAGGGGTCATCTCATACTCTATTAGCCTTTATAGTACAATCCCACACATGTGGATTCCCTGTTTCTTACACCTGCAGTGCTAATACGGGGAAGGCGATGGCACATCACTCCAATACTCTTGCCTGGCAAATCCCATGGACGGAGCAGCCTGGTAGGCTGCAGTCCATGGGGTCACAATGAGTTGGACACGACTGAGTGACTTCACTTTCACTTTTCACTTTCATGCTTTGGAGAAGGAAATGGCAACCCACTCCAGTGTTCTTGCCTGGAGACTCCCAGGGACGGGGGAGCCTGGTGGGCTGCCATCTATGGAGTCGCACAGAGTCGGACATGACTGAAGTGACTTAGCAGGAACAGCAGCAGCAGCAGTGCTAAGAGCTGCATTTGCTATAAAATAATGAATTGGAATGAAGATAACTACAAAGCATGAGAATTCTTTAGCATCTGAACTGCTGCCAGACAGGAAGTAAAACTTTGCCCTTCTTTCTGCAGTGTCCCCATGTGGACGGACTTCCCTGGTGGCTCAGACAGTAAAACGTCTGCCTACAATGCAGGAGACCTGGGTTCAGTCCCTGGGTTGGGAAGATCTCCTGGAGAAGGACATGGCAACACTCCAGTATTCTTGCTTGGAAAATCCCATGGAGAGAAGAGCCTAGTAGGCTACAGACCATGGGGTCTCAAAGAGATGAACATGACTAAACAACCTCATTTTCACTTTCCCATTTGGACAAAATTACCATCCTCATTAGTTGGCATTAGAAGCAGTGAATCATAGATGAAAATAACTTTAGAATTAAAAATAACAATTTAAGAAAAGTCAGGAGGAAAAATCAGGATGATTACCAAAATAATTTTTCTAACAGGAATCTGGCTATTTATATTCTCATATAAGTGAAGCTGAATTATATTAGCAAGTGTTAAAGCAATTTAAGTGTTTTAGTTTCTTTATTATGTATCCTTAAAGTCTATAATATTTGTGGTGGGTTGTTCCGCTGCTATAAATATGTGTTGACACATGTAAATTTACACTAATAAATTAATAACATAAGTAAGAAAAACAAACCCCAGTTCCTAGGATGCTGGCTTAGCTATAGAACTAACAGTATCAGGAAAACACAGATCCACTGTCTTTTTTTGTTTGTTTGTTTCTTCGTATTGTTTTTATTTTTTATTTTCTTTTTCTTTATTTTACTTTATAATACTGTATTGGTTTTGTCATACATCAGCATGAATTCACCACAGCTGTATGTGAGTACCCAGTCCTGAACCCCCCCTCCCACCTCCCTCCCCATACCATCTCTCTGGGTCATTCCAGTGCACCAGCCCCAAGCATCCTGTGTCCTGCATCGAACCTAGACTGGCAATTCATTTCTTACACGATATTATACATGTTTCAATGTCATTCTCCCAAATCATCCCACCCTCTCCCTCTCCCACAGAGTCCAAAATCTGTTCTATACATCTGTGTCTCTTTTGCTGTCTCGCATACAGGGTTATCGTTACCATCTTTCTAAATTCCATATATATGTGTTAGTATACTATATTGGTGTTTTTCTTTCTGGCTTGCTTCACTCTGTATAATAGGCTCCAGTTTCATTCACCTCATTAGAACTGATTCAAATGTATTCTTTTTAAATGCTGAATAATACTCCATTGTGTATATGTACCACAGCTTTCCTATCCAGTCATCTGCTGATGGACATCTAGGTTGTTTCCATGTCCTGGCTATTATAAACAATTCTGGCAGCAGCCAGAATTGAAAGAGACATGTGTACCCCAATGTTCATTACAGCATTGTTTATAATATCCAGTGTCTTCTGATTGATTTTTCATTTTGATTAGACTAAGAATTGATGCTTTTGAGCTGTGGTGTTGGAGAAGACTCTTGAGAGTCCCTTGGACTGCAAGGAGATCCAACCAGTCCATTCTGAAGGAGAGCAACCCTGGGATTTCTTTGGAAGGAATGATGTTAAAGCTGAAACTCCAGTACTTTGGCCACCATATGAGAAGAGTTGACTCACTGGAAAAGACTCTGCTGCTGGGAGGGATTGGGGGCAGGAGGAGAAGGGGGACGACCGAGGATGAGATGGCTGGATGGCATCATGGACTCGATGGACGTGAGTCTGAGTGAACTCCAAGAGATGGTAATGAACAGGGAGGCCTGGTGTGCTGCGATTCATAGGGTCGCAAAGAGTCGGACATGACTGAGCGACTGAACTGAACTGAACTGAAGATGTGTACAGATGAAATTTTAACAGTGTTTTTCTCACCTGTGTTTTTCATTTATTGAAGCTATTCATCATACTTCTCTGCCATTTCTATATATAGAGGTCTGTTTTAATGGTGAGCCAAAAATTAAGCAAATGCACAGCATTTCTTATGAGGGCTCTGGCAGAGTTTCCCATTCTATGTACTGTGCTACTTTTAACTTTAGGAAGCTGTTTGCCTTCTAGATTCCAATTTCTAGGTTTCTTCTCAAGATCTTTGACAACTTAGTAATTGAATGTTTCCTTGCTTTGGGTCTTCTGTACTACTTTATCTCTTGAATCTTCTTAAGAAAACAGTGTTCTATCTTATTCATCTTTGATCATCTTCAGTACCTAATAAAATGTCTTGGCACCTAACAATTGTCATTTCATCGATGCTAAATGTATATCCTTCTGGCACAGAGAATATTTTGGGGGGGTTGAAATTGGGTGAAAGAAGGAGATATTACTAAACCAAGTCTCTAGATATCATTGAGAAGCAAGGAAAACTCCTGGCATGACTTAGGATATGTTCAATTTTATGTAGGCTGAGTTCACCAAAATAATCACTTTAAACAAAAGCATTTTGGGGTGATCTTTTTATCTTTAACAAGAGAATAAGTCCATATTTTTATTCGTTTACTTTTCAGTAAGTTACCTTGAAGGGCATCACTTGGATTCTGTGTCCAGTGGACTGAGCAGGAATACTGCTTCTGAGTGTGGCATGAACCATACCACTGCTTCCATGAATGCAAGTTACATTCCCCCAGACTAGTCTGGCTTTGTTTGGTTTTTCAACAGGAATTACTGTGTTGTTCTAAGCTTTGTGCACATAATCACACCTCCTGCCTACATAGACTTCAGCTTTATCTCAAGCATAAACACCTTTAATTTTAAGAACTGTGTGCTCCCTCTAGTTCAAAACACCCCCAGTAGAGCCAGAAAAAAACTGGCCTTGGACCACAGGGTTCCAGACCTGTTTGTAGGTTTATAAGTCCTGTTCCTGGCAGGCCTTCACAGGCTCCAACATGGCTGGCTCGGAGTCATTTTGGTATGATCTTGAGGATTTTTGACTTAAGCTCTGAACTAGGAACAATTATTTTTTAACAATAACATCCACTTAAAATTTCAGATTTTGAAGATCTAGTCTTTAGGAACTTCTCTCCTGAAAAATGAAATTCTACAAAATCTTAATCATATGTGCAGATAGTGAAACCCTGAAAACCTGCATGCACAGCTCCAGTGATTACATTGTTATCTCTACCTCTAGCAGGCCACAGGTCACTTCCACGGTCACCTGGATCATTCTGCCTCTTCACACTTATTGGACAGGATTCTCCATCCTCTCATTTTAGAAGAAACACTTTCAGCTTTTCACCATTGTGTATGATGTTAGCTGTGGATTTGTTATAAATGGCCATTATTATATTGGGACATGTTCCCTCTATGGGTTTGATCCTTGGATTGGGAAGATCCCCTGGAGAAGGAAATGGCAATCCATTCCAGTGTTCCTGCCTGGAGAATCCCATGGACAGAGAAGCCTGGTGGACTACAGTCCATGGGGTCATAAAGAGTCAGACCTGACTGAAGTAACTGAATATACATGTTCCCTCTATACCAATTTTGATGACAGCTTTTATCATGAGTGGATGTTGAATGATATACAAAGCTTTTTTCTGCATCTGTTGATGTGATTTTATGGGTTTTATTCTTCTAACAACTTCATTCTTGTTAATGTTGTGTATCACATTGATAGATTTGGAGATACTGAAAAATCCTTGCATCACAGGGATAAATCCCACTTGACCATGATGTATATCCTTTTAATGTATTGTTGAACTCTATTTGCTAGTATTTTGTTGAAGGTTTTTGTGTCAGTGTTTGTTAGTGATATTGGTCTGTAATTTTCTTTTTGTGTGTGATATCTTTGGTTTTGGTATCAAGGTGATGCTGGCCTCATAAAACAGGTTTGGAAGTACCCCTTCCGCTGCAATTTTTTGAATAGTTACAGAAGAGTAAGTGTTAACCCATCTCTAAATGCTTGATGTAATTTACCTGTGTAGCCATCTGGTTCCGTACTTTTGTTTGCTGGGAATTTTTAAAGTACTGATTCAGTTTAATTACTGATAATTTGTTTGTTCATATTTCCTATTTCTTCCTGGTTCAATTTTGGGAGATTATAGCCTTCTAAGCGTTTGACCCTTTCTTCTAGGTTGTCTTCTATGGGTAGACTCTTGCCTAGAAGCTCTGGGGAAAATCCCTTTCTATGCTCATTTTTATTGTTGGCAGAAGCAGGTGATTTTTGCTATTTGGGGACTGAGATCCTCATTTTCTTACTGGCCATCAGTCAGGGCCCACTCTTTGTGCCTTTCTTTCCTTGTGGCCCCCTCTGTCTTTAAGCAGCAGTGGTACACTGACTCCTTCTCCTGCTCTGAATCTGTCATACTTGCCCTTTATTTGCTCTTTAGCCACCAACCAGAACACATCTTCTGTTTTTAACGATGCATGTGATCACATTGGGCTAATCAGACAGTCCAGGGTAATCTCCCAATCTTAAGGTCAGCAGGCTAGGAGATATAATTCCATCTACAATGTCCTTTTTGTCATGTAACACAACATATACACGTGCATGATATCTTAGTGCCACAGTTTCTGGGAACTAGGGCAAAGTACTCTTTTAAGAGTTCATTTTAGAAATTTTGTTTATCACAACTGTCAAAAAGGAGGCTTTCTATAAAGGGTATCTATGGGCAACAGTCCATAAACAAAGCATTGTCCTTTGCACATAACATGAGCTCCTTTTAGGTTTATTTTAGAGCAAGACATTCTATTAGATTAATAACGAAAGAAACCAGATAACCAACAATAAGAGGATGGAAATTTAGGATGTGTTTCATGTACATGTAGATATTTGCCTGTGCACAGAAAGTGTCAGCTCATCTCATGTTTGCTCAGCTACATTGCAGGTGCTGGTAGCACTGAGTGTTATGTAAATGCCTTTGACAATATCATAGCGTGGTACAGCACTGGATCAGAACACGAATGCTGATCACTGTCAAATTTTAGGTAGTAAGATTATATAGTGGCAACTACTACTCTTTGAGATAAAGCTTCCTTTTTTTTCACCCAAGCTAAAAAATGCTTATAGGAACAATTCATGCCATGAAAGGCTATCACTGTATACATGCCCCTACTACCAACTTCCAGGTGACATGCAAGAGAAGCTATTTAACTTTAGTCACTAATTCAATAAAGAATTTCAATAACCCAGCAAATTTAATTAAATGGGAAGTACAGATGAACCATTTGAACTTAATACCATCAATCTTAAATTTGCTAAATAAAAAAATCAAACTCATTTTTATACAGGAAAATAAAGGGATTATGATTTAGTATTTGATCCAAAATGTTAAGTTGATATTACAGTTGATGGAAACTGAGGAAATAGATTGTGAACACACATATCAAAAGTGTGTTAAGATAGATACAGGTAATAAGCATCTGTGTTACATATTTTATACAAGTTGCCTATCTTAGTCATTTTCTGTTTTATACATTACCCTCCCCATTGTCTATATTTCAAGCTTGTTGGTTTTTTATTTGTTTTAGAGTATGTACTTTTGTTGAAGAAAAGACACACAATGATTTTGCATGGGAAAGAGATGTTATAATAGTAAATAGCTTTATTACTGCTAAATAGTAACTAGATTTATACAATTTAAAAATAAATGTGAAGAAGTGTAATATGGATGGTTGTATATTGACCTGAGAAGAAATTTCCATACATAATTTTTATGACATTGTGAGATATTATGACTATTGGTGAGATACAGTTTTCTGCAGACATTTCTGGGTCTTTAACATGAGAATGATGGACTCTTCTCCAAGTTTTTCCCCTGAGACTGCTTATAAGAGCAAAGTTAGTTGGTGCTTATTTAATGTGCTGAGGTTCTTTGTAGGGCAATTTTAAAGTGCTGCTTAGATTTAATTCTGAACCAACTGTATTCCTGAGTTTGGGAAATCAAATTTTAACATGTACTTGCAAATAGCCCCAAAGCTTTGCCCCTAATTCATATTCCAGCAACCTTCACTGTAGCAGGAAGCAGAGTTAAGCTTTTGCCGTGAAGATTGTTTCAAGAGCTCAGAAATCCTCCAGGGACCTCTTTATCACTGCTTTTCAAAGAAGCCTTTATTCCTCTCTTTCCCTGTTTTCTGCAAAGGGAATTGTGTCTAATACTTGAAGACACGGTGAGATCAACAAGGACCTGAGGACTCCTCCAGGACTATGATCTTCAGGTAGTGAAATCTACTATTCTGATCCCTATCCTTTCTTCCCTCTCTACCACATTGTAACAAGTACTATTGTTTTGTGAACTTTACTGTTTCATTTTTAAAGGACTGTGCTCCCAGGCCAATTTGTGTTTGTCTTGTTTTAAGTCTTCTGGGTAACAGGCCATCGACTTCTCATTAAAGTAACATTTTTGGACTATATTATCTACTTGAAGATCTTAATTGATATATAGTTTTCTTTATTAATGGGCACAACACTGTCTTAGTCTAAGTCCAAAAGTTGACTTTTCTTTCAAATATGTTATGCTAAATTTTTTTTTCTCTGAAAGGTAGAGAAACAGTAAAAAAAAAAAAAAAGTAGAAAAAGCATGTATTGATATTACTAATTATAGATATGAATGTACAGGCAAAGTCAGTTCAGTTCAGTTCAGTTCCGTCACTCAGTCATGTCCAACTCTTTGCGACCTCATGAATCGCAGCACACCAGGCCTCCCTGTCCATCACCAGCTCCCGGAGTTCACTCAGACTCACGTCCATCGAGTCAGTGATGTCATCCAGCCATCTCATTCTCTGTCGTCCCCTTCTCCTCCTACCCCCAATCCCTCCCAGCAGCAGAGTCTTTTCCAATGAATCAACTCTTCGCATGAGGTGGCCAAAGTACTGGAGTTTCAGCTTCAGCATCATTCCTTCCAAAGAAATCCCAGGGTTTCTCTCCTTCAGAATGGACTGGTTGGGTCTCCTTGCAGTCCAAGGGACTCTCAAGAGTCTTCTCCAACACCACAGTTTAAAAGTATCAATTCTTCGGCACTCAGCCTTCTTCACAGGCAAAGTCAGTACCTAGATTAAATGTATTTTCAGCAGAGTTAGGAATAAAAATCACCTCATGTGTTTCATCTTATATGAGGTAGCTGGGAAGTGATACTTTCTTTTGAAGGAAAAATAGAAACTTGGTAACTTCATGACATAATTTGGGATGCGTAGCTATCCTGTTTCATGGGGGACATGGAGAACATGAAAATAAGGTAAGGAGGTGGACTTTCTCAGTCATATTTGTACTCAGTCCAATAGCTCTTATGGAGAAGGGAATGGCAACCCACTCCAGTATTCTTGCGTAGAGAATCCCGTGGACAAAGGAGCCTGATGGGCTGCTGTCCATAGGGTCACAAAGAGTTGGACACAACTGAAGCGACTTAGCAGCAGTAGCAGCAATAGATCTTAACATTTTCTTCTGAAAAGAATGTTAATCTTGGTCTACATGCATTATCAGACTAGGCTGTGAGTACATACTGGCAGAATATGGATGTATGTGAAAGTAGAATGTATATGAAGTGTATTATGTACTATATATATATATATATATAATTTTTATAAGGAGGCATAAGCTAAACTTTTATTTACTTATGAGCTAAAACATTAGATAGAGTTTGGGAATTCCCTGGTGATCCAGTGGTTAGGACATGGTGTTTCCCAGGGCTCAGGTTCAATCTCTGATTAAGGAACTAAGATCCTGAAAGCTGCATGGCATGGCCAAAGATAAATTAAAACAAAACAAAACAGAATTAAAAGATGTTACAGCTTATGTGCTTTGTCAATCAGTCATGTCTGACTCTTTGTGACTCCATGGACTGTAGCCCACCTGGCTCTTCTGTCCATGGGGATTATCCAGGTACGAATACTGGAGTGGGTAAAACTGTCCCATGAAGTTTGAATTTATTCTTCTCTGAAGTTAGGGTGTTTTCAGTGGCAAAGCTTGAGAAACTGATCCTCATGCTGGAACAATTAGTGTTTGGATAAGAACAAATAATAATAATAATATATTTTAGATGATCTAAAAAGGAAAACTTACTTTCAGGTGTTCAGAGGTACTGCATAGATCCAGGCTTATAGTAAGGCAATCATTTCCTTATTTTCAATTATTTGAGGATATAAAAACAAAACAAATACCATTATTGATTATGTGTTATATACAGGCCAGAACCATACATAGTGAAGTGGCCAAGACAGGCAGTGTTCATGGCCATATGGAGGGCAGGCCCTGACCAAGCTTCAGGGAAGCAGGAAAGGTCCAGCCAGGTGGATGGAACATAATGTCCCATAACAAACAGAAATTGGCAAGTGGGAACAGGTGGTTTCTTGGCAAGTCAGAGGCTTCATGCTAGTCTAAAGGAGGTAAAAATATATTGACAGGCAGGTGGAACAAATAATGAAATGTCCGAAGAAAAGCTTATTTATGGTTCTCAGAAGCCTGCTTTCTTGAGTGGGGTTGGGGTGGGGCTGATGGCAAAAGTGATTTGATGCACAAGCTCATGACAGTTATCTTGTCAGAAAAGGGGACTAATTCCAGAGTTTAGAATAGGAAAGGAAATACACACAGTGGTCATGAATATAGCATTAGGTAAGGAGCTATGACCAACATAGACAGCATATTAAAAGCAGAGACATTACTTTGCCAACAAAGGTCAGTCTAGTCAAAGCTATGGTTTTTCCAGTAGTTATGTATGGCTGTGAGAGTTGGACTATAAGGAAAGCTGAGCGCCAAAGGGTTGATGCTTTTGAACTGTGGTGTTAGAGAAGACTCTTGAGAGTCCTTGGATTGCAAGGAGATCCATCCAGTCAATCCTAAAGGAAATCAGTCCTGAATATTCTTTGGAAGGACTGATGCTGAAGATGAAGCTCCAGTACTTTGGCCACCTCATGCAAAGAACTGGCTTATTGGAAAAATACCCTGATGCTGGGAAAGATTGAAGGCAGGAGGAGAAGGGGATGACAGAGGATGATATGCTTGGATGGCATCACTGACTCAATGCACATGAGTTTGAGCAAGCTCCAGGAGTTAGTGGTGGACAGGGAAGCCTGACATATTGCAGCCCATGGGGTCGCAAAGAGTCAGACATGACTGAGCAACTGAACTGACTGAAGGAATGAGGATCTCCAACTCAATGAACATGAATTTGAGCAAGCTCCAGGAGTTAGTGATGGACAGGGATGCCTGGCAAGCTGCAGCCCATGGGGTTGTAAAGAGTTGGACACGACTTAGTGACTGAACAACAACCACAATGAGAAAGAAAAGTATCTGGCACCTCTCCAGTTGTTATGCAGGTACAGATATTAATTTTCTGTTTCCTTCTTGAATGGATATGTTACTCATTTTGTGGCATAACGCACAAATACATTCATATTAAGTGTCAACATATACTCTGATGCTTTAATTAAAAGTTAAAGTTAGTTAAGTCGCTCAGTCTTATCTGACTCTTTGCGACCCCTGTGGACTGTAGCCCACCAGGCTTCTCCGTCCATGGGATTCTCCAGGCAAGAATACTGGTGTGGGTTGCCATTTCCTTCTCCAGGGAATCTTCCTGACCCAGGGATCGAATCTGGGCCTCTCACATTGTAGGCAGATGCTTTAACCTCTGAGCCACCGAGGTTTACCTCTTTAATCAAGGTACATACTAAATAATTTGAATTGGCAAAGGAATTTTGGGAACAGAATACAACATTAAGCTTGACAGGAAATGGATATTTGGACAAGGAGTTCTGGAGCATTCTACTATGACATATGTTCAGATATAGAATGTGAAATTTACTCAGTTGTGCTTAACTCTTTGAGACCCCATGGACAGTATAGTCCATATAATTCTCAGGCCAGAATATTGGAATGGGTAGCCTTTCCCTTCTCCAGGGAATCTTCCCAACCCAGGGATCGAACCCTGGTCTCCTGCATTGCAGGGGGATTCTTTACCAGCTAAGCCACAAGATTTAAAATAAGCCTACTCTATTTCTCAAACCAATCTAGGGATATAAAGCCAAACTTGTTAAAAGGAGAATATTAAATTGAAAATTTCTGTATTAGGATGGAATTCGGACCTTCCATGTAGAACTGTGGAAGTATAGTCAGCAGTGACCTGGCAGAACAAGGACATGGCTTGATGGAGGGAGAGGTGGGAAAATCTGACCCAGCAAGGACAAAAGTGCAGTTAGAAGAACCCCCGGAAAACAACTTCCCTTTCAAGCTGCACTGGTAGTGGGCATGTGCTTGCTTATGCTAGATTTGAGCTTTCTGTAGCAATCAGGATAAGAAGACAACACCCCTCTTTCCTTGCCCATTCAGTTGCTGTTCTTGGGGTTTAGCAGGCTGCCTGCTCACGCGAGTCTCCGTTTGTCCATGCCTGGCAATACCTGCTTGGAACCTCGCCTCTGGCAGCTGATGATTTCAAGTATCCAGACCTGTCACGATGCTCTCCAGGAGGGCGTCAGGCTGTCATCATCTATTAGGCGGCCCCCAGCTGACACACAAGGGCTTTCACTGAGTGCCCTTTTCTCTCAGGCTTTTGAATTGCATCTTTTGATAGGAGTTGAGATAAGAAACAAGTTCAGAATCCAAATCAAGGCCTTCAGTTGCTTTCTAGCCACTTGGCCTAATTTCTTTAGTCACTTTTTTGCAGTTTGGGCCAAGTTTGCATAGTTTTGACAATTTCAAGACCTTAGATGCAACCACTGATTTCTTCAGAAGGACTGTTCTGTGGGTTATGAAAACTAAGCAGCTAGGCACTTTCTTCTCATTCTCATCATTGCCAAGGAAATGAAAAGACCATGAGTTTAAGTAAATTAGGTGAAGCTAATCTTTCTTACTCTGGATCCAGCTCAAGCCCCCTTTCGATCTTCAGCAGAAAAATATCAGGCAATGGCACCCCACTCAGTAGTCTTGCCTGGAAAATCCCATGGGTGAAGGAGCCTGGTGGGCTGCAGTCCATGGGGTCGCTAAGAGTCGGACATGACTGAGCGACTTCACTTTCACTTTTCTCTTTCATGCATTGGAGAAGGAAATGGCAACCCACTCCAGTGTTCTTGCCTGGAGAATCCCAGGGACAGGGGGCCTGGTGGGCTGCCGTCTACGGGGTCACACAGAGTTGGACATGATTGAAGCGACTTAGCAGCAGCAGCAGCTGCCTCTGAGGTGTTTCTCTTGCCATGAATGATGTGAGACAGCCATACTCTGACTAGAATCTAAGACAAATGACCTTAGCCTGTGGGAGTTAGGGAGTTTTACCCAGATTTCTGCTTTCTGTTACTTTTCTATTGACCTGTGCACCTTTTATAATAACTAGGATTCCAATTTGTTAACAATTTTGATAAAATGATTTTTCTCTCCTGATTTTTCTTGGTGCCTCTATCTTTGTTTCTTACATATGCATACTTCCAGAATCAGAGCCAACATGCCTGCGCAGTGAATATTTATAGGTATAATTTATCCATTATGCCTTCTTTGGTAAGCACATCCAAATTGCTCTAGGAGCCATGCCTTCCCCAATCACAGAGGTGGAGTAGATGACCCAGTTTTTTTTTTTTTTTCTGACTTCAAACAACACATATTTATCACTTCACAGTTTCTGTGAAGACAGAAACTTAAGACATAACCTTGTCTTAAGTCATTCATATTGCTAGCCCTTTACATGGGTTCAAGGCTAGGCATGTGACTCAAGCAGTTCCATCAGAGTGAGAATAAAAGCTCTTTTGTAGACTCTATCAAGAAACATAGGCTTTAGTTCTTGCAAGCTAGGTTCTAAGGAATTGTGTGGTATGGAGCTGCAGCAACCATTTATGGGTGTTTGAAGGTGACTGTGTTAAAAAATGTAGCTAATATATACAGAGAAGAGGAGAACTAAGTAGAGGTGACAGAGACAGAACATCTTGTGAATTTGAATTCACAACAAGGATTCATTTGACTCCTTCCAGGAATCCATGTCTTTAGAACTATTATTTTATTGAAGTCTAGTTGGTTTACAATGCTGTATTAGTTTCTGGCATGCAGCAAAGTGATTCTGTTATGTGTAGCTATCTGAACCATCTATGGCTTAACCCTAATCTGAGTCAGTTTATCCTCTGCTTTGTTTTAACAAGTTTGTCTTAGATTTTTAGTATCTTGAATTAAAAAAAGAAAAAGTGAGCATTTCAATCTAGTGCTTGGACTTGGCTACTTGGTAACACATTCTTCTTGATATCACCTGTTGCCTGGGTCTTTGGTTGACTTCACCCACCTTCATGCTTTCTGTGCTGGGTTCATACCCTGTTGGAACATCCTCATGTTTCATGTTCAATCCTGATGCTTTTTATAGTCTGGAAGAAGTCCTAAGATATAATAACTGTGCTTTTCCCCTTGACTATTTTAAGAAAGCTTAATGATTCAACAAATAAGTGATCTCTGAATAACTTTAAAAGTGGGAAGGCTTCAAGGAATTTCACATATCTGACCCCTGGGTGCACAAATATATTAAGGTCAGTTGCTCATTAGTTTTTCTTTTTCTATTGTGGATATTGCTATATCATTTTATTTTCTCTGATTGTGATCTTTGTGACATTCTCCTTGGCTGGCAAGTAACAAGATAACTGCTCATAAAGGGAAGAGATGATGAAAGAGATTTCTGTAATAGATTTTACTATAATGGGATCAGGATGGCAGGTAGTTAGAGGTAATAGAGCCCAATATTCTTACTACCATGCATCTTGTGGTTTTCTGAGAAATTAAAGATGACCTGAGAAGTGGGGTTCAAATAACATATTTTGAGATCAGTAATAGGCCTAGGATCTTCTCCTATAGACTGGACTGTGTGAGAATGGTGGTTGGTTCTGGGTGTTGTGTTGAAGCCCAATTTGTGTTTCAAGCTCAGGGCCAACCTTCAGCCATTTAGCAATATTAACTAACTTTTACTTGTGGTATTCAGTACCTCTTTTAGCCCTGGTGGCTCAGATAGTAAGCAATCTGCCTGCAATACAGGAGACCTGGCATTCGATCCCTGGGTTGGGAAGATCCCTTGGAGAAGGGAATGGCCACCTACTCCAGTATTGTTGCCTAGAGAATCCCATGGACAGAGAAGCCTGGTGGGCTACAGTCCATAGCGTTGCAAAGAGTGACTGAGTGACTAACACTTTCACACTATACCTTCTTAACTGGAGCTTCCCCAAAGTCTTCTTTTTTTTTTTTTTAATGACTCACTCTGTGCTGAGGGGAAGCAGACACTTCATGAGTGAAAACCAAACCAAATGCTCCACAGCTAATTGGGAAACAACTAATGTTTTCTCCTTTCTTGGCCCTTTCTTTCCCAGATTGATTCCAGCTCTTCTTCTCTCCCCTTTCTACTGAGGTTCTCCCTGTTCTTTGATTCTGATCCGTTTATGTAAAACATTTTGGCCTCAGTGCTGAGGAAATAGTTAGGAAAGAAACTTGAAATATGAGGGACAAAGAGGGTTCTGGGATAAGAGGGGGTGACAAGGGCGTGATACTCTCAAATTGGATGGTCTTCATGGAAGAGCTGAAATATGAACAGTTTTGCAAAAAGAAGTGTCATCATGGTTTAAGTAGAGAAAATATAAGGGATTACTAGGAAAATGAGTCAGCTGGAGAAGGTAGTCCACCTTTGGTTTTTAGAATTAGATTCAGCTGCTAGTCAGAAAGATTAGACTTAATAATATTAAACAAAAAGTTCACGAAACATTCATATATTAGTGTGTTAACGTGACACAGTAAACACTAGTACAGTGCTTTATGGTCATCAGGAATCCAAGCTCCTATCATTCTTCTCATCTGATGTCATAGCTTTCATTCTCAAAAGTATTACCTCTTGGTCCAAAATCTTCTGAAACTCTGGTCATCAAATCTGTTTTGCAGTCTAGAAGTAGGAAAAAGAGGCAAAGGGGGAAACTCTTCTTCCAATCAAGCTGGTTTTAAGCAGTTTTCCCAGAATTTCCATGTAGGACTTTTGCTTGTCTCATTGCCGATAGCTTAATCACATGGCCATACTTTGCTCTAAGAGTTTCTACGCAATGTGGTCTTTTAACTGTTTGCATTGCCATCCCAGGTAGCTAAGGAAAGAAGAAAGGATGGCTCTAGGATAGAAACTTGCATTCTCCTACAAAAATCCTTGAAACCTATGGTTGCTTGTTAGGAGATGCACTAAGTTATTAGAAGCTTTATAGAGTTTTTAAGGAATATGGTTGCTTTTATTTTCAATTTAGGAATTGGTAAGAAAGAGTCTTAAGAATATTGGCCTTGAGTGTAGTGAACTGGGTATAAGGAGATAGAAACTGTCATTTCTTAGAAGGGTTATGAGTAAAGTAGGGAAGAATGTAAAGATATTTTAAAGTATTGGGCGTTTAGATATGACAAAAGTGGTCAAACAGATGTTACAAAGGGATGAGTTGCCCACAATAAAAGATATGAATTTATTTATAATAATTCTGAAAAATTTGTTGTAGGTTTCAAATGTATACTTATGGTACTGGACTTGGGAGGCATTTTCAGGGTGGGAGGAAAGTCTGAAATAAAGTCAACAATGAGTAATATTACAAGAAAAACCAGTGCATTTAAGTGTTGAGGTTGACCATCTGGTTGAGAGGCAAGTCATATAGAGTAAATAAATAAAGGGAACACTTGTAACACAACAAGGGATTTTGGAAATTGTAGGGAATAATCTAAAGGGGCAGCTGCCGCTGACTGCAGCCAGTTATTGCCGTCAAAGAAATCGGGCTTAGGTCTTCTACTTTTTAAAGAGGAGATAGAAATCCAGATTTTTATATAACCTTTCAGATTATAAATAATGGTCCTGGCCAAAAAATATGTCTGAAGGCTGGGCTTGCCAACGGATCAGTTTTGCAACCTTTGATCTAGTTTAACATCTTTATTTTACTGAAACTGGGAGAGATCTAATAACTTGCCCTCATCAATAATAAACCCCTGCCTCTTGACTTCCCATTGTCTTCCTCTTGAAAGAGCTAAGGAAGTCACATGGAACTGTTTGGTGGAAAGGAATAATCAGAGGAATTAGGCATTTCACGTAGGCTTACAGTTAACTCTAAAAGTGCCTAGCATGGTGCTTAATAGTCAGGGTTATCTATCAATGTTAGCTCAATTTCTATGTGAATTGTTCAAGTCATGAAAGTTAATGAATAAAATAGAGGAAAAGGAAAAAGAAGCAGAAAAGTAATTATCACACCTTGGGGAGCCCCGTAATTAACCATGGAAACAAGATAATGAATTAGCAAAGATGGCATCCAAGGAGCAGTCAGGAGCAGCCAAGATTTCTTTGTGAATCTCTTGCCTTTACCTTTGCTCTAATTACAGCTTTAGGCTGTAAATGTTTTAATTTGAGGGTAATTTCCAGCCCTTTAATAAATTTCTTTCCAATTATACTGCCACCTTAAACTTATAGGCTCATAAGAAAGTGTGGTCTTGAGAGAATATTTCTTCTCCCCTTAGTTAAATTAGATAGATTGATTAATTTTGGCTTAAATTTCTAAAAATGTGCAGTTGTATCTTGAGATTATCCCACCATTAGTGGTTAAGTATCTCTGAAATAAGTAATTATTGTCACTAAAAGACAAATTTATCAGAAGAAATGTCCTTTGAAAAATTCCCTTTTTAGTATAAATATGTCCTTATGTGTCACCATAATTTGCTGGATTATCTCAATGCTATAGATCACAGGGAAATAATTTTTGAAGTGACCAATTCTATTTTAGACTTTAATATGCATAGTAAAATACATTTTAAGACACTTTTGAAGTTCTTAGGAAAGAATCCCTGAAACTAGAACTTTTGATTTACTGCTCATGTTAGAATCTTAACTATTGAATACAATGGAAAGTCCTTGGGGATCTGGTAGATTCCATAGGCAATTTATTTCAGAACTAACTGCTTTTGCAGTGGATTTTGCTTATAGTAGCAATGGCCTATATTTATAATTTGTTCTCCTGGCAATTATGTCAACAGAACTGAATTACCTACAAGGTCAGTGGTGCTGGACTAAGTTTATAGACTGGCAACTTTTTCATATTTGATTGGATTTGTCATTACAATGCCCCAGCTTAACAGTGCTGGAATGTAGTCACTAAAAAGAGAAAAATGTCTGTTAATCTTCTGATGTTTAATCATGACTTTAGGCTTTTTTTTTCTTTTCCTTTTAGTTCCAAGACACATATAAAATGCCTACAGATCTCAACAAGAAAATGGGATTCTTCTCTGCTATCAGCTAAAGCTGCTGTGACCATAAAACTAAAAATTACATTTTTGTCTCCTTGCCTATAAAGAATGTCCACCAGAGCAGGTCCAATATCTTATCTCTCTATCCAGACAGTGCTTGTTGCTAAATATACAGAGCCTGATTTTACAGCCTTCACTCAACTCTGGCTTTTAAAATTTTCAGTGGGCTGTTGGGGGAAATTCTTATGAAAGGTTTATAAATGATGTGCAAATGGGCTATATTTTTGCAAGTTGCATTGTCACCCTGGATCTTATGAGAGTCTTTTGAGTAGAGTCAACCCAGTACAGGGGCTCTTAGATGGCTCAGCTGTGTGCTCCAAGTCTGTAGGATGGAGGAAAGAAAGAATGACACCATCACTTGGATGGGAGTTTCTGACATTGCAGGGGCAAAGATCCTGAAGATCAGAGGTATGCTTAATCACAGTGCTTTGAAAGCCATTTTCTGTCCACTCCAAAGCTCTCAAAGTGGACAGTAAAGAGGCCTTTCCCATCTCTGCTGCATCCTAGGAAATGTGATGCAGCAAGAAAGACTCCAGGTTCTCAATTTGGGGGGGATGTCACACAGCCCTTTGAGAAGGAGACAAAAGTTATGAATATTTTCACCAGAAAAATATCCATAAAGATACATACATAGAATTTTGAAAAATTATGGTTTTATTTTTAAAAATGCACTGTTCCAGGGTCCTTGGCCCCAGGTTATGAATTCCTGGAAGTGTGAGGATGGTGTGAGAAAACTTACCTTGGACATTTATGTAATTTGTGATATCCAGCTAGACTCACCTACTCTTACATTCAGGGTGATATTAACAGTCATAACCCATGCCGTGTATCTTTTGTGTCTGTTTGCCCATTCAGGAGCTCTGTCTCCTGCAAAGTTCTTTTCCCTCCCCAAAGTGGTTATATCTGGGAGTCCTTGAGATGTTGCAGTTATGATCATGATCAAGGCCAGACAGTGGTCATGTGGCGTCCTCTGGTCCCGATGCCTTTGCTAATGCCCTGTATTGGATAGCTCTTACTCCCTGCGTCCCTGTCTCCCCTGTCCCACCTGCACATCGCTGCCGCTTCTGCCGGGGCCATGATGTTCTGCTTCTGCTAAGGCACTGGGGCCTTTCAGGGGCTAGGCATGCTTGTCTTCTCCAGATTTCTAATGATTCCAGTTCCTGTGTCAGGGAGAATGCTTTCCTCTCTTTTGTATAATTCTTGTTCCAATCAGATGGTTTCTATTGAGTTATGCTTTAATGGTCTTTAGCAGGACAGATCTTTAACTTTTATTTCCATGTCCTCCCTACTTAGGGTGAAGGGAAAAACCAAGTGACCTAGCGTGTACACAGGATCCTCAGTTGTCTGCCTTGCTTGGGGTTTGTCTCTGGCTCAGTGGTGTTTGCCTGACTCACTCTCCCTTTGGGAGCTTCTCGTGTAAACCCCCATTCCATGGGTCTGTTCCCCACTTTATCAGGAGTGCTCAGAATTGCTGCCTAGCAAGGAATGAACCCAGCGTAGGTTTAAACTAGAAAATTTAAGAACCTTACTATTTAAGAATAATAGATAATGGTGTGATGTTTGGAGATTAGGTATATTTTTAGGAGATATTTTGGAGAGCTCTTCCAGATCTCTGTGTGCCCCTCCAGAGACAAAATCTTTGTAATTCTACTCTATCCTACATCAAAGCTAGTGCAGTATTGTGAAAAATTGCATTGACAAAATTCCAGGCTCTTCCTGGAAACATGCACCTTCTTTATTGTAAATAACTCCATACACTACCTGTAATAAGTTAGAATCAGAATGATCTTTCTGTCATGATTCTGTTTTTTAGACAACTCATTTACCTTCAACTCCATAGGAATCAATAAAATATGATTCTGGAATAATACTGAATTTTAAAGTTTAGCATTCAGCATATGGAAAAAAAAAAGCCTCACCATTTTTCTTGCTGGCATTTGAAGGTAAAGGTGTCGATTCATCAAACTTTGGAAACACATTTTGAAAATGCCGATATCTCCATCAGTTACAGATTTGTCGTAATTAACGCTGACACCTCCGGCTGTCCTGATATATTCTTCATGCCCGTCATGAATCCTCTCTATGACAAGCTGTCCTCTGCTGTGTGTTCCACCCACCTTGGTGTGGAGTTCTCTCCAGTGTTCTGTGTGGCCTCACTTCCTATCAAGTCCCTTGGCTGTGCTCTACCAAACAGGAAAATTTGTTTGTCTTATGAGCTTTCTTTCCTCACTCCATGTCAATTGCATTTCCTCTCATAAACTCTATGATTGAAAACATGTTTTAAAATACTGAAACATTTTGAGGGAATCCTATTATAGCAAGGAAATATATGGGGTTAACTGGGATGTGAAAATGAGATGGAACTTTGTCTTTTCTGCAACTGATATAATTTCCTCATGAGGCTTCTCTCTTAGGTTTCTCAATGGGGTGCGATGGGGGACTAGTAGGAAAGAATCCTGAAGTTGCAAAATAATCCCTCTGACCCCTTAATCATCTCTCTGGCCTGGCATTCTCTTTCAGGTAAATGCTTGGTTTTCAGCTTTTCTCTTGCTCTGTATCTTCTGAGATGGCATCTTACCTTATGTAGGAGGAGAGCCTTAATGCCTTCTTGTGCTGTCAGGGTGGAGAGGCTCATTTTCTGCCAGGCATCCGCTGCATTTCCTCTGTTCTGATCGGCCTGGTGAGCACTGAGGTGCATGTGACCCTTGGACTCTTGGAAATGTCTGCTAACACCACTGAAGTCTGTGGCTCTGGCCCTTTCCTTGGCAGTTCTTTTACTGCCCCTGCCTCTCTGCCTGCTCCCTGCAGACATACAGGCCTCCACAAGTCCCTGAAGCCATGCTAAGGCAGTGGAAAACCCAGAGCAGAACCTCAGGCTCATCTGCCAAGCCCTCTCCATTAGCCAGTGTACTCCTGCGCACTCTGGATGTGGCGCTGAGTCACATGTCAGGCTACTCCTCGAAGTGGGCAGGTTTTCCTGGGCCATCCCTGGGAGGCCAACTGCTGCCTGGATGTCCTCGTGTTCTCCCCATCTCACCGCCACTACTGTCCTTTAGGATTTTTACCTGGACCTGGAAGTAGGACATTTGTGCCTACCTGCCTCATCGTCCTTAACTCTCTCTCCTCTGCTTTTCTTCTGCCATAGAGGTTTTTCCTTTATGTCCTCTTCCAGTCTGAAGGCATTTTCTTTGAGGTCATGATGGCAGAGAAATCATGGTTCAAACTGATGATGAATGGAATGAGAGAAATAGAAAGCACATCATTTAAAAATTTTCAGAATAGCATCTCTGAAAAGAAAATTATATACTTGCAAACTAGTGTTTCTGCAAACCATACATCATTCTGAAGAAAAATGGGATCATATGAATGATGATAAATAACATTCTTCTGCTTCTCGTCTTTCCCTCTTATTTGGGGACTCTAGCCCCACTCAAAATTTTCTGTGTTTATTTCTATGCTTCTTTCTCACATATTTCTCTGTGTAGTGTGAGTAGTCCTCCTCCACGGCCTCTGCTCTCTGGGAAGCCCTGCTTATCCCTTCCATGGGTGTCCAGCATTGATGATGGCGCTGACGCTGACGAGCCAAGGATGCCGTTTCCAGTCATCTGTAAACAGAGTGTCTTCCGCTGCCCTAGTGCTTAGTGCAGGGTCACTGGGGAACCGGCTGCTGTGGTTGGGATGCTGCCACCACCAGTGGGGAAGACCATGCATCTTGGTTGCTTCCTGCCCTGCGCTGGCGGCACTCAGAGTGAAGAGCCCTCCCCACGCAGGGCCATGATGAAGCGGCCTCTGTCTTCCTGGTGTACTAGTCCTTAAAGTTTTGGGGATTTATGAGGAGAAAAATATCTTCTAGGATTCACTTGCCAGTCAGTTCTATGCACAGCAAATCTAACCGTGTTGCTCGCTCCTCCCTTTTGGTGACTGGGATGTTGCTATTGGGTCAAGCCTGATATAATTCCCTCTTTCAGAATATTTTTGTTGTTTGGTCTTTGGAAACTTCTTCAGTTTCTCATGCAAATACATAATCTGTAGGCTCTTCTGTTTTCCAAATGCTGTATCACAGTGGTTGTAAAATTTATGCTTAATCTGAGGCTTCTGCTTCCACATATAATTTAAATAAAGATTTACACGTCTCTGTTTAAATCAATAAATATAAAAAACATTCCTTTATAAATGTTTTGGTCTTTTATTTTTTGATTTGCACATGGCTTCAACAAATTAAAGAAACCCTTAAAATATTTGAATCCTGTCCCCATTACTCCCATTTCATGATAATGGAAATAACTGATAAAACAATCTCTGTGTGTGAGATTTTCTTTTAGGTAAAGACTTGTCTTTCAGATTTTTCTTCTCTTCGGACTCTTTCTAAAGGCAGTATCTTATATGGCATGTCCTTTGTTATGTTGGTTTGTATGACTTTCAAAAAATCTTTTGCTTTCAAATTGGGGAAAAGTAAATTAAATGTAGTAAGATGGAACAAAATGACCCTCCCCCAACTAAGATCATAAATAATCTATTGGAAGATTGCACATCTATCCTGGTTGATTCAGACAGAGTCATTCTCAGCTAATGTGTGGGCTCCTGGTGGTAAAAGCAGGAACAAGTAGGAGTCAATGTTTCTTTAGCAAATGTCAGTTATTTCTCAAGGTTCTCAAGAAGTAGCTTTAAAGGCATCTACTGTGAGAAACATGTTTCCTTCATGTGAGAATAGTGGACTGAGCCTCCCTAGGATAATTAATTAATTGATTAACTAATAATGAATTAATTCCTGCTGTGATGAGATGTGCTTGCCATTAGTCAGGGAGGAACTTAGCACCAGGCTTCTGTGGAAATAAATGAAGACCAACCAAATGGGAACAAGCAAAGGCTATTTATTCAGAGCTTATGGAGTCACCTACCATCTCTTCCGTTTTGGCAGAAAACCAAAGGTAGGCAGAGGAGTGGGAAAGCTTTACAGTGATGAAAAAGAAAGCTTCAAATATATCCAATATCCCCTGAATTGAGACTGTTGGCCTGGGGAAGCTTGGGTCGGCTGACTAGAAGCAGGGCAGCCTATGTGATTGGTTTGGGTTTCATGTTTGGCTTTTTGTGGTTGGTCCCAAGTTAGAAAGGGGACAAAAATTAAGGGATACATCAGTTATTAATCAAATTGTGGCTATGTGGGCTAATTGTTGCAGGAGTTGCTGTTTGGTTTCTTGGATTGGTGGCTGGAGCTGGCTTCCAGGGCTGGTTGCTGTAGACCATGTGTTGGTGGTTGCTGCAGATGGTGGGTCATAGTTCCCTTTTTGTATCTGAGCTGCTCATGATACGTTTTTATATTCAACCTCTCATTTCACTTCTGGAGAGCCAAACAAAATCAAGCTCTATACTATTTTTCTTCACACAATTACAGCTCTGAGCTCATCCATCCTTTTGAAGCCTACAGGAGCTATTAGCAAGGTAAAAACTTCATGAACTTCAGCTGATACAGAAATTTGAAGAATTTTCAGAAACCAATTGGAGTAGAGGGTTAGCCTTGCTTAAATGGTTGAGGGAGGGGCTCTTTGGAGGAGGGGAGATGGAACACTGACTGAGAGACAGTGGCTTCCAGATAGGCTGAGAAGAGATGCTATGGGAGAGTTGGGACGATGAGAGAATTAGTCAGAAGGGAGTATCGATGTGTGGCAACCACCCAAGGCCTAAATTCTTACCTCTTGGATTTTCCTTGAGTTTCTCTGAGGAAATGGGCTTGAAATAGAGCTCCAGTTCCCAGTCTTCTTTCTCTGGTTTGCTTTGAGATGCTTGTCTGATTCCTCAGTGAAAGAAGCACTTATACCTCTCATCAGTGTAGCTTCAGTAGGGTAGGATGCATGGCGGTGCTGGAGATGGGCACAGGCCACATCAGCTGGCTGGGCCTTGGATGAGAAAGGCTGAGTGCTCCCTTGAGTGCTCCTTTCAGCCTGCCAGTCAATGAAGACTCTTAGCTGGAAAGGTTCGTAGGCAATCAGGCACCTCCCTTGAGTAGGGGCAGCAAAGCCACTTTCCCTGGTCTTTTTTTTTTTTTTTAATTTTATTGAAGTATTGTAGATTTATAATGTTGTGTTAATGTCTTCTGTACAGCAGAGTGACCCAGTTACACATGATATATATATTTTTCATATTCTTTTCCATTATGGTTTGTCACAGAATATTGAATATACTTCGCTATGCTACACAGTATAGTTTTGTTGTTTATCCATTCTATGTATAGTAGCTCATCCCTGCTAATCCCGAATGCCCAATCTTCCATTCCCTTACCCAGCCTCCCCCTTGGCAACAAGTCTGTTTTTATATCTGTGTGTGTGTTTCTGTTTTGTAGATATATTCATTTGTTTAATATTGTAGATTCCATTCATATATAAGTGATATCATATGATATTAGTCTTTCTTTGATTTCCTTCTCTAGGTCAATTCATGTTGCTACAAGTGGCATTATTTTCTTGTTTTTTTTTATGGCTGATTAATATTTGATCACAGGTATATGCTATATCTTTTTATCTATTCGTCTGTGGATGGACATTTAGGTTGTTTCCATGTTATGGCTATTGTAAATAGTGCTGCTATGAACATAGAGGTACATGTATCTTTTTGAATTATAGTTTTGTCTGGGTGTATGCCCAGGAGTAGGATTTCTGGATCATATGGCAACTCTATTTTTAGTTTTGTAAGGAACATCCATAGTCTTCTCCATAGTAGCTGCACCAATTTATAACTCACTAATAGTAATTTGCCAACAAATGTCCATCTAGTCAAAGCTATGGTTTTTCCAGTCGTCATGTATGGATGTGAGAGTTGGATATAAAGAAAGTTGATTGCCAAAGAATTGATGCTTTTGAACTGTGGTGTTGGAGAAGACTCTTGAGAATCCCTTGGACTGCAAGGAGATATATCCACTCAATCCTAAAGGAAATCAGTCCTGAATATTCACTGGAAAGACTGATGCTGAAGCTGCAACTCCAGTACTTTGGCCACCTGATGCGAAGAACTGACTCATTGGAAAAGACCCTGATGCTGGGAGACTGAAGGTGGGAGGAGAAGGGGATGACAGAGGATGATATGGTTGGATGGCATCACTGATTCAATGGACATGAGTTTGAGCAAGCTCCAGGAATTGATAATGGACAGGGAAGCCTAGCATGTTGCAGACCGTGGGGTCTCAAAGAGTCAGACACGACTGAGTGACTGAACTGAACTGAACGTTTAAGAGTGCTGTATTTTCTCCACTCCATCTCCATATTTGTTATACGTAGACTTTTTAAAGCCATTCTCACTGGTGTGAAATGATACCTCATTGTAGTTATGATTTGCATTTCTCTGACAATTAGTGATGTTGAGCATCTTTTTATGAGTCTTTTGGTTATCTGTATTTCTTCTTTGGATAGATGTCTATTTAGGTCTTCTGACCATTTTTCAAGTGGGTTGTTTGGGTTTTTGTTATTGTTGTTGAGTTGTATGAGCTGCTTATATATTTTGGAAATTAAGCCCTTGTTGGTTGCATCATTTGCAAATATTTTCTCCTATTCCATATGTTTTTTCATTTTGTTTATGGTTTCCTTTACTGTGCAAAAGCTTGTAAGTTTGACTAGGTCCCATTTGCTTATTTTTGTTTTTATTTCTATTGCCCTGCATTTTCTCTGACCTTATTCTCAGGCTCCTTGGCAAGGAAGGGGTAAGCCCAGAACCACTTGGGCAATTTTAAATACCACTGCCCCCTCACAACAAACATAAAGACAAAACAGAACAAAATTGAAGCTAGACTAAAGATAAAACTTCCCTAAATTATAACTCAGCCCTTATTTGAGTACAGATTACCCAAATACATAATGTCTCTACTCTGGCTTTGATATAGGAGTTGAAACAAAACTGAACCAGATTTGTTTACTTTTGATGGTTAGGTTTTCTTTGCTGGATATTATTTTTACTGTTTAAAAAAGAGAAACTTTTTTAAAGAAAGTGGCCATAATATCCAAGGCACCACACTTATAAATAGATTTTTAGAATGATCTTTTCATGGTGAAAAACATTCAGATTTGATTTACTTAATCAAAAGAAAATTTCTGAGGATTAGTTAAACTTAATTCATTTAGGGTAGGGTACACTGAATTATAAAAAGAAACCAGTTCTTCAGATATTTGAAGATTTGTGTTTATACTTTTAATTCTACCAAAATAGAGTTATAGTCCTTCTATGATGTGAGTATGGATTTTATTAAGTCATACTGTTTTCTGACTCAGGTAGTTTTGATTCTAAATTAAATCAAATTTAATTTAGATGTTGCTACTGAAAGTTAGGGCTTCCCTGATGGCTCAGAGGTTAAAGCATCTGCCTGCAATGCGGGAGACCTGGGTTCGATCCCCTGGGTCTGGAAGATCCCCTGGAGAAGGAAATGGCAACCCACTCCAGTATTCTTGCCTGGAGAATCCCATAGATGGAGGAGACTGGTGGGCTACAGTCCGTGGTGTTGCAAAGAGTTGGACATGACTGACCAACTTCACTTTCACTTTCTTTCACTGAAAGTTAGGGCAGTCCTGTTTGAATAGTACCTTCACAAAGTGAGCTGTTTCACCCATCTATCTGTATGGATCACATATTTGGGAGTGACAAGCTTATCAGAACACCACACAAATAACTGGAGACTCAGGTATAATAATCTGTGATCAGAGCAGAACTTAGAACTCTGAAGAATTTCAAAGGGGAGGAGAGGACAAAACCTCAAACTAAGTGATGTGGTTTGGGTGACTGGTCCCACAGAAAAGGCAAATATCCTCTTATTGAACTATCCTCTGTGTATGATGTCAAAACAATATGAGCAGTACAATTGAGATATAGTGCTGAGCCCCAAAAGGATTAGTGTAGAACTCTTTAAATTCTACCTACTTTTAAGATAGCACTAGATTCAGAGTCTGGGATAAGACCAAACATGGGGGAACTCAGTGATCCAGTTTCAAAGACTAAGGGGATATCAGAGCATGAGGCCAAGTAGATGCTGGAGAAGATGGGAGAACCTGGGGCAAGCACTATGGAGGTTGATTGGGAAATCTGGCTCAGAGAAACTAACTGCCAAAAATAGTGGTAAATGCTAGTCAAAGTTTCTTTGAGGAGAAGTTGGGATAATGTTTTGAGCACAATGTTCTAGTGTCTTTAGAAATTCATTGTTATTTGAGTCACATCCCCTCGGTTATTTGAAGGGATGCATGCGTCCACGCTTCTCTTATTCATACATTTCCTTACCGTGCTTTGGCACATGACTTTTCTGATATTTTCTAGCCCTGTTCTATATGCTGCTTATTGGTCACATGGATGAGAGCTTGTGCCTTACTAAATTACCAAATAATGCAGGTACTTACTTGTATATAGCCAGTCAGTAAGCGTCTCAAAATGACTCTGAATTCATGTGATTGCTGGGTAGGAAGGACAAATGATACACTGTTCTCTCTTCTGTCCAGTGCCCCCAGGATAACTTTCTGACGATTTCAAAATTATAATATTCTCACCCCGACACTTCATCTCCCTCACTTTCCACCCTCACTTCCAAACATTATGACATAGGTCTAAGAGGGTGGTTAATTTTTATCTTCAGTTTTTTTCCCCATCTATCTTGTATTCCATTAATACCTAGTTACTTATGTGCCATTTGCCATATTCCAACTGATGCAGAGAGCCAGCTCATTGGAAAAGATCCTGATGCTGGGAAAGTTTGAGGGCAGGAAGAGAAGGGGACAACAGAGAATGAGATTGTTGGATGGCATCACTGATTCAATGGACATGAGTTTGAGCAAACTCTGGGAGACAGTGAAGGACAGGGAAGCCCTGCATGCAGTAGTCCATGGGACTGCAAAGAGTTGGACATGACTTAGCCACTGAACAGTAATATTCCAACTGACTGTAGTCTGGTAACTGTCATGTTGAACTTAGACTTTTTCAGTTATCTCCTACTAGGTCCTGCTGCTGGCAGTATCTCTCCTCCTGAAAGTCTGTCTCTTCCTGAAACCAGTTATTTTAGGATGATTTCCTCCTTAAGGTCCACAGTTCTTAATGGTTCAGGCACTTCTGCATTATGTGCTAGATGTTTCACCAGTGAATCCCACCTCCTGGCTTGTGTTGTTCCCTTCTCCCTTCATCCTGACCCCTGTACGTGGGTAAAGCCTTTTCCTGACCTCACTTCACATGGCCTGAAATGTTCTTTCCTCTGTGCTGCCATTCTAATTCTGCCTTTAGGCCAAGCCCAACTCAACACTCATATTCACTGGGAAGTTTTTCCAGTTGAATTCTAGTCCACATTTCCTCTTTCTATCAGTTTCCTATTTCATCATACATAATCTGCATTGCCACGGAGCTTCACCAATTTGAAAAAAATACTTTCATAGACAGTCTATGCTACTATGTAGTATAGTCTCTAAAGTTAGTACCTATTAAGCCAATTTCCTTAGCTGTGGACTAGTGGATAGTGCAGCATGTACAGATTAGACTTTTATTTAATGTTTCAAGGCTTATGTATTTCTTCAATTGGAGACAGAAATGAGAATAGAAGTTTTATGTAAGGATAGGAATAAACTGAGCCTGATGATTATACTTGTATCAAATTACTAAACCTGAGAAAAGATATAAACTGTATTGAATCAGCAGCGACACTACCTATCAAGTATCTTCTATGTCACACACTAGAAAAAGATTCAGTTGGATTTTTTTTGTTTTGTTTTCAGAACATCTAACAAGTAATGATTTTCCATTTATGAGAAATAATTCTGGACTTTTTGATTTATTTAGTCATATGTTTGTAAAAATATGTTTATTGGCTCAGCTAAGAAAATACTAAAGAATTTTTCATTCAAGAAAGGGTTTCTTTTAATAATACATTAACTCAGGAACATAGGAAACCATTTTACCATCTTTTAAAAATAGCCTTGTGGAAATAAAAAGCTGTTTGAGTGAGGAGGTCTATATTTTAATATTTCTTAAAAAATTATGTTAAACTCTTGAAACCATTTCCCCTAAAGTCAGGAACAAGACAATGGTGTCCACTTTCACCACTACTATTCAATATTGTACTGGAAGTTTTGGCCACAGCAATCAGAGCAGAAAAAGAAATAAAAGGAATCCAAATTGGAAAAGAAGAAGTAAAACTCTCACTGTTCGCAGATGATATGATCCTCTACATAGAAAATCCTAAAGACTCGACCAGAAAACTACTAGAGCTAATCAATGACTATAGTAAAGTTGCAGGATATAAAATCAACACTCAGAAATCCCTTGCATTCCTATACACTAATAATGAGAAAGTAGAAAAAGAAGTTAAGGAAACAATTCCATTCACCACTGCAATGAAAGAATAAAATACTTAGGAATATACCTACCTAAAGAAACTAAAGACCTATATATCGAAAACTATAAAACATTGATGAAAGAAATCAAAGAGGACACTAATAGATGGAGAAATATACCATGCTCATGGGTCAGAAGAGTCAATATAGTGAAAATGAGTATACTACCCAAAGCAATCTACAGATTCAATGCAATTCCTATCAAGCTACCAGCAGTATTTTTCACAGAACTATATCAAATAATCTCAAGATTTGTATGGAAATACAAAAAACCTCGAATAGCCAAAGCAATCTTGAGAAAGAAAAATGGAACTGGAGGAATCAACTTGCCTGACTTCAGGCTCTACTACAAAGCCACAGTCATTAAAACAGTATGGTACTGGCACAAAGACATAAATATAGATCAATGGAACAAAATAGAAAGCCCTGAGATAAACCCATACACCTATGGACACCTTATCTTCGACAAAGGAGGCAAGAATATACAATGGAGTAAAGACAGTCTCTTTAACAGGTGACGCTGGGAAAACTGGTCAACCACTTGTAAAAGAATGAAACTAGACCTCTTTCTAACACCATACACAAAAATAAGCTCAAAAAGGATTAAAGATCTAAATGTAAGACCAGAAACTATAAAACTCCTAGAGGAAAACATAGGCAAAGCACTCTCCGACATAAATACAGCAGGATCCTCTATGATCCACCTCCCAGTATACTGGAAATAAAAGCAAAAATAAACAAATGAGATCTAATTAAAATTAAAAGCTTCTGCACAACAAAGGAAACTATAAGCAAGGTGAAAAGACAGCCTTCTGAATGGGAGAAAACAATAGCAAATGAAACAACTGACAAACAACTAATCTCAAAGATATACAAGCAACTTATGCAGCTCAACTCCAGAAAAATAAACGAACCAATCAAAAAATGGGCAAAAGAACTAAATAGGCATTTCTCCAAAGAAGACATATGGATGGCTAACAAACACATGAAAAGATGCTCAACATCACTTATTATCAGAGAAATGCAAATCAAGACCACAGTGAGGTACCATTTCACACCAGTCAGAATGGCTGTGATCCAAAAGTCTACAAGCAATAAATGCTGGAGAGGATGTGGAGAAAAGGGAACCCTCTTACACTGCTGGTGGGAATGCAAACTAGTACAGCCACTATGGAAAACAGTGTGGAGATTCCTTTAAAAATTGCAAGTAGAACTGCCTTATGATCCAGCAATCCCACTGCTGGGCATACACACCGAGGAAACCAGAATTGAAAGAGACACATGTACCCTGATGTTCATTGCAGCACGGTTTATAATAGCCAGGACATGGAAACAACCTAGATGTCCATCAGCAGATGAATGGATAAGAAAGCTGTGGTACATATACACAATGGAGTACTACTCAGCCCTTAAAAAGAATAAATTTGACTCAGTTCTAATGAGATGGATGAAATTGGAGCCGATTATACAGAGTGAAGTAAGCCAGAAAGAAAAACACCAATACAGTATACTGACACATATATATGGAATTTAGAAAGATAGTAATGATGACCCTCTATGTGAGACAACAAAAGAGACACAGAGGTATAGAGTGGACTTTTGGACTCTGAGGGAGAGGGAGAGGGTGGGATGATTTGGGAGAATGGCATTGAAACATGTATACTATCTTGTAAGAAATGAAGCGCCAGTCTATGTTCAATACAGGATACAGGATGCATGGGGCTGGTGCACAGGATGATTCAGGGAGATGATATGGGGTGGGAGGGTGGGAGGGGGCTTCGGCATTGGGAGATCGTGGATACCTGTGGCTGATTCATGTCAATGTTTGGCAAAACAAATACAGTATTGTAATGTAGAATAAAGTATTTAAAAAAATTATGTTAAACTCTTCCATGTTACAAGGAATAAAGCATTATTAGCAATCTTGTTAAGTGGGTGTTTCTGGGAGATACAGAAGTAAATGAGGCAAGGAACTGTTTCCACTGCTACAGACAGGCCCTGAGGAGACCCAGGAACTGTGCAGGACATCACAGCCACAGGCATCCTCTCCAGTGTCAGGGAGCCTTAGCAACTCTGTCTCTGCCAGTCACTGCCAATGATCTCTCTGCTCTCCTCTTTACCTTATGGATTCAAATTATGAATTCTGCTGTCTTGTTATCTCTGTTGCCTCTGGAATCTCTGTATTCCTCCACTGTTATCCATCCATATATCCACTGGCTCCTTCAAGTTATGTCTAAATTTCCTTAAAAAACAACAATAAAGACCTAACAGACCCTTTATTTTTTCACCCACTTGATGACACAAGGCTATTTACAGCCTGCTAGAGTTTGGACACCAAACCTTGGTCCAATTCATATGGTCAGAGTTTGAGGAGTTGTGTTGTTCAAAGCAGGCTGTTACCGGGACTCATCTGATTGATAATTTTATCCTAGGCTAGAGTTGGCTCTATAGGACCAAGGCCTTTGTTTCATCAGAGTCTCAGAATAGCAGGATGTGGGGATGCTGCAGCTTCATGCTGAGAAACTCACAAGACTAATTTAAAAGCTGGAATATTGACATATTTATTGAAAATGACAAATCTGGTTATCATGCAGATCAGGTTACTACTACTGCCTGGCCAATTTGTTTTCTTCTCCCTGCAGGCAGAGCTAAACCATAAGCAAATTAGCTAGACAATTGGCCAGGTTTGCAAGGTATAAATCTGTCTGAACAGTTTTGGATTTCCACATGTGACTCTTACCAAAACCAGCCAAATGGAAATTGGTTCTACTTCTGATTCAATAGGTTACTACTTAGTAGAGATTTATTGAATGTGAAAGTTCTCGACTATACCTTTTGGTGAAAATAAAGATCAGTCCTTGTCAGTAATAATCTATTTCTATGAGTTCTTTTCCAAAATAAACAACCACGTTATGTTTTTGACTGAGAGATAGAGCCCCAAACTCTGAGATCTCATGGTTCCTCAAAGTACAAGACAGAAAGCATTTGCCTCTGAATTTTCTCTGTCTTTCTCTCTTATTCTGGGGGCACAAGCATCCTTTGTCCTTCTTCCATCCTAGGTGTTGTAGCTTTACATATGTTAATGAATGGAAGTGAAATGTAAGTCACTCAGTTTTGTCCAGCTCTTTGTGACCCCATGGACTATATAGTCCATGAAATTCTCCAGGCCAGAATACTGGAATGGGTAGCCATTCTCTTCTCCAGGGGATCTTCCCAGCCCAGGAATCAAACCCAGGCAGATTCTTTACTAGCTGAGCCACCAGGGAAGCTCACATATGTTCACACCTAATCCATATTCAGCGAGGCCCTCTGTGAACCTGTTCTGGGATGGTAGATGGTACACTCAGAATCAATCTCCTCCTGAAATGCTTCAGACATTGATTTGTTAGAACCATTAATTTAATGTTAACAGTCTAATTCCAGACATTCATTTAAGATTTTGATTATCTCACTGTATCTTAAATCAATCATATTTTTAAAGCCTAGAAGCCTTTGGACCATTTTAAGAGGATTTTACATATTTCTGATCTGATCACTTACCTGGTGCTTCAGTATTCATTTGGTACTACAGGAAATTGTTCAAATATGTGGCCCTCTGTTGATTTCAAAGCCTAATTCTTTGACAGCCAAACTATTTCCTAGTTCTTCACAAGCTCCCTTGTCTGTTTTTTTTTCTGCTAAAGTCATCAGTAGCTTGAGGCCTGGGTGGAGTCTTAATGCCAAGACCTGGTATCCTGGCATACAGCTGGTACTTAGTTGAGGTTCATTGAATGTGAGGATTCTCTATTGCCAATATATCCTGGTGATTCCTGTAATTGCCTGTAGATGCTGACTGAGAATAGATTTAAGGAGTTAGTGAATTTAGCAGAGGAATTAGCTTAAATCCTTTAATGCGTAAAATGAACACTGCCACAGCAAGAAACATACCTTCCTTTTCTGTTAGAAATATGATTTCAATATTGATTCAATTTCATACTTGAAAGTAAACTGACAGAATATCAGCCTACATTACAAGGAAATGTCATAGCATATTGCTTAAATATTTGGAGTTGAACACTTCATTAAGAAGTATGAAATGATCCTCAGGCAAGCTAATGCCAGGCTCTATTTATTGTGACTGAGGCAGAAAAAGGGTAAGACTTCTTTGGACATGTTTGCTCTTTGTGTATGGCAATGATTTATCCTAATCTGTGACTGTCCTTAATTTCTAGAGGATGATCATGGCCTTTGCTTCTTGTAAGAGAGCTATGTTTTGACATTTTTCAATGACTTTAAATGCATGTATATTAAAATATGTATTATATGTTTATATAATGTGTGTATATATATATATATTTCTTTTTCTTCTGTGTAGCCATCAAAGTGTAAGCAATTACTCTCTCTTTTTAAGAACCATTATCTACTATTAGCTGCAGTACAAAGTGTACTCTTATATATTATCTGGTGTACTAATTAAATTGAATGGGTTAGTGAAAATCTATTCACAGTGTTGGAACTAATGACCCTGTGCATTAGTAGTGATAAAGAAGGCGCATTTGAAGACAAATGTCTTGTTTTAATAGCACTATTGTACCATTTGAATGAAGAAAGTGGCATTTCTTTCAAACTGTCTGTAAGTAAAGTCTGTCATTATATGAATAATAAAGTATCCTCTATGTCTCCAGACTAACTAATGTTTAGTAAATATTTTTCCTTTGTTGATTATATCCATTCAGGGACTGTAAAATCATTGCTGCTAATGTAATTCTAAATAGTTATTGATACCAGTTATGGTTATTATACTGTTGAAAAATCAGGCAATATGGGAGCCTTAGAATTATATTAGAAGAGATAGTGTATATGTACTTTTGAAAAACTAGCAGTACCAGTTAACAACTGAAATCTGTATTCAAGACCTCAGGACAAAATAGACATTAAAATAAATAAAATCATTTAGTAATATGAGCTTCATAAGTAATGTTTGCTTTGTTAATAGCTATGTCTCCAGCACTTAAAAGAATGCCTGTTACATAGTATATTATCAATAAATATTTGTTGAATATTGAAGTCATATATAGCATCCTATGATCCTTCTTCTCATGAATAGTTAAGGTTTATTTATATCTCAGTCCATTTCGTCTTCTAAGACAGTAATACCAAAGACTGAGTGGCTTTAATAACAAAGTTCGTTTCACACAGTTCTGTAGGCTGGAAGTCCAAGATCAAGATGCCAGTAGATTCGGTGTCCAATGAGAAATTGCTTCCTGGCTCATAGATGGCTATCCTTTGCTGTAATCTTACATGGCAGAAAGGATAAGCAGAGGGAGCTCACTGAGGGATGAAGGGTCTCTTTTGTAAGGCACTAAATTAAAAGATGGTTACTCCTTGGAAGGAAAGTTATGACCAACCTAGATAGCATATTGAAAAGCAGAGACATTGCTTTGCCAACAAATGTCCATCTAGTCAAGGCTATGGTTTTTCCAGTGGTCATGTATGGATGTGAGGGTTGGACTGTGAAGAAAGCTGAGCACTGAAGAATTGATGCTTTTGAACTGTGGTGTTAGAGAAGACTCTTGAGAGTCCCTTGGACTGCAAGGAGATCCAACCAGTCCATCCTAAAGGAGATCAGTCCTGGGTTTTCTTTGGAAGGACTGATGTTAAAGCTGAAACTCCAATACTTTGGCCACCTCATGTGAAGAGTTGACTCATTTGAAAAGACTCTGATGCTGGGAAGGATTAGGGCAGAAGGAGAAGGTGACAACAGAGGATGAGATGGCTGGATGGCATCACGGACTCGATGGATGTGAGTCTGAGTGAACTCTGGGAGTTGGTGATGGACAGGGAGGCCTGGCGTGCTGCGATTCATGGGGTCGCAAAGAGTCGGACATGACTGAGCGACTGAACAGAACTGAGTCCCATTCATGGCTTCCCTGGTGGCTCAGTGGTAAAGACTCTGACTGCCAATGCAGGTTTGATCCCTGGGTCAGGAAGATCCCCTAGAGAAGGAAATAGCAGCCCACTCCAGTATTCTTGTTTGGACAATCCCATGGACAGAGGATCCTGGTGGCCTACAGTCCATGGCGTCACCAAAGAGTTAGACATGACTCAGGGACAAAACAACAATCCCATTCACTAGGGATTTGTCCTAATCACCTCCTGAAGACCCTACCTCCAAATAACATCACATTGTGGAAGAGATTTCAATTTACGTATATTGGGAGGACACAATATTCATTCTCCGGCAATTTCTAAACTACTTACTGTCTTAGCTTATTAGGATTAAACTTGAAATATACATTAAAAATGCTGAGTGCCTCTCCTCAAATATTAAACATTAGTAAGTTCCCTGTTAAAAACTTGAGAAACTAGGTTCTAAGAAGTGAGGAAATTTGGCTGCAGTAGTATGGCTATGAAACAACATAGCTGTCCTCTGGTTTCATACTTTTAGATTTGAGCTCTGTGTGAAACATGCCCCACTCACTGCTGAAGGAGATAACAATGTCAGGACTCCATCTGTGTAAAGAATAGAATCAGAGTATAACATCTATCTGTTGGCAACTGATAAGTTTAATAAAAGTAAGCTAGATTTGTATTGGAGAAATGTTTTACAGTGAAAGAAACTGAGGTAATTTACTTGCACCTCGAAAAGAACACCACGAAAAGACATTATATGCCAGTATTTAACTAGCTCTCATGGAATCATTTAATGATTATTATGACAACCTGATGTTAAAAACACTAGGTCTCATGAAGATGAAAATTATCTGATATTTTTGAGGCTCTAGATACTTTAAAATTCCATTGCAGTGACAAATGACTCCAATTCTCTATAGATTTCAACCATGTTGATATGCCACGTGGATTGCCTGTATCTCTGACACAGAGGGAAAAGAAAGAGCCCCAGGCTAAAGGCACAATCCTTCCTTTCCTGGGCTCTACCATACTATTGCCACAAGGCAAGGAGCAATAGGGCCAACAGAAATACCTGGTGGTCCTTAAATCTTCTGCTCCTGTGTGGCAAGTTTTACTTCTGCTGGCCAAAGCAGAGGTCAGGCTCAACTCCAGTGGTGCAAGGAGGTATATTTATTCCCATAAAAGGTACTTAAAGTCACATGACAATGCACGATGATGTTGATGTATGATTCCTCTTGTGGAAAGGAGGAATAAGTGATTAGAAACAGGCCACATTGTACTACTCTATCTGTATTAGCTCCGCAGAGTCACCATAACAAAGGAGCACACTCTGGGGGCTTAACATGCCCAGTTCTGGAGGCTGGAAATCAGAAACTGAGGACTGGACAGCTCCATGACCCTCTGAGGCTCAGGGAAGAACCCTTCCTTGCCTGTCCTGGCTTCTGCTGGCAGCCGTTCAGCCTTGGCATCCCTTGGGTTGCAGCTTCACCACTCTCATTTCTAACTGTTGTCATGTGGTGTTCTCCCTGTGTGTCTTTCTATTTCTGACTGTTGTCACTTGGTATTCTCCCTGCGTGCCTTCCTGTTTGTGTGGCATCTTCCCCTTTTCATATGGACACTGGGTACAGTGGATTAGGGGTCCATTGTACTCGTCTTAACTTGATTCTCCCTGCAAAGAGTCTGTTTCCAAATAAAGTCACATTCACATTCAAACCAGATACCAGGTTTAGGACTTTAACATATCTTTTGGAGGCACACAATTCAACCAATACACTACCCTAAGCTTATTTCCCAGCTTGTTTTTTTTTTTTTTTTTTTTTAAGTTTTGGCTGCACTGGGTCTTTGTTGTGGTGCATAGCCTCAGCAGTTGCATGTGTGGGCTCTTTAGTTGTGGCACATGGGTTTCTCTAGTTGCAGGATGTGGGTTTAATTGCCCTCTGGCATGTGAGATCTTAGTTCCCAATCAGGGGATCGAACATGTGTCCCCTGCATTGGAAGGTATATTCTCAATGACTGGACAACCAGGGAAGTCCCCACTTCTTATAATGAGGGTCTCTCTCTCCCTCTACCTGTCACCCTCATTGCAAACCATTTACTTTGTTCTAAATCTCTTATTTGTATTCTATGATTGATGGATATCTTGGATATCTTGTTTGTGTCTCTTTGCCAGCGTCTCCAATTTCACAATTGAATTGTACAGTGTTGATCCAAGTATAAGCACTTAGTTAAATTTATTCCTGTTCTTACATAATCTAATAAAACTAGATGCAAGATAAATCAATGGATTTTAATGTAACAGGATATGAAAAGAGCACTAATATGATTTCAGATTCTTCACTGTAACCAGTCTTTGAGAAACCACCACTTGTCCACTTTGGGTTATATAAAAAAAAATAATGTTCACAATATTCTGGAAAGTCTAGGAAAATGCTTACCAGCCTTTACACAGCATTTACAATAGATTGCAATGGGCCCCGTCCATTGCTCATCTCCTCTCTCCTTTACCTTCATCTATCCTTCTGTGTTGGCTTCATCCTTACCAACTGTTACACAAGCTTAGTTCTCTCATGTCAAAACACTAGACACTTTGAAATTCCTGCCTTTCTTCCAACAGTATTTGCCATCATTGACCACTATTTTCTCTTGTTTTCGTGACATCACACTATCCTGATTTTCTTCCTACTTCTTGGAAAACTTCTTTTACCTCCTTTTTAAACTCTTCCTTGTCTGCTGCTGCTGCTAAGTTGCTTCAGTCGTGTCCGACTCTGTGTGATCCCATAGACGGCAGCCCACCAGGCTCCTCTGTCCCTCTTCATCTAACTTCCCCTTAAATATTGATGTTCCTCAGGACTCAATATTGGAGTTTTGCTCCTCTATTTCTGCCCTCTCCTTGGGCAATCAATTATATTTACCCTTTGTTTTCAATTGCTGTCTACATGCTAATGACTCAAATCTCTACTTTTTATCTGATCCTTACCCCTGAGTTTGAGTACTCTTTATGTTAATGATTTTTGCAACTTTTTTCCTAGGCTATCTCCAAAGCAACTGAAGCTCAGCCTACTCTGAACTCAGGTAAACATCTTATGTTTTAAACACTGCCCTCAGTGAATGTCATAGAAATTAGAAGCATTGACTCTGAAACAGTATGGTCAGACCAAATCCTGGCTCCAGCACTTAGTGGCTGTATGATTTATAACAAACTATTTATCTTCTATGTTCCCATTTCTTAATTTGTATGATATGAATATCAGTTGTACATACCTCAAAATTTGTTAATAAGGCTACATGTAGAGGGCTGAGAATGGTGTTAGACAAGTAGAAAATATCAATGAATGTCAACTATTACTTTTTACCCTGATGTACCAACATGAAACCTGGGTGTTCTTATGACAATCTATCCCATATCTGGATAGAACTAACTCCAGTAATTAATCTTTCTCATCTAGTCCTGGCTCCCTCTTGGCAGTCTCCATAATATAGCCAAATCTGTTACCAACAACTTGATTGTATCACTGCCATTCATAAGACTCAATAATGGCTCCCTCATTAGTGTTAGTAGTGGGGTTGAGCTCTCCCAGCATTGGGACAATGAGATGAGAGGCACTCATCTGAGCTGTCTGCTGCAGATCTCCTCCAAGGAAAGACTAGAGAAACCATCAGATTCTACCCACAACTCAGCATGAGGCTCTTAAGATCTGAGGAGGAGGATCTGCCCTATATTCTTTTTCTTCTGATGATTCTTTCAAGGAAATTCAAAAACTCTGAGCCTGGAATAAGGGGAGTCTAGACAAAACAGGGGCTTTCCTGGTGGCTCAGGGGTAAAGAATCTACCTGTCAATGCAGGAGACCCAGGTTGATCCCTAGGTCAGAAAGATCCCCTGGAGGAGAAAGTGACAACCCACTCCAGTTTTCTTGCCTGGAGGATCCCATGGACAGAGGAGCTTGGTGGGTTACAATCTATGGGGTTGCAAAGAGTTGGACACTACTGAGTGCCCGAGCTTGCACACATGCAGATAGAAACAGAACACTCAGATAATCGGTCAGGTGGGGGAAGATGTGACCTGGGTAAACAAGCAAAATTAAAAGGCTAATTATATTACCTTTTTGAAACATTCTTACTAAATGATAGGACTTACTAGTGTTACCAGAGCAAAATTTTAATTGAAAGACTAATTTCTAATTTTTACCATTTGCTGTTTAAATGTTAGTACTATAAAACCAAAACAAAAAGAAAAAAAAGATTTTTCAGTTGAGAATTTTACCTACAGCCTTGTGTCCACTCAAAAGAAATATTTCAGAATGAAATAGACCAGAATGTTTGGCCCCTGGCGTGCTTTCCTAACAATTAAATCGGGCTGCCTCTGCCAGCCATTTCAAAGACATTTCCTGTTTGAAGTATCCTGCCCACTCAATGTGAGAGGATGTAGCTGATTATCCTCCCATAAACAAGGAAAAGGCCTTCAGGTGGTCTGACTTGGAAGAAAAACCTGGCTGAGAGAGAGAGAGGAAGCTTCGGGGTGAAGAGAAAAAGGCATGAAGGAAGCCAGAAAAAGGAAATTTAGTGCATAAAATGAACTGGAAAAGATCCAAACAGAGTGCAGTGGGAAAGTGCTGTTGGCATCCTCATTCTGGGACTGCTGGGCACCGTCTGTGGGTGAAGGAGTGAAGCTGCTCATCTCATCAAAACGAGCTAGTCAAGAAAATGTCAGACTTCGAGTACACTAGCAAAGCATTTTATTGTGAATGTTTTGATTATTTTGTGTAGTGACTAAAGCAAGATGTAAAATGGAGGAAATCCTGAGCTACAAAGAAAAAAATGTGCTGGATGTCACTAGACAGGCCAAGACAGAAGGAAATGTCAACCACTCCAGTATTCTTGCCTGGAGAGTCCCATGGAGAGAGGAGCCTGGCAGACCATGGTCCATGAGTCACAGAGATTCAGACACAACTGAAGTGACTAAGCATGCATGCACACAATAGGGGAGACAGATTGAACTCAGGCCTCCTGGAAAGAAAGGCAGGAATATTTTAAGTGCTGAGATGAACCAGTGGTAATTCCTGGGAGACATCAAGTCCGAGGCGGGTCAACGTGTTTAGGTCACATGTGTTTGCTGATTGGTGTTTATTGAAGTTAAGTTCCTGTACTTCCACAAAGACTGGGAGAGAGGCATACTGTCTCCTTGATGATTATGTTTCAAAGGGATGGCTTTCAGGCCCTTGAGAAAGACATTCTTGGGTTGTAATAGGGCAAGAAGCTTTTAGAAAGATTTATTCAAAGGGACAGAGAAATAATCTATGATGGAAAGTTTTCTAAAGTAAATGCTCTAAGCAAAGAGAGTTCAGGGACCTAAAGTCAGGAGGAAGCCTAGCTAAAGTTTGGTAAAAATGAGTTGTTGCTCAGTTGTGTCTGACTCTTTGCAATCCCATGGACTATGGCCTGCCAGGCTCCTCAGTCCATGGGATTTTCCAGAAAAGAATACTGGAGTGGGCAGCCATTCCCTTCTCCATGGGATCTTCCCAACTTAGGGACCAAACCCGGGTCTCCTGAATTGCAGGCAGATTCTTTATCCTCTGAGCCACCACAGAAGCCCTTTTAACCTATCCTTTTAGTTAACCTGAGAGGTATGTTCCCACATCCAAGGTCAGAGGCGGTGGCCAAGAGGAGCTACCCCACATGCGAGGTCAGGGGTGGTGGCCGAGAGGAGTGTCAGACTTTATTTTTGGGCTCCAGAATCACTGCAGATGGTGACTGCAGCCATGAAATTAAAAGACACTTACTCCTTGGAAGAAAAGTTATGACCAACCTAGATAGCATATTGAAAAGCAGAGATACTACTTTGCCAACAAAGGTCCGTCTAGTCAAGGCTATGGTTTTTCCATTGGTCATGTATGGATGTGAGAGTTGGACTGTGAAGAAGGCTGAGCACCAAAGAACTGATGCTTTTGAACTGTGGTGTTAGAGAAGACTCTTGTGAGTCTTTTGGACTGCAAGGAGATCCAACCAGTCCATCTTAAAGGACTTCAGTCCTGGGTGTTCATTGGAAGGACTGACGTTGAAGCTGAAACTCCAGTACTTGGGCCACCTCATGCGAAGAGTTGACTCATTGGAAAAGACTCTGATGCTGGGAGGGATTGGGGGCAGGAGGAGAAGGGGACAACAGAGGATGAGATGGCTGGATGGCATCACGGACTCGATGGATGTTAGTCTGAGTGAGCTCCAGGAGTTGGTGTTGGACAGGGAGGCCTGGCATGCTGTCATTCATGGGGTTGCAAAGAGTTGGACATGACTGAGCGACTGAACTGAACCGAACTGAACTGAGGGGTATGTTAAGTCCATCTTGGTCAATATGGGTTAGGTTGTCTGATGGAGTGTTTAAAAGACCAGTGAGACCAAGTAAAGATCTAAATGGTTGCTTCTCCAAACATTGAGTATACTCTGATCATGATCATGAGACCTAACACGATGCTCAATGCATAGCAGACACTCAAAACAGTTTTGTTGAGTGAATAAATGAACACAAAATGAATAAATGATTCGATCAGTCCATTCACCATCCCTCTCCCCTGTTAGGAGTTGCTTTGCAAGTTTCTACTCTTGATCGATGGCAAAGACAAATTAATTATCTATATGAAATCCAAAGCTTCATTACTATGGTTGCCATTTTATTTGCTAATATTCATGTTGTTAAATACACTGGCAAACTGCTTTTAACTTCCTTAATGCAAGGTGCTATACAGTCATATGGGGCTTCCTGGTGGCTCAGAGGTTAAAGCATCTGCCTGCAATGTGGGAGACTTGGGTTTGATCCGTGGGTCAGGAAGATCCCTGGAGAAGGAGATGACAACCCACTCCAGTATTCTTGCCGGCGAATCCCATGGACAGAGGAGCCTAGTGGGCTACAGTCCACGGGGTCGCAAAGAGTCAGACACAACTGAGTGACTTCACTTCACTATACATTTTAATTATAAAACCATCTCTTTAACAAAATAGACTATTAATTTTCTTAAAATTTCTCTGAAACTCTCTGTAAAACTCCCTCAGAATTTTTTCTTCTACATTCTATTAATGTTATAGAAATAGAGTTAAATAAATTAAAAAATGAAAACCAAAATAAATAAATAAATGGGTGCTTCTCTAAAAATCAACTCACTAACTTAAATAATACAAGGGAGGCATTGGTTCATGTAACTGAAACTTCTAGGTAAAGTTTCTTTTGATTCTGGGCAGAAAAAGTCTTGTAACCAAACAGAACCCTATGCAGCTTTCCTAGGACAGACTCCTCCATGTCCTCTGCTTACCTCTTGCTTGTAGGACACCTCTAGCCTCCTAAATAGTCTTCAAGTTCCAAAGAAGAAATGTAATCAGAGAAGTGAGAAAATGTAGATGCAGAGCAAAACAGCTAAGTAAGTCAAAATAATAATAGCCATTAAACAAAATCGAGGATCTTGAGTTACCCCAGGAGGTCTAATGGTAATATTTTTAGCTATATCCTTTGAGCTGTGTTGCAGATATTGAAACCCTTCCCAAGTGGAAGAAGTTAATTGTATATTGCCCACAACCACATAGACCCCAGACTGGTTAGAACCAGAAAGTTGATGATGTTAACTCCCAATTACCTTACCACAAATCAATCAGAAGAATGTCCATGAGCTGATCACACACCTTGCAACACCTTGTCTTCAAAAGCCTTTCCCTGAAAGCCAGCAGACAGGCCTTTTAAAAACAAGCTACCTAGACTCCTTGCTTGGTGCCCTGCAGTAATGCTGCTTTTTCCTTCCTCACAACCTGGTGTCAGTAGATTGGCTTTTCTGTGAGAGGGTGAGTGGGCCCAAGTTTGGTTTGGTGAGAGTTCCTTTTTCTCAATATCTCTACTTGGTTTCCTTGATACTGACTCCAGCATGAGCAGTTCTCCCTTAGAGTTTTAAGATGTCGGCCAGTAGTTTCCAGGTTAAAACATTCTTCTCCACATCTGACAGGAAGGGAGTTTTGGCAGCAGCTCAGGAAAAGAAGGAGCTTTTCTTTCCTTGAAGCCTAGCAAATATCTCCTTGAGCCCTTTGGGGGCTTGTCAAGTCACATGTTTATCCCTGAAGCAGTCATATGGCCAGGGAGATAGACTTAGCCGATTTCCTTGAGTTAGGGGTAGATTCCATCAGTTTGCTTGAGCTGTTGTAACAAAGTGCCACAAACTGTGTGACTTAATGGACATTTATTCTCTTACAGTTTTGTAGGCAAGAAGTTCAAAATCAAGGTGTTGGTAGGACAATGATTTCCTGAAGGCTCTAGGGGAGAATTTGTAGCATGCCTTTCTCCTGACACCTGGTTTCTGCCAACAGTCCTTGGCATTCCTTGATTTGCAGCTGCACAACTCTATCTCTGTCTCTGTTGCTACATGGAATTCTTCTTCATGTGTTTGTGTCCAAATTTCTCTCTTTTATTAAAGTTACCAGTTATATTTGATTTGTAGTTGCTTAGTTGCTAAGTTGTTTAGTTGCTAATCTGGCTCTTTGTGACTCCATGGACTGTAGCCTGCTTGGCTCCTTCTGTCTATGGGATTTTCCAGGAAAGAATACTGGAGTGGGTTGCCACTTCCTTCTCCATGGGATCTTCCTGACATTTGGGCTTACTCAAATGAACTCAAATGACCTCATCTTACTTGATTCTATCTACAAAAGCTCTATTTCCTAATAAAAAGTTATATTCTCCGGTACTGAAGGTTAAGACTCTCTGTGTGTGTGTGTCCATAATTAAATCCATAACAGGATGAATTCATTTATCAAGACTTCTTTGGTTATTAGAAGGGGTAAATGGATGGTGCAGAGGCAACAGAAAAACACGGATACATTACTGTTAGAAATAGTCATAATTATAGCCATTCTGCTCTCTGAATTCCATTTATTAGTTCAGTTCAGTGCAGTGCAGTCACTCAGTCATGTCTCACTCTTTGGGACCCCATGAATCGCAGCACACCAGGCCTCCCTGTCCATTACCAACTCCCGGAGTTCGCTCAGACTCACGTCCATCGAGTCAGTGATGCCATCCAGCCATCTCATCCTCTGTTGTCCCCTTCTCCTCCTGCCCCCAATCCCTCCCAGCATCAGAGTCTTTTCCAATGAGTCAACTCTTCGCGTGAGGTGGCCCAAGTACTGGAGTTTCAGCTTTAGCATCATTCCTTCCAAAGAACACCCAGGACTGATCTCCTTCAGAATGGACTGGTTGGATCTCCTTGCAGTCCAAGGGACTCTAAGAGTCTTCTCCAACACCACAGTTAAAAAGCATCAGTTCTTTAGTGCTCAGCTTTCTTCACAGTCCAACTCTCACATAGCCTTGAATAGACAGACATTTTTTGGCAAAATAATGTCTTTGCTTTTCAATATGCTATCAAGGTTAGTCATAACTTTACTTCCAAGGAGTAAGCATCTTTTAATTTCATGGCTGCAATCACCATCAGCAGTGATTTTGGAGCCCAGAAAAATAGTCAGCCACTGTTTCCACTGTTTCCTCATCTATCTGCCATGAAGTGATAGGACCAGATGCCATGATCTTCGTTTTCTGAATGTTGAGCTTTAAGCCAACTTTTTCACTCTCCTCTTTCACTTTCATTCAAGAGGATTTTTAGTTCCTCTTCACTTTCTGCCATAAGGGTGGTGTCATATGCATATCTGATGTTATTGATATTTCTCCTGGCAATCTTGATTCCAGCTTGTGTTTCTTCCAGTCCAGCGTTTCTCATGATGTACTCTGCATAGAAGTTAAATAAGCAGGGTGACAATATACAGCCTTGACGTACTCCTTTTCCTATTTGGAACCAGTCTGTTGTTCCATGTCCAGTTCTAACTGTTGCTTCCTGACCTGCATGTAGGTTTCTCAAGAGGCAGGTCAGGTGGTCTGGTATTTCCATCTCTTTCAGAGTTTTCCACTGTTGACTGTGATCCACTCAGTCAAAAGCTTTGGCATAGTCAATAAAGCAGAAATAGATGTTTTTCTGGAACTCTCTTGCTTTTTCCATGATCCAGTGGATGTTGGCAATTTGATCCCTGGTTCCTCTGCCTTTTCTAAAACCAGCTTGAACATCTGGAAGTTCACGGTTCACGTATTGCTGAAGCCTGGCTTGGAGAATTTTGAGCATTACTTTACTAGCATGTGAGATGAGTGCAATTGTGCAGCAGTTTGAGCATTCTTTGTGATTGCCTTTCTTTGGAATTGGAATGAAAACTGACCTCTTCCAGTCTTGTGGCCGCTGCTGAGTTTTCCAAATGCTGGCATATTGAGCGCAGTGCTTTCACAGTGTCGTCTTTCTTAGTTCAGTAGCCCTCTTTATCTAAAAATTCCCACCTCAATAATTCTCCCATCCACTCACCACACTGCCTCACTTCCCTGTTTGGCCTGCATTGCAAGGTTTTCATTACAATCTCTCTCTTGCACATGCTCTCAGTTATACTTGTGTCCTTCATTGGTGAAATGCATTGTATAACACTATGACCCTGGCTAAATCTGATTCTTGGCTAGCTCTGCTCCTGAACCAAGCCTCTGAACATGGCTAGAGAAAAACACATTTGATTGCTGACTAATACCACTTAAAATTTATGACTTCAAACCTCAAATGGTCACTCAATACTGCTGAACCATCCTGTTTTATACATTTTTCTTAGTGATCAAATTTCCCACTCTTTCACATCTTCCCCTTTTTTCAAACCTCCTCCACTCATCTCACAATCCTAGTGTCCACCCAATGCCCTTGTGTCTTATTCATTGATAAAAAGAAGGAAACAGAATAGCATATTTTAATCCACCAATTATGAAATCTACCAAAATTCCCAGAGCTGTACTCATATGCTTTGCTGTCCCTCCTGGAGCAGTAGACTATCTGTACTCCCCTGAGGGCAGACTCACCTCTCTGTGCCCTTTGCTTCTGCCAATCCCCTCTGCCCAACACTGTCTCTCTCCATTTATAGGATTATTTCCATAAGCATATAATATACCACCATAGCTCCATTATTTGAAAAGTTCTCACCTGTCTTCATATTTTTCTGAAAGTTTTGGGTGACTTTCTGCTTCCTTTGAGAACAAAAAATCATGAAAGATCTAGACTCAGCTGGTCTCCACTGTCTGCTCCAATTGGACTCGTCACCAAGACTCAATTTAAGCAGCTCTTGTAAAGGCCTCACCCACCTCTACCTTGTCAAATCCATCGGCCATTCTCAGTCTTTATCTTACCCTCTTGGCAGTTTTGATACAGTTGTTTACTTCTTTCTTTTGGAAACACCCCCTTCCATTTCAGGAAACCACACATTCTGAGAACTACACATTCACAGTTAGACCACATGCTTGGGAGTACTGGCCACTCCTCTCACTGCTTCTCTCTTCCCGACATCTAAATGTTGAAATGCCCCAGGGTGTGATCCTCAGCCTGCCATTCTCTCCAAATATACTCCCTAGGTCATGTCAGTCATTCCATGGCTTTGTATGTCATTCAATGCTGCTGAATCCTTTATTTCTATCTCTGGTCCTTACCTCTACCCTGAACTCATATTTTTGGCTACCTATTTTTTATTCTGTTTAGATCTCTGCTAAGTATCAACAAAGAACAGAAATGGTATGGACCTAACAGAAGCAGAAGATATTAAGAAGAGGTGGCAAGAATACACAGAAGAACTGTACAAAAAGATCTTCATGACCAAGATAATCACGATGGTGTGATCACTCATCTAGAGCCAGACATCCTGGAATGTGAAGTCAAGTGGGCCTTAGAAAGCATCACTATGAACAAACCTAGTGGAGGTGATGGAATTCCAGTGGAGCTATTTCAAATCCTGAAAGATGATGCTGTGAAAGTGCTGCACTCAATATACCAGCAAATTTGGAAAACTCAGCAGTGGCCACAGGACTGGAAAAGGTCAGTTTTCATTCCAATCCCAAAGAAAGGTAATCACAAAGAATGCTCAAACTACTGCACAATTTCAGTCATCTCACACGCTAGTAAAGTAATGCTCAAAATTCTCCAAGCCAGGCTTCAGCAATACGTGAACTGTGAACTTGCAGATGTTCAAGCTGGTTTTAGAAAAGGCAGCGGAACCAGAGATCAAATTGCCAACATCCACTGGATCATGGAAAAAGCAAGAGACTTCCAGAAATACATCTATTTCTTCTTTATTGACTATGCCAAAGCCTTTGACTGTGTGGATCACAATGAACTGTGGAAAATTCTGAGAGAGATGGGAATACCAGACTACCTAACCTGCCTCTTGAGAAACCTATATGCAGGTCAGGAGGCAACAGTTAGAACTGGACATGGAACAACAGACTGGTTCCAAATAGGAAAAGGAGTACGTCAAGGCTGTATACTGTCACCCTGCTTATTTAACTTCTATGCAGGGTACATCATGAGAAACGCTGGACTGGAAGAAACACAAGCTGCAATCAAGATTGCTGGGAGAAATATCAGTAACTTGAGATATATAGATGACACCACCCTTATGGCAGAAAGTGAAGAGGAACTAAAAAGCCTCTTTGTTTTTCTTTCAAAGCACCTAACACTTTCTTTGAAGAAGGCAATGGCACCCCAGTCCAGTACTCTTGCCTGGAAAATCCCATGGATGGAGGAGCCTGATGGGCTGCAGTCCATGGGGTCACGAAGAATCAGACACGACTGAGTGACTTCACTTTCACTTTTTACTTTCATGCATTTAAGAAGGAAATGGCAACCCACTCCAATGTTCTTGCCTGGAGAATCCCAGGGACAGGGGAGCCTGGTGGGCTGCTGTCTCTGGGGTCATACAGAGTCAGACACAACTGAAGCGACTTAGCAGCAGCAGCAGAAGCAACACTTCCTGAATATCATATTTTATACTTATTTTTATCTTCTATATCCTCAGTACCTAGAATAGAGAGTGATGACTGTAAGTAAGAGGTGCTCAATAAACATGGCTTGAATAATAATAATAATAATCATATTACCAATAGCTTATACTCAAACTTATATGAGCCATGGACTTGGAAGAAAGGTTATGACCAACCTAGATAGCATATTCAAAAGCAGAGACATTACTTTGCCGACTAAGGTCCATCTAGTCAAGGCTATGGTTTTTCCAGTGGTCATGTATGGATGTGAGAGTTGGACTGTGAAGAAGGCTGAGCGCCGAAGAATTGATGCTTTTCAACTGTGGTGTTGGAGAAGACTCTTGAGAGTCCCTTGGACTGCAAGGAGATCCAACCAGTCCCTTCTGAAGGAGATCAACCCTGGGATTTCTTTGGAAGGAATGATGCTAAAGCTGAAACTCCAGTACTTGGGCCACCTCATGTGAAGAGTTGACTCACTGGAAAAGACTCTGATGCTGGGAGGGATTGGGGGCAAGAGGAGAAGGGGACGACCGAGGATGAGATGGCTGGATGGCATCACGGACTTGATGGATGTGAGTCTGAGTGAACTCCGGAAATGGTAACGGACAGGGAGGCCTGGGGTGCTGCGATTCATGGGGTTGCAAAGAGTCGGACACGACTGAGTGACTGAACTGAACTGAACTAAACTGAACTGAACTTAGTGCTCCACATAAATTATTTCAGCCCTATAATGTAAGTTTCATCATTATTCCATTTAAGGGATTAGCAAATTGAAACTGACACAGTGTCACAGTTACTAAGTGGTAGAGACTGAAAACTCTGAAACCCTGAAAACCCTGGCGCTCAGGTTTTAGAACCTTGCTCTTGAACATTCTTCCTTTCCGAATGCCATACCACCTTATCCTAAATTTTAAACCCTACCACAAACCCAGAGAAGTTCCCTGCTCCCTCTTAGAAGTGAAAGTGGAGACTAATTGTGCTAGTGTGCCTGCATGCTCTTGGCACATTCCCCAGCTTCACATTCCAAATCCAGTCTCCAGGTCCTTCTTTCCTCATTGCTTCCTAAAGGCATTTTGCCTTTGCTTCCTGTCTTTACATTTGCTCCCAGGTGCCCCTGGCACAACCTATTAACTCTTTTAAGAGTTCTTGTGCTTCTTGTCTCCGAGAATTGTCAGGTCAATTTTCAGTCTTATCATATTGCCACAAAGATGTGAATGCATACTTTCGTGTATGAGTGAATGCATTTACATTAAAGGAACTGAGTTCCCCTAAATAAATCGACATTGGATATAACTACTAAGACCTTAGGCCTCTACTGGAACTCAGCAGCTATTTGATTAATCAGTAAATGAGTACTCAAAACCTAAATAACCCTATTTTTCACTTTTTAAAATGAATTTAATATTAGTTTTTACTTCGAGAATAACTATACTTGTACTTAGTGGAACTTAATTTATATGTTTCAACTGCAAAGAATGCTGTTTATTTGTGGATCTCACTTATAAATAAGCAGAGGAGTGATTTGGAAGGATTTTCCTCTTCTACGTGTGTCTGAAATTTTGGGGTTTTTAGGATGAGCTAGAAATGGAAGAATCAGGCAAATTATTATAAGTGCTCGTTATCATTACTTTACGACTGAATACCTGTCTCTTTAGAGCAGAGTCTGTATGATGCTGCCCTATGCTTCTCTCCGGTGTTTCACTTTATTCTACCTACCATTCTGCAGAATAGTCACCAGATTTTGCAGACAGAAAATAACCCTTTAGGCATTTTAAAAAATAGCACGTTCACTTTTAATTTGAGGGCAGCTCACTTCCCTTGTTTATGCTGAAAGCCTCTTCTTTTAGAGAACTTTCTCTCGATCCCTTTGGATAATTAAATAACTGGTCTTGTTCACTGCTCTTTTGGACCTGGAGGCTTGCCCTGATTCAGCAGCTGATTTTGATGCAGATTTTAAGATAAATCCACTAGTTAAGATAGATCTGCTTTCCAGTTTCCTTAGATAATATATGTGAAGGACCTGCAGACTCCACTGGCCAAATCAATTGTGAAATTAACTAAAAAGCTAAAATGAGGCTTCTCTCATTTGTCTTTGAAGAAAAAGCATTGACAATATTGTCTATAAAGGAAACCAGTGGCTGTCTCTTCTAAAGAAATGAGTCCCTTTATCTCTGAATACCAAGGCTAATTCTTTTTAGGACTGTCCACTCTTTTCCCATTTAGCTTCTAAAAGTATGATGTTCTTGCATTCTTGCAACACACAGAATCACAGTTTCATGCATATCATCTCTGGCACACACGTTTATGAACTCAGGAACACAGCTGTCCTGAAACTCTCTCTGGGCCAAAGTTGAGAATGATTTACTTGGAGTCAGTTTGCCAACCACAGAGTCTACAAATCTGCTGATTCACTCAGTTCTTGAAGAAAAATCAATTGTGTCAAATCATCTTGCACTATGATAGGAAACATTGTGAGCAGAAGTCAATTCAATATTAATTTAGTACTTTGTATTTGACACCACTTGACACTGAACTAAAGCTGACTCTCTGGCCGCATAAAACAGCGTGATGGGCTGCACTTCTATCATTTCACTGCTACCCACTACTCTTTATGCCACACTACTACCTCCGCTGTAACGGCTGCTCCTGCCGCTTCTATGGCTACTGCATAAAGTTTATAAGGTACCCAGTATGTGATAGGCACATTTTGGATCATTTCTACTTAATACAACAGCTCTTATCATGTAAGAACTATTAATATGTCTAATATAAATTTACAAGTCAAAGCATAAAGCAGTTAGGTAACTTGCTCAAAGTCACATAGCTAGTAGTGAAGAATGGGGCTACGAGTTCTAATTTCAGACCTTTGCACTACCTGTACTCAGCATCTTAGTAACAATATCAGATGGTAGATGCATCAAAAGAATATTTACTTTGTATATTTTAATGTATTAATAGTATAAGCGATCTGAGTGATTTGTCAACATGAGCTGCATATAAATTGTATTCTTTTTTGTTCTTTGTTATCTTCAAGATGACTTTTTTTCAATAAAATTTTTTTTATTTTACATTGGAGCGTAGTTGATTAACAGTGTTAATTTCAGGTGTACAGTTAAGTGATTCAGTTATGCATATAAATGTATCCTAGTTTTCACATTCTCTTTCTGGTTCAGTTCAGTCCAGTCACTCAGTCATGCCTGACTCTTTGTGACCCCATGGGCTATAGCACACCAGGCTTCCCTGTCCATCACCAACTCCTGGAGCTTATGCAAACTCATGTCCATTGAATCGGTGTTGCCATCCAACCTTCTCATCCTCATCCTCCTTCTCCTCTATAGAATATTGAGCAGAATTCCCTGTGTTATACAGTAGGTCCTTGTTGGGTATCTATTTTATACATAGTAGTGTGTACATCCCAAACTCCCTGTCATATTGTTTTATTTTTTCAATTAAATGTATAAAATCATCCACGCTTGCCAGCAGGACTATCTCATACCACTGCTGCTGCCTCTTAAGTCACTTCAGTTGTGTCTGACTCTGTGCAACCCCATAGACAGTTGGATTATCGTCCCAGTACTGTCCTGCTTGTGTCCCCCTCAGTGCCATACGCTGTTGCTTTTGATGGCTAGTTCTGCATCATATACAGAGGTTAGCTCATATGTTACGGTGGCCAAAAGTTCATTCGAAGTTTTTCATTAAGATGTTGTAGGAGAATCTGAACAAACCTTCTTGCCAACCTGGTAATTGTATCTTACCAGTTCATCCATTCAGCAACTGTTTTTAGTGACCACTTAGTATGTGCTGGGCCCTGGGCTGTGCTACCAGCTGGAATACAAAAATGTCAAGAGAAACAAACTCCTTTCTTTACGGAGATTACCCTAGCGAGAAGGTAAAGAAATAAGCAAATACCTACGTAAAATATCTACTGATCATTAGTAGTGCCACAGAAAAGAAGCAGGAAGTGGGGTGTAGATCTATTAAAGGGCATTGGGAAGAACATCTGTAAGGAGGGACCATTTGAACTGAGACCTGCCGTTACAAAAATGTTCTGAAATTAGATTATGGTGATGGTTGTCCAACTCTGAATATGCTAAAGAAACATGAATTGTATGATTTGGCATGATGAATATTATGGAGTGTAAATTGTGTATCAATATAACTGTTATTAAAAAACCAGATATGGAAATCCAACAGAGATATGACCAAAGTAGACTGTCCTGTATTTTCATTTACCTTTTGAGGAGTCTATCGTATGAATTGGGTAAATTCTCAGTGTTTCCCCACTGTTTTGAGATTTGGCTTTCTTGAGTGGGTTGTCTATTTTCTCCCTGTGGTACAGCTTTCATATTTCTACTGCCGTTTTCTCCCCGTTGTTCTGTATTCCTATGAGCTTAGGCCCTTAAAAAATTCACTGTGCTATGGTTTTGATGAGGTTCAGGGCAAAGCAAAATTAGTGGCGTGTATTCAATCTGTAATCTTATCTAAAAATTTTCACTATATTTTCAACATGATTACTACTTGTATGATGAATGCATTTGTTCTGTTGCCAACTACTTAATTTTCTTATCACTTCTAGTAGTTTTTCAATTTTCTTGGATATTCCAAGTATATGATTATATCAAGTGCATATCATAATTATGCCTAAATTTTGCCAGTATTTGTGTATTATATCTTATGGCTTATACTTCTAGAAAATGTGAAATAGTAGTGATGATACTGGTTGTTTTATTTATTTATTCTCCGTAAAGGTTTATGGGATTCTTTAAAAATTTTAGCAGAAAGCATGGTGGCTTGGTTTGAAAAAGCATCTGTACAAAAACAAAACAAGCAGGAAAAATAACGATAGCAAACTGAGATCTGGATAATGGAAGAAGCCAGCCACATAAAGAGGCAAGGGAAGACCATTTCATTTAGCAGTAAGTCAGTAAAAGGAAGGAGACAAGTGTGGTGAAACTTGGTGACCCTGGGAAAGAGTGGATGGGCTGGAGCTGTAAATGTGGGCATGTCCAACCGCGTAGTGATTTCTAGAGCACAGGGGCAAGGTAAACATCGAGAGGACAGTTCCTTGCCATTTCTGGTTAACAGCGTGCTTTTGTGATGTACTGAAATCTTCACTGGTCACCTCAGCTTCTAGCTGTCTGGTCTGCCACCTCCACTGCCCGTTGCTGCCCGCTCCAGTGCACTGGGTCAGATCGCTCTGGAGGGTAGTGGTGGGGCTTGAGAAGCGCAATGCTGCTGCTGTCTCTGGGGCTAGGCTGTGGCTCTCACTTTACTAGTGGCCTGTGCAGTCTGCCGTGTGGTCTTCTGCTACAGGGTCACCGTGTCCTGCAGAGTGGCTTCTCTTCCTTCCCACCCTCCCTGCTGCCAGTCTGCTGGTGAGCTCACAGCCAGGGTCTTCCTCTATCCTCTTCATCCTCCTTGGAGGGTGTGGGGATATGCCTCTCTCTGCTTAACTATGTCATCCTGCAATTTCTACTTTGCTGTTGCCATTCTGTTTTGTTGTTAAGACACTTGATATTTTTTTATAAATTTTTCTTTGGAAAGTAAGATAGGGGCCCTCTGCTTGGGCAAGGATTTTCTGATCGTTTTTGACATTACCATTCTGAATTGTTCAACCTAGGATATGGGAGCAGATATGGGAAGCCAAACAAGCACTTTGATCTTTACCTGTTCTCTTTTTCTCTTCTCTCCCCAATCCTAGAAAGACATTTTACTCACCTGTGAAGGTATTGCCCATTTTTTCTGCTCCCTGTTCCCTGCATTGTAGCTTCCAGTGAAACTTTGTGCTCAGACTTCCTTGCTGTTAATGCATGGAGTGAAACTTTGGGGATGTACTTTCCTTTCTCAACAAAAACTGGCTATTTTATCAATAGTCTAAGTGGAAATACAAAGTCGAGTAATGATATCTAAGTTCTAGGCTGGGTTCAGCTCTTTCTATGGAAGACTCACGTGCTTGAGTCTGTGGGTATCGGGAGTTGTGCAAACTGTTCAGTTCAGTCACTCAGTCATGTTCCTCTTTGCAACCTCATGGACTGCAGCACGCCAGGCCTCCCTGTCCATCACCAACTCCTGGAGCATGCTCAAGCTCTTGTCCTTCAAGTCAGTGATGCTATCCAACCATCTTATCCTCTGTCATCCCCTTCTCCTCCTGCCTTCAATCTTTTCCAACATCAGGGCCTTTTCTAATAAGTCAGTTCTTCTCATCAGGTGGCCAAAGTATTGGAGTTGCAGCTTCAGCATCAGTCTTTCCAATGAGTATTCAGGGCTGATTTCCTTTAGGATGGACTGGTTGAATCTCCTTGCAGTCCAAGGGACTCTCAAGAGTCTTCTCCAGCACCATGGGAAAAAAGCATCAATTCTTTGGAACTCAGCTTTCTTTATAGTCCAAGTCACACATCCATATATGACTACTGGAAAAATCATAGCTTTGACTAGATGGACATTTGTAAGCAAAGTAATGTCTCTGCTTTTTAATATGCTGCCTAGGTTGTTCATAGCTTTTCTTACAAGGAGCAAGCATCTTTTAATTTCATGGCTACAATCACCATCTGCAGTGATTTTGGAGCCCAAGAAAATAAAGTCTGTCACTGCTTCCATTGTTTCCACATCTGTTTGCCGTGAAGTGATGGGACTAGAGTTTTAAGCCAGCTTTTTCACTCTCCTCTTTCACTTTCATCAAGAGGCTCGTTAGTCCCTCTTCACTTCTTGCCTTAACCGTTGTGTCTTCTGCATATCAGAGGTTTTTAATATTTATCCTGCCAATCTTGATTTGAGCTTGTGCTCCATCCAACCCAGCATTTTGCATGATGTACTCTGCATGTAAGTTAAATAGAGTGACAATATACAGTCTTAACATACTCATTTCCCAATAGGCAAACTGACTTACATGTTCAGTTCAGTTTAATCGCTCAGTCGTGTCCAACTCTTTGCGACCCCATGAATCTCAGCTCGCCAGGCCTCCCTCTTCATCACCATCTCCCGGAGTTCACTCAAACTCAAGTCCATCGAGCCCGTGATGCCATCCAGTCATCTCATCCTCGGTCGTCCCCTTCTCCTCCTGCCCCAATCCTTCCCAGCATCAGAGTCTTTTCCAATGAGTCAGCTCTTCGCATGTGGTGGCCAAAGTACTGGAGTTTCAGCTTTAGCATCATTCCTTCCAAAGAACTCTCAGGGCTGATCTTCCTTCAGAATGGACTGGTTGGATCTCTTTGCAGTCCAAAGGACTCTCAAGAGTCTTCTCCAACACCACAGTTCAAAAGCATCAATTCTTTGGCACTCAGACTTCTTCACAGTCCAACTCTCACATCCATACTTGACCACAGGAAAAACCATAGCCTTGACTAGACGGACTTTAGTCGGCAAAGTAATGTCTCTGCTTTTGAATATACTGTCTAGGTTAGTCATAACTTTTCTTCCAAGGAGTAAGCGTCTTTGAATTTCATGGCTGTAGTCACAGTCTGCAGTGATTTTGGAGCCCCCAAAATAAAGTCAGACACTATTTCCTCTGTTTCCCCATCCATTTCCCATAAAGTGATGGGACCAGATGCCATGATCTTCGTTTTCTGAATGTTGAGTTTTAAGCCAACTTTTTCACTCCTCTTTCACTTCCATCAGGAGGCTTTTTAGCTCCTGTTCACTTTCTGCCATAAGGGTGGTGTCATCTGCATATCTGAGGTTATTGATATTTCTCCTGGCAATCTTGATTCCAGCTTGTGTTTCTTCCAGTCCAGCGTTTCTCATGATGTACTCTGCATAGAAGTTAAATAAGCAGGGTGACAGTATACAGCCTTGACGTACTCCTTTTCCTATTTGGAACCAGTCTGTTGTTCCATGTCCAGTTCTAACTGTTGCTTCCTGACCTGCATACAGATTTCTCAAGAGGCAGGTTAGGTACTCTGGTATTCCCATCTCTTTCAGCATTTTCCACAGTTAATTGTGATCCACACAGTCAAAGGCTTTGGCATAGTCAATAAAGAAGAAATAGATGTTTTTCTGGAACTCTCTTGCTTTTTCCATGATCCAGCGGATGTTGGCAATTTGATCTCTGGTTCCGCTGCTTTTTCTAAAACCAGCTTGAACATCAGGGAGTTCACGGTTCACGTATTGCTGAAGCCTGGCTTGGAGAATTTTGAGCATTACTTTACTAGCATGTGAGATGAGTGCAATTGCGCAGTAGTTTGAGCATTCTTTGGCATTGCCTTTCTTTGGAATTGGAATGAAAACTGACCTTTTCCAGTCCTGTGGCCACTGCTGGGTTTTCCAAATTTGCTGGCATAGTGAGTGCAGCACTTTCACAGCATTTATCTTTCAGGATTTGAAACAGCTCAACTGGAATTCCATCACCTCCACTAGCTTTGTTCGTAGTGATGCTTTCTAAGGCCCACTTGGCTTCACATTCCAAGATGTCTGGCTCTAGATAAGTGATCACACCATCGTGATTATCTGGGTCATGAAGATCTTTTTAGTACAGTTCTTCCGTGTATTCTTGCCACCTCTTCTTAATATCTTCTGCTTCTGTTAGGTCCAGACCATTTCTGTTCTTTATCAAGCCCATCTTTGCATGAAATGTTCCCTTGGTATCTCTAATTTTTTTGAAGAGATCTCTAGTCTTTCTCGTTCTGTTCTTTTCCTCTATTTCTTTGCATTGATCACTGAAGAAGGCTTTCTTATCTCTTCTTGCTATTCTTTGGAACTCTGCATTCAGATGCCTATATTTTTCCTTTTCTCCTTTGCTTTTCGCCTCTCTGCTTTTCACAGCTATTTGTAAGGCCTCCCCAGACTGCCATTTTGCTTTTTGCATTTCTTTTCCATGAGGATGGTCTTGATCCCTGTCTCCTGTACAATGTCACAAACCTCATTCCATAGTTCATCAGACACTCTGTTTATCAGATCTAGGCCCTTAAATCTATTTCTCACTTCCACTATATAATCATATGGGATTTGATTTAGGTCATACCTGAATGGTCTAGTGGTTTTCCCTACTTTATTCAATTTCAGTCTGATTTGGTAATAAGGAGTTCATGATCTGAGCCACAGTCAGCTCCTGATCTTGTTATTGTTGACTGCATAAAGCTTCTCCATCTTTGGCTGCAAAGAATATAATCAATCTGATTTTGACATGGACCATCTGGTGATGTCCATGTGTAGAGTCTTCTCTTGTGTTGTTGGAAGAGGGTGTTTGCTATGTCCAGTGCATTTTCTTGGCAAAACTCTATTAGTCTTTGCCCTGCTTCATTCTGCATTCCAAGGCCAAATTTGCCTGTTACTCCAGGTGTTTCTTGACTTCCTACTTTAGCATTCCAGTCCCCTATAATGAAAAGGACATCTTTTTTGGATGTTAGTTCTAAAAGGCCCTGTAGATCTTCATAAAACCATTCAACTTCAGCTTCTTCAGCATTACTGGTTGGGGGCATAGACTTGGATAACTGTGATATTGAGTGGTTTGCCTAGGAAATGAACAGAGATCATTCTGTCGTTTTTGAGATGCATCCAAGTACTGCATTTCAGACTCTTTTGTTGACCATGATGGCTACTCCATTTCTTCTGAGGGATTCCTGCCTGCAGTAGTAGATATAATGGTCATCTGAATTAAATTCACCCATTCCAAGCCATGCTCACAGAAAACTAGTCAGTCTAATCACACTAGGACCACAGGCTTGTCTAACTCAATGAAACTAAGCCATGCCTGTGGGGCAACCCAAGACGGGTGGGTCATGGTGGAGAAGGCAGACAGAACGTGGTCCATTAGAAAAGGGAATGGCAAGCCACTTCAGTATTCTTGCCTTAAGAACCCCAGGAACAGTATGAAAAGGCAAAATGAAAGGATACCAAAAGAGGAACTCCCCAGGTCATTAGGGTGCCCAATATGCTACTGGAGATCAGTGGAGAAATAACTCCGGAAAGAATGAAGAGTTGGAGCCAAAGCAAAAACAAGACCCAGTTGTGCATGTGACTGGTGATAGAAGCAAGATCCGATGCTGTAAAGAGCAATATTGCATAGGAACCTGGAATGTCAGGTCCATGAATCAAGGCAAATTGGAAGTGGTCAAACAAGAGATGGCAGGGGTGAGCGTTGACATACTAGGAATCAGTGAACTAAAATGGACTGGAATGTGTGAATTTAACTCAGATGACTTACATGTAAAAACACACTTATCATAAGAAGACATTACCTGTTTAATGTCTTAACAGGATTATTCTTTCCTAATACATGGTGTGGAGAAGGTTTTGAGGCTGAGTCAGGTTAACTGGTCAGCATGATGAGTGATTGGTACAGCAGGAGTGCAGTGGGTTCTTGGTGCTGGTCTAACATAACCACAGTCTAGTAAAGCAACAGGTATTAACAGTTATTAGGTATCTGCCCTTTCCAAGCTAGCTCTTGTAACACAGGAGGGAATTGAGACCAGCCTTACTCCCATGTCACATTCCAAGAATAGATATTAAGTACTTTTATTCAATCATGGTGATTCTAATTTAGTTGTGACATCTTTTCAATAATCTAACTTACGCTGTCTGTGCATTTCCCCAGATCACTTTCATTAATAAAGGGTATTAGCGTAACCTAGCTTCAGTTCAGTTCAGTTCAATTCAGTCGCTCAGTCATGTCTGACTCTGCAATCTCATGGACTGCAGCACGCCAGGCCTCCCTGTCCATCACCAACTCCCAGAGTTTACTCACACTCAGGTCAATTGAGTCGGTGATTCCATCCAAATACCTCATCCTCTGTTGTCCCCTTCTCCTCCCGCCCTCAATCTTTCCCAGCATCAGGGTCTTTTCCAATGAGTCAGTTCTTTGCATCAGGTGGCCAAAGCATTGGAGTTGCAGCTTCAGCTTCAGTCTTTCCAGTGAATATTCAGGACTGATTTCCTTTAGGATGGACTGGTTGGATCTCCTTGCAAGTCCAACGGACTCTTAAGAGTCTTCTCCAACACCACAGTTCAAAAGCATCAATTCTTTGGTGCTCAGCTTTCTTATGTCCAACTCTCACATCCATACATGACTACTGGAAAAAGCCTACCTTAGTGGTACTGAAATATTGTTCTTTCATTTCATGCCTAGGAAAGAGTGTCCCCCACATCTCTCCTTTTGGGTGTGCCAGAGAAGCCTGCAACCCTACTGCTTCTAACAGCCTTCTTGTGACTAAGGTAAGATGGTCTTTGGGGAGAAGCAGATCAAAGTTATGGCAGAAAAGGGAGAGAAAATGGGTCTTGGTAAACCAGACAGTTCTGAAGTCTCCTTTACTTTTGAACTTACTGTCATGTGAGACAATACAGGTCCCAATTGCTTCAGTCAATTTGAGACAGGATTAAAAAAATTTTTTTTTTTTTTTTTTCTACCCACATCATTTATCTGGCATAAATGTGTTTGAGAAAGTAGCAGATTGGTGCCAGAGAATTAACATCCCAACTAGAGATGCTGAAGCAATGAATTAAAAAGCCAAAAGTAATAGAGGATAATCTGGGGAGGAGGGGAAAGTGGGAGTGGGTGGAAAAAGCCCCTTGTTTCTCTAGCACTTTAACAACAGTTGATCTGTAAGCTGTGCTTCAAGTTGTGATGTGCAAAGGGTAGGCATGTTACAGTTTGGGTTAGGGGAAGTGAGGAATGAAAGTAACTAATGTTTACTGAGAATTTACATTGTTGGCGCTGATTTTCACTTTGGATACACTACCACATTTTTTGCTTCTCAGCAAAGAGATGGATGCCTAGAGATAGAAACCTGAGACGCTAAGTAATCTTCCCATAATTACACAGCTAGTATGATCTGATCCCAGTTCAAGCTCATCTACCATCCACAGTGCTTTGTAAAACCTTCACCATCTATAGCATGATTTAATAATTTAAGAAGGCAGGAAAGTACAGAATGCATATTTAAAAGGGTCCCATCAAATACTAATGTAAGAGGAAGTGTATCTCTTAGCTCTAAGGAACATTTGCTAATTCCAAATAGCTTCAGAATAACTAATTTCTTAAGGTTTTAAAGCATTTGTACTAATTGTTTCAGTGTTTTAAGAGCAGAGTACCCTGAACATTTGAATATTTACTTATTACAAGACTGACAAAAAAATCAGTCATCTGATAGATATCAGCTTGAAAGTCTGTAAACCCTCATGCTTGGAGATCAGGGAAGTCCACTTACTTCTCTTATGCTGCCCAGTACTACAAAGCTGGGGGAGATGAATGGAGCCCTGGTGCTTGATGGACTCCTCCAAATTTTGCTGGAATTTTTGAAAAGATAATGAAGCAGGAGAATTTAAAGGAGATTAATTGTATAATATCCTTTCCCAATGCTGTCCTTTCCTTCTGATCTTTGCTCTTAAAAATGAGTGAGAAAAGATTGATTCTATAAGGTTCTGGGAAAGAATGGTTAGGATGGTTTGGTTTGCATTTTCTATTTTTTTGTTTTTCTTCCCAGAATCATTATTTTTTCCTCCTGAGAAGCTTTTTCTCTTATTAAGATGACATCCAGTGAACTTAATTCTTTTTCCTTTCTTAGTTTAGCCCAACAGGCCAGACCCATATTTTGGGGGAGAATCATACATTATGGTTTGGAGGAATTCTGACATCTTATCCCTAAGGAAAATGTTGAGTTCCCTAAGATGTGATTACATGGAGCTTATCTTTTAAATTTATATCTTAAATACTCAAGCTTCTTCCCTCAAGTAGCTTATCTTGAAGATCTGGATAGTTCTGGCACAAGACTTTATGTGAATCTCTTTTTCTTAATCATTTGTCCTGCCTCAATTATTCAGAAAGAAATCTTTTAGGTTAATGTCATTATCAGGGAATTTGAAATATGAATTTCTGTTTTTAAATTATTTTTTTTCTGGTTTTGTGTTTCAGAAGGTAATTATTAGGCAAGTCATATGAAGTTTCCATTTGTGTGGGTCAAATATGGTCAAATACTTGGACTTTCATATGGTTCACCCTAATTCTAATCTCTCAGCATTCCAAGTGTTCATAAATTTTGTATGAAGTTCTCTTATAAATAGTTCTTCTTTTCTCATAAATTTTCTGACTGGAGAAAGAGCTTGAAAGTGAATTTCCTTTTTAAATTTCTGGGGACAATCATTCACATTGAATGTTTCCTTGCAAATGAATCAGTTGTTGTGATTTTTATCCTTCTATTTTGAAGCACAGTTTAACATTTTTTTTTCTTCCCAAGAATTCATGGTGCAATTCCATGATGAACTCTCATAATAAAAGTAAAATATCTATTTTTGATGTTATTCATAGGGAACATTAGTAGAATAAACTTTCAGTGCATTACAAAATAGCCCTAATTAATACAGAGGAAGTATCTGCTTGCTTGTTTGTGGCAGGACCTCTTATTTTATTTAAAAGCATGTTCATAAATTCACTAAAAGTAAATCACATGGCTTATTAAGAGGGAAAAGTATATTACTTAAAATAAAATAACTAGAAACTAGATTTTAATTTTGATGTATGTTTAATTTATATGTCAGTTACTGAGAATAGGTGCTTAAAAATCTTTAGCCCTCAAAAAAAAAAAAAGATTTCATTGTCCACAAATTTTTATTTAGGGCTCAGTTCAGTTCAGTTCAGTTCAGTCGCTCAGTAGTGTCTGACTGTTTGCGACCCCATCCATCACCAACTCCCAGAGTTCACTCAGACTTACATTCATCAAGTCAGTGATGACATCCAGCCATCTCATCCTTGGTCGTCCCCTTCTCCTCCTGCCCCCAATCCCTCCAGAATCAAAGTCTTTTCCAATGAGTCAACTCTTCGCATGAGGTGGCCAAAGTACTGCAGTTTCAGCTTCAACATCAGTCCTTGCAAAGAAATCCCAGGGTTGATTTCCTTTGGAATGGACTGGTTGGATCTCCTTGCTGTCCAAGGGACTCTCAAGAGTCTTCTCCAACACCACAGTTCAAAGCATCAATTCTTCAGTGCTCAGCCTACTTCACAGTCCAACTCTCACATCCATACATGACCACTGGAAAAACCATAGCCTTGACTAGATGGACCTTAGTCGGCAAAGTAATGTCTCTGCTTTTGAATATACTATCTAGGTTGGTAATAACTTTTCTTCCAAGGAGTAAGCATCTTCTAATTTCATGGCTGCAGTCACCATCTGCAGTGATTTTGGAGCCCAAAAAGACAGTCTGACACTGTTTCCACTGTTTCCCCATCTATTTCCCATGAAGTGATGGGACCGAATGCCATGATCTTTGTTTTCTGAATGTTGAGCTTTAAGCCAACTTTTTCACTCTCCTCTTTCACTTTCATCAAGAGGCTTTTTAGTTCCTCTTCACTTTCTGCCATAAGAGTGGTGACATCTGCATATCTGAGGTTATTGATATTTCTCCCGGCAATCTTGATTCCAGCTTGTGTTTCTTCCAGTCCAGAGTTTCTCATGATGTACTCTGCATAGAAGTTAAATAAGCAGGGTGACAATATACAGCCTTGACGTACTCCTTCCTATTTGGAACCAGTCTGTTCTTCCATGTTCAGTTGTAACTGTTACTTTCTGACCTGCACACAGATTTTGGACCTTAGTAGCAAATATAAAAATAAAACATTTGAAATCTATGCATTTTACTTTTAGTTTTGATTCTTTTTACATACTCAGAGTTTCCCTGGTGGCTCAGAGGTTAAAGCATATGCCTTCAATGCAGGAGACCCAGGTTCGATCCCTGGGTGGGGAAGATCCCCTGAGAAGGAAATGGCAACTCACTCCAGTATTCTTGCTTGGGGAATCCCATGGATGGAGGAGCCCCTCAGGGGAAAAAAAAAAAGATTTCATTGCCCACTAGTTTTTATTTAGGGCTGCTGCTGCTGCTAAGTCACTTCAGTCATGTCCGACTCTGTGCGACCCCATAGACGGCAGCCCACCGGGCTCCCTATCCCTGGGATTCTCCAGGTAAGAACACCGGAGTGGGCTGCCATTTCCTTCTACAATGCATGAAAGTGAAAAGTGAAAGTGAAGTTGCTCAGGTGTATCTGACTCTTAGCGACCCCATGGACTGCTAGCAAATATGAAATATTTGAAATCTATGCATTTTACATTTAGTTTTTATTCTTTTTACATACTCAGGGTTTAAAATGTTACATTTCCAAAAATAAAAATATTGTTCACAATCTGATATTGTTTTGATGGGAATGGGTAGAGTGTTTCCTAGGTGATAAGAGTGAGGCAATAACAAGGCATACCTGCTCCCAAAGGTTATGGAACCTTCGTAAACCACCCCTGCAGGGCTGCACTCTCCTCCAAGTATTGAGCTGTTAGAAGTCTGTGTTTCCACCTTTACTTCCGCCAGGACCCAATGGTTGTGATGTGTCTTTGTGGAGTTTTTCATCTTCCTCTGCTGCATTTTTCCTTTATCTCACTCACTTCCTGTGGAGCTGCCGGTTTTGCGGAAGTGGACGTGCTCACTGACTGATGCTGCATAGAGAATTTGGCCAACTTCTTCTGGTCTTTTCTTTTTATTTTATTTTTATTTTATTTTCATGTTTTTTATTTTTTAATACTTTATTCTTTATTACAATACTGTATTTGTTTTGCCATACATTGACATGAATCAGCCACAGGTATCCATGATCTCCCAATGCCAAAGCCCCCTCCCACCTCCCACCCCATATCATCTCCCTGAGTCATCCCGTGCACCAGCCCAATGCATCCTGCCTCCAGTATTGAACATAGACTGACGCTTCGTTCTTACAAGATAGTATACATGTTTCAATGCTATTCTTCCAAATCATCCCACCCTCTCCCTCTCCCTCAGAGTCCAAAGGTCCGTTCTATACCTCTGAGTCTCTTTTGTTGTCTCACATAGAGGGTCATCATTACTATCCTTCTAAATTCCATATATATGTGTCAGTATACTGTATTGGTGTTTTTCTTTCTGGCTTACTTCACTCTGTATAATCGGCTCCGGTTTCATCCATCTCATTAGAACTGAGTCAAATTTATTCTTTTTAAGGGCTGAGTAGTACTCCATTGTGTATATGTACCACAGCTTTCTTACCCATTCATCTGCTGATGGACATCTAGGTTGCTTCCATGTCCTGGCTATTATAAACAGTGCTGCAATGAACATTGGGGTACATGTGTCTCTTTCAATTCTGGTTTCCTCGGTGTGTATGCCCAGCAGTGGGATTGCTGGATCATAAGGCAGTTCTATTTGCAATTTTAAAGCAATCTCCACACTGTTTTCCATAATGGCTGTACTAGTTTGCATTCCCACCAGCAGTGTAAGAGGGTTCCCTTTTCTCCACATCCTCTCCAGCATTTATTGCTTGTAGACTTTTGGATCGCAGCCATTCTGACTGGTGTGAAATGGTACCTCACTGTGGTCTTGATTTGCATTTCTCTGATAATAAGTGATGTTGAGCATCTTTTCATGTGTTTGTTAGCCATCCGTATGTCTTCATTAGAGAAATGCCTATTTAGTTCTTTTGCCCATTTTTTGATTGGTTCGTTTATTTTTCTGGAGTTGAGCTGCATAAGTTGCTTGTATATCTTTGAGATTAGTTGTTTGTCAGTTGTTTCGTTTGCTATTGTTTTCTCCCATTCAGAAGGCTGTCTTTTCACCTTGCTTATAGTTTCCTTTGTTTTTTATTTGCTGTTTCTTATCTGAGGGTTTCCTGTTTTCTTCTACTTAGGAAAGGGACAACTAGCCCTTCTACCCTGAGCTCTCACAGAATTTCCTGGGCACTCCGGGAACAGACACAGGATAGGGTCCCTTTCTCAGGGACCAATCAGCATCTTGGTTCTAAACAAGATACTCTTTCTTTCTCTTCTCCTAGACCTACTAGGATCTTGGTGTGTTTGTAGTTTGGTAAAGGAAGGCTCTAGACTGACTTCTCTTCCTGCTTTTTCCCCCAAATCTATTTATTTTTCTTCCTCAACTTTGAATTTCCCAAGGTCTTGGCTTTTGAAATTCAGAAGCAAAGAATAATCTAGCTGACTGAAAATGGGATGGGGGTAAGAAAAGGCCAAGACATAACAGAAAATGAAGATTGAGACAAGTATTAGTTGTTTAGAAAACACCTCTCCACATATCATTAATTGTTTCCCTTCATTAACCATATCTATTCATTTGTATGATATGAACACTGTAGTATATTTTTGAAAATATTTGAATTCTTATATATTGAATTCATTTTGCCATTTCTAGTGAAGATTTAGAGAAACCTTTATTGGCTTCACACTTCCTACAGAATGAACTCCTACCTCTCAGAATAGCATTCATATTTATCTGAAATTGAATCCCAGTTACACTTGTTTCAGCTCTTCCCACATCCTACCTACCTGGTAGCACACCAAGTCATTTCTTGAAAATGTCACTCATATTGCTACCTTTATATCTTTGCTCCTGCTAATTTCCTTATCTAAAATCATTTTACTGCCTTTTGAAAACCTATTCATATTTATTATGTAAAGACCAGATTAAATGCTATCTTATCCAAGAAGACTTCTTGGCTTTCTTCAGACAAAAACTACTGTTTTTCTGTGGAACCACCTTTAACCACTGGCTTTTCCCCCTTCTTTTTAAGTTTCCAAACATTAAAAAACAAAAACAAACAAACAAACAATAAAACAAAATAAACCCCTATCTTGGTTAAAATTGTTTGTGCTAAACATCTCAATAGAAGGAAACAACTGTGTCTTATTCTGAAACTTAACAAGGATTTCTGACTTCTTTCTGTTTATTTTATATTGCTTCCCTTTTTAGCTGCTCTAACAAAGGCCAACTAGCAATGCTTTTTCTGTTTTGTAACTCAGCCACCCTTAATTCAATTTCCATCTAATGGTCTCAGATCAGGGTGACCAAAAAACCCTGGAACAGGAGCAAATAATGTCTTGGGAAGCCAGTGATATATTTGGTCAACCTATATGAACTGACTGTTCTTTGTAAAGAAATGAAAAATAGGGAGAGGATGAAAGGAGGAAGATGACAGCTTCTCAGAGTTGTACTTGTCACTTTCCATCCTGAAAGGCAGAATGCAGTTACAAGGGCATGCTTAACTGTGATGGCAGCTGAGAACATGTAGCTGGGTATCATGTGTGTGCTTAGCTGCTCAGTTGTGTTTGGCTGTTTGCAACCCTTTGGACTATAATCCACCAGGCTCCTCTGTCTGTATGATTTTTCAGGCAAGAATATTGGAGTAGGTTGCTATTTCCTTCTCCAAGGGCTCTTCCTGACCTGGGATTGAACCCATGTTTCCTGGATCTCCTGCACTGCAGGCAATTTCTTTACTCACTGAGCCATAGGGAAGCCCTAAGTCTGTATCATATTCCCAGTTAAAATCAAGGGTCATTAGTAGGGGAAGGAGGGAAGGCTGGGTATTGAGGGACAGCTAGTAGTCTCTGCTGAAGATACTGAATTTGAACATGCCCTTTTAAGTCGCATAGTAGATAATTGAAATTTCTACAGATTTGTAGGGAGGAGTGCTTTCCTTTGGGAGACTGGGAAAATGTATTGTTTTTCACACTTCCATTTAATAAATAGACCATCTCTTTGTCAAGACAAGGTATATAATAACATTTCTGAGAAAAATGTGTTGAGAAAGCAGCCTAGGAAATGTAATATGTTTCTCTTGTATTTTCAGAATAAGTTTTGTTATGGAGTTAACTGAAAGATGATATTCAGAAGGTTATCCTGGTAAATATAGTTGAGAAGAGATTGAGGAAGAAAACTTAAAATTGAATGAGGAGTTTTACATCAAGGTAAAAGGACTTGTTCTTTGAGCTCTGTGCTGGTGGGTTTGAGGTTTCATACTGGCATTACATTCAGTAAGACTGTGTCTTCAAATCTCTTCACTAATTGGCCACACCACCCAGTAGGTGAAGCCAGGTTAGAGGAATTTAGCCAGAGGTACCCATTGTGTGCCCATAGCAGGAAGGGGTAGGCAGCGTGTCTCCAAGGGGTTTCCCTGAAGATTTCAGAGTAAGTGAAAGCCTTCCTTGTGGATACATCTTTTTAATCAATGGTGACCTCAATATGTCATGTCACATTTTTTAAAGGAATCTGAAATATAACAGCTGCTCCTTAAATTTGAATGTATACTTTCTCCTCTCTCTGCAATCCCCAATTTTGCTATCAGTCATGGTTGCTAATATCCCTGCTGTCTTGAGCCTAGCTGCCAGCTCTGTCAGTTACTGAAATATTATTTATGCAGGAGCAATTTATTTTTTAGAGAGATGAAAAGCAGATTGCAAAAGCAGACTATTGCCAACTAGTTAGAATGTGTTCTAGTTCAGAAGACTTCAATATAATTTTTGAATTATTATTTATTGTTTTATGTTAATTGGTAAAGTACTTCTCCAATAACTCTTAAAAATTTTATGCTTGAAATAATTGCCAACTTTTTTGTGTGTGTATTGTAAGACAACTAATTACATATTCTTGAAACTACTGGACATATGATGGATGGATTATGACTGTTTCAGTGTGATGTGTTTTTGTTATGTAACATATACACTATGTGTAATTATGTGTAGAGGCATATTTTAATGTATTTTCATGTTAATTGTAATAGTTTATAATTTTTTTCTAAAGTACTTTTAATGTATTTTTGCTTTATAAAAATTTTATGAGAATGCAGGTAAGGCAAAATGATTTTTATTTTATACAGTGATCTCTCTTATGTCTTAGAAAAGACAAACAATAACAAACTTTTCTATTTAGAACATGCTGAGATTTGTGGGAAAAAACATACTTCAGACTGAACTTGTGCCATTCATTTATTTTTCTTCCTTTTTTTTAATTACATAATTATGATGTTTTGTTGCTTATCTCTCTCCCTTTCATCTCTCCTTCCTTTAAATTTTTTCTCTTTATACTTTCTGATTTTTTACCCCATCTTCTCTCTTTTTAACTTCACATAGAACTTGTGGAAATTCTAAATTACTTCAATTTTTGGCACTGATTGTCCTTGAAAATTTTTGGTTTCCAACTACTATTCTATGCTTAGGACATCTGAAGTGTTTGAATTCTATCTCATGCGGTATAACTGAAAATAATTGGTGTGTTTAGCCCTTTGTCTTTCTGTATTGCTCTTTTCTCTCTACTTTATAAACAGAATAACACCAAAGATCATTATAAACTTCCTCAAGAGAGAAGAAAAAAAAAACAGCCAGGACCTTCTATTTCATAAGAGCAGTTATTATTTCTGCATCCAGGCACAGTGATCATTGTTCAGTTTGACCTCTATTAACTTCTAGAATAATTCAATTAAATAGTTATATATATATATATATATATATATATTTCTTGACTGAAAATGCAATGCTATTTGAGAATAAATTTCCATTTTTCATTGAGATTATTCCAAATGGGAAAATGTTTGTATGTATGTGTGTCAGTCTCTCAGTCATGTCTGACTCTTTGCGACCCCACGGAATGTGCCAGGCTCCTCTGTTAATGGAATTCTCCAGGCAAGAGTACTGGAGTGGGTAGCCATTCCCTTCTCCAGGGGATCTTCCCTACCCAGGGAAGGGTCTCCTGCATTGCAGGAGATTTTTCAGCATCTGAGCCACCAGGGAAGCCCACTCAGTGTATAGTGTTACGATATTGTGCATTTACTTGCCTTCTGACTCACCATTAATCTGACTGTATGATACACACACACACACACACACACACACACACACACACACACACATAAAGGTTATTTGTCAGCCAAAAATGTCTTTGAGATTACAGTGAAACTGGTTTCTCCTCCACCAGATGCGTCGGGATCTCTCTATTCTTCCTAGTCTCTGAGAACCATCTGGCAGGTAGGGGCTAGCTTTCCCCTACTATTACTCTCTCACATTGAGGCAGGTTGCCAACATTTTCTGAATTCTCCCTTTCAGTCAAAAGAGTGCAAAAGGAAAATATAGAGATTATTTTCATATGGATATAAATTATTTCATGCTGTATAGAAGGCAGTGGAAGCTACAGAAAACATTTAATCTTTTTGTAATAAGCCAAAGTTGCTCAGTTGTGTCCAACTCTTTGAGACCCCATGGACTATACATAGCAGGCCAGAATACTGGAGTGGGTAGCCTTCCCCAACCCAGGGATTATTCCCAGGTCTCCCTCATTGCAGGTGGAATTTTTACCAGCTGAGCCACCAGTGAAGCCCCTTTTCATAATAAAGCAATTAATGAATGATTTATTAATAAACTAGAGATTCATAAAATATTATATTGGCTCCGATACTCATGTCTTATCAGAAATCCATTCATTTTTGAATGCAATATGTGAAGGTTATATTGTTCTCTCATTATCTTTAATGTTAATTCATCCTTTTATTTAATTTTATTCATTTATCATACAGTTATTACTTGCTTACTATGTGCCAAGAACTGTGCTGGGTACTTTCAGTGACTGAAATATTATCCTTGATCTTAGCTTATAGATATAGAAGGGAAAACCTTTTTCATCTCCCACCAGAGGACTGTAATATAATTCAAATAGATCTGGTATTATTATAATTCGAGTAGATCTTATTTTGAAAAATATAATTTTTCCCTACAGAAGATCTATTTTTGATGTATTTCTTGAAGATGTAAAATGGAAACCTCAAATTCCCATTTTGAAAGTAAAATTAAGAATAGCCAGCTACCAAAAGACGATATAGTGGTTTCACTTTCATTGCCTGATGGTTGAGCTGTGTTCTATGGATCATTGAAAATAACACCCTGAAATAGAGGGACTTCTACAGAAAAGAAGGAAATTTAAACTCCTTTCTTACATGATTATTTGTTACTAGCTTCATATTTCACATAGTACCAGAGGATATTACTGTGGTGATATTCAGTAAATCTGAGGCAGCAATACAAATAATTAATAATTTATTCATAGAAATCATGATAAAGTACTAGGAAAACACAATCTGAGAATGGTAGTAATAGAAAAGAAAATGGCATGGTATGAAAAGTGACAAATGAATGAAGCATGATATATGCCTTTGTTTTTCCAATTTTGATTATTAAATAGGTGAATATCTTTTAAAGTTGCTAATTACATTTAGTTTTAAGGAAACATGTTTTTGAAATTTTATATTCTTGGCTAAAAATGTTTACGTTTTTGTTCATCAGATTCCAGAGAAGGGATGCTTTGTGGCTAATCCTGCTTATTCTACAAAGTTTCCAAACAGTGGATGAGTTAGGATTTAGGAATTAACCTTAAGAATTCTGCCCCTCACCCTCATCCTCTGAGTGATATCTGCATCTTTCCATTTGATCTATAAAGAGAAAAAAAGTGTATGAATTTACTCTGACCACTGCATGAGTGATCCTAATCAATTTTGGGGAATCTTAGATCCAGCTTAATTCTCTGGCCATTTGGCAAGATTTTCAAGTCTGTTTTGATGCTTTATTTTTTATAAGGTACTAACCCCTTCATTAACTTCAGGAAGGATCAGGGGAAGAGTATGGTGGGAACAAGAGAGGACCTGGGGTGAGAAGAGGTTTGAACTGGGGTTATGGACATGATTTGGGGGCTTCAGGCATTTTCTCAGTGCCTGTTTAATAAACACTCAAGAAGAACATTATGCTGCTTTGGCATAAAGAGCAAGCGATGTCTTCCTGTGAATGCTTTGCTTTGTAAAAGGCCCTGATGGTCAATTAAAGGTATCTGGTTTTCTGAAGAGGCTGTTTGATTTGAAGCCAGCCTAGGCGTTGGGGTCGCTGGCAGTTGCCATCTTTTCTATAAAGGTTGGGAGGAAACTTGTTTCCCAGGGTTCTGGAGTCTGAGTTGGTTTAAGGGAGTAAAAGATTTCCTGAATGGATTCAAATGGTCCCTGTCAAAGAAACTGGGCCCTGTGGATCTGTTAACAGAAAACTGCATAGTTGCATAGTGATTTCAGTAGATGGATATATAAAGGAAAAAGCAAAGAATCTCAAGCACTTCTAAGAACAAGATGGTTATCCAGTCCCTTTGTTTCTGCAGTTGTGCCAGCTGACATCAGGCTTCTTATTATTTCTGGTGCTAAGAAGCCTCCAGAGAGGCCGTATGGAAAAATTTGTCCTGTGAATAGTTTCTCTTCTTCAAAAGAGAAAATTCCATCAAAAATGTATAGAAGGATATATACCAAACTATTATTACTCATCACCTTGTGAGTGGGTACCAGGGGGGGGGAAGGGGGGGTGGTGGTGATGGTGACAGGGAGAGCTTAAGCTTCTTTATGCATTTTGTATCATTTGAATACCAAAACAAATTAATTACAAATAAAGTAAATATTATAACAGATTTTTCTTCTAAGAACATTTGTTGTTGAGGTTGTATAATCCCAATAATAAACACAACACTTTAACCCCCAAAAAGTATGGATATAAAATCACAGTTAAAAAGACAGACTAATGCTAACAGTCATCTCTCTCAATGAGCGGAACAGAGCCATCTCCAGTGTTCTTACCTTCCATTGAGTTCCCAATGCTTTATAATCTTATCTTTTCAGTTTTAACTGTATTTTTGAGCAAAGAGAAAAGGAAAGATATACTTATTTCCATTTCAAGAGGGGGAAATCTTCAAGATGGAAAGTTGCCTACTGAGAATACTGGAAAAAATTATAGCACATTCATATACTGCTTTAAAAGAGATGGACGTAATTTGACTTGAGAAGTCTGAAGTGTGTTGTTAAGTGAAAAAAATAACGAAATAAAGCTAAAACAATTGAAAAGATCACACAAAGTGCACACAAGCACACATGGAAACACTGTTGTGATGAAAGGGATTATATCTGTGAGAATGTATTATAAATTATTTTTACTCTGTGATTTAATTTTTTGTAAAATTTAACCATAAAAGTATAATACACACTTGTATACATATATACAGGTTTCCCTGGTGGCTCAGTGGTAAGGAATCCACCTGACAATGCGGGAGATGTAAGTTTGAACCCTGGGTCGGGAAGGTCCCCTAGAGAAGGGAATGGCACCCAATTCCAGTATTCTTGCCTAGAGAACTCCATGGACAGAGGAGCCTGGTGGTCTACAGTCCATGGGGTTGCAATGGAGTCAGATAGGACTCAGCAACTGAACAACAACAACAAATACACACACACACACACACACACACACACATACATATAATTAGATAAAATTAAAAATGCATGAATTTACAAAAAGATTGTTTACCCATCCAAGCTAAAGATACGTCCCTCTTCAAAAGCATCCAGTCTCATCCTGTCTCCTATTTTTCCAGGTAACCACTATCTGTCTTTGCCTGACTCATTTTCTTCTTTTTAAGAGATGATTTACTTTCTGTGTGTTTTTATCTAATGATATATTGCTTGGTCTGGAAAAGCTGAGTAGCCCACACAAATTTATTGCCTTTAGATGAGGGCTCTAGGAGAAGAAATCAGCAGTCCCTGATTCACTGACTTCAGGCAGCTTTATAGTTTCCAAGAGTCCTTTCTCAGAAAAATCAGTATCAGTTCAGTCGCTCAGTCATGTCAGACTCTTTTGCGACCCCGTGAATCGCAGCAAGCCAGGCCTCCCTGTTCATCACCAACTCCCAGAGTTCACTCAGACTCACGTCCATCGAGTCAGTGATGCCATCCAGCCATCTCATCCTCGCTCTTCCCTTTCTTTTCCTGCCCCCAATACCTCCCAGCATCAATGTCATATACAGCTTCTGACTGAGTCCTGGGAAAAACAGGACTTACACATATAAAAGGGTATCTGCTGCTAAGTCACTTCAGTCATGTCCGACTCTGCGACCCTATAGATGGCAGCCCACCAGGCTCCTCTGTCCCTGGGATTCTCCAGGCAAGAATACTGGAGTGGGTTGCCATTTCCTTCTCCAATGCATGAAAGTGAAAAGTGAAAGTGAAGGTGCTCAGTCATGCCCGACTCTTAGAGACCCCATGGACTGCAGCCCACCAGGCTCCTCCATCCATGGGATTTTCCAGGCAAGAGTACTGGAGTAGGGTCCCATTGCCTTCTCCGAAAAGGTTATCTAGCAGGACTAATATTGAATAGCCAGTAGGTAGTCAGAGGGAATAGAGTGCTTTCTGTTTTCTTCTTTAGGGGTCACAGTAGCCTATTTCACAAGTCTCAGGTTTATCCAAAGACAAAACATTTCTCTCAGATAAATGAGTGAACTTGCCTGCTTTGAGGTGCAGCACATTTGGAGGAAAGCAGGAGCTTCTCCAATGCATAATCAAGACAAATACGGCATAGAGGTTACCAGTGCCAGCTTTATGGGTGTTATGTCATCAGGCAAATCGAACTAGAACCCTTGGATATCTGTCTCTGGAGTGGTGCTCCTTTGGCCTGGATTGGTTGGCATGTAATTCTGTACATGACTGACACCCTGGGATCTCTCTTCCCTATCTTGAGTATTCCTTTTGCCTCTCTCTGCCTCTCTACTGGGTTAGGTCCCCTGTTTCCTGATACAAATGTCTGTTTGTTCTTTTGTTCATGCTTTCTTGTTTTGTTAGCACACATCCCCTAGTGGATTTTTTAGAAAGGGTGGGGGAATATACATTTTTAAATGACACTTTAAGTATGAATGCCTTTATGTTTTTGTCTTATCTCCATAATGATTGATAATTTGACTGGGTATAGAATTCTATTTTAGAAATCAATATACTTCTGAATTTTGATTTTATTTCTTCATTGTCTTATTTTCAGGGTTGCTATGGAGAATGTAGTCCAAAGTCATTTGATTCCTCACGCTGTCTATATGGTGAAGTCTTCTCCATTCTACTTCACTCTGCAGAAACAGGAAATTTTCTCTTTGTCACCAATATTCTTAAAAGCCAAGTTACAGCTTGATATAAGTGTTTTTGATCCAATGTTCTGGACATTCAGTGGGTCATTTCAATCTGGCAATTCAGGTTGAGTCATTTTGTTGGTAATTTCTTTCTCTTTCCAAGTTTTTGTTGTTGTTGTTGTTCTCTCTTTTTGGAAAACCTACTAGTTGGCTATATCAGAAAAACTATTATTCCTGATTCTCTTATCTCTTCATAGCTATTTTCTATCTTTGGATCTTTTGCTCTACTTTCTGGAAGTCTCCTCTTCTTAACCGATTAATGCTTCTACTGGGTTTTTCATTTCTGCTGTCATGTCTTTTATCTTTCATGAACTCTTTTTATTCCCTAGAAACACTTTTTTTTTTTTTTAAAGCATCCAGATTTATTGTAGTATCTTCTTTCATCTCTTTGAGAATGCTAATGAAAATGGTTATTTAAGATTTCCCTTTCCTGTCATAGTCTCCCTTTCCTCAAAGGTGAGTTTATGTAAGTTTACTTGTACTCTTAACTTCTAGGTTAGAGGATTGACTGATCAACTGGATCTATCTCTAATAATGAAAATACTCCCTCCCCTATGTGTGAGGCTTGTTGATATTATCGTTTATGTTGGGTGGCTTGGGTGGGTTCTTTGTGGGGGAGATTTTGAATGATGCTGTCTTTCAGTATTTATTTGTGTGCTGGACTGATTCTCTAGGACAGAACTTTGCATTCTTTTACTCAAAATACAAACATCTCTTTACTAGAATTCTAGAAGTAAAGTTGCAATTTTTGCTTTCATTGGTGATGAATATACATTCAGTTAAATTGCAGATGCTTTCAACTGTGCATAGCATCTTCTAGCCACCTCAAATGTTAAATTTAAAAATTTCTGCTAAGATCAGGGAATGGAAGTTGCCCAACAATGTAGATTAGAGGATCTAATTATTGGTTTGGAGTTTTCCCACAGTTTAAAAAAATTATAGACCCCTTTCCCTAACTTTTCCCTAGTACTAGAGGTATCAAATGCTTCTAGATCCTGAGCTTGTAAGAATTCTGTTGCATAAATAAGGTTACTTCAAAAATTTCTCTATTATTAGGGACTTTAGCTTTCTTCCATCTACTGAATCAGTTATTACATGCCCATCTCCTTTGTAGCATCCAGTATATTATTGTTTTCTTTTCTTCTTCACTCTCTCCTTATATATGGGTTTATGTCTCTAAGAAATCCTTTTACTCTGGTTCAGTAGGGATGTAAGAAAAAACTAATTTCAATGAAGAAATTTGGCTGTCTTAAACTATTAATAGAATGGCCTTAAAAGTTCTTCTGTAATATATGTTTAAGAATTAACATACTAAAGACATGTTCACTTTGGCTCCTAAAATGACAAAATAAGTGTTATGATAATAAGTAAGGAAAAATTAGATATTTTTGTTTGTCTTGAGAGCTGTACCAGCTTGTCAACCAAGTTTTTCTGAAAACAGTGAAATTGATAACTGCGAGACTGATGATTTCCATCAGTTTCTGTCTTGAGGCTGTTTGAATATTCCACAATTTATTTGTCTGTTTTACTGATTAGGGCCATTTGGGTGGTTTCCAGCTTAAAGTTATTATGAAAGTGTGCCTATAACATTGTAGTCCATGTGTTTGGTGAAGAAATGTATTCGTTTCTGTTGGATGAATACTTAGTAGACTTGCTTGGCAATGAAGATATCCATGTTTTCAGGTTTAGTAGATATTGCCAAAGACTTTTCTGAAATGCTTGTACTGCTTGATGGATCAGAGGATTCATGCAGAGGATGTTTAAGTGGTTAGGAAATATTTCAGACCAACATTGCAAGTGAGGGAATTCCTTTCTTGATGACTCTTTTTCTATATAAATTAATTACTTTAAGTGATGCATGCATGCTAAGTCACTTCAGCTGTGTCCAGCTCTTTGCAACCCTTTGGACTGTAGCCCACCAGGCTCCTCTGTCCATGGGATTTTTCAAGCAAGAATAATGGAGTGGGTTGCCATCCCCTCCTCCAGGGGCTCTTCCCGACCCAGGGATTGAACCCAAGTCTCCTGCATCTCCTGCACTGGCAGACAGGTTCTTTACCACTAGGTACTTAATTATAAATTTTACCTGATGGAAGACACCAACCTGATTGGTTCTTGTTAAACAATTCCTATACTAATTTACTTAATTATTAATATTTATGTGTCCAAATTATTTCCCCATTCTATTCTCTTTAGAAAATATTAAAAAGCATCAGGTTACTATTCTCCCTTGCTATAGATTTCTGAGATCATAATTGGTCAAATTCTAGTCTGTAAACTATTTTACAATCTTCTGAATATTGCAGGTTTATGATGTTTTAAAGAACAACATCCCCCTCCCCACCACTACCATTAGCTATTCTGTAAATTCTTGTGTGAGAGAGGAAAATAAATCTTCCATAGAGCCATGAAATTTTTCTCTCTTTTTCAAAGAGAAGCATGATTAAGATGAAATTTGAAGTATACCTAATTCACTTTGGGAGCCTGAGGAAATTTGGGTAAGTATAAGAAAGTTTAGAAAATTAAACTTATAATACATGCTGATTGAATTTAAAGAAGAAGGTGACTCATCTGGAATGTAAAAAAATCAATAAAAGACGTGCCTAAGTTGAGAGCCATTGTGGTTCTCAACCACAGGAGAAGGGCACATGGAGTAAGGCAGCTCAGAGAAACAAGCTTTAAATGCTCATTAGAAAAACTCTTCCTTTTTTCCCCATCAGTGGGTATTCTTTTGAAATGTCCCAGAAATGTCCAGCTATCAAATGCAAATTATTGTAATTGATTAAATTTAATTAATAACAATGCTGAGTGTGGGGGCAGGCAGGTAAAGTAACAAAGAGACAGGCTGTCTTGTAAGCACTATTTTCCCTTTGCCTTCCCATTGCAATTTGTGAGTCAAGGCCTTGGCATGGCAAGCTGATAGTTCACAGGCCTTGGTCTGTTTGCTTAAACTTTTTTTAACTGTTTTTCATGCATATTTAAAAATATTCCCAGAAGTGGAGAGTAGGATGTAATGAATATGATATACCCATCACACAGCCTCAGCAATCATTGGATATCAGCCAGTCTTGTTTTATCTATATAGCCTCTCACTTCACCCTACTTCCATGCAGATTATGATGAAGCAAAGCATAGTCTCCATAACTATTTCGTTTTGAAATATTTAACGTATCTTTAAAAGATAAGTTCTCTTTAAAAATATAATTACACTATCATTATCACACCTAAAACAAAATTCTTGATTTATGTCTAATCTTTTTCTGTTGTATTGCTCAGGGAAAATTTGAACTCAAGACTTGGATGAAATAATCATGTCCTTTGCCTTAAAGTTCTCATTATGGTTTGTTGTGGATGAGTATGATAAATTTTATGTTCAAACCTACTCAAGTTGATGATATAATTTTCTTTAATAACTACTGACACTTGCTTTATCTTCTTGTATTTCTCTTACCTGTATCAACATTTCTTCATCAAATGGCATTGCCTGATGGAACAGACATCTGATAGTTTCTTTCCTTTACTGCCTAGGTGTTTTAATTGTAGTATGGTGTCCTTTGGCTACAAACAATAAGAAATGAATGCAAATACAGCATTTTGCACAGTGCTTAAAATTTCTCCTGCATAATGTCAGTAGACATTTTGCAAATATACCTACAGTGGTGTTCTTTAGCTTGACACCAGAGGTTCTCTAGATTAGATCATCTGAGCCCAGAGAGATTCCTGTGACACCATCAGAAACATTTTGATATCATTAATCATGGCACAGCCATTTAGTGCTTTGAAAAAATGAGAGGATGCTGTAGGTTAACTTCTGTCTCTGTTAAAAGGCAATGAGAGATGGATAAAGAATAATCAGTGAAACCAGTATCGTTGGACTTTAGCTATCCAGGCATGTTCATGTTCTATTGTTGCTCACTCAGTCATGTCCGACTTTTTGTGACCCCATGGACTGCAGCATATCACGCTTCCCTGTTTTTTACCATCTCACAGAGCTTGTTCAAACTCATATCCATTGAGTCGTTGATGCCAACCATGTCATCCTCTGTTGTCTCCTTCTCCTCCTGCTTTTTCTTAGCATCAGGGTTTTTTTCTAATGAGTCAGCTCTTCACATCAGGTGGCCAAAGTATTGGAGTTTGAGCTTCAGCATAAGTCCCTTAAATGAATATTCAGGATTGTTTTCTTTTAGGATTGGCTGGTTTGATCTCCTTTCAGTCCAAGGAACTCTCAACAGTCTTCTCCAACAATCCAATTCAAAAGCATCAATTCTTCCACACTGAGCCTTCTTTATGGTACAACTCTCACATCCATACATGACAACTGGAAAAACCATAGCTTTGACCAGATGGACCTTTGTTGGCAAAGAGATATCTCTGCTTTTTAATATGATGTCTAGGTTTGTCATGTTCTAAAGGAAATGAATCATCTCCAGTGTTATCCTCACTTGATACAAAACCTGTGGATGCTTTTAACGATGTCATAAATAGATGGGTAAAATTTGCAATGAATACCTAATCATATAATTTGGGTATTTTTAGGAAAAAGAAGTTCAGAATTATATTAGAGTCTTTGCATTCTCCTCTAAACCAAGAATGGATTATTGTCTCACTACTATAGGCTGTAACTCAAGATATTATATTGCATCATGCAGCTGTGCTCTGCCAGATTTGAAGGTTATAAGGTATTTCCCAATTACATTGGCATTACAGTGACATGGATGGCTTTGAGTGGGGGCTGGACTATGCCTCTAAATTTTTAACTCTCCATTGCTAGTGGGCAGTGATTGCTCTTCTCTACCTCATTTCTTTTCTGTTGCCAGTTCCATCAGAAGAGATTAAGTTAAGCTACAATAATAAAACCCAAACATCTCAGAGGCTTATTTTTTACTCACATAAAATCTGCTGAAGGTCAAGGCATCTCTCTGAGAGCTACTGTCCTCCATGTGTTGGAGGAGTTACGTTCAACCTTATTTCTTTGAATATTGCTAAAACTCTATACTTTATGTTCACTATTTTCGTGAGGAGACAACAAAATGACACCATTCTCCTCTTTCTGTTTCTCCATTTTCTTTTATCTAGCAGCACCTCCACGTCAACATGCGCTTCCACAAACACTTAGGCAGTGAAACAGAATGCATGGAGAATGGTGCTACAACTCGCCAATGCCTTCACGTGGAAGCAGCGGGTGTCCTTTGGTTACTGAATCAAGGCTAGCTGCTTACAAAACCAGTACTCACAAGCGGTAGACAGGAAGGTTGCCTTTAATCAGAATGCTGGCAATCTGGGCAAAGGTAGAATAAGCATCCCCTGATTCTTCTTGGCCATGAGGACTTTAAAGGGAAGGGAAATAATCTCAATTAATCATTGAGATGGGGGTGGGGTGGGGTGGTGGTCAGAGTCACCATCCTCCACTGCATGCAGGCTGGTGACTTCTTGTGATCTTCCTCTAGATGTTATCTTGTCCACACTGTTGTCACACAGTTTGTTCTAGGAATTAGGGAAGTACAAGCTAGGGAGGAGATCTGGTCATCTGTTCATTACTTATTCTTCATTTCTACTTCTTAGATGTATAGAAAGAACTGAAGAGTTAGCCAAGGTGTCATATGATTAATAGATTTGAAAGGTGTGCTTGAGCCAGAGAAAAATAGAGCATAGGGGTGCCTGGTTTAAGGTTAGTGACAAAACAAAGAGATTGCCTCCTGCAAAGAGCTCTTTCCAGCAAAAGGCAAAAAGATTTTTCCTGCCAAAAGCTGCTTACACTTTTCCACTCACATTTTATTGGCCAAAGCAAGTCACCCAGCCAGGCTGAAGTTTAAAGGGGCAAGGATAGGCATTCCTTTTGTGTAATGAGAATGAGAGAGAATTGGAAATCCTGGTGGGCCTCACAGGTGTCTGTTACACCAACTATATTCTGAATTATTTCTTTAAAAGTTGCTAAAACTCTACTTACTGTTCATCATGTTGGTGAGGAGACAAAGTAAGGACACGGGTTGTTTTTTTTTTTAAATTTCTCTTAATGAGGAAGATTCTCCCCTAAATATTGTGTATTACCACAAATATTTTGATGACTTTGGATCAGTCTTTCTCAAGCCTTAATAATGCATCCAAATCACCCAGCATCCAAGTGCAGATTTTTGTTTAGGACGTCTGAGCTGGGGCCCCAGATTCTGATTTTTAAAGAGCTTTCAGGTATTGCTTTGCTAGTGTGCAAGATGAGTGCAATTGTGCAGTGGTTTGAGCATTCTTTGGCATTGCCTTTCTTTGAGATTGGAATGAAAACTGACCTTTTCTAGTCCTGTGGCCACTGCTGAGTTTTCCAAATTTGCTGGTATATTGAGTGCAGCTTTTTCACAGTATCATCCTGTAAGATTTGAAAGAGCTCCACTAGAACTCCATCACCTCCACTAGCTTTGTTCATAGTGATGCTTCCTAAGGCCCACTTGACTTCACATTCCAAGATGTCTGGCTCTAGGTGAGTGATCACACCATCGTGGTTATTTGGGTCATGAAGATCATTTTTGTATAGATCTTCTGTGTATTCTTGCTACCTCTTCTTAATATCTTCTGCTTCTGTTAGGTCCATGTCATTTCTGTCCTTTATCAAGCCCATCTTTGCATGAAATGTCCCTTGGTATCTCTAATTTTCTTAAAGAGATCTGTAGTCTTTCCCATTCTGTTGTTTTCCTCTATTTGCACTGATCACTGAGGAAGGCTTTCTTATCTTTCCTTGCTATTCTTTGGAACACTGCATTCGAATGGGTATATCTTTCCTTTTCTCCTTTGCCTTTTGCGTGTTTTCTTTTCTCAGCTATTTGTAAGGCCTCCTCAGACAACCATTTTGCCTTTTGCTTTTCTTTTTCTTGAGGATTGTCTTGATCCCTGCCTGCTGTATAATGTCACGAACTTCCGTCCGTAGTTCTTCAGACACTCTGTCTATCAGATCCAATCCCTTGAATCTATTTGTCACTAAGCGCCTGTTTCAGGGAAGCCTGGAGTGCTGAAGTCCATTGGATCGCAAAGAGTCGGACATGACTGAGCAACTGAACTGAACTAAGCAGGTAATGCTGCTGCTGGCCTGTGGAGCATCCTTGGAATAGCAGGGCTTCGGTCTGCCACTCTGTTTAGAGAGGGAGAACCATCATGATTTTCATTGAATTCAAAAGAAATTTAGGCCATTAGTTTTTGTCCCTCCACTACATCTGAATTAAGAACAGCGTCTCATGGTGATGGTTGTCAAACATGTAGGAAGACTGTCAGTGCAATTCAAAAACCTACTTCTGAAAGATAATTGGTTTTGTGTTCATTCATATTAAAACAGGACTGCAAGGAAGAAAGGAGACCTAATTGAACACTCAAAGCATCCCACTAAAAGCCAGCATCTAATTATGGCAGGGCCCACACAGCAGGGACACTGAAGGGTAGAGGAGATACTGAAAACATCTTTATATGCTTTTCCTCTGAAGAGCCCTTCCTGAGATCAAATGCAATTTGAGCTAAGAAGGCAGCAACTCACAAGCTCTACCCCCAGCAAGCATCTCAGAGACAGGCGCTCAGAGCATTTGTCATCATGCTTCGATTTGGCCTAATTATTAATAGAACACTTCTCCCTCACCCCCAGTTCTTTACTAATTAAGATTTCTTGCATGCTTTAAAGCATTTCACTTAGCACTCAGGATTCCAGAGAAGTTGCTATTTGGCTCCAAGATGCAGACTTGCTTTGAAGGACTGCTGTAGAATTGTGTGGACGTGCACTTGGGTAGGAATGAGGCTGGACTGGATAAGAGTACTCATGGGCACTGCACACTTTGCTCAGAGTCTTTTTTTCCCCCTTGCTCATTTGTAATGCCAGCCCATGGTGGTGGAATGGGTATATTGCTATAAATTATCAGCCATGTCTCATACTTCTTATTCTGGAGGTGTAATTCAAAGAACTGTCACAAGGAATAGCAAAGCTATATATTCTGCTTTATAGCAATCATCGTAAAAACATTCCCAATTACTTTAAATTACCACAGAATGACTTCAACATCAACCCCGGCCCTGCTGCCCTTGATTTTCTTGCAATTAGTTCAAAGGGCAAGAGACAGAGCAGTAAGTTTGGGGGTATATTATATAGCAGTTACATTTTTCATGATCAAGGAACTTTTAGTTTACAGCTTCTTTCCTTTGAACTGATTCATTGAAGGAGACAATAACTCCAAGTCTGTCCCCTTATTCTGCTGACACTCAATTTCTGGGGCTTTAACATATTTCACTTCCCTTTTATCATCAGAATATTTAAAACTCTAATTTAAAATCTTTGCAAATGCTTGGTTTTTAATGTGATAAACTGTAACTCATTGGTATTAGCCCAAGGTATTCCGCAATGCCCAAATCCTGCCCTGGCAAAGCCACTCCTCTTCAGGATACCCTGATGATGAAGATAGATAGATAAGGGACAAATGTAAAGGCAAGTACTCCTTCGTGTACTTGTGTCCAGAGTCATAGTCCGCAGAGTCCCCACACTCAGTCTCCCAATATAGGAACATTTGTTAAACCAGCCTGTAACACATGAGAACATTTTTTCTTATCCCTAAAATTAAACCTTAATTTTACCGTCAACATATAGGCATAGGAGGAGCAACCAAATAATTCAGATCATCCACTCATGTGGATGATACATCAATGACTGCCCTGATAGGAAAAGCTCTGGTACACTTAGTCCCCACCTGGAAGTGAGTGGGTGGCCTGCAGGGGGTTAAGCCCCTTGAAAGGCTGAATTAACTTTCTGTGCAATCCATCTCACCATTATAGCGATGTCAAGTTCTAGTACAAGTACAGAAACTCTTAACATGAAACCATCTGTTCTCCACTGATGCATTTGTCCATCCATCAGTCCATTCATCTGGCCTATCAAGGGAAAAAAGGTGCGAAGTGATGGTGTCTGTTTATTCTCCTTTGACTAGAATATCCCTTCTGGTTCTGTCTCACTGTTTCCCTCCAAAGCAGTCATGTACAGCCCTTGGTTTAGAAATTACAGATCATTTTTTCAAATATTGATATGTATTTTAATGAGAGGCAGGATGACTGGTGTAGTGTAAAGAATACCTAGATTAAATAAATTTACCCAAAGGCTCAGTATCCCCCAACTCCAGATCACTCAATCCCCCTATATTTGGAGTGTTGCAAATATGCATGGATTCAGTCTTTAATAGTTATTCTCATTCATTTTTACTCCTCCCCCATACTGGAGAAGGAAACGGCAACCCACCCCAGTGTTCTTGCCTGGAGAATCCCAGGGACGGGGGAGCCTGGTGGGCTGCCGTCTATGGGGTCGCACAGAGTTGGACACGACTGAAGCGACTAGGCAGCAGCAGCAGTAGCAGCATATGAAAAGCATATGGAAGTGGACAATAAATTTAAACTGTTCCGCCCCCCGCTTAATAGAACAATTTTAGATAACTTCAAACAATGTTTCTGCTTAGATCTTATAAAATATATGATACAAGTTTTCCCCAGGATAGGTTGTTTTGAGCTATTTTCTATTGCCTTTTTGATCATTCTGTCCACTCCTATATTTTGATATCCCAAATATGCTAAAAACTCCTGCTGAGAGTGTTTCTAACAGTCATTACTCAGAGTTGACTTTAGTCAGGAAACCTTCACATTTGATTATCTCTTATCTCTGTTATATAGGCAGCCTCTTCATGTTAGCTAAATGCTCCTCTTTGGTCTATATCCAATCACTTGACCCCTCCCTAATTCCCATGTAGCCACCATGCTATTTTTCTTTTCCACCAGACTATATATAATGTCTCCTTTTCCTCTCTTAACACTCAAACAGTTATCCAATTTAATGTGACTCTGGTCCCATCACTTCTCTGAAATAGCTCTTTCAAAAGTCACTGAGAGTATTTTCGTTGCTAAGGATGTTTTTCGGTTTTTATCATATGTAACTTTTGAATTGTATTCGATATTGTTGGTCCTTGCCTTCTTGAAATGATCTCTTAGCTTGCTTTCCATGATACTATTTGCACCTGCTCTTGTGTTTGTCTGAGTTCTCTTCCAGCTCCTTCTCCGTGATGTTTCTCTATGGTTGTGGAGCTTCTTTAGGCTTGGTCCTGCATCTGCTCAGCATCTTACTTGCCGGTCTGTCCTTTAGCAATAGCATTTATACTTATAGCTTCAATCTCTTCCTCCAAGTAAATGACTCACACACTTATATCTGTAGGGAAGACCTCTTCTCTCAGCTTCGGATTACCTCTCTCCTTGCATTTCTTGGCATTTCTTATGGATAAGTTACAGCCATCTCAGAAACAGTGAGATTAAAAATAAACTGATACACTCTTACCCAGAGCCTGGTCTTCTCTGGGATTCTAGTTCTGCATAAACATCATCACTTATCTAAGATATGCCATCTAGAATCTTAGGAGTCATCCTTGACACCTCATTTTTCTCCTTTTATAAACTCATTCAACATTTACTCCACAAATAGGTGTGAAGTGCTTTCATGTGCCAGGCAGCGATTTTAGTGCAAGCTAAGTTGCTTCAGTTGTATCCGACTCTTTGTGACTCTATGAACTGTGGCCTGCCAAGCTCCTTTGTCCATGGGATTCTCTAGGCAATAATGCTGGAGTGGGTTGCCATGCTCTCCTCTTAGTGCAAGATACACATTATACAGTAAGTCCATATCCAATTCATCATCTATTCCTATCAGTTTTACCTCTTATAAATAACCTCTCCCCTCCATTTCACCCCTTCTACTCCAAGTTGTCACCACCTCTCACTCCACTGCAATTTCCTTCTTTCTGGTCTAGCTAACAATTGCTGGAACAGACTTCCCAAAGGCTGACAGTGTCATCCTAGCCCATGCCAACTTCCTGCTCTTGCTTAAGTCCCCCAGTGCTCTTGGAATTAAAAAAGAAATCATGAGTGTTACTTCCTAAGCCAGGACTGGTTCCACTTGCTTCTGCTCCAGCTACTTTCCATTCCTTCTGCCACAGGTTCTTTGAATATTATTTCTTTTTTTTGGGCACAATCTCCTTTCACAGCTCAGCACAACCCTCACTTGTACAGAAACATGTCCCCTGCCTCCCTGGACTAAATCTAATGCTGTTACTATAGACTCTTGTGGAGCAGGGTTCTTTATTTATTTATTTTCACAGAGTATGTCATGCTTAGTATAGTGCTTGACACATATTTGGGATTCATTAATATTTATAAATGAACAAATGATAACCTCATGTATATGAAAATAAGTAACCCAGAATTTTTGCTCACTTATTCGTCATAATGAAATTGTTTGGATTGTTGGGGCCTTTGCTGACATTTTTCTTAAGCTTTGCCTAGACTATTTGTCCTGAAGTGACCTTTTAGCCAGTTACATGTAGACATTATCATATTTGATCATTTAAGATGCAGAACCTCAAACTATTTACACGAAACTAATCATTGGGGGATGTATAAATTAACATTGAGTGCTTGCATTTATTAAAATTTTCCTTAACTCACAGTTGAGCTATACATAATTGCATCAATTATTTTAAAAAGTGATATTCATAGAAGAAAACCTTGTAATTATGCTGGGTGTGAAAAGATGACTGACAGAAAAGATGAAGCTATTTATGCTGCTTAAAGTAATTTAGAAAAGTGCCCAGACACTTTGGTTATCGTCTTGTGACTGCCAAAATCAGATGCTAAAACTTGGCATGTTTGAATTTATGTTTTGTCTCCTTTTCCTTATCCTGACATTGCTTGCTGCAACGTCCGGAGAAATAAAGAGGAGAAAGAAGTGGGTCAAGCAAGAGTATGGAACCTGAATAAACTACTAAATTAAAAGTGAACTCAAAGATGAATAAAAGTTGAAAAAAAGCACTCAACCTGCTGCTATTATTCACAGAGGGCATGCATTGGTCACATGATCTTAAGACTTCTTTATTTCTTAGTAAAACAAAACCAGTAATATATAGACTATTCACAATAGCCAAGACATGGAAGCAACCCAAATGTCCATCTGCAGATGAATGGATAAAGAAGATGTGATACATGCATTCAATGGAATATTACTCAGCTATAAGAAAGAATGAAATGGTGCTATTTGCAGCAACATGGATGGACCTAGAGGTTATCATACTTTAAGTAAAGTAACTCAGACAGAGAAAGACAGATATCATGAGATAAAATAACTTGTATTTGGAAGCTAAAAAATTTATACAAATGAACTTATTTACAAAATAGACTCACAGAGATAGAAAACTAACTTATGGTAACCAAAGGGCAAATGGAGGGGAGGGATAAATTAGAAGCTTGTGATGAACATATATCCATTACTGTATATTAATATAAAGTAGATATATGTAATTGAATCACTGCACATCTGAAGCATTGTAAATCAACCGTTTGTCATTGTTGTTCAGTCCCTAGTTGTGTCTGACTCTTCATGACCCCGTGAACTGCAGCCTGCCAGGCTTTCCTGTCCTTCACCACCTTCCTGAATTTGCTCAAACTCATGTTCATTGAGTTGGTGATGGCACCCAGCCATTGCATCTTCTGTTGCTCCCTTTTCCTCCTGCCCTTAATCTTTCCCAGCATCAGGGTCTTTTCCAATTAGTTGGCTCTTTGCATGATGTGGCCAAAGTATTGGAGCTTCAGCATCAGTCTTTCCAATGAATATTTAGGGATTATTTCCTTTATGATTGATACCTAAATTAAAAAAAAAACAATATATGGCAGGAAGAATGAAACAAGGTAATATATGTGAACGCTCTGTGGAATGTTATACCACACAGTTCATATTAAGATTTTTTTAAATTGTAAATAGCTTGGCCTCCTGACTTCTTGAGATTACTTTAAAAGTCTAAGACTTTTTAAAAATGGCAAACACTTTTTAGTGAGTTCTGTGTGCAGACATAATTCTAAATACCTTATGAATATTAATTCATTTAATCCTTGTGGCAACTTTATTATGAAATAAAGAATATTATCATCACCCTTATTAATAGATTAAGAAACAGAAGTAAAAGGAAGTTAAATGTCTTTCCAGAGGTAAAAAATTCTCGTAACTACAAAATAGTGGTTTATATTGGGGAAGTAATGGCCTTGTTCTAGAAAATTCTATATCTTAACTAAAACTCCACCTCTCTAACTTACCCTTCACCCATAAGGCATGAACTCCATATCTGAGATTTAGCTGCTACAAAGAAAGATTCTTTTCTCCACTTTCTGTCTGAGTGTCCCCCAGCTTCACTTTGTGTCTCAGGTCAGTGCTGTGATACAGGATCTTACTTCAAGATAGGATTTACTGTTCTACTTTATTTTCTTTTCAGGATACCATGCCAGAGTGCTTTTGAAATTTTGTTATTCTCTGCACCAACGATTTGTCCTCTGAAATAGAGAAATAACATTTGTCATCCTGACATTTGGAGATCTGGACTATGCCATTTGTTCCTTTTTAGCTTTGTTTTAGGTAGTAAATCAGGCAAGATATGGGGCTACCTTACTTAGAGATGAGATGTTATCCATAATAAGAGTCTCTTGGTATCACAATGTTGTACATAAGAGTTTTTTTTTCCCCAGAACTTTCCACCTCATACAGAAATATTTTTCTTTTCATAGACTTTTGGTTTCTCTCTTTTCCTTTCTTACAAATGGCAAGGGGTTCTATCTAGTTGTTGAGGTCTTATCTTTTCTGACATAGTAGCAAGAGTATCTATATTTATTAATCTCCATTATTTCCCTAAGGTGATTTTGGGTATACAAGTCTCAGAACCAATGATTTGATCTGACTTTTAGGAGGACAGGATTAAATTACTTCTGAATAAGCTTAGCTGTATAGACCAAGGAGTTGGTTCATATATGTGTGTGTGTCAATTTCAAATTGAGCAAATCTTAAGAATTTCCCAAGCCAAATTTGAGCATGTTTTGAATCTCAAAGCAAGATGCTGTAGATTTGATTAATAAAATGGTAAAGTTTTTTCAGCACTGATTTAGAACTATTGCAATAATTAAATGTTTAGCTATGTAGACAAGTGTTTAAAAACGGGAAATATTCAACTTTGTCAAATTTTCCAGTTCTCTTTTGTGCTTTAGATACTCTTAAATTATGCCATATTTGACCTAATTAGGTTGAATGTAATAGAAAATAATTCTATCATGTTTTATATATAAAATCAATGGGCAACAATGAGAGGTCAATAATATCTTCCTTTTTGCTAATAGTAGTAGTGAAAGTCCCTTGGTCATGTCTGACTCTTTGCGACCCCATGGACTGTATAGTTCATGAAATATTCCAGGCCAGAGTACTGGAGTGGGTAGCCTTTCCCGTCTCTCGGGGACTTTCTCAACCCAGGGATCGAACCCAGGTCTCCTGCATTGCAGGCAGATTCTTTACCATCTGAGCCACCAAGGAAGGCCTTTAAAACACAAGTGTGTACCAAATACTACATGGTACATGTTTATACTTAAAAGTTTATTATATAGCAGGGTGCCCAATATTTTTATTTACTGAATTTGGCAACCCTATTCTAGTTCTCAGAGAAGGCAATGACAACCCACACCAGTACTCTTGCTTGGAAAATCCCATGGACGGAGGAGGCTGGTAGGCTGCAGTCCATGGGGTGGCTAAGAGTTGGATACAACTGAGCATCTTCACTTTCACTCTTCACTTTCATGCATTGAAGAAGGAAATGGCAGCCCACTCCAGTGTTCTTGCCTGGAGAATCCCAGGGACGGGGAGTCTGCTGGGCTGCCGTCTGTGGGGTCTCACAGAGTTGGACACGACTGAAATGACTCAGCAGCAGCAGCAGCAGCATTCTAGTTCTGGTTAGCACTACTACTGCTGCTCCTTACTGGACACTGACTTTCTCTGGCATTCTATTTAAAACTCAGAATTTTATCATTTCTAAATGTCAAATTGACTCCAAAATAGGATATAAAGGCATTGTGAACAAAATCAGATAAATAGATACAGAAAGGAGGGCCATGCAAAGATTGTACTTAATTCATTTTTGTTCATTTAAGGCCCATAAGGAAGAACAAAAAATCACCCCTCTCCTCCATGCTAAATCTATCCTGGAGACAGGGTCGTAGGCCAGGGGTTAGACAGAGGCCGCTAAGCCTTATCCTAGAAGCGTGGCTACTCCACCTGGTCAGTTCTGCCGTTCTCAAGCTGGATCAGCCTTCTTTATTGATAGACGTGTTATATAGAATGTGAAAGCAGCCCACACACCTTATCGCTGCTGGGAAATACTATATTCAGTGCACTTCCTTCTGCTTGCTCGCCTGCTTTCTTCCTGTCCTGCCTTTTGTCTGTCCTTGCCCTATACAGGCAGATTCTTTGACAGCCATCAAACACTGGAAGGGATAACCCACTTAGACTCATCCTCAATAATTAGTACAATGTTTTAGACCTACTAGATATGAAACAAACTGTTACACCAAACAAAATGCTGTAATCCTATCACAGCGAAGGCTGAAAAAAAAGTGTTCAGATCCTATTGGGGATATTACATTAATATATATATAAAACTGAGCAATGATGTTGACTTGGTTTATAATGGTATTTTCTGTAATAGTATTGATTTTTATAATGGGAATGGGTCTTTGCTATGAACCCTGAATTGCCAAACCAATCCCATTCTAATTTATGTAAACAAGAGTATTATTAGAATCATGATAAATATTCCCTTTCTCTCTTAAATACAGTCTAATGAGAGTGGAAGTGCCTTCATCAGGGACAAGAAATAAATAAAGTGAAGTCTATTTAATTTAACTTTTTGTTTGTTTGAATCAGATACCTTTGTAAATTTTCCAAGCTTTAACTTTTATTTCTCCAGTTTTAGCTTAATCTATTGAAAAAATAAACTAAAAGTAGTGTTGATATAAAAAAGAATAATTTCATTTGGTAGATCTTATTTTACTCACTTTTTGGTGATTCATAAAGTACATATCTTTCTGTGGCTAAAACAAAGTGTTGTTTTTCTGAACTTTGATCCAGAAATGCAAATAAAGCACATAAAATGAGCACCAACACACACATATATTCTTTTCTGTTACATATTATTACAAAATATTTAAGATTCTTTTTCATTATCAGTTATTACATGATACTGAATTTAGTTCCTGTGCTATACAATAGGTCCCTGTTGTTTATTTATATAGTAGTGCATATATGTTAATCTCAGATTCCTAATTTATCCCAGGACCTCCTTTCCCCTCTGGTAACTATAAATTTGTTTTCTACGTCCATGAGTTTATTTCTGTTTCATAAACAAATTCATTTGTATCTTTTTTAGATTACATATATAAATGATATGATATTTGTCTTTCTCTGTCCAACCAAATTTTGGCATTCTTAATTCCATCTTGGGACTTGGTTACCAGGCAGGAGTTTTTGCTTCCCATCAAGAATATCATCTACAACTCTTCACTGAAAAAGAAAACATTGTTGAAGAAAGAAGAATCTTCTTAGGAAACTGAATCTCCTTTTTAGTTCCAGAAATGGCTAACCACTTACTGAGAAAACGTGAACTAAAGAAAATATATTCAGAACACTGACAGTTCAGTGAGGATTGTTATTCTAACAGAAAAATATTTGACCCCTAGGCAAAGGCTTTGACCCCGTGACCTTCCCCCCAAACAGGCTGTCTGACTGTCAGGCACTAAGATAACTTTTCCATCCTGTGACAGCTTGCACACTGGAAGTGACAGTCTGTCTGTAGCGGGACAACATGTGGCTGCTTGGTGGAGTGTAGCAGAGGGGGATGTCTTTGTTTTCCTAAGGCTCTCTAGTATGTGACGAGTCCAGTTAACAGTGATAGTAATGTATATCCAGTCGCTTCTCAGGGACTGGACTGTTCATGAAACATGCTTCTGTTCAGATCAGCTGAGTTAATGGCAAGTGGAGTATTCTTCAATTTTAGCTGTTCTCAAATACCTTCTTCTCACAAGGTTACCTTGTGCAGGGCACTTGGGTGAGTAGCATTTCCATCTCCTTTCCTCACATGTTGAAGCCCTAAGAGGTCTTCTTCATCAAGCAAGGGTGAGGGAAGTAAAGGGGAGTAGCTGAAAGAAAGATCCATTTTCATGGCCTATAGGCTGTTGATTTCATTTTCAGACGGAAGTATACCACCGTTCAAATGTCTTTGGATCCTTGACTTCTTCAGGAAATCATTTTGCCTGCAATCATTATCCTTCTCAATATAATTTAGTTGCGTGATTGTTTTGTGCAAACCACAATGTCAGTTCTATCCTGAATTTTTCAGTTTTTACTGTCACCATCCTTAGGAAGCTCATATTACAGCTGGCCAGTCAAGCTGCCCTGCGATTATAAGGTACAGCACAGTAAAGGACAGAACGTTTAAGACTGGAAACTTGCTTCCTGGGATGGAATGGCTGCATATTTCCTATTTATTCCTGAAGAAGCTTAACTCTGAAATTCCTCAGCATTAACAAACAAGAGGAGCTACCAAATGGTCTATAACAGGTCCTCCAAATCGACAGCTGAGTAATGCCAGGTGACCTTTTTATCAGTGGGCTTCTTATGATCATGAGAGTAAAGTGACCTTCCCTTTAGGCTCTGGTGTTGGATTATTTCTTTGTATCTGATTTTGATTTTGCCTCATTATATAGGGATTGTTTCTGGTCTGTACAACATTCTTCAAAGGACACATTCATACAGGCCATTTTCCAGTTGAGTCTGGAGACACTTACTTCCAGGCATGATACTTGTGGCGCGCTATCATAAAGTGCCAACATGTCATATTACTCAGTATGGTCCATTCATAACTACTGCTAAGTGACCTCAGTCATGTCCAACTCTGTGTGACCCCATAGAGAACAGCCCACCAGGCTCCCCCATCCCTGGGATTCTCCAGGCAAGAACACTGGAGTGGGTTGCCATTTCCTTCTCCAATGCATGAAAGTGAAAAGTGAAAGTGAAGTCTCTCAGTCGTGTCTCTGACTCTTAGCAACCCCATTGACTGCAGCCTACCAGGCTCCTCCGTCCATGGGATTTTCCAGGCAAGAGTACTGGAGTGGGGTGCCATTGCCTTCTCCGTTCATAAATAGGCTGGGTTCAAAACACAGACCCTGGTTTTTTTTAAAAAATAAGCTAAGCCTCTCCAAGGTTTCAGGCTGCTCTCAAGTGTTTGTCCATTGACTTTATTTTTTTCTCCTAGAGAATGGACTTACTTTCCTTGTCTCTGCTTTGAATAGGAAAACAACAATAAATTGATGAGAATGCTTTGTTTGTAAAGGGAAGGTGGGGGCAGAGAGAAGGCAAAGGATGTGTGTGGGTGTGTTTGTGTGCACATGGGAACTCCAGGGAGGAATAACATTTGTGAGATGTTTTCCTGGAGGAGCAGTTTCGAATTTGTTTTGGTGTAAATTGAGCCAGAAGTTTGAAAATAAGAAGCAACTTCATAAACGTTTGCTCTCTGTATCACCACCTTTTTAAATCAATGCAGCATTTGAACCAATTTTGTTTTTCTAATTCCACTGTACACTTGGGAAAGCAGAAGGTGTTTTGCAGAATCTGGCATTATGCAGAATCTGGCATTTGGTTATTTGAAGAAGGCTGCTTTACCCACTAGGTCACAGTGAACGACTACAGACGCTAAGAATATGTTGACGGTGTCAGTAGTGAAATCTTTGCCACACAGACTGTGAAAAATTGAAGGAGGCTGGAAAATAACTTACTTTGCTAACAATCTATTTCCCATCTGTAGTTTGTTTCTGCTGAAGCTGGAAGTCCTTGCCTCCTCTCCTCAAAGTCTGTCTCTTTTCTTTGACAGACGTGCTCCTTGAAGTTTTCAGTTCAGATGAGTGTTATTAACAGCAACCTTTAGAGTACATCAAGGATTAATTTAATTTTTTATCTGTATTTTTACTACAGTTTCAAGATGCTGGAATGTAGATATAGTTCTTGTTTAAAAAAAAAAAAAGTTTAGACAGGTTGATTCATTTAACTACCCAGCAGGATATGATTACTTTTTCTAAAGTTAAATTCCAAAGAAGAAAATCTAACAACTTCATCCACATACATAGGCACACACTATATAAATAAATGTATATGTTGCATATATATACACACACACACAATGTGGTAGTGACATCTCAACCAGGCAAGAAATGTTTTCTTAAATGGAAATTGATTGGATTTTAATTAATATATAAAAGCATGTCTTACTTTGGTCTTTTTTTCCTTTGCATCAACTATGATGTATTAAATAAATATTCTTTTTTGTTTGTTTTGATGAACTCCTGATATATTTAATACATGAAAATAAATACATGACCATCTCACTTTTTAAACGTCCATTCATGCATCATCCAGATCCTTGTGTTCCCCACTGGTTGACACATGGTGCCTAGGAAAATTCCTGAGGCCTTCAGACTCAGCTGGAAACGTATCCTGAGCAGGAGCTTGGCTTGAAGGGAGAGAGGAGGGAGGCCCTCCGGGTTGGCAATCATACCACTGGAGGTGAGTCAGTGTTGATGGGGGAGGTGGGGGGACCCTCCCTCTGGGCTGGCGCTGATAAACCATGTGGCTCTGACATGACTGGCAATGGGGATGTGGAGGGATGATCCTCCAGTCCTTGTCAGTGTGAAAAGTGGGGAACAACCAGAGATGGTCAAGCGGGGCACTGCCCACCCTCGCTCTCTGTCCTCAGCAGTGCTCCATAAATGCCTGGTGGTCTCCCCCAAGGCCTGCCTCCCAGCCCCATCCTCTGAAATTCTGCCCCTGGTTGTGATTCCATGGGCAAATGTACAGAAAGGACCAAGAAACTCATTTCCAAGGGGGCTTTGCTTTCTGGGTGGCTCCGCCTTGTGGGGGTGGGGGGCATAGCTGTTACTGAAACGCTGACTGAAGGAGCGCTGGGAGTCACCAGGGGTCTCTGGAAGGTGACCCCTGAAGGGGGCAGGCCTGGGATCTTGAGGCTCATTTGTGCAGTGTGTACTGGTGGATGGTGACCTGTGCCAGGGACATTAAAATGGGTGAGGAAGTGGGAATGCTCCTGTCTCAGAGGGCGCAGCGTGTCTAACTCATTCACAGACAGCCTCCAGGAGCTGGCCACCACCTTGCACTCTGTCTTTGAGGGAGCAGCTGGATGAACGGCTCGCACTGGAGTCTCCTTGGGGTGGGGTGAATGGCTGCCCCTAGGGATAGCTGGGGTTGTCAGAAGAGGGCATGGAGCTTTGCAGCGTCTCCCCTCACCATCCACTTGGCCTCCCAGCCGGTGCTCTCAGGTCGGGAGCCAAAGAGAGACTCATCACAGTAAGGAGGGGTCTGCCTGATCAGTCTGTATTTGTTCTTCCTTGCTGTGAGGGTTTGGGTGCTGCCACTGGAGGAGGTGTGCTCATAGCTCCCCTTGGCCCCTGATGCCTGTGACACCCCTGTCTCCACGCCTCTGGTTCGGTTGGCCTTCTTCCTCCAGGGTGTGTCAAAGTCTGGTGGTATGGGCCGGGTGCCTGCAGGGCTGCCAAACAAAGTCTCCTCCACATGCGACGGCCTAACCTTGATCTGGTAGCTGCCCCCGCAGCGGTGCTGAATGTGGAGGGTCTGCATCTGGCTGATGGCCAGCTCCACTGGGGTCTTTATGCTGCCCATGGTCCTGAGTGGCAACAGGGATGCTCTGTCTGCCAGGTCCTGTCTAAAGGGCTCCCTCCTGCAAAGAGATTTACAAGCATGGTCTCATTTCATCCTCTCAACAGTCCTGTGAGGTAGCTTCCATTATGTCCATTCTACAGATGATAAAATTGAGGCTTCAAAGGGTGAAGTCATAAGTGTCAGTCACACCTGAGCATCTTGGCTTGCTGACGTCAGTCGCAACCCTCAGTGTCCCCTGCTCCCAGGCCTGGACTCCTTTGCAGGGGCGCTTGGGCACCGGTGGTGCATGCTGTACATCCATATCCGCAGCTCTGAACTCGAGGAACCTGTGACTCCTGGAAGTTCAGGCTACCCTCAGCCCCAGCTGCATGAGAACCAACTCAGCACCAGCATCTGGGCCCTAGCGACCTAAATAGATATTTCTATGATTTGTTCTTACTGAACCTTTATTTTTCAATGATTGGACCCTCCAGATTCTAATGGAAATTAAGAAGTTATTAATATGTTGAGAGTGTCCAGGTGTATTTTATTTTAGCTGTTGGTTTGTAGCTGCTACAGTTAGGAAACCTCTTTGTCTTTCTTTCTTTTTTTAGGCCTCATGGGAACTCCATTTCAATGCTGAATATGTAGGTAGAGTTATAAATTATATGTGTTGTAGATATGCTAATAACAAGTCAGTCTTTTCTTATGGCCTTTCCAAGAAATCATCTGGAGAAGAGGCAGCAGAAAGTCTGTCTTGCTGTTTTCGAGCTCGCAGAGAGTGACTGATACTCAGGAAAAAATGAAAATGTTTAATTTTTATATTTCCACCTCAGTTTGAATGCAGATGAAAGTTGCATTTTTATTTATGGCTTGAAGGATAGCAAGGCCTGATAAGAAATCATAAAGAAAGATGGAAACCTCAATAGCAAATTTCATGGTGAAAATCTCATCATTTGTCACATATCAGTGACTAAAAAAAAAAAAAAAAATAGAGAGGAACCTTAAATTTGTGCCACACTCTAAACTTTAAACATAGCTGAAATTGCACTGTGTCGTAGGCCATTCAAAGAGCATATGCAAAGGCCTGTGTTCTTCTCTGGTTGAGCCACTGTCCTGTGTACACCCTGGAAACCTAGATTCATTCTGTAGGAGAGTTAACGTTCCAAATAGCTTCCCTCTTTTTCCTGACACATTGCAGTCTTAAAAGTGCCAGTGTTGTCACGATCTTTATAAGACATAGACGAGGAGAGACTTTGATCAGAAAGACTGTTACAGTAGGGAGACTGCTCTCATCTTAGAAATCTGCAAGCATGTCAAAAATCATATAGAAAAAGGTATGAAAATGGTACCTGTTGCAAAGATTTTTCCTCTTACCCTGTGCCTCTGGCCATATGAAGATCCATGCTTTGCACAGCAAGACAAGAGGTCAAAAAGATAGCTAAGGATACTGAATTAGTGCCTTTGGTAGTGTGGAGGTTAGGGGGCAAGAGGCCTCAAGATTTCTCATGGTCACCTAATTGCATTAATACCCTGTAAAATTAACTCAGTTTTGAGGAGCTAGACTCCATGAAGTAGGGACCTTTATACTATGCATTTCATTTTAATTGAGAGACAGTGTCTAAAATAGACATTGGAATCAGATGACTCAGGGTTTTTAATCTCAGTCCTATCTTTTATTAGCTGGGAGATATTGAACAAATGGTCCAGTGTCTTTGAACACTGCCTTCTTTGATTTATAAATCAGGAATGGTTATCAAAAGATCCTAATGAGATGGTGCAAGTCAATATAAACATGGAACTTGCGTAAAAATGTTAGATATAATTAATAATGAGTAGTTTTCCAATCTTTTTTAGAAGCATCAGTTACTTGCAAGTTAATTAAAAACCAATTAGCTATAATATGTTAGTGGAAAAAAAAGTGAACAGGGAGTGGCAAAGCAGACTTCTAAAAGATTGGGACAATTATGTACATAGCCTGAATTTATTGATTTAATGCTAATTATTTTTAGCTTGAGTGAGTTTGTCAGACATATAATGGTTGTATTAATATATCTTTGCTAGTTGGATTGGCTTAATTTTCCATGTAATTTTCAAAGCAGCATTGAACAGACAATAGCTATCATATGGGTTATTAGAGAACATTGCAGTTACTTTACACTAAAGAGTTGTCATTTTGGGCAATGATTTTAGAGAGAAGTGAAGCAATAAAGCACTGTTAGATTTATATTTATCCATTCCATTGGAAGAGCTTCAAAAGAAAAGAAAATGCACATCAACAGCTCTAATGAAGTCAGTTTTATTTCAGTGATTTACACATAAAACTTTCATTCTTAAAAGAGAATGATATAGGACTTATCCCACTGAAGAAGACTACTGAAAATCCGTTGGTTAGAAATGGAAGAGCCATTCATTATCTGTAAGGCAAGTGACCCAAATTTTTTTGACCAGTATTCACAGGAACTAGTGATCAAAATTCATTACTTGAATTTGTGAATTCTTAATACAACCTCTGGAAATATCTGGGTTTCAGGGAAGCATTTGTGACCCAGGAGAAATCAGGAGAAGTTCAAGTGAACTATTTCTGTGAGTATTTATAAGGGGAATTTTAAAAGAAGCCCACAGAAGTCTACAATTCATCATGAGACACCAAGGAAGAGCGCCCAGAAAATTATTCTGATGACCTCCAAGATGTTGTGTTTACCTTTCTGCAGCTCCCACTTATGTGCAGTGGCATGTGGCTGGATGCTGTCAGAGGAGGCGAAAGGAACATTCCTTAAGCTCACAATCACAGAGTGCTAAAAATCTGAGGGCTTTTGACATCATTTGGTTTAAACTTCTCTTTTGGTGGAGGAAGTGAATGAGGTTGAAGTAGTTTGAACTCCACAAATACTTATTGCCCCAAGGAAACAGATGAGGGTGATTAACAATTATTATGTACTTTGTATTTTTTCAGTATATCCTATACCACAAAGCTATATTTAGTTATTATATCTATTTCACATATGAAAACATTGACATTCAATAAGGGTAAGAAATTTTCATAAAGTTCACCAGGTAATAATTTTTGGGATTTGAACCCAGAATGATCTCACCTTTGCATTATGTGAGAGTGTCTCCTGAGGACCAGAATTCATTGTGATGAAATCCACTTTGACTTTAAAGTATTGCTTTCTTTTTTTATACTATGATTTGCTGTGAAAGCATTGAATCTGAGTAGGTAAAGTGGAAGATATAATCCAAGAAGGGAGACAGGAAGAAAAAAAAATTCTATGATGCTGAAGTAATATCAGTGCTAGGATGAAGTAACCGGTAAGTGGATGAATGTAATAAAGCAGAGCAAGGAAAGTAAATTCACTTTGGGAGCTATGTAAAGACCCAAGAGCCTAGAAAATTAAGCTATACCTTTACTGGAAGATTAAGAAAACTGGAGTATGCAAAGTTCTCAAGATGTGAGAAGCACATAGAACTATAACTCAAGAGTTACTGAGGGATAGTATCTTTCAGCTGTTCAGTTCAGTCTCTCAGTTGTGTCCGACTCTTTGCAACCCCATGAATCGTAGCACACAAGGCCTCCCTGTCCATCACCAACTCCTGGAGTTAACCCAAACTCATATCCATTGAGTTGGTGATGCCATCCAGCCATCTCATCCTCTGTCTTCCCCTTCTCCTCCTGCCCTCAATCTTTCCCAGCATCAGAGTCTTTTCAAATGGGTCAGCTCTCTGCATCAGGTGGCCAAAGTATTGGCGTTTCAGCTTCAACATCAGTCCTTCCAATGAATACACAGGCCTGATCTCCTTTTGGATGGACTGGTTGGATCTCCTTGCAGTCCAAGGGACTCTCAAGAGTCTTCTCCAACACCATAGTTCAAAAGCATCAATTGTTCGGTGCTTCATCATTCTTTCAGCTGAAGACTCCATAAAAGAGTTAATTGACACACCTACCCAGGTTGTGAACTGTTTCATGGAGATATAAATCTTAGATTCATTGGAACCGCTAATTGTTAACGCCAGCTGATTTTGAAGGAACAAAATAAAACATTTGTTTCCAAAACTGTGTTCCAAAGGAAACTTTAGTAAGAAGGAAAGAAAGACTTTGTGCTAAAATAAACTTAGGCAGTACCACAGATTAATTTTTGGACAGTTTCAGGAAAGAAACCTGATAGACTTTGTTTAGCTCAGAATTTTCCAAAGAGATTTGACTATGGAACACTTTCTTGGTAATGTGTATTACTGTATGGAACAAAGTATATCAACATGCAGTTCTTGAATACCTAGTGATAATTTTTGGCCTGTCAGCTTATTTGAAAAGAGAAAAATTAAGGACCAAAATTCCTGAAATAAAATACTAGTAAACAGAATCCAAAAGTACATTAAAAGAATCATACACCATGATCAAGTGGAGTTTATCACAGGGATGCAAGTATTCTTCAATATACACAAATCAATCAATGAGATATACCATATAAACAAATTGAAAGATACAGATTATATGATAATTTCAATGCAGAGAAAGCTTTTGACAAATTTTAGTACCCATTTATGATAAAAACTCTCCAGAAAATGGGCATAGAAGGAACATACCTCAACATAATAAAAGCCCTATATCGTAAGCCACAGTAAACATTATTCTCAGTGGTGAAAAGCTGAAAGCATATCCTCTCAGATCAGGAATAACAAAGGTGCCACTCTTGCCATTATTATTCAGTATAATTTTGGAAGTCCTAGCCACAGGAATCAGAGAAGAAAAAGAAACAAAAGGAATCCAGAGAAGAAAAAAGAAGTAAAACTCTCACTGTTTGCAGAGGAAATGAGACTATACATAGAAAGCCTTAAAGATGCCACTGGAAAATTACTAGAGCTAATCACTGAATTTAGTAAGGTTGCAGGATACAGAATCAATATACAGAAATCCCTGGCATTCCTATACACTAACAAGAACGATCATAAAGAGAAATTAGGGAAATAATTCCATTCAGCATTGTAACAGAAAAAATAAAATACCCAAGAATAAACCTACCTAAGGAGACAAAAGACCTAAATACAGAAAACCATAAGACAGTGGTGAAAAAGATGACACAACAAACGTAGAGATATGTCATGTTCTTGGACTGGAAGAATCAATATTGTGAAAATGACGAATGACAACCTAGAAATTCAAAGCAATCTGTATAAAATTACCAATGGCATATCCCACAGAACCAAAACAAACAAAATCACAATTGGTATGAAAACACGAAAGGCCCCAAACAGTCAAAGCAATCTTGAGAAAGAAAACGGAGCTGGAAGACTTCAGACTATATTACAAACCTACAATTATCAAGGTAGTATGGTACTGGCACAAAACCAGAAATATATAAAAATGGAACAATATAAAATTCCAAGAGATAAATACATGAACCTATGGGAACCTTATCTTTGACAAATTAGACAAGAATTTTATGTTGTTGCTGAATGGCGAAAAGATCGCCTCTTCAATGAGTGGTGCTGGGAAAACTGGATGCTATTTGTAAAAGAATGAAATTAAAACACTTCCTAACACTAAACACAAAAATAAATTCAAAATGGATGAAAGACCTAAACGTAAGGCCAGAAACTATAAAACTCTTAGATGACAATGTAGGAAAACACTTTTTGACATAAATCACAGCAATATCCTTTTTACTCACCTCCTAGAGTAATGGGAATAAAAATAAACAAGTGGGACCTAATTAAACTTAAAAACTTTTGTACAGAAGACTATAAGCAAGATGAAAAGACAACCATGAAGATGGGAGAAATAATTGCAAATGGAACAACTGACAAAGGATTAGTCTTCAAAATATATAAGCAACTTATGCAGTTAAATATCAGAAAAAATCAAAAGTGGAAGGAAGACCTAAACAGACATTTCTTCAAAGAAGATATTTAGATGGCCAACAAACACACGACTCATTATTAGAGAAATTCAAATCAAAACTACAATGAGGTATCACCTCACATGACTCAGAATGGCCATAATAATAATAAAAAATCTGTAAGTAATTAATGCTGGAGAGATTGTGGAGAAAAGGAAACCCTCTTGCACTGTTCATAGAAACGTAAATTGATGCAGCCACTATGGAGAACAGTGTAGTGATTCCTTAAAAACTAGGAATAAAACTACCATATGACCCAGAAATCCCACTACTAATCATATACCAAATAGGAAAAGGAGTATGTCAAAGCTGTATATTGTCACCCTGCTTATTTAACTTCTATGCAGAGTACATCATGAGAAACGCTGGGCTGGAAGAAGCACAAGCTGGAATCAAGATTGCCGGGAGAAATGTCAATAACCTCAGATATGCAGATGACACCACCCTTATGGCAGAAAGTGAAGAGGAACTAAAAGCCTCTTGATGAAAGTGAAAGAGGAGAGCGAAAAAGTTGGCTTAAAGCTCAACATTCAGAAAACTAAGATCATGGCATCCGGTCCCACCACTTCAGGGGAAATAGATGGGGAAACAGTGGAAACAGTGTCAGACTGTCTTTTGGGCTCCAAAATCACTGCAGATGGTGACTGCAGCCATGAAATTAGAAGATGCTTACTCCTTGGAAGAAAAGTTTTGACCAACCTAGACAGTATATTCAAAAGCAGAGACATTACTTTGCTGACTAAGGTCCGTCTAGTCAAGGCAATAGTTTTCCAGTGGTCAGGTATGGATGTGAGAGTTGGACTGTGAAGAAGATTGAGCACTGAAGATTTGATGCTTTTGAACTGTGGTGTTGAAGACTCTTGAGAGTCCCTTGGACTGCAAGGAGATCCGACCAGTCCATTCTGAAGGAGATCAACCCTGGGATTTCTTTGGAAGGAATGATGCTAAGGCTGAAACTCCAGTACTTTGGCCACTTCATAAGAAGAGTTGACTCATTGGAAAAGACGCTGATGCTGGGAGGGATTGGGGTCAGGCGGAGAAGGGGATGACCCAGGATGAGGTGGCTGGATGGCATCACGGACTCGATGGATGTGAGTCTGAATGAACTCCGAGAGATGGTGATGAACAGGGGAGGCCTGGCGTGCTGCTATTCATGGGGTTGCAAAGAGTCGGACACGACTGAGCGACTGAACTGAACTGAACTGAAGCATATACCTTGAGGAAATAATAACTGAAAAGGCACAAGTACCCCAGTGTTCATGGCAGCACTATTTACAATAACTAGGGCATGGAAGCAACCTGATGTCTGTCGACAGATGAGTGGATAAAGAAGATGTGGTGTGTATATACAATGGAATATTTCTTAGCAATAAAAAGGAACACTTTTGAGTTAGTTCTAGTGAGGTAGATGAATTTAGGGCCTGTAATACAGAATGAGGGCTTCCCTGGTTGCTCAGCTGGTAAAGAGTCTGCCTGTAATGCTAGAAATGCCAGTTTGATCCCTGGGTCAGAAAGATCCCCTGGAAAAGGGGTAGGTTACCCACTCCAGTATTCATGGGCTTCCCTGGTGGCTCTGGTGGTTAAGAACCCAGGTATTCCCCCTACAGTGTGGGAGAAGTGGGTTCAGTCCCTGGGTTGGAAAGATCCTCTGGAGGAAGGCATGGCAACCCACTCCAGTATTTTCACCTGGAGAATTCCCGCGGACAGAGGAGTCTGGCAGGCTATCGTCCATGGGGTCACAAATAGACAGGTAAGTGACTAAACACAGCACAGCATACAGAGTGAAGTAAGGAAGAGAAAAACAGATTTCATATATTAACATATATATGTATATATGTATAGAATCTAGAAAAATAATACTGATGAACCTATTTGCAGGGCAGGAATAGAGATGCAGCCGTAGAGAACAGACTTTGGACATAGTAATGAAAGAGTGAGATGAATTGAGAGTAGCATTGAAACATATACATTACCACATGTAAAAGAGATAGCTAATGGAAAGCTGTATAATACAGGGAGCTCCACCCAGTGCTCTGACAACTCAGAGGGATGGAATGGAGTGGGGATAGTGGTGGAGAAATTTAAGAGGAAGGGGATATATATATGTATAATTTATAATTATGGCTGATTCACATTGTTGTATGGCAGAATCCAGCACAATAATGTAAAATAATTATACTCCAATTAAAAATAAATTTAAAAGGCATAATTTTGGTTATATATATTTCACTATTTTTGAATAGAAGGTTAATTATTAGATTTTCAGAAATTTCAGTATTTTTAAACAGCCTCATAATGTGCTACGTGCACATAAATTAATCAGTTCATCTTGCATTTAAATATTTGTACATCATTTACTTATTGCTTAAAATTGAGTTCAGGTTTTATTTTACAGTTGTGCATTTGAGCTCCAATTCATGAAAAATTGATTAAAATGTTTTACAAAAGCATAAAAGCCATAATAAAATTATAAGTAAATATATCCTCTCAAAACCACATGACTATAGAAATATATCTGTATGTTCTCAAAAAATTAATCAAATGCAGTAAGTTTACATATGCAGCCAAAAAAGAAATTGCAGGTAACAGATATAGGTTTGGCTGAAATGTTCTTTCATGTTTTTTCCATAAGATGAGGTGGAAAAACCTGAACAAACTTTTTGGTCAACCAAATACAATAAATATTTAGATAGATATGTGGGAATGTGATTTTATAAGATCTGCAACATACTTATTTCTATTATTCTATCAAATACTAACAAGATGCCAAATTATTATGATCCTGTCTTCAAAGTGTTGGTAAATCAGTCAAACCAGATTCTCCTAGGACATGAATAAAACTAAAATTATGTTTATTCAGAGAACTGCTGAGGTCTCCAAGGTGTCAGAGCACAATGATCACAATTTTGGAAGCAAGAAAAGGAAGCAAAATGAAACTGATGAAACTGGAAACCTGAAACTCCAAGTTTGGGGGAGCTTAAAAAAGTTTACATAAGAAATTATTAACTCGTTATTCAGTTGAAGAAGATAGTAAATTTACTGTGCAATACTTTAATTAAAGTGTAGTTGCTTTACAATATTGTGCTAGTTCCAGATGTGTAATGTAGTGATTCAGTATTTTGCAGATTGTTTTTCTATTACAGATTATTACAGGATAATGGGCATAATCCCCTGTGTTACACAGTAAAGCCTTGTTGCTTCTCAGTTTTATATATAATAGTTTGTTAATTCCATACCCCTAATTTGTCCCTCGTCCTTCTTTTTTCCCTTTTGGTAACCACAAGTGTTTTTTTTCTATGAGCCTGTTTCTGTTTTGTGTTTACATTCATTGTATTATTTTCTAGATTCTGCATTTATGTGTGGAATATGAGATCATATAGTAGTATTTGTCTTACTCTGTCTGACATTTTTCCAAGCATAATATTCTCTAGGTCCATTCACATTGCTGGAAATGACAGTATTTCATTCTTTTTAAGGCTGAGTAATAATCCAATAATACACATATACAGTGTATGCATGTGTGTGCCTGTGTGTGTGTATATATATATATATATGTATATATCATTTCTTTTTAATCCAATCATATATTGATTAGCACTTGGTTGCTTCCATGTCTTGGCTATTGTAAATAGTGTTGCTATGAATATTAGGTTGGGTATACATTTCTGCGGAGAAGGCAATGGCACCCCACCCCAATACTCTTGCCTGGAAAATCCCATGGATGGAGGAGCCTGGTGGGCTGTGGTCCATGGGGTCGCTAAGAGTCAGACACGACTGAACAACTTCACTTTGACTTTTCACTTTCGTGCCTTGGAGAAGGAAATGGCAACCCACTCTGGTGTTCTTGCCTGGAGAATCCCAGGGATGGGGGAGCCTGCTGGGCTGCCATCTATGGGGTCGCACAGAGTTGGACATGACTGAAGTGACTTAGTAGTAGTAGTAGTAGTATACATTTTTGAATTAATTTCTTTTCTGTGTATATACCCAGGAGTGGAATTGCTGGATCATATGACAGGCCACTTTTTAAATTTTTATGAACCTCTACTGTGAGATTTTTGTTGTTGTTGTTACTGTATTCCTCTCCCTATCTAAAAAAAAGCCTGAGTCCTAATATTGGGGGTAAGATTATAAACCAGTATAAGCTGGATTTAGAAAATGCAGAGAAACCAGAGGTCAAACTGCCACCTGTTGGATCATACAAAAAGCAAGAAAGTTCCAGAAAAACATATACTTCTGCTTTATTGACTAAGCCAAAGCCTTTGACTATGTGGATCACAAAGTGTGGAAAATTCTTAAAGAGATACAAATACCAGACCACCTTACCTGCTTCCTGAGAAATCTGTATGTAGGTCAAAGAAGCAACAGTTAGAACCGGACATGGAACAATGGACTGATTCCAATTGGGAAAGGAGTACATCGAGTCTATATATTGTCACCTGCCTATTTAACTTATATGTAGAGTATATCACGTGAAATGCCAGGTTGGCTGGAAGCACAAACTGGAATCAAGATTGCTGGGAGAAATATCAGTAACCTCAGATAAGCAGATGACACCACCCTTATGGCAGAAAATGAAGAAGAACTAAAGAACTTCTTGATGAAAGTGAAAGAAGAGAGTGAAAAAGCTGACTTAAAACTCAACATTCAAAAAATGAAGATCATGGCTTTCAGTCCCATCATTTAATGGCAAATAGATGGGGTAACAATGGAAAAGGGACAGACTATTTTCTTGGCCTCCAAGATCACTGCAGATGGTGACTGCAGCCATGAAATTAAAAGACTCTAGCTCTTTGGAAGAAAAGCTACGACCAACCTAGAAAGCTTATTAAAAACCAGAGACATTACTTGACCAACAAAGGTCTGTCTAGTCAAAGCTATGGTTTTCCAGTTTTTCATGTATGGATGTGAGAATTGGACTATAACAAAAGCTGAGTGCTGAAGAATTGATGCTTTTGAACTGTGTTGGTGGAGAAGACCCTTGAGAGTCCCTTGGACTGCAAGGAGTTACAACCAGTCAATCCTAAAGGAAATCAACTCTGAATATTCATTCATTGAATATTCACAGTCCTTCAATGAATATTCAGCTGAAGGTGAAGCTCCAATACTTTGGCCACTTGATGTGGAGAACTGACTCATTGGAAAAGACCCTGATGCTGGGAAAAATTGAAGGCAGAAGGAGAAGGGGATGACAGAGGATGAGATGGTTGGATGGCATCACCTACTCAATGGACGTGAGTTTGAGCAAGCTCTGTGAATTGGTGATGCACAGGGAAGCCTGGTCTGCTGCAGTCCATGGGATCACAGAGTCAGACATGACTGTGCAACTGAAATGAACTGCATGGATAATTCATGTTGAGAATGAAATTTTAAAATTTATAATTTTAAAATCAAATAGCACTGTTGATGTTGCTTTATAAAAGGGTATGTGATTTAGAAAGGTGCTTATTATCATGTACTTACTAAACACAAAGCAGTTTCAAGTGTTACCCACCAGTGATGTGCTGAACAAAGATACACGTTTGGTAAATACACAGTGAGTTTTTGAATGGAAAGTACTCAGTGACTCTGTTTTGGTCATCATTAAATACAATGCAACAGAAAGATTTTTAAAAATTGTATTAATAAATGATTAAATATTTAAGCTATGCTGCAGAGTACTAGAAGTGTTCTGAGATCGCTATGGTGGAGTTCATCATTTGTATAGGAAGGAACTGCATTCATGGGTAGGTAGAAGATTGCCTTGAACACCACAGAAAAATAGCTTTATCCACAGTTAATGTCTGATTGGACACATTTTCTTTCTCTTCATTCAATAATATTAAATAGTGAAAATTATGTATATGGTGATATTATTATCAGTGTTCATATTTCTTTTCAGTGTATTGGAAATGAAATGGACAGCCTCTATAGGATTGGTTTTTCACTGGAGTATTCTGAGTATCAATGGGAAACAGGTATACTCACTAGTTTTTGAAATGAAGATGATATAAATTATTTCTTCTTGATATTGATCACACCGATAATTTCAGTTGCTTCTTCAAATGATGAATCTTAATGATATGTTTGCAGAGAGGCAATGGCACCCCACTCCAGTACTCTTGCCTGGAAAATCCCATGGACAGAGGAGCCTGGTGGGCTGCAGTCCATGGGGTCGCAAAGAGTCGGGCACGACTGAGCGACTTCACTTTCACTTTTCACTTTCATGCATTGAAGAAGGAAATGGCAACCCACTCCAGTGTTCTTGCCTGGAGAATCCCAGGGATGGGGGAGTCTTGTGGGTTGCTGTCTATGGGGTCTCACAGAGTCGGACACAACTGAATTGACTTAGCTGCAGCAGTGATATGTTTGAATCTTGAAATCTAAGCTTATTACTTAAAAATGGAAATAGCATGATTTTATTTTTTAAATTAATGTATACCAAGATTTAAAATAAGACTAAATTATGGAATAAATGGCAGTTATTTTTTGGTATGTGGTGGTTTAGTTGTATGTCCTGTGTTTGTTTTTGCCAATTCTGACAACCCTACCCCAAAGAGGGAAGGTGTTTGGATGCCAAGCAGCTCCCAAGTGACAAATGTCCATTATAATCAGTTAAATGTGAAGATTCTAGTAAGATCAATACACAAAACTAGAATAGAGTACAGCATACCTAGTGCTGTAAAAGAAGTGTTTGTAAAGATTTGTAAGGGAATATCTGAGATTTTTTTTTTTTCCAGACTAAAAGTTGGCTGGACGTTTGGCCAAAGTTGTAGACTGCGATGAATTTTGAGCTGGGTCTCAAAATGAGTACAAGTTTGCCAAGTGAGAAAACAGAGGGATAAGGATTCACCAGCAGAGAGAATGACAGGGATCAAGGCACACAGTCATAAAGTGACCGTCATGAGTATGTTAGGGTTTGCATGAAAAGTTTACATGTGTAAGTAGTGAGTGGAGACAGGTCTGCACAGGGAGCTAGGGATAAAGTTGGGAAGGGTTTTATGTACTAGAAGAAGCAGGGATCCTTTAGATACATTTGAATTAGCCGAGTTTTGAAAGCTTGTTTTAACTATAGAACTACTATTCATGAATTTGATTATGGTTTTATATGTTTTTAAATCATCTTAAGACTCAAATAGAAAAAAAAATACCTTAATTTGCTCAGTTATTATTAAAAGTGTGCTTGTTGGGTGGGAAGAGACTCTTGGTGTCTTGGTGGGGATTTGTAAGCTGGGCACGAAAGCCAGGATGAATGGTAAACTGGGTTGTTAATTACAGTGTTGAATGTTGAAAACATGGTGAAAACTAGCAGTGCCTTTGGTGCGGTGCACTGAGATGGCAATTAGGCTGGGTGCAAACGTATGTGAGACAAGAAAACCTCTGGAGTGACAAGCCAGTGAAGGTGCATTAGATGTGTTGCTCCTTAATGAGGCTATGGGTGAATATATAATGACTCAAGACTTTCCTTTCAACAACACATTTACCACTTTCCCTAAGCAACAGAGATGAAAAGTTGAACCCTTGAAATTAAATTATAGGTTTTACTCAAGAAGAAAGTATGTTGTAGAAGAAGGCATAGTAACTTTTACTACTTGGAGATTTTTTATTCTAAGTACAGACTTCTCTGGACTTTGGTAAATATTTGTCTGGAATTTTTTTCAGGGGAAATCATGAGGAGATTTTGAGTAACTCCACATGATGGGATAGATTCACTTGTCACCCAGTTGGCTTGTAGTTTGAAGACTTTAATCAAATAGAAGTGTAACGTCAAATTTGTTTTTCATGGTTTAAAATAATTTTCATTATAATAGTTTTTGCTTCATTCACTTGTTATTTCATTGGTTTTTAGATGTATCTCAAGAACTTCCAGGTCATATCAAGCCTGAAGAGTTTGATGCATCAAATTAAGCACTTTCCTAACCTCTTTAAAAATTGTTTTACATGTTTCAAGTCTTTGGTGTATATATTTAATTTTTACCTCTGAGTATGTACACTATTGGAGAAAGAGAAGCCAAAACAATTAACAGCATAATATTTTGAAAAGCTTTTAAGAGAATTACTCAGAAACTGTACTTGATTACTTATGTATTTCATTATTTTGACATCTGCATCTGTCTCTCACATTAATGTGAATAATGGAGAATTTGTGTACAAAGCTTCTGAATAGGTCCTGTCATTACTCATGTAATAGACTTTTGCCATTATGCTGTAGAAGATATATACACATATATTTACAAACATGCAATTCAAATATGCACTTTTGGAGTTTATATTTTAGAAAGAATCAATAATTAGTATTTGAGCACAAGTAATGATCCACAGGGTTGCAAAGAGTTTGATATGACTGAAGTGACTGAGCATATACACACAGTGGAAGAAAATACAAACTAGAGCTAATTTTGCTGAAGAGTATGAACATGCATTGAGATAAGGGAGAATTCATTCAGTCCAGTTCAGTCTCTCAGCCATGTCTGACTCTTTGCGACCCCATGAATATCAGCACACCAGGCCTCCCTGTCCATCACCAACACTGGAGTTTACCCGAACTCATGTCCATCGAGTCGGCGATGCCATCCAGCCATCTCATCCTCTGTTGTCCACTTCTCTTCCTGCTCCCAATCCCTCCCAGCATCAGGATCTTTTCCAATGAATCAACTCTTTGCATGAGGGAGAATTAAACAGAAGTAAATGAAAAACTGAATACAGAAAGAGGAAGTACTGAGAGTATTTGGTCAATTTGATTTAGCTAAGTTTCTGAGAACGTAGATTTTCTTCTAAAGGAATAACTACAAATACAAATAGCTAGGGGAATAGAGTCCGGGAAGGCAATGGCACCCCACTCCAGTACTCTTGCCTGGAAAATCTCATGGATGGAGGAGCCTGGTGGGCTGCAGTCCATGGGGTCGCTAAGGGTCGGACATGACTGAGTGACTTCACTTTCATTTTTCATTTTCATGCATTGGAGAAGGAAATGGCAACCCACTCCAGTGTTCTTGCCTAGAGAATCTCAGAGATGGGGGAGCCTGTTGGGCTGCCATCTATGGGGTTGCACAGAGTCGGACGCGACTGATTATCAGCAGCAGCAGCAGCAGGGAATAGAGTGCCACTATGAAGGTAATGGAGGAATGTCAGGAAATCAATGTTGTCTTGGTAGGAAGAATTATAGCCATTATATGGCCATAAAATGACTGTGTTTTCTTTGAAAACATGAGTTCTAGCACTTCTCTATCAGCGGATTTTCCATCCCTAATCTCAGATCAATACCACTCCTCCCCCTCTAACCCCTGCCCCAAGCCTTCTGTACTCACACACATAAATAATAGTTCAACATAAATTTTATTATTCTGTAGATTTTAGGGTGTTTATATGTGTGTTCTTACAATCTCTAATTCTTTCAGGGTTGATCTTGACCAAGGGATCCAACAGTTTTACTATTGATTGACATTTTATTAGAACTGAAACTCTATTTTTAGATTCAGTATGTAATCTTCAGTTTTTCTCAATTGTAATTTGCAGAGCTGTTTCCATGAGACTACTTATTCAAATATACTGGAATTATAACCAGTATATTTTGTGTTTTGCTTTACATAAGACACTTTAGATTATGGGTACAAATGGTCTTATTTTCTTCTTGTATTTTGGAGGCTGTGTGCTGTCCTAAGTTGCTTTAGTTGTGTCCACTCTTTTGGACCCTAGTGACTGTAGCCCACCAGATTCCTCTGTCCATGGGATTCTCCAGGCAAGAATGGAGTGGGTTGCCATTTCCTTTTCAGGGGATCTTCCTGACCAGGGGATCGAACCCAGGTCTCCCGCATTGCAGGCAGATGCTTTATTGTCTGAGCCACCAGGGAAGCCCAGTTTATAGGACAGATATTATCTAATTCATTGTCTGATTATCCTGGCTAGTATTAGAACATGGAAATAAATACTAACTTAAGAAAATTCACATTAACTAAGGCTTGGAGAAGTGTAGTGAAAATCAGTCTCAGGAACATTCTGTCATTAGTTCATTTTTTTGTGCTCAGTCTTTATTTCATTGTTCTTTACCTTGACAGTGTCATAACAGTTAAGTTTCTGTCATTTTAGAAAAATAGGTGGACCAGAACACAAGGACAGAATATTAGACTGTGACCATAACATGTTATTTCTGTCATATTATCTGTTTTTAATTTGGTTACAAATATGTTTGAACACCTTTGCTATAGAACAAATGATGTTTTACTTCACTCTGCTGAAATCAAGGGCTGAATTGTTCATGAAGACAGAGTTGGTGGTATTGTCAGAGGCTTTTCTATGATTGGGTGAAAACCTGATTTATTAACTGAAATTAAGTCCTAAGAAACACACAAAAGTGGATATAGTGGAACCAGAATCTATTGAGATTTAATGGCTAAGCTCATGAAGTTCCAAAGTAACCTGTGGATAAAATTAAAAAAATTTTTTAATTCACTTACTATGTCCATTTAACTTTAGTAGTGGGTCAAAAAGGAAAATTGGTTTTTCTCTGCATGAGTGAAATGGGTAAAAGCAAGAATTTGGTATAACTGAAAATTTTATGAAAGAAATGAAATTGAGATTGATATCTCTCATTGGCATTTCCCAGAAGGTTTGTACAGAAGAGAAATAAAACAGAACAAAAGAAACCAGTAGCTCTTTCTTTAGACAAGTCAGAATGGTGAAGAAGCAGAACAGTGTGGACAAATCTTGGAAGCTGCACAGATCTTCTGCATCTTTTTTGCATGCTAATGCAACCTGGACTTTTAGAGAATCCTTTTTTTTCCTACTTAGAGAAGGTAGGAGATGTTTTATTAGTACACTGTGATCTTCTAGCAAATGTTTGGCTCTGCTGGGTCCTCACTGCGGCGGGCAAGCTTCTCACTGTGGTGGCTTCTCCTGCGGTAGAGCATGGGCTCTGGGGCGCTCGGGCTTCCGTAGTTGCAGCACATGGAGTTAGTTGCGACTCATGGAGTCTAGAGCACAGGCTCTGTAGTTGTGACACACAGGCCTATTTGCTCTGCGGCATATGGGGTCTTCTCTGACCAGGGATGGAACCAGTATTCCCTGCGCTGGCAGGCAGATTCCCAACCCCTGGACCACCAGGGAATTCCCGACTATGTTCTTGGAGTCTGGTTTAAATATACTCTCTTGGACAAACTCCATAATCAGAACAGAAATTGATGCCATGAAATGCAGAGATGGCCTGGGAGAAAACCTATAACAAACTGCAGCGCTCTTTTTCAATCCAGATACTCTAAGTGTGGAGTGAATTCTCAAGTTGGCAAGATCAAGAAGGGGGACCTGAAGAATGAACATCCTCCCCATTTGCCTTCTATCTGCTTTATGTGAAAATGCTCGTATTAACACTGAAATGACTATCTTGAGAAGCATGCTGTGTGTGTGTGTGTGTGTGTGTGTGTGTGTGTGTGTGTGTGTGTCTGTGTCTGTGTGTGGTATTGCTGCTGCTGCTGCTAAGTCGCTTCAGTCGTGTCCTACTCTGTGCGACCCCATAGACAGCAGCCCACCAGGCTCCCCCGTCCCTGGGATTCTCCAGGCAAGAACACTGGAGTGGGTTGCCATTTCCTTCTCCAATGCATAAAAGTGAAAAGTGAAAGTGAAGTCACTCAGTCGTGTTTGACTCTATGTGACCCCATGGACCACAGCCTACCAGGCTGCTCCATCCACAGGATTTTCCAGGCAAGAGTACTGGAGTGGGGTGCCATTGCCTTCTCTGGTGTGTGGTGGTAGATTGGTGAAAATAAAACTGAGCAAGGGAGAAAGAACTTAAGTGTTTATTTTTTGGTAAATACCTGCCTATTTTCAGGAAGAATATAGAGTATGTCCCATTTAAATGCTGGAGAGATCGAGGTTGTGTGATTAGGGTTTATACAGAGAGATTTATATGTGACAGCTTTTCACTGTTAAAAGAATCTGTCTGGTCACTTTGATTCCCACTTTTCTTACCTTCAGCCAATTGATTTCCTAGGTTAAGTCCCTAGGAAGAGCTGACGCATTCTAAATGCATGGCTCTGTCTGTAGGCCCATCTTTGGTCAGTCACATATGTCTTCTGTAAACCTTGGAGGAAGCCCCTACCCTCCCCTTGTACACACCTGCTTGGTTCTCTTGACATCTTCATGTTCAGAGACTTCAAGAGCAATTGTCAATAGGGAAACTAGCCAAACCACCCAAACTCCATTTACTGTGGGAAACCCAAGGACAGAATACCCGTGAAAAACATCTGATAGCAAAGATGAATACCACTGGTTGTTGTTCAGTCATTCAGCCATGTCCAACTCTTTGTGACCCCATGTACTGTAGGCCTCCCTGTCCTTCACCATCTCCCAGAGGCTGCTCAAATTCATGCCCACTGAGTTGGTGATGCCATCCAACTATCTCTTCTGCTGCCTTCAGTCTTCTCTTCCTGCCTTCGGTCTTTCCCAGCATCAGGGTCTTTACTAACGAGTCAGCTATTCACATCAGGTGGCAAAAGGTTTGGAGCTTCAGCTTCAGCATCAATCCTTCCAATGAATTTTCAGGATTGATTTCCTTTAGTTTTGACTGGTTTGACCTCCTTGCAGTCCAAGGGACTCTCAAGAGTCTTCTCTAACACCACAGTTCAAAAGCATCAATTCTTCATACTCAGCTTTCTTTATAGTCCAACTCTTACATCCATACATAACTACTGGAAAAACCATAGCTTTTGCTAGATGGATCTTTGTCAGCAAAGTAATGTCTTTGCTTTTTAATATGCCATCTAGGTTGGTCATAGCTTTTCTTCCAGTCACCATCTGCAGTGACTTTGGACACTGTTATAGATTTAATTTCTATGTAATTTATTTTCATTTCTAGAGAATTTGGTGAGAAGGAGAAAAACATGCTCAGTACATTACTTTTCTCCTCTCCTGCAGATAAGATGAATTTTGTTTCTCTGGATGAAAATAATTTGGGGACAAAAATAGGTTTCCATTTCCAATAATATGTAAGTGCTCTCATTTGCACAAGTGCTATTATTGTCTTATTTTATTTTGTATATATTTGGCATCTTTCTCCAGTCTGATTAGAAGAATAATTATTCACATTATTTTCATTTCTCTAAAGAAGAGGAGGTCCAGTGAAGAAATAAACCTGAAGGAGACTAGATGGCCAATTCTCTTCTGAGTCACTTGCATTTTATTTATTTCTCTTTTTGATGAATTTCTCTAAGTACACAACAGGCTGAATTGGCATGTCACGAGGTACACAGCCATATAAATACAAATGTCATTTCCATGTTGGGTCAGGAGAAATACACATTCTAGATCAGCATTCAGCCTGGAGTTAAAATGTATGATATTTTGTTAGAGCTGATGTAGTAGTTTTTAAATCAAAAGACCTATTTGTATGTTGAACCTAGATTATTGTAGAATTCTCCTATTTAATCCTGTTAAATATTCTATTTAGGCCTTTCTGATGGGGTGAGGTGTTCGTTACCAACCAACTCTATTTGCCCAGGATTACATATTCTGTGTCCTGGCAAGTAGTTCAGTGTATCCAGTGACAACAGGCGTTTTAATTTACCTGAGACCTAGCTACTTTGTTTTCAGTCTTTCACTAGATCTGTGAAAATGTTTTATTTCTATAATCTAATACCTTAATATACATCAAGTAGCAATAGAGAAATATTTTTATAAGCATAAGGCTGAATTGCTCGTTGGTTTGAAATGTTCACATTTTCTTTTTTGATGTATATCAGATTGTAAGAGGTGAAATAGATAATGAAATTTTTATTTCTATATTTTTGAGAAGAAGTATTTTATGATTAGCTATTACTTTAGAATTTATTTTTAATTCATACCATGAAAGCTTTTATTTTAATTTATTGTTTTCTTTCCTTTGATTTTCAGTATTAGAAAATATTACATCAGTATGAGTCTGTATGCTTCAGATATGAACTTTTCTGTGTGTTCATCTTCTATTGCTTATCTTTTAATCGTATTTGAAGACTTGTGAAGAAATTCTGCCAAAGGATGAATGTATGAAAGGAATTCATACCAAATGATATTGTAGAAAAATATATTGGAATATTGGAAAATAAAACTAATATTCTTATAAACAAATACTTGTTGGGTGTGTCCTTTGGGCATGGCCCTGTATAGGAGTTAAAAGCAAAGATATTAAAAAATAAATCTGTGCCTTAATGGACTAATATTCTACAGAGAATAAGTGAAACATATATATGTGCAAAGTGAGATATCAAAAATAAAGTTGCTAATAAGATAAATCTAAATAAAGGTAAATTATCTAACTTCATCAAGTTGAGATTAATTTTTAATTTCAATTTCTAAGAAATTTTTTTTTTTATATCAGAATTCTAAAGATGTCTGAAAGGGTCTGAATACTACTGACATCTTTTTGGGAGGTAAAACATATTTCTTTATTGAAAGTGTATCAAGGAAAGCTTTAAAAATTTTAAACTATATTGAAATGGTATTATTGTTTATCAGTCTCCAATTTTTTTCATCTTGATCTCTAGCTCTTTTATCCTCTTTGAACAATCTAAACTTTCAGGAGTTATCTCTCGCATTCTTATATAATAGTAGTTAATATTTGTTTGCTGCTGCTGCTAAGTCACCTCAGTCGTGTCCGACTCTGTGCGACCCCATAGACAGCAGCCCGCCAGGCTCCCCATCCCTGGGATACTCCAGGCAAAAACACTGGAGTGGGTTACCATTTCCTTCTCCAATGCATGAAAGTGAAAAGTGAAAGTGAAGTTGCTCAGTCATGTCCGACTCTTAGTGACCCCATGGACTGAAGCCTACCAGGCTCCTCCATAGTGCTTACTATAAACCACATAGTGTTTTATGTAATCACTTTTAATCCTTATGCATGATATTAAAAGAGTAGGTGCAGTTGGGAATTTAATCACTGAAATTTACTGTTGATTCAACAGCATGATGCTGTTCAGTCACTCAGTCATGTCTGACTGTGACCCCATGGACTGCAGCACACCAGGCTTCCCTGTCCTTCACTATCTCCCAGAGCTTGCTCAAACTCATGTCCATTGAGTCAATGATGCCACTCAACCATCTTGTCCTCTGTCATCCCTTTTTCCTGCCTTTAACCTTTCCCAGCAGCAGGGTCTTTTCCAATAAGTCAGCTCTTTGCATCAGGTGGCCAAAGTATTGGAGCTTCAACTTCAGCATCAGTCCTTGCAATGAATAATCAGGATTGATTTTCTTTAGGATTGAATGATTTGATCTCCTTGTAGTCCAAGGGACTCCTAAGAGTCTTCTCAACACCACAGTTCAAAAGCAACAATTCTTAGGCATTCAGCTTTCTTTATGCCCTAACTCTCACATCCATCCATGACTACTGGAAAAACCGTAGCTTTGACTATATGGACCTTTGTCAGCAAAGCAATGTCTCTGCTTTTTAATACGCTGTCTAGGTTTGCCATAGCTTTTCTTGCAAGGAGCAAGAGTCTTTTAATTTCATGCCTGCAGTCACCATCCGCAGTGATTTTGGAGCCCAAGAAAACAGTATTATGGGTCACCCAAACAATGAACCAATCACTTTAGCTGAATATTTTGCTGTGTAACGTGTGGATGTTCAGTATCCACTTGATGCTTGACAAAACAGTGCATGTGGATGACACAGAAAGTTCAGTGCAGCTTTTACATCATCCCTGTTCCATTTTTAACACTTCATCTGTGTTCATTTTAGCACAAGAAATCGAATAAATCTTACTGACTAGCCCTGGCAGACCTTGAAAATCAAATTGGAGAGCAAGCCTTGGAGATATCAGTTTCAGGGTATGGGGGCTATGTAAAAATGATCAAATGTGTTGCCTTTCCTTACTTCTAATATCCTAGTTCCCTCTTGAAATTTCTCTAATGCTTACTGCAGGATATGTGACCTCTTAACCGATAATCAGTTGGTTCTTCTGTATTAATCAATCTGTCTTGAAAGTTAATATTGATGTTCAATCAACTAGTAATGGATTTTTGATTTATAATCTGTGGGTTCAGTAAGAATAGTAGAGATGGCTATACAGTTAGTAAAACATCATTTTGAGAACATGTTCACTTGATCATTCATGTGAATTGTGGGCTTCTCCTTTAACTCTGATCCTAGCACACCTTGTCTCATGGGTACTTAAAAGTGAAAAATCACTTGATTCCTGAAGTAGATTTAATTTATACTGTATAGCACAAGTCTTTTTCCCTCTTCACATGTTTAGAGATACAGCAGGAGAGATGGCATATTAATAATAGCCTACAAGTGCAGATCCTGGCTAAATATTATCAACAGAAAAAGAGTATTTCTTCTTGGCCATGTTTTACCATTTGTCTTGAATTGCTAAACATACAAGACAGCATGTGAAGTATATTTATGCAGCTGTAATTGATATGGTGATTATTTTTTTCTCCAAGTCCTGCTGGGCAATCAGTCTTTCTAGAAGAATTATAGTCATCTCCTGTTTTTGATCAGTATACTGCATAATCTGATTTCAAGATAACAAAGAAGATATGCTGACTTAGTTTACCCACAATGGAATATGATCTTCTGGATTTAATGAAAATATTTTCAGAAGTTAAAAATGATCTGAAAATAAAGATAAAAACCATGACATATTTTAAAGCTAAGGAGATCTTTTCATAAAAGCTTGCCAATGATAGTTCAATTATTGTCAGATTTAACCACATGCTATCATGTTAAACTAAAAAACAAGCTCAGTTTGGTTACACAGATAATGGAGAGAAAATAATAGGGTTTAGATGTACTTTTGCTTATGAGTTGTGTTATCTGGATAATTTAAAAATTTTTCCAAACAGACATCATGATGCATAAAAGTCTGGCTTGATTTGAAAAGTTGTATTTATTAGACTTAAGGCAGTTTGAAGACAAAGGGAATCTCTGAATTCCTGGCGGGCAATTTTTACCACAACCTTCACATAAGTAGTAGCTCAACAAACTACAAAAATAAGCATAAACACACATTGGATCCTCCCTTACCTCCCCTATCAAAAGAAACAAGAGCTGTTTGAATTGATTTATGTCGTTATTGGATATCTTGTGGTACTGAGGAGTTTCTTCCCATGGAAACTGAAGTTATCTGTTTCTTTTAATTTTGGCAAAATTAGTTTTATTAGGCTGTGGAATTTAACAAATTTAGGGTTGACTTTGCTGTTGTTCAATCGCCCAGTTGTGTCCCACTCTGAGACCTAATGGACTGCAGTACTCCAGGCCCAGAGAGTTTGCTCTAAGTCATGCCCATTGAGTTGCTGATGCCATCAAACCATCTCATCCTCTGTCATCCCCTTCTCCTCCTGCCTTCAGTCTTTCCCAGCATCATGGTCTTTGCTGATGTGTCAGCTCTTCCCATCAGGTGGCCAAAGTATTGGAGCTTCACTTTCTGCATCAGCCCTTCTAATGAATATTCAGAGTTGATTTCCTTTAGGATTGACTGATTTGATCTCCTTGCTGTACAAGGGACTTGAGTCTTCTCCAGCACCACAGTTCTAAGGTGTCAGTTCTTCAGCAATCAGCTTTTTTTATTGTCCAGCTCTCACATCCATACATGACTACTGGAAAAACCATAGCTTTTACTATATGGGACCTTTATAGGCAAAGTAATATCTTTGCTTTTAAATATGCTGTCGAGGTTTGTTATTGCTTTTCTTATTTTCCTGGCTACAGTCACCATTCACAGTGATTTTGGAGCCCAAGAATATAGAATCTGTCACTGTTTCCCCATCTATTTCCCATAAAGTGATGGGAACAGAAGTCATGATCTTAGTTTTCTGAATGTTGAGCTTTAAGCCAGCTTTTTCACTCTCCTCTTTCACTGTCATCAAGAGGCTCTTTAATTCCTCTTCATTTTCTGCCATAAGGGTGGTGTCATTTGCATATCTGAGGTTGTTGATATTTTTCCCTGCAATCTTAATTCCAGGTTGTGCTTCATCCAGCCCAGAATTTCACATGATGTACTCTGCATAAGAGTTAACTCAGCAGGATGACAATATATACAGCCTTGACATACTCCTTTCCCAATTTGGAACCAGTCTGTTGTCCCATGTCCAGTTCTACTGATGCTTCTTGACCTGCATACAGATTTTTCAGGAGGCAAGTCCAGTGGTCTGGTTTTCCTGTCTCTTTAGGAATTTCCAGAGTTTGTTATGATTCACACAGTCAAGGGCTTTCTTGTAGTCAGTGAAGCAGAAGTGGATGTGTTTTCTTTTTTTGGAATTCTCTAGTTTTTTCTATGATCCAGTGGATATTGACATTTTGGTCTCTGGTTCCTCTACCTTTTCTAAATCCAGCTTGTATACCTGGAAATTCTTGGTTCACATGCTGTTGAAGCCTATCTCAGAGAATTTCGAGCATGACTTTGCTAGCATTTGAAATGAGTGCAGTTGTGTGGTAGTTTAAACATTCTTTGAGAATGCCCTTCTTTGGGATTGGAATCAAAACTGACCTTTTCCAGTCCTGTGGCCACTGCTGAGTTTTCCAATTTGCTGGCACATTGAGTGAAGCACTTTAACAGCATCATCTTTTAGAATTTGAAATAACTCAGCTGGAATTCCATCACCTCCACTAACTCTGTTCGTAGTGATGCTTTCTAAGGCCCACTTGCCTTCACAGTCAAGGCTGTCTGGCTCTAGGTGAGTAACTACACCATTGTGATGATCCAGGTCATTAAGATCTTTTTTTGTATAGTTCTTCTGTGTATTCTTTTCACCTCTTCTTAATATCTTCTGCCTCTATTAGGTACATACCATTTCTGTCCTTTACTGTGCCTATCTTTGCATAAAATGTTCCCTTAGTATCTCTAATTTTCTTGAAGAGATCACTAGTTTTTCCTATTGTACAGTTTTCCTCTATTTCTTTGCATAACTTGTTAACTTAAAAAGGGTGTCTTATTGCTTCTTATTTAAGAGTTGACTTAGAAGCAAGTATCCCCTGTTATGCTTCAATTCCTATCAAAGAGTAGTATATATTTATGTAATAGTCATAGTATTGTGATAACTGTTATCTAGAACAGGTCAATCATTTGAATTATTTTCTATTTCTTTATCTGGAATATGAGAATAATAATACTTAGCTTATAGAGTTGTTGAGAGGATTATGAAAGTTAATTTTAATAAAGTGCTTAGTAGAATATATTTGGTTAGTTTTATATCTGTGGTCTCAGTCGTCTACTTAGGGAAGCCCTTTCTATCATTTTCAGGCCCTTGGGTGACTATTGTATTGAATTCACAGTGAAGAGTGTGTAAAAAGAGATCGCAGAGCTGGTTAGATACATTATTTTGTTTAATCCCAGATCCTATTACAGAGAACATTGGCAATGTGAACACTGGGTCATGACTTAATTTGGTTGGGATAAAATACCAGAGAAACAAAGGTAAAGATTTAATTTTTCTTTGAACTGGTCACCCATGAGGGCACAATTAAATGTATCAATCATTTATCTATTAATATTATATGCCAATCATTGCCTAAGGTATTTTATTTTCATGAATTATCTCAGGAGAGCTTTGCCTTATGACTATTTTGCAAGACAAGAATCTGAACCTCAAAATGTGAAGTAACTGCTATGAAGTTAAAAAAATAAGCAGTAAAGCCTACATTCACACCTAGATCTTACTACATTTGTAGCTTAGTCCCTCGACTCTATGAGACCAGATTAATTTACAAATCCTGTACACTGTCTTACAAATGCAAGTTATGTAGCACAAAGGCAACGATGGGATGATGTGAAAGGATCTGGATAGATATTTAGAGCTAATTACAAATCTTAGACAAGAAAGTTCTATCAGTCTCTGATTCTCTTTCTGTCTGTATCAGAGAATTCATTGTTTGTTTGCTGGTAATAAATCATCTATCTTACAAGTCTCAAAATCTGAAATCTTAATTAAATCATTTAAATAATCATTCAAATTGAAAAAATTTTAAGTTCTGTTTTGAAAGAGATTTTATTCAAAGTTGGGACAGTGTGTTCCTATATCACAAGTGTTTTGAATTCTTTAATGAAAATGGCATTCCTTTAAATTAAATATAGAAGAAGAATGACCTTTAATGTAGAGGAGTAAGAAATCTAAAGAGCCATATAGATCATATAAACTTGTTTTTTCCCCTACTTTTGTTCCTCATTTAAAAGTTAAAGGTCAACTCTACTATTCAGTGAGCTTACAAATTTTATAGATCAAATTTTTCTCTGTCTTTAGACTGTGTCTCTTAATAGGGATTTCAGACCATATGCAAGGGTGTCAATATATTGAAGGAATCATCTTGTAGTCTGAAGAAGATCCAGCCCAGATTCAGAGCTTTGTTTTAGTAGTGAGCATGAATACTTTTCCTTCACTGTAATTGCATTCTGAAATGCTATCAAATACTGCATTTGACAAACACATGCAACCTCTCCTTGCCTAGTGGATTCCAAGTGAAGTGTGTTGTATACATTGTCTTGAGCTGGTATTGTCATTTTGGTAATCTAGTCCACCGTCTGACTTTCTTATTCCGCTTTATTTCTTGTGAAGAAATCTCTAAATTTTATGACAGACTTGAGTAGTTGGGGGGTATATATAGGTGAGGGTAGTCCGTGAGCAATTGCTCAAAAGTTGAGTGATGTGGTAGTAGGATGCTGTTAAAAGGAAAAGTTTGAAACCTTGAAAGAAATAAAAGATTAAAAATCATATTTAAATGAGGTTTTTCAGTTTTGTCTTTGATATCAAACTGATGAGGAAAATTGCTTTCCGGAAGTTAAAACAGAGATCTAAAGATAATAATATCAATGCAAAAATAGCCCAGAGAGGGAGAGTTCATTTGAATATGCAAAAGATTTGTGGTAGTGTAATGGTTCTATTAATATTAACTACACCATTATTCAGTGCTTTCCAAACTGAAAATTGCCAGTCTATATCTTAAACTGGCAGAGATGTTGAAATGTAAACAGAAGTTGACAGCTTTGCTTCTATGCACACAGGTTGTCCATTATTTTTAGCTTTAAACCATTCTAACTAATCTAACATTGAGAAAAGTCTAGGTTTGGTGAAAAACTTTGGAATTGGCAAATTCATTATTCCCAAGTTTTACTATTATGGTAGCTTGGGTTTGGCTTTCAACTAGATTTTGAAGTGCTAGATTTTGCCTACTCTCAGGTTCTGGTTCCATCACAGGTCTGTTTAAACTCCTTGGCAAGGGATAGAGGAAGAAAAAGAGTGCTATCTAGCCTCCGAGGCGCTCTTGACAGCAAGGAGATAACCAAAGGACAACTGCCTCTTTCTAACCGCTGGGACATACAGTATGGCTTGTATTGAAAACCACTGCTTAGATCAGAAGTTTTTCATAATTTTGGGAGGGGTGATCTTGGAGGTAAAGTATTTTATGCCTAAAAAACGATCCCATCAGGAATAAGATAGTCTTTTAACTCTGCACATTGGTCTTTTTCTCAAAGCAACTGACATTTAACGAGGAAGGAAACAAGATTTTGAAGGTTATATTTATTTGTTTAATAGTGTAACTGTCCTAGTGTTTGGAAGATAATGTTTTTATGTGTGGTTTAAAATGTTTGGTATCAATTTGAGTCTTAAACAGATCCATTTCATTAAATTCTCAAGACTTTGATTTTCACCCCATTAAGTCCATTATCCAAATTACCAGGCACTATCTGAAATGCTTAAATGTTATATCTCTAATAATTGCACAAGTCTTTTCTCCTTTTTAAATATAAAATGCTATTTTAAATGAATCATAGTGTGTGTTCAGCTGCCAATTTGAATCCCCACATCTGGGAATCATCCCAAGATTACACACTTCCTGTCTAGATGAGGTCGTATTCTTGGTCTGAGCCTCACCAGCATTGATTTGATGCAACAATAAAAAGAGGCATACCAAGTGAGTCCATGTGATAAAATATGGGAAAGGGGGTATGGATGTCTTGGGTCCTCAACATATGATGATAATTAAACCTACAAACTCTAATTTTTCCTTTTCTTTTTATAACCATGCCTACCCTAAAGGAAACAAAAGAGAAAGATTTGAAATATGGGCAGAGGGGTGTGGTGCCTTATGGCAGCACAAACAAAATTACCTAAACACTTTAGAAACAAGCAGGGTGCGTTTCTTAGTTTCTCCCTGCTTTCAGTAACCATATGTGAGCTCAACATGTGAGAAGCTCCCTTTGAGTTGATTCAAACAGACTCTGTCTTTTGGCCTCTAGTGTGTTTCCTGGAAACAAAAACCTGGGGTCCTTGGAAAGGAGTTACAATGAGGTCCCTGCAGGGTCTGAATCCAATATTGCAAAGGTTGTAGATCTACTTTTTAAGTGAAAGAATTTTCTGAATAAGAAAGGAAACATATAACAAAAGAAACATTGTCATCAACAAGCAGCAAGCCTGCTTTTGGCACTAAACTGTTCTTACAGGTGATGGACAGGGATGCCTGGTGTGCTGCGATTCATGGGGTCACAAAGAGTCGGACACAAATGAGCAACTGAACTGAACTGAAAGAACTATTCCTACCCTGTGGTGTTGGAGAAAATTCTTAAGAGTCCCTTGGACAGCAAGGAGATCAAACCAGTCAATCCTAAAGGAAATCAAGCCTGAATATTCACTGTAAGGACTGATGCTTTCTAATGATGGCCATTCTGACCAGTGTGAGATGGTATCTCATTTTAATTTTGATTTGCAGTTCTTTAATAATTAGTGGTAATGAGTATCTTTTCATGTACCTCTGGGCTATCTGTAGGTCTTCTTTTGAGAAATATCTAGTTAGGTCACCTGCTCATTTTTGATTGCATTTTTGCCCCCCCTTTTTTTGAGTTATATGAGCTGTTTGTATATTTTGGAAATTAAGCCCTTGTCAGTGACATCATTTACAAATATTTTCTCCCATTCTTTTGACTGTCTTTTCGTTTTGCTGATAGTGTCCTTTGCTCTGCAAAAGCTTTAAGTTTAGTTAGGTCCCACGTAATAGGTTGAATTGTTAGACATACTCATACATACAATATGGGGGACTTCCCATATTGTGGAGCAGTGGTAAAGAATCCACCTGCCAATGCAGGAGATGCAGGTGCAATCCCTGGGTTGAGAAGATGCCCTGAAGGAAATGACAACCCATTCCAGTATTCTTGCCTGGAAAATTACATGGACAGATGAGTCTGGTGAGCTACAGTCCAAGGGGTCACAAAGAGTTGAACGCTACTGAGTGACTGAGCATGCATATGTACAACACAAAACGCACACTTGGATCTATATCCATTCACATGTTCAAATATTTCCCTATTAATAGCTTGAAGACTGAAAGAGAGCTTTGAAATATCTGCTGATCCAGAATATCAATCACTCAGTGTCCATCTTCTTTTCTACATTTCTTCCATCATCCCTGACAAGCTTATGAATATCCTGGCTTCTGTAGCATAACCTAACATGAAACTTACTGAAAACACAGAATTAAGCCATCACTATTATCAGAGAAGCAAGTGTGACTGGCTCACTGAAGTGAAGCCTCGCAGTCTAGAAGCTGGACTTTCTTCCCTTGCCTGTTTATTTTTAAACTCCTGTTTTTGAAAATTAAAATTTGCACCTGCCAAAGCAGTTCAATAGCTAACTAATTTATAGTTCATTATACTCCAGTGTTCTTGCCTGGAGAATCCCAGGGACGGAGGAGCCTAGTGGGCTGCCATCTATGGGGTCGCACAGAGTTGGACACGACTGAAGCGACTTAGCAGCAGCAGCAGCAGCAGCATAGTCCATTGATCTTTAAAGTTTACAAAGATACACTTTCCTAAGTGGCTAGCCCATGTATACATGTCATCACATATCAGTGTAGATCACACAAGTGACCCAGAGCTTTGAAGGAAAGCTCTATATTTGCCATCTAAAAAGTCATTGGAACAGACTTGATCTTTGGTAGAAACGCGTTGGAATGGAATAGCATCTCTTGTGCACTCAAATGATGTGAGTCATGCTTTAAAAGGGCATCACAACATCTTCTATTTTAAACAAATGGAGCAACAGATTCTAAATGCAAAACAAAGTTACTTTCTATGATTCCAATCTTCTGTATTGATGGAAGTTCTGTAGTTTGCTTCCCTTAAGATTGTTCACTAATACAACTTTCCATGTGACTTAAATTATGCAATTTTCATATCAATTTTTAGTTTGGAAAAAGCAATATAAAACATAAAAGCTCATTACATTCACCAATTCTAAAGGGTCTGTAGCAATAAAGTAATATGCTAAATGCTATTTCTAAATCATTGACTTAAGGGACAACACATTGAGGAATGATAATGATGATGTGTTCTAGATGATACATTGTAAGGATTATCTAAATTAATAAAGTAGTACAACATGGGTGACATGCAGCTTAACTACAAGTTAAGAACTGTATCACTTGATCTTAAAATTTCTTACTTGAATTGCTAAGATAATCAAAAGAAACATCTGCATTTTGCAGGCATTAGCCATGTATTGAGAGTTTTGATTGTAAGTCAAGATAACTATTAGACGCTCCTCCTTTTTAAAGTTATGCTTAATTTTGCTATCCTTAGGTTTTTATCTTGGTTAAAATTTAAGGAAATATATATTTTATTGTATTGTAATTAGCCCATAAATGCATAAAAGTTAAAAATATCAGTCCAAAAAGGATAAGAATAAAGGTGTTAGAAATTATATATGATGAAAGACTGGAAATGTCATCGAGACCTCTTTATTTGTTATCTGCTGTTGTTCCTCTGTGATTTATTGCTTTAATTCCAGATTTTAAACCTATAGGTCTTTGTGACTGCTTTCTTGAAAGCAGTTTATTATGTACTTAATTGGCTTGACCCTAAGATTTGTAATTGTATATTTATACAGGTGGTGGACCACAACCTAGAAATCTCTATACATTAAGAATCTTAGACTTACTGTGAGTTTACTTTGAATTATTAAGATAAGTGAGTTTTCTGCCTTTCCCTGCCACCACCACCCCCCCCCCCCCCACCCTCGGCCCCAAATAATCAACTTTTCTCAATGGAAGGGGAATGAGTACATTACCAGGGCTTGCATGCTAGTTTTCCCTGTCAACATACTTAAACAAGGTGGTTATTAAGTCCCTTTTACCAGATTGCTTAGTGGGGATATAAAGGGGAAAAACTGTGCTGTTTAATAGGTAGTTAATGAAGCAGTGAGTGTCTTGGATGAAATTGCTACCTTTCTTTCTAACTTTTTTGCTATTGGGGGGGATGTGTTACAAAATTATTCAACATGTACTAAGCTCTTGATATTTCTTCTATGTATATGGCCCTCCTCCTAGTTTCCTTGCTTGCATAAATATAAATTCTTTTGACTCAACTATCCAAGCCAGAAACATGGGAATTATCTTGGACTCTCCTAGCCTCAATATACATGAATCCACATACTTATCTTCATCTTCACATACCCCTAATCCAAGCCATACTATACTCATTAAGATGATTTCAGTAATTTTGTTACTGGTCCCTCCTTCTTGCTCTTAATTCCTTCCAATTCATTTGATATGAAGCAGCCAGGAAAGGAGGATAGTGTTTTTTTGTTTTTAATATAAAAGCCCCATTGATTTTCTCCTGTATTCGAAATAAACATAAAGTAGAATATCCTTAAGATAGTTTTTTAAGGCTCTGTATAATCTGGTCCCTATCTAGAGTTCTGTGTTTATTTTGAGCCATTCTCTCCTTTGATTCAATGCTCTTTCAAATACACTGGCCTTAATTTAATTTTCCAAAGGGGCAAGCCTCTTTCCCATCTGAGAACTTTCCAATTTGATGCTCCCCCTGCTTGAAACACTTCTGCCACTACTTTTTACATACTTGTTCTTCAAGTCTCAGATTAAATGCTGTATCTTCATTGAGGAGATCCCTGAAGGACCAATTTAAACTAGACATACCCTGTTATTCTCTTCCATAGTGTGCTATAAAGGGTGAATTCAGCAAGCCAAGGTGCTAAAATCCTGCATATTCCAAAGAAAGGTCTGTTGTAGGACTATCTCATAAAAGATAAATACTAGACCTTTGAGGATGCTCTAATAGGGAATTTTTGTATATTTGAGGCCTAGACTTACACAGTGCCATTTTGATTAGATAGCTTATCTTAACAATATGATTGATGAATAATTGTTGCTTTTGCCATGGGGGCTAAAATCTGAGTAGTTGAGGGTAGTCATGCAGGAATTACACATCTAAGTGTAATCTTAATTAAAACTCTGAATGTCAAAGCTCAGTGAGTTTTCCTGGTTGGCAGTGCTTCAAATGTGTTGTCTCACACTGTAGCTGCAAGAGCTCAGTGCATCCTCCCTGCAACTACACTAAAGAGGGAACTCCTGGAAGCTTGCATGTGGGTTCTCCTAGATTTTGCCCCATCTGCCTTTTCCCTTTGCTGATTTTATTGTGTTCTTTCTCTGTAGTAAACTGTAACTGTGAGTTCTTCTAGAGAATCATCAAGATTGGGAATATTAGGAACTTACTATCTTTTTTTTTTTTTTTCTTGAAAGCAGTTTTGCTAACAAAGGTCCATCTAGTCAAGGCTATGGTTTTTCCAGTGGTCATGTGTGGATGTGAGAGTTGGACTATACAGAAAGCTGAGTGCCAAAGGGTGATGCTTTTGAACTGTGGTGTTGAAGACTCTTGAGAGTCCTTTGGACTGCAAGGAGATCCAACCAGTCTGTCCTAAAGGAGCTCAGTCCTGAGTGTTCTTTGGAAGAACTGATGTTGAAGCTCAAACTCCAATACTTTGGCCACTTGATGAGAAGAGCTGACTTATTGTAAAAGACCCTGATGCTGGGAAAGATTGAAGGTAGGAGAAGAAGGGGATGACAGAGGATGGGATGTTTGGATGGCATCACTGACTCAGTGGACATGAATTTGGGTAAACTCTGGGAGTTTGTGATGAACAGGGAGGCCTGGTATGCTATAGTCCATGGGTTGCAAAGAATCGGACATGACTGAGCAACTGAACTGAACTGATCTTTTTTTTTCCTTTAAAGCAGTTATTTCCATTTATCATTATGTACACTTGTCTATTTTTTTTTTTTTTGCTTGCTTTCTACATATTCTACTGGAAATTTGGAAGTACATTATTTTCTTTCATTTCATTTACCTAGTCCCTGGCATAGAATGGTAGGTACTCAATAAATATCTGTGGAATTAGATATAAATTTACAATATTACCTGAAAATAAAATTTAATCCATTCCAAAAAGTTTAAATAAGATATGATAATGTTGTCTTTCAAATTGACTTTAACCTTACAAAATTATGATTTAGATTTACTACCTCAATAATTATCATATAATTGGAAATAAAAAGCCACCTAAAAGGTCACAACAAGAAAAAGAAATTTACAAAAGAAACAAATCTCATTGGTAAAGAAAAATACACAGTAAAGGTACTTGTAAATACCTTTACAACTATTTGTAAAACTAGTAGGAAGGTTAAAGACAAGGTTAAATGACAAAGTTTAAAGTAATAAATAATCTATATTCACATAATTAGTTAAGGGATACACAAATTAAAAAGATGCAAAATATGATGTCAGAAGAGTAAACATGGAGTTCAGTTCAGTCACTCAGTCGTGTCTGACTCTTTGTGTCCCTGTGGACTATAACATGTCATTCTTCCCTTTCCATCATCAACTTATGGGAATTGCTCAAATTCATGTCCATCGACTTGGTGATGCTATCTAAGCATCTCATCCTCTATTGTCCCCCTTCTCCTCCTGCTTTCGATGTTTCCTAGAATCAAGGTCTTTTACAATGAGCCAATTATTTGCATCAGGCAGCCAAAGTATAAGGTCTTCAACATCAGGCTTTCCAAGGAATATTCAGGACCGATCTCCTTTAGGATGGACTGGTTGGATCTCCTTGCAGTCCAAGGGCCTCTCAAGAGTCTTCTCCAACACCACACTTCAAAAGCATTGATTCTTCAGCTCTCAGCTTTCTGTATGGTCCAACTCTCACATCCATACACGACTACTGGAAAAACCATAGGTTTGACTAGATGGACCTTTGTTGGCAAAGTAATGTCTCTGCTTTTAATATGATGTCTAAGTTGTTAATAGCTTTTCTTTCAAGGGGTGAGCATCTTTTAACTTCATGGTTGGAGTCACTATTTGTAGCGATTTTGGAGCCCAAGAAAATCAAGTTTGTCACTGTTTCTATTGTTTCCCCATCTATTTTCCATGAAGTGATGGGATCAGATGCCATGATCTTCATTTTTGAATGTTGAATTTTTTTTTAATACTTTATTCTACATTACAATACTGTATTTGTTTTGCCATACATTGACATGAATCAGCCACAGGTGTACACGATCTCCCAATGCTGAAGCCCCTTCCCACCTCCCACCCCATATCATCTCTCTGGATCATCCCATGCACCAGCCCCAAGCATCCTGTACCCTGTATTGAACATAGACTGGCACTTCATTTCTTATATGAGAGTATACATGTTTCAATGCCATTCTCCCAAATCGTCCCTCCCTCTTCCTCTCCCTCAGAGGCCAAAAGTCTGTTCTATACCTCTGTGTCTCTTTTGTTGTCTCACATACAGGGTCATCTTTTCTATTTTTCTAAATTCCATATATATGTGTCAGTATACTGTATTGGTGTTTTTCTTTCTGGCTTACTTCACTCTGTATAATTGGCTCCAGTTTCATCCATCTCAATAGAACGGAGTCAAATTTATTCTTTTTAAGGGCTGAGTAATACTCCATTGTGTATATGTACCACAGCTTTCTTATCCATTCATCTGCTGATGGACATCTAGGTTGTTTCCATGTCTTGGCTATTATAAACAGTGCTGCAATGAACATTGGGGTACATGTGTCTCTTTCAATTCTGGTTTCCTCGGTGTGTATGCCCAGCAGTGGGATTGCTGGGTCATAAGGCAGTTCTATTTGCAATTTTTTAAGGAATCTCCACACTGTTTTCCATAATGGCTGTACTAGTTTGCATTCCCACCAACAGTATAAGAGGGTTCCCTTTTCTCCACATCCTCTCCAGCATCTATTGCTTGAAGACTTTTGGATCACAGCCATTCTGACTGATGTGAAATGGTACCTCACTGTGGTCTTGATTTGCATTTCTCTGATAATGAGTGATGTTGAGCATCTTTTCATGTGTTTGTTAGCCATCCGTATGTCTTCATTAGAGAAATGCCTATTTAGTTCTTTGGCCCATTTTTTGATTGGATCATTTATTTTTCTGGAGTTGAGCTGCATAAGTTGCTTGTATATTTTTGAGATTAGTTGTTTGTCAGTTGCTTCATTTGCTATTGTTTTCTCCCATTCAGAAGACTGTCTTTTCACCTTGCTTATAGTTTCCTTTGTTGTGTAGAAGTTTTAATTTTAATTAGATCCCATTTGTTTATTTTTGCTTTTATTTCCAGTATACTGGGAGGTGGATCATAGAGGATCCTGCTGTGATTTATGTCGGAGAGTGTTTTGCCTATATTTTCCTCTAGGAGTTTTATAGTTTCTGGCCTTACGTTTAGATCTTTAATCCACTTTGAGTTTATTTTTGTGTGTGGTGTTAGAAAGTGATCTAGTTTCATTCTTTTAAAATTCAACATCCATTTATGATAAAAACTCACCAGAAAGCAGGAATAGAAGGAACATACCTCAACATAATAAAAGCTATATATGACAAACCCACAGCTAACATTATCCTCAATGGTGAAAAATTGAAACCATTTCCCCTAAAGTCAGGAACAAGACAAGGGTGTCCACTCTCAGCACTACTATTCAATATTGTACTGGAAGTTTTGGCCACAGCAATCAGAGCAGAAAAAGAAATAAAAGGAATCCAAATTGGAAAAGAAGAAGTAAAACTCTCACTGTTTGCAGATGACATGATCCTCTACACAGAAAATCCTAAAGACTCGACCAGAAAACTACTAGAGCTATTCAATGAATATAGTAAAGTTGCAGGATATAAAATCAACACTCAGAAATCCCTTGCTTTCCTATACACTAGTAATTAGAAAATAGAAAAAGAAGTTAAGGAAACAATTCCATTCACCTTTGCAACGAAAAGAATAAAATACTTAGGAATATTCCTACCTAAAGAAACTAAAGACCTATATATCAAAAACTATAAAACACTGATGAAAGAAATCAAAGAGGACACTAATAGATGGAGAAATATACCATGTTCATGGATCAGAAGAGTCAATATAGTGAAAATGAGTATACTACCCAAAGCAATCTACAGATTCAATGCAATTCCTATCAAGCTACCAGCAGTATTTTTCACAGAACTAGAACAAATAATCTCAAGATATGTATGAAAATACAAAAACCTCGAATATCAAAAGCAATCTTGAGAAAGAAGAATGGAACTGGAGGAATCAACTTGCCTGACTTCAGGCTCTACTACAAAGCCACAGTCATTAAGACAGTATGGTACTGGCACAAAGACAGAAATATAGATCAATGGAACAAAATAGAAAGCCTTGAGATAAATCCACACACCTATGGACACCTTAACTTCGACAAAGGAGGCAAGAATATGCAATGAATGTTGAGTTTTAAGCCAGCTTTTCACTCTCCACTTTCACTTTCATCAAGAGGCTCCTTGTTCCTCTTTACTTTCTGCAATAAGTATGGTGTCATCTGCATATCTGAGGTTACTGATATTTCTCCTGGCAATCTTGATTCCAGTTTGTGCTTCACCCAATCTGGCATTTCACATGATGTACTCTGCATATATGTTAAATAAGCAGAGTGACAATATACAGCCTTGGCATACATACTCCTTTCATAATTTGGAACTGTAAATTTGTGGTAGGGCCAGTAAAATGCATGGTGGTTAAAAGGTATTTGCAAATAAGAGATCAGCAACTTGATTATGTATGTATGTGAGTATCTAACTACCTCATGGTAACCACAAACCAAACATTTATAATAGATATACACACAAAAAAGAAAGAAATCCAAGTGTAATGTGAAAGATAGTCATGAAATCACAAGGAATGAGGACAATAGAAAGATGAAGGAACAAAAAGAGCTACAAAAACATTCCCCAAACAATTAACAAAATGACAGGAAGTACATGCCTTTCCATTTCTTTAGCTGTAAATGCAGGAAATGCTTTAATCAAAAGACATAGAGTGGCTGAATGGATCCGAAAATAAGACCCATATGTATACTGCCTACAAGAGTCTCACTTCTAATCCGAAGACACTCACAGAGTAAAAGTGTGGTGATAGAGACGATATTCCATGTAAATGGAAACAAAAAAAGCTAAAGTAGTAATACATACATTAGACAGACTAAATAGGCTTTAGAACAGAGGTTACAATAAAAAATAAAGAAGAATATTATATAATAATCAAGAGATCAATCAAAGAAGATACAACCAATGTAAATATGTACGTCCCCGACATAGGAGCACCTACATATGTAAAGCAAATATTAACAAACATGAAGGGAGAAATTTACAGTAACACAGTAGGGAACTTACCACCCCTACATCAGTGGACAAATCACTCAAACAGGAAATCAATAAAGAAACAGTGGCCTTAAATGACACATTATACCAGCGATACCTATTTGATATTTATAGAGTATTCCAAAAAACTCAGACAACACATCAAAAGAAAAAAAGCTTGATTTAAAAATGGGCAGAGAAACTGATAGACATTTTCCAAAGACATATAAATGGTCAATAGGCACATAAAAAGATGCTCAGTATCACTAACGACCAGAAAAGTGTAAATCATAACCACAAGAAGATGTCAACTCATGCATATCTGAATGATTACTATTAAAAAAAATTGAAAAAACGGAAATGACAAGTTTCAGCAAGAATGTGGAGATAAGGGAATCCTTGTTGGTGGGAATGTGAATTGGTGCAGTCTTCATGGACTACAGTATGTAACTAAAAATTTGTACCTCATTTATTTTGTAACTGAAAATCTGTACCATCATTTCTCCATTATGTGTTCTTGGCACTGGTTTCAAAGATTAGTTGGCTGTAGATGCGTGGGTTTATTTCTGGGTTTTGTATTATGTTCCATTGTATAAAGATGTGTGTGTGTGTGTGTGTGTGTGTGTGTGTGTGTGAGTGTGTGGATGCTTTTGAGCTTGTACTGTGCTCTTTTGGTTTGTGAAATCAGGTAGTTGATGCCTCTAGCTTTGCTCTTCTTGCTCAAGTTTGCTTTGGCTCTTTGGGGTCATTTATCATTGTATATGAATTTTAGGATTTTTTTTAATTTCTATAAAAATCTGGAATTTTGATACAGGTTACCTTGAAGAAAGTAAGTTCTGGAGATCTCCTATACAACAGTGTGGCTATAGTTAGCAATAATATATTGTATACCTGATGTTTGTTTATAGGGTAGATATTCTCATCATCATGACAACAAAAAGAGAAGGATAAATATGTGAGGCCATAGTTATGTTAATTAGCTTGATTGTGTTGATTATTTCACAATGCATACATATAATAAATCAAGTTGTACACCTTCATTATACAACATTTTTAATTATCAATTATACCTCAGCAAAGCTGGAGGCAGGGAAAGAAAATAAAATGAGGAAGTAAGTGAGCTGAATTCTAAAGCTATGAAGAGGATAATTAATTGAAGAACTTTGTAACTTACTCCTGATCCACATTTTAAATTGCAGAGTTAATAAACCAGGACTAGAAATCTCCAAAGAATAAAGTGGAATAGACACAAGTTTGACTTATAAATGGGAACAACAGGGGTAGTGAAAAACTAATTTAGAGGTTAAAATAACATATACTGAAGTAAGTGATAAGAAGTATCTACTATTTTTCTACATGTCCTTAAATTTATCTCTGTGTTCTGAGCAACTTGAAGCTATTTTTCCATTTTCCTGCTGTGCTAGAGGCTGTTGGTGGAAACTAACATGCAAGGAAGCAGAGGGTCAAGAATAGAAGGGGAAAAGGTGGAAACATTGACAGATTTCTTCTTCTTGGTCTCTAAAATCACTGTGGATAGTGACTGCAGCCATGAAATCAGAAAATGATTGCTTCTTGGCAGGAAAGCTTATGACAAACCTAGACAGTGTGTTGAAAAGTAGAGACATTACTTTGCCAACAAAGGTCACATACAATTGTGAGAGCTGGACAATAAAAAGGCAGAGCGCCAAAGAATTGATGCCTTTGAACTGTGGTGCTGGAGAAGACTCCTTAAAGTCTCTTGGACAGCAGGAAGATCAAACCAGTCAATCTTATAGGAAATCAAAGCTGAATACTCATTGGAAGGACTGATGCTGAAGCTGAAGCTCCAATATTTTGGTCACCTGATGTGAAGAGCTGATTCATTGGAGAAGACCCTGATGTTGGGAAAGATTGAGGGCAAAAGGAAAAGAGGGCATCAGAGGATGAGATGGCTAGATGGCATCGCTGATTCAATGAGCATGAACTTGGGCAAACTCTGAGAGATATTGAGGGGCAAGTAGGCCTGGCTTGCTGCAGTCCTTGGGGTCACAAAGAGCTGAACCTAACTGGGTGACTAAACAGTTCAGTTCAGTTCAGTTGCTCAGTCGTGTCTGACTCTTTGCGACCCCACGAACTGCAGCACGCCAGGCCTCCCCTGTCCATCACCAACACCCGGAGTTCACCCAAACCAGTGTCCATTGAGTTGGTGACGCCATCCAGCCATCTCATCCTCTGTTGTCTCCTTCTCCTCCTGCCCCCATCTCTCCCAGCATCAGAGTCTTCACCAATGAGTCAACTCTTCGCATGAAGTGGCCAAAGTACTGGAGTTTCAGCTTCAGCATCAGTCCTTCCAAAGAAACCCCAGGACTGATTTCCTTTAGAATGGACTCTCTGAATCTTCTTGCAGTCCAAAGGGACTCTCAAGAGTCTTCTCCAACACCACAGTTCAAAAGCATCAATGCTTCAGCGCTCAGCCTTCTTCACAGTCCAGCTCTCACATCCATACATGACCACAGGAAAAACCATAGCCTTGACTAGACAAAAACAACAGAAATCAGTCACGATGTGGATCTACTAACTGAAAGTGAGTACTTATGTCCAAAGATTCCAGACCTGTTTCTCTGAATACATCTTGTAATACTAATATCAACATTATTAATTTTTCTAAATCAAACACCCTTTGTTGTGTCTGTTGAAAAGCTCAGTTTCTGTCAGTAGAGAGTACTGAAGTGGTCCTGTTTGCTTTTTGTCTATGTGGCACTCATTCCTCTTCTTGTAAAGTATCTAGATTTCCCACTGAGGATCTATCCTTTCCTGGCCATGGCCTGGGCATGTGACATTTGCTGTTTCAATCAGATTTATATCAGAGAATTTAAATCTGAAATAGAAATATCAACCAGGAATTAGTTTCCCCAGCTGCCAAGCCCTGATGAAATGTTCATTAATTTTCTCCTATTTGTGATCTCAGAAGTGCCTTGGTTTTTCATTTTTCTGAGGAAAATACTTGTGCTGAGTCTATATGCATGTATGCTAAGTCACTTCAGTTGTGTCCAACTCTTTGCAACCCTATGGACTGTAGCCTGCCTGGCTCCTCTGTTCATGGGATTCTCCAGGGAAGAATACTGGAGTGGGTTGCCGTGCTCTCCCTTCACAGGATCTCCCCAACACAGGGATCAAGCCCATATCTCCTGCACTCCTGCATTACAGGCAGATTCTTTGCTACTGAGTCACTGGAGAAGCCCTGTGTTCTGTCTATGAGATACCAAATACAGTCAAAGCTGGAGCCTCAAGGTTGAGGAGGATTAATCTCTTGCTGCCAGGAAGATATACCTAGTGAAGTGAGGTAAGGCTTGGCAATATGTTGGGGGCTATTTGGAGATGTATTCAAGTAGATGCGTTCATAGGACTTTATAATGTCCCTTATAGTCAACAGTGCTTTTATTCTCATCCATTAATACATGGTCTATTCTTGAAGTAAACACTTCTTAGTGTACTTTTAACTGAAAAATTGTATCTATTTACTGTTACTCCACAGTAGAGTGAATTCAGTCAAAGAAGCTTCTGGATTTTAATTACTGACCTACTCTTTTAGAGTTCACTCTTTGTCATTCAATAAACATTCACAGAGTATATGTTATATACAATACACTGTGCTATGGCCTAATGGAGCTTCATTTTAGCACATTTTGATATGAGCAAAATTAAGATCTTTGCTAGGGAGAAACATAATATTTGAGGAAAAATGTCATTTCAGACAGATAATGATCCGTGAAGTTTTAAAGACTTGTAAGAGATTGTGGTTCCATAAAACAACTGTCCTTGTTAACAGTTCCCAAATATAGTATAATATTTAACTTCATAAGATTTCAAAAGATTCTCTTATTAACCAACCTTAATTTTTCTCCTAAAATGCATTTCTGCCTTCTCTCCCATCATTACATCTATAGAATAACTGATTTTTATGATAATTCTTCATTTAGCTAATAGCATTAGCAAGAAATCCTTTATATATTTAAGACACTTACTAATTCACTTTTCAGGCTTTTTTCCTCTGCAGGCTAAATAATCTAATTTTGTCAACCTTTATATCATAATTAAAGATTACTTGAGAAGAGTTTAATTATGTTAGTGAAATATCCTCCAATCAAACCAGGTGTCTGGCGAGGAGAACTGTAGTTAGTAGACTTGTAAAGCTAAAGAGGTTTCCAATTATGTGCTATTCTGTGCTATAAACTTCCATCTGGCAGAGACCTGGAGGAAACAAGCAGAACAGTTGCGACTATTGGCTCTTAGTGGGGCTTGACACCTGAATGAACCACCAAAAACAGATCTGAATCATGCCCCACTGATAAAAAGTTCCCAAGTACAGAATATTCAGTGGTTTTTGCAATAATATGCTAGAAAATCAGCTTTCAAATCAAGCTGGAATCTGGTATCTGCTCAGTGTAAGTGAGAACTACCTTAAAATTATGAGGCTAAGTGATTTCAAGATAATATCACATGTCTTCTGCCCTCTGCTGAGGACAGTAGGGGGTCGTGGTCCATTGCTGTATGACCTTGCCACTTTGCCATGAATCAAGGTACATCTTTGCCATCAGTTCATGGCCCCCCCCTTATTCTTAGGGTATACATTTCAAGTTCCCCACTGGGTACCTGAAACCGTGCATATTGTTGATATTGCTGTTCAGTTACTAAGTCATTTCTGACTCTGCGACTAAATGGACTGCAGCATTCTAGGCCTCCCTGTCTCTCACTATCTCACAGAGTTTGCCCAAGTTCATGTCCACTGAATCAGTGATGCCATCTAACCATCTCATCCTTTGTCTCCTTCTTCTCCTTTTGCCTTCAATCTTTCTCATGCTTGTATGCTAAATTGCTTCAGTCCTGTCTGTCTTTGTAACCCTATGGACTGTAGCCTGCCAGGCTCTTCTATCCATGGGATTTGCTAGAAAGAACACTGGAGTTGGTTGCCATTCCATCTTGCAGGGATTTTCCCAACCCAGGGATCAAACTTGTGGCTCCTGAATTCAGTGGGTTTCTTTACTGCTGAGCCACTGAGGAAGCCCCATCTTTCCCATAGTCACCTATATCAGTTTAGTTCTGTTCAGTTCAGCTACACAGTTGTGTCCAACGCTTTGTGACTCCATGGAGTACAGCACACCAGGCTTCCCTGTCCATAACCAATTCCTGGAGCTTGCTCAAACTCATGTCCATCGAGTCAGTGATGCCATACAACCATATCATCCTCTGTCATCCCCTTCTCCTTTAGCCTTCAATCTTTTGCAGCATCAGGGTCTTTTCAAATGAGTCATTTCTTCCAATCAGGTTGCCAAAGTATTGGAGTTTCAGCTTCAGCATCAGTCCTTCCAATGAATATTTAGGACTGATTTCCTTTAGGATAGACTGGTTGAATCTCCTTGCAGTCCAAGGGCCTCTCAAGAGTCTTCTCCAACACCAAAGTTCAAAAGCATCAATTCTTTGGCACTTGACTTTCTTTATAGTCCAACTCTCACATCCATACATGACTACTGGAAAAACCATAGCTTTGACTAGGCAGACCTTTGTTGGCAAAATAATGTATCTGCTTTTTAATGTGCTGTCTAGGTTAGTCATAACTTTTCTTCTAAGGAGGAAGCATCTTTTAGTTTCATGGCGGTGGTCACCATCTGCAGTAATTTTGGAGCCCCCAAATAAAGTCTGTCATTGTTTCTCTGTTTCCCCATCTATTTGCCATGAAGTGATGGGACCAGATACCATGATATTAGTTTTTGTATGTTGAGTTTTAAGCCAAGTTTTTCACTCTCTGCTTTCACTTTCATGAAGAGGTTCTTTAGTTCTCTTTCTGTCATAAGGGTGGTGTCATCTGCCTATCTGAGGTTTTTGATATCTCTCCCAGAAATCTTGATTCCAGCTTGTTCTTCATTCAGTCTAGCCTTTCTCATGATGTACTCTGCATATAAGTTTAAAAAGCAGGGTGACAATATACTCCTTTCCCTATTTGGAACCAGTCTGTTGTTCCATGTCCAGTTCTAACTGTTGCTTCTTGACCTGCATCCAGATTTCTCAGCAGACAAGTCAGGTGGTCTGGTATTCCCATCTCTTTAAGGATTTTCCACAGTTTGTTGTGATCCACACAGTCAAATGCTTTGGCATATTCAATAAAGTAGAGTAAATGTTTTTTTCTGGCACTCTCTTGCTTTTTTGATGATCCAGTGGATGTTGCTCGTTTGATCTCTGGTTCCTCTGACTTTTCTAAATCCAGCTTCAACATCTGGAATTTCTGGGTTCACGTACTGTTGAAGCATGGCTTGGAGAATTTTGAGCATTACTTTGCTAGCATGTGAGATGAGTGCAATTGTGAGGTAGTGTGAAGATTCTTTGGAATTGCCTTTCTTTGGGATTGGAATAAAAACTGACATTTTCTAGTCCTGTGGCCATTGCTGAGTTTTCCAAATTTGCTGGCATATTGAGTGCAGCACTTTCACAGCATCATCTGGTTATCTGGGTCATGAAGATCTTTTTGTATAGTTATTCTCTTAAATATAGATATTCTCTTAATATCTTCTGCTTCTGTTAGGTACATCCATACTATTTCTGTCCCTTATTGTGCCCATCTTTGCATGAAAATTTCCCTTGGTATTTCTAATTTTCTTGAAGAGATCTCTAGTCTTTCCCATTCTATTGTTTTATTTGCATTGATCACCCAGGAAGGCTTTCTTCTGTCTCCTTGCTGTTCTTTGGAACTGTGAATTTAAATGGGTATGTCTCTCCTTTTCTCCTTTGCCTTTTACTTCTCTTCTTTTCTCAGCTATTTGTAAAGCCTCCTCAGACAACCATTTTGCCAGTTTGCAGTTCTTTTTCTTGGGGATGGTCTTGATAATGGCCTCCTGTACAATGTCGCAAACCTCCATGCCTAGTTCTTCAGGCGCTCTTTCTATCAGACCTAATTCCTTGAATCTATTTCTCACTTCCACTGTATAATCATAAGGGATTTGATTTAGGTCATACCTGGATGGCCTAGTGGTTTTCTCCACTTTCTTCAATTTCAGTCTGAATTTGGCAATAAGGAGTTCATGATCTGAGCCACAGTCAGCTCCTGGTCCTGTTTTTGCTGACTGTATAGAGCTTCTCCATCTTTGGCTGCAAAGAGTATAATCAATCTGATTTCTGTATTGACCATCCACTGATGTCTATGTGTAGAGTCTTCTCTTGTGTTGTTGGAAGAGGGTGTTTACTATGACCAGTGCATTTTCTTGGCAAACGTCTATTAGCCTTTGCCCTGCTTCATTCCACATTCCAAGTTCAAATTTGCCTGTTACTCCAGGTATTTCTTGAATTCCTACTTTTGCACTCCTTTCTCCTATAATGAAAAGGACATCTTCTTTGGGTTAGCTCTAGGAGGTCTTGTAGGTCTTCGTAGAACCATCCAGCTTCAGCTTCCTCAGCATTACTGGTCAGTGGATAGTCTTGGATAACTGTAATATTGAATGGCTTGCCTGGAAACAAACAGAGATCATTCTGTCGTTTTTGAGATTGCATCCAAGTACTGCATTTCAGACTCTTTTGTTGACTATGAAGGCTTCTCCATGTCTTCTGAGGGATTCCTGCCTGCAGTAGTAGATATAATGGTCATCTGAGTTAAATTCACCCATTCCAGTCCATTTTAGTTCGCAGATTCCTAAAATGTCACTGTTTACTCTTGCCATCTCCTGCTTGATCACTTCCAATTTGCCTTGATTCATGGACCTAACATTCCAGGATGCTATGCAATATTGCTCTTTACAGCATCAGACTTTACTTTCATCACCAGTCACATCCACAACTGGGTATTGTTTTTGCTTTGGCTCTGTCTCTTCATTCTTTCTGGAGTTATTTCTCCACTGATCTCCAGTAGCATATTGGGCATCCACCAACCTGGAGAGTTCATTTTTCAGTGTCCTCTCTTTTTGCCTTTCATACTTTTCATGGGGTTCTCAAGGCAAGAATACTGAAGTGGTTTGCCATTCCCTTCTCCAATGGGCCACATTTTGTCAGAACTCTCCACCATGACCCATCTGTGTTGGGTAGCCTTACACCAAGATGAATGGGTCATGGTGGAGAGTCCACTATATATACCATATTTTTTCCTAAAACCTTGAGTATTACCCTGTATTAGGCTTCCCTGGTAGCTCAGTGATAAAGAATCTCCCAGCCAATGCAAGAGACACAGGTTTGATCCCTGAATCAGGAAAATCCCCCGGAGAAGGGAATGGTTACCCACTCTAGTATTCTTGTCTGGGAAATCCCATGGACAGAGGAGACTTGTGGGCTACAGTCCATGGGGTCACAAAATAATCAGACAACACTTAGTGACTAAACAACAAAAAGTACTCTGTGTATACCATGCTTTTTCCTGTACATGATTTCCAGTGATAAAGTTTAATTTATAAATTAGATACAATAAGATAGTAGCAATAACCAATAATACAGTAGAACCATTTTATACTAAAAGTTATATGAATGTGGTCTCTCTCACAAAATCTTATTGTGCAAATTTAATGTCTTTTCTATCTTAACTAAGTATTTATAATGCACTGTGGCAATAACTTAGTTTGAGGTGTGATAGGAGAACTGGCACAAACTTCTTTTTCATAATTTCATGGATTGAAGATTCATTCATTCTGTAGATCTCAGCAACCTCAAAAAACTATTTTTTCTCTTTGTTTACTAAATCAAGAACTTTCACCTTTCACTTAAAGGAAGTACTTACAGCTTCTCTTTGGTGTATTCAAATTTCCAGCATCACTACTCTTTAAAGTAGTGATGCACTTTAGAGAGGGCCATTATTAAATAAAGAGTTACTTGAATATATGCACTATGATACTTCAATAGTCCATTTGATAACTGAGAGGGCTAATCGTTACTAAGGAGCAAGAATACCCTAAACAAAGGGATAATTCATGTCCTCATGAAAGAGAGCCAGTCAGCTTGAGATGTCATCACTCTACTCAAAACACTGTGAAACTTTAAAGTTATGAATTATTTCTGGAACTTTCCACGTAATATTTCAGACTGAAGTTGACCATGGGTAACAGAGACCGTGGATGGTGAAATCATGAATAAAGGAGGACTAGTGTTTCTTTTGGAGAAGGCAATGGCACCCCACTCCAGTACTCTTGCCTGGAAAATCCCATGGATGGAGGAGCCTGGTGGGCTGCAGTCCATGGGGTCCCTAAGAGTCAGACACGACTGAGTGACTTCACTTTCACTTTTCACTTTCATGAATTGGAAAAGGAAATGGAAACCCACTCCAGTGCTCTTGCCTGCAGAATCCCAGGGACGGGGAGCCTGGTGGGCTGCTGTCTATGGTGTCTCACAGAGTAGGACACGACTGAAGTGACTTAGCAGCAGCAGCAGCAGCAGCAGCAGTTTTTCTTTGGCCATAATTGTTGCACACTTTTAAAAAACTAATCATTGGTTTAGTTGCTAAATTAAACCATGTCTGACTCACTCTTGTGACACCATGCACTGTAGCCTGCCAGGCTTCTCTGGCCATGGAATTTCCCAGGCAGGAATATTGGAGTGGTTGCCATTTACTCATTTCCTTCTCCAGGGGATCTTCCCAACCCAGAGATCAAAATCCTGCATTGCAGACAGATTCTTTACCAACTGAGCCAAAGGGAAGCCCCACTCATTTCTTTCCTTTTCATCAGTAAGCTAAAAATCACTACTTTAAGTGGGTTGATTTATGGTATGGTCAAGGCTATGGTTTTTCGAGTAGTCATGTATGGATGTGAGAGTTGGACTGTGAAGAAGGCTGAGTGCCAAAGAATTGATGCTTTTGAACTGTGGTGTTGGAGAAGACTCTTGAGAGTCCCTTGGACTGCAAGGAGATACACCCAGTCCATTCTGAAAGAGATCAGCCCTGGCATTTCTTTGGAAGGAATGATGCTAAAGCTGAAACTCCAGTACTTTGGCCACCTCATGTGAAGAGTTGACTCATTGGAAAAGACTTTGATACTGGGAGGGATTGGGGGCAGGAGGAGAAGGGGACGACAGAGGATGAGATAGCTGGATGGCATCACTGACTTGATGGACGTGAATCTGAGTGAACTTGGGAGTTGGTGATGGACAGGGAGGCCTGGCGTGCTACGATTCATGGGGTCGCAAAGAGTCAGAAACGACTGACCGACTGAACTGAACTGAACTGATGGTATGTAAAATGTATCCCTATAAAGCTTTAATAAATAAAAAATAGCAGATAGATTTTAACATAGTCTCTACATATTTTAGACAAAATATATGTTTCAAGTAACTTTATGCCCATCAGTCTCTTCAGCCATCTTTATTACTTCCTCTTCCGAATGCTATCTGAATCTTACAATAGGAAATTATCCTGGTGGATCCCCACTTCCCTGAAGTGAACATGAAGCTGACCTGAAATTTGACACAGAAGCTATGCGACTTCTCAGCTTCAGCTCTTTCTGGGGCTATTGTCCTAACAATGTGATGTCCTGTGGACCAAGACTAAGATGGACCAAGAGAGATGTCCAAGATGCAGCAGTGGAGGGGGCTGACTCACAGTTCTGCAAGTGCTAACTCTCAGTGCCTCCTAGCCCTGGCCCTGCAGACTTTGTCCCAGTGGGGTATGCTGGTGGTGTACAGATATATTAGCATGTGGTGAGGGAGGAAATGACACTTTTGCTGCAGTCCTATGGCAATTTGACCCATGTATGAATGCAATACAAATTCTGTGGATCTGGGAGAGGGATCTTATGTATCAGCAAACTATGTAAATCAAGATCACTATTCTGGCCCCTCTGATTTTTCCTTCTCTTTTGTCTTGTTCTGATCCTATGTATTGAATTGTGTTCTCCCAAAATTCATACGTTGATGTACTAACCTTCAATATAGCTGAATGTGACTGTGGACATAGTGCCTTTTAAAGGATTAATTTAGAGGAAATAAGGTCACATAGGTGGGCCCCTAATCCAGTAGAACTAGTGTCCTTATTAAAAGAGGGAAAGACCACAGAAATATGTATGCCCAGAGGAAAGGCCATGTGAGGGCACAGGAAGGGGGTGACCATCTGCAAGCCAAGGAGGTACGTCTCAAGCGAAACCAGACTTATCAGCACCGTCATCTCAGAGTTCCAGTCTCCAAACAGTGAGAAAATAAATTTCTGTCATGCCGGCCACTTGTTCAGTAGCTCAGTTGCGTCTGACTCTTTGCAACCCCGTGGAATGTAGCTGCCGGGCTTCCCTCTCCAGGCCAGTAATCTGGTATTTTCTATGGCAGCCCCAAGCCAAAGAATACAGCTGATCACATAGACAATGCTGTGCTGGGTAGGTCTTAGTACAAGAAAATTTCCCCTTCCTAGCCCTGCCTACGACCGTTCTGGGATATTCACACATGAACACTGAGTTTATCTTTTTATTTTTTATTCTTTAAGTTCAAAGAAGCTATTCTTGAATTAAGAAATCCCTTTATGAGGTATTATTAGAATTTGAGGTCAAGCCAAGAAAAACCTCTGCACGTTTCTATTTGCTCTAGAAATAGGACTATAAATTTCAATGGATTGGTTCAATATTCTTTAAGTTCGAGGCCTTGCCCAGACCCTGCTGTTATTACCTACATAAGAAAAGAAATTGACTTGATGTCATTCTTGAATGATGAACCATGCCTTTCTTAAGAACAGGAAGCTGGCTTCTTTCCATAATGTACATTTAATGATTGGAACCGTTTATTTGTCTTCTTAATTCTCTCACTTAATTTAGGGTTAAACCACACCTATTCTCTTTCCTCTTAAACACACACACACACATACATATATATATACACACACATATATATGTATATATATATATAAAATACATGCAATATAATCTATTGATTATATATATATATATATAAAATATATAATATGTATGCATGCATGCATGCTAAGTCATTTCAGTTGTGTCTGACTCTGTGTGACCCAATGGACAGTACCCCACCAGGCTCCTCTGTCCATGGGATTCTCTAGGCAAGAGTACTGGAGTGGGTTGCCGTGTCCTCCTCCATGGTATCTTCCCAACCCATGGGACTGAACCCATATGTCTTATCTCCTGGATTGGCAGGTGGGTTCTTTACCATTATTGCCACCTGGACAGCCCATATAATTTGTATATTCAATATATGTTATACATACATATATACACATATATAGATATAAACTTCGATACCAATAAATTACAATATTAAAGAATGGACCAAAATGACATTTTTTTATGGGACAGGGACAAATCTTAATAGTCTGTTAGAAGTTTGGTGGAATTGAGAGCCAGTAATAATATGGCTAGATCATCTCTAATTCTATCATGGAAGAATTCTATAACAACAGGTGAAAATATGATCTAGCCTAACACACTCCTTTTATATATATGGACACTTGAGTGCAGCTGTGGAATCAATCCTACAACTGTAGTCAAAGAGGTTTTTCATATTATTACTGGTGAAAGCCATTGACTGTGTGGATCACAACAAACTGTGGAAAATTCTTAAAGAGATGGTAATACCAGATCACCTGACTTGCCTCCTGAGAAATCTGGATGCATGTCAAGAAGTAAGAGTCAGAACTGGACATGGAATGACAGACTGCTTCCAAATCGGGACAGGGAATGACAGACTGCTTCCAAATCGGGAAAGGCTGTATATTGTCACCCAGCTTATTTAACTTATATGCAGAGTACATCATGAGAAATGCTGGGCTGGATGAAGTGCAAGCTAGAATTAAGATTGCTGGGAGAAATATCAAGGAGCTCATATATGCAGATGACACCACCCTTACCACAGAAAGTGAAGAGGAACTAAAGAGCCTCTTGATAAAAGTGAAAGAGGAGAGTGAAAAAGTTGGCTTAAAGCTCAACATTCAAAAAACTAAGATCATGACATCTGGTCCCATCACTTCATGGCAAATAGATGGGGAAGCGATGGAAAACAGTAACAGATTTTATTTTCTTGGGCTCCACAATCACTGCAGATGGTGACTGAAGTCATGAAATTAAAATCCACTTGCTCCTTGGAAGAAAAGCTATGCCCAACCTAGGTAGCATATTAAAAACCAGAGACATTACCTTGCCAACAAAGGTCCATCTAGTCAAAGCTATGGTTTTTCCAGTAGTCATGTATGGATGTGAGAGTTGGACTATAAAGAAAGTCAAGTGCTGAAGAATTGATGCTTTTGAACTGTGGCATTGGAGAAGACTCTTGAGAGTCTCTTGGACTGCAAGGAGATCCAATCATTCCATCCTAAATGAAATCAGTCCTGAATATTCATTGGAAAGACTGATGCTGAAGCTAAAACTCCAATTCTTTGGCCACTTTATGTGATGAACTGACTCATTGGAAAAGACCCTGATGCTGGAATAGATTGAAGGCAGGAGGAGAAGGGGATGGAAGAGGATGATATGGTGGGGTGGTATCACCAACTCTATGGAATGAGTTTGAGTAAGTTCTGGGCATTGGTGATGGACTGGGAAGCCTGGCCTGCTACGGTCAATGTGGCTGCAAAGAGTCAGACATGACTCTGTGTGTGTGACTGAACTGACTGATGCAAGCATTCCCTGGCACTGCTTTCATGATGTCCACCTCTGTGCAAAGTCTGTGACAGTGGTTTAAAAACTGTTCCCTCAGAGTCCAGCAGATCCTTGAGGCTTCTTCAGGACTATCTAAGGAGTCCTAATAAGACAGGGACTGTCTTCTTATTATTGTGACTGGGCCTAAAATTTCATTTGAACAAAAGGTTGCTTCCACAAATACATGTGAAATGTTTGATATCGTATTGATTATATAACAAGTGCTACTTAACTGTTAGCTACTACTATTAGTAAAGAGTTTGTAAGACATATTCTGTAGAAATCTTGCGTTAATGTCCTAATTATTCTACCATGTTGTTCTGAAGAAAGACTAGTTTTGAATTTCATGAAACTCGAAGCATTTTAAAGCATCTTTAAAATTTTTATGATATTCAGGAATAGCTATACCTTATTGTATAAGGCTTTAATGTGCAAATAGCTGAAGAAAGCCTTTGTTATTTTGCAACCTCACTTTTGCTACTTTTGCTTTTAGATTAAAATAAAATTTACAGTTTCATTTTTTTTATCTAGGTTACCCACAGCTGGGACTGACTTGGGGGATTTTACCTTTGGATCTGAGAGTACAAATACATCTATCAATATTCTATTTCCCCAAAGTATGCTAATTCTCATGAATAATCACTACCATTATGGCAAATTTTCAGAGATCATAACTGGATCATTCTCCTGCAATTGCTGTAAAGCAAGTTTTGTATTAGAAGCTACTTAACTTGATGATCCTGTCACATTCTGGCCCCTGACCTACCTTTCCAGTCTTGCACTCCAAGGATGAGGAACATTTCACTTCCTTCCTTTGCTTACAGCATTCTCTGTGCTCAGAATGCTTATTATCTCTGTTCAGTTGTCAAAATTGTTTCCACTTTTCAAAGGAGGTTTCACATTCTGCCTCTTCCAGGACGCTTTCTCATTCCTTCAGTATCATAATCACCTTGCACCAGCCCTGGCATTTTCTTCCTTTGAGACCTCTTAGTTTACTATTGTCTTTTGGAAGAACTCACCAAGTTTTTATTTGTGTCTGCATACATTTTATAGTTTCCTACCAGATTTTCTACTTCATGAGGGTATGTATCAGTATCAATAGATAATCAACATTTCCTGAAGTAATATTGCATATGTAATTAAAGAAGGAATGACTTTGTACCTTTGCTCTGAGATATTGACTCTTGGTCCCCTTTTAACTGTCAAGTGTTAAGCCCTTCTGTAGCCAGTGTTTGTAATAGTGTCTCACTTATTTTCTTTCAATCACATTTGAGCTCGAGTGATATATGGGGCAAGACATTTTCTCTTTTGTTCTTATAGATGACACCTTCTCTTGGCTCTGTAACATTCCATATTCTCAGCGATATCTTGAGTTCTTAGGTATCCTAGAGTGTTCTGGAGACCTCTTTTGAGATTAAGGCAAATTTAGATTGGGAAGTTTACTGTTATTTAATATTGCCAAAATTTCTCATAGAAGGCTATATAAACATTGAAATTCACTTTCCTTAGGCATAAGGGAGAACCCTTATAGAATAACCAAAGCACAAAGTGGCTTTCAGACACTGACGCTCTGGTGTATGAGGGCTCACAGATGATAAGTGAACACCTGCATCTCAAAAGCCACATGACTGTCATAGAGAACTGGCTCCTCTCTGTCCTACGAATCAGGTGCCCACACATTCCCCTTTATCTAGAAGAGAACCTTGTTATGCTCGAATGTTCCTGTGTAAAGATTAATACCGATCCCTTGCTCCCTCAAAAAGTGTCTCTGTTTAGATAATAAAGTAATGGTCCCTCTACTCATAAAGTCCCTCTATTTATTATGAACTGTCAGTTCAATACTGGAGGCCTGTGAATCAAGACGGAATCAGGAACTAAACTGGAATGAAGAGAAGACATACTCCTTAGAGCTGGAAACTCTTTCTTTCTGAGTTCAGTGCATTTAATAAGATCCTGCAATTTAGAGTGATTTCTTATCTGCTTAGATGTCCCTCATGACCCCACAGGGCTATGGCAATGTGTGTTTGTGGAGGCTGGCTATGGTGTGGATGCAGAAGTGGATGCTCCTACTGGTAATATAGAGAGTCATTGATTTTCTTTCATTGTGAGATCGGCACAAGTTAACAACTGTGTTATCCAGAGGAACCAAAGGCTTTGTCAGCCAGTCTTGGTGACAGTGGGATGTGACTGAACTGATTCTTGAGGTGGAAGGGCATCTTTAAGAAATTTTACCTCCTGGGAGATCCCTGAATCAGGTGAATCTCTCATTGGCTTTGCTCAGATTACATTATTAACCACAGAATTTAAATATCCATTTGTTTTTCTGAGCTGTATCCTGTAATATTTCAAGCCTGCTTATCCTTCCAATGTCCTTGTGAGCTCATACCTAATCTTTGAGGTTTAGAGATTATGCTCTTTCTCTTGGCTATTCAGTAATAGGGCTATGCAGACTGCACTGGAGACAAAACTCCAGGTGAGTTTGAAAAGAGACAGAGATTTATAATAAAAGAATAGGTGGCAAAAGACTTACTTTGAAGTTTGACTGTAAAAGGTCCTACTAAGTCAAGAGACTTTGCTCAGATTCCTCAGTTTATTCTTAACTCCCATCTCTACTTTCAATCACACAGTGGATTCTCAACCATGTTATCTGAACACAAACTGATTTAATCAGTTGGCTCAGGAGCATGATAACCTGGATATGATTTGGGGACTAAGGAAAACATGTAAAAATTAAAGTCATCAATGATATTTCCTGAGTTTTCTGAATAGATTCTGTGATACAATGGTTAAAAGCATGATCCCTGTAGCTAGGGTGGAGAGGGTCACATTCTTATCCCCCACTTTCTGGCTATGATTCAGGCCAAGTTCCTGTTGTTTCTAAATCTCGGGTTCCCCATCTGTAAAATAAGGATGACGATGCTAATGGTAATGACGAAGAATTTACTTTGTAGGGTTGTTAGGAAGTATTTGTAAGACAATGCACATTGAGAATTTAGCCCTGTGTCTGGCGTGTATGAATGGCCAGGTCTTTGTGTTAACCCTGTGTTTCTGATGCTATGACATCCAGGGCCTTGTTGATCCTGGAGAGGCTGCTCCTCCCAGGGCTAGACAATTACTTGGGATAGTAAAAGACTCACTTGCAAGGGTGCCTTTCATATGTACAAACTCATCAGTCCAGAACTCACACCTCCATCACCCCCCTCCTTTGGGCATATATTAAGAGCCACTCTTTCCCTGCCTTAATCATCCCATAGCCAAGTATCAGACAGCTAGGGACAATCCTTATACCCCAGAGTCCACTGAAATTTTTCAAAGTACCCATCCTAAGCTACTTTTCCGGCCTCACCCATTCTTTCCCTTAGAAGCCACAGGAAAGGCTCTTGCCTGCATTTTCCTCTTGCTCCTTCTGCCTCCTGACTGACTGGTGCTTCTTTGTCAGCCCCTGTGTAGTAGGAGCGTGTCCCTTTTTTTGGGAACTGTGAATACCTATCTTAGCAGTAGCAATTTGAATTAGAAGACATGAGATTTGAGTTCCGGTTTTAAAACTACCACATTTTACTTGAGCAAGTTTCTCAGTCGAGGTCACAGATTCCTTGCTTTTAAAACAAGTGAATACAATAATACAATCAGGTCAATAAAAGACAGGATCATTAGAAGGATAAAATGAGAATGTGTAGGAAAGGATTTTGAAAATATAAGTTGGGAAATATGTTACATAGGGACATCAGTGACCCAATTTGATGAATAAAGAGCCATTTTACTTCCAATAATAAAGAAATGTTGTATATCTCAATCATTTTATGCAGGAAAAATAATGAGGTTAAGTTAATATAGACATTACATCTAGGGAAATGCATGCTAAACAATAAATGAACAATGCATGTGATGAATTATGCATGATTTTAAATTAGTTAATGAAATAGATTCATATTAAATGGTAATGAAGGATTTCTGGGCCTGCTTTTGAGTTTGATGTTAAAGTAAATCACTGTGCTAGAATTCCTTCTCACAGACATGGCAGTGTAAATCTCTCCATGTGGCCTATTCAATGCATCCTCCTTAATGAGGAAGGAGGAAGGTTGGAAGTATTATAATGCTGAAATATGGAAGTGAAGCTGTGGGTGGATATGGGACTAAAATATGGAGAAAGAAAATAGCATGTAGGCGTTTGCTTATGAATAAATGTTTTCATCAAAGTCACCTACAGTTCAATCTCCACTGTGGGGAGTGGGGGCTCTGTTTTCTCCCTGACCCCTACTATCCAATTTTACCATTTCTTCTTTTTTGAGGTTTCTTTTGACATGTGGTGATTTGCCTTCCATGAGTGCTGTTTTCCGTGCTTTTTAGCCAGTTAGCTCAGCTGGTGGTAATGAGGCCATCGATCAGTTCTGGAGGCAGCAAGGGTGAGGGGGGGAGGTGAGTGACATTCCTCATTTGTTGATGTGTTTCCATGGCTGGAGCCAGCTGTCAGACTTTCTCGCAAGAACAGTGGATATGTTGTTGGAACCTACTAAATATCAGGTGCTTCACATGCCTTCTTTAATTGAATACTCACAACTTCCCTTTTAGCTGGTGTTTACCCTTTACTAGTCAGCAAACATGGGCCACTGGAGGACAAATTTATGGCGAAGGTCCCATTCTAGTAAGCAACCAACCTAGAAAGTAAGATCAGAGCTCTCACTCCAAAGCTTGTGCTCTTACCCAATGATTAGTTCTCAAATGTTTACCTGGTCACAGAGAGAGATGGGTAAGAGTAGAACTAAATGCACGAGGAGTATTTGTCACCACTTTGAAAAACTTCAAGTATTTTGTCTATGGCTTTATTTCTATATATGAAAGATGGTACCTGCACATTGGGCTCCCTGTGTTTGTACCCGATTCTCGTTCTTGACCTTTATAGAGGGAGAAATAAACAAATGACCAGGAAAACAACTAGTAATCCTAGTAATTTATAAGCAACCTCTGTGAAATGAACAAATGCTTCAAATGCACTAGACTTTTTCTTACCCCTGTTGGACTATTATTTTCCTCTTCAGGGATGTATTCTTCTGTCATCCACAAACTTGGAGACATATCATAGACTGGGGAACTCCTTAATTTTTGGATCTTTTGGCACCTGCTTCAAGATCAAGTTACATTCTTTTCTTTTGATTGAAGTATAGTTGATTTACGGAGAAGGCAATGGCACCCCCACTCCAATACTCTTGCCTAGAAAATCTCATGGACAGAGGAGCCTGGTGGGCTGCAGTCCATGGGGTCGCGAAGAGTCGGACACGACTGAGTGACTTCCTTTCACTTTTCACTTTCATGCATTGGAGAAGGAAATGGCAACCCACTCCAGTGTTCTTGCCTGGAGAATCCCAGGGATGAGAGAGGCCTGCTGGGCTGCTGTCTATGAGGTCGCACAGAGTCGGACATGACTGAAGCAACTTAGCAGCATATTATTGCATTAGTTTCAGGTGAATAGCAAAATAAATCAATTATATAAAAAAATAAATCAATTACATCTATCTTTTCTTTTTCAGATTTTTTTCCATTGTAAACTATTCTTAGATATTGGATATAGTTCCCTGTGTTATACAGTGGGTCCTTGTTTATTTTTATACAGCAGTATACATATGTTAATCTTGAACTCCTAATTTATACCTCCCTCTTTTTCCTCTTTGGTAACCATAAGTTTGTTTACTATGTCTCTGAGTCTATTTTTGTTTTGTAGACAAGTTTACATGTACTATTTTAGATACTCCATATAATACAGAGGATTCAGAACATAGTTTTTTTGTGACAGGCCTATTTCACTTAGCAGGTCCCCAAAGTTCATCCATGTCAGAATTTCCTTCCTTTTAAAGCCTGAAAAATATTCCATTGAATGCATGTACCACAATTTTTTATCCATTCATCAGTCAGTGAACATTTGGGTTGCTTTCATCTTTGAGCAATTATTGTGAAGAGTGTTGCTCTGAATACGGATGTGCAAATAAATATTGCTCAATACCCTGTTTCCAATTTTTTGGATATATACCTAGCAGTACAATTGGTGGATCATATGGACATTCCATGGACTCAATGGACATGAGTTTGGGTAGACTCTGGCAATTGGTGATGGACAGGGAGGCCTGCCATCCTGTGGTTCATGGAATCGCAAAGAGTTGGACACAAGTGAGGGACTTAACTGAACTGAACTGATGTGGCCATTCTATTTTTTTTTTTTTAATATTTTGAGGAACCTATAGACTTTTCCCCTAATAGTTGCACCAATTTATAATCCCATCAGTAGTGCGCAAGGATACCAATTTTCCCACCTCCTCACCAATACTGGTGATTTTTAAAAAACTGTTTATTTTGTATTGGGGTATAGCCAATTAACAAACAATGTTGTGATAGTCTCAGGTGAGCAGTAAAGGGACTCAGCCATACATTTACATGTATCCATTCTCCCCTAAATTCCCCTCTCATCGAGGCTGCCACATAACACTGAACAGAATTCCACCCACAAAACATTGAATAGAGTTCCATGTGCTATATCTTGTTGGTTATCAATTATAAAATAGTAGTCTGTACACATTGTTCTCAAACTCCCTAACTGATCCTTCCCTCTTCCTTTTCCCCAGCAACCCTAAACTCATTCTCAAAGTCTGTGAGTCTGTTTCTGTTTTGTACCTAAATTCATTTGTATAATTTCTTTTTAGATTCCACGTATAAAGGGGTGTATGAAATAATGCCATTTGCAGCAACATGAATGGACATAGAGAGTTTCATACTGAGTGGAGTAAGTCATATAAAGAAGGGGAAATACCTATTTTTAGTTTTTAAAGGAACCTCTATGCTGCTCTCCATAGAACAGCCTTGTACCTACTTACATTGCTACCAGCAGTGTAGGATGGTTCCCTTTTCTCCACATCCTCTCCAGCATTTATTATTTTTAGACTTTTAATAATGGCTATTCTGACTGATAGTTAAATTTCTTCATGTAATCTCCTGACTAATGCAACTGTCCACAGGTGGGAATTCCTATGCATTAATTTTCTTAGCCATATATTTGGCGGTTAACATTTAAGGAAGGATATTGCCAGCTAACGTTTCTGTCTGTACACCGTGTCCTATGAATCATTTGTGAAAAAGGGCCACATCATGTTCCTTTGTCTCCAGCACTGTATATAATGCTTGGTACATGGGAGGTGCTGAGCAAATACTGCTTATTTCCACCTGGGCTCCACTGGAGAGCTCTGAGGAGTTTTGTAAGTTCATCAGTTGGAGTATATCTAAGTACTAACTTGATATAGATAACAAATTACAGGTTATGATAAATTTAAGATAACTCCATAGCAACATTGCATGAGTAATGGAAACTGTAGAAGCTGCCTACCTCTACTTGTGGCTCAGTGAATTACAAAATACTTTATTCTAGTTGAGGAAGCTGATCAGCATTGAAGGGAAGCGTAAAGAAGAATCCTGGCTTTGAAGATTTCAGAATCACACTTGCTGAGCCCCTCTGTCTTCTCTGTCCCAGGATGCATTCATTTCCATATTATGTCCTGTATATTAAGCCTCTTAGGGATTAAGCAAAGTGCATTTGTTTGCATGTATGTGGGAGTATGATAGTCTCAAAATCCATATTTAATGGATATCTCGTCCTCTTAGTTCTATAGTGTTTGTGTGTACATTAAAATATAGCTTAGCTAAGAGTAATTATTTGCTTTTTCCACTTTCCCCCTGTAAATATGAAGAAATCTGGCCCAGGCTTCTTGAAGATTATGCTAGCAGCCAAATTGAAGTCAAACGGCTATCATTAAAAATCACAATAATCCAAATTATAACAATCAAATAATTGGGCATTAGGTCAGTGAATTCAGGGAAAGATCAGCTTCAAATTGTTACTCTGTGATGGTTACATTTCCTCTTGAATTCACTATATAGAAGTAGATTAATTTTCACCAGGTCTTCTGAGTGAGACCTGGTGGGATTAGAAGCTAGTTTTTCTTCTCCAGTATGTTACTTATGTTGTTTGAGCATTTTGCCTCCCTCTCAGTTCTTCATAAACACTTACTAACTGATTCCCCATTGTACTTTGGGAATGAATATAATTAAACTATTTTTTAGAAATTAATGGAACAGGAACACTGACTATAGTTTTTTTTTTCCTTTTCATATCCTTCAGTTATAGATCTATTTCCCATGCGTTGTTACCAGAATCACACATTGGGAAACATTATGACTCCATTTTAGGATGATTTCTTTAAGATATTCTATTAGAAACTTGTGAAAACATGCCCCTGAACATAATGTTTTCACACAGCATGTGTACTATTAATTTTTTAAAAATGCGCTTTCTAAAACCTACTACATTTGTCGTACTATGATGGAAACATTTACTCCTGGAAATGGTGTGAAGGCCGTAAAGACAAGCAGCCCCAGAAGCGGTGTCGTTACTGGCACCTTTCCTGGGCATACATTCTCTCCTGCCAAACACCAGCTTTCATCAAGTTCACAAGTGCAGGACAAGGCAATGGCAAAATCAGGCTTTTGAAAGTTCATTTTGGGAGCTGGCATTTTGTTTGAGCCCTTCCCTACCATATTAGTCATTTTGGGCTGCCTTACCATAGACTGACTGGCTTCAACAACAGGAATTTATTCCTCATTGTTTTGGAGGCTGGGAAGGCTAAGACCAAAGTTCCAAGGTAATTTGCTTTCCTGGTGAAGACTATCTTTCTGTTTTGAAGAGGTTCATGTTTTTGCTGTGACTTTATATAGAGGAGAGAGAGGGAGAAAGAGACAGCCAGAGAGACAGTGTGAGAGCAAGCACTCTTTTGTTTATTCTTAGTGAGTGAAGTGAAGTCACTCAGTCGTGTCCGACTCTTTGCGACCTGTGGACTGTAGCCCACCAGGCTCCCCTGTTCATGGGATTCTCCAGGCAAGAATACTGGAGTGGGCTGCCATTTCCTTCTCCAGGGGATCTTCCCAACTCAGAGATTGAACCCGGGTCTCCCGCATTGCAGGCAGATGCTTTAACCTCTGAGCCACCAGGGAAGCCGGGTACTAATCTCATCTTGAGGGCCTCATCTAAGCTTAATTATCTCCCAAAGCCCCATCTCCAAATATCATCACATTAGGGGCCAAGACTTCGACATATGACTTTGTTGTGTGTGGCTAACACAATTTAGTCTACAGTGCATACTCTAACTGTTACAGCTATAATAGAGGACTAACAGTTCAAGGGAATATAAGTGTGAACTTGACTCCAATCTTTCCTCCAGGCTTAGCCTCCTTATATCTTTTCAGTTTATCAAGCTTCCTTTCCACTATACATTCTACCCATCCCACCTGTGCTCAGGCCAGTCCCTCTGCTGGTCTTTGCTCCTGCCCCATCATTCATGTCTAAATTCTGCCTGTCCTTCAACATATATCTCAAATACTACCCCTCCTAAGCATTTTCTGCTGCTCACAACCAGAAATCATGTATTCAACACTCTTGTGGCCCTGGCCTCTGGAATATGCCCCCTTGAGGCCCCTAACATTTAAAAGTATATATTACTCTTACTCACATGAGTATCTGCCTTTGTCCATTAATGGTAGCTGGATTTTAGTCAGATATGGTAAGACAGTCAGAGCACAGAAATGATTGTCATGAAGACAGAAGTTGTTATCACACTCACAGTCCCCTGGATACAGGCCCAACACGGCATGTACGGCTCATGGGAAACAAGGGGCAAAGATGAGCAGGCAGAGAGAGGGCGGGGTAGTGGACTGGAACCTTCCTATGGCTTCCACAGGAGGACAGAAGGGAAGCAGGTGTAGGATTTGGGGTAGTTTGAATGGTTGCTGTGGGCTCTGGGTTACTGGAGCTGTAGGCTCTAGGGGCTCCCAGGAAAGTTGTTTTCCTTAACTCTGTAGAAATTAACTGGTTCTGGGAGGGGGAGTCTCCCAGCTTTGAAGTTCATCAAAGCTTCAGATATCAGAGCATCAAAATAGAGAAAGTAAGAAAGTACAGTTAATATGTTTTCCTTTGTTCAAAATCCCTCTTAAATAGCTCCGTTAACAGAGGAGTTTATTGGGAAGATCAGGAATGAAGATTCATGATGTATGAAACCTTAATAAAATCACAGTATCAGGCCTTGATGATAGGAGGCTGAGGTGGCTGGGGCTGGAAGGTTATTGAGATACATTCTCAGAAACTCCATCTTTTGTTCTCTTGCCTCCTTCTCTCCTGTCATGCTTCTTCTCCCTTCCCATGGACTGCTCTACACTCTTACCCTAGATTTTTTTCTTCCTTGCAGCCTTTTCCTGCTTGTGTTTCTTTCTTCTCATTATTTTCATATAAATTCCCACTCTGATCCCTCGTGGCCGTATTCTAGCTGTGTCCTCACTGGTACTAACCTTCAGTTGCTGCAGACACACTAATCCTTTCCATGCCACAGGGTCTACATTCCTAGGAGAGGTCTGAGTTTGGCTTTATAGCTTGGTAGAGCAAAGCTTGTGGGACCTAAGTAGATAGGACAGTTTCCCTAAGAAGAAGCAGTGGGTGTGGCAGGGTCCATGATTTACACATGTGATCAGTTGATCAGTGTTTAGTTTAAGAAAGAAAAACTCACAGACTTTCATCCTTAAAAAGCTCCACTCTACAATAAAAGAAATGGTTCATATGAATAATGTCACTCTTGTGAAAAGCTCTATTATTGTTCAGTGGCTCAGTTGTGTCCAACTCTTTGCGACCCATGGACTGCAGCACACCAGACTTCCCTGTCCGTCACCATCTCCTGGAGCTTGCTCAAACTCATGTCCATTGAGTCCGTGATGCCATTCAGCCATCTTGTTTTCTCATCCCTTTTTCCTCCTGCCTTCAGTCTTTCCCAGCATCAGGGTCTTTTCCAGTGAGTTGGCTATTTGCATCATGTGGTCAAAGTATTGGAGCTTCAGCTTCAGCATCAGTCCTTCCAATGAATATTCAGGACTGATTTCCTGGTTTGATCTCCTTGCAGTCCAAGGGAATCTCAAAAGTCTTCTCCAACACCACATTTATAAAGTGAAAGTGAAAGTCACTCAGTCATATCTAACTTTTTGTTACTCTATGGACTATACAGTCCATGGAATTCTCTAGGCCAGAATACTGAAATGAGTAGCCATTCCTTTCTCCATGGGATCTTCTCAACCTAGGGATCAAACCCAGGTATCCTGCATTCAAAAGCATCAATTTTTTGGCACTCAGCCTCATTTATGGTCCAACTCTCACTTCCATACATGACTACTGGAAAAAACATAGCTTTGTCCATGTGGACCTTTGTCGGCAAAGTAATGTCTTTGCTTTTTAATATGGTGTCTAGGTTTGTCATAGCTTTTCTTCCAAGGAGCAAGCATCTTTTAATTTCATGGCTGCAGTCACCATCCACAGTGATTCTGGAGCCCAAGAAAATAAAGTCTGTCACTGTTTCCATTGCTTCCCATCTATTTTCCCTTAAGTGGCAAATAGAAAAATCTCTATGTGGAACAGCAAATATGGATATAAGGATAATTTTTTTTAATTTTGTTTGGAGTATAGTTGATTTACAATGCTTTAATTTCAGGTGCACAGCAAAGTGAATCAGTTACTTATTGGTAGTGATAATAATAACATCAGTAATAATAATATCTAGCATATGTATTACTTATAAGATGCCAGTAAATTGTTATAAGTCCTTTATATATGTGTCTTCATTTAATCCTCGAAACAGCACTGTCAATGGCTTTATTAATATACTCATCCTACAGATTATAAAACTATAGCACAGAGGTTATTTGCTCAGGAACACACAAATAGTGTCATAGCTGAGATTCAAACCCAGAAATTCTGACACATGTTTCTGTTGATAACACTGTATATACTTCCACTGTAAATGGGCAATATTTTCCATATTATTCTGATGTGACATATCAGAGTTCATACTGGAGTAGCTAAAGGCCTGTACATTAAGCAATTCAGTAGTCTACTTGCAGTATTCCATATTCTTCTGATGAAAACTTGTCTGAATATTAGTAAAGTTATTACTGTTGAGAAATGACTTTAAGGAGAGAATAAACATATATAAGAATACAAAGATTATGTGGTTTGTATGTATAGTTGATATTTTTAGAGACATTCATAGCTTTCAGGGAGTGGACATTTGGGAAAATACACATAATTGTGCTGGTAACTTAGGCTTACTCTTCTGCAGGAAGGATAAGAACTGCCATATTAACAAGATTCTCTTGCCTCTTGCTGGGATGCAACATAGCCTTCCATGGGGAAAATATTCAGTTGACAAGCAAATGGAAGTTTCACTTCATGAATTTCACTGAAACAGTCACAATATCAACCCTGCCTTGTTCAAACAAAAGAGCTCTCTCCAGCTCTCAACCCAAACAAACAGATGGTGAGCTAGTACTTTCTATACACATTGCTACTCATGTATGTTTTCCAGCATCTTGGCTTCCAGGGGATGCCATTGCTAGTGTAAATATGTCATTGATAATTTGTCAGTTTGCCCTACTAATGACAGAAACTGTGACTATCAAAATGATTAAAAAATTGTCTAAGCAATAGCTGTCAACTCAGAAATTTTTAAGAGTATCTTTGCAGTGGAACAAATATGAGGACAGCAAGTTGATCTGGATCTTAATAGGTACCCCTTTAACTACATAGAGGTCATATAATTCCCACTGATGGCTTATAAGAGAAGCCCTATGAGTTCAATGATTTTCTTATGTGGGTATATATGGGAAAAAAACAACAAGGCTTCCATCAACATTATAAAGTATTATAGAAGTTCATATTTTCATTGCTATTATTTTCTTTTTTTTATTATTTGTAAGCATGTCTCAAATGTAACATACAGAGAAAAACTATTCTTTAAAAAAGTAATTATTTTTATTTTATTGAACCAAAATGGAATGTCACCTTTTAAAAGTTAGTAGACTCCATGCCATTTTGTTTGTTTGCTTCATGTGTAAAATGAATTCAGCTGTGTGCCTTGAACAAAGCAATACTCACATACAATCATCTCAAGAAGTACACTGAGTTGAAAGATTTACAAACAGAAAACAACCCAGGGAAAAATAAATAGTCGATTATGCTGTTTCAGAAGCTGGATCAAGAAACATGGAGTAAAATTAAAAGATACATATTTACAGTAGACAACAACAAAAAGGAGAGAAAACTCTCCATCTTGAAAGTCACTCCCATATTATAGAGAAATTGATAATAGTCTACTTACAGTAATCTGCAGTTGTTCAAAAATACTTTAGCATATTCCTGAAAAATCACTAAGATTTGTTGTGCATATAATTCTATTTCAGCTCCTTCCAAACTGGCTAGATTTCTCTTTTTATTTATTAGTTTGATGATGCTGTTAACAAAAATCACAACTATATCCCAAATAATGTCCTGGCCTAGAAACAAGACATATAAACTGCAAATAAATGTATTTAGAAAGATATTAGTATCTTGCATCAAAAGTACACGTTAAAATATTGTTGCAGTGGCCCTTTGAAAAGGAAGTTGGTTTTGTTACTTTATTTAGCTATTAGCTTTTATTGTAGACTGTATTATATTTTGACAGTTCTGCAGTAAAACTGTGCTCTGATGCCACTTAGGACTGCAGAATAGTGCTAAATTCTTAGATAATGGAATAAAACTGCTTGAAAAACATATGTTTAAGTCAACTGTGGTTTGTCCAGTTTGGTTTAGAAGTGACTTTGCCTCACAGGGAAACAATGCAATTCTATAAAAGAGTAATTATTTTTTAAAAATGGGAAGAGTTGTTGAAAATGTCATTTTTACCTTCTAGAGAGAAAATGCGGCAGGCTATGAGAGAAATCTTAGCCTGGAGGGCAGTCATCTCCTACAGAAAATGTAGGGAGGTGAGTGCAGGGTGAGTTGGCTGCACAGAAGTGCCTTCATTTTACTTTTATTTATTTATTTTTATCAAACAACAATGATCATGTAAATGTGATTTAAAATATTGTGTTAGTTTCAGGTATCTAGCAAAATGATTTGGATATCTATCTATCTATGGCTTTCCTGGTGGCTCAGATGGGAAAAAATCTGCCTGCAATGCAGGAACCTAGGTTCAATCTCTGGCCAGGAAGATTCCCTGAAGAAGGGAATGGAATATATATATATATTATATACATACACATTTTTTCTGGTTCTTTTCCTTATAGGTTATTATACAATATTTAGTAGAATTCCCTGTACTATACAGTAGGACTTTATCTACCATATATAATAGTGCAAATATATATAAATATGTATATATTAATCCCAAACTCCAAATTTATCTCTCCCTCTCCCGCCTTTCTCCTTTGGTAACCATAACTTTGTTTGCTGTATTTGTGGGTCTCTCTGTTTTGTATTTAAGTTCATTCATATCCTTGTTTTAGATTCCACATATAAAGTATTGTTATAGGATATTTGTGTTTCTCTGGCTTACTTTACTTATTCACCTATGATAATCTCTAGGTCCATGCATTTTGCTGCAAATAGCATTATTTCATTACTTTTTATGACTAATATTCCATTGTGTGTTTACACCACGTCTTCTTTATCTGGCCCTTTATCAATGGACATTTAAGTTGTTGCCCTGTCTTGGCTATTGTAAGTGGTGCTGGAGTGAACACTGGGGTGCATGTATTTTGTTTTTCTTGGGCCTCCTACTGGGCCTTGGTGAAAAGCTTCAGTCCATCAAAGGACCTTGTTTCTTCATCTCAGATCCCAGCTCTCCCGTTAGCACTAAAAACGTGGAGCATTTCCAAAGGGGCAGCTATTCTTGTGTAGCTTCTTACTGGTCTTTGGTATCCTAGCAGGCTGCTGAGGGGATTGAAAGTAGGGCCTTGGGTAGTTGTATCACTGCCTTCTGATCTCCTCTGTGCTCCTACTGTTTTCTCATTAGGTTCTCATTAGGTTTATATTTGGACTCTTAGTCTTGGTCTTTGGGTCCTTCAAACCATGCAGAGATGATGTCATTGCCCTTGATCCTTTGGTTTTCTCTCACTCTTCAAACCTGACCTACAAAGTGTGACTACAGAGCCCTAATCTTAATCCCATTAGGAAGTGAAAGGTCATTTTTAGCATATAAAATCCTTATCCCTTACTCTAAAAAGTTTTTCTCTCTTAGTGTTAAACTCTTATTCTAAAATTTAACAACTGTGCAATTTCATGAATTTTTGAAAGCCGGATATGTTATCACCTACTGACAAGCACTGAAGACTGTATGAGAATATGTTGAAATGTGTTTAGAAATAAATTTGGTAATGTGACATGAGTGAGTGAGTTTGCTAATCATTATTATTAATTTATAGACAAGAAAACTCTTTTGACAGACCTATTTCCCTTCTCAATAGGGATGGGAATATTAAAGGGATCAGGAGATGAAATCTTAAAGTTTACTTGGGCAAGTTTCTGTATTTGAAACCATATCCAAACGATCTATGCTTTGAGAATTACCACATGAATTAAAGCAAATTGGCCTGTTTAAAACAGGAAAAAAAAGCCATCATCAGTTATAATTTTGAATATGGTTTGAAAATATGATTAATAGTTTACCTTCCAGACACACTTGACTTACTCTGCTCAGTGTCTTAGCCACTGGAGTACTGATAAAGGAAGGAGTGATAAGAATATTTTCAACTTGGAAAATATTTATAGTTTGCTTATATTATAGTTATATTGGCCAAAACTTGTCTTCGGATACCCAGTACTCCTGATTGTGGCCTTATTAATCTCTATTCTGGGTAGATGATCTTGAGATACATTTGGCAGTGGAATGTGGCATAATTAGGTTAAGGCAAGGTTAAAATATCTAATTGTAGTACATTCCATAATTATTAGTTATTTAGAAAGCAAACGCACTGATATATAACCATAGGGAAATTATTCCACATCTTGCTTTCTATTAAGTATAGATCTTAGTAGCAAGCAGAGATCTTCCATGAAGGGTTTGCGGCAGGACAACACATTGGTAAAAGTGGGAGAGACATAATAACTCTGTGCTTCCTTAGCAGAGTTTGTTGAAGAGTTTGCTGTTCCCTCAGTTACTCAAGAAGAAAATAAATGGATGGGCAAAGCAAAAGAGATCCAGAAGATGGCATAAGAAATACAAACTTGCCACATTGTATTGCTTCAGCCAGACTTCCAAACTGACTCATATCAGGTACACAGATGAAGCACATCACGGAGTTTTGCAAATAGAAGCTTTGTAAGTATATAATGGGAAAACATGACCATCTTACCCTGTGAAATAAAAAATAGACTCTTCCTTACTTTACCAAAATTCTATTGCCTCTAGTTGGTGAGTCCGACCTGTGGAGTCTCTCTTCTTTCTAACACTGACTTGGAGGATGGATATAACTTTTGCCTCTGGATTCCTCTGTAGACCAATAAAGTTAGTAGAAAGTCAATGTGATGTAAAAGAGTTTCTGGAATTTTCAGAGTTCACAGGCTCCTGTGAGTCTATGGAAGTAGACTTCAGAGTTGATAGAACAAATACACATATGTTTAGTCTCCTTTTGGGTTCTCCTGAAGTCCTGGCTATGAAACAGTCCAATGCCTGGATACCCTGAGTCTATACCCATCCCTGGTCTCCTCTGCTACCCTGAGTATAAGCTGAGCAAATAAGATATGTCCTCTGAGAAGAGTGAAGGCAGACCCTCATAAAGAGAAGCTGCAACACCAGGAGATGCTGGGCAAGCTGGCAGCAGGGCCAGTAGGGGAGGTGATGGAGGAGGTAGATAGGAGCAGGTGGTAGGGAAGGAGGGATGCAGTCATACTTGACAGTGGAAATGCAGTCAGAGGCATATCTTTGTAATCACAATTGCTTTAGAGAAGAAAGTGTGTACAGCTGTAAGATAGTAAGGAAAGATATCAAGGTTGAAGCATGTCAAGGCAAAATAGGATCGAAAAAGAATTTCTTGTCAAAATGAATTGCTTAAAGAGTGTCAGATGGTCTGACAAGGAAATGTGACTGGCATAATACCACTAATACAGAGCATTGAGCACTAATAAGACAACTGACATGAGCTTGACCAATTTGTTAAAAAAAAATACTGGTGAAAAACAAAAGATGTAATACTGAATAAAAGGCTCTGATAAAGGACTTTATTAAACTTCCCCACCCCGAGGAAAACACAGAAAAATATATTGAAATTAGATCACTCATAGCATATATAATTACTGTTAACATTGTTATATGTTTATTCCTCTGTTTTTCTATGCATACCTTTATTCTTTACTTGATATTCTACTATGCAAACAACTTTTAAGTCCATCCTTTTCACTTGTTATTATCCTGTTTTTTCACAACAGTTAGATCATTAGTATACATCATTTGGAGAGTTGCATTATATTGCATTCTTTGACTATATACAATTTACTTAGCTATTATCTTGTTTGTAGATGTTTACATTATTTTCAATTTATTATATGCTTTATCATTAATGCCATGAAAAATACATTGTTCATGTAATAGCTATGTCTTAAAATTATTTTTTTGGTTCTAATTGCTAGATATAGAATATTAAGACAGAAATTTATTGTAAAATCTCTTAATTTATCTGACATTTTTCATACCAGGAATCTTTCTACATTGTTTACAAGAGGACCTATCTCTTTCCTTGCTTAATGATGTTGAATATTTAAATTTCAAAGTCTTTGTTACTTAAGAGAAGATGGTATCTTCTTTGAAGTGTTTTCTTTGAATACCAGTAAGGGAGAACTTTTTAAAATATATTTTATTCATATATCCAGCATGTATTTATGAGAAAGCATTGTATCTCAGTAATTAAGCAGGAGCTAGGGAGAAGGGCAATGGCAACCCACTCCAGTACTCTTGCCTGGAAAATCCCATGGGCGGAGGACCCTGGTAGGCTGCCGTCCATGGAGTCGCTAAGAGTCAGATACGACTGAGTGACTCACTTTCACTTTTCACTTTCATGCATTGGAGAAGGGAATGGCAACCCACTCCAGTGTTCTTGCCTGGAGAACCCCAGGAACGGGGGGGTGGGGGAGGGCTTGTAGGCTGCAGTCTGTGGGGTTGCACAGAGTCGGACATGACTGAAGCGACTTAGCAGCAGCAGCAGCAGGGACACAGAGGGGTTGGAAAAAAAAAAAAAAGTCCTTCATCTCATGTAGAGAGTATAGATGACAGAAAAATGAAGCAAGGTAATGAGAGAAGATATATTGGAGATACCTATTTTTGAAAGGTAGGTCAAGGAAAACCACTGCAAAAAGATGATATTTGAACAAAATATAAATGCAGTGAATGGATATAAATGCAGTGAATCTGGGGGCAAAGCATGCCATGTAGAAGGACTAACTGGTCAGTGGCTTTGAGGTAGGCATATGTCTGCTGAAAGCAAAACTGTTAGCCACTCAGTTTTGTCTGTCTCTTTGTGACCCCCCAAGGACTATAGCCTGCCAGGCTCCTCTGTCCATGGGATTCTCCAGGCAAGAATACTGGAGTGTGTTGCCATTTCCTTCTCCAAGGGATCTTCCTGACCCACAGATTGAACCCTGGTCTCCCACATTTCAGGAAGTTTGTTCACAGTCTGAGTCACCATTTGAGCAATTGTGAGGAGAATGTCATAGCGGGTAGAGAATGAGAAGCATGGGTAACTGTAGGAAATTACTTTAAAGGAGTAGCTGGATATAAATTCCAGACCATGATAACGAATCAGAATTTTATTGGAAAGTCTATTCTTTCCTACTGATGTGCGTCACTTCCTCTGTTGTATATGACGTCCGTGTATGTGAGTCTGTTTCCGTTCTACTTCTCTGTGTGTCAGTTCTTGTGCTAATGCCATACTGTCTTAAATGTTTTTGCTTTAAAATAAATCTAGGTATTTGGTATCATAGAAATTTCCATTTGTTCTTTCTCTTCAATGATGTCTTGTAGACATTGCACTTTTTTATACATTTTAAAACTTAACTCATTAAGATCAGTAATATGACAATCACAATAAAAATAGACTGAATTTGGTTAGAGTAAATCCAAGCTATATATTGATTTGAAAGGGATGTAAATCTTTAAAATGGTGAGTCTTTCAATCCATAATGGCAACCCACTCCAGTGTTCTTGCTTGGAGAATCCCAGGGATGGCAGAGCCCAAAGGGCTGCCCTCTGTGGGGTCGCACGGGGTCGGAAACGACTGAAGCGACTTAGCAGCAGCAGCAGTATAATTTATTAAGACAATCTTTAATGTTCCTCAGTAAACTTTTATAAGTTTCCTTGCAGAGGTTTTATATGTATTTTGTTGTTCAGTTCAGTCCAGTTCAGTTCAGTCACTCAGTCGTCTCCAATCTTTGCGACCCCATGAATCGCAGCACGCCAGGCCTCCCCTGTCCATCACCAACTCCCAGAGTTCACTCGGACTCATGTCCATCGTGTCAGTGATGCCATCCAGCCATCTCATCCTCAGTCGTCCCCTCCTCCTCCTGCCCTCAGTCCCTCCCAGCATCAGTCTTTTCCAGTTAGTCAACTCTTCACGTGAGGTGGCCAAAGTACTGGAGTTTCAGCTTCAGGATCATTCCCTCCAAAGAAATCCCAGGGCTGGTCTCCTTCAGAATGGACTGGTTGGATCTCCTTGCAGTTCAAGGGACCCTCAAGAGTCTTCCACAACACCACAGTTCAAAAGCATCAATTCTTTGGTGCTCAGCTTTCTTCACAGTCCAACTCTCACATCCACACATGCACACTGGAAAAACCATAGCCTTGACTAGACAGACCTTTGTTGGCAAAGTAATGTCTCTGCTTTTCAACATGCTATCTAGGTTGGTCATAACTTTTCTTCCAAGGAGTAAGCATCTTGTAATTTCATGGCTGCAGTCACCATGTGCAGGGATTTTAGAGCTCCCCCAAAATAAAGTCTGACACTGTTTCCATTGTTTCCCCATCAATTTCCCATGAAGTGATGGGACCAGATGCCAGATGTGATGGATCAGATGAATGTTGAGCTTTAAGCCAACATATTTACCCTCCACATTCACTTTCATCAAGAGGCCCTTTAGCTCCTCTTCACTTTCTGTCATAAGGGTGGCGTCATCTGCATATCTGAGGTTATTGATATTTCTCCCGGCAATCTTGATTCCAGCTTGTGCTTCTTCCAGACCAGCGTTTCTCATGATGTACTCTGCATAGCAGTTAAATAAGCAGGGTGACAATATACAGCCTTGATGTACTCCTTTTCCTATTTGGAACCAGTCTGTTTTTCCATGTCCAGTTCTAACTGTTGCTTCCTGACCTGCATACAGATTTCTCAAGAGGCAGGTCAGGTGGTCTGGTATTCCCATCTTTTTCAGAATTTTTCAGTTTACTGTGATCCACATAGCCAAAGGCTTTGGCATAGTCAATAAAGCAAAAATAAATGTATCTCTGGAACTCTCTTGCTTTTTCCATGATCCAGTGGATGTTGGCAATTTGATCTCTGGTTCATCATCCATTTCTAAAACCAGCTTGAACATCTGGGAGTTCATGGTTGACGTATTACTGAAGCCTGGCTTGGAGAATTTTGAACATTACTTTACTAGTGTGGGAGATGAGTGCAACTGTGTGGTTCAGTTCAGTTCAGTTCAGTCGCTCAGTCATGTCCAACTCTTTGCGACCCCATGAATCGCAGCACCCCAGGCCTCCCTGTCCCTCACTAATGCCCAGAGTTCACTCAGATTCACATTCATCAAGTCTGTGATGCCATCCAGCCATCTCATCCTTAGTCGTCCCTTCTTCTCCTGCCCCCAATCCCTCCCAGCATCAGAGTCTTTTCCAATGAGTCAACTCTTCACATGAGGTGGCCAAAGTACTGGAGTTTCAGCTTTAGCATCATTCCTTCCAAAGAAATCCCAGGGCTGATCTTCTTCAGAATGGACTGGTTGGATCTCCTTGCAGTCCAAGGGACTCTCAAGAGTCTCCTCCAACACCTCAGTTCAAAACCATCAATTCTTCAGTGCTCAGCCTTCTTCACAGTCCAACTCTCACATCCATACATGACCACTGGAAAACCATAGCCTTCACTAGAGGGACCTCAGTCAGCAAAGTAATGTCTCTACTTTTGAATATGCTATCTAGGTTGGTCATAACTTTTCTTCCAAGGAGTAAGCGTCTTTTAATTTCATGGCTGCAATCACCATCTGTAGTGATTCTGGAGCCATGAAAAATAACGTCTGACACTGTTTCCACTGTTTCCACTGTTTCTCCATCTATTTCCCATGGAGTGATGGGGCCGTATGCCATGATCTTCGTTTTCTGAATGTTGAGCCTTAAGCCAACTTTTTCACTCTCCTCTTTTACTTTCATCAAGAAGCTTTTTAGTTCCTCTTCACTTTCTGCCATACTTTCTTTGGCATTGCCTTTCTTTGGGATTGGAATGAAAACTGACCTTTTCCAGTCCTGTGGCCACTGCTGAGTTTTCCAAATTTGCTGGCATATTGAGTGCAGCACTTTCACAGCATCATCTTTCGGGCTTTAAAGAGCTCAACTTTAATTCCATCACCTCCACTAGCTTTATTCATACTGATGCTTTCTAAGGCCCACTTGACTTCACATTGCAGGATATCTGGCTCTAGATGAGTGATCACACCATTTTGATTATCTTGGTCATGAAGACCTTTTTGTACAATTCTTTTGTGTATTCTTGCCACCTCTTCTTAATATCTTCTGCTTCTGTTAGGTCCATACCATTTCTGTCCTTTATCAAGCCCATCTTTGCATGAAATATTTCCTTGGTGTCTCTAATTTTCTTGAGGAGATCTCTAGTCTTTCCCATTCTGTTCTTTTCCTCTATTTCTTTGCATTGATCACTGAGGAAGGCTTCCTTATCTCTTCTTGCTATTCTTTGGAACTCTGCATTCAGATGCTTATATCCTTCGTTTTCTCCTTTGCTTTTTGCTTCTCTTCTTTTCACAGCTATTTGTAAGGCCTCCCCAGACAGCCATTTTGCTTTTTTGCATTTCTTTTCCATGGGGATGGTCTTGATCCCTGTCTCCTGTACCGTGTCACAAACCTCATTCCATAGTTCATCAGGCACTCTATCTATCAGATCTAGGCCCTTAAATCTATTTCTCACTTCCACTGTATAATCATAAGGGATTTGATTTAGGTCATACCTGAATCGTCCTGTGGATTTCCCTGCTTTGTTCAATTTGAGTCTGAATTTGGCAATAAGGAGTTCATGATCTGAGCCACAGTCAGCTCCTGGTCTTGTTTTCGTTGACAGTATAGAGCTTCTCCATCTTTGGCTGTATAGAATATAATCAATCTGATTTTGGTGTTGACCATCTGGTGATCTCCATGTGTAGAGTCTTCTCTTGTGTTGTTGGAAGAGGGTGTTTGCTATGACCAGTGCATTTTCTTGGAAAAACTCTGTTAGTCTTTGCCCTGCTTCATTCCGTATTCCCAGGCCAAATTTGCCTGTTACTCCAGGAGTTTCTTGACTTCCAACTTTTGCATTCCAGTCCCCTATTATGAAAAGGACACCTTTTTTGGGTGTTAGTTCTAAAAGGTCTTGTAGGTCTTCATAGAACCGTTCAACTTCAGCTTCTTCAGCATTACTGGTTGGGGCATAGACTTGGATTACTGTGATATTGAATCGTTTGCCTTGGAGACGAAAAGCGATCTTCTGTCGTTTTTGAGATTTCATCCAAGTACTGCATTTCGGACTCTTTTGTTGACAGTGATGGCTACTCCATTTCTTCTGAGGGATTCCTGCCTGCAGTAGTGGATATAATGGTCATCTGAGTTAAATTCACCTATTCCAGTCCATTTTAGTTTGCTGATTCCTAGAATGTCGATGTTCACTCTTGCCATCTCTTTTTGACCACTTCCAATTTGCCTTGATTCATGGACCTGACATTCCAGGTTGCTATGCAATATTGTTCTCTACAGCGTAGGATCTTGCTTCTATCACCAGTCACAGCCACAGCTGGGTACTGTTTTTGCTTTGGCTCCATCCCTTCATTCTTTCTGGAGTTATTTCTCCACTGATCTCCAGTAGTATATTGGGCACCTACTGACCTGAGGAGTTCCTCTTTCCTCATTTTGCCTTTTGTACTGTTCATGGGGTTCTCAAGGCAAGAATACTGAAGTGGTTTGCCATTCCCTTTTCCAGTGGGCCACATTGTGTAGAGCTCTCCACCATGCCCACCCATCTTGGATAGCCCCACAGGGCATGGCTTAGTTTCATTGAGTTAGAAAAGTCTGTGGTCCTAGTGTGATTAGATTGACTAGTTTTCTGTGATTATGGTTTTAGTGTGTCTGCCCTCTTGCAACACCTACCATCTTACTTGGGTTTCTCTTACCTTGGACATGGGGTATTTCTTCATGGCTTCTCCAGCAAAGCACAGCCTCTGCTCTTAACCTTTGATGAGTGTTTTGTTGTATTTATTGCTAAATATATATTTTGTACTGTTATAAATGTTATTTCTTTACATTTCTTTTATATTAACTATATATAAATAAAATCAATTTTTGTAAACTTACTTTGAATCTAGCAATTTCCATAAACTCTTCTATTAAATAAAAAATGTGTGTGTATATTTTGAAAATCCTATAAATACAATCACATCATCCCAAAATAATGAGGCTGTTGTTCCTTTTATCTAGTCACATACTTTTCACTCCTTTTTATTCCATTACCAAACGGGATAGAACCTCCAGTATAAGGTCCTCATCTTATGCATTCAAGATAAATATTTTTACTATTTCATTATTAAGTATGATATATAGTTAAAAAACAGTTAGTTATATTTAGATGAAAGAATTGATTCTATTCTTAGCTTGATAAGAGTTTTTTTATTCTTTTAATAGCACATTCATTATAATTTTGAATTTTACCATTTTTATGACATATGTTGAAATAACATCATTTTCCATTTAATCAAATAACTATTCATTGATTTTCTAATATTTAAACACCTTGTCTTCTTGACACATCATCAACTTGGTTATGACAAATAATATTAAAAATTTTCTCTATTGTTGAATTTTATTTATTTTTTGTTTTCAAGATTTGTTACATGTCTGTTCATAAGTGAAGATGATAAGTACTTTATTTTCTCATTTTTTTCTTTATTGGATTTTGATTTCAAAGTTATGATACTCTTGTAAAATGAGCTCAGATTATTCCTTCATTTTTCGTTTTCTGATGAGTAAATAGGCAGGATTTTTTTTTTTTTGTCTATTAACTTTGGAAAATGTTCAGGAAAGCCACATGAGACTAAAGGTTTGTTTGTAGAAGAGCCTTATTTTTAAAAAATTACTGATTCCATTTCTTTAATGGTTATAGGATAATTCAGATTCTTTCTTCCCTTCTTTATCCTTCTCTCTCTCATTTTGGTAAGCTATCTTTTTAAATAAAATTTTCCTTTTATTTAAAATTAAAAATTTATTATTATACAGCTAAAAATATCCCATATCATTTTAGTATCTGTAGTAACAAGGATGAAAATCTCTTTTATATTCCCAATATTGGTTTATTTATGTCTTTTGTCATAATCACTCCTGTCAATGTTTGCTTATAATTATTTTTAACTAACTAAAGTTTCTTTGCTGTTCCCCCTTATTTTTAATTTGTTTTCTGTTTGTTTATTACCTTTTGTTTTAGTCTTTAAGGATTTACCTTCTTGAGATAAATATTTAGCTCATTAATTTTCAAACTTTATTTTATCCCCAAATTCAATTCAAATTATTTTATTTTTACTGTTTTATTTTTCACTTATGACTTACTCATAAATAGTTTTCTTAATGTCCAAGAGATTTTTGGCTATCTGTGTGATTTCAGTCTTTGGAATTTGCTGAATATTGGTTTATAGCAATATATTCAATTATTAATTTAAAAAACTGTTTCACTTCTGCTTTTGTCATATATTAGTTACATTGCAACTAATGTTTATTTTGCAAGTTTGTGTATGTGTGTGTATATATATGTGTGTGTGTGTATATATATATATATACACACACATCTATCTATCTATATATATGTAGTAGGTAATTATGTTTGTTATCTTTGTTCCTTTTATATCCTTTTCCCTTCTCTTCCCTATGAGTTACTGAGAATTATGTGTTAAAGTCCCCTCTATGATTATGGATTTTTCTGTTTCTCTTTGTAGGTCTGTCAATTTAATTTCATATATCTTGAGGTTCTATTGTTAAGAATAAACAACATTTATAACATATCTTCCTGGTCAATTGAACATTTTATGATTATTTACACAGGCACACCTATTTTTTTCATCCAGTTTATTAATTTTGTTATTTAACTGGAAGTTTTAGGCCATTTATATTGACTATAATTACTGATGTATTTGGAGTTTAGCATTTTATTTTGTGATCTTCAATTATGCATACATATACATCTTTTTCTTTTTCTCTTTCATTGTTTTCCTGCTTATAGATTGATTATTCATTCACTTTTTTCTTACTAGTTTAGATGTTACATACTCAGTTTTTATTATTTTAGCAGTTATCCTAAATTTACAGCACAGGTTCTTAACATGAAAATCTAAGGTTAATCTATATCTTTATTCTCCTGAAAAATACAAGGAGCATGTTATCCAGTGTCCTGGCCTTTGGAGGTCCCAGCCTAAGGCAGACTGGTTATCCAGACCTTGGGCACCACCTTGGGCAGACTCTAGGTCAGTGTTTCTACCTCTGTAACTTGATGAGTTTTCTTAAGTTCAGCACAAATTGGAGGATTTATGCAAATACCTTCAGGGCAAAAGCTGTTTTGGTTCCCAGAATTCTGCCTATCCCTCTGAGTTTGCACTTCCTCCCAGAATTTGGCCTGATAGTTCTTTGCTATCTGAGCAGCTGTTCAAAGCTCTTTAAGTATATTTTTAATACATTCTAAAATTTACCTTAGGAGAAAAGTTGGTACAGATAATAAATGCCATTAGGATGGAAAAGGAAGACTAAATTTTCAAATATATTATTTAGGTAATAACTTTTTCTATGTTTGTGGCAGCTTTTTGAATTTTCATTTAACCCTTTCTTTGAGGATTCTGCGTTTCACAGGTGCTTAGAAAGGTTATTCCACCTTGTGATTAGATATTTATTCACATTTTCTTCTAATTTGTTAGCTTTTAATACTAAATTTTTAAAATACAGATTTTATTTATTTATTTATTTTTGGCTGTGAAGGGTCATTGTTGCTGCGTGGGGTTTTCTCTGGTTGTAGTGAGCAGGGGCTCGTTGTACAACCCTAGATGCGGTAGGCTGGCTTCTCCTTGCAGTGATTTCTCTTGTTGCAGAGCATGAGTGCTGGGACATGAGCGCCTCAGTGCCTGCAGCGCACGGGCTCGGTAGTTGCGGTTGCTGGACTCCTAAAGCACAGGCTCCGTAGCAGTGGCACATTAGTCGCCCTGCAGCATGTGGGATCTTCCCATATCAGGGATTGAACACGTGTCTTCTTAATTGGCAGATTATTTACCACTGAGCCACCAGGGAAGTCCAATGCTAAATTTTTAATTCACCTGTATTCTTTGGATTAAAGTACATTTTGAAGAATTAAATGGATTCTTTTCTTTCATATAGCCCTAAAAGTGAAAGTGAAAGTCGCTCAGTGTCCGACTCTTTGCAACCCCATGGACTATACAGTCCATGGAATAATCCAGGCCAGAATACTGGAGCAGATAGCTTTTCCCTTCTTTAGGAGATCTTCCCAAACTAGGGATCGAACCCAGGTCTCCCACATTGCAGGCAGATTCTTTACCAGCTGAGCCACAAGAGAAGCCCATATCCCTAAAAGGTTACTGTAAAAGAATATTTGTTGAACTTATCTTCCAGTATTCTATCAACTTGTAATGCTTCACTAGTTTTATGTATTTTCCTAATTTTCTTCCATTGATGTAATGGTCTATACTTGTATTAGTTCAGTTCAGTCACTCAGCTGTGTCCTACTCTTTGCAACCCCATGGAGTGCAGCATGCCAGGATTCCCTGTCCATCACCAACTCCTGGAGCTTGCTCAAACTCATGTCCATCGAGTTGGTGATGTAATCCAACCATCTCATCCTCTGTCATCCCCTTCTCCTCCTGCCTTTGATTTTTCCCAACATCAAGATCTTTTCCAGTGCGTCATTTCTTCTCATCAGGTGGCCAAAGTACTGGAGCTTCAGCTTCAGTATCAGTCCTTCCAATGGATATTCAGTGCTGAATTCCTTTAGGATATTAGTGAAGTGAAAGTCACTCAGTTGTATCCAACTCTTTGCAACCCCATGAACTATACAGTTCTTGGAATTCTCCAGGCCAGAATGCCTGAGCGGGTAGCCTTTCCCTTTTTCAGGGGATCTTCCCAACCCTGGGGAGGATCGAACCCAGGCTCAAACCCTGGATCAAATCCAGGTCTCCTGCACTGCAGGCGGATTCATTACCAGCTAAGCCATAAGGGATACTAGTATTATACTCTTAATTACTGCACTCATAGCATATTTTAATGTCTTTAAGGCCAATCTCTGTTATTTATCATCCTTATGAAAACCAGTGTATGTATTTTAAAATTTGCAATTTCAAGATATTAATTTAATTAGAAATGATAGGAACATATTTATTTCATAATTATGATACAGTATAGTGCTTGTTGGCTCATGTATGCTTTCAGAAAGTGAAAACATTAATTACTTTTCAATACCTATAATTTAGGGTATATTATCAGCTTACCACTATAGATATTGTTAGCCTGAGGCAGACTGGAGGCACGTATTGTAGTGCACACATTTGTGAAATGTATACACTTCACTCATTTGTTCTGAGCTCCTAAGACAAAAGCATAAAGAAATAAAATCCAGAACCTTTCACTGCTTGAATATATAAAAATGGGAAAATATGAGTTATGTAATTACCAGTACTAGTACAGAAGACTTTTGTTATCTAGTTTTCACTTCAACAGTAGAATACAGTTCCTGGAAAATCTGATATACCATTCAGAGAACCTGTTTATTTTATAATGGTCAATAAAATAGTGTTGAGTGTAAATGGAGAGTAAAAGAGTGCTCTTCCTTCTTAGAGGAAGAATGTCAAATATAGAAATTTAAAAAGTCCATTGACTGCTTTTGACAGGAGATTAATTAAGAGATCTATTGGTGTTTATGTGATTAAAGAAGATACATTCTTTTCATTGAGGCTAATACTTCTAACAGAATAATAAATGCTCTTTCCCAGATATATTAGAGCATAGTGTAGAAACTTTTCTTCATAAAAATCTTTAATTCAGGAAAAACATATTTCAGGTTCCTTTAGCTGATAAAAAAAACATCTTAGGAAAAATTATGATGGATGTGTAGGTAAGCTTGCATCATCATCAGGAAAAAAGAAAATGTCGTCCATTAGGTTATTTGTCTGCCTTTAATCTCTCATTTGCAATCAGTGTAGGAGCTCTATTAGGAAAGTCAGAAATCCTTTTCTTCATGTTAAATTTATGTTCAAAAATTTTAAGTGAATCATTTAAAGAAGGACTTCTGCACTGACCTGCAGTGAATACACTGTGGTTCCTGTAGAGAAATGATACAGGTATCTGAGAAAGAATTTTTCTTCAAGGATCAGCGTACTCATTATTTGTGACAATCAGGTCTTCTAAGAAAATATGTTCTAAAATACAACATTTAGGCAAAGATTGTTTCTGAAAGGATAGGATATCTAAACTACTGCCTTGTAGATCAGAAGGCATAGTTATTGTTATTGTGATGCTTAATGCTATTCAAGCCACTTAAAAAAAATCAACTACCTGTTACTGCTTATTTTTTATAAAGTGTGAAAACAAATTAATAGTTTTAAAATGTCAGTCAAAAATTTTATGAAAATTTGTTTAAAAAGTTCTTGAGAAGTCAATGTTACTTTTTATATGCTTACTTTTGATATCTCAGATAAAAATGCATTTTGAGGAAATACATAGTGTATCATGCAAGTGTATGTTTGAAGTACTCAAGGCTGAGGCAAATACAGGACAGAAGAAATTCTGTCATCAAGTGAAAAGTTAAGAGAATATATAGCCACAATTCTAAATTATTCACTTTTTAATCATGCAGCATCTTTCTGAAATCAGATTTGTTCTTTGTAACAATATTACCCTTGTTCTTCTGAAGTAACTTTTCCAGCAAACTTGTTGTTAATTAAAATTTTAAGAGATCTCAATTACATAGTTCACCTTAACAAGGACAAAATCTATCCAGGAAGCATCTTCAGGTTCTCAGGACTTCAGGGAAGAAGTTTATAATGTAGAGAAGCATTTTATCCTCTACTGCTCCTGAAGATCCCTTTGAAATTTCCCCTTGGGTTGACTTTGTGGACACCTGGCTACCTCTCTATGGATGGTGTCCAACTCTGAGAAAGATACAATGTGAGTGTGACTCAACTCCTGTAGATCATGAATGTCAATTTTGAAGCTGTGAAACCATGATGATGTTGAAGAAAATAGTATGAAGAAACATGAAATAATAAAGAAAAGTGGGGTTTGAGCCAAGAACCTGTGTGTTTGAATTTATGAAATAGGGCCTTTGGGGAATTTATTTAAAAGAAAAACAGCTGGCTCAGAGAGTCATGTCTGAGTTGTCTTGATACAAAGTTACAGAAAGGGTACATTCATAGTACATATTTTCAAATGGGAAATGAACTGCATGTGATAAAGAAAGCTGTGGTACATATACACAATGGAATATTACTCAGCCATTAAAAAGAATACATTTGAATCAGTTCTAATGAGGTGGATGAAACTGGAGCCTATTATACAGAGTGAAGTAAGCCAGAAAGAAAAACACCAATACAGTATACTAACGTATATATATGGAATTTAGAAAGATGGTAACAATAACCCTGTATGCAAGACAGCGAAAGAGACACAGATGTATAGAACAGCCTTTTGGACTCTGTGGGAGAGGGAGAGGGAGAGGGAGAGGGAGAGGGAGAGTGTGGGATGATTTGGGAGAATGGCATTGAAACATGTATAATATCGTATATGAAATGAGTCACCAGCCCAGGTTTAATGCATAATACTGGATGCTTAGGGCTGGTGCACTGGGATGACCCAGAGGGATGGTGCAGGGAGGGGGGAGGGAGGGAGGTTCAGGATGGGGAACACTTGTATACCTGTGGTGGATTCATGTTGATGTATGGCAAAACCAATACAATATTGTAAAGTAATTAACCTCCAATTAAAATAAATAAATTTATATTAAAAATCCAATACCTTAATATTAAAAGAGATAGAGTTTATACATGAAAACCATTCATTAGAAATTTACAGTGTTCCATACTATTTATCAGTATCCAGATAAACAGTAAAAAAAACACAAAAAAACCCCAAAAACTGCTGACATGCACTGAAAGGCCTGAACTTCCATGCACTACGGCCTTCCCAGGTGGTGCTAGTGGTGAAGAATCAGCCTGCCCAGGCAGGAGACCAAGGTTCAGGCCCTGGGTGGGGAAGAGTCCCTGGAGAAGGGAATGGCTACCCGCTCCAGTATTCCTGGCCTGGAGAATCCCATGGACAGAGGAGCCTGGTGAGCTACAGTCCGTGGGATTGAAAAGAGTCAGACACAACTATAGTGACTAACACTGCTACTCCTCCACGCACGGCCCTGACACCTTTGAGCCTCATATACCCTCCAAAGCCACGTCAGGTCTGCCCCTACCTGATGAGAAAGGCTCCCATCTAGCTAGTTCTTCTGTCACCTCGACCAGTTGCAACCCATTTGGACTTCAGCCTAATAGATTTCCCTTCCCTTCCTTGCCAGAGAAGCAAGACCTGTCCCACTATGGGAACCAGGGTCACTTCAGCCTCCTGCCACTGCAAAGCCTATTTCCCACAGGCCTTGTTGATTCACTGTGCTCTTGAGTGGCGCCCCGTGTGACCCCACACGGCCGGTGGTGTCTTCCCTGCAGGCTGTGAGTGTGTGACAAAGTGCCGATGTCATCTGCTCAGTGTGAGATGTTGTGTATTTGGCCATCTCAAATCTGTTAGGGCCTGCAGTGCCTTCTTCTCTAAAAGAGTAAGTGGAGGTGGGGGTTGATAAGAGTAGAATATAAACATAAAACTCCTGTACTTCTCTGATCCTATCCTCCCAATTCAAACCAAGGTCAAATTAGGAGGTAGTCTCAAGAAGGTTTTGTTTAGTTGCCAAGTTTCACAATGATTTGTGTTACTTCTCCCAGTACATTGCAATGGACTATTCTTTCTCTACCTGTGAAATATAGTTCATCAAGTTCTAATGTGACAGTACAATAAAAAGGGAACAATAGAGATATCAGAGGAGAAGAAACCATAATGCTTTTTAAAATTATTCTGTGAATCCAGGCCACACTGGACAGGCTAGAAATCAGTTTCTAAGAAGAAACATTATTCTTTAAAAACAAACTTTTTACAAGCCCTTGTTAGTATGCATGGAGCAGAATTTGTGACATTATATGAAGAAAATAAATCATTCTAATATGTGTACCAAATCTTACAGTTACCAGTGACAATGAGAATGGGAATTAAGTCCATAGACTAGAGGCTGCAAACTCAAATAGTGATAGGTACCAGGCAGGTAATTAGAATGGGTGAAGCAGAGTGGATGTTATATCTTGGAAACTAATTAAAATGTTATAAAATGCTGAGTAAGCCAAACAAAACACATTTGTGGACCTCATGTCCAGGGTGAACTTTGACACAACTTTTGAAATTCTACTGGTTCTTCAAGGTCTTCATTGTATGCCTGTTCTTCCAAGAATCCTATTAGAGCAGAGGTGACATGAAAGTCACTCAGTAGTGTCCAACTCTTTGTGACCCTGTAGACTATACAGTCCATGGAATTCTCCAGGCCAGAATACTGGATTGGGTAGCCATTCCCTTCTCCAAGGGATCTTCCCAATCCAGGGATCTAACCCAGGTCTTCCCCATTGCAGGCAGATTCTTTACCAGCTGAGCCACAAGGGAAGCCCAAGAATACTGGAGTAGGTAGCCTCTCCCTTCTCAGCAGATCATTCTGACCCATGAATTGAACTGGGGTCTCCTGCATTGTAGGTGATTCTTTACCAACTGAGCTATCAGGGAAGCCCTGATTATAGTAGAGGAGGCCAAAGTTATTTTATAATAGAGCAGAGGTAGGCCCAAGCTAAACCTGACGTCTTTTATTGAACTATAGCTCCTTCGCTGTCTCACCATTTCCTCAGTGGGGTTTTTCCTTCTCAGGAGACTGAAGGTCTCTGGGAAGAGAAACCATATGTTGTGTTACTTCCATTCTCCTTAAAGTGGCAGGTTTTATAAGTACTCAGTATATCATGATGATATTAATGATAAAAATAACACAACTGAGTGAGTGAACTGAAAATGTATAAAGTTCAGAAAATAGAAATGAGTCTGACATTTCTATTAGCCTTTACATGTTAATTAATCTCAGAGCAATCTTTTAAGGGAGATTCTATCATCATCTCATTTTGTTGTTGTTCAGTCCCTCAGTCGAGTCTGACTGTGACCCTGTGGATTGCAGCACGCCAGGCTTCCCTGTACTTCACCATTTCCTGGAGCTTGCTCAAACTAATGTCCATTGAGTCAGTGAGGCCATCCAACCATCTAGTCTTCTGTCATCCCCTTCTCCTCCTGTCTTCAATCTTTTTCCAGCATCAAGGACTTTTCTAATGAATTGGCTGTTTGCATCAGGTGGCCACAATATTGGAGCTTCAGCTTTAGCATCAGTCCTTGCAATGACTATTCAGAATTGCTTTCCTTTAGGATTGATTGGTTTGATTTCCTTGAAGTCCAAGGGACTTTCTAGAGTCTTCTCCAACACCTCAGTTCAAAAGCATCAATTCTTCGGCACTTAGCCTTCTTTATGGTTGAACTCTCACATCCATACTAGACTACTGGAAAAAAACAGGGCTTCGATTAGACAGACCTTTGTCAGCAAAGTAATGTCTGTGCTTTATAATATGCTGTCTAGATTTGTCATAGCTTTTCTTCCAAGGAGCAAATGTCTTTTAATTTCATGGCTGCAATCACCATCTGCAGTGATTTTGGAGCCCAGGAAAACAAAACAAAACAAAACAAAACAAAAACCTGTCACTGTTTTCATTGTTTCCCCATCTATTTGCCATGAGATGATGGGACCAGATGTCATGATCTTCATTTTCTGAATGTTGTGTTTTAAGCCAACTTTTTTACTCTCCTCTTTCACTGTCATCACAAGGCTCTTTAGTTCCTCTTTGTTTTCTGCTGTAAGGGTTCTGTCACATGCATACCTGAGGTTATTGATATTTCTCTCAGAAATCTTGATTCCTGCTTGTGCTTCATCCAGCCCTGCATTTCACATGATGTACTCTGATTAAGTTAAAAAAGCAGGGTAACAATATACACAGCCTTGACATATACCTTTCCCAATTTGGAACCAGTCTGTTATCCCATGTCTGGTTCTAACTGTTGCTTCTTTATCTGCATAAAGGTTTTGTTGGAAGCAGGTAAGGTGGTCTAGTATTTATGAATTTTCTACATTTTACTAATCAGAAAACCAAGGCATAGAGAATGTAACTGACTCATCAAAGTCAGAGCTGGTGAGGGATGAAGCCAGTAAATTTAACCATTTTTATTTCATAGCATGTTTGCTTGGCCTCTATGTTACAGTTATTAATTCAACAAGATTAATTCTAGCTAAGAGTTTAACCACTTTTTATGGTACCAAAAATGTTTACTATAAAGTTTATAAGTCTTAAGAAAGCAGGCTAAAGCACAATTCTGTTTTATTCCCATTCCCTTTTTTTTTTTTTGTTCATTGCTCATGAGAAATGGAATAGTTAACTAACGATCTTACCTACAAGGGGTCAAAATAACTAGGTGATTTGGTCTCTCTTTTCAAAATTAAATATAACGTCAGTTAAATTGACCAGTCTGATAGTTTTGTGTGTGTAATTGGCAATTTAATAGCCAAGCAAGAACTACTCAATAGTTTTGTGAGAAGAATTTAGGGGAAAAGAGGAAAATCTGCAGTGGTAAGAAAATTGTTCTCCACAATTTGCTGCTCTGAATAAATTACTGATGGAATGAACAGAGTGACTGTGGGTCTATCAGCATTTGACCCCTGCCTTATTATTGTCTTCTCTATATCGAAAAGAACCTATTCATGTATTGAACCATTTCTTTGTGTATTCAGGATTACAAAACTATCTGATAATCATTTATGAAAGCATCTATGAGGTTGTGTTACAAATTTTTACTATTCTTTGCTGTTACAATAGAGCTCATATCATAATATACAAACAATCACTGGAATGTTCCCTCTCTGAATTTAAAATGAAAATTTGCTTTTCACACCTAGTCACATATTTTCTGGTAAGTTCTGACACCACTTGAAAATTTGTTTGCTTCTGTGGCTACTGAAAACAACCAACAGTTTAACTTTCTTTTCTATATTTTCTAAATTAATTCCTATAAATTAATTGTTGTTGGAGTATAGTTGATTTGCAAACTTGTGTTATTTTCAGATGTACAGCAAAGTGAGTGAATCACTTTTACATATACATATATCCATTCTTTTTAAGATTCTTTTCCCAGATCAGTTCAGTCACTCAGTCACGTCTGACTCTTTGTGACCCCATCGGCTGCAGCATGCCAGGCTTCCCTGCCCATCACCAACTCCCGGAGTTTATTCAAACTTATATCCATTGAGTCGTGATGTCATCCAACCATGTCATCCTCCGTCGTCCCCTTCTCCTCCTGCCTTCAATCTTTCCCAGCATCAGGACCTTTTCCAATGAGTCAGTTCTTCACTTCAGGTGGGCAAAGTATTAGAGTTTCAGCTTCAGCATCAGTCCCTCCAATGAATATTCAGGATTGATTTCCTTTAAGATGGACTGGTTGGATCTCCTTGAAGTCCAAGGGACTCTCAAGAGTCTTCTCCAACACCACAGTTCAAAAGCATCAATTCTTTGGCAGTCAGCTTTCTTTATAGTCCAACTCTCACATCCATACATGACTACTGGAAAAACCATAGCTTTGACTACACAGACCTTGGTTGGCAAAGTAACGTCTCTGATTTTTAATATGCTGTCTAGGTTGGTCATAACTTTTCTTCCAGGGAGTAAGCATCTTTTAATTTCATGGCTGTAGTCACCATCTGCAGTAATTTTGGAGTCCTGAAAAATAAAGTCTATCACTGTTTCCACTGTTTCCCCATCTATTTGCCATGAAGTGATGGGACCATATGCCATTATTTTATTTTTATTAATTTTGAGTTTTAAGCCAACTTTTTAACTCTCCTCTTTCACTTTCATTGAGGCTCTTTAGTTTTTCTTCACTTTCTGCCATAAGGGTTGTGTCATCTGCATATCTGAGCTCCTTGACATTTCTTCCAGCAACCTTGATTCTAGCTTGTGCTTCATCCAGTCCAACATTTCTCATGATATAAGATATGTACTCTGCATATAAGTTAAATAAGCAGGGTGACAATATACAGCCAAGACGTACTCTTCCTGATTTGGAACCAATCTGTTGTTCCATGTCCAGTTCTCACTGTTGCTTCTTGACTTGCATACAGATTTCTCCAGGAGGCAGGTCAGGTGGTCTGGTATTCCCATCTCTTTCAGAATTTTCCAAAGTTTGTTGTGATCCCCACAGTCAAAGGCTTTGGCATAGTCAGTAAAGCATAAGTAGATGCTTTTCTGGAACTCTCTTGCTTTTTCTCCGATCCAACGGATGTTGGCAATTTGATCTCTGGTTCCTCTGCCTTTTCTAAATCCAACTTGAACATCTGGAAGTTTATGTTGAAGTCTGGCTTGGAGAACTTTGAGCATTACTTTACTAGCATGTGAGATTGAGTGTAATTGTGTGGTAGTGAGCATTATTTGGCATTGCCTTTCTTTGGGATGAAGTGAAAATTGACCTTTTCCAGTCCTGTTGCTGCTTCTGAGTTTTCCAAATGTCTGGCAAAATAGTCATTACAAAGTATTAAGTGGAGCTCTCTGTACTATACACAGTAGATTCATATTACTTCTCTATTTTATATATAGTAGTGTATATATGATAATTCCAGTCTCTCAGTTTATCCCTCCACACTCCCACTTTGGTAACCATAATTTTTTTTCTGTGTCTGTGACTCTTTTTCTGTTTCATAAATAGGTTAATATGTATCATTCTTTTAGATTCAACATACATGTGATATTATATGATATTTGTCTTTGTCTGACTTGCTTCACTCAGAAGTATGACAACTTATAGGTCCACTCATGTTGGTACAAATGGTATTATTTCATTCTTTTTTGAATAATTATGACTCATTAATAATATTGCATGCATGTACCACATCTTAGTTATCTATTCCTCTGTCAATGGACATCTAGGTTGCTTCTATGTTCTTAACAGTTTAATTTTAAATGCTAGGATATATGCACTAGGAAACTCCAGAAAAGGAAAACCCCTACAATCTCTGATCCTATCTATTCTAATTCTTCTCATGGCCAGATCTCTTTCCACATGTTTTTATAATGTCTATACAGCTGCAGATGTATATGGCACATGGCCTTGGACAGCCCTCTGACATGGCTGTGGATATGTTATGTCTACTTTGATATGTATCCTTAGAACTTCTTACAGATGGTCAGACTGAAACACACCCCTCCCACCACATACCTGCCCCTAACATTTCTTCATCACCACCGTGTGCTCCAACCCTCTGCTGGCAATCAAAGTTTGTCTCTCATAAGTGTCAGTCCCTTAGGATTGTGCCTTTTAAAATGATGATGTGTGATAATGGATTAATTTGATAGGCAAATCTCTGAGAATAGTACTCTTATCAAGTGAATGTCAATTTTAGGCTAGTTGAAATGCATAGCACCTTTATAAGGTCTTTAAAGAGTGACAGGAAAATTAGAAATTTCTGACACACCAATCAAGGGGAGATATTTTTGTGAGTGAGTCCTGTTATAACTCTACAACTTATGCAGCTTGTAGAGACTGGTGCCCACCCCTCCTGTGTGCACACTGAGTCATGTAGGTGCCCTGGCCATCGTGCCACACATAGTGTGTGTGTGCACACACCTCCACACACTTGCCAATCCTCTCACCTCAGCAAGGGTTATGGACTATTAACATTAATACACGTGTGTAGAAGAGTCTATTAAATTTTAATGTGGCTTAATGAGATGATGCTAAAAATGTGTGACAACTGAAATATTTAACTGTTGTGGAATGTATAGATGTATTACTGATATGCCCATCAATGAACGTTATATAATGCAGTTATTTAAATAGCCACAACAGTGTTAGAACTTGTTTGAAAAGAATCTTGATGTTTCTTGATAAGAATTAAAAATATATATTTGTGCAAATGTGTGCACACAATATAAATTGAACTCTAAGACAAGAAATCTATAAAATGATAACTGAGAAATGTTACTGTGTCTCTGAGGGTGCTTTTAGTATTCAGCTTTATATTTCTTTGAATTTTGGACAACTCCATTGTATTATTTTAATAGTATTTGATAAATATGATGGTAATGAAAGAAAGAAATCTGCATGTGCCACAACAAGAGCCTTTAGTTTGCTGAGTGATAAAGAGGCAGACAGACCTTCACTTGTACTTTTTCCCAACTATGGGGAGAACTATAGAGCTTCTCCAGTGGTTCAGTTCTGTCGCTCAGTCATGTCCGACTCACTGTGACCCCATGAATCACAGCACCCCAGGCCTCCCTGTCCAAAACCATCTCCTGGAGTTCACTCAGACTCACATCCATTGAGTCAGTGATGCCATCCAGCCATCTCATCCTCAGTCGTCCCTTCTCCTTCTGCCCCCAATCCCTCCCAGCATCAGAGTCTTTTCCAATGAGTCAACTCTTCCCATGAGGTGGCCAAAGTACTGGAGTTTCAGCTTTAGCATCATTCCTTCCAAAGAAATCTCAGCGCTGATCTCCTTCAGAAGGGACTGGTTGGATCTCCTTGCAGTCCAAGGGACTCTCAAGAGTCTTCTCCAACACCACAGTTCAAAAGCATCAATTCTTCAGTGCTCTGCCTTCTTCACAGTCCAACTCTCACATCCATACATGACCACAGGAAAAACCATAGCCTTGACTAGATGGACCTTAGTGGGCAAAGTAACGTCTCTGCTTTTGAATATGCTATCTAGGTTGGTCATAACTTTCCTTCCAAGGAGTAAATGTCTTTTAATTTCATTGATGCAATCACCATCTGCAGTAATTTTGGAGCCCAGAAAAATAAAGTCAGCCACTGTTTCCACTGTTTCCCCATCTATTTGCCATGAAGTGATGGGACCTGATGCCATGATCTTCGTTTTCTGAATGTTGAGCTTTAAGCCAACTTTTTCGCTCTCCTCTTTCACTTTCATCAAGAGGCTTTTTAGCTCTTCACTTTCTATCATAAGGGTGGTGTTATCTGCGTATCTGAGGTTATTGATATTTCTCCCGGCAATCTTGAGTCCAGCTTGTGTTTCTTCCAGTCCAGCATTTCTCATGATGTACTGTGCATAGAAGTTAAATAAGCAGGGTGACAGTATACAGCCTTGACGTACTCTTTTTCCCATTTGGAACCAGTCTCTGGTTCCATGTCCATTTCTAACTGTTGCTTCCTGACCTGCATACAGATTTCTCAAGAGGCAGGTTAGGTAGTCTGGTATTCCCATCTCTTTCAGAATTTTCCACAGTTTATTGTGATCCATACAGTCAAAGGCTTTGGCATAGTCAATAAAGCGGAAATAGATGTTTTTCTGGAACTCTCTCGCTTTTTCCATGATCCAGCAGATGTTGGCAATTTGATTTCTGGTTCCTCTGACTTTTCTAAAACCAGCTTGAACTTCTGGAAGTTCACGGTTCACATACTGCTGAAGCCTGGCTTGGAGAATTTTGAGCATTACTTTACTAGCATGTGAGATGAGTGCAATTGTGCAGTAGTTTGAGCATTCTTTGGCATTGCCTTTCTTTGGGATTGGAATGAAAACTGACCTTTTCCAGTACTGTGGCCACTGCTGAGTTTTCCAAATTTGCTGGCATATTGAGTGCAACACTTTCACAGCACCATCTTTCAGGATTTGAAACAGCTCAACTTTAATTCCATCACCTCCACTAGCTTTGTTCGTAGTGATGCTTTCTAAGGCCCACTTGACTTCACATTCCAAGATGTCTGGCTCTAGATTAGTGATCACATCATCATGATTATCTGGGTCATGAAGATGGTATACCATTTCTATGGTATACCATTTCTGCCTTTATGGAGCCCATCTTTGCATGAAGTGTTCCCTTGGTATCTCTAATTTTCTTGGAGAGAACTCTAGTCTTTCCCATTCTGTTGTTTTCTTCCATTTCTTTGCATTGATCACTGAGGAAGGGTTTCTTATCTCTTCTTGCTATTCTTTGGAACTCTACATTCAGATGCTTCTATCTTTCCTTTTCTTCTTTGCTTTTCGCCTCTCTTCTTTTCACAGCTATTTGTAAGGTCTTCCCAGAAAGTCATTTTGCTTTTTTGCATTTCTTTACCATGGGGAGCGTAGGCGAGGAGGGCCTAGAGGAGCTATCCCACATTGAAGGTCAGGAACAGTGGTGGTAAAGAGATACCCCTTGTCCAAGGTAGGGAGCAGTGGCTGTGCTTTGCTGGAGCAGCCTTGAAGAGATATCCCACGCCCAAGGTAAGAGAAACCCAACTAAGATGGTAGGTGTTGCAAGAGGGCATCAGAGGGCAGACACACTGAAATCATACTCACAAAAAACTAGTCAACCTAATCACACTAGGACCACAGCCTTGTCCAACTCAATGAAACCAAGCCATGCCTGCTTGGCAACTCAAGGTGGGCGGGTCATGGTGGAGAGGGCTGACAGAACGTGGTCCACTGGAGAAGGAAATGGCAAGCCACTTCAGTATTCTTGCCTTGAGAACCCCATGAAAAGTATGAAAAGGCAAAATGATAGGATATCAAAAGAGGAACTCCCCAAGTCATTAGGTGCCCAATATGCTACTGGAGATCAGTGGAGAAATAACTCCAGAAAGAATGAAGGGATGGAGCCAAAGCAAAAACAATACCCAGCTCTGGATGTGACTGGTGATAGAAGCAAGATCTGATGCTGTAAAGAGCAATATTGCATAGCAACCTGGAATGTCAGGTCCATGAATCAAGGCAAATTGGAAGTGGTCAAACAAGCGATGGCAAGAGTGAACCTTGACATTCTAGGAATCAGTGAACTAAAATGGACTGGAATGGGTGAATTTAACTCAGATGACCATTATATCTACTACTGCGGGCAGGAATCCTTCAGAAGAAACGGAGTAGCCATCACGGTCAACAAAAGAGTCCGAAATGCAGTACTTGGATGCAATCTCAAAAGCGACAGAATGATCTCTGTTCATCTCCAAGGCAAACCATTCAAAATCACAGTAATCCAAGTCTATGCCCCAACCAGTAATGCTGAAGAAGCTGAAGTTGAATGGTTTTATGAAGACCTATAAGACTTTTTAGAACTAACACCCAAAAAAGATGTCCTTTTCATTATAGGGGACTGGAATGCAAAAGTCGGAAGTCAAGAAACACCTGGAGTAACAGGCAAATTTGGCCTAGGAAAGCGGAATGAAGCAGGGCAAATACTAATAGAGTTTTTCCAAGAAAATGCACTGGTCATAGCAAATACCCTCTTCTAGCAACACAAGAGAAGACTCTACACATGAATATCACCAGATGGTCAACACCGAAATCAGATTGATTATATTCTATACAGCCAAAGATGGAGAGGCTCTATACAGTCAACAAAGACAAAACCAGGAGCTGACTGTGGCTCAAATCATGAACTCCTTATTACCAAATTCAGACTCAAATTGAAAATAGTAGGGAAAACCACTAGACCATTCAGGTATGACCTAAATCAAATCCCTCCAGTGGTTCAGTAGTAAGGAATCCACCTGCTAGTACAGGAGATGCGAGTTCTCTCTCTGGGTCAGGAGGATCCCCTGGAGAAGGAAATGGTAACCCACTCCAGTATTCTTGCCTGGGAAATCCATGGACAGAGGAGCCTGGTGGGCTACAGTTGATGGGGTTGCAAAGAGTTGAATTTGACTTAGCAGCTAAACAATGAGAACATAGCAACATGGCCTTAGCAAGCAAGACTCATGGCTTCTGTATACTGATTGGGGGAAGAGGAAGGATGACTAGTGCCTCCTAAAGCAGGAAAAACAGGGATTGGTGATGAACTTCACTCAGGGCATGCAAAGCTACTCTCAGAAGTGAAGGTGCAGGAGGATGGCTTGAGTACTGCCTGAATCTGGAAGATAGCATACTGTGTAGAGCCAAGGCACTGCCTATATTAAATTCAGTATCAGGAACTTCCTATAGCTTTATTTCCTACAGGAAGATACAGAGCACCAAGAAATTAGACCTGGATGGCCTCTAGGCTGAAAGGGCAATGACACACTGATGAGAATCACTCCAAAGTCACTGAGTTAAGATCTTTTGTATTGAGACAGTTGCAGACTTGACCCTCTCTGGAAATCCCAACAACTTCTAAAGTCCAAGGAGCTTTTCTTCTGTCCTTCAGCATCTCTGCCAATCTGTCTTATGAAGACAAGTAAATAACAAAGTGCTTTTTACCTTAAATTAAAAGTATGAGAATTCTGTTTATGTCCATAGTGAAACAACAGACTGGATTTGCCCATCCATCTTAGTCAAGGGAGAATAATTAACCAAATTAACCAAATCAAGAGAGAATAATTCAAACCATGGATTGCAGAGATATCATAGGATACTGATCCCTAAGCACAAGATCTTAATCCCTAAGAGAGAGGAAACAAATAAGACAAGTTTGTTACTGGTCATGGGTTACTCCCTGGAGAGAGTTTTCATGCCACAGCACAGGACAAGGAAAACAGGTGGAGTGCAGTCATCTCCCTGAGTTGGAGTGGCAGACTTCAAAGTTTCTTTAAGTCAAGGAGACTAAAATTTGCATGGCAGAATTTTAGAGAGGAGATTGCTGCACCAAATAAATAAATAAAAGAAAAAAATGCAAAGAGACCAAGCTCTTCTCAAGTCTTCAGCTGATACCGATCAAGTCCATGAATCTAAAGAAACCATTTGAAGCCCAGGAGAGAACTGCTAGTAAGGACAGATAAAAAAAAATCTATAAAACTTGCAGAGGGCCAGGAAGAGTTCATGTTTTTCCAGACATGAACGAAGAAAGCTTGTAAAGCATGGGGCATCAGACAGAAGACTCAGAAGAGTGCTTGGTAGTGGGGCCAAGCTGGACCTAGACTAAAAAGCTATTCTGGTCCCACCAAATAAAGCTTGGCATATGCCCTTGATAGGATTAAACTGTTTACCAATAGTTTAACTTCACTTAAGAACAAAGTTCAAGAATATTTAAAGGAATATAAATATATCCAACAAAGTAAAATTTGAAAAGTCTGGCACCTCATCTAAAAGTACTAGTCATGCAAAAAAAGCAAGAAAATGCAATCTATAATGAGAAAATTAATCAATAGAAAGAAATAGAAATGACACAGATGGTAGAATTATAGACAAGAGAACTGAGTTATGAAGTACTATAGATTTCATATACTCAAGAAAGTAGAGGCCAGAATGGGCATATTAGGAAGATATATGAAAGATACGAAAAGATCCCTCTCAGACTTTTAGAGATAAAAGAATACAATCTGAGGTGAAAAATAAAACAGGTAAGATTAATAGCAGTTTAATTGCAGATTAAATATTGCAGAAGAATATATAAGTGAATATGAGGACATAATAATACATACTAATCAAAGTTAAAAATAGAGAAAAACAGACAAAATAAGAACTACAAGCTCTCAGATTACTTCAACTTTTCTAGTGTATGTGTAATCAACAGAAAGCTAGAGTGGCTTGAGTTTGGCCAAGATATGTTAAAGTGGTTACCAAGTACATGAACTAAAAGTGATTAAACAGTATTTTACATAAAAAAGAAGTGATAAATACTTCATAAATTAGAGACTTTGCTCTGCAAAAGACATTGCTATTGAAATGAAATGACAAGTCATTGACTGGGAGAAATATTTTCAAAATATATAGTTGACAAAGGATTTCTATTTAGACTATACAAAAAGCTAAATATTATATAATTTAATATTAATTAGACAGCCCAATTTAACAGAAGCCAAAAGATGTGAACAGACACTTTACAAAATAAGATGCATGGATATCATATTGACATTTTACAAAATGCTCTGTTAGTAGTCCTTTATGTAAATATAAATTAAAACTACAAATAACTACTCACACAAAGCCTCTAGAGTCACTAACACTAAAACTCCAATTATTTCAAGAGTAGGCAAGGACTTAGAAGAACTGGAACCCTCATACACCACGGTGGGAAAGTAAAATGGTAAACCATTTTGCAAAGCAGTTTGCCAAATTTTTTGGAAAACAGTTTCTTCCAAAGGAAAATATACACCTGCCAAATGAGCCACATAGTTTACTCCTAAGCATTTATGTGAAAGAAATCAAGGCTTTTGTCAACAGAAAGACTTATGTAAATGTTCAGAGCAGCTTTATTTGTAGTAGCTAAAAATTTAAAATAACTCAGATATCTATTAAGAGATGAATAGATAAATACTTCGTGATATATACATATAAAGGAATACTGATCAATGAGAAAAAAGAGTAAACTTTTAACATAGCATTCCACTCTTTGCAACCCTATGGTCTGTAGCCTACCAGGTTCTGTTCAAGGGATTATCCAGGCAAGAATGCTAGAGTGGATAGTAATTCCCTTCTACGGCGGGATTTTTCTGACCCAGGCATCTAACCCAGGTCTCCTGCATTGCAGGCAGATTCTTTACTAAATCACCTGGGAAGCCCTTTAACATACATAACAACCTAAACGAGTCTCAAAATAATTATGTTGCATGGAAGAAGTCAGACGCCTGCGTCCCTACAAAAATGGGCAATCAAAATTTATATGATTCCATTGATATAAAATTTTAGAGAATGAAGATTAATCTATATAACATAAAAGAGATCAGTGGCTTCCTAGGAGGAGGGAAAGTTATGGAAGGAGAGGAGAGATGCATAACAAAAGGGAACGAAAAGGACTGTGGCGATAAGAGATATGTTTCTCGTCTTAACTGTGGTGTTGCTCTCACCAGTGTGTACATTTGTCAAAACTGATCCAGTCATAGTCTTTAAATATGTGCAGTTTTGTATATGTCAGTTATACCTAAATAAAGCTGTAACATTTTTGAAGATTCCAGATGAGATGCTTGTCAAATGGGGAGGGCCTCTGAGAATATGGCTACCTGAAACAAAAGTGTAACTCTCTGGATTCTGGTTAGCCTTCAGAGTGGGTTGGGGCTCCCAGGTTGATAACAAAGAGATGTCTACTGAGAGAGTTTCTTTATGAATCCTCAGGGTTTGGCTTTTTGGAGCAATCTATTGTGCTGTTTAGTTTAATAAGCTCTACATCTGATTGCATTGCAATATAGATCAGTGGAAAGAGGAAGGCAGATTATATGTAGGTTAAATAGCAAGGAAGCACATTATAGCTGGGCTTCCCTGGTGGCTCAGAGGTTAAAGCGTCTGCCTCCAATGCAGGAGACCTGGGTTCAATCCCTGGGTCGGGAAGATCCCCTGGAGAAGGAAATGGCAATCCACTCCAGTATTCTTGCCTGGAGAATCCCATGGACAGAGAAGCCTGATAGGTTACAGTCCACGGGGTCGCAAGGAGTTGGACATGACTGAGCGACTTCACCTCACCTCACCTCACATTATAGCTAGGAGGCCACTAGCTTTGATAATGATGACTTTAGAAACTAAACATATATAATAGAAATGTGTGGGAAGTGATCTGGGACTAAAGGTTTATCAAGAATGGTTTTCTAGAGCCATGCATAAAAAGTCACCCCATCATTCAATATCCCAGAGTAGAGTAAGTACAGATATTCTCCCTAGAATAGATTAATTTTATCTAGAAGTTTCAGCAAAAATTGATTTTTAAATGTCCATGTTATAATATGTGCATTATGCATATGCATATGTGCATATGATAATGTCCCTGTACATACCTTGAAAAAGATGCTGAGGGGATCAGTCTTTGTAGTTTATTTGACTTTATTAGTAGAACTAAAACTTAAGGAGAGACAACAAAAATTCAGCAATTCAGACTTAAATATTACTGTTTGTTTTATCATTATCTATGTTACATGTTTTTATTTTTAATTTTTTTAATACTTTATTCTACATTGCAATACTGTATTTGTTTTGCCATACATTGACATGAATCAGCCACAGGTGTCCACGATCTCCCAATGCCAAAGCCCCTCCCACCTCCCACCCCATATCATCTCCCTGAATCATCCTGTGCACCAGCCCCATGCATCCTGTGTCCTTTATTAATTCCTCTGAAAGAGGATTGGATAAAGGACCTCCAAGAAAATGGTGGAAAAATATAAAACTGACAATCACATATGACAACAAAAATTATTCTTGTTTGTGTTGCTATTAAAACATGAGCAAAGAAATGAATAAGTGTAGAACAGTCTCCAAGCCTGTAGGGAATGTTTATAACTGCCCTAAGCATACTGTGTAATTATGAAATATGTTATGATTTGATTTTTCTAAGGCATTATAATAGTTGCAGTATTTCATGCCTCAGGAACAACAACAAAAATGTACTGTCTACAAACCTTAAATATTGTGGACATATTTCACCTTTGTATTAATATCATATATGTTATGCTCTGGGCTGTAAATTTATGGCAACTGAAAGCAGACATTGCTGTATAAAATACCACTCATTTATGTTGATTTTACTAATTTTGATATGTGATGAAATATTTGTTTTTAATGGAGAAAAACAGATTCAGGTTGAATGAGGAAGACTCTCACTATATAATTCCTATTTTGAAATTTTCTATTAAATTGTATGGCATAGACCAATAAATATAAAAATTAATTAGTGATCATATTTTCTGTGAAAATCTATGCAGTGATGCTACATAGCTGAGGTCCACACAGTGAATGCACAAAAGATACAACTGTGGATCATCATTATAAAAATGTTGACCAATTAAAGTCACCTTTATCTAACCCATAAAAATTTTAGCTAGGGCTTAGGACAAAAGTTTCTGAACTTTGTCATAGAAAATCCTTAAAATGAATTAGTAATTATGAAAATATATTATAAAGAATAATGATGAATTCATAGAAACACTGAAACTATAGCACAGTTACATTTGAAGATACCAAATGTAATGTGCTCCATGGGATAAAACTATTTTCCTGCCCAGTATGATATTGAGTCCAATATTGTCTAAATATGCAGGTAAGCACAGGCTTGTTTTGATGCCACAAATTATACTCGGTGTCCTAATCATTTATCACTTCCTTGTATATCTTCAGGAATAATAAATGAAAAAAATATTGTTCAATAGCTAATTGGACAATATTTTCACACAGAATATTGAAGAAGATTTTAATGAGGGAGAAAAATGTCAACATTTCAATGGGTGATAGGTTTTATTCAGAGCAGCTAGAAGTTATGAATTGCCAATTAGGAAAACTTTGGTAATATGGGAATCTATGTTGCTTTTCCAGGGTTTATCTGAGTTTGGCAGCCATAAATTTGGAAATAGAATAATGACTTGGGGGTTATTTCCTTATGTTGCCTAATATAGTTTTTTAGATTTCCCATTTCATGTGTTACAGATTGAAGTAACATAAAGCTTATCATTTAAAAGGTGAATCTTTATCATTTTAATTAGTAAAACATTATTTTGGTTTACTGACTTTTAAAATATCTGTACAATATAAAGTGAAGAGGAAAATTAAAATTAACACTTAACCAGTTAATTTGGTCAATGTAGACAGCTTAAGTAGTCATTCCAGATCTCAAAACCAGATTGTTTTCCCCCAAAGAATTGAATGATCTGTATGATGGATAGACTGTATAATTGTAAAATAACTTGTTAGATTTCTGTTGTTTGAACTTAATTTCACCAGCTGTCTATTTAACAACTAATTTTGCAGAATCTACATGGGATGAAAAGTGTTCACAGAAGAACTCACAAGCTAGTAAAACATGTAAATAATTTCTCTATGTCAATAAATATATTTTTTTCTTAATTTTTCTTAAATGGAGAATAAGGCTACCTGGACCTTCCATGTACATTTCTGCTTCTGTGATAGCTCTTATTGGAAACAGTTCTCAACATTGCAGTTAGAACCATGCATCTTTCATCCTTTAAGATTTGGAAGATATCTTATTTGATTTCTATTTAAAATCTGGCTGCAGTTTACCAAGCTTCCCTTATAGCTCAGATGGTAAAAGAATCTGCCTGCAATGCAGGAGACCTCGGTTCGATCCCCTGGGTCGAGAAGTCTCCTGGAAAATGGAATGGCAACCCACTCCAGTATTCTTGCCTGGAGAATTTCATAGACAGACCATGGGATTGCAAAGAATTGGACACGACTGAAAGACTAACACTTTCACATTTTTACCAGAGGTAAAAATAGAAACTGTGGTATTGGAGAAGACTCTTGAAAGTCCCTTGGACTGAAAGGAGATCAAACATCCTAAAGGAAATCAGTCCTGAATATTCCTTGGAAGGACTGATGCTAAAGCTGAAACTCCAATACTTTGGCCACCTAATGCAAAGAACTGACTCATTTGAAAAGACCCTCATGCTGGAAAAGATTGAAGGCAGGAGGAGAAGAGGGATGACAAGAGGATGAGATGGTTGGATGGCATCACCGATTTAATGGACATGAGTTTGAGTAAACTCCAGGAATTGGTGATTGGACAAGGAGGCCTGGCGTACTACAGTCCATGGGGGTTACAAAGAGCTGGACACGACTGAGCAACTGAAATGAGCTGAAAAATAGAAAGAATGAAACACTATGAGATAGAAAAGTACATGCCATAATATTTAAAAGACAATTTATTCTGATCAGCTAAATTGCCCTAATTAAAATGCATAAACTCTGACATTAAAATTTTGTTCTCCACATGGAAATTACTTTTGTCCTTGGACCTTGATCCACTTGTTACAAAAAGAATATTATAAAAAGATTATAATTACCTACCATGCCTTGTCACAGTGTCCATTTTTCCTACCAAGGGAATGGTCAGTGTCATTTGAGAACAAAAAGCTCTCGTATTGACTAATGATGCCTGAATTTTTCCTTTTTGTCATTTTCCCCCTTCTGATGTGGCACCTCATATTTTTATGCTTCTTTGCTATCCTGCTGTGAGAAAGAATAGTAATTATATCTAATTAGAAAAGATTAAAATGCTATGACTCACAGAAATAATGAAAGTTGATTATGTTTTATACAAGGCATAAATCCCAAACCTGCATTTTACACTTGAAATTAGCTTCCAGGCTGATCAGCAGTGTAATAACAGTGTGAAGAATGTTCATCATGGTGCTTGTTTTGCTAAATACACTCCCATCACTCCCCATCCCAGGTCTCAGCCTTGTCATCAGAGACCCATTTTCCCTTAAGTTGAAGAAAGAGAGTTCAGGTTGATCTTTTTAAAACCTTAGTTGACTTTGTAATGTTTTGATCTTATTTATTTTAGGTATGCTTATTCTTAGTAACATGTGAGTACTAACATCCATGATTATAAAAGAACTAAACAGTTCCTTTGTTTTCCCTTTGAACTGTCTCCAGGACCAAACCAATTTTTCCTGTTTTATTCAGATTTTCTAGGTTAAAAAGATAAAATGCAATTTAGAGCTGATTGTTTCCTGTTAAACAATGAGGATCTTTTCCCATCATGGACTCAGCGTGAATGTTCATTTCAGTTCTAGTCCAGTTCACAAAAAATCTTTCCTGCACATGGGCATTGTCATCTAACATATGCAGTTTTATAGTAGAGCAGAGGGAGACATTACACACAAATAGATTTGTGCCGTAAACACATATGGGCATAAAGGATTGTTTAGAAGGAAAGAGAAAAAGAAGCCAACTTCAAAACTTCAAAGGGACTGAAATATAATTCTAGAATGCAAGAAATTCTCATTTGTCTCTCTACCTGTCTGACATGAAGATCATAACTTTCTGAAATATAATGCATTAAAATGTTTTCTAAGCCTCATGATAAGATAATTCTGATAATACATTGGCATCATGTGAACATGGCCCCCGTTAATCTGAGGTAGATATCCCCTTGGGGAGATAAGCTGCTTTTACTCCACAGGTGAGTGTACGTGAGCTGCAGTCATATTATGTGTAACTAGAGCCTGTGATCTTGGTAACTCTGAGACCAGACAAGATTAGACACTATGGGGTGTGTTTATGTGATGGGACCTTTTTCCTGTGATCTCAGTGTGCAATGAAGGGAAAATAGTTATTGAAAATTCTATTAACAACTTTGCAGTTAAAAAAAAAGAGAGAGGGAGAGATTGGGAGGATGACAAAGTTCTTTCTAGGGAGAACACATTGATAAATATTACTCCATTCTAAATGAAAAGAAGGAAAATAAAGTACCTTCCAGAAGTTGAGAGGGACTGTTTTTTAAAAGTAGCAGTTCTTTTATTGTAATACTTGTAAACTCACCTCTTTAATTGCTTCTTTTTCATGTAGGAGTTTCAGTGGAAATAAATGCATATCATAAACCAAGAGTGACATTTCCAAATGGATCCCGTGAAGGTTATAATATAGAAATAATACAGTATTAGTTCTGTGTTGGAAACAAAATGAGTAAATGTTTGTTCTCAAATGCTATCTCATAAAAATAGAGAGTCAGAGTTTTGTTTCTATAGCTTATATTTATGTACTTGGATTTCTCTCCCATCCTTCCTTTCATATAAATTTCACAGTCAATCATTATAATCATCCCTTTGTAAACATTCCTGAGTCCTTTCGATCTTTCTTGCTTTATCAGACTCATCTGGCAAAAGGACAATCCACTCTGCAGAGAAAGTGATCTTTTCATGTAAATTTTACATTTTATGTTAACATGTAATATGTCAAAACATATTTAACAAAATTTTTATGTTTTACATAAAAAGAACTAGAGAAAAACAAACAAGGATCACTGTCTCTCACTCTGCTCTGTCCCTGCACCTGCTTAGATGAATGTGATTTTAGTAAACTCAGAAATTACAACTCTGCTGCCCTTCTCAGTGACCACAAACCTCAAAGGCTCACGCCTGGATTCAGCACTTTGCTCAGACTCCGTTACTGTTTAATACCATCTCTCCTGTCCTCATGCCTCCTAATTCTACCCCCTTCTCAGATGATCTCCTTGCTTTCCATTTATCTAAGAAAATTGAAGTAGTCAGAAAAGATATGTCACAGCTTCCCAGCACCCTGCTATGCTGTCTTACTTTTCAATGTAAGAACAATGCGAGTTGCTTTGTAAGGCATGTTCCTTAAATTTGCGCACAAAACTTGTCTCATCTTATCTGCTTAAGAACATCACACCAACAATTCACCTTCTGTCCTACATCATAAATTTCCCCCTTTCTATGGGATCATTTCTATGAGTACACTAACTTGTAATTTTGCCAACATGAAAAAAAACCCTCTTTACTCACTCAATTTTCTCCATCAGTTAACGTCTAATTTCTTTGCTCCCCTTTATAGCAAAATTCCTTAAGCAGGCTGTTTATACACATGGTCTATGATTCTGCTCCTCCCCTTCTCCCTTCAGTTCATTCTACTGAGTTTCTCATCTCTGTCATTTCCTAAAAATTGCTTTTGTAATATCGCAGAGACCATACACAGAAAAGCCCTGTAGTTAATTCTCAGTCCTCTCTCATCTGACTTTTTAGATGTATTTGACACAATGGATCATTATGCCTTGATAAACCTTCTTTACTTTTTGTTCGTCTCTATTGCTGGTTGCAGTCTGTTTTTCCTTTGAAATTTAAGAATATCTGATACTAATATTAAGAAACAGCTAGAGAAAAAAAATCAAATAAGGATCACTTTCTCTGTGATTAATGGCCAGGAGTAAACGCCCCTAGACATCACCAATAGAGCAAATGTGTTTGGTTGCCCACTTTTACACTGTCCAACCTCTATAGTCTATTTGCAAAATAGTAACCAGAAGGATTTTTAAGAATATGAGACAAGTTATGCCACTTCTATTCACAAACCTAAAGTGTAATTTGGTGTTATTGGAGGTAAAGCTGTATTCAGAAAAGAGGAACCAGAGATCAAATTGCCAACATCTGTTGGATCAGAGCAAAAGCAAGAGAGTTCCAGAAAAACATCTACCTCTGCTTCGTTGACTATGTGAAAGCTGCTGACTGTGTGGATCACAACAAACTAGAAAATTCTTCAAGAGATGGGAATACCAGACCACTTTGCCTGCCTCATGAGAAATCTGTATGCAGGTCAAGAAGCAACAGTAAGAACTGGACATGGAACAACAGACTGGTTCCAAACTCAGAAAGGAGTATGTCAAGGCTGTATATTGTCACCCTGCTTTTTTAAAACTTATATACAGAGTACATCATGTGAAATGGTGGGCTGGATGAAGTATAAGCTCGAGCCAAGATTTCTGGGAGAAATATCAATGACCTCAGATATGCAGATGACACCACCCTTACGGCAGAAAGGGAAGAGGAACTGAAAAGCTTCTTGATGACAGTGAAAGAGGAGAATGAAAAAGTTGGCTTAAAACTCAACATTCAGAAAACTAAGATCATGGCATCCGATCCCATGACTTTGTGGCAAATAGATGGGGAAACAATGGAAACAGTGACAGATTTTATTTTCTTGGGCTCCACAGTCACTGCAGATGGTGACTGCAGCCATGAAATTAAAAGACACTTGTTCCTTGGGAAAAAGCTATGACCAACCTAGACAACATATTAAAAAGCAGAGATGTTACTTTGCAACAAAGGTCTGTCTAGTCAAAACTATGGTTTTTCCCGTAGTCAGGTATGGATGTGAGAGTTAGACTATAAAAAAGCTGAGTGCTGAAGAATTGATGCTTTTGAACTGTGATGTTGGAGAAGACTCTTGAGAGTCCCTTGGACTTCAAGGAAATCAGTCCTGAATACTCATTGGAAGGACTGATTCTGAAGTTGAAGCTCCAATAATTTGGCCACCTGATTCAGAGAACTGACTCTTTGGAAAAGGTCCTGATGCTTGAAAGATTGAAGGCAGGAGAAGAAGGGGACAACAGAGGATGAGATGGTTGGGTGGCATCACCGATTCTATGGACATGAGTTTGAGCAAACTCCAGACGTTGGTGAAGGACAGGGAAGCCTGGCATACTGCAGTCCATGGGGTCGCAAAGAGTTGGACACGACTGAGTGACTGAACTTAGCTGAAGGTAAAGCCTTCAGTTAGTTGTACGGTTCTATTTTGGTTGGCCTATGAACCATGATCTTTCTGATCTGATCTGCATTTCTCTTCTCCTTTCTCACTCTACTGTTCATCATTTTCTTCAGGTCTACTGCTCATCACTTTCTTATTTTACTAAACCGTAGCCTTTGTACTGGTTCTTCCTCTGTCTGGAATGTTCCTTTTCCAGAGGCTTAAGTGGCTAGATCCTTCATCTTTATCAAATCCCTGACTCAAAGCTACTTTCTCAATGACAGCTGTCCTATTTTATTACATTTTATTTTTCAAAAATATTATTATGTATTTTTGTCTGTGCTGGGTCTCTGTTGTTGAGTGAGGGCTTTCTCTAGTCCTGGGTGTGCAGGCTCCTCATTGCAGTGGCTTCTCTTGTTGCGGAGCACTCGCTTTAGGGCACACTGACTTCCATCATGGTTCTCAGGCTCCAGAGCGCAGACATAGTAGCTGTGGCACACAAGCTTGCTCCATGGCATGTGGAATCTTCTCGACCAGGGATTGAACCTGTGTTTGCTGCATTGCAAGGCTGATTCTTAGCTACTAGATCATCAGGGAAAACCCACCCTATTTCAAATTGTAAGTTGGTTCTTGACTGACACTCTCAATCCCCTTCTCCTCCTGTGCTTTTTCCATTACTCTGATCAAAATATATCATTTGTTTGTTTTGTTTCTTATTTATTGTCTGCTTTACCCGTTCTTCAGGGAAAGAGTGGTTTGTTGGTTTTATTACCTAAACCAGAGGGTCTCACATTTTAGTGTGAAACAGAATCACCTGGGGACTTTATTGGACCACACATTGCTGGACCCTACTACCAGAGTTTCTGATTCAAAAGTATGTTGTAGGATCCAAGAATTTGCATTCTATCAAGTTCAAATAGATATTAACATGGCTGGGTCAGGGGCCACAATTTGAGAACTATTGAGCTAAAAAGCTCCTGGCATATCCTAATAAATAGCCTGATAAATAGCTGTTAAATGAGTTAATAAAGTTGTGTTTCATTTTAATGTGTATTTGTGAGTTCTGTTAGTATTGCAGTCTTCCAATGTGCTAATTTTCTGTTTTTCTTCTTTTCTAAAATTTCTTGTTTTCACTATCACTTTGTTACTAGGATGTTTATTATTTTTTTTTTAGTTGAGAATATTAATTTTGTCTACCACATATTTGGAAGACACATTTTCTGTTTGGCTTTTATCATTTAATATTGTTTATGCTGTATGGTGGAGAAGGCAATAGCAACCCACTCCAGTACTCTTGCCTGGCAATTCCCATGGACAGAGGAGCCTGGTAGGCTGCAATCCATGGGGTCGCTAGGAGATGGGCATGACTGAGCGACTTCACTTTCACTTTTCACTTTCCTGCATTGGAGAAGGAAATGGCAACCCACTCCAGTGTTCTTGCCTGGAGAACCCCAGGGACGAGGGAGCCTGGTGGGCTGCCATCTATGGGGTTGCATAGAGTCGAACACGACTGAAGCGACTTAGCAGCAGCAGCAGCATGCTGTATAATGATAAATTTAAAATTATGTCATCAAAATTATTAGTGACCTTGTGTAAATTTTAACTTTGTATATCGATTTAGAAAATCTGCTTCCTAAGATTGGATATATATTCATTGACATTTTCTTTTACTATTATTGGTGGCTCAGGTGGTAAAGTGTCTGCCTACAATGCGGGAGGCCCAGGTTCAGTCCCTGGGTCGGGAAGAGCTCCTGGGGAAAGAAATGGCAACCCACTCCAGTATTCTTGTCTGGAAAATCACATGGATAGAGGAGCCTGGTAGGCTACAGTCCATGGTATCATAAACAGTTGGACACGACTGAGCGACTTCACTTTCACTTTACTATTATTATAATAATATAATAATTACATATACTTTAATATATATTATAATGCACAATATATAGTTATATATATTTATATATTATAATATGATTATATTTATATAATATATAAATATATCTATATAATATATACATATATAATTATATATTATAATAATATATACCATATATACTAGTATAGTATTTAATAATTATACTATTATAATAATATATAATGATATTATTATAATAAGATAATTATAATATTATTACTGTTATTTCCTTCTACTTTATGCTTTCTCACTTTCAGTTTAACTCTTTAATCTATGTGATATTTCACATATGGTGATTTAAAAACCTATTAACTGAGCTTGCTATATATAAGCTAGTAGGTTTACATTGTTATGTCTTAATATCTGGTAGGGCAATTTCTTCCTTATTTAGTTTTCTAAGGAGTTTACTAATTCATTGCATTTTATTTAAGGGAAACTTCATCAAATTAAATACTGTTAAAAGTTTTACTGAAATTACATTAAAGCTATAGATTATTTGGGGAATTTATATTTCTACAAATGGAGATTAGTTTTGCTATTCAGAATCACAAAATAGTCCTGAATTGTCACAGGCTTTATCTGTTTTTCAGTATATTTTTCTAGCTTTCTTCATATTTAATAGGCTTTATAATTTACTGTTTAACTTAAACCTTGTGTAGTTGTGTTAATATGACCCAATTTTCAGTATCTCCTAACTGATTATTATCAACACACATCCAAGTGATTGATTTTTATGCATGTAATTTTAGTAACAGACTGCCTTATTGAATTGTCCTATTGTTTTTTTCCTATTGTACCTTCTGTGTCCAAAAATAGTACCATAATATTTATAAATAATGATATTTTATAACTCTTTTTGGTTTTTAAATGTTCTATTCATATTTACCTTTCTTGTTCTGTTGCATTAGCTAGCAATTTCAACAACTGTTAACATAATGCTTGTGCTAGTGGCTGTCTCTTTTGAAGTTAATTATTTGCTGAAGGATACTTTTCACTTTTATGTTATCCAGTTATATGTCTATTGTTAATTATAGAGATATTTTAAAATCAGAAATAAAACTGAAATTTTGTCAATTATATTATAAATTAATAAGTCTGTATGCTTGGGAGATATGAGAGAGTGCTAAGTCTCTCCCTACCTCCAAAATTCATATGTTGAAATCTTAACACCCAAAGGTTATAGTATTAATAGGTGAGAACTTTGACAGGTACTTATGTCATGAGGATGGAGCCCCCATGATTGGGATTAGCTATCATGTAAAAGATATACCAAAGACCTCTCTGTAAAAATTACAATGAGAAGTATACAACTCAGAACAAAGTCCTCACCTGACCTTCCTGGTACCTTGACCTTGGGCTTCCAGCCCCCAGAACTGATTGAAGTAAACTTTTTTTTGTTTGTAAACCATGCAGTCTATAGTGTTTTTTTATGGCAGCCTGAACAGACTAAAACAGGAATATATGCACTAAAGAATCCAACATTAGTGAGAGTCAAGAAAAAGTTGGCTTAAAGCTCAACATTCAGAAAACGAAGATCATGGCATCTGGTCCCATCACTTCATGGCAAATAGACGGGGAAACAGTGGAAACAGTGTCAGATTTTATTTTCTTGGGTTCCAAAATCACTGCAGATGGTGACTGTAGCCATGAAATTAAAAGACGCTTACTCCTTGGAAGAAAAGTTATGACCAACCTAGATAGTATATTTAAAAAGCAGAGACATTACTTTGCCACCTAAGGTCTGTCTAGTGAAGGCTATGGTTTTTCCTGTTGTCATGTATGGATGTGAGAGTTGGACTGTGAAGAAGGCAGAGCACCGAAGAACTGATGCTTTTGAACTGTGGTGTTGGAGAAGACTCTTGAGGGCCCCTTGGACTGCAAGGAGATCCAACCAGTCCATTCTGAAGGAGATCAACCCTGGGATTTCTTTGGAAGGAATGATGCTAACGCTGAAACTCCAGTACTTTGGCCACCTCATGAGAAGAGTTGACTCATTGGAAAAGTCTCTGATGCTGAGAGGGATTGAGAGCAGGAGGAGAAGGGGATGACCAAGGATGAGATGGCTGAATGGCATCACGGATGTGAGTCTGAATGAACTCCAGGAGATGGTGATGGACAGGGAGGCCTGGAGTGCTGTGATACATGGGGTCGCAGAGAGTCGGACACAACTGAGTGACTGAACTGAACTGAACTGAGAAAATTATTTTCTGTATTGTTTAAAGGTGGAAATAAAAACTCATGATGGATTTATAAGCTTGTAATTGTGATTAATTTCCTTGATTAAAAAAAAAATGTGCCTGGGACTTCCCTGGCCATTCTGTGTTAGGACTTCATCTTTCGGTGCAGGGGTGCAGGTTTGATCCCTGGTCGGGAGCTAAGATCCCATTTGCCTCATGGCCAAAAACCAAAATCAGAAATAAAAGCAATATTGTAACAAAATCAATAAACACTTGAAACATAAATGAATAAAATTTTTCTAAAAAATATGTCAAGCACACACACACACACTATACAACTACAGTTTAAAGTTTACAACAGTTGAAAAGGAGGGCAGAGATAATGCCATCATAGTCTGGCACACCCATGTCATGGGGTAGTTCATTTTAGAAAGATGATCATATTTTACAATGAGAACAAAAGTGCCCTGAGACATTTAAGGTTGTAAAAGCTTAGTTTGGGGCTCCCCTGGTGGCTCAGACAGTAAAGAATCTGCTTGCAGTATAGGACCTGGGTTTGATCCCTGGGTCAAGAAGATCCCCTGGAAGAGGGAATGGCTACCCACTCCATTATTTTTGCCTGGAGAGTTCCATGGACAGAGGAACTTGGAGGGCAATAGTCCATGGGGTTGCAAAGAGTCAGATATAATGGAATGACTAACACTTTCACATTTTCTTTTCTTTCAAGCTTAGTTTGGGGGCAACTCAGTTCAGTTCAGTTCAGTCACTCGGTCGTGTCCGACTCTTCGCGACCCCATGAATCGCAGCATGCCAGGCCTCCCTGTCCATCACCAACTCCCGGAGTTCACCCAAATTCATGTCCATCAAGTCGGTGATGTCATCCAGCCATCTCATCCTCTGTCATCCCCGTCTCCTCCTGCCCCCTATCCCTCCCAGCATCAGGGTCTTTTCCAATGAGTCAGCACTTCGCATGAGGTGAACAAAGTACTGGAGTTTCACCTTTAGCATCAGTCCTTCCAAAGAACACCCAGGACTGATCTCCTTTAGGATGGACTGGTTGGATCTCCTTGCAGTCCAAGGGACTCTCAAGAGTCTTCTCCAACACCACAGTTCAAAAGCATCGATTCTTCGGCACTCAGCTTTCTTCACAGTCCAACTCTCACATCCATACATGACTACTGGGAAAACCATAGCCTTGACTAGATGGACCATGTTGGGAAAGTAATGTCTCTGCTTTTGAATATGCTCTCTAGGTTGGTCATAACTTTCTTTCCAAGGAGTAAGAGTCATAATTTCATGGCTGCAGTCACCAGCTGCAGTGATTTTGGAACTCAAAAAAATAAAGTCTGACACTGTTTCTACTGTTTCCCCATCTATTTCCAATGAAGTGATGGGACCCAATGCCATGATCTTCATTTTCTGAGTGTTGAGCTTTAAGCCAACTTTTTCACTCTCCTCTTTCACTTTCATCAAGAGGCTCTTTAGTTCCTGTTCACGTTCTGCCATAAGGGTGGTGTCATCTGCATATCTGAGGTTATTGATATTTCTCCCAGCAATCTTGATTCCAGCTTGTGCTTCTTCCAGCCCAGCATTTCTCATGATGTGCTCTGCATATAAGTTAAATAAACAGAGTGACAATATACAGCCAGGACGTACTCCTTTCCTGATTTGGAACCAATCTGTTGTTCCATGTCCAGTTCTCACTGTTGCTTCTGACTTGCATACAGATTTCTCCAAGAGGCAGGTCAGGTGATCTTGTGTTCCCATCTCTTTCGGAATTTTCCAACATTTGTTGTGATCCCCACAGTCAAAGACTTTGGCATAGTCAATAAAGCAGAAATAGATGTTTTTCTGGAACTCTCTTGCTTTTTCCATGATCCAGCGGATGTTGGCAATTTGATTTCTGCTTCCTCTGCCTTTTCTAAAAGCACCTTGAACATTTGGAAGTTCACAGTTCATGTATTACTGAAGCCTGGCTTGGAGAATTTTAAGCATTACTTTACTAGCATGTGAGATGACTGCAATTGTGCAGTAGTTTGAGCATTCTTTGGCATTGCCTTTCTTTGGGATTGGAATGAACACTGACCTTTTCCAGTCCTGTGGCCACTGCTGAGTTTTCCAAATTTTGCTGGCATATTGAATACAGCACTTTCACAGCATCATCTCAGGATTTGAAACAGCTCAACTGGAATTCCATCACCTTCACTAGCTTTGTTTGTAGTGATGCTTTCTAAGGCCCACTTGACTTCACATTCTAGGATATCTGGCTGTAGGTGAGTGATCACACTATTTTGATTATCTTGGTCATGAAGACCTTTTTTGTACAGTTCTTCTGTGTATTCTTGCCACCTCTTCTTAATATCTTCTGCTTCTGTTAGTTCCATACCATTTCTGTCTTTTATCAAGCCCATCTTTGCATGAAATATTTCCTTGGTGTCTCTAATTTTCTTGAAGAGATCTCTAGTCTTTCCCATTCTGTTGTTTTCCTCTATTTCTTTGCATTGATCCTTGAGAAAGGCTTCTTATCTCTCCTTGCTATTTTTTGTAACTCTGCATTCAGATGCTTATATCCTTCGTTTTCTCCTTTGCTTTTTGCTTCTCTTCTTTTCACAGCTATTTGTAAGGCCTCCCCAGACAGCCATTTTGCTTTTTGCATTTCTTTTCCATGAGGATGGTCTTGATCCCTGTCTCCTGTACAATGTCACAAACCTCCATCCATAGTTCATCAAGCACTCTGTCTATCAGATCTAGGCCCTTCCATCTATTTCTCAGTCTCACTGTATAATCACAAGGAATTTGATTTAGGTCATACTTGAATGGTCTAGTGGTTTTCCCTACTTTCTTCAATTTAAGTCTGATTTTGGCAATAAGGTGTTCATGGGCAACTAGCTGGCTTTAAAACTATAGATGCATGTGAGTTTAGTAGCTTAGGCATTAAGTTGACCCAGGGAAAGTCAGTATTTTGGACAGCTGTGTGGGCCCTCATGGTCTTTGGCTGGGATGATGATTTCTTTGTCTGACTGTATTTATTCCTTCTTGTAATCAGTAGTGGAGAAGGCAATGGCACCCCCACTCCAGTACTCTTGCCTGGCAAATCCCATGGATGGAGGAGCGGGGTGAGCTGCTGTCTATGGGGTCGCACAGATTCTGACACAACAGCAACTTCATTTTCACTTTTCACTTTCATGCACTGGAGAAGGAAATGGCAACCCACTCCAGTGTTCTTGCCTGGAGAATCCCAGGGACAGAGGAGCCTGGTGGGCTGCCATCTCTGGGGTCGCACAGTGTTGGAAACCACTGAAGTGACTTAGCAGCAGCAGCAGCTGTAATCAATAGACAAACAAGTTTGGGCTGGTTGTGTTTGAAACTCTAGCCTTGCTTAAACACCACTATCCATCAAAGATCAGTGGAGTACTCTATGGAGCACTGGAATGTAACATTGTATGGATGATGGCATTTCACCTTTTCCTCAAATTTTTTATTTCTTTAACCAGAATACAAATGTAAATCAGTCTGTGGATGGTTTTTGGACTTATTGAAAGCACTACGAAGGTAATTACAGATTTTGTGTGTGTGTGTGTGTGTGTTTGTGTGTGTATGTGCATATGTTAAGGAAAACTATCATGAACAGAAAGATCCTTGATGGGAAATTTCTCATCTTCCTTTTTGTGTTCTCCATCTCCAGGACTATGCCAGGCCCCCAGAGATCCCTTAAACCAGGCCTCAATGATACAGTGAAACAGAATGAGTGAATGAGCAACTCATGAGAGAGGTTGTTAATGTGGCTACCAGTATAACAGCTGTTTCAAATCATCAATATTGTTTTTCACTGTATCTTGACAATTTTTCTAATTTATATTCTTGAGGATATATTTAAATCTACCAGAAGTATATTCATAAATATGTTTCTGAGAGTCTCTTGCCTCTAGTTAGTTCTTCTGTCTATATTCTCTAGTAAATAGTAAACAAAACAATTATTTACCTGAATTCAACTATTGATGCCGAACTAGTTCTACTAATGTGATTTGTTCAAACTTTTACTATAAAGGTGAATAAGTGAGTATAATACAACAAAATTTTCCATATTCACATGACATTTTAAAGTTCTTTTGATACTGAATTTTCTCCATTTTTGGTAAAGACTGTTTTACTTCATGTTAAGAATTCTGTAATAGTTTATCCTCAATTGCAGAGAATTATCTTATTACTTAAAATTTTTTTAACCTTCAGATATAAATGAATCTCTTAAGCTGGCAAATAAATAATTTAAAGGTCCTATATGAATATTTAAGTAATTTTTTCCGCCTGCATCTCTTTTGTGCCATTTAGTCTCTTTCACAAACATCTAATTTGCCTTGATTTGAACTAAGCAGGCAGCATGATTTTGGGTACAAACTTTGGTTTTAATTTTTCCATCATCTTCTTTAGAACTTTAGAGTATTGCTTCACTGCATTGCAGGTTTTAAACATGACTCTTACTGTAGCCAAATTTTCATATCATGTGGTCCAATTCTAGAATTCTGTGAATTAAAATAAATGCTAATTGTGTTCTGGCTACTAAGTAGTAAGTAATAGTAAGTAGGCAAAGAGAACCCTAAATTTTACATAATATCACTTTTAGCTCTCATATTTACCACAGAATGCTGATAAGTTGATATATTTACCCTAAATGTAGGTATTAATTAATACTTACAAGTTTGTACTCTCATTTAGCTAAAATGTTAAGTTGATGACAGTTCAGAAATAGGTCATTGCTGCCAGGAGAGAAAGCATTTTTTTTTTCCCAAAGAAATTCTCTAAGAAGCACTTTTACCTCAAACCCATTATTGAATGGGCACAGCTGCAAAACCTCAGCACTCACAAGGGGCTTTGCTCATTACTCCGTTTCTCAGATGTCACTCAAAGAGCTCCCCACACAGAGAATGCACTGTAATGACTCTCGCCTTCCTGAAACAAGTACTTTGTGCAAACAGTGGAGCAGGTATACTTAGGCCAATGAGATGACAAAGTACAGGAAGGTTCCCTGTTCAAGGATGGGCTGATTTGCACACAGGAAATTGATGCCACTTAGGAGTGCACACTGGTTGAGCTAATCCAATTGCTGTTTCTCCTTGAAAAGATTCAGAAAAATTGGTAGAAAGGATGAGGGCTTTGTAAGAGCTCTTGGACAGAGTGTCCTCACACTTAAGTAATGGGCAGAGCAAGTGGAAGCCATAGCAACATCTGCTCCTGCAAACCATGCTCTAGTTTTGTTTTGTTTTGTTAATCGGTCCTGTAGAGAAAATGTAGTTTGTTCACAATGAATGCTATCATTTCTTCATAAACTATTGCAGTAGCCTGCTCTGTTTCCACTCTCATGTCTGTGATCCTTTCCCCACGTACATAGAGGACCTGTTATTCTTTTTCATTTTTTAAGTCTGTCTGATCATTGTCACTGCAAACCATAGTGTTTTAAATTGCTATCTTAGTCCTAAGGCCCTGCAGATTCTGCCTCCTTCCGATTTCTCTGACTTCATCTTATACAACTCTGAGCCCTGCTCACTGTCATCTAGATACCTTGGCCCCCTATATTTTTCTCCAAGAATTCAAACTTGTTTCTGCCTCAGTCTGCTTTTTCCTATTCCTGAAGTAAGCTACCTCCCCACTGAATACTACTCAATAGTTCTTTGCTTTGGTGATTTCTGATAATTCAAATCTCAGCTCAAATTTCTCTTTCTTAGATATGCCTTTAAATTAGCATATCTTGTTCTATTCTCATTTTAAATTTGCATATCTTATTCACCATTATAATACTTTTATTTTCTCCATTTCCCTTACAGGTAACAGAAATTACATTTTTATTTATTGTTTCCTCTTTGTTTTTAGGTTTCTCTAATAAGAATGTATACTCTGTACGAGCAGAGTACATGTCTATGGTTCAGGATGGTACCCTAGCGTTGAGGACAGTGCCTGACATACAGAGGCCCTCAGTAGATGTTTGCTAAATATGTAACTAACTCAGTTGTTGATAAATAAATGTAGTGACTTTCAATAACCACATTCTGTGAGTAGTACAGAATTTTCCCCATGCCAGTCAACAACTCTGGTATGCCCAATATATCATTTGTTTAAAACAGCCCAAAGTCATTTCTTGGTTTTTATTAGGAAAATTTTATAGAAAACCAAAATGAATGATTCATTTATTATTCAAAATAAACTCATAATTCAATGCCAAAATGAATATAGAGATTCTACCTTTTGTCTCCATAGATAATTGTGAATGGTTCTTAGAAATGTCTTGAAGAATCGTAGCACTGCAGACCAAAGGTCAGTGTGGGCAGTAGTTCCAGGCAGATAACGCAGGAAGAGGAGAGACAAAAGAGTGCAGTTGGAGATTTCAGGAATCTGAAAAACGCTGTGGAGTGATGGTGAGTTTGGAAAGGTGGAGAGAAAGTAATTTGAAGAGACTGTTAGGACCAATCACAAACTTGGCATCTAATTTCATAAGAAATATGAAGGCTATAGAACTGTGTTGGCTGAAATAGTGTTGTGCAGAGCAGAGGTGGAAGTGAGGAGGAGGAGATGTACAGAGCCTGGGTGAAACTTGGTAGAGCGTTACAGAGTGGTTCTCTGAACAGCTGAGGGGGTCGGTGCTGGACTGGGCAAAGTACACCATATAAGTTTGTTGAAAGGGGTTATGCAGAGGACATGGAAGCCACTGACCAGAGAGCTGGATCTCTTCCTCTGTCCTTGGACTGTCTGTTCTGCTATCCCCATGCTCGTAGCCATTTCAAGGATGCAGACTTGAAAGAACATGTTGAGGCCATCTGAATGGTATATGAGCAAGAACCCTGGTAAGGCCCCATATAAACTGTAAAGATTCTGGCAAGTATGTTTTAAAGCATGGGTTAAACCATTTCACCTGCCTTCACTAATCAAGGTTGTCTTAAGACTTGCATGCCCTCCAAGCAGCATGTCACTTGAACAATAAGATGTTTGCCTGAGTTATTTTCCAAGAACTTGGAGTCAGCTGTGTCTAGTTTCAGCTGAGCAGGCTTACACTAAATAGGACCACAAACCCTTCAACTGGGCATGCGTGAATGTCTTCCATGCCCTTTTGATTTTGGACGGCTGCAAACCCCCTCAGAACATGTGGATGCCTAGAGCCTAGTTAAACCTGCGCAGAAAGACAGTGACCACACTTTTTCTCAAGTCACTTTTCCCCTTTCCTGAAGGTCTCACACCACGCTGCTCCTCTCTTCTTTAGCCTATAAACACCTTGCCTTCAGGGAAGTTGGTTCGAGATTTGTTCTCCCATTTCTTCCCTTGCCTGTTTTGTGAATGAACCCTGTTCTTTGTTACAAACCTCTACATCTCAGTGTTTTGGCTTGTGAGATGTCATCAAGCAAGAGAACCCTGGTTTAGTCGCTGGTTCAGAGATCCTCTTAGCTTTTGGCTGCACAAAGAAGAACCTGGTAAGTTCCCTTGCTTATGAAAATGACCACCATTGACCATCCTGGAGTGGGCTATGATCTCTACTTGCCCTCCAAGGCAGGATTCAGGAGTTTCAGGGGTATTTCTACTGGTGGTGTGACTTTGGTCAAATAGTTTAACCCAGGTAAGCTCTGGTTTCTTGGGCAAGGCTGCCTAAAACCAGTTCCAGGTATCACTGTTTGTACATTTTATAGAGGTTGTGATAGAGAAATACCTAGGATATAAGTCATATGTTGTATTGCTATTTTAAGTCACTCATGATAGCTGTGTAAAGAAAATATTGACATTGCTTGCTAGAGTTGTGTTGTGAATGAGCTGTGGAGGAAATTGGCTGGGATGTTAGAGAAGGCATTTGCAGAAAAACTGAGATGAAGGTATACAGTGAACTGCATAAGCAGAAGGATGGTTGGGGTTATCCACAGTAGCAGGGGAAATTTTGGCCCTCTGTGCATAACCAAGGTAATTAAAACCCCTATTCCTGCCCGGTAGCTCAGGTATTTCTTGAGTCCTGGTGGACATCTGTGGAAGGTGTTCTGTTCTTAAAGAGGGGTGGAAAGTGTGTAGTGGCTGCTATATACTCTGGCAGCATCACAAAGCCCTTTAATTTTGCTTCCTTACATGAAATATTGGATGAGCAACAGCTATTTTTTATGGGGCATTTAGAAACACCAGATGCTCTTCTCAGAATGTATGAATTCATTTGCCCTCATAAGAATCTTATGAGATAGTTATTATTAACTACTCCATTTTACAGGTGAGAAAACTGATCTGTGGAGAGATTAAATAGCTCATATGAGGTTACATATTGCACATTTGCTAGAGCTGGAATTCATTCCCAAGCATTATGGTTTGGGTAGGCTGCTTGACCATCCTGTGTTAAGACCGCCCTATTTTAGTACATTTAGATCTTAAGAGGTACCAGAAACATTTGGGGACTTGATTAGCATACAGATAAATGGTCCCCAACCTAAAGGAAATATTCTTTCCCCAGTATCTGCAAATGTCCTTGGTTTTCAGGGAATTTTAATAAATATCCAATTTAAGGACCGTTGCTTCTGTCTGTGAGTCAGATCACCTTGAAATGAAACATATTCCTTTCCATAAAATAGTAATGATAGTGAAGTTTAGTCAGGACTGGGTTGAGACACTAATGGGAGAACTTGTATGAAAACACTTGGAAAATCACTGACTTTCAGATTGCCCAGAGACACCTAAGTGGGTAGTTATAATGAAATCCCTTGGCCTCACCTGGAACTACCTGATAAATGGTATCATTTGATAAAGAGAGCAGTGCAATTGTGTGACACACAGTGGCTCAGTGAAAATGTCATGTGTATAGTTTGTACTTTGTAGCACGTTGAATATCACCTAGATTTGGGGGCACGATTTCTCCTCAGAAAAGTGCAGGTGGAAATTCTTTGCAGCCCTCCATAAAGATCAAAGAAGAGGGCACCTCTGTGGCACTTGAAGGTGCGCATCACACATTTAGCTTTCCTTCAGAAGTGAGCAGAAATCCCCTATGACTTTAAAGTCCAGAGCATTTGTTTTCAGTGATAAAATATGCATTAGTTTTTATTCTCCTGCTGTTATAATATTCAGTCATTATAATCTTACAAAAAGAAATGTTCTTGTATTGACTTTAATGGTTATCTCTCAAACTGCCAGATGGTTCCATCAACAACTTAAGAAATTTATGAAATTAATCCCTTCTAAACTTCACATTTAATTCTGTTTCAGTGGCTTCAAACCACAGCTTTCATTTGAATTCTGAGAAAATTGGAGAATGATTTTCCTCATAAACTCCAAAATGCTGTTTTGCTCGCTTCCTTTGAGCAATGCCTGATATAACTACAAAGGGATAAACAAGTCTGGCACACAATTTTGCATTAGGCTCCAAGAGGTTTCATTTTTCTTCATAGTCCTAATGAAACAAACTTGAGACTCGCAGTGAGTTGAGTGGGGAGAGTGGGACTTTTCTATTAGGTATTATATTTGTTTCTTTGTATTTCAGTTTGATTCATCAACTAAGAATTAAGAAAAGGTTAGGAAAATTCACATTTCCCTAGGGCCAGCCATCCCACCATGGCATCATCACAAAAGTCATTTTGGTTTCACCTCAGTTGGGTCAAGGAATTGAAGTCCGAACTACAGTGGCCCAAGAGAAATGCTCAGGTCTAAGGCTGACCCAGGACCCTTGCCATTCTGACTCCTATAGGTCCTAGCAGGGAAAGATTTTCATCATGAATTATTACATGAGTTTTCCTAAAGGGCCTCATGCCTTTTTAAAAATATATTTTAAATCAATGGCTCATGGTCATCATCAGCTTCTGTGTTTACTTAGGAGAAATATTGCTTCTTACTCTGGACTTGGAGAATGTAGACTGAGTTCCATTTTTAACTATATGACTTATTACCTATGAAACCTTGTCAAGCAGCCCCCTTCCTTCAACTGTTACACACCATATAATTCAGTGTTTTCTTAAGAATTAAAATTTGTCACAGGCAGAACAAATGTTAATTTTTAACCTGATATCTGGAATCCGAGAATCCTTACTGAAGAGTGGCAAGTTAACTGAGAAATGACTTATGCACGAATTCTGAATGGTACTTCAGTTGATATGTAAACCAAATCAATCACTAGGGCTGAATGGGTAATTGTAGAGCACTGCGTAATTGATCAGTTACTGCAAAGAACTGTCGGTATGAGGCACAGTTATAAAACCAGTGCTTAGTGGATTGACCATTCGTTTGCATTGTCTTCCCACCACATTCCCTGCAGTGGCTCTTCTAAACCTTCTCATTCAAGCCCATTCCCTCCTGCCTTTTTATGAACAGTCACTGCAGTGTTCAATCAGTGGGCCTAATGACTGCCACACAAAGCATAGGCATCCCGCTTTCATGGATCATTTTAAGACCTCTTATCTTCTATTTCTTCATCAGCTCATCATTTTCTCCTTTTTCAAATATTTTCTTCGTGAAGAAGTCTTTGCACTCTAGATTTGCTGTTCCTCCAATCAAATGAATCCCTTCCCTAAATTATTATAAATCCCTACTAATATTGTTTTACAAGACTCGACTTAATCTGTTCTCATGATATAGAAATTGACATTTTTGTTGACTAAGCATACTGTTTTAGACTTTATATATCTTTGATAGGATCTGGGTCTAAGTTATCTTTTTATAGTGCCCTTTCCACATTAAATACTATGTTTGTTGAAATTATTCTCAACAAGGGACTTGACTTTACACAGTCTATTGTAGGTGTTCATTAAAGTTGATTAAATCAAGGGCACTTTGGGATTTTATTTAATTAATTTATTTTTTTACAATACTGTACTGGTTTAGCCATATATCAACATGAATCCACCATGGGTGTACATATGTTCCCCATCCTGAACCCCCTCTCTCCTCCCTCCCTGTACCATCCCTCTGGGTCATCCCAGTGCACCAGCCCCAAGCATCCAGTATCCTGCATTGAACCTGGACTGGTGATTCGTTTCATAGATGATATTATACATGTTTCAATGCCATTCTCCCAAATCATCCCACCCTCTTCTTCTCCCACAGAGTCCAAAAGGCTGTGCTATATATATAACAGGGTTATCATTACCATCTTTCTAAATTCCATATATATGCATTAGTATACTGTATTTGTATTTTTCTTTCTGGATTACTTCACTCTGTATAATAGGCTCCAGTTTCATCTACCTCATTGGAACTGATTCAAATGTATTCTTTTTAATGGCTGAGTAATACTCCATTGTGTATACATATCATGGCTGGTTCCAAATAGGAAAAGGAGTACATCAAGGCTGTATATTGTCACCTTGCTTATTTAACTTCTATGCAGAGTACATCATGAGAAACGCTGGACTGGAAGAAGCACAGCTGGAATCAAGATTGTCGGGAGAAGTATCAATAACCTCAGATATGCAGATGACACCACCCTTATGGCAGAAAGTGAAGAGAAACTAAAAATCCTCTTGATGAAAGTAAAAGAGGAGAGTGAAAAGGTTGGCTTAAAGCTCAACATTCAGAAAATGACAATCATGACATCCAGTCCCATCACTCCATGGGAAATAGATGGGCAAACAGTGGAAACAGTGTCAGAAGTTATTTTGGGGGCTCCAAAATCACTGCAGATGGTGATTGCAGCCATGAAATTAAAAGACGCTTAGTCTTTGGAAGAAAAGTTATGACCAACCTAGATAGCATGTTGAAAAGCAGAGACATTACTTTGTCGACTAAGGTCCATCTAGTCAAGGCTATGGTTTTTCCAGTAGTCATGTGTGGATGTGAGAGTTGGACTGTGAAGAAGGCTGAGTACTGAAGAATTGATGCTTTTGAACTGTGGTGTTGGAGAAGACTCTTGAGAGTCCCTTGGAATGCAAGGAGATCCAACCAGTCCATTCTAAAGATCAGTCCTGTGTGGTCTTTGGAAGGAATGATGCTAACTCTGAAACTCCAGTACTTTGGCCACCTCATGAGAAGAGCTGACTCACTGGAAAAGACTCTGATGCTAGGAGTGATTGGAGGCAGGAAGAGAAGGGGACGACAGAGGATGAGATGGCTAGATCGACGTGAGTCTGAGTGAACTCCGCAAGTTGGTGATGGACAGGGAGGCCTGGCGTACTGCGATTCATGGGGTCGCAAAGAGTCGGACATGACTGAGCGACTGAACCAAACTGAACTGAACCACAGCTTTCTTATCCATTCATCTGCTGATGGACGAAAAATTGAAAGCATTTCCCCTAAAGTCAGGAACGAGACAAGGGTGCCCACTTTCACCACTACTATTCAACATAGTTTTGGAAGTTTTGGCTACAGCAATCAGAGCAGAAAAAGAAATAAAAGGAATCAAGGGCACTTTGAATCAGTTTTAAAAATTGAGGCTATAAGTACAGAAAGGAGAAATGCAGAGTTCTTTGCTATAAAATATTTGTTTCTTTGCAATTTACTCTCGTAATGTGCAATGCATTAATGTGACCAGTAAGCTGCAAGAGGAAGTCAGTATAGTAGGTCTAGTGAACTTTCTTTACCATAGTGGTTCAAAGATACCACGAAATAAACAAGTGCTGATATGAATTGGATAAGTATTTACCATTTCCACTCTAAGTCCTGTCCTTAACAATGTTCTGGTTCCCCAACTAATCTTAACATTCTACTGTCAGCATTCTTCATGGAAGGAATGTAGAAATTTGGAGAAAGAAGTGAAATTCAACATGATTTTTCTCTTTCTATGATGATTTCCACCTTATTGCCTTTTTTTTTTTTTTTTCTGGCCTCGGCTAACTCCCAAGAAAGAAACAGGACATATTTTATTATCTATGATATATACATATTCTATGTATAGTAACAAGCATATTTCAGGCTCTGTTGAATGTCTTTAAAATTGAGGAAAATACTAGGTTATAGTAAACTTTCATAATCACCTAACATCTTTTGTGTAGTAAAGCAGGAATAAAGTAAGCAGATGAAGCTCTTAGAACTGTAAAGGAATTCAGTTCAGTTCAGTCGTTCAGTTGTGTCTGACTCTTCGCGACCCCACGAATTGCAGCAAGCCAGGCCTCCCTGTCCATCACCAACACGCGGAGTTCACTCAGACTCACGTTCATTGAGTCAGTGATGCCATCCAGCCATCTGATCGTCTGTCGTCCCCTTCTCCTCCTGCCCCCAATCCTTCCCAGCATCAGAGTCTTTTCCAATGAGTCAACTCTTCGCATCAGGTGGCCAAAGTACTGGAGTTTCAGCTTTAGCATCATTCCTTCCAAAGAAATCCCAGGGCTGATCTCCTTCAGAATGGACTGGTTGGATCTCCTTGCAGTCCAAGGGACTCTCAAGAGTCTTCTCCAACATCACAGTTCACAAGCATCAATTCTTCGGCACTCAGCCTTCTCCACAGTCCAACTTTCACATCCATACATGACCACAGGAAAAACCATAGCCTTGACTAGATGGACCTTAGTTGGCAAAGTAATGTCTCTGCTTTTGAATATACTATCTAGGTTGGTCATAACTTTTCTTCCAAGGACTAAGCGTCTTTTAATTTCATGGCTGCAATCACCATCTGTAGTGATTTTGGAGCCCCCCAAAATAAATTCTGACACTGTTTCCACTGTTTGCCCATCTATTTCCCATGAAGTGATGGGACCGGATGCCATGATCTTTGTTTTCTGAATGTTGTGCTTTAAACCAACTTTTTGCTTTCCTCTTTCACTTTCATCAAGAGACTCTTTAGTTCTTCTTCACTTTCTGCCATAAAGGTGGTATCATCTGCAAATCTGAGGTTATTGATATTTCAATCTTGATTCTAGCTTGTGTTTCTTCTAGTCCAGCATTTCTCATGATGTGCTCTGCATATAAATAAACAGGGTGACTGTATACAGCCTTGAAGTACTCCTTTTCCTATTAACTAATGGAATGAACTGTGAGCAGTGTCATAATGGAAGATAGATAGTCAAATCAGATGCTTATTTATTTCATTGTTCTTTGAAATATTTTTTTAATTTATTTTTTACTTTACAATATTGTATTGGTTTTACCATACTTTAGCATGAATCTGCCACGGGTGTACACGTGTCCCTAATCCTGAATCCCCCTCTCCATCTCCATCCCCATACTATCCCTCTGGGTCATCCCAGTGCACCAGCCCCAAGCATCCTGTATCCTTCATCAAACCAAATGTGATTCATTTCTTACATGATATTATGCATGTTTCAATGCCATTCTCCCAAATCATCCCACCCTCTCCCTCTCCCACAGAGTCCAAAAGACTATTTTTTTTGTTTTTAATGAAAAGAAAAAGGATTTGGACAAAAGGATCAATAGAAAGTGGCATGAGTAGAGATGCCTCTGTAAGAACAGGGAGTCTAATTTAGCAATGATGAGACAGAATTCAGTAGATAGAATGGGAACTGATTCAGAAGACATCTGTTTTTATTTGAAGGAAGGTGGGCTAGTTGTCTGAAAGGAAAAACAAATTTTTCCTAATGTAGAATAGTGCATTAAATGAGTGACCGAAGATTGCTCTACGTCTCTGCCTCTGTTCCCTTCCCTCTTCCTCAACAACATATTGCCCTACCTGTGAGGAACTTGTGAAAACTACCTCATCACTGTTAGAAGAGGTCAACCAAATGACTCCAGTTTGTGAAGAACATCCTTAGGTATGAGTGGTATAACTTTCGCTAAACTACCCATCCCTTCTTTGACCTTTGGTTCTCCATAAAACCCCTTATGGCTGGGAGGATTTGGGGAATGGCTTGTTCAGTCAAAGAACCAGTTATTCAGTTAACTCGGGTAATTGTCATCTTATCAGTATTTAGTGATAATAATAATCATATTTATTAAGTAGTTGTTGTTTTTCAGTAATTTATAAAGTAGAGGCTTGTAGCCCATTTCTTTTCACGTCTGTTTTGTGTTCCTTCAAACTTGGTTTCTCCATTCTTTATCTTAAACTTAGAAGTAATTTAGCCAGTACAATGAATCTAATTTTGACATGCAAACCAGTCTGAATTCTGAAACATGAGCTGAGTGATTTAGATTGAATAGAAAGGAGAATTTTAGTTTATTTTTCTAGTGAAAAAACTTCTGCAACTATCATACCCACCAATTGAATGGTTCCCTATTCAGCAGGTTATAAACAAACATTACTTTAACTAGAAGATTACCATGATTTCCAGTTACAAATTGGACTCATGAATTTGCATATTTGTCTTGCAATTTTTTTTTCCCAGTTTGAATTCTGAGCAGTTAGCCATTCCTTAAGAGTTCGGTTCTTTGAACAACTGTGTGATACAATTTCCCCTTCCTCTTCAAAGAAATTTAAAAAAGCAAAATATAATTGATTTAATGGTGAGTGACTGACTCTTTCGTACTAGTAACAAATGAAAGGTTCTGAAAATGTACCTCCTCTATCTTTTGCTTATTTCCAAAAAGATGTACCTGACATCTACATATGGTATTGTGTGTTGGCAAAGGTGATTTATGTGTAAGTCAGAAGGAAAGCTCTCAGAAATTGCTGTCATAGTGTCCTTGTTCTAAATAGTTGAAGTTGACAGTGTCTCATAAAATCCATAAGTGGACATACAACTGTTAATCAAAAGAAAGAATTTACTGGACTCTGATCATCCTGCAGTGAAACAAACAAAAAAATTAAATCTCTCTTTTGTTTTCCTGTGTCTATTCAGCTTGTAGTGAAAGAATGGGAAGAGAGATTGCTTGTTAGTACACTGTGCATGAAAAGTCAATTTTTCTTTTGCAAGCAAATGGGAAGTAAATCAGTTTGTGTCACTTCACTTAGAGTGAGAAAACTATTAAAACAACACTGTCAATACCACAGCATACATTCTAGTTCCATCAATTCTTGATGTCACTTTGGATAATATGTTATTGTAGGGTAGTCCAAAATAAAGTGATGTCTGTACCTCATTGCTTTGCTTTGAATTGTAAAAGATTTGAAAATAGTGTTGAGTTAGGATACCACATTGCTAAGTATGGGGTATGAATGATAATAAAACCTTGCCCTACTTTAAACTATCAGTTTAAAACTTATTAACAACAATTATTTGCTTTCAGTATTAAGATTATAATTCAAATGTACTTTTGCATTTGTGGTTATAATTTTACTAGCTATCAATATTTTCTTATAAAGGAGATAATAACCTAGTAATATTAAAAAAATGCTTTCAGGTAGATTGTCTCATATTAGGCTTTCTACTTAACCAGTGTGTCTTTGATGGGGGCATTGCTTGAGTTCTAAAGACTTCACATGTGTTTAGGGTTGCCAAGAGACCCTGAACTCCACCACTACCCATTTTATGCCTTTTAAGAAATAATTGTCTTTTTCAATCACATTCAAATAAACATTTTTGGTACTCAGTACAACCTGATTCTGATTATATAGCATGCAAAATTCAAAGGATCAAATCACCAGCAATTCACTTCCCCAAGTTGCTTTCTAAAATCAGCTTTTAAATAGATTTATGTTGCCTGTGGATATAAAGCAGTAGAGTAAAACTAAACCTTCCTGATTTCCAAATCAGCATTTAAAGAGCTATAATTCATATTTAATGAAGAAAAACAGCTAAATAAGCATCCACAAGCATTTAACTAGAGACTTCATGCTCATAAAGTTTTTATCCCCTGCTAAAAGCCCCTTTACCGTATCTTTTATTATACTTTGATACAAAATGCTAAAAGGAAGTTGGATATTGTTAGACTGCTATTAAATTATAGGAGAACAAATATTAGAAATAAATTTCAACTCAGTTAATCAGGACAAGATTGGCAATTTTCCTAACTTGTACTTCAACATTTAAGTTCTCAAAGAGAGAAAATGTTTTATAGCCAACAGAACTTGAAACAATATTGAGGCCAGATGTCTCTGACCTTTTGTGTAAGAATAAAGCACTTTCTATTTCAAGGTTGGACATCCTGTTTATAAATAGGTACATTTGTGGTGAAAACTGACTTTGTTTTACCTGTGAAATTGGGTTTAGCTATTTCCCCTGAAATAAAGATGGGCTATTGAGAGCTGCTGCCTGAAGGCAAAATATAAAATTGATAGCAGAGTATGTGTGTATTTGGGGGTTTCTTATTTCTCAAGTATACCTGCTTCAAATCTTTGTCATTGGAAACCATCCTATCTCAAAGTCAAAACCAAGATCAGGACTAGCTGAAATGAAAGAATACAGTGTTTGAAAACTAGCTGATTCCCTAAGACATTGTTTCCTTGGTTTCAGGCCTCAATTTTGCTTCACATTTTGTCTTATTTTCTAAAGCAGACTAGTATTGAAGAGGAATGATGAGACATGCTTAGCAAGTATGAATGATCAAGAATGTTACTTTAAATAGACACAGATTTTTACAACCACACTAAAGAATGAATGTGCCATCTATTCTTCCAGGCACGACCAATTATTTTGGACAAGTGAAACTGGCACTCTTGGGCCCAAAAATTTCCATTGCCTAACTGGCTTCAAGCTCAAAAAGAGTCCTACTAATATTATAGGCATTTATTGAACTTTAATGATATCTCTAACTCTCTTTAACATAGTCATCACATGTGGAAGTTTGTAAGTTTAGTTGTTTTGAAGAACAAGACAATTAAGTTTCTTTTTAAAATTTCAATCTTATAAAATGTATTTGCCTTTCCAGAAAGGACAGCAGAACCATAGCAGACTTCTCTTTTCCTTTCTTTCTGTGGCATAGTTTTGATCAGTGCCCCAAGACTAGATGATCCTGAAGAAATCTCTATAGACTTGGAAATAAAATTTAAACTGACCTCTGACTCAAAGTCTCGTGCAAAGCAAAGATGACTTTAAACTTCTTCTGCATTGAATGGAGTACTGTATTGATCTCTGCAATGAAATGTAAGTGGAACCCAATGGACTGCTATTTTAAAGCAGCAGAGCAAATTCAATGAATTGTCCAATTCTCTCAGGCCCTTTAGAAAACTACCCAGTGCATGGCATTAATGGAGAAATGGCACAAGGAAATTGAGTACAGGGTCTCCCAGTACTCATCCATTAAGTCCATGACATCTGAATCACTACGGTAAATTATATAGGCCCTTAATAAAAGAGTTTAAGACTGGAGTGGCATCTGGTATTCAAACCATAGGTTATAGGTGCAGAACGAGTCATTCTGCCTCTGAAGGACATCTGCGTCCAGTATACCTGCCTCAAATCTTTGTCACTGAAACACATCCTATCTCAAACTCAAAACCAAGATCAGGACTAGCTGAAATGAAGGAATACAGTGTTTGAAAACTAGCTGATTCCCTAAGACATTTTTTTCTTGGCTTCAGGCCTCAGTTTTGCCCAGTGACCTATTGACTGGCTTATGAAGATGCTCAAATCCCTTAAGTGTCAGAATATTCCATACAGACTATTCTCATACTCTGTCACTGTTGAAAACATGCATAGCAAACTTGAAAGGACAGTTAGCTTTGGGGAGTCACCTTTGGAGGGTCACGTTAGTATATGTGGGCTTGTGTTAGTCGCTCAGTTCAGTTCAGTCACTCAGTCATGTCCACCTCTGCAAACCCATGGGCTGCGGCCTGCCAGGCTCCTCTGTCCATGGGGTTCTCCAGACAAGAATACTGGAGTGGGTGGTCATTCCTTCCCTAGGGGATCTTCCTGACCCAGATATAGAACCCCAGTCTCCTGCATTGCAGGCGGATACTTTACCATCTGGTCCGTCAGGGAAGCCCCATATGTGGACTTAGTTTGCATCTACATTACAGGACTCATCTACTTAGATGGACCATTGTGAGGGATGGGATGAGTACAATTCTGATCAGCTAACACAAGAGTGCATTAATTTGCTTTAGCTTCCCTATGATATAGCCTTTTAAAAACAGCTAAGATACTATACAATTGATTAACGTATGTGTGTCTGGGGATTTGATGCTGCTCCAGTAATATGCTACAAATGCCTTGAACCTAATTATGAAAACTGTATATGTTTATTATAGAAATTTGGAATCTGTGGGAAAAGTACTAATTGAAAACGATTACAGACTATATATCAAAAATATATATGATATAATTTATATATTTTAAATTCTTATTTTCCTTCCATTTTTACATTTTAGATGTTAATGAGTATTTCTGCACTACTGTTTTCATTTTTATCACATTCTATTTTGATATAACTTATTTAACCAAATATATACATATAGATTTTTCTAATTTTATAGCATAATAAATGACATTGTAATATGAATAACTCTATAGAAATTTTTGTGCAATCTCTATTGCTTCTTTAGGATGATTTTAGGAAGAGTAGAAGTACTCTAACAATTTAATAGCTCATTTAAACAATTCTTATATATATTGCCAAGTTGCCTTCCTTTAGAGGTCATACGAATTTTCATTCTCACAAATGTATCATGAGAATTTGTATCCCCATACTGTAGCCAACATTAAGAATTCTTATCTTTTTAAAAAAAAAAAAAATTCTGACCAATTAATAGGCAGTCAGTGCTATTTCACTATAAAATTTTCACATTGGTTATTTAATATGTTGAATGATTTTCACATGCTTATCAGCAGTGCACACACCTTATTTGGTGTGCTGTCTGTTTCTGTCATCTCTGCTCAATAAAAGTGAAACCGTTAGTCACTCTGTCATGTCTGACTCTTTGCGACTACATGGGCTGTAGTCGGCCAGGCTCCTCTGTCCATGGGATCCTCCAGGCAAGAATACTGGAGTGGGCGGCCATTCCCTCCTCCAGGGGATCTTCCTGACCCAGGGATTGAACCCAGGTCTCCTGCACTGCAGGCAGATTCTTTACCATCTGAGCCATCAGGAAAGCCCATCATCTGCCAATGTCTTTCTTAAAGATATTTGCTTTATTTATATTGATTTGAAGATCTCTTTATATAAGAGTAATATCAACACATATTTATTGTGCAGATCACATAAACTGTTGGAACACTCTGAAAGAGATGGGAATACCAGACCACCTGACCTGCCTCTTGAGAAATCTGTATGCAGAAGCAAAAGTCAGGTCAGGAAGCAACAGTTAGAACTGGATATGGAACAACAGACTGGTTCCAAATAGGAAAAGGAGTACATCAAGGCTGTATATTGTCACCCTGCTTATTTAACTTCTATGCAGAGTACATCATGAGAAACGCTGGGCTGAAGAAGCACAAGCTGGAATCAAGACTGCTGGGAGAAATATCAGTAACCTCAGATATGCAGATGACACCACCCTTATGGCAGAAAGTGAAGAGGAGCTAAAAAGCCTCTTGATGCTTTCACGTGATACCTTTCAGTTGAAATTTACTAGTAACCTCCAAAAATGGGTGATCTTTTAAATGTCTTTTTATTTTTCTATTTAAAATTTTATTTTTACTTTATTTTGCTTTGCAATACTGTATTGATTTTGCCATACATTGACTGACATGAATCCACCACGGGTGTACGTGAGTTCCCAATCCTGAACCCCCTCCCACCTCCCACCCCATATCATCTTTCTGGATCTTCCCTGTGCACCAGTCCCAAGCATCCTGTATCCAGTATCAAACATAGACTGGCGATTCATTTCTTACATGATGGTATACATTTTTCAATGCCATTCTCCCAAATCGTCCCACCCTCTCCCTCTCCCACAGAGTCTAAAAGTTCATTCTATACATCTGTGCCTCTTTTGCTGTCTCGCATACAGGGTTATCATTCACATCTTTCTAAACTGAATGTCTTTTTAAAGAGAGATTTACTCAAGCCCACCCAACGGAGCTTGAGTAAGTGTGTGGCCTGTAAATATTAACTTTTTGGATCCCATATCCTGTGATAACAGCATTAAAAATTAGCAGATAACTGGAGATGGTGCCTTTGGCTACTAATATTTTCTGTCTCCCTGATATGTGTTTAGGAGTTATTCTCCAGAGCTATTCTGACTTTAGCTTAAAAAATTCAATCCCCTCCTGGGAACATTGTTTATTTACTTTCATTGTGTCATCCATTATTCCAAGGACTTTAGAACCATTAGGGAGATGGATATTGCATGTTCTTCTATGGCAAAGAAATTCATTCTAATCGAGGGGATGTCACTTTTTATTCTGTTCATTGAAGGCTGGAATGTTCAGCTAACTTCACTGGCAGCTTTCACAAGTGCATCATTTAAGATAATGGATAAAACGCAACATTTTATTGAAGGAGGATTCATTTTTAGTGTAGCATGAGTGTACTACATCCTTCATGTTTGCAATACAAATGTATGGTCAAGGTGGGGGATATATAATGATGTTTTTATGTTCACTTTTTAGCAAATTTTAGACTTTTTTCTTTTCCTCCTTAGTAGTATAAATATGGAAGAGGACTTTTTTTTTAAATTGGGGTATAGTTGCTTTACAGTACTGTGTTGATTTCTGCTGTACAACAAAGTGAATCAGCTATATGTATACATATATTCCCTCTCTCTTGGACCACTCTCCCACTCACCCCCAACCCATCCATCTATTTTGATCACAGCATGGAATCCAGGAAAAACCTTGGGTAGCTAAAGTATGTACCATACAGGGCTATTGTGAGGATTAAACATTGCAAAGATTGGGAAAGTGCTTTCAAAAAATTGTGAAGCACTTCATAAATGCTAGGTATAGTAATGGTTATTTGCAGGCCAAGTACACCATGCTGGCCTTTGCCCCAACTTTTGAAGAGGTCGCTTGCCATGATAGAGAGTGAGTGATGACACTGAGGGTGAAGATGAAGAACAAAAACCTGGGACAAGAGAAGTATATCTGCTAATATCATTATGCTTAGAGGAGGAAGAATCTCCTTTTGCTGGGGGTGGGGGTGGCGGGGCGAGTAGAGTTGCTTTGACACCTATATAGAAAATCTTTTTTGCTTAGACACCTATATAGACTCTTCATCACCACATGGAGCCAAGAAGTGAATCCGTGTTTAAATTTGCCTCATTTGTTGTGCCCTTCCTTCTTTCATGCTATTGAGTCAGCATGATGCAAAGGAAATGGCCTGCATGTCCAGAGAGTTGAGTGTGAGTTGCCACAGCCGTGTGAAGCACTATATCAGAGGCACTGGAAAATCTGCTTATTTATTTTTTCATCTAAGAAGAGGTATTTAAGGAAATTCGTTTTTACAAAGTTGACAAATATATACAGCAATTAAGATAATCTTAGTACTATGTGCAATATAGTTATTTATTTCACTGTGTAATAAACATAATTAGTCTATAAAGCATATAACTTTGTGCATATCACTGCTAAGGGAAAATAAGTAAGAAATTAAACTGTTTAGTAAATAATAGTACTAAGGGGATACAGATATGGCATAAATTACAGAGAGGACATTTGAGAAATGCTGGGCTAGGTTATCTGTAATTTCATCTGGAATCCTAATACTTAAAGTACGTAGCTTCTAAGGGAGACACCAAGATCAGTGGCAACCATTACAAGGGTACCCCTCTGTTTCTATGGATTTCTGGACCAGATTAGGCCACAGGTGCTCGTCGGTATAGCATCAGTCACTCCAGAAATTGTGGGATGCTTTTTGAGACAGGACAAAAAGAGGAAAGTTGAATCTAGTGCTAGGCCAGAGCAGCGACACACTTTAAGGGTACAGAGAATTCAGGGGCTGCTGACCCTCCCGGGTCAATTGGCCGCATCTTTTCCATTGCCTTATCTCTGCATATGAGGCTGCCTGTGTCATCTCACTCATCCACTGGGTTCTCAGAAGTCCAACCATTCCATTCTGGAAGAAGGGATATGTAAAGGCTGCTTAATGGCATCTTCCTTTGCTGCTTTCTTGTGCTATTCTAACAGCCAAATATTTTAGGAAGTCTCTATTTGCAGAAGAGAATTCTTAAACCTTTTTGGGTACCGCTTATAGGAGGATTTCGACCAACCATGAGACTTTTGCAGGCTGTCTTGGGCGTCTGATCATACTGCTTTATTATTCGGTGATGAGAAAGCAGTGAGACCATTGTCTCCTGCCGAATCTGTGAAAGAAATGAGAAAGACACACACTGAGTTGCAGTCTATTCATCAATAGTAATCAAGTATTTTATAGAACTCTTACCAAAAGTAACAAACTTACTTGTATCCAATACTTTTTGAAACATGGAATTGAATAACTCCTTGTTTTGCTCTTTTTTTAATTGGCTCCATCAGGCCCATTAGTAGCCATTAAGGCTTTGGGTTCTAGTTCAAAATTGCCTTTTTAATATTTCTCAAATGAGACACAGGCAGAACAAAAAGTGAGAAAAGATGGATACTATTCTCAGAATTAGAGCAGAAGATTTGCCAGTGACCTCTGGTTAGGCTAGTGTAAGAGGGTGAGCACAATACCCAGCAGTTTAGATACTCCGCTTGTCGGCAGTCAGATAACCTGCCAAGAATAGAATGGGATTAGTCATTTCTTTTGGTCTGAGAAAAGATGGCAAATGTTTTTGTTTTCAAGGAAAGCTCTTTCACAGACTGACACATTAAGTTATGGCCTTTATCCATTTGAAAACCAATAATGCAGGAAAGATTGTATAGTGTGGTTAAAGAGAACACAGTCAAGTTGCTGTGCTTAGTTGCTCAGTCGTGTCCAGCTCTTTCTGGCCCCAAGGACTGTAGCCCACCAGGCTCCCTCTGTACATGGGGATTCTCCATGCAAGAATAGTGGAGTGGGTAGCCATGCCCTCCTCCAGATCTTCCCAACCTGGGGGATCGAACCGAGGTCTCCAGCATTGCAGGCAGATTCTTTACCTTCTGAGCCACCAGGGAAACCCAGGAATACTGGAGTGGGTAGGCTATCCCTTCTCTAGAGGACCTTCCTGACCCAGAAATCAAACCAGGGTCTCCTGCATTGCAGATGGATTCGTTACCAGCTGAGCTACGAGGGAAGCCCCTAGTCAAACTGACCTTTCAAATCTTGGCTCTGCTAGTCAATAGCCATGTAGCCTGGGTTATGTGTATCTCCTTGATGCCCTTGTAAGATGGATATGATAAGAGTATATAACTCAGACGTTTGCAATGAGAATCAAATGAGGAATTAGATGCCTCTTACGTGCCACTTTGAATCTTATTAATTTTATTTCTTACTCCAGCTTCTGAGCAGTTTGTGTGCTGATAATTTTCACTTCTTAGAGGTTCTCTGATGCCTCAGACATGGAGAACCAGTGGAACTTAATAGGCATCATCTGTACAAGCTTGGAGGGATAGACATCACTATGCTGTTGACAAATGGTTCTATGATCCATTTCAGGTTAACATTTTATATATGTTTTCAGACAAGGATCAATATTCTTTTCTCTTTTTATAGGATAAGGTCTTCGACTTTCCTATTCTTTTAAAATATTGTTTAGCTGTTTCGGGACTTTTGCATGCTTATAATCATTTTAGAGTCTATTTGCTAAGTTTTATAAAATCTTCTCACATTTTGATCAGATTGGTTATGCTTTTAAGAAAAATTTTGTGTAGTCAACTTTATTTTTTCTTACTGTATTTTAAGGTTATATTCCCTCCTAGAAATCTCCTTTTATGAAAATTATATTTATCAATGATTTCTTTTACTAATTTATTTTTTACAGATATATTGTACATATATGGATATCTAGACATTTTAATTATGACCTAGCTGTCTCAATACCATTCATGTAAAAATCCCTTTTCTTTTTGATTTGAAATTCATCTATTGAGTTATCACATATTTTTACATTTTTCATTTTTTTTCTTTCAAATTGAGGTAATATTAGTTATTACACATGGACACACCAGATGGTCAACACCGAAATCAGATTGATTATATTCTATGCAGCCAAAGATGGAGAAGCTCTATACAATCAACAAAAACAAGACCAGGAGCTGACTGTGGTTCAGATCATGAACTCCTTATTGCCAAATTCAGACTGAAATTGAAGAAAGTAGGGAAAACCGCTAGACCATTCAGGTATGACATAAATAAAATCCCTTATGATTATACAGTGGAAGTGAGAAATAGACTTAAGGGCCTAGATCTGATAGAGTGCCTGATGAACTATGGAATGAGGTTCGTGACATTGTACGGGAGACAAGGATCAAGACCATCCCCATGGAAAAGAAATGCAAAGAAGCAAAACGGCTGTCTGGGGAGGCCTTACAAGTATCTGTGAAAAGAAGAGAGGTGAAAAGCAAAGGAGATAAGGAAAGAGGTAAGCATCTGAATGCAGAATTCCAAAGAATAGCAAGGAGCGATAAGAAAGCCTTCTTCAGCGGTCAATGCAAAGAAATAGAGAAAAAGAACAGAATGGGAAAGACTGGAGATCTCTTCAAGAAAATTAGAGATACCAAGGGAACATTTCATGCAAAGATGGGCTCGATAAAGGACAGAAATGGTTTGGACCTAAGAGAAGCAGAAGATATTAAGAAGAGGTGGCAAGAATACACAGAAGAACTGTATAAAAAGATATTAAAGACCCAGATAATCATGATGTGATCACTCATCTACAGCCAGACATCTTGGAATGTGAAGTCAAGTGGGCCTTAGAAAGCATCACTATGAACAAAGCTAGTGGAAGTGTTTGAATTCCAGTTGAGCTCTTTCAACTCCTGAAAGATGATGCTGTGAAAGTGCTGCACTCAATATGCCAGCAAATTTGGAAAACTCAGCAGTGGCCACAGGACTGGAAAAGGTCAGTTTTCATTCCAATCCCAAAGAAAGGCAATGCCAAAGAATGCTCAAACTACCGCACAATTGCCCTCATCTCACATGCTAATAAAGTGACGCTCAAAATTCTCCAAGCCAGGCTTCAGCAATACGTGAACCGTGAACTCCCTGATGTTCAAGCTGGTTTTAGAAAAGGCAGAGGAAGCAGTGATCAAATTGCCAACATCTGCTGGATCATGGAAAAAGCAAGAGAGTTCCAGAAAAACATCTATTCTTGCTTTATTGACTATGCCAAAGCCTTCAACTGTGTGGATCACAATAAACTGTGGAAAATTCTGAAAGAGATGAGAATACCAGACCACCGGACGTGCCTCTTGAGAAATCTGTATGCAGGTCAGGAAGCAACAGTGAGAATTGGACATGGAACAACAGACTGGCTCCAAGTAGGAAAAGGAGTCCGTCAAGGCTGTATATTGTCACCCTGCTTACTTAACTTATATGCAGAGTACATCATGAGAAATGCTGGACTGGAAGAAACACAAGCTGGAATCAAAATTGCTGGGAGAAATATCAATAACCTCAGATATGCAGATGACACCACCCTTATGGCAGAAAGTGAAGAGGAGCTAAAGGGCCTCTTGATGAAGGTGAAAGAGGAGAGTGAAAAAGTTGGGTTAAAGCTCAACGTTCAGAAAATGAAGATCATGGCATCCGGTCCCATCACTTCATGACAAATAGATGGGCAAACAGTGGAAACAGTGTCAGACTTAAGTTTTGGGGGCTCCAAAATCACTGCAGATGGTGACTGCAGCCATGAAATTAAAAAAACGCTTACTCCTTGGAAGAAAAGTTATGACCAACCTAGACAGTATATTCAAAAGCAGAGACATTACTTTGCCGACTAAGGTCCATCTAGTGAAGGCTATGGTTTTTCCAGTAGTCACGTATGGATGTGAGAGTTGGACTGTGAAGAAGGCAGAGTGCCGAAGAATTGATGCTTTTGAACTGTGGTGTTGGAGAAAACTCTTGAGAGTCCCTTGGACTGCAAGGAGATCCAACCAGTCCATTCTGAAGGAGATCAACCCCGGGATTTCTTTGGAAGGAATGATGCTAAAGCTGAAAATTCAGTACTTTGGCCACCTCATGGGAAGAGTTGACTCATTGGAAAAGACTGATGATGGGAGAGATTGGAGGCAGGAGGAGAAGGGGACGACAGAGGATGAGATGGCTGGATGGCATCACAGACTCGATGGACGTGAGTCTGAGTGAACTCCGGGAGATGGTGATGAACAGGGAGGCCTGGCATGCTGCGATTCATGGGGTCGCAAAGAGTCGGACATGACTGAGCGACTGAACTGAACTAAATATTAGTTTATAACAGTAAATAATTTTCAGGTGTACAGCACTGTATTTCTCCTCTTGTGTGCATTATCATGTGTGTACACCACCAACAGTTTTATTTCCACTTTTTAATTGACCCCTTTCTCCCGTTTCATCTTGTTCTCAGTCTCCTTCCTTTCTGGTGGCTGCTACTCTCATCTCTGTATCTATGTGCTTGTTTTTGTTTGGTTCAATTTGTTCTTTTATTTTGCTACTTATTTTTAAAATATTTCACATATGAGTGAAACATGTGGTATTTCTCTTTTTCCATCTGACTTCACTTAGCAACACACTCTTTAAATTCACCTCTGTTGTTGCAAATGACAAGAAGATTTTATTTTTCCTGTGTGAGTAGTATTTCATTGTGCATATAGACAACATCTTTATCTACTCATCCATCAATGAGCACTCAGGGTGTTTCTGTATCTTGGTTATAGTAAATAATGCTGCCATGTATTATTGTAGATAATATGGCATTATCATATCTTTTGATTCACTGTTCTCATATTCTTTGAATAAGTATCTAGAAGTAGAATAACTAGAACATATGAGAGTTCTAGTTTATTTTTTTAGGTCTGTTCATAATTGCTTTATATGTTTTGGTACTCCTATGTTAGGTCATATGTGTTAATAACCATATCTTCTTGATGAATTGTTTCCTTTATCATCATATACTATTCATCTTTTTCTCTTGTTATAGTTTTTGGCTGAGAGTATATTTTTCTGATGTGAGTACAGCCACTCTGGCATTCTTTGGGCTGCCTTTTGCTTCAAGTATCATTTTCCATCCCTGTACTTTGAATCTATGTTTGTCTTTAGAAATCAGGTAAATCTTCTGGAGACAAAATATATTTGGGTCTTATTATTTTTTATTCAATCAGCCACTATGTGGCTGAATTAAATTCATTTGCACTTAGGGTGATTATTGATAAATGACGTGTTAGCACTGCCATTTTTGTTTTATGGTTGCTTTATATTTTTATTGTTTCTTTTCCCCCTGTGTTTCTGTCTGCTTAGTTTGTATTTCTGTGATTTAAAAAAAAATCCTTCTTTTTCTCATATTTCATGCCCCTGCTCTAGATTTTTCTTCCATAGTTACTGTGAGATGTGTATAAATGTCTGGTAGATAAAATAGTCCTTTTTCTGCTGATAGTATCTTATCTTCTTTTACCCACACAGGCTCATCCTTTTCCTTTTCCCTTTCTGCTTTTGTTTCCAATTACTCCTTTTTACGTTGTGATTTTGTTACCAAATATCCATCGTTATTTTCCCTGCTTTTTGTTCCCTTTAAACTTTATGCTATAATTGAGTGTTTCTCAACCCATTCTGATACAGAGTTGCTATTTTCTGATTCTAGTCATCACCTTCTCAAAGTTTTGTGTGTTTTAGCTTTTCATTTCAGCATTTCTTGCAAGGCAGGTCTAGTGGTGATAAAGTCCCTCCATGTTTGTTTGGGAAAGCCTTTATTTCATCCTTCATATCTGAATGATAACATTTCTCGATGGAGTATTCTTGGATGAATGTTTTGAATCTTTCAAAATTTTGAATGTCATTTCCACTGTCTCCTGGTCTGTAGAGTTTTTGCTGGGAAATCTTCTGATAGCCTTATGAGAACCCTTTGTGGGTTACTGTCTTTTTTCATCTACTGGCTACCTTTAAAATTCTTTGTCACTGACTTTTGAGAGTTTTAATATAATGTATCTTGGAGAAGGTCTTTTCCATTGAAGTAATTAGACACTCTCTTAGCTTCATGGTCTTGTGTATCCAATTATTTCCCCAGTTCGGGAAATTCACAGCTATCGTTTCTTTAAATAAACTTTGCTCCTGTCTCCCTCTCTTCTTCTCTGGCATATCTATTATCTTTATGAGTCAGATAGTTCCTGATGGATTCAGATAGTTATAAAATTTCTTTTTCAGCTATTACTTTTTTCTTTCTTCTGCCCATATTATTTCTAGAATCCTATCTTCATCTTGACAATTCTCTCTTCCATAAGTTCTGCTCCATTTCTAAGACTTCCTAATGAGGTCTTCATCTCATTTGCCGAGTTCTTCCACTCTTGAATTATGTTCATTTGGTTCTTTTTAGAGTTTCAATTTCTTTGGTGAAATATTCCTTCTGTTCATTAGTTTTATTCCTAAGCTCAGTGAACTGCATTTGAGTTTTCTTAAAGCTTGCCAAATTTCTTCATGATAGCTAATTGACTTCTTTCTCAGATTGCGATATTCCATGACTTAACCTTGGGTTTCTGCAAAACTATCATTTTCTTTTTATGAAACTTTTCATGGTGATTGATGAATTGTTCTTTAGCTGGTTCATTTGAAGTAGTGAACACCTTTTAAACAATTTAACGTTAGTATTTTTTTTTTCAGTAGGTGGCACTATAGCACAAATTTTTGGTTTCTCTTGCCTGAGTTGCCTCTGGCTACATTTGCGCATTCAGTTTCCACCCTCTGCTGCCTGTACCAGAGGTGTAATCTAGTGCACTTGCTGCTGTTTGTTTCTCTGGGATTGCTGGTGACTTGATGCGCAGGTGTTACTGCTGTTGTTGGGAGAGTGGACACACATCTGGGCTGCCTGGGTGGGGAGTGAGAGGTTGAGAGGGGAACTAGGATCACTCATTGGCTCCTCTGAAGCTGGAGGGATGGGGTTACAGGTCCCACCAGAAGTGAAGTTGAATTTGTAATTAAAAAAAGAAAAAAACTCCCAGCAAACAAAAGCCCCGCAATAGTTTGCCTGGGGAATTCTTTCAAACATATAAGGAAGAGTTAATACCTATCCTTTCAAACTGTTTCAAAAAATTGGAGAGGATTGGATGCTCCCAAATTGATTCTATGAGGTACCTTTACCTGATAATGAAAACCAGACAAACACACTTAAAAAAAAAAAAAAAAAAAAAAATTACAGACCAATGTATTTGAATATTGATGTAAAAATCCTCAACAAAAATGTTAGCAAACTGAACCAACAATGTATAAAATGGGCCACACACCTTGATCCATTTGGTTTTTCTCTGGGATCACAAGGATGGTTCAATATGCGTGAATCAATTAATGTGTTACTGCCAGGGGGCTAGGATTACAGGCACCTCGTCTGTTTTCCTCCCAGTTCTACCTCTTATGTGTGTCCAAGTCCACCCACTTTTAGATATACAGATGTGTGGAACTCAAAGCATCCTGATATACTGAGCAGAGGAATCTTTGCGTTATGAATGTTTTACTGGTTGCACATTTGAAAGGGAGAGACAAAGGGAATGTCTTGGGTCATCATGATGTTGATGTTACTTCCTACTTTATTTAATTTCTTAGGCATATCATGGCCCCTAAGTATTTTAATGTTTGGAAATAACATGTAACATATGATCTACTGCCTTGATTTGTTTCATTGCTGTTTTACCTGACAGGTGTTACACTTCCAGTTTATTAAGACCTCATTGCTATTCAGCAAATAGTTTTCTTTCCTTTTAGATAAAGAATATCCCTTATGATTTATGCATTGGTGTGATTTTCTTACAACAAAAGCACAGATAAAGGCTAGTTATTGTATACCATGTCTTGATCATAAATGAATCACCCATAGTGTTTCCAGTTAATTAGTGTTTGCTGAAAGGTAAGGGATGGTTTATGAAGACAGCTTCACTTAGAATATTGGGACATTATTGCTGAAAGGGAGAAGGAAAACTATAATTTCTAGGCTTTCATAGTGGTAGGCACCATGCCAGGCATTTTAGTGGCTTATTTAATTTAATCCTTACAACTACTCTGTAAAATGGCAATATTAGTACTGTTTTACAGATAACATTACAGATCAAGACATGCACAGTAAGGAGCATGCCTCAGGTCTAAAGGAGACCTTAGCTGGGACTGAAATCTTAAATCCATTGTATTTAGAATTCCAGCCAGTTTAGAGAACATGTCAAACAACTTCTAAGAAATTTATATTAGGAATGAACTTAGAGTTGAGTTTCTTGCTCACTTTTGTGAGTTCATGGCAGATCCAGGACAGAAATCCATTCTTCTAGTTTTTAGTTTTTTACAGTTTTTATGTTGTCTATTTTACCCTAGAAATTAGAGCATAGATTCGCTGTCTGATTTTTTGAATGCAGCTTCATCATTTACTGGATATGTGATCTTGAAAGTCTATTAAAATAGAGATATAGACAGAATCTATCTCTTAGAGATATTACAACTAAATACCTGTAAAGAGCTTATGCAAGTTAGAAGTGCTCAGTTATGAGTAAATTTTGCTGCTGATGGTAACCCTAGGACCACATTCTGTCTTTTATTATCGATGTCATATGACAAGACCAAATCAGCTGTCACTCTTTAGTACACTGGCATGCATTTAATCCCATTATTATCTTTTGTATGGGTTTCCCTGGGAAATGTTTTGTCTCTTGTTTATCATTTTATCAAAGTTATAATGAGAAGATGAAAAAAATATTTAGAACCCATGTTGATACAAGGCAGATTATATAGGCATTTTAGAGAATTCCTGAAATCATGATAGTTGATACAAGTCACCCACCAAGTTTCTGCCTGAGGCTTACAGTGGGATAAAGAAAGTCATTGTTCAAAGATCAGGTCCCATATAGTCAGGAGCAGACATGGTTAGAACCATGTGATCTAATGACGGAAGAGAAAGTATCAGAATAGTAAGCTCCTTTGCGATGCTAGTTTACAGCTCTAGAAGAGTTCATGTTTGAAGCAGTAGTAACAGGCAAACAGCTGTGACTTCATATTTGTATTAGGATAGAGGCCAATTTGATCCATATATTTAAGGAATTGGGAAATCCTCTAAAAGATTTAGGGAAATATGTTTGAATCTTGACCTTGGTACTGATTAATCTTATTCCTTTGGACAATACAAGTTTACACAGTTTTTCAAAACAGTAGCTATTACTCACATGTGAGTATTTAAATTTATATTCATTAAAATATCAGTTTTTCTGTTGCATTAACCACACATGTTCATTAATTAACTGAAACTAATGGATGCTATATTTAACAATGCAGAGTAACCTTTCCATCTTTATAGAAAGTACTATTTGATAGCACTGAAAATTTTCTGTCTTCATTTTTGCCTCTGTAAAATAAGAGGATGGACTCAGTTGTTTCTCCTAATGTTCTAACACTTGTTTGATGCAAACTTACACTGGACGGGTGACTTTGGTTATATTATACTATAATCTCCATGAAGATTCCAGTAACAGTTGCAAATAAAACATGAAAGAATTATCTGTTAAGGACCCTGCAATGTCACCAACAGCCACTGCCTTTTGCCTTTATCCACCCCCCTTCTTCCTTTTCCTCCTTCATGCCATTTTTTTCCTCTCTCTCTTCCTTTATTTATTTTTTATCTTTTAAAGAAAACAGCCATTTGTCCTGAACCATAAAGGTGAGCCAGCAAATTCTATAGGCAGCAGGGGCTGGCTTTGTAAAGGTGACATTATCTGCCACTCTTAACATGATGGAGATAACCCAGACAGGCTAGATTATGTGCTAAAATAGATGGATCCCAGACTCTCAATAGTTGAAGACAACAGGTTTATTTCTTGCTCAGGTTTGCTTTCTGTTGAGGCCCCATGTGGGTTTTACTTTGGATAGTCCTTACTCCTGGATCCAGCTCATAGGCAAATAGTTCTTCATTGAGTGTAGGAAATACAATGCTGCAGTGTCCATGAGAAGCAAACTGAAAAAGTTGATGGAAAGTATGAATGACTACCACAAAATTTATGGTCAGTACACAATAAAAATACTACCAGTGGGGCTAACAGGGGAGGATCAGACACTTCAGGGGCAGTAGCCAAATGACACCATGGCTGTGAACCACAGCCTTCATGCCCATTTTCCTGCACATTGTTGCCACATAGAAATGCTTGATCCAGTTGCCAGATCTCCTCCTCTTCTTCAGAAAAGGAAGTTGTAAATATATATTGTTATAAATATCTTTAAAATATTCGGTCACTGTTTATGAACATTGTGGGGCTCAAAGAATGTACAGTACAACCAGATGGAGTTTGTGGCTTCTGAACTTTCGGATCGAAGGCAGATGGAAGCAAATATTGGAGAGAGAGTGGGCATGGGAGAAAGGAAACCTGAATATGGGTCCTAGAAATGCTGTGAGAAGGAGGACCCTTTCCAGGCCCTGAGAGTGGGCTCGTGTATCACACTCAGAAATGAATTGTCCAAGGAGACACACATGCTGACAAAGCAGGAGCCTTTATTGGAAAGGAGTGCCTGGGTGGAGAGCAGGAGGGTGAGAGAACCCAGGAGGACTGCTCTCCCATGCTGCTCAGTCTCAGGTTTGATGGTTAAGGGATTAGTTTCTAGGTTGTCTCTCTGGCCAGTCATTCTGACTCAGGGTCTGTCCTGGTGATGCACACATCACTCAGCCAAGATGGATGCTAGCAAGAAGGATTTGGGAGGTCAGTAGGACATATGGATTGACATCTTCTTTTGACCTTTCCCAGATTCCTTCCCCTTGGTGGTGGCTGGTTAGTTCTGTGCTTCTTATCAGGACTTCCTATTGAAAAGTAATCATGCAAATGGTGACTGTGGATGCCCTGCCAGGGTGGGTGATATCGATCAGTGGTTCTCCTAACAGTTTTATGATGAACTATCTGGGTGACACTGAGTGAGGCACTTAATCCTCATTTATAAAACAGGTAGGTAACAAGCTAAATATTTAGCACTGGTTCCAGCAGTTCTAGCAGCACCTGGGGTCATGGATAAAGTTGTTTCTCCATCACTTTGTACCTGATAGTATAATTTGATACAAATTAAACCCTGATTCCTTTCTCATTCTGCTAGGCACTGAGGCTGCTGCTGCTTCTGCTAAGTCACTTCAGTCATGTCCGACTCTGCGACCCCACAGATGGCAGCCCACCAGGCTCCCCCATCCCTGGGATTCTCCAGGCAAGAACACTTTAGTGGGTAGGCACTGAGGCAGGGACCAGCAATCTCAGAGAGATTCAGGTTTCATAGTTAATGTCAGTGCCCTAGGAAAATATGATCTTTAAAGTCCCTTTTTAAATTTTTTAATAGAAAAATAGTGATCCTTTGTAAAGTATCTTGAAAGGTAGAGTTATTGATAAATTAAGAGCTTTGACTTTGGCATTAGACAGATATGGGTTTAAATTGTGCTCTACTAGTTACTAAGCATATCACCTGACCTGGCCTCATCACTTGTCTCTGATGCAGATTTTTCATCCATAAAGATGCAATAATAGAAAAGAAAATGGCATTTACTTCATAAAGCTGTTGGGGAAGTAAATAAGATAATATATATAAAATGCCTGCTATTTAAGTTTTTTGAGAGATTATTTCTGCTGTTGTGCCCTAACTTCTTTCCCTACCAACCTTCTTCCACGTGTGCTACTTCTGAAACCTAATCATGTGATCCCATAGCCTTCACTGAGATTGTGCTCAACATGTGACAGAAGAAACTGTTAGCTTTTTCTCTTCTGTCTTTTTCTGATAAGAGCTTATTCAAATTTGACTTTTGCCTTTGAAATTAGGAACCCAGAAAAGGGGATGACTTTAGGGGTATTCTTGCCTTAGATTTGTTTCATATAAAGTTTTATTTTAAAAATTATATCTGTACTGACTAAATGGGACATTCTTTGTGTTACAAGTCTGGTAAGAATGTGGAATAAATGCTTTGGTACCATCAGTATGAATCCTGTTGGTATAGTTATACCTTAGTTAAGGCCAGCAAAGTCATTCTTTTGGACTTTGTGTCTCCAAGTTAGAAAATTTGAAACATGTTAGCAATTAGCAAAGTAAATATTTCTTGAAATTTATTGAAGTTGTGTTTTTCTTGTGATGAATTTGGAGACTTGTGGGTACCAAGGCTAATTGGGATCATTTTATCTTCAAAGTACATTAGCCTTGATTTAAAGCTCTGACGACTCTCTGAAATTTATTCTGTGGCATCATTGTATAGAGTATTTATCTATGTTATCATTTCAAGGATCAGAGATGATCACTGCATAATTGAGTTGCCAGAAAATAATTAAATATGTCATATCTATGATCCTAGACAGTTTATTTTCACTGGAAAAGATTCATGTGTTAGGTTGTACTTGAGTAAAACCTCTTTAACTGTCTATTACAAACACCATATGATTCTGGAACTACTTATTTAAAAGATGATTTTCGGTTCTTATTTTTCTAATCTTTTTTTTTTGTCATGAACACTCTACTCATCTGTTAAAACATTTGGCTTTTATTACACTCCCTTTGTCTGTAGAGAAAACCTACTTTGTTTCTCAAAGCAAAACTGAGCTGTATTTTTTCTCCTTCAAGTAGATCTTGTCATAAATGCTGGTTATTAAATTCAAAAGGAACATTTACTTTTCTGGAATTGAGTAAAATTTTAGTTCTACTTTATTGGCACTGTTGCACAAAAAGACAAAAGTCTACATCTTTTATAGAAGTACAATATATTCTCTTTTTTTTTTTAAAAAAGGCTTACTATAACTTTCCCCCTGATTTAAACATTATGCATGCCCCTTGTAAATATGTAGACATATCACAGTATCCTACCATGCAGAAATAATAATGATTTTTTTTTCTTAAACTTTTTTTTTATTGGAGTGACTTTTTGAAATACGACTCTTTTTTGGTCTTTCCTACACATACAGAAGCATAAAAATTAGAGTCCAAATAATTCCAAATTACTTGTAAAAGTTTAAAATAGGGACATTTTTATGTGGTCATATTTTATTCTATTTTTTCAAATGTCTAGATTCCTAGTTACAGAGAACATTTGTGGTGAAAACTATAATACTTGTTTAAACCTTCAGGAATAAATTTTAGCTAATGCATTGCTTTGCCTTTTACCTGCCTTAGCTTTCAGTCTTTTAGAGTGTGGGCAGGGAAAAGAGAAAACACTGATCACCTAAGTTAGCTTTTCTGTGAGCCCTGAGCTGCTGGAGTGGAGAAAAGATATTAATCACCAAGGGTAACAAGAAAAATAACACCTGTAATATTTCTGTAGCTTTTCTAAATTAGACAATGACTTTAAGCTCCTAATATACCAATAAATTGAGCTCCAGTATCACTGCAGATGGTGACTGCAGCCATGAAATTAAAAGATGCTTGCTCCTTGGAAGAAAAGCTAAGACCAATCTAGACAGCATATTAAAAAGCACATGCATTACTTTGCCAACAAAAGTCTGTCTAGTCAAAGCTATGGTTTTTCCAGTAGTCATAAATAGATATGAGAGTTGAACTGTAAAGAAAGCTGAGCACTGAAGAATTGATGTTTTTGAACTGTGGTGGTGGAGAAGACTCTTGAGAGTACCTTGGACTGCAAGAAGATTCAACTAGTCCATCCTACAGGAAATCAATCCTGAATATTCATTGGAAGGACTGATGCTGAAGCTGAAACTCTAATACTTTGGCCACCTGATGCAAAGAGCTGACTCATTGGAAAAGACCCTGATGCTGGGAAAGATTGAAGGCAGGAGAAGGGGACGACAGAGGATGAGATGGTTCGATGGCATCACAGACTCAATAGATAAAGAGTCTGAGCCATCTCCAGGAGCTGGTGATGGACAGCAAGGCCTGGCGTGCTGTAGTCCAAGGGGTCACAGAGTCAGATATAACTGAGTGACTGAACTGAACTAAAAACAGTAAAATGGCAGCCATAGTTTAATTGAAGTAAAAATAGTTAACCATGCTAAAAACATAGTCTTGAATCCAGCTGTCCAGTATTCATACTGTCTTTCCAGAAACAGAGTGTACATAAAGTTTCGGTTTTCCTTCACCAAATTGCTCATTCATTCTTGAAAAAATTCCAGGTTCAGTACGCATATTGGTAGTGTATTGGTTTATGTTTAGAGCACTCATTTTGTGTAGATTTGAACTTTTTGATCCCTGTTCCTTCTAGGATCAAATAGGTGGCTTCAAAGCATGATAGGAATAATATTATCACTGATATCTTTGTAGCTTAAAAATCTATAGAATCTAATGTAGTAGACCCAAAGAAAATGAACCCCAGGGGCTGACATGACACTATGCAGTTTCACTGAACTCGTTGAGGGAGCAAGAGAGTACCTTCCTGTTGTTGGCTGGTGGGTGATTACACCATTCACACTTTTCTTTTTAGAACACTTTTCCAACCTGTTGACCTGACTAATTCAACTCTTGGCCTGGTGCAAAGTAAGTGCCTAGGATACATCATTCAGTTGCTTGAATGTTATTAGGAACTTGACTCACTGCATTCACTGATTGTATCAATTCCTTTAATGTCCAAGGTTAGAAGGAGACAGAGAAACGGGGACTACAATTAAGTTTATAATGTTAAATTCTATTTCATGGCCTCATGGTAGAAACGTCTCCTTGCAGACTGCTGGGCAATCTTCCCAGTTCCTCTACTTGATTTCCAAGTGGCGAAAGCCAGGAATGATATTGCTTTGACAATCATCTAATGAGCCTTTGCATCATCTTTCCAGCTGCCTTTTACTTAGTGGAAGTGATCAAAACACCTACAGAAAGTTCATATATCCAGAGGGTCTTCAGATTTCCACTCTGACATAGGTTACATTGAAAATAGATTTGGCTCTTCCCTACCCTCCAGTTTCTTACAATATTCCTCTAAATAGGTAGTAAACTCTTAAGTTCTTCATTTCTTCCTTTACACAACCCTTACAAAGCAACAGATTTATTTTTATATGAACACAGGAATGAATGAGGGAGTTATTGTTCAAAATAAATCTATAGAATGAGATGCATGATGCCTGTCTGGGAAAGCACAGGAAGCCTTTTCTAAAGGGATATGGGGCAAAGATATAAAGCTAGAAAAGTCTAGAATGCTTTCAAAGAGTGAAAGTTGCCCATTTTTGACTGAGGGTAGAGTGTATTAGTGAACAAAAGACTGGAAAATTTTGTTTGCTATATATTTGCACAACTTTAGCTGCTGCTGCTAAGTCGCTTCAGTTGTGTCCGACTCTGTGCGACCCCATAGACGGCCTCCTACCAGGCTCCTCTGTCCCTGGGAATCTCCAGGCAAGAACACCAGAGTGGGCTGCCATTTCCTTCTCCAACACATGAAAGTGAAAAGTGAAAGTGAAGTTGCTTAGTCGTGTCTGACTTTGTGCGACCCCATGGACCTCAGCCTACCAGGCTCCTCCGTTCATGGGATTTTCCAGGCAAGAGTGCTGGAGTGGGGTGCCATTGCCTTAGTTTAGCTATATATATATATGTGTGTGTGTGTGTGTGTGTGTGTGTGTGTGTGTGTGTAAAATTGTCCAGAATTGACTTTTATATTTTACCATCACTACTTACGCATATAAACTAGAATTCATGTAGTCTAATATTAGCATGGAGTCAAGTCACAGCAATCTAGTAAGGAAAAATGAAATACCTATATCAGTTAATTAATCAAACCTGTTTAAAACTATAGCAGCAATAACAATGACAAACACTAATGCTCAACACAGTTTCTTAAAATTTCTAAAGGTGCGTCTTAATTCCAAACATTCTTAAATTCCTGCTTATCTTCTTGAAAGAGTCTATGTTGCCTTATGTTGCCTTCCTGTTTTCCTCCTACGGCTGAACCCCCTCTCTCTCTTTCTGGTTCCCCACTGCTGCTTCTACCTGTGGAGACTACCTTAGCCTCTCAATCTAAAGGTTTCCTTTTCTCTCTCCCTATTTCTGGGATTCGAACATCTTGAATCTGGTCCAGCAGAAGACTCCTTACCCCTTAGCAGGGGTGAGGTAGAAAAAGCAAGTCTGCTTATTTCTCCTATCTTCACCACACAAAGAATTAAGAATAATGTGCTGAAAATAAAGACGTGGTATTTTGTATCAGAGGACCAGGGCTGAAGTCAATAATTCCAGTTCTTTCTAACTGGGTTACCTTGGGCAAATGAATTAAATGAACCACATGCTGGATTCCTCATCTGTTAAATGGAGATGGTAGTTATACTAACTTCACAATGAGGAGGGGCATGTGTGTGCTCACTTGCAAAGAGCCACATAAATGATAGTTATTGATCTTTAAAATTTTTTTTAGATTATTGACAGAGTCAGTTCATCAGGTTCTCTTGGGAAGAAACTTGTCCTCATTTTCTCATGAGATGCTGTCCTGACATTTCCAATGTTCTCCTGCAGCACTCCTGCTCAATCCGTATGAGGACGTACGAGGGAACGTGTGGGAACGTGTGAGGACTCTGGGCTGCCTGAACACTGTCTCTCTCCTGGGCCCTTGGTAACACTTTAATCTTTAGGATTTTCTTGTCCAAGACACATTGTTTAATTTAATGCTTTATTCTTCCTCTTTGTAACACTGCCACCATTGTTTCTTGAGATGCCTTCACGTCATTTTGTTAAGCTAAAGGCTCTTTTCCCACTTTAAGTTAAGCTTGTGCTACCACTGAAAACAACATCACACTGTCCCTTTTCTTTCAGCTCAATCTAAGATTGTTTAAATCAGTGACATACCCAAGTCCATTTAGGCTGCCGTAACAAAATACCATAGACTGGATAGTTTGCGAACAATAAATTTTATTTCTTATAGTTCTGAAGTCTGGAAGTCCCAGATCAGGATGATCAGATGGGGTCCCTCTGCAATGTCGCTACTTCTCATTGCATCCTCACAAGGTAGAAGGGGCTTGTGAGCTCTGTGGGGGTGTCTTAAGGGCATTCATATCCTTTATTCTCATTCATTCATCACAAAGACCCACCACCTAATACCATCATCTGAGGGGTTTGAATTTGAACATAAGAATTTTGAGGGGACACAAATATTCAGACCATAGCAACTCTGACTTTAAAAATGCAGATGGAAACTATCAGCTTCTCTTCCGAGGAGTACCAGCTGGAGTCGTCAGACCATTAAACCTACTGCTTTTCATCTATTTCCTGGCAAAGGGCCATTTAGGCTTGAGGAACCATATTTTAAATAGGTTCAGAGTACCTCTTGTGCCCTCTGACATCTATGTTAACAAGGTCGAAATCAAACTAGTAGCCAGGAAATGCTCATAATGGGGCTAAAAGTGACTTAACCTCTGACCTGATCCATTAATTGTTATTATCTATGTCTTAGTCATAGTTTTATCTATTAACTATTTCCCAAGGAAAAGACCTGTTTTGAGTCAATAGAATGGTTAAACCCATACCACTGATGTCATTATTCCTTAATCATTGAGATTCTAATTTAATTTATGTACTACTTTAGCTCAGGAAATTAACTGAATCAATTTGTTTTAGACAAATAATTGTAAAGTACAGATGTGTAGGAAGTCTTTTGAATTAAAAAGGAACATTACCTGACTTCATCCCATTTGTGATACTTGGCATTTTATTAATATCGTAGATGTGAAATCTGATTACCAAGACAGAAGTCACATTAAGTGGATGATATCAGCCTTTGATGAGGAGCACATCAGAGTAGCCGTGGACCCCATCTCTCTATGAGGGCGAGTGACTTGTCCTAGGCTGCCCACAGGCGGCATCTGGATGCCAGGGCATGAGGACAAGGAGCTGCTTAAAGCTCTTACCTACTTGCTGACAGTAGTTGTTAGCTCACTGCAGGGACTTCCATTCTGAAAACAGGCTGTCCTTGTACAGCACGTCCAGGGATGATGTAGTTTCAGGACTGGTTGTCAGGGGTGGGAGTAAGTGAGTCCCAGACGTACATGACACTCTGCAGTTCATAATGCTTCTGTGAAGAGGACACTGCATTATAGGAATGTGGGACTTAAATATTTCAGTTGGATAGCCCTTGGCAAGGTCTGAGAAGAAAATCATTTGAAAATTATTCTTAAATAAGCATATGATCTTGTTCCTACAGTTCCTGCCCCACTCCCAATCATGGACTTCAGAATCAATCTGACTTGCAACTTGTTTTCTAGTCAACCCTATTAATAGCTGTGAGACATAGGGCTTAGAGCATTACAATTCTGAGCCCAATTCACTTATTCAAAATGGAGCTCTGGTGTGTCTGTGTGTATTTAATAAGATAACAAGTCTAAACTATGGCCTGAAACTCAGGAGGTACTCAATATATGCAGTCTCTTTCCACCTTTAATTAATCTCATTCTTAGCGACTGGCTCCGTTTGACCCTGCAAAACTGTTTGTAACATATTTGTTGTAAGCAGTGTGTTTTCTAGGATACTGACAATGTGAATAACAGGAGCTCTGAATCAAAGTACCATTTATACAAGATTAGAAAGGGACAGACTCAGAGCTGAGGGGAAATAGATTAATTTCAGCTTCAATTTTTATAACTTTATTGGTGTGACATAGTACAAATGGGCTGTCAAGGCTAACAAATTAAGTGTTTGTGTCTAGGGACAGATTTTAGATCGCATCTCTCTCTCTGTCTCATTAGGTTTCCTCCCCTCCTCCACTCCTATATCTAATTCAGTATGGGTTGTAGATGTTTGGCTGCCGTTTTTTTTGTTTTTGTTTTTGTTTTATTTGCTGTTTCTCTCTTTGGAGAAAAGTATTTCTCCTAAGTTTAAAGACTATGACGTGAGGTACAGAGATGTGAAATATCTCAAAAGTGATGAAAAAGACAAAGCATTTAATAAACTGATTTTTAAAGACAGTCTAAAGGAGCTCTGATTATTGACTCTCAGGATAAGAGTTTAAAGGTGATAGAAAACAAAACAAGCCTGCAATAATTTATATACATATGCCGGTGAATACCTGTTTTCTATTTCCCTTCAAAGGGAGAGGAAAGGGGCTTCTTTTCAAAACTAACAGTCATTTGAATGTGACTTTGAAATGCAGCTCTTGCCTCTAATGGATAGCAGATACTGGAATTCAGCTAACAAATTAGCTTGTGAAATTTCTTTCTCAAAAGAACTTTGTTAAAAATAAGATTCACAGCTTTTCTGATGTGGATGAAGAGTATCCTGCTCAGTGGCAAATGAGATGGCCTTTTTTTTTTTTTTTTCTACGACCCATGGAGCAACCATCTAGGTACAACTTGGATTCAAACTAGGCTATTTTTTAAACTAGTTTAATTGTCTATAGCTTATGTAAAATTTAATTTGACAAAAGGGTTAGGCTGGTAAAGAGTTTCAAACCTACTTATCAAATAGGAAGAAGAAGACTTTACTTATTGTTGGCTAAAGGAAATGAAAACCGTGTACACAGTTATGATGCTATCTCGTATCCTTTTTGATTTAGTGTTCATCACATTCTTGGGAGGTAAGGATGATTGATTCCCATTTTCTTGATGAGAACACTGAAACTTAAGAGAAATAGATCACTTGTTCACACTGATCCCTGCTGACTCCATATCTTGTGCTTGCTCCATAGTCCCACATGGCCCCCACTCTAAGCATCCATGACTGAGGCCCTGAAGCCAGGTTGGCTGTGACCCTTATCTTCCTGGAGGACACCAGGGACTACCTAAGATGGAGATCACATTTGGAGGATGACTTTCGAAGAATTAACCTTCTCTCACATTTCCTATTTGTTTAGAAACAGTGTCTTGTGGGTCGCTAGTTAGAAAACACAGATCAGAGAGTTTAGTTAAGTAGCATTTACACTGATTTTTTACATTATATTTAGTAAATATTTTTCCAGTGGTTTATTCTTCATTTTTGTGAGATTATAAATAGATTTAAGAGCTTCCCTGGTAGCTCAGTTGGTAAAGAAACCGCCTGCAATACAGGAGACCCTGGGTTTGATTCCTGGGTCAGGAAAGATCCTCTGGAGAAGGGAACCACTACCCGCTCCAGTATTCTGGCCTGGAGAATTCCATGGACTGTATAGTCCATGGGGTCACAGAGAGTTGGACATTTTAATCAATATTAAAATGCAATCATTGCTATTTCTTAGTCTGTCAAACCATGTATTTTCAGATAGAGATTGTTGAATTATGGGAGCATTTCATCACTGGATTAAGCAATTTGAGAACATTTTCCAAGTGACAGTATTGTTGGGAAAGTAAAGAAAACAATGGGGAAAAATAAAGAAGAGAAACTAAGCAAAGAAAAACAACTAAGGGTGGTAGCACATAGCTTCTACACTGAGAAATCCATCTGATTTCAGGCAATATTTTAGAAACAAAGCCTCCTCAATTTATGGCTTTAACCCCAGACTAATCTGCAGCTTTGCTTGTACTCTCTTCTTGATCTTAGAAAATACATGTTTCAAAAATGCACCAAAATGATTCTGTATAGCAAAATCATTGCTTAGGAAAACTTTCAGAATGAAATTAGTTTATCTCTGTTAAAATATTTTGTGCTTCATTTCCTTTATATACTGCGAGGTGATAATTTGTTTATTTCTGGAATAATCATTTTCAAGGAAAGGTGGTACTTAAGGTAAAAATGAAATATGTGAAATTGGAAATTACCCACATGCCCAGTAACGATGGAATGGATCAATGTGTTATGCTTATACAGTGGAATACCACATAGCAAGTAGAATGAATATTTATCTCCAACTAAAGGAGTGAATCTCACAATAGTATGGTGAGCAAACAAAGCCAGACACCAATGAGTCCACAGTGCATAATTGTGTATGCTCCACAGTTCCATTTTTACAAAGGTCAAAAATTGGCAGAATTAATCTACACTGTATACTTTTCCAAGTCAGCATACAAGGAAGGAGATGGCAACTAGGAGGAGGCACAAGAGAAGTTTCTGAACACTGCTAATATTCTGATCTTTGGTTTGGGTGCTTAATATTATGGGTGTGATGGATTTGTGATAATCCACTGAGCTAAGCAGTCTGATTTTGTGCATATTTCTATGTCTTTGGTTCTTCAATTTAGGTTCACTAATAGTCCAATGTAAATTAGGCTCCTCTGTCCATGGAATTTTCCAGGTAAGAATACTGGAATGAACTGCCATTTCCTTCTCCAGATCTAAATAAAACAAGCCACTAAACACATAACAAAATTACTGATGGGAAGTTTAGGTATCAATAAGTCTTCTGAAATTAGATTATCATGAAGATAAGAATTATTTTATTTTATTGATTTTCCAGTGCATTTATTTTCAAATTATGTCATCTTTAAAATTAAAATTTATGTAATGATTTGTGATATCTTATTATAATTAGCAGTGATTTCTCTTAATTGTAAATGGTGCCTAGTTAATGATGTATTAGATCTGATGAAATATAGTATTAAAAACAGTTACATGAAATAAGTAAATGCCAAAAGGGCATATTGTTACTTGTACAGATGAATTCACTGCTTTTAATTTAAAAATACTACAGGAAAGTTTTATAGCATCTTATAACATTTTCACAAAATTTGATTGGAAGACTCAGTGTTAACTAAACCCCAAATACTTTTAAATCAGACAAAAATTTACCTAATTCTAAAATATATTCTGCTGCTGCTGCTAAGCTGCTTCAGTCATGTCCGACTCTTCTTGACCCCATGGACTGTAGCCTACCAGGTTCCTCCATCCATGGGATTTTCCAGGCAAGAGTACTGGAGTGGGTTGCTATTGCCTTCTCCAAAATATATTCTAAAAGTATAGAATTAAACTAAATAGATGAATAGTATCCAAAAAATAACCAAATACGTATGAGAATGTAGTGCATATTGAAAATGGCATTTAAAATCAGGGTGGAAAGTTCAGGAAAAAGGAAAGAGGGAAATGTGGCTAGCCCTTCAATCTGTCACTTTTAGTCTGTGTTTCCAGGAATTATGCATGAGAGACAGGAGATATCTGGGTTTTGGCTCATGACAGACAAGACTGTGGGTCTCCATGTCAAGGATAAGTACTTTTCTCCTTGGGAAGTGCTTGTGTTTGCCTGAGAACCATATGAGGTTCCTTTCCCTTCTGAGGTCTCAAATTAACTTCTGGAGAGGAAGTAGGCCAGCCTTCTATGAATGGATTAGTCCATCAACAGAGAATCCCAGCACTGAAAAATGACTTAAACAAATGAAAAATACTGCCTAAAAGTCAGCTTACTATATGTATTTCACTTTACACCTTTCCCAAATAATTTTTAAAAAGATCCTCTAACTCCTGATATTAACTGATGCTCTAAAACGTAAAGGAATTGGGAAGTGGGGGTGTAAAACTTGTACTTCTAACATATAATTGAAAGTAAAAGTGAAAGTCGCTCAGTCATGTCTGACTCTCTGTGATTCCATGGACTATACAGTCCATGGAATTCTCCTGGTCAGAATACTGGAGTGGGTAGCCTTTCCCTTCTCCAAGAGATCTTCCCAATCCAGGGATCGAACCCAGGTCTTCCACACTGCAGGGAGATTTTTTTACCAGCTGAGCCACAAGGGCATATAATTAGTTAAAGGGAAATGATAGGGAATGTCCATTTCCAGAAAAAAAACTATTTCTTATCAATGGAGTATATGAAACTCAGAGGACACTGCACTGATTGCTCTCTTGTCAGTTAAAAAAAAAAAAGTTAGGTCAGGAGAAAAAAACAAAAATTTCAATTACATTTACAGCAGCAGCTGAAGGGGAACAAAATCAATGAAAGGAGCATACTTATTAGAGACCTGCAGTTGCCATAAAACTGAAACTAAATCACAGTGACAGTGTCTGAACTTCAGATAAATTGCTTTGAATTCCGAATGGGAGCCTGGAGAAATAATGGAAATGATATTGCGGTTGGTGGAAAAAAGGGTTAGAACTTTTTATAGCCATTGCTTCTGTGGATCTTGTAGATATTGTCAAAATCAAATACTGATTTGTTATCTTTTATTTTTATTTTTTTGAAGAGGGGATTCTGTTGTTTCTCGAGGAGATAATTCCACATTCTACATTCTCCTGGCGTTGAAAGGCTGGAGAATTATGATGCTTACACATTCAGAGTAGAAGCAGAGCTGGCTGGAAACCCGAAGCCAAGGTGACCCCAGGGAGAAAGCTCTTTCTTCTGAAGAGAGGGCAGATTAAGAAAGGAGGTGATGTAGGACCAGCCAGTTCTGCCCTGCTCACTCAATAGACATACATCATTATGATCTAGAGGCTGCTCATAAGCTCCATCCTGCTTTGAAAGGCACGAGTCTTCCCCACTCCCAACTTTTGTGCTTCCTTGAGCTCCACCTTTCATCAGGCTCACCAGCTATGCTTCCTGGAGGGCTTTCAAGCTATGGCAAATGGTCCTGAAATGCTGCCTTTATATTTATTCAGCACAGACAACTTATCAGATTCAGAGGATGACACCAAGGATTTGCTCACAACAAACAGTGCAACATAAAAATGCATACAAATCACTGAGCTCATATTACCATCTATAAATATTACACCCATATAGAGAGAGTCTTCACAAAGAGCTTTTCTGATCTCAGGATCTTTCTTTCATAAGACCTCCTAGGATCTTGGTCATTTTAAAGTTTCTCCTCATTGAGAAGTGAAAGTAAAAGTGTTAGTTGCTCAGTTGTGCCTGACTCTTTGTGACCCCATGGACTGTAGCCCACCAGGCTCGTCTGCCCATGGAATTCTCCAGCCAAGAATACTGGAGTGGGTAGCCGTTCCCTTCTCCAGAGGATCTTTCGGACTCAGGGACTGAATTCAAGTCTCCTGCATTGTAGGCAGATTCTTTACTGCCTAAGCCACCTGGGAAGCCCTCTCCTCATTGAGGGTTCACCCAATTTACTGCTTTTAAGGGCAGGAAGATACAGAATAAAAACTAGAGGAAGAAGTCAGAAGAGGAATTTTATTTATATTTTCTAGGTAGAAGAGACTGAAGCATGTTTACAGGCAAAGAAGAAAGAGGTTGAGGAACAAGAAAGAATGGCAGTTAGTTACTAGGGCAGCATCTTTTGGGAAATATGAGTAGGCAAGGCATGAAACACAGTGGAGGGGTTTGTAATGCAAAGGGAATAGCCACAGACACCAAGAGGAAAGACGGATGCAGGGGAAAGAAGCAGGAGCTGAGGAAGTCCTCAGAAGATAAGCTTGCTTTTTCTTAGTGAAGAAAGAAAAGGCCACTCACCCAGGGTAAGGGATGAGGGGGTAGAATATTTGAGAAAGGGAAACGTTTGGTTTAAAAGATAAAGGGCTATTCACAAAGGACTTATTAGTCCTGTTTAAAGATTGGGTGAGATAGAAGATCATTCACTTCTAATTGTATCAATACATTCTATTGTAATTATTTTTTCTCATAGTGGAGTTAAGGCAAAATGTACAAGAAGCTGAGGGGATGGCTTGATTCTCAGTCACAAAAGCTCTGGGACAAGTGATTTGATTCGCTGTTGTACCCCTAGCACCTGGGATAGTGCCTGAATCAACTAAGTTCTCCATATGCATTTGATGATTGATTGAACTGAATGGATGAATAGGGCGAAATAGAAAACAAGAGCATTAGGGATAATCTTGAGTGATGAAACTTTTGATATTGGGTACAGACAGGACAAGAGATAAAGGGAAATGGATGATAGACTGGGAGAAAATGTAATGGCATAGAGGTTTTCTAAATACTAAATATACTAAAATAATTAAGGGAGGGATCTATAAGAATATTGGTTTGATGCTTAAGAACAGCATAATGGGTAATGGAATTGAAAACGTCACAGATAAATCACTTCAAGGTAATATTATATTGTTTTATCTTTGAACTTATTTATATGTCTTGTCTCCTTCACTGACGTGTAAGTTCTTTGAAAATGGGACCTTTTATTTTTGGTATTTTTCATAACACCTAGCACACAGTCAATAAAGAATGAATAAATGAATAGTAATACCTGCATAATATTGAGTCTCAGCTTCAGAGCTGACTTTCCATTCAACCACATGTCATTCATTCCCTCAACACCCCTGTACTTTAATTCTCTTGCCAGAAAAGCAAGTAAGTTACTTTTTTTCCCATCCATGCATTCCGTGAAAAATAATTCAATAACAGTGGTAAGTAACCCTAAGTTTCTGGTATTTTTGTTTTCAGAACTCAGTATGTAAAATACCAATTCATTTCTTAAATATTTTTATCTAGATCAAAGTATTTAATATTTTTCTATTACTTTAAAGATATACAGCTTCCTAGATCCCACTGGGAGAAGGCAATGGCAACCCACTTAAGTTCTCTTGCCTGGAAAATCTGATGGACAGAAGAGCCTGGTAGGCTGCAGTCCATGAGGTTGCTAAGATTTGGACACAATTGAGCGACTTCACTTTCACTTTTCACTTTCATGCATTGGAGAAGAAAATGGCAGCCCACTCCACTATTCTTGCCTGGAGAATCCCAGGGACAGAGGAGCCTAGTGGGCTGCCATCTATGGGATCACACAGAGTCGGACATGACTGAAGCAACTTAGCAGCAGCAGCAGCAGCAGCAAATCCCATTGTGGAAAAGACTACTGAAATTTGTCAGTAATTGTTCATTAAATAAGAATTTACAGAGCACCTATTGTGCTAATGAGCATGTAGAAAAGTGCCCACTGCAGATGGACATTGATAAGTGTTAGACATGATTTATGGGAAATAGATGGGGAAACAGTGGAAACAGTGTCAGAGTTCATTTTTGGGGCTCCAAAATCACTGCAGATGGTGACTGCAGCCATGAAATTAAAAGACGCTTTCTCCTTGGAAGAAAAGTTATGATCAACATAGATAGCATATTCAAAAGCAGAGACATTATTTTGCCGACTTAGGTCCGTCTAGTCAAGGCTATGGTTTTTCCAGTAGTCATGTAGGGATGTGAGAGTTGGACTGTGAAGAAGGCTGAGCACCGAAGAATTGATGCTTTTGAACTGTGGTGTTGGGGAAGACTCTTGAGATTCCCTTGACTACAAGGAGATCCAACCAGTCCATTCTGAAGGAGATCAACCCTGGGATTTCTTTGGAAGGAATAATGCTGAAACTCCAGTACTTTGGCCACCTCATGTGAAGAGTTGACTCATTGGAAAAGACTCTGATGCTGGGAAGGACTGGGGGCAGGAGAAGGGGACGACAGAGGATGAGATGGCTGGATGGCATCACTGACTCAATGGACGTGAATCTGAGTGAACTCCAGGAGTTGGTGATGGACAGGGAGGCCTGGCGTGCTGCGGTTCATGGGGTCGCAAAGAGTCGGACATGACTGAGCGACTGAATTGAACTGAACTGAACTGATGAGCCAACACTAATAGATACAAAATAATGATGAGCTATATGTGGTGATACATTATTACATCCTAAATCTCTTGGTGCACTGCTTTGATGCTGTGAGGATTTTAAGAAGCTGAGCTCAGTGAAGACTTGCATATGCAGATGGGAATTCACCAAAGAGATGGATTTGGTGGGGTTGAGGAATGGGTATTATCTGCAGAGATATGAATAGCATTCAAAAGAGGTGAGCAACAAAGTTCTAATATTACAATGTGTGTGTGTGTGTGTGTGTTTGCTTCTCTTAGCAGTAAGGGTATATAGAAATCTCAAATGCTACCTAGCCTGATGATGCCCATCATTCATCAAAGTGGGCTCTTGCAGCTATGTGTATAGTATGTGTCTTGTCTTAGTGGATTGGATCAAATTGGACCAAATACCTGAACCAAATTGAGTGGAATGAATTTGTTGTTAGACTCAAGAGACTTATGTTTGGTTATAGGGACAGAGGATAAAAAAATTCAGGCTTCAATGATTTCTCCTTCAGAGAGAAAAAAATGAGGTTTTGCAAAGAGATGGATGATTAAAAGACCTTGTTATTTTTATTTTTAAAATTTTTTTAATACTTTATTCTTTATTATAATACTGTATTTGTTTTGCCATACATTGACATGAATCAGCCACAGGTGTCCACGATCTCCCAATGCCGAAGCCCCCTCCCACCTCCCACCCCATATCATGTCCCTGAATCGTCCTGTGCACCAGCCCCATGCATCCTGCCTCCTGTATTGAACATAGACGCATTCCTGTTTTGGAGTTGGTCCTTTGTTTCCACTGTTCCCTTATTCTTTGGATGGTTGTGTAGTTGTACTGATATCCACTGTGTCACCCTTGATATTACTAATGTGGGTCTTCTGTTTTTATTCTTGTAAAATATTACTGAATTTTGTTAATCTTTTCAAAGAACCAAGTCTGTTTTATTGATTCCTTTCCCTATTATTTTCCCTCTAAGTGATTTTTATTTCATTAATTTCCACTTTAAGATTTATTATTTCCTTCCACTTGCTTGCTTTGGGCTTATTTTTCTCGGTTCTGTTTAATGCTATAGATTTTCCTCTCAGCACTGCTTTACCTTTGTTACACAAGTTTTGGTAGGCTGTCTCTTCATACAGAAGACTTATAAGCTTACTATTGTTTTTATATTATAATTTTGAGTGACCTATGGAAACTTTACCTTTTGTCATTTAAACTCCTCCATTTATAATTGTTTTAGATGATTCATCAATCTATATTTAGAACTACATATATACATATATACAGGAGTATAATTGCTGTGTCATATGACAGTTCTTTTTTCAGCTTTTTGAGCAACCTCCATACTGTTTTCCACAGTGTCTGCACCAGTTTACATTCCCACTAACAGTATACAAAGGTTCTCCATTAACCACATCCTCTCCATTTATGCCCATGTTCTTTTTGATGACAGTCATTCTGACAGATGTGAGGTGATATCTTGCTAAGGTTTTGATTTCCGTTTCTATGATTAATGATGTTGAGCATCTGTTCATGTGCCTGTTGGCAATTTTTATGTCTGATTTGGAAAAATGTCTCTGGTTTTCTGCCCATTTTTAAACTGCATTGTTTGTTTGTTGGGTTGTATGAACTTTTTATAAATTTGCATAGTTATAGTTTTATAATTGGAAGATATTTTCTCTTATTTCATAGATTGTCTTTTCACTCATCCAATGACTTCCTTTGCTGTGCAAAAGATTTAAGTTTTAGGCCCCATTTCTTTTTCCTGTTTCCTTTGCCTTAGGAGACAGATCTAAAAATATTGCTATGATTTATGTCAAAGAATGTTCCACCTATGTTTTATTCTAGGATTTTTATGGTTTCTGGTCTTGCTGTTAGGTTGTTAATCCATTTTGAGTTTATTTTTATATATGGTGTGAGTGAATTTCTAATTTGATTCTTCTACATGTAGCTGTCCAGCTTGCCCAGCACCATTTATGGGAGAGACCGTATTTTCTTCATTGTATAGTCTTGTGTCTTTTATAGATTGACCACAAACATGTGGGTTTCTTTTTGGATTCTGTATTCTGTTCCATTGATCTATGTGTTTGTTTTGTGCCAGTAACATATGATTTTGATGACTGTAGCTTTGTAGTGTAGTCTGAAGTCAGGGAATATTATAACCTCAAGTTCTTTCTCAAGATTACTTTTGGTATTTGTGTCTTTTGTGTTTCCCACACAAATTTTACAATTATTTGTTCTAGTTACATGAAAAGTATCTGGGTATTTTGATAGGAATTATATTAAATCTGTAGATTACCTTGGGTAGTATTGTCACTTTAACGATATTAATTCTTGCAGAACATGAACTTGGTATAGCTTGCTATTTCTTTGTGTCATCTTCCGTTTCTTTTGTCAATGTCTTAAAGTTTTCTGAGTATAGGTTTTCCCCCTTTAGATAGGTTTATTGCTAGATACTTTATTCTGTTTGATATAATTATAAATTGGATTGTTTCCTTAATCTCTCTTTCAGATAGTTCATTGTTAGTGTATGGAAATGAGATTGATCTCTGTATATTAATATTATTTCCTAAAACTTTACTGAATTCATTGATGAGCAATAGTAGTTTTTCTGTGGTATCTTGTTAACTTTTATAGTATCATGTCATATGCCAACAATGACAGTCTTACTTCTTTCTCTCCAGTTTAGATTCCTTTTTATATCTTGTCTGATTGCTGTGGCTAGGAATTCCAAAACCATGTTGAAAAAAAGTGGCAAGAGAGGTGGTCCTTGTTTTGTTCCTGATCTTAGAGGAACTGTTTTCAGCTTTTCACCATCAAGGATGATTTTGGCTGTAGGTTTGTCTTGGCCTTTTTTATATTGAATTGTGTTTTCTCTATACCCACTTTATTAAAGCTTTTATTATAAATGGATGATGAACTTCATCAAAAGCTGTTTCTGCATCTGTTAAGATAATTTTCATTTCTGTTTTTTATTAATGTGGTGTTTTACAATGTTTGATTTGTAAATAATGAACCATCCCTGTTTCCCTGAATTACATACCATTTGATTATGGAGTATCATTCTTTTAATATGAATTCCATTTGCTGTTATTTATTGGGAAATTTTGCATCTATGTTCATTGGCCTGTAATCTCCTTATTTGTGATTTTTTTTTTTTTTTGGTTTGGTATGTGAGCAATGCCAATTGACCTCATAGAATAAGTTTGGAAATGTTCCTTCCTCTGCAATTTTTTGAATAGTTTGAGAAGGCTAGGTCTTAAATCATCTCTACATGTTTAGTAGAATTGTGTGAAGCCCTCTGGTCCTCACATTTTGTTGTTGGATATTTCTAAGTTATTGATTTCGGTTCATTACTAGTAATTGGTCTGTTTCTATTGTTTGTTCCTTCTTGATTCAGTCTTGGGAAATTATGCAGTTGCAGTTGTTCTCCTGTTTGTGGTTCACACACTTGGGAATATGGGGCTTAACTCTATTATGACTCTGCCCTCCTATTGTCTCATTGTGGTTCCTTCTTCATCATATCTTTAGTTGCAGATCTTTTCTGATAGATGGTTGTTCTATAAATAGTGGTAATTTTGTTGTGCCCCTGAAAGGAGGTGAGCTCAGGGTCTTTCTACTCCACCACATTTGTTGATCTTTCCATTTAAAAATGTCTCGATTTCCCCTTTATTCCTGAAGAATATTTTTGATGGGTAAATATCTAAGTTGATCCTTTAGCACCTGAGCAATATTGTGCTACTGCCTTTTGACATCTATAATTTTTAATGAGAAAGTTGTCATTCAAATAGATTTTTTTATATATAGCTAAGGTGTCATTTGTCTCTTTCTGCTTTTAAAATTTTTTCTCTGTTTAATTTTCCCGAGTTCTCTTATGATGTGTCATGGAATGAGTTCCCTTGCATTATCCTACCCTTCACTGTTTATTGAATCTGTAGGTTTATGTCTCTTGCTAAATTGAGAAATTTTTAGGAAATTAGTTTTTGCTGATACTTTCTGTTTCTTTTTGCCTTGCTGCTTTCATGGGCACAACAAAATAGCAACTATTTGTAGAACAGCCATCTACCAGGAAAGATCTTTTGCAATTAAAGATATGAACAAGGAACTACAACCACATTAATTGTGTAATGATAATTGCTCTTTGAAGGTTTTTTTTTTCCTCCTCTCATGACAGTTTTAACATCGTTGTCAAATAATTCCAACATCTTGTCTGCTCAGTGTTGGCAATCTGTTGATTGTCTTTTATTGTTAAATTTGTGATCTTCCTGATTCTTGGTACAAGGAATGATTTTTGGTTGAAAGTTGCACAGTTTAGTGGTATGCGTACCTCAGTTTACTGAACTCTTCTGTTTTGACTGGCTTCCTTTCACACTACACCTGAGATGATGTATGTTTGTTGATGATGTCTGATATTCTTTTCAAGTATGGAATAATGTCCAGTTGCACTCTGCTGACAATCAAGGATCGGCGAGGGGATGTTCCTCATTATTGCCAGGTTGGGGTGGAAGTCTAGAATCCACGTATGATCTCCACTGACAACAGCACTCTTGGGGAAGGACTAGTTCTCTTCCGTCAGTGATGAAAGTTCCAGCTTTCTCATTTGCCTCATTTATCACAATCCATCAGGCCACTGTGATGCCTCATTATAACCTGTGCATGCTGGAAGTCCAAGCATTTCACTCAGCCCTAGCTGGCATGCATGCTGTTGTACCACAGCTCTTTCTGTGCTATTTGGCTGGGTAATAGTGGCTATTGTCTAAATTCTTCTATCTTGCTAAGCTATCTTTTTCCTAATTGTTTGCCGAGAGAGGACAGTCTTTGCTTGCCTGTGCTTTGTGGCATTTCTGGTTTAATGGCTTCTTCAGCTTGGTATATGCTGTCACTTTAGTCATGTCTGACTCTTTGTGACCCAATGGACTGTGGCCCACCAGGCTTCTCTGTCCATGGGGATTCTACAGGCAAGCATACTGGAGTAGGTTGCCATTTCCTCCTCTAGGGATCTTCCCAGCCCAGGGAATGAACCCATGTCTCCTGTGGCTCCTGCATTGCAGGCAGATTCTTTACTGCTGAGGCACTGGGGAAGCCCTAGCCTGGTATATATGGGGCAAAACAAAAAACTGGGGAACACACTATTGTATTGATTTCTGGGCCCTGAGCTGCATACACTGTCTACTTTATTTTCTCCAGCTTTCAGACTGTTCTTATATTTGTGTTATATACAATGTGCAGGATTTTTAGTTATATTTAGCAATAAAAATATAGAAAAAGTATGTCTGCAACATCTTTCTCCTTTAATATATTTTTATTGAAAGTTTTTTTTTTTTTGCTATTTTAAATCTCTGTTTATGCCTTGTTAATAATGCCCTGAATTTATGTGGCAGTCAATATGAAAAATGTCATTGATGCTGATGCTATTGTTAAGTTATTTCTGAAGATAAAGACATTTTATTACCTTGCCGAATGGAAATAGAGATAATTGGTTTGTGGTCTCCTAATGTGAGTCTGTGAGAGTCAGATAGCACATGAGAGGATATATGAAGTAGTGTTTGTTATCAGCCTAATGAAAAACTAGGGGAAATGGCATGCTCCTGCTAAAAGACTGTCATTGCTTGAATTTAGCTTTGACACATTTAGGAATCACTCGTTTAGAATGACATGCTTGTGGGTTCCTTGCTCATGGGTGACTGTTGATTTAGGCCATGTCTCTGGATCCTACTTGGAGGGTGTAAATATTGTTCTAACACATCCTTCTTTATGTCTCTGAGAATATCCTTCATGATGTTGCTACTTTTATGTATTCCTAAAACTTGAAGACAATTTCCAGTTTTTCTTCACTTTATTTTACACATCTCCTGTACTCCCAGTTAGATTTCATCTAAAGCAAGGAAGAGTAAATATGCATATATTTTTCTTTTAATAGTGAAGTTGCAATGAACTCTTTCAAACTTATTTGCAAGTTTACTTCCCTGGGCTATATTCCCAAAGAAAGTTTACTTGAATTTACATAAGACCATAATGTTTGTCTTAAAAGATCTCAAGACTTCCTAGAATTGCTAGGAACATATTCACTGAATTTCCCCAAGAGGAACTAACTCTAGGCAAAGCTCCTAAACTCAGAGACTCAAATCTTTCCTGCTAGCTCATTTTCTCTGGAGGAAGCTTTCTAATTTATTTTCCATCTGGAGGACTTTGCTGAGATAGAGTTCATAGCAGTGCATCCTTGTGGCATATATCAGTGTCCTGGCATATAACCTGCCTGTGGATAGATTTCATCAGAACTAATGCGAAGATGAATGTGTTTACCTCTGAATACAGAGCTGCTTCTCACTAAAATTTGCTCTTTCATTTAGACAGAAGTCAAAGGGCACATTTAATTTATACCATGGACAGATTGAGAGTAACCAAGATGCAAATTTAGTAATTATGATTTCTGTAATTTAAAAAAAAAAATCACAAAGTAATCCCAGGCTTATGCTAGAATGAACAACTTCTATATATTTCAGTTTGTTGGCTGTATCTCAGGAATAAATGGATTTACTAGTTGTGTCAAAAGCTCCATATTGAAAAGTGGTAAATTTTTCTTGGGTTTTGTGCACCTGTATAATGTCCCACACAACTAATGACATGCTCTGTGCACTGTGATAAGATTTATTGACTTAGGATCAAAATATTAGCAGGAGGAATGAGATATCTCAAAGCCTGAGTGGTTGTTCATCCAAGAATGGTTCCTGGCCAGCAGGTTGGATATGCCATGAAGAGCCCTCCACTATGGGAGCCCACCAACTTCCATAGGTTTAGACTAGTCCTCTTGGGTATGGATGAAATAGTTACTAAATAAAAGTAGCTGCAGTAGGTTATCTGAAGGCCCACAAGACAACCTTGAGAGATCTTGGGAGCTTAGCTTGGAATTTTTGTATCAAGGTCACTAACATCAACCAGAGACCTTGCTGTATTTCTCTAGCCATGGAGTACACCTGGGCCAGACTTCAAGAAAAAGGGCAAAAAGGTATTTTCAGTTTTCTTCCAAGACAAAAGCCTTTTGTGTCTTACTGGATTAAAATCATAATTCACGATTTGGACTTGGAGATTCTCAGGCTTCTGGCAGATTGGTCTCATCCTCTTTCTTTCCCAACATGTGAAGGTGCTCTCAGAGCATCTTGCTCCAAGTGCCAGGTCGATGCTCCATTAATCTCTGTTTCTGAGCGCTCTCCTCAGATGTAAGTTGGCTTTATACAACACATTTTAGTTAGGTTTTCTTTTAAAGAAGAGCCCTATGTGTGATGACTACCTATTAGGCATTAGTAAATGTTTAACATGAATTAACTGCTTCAAGTCTCATAATGCTAGGATGGAGGTATTTATTAACTTTGTTTAGACATAAAGAATTGTGATACAAAGAGGTTACATACTTGCCCAAAGTCAGATAGCAAGTAATAGTGATGTGTCCTTCTGTCATAGACTTACACAAAGGTGGAGATGATACATAAACAAGAACCTTGGAGATTAAAAAGTGCTATGAAGGGAATAAAACAAAGGGATATCATAGCGTCTCTAGAAGGAGTGTTAGTTTACTCCAGGTGGTCAGGATAAGTCTCATGAAGAGGTGGCACAGAATCTGAGAATTGGTCTATTAAAAGGAGCCAGTTCAGAGAGGGTTGGGGGCTGAATCTTATAGGAAGGAGAGAAGGTCAGGAGCCTTAAGAAGGAAATGAAGCTAGTGTGTTTGAGAAAGACAAAGGAGACCAGACATGGGGAAGAAAGAGACAACTATAAGGGGTGAGGTGGGGGAGGTCAGACTTAATTAAGGGGTTGGTATTTTAGTTGTAAACAACAACCACCACTCAACTCTATATGACATTTTCTATGCACCAAACACTGTAGAGGCAACTTTATACATATGTCATTTCATCTTAGCTGTTGAATAAGGTAGTATCATTACTAGTCTCATTTTACAGATGAGAAAACCAAAGCACGGAGGGTAAAGAGTAGTTGGGAATGGAGTGGGAAATGATTAAAGGAACTGGAGCAGAGGAGTAACAAAATCTGATGTTAAAAATAGCACTGTGGCTTCTTTGTGGAAAATAGTTTAGGGCCTCTAGGTGAAACCAACTAGAACATACTAGCGAGAGAGGATGGTAGACTATTCTAGGATGTTATTAATAAAAGAGAAATTGAACCAAAGGGTTTGGCATATTTTGTACCTGCTACTGGAGTGGACACAGATGAGATTAAACGAGAAATCAAGTCTGACTTCTGGGTTTGTTTGAACAACGGGTGGATGGGAAGGTCATATATTGAAGAAAATGATAGGGAAGACAGGGGGAGCATGTTAAGACAAAATGATTTGGCCATGTTAAGATAGTGGCACTTTTTAGACATCTGGAGAGAATATTAACGGAAAGATGGATCTATGAAGTTTGGAACTCATAGGAGATATAATGCAATAACGGTGCACACACCAGTCAAAGGCTTTGGTGAAACTATGTTTCCATCAATAATCCTGGGGTCAAAGTTTTTGTGGTAGAAGCCTGAATGGGGAGTTTCCGCTCTTTATTTAAGGACTTGTTAGGGATTCAAGTGTTTCTTCTAATGAAAAAAAAAAAAAAATTTGTGTTCCTACTGAAATGTTCTTCCTAGTGTCAGGAGGAGGAGAAGGCTTTTTAGTTTTTTTTTTTTTTTTTTCTGGATACGTTCAGCTACAGGATCTCACATTCTAGGATTTCATCGCTCCTGACATCAGTCAGCACAGTTTTACAGAAGTTCAAGGAGAATGTTGTTTAAAAGCACGTTCAGATTAGCCTGCTCATGAGAACAGGAAGGGTGCAAGGTGAGTATGAACTTCTGAAAGGTGACAGCTGCCCAAACACAAGTGGTGTTTTCAAAGAGAGTTCAATTGGAACCAATTATACAGAGTGAAGTAAGCCAGAAAGAAAAACACCAATACAGTATACTGACACATATATATGGAATTTAGAAGACAGTAATGATGACCCTGTATGTGAGACAACCAAGAGACACAGAGGTATAGAGTGGACTTTTGGACTCTGAGGGAGAGGGAAAGGGTGGGGTGGTTTGGGAGAATGGCAATGAAACATGTATATTTTCGTGTAAGAAACGAAGCGCCAATCTATGTTCAATGTAGGATGCAGGATGCATGGGGCTGATGCACAGGATGATTCAAGTAGAGGATGTGGGGTGGGAGGTGGGAGGGGGCTTCGGCATTGGGAAATTGTGTTCACCTATGGCTGATTCGTGTCAATGTATGGCAAAACAAATACAGTATTGTAATTAAAAAAAAAAGAATGAATTAAAAAGTGAATTAAAAAAAAAAAAACAAAGAGAGTTCAAAGTGAGCGTATTTAAAATGGACATTGCTAAGTTAGGGATTTTCTTTGTTCTCTGACATAAATAGAGCGATGATTATTTTCATGAGGTCCTAGCTTATAGCTTGTTTATTTATGCCTAGCTTGTGTTTGATTCAACATTACTCAGTTTTTCACCAATGAATTGAGAAATAAAACAGAAGCTACAAATAAAAAGTCTCAAGTTTAAGAATCTGTAAATGCAGGTTGATCTATGTTTATTAGCTACTTAAGAATTATTGGCATATTTTGGAGGTTGAGAGATGCAATTAAGAGATTCTTAGGATAATTTATAATACTCAATTGTTCATTAACATTTTCCTCTTTAAATAATGGGCTCAATAGCTCATTTCCAAAAACTTGTCAGTGATTTTCTGTGTCCTATGCTTTGCAGTTATGTCTTAGTAAAGGCAACTTGACAAACAAAATCACCTGGGTTGGGTAGGATATTTGTCAATATTAGATTTATGGGGGATGATGTCTGCCCCAGTCATGCTACTGTTCTTAAGTCTTGGCACCCAGTCCATCAATCTGCCCATAAAAGGACAACCCTATTTCTAAAGTGACAGGTTCTATTTGTAGTTGTGCAGGCAGTTAGCAAAGCTACCTATGAAATACACTGGAGAGGAAGAGGTGAGAGATTGGGGTATAAATTTGTTAAGATCGTCAGAAGAGCTCAGTTTTCTAAATAGAGCTAGATATTATCCCACCTCTCAGGACAATAAAAACATTTCCAGGAGACAATCCTTTTAATTCTCCCTCCCCTCCCTGCCCTCCCTAGCCTACATAAGCCCACAGCAGCTTGGCAATTTATCAGCAGATTGACTCCTATTACCATTGACAAGAGAAAAACATTCAGAGAGCAATGGGTCTATGTGGTGTTTTCCGCATATTGTGGACTATAGTGTGGTTGATGGCTTTTGCATCTGTTTCTGTTGTGATAAGACTCATGTTTTTCTCTCCACTTAATCCTTCTTGGCACAAGACCCTTTTCCACCTCTTCCATGAGGCCTCAGTCCACATAAAGATAGGATAATACAAGGAAATTTAGCTAGAAAGAAGAAAAATAATTTAATATGTTAAAATATACCAGAGTCTTACTGAAAATGATAGATAGTATTAGCCAGAGAAAGATGAGTTTCTGTAGTAGCTCTTTCATTTTGAGGTTAGGTCTGACAGGATCATTTCTCTTCATTTCTTCCCCGTATAGGTGAGACCTGAAAAGTGGACCATCCTCACCTAAGGAAGGCACATGAGCGTTTTAGTAACCCTAACCCTGTCATGCCTATCAGACCCCACTCCCAAAGCCACAATAAACCACAAGAAACAAGCAAGGAAACCCTGTTTATTATTAAAATTCTTTCATAAATGAAGCATAATGTGTCTACTAGACTCCACCTCCCATCCCACTATCACTTAACAGATTATTGCTTCTAAATAACATCTGTCTAGAGATTCTGGTAGCCTCAACTCCTACCTGTTCCATTGGGCAAAAACCCTGCCTTAATGGCAACTGAGGGCAACAGCCATGGGTGGAAAGGGCTGAGACCACCTGGACAGTGAAAATCTGAGGCACCATATAGGAGCACAGAGGTGGGGACTGAGGTCAGGGAGTAGTTTCTCTTTAAGGTCTGCAGAGGTAGGCTCTGAATGAACTGAGGAATGACTGGGAGAGAAATAAAAGAACTATTTTGCACATTTATCAAAACTTTGTTTATGCTTGGTTATTTAATTGTGATTGCTTATAAATAATGGTGGAGAAGGAAATGGCAACCCACTCCTGTATTCTTGCCTGGGACGTTTCATGGACAGAAGAACCTGGAAGGCTACAGTCCGTGGGGTTGCAAGGAGTCAGACACAGCTAAGCACACTAGCACAACACACACGTAACAGGCTGGCCCAGTCCACTCTTCCACACGGTAAAGGCACAGCCACAGGGGTCACGTCATTGTAGATACTGAAATGGTAAACAGTGGTTGCTAAAGCTGGCCAAGATGCTTTGAGTTTGTCACTCACTTGAAGCGAGGGAAAAATGCCTTTTTGCTTCTCAGATCTTGAATTGGTCTGTGAGTTGATTTGGTGGACTTTCATTTCTTCAAATATAAATTAGGGGCATTGGATCAGATAACTCCTCAAGTGCCTCCATGTCCTCCAAATTTTCTGCGCTTGACTTTGTGTTCTGGCTAGAATTTACCTGCCATAGGCTATACTTGCCACTTGTTAGTTGAGTATTGTATAGTGATTATTTACACCTAAAACTTGGTTTTCCTAAGGAGTTTAATTGAGATACTAATAGCTTACTTTCACAGTGAAATGAAATGATATGATGGTGGCACAGCACCAAATCATGGAGGTCTTCACGTAATGGTTACTGTGTATATTGGTCTATGACCACCATACATTTAAACTTGGTGGGTTTTCATAAAGTAAGATAATACCAAGATTTTCTCTGAAGTTATATGATTTCTCTGCTTCTCTTCAGTATAGTCAATATAATTATGAAGGATGTAATATTTTGTAGGATATTTGATTTTTTTTAAAGATCTTTCTACATTTCTAATACACAGTTCTAGTACTATACATTTTTCTTCTATTACTATTATTTTTACTTTACAATATTGTATTGGTTTTGCCACACATCAACATGAATCCACATGGAGAATATTTGATTTTAAAAGTATTCCTTAGAATTTTTTTTTTTTTCTGGGCACTTTATAGTTCTTTATTCAGTGACTTGAATTTGATGCTACAACTTTAAGTGCATTGAAAGATTAAACTAAACGGGTGACAAGTAAAGAAGTGGTCGTGGAAGTAAAGTGGTTTATCCTTTATTTAAGCAAATAAACTTTTTTTTTTTTTTTAACTTACAGATATTAGAGTTACTGTGCTTTAACTTGAGTTTGGGTGAACTCCGGGAGTTGGTGATGGACAGGGAGGCCTGACGTGCTGCAAATCATGGGGTGGCAAAGAGTCGGACATGACTGAACGACTGAACTGAACTGAAGGGACTACATTTATGCTCATTTTTTGGGGGATGGTATTAGGTTCTGATGTGAGCCAGTCTCCCATACTTCTGAGCTCACAAAGAATCTTTTATTAAATGAATGAACTACAGTCACAAATGGATTTAGAAGAAATGGGGGAAAGTAGACATCAGTTCAGTTCAGGTCAGTCACTCAAGTCGTGTCTGACTCTTCACAGCCCCATGAATCGCAGCACGCCAGGCCTCCCTGTCCATCACCAGCTCCCAGAGTTCACTCAGACTCACGTCCATCGAGTCCGTGATGCCATCCAGCCATCTCATCCTCTGTCGTCCCCTTCTCCTCCTGCCCCCATCCCTCCCAGCATCAGAGTCTTTTCCAGTGAGTCAACTCTTCGCATGAGGTGGCCAAAGTACTGGAGTTTCAGCTTTAGCATCATTCCTTCCAAAGAAATCCCAGGGCTGATCTCCTTTAGAATGGACTGGTTGGATCTCCTTGCAGTCCAAGGGACTCTCAAGAGTCTTCTCCAACACCAAGATGAACTAGTGTGGAAAGGAGTACAGAACAAGGCGACATTGATACTAGGCAAATGGCAACTTGGTAGCCCGGTGTTTGTTGGAATTACCTTTAAAATTTCAATAATAGCTCTATCAGGAACTATTTGAAATAGTTTTACTGTAATACTTTAAATGTAAAACTATTTTACTAATTAGATAGTTAAGATAGAGCCATAGTTTACTCTTCATATTTCTCAGAAACCAGTATCTAAAATGCAAAACATTTCAGAAGACCTAAAGTCTCCCATGCGTGTAAAGTTTTTGTTTCACTGTCATGATGACCTAAACTTTGTTTGACTTGGTTATTATATTTAAAACTTGAGATATTTCAAACAAAATACAACTTTGTTTTATTTGCTTAAAAATTTAATTTAGTATATATTTTAAAAAATTATGTAGTTTTTATTTTATATTGGAGTATAGCTGATTTGCAATGTTGTGTTATTTTCAGGTGTACAGCAATGTGATTCAGTTACAGACATAAATATATGCATTCTTTTACAGATTCCTTTTTCAAATAGGTTATTCCATAGGTTATTCCATTTCAAATAGGTTATTAATGGAGTTCCCTGTGCTATACATTGGGTCCTTGATTATTATCTGTTTTATATATAATAGTATGTATATATTCATCCTAATCTTCTAGTTTATCTCCCCCAAACCTTCCCTTTTGGTAACTATATGTTTGTTTTCTATGTGAGTCAGCTCTTTCTCTTTATAGAACATTCTTACAGAGCTAGAGCCATGCCACGACTGCCTCTGTGCACAGGGCTTATAGTCTGAGGAGTGAGTGAGTGAGTGAAGTCGCTCAGTCGTGTCTGACTCTTTGCGACCCTATGGACTGTAGCCTACCATGCTCCTTCATCCGTGGGATTTTCCAGGCAAGAGTACTGGAGTGGGTTGCCATTTCCTCCTCCAGAGGATCTTCCCATCCCAGGGATCGAACCTGGGTCTCCTCATTGTAGGCAGACGCCTTACTGTCTGAACCACCAGGGAAGTCAGTCTGTGGGGATGGCTGTAATTCCCACCACTCCCTAGTGATTTTCCCTAGCTGAGGTCAAGGGCCATTTATCTCCTTTAGTGGCTCTTGCTCGTCTGTGTTTCTTACAACTGAATCATGCCATTTTATTTATCTTTATGACTTGCTTAATCCCTGTGGTCCTCTGTGTGTGCATCGTGAGCAAAATGGCGTATCCATTTTTAGTATATGTTTTTATGCTTACCTTGCCTGTGTCTTTCATTTAAATGTTATTGCAGGTAAAGAGTGCTTTTCAGTGATGCATGCATTTTAAAGAAGGAAAGATTGGCCTTGGCAGAAAACTAGTAAAGAGATAAGTATGGGTGAACATAACTGGAGCATTTGCCGATGCTCTTCTCTAGACCATTCCTAATGGATACACAGTTTCATCAAGACATGTTGAAGGGGCTCAAACTCCAGCATGCTTTTATGAGATTTTCCATATTGATGTAAAGATCCTAGAACAATAATTTTATTTGTTAGCATGCTTACACATCTGTCTTCCTAGCTGAGATGAGTAAAGTATACAGGAAACACATTACAGATAGTAAGCCAGAGAAAGACCGGGGCTTCCCAGGTGGTGTTTTGGTAAAGAATCCTGCTCATGCAGGAGACACAAGATACGTGGGTTCAATCCTGAGTTGGGAAGATCCTCTGGATTAGGAAGTGGCCACTCAGTCCAGTGTTCTTACCTGGCAAATTCCATGGACAGAGGAGCCTGGTGGGCTACAGTCCATGGGGTTGCAAAGAGTCGGACATGACTGAGTGCCCCCCACTGCCCACAAACTGGAGCACATAGTGTGCAGTGCAAATGGACATTTCAGTGCATCAGCTAATCAATTCATGAGTGTTTACCCTGTGGCTCTTCTGTATAAGTTCTGTTAGTTACACACTCACTGTCTGGTATAATCAGAAAGCTGATGTTTTATCTTTTAATTATAAGAAAAAGGGTTAATAAAATTAGTTTTTAACCAGAAACTCTGAATGACCTAATGATAAAAGTAGTGATTTTCATAGGACAGTTTTACTTCTAACAGCAGAATTGGTTTTTATTCTATAGTTTCAGACTTGCCACAGTACTTTAACTTCAATGAAGGTATGGTCTCAAGTCTTCAGAAAACAAGTTCTGTTAGTTTTATAGTCAAGAGGAATTTTCTTTGCTTTTTCTACTTTACCAGTGAAGAAACCAAACTGGGCTTCTATGGAAGGCAATTTATTGTTTTAGGCAATTCAGTTATGGCACAAATGTGTATGAGCAGAGAATTTCTGCTTCTGAGACAAAAGCAACACTATAATAAAACCTATCCTAAGTGTTACCTGTATCAGACAGCACTTGCTTTCTATTATTCCATATTGGCCTGTTTGTTCTTTGAAATGTCATCAATGACTCTCATAGGGGAACTAATCTATTTTAACTAGTCTCAGGTAGTCACTTTCATCTTGGGTTCATGTTACTCCTTTTTCACTCTTCATTTTACCTCTGAATTTATAGTTATCAGGTTTATCAAAGTGACCCAGAGGTCTGGTCATAACATGTAGAATCAATGGAAATGCTGCTGAATCTGTCATCTGCCATGTCTCTAGAAAAACTAATTTCTCTTCCATCTCTGATCTTAAACTAACTTAGCTTTGAATATTAAATATTAACATTTATTTGGCTAAAGACAAAATTAAGAGAGTAACTTGTTCTTGGCAGCTGAAGATTTTCATATATAGAAATATCTTCTAGTAATGAATTTCTTTACCTTTCACTATCTTAAAAACAGAAAACAAGCATGCATAGAGACCCAGGCAAAGACTTGTTTAAGCAAAACAGTGTAACAACTATAAACAGAGGACCAGAAGAGGATTAATATGGGTCTCTGTGATAGTCTCACTAATTTCAGGTTTCTTTGTAATAGTGATAGCCTTCTCTCTATCTTCTTTAAATATTTTTCTGCATTTCATTCTGATTGCAATGGTGCCATTGGCATGTTAAGGCTTTAGGTCTGGGGTTTCTACAACATTATCTTGGTCTATGGAGCGAGGAAGTCTACAGTGAGTCATAGCCTCCTCATGTACACAGTTAGCCACACATGGTGTTTGATTTAATATTTTGTAAAAGAAGGACCAAGAATAAGAATCTAGCATTTTATTTGGTAAAGCATTATACCATCACATACTTAAAGTACACCTGATAATCCTCATTTTAATAAGGGGAAAACATTTGGAAGAGCACATCAAAGGAAAAAATAATCTCAAATTGGAGTTACCTTGATCTTAAGAAGAGTATAAACAATTTATTGCAGGCATTTATCAGACAGTTAAGTATACAGAAAAACTAATCAAGGTTTCATATAGTCTAAGAAATACACAACCGTCATTAACATACAACCAATCACCAGTATGTGGAATCACTTGGATCTAGCATATTTCCTTCTCTCAGTCCTGTTCCTCTGACATCCTATAGTCACTTACCCTGGAGGTCAGATTTAGGTAAAATCCAGTACATACTCAGTTTACACCATAAGAGGGCACAGTTTTGTACTCTACGTAGTTTAAAAAAGATAGTATTTTGCATCTTGTAACCTTAGGGACAAAAGTTCCAGTGCTCAGTAATTATGTTGTGCAATTCCAGGGAGCTCCACCTATGTGATATCCTACTTACATAGACCGGAGCAGACTTTTGCAACCTATTGACATTTTATGGGAGGATTTAGTTTCAGGGAAAATGAATCACTTAAGATGAATCCTCAGGGAATCTTTTCAATAAAGACCCTTTGGAAATCACTCTCCTCAAAAACAAAAAAAATGTTGCTGTTCCTAAAATGCGTGACAATTAAACACTATGGAATCTCAGAACCAAGTAGTCAGACAGCCTCAGAATTGTCAAGAATTAGGGCATTGTTTGTTCAGGTAAAAAAATGTCTACAATCTATCAAAATATAAAATGAGTCACAGTTTAAATATTCATTAATTGAAATTGTATTTTATCAATCATAAAGGCATTTCAGTGAACTTTATATATAATACTACTTATATGTATAAAATTAGGCTACACAATGTTTGTTTCAAGGTCTCATGGTTTTCTCTGTGATCTGGTCTGCCAGAGGTTCAGGATCGCTTGGTTGGGAATTGTTGGGGTAAAACAATAAATAGAAACAAGGGACTATTCAGATTTTGTTTCATTTTTTACTACAAAGAAAATATAAAAAATTTCTGGATAATATTATTTAATGGACTAAGAAAGTATGAGACATAGAACATACTGAAAATTGCCTGCAAATGCACCAGGCCTGATCTAAAGATAAATATTAGTTTTTACAAACAAACAATAGAAATTTATATAATCTCAATTTCACGCTGGGGGATAGTTCCTGCAGTGCTTGTACAAGGGGAGTAGTAACTAGTAGTTACAGAAGCTAGAAATTGCCAGTCAGTAGACTTCTAAAAATGCTTATGATGATTAAAAAAAAAGCTTAAGAAACTGCCATGTACACATCCTCCAGCCTCAACAATTATCAACATTTTGCAGTGTTGTTTCATCTGTTTTACCAATTTTTTCTAAATTATTTAAAATCAAATTCCAGACTCCATAAATTCTTTAGAATATTATTACTGATGGCTGATGAGTTTTTCATTACCATAACTAATAATATTAATATCTAATAACTAGTCCATGTTCAATTTACCTAATTACTTAAAACATGTCTTTTTACTATTTTTTTAAAGCAAAATTTAAACAAAGTTCAGGCATCACACTTCCTCAATTGTTGTAAATTTTTATTCTCTGTGGCAATTTTCTCTATTTTTTTTTCCTCCTTGCCATTTATTTGTTGAAAAATGAACTAGATTTGGACAAACTTTTTACATTCTGGATTTGGCCTTCCTTTGTGGCATCATTTACTAATTTATCTTTTTAATTCATTCCCCATATTTCCTATGAAGGGTCGATCTAGGGAAATACCTGGTGATCCAATAATCTAATGTGACTCCCCACTTCTGCTGAGTATAGGAAAAACATAGTATGTTTAGTATGTTTAGAGTTTCAGGCCTCCTCCGGTGGGTCTTGGAAGTGTATCCTCCATGGATAAGGGGGTACTGCGCTACAAAAAATATTTCATGAGTTCACAGAAATAGTAGTAATTCAAATTGCAGATATTAGGGTATTTTGATTTTTATACTCCTCCTCCTCCTTTAGTTTGAAAATCTTGCTTCCTAGTGGCATTAACATAATTACATGGTCCTTTTAAGCCAAAATATGCTCATAATAGTTTCAAAATAACATGCTATCTTTTCTACAAATAATAAGACCACTGAGTACAATTGAAGATTTCTTTCTCAGTCTTTGTGTCCTTAGGATATAACCCACAAGGATTGTATAATTAAAGCATTTTATTTTTAATCTCTCAACACAATTTCTTTATATGGTTGTTCCACCAACTTAACATAATTAAATTCATTTGCTTCAATTTCTTTTCAAAATGAAGGGGTACTTTTTCATTTTTTAACTTTAGTTTGGTTTATTGTTTATGTAAAATATTTGCAGTGCTCCAAAGTAAAGACTCAAAATGGAAGTATAACTTTCTTCTTATTCTTGCTCCTCTTATATGTAACAAGTTTTAGTATATTTTTCTGTTTTTTAAATAATATGTATGGATGCAAATAACTTAGTATATATATGTGTGTGTGTGGATATATGCACGCACATATACATATGCTATATATATCTATATGTACACATATACATACATATTCTGTCCATGGGTTTCTCAAGGCAGAAATACTGAAGTGGTTTGCCATTCCCTTTTTTAGTGGCCCACATTTTTTCAAGACTCTCCACCATGACCCATTCATCTTGGGTGGCCCTACATGGCATAGCTCAAAGTTTCATTGAGTTAGACAAGGCTGTGGTCCATGTGATCAGTTTTTTTTTTTTTTTAATACTTTATTCTACATTACAATATTGTATTTGTTTTGCCATACATTGACATGAATCAGCCACAGGTGATCATCAGTTTGATTAGTTTTCTGTCAAACTAATTAAATTTAATTTAAAAAATAGTTTTTGGTTACTTTGCTGACAAAGGTCTGTCTAGTCAAAACTATGGGCTTTCCTGTAGTCATGTACAAATGTGACAGTTGGACTATAAAGAATTCTGAGGGCCGAAGAATTGTTGCTTTTGAATTGTGGTGTTGGAGAAGACTCTTGAGAGTCCCTTGGACTACAGGGGGATCCAACCAGTCCATCCTAAAGGAAATAAGTCCTGGGTGTTCATTGGAAGGACTGATGCTGAAGCTGAAACTCCAATACTTTGGCTACCTGATGTGAAGAGCTGACTCACTGGAAAAGACTGAGGCTGGGAAAAATTGAAGGCAGGAGGAGAAGGAGACGACAGGAGGATCTGGTTGGATGGCATCACCGACTCAATGGACATGAGATGAGCAAGCTCCAGGAACTGGTGATGGACAGGGAAACCTGGCATGCTGCATTCCATGGGGTCACAAAGAGTCGGACACAGCTGAATGACTGAACTGAACTGACATATACATATAGATAAATGTGCATTCATTCACATGTGTTTGTGCCTATACAAAGGAACTCCTGTATCCTCTGTTTTTACACAAGTATACTATAAAAGGTGTTCAACACATTGGTTTTTTTCACCTAACAACTTATCTTGGTGATCACTGTTTAACAGTAGAGTGAGGTTGTCCTCATTGGTTTTGACAGCTAAACAGTACTCAATTAGGGTTTATTTAAGCAGTCTCCTAAATATAGGCACTGATCCCCCACCAGTATTTTCTTAATAAAAATCCCATTGCAATGAATGATCTTTGTATGTGACATTTTGTACTACTGTCAGTGTATTTTAAAGAAATTTCCTAGTAGATTGCTGAGATAAGGGTAATTGTATATATAATTTTGCTAAACATCAAATTCCCTTGGGTTGTCTTATTTTGAATTCCCAGTGTATAAGAATACTGTTCCTTAACCACAGAATATGTTGCCAAAATTTTATTTTATTATCATATATTTATTTATTTTACTTTACAATACTGTATTGGTTTGCCATACATTGACATGAATCCACCACTTGCCACTTAAATTGTTGAGAAATCATGTTGGAAAATAGTTTTGCATTATTTATTTGAATGAGGATGAACGCATTTATATATACTTTTTCTTTCTTCTTGTTTCATTAAAATTTTTTTTTTTTTTTTTTTACAAATTCTCGAGGAGGCCTTTTGTGTTTATTCTTCTCAAACATTTAATGTTCTTTGCATTTTCTAAGGTATTAAACTTTTATCTTTGATATATTACTGGTATTTTATTTTTTATTTTGGACTTTATCTTCTATTCTTATGATGTTTGTGTTTGCTATGCCTACATTGTTTTGTCAATGTACAGAAATGTATTAGTGTCTTCTCTTTATTGATTCTTTTACTGATTATAATTATGAAAACATTCTCCAGTCTTATTATAAGGAAATTTACCCATTTTACTCTAGTTCATATCTGGTTACTTTTTTCACATTTCAATTTCTGATGCATTTGAAATTTATCACAATGTATGATGTGAGCAATGAACTAAGTATGCACTATTCCATATGAGCATACAATTTTCTGAGCTCTCATTTGAGATCCTGTATTTATTATAGGTTGAGCTTCCCTGTGGATGAGGATACGTTTCTGGACTTTCTACCCTTGTTTCTCTATTAAGTCTGGTCATTCATGTGCCAATACCATATAATTTAGTTATAGAAGCTTTATAACATTTTATTTTTTAATACTTTATTCTACATTACAATACTGTATTTGTTTTGCCAAACATTGACATGAATCAGCCACAGATGTCCACGATCTCCCAGTGCTGAAGCCCCCTCCCACCTCCCACCCCATATCATCTCCCTGAATCATCCTGTGCACCAGCCCCATGCATCCTGTATCCTGTATTGAATATAGACTGGCACTTCATTTCTTATATGAGAGTATACATGTTTCAATGCCATTCTCCCAAATCATCCCACCCTCTCCCTCTCCCTCAGAGTCCAAAGACTGTTCTATACATCTGTGTCTCTTTTGTTGTCTCACATAGAGGGTCATCATTACTATCTTTCTAAATTACATATATATGTGTCAGTATACTGTATTGGTGTTTTTCTTTCTGGCTTACTTCACTGTATAATCGGCTCCAATTTCATCCATCTCATTAGAACTCAGTCAAGTTTATTCTTTTTAAGGGCTGAGTAGTACTCCATTGTATATATGTACCACAGCTTTTTATCCATTCATCTGTTGATGGACATCTAGGTTGCTTCCATGTCCTGGCTATTATAAACAGTGCTGCAATGAACATTGGGGTACATGTGTCTCTTTCAGTTCTGGTTTCCTCGGTGTGTATGCCCAGCAATGGGATTGCTGGATCACAATGCAGTTCTATTTGCAATTTTTAAGGAATCTCCACACTGTTTTCCATAGTGGCTGTACTAGTTTGCATTCCCACCAGCAGTGTAAGAGGGTTCCCTTTTCTCCACATCCTCTCCAGCATTTATTGCTTGTAGACATTTGGATCACAGCCATTCTGACTGGTGTGAAATGGTACCTCATTGTGGTCTTGATTTGCATTTCTCTGATAATGAGTGATGTTGAGCATCTTTTCATGTGTTTGTTAGCCATCCGTATGTCTTCTTTGGAGAAATGCCTATTTAGTTCTTTAGCCCATTTTTTGATTGGTTCATTTATTTTTCTGGAGTTGAGCTGCATAAGTTGCTTGTATATCTTTGAGATTAGTTGTTTGTCAGTTGTTTCATTTGCTATTGTTTTCTCCCATTCAGAAGGCTGTCTTTTCACCTTGCTTATAGTTTCCTTTGTTGTGCAGAAGCTTTTTGGACACCTTATCTTCGACAAAGGAGGCAAGAATATACAATGGAGTAAAGACACTCTCTTTAACAGGTGGTGCTGGGAAAACTGGTCAACCACTTGTAAAAGAATGAAACTAGACCTTTTTCTAACACCACACGCAAAAATAAACTCAAAATGGATTAAAGATCTAAATGTAAGACCAGAAACTATATAACTCCTAGAGGAAAACATAGACAAAACACTCTCCGACATAACTCACAGCAGGATCCTCTATGATCCACCTCCCAGTATACTGGAAATAAAAGCAAATATAACATATTTTAATGTCTGGAAGATGTACCACCACCCCCAGCTTTTTAGGATGTCTCTGGCTATCCCTTGGCTATTTTTCCATACAATTTTAAAATGAACTAGTATAGCTTTAGAAATGATTCTTGTGATGTTTTCTTGAGGTTGTAACAATTTTTGAAGTGAATTAGAGAAGGTTATAATTTTTGTAACACTGTGTTTTCATATCCAAAAACATGGAATGTATTTTCCTGTCCTTAAGTCTGTTTCTGTGTATTTTAGGAAATATGATATTTTTAAGTAAAAAAGCATTTTGTAAAGCATGTTATTATAGCCACACTTCCTTAGTTATACTGACAAGTAAGCTAAACTTCCTAACTTGAAATACTCACATTGATTGATATGAAGTCAATGAATGTCTGTCCTAGCAAGTAAGTTTCTATTGAAAAATATTCAAGAAATCTATCCTTTATTATATCATAAATGATTTTCTATCCTAGTTATCAGACAAATTTAAGTGAGGCTGATAATATTTCCATTTGAATATCTTGTGTAGTATATTTCAGTTCAGTTCAATTGCTCAGTTGTGTCCGACTCTTGGTAATGCCATGAATTGCAGCATGCCAGGCCTCCCTGTCCATCACCAGCTCCCGGAGTTCACTCAGATTCATGTCCATCAAGTCAGTGATGCCATCCAGCCATCTCATCCTCTGTCATCCCCTTCTCCTCCTGCCTCCAATCCCTCCCAGCATCAAAGTCTTTTCCAATGAGTCAACTCTTCACATGAGGTGGCCAAATTATTGGAGTTTCAGCGTTAGCATCCGACCTTCCAAAGAACACCCTGGACTGATCTCCTTTAGAATGGACTGGTTGGATCTCCTTGCAGCCCAAGGGACTCTCAAGAGTCTTCTCCAACACCACAGTTCAAAAGCATCAATTCTTTGGTGCTCAGGTTTCCTCACAGAACCTCATAGTAAAATTAGACCTTTAGTCATATATTCATATTTACATATAGATGGTCTTAGGGTCAGGTAAACTTTAGCCCTCATACCTTAATTCAATTTAACTGAATGTACAATTAAATACAAGTAGACACAAATTATCTACTTATTAAAATGCATTAGAACAAGATGAAAAATTGTTTCATTTTCTTTCAGTTCAGTTCAGTCGCTCAGTCGTGTCCGACTCTGTGACACCATGAACTGCAGCATGCCAGGCCTCCCTGTCCATCACCAACTCCCGGAGTTCACTCAGACTCACGTCCATCGAGTCCGTGATGCCATCCAGCCATCTCATCCTCGGTCATCCCCTTCTCCTCCTGCGCCCAATCCCTCCTAGCATCAGAGTCTTTTCCAATGAGTCAACTCTTCACATGAGGTGGCTTTAGCATCATTCCTTCCAAAGAAATCCCAAGGGAGCCTCAAGAGTCTTCTCCAACACCACAGCTCAAAAGTATCAATTCTTCAGTGCTCAGCCTTCTTCACAGTCCAACTCTCACATCCATACATGACCACAGGAAAAACCATAGCCTTCACTAGATAGACCTTAGTCGGCAAAGTAATATCTCTGCTTTTGAATATGCTATCTAGGTTGGTCATAACTTTTCTTCCAAGGAGTAAGCATCTTCTAATTTCATGGCTTCAGTCACCATCTGCAGTGATTTTGGAGCCCCCCAAAATAAAGTCTGACACTATTTCCACTGTTTCCCGATCTATTTCCCATGAAGTGATGGAACCAGATGCCATGATCTTCATTTTCTGAATGTTGAGCTTTAAGCCAACTTTTTGACTCTCCTCTTTCACCTTCATCAAGAGATCCTTTGGCTCCTCTTCACTTTCTGCCATGAGGGTGGTGTCATCTGCATATCTGAGGTTATTGATATTTCTCCCAGCAATCTTGATTCCAGCTTGTGTTTCTTCCAGTCCAGTGTTTCTCATGATGTACTCTGCATAGAATTTAAATAAGCAGGGTGACAATATACAGCCTTGACACACTCCTTCTCCTTTTTGGAACCAGTCTGTTGTTCCATGTCCAGTTCTAACTGCTGCTTCCTGACCTGCATACAGATTTCTCAAGAGGCAGGTCAGGTGGTCTGGTATTCCCATCTTTTTCAGAATTTTCCACAGTTTACTGTGATCCACATAGTCAAAGGCTTTGGCATAGTCAATAAAGCAGAAATAGATGTTTTTCTGGAACTCTCTTGCTTTTTTGATGATCCAGTGGATGTTGGCAATTTGATCTCTGGTTCCTCTGCCTTTTCTAAAACCAGCTTAAACATCAGGAAGTTCACAGTTCACATATTGCTGAAGCCTGGTTTGGAGAATTTTGAGCATTACTTTACTAGCATGTGAGATGACTGCAATTGTGTGGTAGTTTGAGCATTCTTTGGCATTGTCTTTCTTTGGAATTGGAATGAAAACGAAACTTTTCCAGTCCTGTGGCCTCTGCTGAGTTTTCCAAATTTGCTGGCATATTGAGTGCAGCACTTTCACAGCATCATCTTTCAGGATTTGAAACAGCTCAACTGGAATTCCATCACCTCCACTAGCTTTGTTTGTAGTGATGCTTTCCAAGGCCCACTGACTTCACATTCCAGGATGCCTGGCTCTAGATGAGTGATCACACCATCATGATTATCTGGGTCGTGAAGATCTTTTTTCTTCTGTGTCTTCTTGCCACCTTTTCTTAATATCTTCTGCTTCTGTTAGGTCCAGACCATTTCTTTCCTTTATTGAGCCCATCTTTGCATGAAATGTTCCCTTGGTATCTCTAATTTTCTTGAAGAGATCTCTAGTTTATATCTACATGGTCTTCTTTATTATTTTGATCAAATTAAATAAATAGTAATGCAAAATGTCTATTCATAGAAAAGAAAAACAATCTACCTGAAGCTTGTGCAAACTTTGTGGTTGGGCTCCTTAATATGTAACGGAACTATCTTTGTAACTTTAGGGTCCTAGGTTAGAAGAACTTCCCAAGCAGCATTGTGTGCAGTGGTTCTCATATGAGAGTGGTACCTTGCCATCCATGGGGAATCTGGGAGTAGGTGGGGATGTTATTTTTTGACAGATAAACAGTGGGGAGAACACTGTTACCATTTTGTAGACAAGACCAGGAAAGCAGATGTTTACCTAGAAATAGTCTTTGTGATGGAGCATTATATTGCCCAAGTTCTGGGTGAGGTATTGGAAGTCTCCCAGGACATCTGGATTTCTTGCTTTTGTGTTCCATGGTTAGGACATCATTAATTATTCATTCAGAATTCCCACTGAATTCAGATTCCTATTGAGGGCATAAATAGAATCAGACCAGCTGATTATTTGTCATATTATTTATGTGTGACCAGGAGCAAAGTTTTGTGTCTTTTTATAGTAGAGCCGATAAATCAATAAACACTATGTAGTATGCCAGAGATATGAAGTTATATTTGTGAAAGTCTATTTATCATTCTAGTGCTTATATATATTTTTGCAGGACTTTCAGATTGAATAGAAATTATTACAATTATGTTTTTCCTAATGCCATGTTCCTGCAGGGAAAAATGAAAACCAGTCAAGGGGTCCTGAGGCATTGGCATTACTTTATTATTTCAACTTCTCACACTGCAGTAGTTCCATGGCAAGAATATGTATCTTCCTTAAAAATGCCAAACAATATTTCACTACTGCTATGAGGATTGTACTTTGAACACCCTTTGACCTAAATATCTGATCCATGGTGTAGGAAAGTTGTTCTCCTTTTTTGAAAAGAAATATTGTTTACAAATTTATGCTCTTGAATCTGCCTACTGAAGTGATACTTCTTTTCAAAGTGCCATTTCTGGAAACAAGGTCATTAAACTTCAATTGAAAGAGCAGGTCTTATTATTTTAACAGTAATCCTTGGCAAGATGTTCTTTGGGAAGTAAATGTAATTGTTATCATATGTACTGGCTTAGGGAAAAACAAACAAACAGTAAAAAGCAAAAGAGAATGTTAGGCAATCATTTAACCCTTTTAAAAGGAAGAAGAATATTTACTTCAAAGTTAAACAGATTCATTAAATACATACTGAAACAGAAAACACATGTAAGAAGATTAATGCTGAGTATCAGCAGAAACTTTCTTTTTCAATTCCAAGCACCAAGGATAGCCTACCCAAACCAAAAAGCCTACAGTCCTGCAAGTCACTACTGCAGTCTTGCTTAAATATGTCAGAAGTGGGCACAGGAAATAAGAGTTGGCAGTTTTCCTGCCTGTTATAAAAAGACGGAAGCCCATCATGAATGAAAGCACACAACACTACATTTGCCATCTGCATAGCTTCCAAACCTCTTGTATTTTATAGCAGTAGCCTGCCAAAACCCCAGCAAGCCAAAACCAGAATAAACCCCAATCTGAAAGAGAGAATATGGCAAATAATAAAATCATCCAGACAGCAGAGAAGTAAAATTGCAGAAAATCAGCCTGAAATAACAAAACTGTCAAGCAGAGTTGAGAAAGCTAGGAAATGCGTACAAAAGAGGATCTGGAGGAGAAAAATGAAGGCTGAGGATAATACAAATTATTGTTCAGTTGAAAGGTTTTGCAAAGCAAGTGTGCTGGCTGGTAAGAAAATATTAAGCTTTTCCAGAAAGTTGTTACTTCCTCATTTCTAATATTTTAGTTATGTTTGCTTGCGATAAAGCAAACTTTATTTCTTTGAACTGTTGGGTCCCTTTTTATTTTGATAAAAGAATAGACTTCCAAGAGATATTCAAAATAAGTCAGGGTTTAATAGCTTTTAATTTGTCATTTGGGATATATTAAAAGTTAAAAGGCAAATAAACATATCTTGGCAACATTTACAGTTAATAAAGTTCAGTACATTTTAAAGCAGTTGCTAAGGTGATTTTGACTTTGATTTTTCAGCAATCAAATGTACCAAGCTCCTCCAATATATATTAATAGATAAATCAAGGAGAAGCAGGTATATATAGAAATTTTTTGAAGTGACCTAAGCTTCATCTAAGGAATGAAAAGGCAAATTAAAATGAGTTCATGTTTTAGGCTGTAGACCACCTCTATTCCCACTCCAACCCCCTCCTCACATTCACAATTTTCTATCTTAAAAGCAATATTGAAGGTCTCTCCCATTTCCCTAAAACCTGGGAGATGAAAGCATGGAAGTAAGGTATTTGCCAAACAGATTTAAAAGTGTGTGGGTATGTAACTTTTATTAAATACTCAGTCTTGGTGGTCTTTTCCATCTCTGGCCAAGGCATTTCTTTTGGATTTGGATTCCCCAAATCCAGTTAAATATCATAAGGGCCAGTTAGGCTTTCCGTCTGGTTGACAATTGCACTTCAGAGCAGTGCTCTGAAGAAATTATCCCTTCTAATGGTCATCTAGAAATGGAAACACCTCCATATTTTATCATGAGCCCTTGAGATCTGGGCATCCCTTCCGCTCAATATTCAAAGCCTATTGACAAGCCTTGTTCTATTAGGTCTGAGGAAATGCTCAAGACAGAGAGACCGGACACACACTAGGCTCAACATGCTTTGAGACTGGAGGAGGTGGGGAAGTTTTGCAATACTAGGAAACACAGTGATGTTTCTAGTTAGGGTTCTTAAGAACGAGGACGTTTACTTCATCTGTTAGTATATCAAGAAGCATGAAAATAAGGAGTGGGGAGAAAAGAATTGTTAGGATCAAAGAGAATGTCAATAGAAGAAAGCTATGAGGAGATACTAGGGTTTCCTTGGTAGCTCAGCAGGGAAACAGTTGGCTTACAATGCAGGAGACCTGCGTTCAGTTCCTTGGTTGGGAAGTTCCCCTGGAGACTGAATAGGCTGCCCACTCCAGTATTCTTGGGCTTCCCTGGTGGCTCAGACAGTAAAGAATCTGCTTGCAATTGGGAAACCTTCGATCCCTGAGTTGGGAAGATCCCCTGGAGGAAAGCCTGGGAACCCACCCCAGTTTTCTTGCCTGGAGAATTCCCATGGAATGAGGAGCCTGGTGGGCTACAGTCCATGGGGTCAGAAAGAGTTGACCACAACTGAGTAACTAAGCACAGCACAACATGAGGAGATATTATTTCACTTTGAACTCCTAGAGCTTTATCAAGGAAGGGACAGAGGGGATCCATCTTTCTCCTGGGTGCTTTTGCTCCAGGCTGGGGTGTTGCTGCTCCTGAATATATATTCAAGGTGCTCAGAGTCTATGAAGGAAACTGGAGGAGTAAGACACTTGTTTCTCTAGGGACTTTTTCTAGGGATGGTGGCAGCTCCTTTAAGATAGAAGCATCTCTTAGCTGTTTTTCTAGGCAACCCTGTACTAACTCCTATTTGTACCAAAAATCCTTATCTCAAAGCAGATTAGTGCAGAACAGGGCCCTGTAGTTTGGTCATAATGAGGATGAACTCAGGGTCCTCTGTAGGGTACTGAGGAGAGCAGGAAGCTAGTGGCTGCTGAGATTATTGTAGATCAGCTTTGAGGGTCTCTGTTTCTAAGAGCACAAAAAGCTCCTTACAAATAGGGGGCTGTATCTTGGTATCACTGGTTTTAATCTGTTCTCTGATACACAGTGAGTGCTCAAGAAATGGTTTTTGAATAAATGAATATCCCAGTATAGTGTACTCTGAAGTCATTTAATTAGATATGAAGACTGACTGCTGTTTATTAGGTGTGTAACCTTGGGTAAGTTAATTAATATCTCTGAACCTCAGTTTCCACATTGATAAAGTTATAATAATCATACTCAGATTACTGTGAATATTAAACAAGAATATTGAAAACACCTAGGACAACATCTCTCATTTTCTCTTTTCCCTCTACTCACTTATTTTCCTTGAAATAGCTTCCTATCTTTAATTTTTATTTTTTCATTCATTTGCCAAGATTGAGCTCAAGTATAATTTTCTCTGAAGATTTTTTCCCCATCCTGCTTTCCCCTTCTCCTCCCACCTAAGTGGGTATAAGCTTTCCTTTAAGCCCATTTGCTGTTGTATTTGCTTTGCAATTGTAATTCAAAGTCTGTGTGGTTGTGTTTTATTCAATGACTCATATTTGTGGGATGGGTTGTATTTCTTCTTATTAAAATATCTTTTCCATATGAAAAATACATAAGCAAAATATCTACAAAAAAATCATTGCTTGGTTCCAGAGAAAAGTTTCATATGAAAATTGTTCTCTGTAGTAGGAAATCTATGCATCCTTAGTTTGCTATGTGAGATGAACCTGTACAGATCAGTTTAAAAGTTTGGCATCAATAATAATTTTTTCTGTTACCTATCTTGAACTTATATCAATGAATCTTTGTACTATGTATCACTTGACAAGTGACAAGAAACAAGATTCTTTATGAAAAAATGTTATTTAAATGTGAAAATTAGAAGAATAGATTGTGGTTCTAGTCCAGTGACTGGTCAACCTGATCCTCCTTTTTGGTTAGTCTCGATTTGGTTTATGCTTGATTATGGTTGATGCTTTTGAACTGTGGCGTTGGAAAAGACTCTTGAAAGTCCCTTGGACTTCAAGGAGATCCAACCAATCCATCCTAAAGGAAAAAAAGTCCTGGGTGTTCATTGGAAGGATTGATGCTGAAGCTGAAACTCCAATACTTTGGCCACATGATGCGAAGAGCTGACTCATTGGAAAGACCCTGATGCCAGGAAAGATTGAGGGCAGGGGGAGAAGGGGATGATAGAGGATGAGATGGTTGGGTGACATCATCGACTCAATGGGCATAGGTTTGGGTGGACTCCGGGAGTTGGTGATGGACAGGGAGGCCTGGCGTGCTGTAGCTCATGGGGTCACGAAGAGTCAGACTCGAATGAGCGACTGAACTGAACTGAATATGGTTTAAGATGATATTCTAACAGTTTTTCTAAGGAAATGTCTTTGGATAACAGATGTTATGAAATATCTATTTCATAACAAAGAATATAAGAAATAATTAGGGATAAAAGAATCAAAATCTAAATAGAACTAAATTGAAATAGTCCTTAATTGCAATAGTTCCTAAAGATGACCTAATTCATTGCCTACAATTGTTTTACAGGCAAAGAATCAGATACAGAGGGGAGACTTGGTTAAATCGCAAAACTGGTAAGTAGCAAAGAGTAGAAGAGATTACAATTTTGGCTCTTTTTTCTCACCACTACAAGATATTATTTGTATTTCTACTTGTTTAATTTTCTAATTTGGAAAGCCATTATCCTTATGTATGTTTTAAGCTGTGTTCATCTGATGCAAAGATAAAAGGCTGAAGAGCAGAATATTCAGAAAACTCTGTTTGCTATTAGGGAGGCATATAGTTAATCATGGTTAGTTGAATGGCTTTACTTTCCTTAAAATATGACTTTGGGTAGGGGAGTAGCAGATCCATCATTCTTCGAAGCAGTGTATGAGGAAGAATCTGAGAAGGTAAGACATTTGTGTTAATTCCTTGTTCTGTGGTAGTCTCATTGTAACAATGATTGTTACTCCATCATGCAATAGAAATGTGAGAACTGTTGAGTATTTAAATTGCAAATAGGATATTTTTAATACATTTTCTAAAATATTGCATAATTTAGAGTTATTACTGTACTCCTATGGGGAAGAGAGTCTTAGCACTTCTTTATTAGCTTCAGTTTCCAGTAATCAATCAGTAATTACATAATAAAGAGATGGAATTGGATGTTTAGCACAAAAATATGTAACTGCCACACGTTGCTGTATTATAATTAGCCCTTGACTGTGATCATCAGTGGAGAGAAAAGTTGGAATACCATCTCTCTGGGACTCCCTGAAAAGCCCAGCTGTGAATCACCTCTACTCTTGTTCCTCTCTTTCTGATAGTGAAAATGATACTTAACTCCTTATTGTGAATAACACCACTGCAGAATTATTTGAACTCATGAAGCCACATCCTTGCTACAGTGAACATTTTCACTCTAGTCTGTGCAAAATGAGCAGATATTTAGCACCTTCTCTCCATGATATAATTGAAATGTTTAAAAGTACCCTCCGAAATTGAACACTGACTGAATGTTAATAAGAATATATCGAGGTAAGTGTTTAGAAGTGATGATCATATTGTGGTTATGTTTGTCAAAAACAAAACAACAGGCACCAAATGGGGCAGCTTGTGCTAGATCCTGTGTTACCAAACTGAGGCTTAATTATAGTTTTGGCTCTCTCCAAATGTGGTCATAGGTTGGGAATCACATGATCAGTGCTAGTTAGGTAACTGTTCTGACAGACCCCGCCATCCTCTGAAGGAAAGCAGTCTTTCCATAACCAATCCACTTTTAAGCCTAGTATACTTCCTTGTTGCTGCTACTTTCTGCCCGTAAAAATCTTTCATTTTGTACCATTCCTAGGAGTTCCTTTCTATCTGCTAGATTAAATCCTGCCTGATTCATGTATTACTGAAGAAAGCCAATTAGAGCTTCAAAATTTACTGAGCTGAATTCTGTTTTATATATATATATATATATATATATATATATATATATATATATACAGAAGTATTTTTGGGTGATATAATATGACATCTGTAATTTTCTTTGAAATAACTATGTAGCGAGGTAAGTGGGAAAATATGTGAAATAAGACAGGCTATAAATTGGTAATTGTTGAAGGAAGATAGTCTTTATAATTTTCTCTTTACTTTTTCTAATGCTTGAAATTTTTATAATAAATTATAAAAAGATGAAATACATAAAATATATGTTTTCATGTTACAGACAAGACTGCCAGCATGGTTGATCAAACTCTATCAGTTAATCCATTTTCATGAATTAAAAACTCTCATAACTCTAATAAAGTATTAATGCAAAAACAGAGTTGAGGGTAAGGGGAAATTTAACAAAACAAGAACCAAACCTATATATTAATTCTTGACACATGTTAACTTTGTTATTGTTGATAACATGAGAGCATATTATTTAAATTTAATAGTTAATGTATAACAAAAGCAATATAGTATTGTAAGGTAATTAACCTACAATTAAAATAAATAAATTTATATTAAAAAAAAGAAAGTATCTGACACTTTCTATGTACCAACCACTATGTTAAATGCTGGGAATATAAAGATGGTTAGACATCATCTGTAACTATATAATGTATTTTAAGTGGTGTAACATAAGTTAGACCAAAGTGCTGGGGGAACCAAAATGAAAGAACAATTTTTCTTCAGGGGTTGAGGACCATGAAAAGGTGATAACTGAGCTAGACTATGATTGAGGAGGAGTTTGCTGTGTAGAAATCTCTGTTTTTAAATAGGATTATCGAGGACTATTTAATTTGTGTTACCCTCTGCATAAGGAAATTTCTGAGGGAGTGTTCATCTGCATGTACAGTGGTGCCACGTAGTTTCCAGTGACTTACCATTGATAGGGGCCTTAGGCCATGCGTTCATTTATTCACTTGATCGGAATGACTTGCTTAGGAGAAATAAGTTGATAAAAGGGCAAATGGCCCAGGAAGAAACTGAGAGGGTGGTATGCTAATCACACTAGTTTTGCCAGGTGTTAATTTCAGTGTGATGGAAAAGTATCCCTAATTAATAAACTCTTGTATCTAGCTTTATAATACTTCATTCTTTACATAGCATCCTCAAGGTCCACCCCTGGGGACACTCTCCTGGTTCCTGTTGCTAGAACAGGTTAGGTCGTACAGGTCTTTCAACATGCAATCTCTTTTTTTGGTATGCCCAGCATTTCAGATATGGGCCATGTTGTGACATGGGCCATGTTGTGACTTGACTCTGTTTATGGATGTGATGGCCGGGGAGATGGAGGGACAAATCCTTCAGGGCATGCCTTGTCTTGGAAAAACCTTGCTTCATTTGGGATATTTTTATCTTCACGCAAGGTTGGTATTAAGGGGACAGGACTGTATCTTCTAACCATAGGTGAGAGCTAGTCCACTTTTACAGGAACAGAAGGTTCAGGGAAATCTACAATTTGTTTCTGAAGTGCATCTTCTCAAATAAACTTTTCCTAAATTTCCCATTCCTTTCCTCTCAGAGCTCCCCTGGTAGCTCAGTGTTAAAGAATATGCCTGCATTCCAGGACACCTAGGACAGGAAGATCCCCTGGAGAAGGGACAGCACAGGAAAACCATAGCCTTGACTAGACGGACCTTTGTTGGGAAAGCAACGTCTCTGCTTTTGAATATGCTATCTAAGTTGGTCATAACTTTCCTTCCAAGGAGTAAGCGTCTTTTGATTTCATGACTACTGAATCTCTTTTGGGGACTCTGAGAGTCCTGAGAGTGGAGTGAGTGTTAGTCACTCAGTCATGTCTGACTCTTTGTGACCCCATGGACTGTAGCTTGCCAGGCTCCTTTTTCCATGGGATTTTCCAGGCAAAAATACTGGAGTGGACTGCCATTTCCTTCTCCAGAGTATCTTCCCAACGCTGGAATTAAACCTTGGTCTCCTGTGCTGCAGGTAGATTCTTCATCTAAACCACCAGGGAAGCCTGATTGCTGAGTAGTGTCTTAGCTTGATACTTATTAGTTAGCAAGACATGAGAGAACATGCAAAATGTAGTATTTACTTTATTTTTCCTCTGAAGAAGTGAGAAGCTACTGAAGTTCTTTAAGTAATGAATAGGTTGTTAAGAATCTATTCAGGGAGAGAGTCTATGTATATACAAATGTATATGTATACATGTTTATATGTAGATATTTATGTAGAAATAGGCTAAATGATAGGATACTGAAAGAGGAACTCCCCAGGTCAGTAGGTGCCCAATATGCTACTGGAGATCAGTGGAGAAATAACTCCAGAAAGAATGAAGGGATGGAGCCAAAGCAAAAACAATACCCCGTTGTGCATGGGACTGGTGATAGAAGCAAGATCCGATGCTGTAAAGAGCAATATTGCATAGGAACCTGGAATGTCAGGTCCATGAATCAAGGCAAATTGAAAGTGGTCAAAAAAGAGATGGCAAGAGTAAACGTCGACATTCTAGGAATCAGCGAACTAAAATGGACTGGAATGGGTGAATTTAACTCAGATGACCATTATATCTACTACTGTGGGCAGGAATCCCTCAGAAGAAATGGAGTAGCCATCATGGTCAACAAAAGAGGTTGAATTGCAGTACTTGGATGCAATCTCAAAAATGACAGAATGATCTCTGTTTGTTTCCAAGGCAAACCATTCAATATCATAGTTATCCAAGTCTATGCCCCAACCAGTAACGCTGAAGAAGCTGAAGTTGAACAGTTTTATGAGATCTACAAAGTCTTTTAGAACTAACACCCAAAAAAGATGTCCTTTTCATTATAGGGGACTGGAATGCAAAAGTGGGAAGTCAAGAGCTACCTGGAGTAATAGGAAAATTTGACCTTGGAATGCGGAATGAAGCAGGGCAAAGACTAATAGAATTTTGCCAAGAAAATGCACTGGTCGTAGCAAACACCCTCTTCCAACAACACAAGAGAAGACTCTACACATGGGCATCACCAGATGGTCAACACGGAAATCAGACTGATTATATTCTATGCAGCCAAAGATGGAGAAGCTTTATACAGTCAACAAAAACAAGACCAGGAGCTGACTGTGGTTCAGATCATGGACTCCTTATTATCAAATTCAGACTGAAATTGAAGAAAGTAGGGGAAATTGCTAGACCATTCAGGTATGACCTAAATCAAATCCCATATGATTATACAGTGGAAGTGAGAAATAGATTTAAGGGCCTAGATCTGATAGATAGAGTGCCTGATGATCTATGGACGGGGGTTCGTGACATTTTACAGGAGACAGGGATCAAGACCATCCCCATGGAAAAGAAATGCAAAAAAAGCAAAATGGCTGTCTGGGGAGGCCTTACAAATAGCTGTGAAAAGAAGAGAGGAGAAAAGCAATGGAGAAAAGGAAAGATAAAAGCATCTGAATGCAGAGTTCCAAAGAATAGCAAGAAGAGATAAGAAAGCCTTCTTCAGTGATCAATGCAAAGAAATAGAGGAAGAGAACAGAATGGAAAGACTAAAGATCTCTTCAAGAAAATTAGAGATACCAAGGGAACATTTCATGCAAAGATGGGCTCGATAAAGGGCAGAAATGGTTATGGACCTAACAGAAGCAGAAGATATTAAGAAGAGGTGGCAAGAATACATGGAAGAACTGTACAAAAAAGATCTTTAATACCCAGATAATCATGATGATGTGATCACTAATCTAGAGCCAGACATCTTGGAATGTGAAGTCAAGTGCGCCTTGAAAAGCATCACTACAAAGCTAGTGGAGGTGATGGAATTAAAGTTGAGCTGTTTCAAATCCTGAAAGATGATGCTGTGAAAGTGCTGCACTCAATATGCCAGCAACTTTGGAAAACTCAGCAGTGGCCACAGGACTGGAAAAGGTCAGTGTTCATTCCAACTCCCAAGAAAGGCAATGCCAAAGAATGCTCAAACTACTGCACAATTGCACTCATCTCACATGCTAGTAAAGTAATGCTCAAAATTCTCCAAACCAGGCCTCAGCAATATGTGAACCGTGAACTTCCTGATGTTCAAGCTGGTTTTAGAAAAGGCAGAGGAATCAGAGATCAAACTGCCAACATCCGCTGGATCATGGAAAAGCAAGAGAGTTCCAGAAAAACATCCATTTCTGCTTTATTGACTATGCCAAAGCCTTTGACTATGTGGATCACAATAAACTGTGGAAAATTCTGAAAGAGATGGGAATACCAGACCACCTGACCTGCCTCTTGAGAAATCTGTATGCAGGTCAGGAAGCAACAGTTAGAACTGGACATGGAACAACAGACTGGTTCCAAATAGGAAAAGGAGTACGTCAAGGCTGTATATTGTCACCCTGCTTATTTAACTTCTATGCAGAGTACATCATGAAAAACACTGGACTGGAAGAAACACAGGTTGGAATCAAGATTGCTGGGAGAAATATCAATAACCTCAGATATGCAGATGATACCACCCTTATGGCACAAAGTGAAGAGGAGCTAAAGGGCCTCTTGATGAAAGAGGAGAGTGAAAAAGTTCGCTTAAATCTCAACATTCAGAAATCAAAGATCATGGCATCTGGTCCTATCACTTCATGGGAAATGGATGGGGAAACAGTGGAAAGAGTGGCTAACTTTATTTCTTGGGGCTCCAAAATCACTGCAGATGGTGACTGCAGCCATGAAATTAAAAGACCCTTACTCCTTGAAAGAAAAGTTATGACCAACCTAGATAGCATTCAAAAGCTGAGACATTACTTTGCCAACTAAGGTCCGTCTAGTCAAGGCTATGGTTTTTGCTGTTGTCATGTATGGATGTGAGAGTTGTACTGTGAAGAAGACTGAACACTGAATAATTGATACTTTTGGACTGTGGTGTTGGAGAAGACTCTTGAGAGTCCCTTGGACTGCAAGGAGATCCAACCAGTCCATTCTGAAGGAGATTAGCCCTGGGATTTCTTTGGAAGGAATGATGCTAAAGCTGAAACTGCAGTACTTTGGCCACCTCATGTGAAGAGTTGACTCATTGGAAAAGACTCTGATGTTGGGAGGGTTTGGGAACAGGAGGAGAAGGGGACAGCCAAGGATGAGATGGCTAGATGTCATCACGGACTCGATGGACATGAGTCTGAGTGAACTCCGAGAGATGGTGATGAACATGGAGCCCTGGCGTGCTGCAATTCATGGGGTCGCAAAGAGTTGGACACAACTGAGCGACTGAACTGAACTTATGTAGAAATAGATGTATATAGACATACGTATTTATATTTTAAAATTAGACTAATACAATCTACTTTTTTAATGTTGTACATTAGTAGATAATCCTGCCTTACTTTTTTTAGATAGTGTTCAGTTGTGGATTTAATATTTAACTTACAGTGATAGATATTTACATTATTTCTAACCATTTGCTAATATGAAGAGTTCTTCCATGAACATTTTTGAACATGTGCATTTGTGTATCTATGTAAGTGTATTTGTGGGATACATTTCTAGAAATTAAAAGTGGTATCAAATCTTAAATTCCCAGGTTTTGCCAAACAGCTCTCCACAGTTTGTATCGATTTATGCACCTACCCACAGGATATGAAAGAGTCTTTTTTTGTCATCTCTTCAAATACTGTTATATTCAGACTTTTGATGTTGATGATCATGTTTTTTTCAATCTAAATTGAGTGTGTGATATACCATTTTAATTTAAATTGTTTGTATTTTGATTAAATTTTAATGTGTGTGTGACAATGTGTGTGTATTTTCTTATACAATACAATAATCCTATATTGTATATAGGCTTAAAAGTTACTTGAGTGCAGAAGAGTGTATGTTTTAGAGATATTTAGAAGGTAAAATCAACATTGGAAAAGATCCTGATACTGGGAAAGATTGAAGGCAGGAGAAGAAGGGGATGACAGAGGATGACATGGTTGGATGGCATCACTGACTCGATGAACATAAGTTTGAGCAAGCTCTGGGAGTTGGTGATGGACAGGGAAGCCTGGCGTGCTGCATTCCATGAGGTCACAAAGAACTGGACATGACTGAGCAACTGAACTGAACTGACTAATGAGAGCTTTGGGTCTGTATCCTGTATCTCCAAAATTATAAACCATTGAAAGTTACATTCATGTCATTTTCCCAAGATTCAGCTCACAGGCTGCCTTTGGAATGAGAAATTCCCTGACTTCTTCAGAAAGGTGAATAGCGCCTCTTGTGCTGCATTAATCTCTGCATATATATGTACTCAAGTCCTTACCATATTATGTGTGCATTTTAAAAAACTGACTTCCAAAGTCTTATACATTTATAGCAAATATCCAAACAATACAAGAATGCCTGCTGTATTCTTATTTCGTTCTTTTAGTCTATTTCTGAAAGGGAATTCCTTAGGGTCTGACTTGTACAAATCTCAAAATTTTCAATATTATATTCTTTGCTTACAAAAGTATTAAATTCATTTATACATATAGTTTTAAAATATCGTGATCAAATAATATATACTATTAACTTTTTCAATATTAGAGTACTTTTTTTTTCCTAGTTAATACATACAAATCTGTCTAATTCTTTTTCAGAACTCATAGAGGATTTCATTAAATGGATATAATCTAATTAATCAAAATATTTCTATGTAAACCAGGCTGTCTCTAGTTTTTTCCCATTACTTATAATGCTACTGTAAATCTATCTGTTTATCCATCTACCTATCTTGAAGTACTTATACTTTCATTTCAGTTGGATACATTCCCAGAGTTAGATTTGGGGGAACAAAAGTTAGTTTTGTCATTTAATAGATGTTTCCAGATGACTTTTTCCAAAAATTTATCATAATTTCTAAACTTACCAACAGTTTCTGAGAGAAAATATTTTCCTAAGCCCTTATCAGTGCTGAATGCTGTCAGTCTTTAGAAATCTTATCAAATTTTTGGACAAAATTTTGGCACTTTCTTATCTTTATAATTTCCATATTTTTCTAACTACTAATGAGATTGTGATTCTTCAGTATTTTCTCATATGTAAAATATCTTTTCATAGCATTTGTCCCTTTTCATAGTGTGTAGTTTATACATTTTAGAGCTCTTTTTTTAAAATTTGCAATATTACAGGTTGTTTAAAATGTTTTTATATTTTGACTTTGCTTATGGGGTATATGGCCATATAGTTTTTCTTCATGGAAACATATCTACATTTTATTTTTATACCTATAAGTATCTACTGTTATTTAAGAAGATCTCCTGAAGTGTAAGGTTATAAAATATTCTCCTAGATTTATTTTAAAAGTTTTATCATTTTCATTTTACATGTTGCTTTTTGATGTACCTGTAGTTAAAATTTTGATATTGTATATTAATATTAAATTTTTCCAGCTAATGATGGATCTTATAAAAAAAGAATCCCCAGGTTCTGAGAATGAGGAAACCAGGGCTCACAAAAGCCAGGTGTCTTGCCCCAAATTACCCAAATTAGTTGTTTATGTCTTCCTTATGCTTTCTTCCCCTCTCTGGAATTTGAGCTCTTGTGAGTGAAGACGTTGAGTGTATTATTTACTTCTTTCTTGTTGACAACTGACAGTAAATAGAATGAGCAAATTCTCTTAATCATTAGACATGATTCTATCTGCCTTTTGTGGTAAGAAATATTGTTAATGAGGTGATGCTGATTAAGTACACCAGAGAAAGGAAGGTTTCCCAATGTGGAGATGTCCAAGCAAGAAAAGCACCAATGTTTCACAACAGGATCAAATGTCAGTGTTTCTAGCCAAGACGATCTCAGTTTTCCTGATGAGGAAAAGGGAGCCTAAAAGATTCAGAGAAAGGAGGAATTGGTGCTAGGGACGAGCTGTCTTGGCTAAGTAGAAGTGGCCCTAACCCCTGGTAATCTGAATTAAATACGCATACACACATTGCTAAAAGAAAAAAAAAAAAAAAAGCAGTAATTTTGTTGTTGTATGCTACAGAGAGGACTATATACCCCATATAGAGGATCTGGGATGTTGCTCTGGCTCCATCATAAACGATGTCTCACTAAGTATCAATGGGTCTGCGTTTACTTATCGCATAGAATTATTTCACTTACTCTAGTGCCAGAGGAGAAGGCAATGGCACCCCACTCCAGCACTCTTGCCCGGAAAATCCCGTGGACGGAGGAGCCTGGTGGGCTGCAGTCCATGGGGTCGCTAAGAGTAGAACACGACTGAGCAACTTCACTATGGCAACCCACTCCAGTGTTCTTGCCTGGAGAATCCCAGGGACGGGGAGCCTGGTGGTCTGCTATCTATGGGGTTGCACAGAATCAGACACAACTGAAGCGACTTAGCAGCAGCTGCCGCAATGCCAGAATCTCTCTCTCTCATATTAAGAAAAAAAAAAAAAAACTTCCTGAAGACAATACACTTGCTTACATTTTACAAGTGAGAAAACTACATTTGGGTAAACCAAAGTCACTTAACCCATGAGTAGCAGAGTGAGTTTACCTACCTAGTTGGGTCTGACTCTTGAAGGCCACAGTCTTTCTAGTTCTAATACATGATGTTGGTAGATGAAATAAACTACAGTGTCATTATCTGTTTGGATGTGTGCAGAAGTCCCTTAGCTTTATGAACTTCTTTAGATTCTTAAGTACTTTGCTATGTAGTAAACTTTTCAGGGTTCAAATGCACCCAAATGTGATAATCTGTCATGTTTCTCTTCTTATGGGCTAAAGAAACTGGAAACTGCAGCAAATTATAATACTGCTGAGATACTGGAAACAATAGGAAATGTTTTCTTAGCACATACCCTTCCTAATAGTAATTCCTGTCCTATCTCTTAACATATTATTAACTGGGGAATTTTTCCAGAAATTAATGCTTATGGCCATGATACATCTCTGGTCAATAATATGTTAATTAAAGTGGAAGTAGACTAGTCATAACTAGCTGAGAGGGTTAGGGATCAGTATGCATCACCACAGCAATTGGAGACTCAAGGCAGCCATCATCAATCTGAAATGCCTTCAGCACAGACTTTCCCCTCTTTTCAGTGTGCAGTACGGAAGGGAGACAGTCCAAGGGCATGGAACATCTTATGGCCATTTAGATGCGAAGACTTAATTTTGTAGCTATTAGGAGAACAAATTATGAAGTATTGGCAAGTTCTCACATAGTTCCATCAAAGTTTCACTCTGCCTTTGGAGGGAGCGACACTTTTGTCCAAACTTCTTGTGAATTGCAGAATCATGGTAGGTACTCTTAGTAGAAAACACCATCAAAAGATGTAAACTGCCATCATACTGTACTGTGAAATGCTGTGATGTAAAATAGCAGCTGAAGGATCATCAGTCATTTGTCCAAATGGACACACTGAAATAAATGAATATAATGAATTTCTTTAGATGAGAGCTGTGATTTTGGTGTCCCCAAACATGTGGCTCAAGCATCAGTGTCAAATCCTGCTCAGCTGAATTGTGAGTAAAAATGAGCTGCTTGTTTCACTTTTGAGTAAGTAGAAAACTTGAAAGCCTGATCAACATTTTGTCTTAGTTGAAATGTTACATCATCTTGATCAAGTTTTGAATATGGGACGGGAGGCATTTTTTTTCAAGTGTTCAGATGTATTTGCCTGAAGTAGTTGTATTTATCTCAGAAGTATTTGTAGATAACACTACAAACTTCTACAACACCTTGCCTGACATTCAATCCTTTTGTTTCTACTTGTATCACCGAAAGATGCTAAAAACCTCAATAGGCAAATCCTGCTGCTGCTGCTGCTGCTAAGTCGCTTCACTCCTGTCTGACTCTGTGCGACCCCATAGACGGCAGCCCACCAGGCTCCCCCATCCCTGGGATTCTCCAGGCAAGAATATTGGAGTGGGTTGCCATTTCCTTCTCCAATGCATGAAAATGAAAAGTGAAAGTGAAGTCGCTCAGTCTTGTCTGACTCTTTTGCAACCCCATGGACTGCGGCCTTTCAGGCTCCTCCGCCCATGGGATTTTCCAGGCAAGAGTACTGGAGTGATTTGCCATTGCCTTCTCTGAGGCAAATCCTGCTGCTGCTGCTGCTAAGTCATTTCAGTCGTGTCCGACTCTGTGTGACCCCATAGACGGCAGCCCACCAGGCTCCCCCGTTTCTGGGCTTCTCCAGGCAAGAACACTGGAGTGGGTTGCCATTTCCTTCTCCAATGCATGAAAGTGAAAAGTGAAAGTGAAGTTGCTCAGTCGTGTCTGATTCTTCGCGACCTCATGGACCACAGCCTACCAGGCTTCTCTGTCCATAGGATTTTCTAGGCAAGAGTACTGGAATAGGAATGACAAAGACTGAAGTTTTTAACTGTATGCTATCTCTCAGTAACCCCAGTCTCTCTTCTCACTGTGCCTTCTGCTAGCATCCTGCTGCTGCTGCTGCTAAGTCACTTCAGTCGTGTCCGACTCTGTGCGATCCCAGAGACAGCAGCGCACCAGGCTCCCCCGGCCCCGGGATTCTCCAGGCAAGAACACTGGAGCGGGTTGCCATTTCCTTCTCCAGTTCGTGAAAGTGAAGTCATGTCCAACTCCTAGCGACCTAGGTCCTGATTAAAAATATACAGATGACAGAGCCTCTGATTTCCTAGGACAGAGAAAAATCAAGTTAGGTATGCTTACGTTTTCCTCTGAAAGTTATTTTCTGTTTACAGGCAAACTTTCATCTAAAATATTTGTAAAATACCAAGACAAATTTACTGTTCTCTGGAAAAAGATTCTGAGGCAGTTCGTGTTGGTGGAGGGTTGGCCAGTGTCCCATGATTCTACTTGGAGTCATTAGTAGAGGAGTCAGGGATGCCTGAAGCTCACACGACCTGATAGTCTTACTGAGAGGAGTATTTGGGCCTATGTGCAGGATGCATCCAGCTCTTGTTACACTCCCTTTCTTGATAGGCTGGGCACAAAATAGAGGGTTTTGTAAGCATGCAAATAGCCTTGCAAGCCAAGACCGGGGCCTTGCAGATGACTGTGCTTTCAGCACCTGGAGATCCTGTGGGAAGGTGAGGCCATGGACAGTCTCTCCTGTTGCAGTTTCTTGTCAGACAATCAGGAAAGAGCCACTGAGACTATCCTGTGGTCATTCCTCTCTCCACTTAGTGACAGTATAATTCTTATTTAAGAAAAGGTAATTAAGAAACCAGTTCCTTCCCTGGGTGGTAAAGGAAAACACAATTTATGGAAGAGTATCTTGAGCTACTTAATGCCTTGAACCTTTTTCCTGTCAACCATGTTTTCCTCTCTGCCTCATGCAATGTGTGCCAGTGATTTTAACTCAGTTTAACACTAGAACAAACAAATGGTTTTCTTGAAGAGCATGCAGATCTACGGCTTCAATGTATGAGTATACACAAAAGGCCTACTCTTTCTCTGTACCCTTGAGTAATTCTCGTTAATGTCAACAGGGTTTGTGAATGTATCTCAAGAAAAATTAAATACTTTTGGAAACCCTTCATACAAACTCCGTTTTGTGTATATTTTGTAAATGACGAACTTTGCTCTTATTCGTTTCTCTAAGTTGAGGCGATATTTATCAATGTTCATTTCTTTAAATGTCATGATTGTGCATTTTCTGCATTGACAAAACTAATCAGAAATGTAGATGTCACCAAAAATTAATTTCAGGCCAAGTTCCATGGGGTAGGAAGAGTACATGACTGGTGGCTGATGGTATTTTCAGTGATGTGGTTGTGGTCATGTTTTTTTAAAAACTGCTGTTTTGAGATTGATAATGCATCATCATAATCCTTTTATTCATGCAGGAAACGCCCACTTAAAATAGTGTTCTTTTTTTCTTCTGAGATCCTGTAGGCAGACAATTGTCACAATCAAGTTGCACTGAAACCCTTCATTCATAAAAGATAACATCTGAGATGTATCAATGAAACATTCATGACCTGTGCTTTATAAGCAGTAAGCAGTGACTTTGAAACTGCCCAGTTCTTTTCTTTGAAAATGATAAAAAAAAAAAAATAGCACCTGCATAGAGAAGTGTGTGTGTGTGTGTGTGTGTGTGTCCACACTCACATCTCTATGCGTTATTGTAATGAGAAGTCATGCGGTGATGGCCTGGAATCTCTGAGTGCAGAAGCCGTGTGTATTCAGTCAACAGTGTAGTCTTGATGCCTACAGCTGGGCCTCAAGAGTAAGTGCCTATGAAAATTTGGAAAATACGTTTTCAAATGATGTTCTAGAGTCCTCTGGGCTCCACAGATAGGCAATGTCGGCCTACATATCAATTTACCACAGTTCTGTAATTGAGAGTCAAAAGTGTGGTCCTTCAGAGTTTCATTGTTTCAAGAATATCCTGCCGTGGTCATGATGTGTGAATATTTGCCTTATGGATTTTATGTTGTTCGCGTTCTTGTTTACATTAAGTGATAACTGTAAAAACTGAATGGTGACAGTATACTAAGAGTTGTTATTTTGACAATATACTAAGAACGTTTGGTTAAAAGCAGAAAAAGAGCTGGAATGGAAAATGTTTTAATATCCAGGGCTTCCCAGGTGGCTCAGTGGTAAAGAACTTGCCTGCCAATGTAGAAGGTGCAGGTTCAGTTCTTGGGTTGAGAAGACCTCCTGGAGAAGGAAATGGTAACCCACTCCAGTATCCTTGTCTGCAGAATCCAATGGATGGAAGAGCCTGGTGGGGTACAATCCATAGCATTGCAAAAGAGTCAGACACGACTTTGTGACTTAACAAAAATGCAGCATTGCAATTTATTTTTAAAAGTATTCATAAAAAAAATCAATAATTTTATGCAAAATGAACATGGAGATCATTTACAATGTAGCTGTTTATCAGCTAAAGTCCATACAAGTGTTTCTTGAGCCAGTTACCTGATATACAATGATGTCTTTGGTCTCCTTTTCCAGTGGGAAAAATCTATTAGAAATTCTATTTGACATAGAAAAATAGCAGCAGCACCCACTGACGAGAGAGGTTGCATAAGGACTGTGAAATCTGGGTGTTTTAAATTCTACCTTAGTTTGAACATATTCAGAAATTACTGTCTCTCCTTTGGAAACATGCTTTATGAGATCTTGACATTTTATAGTCACAGAAGTTTCCTTAAGTACTTGCAGAAAACTTTTATTCAGATTTAGGGGAAAGAATACACAGATTTACTTTATTATTATAAAAGTTAGAATATAGGAAAATAGCAAGTTAAGAAGAAACACACATTAGGTATATATAGTTTTCTATTTCTCTGGCCCCTTTTTTAAAGTAGACCCAAATTAGTATGGAAAACATGCAACTTAATTCTCTTTTTATTACCTTAAATATAAGAAATCATAATACAGTAGGAGATTAGAGGAACATTTCTGAAACATATAAAACTAGCGAATGCTTCCTATAAGCAGATTTGGGAGTTTAAATGCCTGATTTCCTCCTGAAAAATTATGTCTTTTCATAAATGCATGTTTTTCTAAAAACACACTGATAAGATTTAGGTCACAAACAAGGTTTTTAAATACAGATGAGGAGAGACTGTTTAATGTGGAATTTGAAGTTTTTTGCCTTGTCTTGTTTCCTTGTGTTGAGTCAGTTTTACTTAGACTGAGCAAGGACTGAGGAAAAAGTATAAGATACGCTCCCATTTGAACCTTCAGTAATCATGCAGTATTCAGAACTCCAGCAATTTTTACAGTGGTTCTGAATGTTTTCCTGTAGAGCAGGAAGTCAGCATGAGCTCAAAAATGTGAAAGTCTCCTAATTATGACTATGTTAGGCTTGGAAAAACTAAAATCCATTTTTAAAGTCCATTTCCTCCAATGAATAATGATGAAAATGACCTTCACCTTGCTGCTCTCCATGCATTATATTCAACACTCATCCCTTCAATAAATATTTTTTGAGCACCTACTCTGAACTTGGTACTGTCAAGGCCATTGGGAAACACGGCTATAAAATATCTAAAGAGATAGATCTTTAATGTTAGGAAATGAAAAGAGCTATAAATAAAAATAAAATATGAATGGACCTAGAAAATGACAGGGGCTATAGCTCTACATTTGTTGGTCAGGAAAGATTTCTCTGAGGAGGTGATATTTGAACAAAAACATGAATGAGGTGATGAATAAAGAGAGGATGTGACCTGTGTGTAAATCTGACAGATTGACGTTCCAGAGAAAGGAAACCACAGGTGCAAATAGCTCAAGGCCTGTGTATATTTGGTGTGTTGAATGACCCTGAGGGAGAGGAAAAAGACAGAAAGTGAGGTCAGAGGTGTACACAGGCTCTGCACCATGTAGGTCCTTCTAGGAGTGGTGAGGCTTTTGGACTCTAAGTGTTCTCACTCTAGCAGAGACTTTGCTTAGGAGGCCAGTGTATGTCTCAGCTGGAGATGGTAGTGAATCGGACAGGTGGGATGGTGGTGAAATTGTAAGAAGTCATTGGATTTGTTGGTAGATTGAATGGTAGATTGGATGTAGATTATATCATCAGTGGCAACTGATGATAGAAAATTTCCAACTGAATCTTCCCAAACTTTTTTTCAGATGTTGTTATTCTTGAGTCACTATATTTTACTGGACTTAAAAAATATGTAGTAGAGAACAGTTTTGTCTGCTCTGAAAATCTATGAAGTTTGTAAATACCCCCAGATGATCTCTGCCATTCTTTCATCTTCACCATGTGGCTGGTTCTGCCTTAGAGCCCTAGCCTTCTCTTAAGTTAACATTAAGCTGCTGCTACTGCTGCTGCTGCTGCTGCTGCTGCTGCTGCTGCTGCTGCTGCTGCGTCGTTTCAGACTCTGTGCGACCCCATAGACGGCAGCCCACCAGGCTCCCCGTCCCTGGGACTCTCCAGGTAAGAACACTGGAGTGAGTTGCCATTTCCTTCTCCAATGCATGAAAGAGAAAAGTGAAAGCGAAGTCGCTCAGTTGTGTTCGACTCTTCACGACCCCATGGACGGCAGCCCACCAGGCTCCCCCATCCCTGGGATTTTCCAGGCAAGAAAACTAATAGGCATCAAATGGACCTTCATGTTCTAGCTCTAATCATAAAATCCAGTTCACAAATCATGTTCCTTTATTGCTAGCCCATCCTTCATTCTTTGTTAATTAACTCATTAAACAAGTATTTAGCCCTTTAACAAATATTTATAAGAATATCTTCTTACTGTGTGCTAAGGATCCAGGATTATGCAAAACAGACAATATTTCACCCTCAGGCAAATTGCTTTCAGAGGAAGGGAAGGAAACTAAATGGATGAGTAAATGTATACAGTTGACCATGAGCTGGTCAGCACAGTGGAGACAACTACAGCAAGAAGGGGCAGAGGACAGCTCTGAGATGGGGGAAAGAAAGGAGTATTACAGTTTTGATTGAATGTCAAGGCCCCTTTGAAAAGATGATATCAGAGGAAAAAAAAAAACTTGAAGTTAGTAAGGGGACAAGCCATGTGTGTGCATGGCACAAAGTCATTCCAAGGAAAGGAAACCTCCTCTGCAGACACACAGAGGTGGGAGTGTGCTCAGTGAGTTCTTGGAATAGTAAGGACACCAGTATGGTGAAGCAGCTTGATTAAGAGAAAGCCAAGTGCCAGATGGGGCAAAAAGTGCCAGACGGGGCAACTGGGGCTAGAGGACAGGTGATTAGATCTTAGAAAGAAGACATGGGAAGATTTTGAATAGGGAAGTGACATGTTCTTGTGTTGAAATCACTGTTGCTATGTTTAGAATGAGAATGGAAGGTAGAAGCAAATACAGAAGAAAATAGACTGGGAGACTGTGGCATTATTGCCATTGCCTGAGGCATAGGGATCTTGCCCCATACATGGGCTAAGATTTACTTGCTGTCCTTGGGAGTCAGTCACTCTCACTACTGAATGATTTACCCCATATGCATGGAAGGCTTTTGTTTTTGTTCTTTTAACCAGTTTTCTTCCTTTGCTGTTGAGATTGTAAGCCTCCTCTTATAGAACTTTATGTCTTCTCAGTATGTCGTTTTGTTTTACTAAGAGTTACAAAGGATAGGGCAAATAATACTTGTGAAACATCTGAAGACTAAGCCAAGCACTGTGAACATTCTGAATATACTGAATATTCTGAAATTACAGATACTGATGCTAATGCCATCTCTAGGATGTGGGCAGATTGATCTACTTTTGTGTTTTTGTGTGGAGTACAATCAATATAATTTGGTTGATATCTATGAAAATGCAGAGGTTGAAAATTAAACTAGGGCAGCCTCTGTCCACATTGCTATTAATCCATAGGTATATAACTATACCTATATATGTTTTGTACAGATATATTCACTATGAAGTTTATTTGCTGACCCCAGATTATAGTTCACCACTTTAAAGAAATGGACTGTATGGTAATCCTTTATAATCTCTGACAGTAGCCAGATTTCACAAGACTCATTTCACATTGTATTTCTATGACATGTCTGACTGGAGGGTTTGTGTCAAGCTTCTCTACTAAAGATGAGTGAAGACTGAAACAACAATGGGAAGTTCTTTTATTTTCGAAGGATTGTTTATCTGAAGTTAAAAAGATAGAGATACATTATTAAACAACTTTTGGGCTATAATTTTTGCAAGAAAACCTGAACTATAGCATTATAGTATAGAAGCAAGAATTAGGAATATACCATGAATGGAAAAAAATATATCTCTAAGAAATAAAAGACACTATCAAAAGATATAGCCCCATTTTTGTACCCACTGGATAATATAAGGAATATGCCATTTGTACTTGGGATTTATTAGGATTTACCCTTCTGGAGACTATCTGACCTCATTTTCCCAGGGGATCTAGTATAACTGTAAGTGGACAATCAGAGACTACTGACAAGCCCATGAATTCCTCCTAGCCCGGTTCTTCCAAAGTGCAGTAGAGTTAGCAACCCCTGTTCCTGGACATTCGGGATGTGCCCCCTGTCTTTGCCCTCCTAAGGTAGGTCTCTGTTCATTCCAGTCTGAATCATTATTTAGCTGCTGACTGGAGAGAGGGAAAGGGAGGGAATGAAATCTAGTGCAAAGAAAAAAAAAAAAGAAAAATTCAGGAAACTTAGAAAACAAATGGTTGCTAGATATGAAGAGGATATATAGGGAAGCATATTCTGATATTTAGATGGCATGCATGCAATAAGAACAGTGTTAAGAAACACATGTGGAGGCCTGCTTTCAATTGCTCCTGGATTTGGTTTCTCAGTCAGGTCACTTGCCTTTTATCCTCTCCTGCTGATATTTTCAAAATGGAGATATCTTTTCAAATCTGAAAATATAAATGTCTGATAGAAAAGTTCTGTCCTACCAAGAGTATTTGACATGGAAAATTAAATTCTCTCCCAATTCCCGTGACTTTGCTCCTCAAAGACAACCATTATTATTAATAGAATTTATTTTCATAGAGCAGTTTTAGATTCACAGCAAAATTGAGAGAGGGTATGGGGACTTCCCAAATATCTCTACCTGTACACATAACATATCCTCCTCTACAATATCAACATTCCCCCATCATAATGGTGCATTTCTTACAACTGATGAACTTACATTGACACATTATTATCATCCAAAGTCCAGAGTTTACATTAGAGTTCATGCTTGGTGTTGTTCATTATTTGGGTTTTGACAAAGGTTTAACAATATATATTCATCATTACAGTATCATGCAGAGTAAATTCATTGCCCTGAAAATCCTTTCTGCTCCACTTATTTATCCCTTTCTCCCTCTAATCCCTGGCAACCATTGATCTTTTTACTGAGAGACAACCATTTGATATATTTGTCACCCTCATCACTCAAGAATCCAAAACTGATAGACGAGTATTACAAGTGCTGAGTAACAGAAAAGGTAGCTTTACTGAGGAAGCCACAGTTCTGGGGAGAAGATGGACTCATGTCCCATAGAACCAATGCCCTGTAGCCAATCAGGGGCCAAGAGCTATTAAAAGGTAGCTCAGGAGCATATAGGTGAGAGAAGGGAATTACATTCAGAGTAGCACAGTTAGCTCTGATAATCATCTTGAAATTGGTCATGTGTTGATCTGATCAGTGTAATCTTGATTGTTTCAGGCACAGTTAATCTTCCACTCCAGGGCTGGTGGTTCTCATTTGCTTGAGGTCAGTTTTTGGAACTGTATAAGATGCAACAGCTTATATCATGGCTGCAGTCCAATCATTACCTGGTTAACTTCTTTCACTGGGTGGGGCTTTCAGTATCTGTAAAACAATTTCAAGGGCATAGCTCAGAATCTTATCTAGTTTTTGCTGCTGCTGCTGCTGCTGCTAAGTTGCTTTAGTCATAGTTCTTGAGGAGGAGCTAAAGGTCCTTGACTTTGTTTATTGGCTAAACTAGTATTATTTTGCCTTGTTTGACAGCTTTCCTTTGCTTCTGCATTTTCTCACTTTGGTTAAATTTGTTCTTTGTCCAGTGTTTTTCTACAGACAATAGGATGGTGGAGGACATGGCAGAGGGGTCTGTTAGGGAAGGCCCTATAGAATCCTCCTCTGTTATGTATTTGCAAATATCTTACCAACACATTTTAATTCACCTATAAACATACCTACATGTGTTAAACTGTTAAATGATAGTTTACTTAACACCATGAGCGTCTTCCCATGTCCATTTCTTATTCATTATATTGCCTGCAATGATACCCAATTTTAAGTACTAAATTTTTAACCTACTCACTCAGTGCTGTTGTAAAGTTGCTATATGAAAGTACTAAATTAATTTTAACCCACTCAATCTTGCTATTGAAAAGTTTCTACACACATTTTTCATGTAAACAATATTGCTGTGAACATTCTTGTTCTTCTCACGTTCTTTTTAGATTAAATTAGGACAATATACAGGACTTCCCTGGTGGCTCAGCTGGTAAAGAACCCATCTGGCAATGCAGGAGAGGCAAGAGACACAGGTTCTGTCCCTGTGTTGGGAAGATCCCCTGGAGGAGGAAATGATTACCCTCTCCAGTATGCTTGTCTGGAAAATTCTATGAACAGAAATGCCTGGGGGCTACATTCCACAGGGTAGCAAAGAGTCGGACACAACTGTGTGTGCATGCACACACACAGAGGACAATATACATATTTTAATTTGGATACATATTTACATAATGTCTTCCAGTCTGGCAAGGAGAGTTTATGAGAGTGCCTTTATATATCAAAGTCAACATTGAAATTTATCATTATTTATTAGATGTGTAAATATTGAAAAGATAGTTCATTGCTGCTCTAATTTAATGTATTCAATTATTAGAGTAAACATTTTATTGTCCATTAGTCATTTTATTTTTTTTTTTTGAGACATTCATTGATACATTTTACCCATGTTTCTAATCATGCATTATATATCCTACTCTTCAGAAGTTTAAAATTTTAATTTAGTTGATCACCAGTCTATTTTTTTTAATACTTTATTCTACATTACAATACTGTATTTGTTTTGCCATACATTGACATGAATCAGCCACAGGTGTCCACGATCTCCCAATGCCAAAGCCCCCTCCCACCTCCCACCCCACATCCTCTCCCTGAATCATCCCATGCACCAGCCCCATGCGTCCTGCATCCTGTATTGAACATAGACTGGCGCTTCATTCTTACAAGATAGTATACATGTTTCAATGCCGTTCTCCCAAATCAACCCACCCTCTCCCTCTCCCTCAGAGTCCAAAAGTCCGTTCATACCTCTGAGTCTCTTTTGTTGTCTCACACAGAGGGTCTACATTACTATCCTTCTAAATTCCATATATATGTGTCAGTATACTGTATTGGTGTTTTTCTTTCTGGCTTACTTCACTCTGTATAATCGGCTCCAGTTTCATCCATCTCATTAGAACTGAGTCGAATTTATTCTTTTTAAGGGCTGAGTAGTACTCCATTGTGTTGACTCAGTTCTAATGAGATGGATGAAACTGGAGCCGATTATACAGAGTGAAGTAAGCCAGAAAGAAAAACACCAATACAGTATACTGACACATATATATGGAATTTAGAAGGATAGTAATGAAGACCCTCTGTGTGAGACAACAAAAGAGACTCAGAGGTATAGAACGGACTTTTGGACTCTGAGGAGAGGGAGAGGGTGGGTGATTTGGGAGAACGGCATTGAAACATGTATACTATCTTGTAAGAATGAAGCGCCAGTCACCAGTCTTTTGATTGATGGCCTTTTATAATACTTTGGAGGGATTTTCCTGACCCAAGAAAAGCTATCTCTGGTCCTCTTGTTCTATATATTTATACTTACAACCCTAAACTATTTATAAATTATCCTTTCTAGGCTTTAATTCTAAATGCCAGTGAGAACTTGAGCATTTAAGCTGGACTTTTATTAAGACTTCTATTGCCATATTTAGTTTGGCTTTAGGTGGCACTAGTGGTAAAGAACCTGCCTGCCAATGCAGGAGACATAAGACATGCGGGTTCGATCCCTGGGTCGGGAAGATCACCTGGAGGAGGGCACAACAACTCACTCCAGTATTCTTGCCTGGAGAATCCCATGGACAGAGGAACCTGGTAGGCTACAGTCCATGGGGTTGTATAGAGTCAGACACAACTGAAGCCACTTAGCAGAGCACAAATAGTGTGTGTGTGTCTGTGTGTGTGTGTGTGTAATGACTAGTTTTTGTTGTTTTATTTTTTTCCCTAAAATAACATATCAACCCTCATTGGAGGGCACAAATATAGTCCAGAATATACCTTAACTTGTCCAAATGTGAGATTAAAAGACGTATTTGTCTTTCAATATGGAACACTCGAGGGCAAATATATTCTGGAGCTAAGTCAGCTGCCCAGGTCTGTTAAGCCAGCACTCAGTGTCCAGGCTCTCACCTGATAGAAGAGGAAAGACCAAGAAGAAAAAGAAATATCTGGGGCTTATCCCAGATGAAGCAGCCTTGATCAGTCCCTTGTTTTTGCCACAATCTTGATAATAAAGAGAAACAGAAAAAGTCAAGGCTTCCCTGCTAAGAGCCAGGCTCTTACTGTTTTAACAATGCTGATGGAACTGACTTAACAAAAACCTATCAGGAGCCTATTCTGATTGTTAGTGTTCTAAGTGCTGCGGCTATAAGAGTAGACAAAGCACAGAGTTCTAGTCATGCAAGTTTATATTTTCACAAAATAGACAATTCATAATATAAATGAATGTAGTAGAATTTGTTAAATAGTGGAACGGTTAGGGAGATACTGATTTGTGTTAGGAAGTAAACCATGCCAGGGAGGATGGACACTAAGGGTTGCCTGGGTATTCTTTGAGACATGTGAGTCAGGGGATGCCTCACTGAACAGGGACATTTACTCTAATAAACCCTGTAACCTCATGGTTTTCCAGTTAGGCAATCTGAGATATGATTTGATTGTATCTTAAAAACAACTTATGTGATATGTGTTATGCCATGATAGTTTTGCTTAAAACTCTCTTCCTTCTATTGGCTCAGATAATTATGATATGAAACATTCGGATAGTGTATATAAGACTAAAAGCAGTGTTTTTTTCTGGAGCTGTTTATACAACAAACAATGTCAAAGATGCCAGTTATGACGTATAAACTCTGAATGATGGTTAAGTGGCCTGTCAACTTCTTTACTTGGAGGACAGTTAAGAATTAAAAGGACTTTGGGCTTGTAAGTTATGGGATCTATATCTTTATTTTTACAAAAGGTACTAGGAAGAATATTTACCAAATTACTGATTTAATTTTATGGAAATAAAAAAAAGTTTATTTACTTTTGGAAAGCTTTGTTTGGCTGAGAAGCCAGAATTTAAAAAAAAAAAAAAAAAACCACACAGAAAAACAGGAGAACCTAAGAAAGTTCTTTCTTTTCAAATATCTTCTCTGTCAGCTAGTAGGTATCTCAGTTCAGTTCAGTTGCTCAGTCGCATCCGACCCTTTGTAGCCCTGTGGAGTGCAGTATGCCAGGCTTCCTGGTCCTTTACCAACTCCTGGAGCTTGCTCAAACTCATGTCCGTTGAGCCTGTGATACCATCCAACCATCTCATCCTCTATCATCCCCTTCTCCTCCTGCCTTCAATCTTTCCCAGCATCAGGATCTTTTCCAATAGTAGAGATCTAACAGCATTTATTACTACCTTGAAAGAGTGTAGACAACTAGTGGGGAGAGGATGAATTCAGCCAGTGTCCATGAAGAAGTCACTGTACCTCATGACATGAAATCCTGAAGAGAATGAATACAAGCTCAGAATTGTTTTTCAGTTACTACTATGGATGAATATGAGCTGGTGATGGACAGGGAAGCCTGGAGTGCTACAGTCCATGGGGTCGCAAAGAGTCAGACTCGAGTGAGTGATTGAACTGCACTAATGGGTGAATATTAGCGAGAGATCAATCCACTGCTGCAGTAAGTATATGCCTTTATCCTCTTTATATATGTGTATATGTAGTGAACTTATCAGACCTATTCCTGAGAGTAGTTTTATAATAGAAAGAAAGGATTACATAAAGGAAAGCTAGGTAGGTATCAGAAGTAAACTTTTTCATACTTTTTATAATGGATTTTAACCAAGAATTACATCTTGTTTCAGGAGTTCAGAATACTCATTTTTATTCCAGGAAATAAGCTGGAGGAGAAGTATTCCCAATATCTCCTATACCTAAGCCTACATAGTGGTAAATAAGGAGAGAAAAGTTAAGATGGAGGGGGAAAGGAAGGAAGGGAAATTTGGAGAGGCATAAGAATTATGAAACTTTCTATGGCCATGTGAAAAAGCAGAAATCAAATGGAAAAGAAAATTATCTGAAGTTATTGGTAAGAAAAACATATAAATGAATCAAGTGAAGATGCTTATTTTTTAACTGAAAGACTGATAGTCATGTTTTAAAAATACTTCCAGTTAGTGAACATTACTCCAGACCAATTTTTAGGCTAGAAAAATCAAGCCAAAAGTATTATTTCAATACAGTTCCCTAGCATTTTAACTATTACTTAATTTTATTGTCATAACAATCAACTATAGAAATACATCATGCATTATTATATCCAGTTTACGAGAGAGTTATATACATACACATTCAATCGCACACATATGTATACATACATATATGTATATACACACATCTGTCAGTCTATCATCTATCTATTGTCAATGATCTAGAAAATGGTGTCCTCCCTTCATAGTATATTAATAACAGAAACAAAATCAAAAACTCTCTTATTGTCATTTTGAGAACAGTTTGTGGACCAAGTATTTACTGATCTCATTGTCATTATAAAGAAAAAAACTGAAGCCAGGGAGATTTGAGTTTGCATAACAAGTAATGTCAGATTGGCAAACAAGTTATATTGATTTTCAGCTGGATTTTGGTCCTTTATACTGACATAGAAAACATTAATGAGGATAACCTACTTCATGGACAACTGGCTAAGTCCTCGAGAAGTTTGTTTACTCTTCCAGCCAGAGAGAACAGTGGGATCTGATTTAGCACATAGTTTAAATGTGGTCATTCTTGCCCAGCCCACTCTCCTGAGTCATCTCCCATCTGTGGTTTCTGGGCCCATCCCTGCAGAATAGCACTCAGTACATAAATAGACCCTGAATGGGTGAAAGAAGCAGAGCACAACCGATTCCTGCAGTTATTGAGTTCACGCTCTTCAATAATTTCTCTGATTCTGAGACTAAAAGCACAGTAGAAAATGCTGCTATCCTTGCAAATGTCATGATCAGGGGAAGAAACTGCGCTGGTGTGTCCCAGTATATAGGTGTATTATTGATCAGGTTTCTCCTTACCACCCCACTTCTCTCATCTGCCTGACTCAAACCAGTAAATTACTATGAATTAACTATCTTAATATCCACTTTGTTGTGCTTTATATTCACCTCAGTAATATCCTTGCCTGGAGAATCCCAGGGACAGAGGAGCCTGGTGTGTTGCCGTCTATGGGGTCACACGGAGTCGGACACAACTGAAGCAGCTTAGCAGCAGCAGTATTCACTTTGTGTTGTTTTTACATCTGTCATCTAAAGGGAAATGAGTACATGTAAAAATACATATGCATTAGAAGAGAAGGAAAACTTTATAATGGTAGAGGACACATTTCATAAGGCTGAATGAATACAAAAGCCAAAGTAAATGTTATATAGAATAGATACTACTTTTATTTTTAAAGAATATAATGCACAAAGAATTACAAACAATATATCAAACACGTAGAGTTAATGGTGAACATTTCTACATATTCACCACTAGATTTTTTAATCTAAAGAGATTATTATTATATGTTACAGCTATTACAGATATGACTATTCTTTTACCAGCACCTAAATTTCTATTCTTCTTTTCCCAATCCCAGAGGCAACCAATACCACACATTTAGTATTTATCATTTCATTTTACATATATAAGAGGAATGCATTCATAAATAATACAAGAGTATTATTTTTGCTGTATTTTTTAACTGTAACCTATTAAAAGATGATATATAGACATATCCATTTTATACCTTGCAGTGTTAGGTTTGGACATATATCTATGTTTTCTTTGCTTTCTAACATTCCATGCTGAGATTATGTCCTGTCATACTAATGTCTTTTTCCATTTCTCTACTCATACACACTTGTTACTACTAGTACACACTTAGTGCTACTTATACACCTTGATTTTGCTGTTAAGGAGAAATACTTCTTTGTGTGTGTCTCTCTGTATATGTGTGTAAGAGTTCTATTAGGTATGCACTCAGATATGTAATTGTGGCATTGAGCTGTGTAATAGATAATTAAATTCACTGCTGAGTGCCAGAGTGTCCTCTAAGTGACTGTATTCTACTAGCTATATCTGAGAGAACCATTTTTTCCCCAAATTTTCCAAATCCTTGACATTATCAGACATACAAATTTTCACCATTCACTGAAATAGCAAATGAAATAAGTGAAATATGATTGTGTTAATAATTAATTTCTTCAATAGTTAGTGAGGTTGGATGGCTTCATAATTAATTGGCTATTATGATTTCTACTTCTCATCTCTTTTCTGAATGACTATTTTTCTCATTGTTGATTTGTAGGCATACTTTACAAAGTCTAGAGTCTAGAGGACTTAACGATAAGTCTTAATGATTTTGACTTGAGAAACTAGAAGCAAGGAGTTGCTACTTACTGATAAGGATGGGGCTTCAGTTTTTCTTTTTTAAGTACATCAATTTATTAGAATAGTGATAAAACTATTTCAAATCGGTTTCTTCAGATTAATTCTTTAGAGAAAGCAGCAATAATTATGGTTGACTCTGAAAGCCAACAGGAATAGTTTCTGGCTCCTTCTTCTCAACTCAAATTGAAGCTGAAGCTGAGTCCATTCAGGCAACATTATTGTTGGTGTCATGAGTAGCATCAGTGATGAATATGGGGCCAAATAACATAGCCACCTCCATCTCTCTTCTAGAGCTCCCTTTCTCCCAGTGGCTTTGGGCTAACTTTAGGGAGAAATGTGACTTTGTCCACGGCTGAATCTCACAGCAATTACAAATGTCTGTGTTACCTTCTAGAGGATACCATGCATTGCTTGATCTGTTGAGCAGTCTGGCTCAGCTGATGCTCTGCTAGCTTCAGGCGGCATGTGATATAAATCAGATTGAAAATGTCACCAGAAAACCTAAATATGTCAGCTCTCAAATAAAAACTAGGATGTGTAATCCTTCAGCTGTTACACATGTTGTAATACTGTCTTATATCAGTTACTTGTATTTTCTTGCTTATAGTGAACTTTGATGTTATAAAGTATATTATTTTAATGTAATCAATTTGATTATTATTTTCCATAGGGCATATGCTTTTAAAATTTTAAATTCTTTCCACCTTAGCTCTCATTAATGTTTGTGCTGTGTGCTTACTTGCTCAGTCGTGTTGGACTCTTTGTGACACCATGGACTGTAGCCCGCCAGGCTCCCCTGGAGTGGGTTGCCATGTCCTCCTCCAGGGGACTGTCCCAACTCTTTATTTTAAATTTAAGATTTAGATTTAAAGTTTGTTGTCTACCTTTTTAAAAACTTTATTTATTGAAAATATCATCTTTTCTCTATTGAGTTATAGCACAATATTGAACAAGAAAAACAGCAAGGGGTATCTTTGTTTTCTTCCTGATTTTATTTTTAAAATTTATTATTTTCTGGCCATGCTGCATAGCATGTGGGATCTTAGTTCCCCAATGAGGGTTGAACCCATGCCTTCTGCAGTGAAAGCATGGAATCTTAACCACTGGGCTTCCAAGAGGATCCCTTCTTCCTGATTTTAGAAAGAAAGTATCTGGTTGCTCGACATTAAGTGTGGTATTGGCCCTCAGTTTTTTGTAGAGTTCTTTATTAAGTTGAGGAAATTCTCTTCAGCATCTAGTTTAGCAGTAGTTTTTATCATGAATAGATATTAAATTTTCTCCAATGCTTTTTATGAGTCTATGGGTATGATTACATGATTTTCCATCTTTAACCAATTGATGTGATGGGTATGTTAATTGATCTTTGAAAGATGAGCTGGCTTTACATATCTGCAATAAATCCTACTTGGGCATGATATATAGTTTTTGCCATGATTTTATTTAATTTTGTAATGCTTTGTCGAGGACTTTTTAATTTCTGTTTATGAAATATATTGGTTTGTCATTTTCTTGTAGTATATTTGTCTGTTTTTGGAATTAGGGTCATGCTGGTGGAATCAGAGATTTAGTTAGGAAGCGAGTCCTTCTGCTCGTTTTCTAAAAGAGATTATAGAGAATTGGTATCAGTCCTTCCTTACATGTCTGGTAGGTTTTATTTTATATTCTTAAACATTTTTCCTCAGCCCTCCATTTGTGGAGTAATTTTTATCATTCTTCAAGTAATCCCTTCAGTACACATAAGTGTGTAGAAATTCTTTAGGACATCTTATGTCTGAAAATGTCATCATTTTATTTTCATGCTTGTTTGTTGGGATTTTAGTCTGATATATATGTATTTCCTTGACTCTTTGACAGTATTACTACTTTATTGTCACCTCATCTCTGGTTTTGATGATTAATCTGCTATCCATTTTGAAGAGGCCTATGTTCATTCTGACAGGCCTAATCCTCAAGTCATCAATTTCTTCATATTGCCTTTTTCCCCCATGTGAAAAATATTAAGAACATTTTTGATAATAATTTTTATGTCTAAGTCCATGTATAAAAAAACCATGTTTGGGATTCAAGAAGCACTTTTAGTATGAAGAATGATGTTTTCAATTATTAAACACCCTTATTCTGTAATTATATTTTTCTCCTATTCTACTATTTCCTTCTGGAATTTCTTCTGCCTCTCTTTTTCTTGCCTACTTTTTCATACTGTTATTCTCTTTTTCTCTCTCTGGTACTCTGTAAAGAGACTTTGGATTTGTTATGTCATCATAGTAATTCTTCAACATCTCTACAGTTCTAGTTATTGAGTGTTGTATTTAAATAAGTGTATTTTGCATATTATTTTTCATTGAATTTTTTTGTACCTACCTTTCACAAATTTTCTCTTTTCCATTTTTAAAAATTAGTTTATTTTAATTGGAGGGTAATCACTTTACAACATTGTGGTGGTTTTTGCTATACATCAATATGAATCAGCCACGGGTGCACATGAATTCTCCCTCCGACATAAGTTCTCTTTTTATAGATTCTATTTTTGCTCCCTTGAAATCTAATTATATTGCACCAGTTTTTTAGATCCCACATATAAGAGCAGTCAGATGATATTTGTCTTTTCTCTGTTTGGCTTACTTCCCTTAGTAGGACAATCTTTAGGTCCATCCAGGTAGCTGCAAATGCCATCAAGTCACTCCTTTTTATGACTGAGTAATGTTCCATGATATATGTGTATACATATTCACATAGACATCTGTCTCTGTGTGTGTGTATCTGAAACTAGCATGATATTACAAATCAACTATACACCAATAGAAATTTGAGAAATTAAAACCTACCTATTTAAAAAGTCCATTTCAGATTGTTCTGTAGTCTAGTTCTTTGATTGTAAATTTCCTAGTTTATTGAATCTATGGACTCTATTTTGTGTTTTTAATGTGTAATTTTCTTCCATAGGTATAGTCTGGTGAATTTCCTCATTCTCTTTTCAAGTGATCCTATAGGTTTCATCAGATCTGAACCAATATTTAGGTTGTTTCTCAGTTCAAGAGTTCTATAACTGAAGGGTGGAATGAACTCAGACACACCCTCAACCTGCTGCCACTCCCACCACTTCTGCCCCTCACACACTGGTCACTACATGTGTTTATGGTTCTTACTCCGTATGGGGAGGGCATTCCCTTTTTCCACATGTGTCCATGAACATTTCAAGCTTCTAGAGAACTTGACAGCTGAAAAAAAAAAATGTCAAGTCACCATTGAACCATTTCCTAGGCCCCAGGTTTTTACAGGGAGCCAAGTGCTATTTCCCTGATTTTAGAAATAAGATGTTCTGAAACTAACGTCTATCAAGATTGGCTTAAAACTTCAGTCCACAGGGTATGTATCTAGTTCCCTTTTCCATGTTTCACATAGCTTTAGTTCTTGCTGGGTTTCTGATACATGCATATTTTCATCCTTTACCTTTAAGCTTGGTTGTATATTTTCTCTAACAGCTTTAATTGAGAAGAGATGTATATATCTGTGTTCATCACCTTGACCAGAACTCCAGAAGCTATTCTTTTCTGGGAAAACAAAGCAAAACTTTTAAAGTGAAGCTTAGGTGCCTGATGGCTGCTACTGAAGTTTCTGGTCATCCTTTGCAGTGAATGTCTTTATGATTCTTCACTGTAGCTCTTCTTTTCACAATTACTGTCTGTGTTCAGCTCAGTAGTTTAAAAAATGAAGATTTCTCTAGTTGCTTCAGTCAATTTTCCTACTAGGTGAACGTAGAGCATTGAAATATAGTTCCTTCAGTTCCCATTTTTCTGTAAACTTTCTATTCCCTCTAAGGGACCATCTGGACAAGTATAGGTATCCTTACTAATTACTTAACCTTTGCGCTTTAAATTTTATTGAGACTATCAGGCATATCAAGAGCAAGCCTAAATAGCAATGAGGTCCTTTAAAAGAAATCTCCTTTGTCAAACAATTTCTTTTTCATTTTTGTCTTGTATATTAGAATCATGGACTGCAAGGAGATCCAACCAGTCCATTCTGAAGGAGATCAACCCTGGGATTTCTTTGGAAGGAATGATGCTAAAGCTGAAACTCCAGTACTTTGGCCACCTCATGTGAAGAGCTGACTCATTGGAAAGGACTCTGATGCTGGGAGGGATTGGGGGCAGGAGGAGAAGGGGACAACAGAGGATGAGATGGCTGGATGGCATCACTGACTCAGTGGATGAGAGTCTGAGTGAACTCCAGGAGTTGGTGATGGACAGGGAGGCCTGGCGTGCTGCGATTCATGGGTTCACAAATAGTCGGACACGACTGAGCAACTGAACTGAAATGAACTGAACTGAATTGAAAATATAGTTGTACCCACAAAATTGAAAATATAGTTTCACCTTCCAATACCACTGTAGGTATTGTGAGAACTGAGAGTACTGAAACATAGCAATGAATAAAACAAACATGCCCAGCAATTCCATGGCATTTACACTATGTAGTGATAGGGTGAACCAACTATGGCCAAAAGCTGCTGGAACAGAACCACACCTCCTTGTTTGCTTATTATTTATGGATGCTTTCTACCTACAAGGGCACAGTTGAGTGGCTGAAACAAAGACCCTGTGCCCAGCGAAGCTTAATATGTTTACTCCCAAGTCCTTTAGAGAAAAGAAATAACAGAAGAAGACAGACACCTTAAACAATCAAATTCAAAACTTCAACTAAGAAGAGTCTCTGAGAAGGAAGAGTATGATCGTAGGAGGTATGTCTTGTCTGATGGAAAGTGTTTGGTTCAGTGGGCACTTAGGAGTATATGGGTCTTACAAGTTAAGAGAGAGAGAGAGAGAGAGAGAGAGAGAGAGAGAGAGAGAGAGAGAGAGAGAGAGAGAGAGGGAGAGAGAAAAAAAGTTTCAGGAGAATATTTGGGGCAAAGAGCACATGGAAAGCATCAGCATAATACAGTAACAGAAAGAAGGATCCTATATCTGAAACAGAAAAGTTAGAAAGGTACAAAGTGAGGCTAGAGAGGTAGGTAGGGGCTAGATGACACAAAGGTTATTAGTTTTGAACAAACTTACTTTTAAGGCAGGACAAGACAATTTTTTAATGTAAAATTCTCTGCCCATTTGGGCCACTTTCCCTACCACTTTAAATGTGCATTCGTATATCTAGAAGAAAAAAAAAAAAGAAAGAAAAAAAAAAACCCACAAAACCTAATGAAGTTTCCTCCTTGAGCCAGCAAGGTAACTCCTAGGAAAAACACTCCTTTCTCAACTGTTTAAGGGTCAGGATGATCCACTACTCATTATGTTGGACTATGTAAATTGTCAGTATGTTACTTTGATGTATAACTCTTTGTCTCAAAAACTTATATTACTATTCTTTGACTTTTAGTGGATGGAACAGTCCTTAGACCTTTGTGAAACCTAACCTCCTCGTTATAATCCTCAGATTGGCTCTTATGAAATTTTCCATTTCTTTCTTAGATGCACTATTGATTAATTTTTTTCAACAGGTTTTATTTGTGTTTTAGACATTTCATTAGTAACAATGAGAAACTATAGGGTTTTCAAGCAAAAAGGGACTATTAATGTATTATAATTTTCCACATGAAAATGAGTGGTAACCTGGACTTGGTTAATGAGTGAGAAGATGGTTTAGTGGATGGAATTAATTTGATGTTAGTGCTTTGGAAAATGGATAAATCACTATGCCTGTCAGGTTTCCACTTCAGAGACTGCCATTTAATAACAGAGTGGACACAGGGAGAGGGCCAGTATGGGACGGGAAAACTCATGAGTTAAATTTTAGGGTACATTGATGTTCAGGTGTGTGTTGAATCAGCTGCTGGCTATGCTGGTCTGGAGGCAAGAAGAGAGACAGTTACGGGTATAAAAGCAGGCACCTTAAGCTTGTTGCTCCTTGTTCAGTCTCTAAGTCATGTCTGACTCTTTGTGGCTCAACAGACTGCAGCAGACCAGGCTTCTCTGTCCTTCACTACATCCCAGAGCTTTCTCAAACTCATGTCCATTGAGTTGGTGATGCCATCCAACCATTTTATCCTCTGCCTTCTTCTCCTCCTGCCCTCAATCTTTCCGAGCATCAGAGTCTTTTCATGAGTCAACTCTGCATCAGGTGACCAAAGTTACTGGAGCTTCAACTTCAGCATCAATCCTTCCAGTGAATAGTAAGAGTTGATTTCCTTTAGGATTGACTGGTTTGATCTCCTTGCTGTCCAAGGGACTCTCAAGAGTCTTGGCCAGTACCACAGTTCAAAAGCGTCAGTTCGTCAGGGCTCAGCCTTCTTTATGGTCCAAATCTCACATCCATGCATGACTACTGGAAAGACCATAGCTTTGACTAGATGGACCTTTGTCAGCAAAGTGATGTCTCTGCTTTTCAATACGCTGTCTAGTTTTGTCCTAGCTTTTTTCTATAAGAAGCAAGTGTCTCTTAATTCAGGGCTGCAATTACCATACACAGTGATTTTTTGGAGCCCAGGAAAATAAAATCTGCCAATGTTTCCACTTTTTCCCTATCTATTTGCCGTGAAAAGATGGCACTGGATGCCATGATCTTTGTTTTTTGAATGTTGAGTTTTAAGCCAACTTTTTCACTCTCCTCTTTCACCCTCATCAAGAGGTTCTTTAGTTCCTTTTTGCTTTTTGCCATTAGAGTGGAATTGTCTACATATCTGAGGTTGTTTATATTTTCCTGGCAATCTTGATTTCCAGCTTATGATCCACCCAGCCCACTGTTCCGCATGATATACTCTGCATAGAAGTTAAATAAGCAGGGTGACAATATATAGCCTTGTCATACTCCTTTCCTAATTTTGAATCCATGTGTTGTTCCATGTTGGGTTCTAACTGCTGCTTCTTGACCTGCATACAGGTTTCTTAGGAGATAGGTAAGGTGGTCTGGTAATCCCATCTCTTTAAGAATTTTCTGCAGTTTGTTGTGATCCACATAGTCAAAGGCTTTTAGCATAGTCAGTGAAAAAGATGTTTTTTGGAATCCCCTTGCTTTTCCTATGATTCGGTGGATGTTGGCAATTTGATCTGTGGTTCCTCTGTCTTTTCTAAGTCCTGCTTGTACATCTGAAAGTTCTCAGTTCATGTATTGCTATAGCCTAGCTTGAAGGATTTTGAGCATACCTTGCTAGCATATGAAATGAGCCCAATTGTGTGATAGTTTGAACATTCTTTGGCATTTCTTTTCTTTGGGATTAGGATGAAAACTAACCTTTTCCAATTTTAAGCTAGTTTATTTTTTCTCCTAGAATGATCAAAAGCAACATAAAACCTGATAGCATATTTCTGACTGTATTTGTTAGGTATTTGGGAAAGCCTCTGTGATGTTGTCTACCTGTGGGCTGTAACTGTGAGCAGCCCTTGTATGAAAATCTTATTTGCTGCAGCCTTGTAGTAAGTACCATTCTGTACTTTTGGCCAGGGAAATATCTACTGAGCTTTAGATTTTTGTGGGCTATGTAGGCAATAAAAAATAGCACAATAGCAAGTGGCCAGAAGGATAGAGTCATTATATGGCCCCCTGTGTGTTGCAAATTCCCCAAAGGTATCAATATAACATTTTCCCAGCTCACAAAATTCAAATGTGACACCTAGATCATTCAAATTGGGTAAAATCATATGTGTTCAAATGTGATCAAAATATGACTTAATATAGAAATTCATAAATAGAATATGTACATGGTGATACATTTCTTCTGTTCTGGTTAATATTCTTCCAGGTAAAATTTATAAACCAAGACTTTGGTAGGTGGACTAGTTTGTGGGTAGATAAACTTACCTCAATCCCTGTTCCACTTTATTTAAGGATTCAACTTCTGGAATAAGGGAGTATATTTCTAATAATAGCAAATGTTAATGTATATTTTAACTGTACATTTATATATCTAGTAATAAAAATTTGGTGCTAAATACCAGTGTTCAAGATAATTTATTTTATCATTAATACAGTTGCTTTTGTTGTGTGATTTGTTTAGCATTGTTTGCATAAATTATGGAAATTTATACAGTATCCCCGGGCAGCAATCAAACGCAAATCTAACAAGTAGAAAAATGTTGGCAGGCTAATTTTTTGGCACTTTGTTGAGCTTGTAATGTTAAAATCATATTTTAACTTTTAAGACTATGGGAAATGTTTAGAAATAGACCCAAAGCCCCCAAATCCTCAATAAAATTTCCCTTTCTAAATCAAATATCTGCACTAGTAGAGAGGTATAAAACAGTTTCTACATTGCAGTGTCCTTGATGTTAACATTAAGTATGGAAATTAACACCTTAATCTTGAGGCTAGCAGATATACATTATTCTTTTACTAATGGCAAGGAAGTGGCAAAATTCTGTTAAAGGGAAAAGAATGGGGCATTTTAACTGTACTTTAAATCATCTGAACAGAAGTGTAACCAATATCTTAACAAATGACTTGTGAAATAAGATGAGATTTCTATTGTAAGACTTGTTTTTGTAGACAGGGTATTCAGTTCTGTTCTGTCGCATAGCTGATTCCAACTCTTTGGTACCCCATGGGTTGCAGCATTCTAGGCTTCCCTGTCCCTGACTACATCCCAGAGCTTGCTCAAGCTCATGTCCATTGAGTTGGTGGTGCCATCCAACCATCTCATCCACTGTCCTCCCTTTCTCCTCCTGCCCTCAATTTTTCCAAGCATCAGAGTCTTATCCAATGAGTCACTGCTTCACATCAAGTGGCCAAAGTATTAGCGTTTCAGCATCAGTCCTTCCAACGTATATTCAGGACTGATTTCCTTTACAATTGCCTGGTTTGATCTCCTTGCAGTCCAAGGGACTCACAAGAGTCTTTTCCAACACCACAATTGAAAAGCATTAATTCTTCAGTGCTCAGCCTTCTTAACTGTTGCCTCTTTACCTGCATACAGATTTCTAGGAGGCAGGTAAGATGGTCTGGTATTCCTATCTCTTTAATAATTTTCTACAGTTTGTGGTGATCCATACAGTCTGCCTTTTCTAAATCCAGTTTGAACATCTGTAAGTTCTCGGTTAGGGCATAGTAATCTTGCAGTAAGTTCGAACATTTTAAAGATATAATAAAAGTAACTGGCTATAAGATATATGCAACATCTTTTAATTTAAAGGACTTAAAAGCATAAGTCATAATGTAATCTATTAGAAATAGCAGGCATGTGAGCTATTGCTTCAAGCTTAACACTGATGGTTTGGAGGTTTAATCAAACTGAATTAACTTTCACAAAAGTGACCCTAAGGTAGATTGTTGATTATTCTCAATTAGTTAGTCCTCTGTTTTCCTCATGTTTAATGGTCAAATTTGGATACATCCAGGCAGGCACAGATGTGGGTTATTCCTTTCCAAGCTATTCAGTTCCTGCCAAGATTTCCCAAGTGTCAATTGCAATGTCAATTGCAATGTTGGTCTTTTCAAAAGAATGCTTAAGAAAGATTATGACTGTTTTCCTAAGGAAGATTTTAGATCCTATAACTGAATGTTTTGTTTGTTTGGATCAGCTGTTTCTTTTTCTAACTTTATACCATAATTTTAGAAAATCGACCCAAATTTTAGCAGCGGTGCCCTCTGGGCTGCAGGATTATAGTAGCAATTCTAATCTTTCTGGTTTTTTTTTTTTTTTTTTTTGGTAAACTTTAAAAATTATTTGCATTTGGTTTATTTTTAATGTATTCTGTTATTATAGTAAGACATATGAATGGTTAAGAATTGAGATGATGCTAAAGCTGAAAATAAAGAGTCTGTGCTCCATCCTTCCCACTCCAAATTGCTATGCTCAATGGCTTCATTTTCAACACTTGTAGCTATTGTTCTATTTACATACATATTAAAGTATTAAAATATATTTATACTGCTGTTGAAAAAAGATTTCAGTTGCAACTATTTTCTACTGATTTCTAAATATGAAAGATGAGGCTTTGACATTTTTACTATGACCAGTCCCCCACACTCCCCCACCCTCCCACACACGCTCTCACTATCTCACACTTTCCATCCATCAGACCTACCAGTATGACTGCCTCTTGTTTGTCTTGTTAAATGACTACACAAGGATTGCATTATGATGATCCTGTATAAGTGACACGTCTGTTTTGTTTGAAACTCAGTCTTGCACTGTATCAGAATGTATTAAGTGTCTTACCATCATTGGCTTACACTTATCTCTCCTTGTGTGTGTGAGTCACGTTGTGGTGTCCGACTCTTTGCAACCCCATGGACTGTAGCCCACCAGGCTCCTCTGACCATGGAATTCTCTAGGCAAGAGTACTGGAGTGGGTTGCCATTTCCTTCTCCAGGGGATCTTCTCGACCCAGGGATTGAACCCAAGGTGGCTCAGATGATAAAGAGTCTGCCTGCAATGAGGGAGAGATCTAGGTTCGATCCCTGAGTCCGGAAGTTGCCCTGGAGAAGGAAATGGCAACCCACTTTAGTACTCTTGCCTGGAAAATCCTGTGAACAGAGGAGCCTGCTAGTCTACAGTCCATGGAGTTGCAAAGAGTCAAGATACCACTGAGTCCCTTCTCTGTCTCTCCTTATCACTAATTAATCTCTGAACTCTGTTAGAATGCTAAGCTTCTCACCAGGTGGGTCAAGTGCATCAATTAAATTTTTGTCTTAGAGGGAGGTTTACAGAATCATTCTCCTGCTATGACCTGGACTGGAGTCTTTTGTGTACTAAGCATCCTGGGGATTTCCATCACTTTTTTTTTTTTTTTTTTTGATGATTGGTCCTATTTCCTGGTTCCTGTGACTTCCACTTGCTTATTGCCCTGTTTCAGTACAGCACATTCTCCAGTAGCTTCCTTAAAAATAAACAAACAAAAAGTTTGCATCACAAGTTAAACTTTTGCTACCTCAAATGCCTGAAAATGCCTTTATTTTACTTTTTATATTTGATTGATAGTCTAGGTGTATAATTTAGACCATAAGACATTTCCTCTTGGAATTTTGTAGCATTACCTATTTTTAACTTCTGAGTGAGAATTACAGTGTTTTGGTTCCCAGTCTCTTATATGTGACCTAATTTCTCTCACTATAAAGTGTTGTAGAATCCTGACTTGATTCTTAGTATTTCTGAAAAATCAGCATGGTGTGCCTTGCTGCTGCTATTTTTTATACATTGTTCTGTGCATTTATACATACCAGTTACTTTGAATTATTTTGAAGTTTTCAGTCCTCATAATTTTTTATGTGATATTTGTTTAATGCTTTCCTTTCTGTGTTTTCTCTGTTAACTCTTTCTAGACTCATGATATTTGGATACTGATCTTCTGGCCAGAAGTTTAACTCTTTTACTTTTTGCCCCATATTTTACTTCAACTTTTGGACTGTTTTTTTTGTTTTATATCTGATATAATTTTTGTAACTTCCTAGATACTTTTATTGTTTGGAATGTTCTTTTTGTAGACTTATATTTTAACTGAAATTTTGTTGAGGTAATTGTAGATTTACATGCAGTTTTAGGAAAAAATGCAGAGTTGCCCCACACACTATACTCAGGTCACTCCAATGGTAATAGTTTTTGAACTATAGAATAATTTCACAGTTACAATATTGAAATTGATATAATCTACCCAGAAAATTCTTATTTAACTTATATGCAAAGATGGAGAAGCTCTATACAGTCAACAAAAACAAGACCAGGAGCTGACTGTGGCTCAGATCATGAACTCCTTATTACCAAATTCAGACTTAAACTGAGGAAAGTAGGGAAAACCACTAGACCATTCAGGTATGACCTAAATCAAATCCCTTATGATTATACAGTGGAAGTGAGAAATAGATTTAGGGGCCTAGATCATCAGGCCTAGTGCCTGATGATCTATGGAATGAGGTTTGTGACATTGTACAGGAGACAGGGATCAAGACCATCCCCATGGAAAAGAAATGCAAAAAAGCAAAATGGCTATATGGGGAGGCCTTACAAATAGCTGTGAAAAGAAGAGAGGAGAAAAGCAATGGAGAAAAGGAAAGATAGAAGCATCTGAATGCAGAGTTCCAAAGAATAGCAAGAAGAGATAAGAAAGCCTTCTTCAGCAATCAATGCAAAGAAATAGAGGAAAAGAACAGAATGGGAAAGACTAGAGATCTCTTCAAGAAAATTAGAGATACCAAGGGAACATTTCATGCAAAGATGGGCTCGATAAAGGACAGAAATGGTCTGGACCTAACAGAAGCAGAAGATATTAAGAAGAAATGTCAAGAATAAACAAGTGTCAAGAACTGTACAAAAAGATCTTCACGACCGAGATAATCATGATGATGTGATCAAGTCAAGTGGACCGTGAACTCCCTGATGTTCAAGCTGGTTTTAGAAAAGGCAGAGGAACCAGAGATCAAGTTGCCAACATCCGCCGGATCATGGGAAAAGGAAGAGAGTTCCAGAAAAACATCTATTTTCTGCTTTATTGACACGCCAAAGCCTTTAACTATGTGGATCACAATAAACTGTGTAAAATTCAGAAAGAGATGGGAATACCAGACCACCTAACCTGCCTCTTGAGAAATCTGTATGCAGGTCAGGAAGCAACAGTTAGAACTGGACATGGAAAAACAGACTGGTTCCAAATAGGAAAAGGAGCACATCAAGGCTGTATATTGTCATCCTGCTTATTTAACTTATATGCAGAGTACATCATTAGAAACACTGGACTGGAAGAAATACAAGCTGCAATCAAGATTGCTGGGAGAAATATCAATAACCTCAGATATGCAGATGATACCACCCTTATGGCAGAAAGTGAAGAGCTAAAAAGCCTCTTGATGAAAGTGAAAGAAGAGTGAAAAAGTTGGCTTAAAGCTCAATACTCAGAAAACGAAGATCATGGCATCCGGTCCCATCACTTCATGGGAAATGGATGGGGAAACAGTGGAAACAGTGTCAGACTTTATTTTTGGGGGGCTCCAAAATCACTGCAGATGGTGACTGCAGCCATGAAATTAGAAGACGCTTGCTTACTCCTTGGAAGAAAAGTTATGACCAACCTAGATAGCATATTCAAAAGCAGAGACGTTACTTTGCCAACAAAGGTCCGTCTAGTCAAGGCTATGGTTTTTCCTGTGGTCATGTATGGATGTGAGAGTTGGACTGTGAAGAAGGCTGAGAGCCGAAGAATTGATGCTTTTGAACTGTGGTGTTGGAGAAGACTCTTGAGAGTCCCTTGGACTGCAAGGAGATCCAACCAGTCTATTCTGAAGGAAATCAGCTCTGGGTGTTCTTTGGAAGGAATGATGCTAAAGCTGAAACTGCAGTACTTTGGCCACCTCATGCGAAGAGCTGACTCACTGGAAAAGACTCTGATGCTGGGAGGGATTGAAGGCAGGAGGAGAAGGGGACGACCGAGGATGAGATGGCTCACATGGCATCACAGACTCGATGGACACGAGTCTGATTGAACTCCAGGAGTTGGTGATGGACAGGGAGGCCTGGCGTGCTGTGATTCATGAGGTCGCAAAGAGTCGGACAGGACTGAGCTATTCAACTGACCCAGCAAATTCAGATTTCCCAGTTGGACTTGTGTGGCTATGGATTTAGTTCTATGTGATTTTCCACAGGTGTAGATGTGAGCAGTTACTATCACAAGGATGCCTCATATTGCACTTGTGTTTATAACCAAACCTACTCCCCCTACTTTTCTTATTTTCATTTCTAGGATTTTGTCTTTTCCAAAATGTGAAATAAACATAATCATACCATGTGTAACTTCTTGAGGCTGACCTTTTTAACTGAGTGTAATGTCCTTGAGGTTCATTTCAGTTGTGTGTTGATTCCTTTTACTCCTTCGTGGTGTCTCATGGTTTGGATATGCCACTGTTTGCTTAACAACCTATTGAATGGCACCTGGACTGATTCCCATTCTTGACTGTTACAAACAGAGCTGCTATGAGTGTTCACATTCAACCTGTTATATAAGTTTTCATTTCTGTAGGATAAATGCCCAAGAGTGTAATTACTAGGTCATATGATAATTGTTAATCTGAAAAGAACTGAGTAAACTGTCCCTCAGACTGTTTCTAGCATCTTATTTTTGAGTCACTAACGTGTGAGGGATCCAGTCTTGTCAGAATTTGAATGTTCACTGTTTGTTTGGTTTTTCATGTTAGCTATTCTAATGGGCATGCAGTACAGTGGTTTTCATCTTGCATTTCCCTGATGACTATGAAGTGGAACATCTCCTTTTAGCTTGTTGGCAATCTGTGTATCTTCTCATTGAAATAACTCATATCTTTAGCCTACTTTGTTACTGGATTGTTTTCCTACTATAAAGTTTTGAAGTTTCCTTCTATAATCATGCTACTACTCTTTTGTTGAACATCTGTAAAATTTTTCCCAGTCTATAATTTATCTCTTCATCCTCTTTATGTGGACTTTCAAAATGAAAATGATGAAATCCAATTTATCAAATTTTCTTTTTATGGATTATGATTTTGGTGATAAGTCTAAGAACTCCTTGTCTAACACTAGACTTGAGGCTTTTCTCTATATTTTCCCTAAATGTTGTGTGTTTTAAGTCTGTAATCCATTTTGAGTTAATTCTTGAATAAACTGTGAGGTTTAGGTCAATATCTGTATTTTTACCTATGCATATGCAATTGTTCCAGCAGCATTTGGTAAGATTATTCTCTCTCTATCAAATGGCTATTCCACTTCTGTAAAAAATGAGTTAGGCACATTTGTGTGGGGACTATTTCTTGTTTCTCCTATTGGTTCCTTTTCAATTCCTTTGTCAGAAATATACTATTTTGCTTGCTATGTCTATATAGTAAGTCTTAATATTGTGTAGATATGATGGATCTTTTATTATTATCTTAGAAGTCCTTGAGATCTGAAATAAAAATTTTAAGATCTATATAGGATCTCATTAAGAATAACTAGATTAGAAACTAGAAAATCTGGATACAAGTAGAGGCTTAGGTTTGTAACTAACTGACAGTGAGAACCATGTTAGACTTAGCAGTAGTAAGTAAAATAAACTGTTTATGATGAGGTAACTTTTGTACACTCCTTTTTATTAATATAAATCAGAATTTTTGGTATTTTTACTATAGTAAAATATGCATAAGATTTAACTTTTTTTTTTTTACTGTAACTTTTTAGTTTATTTTCTATTGGAGTATAGCTTAATTACAATGTTGTTTCAATTGCTAATGTACACAAAAGTGACTCAGTTATACACATATATACATTCTTTTCATATTCTTTCCCATTATAGTTTACCACAGATAAATATCATTCCCTGTGCTATACAGTAGGACTTTGTTGTTAATCCATTCCTTATATAATAGCTTGCACCTGCTAACCCTAGCCTCCCAATCCAACCCTCTCCCAACCCCCTTGACCCTTGGCAATCATCAAATAACACTTGATAGCTTACAAAACAACTTACGCTAAGTAAAAAATAAGTGTACAACCTGCATATTGAAAATAATTCAAATTATAAACAGACACACACTTTTGTATAGGGTAGTCATGAAGGTATGAAATAAAATGTATATTTTATGGCAAAAATTTAAATATGAAAAATTCTTCTGTGCCCTGTGCACCCCTCTCTCCTTACTGTGGGTGGTGTGTCTGCGTTATATATGTTCCAGACCTCTTCCATCAATGTGAGGACCTGCTCAACCATAAAGGGCCATTCTCCCAGCATCAGTAAGACAGCTCCTTAAAAGGCTGATTCGTGTCAATGCATGGCAAAACAAACACAGTACTGCAATTCAAAAAAAAAAAAAAAAAGAAAAAGACATATTATTGACAGTGTACATAATACACATATAAGTGTCATCGTGTTGAGTCATGTGACCCCTTATAAGATCAAGAAGAAATTTGTCTTTTAAAATAAGAATTAAAATATTTACAATTTATATGAATATATCAAATGTGTCTGATATTGATTCAGAATATTATATCTAAATTCTTCACCTATTAATTAGAAATTCTTAAGACAAATATTTTAATTGTATCTGTCTCATAGAGCATTTTGCTGTGTAAGTTACCAAAGATACAAAGCCTTCAAGATGGTACAACCAAATGGAAATCATCCAAGTTTATCCATGGAAGAGTGATTGTACTGTGATGATGTCTATGATTCAGGGTCATATTCACCTTGTCTGCTGATGTATTCCTGGTACCTAACATAATACTTGGCCCGGCTTTCTGAGACCTGGGTCTGCTCAATCTGGATTCTATCTATGATTATTCTCAGTGTTATTGTTAATTCATTTTGTCTCATCTCTATCCCTTTCAGTCCACATTGGTAGCATTTCTTCTGGTAGTAAAATCTCAAAAACCTTTTATATTTTCAATGGATGTCAGAGGAATCCTCATCATTAGACTCAGACACTTCTAGGTAATCTCATCCTCAGTCCTGGCTTCTGCTGAGATGGCTGATTGGATCCAAAATCACATGCACCTACTCAATAGACATGAGTTTGAGTAAACTCTGGGAGTTGGTGATGGACAGGGAGGACTGGGGTGCTGCAATTCATAGGGTCGCAAAGAGTCAGACATGACCGAGCAACTGAATTGAACTGAACTGAATTGAATCTTTTTAGCTTCCCTGGTGGCTCAGATGGTAAAGCGTCTGCCCCCAGTGCAGGAGACCCAGGTTTGATCCCCGGGTCGGGAAGATCCCCCGGAGAAAGAAACGGCAACCAACTCCAGCACTCTTGCCCGGAGAACCCCACAGACGGAGGAGCCCGGTAGGCTACAGTCCACGGGATCACAAAGAGTCGGACACGACCGAGCCACCTCACGTTCATTTTCAACCTCTTTAGCAAACAGTTGTTCATACATACCCTTGCCCTGTCTCAGAGCATGTTTTCTGGATATGTTGAAATTTAACATTTTAACTATTTTTAATTGCACAGTTCATTGATATTAATACATTCAAAATGTTGTGCAACAAGCATCATTATCCAATTCCAGAACATTTTTTTTTTATCATCCTGAACAGAAACACTGTATTCCTTAAGTAATAACTCCCCATTTATCTCATCCCTTCTGTCCCTAGCACTGACTGTTGTATCTTCTATCTCTATGGATTTTTCTGTTCTGATACCGCATATAAGTAGTCATATAACATTTGCCCTTTTATGTCTGACTTATTTCACTTAGAAAAACATTTTCAAGATTGTGAATATATCAGATCTCATTCCTTTTTATGACTGAATAATATTCCATTATATGTGTATGCCACAGTTTTGCTTATCCATTCATCTACTGATGATCATTTGGATTGTTTTCACCTTTTGGCTATTTATATACTTTAAAAACTCTCCAAATCCCAAACTTTAACCAGGGGGCTCTATTTTTAAATGATTTACATTTTGCTTGAATAAAAGATTCTGTTTCTAAAATCAATCTGAAGAGACATTTTATGTAAAATGATTCTATCATCTTTCAAATTTGAAATTTCTGCACATATCTGTTTTGATAATAAATATATATTTTAACATATGTCTTAATATTTGCAAGGTGACTGAATAACTTATAATAAGAAAACAGATGTGATTTTCTACTTAAGTTAGAGGATCTCTGTATGGGAAAGTTGTGGAAAAATCTTCAAAGAATACTTGGTCTCCTGTCTTATGCATCTTGCTGTCTTATCTCCACCTTTCAGTGATTTTTACAATATTTGTGGAAAATTAATAATTATGCAGATAACTCTCATCCATAGAAATGTAAATCAGCCTCAATCTGATGAAATGCAATTGTTTATTATCCCATAGAAAGACAGTCTTGTATTTTTATTAATGTGCTTCAGAATTTTGATTGACCTATATAAGTGAGGTCACCATTTTATTGATAGTAATATCTTACTGAATTCCCCATTAATGAATAAGTTAAATAAAATATTCATTAAGTGTTCATATTATGTTTGTATGAGCCATGACATTACCTATTGGGGAAAATAATCATTTAACAACATATCGACCTGACCTTTTAGATAACAAATGCAAGGTTGGGAGATTCCCTCTTTGTCAAGCCTGGGAGAAATTCCAAAGAGAAGAAAATCCTTTCCTGGGTGACTAGAGGAGATTATAAAACCACTCACAGAACCACAGAATTCTGGAGTTGCATGAGCAGACTCCAGAGGTCATGACTTGCCTCCATGCTTCTCCTCACATTGTAGAGAATGAAGCGTCTCCACTAACAAGTTCAGAGTCATGCAGCAATGGAGTTACAGATTTGGAGGCAATTCTAAGGCTCAAATTAGTTGTCATTCTTAAGGCAAGAAAACTCTGGCTTGAACTGCAGTTTTTCACATTAGTGAAGTATACAGAAAAATTTTAACTCTAAACAGAGAATGTTTATTGTAGACAGAAAGTGCATTTTGCTCATAGACAAAGAACAGTGTGCATCTACCCAATCCAGAAAACCAAGTTGTCTTCACTTACCTTGAGAACATTGAAATAGCTTTGTGACTGTTTTTATTATATATTATTCACATACTTGTTTCTGTGATAAGTAATTATTAATACTTTAAGCACATTGATAAATCTTAAATATTTAAGTTTATTCTTTAGTTTTGCTTTATAGATATAACCAGGAAGGGTTTAAACATTAAGAGTTGGAAGTGAACATGTTGACATCTATCAAGAGACTTTCATTTGGAAAATTCACTTAGCTGTGAGGGAAAGGAATGCTTTTCTCCAAGAAGGAAACAAAGGTCACAAACTTAATGTACCAGCTCATTTTCTTAACACATTATTAACCTGGGGGATTTTTGCAGACACTAACACCTGTAGCCTATGATTTTTATGTAAGTGGATACTGAAACACCTCCAGTCAATAAATATTAGGTAACAAAATGTGTTAATATATCTCTGTTCAATAATGAGTTTATTGATTGATAGATAGATAGCTTACATGAAATTTTAGTGCAAAGGGAAAGTTGCTCTTGTAATTTCATCATGCTGATGCTGCTGCTACTGCTAAGTTGCTTCAGTCGTGTCCAGCTCTGCGCGACCCCATAGACAGCAGACCACCAGGCTCCCCCGTCCCTGGGATTCTCCAGGCAAGAACACTGGAGTGGGTTGCCATTACCTTCTCTAGTGCCTGAAAGTGAAAAGTGAAAGTGAAGTCGCTCAGTTGTGTCTGACTCTTTAGCAACCCCATGGACTACAGCCCACCAGGCTCCTCTGTCCATGGGATTTTCCAGGCAAGAGTAAATTTCATCATGAAAATTAGGTAAAATATAAATAACAAGAGTGAAGAAAATAAATGTGTTATTATATGCTTCTAAATCATGTTTCTGTTGTATCTGTAAAATAGTTTCTCATTCTCTGACATACAAAGTTTTTTTCACACTTTTTGAGAATAGTTCCTTTCCTTTCTGAATACTTATCTTGAGCATGCTTTCTCTCTTATTTTGAACCTTGAGGATTTGTGTATTTGCATCATTGAATGAGCATTCACAGTAACTTTACGTTTGTTCCTACATTCACTCGTTCATTCAACATCATTTATTGAGTACCTCTGTGAACCAGGATCTGAGGTAAGTATTATCACTATACTTTGGTCTTGAGGGATCAAGAAAAGGTTTGCAGGTGAGAATACAAAGCCAAAAGTTGAAACATCATCTGCAAATGCATGGGATGGTGAAAGGACATGACATTTTCCAGACAAGGACATTGTGTTTTCCAGATAAGTGTCAATACTTAAAGCATAAATTGCTCATAGTAGTTAGAGTTGAAGTTGGAGAAAGAGGTGAGGAAATCCTGCTTTGAAGGCGATTACACCATGATTAAGTCTTCCCTGGGTGGCTCAGCGGTAAAGAATCTGTGAGCTGATACAGAAGCCACAGGAGATGGAGGTCAGGAAGATGCCTTGGAGGAGGAAATGGCAATTCACTCCAGTATTCTTGCCTGGAGAACCCCATGGACAGAGGAGCCTGGCGGGCTACAGCCCACAGAGTTGCAAAGTGTCAGACATAACTGGGCGGCTGAGCACAACACGAGCACACATACCATGATTAGAAATCCAGTCATGTTATTAGTTAAATTATCCTATGTTTCCTTTTTTTAACTGGATATATGTTCCTGGATGCCAAAGATTACATAATATATTCTAATTATTTGGAAAATTTTATAATTTATTTCCTATATTTAATTAATAAAATAAACAGTAATAATGTAACAAGTACTAATAATTAACTCTCAACAGACATTCTCTCCTTTCCCCTGTGTAGGATCCATATGTTTTAGCAGGCCCATGCAGGAAAGGAGTGTAGATGTGTTTGCATGTGTGGAGATGGCTGGATGGCATCACTGACTCGATAGACGTGAGTCTGAGTGAACTCCGGGAGTCAGTGATGGACAGGGAGGCCTGGCATGCTGCGATTCATGGGGTCTCAAAGAGTCAGACACGACTGAGTGACTGAACTGAACTGAAATGAACATTAATGTATGTTCTAACTATAAGGTTCCTACCCAGCTGGAAGTCCATGAAAACATGGACTTAATATTTTGTTCTTGGCTGTTTCCTAGAGCCTAGGACAGTGTCAGCCATCTTGCCGGTGTTGAACAAATGTTTACTGAATGGATTAGACAATTCATTTATACAACAGGAAAGTTGTATGATATGGCTTTGCAAAAAAAGAAAACATTTTCATTTAAAGACATAAAACTTGTAATTCAGAGAACATAATTGGAACTGAAAAATATGAATTCAACAAACAGGTCTGAGATGTTACACATTTTCTTTCACCTGTGCTGGGAGATGAGCAGTAAAAGATATGTTCAAGTGACTCATTTCTTTAGAAAAATAAAAAAGAAAATGATAGATGGGAAAATGACGCAATGAAAATAGAAAAACCGGAATGTCAAAGAGAAACATAGATTTCAATAAAGAAAACTGAAGAAAATACTGGCTAGTTACTAGCTGGATAATTAATAAACAAATACACTGCAGTAAGAAAAACTACATTGCTAAGACTTTAAAGTGAGGATGGCTCCTGACTCCCTGGAGTTTAGTGTTTTAAACTGGTATGAGCTTTTGTTCAAGTGAGAGATTCATCATACTTTCCAAATACGAAGCGCAGGTGCTGAACCTGAGTATTGAGAGTCATACCTCAGGTTTAGTGTTGAATGATTAATTTTAAAAGAAGAAAACATAGTTTGTCCTATTTTACATTTTTAATATTGTATTGAAAACAGAATTTATTCAAGAACTTTGATAGGACGATTGAAATGTTCAAAATAATTGGAGGAAATTACCAATAAGACATGTACTCATTAAACCTTTTAAAAATATTTCATAGGGACCTACTGTGTGCAAACATTTGGTATGCTATTAAGCAGAAAAAAAAATGAACAAAACAATAGCAATTTGTGTCCAAATGGTTTTTTTTTAATGTTTCCACAATAGAAGGCTCATTTTATTTTTAGGAAAAAAAGGCAGAACATCAATGACACATTCACTAAAAGTGTAAAAATGGCTCTTAAACATTTGACAGTATGTTCAAGCTCACTCATAACATGTATACAAACTATAGTGAAACACATTTTCTTGCCATTCCATATTGACAGAATTAAAATACATGTTAATACATTTTCATGCTGAGTCTGTGGGGAATCAGTCATTCACATCGCTGCTGGTGGGGATTTAAATAGACACAATCTTAATGAAAGAAATTTTGCAATATCTAGTTAAAGTACTTCCAAAATATACAAGCAGAACATGCAGCTCATTATCAGAGAAACAACCCAATCAAAAATGGGCAGAAGACTTAAATAGCAAAGAAGATGCACAGAAGGCCAACAAATACATGCAAGAATGCTCAACGCCACTCATTACTGTGTGTGAGAGGTCAGTTAGGTCCAGCTCTTTGCAAGTCTGTGGACTGTAGCCCACCAGGCTCCTCTGCCCATGGGATTCTCCAAGCAATACTGGAGTAGGTGACCATTTCCTCCTCCAGGGGATCTTCCTGAGCCAGGAATGGAACCTGCATCTCTAGCATTTCCTGCTCTGGCAGGTAGATTCTTTACCTCTGAGCCACCTAGGAAGCCCAGCTCATTATTACAGAAATGCAAATCAAAACTCCAATGAGATGTCACTTTACATCTGTCTGAATGGCCATCCTCAAAAAATCTACAAACAAATGCTTGAGAGGATATGGAGAAAAGGGAACTCTCTTGCACTGCTACTGAGAATGTAAATTAATACAGCCTAATGGATTTAAATCAAGACAAAGAGAGCTTCACACACACACATACACACACATACACACATGTACACACACAGACATTCACAAACAAACACAAAGTACAGAAAAAATGTGTGTGTGTGTGTGTGTGTGTGTCAGTCCCTCAGTAGCATTGGACTCCGCGACCACATAGACTATAGCCCACCAGGCTCCTCTGTCCAAGGATTCTCCATGCAAGAGTACTGGAGTAGGTTGCCATTTCCTTTTCCAGGGGATGTTTCTGACCCAGGGATCGAACCCACGTTTCCTGCATTGCAGGTAGATTCTTTACTCTCTGAGCCATCACTTCAGTTCAGTCGCTCAGTTGTGTCCGTCTCTTTGTGACCCCATGAGTCACAGCACGCCAGGCCTCCCAGTCCATCACCAACTCCCAGAGTTCATTCAGACTCACGTCCATCGAGTCCGTGATGCCATCCAGCCATTTCATCCCCTGTTGTCCCCTTCTCCTCTGCCCCCAATCCCTCCCAGCATCAGAGTCTTTTCCAGTGAGTCAACTTTTCGCATGAGGTGGCCAAAGTACTGGAGTTTCAGCTTTAGCATCATTCCTTCCAAAGAACACCCAGAGCTGATTTCCTTCAGAATGGACTGGTTGGATCTCCTTGCAGTCCAAGGGACTCTCAAGAGTCTTCTCCAACACCACAGTTCAAAAGCATCAATTCTTTGGCACTCAGCCTTCCTCACAGTCCAACTCTCACATCCATACATGACCACTGGAAAAACCATAGCCTTGACTAGACAGACCTTAGTCGGCAAAGTAACGTCTCTGCTTTTGAATATGCTATCTAGGTTGGTCATAACTTTCCTTCCAAGGAGTAAAATTTCATGGCTGCAGTCACCATCTGCAGTGATTTTGGAACCCCCAAAATAAAGTCTGACACCGTTTCCACTGTTTCCTCCTCTATTTCCCATGAAGTGATGGGACCAGATGCCATGATCTTCGTTTTCTGAGTGTTGAGCTTTAAGTCAACTTTTTCACTCTCCACTTTCACTTTCTTCAAGAGGCTTTTAGTTTCTCTTCGCTTTCTGCCATAAGGGTGGTGTCATCTGTATATCTGAGGTTATTAATATTTCTCCCAGAAATCTTGATTCTTCCAGTCCAGCATTTCTCATGATGTTCCCTGCATAGCAGTTAAATAAGCAGGATGACAATATATAGCCTTGATGTACTCCTTTTCCTATTTGGAACCAGTCTGTTGTTCCATGTCCAGTTCTAACTGTTGCTTCCTGACCTGCATATAGGTTTCTCAAGAGACAGGTCAGGTGGTCTGGTATTCCCATCTCTTTCAGAATTTTCCACAGTTTATTGTGATCCACACAGTCAAAGGCTTTGGCATAGTCAATAAAGCAGAAATAGATGTTTTTTCTGGAACTCTCTTGCTTTTTCCATGATCCAGCAGATGTTGGCAATTTGATTTCTGGTTCCTCTGCCTTTTCTAAAACCAGCTTGAATATCAGGAAGTTCACGGTTCACATATTGCTGAAGCCTGGCTTGGAGAATTTTGAGCATTACTTTACTAGCATGTGAGATGAGTGCAATTGTGTGGTAGTTTGAGCATTCTTTGGCATTGCCTTTCTTTGGGATTGGTGAAAACTGACCTTTTCCAGTCCTGTGGCCAGTGCTGAGTTTTCCAAATTTGCTGGCATATTGAGTGCAGCACTTTCACAGCATCATCTTTCAGGATTTGAAATACCTCAACTGGAATTCCATCACCTCCACTAGCTTTGTTCTGAGCCATAACAAATATCTATTTCTTGGGAAGGAAATAAACAAAAGAGCAGAGAGAAGGATTTCTCTTGAATAGCTTAGTAGTGAATGCTCTTTTGAGAGAATGAATTTAAGCTGATAACTTGAGAAGAGAATGATGTGCAAAGGGTTAGAGAAAAATTTTCCTGGCAGAGGGAATAGTATGGGAAAAGGTCCTTGGGAAAGAGTTTTTAGCCCAGAATTGCAGAAAGCTCTGGTGTCCAGGTTGCAGTGAATTAAGAGGGAGATAGAGAAGGATGAAGTTAGAATACAGGCAGAGGCTAGACCATGATGAGCTTTATGCTTCATGGAATGGAGATTGACTTTATTCGAGAGCAAAGAGGGGCTTCCGGAGTAGAACAAAATAGGACAATGAGGCCTTGTCATCAATTCCTTGTGAAACAATGTCAGAAGTGAAATTAAAATATAATTACTTTTTTAGCAACATATCCACTTCGAGTCAGATTTAGAAAAATATTTCCTGGAAATATATTCATATTTTTGTAAACTGGACTATGGCTATTGTATCTCTTTATGCTGTGAATGCCTGGAAACAAAATTTATAACTGTATATAGGTTAACTGGACATCCCAGGTGGTGCTAGTGGTAAAGAACCCAACTGCCAATTCAGGAGACCTAAGAGATGGGGGTTCGATCTCTGGGTGGAGAAGATCCCCTGGAGGGAGGGCATGGCAAACCATACCAGTATTCTTGGGGAATCCCATGGACAGAAGAGCCTGGCAGGCTATGGTTTGTAGGGTCACAAAGAATCGGGCATGATGAAGTGACTTAGCATGCACAGAAGTTAAGTGTGGGTATATCTTTTTTTTTTTTGCATGCAGTTATGTTTTAGGAGAAACAATTTAACCTTGGCTGAATCTAAGTCTACAAGTGACTGGAACTAAATTAACATCCTGAAATTTTTTTTTCTGAAAAATCTCATATGTATTTATCTTGATATTGAGCTGAATATCCTGATACTTAGCTTTGTTATGGAGAAGGCAATGGCACCCCACTCCAGTACTCTTGCCTGGAAAATCCCATGGACAGAGGAGCCTGGTAGGCTGCAGTCCATGGGGTCGCTGAGAGTTGGGCACGACTCAGTGACTTCACTTCCACCTTTCACTTTCATGCATTGGAGAAGGAAATGGCAACCCACTCCAGTGTTCTTGCCTGGAGAGTCTCAGGGGTAGGGGAGCCTGGTGGGCTGCCATCTATGGGGTCACACAGAGTCAGCCACGATTGAAGTGACTTAGCAGCAGCAGCAGCTATTATATCAGAAAGTGAAAAGATAGGTTAAAATGATAAAACTTCTCAATATGTATGACTTACCTGCTTTCTGTCTTTAAGGAATCAATTTTTGGTATAGTGTTTCCAAAAAGTGATTATTCTTGCATCACAGGCATAGTTTTTCATTTCTAAATAGTGTTATTAGCCTCCTCTTGAGCAGTGACATGTAAGAAATCATAGGCCTGATGTGCTGGTCACATAATCCTATACACATTAACATGAGAGCATAACACCACCAACATCACTGTTTACCATTTACCAAGTAAAACTATCCTGGTAACACCAATATTACAAAAACAAATTGGCATCAGCAGTTAAGACCATTTCTTCGTAGAGCCCAAGCGTATGCCCAAACCATCCTTTGGGTGGATAGGCACAGTATCTGTGCCTTCTAAAAAATCAGTAGTAACAAACCGTAACAGAAGCGTATCAAGCCCAACTCAATTCTAATAATCTGTACTCCCTGTAAACTGCTGAAGCATGGGCCAATTTGACAGACTCTGTTTATAGTCTATGAATTACTGGTGGGTAGTCTTGGCCGAAAGAACTTTCAATTTTCAGTTCTATGCTAGGTCACTAGAAATAACTCTTAAGTCTATTGATCAGAAGCTTTTAACTAGAGAAGACAAGAGCCGTATGATGCATATAGACAGGTCCTTCTAACTTCTAGCTTCTCAGAGTCAGACATGCTTGGTTATGCAGAAGTCTTTTGCACGCCAGCAATTAAGAATGTAGAACAATTGAGAAAGTAAGAAATTAATGACTAAAAGCAAAATTAGCGTTCAACCTAATTTGGATGAGGTAGAGAGTCTTGGTCAGTGAAAAGACATGCCACGTGATATAATAATTGTGGTGAAATCTTCATCAGAAACTCTCTTGACTCCTCAAGGAGCAAGGGTGTAGTTTGTAAAGGTAAAAGGTAGAAATTTACTTTTAAGTCTAATTTAACCTTCAGAAACATGCTTTAAAACAAACTGCTCAGAAGAGCAATAGCATTATAAACAAGAGGCAAGTATAGATTAGAATTGGAATTTACTATAGTAAATTCAAATGGGGCTTTCTAATAATTTACTTTTTTTCTTCTCTTTATAGTTAGAATTTTATTTCATAGGATTATAGCTCTTCCTTTTTTATATTTAGACTATATTTTAGACCTGTGTGTATGGAATTTTAAAGATACATTGTTAACATAGAATGTTATATGATCACAGACTATCAATATAAAAAAAAGCATGAAAATATTAACATGTTTTTGTTTGCTCTGTGTTCATTTTAAATTAACAAACATTAAATGAATGTCTAGCATGTACTGCAGTCATTTCTGTCATTTTCAGGATAGAAAATGAATTAAAGGTAAAAAAATAAGTCAAGTTGTTCATCGTGTCCAACTCTGTGACTCCATGGACTGTAGTCTGCCAGGCTTCTCCATCCATCCATGGGATTTCCCAGGCAAGAATACTGGAGTGGGTTGCCATTTCCTAACATGATCCCTAATTTCCAGGAGATTCCAATCTGGCAGGGTAGGGGTGATAGACAGAGGATATACCCACCAAGAACTTTTAAGACATGGTGCAACATGATGGAAGCACTAAGAACCTTTAAAAGCGATACTGTTCTGTCCTGTCCATTCTGGCCACAAGAGTATCAGCCTTACTGAGCAGATGGCATGTGTGCTGTACTTCTTTATCAAAACTTCAAATTGGTATACTTATCTCAGTTATACATTTGCCTTTGGGGAACTAGGGAAATGAGAATAACTGGCACCTAATTCTTCATAGAACTTAAAAATATACCAACATGCTAAGTTGCTTTAGTCATGTTTGACTGTGCTACCCCATAGACAGCAGCCCACCAGGCTCCCCCATCCCTGGGATTCTCCAGGCAAGAACATTGGAGTGGGTTGCCATTTCCTTCTCCAATGCAGGAAAGTGAAAAGTGAAAGTGAAGTCGCTCAGTCATGTCCGACTCTTAGTGACCCCATGGACTGCAGCCTACCAGGCTCCTCCGTCCATGGGATTTTCCAGGCAAGAGTACTGGAGTGAGTCGCCAGTGCCTTCTCCTATACCAACATGAGCACATGCCAAGTTGTATAAAAGTTCCTTTATCTTTTTTTGAAATGAGAATTACACTAAGTCTCTGTCCTCCCCTATGGAATTTCCTCTGCCCAAACTTTAACCCTCATTACTATCACTTTGCTGTGCTTCAGTGTTTAGAACCATGTGGCACACTTAGAATTCTTCATTGGAATCATAGCAAGAAGCCCTGGATGTAGAGGGTAAAGGCTGATGATCTATGCTGAGGAGCAAGAAAGACTAATTCTAAGAGTCCTTTTATAGAACTCATTACTCAGTGCCTGTATCTTTATTATCTGTCATGAAGACATTGAAAGGTATGACGACATTCTCGAAATCATCTTTTGTTCATAGTTTAATATTGTCCTGTTGAAAGTAAATGCAAAACAAATCTTACTTGATTGACATTTGGATTAGGAAACACTAAGTAGCAGTGACTATAGGATGTCAATAATGAGAAATAGGACTGCCTTATTTTTGTGAACAACTGGAAGCCTCGTATATAAGTCATAGTCATTATTTCATTTGACCTCACAAATAGCCTGTGCCTAATACCAGAGGGACTCAGACTCAGAAAGTTAAGAAACTGTCCCAGAGAGAGAGAATCAGAAAGGAAGGAGCTGGGGCAAGCACCAGAATGCTGTCTTTGAGCTCCATATTCTTTTCATAAACCCACAAAAACCTCTCTGACACAAGCTATACCACTTTAACCATGAAATTTAAGCCCTGCCCAACTTGTCCTTTTTAGTGAACAACAAAGACCAATACACATCACATAAAAACACTTCTGCCTAATCAGAATTTCTGAGGTTCTTCTTAGCTATTATTTCCATAGGGTTTTGAGTGATTCATCTGATTTATCTGAAGGGAGCTGAGTCAGCCACCTTCTTCTAAATCTTACTCCATTGCCTTTTGCCCTAGAGTAGGATCTAGTTTTATTGATTAGGCTTCTGAACTATTCACTATTAAGTTGTCAGTTGTTGTAATATTAAGTGGTTTAGTCCCATAAGCTGCACTGAATGGAATGGCATTAGTCAGAAATTTGTCATGATTAGGTGTGAAACCGAAATGTTTAAATGTCATCATGAACAATGTCTACAGTCGGTCATATACTACAGGGTCCTCTGGTCTTTAGCAGTATAGAATGTCACCATGTGTGGCCTTTCTTCACCTTAAAATGGTATATGTGCATGTAGTTATGTATGAATTATATACGTGTGTATATGTGCTTGTATACTATGAATGTTCATGTATCTTTAAGCTGATTTGCTGTTGATGAAAGATGCTATGAAAAGGTACTATTGTGATAAACAGAGAAAAATGAGAAAAAGGAAGTCATAAAAGATTTGAGGAAGAAGTCATGTGTCCTTTAATATTGTCAGCATGACAAAGGGGAAGAGTATCCATATAATCAATGAAAGAGAAATAAGAGAAGATATTAGATAGGAACACAGAATTAAAATTAGTGTTATTTCTTCCCTCAGATCTCTTCCAGAGGTAATATATGCAATATTATATTAATGATGGTCAAAGTTGGAAACTACAGCTTTTGCCTCACTGTAAGTTACTAAGATAATTTTGATAGGATATGCTTTCATTTTACTAGCTCTTTTGGGTCATATTTCTTTATCTGAAAAAATATATTCAAGTCAAAGGTGATTTTGCCCAAAGGCGATAAAAATAGTTGTTAAGGGGAAAGAATTCCCCCTCTTTTTATGTATAAAGTGCAGATATACATAGAATACATACACAGATATAAATAGATCTATAATGTTGAAATTGGGGTCAATGTGGAAGATAATACCTAAAAACTCTTCTTGGGGAGTGATACTAAAGAAATGAGTGAGAAATACCACTCTAGACTTAGTGATTTCTAAGGTCTCTTTCAGTGTTATCTTTCCATGGTTATGGACTTTTGAATATTGAATGTCTTTATTTTTATTGTATCATTAAAAGTGGAAGCAAAGAAGATGTTTCAAAATGAACAATGCCCATCATTAGCAATACAAGTAATGTAGTTTAGAGCTTACAAGCTTGTGCAAGTGCTGGGTATAGCAAGGAATACTCTGGAAGAAATTAAAAGAGTGTAAGAGATTTCATTCCCTCCCTATCTGAAGACATGATTTGCATGGCAAATGTGATCTGTAACTAGAGCTCACTTTCTTTGGGCTGGAGTGTGGGGAAAAGGACTGGCAAAGAGATCTGGTAGAATTTGTTGTAGAAATCACTCGTAAATACATCAGTTTCTATGTATCCTTATTAAAAGTTAGGAACATTTAATCCTGAACATTTATACATTTACTCTTATTTCTTTGATTTATTATATAAGTGATTTCAAATGACATAAAATAAAAAAGGGAGAAAATGACAAACTGATAATCATTTTATATTGGCCTTGTAACTGTATAGTGCTTTGTGGATATACTATAAATAACCATTGATTTTCATTCCTGACATGCAGTATAGGTCAATTTGAAGGAATTAAAATGAATTTCAAGGGCATTCTTTTGGTTTCTTACAGGGTTTGGGGTATACCAGCATATTCTTAGGGCATTTAGGCATATAACTACAGGCATACAATGTTACATCTGTACCAGTTTTATAATTTATAGATGCTTTCAAAAATATAGCTTATGCTGTTAATGTACTTAGAAAAGGCTAGTAAAATCAGAGGCATGCCTCTATAAAACATAGGCTTCATTACCTGACTCAGGAACTGAATGTCACTCCACTTCTGAACAAAATTCAACCACTCAAGTCAAGTCACGGATAGCTTATTAATATCAAAATGACAGGAATAGATGGAAAAGAATAGTTTTTATTCAGTCAGTTTAGTGAGCAAGGAGATGTACACACAGTTCTGAAAGGCATTGTTTTTATTTATTTTAATGGAGGGAGAACTGAATTATAAAACGAAATTTATGTGATCCTTAAGACATGAATAACAAACTTGGAAACATTAGACATCACAATGATTATTCTCATTTACAAATTTTGATTTTCAAATTGTCAGTACAAATGATTAAGAAATAATTCTTAAAATAGAATGCTAAGTTTGAATTAACAAACAGATGCAGATTGAGTGAAAGTCTAGTTTTGATGTCTGGGATCTTGTTCAGAACACTGTCCATGTTTACACTTAATTATGGCTATCTGCTTTTTTAGAGTGACATTCAGTAACTTTCATATATATATAAAACTTGGGTTTACAAATATGCATAGACACCTATGGTGTCAATATAGTATTTGTGATTGATTTTTTTCTAGAAACAATATATATAAAAGCTTAATAAATATAAAAATAATGTGTTTTTTTTTCAAATTTTATACCTGATCACATCTTTTGTTTGTATTTTGAGTTTCTAACTTGGGAGTCAGTATATAATTTAAGCAATAAATTCCTACTTTATTATTTATTTTCTAAGGATGAAATTGAAGAAATTGTAACATATGCATATGTACTCACCAACATTGAGTTGTAACTTTATTACTTTGTTTAGTGGCATTTGAAGAATATAAAATACATTTTAAGTAGATTTATTTTATTTTGAAAAATACTAATCCTCCACAAAAAGGAATAGGTGCTTCTAAAGATGATAAATTCATTTTTAAAGATAATTTTATCTACTTTTGTCACCATTAGGCCTTGTTAACTCTCTGGGCTCTTAAAATGCCATTCACCAAAAATAGCAAAATTTATGACAGGTTCAAGAAATTGAATTTGTTCTTTTAATTAATTTGTTTTCAAGTTTTAAATCATACATATTATTGCCAAGAAGTCTAATCCTCAAATTGACAAAGTTAATTTTGTAGATGTGGGATTTGATCCAGATCATGGATCAAATGCTGCTGCTGCTGCTGCTGCCTCGCTTCAGTCATGTCCGACTCTGTGCGACCCCATAGACGGCAGCCCACCAGGCTCCCCCATCCCTGGGAGTCTCCAGGCAAGAACACTGGAGTGGGTTGCCATTTCCTTCTCCAATGTATGAAAGTGAAAAGTGAAAGAGAAGTCATTCAGTCGTGTCCGACTCTTAGCGACCCCATGGACTGCAGCCCACCAGGCTCTTCCATCCATGGGATTTTCCAGGCAAGAGTACTGGAGTGGGGTGCCACTGCAGCAAATTATCCCTTAATAAATGGTTATGTTCGCCCAACAGAAGCTCCTAAAAAAATTCATATTCTACTTCAAACATCTGAATTCTTTTAGAAATCTTTTCAAAACTGAAAAATTCAATTTATCATCCAGATGAACTGTATAAAAAGAGCATTTAATCCTTTAAGTGGCATCTTTACCTCCTGAGAGGAAATGGCTCTTTTCAGCTTTATGTTATCCACGGGGAGAATACTGTGACCATGTAAGGTGGCTCTGTGTGTAAATTCATTGTGGGCAGGGGTGACTGAACCCAAGAAATGAAAGAAAGGAAAGTATACAGGCCCATTTGGGCTAAGTCATGTGAATTCTGCCCTCTGATCAAATTACTCAATCAAATGCCAGACAATGGCCCTATTATTTCCCCACATTTATATTGCTGTTTTTATGGTTCTCCTTTCTCTCCTGTAATACTGAGGCAGATTCACAGAACTTCCTGGGGTGTTGCAAATGGAACATGCACAGTGGCAGTACTGTTCTAATAAGAGCAGAAAAAGAATGAGGAGAGTTGGAAAGGTAATTTACTCATGGCATGTTAGTCTTTGAAGACTGTTTTAAAGTAAGAAAGGCAATGCCAAAGAATGCTCAAACTACCACACAATTGTACTCATCTCACATGCTAGTAAAGTAATGCTCAAAATTCTCCAAGCCAGGCTTCAGCAATATGTGAACCGTGAATTCCCTGATGTTCAAGCTGGTTTTAGAAAAGGCAGAGGAACCAGAAATCAAACTGCCAACATCCGCTGGATCATGGAAAAAGCAAGAGAGTTCCAGAAAAACATCTATTTCTGCTTTATTGACTATACCAAAGCCTTTGACTGTGTGGATCACAATAAACTGTGGAAAATTCTGAAAGAGATGGGAATACCAGACCACCTGACCTGCCTCTTGAGAAATCTGTATGCAGGTCAGGAAGCAACAGTTATAACTGGACATGGAACAACAGACTGGTTCCAAATAGGAAAAGGAGTATGTCAAGGCTGTATATTGTCACCCTCCTTATTTAACTTATATGCAGAGTACATCATGAGAAATGCTGGACTGGAAGAAACACAAGCTGGAATCAAGATTGCTGGGAGAAATTTCAATAACCTCAGATATGCAGATGATACCACCCTTATGGCAGAAAGTGAAGAGGAGCTAAAGAGCCTCTTGATGAAAGTGAAAGAGGAAAGCGAAAAAGTTGGCTTAAAGCTCAACATTCAGAAAATGAAGATCATGGCATCCAGTCCTATCACTTCATGGGAAATAGATGGGGAAACAATGGAAACAGTGTCAGACTTTATTTTGGGGGCTCTAAAATCACTGCAGATGGTGACTGCAGCCATGAAATTAAAAGACGCTCACTCCTTGGAAGAAAAGTTATGACCAACCTAGATAGCATATTCAAAAGCAGAGATGTTACTTTGCCGACTAAGGTCTGTCTAGTCAAGGCTATGGTTTTTCCTGTGGTCATGTATGGATGTGAGAGTTGGACTGTGAAGTAGGCTGAGCACCGAAGAATTGATGCTTTTGAACTATGGTGTTGGAGAAGACTCTTGAGAGTCCCTTGGACTGCAAGGAGATCCAACCAGTCCATTATGAAGGAGATCAACCCTGGGATATCTTTGGAGGGAATGATGCTAAAGCTGAAACTCCAGTACTTTGGCCACCTCATGTTAAGAGTTGACTCACTGGAAAAGACTCTGATGCTGGGAGGGATTGGGGGAGGAGGAGGAGGGAATGACCGAGGATGAGATGGCTCGATGGCATCACGGACTCGATGAATGTGAGTCTGAGCGAACTCTGGGAGATGGTGATGGACAGGGAGGCCCGGCGTGCTGAGATTCATGAGGTCACGAAAAGTCGGACAAGACTGAGCAACTGAACTGACTGAACTGAACCATGACTTGCGATATTATTTTATCAGTATATCAGAACTTACTTTAGGTTAAATCTATAATTGGACCACCTGGACTAGAATGGTGAGGAGTCTTGATTGTGAGTGTGTGTCTGACAGCTTAATTCTCTTCAGAAATTTTCAAATAGAAAGATTTAGGATTCCTTGAGGCACAGAAAGGCCGTCGATTAAGCCTGCTAGGGAAAGAATTTCTTATCTTGGCTTTGCATCTGACTTGCTTAATCTCACTTTGCTTCTTTGTGCTCATTTGTAAAATGTGAATTGAACAATTAATTTACTTCTCCAGGTTATATCTACGGAATCAGGAAAAATGGTTGTAGAACATTTTGAAAATATAAAGACCTGTGTAAATGTCAGATTATAAAGATGAGCCAGCTAGCCCAATTATCCATTACAACAATTCCCATTCTTTGATTAACCAGATAAAAACTAGTTGTTTTTATTTTCTTAATATCCTCAAAAATCAGAATCTTGCTTTGGTAGACAATCACATTGAATTTTAATGCCAAAGGTGGTACATTTTCTTGATTATATTTTAGCTGATACATATTATGACTTATATTATAAAGCATAATTGCATTTAAATTGCAGGTTCTGAATTGAGATTTAATTTTTATTTGGGTCTTATGTCTATATACTATCGTATGCTGTATTTTGCCTCTATTTGGTGATTAGAATAGAATTCAGGTCAAAGTTTATTTATTTTTTTGTTCTGTTTTAATAATGACAAATTTAAATCACTTTAGGAATGAAATTTCTCCAATAATATTGTGGGATGACTTTCATATCATTATAGGTAATTATGTCATTTTAGGGAAAAGAATACATTTGTTCTTTACCCTCTCTTCTACCCAAAACAAATTTGTTTGCTAAATTTGATGGACATGTAGAATAGACTTCATGCCACATAATTTGAATTTATAACTTATCCTATTTTTTAACACAAAATTCAGATACGATTGGATAGTAAATAGTTAAAGAAGACATTAACCTTCCAAGGTCATACAGTGGAAACAATGGATAAACTTCCTAAACAGACACTGGTGAATGAAAATTCAACTAGAGTCCAGATAAATCTCTCTTAATAGAAAAGTTATTCTAGATGTTTTTAAAGACTATTTTAAAATAATCTATAGCCGTAAATTGTTTATAATTGGAGTGAACTCATTGATAATATGCTGTACCTTGTAAATCTATATCCAAGGGCCCAGCCACCTTCAAATTCATATATCTATAAGTGCATGATAAGCAAGTCATGCCTTTGGGTTTAAATGGTCAACTCTGTAGACGGTGGTTTCTACTGCAGACTCTCCTGAGGAAAGAGACATAATGGGATGCTATGATTCATGTATTTCTACCTGTGTATGAATCAGAATTGTTGTACTTTATGACTACAAACCCTGTGGTTGTAAAAGGGCACTGGGCACTTCAAACAGAAAGTGAAAAAAAAAGACTGTAATGCCTAAATGCTTCAATCTTTTGCTATGAGGTCAATGCTGAGTAGATAGCTATAGCAAGTTAAAAAATGAATAGACTTGTTGAAAAGTAATGGTGGATACATTTTATACAATTGCAAAGCTTACATAATGTACAGTAAGTCTCCTATATACAAATGAGTTTCATTCTGAGAGCATGTTTGTAAGTCCAACAAAGTTAGCCAAGATACCCAGCTAACACAATTGGCTATATTCTGCTGCTTTTATGGTTTCTTTTGGACATTTTGGGCTTGAAATAAAGATCGTTTACTACTGTAGTCTTTACAGAACTGTAAAATACACAAAACACAACAAATTATAAAGGATGCATGCATATGATAATGTATACCTGATATATGAACTAACTTACATGTTTGGATATGTGAACTTACTCATATCTTTGAAAGTCTGCAACTTGAAGATTCATGTGTAGGGGTCTTACTGTAAACTATGGGCTTTAGTTAACAATAATAGACAGTATTGGTTCATTAATTCTAGCAAATGTATCACACTTATACAAGATGTTGACATAGGGAAAGCTGGTGTCTGTGTGTGTGCATGTCGTGTGTGTGTGTGTGTGTGTGTGTGTAAGAAAGTGGGAAAGTATATAAGAACTCTCTATACATTATATTTTATTTTTCTGCAACCCTAAAATTGCTCTAAATAGCTAGTTAAATATTAATGGAAAATAATATTTTAAAAGGAAATTATACACAACTGTCATGAATTCTCCCTTTTGTGTAATACATTTTAAATTCTTCCCATTATATTATTAACAAAAAACTTTGGGATGTGCTGAAATCTTATTAATACATATATCTTATGGTTGTCCCAATGAAGAATGTGATAACTTTACCATGTTAAAAAATTAATAACAATAAATTTTAAAAATGTATGTGGTAAAAGACCTAATTTAAATTATCCTGTCCTGGAAAATAGGGAAAAGGCCAGTCACTCACCTATGAGATCAGAGTGTTGACAATGCATCATGATTTAATGCTGAATCATCATGTAACTTGTTAACAGCAAATAAAATCTTACATATATCAAAAAACTCTCATCTTTTTCATGTTTTAAATGGAAATGTAATAAAATTATTTAAAAATTAATATTATGAAAACACGATTAAATTAACTGATTTCACCTCCTGATGGAAGACTTGAGTACATGTATTCATTTCTCATCTCTTTTGGATTCCATATAAATAAAAGTGAAAAAAATAGTAAAAATTAATTCACAGCCAAAAATGGATGTGAGTATATTTACAGATGAAACAAGTAGGAAATAGTACTAGGTATATACTATGTATACTATTGTTAATTCCATATTTATTTAAAACTTGTAAAAATTAGTATATACACACCTAACTTATTTGTGGGCTCCCTAATAATTTTACTAGTTCCCAATTTATAGTTTCTTTTTTTTTTTACAAATAAAAATATTTCAATTAGCTTAAACATAGCTTTGCATACAAGTGAAAGAATATTTATGGTATGAATTATTATAAATGAATTTAAGAGTCAAAGGGCATATGCATTTAAAATTCTGATACTGCTAATTTAACAATATCATATTTTTAAAAACCTAATGATATATACTATATGTTAACACACATGTATGATGAGTACATCCAATTAAATTATGAGAGAAGCCAGTGTTAGAACTGTGCAAAGTGCAAAGTCATGTAGTTTTAACTCAGTACAAAGTATGTGAACAGTTATCATAAAACTTCACAGCAAAATGAAAAGATGATTTCATCATGATTTCCAAGCTGCAACCATTGTACTATTGTGATTCCACTTAGAAAGTTATGCTTCTTTAGAGAATCCGTTGTTTAGATACACAGGTTTTCAGCTTAATTCTATCCCTGAAGGTAACCTGAGTCTGAACCACAGTTGGTTTAGTTCATCTTATCATCTTTCCCACTTGAGTACTTCTTTGTTGGTAATAAAACCTGATTGGAAATCATTTTTATGAAAAACCAAATCCTAAATTCATTTCCTTCACATTTATTTTCTATGGAATTGCAACAAAAAGCGTAATTTAAAAAAAGGGGTCTGCCTTCTGTGAGAAATTCCTCTAAGTAGCAGTTTTTGCTTTTGGACTACAAATTTGCTTTTGTGGATGGGTGGGTTCTCCCCGCACATGGCACTTTGGTGGCTGTTTGGAGTAATGGCTAGTACAGTTACAGTACACCAGTAACAGCAGGAAGCCCCGTGCTCTGTTGGGTCTGCTCTACAAAACTCCGGAGGCAGAAGGAGACTGATTATAACACATACTTCCTAGGGGACACCATGGAGATGAAGTTGAAAGCCACCATCTGGATTCTTTAAGAGCTATTGTGAGGCATGCCTAATGATAGGAGCTCTGGTAATATACACCATACTGTCTGGCAACAGCATAATAATTGTTTTTAATACATGGTATGTAGGTCCTACAGCTTTCTTCAAATGAACTGTAAGTTTTTGCATTCTCTCACTTTATTAAAAAAAAAGTTGAGATTGCCTATATATTCCTGAAATAGTGACCTTGGAAAACACACATGGCCAGATGGTTAAACTAAACAACATGCTTGTTTTATATATTAACGCACTCTCCTCCATTAAAAAACCCCGCCTTTACAAAGTTTTAAGTGAACTGTGAAAAGTTTATGCGGTTATTATCCAAGTGCTCTTTAATCCAAGGTTAGCCATTGTAATGTGAGAACAGGCGCCACTGAGCCCTGAAAGGAAGCAGTAAGGTTCTGTCTGTGTAGTCTGGTGTTTGCCTGCCTAATGTAACAGTGCGAACTTACGCAGCTCAGGGGCCTGGGTTGGAATCAAACCTGAGGTCTTTGTTGAAAAAAATCTGAAACCATTCTGGATTTCCTTGGAGTACGACTCTTGGCTACTTGACTTACTCCATAACGTTTAATGGACCAAGTTCTCACCTTGTCCTTTCAAGTTGAAGGCCTAGTCTGGGTGTGAAGTTGAAATTCAGTTTGAGCTCTAGTCCCGGATGAGCTTTGGAAAGCAGCAGAGCAAGAGAGGAATTTGTTTCACTGCGCACACAGAAACTGATGTCTAATTTCAACTTTTTGTTTTAAGTTAGCTTTTCAGGGGTGGGATTTAAGCAATGGCATGTACTGAATGCTGAGCAGAGTGCAGCATGGTTCTCATCTTCTCTGAGAGCACAGGTGGGCTGCTAGAGTTTGAGACTTAAAAGCCCAGAATTTGAAGAATTTTATTCACTTATGACTATGATAGTCTGTGTTGTTGGAGGAGTTCCCACTCCAAAAGAAAAAAAAAAGAGAAAAGAACAGGTAGTGGGTCCCCAGTGGCACCAAGGAATTGGGCCATGCTGCTTCCTCTTGTCTACCCAATCTGTTCCTAGACTCCTACACATGTGCTTCAAGCTCAAGCCTTGCAGCACTTTGCAGATACACTATCTCTTTTAAACCATAAATATGTCTTAAAATGTAGGGTTATCATTTTTGTTTTAAAGTTAAGGACAGTCAGACTTAATTGATGTGCTCTGTATATACAGGGTATATTCAGAGTATACCCTGAGTCAGTGGCAGATCTAGAATAACTCCAGTCTGTCTGATGCTAAAGTTTATGCTTTGCTTTATCCGTTAAGTTCTACCACCCCTAAACTCTCTATCTGCCTTGAACCAATGTGAATGATTGGGGTGATGAAGAAGAAAGCCAAACACATTATTTCCATTATTGATAATGTTCCAAACAGGCACATAGTATAATTGCGGAATGAAAACTTAAAATTTCCCTTTTAACTGGTGATGTCAGAGAAGGCAATGGCACCCCACTCCAGTACTCTTGCCTGGAAAATCCCATGGACGGAGGAGCCCGGTAGGCTGCAGTCCATGGGGTCACTGAGGGTTGGACACAGCTGAGCGACTTCACTTTCACTTTTCACTTTCATGCACTAGAGAAGGAAATGGCAACCCACTCCAGTGTTCTTGCCTGGAGAATCCCAAGGACGAGGGAGCCTGGTGGGCTGCCGTCTATGGGGTCGCACAGAGTCAGATATGACTGAAGCGACTTAGCAGCAGCAGTAATTCTCTCTGGATGGTGAAATCATCAGGGTTTTTTTTTCTTTTTTGCTTTTCTATATATTTCTAAGTTTCATGTATTAAGGATACATTTTTATTATTAAAAAAACAAGTGATATATGAAAAATTTAAGTCATGCATAATAATTTTAAACTGTCCCATGATTCCTCCAAAAGTCACTGAAAGTTACAGTATAGCTATCCGCCCTATTATGTTCTTTTTATGAATTATTTCTTATTATATGATGTTTATGGATAGAATGAAATGATAAACTTTAATTAGAATAATGTTTTAATGGACAGAAAAGCCTGGTGGGCTACAAATGGGATTTTCATAAGGGAATTATTCTGTAAACACCATATTTCTTGGCATCTTCAAAGAGTCTCAGTTGAGCTCTAGCTCCAACTGTCCCATGGCTTGAGTTGATTGGATGTCAGTCCTTTGGAGGCATTTGGTCCCTGGAGAGTCTCACTGCCTTCTCATAGTTGAGAGAACAGGGTTTGGCCTGCACTGTGTGGCAGTGAGTGTCACATGCTGGTGCTGACGTTCAGTCCAAGCTTACGCAGAAGTGAGGAATGTATGAACGTATCTGAAAGTGAAAGTCACTCAGTTGTGTCCGACTCTTTGCCACTCCATAGAATATGTAGTCCATCGAGTTCTCCAGGCCAGACTACTGCAGTGGGTAGCCTCTTCCTTTTCCAGGGGATCTTCCCAACGCAGGGATCAAACCCATGTCTCCCAAGTTGCAGGCAGATTCTTTACCAGCTGAGCCAGGAAGCCCCCTGGAGTGGGTAGCCTATCCATTCTCCAGTGGATCTTCCCAACCCAGTATCGAACCGGGGTCTTCTGCATTGCAGGTTTATTCTTTACCAACTGAGCTATGAGGGAAGCCAAGGAATATATGATTCCCTAACAATTGTTGTTGCACAGAAGAAATATCCTATGGGCATCAATATTCTACTGAATATTAAAGTTGACTGAGGGTTTAGGATGGCTGAATTAGTAGTGGTTAAAATGATCCTAGGAAACCAACTACTACAAGGTGTGTATGAAACTGCAAGGAATTTCAAGTACCCAGATGCTGGCCTCTACGCCCCTTACGCATGCATGCTAAGTTGCTTTGGTTGTACCTGACTCTTTGCAACCCCATGGATTGTATCCTACCAGGTTCCTCTGTCCATGGGATTCTCCAGGCAAGAATACTGAAGTGGGTTGCCATTTCCTCCTCCAGGAGATCTTCCTGACCCAGGGATTGAGCCAGCATCTCTTATGTCTCCTGAATTGGAAGGCAGATTCTTTACCAGTGTGCCACCTGGGAAGCCCCAGCCACAGCATAAATGTCTTTTATTAACTGTTACATTCATGGTCTACAGAGTTGGATTTAATTTCATTTTTGTTTATCTATTATAAAATATTACTTGGTTGCATTTTAGCTTTTTTATAAATGTATCATCTACAGGGAAATATGAAAGCAGTTTATTAAAATACAAGAAGACATTTTTCTCCAAAGGCTTACAATTCATATTTCTACATCAGTAACAGTGCAAGACTGAGTAACATGGTATTTATTAGTTTTAACATCGAGTAGGTTTTTCTTTTTTTCTCATATGTATTGTATCCTTTTAGTTTGACTTTTTGATTTATGAAGCTTCTTCTAGACCTTGATGTGAAAATGCTTGTAAATTTTAAAATATACTTGATTTTCTTGAGGGTTATTAATTTGAGACCATATTTATTTTTCTCTCAATTTTTTTGACCTCTACCCACAGAAATGTGGACCTACCCTATTTGTTCTACTCATGTTTCTCCTCTTGCCTACTATCTTTGATGAAGTTTTTTTTCTGCTTTGCTGAAAACTAACCTTTCTATGCTCTCTGCAAGTTATGGACAACTTGATTGCTGCTGTTGCATCTCACTCATTATTTTTCAGTCATTAAATTTTGCTTTCTACTAAAGATATAGTGTTAACTTCTGGCTTCAACATGAAGTAATTTAATTTTCTCAGAGTGTCTGAATTACAGGTCAGAGTTGAGAGGTAGTAACTAAAAGCGTTTGTGCTCTGTTGCTCAGCTGAGTGTGACTCTTTGCGATCCCATGGACTATAGCTTGCAGGTGCCTCTGTTCATGAGGTTTTCCATGTAAGAATACTGGAGTGGGTTGCCATTTCATACTTCAGGAATTGTCCCCACTCAGGGATCAAACCCATATCTCCTGCATTGGCAGGTGGATTCTTTACAGATGCAACATCTGGGAAGCCCAGTAACTAAAAGACAGTTATTTAAATATGTTTATCCTTAAAACGTGAACTGTGAATTCCCTGATGTTTAAACTGGTTTTAGAAAAGGCAGAGGAACCAGAGATCAAATTGCCAACATCTGCTGGATCATGGAAAAAGCAAGAGAGTTCTAGAAAAACATCTCTTTCTGCTTTATTGACTATACCAAAGCCTTTGACTGTGTGGATCACAATAAACTGTGGAAAATTCTGAAAGAGATGGGAATACCAGACCACCTGACCTGCCTCTTGAGAAACCTATATGCAGGTCAGGAAGCAACAGTTAGAACTGGACATGGAACAACAGACTGGTTCCAAATAGGAAAAGGAGCACATCAAGGCTGTATTTTGTCACCCTGCTTATTTAACTTATATGCAGAGTACATCATGAGAAATGCTGGACTGGAAGAAACACAAGCTGGAATCAAGACTGCTGGGAGAAATATCAATAACCTCAGATAAGCAGATGATACCACCCTTATGGCAGAAAGTGAAGAGGAACTAAAAAGCCTCTTGATGAAAATGAAAGAGGAAAGCAAAAAAGTTGGCTTAAAGCTCAACATTCAGAAAACGAAGGTCATGGCATCTGGTCCTATCACTTCATAGGAAATAGATGGGGAAACAATGGAAACAGTGTCAGACTTTATTTTTGAGGCTCCAAAATCACTGCAGATGGTAACTGCAGCCATGAAATTAAAAGACACTTACTCCTTGAAAGAAAAGTTATGACCAACCTAGATAGTATATTCAAAAGCAGAGACATTACTTTGCTGACTAAGGTCCGTCTAGTCAAGGCTATGGTTTTTCCAGTGGTCATATATGGATGTGAGAGTTGGACTGTGAAGAAGGCTGAGCGCTGAAGAATTGATGCTTTTGAACTGTGATGTTGGAGAAGACTCTTGAGAGTCCCTTGGACTGCAAGGAGATCCAACCAGTCTATTCTGAAGGAGATCAGCCCTGGGATTTCTTTGGAAGGAATGATGGTAAAGCTGAAACTGCAGTACTTTGGCCACCTCATGCGAAGCATTGACTAATTGGGAAAGACTCTGATGCTGGGAAAGATTGGGGTCCGGAGGAGAAGGGGACGACTGAAGATGAGATGGCTGGATGGCATCACTGAGTCGATAAACTTGAGTCTGAGTGAACTCCGGGAGATGGTGATGGACAGGGAGGCCTGGCGTGCTGCGAGTCATGGGGTCGCAAAGAGTCGGACCCAACCGAACGACTGAACTGAACTGAATCCTTTAAAACCTCCTCATTCTATATTTGAAATTGTGATCATTAACATCTTCCTCCTACTGCCTTCGTTCTTCATCTATCTTATTATCATACTTTCTTAAGTACTCCTAAATTTTAGATTAAGTTATATTAAATTCCTGACATTTTAATATTTGCCTGTATTTTCATCTTTTCTAAATTTTATACATGGCTCTTTATATTTATTTCTTTCAGTCTGAAGACACAAATGGTTTATTTTCACAGTTTTATTTAGTATTTTCCATTGTTTAATGAAAGAATCTGAATTAAACATCATTATTTAGTTTACAAGATAATCATGAAATGATTGCTTAGATCGTAAATAAATGGTCTTTGATTTTGTTGGTCAAATGTGTTTCCAATCATTTTGGTATGTTAATTTGTTGGGGTCTCTTGTGTATGTAGCATGTTTAAGAGCAGCAGCAAAAATGGCAAAAATTTGTCTTTGCTGTAAAATAGCTGGACTGGTTGGGGACTCAGACAATTTTTTGGTACTGGACAGTGTAATACCTAATGGAATTCCTGTTGCTTAGTGAAGTTATTTTCTTTGGAATTTGATCCTGTCTATGGGTCATCTTCTTTCCCCCTTTTAAGGTAATGTGTGAGACGCCAACTCAGATATATTGTGCCCTTCAGAAGAGAATGACTCCTCATATGGTACAGTTAAATACAATAAGTGGCTCTTGTAGTTGGAGGGATCTTAGAAAGGGTTTTAAAGTCAGCTTTGGCTCAGAGCATGAATGCCCTTGAACTTTTCCGTTTGTGCTTTATGCAATGTTAACCTTCTTTTCTTCTAGGTACTAGCGAACTTTAGATAATGTGCATCTATCACTTTCTCTTGCTTTTATTCCAACATGATTTAATTAATTTCAATTAAATACCAAGACAAAGACTCTCTTTTCATGTACTTTAAACATTCTGTCTTCTCCCCAGCACTGCTTGTCAGATGGGCAAATTCTTCCATTTGTGCGGATCTGTCTTGGCTCATTTTTTAGTTCCTCTTCTATTTATCTCTTTGTCTTGCCTTTTTTTCCTGCTTTGATTAATCTTGACATTTTCATTCTTAGTATTTTTAAAATGTCTAGTTTTTGCCAAAGAAGTTTGATCTAGCTTTTGTAATGTCTCATTGAGACTTTTATAATTCCATTTATATAAGATATTTTAGCTTTGGCCTTTAGTCCTATTTAGCATTTAGAATGCAATAACTAGATTTATTTAGCTTTTTCCTCAAAGATCTCATTCTTAGGCTATTTATCAAAGGATTTTATTAAATACTACTAAAGCTTGGGCCACCCCACTCCTGTAATTGTTGATGGGAGTAAGATACATGCTCATATACATTTTTCTCTTTAAGGAATTTCATTTCATCATTATTTATTCTTACTTTAAAAATCCTTTTGAATATTTCTCCTCTTTCCTTTTTCAACATAAGTAGTCTTATGTAAAGGGTAACATATTTCTAGAAATTTCTTTACTTAAATTCACTTTGGTCCACTGATTCTTTACTGAGAAACGTCTGTTGTATCTGTGTCAGACTCCTTGGTCTGACACTGAATATGGCCTGTACAATATGCCACTTCCCCTATACGATTCTGTATCATTTATTTTGTTTTGTCTCCCAGCAATCCAAGATGAAATCTAGTTAGAACACTTATTTTTCCTAACCATGTCCTAACTTTGTACCTTCTTTCATCCTACAAACTTTCTTGCTCCCTTTAGACCTCCACTATCCTCTTTCTTTTCTATTATACCTACAGTGCAAGGTCTGTGGAGCCAAGAGGAGCAATGACGAAGTGAATGTCATGAGCCAGGTACCTTCTAGGAGGAAACACCAGTGTCAGTCCACATTCACCGTTATTTAGGCTCTTTCAGGTATACCTGCTCATGGTCCCAGGGAACAGTGCCACATTTTGTAGGTGATTCAGATTCACCCATACACTTTCCCCCAAATATCCATATAATGACTTTCTATAAGCAAGCCTTTTTTCCCCCTTTGTTTTTACTATTATCTTGTAATACATGCCTTTTATAAAAAGAAGTCCTACCTAGAATAATGTTCCATGCTGACTGAATGCCATCACAAATATAAATGATTTGAAGTATAGCCAAGCAGGATAGTGTTCAGAAAGATAATCTGTAGTGATAAATAGGAACCATGTAAACTTTGTGGAGACATTGGGGCCCGAATGTGCAAATGTCAGGAAGGGCGTCCCACATAACAAATGAAGATGTTTCAGAATATGACTCTCATTCTTCCAGTGACATTGCCAAAGAACAGCACTGGAGGCGGTAAAGGATGTGCCTACAAAAGCCTCCGTAAGTCCTTCCATCACACGTTACTACCAACTAATCTAAAAATGCCCGTATGTCTGCATTTAAGCTGCTCCTTAAAGAAATTCTAGAGCTTTCTCTAGTGACCCAGGCTGGCCACAGCCACTGGAAATAACAAAAAGTTAAAGCAAAAAGGAACAGTTTAATGGGCACTTTGTACTTTGATATCCTGGAGGCCATTCCTGTTAAGCCTGTGTGTTTGCACATTTCTTTTCCATAGGCCATCCTGCCACACCACTAACTTGTGGTGAAGGAACAAGGGTGTACCTCACGCACACTACTAGAATGTTACATCTTTGATTTTACTTTAATTCAACAGAGAGTTACTGGAGAGTAACTCCGTAACTGCTTGAACTTGATTAAACTATGTCACTGGAAAAATTGTCTTTCTGCTGCCAATCATTCACCCATTAATCCAATATTTATTGACTACATACTCAGAAAGTTTCCTTAAACGTCAGTTCAGTTGCTCAGTCGTGTCCGACTCTTTGTGACCCCATGAATCGCAGCAAGCCAGGCCTCCCCTTTGGATCTATAAGCCTCTGTTTTATTGTTTCCTCAGGAAAATCTGGAAATCCTAGCTCGAATCTGTGTTTCCTTTTGTCTACGTCTTTCATCTTCTTTCATTTTCATCTCTTTATTTCCTTTAGAATAACATTCATATATATACTTAACATAACTGATAGGGATTTCCCCCAATTTCTATTCTTTTTATTAACTTTAATGGATTATAAATTTACCCCAGATTTTATTCTTTTTCTCTTAAATCAAACCCTTCAATTTCACCCCATCATGTTATTTTTTGGTGTGTCTCCCTTTGTTCTTGATTTGAAAATTACCTGTGTTATTTCTCTTTTTTTCATTGATTTCTGAAATCATAATACTTGCTAGTTGAACTTTGTCGTCAATTTGGAGAAATATCCTGTGATTTTTTTATTTTAGTATTTCTTATAGACCCTGCAAGAAACTAACCTAATGGAATACTTAAGCTTGTGTGCTAACAGCTTGGGGTTTTCAGATATAAACCTGAAGGAAAGGAAGATGTGATCAATTCTGCTTGAATTCCCTTGAATCAAACTGTTATTTCATTTAAAACCAAAAAGCTGGACTGATATAGACTTTTCTGTACTGAATATTGAATTATCTGATTCAGTTCTACTCCAAGTGTTGTTCACAGATGGGGCAAGTTTGTAAAGTATTTGCTACAGCTAGAGAAGAAAGCAGCAAAGCAATGGGAAGTAAGGATTTTGAAATCTTTTGCAAAATCATAATTCAAAGTATTTTATGTCTGTTGAATCTAATATTTTAAAAAATACTCTTTATTTTGCATGATAGGTGATTAGTTTAATTTCTAAGTGATTCATTAATATTGTAATACTTAAAAGTTTCAGACAGCAACAGATCAGAAAGTTTTACAAGATGAATAAACTGGGTCTTCACAAAAGGTAATTTGAGAAGCACTGACCTAAATAAGAAACAGAACACTCAGCAGTTAGCTTTTTATTCATGAATTCTGAACACTGTGCTCCTACGCTATTCCGGTCTTTAAATTCTGTTGTAGTTTCTAAATGATGATAGGATGAGAGAAGTTAATGAGAACAAGAGGAAGCAGATATGGCTCAGAATTAGAGCATGACAGAAGCAGACATGTTGATCTGGAAGAGAAATTGCAAGGACTTGAGGAATAGCAGCCTTGTATTGGGCAGTGGTGATCCTGCATTAAGGCCCCAAAGGTGACTATCAGGGTTACATTTCCCTGCGTAAGAAACATTTAGGGGTCATGTTTGGTTAGTGCCCTTTAGATCTAGCCTTGAGGGTTAGATAAAAAATGAACTTTTGAATCAATCCCTACAGAAGCCACAGTCAGTGTGAATGGCTATTCTACCCCTAACGGGGACTTGGACACATTGTTTAAAGTGGACAGTTTTTGTTTCTGGGGATTTTCTCAGCTACTGTTTATTTGAATATTTCCTGAGAAAAATACTTGAATATTTTATCAGAGGCCCTATGGCCAGTTAATCTGCTTTATTAGTTTCATAAGAAACCTTCTAAGGTAGCTTATAAAGGACACCCCTTCAGTTTCCTTTACTCACGAGGAAAAAACTGTACTTTCTTTGCTTTCCTCATGAACACATTCCAAGAGATATATTGATGTTTCAGAAAGGAACCTTTTCCTGAGAGAGATTTCTAGCATGTAGACAGCTCTGTTAAGAGGAACTAATAATATATTGATTAATGGGAATTGAGCTTGAGGTTATTCTTTTTTCTTCCGTCATCTACCATTTTACTCTGACACTTTGGGTCCTTGAGTATTGAATTTCTGCTTTGGAGCAAAATTCTACCATATAATAGTCATTTCAGTTATATTTATCTGACGTAGATAAGATACAAATCCTGTTGGATCATGATCTTTGTCATCCATAGTAATCCCCAGAATCAGCCAACTTCAGCAATAGATAACCATCTCCATTACAGTTTAGTTTGAAAAATACTCTACTTGCCTTTTACAAAAAAAAAAAGTAAACCTTTTTGGAGTATAAATAAAACTTTCCCTGAAGACATACCAAGAGGAATAAAAATTTGCCAACTAAATGTTCTCTTACCAGCTGACATGGAGGTAAGGACAATGAAATGTCATGAAAGGACTGAGTTTGAGAACGAAGCATTGGTGGAAGTTGATTGCCTTCCCGGTCCATGAAGTTTTCTGGGAAATAATATCCTATGTCTCTAATTTCAGGATAAGATCCTTGCAGTATACCTGCCATTTCTTGCTTCTAAACAAAGATGCAACTAAATATTTAATAAGAAGCCAGTATAATTGTTTATTCTAATATTATGAATGTGTCAAATTTGCCAGTCTAATTTTTTAAACTTGTTTCTTGATAATTGAACCTTTGTTTATTGGCATTGTAGATGTTCTGAGTACTTTTTCCCTTAGAGCAGCTCTCCTTGCTGATACTCAAAACTGTCTACTCTAACTCTTTACCTGACACTATAATATCAAACTATGTTTAACACAGTCGAAGGTGGGGCAAATTTTCAACTTTTCTAGATAATGCAACAGAAAAGGGGTGAGTTATGAAAAGAAAGTCATATTCTAAATTATAGGTAAATTCTCTCCAGGTTTAAAACTTTTAGTTAATAATTGTAAGTGTCTTCAAGCGTAACAAAATTAAATGAAAAATAACTTCTGAAAGAACTTAACCTGGTCACATTCTCACTTTGACATTACTCCCCAAATGTTCTTATTTCCATCATATTTCCCATTGACTCAGCGGTAAGAGAAATCATTCTGCAATGCAGAAACCGCAGGAGACATGAGTACAATCCCTAGGTCCGGGAAGATACCCTGAAGGAGGAAATGGCAACCCACTCTAGTATTCTTACCTAGGAAATCCCATGGAAGGAAAAATCTGGCAGGCTACAGTCTATGGGGTTGCAAAGAATCAGAAACGACTGAAACTGCTTAGCATGTACACATGCATCAGTTCAGTTCAGTTCAGTCACTCAGTCATGACCAACTCTTTGCAACCCCATGAATCCCAGCACGCCAGTCCTCCCTTTCCATCACCAACTCCCAGAGTTCACTCAAACTCATGTCCATCGAGTCAGTGATGCCATCCAGCTATCTCATCCTCTGTCGTCTCCTTTTCCTCTTGCCCCTATTACTTCCCAGCATCAGGGTCTTTTCCAATGAGTCAACTCTTCTCATGAGGTGGCCAAAGAATTGGAATTTCAGCTTCAACACCAGTCCTTCTAATGAACACCCAGGACTGATCTCCTTTAGGATGGACTGGTTGGATCTCCTTGCAGTCCAAGGGACTCTCAAGAGTCTTCTCTAACACCACAGTTCAAAAGCATCAATTCTTCAGTGCTCAGCCTTCTTCACAGTCCAGCTCTCACATCCATACATGACCACTGGAAAAATCATAGCCTTGACCTTAGTTGGCAAAATAATATCTCTGCTTTTGAATATACTATCTAGGTTGGTCATAACTTTTCTTCCAAGGGAAGCGTCTTTTAATTTCATGGCTGCAGTCACCATTTGCAATGATTTTGGAGCTCCCCCAAAAAAAGTCTGACACTGCTTCCACTGTTTCCCCATCTACGTCCCATGAAGTGATGGGACCAGATGCCATGATCTTCGTTTTCTGAATGTTGAGCTTTAAGCCAACTTTTCGCTTTCCTATTTCGCTTTCATCAAGAAGCTCTTTAGCTCCTCTTCACTTTCCATCATAAAGTTGGTGTCATCTGCATAGCTGAGGTTATTGATATTTCTCCCGGCAGTCTTGATTTCTGTTTGTGCTTCTTCCAGCCCAGCGTTTCTCATGACATAATCTGCATATAAGTTAAATAAGCAGGATGACAGTATACAGCCTTGACATACTCCTTTTCCTATTTGGAACCAGTCTGTTGTTCCATGTCCAGTTCTAACTGTTGCTTCCTGACCTGCATATAGGTTTCTCAAGAGGCAGGTCAGGTGGTCTGGTATTCCCATCTCTTTCAGAATTTTCCACAGTTTATTGTGATCCATACAGTCAAAGGCTTTGGCATAATCAATAAAGCAGAAATAGATGTTTTTCTGGAACTCTCTTCCTTTTTTTTTTTTTTTAGATTAAATTATCTTTTTATTTCATTTAGTTAAAACATAGAAATTATCACATAAAGAACAAAATATTATACAGGTACAATGGGCAGTTAATTATTATAATTAATTAGCAACATTAATAATTCTTTTTATTTTATTTTATTTTTTTAATACTTTATTCTACATTACAATACTGTATTTGTTTTGCCACACATTGACATGAATCAGCCTCAGGTGTCCACGATCTCCCAATGCCAAAGCCCCTTCCCACCTCCCACCCCACATCCTCTCCCTGAATCATCCTGTGCACCAGCCCTATGCATCCTGCATCCTGCATCGAACATAGACTGGCGCTTCATTCTTACAAGATAGTATACATGTTTCAATGCCATTCTCCCAAATCATCCCACCCTCTCCCTCTCCCTCAGAGTCCAAAAGTCCATTCTATACCTCTGAGTCTCTTTTCTTGTCTCACATAGAGTGTCTTCATTACTATCCTTCTAAATTTCATATATATGTGTCAGTATACTGTATTGGTGTTTTTCTTTCTGGCTTACTTCACTCTGTATAATCAGCTCCAATTTCATCCATCTCATTAGAACTGAGTCGAATTTATTTTTAAGGGCTGAGTAGTACTCCATTGTGTATATGTACCACAGCTTTCTTATCCATTCATCTGCTGATGGACATCTAGGTTGTTTCCATGTCCTGGCTATTATAAACAGTGCTGCAATGAACATTGGGGTACATGTGTCTCTTTCAATTCTGGTTTCCTTGGTGTGTATGCCCAGTAGTGGGATTGCTGGATCATAAGGCAGTTCCTTTTTGATGATCCAGCAGATGTTGGCAATTTGATCTATGATTCCTCTGCCTTTTCTAAAACCAACTTGAACATCTGGAAGTTCATGATTCATGTATTGCTGAAGCCTGGCTTGCAGAATTTTGAGCATTACTTTACTAGCATGTGAGATGAGTGCAACTGTGTGGTAGTCTGAGCATTCTTTGGCATTGCCTTTCTTTGGGACTGGAATGAAAACTGACCTTTTACAGTTTTGTGGCCACTGCTGAGTTTTCCAAATTTGCTGGCATATTGAGTGCAGCACTTTCACAGCATCATCTTTCAGGGTTTGAAATAGCTCAACTGGAATTCCATCACCTCCACTACCTTTGTTCGTATTGATGCTTTCTAAGACCCACTTGACTTCATATTCCAGGATGTCTGGCTCTAGGTGAGTGATTACACCATCATGATTATCTGACAGACTGCACCGAAGTGTACAGAAGCATGGCTGAGAGGATCTACCCCTCGCCCAAGTTCAGGGGCAGCGGGCGAGAGGACCTGCCCCACGCCCGAAGTCAGGGGTTGTGGCTGAGAGGAGCAACCCCACATGGGCGCAGGAGGGCCCAGAGGAGCTGCTCCATGTTTAAGGTCAGGAGATACCCCTCCTCCAATGTAAGGAGCAGTGGCTGTGCTTTGCTGGAGTGGCTGTGAAGAAATGCCCCACGTCCAAGGTAAGAGAAACCCAAGTAAGATGGTAGGTGTTGTGAGAGGGTATCAGAGGGCAGACACACTGAAACCATACTCACAGAAAACTAACCAATCTAATCACACTAGGACCACAGCCTTGTATAACTCAATGAAACTAAGCCATGCCATGTGGGGCCACCCAAGACGGATAGGTCATGGTGGAGAGGTCTGACAGAATGTGGTCCACTAGAGAAGGCAATGGCCAACCACTTCAGTATTCTTGCCTTGAAAACCCCATGAACAGTATGAAAAGGCAAAATGATAAGATACTGAAAGAGGAACTCCCCAGGTCAGTAAGTGCCCAATATGCTAGAGATCAGTGGAGAAATAACTCCAGAAAGAATGAAGGGATGGAGCCAAAGCAAAAACAATACCCTGTTGTGGATGTGACTGGTGATAGAAGCAAGGTCCAATGCTGTAAAAAGCAATATTGCATAGGAACCTAGAATGTTAGGTCCATGAATCAAGGCAAATTGGAAGTGGTCAAACAGGAGATGGCAAGAGTGAACGTTGACATTCTAGGAATCAGCAAACTAAAATGGAATGGAATGGGTGAATTTAACTCAGATGACCATTATATCTACTACTGTGGGCAGGAATCCCTCAGAAGAAATGGAGTAGCCATCATGGTCAACAAGAGTCTGAAATGCAGTACTTGGACGCAATCTCAAATAGATGCATAATGGATATTAAATTTAGATTTGTAATATATTTTTCACTTAATTCATCTCAGTATCTATGTAAATCTATGTCTAACTCACATTCCAGCTAAAGAACATTGCTGTAAAGAAAGGAAGAAAAACTGAGGTGACATTTTATAGTATGATTGAAACAAATAGTTTTATTTCACCTTAAAGTGGGCCCCTTGGTTTTAATGTGAATTTGTTATCTTTAAAATACTGAAACAGAATTTCTTCATGAATGAACAAACATGAGCCCTATGTGATTGGAAACTGAAAGAACGAAAGCTTTGGTATTTGTGAAAACAGTTCCCTGGAATGTTTTAATATAAAAGGCTTGCTCGGTGCATGTGCTGGAGAGAAATCTTATTCAGCCATTAGGTTCCTTGGCAGTCATCTTCTCTGTCACTATCTACCATCTCTGTGCATTGACCTCAGTAATGAAAGCTGACGGGCAGCTTGCCCAAACCATTGAAAATAGCTGGCTCATATTTTGAAAGCTCAGCACTGCCGTTTCTAGGGCTGAGTAGAGCTTTCTAGGATGCTTGGGATCCCAGTGCCTTTCTTGTTCTGTCTTGTTGAAGTGCATTCCTCAGGGCTGGCACCCCTTAGTCATCACCTGCTCACCACTACCAACTGAAGCTGGTATAGTTCAGCCCTAGGACATTTCTCAAGATTTGGCAAACTTTTCTAAAATGCAAGTCCCAGAACATTTTCTATTCCTATCTTCCTCAAAGGGGGATCTTGTGAATTTTGTAGCAGTCTGGTTTCACTACGATTTCATTTTATCTCTTATTTAGAGCCACATGTCACTATCTCACACCTTGAAGATGTGTCTGTGTCTTCAAGAATGTACTTGTTAGTTTTTAGTTTAAAATCAGTTTAAAATGTCTATAGGTCTTTCCTTCGGCTCTCCAAGTCAACATGACCAAAGGCTCATTATAATGTCAGCATACCATACCTTCTTAACGATAAGTTGCTAAGCAATTTAATTCATGTAAAATACATGATTTGTATTTTCTTCTGATTCAGACCATATCAGCACCTAGCCTGTAGAGGTATTCAATATCTTTCGAATTAAGTACATGGATGGAAAATTCATCCTAACCTCACATTTCCATTTTGAAAGTATATTTTATTTATTAAAAGAAAAAATATATTTTTAAAGTTTAAATAATTAAGTTCAGTTCAGTCACCCAGTCATGTCTGACTCTTTGCGACCCCATAAACCTCAGCATGCGAGACCTCCCTGTCCATCACCAACTCCCAGAGTCCACCCAAACCCATGTCCATCGAGTCGGTGATGCCATCCAACCATCTCATCCTCTGTCATCTCCTTCTCCCCCTGCCCTCAATCTTTCCCAGCATCAGGGTCTTTTCCAGTGAGTCAGCTCTTGGCATCAGGAGGCCAAAGTATTGGAGTTTCCGCTTCAACATGAATCCTTCCAATGAACACCCAGGGCTGATCTCCTTTAGAATGGACTGGTTGGATCTCCTTGCAGTCCAAGGGACTCTCAAGAGTCTTCTCCAACACCACAGGCTTTGACTAGATTAGTTTCTTATGGTAAAATGAATGTATTAATACATTTGAAAAGTTTAAAAATAAACATTTTATCATAAAATGTTTAAATCTAGAGAAGACTTTGTGAATTAAAATTTAGATGAAATTGCACATTTTCTGATTGATTACAATGTCTTGGACTCAAGACTAATCCTCTTTTCTTAGCTTAATCAAAAAAAGCTCCTAAATGTACAATGATTATTTGTTTTTTCCATTTTCTCCAAAAATAGTCAAAATACTAACTGTTGTGTTGTTCAGTTGCTAAACATGTCTGACTCTGTGACTCTTTGCTCAAATTCATGTCCATTGAATCTGTCATGCTGTCTATCTTATCCTCTGCCACCCCTTCCTCCTTTTGCCTTCTATCTTTCCCAACATCAAGGTATTTTCCAATGAGTCAGCTCTTCGTGTCAGGTGGCAAAAGTATTGGTGCTTCAGCATCAGTCCTTCCAGTGAATATTCAGGGTTTATTTCCTTTAGGATTGACTGATTTGATCTCTTTGCAGCCGAAGGAACTTCAAGAGTCTTCTTCAGCACCCAGCTTTCTTTATGGTCCAACTCTCACATCCATACGTGAAGGCTGGAAAAGCCATAGCTTTGACTATATGGACATTTGTCAACCAAGTGATGTCTGTATTTTAATACACTGTCTAGGTTTCTCATAGCTTTCCTTCCAAGGACAAGTGTCTTTTAATTTCCTGGCTGCAGTCACTGTCTGCAGTGATTTTGGAGCCCAAAGAATGAAAATCTGTGGCTGCTTCCACTTTTTCCTTTTCTGTTTGCCATGAAGTGATGGATGGGACTGGATGTCATGATCCTAGTTTTGTTTTGTTTTGTTTTGTTTTTTAATATTGAATTTCAAACCAGCTTTTACATGCTCTTCTTTCACCTTCAAGAGGCTCTTTAGTTCCTCTTCACTTTCTGCCATTGGAGCGGTATTATCTGCATATCTGACATCACTGACATTTCTCCCGACAATCTTGATTCCAGCTTCTGCTACGTCTAGCCTGGCATTCTGTAAGTTGTACTTTACATGTAAGTTAAACAAGCAGGGTGACAATATACAGCCTCATCATATTCCTTTCCCAAATTTGAACCAGTCCATCGTCCCATGTCTGGTTCTAACTGTTATTTTTTGACCTGCATAGAAGTTTCTTAGGAGACAGATAAGATGGTCTGGTATTCCCATCTCTAAAATTTTCTAAAGTTTTTTGTGATCCACAAAGTTTACTTGCCTGGAAAATTTCATGAACAGAGGAGCCTGCCAGGCTACAGTCCAAAGGGTTGCAAAGAGTCAGACCCAACTGAGCATGCACGCATACACGTAGTCAAAGGCTTTAGCATAGTTAATAAAGTAGAAGTAGATTTTTTCCCCCCCTGAAATTCTCTTCCTTTCTCCATGATCCAACAAATGCAGGCAATTTGAGCTCTGGTTCTTTTGCCTTTTCTAAACCCAGCTTGTACATCTAGAATTTTTCAGTTTACATACTGCTAAAGCCTAGCTTGAAGGATTTGAAGCATAATCTTGCTAGCATGTAAATAAGCACAACTGTATAGTTGTTAACATTCTTTGGCACTGTCTTTCTTTGGGATTGGAATGAAACCTGACTTTCTGAAGTCACTGACCTGTGGCCACTGCTGAGATTTCAAAATTTGCTGACATATTGAATGCAGCACTTTAACAGCATCATCTTTTAGGATTTTAAATAGCTCAGCTGGAATTATGCCACCTCCACTAACTTGTTCATAGTAATGCTTCCTAAGGCCTGCTTGACATCACACTTCAGTATGTCTGCTTCTAAATGAGTGAGCTCACCATTGTGGTTATCCAGGTCATTAAGACCTTAAAGTTATTCTGTATATCTTGCCACATCATTTAATGTCGTCTGCTTCTGTTAGGCCCTTAACTGTTTTTGTCCTTTATCCTGCCCTTCTTTGAATGAAATATTCCCTTGATATCTCCAGTTTTCTTGACGAGATCACCAATCTTTCCTATTCTGTTGTTTTCCTACTAACTAAGTGATATTAATTTTTAAATTTAGCTTGTTAAACCTCTATGATGTGAAAATAATTGTTCATTTAAGAAAACGTTTAGAATTTCTGGTTATCAAAGAGGAAAGAGACAAGGCATGAGGGTGGGGAGGCTCAGATTAGGAGTATTGGATTAACAGATAAAAACTAAATGGCAATCCACTCCAGTAGTCTTCCTGGGAAATCCCACGGAGAGAGGAACCTTGTTGGCTATAGTCCATGGATCACAAGGGTTTGGCACAACTTAGTGACTAAACCACCACCACCACATAAAATGTGTAAGTAATAAGGATTTTACTGGGTAGTACAGGAACTTATAGCTAGTATCTTGGAATGACCTATACTGAGATATAATATGAAAAAAAAAAAAGGCAACTCAAACCCGAATCACTATACCATATACCTGAAATTGGGCTTCCCTGGTGGCTCAGTGGTAAAGAATCTGCCTTCCAATGACAGAGATATGGGTTTGATCCCTGGGTCAGGAAGATCCCCAGGAACAGGAAATGGCAACCCACTCCAGTATTCTTACCTGAGAAATCCCATGGATAGAGAATATTGGTGGGCTAACATCCATGGCATTGCAAAAAGTTAGACACAACTTGGAGACTAAAGAACAATAACAACAACATATCTGAAACTACCATAACATTATAAATCAACTATACTTCAATAAAGAGAGAGAGAAAGAAAAGACAGCTTATTAGTAGAATCCAACAAGTAGGATGAAGTTTTGATTGATTGGGTCACTGATGTTTAAGGAAATGACTTTGTGATTTTTCACTTGTTTAGCTATATATCCTATTGACAAAGAACTACATGGGAAAATATATAACTGCAAGAGAATAAAATATGTTGATAGATGGCAGTTGTAATTTTGAACATGAATTTTTTTTTTTCCCTATAGGAACTAAGCCATTTATATTGTGTTTGGTTACTAGGAGAGCCTTGAGAATCTTACTTAATTTAAAAAGTCTTTAAAATCACTTGACGTGCAAGTAATAACACCGCTCTCTGTCACTTTTGACAGCAGTTTACCATGAAACAGCCTGATTTTCACGAGAGCTGTTAGGAGCCAAATGCCATTGCAGAAACAGTGAGCTGAAAGATTCTCTTTTAGCCAATCTTATTTGATAAGTGAGAAAACTGTAGGTTAGAGAGGTAAACTTTACTCAAGGGGGCAGTTAATAGAGACAAAAAGCTCAGCTGGCCAGCTTTCAGCTTAGATCTTTTGTGACTGTATTACATGGCTTAAGGACTACTTGAATTGAGTTATATATGATTTTTTTTTTTTTGACTGGAGTATATCAAAGCTCCATGATAGTTAACAAATATTTATTCAGAAACATTCATTATTGCTTGTTATATGTCACGTTTTGTGATGGATAGAAAGGCATGTCAGACCCTCTCCTGCCCTGTCCAGTGGAGAATCATTTTCCTCAGATTTGAAAAAAGTTAAGGATCCTGCCTAAAATACCCTCTATCTACTCCATATCAGTGGATGAAAATTTTAATCTCTATAATAATGTACACAACTAAGGCTAAAATATGTTTTCAGTGTGATTTATTTTTCTTCCTTTTACATCCCTTTGATTATTTGGACCTCACTTTTAAAACAATGAAATGGTTTCTCTTTATAGTGTCTCCTTTACATAGCTCTGTTGACCATTTTCTGAAATCTGGCAAAATAGTGTAGATAAGCATGCAGTAGTGTGGGGAAAATATTTTAAAGTAATCAAGAATATTTTGTCAATTATATTAGTTTATCTTTTTCCTTCTCATGCTTAATTACTGCATACTTTGCAATATATAAAAATTTTAATTCCATTTAATTCCAATGGAAATCTGTCAACTGCCTTCAGAAATTTCCTAATAGGAAAACTAATAGGAATTCATTTGGAAATGTAGAACATAAAAGACTCAGTGATATTCTCCTACCAAAGCAAAACTGACTTTTGAACAGAGCCTCTGGGAAAAGAAATTTTTAAAAATTCACAAGGTTCTCTCTTTCTAATTCTAGGTAAACAGATTGGGATAATCTTTAGGATCATAATTAATGTCATACTACCTTTAAAAAGGCATACACAAAGGAAGCTAGTTATCTTTTAAGTTAACCACTTAAAATATTTTTCAAATTCTAGTAAGAGCAAGTGGTAGTAAAATAAATCCTTATACTCAATATTAAAATTTTCATTTTAATAATTTTCTTTTAGATACATTTATTCTCCCCTTATGACAACTATAAATTAATATTAACTTGAAAAACTTACTGTCGTTTCTACAGACATCAACTAACTTGTCCATATTAATTAGCTGAATGTTTTTTAATCATGCATAAGTGAGTTGTTTAAATTAACCATAATATGTTGAGAGAGGAGACCATATAATTAGGAGGCAAAATGAGATTCCTTTAAACCCAATTGTCAGTTGACATAAAAAGTGGAAGATTATGATTGTTTTAATTTTATTATTAAAACCCATGGAAGAGTAGAACATACTCCTTTTAGCTGTTAGACTGTTTTCTGTTAGGTCTCCACCAGGTCATCAAAACAGCCTCTTCCTCAAACAAGAGAGAGCAATTCCTTTGGAAGTCTTAGCAATGACCCTAAAGCAGGTGGTATCATGTATAATGTTTATAGGTAGTTTAAGAAAGGTGTTTCTGTATGAAGTGGAATGGACAGACCCTGATTGCAATTGTGCAGATTTTTAGATGTAATAATTTAAGTGGACACAGCCAGGAGAGAGCTTTAAAATAAACCTTCAAAATGAAACTGTTGCTTGATAAACCCAGCTGAACAATCTGTTATCTGCAAAGGGACTATTACTCTGATGAGGCCTACTGGAGTGGCTCAGGTAAATAGGTTGCCTGAAATTTCCTGAAATAAACAAAAGAGTTATTTGTAATTTCATCTTTCTGGGACAGACATTAATATTATTAGAATTTGCATCAATAAACTTGAAGTTCTATTTTCTAATTAGTTGATTACTATCTAATAGTTGTCATCATTAATAAAGATTATCTAATAAGATCTATACCAGATATCTATATGGAGACATGTTAACCAAATGAAAGACGATGAATAACTGTACATAGTCTTTGTTATGATTATACGTACAGATACAGATTTATTTATGGTTTGGGTGGAACAGTGTGGTCAAATTTTGAACAAATAAAAGAACTTAAAGTTTTTGCCACCCCCCCTTAGACTCTTTTAGCCACTAGAAAATTTGAAATGAAGAATTATGCCTGTTGGTGATTTTCTTTGGCCCAGGTTGAAAACCTGAAGTTAGCTACATGGCACGACAAGAAGTGGGTATAATATAAATTTTCAGTTTTTATTTTAAGCATTGAGCAGCAGCATTCAGCAAGCCCATGACTTAATATTATGTATTTAATGTTATGTGCTGCACCACCTGTAGCAACGTAGATGTGTTTGTTTAAAGGTTGATGGATAACTGTGACCCCTTCTCTTTTCTCCTGCTCTCTGTTCATAGTTATGGTGATATATGAGGTTCTCCTTGGCATAGCAAAAGCTTTCAAAAACCTAGTTGCATTCTTTTTGGTCAAAGTTTGAATGCCTTTACAAAACAAAACAAAGAATCTCTCTTGGCTATTTATCTTCCTGCAGTTTGAATTGCACAATTCTTTCTAATTTTTTTCTGCGGCTTGCTCATGGTCTGATCAGAGAAGAATATATCAATATAAAATACTGTATAAGTAACGTTAGTTGTATGGAAATTCACCTTCAAATGGAGCAGCAGTGGAATCCAAAGCTTACCAAGTCAACAAGGCAGATTTTGAGAGCTCCTAATATTCCATGCCAAGGAGTTACTTTGCCAAGTTTTTACTATGTGGCTTTATATTTCACTGTATTATCTAACTAGTTAAGATCTAGAAAATAACTATCAAATTATCTAAGAGGAAGTTACATAATAGTTGTTAATATATTCAACAAATGTTTCTTATATGTTTGCTTGGTGATTTGAACAAAATCTCTCTACAACTCACAGGACTTATTGGGAAAGATAATCAGTCTGAAAGACAGCAGAAAAGTTATTGAGAAATTAACCTCTGGCCTATGGTACCACCATTAATGTCCACAAGGAATACTTGTCAGACAAGCATTTTCATGTGATGAAAGTGAGCAGTATTCAATAGAGTGTAACTATGCAAGAATTCTTATGTTTTTAATTAGAAAGACATATGGATACAAACATTTCACGTATTATTTGGGGGATGAGGAACAGAGTATATGAACAGTGACATGGCAATAATAAACAGGGATACACAGGGACAGGGATAAAAATGGCGCAAATACTGTCAATCTCCCTTAAATCTGCAATGCATCAGGGGTTTTTCTGTTTTCTACTCTGCAGAGATCATGAAAATCAATTTCTGATAATTATTTAAATTAATATTCTCATCTGGTATATGGCTAAAAGTGGCACCCAGGGGTTTGCTGCCTACGGAAAGAAGGAAAGACATTTGAAAATTAATACTGTCATTGTATAGTATAAAGGTAACTGAAAAGCAAAGTTGTTTACATAAAAATGGGCATTTTAAGGGGAGAAAAACATTAAGCAGTAATAAAAGCAGATGCATCTGTTCTTATTTTTCCTTTTGAATGTGTTCTTCCTACCAGTTTCAACAAAGAAGAGAAATTTTTCAAGTGTGTTTATTCCCTATGAGCAGGACATTAACTGGCAAGATGTAGAAACACTAAGAAAAAAAAATTATCAGTGTTTCCAAACTGGTTAGAATCCTGAGATGGTTGCTTAAGCAGTCTGTCATTTGAAGTCTAGTTTTAATTAGTTCTGAGAAGATAAACACAAATATGCCTTGTTGAATTTCACCTATACCTTTACTTATCTATTTAGTTATTTTTATTTTTTTCCTTATTGAAGTATATTATTATACTAATATGGTTTTTCCAGTAGTCATGTATGGATGTGAAAGTTGGACTGTAAAGAAAGCTGAGTGCTGAAGAATTGATGCTTTTGAACTGTGGGGCTGGAGAAGACTCTTGAGAGTTCCTTGAACTGCAAGGAGATCCAACCACTCCATCCTAAAGGAGATCAGTCCTGGGTGTTCATTGGAAGGACTCGTGTTGAAGCTGAAACTCCAATACTTTGGCCACTTGATGTGAAGAGCTGACTCATTGGAAAAGACCCTGATGCCAGGAAAGATTGAGGGCAGGAGGAGAAGGAGATGACAGAGGATGAGATGGTTGGATGGCATCACCGACTCGATGGACACAAGTCTGAGTGAACTCCAGGATGGACAGGGAGGCCTCGTGTGCTGCAGTTCATGGGGTCACAAAGACTTGGACATGACTGAGCAACTGAACTGAACTGAATGTTATCTTTGTTTCAAATTGCGACATATATTCTTATAGATATTCTTATAGGTAATACTCTGTTTGTTCAGTCACTCAGTTGTGTCCAACTCTGTGGCCCCATGGACTGTAGCAGTAAGTTTCTCTGTCCTTAACCATCTCGTGGGGTTTGCTCAAACTCATGTCCATTGAGTTGGTGATGCCATCCCACCATCTCATCCTCTGTCATTCCCTTCTCCTCCTGTCTTCAGTCTTTCCCAGCACCAGGGTCTTTTCTAATGAGTTAGATCTTCACATCAGGTGAAGATCAGCTTCACATCAGCTTCAGCATCAGTCCCTTCCAATGAATATTTAGGACTCCTTTCCTTTAGAACCGACTGGTTTGATCTCCTTGTAGTTCAAGGGACTCGAGAATCTTATCCAACACCATAGTTCAAAAGCATCAGTTATTTAACACTCAGTATTCTTTATTGTCCAACCCTCACATCATTACATGACTACTGAAAAAAACCATAACTTTGACTATACAGACCTTTTTTGGAATTTAAAGGTATTTTATTATTTTATAATTTATAATTTATTTATAAATTTATTTATAAATATTTATAAATAAAAATAAATATATTTATTTATATTTATAAATATATTTATAAATTTATTTATTATTTAATTTATTTATAATTTATTTTATAATTATTTTATTATTATAAAATATTTGCTCTATTCCCTCTGCTGTGTAATATATCTTTATCATTTATTTTATACAGAGGAGTTTGTACCTTTTAATCCCTTATTACAGTCTTTTTCTTCCCTATTTCCCTCTCCCCCATGGGTAACCACAAATTCATTCTCTTTATCTGTGAGTCTGCTTCTGTTTTATTAAATTCATTAGCGTTATTTTTAGATTCCACATATGAGTGCCTATCTTTCTCTATCTGACTTTTTCACTGAGCTTAATACACTCCAGGTCCATCCTTGTAGTTAAAAATGGCAAAATTGCAGTCATTATTGTGAATCAGTAACGTTCTATGTATATAAAAGGATCAAATCCAGGTCTCCCACATTACAGTCATGTGAGACCTTTTGGGACCCCATGGACTGTAGCCTGCCAGGTTCCTCTGTCCATGGAATTCTCCAGGCCAGGATACTGGAATGGGTAACTATTTCCTTCTCCAGGGGATAGTCCCAACCCAGTGATCAAACCCAGGTCTACTGCATTGCAGGCAGAGTCTTTACCATTTGAGCCACCAGGGAAGGCCTGTGTGTATAAATACCATGTCTTTATCCATTTATCGGTTGACTGTCGTGTGGGTTGCTTCCATATCTTGGCTATTGTAAATAATGCTGCCTTGAACATTGAGGTATGTGTATCTTTTTTAGTTAATGTTTTTGTTTTCTTCAGATATATCCCCAGGATAGGATTAACTGGATCATGTAGAAGTTGTATATTTAGTTTAGTTTTTGAGGAGTTTTCATACTGTTTTCCACAGTGGCTGCACCAATTTACATTCCTACTGACAATGTACAAGGGTTCCCTTTTCTCCACATTCTCACTGACATTTCTTATTTGTGGTCTTTTTGGTGACAGTCACTCTGACTGATGTGAGGTGATATCTCATTGTGTTTTGAATTGCATTTATCAGATGTTTTGTGATGTGTAGCATCTTTTCATGTGCCTGTTAATCATCTGTGTGTCTTCTTTGGAAAAAATGTCTATATAGTTCTTCTGCCCATTTTTTAATTGAGTTTTTTGTTTCTTGACATTGAATTTTATGAGCTGTTTATATATTTTAGATCATAACTCATTTTGAGTCATATAATTTAAAAATATTTTCTCCCATTTAGTAGGTTGTATTTCTATTGTCTCGAAAAGTTTCTGAGTTGAATAGGTCCCATTTGTTTACGTCTGCTTCTGTTTCCTTTGCCTTAGGAGACAGAGCCAAAAATATTGCTAAGATTTGTGTCAAAGAGCGTTCTGCCTAACTTTTATTTTAGAAGTTTTATGGCTTCCAGTCTTATGTTTAAATCTTTGATGCATTTTGAGCTTATTTTTGTATATGGTATGAGAAAATAATTTAATTTTATTTTTACATGTAGCTGCCCAGCTTTTGCGGCATCACTATTGAAGAGAATGTCTTTTCACCATTGCATATTCTTGTCTCCTCATTGTAGATTAACTAACCATACTTGTGTGAGTTCATTTCCAGGCTCTCTGTTTTGTTCCATCCATCTGTGGGTCAGCATTTGTGACAGTATTGTGTTATTTTTGATTACTGTAGCTTTGTAGTGCAGTCTGAAGTCAAGGAGCATGATATCTCCAGCTATGCTAAATATGGATTAAATCTAATTGTTACTGATGTGAAAATAACATCTATACTTTCTTCAAGAAATATTTCAATATTGTATCATTTATAATAGATTTGACCTCTTTTTATCAGTCTTTTCTGGGTATAGTAAACACATAAAAAATACTGAGTTCCTGATCTTTTTTTTTTTTCCTTCTCTGCTCCATATCTGGATCTATTTTATCAGGCTTTTTACTCCTGTGGGTTGTCTTCTAGCTCTGACTCTTGAGGCTGAATGTGTTATCAGCATGCGTGCATTGATGCACATTTGGGGACTGATATTGCATGAAGCCAGAGGCTGTCCAGTCCTCCTCCAGTGGAAAGAAGAGGGAGCAAACTGTTCCCACCTTAAGTCCCCTAGCCTTGATAGATGCCTAAGTTTCTCTTCTTCCTTTCTCTCTCTGATATCAGACACAGGCTGGGAAAAGCACCCTCACAGAACTGTTGTTAAGAATCCCAGCACTGTTTATAATAGCCAGGACATGGAAGCAACCTAGATGTCCATCAGAAGATGAATGGATAAGAAAGCTGTGGTACATATACACAATGGAGTATTACTCAGCCATTAAAAAGAATACATTTGAATCAGTTCTAATGAGGTGGATGAAACTGGAGCCTATTATACAGAGTGAGGTAAGCCAGAAAGAAAAACACCAATACAGTATACTAACACATATATATGGAATTTAGAAAGATGGTAATGATAACCCTGTATGTGAGACAGCAAAAGAGACACAGATGTATAGAACGGTCTTTTGGACTCTGTGGAAGAGGGAGAGGGTGCGATGATTTGGGAGAATGGCATTGAAATATGTATAATATCATATATGAAACGAGTCGCCAGCCCAGGTTCAATGCATGATACTAGATACTTGGGGCTGGTGCACTGGGACGACCCAGAGGGATGGTACCGGGAGGGAGGAGGGAGGGGGTTCAGAATGGGGAACACGTGTACACCTGTGGTGGATACATGTTGATGTATGGCAAAACCAATACAATATTGTAAAGTAAATAACCTCCAATTAAAATAAATAAATTTATATTAAAAAAGAGTGATGTGAGATTATACTGCAGTTTTAAAAATTACACGTTTGGTGGATACATTATTAAAAAGGGTGAAAATACCTGAACAATATCTCCCAAGTATACTCAGAGAGATCCTCCCAAGGATTGTGGTTGGGAAGGATGTGACTAGTTAAAACAAAAACAGAGCAAAATTTTTTGTTGCTTAAAGACAAGAATGAAACCAGTGATGAGGCAGTACTGTTCAGGTTCAGATCTTTAATTTTACTTTTAGGATCAGATGACCTAGGTGATCTTTTAGAGAAAGAGTTGGTCCATTTGCTTCTGCATTCAAAAAATGGTGTGGGTTTAGATGGGCATTCCCTCCCCTGCTGACAATCATCTCTACCTCATGGATTTCAAGGTTTTTGTCATGCTTCAGTGCACAAGCTACAGAAGCCTGGGAAAATGATTTCATTCTTCTTTGAACAAGAAACACTTACATTTTCTAACTGTGACCCTTCATGTGTTTCTTTGCTACACACAAAGTAGAGACTGGATGTTAACAAGATTTAGATTGAATCTTTGTGAAAGCACCTTTGTCCTTGTAATACCCATTAGAGCTAGACATTGCCCATACCAACTTTCCTGAAGCATGGTACCATGCAGTCTTTGATGTATGCTCTTTAAACATACATTTTATGTGAAAGATTCTTGAACCTGTGTGCTTTGGAAACAGGATGAAAAAAGGAGAGAGAAGGATGGGGAAATTTTCCAATAAATTAAAGAATGACTAGCATGTCAGTTGTGATTTTGATTCCTGCCAGTTTGGCTAATGTCTCAACTTTTGAAAAACACTCAGTGGAAACTTTTTTTCCCCCCAAATCAGTCATGAGAAATGAAAGAAGAGGAAATGGTTATCTACAAAGTGTAAAGCACATTTTCTTTGGTGCTGAATTTTAGCCTGGAATGAATTTTTATGACCGCATTATAAACCTCTGAAAATGGAGTTTAGTGGAAGTGCTGAAACGGCCTTAAATATATTTTACTGGCAAATATGCTCCTGGAATGATTTTTGTAAAGGTAAAAATATTAATTTTATGCAATCCATATGTATGTGTGTTTTAAAACATTTGAGGGGTTACTTATTTTCAGCATAACTAGCATGTAATCAAAGGTGGAACAGAATAATTTGAAGAGTTTTTCAAGAGGAAATTACACAAGCTGCCTGTCAAAGACTCTGCATAATTCATTTCATTCTAATACTGTGATGCATTTAGCTCCTTACAATCTAAGTACCAGGGAAGATAAATCAGTCTGGTATGATTCCAGAATTTCCTCCTCAGAGACCAATACCCATTTCATTTCTGATGAGAGTATTCAATCAAAGTGTGGGGGAAAAAATCTCTTTTCCAATCAGCATGTATGTGGCTCTAAATCCAACAATTAATTTGAGAATTTAGAAACAACAGAAATGGATTTTTCTACTAAGCAATATTATATTTATTGAGTGATACTTGAAAGAATGGTAGCAAAGTAATGATCTGTATATGCAGTATTTTAACACAGGACTCATTTGCAGATACATTCTTACAATAAATTATAATTAAAGTTTGAAGAAAAATAGTTTCTTCCAATATAGACATCTGATTTCCCTCCGTTTTAGGGCAGTGTAGACTAATTTGACCAAGTTGCTATGGCCAAAAAGAACCTTCAAGTTTTTTGCAAGTTACCTTCTGTTGCCATCAAGGCAAGAAATACCAACTGAGAAAACAGTCTGGGAGAAAATCATAAAGAGTTTTTATAGGAACTTTTAAAGTGGATTTTAATTTTGAATACTTCTGAACTTTGATACAGAAGGAAGAAAGAAAGATAAGAAAGAAGAAGGAATGAGAAGGGAAACCTGCCATTTAGATAGACTGTGGGAAGTGTTTAGAAACTTATGGGAAAAGATAGGTGCCTCCTCTAAAGTACGATCCCCAAGAGACTCTGTCTTCATCAGACCACACCCTGCTTTGTCTTCGTTCTGGGCACTACACTTCAGAAGGGGTGATGACTTGGCGAGGTATATTGAAGGAGCGTGATGCAGTTATTAGGTGTCTAAAGACAGTAGATGAGGACATGTGGAAAAGACTTTACTCAAGCCCACAAAGTAAAGACTTAGTAATGGAATATGATACCTTCTTCAAGTATTACTGAAAATAGGATTTATTCTGGGTGGTTCTTAGGAGGAAGTATGAGGTCTAGTGATTCTAATTAAGCTAGGTGGATTTCTCCTCAACACAAACTAAGAACTGTTTAATAGTTAGCATTCTCTGTAGCTGGACTATCTCACCATAAGTTAGTGAGTGAGTTTCCTGTCACTGAGGCCTTAAGGAGAAACTGAGGGGCTTAGTATGAATTCACGAATCACGTGAACTGAATACTACATTAGACTCTTTCTGACTGTGATGACCTCCATGTCTTTGAGGCAGCTGTATGTGCACAATCACTCTTTTTTCGGGGAGGGAATATGGGTGGAATATGTCAACACTGACATATCCTGAATCTCTGACTTTCCCGGTGAAGTACTCGAAAGTTGTATGGAAGTAAACAGGTTTCTGAAATAAAAGAAAGTAGATTTGTTCTTTGGAAATGATCACAAAGGAAATCTAAAATATCTTTGAATCTTACTTTCTACTCTACTTTCAGATAAAAGGGAACATTAAAGTAAGAAATCCTGGGAAGAAAAGAAATGCTGTTTTGACTTACAATAAAGGGTTGTTGAATACTGGGAATATCTGAGTGACAGTGCAAATGATTCTATAGCTATCACTTAATGTCTAGATGTCGTATCTACCTGCTGTAAACCTGAGGCTCAGTAGATTATCCACTCAGCTTTGACCTAGCATGCTCTCTGGTGTGTGGGCAATGAGTTTCCAGCAACAACTTGCCTTCTTGTTGAACAGCAGTGGTAAGAGAATTTATTGTGATAATGAGGATAAGGTATTCATTCTGGCTTATTGTAGCCACTTACTAGTTTCTGTTATTATAAAAGTTGTGATTACTCAGCTACACAAACTATAAGCAAGTTACCCCCTTTTCACCATGGATGTTAAAACTGACTTTAGCTGCTGTAAATTTGAGTGCTTTTAAAACACTATGGTGTATGGAACTTCAGTTCAGTTGCTCAGTCGTGTCCAACTCTGTGACCTCATGAACAGCAGCATGCCAGTCCTTCCTGTCCATCACCAGCTCCCGGAGTCCACCCAAACCCATGTCCACTGAGTCGGTGATGCCATTCAACCATCTCATCCTCTGTCATCCCCTTCTCCTCCTGCCCTCAATCTTTCCCAGCATCAGGGTCTTTTCAAATGAGTCAGCCCTTCACATCAGGTGGCCAAAGTACTGGAGTTTCAGCTTCAACATCAGTCCTTCCAATGAACACCCAGGACTGATCTCCTTTAGGATGGAGTGGTTGGATCTCCTTGCAGTTCAAGGGACTCTCAAGTCTTCTTCAACACCACAGTTCAAAAGCATCAGTTCTTCTGCGCTCAGCTTTCCTTATAGTCCAACTCTCAACTTACTCTATACCAATTAAATCAGGATCTCTGGGGATGGAACATAGGCATTATTATTAATTTCTCTAGAGGATTCTACAGCACAGGGTCGAGATTCACTGTACTGATTTGGGTATACCATAAACAAAGCCAAATACCTAATTAAAAAAAAAAATAGTTGTTTGATTTAATGTGATAAAATATCTAGAAATTATATATCTTATATATAAATTAGATATCTTATATTTAAAAATACAAATATGTAGAAATAGCTTATCACTAATTTAGATCAGTGCAAGAAATGAACATAGAACAAGGGGGGAAGCGGAATGTTTTGCCAGTTTTCTGTTCTTCATGGTTTATCTACATTTCAGAATGAATCCTGATGGAGGCTTTCCTGAACTAAACATTAAACAGTAAACCAGCATGTTCCAATAAGTGAGCACAACACTATTGGAATTAGCAATATATTGGGCTAGTTTGTGAGTCTGGCTAAAAGAAGATGCTTCATGGGGAGGTGTAATTCTTATGAAAGTAAACAGACTGAAGAATATCAACCTGGAGCCATTTCTTAGTGTATCATAAGAAGGGATCCTGAGGATAAGGACAGTGTATATCAATATTGAGTCTTTGTCACATCCACTGGCTCCCAAATCAAAAAGAGCTGTAATATGACAGAGTACGTTGACTCACTCAAAAACAATCATGTTATGCAGAGAGGTGTGCTCTTATTACTGAACAGCCAGTAGTTAGTATGTGCAGTATATAATTGAAACCTAATATAAATTTATTAGTTACCAACCAGGGTGTCAATAGTGAAGCAGGCACTACTGGAACTAGAGATGAAAATGTGTGAGAGTACTACTGCTGCCTTGAATAATTCACTAGTAGACGCACTGTGTCCATAATTCAGAACTGCGATATTCTTTTGAAAGAAAGTTATCTTCCTTCTTGGCCTGCATCAGCGTGCACCTCTGCTTACCATCACCCCCCTCCCCCCACAAATAATCGTTCTTGCTACTAGACAGGGTAATGAGGAATAGGGATTCTGTGGTTTGAAGCAGGCTCCCCGTGGAATTTCTTTGAACTACAGAAACCCTGCTACTTGCTCTGTCTTTCTTGTTTTTACTAGTTCAGCACGAACGTTGCCTTTCAATGCGACTGCATGTTCAAAGCAAAACATAAAATTGTGTTAGTTTAAAGGACTCATTAATTTCCTTTGTACTCCAAATCCTCTGCATTAACAATTGCAATATGCTGATTCTATATTCAAACTTACTCCATTTTGGTGGCTGTTAACTTCAAAGGAAACCTGAAAAAGAGTGTAAGAGAATTAAATTCTTGTATTGAAAAATTAATACATTACTGACGACTGACCCACTTTTTAGTTTCTCTCACTTATGAAATTTTAAAGTTTTTCTATTGTACAACAGATCTGTGGTTAAACCTGTTCCAGCGTATTGCTCCTTAAAGATTAAACATTGTCCCCATCAAGTCAGTGTCGTTCCGTGAATGCTTGTGGTATGATTGCTTTAATGTCACTTTCAGAACTCTGATTATTTTCCTGGTTTGTGTGTGTATGTGTCTATATAGGTATTAGGCATAAAGACATTTCATATCTAAAATTATTAACTAGAAACAAAAACTAGTCAATTCAAGGGAAAGGATTTTAATTTATGCTGCTGTTCTTAAAAAGTATCCATTACTTTAAATAATTTGAAAACTTTTACTTTATTGGAGTTTTCAGTGTGTATAGATATTGAGCATGAACTTCTATGATTCCAGTATGAATAATATGAATGTCTCTATACATGTGTGTGTAATTCAAATTCTTTTACTGAAAGAAATAACAAGGTTATCAGTTTAGAAAAATGAATGCATGTAGTGGCCCCACTTTAGTAAAATCTTAATGAATAAGTTCAAATCATTTATTTCCTTTTACTATGATGATGATAAACTGATGTTTTGCAACGACCATCTGAGAGAGATAAAAGGCAATGCCGTTGCTAGGTGATATTAATAATTCATTCATATGATACTAAGCAGAAAATTTAAATCCCAAGATTTAATTTGATTTTTCAAGAATATCTATATCTAGCATGCAATTGATATTAATTGCTTATGTTTTTGCTTCTTAGCAAAATAAATACCTTTGCTATAAAATGATCTTCAAAAATCTGTTTTACATTTTCTTAATTTAATTTACCATTTTAGTTCCACATCTCTATAAACAAACCAAAAGAACATATGTAGACATAAACTCAAATTATCCTACCAGCTTTTCTCTATTTTTTCTCATGTTGCTCCCCAAAGACTTGAAGCTCATAACTGTGTTTGCAAAATCATTTCACTTGAAAATTAGTACATCCTTCTGAACTCAAAGTTTCTGGAGGAGTATTTTTTTCTGGGGGTGTTGAGCATGCTGTAAAATCTGAAGGGTTTTTATCTTGTAAAATAATGGAGACTTTGCACCAATGGTTCAGGGGGCTAGTGAAGCCCTTGAGTGCTGTGTTCTCTGCTAGGCTTAGAGACAGTGCTCTTGGGAGCTCTGCCTGCTGTAATCATGTGATGTGTCTTATCATTCAGTTAGTAGAATCGAGCAAAGCTTCCACATTAGATCTTACCAATATTTCTGCTTCATCTCTTGCCTAGTTACTCTGTGAATAAGTATTCCCTGCAAAGTTAGGAATAGGTAGCTATTTCTCTTCTGTTGATGTTGTTTTACTGTATTTCTCGAGCTTCCCTGAGAGCTCAGCTGGTATCGGATCTGCCTGCAATGCAGGATACCCTGGTTCCATTCCTGGGTCAGGAAGATCCCCTGGAAAAGTCACAGGCTACCCAGTCCAGCATTATTGGGCTTCCTGGTGGCTCGGACAGTAAAGAATCCGCCTACAATGTGGGAGGCCTGAGTGTTTGATCCCTGGGTTGGGAAGATCCCCTGGAGGAGGGCATGGCAACCCACTCCAGTGTTCTTGCCTGGAGAATCCCCATAGACAGAGAAGCCTGGTGGGCTACAGTCCATGGAGTCACAAAGAGTTGGACATGACTGAGCACTAAGCACAGCACATCGTGGTTTTCTGTGTAAATGTAAAACTGTCTCTAGCCTAAAAAAAAAAGTGCAACACTAAGCACAATTCACGAAATGCTTAACATAGCAGACAAAGATGAAAAAAATGCAACAAATTCTAATCCTACAGAGACTGGTCAGGTGGGAATCAAGTGAAGACCTGCAGTCATAGCAAAGTCACTGTTTAACCCCAAGTTATGATTTGCTCCAGTCCTGTAACTATTTCGGGAGACGCCCATGCTCTGGAAGTTTATGTATGGTATCCCAACATTTAAACTTTAGCTTAATTCACAAAATTCAGATAAAATGATCTGTCAGAAGGATTTAGTTTACACTATATAAACTTATTATTTTAAAACCAAGCAGTGCTCATCAATGAAGATATTCACATATGTAATACAATGCGAAATGGAAGCTAGCATCTCTATGCTTAAATTTCTCCTTTTCCTCCTCCTGATATATCTTGGAAGTACTGTAAGTAGCTCTCCTCATCATCAAAGGTGGTTCATGGCCATATTCTTTTTTTTTTTTTTTAATGGCCATATTAACAGCTGTATCAATCTAGTAAGATCTTCAAATTCTCTTACATTTAGTTTCTTTGTGCATGATATTGAGAATGCTATTCAATTATGTGTCAGTATCACAGTTTCTTGCACTTGGGTTCATTTTAATTTTTTTTTTACATTTTTATTTTCCTTAAGTCAAAATAAGAATCAAATTTGCTTCATTTGTACATAATCAGACAGGTTTAATGCTGATTTGCAGACCACTGAATATCTCTTATGTTGGGCTGTGAGGACAATAATGTTAATACCTTTCTGAGAGGTGTTCACTCAGCAATTCAAACTCATGCTAAGCTCAAATTTTCATTATAGGTAGATATTGGCTTTTTAATTTTTATATTTTCCCCACTTGCTCCATCATAACAAACACCAACTGATGACCTCCAAGCCTTAGGAGGAATTTCTCAGGACTTGACCTGATGAGTTTCAACTGTATTTTAGAAGCATAGATAACTACAAGGAAGTATGAATTAAAGAGCTTTAAGGCAGTCACTGTTACCAGATTATCATATTTCCAATGGTTTCCTTCAAATTCCTATCTGTCTCTTAATAAGACTTCCCTGTGTTCATTATAATTAAGAATAGCTGGATTTAATATGAGAGCAGAGTCCCCGTAACTGATCAATTGACACAGTGGTAATTCAGTTAGTGAGTATGAGGGCTAATGCTATCACTACAGCTTCTTCTCAGAATGTTCAAAGATTTTTTTGAAATATTTTCAAAATGTTAGGAAATAGTTATTTTCATCTCCCTCTTGAAAAGGTTCTCCATACCCCCACCCTTACATTCTTGCTTTGCCTCAGTCTTTTATCTCATGATATTGATCATTTGTGTTCCTTCTATTGTGCCATTTCCCTGGTTTCTTTTCATCTAAATAAACAAAAGTGAAACAAAGGCTTGCTCACAATTTTAAATCAGTTCTGGAAGACAAGAGCTCAGTTGATGAAGAATTCACCTGCAATGCAGGAGACCCCGTTTCCATGCCTAGGTCGGGAAGATTTGCTGGAGAAGGGATAGGGTACCCACTTCAGTATTCTTGGGCTTCCCTGGTGGCTCAGCTGGTAAAGCATCTGCCTGCAATGCAGGAGACCTGGGTTCAATCCCTGGGTTGAGAAGATCCCCTGAAGAAGGGAAAGGCTAGTATTCTGTATTCTGGCCTGGAGACTTCCAGTTGGTCACAACTGAGTGACTTTCACTTCACTGGAAGATTCTAAAGTTCTCAATAGGGTACTCAGATCAGGGAATGCTTTTTACATTACATTGTCATGCTCAGAGCTCACCTAAATGTGATAGGTGAGACTACCATCATCACCAAGGGAACAAAGGTCAATACAGACCTGAGTGCCTGGATTCTAACAGGAGACAAAGTGAGAGCTGAGTTGCTCAGTCTCATGTTAATCATTAAGGTACTGAAGGGAGGAGAAAATCATCCCCTCCCTTTCTCAACCCAAAGAAGCAGTGGTAGATAAAACTGGTTACAGTTTCAGGACAACAACTCACCATGTCTATAGTAGGCAGGGTGGCTGGTATTAGAGTCAAATACTTGGCTTTCTCTTTTCCTTCTCTTCCATCAGAAAAGCTGTCGATTTAAGAGTGAGGTTGCTGAGCTGTGTTTAGTCGCTCAGTTGTGTCTGAATCTTTGCAACCCCATAAACTGTAGCGTGCCATTCTCCACTGTCCATGGGGATTCTCCAGGCAAGAATACTGGAGTGGGCTGCCATGCCCTTCTCCAGGGGATCTTCCTAATCCAGTTCTCACACATTGCAGGCAGATTCTTTACTGTCTGAGCCACCAGGGAAGCATGAGACTTAGACAAGAGAAATTTGAAAATTCAAGAGATGCAACTTTAGGGACCTGAAGGGTGGGTACAAAAATGTAGTTTTATTATTATGAGGAAGAAAGCAAGAGAACCAGAACGTCAACAATAGTAAGAAAGATTTTGGTTATTCAGCTGATATGATTCTTTAACTTAAAAAAAAAAATGGTGGAAGTAGCTTGCACATGCTTACAGGTTGTGGGGATGTGAGATGAGGAAGACCTGGCAGAGAAAGAAAGCATACAAGAGATGGAAAAGTAACTGTGAGTAAGTCTCAAGAGGGTATTGGTCTGAGCAGAGGCAAAATGGTTGATCTTGCAGTGTAGACAGCACTAGCAAGAAGAAGGTTTGTGGGTGAAGACAGTGACTTGTGTAGATGCCGGAGGAAAAATTTGGGTGGCTCAGAGGTTAAAGTGTCTGCCTCCAATGCGGGAGACCCAGGTTTGATCCCTGGGTTGGGAAGATCCCCTGGAGAATGGCAATCCACTCCAGTATTCTTGCCTGGAGAATCCCATGGACAGAGAAGCCTAGAAGGTTACAATCCACAGGATTGCAAACAGTCGGACACGACTGAGTGACTTCACCATTTCTGCATAGGAGGAAGTAGAGTTTTCCAACATGGTAGGCTTGTGGAGATGAATGAAGGGTTGGAACAACCATTTTGGGAACTGGGAGAAGCTGCTAGGTGGGGGTCATCTGAAAAGAATGGTGAGGCATACTGCTGCTACTGCGTCGCTTCAGTTGTGTCCACCTCTGTGCGACCCCATAGATGGCAGCCCACCAGGCTCCCCTGTCCCTGGGATTCTCCCTTCTAAAAATTTAGTATGAAAATTTACGGAGGTGGTGAGGAGAAAAGACCGAGAGGTTAGGAAACCACTAGCGCTGAGGAGAAGCTGCAGGGTGAAATGCTCCGATCACTGGCTTTGGAGGCCTGGAGCGCTCAGTCACCTAGTTTACAGAACCCTGAGTTTTCTCTTTTGAGATATAGATCTAGGAGTCTGTTTGGAAGGCGATTTCCTGCTGAGTTCAAACTGCCTTGAGCCTTGAGTGCAATTTGAAAAGTTTGTGAGTAATAAAAAAAGGGCTTCAGTGAGGGAGGAAATGGAAAACCATTTATATCAACAAATTGGTAAAGTCGGTTGGCCTCTAACATATCCATTAACTAATTAGACACAATTTCAATGCAAGGAATTTGTCTCAGTGTTGTTGCTCATTTGGAACTGATGAAAAGTGCTTTTATTCTGTGTGCTTGTAACTTCAGCAAGTCACCTTTGTGCTGGGTGCTCAGCCACGTCTTTCCAGCTCACTGATCTGTGGCTCAGTTTAATGAGACCTACATCTTGCTGTGCAGTAGATTGTGGGAATTATTGTAATGATTATTAAATCATTTTCCCAGGTCTTTTAATCTTTGAAATGTTTAATTTCCCAAATCCCAAATCATCTAGTAAAATGAAAAAGGCTTCAGAAGCAGCATAGCCCTCCTACCCTTGCCTAAAATGCATATTTTCCCTCCCATCTCCTTGATATTTACCGACATCCATTACGGAAATTAAAAAGCAGCAGTAACCCACATCATGAGGTTCTTGCTATTTGTTTGGAGAGCTGAGTTTGAATATGGAGAATATGAACCAACACAAAACAAAAATCCTGTCAGGGTAAAATTTTACGCCTATGATGAGATGGAATATAAAGTCCACAATTCTATTAATTGGAAGTTCATATGTAAGAAAAAGGTGTGGGTTTTTTTTTTTTCTGAACTCTGAAGTTATTATTTATGAATACCCTAATTACAGATTGTGAGTTGTTTTAAAAGACATTTGGGAAACTTACTTATGGTCTGTCAGTTATAGCCAAGGTGACCACACAGTTTGTCCAGCAATCATCTGTTTACATAGGTTTCTCTGATGTAATAATTAACAGTGTCTTCCTTTACTTTGGTTTAAAAGATTACTTTTATATTCATCTTACCTAGGTATAGCAAATGTGCATTATATTCAATACAAGATAGCAGGTGGGAAAATAAATCCTACTTGTGAATTTGGATAGTTGATCAACTTAGTTTTCCTTGAAGGGTCTGTTGTAAAATGAGCCCTCATACAAAACCTTGCATTGTAGAAATGGTAAGAATGCCTGAATTTATACAACTTCTCAAAATATACAAAAATGTGATTGCCAGTACAGTTGTGCCAATCACAACTTGTTACCAAGTTTATATTGTATTTACTGTAAATTTAATACATCGAAAACATTGTCAAAAGAATATCTTGAAAATGCTGCATATTTTCTTCCATCAGTAATGCTTAATTGGAATGAATCATTCCTATCTGCAAAGTTCAGAAAAATAAATATTTGATAGTATAGTCACCTTTGAAAAATGGGCTGTTGTTGAGAAATTCATTAGATTGTTTTATCACTTTTACTTAGAAAATGTTGAAATTGCTTCTGAAATAATCAGTGTGTACTACTGAACTCAAGAGGAGTATGCTATATTAATATGAACTCAAAGGGCAACTAAGGTGTCAGACTCTGTGCATAACATAGTTTTTTTCTTTCAGTCATTTCCATGAAAATTCTGAAGGATTAGAAAAGTACAAATGAAAAATGCTATGTTACTTTAAGAAGTTGACCAGTTACAGTTCTGAGAACAAGATGGAGCTATAGGGCGTAAGCAGGAATCCTAGGTGAAAAAGTGCAAGTTCTTGACTTTATAAGGAAAAAGAAGAAAACTGTATGCTGAGTTTGCTAAGATCTCCAGTAAGAATAAATCTTCTATTGATAACACTGTAAAGAACAGGAAAAAATCGTTACTTTTGCTGGCATCTCCTGGCATCCTTAAACTAGAAAAGTTACAGTTACAGCCACAGCTCATGATAAGCACTTAGTGAAGATGGAAGAGGTGTTAAATTTGTGGAGTAAAATATTTTGAGAGAGACAGAGACCATATTCACATAATTTTACTATAATATACTACTTTATTATTATTAATATATATTACAGTGTTTAATTTATAAGTTGTCTTCAGTGTGTATGCATAGGAAGGTCTCTATAGGATTCAGTATTATCTACAGTTTTAGGCATTTTCTCGGGGCCTTGGAACATATTCCTGTTGGATAAGGACAACTCTATGTATGTATGTATACACTTACTTTCATAAATTTTCACTGTCAAACTTCTAACACTTGTATATTTTGGAAGTGGGAGGTCGCAAATGCTGCTAAAAATTTATTTCATGTTCTCTTAGCAGGTTGTACATAAGTGGTCTAGCACATCGTTATAGAACAGAGGTTGACAAACTTCAACCTACTGGCCAAACATAGTTTGCTACGTATTTTTGTGTGACTCATGCCCTCAGAATGATTTTTATACTTTTAAAAGATTGAAGAGAAAAATGAGAACAATAATAGTGTTTTGTGATGTGTAAAACGATAGATCCAAATTTCTGTGAAGGTTTCACTGAAACATTGCCATATGCATGTTCATTTGTATGTTATCTGTGGCTTCTTTCTCCATATGATGGTCCGATTGACTGATTAAAGTATTATGAGCTGCAAAGTCTAAAATATTTTCTGTTTAGATCTTTTCAGAAAAAGGCTGATTCCCTTCTGTATAATATGATGTACTTGGCATCTTTTATATTGCCCTTGGCTATTGGGGTTTTGGTTGAAACTGAGAGAGCTTAAGTTTCATCTTAACATTTTGTAACATTTCATATGGAAACTTGAAATACTGTTACCATCTTAATTTATGCTTGTTAAATCAATGTGACATTTTTAGTATGACTTGTTAGTTTACTATTATTGTCCATTTAGTTAGATAGAGATTTTAAAGAACACTAATAATATTCTATGCTTTCTTGTCAGGAATATTCAGGCTGGAAATGTCACAACAGACCTACAGAATCGTTCACAGCATATAGCATTTAACTTGTGTTATGTTCCAAAGCTGAGGAATCAAGGCAGAAGTTACTAGGAACTCCAAAATGTTGGTGGCTTGTTACAAACTGTTGGTGGTTTTTTAGTAGTTCCTGGTGGAATGAATACTCTAAATGTGTTCATTTGGTTTCAATTGGTTTTATTTAATTTTTTTCTTAAAGTTTAAAAAGGGTAAAAATTTGTAACCATGGTATTTAAGCAATTTATACTGAAGTATGAGTGGTATCTAAAGAAACAAAATAGAAATCATGAGATTATTTATAACAGATGAGAAGAAATGCTAGATGAGAGAGTCATAAATAAGACATGGGTAGAAATTCCCAGCAACCCCATCTCCATGGCATTCCACAAAATAATTACAGGATTATTTCCAGAATTTGAAATTTGGCACAGCTGACTATTAACTATTGTATGAAAACTGTTTAAGGTTTGAAAGGGAAAGTGAAGTCACTCAGTCGTGTCCAACTCTTGGAGACCCCATGGATGGTAGCCTACCAGGCTTCTCTGTCCATAGGATTTTCCAGGCCAGAGTGCCAGAGTGGGTTGCCATTTCCTTCTCCAGGGTATCTTCCCGATGCAGGGATCAAAGCCAGGTCTCCCGCATTTCAGGAAGACAATTTACCCTCTGAGCCACCAGGCAGATGTTTAAGGTTTAGGCAAAATAATTATAAATCTGCTCTGACTTTGACTGGACTACTTGATACTTTCAGAGTTTATCTTTCATTTGCATTCTTCGTCCATTAGCTCAGATTTTGCTAGGCCAGTGGGCACATTCACCACCTTTGTTTTTGAAATTTTGCCTGGTCTTCAAGGGCCAATTCAATTTACCCCTCACCAACTAAGCAAATTAATTGCATCTTCTCTTTGTCTTTTACTGTTCTCTTATAGTACTTCATTGATTTTTCCATTGTTTTAAAGGCGTATTTTGATTTTGTATAGTTATTTTCATCTGCTTCTTGCTTTTTGAGAGCAACAATCATGTCTTGAATGTTTTGTCTTCACCAAAATGCTGGTACTTAATAGGTTTCACAGAGCTAGCTATTGAAAAAAACGTGGATTCTAAGCTTATTTAAGTTTCATAAATTTTAAGCATATGTCAGAAAAGTCACATTAAAGTGAAAGCTTTACTATCAGGTCCATGCTTGCTCTGTCTAGCTATGTACTCATTTGTAATTTTGTGAGATATAATCAGAGGGTAAATCTTGAAAAGTTTGGAAAATAACAGAGTCAGAAAGTCCAAAGGCCAGAAGGTCATTCACATAAATCAACATGCAGGGTGCTACCAGATGGCAACGAGCTTCTGTAAACAGTGGTCTTGCTACTTCCATGGAGGCTGAATTGTTGATGGGTTTGGCTTTGCCAGTTAAGCTTGGCTAAAGTACTCTTCAGCAAGACATTGAGTAATTTTCTTTATGGAATTCTTTCAAGTTTTAGTTATATATATTTCTGCTTCAGAGAGTTTCAGGCCCAGAGTCCTGCATAAAAGAAGCAAAATTGCCTATGCAGATGGTAATTGAGTCTCATTTAGCAAGTGCTTACAATCTGACTTAATTTTTGTCACTTTTATCGAAAAAAAAATGCCTGTATTAAAATGGCACCATATTGTTATATAAAGAAATTGGTTCTTAAAAAGAGTTTTTTCAAGAGTAATAGTAGTATTTTCTGAGTAGGCATTTAAGTAATATATTGTTGACTGATTTAATACCAATTGAGTAAGTCAAAAGAAAACATAATAGAGAAATAACAGCATTGTGGAAGTTCATGATGTTTGCTCAAAATCTATTTATTTGTATCTATTCATATAAAATTACCCACATTTCTTTATTTGCTGGCATTTTACAAGCTGAAAAAGGAAAAAATGCTTCACACTGAATATGGTCATTATGCAGACTTATTTGGAATTTCTCCATCTCATTCCCCAAGAATAGCCAAATAATTCAATACAAATGTTCCCAAGGTATTATTAGTCATTGGTTTTAAATTTTACTTTCAATACTATTCTTTAGATATCATTTAATTTTCCTACCTTAATTTTTCCTGTTTATAAATTCTATGATTTACTCAGGAGATTAAGTGACTTACTCAGGAGAGTAAGTGACTTAGGAGAGTAAGTGATAAAAGTTCATCAAGTTTTATTTAAAAATATATTTGAATGTTTAAAATGAAAAGTTCAAAGAATACATTACATAGAGTGTGGTTTTCTGTAATGACAACATAACACTGTACTTAACTATTCCAGTGGATTAATCATATTGCTATGTGTATCATCCCCTGGAATGGCATGATTAGAGGAAAGGGTACATCTTAGCCAGCATCCTGGCTTATTCATGATTGAAGCTGTCTGGTAGACCTAACACCCATATTGCTATGTACTAGCTTGTGTGTGGAGATTGCTTTTTCAGAAACAATGGAATTTGGATAAAGACCCTTTCCCCACTGTCTCTGAAGGGAGGCAGTGGGAAATGGGGCATTGAGATGAAAAGTATAAAAAGAGTGAATCAGTTTCTTTGTCATGCTGCAAATATTTAAGGTAGGATATAGAATGTGGCTAAATAATGGTAATATTCTATGGATTACTTGAGGTGTCTTTTTTCTTGATTCACATTTCATTTTTATCCCTTGACCTTTCCTCATTTCAGATATTGCACATGAGCAATCCTTTGTTTTAGGGAAACTTATTGCTGTATAACCAGAGAAAAAGATATCAAATCTTTTATGCCATAAAACTGTCATCCAGGTATAAGACAGAAAGACTATACCGTCTAGCAGAACCACCTTTCCTTTCAGAAGAGATGAAGATCCCCTGAATTCAGGAGGGAAGGGAAAGATGGAACAGAAGAGGAAGGCATTGGAAAAGGTCTTTTGGGAAGAGATGATGAAGAAACTAAGAGGTCTTTTCTCACAGTTGTCAAGGAGATCTCTTCCTCTAGGTCCTGAGCTCCATAAGAACACTCTAAATGGATCCTACACAGAGAGAGGAAATGAAAAGTGAACAACCTGAGTTTACATTCAAGGGTGCAAAGTCAGCCTTAATTTAGTTGTTGTTTACTTTCTCAGTTGTGTCTGACTCTCTGCGACCCTATAGACTGTAGCCCTCCAGGCTCCTCTGTCCATGTGATCTCCCAGGCAAGAATACTACAGTGGGTTGCCATTTCCTTCTCAGGGATCCTCTCTACCTAGGGGTCAAACTCTTGTCTCCTGCATTGGCAGGCAGATTCTTCACCTTTGAGTCACCAGGGAAGCCCCAATCTTAATTAGAAAGATTACAGTTTACTCTTCTAGAAGAAATGGGACTTCCACTTAGAGAGTGAATCAGTTTTTTTTAAAAGTTCACAAGTTAAGTTCCCACAGCCTTGATTGGGCTTCATGTACTGCTGAGATTTAACTTTCAGCATTAGTTTAAGGTAAGGACAAATAGCGGATGAGTTTTCAGTGTTTCCTTGCTGCTTTTGCCTTATCGTTAATGCCTTGCTTCTGGCTTGCTTCCTCTAGTTCATTTAGCTATAACATAGAATTGAACTTACAGTTTGCACAGTGGCCGTCGCCACCATGTTACCTCCCACCCCATAACAGTGTCTTTTCCTATGTACTCTCCTTTCTCGGTGAGCAAAAATCATTTACCTTTCTTGTGTAAAATTACCTTCGGGCACTGTAATGTCATCTCACAAACCAGTTAGATGCAACTTTTGTTTTTTTCCATTTTGACAGGTGTGAGGAATCATGTATCAGTATTTTATCTGTAATGATTGCTAATTAGATTATGATTCTCAGTTGGGTTTTACAGTCTGTGTGTGTGTGTGTGTGGAAAGGATTTTAGAGGAAAAATAAATGTTCACACTTGATTTTAGTATCACATACCACTACTCCATGATCGATAGCACACATCTCAAATCCTTAGCAAGTCATTTGGCATGAACAGTGGACAATCGCATGCTATAGAACACTTTTCTGAGTATTTGCATTTTAATTAGAGAGTTTGGAAAATGTAAAATTTGTGGAAATAGCAATTGATTTGTTTGTATGACAATAAAGTAAGAGGAACCCAGATAAACAGACCAATGATCAACTTAAGAGAAGTGTGTAATATCTAAAACTGATGGAGATATTCCCTATACTATAACTGTTGAAAATTTATGTGTCCTTCATATAAGGTACATTCAAATTTAGATGAAAGTGAAAGTCGCTCAGTCGTGTCTCTTTGAGTCCCCATGGACTTTACAGTCCATGGAATTCTCCAGACCAGAATACTGGAGAGGATAGCCTTTCCCTTCTCCAGGGATCTTCCCAACCTAGAGATTGAACCCAGGTCTCTCACACTGCAGTCGGATTCTTTACCAGCTGAGCCAAAAGGAAATCCCAAGAATACTGGACTTAGCCTATCCCTTCCCATGTGGATCTTCCTGACCCCGGAATGGAACTAGGGTTTCCTGAATTGCTGGTGGATTCTTTACAAATAATCTTTCAGAGAAGGATAACATATATGCTTGTATATATCTTATAAATATATATATGAAAATGAAACAGTGAAAGTGTTACTCACTCAGTTGTGTCTGATTCTTTGTAACTCATGGACTGTAGCCCTCCAGATTCTTCTGTCCATGGAATTCTCAAGGCAGGAATACTGGAGTGGGTAGCCATTCCCTTCTCCAGAGTATCTTCCCGACCCAGGGATAGAATCTGGTTTTCTTGCATTGTAGGCAGATTCTTTACCATCTAAGCCACCAGGAAGCTATATATATATATACACACACACACACACACATATATGTACATACAGACACATATGTATATGAATATATGCAATATATGCCCTGTATATATGGAATGTGAAATCAGGTGGGCCTTAGGAAGCATCACTATGAACAAAGCTAGTGGAAGTGATGGAATGCCAGTTGAGCAATTTCTTTCTTTTTTTTTTTTAGTATATTATTTTTATTAAGTTTATTTATTTTTTTAATTACAATACTGTATTTGTTTTGCCATACATTGACACGAATCAGCCATAGGTGGACACAATCTCCCAATGCCGAAGCCCCCTCCCACCTCCCACCCCACATCCTCTCCCTGAATCATCCTGTGCACCCGCCCCATGCGTTCTGCATCCTGTATTGAACATAGACTGGCGCTTCATTCTTACAAGATAGTATACATGTTTCAATGCCATTCTCCCAAATCATCCCACCCTCTCCCTCTCCCTCAGAGTCCAAAAGTCCGTTCTATACCTCTGAGTCTCTTTTCTTGTCTCACATAGAGGGTCTTCATTACTATCCTTCTAAATTCCATATATATGTGTCAGTATACTGTATTGGTGTTTTTCTTTCTGGCTTACTTCACTCTGTATAATCAGCTCCAATTTCATCCATCTCATTAGAACTGAGTCAAATTTATTCTTTTTAAGGGCTGAGTAGTACTCCATAGTGTATATGTACCAAAGCTTTCTTATCCATTCATCTGCTGATGGACATCTAGGTTGTTTCCATGTCCTGGCTATTATAAACAGTGCTGCAATGAACATTGGGGTACATGTGTCTCTTTCATTTCTGGTTTCCTCGGTGTGTATGCCCAGCAGTGGGATTGCTGGGTCATAAGGCAGTTCTCTTTGCAATTTTTTAAGGAATCTCCACACTGTTTTCCATAATGGCTGTACTAGTTTGCATTCCCATCAGCAGTGTAAGAGGGTTCCCTTTTCTCTACATCCTCTCCAGCATTTATTGCTTGTAGACTTTTGGATCGCAGCCATTCTGACTGGTGTGAAATGATACCTCATTGTGGTCTTGATTTGCATTTCTCTGATAATGAGTGATGTTGAGCATCTTTTCATGTGTTTGTTAGCCATCCGTATGTCCTCTTTGGAGAAATGCCTATTTAGTTCTTTGGCCCATTTTTTGATTGGTTCGTTTATTTTTCTGGAGTTGAGCTGCATAAGTTGCTTGTATATCTTTGAGATTAGTTGTTTGTCAGTTGTTTCATTTGCTATTGTTTTCTCCCATTCAGAAGGCTGTCTTTTCACCTTGCTTATAGTTTCCTTTGTTGTGCAGAAGCTTTTAATTTTAATTAGATCCCATTTGTTTATTTTTGCTTTTATTTCCAGTATATTGGGAGGTGGATCATAGAGGATTCTGCTGTGATTTATGTCGGAGAGTGTTTTGCCTATGTTTTCCTCTAGGAATTTTATAGTTTCTGGTCTTACATTTAGATCTTTAATCCATTTTGAGTTTATTTTTGTGTATGGTGTTAGAAAGAGGTCTAGTTTCATTCTTTTACAAGTGGTTGACCAGTTTTCCCAGCACCACCTGTTAAAGAGACAAATTCTTAGAAAAATACAACTTTCCAAAACTGAACCAGGAAGAAATAGAAAATCTTAACAGACCCATCACAAGCATGGAAATTGAAACTGTAATCAGAAATCTTCCAGCAAACAAAAGCCCAGGGTCCAGATGGCTTCACAGCTGAATTCTACCAAAAATTTCGAGAAGAGCTAACACCTATCTTACTGAAGCTATTCCAGAAAATTGCAGAGGAAGGTAAACTTCCAAACTCATTCTATGAGGCCACCATCACCCTAATACCAAAACCTGACAAAGACACCACAAAAAAAGAAAATTACAGGCCAATATCACTGATGAACATAGATGCAAAAATCCTTAACAAAAATCCTAGCAATCAGAATCCAGCAACACATTAAAAAGATCATACACCATGACCAAGTGGGCTTTATCCCAGGGATGCAAGGATTCTTCAATATCCGCAAATCAATCAATGTAATTCATCACATTAACAAACTGAAAAATAAAAATCATATGATTATTTCAATAGATGCAGAAAAAGCCTTTGACAAAATTCAACATCCATTTATGATAAAAATGCTCCAGAAAGCAGGAATAGAAGGAACGTACCTCAACATAATAAAAGCTATATATGACAAACCCACAGCTAACATTATTCTCAATGGTGAAAAATTGAAACCATTTCCCTAAAGTCAGGAACAAGACAAGGGTGTCCACTCTCACCACTACTATTCAATATCGTACTGGAAGTTTTGGCCACAGCAATCAGAGCAGAAAAAGAAATAAAAGGAATCCAAATTGGAAAAGAAGAAGTAAAACTCTCACTGTTTGCAGACGACATGATCCTCTATATAGAAAATCCTAAAGACTCGACCAGAAATGAATATAGTAAAGTTGCAGGATATAAAATCAACACTCAGAAATCCCTTGCATTCCTATACACTAATAATGAGAAAGTAGAAAAAGAAGTCAAGGAAACAATCCCATTCACCATTGCAACGAAAAGAATAAAATACTTAGGAATATACCTACCTAAAGAAACTAAAGACCTATATATCGAAAACTATAAAACACTGATGAAAGAAATCAAAGAGGACACTAATAGATGGAGAAATATACCATGCTCATGGGTTGGAAGAATTAATATAGTGAAAATGAGTATACTACCCAAAGCAATCTACAGATTCAATGCAATTCCTATCAAGTTACCAGCAGTATTTTTCACAGAACTAGATCGGATTTATATGGAAATACAAAAAACCTCGAATAGCCAAAGCAATCTTAAGAAAGAAGAATGGAACTAGAGGAATCAACTTGCCTGACTTCAGGCTCTACTACAAAGCCACAGTCATTAAGACAGTATGGTACTGGCACAAAGACAGAAATATAGATCAATGGAACAAAATAGAAAGCCCTGAGATAAACCCACACACCTATGGACACCTTATCTTCGACAAAAGTTGAGCAATTTCAAATCCTACAAGATGATACTGCACTCAATATGCCAACAAGTTTGGAAAACTCAGCAGTGCCACAGGACTGGAAAAGGTCAGTGTAGATACCAATCCCAAAGAAAGGCAATGCTAAAGAATGCTCCAACTACTGGACAGTTGCACTCATCTCACATACTAGCAAAGTAATGTTCAAAATTCTCCAAGCCAGGCTTCAATAGTATGTGACCCATGAACTTACAGATGTTCAAGCTGGATTTAGAAAAGGCAGAGAAACCAGAGATCAAATTGCCAACATCCGCTGGATCATCAAAAAAGCAAGAGAGTTCCAGCAAAAAAAAATCTACTTCTGCTTTATGGACTACACCAAAGCTTTTGACTATGTGGATTACAACAAATTGTGGAAAATTCCTAAAGATGTGGGAATACCAGACCACCTGACAGGCCTCCTGAAAAATCTATATTCAGGTCCAAAGCATTAGTAGAATTAGACATGGAACAGCAGACTAGTTCCAAATAGGGAAAGGAGTATGTCAAGGCTGTATGTTGTCACCCTACTTATTTAACTTATATACAGAGTAAATCATGAGAAATGCTGCACCGGATGAAACACAAGCTGGAATCAAGATTGCTGGGAGAAATATCAATAACCTCAGATATGCAGATGACACCACCCTTATGGCAGAAAGTGAAGAAGAACTAAAGAGCTTCTTGGTGAAAGTGAAAGAGGAGAGTAAAAATGTTGACTTAAAGTTCAACATTCAGAAAACAAAAATCATGGCATCTGGTCCCATCACTTCATGGGAAATAGATGGCAAAATAATGGAAACAGTGTCAGACTTTATTTTGGGGGGCTCCAAAATCACTGCAGATGGTAACTGTAGCCATGAAATGAAAAGACTCTTACTCCTTGAAAGAAAAGTTATGACCAACCTAGACAGCTTATTAAAAAGCAGAGACATTACTTTGCCAACAAAGGTCCGTCTAGTCAAGGCTGTGTTTTTTCCAGTAGTCATGTATGGATGTGAGAGTTGGACTATAAAGAAACCTGAGCGCTGAAGAATTGATGCTTTTGAACTGTGGTGTTGGAGAAGACTCTTGAGAGTCCCTGATCCAACTAGTCCATCCTAAAGGAAATCAGTCCTGAATATTCATTGGAAGGACTGATGTTGAAGCTGAAACTCCAATACTTTGGCCACCTGAGGCGAAGAGCTGACTCATTTGAAAAAACCCTGGTATGGGGAAAGATCGAAGGCAGGATGAGAATGAGATGACGACAGAGGATGAGATGATTGGATGGCATCAGTGACTCAGTGAACATGAGTCTGAGTAAACTCTGGGAGTTGGTGATGGACAGGAAGGCCTAGCATGCTGCAGTCTATGGGGGTCACAAAGAGTCGGACATGACTGAGTGACTGAACTTAACTGATGCCCTATATATACAAACTATGTTATATACTGTGTATAAACACACACTTGACAGATATATGTATATCTCAAGGATCATTGCTTACAATTATTCCCTGACTTCTTCATTTGTATCTATGGTATGGTCTCTATTTTTTATTACTTTTTGTCTGGTTAGAATCCTTTCTTGTTTACCTTTGGTTCTGGAATATCCACATTAATTTCCTTTTTCCTAGATAGGTGAGTGATATATTGGCTGAGTGTGGAACTCTAAGTTTTCAGCCCCCCTTTGACTTGTGTATATAATTAAAGCCTTTTATCTTTGTGTATTGAAGAAGAACAGCAATCTTCCAGCACCATTTTGTATGCTGTAGGTGAGGAATATGGGCATATTAAAACATATTAGCAGAAGACTGATCTCAAATATTCCCTGGCATACACAGATCTCGTAGTGCATAATTTTCCCCAATGTTCAGGCTTTAACATTCTATGCCATGGGTTCCAAGACTGGCCTCAGGTAGTCTTTCACAGAACCAAGGCATTTCTTACTCTAGCAGCTATTAAAGCTAGTAAAAGAAGATAAACTGGTATCATTAGTGGAGAGAAATGAAACTGCATTCAATTGCCATTTTCTTCTGCTGTATTTTAAATTTTTTTTATTGGAGTATAGTTATTTTACAGTATTTTGTTAGTTTTAGGGGTACAGAAAATTGATTCAGTTTTATATAGACATGTGTTCATTCTTTTTCAGATTCTTTTCTCATATTGGTTATCACAGAATATTGAGTAGAGTTCCCTGTGCTATACAGGAGGTCCTTTATGGTTATCTGTCTTATAGACAGTCATATATGACAATCTCTAGGTCCATCCATTTTGCTGCAAATGACATTATTTTTATCTTTTTATGGCTGAGTAATGTTCCATTGCATATATGTACCATGCCTTCTTTATCCATTTCTGTTAATGGATATTTAAGTTGTTGCTTATGTACATTATGTTGCCTGTATCTTTTCAAATTATGGTCTTCTTCAGATGTATGTCCAGGAATAGTATTGCTGTATCATACAGTACTTCTATGTTTAGTGTTTTAAGGAACATCCAAACTGTTCTCCATAGTGGTTGTACCAATTTACATTCCCATCAAGAGTGTAGGAGGATTCCCTTTTCTCCACATGCACTACAGCATTTACTGTTTGTTGACTTTACCAACTGTGTCTTCAGATAGAAAGCTGCAGTTGTTTTACCTACAGTTAGTTTATCATTGCAAACGAGTATATAGAGTTAATGCTGATACCTTTGAATTAGTTCTTCCTACGATCAATCAGTTAATCAATAAGCAGAATCTAGTGTAGACTCATGCTATTCTGTTGGAATTTATGGCTGCTTCTAATTTGCTTCTATACACATATGGATATAACTACATATTTTTACCTAAGAAGAGTATAAGTCTCCAGTGAACACTTCTCAAAATAGGAAAGTAATAACATACAGAGGGTAAAAGAAATTGAAGAGCAAATCTAAAAAGCCCTTAGAAGTATTTTTACTTTGAGTGGGCATGATGCTAATGGAGCAGATAATAAGCTCTCTTGAGGTTCTAGACAAGGGCTGTTTTCTACTTATCATGTATTTTAGAACTGGTGTAGTCACTAGGCATACTGAGGACTGATGGATATGCCAAGGTTCTAGCTGCTGTATTTTCACAGCTGGAACCAGGGTAGAGCTGCCCATATAAGTGTGCATTATCATTTACATTGGGAAAATAGCCATGACATCACTGACTTTCATTCTCAGTTTTACCATACTAAGTTAGAATTATGCATGTTTTCTTCTATAAGAGAAATGATTTGGAAAAACAAAGTCAGGAAGATGATTTTGAAGACATGCTCCTTTGAAAATTCTATTCAAATGCTGATTATCTGAAACCTGGGGAGTATGTGAAGAAGGAAACATCTTAAGCCCACAGGGTGCTCAAATACTAAATTATATTGCCTCTCACTTTAGCACTGGTGAGCATTGCTTTGTTTAGTGTATTGACCCCAGGTGCTGTGACACACTCAACTCATTTAAGAGAGCTCAGATTTCCTGCACAGCAGTTCAGTGGTTGCATTCTATATGTAATTCGTATGTCCCAGCCCCATAATGGCTACAACATGTACATCTGAAATAGTACTTCATTCTGTTCCCCAGTAGTTACCACTCAGACTACTGGGGGATGATGTGTTTAAAATCTCAATAACTGAAAATTCGAGGTAGTACAGTGAAGTATTTGAACCACACTCCTTGAAATATAATTTGAATAATTTTCAGTGGTGAATAATTCCATTTATTCTTGCTCTCATTTAATTCCCTTGAAAAATCTATGAGATAAGTATTGCTATTACTGGTCACTTGCCTAAGATTATATAGCTGGTGCCAGAGGAGTGAACTCCGGGAATTGGTGATAGACAGGGAGGCCTGCCTGGCGTGCTGCAATTCATGGGGTCACAAAGAGTTGGACACCACTGAGCAACTGAACTGAACCTGACTCTAGAATCACTGCTCTTTACTGCCTCATGAGCTTTGAAGCTTTCCTGTGATTACTCTGTATCTGTATCTCTGTTTTCTTAAACCTAAAATTGTTGTTGTTATTGTGTTACTAGGTCATGTAAGGGGTAAATTAAGGCTGATAAAGCATGGAGCAGCTGGCACACATTACATGTTCAAGGATTAGCAATAGTTATTATTATAATAATTAAGTATTATTATACCAGCTATGAGTCTAAGCATCTTATTTTATGTATATTACAACCCAGGGGATGGTAGATATCAAATAAAAACTTACAGGAGTGATGTGTGCTACTAAGGAAAAATGTAAGGTACCTTGGGAAAATACAATGATGGTTTACTGTAATCTTTAAGTCAGGAAGGTTCCCCTCTGGAGGTGACAGGTAAGCTGTGTTCTGAAAGGTGAATTTAACGCTAGAATTTTCAGACTAGAGAGATGCAGGGAGAAGAATAATATATAAAAATACCATAGACTCACTCCAGGGATAAAAGATACAGGATCTCCTAGTCCAAAGTAAAGATTCTGGGCTTGTTCCAAGAGCAACTGGAGGAAGTTAAAGAATTTCATCAGGAGAGTGATGTGGTCAGATACAAATTTAAAGATCACTCTGAATGCTATGTAAAGAATGGATTAGATCTAGATGAGACTGAATGTGTAGAGACCAATTAGGCCATTTCAGCGGCACCCATGAGAGATTAATAGTGATCTGAACAAGAGTGGTCCTGGTGAATTCAAGAACTTTTGAAGAATAGGAAAAAGAATGGATAGGTGAGTTGTGTCCTTCTGTATAGTCATTTCTTCTGCATGTTTTGCTTTGTTTGTTTGTTTTTAATTTCCTACTTGTCACTAAAACAGGACTCTAGTGTAACCACCAGTCCTGGACTGAATCTGTTTCTGGGTTAAACTTTTTCCAACCCAATTCCCTTTTGTCTCACCCTGCAGTCTTATTTCCAAACTCAGCTTTAAATATCCCAGCGCTGCCAGCACCCCACCTCCTCCTTTACTTGCACTTTCCCTCTCTTCAGGGAGATTCTGATGCTCTTTTAAGCAAATATTCTTCTACACTAAATTTTTGAATGAACAGACAATCTACATCTTAACATTAGAAAATGACCTTTTAATACAAGTCTGTCTTGCTTAGTCTACTTGAATGGAGATGGTACAGTGATTGGGTCCATTTACTGATGGAATAACAGATAAGGTGATTCTTCTATGCATTTCAACTACTAACCACTTCTATGGGTAAAACTGGAGAGTTTGATTGGGAGCCTTGACTACTAGACTGATACTTTACTTTTCTTTATCATAGAGAAGTCAGAATGACTTTAGAGCAAAAATACATGATTAGGCCACATTTCAGGAAAACCAGTTTGCAGAGGTAGTTAGAATGTTTTGGAGTGGGAAATAGAGTAAAAGTCTACACTAGCAAAAAGAAGAAAAAGTATGGTGAATGGACAAGTCATAGATTCAAGGTTACAGAAATTTATATTTGAATTTTGCCATGATCATTTAGGGCTTCCCCAGGTAGCTCAAATGGTAAAGAATCTGCCTGCAATGCAGGAGACTTGGGTTTGATTCCTGGGTTGGGAAGATCCTCTGAAGAAGGACATGGTAACCCACTCCAGTATTCTTATCTGGAGAATTTCACAGACAGAAGAGCCTTGGTGAGCTACAGTCCATGGACTTGCAAAGAGTGGACACAACTGAGAGACTAACACTAACTTACTAACTATGGTCATTTAATCAACAGATATTTGAATTTCTATTAGCTATGATAGTGAGGTGAATTTGGAAAGATAACCAAGGGTCAAACTATCTTCCAACTTCTGGCCCATGGTATGAAAATGTAGGCTTTATTAAAAGTGAAAGAGGGTAATATTAGAAGCCTTCACAAGAAAAGAACATAATTTAAGATTTTTAAAAGATCACTGCAGAGCTTAAGGACAGTGGATTGGTGGAAACTGAGACTGTGCAAGAACAAAAAAACCTTAAGAAATCTAATTTATCTTCAATTAAATACAAGAATGTAGAGATCTTAAGACATTAAACTATGACACCAGAACAGAATGCCAATTAAAAGGATTAGATGATCAATTTGAGGAATCCTCCCAGAAGATAGAACAAAAATTAAAAAGACAGAAAACAAGAGAAAAAGACAAGAAAATCAGAGCTGCCCATCTGATTAGCAGGTCCATCCTCCAAATAATAGACCTTCTAGAAAGAAAAAAAAATGGAGAAAACGGAGGAGTGGAAAGTGTCAAGGAATTACATTTTCCAGAACTAAGTGTTATGAATTGCCAAACTTAAAGGCCTCACCATGTAACCAGCTTAATAGATGAAAATGTCAGAGCATTTCAGACAGATATCCCAGGATTAAAATAATAAAGTTTCATGCAAATTTTCAGTTTCACAGTGGCTTTAGACTTTTAGCAGCAATACTGAAAGTGAAAAGATGATGAAGCAGTGCTGTTAAAATACTGAAGGAAATGCTATATATTCTAGAGTTTAGAATGTTTACTTTGCTAAATTATCAATTAAGAGTAGTAGGTAAAGAAATTTTCAAATATATAAGATGTTTTAAGTTTCTCCCTCTTATTCTTTCTCAGGAAGACATTATATTGGAGGATGTACTCCACAAAATAAGGAGTAAAGCAAGGAAGAGGAAGCATGGGCGCCATAAAATGGAGCACAGGCTCTAAAGAGCAGCAAATAGGATTTTCAGGATGATGGTTGACAGGATGCCAGAATGGTACCTGTGTATCAGGTTTTAAGTTTAACCAATCTGGACTGAATTTTGAGTGGATAACGTTAGAAATTTCTGTAAGAAAGTGAGATGAAATTGAGAGACTGTGTAATGTGTTTGAATGTTTTTAAGAAAGATTTCACAGCTGGTCGACAATGGGGGTTAAATTTATAGTAAGTGTCTAGAATAATGAAACATGGCTTGGCTATCAGTAGCATTTATGCATCAGAATAAAATAAATGTTGCATAGCTACATAATCAAAATTTCAATAAAAATATGTCATAAGAATGAACGTGTAGGAAGTGAATAGGTGGTTTCTGGAAGGAAATGGTAAGAGGGCCAAATCCTCATCTTCTATAGATGGAAGAGAATAGATAATGCTGCAAAGTGAAAAATCAAGAAGTAGTATACTATATCAATGCAACATGTTTTAAACATATACCCACACAAGATAAATACCAAATGAATTGAAAGTGATTATCTCTGAGAAGCATCATATGACTATGAACTAAGAGATTTCTTTTCTAATGTAAATGGAAAATTTTTACTTGATTTATTTCTATCACTTATATGTATAATGGATAAAAGTTACCATTAAAATTTTCAAACTATTACTCTTTCTATTTTGTTAAGAGTGGATTTTGGTGACGAGGCATCAGAAAGGGAGAAGGGAGAGAACTATATAGTCTTCTGGACAATGCTATTGCCACGCATCCTGATAACACCAGGGCACTGCAATAGTAGATGTGGAACATTTTCTAATTTTGTCAGATTACCAGACATTAGAATGGGTGATGGCAATATAGAGTTGTATCAAAGAAGAGGATAGAATTGCATATGCTTAGAATCAGTCTTGGAAGTAGAGCCAATAGAACTTAGAGACGAGGGAAGAGGGAGAAAAGGAAAAAAAATGAATGACCAACACTTTGGTAGCTTGATCAACTAGGTGGATCATTGCCTTCTAAGGTGAGAACAGTAGAAAAAGAAGTGGTTTTAGGGAAAGGCAAGGATTTTTTTGTTTGTTTGTTTGTTTTGAACATCATGTTCAGTTGGAGTTGGCTACTACTGCAGCCATGAAATTAAAAGACGCTTACTCCTTGGAAGAAAAGTTATGACCAACCTAGATAGCATATTCAAAAGCAGAGACATTACTTTGCTGACTAAGGTCCATCTAGTCAAAGCTATTGTTTTTCCTGTGGTCATGTATGGATGTGAGACCTGGACTGTGAAGAAGGCTAAGTGCCAAAGAATTGATGCTTTTGAATTGTGGTGTTGGAGAAGACTCTTGAGAGTTCCTTGGACTGCAAGGAGATTCAATCAGTCCATTCTGAAGGAGATCAGCCCTGGCATTTCTTTGGAAGGAATGATGCTAAAGCTGAAACTCCAGTACTTTGGCCACCTCATGTGAAGAGTTGACTCATTGGAAAAGACTCTGATGCTGGGAGGAGATGGCTGGATGGCATCACTGACTTGATGGACATGAATCTGAGTGAACTCTGGGAGTTGGTGATGGACAGGGAGATGTAGTGTGCTGTGATTCATGGGGTCACAAAGAGTCGGACACAACTGAGCGACTGGACTGAACTGAACTAGGCATTCTAATGGAGACCCAAGGAAGGCATTTGACAGCTAGCTACATGTTAACCTACTTTTCTTGCCTATAAAATTCTAATCTCCTGAGTGCCAGGACTTAGTCATTTCATCTCTCTTCATAGCTTGTGCAGTCAGGGAGGTAATAGCATTAAATTTGAAGTTTCTGGTTCTCTGTAACTCACTAGTGATAATGGATTATTGTTGTTTCAGCCTTTCCCCTACCTAGTAAAACACATAATAATTCTTGTTGCCTAAGTTCCCTGAAGGAATATTATGAGCATCAATGAGATATCTGTAAAGTATATTGAGCTTTTGGGGGAAAAAGCTGTTTTATAAATTATGAAGTATTAGAGTGTTGACAGGCTGTTAGGTGCTGGCTAGAAATATTCTATGCTTGTCCAATCAAAAGAAAAATGTAAAGCATTGGATAAATAAGTGGACCTGTCTTAAAGCTGTAAAGGTTTCCTCTTTTACTTTGTCTTGCTCTCCCACCACCCCCTCATTGTCTTTATCCTGGAGTAGCACTCAGATAAAATGTTAATCCTAAAGGGTCTGGTGGGAGATGGGGAGGGAAAGATTTAATTTATGAAGTGATTTGAATGAAGATAGTATATTACAGTTACCAAAGGTGAAGAACTGAAAAAAAATGAGAAAGGAAAGGAAAGCATAAAAATTTGATGAGGACTGCCATTTGCTGCCTTTTTCTTCTCTGCTCTGTTTCATTCCTTTTAGCCTCTCTGCACTGCTCTATTCTGTTTTCTTTCATGCATTTCGCCCACACCAGCAATACATGAGCAGATTAAAAAGTTTGTCAATCAGGTCAACATGTTTAAATTTTTCTGATACTTCATATTCTGTGAATATCCCCTTAATATGAAAACCCAATGGCATTGCACAGCTTCAATTTACATATTCTTAGAATCTGAATTTGAGAAAGCAGTAGATTAACACCACACTGTTCTAAGCTCCAGATTTATGTGGAAGTTTCTTTCATTTGCCGTGAAAAACTAAAAGTGAGTGTGTGCCTTAGGATTTTATAAATGTCAAAGAAAAACAGAAAGCAATTTGACTTAGAGGACAAAGAAATCTCTGCCCTGCTTCTTGCTAGTTTTGTCAAGTTTCTTGAGATTCCTCTACATTCTCATTTATACAATGATAATAGAATTTATCTGCAAGCTTATTATGAGGGCTAAATAAGATAATTACTATCATGTGCTAAATACAGTGTTTAATGCTATCTATTTGTGCTGTTTTTTTATCATTATTACTTAAACATCTTTTCTCCTTATATATTCATTTAATATTTATGACTTAAGAGTAAACCATATCATGCAGTGTGTGTATGTGAAATTTCTGGAAAAGTAATATGGGCTATTTGCAACTGTACACATAGGAAAAGGTTGGTCAAGAGAAAAGCAGATCAGTTAGCTGAGGGTAAACATTTATTAATCCTTGCTCTCTATCGAAGGTAAATATGTAATAAAAAATCATATAAATTTTAGGCACATTCATAAGGCTTTACAATGAAAGCTGGCAAGTTTTTCTAAATGGCCCAATCAATCCTCTACATATATTCTGAAGCTGAAGGATGTTAAATAACCTTCTAGGAAACCAGTCAGGGGTACACTGGCTATTTATAAACACATTCACCTCAGGCTTAGTTCATGCATGTTACTGTGGAATTTAGTTTTATCATAATACACTTTTCCTGGAAAATCTATAAAATACATTTGGGGAAATAAAACATTTAACTTATTAGGGAAAACGTGGCTTTCAAAACTTACTGAATAATCCAGTCTTAAGATAAAATAGGGACACCAATATTCCTTGGCATTTGTCAATACCAACTCCAGTGGCCCATAGAGTCAATGTAACATATGTCCTAAGCATTTTAAATTAAATGCAGATCTATTGTAAAGTTAATTGAACATCGTGCAATAAAGAGGAAATGAATCAAATAAAAAAGCTGTTCAAGTACTTCCTTAGTCATACTCAAACCATTTAAACAGGGAGAATTGTTAGAGTTGGATTGGTAAATAATAATTGAAGTAGAGAGAATAAGTAAATAATAAATTAAAATTTTATAAAATGAACAAATAGATCTTAAATTAGTAGTATAATCTTATACCTTTAAAAAACTAGAGATGTAGAACATATTAAACTCAACAAAAACTGTGCGAAGAAAAAATAAAGATAAAACAAAAATCAATGAATTTGAAAACAAAAAGCAAATAAAGTAACCAGTGAAACCTAAAATGTCTGTTGAGTCAATCAAATTGGTAAACCTCTAGTCAGACTAGCAACAACAGCAAAATATAAAGTAAAATTATCTATAGCAGAGAATTAAATGAGCTCACTACAAACCCCTAGATGTTAAAAGAACCATAAAACAAACAAACAAACAAACAAACAAAACAACTACTTCTGCTTCATCGACTAAGCTAAAGTCTTTGGCTGTGTGAGTCACAACAAACTGTGGAGATGGGAATACCAGACCACCTTACCTGCCTCTTGAGTAACCTGTATGCAGTTCAAGAAGCAACAGTTAGAGCCAGACATGGAACAACACAATTTCAAAACTGGGAAAGGAGTACGTCAAGGCTGTATATTGTCACCCTTCTTATTTAACTTCTATGCAGAGTACATCATATGAAATGCCGGGCTGGATGAATCTAAACCTGAAATCAAGATTGCCAGGAGAAATATCAATAACCTCAGATATGCAGATGGCACCACCCTAATAGCAGAAAGAGAAGAGGAACTAAAAGCCTCTTGATAATGGTGGAAGAGGAGAGTGAAAAATCTGGCTTAAAACTCAACATTCAAAAACCTAAGATCCTGGTATCCAGTTCCATTATTTCATGGAAAAAAAAAAAAAGGGGGGAGGGGTGGAATGGAAACATTGAGAGACTTTATTTTCTTGGGCTCCAAAATCACTGTGGACAATGACTGCAGCCATGAAATTAAAAGATGCTTGCTCCTTCAAAGAAAAGCAATGACCAACCTAGACAGCACTTTAAAAAGCAGAGACATCACTTTGCCAACAAAGGTCAATCTAGTCAAAGCTATGGTTTTCCAGTAGTCACGTATGGGTGTGAGAGTTGGAAAATAAAGAAAGCTGAAGGCCAAAGAATTAATGCTTTAGAACTGTGGTATTGGAGAAGAGTCTTTAGAGTCCCTTGGAGAGATCAAACCAGTCAATCCTAAAGGAGTATTCTTTGGCAGGACTGATGCTGAAGCTCCAATACTTTGGCCACCTATGCAAAGAATCAAGTCATTGGAAAAGACCCTGATGCTGAGAAAGATTGAGGGTAAGAGGAAAAGAGGGCAACCGAGAATGAGATGGGTGGATGTCATCATTTGTTCAATAGGCATGAATCTGAGCAAGCTCCAAGAGATAGTAAAGGACAAGGAAGCCTGGTGTGCTGCAGTCCATGGAGTCATAAGGAGTTGGACACCACTGAGCAACTGAACAACAACAGCAAGGAAATACCATGAACAACTCTATGTTTATGAAATCAGCAATCGATTGATATAAACTACCAAACTACACGCGCTCAAAATGACCAGAGTTACAAACAAGTTCACACTCACTCAAATGAGTATGCCAAATATTTTGAGCATGTTGAGAAATTATAGGAATCATGTTGCCAATGAGAATGTAAAGTCTTAAAATATTTTCAGAAAACAATCTAACAGCATCATGAAAGATTAACTAAATTTTATAATACAATAATTTAAATTTCACTCCTAGATATTCAATAAAATCTAAGATGTATATCCAAACAAAGATTTAGGTTCACATGATGGTAGCAGCTTTATTCTTAATAATCCCCAAACTTGGAACAACCCAAATGAGTTATAGATGAGTGGATTAAAAAAAGCAAACTACAGCTGTAAAGTGGAGTACTTTTTATCAGTATTAAGGCATACATTTTTGATAAATACAATAATGTTAGAGAATCTCAAAATCATTATGCTGAATAAGAGAGACATGACAAAAAGGGGCACACAGTGATTGTTTTCATTTATATAAAATCCTAGAAAATAAAATCTAATCTATAGAGCTAGAAGACAGATCCATGTTTGCCTGTAGGTGGATATGAAGAGAAAGATGTTTTACAAAGTGACTGGAAGAATATTTTGGTGAAGAAAATGTTCATTGCTTTGGATGTGATGATGGTTTCATGTATTTATATATATAGTTATGTTTAAATCTCATATTTTTATATGCTTTACATATATACAATTTACTGTACACTAATACCTCAATAACATTGTGAAAAACAGAAAAAAATAGATCTGAATAAATGGAAAGAAATACCAAATTCATGAATAGAGGGACTCAACTTTGAAAAACTGTCAAATCCAGCAGATTAGTGTACAATTTCAATGTGATTCAAACAGTTTTTCTGGAGGAATGTTTAAACATAAGGAATGGTATAGAGCCAAGAGTATTTTGGGATCGATTTTGAAAACAAGCCATGCATGAGATAATGATATGTTAAAAAGCATGGTATTTTCCCAAGGGTCAAAAAAAAAATCAGATTAGTGAAAGAAAATAAGATTGAAAATGGATTGAAATAGTTTATAGAACTTGACATATGACAGTAAAACATTACAAATTACTAAAGTTGTAAATGCCTCAAAACATAATGATAAGAAAATTGATAATACATTTTCCAATATAGACTACATTTTGGTGTCTTTCAGAGGTTAGTTATTTCTGAATCCTACAGTCTTTTAAGGGTTCTGTCTGCATTTGCACCCCTAGGAGTGAAGGCTGTCTTAAGTTTTGTACTCTGCATGCCTCCGTTGCCTTGTTACTATCTAGCGACCATTAACTTGGAGCTGGAATGTCTACACAGTCCACATGAATCTTAACTATATGTTTACCATGATTCAGAGAAACGTTAAGTCTGATTTCTTTTCACCTGGCTGTTCAGGGAATTTCACAGCAACAATGTGGCTCTGAATTAGCATTACTTCCAAATGTAGGACAGAAAGAAATAAAAGCGTAGACTAGAAGATGAAGCTGTAGTCCTGTATCTTATATTATTTCAGCAAATACCGTTTTCAAATGCAATGTAGACTATATAGTATATGTTAATCAGGCACACAGGGAAACAAGATACATTACCTTTAAGAAATATCAGAAATAACAGGCAACAGAAACAAGCTCCTCAACCTATGGATACAAATTGGAAATATAATGTGAAATGAAAAAGGCAAGCTCACATCCGATCACCAAGGCTTGGTCATTATATTGGAAGATCAGAATTCTTACACTCATGATAGAACTATAAACTAGACACCTGAGAAATTTGGCAATTTCAAAGCCTAAGATATAAATATTTTATGACAGTAAATATATTAGCAATACTAGATCTGAACATGTACCTTAAGAAAAACTTATGTAAAAGATGTTTACTTCGACATCAGGAAACATACCAGCAAACAAAGTGTGAAATATTCCTGTAATGGAATGCTATGTAAGTGTTAAAAATAAATGAACTACTGGTAGCTTGATGGGAATTGCATTGAATCTGTAGATTGCTTTGGGTAGTATACTCATTTTCACTATATTGATTCTTCCAACCCATGAGCATGGTATATTCCTCCATCTATTAGTGTCTTCTTTGATTTCTTTCATCAGTGTTTTATAGTTTTCAATATATAGGTCTTTTTTCTCAGAACTAGATCAAATAATCTCAAGATTTGTATGGAAATACAAAAAACCTCGAATAGCCAAAGCAATCTTGAGAAAGAAAAATGGAACTGGAGGAATCAACTTGCCTGACTTCAGGCTCTACTACAAAGCCACAGTCATTAAGACAGTATGGTACTGGCACAAAGACAGAAATATAGATCAATGGAACAAAATCGAAAGCCCTGAGATTAACCCACATACCTATGGACACCTTATCTTCAACAAAGGAGGCAAGAATATACAATGGAGTAAAGACAGTCTCTTTAACAGGTGGTGCTGGGAAAACTGGTCAACCACTTGTAAAAGAATGAAATTAGACCCCTCTCTAACACCATACACAAAAATAAACTCAAAATGGATTAAAGATCTAAATGTAAGACCAGAAACCATAAAACTCCTAGAGGAGAACATAGGCAAAACACTCTCCGACATAAATCACAGCAGGATCCTCTATGATCCATCTCCCAGTATACTGGAAATAAAAGCAAAGATAAACAAATGGGATCTAATTAAAATTAAAAGCTTCTGCACAACAAAGGAAACTATAAGCAAGGTGAAAAGACAGCCTTCTGAATGGGAGAAAACAATAGCAAATGAAACAACTGACAAACAACTAATCTCAAAGACATATAAGCAACTTATGCAGCTCAACTCCAGAAAAATAAATGATCCAATAAAAAAATGGGCCAAAGAACTAAATAGGCATTTCTCCAAAGAAGACATACGGATGGCTAACAAACACATGAAAAGATGCTCAACATCACTCATTATCAGAGAAATGCAAATCAAGACCACAATGAGGTATCATTTCACACCAGTCAGAATGGCTGCGATCCAAAAGTCTACAAGCAATAAATGCTGGAGAGGGTGTGGAGAAAAGGGAACCCTCTTACACTGCTGGTGGGAATGCAAACTAGTACAGCCATTATGGAAAACAGTGTGGAGATTCCTTAAAAAATTGCAAATAGAACTGCCTTATGACCCAGCAATCCCACTGCTGGGCATACACACTGAGGAAACCAGAATTGAAAGAGACAAGTGTACCCCAATGTTCATTGCAGCGCTGTTTATAATAGCCAGGACATGGAAGCAACCTAGATGTCCATCAGCAGATGAATGGATAAGAAAGCTGTGGTTCATATACACTATGGAATACTACTCAGCCCTTAAAAAGAATAAATTTGACTCAGTTCTAATGAGATGGATGAAATTGGAACCGATTATACAGAGTGAAGTAAGCCAGAAAGAAAAACACCAATACAGTATACTGACACATATATATGGAATTTAGAAGACAGTAATGATGACCCTATATGTGAGACAACAAAGAGACACAGAGGTATAGAGTGGACTTTTGGACTCTGAGGGAGAGGGAAAGGGTGGGATGGTTTGGGAGAATGGCAGTGAAGCATGTGTATTTTCCTGTAAGAAATGAAGCGCTAATCTATGTTTGGTGTAGGATGCAGGATGCATGGGGCTGATGCACAGGATGATTCAAGTAGAGGATGTGGGGTGGGAGGTGGGAGGGGGCTTCGGCATTGGGCGATTGTGTTCACCTATGGCTGATTCGTGTCAATGTATGGCAAAACAAATACAGTATTGTAATTAAAAAAATAAATAAATTTAATTTAAAAAAAAAAATAAATGAACTAAACTGAAATATTAGTAAGAGTAGATCTCAGAAATAATGTTGATTGTAAAGTCAGTTATAGAATTATAAAAACAATATTAAACACTTATGCAAAGATGTAAAAAGAACACTGACATGATATTATATATTTTGTGGATCCATACATATTAAATGTGTACAAACCAAGGAAGATTTTGATTTTATCTGTCATGTTTTATTCATTGAAAATATAGCTGAAGCAATTACAGCAAAATTTTAACATTTGGCAAGTCTGGGATATGGCTCATATCTCTTAAAAATCTTAGTTTTTTCTGTTCTTTTAAAAATGTTATATATATATAATGTATTACATAATATATATGTCATATTTAAGAAGTCTTAAAGAAAATTTATGAAATTTCCACATACTTGTTGCAAAAGTAATGTTCTTTATAGCTATGCTGTGAAAGTTGTTCATTATGCATGCATTCATAAATGTTCTTGGACAAATATATATATGGAAGGACATTACATCTATAATATTTGTTTTCTAAATAAGTACATAATTGCCATTATAATCTAAACTTTGTTCAATATTGATAAAATATTAGTTTAATGTATTTTTATATTTGTTTTCAATCTACAATTCCAAGCAAGCTTAAAATATTGGTTATAAATCTATTTTAAGTGAATTAAAAAAAGACTTTCTGTTTTGGAAAAGTACTACAAAATTCCCTGGACACTCTAGATATGGAAAATAATTTTCTTGCAAAAATTGAGTTAAACTGATGATATATTTAAAATAGCATTCTCAAATACCAATTTGATATTAGTTTCTCTAAACTATTTATTTTTCTCAGTTTGCATCTCCCTAAGCATGTTTGAAACTCACTAGCTAGATTCATGCATATAGGAGAGAGAGAGAAAGTGTGTGCATGTGTGTGTGTGTGTGTGTGTATTCCTGTGGTGATAAGAGAGGTAAGTGACTGGAAACTTATCCATCCAGTTAGCTAAAATTCATAGATGACACTGTTTTGATAACAAAGAGAATACATAACAAATACTTAGGTGACAAACTCAAGTTATAAACTTTAAGTAAAGGTTTATAAAGTAACTATGATCTACATTAGATCATATTAATTGCAGTGTAATGCAGTTACTATTAAGGCTAGTAAAAGAATTAAGCTTTTGAAAATGTAGACATCAGATTTGTGTGAATCTGTTAGTAAACTGATACTTTGGAAATAGAGGTGCCCATTTGGGCATAAACTACCCTCCAAAATGTAATAATAGAGCTTTGATTTCATTTGGAACAGTGGTGTGTTAGGTGGAGGATTATAGCTTTTCACCTCAGTTGCCTTGAAGAGTGGTTCATGAGCTATAAATGAAAGCAATTGAATGTGTTTATCAAAATAACTCTTACAGAAGCTCATATTTGGCTGAGAGAACTGTTTTTTTTTTTTTGTCCCTTCCTTTCCTAGAAAATGGATGTGATGGCTGGAAATCCAGCAGCCATCCTGTGATTCTGAGAGCAGAGGACATGTGCTTAAGATGGTGATAGAAAGGATAAATAATAGGAGCTTAATGCCCTAATGACTTTGTAGACTGACATACCAGGATTGGAATACATATACTTTAGTTTTACATGAGAAAATAATCCACTAAATTAAGGGAAAAAAATTGCTGTAGTCAGGACTCTTTACAACACTAATAACTGTATGTGATTATTAATAAATGGCTTGGAAATTCATAGTAGTTAATCAACTATAAGAATATGCAATGAGGACGTGCATCCACATAAGGCTGCATTTACGGATGCATATCCATTTGTGGGAAAGCTAGGGGAGAAAATAAGAATTTGTATTTTTTTCTAGAAATTTAAGTGTTCCAAAAGAAAAATCAGGTGATCATAGTAAAATACAAAATGACTTTGGTAGTTGAAGTGATGAGAATTAGGAAAGAGGTGTCAACTAAACTGTTAAAGGCAGTAGAAGCTATGAAAGTTAAGTTTTTGAAGGATGAGCATGTGCTTAAAAATCCAATTTAAAAGTTCTTTAAGGAATAGAGGGGAAAGGAGAGAAATGTCAATGATAAGCATAAAAGTGGTTTTTGAAACAGTTTAGATAACATAGGCAAAGCAATTTTCAACTGCTGAAATTTGTAAGCAGAATTTTTGAAGGATGCCAACTTTTACTTATGTTTGGTGAGGAAATAATTTACTTTAGAAATGCAGTGGCCACATCAGTAAAGAGCAGGGAAGATCACATGATGATCAAGTAATGAGAGAAGTAAGGCACCCTATGATTTCCCACAATTAGTTAGTATTGAGTCTCAGACTGGAATTCACTTCCAATAACCATATGACATAGAAATCATAAGATATATTTTCTAAAATAAATATTTAAGATATTTATTATAAATATGTAGATTTATGTTTAAATACAAATTATTTATTTTACTTGATCTAATTCTCTAGCAATGTAAAATATTTTTTGTTTTATGGAGACTTTAACTTATCTGGGATATTTAAATCAATTATTAATTTCAGTTCTAAGAAAAACTTTATAGACTAAATATAATTGAGAAAGAGAAAAGACATAACCTTATAAAACTCGAGTTTTCTGATGCCACTGAGAAGAGAAAACCCAAAATAACTTCAAAAATCTTCTATCAATTTGTCAAAATGATTAATACACACACACAAACTTCTAAAAGTTACTTATAGACATACTACATAAATTAGAAGTGGCATTAAGGACAAGTAACTTTCTCTCAGAGATTAAGTAATGAGTAATATTGCTTCAAATATGCACTCAGAGGCGAAAAAACTAATTTATAACAAGTCTAGATAAATTTCTCTAACATTCAGTTCAGTTCAGTTCAGTCATTCAGTCATGTCTGACTCTTTGTGACCCCATGAATCGAGCACACCCGGCCTCCCTGTCGATCACCATCTCCCGGAGTTCACTCAGACTCATGTACAAAGAGTCAGTGATGCCATCCAGCCATCTCATCCTCTGTCGTCCCCTTTTCCTCCTGCCTCCAGTCCCTCCCAGCATCAGAGTCTTTTCCAATGAGTCAGCTCTTTGCATGAGGTGGCCAAAGTACTGCAGTTTCAGCTTTAGCATCATTCCTTCCAAAGAAATCCAAGGGCTGATCTTTAGAATGGACTGGTTGGATCTCCTTGTAGTCCAAGGGACTCTCAAGAGTCTTCTCCAACACCACAGTTCAAAAGCATCAATTCTTCGGCGCTCAGCCTTCTTCACAGTCCAACTCTCACATCCATACATGACCACTGGAAAAACCATAGCCTTGACTAGACGGACCTTTGTTGGCAAAGTAATGTTTCTCATTTTCAATATGCTATCTAGGTTGGTCATAACTTTCCTCCCAAGGAGTCTCTAACATTAACTTTCACTATAAATATCAGAAATGTAAAATGCATAGACACAACCAATCAAACAAAAGATGTGTGGTGAATGCTGGTGAAAACGGCAACACATAATCAAAAGATGTCAAAGTTTGGAAAACTCTGAAATACAGTGAGAATTTTGGAAGCTAAGATTAATGTGAAAATTTAACTCTAAAATTTGTGAGGTGTGGTAAGCTGGAGTAATTACAGTGATTTTGAAAGTACTATTATGAATGGCCTCATCTTTCATTGTGCTCACGCTTTCTTTTCTACAATTTTCTTGCTATTAAGCATTCTTTCCATCTTTACTATATTTTATTTACCTTCATTTTCTCCATTGTGTTGGAAGTGCAAATGTTCTCTCTTTAGGAACTGTATTTCCCTTCTTACTGGAAAACAAAAATAGAAACAAATATATACAATACACACCTTAAAGAGATAATAATACATAAACACTTGTGATCAGCACCTAAATGGAGACAGAATTTTGCCAGCCACCACAGATGTTCCTCCACGATCTGGTGCCTGTTATAAATCCAAAAGTAGCTGTTATTCTGAATGCTATAGTAGTCACTTCTTTATATGGTTGTATAGTTCTATCACTCAAATGTGTATCCTTATACAGCAGAGGTTAGTCTTGCCAATTTGGAAAACTGGTTATATTTTTAACTCTCTTTTAAGCCAGAAGTTCCTTTTCCGTTCATATTTTTTTTTCTTTGCATTATCTGTTGAAGAACAACGGATGTTCTACTTGTAGAGGTGGCTGGTCTAGATTTAGTTGATTAAATATTAATGATGCAGTTCAACACATTTCTCTGTGGTCTACACATGGACACTTGGATCTAGAGGCATTTTCCAACTCAGATTCTATGCTTTTAGCAGAGGTGGTGTTCTGTTCTTCCATCAGGAGGAACTTAATATTTGGCTGTCTTTTGTGACATCACAGTTGTTGCTATTTACTATCTAGATCCACTTATTAATTGAGGGTTACAAATCTTTCAGTTTCTCATTTACTAGTAGGAATAACTCTATGAAGGAATTCTTTTTCTAATCTGTTAATTATCAAGTGTTGAATATGTATAAGGCATAATAAATACCATTTTAAAAGATAATGAATTCACTATAGTTCTCTAAAGGATTGAATTTTTAAAAATATTAATATATTAATTTAAACTTTGTCATTACTATTTTGAAGCTCAAAAATCTCCATCTTTGTTCACATAAGACCTCTTCACTTTGTCTCTTGAGTCTTTTGGACAGGACCTGGTAGTCTTTGAGTGTGTCTTCACTATCTGGACTAAGATGTTTTAGAGTCAACTTGTATACTTCCTACCCCACATCTGTAATCTGCCATTTCTCTAGAATGCTTTTTATTTTTTAATTAACTTTTAAATTGCTACTTCAAGAATACTATCTAGTTATTGTGGATGCCCACTGATGATCAATTGCTCATTATATCTAGGCCTTTTCATTGGATTAGCTTACAATAAATTTGTCTATATGTCAGTCTATATCTGGGGCTTCCCTGGTGGCTCAGAGGTTAAAGTGTCTGCCTGCAGTGCAGGAAACTTGGGCTCGATACCTGGGTTGGGAAGATCCCCTGGAGAAGGAAATGGCAACCCACTCCAGTATTCTTGCCTGGAGAATCTCATGGACATAAGAGCCTGGTGGGCCACAGTCCATGGTGTCGATATGCTTGTGATATGCTTCATAAATTGATACTTCAGGAACTGATCATTCTAACCATATTTATAACTATAAGTTTTTATCTGAAGTCTCTTATATTCTATCATCTTTTTCACACTGAGATTCTTGCTCTCAATGGCACAAAGGATGATAGAATTATATCATAATTACTTGGGCTTCCGTGATGGCTCAGACAGCTGCCTGCAATGTGAGAGACCTGGGTTTGATCCCTGGGTTGGGAAGATCCCCTGGAGGAGGGCATGGCAACCAACTCTAGTGTTCTTGCCTGAGAATTCCATGGACAGAGGAGCCTGGCGGGCTACAGTCCATGGGGTTGCAGAGAATTGGACACGACTGAGTAACTAAGCACAGCATAGCACATAATTACTCTTTTTTTTTTTAATCCCACAGCACACAGAAAACAGCCTGAAACTAGCAATACCAAAAATGTTTACCACTTGTATTACCACAAAACTTGCTAGGAAGAGTCTCCAAATATTTTAATGGCTTTAAGATTTAATTTATATACATGGAATTTGGCTGCTTTAGATATAAAATTCAGTGTTTTTGGTATCTTTACAGAATTGCATAACCATCACAATTTTAGTGAAGTTCATTCACCTCATAAAGAAAGATTGTCCAATAGTATTCACTCCATATTTCTACTAATCTGCTTTTCTACAAATTTTGCCTTTTCTACACTTTTTCCTTTTCTGGGCATTTCACATTGATGATATCATGTAATATGTGGTCTTTTGTGTCAGGCTTCTTTCGTTTTCTTGAGATGTTTATGTTGTAGCATGTGTTTTTATTGCTGAATGTTTCAGCATTTTTAAATATGCCACATTTCATTTATCTATTCACTACCTGATGGACATTTGGGTTGTTTCCACATTTTTACCATTATAAATAATGCTACTATGGACATTTGTGCACAAATCAATCTGTGGTCACATATTTTTATTTCTCTTGGATAGATGCCTGGGATTGGGATTGCTAAGTCACATGGGGAATCTATTTTTAACATTTTGATAAACTGCCAAACTCTTTTCCAAAGCATCTGGATGTACCATTTTACAGTCCCACCAGCAGTACACAAAAGTTTTACTTTCTCTACATCCTCATCAATACTTGTTACTGTCTGTCTTTGTGTTTGGCCATTCTAATAGACGAAAAATGGTTCTGATTTGTGTGGACTGTGAATTTTGTTGTGATTTTGATACATATTTTCCTGGTGAATGTTGATTTTGTGCATCATTGCACTTGTCATTCTACAGTCATCTTTGGTGAAGTGTTTAATCAAATATTTTGCTGATTCTTGAATAATATTTCTTGTCTTATTATTGAATTGTTAGTGTTTTTCATATATTCTGGATACAAGATCCTTATCAGATTTATGATTTGCAAATATCACACTTCGTTGGTTTTTCTGACTTTTTTTTTTAAATGTAGAAGTTTAAAATTTTGATGCAATCCAATTTGTTTTTTTCCTGCAACATCACTTTTAATAATTATATAAATTATGATGTTGTAAAACCAAATTATCTGTCCATGGGGATTCTCCAGGCAAGAATACTGGAGTGGGTTGCTATGCCCTCCTCCAGGGGATCTTCCTGATCCAGGGATTGAACCCAGGTCTCCCACATTGCAGGCGAATTCTTCAGTGTCTGAGTCACCAGGGAAGCCCCATGTAAAATACGTGTTAAAATTAAATCCTCAGTTGTCGGCCACTTCAGTTGTCTCTATTTTTTAACCATAATGTGTAATGTTATGATAAACACTCCTTCCAACCTCCAACAATTTTTTAATTGGAGGATAATTGAACCCAGAGATAAACCCAATTTAACTTTTTAAAAAATCATTTATGCTTTTGATCTTATTTCTGAGAAACCATTGCCTCACCCAAGGTCAAGAAGATTTACTGCTATGTGTTCTTCTGAAAGTTTTACAGCTTTAGATTTTACTTTTATGTTTATAATTAGTTTCATTTTTATTTCTGCATAGAGTGTGAGGTAGGGGTCCAAATTTATGCTTTGTGTGGGCATATCTAAGCATCCCAGTGTCATTTCTTGAAAACTGTTTTTTTCCTCCATTGAATATTCTTGGCAACATTGTTGCAATTTAACTTACATAAATACATGAGTTTTTTTCTGATCCTCAATTCAATTCCATTTATCTGTATACTTATTGGTATGTCAGTACCCTGCCGTCTTGATTATTATAGCATTGTAGTAAGTTTTGGTACCAGGATTGACATATAAACACTACTGTATAATATAAAATAGATAACTAATGAGGGCCTCCTATGTATCACCAGGAACTCTACTCACTACTCTGTAATGACCTATATGGGAATGGAAACTGGAAAATAGTGGGTATATGTAAAACTGATTTACTTTGCTGTATAGCAGAAACTAACACATACATGCATACAAGCAAGGTCATGTCATAGACTTGCTTTAAAAAGTAAAAAACTAGTTTTTATTAAACCTAGGATCATTTATCATGAGTATTGCTTACTCCTTGGAAGGAAAATTATGACCAACTTAGACAGCATATTAAAAGCAAAGACATTACTTTGCCAACAAAGGTCCATCTAGTCGAGGCTATGGTTTTTCCAGTGGTCATGTATGGATGTGAGAGTTGGACTGTGAAGAAGGCTGAGCACTGTTGCTTTTGTTTTTTTTTTTCTTTTTAAAATTAAATTTATTTATTTTTTAAATTACAATACTGTATTTGTTTTGCCATGCATTGACACGAATCAGCCATAGGTGAACACAATCTCCCAATGCCGAAGCCCCCTCCCACCTCCCACCCCACATCCTCTACTTGAATCATCCTGTGCATCAGCCCCATGCATCCTGCATCCTACATTGAACATAGATTGGCGCTTTGTTTCTTACAAGAAAATATACATGTTTCATTGCCATTCTCCCAAACCATCCCACCCTTTCCCTCTCCCTCAGAGTCCAAAAGTCCACTCTATACCTCTGTGTCTCTTTGTTGTCTCACATATAGGGTCATCATTACTGTCTTCTAAATTCCATATATATGTGTCAGTATACTGTATTGGTGTTTTTCTTTCTGGCTTACTTCACTCTGTATAATCGGCTCCAATTTCATCCATCTCATTAGAACTGAGTCAAGTTTATTCTTTTTTAAGGGCTGAGTAGTATTCCATTGTGTATATGTACCACAGCTTTCTTATCCATTCATCTGCTGATGGACATCTAGGTTGCTTCCATGTCCTGGCTATTATAAACAGCGCTGCAATGAATATTGGGGTACATGTGTCTCTTTCAATTCTGGTTTCCTGAGTGTGTATGCCCAGCAGTGGGATTGCTGGGTCATAAGGCAGTTCTATTTGCAATTTTTAAGGAATCTCCACACTGTTTTCCATATTTGCTGTACTAGTTTGCATTCCCACCAGCAGTGTAAGAGGGTTCCCTTTTCTCTACATCCTCTCCAGCATTTATTGCTTGTAGACTTTTGGATCGCAGCCATTCTGACTGGTGTGAAATGGTACCTCACTGTGGTCTTGATTTGCATTTCTCTGATAATGAGTGATGTTGAACATCTTTTCATGTGTTTGTTAGCCATCCGTATGTCTTCTTTGGAGAAATGCCTATTTAGTTCTTTGGCCCATTTTTTTATTGGATCATTTATTTTTTGGGAGTTGAGCTGCATAAGTTGCTTATATATCTTTGAGATTAGTTGTTTGTCGGTTGTTTCATTTGCTATTGTTTTCTCCCATTCAGAAGGCTGTCTTTTCACCTTGCTTATGAATTGTGGTGTTGGAGAAGACTCTTGAGAGTCCCTTCGACTGCAAGGAGATCCAGCCATTCCATCCTAAAGGAGATCAGTCCTGGGTGTTCATTGGAAGGACTGATGTTGAAGCTGAAACTCCAATACTTTGGCCACCTGATGTGAAGGGCTGACTTATTTGAAAAGACTCTGATGCTGGGAGGGGTTGGGGGCAGGAGGAGAAGGGGACGACATAGGATGAGTTGGTTGGATGGCATCATCGACTCAATGGACATGGGTTTGGGTGGACTCCAGGAGTTGGTGATGGACAGGGGAGGCCTGGCGTGCTGCAGTTCATGGGGTCGCAAAGAGTCGGACATGACTGAGCAACTGAACTGAATCATGCATTCTATACTTTGGATAAACACTGTTTAGAAATACCATTTTGTGCAAATAGCTACACTGGCAAGGAACATGAAATTCCATGATCAGTGTCATCAAACATTTTTATGTAAGATGGGTCATATTTAAACAGTAGATTGGTTGATAGGTGTCTGGGATCACAATGATGGGACTGAAGGGAAAATAAAGGTCATGCAGAAGGAGAAGAAAAATGAAGAGTGGCACTGGAAAACACTGTCTAAGAGAGTGTCAGAGTTTCTTATTTGTACTGTAAATTGCATTTATCAGTCAACACTAGCTGCAGATACAGCATGACATTTCTTCCTTTGCTGGTAACTGAAATAGATGAATATAGTAAATCAAGTTTTCCTTAAAACTACCTTTCTGTTTTTAAACAATCCATTCTTAATATCAGTAACAACATAAAAAGCAACATATATATATGGTTACCATTGTTGGGAATAAGGTATTATTAACAATTTTAGGGGAGTATTTGCTTCAGCAGAACAGAAACATTACAATAGCAATGCGATATTTCTTTCCAGGTATGCATATTCATATATATTAAGTTATTCTGTTTCAGCGCTTTATGAATCCCTCTCAAGCCAATCCATGGTATAATGGAAAAAACTCATGGTTTAAAGCTTACCTACTGAATAATTGAAATCTTTTAGAAAAAGTACTCTTAAAAGGTAATCTGTGCTTATTTTATTAAGTGGGTTTTTACCAAGACCGTTTTTGACTTTAGGTTTGGATGACATATTTCTCAAGAGAATTATCCTCAAAAACAGAATCCTCATGGGATTGTAATACACAGTTCCTGGAATGTTTATTAGTTTAGGTGAGAAACCTCTGTTACTTCTCAATTTCTAAATGGATTCTAGTGTTTCCAGTACTCTTAGGCTTTAGTTATCTTTAGTTTTATATCTCCACAAATGCTGAAGATTTCTCATATTCTATTCAGAGTGTCTCATTAGGACATGAATGAATATAGTTTAAAATCAAATTGGTCTTACAAAGAATATTTTTCCAACTGCATAGAAGTGGTAAACATTGCACAAATCATGTTAGCTATTGCATTTATGAAACATCTTTTGCTGATGGCTTCAGGGCTGGAGAGGACACCGCTGCAGAGACTATATGCTCTCCTTATATTTAATTAATGTAAAAATATATTGTAATTCAAGCAGAATTCATAGTGTGGTATATAATTTTCAATGCTGTTAACTACCTCATAATAGATAAAGTCATGTTATGGTGACTATGCAAGATATCAAGTGTAAAAAATTAAATTACAATTGATGCTTGCAACTTTTATACCCCAAAGATCATTCATTGTATGTAGACCAAAGAAATACATTACTAAATTTAAAATAAGTAAAAGACAGCCTTTTTTCCCCCAAATGCTGGAGGATTTGCATATGAGAATCTAGTTTAGGCCATAGGTGGAGGTAGATATTTGTCATTGTTTTCTTATTTGAATTCAAATTCAGAGCTAAGTATAAAAGAAAAAACAGTTCTTACTCTGGAGATTTGAAACCTTTGAAAAGCAAGCAAACAAACAAAAAACCTGTCATATGAATTGGAAAATACTCAATATTGTATATATCAGAAGGGACAGATGAAATAATACAATGTTTTAAAGCCTATCCGAAGTGTTGTAAACATTTTCTGGCCTGGAACTCTATATTATATAGTAATAAGAGGTAAAGCATTACTTTCAGGGTTAAATATGGTTGAATACTCTTGCTATGATGAATCAGTGGTTAAAAGTGAGGTTCATGGGGTCAGAATTCTTGGGGTGCTTTGTGGTTCCACCGCTTACTAAAATTTATCCCCACGCAAGTTACTCAGCTGGGGCTTCCCAGGTGACTCATTGGTAAAGATTCCACCTGCCAGTGCAAGAGATGTATGTTCGATCCCTGGGTTGGGAAGATTTCCTTAAGAAGGAAGTGGCAACCCACTCCAGTATTCTTGCCTGGGAAATTCCATGGGCAGAGCTGCCCGGTGGGCTATAGTCTGTCGGGGGCAAAGCGTCAGACACACTGAGTAACTAAACCACCACCACCACCAAGTGACTCAGTTCTTTACCCATCAGTATATCGCTTTTAGATTTGCATGTATCAGCTGATTGTAGCTTACACTGGCTACTTTCTTATTTTATTAACACAACAGAAGTGTGGAAGTCAGTGGGTACTACTTTCTGATTAATTAACTCCCACAGAGATTGCTGAAGTCCAGATATGCCAAGTTAGGAGGCAGGAATGATGACCACAGGCTACTTTTCATTAAAGCTGCTAATTTTTCACTGGAAGAAAGAAATGGAAGCAGAAGAAGTAGATATTCAGATACTACTGAGTATCTCAGCTCTTCTTATCTAGAAAAGTTGGTAATATGAACATAAGTTTGGACCATTAATTAAAAACACAATTCTAGGTTAATCAGGTGATTATTTAATTATCTGCCTTCAGGAAATGACATACAGTAGTTTTTAGGATTTTTCACTGGTAGAAAAACTTCACCTCCCTGTACATGGTCCCTGAGGAAGAGCTAATTAGTGACTGTTAAATGCTCATCTAATTCGCTATGCTTCACTGTCATCAACGGACTGTAATTTAGAAAAGCACATTTATTTATGAGTAAACTTTTACACCCATACTGAAAATAGTTAGCTCATGCATCATTGTAATTTCTGAGCATGGATTTTTAAATCATTGAAAAACAATCCAAAGCAGTGCTTGAGGAGAATGAATTAAATAGAATCACTGAGGCTACTCAGTGTCAGGCAGTGTTTCAGGCACTGGAAATACAACATAAGCACAATAGGCTGACTTTTCTTAAAGACAGCACACAATCAAAATATTTCATTGCAGTCCTTGAGACAACATATCTTCTAGCACTATGACCTTGGTTCCAGCATCACAGCTTCTCATAGCCATGGTGACCTGGACCAGTTGCTGAGACTGCGCATGTGTAATGGGCATTAGCTTCTTTATTCTTCCCACCAACACTGTCAGACACATACCATTTAGTCCCCATTTTCCACATTCCAGAACACAACAGGAGACAAAGCACCTTAGAACCAAATTTGTTGTCTATATTTAGCAACTATAAAGCACTGTATTAAATGAAAAATGCCCCACCCTTATGTACTTCTGGCCCAGTTTTAACTTTACCCTGTTTATTTAAATGTACTTTTAAACCACCTCACATATTATTTATGATGTAGGAAATGTATACAGTTTCCTTCACTTGCTTCTGTGATGTAGTAGCATCTTGGGTTTTCTTTTAACTTCTAATGACTTCTGTAGATGTTCTGCAGACTCAGCTTCTAACTTGCATTAAGTATAGATTTTCACATGGCTGGAGATAGTCTTCACTTCCTCCTCTATATTCAATCTGGTCCATTCCCACAGCCTTAGCTTCTACCCATATACAATTTATTTACAGTTTATTATCTCTCATTCTGTTCTCCATTCTGAATATGAGATGAATACATTCATCCACCTCCTAGAAATCTCATGCTGGGACTTCACCAATTTACTCATTATTTCTACCCATATCCAACGATGAAAAGAAAAAACAAGATTATGGTCCTTTTTTATTAAATAATGCTACTATCCACACAATTTCTCAGCCGAAATATTAGTCACCTAATTCTTATCTTTCTTGTACTGCCTTTTGTATAGCCATCTGTAAAGCATTGTCAGAATCATCCACTTTTCTTCGTGCCCACTCCAATACTCTAGTTCAAGGTATTTTTCAGAACTTTACTAAACTTCTGAAAAGACTTCTAACTAGTTTGCCTATCAGCATAAGTCTGACACTGAACTCCCCAATCCAAGAAATCAAAGTGATCTTTTCAACACTGACATCTTCTAAATGGTTTTTGATACTCTCAGTGTTGAGGGAAGATGATTCCTTAAAATGACCCACAAGGCCCCTTGTTGTTTGGGTCCTAATAACTGTAGTAAGCTGCTTCATTTCCTTATACTTAACATTGTCCTGCCCATCACAGTTAATTTCCACATGTTGTTTCCTCTGTCTGAATTTATTTTACCTCTCATCTTTACTTGATTAAAATAAATCTATCTTATGCTTCGTATTTCCCTTCCAGTTCCAGTTCAGTCATTCAGTCTTGTCTGACTCTTTGCGACCAAATGAACTGCAGCGTGCCAGGCCCCCCTGTCCATCACCAACTCCCAGAGTCTATCAAAACCCATGTCCATTGTCAGCAATGTCATCCAACCATCTCATCCTCTGTCATCCCCTTCTCCTCCTGCCCTCAATCTTTCCCAGCATCAGCGTCTTTTCAAATGAGTCAGCCCTTCACATTAGGTTGCCAAAGTATTGGAGTTTCAGCTTCAACATCAGTCCTTCTAATGAACACCCAGGACTGATCTCCTTTAGGATGGACTGATTGGATTTGCAGTCCAAGGGACTCTCAAGAGTCTTCTCCAACACCACAGTTCAAAAGCATCAATTCTTCGGCACTCAGCTTTCTTTATAGTCCAACTCTCACATCCATGCATGACCACTGGAAAAACCATAACCTTGACTAGATGGATCTTTGTTAACAAAAAAGTGTCTCTGCTTTTTAATATGCTATCTAGATTGGCTATAACTTTCCTTGCAAGGAGTGGCTGCAGTCACCATCTGCAGTGATTTTGGAGCCTAGAAAAATAAAGTCTGACACTGTTTCCCCATCTATTTCCCATGGAATGATGGGACCAGATGCCATGATTTTCATTTTCTGAATGTTGAGCTTTAAGCCAACTTTTTCACTCTCCTCTTTCGCTTTCATCAAGAGGCTTTTAGTTCCTCCTCACTTTCTGCCATAAGGGTGATGTCATCTGCATATCTGGGGTTTTTGATATTTCTCCCGGCAATCTTGATTCCAACTTGTGCTTCCTCCAGCCCAGCGTTTCTCAAGATGTACTCTTCATATAAGTTAAATAAGCAGGGTGACAATATTCAGCCTTGACGTACTCCTTTTCCTATTTGGAACCAGTCTGTTGTTCCATGTCCAGTTCTAACTGTTGCTTCCTGACCTGCATACAGGTTTCTCAAGAGGCAGGTCAGGTGGTCTGGTATGCCCATCTCTTTCAGAATTTTCCACAGTTTATTGTGATCCACACAGTCGAAGGCTTTGATACAGTCAATAAAACAGAAAAGATGTTTTTCTGGAACTCTCTTGCTTTTTCCATGATCCAGTGGATGTTGACAATTTGATCTCTGGGTCCTCTGCCTTTTCTAAAACCAGCTTGAACATCTGGAAATTCATGGTTCACATATTGCTGAAGCCTGGTTTGGAGAATTTTGAGCATTACTTTACTAGCGTGTGAGATGCGTACAATTGTGCTGTAATTTGAACATTCTTTGGCATTTTTTTTTCTTTGGGATGGGAATGAAAACTGACCTTTTCCAGTCCTGTGGCCACTGCTGACTTTTCAAAATTTGCTGACATATTGAGTGTAGCACTTCGCAGCATCATCTTTCAGGATTTGAAATAGCTCAACTGGAACTCCATCACCTCCACTAGCTTTGTTCATAGTGATGCTCCTAAGGCCCACTTGACTTCACATTCCAGAATGTCTGGCTCTAGGTGAATGTGAGTGATCACACTATCATGATTATCTGGGTCATGAAGATCTTTTTGTGCAGTTCTTCTGTGTATTCTTTCCACCTCTTCTTAATATCTTGTGCTCCTGTTAGATCTATACCATTTCTGTCCTTTATTGAGCCCATCTTTGCATGAAATGCTCCCTTTGTATCTCTAATGTTTCCTTTGTATGTCTCATTTTCTTGAAGAGATCTCTAGTCCTTCCCATTCTGTTGTTTTCCTCTATTTCTTTGCATTGATCATGAGGAAAGCTTTATTATCTCTCCTTACTATTCTTTGGGACTCTGCATTCAAATGGGTATATCTTTCCTTTTCTCCTTTACTTTTCACTTCTCTTCTTTTCTCAGCTATATGTAAGTCCTCCTCAGACAGCCATTTTGCTTTTTGCATTTCTTTTTCTTGGGGATGGTCTTGATTCCTATCTCCTGTACAGTGTCATGAACCTCCATCCATAGTTCATCAAGCAGTCTGTGTGTTAGATCTAGGTCCTTAAATCTATTTCTCACTTCCACTGTATAGTCATAAGAAATATGATCTAGGTCATACCTGAATGGTCAAGTGGATTTCCCTGCTTTCTTTAATTTAAGTCTGAATTTGGCAATAAGGATTTCATGATCTGAGCTGCAATCAGCTCCAGGTCTTGTTTTTACTGATGGTATACAGCTTCTCTGTCTTTGGCTGCAAAGAATATAATCAATCTGATTTCGGTGTTGACCATCTGGTGATGTCCATGTGTAGAGTCTTCTCTTATGTTGTTGGAAGAGGGTGTTTGCTATAACCAGTGTGTTCTCTTGGCAGAACTCTATTAGCCTTTGCCCTGCTTCATTCTGTGCTCCCAGGCCAAATTTTCCTGTTACTCCAGATGTTTCTTTACTTCCTACTTTAGCATTCCAGTCCCCTATAATGAAAAGGACATCTTTTTGGGGTGTTAGTTCTAAAAGGTCTTGTAGGTCTTCATAGAACTGTTCAACTTCAGCTTCTTCAGTGTTACTGGTCAAGGCATAGCCTTGGATTACTGTGACATTGAATGGTTTGCCTTGGAAATGAACAGAGATCATTCTGTCATTTTTGAGATTGCATCCAAGTACTGCATTTCAGACTCTGTTGCCTATGATGGCTACTTCATTTCTTCTAAGGGATTCCTGCCTGCAGTAGTAGATATAATAGCCACCTGAGTTAAATTCACTCATTCCAATCCATCTTAGTTCTCTTGGCCAGGTCAAACTGTCCATTTGCCATGTAAATGTAAACCTTTGTCATAATACAGTTAATAGTTATAAATTATATGTATTTAATATTATATTACATGAGAAATAATTTAATAAACAGTTTTTGTCTGAATTAATAAGCAACTTGATGGCAAGTTTGTTGTGTTTGCATTGTATTATCTGTTGCAAGGTCAAAATCATGTATGTGAATAGGGTAACCTCTGATTATTTTTAGAATGAGATGGAGTAAAAATAAAATAAATAGGTCTTCTAGAGTATGATAAATGCAAAACACAGTGCCTGTTATTTCAAGATCTCTTGCTTCCTTATCAGTTGGGAAAATCATACCCAAAGATGGCATCTAACCACAGATTTAGAAGTTTAGAGATATAGACCATATATACTAGATCTGTGCTGTCCAGTGTGATAGTTATTAGCCACCTGTGCTTATATATACATCAATTTCAATTCATTAAAGTTAAATTACTTAAACATATGGCTTCTCAGTCATTCAAGCTGTATTTCAAGTGCTTAATAACCAAAACACTGATTGTGCAGATACGTAACATTTCCATCACTGCAAAAACTTGCATATAGCATTGCCCTAGATAGATCCCACTAAGGATGGAAATGTTAAGTGGAATTAGAAAAATCACTGAGAGATTTCTGAGGTTAGAGTTAATTGCTTTCATAGAAAAAACTCTTAAAGAAATTAGAAGTAAATTTTAATGCATTTCCCTTAAGCAGTTTGTGCTGGCTTGTAAAGTATAGTCACATCTTTCCTAAAGCACATTTCTACTCAGAGAATTCTATTTATAGATATGTGAAAAGTTCCTGATGTTTTCTACAAGGTAAACTGAAGAAATTCAAAACCTTTCGCTAATCCGCAGGATGCAGTTGTAATAAAATTGGACTTGATATTTTCTAGGTGTAAATATTTATCTAGAAAGTTATGCTCTCCTTTTAAGTTTAGGATTTTCTATTAGATATGGTTTGCAAAGATGAGATCTCCATCCCTTTCATTCCTGTTTATTTTCATAAAGGACTCTTTTCACCTCTTTCCTCATCAGTATATTTGAAGGAAAAGTCAGAAGGTGCATTTGTATTTTTTAACAGAATAAAGTTGAAGCTCCACATGAAATCTTTCAGTTCAGTTCAGTCACTCAGTCGTGTCCAACTCTTTGTGACCCAATGAATAGTAGCACACCAGGCCTCCCTGTCCATCACCAACTCCCGGAGTTCACTCAGCCTCATGTCCATCGAGTCAGTGATGCCATCCAGCCATCTCATCCAGTGTCATCCCCTTCTCCTCCTGCCCCCAATCCCTTCCAGCATCAGAGTCTTTTCTAGTGAGTCAACTATTAGCATGAGGTGGCCAAAGTACTGGAGTTTGAGCTTTAGTATCATTCCTTCCAAAGAAATCCCAGCGCTGATCTCCTTCAGAATGGACTGGTTGGATCTCCTTGCAGTCCAAGGGACTCTCAAGAGTCTTCTCCAACACCACAGTTCAAAAGCATCAGTTCTTTGGCGCTCAGCCTTCTTCACAGTCCAACTCTCACATCCATACATGACCACAGGAAAAACCATAGCCTTGACTAGACGGACCTTCGTCGGCAAAGTAATGTCTCTGCTTTTGAATATGCTATCTAGGTTAGTCATAACTTTTCTTCCAAAGAGTAAGCGTCTTCTAATTTCATGGCTGCAGTCACCATCTGCAGTGATTTTAGAGCTCAAAAAGTCTGACACTGTTTCCACTGTTTCCCCATCTGTTTCACATGAAGTGACGGGACCAGATGCCATGATCTTCGTTTTCTGAATGTTGAGCTTTAAGCCAATTTTTTTCACTCTCCTCTTTCACTTTCATCAAGAGGCTCTTTAGTTCCTCCTCACTTTCTGCCAAAAGGGTGGTGTCATCTGCATATCTGAGGTTATTGATATTTCTCCTGGGAATCTTGATTCCAGCTTGTGTTTCTTCCAGTCCAGCATTTCTCATGATATACTCTGCATATATGTTAAATAAGCAGGATGACAATATACAGCCTTGACGTACTCCTTTTCCTATTTGGAACCAGTCTGTTGTTCCATGTCCAGTTCTAACTGTTGCTTCCTGACCTGCATACAGGTTTCTCAAGAGGCAGGTCAGGTGGTCTGGTATGCCCATCTCTTTCAGAATTTTCCACAGTTTATTGTGATCCACACAGTCAAAGGCTTTGGCATAGTCATTAAAGCAGAAATAAATGATTTTTTTTTCTGGAACTCTCTGGCTTTTTCCATGATCCAGAGGATGTTGGCAATTTGATCTCTGGTTCCTCTGCCTTTTCTAAAACCAGCTTAAGTATCAGGAAGTTCACGGTTCACATATTGTTGAAGCCTGGCTTGGAGAATTTTGAGCATTACTTTACTAGCCTGTGAGATGAGTGCAATTGTGTGGTAGTTTGAGTATTCTTTGGCATTGCCTTTCTTTGGGATTGGAATGAAAACTGAGCTTTTCCAGTCCTGTGGAAAATTTGCTGGCATACAGAGTGCAGCACTTTCACAGCATCATTCAGGATTTCAAATAGCTCAATAGGAATTCCATCACCTCCACTAGCTTTGTTTGTAGTGATGCTTTCTAAGGCCAACTTGACTTCACATTCCAGGATGTCTGGCTCTAGATGAGTGATTACACCATCGTAATTATCTGGATCGTGAAGATCTCTTTTGTACAGTTCTTCTGTGTATTCTTGCCACCTCTTCTTAATATCTTCTTCTTCTGTTAGGTCCATACCATTTCTGTCCTTTATCGAGCCCATCTTTGCATGAAATGTTCCCTTGGTATCTCTAATTTTCTTGAAGAGATCTCTAGTCCTTCCCATTCTGTTTTCTTCCTCTATTTCTTTGCATTGATCACTGAAGAAGGCTTTCTTATCTCTTCTTGCTTTTTTTTTGGAACTCTGTATTCAGATACTTATATCTTTCCTTTCCTCCTTTGCTTTTCACCTCTCTTCTTTTCACAGCTATTTGTAAGGCCTCCCCAGACAGCCATTTTGCTTTCTTGCATTTCTTTTCCAGTCTTGATCCCTGTCTCCTGTACAATGTCATGAACCTCCATCCATAGTTCATCAGGCACTCTATCTATCAGATCTAGGCCCTTAAATCTATTTCTCACTTCCACTGTATAATCATAAGGGATTTGATTTAGGTCATACTTGAATGGTCTAGCAGTTTTCCTGCTTTCTTCAATATAAGTCTGATTTTGGCATTAAGGAGTTCATGATCTGAGCCACAGTCAGCTCCTGGTCTTGTTTCTGTTGACTGTATAGAGCTTCTCCTACTTTGGCTGCAAAGAATATAATCAATCTGATTTTGGTGTTGACCATCTGGCGATGTCCATGTGTAGAGTCTTCTCTTGTGTTGTTGGAAGAGGATGTTTGCTATGACCAGTGCATTTCTTGGCAAAACTCTGTTAGTCTTTGCCCTGCTTCATTCCACATTCCAAGGTCAAATTTGCCTGTTACTCCAGGTGTTTCTTGACTTCCTACTTTTGCATTCCAATCTCCTATAATGAAAAGGACATCTTTTTTTGGTGTTAGTTCTAAAAGGTCTTGTAGGTCTTCATAGAACCGTTCGACTTCAGCTTCTTTAGTGTTACTGGTTGGGGCATAGACTTGGATAACTGTGATATTGAGTGGTTTGCCTTGGAGACAGACAGAGATCATTCTGTCATTTTTGAGATTGCATCCAAGTACTGCATTTCAACCTCTTTTGTTGACCATGATGGCTACTCCATTTCTTCTGAGGGATTCCTGCCCACAGTAGTAGATATAATGGTCATCTGAGTTAAATTTACCCATTCCAGTCCATTTTAGTTCGCTGATTCCTAGAATATCGATGTTCACTCTTGCCATCTCCTGTTTGACCACTTCCAATTTGCCTTGATTCATGGACCTGACATTCCAGGTTGCTATGCAATGTTGCTCTTTATAGCATCGGACCTTGCTTCTATCACCAGTCACATCCATAGCTGGGTATTGTGTTTGCTTTGGCTCCATCCCTTCATTCTTTCTGGAGTTATTTCTCCACTGATCTCCAGTAGTGTGCTGGGCACCTATTGACTTGGGGAGTTCCTCTTTCAGTATCCTATCATTATGCCTTTTCATACTGTTCATGGGGTTCTCACGGCAGGAATCCTGATGTGGTTTGCCATTCCCTTCTCCAGTGGATCACATTCTGTCGGATCTCTCCACCATGACCCACCTGTCTTAGGTTGACCCGCGGACATGGTTTAGTTTCATTGAGTTAGATAAGGCTGTGGTCCTAGTGTGATTAGATTGACTAGATTTCTGTGAGTATGGTTTCAGTGTGTCTGCCCTCTGATGCCCTATTGCAACACCTACCATCTTACTTGGGTTTCTTTTACCTTGGGAGGCGGGCTGTGGGGGGGGTGGTCATTAACTCATACATCTGACATGTACTCACAGAAACTGTTCTTTGTTCTGAGTCTTATGCTAGACTGTGGTGAGAAGGGGAAGTAAGAATTAATTAGAAAAGGGCACTGGCCAAGATGGAGTATTATGGGTCAAGGTGAATAACTTGAGCAAAGGACTAAGAAGTGAGAAGAAGTCTATACAAAACTTCAAGTAATTGTGTCTGGCTGAGTTATGACATAGTTATACCAGGCACTTTTATGGATGAAGAAAAGGATGCAGAGAGGAAACATGCTCACACTTTTGTGGAGAGTTATTACCAGAGATGGAGGCAGAACACAGGTCTTGGGTATGAACCCACTTTGAAACTTGATTTTTCTAGTAGACTGGAAAGCTTTTGGAGACACTCATCAATACACCGTATGAGGCTTGGGAAAAATAGAATTTCGTGAGCACCTTAAACAAATGACTCAGACCTAACAGTGTAAGGTTTGGGTTGGGAAAGATTGTGTAAGATGGAGCCCTGAAATCAGAGAAGCTGAGCTCAAACTCTAGCCCTGTTTTCTATTAGCTGTGCAACTTTGGACCAGTCTTTGATTTGTGGGCCTCAGTTTTTTAATCAGTAAAATGTTGCTAAAAACAACAAAATCCAACTCATAAAGGCACGAATATGAGCTGGATTTTTAGAAGTTATATATAATCTAGAATTTTAAGGTATTCTTAGGGGGTAGCAACAGATACAGATATCCTAGGAGATGAAACCACATATGAGAAAACGAGGAATCATCAAGGAGTTGATTATAATACTTACAAATTTGGAGACAGTGAAAAAGTTGGTGTAGCTAGAACATACGATGCGGATGTTTTTGTGTGAGTAAGGCTTCTTGATGAAAGTGAAAGAAGAGAGTGAAAAAGTTGGCTTAAAGCTCAACATTCAGAAAACTAAGATCATGGCATCTGGTCCCATCACTTCATGGGAAATAGATGGAGAAACAGTGGAAACAGTATCAGACTTTATTTTGGGGGACTCCAAATCACTGCAGATGGTGACTGCAGCCATGAAATTAAAAGACGCTTACTTCTTGGAAGGAAAGTTATGACCAACCTAGATAGCATATTCAAAAGCAGAGATATTACTTTGCCAACTAAGGTCCATCTAGTCAAGGCTATGGTTTTTCCAGTGGTCATGTATGGATGTGAGAGTTGGACTGTGAAGAAAGCTGAGCACTGAAGAATTGATGCTTTTGAACTGTGGTGTTGGAGAAGACTCTTGAGAGTCCCTTGGACTGCAAGGAGATCCAACCAGTCCATCCTAAAGGAGATCAGTCCTGGGTGTTCATTGGAAGGACTGATGCTAAAGCTGAAACTCCAGTACTTTGGCCACCTCATGAGAAGGGTTGACTCATTGGAAAAGACTCTGATGCTGGGAGGGATTGGGGGCAGGAGGAGAAGGGGACAACAGAGGATGAGATAGCTGGATGGCATCACCGACTCGATGGACATGAGTCTGAGTGAACTCCAGGAGTTGGTGATGGACAGGAAGGCCTGGCATGCTGTGATTCATGGGGTCGCAAAGAGTCTGACACGACTGAGTGACTGAACTGAACTGGAGGTCAGTGGACGCTACAGAAGTGGTGAGAGATGAAGCTAAATAAATAACGTGAAGTCACAGAACCAGACACACTTTCAAGATGAAACTTCATATTATCCCTATACTGTCAGTGCCTCACAGAGACTGGACACTTAAATCCATGCTTTTGAACTAGAGGGCAGATAAATATATGGGTAGATGAATAAATAGATGGGCGGATAGATGGATATTGTGTAATTTTAGCTGAAGTAAGGACATTATGTATAAAGCCCCTAGTGTTGATCATATTCTTTAGCTTTCTGAACTACTAGAAAAAAATTTAAAGCAGAAAAATCAGGTGACCAAATTTGCATTTTTAGATTATAGTTGAGTGGTATGGAGAACAAAGGAGGTTGTTAGGATATTCAAGACAAGAGATCCAAATGTTGTAAGTTGGGAAGCAGAGAAGAAATGGAATTTAAGAGCATTTCAGTATTTCTATTTAAAGGTGATAGAAAGTATAAATGTGTTTACATGGAGAAGGAAACATGAGACAAATAAATCTCCTCAACTGGAAAAATCATGAGAATATTTTTTCAGATTCTTTTCCATAATAGGTTATTTCAAGGTGTTGAATATAGTTTCCTGTGCTATATAGTACATTTTTACTGTTTCTTTTATATATAGTATCATGTATCTGTTAATCTCCAGTTCCCAAGTTCTCCTCCTCACCTACCTTTTCATAAATTTATTTTCTAGGTTTGTGAATCTGTTACATAAATCAGTTCATGTGTGTGTGTGTGTGTGTGTGTGTGTGTGTGTGTGTGTGTGTGTGTTTAATTCCACATATAAGTGATTTCCCTGGCAGCTCAGAGTGTAAAGTGTCTGCCTACAGTGTGGAAGACTTGGGTTCAATCCCTGGGTCAGGAAGATTCCCTGGAGAAGGCAGTGGCAACCCGCTCTAGTACTCTTGCCTGGAAAATCCCATGGATGGAGAAGCCTTGTAGGCTACATATAGTCCATGGGGTTGCAAAACTGGACATGGCTGAGCGACTTCACTTTCACTTTATAAGTGGTATCATGTGATATTTTTCTTTGCCTAACTTCACATGATGTGATAATCGCTAGGCTCATCCATGTTGCTGCAAATGGCATTATTTAATTATTTTTATGACTGGATAATATTCTATTGTGTATATGTATGTACAAAAAATATGTGTGCAAATATACATATGCATGTATACACACATATATATGCCACATTTTCCTTATGCAGTCATCTGTTCATGGACATTTAGATTGCTTCCATGTCTTGGCTGTTATAATAGTGCTGCTATGAACACTGGGGTGCACATATCTTTTCACATTGGAGTCTTCATCTTTTCTGGATATGTATCCAGGAGTAGAATTGCTTGATCATATGGTAACTGTTTTTGTTTTTTAAGGAACCTCCATACTATTCTCCCTAGTGGCTGCACCAGTTTACATTCCCATCAACCGTTTGGAGGTTTCCTCTTTCTCCACATCCTTGCCAGCATTTGTTATTTATAGACTTATTGATGATGACCACTCTGGCAAGTGTGAGGTGATACCTTATTTTAGTTTTGATTTTCGTTTCTGTAATAATTAGTGTTGAACAAAATCTTTTCATGTGCCTGTTGTCCATGTCTAAATCCACGTTGATATCAAACTATATTATTTCATGTTATCACTTCAGCAACTTTTTTCAGGTAACTCTCCAGTACTCTGTCCTTTACCTGCTAAACTGTGTTGTGTCTACTCCCTTATCTCTTGATGGGTTATAATTGACTGCTCACTTGTATGTAACCCTTACTAAACTGTGTGGGGCTTCCCTTGTGGCTCTGTAATGCAGGAGACCTGGGTTTGATCCCTGAGTTTGGAAGATCCCCCGAGAAGGGAATGGCTACACACTCTAGTATTCTTCCCTAGAGAATTCCATGGACAGAGGAACCTGGAGGGAAACTGTCCATGGGGTCACAGAGTCAGACAGTACTGAGTGATAGAATGTAAACTGCTTACTCTTTAAAGGCAAACACTATATCTCATTCTTTCTTTTATCTCCAGCTTCTAAAACAGAACCTCAACATACAGCAGGTATTCAACAAATATTTTTAAAATTACTAATGAATATATGAATGAACAAACTTCTAACTAGGGGACACTTTGTACCCAAAGTTCTAAATACCTTGTTTGGTTACCATTCTGGCATCATCTCTAAGTTTTCTTTTGTGCTGGCTTCTGAGATACTAAGACTCTTTGGAGGGAATTTTCAACACCAATTTCTTCTCATTACTATCATTTCTTGGGTTGGATAGTAGAGGGCTTCTGCCTGAGACTTGAAAACTCTAAAGATACCTCAGGTTCAGTATGTGAATCAACTCTTATTCAGGGATTACCAGATAAAACATGTAACAGAAAGCCAAATCTGAAATGTCACACATGGAAAGCAAAGCAAACAAAACTCTGATGAATGTGGTGCTTTGTAGGTTATACTTCATGATTACTTTTCTATGAGAAGAGGTTCTTAGATGATTATGGATTATGCGGAAAGAAATATACAATCATATTTTCAGTATCAATTCCATCTATCTTGCAATAATTGAATTTAAGGATAATGAACACTGTATTGTAAACATCATGTGACATTTTACATCACTTTAATGCCTAAATTCCTTTGTTTCAAATAAATAAAATATATTGCCCTGAATATTGAAAAAAAAATTTCAAGACAGATTCTCCATTACCTGCTTTAATAAACTATTTCACACTAGGGATGCATAAAATAAGTACCTTTAAGAAACAGCAGTTTTATTTTAATGAAGTTTTATTTATTTATTTATTTTTAGAGAAATGTGCTTCTTAACCAGTTTGCACTTGGGATTTATTTATCCTTTTGAATTAGTCAATTTATTTAAAATTTCTGCTAACACTGTGAATATACATTTTATTAATGTTTTACTGTATTTTTGTTTTAACTTCAGAAATGATGTATCTAAAATGAGAACACTGGGTAGGTATACATGCCTCTTATGATCTCAGTTCAGTTCAGCCACTCATTTGTGTCTGACTCTTTGTGACCCCATGGATTGCAGTATGCCAGGCTTCCCTGAGCTTGCTCAAAATCATGTGCATGGAGACATTGATGCCATCCAACCATCTCTTCCTCTCTCATCCCCTTCTCCTCCTGCCTTCAATCTTTCTCAGCATCCGGGTCTTTCCCAATGAGTCAGTTCTTTGCATCAGGTAGCCAAAGTATTGAAGTTTCAGCTTCAGTATCAGTCCTTCCAATGAATATTCAGGACTGATTTCCTTTAGGATTGACTGGTTTAATCTCCTTGCAGTCCAAGGGATTCTCAAGAGTCTCCTCTGACACCACAGTTCAAAAGCATCAGTTCTTTGGCTCTCAACTTTCTTTGTAGTCAAACTCTCACATCCATATACAACTACTGGAAAAACTATAGCTTTGACTAGATGGACCTTTGTTGGCAATGTCTCTGGCTTTTAATATGCTGTGTAGGTTGGTCCTAGCTTTTCTTCCAAGGAGCAAGCATCTTTAATTTCATGGCTGCAGTCACCATCTGCAGTGATTTTGGAGCCCCTCAAAGCCTGTCACTGTTTCCATTGTTTCCCCATCTATTTGCCTTGAAGTGATAGAACTGGAAAAGACTCTGATGCTGGGAGAGACTGGTGGCAGGAGAAGAAGGGGACAACAGAGGATGAGATGGCTGGATGGCATCACGGACTCGATGGACGTGAGTCTGAGTGAACTCCGGGAGCTGGTGATGGACAGGGAGGCCTGGCATTCTGCGATTCATGGGGTCGCAAAGAGTTGGACACGACTGAGCAACTGAACTGAACTGATAGAACTGGATACCATGATCTTAGGTTTTTGAACGTTGAGTTTCAAGCCAGCTTTTCACTGTCCTCTTTCACTTTCATCAAGAAGCTCTGTAGTTCTGTCCTCTTTCACTTTCATCAAGAAGCTCTTCAGTTCTTAAGAGTGATGTCACCTGTGTATCTGAGGTTATTGATATTTCTCCCTGCAATCTTGATTCCAGCTTGTGCTTCCTCCAGCCTAGCATTTCACATAATGTACTCTGCATATAAGTTAAATAAGCAGGGTGACAACATACAGCCTTGATGTACTCCTTTCTGGATTTGGAACTAGTCTGTTGTTTCATGTCCAGTTCTAACTGTTCTTATGCTCTGCTGCTGCTGCTAAGTCACTTCAGTCGTGTCCGACTCTGTGCGACCCCATAGATGGCAGCCCACCAGGCTCCCCCATCCCTGGGATTCTCCAGGCAAGAACACTGGAGTGGATGTTCTTATGCTCTCAGTTCAGTTCAGTCGTTCAGTCGTGTCCGACTCTTTGCGACCCCATGAATCGCAGCATGCCAGACCTCCCTGTTCATCACCATCTCTCGGAGTTCACTGAGACTCACGTCCATCGAGTCCGTGATGCCATCCAGCCACCTCATCCTCGGTCGTCCCCTTCTCCTCCTGCCCCCAATCCCTCCCAGCATCAGAGTCTTTTCCAACGAGTCAACTCTCCGCATGAGGTGGCCAAAGTACTGGAGTTTCAGCTTCAGCATCATTCCTTCCAAAGAAATCCCAGGGTTGATCTCCTTTTATGCTCTAGCTGGTTCTAAAAGAATCTGCGTGGTCCCACTGCCTCTTTCAACCTGTGAGCATGGCTAAAGGAAATTAATTAAAGAACTTTGATCCTGAGTGCACAGGTCAGTTTGCCAAAGTGATTTTCACTGAAGAGTTGTTTCACTGAACAAAAGTTGTACTTAGAACTAAAACAGTAGTTTCACTGAACTAAGACTAAATAGTTGCTACTTCTGTGGGTGAAATACTACTTTGATACAAGTATAGCAACAGAGAAAGGAGATTTTAGATTAACTACTGTGCTTAGCCATGTCTGCCGAGACCAGTTTCTCAGTAGCTGAAGGCCACAGTTATAGTCAAGGTATCGATAGGACCAAGTCAGGCTGTACTCTCTTTGACAGAACTGTTTTAAATGCATGGGAATTACTGACAGAGAGAGCACAGGAGACTGAAACTTCAAAGGTAGGGAGACATTTTGCTTCCATTTCTGTCTGGTGGGTTTCTGCATCCCATCCAGGAAACTGGGCTTCAGATCATATTATTTAGCCATAAAAGGAATGAAATTTTGCTTATTTGAAGCAACATGAGTGGAGGGTATTATACTTTGTGAAATAGACAGAAAAAGAAAAATACTCTATTTACCACTGATATGTGGGATTTAAAAAGAAAATAAATGAACGTAACAAAATAGAAAGAGACTCACAGAGAGAACAAATTAACCTGTGGGGATAGAGGAGGTTGAAGAAAAACACAGGGATAGGGAATTTAGAGCTACAAACTGCTAGTACAAAATAAACAAGCTATAAGGATGTATTTTACCACACAGGGAATATCACAAATATTTTATAATAACTTTAAATGGATTATAATCTAAAAATGTTGAATCATTATGTTGTACAACTGAGACTAATATAATGTGAATCAACTATAGTTTTTTAAAAGTTACAAATCAGTCAGTAAATAAAGGATCCTAGTTATATATGTTATTAGGTATACTAAATTCAAATTCTGGAACAGAAACTAGAACAATTTAACTTCTTAAAAAGACCTCAACAAATATACTCTTGATTAAATTAAAGCCTGCTTTAATGAACCTATTTGAATCACTCTTTATGACTACACATTTATTTTACATGTACATTCACACTAATATACACACACAAACACACACACCTTGTTCAGTTAAAGTTATATTAAAAGGAAAGACTGTGTTTGTAATGACAAGCAAGCTATTTTTAAAATGTCTACAAGTGCATTCATAATCTGAGTCAAATCCATATGACAAATGATACTTATAAAAGAAATATCTTGCAAATGTTTATGCCCTTCTCTCTGTAGTTGTAAAAGTGCTAGCCAATGTTTAGCAACTAGCAATAGTTTATGGAAATGTTAGCCAAGCACCCCACTCCAGCACTCTTGCCTGGAAAATCCCATGGACGGAGGAGCCTGGTAGGCTGTAGTCCCTGGGGTCGCTAAGAGTTGGACACGACTGAGCAACTTAACTTTGACTTTTCACTTTCATGCATTGGAGAAGGAAATGGCAACCCACTCCAGTGTTCTTGCTTGGAGAATCCCAGGGATGGGAGAGCCTGGTGGGCTGCTGTCTATGGGGTCGCACAGAGTCAGACATGACTGAAGCGACTTAACAGCAGCAGCAGCAGCCAAGCGAGTCTTCTGCTATTATTGGCCAAACTAAATACATATTTTATTGCCAGTGCTTCAAATTAACATTTTCATAAAGGTGCATTTACCAAGGAGTAAACATCTCCAGTTAGAACCTGAGACATGTATGTGACTGGATAAAGTAGATTTTTTAAATTTTATTTTGTCATTGTGTGATTGATAGGCATATTTTCATGTTGTATAAAAGAGTGCATATAAAACTTTAAGTTAAATAGTAGGGGTGTTTGTTAATGATTCACTTTCTCTTGCATATCAGAGTTGAAAATGATAAAATTGCTAGGTTATATACTTTACAATCAGCCATCCTTAAGGAATTATTCCCCAAACGTATATTACTATGATCATCATTGAGCATGCTAGATAATTCGAGTATAATTTTTGCAAATAAATGTTTTTTATTTTCAAAGCTGTCTTACAAGTTTTGGTAAAATTAGCCGCTTTTGCTTCTTTTACATTTCTATTAAATCTTGTCCAGATGATGGAATAATTCTATGTTTTCTTTGCTTCATTGCCACTTCTGAGAGAATAACAAGATGGAGAGACTTAACAGCTAGAATATTTAGTGGAATATAAAACTTTCTAAAGTTTTTATGTATGAGAATTAGGCAGTGATTCCATTTTTCCCCTCCCTGACCAATCAAATGATAGAAAAACAATAGCAACTGTTATTCTTTATAAAATACAAATCATACTTAAATTTCTGGTTCATTTTGTGATACGTACAATGAAAAGAACAGAAACTAATTTAGGACTAATCACACGTCATGAATTTCTAACTATAATAAAATGAGGAAATAGTACATTAGTATAGTAGGTATGACCACTGCTATTTTAAGTCCATGGTAATTTTAGAGAAGGTACATCACTTTGTGGATTAGATTCTTGTTTCACTGCTATGGAGAAATAGCTAATGAGTTAAAATCTATGGACTGGTTTGGAAATTTCCACATATCTGGACACAGAACTCTTCTTTTTATTTTAAACTCACTTTCTTAGCCCACAGATAGGGAACCTGCGATGTTATCAATGAATTACCTCCACTTACAATTACTGAGTCAGTTGCCAGTGTTTCCTACTCTGGGGAATTACCTCTGCCTACCTTTTTTCCTAAGAAAGGAAAAAAGCTTTTTCTCTGAAATGTATTTCTCTTGAAGTCAGCATTAAATCTGCTGATGTCAATGCCTCTTATCATTCTAATAAATTATGACCCAAAAGGCAGTAATCTTTTTCAATGCATGCTAATTCTTGCATCTCTATTTTACCACAGGTAACCTGGGAATTGTGTATCTAGCTCATCTAATACTATTGAAACTCAGTGAAGAGTTAGGACTAAGAGGAAGGGATACCTATGAAAGTGTCAGTAACTGTTTAACACCTGCTGACATGAAAAATAGTTGGACTGGTAGTGGCTTGGCAGTTGAGCCTCCAGGTAAAGATGCTTTCAGCGAAAAAGTAGTAAAGCTGGGATGACACCGGAAAGCCTGCAACTGTGTTGGATTTGGAATGAACAAACATACAGATTGTCTCTCTGTTTGTGTGTGTGTGTGTATATATATGTAATGCTTTTGTTCATACCTCCTTTATTGTGATGAAGTCAAGCCTTCTTCCCTTCTGTTTGTGACTTTTTATTCTAATGATGCTTACCTGTGCCTGAAGAGAGCATGAGCACTTTGGTCTCAAATTTTTGAAATAGCAAGAGAAATGTTCTTGTTCTACTGAACTCAAACTGACCGTTATAATCCCTTAGAACAATATTTCTCCTGGGGAAAAAGCATCACAATAGAAATTTTCTTCCGAATATATAGCTAGAAAATGAGTGAATCTTCACTTATGTTCAGCTTTTCTTAGTTCATTCATCATCATCATCATCATTATAATAATGAGAATGACTACATTAATGTAAAAGAACAACTTTTCACAAATGAAAAAATACCAGAAAATTTTGACTGAGGATGTATTTCTTGTTTGATCACCAGTGGAGTCACAATGAAAAAAAGAAAGGAAATTCTTCCTCCCTTACAGAGCATGGCTTTGTGTTCGAAGTAGAGCTAGCAGGCTGTTTCTGAAAGTCTGACTAAACTATACCTGGGAAATGAGTCACCATGTTACCTAAGTCATACAAGGAAAAAGAGTGATAGATTCAATTGAAAAAGTATGTTCTTCTGTGGCGGTGAGTGTCAGAATGGGGAAAGGGCTGTTTGTAGGATTATTCAGGTGTTACAGATTTAGAACTCTGGCCAGGTGCTGTGTCTTTTGTAGATGGGTGACTCTGCTGAGTGGGTGTTTGGAAGACTTGGCAATTAAATAATGTGACCTTGGGCGCCATGCCCACAACTTGAAAGGGATTGCTGAGTGGGCACTGTGGCAACGACTCAGAGCGATGGGGTCTGGGAGATGGTAATGGACGAGGAATCCAAGACACGCGGTATATCAGCGGACCTGAAGTAATGCAGGAATACTGCGGCCTGAAGCCAGGGTCCTCCTCTCTGAGCTTTCCAGGATATCATCAGTCCAGGAATTCACACTGTGTAATTTGATGGAGACTGAAAGGAGCTTAGGTAATGCCTGAGTTCGGGCTTTGTGATGGTCTTGATTTATAGGCTCTTAAAGCCAGATTTTCTTTACTTTAGAAAAATGGGGAACATTGGCATTTCTTGCTCTTGGAATATTGTGGGGCAACTAATACTTGCTATATTAAGAACAATTTCATTAGTATCCTGCTGTGTGCTTATGTACACTTCATAATGCTTGCAAAAACCTTGTTAGGTAAGTTTCTCTTGAATTTCTTAGATATCCTTATGTGTATTATGCTACTCATTACATCAATACTATAGTTATATAACCAAAAACTTATTTATTTGGCAAATATTTATTGTTTTCCTACTAACATGTCAAGCACTGCTTTAGGTGTTTGAAATAAATAAGAGAAACAAGGTCCCTGCTATATAAAATGTGAAGAGGCTAAACCAGAGACATTTTGATAATTGAAGGACCATATACTATTTATCCTATTATTCACAGGTACCTGGAAATAGAATAAGGCAATTAGCATTTTTGTGCACTTATTTTTTTTCCCCTTTGGTAAGCGTGTTTGTATTGTATATAGAATACAGCCTTAACAGTAAAATAGTTGATTGGAACAATTCCAGGACAGCCCTAGTGATCAAGGGATGAGAACTGCGGAAGCTCAATCTCTTTTAACTGTCAGTTATATTAGCTTTGTTCTTTCCTGCTACACACCGTCTCTCTGTACTTGTTGGGACATTTTTAACCAGCATTTCCATTTTTGTTCTCTTCCAGTTTCATGATCTGATAGGCAAAGAGACATTTGTCCCAGCAATAACTGTCTTGACTGTGGGACAAATGCCCAACCCTGGAAATTTACCAGGAGAATGAGGCCCATATCACAGATCTAGCTGGGTCTAGTGATCACCTCTATGTTCAGCACACAGGGCTAGCTAGTTCCCAGAAGGCAGAGCCTGAACTGGGTATACATCAGGCAGACTAACACAGCTACCCCACATAATTCTTATAGCAACTCTCTCAACAAGTATATCAGATTCAATATTTTACAAAAACTGAGTTTTGTCTCAAGGCCATTAAATAAGTTAACTACATTCACTCAGCTTGTGGAGGTGAGATTCAAAGCCTGCTCTGCCAGCTAGAAACCTGGTGTGTTTTTGCTATGCTGTACTATTGCCATGATGCCTGGAACATGATGGCTCCTAAGTAATACTTGATGAATAAATACATAAATAACAAACTGTATGTGGCTAGGGTAATCCAGAAGAACCTATGCAGTTCTTACCCAGAATTTATATTGTAATATATGTGAGTCCATGAATTTTTAGAGTTGAAAATGAATTTACTTAAATGATGGATGTATAAATATGTGTATGAACATGCTGTGATATACTCAGGGAACTATGAATTCCAAAGTACAGAAATAATTATTTCAATGTAAAAATATTACTATAAATTCTCAGAGGAAACTTTTAAGTTTTGAAATTTCAAAAATCACTTTTGTTTTGACAAAAAATGAGTCAGCTAAACGTGTTCTCTGGAATATTTAGAAGAATATTCTTACTAAAATGGCTTCTCCTAGTTAATTAAGGCATGGGCCATCACCACTGAGACTGCTCTTCTCACACCTACTTTGAGCTTGTGTCTTTGAGTGGTTAAGTCTACAGGTGAGTTCTGACTGGCTGGTAGCTCTCTTTCAATGACTATAAGTGAAGATCAGCATAGGTCCTAAATACAGAAGCTTCAGACTGCAGAAGCTTCTCTAAGGTGTCCCACTGTAAGTACCTTCAAAGAGATATGCTCCTAAGATGCAGTTTACAAAAACTCAACTTCAGATAATTTAGCCAAGAATAGGTTTACTTGGAGAAAGCAATGGCACTGCACTCCAGTACTTTTGCCTGGAAAATCCCATGTATGGAGGAGCGTTCCAGTACTGTAGTAGGCTGCAGACCAAGTGGTCGCTAAGAGTCAGGCGCGACTGAGCAACTTCACTTTCACTTTTCACTTTTATGCATTGGAGAAGGAAATGGCAACCCATTCCAGTGTTCTTGCCTGGAGAATCCCAGGGACAGGGTAGCCTGGTGGGCTGCCGTCTCTGGGGTCGCACAGAGTTGGACACGACTGAAGCGACTTAGCAGCAGCAGTCTTACTTGTAGAACTGATCAGCATCCTGGCAGAAAAGTGAAGGCAGTGACAGAATGGAAACAGGATCACACTGGATATTCCTTGTGGAATATCTTCAGGTAGCCAAACATGTTATTTTTTCCTACTTTCTTTCAGTGTATTATATCACAGACCAGAAAACTTTTTTTCAGTTAATGCATTTCCTATAAAGCCTAAAATGTTTCAGGCTTTGTGAGCCATAGTCTCTGCTACAGCTATTTAACTCTGTTGTTGTAGTGCAAAAGTAGCCTAAGCACATATAAGCAACTAAGCATGGCTGTGTCCTCCAAAACTTAACTTACAAAAACTGGTAACAGACCATATTTAGCCCACAGCCCATAGTTTGCTGACCCCTCTCTTACATGAAAATGATTATTATATCCATGTCATCTCTATACTGCTTTAACTATTTCCCATATGCAGTCCTCTGTATTTGATAGAAGAATGTGAGGGTGTCAGTAGCTTTGGGAGGTTATAAATCTAGCTTGAAAGACTAGAAATAATGCCATAATGTCTTATAAATAATGCAACATAAAGTTTCTTTAAAAATTTAAGGGAGAGATCTCTTCCAGAGCATATGGTCATATGAGAAAGAAGGATCTAAACAACAAAACTTGAAGATAGATTGTATTTAATAATAATAGAAAAAAAGCACAGAGAGTGTTAAATGTGTGAAGCTGAAAGTCATTCAGTTGTGATACTTTTTGACCCCATGGACTGTAGCTTGCCAGGCTCCTTTGTCCATGTATTTCTCCAGGCAAAAATACTAGAGTGAGTGGCCATTTCCTTCTCAAGGGGAGTCTTTCCAACCCAGAGATCGAACTGGGTCTCCTGCATTGCAGGAAGATTCTTTACCATCTAAGCCACCATGGAAGCTGTATATAAATATATATAAATGTATCAGTTTAGTTCAGTCGCTCAGTAATGTCCAACTCTTTGCGACCCCATGAACCATAGCACACCAGGCCTCCCTATCCATCACCATCTCCCGGATTCTACCCAGACTCATGTCCATTGAGTTGCTGATGCCATCCAACCATCTCATCCTCTGTCATTCTCTTCTCCTCCTGTCCTCAATATTTCCCAGCATCAGAGTCTTTTCCAATGAGTCAGCTCTTCTCATCAGGTGGCCAAAGTACTGGAGTTACAGATTCAACTTCAGTCCTTCCAATGAACACCCAGGACTGATTGCTTTAGGATGTACTGGTTGAATCTCCTTGCAGTCCAGGGGATTCTCAAGAGTCTTCTCCAACACCACAGTTCAAAAGCATCAATTCTTTGGCACTCAGCTTTCTTTGTAGTCCAACTCTCACATCCATACATGTATGCTAGAAAAAGCCATAGCTTTGACTAGATGGACCTTTGTTGACAAAGTAATGTCTCTGCCTCTTAATGTGCTGTCTAGGTTGGTCATAACTTTTCTTCCAAGAAGTAAGCATCTTTTAATTTCATGGCTGCAGTCACCATCTGCACTGATTTTGGAGCCCCCAAAAATAAAGTCTGACACTGTTTCCACTGTTTCCCCATCTATTTGCCATGAAGTGATGGGACCGGATGCCATGATCTTCGTTTCCTGAATGTTGAGCTTTAAGACAACTTTTCGCTCTCCTCTTTCACTTTCATCAAGAGGCTTTTTAGCTCCTCTTCACTTTCTGCCATAAGGGTGATGTCATCTGCATATCTGAGGTTATTGTTATTTCTCCCGGCAATCTTGATTCCAGATTGTATTTCTTCCAGTCCAGCATTTCTCATGATGTACTCACATATAAGTTAAATAAGCAGGGTGACAATATACAGCCTTGATGCAGTGTGGATCTGCATATCTGAGGTTATTGATATTTCTCCTGGCTTGCGCTTCTTCCAGCCTAGGGTTTCTCAAGAGGTACTCTGCATATAAGTTAAATAAGTAGGGTGACAATATTCAGCCTTGACGTATTCCTTCTATTTGGAACCAGTCTGTTGTTCCATGTCCAGTTCTAACTGTTGCTTCCTGACCTGCATACAGATTTCTCAAGAGGCAGGTCAGGTGGTCTGGTATTACCATCTCTTTCCGAATTTTCCACAGTTTATTGTGATCCATACAGCCAAAGGTTTTGGCATAGTCAGGGGATGGCTATGTTATGGCTAAATTAGAATACAAAAACAGAAGCAAAAGTAAGGATATGCTCAATAAAATTCATTATTAAGCATATGCATGACTTGCGTCTTGAACAGTATGTAGAAGCTGGGTTCAGATTGTGTAGGATTTTGAATACTAGGTTAATAAATTTGAGTTTTATTTTTAAGCAATGAGAAATTTGTGAGGACTTGGAAATAGCAGGGGAATGATGTAAACTTTATGGTGAGAGGATGAATGTGCAGTTTGTGAATAGTTTGAATTGCAGGTAGAGAGTTTAGAAGTGCAGAGATAGGTGGGAAGTAATTGGAACTGTCCAAATGAATGGAGTGACTATTTGGATCAAAATATTGGGAAATGTAGACATCTTTTACTACTGTGATCATGTAACTATTGCTCACTTAATACTGTTGTATCATGATTGGTCAACAGAAAACTAATAGGATTTTCAATGTCACCAAAGTAAAAGTGAAGTGAGGTTGCTCCAGTCGTGTCCTGACTCTTTGCGACTCCTTGGACCACCAGGCTTCTCCATCCATGGAATTTTCCAGGCAAGAATACTGGAGTGGGTTGCCATTTCCTTCTCCAGGAGATCTTCCCAACCCAGGGATTGAACCTGGGTCTCCTGTATTGTAGGCAGACGCTTTACCGTCTGAGCCACCAGGGAAGTCATATCACCAAAACTACCGTTTAATAGGAAAACATCTAATCACTTTTTAAAACCCAGATGTGTATCACAATTATCTTGGAATTCTTTGAAAATACAAATACCCATGTATTGCTGCCTTTTTTTCTCCAAATCTCCCAATGTGTTTCTAATGAGCAGCCATGCACTAGGATGACCCAGAGAGATGATATAGGGAAAGAGGTGGGAGGGGGCTCAGGATTGGGAACTCATGTACAACCATGGCAGATTCATGTCAATGTATGGCAAAACCAATACAGCACTGTAAAGTAAAATTAACAAAACAAACAAAAAACAATTGGACTATAGGATGATCTTTTACTTTTTTCTAGTTTGTTTCAGTTCTCCTATTTCATATTCTTGGGAGAAAAGTTATGACTAACATGGATAGCATATTAAAAATCAGAGACATTGCTTTGTCAACAAGGGTCTGTTTAGTCAAGGCTATGGTTTTTCCAGTAGTCATATATGGATGTGAGAGTTGGATTATAAAGAAAGCTGAGTGTCAAAGAATTGATGCTTTTGAACTGTGGTGTTGGAGAAGACTCTTGAGAGTCCTGTGGACAGCAAGGAGATCCAACCAGTCCATCCTAAAGAAATGAATCTTGAATATTCATTGGAAGGACTGATGCTGAAGCTGAAACTCCAGTACTTTGGCCACCTGATATGAAGAGCTGACTCATTTGAAAAGACCCTGATGCTGGGAAAGATAGAGGGCAGGAGGAGAAGGGGACAACAGAGGATGAAATGGTTGGATGGCATCACCAACTCAATGGTCATGAGTTTGGGTAAACTCTGGAAGTTGGTCATGGACAGGGAGCCTGGCGTGCTGCAGTCCATGAGGTTGCAGAGTCAGACACAACTAAGCAACTGAACTGAACTGATGCCTGCTGGAAATAAAAAAAAGTTACCTGAAATCATAAATTCTTCCATGATACTGCCTTTGTTCCTTTTTATTAATGTTTTATACACACACACACACACACACACACACACACACACACACCGTCAGTTAATATTACTCAAATCTTCTTCAGTTGCATTAGTTTATAATTATTAAACCTAAATTCAAGATTAAAATATCGGGAAGTGAAAGTAAAATACACACACATATGTATATATAATACAAAAGGAAAACACAAAAAGAAATGAGTATAAAAGACACCTGAGCATTAGAATGATTGAGTATCATTGAGTTAAGAAAGAGATCAAGAAATATTGGGTTGACCAAGCCTGAGTAACTTGGAGAAAAGTACTCATATTTAAAGAAATTGAGAAGTCAAGAAGTAAGGCCAACTTTTGGAGAAATATGATTAATTTAGCCTTGACTATATGACACAAAGTGAAGAAAGAAAAGAAATTGAGTCAAATGACATGAGGCGTTCTGCTCACGAAGAAAATTTCTTATCATTGAGAGTTGCATAATGGGACTATGTAACTGAAATTGCTTAACTCTTTTGTGTTAAGTTACTAGATCATGACTTATAATAGCAGACTCTCAATTACACTACCAATCTTCTTTGACCAACCATCAGCCCCAAAGAGTAGTAATTCTCTTGTTTATTTTATAAGAGAAAGTACAGAGGAGAAAAGATGTGATGGAGAATATTGGTAGCAGAATTTAAACCATGGTCTTCACATAACATATTTTATTAAATGTCACTGATCATTGTTTAAAGATTAATGGCTAACACCTGGTTTGAATTACAGTACATTTCATTACTGATAGTGATCAAATGATGCAAAATTGTAAAAAGCTGCATCACTCTAAATTGGGTTTAATAAATGGCAGCATATGTTTTGATCAAGAACAAAAGAGAAACCAAGCTAAATCATGAATATCCTAATTACTGGCTAACATGGGAATAAAATGCTAGGTTGTATTTCAAAATCTCTATTTTTAATTAGAAGTCATTGAAAATGTCAGTTAGTAATCAAATTTAATTCCAAATTGAGGATTAGGGACACATATTTTTTAAAGTGATAAAAGGATATGGTTAATGAAAGCACACAAAAATGACATTTTAAATGCTTAACTGCTAAATAATTAATAGTATTTCAGTAGGATACATTTTTCTTTTGCTGAAAAGTTTGGAGAATATCCCAGATGTTATAAAAATTAATCCTAAGACCAATTCTGTGTCATGATTGAGCCCCCAAAGTATCTATATTTTGTAGTGTGAAGCTTTCATACAAAACAGTTTGATAAATAAGGTGCCCGATGCCTGATTTTTCCTAGAATCTCACAAAAGGCAGAAATTAAGGTACATGAGAGAAGCTCTGCATCCATCTCCCTGTTTTGGTGCTTTGTTTTAGACTTATTCCAGACTTACAGATCACCTATAGAAGATGATCTATACTTGGGAAACGTAAAGAATTTCACTTTACATTCAAAGGTCAGCAAACAATGGACATTGGCGAAAGCAGAGAGTGGGGTTTTCTTCTGAATTAAGTAATATGTTCTTAAGAAAATGAAATGTGCAAAAAAATCAATAGACAAGACCCTCAAGGAAAAGGAGGCAGAGTAAAATAGTGAAATTCCTTTCATCTCAGTTCATGTTTGATGACACCAAATACTGTGTATAAAGATAGAGAGGAAATTTTATTCACAAATATTCTTAAGTAGAATACTGAAGAATTTTGACAAGATGGTTTTTGAGAAGTCTGAGTGTGCAGAGGTTGGATTCAGAGCTAAGAAACTAAAGGTCATGTGAATTAAAGGGGACTACTAAAATGTCCTCAAAAAAGGATGGGTCTTAAATTGTTTTGCGCATCATTGTGACAAATTTGGATGTATGTGTTTGGGGAAGGGGGCTTCCCAAGTGGCTCAGTGATAAAGAATCAGCCTGACAATGCAGTAGATGCAATAGACACAAGTTCATCCCTGGGTCAGGAAGATGACTTGGAGGATGAAATGGCAACCTACTCCAATATTCTTGAATGGAACATCCCATGAACAGAGGAGCCTGGTGGGCTACAGACTATGGGGTTGCGAAGAGTTGAACAAGACTGAGTAACTGAACATGCATGTCTGCAGGAAAACGCTGGGGTGTAGTTTAATTACACTGTGTCACAAGGTGGAGACTTAAGTTCCCAGGATAAATACAAAGGTCAGAAGCAGGACACTAACTACTATGTAAGTTAAAAGTTTATAGAAGAAAAAGAAAATCCATGGCTGAGTGGGGATGCCAGTCTATGGGGTAACAGAATCATTTAATAGGATTTGAATTAAAATATTTTTTTGATTCTACAATTTTAAAGGCTCTTAAAGTCACAACATGCTTCATGTGTTGCATTTCTTATTTAAATGAAGAAGTGGGTAAATTTTCTCTGCAGGTTGGTGTAGGGTTTGGCAGGAGTCATCAAGCATTCATGAATGAACGGATGATTAACATGAGTGACGGTAAATGTTTACTTCTCTATTCTCTGCTGGGTTTGATCCCTGAGTTGGGAAGATCCCATGGAAAAGGGACAGGCTACCCACTCCAGTGTTCTGGCCTAGAGAATTCCATGGACTGGATAGTCCAGGGGTCGCAAAGAGTCGGACAAGACTGAGTGACTTTCACTTTTCTATACTGAAAATAAATTAATGATAAAGCTAAAACTCCTTACTAGCTTAAAAACTCAAGTGTGTGATACTAAACACAGAGAAGTACAGTCCTAATTTTACCAATCAAATTAAATCACGACACCCAACACACAAACACAACCACCTCACAGTGTAAGAACTGCATTTGGTATTTCATATTATTGAATTAGTATGGTGCAGGGATGGGTTCAGGGGTGGATATTCCTGAGCCTAATTCATAATGAGAAAGAAGCTTCTATATTTGGGCTAGGAAGAGAGGATTTAGGAAGTTATCGGCCCTGCTCTTTAGGAAGACCCTTCCACTAGAAGCTCTTAATTTTCTCCTTTTTCATCAAAACTTTTGAATTTACTTATTATTCAGTTTAATCAGATAGTGTAAGCCAGCCCTGGGTACAGTATAGCCAGTATTACAGTTTCTGTAGTACTCAGTAAGATACTGCTGCTCGGGAGCCAGGAATTCAGCCAGTATGGGAACAAAGTAATTTTATAATCATAACTATGAGCTCCAACTACTTAAGCTGTGCTCTGAGGTTGTGATTTTAAAGTAGGTAAGTTTGGAGAAGCAAAAAAATTCTCAAGTCAATGCTGAATGATTTTTGCCTCTTTCCTCCTAGCTATTCAATGTGGTGTTCTGATTTAAGGAGAGTTCCAAAAGTAAAGGGATGGTTTGCTGAAATAGAAACTGACCAAATAGATAGATGTAGGTCTTTATTGGCAGATATGAAATGGAGGCAAGAACAGAAAACACAAATGAAGGTGGAAAATAGCTACTGATTTAGCAGGCTGTGGAAACTGGATGGGAAAGAGAGGGGTGCAAATGGCAAGAGAGTCTCTGGAAACAAGTGCAGGTCTGGGCAGAAAGACTGACAAAACAAGTAAAGTTGTATCACCGGTATACACTAACTACAAAGTTTATGAATGGGGTTGGTGATTTAAAGGCCAATACTGTGTATTCCAATCCCAGAGAAAGGCAATGCCAAAGAGTGATCAAACTATAGCATAATTACACTCATCTCACACACTAATAAAGTAATGCTCAAAATTCTCCAAGCCAGGCTTAGGCAATACGTGAACCATGAACTTCCAGATGTTTTAGAAAAGGCAGAGGAACCAGAGATCAAATTGCCAACATCTGCTGTATCATGGAAAAAGCAAGAGAGTTCCAGAAAAAAAACATCTATTTCTGCTTTATTGACAATGCCAAAGCCTTTGACTATGTGAATCACAATAAACTATGGAAAATTCTGAAAGAGATGGGAATACCAGACCACCTGACCTGCCTCTTGAGAAATCTGTATGTAGGTCAGGAAGCAACAGTTAGAACTGGACATGGAACAACAGACTGGTTCCAAATAGGAAAAGGAGTATGTCAAGGCTGTATATTATCACCCTGCTTATTTAACTTATATGCAGAGTACATCATGAGAAACGCTGGGCTGGAAGAAGCACAAGCTGGAATCAAGATTGCCAGGAGACATATCAGTAACCTCAGATATGCAGATGACACCACCCTTATGACAGAAAGTGAGGAGGAACTAAAAAGCCTCTCAATGAAAGTGAAAGAGGAGAGTGAAAAAGCTGGCTTAAAGCTCAACATTCAGAAACGATCATGGCATCTGGTCCCATCACTTCATGGGAAATAGATGGAGAAACAGTGGAAACAGACTTTATCAGACTTCATTTTTTTTGGACTCCAAATCACTGCAGATGGTGCCTGCAGCCATGAAATTAAAACACTCTTACTCCTTGGAAGGAAAGTTATGACCAACCTAGATAGCATATTCAAAAGCAGACACATTTCTTTGCCAACAAAGGTCCATCTAGTCAAAGCTATGGTTTTTCTAGTGGTCATGTATGGATGTGAGAGTTGGACTGTAAAGAAAGCTGAGCACCAAAGAATTGCTGCTTTTGAACTGTGATGTTGGAGAAGACTCTTGAGAGTCCCTTGGACTGCAAGGAGATCCAACCAGTCCGTTCTAAAGGAGATCAGTCCTGGGTGTTCGTTGGAAGGACTGATGCTAAAGCTGAAAGTCCAATACTTTGGCCACCTCATGAGAAGAGTTGACTCATTGGAAAAGACCCTGATGCTGGGAGGGATTGGGGGCAGGAGGAGAAGGGGATGACAGAAGATGAGATGGCTAGATGGCATCACCGACTAAATGGACATGAATTTGAGTGAACTCCAGGAGTTGGTGATGGACAGGGAGGCCTGCTGCGATTCATGGGGTTGCAAAGAGTCGGACACGACTGAGCAACTGAACTGTGTGTATGAATCTGAGCAGTCCCAGTACAGTCTGCAGGGAGTGCGCCTTGAGGTGCCCTGCACCTGTGAACTAACAATTTGTATGCTAAGATTTAGCCAACGAAATTTTCCAAGTCTACTCCAGTGCACAACTCAATGAAAATATGTGTATTTTTGATGGAAGTTTTTCAAATAACAAAAGAGCACTGGTGACAAAACATGAAAATGTGTGCCCCAGCAATAATCTACAGTCCTTGTTTTAGCTTTTATTGTTGATCTGAGCTTTGTGTTGGCTGTATCATGCACAAAGACTAGCTATTGAATCTGGAGATAAGGACATGAGTATGCAAGCAGCATACTCAGAACAAAATACTGACTGACCTTGGGAGGAGAGGGAGACTTGCCTATTTCACATCCTAACCAGAAAAGTAGTCATCATTTTAACTTGCAAAACAATTTTACTAGTTCTATCCTGGTTTATCAAACATAGCAAGTGTGGAATTTGAGCTCAGATTATGTTCAGGCTCTTGAATTTTTCCTAGAGAATCATTTGGGTGAGCGTCAAATTAAGTGTAGCTTCATTAACAACCTTAGCAGCCACTGTGGTCTCTAGGGTAGTTACACTAAACGTATTTACATATAAAAGTGATTATTCTTTAGTCTCTATAAAGATATGGAAATGTGCATGGCTAATGCCAACTATTAGGCCCTATATTAGATTGAAGTTATATGATACTGAACTATTTCAGGATTTATACCGAAACTTGGAATTACATATTAGTGTTGACAAGTAAATGCTACTCTTATTCCACATTAGATAACATCGTTAGCACATGTGGATATAATTAATCTACTAAAACATGCTGTTTTGTAATTTGGACAATGGGGCACATAACTTTAACTTTTTCCCAGCTCCAAACTCCTTTTGTTTGAGAAAAGGCAATGTAAAGAATGATGCAATTGATTAGAAAAGTGCATAAGTGGCACTTGAATACAAGTGGCTTCTTTCCATCAAGGGAGTTCATTATTTGCCACCATTCAAAGAGTGACATAAAGCCAATAAAGCACTCTGTGCAATTTTCAGTCACTCCTTAACAAGTATATAGTTTCTGTATGTGAGCCAGTGCTACAATATTTTCAGGGTATATGTGCTACTTGGAAATTTATTAGATATGAAAAATATTTTTGTCTAATTCACACTTGGACTTTCTGATTTTCTGGCCTTTTGGGGTAGGGGTGGGGAGTTCTAAACTAGTGAAGACACCCTAGCCGGTAGCATTTATCTTGCTCCATGAAAACTGGTGGCTCAGAGGTTAAAGCGTCTGCCTCCAGTGCAGGAGACCCGGGTTCGATTCCTGGGTCAGGAAGATCCCCTGGAGAAGGAAATGGCAATCCACTCCAGTATTCTTGCCTGGAGAATCCCATGGACGGAGAAGCCTAGTAGGTTACAGTCCGCGGGGTTGCAAAGAGTCAGACACGACTGAGTGACTTAACCTTACCTTACCTTACCCTTACTAGATATGAACAAATTTGGGCTTTCCTGGTAGCTCAGACAGTAAAGCGTCTGTCTACAATTCGGGACACCTGGGTTCGATCCCTGGGTCGGGAAGATCCCCTGGAGAAAGAAATGGCAACCCACTCCAGTATTCATGCCTGGAAAATCTCATGGACCAAGGAGCCTGGTGGGCTACAGTCCATCGGGTTGCAAAGAGTCGGACATGACTGAGCGACTTCACTTCATGAACAAATTTAAGACTAATGCTATGCAAAATATCCAGTTTTGCAGTTCATCTCCTAGTAGTACCCTTTGACCTTTGAAATAATAGACAGACCCTGTTCCACTCTATGTCCCTGAAAGTCTCTGGGCTGTTTTATTTTACTTTTTTGAGTCAGTAATTAATATCTTTCTGAACTTTGCTTATTGACTGTAGGAAGAAGTATATATCATGCATTATGTTGTCTAGTGCGATCAGATTTGTTGCACTTCCTTTTTAAAAGGGTGAAAAATACCTTTCATCATGTAAAAAGTGAGAGCATAGCTTATATTTAATCACTGTCATATACTGTGTCAAGTTATGATAGTTTTTACAGCTTTACTTTTGCTTTCTTTATGGCTTTTGAAAATTGCTTGGAGCCAATTTAAGAAAAGTAGGAGAAAGAGACCACTTTTGTATACTATTGGCATTGATTTAATAAGTTGTCTCATGGTATACTTGAAGGACGTTAATTATGGTTAAATCTCATTGATGGGATGGGTATAACAGAAGCAGAGTACTGTAATATGATATTGATAGTTACTGTATATACAAAAACAAGAAAGTTATCACAATGTAGGCTTGATATTACAGCAAAAAAAAACCACATATCAAATGTACTATTCTCTACAAATTAAAATAACTGCTTATAGACACATCACACTGGAGTGCATATTCATGCATATACAAATTGACACTACCAATCATTTCAAGTTATGTCTTAATAGCTTTATTAGAGATATGAAATGATGTTAACTGAAGAAGGTTGTGAGAAAGGTGGTGACTGAAAGAAGTGATAGAAGAATAAAGAGACAGATCAAGCGTCCTTGAGATCCTGTGAGGAATATTTAGGATCCTGTTGAGGTCTTGTCTCCTTTGTTGAATGTGACTCCTTGACTTGGCTTCCTAGGCAATCTTTATTGTGATATTTAGATTTTTAATTTCTTTTGTCAGGGTTTTGGTATTTTCCTATATAATGATTCTGTCCAGATTAGTTTGATTTATACATGAGTATTTCTTTTAGGGGTACTATAGTAAATAATCAGTTTCTAAGAATTTTTCAAGTCCTAGTTTTTCACTGCTGGTGTATATAAGGATGGGGCTTCCCGGGTGACACAGTGGTAAAGAAGCAACCTCACAATGCAGGAGACATAAGAGAATACGAGATGGTTTTGATTCCTGAGTTGGGAAGATGTCCTAGAGAAGGAAAAGGCAACCCACTCCAGTATTCTTGCGTTGGAAACCTCATGGAAAGAGGAGCCTGGCAGGCTCCAGTCCAGGTGGTCACAATAGAGTTAGATAAGCCTTAGCGACTGAAACAACATCAACAAATATAAAATAATACAAAACTAATTGGCTGTCATCCTAGTTTATTGGTTTCTGGAGGGTTTTAGGAAGTCAACTTGAGGAGTGGCTTAGACACTAATGTCCTCTGGAAACAAAGATAGTTTGCCTTCCTTCCCTATTTGTACACCCTCTATCTCCTTTCCTTATCTTTGTTACCAGCTGGTACTTGAAGTACAGCGTTGAATACCAGTCTTAAGAGAAAATAAGCTTGTGATAGGTTTCACATGATTCATTTAATATGCTGCTGAATTTGGTTGTTAGTAAGGCATACCTTGAACGTATAGCAAGTTCTGTTCCAGACCACCACAATAAAGAGCAAATATTGTACTAAAGAGAGACATACAAAATTTTTGGCTTCCCAGTGCATGTACAAGTTATGTTTACAGTACTATTAACTGGGCAGTAGAATTGTGTCTTAAAAAGGTATATGCCTTAATTTAAAAATAACTTATTACTAAAAATGCTAACCATGATCTGAGCCTTCAGTGAATTGTAATCTTTTTGTAGTGGTAGAGATCACTGATTACAGATAGCAGGACAAATATCTGTGAACATATTTAATAAATATGCACAGAACAAATGTAATAAATGAACAAATGAAATAAATGAAATGTCTGATGAAAAATGAAAAAGTTTGAAATATTGTGAGAATCACCACAGTGGGACACAGAAACACAAAGTGAGAAAATGCTGTTGGAAAATTGATGCCCATAGAATTGCTCCATGCAGGGTTACCACATACGTTCAATTTGTAAAAACATTATCATCAGTGAGGTGCAGTAAGATGAAGTGCAGGGAAATGAGGTATCTCTTGTGCTTTGATGAGGATTTTCGCATCACATCTTTATAAGATTTATTGGTCTGTGAATTTCTTTTCTTATAGTATCCTGGTCTGGCTTTGGTATCAGGGTAACGAATGAATGAATGTGAAGTCTCTCAGTCGTGTCCGACTCTTTGTGAGCCCATGGACTGTACCCTGCCAGGCTCCTCTGTCCATGGGATTCTCCAGGCAAGAATACTGGAATGGGTTGCCATTTAATGCAACCTCAAAAGATGAGTTAGGGAGTGTTTCCTCTTCAGTTTTTTGAAAAAAATTTAGAAAGAATGGTGTTCTTCTTTAAATGTTTGGTCAAATTCACCAGTGAAGCCATCTGGTCCGTGGCTTTTGTTTCTTGGGAGATTTTTAATCACTGATTCAAATTTCTTATTAGTCACAGCCTTTTCAGATAAGTGTTAGTGTGTTTTTGTGTTTCTGGGAATTTTTAAATTTTATTTAGGTCATCCAATTTGTTGGATTAAAATTGTTCTGAGTATTCTCTTATAATGTTTTTATTTCTGCAGGATTAGTGGTAATATTTGCACTGTCATTTCCAATTTTAGTAACAGTTGATCTCTGCTTTAGTCTAACATAAAAAATGAAAAGTTACTTTAATGAGATGAGCTGTATAGGTTTCCTATTGCCACTGTAAACAATTACCACAGACTTAGTGGATAAAAGCAAAGCAAATTTCAGTTCAGTTCAGTTCAGTCGTTCAGTCATGTCTAACTCTTTGCAACCCCATGAATTGCAGCACGCCAGGCCTCCTTGTCCATCACCAACTCCCAGAGTTCACTCAAACTCACGTGCATTGAGTCAGTGATGCCATCCAGCCACCTCATCCTCTGTCGTCCCCTTCTCCTCCTGCCCCCAATCCCTCCCAGCATCAGAGTCTTTTCCAATGAGTCAGCTCTTCGCATGAGGTGGCCAAAGTACTGGAATTTCAGCTTTAGCATCATTCCTTCCAAAGAACACCCAGGGCTGATCTCCTTTAGAATGGACTGGTTGGATCTCCTTGCAGTCCAAGGGACTCTCCAGAGTCTTCTCCAACACCACAGTTCAAAAGCATCAATTCTTTGGCTCTCGGCTTTCTTCACAGTCCAACTCTCACATCCATACATGATCACTGGAAAAACCATAGCCTTGTGTTTTATAATTCTAGAGATCAGAAATCTGACAAATATTTCAGCAGTTTAAAATCCAGGTGCTGGCAAGACTGTGTTCCTTTCATTTTTAAGAAGAGAATCCATTTCCTTGCCTTGTTCATCTTCTAAAATGTGTCTTCATTCCTTAATCCATAGCTCCCTTCCATTTTCAAGGTCAGCAATAGGTAGTGTAGTTTTTATTCTATATTAGTGCTTTGAAACTGATTGTTCTTTTTCTTCCCACATCCACTTTTAAGAACCCTTGTAATTACATTGGGCCTGCCCAAATAAATCAAGATAATTTTCCTATTTTATGACCATCTAATTTGCAACCTTAATAGTATCTGAAGTAATATTTCTCCCATGCCATATAATGTAACATAGTCACAGGTTCTGAAAATTAGAAAATGAATATCTTTGGAAGGGCCATTATTCGGCCTACCATAAACACCATCTTGATTTTTGTTTAAGGTCACTTTTTCTGTATTTTATTTTCATTCAATTTGAAGGTTAAATATGGAGCATAGGATTGTAAAGTACTGGGTAAAGATTATGCTAGCACATAATCTTTTCTTTCTATTGATTGAAACTTTACGGTTGATCGGATGGATGAGGAAGGTTTATTCAGGATTCTGACCCAGCTAGCAGAATGGAAAGAGTTCTACTAATAGAAAGGAAGAAACTTTTAGGAGCTGTAGATTTGGTTTAGGGTGATGAGGAATTCAGTTTGAAATTGAACTTAAATTACCAAATGAATTTTTCTTGCATAGTTAGATAGGAACATGAGGCTTAGGAAAGAGAAATTTGTGAAGATAAAACTTTAGGAGTTGTTCACATAGAGACGGTAATTAAAATCAGGAAAGTTTCAAAAACCTTCTTAGAAGTACTTATAAAAGCCAGTGCCTTACCTAGAAATCTGAAGGGAAGCATTCAGGAACAGATCTATTCCTCTGCAAAGCAGATGGAGAAGGAGTGGATAGTCATGTAGGACAACAACATAAAAGAGTGGTATTATGGGTATTTTTCTTGCAAAAAAAAAAAAAAAGAAAAGAAAAGCTATGACAAACCTAGACATCATATTAAAATGCAGAGACATTACTTTGCCGACAAAGGTCCATCTTAGTCAAAGCTATGTTTTTCCAGTAGTCATATATGAATGTGAGAGTCGGGCTATAAAGAAAGCTGAGTGCTGAAGAATTGATGCTTTTGAACTGTGGTGTTGGAGAAGACTCTTGAGAGTCCCTTGGACTGCAAGGAGATCCAGTCAGTCCATCCTAGAGGAAATCAGTCCTGAATATTCATTGGAAGGACTGATGCTGAAGCTGAAGCTCCAATACCTGATGCGGAGAACTAACTCTTTGGAAAAGACCCTGATGCCGGGAAAGATTGAAGGCAGGAGGAGAAGGAGACAACAGAGGAAGAGATGGTTGGATGGCATCACCCGTGGTGGATCTGGGTTTGAGAAAGCTCTGGGAGTTGGTTGTTGACGGGAGCCTGGCATGCTGCAATCCATGGAGTGTCAAAGAGTTAGACACGACTGAGCAATTGAACTGAACTGATGGAAATGAGAGGAGGAGAGTATCTCTAGAAAGTAGGGTCAGTCAAAAGTTCTAAATTATAAAGAAAGCTGGTTAAGCTAAAACCTGAAAAGAGGCAATTGAATTTAGCTATAAGCATACTACCTTGAGAAAAGCTGGACTTAGTGCCTTGATGCAAATGGTAGCCATGTTTAAGTGCACCGAGGTGAAGGAGGTGAGTAGTTATCTGAAGAGCAACAAGGTGCTATCTAAAGGGTACAAGGGAAGAACACGGGAGAAACTTGGGCACTTGATAGGGCCTGACTGAAGTCATCAGAGGGCCTTGTTGTGAGAGCACAGGGAAAGAAAGAAATAGGAAGTAAAGACTTAAGTAGAAAAGAAAGATATATCATCAAGGAGTTACTCTAAAACAGGAATATCTCTTCCTCTGGAATCAGAGTAAAAATGAAAGAATGAGCAAAAATACAGTCACACAGTTTCCTTTTGAGAGTCAGTAATTTAGAAGTCTCACTTGATTGTTCACATTTCCTCTGTGAATAAGGATAATGTCTCTGTAAGGAGCATTTTCTCTGTGAGTGAGGAACTGCAGACGAACATGGAAGAGCGGGACTGGAGAGATTTGTGAGGAGTAAGTGTGAAGCAGCTGTCCCTGATAAGCATGGTGCACGTCTTTTTACAACATTTGACAACTCCTGTCCATCTACCAAATAAACGCCTACTACTCAGTGTTATCTCCCTTAAGATAATCAACCCCCTTCGCAACTTTAGTCATAAAAACATTGTGGTAGTCAGACATCTAAAATAGTTCCTCCATACTCAACCATTAGTGGTAATAAAAATAGTGTTAGTCTCTCAGTCGTGTATGACTCCTTCTGATCCCATGGACTGAAGCCTGTCAAGTTCCTCTGTCCATGGAATTCTGAAGTGGGTAGCTGTTCCCTTCTCCAGAGGAGCTTCCCAACCCAGGGATTTAACCAAGGTCTCCTGCATTGCAGGCAGGTTCTTTACCTGAGAATCTTTCTGAGATACCTGGGAAGCCCATACTCAACAATAGGTGGGAACAGACTATTAATACATAAACATCTTGGCTCAGTCTAAAAGAGATTATGCTGTGTGAAAGATCTCGGTGCCAATAGGCCACATACTGTATCATTCAATTTATGTACTATTTTCAACATGAAAACATACAGATGTTGAGAACAGATTAGTGACTGTCTTTTGTTAGAGATGGGGAGGATGGTGACTGCATTTAGAAAAGGACAAAAATACAAAATGTCCTTAAGGTAATGATACTGTTAATTCTGTAAATATGGTGGTAGTTACACAAACTTGCAGTTTTGGTAAGATTGCAAGGAATTATATAAACAGAAATGAGAGTACATAAAACTGATTAAATAGGGTTAGTGGATTGTAACAATATTAGTTTCCTAGTTTTGTGATCGCATGACGGTGTTGCAAAATCTTACCATTGGGGGTGGGGAATTGGTTACAGGGTATACAGTATCTCTGTAATTTTGGAGGATCTTCCTATTTACCTGTAATAATTTTAAAATAAAAACACATTTCAAAAAAGAGCTGCCAATGATACCCCCTCCTTCCTGATATATATATACCCTGTATAATCTTCTCAACCTAAGTGTGGACTGGACTTGGTGACTTGCTAAATGAATAGAATTTGACAAAAGTGATGGAATATCACTCCTAAGATGAAGTTGTAGAAGACTATGACTTCATCTTGTTAGCACTTAAAAAGATTATTTGGCAGCACCAGGTCTTAGCCACACGTGGAATCTTCAATCTTCATTGCAACAGGTGGGATCTTTTAGTCGTGGCATGTGGGATCTTTAGTTTATGGCAAATTAACTCTTAGTTGCAGCATGCGGGATCTAGTTCCTGACCAAGGATCAAACACTGACCCCCTGCATTGGGAGCATGGAGTCAGCCCCTGGGCCACCATGGAAGTCCCTTGCTAGCACTTTCTCTTTCTCTCTTGCCTGTTCACTTGCTCATTCTGATGAAATCAGCTGCTATGTTGTGATCTGCCCTTTGGAGAGAGTCTCATGGCAAGGAACCAAGGAGAGAGTCCTTAGGTTTGTATACAATGGGGGATTGAGCTCCTTAGTCCAACAGCCCATAGAGAACTAAATCTTGGAACAACAAGGTGAGCAAGCATAGAAGTGGATCTTCTCCCAGCTGAACCCTAAAGTGACAGTAGCGCTGTTAACTCCCTGATGGCAGCCTGGTGAGCGATCAGAACCAGAGGACCCAGCTAAGCTGTGCTTGGATTCTTGACATGCTGTGACATAATGAATACTGTTGTTCTGAGTCTCTGAATTGTAAAGTATTATATTATACAGCTATAGATAAGTAATACGGGATTGTGTCCTCCTTTAGGGATTAATCTTTGATTGCTATTGGTAGAGAACAAGGTGTAAGCCAGATGCATGGTGAGTTAAGAAGAAGTTTCTTAATAAGAAGAACCTCAGTAAAATGTAGATGCTTCAGTTAATGAATTCAAGCCTTATTTGGAATTTTGGAAGATTAACTAGCAATCTTCTTCTCCAATCTTCAAGTGAGATTTATGTTAAACAGAGCAGTTCTGTATTACCCTTTGTTATCAGTAAAATGAAGAATCTCAGACTGTTAGAACTAATCTTAACCTAGACTTCTTGTTCTCAATTAAGTACTTGAAGAGGAATTACATAAAGCAAGTTTTATCCTAATGGAAACAAAGGGATTAACCACCAGACTCACAGATACACACACACACACACACACACACACACACACACACACACACACACACATATACATATACAACTGAAGCTTTAAACACAGAAAGATCTTCTTTGCTTAGACAAGGGCTCACTATATTTTTCCCTGTTAATAGGGGACATTATTGCTTCACACAATATAGCTTAACCCTCTCAATAAATCCAAGATAGGCTTATCCTTCAAGAGAATACTGCTAATTAACAGAAAATTAACTATATCTCCCAGGTCTCATGCATATTTTATTTCTGTAAGGTTCAGTTCAGTTCAGTCGCTCAGTCGTGTCCAACTCTTTGTGACCCCATAAATTGCAACATGCCAGGCCTCCCTGTCCATCACCAACTCAGGGAATTCACTCAAACTCATTTCCATTGAGTCAGTGATGCCATCTAGCCATCTCATCCTGTTGTCCCCTTCTCCTCCTTCCCTCAATCTCTCCCAGCATCAGAGTCTTTTCCAATGAGTCAACTCTTCGCATGAGGTGGCCAAAGTACTGGAGCGTCAGCTTTAGCATCATTCCTTTCAAAGAACACCCAGGGCTGATCTCCTTTAGAATGGACTGGTTGGATCTCCTTGCAGTCCAGGGGACTCTCAAGAGTCTTCTCCAACACCACAGTTCAAAAGCATCAATTCTTCGACACTCAGCTTTCTTCACAGTCCAACTCTCACATCCATACATGACCACTGGAAAAACCATAGCCTTGACTAGACGGACCTTTGTTGGCAAAGTAATGTCGCTGTTTTTGAATATGCTATCTAGGTTGGTCATAACTTTCCTTCCAAGGAGTAAACATCTTTTAATTTCATGGCTGCAGTCACCATCTGCAGTGATTTTGGAGCCCCCCCAAATAAAGTCAGCCACTGTTTCCACTGTTTCCCCATCTATTTAAGGTTAGATGTCTGCAATAGTCACCTACACACGTTATCAAATGTCAGGAATAAGGAGACTCAGTGATTGTGTGCGCATGCTCAGTTGTGTCCGATTCATTGGTCAGCTTGAAAGTGAAAATGTTAGTTGCTCACTCTTTCCAACTTTTTGTGATGACATGGACTGTAGCCTGCCAGGCTCCTTTGTCCATGGGGTTTTCCAGGCAAGAACACTGGAGTGGGTTGCCATGCCTTTCTCCAGGGGACCTTCCTGACCCAGGGATAGAACCCAGGTCTCCTGCATTGCAAGCAGAGTCTTTACTGTCTGAGCCACCAGGAAAGCCCACTGGTCAGCTTAGATCATTACAATTAAGAATTTATTAGGACATTTTAAGGGAGATTTATCCACTTGGAAAAGAGTACAGATACTAGAGATTATCTCAGATGAAGATGCACTCTGAGAGGAAGAAGTATTTAAGTTCTTGATATATACTACGTGGATATGCATCCTAAAATAAAAATGTTGGGTTGTCTAGTTCAGGCTCATTTGTTCTTTTTATTGAGAATCTACCATAAGCCAGATCCTGTGCTAGAAAGTAAGGAGTGAACATAAGACATTTCTGAATTAGGCTAACAAGAGTTAAACCATAATAGCTGTGTCAATGTCAACTAGCAGATAGTGTCAGTCTAAAATGCAAAACATGAAGCACTATTATCTGTGTATGATATATGCATGAACCATTAATCCAATCTTTCTAAGCTCTTGGTGACATCCTGCTCATTGAATGGCTGGCATATTGTCTGTCTTGGTCTTGATTGGAATCATCCTTGTTCTGACCATCTTCAATTGATTCTATGAACATTTACTACTACTTTTATGGAGGAGTCTTTATGTTTGCTGCAAAAATAATTTCATTTCTCATTCAAAGTTGGTCAGATATTTAAATACTTACTACACTGGTTTCAGAGCTTTCCTGGTGGATCAGCTAGTAAATAATCTGCCTGCAACGCAGGATTCCTGGGTCAGAAAGATCCTTTGGCAAAGGAAATGGCAACCCACACCACTATTCTTGCCTGGAAAATTTCATGGATAGAGAAGCCTGGTGGGCTACAGTCCATGGGGTCTCGAAGAGTTGGGCAAAACTGAGTGACTAACACTTTCACTTTACATTGATTTCAGCTGTTATTTTTTTTCTCCTCTGCTTATATTTTTAATTTTAATATTTGGAATTAGAACTATTTGGGGGAGGGGTAAATTAAGGTAAACTCAACGCCAATGGCTTAAGTAAAAGCAAAGTGAAGCCAAACAAAAGCCAAACAAAAAATACCATTTATAGTTTCAAATGGAGAAGACCAAGAGTAGAAATAGCTTTAGTTGGCTACAGTGTTCAGGGCTCAGCCTTGCACTGTCTCATACTGTGCATTATGCTGAGGTGACACGATCCCAGGTGCTTTCATGGTGGCAATGTGACACAGGGGCTAGGAACATTTTTCTGCTACATAGTAAATACTTTCAGATTTTAAGACCAGTCATCCTGCATCAGAGCTATGCAACTCTGACATTGCAGTGCCAACACAGCCACAAATATATAAATAATTGGTATACTGAGTTCCAATAAAATTTTCTTTGCAAAAAGGGTTATATTTTGCTGAACCAGGGCATGATCTTGTTGTAGTTGCTGTTGTTGTTTAGTTGTTAAGTCTTATCTTTGTAATCCTGTGGACTGTAGCCAGCCAGGATTCTCCTTCTATAGGATTTTCTAGGTAAGAATACTGGGATGGACTGCCATTTCCTTCTCCAGGGAACCTTCCCCACCCTGGGATCAAACTTGTGTCTCATGCATTGACAGGTGGATTCTTTACCACTGAGCCACCAGGGAAGCCCACATGACCTTAAGCAGTACCTATTTTACGTCTCTCCTCCATCTCTGTCCATGTCCATCCATGTCTATCTCTCATCCCTGTCATCCAAGTTTCTCTTGTGGCTCAGATGATTAAGAGTCTGCCTGCAATGTGGGAGACCCAGGTTCAATCTATGAATAGGAAATTTCCCTAGAGAAGGAAGTGGCACCCCACTCCAGTACTCTTGCCTGAAAAATCCCATGAACAGAGGAGCCTGGTGGGCTACAGTCCATGGCATCACAAAGAGTCCAACACTACTAATAGACTTCACTTTCACTTTCTGCTGCTGCTAAGTCGCCTCAGTCGTGTCCAACTCCGTGTGACCCCATAGATGGCAGCCTACCAGGTTCCCCCATCCCTGGGATTCTCCAGGCAAGAACACTGGAGGGGGTTGCCATCTCCTTCTCCAATGCATGAAAGTGAAAAGTGAAAGTGAAGTAGCTCAGTTGTGTCCGACTGTTATAGACCCCATGGACTGCAGCCTACCAGGCTCCTCCATCCATGGGATTTTCCAGGCAAGAGTACTGGAGTGGGGTGCCATTGCCTTCTCTGTGACTTTCTTTCATCCATGTCCAAAAGAAAAGGATTCACCTAACCTATACACAGTTAAATAGTTAAATAAAAGTCAAGGGCCCCATACTTAGGTATTCCTCTTGGCACTAAACCTGAAGTGAGAAAGAGTGTTTAGCATGAAACAACAGAGGATGAGGATAGGTTCCCCATAGTGATTCTCCATAGAATGGGGACAGGGTCAAGGAGAGGTGAGTCCCATTGTCACCTGCATCATTCAGTGCAACCTCCTTTACGTGCTGCTGACTGCGCTCTGGCAGCCTGGGGAGATGAGTTCCATGATACTATCCAAATACCTGTACCTCTAAGAATTGTTCTATAATCCACTACATATTTTTCTATGATCCACGGGAGTGTCAAGATTTCCATTTTCAGTTTATTTTTATGTGTGGTGTTAGAGAATGTTCTGATTTCATTCTCTTACATGTAGCTGTCCAGTTTTCCCAGTACCACTTATTGAAGTGTGGTGCTTTTCTCTATTGTATATTCTTGCCTCCTCTTATATGTTATAGTAAATCATATTAATTTCATAAGATTCTTTCAATCAGATTTTTTTATGTCAAAATGCCAAAGCAGAGGTTTATTTCTCTATACATAGGGGAGGGTTAAGTGAGGTACCTGGTAAGGTACTAAATAAAAGTTACAGCCATTATAAAGCAGGTCACCAAATCTTTACCAGATTTTCTCTCTTATTTTTTCAGTTAACTCTAATATCATGTAAGCCTGATTACTCATCCCATTGTCGGTCTCCTCTCTGAAATTTCACCTCCCCATACTTCTTTTCTCCCTCAGACTCTGACACCCAAATCAAAAGAAAAAAAAAAGACTTCCAGTGTGCTGTACACATGAGAATTCTGACATGTGCCCATGATCTTAACACTATATTTGAGTCTTCTTTGAATCTTATGTCTTTTTGGAGTTCTGTACCTTGTAATTTCTATACGTGTATAATCATATGAATCAGCTGGATTATGTGTTAGAATGCAGAGTCCTGGTTCTTCCTCCAGACCTACTAAATTTGACCTAAATCAGGAGAGGACCCAGTGAATTGACGTTTTCAGCCACTGTCCCAGGAGATTCCAATAAACAGGCAAATATTACTTTAAATAATTTTGCTTTAACTTCTACCATATTTCACTAGCATTATATTTGGATTATAATTTAGACCTGGTCTTTAAAAATGTGATACAATTGTTGACATTTTCTGATATATCAGAGAGTAGTCTTTCAACATGACTACATATTAGAATCACTTGGGAGCTTTGAAAAATATCAGTGACTCGATTCAATCTCCTCCTCAAGATACTGACCAACCACATGGTAACAACCACTGGTGTAAGAAATGCTTACACTAAAACTTCTTGCAAGTTGTTCTTTGTCTCCCCCACACTTTTTTTTTTTTAGACCCAGACTTATTCAGCGCTGATATAATTAACTGAAAAAGTATTGTAATATCCTTTGCCACTCTAATTTTGGACAGTTCTAGAAAGTGATTTGTTCAATTAAAGGCGGAAAACAGCTCTTAAGGTGAAAAAAAAAAATGGCTCCACAGATAAAGAATGAAATGGTATCTGCCAATGAGAAGGACTACTAAGAGTTAGAAGATATGAATGGGAAGAACAAGTTGTATCTCTTCTGTCAACAAGCTGAAAGACAGTAACTCCGGGGGTAGATGTGGTGGGGCTGGACAGAGAGCGGAACTGCCTGATGAAGTCATGGTTTTCATGGATGCTGTTTAACTTTGACATCACATTAGTGTCCTTTGAGAGCCATCAAAATCCTGATGCTCACGATACCCCCAGGCCAATCACGTCAGATTTGGGCTATTGGAATCTAGGAAACGTACATGTATTTGAAATTCCCCAGGTAATTCCAGTGTGAAGCTATGATTTTGGAATCCTATTCTCATGATAAACAAGATAAATTTGACATGATTTGCAGGAATTAAAGGAAAATAGGAAAGATAATTATTTTGACTTTGATGCTAGGAATCCAGGGGATTCTGACCAGGAAAATAGAAATTCTATTATCCTTTGCTGTTTAGTTATATATTTATATGGTTAAGGAAAATAAAATTCATTTTGTTTTTAACTTTAATTTGCAGACAATGTTGTAATAGAAATTCTATGTTAGGTTGATTATTTCTCATTCGTCACTTGGCAGGGGTTTACATACTTTAATATTCTCTCAAAATGTTTTTGAAAGATAAACAATGACTATTTATAACATCATGTGTTTTGGACTAATATAAATTAAGAATAACAGTATCCCCTCACTTCATTCTATTAAATATAAATTCCTCAGAGAAATTATCTCTAACACAATGAAATAATAGCCTCCATAACATTCTTGCTCTTATTCCCCTTAATTTTTTCTTCATGGCACATATCAACACCTAACATTTTATGCATCAATTTTTGTTTCTCATTCCTACTTTTCTGAAAAGTATGCTTAGTAAAAGAAAAAAAGTTTCCTGCTTATATCAGGCAAGAGTGGATATTTAGAAGACACTAAATAAATATATACTAAATGAATCAATGGATGGAACAAAAACATCTACAAGAGCATGGACTGTCTTATTCCTCTTTTGTTCCACTATTAATCAGAGGTTGTTGGTTTTTTTTTAATCTAGTTACAAATATCCACAATTCCATGATAAGAGAGAGAATAGATCTGTTCCAAGGAAGCAAATTTAGTTGATTTAACTGAGCTAAGACTTCTTAAATTTATATAATCATACTCATTAATTCTCAATTATTTCCAAAGCTCTGGATAAGGTAGCAAGAAACTTAAGTCTTGCTGCCTGATACCTGTGATACTGACCTCACTTTATTCATTTCTGCTTCTATTCAAACCACTGCCTCCTAGCCAAGTTTAAAGTGTTATTAAAAAAAAAAAATCTAGATAAAAGAGTTGAACATCAACCACCCAATATAAAAGAAAAGTGTGATTCTCAAATTGTTTAAAAAAATAACTCATACAAGTAGTTAGTTCATTTCAAAATTTTATTCAGTTCATTAATACAGGATGACAAAGGGGTGATTCAATGATGATATGAGAAATACAGATTTATAAGGTCAGTGGAAAAAGAAATTTGGATTGAGATGGCTTGGTCTGATTAAAAAAAAATCTCATTAATATCCTACAAGGCAATAAGCTGTAACCTTTTATACTTTCTCTATCAAATGCGGAAAAAAAGTCACACCTGGTTCATTTTCCACAAATCAGTCTCTGACTTTACAGAGTTATAAGACATATGAGCCTTAATCAACTGTGAATAGTAAATCAAAATTATATCCCATGAGAAAATCAGATGACCCCCAGGAAGTCTTATTATAAAATAGTGTAGTAAAACATTTAAAGAAATTATGTAACTCTTTTTGCATTATTTCCAAGATTTGGTTATTCCCTGAACTAGGTAACTAGTCCTAAGTGGTGTGGTGGAAAAAATATACTAAGTGAAATAAGTCAGACAGAGAAAGACAAATAATGTACAATATCTCTTATATGTGAAAAAATTAAACTTGTGGATATAGCAAAAGTAAACAGACCCACAGAAACAGAGAACAAACCAGTTGTTAACCAGTGGGGAGATATAAGGGGAGAGGGGCAATATGGACAGGGAACTAAGAGGTACTAATTATCATGTAGAAAGTTAATAAGGTCCAGGGATATATTGTACAATACAAGGCATATAAATAAAGTTTATAGTAACAATAAATGAAATATATTAAAAAATTGTGAATCACTGTTTTATACCTGTAATTTATATAATATTGTACATCAACTGCATCCCAATTTTAAAAATGCATTAATTTTAAGAGGAAGAAAATTATGTTGAAACAGCAGAGATGCTATAATATTTAAGTATTTTGGAAAAAAAGTGTCCAAAGTCATCTCACTTGAAAAGCAATGAATATAACTTCTTTTTAATTACATGTGCCTCACCCTTCCCAGGTAATATAAAGATGAACAAAACATTTGAAAGTATTCTCAGATTCTCAGAAGAATTATGTTGTAAAATACATAGTGCTGCTTCTTTAAAAAATTAATCCAGCCATTTATATCTAGCTGTATATAATTGCCTAATATGCTTGTAATAGTCAATTTTTTATAATAACTTTAACTGGAGTATAATCTATAAAAGATTGAATCACAATATTTTATACCTGAGGCTAATATAATATTGCAAATCAACTCTATTTTCAATTTTAAAAAGTAAAAATTTGAAGAAAGCTTAAAACAAAACAAAACAAAAAAAAAAAACAGGTTTCCGGGCCACAAGAACAGGCTTTATCCAAGGTGCTAAAGAGTACTAAGATTTTTTCTGTTTTGGAGGACTTGGCTGGACATGACTTCCATCATTTCCTTTGTTGAATCTGTTGTCTTGGGCTCTGTGAAGCCCAGGGTTGAGTGCTGATACTTCCACCTTGAAGTCCTCCTACTCTATTATTTGTGACGTATACTAACACTTATCAGGCTTCCCTGGTAGCTCAGACAGTAAAGAATCTGCCTGCAGTGTGAGAGACTGGGGTTTGATTCCTGGGTCAGGAAGATTCCCTACAGAAGGGAATGGCAATCCATTCCAGTATTCTTGCCTGGAGGATTCCATGGACAGAGGAGCCTGGCAGGTTACAGTCCATGGTGTCGCACAGAGTCAAAGATGACTGAGCAACTAACACTTTGAATCATGCCCCATGTGCAAGTGCTTGTTCAGTGCTGTCTTCTAATGGTTACATGACTGTAAGCCAGGTCTTTCTCAAAACACTGCATGCCACTTGAGGTGTACATTTTACCTATCCTCTATAGAGTCAGGTAATGGGATTTAACTGACTATAAGGCCTCCTAGAGCAGGACCTCGACTCATCCATCTCTGGCCTAATTATAAAAAATGTGCAGAAAACCACTGCCCCCTTTTAAGGCCAAACTAAGGGGAAATTACAGTAAGTGAATTATTTACTTATAGCTTTCTCTTTCCTCACCTCTTCCGCCTTCTAGTCCTTCTCTTCTTTCCTGCCTGATACCCAGCAGTTTCCTTTGTTCTTAAGGGCAGTTAGTGTATCACCTGCCTCCTCTGGAAAGTGTTTAAGTCTCTGGATCTCTTACAGTCCACTAAGTGCAATAATTGCTATTTCCTTATTGGTCACGCTTCTTATTAAAATTTATATCTATATTAGGAAAAATGTTAAGTGTCAAGTATTTCATATGTTTGGCAGAAGGTTTATTATTATTTTATAAAGACATTGAAATACAAAATGGGTTGCTTAGCATCATGAAGTGGGTCAGGCTGGTATAATGGCTCTCATCCTTAACCTAGGGTTAATTCTGCTAGAAATGTGTATTTAGCACAGAATTTGTGGGCTCTGTAGTTAGGATGCCTGAGATTGACTTTGAACCTTGTCCTTGACTATCCTAGTGATTCTGAAACGTGGTTTCTGGACCAACACCATCAGCATAATGTGGCAATCTGTAGAAACAGATTCTTACACCCCACACTCTAGATCTTCTAAATCATCAACTTTTGAAGTAGAAACATATATTCTCTGTCTTAGTAAGTTTTCCAGATCATCCTCCATGATAAAGTCCAGGAACCAACAGACTACACTGTGTGTGCCAGCCTGAATAAGATGTTTAACTCCTTCAAGTAAATCAGCACTCTCATTGGGAAAAAGGGGTTAATAATACTACCACTACTTTGGCGGGAGTCCTACGGAATAAGTGGAAAAAGTCCATGTAAGTATCTTTGAATAGTTCTTTTCATAGAACTTACATAGAACTTACATCTTACTTACTAGCTGTTATACTCTGACCCTTGAGCCATCTATTATCAATTGCCTGGAACCTGATATGGCTTTGCCACTCTTCTCAACTTTGTCTCCTTTAACCCATATTCTTCAAAGTGGAGGAAGAAGTTCTAGAGAGAATAAATCAGTCAGTTTGGGGTCTAGGAAGTATGGATGCTACTAGTTCTATATATTATTAAAATTCTCTAACTCTTAGTTCCTCCACCATGAAATTGGGATGATAATTTCTTTGTGTGCTTGTTGAGAATACAATCTGACTGAAGGTGTAAAGCTTCTATAGTAGGGGGCATATTAGGTGTCCAATACTCATAGCTGCTTCTCCTTTGGATTTTGGACTTTTTTCCCTCTCATTGTAATTATGTGTGTTTTGTTTTACAATATTCTAGGGCATGATACTGGGCTTCCCCAGTGGCTCAGTGGTAAAGAATCCACCTGCAATGCAGAAGACACAGGTTCAATCCCTGGGTCAGAAAGATCTCCTGGAGGAGGGCATGGCAATCCACTCCATGGAGAGAGAACAGAGAACCCCATGGACAGAGAAGCCTGGTGGGCTACAGTCCACAGGGTCACAAACAGCCAGACACAACCGAAGTGACTTAGCACACAGTCACTCAAGGCATGATACAAGATGGAACCCAAGTTTTTCAAGTAGTTATTCCCCTTCTCAATAGATCCAAATTAGATGCTTCCTATCTAGTGGTCTTTTACGTCAGGTTTTCCAAGAAACAATCTGATATCAGAGTTTGTATGCAGCACGTTATTGGAAAGAGTTTTCAGAAACAGTACCTGTGTGGGAAAAAGGAAAGAAAGAATGTCAGAGGAGAAGTTGAACCACTATGTAAACACAACAGAGGTCTAAGACAACCCCAAGGGTAGTTATGAAGTTGAGACGGTTCTTCAAGAATTATCCTAGATTTAAACAAAATGCCCTAGCTCTTGTATCATTGCATCCACCAATGAAGAACATGGGCTGCTTAGGCGAAGGGACACATGAGTGCATGGGCCTAAAAGGGGTCCAGGGTGGCCCACCTAGTATCCATTATACTTAACTCTTATACCACTGTTTCCTGCTTGCTTCACAAAGTAAGTCAACTTAATCTGGAAAAGTTCCTCCAGGAGACTGGTTGTTCCCTTTCCCTGGAAAATCTCAGGAAAGTAAGATTAATAGGATGAACTACGACTTTGATGATGTAGCCCGTCTCAGGCCTGCAACTGACACACACCATCTCCCTTCATTCTCATTTCTTCCCATTGCAATACCTCCACTGGACTTCATGGCTTAAACAGTAGAGTATTACAGATCCTGGTCTCTTAGAGATCTGAGACTCTGCTATTGTGCACAGGAAATTCAAACAGATGTCCTCATTGGGTAACAGTCTCATGTCCTTCTAAAGTGGTCATCATTTCCTTATCTTCTGGTCTCTTGGCAAGAAGAGGTGGCAGTCATAACTTAAAATTTAATGGACTACTTATTGTGCCCCCTGTTTGAAGTATTTCCCCTGGGAACAAGGAACTCTAAATCCATAGAGACTAAAAGTGAAAAAAAGCACAAAAATTCTAGTGGGTAACTTGGAGTTATGGCAAGTGAGCCATTGCTACTTCCAACCCTTCATTCTGGAGCCAATATCCATTCTATCTACCGAAGACACAGCTCCTTATAATAGTTTTAGATTTAAGAAATATATTGCATCATGCAGATTGTTTCTCATCTTTGCAGTGTGTTTTCTCTATGTTGGTGCTTCAGACATACTTTCAAGTTGCTGTTCCATTGCTCTTTCCATTGCTCTTATACACCTTTGGGTGGCATAGTATATGACGGCATGAGTGGATCTCATGGTCATGGTACTACTGCTGGAACGTTGTGATAGAGATTGTTTGATTTAAGGTTAGATACCATGGAGGTGGATTAAAAACCTGGGTTTAAGCTCTTGGGTAGTATTTCTGGTTAAGGCAAACCATAGCCATTATAAAGCTCAACCCCAGAATATTAATAGATACCCATCTTGGAGTAGAGGGAGTCCACTGTAGTCAACCACCACCGGGTGCCTAGTTGTATTCATGAAAGAATGATGTTGTATCTGCAACTAAGAGTTAGTCTCTATTGCTGAAATGTTTGATATTCAGTAGCAGTAGACACTGTATGAGCACTGGCGAGGAGTATAGGCAGTTGAGTCCATGAAGAGCCTCCACCCTATAGCTATTGTATTCACAAGTCCATTGTGCAAGCACGGGGGTGGCCAGTGGCAGAAGCTGACAGCGAATGGTTGAATCACTCTTCTACAGTGTTTAACATGTGACACAATAATCTTCACCATTCACTCACTGCCCCATAGGTGCATTGACATGGTCTTTCCTTGTTTCTAGCATCACTGACTCGATGGACGCAGTCTGAGTGAACTCCAGGAGATGGTGATGGACAGGGAGGCCTGGCGTACTGCGACTCATGGGGTCGCAAAGAGTCGGACACGACTGAGAGACTGAACTAACTAACTAATATTCTGATCTTTTCTTCTCAGGAGGCTGGCCATCTGCCTAAGCCATTCACTGCTGCCCAGGAGTCCAAGTTCATTACTATGCTTATTACTGCCCATTGGAGGATTCCTCCCCACCGGTGTTTCCCTGAATTGAGCTATACTTTATTCTCAGTCATTCTGAGACTTGCATATGCATACTTTACTGACCTATCCACAGTAAGTGTTGGAACTTTTTCTTCCGCCATTCTTCATGCTGGGCCCGTCACCTTATTCTTAGTGCATCTAATATAGTCCTGCTCCTGATCTTAGGCTCAACCTTTAGGTTCTCTATCAGGGGCCTGTATCAGGCCAAGAACTGTTTTTCAAATGGTGTATATATTCTCTATTACATTGTAGACCTATGTGATATTCTATGAGATATCCAGATAGTTCAAAACCACTGGCACTATCTTATTGCTTAAGTTGGGAAAGTTGACATAGCCCTCATCATATTGCAATACTTTACTGGTGTCTCTAATTTTCACACTAATGCTCAAGTTGATAATCACCCTTAACCTTCCTTTTTATTAAGTGCAATCCTTGTCTTCAACAACAGTCATCCAGTTCCAATATACTTGCAATGACTGCTTCTGAATCTTTTGAATGCCTGATATAGTATGTTCATCCACCTTTAACTGACAGACTATTGTAACTCAGCTTCCATGAATACTTCACACTTTCATGATTGTAGCATGCCAGGGGTTACCAGTATATTCCTTACCACTAGCAACTGGGTCTTCATTGTGTGCAGTGTGGAAGGTAGTAAATCTCATTATATTTAATTTAAATGTACTTTTTAATAAAGATTTTGAAAGAAAATTCAAGAACAATAAAAATAACCTTTTCCTTGAAACTTCTGGGAACATGTCACCGATAGATCGTCTCATCACTGCCAAATAGTTTGTGTATTGCTTTACAAACAAGCATATTATCCTTTTAAGCTCAATACAACCATCACAATCAGGAACATAGCAGTGAAACATACTACCACCTAATCTTCAGACTCTATACAAATTTTATGAATTGTGCCATTAATCAGGCCCTTACAGCAAAAGTGTCCAATACAGAATCATTTACTGCATTTTGCTGCCATGTTTCTTCAGTTTTCTCTAGTCTGGAATAGTTCTTTCCTTGACTTTCTTGATATTGATGTTTTTGAAGATTATAGGGCAATTTATTTTGTAGGATGCATCTCAGTTTGGGTTTATTGGATGTTTCTTCCTCATTGGATTTGAGTTCTACAGTGTAATTTGGAAGAAATGTCAGAGTGATGCTATTATTCATTATATCATACCAAGTAGTGTACAAATTTGATTTGTTCCTTTGCTAGCTGAATTATTTGAATCCTTGAAAGGATCTCCATTATAAAACTGCTCTTTTATTCTTTGGTGTTAATAGGTATTTCATTAGGAGATACTTTTGCTCTAAATACATATGCCACTTTAAACTTTTAATTAATTAATTAATATCACTACATACTTATGAATTCATATTTTATTCATTGGTTTTAATTTGTTATTACTACTACTGATGCTCAGTTTGTTCCAGATTTTGCCAGTGGAGCCCCTTCAAGCTGATTTTTTTGCTCTATACATCTCATCTGGAGAAGGAAATGGCAACCCACTCCTGTACTCTTGCCTGGAAAACTCCATGGACAGAGGAGCCTGGTAGGCTACTGTCCATGGGGTTGCTAAGAGTTGGACATGGCTGAGCGACTTCGCTATCACTTTTTACTTTCATGCATTGGAGAAGGAAATGGCAACCCACTCCAGTGTTCTTGCCTGGAGAATCCCAGGGATGGGGGAGCCTGGTGGGCTGCCATCTATGGGGTCCCACAGAGTCAGACATGACTGAAGCAACTTAGCAGCAGTAGCAGCGTATATCTCATCATCTTGAGTAATTTTTATTTTGTCTCCGAAAGGTGTTCCTCATTCATCTGTTGTACATCATCTGTGTCAGTCCTGGAATTAGTTATTTCTCTAAGTTGTTCTGGTTCTTTTGTGTGGAGAATTAAATTTAGGAGCAAAATTGTGTGTGGGTGTTAAGTATACACATTGCTATTGGGGTGTCACTATTAGGCCCTCTCACTAAACAGGGCTAGAGAATGTGTGTGGAAATGTATATATTTAAATATTTAATATATAAATATAAAATTGTAACTACATATATTATAAATATATATTAAGTATATATTTCTATATATGTTATCTAAAATATATATATAATTATAAATATATATTATAACACAGGTGCATACTCAGGCTTCCCAGTGGTGGATTAATAAAGAATCTGCCTGCCAATGCAGGAGACTCAGGAAATGAGAGTTCAATCCCTGGGTTGGGAAGATCCCCTGGAGCAGGAAATGGCAACCCGCTCCAGTATTCTTGCCTAGAAAATTCCGTGGCCAGAGGAACCTGGTGGGCCATAGTCCAAAAGGGTTGCAGACAGTTGAACATGACTGAGCACGTATGCATAATATCATAGCCATTATATCATTATATAATTATATTTATATAGAGAATATATACTCATATGCTCGGTATATTTGCTTATTTGATCAGCCCCTCTCTATATAACTATTTCCTGCCTCCTTTCAACACCCAGGCAGACACCCTGCCTAACTCACTTTGGCCCGAGTCCAAGCTTCTGTTGTATCACCACTTACACAAACACCCTCCTCACTGGGTTTCTAAAACCGTTACTGGACTTGAATTGCTGCATTAGCCCTGGAGGGATTTCTTCTTACCCTTCCCCAGCTTCATCTGTCCATGCTGGGCTGACCTCCCACAGCTCCAAGCTAAATCCCTTCCCACTTCAGACATCCTGTTCAGGCCAACCTCCTCATGTCTTCCTCACCCCACTGAGCCTCTGACTCTTCCCCTTGCCCCATCTTCTGCCTGAATGCTGTGTTGAATTTCTGCATTGCTCATATTCTAACTCCTGGTGCTTGGGACCCCTCGTCCTTACATCTTTCTCATTTTGCTTCACTGTCAGTTACTGCCTAGTTAAGGGTCCATATTCAAGGAAAACTTAAGAACCGACACTCCTTGCCTGGGAGTCTGGAGTGACTTATTCTGAGATGAAAAGTTGCTTGCAGGAATTTTCTTGTTATTCCTGAAATAACACCTCTGAGGGATTGAGAGAGGCATTCAAGGTCAGAGGAGGCTCTGCAGCTTTTGTTTCTTTAGTATTGTCCTGAACCAAAGTATGCATATGAGGTCTTTGACCTGTCACATCAGCCAGTCTTTGAATGCCTACTCCACCCACAGAGGTGGGAACTTGAGGATGATTAAGTCTTCCTGAGAGGAGAATTTGAGCAACAAACCACAGTATCCACTAGATTTGGCTTCTGAAGCTGGATCATTATAGAAAGAATCAATTGAGTTAGCTTTCCAAAATCAATATTCTTAGACTACGTCCCCAGAGAGTGTATTTCAGTAACACTTGGACAGGGCCTACGGGATCTTTTTTTTTTTTTTTTAGTCTCCAGATGATTCACTATTTGTCCTGTTTAGCTACAGCTGGACTTAGTTAAATATAATGATTTTCTGTGGCTGAGATTTTTGTTTTCATAGTAGGCAGAAGGCACTTGAACTTCACAGCTTTAAGTTCCCAGAACTGTTCTCTTGGTTGCACTTCATGCCTTCTCTCCTGATGACTGAGGGACAGTGAGTTGTCTTCTGTGGTCATGAAATGATATTGCTTCAAAAGTGACCACTCTTGTCATTCACATCACACAAGAGATCAGTGTTACGTGTTTCAGTGTCTTTGTGTCGGCTTTAATGTAGTACATCAAATATTCTGTAGTTGTTTAAAAAAAAAAAAAGCTGTAGATTGTGTATTGTATAGTTCCTACTTCCGTACATGTTGAAAATCATGTCACTGATGCTTTCAATTCTGTTATTGGTTCAGCACAAGACATGTTTGCTGATAACCTTTTTCTACTCTCAGAAGGTTCTTATGAATGTGATCCAGATGGGAGTCATCTTAGACCAGACACAACCCCGTAGCATGGATGCCAAGACATCGCCAAGCCTTTTAAATGGAGAAACAGCAAGAGGGATCCAGTGTCCTTGTGACTTTTTAGAAGTTCTTTGCAGGGAAAGCTAAGGTGTGCACGATAGCACTGCATATAGATCCTTTATTCTCAGAAAGTTCACTGAGCAGAATGAACAAGACAGGAGCAAGGAAGAGCTCCTGGAGGACTCATTTCCACAGCTAGGTGAATGTCTGAAACTGTGGCAAGTCTAGAGAAACTAGAGATCTTTGAGCAAAAGTTCTAAACAGTATGAGCAATTGTAGAGATTTCCATGCTATTTCTCTACCCAATTAAACCTCATGTTCTCTCTGTGGTGGTGGTAGTCCACCACCCATAATCATCTAGTACCAACAGATTTATTTTGAATTTTATGCCACTTCATAAAACATATCTTGGAAACATTCTGAAAGGCTTCCCTCCATGAGGATAGCCCTCCTTCCTTCCTATCTTCTCCAGTTTGTAGCACAGTACAGGTTCTACTGGGTCTTCCCTGATGACTCAGTGATAAAGAATCTACCTGCTAATGCAGGAGATGTAGGTTTGATCCCTGGGTTAGGAAGATTTCCTGAAGAAGGAAATGGCAACCCATTTTCCAGCGTTGTCTGGAAAATTCCACAGACAGAGAAAGCTGGTGGGCTACTTGCAAAAGAGTTGGATATGTGTTAGCAACTAAACAACAATAACAGGTTCCAGAGAGCAAACTTCGAGTATTAAAAAGCATTATAAGAGAAATCTCATGCACTATGTATTAATAGTTGATTAACATCCGTTTTTTGTTAAGGCTTCCAAAGAAAGATTTTCAAACTAAGTTGGGAGATCCCCCTGTATGTTATGAAATTTTTATCTAGATATATTCTTGAGAACATGTAGACCTTAAAAATAATGACCTGTGTTTCCGACAGAAAGAGATCTTTATTTCATCCATCAGCTATTCAATGCATTGTGAATTTTCTTTGCGTGTTATTTCTCAGTATAGAATTGTGGAATCCAAAGTGTGAAATACATTATTCATCTATTGTGCTGAAAAGATAAATGGCAATTGACATTTTGTACACATCAAAGTTTCTTATTTCTAGTCATTCATACAGTAAGTATTTATTTGATTTTTACTGTACTGGAGGCACTATGTGAGATGCTGGGGAAAGTGAAGATGTTTAGATCCAAGGTTAATTGCTGAATGGCTTTTGAATCTCCTTTGACTATCTTTAAACATCAAAACAATATTTTCTAAATTATTTTTCTAAAGTGAAATAAGGTAACTAAATTATAACAAGATGTAATTAAAAAAAAAAAAAAACTTTTGTTTTTCCTCAGTAATTAGGAAGACAAAAAGCTGACTGAAATCAATTGAAAGGAAAAACAACTATCTTTACCAATTTTCCCTAAGAATGTAGCAAAAATTTTGCAGAAAAAAATGAAAATTAATCCAGAGGGACTGAAATATTTGAGATTTCACAATAGTTCTGAAAAGTCAGGGTTTTATAGTGATATTTGTGACAGACGGAACTGAATGAGGATTAGAAATAAGATTCAGTTCAGATAATGAGGATTGGAAATAAGATTTAGTTCAGATTCAGTCAAGGAGGGCTTCCCTGGTGGCTCAGAGGTTAAAGCGTCTGACTTCAATGCGGGAGACCTGGGTTCGATCCCTGGGTCAGGAAGATCCCTTGGAGAAGGAAATGGCAATCCACTCCAGTATTCTTGCCTGGAGAATCCCATGGATGGAGAAGCCTAGTAGATTACAGTCCACGGGGTCGCAAAGAGTCGGACATGACTGAGCGACTTCACTTCACCTTACCTCACCTCACCTCAGTCAGGGAAATATACTGGAGAATATTATCGACAAAGTGGAGAACATCACATATAAAGAAACATGTTCCAGATAAAAAGGCTTTAAAAAGCTCAGTTTTGAATATCAGATCTGTTAATTTTCTCTTCCTGTGTAATAAGCTACTATAAACTTAGTAATGTAAACAATACATATATATTACCCCATAATTTTGGGGGTTAGAAGTTTGGGTGAGGTCAATTGGGTCCTCTGCTCAAGTGCTCCTCAGATTGCAGTCAAGGTGTTAGGTAAGCCTGGGATCTTGTCGAGGGTTGGAAAATCTTTTGGAAATTCATGTAGTTGTTGGAATTCACTTTGCAGATGTAGAGCTCATGGAGGCTGTATCTTCAAGGTCAGCCCTTCTCTTTTAAAGGGCTCAGTTGATTAGGTCATGTCTACACAGGATATGGCAAAAGGAGAAGTGGGGGCAGAGGTTGAGATGGTCAGAAGTATCACTGACTCAAGGAACATGAATTTAAGTGAACTCTTTTAGATAGCAGAAGACAGAGAAACCTGGCTGACTATAGTCCATGGGGGTTTCAAAGAGTCGGATGAGAGGTACTGGCAGAACAACAATACAGGATGATCTCTAGTTTGATTAATTCACAGTCAACTTATTAATAACCTAATCAGTCATGTGATATCCTGTCTTGCCAGGGAAGGGTATTATACAAGATATGCAAATCAGGGTCTGGGAAATCTTAGAATTCTACCTACTGGATTATCTGAAACATTTTTAAGGAAAAGAAACCACTAATTAAATTCTAGATAAATATGGGATAAACTCTTTGGAATTTGAATTTTTTCTGCTTTTACTCATTGAATGTCTTGACTGTTTTCACCCAAAGCAACCAGCTCAACTTATGATCAATCCATCTTCAGTTTCAGCCAATCTGCCTAATCTAGCTGTATTTGTCATCTGTCTGTGAGCTATAGACAGTATCCAAAGAATTTTCTCTAAGGGCTAATTTCCCTTCAGAGTAATGAGAAGGCCAGTAGGAAATTCAGCATATAATTAGCAGATGGAGACTGTGATATACTCATTCTTTGAGTTATTCAGTGCACAATCTCTGTTTCTGGCTCCATACCCTTTGACAGCTGATCCATGAACCACAGAGTAAAACTGTCAAGAAATCAGAATAGAGCGACTTCTCTTCATGCATAGAGTATTGCCATATGTTGCCAGAGAAATCAATCAGAGATTCCTATTTTGTGTGTGTGTGTGTGTGTGTGTGTGTGTGTGTGTGTGTGTGTATTTCTACCATCCTTCCTTTCACAATGAACAGGTCTTGAGAGAGTCTTATCCTCCTTAAGTATGCAGCAAAAGATATACCAGCTCAAGGAAAATAGCAATCTTTATGTCTCCTCTGACCACTTGCTTCTTTCCATATATTGCTGACAAGTGGCATATCTTAAATTCCTTTTCCTACTCTCTTCTTCACATGACTAATTTCTACACATGGCCAGTACCTCCTAATGTGATGGAATCAAACTTTATTTCTGACTAAGCCTCAATTTTAATGCTGCCAGGCTGCTTTGTTATAAGAAGACTGGACTGAGCAGGATTTCCATTGCTCAGCTCAGCATAATCTAAGCTGTTTCCTGGCTGCAGAGTTACCATACAAAATGGAGATCAGGCAGAATTCCAGGAGCCAGAGTCACAACACCTGGCAGCTAGCTGTTTTGCCAGAGCACCAAGGAATGATGGAATTAAGAAGTGCTATAGTCAGCTCACATAATGAAGATAAAAATGATAATTAGCCTTGTGGTAATTTGAATTATTCAACTAAATCTTAGTTTCTCTGTAAGATGGTTCTAGCAATCGATTGTGAATAGTTGAATCTGTTGGGATTTTGTCATTTTAAGAAATGGGGAGGGTAATGGCATTTTTTTTAAAATGAAAATAAATTAACATAATTTTATATGTAGAAATTGCAGTCCATGTAGAGCCTGAGCATTAGGCATGGTCCCAAGTAAAATTCAGTAGAAATGAGCAAACCACAGCTCTTAAGCAACCTGAGCACATCTTGTCCTAACTTAACCACAGAAAAATTATCTGTTAAAGTCATGTATACCTAAAGGTGAGCTGACATTATGAAAGTAGCCATCTTATGCTTTTTATAATTTGTGGTCTTTTCTTAAATATTGTTAAAAATTATAACTAACAGCTTAACTTTCAATTAAAGCGATTGATAAAAACACTCATATGTATTTTATCTGAGCTGTAACTGCTGAAGGATCTGATGATGGGCAAGTTTGTTTTGTCACACTGTCAATCTGAGTTCTAATTCATCACACAGTAATGAATAACCAATTCCAAATCTTTCAACAAATTCTCAGCATCTGTAGGATTTGAGTGGGAGCCTCAAGCCCAAAAAGGGGTTTTAGTAATCAGAAAATAAAACTGAGTCTTTATTAGAAAATTGTTCAGATAGGGATCTAAAATGACTTTGAGTAAATCCATGCCCATTCAATTGTTGTTGAGGGAAGTTCAGTGGTAAGTGATTTTAAGAGGTCATCTGTTATAAATGGAAGTGTGCATATAAAATAATCTGAGACCAAAATGTCACATATATATTTACCAATAAAGAGCACAAAGAACCCAGACACTGGGGAGGAAAAATTATTTGAAGTAATTATTCTAAATATTTCCACAAATTGTGAGTCTATATCATTTCATGATTAGTAGCAGGGCTCTGAATAAGAACTGACTGAAATTCTATCGTGTCTCTGCAATTTGCTAATTGTGTATCCTTGGCAAGTTTCCTAAATTTTCTGTGCTTCATTTCTTAATGTGGAATAATGGGGACACTAAATGGTATCTTCCCCATCAGAATACTGGGAGAATTAAGTGGATAAATACACATGAGATGCTAACTAGAATGCCTGGAACATGGCATGTGTGCATGAGACACACATGTGTGCCTGGAACACGGCATGTGTGCCTGGAACATGGCATGTGTGTCTGGAACATGGCATGTGTGCCTGGAACACAATGTGTGTATGTGCCTGGAACAAGGCATGTGTGCCTGGAACACAATGTGTGTGTGTGCCTGGAACAAGGCATGTGTGCCTGGAACACAATGTGTGTGTGTGTGTGCCGGGAACAAGGCATGTGTGCCTAGAACACAATGTGTGTGTGTGCCTGGAACAAGGCATGTGTGCCTGGAACACAATGTGTGTGTGTGTGTGGCCTGGAACAAGGCATGTGTGCCTGCAACACAATGTGTGTGTGTGCCTGGAACAAGGCATGTGTGCCTGGAACACAATGTGTGTGTGTGCCTGGAACATGGCATGTGTGCCTGGAACACGGCATGTGTGCCTGGAACACAATGTGTGTGTGTGTGTGTGTGTGCCTGGAACACAATGTGTGTCTGTGTGTGCCTGGAACATAGCATGTGTGCCTGGAACAATATGTGTGTGTGTGCCTGGAACAAGGCATGTCTGCCTGGAACACAATGTGTGTGTGTGCCTGGAACACGGCATGTGTGCCTGGAACACAATGTGTGTGTGCCTGGAACACAATGTGTGTGTCTGTGTGTGCCTGGAACACGGCATGTGTGACTGGAACACAATGTGTGTGTGTGCCTGGAACCCTGGAACACGGCATGTGTGCCTGGAACACAATGTGTGTGTGTGTGTGCCTGGAACACGGCATGTGTGCCTGGAACACAATGTGTGTGTGTGTGTGCCTGGAACATAGCATGTGTGCCTGGAACAAAATGTGTGTGTGTGCCTGGAACAAGGCATGTCTGCCTGGAACACAATGTGTGTGTGTGCCTGGAACACGGCATGTGTGCCTGGAACACAATGTGTGTGTGTGCCTGGAACACAATGTGTGTGTGTGCCTGGAACACAATGTGTGTGTCTGTGTGTGCCTGGAACACGGCATGTGTGACTGGAACACAATGTGTGTGTGTGCCTGGAACACGGCATGTGTGCCTGGAACACGGCATGTGTGCCTGGAACACAATGTGTGTGTGTGTGTGCCTGGAACACGGCATGTGTGCCTGGAACATAATGTGTGTGTGTGTGTGCCTGGAACACGGCATGTGTGCCTGGAACACAATGTGTGTGTGTGCCTGGAACACGGCGTGTGTGCCTGGAACACAGCATGTGTGCCTGGAACACAATGTCTGTGTGTGCCTGGAACACGGCATGTGTGCCTGGAACACGGCATGTGTACCTGGAACACAATGTGTGTGTGTGTGTGCCTGGAACACGGCATGTGTGCCTGGAACACAATGTGTGTGTGTGCCTGGAACACGGCGTGTGCGCCTGGAACACAGCATGTGTGCCTGGAACACAATGTGTGTGTGTGCCAGGAACACAATGTGTGTGTCTGTGTGTGCCTGGAACACGGCATGTGTGCCTGGAAAAAATGTGTGTGTGTGTGCCTGGAACACGGCATGTGTGCCTGGAACACAATATGTGTGTGTGTGCGCCTGGAACACGGCATGTGTGCCTGGAACAAAATGTGTGTGTGCCTGGAACACGGCATGTGTGCCTGGAACACAGCATGTGTGCCTGGAACACAATGTGTGTGTGTGCCTGGAATAAGGCATGTGTGCCAGGAACACAATGTGTGTGTGTGCCTGGAACACAATGTGTGTGTGTGCCTGGAACACGGCATGTGTGCCTGGAACACAATGTGTGTGTGTGTGTCCCTGGAACAAGGCATGTGTGCCTGGAACACAATGTGTGTGTGCACCTGGAACACGGCATGTGTGCCTGGAACACAATGTGTATGTGTGTGTGCCTGGAACACGGCATGTGTGCCTGGAACACAATGTGTGTGTGTGTGTGTGCCTGGAACAAGGCGTGTGTGCCTGCAACACAATGTGTGTGTGTGCCTGGAACACGGCATGTGTGCCTGGAACAAAATGTGTGTGTGTGCCTGGAACACGGCATGTGTGCCTGGAACACAATGTGTGTGTGTGTGTGCCTGGAACACGGCATGTGTGCCTGGAACATAATGTGTGTGTGTGTGTGCCTGGAACACGGCATGTGTGCCTGGAACACAATGTGTGTGTGTGCCTGGAACACGGCGTGTGTGCCTGGAACACAGCATGTGTGCCTGGAACACAATGTCTGTGTGTGCCTGGAACACGGCATGTGTGCCTGGAACACGGCATGTGTACCTGGAACACAATGTGTGTGTGTGTGTGCCTGGAACACGGCATGTGTGCCTGGAACACAATGTGTGTGTGTGCCTGGAACACGGCGTGTGCGCCTGGAACACAGCATGTGTGCCTGGAACACAATGTGTGTGTGTGCCTGGAACACAATGTGTGTGTCTGTGTGTGCCTGGAACACGGCATGTGTGCCTGGAAAAATGTGTGTGTGTGTGCCTGGAACACGGCATGTGTGCCTGGAACACAATATGTGTGTGTGTGTGCCTGGAACACGGCATGTGTGCCTGGAACAAAATGTGTGTGTGTGCCTGGAACACGGCATGTGTGCCTGGAACACAGCATGTGTGCCTGGAACACAATGTGTGTGTGTGCCTGGAATAAGGCATGTGTGCCAGGAACACAATGTGTGTGTGTGCCTGGAACACAATGTGTGTGTGTGCCTGGAACACGGCATGTGTGCCTGGAACACAATGTGTGTGTGTGTCCCTGGAACAAGGCATGTGTGCCTGGAACACAATGTGTGTGTGCACCTGGAACACGGCATGTGTGCCTGGAACACAATGTGTATGTGTGTGTGCCTGGAACACGGCATGTGTGCCTGGAACACAATGTGTGTGTGTGTGTGTGCCTGGAACAAGGCGTGTGTGCCTGCAACACAATGTGTGTGTGTGCCTGGAACACGGCATGTGTGCCTGGAACAAAATGTGTTTGTGTGCCTGGAACACGGCATGTGTGCCTGGAACACAATATGTGTGTGTGTGTGCCTGGAAAACGGCATGTGTGCCTGGAACACAATGTGTGTGTGTGTGTGTGCCTGGAACATGGCATGTGTGCCTGGAACACAATGTGTGTGTGTGCCTGGAACACGGCGTGTGTGCCTGGAACACAGCATGTGTGCCTGGAACACAATGTCTGTGTGTGCCTGGAACACGACATGTGTGCCTGGAACACGGCATGTGTGCCTGGAACACAATGTGTGTGTGTGTGTGCCTGGAACACGGCATGTGTGCCTGGAACACAATGTGTGTGTGTGTGGCCTGGAACACGGCATGTGTACCTGGAACACAATGTGTGTGTGTGCCTGGAACACGGCGTGTGTGCCTGGAACACAGCATGTGTGCCTGGAACACAATGTGTGTGTGTGCCTGGATCAAGGCATGTGTGCCTGGAACACAATGTGTGTGTGTGCCTGGAACACGGCATGTGTGCCTGGAACAAAATGTGTGTGTGTGCCTGGAACACGGCATGTGTGCCTGGAACACAGCATGTGTGCCTGGAACACAATGTGTGTGTGTGCCTGGAATAAGGCATGTGTGCCAGGAACACAATGTGTGTGTGCGCCTGGAACACAATGTGTGTGTGTGCCTGGAACACGGCATGTGTGCCTGGAACACAATGTGTGTGTGTGTGTCCCTGGAACAAGGCATGTGTGCCTGGAACACAATGTGTGTGTGCACCTGGAACACGGCATGTGTGCCTGGAACACAATGTGTGTGTGCCTGGAACACGGCATGTGTGCCTGGAACACAATGTGTGTGTGTGTGTGTGTGCCTGGAACAAGGCGTGTGTGCCTGCAACACAATGTGTGTGTGTGCCTGGAACACGGCATGTGTGCCTGGAACAAAATGTGTGTGTGTGCCTGGAACACGGCATGTGTGCCTGGAACACAATATGTGTGTGTGTGTGCCTGGAACACGGCATGTGTGCCTGGAACACAATGTGTGTGTGTGTGTGCCTGGAACATAGCATGTGTGCCTGGAACAAAATGTGTGTTTGTGCCTGGAACAAGGCATGTCTGCCTGGAACACAATGTGTGTGTGTGCCTGGAACACAATGTGTGTGTCTGTGTGTGCCTGGAACACGGCATGTGTGCCTGGAACACAATGTGTGTGTGTGCCTGGAACAAGGCATGTGTGCCTGGAACACAATGTGTGTGTGTATGTGCCTGGAACACGGCAAGTGTGCCTGGAACACAATGTGTGTGTGTGCCTGGAACACGGCGTGTGTGCCTGGAACACAGCATGTGTGCCTGGAACACAATGTGTGTGCGTGCCTGGAACACGGCATGTGTGCCTGGAACACGGCATGTGTACCTGGAACACAATGTGTGTGTGTGTGTGCCTGGAACACGGCATGTGTGCCTGGAACACAATGTGTGTGTGTGTGTGCCTGGAACATGGCATGTGTGCCTGGAACACAATGTGTGTGTGTGCCTGGAACACGGGCGTGTGTGCCTGGAACACAGCATGTGTGCCTGGAACACAATGTGTGTGTGTGCCTGGAACAAGGCATGTGTGCCTGGAACACAATGTGTGTGTGTGCCTGGAACACGGCATGTGTGCCTGGAACACAATGTGTGTGTGTGTGTGCCTGGAACAAGGCATGTGTGCCTGGAACACAATGTGTGTGTGTGCCTGGAACACGGCATGTGTGCCTGGAACACGACATGTGTGCCTGGAACACAATGTGTGTGTGAGCCTGGAACACGGCATGTGTGCCTGGAACACAGCATGTGTGCCTGGAACACAATGTGTGTGTGTGTGTGCCTGGAACACGGCATGTGTGCCTGGATCACAATGTGTGTGTGTGCCTGGAACAAGGCATGTGTGCCTGGAACACAATGTGTGTGTGTGCATGGAACAAGGCATGTGTGCCTGGAACACGGCATGTGTGCCTGGAACACAATGTGTGTGTTTGTGTGCCTGGAACACAATGTGTGTGTGTGCCTGGAACAATGCATGTGTGCCTGGAACACAATGTGTGTGTGTCCCTGGAACACAATGTGTGTGTGTGCCTGGAACACGGCATGTGTGCCTGGAACACAATGTGTGTGTGTGTGTGTACCTGGAACACGGCATGTGTGCCTGGAACACAATGTGTGTGTGTGTGTGCCTGGAACATGGCATGTGTGCCTGGAACACAATGTGTGTGTGCACCTGGAACACGGCATGTGTGCCTGGAACACAATGTGTGTGTGTGTGTGCCTGGAACATGGCATGTGTGCCTGGAACACAATGTGTGTGTGTGCCTGGAACATAGCATGTGTGCCTGGAACACAATGTGTGTGTGTGCCTGGAATGTGGCATGTGTGCCTGGAACATGGCACGGGTGCCTGGCACGCGGCATGTGTGCCTGGAACACAATGTGTGTGTGTGATTGGTGACTCTTCGTGACAGCATGGATTGTAGCCCACCAGGCTCCTCTGTCCGTGGAATTTTCTAGACCAGAATAATGAAGTGGGTTGCCATAGCCTCCTCCAGGGGATCTTTCTGAACCAGGAATTAAACGTGCGTCTCCTGCATCACCTGCATGGCCAGCAGATTCTTTGCGCTGAGCCACTGGGGGAAGACTGAGACACAATAATGACACGTTAAGTGTTAGTTGTTATTTTCATTATGTGTAGGCTCTGTTTTTGTTAGACTGAACCTTCAAGGGCCGTGTGCTGTGTGCCTGGCATGAGGCTAGGATTCAGAAATACAACAATGAATGAGAAAAGGCCATGTCCATACAGAGCTTACCTTTTACCGGGGAAAACAGTAGCCCAGTGAGTACTCATGTATCAGAATCACAGGGAGAGCTTGTTTATGGTTGGGCCCAACCTGTGGAATTCCCGAATTAGTGTGTTTAGGGTGAAGTCTGAAAACACACATTTCTGACAAGTCCACAGGTGATGCTGACCCTGCTGGCTTGGAGGCCAAATCTGAGAACGTAGCCTAACAGATAATTTCAATATAATGGAGTTAATTTAGATATAGACAGGGTGTCACTGTAATAGTGCCACTTGGACTAACACGGGGATTTCAAAGACTATAACAAGATGATGTCCAAGGTGATTCCTGAAGGCTAAATAGTAACCAGATGAGCATTAAGAAATGTGGAAAAACACAAGAAGCCCTGTTGCATGCAGGAAGCTTTCTGGCACTCTTTTAGGAATACTCCTTTATGATCCAAATATGATTTACTCTCTTTCCAAAAACATTTAAAATAGTTCTCTGATATTTATATTTTCATAAGGCATACCAGTGTGAAATATTTTTGCCTTGAAAAGTGGATTTTAAAAATATAAAGTAAAAGCAACATATAATTTAAATTTTGATCTAGAAGATTAAATTCTAATATCTATATCTCATTCATATTTTTAATAATAAGTTTAAATTTTGTTGGCATGTATTTTTGTAACTGTTAAAGTTTTGTGTAATTATGAAATGTGAAGCAAAATATTATCTTATTGCTTGTAATTTGTGTCTGTGGTATAGCAGTGTAAAGTAACTGTTCAAAATAGGTGTTCATTTTTGAGACTAATGCCTTTATTGTTTTGTAAAAAATATTGCATTTGTTTTGTATCTATTTTATTGTTTTATTTAATTTGTACTTTTGGGAAAATAAAAAGGGTAGATTTTTAAAAGCAGATCCACAAAAGGGTAGATTCTACCACAAATTTTCACTATCTAGGAGTAACTAATATTAATATTTAGTATCCAAAAATTCGGCTATTTCTCTATTAAAGACTCAAGGCAAGAAGCATGGAAATATTTAAAATATTAGCTTATACTATGTATTATTTTCTTTTAAATTATACTATTTTTATCTAAATTTATCAAAGTAAAGCACTGAAATGAAACAAACATTGCTAATATTTTGAGTAAACAGTAAATTCCTTCAGTATAAGAAATATTAGGTTTTGAAAGATTCCTAAAGATTTAGTCAGTTCAGTCGCTCAGTTGTGTCTGACTGTTTGAGACCCCTTAGACTGCAGCACGCCAGGCTTCCCTGTCCATTACCAACTCCCAGAGCTTACTTGAACTCATGTCCATAGAGTTGGTGATGCCATCCAACCATCTCATCCTCTGTCATCCCCTTATTCTCCTGCCTCCTGCTTTCCCAGCATCAGGGTCTTTTCCAATGAGTCAGTTCTTTGCATCAGGTGGCCAAAGTATTGGAGTTTCAGCTTCAGCACCAGTCCTTCCAAGGAGTATTCAGGACTGATTTCCTCTGGGAGATTAGGAAAAGGAAAAAAAAATTTTTGAGAGTGTAATTATACTGCTTCAACTTTAGAGTATATTTATTGAATTTTACATATGAATGATAAGGAAATTAGTATACTTTATCCAACCTTCTTCGTCTTTACCCTTACTCTGATTTCTGTTACTCATTACTATTTTTCCATGGTTGATTTTTTAATAATATTTATATCATCTTTGCATTAGGTAGTAAACTTTCAGCAGTCAAGGAATGAAATCACAGTGGCTTACATAATTAAAAACGCTTATCACTCAGGTGCACTGGACGGATCTAGAGTTGACTGCAAACGTCCTCAGCTTTTGCCACTGTGTGGATGTTCAGTTGTCCTCTTGTCTCCGTCTGGGTCCCAAGATAGTGACCAACAATTAAAAATGGCACATTTGGGTGACAACACTGAGCAAAGAACTGTTTATTTCTGTTTGTCTCTGGTCTTGGGTAGGGTTGTAAGAGAGTTGAGGCCACCTAAACTTTCTCCTATTGTGTATGACATTTTTTCTGCTGCAGATCCTATATGATTTTTTATTCATCTTGCAACTTCCTGAAGATCTATTTTACACCTTTAACACCTTCCTGAAGAACTATTTTCTTGTGTAGTCTTTCCCAGGTTTTGGCATGAAGGACCTGATATGCCACATTAAATTTTTCTTTGTGACTAGGGACAAGAAGTGTGCTTACTGGACATTTGTTCCCTTATCATTGCCTTTATATCTTTCTTTCTTTGTCTTTTTGACTGAGTTTTTCTTTCCACTTCTAATTTCCTCAAGACCATGTATCAATACTGTGTGTTTACATCTTCAGTCATGTTCATTGTTTGATCTCTGTAATAGAGGATAACCCTGTGCGATATATTTGTTTTTCTTTTCCATTTCTTTTCTAATTTCTAGTAGTTAGTTTTAATTTATTTTATATATTGAAATCTCTTCTTTAAATATTTGTTTCATTTCCTTTTCCCTAAGAAAAATTTTTTTGTAATATCAATTGAGATGATAATCTATTTCTTTGAATTCATTTTCTATTTTCTAAGATACTTCTTGCTATGCTTTAGAGTGTTCCTCTATTTTTTGTGTATGTTCTTTTCTTCTGTTCTTTCTGTAAGATTTTTTGTTTGTTTATGTTTGCTTAGTAGTTCTTATATAGGGGCCAGTGACACTTTTCAATCTTTGAGCCAGCTATCTCCTGAAGGATAACATGGGTGGAAATAGGGAAAGGAATGAAATGGTGGACAGCTTCCAATTGCTTTATGTAGAGAATATTTTCTCACTATTGCTGTTATAAATATTTCCTATGACATTTCACCTCAAGTTTTATTGTATCTTTTGGAAATTTTTTTCTGCATTATTTGAAATCTGAACTTATTGCACATGGGGAGCAAAGGGAAAAATAGGCATATTGTTATGAGAAAGTGATCTAAATGCTGGGTCAATGTATAAAGATTTTTAGTAAGAATTGCATAACATGGTATTATAAGTGCTTTGAAATAATGATTAAAAAGAAACATCCAGGGAGTCTCAGTTTTATCAGGCCTCAATTGTATACAAATTGGGAAAATTTAGAGGAAAATCAAGTCAAATAAAAAATTAGCTGCAAAAGTGAACATTTATTTAAGATGAGAAAATAAATTTTTAAAATTTTTATTCATTTATTTTTTTAAATTACAATACTGTATTTGTTTTGCCATACAATGACATGAATCAGCCACAGGTGAACACAATCTCCCAATGCCGAAGCCCCCTCCCACCTCCCACCCCACATCATCTACCTGAATCATTCTGTGCACCAGCCCCATGCATCCTGCATCCTACATTGAACATAGACTGGCGCTTCGTTTCTTACAAGATAGTATACATGTTTCAATGCCATTCTCCCAAACCATCCCACCCTTTCCCTCTCCCTCAGAGTCCAAAAGTCTGTTCTATACCTCTGTGTCTCTTTTGTTGTCTCACATATAGGGTCATCATTACTATATTCTAAATTCCATATATATGTGTCAGTGTACTGTATTGGTGTTTTTCTTTCTGGCTTCACTCTGTATAATCGGCTCCAATTTCATCCATCTCATTAGAACTGAGTCAAATTTATTCTTTTTAAGGGCTGAGTAGTACTCCATTGTGTATATGTACCACAGCTTTCTTATCCATTCATCTGCTGATGGACATCTAGGTTGCTTCCATGTCCTGGCTATTATAAACAGCGCTGCAATGAACATTGGGGTACATGTGTCTCTTTCAATTCTGGTTTCCTCGGTGTGTATGCCCAGCAGTGGGATTGCTGGGTCATAAGGCAGTTCTCTTTGCAATTTTTTAAGGAATCTCTGCACTGTTTTCCATAATGGCTGTACTAGTTTGCATTCCCACCAGCAGTGTAAGAGGGTTCCCTTTTCTCCACATCCTCTCCAGCATTTATTGCTTGTAGACTTTTGGATCGCAGCCATTCTGACTGGTGTGAAATGGTACCTCATTGTGGTCTTGATTTGCATTTCTCTGATAATGAGTGATGTTGAGCATCTTTTCATGTGTTTGTTAGCCATCCGTATGTCTTCTTTGGAGAAATGCCTATTTAGTTCTTTGGCCCATTTTTTTATTGGATCGTTTATTTTTCTGGAGTTGAGCTGCATAAGTTGCTTGTATATCTTTGAGATTAGTTGTTTGTCAGTTGTTTCATTTGCTATTGTTTTCTCCCATTGAGAAGGCTGTCTTTTCACCTTGCTTATAGTTTCCTTTGTTGTGCAGAAGCTTTTAATTTTAATTAGATCCCATTTGTTTATGTTTGCTTTTATTTCCAGTATACTGGGAGATGGATCATAGAGGATCCTGCTGTGATTTATGTCGGAGAGTGTTTTGCCTATGTTCTCCTCTAGGAGTTTTATAGTTTCTGGTCTTACATTTAGATCTTTAATCCATTTTGAGTTTATTTTTGTGTATGGTGTTAGAAAGAGGTCTAGTTTCATGCTTTCACAAGTGGTTGACCAGCTTCCCCAGCACCACCTGTTAAAGAGACTATCTTTACTCCATTGTATATTCTTGCCTCCTTTGTCGAAGATAAGGTGTCCATAGGTGTGTGGGTTTATCTCAGGGCTTTCTATTTTGTTCCATTGATCTATATTTCTCTCTTTGTGCCAGTACCATACTGTCTTAATGACTGTGGCTTTGTAGTAGAGCCTGAAGTTAGGCAAGTTGATTCCTCCAGTTCCATTCTTCTTTCTCAAGATTGCTTTGGCTATTCGAGGTTTTTTGTATTTCCATACAAATCTTGAGATTATTTGATCTAGTTCTGTGAAAAATACTGCTGGTAGCTTGATGGGAATTGCATTGAATCTGTAGATTGCTTTAGGTAGTATACTCATTTTCACTATATTGACTCTTCTGACCCATGAGCATGGTATATTTCTCCATCTATTAGTGTCCTCTTTGATTTCTTTCATCAGTGTTTTATAGTTTTTGATATATAGGTCTTTAGTTTCTTTAGATAGGAATATTCCTAAGTATTTTATTCTTTTCATTGCAATGGTGAATGGAATTGTTTCCCTAACTTTTTTTTCTACTTTCTCATTATTAGTGTATAGGAATGCAAGGGATTTCTGAGTGTTGATTTTATATCCTGCAACTTTACTATATTCATTGATTAGCTCTAGTAGTTTTCTGGTCGAGTCTTTAGGATTTTCTATGTAGAGGATCAGGTCATCTGCAAACAGTGAGAGTTTTACTTCTTCTTGTCCAATTTGGATTCCTTGTATTTCTTTTTCTGCTCTGATTGCTGTGGCCAAAACTTCCAGTACGATGTTGAAGAGTAGTGGTGAAAGTGGACACCCTTGTCTTGTTCCTGACTTTAGGGGAAATGGTTTCAATTTTTCGCCATTGAGGATAATGTTAGCTCTGGGTTTGTCATATATAGCTTTTATTATGTTGAGGTATGTTCCTTCTATTCCTGCTTTCTGGAGTGTTTTTATCATGAATGGATGTTGAATTTTGTCAAAGGCTTTTTCTGCATCTATTGAGATAATCATATGATTTTTATTTTTCAGTTTGTTAATGTGATGAATTACATTGATTGACTTGCAGATATTGAAGAATCCTTGCATCCCTGGGATAAAGCCCACTTGGTCATGGTGTATGATCTTTTTAATGTGTTGCTGGATTCTGATTGCTAGGATTTTGTTGAGGATTTTTGCATCTATGTTCATCAGTGATATTGGCCTGTAGTTTTCTTTTTTGTGGTGTCTTTGTCAGGTTTTGGTATTAGGGTGGCCTCATAGAATGAGTTTGGAAGGTTACCTTCCTCTGAAATTTTCTGGAATAGTTTCAGTAAGATAGGTGTTAGCTCTTCTCGGAATTTTTGGTAGAATTCAGCTGTGAAGCCGTCTGGACCTGGGCTTTTGTTTGCTGGAAGATTTCTGATTACAGTTTCAATTTCCATGCTTGTGATGGGTCTGTTAAGATTTTCTGTTTCTTCCTGGTTCTGTTTTGGAAAGTTGTACTTTTCTAAGAATTTGTCCATTTCTTCCAAGTTGTCCATTTTATTGGCATATAATTGCTGATAGTAGTCTCTTATGATTCTTTGTATTTCTGAGTTGTCTGTCGTGATCTCTCGATTTTCATTTCTAATTTTGTTGATTTGATTTTTTTTCTCTTTGTTTCTTGATGAGTCTGGCTAATGGTTTGTCAATTTGATTTATCCTTTCAAAGAACCAGCTTTTGCTTTGTTGATTTTTGCTATGGTCTCTTTTGTTTCTTTTGCATTTATTTCTGCCCTAATTTTTAGGATTTCTTTCCTTCTACTAACTCTGGGGTTCTCTATTTCTTCCTTTTCTAGTTGCTTTAGGTGTAGAGTTAGGTTATTTATTTGACTTTTTCTTGTTTCTTGAGGTATGCCTGTATTGCTATGAACTTTCCTCTTAGGACTGCTTTTATAGTGTCCCAAAGGTTCTGTGTAGTTGTGTTTTCATTTTCATTCGTTTCAATGCATATTTTGATTTCTTTTTGATTTCTTCTGTGATTTGTTGATTATTCAGAAGGGTGTTGTTCAGCCTCCAAATATTGGAATTTTTAATAGTTTTTCTCCTGTAATTGAGATCTAACCTTAGTGCATTATGGTCAGAGAACATGCTTGGAATAATTTCGATTTTTTTGAATTTATCAAGGTTAGATTTATGACCCAGAATGTAATCTATCCTGGAAAAGGTTCTGTGTGCACTTGAGTAAAAGGTGAAATTCATTGTTTTGGGGTGAAATGTCCTATAGATATCAATTAGATCTAACTGGTCTATTGTATCGTTTAACGTTTGCGTTTCTTTGTTAATTTTCTGTTTAGTTGATCTGTCCATAGGTGTGAGTGGGGTATTAAAGTCTCCCACTATTATTGTGTTATTATTAATTTCACCCTTCATGCTTGTTAGCAATTGTCTTACATATTGTGGTGCTCCTATGTTGGGTGTATGTATATTTATAATTGTTATATCTTCTTCTTGGATTGATCCTTTAATCATTATGTAGTGGCCTTCTTTGTCCCTTACAACAGCCTTTGTTTTAAAGTCTATTTTATCGGATATGAGTATTGCTACTCCTGCTTTCTTTTGGTCTTTATTTGCATGGAATATCTTTTTCCAGCCCTTCATTTTTAGTCTGTATGTGTCCGTTGTTTTGAGGTGGGTCTCTTGTAGGCAGCATATATAGGGATCTTGTTTTTGTATCCATTCAGCCAGTCTTTGCCTTTTGGTTGGGGCATTCAACCCATTTACATTTAAGGTAATTATTGATAAGTATGCTCCTGTTGCCATTTACTGTATTGTTTTGGGTTCGGGTTTATACGTCGTTTTTGTATTTCTTTTTCTAAAGTCTATCCTTTAGTATTTGTTGGTGAGCTGGTTTGGTGGTGCTGAATTCTCTCAGCTTTTGCTTGTCTGTAAAGCTTTTGATTTCTCCTTCATATTTGAATGAGACCCTTGCTGGGTACAGTAGTCTTGGCTGAAGGTTATTATCTTTCATCACTTTAAGTATGTCTTGCCATTCCCTCCTGGCCTGAAGAGTTTCTACTGAAAGATCTGCAGTTATTCTTATGGGGATCCCCTTGTGTGTTATTTGTTGTTTTTCCCTTGCTGCTTTTAATATTTGTTCTTTGTGTTTGGTCTTTGTTAGTTTGATTAAAATATGTCTTGGGGTGTTTCGCCTTGGGTTTATCCTGTTTGGCACTCTCTGGGTTTCTTGGACTTGGGTGATTATTTCCTTCCCCATTTTAGGGAAGTTTTCAACTATTATCTCCTCAAGTATTTTCTCATGGTCTTTCTTTTTGTCTTCTTCTTCTGGGACTCCTATAATTCGAATGTTGGAGCGTTTCATATTGTCTTGGAGGTCTCTGAGGTTGTCCTCATTTCTTTTAATTCGTCTTTCTTTTTCCCTCGCTGATTCATTTATTTCTACCATTCTATCTTCTATTTCACTAATCCTATCTTCTGCCTCCTATATTCTACTATTTGTAGCCTCCAGAGTGTTTCTGATCTCATTTATTGCATTATTCATTAAATGTTGACTCTTTTTTTATTCCTTCTAGGTCCTTGTTAAACCTTTCTTGCATCTTCTCAATCCTTGACCCCAGGCTATTTATCTGTGATTCCATTTTGATTTCAAGATTTTGGATCATTTTCACTATCAGTATTCAGAATTCTTTCTCAGGTAGATTCCCTATCTCTTCCTCTTTTGTTTGGTTTGGTGGGCATGTCTCCTGTTCCTTTACCTGCTGGGTATTCCTCTGTCTCTTCATCTTGGTTATATTGCTGCATTTGGAGTAGCCTTTCTATATTCTGGGAATTTGTGGAATTCTCTTTATTATAGAGCTTCCTCTCTGTGTTTGGGGTTATCTCAGTGGCTTGTCAAAGTTTCTTGATTAGGGAGGCTTGTGTTGGAGTTCTGGTGGGTGGAGCTGGATTTCCTCTCTCTGGAGTGCTGTGACGTGTGAAGTAATGGGTTATGAGATGTCAATGGTTTTGGAGTATTTTGAGTTGCCTGTGTATTGAAGCTCAGGGGCTTGTTCTTGTGTTGCTGGAGAATTTGCGTGGTATGTCTTGCTCTGGAGCTTGTTGGCCCTTGGGCAGTGCTCAGTTTCAGTATAGGTATGAAGGCGTTTGATGAGTTCTTATTGGATAATGTTCCCTGTATTCAGGAATTCTTTGATGATCTCAGGATTTGGACTTACGCCTCCTGATTCTGGTTTTCAGATTTATTTTTACAATAGCCTCATGATTTCTCCATCTATTCAGCACTAATGTTAAAACATCTAGGTTAATGATGATAGGTTTCTCCACCTTGAGGGTCGTTACTTGGAGGAGAGAATAGGTTTCTCCACCTTGAGGGTCGTCCCTAGAGGATCGCTGAGTTGCTTGGAGGAGAGAAGAGGGAGAGAGTAGTTAGAGGTGAGTGGAATGGGATGAGGTGGAATCAAAAGAGGGAAAAGCAAGCTAGCCCGTAACCACTTTCTTGTGTGCACTCCGAAGTCTGGACCTCTCAGAGGTGGTCACAGAGTTATACATGGAAGAGGAGAGGGAGGAAGTAGATAGAGGTGGACAGGAGGATAAAAGAGGGAGATGGGAAGGAGGGATACAGATCCGGCCAGTGACCAGTTCCCTGAGAATTCTCCACCTTCTGGAACACACAGAGATTCATAGAGTTGGGTACAGAAGAGGAGGGGGAGGGAGGAGACAAAAGCCACCTGGTGGAGAAAGAGAGATTCCAAAGGTGGAGAGAGTGGTCAAGCCAGTAGTCTCGCACTCATGTAAAACTGGGTACTGACGATTAGGTTTTTAAAAGTACAAAATTGGCAACAAATACCAAAATGCCAAGATTAAAAATCTGGAGTAAAGATTGGATTTTCAAAGATAGAATATTGAAGAGAAGAATAAGAAGGAGAGATAAATTTAAAAAAAAACATAGAGAAAAAAAGTAAAATATAATAAAAGACTCCAGAATTATTAAAAGACAACTTCCTCCACCAATAGGACTATATACGGCATTTGCTTTAACGATAGGGTTTTTTTTTTTTTTTTGAAAAGTAATATTAGGTTATAAAAATAATAAATAGAAATATAGAAGACTTAAAAATTTAAGCAAGTTTAGGACAAAAAATACGAAAATGAAAAGAAGAAAAATCAAATTTAAAAAAGAAAAAAATTTTTAAAGAAGGAAAAAAATTCTTAAAAAAAAATCACGCTTCCACATCATCCTCCCCTCCCCCGAAAAATTTTTTGATCATAAAAGTAGTAACGGTATATCGGGTGCTTTCTCTGTCGTTGTGGACTGTGTGGGGTCGCTACCAAGGCAGCTCCCTCTGTTTGACTTCCTCTGTTTGCTGGTCTCTTCCGTGTCTGATTTCTGTCTTGCCACAGGGAGGGTGGTGGTGAGCTCTGCACTGGGCTTGCCCCTCTCGCTCCATGGGATAACCTTGTGGGGCCTGCCCTATGCTTCATGCACTTCCCCTCTCTAAGCTGCTCAGGTTTGGTGCTCAGGAAGCCCCCCTCCGGGTGTCGGGTTTGGTTGACCCTGGGCTGTGTTCCCTTCCCAAGTCTGAGTGGCTACGGAGTTTGGCGCACACCATTGTTGCGTCTTCTGGGCTTTCCGGGTCACTCAATTTTCTGGGAGCTCCACCGGGGCTCTTTCTCAGGCAGATGATGACTGTTCAGAGACCCCCAGAAGTCTCAGTAAAGAAACCTGCTTGCAATTTGGTAGGTAATGTCTCTCTTGAGCTGCGACTGCCCTCTTCCAGCGCTTAAGGCTCTGGCTGCCTGTTGCCGGTGGGGAATGGTCTGCAGCCGGCTATTTCCGATCCGTCCTTTGTTCTGTGCTCCGGCCTGTCGGTGTCTAATGTTCAAGCGTTTCGCATGTTAGTTATCCCCCAGTCTGGTTTGCTAGTCCGAGATAAATTGTTCTAGCCACACGCGGACCCGATTCTGGTCCCGTTACGCCCCGATTCTCGAGAAAAGCCCTGCAGCCTACGTCTCCCGCGGCCCAATTCTTAGAAAGCACTGTTGCAGGCGCGCTCCTCCCTGCCCAACCCCCACTGCTGTCGGATGCAGGCCTTTGCACTGCTTATCCACTGGGGGTTATACTGTTGAATTCGTAATCTGTTGGTTTTAATTGTTTATTTATTCTTCCTTCCTGTTATGTTGCCCTCTGTGCTTCCAGGGCTCGCCCCATACACAGCTGTGAGAAAGTTCCCTAATTTTAGGGAACTTCTCTTTAAGAGTCTCTTCCTGGGACGGGATTCCCTTCCCGTGCCGGGGTTCCCTCCTTACCTCCTTTGTCTCTATCTTCGTCCTTTAAAATAATTCCTACCTGGTTTTGAAGCCAATGATCTGCTTTGCTGGCTGTCTGATGTCCTCTGCCAGCAGTCAAAAGTTATTTTGTGGAATTTACTCAGCGTTGAAATGTTCTTTTGATGAGGTAGAGAGGAGAAAGTGTTCTCCCCATCCTATTCCTCCGCCATCTTTTCGCTCCCTCGAAAATAAATTTTAATAAACTGCAAATTTTAAAAAGCTACTCAATATTAGTAAAATTATAAAACCCAGAAAAAATTATATTTTAATTAATTAGATGCCTAATACAACATTATAGCATTTCTTTCCTATTTATTTTTGGCTTTCAATTTGATTGCCATTTCATATGATTGTGATTTCATGTGAATGTGATTTAATAATGTATTCTATAGAGCATAGAGAATTTTTGATTATCTTTTGATTTTATTTACAGTATTGATAACTCAATTTTCTTGCAACTTCACAACTTATTGTAATGTCAGGTAAATACTATACTATTACTGTCAAATATGGGGGTAAAAGCTTTATCAAAAGTTCTTTTTAAAAATGAGATATAAGAATTGAAGGAACTTTCCACAAGCTAGCTTTTTGTGCTCTATTGCTATGTATTTGAAACACCTTCTCGCTCAGTATCCTCATTCTTTTGGTTCTAATCTCAATAGGACATATTAATCACTCCATAAAAAACTCTGCTTTGCATCTTTTGGTCTCAACAATGAGGGAGATCCTATTGTGGGTTGTGAGAATTTCCTGGAAGTCATGCCTGTACTACAATGGCTGCTGCTACTGCTGCTGCTAAGTCGTTTCAGTCGTGTCCGACTCTGTGAGACCCCATAGACGGCAGCCTACCAGGCTCCCCCATCCCTGGGATTCTCCAGGCAAGAACACTGGAGTGGGTTGCCATTTCCTTCTCCAATGCATGAAAGTGAAAAGTGAAAGTGCAGTCGCTCAGTCGTGTCCAACTCTTTGTGACCCCATGGACTGCAGCCTACCAGGCTCCTCCATCCATGGGATTTTCATACCACAATGGCTAGGAAATGCTAAAATGCATACTTGGACATGACTGTGATCCATATGCTCAGATATAATTCAATACAGTTCAGTTCAGTCTCTCAGTTGTGTTCGACTCTTTGCAACCCCATAAATTGCAACAGGTCAGGCCTCTCTGTCCATCACCAACTCCTGGAGTTCACTCAAATTCATGTCCATCGAGTCAGTGATGCCATCCAGTCATCTCATCCTCTGTTGTCCCCTTCTCCTCCTGCCCCCAATCCCTCCCAGCATCAGAGTCTTTTCCAATGAGTCAACTCTTTGCATGAGGTAGCCAAAGTACTGGAGTTTCAGCTTTAGCATCATTCCTTCCAAAGAACACCCAGGACTGATCTCCTTTAGAATGGACTGGTTGGATCTCCTTGCAGCCCAAGGGACTTTCAAGAGTCTTCACCACAGTTCAAAAACATCAATTCTTCAGTGCTCAGCTTTCTTCACAGTCCAACTCTCACATCCATACATGATCACTGGAAAAACCATAGCCTTGACTAGACGGGCCTTAGTCGGCAAAGTAATGTCTCTGCTTTTGAATATGCTAGCTAGGTTGGTCATAACTTTCCTTCCAAGGACTCAATTGTTCCTAGCTCAACTACTTCATAGCCACTTCAAACGCGATCCGACATAAGTAGAAGTATGTTGGAGAGTAAACTGTAACAGAAAGTGACAACAATCTTACCTAATTTTGGTTAAGGGGCCTTGTGTTTGTAAATCCTACAAAAACATAGAATATATTGCTAGAAGGGGTCCATGCAAGGAGGAGGCTCTGACATTTAAGCTTAATTACCATGTTGGTTAATTCACATCTGAAGTAAGGGCAGACATGAAAGTGACTTGATATTTGACTTGATATTTGAAACCAATTCAGGCAAGTGGTAAATGTTACAAAAGAAGATCATCATTACCACTTGTATTAGGATAAGCAGATGTCCTGAGAATACATAAGATGAATCTTTAGGGAAAAGTCCTGTTCAGGTTTTCAAATTGAATAATACACTTAGGGAATTTACAGTAATGTTCATAATTTTATGTGAGAACTATTTACAACTAATTATCTTTGGTAGGAGCAAGAATAAGAGAAGAAATTATTCCTTCATTTCAACTGATTTTTGAGTAAGAGATCTTTAAACTTCCTGTCAAAAAAAGATTTTTAATTGTTATTTTGTTATTTAAAAATTGTCATTAAATATAATCTAATATTTAACCTTTATTTCCTCCATTTACTTTTTCTTCCATTTAATTTTAAGTACCTCAAGGGAATGGGCATTGCTTTATCTATCATTTTTTGTTTATTTATTACCTCTAGTGCTAGACTTAAAATTGTTCTTGTTTAGTTGCTCAGTTATGTCCACCTGTTTGTGACCCCATGAACTGCAACATGCCAGGCTTCCCTGTCCTTCAATATCTCCTAGAGTCTACTCAAACTCATGCCATTGAGTTGATAAATCAATCTGTCCAACTGTCTCATCCTTTTTGCCCCCTTCTCCTCCTGCCTTCAATCTTTCCCAGCATCAGGGTCTTCCAGAGAGTTTGCTCTTCGCATCAGGTGACAAAGCACTGAACTTCAGCATCAGTCCTTCCAGTGAATACACAGGGTTAATTTCTTTTAGGATTGACAGGTTTGATCTTGCAATCCAAGGAATTCTCAAGAGTTCTCCAGCACAATTTGAAAGCATTAATTCTTTGGCATTCAGCTTCCTTTAAGATCCAAGTCTCACATCTGTACATTACTACTGGAGAAAATCATAGCATTGACTGATTACTTACAATGGTCACTTAATAAATATTGCTTATCTAATGGTATGATATTTCTGCATTCATTTTCATTTAACTTTTATATTTTCTGTTATCATAAATCTAATGGCTTTGCTTAACCCTTTGCTTGGTCTCTCCATGATACGGTTTTTTCTGATCATACTCACTTTAGATAATTTTGAAATATTAAAAATATAAAGGCAGAGTTAAAAATCATGTTGAATAGCAATTACTGTTCTTACTTTAGAATATTTTCTCCCAATGTTTTCGCTATGAATTTTACAATGTAGAAATCATGTACATTTAAGATATGGCCTGTTCTCATCAAGTTAAAACCTGTGCATAATTTAAAAATTCAAAAGCTAAAACAATTATAGTAAAAAACTTCACTCCCCCTTGAATCTCTAGTTCCACTCCCCAAAATATTTTCATCCTTGGGCCATTTCTTATAGAATTTGATATTTGCTTCCATATTTCTAAGATAGAGAAAATATTATACAACTCTTGATTTCTGGTTTTTTTTTTTTTGGCATTATGTAGTAAATCTTTGGTCTGATTAAGTAGGGTTTATTTTGTAATCTCTCTCTTTTTTCTTGCTCCAATAATTTGATGGAATTGTAGCACAAATTTTCTCACAATCAATGTTTACTAGGACTATATAAATACCTCTCATTACTGAACCAAGGACCAGACAATGATTATTTTCTTTCCTATATAACTTCAAAAATAATTCCTTCTCTTCTAGTTTCTTGATTTCAATGGAATTATCAACTTAAAATACTTCGCTCACTTGTTTCATGCTAATACTTTCCTTTCTTCAAAAGTGTAAGGACAAATCATTACTATTGCATTTTGTTTTGTTTTCTGGAACCCCTTCTTGCAGCCCTCTTTCTTCCTCCAGTCTGGGCTGCTCTGTAATAAGAATTTGCTAATAACATTTACATCTTTATTTTGTTAATGGTTTTCTTTAAATCTAAAATTAAAAGGTTTATGTCACTATATCTTTTCCACTGTAATGTCTTTCAGTATTTTTGGCTTTCAAATTACTATTGCAGGGAACCACTGTTTGTTAAACATGTAATAGCAGAACTGCCCTGGATGAAATGAGGATAAGGCCTGGAGCCTGACTTGGGCCTCCTTCCCCACTTAGTTTATTGCCTCAGCCTAAAATTGCCCTTTAAAACTCACTCTGCAATAATGGATGGAATTTTTAAAAATTGTGCTTTAAAGTGTGTACAATGTTACACTTTCTCAGTAGAGGCTGTTGGACGGATGTTGTAGGAGGAAAAACTTCTTTGTGGGTTCAGCAGCTGGTCACTGATCATCAGCAGTATATTCCCCACCGGTTGCCACTCAAGTTGTCCTGCAGGCTTGTTTTTTGTTCACTTATTGACTTTGGTCCACCTCTGAGCTGGACATTGCAGTGTAATTCTCTAGCATCCAGTGGGCTGCAGCCGTACCTTCTCCAGTGAGGTCTGATCCTCAGCCTGGAAGAGGAGACCTCTTTTTCAAGTTTTCCGTCCTTGGATACTCTCAGCAATGCATGCCATTTAGCATTCTCCTTCCATCTTAGAATTACTTTATAATCATGGTTTAATAATTTGTTGTATGAAACTTATCCTGTTTAAATCACTGAGTAGTTTCTGTCCACTGGTTTGACCTAGATTTATTTACCTCTCTCTTGAACTTTAAAATCCTTCAAGGAAATCAAAAGCTCCCAAGAACATTTTGAAACTGGCAATATAAAAATATATGTCTGCTTATTTGAATTACAATTGTATGCACAGAGCAAATTCATTCTGAAGGGGAATTCAACTAAGGTTTCCTAATACTAAGTAAACCTTTATTTCAATTAGACTGGCATAGCTGGAGCTTTGAACTCTTTTGTTGAAATCAGCTTTCACATACCAAAAATAGCAATATTCTAAACAAGGACTCAGCTTACCAAATTTCTTGTATATGGCTTCCATGAGAATAGAGCAAATGCTTAATGCAATGAGCTTCATTTTCCAAATCTGTTATAGAAAGAAGTTGAGCTTGGTTTTATGATGCTTAGAATTCTTAATCTTTATCCTGGAAAGTATTCCTAATGGTTTCGTTACACTCTAAATTCTCTCAAAGGTAGTTCACTCCCTTCTTCATGAACTATTTTAAACATTTTACAGAAAAGAGATTCAAGTCTAAGACTCCTATCACCATAGAAGATGACTCAGTACAGCCTCAGGAAATGTGAAAGTAGAATTTCCAGAAGAGTGAAAATCTTGCTGCTGCTTCCAATGCTGGTGGAAGGATGGAGTGGATTTTCAGTTGTTTTTCTCTCTCTTTTTTTTTCCCTGAGATTTTCATCTTTGTGCTGAACTTCACTAGGGATTTCCAATGATGATGGAGTGACCTCAATGGGATAAGGATCCTAGAAGCTTTTACATGGTCTATAATGATGCTTCAAAAAATTATAAAGATCTTTACTTAAAAGGATTTTTTTATCATAAAATAGGAAAATTTAAATGTGAAAGTAACAAACATCACCCTTAAATCTACCATCAACAAAGAGGCACTGTTAATTTTTTTGAAATGTGTTCTGTAGTTTTGCCTGATGTGTATATATTTGCCTATAGCTTATGTTATATGCCAGGCATTATTCTAGATGCTGAAAATGAATAGAAGTAAATATATAGAAGAAAAGACATAGTCGTAAATCCAAGCTTCTGTCCAGGGTGCTCACATGTGCATGCCTGTGTGCTCAGTCACTTTAGTCATGTCTGACTGTTTGCAGCCCTATGGAACACAGCCTGCCAGGCTCCTCTGTCCATGGGATCCTCCTGACAAGAATGCTGGAGTGGGTTGCCATTCTATTCTTCAAGGGATCTTTCCCAACTCACTATATAGGTAATTTTGCTTTCTGCATCTTAAATGTAATAATTTTTATAAACAGTTTTCCAACTCATTAGTTAATTTCTATAGAACATGAATGATATTTAATTATATTCAGTCATATAATTTTTCACTTATTGTTGAAAAGTTATTTCAAACTTATATGATCGTTCTGCAATAAGCATAATTATGCAGAGATTGTTGTATACATTCTTTCCTTAGGATAAATTTCTAGAAATAGAAATACTAGGCCAAATAAATGATATTTTTGAGGATCTTAATAGATCATCAAGTAACCTTGTGAAAGATTTAAAAATTACAGCAGTGCTGCCCATCCCCCTACCCTCAAACACACTTCCTTGAAAGAGTGTGTCTGGGTGGGTTATCTGGTGTTTGTTTCTCTGTACCTACTCTCCACTGTGCTCCACAAGACTTTGTGCCCTGGGAGTCGACCTGTAAAACTCCATTCCTCTCCGGCCTCTTGCTGAGCTCAACCAAAGTAATCAGCAGCTGGAGATCAGCAGGAAGGAGGAAAGCGAGGTCATGGATTTATTCCCTTCTCTTTCTTCCTGCTGGGTTGCTAGTGGCTGTAGGATAAAGGCCATAGCTCCTACCAGTTGCCCTGAGTCGAAGAGGCCTCCCTCATTCCAGGGGATATTGGCAACTGCTCTTTTCCCTTGCTCCTGCCAGCCTAGATGTGTCAGTCTCTTCCACTATTCCCATTGTAGGGATGATTTTCTTTGTTACTGTTTGAAAGCTCTGCTCATACCTTCTATAAATGTTCTCTTAATTTAAACTCCCTTTGATTACTCAGTTTTAGTATACTTTTTCTTGCCGGAATCCTGACAAACATAATACCAACTTAAATGCAATTCTTTAATAAAAGATGGATAATATCAATACATGTAATTATTAACCAACTAAATGTCATGCAATTATGTTTTAATTTTAATGCTGCTTATTCTAGAGATGAATATCTTTTCTAAGCACAACTCCCCCCCCCCCACCATGGGGGTTTGTGCATCATCATTTTTCCTGTTTTTATTGGGGTTGCTATTTTTTTCATTGATTTTATTGAGTTCTTTACATATTAAAGACACTAATACCTTCTTATAATGATTCAAATATGTTTTATTCAGATTACCAGTTAGCATCAGTTGGTACAACGGAATAGGTATATTTAATAATGTCAAAATTTTGCTTTGCTTTTGGAGCCAAATCCATCATCTTTTCCAGTAATCTTTCAAAAATAAACATTATGTAATGGAAACTGTGCTAATGCCATCAGTGCTTTAGACTCTATGGGCATTATGGCTGTGACAAAGATAATTATCTCAGAAAGTTCAGAGAAACTTATCTAGGTTTCACTTGCTTATCTTTTCCTATCTGGTGACATAGTACTTTACTGATTTATTTCCTAGTCATTTTGTCCAGTGCTTTTGGTCTGCATAAATGGTTCAGATTTTTGTTGTCAAGATAATACCTGCTTTTTGTTTACTAACCAAGTCACACATTTTTCTTCTGTGCTTCTTCTGCAAGTTTTATATTAGGCATCTGTGATCCATTTTTAGAAACTCTTGATTGTGTCCTAAAGTTAAGATTGAATTCTATTTAATTTTGTTCTTTTACACTTGAATAGCTGTTGTTTTGGTACCATTTATTGAAATATTGTATCTACTGAAAAACTTTATTAAAAGAATTAGTTATTGAAAATACAGTTTATGACAATATCTCCATTATCTGTATTATGAACATAACAATACAAAGTTGTAATTTGGCATTAAACAGTCAAATGATTGCAAAAATGCATCAATGAAAGAAAAATATATATATAAGAACATATATATGGGTGTATGTATATATGTGTGTGTGTATATATATATCAAAGGAGAGACATTACTTTGCCATCTAAGGTCTGTCTAGTCAAGGCTATGGTTTTTCCTGTGGTCATGTATGGATGTGAGAGTTGGACTGTGAAGAAGACTGAGCGCCAAAGAATTGATGATTTTGAACTGTGGTGTTGGAGAAGACTCTTGAGAGTGCCTTGGACTGCAAGGAGATCCAACCAGTCCATTCTGAAGGAGATCAGCCCTGGGATTTCTTTGGAAGGAATGATGCTGAAGCTGAAACTCCAGTGCTTTGGCCACCTCATGCAAAGAGTTGACTCACTGGAAAAGACTCTGATGCTGGGAGGGATTGGGGGCAGGAGGAGAAGGGGGACGACCGAGGATGAGATGGCTGGGTGGCATCACGAACTCAATGGACATGAGTTTGAGTGAACTCCAAGAGATGGTAATGAACAGGGAGGCCTGGCGTGCTGTGATTCATGGGGTCGCAGAGAGACGGACACAACTGAGCGACTGAACTGAACTGATAGTGTTTTCACTTTCATTAAAGAATAGTTTCATCCGATATATAATTCTTAGGTGATAGTTTTCTTTTTTGCCCACAATGTTTCTGATTAGAAATTGACCATCATTATTGTTGTTCTCTATGTGATGTGTGGTGATTATTTTTCTTGCTGCAATCAAGATTCATTAGTTTGGGACTGGATAATTTTGGTGACTTCTGTTTGGGTCTGCTGTTTCTTAGTTTTGCTGTCTCAAATCTGTCCTTGGGCCCATCTAGTGAAAGCTCCCCTTCAGGTATTTAACTTTTAATCTCTTGAATTATCATGTAGTTCTTTGTGTAGTTTAAATTTTTCTGTTGATAACCTCTATTTGATGTAATAGTGATAATATGTCCTTTATTTAGATCAGCAGTTCCAAAACATCCAAAATGGTTTCACTGAGCTGAAGGAGCAGAGGATAGACCATTTTCTATTTTGTTTCTTGAGTATGGTTATAGGTCACATTTATTGATTTTTGATTGAAAAACAACACCGCCAATAGTATGTTGGAGCAACTCTGGATTCTTTTTTTTAATTTTCCCAAAGTTTTGGGGTTTTGTTTTTTTCCTTAACTTACCTCAGCTTAAATGGCAGAATTCATCTTCCTATAGCAGTGTATAACTGCTGATATCTCTGCTCAATTCTTTCTCTGCCTTCCTAATGATATCCCCTGTATCTGTGTGATGGAGTGCTCAGCTACTGACTTGGGCAGAGGTTATACATGCTCAGACATCTTAAGGCTGCAATGTTTTTCCTGTCTTTTATGTATGAGGAGCATGCTGAAAGTTTTCAAGTTCTCAAGTTTCCCCTGGCTTTCATTTTTGTTGGGTTTCCTAACTTTCCCACACTCATGTGCAGTTTATTGATTAGACAAATCTGTGGGAAATTTATTATCTCAGCTCTTCTATTGATCTCTCAATCCATGACCTCCTGGTTGGTTTACCACCTGCCCTGAACCAAGATCATGACCTCTGATTTCTGCTTTCTCAGTCCAGTAAATTGATGGTCTGTTTGAGTTCTACCTCCCTGCTGTATGACAGGAAGTGCTCCCTGGCAGAGATCCAGAATGTGTATGGATCTTTTCTTTATCTTAAGTATCACAAACCTTTGTTGCCTATTGTTTCCCATCTTAAGACATTTGCCTCCTATATGTTATGAGTTGCTCTTTAGGGTGAAGGACAAGTTCAGTGCCAGTAACTCTGAACATGACATGATGGGAAATTTAGTGATTAGATTTTATGTATAAATGACTAAAACCATGGAATGTCAGTTTTATTTTAGACTTTTGAAATAGTATCATTATTTTCAACAGTATAATGCTTTGTATTGTGTAAGTATATATATATTTTTATTCTCAAATGAGCATTATCCGACCCCTTTTGTCCATTTCTTAAAATCCACATATTTCTAGATAATATTGACTTTCATATCACCTCAAGACTCTGGGGGCTTCCCAGGTGGCGCTAGTGGTAAAGAACCCACCCCCTATGCAGGAGACATAAGAAACATGGGTATGATCCCTGGGTCAGGAAGACCCCTCGGAGAAGGAAATGACAACTCACTCCAGTATTCTTGCCTAGAGAAGCCCATGGACAGAGGGGCCTGGCAGGCTACAGTCAACGGAGTCACAAAGAGTCAGACACAACTGAAGTGACTTATCACACGTGTACACAAGACTCTGGGGAAATTGTTAGAGGTGATAACTGGAGCAGAATTTGAGCTGTAACATTAACATCACCACCAGTAACAGTATTATCAAAATATTTATCAAGGATCCATTATATCTTGGACATACTTTGAAAGCTGGGAAATCAAATACCTGACAAGGCATAATTCTTCTTCTAGTGGTTACGGTTTATTAGAGGAGAAAGAAAATACATATTATAAGATATATGATATATATCATATCATATATTATCATATATCATATAAGATATATGATAATATCACCTAATATTAAAGAGTTTTTGACTTAGTAGTGAAATATGAAGTGGCCATATAGAAAAGGTCGTATGGATTTCATGGGAAGAGATTGAATAGACAAAAGAGGTCTTAAGTACCCTTTATTAGGAAGTAGGCTTCCCTGGTGGCTCAGGCATAAAGAATCTGCCTGTGATGCTGGAGACCTGGGTTTGATCCCTGGGTGGGAAAGATCCACTGGAGAAGGAGATGGCAACCCACTTCAGTATTCCTGCCTGGGAAATACCATGGGCAGAGGAGCCTGGCGGGCTACAGTCCATTTGGTCACAAAGAATTGGACATGACTGAGTGACTAACACACAACACAGGCAGTAAAATAAATGAATATTTTGAGAAGGTTTTTAAGATAAATGAGATAATACCAAACACTTGTAATAAATAGTAGCTAATTTGCACCTTCAAAATTGCAAGAAAATAGAGGATGATGGTGACTATGTGTAGTAGAGTGTAAATTACCTTATAAAAGAGGAACCACAGCTCAACTTCTGCTGCTTATTGTCTTATTACTTAATGGCAACCCACATATTATCAGACATCCCCAGTTTTTCAAAAATCTTAGAAATATAAAGTTTTTGTGCAAAATCTCCCAATTTTTAAATGTCAGCAACCAATAAAACATTTTATCACCATGGAGGCCACAAATATGTCTGAGAATGAATTTGGTGTTCAGAGTACCAGTCTGTGACCTCAGAGTTCACACATTCTGAAAGATGGATTAAGTCTATGGCAAGAAAATTTGTCTTAAACATGTTTTCTGCTAACAATAATGACTTTAATGGCTTAACACAGTCAGCTCTGCTACTTCCCTGTAGCATTTGATGCTTGCTATTACAACTTAATAAGCATAAAATAATGGAAATACCTTTATACCCTTTAGAAAACAGATGCATTTGAATTTTATTTAGAAATTTATGACTAAAAGTTGTAAACAGAATCATTATTTTTATGTACTTAGTGTTTGGATTCAGGGCTCTTTGGGTTTACAAAATTAACATATTTTAAAAGGGAGAAAAAGATCACTTGCAAATACCAACTCAGTGTGGCACAGTATATTACACTGTCTCCACAGGGGCCACAAGCTCATCACTTAGTATTTTACCCAAATATTTTACCAATTTAAAATGCATGTTATTTACCAGCTAGATTGCAGCATCTTCAGTAAGCCATGAAATCTATAGTCTCCATATCTGTTTCAGCATCTTTAAAGGGTACTTTATCCTCAGTTAACCTAATAGAGAATAAATCCTTTAATAGCAATAATGCCCTAGAAAATAGATGCACTGCTTGAACTGCCTTACTGCTCAGTTTAGACCTCGAAGTATATATCATTTGAGATTCAAAGCACAGTCACAACGGGGAAAAAGGAGAGAGATAATTTTGTCAGTTTCTTCCATTTCTAGAAGGATATTTAAAGCAACATTTTGATTATTATCTAAGTGTAAATGAATTATAACTATATTAATATTGCTTTCTTCAAAAAATATGAAATTAAATACAAGGCAAGATTAAACAGAGAAGTTAAGGGTTCCTGCTGAGGCTGAGCTATCTGAGTACTGATGAAGTCGCATTCCTAAGCAAATACAGCCATCATTTTAGGACAGTTATCTCTCATGTGTGCATCTCTGTGTGTGTCTGCAAGTATTTGCACATCTTTGTGTGTGTGTGTGCACGTACATATGTGTGTATCTGTGTGTGTGTTTCTTGCAGCGGTTTATTAGCTAAATTAATTTTGTTACTGTTTTAAGTAACATCTCTGCAGTTGTTTAACATTTTAACAGATTCTGGTCTTGACATCATTTCTATTAAGCTTAGACACTAGATAAGAGTGATATAAGCATAAGTAATCAGTATAACTCTGACCTCCATTTCTTCCCTGGTGGCTCAGATGGTAAAGAATCTGCCTGCAATGCAGGTTAGAGCCCCGGTCAGGAAGAACCCTGGAGAAATGAATGGCTACTCACTCTAGTATTCTTGCCTGGAGAATTTCATGCACAGAGGAGCCAGGTGGGCTACAGTCCGTAGGGTGGCAGAGTTGGACATGACTAAGCAACGGTCACTTCTACTTTCTATAATTGTAGATTTTGAAACTTAATCTCTTTTTAACTGTATCTTGTTCATCAAAGCCCTAAATGATGAATCATATTTTCAATTGATTTCTTTTTAGTAAATCACAAAATTACTTGATTGAAATTTATTCTTTGGTTTTAGTCTCTTGATTCTTTTTCCTCTTATCTCTTTTTCTTTGTTTCAAAATTCCATTTAAATAGAAAAGATTTGTTGTTGTTCATTGGGTCAATCATGTCTCATTCTTTGCAACCGCATGGACTGCAGCATTCTAGCTTCCTTGTTCTTCACAATCTCCTGAAGTTTACTCAAACTCATGTCCATTGAATCAGTGATGTCATCCAACCATCTCATCCTCTGTTGTCCCTTTCTTCTCCTGTATTCAGTCTTTCTCAGCATCAGGGTCTTTTCCAATGAGTAAGCTCTTTGCATCAAATGGCCAAAGTATTGGAGCTTCAGCTTCAGCATCAGTTATTCCAGTGAATATTTAGGGTTGATTTCCTTTTGGATTAACTGGTTTGTTTTTCTGGCAGTCTTTGGAACTCTGCATTCAGTTGGATATATTTTTCCTTTTCTCCTTTGCCTTTAGCTTCTCTTCTTTTCTCAGCTATTTGCAAGGCCTCCTCAGACAACGATTTTGCCTTTTTTGTACTTCTTTTTCTTGAGGATGATCTTGTCACTGCCTCCTGTACAATGTCATTAACTTCCATCCCTAGTTATTCGGGCACTCTATCAGATCTAATCCCTTGAATCTATTTGTCACTTCCATTGTATAATCGTAAGGGATTTGATTTAGGTCATACCTGAAGGGTCTAGTGGTTTCCCCTACTCTCTTCAATTTAAGTCTGAATTTTTCAATAAGGAGTTCATGGTCTGAACCAGAGTCAGCTTCTGGTCTTGTTTTTGCTGACTGTATAGAGCTTCTCCATCTTTGGCTGCAAAGAATATAATCAATCTGATTTCAGTATTGACCATCTGGTGATGTCCATGTGTAGAGTCCTCTCTTCTGTTGTTGGAAGAGGGTGCTTGCTGTGACCCATGCATTCTCTTGGCAAACCTCTGTTAGCCTTTGCCCTGCTTCATTTTGTATTCCAAAGTCAAACTTGCCTATTACTCCAGGTATCTCTTGACTTCCTATTTTTGCATTCCAGTCCCCTGTGATGAAAAGGACATTTTTTGTTGTTGCTAGTTGAAGATCATCTTGTAGGTCTTCAAAGAACCAATCAACTTCAGCTTCTTCAGTATTAGTGGTTGGAGTATAGACTTGGATTACTGTGATTTTGAATAGTTTCCCTTGAAAATGAACTGAGGTCATTCTGTCATTTTTGATATTGCGCACTGCATTTTGGAATCTTCTATTGACTATGAGGGCTACTCCATTTCTTCTAAAGCATACTTGCCTTCAGTTGTAGATATAATGGTCATCTGAATTAAATTCGACCATTCCCATCCATTTTAGTTCACTGATTCCTAAAATGTAGATGTTTACTCTTGCCATATCCTGTTTTACCACTCCCAATTTGCTTTGATTCCAAGTTTTTTTTTTTTTTTTTGATTCCAAGTTCCTATGCAATATTGTTCTTCTTAGCATCGTACTTTACTTTCACCACCAGACACATCCACAACTGGATGTCGTTTCCGCTTTGGCTCAGTCGTTTCCTTCTTTCTAGAGCTATTTCTCCACTCTTCTCCAGAAGCATATTGGACACCTCCTGACTCCGGTGGTTCATCTTTCATCTTTTGCCTGTTCATGGGGTTCTCAAGACAAGAATGCTGAAGTGGCTTGCCATGAGTCTCAATAATTTGATTTCATATGCAACACATTATTTTGCACAAAGAAACATCTTTGTTGTTTTTGTAAAACATCAAAAGTTCTTTATTGTTTGAATTCAGTTACACTATATTGGTCATCTCTTTTGAAATGTGAAGTCAGGTGCATAGTCCACTCATTGTGTCACTGGTTTAATTTCTCAAATTATAAATACAATTATAGACAATCTATGTAACTAAAGCCTGGGGAACATGGATTGAAATATATATATATATGCAATTAAACACTTCCTGGTGGCTCAGAAGGTGAAGACTCTGCCTCCAGTGCAGGAGACCTGGGTTCAGTCCCTGGGTCAGGAAGATCCCCTGGAGAAAGGAATGGTAACCTACTTCAATATTCTTACCTAGAGAATCCCATGGACAGAGGAGCCTATTGGGCTATAGTCCATGGGTTCACAAAGAGTCAGACACTGAGAAACTAACACACAACAATTAAACACTGTTTAACAAATCTTCATTTCTCACTGATTTCCATTGGTTACTTCCTAACTGTGTTCTTTAAAATATTTTAGGAAAACAAACTTTTCCTAAACCTGAACTTGTTTGAAGGAAGTACTATATATAGAAGATATATATAAATTATTTTGTGTTTCTCAAAATGCCCTTAACTGCTAGTTTGGAGGTTTGCTAGTCTTTTAAAATTGGAACTAAATATATCGCAGTTGTGAATAAGAAAGACGGTTTCATTAGTTAAAGCCTCCAAGTTACTCTACATCTTAAATGATCTTGTTTTGTTCCATTTCTACTTTGCAGTCTACTTGTTACACTTGTATTTGTGCATAGTATATCCTTTTACCACAAATTCATATTTTTACCATATTTTCCCATAAATTCATATTTACTCTCATATACCGTCTTTCTAAGTTAGGAGAAAGTTTTCCGACTCCAAATTTTCACAGTATCTAGAAATTCTGTTTGAGTCTATAATTGAAAATGTAACTCTTGATTGTAGACCTTGATTTTAAAGTATTGTGCCAGTTATATTTTATATATTGTGTCCTTAGGTAAGAGTCCATTTGATTAACTTTGAATATTTAAAATGTTGTTTCCAATAGCAATGGTGCACAGCATGGCTTTCAAATCAGTTTTGGTGAAATTAAGAGTTTCTTTGGAAGTATACTGTGTGCAGTGGGACTGAGATAGTAGGCAGGTCCCTGGACAAGCACAGTTAATGAATAATTGAATGCAACTTTATTTCTGTCTTCCAATGTCATTGAGTTTGGTTCAGCGGGAAAAATCTTCTTTCCTTGCTCTAGAAAGCAATGCTAGCTGATCTCATAATTTTAAACAATATTTATTTATTTATTTATGCTGAATCTTAGTTATGATCTGTGGCATCTTTAGTTGTAGCATGTGGAATCTAGTTCCCTGACCAGGGATCAAACCTGGGACTACCGCATTAGGAACATGGAGTCTTAGCTACTGGACAATCACACTTTGATGCTCGTCTAGATAACAGACAGCTAGGTCCTAAAACTACCTTAAGTTGGAAACAGTGATTCCATTTAATTTTTAGAATGTAAAATTTAAGATACTGATGAAACCACTGATTTTGGTTTCAAAAAGATTAGAGCTGATGTTCTTAGTTGGTCTTGAAAATTAAACTTGAATCTTTCTCTCCTGGAGTATTCTTTGTAGCTTCTTCATTGGTTTTTTGCAGGAATCTTGACTGGCTGGCTGACAATGTACTTAGCTCTATTCCCTGTGTTATCTTTGCATTAATTTAAGTCTTATTATTTGGTGATAAGCACCTAGGTTGTTCCTGTTCGGGTCTTCTGCTGTATGGCCTCATCTCCTCCATGGGAAACTCATGTACCCCTCTTGAACTAACTCAGAATTAGTCCCAGTGCAACTGAAGATTGATCCCAACATGGACTATGTACTTCTGTCTCTGTTTCTGCAGGCACTAGTTATCTCTTGTCTTGTTCTCTTGATCTTCTTGTTTGAGTTGTTGTTCAGGCATGAAGTCGTGTCTGACTCTTCAGTTGCCAAGTCATGTCTGACTCATTGAGACCCCAAGGACTACAGCATGTCAGGTTTCTCTGTCCAGCATCTCCCAGAGTTTGCTCAAACTAATGTCCATTAGTCTATGATGCCATCCAACATTCTCTTCTGTGGTCCCCTTCTTCTCCTGCCTTCAATCTTCCCTAGCATCAGAATCTTTTCCAATGAATCAGCTCTTTGCATCAGATGGCCAAGGTATTGGGGCTTTAACTTCAGTATCACTCCTTCCAATGAGTATTTAGGGTTGATTTCATTTATGATTGACTGGTTTGATCTCATTGCAGTCCAAGGGACTCTCGAACATCTTGTCAGATGCAAATTCTTAGCTGCTTTAGTTTTTATAAATGATGGTCAGATGTTAATTCCTGTACCCCTCAACATTTCAGAGTTCACAAGGCCAAGATCTCAAAATCAGTCCCCTGAAGGTTTCCTACTTTACCTTAATGTGAAGGTGTGTGAGGTACATCTCCCTTGAATCTTCCATGTAGAGGGAGAAAAGCACTGTGAAAGATCTTTCTCTACAAAAATCCTCTGTCTTCATTTTATCACTGACTCCATATGTATTCATGAACTTTGGAAACATTTATGAGGATATTTGATCATAAGTTTGCCTGGGGGTTTATGTTGTTTCACACACATTTCTCATTATTATTCTTTTATATAACGAGTTTGTTTTAAAAAGGATTTTATAGTTTTCAAAAGTTTGTAAAGCAGTAATCAAATGGTAAAGATTTAATTAAGAAATACAGGGAAAACCCAACATAAAAACTTAACTTTATAAATTTAAGAATTTAGAGAATTTTTTTGAAAATTAATTTTTCAACTTATTAGAGAGTTGACCTAGAGTTCAAACAGTGCAACTCATGACTTTATTGAAAATCTAGGAAAAATTACCTTTCAAATGACCTATATAAATGACCTTCATCTTCTTAAAGTCAAGGAGAATTTGAAATCAGATTCTGCACCTATGCTGAATATTAATATTCAGCATATTCTCTGTGATATGGGATATATTGTCTTTTTAGTGATCTGTATAAGTAATTGTTCTTGTACATGCTCATGTTTGAAATTAATTGAAATAATAGAAATCAGTACTATTTATATTTGAGTAAATAGTCATAGTTTTTGACATATAAATATCATTTATCAAACAGTATCATCAGAGATCATTTAATACAATACTTTCACTTTATACGTAAAGATATAGTAATAACAATACTTATATTTTTAAATAACTTTGCAAAATATGAGAACTCAGGGCAGTTATTAGTCTTTTGCAAAGTCAGTGAGACTTGCATTAGAACCCACAGTTTCAAATTCTCAGCCTACATCTTTATAATATTACACAATGATTGGTAATTCAAAATTCAACTTGGGAAACTGAGTAGTAAAATGGAAATATTTATACTAAAAAATATAAAGTATATTTCTGTTCTAGACCTCTAATGGGTAACTACAAAGATACTGCTTATTAACATGATTAAAAATACCATGGTGACTGCTTCTTAATTCCAAGAGCAAACCCAACCACATCTATATATTAATAAATGAAAGGAGAAGGCATATAATGTAATGAAGAGTGTGTACCTCAGCTTCTGAACTATTTAGGTGATAAGATTTTTCAGTTTAAAAAAAAAAAATTATGTCACTTTCTACCAAAGATGTAATAGAATATTTAGAAATAAACTTTTCCATAATTTTTAGTTTCCTATTTTCTGTCAACATTGTCATCAAAATGTCTCTTCCATTAATCAGCACATTGATAATCAGAGAGGAGAAATACATGCATTTTCTTTTATACTTTGTTTTCTTATTTCAGCTTTGATTACCTGAGCAAGACAGTGAAAATCATTCTGCAACGGCCCTTTTGTTGTTCACTGCTGTTCCTAATCCAGGTTCTGAGTCAGACTGCTTAATAGACAAAGAGAGTAAAAATGAAACTTAAAATAGCTAGAGAGAAACACACTGTAAATACCTGAGAGGTTTAAAAGAAGAGTTTGTAGGCTACTTATGTGCAAATGAAGGCATTTAATTGTAATGTCTCTTCAGTGATAAATGGAGGGGGAGTCTTGAATAAATTTCCCATTATAAAATGAGAAATTGTCATGCTTTGCCCTTTTCATTTGTTCTTTGAGAAAGGTGAACTTATCTAAAAAAATTTATACCAGCAGAGCTGCTTTTTTTCCAGCTAATGAACTATAGTAACTTAGGAAATGGCACTATGTTGGATGGTAGTAGAGGATAGGAATAATAACACTTTTACACTATTAAACTGATAATAGGATTTTTTTTTAAACTAATTTTATTCTCAATCACTTTTTCCTAGAAAATAATGTAACAGGTAAGAGAGGTAGCAGAGTTGCACAAGCCTAGACAGCCTCTCAGCGTCCTGCAAAGGACCCCAAGTCCCCAGGGTGGCAGGCCATGTTCAGTTTAGAAATAAGCTTTTTCAGTTCAGAGTTAAGGACCCGCTAATGTATTGGAGCTGTTTTCTGAAGTGTCAGCATAGCCCACAGTGAGTTCTGGAAAAGAAACAATTCATTAAAGGCGTTGTCTGGTCTTAAGCTGTAGCAGACAGGATGTAAAATTGGTATATTAGAGTAGGAAATGGGATATTTTTAGAGTATTAGAGCTATTCCTCCTGCTCACACACAAGAAAGTTCTACACAAGGATAAAAACAGGGAAATTGTGATGTAAGAAGCAGTTGACAAAGAATGGAAGAGTCAAGAGCACAAACACAATTACAAGAGAAAAATATTCTCTTTTCTATTCTATGTTCTAATATTACAATTAATTCCAACTTCATATTTCCTATTGCAAGTAGTATATTTATGTTGCCATAAAAATCGGTTTTGCCATTGTCCATTTTTTGTTCTGATCAACGTGCAAATGCCCAAGGATTTCTTTTTACTGATAATATTAAATGGTGAGACACATTTACAGAAACAGTTCCAAAACCACCTTTTTAAGTGAATCATTTTTCTTCTAAGAACACATACTGCAGATAATCTTTAAATTCACTTATGAGGCCTGACTGTGGAATATAATAAAAATCAATTGTTGAAAAAGAAATCAACTGCCGCATTTCATAAAAGCAGTTCAGCTTTACCAAATAGAGCCTGTTGTTTTGCTCTAGGCTAAGGTTCATGTTAGACACTGCAACATTTTTTTCAACCTCGGTAGTCTAGTTTCACAAACACAAACCCAAAGAGTGATCTCTCCGAAGAGGTGATATTAGTTTAAGTAAAACCACAGAAACATTTTCTTGGGAGGAAAAAGGTTTGAATGGGCTTCACAAAATTAATATTAAATTTTCTGTCTTCTGCCTCATTACTTTGGTAGATGACTTGCCTTGAAGGCAGCGAAGCAAAGAATCAGCAACATGGGTCTTTGCTATTTCTGCAGTGCTGCAGTGGACATTTCCTACAGTTTATTCAGAAATTATGTTGTGTTTAGTACACTTTCTTAGAATATCTGTGAACTGAACTAGAAATTATGCCTTAAGATTCTTCAAGGTGTTGGTATTTCAAATTGTTAGTGGAAATGATGGTGATTAATAAGCAAAACCAGAAAACCAACAAATACTAAAGAAAGAGTCATTGTTTATACGTTATGCACACTCTTTGCCTGTGTGAACAAGAATAGATAAAAAATTTATTCTTCACCTGAAAATTCTGGAAAAAAATCATGAGATAATATTTATTACTTTGGAACTCAACTTGGAAATAGTAATCATATGTAAATCAATAATTTTCATTTTTCAAACAAGAAATAAGTTTGCACTCTTCCCTGAGAACTTAATACTTAGTGTGGACATTTACTTCAAACGGCCCTTTTAGATATTTTTAGGGCCTTCACATGTTTCCTGAACTATCGTTTATGAACCGTAATCCTGATGCCCTGTGGGTTCTGAAGTGCTTGAGTGAAGTAACTCATGTAAGAAGGTAAGTGAGCTGACCTATGGCTAGGGTGTTTCCCTTTAGCTTGCTTTGACTCTATGGCATATTATGTTCTTGTTCAGTTGCTCAGTCGTGTCTGACCCAGCACCACAGTTCAGTCAGTTCAGTTGCTCTGTCGTGTCCGATTCTTTGCAACCCCATGGACTGCAACACACCAGGCTTCCCTGTTCTGTGGTGCATGCCAGGCACCTCAGTTGAAAGGCGTCAATTCTTTGGTGCTCAGCCTTTTAATTGTCCAAGTCTCCACGTGTAATACATGCCACAGCTCTCTATGTCATATATTACTGTATTATCTTAAATGACCCTTGTCTCTGAAGTATTGTTAATTGGCTCATTGATGAAATCATGTGATGAACTGTGTCTACAAATGAAACCAAAAACCCCAACTTCCCATTTCTGGATTTTAAATCTCAGTGTCTTTAGAGATAGTGCTGAAGAATAAGGAAGTAATTTATCTATACAGGTTAAAAGCTAAGAGCTCACTTTCTTGTGTAATGGACATGGCTTGTTCAGTTGCTCTGTTGTGTCCGACCCTTTGGGCATGGCTAGCAGATAACTCCAGTACTCTTGCCTGGAAAATCCCATGAACGGAGGAGGCTCGTAGGCTGCAGTCCACGGGGTCGCACAGAGTCAGACACGACTGAAGTGACTTAGCAGCAGCACATAACTAAACACAACCTAACAGATACATCAGCAGCAGCATAATGGTTTCTTAAAACTTAGCTCCAGTTAACTTTTCTTGATACAGTGTAGAATAATATGTGCATATATCATATATCTGCAGTATCGTGATTTATAAGAAATATTTCTTTTAAATGTTTATTTTATTTATTTGGCTGTACCAGATGCAAACTCTTAGTTGTGTTATGTAGGATCTAGTTCCCTGACTAGGGATCAAACCTGGGTCCCTGAATTGGGAGCACAGTCTTATCCACTGGACTACCAGGTAGAAATATTTATTTGTCATTCAGAAGAACAAAACGTATCTCTCATTATTTGTTCTTCATTCACAGTCGCTGATGGAGAAGGGCATGGCAACCCACTCCAATATTCTTGCCTGGAGAATCCCCAAGGACAGAGGAGCCTGGTGGGCTACAGTCCATAGGGTCACAAAGAGTCCTACAGGACTCAGCAACAGGCATGCACAGGCGCATGCAGGCACAGTCAATGACTCACACAATTCCTGTAATTTCCAAGGGTTGAGAGTGATGGTATCTTTTATTATGTTAAAAAGGCCACTTTGGGAAAGCACCTAAGATTGGAAGCAGTTTGCAAATGAGTCAACCAGGTGATAGCGGGTTGGTACATTCAGCCCCACCCCCCTGACTTTTGGGGAGGAGAAGAGGACACTCCCCCACCCCCAGGACAAAGAAATAACCAATGGCCAAGGATGTAATCAATCATGATCTTTGTAACGAACCCTTCATAAAACCCCATAAGGACAATTTGGAGAGCTTCTGTGTTGGTGAGTGAGGAGTAGAGAGTGAATTTGGAAGCTCTGAGATTTTTCCTGTACCATACCCTGTGTGTCTCTTCCATCTGGCTGTTTCTGGGCTTTATCCTTTATAATAAATTGGTAATCTAGTTAGTAAAATGTTTCTCTGCATTCTGTGAGGCACTCTAGTAAATTAAGCAAACTTGAGAAGAAGGTCTTGAGAGCCTCTGATTTATAGCCAGTTGCTCAGAAGTATAGGTTAACAACTTAGTCTTGAAATTGGTATCTTGAGTAGGAGAGAGTCATTGGAACTTCCATTCTATAGATCATAGTTTAGAAGCACAGGTTAACAGCTAGTGCTCCGAACTTTTGTCTAAAGTGGTACGTGGGGGAGTCCTGTTAGGACTGAGCCCTTAACCTGTGGAATCTGATGCTATCTCTAGGTAGGTAGGATAGAATAGACATCCTGCTGGTGTCTGAGGATTGATTGTTGGTGTGGGTGGAACGCTCCAGCCTCACATGGGAAACTGACTCTCAGAACACACAACATAGACTTTGAAGTTGATTTTCCCTTGATTTCCCTTCTGTCCTGGAAGAAATTTTACACCAGGGAAATGATTTGCTGAAGTTTCAGATGCTATTTATTCTGTTTTTGTGTGTGTGTGTGTGTTTTTTAATTAAACCAGGACTATACTTCTGGACATTATTCTGTACCCATATTGTCTAATTATCTATAGATACTGCTGGTTAAGAACTCATAGAATGCTAACATATTGAAATGAATCAGTGCACATTCAGAGTGGTTGAATTAATACCATCAGTGAACATGATCAGTGCACTAGGGAGCAATAAAACTTACTCCTATGAATCTCCAATGCTATCAAACTGTTTTTGTGACTGAATCCACTGAAAATAATCCAAATTACAGGTGTTAGATCCTTGACCACAATCTAGGTATCCTTTATCAGGAAGATCCCCTGTAGGAGGGCATGGCAACCCACTCCAATATTCTTGTCTGAAGAATTCCATAGACAGAAGAGCCTGACAGGCTGTGGTCCACAGGATCACAAAGAGTCGGACACAACTGAAGTGTCTTAGCACACACATGCCCTTTATTGAACTCCTTTTGTAGGATGTTTTATTCAGCTTTTTTTCTTTTTCCCCATTGACTTGGGTTCTTTTGAGACACTGAGGCTATAGCAAAATAACTGTAAGTTTCTATGATTTGGGGAATTCATGATATTATTTCCTTAAGTTATTTTGCTGAAAAACATTTTCAGCAAACTGTATCTATCCTATAAAAGTCTTGAAATCATCTCAAGCAATATTTTTGCTGAGCCACATTGGGGCAGAGTAGGGGGAACCCTGTATGCTCCATGCTCTCTGATCATCTAAAAAAAGTAGAGTATTTTTCTAAAGCTATAAGAATCCATCTGTAAAATTTTAAACTAACCAAACAGAAAACTATAAACCTCAAAACAAAAATCAGACCACACAAGTCATCCAGAACCAACCCTAGGACTTTAAATAGCCCTAAAGCAACCCATACAATCAATATATTGTATATGCATCTAAAAATCTGGGAGAGCTAACAAAATTTACTTTATTCTTTGACTGGTTAATTTCAAGAAATAAACATGCCTCACTTGTCTTCCATAAGCATGTATGTTTTATTCAGAGTTTATACCTCATTAGGAGTTCCTCAGTGTTGCTCACACAATCTTTGACTTGCAATTTAACCCCAGAGAAAGCCACAGTTTGGGAAAGTGATGATTTCTGATTCTTGGCTATCACATCCTACAATGGATTCCAAGGTATTCACATTCAGGTACAATAACTAGCATAGTGATGACTGTAAGAAATACTGGAACATGTGACATAAGTCTAGTGGGGTGGGAGGGACCATCAATTGAAGTGATTTCAAAGACAATTGTACAAGTTATTAATTAAGGCTTTAAGGATTTAAGCAGATGTTGCTGACTCAGAGGCTCTGCTTACTTCTGATGATCTTGTCATCCAAATACAAGAAGTCACACAGGCTTCATTGCTGTGGATCTAAGCAAATGGTCTTGGCTCTGTCCTTCACCATCTCCTGGAGTTTGCTCAGATTCATGTCTATTGAGTCAGTGGTGCTATCTAACTATCTCATCCTCTGATGCCCTCTACTCTTTTGCCTTCAGTCTTTCCCAGCATCAGGGTCTTCTCCAACGAGTTGTCCTTTCACATCAGGTGGCCAAAGTATTAGAACTTAGCTTCAGCATTAGTCCTTCTAATGAATATTCAGGGTTGATTTCCTTTAGGATTGACTGGTTTGATCTCCTTGCTGTCCAAGGGGCTCTCAAGTTTTCTCCAACACCACAGTTTGAAAGCATCAACTCTTTTGCCCTCAGCTTTCTCAGTGGTCCAATACTCATATCCATACATGACTACTGGAAAAACCATAGCTTTGACTATACAGACCTTTGCCAGCAAGGTGATGTCTCTGCTTTTAAATATGCTGTCTAGGTTAGTCATAGCCTTTCTTCCAAGGAGCAAGTATTTGTTAATTTCGTGGCTGCAGTCACTGTCCGCAATGATTTGGAGTCCAAGAAAATAAAGTCTGTCACTTTCAATTTTTCCCCATCTATGTGCCATGAAGTGAGAGACCAGATGATATGATCTTCATTTTTTGAATGTTGAGTTTTAAGCTAGCTTGTTCACTCTCCACTTTCAACATAAGGATGGTGTCATCTGCATCTCAGAGGTTATTGATATTTCTCCCAGCAATCTTGATTCCAGCTTCTCCACAGAGGGGTTGGTGAGGTTAAACTTGGGGTTAATAGGGGTTTCTATATATAAAATAGAAACTGAATTACTAATCAAGGGTCTTTCTCAGAAGCTCAGTGGTTACTGTTGGCAACAGATGAATTCTGGGAATCTAGGAGGAAAGCTTGCATGTTGGATAAGTCACTAGGGCTCAAATGCAAGCTCTGAACTCAAGGCATAACTTTAGGTAAATTGTTTGACTCTGTGAGCTGCAGTTCTTCATCTTTAAAATAGAAATATAAAGTATGTAAACAAGTGAAAGTGCTTGTAGCAACAAATGAACAGTCAAATGATATTCTTTAAATACTGCTTTGGTAAAATTGCTTTTGTGTGTGGTTTAGGCTGTAGGTATAAGGCTTAAGTGATTATAATTTAAAACATCATGAGAAATCTAGTGATCTTGGAGATCTAGTACCACTTTCGAGTTTCCCACTGGCAAATGAGCAGACAGTAAACAGCGAGGATGAGATGAAAGCCGTGAACATTTTGCTCTACATCTTTTGTGAACTAAGCATAAATGTGTTCCGTATTCTCACTGTTCTCTCATTGGTACTTCAGCTCCTCTCTTTTTATGTTTCCCTGTTCCAGTTTCATCACTTTTTAAAATGTCAATTTTAGTTTCCTTTGTATGTTCTTCCTCGTTTCCTCAGCAAGTCCTGTTTGGTATACATGTGTGTGTATGTGTGAGTATAGATGTATTGCTGCTGCTAAGTCGCTTCAGTCGTGTCCGACTCTGTGCGACCCCAGAGACGGCAGCCCACCAGGCTCCCCCGTCCCTGGGATTCTCCAGGCAAGAACACTGGAGCGGGTTGCCATGTCCTTCTCCAATGCATAAAAGTGAAAAGCAAAAGTGAAGTTGCTCAGTCGTGTCCGACACCTAGTGACCCCATAGACTGCAGCCTATCAGGTTCCTCCATCCATGGGATTTGCCAGGCAAGAGTGCTGAGGTGCCGTCGCCTTCTCCATAGATGTATTAATGATGAAAAAAGCACAGATTTTTAAATTAATAAGATATTTTAGAACAGTTTTAGGTCTATGGAAAAACTGAACAAAGAGTACAAAGAATTCCCATATACATATATATTTATTTTTATCCTTTTATTTTTAGACCATATAGCCTAGCTTTGGGGATTTTAGTTACCTGACCAGGGACTGAACCTGGGCCAATGGCAGTAAAAGCACAAAGTTCTAACCTTGGGCCTTCAGGGAATTCCCCCGTATGTTCTTTAATCATTCCTCTCTCCCACATTTTTTCCATTATCTTTACATCTTGTATTAATAACCTACATTTGGTAAAAATAAGGAGCTAATATTGTTCCATTATTACTAACTAAAGTTCATGGTTTAAGTACTTGTTTGGATTGAATATTTTCTGGCTTTTGAATGTATAAAGTAAAGTGTAAGTTTCTCAGTTATGTCTGACTCTTTGCATGGACTATACAGTCCATGAAATTCTCCATGCAGAATACTGGAGTGGATAGCCTTTCCCTTCTCCAGGGGATCTTTCCAACCCAGGTACTGAACCCAGGTCTCCCACGTTGCAGGTGGATTATTTTCCAGCTGAGCCACAAGGGAAGCCCATTTGACGATGTATAATGATATGTATCTACCATACAGTATCATACAGGCCAGTTTCACTGGCCTAAACTTTCCCTATGGTCCACATATTCAACCCTTCCTTCCCTATAACCCCTGGCAATCACTGATCTTTTTCCTGTCTCTATGGTTTACTTTTTCCAAAATGTTATATTGTTAGACTCTACAGTATGTAGCCTTTACACAGTGGTTTCCTTCACTTACTGACATGCATTTAAAGTTCTTCTATGTCTCCTTATAGCATGCTAGCTCACTTCTTTTTATCACTGGATAATAGTGTATTCTACAGATATGCCACAGTTTATTTGTAGAAATATTGAAGGGTATCTTAGCTGCGTCTAAGTTTTGACATTTATGAATAAGGCTGCTATACACATTCATGTGCAGCTTTTTGTGTGGACCTAAGTTTCACTCATTCAGATAAATAGGAAAAAGAGCTATTGCTGCACCATAGGATAAGAATATGTTTAGTTTTGTTAGAAACCGCCAAAAGGTCTTCCAAAGTGGCTGCACAAGTTTGCATTCCCACCAGCACTGAACAAGAATCCCTGTGATTCCACTTCCTCACCAGCATTTTGTATTGTCACTGTTGATGGTTTCTTGTAAACAATACACTGTCTTGAAGTTTTCATGGATACAGTGCTAGTTGCTGTAACGAAAAGACTTGAATCATTCAGTGATCTAAAGTTGATGTCTCTTTCCTGTGATCATCTATTGTGATGTGACAGGTGGCAATGCTCTCCTCAGTCATTCAGAGGCCCAGGCTGAGAGTGGCTTTGCCATCTTCAGTGGGTCGTCTTTCAAGGTCCCTCTTCTCATGAACATTCCAGGCAAAGAGGGGGAATATGCTAAGGAGGCACAACCACCTTTTAAATGTTTCAGCCTAGAAGTGGTGGGAATAATTCTGCACCATTCCCATGTTGAAAACTAGTCACGTGGCTATGCCTAGCTGCAAGGTCAGCTGGGAAATGTAACCCGTGTCTGGCCAGTGGCTCCTGGGCAACAACTTAATTAGTAAGAAAGGTCACAGCAGATTCTGGAGGGAATCTACTGATCCTCCACACATTTGCTGAAATACTTCATTATATCAGTTGTGACCAAAAGAATTTTACAGTTCCCTTATTTTAGGCACTAATGGCAGTACAGTTAAGAAAAAAAAAAAAAATCAAGGATTTCCTGGAGTCAGTGATAATTGGGCATAATTCTGTCCAAGATATACTGGGATTATTGGCTTTTAACATTAGACTTCATCAGTAATACTTTTCCCAGTGTTTGAATAACATGATTAGGCATACCATTTTCATATCTTATAGAAAGCAGTGGTTCTGAGGAGCAGAAAGCTCTTCTAACTTAATTGGAAAATAAAAAACAAACAATATACTTTTTAGCATATTGGTTCTGGTTAGGGAAAAGGAGGGAAGCAAGAAAATAATTACAGATTTCTAAATCCAATCATCTCTGTGTACTCCTGTTGCTATTCCCCTCCTTATGCACACAGTAATTTAGGTTTTGTTTTGACAAGAACATAGAGATATTCATAAACCAAGAGGCAATATTTAGAGATTTATTGAGTATTTTGTCAGAAATAAACAAATGCCCTAAAGTTTTGAAAGCATGGTTTAGACATCAGTTGACTGGAATCATGGAGACTATTTACAAATAAAATTTAAATAAATTCATGCCTTTAAAAGGTAATCCAAACATGTGTTTAGTTGACAGAGCCTCCCATCTGTTTGGCCTAATATGAAACCAAAAAACCAATTACTCAATAGTTACTTAACCATACCAGTAGATTAGCTGGTATCAATGAGCAATTTTATTGGTAATCTCCTGTTTCTTTCTTATAGAAAATATTCTTTGTTGATATACTTCTATATTCCTGTTTGAAAGCAAAGAAGCAAGGAAGAAAGGAAGCTAGGAAGGAAAGGTTGGGTAGGAAGGGTTGAGTCAGAGGAAGGGAAGGAGGGAGGAAGGAAGTGATAGCTTTAAATTAGACGCATGAGTTTTAAAATTGCAAGAAAGCACTTGTTACTTGTCATCAGTGTAATAACTGTTCATTCAACATGCTAGCAGTCATCTAAAAGAAGTAAAATACTATTGGCGGATGACTTGTGTTTATTTATTTTTTATTTTTTTAATTTTAATTTTAATTTTTTTAAATAAATTTATTTATTTATTTATTTATTTTAATTACAATACTGTATTTGTTTTGCCATACATTGACAGGAATCAGCCATAGGTGAACACAATCTCCCAATGCCGAAGCCCCCTCCCACCTCCCACCCCACATCCTCTACTTGAATCATCCTGTGCATCAGCCCCATGCATCCTGCATCCTACATTGAACATAGATTGGCGCTTCGTTTCTTATAGGAAAATATACATGTTTTGTGTTTAATTTATAGTCTGCATTTGGTTTATGCCAAAATTACAACAGAATTTTAAAGTCTAGTTTCCTAAAGGATCATTGGACAGAGATTCAGTTTGAAATGACTAATTCTGTCTTTCTGTGGGAAGATACCATGAATATACACTTTTATTAAAACAATCAATTATTTCTGGCTGCCAGGCTATCTTTAGTCTTTTTCTTATAAATAAAAGCAATTTCTGAAGTGAATCACCACATGATTCTGAAGGCCAAATCTGTGAACCAGACACTTAAGCTCTGGCAAAAATTAACCTGCATACCAGTTTTGAACAGTTGGTTGTTAATGTTAAGTAAGCCAATGTCCATATAGTTTAAAAAGAAGGGTGTCCTATTCAGATATTTTACATGACACATCTCTTAGGATCTAAGAGATTTTAAAGTGCTCTCAGTAATAATTTCCTCAGAGACAAACCATTTGTTGCAGCTATGAGAAAGAATCAAAATAAATGTTTTGAACATGCATTTATTCTAGAGCTTATAATTTGTTCTTGAAACCAGGGATGTTGGTAGCACAGCTTTCTGGTACTATAGCTTTGTCTCTAATACTGATCCCTTAGAGGGGAATTCAACTTTTTTTTTAATTGAAATATAGTAGATTTATAATGCCAGGGAATTTGGAAAACTCAGCAGTGGCCACAGGACTGGAAAAGGTCAGTTTTCATTCCAGTCCCAAAAAGGCAATGCCAAAGAATGTTCAAACTACCGCACAGTTGCACACATTACACACACTAGAAAAGTCATGCTCACAATTCTCCAAGCCAGGCTTCAACAGTATGTGAACTGTGGACTGCCAGATGTTCAAGCTTGATTTAGAAAAGGCATAAGAACCAGAGATCAAATTGCCAACATCTGTTGGATCATCAAAAAAGCAAGAGACTTCCAGGAAAACATCCATTTTGGCTTTATTGACTACACCAAAGCCTTTGACTATGTGGATCACAACAAACTGTGGAAAATTCTTAAATAGCTTGGAATACCAGATCACCTTACCTGCCTTCTGAGAAATCTGTATGCAGGTCAGGAAGCAACAGTTAGAACTGGACATGGAGTAACAGACTGGTTCCAGATCAGGAAAGGAGTACGTCAAGGCTGTATATGGTCACCCTGCTTATTTAACTTATATGCAAAATACATCATGAGAAATGATGCACTGGATGAAGCACAAGCTGGAATAGAGATTGCCGGGAGAAATATCAATAAGCTCAGATATGCAGATGATACCACCCTTATGGCAGAAAGTGAAGAAGAACTAAGAGCTTCTTGATGAAAGTGAAAGAGGAGACTACAAGAGCTGGTTTAAAACTCAACATTTAGAAAACTAAGATCATGGCATCTGGTGTCATCACTTCATGGCAAGAAGATGGGAAAACAGTGTAAACAGTGATAGATTTTATTTGGGGGGCTCCAAAATCACTGCAGATGTTGTCTGTGGCCATGAAATTAAAAGATGTTTGCTCCTTGGAAGAAAAATTATGACCAATCTAGATAGCATATTAAAAAGCAGAGACATTACTTTGCTAACAAAGGTCTATCTAGTCAAAGCTATGGTTTTTCCAGTAGTCATGTATGGGTGTGAGAGCTGGACTATAAAGAAATCTACTGCTGCTGCTCCTAAGACACTTTGGTCCTGTCCAACTCTGTGTGACCCCAGAGATGGCAGCCCACCTGGCTCCTCTGTCCCTGGGATGCTTCAGGCAAGAACACTGGGGTGGGTTGCCATTTCCTTCTCCAATGCGTGAAAGTGGAAAGTGAAAATTGAAAGTGAAGTTGCTCAGTCATGTCCGACTCTTAGCGACCCCATGGACTGCAGCCTTTCAGGCTCCTCCATCCATGGAGTTTTCCAGGCAAGAGTACTGGAGTGGGTTACCATTTCCTTCTCCAATAAAGAAAGCTGAGTGTCAATGAGTTGATGTTTTTGAACTGTGATGTTGGAGAAGACTCTTGAGAGTCCCTTGGACAGCAAGGAGATCCATCCAGTCCATCCTAAAGGAAATGAGTCTTGAATATTCATTGGAAGGACTGATGATGAAGCTGAAACTCCAATACTCTGGCCACCTGATGCAAAGAACTGACTCATTTGAAAAGACTCTGATGTTGGGAAAGATTGAAGGAGGGAAGAGAAAGGGACAACAGAGGATGACATGTTTGCATGGGATCACCAACTCAATGGACAAGAGTTTGAGTAAACTCCAGGAGTTGGTGATGCACAGGGAGGCCTGGCATGCTGCAGTTCATGGGGTCGGTCACAAAGAATTATACATGACTAAGAGACTAAACTGAACTGAACTGATTTATAGTAGTGTGATAGTTTTACATGTATAATAAGATGATTCAATAATTTATAGATTATACTCTTTTTACAGTTATGATCAAATATTGACTATATTCCTTGTACTGTATATTCTTATAGCTTATTTGTTTTATATATAATAGTCTATATATTTTAATTCCCTAACCATGCCTTGCCCTTCCGCTCTTCCCTTACACATTGGTAAGCAAGTTTCTTCTCTATTTATGAGTCTGTTTTGTTATATTCATTTTTTTTTAGATTCCACATGTAAGTGATGAGGTGCAGTATTTATCTTTCTGTCTAACATTTCACTAAGCATAGTGCCGTCCAGGTACATCCATATTATTGCAAATAGCAATGTTTTTCTTTTTATGGCTCAGTAATATTCCATTGTGTATATATGTGTATATACCACATCTTCTTTGTTCATTTATTTGTTGATGGACACAGGTTGCTCTGTATCTTGGCTACTATAAATAATTCTTCTATGAATACTGGGGTGCATTCATCTTTTCAAATTAGTATTTTCCTTTTATTAATACATATGCCTAGGAGTGGAATTGTCAAGTTGTAGTTGTCTTTTAAGCATGTTCCATATTGTTTTTGATAACGACTCTATCAATTTACATTCCCACTAACAGTGTATGAGGGTTTCCTTTTCTCTACATCCTCATCACCATTTTTTATTTGTGGTGTTTTTGATGATGGCCATTCTGACGGGTGTGTGCTGATGTTTCATTAAGGTTTCCATGTGCAGTATCCTGATTAGTGATGGTAAGCATCTTTCATGTGCCTTTAGGCCATCTGTATGTCTTATTTGGAAAAACCTCTATTCAAGTATTCTGGATGGCTGGTAGCTACTTCACTTTAAGACTGTATGAAAATGTGCAGAGAAAGAACATAGCAGCATGATTTATGACATAGTGCTTCACTGTGGGTCTCTGCACATTATCTTGTTTACTAATTTTTCTCCATGTACATCTCAGCAGGTTCACTCTATCACTCTATTTCTTATTAGGAATTTTAGAAGTATCATGGTAAATTTGAGATATTTCAGGAGCATGACATTTTTATTGTTACACTGCTACCTAAAGAGGCACGCATGCTTAGTTAATTAGTCATGTCAGACTCTTTGCAACCCCATGGACTGTAGCCCACCAGGCTCCTCTTTCTGTGGAATTTTCCAGGCAAAAACACTGCAGTGGATTCAGTTCAGTTCAGTCACTCAGTCACGTCTGACTCTTTGCTATCCCATGGACTGCAATGCGCTGAGCCTCGTTGTCCATCACCAACTCCTGGAGAATGCTCAAACTCATATCCATCAAGTTAGTGATGCCATCCAACCATCTTATCCTCTGTTGTCCCCTTTTCCTCCTGCCTTTAATCCTTCCCAGCTTCAGGGTCTTTCCCCATGAATCAGTTCTTCGAATCTGGTGGCCAAAGCATCGGAGCTTCAGCTTCAGCATCAGTCCTTCCAATGAATATTCCTTTAGGATTGACTAGTTTGATCTGACTCTCAAGACTCTTCTCCAACGCTACAGTTCAAAAGCATCAGTTCTTCAGCACTTTGCTTTTTATAGTCCAACTCTCACATCCATACATGACTACTAGAAAAACCATAGCTTTGACTAGATGAACCTTTTTTGACAAAGTAATGTCTCTGCTTTTTAATATACTGTTTATGTTGGTCATAGCTTTTCTTCCAAGGGGCAGACATCACTTAATTTTAATTTTAATAAAGGGTAGCCATTCCCTTTTCCAAGAAGTGTTAGTGGCTCTCCTTAAATAAGGTCAGTTTGAAATCAGCCAACTTGTTTTATGAAGCTGCTTCTGAATAACCAACTTCTGAGTGTTGAGACTGTTTTTTTTTCCTTTAGTTCACACAGTGGATCCAGATTCCTATAATCCCCATTCTGTCGATTCCAGTATTCTCTTCTGTCGTTCCAGGAGGAACAAAGTTCATGATGATGGGATCATAGCATTTCGGAAATGGCATCTATCACAGTTAGGAGAACAGAAATAGTCTTTAAAAAATAACACCCCCCAAAAACAAAACAAAACAAAACAAAAAACCCACACCCAGCTGTAAGCTAGTTTAACTGCTTTGTTTTCAGGAAAAATTGTATTTAAACTTATGGTATGTATTTGAATATTCACAAAACAATTATTTGTAATGTTGTGGTTCAAATTTTATTGAAGAATACTTTGATCAAGAAGGCAAATCAAATTACAGTCTTTTCAGTTTCTTACACAATAATGATCTAGAATTAATCTTCTTATCTGGTACATAGTGTTCTTACTAAATGGTTAAATAATAGCTCCCCATACAAAGGAGGATGAAATTTGAGGATCGTTTCCAGTCTAAATTGTAATCGTTTCCTGTCTATTAATATAATAGTAAGAGATGGAAAACTTCAACAACTTGATGCTTCTTCAGTAACTCTAGTAATTTATAAGCAATAGTAAAGAACTATACTCCATACTGATACCTTTTTTTGTACATTATTTCAAGCACTCATTGTGTATTAATTAACTGAAACCAGAGAGAATAAGGTGGTTTAGGTTCTTTTTAACATTTTGCCTAATTATATTTTATGTATACACATGAAATGGAAGTAAAAATAATCATTAAAAGTGTTGAGTATTTTAGATTTCTCCCAAACATTTTCACAAAAGAACTTATCATTTGACCTTCACAATAACTGTATTAGAAAGGAAATATAATAGTTTAGCCCATTTGATTACAGATGAGATAACTGGGGTCCAGAGAAATTGTGTGACAAGTATTAGTCACAGAGAAAATAAATGGCAGAGCAGAAATTGAATCCAGGTCTTGTGATTGAATTTATATGTCTTATTAGCATCCTATTAAAAGCAAATAAAACTTACCTCTATGACTGAGTCTGGTCTTTTTCCATTATCCCACCAGGTTGCTTGAGTAGTCTACATGTAAATCCTGTTTCCTCATGTCCTGTTGATTCTTGAACCCTTTTATAATTAGGTTTCTTCATTGTACTGACTGCTTTTTTCATGAAGTTATCACTGTTTTTTTATATTTCATTCTTTTTTAAAAAATTGATTTATTTTTGGCTATGCTATCTTTATTGCTGCGTGCAGGCTTTTCTCTAGTTCAGGCAAGTGGGGGCTACTCTTTGTTGTGGTGCGGGCTTCTCATTGCAGTGGCTTCTCCTGTTGCAGAGCACAGGGTCTTGGTGCCTGGGCTCAGTAGCTGTGGCACACAGGCTTAACTGCTCTGGGGCACGTGGGATCTTGCTGACCAGAAATCAACCCATGTCCCCTGCATTGGCAGGCAGATTCTTAACCACTTGACCACCTGGGAAGCTATAATTTCATTCTTTATTTACTTTGAAATCTTCTTTTCTTCCTTCCTTTTCCTCACCCCACCTCCTTTCCCTCCTTTCTTCTTTCCATCCTCCCTGTTTTCTAAAACATTGTACTCTTGTTTTTGCCTCTCTCAGATTCCTTCACTAGCCATCCTAGAAGAAAAAATATTCATATGTATCAGAGAGTAGTCCTTCCTAGAGCAACTGCTGTTCGTCAGGCTTCCCTAAGAGTACCCATAGTCTCCAAAATTTGCTGAGAAGACTCACAGGAATCAGCAAAGATGTTATAATCATGGTTAAAGTTTATTACACCAAAAGGTTACAGTGTAAAATCAGCAAAGGGTAAAGGCAGAGGAGAAACAAGGCATAGTCTTCCATATGTTCCCTCCCAGAGGAGTTATCTGGGGACTGGCTTCCTGGCTTCCTTCATCCAACAGTGATGTTTCTAACATCAGATACTCAGACTCCAACTCCTCAGAGTAAAAGTAAGTCATCATACATCACATGGTTAGCATAAACTATTTGATTAAACTGCTAATTCATGGCCCAAGGGTTCAGATATAAAAAAAAAAATTTTTGTATTGGTCAGAATATTCCAAGGTCATTTCTTAGAAGTTGGTGAAGGGCCAATCATGAATACAAGCCCCCCCACCTTTTTTTTTTAATTTTGGGGGAAAGGCATTGAGTTGGAAAAACTCAGCCTGCTGAGTTAACCCCTTCCCGCACTTACCCCACTTACAGATACTTCTGTCTGATACTTCTTCCTGATATTTTTAATTTTCTTATTTTTATTTTTACTTTATTTTTACTTTACAATACTGTATTGGTTTTGCCATACACTGACATGAATCAGCCATGGGTGCACATGAGTTCCCAATCCTAAACCCCCTTCCCACCTCCCACCCCATATCATCTCTCTGGATCATCCCTGTGCACCAGCCCTAAGCATTCTGTATCCTGTATCGAACATAGACTGGCGATTCATTTCTTACATGATAGTATACATGTTTCAATGCCATTCTCCCAAATCATCCCACCCTCGCCCTCTCCCACAAAGTCCAAAAGTCCGTTCTAAACATCTGCGTCTTTTTTGTTGTCTTGCATACAGGGTTATTTTCAAACTGGATTTAGAAAAGTCAGGGGAACCAGAGATCAAATTATCAACATCCGTTGGATCATCAAATAAGCAAAGAGTTCCAGAAAAACATCTACTTCTGCTTCATTTACTATGCTAAAGCCCTTGACTATGTGGATCACAACAAACTGTGGAAAATTCTGAAAGAGATGGGAATACCAGACCCCCTGACCCGCCTCCTGAAAAATCTGTATGCAGGTCAAGAAGCAACAGTTAGAACTGAACATGGAACAACAGACTGGTTCCAGATTGGGAAAGGAGTATGTCAAGGCTGCATATTGTCACCCTGTTTATTTAACTTATATGCAGAATACATGTGAAATGCCAGGCTGGATGAACCACCAGCTGGAATCAAGATTGTTGGGAGAAATCAGTAACCTCAGGTATGCAGATGACACCACACTTATGGCAGAAACTAAAGAAATAAACAGTCTCTTGAAAGAGAAGAGGAGAGTGAAAAAGCTGGCTTAAAACTGAACATTCAGAAAACTAAGATCATGGCATCTGGTATCATCACTTCATGGCAAATAGATGGGGAAACAATGGAAAGTGTCAGACTTTATTTTCTTGGGCTCCAAAATCACTGCAGATGGTGACTGAAGCCATGAATTTAAAAGATGCTTGCTCCTTGGAAGAAAAGCTATTATCAACCTAGACAGAATATTAAAAAGCTGAGACATTACTTTGCCAATAAAGGTCTGTCTAATCAAAGCTATGGTTTTTCCAGCAGTCATGCATGGATGTGAGAGTTGGACTATAAAGAAAGCTGAGCAGCGAAGAATTGATGCTTTTGAACTGTAATCCTGGAGAAGACTCTTGAGAGTCCCTTGGACTGCAAGGAGATCCAACCAGTCCATCCTAAAGGAAATGAGTCCTGAGGAATATTCATTGGGATGACTGATGCCGAGCTGAAACTCCGATACTTTGGCCACCTGATGCGAAGAACTGAATCATTTGAAAAGACCCTGATTCTGGGAAAGATTGAAGGAGGGAGGAGAAGGGGATGATGAGATAGTTGGATGGCATCACTAACTCAATGGACATGAGTTTGAAAAGTCCAGGAGTTGGTGATGGACAGGGAGGCCTGGTGTGCTACAGTCCATGGCGTGGCAAAGAGTCGGACACGACTGAACTGAACTGATTTTTTTATTGGACCATGGATCACCAACCTAGGTTAAGGGTAGGTTATTTATGAGGTATCTTGAGCTTCCCTGGTAGCTCTATTGGTAAAGAATCTGCCTGCAATGCAGGAGACCTAAGTTTGTTCCCCGGGTTGGGAAGATCCCCTGGAGTTGGAAATGGCCACCCATTCCAGTAGTTTTGCTAGGAGAAATCCATGAACAGAGGAGCCTGGAAAACTACAGTGCATGGGGCTGCAAATAGTCAGACACAGCTGAGTGACTAAAACTTGCACTTCACTTCACTTCACTTCACTTGAAATATATATATAGAGAGAAAACACAGGATTGGCATCAGAGCAGAGAGATCAAACTTAGGAATGTATTTTTGTGTCCCCCTGGGCAAATTAAAATCTTTAATAAACACACATATTCAAGAAATATGAGTTCTTGGACCTGTCTTACAATTCTCACATATGATTCCCACCTTCCCATAGTCATCACAATGGCCCTTGCTGTGTCTTGCCTTGTTACGACTTCATAATTGATCTTTTGACTCCAAATTGAACAGCTGTGTACACAGCACTCTCCTCCCACCTGGCCTGCTGCTGTGACTCTAATTCATCCTTTATGTGGCTGAACAAATTCTGTTGTTAAAAGGCATCTTTGATCACTCTAGTCTTATCAAAATGGTTTTATGCTTTCTGGTTGCTCACAGATGGAAATTTACTCTACTTAGCTTGGCAGTCCATCTCTTACACAGTCTGTTTCTATCCTGTATTGAAAGATTTGTCTTTCTTTACTTTGTTTATAATACATGATTTATTTTAAATAATTTTAAAGTTTTTACATAGAAAAATGTTATGATTTTGGGGTTTGGGGGGTTTTGTTTTTATTGTTTACTTGTTTGCTTTTTTGGTCTTATGTACAAAAATGCATTCTAATCAAGATCATAAAAATGCTGTCTACTAAAAAAATGTATTGTGGTTTTAAATTTATATTCTGCTACTTTAACATACCTGCAGTTTATTTGGGGCATGGTTTATAAAAGACATGTGGTTTTGTTTTCTCCAGATTTTCCCAAGCCTTTAATGAAATTCTTTACTTCACTATATTGTAGTGCTGCAGGTATCATAAAATTAATTTCTCTGAATAGACAAGTATGCTTGTTGACTTTCATTGTTTTCCTTTAGTATATTTAGACATTTTACAAAAAAAAACCTCAAAATTTCATGAATTTTGCATGTATGGATATCCTACATTTCATTTACCCTGAAATTGTCCTTTTATAAAGATTTTTAGCTCTTCTATCACATATTTCCCACACATATGTTTAAAAGAGTACATTATGAGAAATGCTGGTCTGGAAGAAGCACAAGTTGGAATCAAGATTGCCAGGAGAAATATCAATAACTTCAGATATGCAGATGACACCACCTTTATGGCAGAAAGTGAAGAGGAACTAAAAGCCTCTTGATGAAAGTGAAAGAGGAGAGTGAAAAGTTTGGCTTAAAATTCAGCATTCAAAAAACTAAGATCATGGCATCTGGTCCCATCACTTCATGGGAAATAGATGGAGAAACAGTGGAAACAGTGTCAGACTTTATTTTTGGGGCTCCAAAATCACTGCAGATGGTGACTGCAGCCACCTCCTCCTTGGAAGGAAAGTTATGACCAACTTAGACAGCATATTCAAAAGCAGAGACGTTTCTTTGCCAACAAAGGTCCATCTAGTCAGGGCTATGGTTTTTCAGTGGTCATGTATGGATGTGAGAGTTGGACTGTGAAGAAAGCCGAGAGCCAAAGAATTGATGCTTTTGAACTGTGGTGTTGGAGAAGACTCTTGAGAGTCCCTTGGACTGCAAGGAGATCCAACCAGTCCACTCTAAAGGAGATCAGTCCTGGGTGTTCATTGGAAGCACTGATACTAAAGCTGAAACTCCAATACTCTGGCCACTTGATGCGAAGAGCTGACTCATTGGAAAAGACCCTGATGCTGGGAGGGATTGGGGGCAGGAGGAGAAGGGGACGACAGAGGATGAGATGGCTGGATGGCATCACCGACTCAATGCACATGAGTTTGGGTGAACTCCAGGAGTTGGTGATGGACAGGGAGGTATGATGTGCTGCAATTCATGGGGTCGAAAAGAGTCGGACACGACTGAGCGACTGAACTGAACTAACTTGTTAAGTTAAACTTCACTGAAATTTTAAGTGGGATTACCTTAGTGTTGTTCATTCTTTTATAAAGGGCTTTTAAATGTATTTTGTCTCTCCATTAAAAAAAAAAAGTGTGACATTCTGGTTAATTAAGTGCTAGTTTATGTCTTGTGTTTAATTTTTATAATTTTAACTTTTCTAATTTTTTCACATAATTGTTAGTTTTAATCATAGGCAATTTTGTCAGTTTCTTTAAGAATGGGATCCATATACCTGTCTGTTATCTTGCTGGTATACAGAAAAACTATTGCTTTTTTCCATATCAATCTTATATCTGACATATTTCATCTAAGATTGCAATCCTATTTGGGCAGCATTTGAAACATGACAATTTAGTCTAATAGTTTATTGGCAAATTTCCAAATCCAAAAGAGCAGAGTCTGTACATCTCTAAGAGTTGAGGCAGCGGGAACATTTGCCTTGTCAGAAAGGATACTTTGAGAGCCAATGAGTCCCAATTTATTTTTCTTGAGTTCTTGTCACTCTGCTCAAAGGTAAAGGTCAAAAGAGAGTTTGAACAAGAGAGCTTCACTTAATATTAGCCCAACTATTGTCCAAAGGATTATGCAAGAGGCAAAATAAAATAAGTCTGTACTAGCAAAGTTTAACAGTTGATTGCTACTCCTGGTGGGATAAATTGCATCTGCCATAAAGCTGGTTTTATTTTTAGTTTTGTTTAAAGAGAATACTGCAATGGAAATCTCTGTTCATGTTGCCTTAAGCCCATGGATAAGTGTTGCTTTAGAAGACAAACCAAAATGTGTAATTTCTGGATCACAAAAAGTGTGTATTCTAAAAATTTTAATAGAATCTGCCAATTTTCTCTTAGCTATAAGTAACTGCTTTTCATATAATTCTTGTTGCACACATATATTTTCTCTCGTTCTCTTTAACTCTTGACATGATCAAACTTAAAAGAGATTCCAATCTGATGATTAAAACTCCTTAGCATTGTTATATTTAAAATAAAGTTTCACAACTTATTTATATATTTGTTTTATTTTGTTTAAATTAATGTTAGTTTTGAACATGTTATTCCCTTTCATTAGGTTATAAATGCCTTGAGGGTAGAAAAGATGTTTAACATGGAGTGGGCTGTTTGTAACACCTGATGTATGCTTTCACATACAAATGCCTAAAAACACAATTTTCTTAATTGTCTTCTACCTCCTGATTTGGTGCTTTGTTGATGTAGTATCCAGTAGTTGTATGAATTTCTAAGATCATGTGACAAATTCATAAGGCTGACTCAATCTTGATTTCCCAAAACATTTTGTTTTCTACTACTACTGTATTTAGGATGAAGTTGCCTTACATAAAATTTAGAAAAGTTGCTCTTTACTTTCTGCCATATCACCACTGTATTTGATCTGGCTTACCGTTCCTCAGTCTGTAACCTATACTTTTGTTGTTACATGTGTGTATAGATGTACAGATATCCTTTTAGGTTTTTTTTTTTTTCTTTAAAGAAAAAGAACAGAAGAGAACAAAATCAGCTTTTCACTATCTTTGGGAAATTGCTTCATAATTACCTCATTTAAATAAAAGGTTAAATTCTTCTCAGAAATATATCTAATTTTTTTTTCATGAAAATTTAACCTTGAACCCGTTATATGAAGCAACCTGCTTTTCTTGAAGACAGAGAAGTGTTTTCAATAAGAGAAACTGGATTTCCAACTGAGAATATAGTTTGGCTCCAGATGGTCACACTCTGAAACCTTTAAGTTGGGTAAATTATCCTAATATATATTCATCTTTGTACTCCTAGACTATGAACTGCAGTTTGGAGACTGTTCACTAAGAAGCTGATTGTAATGCTAGAAATGATGCAACTTTATTTAGCATTTTTAGACAATAAAATATACTTCCTAATTTCTCCAATGCACCACACAAAAAATCTTTCCTCAAATGGATGTGTGATATTGTCATTTAAACTGTGTCCTTTGGTTCACAGGTTGTTATTATTACTCATAGTTATCTGTAGTCCTTGAATGAAATGCCCCCTCCACCTAGTTGCCCACTCATCTGATTAAGACAGCATCATTTTTCAAAGCTATAAGATTAATCATAGCGAAAATAAACATTTAAGGGCAACTAAAGCTGATCTAGGTCAATATTACCCATTCTCTATCAACCAATATTTTTAGCTATAATTTTTAGATGCAAATTCCTTGTGTTATTAACATCCTTGACTGAAGGCTTTTGCTTATTGTTAGGCAGTTACATGCTTCTGAAGTGGCTTTACTCTAATCAGATTTTTCATAGGGCAATCTATTTCTTCTTTGGAAAGTGAGCTGATCAGAGTATTAGAAGACATGAACTAACTGAAGTATTAATAGTATAACATTTTACAAGAATTCATGGATGATCCGAGCTGTATTCAAACAGGGAAGATCATGCACTTCCTAACTTTAGACCGGAAAGCTGCCACTTTCCTAGTCCCTCTTAATTTCTTTCAGTCAGGATGGAATGAGAGTAAAGCTGATTCATCATTGTCCGTTAGCTTGCTTGCCTCTAATTTTAGTCTGTTCCTGGAGTGTTGGCATCTTTGTCTCCCCCAGCTCCTCCTCCTATAGTTTACAGCAGTTAACTTTCAGAGAAAAATCTTTCTCTTTTCAGAAACTATTGAATTCTTAATCATGAAATTTTGAACTTTCTGTACAACCAATCTATCTGCCAAAGAGGGACTATAATTTTGGTGAGGAAAATTCTTGCTTTGGGTAAATTTGAAACAAGAAAATAAAGACTAGGACAAGGCTCTGTCTTAGAAGTGGGAGAATAAGAAGTGTGGAGATTTCACAGGGCAGTGATGACTTTTCACTTTTAGACATCAGATTGCTACAGATTTGTTAGACATGACATCTCACTTTAGGAAAGGTGGTAAAAAGTGAACTTACTTTTGAGCTGAAAAATGGACTTGTAATTTCTGTGCTTAATTTGAGTGCTAATTGTGATATGTAACACTCAATATTTTTCTCTTTGTTTTTGTATAAACACATTTTAAATTCACTGAGTAGGAGCTTATGCAAAGCAGATTAAGACAGCCGTAAGCCTTTACAAACAATACTCTTACAAGTACTACTAATATAATTACTAATACTTATAACAACAGTAACATTTTGGGCATTTACTATTACTAGGAACTGTGTGGTAAGCACTTGATATGCATAAATTTGTTAGATTTCTCAAAAAGCAGCAAGTGGAGGATAGGTAGTATACTTTTTGGTAATTATGTTGTAAGTTCACCAACTATGATTACAGGGTACATTGTTCATTATTCCGTTACCACTAAGATTTTGCATGTACCATTCATTCAGTAATGCTTCAGTGTGTTACTGCTATGTGACGGCCTTGGGCTTGATACTTTGGATATCTAGAAGCAGTAGAGGACATAAAGCATGAAAAGTGTCAGGGTTAGGCAAACTTTACGCCCTTGGTCAGTTACACTTGATAAATTTCACTTATGCCAGAGCAAGCCTTGTGGATTAAAAGATGGAAATAATTTTCAACTGCAAAAATATGAAAAAAATATAGTCTATGGAGATGACACCTAATTTGAGAAGGCTACAAACTACGAATAGAACGAAGATAGGTGGAAGGAGATTAAAAGAGCCTTTCATGCTAAGAGGATTACAGAGTGAGCGGGCAGGCTGGGAACACAGGGTGTGTGCAGGTCTTGACGGGCAGGCCAGCTCTGTCACAGCGTAGAGAAGAAAGGGGCATGGTTGGCTGAGATCAGTTCAGTGAGGACCTTCAGTACTAAGCCACATTTCCTTGATGTACTTGGTAGGATTTAGAGAAATATGTAAAGGTTTGATAAAGGGAAAATGCATTGCTGTAAAGGTTTTACTCTGGAAGAAGTAGGTAGAAAAAGGTAGATGGAGCAAAACAAAACAAAACAAAACAAAACAAAAAACCACAACCAAAAAAAAAAAAAAAAATAGGTCAGTTGAGTCCACAATCAGAATTCAGATATGAGGTGACAATATTTGCATTAGGTTGATGCCTGTGGAATTAAAAGGAAAGTATCTATATTTAAGGTAATAAGAAAGACTAGCTGGGCTTGAAGTCTGGGGGAATTTAGTGGGCAAAAGTAAGAAATCATATCTTTACAAATGTAAGATCTACAAACAAAAAGCCTATTATCCTAAAATAAATCATCCTGCATCTCAATGGCCAATGTATCTTTTGTAAGGTGTTGATTGCATATTATTCCCTTTCAGAGTATATTTTTCTATTTCCATTTATTAAGGAATTAAATGAACTCCTTTGCTCTATCTTATAAGTAGTCCAATAGTTTAATATTCTGCATTCAACTTTCATTGAGATGGTTTTATGAACAAATATTAGCTTTCTGTACTTTACTGCTTGCACAGGATCTCATGAATTTTTAATTAAAAAGTGACTCACTGATTGCTAGATCCTTTTCTATTATTCTTTAATTTGTACCATCTAAGCATTTTTCCTCATTGTCTTCTCTAAGTCTAAACCCTCAATGGACTTCCCTGGTGGCTCAGACAGTAAAGCGTCTGCCTACAATGCAGGAGACCTGGGTTCCATCCCTGGGTCAGGAAGATCCCCTGGAGAAGGAAATGGCAACCCAATCCAGTACTCTTGCCTGGAAAATCCCAGGATGGAGGAACACTCAATGAAGTCCTATAGTTAAAACTAGCTTTAAAAACAGTTTTCAAAAACCAGCAAATTTTTCTTTGTATCAAGTATGATCTTGATAGTTAAAAAAAAAAAAAAGGCTTTTATGTTCAAAATGTATTGTTAACCTAGCAAGCAACAACTGCTTTCTTTAGAAAGTCTTTATGCTTCATTGAGAAAGAAAGATTGTAATTAATTTTGTATTATTTAAGAGGTCTTGAAGTGGAGAGATAACATTATCCCTGCCTAGAATTTTTTTCCCTTGGTTAGAAACCTAGCAAAAATATGAAAATTAGAAAAGCAAATAGATTCTGCCCATGAGATGTTGTACATCAGAGAGACCCAGCACTTACTAAGTAAACTCAAGGGAAATTTATAGATGAAAACTACTTTTAATGGCTTCTGATAGGAAGCTGTCCTGAATCCTTAAAGCATTGTATGAGACACTTGCCATACCTTTAAAACATTGATCAATCATGTGAGGGTTATATGTAATTAGCAAAGTCAATAGAAAAAAGACTAGACAATATAATTATTCAAAAAAGAGAGTGTACATATGTATGTTTCTTGTGGACATATAAACATACATATGTATGTATATATATATATACACACACACTTGGGTATTGGATAATGTTGATATGCAGAGATAGAGTGAGTTTGTTATATAGTATAAGAAGTAAGAATTATTGAAGAGATGGTCATTTTTATTATGCAATTAAATGTCTTCAAATCAAGTATAAATTGTATATATTTATGTAGTATTCTCTACCATTTATAAGGGACTTCCCTGGTGGCTCAGATGGTAAAGAATCTGCCTGCAATGTAGGAGACCCAGATTCGATCCCTGGATTGGGAAGCTCCCTCGGAGGAGTGAATGGCAGCTCTGGTTTTCTTGCCTAGAGAATCCCATGAACAGAGGAGCCTGGTGGGCCTCAGTCCATGCAGAGCTGGACATGCCTGGATGACTAACACTTTCACCTTTCATACTGTTCATGCATAGTTTCTTTTAAAATAACTTCCCATTCTGATGAAAAGTTCACAATTGGTGATATTTAACAATGTCTTTTGTATTTATTTTGTGGACCATTTAGTCCACAAGAAACGTTAGATTTACAATAGCCAACCAAAACAAAATGATGGTGGGTAGCTTGGAACATATTCTTAAGCTTCACTGAGAGAAAAAAAAATATTGGAAACATTATTTCCTACCATAAAGGATTGCTCTGAACAACTTCTAGTTGCTCTGTTTCCATTGATTATTGGTGAGTGGTTGGTGGTTTAGGCACTCAGTCGAGTCCAACTCTTTGCAACTCCATGGACTGTAGCCTGCCAGGCTTCTCTGTTTATGGAATTCTCCAGGCAAGAATACAGTAGTGGGTTGCGATTTCTTTCTCCAAGGGGTCTTCCTGAGCCAGGGATTGAACTTGAGTCTCCTGCATTGAAAGCAGATTCTTTACCAACTGAGCCACCAAGGTGAGTGGTTAGATTCTGACTGTACATATGGCAGGATGGAGGTTCTTGTCCTCTGAATAGCTTTAATTCCTTTGCTTCTCCTCACCTTAACCGATTTGGCAAAAGGGGATTTCTCACATTCACTCTTTCATGCCAATCATTAGTCCTGTCATGGAGGGAGACATTTCAGATAACACTGCAAAGAGTCTGCAAGAGAAAGTATTGCTTGCTTTTAGGTGCTCCACTCTGGGGAGTTGAGGAGCCAGGATAAACATAACTTGCTTGCTTACCTCCCTGAGTCAGAGGCATCAGCAGGACTTACTGACTTGATTTGTGGGGTTGGGTACCCATAAAGCAAGACCCTTCCGGTGAGGAAGCTGGGCTGAATAGAGGGCAGAGAGGAGAAATAATTGAAGTTGCCAGGCATTCAAGTGATACAGGCCATATATAAACTAAACTATTTCCACTGCCCAAAGTCGGCAAGAGTGTTCATGATTAGCACATGCTTGGCTCTTTCAGCTGATAGCGACCCAGCTCTTTTAGCAGATGTCGGTAAGAGCAGGGCCACATCTGGATGATATCGTTCTTCTCTGAAAGTGGGTAACCCCCAGAAAATCTTCCTCACTGAGTTTAGACAGCAGGTAACTCTCTTCCACACATTTGGAATTTGTTGTTTGGAAATGACCATAAAGTATTTGAGCATTTAATCATATGCCAAAATGTTTGTTTACAAAATCAGTTTCTCTGTCTCTTTTCCAGGGTTAGTTGCTCAGTCACGTCTGACTCTGCAACCCCATGAACTGAAGCCTGTCAGGCTCCTCTGTCCATGGGTTTTTCCAGGCAAGAATGCTGGAGTGGGTTGTCATTTCCTTCTCCAAGGGATCTTCCTGACCCAAGAACTGAACAGATCTCCCGCACTGCCTGCAGGCAGACTCTTTAACATATGAGCCACCAGGGAAGTCTCTCTCTATATATATGTGTATACATATATACACACACATGTCCTATACACATACATACACACAGATATATCATATATACTTATTTTGAACCACAACAAATATATTTATTTATTTGTACACAAAGCCACCCTTCTTAAAGGTGTTTCCTAAAATGTTACTATTTTCTAAAGGCAGAGTCTATAGCAAACTCAAGACACTGTGCTTTAGTGTATCAGTATTATTAGTTACCATAGTAAGAGCAGTCAAAAAAAAAAAAAAATGTATTTAGGGATTTTCTTAATAAGATGTAGATGAGATGGGGAGAAGCCTAAGGTATTTCATCCAGTAAAGTGATCCTTGTGCTAGCAAGAAGTAATTGTGCTGGTCACAGTGAATCATGATCCATTCCAAAGGGACTAAAACTCTTTCATGAATGACAACTTATTCTTAAATATTTTTCTCCTTGAATTTTTATAGTCACGGCACCAAGAGAATAGATATAATTAAGGTTGAAATGAGATTTCTATTAGAAAACTGATTACTAAGATTTAATATTTATCCCAGCTATACTGAATGACAATCATATCCCCAGTTCGTTGCTCCAAATTTTTCTGCTATAAAAATTTCACTCTATTCCTCATGACATTTTTATGGTAAAAATTATCATTTTGGCAGGAATAACATTTGTTAGCACATAATTTTGGGTTTACTTGGGAAAGTATAGCTGGACTAACATACAAAGTTGTTGACATTGTTGGTTTGTCCATCACTCTCATTAGAGAAAAAGTAACATATGGAAGCATTTTTAGATTCATGTATTGTAAGATTTTGATCTATTTAGCCATTTTCTTATAATAGAAACTAAGGCTTTGACTTTCATATGTACTCAATCGACCTAGTCTACCCTCTATTTTTCTTTTTTTTTCCTTTTGGCCCTCCAATCCAGAAAGCTTAATTTAAAAACTTGCAGTTGGGCAGACAGCTGGTCTTTGTAGAAGATTTAACACTTTGGATATTTTGAATACAGTTTTGTAGCTGCTAGAAACTGAAATATAAATAAAACAAAAAAAAATGTGAGTGAGAAGAACATCCCATAACGAAGCCAGATCTCTAAGGATTCTTTTTCAAGTGAAGGCATTATTTCCCTCTTGGTTTTATAGTACAAACATGGAATGCATTCATGAATCATATCAAACTGATAGAGCTCAATTTCAAAAATATATAGATACAGGATATTACCAGTAGAGAATTCAGAGTATATTGTAACTCAATGGGAACCTCTTGTGAATATTTTTAACATTTCCATTGTAGGAGTTTCAATAATAAATGATTTACAAATACTATCTCAAGATTATATTGAGCAATAGAATCAACATGATAACACAAATCTTCTACTTTGGCCCCAACTTTTGCCAATGACATTTCCTCTGTTTTGGTTTAAATGTGGTCCTGGTGTCCCAATTTGGAATTCAGAATCGATTTTCCTATAGAAACAGAGTGAGAAATTATGATAGGTTTCACTGAATTAGTACAATTTATGAGTGAAAGTGAAATTGACAGTAATTGAACATACTAGACAGTGTTTCAGGCACTGCATATGCAGTTTACCATTCAGCATTCACTTTAATGCTCTGACAATTGATAGTGATGTTATCCCAACTGTATAGATGAAGAAACAAGTAGAACAGAAAGTCAAATAATTTGTCCAAGAGTATCCAGTTTGCCAGAGGAGGAGATGAACTTTAATGTCAAGCAGGTTGATTAGAAGGCCAATCTTGAATGCATCACTAAAAATCACCATGAGTTACAGAGGCTTTGCGTGTGTGTGCTTTTTTGAGGAATATAATCATTTATTCATATAAACTATTTCTCTGAGAAAATAGTGTCTGAAATTTTGGAATATAACCCATATGTTTCAATAAGAATGGAGAAGTGTATTACAAGACTTGGTACTTGGAATTGTGCTAAATAAGCATGAGGAAAATAGACTGTCAAATGACTTTATTGAAATATATTAGAATCTTTATCACCTGTTTTATCTCTATCCATGCACTATCTTGTTTAATGTATTGAGTGGTTGGCAATTCGTGCATGGTTTACACAACTGCTGACTCATTGTTAGAGAAAACTAATCTTGGCTGTGCTTATTTAGGCTGTACCATTTGCAAGGAACACTTGGAAAATGAGCAGCATGACATAATGGTTACCGCTACAGGTTCTGGAGACAAATTCTGTTAGTTCAAATCCCACATTTGCTATTTATTAGCCATGTTATTTTGGGCAAGTTACTTACACTCTCTATGCCTATTTCTTTATCTGTGAATGGGGACAATAATAATTCATTATTTATTCAAAACTAGTTCAAGTTACTAGAATTGGTAGAGGATTAAATGAGATACTATTTGTAAAGCATTTTAGAGCAGTGCCTAGATCACAGGAAGCAAAATATTATATTTGTGTAAAACAAATAGACTTATTTTGATAACATTTAACATCAATTTTTGTTAAAAGTTTTTAGCAAATAAAGAAGAGACTATAAAAGGACATTTATAGACTCTTATGCTTAACATCATAGTTAATGGTAAAAGAATGAATGTTTCTCCCTGTGAATTTGAGAATAAGACAAGGGTATTTATTCTTATTATGTCTAACTAAAACTGTAATAGAGATTCCAACCAGGCAATGAAAATAAATAAAAAGTATCCAGTTTAAAAGGAGGAAGAAAAACTGTTTATTTGTTGATGACATTATATCTATAACTATATATCTATACCTATATATGCAATCCAAAGAATCCTACCAAAATCATTAGAACTAGTAAGTATATTTACCAAATTCATAAGTTATAAGGCTAATAACTTATTACAAGGGTGCAGCAATCAAGATAGTATGGTATAGCATACTCTATAGAGCTATGGAACAGAATTGAGAGTCTAAAAATAAATCGTCCCATTTACAACCAAAGGATTTTAACAAGGATACCAAGACAGTTCAACAGAGAAAGAATGGTATTTTCAATAAAGGGTGCTGGGAAAATTGCATATCCATAAGCAAAAGAATTAAGTGGGCCCCTGGCTCACACCATACACCGAAATGAATTCAAAATGGATCAAAGACCTAAATATGAGATAAAACTCTCTAAGAGTCTTTAATAAAATATAAGCATAAATATTCATAATTTTATATGATGTAATGGTTTCGTAGATATAACAACAAAAGCCCATACTTACAAATAAAAATTTAACATCATCAAAATGAAAAAGTCTCAAAGGACACCCTCAAGAGAGTGAAATACAACTCACAGAATAGGAGAATAGTTTGCAAATAACATATCTGTTAAGGATGTAGATAATTCATATAGCTCAAAAATAAAAAGAAATAACACAACTGAAAATGGACAAATAATATGAATAGATATTTTCCCAAAGAATATATTAAAATGGCAGCAAGTACATGAATATATCAGTATCATTAGACATGAGAGGATTGCAAATCAAAACCACAATGAGATACCAATTCAAGAAAGACAGATATTAATATATTTTGACAAGGGGATAGAGAAATTAAAACCCTCATAAAGTGGGAAATATCATGTGATCCAGTCACTTTGGAAAGCAGTTGGGCAGTTTATCAAATAATTAAACCTAGAATTATAATGAGTTCCAGCAATTCTGTTCCTAGATAAAGGACCAAGAGAAATGAAAACATATGTCCACACAAAAACTTGTATAAAGATATTCAGAGTAGCAGGCGATTGGTTAAACAAAATATAGTAAATACATAGAAAAGAATGTAATTTATCAATAAAAAGAAATAATCTGCTGATACTCATAAGAATATGTGCATTCCTCAAATAGATTATACTGAGTGTAATTCAGAAAAAGGAAGCCATCCTGAATGGCTACATATGCATGTTCTTCTAGAACCGTCAGAGAGGCTATCGGTGAGTGAGTGCAGGCAGCCACATGGAAGGCTTAGTAGTCACCAGAAAAGGCCCTGAGGGCACTTTCTGAAGCTGGAAATGTCTTCTGTTTGAAATTATATATAGTCAACTGATATATATGTATATAGTCAACTGATATATATATATATATATATATATATATCATTCATGAATTTTGACTGATATATGTATATATATCATATATCATATATATCATATATATATACATATATCAGTCAAAATTCATGAATGATATACTTTAAAATCAGTACTTTTGTATTCGTAAAGTGTTCTCAGCTGATAAAGGATCTGCCTGCAATGCGGGAGACCTGGGTTCAATCCCTGGGTTGGGAAGATCCCTTGGAGAAGGGAAAGTACCCACTCCAGTATTCTGGCCTGGAGAATTCCATGGACCATATAGTTCATGGGGTTGCAAAGAGTCAGACACAACTGAGCAACTTCTGCTTCATACTTTAATAACATTGATTTTAAAATGAAACCACAGTACACAATACAACAAAGAAAAGGCTTAAAATCTGTGAGTTGAAAGTAGATGTAGAAACTAGCTTTTAAATTTTTCTTATTTAATATATCAGGAGACTCAGGCCTTGGGATAGAAAAATGCCTTTCTTAATGCTAACCTAACAGGTCAGCAGACTCAGCACTAGAGCTGAATTCTGACATTTTTCATTGCTGTGTACAAAATGCAGGTGATATTGCTAGGTTATAATGCAGTTCATGTTTTTAGGATGCAAGTGTTATATCCATTAATCAAGATTTAGAGGGAAATGAAGACAGAATTAGAAACTTTATCCAGTTTTATTATAAATATATCAAAAAGTATGTATAGTGCATATGAATATGAATATATGGAAAGAAGTTCTCACATTGCTATCTAGATGGGCTGAGAAAATGTTTAGGGCTTGCCTCCACAGGCACCCTACTCCAGTACTCTTGCCTGGAAAATCTGATGGGTGGAGGAGCCTGGTGGGCTGCAGTCCATAGAGTCGCTAAGAGTCAGACACGACTGAGCGTCTTCACTTTTACTTTTCACTTTCCTGCATTGGAGAAGGATGGCAATCCACTCTGGTGTTCTTGCCTGGAGAATCCCAGGGATGGGGGAGCCTGGTGGGCTGCCGTTTATGGGGTCGCACAGAGTCAGACATGACTGAAGTGATTTAGCAGCAGCAGCAGCAGCCACCACAGGACCCATACAATTGATGACACAGAGTAAGAGAATATGAAAGGAGGATATATTTCTCAAAAAAAATAGTTTTATCATAAATATAGTTGAGATTAAATTTCCCTATAGGTTAGAATGTCATAAGGACTAATATTTTAAAAATAATATTATGAAAATACAAAATCTTACTATAAACAAAAATATTAAGTATGTTTCCATTCTGAAAGTAAGATATTCATAGAACAGTAAGAATTAATTTAATTCAGGCTTGTTTTGGTATTATGATAACAATTTATGAGCTGAAAGCATCAGACAGATGTCTAAAACAATTTTGAAGCTAGAGCTCCGTAAAGGATATGGTACTTTCCTTTTTACAAGATTATTTTCTTTGACATACATTTAATTAGCTCTCCAATTCTCAGAATATTTATGCACTACTTCTATTTTGACAAGGTCAAAATAAGAATTTAAATGTTAGACATAGGAAGTAAGAGTAAAAATAACTTTGGGGTAAAAAGTGAAAGTGAAAGTGAAAATCGAGCCCATGGACTGTAGCCTACCAGGCTTCCTCAGTCCATGGGATTTTCCAGGCATGAATACTGGAGTGGGTTGCCATTTTCTTCTCCAGGGGATCTTCCCAACCCAGGGATCGAACCCTGGTCTCCCACATTGTAGGCAGACGCTTTACTGTCTGAGCTACCAGGGAAGTAAGAGTGAAAATAACTTTGGGGTATGTTTGCAAAAAGAAAGAAGGAAGGGAGGGAAGAAGGAATATGAATGGAAAAAGGAAAAGATTAAGTCTAAATGGACACAGATTCCTTCCAAAAAAAAAGTGGACAAATGAGTTTTGCTTAGTTCAATGTCTTTTCTAAAATACACTAAAATAAGCATATGCTATTTATAATTTAAGGAGATGAATTAATATGCTGAAAGATGAGATAGTATGACTAATGAAAATGAAAAGGAAAACATTTGAATTGCCTTTTTGCCCTGAATAACTGTATGTCTTTAGAACCTTGGGCAGAATTAATTATGTTACTACCACTAACCCCAGTCTTGTCAGAACATTTTCAGTAGAATGCTACCTACTGTCGGTTATGTACTGAAGTGACAGAGGGAAAAGAAGAAACAGACAAAGCCTCAAGAAGGAGGGTGGTCTCTTCTCTGCTACATCCTGCCCAAAGCTTTCTTTCCCAATGCCTGAGAAAAGGGCCTGGACAGGCTCTCAGGAGCAATGCATACACTGTTCTGTGTGGGGCAGTATCCTTGACAAAGAAAAGCGGTTTTGTCCTGCTGAAGTTGTTTCTATTCTGAAAGTTTGGGAATTTATTTATTTAATATGATCAGTGACTAAAAATCTATTCATATAAGCAGTGTAGTGATTTCTCTATGACCATAAAAGCCTGGAATACTTTAGCACAAATCCCAGGCAAAGTCAGCCTGAACGATATTCTTGTTTGCTTTAATTATTGACAGTATATCTATATCTAGAACAGATCTATTACCTATACTATAAGTGAATTAAATTAAAAAGAAAAAAAAAGACACTAGAACATAAGTTTTGCTTTTCGCTATGAATATCTCTCAGAGTTAGGAAAACATTTTCACCTGTAGGATGGAGAGAAAAGAAACTAGTTTCTGAAATTACAAATGAAAAGGTAATTGTTGTCGAAAAGTACTCAAAATACTACCATCTCTCTCTGTCTTTTTGATGATTAACAGCTTCTTAAAAAGGGAGTGACTTGATTCATGCCAACTGCTGCTGCTAAGTTGCTTCAGTCATGTCCGACTTTGTGCGACCCCATAGATGGCAGCCCACCAGGCTTCCCTGTCCCTGGGATTCTCCAGGCAAGAACACTGGAGTGGGTTGCCATTTCCTTCTCCAATGCATGACAGTGAAAAGTGAAAGTGAGTCATGTCAAACCCTTAGCGACACCATGGACTGCAGCCCACCAGGCTCCTCTGTCCGTGGGATTTTCTAGGTAAGAGTACTGGAGTGGAATGCCATTGCCTTTCTCTGTGATCATGCCAACTACCTGTACATAATCTGATGAGAAACAGAATGGCAGGCTCCTTCTGTTTTCTTTTTCCCATTGAATTAGAACTACTGAGAGTCTTGAAATATCAGACTGATTTATTTTGCCTAAGTGAATCTGTAATGTTTACTCCAAATGTCATGTAATTTCATTTGGGGTTTTCTTGAGCCATGAACTGCTGAATGAGTCTATTAAGCTGGGTCACCTTGCTGTGAGTTTGCTAGCTAGAACACAGGAAGAGAGACACCCAAATAGTGATAGAATCATGAGAGGGTTGGAGGCACTGCGGATGCAAGAACCCAGCTTTGGCGTTCTTGTTAAAATGCCTGAGCCAAATGCTTATGCTGCCTGGAGCCTGCTTGTTTTGCAAACTGTCACATACTCTTTTAGATGACATTACATATGGAGCCATAAACTCAATCTAGCAATTTATTGGCTTCCAGTTTTTCTTCCAGCAATATCAATCTCTTGTGAATATGTGAAATTTAATCTCTTTGGATGTTCAATAGCAAGTGGTAGCCCTGATCATTTTTGTCTGGCATCAGGGAGTAGAGAAAAGGTTGATGTTAAATAGGAGATGCTAGGAGAGAGAAATCGTTGAAGTTGTTTGCCTGTAACCATCAGCAAATGAGACTTTGTTCCCCTTTCAGGGTCTACTTTGTAATATGGTGGCTCTTTAGTGTCACTGCCAAGAAAGGAGAGTGTGAGACCCCTATATTTTTCTAGCTTCAAAATCAATGGGGAAGTTGAAGTTGTAAATAAAAAATCAGATTTAAATTTTGTTTTGCTCAAATTTTGAGCTTCTGATGAATGAAAAACATATGTTTTTTCCAAAGTTGTTTACTTGGCATGATGTGTGTTTAGTTACTTAGAAATTAAGACTCTGTTTGAGCTAGATGCACTATGATATTTAAGTAGTCTGTTTGAGACCCAAAGTCATGTACCATCAAAATGTTTTAAATGATGGTGAGATTCATAGATCAACCAGTAAAGATATATTCAACCCATTACAGACATTGTGGCTAGAATCTTATCACATCTTGAACCTGAGTGTAAAGATTATATTTCCATAGAAAATGTACTTACAGATCCAAACTGAGTTGACTGGAAAGTTATCTCTGCTAACGCCTTTGATAAGAGGGGTGATGAGCTGAATAAAATTTAAATCTGATTTTTTATTTACACTTCAACTTCCCTAGTGATTTTTAAGCTAGAAAATATAGGGGTCTCACACTCTCCTTTCTTGGCAGTGACAGTACAGAGCCACCATATTGTAAAGTAAGACCCTGGAAGGGGAACAAAGTCCCATTTGCTGATGGTCACAGGCAAACAACCTCAACAATTCTGTCTCCTAGCATTTCTTGTTCTTCTTTAGCATCAGCCTTTTCTCTCCTCTCTGATGCCAGACAAATTAAATGGTCATAGCATTTTTTTTCAAGGAGGAAGTGTCTTATTTTCATGGCTGCAGTCACCATCTTCAGTGATTTTGGAGCCCAGGAAAATAAGGTCTGTCAGTGTTTCTATTGTTTCTCCTAAAAGCTATAACCAACCTAGACAGCATATTAAAAAGCAAAGGCATTACTTTGCCAACAAAGGTCTGTCTAGTTAAAGCTATGGTTTTTCCAGTAGTCATGTATGGATTTGAGAAAGAAGGCTGAGTGCTAAAGAACTGATGTTTTCTGAAGACTCTTGAGAGTCCCTTGGACTGCAAGGAGATCCAGCCAGTCAGTCCTAAAGGAAGTCAGTCCTGAGTATTCATTGGAAGGACTGATGCTGAGGCTGAAGCTCCAATACTTTCGCTACCTGATAAAAAGAACCAACTAATCGGAAAAGACCCTGATGCTGGGAAAGATTGAAGGCAGGAGGGAGAAGGGGACAGCACAGAATGAGATGGTTTAATGGCATCACTGACTCAATGGACATCAGTCTGAGCAAGCTCTGGGAGTTGGTGATGGACAGGGAAGCCTGGCATGTTGTAGTTCATGGGGTCGCAAAAAGTCGGACATGACTTAGCAACAGAAGTAACTGACTAATAGGTCACTGGTGGTAGCTACCACAGTTGGGGCAGGGTGTATGGCTCACAGGCAGGGAGTGACGGCTAGGCTTGGGTAGTAAGGATGTGTGAGAAAAGCATCCATCTACAGACAGACAGCAGTAGAAGGCTGCCCAGTTCAGCCCACAGTCCAGTGCTTAGATTTCTTTTCTCAGGCATGAAGTATCTGCTCAGGCTGGGATCAGCATGGATTTACAGCCTCTCACCCGTTTTCTATCCTGTTCACCTCTCATTAGCTTCCCTGGTGACTCAGATAGTAAATTATCTGCCTGTAACACAGGAGACGTGAGTTCAATCCCTGAGTTGGAAAGATATCCTGGAGAAGGAATGGCACCCTACTCCTGTATTCTTGCCTGGAGAATTCCATGGTCAGAGGGGCCTGGTGGGCTACAGTCTATGGGTTGCACAAAAGTCAGACATTACTGAGTGACTAACACACACCTGTTTTCTATAGACTAAAAAAATTCTTCAAAAATACTTCTTTCTGTGATTCTATAACATTTCTTCATTTAGGGCTGCCCTGGAATGATAGTCCAAAAACTGATTTTACATCTTACAATGGGGAAAAGACAGTCTTTTCAGTAACTGGTGTTTGGAATTTGGATAGCCACATGTAAATCAATGTAGTTAGAACACAGAACATATCCTTACATCAAGCAAAAATAAACTCAAAATGGCTTAAAGACTTAAATTTAAGATATGACACCGTAGAACTCCTAGAGGAAAACATAGGCAAAACATTCTCTGACATAAACAGTACTGATGTGTTCTTAGGTCAGTCTCCCAAGGCAATAGAAATAAAAGTCAAAATAAAGAAATAGGACCTAAACAGACTTAGAAGTTTTTGTAACAAAGGAAATCATAAACAAGATGAAAAGACAATCTTTGCACTGGGAGAAAATGTTTGTAAATGATATGATAGACAAAGGCTTGATTTCCAAAATATAGAAACAGCTTATACAACTCAATAATTTAAAAATCCAATTGAAAAATGAGCAGAAAAACTAAACAGACATACAGAGGGCCAATAGGCACATGAAAAGATGTTTAGCATCACTAGTTCAGTTCAGTTCAATCTCTCAGTCGTGTCTGACTCTTTGCGACCCCATGAATCACAGCACGCCAGGCCTCCCTGCACATTACCATCTCTCGGAGTTCACTCAGACTCACGTCCATCCAGTCAGTGATGCCATCCAGCCATCTCATCCTCTGTCGTCCCCTTCTCCTCCTGTCCCCAATCCCTCCCAGTATCAGAGTCTTTTCCAATGAGTCAACTCTTTGCATGAGGTGGCCAAAGTACTGGAGTTTCAGCTTTAGCATCATTCCTTCCAAAGAAATCCCAGGGCCGATCTCCTTCAGAATGGACTGGTTGGAACTCCTTGCCGTCCAAGGGACTCTCAAGAGTCTTCTCCAACACCACAGTTCAAAAGCATCAATTCTTTGGCACTCAGCCTTCTTCACAGTCCAACTCTCACATCCATACATGACTACTGGAAAAACCATAGCCTTGACTAGACAGACCTTAGTCGGCAAGGTAATGTCTCTGCTTTTGAATAAACTATCGAGGCTGGTCATAACTTTTCTTCCAAGGAGTAAGTGTCTTTAATTTCATGGCTGCAGTCACCATCTGCAGGGATTTTGGAGCCTCCAAAATAAAGTCTGACACTGTTTCTACTGTTTCCCCATCTATTTCCCATGAAGTGATGGGACCAGATGCCATGATCTTTGTTTTCTGAATGTTAAGCTTTAAGCCAACTTTTTCACTCTCCTCTTTCACTTTCATCAAGAGAACCTTTAGCTCCTCTTCACTTTCTGCCATAAGGGTGGTGTCATCTGCATATCTGAGGTTATTGATATTTCTCCTGGCATCTTGATTCCAGCTTGTGTTTCTTCCAGTCCAGCATTTCTCATGATGTACTTTGCATATAAGTTAAATAAACAGGGTGACAATATACAGCCTTGACACACTCCTTCTCCTATTTGGAACCAATCTGTTGTTCCATGTCCAGTTCTAACTGTTGCTTCTTGACCTGCATACAGATTTCTCAAGAGGCAGGTAAGGTGGTCTGGTATTCCAATCTCTTTCAGAATTTTCCACAGTTTATTGTGATCCACACAGTCAAAGGCTTTGGCATAGTCAATAAAGCAGAAATAGATGTTTTTCTGGAACTGTCTTGCTTTTTCCACGATACAGCGGATATTGGCAATTTGACCTCTGGTTGCTCTGTCTTTTTTAAAACCAGCTTGAACATCAGGGAGTTCACGGTTCACATATTGCTGAAGCCTGGCTTGGAGAATTTTGAGCGTCACTTTACTAGCATGTGAGATGAGTGCAATTGTGTGGTAGTGTGAGCATTCTTTGGCATTGCCTTTCTTAGGGATTGGAATGAAAAGTGACCTTTGCAGTCCTGTGGCCACTGCTGAGTTTTCCAAATTAGCTGGCATATTGAGGGCAGCACTTTCACAGCATCATCTTTCAGGATTTGAAACAGCTCAATTGGAATTCCATCACCTCCACTAGCTTTGTTCGTGGAGTGAATGCAGAATGAATGTTTGTAGTGATGCTTTCTAAGGCCCCACTTGATTTCACATTCCAAGATGTCTGGCTCTAGATTAGTGATCACATCATCATGATTATCTGGTTCATGAAGATCTTTTTGTACAGTACTTCCGTGTACTGCCACCTCTTCTTAATATCTTCTGTTTCTGTTAGGTCCAGACCATTTCTGTCCTTTATCGAGCCCATCTTTGCATGAAATGTTTCCTTGATATCTCTAATTTTCTTGAAGAGATCTCTAGTCTTTCTCATTCTGTTGTTTTCCTCTATTTCTTTGCATTGATCACTGAAGAAGGCTTTCTTATCTCTTCTTGCTATTCTTTGGAACTCTGCATTCAGATGCTTATATCTTTCCTTTTCTCCTTTGCTTTTCACCTCTCTTCTTTTCACAGCTATTTGTAAGGCCTCCCCACACAGCCATTTTGTGTTTTTGCATTTCTTTTCCATGGGGATGGTCTTGATCCCTGTCTCCTGTACAATGTCATGAACCTCATTCCATAGTTCATCAGGCACTCTATCTATCAGATCTAGGCCCTTAAATCTATTTCTCACTTCCACTGTATAATCATAAGGGATTTGACTTAGGTCACACCTGAATGGTCTAGCGGTTTTCCCTACTTTCTTCAGTTTAAGTCTGAATTTGGCAATAAGGAGTTCATGATCTGAGCCACAGTCAGCTCCTGGTCTTATTTTTGTTGACTGTATAGAGCTTCTCCATCTTTGGCTGCATAGAATCTAATCAATCTGATTTTAGTGTTGACCATCTGGTGATGTCCATGTGTGGAGTCTTCTCTTGTGTTGTTGGAAGAGGGTGTTTGCTATGACCCGTGCATTTTCTTGGCAAAACTCTGTTAGTCTTTGCCCTGCTTCATTCTGCATTCCAAGGCCAAATTTTCCTGTTACTCCAGGTGTTTCTTGACTTCCTACTTTATCATTCCAGTCTCCTATAATGAAAAGGACATCTTTTGGGGTGTTAGTTCTAAAAGGTCTTGTAGGTCTTCATAAAACCGTTCAATTTCGGCTTCTTCAGCATTACTGGTTGGGGCATAGACTTGGATAACTGTGATATTGAATGGTTTGCCTTGGAAATGAACAGAGATCATTCTGTCATTTTTGAGATTGCATCCAAGTACTACATTTCAGACTCTTTTGTTGACCATGATGACTACTCCATTTCTTCTGAGGGGTTCCTGCCTGCAGTAGTAGATATAATGGTCATCTGAGTTAAATTCACCCATTCCAGTCCATTTTAGTTCGCTGATTATTAGAATGTCAACATTCACCCTTGCCATCTCTTGTTTGACCACTTCCAGTTTGCCTTGATTCATGGACCTGACATTCCAGGTTCCTATGCAATATTACTCTTTACACCATCAGATCTTGCTTCTATCACCAGTCATATGCACAACTGGGTATTGTTTTTGCTTTGAAAAATGCAAATCAAAACTACAATGAAATATTACTTCACACAAATCAGAATGACTGTCATTAAAATGTCTATAAATAATAAATGCTAGAGAGGATGTGGAGAGAAGAGAACCCTCTTACACTGTTGGTGTGACTGTAAATTGGTGCAGCCACTAGGGAAAATGGTATGAAAGTTCCTCAAAATCTAAGAGTTGCCATATGATCCTGCAGTCTCACTGCTGAGTCTATACCAGACAAAAGTATAATTAGAAAAGATACATGCACTCATATTCATAGCAGCACTATTTACAGTAGTGAAGATATGGAAACAACCCAACTTTCCATCAATAGATGAATGGATAATGAAGATGTGACTCTCTCTCTTTAAATATGTGAACACACACTTTTACATACTGTGGGATACTACTCAGTCATGAAAAATGAAACAATGCCATTTCAGCTAAGTGGGTGAACCTAGAGATTATCAAACTAAGAAAAGTGAGTCAGAAGGAGAATGACAAATATCCTAAAATACAGTCATATGTGGAATCTAAACTATGGCACAAATGAACGTATCTACAAAACAGAAACAGTCTTACAGACTTTGAGAACAGATTTGTAGTTGCCAGGGGTAAAGGTCATAAGGGAAGGGAAGACTGGAGTTTGGGATTAGAAGATGCAAATTATTATATATAGGATGGATAAACAACAGGGTACTACTGGAATTATATTCAATATCCTGTAATAAACCATAATGTAAATAATGTAAAAAATAACATGTATGTATAAATAAATCACTTTGTTGTACAGCATATATTAATACAACATTGTAAATGAACTATATTTCAATAAATTTTTTTAGAAAGTTTATATTTCATTAGAAAAGACATACATATAAACAAAGATAGGCAGTAATAATACATTCTAGACATTGTAAGAGAAATGACCATAGGCTGTTTTATCTGTTTCCTATTACTGCTAAAAAGCACACACACAAACTCCAACACAGATTTATTTTCTTATGGTTCTAAAATCCATATTAAAGTCCTAAAATCAAAACACTGACAGAGTGCATTCTTTATGTAGATCAATGGGAGAGTCCATTTCCTTGACTTTTCTAGCTTCTAAAATCTGCCTGCATTCCTTTGCTTGTAACTCTACTCTCCATATTTTAAGCCAGCAGCATGGCATCTTCCAGTTTCACTGTCTTCCTGCTTCTATCATTGCATTACTTTTTCTGACTCTGACCACTCTGCTAAGTTGCGTTAGTCGTGTCCGACTCTGTGCGACCCCATAGACGGCAGCCTACCAGGCTCCTCTGTCCCTGGGATTCCCCAGGCAAGAATATTGGAGTGGATTGCCATGTCCTCCAGTGCATGAAAGTGAAAAGCGAAAGTGAAGTCACTCAGTCGTGTCCGACTCTTCGCGACCCCATGGACTGTAGCCTACCAGGCACCTCCATCCATGGGATATTCCGGACTCTCATGATTATATTGGGATCACCTGGGCACTTGGAATTTGGACTTTGATGTTTTGCGAGGAAACAGTAACTAATGTACCACAGCAATAGAGGAGTTCAGAGGAATGGTATTTTGCATTTTAGGAGTGGGTGGATGTAGGATATTAGAGGAGACTTCTTGGAAGTATTATTGTTTGAGTCAAGATTTGGCCATTGAGTAAATACTCGCTCAGAACACAAGATATCCAGCAGTGGGCAGTGTGAAAAATTCTCACTGGGAAGACAGAGAAAAAGTAATGCTCGGAGAACTGCAAGTAGTTTGGCTTGCCTAAAAGGTAATTTTGAGGGGAAAATTTCCACAGGGATAAAACCAGAAGTAGATGCTTGGATGTTTATACAGAAGTTTATGTTCCAAAATAAGGTGTCTAGAGTGGGACTGGCACTCTGCCCTGTGAACTCTGGTCACCTTGAATTCCTGAGCGCTCAGCTATGTTTTCTAATTCAGGGAAACCAGTGGCATCTACTTGTATCCCCTCTGTCGGCATTGCAGCCCAGAAGTTTTTCCAGATAGTAAGCGGCTGCCATTGTTTTGTTGCCTATATTTCCTTTATTCCCCATCTCAGGAGTCCTTGTCTTCCATTGCCACATATCTGATACATTGAGTTCTGATGTTTGAAAAAAAAAATTAAGAAATGAATTTCATGGTGCTGTAATGTCTGCTCTAGCTGAGACTGAACTTCCTTGCCCCCATTACAAATAATAATAATAATAATGAAGGCAGAGATGTAGCTGAGTTCACCTTTGAGGGCAGAATTCCTTTATTTTAGGAAAAACAGCTTAACGGAGTTTTCCATTATGCTAATTAAACCAGAGGCATTGGCAATTTCAAGGAAATGAAGATGTGAAAAGGAGATGTTTGTGTTGCATATAAACAATCTACTTTTTAAAAACAATTTTCTTCTGTGAGGGCCTCAGTGTGGTTGAAGGTCTAGGCTTCAGGGTGAGGAGGCTCATTGAGTCATAGCCCCAGGTTTGTCTGTTAGTGATCCCTGTAGGGTTTAATAAACTAGGGGTTCAGAAGTAAGATATTAAGGAAGTGTCTTGACTTGTGAATTCTGATCATAACTCAATTCCAATTTTCTTTCCTGAGGTTCAATTTTCTCCTTTTATCTTGAAGTGTAAGGGAAGTTTTATTAAACTTCTCTATCAAGTCTTACTTGAAATACAGACTGATCAAAGTTTAGGGAGAGATGTGTGTCTAAATTTGGGTAAAATGATACAGAAGGAATGATGGCAGTCTGGGATGACTGGTGTATGATGTCAAGACATGATTGACAGAGAATCTCTTAATAGATGTCTTCAGGAAGACCAATGGTGGAGAAGACAAGCTACAGCCTTCTTGTGTTTATGAAATGTTGAGTAAATTCCATGAGGATTCCTGGAAATATGTGGAGAGGGAAATACCAAGTTGGATTTCCTATGGAGTCTGATGAGAGCTTGCACTGTTTTTATTAAGGGAAATACCTGGAGACCTACAGGCTATATATCTCTATTAAGATAGTCACCAAATAATAAATAATGTGGCTTAGATATGAATTCCAATCTTCTTATTGGTGAAAGCAATCCATGAGTTTTTGTCTTCAATATATCCAGATGCTGGTTTTGACTATCATTTTTTTCAGGTTATTACCTGATAGTCTTGATTCTACATTCAGTTCAGTCCAGTTGCTCAGTTGTGTCAGACTCTGCGATCCCATGGACTGCAGCATGCTAGGCTTACTTGTCTGTCACCAATTCTTAGAGCTTGCTCAAACTCATATCCATTGAGTTGGTGATAGGATCCAACCATCTCATCCTCTGTTACCCCTTCTCTTCCTGCCTTCAATCTTGCCAGCATAGGGTATTTTCTAAGTAGTCAATTCTTTGAATCAGGTGGTGAAAGTATTGGAGCTTCATCTTCAGCATCAGTCCTATGTTACCATACTTCTTTTACTAAGCAGCATCAGAGTCATTACCTTCTTGATTTAGAGTGTTTCTCAGTTCAATTCAGTCGCTCGGTTGTGTACGATTCTTTGCAACCCCATGAATCACAGCACACCAGGCCTTCCTGTCTATCACCAACTCCCAGAGTCTACTCAAACTCATGCCCATCGAGTCAGTGATGCCATCCAGCCATCTCATCCTCTGTTGTCCCCTTCTCCTCCTTCCTCAAATCCCTCTCAGCATCAGGATCTTTTCCAATGAGTGAACTCTTCGTATGAGGTAGCCAAAGTATTGGAGTTTCAGCTTCAGCATCAGTCCTTCCAATGAACACCCAGGACTGATCTCCTTTAGGATGGACGGGTTGGATCTCCTTGCAGTCCAAGGGACTCTCAAGAGTCTTCTCCAACACCACAGTTCAAAAGCATCAATTCTTTGGCACTCAGCTTTCTTCACAGTCCAACTCTCACATCTATTCATGACCACTGGAAAACCATAGCTTTGACTAGATGGACCTTTGTTGACAAAGTAATGTCTCTGCTTTTTTTTTTTTTTTAAATACTTTATTCTACGTTACAATACTGTATTTGTTTTGCCATACATTGACATGAATCAGTCACAGGTGTACACGATCTCCCAATGTTAAAGCCTTCTCCCACCTCCCTCCCCATATCATCTCCCCGGATCATCCCATGCACCAGCCCCAAGCATCCTGTATCCTGTATTGAACATAGACTGGCACTTCATTTCTTATATGATAGTATACCTATTTCAATGCCATTCTCCCAAATCATCCCACCCTCTCCCTCTCCCTCAGAGTCCAAAAGTCCATTCTATACCTCTGTGTCTCTTTTGTTGTCTCACATACAGGGCCATCATTACTATCTTTCTAAATTCCATATATATGTGTCAGTATACTGTATTGGTGTTTTTCTTTCTGGCTTACTTCACTCTGTATAATCAGCTCCAGTTTCATCCATCTCATTAGAACTGAGTCAAATTTATTCTTTTAAGGGCTGAGTAATACTCCATTGTGTAAATGTACCGCAGTTTTCTTATCCATTCATCTGCTGATGGACATCTAGGTTGTTTCCATGTCCTGGCTATTATAAACAGTGCTGCAATGAACATTGGGGCACATGTGTCTCTTTCAGTTCTGGTTTCCTTGGTGTGTATGCCCAGCAGTGGGATTGCTGGGTCATAAGGCAGTTCTCTTTGCAATTTTTAAAGGAATCTCCACACTGTTTTCCATAATGGCTGTACTAGTTTGCATTCCCACCAGCAGTGTAAGAGGGTTCCCTCTTCTCCACATCCTCTCCAGCATTTATTGCTAGTAGACTTTTGGATCGCAGCCATTCTGACTGGTGTGAAATGGTACCTCATTGTGGTCTTGATTTGCATTTCTCTGATAATGAGTGATGTTGAGCATCTTTTCATGTGTTTGTTAGCCATCCGTATATCTTCTTTGGAGAAATGCCTATTTAGTTCTTTGGCCCATTTTTTTATTGGATTGTTTATTTTTCTGGAGTTGAGCTACATAAGTTGCTTGTATATCTCTAAGATTAGCTATTTCTCAGTTGCTTCATTTGCTATTGTTTTCTCCCATTGAGAAGGCTGTCTTTTTACCTTGCTTATAGTTTCCTTTGTTGTGCAGAAGGTTTAATTTTAATTAGATCCCATTTGTTTATTTTTGCTTTTATTTCCATTATACTGGGAGGTGGATCATAGAGGATCCTGCTGTGATTTATGTCGGAGAGTGTTTTGTCTATGTTTTCCTCTAGGAGTTTTATAGTTTCTGGTCTTACATTTAGATCTTTAATCCATTTTGAGTTTATTTTTGTGTTTGGTGTTAGGTAGAGATCTAGTTTCATTCTTTTACAAGTGGTTGACCAGTTTTTCCAGTACCGCCTGTTAAAGAGACTGTCTTTACTCCATTGTATATTCTTGCCTCCTTTGTCAAAGATAAGGTGTCCATAGGTGTGTGGATTTATCTCAGGGGTTTCTATTTTGTTCCATTGATCTATATTTCTGTCTTTGTGCCAGTACCATACTGTCTTAATGACTGTGGCTTTGTAGTAGAGCCTGAAGTCAGGCAAGTTGGTTCCTCCAGTTCCATTCTTCTTTCTCAAGATTGCTTTAGCTATTCGAGGTTTTTTGTATTTCCATACACATCTTGAGATTATTTGATCTAGTTCTGTGAAAAATACTGCTGGTAGCTTGATAAGAATTGCATTGAATCTGTAGATTGCTTTGGGAAGTATACTCATTTTCACTATATTGACTCTTCTGACCCATGAGCATGGTATATTTCTCCATCTATTAGTGTCCTCTTTGATTTCTTTCATCAGTGTTTTATAGTTTTCGATATATAGGTCTTTAGTTTCTTTAGGTAGGTATATTCCTAAGTATTCTATTCTTTTCATTGCAATGGTGAATGGAATTGTTTCCTTAACTTCTTTTTCTACTTTCTCATTATTAGTGTATAGGAATGCAAGGGATTTCTGAGTGTTGATTTTATATCCTGCAACTTTACTATATTCATTGATTAGCTCTAGTAGTTTTCTGGTCGAGTCTTTAGGATTTTCTATGTAGAGAATCATGTCATCTGCAAACAGTGAGAGTTTTACTTCTTCTTTTCCAATTTGTATTCCTTGTATTTCTTTTTCTGCTCTGATTGCTGTGGCCAAAACTTCCAGAACTATATTGAATAGTAGTGGTGAAAGTGGGCACCCTTGTCTTGTTCCTGACTTTAGGGCAAATGCTTTCAATTTTTCACCATTGAGGATAATGTTTGCTGTGGGTTTGTCATATATAGCTTTTATTATGTTGAGGTATATTCCTTCTATTCCTGCTTTCTGGAGAGTTTTTATCATAAATGGATGTTGAATTTTGTCAAAGGCCTTCTCTGCATCTATTGAGATAATCATATGATTTTTATTTTTCAATTTGTTAATGTGGTGAATGACATTGATTGATTTGTGGATATTGAAGAATCCTTGCATCCCTGGGATAAAGCCCACTTGGTCATGGTGTATGATCTTTTTAATGTGTTGCTGGATTCTGACTGCTAGGATTTCGTTAAGGATTTTTGCATCTATGTTCATCAGTGATATTGGCCTGTAGTTTTCTTTTTTTTGTGGCACCTTTGTCAGGTTTTGGTATTAGGGTGATGGTGGCCTCATAGAATGAGTTTGGAAGTTTACCTTCCTCTGCCATTTTCTGGAATAGTTTCAGTAAGATAGGTGTTAGCTCTTCTCGAAATTTTTGGTAGAATTCAGCTGTGAAGCCGTCTGGACCTGGGCTTTTGTTTGCTGGAAGATTTCTGATTACAGTTTCAATTTCCATGCTTGTGATGGGTCTGTTAAGATTTTTTATTTCTTCCTGGTTCAGTTTTGAAAAGTTGTACTTTTCTAAGAATTTGTCCATTTCTTCCAAGTTGTCCATTTTATTGACATATAATTGCTGATAGTAGTCTCTTATGATTCTTTGTATTTCTATGTTGTCTGTCGTGATCTCTCCATTTTCATTTCTAATTTTATTGATTTGATTTTTTTCTCTTGTTTCTTGATGAGTCTAACTAATGGTTTGTCAATTTTATTTATCCTTTCAAAGAACCAGCTTTTTGCTTTGTTGATTTTTGCTATGGTCTCTTTTGTTTCTTTTGCATTTATTTCTGCCCTAATTTTTAGGATTTCTTTCCTTCTACTAACTCTGGGGTTTTCTATTTCTTCCTTTTCTAGTTGCTTTAGGTGTAGAGTTAGGTTATTTATTTGACTTTTTTCTTGTTTCTTGAGGTATGCCTGTATTGCTATGAACTTTCCTCTTAGAACTGCTTTTGTAGTGTCCCACAGGTTTTATGTAGTTGTGTTTTCATTTTCATTAATTTCGATGCATAATTTGATTTCTTTTTGATTTCTTCTGTGATTTGTTGATTATTCAGAAAGGTGTGTTCAGCCTCCAAATGTTGGAATTTTTAATAGTTTTCTCCTATAATTGAGATCTAACCTTAGTGCATTATGGTCAGAGAATGTCTCTGCTTTTTAATATGCTATCTAGGTTGATCATAACTTTCCTTCCAAGGAATAAGCATCTTTTAATTTCATGTCTGCAGTCACCATCTGCAGTGATTTTGGAGCCCCCAAAATAAAGTCTGACACTGTTTACACTGTTTCCCCATGTATTCACCATGAAGTGATGGGACCAGATGCCATGATCTTTGTTTTCTGAATGTTGAGCTTTAAGCCAACTTTTTCACTCTCCACTTTTACTTTCATCAAGGGGCTTTTTAGTTCCTGTTCACTTTCTGGCATAAGGGTGGTGTCATCTGCATATCTGAGGTTACTGATATTTCTCCTGGCAATCTTGATTCCAGCTTGTATTTCTTCCAGCCCAGCATTTCTCATGATGTACTCTGCATATAATTTAAATAAGTAGGGTGACAATATACATCCTTGACATGCTCTTTTTCCTATTTGGAACCAGTCTGCTTTTCCATGTCCAGTTCTAACTGTTGCTTCCAGACCTGCATATAGGTTTCTCAAGATGAAGATCAGGTGGTCTGGTATTCCCATCTCTTTCAGAATCTTCCACAGTTTATTGTGATTCACACAGTCAAAAGCTTTGGCATAGTCAGTAAAGCAGAAATAGATGTTTTTCTGGAACTCTCTTGCTTTTTCCATGTTCCAGCAAATGTTGGCAATTTGATATCTGGTTTCTCTGCCTTTTCTAAAACCAACTTGAATATCTGGAAGTTCACAGTTCATGTATTGCTGAAGCCTGCCTGGAGAATTTTGAACATTACTTTACTAGTGTGTGAGATGAGTACAACTGTGCGGTAGTTTGAGCATTCTTTGGCATTACCTTTCTTTGGGAATGGAATGAAAACTGACCTTTTGCAGTCCTGTGGCCACTGTTGAGTTTTCCAAATTTGCTGGCGTATTGAGTGCAGCACTTTCACAGCACCATTTTTCAGGATTTGAAATAGCTCAACTGGAATTCCATCACCTCTGCAAGCTTTGTTCATAGTGATTCTTTCTAAGGCCCACTTGACTGCACATTCCAGGATTTCTAGCTCTAGGTGAGTGATCACACCATCATGATTATCTGGGTGGTGAAGCTCTTTTTTGTACAGTTCTTCTATGTGTTCTTGCCACCTCTTCTTAATACCTTCTGTTTCTAATAACAGCTTAAAATTCTTAATCACCCTGAATAAATATTTTGCATATCAGACTTTAAGTATGGAGCCTTTATAAACTGTATATTTATGGTTATGGATAAGATTTATCCATTTGCTGGATTTATTTTTGTTATTGAATAGATTTGTATGGTTTGGGAATTTAATGATATCCCCTCTTCTCTATCATTACCTATAAATATTTATTGTAGCTCAGTCAGAAATGACTGATTTGTTTTGTGACAATGGAAGTAGTTTTATCGAATTTTTGGGTACCTTATAGAAAGAATATCTTCCAGGATTATCTTTTTGGTATAAATAGAATCACTAATTCCATATTACTTTGTTGCAACAGTATCAACATATCCAGTAACTTCAATGTAATGCTTATACATGATTTGTAATTTATTCTAGCTAACAAAATCACTAGCAATAGCTATAGAAGGATGCTATCTCTAGTAACCTTTGCATGATTTTTAAATGCCACTGCTGCTTTATGTCATTCAGAAAAGCATGTTGGCAGTGAAATTTTTCTCTAGGGTGAAAGTACCAGTGACCTCTTTCCCTTCCAAATAATGTCTCTTATAAGAGGAATATATAATTTCTACTTTGTAACTTCTGTAATACTGCTTAACCTACTACAGTTTGCTTTCTGACACTTCCATTCCATGAAAAGAGCACCAAACAATATCAACAATAACAGACTAATTGCAAAATCTGTCATTTTTACTCCTTTCTGTATTTGGCATCTCAAACACATCTCACACTATTGTACACTTTGTCCCTCTTGCAACTCTCTCTCCTCTTAACTTCTATTGAACCATTATTTTATTTTTATTCTGTTTTGAGTAGTTCCTCTCTGATATCTACACAGTTCTTACAAATTCATGTGCCATAGACATTGTCTCTTCTTAACCTTTCTTAATCTGCTTGCTTTACTATAACAGAATTCCATAAACTAGGTAGCTTATAAACAACAGAAATTTATTTCTCACAGTTCAGGAGGCTGGAAGTCTGAGTTCAGGGTGACAGCATGCCAGCATTTTTCTCTGGACTGAGAACTTTTCACTGTATCCTCTTATGGTGGAGTGGGTCAGGGAACCCTCCAGATTTCTTTACTGCTGCTGCTGCTATGTCACTTCAGTCGTGTCCGATTCTGTGTGACCCCATAGACAGCAGTCCACCAGGCTCCCCCCGTTCCTGGGATTCTCCAGGCAAGAACACTGAAGTGGGTTGCTATTTCCTTCTCCAATGCATGAAAGTGAAAAGTGAAAGTGAAGTCGCTCAGTTCTGTCCGACTCTTAGTGACCCCATGGACTGTAGCCTACTAGGCTACTCCATCCATGGGATTTTCCAGGCAAGAGTACTGGAGTGGGGTGCCATTGCCTTCTCCGCCAGATTTCTTTAATAGAGGCACTGATCCCATTAATGAGGACAGGGCCTCCTCACTTACCCACCCCCCAAAGTCTCCACATGCCAAGTCCATCACACTGGGCATTAGGTTTCTAATATATGAATTTTGTGGGTGCACATACATTCAGTCCATAGCACTCAAGGGTCTACCAAAGTCTTTATGCCTATGTTTTATAGATCTGTACCTCTCATTCAAACATTCTTCTCTGAATTCCAGAGCAGACTATTTATTTGCAGTTTTTGTAACTCTTGATGCAGAATCTTATCAATATGGATTTTATTAACCCTCTTCTTAAGCCCAACGCTATTCACCGAACCCTGATTCTCAGAAAGATTGAGGGCAGGTGGAGAAGATAGTGACAAAAGATGAGGTGGTTAGATGGCATCACCAATTCAATAGACATGAGTCTGAATGATCTCTGGGAGATAGTGAAGGACAGGGCAGCATGGTGTGCTGTAGTTCATAGTGTTGCAAAGACTCAGACATGATCTAGGGACTGAATAACACCAAATTCACCTGAAATGCAACTTAAAACATTAGAATTTATGTGCTATAGAGAGCAGATCCTGACACAAGGACTAAAGTGTTAGCACTTTATTTGAGAAAGGCAAGTCCAGGATGGTGAGGATGAGGACAAAGCAGCACAAGGTAAAGAAATATGTAAATCAAGTGAAACACACTGTTAGGTTGATGCTTTCTTTGCACCAGACTAGAAAGTGGGATAGCAAATCCTTCATTAAGTGTGTTTCCTGGGCCTGCAGAACTTCTCTAATTATGTTGCAAGTTGAAGTCATGCCTTGAAGTGCTCTACAGAAGAGAGAACAGAGGAGGAATTCAAATACCTAATTCTCTCCATCAGTTCAGTTCAGTTCAGTTCAGTCACTCAGTCGTGTCCGACTCTTTGCCACCCCATGAATCGCAGCACGCCAGGCCTCCCTGTCCATCACCAACTCCCAGGGTTCACTCAGACTCATGTCCATCGAGTCTGTGATGCCATCCAGCCATCTCATCCTCAGTCGTCCCCTTTTCCTCCTGCCCCCAATCCCTCCCAGCATCAAAGTCTTTTCCAATGAGTCAACTCTTTGCATGAGGTGGCCAAAGTACTGGAGTTTCAGCTTTAACATCATTCCCTTCAAAGAAATCCTAGGGTTGATCTCCTTCAGAATGGACTGGTTGGATCTCCTTGCAGTCCAAAGGACTCTCAAGAGTCTTCTCCAATACCACAGTTCAAAAGCATCAATTCTTCGACGATCAGCCTTCTTCACAGTCCAACTCTCAAATCCACACATGACTACTGGAAAAACCATAGCCTTGACTAGACAGACTAGTCAGCAAAGTAATGTCTCTGCTTTTGAATATGTTATCTAGGTTGGTCATAACTTTTCTTCTAAGGAGTAAGCGTCTTTTAATTTCATGGCTGCAGTCACCATCTGCAGTGATTTTGGAGCCAAAAAAAAAAAAAAAAAAAGTCTGACATAGTTTCACATATTCTATTGCTCAGTATTCAAACTGAGGAACTAACTTTCAGACTGCATCATCTAAGTTCTTGGTGATCAGTCAAGAAATCAAGTTTCCTCCTCAGGTGGAACATAACCCAGGGGGAAGGGAAGTAGGTTATTAAGGAATTCTGAAAAATTCAAGTGTCAGCATCATCCCAATCTTTTCTGAATTTATTTCTATATCACAATCTCTTGTTGTTGTTCAGTTGTAAAGTCACATCCTACTCTTTGTGACCCCTTGGGCTGCAGCATACTAGGCTTCCCTATCCTTCACTATCTCCCAGAGTTTGCTCAAACTCATGTCCATTGAGTCTAAGATGCCATCCAATCATCTTGCCCTCTGTTGGCCCCTTATCCTCATGCCCTAAATCTTTCCCAGCATGAGGAGTTTTTCCAGTGAGTCAGCTCTTTGCATCAGGTGGCCAAAGTATTGGATCTTCAACTTCAGTATCAGTGTTTCCAATGAATATTCAAGACTGATTTCTTTTATGATTGACTAGTTTGATCTCCTTGCAGTCCAAGGGACTCTCAAGAGTCTTATTCAGCACCATAGTTTAAAAGCATCAGTTCTTCAGTGTTCAGCCTTCTTTATGGTCCAGCTCTCACATCCGGTACATGACTCCTGGAAAAACCACAGCTTTGACTATATGGACATTTGTTGGCAAAATGATATGTCTGCTTTTTAATATGCTATCTAGGTTTGTCATAGCTATCCTTCCAAGGAGAAAGCATCACCATTAGTTATTTATTCACAGCAAATATCCTTTGAACTATTCTTATGTATCAGATATTACACTATGTTCTGATGATGCAAAAGTTAACAGAACAAGCAAAAAAACCACCTCTTAGAACTCATATTCCAATAGCAGAGATAGGCAATAAAGTAATACATAAAATACATAAAATGATGGCTAGTCAGAAGTACCCAAAAAGATTAATTAGAAAACAGTGATAAGAACTATTTGGGGTTACAATTTTAGATAGGATAAAGAGGTGACTTTTGAGTAAAGACCTAAAGAAGGTAATGAAACATGTCATTTTGGGGGAAAATCAGATCAGGCACAAACAAAATTAATTGCAATGACCTTGAAGGATAAGGAGACCTGAAGTGCTTGAGGAGTGACAAGAAAACAAGGAAAGCTGGAATAGTTAATAAAGGCAGAAGAGTAGAAAATGAGATTAAAAATGTAGTAAAAGACACAGTTATAGGGACATGGAGACCACTGTATGACTTTGGAACTGGAAGCCAATGAAACATTTTAAGTGGAAGGCGAAGAATGGCTTGGACTGTTAAATTGAGAGCACACAATAAAAGGACAAAGATCAAAGTTAGAAGACTACTTAGTAAGCCACTGTAATAATCTAATGTGAGGTGATACTGGCTTGTTTAGGGTTGTGGTGATGAAGGGGATGAAAAGGTAGTTAAAATTCCATATATTTAAATAATACAGCTGAGAGTTGAGATGTAGAGTATGAGAATTTGGCATAAGCAATTGACATGGAAAGACAGGGGATGGGATAGGGGAAGAGTATAATGAGGTCAGTTTGGGGCATGCTAAGTTTGAGATGACCATGAGTTACCCAAGTAGGAATGTCAAGTACACAGTTGGATAATTGAGTCTGGACTTCAGGGAAAGGTCTTTGCTAGAGAGAAACATTTAAGAATGACTATCATGGAAATGGTAGTTAAATCCATACAATAGATGGCTTCCTTTCTTAACTCAGAGTGAAAGCCAAAATCCTATAATCACCAAGGAAGAAGTTATAAATAGAAAATGTTCACAGACAAGGGACATTTTAGAATCTAAAGATTAAAGATTTGAAGGAACCAGAGAAAAGACTGAGAAAATGTGTCACTCAGTGGAGTCTGACTTTGTGTCCCTTAACTGTGGCCCTCATGCTCCTCTGTCCATGGGATTATCCAGGCAAGAACACTGGAGTAGGTTGCCATTACCTTTTCTGGGGATCCCCAACCCAGGGATCAAACTCTGGTCTCCTACATTGCAGGCATATTCTTTACCACCTGAGCCACCAGGGAAGCAAGAATGAGAAGGAAATGCCAAGCAAGTAGTGTTAGTTGCTCAGTCATGTCTAACTCTTTGTGACCCCATGGACCGTAGCCTACCCAGCTCCTCTTCCAGAAAAAAATATTGGAGTGGGCAGCCATTCAACAAAACCAAAAATCAGTGTCCTAGGATAGTGATTAAGGCAAGTGCAGTTGAGTTCTGTTGCTCAGTCGTGTCTGACGCTGCGACCCCATGAATCGTAGCATGCCAGGCCTCTCTGTCCATCACCAACTCCCGGGTTCACCCAAACTCATGTGCATCGAGTTGGTGATGCCATCCAGCCATCTCATCCTCTGTCTTCCCCTTCTCCTCCTGCCCCCAATCAGTCCCAGCATCAGGGTCTTTTCCAATGAGTCAACTCTTCGCATGAGGTGGCCAAAGTATTGGAGTTTCAGCCTCAGCATCAGTCCTTCCAATGAACATCCAGGACTGATCTCCTTTAGGATGGACTGGTTGGATCTCCTTGCAGTCCAAGGGACTCTCAAAAGTCTTCTCCAACACCACAGTTCAAAAGCATCAATTCTTTGGTGCTCAGCTTTCTTCACAGTCCAACTCTCACATCCACACAAGACCACAGGAAAAACCATAGCCTTGACTAGATGGACCTTAGTTGGCAAAGTAATGTCTCTGCTTTTGAATATACTGTCTAGGTTGGTCATAACTTTTCTTGCAAGGACTAAGCGTCTTTTAATTTCATGGCTGCAGTCACCATCTGCAGTGATTTTGGAGCCCCCCAAAATAAAGTCTGACACTGTTTCCACTGTTTCTCCATCTATTTGCCATGAAATGATGGGACCAGATGCCATGATCTTAGTGTTCTGAATGTTGAGCTTTAAGCCAAACTTTTCAGTCTCCTCTTTAACTTTCATCAAGAGGCTTTTAGTTCCTCTTCACTTTCTGCCATAAGGGTGGTGTCATCTGCATATCACAGGTTATTGATATTTCTCACAGCAGTCTTGATTCCAACTTGTGCTTCTTCCAGCCCAGCATTTCTCATGATGTACTCTGCATATAAGTTAAATAAGCAGGGTGACAATATACAGCCTTGACGTCCTCCTTTTCCTATTTGGAAACAGTCTGTTGTTCCATGTCCAGTTCTACCTGTTGCTTCCTGACCTGCATATAGGTTTCACAAGATGCAGGTCAGGTGGTCTGGTATTCCCACCTCTTTCAGAATTTTCCACAGTTTATTGTGATCCACACAGTCAAAGTCTTTGGCATAGTCAATAAAGCAGAATAGACTAAGGCAAGTTCAGTCAGTCAGTCACTTCAGTCGCTCAGTCGTGTCTGACTCTTTGTGACATCATGAATTGCAGCACGCCAGGCCTCCCTGTCCATCACCATCTCCCAGAGTTTACTCAGACTCACATCCATCGAGTCAGTAAAGCCATCCAGCCACCTCGTTCTCGGTCATCCCCTTCTCCTCCTGCCCCCAATCCCTCCCAGCATCAGAGTCTTTTCCAATGAGTCAACTCTTCGCATGAGGTGGCCAAAGTACTGTAGTTTCAGCTTTAGCATCATTCCTTCCAAAGAAATCCCAGGGCCGATCTCCTTTAGAATGGACTGGTTGGATATCCTTGCAGTCCAAGGGACTCTTCAAGAGTTTTGTCCAACATCACAGTTCAAAAGCATCAATTCTTCGGCACTCAGCCTTCTTCACAGTCCAACTTTCACATCCATACATGATTAGTCTTAAGTAATAAAATGACAATAAATATTTAATGGTTGAAACACAGCAGATATTTATTTTTCCATTACCTCATGATTTAAGTCAGATGTCCTGGGATAGGGAATGCCTTTCTTTCATCAAATGAGTCAGCTATTCAAGATTTCTCTAACTTATGCCTGGTGCCACCATCCCTGGGGATTCACTGTTATTTTCAGTTAACAGTTTAGGAATATTGCTGGAGGATGTATATCCACTTCTTACTTTACTGGACTTGGAAATGGTATGTACCTTTTCCACTTACGCTTCCGTATCTTATTACTCAGTCGTATGGTCACACCTACCTGCAAGTGAGGTTTGGAAATGTGGTTTTGCTATGTGTAGTATAATAAGAAATAGATTTTTTTAATGTATGAATAACTAGCAGTCTGTGTCATCACCAATGAAGAAATTTTTCCAAGTTGCCTAATTTTCCTTCAATTGCTATTTTCCCATAATGGAGTAATTGACAGCATTTATTTTGTATCCCTGATGGCTTTCACATTGACTACTGACTCAATGGATATGAGTCTGAGTGAACTACGGGAGTTGGTGATAGACAGGAAGGCCTGGCGTGCTGCGATTCATGGGGTTGTAAAGAGTCAGACATGACTGAGTGACTGAACTGAAATGAACTGATGGCTTTCACATTGACTAGGCACTTAGAAGTTAAACAAATATTGTTGAGTATAAAGGTGAAGGCATTCAAGTTGGAAGATGTTTATGGTTTAAAAAATGAGTAATCAAGTACAATCTCCATTTCTTTGGGTAACATGAGGCTCAGAGAAGTGTCTGGCTAAAAACCAGTTAGCTAGGAGGTAATGGATTTGGCCCTTGAACTCAGGTTCTCTGATTTCAGGCATATGAATAACTTTGATCATGCTTTTCTGTTTTGATTCAGTTGCAGGAAACCTAAAGTGAAAATGAAATATTTAAATAGCTAACTCTGAGGTGTAATTTACTGAGAGTTTTACTCCACCCTCTATATAAGTATTGATCTTGGATTATGACACAGACAATGAGCTATTCTGGTTCTCTAATGACATTATGTTGAGCGGAGAGTCTGGTGGCACAGACATTGGCATTAAAATTTAAAATTACTGAGGCAAGCTGGAAAAAGAAAACAAATGAAATTCAGCAGGGACAATTCAATTAAAGGACTACAGTGTAGAAGGAGGAAGAATATAAACAGAGAAATAATCTTAAAACAAAGTAAAATGCAATGCCTAATAAGATAGGTTCATGTGAAGTGTCAGGAAAGCTCAGTGGAGAAAAACTACATCTCACCTTGATTCAAGTCATGTTATGCTAAAGTCACTCCAGTTGTGTCTGACTCTTTGCAACCCCATGGACTGTAGCCCACCAGACTCTTCTGTCCATGGCATTCTCCAGGCAAGAATACTGGAGGGGCTAGCCATGCCCTGCTCCAGGGGATCTTCCCCACCCAGGGGCTGAGCCTGAGTCTCATGTGTCTCCTGCATTGCAGGTGGATTCTTTACTCCTGAGCTACCGGGGAAGGCCCCTGATTCTAGTCAAGGCTGCAGCAATGTGCCACTGGAGGAGCGCATAGTCCAGTTTCTGTTTGTGCGGCCACGAGTGCCTTTCACAAGAAGTATGTTGTGTTCTGTTTCAGGGATCAGGACAACTTCTGTGATGGCTCTTGAAGTATCAGTTGTATCTTACAGGGCAGTGAGTATTTTTCAATTATGACATCATTATTTGCAAGTGACAGAGAACCTCCCTCAAAGCGATTTAAATCATAAAACAAGATAATTTGCTCATATCATTAAAAAGTACTGAACAAATGCTCGATCAAAGTCTCAAACTAACCTCCTCATTTTAGTCTTGCTATTCATGGATCAGTGTTGGCTACAGGTAATCAGTCTCTTGTGGTAGAGCCTTTGCAGCAGTTTCCACGCTCCAGATGTCATTCCTCAGAGTACATAGCAGACCAGGACATGTGTCCTGGGATTCCTTGCCTAAGGCCTGGGATTCCCTCAGAGTGCCTACTGGGATCAAATGTTTGACTCCTAGACCTCAGGGAGGAGCCCCATCTCTTGAACCAAGTGATACCCAAGTGGAAATGATCAGTGTTTAAAAGTAAGGGAGATGCCCCAGAATCTGGAGCAGAAAGGAGGGAATTTCAGGCATAAGGAATAATTTTAGTGAAGAAATATATCAGAGCAAGTTTAAGGTGGATTTATTATTTATTATTAAATAATAATATTTATTATTCTGTTCAGTGCCTCGAGTAATTATTGACAGATAATGCTCAATATATTTTTATTAAATAAACAAATGAATAAGTTCATGAATAAATAAGAAGATAGTACCCCGGTTTGGCTAAAGTATATGATGCACAAATAGGAAAATGTAAAGTAGGAAATATATCAGTGGCAATAAAAACAAAATTTTTAAAACTACATAAAGCAACTCTCATTTTTAACTATTCTTGGAGAGTTTTCGTACTGACCAACTCTTACCCACTGAACCAGCTGTGCTTCAATGCCCTCCTTGCTCTTGGATGACTTCCTACTGCTCAGGAGTGCCTGTAAGTACACACACACACACACACACACACACACACACACACACACACACACACAGAGTCTCTCTCTCTCTCTCTGATGCTAGACTAAGTCAGCTATAAATATGAAGGTATATTCTTTGCAAAGTTTTTCATATATTCCAAAACAAACAAACAAAAATGAAATGTTTTACGGTCAGCTGCTTTTTGAGATGATTTGCGGCACTTCTCTCCTCCATTAGCCTGGGTAATTGGGCAGAGATTGAACACAGATGCAAAATGGGCATCACTGGCAGTGGACAAGTACAGTGGAGGGCTCTAGGAGTTAGGGCTGATCACTAGCTGAATTAGTCAGAGGTGGTTACTTTTGTTAACAGCAAAGCTAACAAAACCCTCCTCCGAACTGTTTACATTCAGTAGTTATAACGGATGAAGTTTCAATAACAAAGTGATGAGAATGGCGTGACATGTATGTCCAAATAGAAGCTGACTTTCAAAATAGTCATCTTGGCACATTATACAGGTATTCAACTAAGCTGTCCTTGCTCCTATTTGAGAAACTCTCTTTTTAGTGTAAGTTTCAATTTATAACTAAATAAGCAGACCTATCGTGTTATTTCATTTTGTTTTTTATTTTATTTTGTTTGATTTTGAATCTGCTTACTTTTGTATAGCAGTGGAATAAGTAATGCACTCATTAGTCATCAAGTTGTTAATGTCCAATGACTAGATTGTGTTTAAAAATTAGATCATTTTCCACATCAGTGATGAGTCCATACCATGAATATTCAAGAGAATGTGCTGTGGGATTACAAGAGAATTCAAAACAAACTTCTAAATCCATCTTGACCAATAGAAAGTCACCCAAGAAAGAAGACCTTGCTTCCCTACCCTTCAGAGCCTGCTGTGGAAGAGATAGAGTGCTTTTTTTGTTCTTCTTCATCCAACGTCTTAGACAGCCTCTCCGTCCCCTGGCCTTGGGAGTGGAACTTTCTCAGTGACCCTGCCCCTCCCAAACAGTCTCGGTCCTGGGTAGTCATCTGCCCTCTCCAGAGACAGGGGTTTTTAAACCTGTGCTCTTGCCCCAGCCACAGTGACTCTTCACAGTTATCTTCTGGGTGACAATTTTTTGATGCCATTGCCCTAGTTGCTCCAGGTTTTTGCTCCTGAAGGAAGAGAGTTCCAGGCCAGGTTTCATGCCTTCTCCACAACTGTGTTTACTTTTCTGCTCCAGGCAGCATCACCAAGAGGCATCTTTTCTGTCCCAAGGTTTGTTGTTCTTGTGTGTGTGTTTTTTTAAATTTTCTTGAGTTTTGACTGGTTGGATCTCCAGGCAGTCCAAGGGACTCTCAAGAGTCTTTTCTAACACCACAGTTCAAAAGCATCAGTTCTTCTGTGCTCAGCTTTCTTTATAGTCCAGCTCTCACATGCACACGTGACTACTGGAAAAACCATAGCTTCGACTAGATGGACCTTTGTTGGCAAAGCAATGTCCCTGCTTTTTAGTATACTGTCTAGGTTAATCATAGCTTTTCTTTTAAGGAGCAAATATCCTTTATTTTCATGGTTGCAGTCACGATCTGCAGTGATTTTGGAGCCCTCCAAAAGTCTCTCACTGTTTCCATTGCTTCCCCATCTATTTGCCATGAAGTGATGGGACCAGATACCATGATCTTCCTTTTCTGAATGTTGAGTTTTAAGCCAGCTTTTTCCTTCTCTTTTTCACCTTCATCAAGAGGCTCTTTAGTTCCTCTTTGCTTTCTGCCATAGGGGTGGTTCATCTGCATATCTGAGGTTGTTGATATTTCTCCCAGCAATCTTGATTCCAGCTTGTGTTTCATCCAGCCTCTCATTTTGCTTGATGGACTCTGCATATAAGTTATATAAGCAGGGTGACAATATACAGCCTTGACGTATGCCTTTTCCTCTTTGGAACTGGTCTGTTGTTCCATGTCCAGTTCTAACTGTTGCTTCTTGACTTGCATACAGATTCCTCAGGAGTCAGGTGGTCTGGTATTCCTATCTTTAAGAATTTTCCACAGTTCGCTGTGATCCATGAAATCAAATGCTTCAGCATAGTCAGTAAAGCAGAAATAGATGTTTTTCTATGACTCTCTTGCTTGTTTGATGATCTAGCACATGCTAGCAATTTGATCTCTGGTTCCTCTGCCTTTTCTAAATCCAACTTGAACATCTGAAAGTTCACAGTTCATATACTGTTGAAGCCTGGCTTGGAGAATTTTGAACATTACTTTACTAGTGTAGATAAGTGCAACTGAGTAATGGTTTGAGCATTCTTTGGCATTGCCTTTCTTAGGGTTTAGAATGAAAATGGACCTTTTCCAGTCCTGTGGCCACTGCTGAGTTTTCAAATTTGCTGGCATATTGAGTACAGCACTTTCACAGCATCATCTTCTAGGATTTAAAATAGCTCAACTGGATTTCCATCACCTCCACCAGCTTTGTTCATAGTAATGCTTCTTAAGGCCCACTTGACTTTGCATTGCGAGATGTCTGATTCTAGGTGAGTGAAAATACCATCATGATTATCTGGGTCATGAAGATCATTTTTGTATAGTTCTTCTGTGTATTCTTGCCACCTCTTCTTAATATCATCTGCTTCTGTTAGGCCTATACCATTTCTGTCCTTTATTGTGCCCATCTTTGCATCAAATATTTCTTTGGTATCTCTAATTTTCTTGAAGAGATCACTGGTCTTTCCCATTCTATTGTTTTCTTCTATTTCTTTGCACTGATCACTGAGGAAGGCTTTCTTATCTCTCCTTGCTATTCTTTGGAAGTCTGCATTCAAATAGGTATATCTTTCCTTTTCTCCTTTGCTTTTCACTTCTCTTCTTTTCTCGGGCATTAGTAGGGCCTCCTCAGACAACCATTTTGCCTTTTACATTTCTATTTCTTGGGGATGATCTTGATCACTCCCTCATGTACAATGTCACGAACCTCCATCCATAGTTCTTTAGGCATTCTGTCCATCAGATCTAATCCCTTGAATCTATTTGTCTCTTCCACTGTATCATCATAAGGGATTTGATTTAAGTCGTACTCAATGGCCTAGTGGTTTTCCCTACTTGCATCAATTAAGTCTGAATTTTGCAATAGGGAGTTCACGGTCTGAGCCACAGTCAGCTCCCAGTCTTGTTTTTGCTGACTATATAGAACTTCTCCGTCTTTGGCTGCAAAGAATATAATCAGTCTGGTTTTAATATTGACCATCTGGTGATGTCCATGTGTAGATTCTTCTCTTTTGTTGTTGGAAGACGTTTGCTACAACCAGTGTGTTCTCTTGGCAAAACTCTGTTAGCTTTTGCCCTGCTTCATTTTGTACTCCAAGGCCAAATTTGCCTGTTATTCCAGGCATTTCTTAACTTCCTACTTTTGCATTCCAGTCCCCTATAGTGAAAAGAACATCTTTTGGGGGCATTATTTCTAGGAGTCTTGTAGGTCTTCATAGAATCATTCAACTTCAGCATCTTCAGTATTACTGGTTGGGGCATAGACTTGGATTACTATGATACTGAATATTTTTCTACTTTACCATGCACTAAATGGAAGCTGAAAGTCTGCTTTAGTCTTATCCATAATTGTTTTTGTCAGTCAGTAATAAAGCCAGTTGACCAACCTAAACAGCATATTAAAAAGCAGAGACATTACTTTGACAATAACTGTCTGTCTAATCAAAGCTGTGGTTTTTCCAGTAGTCATATATAGATGTGAGATTTGGAGTATAAAGAAAGCTAAGCCCTGAAGAATTGATGCTTTTGAACTGTGGTGTTGAAGACTCTTGAGAGTCCCTTGGACTGCAAGGAGATCCAATCAGTGCATCCTAAAGGAAATCAGTGCTAAATATTCTTTTGAAGGACTGATGCTGAAGCTGAAACTCCCATACTTTGGCCACTTGATGTGAAGAACTGACTCCTTGAAAAGACCCTGATGCTGGGAAAGATTGAAGGCTGGAGGAGAAGGGGACGACAAAGGATGAGAGAGTTGGATGGCATCACTGACTCAGTGGACATGAATTTGAGCAAACTCCAGGAATTGGTGAAGGACAGGGAAGCCTGCTGTGTTGCAGTCCTTGGGGTCACAAAGAGTCAGACATGATTGAGCAACTGAACTGAATAAAGTTAGTTAACTTTAGTATCACTGTTTAATGACTGTCTCAAAATAATTGAAAGATCATTATTTCACATGGATAATCATTTTTTTTTCTTATATCATCCTATATAAAGCATAGACATACCCACCACACCCCCACTCCAACATCTTGTCAATCCTCAGACCCTTCTATGTAGATATTCTCTGGAGCTACATTTTTTATTTGGCTAGACTACATGATATTATATCCTTTATGTAATAAAATGATGGGAAATAATCCTATTCTTTCTTTCCTTTCTCTAAATATTATTTCTCCTATCTGTTGGGTAAGAAAGTCTCTTTTATGTTCTGTTACAAAAGATTTTTCTTAATATGTCTTTTGAGGACTTCTTGTATCCTGCAAGTTATTACTTCTCTTGACTCAACTTCATTTCAAAAGGCACTTCTTACATAAGCTCTAGAGTACTTTTATCAAGTCTCAGACAAATAGTAATTGCTGACTTTCATGAACTCCCAGATCTCTTCATGGGTGAAAAACACTGGTATATATTTCAAAATCTTTTTTTTTTTCAATGTGGCCTCTTTTTATTTCAAGTTCTAATTTTTAATAAAAGTATCAAGTGGGTACTTGTCAAGGTTGACTTCTGTTCTCCACTCCAGTCTATCCTGACCTCTCCTGCTTTATAAAAACCTTGTTCAAAATGCTATTTTCTCTGTAATTAAGACTCTTCTATTCATATTTACTTTTCATAGGTTTGTACCAGCCTTATTTTCCACTTGTGATGTAGTGAAAAGAGATCCGACCTGTGAGACAGGAGACTGCATTTAAATCTGAGTGTTGCTACTTTCTGGTGGTGTGTGTGTGTGTGTGTGTGTGTGTGTGTGTGTGTGTGTGTGTGTGTGTGTTTACTTAAAGACTTACTTTTCTCTTTTCACAAGCAGTGCCTTTTTCAAGTCTTGACCAATTAAAGACATTTTATAGCTTCTCCAGGATTAATATATGCCATTTCATTATTTTCTTTTTAGGAAATTATGCTTGATTATGTACTCCATTACATTTTCAGATAAAAAGCAACCTATTTTTTTAACTGAAAAAAAAATCCAGACATTTAAATGTTTCAGCAGTTCTGCTTATTGTTAGATTCTTGGTTTAAAGTTGCTGGATAGTTAGATATTATTTCAGACTTTTATCTGCTAGCAGGGGAATGATGAAATGTGATTGGCTTTACATGCATTGTTTAAAAAAAAACTCCACATTGGTTGCATAACTCAATACTTTTTATTAAGAAACTGGGACCTATAGAAAAAAGTAGGACCTATAGAAAAAAGTAGTGTTTTAAAGGAATTTTTACAGACTTTTGTCTTGTCTTTTATATTTCCCTCCTGGTCACTGTGTACTTATTTCTGTCTCCTGCCTTAATTTTTTTTTTAAATTAATAGATTTTTTTCTTTTAGAGCAGTTAGAAAACTGATCAGAAGGTAGAGAGAGTTCTCATATGCCTCCTAGATTTCCCCTGCCAGAATTTCTCTTAATATTAACATCTTGTACTTGTGTGGTACTTTTTTTTTTTTTTAACAATTGTTGAGCCTATACTGATTCATGATTATTAGCAAAAGTCCATAGTTTACATTAGGGTTCACTCTTGGTGTTGTATTTTCTATGGATTTGAACTAATGTATAATAACATATGATCCACTATGTGTTACAGAATCATACAGAATAATTGTCTTGCTCCTCCAAAAATCCACTGTGCTCTACTTGTTCATCCTTCCCTCTATCTATCTGAGCCCCTGGCAAACACCAGTCTTTTTACTGTTCATTGCCTTCTTTTCCATAATGTCATATAGTTGGACTTACACAGTTATGTAGCCTTTTTAAAATAGGCTTTTGGCCCTTAGCAATATTCATTTGTTTTCTCCATTACTTTCAGTGGCTTAATAGCTCATTTTTCATCCCTAAGTATCCCTTCCTATTATGTCATGTGGCAATGCCAGTTTTTGTTTATTTTTACCCATTCACCTACTGAAGGACATCTTGGTTGTCTTTAAGTCTTGACAATCGTTAATGAAGCTGCTACAGAGATACCATCCTTCATCTTTGTAATGAAATAAAATCCCTAACCTTCTTCACTTTGAAGTCATCAAGATCTTCACTCTCCTGTTTCACAGCGTATTGGGTCAGAGACAGCATATGACCCAAGGTGGATGTCTATTGCACTGTCCAGCAAATTGACGAGTGGCTCTATGGGAGCTGATGCTAGAAGTCTGCACAGCTTGTGATAGGCATTATCAAAACCAATCTGAACCTCTATTTTGGAGAGTTTGAATTTGAAATATTCAGAAAACTAGTTGGCTAGCTTAAAATTCTACTGTAAAGAGAAATGGATGGATGTATACTGCCAAAAATGACAATTTGACTGAGTTACTATACTTAGGAGTGAGAAGAGACCACAAAGAAAAGAGACAATTAAACTGGAAGATACCTGTGCCAAAGATAAACCTCAGCAGATTTGCAAACTTGTCTGGAATTGCCCACTACCAAAGCTTCGGTGACAGTAGCCTCGCTAAAGGCAAACTTGAAGGATAGTGGATAAAATGGACCACACTTAAAATCTCAAGACTCAAATACACTTGATAATATTCTAGGAAATTTCCCCTTTAACTCCTTTGTGGATTTGTCCAGAATTCCATTCTTTTCTCTAGATTTATTAAAAATTAGCCTGTTAGTTCTTACTGGAGGCTGTGTTAACAAGAGTTGCTGATCCAAATGATTGGTTAAGACTCCTAAGAAAATATGAGAAATAAATAAAAAGAAAAATATTTAGAAAATAGTAAAACTGAGGCTGTTTTTGCAAAAGAGATGCTTTACTATCATAAAGTGACACTGCCTTCTGTAAAATGTCTCTCAATTTTACTTTCCAATTAATTCTATAGAAACTATTTTGGTATTTTTTCCAAGGTACACTGTATGCTGGGCTTCCTTTGTGGATCAGTGTTTAAAAAATCTGCCTGAAATTCAGGAGATGCGGGTTCAGTCCCTGGGTGGCTAAGATCCTCTGGAGAAGCAAATGGCAACTCACTCCAGCATTCTTGTCTAGGAAATTCCATGGACAGAAAAGCCTGGTGGGCCCATGGGGTCACATAAGAGTTGGTCATGACTTAGTAATGAAACAACATACTGTATGTCATTTCCTCCCACTTCTCCCATGAGGTTCAGCTGTCCCAGAAAATTTATTAGTAAATAAATAAATGGAGCTCTAGTATCTATGTACCTTAATGAATGGAAATAACATTGATATTTTCAATAATATAAGGAATATTTTTGGTACTATAAGGAACATTTTCAAGGCAGAAGGAATAAGAAGAGTACTGGTACTGCTGATTAAAGCTAGCTTTTTCTAGTCCCTCACTCCTGGTGCTGGAATCAGTGGTTCACATTCATTTTTTCATTTAATCTTCCAACAAATGTATGTAGACTTGAGTCAGAGAAGAATTAAGAGGTACCAGCTAGGCAGTGATTTGAAGTTGGAACAAAATGGAAGTTAACTGTGATGCCATAGAGATAGGCAGTCAATGAGAAGATCCATGTGTCATGTGTGACTGACAGAGGAGCTTGTGCAGAAGAAAAGGGTGAATAATGAAAGTACATTCCACAGTGCCTCTGTGGGTCCCTCAAGGAAGGTGCAAAGTGATATCCCAGTTAATCAGAGCTCACTGTCTAAGAGTCCAGAGAGCTGCTTCCTATTGGCTGTGTGTATGACTATAGAGAAAGTACATCTTCTCCCCCCCACCCTCCCCCAATCCCTAAACTGTTTCTTTTCCAGTTATTACAAATGCCAAAATTTCAGGCTAAAATCATTCAGCTGAACTGTGTCTAAATCCTTCTCTCTTTCTCATTCCAAATTTTTGAATTATTTCCAATTATAGCTATTCCTGGATCCTAGGGCTAATGCCTAACTTTCAATTGTATTAAATTAGCTTGACATGACTTAGGCTATCTTAATTCTCCTAGACTCCTTCCTTAACTCCTGGTGAAGCAGTTTTTACTTCAAATACAGAATTGAAGCAGGTGTACATGACAAAGGATTAGGCAATTGCAGGTACTATATATGAACATCCCACAAAGGGGTTCATGGGGTTTCAAACAGCTACATGGAACTGAAGTAGTCTTGCAGAGAAGAAAGCAGAGGGAACAGTTTATCTTTTGTAATCTGCTTATGAGAATAATACTTGTACAGTGTTTATTTCTGTTAACAATGGAGAATATGATGTTGGAATTTTTACAGATTATGAATATGTTTATTCTCACATATGCTTAACTCCATACTTCATGTTGCTTATAATCTGCATTCCCTTTGTTAAGATCACCTGTGTCCTTAACTGAGCAGAGCAATGAAACATCATTTTATGGAAAATTCTTGCAACTAGCCACATCCCAGAATAATTTCAAGTAATAATGTTAAATGAGGTAAAAATTAGAGGAAATGTGGTTTGAAAATGTTGCCTAATGAATGAAAAAAATATATTTGAAGCATTAACAGTAGATTAAAAATTCAGACTCACAGATGAAATTTGGAATGATTTTGAATGTTGCATCAAAGCAAGTCAAAAGCAACTCCTACTCCAAGGAAGTGCTTGGCTTTGGAGGAGCAATCAGAGCTATTTTGGAAGAGTTTGAAGGTAAAATGGGTGGCCTCCTTTTAGTTATGTCTCTTTTCTGACTGTTACTTAGGAAAGAAATGGTTGCTAGGGAAAACAAAAAGTTTTATTACTGGCTGCCCAGGGTGATAAAATTCCCTCTGAGCCCCTAATACCCATTAGTCATTCTTTTCTACCAAACTCAATGTCAAAAACAAAAAAGGTAAATCATATAGGCACACACAAAAAACCCGACAACCAGTGAAGGCAGAAAGAAGTAAATTAATAGGAATTTTACTTTTTTACTTAAAAAGATGATCCTCACATATTTCAATGTTTGTAAGAGCTTAGATGCTGAAATAAATCCTATTTTTTTAAACATCTCCCTCTCAAGCCATCCCTAAAAGCTTGCAATGTTGCATTGAGCTCATTAGACTGTACTGCTATTTATAAGGATAATTAGAATATAGTGCTCCTTTGTAGAATTTCTTAGCAAAAGAGGTGAATTTATACAGATATGATCCATTTTTGTTGTTGTTGTTCAAGTTAAATCAAAGAATTACAAATGAAGTACTGCAGTAGTTACGTTCGGACAGCTGCCAAATAGACATACAGAAAAGTCGGAGAGGTTGACCTGCCTGGGAGAGGCCAGCAACTCCCTGGCAAGCACCTTGGCCACCCATCACTCAGTAACTGAGGTATTGATTCTGAGAGTTTGCTCTTCAGGCTCCACCCTGTCATCGATGTTTGTCTTCATTATCTGTTTCATCTGGCAGCTGTTTGGTGTGATTGCACTTCTGTTTCTAATAGCTGGCTTTTAGAATCACAGGGCCTTGAGGTTAGAAGGCATTTTGCAGACCACTGACTGCTATCCATCATTAATCCATTAACTGAGCACCTTGTGTAGGATGTGGAACCTACTGCCATCCTATCTCTGCTAGAATGCCTTTGGGGTCAGGGGCTCACAGCTCCATTGTTGAGGAGATTTCGTTGTTAGGAAGCCACTTTTTAGAACTGAAATCAGTATCCTTAGGGCTTCCTGTGAGTGTTTAAATGATCTGCCTAGGTCAGCCTGCTTATTGGGTAGCTTGTTAAATTTTCAGTTGATCTACATTACAGGAAAAGTCAGGGCAGAGAGTTACCCTCCTTGTCTCCTGAACTGTATAGTTTCTGTAGCAAATGAAACTGGATTTAGAGGGTAGGCTGCTATGGTCTACAGGGTCACGAAGAGTCAGACATGACCTAAGCAACTTAGCACATAAGCACACTGCATTCAGAATCTGGATTTCCTTAATTCCATGCTGTCTGGTCCCTACTTCTTTCTCCGAGACACACAGCTTAGGTTCACAAAGGAGATACACACACACGTGGATCAAATGGCACCCATTAGTCATAGGAATCTCTTGCTTTTAACCCCAATGCCATCTTCCTAGTGAGATGGTTGAACTCTGTGAAGGACTCTTTTGCCTACTGAAGGCAGCCTACCTTCCACATATACACACATTTTCATGTATGAAGGGTAAATAAAAGCTAGTCTTGAAAATATAGAAGAAACTTTTCTTTCCTAAAATTTAGGAATTAATCTGCCTACACTAGCAAAATATCCTCTAAGACAAAAGCAAACAACGGTAAGAAAATTACAAAACAGACCACAGCCTGAAATAGCAAAGGACCGTTTCTTTGACCTGGTTGCTTTGACCCCTCTGCCTGTTGTGCCTGCAACACTACAGATGTACCAGGTGTTAGGCCCTCATCTACTCTTTGGGGCTTTCACATCAGATAGCATAAATCACCCCCCCTCAACATATATATCAGAGTGATAGGCAAAGAAAATTCCTGAGAGGCCCCAAAGAGTCATGAATCAGTTTTTGGCACAAGTCTTTTCGGTCATGCTTTAGCAATTCATTTGAATGCTTTGCCTCACAGCTGAACTTTGTTAGGTAATTTCTGAATTGAGTTACTAGTGAATGTTATCAAGAGATAAGGGCTTTATTGGAATCTGTCCCTTATAATATTCAATACAAGTCCCACTTGGCTTTTTTAGTTTGCTGTGAATAGCTGAAGTAAGATAATTTTCATGTTGTTCACTAGAACAATTCAGTTTGAATGAATAATGAATTGTTATCCTTAGAAAACACAAAGAGGACACAATGTCTTTAGCATTAAATTCAGGGAAGCCAGTATCTGTGCCTTCAATCTGATTCCTCTTCACCGTTGGGTATGTAACCTTCAACAAGGCATTTAAATTTAAAGAAACCAAACTGTCTAAAACCTGTAGATAATTTCATAAACATACTAGTTATTAAAATGATCTGCATAAGACTTAGAAATATTCTAACAGCTGAAGAGATGGAAAAAAAATAACTTTGAAGTCATAGGAGGGAAGGCTCTTGGCAACTGGTACTTCTCTTTGGGCCTTCTAGAGGAAACCTGTCATTTTCTTTCACTTTCTAGTCTCTCAATTGCTTCCTTCATTTGATAAACTCTCTGCCATATGTCACGTTAGGAAGCAGAGCCCGCCTTCCATCTATAAGCTGGAAAGTGTAGATATTCAATACTTTAGGCAGGTTTCACCCATTAGAATCTGAATCTGAGCTAATTGTACAGAAAGGCAAAGGCCAGGAGACAATTTATTCTGAACACTGAGATGTCAGATCCACCTCCAGCTCCCAAGGGTGGTCATGTGGACACAGCTGCAGCATCCTGTTCAAGGGAGGGTACTGGACCAGGTCTGTGTCTAGTGCCCAGAGGCAGCTGCAGGAGTGTTCTCATCACACTGATCCTATGGCATGATTTTTGATAGGGTTCTAGCTGCATGTATTCATGTTTTCTTAGCCATTCTGAGTCTGTGAGTTACCCTGAATAGATGTATATTTTAAATATAAAATATTTATAAAGTATTTATAGTTATTTGTACATAGTTCAATTTTTACCCTGTTTAAATCCATCAGATTTAGTTCCTGTTGCTTGCAATCAAGAGTCTTAATGGATGCAGTAATGGACAGACTACCATGCATGATTGAAATCAGCCCCTCCAAGGACACATGAAACTTTAAGAATTTTCTTCCTTTTCCTTTCCTGCCCTCCCCAAGTACAGTCATTCTCTACTTTCTTCCCACACCAATCCCACTGGGCAGAAAATGGACATGGAATAATTTAAGATTCTGAAAAGCTGATTTAAACTATTGCAAATGGGCTATGATATGCTCTTAGCATTCAAAATAAACATCGTTGAATTGTCAGTGATTTAATATTTAGAAGTAATAGATTTTACATACTGGAAGAATCCATTTAGTATGTCTTTGTACATATCATAAGAGGATGGGAAGACTTTAAAGCTGTCTCTTCTTAAAGGAACAGTGCCTCTATTTTAAAGGCTTATATCAATGAAGAGACTGCTGTTATGACCAACTCATCATATTTTCAATTTTGTTCACTATCTGACTTATGATTGCCTTTAGTATCGATCTAGTAATAAAAGAGTCTTTTTCTCTTAGCTTCCTCTCACCACCAACTGATACCCCTTCCAGAGGGCTCTAATTATAATATGTATTATATTTAATATCAGTATACTATATTGATTTTGGGCTTCCCAGGTGGTGCTAGTGGTAAAGAACCTGCCTGCCTATGCAGGAGACATGAGATTCAAATTCGATCCCTGGGTCAGGAAGATTCCCTGGAGGAGGGCATGGCAATCCACTCCAGTATTCTTGCCTGGGGAATCCCATAGACATAGAGGAGCCTGGCGGACTACAGTCCATAGGGTCACAAAGACTCAGACACGACTGAAGCAACTTAACACACACATACACACACACGCTGATTTTAGTCCATGTTAGGCTTTACGTAACCTAGATGGTATTATGACATATTTTGGGTGAGAAATAATATTAGCATGGGTGCAGAGTTATGTCTTGAACTCTTACCCTCTGAGACCTGGATGGTTTTCTTGTTTCTTCTCTACTTTTGGGCTTCCCTGATAGCTCAGTTGGTAAAGAGTCCACCTGCAGTGCAAGAGACCTCGGTTCAAATCCTGGGTTGGGGAAACAGGATAGGCTATCCACTCCAGTATTCTGACCTGTAGAATTCCATGGACTGTATTGTCCATTGGGACGCAAAGAGTCAAACACAACTGAGCGACTTCATTTCACTTCACCCTAATTTTATTCCTGAGAACTCATTGCATGTTAAAAATGAGTGTTGATAGAGGCGGGAAGGAGACCATAAAAACATCAATAACTACTAATACTTGCTAATATCTAGTGTGTTGTGCTCTATACCAGGCACCATACAAAACTGGGCACATACTGCAGTCTGTCCCACGAGGTAGACACTCGTCTTCCTATTTCCCACAAGTGGTCTGAAACTTGGTAAGATTCAGAGGCTGTCCATGTTCATGCAGTGAGTGAAAAGCCTAGGATTTGTGTCTTTAAATTACAAACTAAAACCCCGGCCTTTTGCCTTCTTATGGAGTTGTGCTCCATTCTCAGAGCATGTGTTGACCAAGCACACCTCAATAGCAGTGTCTTCACTGAGATATGGACCCATAGGCAGGGGCCATGATATTTAACTTTATAACTCTAGGTCAGAAACTTTTTGCATCACAGATCCTTAGAATCAAACAAATATTGCTTACGTCTGTATACACACAATATCTATGTATATATACACATACACAATTTTGAACTCATTAACTTTACCATGAGATCTTGTTTTAGGCATCTGTACATTGCCTGCTGGGCTTCCCAGGTGGCTCTGTGGTAAAGAATTGCTGCCAGTTCTAGAGACATAGGTTCAATCCTCGGGTCTGGAAGATATTTTGGAGGAGGGCATGGCAACCCATTCCAGTATTCTTGCCTGGAGAAACCCATGGACATAGGAGGCTGGCCTAGTACATTCCGTGGGTTCACAAAGAATTGGACAGGACTGAGCAGCTGAGCACACACACACATATTGCCTGATACACTGCAGGAAGTTCAGTTAGTGAATGGCTAAATACTGTTGCTTATGATGTACAGGTAATATCCCTAATGTCATCATTTCATGTATTTATATTGCCTGTGGTCATAGCAGCTTTGAGAGTTGTCCTCAGGGTTCTGATACCCATTGCTAACCATTATTATTGAGAACAGATGACTTCCCCGAGAGAGCAGGCTTTTATGATAAACAGAAGAACTTATCCAAGTCCCCTGGACTGTATAACACAGTTCATTGTAACATTCATCACTGTTAAATAATACTGTTATTGCTGTCAACTGTATTAAATTAAAGTGAAATTTTTCATACGGGTTAATTACTGGAGACAATATAGCAAATGTATTCTTCCTCATCAATACATTATTTCCTCTCCATATATTGGGGGCAGTCATCTTGTTTGTCATTCAGAAACATGGCCTTTTAGGTCCAAGTATTCCCAAAAGATAAAATTCATGGGATTTTAACTATTATATATATATATATATATATATATATATATTCATCACAGTCTAATTTGAGAGATGACAACATCAGAGAGACAGAGATATTTATCACAGGCAGTACGTTTCCCAGTAGTTAAGGCATCCTGTCTATTGGATGCTGTGAACTGCTGCCTCATCCGTTTTTCCTGACCAAGACACTTATTTCCTCAGCTGTGAGGGAGGGAAGTTTGTTGTCTGTAGACTACTTACAAATGAGTTCTCCTCAGTGCCTGCCCTCTGTCAGAGAGATGCCTGTCCCCAAATTATACCCTTATCTTATGACTGTTTGATTTCTTGTTTAGTTGGCAAGTTGTGTCTAACTCTTTTGTAACCCCATGAACTGGAGCCTTCCAGGGTCCTCTGTCCATGGGATTCTTCAGGCAAGAATACTGGAGTGGGTTGCCATGCCCTTCTCCAGGGGATCTTCCTGACCCAGGGATCGAACCTGTATCCCTTGCATTGCAAGGTAGATTCTTAACCACTGGACCACCAGGAAAGCCCCTGACTGATTGATAGAAAGGTATTAAGTGGGGACTGCTTGTCTCAGTTTGAGACAATTCTGAAAGGCTACACCAGTTCCACAGCCTGGAGAACTGACTGAGGCCTCACTTGCAAATCCAGTCATGTTTCAATTTCTCCCTCTGTTCAGTCTTGTTTTGCTTTCTTTTTAGTTTTAATTTTTGTTTTTAAATTGGGGTAAAAGTCACCTGGGTCTTCCCTGATAGCTCAGTTGGCAATAAATCTACCTTCAATGCATAAGACTCTGGTTCGATTCCTGGGTCAGGAAGATCTTCTGGAAAAGGGACAGATGACCCACTCCAGTATTCTTGGGCTTCCCTTGTGGCTCAGCTGGTAAAGAATCCACCCACAGTGTGGGGAGACCAGGGGCTCATCCCCGGATTGGGAAGATCCCCTGGAGAAGGGAAAGGCTACCCACTCCAGTATTCTGGCCTAGAGAAGTCCATGGACTGTATAGTCCATGTGGTCTCAAAGAGTCGGACATGACTGAGCCACTTTCACTTCCACTTTCAAAAGTCACCTAATACAGAACATACTATTTTAACCATATTTAACTGTACAGTTCAGTGACACTAAGTAATCCGCATTGTTTTGCAATTCTCACCATCACACATCTCCCAAATTTTTCATCTTCCTAAACTGAAACTCTCCCCATAAACACCAATTCCCCATTCCCCTTCCCCACAACCACCACCCATACCCTGGCCCCTGGCATCTCCCAATGTACTTTCTGACTCTGAATTTGACCATTCTAGGTATCCTGTATGGGCTTTCCAGGTGGCACTAGTGTAAAGAACCTGCCTGCCAATGCAGGTGATGTAAGAGACAGGGCTTTGATCCCTGGTTGGGAAGATACCCTGGAAGAGAGTATGGCAACCCACTCCAGTATTCTTGCCTGGAGAATACCATGGACAGAGGAGCCAGTGGGCTGCAGTTCATAGTGTTGCAAAAAGTTGGATGCAACTTAGCATGCACCCACACATGCAATGCATATTAGAATGCATTTTTAAGGTTAAAATATACGTCCTACAAATAGATTATATGACTCACTACGTCACCTCCTAACAAAACTCCAGCATGCAAATAGCAGTATCAGAGTCTATTTCTCAGGAAACCAACCCAAGACATATTAAGGAAGATTCTGAGACTGTGAAATGCTAGAATAATATTCTCCTAGGCTGAGAAACTCTTGGAGCAGTTACCCCCTGGTAATGGAATTTTCTTTCTTTGGTGACCAGATACTAAGCTGCCATGTCTTAGGAATATAGTTGCCTGTTATAAACTGTCTTTATACTCCAGTTGTAAGTCATGATATGTTTGAATGTTATTTTTGATATTTAAGAGGTTAATGCCTTATCTGAACATTTAAAAAAGGTTAGATGACTTAATTTTCAGTGAGGAGCCCAAACCTAAGCAGCTCAATGCTTTCTTGTTCAGTCTTACTGATAGTGTGACAGTCATATGGTCCTTTAAGTGTTCAGTGGCTGTTTCTTTGGACAGGCTATGGCAACAAGACAGACACTCGGTTAATGTTCTCTGTAGCCAACCAAATTCTGACTGGAGGTGGTGGAAATAACTTCTTTTAACTGACAGTCGTCCCTCTCTCCCACACTGGTGATGACGGAACATGGTTACAATAATGCTTGAGTTTGTTCCATGCATTTTGAATCTCTTTCTCTATATAAAGATCCTACTCATATAGGACAGTCAAGTCACAAATCTACTTGCAGATCTGAAGAGGGCATGGCAACCTACTCCAGTATTCTTGTTTGGAGAATTCCATGGACAGAGGAGCCTGGTGGGTTCTACGGTTCATGAGGTTGCAAAGAATTGGACATGACTGAGACATTAACACTTGCAGTTGCAAATATAGAAGCAGAAATTATTATTTGATGAAACTAGGACACCTTGGTATATTGATTATATTTTAATGTTAATTGTAGAACCTGAAAGGGAAAAAAAAATAGCATCGATATGGAGAGTTATAAAGCAGAGTAAAATGTCAGTTTCCAGCATACCAGTCCCTCTCATGAAGGTAAATACTACTGACATTTTTTGAGGGGAGAATCTTTCTGGGGAACAAAATCATACCCACATGTGGCATGTACTCTTATGCATACCCAGTGCAGAAGCTTGCCCTAGTCAGTGGCCACTTGAGTTGGATACCACCCTATGTTAAGAATTCAGGAAAAGGAATTGTGGAAATCCCTGTACTGAGTGTGTCCCTTTGTATGGTGAGTTCCCCTAGAATTATCACACTGGAGTCTCAGGAAGAGATACTGCCTTGTGCATAGGTGAATTCAGTGAGCAGTTTGCTTTTACCTTTCATTCTGTTTGTTTTCACCGTTTGTGACTCCAGCCATGAGGAACAAAGCTGTTTTCTGCAGATTAAATGCCACATAAACAAGTTGACAAGGGTAGAAAACATATGGCAAAATTGGTGCATGTTGTTAAATGTAAATACCATTTGAAATCATCTTTTTAACTACTGCATACTTGGCTGTGATGATGTAAAACCAAAATATCTAGTTATTCCATTAAACATTCAAAAAAAGAAAAAGAAAAAAAAGGCAACTGATTCAATATATTTGTATATATGTGAGAGTGGGGGTGAAGAGTGGGGAATAAAACTTCTATGATACTTTAGGCAAAACTCATGATTCACTAAAATTTCTACATTTCAGTCAATTATTTGTTATAAGCACTAGAGATAAATAGAATTTCAAAAAGAAAAAAAGCATGAGCTCAATGTGTAATTTGCTTTCTCATTGGTATGGAATTTTATTTAGATCCTTCTTAAGTGCTTATTTAATCATTTATTTATTTATTTACTGAGATTTGTCTTTTTATACAGTTCATGAGATTCCCACCACAAATATACTGGAGTGGTTTTCCATTCTCTCCTCTAGTGTATCATGTTTTGTCAGAATCCTTCATTATGACCTGTGGGTCTTGGGTGGCCCTACAAGGTGTGACTCATAGTTTCACTGAGTTACACAAGCCCTTTGTCACAACAAGGCAGTGAAGGGATTCCCCTCACAGATCATAAGGAACAGAGGGTGTAGAGGATGAGCTGGCTCAATGGCATCACTGATGTGGTGGACATGAACTTGGTCAAACTTTGTTAGGTGGTGTAGCCTGGCATGCTATAGTCCATGGGGTTGCAGAGAGTTGGACATGACTGGGCGACTGAATAGCAACAAACTGAGATTTGACCTTGTACAAAGCTGAGTCTTAGTAGCTGAAAATACATGACACGGAAGCCAGTCCAGGTTCTTGACCAATACTGCAAACACTTACTAAGGATACAGACTCATCAACTTAAAAAATATTTCCCTAACTGGTTTATTGGATGGTCTGAATATGGTGGCTCAATTTTTCTAACCACTGACATTTAAGATGCACCTAGTCTAGCAACCCACTCTAGTGTTCTTGCCTGGAAAATTCCACGGACAGAGGGGCAAAGAGTCGGACATGACTGAGCGACTTCACTTTCACTTTTCACTTTCATGCACTGGAGAAGGAAATGGCAACCTACTCCAGTGTTCTTGCCTGGAGAATCCCAGGGATGGGGAGAGCATGATAGGCTGCTGTCTATAGGGCCACACAGAGTTGGACATGACTGAAACAGCAGTACTCTAGTAAGAGAAAGTCACTACTACTGAGTCCTACTTTGCAAACTTGGTTCTCAGTTAATTAGTTAATAGAGGCCTTACCAAAGAAATGGTTTTTAATAATCTTGGCATTATATTATACTGTGAGTATTTAAAAACTCCTCTTAGTGGGTTAAAACACATTTGACTACTGTGTCTGAAACTGGCTTGCCCCATTTTCTACACTGTAGCAATTAACTGAAAAAGTTCATAATATAATGAACTTATAACTCATTATTAATGAGTTACCATTAACCAGGGCAAACAGGCTTCTCTTGTGGTTCAGACAGTAAAGAATCCAGGAGACCTGGGTTCGATCCCTGGGTCAGAAAGATCCCCTGCAGAAGGGAATAGCTACCCACTCCAGAATTCTTGCCTAGAGAATTCCAACGACAGAGAAGCATGGTGGGCTATAGTCCATGGTGTTGCAAAGAGTCCGATATAACTGAACGACTGACACTTTCACTTTTTCAACTTCAACTAGGGCAAACAAAGTTAATTTCAAATAAAACAAGATATCAGCTGCACACACACAAAAGGATGTTTAATCAAGGGGCTTTTTTTTTTTTTTCTTTCACTCTTCTTCTACTGCTTCCTTACTCCTACTGGGTGACTTTCACGACTACATCAGCAGAATGAGGTTTAGAAGAAGAGGCACATGTGATGCTCTAGGCAGCACCAGGCCTTCTCAAGGTGAGAAGCAGGCATCCATCTTCGGGTTCACATCTCACTCTAGAATCTTGGTGATACAAGCCACGTTCTTCTGAGAACTCTTCTCATTCCTCAGCATGTGATGGGTCCTCTGGGGCTGAGCCTTTGAGGTCTGTAGCTTCCTGAGCTACAGCCTGAGGGAAATGCTTGTCTCTCTCTTTGCATTCTCCATCCTTGAGTGCTTCTCTAACAGGTGGAAATACCACTCCTTGGTTTTATCTGAATGGAGAAGGAGGATAAAAATATAATTACTCCTTACTTTTGTCATCTCCCTCCAAAGAATTCTGCCTCAAATCTTTAGTCTTAAGTAGCTTGGATGGGGTGGTGGTCCCTGGGCTGATCTTGCTGTTGGTGAGTAAATCCTGCATGGAAATTTTTAGTACCTTTTCTGTTGGTGACTAAGTCCTGCATGGATATTTTTAGTACCTCTCTTTCAGAAGTCTGTTTGCTTATTGTTCTTTGTTCTCACCTTTTTGGCTTTAGTGAAAATGTGCAAGCAACAGAAAAAGTCTCATTGATGTTATTACCTATAATATGCAGTACTTGGATGCAGTACTATAAAATGCAATACTTGGATAATGTCAAAAACAACAGAATGATCTCTGTTCATTTCCATCACTATGAACAAAGCTAGTGAGGTGATGGAATTCCAGTTGAGCTGTTTCAAATCCTAAAAGATGATGCTACCAAAGTGCTGGACTCAATACAGCAAATTTGGCAAACTCAGCAGTGGCCACAGGACTGCAAAAGGTCACTTTTCATTCCAATCCCTAAGAAAGGCAATGCCAAAGAATACTCACACTACCACACAATTTCATGCATCTCACACGCTAGTAAAGTAATGCTCAAAATTCTCCAAGCCAGGCTTCAGCAATACATGAACCGTGAACTTCCTGATGTTCAAGCTGATTTTAGAAAAAGCAGAGGAAACAGAGATCAAATTGCCAACATCTACTGGATCATGCAAAAGCAAGAGAGTTCCAGAAAAACATCTATTTCTGCTTTATGAACTATGCCAAAGCCTTTGACTGTGTGAATCACAATAAACTGTGGAAAATTCTGAAAGAGATGGAAATACTAGACAACCAGACCTGCCTCCTGAGAAATCTGTATGCAGGTCTGGAAGCAACAGTTAGAACTGGACATGGAACAAGAATGGTTTCAAACAGGAAAAGGAGTACGTCAAGGCTGTATATTGTCACCCTGCTTATTTGACTTAAATGCAGAGTACATCATGAGAAACACTGGGCTGGAGGAAGCACAAGCTGGAATCAAGACTGCCAGGAGAAATATCAATAACTTCAGATATGCAGATGACACCACCCTATGGCAGAAAGTGAAGAACTAAAGAGCCTCTTGATGAAAGTGAAAGAGGAGAGTGAAAAAGTTGGCTTAAAGCTCAACATTCAGAAAATGAAGATCATGGCATCCAGTCCCATCACTTCATGGGAAATAGATGGGGAAACAGTGGAAAGAGTGGCTGACTTTATTCTGGGGGGCTCCCAAATCACTGCAGATGGTGACTGCAGCCATGAAATTAAAAGATGCTTGCTCCTTGGAAGGAAAGTTATGACCAACCTAGACAGCATATTAAAAAGCAGAGACATTACTTTGCCAACAAAGGTCCATCTAGTCAAGGCTATGGTTTTTCCAGTAGTCATATACAGATGTGAGAGTTGGACTCTAAAGAAAACTGAGTGCTGAAGAATTGACGCTTTTGAACTGTGGTGTTGGAGAAGACTCTTGAGAGTCCCGTGGACTGCAAGGAGATCCAATCAGTCCATCCTAAAGGAGATCAGTCATGGGTGTTCATTGGAAGGACTGATGTTGAAGCTGACACTCCAATACTTTGGCCACCTGATGTGAAGGACTGACTCACTGGAAAAGACCCTGATGCTGGGAGGGATTGGGGGCAGGAGGAGAATGGGATAACAGAGGATAAGATGATTAGATGTTATCACCGACTCAATGGACATGAGTTTGGGTAAACTCCAGAAATGGTGATGGACAGGGAGGCCTGGTGTGCTGTGGTTCATGGGATCACAAAGAGTCAGACACAACTGAGTGACTGAACTGATTGAACCTATAATACAATTACAGATAATCACAGGTGCTATATGAAAAAAGAAAAAATGAAGCCAGATAAGGGAAAAGAGAGTAAAAAATAACTTTCCCAAGGTAGAGAGGCATGGTGTAATTACCTTCTCCCTTCCTCCTGCTTCAAGGTTCCTTCCAGGACCTGCCATATGCAAACTCAGTCTGTAGCCCTGGTGGGGAAACCTGAGAATGCAGCCTGAAGAGCTCAGACCCCAAAGTACAAAGGAGGAGCATGGACCAGTGGACTTAGAGGCAGTGTTTAGACCTGCTCCTCTAGCTTCACTGCTGTCTGACAATAACTTGGCATCTCAGAAAAGCATCGGTTTTTAATTGTTTAACTGCTTTGGGTTCCAATAAATTTATCTTTTTGAATTAGGAAAAAAAATGATGTAATTTCAGCTCAGAGACTCAACAAGCTTTAGAAGGATTGTTTCCTCCAATGAGCTTTGTATGAGGGTCCTTCAGAGAGAAGGCAGCATGCTTTGGAGAACACAGAGAGAACATAGAGCAACCTCTTTAATCACTGTGTGTTTATAAAACCTTGTGCATTTCAAGTTTTTCATAGCCTTTAATTCATGAAAAGCTGTTTTAAAAATATAAAGCAGTTTTTTCCCTCCAGTCTGATAATCTATTTATGAATCAGATATGTATATTAAATATAGGTTTCCCAGGTGGCATTAGTGGTAAAGAACCCACCTGCCAATGCAGGAGACATAAGATACTTGAGTTCAGTCACTAGGTCAGAAAGATCCCCTAGAGTAGGAAATGGCAACCCAGTCTAGTATTCTTGCCTGAAAAATTCCATTGACACATGAGCCTGGCAGGCTATAGTCCATAGAGTTGCAAAGAGTCAGACACAACTGAAGCAACTTAGCATGCATACTTAAATATAAGAAGATGTGTTTCCATACACTAAGGAGGAGTATCCAATAATATTATGAAATAGCAAAATAAAGCTTAAGTTTGTATGCTTTTCAAACTTTATTTTCACTCAGTTCTTTTGCAATAAAATATAGATTCAATTATATGTAACTAACTAGAGTTAAAATTTTAGAATATTATATTCATTAATAAGGTACCATTTTATATTGTAGTACTTTTCAACACTACAAATTGCTCACATCAAGTAATATTTTTTATAACTTAGGTTAGACTTTGCTTCTTTGTGGTAAAATTATTTTGTAAAATTTTATAGTCTTCAGAAAAGCCAGTTTCCTTGACTTCTTCAGTGAGAATTTTATGCACGATCCTTTTCTGAGTCCTTCTAGTCAGATTACAATTAACCCCATATTATTACTTCAATTATCAGAGGAATAGATGTAAAATTTGTCATCAGTTTTCCATTCCAATTGAAAAATTTGTATTGTGCATACGTCTTACCATTCTGTCTTATGTTTCCAGACTTCTTTTATTTGTTTTACTATCTGAGAACTAGAAATTTTTCCTGAGTGTTTATTCATATATATATATATATATATATATATATATATATATATAGCATATGTATATGTATATGAATTTATATAAAGATATAAATATATTTATAACTTAGTTATATATATGTTTATATATATATATAAAACTTTGTTTTCTCTGCATTTGGCCCATAAAATCCAATTTCTTTATCATTTCATTAAAATTGTATGTTAAAGTTTAACTCATAGAGCTCATGTAATACAAATTCCACTCCTTCTCCCCACCTAAAATAAAAAATATATATATATTTTGATTAAAAATGCTTCTTTTGGGGACTTCCCTTGTGGTCCAGTGGCTAAGACTCTGTACCCCCAATGCAGGGGGCCTGGGTTCAATCTCTGGTTGAGAAGTTAAGATCCTACATGCCTCAACTGCTGCTGCTGCTGCTGCTGCTAAGTCGTTTCAGTCGTGTCCAACTCTGTGTGACCCCATAGACGGCAGCCCACCAGGCTCCCCTGTTCCTGGGATTCTCCAGGCAAGAACACTGGAGTGGGTTGCCATTTCCTTCTCCAATGCATGAAAGTGGAAAGTGAAGTCACTTAGTCGTGTCCAACTCTTAGTGACCCCATGGACTGCAGGCTCCTTTGTCCATATGGCCACAACTAAATAAATAAATATAATTAAAAAAAAAAAAAAAGAAAAGGCAAAGAACTTTAAAAAATGCTTATCTTGTAGATCAGTTAAATTGCCATTTGTTAAGAAACTGCATTCTGGGTCTTGTTTTAGCCACTTGAAATACAAATAGTAACAGGCAGGTCCTATGCTCAAGGAGTTTAAAAGAGTTTTTTTATTTTTATTTTTTAAGTAGGGCATCTTCTTTACTTGAAATTTGAACTTCAGGGTTCAGAATTTTTAAGTATGCAGATAAGTGTCATTAAGCATGTTCACTGTTGTTTTTTCACCACCGTACATCTACAGAACTCTTTTTCTTTTGCAAAACTAAAACTCTGTACCTCTTAACCAATAACTCCTCATTGCCTTCACCCAGCCCCAGCATCAAAGAATCGCTGTTTAATTTTTCTGTTTGAATTTTGACTATGCTAGGTATTTCATATAAGTGGAATTTTATATTTGTCCTTTTATGGCTGACTTATTTCACTGGGCATAATATTCTTAAACTTCATCCAGGTTGTAGCATGTGTCAGAATTGCCTTCTTTTTAAAGTTAAATGGAACAAAATAGAAAGCCCAGAGATAAATCCATGCACCTATGGACACCTTATCTTTGACAAAGGAGGTAAGAATATACAATGGATTAAAGACAATTTCTTTAACAAGTGGTGCTGGGAAAACTGGTCAAACACTTATAAAAGAATGAAACTAGAACACTTTCTAACACCATACACAAAAATAAACTCAAAATGGATTAAAGATCTAAACATAAGACCAGAAAGTATAAAACTCCTAGAGGAGAACATAGGCAAAACACTCTCCAACATACATCACAGCAGGGTCCTCTATGACCCACCTCCCAGAATACTGGAAATAAAAGCAAAAATAAACAAATGGGACCTAATTAAACTTAAAGGCTTCTGCATAACAAAGAAAACTATAAGCAAGGTGAAAAGACAGGCTTCAGAACGGGAGAAAATAATAGCAAATGAAGCAACTGATAAACAACTAATCTCAAAAATATACAAGAAACTCCTGCAGCTCCATTCCAGAAAAATAAATGACCCAATCAAAAAATGGGCCAAAGAACTAAATAGACATTTCTCCAAAGAAGACATACGGATGGCTAACAAACACATGAAAAGATGCTCAACATCACTCATTATCAGAGAAATGCACATCAAAACCACAATGAGGTACCATTTCACACCAGTCAGAATGGCTGCAATCCAAAAGTCTACAAGCAATAAATGCTGGAGAGGGTGTGGAGAAAATGGAACTCTCTTACACCATTGGTGGAATGCAAACTAGTACAGCCACTATGGAGAATAGTATGGAGATTCCTTAAAAAACTGCAAATAGAATTGCCTTATGACCCAGCAATCCCACTGCTGGGCATACACACCGAGGAAACCAGAATTGAAAGAGGCACATGTACTCCAATGTTCATTGCAGCACTGTTTATAATAGCCAGGACATGGAAGCAACCTAGATGTCCATCAGCAGATGAATGGATAAGAAGGCTGTGGTACATATACACAATGGAATATTATTCAGCCATTAAAAAGAATGCATTTGAATCAGTTCTAATGAGGTGGATGAAACTGGAGCCGATTATACAGAGTGAAGCAAGCCAGAAAGAAAAACACCAATACAGTATACTGACACATATATATGGAATTTAGAAAGAGGGTAATGATAACCCTGTAAAGAGACAGATGCATAGAACAGTCTTTTGGACTCTGTGGGAAAAGGATAGGGTGGGATGATTTGAGAGAATGGCATTGAAACATGTATACTATCATATATGAAACGAATTACCAGTCCAGGTTCAACACAGGATACTGGATGTTTGGGGCTGGTACACTGGGATGACCCAGAGGGATGGTACGGGACGGAGGAGGGAGGGGGATTCAGGATGGGGAACACATGTATATCTGTGGCAGATTCATGTTGATGTATGGCAAAACCAATACAATATTGTAAAGTAACTAACCTCCAATTAAAATAAAAAATAATAAAGTTAATAATATTCCACTTTATGTATATACTGCATCTTGCTTATCCATTCATCTGTTGATGGGCACTTGGGTTTCTTCTACATTAACTATTGCAAATAATGCTGCTGGGAACATAGGAATACAAGTATCTTTTCAAGACCTTGACTTCAATTATTTGTGAGTATATTCCCAGAAGTGGAATTGCTAGATCATATTGTAATTCTGTTTTTAAGTTTTGAGGAACCCATGTACTGCTTACCTTGACAGCTGCACCATTTCACATTTCCACCAGCAATATATAAAGATTCTACTGTCTCCATATCTTGAAGTACTTTTTATTTTCTGGTTCTGTTTTTTGTGTTTTTCTGATGATGGCCGTTCTGTTCATTGTGAGATGGTATTGCATTGTGGTTATGATTTACATCAGCCCAGCAATTATTGATGTTGCACATCTTTTCATGTGCTCATTGGCCACTTGTATATCTTCTTTGAAGAAGTACCTGTTTAACTCATTTGCTCATTTAAAAATTGAATTATCTGAATTTTTCATTACTGTTCTTTCAGGCCTATTTAAACATTATAAATTGGCTAACTAATGCATTATTTCAGTAAATATTTGTTGAGTACTATTTATGTATTTAGTGTTAATTATCTTAAGACTTTTTATTAGGGAATTTATTTTGACATGATATATGGAAATGCACTCCATTCTGACTTATTTCCAAAGATTGTAACTTCTCCCCTAATGTTAGAGTTAAAAACAGTGAAGGAATTACTTTTATGAGGCAAGAGAGAATCTTAGAATTTTATCCTTCTAATTGATGAAGGCACCACCTGGAAACCTTATGGTGCTCTAGTGTTTTAAGTTCACATTTAACTGTGGTGGATGAATTATAGGTAAGTATAAATTACTTTTTACATAGAGCAATTTTCAAGCAATATTCCCTCAAGCTAGTGATAGCAGAAATTAGTGTTTTAATGGGATTGTAACTATCTGGACATCTGCTCATGATCATTTTTGAAATCTATTGCATTTTTGGATAAACAGCGTGATGGAAAGAAACCCTCTCCAAACGTGACATGTCAATCCTGATGAAACTAGCCTTAATTAAAGGGAAAAGATCAAATAGCTTTGTAAAGTATTTTCTTAACTTTATTACTGCTAATTATATTTTTGATATAATTAAATTGTTACCTCCTTGATCTTTATTTTCTTTAAAATAGGTGAGGCGGAAAGAAGCTGTAATTTATCTTGAACTTAACTGGGAAAGTGTGCCTTAGAAAATTTTAAGTGATCAAGTCTAGTACTTGTTCTCAAAGTTTCACCTCGAGAGCTTGTTTAATTGATGAGCCCCACCATCCAAGAATTTGTTTTAGCATAGAAAGTGTTAGTTGCTCAGTTGTGTCCGACTCTGTGACCCTGTGGACTGTAGCCCATCAGGCTCCTCTGTCTATGGGGATTCTCCAGGCAAGAATACTGGAGTGGGTTGCCATGCCCTCCTCCAGGGAATCTTTCCAACCCAGGGATTGAACCCAGGTCTCCTACATGCCAGCAGATTCTTTACCATCTGAACCAAAAGGGGAATGCTTGATTTAGCATATTTTGGGCTAAATCCTACAAAGTAATTTAGCCAGTACCCATATGTATTCTGATATAGTCTGCTCATTATTATTTTGTATAATAATTAGTTTACCAGGTTAATTTATAGAATTATAAGAGTAAAGCTTAGACTAGTAAAGTTACTTGACCAAGAGCACATCAATAGTAACTGAATAAGTTCAGATTGAAACCTAGTCTTTATTATTCCAAAACCATATGTGAATTGTCAGTGTTGAAAAAATTAAAAACATTATCTCACAACTAGCTACATATTAATTATACTGAAACCATTCCTATTCTTTTTCAGTTTTAAAATGAACTTGATAATCTGTCAGAGATTCAGCTTCATCAGTATAAATGTTGATCCTCATTATAAATAAAGATGCTAGAAGATGAGCTAGATAGAATCAAGATGGAGTCTGTGCTTTACTTCAAAAGTTACTTACTGAATTCATTTACTACATGAAATTTTATAAAACTTAGTATTAATATTTTCATAATGAAGTGCACCCTAAAGGAGACATTTGTTTGCTAATGTGGATATCGGTGCATGCTGTTATTGTTACCATTAGCGTAGCGTGATGCTTAAGATATGCAATTTAAAGTCAGATTACCTGAGAGCAAATCTTGAACTTATTATTAATATTTGATATTTCCATAACTTGGGCAACTTTTCTGTCATTTGCGGACTTTTATTTTCTTATTTGGAAAATGAGAATATCATAATCATTATATCTCATATAATTGTTATGAGAGTTAAATTAGATTAATCATATAAATAATTTGAGCAGTACTAGGAACATAGATTCTGCATCAAATTTAACTCTATCCGAATGACTATGTAACTTGTTCATGGGTTAAAAATATCTTTCTACTTGAATATCATGCCTGAAAGATGTAATTATTCTAGGTGAATGAGTCAGGAAATTATTGTGGGCATAGATGGTATTTGAAATGCAAAAAAGAAAAACACAAATGTTTCTGAAAAGCATGTAGAATAAAAGAAAATGAAATTTCTTTCCTAATAACAGTTTTTCTTCTTGATTATTTTAATAGAATCCATTGTAACTGCTAAAAGTGGTGTCGCAAAAATCTCACTTTGCCGATTAGAAAAATTTTTGGAAAGTCCCCAACTCTTAAGTATTTTTAATCCTTAGTCTTCTTGACCTTCCTATGTAGTATCTACCAAGTTCAAGCAAAGAAATGAGTTGATAATTAAACTGAAGTTAGAACTTGAGTTATCAGAGCCCTTATTCACATGTGTCTGAAACACCAGGTGAAGAACTTCTTTAGAAAACACTCTTCAACATCTTGCCTCAGAGGCCTGAAAACTCGTCAATGATATCAGGATTGGGTAGTTTGTCATTTTGATACCTTTGATTTGCTTTAATTCAACTGATACTTCTGTTATTAGTGTCTAGTAATTCTGTTATTTGACATTTGTTGAAATTGACTTGCAACATGTATTCTCTTTTTCTTCTGCTATTAACTGATTTCACAGTTAAAGATGGAAACCATTTTGTTTCCCTCACTTCATTATCATTTTCAATCATACTTAGAAACTGTAAAATTGGATGGATTTCCTCTGAATTTTAAATGCCAGGTTTGTCTGGATATGCTAGGTGTCAAGCATCCACAACTTGTGAGCCTTTGAATCAGTGTTTCTAAAACATCACTGTATTTAAAAGCTACCTGGGATATTTGTTACATCTCTGATTCCTAGCCTCCCAACCCCTGAAGACTCTTAAGATAATAATTGGGTTGAAAAACTTTTAAGTTTTTAATAGAAACCAGATAGCATTTAAGGAAGTGGACCAGGACTGATACTTACAGAAACTGCTAGACTAAAACTTAATCTTATATTAGAAAATCAGTTATTGCTTCCTACTCCCATTGAGAGAGGTTTAGATACTTACTTCAGAGACAGGCTTTCTCTCTCTCATAAAATAGATTGTTCTGACTTGAGGCTTCACACTGGGCTGTAACATGGGGGTAGTTCAAAGAATGCTCTCTTTGTTGCTTTAACCTTGACTTTTATCACTGGGTAACCCTTGCAAAGCCACTTAAGTTCTCCCCTTTTCTATAAATAATAGTATAAACGACTGTCAGAGGCATTTGGGAGGATTAAGAGAAATAAGAGCTGTCTGAAACGATAGTGTCATTGTGCCTGGTATATCTTGAGAAATCAATACATGTTAGTTCTTTTCCCATCTATCTGCCTCATTTCTGCCACTTAGCTTTCTTGACTCTGAGTTTTCATGGCCTCTGCCTCTGGAATATTTACTAGCATTTAAGCCACTTCTTTGCCTTGATCTCTTGGTTCAGTGTGATTTTGGCTGTTGGTTTCTGAATCTTTCCTCTTCTTGCCTCATTAGTTCAAATGAACTCATAACTTTGACACCACTATGCTACTCTCATTGAGTACTAAACTTAAGTTCTGAATTTGACACTATTCATACATGCCAATTAAGAACTCTTTAGGCGGAATTACAGATCCAAAAACCAGAGTAATAAAGATTCCTTTAAAAATTGCAAATAGAACTGCCTTATGACCCAGCAATCCCACTGCTGGGCATACACACCGAGAAAACCAGAATTGAAAGAGACACATGTACCCCAATGTTCATTGCAGCAACCTAGATGTCCATCAGCAGATGATTGGATAAGAAAGCTGTGGTACATAAACACAATGGAGTACTACTCAGCCCTTAAAAAGAATAAATTTGACTCAGTTCTAATGAGATGGATGAAATTGGAACCGATTATACAGAGCAAAGTAAGCCAGAAAGAAAAACACCAACACAGTATACTGACACATATATATGGAATTTAGAAGATAGTAATGATGACCCTATATGTGAGAAAACAAAAGAGACACAGAGGTATAGAATGGACTTTTGGACTCTGAGGGAGAGGGAAAGGGTGGAATGGTTTGGGAGAATGGCATTGAAACATGTATACTTTCTTGTAAGAAATGAAGCGCCAATCTATGTTCAATGTAGGATGCAGGATGCATGGGGCTGGTGAACAGGATGATTCAGGTAGAGGATGTGGGGTGGGAGGTGGGAGGGGGCTTCGGCATTGGGAGATTGTGTTCACCTGTGGCTGATTCATGTCAATGTATGGCAAAACAAATACAGTATTGTAATTAAAAAAATAAATTAATAAAAAAAAGATGTTGTTTACTAAAAATCTCTATTGCTCCGTAAACTCTGTTCTACATTGTCTTAAGTAGGTCTGCTCTTTAGTGGTCTATTTTTTTCTGGGAAATTAAAATATAATTTAACACCTTTTTTTCTTCTTCTTAATGACTGCTTAACAAAAGTATCTCTTGAATAAGAGAAGGGGCCTTAGTATTGGTCACAATATCAACTTGGTTCAGTTCTCCCAAAGCCCAGTTTACTGCTTTCCCCAAGTAATAATGTAAACATTTATAACCTCTTGCCTCCTAAGAGTTAAGCAGCTTCTAAATAGAACTTGCTTTCAGGGAGTACTTTGTGATCAGAGAAACTCGTTCATTAGTTTGAAGTGAAAGCTTACATTTCAAAGTATAGAGACATAATAAATCTATTTTCGGTGTAGTTGAGTGCTCCTAAAGAAAGTTATTATAGAGATGCTACATTGACTTCAAGACTTTAAAATGCAAGTGTATATCACGGAAAATGCCAAAAAGCATTGCATGACTAAGTCCCCTCTGCTCAGAAGCTACAAATTATATTGAACTAAACAATCACACTGTATTGAAGCATGGGGATTTTCATATCTCAAATCTTCTAAATAGATCTATTTGGGATGCTTGTTGAATCTGAGGTATATAATATGACATTTATAAAGATACATGCACCTACCTATATGCCTACATATATTGGTAACTATGTGGATAAATGATTTTATTATTCAACATCAATGCTTTTATTCACCTCTTCAGGCAAGTATCAATGCTGGTTACATGCCAAGAAGTATAACACGTTTTTCAGGAAATACAAGGAGAAAGTAAGGAAGTTCAAGACATACACATTCTCCAGCTCTGTTGATGATGCTGGAACTTGGTACATTTTCCCAGGATGATTGGGCAGAATTATTTGAAATGTATATTTCTTTTATTCTACATTGCCACTGCCATTTCTGGAGGTTTCTTTGATGGTGAAATGTGTGTCTATGTTTGTGTGTGTGCATGTGTAAAGAGAGAACTGAATTTTAATTATATCATGTTTAATAGTAAACAAGAATTAACCCAAATACCCCTCAGTTGAGGAGTTATTAAATGCACATGATGTAAGAAACTTGTAGTTTGTTATTCACAATGAAATAATTCCATACTGTGAAGGTAGGCTTACAAAGTAAAATAAGAGTTGTTGGGCAATATGCATATCATGGTTATATTTTTGTTGTAACAGTCATACTATCAGAATAAAAATAATAGTAATATAAACACACTAAGTTAGAGAAATATTAAAACTATTGAAGGGAATTATCTCTAGAAGATAGGATAATGGAAATTTAACTGTCTCTAAATGTATTTCTATATTTAATTGTAAAACTTGTAATATTTTTATCAAAAAAGATATTTTTTTTTCTTGTTTAAAAAATATCCCTTAATAGCCTACAATCTCATATGGGAAGCAGACATGTGTACTAGGCTTTATGGAGTTAAGCCATTTGTTTTGAAATCACATGCTCATCAGAGATGGCGGGATCAAAAGCCAGTTTCCAACTCCTTAGGCAAGAGCCTAGTATCTTGTCCAAGTGTGTGTCTTTCCCAGCTTTGCAGGAGACTAGGAATGCTTAGGAGAAGGCAATGGCACCCCACTCCAATACTCTTGCCTGGAAAATTCCATGAACGGAGGAGCCTGGTAGGCTACATACAGTCCATGGAGTCGCTGGGAGTCAAGCATGACTGAGCAACTTCAGTTTCATTTTTCACTTTCATGCATTGGAGAAAGAAATGGCAACCCACTCCAGTGTTCTTGCCTGGAGAATCCCAGGGACGGGGGAGCCTGGTGGGCTGCCATCTATGGGGTCGCACAGAGTCGGACATGACTGAAGCAGCTTAGCAGCAGGAGCAGCAGCAGCAGCAGTAGCAGGAATGCTTAACTATATGGTTGACTTTCTAGGATCAATAGCCATTCAAAAATATTGATATTTGTAGATTTTACAGCCTCTAATTAAAGAGAAGCTACACTGGAAGACAAGGTTGGACGAATAATTATCAAATTGGTAACCAACTAAAGGCTGTTATTCTTCAAAAAAATATTCAAAATGTTTGTGTAATTTTTTAAAAGTAGTTATTTTACTTTTAACCTAACATGATGGGTTGGAACAATCACAGCTTTAGAAAGGGAAAATTATAGATATAAACTTTCAAAGATGGCAGTGGATAAAAGTCTCTCTTGCTTTAATGCATTACAGTATGTAATTTTTCCTTTACCAAAGTTGCAAATGCATTTAACTGTCAAGGAACTTAAATGTATCCAAGCATTATGTTTCACTTGGAGCTTGGATGGATGATGAGAGAAAGAATGTGTTTATTTGAAAGGACTATATTTATTTACTGTTATTTTCAACAATGTTTTTATGAAAGCAGGAAATTTAACCTGTCTGTGGATTGTGGTCAAATCTTTGCCTCCTCTCAGGGTTAAATTTCTGTGTGGATATACCTGTAAAACCTGTATTTCTATATTCATAGCTCTTACTGCTGTCTCTAGAAGCCCACCATATTCCTGTGACTTCTAGAATAAATGCTAGAAAGTATGAAGTCACTGTTCCTTGCTCTATCACCTTCTAAGTCTCCATCATCTTGAATCTTTTAATGTGCAGCATGGAGTTCACTGCCAGCTAGGAGACTTATGTTTCTGTGACCATAAGCAATGATCTAGTAATTTGCCCATTTTGCTAAGCAGGCAGGTAGAAACTATTTCTGTTGTAAATGGCACCTGTAATAAATAATAGGATTTATTCAACAAATCCTCTTTATATCCTGCAGAGTAAAGCAGAACTACCTTAATGCAGGGAATAAGGGGGTAATTTTGTTGGCAGAGTCTTGATTTTATTACCTTGCACTCTCCTTAGATTCTCTGAGCCATATCGAGCTGAAAAATAATCCTTTTGGTTCAGAGCTTGCAAAATCTCAGCATGCCATCTTAGCGCAGATGCTCTAAGGTGAGGGATGGAGATGCCCGCTGTTTGGAGACTACACAGGTTAAAGGCTGGCAGATTCTAACATGAATGGTGGCCCCTTTCAGTTGGTGATAGAGATATCAAGTAGGACTGAAGAGTGATTGGTGGTCTGCCTCAGTTTTTCTCTGGAGTCCTTCAGAAGCCATCCACCTCCCAGGACATGTTCTTTGTCATTGACTCTGAAGAGGCTTCCACTCACTGGGTCTTAAAGAAATGTACATGGAAGCATGCACATGTGTGTATGCAAACACAGACATGCTGACGCACACATACACACATGAATGCACACATGCACACGTGCATGCACACATGCATACATACACACATGCATACATACACACATGCATACATACACACATGCATGCATACATACACACATGCATGCACACACATATGCATGCACACACACATGCATGCACACACACATGCATGCATACATACACATACACACACCTTGCTGGCACCTTTCAAAGCACTGACGTGCTGAGTATGATTCTTAGATGACGGATGGATTTGCCTAATGGTTCCTTTGTCTTGACTTCACAAGAGTTTGGTGTAGAATGGGAATGAACTAACATTTATTGATGAATTACACACTAAGCTCTGTGTTAGGCATTTTACAATCCTTATCTCATTAAATGAGCCTATGAAGTAGATGAGGTAGCTAATATCCCCATTCTCTGAGAAAAGAAATTGAGGTTCACAGAGTTTAAGCAAGTTTTTTTAATTTCATGGAAGAGCTGGCATTCAGACTTCTGCAGTTCCTAGCTCTAAAATTCATGTACCTTCATGGCATGATACCTCATAAATAAACCCAGAATTTGGGATTATGATGCCAAAAATATTTTTAAAATACTATGGAAGAAAAATACAAAGTTTTTTTAAAGAACTGGTAGAATTTCCTTTTTATACTTTATTTACTGAAATGAGCCTATATATTTTATCTACAGAAAAGACATTTAAGGCACTCAACTATGTTTACATTGAATAAGCCAAAAATTTACCTGGTAAATTTATTAGGTAGATTTTCTCATCTCCTTTTACCAAGGAAGCTGAGAATCAGAAAGGGCATTTGTGTGGCTCAGAGGTTAAAGCGTCTGCCTCCAATGTGGGAGACCCGGGTTTGATACCTAGGTTGGGAAGATCCCCTGGAGAAGGAAATGGCAATCCATTCCAGTATTCTTGCCTGGAGAAGCCCATGGACGGAGAAGCCTAGTAGGTTACAGTCCACGGGGTCGCAAAGAGTTGGACACGACTGAGTGACTTCCCCTCAGTGTCACAGAACTTACAGATAACAGCGCTAGGAAAATTCTATGGGAAAAGACTCCTTATCATGCTCCATTAACCCCTTGACAGCATATCTCACAGGCCTCACTTTGTTATAAAGATCTGATGCTTAAGGCAATAAACTCTGACCTACCCATTGTTTGAGTATTCACCTCAACGTATGTTCTACTTCTATCTGGAATTGTAAAGTTGCCTATTCCTATTTTTTATCATTTTTCAATTTTTAAAAGCTTTGAGTCTTCTGGACTTTGGGTAGAATTTCTGATCCGAAATATCCCATTGGAGATTTTTCTCTTGTTGCTTTTATTATTATTGTTTAACTATTTTGTTGTAGTTGTTAAGTTGCTATGCAGCATTAAGGTATATTTAAAAATACTAATTAAAATATTTAATTATATTCATTATCTCTATGATAATGATGTTCCTTAATGAGAAATAAAATGAGGTATATCTAACTATATGATGTAAAAAGAAAATTATGAAAATCCCTACTCGAATTATAGACTTTTGTACAAGCTGCCACTCAATAACTGGAATAATACAGCATGCGGCTCTGGTGAAAGGAGTCTTGATACTTTCTTCTAGCTCCCCTGTCGCATTGCTTGGTCATATGTTTGGATCACCTGCCCTGTCTATCAAGCATCAACAGACAGCTGTTTTCCTGGCACAGAAAGATACTCTGGTTTGTGTTTTTACTGTCTACTACTTGATAAGAGCAACTGACATTGGAAGTCACATCTGAGAAGCCATTGAGGAGAGAAAGGCATGAGTTTTTCAAAATGTCCATCCTATACTTTACTCCTTTTTAGACTGTCAGCAGTATCTCCCCCTTTTGGATGTGCCTAACCACAGGAGGGTTAGGCAGGGGTGATTATTGGCTAACATCTTGATTATTAAGGATTCACTGATATCCAGCTGAGAGCCAAGAAAGATCGGTGGTCAAATACTGGAAAGAAACAAGGAAAATTGGGAGTGGAGAAGTGGGACCAAGTAAAGGAAAAGACATGGTTAGACAGGAGGTTGGAGATTCACGGTCACCCTATTAGGACTATTTTTAAAACATTGTGTCTGGATCTCCCAGGAGAGAGCCTGGGTTTGTTCATTGCTGCCATTATAAGAACGCAATTACATGAAACTCTTTCTGGTACCTCTTTCTGCAGGAACCAGTACTCAGGTAATTAAAATGTCAGAAAGACTTAACCAGGTGTAACAGGAACAGTGATGCTTATCTCTTTTGCTTTGAACTCTTAAACAGCAACTAGGTAAAGAATGTCTTAGAGTTTACCTGTTGTGTGGCTTTACTTTAGAAATGCTTTGCAGTTGTAAGTTGAAGTACAGCATGGTGCGGTGTTGAGCAACAATTCTTGGTCCCACATATACAACATAAATGTTATCTTCATTGTCCTATATTTTCTGTATCTTATGGGGAAACAGAGGAGGTTGTCTGGGTGGAAACACAGAGGCAGCTAAAATATTGTTAAGGTGAGCACGAAGGTTTCCATTTATCTGCATGTATATTTTTGTAACGTATCAAATGTAAGTTTAATATATTTTGAAACTGAAATGAGTAAAAGTGAATATTTTTGAGTTAATTATAATTTGTCAATTCAGAAAGTAGTGTAAATGAATGCAACATAACAGATAAGTTTTTGTATCTTGTTTTGCATCTTTCAGTAGGAGATGATATAAAATAAGTAAGATTTCAAACATTTAAGAACAGATGAAGCTCTTTCTCCTCACCATGAGATTCTGGGAAAAAATTACTTAATCTTAGAAGTCTTTCAGAACTTTGATGTTGACATCAGGACTCCTGAAAAGTCCTTTACTTAGAGTCTTTTAGGTCAGCTTTACATTTTTTAACCAGAGAAAGCTAATCAGTTCTATGGTAGTCACTGTTAATCAAGACAAAACTCAATCTAAGAATTACATGACACAGGAGCCCTGGGTTCAATCCCTGGGTTGGGAAGGTCCCCTGGGGAAGGGAATGGCAACTCTTTCTAGTATTCTTGCCTGAGAATTTCATGAACAGAGGAGCCTGACAGACAACAGTCTGTGGGGCCACAAAGAGTCAAACACGACTGAGCAACTAACATTTCCACTTTTAAGAATTCTATCAGCGTTGCTAAAAAGTTTACCTTCTTAACTCTCATTTTTATGTAAACGTCAGACATTGAGGGAAGTGTACATATTAGAGGTGAACATAGAATGAGAAGAGTTATACAGGGAGGTGAACCAAACTTACCTGTTTTAATACATAAAGCACTGACATACTGAAAGGAAGCAATTAACAAGGCCATAGTTAGAAGAGAACAAACATAAATATGATGAAGTACAATGCATTTTAGTAGACACAACTTTTAAAATAAGGATTTTGATAGCTTTCCACATTTTAAATTATTCTCCCTTCTTGTAAAATATCTATTCTTTCTATACCAAATTATGACTTCTCAGCTACAAGGAAGAGCTGGGGAGAGAGGAGATGACTCGTGAAAATGTATATCCTCTGATAAACATGGAGTTCAGTTCAGTTCAGTCACTCAGTCGTGTCCGACTCTTTGAGACCTCATGAACCACAGCACTCCAGGCCTCCCTAACCATCACCAAGTTCTGGAGTCTACCCAAACCCATATCCACTGAGTCGGTGATGCCATTCAACTATCTCATCCTCTGTCGTCCCCTTCTTCTCCTGCCCTCAATCTTTCCCAGCATCAGGGTCTTTTCAAATGAGTCAGCTCTTTGCATCAGGTGGCCAAAGTACTGGAGTTTCAGCTTCAACGTCAGTCCTTCCAATGAATATTCAGGACTGATCTCCTTTAGGATGGACTGGGTGGATCTCCTTGCAGTTCAAGGGACTCTCAAGAGTCTTCTTCAACACCACAGTTCAAAAGCATCAATTTTTCGGTGCTCAGCTTTCTTTATAGCCCAACTCTCACATCCATGCATGACTACTGGATAAACCATAGCCTTGACTAGACACACCTTTGTTGACAAAATAATGTCTCTGCTTTTTAATATGCTGTCTAGGTTGGTCATAACTTTCCTTCCCAGGAGTAAGCGTCTTTTAATTTCATGGCTACAATCACCATCTTCAGTGATTTTGGAGCCCAGAAAAATAAAATCTGACACTGTTTCCACTGTTTCCCCATGTATTTGCCATGAAGTGATGGGACCGGATGCCATGATCTTAGTTTTCTGAATGTTGAGCCTTAAGCCAACTTTTTCATTCTCCTCTTTCTCTTTCATCAAGAGGCTCTTTAGTTCCTTTTCACTTTCTGCCATAAGAGTGGTATCATCTGCTTATCTGAGGTGATTGATATTTCTCCTGGCAATCTTGATTCCAACTTGTGCTTCCTCCAGCCCAGCGTTTCTCAAGATGTACTCTTCATATAAGTTAAATAAGCAGGGTGACAATATTCAGCCTTGACATACTCCTTTTCCTATTTGGAACCAGTCTGTTGTTCCATGTCCAGTTCTAACTGTTGCTTCCTGACCTGCATACAGGTTTCTCAAGAGGCAGGTCAGGTGGTCTTGTATTCCCATCTCCTTCAGAATTTTCCACAGTTTATTGTGATCTACACAGTCAAAGGCTTTGGCATAGTCAATAAAGCATAAGCAGATGTTTTTCTGGAACTCTCTTGCCTTTTCCACGATCCAGCGGATGTTGGCAATTTGATCTCTGGTTCCTCGGCCTATTCTAAATCCAGCTTGAACATCTAGAAGTTCACAGTTCACATATTGCTGAAGCCTGGCTTGGAGAATTTTGAGCATTACTTTACTAGCATTTGAGATGAATGCACTTGTGTGGTAGTTTGAGCATTCTTTGGCATAAACATGGAGAGACCACCTCTAATCTTTGAAGATGATTTAGCATGGTTTAGCTGCTAAATTCCGATGACATACTTGCAAGTCACATAATGTAAGCTCACTAAGCATTTTTAAAAATTTTTATTTATTTATTTTAATTTGAGGCTAATTGCTTTGCAGTATTGTAGTGGCTTTTGCCATACATTGACATGAATCAGTCACGCATGTACACGTGTCCCCCATCCTGAGCACCCCACCCTTCCCCCCCCTTCCCATCCCTCAGGGTCATCCCAGGGCACTGGCCCTGAGTGCCCTGTCTCATGCATCAAACCTGGTGATTTATTTCACATATGGTAATATACATGTTGCAATGCCATTCTTTCAAATCATCCCACCCTCACCTTCTCCCACAGAGTCCACAAAATCTGTTCTTTATGTCTCTTTTGCTGTCTCACATATAGGGTCATTGTTACCATCTTTAGAAATTCCATACATATGCATTAATATACTCTATTGGTGTTTTCCTTCCTGGCTTACTTCACTCTGTAAAATAGGCTCCAGTTTCGTCCACCTCATTAGAACTGATTCTAATGCGTTCTTTTTAATGGATGAGTGACATTCCATTGTGTATATGTACCATGGCTTCCTTATCCATTCATCTGCTGATGGACATCTAGATTGCTTCCATTTCCTAGCTACTGTAAACAGTGCTGTGATGAAGATTGGGGTACCTCTTTCAATTCTGATTTCCTTGGTATGTATGCCCAGCAGTGGGATTGCTGGGTCATATGGCAATTCTATTTCCAGTTTTGTAAGGAATATCCACACTGTTCTCCATAGTGGCTGAACTAGTTTGCATTCCCGCCAACAGTGTAAGAGGGTTCACTTTGCTCCACACCCTCTCCATCATTTATGTTTGTAGACTTTTTATAACAGCCATGCTGACTGGTGTGAGATAGTACCTCATTGTGGTTTTGATTTGCATTTATCTGGTAATGAGTGATGTTGAGTGAGTATCTTTACATGTGTTTTTAACCATCTGTATGTCTTCTTTGGAGAAATGTCTGTTTAGTTCTTTGGCCCAGTTTTTGATTGGGTCATATATTTTTCTGATATTGAGTTTCATGAGCTGCTTGTATATTTTTCAGATTAATTCTTTGTTAGTTGCTTCATTTGGTACTATTTTCTCCCACTCTGAAGGCTGTCTTTTCACCTTGCTTATAGTTTCCTTTGTTGTGCAAAGGCTTTTAAGTTTAATTGGGTCCCATTTGTCTATTTTTGCTTTTATTTCCATTACTCTGGGATGTGGGTCATAGAGAATCCTGCTGTGATTTATGTCAGAGTGTTTTGCCTATGTTTTTGTCTAAGGGTTTTATAGTTTCTGGTCTTACATTTAGATCTTTAATTCATTTTGCATTTATTTTTGTGTATGGTGTTAGAAAGTGTTCTAGTTTCATTCTTTTACAAGTAGTTGATCAGTTTTCCCAGCACCACTTGTTAAAGAGATTGTCTTTTCTCCATTGTATATTCTTGCCTCTTTTGTCAAAGATAAGGAGTCCATAGGTGTGTGGATTTATCTCTGGGCTTTCTATTTTGTTCCATTGATCTATATTTCTGTCTTTGTGTCAGTACCATACTGTCACTAAGCATTTTTAAAGTCATTTGTGAATAAATCAGTAGATAGCATTGGCCACAATGCTATGAGACAAGAAACCACTATTTCTTCATTGAACTAAACATAGTAAATTACTTTATGGAGAATCCATTTTGTTATTATATTCAATCTTTGCTCATTGTTATATTTTTTATATACCTTTAGTGCTTTACTATTTCAAGGTAGCAAAGATGTGCTAGGATCAATAATGTAAATGGAATTTTGAATTATTGTGGTTTTGGTTAATTAAACACTATTTTTCTCTAGGGAGAGCTCTGTGATTTAACAATGTTAAAGAGTTGTTGTATGTCTCTACCTGTATATGTGTGTGTGTATGTATGTATTCATTGTCTTCAGATCATGGTTACTTAATTTTCCCAAGTCTGTGTGTTTTTTGTTCCTTTTCATTTCTTTTAGATGATTCATAGCGTTTAAGCAGAAATTAAACTAAGGAAAGAAAAGCAATGCCATTTTAAGCTGTCAATTTGGCTTCCTTAGGGATCATTCAAATTTTAAAACAAACAGCTGGAAGAATTCACTAAATAAAGGTCATGAGATTTCATTGGATATCAGCCCATATCATATTTATTTTCCATGACCAAATATTTGGATATCCAATTAGACAGAAGTAGTATGACTTCCCTGGTGGCTCAGACTATAAAAGCATCTGGCTAATATGCGGGAGATGTGGGTTCGATCCCTGGGTCAGGAAGACTCCTGGGTCAGGAAGATCCCCATCTCCCCTGGAGAAGGAAATGGAAACCCACTCCAGTACTCTTGCCTGGAAAATCCCATGGACAGAAGAGCCTGGTGGGCTGCAGTCCATGGGGTCGCAAACAGTCAGACACGACTGAGCGACTTCACTTCACTTCACTTCACATGTTGAACTTGTGAAATTAACAAGAATTTTGTTGTTGTTTTTTAATGTGCTGGTTTGGTGAGTTATTATGCAGAAGACTCTTTTCTAGACATAAAGAGTTATTATGATGTTTTTGTCTATGACCTTCCACATTACATACTACTTGAAATCCCACTGAGATTTCCCATTAGATGAGACCTTTAAATGTTCCTCCTCAGTTCTGAAGCCTTATGTTTCATTCCCCCTTTGGACCTAGTGTCATTAACTACACAGAGCAAATAGGCTTATAGTTCTCGAGTAGTTCCAGTTTCTTGACAGTTTGAAAAGCTACAGTGACTTCCTATATATGCCAAAAATAAATTGTCCATCACAGCTAAAATATGTCTAATGGTTATAAGTAACTTCTTTACAAGTAACTTCTCTGATTTGTGAGGTACATGATAAGGCCATTATACTTACAGTGATGATAGTTTTGACAAATAGTTTGTAAGGACATGACATATGGCCATATCCACATAAGAATCTGGAAATAGATCAATTAGTTATACATGAGATATCAAACTTATTTATTATCATTAATCTATTAAGTGAACTGACTAAACCAAGCAGTGATATTTATACATAAGGATAAAAGATTCATTTCAAATAGTCTTTATCAATATCTCTTTTCTAAGGCTTACAAATAAAGTAACTCAAGGATAAATTAAATCTGGGAAAGATTCTCCTTTAATTTTCTGCACAATTAAAAGTTAAATTAGGGGAATGCTATGGTATTCCAGTGGTTAAGGCCCTGCACTTCCCATGAAGGGGACCTGGTTTTGAGCACTCACTGCTTGGGAAATAAGATCCTACAAGGCATGTGGTACAGCCAAAAATAAATATAAACATAATAAATTAAATTATAATAATGAATATGCTGGCAAAGACTATGCCCCAATATAGGTAATTATATTGGAAAGTTGTTAAAATACCTAATTTGTGCTTGGTCCCTTATACATATCAAATAATATTTTCTTATTCTGAGAATATTGAAATTAGTGTGAATTTTAATTGAGTCTTATACAAAATATTAAATATTTTTCAAAATATTCTGTAATATGTCAAATAATATAAATTTAGTATATCACAAAACTGAAGTGAGCAAAAGTAAATGTCTGTTGAATAAAATATAATTTGTTAATTCAAAAATCTTATAAAAGAATGTAACATAATAGATTATTTTTAGTGTCCTGTTTTGTATCTTTGGGTAGTGGATGATATGAAGAAAGTTAGATTTCAAACATTTCAGAAAATATGAGGGTATTTCTCCACACAATCAGGTTATGGGAAAATTTTATTTAATCTTAGAAGGCTTTTATAACTTTGGTATTGATTATGAAAACTATTGCAGTGAGAAAATACAAATGTAATGTAAGAATTCACTGAGGATCCATGAACATTTGAATTTGAGCTGTAGGCAGCCAGATAAAAATGATGGGAAAGAAAGATAAACCTATGAGACTATGAGAATGATTTAACTTGGTGGAAAACTAAAACCGAAGTATAAAGTTAAAGAAGGTTTACTAAAAGCTAAGGGCAATGAAAAAGAATTTTAATGTTTGATTTGATGTTGCTGACTTAAAAAAATATTCCAACTTAAAAGCAGAGAGTTACATTTTATTCAGTGGGATGTCTTAGGACTTCAAATCTGGGAGGTAACATGTCAAGAAACCCTGATAGAACTGTTCCAAGGAGGTGGGGGGGAGTAGCCAGGATATGTAGGAATTTTGAAACAAAGGGCAAGTAGTAGGAATATCAAAATATTATTCCTAAAGAAAAACAGACTTCACAAGTTAAGGAATTTAGGCTTTTTCTATATGAGGGAGGATGCCAGAGTCTTGGCTCACTGAAATTATTCTTTTGATATGCACCTCAGTGGTGATTGCAATGGCTGATTACTGTGACATCCTTTGTTTACTGATACCACAGGAAATACTCCATTTCTTGATGTGAATATGTAACTTATGACCAGTATGCAAATTAATGATAACTCCATGAAAAGAGAAAATTTCCATTTGATATTTGCTTTTGTATCTGGCTTGAGGAAGAGAGATATTAAGGTGAAACTACGTGCTGGTTCAGATTTTAAGATAAAGACATATTCATTACCTTTCTGAATAATGTGAAATCAAATATTTGATAAATATTGATCAAGTTTTATTGGGATCCAATTCAAAACTGTAGAATATTTAACATATACAATGTGATGACTTGATGTACATATACTTTGTGAAAGAGTTCCATTGGTTCAGTTCAGTTCAGTTGCTCAGTTGTGTCTGACTCTTTGTGACACTGTGAATCACAGCATGCCAGGCCTCCCTGTCCATCACCAACTCCCGGAGTTTACCCAGACTCATGTCCATCGAGTCAGAGATACCATCCAGCATCTCATCCTCTGTCGTCCCCTTCTCCTCCTGCCCCCAATCCCTCCCAGCATCAGAGTCTTTTCCAATGAGTCAACTCTTTGCATGAGGTGGCCAAAGTACTGGAGTTTCACCTTTAGCATCAGTCATTCCAGTGAACACCCAGGATTGATCTCCTTTAGAATGGACTGGTTGTATCTCCTTACAGTCCAAGGGACTCTCAAAAGTCTTCTCCAACACCACAGTTCAAAAGCATCAATTCTTCGCACAGTCCAACTCTCATATCCATACATGACTACTGGAAAAACCATAGCCTTGACTAGATAGACCTTTGTTGACAAAGTAATGTCTCTGCTTTTGAATATGCTATCTAGGTTGGTCATAACTTTCCTTCCAAGGAGTAAGCATCTTTTAATTTCATGGCTACATTCACCATCAGCAGTAATTTTGGAGCCCCAGAAAATAAAGTCTGACACTGTTTCAGCTGTTTCCCCATGTATTTGCCATGAAATAATGGGACCAGATGCCATGATCTTCATTTTCTGAATGTTGAGCTTTAAGCCAACGTTTCACTCTCCTCTTTCACTTTCATCAAGAGGCTTTTAGCTCCTCTTCACTTTCTGCCATAAGGGTGGTGTCATCTGCATATCTGAGGTGATTGATATTTCTCCCAGCAATCTTGATTCCAGCTTGTGCTTCTTCCAGCCCAGCGTTTCTCATGATATACTCTGCATAGAAGTTAAATAAGCAGGGTGACACTATACAGCCTTGACGTATTCCTTTTCCTATTTGAAACCAGTCTATTGTTCCAGGTCCAGATCTAACTGTTGCTTCCTGACCTGCATACAGGTTTCTCAAGAGGCAGGTCTGGTTGTATGGTATTCCCATCTCTTTCAGAATTTTCCACAATTTATTGTGATCCACACAGTCAAAGGCTTTGGCATAGTCAATAAAGCAGAAATAGATGATTTTCTGGAAATCTCTTGTTTTTTTCAATGATTCAGTGGATGTTGGCAATTTGATCTCTGGTTCCTCTGCCTTTTTAAAATGAGCTTGAACATCTGGAATTTCACAGTTCACTTATTGCTGAAGTCTGGCTTGGAGAATTTTAAGCATCCGTTTAGTAGCATGTGAGACAGTGCTATTGTGCAGTAGTTTGAGCATTCTTTGGCATTGCCTTTCTTTGGAATTGGAGTGAAAAGTGACCTTTTGCAGTCCTGTGGTTACTGCTGAGTTTTCCAAATTTGCTGGCTTATTGAGTGCAGCACTTTCACAGCATCATCTTTCAGGATTTGAAATAGCTCCACTGGATAATTCCATCACCTCCACTAGCTTTGTTAGTAGTGATGCTTCCTAAGGCCGACTTGACTTCACATTCCAGGATGTCTGGCTGTAGATGAGTGATCACACCATCATGATTATCTGGATTGTGAAGATCTTTTTTGTACAGTTCTTCTGTGTATTCTTGCCATCTCTTTTTAATATCTTCTGCTTCTGTTAGGTCCATACCATTTCTGCCCTTTATTGAGCCCGTCTTTGCATGAAATATTCCCTTGGTATCTCTCATTTTCTTGAAGAGATCTCTAGTCTTTCCCATTCTGTTGTTTTCCTCTATTTCTCTGCATTGATCACTGAGTAAGGCTCTCTTATCTCTTCTTGCTATTCTTTGAAACTCTGAATTCAGATGCTTATATCTTTCCTTTCCTCCTTTGCTTTTTACTTCTTTTCATTTCACAGCTATTCGTAAGGCCTTCTCAGATAGCCATTTTGTTTTTTGCATTTCTTTTCCATGGGGATGGTCTTGATCCTGGTCTGCTGTACAATATCAAGAACCTCCATTCATAGTTCATCAGGCACTCTGTCTATCAGATCTAACCCCTTGAATCTATTTCTATTTTCTACTGTATAATTGTAAAGGATTTGATTTAGGTGATACCTGAATGGTCTAGTGGTTTTCCCTGCTTTGGTCAATTTAAGTCTGATTTTGGCAATAAGGAGTTCATGATCTGAGCCAGTCAGCTCCCTGTCTTGTTTTTGGTGATTGTATAGAGCTTCTCCATCTTTGGCTGCAAAGAATATAATCAACCTGATTTCAGTGTGATCATCTAGTGATGTCCATATGTAGAGTCTTGTGTTGTTGGACGATGTTGTTTTCTATGACCAGTGTTTTCTCTTGGCAAAACTTTTTGCCTTTGACCTGCTTAATTCTGTACTCCAGGGCCAAATTTTCCTGTTACTCCAGGTGTTTCTTGACTTCCTACTTTTGCATTGCTGCTGCTGCTAATCCGCTTCAATAGTGTCCGACTCTATGCGACCCTATAGACGGCAGCCAACCAGGCTCCCCCTTCCCTGAGATTCTCCAGGCAAGATCACTGGAGCAGTTGCCATTTCCTTCTCCAAAGCATGAAAGTGAAGTCGCTCTGTTGTGTCTGACTCTTTGCAACACCATGGATTGCAGCCTACCAAGCTCCTCTGCCCATGGGATTTTCCAGGCAAGAGTACCGGAGTGGGGTGCCATTGCCTTCTCTGTTTTTCATTGCAGTTCTCTATAATGAAAAGGACATCTTTTGGGGGTGTTAGTTCTAAAAGTTCTTGTAGGTCTTCATAGAACTATTCAAGCATAGACTTGGATTACCATGATACTGAATGGTTTTGCCTTGGAAACAGAGATCATTCTGTCATTTTTGAGATTGCATCCAAGTACTGCCTTTTGAACTTTTTGTTGACCATGATGGCTATTCCATTTCTTCTAAGGGATTCCTGCCCACAGTAGTAGATATTATGGCCATCTTAGTTAAATTCACCCATTCCAGTCCATTTTAGTTATCTGATTCCTAGAATGTCAACATTCACTCTTGCCGTCTCCTGTCTGACCACTTTCAATTTGCCTTGATTCATGGACCTAACATTCCAGGTTCCTATCAATATTGCTCTTTACAGCATCGGATCTTGCTTCTATCACCAGTCACATCTAGAACTGGGTATTGTTTTTGCTTTGGCTCCATCCCTTCTTTCTTTCTGGAGTTATTTCTCCACTGATCTCCAGTAGCGTGTTGGGCACTTACCAACCTGGGGAGTTCCTCTTTCAGTATCCTATCATTTTGCCTTTTCATACTGTTCATGGGTTCTCAAAGCAAGAATACTGAAGTGGTTTGCCATTCCCTTCTCCAGTCGACCACATTCTGTCAGACCTCTCCACCATGACCCTTCCATCTTGGGTGGCCAAACTAAGCCATATGGCATGGCTTAGTTTCATTGAGTTAGACAAAGCTGTGGTCCATAGGATCAGATTGGCCCAGTGAGTGAATACATCCTTAATATGTATTTTAAATGAATGTGATATTTTCAAGGACTCGATTGTACTTGATTTTGGTTTGGTGTGCAACATTCCACATTAGCTGGATGATGGCTGTTGTGGTTCAGTTGCTCAGTTGTGTCTGACTCTTTTGCAAAATCATGGACTGTAGCCCACCAGACTCCTCTGTCCATGGGATTTCCCAGACAAAGATTACTGGAGTGGGATGCCGTTTCCTTTTCCAAGGGACCTTCCTGACCCAGGGATCAAACCCACGTCTCCTGCATTTCAGGAAGATTCTTTATTGCTGAGCCATAAGGGACACCCCAGTTAATTGGAGATTAAACTGCATTGATTGAGAGTGAGTAGAGTCTAATACCAATATCAAAGATATAAATGTCTTAAGAGTCAGAAGAGGTGGAGACTTCTGTGAGGAAGACTTGTGGAGAGAGCTGGTTGGTGTGTAGGTAAGAAACTTTGAGTAGGGGATGGGATCTGGCCTTCTCCTTCAAGACAGTAGTGCAGACCACTGCAAAGAGACCACAGTGCTCTCTTCAGGGAGCAGGAACAGTACACTTGTATTAGACATGCACTTGAGTAAAGTGACTATAACAAGACTTTATCTTCTAACTATGACACAGTAGTTAACACTTTACAAGAAATAATTGAATGTACAGCAAATTTGAATATATCACAAAGGCCAAGATACTGGAGAGAAAGAAGATGCATAGAGGTTTACCCTTATCCCTGTTTTTCAGCTTAAGGCATTTGCCAGTTACTAGTGTTAGGAAGAAATGCTGAAGGAAAAGCAATAGCTCAGAGCATATGCAATGTCACTGGGCTAAAGAGAAAAAGAAATATTCAAACAAAATGTTTTTCAAGTTGTCAGTGAAAGCAGCAGTTAATGGGACAAGATTCTGGAGAGAAGATATATAAATGCATGGGATGAGACACAAGGAACTAAAAAAAGTCAGTTAAAACTAGTATGATAACCTGAGATTTATGAAGTCTCATGGTGCTGTAGAAACAAACAAACAAACAAAATGTTAACTTTAAGCTTTGTTAGGCTTCATTTAGTAAGAAGGGTCAGGGTAAATGCCTAAGGCTTTCAGTTGAAATCTCTAGTGATTTATTACAATGGATTTAAGGGCAAATCTTAAGTAGATTAACCTTCATAATGTCTGAATGTGTCCTCAACTAGATCTGCCTATATTCTCTCTGTCTGCAGAAGTAGCATGCTTTCTCTAGAGATTTGTAACAACACCTAGAGTTTCAGAACATTTTTGCAATAAACAGCCAACATTCAGTAAACTACCAGGGATTTCAAGAATAATGGTCAAATAACCAAAAGCCAAGAAATCGACCAACAGCTAATCCAGGTATTGATACCATGAGAGTATGGGTTTCTAAATAACTGATTAATTTATTAGCTATAGATAGACATATGGAAAAACTGAACGAGAATCTGTAAAAAAAAAAAAAATTAAAGCTAAAGAGAGTCAAAAAGCTTGTAAATCTAGGTCTGTAGAAAATAAATTAGAGCATGAGAGAAAAAAATGATTGAAAATATAGAAAAGAGCACAAAAGCCATGAGGAACTTGGAGTAGTCATTCCCTTCACAAGAGATCTTCCCAACGTAGGGCTTGACCCAAGTATCCTGTGTTGCAGGCAGATTCTTTACCTTCTGAGCCCTCAGGGAAGCCCTTAGGATACTGTAGGGGGTTGGGGGCAGGGCGGTTATTCCCTTCCCCAGGGGATCTACACAACCCCAGGCAGAACCCTGGTCTCCTGTATTGCAGGTAGATTCTTTACCATCTGAACCACCAGGGAAGCTTACAAAAGTCTAATGAATGAATAAAAGGATTTATAGAGAGAGAATAAAGGACAGAAGCAGAATTGAAGGGAAAATATGACAAGAATTCCCCCAAATTGATGAAATAATCAAGATATAGATAAAACTGTAAATGACGAGAGTTGACAAAAGGCAAATCTGTTTCAATATCTTCATTCTAATAATGAGAAATTATCAAAGAAAATGATGAATAGTCTACAAAACAATTTTCTGCATTTTACAAAAGTGTTGAGATTATAGAATACAAAAGAAATACTGAGGAAGTGACCATCTTAGATTATGAATGACGAATGCAATTTGGAATCCTAGACTGGTTCTGAGAATGGGAAAAAAGACATTTATGAAAATAACTTGAAATTTTGAAAAGATTTTTAGTTTAATTAATAGCATTATAATGATATATTAATAGTACTATAATGGTATGTTAATTTCCTATTTTCAATAATTGCTGTATAGTTGTAAAATATGGTAACTTTAGCCTTAAAGTGGATGAAGATACAGAGAAACTTTCTTACTATTTTTGAAACTTTTATATGTCTAAAATAATTTCCAATTAAAAATTTTAAAAATTATAATAAATATATAATCAAATGTTGAATGCCACAAAATCTTTAGCATAAGTCTACCAAATTAATTCATTTTGTGAGTTTTCTTTCTGTTTGTAGATACATGAAGAATGTATTCAATTATCATGATGAGTAGTTTAATAATAGCTAATCTTTTTAAATAATTAGAGAGTAAATAAGCTTTTAAAATATTAGTTCACATACAAGACAGAAATAAATGCTGTTGAGGCCAAGTTGGACTTGCAACCTTCACACAAAATTTTTTAAAATAAAAGTATCATTACTGTTATTAATTTCATCAATAACTTTCTAAACTTATATTTATGAAATAAATTTATCCTAATAGTGTGGCAGTTCAATTAATTATATATGTACTAGGAATTTACGTATGATTTTATTAACAAAAAGCAAGTTAATTCCAAAAAGTTGCTAAACTACTACACAAAACTACTAGCACATTCATGGCAGGGAAGATACCTACACTGCCTAAAAGACTGCTTGATCATGTGCATTTGATAAGCTAATAGACTATGTGTTTAACAGGCATAGCTAAGCCTATATTGATTGTCTTAAATTTTTAAAAGAATAGCATTCTTCATACTCGTGTTAACCAAAATTTCAAAATGCTACATAACTTCTTGTGCGGTAGTTTGAACATTCTTTGACATTGCCTTTTTGAGATTGGAATAAAAACTGACCTTTTCCAGGCCACTGCTGAGTTTTCCAAATTTGCTGGCATATTGAATACAGCACTTTCACAGCATCATCTTTTAGGATTTGAGATAGTTCAGTTGGAATTCCATTACTTCCACTAGCTTTGCTCCTAGTAATGTTTCCTAAGGCCCACTTGATGTCCCACTACAGGATGTCTGGCACTAGGTGAGTGACCACACCATCATAGTTATCTGGGTCATTAAGCCTTCCTCAGTGATCAATGCAAAGAAGTAGAGGAAAACAACAGAATAGGAAAGACTAGAGATCTCTTCAAGAAAATGAGAGATACCAAGGGAACATTTCATGCAAAGATGGGCTTGATAAAGGACAGAAATGGTATGGACCTAACAGAAGCAGAAAATATTAAGAGGAAGTGACAAGAACACACGGAAGAACTATACAAAAAGATCTTCATGACACAGATAATCATGATGGTATGATCACTCATCTAGAGCCAGACATCCTGGAATGTGAAGTCAAGTCGGCCTTAGAAAGCATCACTACTAACAAAGCTAGTGGAGGTGATGGAATTCCAGTTGAGCTGTTTCAAATCCTGAAAGATGATGCTGTGAAAGTGCTTCACTCAATATGCCAGCAAATTTGGAAAACTCAACAGTGGCCACAGGACTGGAAAAGGTCAGTTTTCATTCCAGTCTCAAAGAAAGGCAATGCCAAAGAGTGCTCAAACTACTGCACAATTGTACTCATCTCATATGCTAGTAAAGTAATGCTCAAAATTCTCCAAGTCAGGCTTCAGCAATACGTGAACCGTGAACTTCCAGATGTTCAAACTTGTTTTAGAAAAGGCAGAGGAACCAGAGATCAAATTGACAACATCTGTTGGATCATGGAAAAAGGAAGACAGTTGCAAAAAACACATGTATTTCTGCTTTATTGACTATGCCAAAGCCTTTGACTGTGTGGATCACAATAAACTCTGGAAAACTCTTCAGGAGATGGGAATACCAGACCACCTGACCTGCCTCTTGAGAAACCTATATGTAGATCAGGAAGCAACAATTAGAACTGGACATGGAACAACAGACTGGTTCCAAATAGGAAAAAGAGTATGTCAAGGCTGAATATTGTCGCTCTGCTTATTTAACTTATATGCAGGGTACATCATGAAAAACGTTGGGCTGGAAGAAACACAAGCTGGAATCAAGATTGCTGGGGAAATATCAATAATCTCAGCTATGCAGATGACACCATCCTTATGGCAGAAAGTGAAGAGGAACTAAAAGCCTCTTGATGAAAGTGAAAGAGGAGAGTGAAAAAGTTAGCTTAAAGCTCAACATTCAGAAAACAAAGATCATGGCATCCGGTCCCATCACTTCATGGCAAATAGATGGAGAAACAGTGGAAACAGTGTCAGACTTTATTTTTGGGGGCTCCAAAATCACTGCAGATGGTGATTATAGCCATGAAATTAAAAGACACTCCTCCTTGGAAGGAAAGTTATGACCAACCTAGATAGCATATTGAAAAGCAGAGATATTACTTTGCCAACAAAGGTCCATCTGGTCAAGGCTATGGTTTTTCCAGTAGTCACGTATGGATGTGAGAGTGGACTGTGAAGAAGACTGAGCACTGAAGAATTGATGCTTTTGAACTGTGGTGTTGGAGAAGACTCTTGAGAGTCCCTTGGACTGCAAGGAGATCCAACTAGTTCATTCTAAAGGAGATCAGCCCTGGATGTTCTTTGGAAGGAATGATGCTGAAGCTGAAACTCCAGTACTTTGGCCACCTCATGCGAAGAGTTGACTCATTGGAAAAGACTCTGATGCTGGGAGGGATTGGGGGCAGGAGAGGAAGTGTACGACAGAGGATGAGATGGCTGGATGGCATCACTGACTCGATGGACATGAGTTTCAATGAACTCTGGGAGATGGTGATGGACAGGGAGGCCTGGTGTGCTGGGATTCATGGGGTCACAAAGAGTTGAACCCGACTGTGCGACTGAACCGAACTGAACTGAAGATCTTTATTGATACAGTTCTTCTGTGTGTTCTTCTGTGTATTCTTAATCTCTTCTGCTTATGTTAGATCCTTGACTTTTCTGTCCTTTATTTAGCCCATCTTTGCATGAACTGGTCCCTTGGTATCTCCAAATTTCTTGACGAGATCTCTAATCTTTCTCATTCTATTGTTTTCCTATGTTTGTTTTGTTCACTTAAGAAAGCTTTCTTATTTCTCCTTGCTATTCTTTGCAACTCTGCATTCATATGGGTATATCTTTCTCTTTCTCCTTTGCCTTATGCCTCTTGTTCATGGGGTTTTCAAGCAAGAATACTGGTTTGCCATTCCTTTCTCCACTGGACCATATTTTGTCTGAATTGTCTACCATGACTCATCCATCTTGGGTGGCCCTGCATGGCATGGCTCATAGCTTCATTGAGTTACTTAAGACTGTGATCCATGTGATCATTTTGGTTAGCTTTCTTTGATGGTGATCATTTCCCATGCTAGCAAGTTAATGCTCAAAATCCTTCAAGCTAGGCTTCACTATTACATGAACCAGGACTTCCATGTAACAGTTTGATTTAGAAAAGCCAGAGGAACCAGACATCAAATTGCCAAAATCTATCTGTTGGGTTACAGGGAAAAAACAAGGGTATTCCAGAAACCATCTATTTCTGCTTCATTGACTGCCTAAAGCCTTTGATTTTGTGGATCAGAACAAATTAAAAATTCTTAAAGAGATGGGAATAAAGAGACCATATTATCTGCCTCCTGATAAACCTGTATGCAAGTTGAGAAGTAACAGAACTGGACATGGAACCATGGACTGTTTTAAAATTGGGAAAGGAGTACATCAAGACTGTATATTGTCACCCTTCTTATTTAATGTATATGCAGAGTACATCATGAGAAATGGTGGGCTGGTGACTCATGAGTTAGAATCAAGATTGTCAGGAGAAATATAAACAACCTTAGATATGCAGATGGCACCACTCTAATGGCAGAATTGATGCTTTTGAACTGTGGTGTTGGAGAAGACTCTTGAGAATCCCTTGGACTGCAAGGAGATCCAACCAGTCCATTCTAAAGGAGATCAGTCCTGAATATTTATTGGAAGGACTGATGCTGAAGCTGAAACTCCAATACTTTGGCCACCTGATGGGAAGAACTGACTCATTTGAAAAGACCTCGATGCTGGGAAAGAGTGAAGGCAGGAGGAGAAGCGACAACAGAGGATGAGATGGCTGGATGGCATCACTGACTCAATGGACATGAGTTTGAGTAAACTCCAGAAACTGGCAATGGATAGGGAGGCCTGGTGTGCTGCAGTCTATGGGGTTGCAAAGAGTCAGACACTACTGAGTGAGTGAGCTGAACTGAACTGAAGGGCAGAAAACAAAGTGGAACTAAGCCTCTTGGTGAGGGTGAAAGAGGAGAGTGAAAAAGTTGGCTTAAAATTCAACATTCACAAACCTAAGATCATGGCATCTGGTCCCATTACTTTATGGTAAATAGAAGGAGAAAAAGTTGAAACAGTGGCAGATTTTATTTTCCTGGCCTCCAAAAGCATTGTGGACAGTGACTGCAGCCCCAAAATTAAAAAAATGCTTGCCCTTTGGAAGAAAAGCTGTGACAAACTCAGATAGCATATTAAAAAGAGACCTTACTTGCTGACAAAGATCCATACAAAGTTATGGTTTTTCCATACATTTCATGTATGGATATGAGAGTTGGACCATTCAGAGGGCTGAGTACCAAAGGACTGATGCTTTTGAATTATGGTGCTAGACAAGACTCCTGAAAGTTCCTTGAACTGCAAGGAGGTCAAACCAGTTATTTCTAAAGGAAGTCAATACTGAATATTCATTGGAAGGATTGATGCTAAAGCTCCAATACTGTGGTTACCTGATGCAAAGAGCTGACTCATTGGAAAAGACTCTGATGCTGGGAAAGATTGAAGGCAAAAGGAGAAGGAAATGACATAGGATGAGATGTTGGATGGGATCACTGGCTCAAGGGGCATGAGTTTGAGCATACTCTGGGAGATAGTGAAGAACATGGAAACCTGGTGTGCTGCAGCCCATGGGGTCACAAAGAGTTGGACATGATTTAGCAACTGAACAACAACAATGATGTCACATCTTAGTCATTAAACCAAATGATTAAATGTCTGTTATAAATAGCTATGAAATAATCTCCATTGCAGCTATGATTTTGGCACAGATGTGAGCCTAAATATCTCCCTCAAATTTGGATGATCTTAATAAGACCTGAATTTGAATACTACTGATCTCTGTTGCAGACCACTTAAAAATATGGAGAAGAGTAATCAAAAGTAACACAACTACTGAATCAACCTAATCATTACAAGCTGATGGCACTACATCATGGAATGTAAAAAAAAAAAAAGACGGGATGTTACTGGAAGATACACGAATATTTGAAGGTGCAAAACATGCAGTTAACTGAACACATACACCAAGGAGGATTATGATGATGATTTATTCACTCAGTTGTGTCTGACTCTTTGAGATCCCTTGGACTGTAGCCTGCCAGGCTTCTCTGTACATGGAATTCTCCAGACTAGAATACTGGAGTTGGTTGCCATTCCCATTTCCAGGGGATCTTCCTGACCCAGGGATCAAACCCAGGTCTCCCACATTGCAGGCAAATTCTTTACCATTTGAGCCACTCAGGAAGCTTCCCAAGGATGAAGGGAATGAAATCCAAATATATATATATATATATAAATTTTTTTTCTGGAAACTGAGTGATACATGATATACTTGCCTGATATGTTTTCCTTAGTAATGCAAAAATACATAAATGTCATTTCCCCAGCTTTGCCCTTGATCCATAAAATATCCCATAAGTGTATGGATGTCTGCTGGAATAAGAAAAAGAAGTTTTAATGTGTATTTCAGCCTCTAGGAAAAACCTGAAGTAATGTGAAGTCTGTTCAGTTCAGTTTAGTCACTCATTCATGTCCGACTCTTTGTGACCCAATGAACTGTAGCATACCAGGCCTCCCTGTCCATCACCAACTCCCGGAGTCTACCCAAACCCATGTCCATTGATTCGGTGATGCCATCCAACCATATCATCCTCTGTCTTCCCCTTCTCCTCCTGCCCCCAATCTCTCCCAGCATCAGGGTCTTTTCCAATGAGTTAGCTCTTTGCATCAGGTGGCCAAAGTATTGGAGTTTCAGCTTCAATGTCAGTCCTTCCACTGAACACTCAGGGCTAATCTCCTTTAGGATAGACTCCTTGGATCTCCTTGCAGTCCAAGGGACTCTAAAGAGTCTTCTCCAACACCATAGTTCAAAAGAATCAATTCTTCGGTGCTCAGCTTTCTTTATAGTCCAAATCTCACATCCATACACGACCACTGGAAAAACCATAGCCTTGACTAAATGGACCTTTGCTGGCAAAGTGATGTCTCTGCTTTTTAATATGCTATCTAGGTTGGTCATAACTTTACTTCCAAGGAGTAAGCATCTTTTAATTTCATGGCTGAAAGCACCATCTGCAGTGATTTTAGAGCCCCCCAAAATAAAGTCAGCCACTCTTTCTACTGTTTCCCCATCTATTTGCCATGAAGTGATGGGACCAGATATCATAATCTTAGTTTTCTGAATGTTGATCTTTAAGCCATTTTTTCACTCCCTCTTTCACTTTCATCGAGAGGTCCTTTAGTTCTTCTTCATTTTCTGCCATAAGAGTGGTGTCATCTGCATATCTGAAGTTATTGATATTTCTCTTGACAGTCTTGATTCCAGCTTGTGCTTCCTCCAGCCCAGTGTTTCTCATGATGTACTCTGTATATAAGTTAAATAAGCAAGGTTACAATATGCAGCCTTGATGCACTCCTTTTCCTCTTTGGAACTAGTCTGTTGTTCCATGTCTAATAGTTATAACTGTTGCTTCCTGACCTGCATACAGGTTTCTCAAGAGGAGGGTCAGATGGTCTAGTATTCCAATGTGAAGTCTGTATCCTGTGGTAAACAGGATTATGGCTATGATGAATATTCTCTTGAGCAAATCCAGTGTTTCGATATGGGTTATTCCAATTGATTGGGATTTTTTTGTCCTTGGTAAAGGAGTGATGCCTAGTTTAAGACCTACCTAATTACTCTGGCCACCTCACTCAAAGAGTTGACTCACTGGAAAAGCCTCTGATGCTGGGAGAGATTGGGGGCAGGAGGAGGAGACGACAGAGGATGAGATGGCTGGATGGCATCACCGACTCGATGGACTTGAGTTTGAGTGAACTCCGGGAATTTGTGATGGTCAGGGAGGCCTGGTGTGCTGCAGTTCATGGGGTTCCAAAGAGTCAGACATGATTGAGTGACTGAACTGAATTATTTTAGCACTGAGCTTAACAATTTTTAGTAAAACCACAACTCACTTTGCAGGACATAAAATGAGACAGACCATCTTAGCCAGTAATACTGTAGTACCTATGAGGAATGCAATCAGTCTTTCATGAAGACCTTTACAAATACATTCTTTTTAAAGATCTTCCCACTTAATTTGTAACCCTTCGGTACTTTTGTTTTTCTTAAAGAAATTTGGTGATGGACATGGAAGATGAGTGGTGAGCTCAGGAATCACTTGGTGGGTGTTTCTTTCTTATAATCCATTTGGAGATGAATTTATCAGTGGTAATTAAAAGTATTTTGTGGAAAGTACTTCAATTTTTTTTTTTTAATAAGTGGAGTTCAGTTCAGTTCAGTCACTCAGTCGTGTCCAACCCTTTGTGACCCCATGAATCGCAGCATGCCAGTCCTCCCTGTTCATCACCATCTCTCAGAGTTCACTCAGACTCACATCCATCGAGTCTGTGATGTCATCCAGCCATCTCATCCTCAGTCATCCCCTTCTCCTGCCCCAATCCCTCCCAGCATCAGAGTCTTTTCCAGTGAGTCAACTCTTCACACGACGTGGTCAAAGTACTGGAGTTTCAGCTTTAGCATCATTCCTTCCAAAGAAATCCCAGGGTTGATCTCCTTCAGAATGGACTGGTTGGATCTCCTTGCAGTCCAAGGGACTCTTATTCCCTAAATTGGTGAAGGCAGTATGAGTCAAAGTCTAAGACAGATATTTTTAGAATTTTTTTTGTTATTAAACTTTCACCATAACAAATCTTTAAGGGAATAATAATATAATGAATGGCTCTTCTAGGGCCCCAACTTGGAGATGACTTGCTACTTCTAGCATCATATCCTGAGGTCAACTGCTTCAGTATTTTTGTAGCTTCTGGTCAGCCATGGGGGAAAAATAGTCTGCCCTAGATTATGTGTTAGAAAAAGATGAAATTTGGCAAGGTCAATTGTGCACAAGACTGGGTCATTTCCAAATAGGACTGAGTAAACCTGCAAGCTGAATCTTTTCCTGGCCACCCTTCTGTGTCTTCCTGCTAGGAGTGCAACTGACTGGCAGGTGGGAATTTGGAATCTATAAGCAACTGTCATGTTTGAGATGAGTGTGATCATTTATTCTTTTAGTTTTTAAAAGAATTTAGGACGTTAGAAGTTTGTAATTTGTCATTTCTCAGCACTCTCATAAGAATCGGAGTCAAAAATTATTTACCAAGAGCATTAACTCAACAAACATTGTTGATAATTGCATTGAAAACTGTCACATAGCTACTTGCCCAAGCTTATAATGACCCTGTGGAAGAGACAGCAGGCAGTACAACAGCTTTCATTCATTTTACTCTTAGCCATGTCCATCAGGAGGGAATAATTTGCTGATCTAAATTAGAGCCGGTTGATAATTATGTATGTCTTTACAAACTTCCTTTGTAGTTTTCATAACCTTCCAGTTCAATTTTGCCTTAGATTCATGGTCTATAGAAATGGATTTCATAATAATTAGGTGGATTTATGGTTTCACAACATACACATGTATTGATAGGCCTGTAAAATTTTATAGTGTTTAATTGACAACTGCCATCACTCCACAAACCTGACCCCACTTGTCCTCTCCCTTCACTAGAAACCCATTGAAAATGCAGAAAGTGAAGTGTCTAGAGTTTTTCTCCAAAGTGTTTAGACTTCCACTTTTTCATGGATGTGTAAGGGAGAAAAACTATATGCTTTTGAAGGTATTGTTTATATATAATCTATTAAATGTATACTTATTATTTTACTTTTCTGCCACCAGAAACCAAAAAATTTTCATCTTTCAAAGAAATTCATAAATGATACTCCCTCAAGTCCTTCAAAATGTTTTATTAAAGTTTATTAAATATTAATGTTACTATGATAGGTTATTGTGCTGTGCTTAGTGGCTCAGTTGTGTCCGACTCTTTTGCAACACCATGGACTATAGCCCGCCACGCTCCTCTGTCCATGGGGATTCTCCAGGCAAGAAGACTGGAGTGGGTTGCCATGCCCTCTTCCAGGGGATTTTCCCAACTCAGGGATTGAACCCAGATCTCCTGCATTGCAGGTGGGTTCTTTACCATCTGAGCCATGAGGGAAGCACTGGTAAGTAAGAGGTAAATGAATTCAAATCTATTATCCAGCTGCAATGCGGGAGGCCTGGGTTTGATCCCTGGGTTGGGATGATCCCCTGGAGTAGGGAAAGGCTACCCCACTCCAGTGTTCTGGCCTGGAGAATTCCATGAAATGGTGTCGTGAAGAGTCAGGCACGACTGAGCAACTTTCACTTTCACTATTATCAAAGGCAGTTCAAATAATAGTAAGTTACTATGATAGGCTATTGTACTGAAATCTTAATTACTTGAATGAATGCAGGCAAGCCAAAGAGTGGAAAGAAAAAGGACCTCTTCATCTTTTGTTTCACTTTGGTGAACATGGTCTGCCCCACACCATTCAGTACTTGATTATACTTTAAATATTATCTAATTGGTGCATATATATTTGTTCTATGTCAAAAGAACCCACTTTCTAAACAGTCTCTGTTTTTAATATCATGCTGGTTAACCAGTTGGGACTTCCCTAGTGGCTGAGATGGTAAAGAATCTATGTGTAATGTGGGAGATCTGGGTTCAGGCCTTGGGTTGGGGAGATACCCTGGAGAAGGGAATGTCAACCCACTCCAATACTCTTGTCTGGAAAATTCCATGGACAGAGGAACCTGGCAGGCCACAGTCCATGGAGTCACGGAGAGTAGGACAGGAATGAGGGAATAAGGGACTACCACTTTCACTTTTAAGCAGTTGTGATCTTGCTAGCTGAAAAAGGAAAAAAAAAATGACTGAGAATTAGCTATGTCTAATTGTCTATCTGTGGGTGTGTATCTTTCTTTATCTATCATCTAACTATCCATCCCTATACTTTTATATGAACTATGATATCTGAAAATAAAACAAAAGCAATATACCAACCAAAACTAGTTTTCATACCTTCGAAGTCATACTCATTGGTAAGTTTGATAAATAATTTAATAACCAGGCTTCTCACTTAGAAATTCTGATTTGGTAGGTCAGCAGTGGTACCCAGGACTGCATTTAATAAGCTAACCTATGATTCCATTGCAAGTGTTTCTTCTAACTATGTTGATAAAACATTGATTTAGAGAATCTATGTTAAGGATGATTCTGGTTTGAGTTTATCAGTTTTCTAGCTCTTCAACTTATACTTCCAGAGCTGGTATTTGGCTCTGTCTGAAACTCAAGTTTATCCCAGAAGGGCATTATTAGCCTGCTCTGAACCGTGCATTCAATCCTACTTTCTTTTTATTGACTCTTGCTTGACCCACTCAAAAATAACTATTATTTGGTCCAGTGAGGCCCCAGGCTGTTACATATTTAGCACTTCCTTCTCTAAAGCCACCCAGCTTGGTTTAGCTGTATAAAAAACACTCGCACAGCGGGTGTTTCTTGCTGTATATTTATTTAGCTGCATATCAGTTCAAGGTTGCTTGCTGAATTGTTTCTTTTTGCCTGGCAGAAATGTTAAGGTACCTGCTTCTATTGCTACATATTGTCTAGAGCCTCCAGCCAAAATTATTAAGCAGATTTTGTTCAGTAAACCTTCATTTATTTTAAAACAATTTTCTTTGTCTGTAAAAATTTCTATTTTTCAAGGTCTTTTTTTCTGATATGACTGAGTATTTTTTAAACGATTACTCATTAAATAGTAAATGGAAAGTGTTTTCTAAAACCTTTAATTTGAATAGTCTAAAAGATTTAATTTCCCTCCCATCTTGACAAATACCTCTTTTTCTGAAATTTGTGTATGTCTATGTAAACACTTTTCTGTCAGTTCCTGAAAGAGAAGCAATTCCATATAATTAGTGGCCATTTAAGTTAGTAGTAATTTTTGGTTTATAGTATCCATATAAACTGACAGCACAGTTATTATTTCAAAGACATTAGTCCATTTTCCACATGAATATATTTATACTTGTCAGAGCATGAGTGAGTACTGAATTTGGGGTGAGAGTTTTGTCCATCTGCAACAATTTGTGTTCATTTACCTTCTAAATACCTTTCAGATTCGTAGTATCCATTCCATCCCAACTGCGATCACTGTAGAAAGTGATTAAAATCATCTAACTTATAAAATTGGAAACCTGAACCCCTACTTCTGTTTGCCCTCTGGATGATCCAGTTTAAATTCTTCCATTACAATGAAGTGATCCTCAAAACTGCAGTTCTGGCTATGCTGCTTCAAGTTTTCAAAAATCCCTTGATGGTGAGACACTGATTGTAAGATAAAGCCCAAACTCCAAAAATGTCAAGATCTTCCTGATCTTCCTGCTCTTTACACACCCAGCCTCACATCCATTCCCTCAGTGTAAACTAGTCCCACCAATGTCAGCTAGCCCAACTATAACAAGCTATCTTTAGTTCCTAACAGTTTCTTTTCATCCCTCCCGTATGTTAGCTCCTGATCTTCCCTGGACCAAAGATGCACCCCGTGCTCACCTCCAGCTCGCCCACTGGGCACTGTCCAAGCATTATGTAGGAAAGTCACAGCATGAGCTCACCTGAGGAACTTTGGAATTCCTCTCTCTTCCAAGTGGGCCACTTTATTCCATGCTCTCAGTTAGTCCCTGTGTCTTCCTCTGTCATAGAAGTTGACACCTGGCATTAGAAATCATTATTTTTCTCTGATCTTTCTTTTGGAAAAATGACTTCATTTTTCCAATTAAAAATCTTTGTAGTAGCCAAAGATCTTGCAAGAAATAAATGTTGGTTTAAGAAGTATTTACATATGGTAAGGAGAAAGAATATAAAACATTGGCATATTTATCTTCATTGGCCTCAATTATCTTTGATGTAGATCTTATATCACTTGCCAAATTATTCGAGTCTGGAGGAAAACCATTGCCTTTCCTGTGATAAAAAATTTGTGTTTTTAAGGCCTTGTTGAAGAGTTGGTTTCCAATTTCTCCCTATTAAACATAATGTATGTTACTATCTTTCCATATCTGTTGTCATTACCTCAGGAGGCAATTTAAATACAGCCTTATAAGTCAAATTTGACTTCAACTTATCACAAACCCCACCTATGAAATAGTTTAATCAGTGGAAGGGCTTCATGTATGCTTTTCTCTTTCTCCATGTGGAAATGACAATTTTGAGAGTCTTTAATTGATTTTTTTAGCCCTAGTGATTCCCATTATTTCAGAATGTGGTTAAATTTTGATACTTCTGATGCAAGATGATGTAGCATTCTCTTTGAAGAGATCTTTTCTTGCTGCTTCCCCTCTAGCTATCCTACCTGGGGCCTGAACAACTCAAAGGCAGTTCAGATCTCCGCTGAAACATCACTGCTTTAAGGAATCTTTTGTGATTGTTCGAGGCAGAGCCTAAGGTCTGTAACTTACTCCTGTAAGCCCTAAATTTGCCTTTAAGAGCGCTTACTACTTTGCAACCTGACTGTACATACACATCTTTGTATTGATCACTAAACTATAAAACCATGGAGATCAGAGACCATCTCCTGAACAGTTAAACCCATGTTCCTATAGGTGTGCTTATACAATACATATTTATCACATAACTTTAGACTTTTTTTGTATTAGAATTGAAGTTGTTTTGAAAATTGAGTTTATGTTCCTTGAAATATCCATACAGAAATATAAAACCTAGAACCTGTAAAACTAAGCTTAGTTTACTGTTTTATAATTCAGTATAAGCCTGCTGATGGTCAAAACACATCTAATCTATGTTACCCTCTTGCATTTCATAGAACACAATTACGTTACTTTTTCATGCCAGGAAGCTTAAGCAGTGTTATTGTTTGGTTCTGTCTGAGAGCTCAAGCTGGCCAAAAATAGACAATCCAGAGGATGCTCAGGCAATGTCAGTGTCAATATCCTCATGAGCCATGGTTGCTTATGAGAAGGACACAGCTATGTTTGAGTGAGACATAGCTGAGTGGACAGGTAGCCATCTGGCTGGAGAGCAGATAGGGGGACTGTCATTTTAGGAAAAAGTGGCAGAAGTAGAAATGAATCTTTTATGAGTATGAGATGGATTTAATTATAGTTAATTAAGGATATCAAGAGAGATACAAAATAGAGTTGCTATCTAATGTAACCCTTGGCCGTATTATGCTATGTGATGACACTCTGGGTATGAGCTCCCTTTTACTTGATGACACACAGATTTTCCACTTAAATATACAGGGTCCTATGTAGGGCAGAGTTGTAGTGCAGACTCATCTTATGAATAGTCTCTTTTGTCCCTCATCCCCAAATTTCTCCAAGAAAAAAGGAATTCCATTCAGACACGGAACCAGTTCTAAGTATTGTACCTGGAGGATTTTGTTCAGTGACCTGCCAGTTAGTTGCTCAATGATCTGACAGTTTCTTAAGTTGACATGCTTCTCTCCTTTTTGAATGAATGAATAAACATCTACTTAACTAATTGATGCTCCAGTTAATCTCCCAAATTCTCACAATTCAGTATATGCCTTTAAAAATATTTTTCCTGATAACCTTCTCACTTGCAACCTCTTTGTAAATGATATTTAGAAAATATACATGAAAATGACATACTGCACACCATCCCGGTCCTTGTTGCAACTGCTGTTTCCTGATGTTTAATGAACTCACATTTATATATAGCCCATCCATCTCTTCCCCTCACCAGGGCACAGTGTTGTTTTCATTTTATCCAGGCTCTTTTCCTTTTAACGTTCAGCACATTGTCAAACCTGCCTTATCTGAAGTAAATGATGTTACTTGCTCTCCTGGGGGAACAGAGTAAATATCAGTAAGTAAATAGAAGCTCTGGTACCTTCTGCAGTGTCAGCTTTATCTCTGTCTCCATTATGGTGATGGAAAGCATGCAGAGCCTGCCGGTCCGTTCCATCTCCCTGCCTACAGCCCTTGCAGTTGGGGGAATACGACTAATGTGTAATTACGCATGAGCTTCAGTGACTTGGAATACCATAAGCAGCAAGTAATGATAAAGCTTCAATACTTACATGACCTCAGAGACTCAAGAGTCATAAGGACAGGATTGACATTCATTTATCTGTTTATTCATTGGAATCTCAAGCTTAAGAAGAAAGATTTGACCTATTTAAGGAGTTCAGGAAATGTTTCTATGTGCAAAGTGGTCTTGTTCTACTCTATGAATGATTGGGGGTAGTTAACTTGAACAACAGGAAAGAGAGAGGCCTTCCAAGCAGAGGGTATGTCAGAGTTCTTTTAGTGAGGGGACACGCTGAACACACAGGACAGACAAAAGTTTGGTGTGGCTGAAATGAAGAGGCTGAGGGTTCAGCATGGTTTGAGGTGATGTTGGAGAGACAGGTGGAAGTTATACTGTGCAAACCCTTAAGTTAAGGGCTTTTGCTTTTCTTTTCTTTTTCCCCACAAAAACAAGGAGACGGCTCTTAAATTTTTAAGGAGTGTGAATGTGTGTGTTTATATAGCATATGTGTCTGTGTAATATTTGTGTTTTACTGTGTGTGTGTTAGGATGAGTGATTAATCAAATTCTGCTCCTCTTTTGACCACTTTAATGCTGAGTATTGTTCTATGTGCTGAGATGAGATGAATTCTTTAGATGACACATATAAAATCTTAATGGGAACATGCATTCTTATAGGAAAAGCCAGAAGAAACCAGAGGGGGATAAAAAAAAGACAAATAATGAAAGGATATAATTTCACATAATAATATGAATATTATTAAGAGGAAGATTAAGAGGATACAAAATGATAAGGTGATCAGGAAAACAAAAATTAGGATGTAAGCTGTAGGGAGACGTGGGGAAGAACATTCTAGTCTTTAAGGAAGTGAAAGTGAAAGTCTTAAAGGAAGATGTGAGCTTATTGTGTTCGAAGAATGGCAGGAAGGCTATGCAAGAGATGTTTGGTAGGATATGAGTTGAGAGATATTAAGATAGTCAGGGTTAGATATCAAGGTCTTACCTGATTGGTTTACTAGTGTCTTCCCATCGCGAGTTACGGTTGAGGGGTTATGAAGAGCAGGGGAGCATAAAAGGATTGATGCAAAGGGTAGGATGGCTGTAGCTATAAATCAGCCAGGAGAGGATGGTGGTTTGTGGAAGAGGATCAGAGACTATGTAGGTATTCAAGGTACAGTCAACAATATTTGCTGATGGATTAGGTGGAGAAATGTAGATGGAGAGAGGATGGAAAGCAAAACTAACCTTGTTTTAGGTCTCTGCAGCTAGGTGAATGGTGATGGCGTATGCTGAGATGGAAAAGGTTGGGAAAAGAATGGATCTGAGGAGAAATTAAGTATCTTATCATATCATATTTTGAGCATTTTACCATGTCAGGATATGCATTCAGATGTGCCTGTTAAGCATCCAAATAGAGATTTGATTATGAAGTTGGGTACGAGTATGGTTGCATTTTAAAATCTCTGTCTTTGACACAGAACAGATTGTTGGGGAAGCACTCTTATCTCACACCCTACTCTTAGTAACCAAACTGTAGTCAAAGTGTGACTTAAATACACATACTTAAAGGAGGAGGTGGTTTAAGAAGGAGGTGTCGTCATAGTGAAGAGTTCCAAACATCATTTGGGTTTCACTGGAGTTGGGTATGAGGGTTTAAATATTTCCCTAGGTGTTAGCTGTCTGCCAAATTAATTTGGTTCTTGTTTCCTGATGGAGGAGGATAATGAGACATCCTCCACTTTCCATTTAATTATGTAACTCCTCCACAGAGCATCATGTAAGGCTGCAGACTGTGCCTACACAAATTTAGGAGCGATGCTCCAAGGATAAATCCTAACACTACCCCTTGTAGTTGAGTAAACTGGTAGACTTTCTCCTACTCTGCTGATGAGTATAAAGCTATGCTGTATAATACAGTAGTCACTGGGCACACACGGCTGTTTAAATTTATTTAAATTAAAACAATATTTAAAATTCAGTTGTTTGGTAACACGAACTTTATTTCATGTGTTCAGTAGCCACATGAGGCTAGTGGCCATCATAATGAACAGGGCACACAGACACAATATGTCTATCACAGGAAGTTCTTTTGAACAGAAAGAAATGGATTAGAGTTTGGAGTTATTTTTGTATTTTAGTCCAATCTCTTTCTAGTGAGACTAAAAGCAGATATTTCTTTAGTTTGGATAATCTAGTCTAGATTCAGATTTAACAGGGAGTTTATCATTAGGACTACCAAGTAAGTTGGAGCCATCTATTTCCAAATTTTTCCTATATGGATCTTACCTCGAAAATATTAAACACACACACATCAGCTCATATAATAAAACAACAAATCATTGCTTTTTGGAATTGAGGCCAGGGAACATGGCTTCTGCATTAATGCAAAGAAATATAATGAAAACTAGAGCCAGTCAAAGATTGCTCATTCTATTTAAATTCTTAGAAATGTACTTTCTATTCCTATTGTCCCAGTTTGGTGAAGCTTTGCCCTTATAGTGAATTATGTAAGTTGTAAACAAAGAGCTGCATCATTATGAGCAGAAACTAATGTAATATCAGCTTTTAACGGTCTTTTATAAACCTTGCATGAACAGCAGTGCCTCACAGAAAAGCAGCACAATTGGTTTAAAGAAAACTCATTGTACACACTAACTAGAACAAGAATAAAGGACATCCCACCAAACAGTGAATGGTACTGAAATAAAAAAAAAAAAAAAATATGTGAGGCAAGACTGCCAAATTATTTATCTTTCATTAAAGGAGAAAATCACACATAATTATCTCTGGTAAATGAGCATATTTGTGAAAGCTGGCAATGAGCTTAGAAATAATAGGCATAAAAAAATATCCTACCCTTAATCAACTTAAATAACTGTCTGTTTTTATATAAATTGTAGAAAAGGGATTTCTGAATAAGGAGTGCATTCAAAGGGAGTAGAAATAGTTCCCTGAGCCCTGCTTGATCCTCACTATGGATGGCACACCATGGATCTCCACAACCAAGCTGAGTAGCTAATACAGGCTGAAGGATCCCCCACCCCTCTACCCCTGTAACTAAATTACTAAGAATTTACAATGTGTAGCTTCCTAACTCATGTATAAGCAAGTAACAACTAAATGCTTTTTAGTCAGGGACACTTAGAAGCTCATGTTCAGAAAGGATGCAGGTATGCAATACTTTGTGATATGTGTGTGTGAGTTTGCAAAATTAAATGGAATGTGCCAGAATTAGACATCAAGTAAAAATTTGCATTTTAGCATGGAGCTAATGTACAAGTGTCATCTTCTTGCTCTCAGCATCAGAAGGAAAAAGTCTCAGCCTACTAAATCTGAACACTTTCAAATTTTAGAATAGCTTCGCTTGGGATTCTAAAGATAAACCTATTGGTATGTAGAAAGCAAGGATCTGCCAAATCAAAAGTTTCTTGGGCTGTTCAGAGAAACTCTCTTTCTCTTTCTTCTCTCTTTTTAAAGGGGCAAACTATTCTGCCTGTATATATTCCTGGCAGAATTTCTGAACAGCCCTCTCTTGATATTCATTGAAGATTCTTGTCACCTTAGAAAAAATGGAAACAGACTCCAGCTCTCAACTATTCTAGGAGAAACTGAAGTGAGAGTGGAAGAGTTTTTGTTTATCTAGCATGATCTGGCGAAAGTTTTTGCAAACTTTGAGACTTCTGAGAGAGGTAAAAACTCACCTCTGAAGCAAGGTGGCTGTCTCTGGCCACTAACTACTTTTCCATGATTCCCAGTTACTTTAAGAGCTCAGATAAGTGTTCATTAATACTGTCATGAATTAATGATTATGGCACCTCCAGCCCCCTCCTCTTTTTCTTGCTGTCCTTTAAATAGAAGACTAGATTCCCTTTTCATGGACAGTCTTTCCTTTAAGGAAATGTGTACATTACTTCATAAAACCATGTCTTAGAGTTATTATTATTTTATTATTATTATTTTGGCTTGAAGAAGCTCTTGGGCCCTTCTCTTTTTGTGACCACTTCCCAACGTACATAGATGGCCTGAGTTCACAACAGCCATTGTTTGTTACGAGGAAAGAGAATTTTAGGAGCTACATTGGTATCCTTTTGCTCTCACTGTTATTTTACCTTGACAGAGTATTTAGATTTAAAGGCTCTCTTTCACTCTGTTGTCAAAGGTAACAACTTGGATTTTAAAGAAACAACTTCCTTCTTCATAGAACTGTTGAATGTCAGAGAGCTGGGGGAAACCTGAAAAATAATCATGTCTATCTCCTTAAGTTTAAAGATTTTAAAATGATGATCTAGACACAGATGAAAGTCATGGACATGAAAGGAGAGTCTAAGCTTTAGGTCTCTTGATACCTTTTTTTTTTTTTTTTTTCCCAGCAGCTTGCATTCTGATATTGTTTTCCCACAGTGTTAAATCTCTAACTTACTTCGTTTCCCTCCAACTGGAGTTGCCAACATGCCCCCTTCCTGGCCTCTGGAGGGCTTGATTCTTTCCTTGTGTGCCCCACCTCATCCTCACGCCTTACTGACCCTCTGTGGCTCCCACCCACCTTCCGTGAAACAGCCCTGTTCCTTTCTGTGATCCTCTGACCTCTGTTTCCCAGCCATCATTTTCTTTCTCCTCCTCCGTCTCTGTGCCTAGGAGTTTATCTGAAATCTCTTCTCAGGATAAACTAGGCATGCTATAAATTTCCCTTATAGGGATTTTTAGACAGGAACAGCCTGGCTTATCTAGAACTTTGTCACATCAAAGAATTAGGAAATGTACTTCATCATGGGAGACATCTCTCAGCTGGAAAGAAAAATTAGTGTTTCTTAGGTGTACTCTGTTCTCTTTATGTGTTCCCTTCTAACTTTTTGGTAAGTGGTTCACTTCCTGGACTGTCATGGGAATACAGTATTGGTAATAACAGCAGTGGTGAGAAGCTTACCCTAGTGAGGGAGAGAATTGGGGTGATGAATCATACTGAACAGAAGAGGAAGCTAGGATCGAAATATGCCATCATTATTGGTGAAGAGGAGATGAGTACTGCTATTAGAACGACATTCTGTATTGAATGGATCATACTTTTTCAGACAGATTTAATTCCCTCCAAAGGAGGGGAAAGCTGGTTATAAGCAGGGGGTGGGAAGCAGAGAAGTGACCTGACCAGGACGCACGAAGTGGGGAGGAGAAGGGAAAGCCCAGGGAAGTGCCTCCTCCAAGGAGGGGCGTCTGACCTAGTGACTTCCTTACTCACAACCCTGCCCGGATGGAAGTGAGGCGACTTCTAGTTATCCTCATTAGGGATGTTCCTCCTGTCAGGAGGGCTGAGTAAGGCACAGGAAGGATTGTTCAAAGATTCATTTTGAGAAGTCAGAAGGAAATGGCAACCCACTCCAGTATTCTTGCCTGGATAATCCCATGGACAAAAGGGCCTGGTGGGCTACAGTCTGCAGGGTCGTAAAGAATCGGACACGACTGAGTGACTTCACTTTCAGAAAAGTCAAAGATGGAAAAGCTCTATACAGTCAGCAAAAAACAAGACCGGGAGCTGACTGTGGCTCATCGTGAACTCCTTCTCGCCCAGTTCAGACTGTAATTGAAGAAAGTGGAGAAAACAACTAGACCATTCAGGTATGACCTAAATCAAATCTCTTATGACTGTAAAGTGGAGGCGAGAAATAGATTTAAGGGACTAGATCTGATAGAGTGCCTGATGAACTATGGACAGAGGTTCATGACATTGTACAGGAGACAGGAATCAAGACCATGCCCATGGAAAAGAAATGCAAGAAAGCAAAATAGCTGTCTAAGGAGGCCTTACAAATAGCTGTGAAAAGAAGAGAAGTGAAAGACAAAGGAAAAGGAAAGATATTCCCATTTGAATGCAGAGTCCCAAAGAATAGCAAGAAGAGATGAGAAAGCCTTCTTCAGCAATCAGTGCAAACAAATAGCAGAAAACAACAGAATGGGAAGGACTAGAGATATCTTCAAGAAAATGAGTGATACCAAGGGAACATTTCATGTAAAGATGGGCTCGACAAAGAGCAGAAATGGTAGGGGCCTAACAGAAGCAGAAGATATTAAGAGGTAGCAAGAATACACAGAGGAACTATACGAAAAATATCTTCACAACCGAGATAATCAGGATGGTGTGATCACTCATCTAGAGCCAGACATCCTGGAATGCGAAGTCAAATGGGCCTTAGGAAGCATCACTACAAACAAAGCTAGTGGAGGTGATGGAATTCCAGTTGAGCTATTTCAAATCCTGAAAGATGATACTGTGAAAGTGCTGCACTCAATATGCCAGCTAATTTGGAAAACTCAGCAGTGGCCACAGGACTAGAAAAGGTCAGTTTTCATTCCAATTCCAAAGAAAGGCAATGCCAAAGAATGCTCAAACTACCGCACAATTGCACTCATCTCACACGCTAGTAAAATAATGCTCAAAATTCTCCAAGCCAGGCTTCAGCAATACATGAACTGCAAACTTCTAGGTGTTCAAGCTGGTTTTAGAAAAGGCAGAGGAACCAGAGATCAAATTGCCAGCATCTGCTGCATCATGGAAAAAGGAAGAGAGTTTCAGGAAAACAAAAACAAAAACAAAAACATCTATTTCTGCTTTATTGACCATGCCAAAGCCTTTGACTGTGTGTATCACAACAAACTGTAGAAAATTCTAAAAGAGATGGGGATACCAGACCACCTGACCTGCCTCTTGAGAAACCTATATGCAGGTCAGGAAGCAACAGTTAGATCTGGACATAGAACAACAAACTGGTTCCAAATAGGAAAAGGAGTCCGTCAAGGCTGTATATAGTCACCCTGCTTATTTAACTTATATGCAGAGTACATCATGAGAAACACTGGGCTGGAAGAAGCACAAGCTGGAATCAAGATTGCTGGGAGAAATATCAATAACCTCAGATATGCAGATGACACCACTCTTATGGCAGAAAGCCAAGAACTAAGAGCCTTTTGATGAAAGTGAAAGAGGAGAACGAAAAAGTTGGCTTAAAACTCAATATTCAGAAAAGGAAGATCATGGCATCTGGTCCCATCACTTTACAAATACATAGGGAAACAGTGGAAACAGTGGCTGACTTTATTTTTCTGGGCTTCGAAATCACTGCAGATGATGACTGCAGCCATGAAATTAAAAGCCACTTACTCCTTGGAAGGACAATCTGGACAGCATATTAAAAAGCAAAGACATCACCTTTTCAACAAAGGTCCATCTAATCAAGGCTATGGTTTTTCCAGTGGTCATGTATGGTTGTGAGAGTTGGACTATAAAGAACGCTGAGCACCAAAGAATTGATTCTTTTTAACTGTGGTGTTGGAGAAAACTTTTGAGAGTTCCCTGGACTGCAAGGAGATACAACCAGTCCATCCTAAAAGAGATCAGTCCTGAATATTCATTGGAAGGACTGATGCTAACGCTGAAACTCCGATACTTTGACCACCTGATGCTAAGAGTTAACTCACTGGAAAAGACCCTGATACTGGGAAAGAGTGAGGGCAGGAGGAAAAGGGTACGATAGAGGATGAGATGGTTGGATGGCATCACCGACTCAATGGACATGGGTTTGGGTGGACTCTGGGAGTCGGTGATGGACAGGGAGGCCTGACATGCTGTGGTTCACGGGGTCGCAAAGAGTCAGACAGTACTGAGCGACTGAACTGAATTAAATGGAGAGAATTCAAAAGTAACAATGGAGCTGACCATTTACAAGTTGGAATCAAGAATACAGAAGTGAAATTTGTGTGTGTGTGTGTGTGGTAGGGGAGCTTATTTAAATACTAATGAATGACAACCAAAGTTAAGAAAAAGATATTTCTCATTTAGCAGCATCTCTCAAACATTAGACTAGTGATGTTAGGGGTTCACATCCTTCATCTTATTTTATACTATCAATAAATCTTTGAAAGAGTATAATAAAAAAATCCATACTTCCCATACCCTCCCCTCTACAATCCATGACAGTGTGGTAGGCCATTGAATTTAAGTATCACCCTAAAGAGAAGGCACGGAGGGAAAACCTTCAGACTTGAAGTTTAAATAGTTAGTAACTGAATTCACCAAAATATTACTATTTTTTTGATGCAGCAGAAGAGGAAAAGAAAAGTAAAGAAAGATGTCATTTTAGTACACCTGAATACTTTTCTGGAAAATTCATAAATTTGCACATAATGTATCTGAAAACCTTATGAGCTGAACTTGGCAAGCAGCTCGTTCAGGGGGACTGAGCCTGAGAATTGGCCTCTGTACATAGAGAGGGTTCTGGGCATGGGAGGGTTTGCAGAACATGACAAAAGGAAAAAGCAAATCCTCCGTTATGAGATGTAGAGAGAAAATCTAGGCAAAGGGCATCCGAGTGAGAAAGTCACTTGCCTTGCTTTTGAAGGAGAGCCTTTGCCATAGGATTTAGGCTCAAAATTAGCCTGATGCCACAGGGGCACTTTTATTTTAGTGTTCAGAGCTCCTGGCTTTCTTTCTCACCTTACTTGAAGAGAATCGATCTTGAAGTCTGAGTCAGATCTGGGTTGGTCCTTTGGGTTTATTTGGCCCAGTTCAGGAAGTAGAGAGAATGGGACATGTGGTCCCACTGGTTATAACTGAAATCCTTCTGGTTTGTTCTTCTAAAACAACTCTCACCACTTTGAACATTAAAATATAATTTAAAATTTGCAATATTATCTATATGAAAATATTTATACAATATAATAAAATATTTCAGAGTAATACATTTGCACTTTGATAGTATTAAGTTTCCACTTCTTTCCTTGGGCAAACATCTTTAAGTCTCGGTTTTCAAGACAGATGAAGGATTCATCAACAAAGTGTTAGGCCTGCCCAGGTTGACTTCGGTCACTTTATACACAAACCCTCAGACAATTGTTCCCTTTTCTTTCTTTCACTAAGAATTAGATTCACAAGGAAGTTAGGAAAGAAAAGTCTCAGGAGAGACACAACACCTTCGACTCAAAAGGGACATCAGAAGCAAATATTCCAACATCTTAGTCATGTAGATATAACTTCTGGAGTATCCCTAAGCAAGGTCTGTCTCCCAGTCTCCCTTCCATTGGTCCATCTTTCTCAGGTCCTTAGGCTTTGTCCTAGGAATCTAAGGGGGAGTATACTTCCCAAAGGGATGCATTCTTAGTAACGTTAAAGAGTAGCTTAAATGTAACATAGGCCTTGAGTCAATAATGACTTTCTTAAACCTTTTCTTTGAATTTAAATAATATTCTACATTATCAGTTTTCAGTTCTATTCATTAGTTCATAGCTTTCCTTACTCCAAAATAAATTTAAAATACCATAGAAGCACACACACAAAACCATAGCACACCAACAGAAGTGAGAAGAAAATGAAAATAATGATGACAAAAAAAAAAAAAAGATGAGAAAAGTGGGTAATACAAAAATCTATAGGCTTTTTTTTGTCTACTTAAAATGGCTAGTCGTTATGGAGTGAATGTATCCTTCAAAAGTTCATATGTTGAAAGCCTAACTTTCAATATGATGGTATTAAGATGTGCATCCTCTCTGGGTGATTAAGTTATGAGGATGGAGCCCTTGTCAGTGAGATTAGTGTCCTTAGAAGAAGAAACACTGGAAAGCTTGCTTCCACTCTATTTTCTAACCTATGAAGACATGGAGAGAAGATGGCCATCTGTAAACCAGGAAAAGAATTCTCAGCCAAAGCCAACCATGCTGGTAACCTGATCTCAGATTTCCAGCCTCCGGACTTGTGACAAATTTATACATGTTGTTTAAGCCATCTTGTCCAAGTTTTTGAGTTGCAGCAGCCTGGTTGGAATAAGATAATAGTTATCAGATGCTATTCATATAGTTTCATGGGGAAATTTTATTTTCTTTGAATTCAGTGAATTGATGTAAATGAAGGTTGGTCCTGTAGTTTCCTTCTTTAACTTTGTCTCAGACTTCTATTTACAAATAGGCATATACTTTGGCCTTTTGTTTCTACTTGTAAATAGGTCCTGGGTATTTTCCATTTATATGTGTTCATTTTTCTCAAAATAGGACTTCATGATGTTGAGGTTAGGTGACATCAGAAGATTCTAAAGGAATAAATCTTTAAAATACAGTATTTATTTTCACAAGTATTTAATGAATTCTAAGCACTGTTACAAGAATTGGAATATATTCCTGAAATCATACAAAAACCTTGCCCTCCTGAAGCTCATATATTTCTATGAGCATTTCTCTTTCTGTAGTTTTTAGTGAGTTATACATTTGTATCACTGAGGGAACTTAAAGAAATATTGCTGTTTGTGTCCCTTTCCAAAATATTTGGTATACTTGGTCTGGAGTGTGGCCTGGGTGTCATCAGATTTAAAAATCTCCACAGGTGTTTTTAACATGCAGCCAAGAATTGAGAAACACTGTATTAGTATAAAAAAGGGCCATGTACGCAATATAAGGCAAATATTTTTTTACTGACTACTTTGTTAAAATCACTCTCATTTTTACTTATGGTATTTAAACTCTAGAAAAGTGAGACAAATTAAGAAACTTTTTTATGTGAGTTGTTGAATTGTTGAATTGAGAGGCTAGATATAAAACACCAAATGGATCAGTGACTATAAAGCTAAAAGATGGTAATGAAAGGAGAGCTTGAGAGTTGTATAAATATCTTCATCACATGGATGTTCCTTGGCCAAATCATCATACTGCATTTTGACAACCTATTCTTCTCTCAAATAACTCACATACATGACAGTAGAGTGTTTTGTTGCAAGTTTAAGTAACTGGACCTAAAAAGCTTTTTCTTCTGCATGTTTCCTTTAGCATCAAAGTTTTTCTTTACTGGAAGGCTGTAAACAAATGTCCAGGGCTATTGTGTTTGTTCCTGAGGATGGGGAGTGGATGCAGTACATGTATGAAATCTCTTAATACACAATTTCACATGCAGACCACATGCCAAGTCCCAAATCCAGGAAATTATAGGGCATCTATTTTTTAAATTGTGGACTTATGTTTGCGCTGGCAAGGTTGAAAATAGCTTTTTCTCCCCTCTCCCCTGTCACCCCCTACCCCAGGAAAAACAACAACAACAACACTTTTTAAAAAAAAAATTCTGAAAAATCTGACTTGGATGAACTGAGTTATCCGACTATGTCACCACCTCAGTCTTGTATCAGCACTCTTAATCACATGGAATCCTTCTTTGAAATGATGGCTGTTTTGGTTTGCATTTAAGTGTGTCTCCCTCCTGCTTATTTAGCTGGAGAGTCCCATGGACGGAGGAGCCTGACAGGCTATAGGCCATGGGGTCACAAAAGAGACCAACAAAACTTAGCAACTAAACAACAAGAAATGTATTAATGCATACCTGCACACGCATATACATGAAATGACACACCTAATCTAGTAAACTTCGGACACTGTATAATGCCAACACATTCCTATCATCATCATACCTCTCTGTTAGTTAGGTTTTTAAGGAAAAAATCTTATGCTGTGGTAAAGAGTATGGCCTGGATTCAAATTTGGATTCTGCCAGTTACTAGATCTGTTAATTGTGTCTAGTTACTAAACATCTCCGTGACTCATTTTTACAACTATAAAACAGAGAAGATATAATCAGTTCAGTTCAGCTCAGTCACTCAGTCGTGTCTGACTCTTTGCAACCCCGTGAACTGCAGCACGCCAGGCCTCCCTCTCCATCACCAACTCCCGGAGTTCACTCAGACTCACGTTCATCGAGTTGGTGATGCCATCCAGCCATCTCATCCTCTGCCATCCCCTTCTCCTCCTGCCCCCAATCCCTCCCAGCATCAGAGTCTTTTCCAATGAGTCAACTCTTCGCATGAGGTGGCCAAAGTACTGGAGTTTCAGCTTTAGCATCATTCCTTCCAAAGAACACCCAGGGCTGATCTCCTTTAGAATGGACTAGTTGGATCTCCTTGCAGTCCAAGAGACTATCAAGAGTCTTCTCCAACACCACAGTTCAAAAGCATCAATTCTTTGGCGCTCAGCTTTCTTCACAGCCCAACTTTCGCATCCATACATGACCACTGGAAAAACCATAGCCTTGACTAGATGGACCTTTTTTGGCAAAGTAATATCTCTGTTTTTCAATATGCTATCTAGGTTGGTCATAACAGTTCTTTCAAGTAGTAAGCATCTTTTAATTTCATGGCTGTGATTACCATCTGCAGTGATTTGGAGCCCCCAAAATAAAATCTAACACTGTTTCCACTGTTTTCCCATCTATTTCCCACGAAGTGATGGGACCAGATGCCATGATCTTAGTTTTCTGAATGTTGAGCTTTAAGCCAACTTTTTCACTCTCTTCTTTCACTTTCTTCAAGAGGCTTTTTAATTCCTCTTCACTTTCTGCCATAAGGGTGATGTCATCTGCATATCTGAGGTTATTGATATTTCTCCTGGCAATCTTGATTCCAGCTTGTGCTTCTTCCAGCCCAGAGTTTCTCATGATATAATCAGTAGGTGTCAATGAAAAATGTGGTACTTAGTAATAGTTGTATACGTATTTGTTGTTATTATTGCTATACCACTAGTAATATTTTTGGTTTGATATATTCCTTGAAACCAAATTGTGAAATTAACTGGCCAAAGAACATGCTATGCTACAGAGCAATGCCAAAATTGAACTTATTGTATTAAGAAGTTGTTATCAAATAAATTACAATTCTCATCAATATCATGTTATATTATTAAAGACTTAGTAGTGATAAGCCTCTAGTCATTATAAAAGTAGAATTAAGCTCTGCTTTAGCAAATGTGGATATATATTTATTATTTGAAATTTCACAGATTAAAATTAAAATTAAATACCTTCAGTACCATACCTTCAGTTCAGTTCAGTTCAGTGGTTCAGTCGTGTCTGACTCTTTGTGACCCCATGGACTGCAGCACTCCAGGCCTCCCTGTCCATCACCAGCTCCTGGAGTTTACTCAAACACATGTCAACTGAGTTGGTGATGCCAACCAAACATCTCATCCCCTGTCATCCCCTTCTCCCACCTTCAATATTTCCCAGCATCAGGGTCTTTTCCAGTGAGTTAGTTCTTCCCATCAGGTAGCCAAAGTATTGGAGTTTCAGTCCTTCAAATGAATATTCAGAATGGATTTCCTTTGGGATAAACTGTTTGGATCTAATTGCTGTCCAAGGGACTCTCAAGTGTCTTCTCCAGCACCAGAATTCAAAGGCATCAATTCTTTGATGCTCAGCTTTCTTTACAGCCTAAATTTAACATCCATACATGACCACTGGAAAAACCATAGCTTTGAATAGATGAACATTTGTTGGCAAAGGAATGTCTGTGGTGTTTAATAAGCTGTTAAGGTTGGTCATAGCTTTTCTTCCAAGGAACAAGCATCTTTTGATTTCATGGCTGCAATCACCATCTGCATTGATTTTTGAGCCCCCAAAATAAAAAGTCTGACTCTGTTTCCACTGTTTCCCCATCTATTTGCCATGCAGTAATGGAACCAGATGTCATGATCTTAGTTTTCTGAATGTTGAGTTTTAAGCCAAATTTTTCACTCTCCTCTTTCACTTTTATTTATTTTTTTCATATTTTATTATTATTATTATTTTTTTTTTTACTTAGAATATTGTATTGGTTTTGCCATACATCAACATGAATCCACCATGGGTGACATGTGTTCCCAATCCTGAAAAAAGAGACTCTTTACTTCTTCACTTTCTGTCATAAGGGTGGTGTCATGTGCATATCTGAGGTTATTGATATTTCTCTCAGTAATCTTGATCTAACGTGTGCTTCATCCAGCCCAGCATTTCTCATGATGTACTCTGCATATAAGTTAAATAAGCAAGGTGACAATATACAGCCTTGACACACTCCTTTTCCTATTTGGAACCAGTCTGTTGTTCCATGTCCAGTTCTAACTGTTGCTTCCTCACCTGCATACAGGTTTCTCAAGAGGCAGGTCAGGTGGTCTGGTATTCCCATCTCTTTCAGAATTTTCCACAGTTTGTTGTGATCCACACGGTCAAAGGCTTTGTCATGGTTAATAAAGCAGAAATAGATGTTTTTCTGGAACCCTCTCACATTTTCGATGACCCAACGGATGTTAGCAATTTGATCTCTGGTTGCTCTGTCTTTTCTAAATCCAGCTTGGTCATCTGGTGTTCACAGTTCACATAGTGTTGAAGCCTAGCTTGGAGAATTTTGAGCATTACTACTAGCATGTGAGATGAGTGCAATTTTGCGGTAGTTTGAGCATTCTTTGCATTGCCTTTCTTTGGGCTTGGAATGAAAACTGACATTTTCCCATCCTGTGGCCACTGCTAAGTTTTCCAAATTTGCTGGCATGTTGAATGTAACACTTTCACAGCATCATCCTTTAGGATTTGAAATAGCTCAACTGGAATTCCATCACTTCCACTAGCTTTGTTTGTAATGTTGCGTCTTAAGGCCCACTTGAATTTGCATTCCAGAATGTCTGGCTCTAGGTGAGTGATCATACCATCATGATTATCTGAGTCATAAAGATTTTTGTATTATTCTCCTGTGTATTCTTGCTAGCTCTTCTTAATATCTTCTGCTTCTGTTAGGTCACATGAAAAGTTCCCTTCATGTCTCTAATTTTCTTGAAGAGATCTCTAGTCTTTCTCATTCTATTGTTTTCCTTTATTTCTTTGATTGGTCACTGAGGAAGGCTTTCATATCTCTACTTGCTATTCTTTGGAACTTTGCATTCAAATGGGCATATCTTTCCTTTTCTCCTTTGCCTTTCACTTCTCTTCTTTTCTTAGCTGTTTTAATGCCTTCTTCAGACAACCATTTTGCCTTTTTCATTTCTTTTTCTTGGGGATGGTCTTGATCACTGCCTCCTGTATTATGTCACAAACCTCTTCAGGCACTCTGACATAGTTCTGTGTTAGGCATAGTTCTTCAGGCACTCTATCAGATCTAATCCCTCGAACCTATTTGTCACTTCCACTGAATAGTTGTAAGGTATTTGACTTAGGTCATACCAGAATGGTCCAGTGATTTTCCTTACTTTCTTCAATTTAAGTCTGAATCTGGCAGTAAGTTCATGATCTAAGCCACAGTCAGCTCCCAGTGCTGTTTTTGCTGACACTATAGAGCTTCTACATCTTTGGCTAAAAAGAATATAATCAATCTGATTTTGGTACTGACCTTCTGGTGATGTCCATATATAAGTCTTCTCTTGTGTTGTTGAAAGAGAGTATTTGCTATGATCAGTGCGTTCTCTTGGCAAACTCTGTTACCCTTTGCTCTGCTTCACTCTGTACTCCAAGGCCAAATTTGCCTGTTACGCCAGGTATTTCTTGACCTCCTACTTTTTCATTCCAGTCCCCTATAATGAAAATAACATTTTTGGGGGTGCTAGTTCTAGAAGGTCTTGTAGTTCTTCATAGAACCGTTCAACTTCAGCTTCTTCAGCATCATTTTATGGGGCATAGACTTGGATTACTGTGATACTGAATATTTTGCCTTGGAAATAAATAAAGATCATTCTGTCATTTTTGGGATTTCATCCAAGTACTGCATTTCAGACTCTTTTGTTGACAATGATGGCTACTCCACTTCTTCTAAGGAATTCTTGCCCAGAGGAGTAAATACAATCAGTCATCTGAGTTAAATCCACCCATTCCAGTCCATTATAGTTCTCTTGATTCGTAAAATGTCAATATTCATTCTTGCCACCTCCTGTTTGACCACTTTCAATTTACCTTAATTCATGGGCCTAACATTCAGGTTCCTATGCAATATTGCTCTTTACAGCATTGGACTTTACTTCCATCACCAATCGCATACACAACTGGGTGTTGTTTTTGCCTTGGCTCTGTCTCTTCATTCTCTCTGGAGTTATTTCTCCACTGATATTCAATAGCCTATTGGGCACCTACCGACCTGGGGAGTTCATTTTTCAGTGTCCTATTTTTTTGCCTTTTCATAGGGTTTTCAAGGCAAGAATCCTGAAGTGGTTTGCAATTCCCTTCTCCAGTGGACCACGTTTTGTCAGAACTCTCCATCATTACTTGTCTGTCTTGGGTGCCCCAACATGTCCAAGGGCAGAGAAGCCCCAGCTAGACGGTAGGTGCTGGGGCAGCGCCTGATAGAGCTGGAGTGACTCTGAGGAGATACCCAATGTCTATGGGCACAGGTGAGGCCCCAAAAGGATGGTAGGAGGGGCAAAACTGCGTTTAGAATCAAACCCCATACCCCCAGAGAAACTCAGAGGGCTCAAACATACCTTGCACACACCAGGACCCAGAGACCCCACAGACACTGAGACAGAACTGTGTGTGGGTGTCTCCTGAGGAGGTACGTGTCAGCAGCAGACTGCTGAGGGGGCAGGGGCTCTGCGTGCAGTAGACCTGGGTATGGCATAAGCTCTTTGGAGGTGGTTGCCATTAACTAACCATAGAGCCACCAGAACTTGCACAGGACTGGGAAATAGACTCTGGGAGAGCACAAAAAGAACCTTGTGTGCACCAGGACCCAGGAAAAGGAGCAGTGACCCCACAGGAGCCTGATCCAGACTTGCCCGGGAGGGTTCAGGCATCTCCAGTGGAGGTGTGAGTCGGTGGTGGCCTGCTGCAGGGTTGGGGGCACTGAGTGTACCAGAGCCTGCATGAGACTTTTTGAAGGAAGTCACCCTTATCTTCATTATCTCCAGCACAGTTTGGCCTCAGGTCAAATAACAGGGAGGGAGCACAGAAAACTGGATTAGAGATTTACTGAGCATGGCCCCGCCCATCAGAACAAGACCTAGTTTCCCCCTCAGTCAGTTTCTCCCTTCAGGAAGTTTCCATAAGCCTCTTATCCTTCTCCATCAGAGGGCAGACAGACTGAAAACCACAATCACAGAAAACTAACCAATCTGATCATATGGACTACAGCCTTGTGTAACTCAATGAAACTATGAACCATACCTTGAAAGTAAAAGTGGAAGTGGAAGTGAAGTCGCTCAGTCGTGTCCGACTCTTTGCGACCCCGTGGACTGTAGTCCACCGAGCTCCTCTGTCCATGGGCATCTCCAGGCAAGAGTACTGAAGTGGGTTGCCATTTCATTCTCCAGGGGATCTTCCCGATCCAGGGATCGAACCCAGTTCTCCCGCATTGCAAGCAGACGCTTTAACCTCTGAGCCACCATGGGAGGCTAAAATGCCATAAATACACATACACATAATAATACAAATGACTGTTCTATATCACAGCATGATCAAGTTAATATGCTATTGACTCAAGTTAAATAACATTTAGTTAATAGTTTTCCATTTATCAGTACATGCAGAATATCTCATTTATGCCAGTTTTTTTAATGCTAGTGTTAAGAATTAATGATTTGTAAATATAACAATTATGTTCAATGTTATTTATATTTATAAAATGGATTTTTGGAAGTAAAATCGCTGGCTCAAAAAATATGTACATCTAAAAATTTATTAGCTACTACTAAAATATCTTCCAAAGAGACAATACAAATTTATACTTCCAACAGGAACGTGTGAATGCTTACACTGTCTATAATAAACTTTCTTTTTCTGAACTAAGAGAGAAAAATTGATATCACAAAATTTTGATGTGCTTTTCTTTCAATAATTGTGTTGGTTATTTAAAACTTTATGTAAGGGTTATGTGTGTGCATAGATTGCTTATTCATATCCTTAACTCATTTTAAAAATTGAGGCTTTTAACCTGTTTTCATCTTAAACTTATTTATCCATATTAATGATCACCCATATTAACAGCTGGAGTCCTTCAGAAATTCTTAGATGCTTTAGAGGATGGCATTAAGTTTTGTCAATATTGATTTTCAGATAAGGAGAGTTAGAAATAAGGAACTTTGTTAAGAGATAGGGAAAGGTCACATAAAGTGATAGCTAAAAGTAACAGGGATATTTTTTCCTTTTCATCAAATAATTAATGCCCCGTTCACACAGTGGAGAATATCTGTGAAAAAATTTCATCATTTTCCTCTTAAAGTTCAGCAGGATGATGCACCTTTACTTATTTTTTGAGTACTTTTTAGTTAGGTATTTAAATTTATTCTTTCCATCCATTTGTACAGCTTCTGTGCTAAAATATACAAGGTCAGCAAAATACATCAAAGAGATTCAAAATATTGTTTCAGTTTTGACCTCTGGATATTTGAATAGATCATTTTTATGTACTCTGGTCTTAGATAAATGTTTCTTTCAAAATAAACTTCTATATCTTTCAGATTTGGTAAAGCAGTTAATTCAAGGCTATTAGCAACTTTCAGAAAAAAAATATTATGCCTGCTCTGACTTACTCATTAGATATATTTCCTCTGGAACATATTAAACAGTATATTCTCAAGACAAAATATTATGTAACTATAAATATAATACACAATGATAATCATATGAAGGCAGATATAAATAGACATTTTAAAGTTAGGAATAATTTTATTTTAGAGTATTCAGAAGAGATTGATTTAAACAAATAATGCTATACAAGCCACGTAGTCAAACATAACATTTAAAAATATATTTAGAAATTGAAATGTCATGTGAGAGATTTAACTTGACTAATTCTTTGCAGACCAGGTATTTTTGAGACAGACCTCCATTTATTGATATGATCCTCTTTATAGTCAAATATAGCATTGATTTTAAGTTCTCAGAAGAAACAATATAATCTCATATATGAATCTCCTTTTATATGAAGACATTTCTGGTCCACTCTCAGAAAGTTTATTGCAACCTTCTCCTCAAGAAATGATGATAAGTTTGAAGAAAAGTATTCACATGATCCAAATATGATTCCTTTAAAGAAATAAGCCATCCTGTTTTTGAAAGGGTACCAGTTTTTTTGAGGAAGTGAGATCATACACTAAAAATAGCTTTTTGAAGTTTAATAGCAATAGATTATGCATTTTATTTTCTTTTAAAAATGTAAATAATGTTTTAATACAAAGGCAGAAAAGTGAAGAAAAACTCAACAAGCTTCTAAGATGTGTTGAATACTGCTGGGCTGTGCACCACAGTGTGAGTGGCAAAGCTTTGGAGCACTTTTTACTTTTGGAGTCAAAGTGTGCATCCTAACACATACCCAGATGGGAAAGTGGGATGAATACACTATGCATAAATCTCCTAATCTGTAAATGGGATCTTGATGAGTTTACCTTTATAAGTTTATTGGAAGGATTACATGAGTAAATACGCCTAAAGTCCATTTAATAGTCCCTGACAGGTGGTAGAAATTCTTGACACTATCATTTAAATTATTATTTATTTCTAATTAAGCAAAAATATGCTATAATATTATTGCACCCTTTGTGATATTACTGCACCCTAATAGCAGAAAGTGAAGAAGAACTAAAGAGCCTCTTGATGAAAGTGAAAGAGGAGAGTGAAAAAGTTGGCTTAAAACTCAACATTCAGAAAACTAAAATCATGGCATCTGGTCCCATCACTTCATGGCAAATGGATGGGGAAACAGTGGAAACAGTGGCTGATTTTATTTTTCTGGGATCCAAAATCACTGCAGATGGTGATTGTAGCCATGAAATTAAAAGATGCTTACTCCTTGGAAGAAAAGTTATGACCAATCTAGACAGCATATTAAAAAGCAAAGACATTACTTTGCCAACAAAGGTCCGTCTACTCAAGGCTATAGTTTTTCCAGTGGTCTTGTACAAATGTGAGATTTGGATTATAAAGAAAGCAAGTGCTGAAGAATTGATGCTTTTGAGCTGTGATGTTGGAGTAGACTCTTGAGAGTCCTTTGGACTGCAAGGAGATCCAACCAATCCATTCTAAAGGATATCAGTCCTGAGTGTTCATTAGAAGGACTGATGTTGAAGCTGAAACTGCAATACTATGGCCATCTGATGCAAATAACTCATTCATTGTAAAAGACTCTGATGCTGGGAAAGATTGAAGGTGGGAGGAGAAAGGGATGACAGAGGATGAGATGGTTAGATGGCATCACCGACTCAATGGACATGTGTTTGAGTAAACTCTAGAAGTTGGTGATGGACACGGAGGCCTGGTATGCTGCAATCCATGGTGTCATAAAGAAGTGGACATGACTGAGTGACTGAACTGAAGTGATGCTGTGATATGGACATAGAAATGATACAGCAGTGATACACTTCTACCCTCATCAGAGTCATTAGAAATAATCTAAGCAAAATCCCTTGTTTATAGTCTCAGGGTTCAGATTGGTTAAATGACAGAAGAAGAAGCATATATTAATCTCCTGGTATATAGACCGCTGGGCTTCTCTGGTGGCTCAGCAGTTTAAGGATCCCCCTGCTCGTTCAGGAGATGTGGGTTCAGTCCCTGGGTTGGGAGGATCCCCTGGAGCAGGGAATGGCTGCCCACGCTGGTATTCTTTCCTGGGAAATCCTATGAGCAGAAGTAGCCTGTGTAACAGTCTATGGGGTTACAACAGAGTCGAACATGACTCCCTATAGTCTATGGAATTACAAGTCAAACATGACTTAGCGACTAAACGACAGCAGCATACATACTGTTGCTTGTTGCCATTGTTGCTGTTGCCATGTGGGGACACCCAAGATGGGCGGGTCATGGTGGAGAGTTCGGGCAAAATGTGGTCCACTGGAGAAGGGACTGGCAAACCACTTCAGTATTCTTGCCTTGAGAACCCCATGAACAGTATGAAATAAAACAAAAATTACCAAGAGACAAGTCATAGTCTCTGTCAGCTAGAAACCCAGACATTTCCTCAAAGTGGCATAAGAGCAATTTGCTATTATGCTTCTGTTTGCTACACTAGTGATACACTGCTACCTTCAAAAGTAGAAGCTATATCCCTGATGTTGTATTTTCTTTGAATAAGATAGAGAACTGGAAAAAAATAAGGTGGATGGGATTCTTTTCAAGCTCCTGCAACACATGCATTGATGGTCTTTGCTTACAAGAATGTCATTGAACATGAATGAAGCAGACATATTATGACTGGAAAAGTGGGTGAGGAAAAATGTAACTTCTCTGAAGCCTGGTAGCTCAGTTGGTAAAGAATCCACCTGCAATGCAGGAGATCCTCGTTCAATTCCTGGGTCAGGAAAATCTACTGGAGAAGGGATACGCTACCCACTCCAGTATTCTTGGGCTTCCCTTGTGGCTTAGCTGGGAAAGAATCCACCTGCAGTGTATGAGACCTGGGTTCAATCCCTGGGTTGGGAAGATTCCCTGGAGAAGGGAAAAGCTACCTAGTCCAGTATGCTGGCCTGGAGAATTCCATGGACTGTATAGTCCATGGGGTCACAGGAGCTGGACACACAACATAGTTACTTTTCCTTTCACTCTCTGCAGCCAGAGGGTGCTTCTATGGCTCAAGGATATAACATGGCACTGTTGTAAAAAGCATTGGTGTTCAAGTGCCTGCATAAATCTAAAAACCAGAAAGAACAAAAGCTGCTTCTTTTTTTTCTTATTCCTTTATAATAGCAACTGGTCTTTACTCTCCAGAAAAGATAATTTCCACTAAGATTGACTGGATTGATCTCCTTGCTGTCCAAGGGACTCTCAGGAGTCTTCTCCAGCACCACAGTTGGAAGGCGTCAATTCTTTGGCACTCTGCCTTCTTTACAGTTAAGCTCTCACAACCATATGTGACCACAGGAAGACCGTAGCCTTGATGATACAGACCTTTGTCAGCAGAGTCTCTGCTTTTCAACACACTGTCTAGGTTTGTTATAACTTTCCTGCCAATAAGCAATTGTCTTCTTATTTCATGGCTGGAATCACCATCTGCACTGACTTTAGAGCCCAAGAAGTGATTTCATAGCCCAAGGATAATGCTTTAAGAGTTACTAAATAATTACTGGGGTCAGGTACTGTATTTAGCATTGAAGAAGGTGCAGATATATAGATAAAGCAAAGTTCAGCTTCCAAGAGATTCACAAACTATAAAAGTATACAAGGCTACTCACATTTAGTTACTTCTAAGGAACAATGAGATAATTATTACAAAAGAACTATTGGTAGTATTCTGAGGTGAAAGTCAGTTTTTCAGGAGAATCTTCCAGAAGGAAGGGATACTTAAACTTACCTAGAAGATAGGAAAGAATATTAATATATAAACAGAGGGGAGCATATCAGATGGAGTGTAGATGACAAAGAGAAAGTCCTGGGAAAGTTCTGGTTACTCAGACACTCACATTTTGGCGTCAGCATAAATTGTATAGCTAATGATGTGAGAGGAGGGCATTTCAATACCAGGTCTTAAGGAAATGTGCTTGTTGTGCTAAAGAATTTAGAAGAGACCTTGCTGATGGGAAAGACTGAAGGCAAAAGGAGAAGGGGTAGCAGGGGATGAGATGGTTAGAAGCATCACTGACTCGATGGATATGAATTTGAGCTAATTCTTAGAGATAGGGGAGGGCAGAGGATGTGCCCATGGTGTGCTGCAATCCATGGGCTCACAAAGAGTTGGACAAAATTTATCGACTAAACAACAGCAAAGAATTTGGACTGTCTTTCTTCTAATAGAAATGGGGAAACACTAAAAGATTTTACACAACAAAGGTGACATATCAGAATTGTGTTTCCTGGGCAAGCCCAGATGAACTGGTGGATCTGGGACAAAGATTAGTGAAAATACAAGCGGGAAGGACAGGATAATCTGTGGCTGTAGGCTTCTTCCTGCTTTATGATATGTCAGAAGGCTGAGACTAAATAACCCTTAGTTACTATATAAATCTCATTTCCATGTAACCCCGATGTCATATCTATTAAACTCTATGATTAAAATCTATTTTCCACTCTGTCAGCACGACAGAGTAAATATGTAGTATAGAAACTGTGGTGTGAGCACCATCTGAAAAACAGCTTTGCTGTATTCTGGATCTAGACAGAAGTTTACCTCTTAGTCAAATCTAACGGGAAAAGAACATCGGCTGTGACAGAAGGTATTGTGTTTCTAATGGTAACAACTAGTAAGGAAATTATTTTAATCAGTCAAACTTGATGAAAGTCAGAGGAGAGACTGAAAACAATATAGTAAGAAGTTTATAAGATTTAAGGATCAATTAGTACATTAAAAGGCTAGCATTTTTTTTTTTTTGCATCATGTACCTATCTAATATTAGCCTAAATTATAGACTTTTTATTTCATTTATATAAAGCAAAAAGATTTGTTTTAAATCTGGGGTCAGAGGAACTATATGAAATCTTGATGACTTGTCAAAAACCATTTTGGCATATCTTTCAATTAGTTCTTCAGTTCCATTCAGTTCAGTCGCTCAGTCATGTCCGACTCTTTGTGACCCCATGATTCACAGCACGTCAGGCCTCCCTGCCCATCACCAGCTCCCGGAGTTCACCCAAACTCATGCGCATCGAGTTGGTGATGCCATCCAGCTATCTCATCCTCTGTCATCCCCTTCTCCTCATGCCCCCAATCCCTACCAGCATCGGAGTCTTTTCCAATGAGTCTTAACACAGTTCTATTTCATAGTTGCTATTAACTCCTACTTCACAGATGAGGAAACAGTCTTGGAAATAAAAGCATTTTTCTGTATTCATACAGTTAGCAAATAACAGAGCCAAAGCTAGAACCAGATTTATGGGCTCTAAATCCTATATTTAAAATGTTCACTCATGTTGCCTCAAACTCCGTTAATCTATTTTGCAAAAGAATTATAAGGCAGGTTATTTCAGTCATTGAATTTGAGTCTGAGTAGCCGAGTTTATGTTTGGGCTCTGCTCCTGAGCTAACTTGGTGTGAACATATATGAACTGGTAATTATTTCTGGACTTCTTTGAAAAGGTCATGGTCTGTATCACCTGCCTTGTGGATACTGCTAGACTAATGGAAAAACTTGGTATCATCTTGATCTTGGGTGATGTCAGCCTGCAGCAGCTAGAAGTGAAGATTTGTTCCCAGGCAGAGATTGAAGTTGGTGAACACTGAATCCTAGCCACAAGACCATTGGCCCTTTGCTTTGCAGAAAAGAATCCCTACAAAGACAGAAAATAGTGAAACAAGTAGAGAATTTATTAGCAGGAAAAAAGAGTACAGCACGTGTAGATAGATACATGGGTAGATTCAGAAATAATTGCTCCTTTGTGATAGTTTAATAGCTTAAATCACATTTATGGAGCATTTCTTCTGGATTTCCTTTAACCAGTCATCTAGCTTTGCCTGGTTCAGAGTTTGTATTTTATTTATCTCAGAGTCCTTCCATGAGTGTGCATGCATCTCTCCACCAAGATGGACTCTAGCAAAGAGGCCTATGAGTAGGTCGACATCACTTACTATGAGGTGATGTTCCCTCTCTTTTGACCTCCAAGGAGCCTTTCTGTGCATGTGTAGTTGAAGAGGTCTCCTGACTCTGAGAATAAGAAATATACGTGGTCTCTTCTATCTGGGCAGGGCCCAGCCTCCTCCTTTGATTGTCCTGCTGTTTTTGTCTTAGAGTATACAGAAAATGAACTCCAACTCTTTGCCCTGGGAGCTCATCTACATCTTGCCTCAAACTCATCTTGCAGTGTCAGTTAAGCTTAATATTATATAAATAATATCAATGTCTAATATTTCATTAAACATTAATGATAATAATAAGAATATTGACTGGGTTTTGTGAAGTTTATATATTGCTATTAGTATGTTGCTATTGGTTCTTATGTTTATATAGAGTTTTTTCCGTCTGTCCAAAGCATACACAATATTAATTTAGAGGCAGAAAACCAAATGTAAATGGTAGATAAGAAGCAGCTTGGGATATTGGTAACCATTTGGTTTATAAGTCTCATAGACTTGGTTTGATTGTCAACTCAGACAACCCTGGCTGTATGTATGCAGGTAAATTACCTAACTTGAAATATTTCCATATTTACAAAATGAGGATATTAAAATATGTGGTTAAAGTTGTTTTGAGGATCTGAGATCCTGTACTTAAAAAATCTGGCAAATAGTGAAAAGCAGATACTACCATAGTTACCAAATTAATTTTCTATTTAATTTCCTTTTGTAGATGAAACTGTCACAATGATGTGGCAAAGGAGATAGCTTTGGCACAGAATATTTTATTTTCCTTCTGAAAAATTAATAACTAAGATAACTAAAAATTAATAACAACTAAGGGCCAAACTTCATAATGTCCACATTGTCAAGTCATTTCTTGACATTTACTATCATGTAAGTCCTAAGAAATGTAAAATTATATACTGACCAAAAAAGAAAAAAAGGAGGTAATGTGTTCATGTGGTTGAGGTTCCTTTACTACAAAGCAGTCTTATGTTTAGATACAAAAATGATAAGAGATTTTTGAGATCACACGTATATAGAAACTTTGTATATTACTTAATTTATAATCTGTTATAGGACTCATACTCTCTCAGAAATAATGTGAAAGGAAGTAATCAACAATAAAATTAACCAAAAGACAAACTCCTTTGAAGATTGCTCATATACGTTCTCAAGATCATAAAATAAATAATCTCAGGTCAGACCACTTAGTTTTATTCTGGCTTTTTTTCTGCTGCTTACATGAGGTTCTGTCTTCTCATTCTTTCTGAAGCTATTTCTCCACTGATCTCCAGTAGCATATTGGGCACCTACCAACCTGGGAAGTTCAGTGTCCTATCTTTTGCCTTTTTATGCTGTGCATGGGATTCTCAAGGCAAGAATACTGAAGTAGTTGGCTATTCCCTTCTCTAGTGGACAATATTTTGTCAGAACTCTTCACCATGACCAGTCTGTCTTGGGTGGCCCTACGTGTCATGGCTCATAGTTTCATTGAGTTACACAGGCTGTGGTCCATATGATCAGATTAGTTAGTTTTCTGTGATTGTGGTTTTCAGTCTAGCTGCCCTCTAATGGAGAAGGATAAGAGGCTTATGGAAACTTCCTGAAGGGAGAAATTGACTGAGGGGGAAACTAGGTCTTGTTCTGATGGGCAGGGCCATGTTCAAAAATCTCTAATTCAGTTTTCTGTTGAAGGGAGACTGTGCTCCTTCCCTTTTATTTGACCTGAGGCTAGAGATAATGAAAATAAGGGCGACCTCCTTCAAAGGTCTAATGCAGGCTCTGGTACACTCAGTGCTCCCAACCCTGCAGCAGGCCACCACCAACCCACACCTCCACTGGAGATGCCTGAACCCTCCCGGGCAAGTCTGGATCAGGCTCCTGTGGGGTCACTGCTCCTTTTCCTGGGTCCTGGTGCATACAAGTTTCTTTTTGTGCTCTCCCAGAGTCTGTTTCCCAGTCCTGTGTAAGTTCTGGTGGCTCTATGGTGGGTTAATGGCGACCACTACCAAAGAGCTTATGCCATACCCAGGTCTACTGCACACAGAGCCCCTGCCCCCTCAGCAGTCCGCAGCTGACACGTACCTCCTCAGGAGACACCCACACACAGTTCTGTCTCAGTGTCTGTGGGGTCTCTGGGTCCTGGTGTGCACGAGGTATGCTTGAGCCCTCTGAGTTTCTCTGGGGGTATGAGGTTTGATTCTAAGCACGATTTCGCCATTTCTACCATCCTTTTGGGGCTTCACCTGTACCCATGGAAATGGGGTATCTCCTCTCAGTCACTCCAATGCTGCACTGGAAAACAATAGAATGGGAAAGACTAGATATCTCTTTAAGAAAATTAGAGACACTATGGGAATCTTTCATGCAAAGATGGGCATAATAAAGGACAGAAACAGTATGGACCTTAAAGAATCAGAAGATATTAAGAAGAGATGGCAACAATACACAGAAGAACTATATGAAAAGATCTTCGTGACCCAGATAATCATTATGGTGTGATCACTCACCTAAAGCCAGACATTCTGGAATGCAAAGTCAGTGGGAAGCATCAAATGGGAGAAATAGAGGAAAAGAACAGAATGGGAAAGACTAGAGATCTCTTCAAGAAAATTAGAGATATCAAGGGAACATTTCATGCAAAGATGGGCTCGATAAAGGACAGAAATGGTATGGACCTAACAGAAGCAGAAGATATTAGGAAGAGGTGGCAAGAATGCATGGAAGAACTGTACAAAAAGATTGTCACTACCCAGATAATCATGATGATGTGATCACTCATCTAGAGCCAGACATCTTGGAATGTGAATTCAAGGGGGCCTTAGAAAGCATCACTATGAACAAAGCTAGTGGAGGTGATGGGATTCCAGTGGAGCTGTTTCAAATCCTGAAAGATGATGCTGTGAAGGTGCTGCACTCAATATGCCAGCAAATTTGGAAATCTCAGCAGTGGCCACAGGACTGCAAAAGGTCAGTTTTTCATTCCAATTCCAAAGGAAGGCAATGCCAAAGAATGCTCAAACTACTGCACAATTGCACTCATCTCACATGCTAGTAAAGTAATGCTCAAAACTGTCCAAGCCAGGCTTCAGCAATACGTGAACCGTGAACTCCCTGATGTTCAAGCTGGTTTTAGAAAAGGCAGAGGAACCAGAGATCAAATTGCCAACATCCGCTGGATTATGGAAAAAGCAAGAGAGTTCCAGAAAAACATCTATTTCTGCTTCATTGCCTATGCCAAAGCCTTTGACTGTGTGGATCACAATAAACTTTGGAAAATTCTGAAAGAGATGGAAATACCAGACTACCTGACCTGCCTCTTGAGAAATCTGTATGCAGGTCAGAAAGCAACAGTTAGAACTGGACATGTAACAACAGACTGGTTCCAAATAGGAGAAGGAGTGTCTCAAGGCTGTATATTGTCACCCTGCTTATTTAACTTCTATGCAGAGTATATCATGAGAAACACTGGGCTGGAAGAAACACAAGCTAGAATCAAGATTGCGAGGAGAAATATCAATAACCTCAGATATGCAGATGACACCATCCTTATGGCAGAAAGTGAAGAGTAGCTAAAGGGTCTCTTGATGAAGGTGAAAGAGGAGAGTGAAAAAAATTGGCTTAAAGCTCAACATTCAGAAAATGAAGATCATGGCATCTGGTCCCATTACTTCATGGCAAATAGATGGAGAAACAGTGGAAACAGTGTCAGACTTTATTTTTTTAGGCTCTAAAACCACTGCAGATGGTGACTGCAGCCATGAAATTAAAAGACACTTACTCCTTGGAAGAAAAGTTATGACCAACCTAGATAGCATATTCATAAGCAGAGACATTACTTTGCCGACTAAGGTCCGTCTAGTCAAGGCTATGGGTTTTCCTGTGGTCATGTATGAATGTGAGAGTTAGACTGTGAAGAAGGCTGAGTGCCAAAGAATTGATGCTTTTGAACTGTGGTGTTGGAGAAGGGTCTTGAGAGTCCCTTGGACTGCAAGGAGACCCAACCAGTCCATTCTGAGGATCAGCCCTGGGTGTTCTTTGGAAGGAATGATGCTAAAGCTGAAACTCCAGTACTTTGGCCACCTCTTGCGAAGAATTGACTCATTGGAAAAGACTCTGATGCTGGGAGGGATTGGAGGCAGGAGGAGAAGGAGACAACCGAGGATGAGATGGCTGGATGGCATCACCAACTCGATGGACGTGAGTCTGAGTGAACTCTGAGAGATGGTGATGGACAGGGAGGCCTGGCATGTTGCGATTCATGGGGTTGCAAAGAGTCGGACATGACTGAGCGACTGAACTGAACTGAACTGAACTGAAGGAAGTATCACTATGAACAAGGCTAGTGGAGTTAATGGAATTCCAGTTGAGGTATTTCAAATCCTAAAAGATGATGCTGTGAAAGTGTTACACTCATTATGCCAGCAAATTTGGAAAACTCAGCAGTTGCTACAGGACAGGAAAAGGTCAGTTTTCATTCCAATTCCAAAGAAAGGCAATGCCAAAGAATGCTCCAACTACCATACAGTTGCACTCATCTCACACATTAGCAAAATAATGCTCAAAATTCTCCAAGCTAGATTTCAACAGTACGTGAACTGTGAACTTGCAGATATTCAAGCTAGATTTAGAAATGGCAGAGGAACGAGAGATCAAATTGCCAACATTTGTTGGATCATTGAAAAAGCAAGAGAGTTCCAAAATAACATCTATTTCTGCTTTATTGACTATGCTAAAGCCTCTGACTGTGTGGATGGCAACAAACTATGGAAAATTCTTAAAGAGATAGGAATGCCAGACCCTCTTACCTAACTTTGGAGAAATCTGCATGCAGGTCATGAAGCAACAGTTAGAACTGGACATGGAACAACAGACTGGTTCCAGATCGGGAAAGAAGTATGTCATGACTGTATATTGTCACTCTGCTTATTTTACTTATATGCAGAGTACATGATGAGAAATGTACTAGATGAAGCACAAGCTGGAATCAAGATTGCCCAGAGAAATATCAATGGTCTTAGATATGCAGATGATGCCTCCCTTATGGCAGAAAGTGAAGAAGAAATAAAGAGCTTCTTGATAAAGGTGAAAGAGGAAAGTAAAAAAGTTGGCTTAAAACTCAAGATTCAGAAGACTAAGATCATGGCATCCAGTCTCATCACTTCATGGCAAATAGATGGAGAAACAATGGAAACAGTGACAGACTTTGTATTTTTGGGCTCCAAAAATCACTGCAGATGGTGATTGCAGCTGTGAAATTAAAAGATGCTTGCTCCTTGGAAGAAAAGCTAGCCCAACCTAGATAGCATATTAAAAAGAGAGACATTACTTTGTCAACAAAGGTGCCTCTAGTCAATGCTGTGGTTTTTCCAGTAGTCATGTATAGATGTTGGAGCTGGATTATAAAGAAAGCTGAGTGCTGAAGAATAGATGCTCTTGAGCTGTGGTATTGGAGAAGACTCTTGAGAGTCCCTTGGATAGCAGGGGAGATCCAACCAGTTCCTCCTAAAGGAAATCAGTCCTCAATATTCATTGGAAGGACTGATGCTGAAGCTGAAATTCCAATACTTTGACCACCTGATGCAAAGACTGACTCATCTGAAAAGACCCTGATGCTGGGAAAGATTGAAGGCGGGAGGAGAAGGGATGGCAGACGATGAGATGGTTGGATGGCATCACTGACTCAATGGACATGACTTTGAGTAAAGTCTGTGAGTTGTTGATGGACAGGGAGCCTGGTGTTCTGAAGTCCATGGGATCACAGAGTCTGACAGGACTGAACAACTTAACTGAATGTGAGGTTAGATAATTTTAGTTTCAATTTCAGCTTGTTCAGTTGTTTAAAAATAATGGAAAAAAGGCCTAACATCTGCTCTTAAGGCTGTAGAGATTAATAAGAACATTTATGCTGAGTATATTATGCGATGCCCTTCCCAAATGTCATTATTACTACCATAGTCAGGAACATCAGCAATCATTGTGGAGCCTCTGGTCTTATAGAAAATACTAGGCACAGGGCTGCCTCTGCCCTGAGTAGAATACTCCTTTGGGTTCAGTATGTAGTCATCATTTATTTGCTTGCCATTTTTAAAATCTTTCTTCCCAAAATAGGTTAGAATGCATTATGTGTATTTGAAATTTCACCATCTTTGATTACAGACTGATGACAGTTTTCTATTTCTGTCTATAAATGTCTTAGTCTGTTTGCAGTACCAAATTTGGAATATTTTACTAATTGAAATCGATTTACAAAAGCAAAATCAACTTTTAGCTTTTGAGATAGACCCATAATTTTTCACCTCTGGTTTCTCTGCATGCCAGAGTGCACACTTCATGGGAAAATCTCATTTTCCCTTGAAAATCTACAGGCATAAATTTGCAAGCCACTTTCAAAATGTTGCTTCATTACGCCTAATCCTTTTTGGAATCATACTAAACTATTTGCTTCAATAATTTCCTTTGGGAACAAGTTCCATGAGTTAGCTCAGCTTTATGCAGAGAAGTATTTCTTTTTATCTGTTCTTAATTTCTTGCCTTTTAATTCTATTGTGCCTTACTAAAATGGAACATCTAATTTATATTCTCTGTACCACTTATTCAAACTTAAAAATCTTATGTGTGATTGACAGGATACATGCATATACTGATAGTTTGTTAAAATATTAAGAAAACATGTAAAAACAGCACAAGTAGCCTACAATTTATCCAGAAAATAGACATCCAAGTCTTGTTTGTAGTTTTATTTTTTGCAATTCAGTTCAGTTCAGTTCAGTCGCTCAGTCGTGTCCGACCCTTTACGACCCCATGAATTGCAGCACGCCAGGCCTCCCTGTTTATCACCATCTCTCGGAGTTCATCCAGCCATCTATCTCATCCTCTGTCGTCCCTTTCTCCTCCTACCCCCAGTCCCTCCCAGCATCAGAGTCTTTTCAAATGAGTCAACTCTTCGCATGAGGTGGCCAAAGTACTGGAATTTCAGCTTTAGCATCATTCCTTCCAAAGAAATCCCAGGGTTGATCTCCTTCAGAATGGACTAGTTGGATCTCCTTGCAGTCCAAGCGACTCTCATGGATTTTCCATAATAATGATTGAAGAAATAATAATTAGAATATAGTTAATTTAAATGTATATTTATGGCACACATACTATGTATCAGGCTCTGTGTCCTATTCCCTACTGGGGACATGATCTCTTACCTAACATATTCTACAACATACTTGTTTAATAATAATAATGAGTGAACATTTACTGAGAACTTATGCTAAATATTATTCCACAATAAATGCAATATGTACATTATCTCATTTATCCTTCCCAAGTGCCCAATGAAGTAGATGCAAATGTTATATTCAATTTATAAATGAAGAACCAAGACTTACAAATATTTAATGTGCCACTAGCCGTCTATGGGGTCTCACAGAGTCGGACACGGCTGAAGCGACTTAGCAGCAGCAGCATTCAGGAAGTGGCACAGTCCTTATTTGAAACCAAGCCTGTCAAACATCAAAATTCATATTCTTACCCATTAAGTGGTAGTCTCATTTGCCTTATGTTACTACTTCTAAGAAACACTATTAGCTGGATATATGTAGGTTAAACTGACTACCTAATTACCATGTATGGCACCACTTTCATCAAGAGTATCCCTCAGAATGTCAGTACTGGAAGTTAGCAGGGACTCCTTCCAACCTCAGGTTTAAAACTGAGTCCTGCTGGCTTTGTCTCAGCGACGATGGCAAGAGCAGGCATGCCAGAAAGGTGTTAAGGTCCCACATGAGGTCAGTGTCTTTGCCCTGAAGAGAGGTTTGCATTCTAAATACAAATGGATGAAAAGTGTGATTCCCCAGATACAGACTTGTTCATCTACTTGTTCCGTGTATATCATCTTGAGTTGGTATTTTAAGGAGCAAATTGTAAATGAAAAGGCGTTTCAAGGAAAAAATTGTTAACTAATGGAATAATAAAATCAAGAGAAATTAGGAGAATATAGTGTTGTTCAGTCACTCAGTCATGCCTGACTCTTTGTGACCCCATTGACCGCAACACACCACACCAGGCTTTTATGTCCTTAACTATCTCCCAGAGTTTGCTCAAACTCATGTCCATTGAGTCAATGATGCCATCCAACCATCTCATCCTCTGTCTCCCCCTTTTCCTCCTGCCGTCAATCTTTTCAGGCATCAGGGTCTTTTCCAGTGAGTTGGCTCTTTATAACAAGTTGCCAAAGTACTGAACTTCAGCTTTAGCATCCGTTCTTCCAATGAATATTCAGGGTTGAATCCAAATTTCCTGCTTTGGCAGGTGGTTCTTTACCACTTAGCACCACCTGGGAAGCCTGGAGAATACAGTGAAAGTTAAGTCACTCAGCTGTGTCTGACTCTTTGTGACCCGTGGACTGTAGCCCACCAGGCTCCTCTGTCCATGGGATTTTCCAAGCCAGAGTACTGGAGTAGGTTACCAATAGTAGGAGTCTCTTAACACCAAATTTTAAAACACAGCAAAGCAAAACACTTTCCTAGAAATATTTTTCAAACTTAGATATGTGGTTTTTAGTGCACAGACATTTCTATTACACATGAAAATCTCATGGCTTTCTGATTTTGACTCTGATTCAAAGTATTTAAAGAGGAAAAGCCAGATATAATGGGATAGAGTCCAAGAGATTACATTATTATTCACATGCAGATAACTGCACAGTGAATGGACTGTTAATGCTAAGGAGTGCTGTAAACCTCTTCTGGAAGCTTTATGGGTTGAATTGGATGGAAGAGTTTGTGAAGCAAACCTGGATGCCTGTATACATTTTAAATTGGCAGAACAAATTTGAATATTTTCCTGATGGGAGGTGAATAGGCTAATCTGTGGAACCTTTTATTTATCTCTAGATTATGCAAACCTATGATTCTGTCATTAGACATTTTCTGAATAATTACTAAAACATAAAAGCTGCATCATGATTAAAACATGAAATATAGAAGATGTTTATTAGAAAAATTATCCAGATCTCTTTGAACTTAAAATTCCACAACAGTAGATTATTTTGAGATTACCTCCTGGGGAAAAGCATGACTATCTAATCATAATAAAAGTTTTTCTTTCTCTGTTTACAGAATTGACTGATGTGATTTTCATAAAATCAGACAACTCAGAAGTTGAGAAAAAGACAAAAATAAATGGTAAGTTTGTAAAATGGCCTAAACTTTTTCACTTTGTTTTTCTTTATCTTAATGTTTGAGTTTGAAGAAGTTGCAGACATTCTTTTGTTGTTGCTCTTGTTATAATCACACATGAATAAATTATCTAAGAGAAATAAAATTATAAGAATTTTAAAATGAATAAACCATTTGGTGAATGCATTTGAATATTGGAAACGCAGGGTTCACACCAGTTAGTTATATTTTCTCAGCAACATTGTTTGATAGCTTAAAGCTCATGAGATTATGAAGCTGGAACATACTGGAGATTATTCTAAGTATCTTTTTAAAAAAATAAATGTATTTATTTTAATTGGAGGTTAATTACTTTACAATATCGTATTGGTTTTGCCACACAACAACATGTATCTGCCACAGGTATACATGTGTTCCCCATCCTGAACCCCCTCACTCTTACCTCCCCATACCATCCCTCTTGGTCATCCCAGTGCACCAGCCCCAAGCATCCAGTATCATGCATTGAACCTAGGCTGGTGAGTCATTTCATATATGATATTATACATGTTTCAATGCCATTATCCCAAGTCATCCCACTCTCACCCTCTCCCACAGAGTCCAAAAGACTCTATACATCTGTGTCTCTTTTGCTGTCTTGCATACAGTGTTATCATTACCATCTTTCTAAATTCCATATATATGCATTAGTATACTGCATTGGTGTTTTTCTTTCTGGCTTACTTCACTCTGTATAATAGGTTCCAGTTTCATCCACCTCATTAGAACTGATTCAAATGTATTCTTTTTAATGGCTGAGTAGTACTCCATTGTGTATATGTACCACAGCTTTCTTTTCCATTCAGCTGTTGATGGACATCTAGGTTGCTTCCATGTCCTGGCTATTATAAACAGTGCTGTGATGAACATTGGGGTACACGTGTCTTTTTCAATTCTGGTTTCCTCCGTGTGTATGCCCAGCAGTGGGACTGCTGGGTCATAAGGCAGTTCTAGTTCTAGTTTTTTAAGGAATCTCCACACTGTTCCCATTTTTACAAATGAGAAAATTGAAATAAGACATTATGGTTTACCTGCTGCCGCTGCTGCTAAGTCACTTCAGTCCGACTCTGTGTGACCCCATAGATAGCCTTCTACCAGGCTCCTCTGTCCCTGGGATTCTCCAGGCAAGAACACTGGAGTGAGTTGCCATTTCCTTCTCCAATGCATGAAAGTGAAAAGTGAAAGTGAAGTCGCTCAGCCATGTCCAACTCTTAGCGACCTCATGGACTGCAGCCTACCAGGTTCCTCCATCCATTGGATTTTTCCAGGCAAGAATACTGGAATGGGGTGCCATTGCCTTCTCTGTATGGCTTACCTAGGTGACATAAATTGGCGAAATTTTACTGGAAGCCAATTGTTAGAATTCTCAGTTGACCTTTTTTTCCTATGATTTTTTCCAATGTTTATTCCATTAAATTGCCCTTAATATGAAACAAAACAAAACAAAACAAACTTCTCCCTTTACTCATTATTTACAAGAAATGCTAAACAGTAAACATATGGAGTAAATGCTTTATAGAAAAATCCAGTAATACACATATGCTAATTTTTTTTTTTTTACTGCTTTACTTAAAGATACCATTTAACTAAATGAGAAAAACAACTGGCTTTTTTGGACAAGTCTGCCCATATATTCTATTTATATTCTATTGTCTGTGCCAAAGTGATGAAAAGATTAGGTCTAATTTTCATGTGTCTAAAGAGGCTTTTGAACTGTGGTGTTGGAGAAGACTCTTGAAAGTCCCTTGGACTGAAAGGAGATCCAACCAGTCCATTCTGAAGGAGATCAGCCCTGGGATTTCTTTGGAAGGAATGATGCTAAAGCTGAAACTCCAATACTTTGGCCACCTCATGTGAAGAGTTGACTCATTGGAAAAGACTCTGATGTTGGAAGGGATTGGGGGCAGAAGAGAAGGGGATGACAGAGGATGAGATGGCTGATGGCATCACTGACTCAATGGACTTGAGTCTGAGTGGACTCTGGGAGTTGGTGATGGACAGGGAGGCCTGGCGTGCTGCGATTCATGGGGTTGCAAAAAGTCAGACACAACTGAGCAACTGAACTGACTGAAAGACTCATGTGGCTAATGGTTTAGAGGTATCTTCTAAAAATTTGCAAAATTAAATATGAACCAGTAATAAAGAGAAACTTCATGTGTTGCTTAGTCACTCAGTTGTGTCCGATTCTTTTTGACCTCGTGGACTACTATAGCCCACCAGGCTCCTCTGTCCTTGAGATTCTTCAGGCAAGAATACTGGAGTGGGTAGCCATTTCTTCTCCAGGGGAATCTTCCCGACCCAGAGATCAAACCCAGGTCTCCTGCACTGCAGGTGGATTCTTTACTGTCTGAGTTACCAGGAAATCTCTGAACATTCATAATAATGCTAACTAAATAGGAAAATAAAAAGAGGGACTAAAAGATCTAAATGCAGATGAAAAGAATTCTCCTCTCTTCCTGAGGTCTTCCTGTGGAGAGGCAGGGCAGATGTACTTCAAGAGCGTGTGTGTTTCAGAGCCAGATTTTCTGATGACACATTCTGCTGACTAACTCTCAGCTGACGCAGGAGGGGACCTCTGGAGACTCCCAGAGTTGAGTGTGTAGCCCTATCTTTCCTGTGCTCCACCTTGCCACTTCAAGCTGACTTGGCTTCCCTGTACTTCTAACTCAGTGTACTCCATGCAAGGAGATGATGATGTTCTTTTTGGGTTTCTACTTTTGTCATTGAAGATAGGATTTTCAATCGTTCCAGGTAATACACCGAGGCTATAGTGAGGCTGATCTTGTTTGTTTTCTGTGGTTTCCAATGTCTGAACACTATCGTTTCACATTTTTGTCTGGTTTTTCAGTTGTATCAAGTGAGAGGGTAAATCTAGTCTCAGTCATGCCATTTTGGTCGACAGAAAAAGTCCTTTTCATGTTTTCATGCACAACTTGGGACATAATCTAGTTTACCCATCTCTGACCATCTCTCTAAGCCTAGATGAGAGTGAGAGATGGAAATATGGTTCAAGACTGAGGAGAGTTCAAGAACTGGGGAAAAGAAACGAGATCAGGAATATATTTTTAGCATCTTATATAATGTTGACAGATGCTTTTATATTTTGTCATTGAAAAACAAATGAATCAAGTTGCCCAACTCTCTGTGCTCATGGGCTCAGTCATGTCTGACTCTGTGACCCTTTGGACTATAGCTCACCAGGCTCCTCTGTCCGTGGGATTTTCCAGGCAAGCACACTGGAGTGGGTTGCATTTCCTTCTCCAGAGGATCTTCCTGACTCAGGAATCAAACCTGAGTCTCCTTCATTGGCAAGTATATTCTTTACCACTGAGCCACCTGAGAAGCTCTCTCTTGACTTTTCTCCTGTAAATTATTAGAACTACTAACTTGAGAGAAAAATACAGAGATTGAGTTTCACATTGTTTTGTCTCCCCCCACCACACACCCTCTTGTTAACTTTTGCTCTGTTGAATGTTGCACAAAATGCCAGAATTGAGCATTCTGTTGAAAACGAAACTCTCTCTCTCCTTGTGCTGTACTGTGCTTAGTTGCTTCAGCTGTGTCCGACTGTTTGTGACCCCATGGACTATAGCCTGCTAGGCTCCTCTGTCCATGAGGATTCTCCAGGCAAGAATACTGGAGTGGGTTGCCATGCCTTCCTCTGGGGGATCTTCCCAACCCAGAGATCGAACCCAGGACTCCTGCATTGCCAACAGATTTTTACCATCTAAGCCACTAGGGAAGCCCAAGAATACGGGAGTGGGTAGTCTATTCTTCCTCTAGGGGAACTTCCCAACCCAGGAATTGAACTGGGGTCTCCTGCATTACAGGTGGATTCTTTACCAGCTGAACTATTAGCTTACACACACACACACACACACACACACAAGACATTTGACAGAACTTCTCCCCTGAGGTTCCTTTGTGTGTTTTTATGGCAAGCTCAGCATCCATTTTTCTTATCTCATGGCTTTTCTTCTTAACTCATTTACAAAAAATTGATGAATAAATTACCTAGTTAACCTCAGCTTCTGTTTGGCATACTTCTATATTTATTGGCTAGAAAAATCTCTTCTTGTCTATTTTAGCTGTAACTCACAAGCTTTTTAAAATTTTTATTAATTTTAATTGAAGGATGGTTATTTTACAATAGTGTGATTTTCTTTTGATATGCATCAATGTGAGTCAGCCATAGGCCTATGTGTCCCCCCCTTATCTTGAAACTCCTCCCCCTCCCCTCCCCACCCTATTCCTCCAGGTTGTCACAGAGCACCGGAATGCTTATGTTTAGAAAAATGCATCCAGATACAGTTTTTGCTTTGAAATCAATCAACTGAAAAAGTCATAGGTAGGCAATAATGATTTAAATGGTTGTGTTTCACATCTTTGCTTTTTAGTGAAAAAGCAGTTAATATCTTCAGAGGTAAAGGGGGATATGATAAAAGAACACTATCTCTGTCCCTCCACACCTACAAAAGAAACTCAAATAAATAAAAATCAGGAAAAAATGATAAAAGAGAATGCATTGTTATATATATTGAAAAGACATAGTCAAAGATAAAAGAGAAGGTTTTAAATAATTTTATTGCTTAATCAAATCCAATTCCCTTTCTGTGCACAAGTTGGGCTTCCAAGATGGCTCAGATGGTGAAGAATCCTCCTGCGATGTGGGAGACCTGGCTTCTATCCCTGAGTTGGGAAGATTCCCTGGAGAAGGGAAGGCTACCCATTTCAGTATTCTGACCTGGAGAATTCCATGGACTGTATAGTCCATTGGAGTTACAAAGAGTTGGACATGACTATAACTTGCACATTCACAAGCTGGGGAAAAAAAAGTTAAGGGATAGATCATGAAAAATCTCCTCATTATCTGGCCCCTGCATTCAATATGGAGACAAATAGAATGAACCACAGGAAAAGTTCCCCTTAAAATAAAGCTCAGAGCAGAAAATTTTGCATTTAGAATACATCCTAAAATCTTTGCTTGGCCAATAGAATGTTACATGGCCTGATGCCTGCCTACCTTGCTTTACTATTTCAAATCAGTTCAGCCAAACCAATCTAGGAACTTGGTCTTTGCCAGAAATGCTCTTATGCAAGATGTCCATATATTTAGCTTCTTTTATTTTTGTTTAGATCTTTATGCCAAAGGTGATTGTTTTGGCAAAAATTCGTGATAAAATAAGCAGAATTCATTTCAGTTACTAAGTCAGAATAGAGCTTTCCTTTTTAAGCTTAGTGATGGAAGAGGACAATGGCAAGACTTCCATGTGGAAAGGGAGTGCGAGTGTGTCAGTTTCTTAGTCTAGCATGTGGATAAATTTTGTGTTTAGGCTTGGACATTGAATCTTTTAATTTTTTTAAATTATAAGAGAATTGCTTTACAATGTCATGTTGGTTTCTGCATAATAGAAATCAACAACATGAATCAGCCAAAATTCCTGTCCCTCTTGAATCTACCTCCTATCCCCTCATCCAACCCCTCTTGGTCATCACAGAGTGACAGGCTGGGCACTAAGTGTTATTTAGCAGCTTCCCACTAGCTATCTATTTTACGTATGGTAATGTATATATGTCAATGCTACTCTCTCAGTTCATCCAATTCTCCTTCCCCTGCTGTGTCCACAAGTCCATTCTCTTCATGTGAATCACTGTTTCTGCCCTGCAAATAGATTCATTGGTACTGTCTTACTAGATTTCATATATATATGCATTAATATACGATATTTGTTTTCTGACTTACTTCACTTTGTGCAACTTGCTCTGGGTTCATCCACCTCAGCTCAACGGACTCACATGCATTCCTTCTATGGCTGAGTAATATTCCACTGTATATATATATGCTGAAACTTCTTTATCCATTCATCTGTTTATGGACATCTAAATTGCTTCCAGGACATTGATTCTTGAATATGTTTAGTCTGAAAAAATCCATTGATTTGCACAATTATTTGTTCTATTTCCATGGAAAATTTCATGGGCATTTTGATAGGGATTGCATTAAATCTATAGATTGCTTTGGGTATTATGGCTATTTTAACAACTTTAATTCTTTCAACCAAAAGCATGGAATATCTTTCTTTGTATCATCTTCAGATTCCTTCATTATTGTTTTATAATTTTCAGAGCATAATTCTTTTACCTCCTTGGTTGAGTTTATTCTTAGATATTTACCTTGTTTGATGTGATTTTAAATGGGATTTTTTTTTGCTTTTTTTCATATAGTTTATTATTAGTATGTAGAAAAGCAACAGATTTCTGTATATCAATCTTATATCCTACAAATAACTGTACTGGATTTATTAGTTCTAATAATTTTTGGTGAGGATTTCTTTTTTTATATGAAGTATCATGTCATCTGCAAATAGTGATATTTTTACTTTTCCCTTCCAATGGAAGATTTTTATTTATTTTTCTTGTCTGATTGCTATTGCTAGAATTCTCAATAGTATCTTAAATAGAAGTGGAGAAAGTGAACATACTTGTCTTATTCCTCATTTTGGAGGAAAGGCTTTCTGTTATTCATCATGATGATAATGCTAGCTGTGCGTTTGTTATACACAGCCTTTACTATGTTGAGACATGTATCCTCTAAACCCACTTTCAGTTCAGTTCAGTTCAGTCACTCAGTCGTGTCCGACTCTTCGCAACCCCATGAATCGCAGCACGCCAGGCCTCCCTATTCATCACCATCTCCTGGAGTTCACTCAGACTCACGTTCATCGAGTCAGTGATGCCATCCAGCAATCTCATCCTCGGTCATCCCCTTCTCCTCCTGTCCCCAATCCCTCCCAGCATCAGAATCTTTTCCAATGAGTCAACTCTTCACATGAGGTGGCCAAAGTACTGGCGTTTCAGCTTTAGCATCATTCCTTCCAAAGAAATCCCAGGGTTGATCTCCTTCAGAATGGACTGGAGATTTTATGGATTTTGAATTTTGCCAAATGACTTTTCAGCATTTCTGAGAAGATTATTTTACTCTTGATTTTGTTAGTGTGATGGACCACATGGTTGATTTGTGAATACTGAACTATTTAAAGGTCCTTAGAATAAATCTCACTTGATTCCTTTTTATATGTTGTTTAATTCAGTTTGCTAACATTTTGTTAAGAATGTTTATATCTGTATTCATGAAAGATATTGGCCTTTAATTTTCTTTTGAATGTAGTGCCTTTGTCTGGTTTTTGTATCAGGGTAATTGTGGGTTTTTAGAATGAATTTGGGAGTGTTGCAGTCTCTTCAATTTTTTTTTTTTTAATAGTTTGAAAAGACTAGTTATTAGCTCTTCTTAATATGTTTGATAAAATTGTCCTGAAGCCATCTTGTCCTGGACTTGTGTTTGCTGGGAGTTTTACTTTATTTTAAATATTATTTTATTTCTGATTTTCTTAAAATTCATGGGTAATGATTGGTTAGTTTAAATTGTCTGCTTCTTCATGCTTCAGTCTCAGCAGGTTTTATGTATCCTGAAATCTGTCCGTTTCTTCTAAGTTCTCTAATTTACTGGCATACATCTGCTTGCAGTATTCTCTTATGAATGTTTTTTCATCCTTTGTGGTCTCCATTATTTTTCTCTTTTCATTTCTTATTTTGCTTGAGGTCTCTCTTTTTTTCTTCCTGATGAACCTGGCTAAAAGTTTATCAATTGTGTTTATCTTTAAAATTAAAATAACTCTACGTTTCATTGATCTTTTCTTGTTTTTTTTTTGTTCTCTGTTTCATTCATTCTCTGATGTTTAGTGCTTCCTTTCTCCTGCTGCCTTTGTGCTTGTCTTTTCTTTTTTTTTTTCCTTTAGGTATTAGATAAGGTTGTTTATTTTTCTTATTTCATGAGGATGGCCTTTACCACTATAAACTTTCTCCTTAGAACTGCTTTTACTGCATTCCATAGATTTTGGAGTGATGTGTTTCTGCTTTCATTTTAATCAAATATTTCTGAGTTCCTTTTGATTTCTTCATTGACTCATTGAGTTTTTAGTAGCATGTTGTTTAGTCTTTATGTTTGTTCTTTTCCCATTTTTCTTTCTGTGGTTGATTTTTAGTTGCATACCTTTGTGGTCAGAAAAAAAATTGACATAATTTCCATCCTCTTAAATTTGGTGAGACTTCACACTTAGGGAAAAATCTTATGGTTGCTATGGGGAAAGATAGGGAGAAGGGATGGTTTGGGAATTTGAGGTGGACATGTACACAATGCTATATTTGAAATGGATAACCAACAGGGATCTACTGTATAGCACATTAAACTCTGCCCAATGTTATGTGGGATCCTGGAAAGGAGGGGAGTTTGAGGAAGAATGAATACATGTATACATTGGCTGAGTCCCTTTGCTATTCACCTGAAATTATCACAACATTCTTAATCAGCTACACCAAATATAAAATAATAAGTTAAAAAAAAATTTTGGTGAGACTTATATTGTGGCCTAGTGTGTGATCAATCTTGGAGACCATTACATGTGCACTTGAAAAAAATGTGTATTTTGCTGAGATCCTTTAAGCTGTTTTCATTTTTTAATATTTGTTACCTCTTGGTTGTATGGGAGTCTTTCTGCTATTTTCCAGTTATTTCAGTGAGGATTGTTCTATATGTAGATATATTTTTGACCTATTCATAGTAGAGGCAAATTCAAATCTTTTACTCTGCTGTCTTGCTCAGTTTCTCCCTGAATTTGATGAGTAATTCCATCAGAACGATCATATGGTTGGCTGCTAGATCTCATTTGTCCTCTGAAATATTCCCTCCCGTGGCCTCCTGCTCTAAAAAGCTCAAGAAGGCTCTTGCTTTAAGACAGCAGCACAGGCTCACCTTAGAGCAACAGTGATGGGGAGACTTACCTTTGGTTCCAATCACCCTTGCCTATTTTACCTAGCTGAGCTTTAAAAATCAGGAGTTATTATTATTATTTTTAATGCACACATAATGGAAGGAAAATCCAAGAGGATAAGGATGGAGGAAAAAGAAGCCCCTAGGATGCCAGAGCCTATGATGAATCCAACCGAATTTGATCTATTAATTCAATGCTTTAGGTATTATTATTACAATATTTTAGTTTTCACTTACAATATGGAATGTATGACAGGATAGAAGGTGACTTCTATGGGATGTATTATAGGATAGAAGTCTCAAATGACAATTGTACAGAAGCCTAGCCTAGAAGGACGAAGTATTTCAGAATAGAATGTAATACGCAATCAGAAAAGAGCAACAGAAGTGCTCTTCTTAGTGAGTGAACATCACTCAGTCACGTCTAACTCTTTGCGACCCCGTGGACTATAGATTTCATGGACTTCTCCAGGTTAGAATACTTGAGTGGGTAGCCTTTTCCCTCTCCAGGGGATCTTCCCAACCCAGGGATAGAACCGAAGTCTCCTGCACTGCAGTTGGATTCTTTACTAGATAAGCCACAAGAAAAGCCCAGGAATACTGGACTGGGCAGCCTTTTCCTTCTCCAGCAGATCTTCCCAAACCAGGAATCAAATCCTCCTGAATTACAGGTGGATTCTTTACCAACTGAGCTATCAGGGAAGCCCTGATAGTCAAAGAGCAGAGAAGTGGCCTAGGCATGAAACTGTGACTGTTTACTATGAATGATTGAACTGGACCATTTGGATTCAACCAGTAAACAAGCGATATTCCAGGCCTAATATGATTTAAGGTTGCTTAGAAGATATTCACTAAAAAAAAAAAAAAAAAAAAAAATCCTACTAGTTTCTTTCCCTGAAAACCTTATCCTACAAGGTCTAACCCTTCTGTGTTATATCAAAGTTTTCCTGCTTTTTCTAGCAATAAATTCAGGTGAATTTTTATTACATATCAAAAGTTTTATTTTTCCTTATTAACTCAAAATATAATTTGTGTCTAAAGTTGTTTTGTATTCTAAACAGAATTTTTATTTATCTCCCACATATATATGCCTTTGTGGGTTTAATTATTGAATAATTGGATGAGTGTTTTAAATGTATTACACAAGTGAAGGAATTCTCAGTAAGTTATTATGGAAGTACTTAGGGTATATAAGTAGTATTCGGGGAAAATTGGTTGAGATTTTGAAATAGATTTGGAACAAAATATTTTTCACATTTAAAATAATAGAACAAAGACTCATGTTATTCAAAATTTAATATTCAATGACTTTTCAGAATTCATTCAGATAAAGAAAAGCCTGTATTAGCAAATTGAATTAAATGATACAGAAGTATAATATGTCAGTATATCGCGGCCAGTTAAAGTTCATGCCATGAATAAAAAAAAAAAAAAAGAAAGAAAGAAAACATCACTCAATAGTAACAAATGCAATACTGTAGAGAATGAGGCAATTTAAAAACTACTAATGTTATCACCATGCCAGCTACTAAATTCTTATATTTTGAATAGTTTGTCAGTTGATTTTATGAGGGAAATTTCTAGTATTGCAGTCAAATTATCTGAGATAAAATAAACATTTTTTCTACTCTTGTATAAGTTTTATATTTCTGCATCTTGTCAAGTTACATCATGATCTTCTAGAAAGGGTAAACAACAGTGGTGACACATGGGGATTGATGTCTTGTTCCTGACTTAGTAAATATGAATATACTTTATGTGAGCAAGTTACATTTCATATAAATGGGGAAATATGAGGATTATTCTGTACAAAGGATAGAGAAATGACCAGCTACTTCATTTTATATATGTTTTTCTTAATATACCCAAATACATTTCAGATGCAGTAAAGGTTTAATTGTGAAGATTTAATTTATAAACTTGTTAGAAGAAGGTAAGAATGAATTTATTTACTGGAATAGGGTAAGCTATTCACACCAGTATTCTTGCCTGGAGAATTCCATGGACAGAGGAGCCTGGTGGGTTATGGTCCACAGGGTCGCAAATAGTTGGACATGACTGAAGCGACTTAGCATGCGCACACACACACATACACAAACACACACACACAGGCTATTCTGAACAACAAAGGAAACTGAGAGTCTATAAAGAGAAAGATTAGAGTAATTTTACTGCTTTTAGATGATAAAAAATAATCAAGAAAATGTTAAATGATACATCATACATAATGAAAAATGAATGTATTGCAAATTTCAGTCAAAAAGCAAATTTACTTGATTTACAGATTCCATGCAAGTTAATGAAAAAAATACAAAAAAATTTGCAGAAAAAAATATATGAGTTATATGTGTGATTATTTCATTGAATAAAAAATAAAGATATTAGTAAATATATTAGAAACTCAGTCTCACTTATAATTAAATAAATATAAGGAAAAATAACAGATAATACTTTAATCCATAATATTGGCAACTATTTTAAAATCTTAATGATATTTGGTGTTGACACATAAATTGGCAAGCAAAAACTCTTATATTTCATGAAAGAAGCCAAATTGTACAATATGATATGCCTTGTAGCATTATTTATAATAGTAAAAACCTAGAATATTAGCTAGGAAGTGGGTAAAAATTTTAACTGTACTTATCACATGTTAAATAGAATGAAGTAAAATCTACATGTTTTGACATAGTGATATGGGATCCTTTTGATAAAAATAAACAAGTAAATACTATATATAATGCCAGTATATACACTCTATCAGAAAAACACAATTGTAAAAATGTCCTTACCTTTGAGGAAATACACAGAGGAAATTGGGTATAGGAATTTTAAAAAGGATATTCGCATTTCATATCAAAGACTTTTGTAAGTATTTTCTGACCATTTACATACAATATGCATTTTAATGTCAACAGAGGTTCTTTGAATAATGAGATTAATAATCTTTTTTATTTCTGTATAGTATTCTTTAATAGCAGAATAAAAATATAGAGATTAAAGTAAAAGTTGGCTACCTCAGATATTTTTTCATGAATGAATATCTTGCAGACATTTTCCCTCAACTGTACTCTAGGGTGATTTTTCTAGATATTTTAAATATCAGAATTGTAAATTAAACCATCTATTAAACAATCTGAACTTGAAGTGATATTAAACTTGAAGTAGAATTATTTTTATCTCATCTCTCTTTCAAATAGTATGTATTTATGCATATCAAATCATCCTTTATCATCACTGAACTATCATACAATTTTCCTGTCAGTTTTGTTTATTTAAAAGCACAAGTAGGTCCATTTTAAACCTCTGATCTCATCTTCTTCACTCCTTCTTGACCTTGGCTTGGAGGGAACTGGGAAATGGACCATTCTTTCCATCCTTTTTCTTCTTTTTCTGGTACTGAAGTAGGAAGGATGCATCAGAGGAAAGAAACAAAGTATTTTCCCTGAAACCAAGCATGGAAGTGTGCCATTGTTTTGAGGTGTCTGAATCCAAAACTCCTTGGAGCACATGTGTTAATTTTTTGGAATGTCCTTCAGAAGCCTCTCCATTACCCAGTTTCTTAGTATATGAAGTCTAACTCCATCATCCTTTTCCAATCCTATGCCCTTTCTTGGTAGAGTGGAAAGTGGTAGGCATCTAAACCCCACTGAGGCAAAGCACACTTGATTCTCCTGACTACCTTTCACTCTCATTCTAATTCTTTCCTTCCGTGTTACAGTGATGAAGACAAGGAGTACAGGTTATACAAACAGATGCTTTTAACCAGCTAGTTCTCCTTTGATAAGATGGAAGAAGGACAGGGTGCTGACTTCTATTGGGTCCAGTTCCAGGACAGCAAGATTACCATACATTCTTATTTCCCACTAAATTCTCTCATAGTATCCTAATATACCCCGAATGCTAGCTATCTTTTTACATTTGAGTAAGTCTTTGATGCTAGGGATCTGACAGTTTATTCTAAATCTCTTGTTAGATACAAGATTTCTTGAGGATATTACTAAGTTGATAGAGCTAATAGTTATTCTGTGCCTATAAGAGATGAAGTGATAAGACATAAAGGCTGAAGAGATAAACTAGAATAAGATCCTTAAAAATATTTATTCCACCAAAAAAATGAGAATTTTGCCCTGAGAACTCTCTTAAAAATCTAAGTTTACATGGAGTCTCAGAGAAGGAAAGTCACAGGATTTGTGAAATGACAGAATTTAAAAGAGACACAAAGGATACCCCAAATACCATTCTGAGAAACTAGCAAAATGATATTGCCATTTATTTTAATAATGAAATTTTAGCAAGTTGGATAGGATGTTATTATTTCAATTTTTTCTGATATAGAGTAGTTGACTAGATTAGGATTTCTCAGCCTTGACATTTCTGTACATGATGATTCTTTGTTGTGGGGTAATATTCTATGCATTGTACATGCTCTGCAGCATCCCTGGCCTTTTCTCTCTAGGTGTCACAGATCCTCAAGCTGTGAAAACAGACTCCAGACATTGTCAGCTGTCCCCTGGAGGTCAAAAATGCCCTGAATGAGAAGCACTGAAATAGAGGATATGAAAAAAGTGAAAGTAAAAGTTGATCAGTTGTATCTGACTCCGCAAGTCCATGGACTGTACAATCCATGGAATTCTCCTGGCTGGAATACTGGAGTGGATAGCTGTTTCCTTCTCCAGGGGATCTTCCCAACCCAGAGATCAAACCCAGGTCTCCTGCATTCCAGGTGGATTCTTTACCAGCTGAGCCACCCGGGAAGACCATAGAGGATATAACCAAGGCAAAAGTTAGTTGGGAAATTTACTAGGATAGGGAAAAATTACCAGAGTTACATCAACATTAATTGTATACATAAACAAAGAATCATTTTCAAAACATAGTGAGGAAAGTCTACCCCAACAAAGGAAGGAAACAGAGGAGCATGGAATCATAAAATCATGAGGAGAGTTCAAGAAAGAAGTGGTAAATTATATGGAAAACATAAAAATAAGATAAACATATTCATTTTCTATTGATACTGCTGTTGCACTACAAACTTGGTGACTTAAAACTACAGAATTTTGTTTTCCTATGGCAGAAGAGTTCAAGGAAAAAGTGGTAAATTATGTGAAAGCTGAAATAATAAGATAAACATATTCATTTTCTATTGATTAGCAAATCACAACAAACTTGGTGACTTAAAACCACAGAATTTTGTTTTCCTATGGCAGAAGAGTTCAAGGAAAACACAGGTCTTGCTGAGCAAACATCAAGGACTCTTCAGAGCTGTATTTCTTTCAGAAAGTTCTAGGGGAAATCTGTCTCTTTACCCCTCCCAGTTTCTAGAGTCCCCCCACTTTCCTTGACTTGTGTCCCCTCTTCTGCATCTCTGAAGCTGGTAGCATTGCATCTCTTTGACTCTTCTCCCGTTGTCACATATCATATCTCTATTTCTGACCACAGCTTGGAAATTTTCTATTTTAAGAGTTTGTGCAATTATATTGGCTACTGTAATCACAGGATTGCTTTGGGCAATCCAGACTACTCCCTCTATCTTATTGTCCTTAATTTCATAGCATGTACAAAGTATCTTTTGCCCTGTTATGTAATATATTCTCTGATTCTGGGATTAGGACGTGAACATCTTGAGAGGGGGATTATTTTGCCTTCTGAAATGAATCAGTGAAGGACATTCAGATTTAGAGAACCCACACTACTCATTTTCCTTTAAGTTCAGATATGTTCTTATTACCAGTGCATGCTGACCATTTTTCAAAGCAAATGCGGTGAAAATTGTGTGTGTGTGTGCCCAGTTGTGTCTGACTCCTTATGACCCCATGGACTATAGATGACCAGGCTCCTTTGTCCATATTAATTTTCCACACAAGAATATTGGAGTGGCTGCCTAGCCATGATCAAGCACATTAAAAAAGAAATCTTAAAAAAATTAGAAACGATTTCAATTAAAAATAAATATTATATATAAAATTTTGTGAGATGCAGATAAAGCTTTGCTTTGAAAAATATAATCTGATAGGTTTGTATTAGAATACAATACAGATTTATATTAGCATAAAATATAGATTTATACCAGAATAGTGAGCAAAGAGTACATTTCAAGTAATTAAAAAAGAAACAGAAAATAAAAGAAGGTAGAAGAAGAAGAAAATAAAGATTTAAAGGGAATATAAATGAAAGCAAGAATATATGAAAGGAGATCAGAAGAAATGAAAGATAATTATTATTATTTTTAAAAGGCTTTTCCAGTAGAAAAGTTTGGGGGAGTGCTGATCAAGAAAATAAAAAGGAAAAGAAGTGCAATTAAATAAAAATAAAATGCTAAAGGAAGAAGTAGGATGTGAGAAGGAAATGGAATGGTGTAAGTTCCCTGGGAGGTTGGGTGGTGATGAATTCTCCAAATTTTGTCGAGCAATTTGTCTCAGAAAGGAGTAAACTTCATTGTAAGATGACAGAATGAGGAAGGATGGGTGTGAATGCAGGACATTTGTTAATTAGGTGACTTAAAATTTATAGAATGCGTTGACTTTATCTGGGAAAAATAAAACAAAAACAATTTTTTTAAGGTGAATATCAAAGATTGGTAGGAAGTTTTGAGGTAGGAGGCAGATGAGTCCAGGGTAAAGTAATTGGAGATTCATTCCCTATTAACCAAAACTTCAAGACAGGAACAGCAGATAATTAAGTTAGGGAGGCTGAGCCCTGCCCAGACCATATGTTTCTTGTTCCTGAAATCAGGAGACCTCCTTGACCAAACCCGCACCGAAAGGGCTCCTTGCAGGCCAAAGGAAGAGTGATGTCAGGGGATGCTCTACTCAGACGCTTGTGGTAGGATCTATCTTGGCTAAGAGATGTGTGCACAAACATGGAAGGGTCCTGAGATGTACCAAATATGGACTATGAACCAGGCAAATCTAAATGACTGGCCAGACGAAAAGTGGAAGAAATGCCCTATCTAAGCGATTTAAACCGCCACACGGGCCCAACTCAGGGACTCTCCTTTTGAGTCTGCCCATGTGTCTATTCACACATACTGTACTCTCTTTCCTCTTAATAAACACTTTACTTGCTTCACTACTTTCTGTCCTTGGGGATATTCTTTTCTGCAAAGCCGTAGAGCCAGGGCCCTTGTCACTGACTGCTGGTCTAGTAGCTAGGATCTGGTGCTTTCATCACCACAGCCTGGCCTCAGTCTGGAGCTAGGAACCCAAGTCCCACCCCAAGCTGCTGCAGGCCAAGGCCACTGGGTATCATATTGAGAAAACTGGAAAACATATGAAATATTTCACTTAGGAGATCAAACTGTGGAAAAATAAGAAGTGTTGATGGACATTGTTGAGTAGCTAGAGCAGTTCTCTTTGATATCTTTGTGAGCTTAGTGTATTCCTGAGTAACTTTCATTGGCATTCACCCAAAACTGTGTTACTGAAATGACAGTAACACAGTCTGCTTGTTCCAGTTTTGACACCTGGTTGTGCAGGAAAGTATGGTGTTTATTTGCGGGACAACCCAGGGCTGATCTCTTGTTCAAAAGACTGGAACTCCCTGATAGCATTTAGGAAAGAGTTTTAAAAGATAGCACTTAGGGTGAGGGTTTCGGTCATGGAGTTCATTCTGACTGTGAATTCATTCTCACTGCCAAGTGAGGTAACAGGGTGACTTTTCAGGACTCTCAGTCCTCATTTTCTGGTTTCAACCAGTCTAGGGTCTGCATGCTTGTGGTCAGCAAGTGGTTAATACCCTTCACTTGGATGGGGTGGTTATTTTCTGCAGAACAACTAGAGAATGTGCATCAGACATCCCTTGAGTAGTAACTAGGACTTTGCTTGATTGCTAAACTATAGTTTCTTGATTGTTTTTCCTTTGTTTTTGCATTTCTTCATTTCCCTAATTAGTAGGGAGTCTGCTTGAGTCTGCTCTTTGGAACTCAGGGAAGGCCTAGGAAACTAAGCCTTTCCTACAAATAGCAATGAGAGACCAGAGGGGCTTTTGTACCCAGGAAGGCCTCATAGGGTCCTTCTCAGTTTCAAGTTCCCCTTTCCTTTAATATTCCTCAGTACTGAGGGAAACAAGGGTAGGATAAGAAAGGAAATAAATTTTGGATGGAGAAGTTCATCATAAACTTGTTCAGTTCAGTTCAGTCACTCAGTCATGTCTGCCTCTGCGACCCCATGAATCGCAGCACATCAGGCCTCCCTGTCCATCACCAACTCCCAGAGTTCACTCAGATTCACGTCCATTGAGTCAGTGATGCCATCCAGCCATCTCATCTTCAGTCGTCCTCTTCTCCTCCTGCCCCCAATCCCTCCCAGCATCAAAATCTTTTCCAATGAGTCAACTCTTCGCATGAGGTGGCCAAAGTACTGGAGTTTCAGCTTTAGCATCATTCCTTCCAAAGAAATCCCATCGTTGATCTCCTTCAGAATGGACTGGTTGGATCTCCTTGCAGTCCAAGGGACTCTCAAGAGTCTTCTCCAACACCACAGTTCAAAAGCATCAGTTCTTCAGCACTCAGCCTTCTTCACAGTTGAACTATCACATCCATACATGACTTCTGGAAAAACCATAGCCTTGACTAGATGGATCTTAGTCAGCAAAGTAATGTTTCTACTTTTTAATATGCTATCTAGGTTCATCATAACTTTTCTTCCAAGGAGTAAGCGTCGTTTAATTTCATGGCTGCAATCACAATCTGCAGTGATTTTGGAGACCCCCAAAAATAAAGTCTGACACTGTTTCTACTGATTCCCCATCTATTTCTCATGAACTGACTGTGTAGATCACAACAAACTGTGGAAAATTCTGAAAGAGATGAGAATACCAGACCACCTAACCTGCCTCTTGAGAAATCTGTATGCAGGTCAGGAAGCAAGAGTTAGAACTGGACGTGGAACCACAGTGGTTCCAAATAGGAAAAGGAGTATGTCAAGGCTGTATATTGTCACCCTGCTTATTTAACTTATATACAGAGTATATCATGAGAAACAGTGGGCTGGAAGAAACACAAGCTGGAATCAAGATTGCTGGGAGAAATATAAATAGCCTCAGATATGCAGATGACACCACCCTGATGGCAGAAAGTGAAGAGGAGCTAAAAAGCCTCTTGATGAAAGTGAAAGAGGAGAGCGAAAAAGTTGGCTTAAAGCTCAACATTCAGAAAATGAAGATCATGGCATCTGGTCCCATTATTTCATGGGAAATAGATGGGGAAATAGTGGAAACAGTGTCAGACTTTATTTTCTTGGGCTCCAAAATCACTGCAGATGGTGACTGCAGCCATGAAATCAGAAGATGCTTACTACTTGGAAGACAAGTCAGAACCAACCTAGAGAGCATATTCAAAAGCAGAGATATTACCTTGCCGACTAAAGTCTGTCTAGTCAAGGCTATGGTTTTTCCTGTGGTCATGTATGGATGTGAAAGTTGGACTGTGAAGAAGGCTGAGCACCGAAGAATTGATGCTTTTGAACTGTGGTGTTGGAGAAGACTCTTGAGAGTCCCTTGGACTGCAAGGAGATCCAGCCAGTCCATTCTGAAGGAGATCAACGCTGGGATTTCTTTGGAAGGAATGATGCTAAAGCTGAAACTCCAGTACTTTGGCCACCTCATGCGAAGCATTGACTCATTGGAAAAGACTCTGATGCTGGGAGGTATTGGGGGCAGGAGGAGAAGGAGACAACCAAGGATGAGATGGCTGGATGGCATCACGGACTCAATGGACGTGAGTCTGAGTGAACTCCGAGAGATGGTGATGATCAGGGAAGTCTGGCATGCTGCGATTCATGGGGTCGCAAAGAGTCAGACATGACTGAGTGACTGTACTGAACTGAACCTATGGGACCAGATGCCATAATCTTCATTTTCTGAATGTTGAACTTTAAGCCAACTTTTTCACTCTCCTCTTTCACTTTCATCAAGAGGCTTTTTAGTTCCTCTTCACTTTCTGCCATCATAAACTTGTTAGGGAGCTCAGTTTTAGGCGGACTCAGATTCAGCTGCTGTGGAACACTGGGTCTTATCTTCCTCCAAATCCTATTTAAATTATATTCCACTGCGTCTAAATGTAGATCTTTGGGATGCATCCTTAATATCCCACTCTATGCCTGTGTGAGGGAGGAAAAGTAATTTTTCCTCTATGTTTCATTTTAGATTCTTAGCTGATATCCTACCTCTCCCCTCAAATAGTAAGAGAAAAACAAAGAATTTTAATAACATGTATAGTTTCTGGATACATGGGAGATACCCCAAAAAACTGAGAAACTCCCTGAAATAGTCCAAGACTTTGTTCACTCAGTCATGTCTGAGTCTTTGTGACCGCATGGACTGTAGCCCGCCAGGTTCCTCTGTCCATGGATTTCTCAGGCAAGAATACTGGAGTGGGTTGCCATTTCCTTCTCAGGGGATATTCCCAACCCAGGGATTGAAGCCAGGTCTCCTGCATTGTGGGTAGATTCTTCACCATCTGTGCCATGGAGGAAACCCTGAATTGGTTTACCACCTTAAATACCATCTTAAGTTAAAGACAAAAGAAGATGTTGGGACTGGGGAGTCAGTTATGGGAGGTTACCAGGAAAAGCACAATAAACACAGTAAGGTTGTTATGGGGATATAAATCATTGCCTGATGCATTGATGAGTTTCTACAGATTCATAGTCAATATTCTCTTACTAGTAAAAAGGAAGACACTCTTATAAATGGAGATTTTATTTATAAATATAAATATCTCCTGAAAAGGGTAACTCCTACTTAGTTTACATAGCTTCACCTTCATTTGCTGTTTCTTAAAAATAACCAGCTCACAATAATCAGTATGCCAAAGAGGCGTATTTGGGTTGTAGGTTTTGCTCCCTCTCACCTGGAACCATAGACATTTCACATCTTTTCTTCAGACAGAGAATTTGATTCTAGAAATTCTGGCAGACCTTTGTGTGCCCAGTCGTTTCAGTCATGTCGTCAGACTCTTAGCTTTCCAGGCTCCTTTGTCTGTGGGATCCTCTAGACAAGAATACCAGAGTGGGTTGCCTTGCCTGCCTCCCAGGAATCTTCCTGACCCAGAGACTGAACTTGCATCTCCTGCATTGCAGGCAGATTGTTTGCCGCTGAGCCTCTAAGCCCTGCTAGTAGGCCATGGTTACATTAAATTCAGAAATGTTTAAGGTATTCTATAAGATTTAATTTAGGATTCAAATTGTTTACTTAGCCTGTACACTATTACACAGGTCTCATTTTTGAATTAAATGCTATTTCTATTTTTAAATCATTATTGGTCTCACTGCTGCCCCAAATATCATATTCATTTTGCATCCATGTAACTGTTTAGAATCATAACTGCTTAATTTTTTTGAAATTTTCAAAATGCTTTCTTTGCCTTTTTCTTGACTGTGCATATACATGCTGCTGATTGAAACAGTATCCAATCATAAACACACGTTACATAATCAATGATTTCCAACTTGAAGTCTGAGACAGTTGGTCAATGTAAACATTTCTGAATAATCAAAGTATGCAGCATATTTTATTACTGTAGCCCTCAAAGGGTTTGTCTGTTTTATCCACCATATTGATGTTTTTATGCTGTTGCTCTCAGGGTAGATGATTAAGAGTTTCTGCTATAAATGGTTTTTGATGTTTTGTGATCTCTTTTGGAAATAAAGTGAGTAATGGCCCCGAACTGAAGGGTTCCCAGACTGTGAGATTTCTTAGCTTTAAAACAAGGGCAATTCTGGGCAAACTGATAAAATTGGTCATCCTATCTGAAAGCCAAACTGGGTTCAAAGTTTGTATTAATTCTATTATTTCTTTTTCTGGTCAGAATTCAATCTGTCACCAATTTGTCATTATTTCATTTTTTTCTTATACTAATAAATATGATGGGCTTCCCAGGTGGCAGAAAGAGAAAAATCTGCCTGCCAGTGTAGGAGATGGAAGAGATGTGGATTCAGTCCCTGGGTTGAGAAGAGCCCCTGGAGAAGGAAATGGCAACCCATTCCATTGTTCTTGCCTGGAGAATCCCCATGGACAGAGGAGCCTTGTGGCTACATTCGACAGGGTTGCAGAGTCAGACACGACTGAGTGCACACACCCACAATAAACATGATAGTTACATTCATGTGTTCTACCTTATACGTTTGACTTCAAATTCTTACAAAATGTGCATTTTAAATGAGGTACACACACAACGATGGCACCCCACTCCAGTACTCTTGCCTGGAAAATCCCATGGATGGAGGAGCCTGGTAGGCTACAGTCCATGGGGTCGCTAAGAGTCAGACATGACTAAGCAACTTCACTTTCACTTTTCACTTTCATGCATTGGAAAAGGAAATGGCAACCCACTCCAGTGTTCTTGCCTGGAGAATCCCAGGGACGGAGGAGCCTGGTGGGCTGCCATCTATGGGGTCGCACAGAGTCGGACACGGCTGAAGCGACTCAGCAGCAGCACACACAACAACATTTAAGAGACCAGTTTGAAGAAGTAATATTTGTTCTGTAAAACTCATGCACTTATGTGTATGAACTTTTACAGAGAACAGCATCTCAAAAAGTCTGGAAGTAATTTGAAGTTGCAGACCGTAAAACCCTTTGCCTTATATCTGAAGTCAAATGTCAAGACACTTTGCCAGATTTGTCTGACACAAAAAAGAAGTGAATACATATATGAATTGGGGGAGCAGGGTACTGTTGACTTGCAGAAATATATGCAGCATAAGAATTCTGAATTTAAGTTTTATTTAGAGTCTTACCTGGGACTATCACCTGAAAAGACAGCTCTGAGGAACTGCTATGAAGAGGTGGGGGAAGAACCAGTGTATATGTATATATATATAGGCTGGGAAATACGTGTAGTCAAGCACACATTTTGGTAAAAGTTTACTGCTAATCTCAAAGAATAGATATCTCAAACTAATGATGTTAGTGCTTTCTAAGGATTTCCCTGGCGACTTAAATGGTAAAGTGTCTGTCTACAATGCGGGAGACCTGGCTTTGATCCCTGGGTTGGGAAGATGCACTGGAGAAGGAAACAGCAATCCATTCCAGTACTATTGCCTGGAAAATCCCATGGACAGATGAGTCTGATAATTTACAGTCCATGGGGTCGCAAAGAGTCCGACACGACTGAGCTACTTCACTCACTCACTAAGTACAGGAAGAGAGGAGTCTGTGGTCACTGAACTTCTTCCCGGGATATACATCCACCTGTCTAAAAGCATGCTTCAACAAAGCACAGAGTGTTTCAGTTTTCATTCTGAATTCCTCTCCCTCTTGGGGTGCACTCTCAGTGGGCTGAAACATTACCCTTGTGTAATTGGATGATAGTAAGGCTCTGTCCTTTTATGTTGTTACTATTCACAGTACTATCTGAGTTATGTGAGAAGAAATTTTAAGGGTGGGAAAAAATTTCCCTTATTCCTTTGTAAGTTTTTTGGCTGTTCTAATAATTAAATTGACATAAGAGATTAACTGGAGAAAAAAACAAAATTACTTACATATAGGCGTGCCATAAAGGTCTGAAGTCTCCAAAGGCAGCCAGATAATTAAAGCTTACATAACATCATGAGCTAAAAGATGGAGTCTGGGAATACAAAAGAGAGAAAGAACATTCCTAGGAGGGCAGAGGGGACGTTTAGAAAACAAAGGTTTCTCTGTTATGCAGGTAAGTTTCTGAGCTCAAAAGGGTCTCTGGTAGTGGTTCTCTTCCTGGCACAGGCCTTCTTTCCAAAGAAAATGTAGACAGTTGAAGGCACAATAAAGAGCTTTTCCAGAATCTGCTGGGTTTTGATTGCCTTTAGCTCAGGATAATCTTGATGCCAAAGTAACATATTTTGGGGTGACAAAGTCTGCTCCTCGTGGAGAAGGATGTAACTTTGGTACTACTGCCTGGGAACCCACCTTCTTCCTCTGCGTCATACAGCTTCCTTTTCATCCTGGGGCATTCCCTACTAAACTTTCTGCTAAATTCTGCCACTTGGTGATTTTGGTTCAAGGAAAATGGGAAAAAAAAAAACAACAATTATACAGAAACAGGTATATTGTGCAACAGGTGTATTTCTGCACACTGTGGTCAGGGAAAACTTCGAAAATATGGATAAATATTTACATCACTGAAAGGATAATCTATTAGAAGCCAGAAGTGACATTTTTATACATCTTTCTTTTCCTTCAAGGTAATTAATGCCAAGGTGGGGAGAGGACAGCAACGGACAGGTACTGCTGAGTCTCCCTTCCCATTCATTCACCCGCTTTCTGGGGAAGGATGTGAGGATGGTCATGCCATGATTCTGTGTGAATCATTTCTGTGTGGATGAGATCTAAAGATTTCCCAGGAAGGATGAGTGACTTTTGAGGAGACTGTCTCAAATAAAATGACTCTTTCTTGACATAGTAGAACGAAGGAAGAGGAGAAGATCTGTAAACAGCATGTAAGCAAAGAAGGTAAGGTCAGAGGAGAAGATTCTTGATAACAATGAGCTTTTCTGACAAGGCCCTCAAAACCCATCAAAGAGTTGATGGAGTTCCAACTGTGGCCGGGCTTGCAGAGTGGTAGCTTTCTTTGCAGAGAATGAAAGAGAAACTAGTATCACCAGGTGACTTGTTTAATTTTCACCTGCTTTCCTTGGAGCGGGTGAATGAATGGGAAAGGAGACTCAGCAGTACCTGTCATTGCTCTCCTCTCCCCCGCTCCCCATCACTTACCTTTTCATCAGCAGAGGGTGAAACAAGGCAGGTGAAACAGCTGGAGAGATTCACATTTTATAATACAGTTTCCCTGACTTGTGGGTATGTCCACAGAGTAAGCTAGATGTACGTTGGCTGGTAAGGTTAATTCATTCTTCTAATTATAAACCAAGGACCTAGGGAGTTCCTTCCCTTGATCAACATTTATGAAAAAGGCTGAATTTTTATGTGTATTTCCTCCTTCCACCTGCTAATTTTTAATCAGCAAATTCACAAATGACAAGGCCAGGACATGGTGCAGGCTTATTTCGCCTCGGTCTGTTCTGTCCCTAAATGTGAGGGCCTCATGATATCCAGCCTGTTTTATCTAAATCCAGAGAGTGTGTCTGACCCTTTCTTGAAAGCCCAATTTTTCTTCCTTTTTTATATTGATTTGTTTACAGCACTGCCAAATGCATTGATTTATCCTCTTACCTACTGTCAAAGCAGCCCTGTTCTGATGTTGAACACGGGCCATTTCAGGTAATCTATCACGAAGTGGCTCAACAGTGCCAAGTTTTTCTGAACTCCTTTTCTGAATGTTTTCTTACTCCACAGCAACCACTTTGTGGAGTGACCCCTGCACCTGGTGTGTCAAGATTCGATAACTAATTGAATACACAGTGATTCCAGTTTTCCACCTGAGACAGTCCTGATAATCAAACTGAGGCTTATCTCTCACAGCGGGTCCCATAAATTAGTTAGTCCATCAATCTAGGCTCTGTCAAAAAAAGAAAAAAAAATAGAAAGGAAAAGAGAGAAAGAACTGTTAGCAAAATTGCACCCTTCTACATTTGTACTCAACAAGCAAATAATCATCAGCACACTGATGCATGTTAGGAAGTGGAATAAATATAGCCCTCTATTGAAATCCTTGGCACGTAGAAGGAAAAGAAAGCACTCATTTGGGTTGAACACATTTTACTTAACAATGAAGATCTAAATCCCAATTTCATCTTCACTGTCATGAGCCTTACCTATTTTTATATATAATAGGCATTGTTGTTATACAAAATATATGCTTGTTACAGTATAAAAACAAGGTGATCTAATAAATCTGGGGCTGCAGGTCAGTTCTCTGAGATTCTGAAATGAAATCTAGCAGAAAGTTTACTAGGCAATGTCCCAGGAAGCAAGCTGGCTCCCAGACAGTAATACCAAAGTTACATCCTTCCCCACGAGGAGCCTGATGCCTTGGATGCCCACCCAAGATATATAGATTTGGGGTTAGGTCCTTGTACTCTTGATCAGTCACTATATACAGGATGCTCAGGGGAAAGGGTGTGACCTTGGCCAAGGTGACTATCCTCAAGTTCAGGACAGAACTTAAATGACAGCACTCCCAACAGCTGAGGGAACAAACCTATGAATTCTGAAGGGGGATCCCAGCTGCACAGCAGAGCGTTCACTAGATCAGGCTAATGACAGCTATAACATTCCAGTTGAAGCATCCAGACAGATGCAGGAATTTTTTAAAAATCACTTGGGTTTCAGGTGAAATCCAAGTAAATTAACTATCTTATTTCTTTCCAAGATAAATACTGGTGAAAAACCTTGAATACAAATGTCCCAATATTGAATTCCTGATGATTTCAATCCTTGAAGCATACTTTGGTTGAGATGAGGGTGATTTGATTCCACAAGATATATCACAAATTTTGCCTGATCATTTAACTAACAAGCCAGAAGATTTTTGATAGCATCCTCAGGAGCAAAGGGCATTTTCAGACCCAGAGAATGGGCAGCCACAGATGTCATCACTTTCCCAGACATTTTGTTGTTGTTCATGGAATATTATAGAAATAGGTGAGTGTCCACAGACCACAGGCTCATATTATATAATTAGAAGGTAGAGAGGCCATCAGTGCCTCACACCCCATTAAACTGGAGATAATAAGTAAGAAAAAGTTATAGTCATTAGAAGAGTTGATTGAAATTAGTTGGCACATGGACAACTAGTGCTTTGCAAGAAACATTCTATTATAGAAGGCAAAAGTTTGCTGTGAGAAAAGATATGGAGAAGATCAGATGGGAGTGACATGGGGTGAAGTGTCTCTTTTGGGCAGATCTTGTGACTCAGATGGTAAAGCGTCTGCCTGCAATGCAGGAGACCCAGGTTTGATTCCTGGGTTGGGAAGATCCCCTGGAGAAGGAAATGGCAATCCACTCCAGCACTCTTGCCTGGAAAAATCCCATGGACAGAGGAGCCTGGTAGGCTACAGTCCATGGGGTTGCAAAGAGTTGGACATGACTGAGCGACTTCACTTTCACTTTTCTCTACTTCAACATTATTGGCATTTGGGGTTGGATGATTTTTTGTTGTGGGGGATGCCCTATCCATTGCAGGATATTAAGCATTGTTCCTGGGCTCTAATCCTGTAAACCAAAGACTGTTGTCCACTATTCACTTGGGCATGGTTTAAGTCACTAGCCACTGCACTCACTGATCAACAATGCAGCATGGAAGGAATTCAGGACAAAAAAACAGATGTGTAACTCTGGGCTTTGGGAAAAACAGTTGCCTTAGATAGCTAGATGTATATCTCAGAAAGAATCTTAAGCAACCAAGATTTTGGATCTTCTCAAACAGAGGAAAGCACTAATATCAATGGCTTGAGATATATGTTCTTTTAGACTAGCAGTAATCTTCCATCAAGATATAAGCTTTAGTGCATATATTCCTTAGCCCAAAATCCTATATATTCTGGCTTTTCCCTCTGTCTATTCAGAAGAGGCCCATCTGATGTTCTGGGAGGCTGTTTCCTAGGCTATTGTTGTTGTTTAGTCACTAAGTTCTGTCCAGCTCTTTCTGACCCCATGGACTGCAACATGCCAGGCCTCCCTGTCCTTCACTATCTCCCAGAATTTGCTCCAACTCATGTTCATTGAATCAGTGATGCCATCCAACCATCTCGTCCTCTGTCATCCCGTTCTCCTCCTGCCTTCAGTCTTTCTCAGGGTCTTTTCCAATGAGTCAGCTCTTTCCATCAGGTGGTCAAAGTATTGGAGCTTCAGCTTCAGCACTAGTCCTTCTGATGAATATTCAGGACTGATTTCCTTTAGGACTGACTGGTTGGATCTCCTTGCAGTCCAAGGCATTCTCAAGAGTCTTCGCCAACATCACAGTTCAAAAACATCAATTCTTTGGCACTCAACTTTCTTTTAGCTTTGACTAGACAGACCTTTGTTGGTCAAGTAATGTCTGTGCTTTTAATAAGCTTTCTAGATTGGTCATGGCTTTTCTTCCAAGGAGCAAGCATCTTTTAATTTCATGGCTGCAATCACCATCTGCAGTGATTTTGGAGCCTAAAAAATTAAGTCTCTCACTGTTTGCATTGTTTCCCATCTATTTGCCATGAAGTAATGGGGACTGCATGCCATGATCTTAGTTTTCTGAATGTACTCTTCATATAAAAAATTAAATAAGCAGGGTGACAATATTTAACCTTGAAGTACCCCTTTCCCAATTTTGAACCATTTCATTGTTTCACTTCTGGTTCTGTTACTTCTGACCTGCATGCAAGTGTCTCAGGAGACAGGTAAGGTGGTCTGGTATTTCCACCTGTTTAAGAATTTTCCAAGTTTGTTGTGAGCTACGCAGTCAAAGAGGTAGTCAGTGAAGCAGAAGTAAATGTTTTTCTGCAATTCCTTTGCTACATAGTCATATATATATATATATGTATACATATATATATGTATGTGTATATATATATATATATATATATATATATATTCCTCGGCTATAGTCCTCTGCAAAGTCCCTGAACAAAACTGAAACTCACAGCTCTTATATTAAGCCTTTTCCTTTCAATCAAGATCTACTAGATTTCAGTAGTAACCCCCACCTAAAATCACGATGTTCAAAAATGTTCCCAAATTGCCATTTGTCCCCCAGAAGTAAAATTACCTTCCACTCTCATCTTCCACTAAGAACAACTAATCTGAGAGAAACTATATTTTAATTACCCCTTCAAATTGTTTTAATCCTATATTGTGTTGTTGTTGAATAATAGTATTGTCTGTTCACCTAATAAATGTGTTCCTCACTTAATATTTATCATTTTTTAGGTCATGGTAGCTGTGAGTGTAGGAGAAACCATCTAATTAGAAATTGGGTGCAGAAAGAATGAAAAACGTAATGGAGAGAGTCGATGGCTGTTTAATCCTCGGGAGATTTGTAAAGTATTTCAGGGGGTGGTTTACCACTGGAAATATCTAATAGTTGTATTCTAGAGGCATATATGATAATTAAGTCTTTCTTGGACTACATGATTGGAGCTCAATCATTTCATTCTTCATCTGAATTTTTAGTAGAAGTTTTCACTGTTATGCATATATTAGGGATCCTTTTCTCATTTTCCAAATGCATGAATTGGAGTAAATGCAGTTCAGTGTTACCTGATTCTAAATGGCTCTATATCACGTTGCATGAGACACTAAGACAACATAATGTTACATAATATAAAGGACATGTCAAATTATGCTATCACTTTTTTTCCATTTCAGGGACAGTTTTATAATATTGTTTAGATTTATAATGCTATACAAGTTCTATGAAGCAGAAGTGTCCCATTTCCTTTCACACACGTAGAAAATAAACATTGTGCCAGATTTATCTGTTTTCACAGCTGTGTGTTTGTAAATGTCAAAGTAAAACACGTTACTTTAGATCAGAATCTATTATCATTCATGAAAATAAGTTGCATTTGTATAGTTACAAAAAAGGGGCAGAAAGCTTAAAAAATTAAATTCTTCTACAATATAAAGCAATAATAAAGATAATCTATATTTTAGCTGGCTGTTACAAAGACTTTGCTTTCAAATTCCTTATGGTTGTTGGTGTCGTGTTCAGTCTTTGAAAATCCAAGTAGGTTTCTATTACATTTTCTTTTAGCCAATGGAAATATTAAATATCTTTGCAGTGTAAATTGTATTCAGCTTAGTTCTTTACAGACTCTAGTCCTCCTCCCTCATGTACGACGAGCTGAAAGCAGCATTGCTGCTCATTGGGTGTGCATTATGTGCTAAGTCGCTTCAGTCGTGTCTGACTCTTTGCTACCCCGTGGACTGTAACCCACCAGGCTCCTCTGTCCATGGGATTCTCCAGGCAAGAATACTGGAGTGGGTTGCCATGCCCTCCTCCAGGGAAACTTCCCGACCCAGAGATCCAACCCGAATCTCTTATGTCTCCTGCACTGCAGATGGGTTCTTTATCACTGAGTCAACTGGAGACTGCTGCCCATTTCAAATTACTATTGGGTTGGCCAAAAGTTTGTTCAGGTTTTTCTGGAACATCATAGAAAAAAATTCAAACTTTTTGGCCAATCCAATACATGACCAGAGAGAGGAACAAGGATATAGTATTTTGAGAAATGAGAATTTAAAATGTTCATCAAAGTAATTCTTGAATTTCCTTTCAGTAACATTGGATTCCTTTCTGTTCCCCAAACCACACCTTGATTCCCACTTTTGACTGCATTTCTCTTCCAGCTGAATATGTTCAATCTCAACTCTGATCAGCTCATTCTTAATTTAAATACCATATTTTTCCTGGTGTCTTAAATAAGTTATAATTCCTCCCCTTTGCTTGGTCTCTCAGGCTGCAATGCCTGTGAATAAGATTATGTCTTCCCTTTGCTAGTGGCTTCCATTCTCAGCATCTGGTTTTCCAGGGTTGATCACCCACCCTTGCCAGACTGTCCTTCAGCTGGATGTAAGCTGGCTCAAGGGTGGATCTGTTTCTCAGTATTTCATATCTGTGTGGGGAGACAGTTCTCCAAGAGTCTGTTGTGTTCCTGTGTGTCTTTTGAGCCTAGGCATCATCTATCTTTGTTCCAGACTACTTTTTCAAGAATGTTTGTATAGGAAGCACTCTTGGGAAACTAAGAATTTCTAATTCCAGGGCAAAGAGGGATTGGTTTGTTGTTCAGTATAATACAAATAATATCTGCCCCTGGGGTAAATATCCTATGAAGTATTGCTAGCTATAAAGTCCTGTGTTCTTTAAGCTCAGAGTTCCTCTCTTGTGATCCAGCCCAATGCCTGTGAAAGTGTGTCTTAGTTCTCTTGTAGCACCCTGTGGGTGCTGGGGCTTGGGCAAGTAGTTCAAATGCTGATTCTCTGGCTATTACTATTTCTGTGACTAGTAAATCAGCTTTTGTCTCTGACTCAGGACTCTTGTTTCTCTTATTAGTTTACAGGAAATTTGGGCAACATGCCTTGTTAGCTCAAAAGTAGGCTAAAGTCTCAGACCCTTCACACGCTTGACATTCTTGTCGAGGGAAAATGTTAACCTCAACGTCCTCACCTGTCAGTGGGCTGTTACTCTTTAGACAATGCCCTCTTGTCTCTCTTCGCTGATGCTTCCCATCTTTAGATTCATCAGGTATGTGTCAGTTCAGAGTCAAATGAAATTTCAGACTCAAGGGCAACATCTCTGACTCTCCCAAATGGTTCTTTCAAAGCCTCTTCTTTCTAAGATCATGCTGAAGGAAGCAGCATCCCCTCCCCCTGGAGAGCAGATTATATTATGGAAGTAATTCTCTCCAAAGAATCTTTTCAAAAATTGACTTTTTCTTCTCTAACCTGTAGAATTTTTATTTTCTTAATCTAAGAGTACATAAGAAGGACCCCAAAATAATACAATTACTTTTTGAAAACCTACATTGAAAAATGTGCCTTTTGATATACATCCTAACTGTTGTATTGGGTATCTATCACATTAAGGTCTTCATTGAAACTGAACAAGAAAAATCCCATTTTTAGTTTCTTTTTATATATAGTTTAAAACATACAGAAGTTTATTATATTATTTAATAAAACATTTTTTTCAACTGTCTTTATTTATTTCTTTTAATTTTACTTTTACTTTATTCCACTTTACAATACTGTATTGGTTTTGCCATACATTGACATGAATCAGCCACAGGTGTATACGAGCTCCCAATCCTGAAACCCCTCCCACCTCTCACCCCATATCATCTCTCTGGATCATCCAAGTTCCTGGAGCATTCGTGGGAAATATAAACATCAAATTCAGACAAGCATTTACACTTAGACATGAGTGGAGAGAGAGTGGAATGGGAGAGTTCAAGTGGAAATAACTTTGGCTGTATTTGTAAGAGATGGGGCAGAAGTAGGGAGAATAGATAAAACATGAGGATTTGACATAGAATGGAACTGTTAAATATGTGGTAGTTGCTATTTTAATCTCTGTACTGTTCTGTATCCTAGACAGACTTTAAAAAGTAATGTTTATGGTACTGTATTGGCTTGATCATTTCAGAATTACTATTTGTTTTCCTAATAATTGTGTGATACCCAATCATGTTATATAGTCCTTGGAGCATACTTTGTTTCTCAAAGTTCCTAATTCTCTAGTGTCTTTTGAGATTAAATTTTGCCATGGTTTAAGGCTGATGCCACTCACATCATCTTTTTCAATTTAACTACATTCCTTCCTTATTCATACAAGATTCTTCTCTGCTGTCCTATTAGTTATTATCATCATCATCCTCAAAATCATCTAATATGAAGATAATAATAGTAAATGTTTTTTAATCCTTTCTTTTTGTTGAGGATGACTCTAAACAAATAGCTTATATTCATTTGTTTAATTTTGCTTGTAACTCTCTATAACGTATGAGTCATTGTTATTCACCTTTATATATAGATAAACAGACATACAGAATACATTACACAAGGCCATACAGAGTGTTAATTTGGGTTTGAACACAGGCAATATGGCTCCAGAGCGTGTATTCTTAATCACTATGGTATGGTGCCTTTTGAGTTGTATAAATTGTCCAAATAACATAAGTGCATGCACAATTCCTAAGCATTAGAATAATACATATATAGATAGCAAAAGCTGAAATTCCTTTGCTTACCAGCTCCACTTCCCTCTGTAGAAGCAAATAATCACTTGAGCTTGTATCCTTAATTTTTATGAATCATACAAGCATGCACTCATATGTAGCAGAGATGTTTTCTGCAATCAGTAAGATCATGGCATAATGTTCTATATTTTAAAATATGAAAATATGTATTATAATTCCTCATGTCCATTAATTTAGAACTGCCTAATGTTTTTAAGTATTTCTGAACAATCCAAATGTCAATGAACTATAAACTTACTCAACCACTAATCTATTTATTGACATTCTCCTACTGCATCTTAAATACATGCATAAAATAATTATGTCTTTGATGTGACTTACACTTATTTCATAACAGAAGCAGATATGTGTGTTAGATTCAGTTGAAGGAAATTATAGAGGGATACTAGGTGTTTCTTTCATATTCATCTTTCTTTGATGTCAAATACGTACTAGAAATACTAGAAGAAAAAATGGGATGCCTATGGACTGAGCAAACTTAGACCACGTGGGCTTTTTCTTAATTTCTTGCCTCCCAAGACTGGAATGATCAGCCCAGTGTATACATCAATAACTATCTCCAAAATATGCGCTTATGAGGACCATTCATTAGTTGCACTTAAGAGGTAGTCAAGCTTAAGTGCTTGTCACATTGCCTTTTCAGAAACCTCATACTCTGAAGTTCAGCCTTGCAAGAATTTTGTCTGAATAGTGTCACTTGGGTTCTTCATTTGCAAAGGGTTAAACTTTTGGATGAAGTACAGACACTATCTCATGGATTGTCCTTGAGAAGGGGAGAAGGCAATGGCACGCCACTCCAGTACTCTTGCCTGGAAAACCCTATGGACAGAGGAGCCTGGTAGGCTGCAGTCCATGGGTCGCTAAGAGTCGGACACGACTGAGCCGACTTCACTTTCGCTTTTCATTTTCATGCACTGGAACCCACTCCAGTGTTCTTGCCTGGAGAATCCCAGGGATGGAGGAGCCTGGAGGGCTGCCGTCTATGGGGTCGCACAGAGTTGGACATGACTGAAGCGACTTAGCAGCAGCAGCAGGGGAACTTAACCTCTACATTATTTTTTGTCTTACCACCTATCAGTCTATTGTAGCTTTGTGCCAATTCGTGGTTGTCAAGCTCTTTAATATCCTTAGCTGAAAGGTGTTCTAATAAATAGATAATATTAACATAATAATGTGAATAACAATAAAGAGATAGGAAAAATGAACTCAGAGAACCTTTAATTAGCTTATTTTAAAATGAAAATATCAGATGAAGATCCCTTATAAGTATCGTATTTGCATATAGAGTTATAAGGATTCAATAGTGAAACTGAGGACAGTAAAGCCTGACAGATTTATCCAGAGATGTTCCATGTTTAAGAAAAGCAATAATACTGAGTTCTGTTCTTTTCTGTGGTGGTGAAACATGATTTAAATGAATTCTGAGACTGGATCTTTCTGCTAATTTCAGAAATAGATAGCATGTCTTAAGCAATTAAATAAAAATCCATTTTCCTTTAAGCTGATGGCAGAGGACAGGAGGGAGTCTTATTTCAAAATAAGTTGGACATTTTCAAATATTTGTGCTTACCACTCTGACAACAATAGAAAATAAAAATTTCACATAATACCAGCTCCTTGAAGGAGAAATACCATGAGGATTTTCTTTACTTCACTAAAACTATCACAAGCTAAAGAAAAATGGGCAGTATACCAGCTAATGAGAACTTATATTTGAAAAGAGTTTCGGATGGCTCACAAAAAGTTTTCTGAATTATCTCATTTGAGTATACAAATTTGTGATGTATTTAAACCGATTTAGATTGTATATTCTACTATTTTTCAATATGATACTGTTTTTGCCTGTTTATTGTCTGAATGTAAGGGTATGTGTGTGTGCTGAGTCACTCAGTCCTATCTGACTCTTGCGACCCCAACGGCTGTAGCCCGCCAGGCTCCTCTGTCCATGGGATTTCCCAGGCAAGACTACTCAAGTGAGTTGCCATTTCCTTCTCCAGGGATCTTCCCAACCCAAGGATCAAATCCACATCTCCTGCATTGGCAGATGGATTGTTTACCATTGAGCCACCTAGGAAGCTGTAAAAGTATATAGTAAAACACTGTTTTGAAATAGTAACAGACCAGATGATGGAAAGTGTACTTGGAAACTTATCACATGGAATTTGAAAACTTCTTAGAGTACAGTTTCACTATATGCTATTTAGGTTTGATTATCAATGCTTTTTAAAAAATAAGATTAAAGAACTGACGCTAATGGATAACACATGGTAGTTTAACTATTCTTGGTTCCATTAGCGACTCTGAGTTATTATACAAAGAAAACAACTCTGGCTCTATTTCCACATCAGTGAAATGACAATAGCGCATTTTTTGCACCAATTTTTCTTTATTTTTGTTCTTTACTGCAGTGTGTTTTCTGATCAAGGGAAGGTGAGTATCTTGACTGTTTGATATTGATGTCTGTCCCTCATCTATTGTACTAGCCTTTATTTGTCTTTCAATGAACAGCCATCATAGGGCATTTATCACACAAGTGTGGCTACAGAAATTGTAGGGATTGTCATGTTCCCTCAGGATTTTTGAGGCTCTCCAGGGAAAGCTTACAACGCCTCCATTTCTTTTCTGCTACATTCTCCTAAGCATCCAGTGAGGGTAGCAAACTTCAGGTTTCCTGGAGTCTCACTAATTTCATGCCTTTCCCAGAAATCATCCTCTTGTCCAAATCATGACAATTCCCAACTTTCTTGGAGAAAGCAGTTTGGCTACTCTTCTTCTCAAGCTCTTATTTCAGAACTGGATCTATGCTGTTCTAAGCATAAATAGAGGTTCTGGTAGTAGTTTGGTTTGGTTTTCTTTGCCTCCTAAACAAAATATCAATATCAAATTTAACTCTCTATCTTCAGTAAAAAGAAGAGACCGTTGGCATTAAAAGAACACTGAGTAGAAACCAAAAATTGTATTGACACGTGCTTGTATTTCTTGGCTTCTAAGAATTTATTTTTAATAAATAATTACCCCTGCATATTTAAAGAGAAACTGTATGATTTTGAAATTAGGGCAGGTGGACCCAGGGTCCTACAGTGTTCTGTTTCTCTTCCATGTACCCCAGGTTCCTAAGGCTCCTGCGAGATCCCCAAGGGTTGTACTGCTGCTGCTGCTGCTGCTGAGTCGCTTGAGTCGTGTCCGACTCTGTGCAGCCCCATAGATGGCAGCCCACCAGGCTCCCCCATCCCTGGGATTCTCCAGGCAAGAACATTGGAGTGGGTTGCCATTTCCTTCTCCAATGCAGGAAAATGAAAAGTGAAAGTGAAGTCGCTCAGTCGTGTCTGACTCTCTGCGACCCCATGAACTGTAGCCCACCAGGCTCCTCTGATGGGATTTTCCAGGCAAGAGTACTGGAGTGGGGTGCCATTGCCTTCTCTGAGGGTTGTACTACCAGGATCTAAGACTGAATCTGGGCGAAGGTCACACCCGGATGTATGGGGGTGCTCGTCTAAGAGGGCACAGACACAACACACCTCAAGCAGAAGCTGGGATTTGTATACTGTCACAGAAAGACAACCCTAAGAGAAAGCAATTAAGAACAGAGAGGGTTTTGCAAAGCAGCCCTGGGTCTTCACATGGCAAAGCTCTGCCTCCCCTGTCCCATTTTCTCCCACATCAGACAGAGGGTTTGTGTGAAGGGAAACCTTGCCTTTCTCTCTTTGTCCCTGGGCAACTGCCGATTTATTTAGTCTGTAACTGTAATCGCTGTGGTGGTGAAGATTGAAGAAAGAACGGGAAAGTCTGTTGATGCTATTTAATTAAAAATAAGATTATAACTTAAAAAGAACTGGCAAAACTGAGTCTCAGTAAAAATGTATTGAAATTCTGAATGGTCAGGAAAAGGGAGAGTGTAAAAACTCAATACTTATTAACAAAGTCATTTTCCTGTAAGAAAAAGGACTGGATATAATATACCTGGGGCAGACATTTGAGAAAACTGCTTTTAGGTCTATTTCAACAAGTTGAAATTCAAGAGTAAATTGGTATATAATCAAGGAAGGTGATCGTGGGGAGACTGAAAATAAGTGCTTTTTAATATTTTTTCCCTAATGCAGATGTAGAAAATAAGTCTTGGCAACTGAGAATCTTGGTGCAAGTTTAACAGTCTCTGAGGTATTTATTATTGTCACTGTCTTATCAAACGACTTTCTGTTTCTTTTATCTTGAATTTGAGAACCTTTCTTAATACCCTATAGCACCAGGAAATCTGTTTTTGGATCTGGTTCCATTTAACTGTGCCTCAGATTCGCTTAATTAGTACTTTCCGTAGCATCAACACTGTAAACTCATCCAGAACACTCTGGGTTCTGTTTCTCAGGATGCCTGCGCTCTCCTGATTTTGGGTGGCATGGAAGAGCATTTAGATAGTGAGATCAATTCCCAAAGATGTGGAGTAGTGAAACAGTTAGTGGAAAGGTGCTCCAAAAGTTCAGACATTTGGATGTAGGGAGTCAGGGGTCAAGAATTATGCTCCAAGCACTCTACCTTATTAAGTCAAAAGTAGTTGAATTGGTGCAAAGATTCAAGCAGTGGTCACCCAGAGGATAGGAGGGTGCAGGAGAGAAGCCACTGGGATTGCCTGTTAGCTGCGTTCAGTTATGGAGTTAAGGAGTTGAGTTCAGTTATGGAGTTAAGGAGCTGAGTCTCAGCTACAGAGCCTAGAGAGTGAGCTGAAAACACGATAGCATGCAGAGATAACACGAAGTTCTTCTAAGCCCTGGACCAAGGCAAATGATGGTCTGGGATTAAATGACTCAATGACTGAAATAGCTGCAGCTGGTTGATGGACAGGATGAGAGTGATTTTACTTAGAATGAGGTATGTTGCAGGTGGGAACAAATGAAGGCATTAGGTACAGAGCTATTTTCATTAAAAAAAAAAATTACTCTGAAAGGGAGAAAAGTTTAGATTTTAGAGAAGACTTGGGTCTTAGTGATCTTGAAATATATACTTTTGTTATCATAATACACTCAAGTTTATTATACAGGCTTTTGTGATGAAGGGCTTCCCTTGTGGCTCACCTGGTAAAGAATCTACCCGCAGTACAGGAGACCTGGGTTCAGTTCCTGGGTTGGGAAGATCCCCTGGAGAAGGGAACAACCACTCACTCCAGCATTCTGGTCTGGAGAATTCCGTGGACTGTATAGTTCATGAGGTGGCAGGGTCAGACAAGCCTGAGTGACTTTCCCTTTCACTTTGTGACGAAGACTGCTTAATCATTCAAATCTATTTTACTTCCCTCCTATGCTTTTAGCTACATAGGATACTATGTTTCCTAACCTCCATGGCAGCTGGTGAAGCTTTGTGACTGAAGTCTGTAATTGCATCAGCAAGGATGTAGAGAACACTGGGTTTCTGTGGTGGCTCAGCAGTAAAGAATCCACCTGCCAATGCGGGAGATGCAGGTTCAATCCCTGGGTCAGAAAGATCCCCTGGAGAAGGAAATGGCAACCCACTCCAGTATGCTTGCCTGGGAAATCCCATGGGCAGAGGAGTCTGATGGGCTACAGTTTATAGGGTCACAAAGACTAGGACATGACTTGGTAATTAAGCAACAACAATATGAAAGAACTAGTAGGACACCCGGCATCATCTACTTTAGTAATTTCAATTATAGTAATTTCTACTTTAAAAATACATTTTCAGTAAATTGATGGAGATAGGGAGGAAAAGAATGAAATATGCATCTATTTATAGTGTGTGTCAAAAGCAGGGTGGGAAGTTAATCATCAGATGCCTTTTTAGCATTTATGGTGAGGATCATGTATGGATAGGCTCATAGAAAGATAAATCAGCACAGAGATGTGATTCAAAGTATTTTCTCAACTAGGCTGGGTCCTGTATGGTCAGGCCCCTCAAGGTGACTGTTCTCTTGCTCTCTATGCATCTGCTTGTCCAAGGCCTGCTTCATGTACATGCTCCTCACATGCCTGATCTTACTACAACTGGGTCTTCCAGGCCCCAGTTGGTGATTGTTTTAATCAAAGCGGTGATGAGGGGCATGCCCCTTTGCTGGTTTCCCTGGTAACTGGTGAGCCCACCTGATATCTATTCCCTCTGTCCTGGCAATCTAGCAATCTCACCCTCACCCCAGCAAAGACAGCTCCCATGTCCTGCCCAGCCTCTACTGCGCATTGTGGGGTGTTGCTCCAGGACCTTGCTTCAAACATGTAAGCTCCCCCATCCATTAAACCATTGATATTTGTTTTCTCCTCAGTTGCCCGAAACTCAGCTTCATGCCAAGTCATAATTAGCTTAATGTTTTATTGGGTCACTTTTTCAATAGCCTCTATCCATTAAAGTTATTTTGGTCTCCAAATATGTAGATATGTCCTTAGAGGTTATCCTAAAATAACAGGAGATAGTTCACAAAGTTTGAACTATTGAATTTGATGTTTTGAATTAAACAAAGATCAAAGCAAATATGTGAATATGAATTTCAGACTGGTTTAGATAGAATGCCATTGGAAACAATTAACAAGAAACATTCATTGGTATCCCAGCTTCATAGCAGTTGAAGACCTTTACTCAGGGCTCAGTGAGGTCTCTTGTTTTGGGCAATGAAGTGGAGGTAAGGGAGGAAGACATGTCAAGAGCAAAAAAAAAAAAAATGTTCTTTTACCTTATGCATTTTTATAACCCATACCATTTTTGATAACATTAACTGACCTCTGCTTATTACAGTAGATGAAGTTAAACTCCTTTCTTTGGGGGAAGGATGAAGTCTTAGTTTTTAGATTCTAGTACAAGTATTGAATTTGTTTGCACACTCAAGGTCAGCACCCTGTGTCACCTTGCACACTCAGGCATTTACTCTGAAATTGCCCGAGTGCCTATGATTTCTGTTCTGTGTTCAGACTGCAGCTGGCTTTCTTTCACTCACTCTGAGTGTTGAGCAGGCTTGTGATTGCCTTCAATCAGAATAAATAAGGAGATTACTGTGGCACAACAAATAAATTATGGGCTAAGTCCTGTCATAATAATAGTTTTCATGTTTATAACAGATTGACTTGGGAGATCTTGAAGAATTTGCAAATATGGTTTCCCCTGTTTCGCTGATAGGAAAATAGTGCCTGGCACCAGTTTAGAATTACAGATCCTAGGGACCAAAGTTTAAAACCAACAACTCACATTTTAGAGATTTGGACTCTGGGCATTAGAGCAAGATGATAAAACATGACCAGGATCTGCATCCTTCTGTCACTGGGAGGAGGTGGATTTGCTGATTCTGCTAAAGAAATTCTTGACAAAGTATTATTGTTTCCTGTGTTGAGACTCCAAAAGCATCTAGAAAAGGCAGAATGTGACCTTAAAAACTAATGGCAGAGGGTCATACCTAACTGCCATCTCCTAGGAAAATCTGGAAGCATATTTGCCACTTTGAATAAACATTTTTATTTATGGAGTACAATCTATCTGTCAACACAGCAAGAGGCTCTGCTTGGTTAAATACTCTAATGCAGTTAGCAAGCTAGTGTAATTGGCTGGCCTTAATAGACCTCAGCTCTATGGGCAGTATCGCTAAAATTAACAGTTATTCTAGAGATGGGACCAAGAAGCTTCAGATGAAGCCAGATGTGCACACAGAGGGGCTCTAAACTCATTGGGATTTCCTGGAGGAAATAGTCATTAGACTGTACATCTGGCAGAGTTCTTCAGAAACCTGTGCCTCCTACATGATCCTTTGGTACATGTGTTTGAAAACACTCCCCACCCCCCACATCCATTTGAAAGGCAAACATATGTATGGTCTTAAATTAATATTTTCACTGAAAGCATTGCTCACGACAACATGATAGCTTCCTAAAAGGAAGAGGAATGGAAACCTCCCTATCTCCTACTGTTAGAGAAATTAAAAAGACATGTACAGGAGTAGATTAAAGAGGGTTGTCCACTTCTTGACACTGTGCTTATCGAGAAATGGAGGTCTGTTTCTTCTCCTTAGTATGAGGAGACCCTGTGACTGTGTTGGCCAATAAAATATCACTAAGTGATTTTGTGCCAGTTTTCAGACTCAGGCTCTGGACGTGGTGAGTGTCCATTTGGTATCTCTGACAGTCACTTTTGGGACCCAGGTGTGAGGAAACCAAACCAATGCGATTAGACAGGCTCCTGTAGAAAGGAGCTGAGGCCCCAGCTCACAGTTCTAGATGAGTTGTTTTTTCTTTTTTTTTTAATTGGAGGATAATTTATTTACAATGTTGTGTTGGTTGCTGCCCTACAAAATGATTTAGCCATGAGTGTGTGTATATGTGTGTGTGTGTGAGTGTTGTGTGTATGTATATGTGTGTTTGTATATATATATATATATATAGTATGTAGGTATGTATGTATATATATATCTCCTCCTTCTTGAGCCTCCCTTCCACCACACCCTCTCAACCCACCCCTCTAGTTCTTCACAAAGCATAGGGATGAGCTCCCTGTGTTATGCAGCAACTTCCCACTAGCTATCTATTTTATATCTGGTAATGTACATATTTTAATACTACTCTCTCAATTGATCCCACACTCTCCTTCTCTCACTGTGTCCACAAGTTCATTTTCTACATCTGCCTCCGTATACCTGCCTTGGAAGTAGGTTCACCAGCATCATTTTTCTATATCTCATATGCATTAATATACAGTATTTGTTTTGTTTTTCTGACTCTACTCTGTATAATAGGCTCTGCATAACAGCTGGAGCTTCCTCCCCCTCAGTTCAGTTGACTCAAATTCATTCCTTTTTATGGCTGAGTAATTTTCTATTTGATATGTGTACCACAACTTCTTTATCATTCTAGATGAGTTTACATTAACAGCCAGTAGGAAAGTGCTATCTTTGAAACTGTCCCTCTACTCCTGATCCGGCTGCCCTAGCTGATTTCATATGGAGCAGAGATGAACTTGCCCACCTTGCAGAATTTTGACTCAAATAATTTAGCATTATCATGTTTAAGCCGCGAGGTCTGGGGACATTGTTAAAGCAAATGGTAGATAATTGGAATGATCCACAAGGAAATGTATCAGCAAACAGATATTTTCTTTTACTTCACAATTTCTATTGCTTTTCTTGATCTGAAAATACATTTCCTCCAATGAAGTACTCACCAGCTGTCTTCTCTAGGTCTGTGTTCCTAATCGATAGCTTAGAATCTCTTTTTAAAACTCGATTCCCAAACATGTTAGATCTCTAATTCATCTATTTCCATTCACTCTCTGGATATACATCCCTTTTTTTTGGCTTTCTGAAATTCTCATCAGGGTAAAGAAGACTGCTGACAGCACCTTCACTCACGATCACAGAGAATGTAGAGAGGAAAAGCTTCTTACAAGAATTAAAAGGGCTTTACTATATTATTAGTAATTGAAGTATTTTTTTCTTTGTGCATTTTCTTTTTACTGAAGTATAGTTGATTTATAATACACTAGTTTCAGATGTACAGCAGAAAGGTTTAAGTGTTTTTAGAGATTATACTCCATTAAAAGTAATTACAAGATAATGGCTATAATTCCCTGTGCTATACAATATATCTTTGCTTCTTACTTACATTATACCTAGTAGTTAGTATTTTGTAAGATCTCATACTCCTATTTTGCCACTATACCCTTCTTTCTCCTCGCTGGTAAACAGTAGCTTGTTTTCTGTATGAATGAGTCTATTTTGTCTTGTTATATGCATTCATTTATTTTATTTTATTTATTTATTTATTTTTTCTCCTTTCAACATATAACTGATACCATATAACATTCATCCTTCTGTGTCTGACATTTCACTAAGTATAATATTCTCTGGGTCAATCAATGTTTCTACAAATGGCAGAATTTCATTCTTTTTTATGGCTGAGCAATATTCCATTGTGTATGTGTGTGTGCATACATCTAACTTTTCTGGATCCATCCTTTTGTTTATGGATACTTCAGTTGCTTCCATATCTTGACTTTTAGAAATAATGCTGCTGCAATCACTGGGGTGCATATATGTTTTCAAAAGAGTGTTGGTGTTTTTTTTCTGGCTCTATACCCAAGACTAGAATTGTTGAATTGTATGATAATTTATTTTTTTGTTTTTTGGAGGTACCTCTATATTGCTTTCCATAGGAACTGCACTAATTTGCATTCCCATCATCAGTATAGGAGTATTCCCTTTTCTGTGCATCCTTGCCAACATTTTTTACTTGTAGATTTTTTGATGATAACTATTTTGATGGGTGTGAAGTAATATCTCGTTTTTTGCATTTCTCTGATAACTAGTGATTTGAACATTTTGTCGTAAGCCTGTTGGCCAGCTGTATGTCTTCTTTGGAAAAATGACTACTTGGATCTTCTGCCTATTTTTTGATTGATTGCTTATTTTTGTTTTTTGATATTGACTTACATGAGCTGTTTATATATTTAGGGTATTAACCCCTTGAAACTTACTTTATTTTTCTTTTTGCCTTGGAGATAGATCAAAAAAAAATATTGCTACAGTTTATTTAAAATTGCCTATGTTCTCAAGTAGGCATTTTATTATTTCAGATCTTGTATTTAGGCCTTTTTGTTGCTGTTAATATTTATTTCCTTATTTGACTGCACTGGGTGTTGGCTGAGGGGTGCAGGCTCTTCACTGCAGTGGCTGGGCTTCTCTCTAGTTGTGACATCAGGGCTCACTAGTTGTCGTTCATGTGGGGCTTAGTTGCCCTGTGGCATGTGGGGTCTTAGTTCATTGACCAGGGATCAAACTCATGTCTCTACCTTGGAAGCCAGATTCTTAACTACTGGACTACCAGAGAAGTCCCACACACTATGTATTTTGATTAGAGCATGTAGACCACTGATAATTAGAGTAATTATTGATAAGTATGACTGTGGCTCAGATCATGAGCTCCTTATTACCAAATTCAGACTCAAATTGAAGAAAGTAGGGAAAACCGCTAGATCATTCAGGTATGACCTACGTCAAATCCCTTATGATTATACAGTGGAAGTGAGAAATAGATTTAAGGGCCTAGATCTGATAGATAGAGTGCCTGATGAACTATGGAATGAGGTTCGTGACATTGTACAGGAGAGAGGGATCAAGACATCCCCATGGAAAAGAAATGCAAAAAAGCTAAATGGCTGTCTGGAGAGGCCTTACAAAGGCCGCTTCTGTGAAAAGAAGAGAAGCAAAAGCAAAATAGAAAAGGAAACATATAAGCATCTGAATGCAGAGTTCCAGAGAATAGCAAGAAGAGATAAGAAAGCCTTCTTCAGCAATCAATGCAAAGAAATAGAGGAAAGCAACAGAATGGAAAAGACTAGAGATCTCTTCAAGAAAATTAGAGATACCAAGGGAACATTTCATGCAAAGATGGGATCTATAAAGGACAGAAATGGTATGGACCTAACAGAAGCAGAAGATACTAAGAAGACGTGGCAAGAATACATGGAAGAACTGTACAAAAAGATCTTCATGACCCAGATAATCATGATGGTGTGATCACTCATCTAGAGCCAGACATCCTGGAATGTGAAGTCAACTGGGCCTTAGAAAGCATTACTATGAACAAAGTTAGTGAAAGTGATGGAATTCCAATTGAACTGTTTCAAATCCTGAAAGATGATGCTATGAAAGTGCTGCACTCAATATGCCAGCAAATTTGGAAAACTCAGCAGTGGCCACAGGACTGAAAAAGGTCAGTTTTCATTCCAGTCCCAAAGAAAAGCAATGCAAAAGAATGCTCAAACTACTGCACAATTGTCCTAGTAATGCTAGTAAAGTAATGCTCAACATTCTCCAAGCCAGGCTTCAGCAATATGTGAACCGTGAACTTCCTGATGTTCAAGCTGGTTTTAGAAAAGGCAGAGGAACCAGAGATCAAATTGCAAATATCCGCTGGATCATGGAAAAAGCAAGAGAGTTCCAGAAAAACATCTATTTCTGCTTTATTGACTATGCCAAAGCCTTTGACTGTATGGATCACAATAAGCTGTGGAAAATTCTCAAAGAGATAGGAATACCAGACCATCTGACCTGTCTCTTGAGAAATCTGTATGCAGGTCAGAAAGCAAGAGTTAGAACTGGACATGGAACCACAGACTGTTTCCAAATAGGAAAAGGAGTACGTCAAGGCTGTATATTGTCACCCTGCTTATTTAACTTATATACAGAGTACATCATGAGAAACAGTGGGCTGGAAGAAACACAAGCTGGAATCAAGATTGCTGGGAGAAATATCAATAACCTCAGAAATGCAGATGACACCACCCTTATGTCAGAAAGTGAAGAGGAACTAAAAAGCCTCTTGATGAAAGTGAAAGAGGAGAGTGAAAACGTTGGCTTAAAGCTCGACATTCAGAAAATGAAGATCGTGGCATCCAGTCCCATCACTCCATGGGAACTACATGGGGAAACAGTGGAAACAGTGTCAGACTTTATTTTGGGGGCTCCAAAATCACTGTAGATGGTGACTGCAGCCATGAAATTAAGACGCTTACTCCGTGGAAGAAAAGTTATGACCAACCTAGATAGCATATTCAAAAGCAGAGACATTACTTTGCTGATGAAGGTCCCTCTAGTCAAGGCTATGGTTTTTCCAGTGGTCATGTGTGGATGTGAGAGTTGGACTGTGAAGAAAGCTGAGCACCAAAGAATTGATGCTTTTGAACTCTGGTGTTGGAGAAGACGCTTTAGAGTCCCTTGGACTGCAAGGAGATCCAACCAGTCCATTCTGAAGGAGATCAACCCTGGGATTTCTTTGGAAGGAATGAAGCTGAAGTTCCAGTACTTTGGCCACCTCATGCGAAGAGTTGACTCACTGGAAAAGACTCTGTTGCTGGGAGGGATTGGGGGCAGGAGGAGAAGGGGACGACCAAGGATGAGATGGCTGGATGGCATCACTGACTCGATGGACGTGAGTCTGAGTGAACTCTAGGAGTTGGTGATGGACAGGAAGGCCTGGCGTGCTGCAATTCATGGGGTCACAAAGAGTCGGACACGACTGAGCGACTGAACTGAACTCAACTGATGTACTTATTGCCATTTTATTACTTATTTTCTGATTGTTTTTGTATTTCTTTTATGTTCCTCTCTTTTCTTTTGCTTCTTCTCTTTAATTGAAAGAGAAGTTTTATTAGTTTTATTTAATAGTTTTATTTAGTAGTATGCTTGCGTTCCTGTCTTTAGTTTCTGTGTATCTGTTGTAGGTTTTTATTTGTGGTTACCATAGTAGTCATATATGTTTGGGCTATAACTTTATCTTCTTATTTGAAACTAATAGTCGTTTAGTTCAAATACTTTTCAGAAGATATACCTTTTTCTACCCTCCCCTACATCATGTTCCAGATACCATATTACATCATCTTCATGATTACCCTTTTACTGTTTATTTTAGTCATAGTTGCTTTTACATTTTTTTTGTTTTTATATCTTTGTTTCTTTGTTTTTTGTGCCTTTATAACTTTTTTTTTTTTGAACCATGATCAATCCTGAGCCCATACTATATATTTGCCTTTCCTTGTGGGATTCTACCTCTCTTATTGATTCTTTCTTCTTTCCCACTTAGATGAGAGCTGTTAACATTTCTTTAGGATTGCTTTTGTATTGAGAAACATTTTTAGTTTTTGCTTGTCTGACAAGTTACTTGTCTCTCCTTTATTCTAAATGATAATCTTATTGAGTAGGATGCCTCATTTGCAGATATTCCCCTACAGCACTTCAGATATCTTATACAAATCCCTCTGGCCTGCAATTTTTCTGCAGAGAAATAAGCTAATAGTCTTCTGATAATTCCTTTGTATGTGACTCTTTGTTTTTATATTGCTGACTTTAGAATTCTTTATCTTTAAATTTGCCGTTTTAATTATGATATGTTTGGGTTTGAATCTGCCTAGGTTTACATTGTTTGGGGACCTCTGTGCTTCCCGGTACTTGGATATCTGTGTCCTTCTTTAGGTTTGGGAAATTTTCAGGCATATGTTTCTCAAGTACATTTTTTATTCTCTTCTCTTCCTCCCTCTCTTTCTTATCCTTCTGGGGCCTCTATAACACAAATATTGTTTTTTTTTTTTAATGTTTATTTTTAATTGATTGATGATTGCTTTACAATATTGGTTTGATTTCTGTCATATGTCAAATGAATTAACCATCGGTGTACATATGTCCCCTCCCTCTTGAATCTCCTTCCAACCTCCCACCCATGGCTACCCCTCTAGGTTATTACAGATCCCCAGTTTGGTTTCCCTGAGTCATACAGCAAATTCCCATTGGCTGTCTATTTACATATGTTAGTGTATATGCCTCCTTGCTACTCTCTCCATTCATCTCACCTGCTTCCTCTTTGCCCCCATCCTTGTCCATAAGTCTGATCTGTGTATCTGCATTTCCACTGCTGCTCTGAAAACAGATTCATCACTAATATCCTTCTAAATTCCATATGTATGTGTTAATATATGATATTTGTTTTCTCTTTCTGACTTACTTCACTCTGTAATAGGCTCTAGGTTCATCCACCTTATTAGAACTGACTCCAAAGTGTTTCTTTTTATGGCTGAGTAGTATTCCCTTGTGTATATGTACCAGAGCTTCTTTATCCATTCATCTCCCAATGGACATCTAGGTTGCTTCCATGTCCTAGCTATTGTAAATAGTGCTGCAATGAACACTGGAGTACATGTGTCTTTTTCAGTTTTGATTTCTTCAGGGAATATGCCTAGGAGTGGGATTGCTGGGTCATATGGTGGTTTTACTCCCTAGTTTTTTAAGGAATCTCCATACTGTCTTCCATAGTGGCTGTATCAATTTACATTCCTACCAATAGTACAAGAGTGTTCCCTTTTCTCCACACCCTCTCTAGAATTTATTGTTTGTAGACTTTTAGATGATGGCTATTCTGACTGGTGTGAGGTGATACCTCATTGTAGTTTTGATTTGCATTTCTCTATGTGTTTATTAGCCATCTGTATGTCTTCTTTGGCGAAATGTCTGTTTAGGTCTTTCCCCCACTTTTTGATTGGGTCATTTGTTTTTCTGGTATTGAGTTGTTATGAACTGCTTGTATATTTTGAAATTAATCCTTTGTCAGTTGTTTCATTTGCTATTATTTTCTGCCATTCTGAGGGCTGTCTTTTATCTTGTTTATAGTTTTCTTTGCTGTGCATTTCAGTTTAATTAGGTCCCATTTTTTCTGTTTTTATTTCCATTACTGTAGGAAGTGGATCACAGAGGACATTGAGCATCCTCACCACTGCAAGCCCCCTGCCTATCCCTGGAAGTTTGTCATAGCTTCCATCCCCAGGTCCTGCCCTGCATTGCAGGCCAAAGCTTGCTGGGAAGGCGATTGCGTGGTGTACTTTTCTCAGCTACTGACCTTGTCCTCTGCTTAGTGGAGACTTGTGTGTGCTTCCCTTGGCACTCTGAGCTTGCCCTCTGTGCCATGGGTCTTGTGTGCACATCACTTGGCTCCCAGAAGCCACTCTCTGGTTGGGGCCAAGGTCTATGAGCTGCTTATAAGCTGAGAAGTGCAGCTTTCTTTGTAGTCTGCCCTCTGGGTCCTCGCCTTGCCCAGCTCACAGAGCTTTTAAAGCTCCTACTTGTTTCTACCTGTGAGGGAGCTTCCCAGGGCTTGGAAACTCTTCCTCCTTAATGACTCCCTCCCTTGGGGCACAAGGTCCTATAGAAGTTCTCTGTCTTTTTCCTTTCTATGTCTTTATCCTCTCCTATATCATTCCAGGAGCTTAGACTGCCCCCCATGAAGGCCTGGGGTCTTCTGCTGTTGCCTAGAGGTTGCTTTGTAGAAGTTGTTCCATATCTTGATGAGTTTTAGATGCATTTGTGTGGAGAAGGAAAGGGCAACCCACTCCAGTATTCTTGTCAAGAGAATCCCATGGACAGAGGAGCCTGGTGGGCTGCTGTCCATAGGGTTACATAGAGTTGGACATGACTGAAGCGACTTAGCATGCATGCATGCATGCAATGGAGAAGGAAATGGCAACCCACTTTAGTAGTCTTGCCTGGAGAATCCCAGGGACAGAGGAGCCTGGTGGGCTGCCTCCCTGTCTATGGGGTCACACAGAGTCAGACACAACTGAAGTGACTTAGCAGAAGCAGCAGCAGACGTATTTGTGAGAACCTGGAGATCTTCCCATCTTATTCCTCTACCATCTTCTCACAGTGTTCTCAATATTGGTATTCTTAATTTATCTGAAATGTCTCTTATACAGGTTTCATTAAAAAAATTTTAATCTTCTGATGAGATGCTTTCCATTATTCTGTCTTTCTGATCACTTATGCATTCTTCTATATAGGTTAGTCTGCTATTCATTCCTTCTAGTGTGTTTTTATTTGAGGTATTAAATTCTTCATATCAGATTGGGTGTTTTTATGATTTCCAGCTCATTGTTAAATATTCAGTGTGTATATCCTTATCTTCCTTCATTCAGTTCATATTTTTATTACCATTGCCTTGAATGTATTCTCTTAATCTGATTGATCATTTATTTCTGTTTCATTATTTACTTATTAGGAGTTTTCCCTTGCTTTTTAAGTTGAGACCAATTCCTCTGCCTTTTCATTTTGCTATTCTTTTTGCCTCTGTTGCAGTCTTGAAAGGGTTTTCATGTATCTTTGTGAGTGGGGCCTGTGTGGGGCTATTGGCCTGTGTTGGCTCCAGACAGAGGTCTAAGTGGTCTTCAGTGAGCTACCTGTGTAGATGACTGCGGCTGGTTTTCCTCATTCCACTCAGACTCAGCCTCGGGTACAAGTCCCCCTTGTCCCTCACAGCTGATCACTGCCTCCCACCTGTGCCACCCCTGCCTGGTTGTGGGGCTACATTGCGGGGCTGCGGGCACCAGCAAGGACTCTCAGCATACATCAGTGGGTGAGCTGTGATGGAGTGACTGCTGTCAGAGATCTGGGCCGTTTCTGATGCACTGCTTAATTTGTGCCAACAGTGCTTGTCTCTACCTACTCAAGTTCTTCTTCAGACCAGGTAACCTCTGTGTCCATGGTCAAGTATTCTTCCTGGTCATGACAGTTCTGCTCTGTGATATGACACAGTGCTGCTCAAACAAGGTTAGACTGTTCACTTGACTTGGGTCATGAGAACCTATCATCTAATCTAGCAGACCTCTCTCTGCCTTGCCAGGGGGCAAGCCAGCATCCCTGTCTTCCTCCTCAGTAGTAGACTCCAGGTTTCCTTCAGTCTCTCTGTTAATCCCTGAGGTCTTTCAGCCAGCAAAGTGGGCTTGTCTGTTGTGCCTAGGACCTCAGGCTTAGGGTGCTCAGTCTACGGTTCTCATCACTCACTCCCCAGGGCAGATGTCTGCCCATATATTCTCCCTTTTCTTCTGGGTCCCCTCCTAGGGTTACAGGTCCAAGCTTGATTGCTTTTCTTCTCTTCCTACATGGTTGATTACACGTGTATCTTTCTTATAGCTTTGGTTGTACAGAAGCTCTACTATTAGTTTCCAGTTAGTTTTCAGTGAGAATTATTACACATGTAGATACATTTTGATTCATTCATGTGGGAAGTGAGTTCCATATTCTCTTACTCTCCATCTTTTTGTTTCTAATTTGTTCATTTTTTGGCTATTCTGGGTCTTCATTGCTGCAGCAGCTTTTCTATAGTTGCAATGCACAGGCTTCTCATTTCAGTGGCTTCTCTTGTTGTGGAGCACAGGCTTTAGAGTGCAGGGGCTTCAGTAATTGTGGTTCCTGGGATCTAGATCATAGGCTCACTCAGTAGTTGTGATGCATGGGCTTAGGTTGCTTCGGGGCATTTGAAATCTTCCTGGGTCAGCGATCAAACCTGTGTCTCCTGCATTGGCAGGCAGATTCTTTAGCACTGAGCCACCAGGGAGGCCCTTACTCTGCCATCTTGATCAATCTGCTACATTGCTTCATGTATCTCTGTAAGATGTGAGACATCTTTGAAGACTCTTCACCATCTGAGCCACCAGGGAATCCCTTTGAAGAACACAGTTACATGTAAAAATTACTACAATGATAACACTCTAACTAAATTAACAGGACTCATCTCTATGCTCGTACCCTGAATCCTAGCTCTTATAGAGTCTCTGTGAATTATGACTTCTTTCATGTCCAACTTCTTTATCTAATGACGTGCTCAAGTCTTTACCCTATTTTAAGTAAACGGACTCCTCCTTCAGCCTAGTTTCATAGTTTTATTATAAACACTTTTAAAAGAGTAATTTCTGCTCTTGATTTATCTCCCTTGTTGCTGTCACTGTTTCACTGATATAACTCTCAATGAGTCACCAATGGCCGTTTATACTTTGAGCCTAAAGGATTCTTTAGTTCCAGTATAATCGTCTGCATAGTAGTTAACATTGATCACCATTTCTTCCTTCTTAAAATACTATTTCTTTGACCTCTGTGGCATTGCTATCACCACATTTTCTCTTATTTCTGTGACTGCTCATCCTTCAATTTTTTTTAAATTCTCACCATATTCTTTTCTCTTTCTAGATGGTCCTCTTTATAGCTGTGGCAAAAAAAAAAAAAAAAAAAAAAAAGAAAAAGAAAAAAAAAAATTGCTCTATGAGTCAGAATTCTCTGTTGAGCTCCAAACATTTATAACTGCTTTCCTACTGGATATGTCCACCTTTCCCTTATTGAACTGGCATTTTTCTCTTTTCCACTTCTGACCAAACTGTCCTGTCTTTTATGTTACCGATTTCAGTGAGTGAAAACATTTTCATTTGTCAAAGAAAAACCAGAAATCAAGTTTGATTCTTTGCTCTCTGTTACATCTCCCAAGTTCAATCAATCACTAAGGGCTGCTTTTCCCATGCTCTTTAACTCACCCAACTGTCCACTACTTTCCAGTTGCAGTGTTCCAGCCCTAGCTTAGGCAGTCATCACCTGATATATCTTACCCTGTCCCTCTGGCTCCTTTATTGATCACTCCAGTCCATTTTTTTTTCATTCCACTCAAAATAATCATTCTAAAATGCCATTCCCATAGATCAAAATCTTCTCTGATATCTATACCCTGTTTGAATGTAGGATCTTTCACATTTTCTGCTTCCCAGAGTTCCTTTCACTCTGCTTGCTTTCATTGGCTGTGGACTTTGCACAGGTGCCATTCAAATTCATTTTCTAAACCATCATTGAAAAACACCAGTTTGCAGTTCAAGTCACTGTGATAAGTGACAGAGGGCTAGATTACCTTTCTTCATAGACTGCTTTTCTGTGACACACTGGGCAAACCTCAAGCTGTACCACATATAAAATGAGACCAAAATCATTTGAACTTTGACACAGCATCTCTTAAGAATCCCACCTGCTAAGTTTAGAGCACCATTTATTTTGATTAAATATCCCTTTTGAACCGCATCTTTCTGTTTTTCTCTGAGACAGTTCTTAACTACATTTTGCGGAATAATAGCAGCATGTGTCACATTAAATTTTTCTTTGTCTTGTTTCTCTTTTCAAACTAAAGTCAGTCTGTTTCTGGAGGTTGCTTGTCCATTGACAGGACATACTAGGACTCTGTGATAATCCAAATCCAGTTTCATCCAAGTAAGAATGTATTGATTCATTTTCATTTTCAGTGAGAGTCACCAAATGATGGCTGTTTTGTGGGTGTAATCTGATCTTTAAAAGACAAATCTGTATGTTTATTTACTTTTTTAGGTTTGTATAGTTCAGAATGTGTGGTGGCAAGTTAAAATACATCTTCTCACTGATATTTTTGTTTACTCTTAGAGCTCAGGGTTTTAAATCAATGTTTTTAAACAATTCTAGTTACACTCCAGTGCAATAGCAAAGCCCAAGGAAAAGCTCAAAACAACTCAGCTTTCACTTATTGATTTACAAATTGAGTAGCTGATCTCATAAACAGTGCATAGAGCCATACTCTGACTCAGATTACTCTAAGCTTAAATTTTGCTTTTAATATCCTCATAGAATGATACTGTGCTAGTTATAAATGTTTAAAAAAAGTTTTAGAAGTAATTTCTCCTCACTATAGAAAGTAGGAAATATTAACAAAAAGTGTAAAAATATTAAAATTTTATATATTCTTTATGTATTAAAAATAAGATCTGTTAACATTTTTAGTCTTGTCTTTTAGCTGAATATAATTTCTATCACATTATAAATACTCAATAAGTATAATAAAGGTTGTTGAATGAATGGAGAAAAGTATATAAATGTAAATACTGGTATTTTCTCATGTTCTAAAGTTGTTCCTTAATATCACAATAACAAAAGCATGCTCTCCATTATATAAGTGATAATTTTCCTATGGGTAACACTTTTTCTATTATTAGGCATCTAAATAATTCCATATTATAGATAAGAGTAATTATGAAATAATTTGGGCTGTAGTTTATCTGAATTTTAAAATAAGGATTTTCTTGTCTATTATGTTTGAATACGTGTAAAAAGTTGTTGATGTATATTATCAAATTGCTTTTCAGAATGATTATATTTATTTCAAACAAAAATGGTTGAGAATATCTGCTGCATAGTAATTTTATTATATTAAACATTGAATTATTTATTATATTAAACATATGAATTTCATGGCACAGTCATTTTATATTATTTGAATTACAATTTTTTTTTAGTACTATAGTGAAATATTTACCAATACTTTGACTTCTGTGGGTTTTTTGTGTGAACCTATTGACAAGATTTTTTTCTAACACTTAATAGATACCAGGGACTATTCTGAGTGTTTAACATTTATTGATTTACTTGATCCTCACAACAACCTTTTAAATCATGAGATGCCCCTATAATCCCCATTTTAAAGATGAAGGAACTAGATCACTGGAATGATTTCTGATGTTGTCTAATAAGATACAATAAGATGTTTTTGGCTAGGATTTGTAGAAACTGTTTGCGTATTGAAAATATTAGCCAGGGTAGAGAGATGTATTTCAAATGATTCCCTATTACATGGATTGTCTTTTGTTAGTTTACCAATACATTTTATTTTGTAAGTTCAGTCATTATACCGTCAAGTTCATTAAAAGTTTGAGTTCATAGGGTTAATTATTTATACATTATCCCTATAATTTATAGGTTTTTTTGTTTTATTTTGTCTCTTTGTTTCTTCTGTTTATTTATAACTCTTATCCATTTGGAAATTATGTGCTATGTTATATGAGACTCTCATTATATTTTCCCTCAATAATCAATAAATTCTCTACTGATTTGTAATACTCTATGAAGTATACTGAGCATATGTACATCTTCAGCTTCAACGAGAAAAATTTTTTTTCTTACCATATATGATCATTAATGTACCATCTGGATATATTATGCTCTCTTACACAGTAGCATAAATATGTATCTAACATTTGACATTTATTTGTTCTATTAAAAACTTCTTTAGTTGGTGCTACTTTTAAGTAATTCTGAAACAAAATGAAAATTTATGATTTATATATTTACATGATTTATTCTTTAATTAGTTATAGCTCTTTCATGCTTCAGTTATGTCTTAGATGAGCTAAGTCAACATTCATTTTAAGGCCAACATCTAAATGCATATGAGAATGCATGGGAGTGTGAAAGTTTTTATATGGCAAATAGAATGTCAATAAAGACAGTATTCTTGCAAATTTCAAGACATCTAAAAATGCCCTCAATGTTATTTAATGGGATTTATTTGATTAGTCTCTATTTAAAAGTTGTGAATGGTATTCCAATTGTCACTGTTCAAAGATTACTTCTCATTGACAGTGTGTATATAATATGTCATTATAGTTCAGTAAGGATAGACTCTGATAATATATAATGTTTTTCATGAAATAATGATAAGTAATTCATTTATTGTTTGTCTGCTTTATAATAGATATTTTGCTAGATTTTTAATATATGAACTTTATATCACTTTTATCAGTTTCATTTTTCATAACTACTGTAATCCTAGGTATATTTGTAGATACAGATATTAAAACATATAGAAGTTAAATAAAGAAGTAGATTATAAAAGAAGGAATATCTCAAACACCCTAACTTTATACCTCAAGGACCTAGAAAAACAAGTCACACCCAAATTTACAAGGAGGACAGGAGAAAAAAGACAAGAGCACAAATAATTAAGATAGAGAAACAAAAGAAAAAAATAATTGAAACTGAGTTGATGTTTTAAAAAGATAAAATTAACAGAACTTGAGCAAGACTAACAAAGAGAAGAGGTTAAATAAAATCCAGTGAAAGAAGAGACATTACAACTGATGACACAGAAATTAAAATGATTATAAGAGATTTTATGCCAACAATTTGGAAATCCCAGAACAAATGAATAAATTCCTAGAAATGTATAATATGATAAAATTAAATCATAAAGAAAGAGGGCAAGCAAACAGATCCCCAACTAGTATAGAGATTGTATCAGTATTGAAAAACCTTCCTACAAATGGAGAAAACCCTGGGACCGGAGACATCACTATTGAATTGTATAAAACATTCAAAGAAGAATCCTCTGAATCAAGTCAGTTCTTTTCAAACTCTCCCAAAAAGAAGAGTGAGAAGAGTAACTCTAAGTGAGAGTTACTTATAAAGTAGTAGTTTCTAAAGTATTAATAGCTGATTATCAAGGTCACTAAAGAGTTTTTAAAAGAGATTATTCAATCTCTTCCCCAGAGGTTATGATTTAAGTTGAAGCCTTGAACTCAGTATTTTAAAAGTCTGACTGACACAGAGTTGGTTTTCACTAATGTGATCACGTCTTATGGACTGTTGTCTCTTGTCGAGAGAATGGTGGGCAGGTGCTGGTCATATGTGATACTTCGTGCTTTCTTCACCTTTCATCTAGTGATTAAATACCTTTCCTCATTTTCAAGCTGTATTGAGATATGTCTGGATTTACATAAGAGTCTTCCTGAAAATACTCCTCAAGAATCACTTCTGGGTTTAGGGATGGCTTTCTGAGTATTTCTTAAATCTTTTTGTTGTCTACCATAAGAATTGACCTGTTTCTCTAAACCATTGCTGTAGAAAAACTGCAGCTCTTTCTTCTTATAACTATTCTTCTTTTACAGTCTGAAACCAAATGATATAAAAGCTTCTCCTTCCCATACAGTAGCTATTTAGGAATGAACACATTTTCAAGTTTATTGTCTGTTTCCTTTTCAGCGTTTTCACTAATAATAACATGTAGAGAACAAAAAGAATGAAATAAAGTTCACCAACACTTTAAGATCACATATCCAAGTTGTCTTCCAAGTGTAACTGTGAAAACAATCTTCTTTCTTATCCTTTAACTCCTCCTGGGAGTTAGAGATAGCCAGAACAAGCCTACTACCTAACATTTTATTCCTTAGATGAATACATCACCTCTCTATTACCTCTTAGATCCTCTTTTTCATTCTTATCTTAGACATTACCACATATGTATGTGTGTGCTGTGTGCTAAGTTGTTCAGTTCTGTCTGACTCTTTGCAACCCTATGGAGTAAGCCACCAGGCTCCTTTGTCCATAGGATTTTCCAGGCAAGTATACTGGAGTGGGTTGCCATGCCCTTCTCCAGGGAATCTTCCCAACCTAGGGACTGAACCCACATTTCTTGTGCTTTTACATTGGCAGGTGGATTTTTACAACTAGCATCACCTGGGAAGCCCTCAATTCACATGTGGGGGCAAGCAAATACAGTACTGTGGGCCCTTGGCTTGAAACCAAGGAAGCAAGGCAGTTTATCTTAAACACTAAAATGGAAATGTTAGCATCATTTGTGGTCCAAGAAAGAATCATTTCAGGAGATTTCAGGCTAATCACTTCCAAACTCTCATGGTTCTCACATAATGGAGACATTTGGAATAATGCACTTTTGGAGTTTGTTAGGAAGATCCCCTGGAGAGAGAGATGGCAACCCACTCCAATATTCTTGTCTGGAAATCCCGTGGACACAGGAGCCTGGTGGGCTACAGTCAATGGGGTTGCAAAAGAATGGGGTACAACTTAGTGACAAACAACAACTTTTGCAGTTAATGCACAATACACAAAAAAAAGTTAATGCACAAATATTCATTGAAGTGATTCCTGGATAATAGTTTCCTCTTTCCCACATTTTCTGGTAATCAGTATCAAACCTCACATTCCCTATTGATGCTAGAAACTACTCACATAAACATAGGGCTTTACATGAAAAGGAATTTCAAGACAGGCTGGTTGATGATGTTTGTCATGTGTCAAAATATATTATTACACCCAAATAAGTCAACCAATTTAAAATACATATCCTCAAAGACTATCTTCCTTCCTTCAATTTTTTTCTCTAAGTCCTTTTGAGTTTTGAGGGTTTTTATTTTGGAAAAGAATTAAAGGAGAGTTCTGGGAAGATGCTCTAGAGAAAATGTCTGTATAACAATCTGGCTACTGGTTATGAAAATTTGACATCTTCAAATGAAATGCCCAGTAATTTGCAGAAATATGAAAGTATTTCCAAAGTGATTTATCAACATACTTCCAAATTCTTACAATTAGAAAATAATTTACAATGGAAACACTTTATCATTCTTTATATTTCATTGTAGTATATCTCAAATAATATGATTTATGATATACAATGTATTTCTACAAGAAAATTATGTTTATACAATACGTATAATTTCCCTTTTGTCTTGCACAGGATTCATGTATATGTTCACCGATTTTCTGTGCTATGGGGAGCTAAAGAAGTCTCATCCTCTGAAAGCTGGTATGCTTGCTGGTGCCTCTTAGCTATGTGTTCCATAGGCACCTTCTGAACACCAAAAGAGTGGGCACATGTACAACAACTCCTTTTGACTGTTTTGTTTTGTTTCAGATCTCAGACTGAGAAATCAGTTGTTGCTTACAGCAATGTTTCATCACTTCTGCAATAACTCAGCAACTCTGTGCACAATGAGGTACCATAAGTTTTTTTTTTTTTTTTACTCTGCTCACATGTTGGGATATAAGATTGTTTTTCTGTAGAAAGATTGCATTATTCCAGATCAAGCCCTCAAGAGCTTTAGAAATACCATTGTCAATACCTAGAAGAAGTAAAAGGATGGCCACAAGGTACAGTCTCTGAGAAAACATCTTGTTGTTCTACATCTCCCTCTTTTAGATGAATGTGTTTGTGACTTTTCTTTAAGAAGAGGATTCAGGAAGCTATTATCAGTGGTCTAAGATGATTTAGCTGATTCTGAGAATTAAGCAGAGATGATTATGATTATCTTTTCAAGAAATTAAACATGATGTCATTGAGTAGAACTGGGCAACATAACCGTAAGGAAGACAAAATGACCCACTTGTTTTGTACACTTTAGTTCTTGGAGTTGATACTTTTTTCAGCCTTTCTTACTTGTCAGCTTGTGCTTTGATTAATTCTTTTTCTCAGTATTTATTTGTGCCTGTTTTGTTCTAAGGTGGCAAATTTTCTGTTGCAGTTTTTAAATGTCTCATCAATAAAAAGTGGTTTGGGATGTAAATTGACTTTGGCTGGGAGTTGACTCATCAGTAAAAATTGTTTTTGGACACAAATAAGGCTTGGGCATGATTTGGCTCAAGTATGAATTTTGGATTATTTTTAAAAATTGATGTTCTACTGAAAAATGCTAAAGTTATAAAACTATGAAGAAAATGTTCAATTCTATAATAAATACTTCAAGTCTAGTTGAATATATGTAAGAGGCATGGATTACTTTGGAAAAAGCAAATATATGGTTGATATGTCTAAAGTTACAAATACTTAATAGAGGACTACGTAATGGAGAGTAGTGTTAGTTTTCAAAGAACAGGTTTATTGATTGTAATTCTTGCATGTTCTGTGAAACCAAGTTGTGACGTGTGTGTGTTATATATTCATAATATCCAAACATCTTTTTGTCCTTGTTCTTAACCTCTGACCAGCAATTTTAAAATTTATGGTTTGTTTTCTAACTGGCTGGTGTCTTATAATATGCTAGTGATAATGACAATCAGTTCTATGAAATGGAAGCTGAAACAGTGAAAACTACATCATCATTAGGCAGAAAATATTGAAGGAGGGGGCAGTTTCAGAAGAATCCTGGGCATGAGATACAAAGATGATTGGGACAAGGCAGAGAAGTGAGAAGCTACTCCAGGCAGGAACAGGAGCAGAAACATAAGTCTTCAAGGGTGGAATGAGCATGATAGGATTGGAAAGTGTGGAGATGGATTGTCTGCACTAGAAGGTGACTCCATTCCAGTCATGGAATTCATAGGCAGAGGTTCTGATAATAAAATATAGGCTTTTTAGATTGAGTGTTGAAAAGCTTGATAGGTTAAGAGAAGCTTCTGTACAGATTCTGAACAAGGAAGTTTCTGGGAGAAATATCTGTTTACCAAAAAAGTGAAAGAAGATATATTTGGGTTCATATATAAGAATAGGCAGCACAGGGAGGAATTGGGGGCAGGAGGAGAAGGGGACAACAGAGGATGAGATGGCTGGATGGCATCACTCACATCGATGGATGTGAGTCTGAGTGAACTCCAGGAGTTGGTGATGGACAGGGAGTCCTGGCGTGTTGCAATTCATGGGGTCTCAAAGAGTTGAACACGACTGAGCGACTGAACTGAAAGAGGTACCTTATCCCCAAATTATTAAATGTTGTAGAGCAAAGTTGGCAGGAGGTGGTGGTTGACATGGCCTGAGTATCTCTTCTGGCATACTTAGTCGCTGATGGCTTATAGGAGATTTACAATATCCTAATGCCCTGGAAGCAAGCAGCAAGGTACTGAAAGGACAGGAAGTTAAGAAGAAGCCTGGTGTTTGAGATGAAGGGGTTTCATAGCTTCATAATAGTGGAATCTGTAAGGGACCATGAACTTCAAAGGCTGATACACTTTTGATGCTCTGATAAACAAATTTAGCAGTAGAGTACCAGGGACCAGATCAGAGTGACTATCTTCCAGTGAGTGTCCACAGGACAGTGTGGTGGACATTATTGCTTCTTGAGATTCAGCCAAGCAATAATAGAATACAAACAACCAAAATTTTCTTATATTCCTCCCATCATGTAGTGGGGATTATATCATCCTCCCCTTATATCAGATCAGGTTCTGTGAATGTTCTGACCAACGTAACGTAATGGAAATAACATGCCAGGTTTCATACCCAGGCCTTCTGGGGCAGGCACACTTTTCTTCCTGTCTCTTGAAACACAGGCTCTTGGGACACACCCTCTGAGAATCTCTAAACTCATTGTTTTGAGAAGCTCAAACTACAAGAGAAAGTTTCATGCAGGTGTTCAGGTCAATAGCCTCAGCTGACCTCCCAGGTGCATCCAGTGATATAAGAGAGCCAGATCAGATGTCTAACCCAGCTGCTCTCTTAGACATATCTATGACCTCAGTTGATTTCAGATGTTTCTATATAAGGAACCTCAAGTTATAACCCTCCAACAGAGCCATGAGAGACAGGACGACAGTACAACAGATAATTGCATGAGAACCCTTCATCCTACATGGAGAAGAATTCTCCGGGTGAATCTCCTAACCCAGGAGTGGGCATTTTATGAGTAAGAAGTAGTCGTTTGTAGATTAAATCACTTACATTTCAGGGTTAATTTTTGCCACAGTCAAACATATAGTTTCTCAAAAGATGTAGGCTTTGGAGCTTAGCAGTTATCAAAATATGGTCTGCAGAACTGGGACTCTCGAACAACACAACTGTGAGGTCATAGACTAGTGGTAATTTATTATGGCAACAATAGAAAACTGATACATTTGGAAAACTTTTATTTGTTACCTTATGCTCAAGAGACAATGCTCATGAGATCAGTGGTATTACTAATGGATTTTATTTTTGACTCTGTGTAATGAAATGTGTCAACCAAATGGAAGATCTGCATAAATTATTCAACCAATATTTTCCAAGAGATGTTGGGAAATCATGCATGACTAGAAGAGCTATTCAAATTACAAGGTAAACTTGAGAACAAAAAAACACAAAAAAATTATTGATATGGTTTCTGATTACTTAGCTATTATTTGCTTTTAAGATGTTCTCACCCATTGAGTTGGGTTTTGTTATAGTATCAAAGAATACCCCAAATCATATAAAAAGACCATTACAATACTCCTTCTTTTTCTAATAAAATATGTGTATGAGCCAGGATTCTCTTCAAATATTTCGACTAAAAGAACATATCTCAGCAGATTGAGTGAAATATTTATGAAAATCCAAGTATCTTCTATTAGGTTAGTTAACCAGACATTAAAGAGACTTGTACAATATAAAGGAATGCCATTCTTACCACTACTTTTTGAAAATTTTATTTTTATAAGAATATTTTTATGTTAATATAATGAATTTTTAGTGTTAATTTAACATTTTTCTGTTTTGATTTCTAATATGGTGATTATCAATGACCCACATGATCATAAGAGCAATGCAACCCACATAAACACATTTTTAGGTTTCTTTTATAATGTACAATATTATATCAGTTACAGGTGTACAGTATAGTAATTCACAATCTTAAAGGTTATATTCCATTTATAGTTACATATCCTGTAGCTTGTCTTATACATAATAGTTTGTACCTCTTAGTCAGCTACCCCAATATTGCCCCTCTGCCGTCCTGTCCCCCTCCCCCGGTAGCCACTACTTTGTTCTCTATATTCGTGAGTCTGTTTCCTTTTTGTTATAGTCACTAGTTTGTATGGATTTCTTAATAGTTTTAATGTGAAGGGGGATTCTCAGATCAAGACATTTAAGAAACAATGCCTTCATCAACTCCCACAAATACACATTGCATATTAACCAGAGAGCCCTCCTCATTCTTTAAGAGATGAGCTCTTTCTTCTTCTCTCTGTGCCTGGGACATTTTAAGCAAGAGGAAAGGGAAGAAAATGCTTTCAGAAGGGGAAGCAGACTTGGTTTTGAACCTGAGCTTTGAACTGATAGAACAAGTAAAGCTAAAAACTCTGTCTTAAACCAGAATTAACCAAGTTGTTTTTCATTGGGCAAGTTAAGTTTATTTACCTTGTACTCTCACTTTCGTTATCAACAAACAGAATCCAGGATATAATAACATCAATTTTAAAATTGTACTTTAAATTTAATCATTTATCATTTTTATATATCACTCAATTTTATCATTTATAAAAATGGAGAGAAAGTATAAATTATACTTTTGCATTTTTTTTTTTATTTTAAGCCATTTATTTTGTATTGGGGCATAGCTTATTAACAATCGTGATAATTTCAGGTGGACAGCAAAGAGACTTAGCCATACATCTACATATACCAATTCTCCTCCAAACTCCCCTCCCTTCCAGGGTGTCACATACCATTGAGCAGAGTTCCATATTCTGTACAGTATGTCCTTGTTGGTTATCCATTTAAAATAAAGCAGTGTACACCTGTCCATTGCAAACTTACTGTCCCATCCCCCTGGCAACAATAAGTTTGTTCTCTAAGTCTCTGAGTCTCTTTCTGTTTTGTAAGCTCATTTGTATCATTTCTTTTTAGATTACACATATAAGAGATATCATATGATATTTCTCCTACTCTGTCTGGCTTACTTCACTCATTATGACAATCTCTAGATCCATCCATGTTGCTACAAATGGCATTATTTCATTATTTTCAATGGCTGAGTAATGTTCCATTGTATATATGTATCACATCTACTTTACCCATTCCTCTGTCAATGGACATTGACGTTGTTTCTGTATCTTGGCTATTATAAATTGTGCGTCAGTGAACACTGGGGTGCAGGTATCACTTTGGATCATGTTTTTCTCCAGATATATGCCCAGGAGTGGACTGCAGTGTCCTTTCCTGGTGGCTCAGATGGTAAAGAATCCCTCTATAATGTAGGGGACACAAGTTCAATCCTTGGGTTGGGAAGATCCCTTGGAGAAGGGAATGGCTACCTACTCCATCATTCTTGCCTAGAGAATTCTATGGACAGAAAAGCCTGGTAAGCTGTTGTCCATGAGGTTGTAAAGAGTTGGACATGATTGAGGAACTAACACTTTCTTTCCCTTTCACTCTTGTGGTAGCTCTATTTTTAGTTTTTAAGGAACATCCACTGTTCTCCATTGTGGCTATTCCAGTTTACATTCCCATCAACGGTGTAGAAGGGCTCCCTTCTCTCCACACCCACTACAGCATTTATTGTTTGTGGATTTTTTGATGCTAGACTTTCTGGCTGCTGTGAGGTGATATCACATTGTAGTTTTGATTTATATTTCCCTAGTTTATGATGTTGAACATCTTTTCCTGTGCCTCTTGGCCATTGATATGTCTTCTTTGGAAAAATGTTCATTTAAGGCTTCTGTCATTTGTTGACTGAGTTTGTTTTGATTCTGTTAAGCATCATGAGCTTTCTGTAAATTTTGGAGACTAATCCCTTGTCGATCACATCATTTGCAAATAATTTCTCCCAATATGTGGGTTGTTTTTTGTTTCATTTATTGTTTCCTTTGCTGTGCAAAAGCTTTTAAGCAGGTGCCATTTTTATTTCCAGTATTCAGGGAGACAGATCAAAAAAGATGTTACTGTGATTTATGTCAGAGAATATTCTGCCTATGTTTTCCTCTAGGAGTTTTATTGTGTTTGGTCTTACATTTAGGTCGCATTTTGAGCTTATTTTTTCTGTATGGGTTAAAGAATGATCTAATTTTATTTTCTTAGATGGAACTGTTCAGTTTTTCCCAGCACCATTTGTTGAAGACACTTTCTTTCCAGTACCGTGTAATCTTACCTCATTTATCATAGTTAATTGGCCACAGACACATGGATTTATTTCTGGGTTTTCTATCCTGTTCCATTGATCTATATTTCTATTTTTGTGCCAGTACAATACTGTTCTGATGACTAGCTTTGCAGTATAGTCCAAAGTCAGGGAGCCCGATTCCTTCAGCTCTGTTATTCTTTCTCAAGATTGCTTTGACTATCAGGCTCTTTTGTGTCTCCATAGTTATATAAGATTTTTTTGTTCTAGTTCTGTGAAATATGCCATTGGTAATTTGATGGAGATTGCATTGAATCTGTAGATTGCCTTGGGTAGTATAGTCATTTTGGCAATATTTATTCTTCAAACACATGTTTGTGGATTGGCACTTCTTGCTTAAATAGCTTTTCATTGCCTTCTGAATGATGTATTGATCCCAGCCTGGACACTGTCTAGTATGGCTGGTTTCTTGGCAGTGTTTTCTGCCACCAAAGTTTTATATCTTGTGTGTATACTTAAATTCTATTCAAATATGGTGACTTTCTGTTTCCCAAGTACAACAATTTTCTTTCCTGCCAAGCCCTGTGCATTTCTTTTCTGTCTTTAAAATTTCCTTTTCCTTCTTATACATCCAAGGTTCTTACTTTAAAAAGACAATTATTATGTCACCTCTTGTGTGAAACCTACCTTGATTAATTCCCCTAAGATCTCCACCAACCATGATTAATTCCTTCTTTCCCTGTCTTCTTTTATATTTCACATTTTTTTCTAAATGGAACTGTACAGTGTTTAGTGGGGTTTCTTAGTGGGTGAAAAATGAGGTAGCATGCTATTTTCTTGGTAAATGGTAGAATTCCACCTTTCCACTTTTGACTTCTATTGCACTTTTATTTCTTGTCTGCTCATCTCATCTGGCTACTCCATTCATGTTGGCAGCAGAACTTTTAGTCCACCTGAATATATCAGTTAAGATGGAATTGCACAGGAAACAGAAGATGTTCTGTGAAACTGGGGACAGGTGAAGGCTGTTTATTTGTTAATTGTGCTACTGAACTATAAATCCTTAGAATATAGTATTCTATCTTTGTGTTCTCAGCACAGTTCTTGGTACATTTAGACACAATGCTGAGTAAATATGTGGCTGATAAATGCCTTAGTGTTACAGTGTTTGAACTGGATAATCTCTCACTCTTTCCAAAGGTCTTTCCAACTCTTTATATCTTTTTCTCTGAACTGGCTTTCTCATTTTCTCCATTAATTATTCTTTTTATTTCTGGTTTTATTTTTCTTTGTCATTTTTGTACCTAGATTTCTTTTATTTTCTCTGATTTTTTCCTACAACAAACAAATGTACAGACTTCTAATTTAAAATGACACAGCAGTTTTCCATGTAGACTTTCCTGTTTCCTATTTTCCCACCGATGCATGCATGGAGGTAAAGAGGGAATGTTGCCTTAAGTAAAGATGAGCAGAGTACCTCTTGTCATTATAATGAAGGTATATTTTAATTGAGATAAATTATCAGGGACCCATTCATGGCTTAAATGATTAGGTTGGTGATGATGAGAATTATGACAAACATAACCAAAGAGAGCCACCAAATATACTTTAACTATAAACACTTAGCAGCATATAATATTTACTAAGCCTTTAGGAAACCAGGAATATGGTTTAATGCATTTACCATCTGGATCCAATAAACCTTTTTAGGTTATAAATTTTTGTCATTTTATGAAAATTTACAGCAGTAAGAATAAGGAGATAATAAAAATAACTAGATTTATTAATGTAAACATGGCAACATTTTTGGTATCAAAGAACTGTGGTGTACAACCAGATAAAAGGTGAAAGAATATTGTCGCATATGTTTTTAGCAAAATGGGATCATCTAGGTTCTTGCTGTGAAATAGTATGTGGATGGTTAGGTTAAGGTCCTGCTTGTTTTATGACTAACTGGTTGGTAATATGTTTTTTCTTTATGTTCTCACAAAGGCATTTTTAACTCGAACTTCTTTAGTTTTAAGAAAATTCATCTCAGATTTCACTTATAGGAACAATTCCACTGTCATTATTAAAGTCTAGAGTACTGCTCTCAGACTTGTGAGACATCTCCTTCTGTCAGTTTTCTTCCTTTGGTGGTTTGGGTAGAAATTTAAAAATTCTGAATTCTCATTTGTATCCAATATAAGTAAAAAAAAAATACCATGAGTGTCTTCAGTCTTCTTTTATACTTTCTTGAAAGGTGGTATAAAACTTTAGACAATATAATAAGAAAACTAAGGAAGGAAATTATCATCCTTCTGGACCATTCTATCCTGTTTTCTCTATTCCTGTTTCAAACATCAGTGGTGATAAGTGATATATAATGAAGATTAATGATAAAATAAACTCTAAAATGATTAATAATCTCTAAAATGATTAATAATAAACTATATGAAGATATAGAAAAATTAAGCACAAAAGTTCCATAATGTAGCATGCATATAAAGGGTTCAATGGATGGGCTGGGTAATAGCAAGACTGAATATGTATTTTATGTTTTACAAAATGAGTAAAATTTCTCTCTGATACCAGGAAAAGTTTAAGCAAGAATAAAAGTTATTAAATATTAATTCTCACAAATATTTAGACCTGATTAAAAAGATTCAAAAACTAAAATTTGATGTGATGGATTCTGATCATATACTGAGGGTTTATACATGCCGGCATGATAGCAGTGCGGAGAAGACCTTACTCATCTTTGTACTTCATCTTTCTAATTCTATTCAGAACAGCTAATCAAGACAGGAAATGGAGTTTGCTGGAAAGGGGAAGGGCAAGGAGATTAGTGGAAGCACATTTTATCCTAAAAATTATATAATTATAGAATCTATACATTCAGTGTTATAGGAGAATTGGAACCTGGAGGAAACTCAGTAACAGTGTGAGCGCCAGACGGCTCTTATTTTGTCATCCTATTCTCAGTGATCATAACCACAGTATCATATTTATACAGGACACTGAGCATTTCGCTGGGTACCATTCATATAAGGCTATTCTACTTCTCAAATCTAAGTGAAGCTTTTCATCAGAATAAGAGTACAGATCTAAGATCTGAGCATAATTCTAAGGTCCACCTCTCTGTGAGCAATCATTGTATCAAGAGAGCTTTCCTCCTTCAAATAAGAGAAAGAATAAGTTGTTTGTTTTTAAAAAACTAACCAACATGGAACCTACAAACAGATACTATAGTACAAAAGATAGAAAATATAATCTTAAATATTCTGAGGAAGAGTATTTCAAAAGTGATTTTTGGTATAATCCATGATTATACGGTCTATACTAAGCAGAAAAAAAAAAGAAATTTGAAAGGAATGTGCAAAATAAAGAAGAATTTCAAGGAGACTAAAATTGTAGTATCAATTCAACTTATCATAGAAGACAAAGGAGGGATCCGACACTGCAGAAAATGAATCCATGATGTGGATGATAAACTTTAAAATAGAAATAAAAGACATAAAACTAAGAAAGGAGATGAAAATGCAAAGTGCGGAAAGAGGCATCCAACCTAAAACTTTTCTTAAGAAGTTCAGAAAAATTATAAGGGAAAAACGTTTAAATCAGTAGTATTTACTACAAAAGAAACAACTATATACCTTGCTCCTAGATCATAACTGGATAATATAGTCACTCAGTTAATACTTGCTAAATGGTTGAATTAAGGAAAGATTAATTTATGATGATTACCTAAATGTTGTCAAATGATAGTTTATAAGCAAATAAGACTAGCAGATATATTTTACTTGGCTCGTGCAATGTCACTGAAAGAGAAACAGATTTGATCCAACATGTAGACAGTGTGATTTCATACCTTGTCTTGAAAAATTAGACTGTTTGGGTACACTTAGACCCCATTTCCAAATGGCAACCATTTCTTAAGTTTGAGTAGCAACTGGTCTCTTTAGGTAGGGCCTGTATTTTCTCTCAGGATACCTTTTAATGTTTACATTACTTGCCCAGACACTGGAGTTATTGGAATTTATGAACCCTGCTTTACAACAAAGAAAAAGAATCAGTAAGAGCATATTAGAATGGCTTATAACAATGTAAGTATATCTGAAGAGAGGTCAATGAATCTAGACACATTCTGGCAAAACAATTACAGAGACTTAAATTTTTACAAGCATTTGTGCTAAAAATATAGTTTCCTTACCAAATAAGAGAAGTCAGAATGAATTCAGAGTTTTACTCTTTAGCAATAAATATGGAACAATAATGGAGCAATAACTGCAAAGTTTCAAGAGAAAAATTTTACAATTTGTAAAATATATACTGAAATTATCTTTTGAATGCAACATTTTACAGCAGAAACAAAGCATTAAAAACATTATCAACATGCTACTGAGATACACACACACACATATTTTACAGTGACATTTTAGTTAAGTAAAACTCAAGAATAGTGAATGTTTTGTTTAATGGGATGGAGATGATCTCTGAAGCCATTTAAACATACAATTGCCCATGTAGCCATGACAATTATTATGACATATAGCCATATAGTGGCAAAATAATTTAAAACACAGGAAGTAACAACACAGACACATATGCCGAACTCCAAATCCCATACTAACAAATGTTAAAAAATAGACACAGCATCAAAGGTCAGTGAAAACCTGCTGAGTTATTAGTTTTATATAAAAGGAAGAGATTCCAGAGATACCAATTAATTCATGACTTTGATAATCAGGTAAATTCACATGAAAGAAGGCTTTCAAAAATTGTAAAGCTGAATAGTAGTGTATATAAAACAGTAAGCAAACAAAATAGCACGTAACAGTGATGATCTTGCCTTACCCAAATGGGAAAATTCACTAAGAGAGAACTGTAACCATCTATAATCACAAAGCATCTACTGCAGTTATTATGACAACAGTTAATATTCATTGAGTTCAAGATTTATTTTTGAATGCTGCAAATTGGGTACCTCCTTTGCACTAATGGGTTCACTTCTATTTGCTAGCCCATTGAATTCTCAACCAATATAGATGCTGTTACCCACAACTTTAAAACGAAAAACCAGAATTTGGACAATTAGAAACAGTCCACACATATAGTACTTGATAGCATGAAAATTCAGTCCCTAGAAGCATCAGGCCATTCTTTCCGCTGACATTCGAATTCCTAGGAATGACTCAATAGGGAAACTAATTGCAGGAAGCAACAAATCCAGAACTCCGCCCAATAGAGGGGGTAAACATTTTCAGGTGACATTTCAAAAGAGTTTTGAAATGGCTTTGTAAGTAAAAATGGAATTTCGTTACATTTGTTTATACTTATTTTAAAGTCTAGTGTTCTTATTTTTAAAAACATTTCAGTGTGTGTGTATGTTTTGGGAGTGGGGACTATAATTAATTCAATGCTTAGGTCATGAAAAAAAGCGTTTACCTGGATCACTGTTCTCTCAAATCATGGTCTGCACATCATTTATGTTGTAATCTCTAGAGGGACTAATAAAAATATGGGTTCACCTCATCCCAGCTTTGGCCTCTTCAATTGAGCTTTATAGTGATGAGACCTAAAGGCTAAGGTTTAATATGCTCTCCAGATGCCTTTAATGCACATTGGAATGTAAAGACATGTATTTAGATAAAATCTAAATGAAGCTAGGCTTTCTCTGGCTGGATAATACTTATTCTAGGTTTTCTGTTATCCTTTTTATAGATTTCTTCTGAAGTAGCTGCCAACTGCACTTCACTCCTGGTAGTCACTCCCTTGCATATCTCCTTTCTCAGTGTCAGCTGAACCTCATGACTTGATTCTGTTGAATGACAAAGTAATGGGACTTCTCTTCCGGGATTAGGTTGCAGAGAGAACGTAGTTTAGGGCTCCAGTGTGTTCTGTTCTCTCTCCCGTTCCCTTAGACCATCACCCTGCAGGAGGCCAGCTGCATGTAGTGAGGCCGATCTAGAGACGCAGTAGAGTGGGTTTGGAATCGGATCTCAGCCCCAGGCAAGCCTTGAGATGAGGGCAGTAGCCCGGCTGACAGCTTGTCTGAGCACTTTGTGCCAGAGGCACCAGCTGCACTGCGCCCTGACTCCTGACCCACAGAAACTATGAGATAATCAACACTTAGTGTAAGGTGCTAAATTCTGGGGTCACTTGCTACAGAATATATAACTAATGCATAAAACCCATAGGATTGTTTATTAGCATTGTTATGATCCCACCTGTCTTTATATCCCTCTCTTTAGACTGTTACTTCCCTAACTTGTCCTTCTTAGGATCCCCATGACCTAGTTTCCTTGCCATCTAGTGATCTCTGACTCAGATTTGTATATTCAATCAAGTCAACTGCTGGATTAGGGCAGCCTGGACAGTAAACCTGGTCTCTCAACTTTGAGATCCAGGTGGACTGGCACAAGATGCTATTTACTGAAGTTCTGAAAGTCATTAAAATTCAACATCAAGCGTCTTCCTTTAACTGTATCCCAAGAGACCTATAAAAGATGCCAAAATAGTAGTCTCCTTCCAAGAAGTTGAGTTGCTCAGGCCAACTAATTTTATAAACTTAGATGTTGTTTGACGATTATTCACCTAGAGCGGATAGTCAAATTTAAAATAAAGGATGAACCTTCTAAATGTGGAATGTAGAGGCTAAAAAGTTTGATGGTATATATATGTGTGTGTGGCAGGTAAGTATAATAGTTTTTGTACATCTAGTCTTTTTGACACCCAGCCATTCTGTAACATTTGCTATCACACCTAATTTGTAACAAAAATGCATGTGAACTTCATTTTGAAAAGCTTTATTACCACTAACCTATTTAACTCTCCTAGGATTTGAAAATGTTCTTTGTGTAGCCAAACTCCTAAAGTCATTGCCTCAGAGTAAATCTGTTGAGAAGGCAATAAGATGATATAGAAGCATGGTAGTGTCCTCTAAATTTCCCTGAAACCCACTGAGCTGTGAAGACTGGGGCTGATGTACTCTGCTGTGGCTTGAACCTCTGCTGGGAATACATGATTCACAGCGTTGTGAAACAATGCTGACGGAGACTCTGGCCAAGAACCTCCCTATAGTATATGGTGGCTAGACAATGACTTTGCCTGCGGATGCCAAATCAACTGATGTGCCCTGTCAAAACTACTAGTCAAGCTGTTTATTTGCCATTGGGGAGAGAAAATGACCTGAAGATTGCCTGGAGTTTGCGATTTACAACTGCCTTTGCTGGCACCAACAAGACAGACTTACAGCTGGAGCTCTTTACTTCAACCTTTTATTCCCCAAGCTAGTACTTTGTGTTAACACTGTAGAATTGAAAACATGGGCTTTGAGGTTAGAGTACAAGGGTCAGGATTCTGGGCCCATCACCTATCAGTTCCGTGTCCTTGCCCAGAGTATTTGAATTTTCAGTCTCAGTTTTCTCATCTGTAAATGGTTATCAAAATAGTAATTCACACCTGAGGAGTGAAAATAAGAGAAAAATACATGGAAAAAAGCTTAAAATACTAGCTGGCACACAGCACTTAATAAATGTTGGCTATGAATATTTTAATGTTTAAATATTATTAATAACTCAATTCTATAAAATTACCCATAAGCTTCAGTGAACAATACTTTCTATAAACAATCATTTTAAAATTCCACTTATCTCTACTTTTATAGTTAGGACATTGAACACTTTTGGAGACTACTGCTCTGATCAATGTTGAAGCCTTTAATTTTAAAATTTTAAATGTTTTCTTAAAGTTAAAGGCAAAATTAAATATATGATTATGAATATACTGTCAGTACTTAACTATAAGCAAGGTGTTTTAAACTGTATATTTCTCCATGTAGTTTTTAATATAAAATGTAAAAACTTTTACATTTGTCAATTGCAAATACTTGTTTATTAAAATTTTTAAAAAATGGTCCCTCTTTACACTTGAAAAGAGACTGTCCCAACCATAACAACTTTTATGTATTTTTCCTCAAATAAATTATTCTTAGAGCTTTATTCATTACTAATGAAAAAAATTATATTTCCCCTCTACATTTGCATAAAAATAAATCATGTATTCATAATGCAAGTACATAGCCCAAGTGTAGATGCTTTTCTTAGGAAAAATTGGCAGATGTAGCCAGATGTTCATTTTTCTGCCAGCATGATCATCATTTAACCAGGAATCCTAAATGTGTTTCTTTTTTATTTTCTTTTTATCCTCGGAGACAACTATAACCAAACTACCTTGCTGCACGAGGTCAATGTAGACAAAATGTCTTTTCATTATTAATGACATCCACACCCTATATTTAGATAAGGTAATGCAGATTGGCAAGTAAGTCTGGATCCTTAAGAGGCCTTGACCAGGTCAGTCCGTTAGCCACAGAGTCTGGCTGATTAAATACTACTTAGCATTCTTGATTTAGTGGTATTTATCCTAATATTGGCATAAGATCTTTGCTTATTTAGTTGAAAAAGAATTTTTAAACTCTATTGTATTTTGAGGACACCCTATCCTAGTCTATCTTCCTTGCAAACTAATATGTATCACAGTCATTATTGTAGTAACTGAACCTTCTAACCTTTTCTTAAAATAGAAATCTAGATAAAACTTTACTGTTACTTCCATATATAATGACAGCATTCAGAATAGCCCTGGAACTTAGAAATGTTCCCAAACCAAAGGATGTTCGGTGATTCTTCCAATTGCCACAGTTTTGGAAAGGCATTTACTCAGAAAAGATGTCAAACAACAGGTGAGTGTTTTAGATATATTCATCTCATAAGTGTATGATTTTGCTGTGGATTCACAGCATATTGTAAAATACTAGACTACAATATATTTTATACCCAATATAGCTCTATTATCATTCCCAAGAAGATGCATTGAGTTCTCAGAAATTGATTCCTCCATTAATTCAGTCATTCTATGATTATTTGTTAAATTTGTGGAATTTATTGAATTATTTGCATCCTGGGATTACAGTAGTGAACAAACAAGTCCTTTTGCTTTATGAAACTTACTTTTTAATGGGAAGAGACAAAAAGAAATCGACACTTTAAAAATGCTATGGGAAATAAAGGTACAAGAAATAGAAAAGCAAGCAGGGTAGGAGGGGGTGGTACAATAAATGTAGCTAGATGAAATCACTCTACAAAGGCACTGTTAGAATACGGGAGGAAAAGAAGGGCTAGTCATATTACAGTTCAGTTCAGTCAGTCATGTCCAACTCTGCAACCCCATGGACTGCAGCGAGCCAGGCTTCCTTGTCCATCACCAACTCCCAGAGTTTACTCAAACTCATGTCCATTGAGTCAATAATGCCATTCAACCATCTCATCCTCTGTCGTCCCCTTCTCCTCCTGCCTTCAATCTTTCCCAGCATCAGGGTCTTTTCAAATAAGTCAGTTCTTCATATCAGGAGGCCAAAGTATTTTTCAGCTTCAGAATCAGTCCTTCCAATGAACACTCAGGACTGATTTCCTTTAGGATGGACTGGTTTGACCTCCTTGCCATCCAAGGGATTCTCAAGAGTCTTCTCCAACACCATAGTTCAAAAGCATCAATTCTTCAGCACTCAGCTTTCTTTATAGTCCAACTCTCACATCCATACATGACTACTGGAAAAACTGTAGCCTTGACTAGACAAACCTTTGTTGGCAAAGTAATGTGTCTGCTTTTTAATATGGTGTCTAGGTTGGTCATAGCTTTTCTTCCAAGGCATAAGCATCTTTTAATTTCATGGCTACAGTCACCATCTGCAGTGATTTTGGAGCCCCAAGAAATAAAGTTAGCCACTCTTTCCACTGTTTCCCCATCTATTTCCCATGAAGCGATGGGACTGGATGCCATGATCTTCGTTTTCTGAATGTTGAGCTTTAAGCCAACTTTTTCACTTTCCTCTTTCACTTTCATCAAGAGGCTCTTTATTTGTTCTTCACTTTCTGCTATAAGGGTGGTATCATCTGCATATCTGAGGTTATTGATATTTCTCCCAGCAATTTGATTCCAGTTTGTGCCTCATCCAGCTCAGAATTTCTCATGATGTACTCTGCATATAAGCTGAATAAGCAGGGTGACAATATACAGCCTTGACATACTCCTTTTCCTATTTGGAACCAGTCTGTTGTTCCATGTCCAGTGCTAACTGTTGCTTCCTGACCTGCATACAGATTTCTCAAGAGGCAGGTCAGGTGGTCTGGTATTCCCATCTCTTTCAGAATTTTCCACAGTTTATTGTGATCCACACAGTCAAAGGCTTTGGCATAGTCAATAAAGCAGAAATAGATGTTTTCTGGAACTCTCTTGCTTTTTTGATGATTCAACGGATGTTGGCAATTTGATCTCTGGTTCCTTTTCCTTTTCTAAAACCAGCTTGAACATCTGGAAGTTCACAGTTCACATTTTGCTGAAGCCTGGCTTGGAGAATTTTGAGCATTACTTTACTAGCATGTGAGATGAGTGCAACTGTGCAGTAGCCTGAGCAGTCTTTGGTATTGCCTTTCTTTGGGATTGGAATGAAAGCTGACCTTTTCCAGTCCTTATGGCTACAGCTGAGTTTCCCAAATTTGCTGGCATATTGAGTGCATCACTTTCAAAGCATCATCTTTTAAGAATTTGAAACAACTCAACTGGAGTTCCATCACCTCCACTAGCTTTGTATTTAGGATATGCCAATAACAGGCGTATGACTGGCATCATCATACAGTGGGTCAAGGAACAGTGTTAAGGCTAATGTGACTGAAGCAAAATGAACAAGAGGAAGAGTGGTAGGGGATGAAATCAAAGGGTTGGAGTGAAGGAGTTACTATGTTGAACATTGGTGAGAATGGGAAAACTGCTACTAAGATCGAGCAGGCAAACATTGGAGAGTCTTGAGCAGAAGAGAGAGATGAGTTTTCTTATATTTTATAAAGGATTGCTCTGGTTGTTATATGTGAATAGACTGAAGAATTTAGGGCATGAGAAGAGGACAAAAGCCAGTTACTAGACTAAGTGGATAAGAACTGAAAGGTGGTCATTAGACTTAGCAGCATGATAGCCATATTCTGACTTTGACAAGAACTTCCCAACATGGCATTCTACATAAGCAGACACTGATATGGACCTCAGCATCCTAGATATACATTAGAGATCCACCCCTGTGGAGGGAGAATAAGAAAGCAAAATGGGAGTGGAGGATGAACTTGAGCCATGATGCATTTTCATGTTGATGCAGGTTCTAAAAAGGATTGGACAGTTCTATGGAGTGCTAAGAACATAATTGGAGTGTCAAGGGTCTTTTCATTGGGCTTAAATATCTGGATATTAATAATCTGGTGCAATCAGTCATTGGACGCATGCCCTCTGGGAGGGGCATGTGCTTGGTTGGATAAGGGAGTTTTCTGCAACTGAAAGAAACCCTGAAGTAGTTGGTAGCTGGAGTTTTTCTGTGCAGTGATCTAGCATCAAGGGAAAATATGAACACAAGAGAGTGGGGAATTGCTGGAGTGATGTACCTTGAAGGTGAAATAAACTGGCATCTAGCTGGTCTTTGAACAAAGTAGTGTTAACCAGTGGTTATCAAAATGTATGCATCTAATTATAAAGTGAACTATTTCTTTTCCCCATTAAATATTTCAGTCACCCTGCTTATTTAACTTATATGCGGAGTACATCATGAGAAATGCTGGGCTGGAAGAAACACAAGCTGGAATCAAGATTGCTGGGAGAAATATCAATAACCTCAGATATGCAGATGACACCACCCTTATGGCAGAAAGTGAAGAGACGTTAAAAGGCCTCTTGATGAAGGTGAAAGAGGAAAGCGAAAAAGTTGGCTTAAAGATCAACATTCAGAAAACGAAGATCATGGCATCCGGTCCCATCACTTCATGGCAAATAGATGGGGACAGTGGAAACAGTGTCAAACTTTATTTTTGGGGGCTCCAAAATCATTGCAGATGGTGACTACAGCCATGAAATTAAAAGACGCTTACTCCTTGGAAGAAAAGTTATGACCAACCTAGATAGCATATTCAAAAGCAGAGACATTACTTTGCCAACTAAGGCCCGTCTAGTCAAGGCTATGGTTTTTCCTCTGGTCATGTATTGATGTGAGAGTTGGACTGTAAAGAAGGCTGAGCGCTGAAGAATTGATGCTTTTGAACTGCGGTGTTGGACTGCAAGGAGATCCAACCAGTCCATTCTGAAGGAGATCAACCCTGGGATTTCTTTGGAAGGAATGATGCTAAAGCTGAAACTTCAGTACTTTGGGCACCTCATGCGAAGAGTTGACTCATTGGAAAAGACTCTGATGCTGGGAGGGATTGGGGGCAGGAGGAGAAGGGGATGACCGAGGATGAGATGGCTAGATGGCATCACGGACTCAATGGACATGAGTCTGAGTGAACTCCGAGAGATGGTGATGAACAGGGAGGCCTGGCATGCTGCGATTCATGGGGTTGCAAAGAGTCGGACACGACTGAGCGACTGAACTGAACTGACATTAAATTTAAGCTTATTAGAGGAAAATCTAGGGAAGGAAATCTTAGGTTATTTCCTACTCATTTTTAAAAAGTCATTTTTAGAAGGTGACTCTAGAAGAGTTTCCTTTCATATATCTCACATCAAATTATTGAGTTCAGCAACCTATAACAATGTTATTCTGCCATTATACTTAACATTTGAACAGACGTTGGAAATCATGTTGGAGAAAATGTTTGTTTTTCACATTTGTGAAATTTGGCCTGAAACTTTCTGAAACCTGTTGTAGTGGTATCATACTTTACTACCACTCCCCAACCCCAGGACCTGAAACACACATTTTAGTGGTACAAATGAGGTGGTATAGACATCTGGAGTAGAGGAATAGGGTGATGTTCCCTGACTCCTACTGGGATGACATATATTTTTCTTGTCAACTCGATTGCTTTTCAGCTTAGAGCATGCTAGTCATATGAACACATTATACTGAAGAGAAATAAAATATGTAACATCAGTCACATAAATTCAAATTTTGTGTGTGGTAACTTAGTTAGACCTTATTTCATGTATTAAAGTCCAAAAAGACCTCCTAAGACTGCCCTGGTGATCCAGCAGTTAAGACTCTGAACTTCCACACAGGGGGCACCAGTTCAATCCCTGGTTGGGGAACTAAGATCCCACATGCCACCTGATGTGGCAAAAAAATAAAAATCCTTCCTAACTTTGTAGTGGACATGGTTTTCAAATTTACATTGGAAATGAATCAAACTGGCAGTACTGTGCTTTATGTGCAAGCAATTAAAATACTGGGAAACACATTCGTTGGAGAGATAGTCACTCTAAGTGGGCTGCAGTGAGGCAGGAGCAGTTCTAGGAGAGATAACTAGCATAGACTTGTAAACTTTTGAGAGTTCAGTGAAAAAGGACACAGAAATGTCTACTCTGGAGGGCACTGAATAACACAGTTAGCAGTCCAATGAGAATGACAGTTGATGACCTCTGACTGTTTCTTTCAACCTTAGGATTTTCTTCCAGTCTGTCCCAGAAGCACTGTTGACTGATAGCTGAACTACTTTATTTCTCTACGCCTCATTTCTCTTCCTAATAAATTTGTGAATGTTCTTCTAACACATCTGGTGGAATAGCTGTAAGGAAACCCACCCGTAAAGATTATTTTCACCTTAAGTTTGGATTCAAACTTAGTTCTATCACCTGACATTACAACAGCCCTATACTTTTGCAAGCTCCTTTTTTAAGAAGTGAAAGAGAAAGATACAGGTGTGTTAAGAGCTTATCATTATTGGTTAATCAAGGTTGTAACCAGAAAGAAATCATAAAAGTTAAAGACTTTTAAAGACCAACTAGAATTTGTGTTAGATTCTATTATATCCCCCATTTTATTTTAATCCATACTTATTTCCACTTTTCTCCAATATCACCAACCATGGCAGTTAGGGCATCCCATTGCCAGGAATGCGCTTCTTGCTATAACATATGCAAGCCCTATTCACTCTTCAAATCACTCTCATTACATATTCTTCTGTTACTTCAGGTCTCATTGATCTTTTTTTTAATTCACAAATCCAATAGGATTTATAGTTTGCAGAAGACTCTTCTAGATTTAATTACACAAGGTCATGTATTGTTCACCAGAGTTTCCATTGTCTCATTTTATTCCCAACACCTACCACAGTGTTCTGCCATTAAAAGATCCCTGGTAATTGCCCTCTTAAAACACTGATTTAGTCATGAGGTTTCTAAAGGAACACTTTGTGCATCTTTCAAGGGCATAGTCCAGGTCCAGTTAGACCTGGACTTCTAATTAATTGCATTTCTAAGGAGTGACTGCATTTTTCATTTTTCAAAGAGCTTTGGACTAGATAATTTGGATCAATTATCATGAAAGTAAAATTGGCAGACAGTATTTATCTATCTGTGGAGTCAGAGAAAAGGAATTAAAAAAACCTCTCACAAAGGCATATAATTTTCCTCTTTAACATAATCGTACAGGAGTTCAGAAATAAAATATAGCAAAAATAATTATCTACTTAAGAAATATTCTTTGTTGTTTCATGGTTCAAAATGGTAAAGTCATTCATTTAGAACTAAAATCTTGACAAATATTAACATAAATGATTGAATGTACACATGGATAAATCACCTCTGAATGAGTTTTTGTCATAATAGTTAACCTTAAAAAAACATACTACTGTGAAAATTGAAGCATAAGTAATTAGGCATACAATGTCAGGGTGGTTGTTCCTTGAGGGGAAGTGAGACTGAGGAAGGTTTGAAAGGTAGTCCAACTGAATATGTATGATTTATTTAAAAAGGAATGATCTGGAGCAAATATGGTAAAAGAGAATAACATTCTTTAATTTAGGGTTAATTGGGCTTCCTTGGTAGCTCAGCTGGTGAACAATCTGCCTGCAATGCAGGAGACTTAGGTTCAATCCCTGGGTTGGGAAGATCCCCTAGAAAAGGGAAAAGCTACCCGCTCCAGTACTTTGGCCTGATGAATTTCATGAAGTGTATAATCCATGGGGTCGCAAAGAGCTGGACACATCTGAGTGAATTTTACTTTCACAGGTATGAAAATTACTGTATTATTCCCAGTGTTCATTTTCTAAGTTTTTGTTAAGTAAAAAATGTTAGTAATCTAGTGTCTTCAAGTTTCCTATTTTCAAAAATAACAGTCATATTTCATTGTTAATTGACACTTTGATGAGCCAATTAAATCTTCCTAATATATATTAAACACCTAACATATACATAGAACACACTCTGAGGAAGTTAATGGGGTGGGAGAATAAATAAATGAATTATAGGAATAAAAATGACTCAATGGATATTAGGAATGGTAAGATCTGCAGTTAATTTTAAAGGTGAAATGGAGTGAAGTAGGAATTCTGGAAAGGATACAACCTGAAAAAAGCAAATAGGAAACTCAGTATATGTTTGAGAAATAGTAAATCAAACATTTTAGTTTAAACCTTGGAAGCAGGAAGAAATCAGGCTTGCACTGTTCCTTAGAGTATTAAGTATACATTCCTCCCACCCCCCATACACTAGGAGAATTAAAAACTAGACTATAAGCAAGTCACAGTAGGAAATAAAAGAAAATAAAGCATTGTTTTCCTTTTTTTTTTTTTGCTATGTATCATTGTCCTCAACCAAAAATAGGATCATAGTCATTTTGGAATTTTTAAAAGAAAAATAGGGCAAGGATGAATTTTCTATTAATGAAAGTTATAAGTCAGTCAGAAAATATTATAGCTCTCAACTTCTAAGCAGTAAACAAATTGGCAATATAACATTTAAGGAAAGATTGTTAAACATGCAAGTGTAAATTAACAGGAACCCAATTAGTAGTAAATTTTAATGTATCATTTTCAGTTCTGGCCAGGAAAAATGTATGCAAAAAGTAGTAATGCTTTTTGCTACTCAACTGATAAAAATGAATATATGTATCTTGTAAACATAGATTATGGTTCATTCAAACATTCACTTGATGTAGATAAAATCAGAATAAAAATTAGTTTGCACATTATTAGAGCCAGTCTAACAGAGAAGTGTATATTGGCTACTGTAGCCCAGCACTGTGTAATAAAACATTCAGCAATGATGAAATGTTCTGTATTTGCATAATTCATATCAGCTTTCTATACAGTATTATAATGACTAGATATATGTGGTTATTGCATACTTCAGATGTGGCTAGTGTGACTGAAGAACACAATTTTAATGCTTTTTAATTGATTTAAATTTAAATGGTCACATGGAGGTTACTGGCTTATACATTGAATAACCCACCTCTAGCATTTTATATGTTTATGTTTTCAAGTGATTGAATTAAAAAACTTCCCAATCTAGCATTAATGTCAGGTTTTGCTAATAGGTGTATTCAGAAGTGATGTGTATTATTTCTGACTTTTAAATAATAAATGCTTTGTGTCCTAAGGTAGATTCCAGTTTTGTAAATGTTCTTCAATGCACATAGTTCACTGTATATGCACTGTTGTATATAATATGAGACAATAATAACTCTGCTGCTGAAAAGAAAGTAGATGTGATTTCGAAGACTCTACAGATTAGTACTGTTGTATTAGAAAGTCTGTACAGGTACTGTGCATTTAAGAGTGTCTTATTGTAAATGGTTTTGGTAGGTTGCAAAATGAGAATCAAATGGTGCTTAGTTCACAAAAATGTAAGAACTGAGAGAGGTCTTTTCTCTAAAAACCTGATCAGCAATCAAGGTGACTTAAAGCTTCCTAGTTTTCTGAGAGCTAGTGAAAATAAGTTAAGGATTTAAAAATATTTTTTATTCATGTATTAAATATATCTTGTGGATGTTCATGCATTTTCATATCACTTGCTGTTGCTGCTGCTGCTGCTGCTAAGTCATTTCAGTCGTGTCCGATATGTGACCCCATAGACGGCAGCCCATCAGGCTCCCCTGTCCCTGGATTCTCCAAGCAAGAACACTGGAGCAGGTTGCCATTTCCTTCTCCAATGCATAAGTAAAAAGTGAAAGTGAAGTCGCTCAGTCGTGCCCAACTCTTAGCATCCCCGTGAACTGCAGCCTACCAGACTCCTCTGTCTGTGGGATTCTCCAGGCAAGAGTGCTGGAGTGGATTGCCATTGCCTTCTCCGCCATATCACTTGACTAAACAGAAAAGCAGGCCATCATTCCTAATGCTTTGAAATTCTGAAACCTGAAATTACTCAATACCTGCACCATTTAGTTTTGATCATTTTCAGAAAGCAGAAAGTGATTTATTATGACAGTAATTTAATGGAACTCACTTAACATTAGTTTCCTAAACTAAACATTTAACATATTCCTCCTTGTAACACTTCTCGAATCATGTGTTCTCTTTTCAAATAAATGCAAATATAAATCTAAGATATCAAGGAAATAAATGACTCAAATCATGCCAGTGATCCATACATGAAGTGACTATCATAACAAATGAATTTAGATCTTAGAGGAAAAACATGTACATTCAAATGTGTTCAGGAAAACAGAATATAGCTACAGATAATATTAGGAAAGTAGTGTAGGGATATTTCTGAAACAGCAAGAGCAATTTGAAAATTTTCTTTGTATTAAAAATAACTATGAATATTAAGTAGTTCAGCTATAGAGCATTTGAAATACAAAAGCAAATTTCTGGAAGAATTTTCTAAATCTGTGGACCAAGTATAAATTATAATTTTTCAGTAAATCTCCTGAGGATAGAAATTGGGAACCAGCTAGTGAGACCTAACACTCATCAAATAGGTGTCAATAATATATTACATCTGGGACTTCCCAGGTAGTGAAGTAGCGAAGAATCCATCTGCCAATGCATGGGACATAAGGCATGCAGGTTAGATTTGTAGGTCAGGAAGATCCAGTGGAGGAGGGAATGGCAAGCCACCCCAGTATTCTAAATGTGATAATCCCATAAGGGAGCGCTGCAGACTACAGTCTACGAGGAAGCAGAGAGTCAGAGATGACAGAGCATATGCACACACACTATGAAAAAGAACTTAATGACCCAGATAACCATGATGGTGTAATCACTCACCCAAAGCCAGACATTCAGGAGTGTGAAGTCTAGTGGACCTTAGAAAGCATCACTATGAACAAAGCTAGAGGAGGTGATAGAATTCCAGCTGAGCTATTTCAAATTCTAAAAGATGATGCTGTGAAAGTGCAGCACTTAATATGCCAGCAACTTTGGAAAACTCAGCAGGGGCCACAGGACTGGAAAAGGTCAGTTTTCATTCCAATCCCAAAGAAAGGCAATCCCAAAGAATGTTCAAACTACCACACAATTGCACTCATTTCACAGGCTAGCAAAGTAAAGCTCAAAATTCTCCAAGCTAGGCTTCAACAGTATGTGAACTGAAAACTTTCAGAATCCAGTTTAAGCTGGATTTAAAAAGACAGAGGACCAGAAATTAAATTGCCAACATTTGGATCACACAAAAAAGTGAGAGAATTCAAGAATATCTACTTCTGCTTCACTGACTACACTAAAGCCTTTGACTGTATGGATCATAGCAAACTGTGGAAAATTTTTCAAGAGATGGGAATACCAGACCACCTGACTTGCCTCCTGAGAAACCTATATGCAGGTCAAGAAGCAACAGTTAGAAACAGACATGGAACATTGGACTTGTTCAAAACTAGGAAAGGAGTAAATCAAGGCTGTATATTGTCACCCTGCTTATTTAATTTATATGCAGACAACATCAAGTGAAATGCCAGGCTGGATGAAGCACATGCTGGAATAATGAATGCCAGGTGAAATATCAATAGTCTCAGATATGCAGATGATACCACCCTTATGGCAGAAAGCAAAGAATTAGAGAGCCTCTTGAAGAAGGTGAAAGAGGAGAGTGAAAAAGCTGACTTAAAACTCAACATTCAGAAAACGAAGATCATGGCATCTGGTCTCATCACTTCATGGCAAATAGATGGGGGAACAATAGAAACAGTGATAGACTTTATTTTCTTGAGTTCCAAAATCACTGCAGATGGAGATTGCAGCCATGAAATTTAAAAAAAAAAAAGAAGATGCTTGCCCCTTTGGAGAAAATCTATGACCACCTTAGACATATTAAACAGCAGAGACATTATTTTGCCGACAAAAGTTCATCTAGTCAAAGCTATGGTTTTTCCAGTAGTCAAATATGGATGTGAGAGTTGGACCATAACTAACACATACATATGGAATTTAGAAAGATGGTAATGATTCTATATGTGAGACACAGATGTATAGAGTGGACTCTGCAGGAGAGGGAGAGGGTGGGATGATTGGGAGAATGGCATTGAAACATGTATACTATCATGTAAGAAACGAATCACCAGTCTATGTTCGATACAGGATACAAGATGCTTGGGGCTGGTGCACGGGGAAGATCCAGAGAGATGATATGGGGTGGGAGGGGGTTCAGGATTGGGAACTCATGTACACCTGTGGTGGATTCATATCAATGTATGGCAAAGCCAATACAATATTGTAAAGCAAAATAAAGTAAAAATAAAAATTTTAAATGGGAAAAAAAAAAGGCTGAGCACTGAAAAACTGATGCTTTTGAGCTGTGATGCTGGAGAAGACTCTTGAAAGTCCCTTGGACTGCAAGGAGATCAAACCAGTCAATATTAAAGGAAACCAATCCTGATATTCATTGGAAGGACTGATGCTGAAGCTGAAACTCCAATTCTTTGGTTACCTGATGTGAAGAGCCAACTCATTAGAAAAGCCCCTGCTGCTGGGAAAGATTGAAGGAAGGAGGAGAAAGGGATGACAGAGGAAGTGATAGTTGGATTGGATCACCAACCATATGGATGTGAGTTTGAACAAGCTCTAGGAGACAGTGCTGCAGTCCATGGGGTCACAATGACTGAACATCAGTGATACACACACACACACACACACACACACACACACGCACCCATGCACACATATTATATATCACACTGCCAAACCAACATCAGTGACATCAGATATTTTTCTCAGCTTCACTTTTACTATTTTACTTCCTTGTCCAGATTAAGATTATAAAATAAATGATACACACACACACACACACACCCATGCACACACATTATATATTGCACTGCCAAACCAACATCAGTGACGATATTGTTCTCAGCTTTGCTTTTACTGTTTTACTGCCTTGACCAGATTAAGATTATAAAATAATGCCCCAACATGGAAATTTATACTCACATCAGTATATATTTTCTTATGTATGAGTATGCTTTTATGTACATATATACATATGTGTATTTTATGTGTGTATTTTAAACTGGAAAATTGTACCTTTTTACTCTATACTTCCCATGTCCGGGAAATATAGTTTGCAAAATTCAACTATTAAAAAGTAATTTGAGGAAATTCCCTGGAATTCCAGTGGTTAGGGCATGGTGTGGCCCAAAAAAGAAAAAGTAATTTGATTTTATGAGAATTTAGAGAAGTATTTTGTTGTATTTTATATAACCCTTTAATATATGTTGTATTTAACATTAAAAATAAACTTACTTTTTTGTTAAAGTAACTTAAAACCTGGAAATAAGGCTCAAATGGTTTTATGTTCTTTTAAGGTCATATTAGATTTTTACCTATCAAACTAGATCATGTGAATTTCTAAGGGAATGTGACTTATTTGACTTTCTGTTTAGGATTAATCAGGACCCAGATTCTTTAACGTTAGAGTTTAACTTGGAAAGAACAGATAATATGCAAGCTATTTTGGTACAATACTGATTTATTGATTTCTGTCTTATAAAGAAGATATGTTCCAAGATTATTATTTTTGAATCATTAAAAAAAAATCTAAACACATTTTTGCAAAATTTTTTCATTATTATATGGCTTTTTGCATTCTCTCTTGAACCACTTTTGTCATTCTGCTGGTCCATCATTAGTGAGTCAAACAAAATTTTGACACATGCTCACTGTGAATTTATATGACAATTAGGCTTTTAATATTTTGTTTGAGACCACTATTGTATGTTGGTGATAAGATTTTTAAAAGCTAACAGAATTTCATGGAATGCTTGACATAATGTATCATTAGGAAAAAGCCATAAGGTTGCATGATATTTCAGGCTGAGGAAACCTGAGAAGGAACATCATCTCTGTGGGAAATAGTTTACAATTCTCCACATACCATCTGTTCATCACAATCAATGCAATGACCATCAGAAGTAAGAGGAGGCAAATCTGTAAACTTCCCATTTAGTAGTGTTTTTAAAACTCCAATTATCATTAAGGCAAAATTCATTAAATTATCTTTTGTACAGAGTAATGGATACATCAATTTAGCAACATGTCTCTTGCCTCCTGGGAACAGATTTAAATAAATACTAGTGATAAATCCAAGGGCAAACTGACATATACATAAGAAGAGCACCATGAACAGAGTAAATGGATAAGATTAATATTTATTTTAAAAAGAAGAGAAAATGTGACTCTCACTCAGAAGTTACAGAATGCTGTGGTCTTTTTTCAGTCTTGTGTCTGAATTATAACTTCCAGCTCCATTGTACAGACTTAATCATGAGAGGCCACTGGAGAAGGGAATGGCAAACCACTTCAGTATTCTTGCCTTGAGAACCCCATGAACAGGATGAAAAGGCAAAAGATAGGACAATGAAAGATAAACTCCCCAGGTCAGTAGGTGCCTGACCTGGTAACTGAAGATCAGTGTAACTGAGATCAGTGGAGATATAATCCAGAAAGAATGAAGAGATGGAGCCAAAGCAAAAACAACACCCAGTTGTGGATGTGGTCGGTGATGGAAGTAAAGTCCAGTGCTATAAAGAGCAATATTGCATAAGAACCTGGAATGGTAGGTCCATGAATCAAGGCAAATTGGAAGTGGTCAAACAGGAGATGGCAAGAGTGAATGTCAACATTTTAGGAATCAGTGAACTAAACTGGACTGGAATGGGTGAATTTAACTCAGATGACCATTATATCTACTACTGTGGGCAAGAATCCCTTAGAGGAAATGGAGTAGCCATCATAGTCAATAAAAGAGTCCAAAATGCAGTACTTGGATGCAATCACAAAAACAACAGAATGATCTCTGTTTGTTTCCAAGGCAACAAATTATCTTGGATTATCTTGGATTATTTTGGTAATCCAAGTCTATGCCCCAACCAGTAATGCTGAAGAAGCTGAGTTGAATGGTTCTCTGAAGACCTATAAAACTTTCTAGAACTAACACCCAAAAAATGTCCTTTTCATTATAGGGGTCTGGAATGCAAAAGTAGGAAGTCAAGAAACACCTGATTAATAGGCAAATTTGGCTTTGAATACAGAATGAAGCAGGACAAAGGCTAATAGAGTTCTGCCAAGAGAACACACTGGTCATAGTAAACAACCTCTTTCAACACAAGAGAAGATACTACACATGGACATCACCAGATGGTCAATACCGATATCAGGTTGATTATATTCTTTTTAGCCAAAGATGGAGAAACTCTATAGAGTCAGCAAAAACAAGACTGGGAGCAGACTGTGGCTCAGATCGTGAACTCCCTTATTGCCAAATTCAGACTTAAATTGAAGAAAGTGTGGAAAACCATTAGATCATTTAGGTATGATCTAAATTAAATCCCTTACAATTATACAGTGGAAGAGACAAACGATAAACAGAGTGCCTGAAGAACTATGGACAGAGGTTTGTGACATTATACAGGAGGCAGTGATCAAGATGATCCACAAGAAAAAGAAATGCAAAAACGCAAAATAGTTGTCTGAGGAGGTCTTACAAATAGGTGTGAAAAGAAGAGAGGCAAAAGGAAAAGAAGAAAAGGAATGATATACTGATTTGAATGCAGAGTTCCAAAGAAAAGCAAGGAGAGATAAGAAACCTTCCTCAATGATCAATGCGCAGAAATAGAGGAAAACAATATAATTGGAAAGACTAGAGATCTCTTCAAGAAAATGAGTGATACCAAGGGAACTTTTCATGCAAAGATGGGCACAATAAAGGACAGAAATGATATGGACCTAACAGAAGCAGAAGATATTAAGAAGAGGTGGTAAGAATAAACAGAAGAACTATACAAAAAAGATCTTACTGACCCAGATAACCATGATGGTGTGATCCCTAACCTAGAGCCAGACATCCTGGAATGTGAAATCAAGTGGGCTTTAGGAAGCATCACTATGAGTAAAGCTAGTGCATGTGTTGGAATTCCAGTGGAGCTGTTTCAAATCCTAAAAGATGATGCTGTGAAAGTGCTGCACTCAATATGCCAGCAAATTTGGAAAACTCAGCACTGGCCACAGAACTGGAAAAGCTGTTTTCATTCCAGTCCCAAAGAAAGGCAATGCCAAAGAATGCTCAAACTACCGCACAATTGCACTCATCTCACATGCTAGCAAAATAATGCTCAAAATTCTCCAAGCCAGTCTTCAACGGTATGTGGACCATGAACTTCCAGATGTTCAAGCTGGATTTAGAAAAGGCAGAGGAGCCCAATATCAAATTGCCAATATCCATTGGATCATAAAAAGAAAAAAACCCGAGAGAATCAGAATAACATCTACTTCTATTTTATTGACTATGCCAAAGCCTTTGACTGTGGATCACTGCAAACTGTGGAAAATTCTTGAAGGGGTTGGAACAATAAACCACCTGACCTGCCTTCTGAGAAATCTGTATTCAGGTCAAGATCCAGCAGTTAGAAGTGGACATGGAACAACAGATTGGTTCCAAATCAGGAAAGAAGTATATCAAGGCTGTATATTTTCACCCTGCTTATTTAACTTATATGTAGAGTTCATCATGAGAAATGCTGGACAGGATGAAGCACAAGCTGGAATCAAGATTGCTGGGAGAAATATCAGTAACCTCGGATATGCAGATGACCCCACACTTATGGTAGAAAATGAAGGACTAAAGAATCTCTTGATGAAAGTAAAGAGGAGAGTGAAAAAGTTGGCTTAAACCTCAACATTCAGAAAACTAGGATCATGGCATCTGGTCCCATCACTTCATGGCAAATAGATGGGTAAACAGTGGAAACAGTGACAGACTTTATTTATTTGGGAGGGGATGCAAAAATCACTGCAGATGTTGACTGCAGCCATAAAAAAAAAAAAATGATGATTGATCCTAGAAAAGTTGTGACCAACCTAGACAGCATATTAAAAGCAGAGATATTACTTTGCCAACAAAGGTTGTATAGTAAAAGCTATGGTTTCTCTGGTAGTCATGTATGGATGTGAGAATTGGATTATAAAGAAAGCTGAGTGCCAAAGAGAATTGATGCTTTTGAACTGTGGTGTTAGAGAAGACTCTTGAGAGTCCCTTGGACTGCCAGGAGATCCAACCAGTGCATCCTAAAGGAAATCAGTCCTGAATATTCATTGGAAGGACTGATCCTGAAGCTGAAACTCCAGTACTTTGGCCACCCGATGCAAAGAACGGACTCATCTGAGACAACCCTGATGGTGGGAAAGACTGAAGATGGGAGGAGAAGGGGTCGACAGAAGATGAGATGGTTAGATGGCATCACCGACTCAATGGACATGACTTTGAGTAAACTCAGGGAGTTGGTGATGGACAGGGAGGCCTGGAGTGCTGCAGTCTGTGAGGTTGCAGAGTCAGACATGGCTGAGCAACTGATATGAACTGAACTGAATCATGAGAGGTGGTTGCGGACATTTTTAAGAATTGGTTTGTTTGTTTGTTTGTTTGTTTTGGTACTCTAAGTCAGAGACCCAGTGGTCTTAGTTGGGAATGTAGTACTAAGAACTTTGAGGGTAGAAGGGATCACTGAAAACTATACAAGTTACTCTCTGTGCTTAATGAACTTGTCGAAGCAATGTGTTCCATTAATCAGGTTTGTCTCAGTTGCATTTTTTTTTTTTTGTATTTTTGCTGCAGTCTGTCAGTAATTGTAAAATGCTGCAATAGCCTTTGAAATAGTTATTTTGAAGCCAAAATCTCGGTGCTATGTGGGCTCACTGATATTTGGATGTGATTGCTTCTAGGGCCTTTCCAGGGACAGAGCTGAGAAATTTAACTGTGACCTCATACTGACAGGTCCAATTTTAGTGCAACCCCATAGGTTTCTCCTTAGTTTTCCACAATTCATATATTCTTCCCCTATTCCACATGAGGATGACTAGAACTTATAGTGATGTCACCCCTCTCAATTCTTGTATTATTAATATACATCTTTTCTTTCATGGTTAATCTGATAAGGGATTTATAAATTTATTTCCTCTCAAAGAATCAGCTTTTGATTTAAAATTTTTTTAATATTATAGTTGATGTGCTAGTTTTAAGAGTATAGCCAAATGATTCAGTTATCCATATACATATGTTAGTTCTTTCTCAGTCTTCCCATAAGGTTATTGCAGAGGATTAAATATAGATCCTTTTTCTATATGGTGGGTCCTTGTTGATTATCTATTGTGTATAGTAGTATGTATATGTTAGAATCTGCTTTTGCTTTCTATGAAGGCTCATGGCAGAGACAAGGTGGAGCAGGAATATTTAAGATTGTGCTCTGGGATGTATGGAGGATTTTTCTCTTCTTAGTTATGTGTATTTTGTTGTTTGTTGTGTTGTTCAATCGCTCAGTGATGTACAACTCTTTGCAACCCCATAGATTGCAGTAGGCCAGGATCCCTGTCCTTCACTAACTCCCGGAGTTAAACTCACGCCCACTGAATCAGTGATGCCATCCAATCATCTCATCCTCTGCTGTCCCCTTCTCCTCCTGCCTTCAATCTTTCACAGCATCAGGGTCATTTGCAATGAGTCAGCTCTTCGCATCAGGGGGCCAAAGTATTGGAGCTTCACCATAATTTGTTCCAGTGAATATTCAGGGTTGATTTCCTTTAGGACTGATGGATTTAATCTTCTTGCAGTCCACGGGACTCTCAAGAGTTTTCTCCAGCACCACAGTTCAAAAGAATCAATTCTTCAGCACTCATCTTTCTTTATGGTCCAAATCACACATCCATACATGACTAGTGGAAAAACCATAGCTTTGACTATTCAGACCTTTATTGGAAGAGTAATGTCTCTGCTTTTTAATACACTGTCTAGGTTGGCCATAGCTTTTCTCCCAAGGAGCAAGTGTCTTGTAATTTCTTGGCTGAAGTCACCATCTGCAGTGATTTTGGAGTCCAATAAAATAGTCTGTCATTGTTTCCAATTTTCCTCCATCTATTTTGCTATGAAGTGATGGAACCAGATGCCATGATCTTAGGTTTTTGAATTTTAAGCCAGATTTTTACTCTCTACTTTCCCATTCATCAAAAAGCTCCAGTACCTCTTCACTTTCTGCCATAAGGGTGGTATCATCTGCATATCTGAGGTTATTGATATTTCTCTCCCTGCAACCTTTGGGCCAGCTTGTGCTTCATCCAGCCTGGAATTTCACATGAAGTAGTCTGTGTAAGAAAACGCCGCAGGAAGAAAAAGCCACCTCTAGGGACTGTTAGTAAAAGGCCTTTATTGGGCGGTCGCTCTCGGGCAGAACTTCCAAGGACAGGCAAGCGAGGGAAGCGAGGGAGTCTGCGAGGCGGGGAGGGGGTGTGGGAAGGTTTTATAGCAAGGGCTGGCAGACAGGCCAAGTTTTTCCCGACAAGCGCAGGCTACAGCGGTGATTGGTGTCCAAGGGCTCTGTGTCGGCACCTGATTGGGCCAGGATGCCGGGGTTGGCCCCGAAGCCTGGTCCACTTCTGGTTCCTGTTTGGTCGTTGTCCCGCCTCCAAGGCTTGTCTGTGGCACTTTTCGGGGGCGTGCCTCAGCCAGCCTGGGCATGTCCTAACCTTTCAGTCTGCATATAAGTTAAATAAGCAGGATGACAATATACAGCCCTGACATACTCCTTAAACAATTTGGAACCACTCTGTTGTTCCATGTCTGGTTCTGTTGCATCTTGATTTGCATGCAGGTTTCTCAGGAGCCAGGTAATGTGGTCTGGTTTTCCCACTGCTTCAAGAATTTTCCACAGTTTGTTTTAATCCACACAATCAAAGGCATTAGTGTAGTCAATGAAGCAGAAGTTGATGTTTTTCTGGAATTCCCTTGCTTGTTCTATGATCCAACAGATTTTGGCAATTTGACCTCTGGTTCCTCTACCTTTTCTAGATACATCTTGAACATCTGGAAGTTTTCAGTTCATGTGCTGTTGAAGACTCGCTTGGAGAATTTGGGCATTACTTTGCTAGCATGTGAAATGAGTGCAATTTTGTGGTAGTTTAAACATTCTTTGGCATTGACCTTTTTGGGATTGGAGTGAAATTTGACCTTTTCCAATCTTGTGGCAAGCGGTGAGTTTTCCAAATTTTCTAGCACATTGATTACAACACTTTAACAGCATTGTCTTTTAAGATTTGAAATAGTTCAGCTGGAATTCCATCACCTCCAGTAGCATTGTTCTAAGTAATGCTTCCTAAGACCCACTTGACTTCACCCTCCAGGATGTCTGGCTCTAGGTGAGTGATCGTGCCATTGTGGTTATCCGAATCATTAAGACCTGTTTTTAAAGTACTTCTGTGTATTCTTGCCATCTCTTCCTAATATCTTCTGCTTTTGTTATGTCCATACTGTTTCTATCCTTTACTGGGCCTATCTCTGCATGATATATTCCCTTGGTATCTCTAGTTTTCTTGAAGACATCTCATCTTTCCCATTCTATTGTTTTCCTCTGTTTCTTTGCATTATTCACATTGGGAGACATTCTTATCTCTCCTTGCTATTCTTTGGAACTCTGCATTCAGATGCTTATATCTTTCCTTTTCTCCTTTACTTTTCACTTCTCTTCCTTCTCGGCTTTTGTAAGTCCTCCTCAGACAATCATTTTGTGTTTTTGCATTTCTTTTTCTTGGGGATGGTTTTGATCACCTCTTCCTGTACAGTGTTACAAACTTCCAGGTCCATCATTCTTCAGGCATTCTATCAGGTCTAATTCCTTGAATCTGTTTGTCACTTCCACTGTATAATCGTAAGGGATTTGATTTAGATCATACCTGAATGGCCTAATGGATTTCCCTGCTTTCTTCAATTTAAGCTTATTTTTGCAATGAGTTCATGATCTGAGCCACAGTCAGCTCCTGACCGTGTTTTTGCTGACTGCTTAGAGCTTCTCCATGTTCAGCTACAAAGAATACAATCAATCTGATTTTGATATTGACCATCTTATGATATCCATGTGTAGAGTCATCTCTTGTTTGTTGAAAGACCATGTTCTATGACCCATGCATTCTCTTGGCAAAAAACTCTGTTAGCCTTTGCCCTGTTTCATTTAGTAATCCAAGGCTAAACTTGTCTGTTACTCTAGGTATCTCTCAACCTCCTACTTATGCATTCCAGTCCTTTATGATGGAAAGGACATCTTTTTAGTGTTAATTCTAGAAGGTCTCATAGGTATTCATGGAACCATTTAACTTCAGTTTCTTCAGCATTAGTGGTTGGGGTGTAGACTTGGATTACAGTGAAACTAAATTGCTTGGAAACAAACCAAGATCCTTCTGTTGTTTTTGGAGGTTGTACCCAAGTACTGTATGTTGGACTCTTGTTGATTATCAAGGCTACTCCATTTCTTCTAAGGGATTATTGCCCACATTAGTAGTTACAATAATCATCTGAGTTAAATCTTCCTCTTCCCATCCATTTTAGTTCACAGATTGCTAAAATGTTGATGTTCACTCTTGCCATCTCTATTTGAACATTTTCAATTTATCTTGGCTCATGGAACTAACGTTCAAATTCCTATGCAATACTTTTATTTACACGATCAGACTTTACTTTTACCATGAGACACTTCCATAACAGCTTCATTTCTGCTTTGGTTCAGCCTCTTCATTCCTTCTGAAGTTAGTTCTTCACTCTTTGTAAGTAGCATACTGGACACCTACTGACCTAGGGGTTCATCTTTCAGTGTCATATATTTTTGCCTTTTTAATATTTTGATGTTTATATGTTTTCTATATTCAGTTATGCTGACGACATAATTTTTGTATAGTGTTTTTTTTCTTGTTTTGTACTGTTTTTGAAGGGATTATTGAAAAATGAATATGTTGAAATATACTATTGTCTTTCAATATCTGGAAATCCAGAATGTAAGTTTTCATCTATTAAATCAATGCTAGTTTAATAGTATTTTAATATTGATTAGTTATTAGTTATATCACTATCCTGACTTTATTAATAAATATTTGAAAGACATGAATTAGTTTTCTTTTCTTTATAAAGTCTTAATAATGTTAGAATCATGGGTATTCTTTAATGAATTTATCCCAATATTCTGCCTCCATCATACAATGATCCAAAACTATCATTTCCATTAATATCAGTAATAAGCCAAGTACATCTGCTATGTAAATTATTATTTAATATTGTTTTAGAAGTTATTTAAAAAGTAATAAGTCTTGAAGCAGTAAGAGAGATATGCAAGTTGTAGAAGATGAGAAAAACACATTATTTCAAATACTATTTATATAAATAACAATTAACCACTTAAGGACTGAATGTCTAGCATAGAAAGACAAATTAAATGCAGATATTTCAGACAGTTAAAACAGTAACAACCTTCTGGAAAATTACTGAAAATAAAATTTCCATTCATACTTTACCAGAATTAAATTATTTGCATTTCAAAAGAAGAGATAAATGATACCAAATCAGTTCAGTTCAGTTCAGTCCCTCAGTTGTGTCCAACTCTTTGAGACCCCATGAACTGCAGCACACCAGGTCTCCCTGTCCATCACCAACTCCTGGAGTCCACCCAAACCCATGTCCATTGAGTCGGTGATGCCATCCTCTGTCGTCCCCTTCTCCTCCTGCCCTCAGTCTTTCCCAGCATCAGGGTCTTTTCCAATGAGTCAGCTCTTCACATCTGATGGCCAAAGTACTGAAGTTTCAGCTTCAACGTCAGTCCTACCAGTGAACATCCAGGACTGATCTCCTTTAGGATGGACTGGTTGGATCTCCTTGCAGTCCAAGGGACTCTCAAGAGTCTTCTCCAACACCACAGTTCAAAAGCATCAATTCTTTGGTGCTCAGTTTTCTTTATAGTCCAACTCTCACATCCATACATGACCACTGGAAAAACCATAGCCTTGACTAGACGGACCTTAGTCGGCAACGTAATGTCTCTGCTTTTCAATATGCTACCTAGGTTGGTCATAACTTTTCATCCAAGTAGTAAGCATCTTTTAATTTCATGGCTGCAATAACCATCTTCAGTGATTTTAGAGCCCCCAAAATAAAGTCTGACACTGTTTCCATTGTTTCCCCATCTATTTCCCATGAAGTGATGGGATCAGATGCCATGATCTTCATTTTCTGTATGTTGAACTTTAATCCAACTTTTTCACTCTCCTCTTTCACTTTCATCAAGAGGCTCTTTAGTTCTTCTTCACTTTCTGCCATAAGGGTGGTGTCATCTGCATATCTGAGGTTATCGATATTTCTCCCAGCAATCTTGATTCCAGCTTGTGCTTCCTGCAGCCCAGAGTTTCTCATGATGTACTCTGCATAGAAGTTAAATAAGCAGGGTGACAATATACAGCCTTGATGTACTCCTTTTCCTCTTTGAAACCAGTCTGTTGTTCCATGTCCAGTTCTAACTGTTGCTTCCTGACCTGCATATAGGTTTCTCAAGAGGCAGGTCAGATGGTCTGGCAGTCCCATCTCTTTCAGAATTTTCCACAGTTTATTGTGATTCACATAGTCAAAGGCTTTGGCATAGTCAATAAAGCAGAAATAGATGGTTTTCTGGAACTCTCTTCATTTTTCCATGATTCATCGGATGTTGGCAATTTGATCTCTGGTTCCTCTGCCTTTTCTAAAACCAGGTTGAACATCTGGAAGTTCACAGTTCACGTATTGCTGAATAAATATGTCAAAAACTGAAAATTTGTTGAATTAAAAAGAAAATAAAGTATTTATTAAATTTGAATACTTAGTGTCATAATGCCATAAATCATTTTGCATTGAATTTGAAATCATTTTGGTTAGTTAAAAACAACAAAAAAAATTAATTTTGCTCTATTGCTTTATGTTTACTGGAGAAGGGAAAGACTACCCACTCCAGTATTCTGGCCTGGAGTATTCCATGGAGTATCTATCTAGTCCATGGGGTCACAAAGAGTCGGACATGACTAAGCAACCTCACTTTTCACTTGATGTTTACATACTTCATCTATTAGAATAGCTATTATTTTGAAAAAGTGTTTTAATAGGAAATACAATGCCAAAATTTAAAACATACTAGTTAAAGCATTCTGTGATTGGAGCCGGACTATTCTAATAGTGAATGTATGAGAGATAAGTACTTATCAACCCTGGGATTTCTTTGGAAGGAATGATGCTAAAGCTGAAACTCCAGTACTTTGGCTACCTCATGCAAACAGCTGACTCATTGGAAAAGACTCTGATGCTGGATGAGATTGGGGGCAGAAGGAGAAGGGGACAACAGAGGATGAGATGGCTGGATGGCATCACCAACTCGATGGACGTGAGTCTGAGTGAACTCCCGGAGTTGGTGATGGGAGGCCTGGCGTGCTGCGATTCATGGGGTCATAGAGACTTGGACACAACTGAGCGACTGAACTGAACTGAAGTTAAAAAGTGTTATCTTGCATAATATTTACTATGCTATGAAATTATCAATATTTTTTCATTCTTTACATAAAATATTTGTCATTAAATTAGCATGTATGGTAGTAATTTAAATATTTTTTAGAAATGATATGTGCATTCAAAAGAACTTTTATCTAGGTATATTAAAAAAATCTTAGTATATTTTTATATTTTCTAAAATGTATATAGTGAAATTAAAAATAACTGAATGTTTTGAAAACCTTTACCTCATTATTTTATTGCCAGATATGAGTCCTATTAATAATGAGGGATATTCACAAGGATTTATTTATATGCATATTAATTATAGTCTTATTTGCAATTAGTAAGATAATTATGTTGGAAAAACAAGACTTGTTATTATACTTGCTGTCATAACATTAAGCAATGTTACCTTTTAAAGTAAAAATTCAAATTTGACTTAATGTCAATTTCAAAATATTGAGTGAAAAAGCAGTGTATATCATTATGTATTACAGATAATTACAGTAAACAAAGCTGAAACCAAAAGAGTCTTGCATACACATACTAAATGTAGGCACTTCTGCATGGTTGTATTAAAGGTGATCATAAAACAACTTTCTGTATGAAACTTTCTAAAATAAACTATTTAATGTAGTATCAGAAGTAAACCAGTAGATGATAGTTTGTTTAATAGAGTTATAAATCAGCAGTGTCAAATGCTACATAAATTTTAGTGAAATAGGAATGGAAGTGTATCAAGTAGAATTTAATAAAGAAAAGGCTTGGAGAGACCCTTTACTCTGGAGTCTGCTGGAACACATCAGTAAACAGATGAGCAAGCAGTGAATGGATATTGAAAAGGAGTCTACTCTTAAAGAGACTTCCCTGGTGGCTCAGACGGTAAAGCATCTGCCTGTAATGTGGGAGACCTGGGTTCAATCCCTGGATTGGGAAGATCACCTGGAGAAGGAAATGGCAACCCACCCCAGGATTCTTGCCTGGAGAATCCCATGGACAGAGGAGCCTGGTGGGCTACAGTCCATGGGGTTGCAAAGAGTTGGACAGGACTGAGCAACTTAACTCTAAAGAACTCAGCAATAAAGGTAAAGGCTGTTAGGGCAATAGTGGGAAACACAGAGTAGTAACAAAGAAAAGTTTTGAGCCAAATGAAATGTTGATAAAACGACCCTTGAAAGAGGAGAAAGGAAAAGAACTGGGAAGAGGACTTGTGAATCATGATACGAAGTCCTTGAGAAAAAAGATGGAAATAATTGGGATGCAGCATATAGGTGAAATAATTAGGTAAGAGTTTGGATATCTTTGTGACAGTACCTAAAGAAAGAAAGTGAAAGTGAAGTTGCTCAGTCGTGTCCAACTCTTTTGCAACCCCATGGACTGTAGCCTGCCAGGCTCCTCTGTCCACGGGATTCTCCAGGCAAGGATACTGGAGTGGGTTGCCATTTCCTTCTCCAGGGGATCTTCCCAACCCAGGGATCGAACCTGGTTCTCCTGCATTGCAGGCAGACGCTTTATCCTCTGAACCACCAGGGGGAGCCCCTAAAGGAAGGGATAAAAGATGGAAAAAGCCTCAGATATTCAGTAAATATTTAAGTTGGGGCCAAAATACTGATGACTGTCATCTGATATTTGTGGCTCTCTTTGTAAGAGAAACCGTGTGTTGTGGTAAGTTGCTTCAATCATGTCCAACTTTCTGCGACCCTATGGACAGTAGCTTGCCAGGCTCCACTGTCCATGAAATTCTCCAGGAAAGAATACTGGAATGGGTTGCCATGCCCTCCTCATGGGGAATCTTCCTGACCTAGGGATCGAATCTGTATCTCTTATGTCTCCTGCATTGGCAGGAGGATTTTTAAAGAGAAAATAGAAGAGAAAAACATCTCTTCATACTCACTAGTCTTTCCAGAGTATTTAGCTAGCATGCTGTGTTATTTAAAAAAAAAAAAAAGTCTGTGTTGGTGATTGGTCTAATAACATCACCTTTAAAAATAAAATATAATTTTGGATTTCACAGTTTAAGACGTGTAGAAAAGTCAAAGTGAAAGTGTTAGTTGCTCAGTCCTGTCTGACTCTTTGCGACCCAATGGACTGTGGCCTGCCAGGCTCCACTGTCCATGGAATTCTCCTGGTAAGAATACTGGTGCCATTCCCTTCAGGGGATCTTCCCAACCCAGGGATTAAACCCAGGTTTCCTGCATTGCAGGCTGATTCTTTACCATCTGAACCAGGGAAGCCCAAGGTATGCAGAAGTTTTCTTTTGTTGTTGTTGTTGGACCTTCAAGTTTCTTGACTACTCTGTTCAAACTTGACTACTCTGTTCAGTGCTGGAACTATAGATTTCTCAGTCTTCAGTCTGATAGCACAATATTTGAAAATACTAACTACTGATAAGGTTTTAAGAAAGGAGAATTGTTGCATATTGTTATTTTAAGTGAAATTAATGTAACTATTCTGGAAAAATGATTTGCAATTTTGAATAAAGTTAGAGACAGCACTTTTGAATTCTGCCCCACATAAACTTTCATATGTACAAGGAAATGACTATAAAGATGATCTTTAGAGCACTATTATATTAACAAAGAAATGGAAAAACTTCATTTCCCAAAAGGGAATGGAGGAACTATGATTTATTTACTAAAGTACAAATGAAATACAAAAATACAAAAATAAATTTACCACATAAAACACTTGCCAAATATATACTAAATAAAAAATCAAATTGTAAAAGGATACATATAGTATGATATAGTCATCTTACTGATGATTATAAACATCTTATTCTCTGTAAAAAAAATATAAAAAAATAAACATCTATGAAAACAGATACATAGGGATAATTTAGAGAACTTTAGGGGTAGGGTTACCAATTATTAGAAAGGGAAAAATGATATGGAGTGGAGTTTTGCTGCATCTGAAACCTTTTTCACTTAGAAATTTCTTAAATTTAAAAAATAATTTAAAAGTTATTTGCATAAGTCAAACACAGTTTTTAATCACATGAACAAACTCTTACTTCTGTGACTACCTATGTTGAAGACAGATGAACTTTAACTAAAATTATCACTCATTAATTGGGGACTTAAAAATTAATGTGTAATATCAAGTATTTTTATATATAAGATTTAGTATGCATGAAGTAATATATTTGAGAAGGTAAATGAGGCAAATCAGCGTTCAGGCAGGAGGAAAACAAACTCCACCTATGATCTTTCAAAGAACTCGACTGACCCTCACCTAAGAGCTAGTGTTTTGAAATTCAAACTCAAAAAAAAAAAAGTTTAAAATTCTGCTTTTGAAATGTAAATTAAATGACAGTGTTGTTGTAAATATTATATTAGGATTATTTACTGGAAGCTATAGACAGTTATAAACTCAAGGAAACACTGCTTAATAATGTAGAGATAAATCTATTTGAATGAATCCCCGTGATGGAGAATTTTATACATCCTAAAAAATTAAATCAATTGAATAATACTTTAGGTTAGGGTTTGGAATTTTACGGAAAATATAAATAATTAGTTCCTCTAATTCAAAGATTTCAAGATGTTTTTCTCTGAGGTTTATGAGTATGTATACAGATTCAATAGATGTGAAGGTTGTAGTTTAATTTACATTAAAAATAATGAAAGTGATATTAATCCCTTACCAGTCATACCATTCACAAATGAGGGGAGGGACAATATAGGGGTCAGGGAGTGGGAGGTGTGAACTGTTATGTGTAAGATATTCTGCAAGGATGTATTGTACAACATGGTGAATTTAGCCAATATTTTGTAATAACTGTCAATGTAACCTTTATATTTATAAGAATAAATTAAAAATAAAAATGAAAAGAAAGAGAGAAGGAAAAAAAAGGATTATTTTATGTTTAGAGAAATGATGTTCTGAGGTGTTGGTACATTCTATTTCTGGAACTGGGTGGGCTTACACAGATATGCTCAATTGTGATAATACATTGAACTATCTGTTAATGATCAGTGCAGTTTTTTATTTGTATCATACTTCAGTTAAAAAAGAAAGACTCTGGCATTTAAATTTTGCAAGTTCAGGGTCAAATAGCGGGTCAAAATAAAGTCAATGAAGTAGATCTTTTGTATAATACTGTAGGTGTGAAAAGTACCATGACCTCGAAAGTCATTAAATCTTATTTTTACTCTTCAAGATTCACAGATGAAAATCCCAACATGGAATGAAATAATGAGTCTGCAGAGCTTCTCTGAGAGCTTAATGAACTCAAGGAGAGAAAGGACATTTTGAAATTTCTATCACTAAAATATTAATGCCAATATTTAATCAAGCACAATGATTTTTTCATAGGTTCCAATTTATATTGATCATAGTGATGAGATGCCTGACATTTCATCATTATTTGAGTGCACCTTGTCCATGTGTTGACCGAAAGCATTTACTTCTCAAATCTGCATCAACATGACACAATATGGAAACAAAAGCTACAATATGGAAATGCGGGCTATTGTACTTTCAAATATATGCGTATAATAGAGCTACAAAAGTCCACATAAAAATTTTGGATATGAACTAATAACTGTAGTTACCAACTTGATGCCTTTTGTGAAAAGCTTTATGAATTTTAATTTTATCTCCTTTCAGAACCACTTACCTTAAATATAACTTAGATTACAGCCAGCTATGATGTATCACAGTCATTTTCTGGGGCACATCCCAGCATACTTTTAATGGAGGGCAGAAGAGAAATTATTTCCTTTATAATTTACACTGACTTGTACCAGAAATATGCTTGGATAATCCTAGAAGCAACTTGTTCTATGAGTTAATACAACTGATATATTAGCTGAGCTTCCTTCTGAAGGTATTGTTTTGAGAGCACCCTGATTCCTTAGCCCATTAAGCTTTTGTCTAACAAAGCAAGCATTTTTGTCAAGACTCTTTAATAGAACAAATTCAAAAAATTGAATATTTAAAATAATAAAATAACTCTGAATGCTGTTCTCCTTTTTAATAATTTTTCTAGTCATCCCAGGAATATGTATTTGGTCCTGCTAAAATAGTGATCGGAGAAGGCAATGGCAACCCACTCCAGTACTCTTGCCTGGAAAATCTTGTGGGTGGAGGAGCCTGGTAGGCTGCAGTCCACGGGGTCGCTAAGAGTCGGACACGACTGAGCTACTTCACCTTCACCTTTCATTTTCATGCCTTGGAGAAGGAAATGGCAACCCACTCCAGTGTTCTTGCCTGGAGAATCCCAGGGACAGGGGAGCCTGGTGGGCTGCCGTTTATGGGGGTCGTACAGAGTCAGACACGACTGAGGTGACTTAGCAGCAAAATAGTGATAAAAATAATAGTTAACATTTGCTATATACTTTACATCATCACAACAATCTTAAAAGGCAGTTAGATTCATTTATCCTTGCTTTTTATGAGCTGTAAATTGAAAGTCCAGCAAATAAGTAACTTTAAGGCCTCTTAAACAAAGTCCCTTCTGATATGGAAAGTGAAAGTGAAAGTCGGTCAGTAGTGTCTGACTCTTTGCGACCCCATGCACAATACAGTCCATAGAATTCTCCAGGCCAGAATGGGTAGCCGCTGCCTTCTCCAGGGGATCTTCCCAACCCAGGGATCAAACACAGGTCTCCTGCATTGCAGACAGATTCTTTACGAACTGAGCCTCCAGGGAAGCCAAATACTGGAGTGGGTAGCCTATTCCAATAGTGGAGTGGGTAGCCCATTCCAATAGTGGAGTGGGTAGCCTATCCCTTCTCCAGAAGATCTTCCCAACCTAGGAACTGAACCAGGGTCTCCTGCATTGCAGGCAGATTCTTTATCAGCTGAGCTACCAAGGAAGCCCAGGGATACTGGTCAAAATTTCCTGCATGTTTTCTGTTGAGAAATAGCATGTTTAGCCTCTTACTCCAAAAGTTTAATTCCTAGGGACGTCTTTAATTATTTCTTCCATGATTCCACTTGTCTATTCTAGTTGCATAAAAATTATATTAAAAAATAGGAAAATAAAACTGAAGAAATAATATGTCCATATTGTTGTTCAGTCACCAAGCCATGTCCAACTCTGACCCCATGGACTGTAGCGTGCTAGACTTCCCCTGTCCCTTACCTTCCAGAGTTTGCCCAAGTTCATGTACATTGAATTGGTGATGCCATCCAACCGTCTCATACTCTGTTATACCCTTCTCCTCCTGCCCGCAATCTTTGAGCATCATGAGCTTGTCAAATGAGTTGACTGTTAGTATCAGCTGGCCAAAATATTGGAACTTCAGCTTCAGCATCAGTCCTTCCAGTGAGTATTTAGGGTTGATTTCCTTTAGGACTGACTGGTTTGAATCCCTTGCTGTCCAAGGGACTCTCAACTCTTCTTCAGCACATTTCAAAGCATCAATTCTTTGGTACTCTGCCTTCTTTATGGTCAAATTGTCACATCTGTACATACTACTGGAAAGACCATAGCCTTGACTATACAAATGTTTGTCACCAAATTGATGTCTTTTCTTTTTAATACACTGTCTGGGTTTGTCGTAGCTTTCCTGCCAAAAAGCAATTGTCTTCTAATTTCCTAGCTGCAGTTACCGTCTGCAGTGATTTTAGAGCCCAAGAAGAGGAAATCTGTCATTGCTTCCAACTTTTCCTCTTCTATTTACCATGAAGTGATGGGACTAGATGCCATGATCCTAGTTTTTTTGTATTGAGATTTAAGTTGGCTTTTTCACTCTCCTCTTTCACCCTCATCAAGAGGCTCTTTAGTTCCTCTTTGCTTTTGGCCATTAAAGTGGTCAGTCAGTTCAGTCACTCAGTCATGCCTGACTCTTTGTGGACCCTGTGCACTGCAGCACACCAGTCTTCCCTGTCCATCACTGACTCCCAGAGCTTACTCAAACTCATGTCCATTGAGTTGGTGGTGCCATCTAACTATCTCATCCTCTGTCATCTCCATCTCCTCCTGCCTTCAATCTTTCCCAGCATCAGAGTCTTTTCCAGTGAGTCAGTTCTTCTCATCAGGTAGCCAAAGTATTGGAACTTCAGCATCAGTCTTTCTAATGAGTATTCAGGACTGATTTCTTTTAGGATTGACAGTTGGATCTCCTTGCAGTCCAAGGACTCTCAAGACTCTTCTCTAACATCACAGTTCAAAACCATCAGTTCTTCAGTGCTCAACTTTCTTTATAGTCCAACTCTCACATCCATACATGACTACTGGAAAAACCATAGCATAGCCTTGACTAGATGGACCTTTGCTGACAAAGTAATGTCTCTGCTTTTCAATATGCTATCTAGGTTGGTCACAACATTTCTTCCAAGGAGCCAGTATCTTTTAATTTCATGGCTACAGTGTAATTTCATCTACAGTGATTTTGGAGCCCCAAAACATAAAGTCTGTCTTTGTTTCCCCAATTATTTGCCATGAGATGATGGGACCAGATGCCATGATCTTAGTTTTCTGATTGTTGAATTTTAAGCCAGTTTTTTCACTCTCCTTTCACTTTCACCAAGAGGCTCTTTAGTTCTTCACTTTGTGCCATAAGGGTGGTGTTATCTGCATATCTGGGGTTATTGATATTTCTTCTGGCAATATTGATTCCAGCTTGTGCTTCATCCAGCCCAGCATGTTGCATGATGTAGTCTGCATATAAGTTAAATAAGCAGGGTGACAACATACAGTCTTTAGGTACTCCTTTCCTGATTTGGAACCAGTGTGTTTTTTTCATGTCCAGTTCTAACTGTTGCTTTTTGACTTGCATACAAATTTCTCAGGAGACAGGTTGGGTGGTCTGGTACTCCCATCTCTTTAAGAATTTTCCATAAATTGTTATGATCCACACAGTCAAAGGCTGCATATCTGAGGTTGCTGATATTTCTCCCAGCGATCTTGATTCCGGCTTGTAACTCAACCAGCTCTCATTTTGCATAATGTGCTCTGTGTATAAGTTAAATAAACAAAGTGATAATAAATAGCTTTGTCATATTCCTTTCTCAATCCTGAACTGGCCAGTTGTTCCATACAGGGTTCTAACTGTTTCTTCTTGACCTGTATACAGGTTTCTCGGGAGATGAATAAGATGGTCTGGTATTCCCACCTCTTTAAGAGTTTTCCACAGTTTGTTATGATCTACACAGTCAAAGGCTTTAGTGTAGTCAATGAAATAGAGGTAGATGTTTTTCTGGAATTCTCTTGCTTTTCTGTGATCCAGCAAATTGTTTGCAATTTGATCTCTAGTTCCTCTGTCTTTTCTAAACCCAACTTGAATGCCTAGAAGTTCTCAACTCACAAAACTGCTGCAGCCTAACTTGAAGAACTTTGAGCATAACCTTACTAGTATGGGATATGAGTGTAATTATCTGGTAATCTGAGCATTCTTTAGTACTGCCTTTCTTAGGAATTGGGCAGAAGACTGACTTTTTCCAGTCTTGTGGCCACTGCTGGATTTTCTAAATTTGCTGACATAGTGAATATAGCACTTTAATAGCATTATCTTTTAGGAGTTAAATAGCTCAGCTGGAATTCCATCACCTCCACTAACTATATCAGCAGCAGTGCTTCCTAAGCCCACCTGATGTCATGCTCCAGAATATCTGGCTTTGGGTAAGTGAACACACCATTGTTTATCCAGGTCATTAAGATCGTTTTTGTACAGTTCTTCTTTATGTCAATGGTTGCAAGATATTCAAAATTTATAGGTATTTCGTTGTATTCTGGGTTCTACTGTTTGAGGCTCTAAATGTCCTTTTTTTTTTACTGATCTTCATCTCTCTCCCTTCTTTTTCCCCAGGTCTTTCAGTTCTTCTACTGTGTGCATTAAGAGCAAACATCAATCATTAGCCAGCTGCTCTGTGATCTCAGTGTTTTCCTCTCTTCTTGTCCTAATAAAAAGCCATATTTTCCTAAGTTAACTCTTCCCCTGATGTCCTCTCATGCACCTGGTTCTTTTCCTCCCACATCTATCATCCTCTTGGACCTTAAGTAGGACATATATCCTTCTTGTTCCTCAATACCATTTTCAGACTATCTTCCCTCCTTTCTTGCAAAAAACTTCAGTTCTGAAGAGCATATCACCAGACCATACAATCCAAGAACGCCTCAAACATCTACCATTAAAACAATTTATTAGTACTTTCTGTATGGAACACTTCATTCTCTTGGCTTCTAGGTCACCAACTATGGTTTCACTCTTAACTCACTCACTGATTCTTTTTTTTTTTCTTTTTGGTCTTTGAAGATCTTTCCTCACATATACAATCTCCAGATTGTAGTTTGCTAGTGATCAACCCTTAATCCTTTTTTTTCCTTTACTATATTCACCCAGTTGATTTTTGTTTAATTCTTATCAGTTGTACATCTCTACTTTGAAGACTTCACTGAACTCCAAACTCACTCATCCAACTTCCTATTAAATATTTACATTTGGGTGTATAATAGACCCCTTAGCTGGTAAAGAACCTGCCTGTAATGCAGGAGACCTGGGTTCAGTCCCTGGGTTGGGAAGATCCCCTGGAGAAGGGAAAGGCTACCCATTCTAGTATTCTGGCCTGGAGAGTTCCACGGACTGTATATCCCACGGGATCAGAAAGAGTCAAATACGACTGAACAATTTTCATTTTAAACTTGACATCAGTGGCAGCTTCTTCCTCCCAAAGCCTTGGAGTCATTCTTGATTGCAGTTTTCCTTATATATGTCCTAATGCATTTCTGCTGTCTGTGCTGTTATTACCCTGGTTCAGCCCATCATTTTCTCTCAACTGGATTATTGTAACAGCTTCCTTATTCATTTCCTTGTTTCTCCTGCAACCTTTCTCACCATGTCCCACATATTCATTCTGTTCTCAACACAGTATTCAAGATGGTCATTGGACATTTTAAACCAGAGCATGCCACTCTTCTGCTCAAAACTCTGGAATGGCAAACCAATTAATACCATCGTCAAAATTCAAATGCTTTAGTGACCTTTAAAACCCTACCTTACTACAACCCACCCCATCTCCTACACTTTTCTTCCTTACCTATACTGTTCCTGTCACTGGCTTTCTTCCAAACATGGGTGGCACCCACTTCCTGTATACTCTGCCCCTAAATTTCTGTGTAATTTTTCTTCCTTACCTTCTTAAAGTCTTTTCAAAATACCCTTGATAGCAAGGCTTCCCTGACCAAATTATTCCAATTGCAATCCTTCCCCACCATCTATTATGCCTCTGTATTCTCTCAAACTGCTTCATAGCACTTATCTCTTCCTAGCATGCTCAGTTTAGTCAGTTCAGTTCAGTCACTCAGTCTTGTCCGACTCTTTGCAACCCATGAATGGCAGAACGCCCAGCCTCCCTGTCCATCATCAACTCCAGAGTTCACTCAAACTATGTCCATTGAGTCGATGATGCCATCTCATCCTCTGTTGTCCCCTTATCTCCTGCCCCCAATCCCTCCCAGCATCAGAGTCTTTTCCAATGAGTCAACTCTTTGCATGAGGTGGCCAAAGTACTGGAATTTCAGCTTTAGCATCATTCTTTCCAAAGAACACCCAGGACTGATCTCCTTTAGAGAATGGACTGGTTGGATCTCCTGGCAGTCCAAGGGACCCTCAAGAGTCTTCTCCAACACCACAGTTCAAAAGAATCAATTCTTTAGCGCTCAGCTTTCTTCAGAGTCCAACTCTGACATCCATACATGACTACTGGAAAAACCATAGCCTTGACTAGATGGACCTTTGTTGGCAAAGTAATGTCTCTGCTTTTTAATATGCTAGCTAGGTTGGTCATAAGTTTCCTTCAAGGTAGAAGATTTTTAGTTCTTTTTTTCTTGCTTTCCTTTTTATTTTTCTTATAATCAGTATCTCTTCTAGAGACCAAGATTGATTTTGGAAAAAAGATATTTTAAAAGTAACATTTCACAAACAAGGAATAGCTCTTGACCTGGATTTTATTTGATATGATGTTTTCTTACTATATTTATTCTAAACACCTGTTGTGAGTCTTTAAGAAGAAAAAAAAATAAATAAATGAGAACATCTCTCCATAAAACAGTTGTCAGATAACAAGTAAGGCCTACTTGACCAAACACTTCTAGCTTGTATAATGCAAGAAAAAAGTTAACCATAGTTTCTCTGATTTCAGCACTGAAATAGTCATTAAAGAGTGCAAAATCTGAAAAGGATCAAATAAAAATCTCCAGTCTCCCAAATTTCCAATAGTGCTACATTTATGATTTTAAAAAAATGAACTGATCTACTCCCTGAAATGCAGTAACAATTTAAAACACAAAGCAAAATTAAAATCTCACACACTAAAATGTACTGAGGCCATTTTAAAATAGGCTGATAGACTCAAGTTTTGCTTAGAATATGACTTTTCAATAATTGAGGCTAATTGAATTTGGGAAGTGTCAGGCACTATTTATAAGCAAAACCAAATGCTATGAGCTTTTCAAGCTTAAATCTGATTTAAGCTTCAGTGAACTCAATTTACAAATTCACTTTTTATTTGCTGAATAAAATGCATATAGGGTGTGGGGGACATGATTTCATCAGCAACTTATTGGGACTTTATACATCCTATTCTGTTTTTTCCAAATTATAGAAATACTTTTCAACCTTGAAATAAATATTGAAGGGGAGGGATGTAAAAAGCAGAAACATTACTTTGCCGACTAAGGTCCATCTAGTCAAGGCTATGGTTTTTCCTGTGGTCATGTATGGATGTGAGAGTTGGACTGTGAAGAAGGCTGAGCGCCGAAGAATTGATGCTTTTGAACTGTGGTGTTGGAGAAGACTCTTGAGGGCCCCTTGGCGTGCAAGGAGATCCAACCAGTCCATTCTCTAAAGGAGATCAGTCCTGGGTGTTCTTTGGAAAGAATGATGCTAAAGCTGAAACTCCAGTACTTTGGCCACCTCATGCAAAGAGTTGACTCACTGGAAAAGACTCTGATGCTGGGAGGGACTGGAGGCAGGTGGAGAAGGGGACAACAGAGGATGAGAGGGATGGCATCACTGACTCAATGGATACGAGTCTGAGTGAACTCTGGGAGTTGGTGATGGACAGGGAGGCCTGGCGTGCTGCAATTCTTGGGGTCGCAAAGAGTCGGACAGGACTGAGTGACTGAACTGAACTGACCTGAACTGATGTAAAAAGGCAAATCAAACCTGATTCGATTTTATTTTATTAGTTGGAAATATTTTTCAGGAATGTAATTGGGAGAATGAAACACTTTGACATATTTTTCTTAGGAAGTACTTTAGGCCATGACTGTCAAAATGGTTGATGCACTTCGGTTGTTAACCTATTCAAATTGCAATTAGAAGGTCTCACTATCATGAATTAAGATAGTATAAGCAAATTCAAAGGAGTCTTATTTCTGGCCCGAGACATGTGGCTCCAAAGAGCAAAGGCTTAGGAACACCATTCATGAAGGGCAAGCAAAATGACAGGATTAGCAGGAGCCCTTGGGCCCACAGTATGAAATGAATGAGGGATAATGGATCTAAAGTCTTGGATGCCAATAAAGAGAATACAAAATGATGGAAGAGACCAGTTAAAAGGGCTTCCCTGGTGGCTCAGATGATAAAGAATCTTCCTGTAATGCAGGAGACCCAGGTTCAATCCCTGAGATGGAAAGATCTTCTGGAGGTGGGAATGGCAATCCACTTTAGTATTCTTGCCTGGAGAATTCCAAGGACAGAAGAGCCTGGCAGGCTACAGTCCATGGGGTCATCTAGACTCAGACATTACTGAGTGACTAACACACATATACACCAGTTAGAAGGGCTTGAGATGACATGCTTTTCTGATGACAATGCACAAAGGAAATATACTATATCAGCAAATCTAGAACCCTCACTACTATAGACTCTGTGTGCATCAGTTAATGGCCTTATCAGATATAATATCTTTTCTTTATAAAGCCTCACCCTTTGGTGCCACAGGAATAGGAGAATCAGAATGAAGATATTTTATTAGAAGGCTGAAGAAAGACACCCTTACAAGAACAAGAAGTAGTAAGAATGCCATGAGAAAGAGCTTCATTCATCTTATTTCCAGGAAATTTGCCTGTTTTCAGTTCACCTCGTCCTATTTATTTGCCTTTCCCCAAAGACCATTTGTCCTACTTGTTAATGGTTTACCTGATTTATTTTAGGATCTGTCCCCCTTTCTTCAGTTCTTTGCCACAACTGGAAAGATGACTCAATACCTCTGTTCTCTTTATGGGTTCAGCTCTGTTGTTCCATTAGTGATCTCAATTTCCAGGTTCAGGTCAGTTTCATTATACTCACTGAACTGTCTTGATTTCTGCCTCACATTTTCTAGACCCCCATATTGCCAAAGCTGTAACACTCACAGTTATGTAGGCAGCTATTCTAACTCAGACATGAGCTTGCAAGAATGGGAGTTAACTTGTCAGCCAACACTTAATACACAGGAGACTACAGAATCCAACAGATAAATATTTATGTCTCTTAGGTGAGCAATTCAAAAATGCATTCCCCATGAAGAGATTTTAACGATGGGAAATTTTAGCTACATCCAATCAAATATTCTTTCCTTCCTCCCTCCCTTCCTCACTCTTTTCCTTCCTCCTTTCTTCTCTTCTTATCCTCATTTCTTTGTTACTTCCTTTTCACTTTATTCTTTCTTTTAAGACTTTATTGAGATGGAGGATAATAGCTGCACAAAATACCATCTTAGAATGAATCTGAAAAATGAAATTAATGTACCAAGGTGATATGACTTTGAGAAAGTGTTTGTAGTTCCATACACCAGGATTTTTGAGACTTCTGTTTGGATGTATATGTCAGTTCATGAATTGATTGTGGTTAGAAAAAAACTTTTCCCACTTGACCAATAATTTTTTCTTTATAACTTTACCTTTTATTATAAAAATTTCAAACATTGAGAAAAAGAGAATTATATAATGAATACCAATACACCCATTTCTTGATTTAGCAACTGTTAATATTTGGCATGTCTGCCTCATCAATTTTTTTGCAGAAGTGATTTTATAGTAAATTTTAAAAATCATGGTTTTCATCTCTATGTACTTCAGTAAGATATTACTAATAAATAAAACTTTATGCTAAATATCACCAAATACCTTTATGTATGTATGTATTTTCTCAGAGTAAATTTATTCAAAATAGCTAAAAGTTGGAAATGAGCCAAATAACATCCAAAAGTAAATCCATTAACACACTGTGGCATATTTATACTACAGAATATTCCTCAGCTATAAAAAGGAATAATCTCATACATGCTAATATCAAATTGTGCATTAAAGTGATTGTATCAGTTTATATTCTTGCCAGTACTTTATGAGATCTTCCAATTCATTTGCCACCTCTGGGTTTTTAGATTTTTGTCATTCTGATAACTATAATACTTAAAACAGTATTTAAAAAATAGAACTTGTATAGGAATATACAAATTGATGGAAGAAAATAGAGAGCCAGGGATAGACTCACTTTGGTGGAAACTAAGTAAATGCTACCCAATACCTTTTTCACACCTACCAAAAATACCATCTAATACTTACCACATATTCCGTTTCAATCAAAACCTCTTCATAAGATCAAATTAAGGATCAGATGAGATCAAATTGAGGATGTCATGCTCTATTTAATTATTTCTCTTGTTTCTTTTCATTTTATTTCTTTTAATGACTTTCTATGGTAGTTCAGATGGTAAACAATCTGCTTGCAATGCAGGAGACCTGGGTTTGATCCCTGGGTCAGGAAGATCCTCTGGAGAAGGGAATGGTAACTCGTTCCAATATTCTTGCCAGGAGAATCCCATGGACAGAGGAGCCTGGAGGACTATAGTCCATGAGGTCACAAAGAGCTGGACACTACTGAAGTGACTTAGCACACAGCACAGCGACTATTTTTGACTTTTCAAAAAATTCTGCCAGATGTCTTTTATAATGTTTTGCCTTGTAGATTTCTCAGATTGTTTCCTCTGATGCTATGGAGTTTGTTCCTCTATACCTTGGATTTTGTGTAAATCAAAAATTAGATGTAAATAATTGATTATATTCAGGTTAAATATTTTCAAGAGGAAGTTTCTTAGAGGATATAGCATTATAATATTTCATCAGATTCCCATATGAAATACTGTATTTATTGATAGTCTCTTCTATAGTGAACACTGCACTCAGAATTGGCAAATATCTCAGGAAAGAAGACCCATTAAATCTTTGTTCACACAGATCTCAAGCTCTTTCACTTCCCAGCTTTTCTCAGGCATAGGACACTTTCTGATTGAAAAGAGACATTTCTCTTCAAGTAGTTGTCCTACTTCCCTTTTGTAATTAGTTAGTGAATGTATGAGTGATTTATTTTTGATGTGTTTTATAGATAGTGTTATTTTTATTGTTATAATTAACATACATTATATTAATTTTAGGTGTCCAGTATAGTGACTTGGTATTTTTATATATTATGTAATGATCCCCACAATAAGACCACTACTACCTGTCACTATATAAACTTGTTACAATATTGTTGACTATATTACCTATGTGTACATTATATCCTTGTGTCTTATTTATCTTAATTACCTTTACTTCTTTCTTCTCCCTACCACCCTCCTGTTTGGTAAACATCAGCTTGTTCTCTGTATCTGACTCTTTTGTTTTATTTTATTTCTTTTGCATTTTTAGTACAATGACTTTTTGTATCATAAAGTTTCATAATTGATGTACCTTTGCTTCTCTCTCTTAAATACATTTACAAAGATATTATCTTCTACTTTTCTTCTTATTGAATAAGCAAGCACACTTGTTGTTTAGTTGCTAAGTCATGTCCAACTCTTTGCAACCTCATAGACTGCAGTATATCAGATTTCCTTGTCATTTTTTAACTCCCAAGATTTTCTCAAACTTATGTTCATGAGTCAGTGATGCCACCCAACCGTCTTATCCTCTGCCACCCCTTTCTCCTCCTGCTTTCAATCTTTCCCAGCATCAGGGTCTTTTCCAATGAGCTGGCTCTTTGCATCAGGTGGTCAAAGGATTGGAACTCAAGATTTAACATCAGTTCTTCCAATGAAGCAAGCGCTTGGAGCCTGGAATTCTGGAGCCTAATGCATGTAGATAAGGTCAGGTTTAACAATGCATTGCCTAATTATTTAATTATATTTATAGTGAGAACCTTAGGCATGCTGATGGTCAGATAACTACACAATGCATTTGTTATTCTATTAACCATCTCATGTTAAATAATCCAACATGTTCTGCATTCCAAACAGCGGTTTTCATTTAATGTATTTTCTCATTATCACAATTTTCCTTCTTGGAAGTGTCCCACTTATTTTTCTTTTACCTATCAAATTTATTTTTAAATCCTTTAACTTTATGTTTCTTCTTAATAAGGTAGTGTACTTTCTTTATAAATATTCAGTAAAAAATAAAATTTCATTCTGTGGATTTATCATATTGTTGTTAACTCCCAAACCACAATCTACTCCTTCTTCCCAAGCACCACCTCCCTGCCAATAGGGTAGAGATGTTCTTTTACTTTTATATAGTAATATATGTAATTTACTGATCCACCCAAAGTTGACTTTCATGTTTATTTTGATACAAGTTGATCAGAAATGTAATGTTCAGTGTTGGACTAAAGATGATGTCTTTATTCTGCTCAGGATTCTTGAAAATGGATCTAACTATTCGGTCAACATTAAGGAATCTCTTTCAGTAGAAAATCTTTTATTTCCATAGAATAAGATGTAGTTTCTGCTCTCAAGGAACTTCTGGCTTAGTGGTTATCAAAGTCTTAATAGAATCATCAGCATTAGCATTACTTGGAAAACTGTTGGAAATGCAAATTTTGGGACCCCACCTTAGCCTCACTCAGTCAGAAATTTTAAGGGTGTATCCCAAGAATTTGTGTTTATACAAGCCTTCCAGGTGATTCTGTCATATGCTGAAGTTTGAAAAATACTTCTCTAGCCTAAGAGATGGGCTGTCCTGGTGGCTCAGAGGTAAAGAATTCACCTGCAATGCAGGAGATGTGGGTTGGATCCCTTGGTTGGGAGGATCACCTGGAGAAGGAAATGGCAACCCATTCCAGTATTCTTGCCTGTGAAATCCCATGGCAAGAGGAGCATGATGGGCTACAGTCCATAGTGTGACAAAAGATTAGGACAGGACTTAGTAACTAAACAACAAGTCTAAGAGATACTATTATGTTAATATGCAAATAGTATGTTAGATTGCAAGCAGTCTAAATCCCTTAGTGTAATTTCACTAATCAGCCTAACTAAATTGCCTCCAATTACTTCATTCATTCAAAATGCAAATCTGAGTGACTTCCTTTGTCCTCTTCTTGGATCATTTGTGAAAAACATAAAAGTGCAAAAGAAGAAAATTGAAGGAGAATAAACATAGCATAGTTTTTCTGAAAAAATATTGAAAGTGTATTTCCTTCTAAGTCCTTAGTTGTAAGTTTTCCTCTGTGAATTACATGGTTAAAATAAGGGACAGAATGATTACTATATTCATTTTCTTGAGCTACTGGAAAAAAAGTGAAGTGACTCATAAAACAGATGTCAGAGATCTGGAACCTCATATATCATCCAGTCTGTTCACTTGCTTGAACAAAATTATTTATTTCAGTGTATTTTCTGGTGTTTTGTTGAGCCTAATTTTTTCAACTGGATAATATATTTGGTTGTATATGAAGCAGACTTTTATACAAAGTCTATCTTCAATATATATAGATTCAACCTGGCATTTTTCTGTTTTTAATACATTTGGATTGATGGATCATAAGCACTTGATCTGTTGTGATTAGAGGGATATTTGACACTTTCACTCCCCATGAAGTAACTTGATTCAGTCCTACCCTAGTGCTCTTCTCAAAATGAGTTTCTCAGGTTGGTCTTCCTGACATATTCTTCAGTACATTTTTTAGATATCTAGCTTAAGCAAAACATACAAGTAGAGGAGCCAAGAATATAAAATGTCTCAGAGTATTTGCACCATTGAGATAAAAGAAAACCAAATGAAAGTGGAACAAAATAAAGTACCACTTTAATGGAATTTGACAGAATATTGAATTGCTATGAAAAAATTTAGTAGGTACTAAATGCTTAAGGAAGCTAGTCTTTTAACACTGTGAGCAGATCTGCAGTTCAAGTGTACATGCTCCCTCCTTCTTCCCCCACTCTCTTCTCTCTCTCCCCTTGCCAGTGCCTCCCCTATATTTCTTCCCCTTCTTCCCTTCTCTCCCTCTTTTTTATGTCATCATTTTTTCACATTTATTAAATAACCTATAAGTCATATCAAACATCCTCTTTCAATAACCCAAAAGATAACTCTACACATGGACATCACCAGATGGTCAAAACCAAAATCAGACTGATTATACTACTTGCAGCTGAAGATGGAGAAGCTCAATACAGTTAGGAAAAAACAAAAAACAAAAAAACACAGGCTGACTGTGGCTCAGATCATGAACTCCTCATTGCCAAATTCAGATGTAAATTGAAGAAATTAGGGAAAAGCACAAGACCATTCAGGTGTGACCTAAATAAAATCCCTTATGATTAAACAATGGAAGTGAGAAACTGATCAAGGGATTAGATCTGATAGGATGTCTGAAAAACTATGGATAGAGGTTCATGGCATTATACAGGAGGAAGTGATCAAGACTATCCCCCAAAAAGAAATGCAAAAGGCAACATGGTTGTCTGAGAATAACCTTACAAATAGCTGAGAAAGGAAGAGAAGCTAAAGGCAAAGGAAAAGAAGAAAGATATACCCATCTGAATGCAGATTTCCAAATAATAGCAAGGAGAAATAAGGAAATTTCCTCACTGATCAATGCAGAGAAATAGAGGAAAACAATAGAATGGGGAAAGACTAGAGAGCTCTTCAAGAAAATTAGAGATACCAAGGGAAAATTTCATGCAAAGATGGGCACAGTATTGGGCAGAAATTGTATGACCCTAACAAAAGCAGAAAATATTAAGAGAGCTAGCAAGAATATACAGAACTATGCAAAAAGATCTTAATGACCCAGATAACAATGATGATGTGATCACACCTAGAGCCAGATATGCTGCAGTGCAAAGTCAAGTGGGCCTTAGGAAATGTCACAGAACAAAGCTAGTGGAGGTGATGGAATTCCAGTTGAGCTATTTCAAAACCTAAAAGATGATGTGGTGAAAGTGCTGCACTCAATATGCGAGAAAATTTGGAAAACTTAGCAGGGGCCACAGGACTGGAAAAGGTCAGCTGTCGTGCCAATCCCAAAGAAAGGCAATGCCAAAATTCAACTACCACACCATTGCACTCATCTCACATGCTAACAAAGTAATGCTCAACATTCTCCAAGCCAGGCTTCAACAGTACATGAACCATGAATTTCCAGATGTGCAAGCTGGATTTAGAAAAGGCAGAGGAACCAGAGATCAGATTGCCAATATCTGTGAGATCATCAAAAAAGCAAGAGAATTCCAGAAAAACATCTACTTCTACTTTATTGAGTACATCAAAGCCTTTGACTATGTAGATCACAACAAACTGTAGACAATTCTTAAAGAGATGGTAATATCAGACCACCTTACCTGCCTCCTGAGAAACCTGTTGTAGGTCAAGAAGCAACAGTTAGAACTGGACATAGAACAATAGACTGGTTCCAAATTGGGAGGGTCTTCGGTGTGTATTGTCACCCTGCTTATTTAGCTTCAATGCAAAATGGTGATGGTGAAGTCGCTCAGTCGTGTCGGACTCTCTGCAACCCCGTGGACTGTAACCTACTAGGCTTCTCTGTCCATGGGATTCTCCAGGCAAGAATACTGGAGTGGATTGCCATTTCCTTCTCCAGGGGATCTTCCCGACCCAGGGATCAAACCCTGGTCTCCCACATTGGAGGCAGACGCTTTATCCTCTGAGCCACCAGGGAAGCGCAAAATGCCGGGCTGGATGAAGCACAAGCTGGAATCAAGATTGCAGGGAGACGTATCAATAATCTCAGATATACAAATGAAACTACCATTATGACAGAAAATGAAGAGGAACTAAAAAGCCTCTTAATGAAAAGAGGAGAGTGAAAAAGCTGGCTTAAAACTCAACTTTCAAAAAATAAGATCATGGTGTCTGGTGTCATCACTTCATTGTAAATAGATGGAAAGACAATGAAGACAGAGAGACACTTTATTTTCTTATCTCCAAAATCACTGCAGATGGTGACTGCAGCCATGAAATTAAAAACGTTTGCTCCTTGGAAGAAAAGCTATGATCAATCTAGACAGTATATTAAAAAGCAGAGAATTACTTTGCTGACAAAGTTCTGTTTAGTCAAAGCTATGATTTTTCAGTAATATATATGGATTGAGAGTTGGACCATAAAGAAAGCTGAGTACCAAAGAATCAATGCTTTTGAACTGTGGGGTTGGAGAAGACTCTTGAGCTTCCCTTGTACTGCAAGGAGATCAAACCAGTCAGTCTAAAGGATATCAGTCCTTAATATTCATTGGAAGGACTGATGCTAAAGCTGAAGCTCCAATACTTTTGCAACCTGATGTGAAAAACTGACTCATTGGAAAAGACCCTGATGCTGGGAAAGATTGAAGAAAGGAGGAGACGGGGACAACAGAGGATAAGGTGGTTGGATGGTGTCACTCACTTGATGTACATTAGTTTGACCAAGTTCTGGCGATTGATGATGGCCAGGGAAGCCTGGCATGCTACAGTCCATGGGATCACAAAGGGTTGGACCTGAATGAGTGCCTGGACTAAAATGAACTGAAACCTGTATGTAAAAAGGGGCTTTTAGAGAAGGAAATGGCAACCAATTCCATATTCTTCCCATGGATGGAGGAGCCTGGCAGGCTACAGTCCATTGGAGTAGCAAAAAGTCAGATTTGTCTGAGTGACTAAACAACAACAAAGGGCTTTATCAGCTGTGTACATTTAGATGGCACTGAACATTGCTATACTACAACTTCCTTTTCCCTAAAAATAGTAGCAACCTCCTAGAATTGTTAAATGACACCCTGCATGTGAACATATTTACAAACTACTTCAACACATAGTAAAATTTGGGTGTCATCCCTCATTTAAACATCAAAATATCATTGTTTAATCAGAATGGTGATATTCCTACTTGAGATCTAATTAACAGTCTGTAGTGTCCTACACATCCAAACTATTGCATCTTTTAAAAATACACAGCTATGGAGAAATATGTCTGTCTGTGTGCACACATGCATGGATGCCTGCTTGCCTGTTTTAGGAAGATTTGGAATATCCTAATGCTAAGCAAAGCTCTGGGGAATCACTTATTGAAGCTGGTTTAGTGGGTAACCATGCATTTCTAAAAGCCTTGAAAACAGTAGATTCGATGCACAAAGAAAATGTGCACACCAGATTGCCATATTTAGTGAATTTAGAAAGTCAGGGCTTCAAGTTAAATTATACACAGGAGAAATTTTTTAAAATATTTCCTACTTTCTTGTTTTAAGAAATAGCTCTTAGAATTGAATGAGTATATGGTGTGACTTGATTACACATGTTTTCGAGTGTTTGGTTTTTATATTCAATATATTTAAAATATCATTACTATAATTTAAATCATTAATAATACTATTTTTAAAATTCAATAATAAAACATTTGAAAGACTTTTGCTTTTATGAGAACTATAAGATGTTTGTTCCCCATATTTGTATTACAGACCATCGTTCATTCCATTAACAATTATCATTCTTTTTTGGTGCATCACTAATATTGCTGGTGAAATGCTAAATCTGAGGATATCAAAGCAGAATGACCCAGTTAGTTAATATCCTTCCTTGGAAAAGTAACTTGAAGCCTTCTCTCACTTAGAAAATTTTTGAATAATCACTTGATTGGGGGGTACCTGATGACTAATTAATGTCAGGTTAACCACCACAACAAAAAAATTTTTTTCCCCTACTACTATTAGTGACCTGAAAGTGAAAGTCACTCAGTTGTGCCCGACACTTTGCAACTCCATGGACTATATCATGGAATTCTATAGGCCAGAATATTGGAGTAGATAGCCTTTCCCTTCTCTAGGGGATCTTCCCAACCCAGGGATCAAACTCAGGTCTCCCACAGTGCAGGTAGATTCTTTAACAGCTGAGTCACAAGAGCAGCCCATATTAATATAACTGAATGTGTTTCCATTTGTTACTTGAGCAAATCAAACATAATTTTCTAGATCTTGTGCTCAGTTGTGTGCAAGTCTTTGTGGCTCCATGGACTCTAGCCACCCAGGCTCCTCTGCCCACAGGATTTTCTAGGCAAGAGTACTGGAGTGGGGTGCCATTTCCTACTTCAGGGAATTTTCCTGACCAAGGGATCACACCAGCATGTCCAATGTCTCCTGTGTTGGCAGGCAGATTTTGTTTTCTTTTTTTTTTTTTTTTTTTTACCACTAGAACCACCTGGGAAGCCCAGATTCCTAACCTGGGGATCTGTCGAAGGGACTGAGAACCCTCAGAAAATTTGACTTTGGAGGCCAGTGGGATTTAATTACAGAACTTTCACAGAACTGGGGAAACAGACTCCTGGAGGGCACAAACAAAACCTTGTGTGCACCAAGACCTAGGAGAAAGGAGCAGTGACCCTGCAAGAGACAGTCCAGGCTTGCCTGTGAGTATCCAAGAGTCTCCGGAGGAGGCATGGGTCAGCAAAGGCCTGCTGCAGGGTAGGAGGCATTTAGTGCAGCAGTGTGGGCCCAGGACCTTTTGAAGGACATCACTGTTATCTTCATTACCTCCATCTAGTTTTGTCTCAGGTCAAAAAACAGGGAGGGAACACAGCCCCACCCATCAACAGAAAACTAGATTAAAGATTTATTGAGGATAACCCTGCCCATCAGAACAAGACTCAGTTTCCTCTATAGTCAGTCTCTCCCTTCAGAAAGCTTCCATCAACCTCTTGTCCTTATCCCTCAGAGGGCTGACAGAATGATAACCACAATAACAGAAAACTAATCAAGCTGATCACATGGACCACAGCCTTGTCTAACTCAACAAAACTATGAGCATTGCCATGTAGGGCCACCCAAGACACACAGGTAATGGTGGAGAGTTCTGACAAAACATGGTCCACTGGACATGGGAATGGCAAGCCACTTCAGTATTCTAGCCCCATGAACAGTAGGAAAAGGCAAAAATATAGGGCAATTAAAGATGAAATCTCCAGGTCAGTAGGTGCCCAATATGCAACTGGAGATAAGTGGAGAAATGACACCAGAAATAATGAAGAGACAGAGCTAAAGCAAAAACAATGCCCAGTTGTGGATGTGACTGTTGACAGAATTAAAGTCCAATGCTGTAAACAGCAATATTGCATAGAATCCTGCAATATTAGGTTCATGAATCAAGGTAAAATGTAAGTGGTCAAACAGGCGATGGCAAGAGAGAACATTTATATTTTAGGAAGTAGTGAACTAAAAGGGATGGAATAGGTGAATTTAATTCAGATGCACATTATATCTACTATTATGATGATGTGATCACTAATCTAGAGCCAGACATCTTGGAATGTGAAGCCAAGTGGGCCTGTGAAAGCATCATGATGAGCAAAGCTAGTGAAGGTGATGGAATTCCAGTGGAGCTGTTTCAAATCCTGAAAGATGATGCTGTGAAAGTGCTGCACTCAATATGCTAGCGAATTTGGAAAACTCAGCAGTGGCCACAGGACTGGAAAAGGTCAGTGTTCCTTCCAGTTCCAAAGAAAGGCAATGCCAAAGAATGCTCAAACTACTGCACAATTGCACTCATTTCACATGCTAGTAAAGTAATGCTCAAAATTCTCCAAGCCAGGCTTCAGCAAAATGTGAACTGTGAACTTCGAGATGTTCAAGCTCGTTTTAGAAAGGCAGAGGAACCAGAGATCAAATTGCCAACATCCTCTGGATCATGGAAAAAGCAAGAGAATTCCAGAAAAACATCTATTTCTGCTTTATTGACTATGCCAAAGCCTTTGACTGTGTGGATCACAATCAACTGTGGAAAATTATGAAAGAGATGGGAATACCAGACCACCTACCCTGCTTCTTGAGAAATCTCTATGCAGGTCAGGGAAGCAACAGTTAGAACTGGACATGGAACAACAGACTGGTTCCAGATAGGAAAAGGAGTATGTCAAGGCTGTATAATGTCACTCTGCTTATTGAACTTCTATGCAGAGTACATCATGAGAAACGCTGGACTGAAAGAAACACAAACTGGAATGAAGACTGCCAGGAGAAATATCAGTAACCTCACATATGCATATGACACCAACCTTATGGCAGAAAGTGAAGAGGAGCTAAAGAACCTCTTGATGAAAGTGAAAGGGGAGAGTGAAAAAGTTGGCTTAAAGCTCAACATTCAGAAAACAAAGATCATGGCATCCAGTCCCATCACTTCATGGGAAATAGATGGGAAAGCAGTGGAAACAGTGTCAGACTTTATTTTGGGGGGCTCCAAAATCACTGCAGATGGTGACTGCAGCCAAGAAATTCAGTTCAGTTCAGTTCAATTGCTCAGTCATGTCCGACACTTTGCGGCCCCATGAATCGCAGCACGCCAGGCCTCCCTGTTCATTACCATCTCTCGGAGTTCACTCAGACTCACGTCCATCGAGTCCGTGATGCCATCCAGCCATCTCATCCTCAGTCGTCCCCTTCTCCTCCTGCCCCCAATCCCTCCCAGCATCACAGTCTTTTCCAGTGATTCAACCCTTCTCATGAGGTGGCCAAAGTACTGGAGTTTCAGCTTTAGCATCATTCCTTCCAAAGAAATCCTAGGCCTGATCTCCTTCAGAATGGACTGGTTGGATCTCCTTGCAGCCCAAGGGACTCTCAGAGTCTTCTCCAACACTACAGTTCAAAAGCATCAATTCTTCGGTGCTCAGCCTTCTTCACAGTCCAACTCTCACATCCATACATGACCACAGGAAAAACCATAGCCTTGACTAGAAGGACTTAGTCGGCAAACTAATGTCTCTGCTTTTGAATATACTATCTAGGTTGGTAATAACTTTTCTTCCAAGGACTAAGCGTCTTCTAATTTCATGGCTGCAGTCCCCATCTGCAGTGATTTTGGAGCCCCTAAAAATAAAGTCTGACACTGTTTCCACTGTTTCCTCATCTATTTCCCATGAAGTGATGGAACCGGATGCCATGATCTTCGTTTTCTGAATGTGAATCCTTAAGCCTATTTTTTCACTCTCCTCTTTCACATTTATCAAGAGGCTTTTAGCTCCTCTTCACTTTCTGCCATAAGGGTGGTGTCATCTGCATATCTGAGGTTATTGATATTTCTCCCAGCAATCTTGATTCCAGCTTGTGTTACTTGCTGTCCAGCGATTCTCATGATGTACTCTGCATAGAAGTTAAATAAGCAGGGTGACATTATACAGCCTTGATGTACTCCTTTTTCTCTTTGGAACCAGTCTGTTTTTCCATGTCCAGTTCTAACTGTTGCTTCCTGACCTGCATACAGATTTCTCAAGAGGCAGGTCAGGTGGTCTCTCTCTCAGAATTGTCCAAAGTTTATTGTGATCCACACAGTCAAAGGCTTTGGCATAGTCAATGAAGCAGAAATAGATGTTTTTCTGGAACTCTCTTGCTTTTTCCATGATCCAGCAGATGTTGGCAATTTGATCTCTGGTTCCTCTGCCTTTTCTAAAACCAGCTTGAACATCAGGAAGTTCACGGTTCACGTATTACTGAAGCCTGGCTTGGAGAATTTTGAGAATTACTTTACTAACATGTGAGATGAGTGCAAATCTGTGGCAGTTTGAGCATTCTTTGGCATTGCCTTTCTTTGGGATTGGAAGCAACACTGACCTTTTCCAGTCCTGTGGCCACTGCTGAGTTTTCCAAATTCGCTAGCCTATTGAGTGCAGCACTTTCACAGCATCATCTTTCAGGTTTTGAAATAGCTCCACTGGAATTTCATCCCCTCCACTAGCTTTGTTCGTAATGATGCTTTATAAGGCCCACTTGACTTCACATTCCAAGATGTCTGGCTCTAGATTAGTTATCACATCATCATGATTATCTGGGTCGTGAAGATATTTTTGTACAGTTCTTCCATGTATTCTTGCCACCTCTTCTTAATATCTTCTGCTTCTGTTAGGTCCATACAATTTCTGTCCTTTATCGAGCTCATCTTTATATTAAAAGTTCCCTTGGTATCTCTAATTTTCTTGAAGAGATCTCTAGTCTTTCCCATTCTGTTGTTTTCCTCTATTTCTTTGCATTGATCGCTGAAGAAGGCTTTCTTATCTCTTCTTGCTATTCTCTGGAACTCTGCATTCAGATGCTTATATCTTTCCTTTTCTCCCTTGCTTTTTGCCTCTCTTCTTTTCACAGCTATTTGTAAGGCCTCCCCAGACAGCCATTTTGCTTTTTGCATTTTTTTTTTCATGGGGATGATCTTGCCTGTCTCGTGTACAATGTCACGAGCCTCATTCCATAGTTCATCAGGCACTCTATCTATCAGATCTAGGCCCTTAAATCTATTTCTCACTTCCACTGTATAATCATAAAGGATTAGATTTAGGTCATACCTGAATGGTCTAGCGATTTTCCCTACTTTCTTCAATTTAAGTCTGAATTTAGCAATAAGGAGTTCATGATCTGAGCCACAGTCAGCCCCTGATCTTGGTTTTGTTGACTGTATACAGCTTCTCCACCTTTGGCTGCAAATAATATAATCAATCTGATTTTGGTGTTGACCATCTGATGATGTCCATGTGTAGAGTCTTCTCTTGTGTTGTTGGAAGAGGGTGTTCGCTATGACCAGTGCATTTTCTTGGCAAAACTCTATTAGTCTTTGCTCTGCTTCATTCTGCATTCCAAAGCCAAATTTGCCTGTTACTCCAGGTGTTTCTTGACTTCCTACTTTAGCATTCCAGTCCCCTATAATGAAAAGGACTTCTTTTTGGGTGTTAGTTGTAAAAGATTTTGTAGGTCTTCATAAAACCGTTCTACTTCAGCTTCTTCAGCATTACTGGTTGGGGCATAGACTTGGATAACTGTGATATTAAATGGTTTGCCTTGAAATGAACAGATATCATTCTGTCATTTTGAGATGGCATCCAAACTCTTGCATTTCGGTCTCTTTTTTTGACCATGATGGCTACTCCATTTCTTCTGATGGATTCCTGCCAACAGTAGTAGATGTAATGGTCATTTGAGTTAAATTCACCCATTCCAGTCCATTTTAGTTCGCTGATTTCTCCAATGTTGGCATTCACCCTTGACATCTCTTGTTTGACCACTTCCAATTTACTTTGATTCATGAACCTGACATTCCAGGTTCCTATGCATTATTGCTCTTTACAGCATCGGATCTTGCTTCTATCACCAGTTGCATGCACAACTGGGTGTTTTTTTGCTTTGGCTCCATCCCTTCATTCTTTCTGGAGTTATTTCTCCACTGATCTCCAGTTGTATATTGGGCTCCTAATGTTCTGGGAGTTCCTCTTTTAGTATATTATCATTTTGCCTTTTTATACTGTTTATGGTGTTCTCAAGGCAAGAATACTAAGGTGGCTTGCCATTCCCTTCTCCAGTGGACCACGTTCTGTTGGACCTCTCCACCATGACCCGTCTGTCTTGGGTAGCCCCCCAGGCATGGCTTGGTTTCATTGAGTTAGACAAGGCTGTGGTCCTAGTGTGATTAGATTGACTAGTTTTCTGTGAGTATGGTTTCAGTGTGCCTGCCCTCTAATGCCCTCTTGAAACACCTAGCATGAAATTAGAAGACACTTAGTCCTTGGAAGAAAAGTTATGACCAACCAAGATAGCATATTCAAAAGCAGAGACATTACTTTGCTGACTAAGGTCCGTCTAGTCAAGGCTGTGGTTTTCCTGTGGTCATGTATGGATGTGAGAGTTGGACTGTGAAGAAGACTGAGCACCAAAGAATTGATGCTTTTGAACTATGTGTTGGAGAAGACTCTTGAGAGTCCCTTGGACTGCAGGGAGATCCAACCAGTCCATTCTGAAGGAGATCAGGCCTAGGATTTCTTTGGAAGTAATGATGCTAAAGCTGAAACTCCAGTACTTTGGCCACCTCATGGGAAGAGTTGACTCATTGGAAAAGACTGTGATGCTGGGAGGGATTGGGGGCAGGAGGAGAAGGGGACGACTGAGGATGAGATGGCTGGATGGCATCACGGACTCGATGGACGTGAGTCTGAGTGAACTCCAAGAGATGGTAATGAACAGGGAGACCTGGCGTGCTGCGATTCATGGGGTCACAAAGAGTTGGATACGACTGAGCGACTGAATTGAACTGATGGCAGAAAGTGAAGAGAAACTAAAGAGCCTCTCCATGAAAGTGAAAGAGGTGAGTGAAAAAGCTGGCTTAAAACTCAACATTCAAAAAAATTAGATCATGGCATCTGGTCTCATCACTTCATGGCAAATTGATGGGGAAACAATGGAACCAGTGTCAGACATTATTTTCTTGGCTCCAAAATCACCTCAGATGGTGACTGCAGACATGAAATTAAAGACACTTGTTCCTTGGAAGAAAAGCTATGAACAACCTAGACAGCATATTGAAAAGCAGAGAATTACTTTGCTGACAAAGTTCTGTCTAGTCAATGCTATGGTTTTTCTAGTAGTCATGTATGAATGTGAGATTTTTACTATAAAGAAAGATGATCGCCAAAGAATTGATGCTTTTGAACTGTGGTGTTGGAAAAGACTCTTAAGAGTCCCTTGGACTGCAAGGAGATCCAACCAGTTAAATCTAAAGGAACTCAGTCGTGAATATTCATTGGAAGGACTGATGCTGAAGATGAAACTCCAATATTCTGGCCACCTGATGCAAATAACTGACTCATGGAGAAGTCCTTGATGCTGTGAAAGATTGAAGGCAAGAGAAAGGAATGATAAAGGATGAGATGGTTGGATGATATTACTGACTCAATGGACATGAGTTTGAGCAAGCTCCAGGAGTGGGTGATGGGCACAGGAAAACCTGGCATGCTGCAGTCCATGGGTCCACAAAGTGTTGGCCACAACTGAGTGAGTGAACTCATTATTAACCTATTCATTCCAATTTCATTCAACGTAGTTCTTGACAAAGTATAATAACTAAGCAAAGTTAGTTCTTTAACAAAGCATTCAGTCAAACTACCACCCACTGGTCTTAGATCTCACCTTCTTATCCAGATTTCTACCTGTCTTCTGTTTATTCCTCTTTAAAAAATAAAAAAAGTTTTCCTCCAGAACTGCTATCCCAGCTTAACAAGCTCAGAAATACATTCTTTCTTAGTTTAATGATATAGGAACTAGAGAAGGAACTAGATAATAGCTGAAGGAAGAGAGTGGTATTTATAAATGAAGGTATCAGTGTTCTGGTAAAATAAAAAGAATATTAAAATTGTGTTAAGCAATTATTCCTTAAAATATTTACAAAAGGAGAACATATTCAGATTTCAGTGGTACCAAAATGTGAAGTGACTTATATCTGCTGCTGCTGCTTCTAAGTCGCTGCCGTCTATGGGGTCGCACAGAGTCAGACACGACTGAAGCAACTTATATCTACTGATCCCCAAACTGAAGATGCTGTAAGAAATCATTGCTGGAGAATTATATAACCACATTTTATGTATTTGTACACTATCTAATCCAGCATCTTTAATTGATTTCAATATGGTTAGTCATTCACTTTTCAGAATGTGACTAAGACAAAGAAACCCTTAATTATATCCTTAAGAAATCTTTCTCTATAATATTTTCACCATGATTCAAATTACATATTTATACAGTCTTGATATCATTGGGGCTTGGTGACAAACTGATAACAAAGTCTGTGTGTGTGTGAGAGAGAGAGAGAAGAAAGAGAGGGAAAAGGGAAAGTGTTTGTATAGGTATGCTGCTGCTGCTACTAAGTCGTTTCAGTTGTGTCCGACTCTGTGCAAACCCCTAGATGGCAGCCCACCAGGCTTTGCCATCCCTGGGATTTTCCAGGCAAGAGCACTGGAGTGGGTTGCCATTGCCTTCTCCAATGCATGAAAGTGACAAAAAGAAAGTGAAGTCGCTCAGTCATGTCCAACTCTTTGTGACCCCATGGACCGCAGCCTACCAGGCTTCTCCGTCCATGGGATTTTCCAGGCAAGAGTACTGGAGTGGGTTGCCTTTGCTTTATACTAGGATCCAAAGGATGATTAAATGAATGTAAAAGTTGATTAAATAGAGATGAAAATAGTTAAGATTTAACATACATATAAAATTATGTAGAATGCAAATATATGTGTTTATGCTTGTATATTTTCCACATTTAGTTTCAATTTTTTTTTTCAGGTAGAATGGTATATGAAAAAATCTAGATTAAGGCTTTATTCCTTTTTCAGCATTTTTCTTAACAAGTAAATCTACACAGGTAGGTTTATTTTTATTTAATGTGTAGATTTTCATTAAGCAGAGTAAAAGGACCAAAGATGGAAAACTTACTTCTGTTTTTGAAGTAAACATTTTATTGAGATATAAATCTTTAGAAATGCCAAAATCACCGTGTAGAGCCCAAAGATTTTTAACAAAGTGAACATAATCTTGTAAAGAGTTCCCTCTGAAGAAATAGCACATTACTCTCACTGCTCAAGCCCCTTCCATGCCTCAACCCAGGCTCATGCCCAGTTCCCCAGAGGTCTGCCAGTACCAAAGAAACAAACTATTCTGACTTGCAGCACTAGACCTGTTTCTGTTTTTGAAATCCGTTTATCCATAAATCAAAGTATATAATTTGGCTTTTATATTTTAACATTATGTTTGTGAGAGTCATTCAGGCTGCTGCTTTAGCAATAATTTGCCCACTGACTTTCATTTTTTTGTATTTCACCATGTGAACACATGTATCAGCAATTATTTATACAATCTTCTGGTAAGAGACTTTACATGTTCTCAGTTTGGGGTGATTATTAACGTTATTACTAATGCTGTTATAAACATTATTTTACATGCCTTTCATGTACATATGAGTGTTTTTTGTTAGGTGTTTTCAAACAATAAAATTTGTGTATCATGTGATATATCTGTGTTGGATATACCAGCTTCTAACAATTATGGAGCATATGCATATTTTTCTGAGTGTGATAAACCATTTTAGAAGGCAAAAGACCATAGGATTTTATGTATTATATCCTGTTCTTATGAGAACAATATCTCTGTGGTGAATTTCCCATGAAAAAGATAGCTTCTGCCATTGGGTAAACTGCCACTTCCCTCGGAAAGTAAATTGACGTTTTCTTTCTTTCTTTCTTTCTTTTTTTTTTTTTTGAAGCAACAACTATGCAGTAAAATCAGTATCTATTTTCCTCTGTGAAATATTAACAAATGTTCCTGGCATATAATGCAGTGAGTAGTAAACAGTGAGTATTCATTAAAAATGTGTTCTTCAACAAAGAAGATATACAGATGGCAAATAAGCATATGAAAAGATGTTCAGTATCATATGTCATTAGAGAATTGCAAATTAAAACAACAATGAGATACTACTACACATTAGTAGCATGGCTAAAATTCAAAACATCAGTAACACCAAATGCTGGCAAGGATGTAGAGCAATAGAAACTTTCATCTATTGCTGGTTGGAATGCAAAATGTTACAGCCACTTTGGAAGACAGTTTGGCAGTTTCTTGCAAATGAAATATTCTCTTGCCTTATGATCCAACAACCATGCTCCTTGGCATTTACCTAAATGATTTGAAAACATATGTCCACACAAACCCTGCACATGAATGTTTATAGTAGATTTATTTACAACTGCCAAAACTTGGAAGCCAGTGAGATGTCTTTCACTAGATGAATGGATAAACAAACTATTATGCATCCAGACTGTGGAATATTATATAGCAATAAAAAGAAATGAGATGTTAAGCAATGAAACAACATGGCATAACTTTACATACAAGCCAGTTTAATGAAAAATCAAAAAATGGGCAGAACACCTAAATAGACATTTTTCCAAAGAAGACTTACAGATGGCCAACAGGCACATGAAATGGTGCTCACCAGTGCTAATTGTTAGAGAAATGCAAATCAAATCACTTCACACCTGTCAGATGGTTATTATCAAAAAGTCCACAAATAGCACATGTTGGAGGGGATGCAGAGAAAAGGGAACCCTTGTACACTGTTAGTGGGAGTATAAATTTGTGTAGCCATTATGAACAACACTATGGAGATTCCTCAAAAAGTCAAAAATAGATTTGGCCTATCATCCTGAAATCCCATTTCTGGGCATACATCTGAAGAAAACTATAATTCAGAAAGGTACATATATCACAATGTTCATTACAGCACGATTTACAATTGCCAGGACATGAAAGCAACTTTAATGTCCATTGACAGATACATGGGTAAAGAAGATGTGGTGTGTGTGTATCTATACACACACACACACACACACACACACACACACACACATACAATGAAATATTACACATCTATAAAAAATAATGAAACAATGTCATTTGTAGCAACATGGATGAACCTAGACATTAACATACTAAGTGAAATAAGCCAGATAAATGCAAATATCGTATATTGCTTATATATGGACTCTAAAAAATAATACAAGGGAATGTATATGCAAAATAAAAACTGACTCACAGATATAGCAAGTAAAGTAGTGGTTATCAAAGGGGGCAGGGGAAGGGGCAAAGGCATAGTGCTAAATCAAAGAAACTGATCTGAAAAGACAACATACTATATGATTCCAAATATGACGTTGTGGAAAAATTCAGTAAAAGGATCAGTGGTAGCCAGGGTTTCAGTGGAAAGGAGGGATAAACAATGAATAGATAGAGAATTGCTAATTTTTAGAACAACAAAACTCTTTTGTATGATGCAGTAAAGATATACAAACAGTATATATTTGTTAAAACCCATAGAAAAAATCCACAACAGAGAGTGAACCCTAATGTAAACTACAGACATTATTATATACAATGTGTTTGTGTACTTTCATCAATCATAACTAATTAACACACAAATACACCACATAAATAATAGAGAAAACTCTACTGGGGTCAAGAAGGAGGTATATGAAAACTATGTGCATTTTCTAATCATTTTTTTCTGGAAACTCAAAATTGCTGTAATTAACATATCTATTAATTTAAAAACTGTACTCCTAATGAAGGCCTCAATATTTCCTCAGCCAAGAAGAAGTAGAAGTGGCTTTTTCAACCTTTATGTACAGAGTTCTGCTTATCATCTCTACCCTGAATCCACTTTTAAATGAAGGAAGTTTGAGTTATTTCAAATGTAAGACAAAAAGTTGTAAATCTCTTTGGGATAGTATGATTATGGAATTTAAAGAACAAAATTCTATGATGTTTGAATGAATAACAATTATCATCCAGAGTTTAATCTTTTTAAAGTCCATTTACATGGAAAATGAATCATAATAAGATGTCAAGCCCCAAGGAATATAATAAATTATTACCATCTCTATGCTTTTGGATGTTTTTTTCATGCTCCAGTGCTTTCCACCTAGAAAACTTGTTAGAAATGTTTCTCATATTTTAGAGAAAGTACATTTAAAAAATTGAACTCCAAACTCTTCTAGAATATCAGAAGTTTCCAACCTGTTCAACATCTTCCACTTGATATATAAAATTTTAGGCCCCACGTGTACACTGGAATGAAAAACAACCAATAAATGGGAGGCAAGTAGGTTCATAACCAATCTAATTTTTTAATGCATCCGATTTTAAATATTTTTTTTCTACTTACATTCTGAAAGAACTAAGAATGTCTATACCATTTCATTGATGTGTAAATCAAAGACACAAGTGGCCTTTTAACCATGTAACCTCAGAAAATGAGCACTCATTGGTAAAAATCAAATAGGTGTGGTTTCATGAAAATGTGAATGGTAAGATATAGAATACAGAGAAAAATGTTCTTTATGAAAGTTTGCTATAATGAGAATCTTAAAAGTGGGGCTGCTGAAGGGTAATAGAAGGTCTAAGGAAGGGTGTCCTCAGATGGGAGAAATTAGAGATTGCTAGTATGCTAATAGAAATAATACAGCAGAAATGGAAAATGCATGGTGAGAGGAAGGGGCAGGGCTGCTGGAGAGATATCCCTGAGTATGTGAAGGGGAATGAAACTCAGGGGCACGAGTCTCAAGACTGGCTTCAGATGTCAGCATGGAAAACTGATTGAAAGTCACAGGAGAGGATGTGGAATGTGTGGCTGCATAGGCAAGAAGGTGGGGAGGGAAAGTAGTAGGAACCTGTGGATGATCTCTAATTGCACCTCAGAAAAATAGGAAACTCAGAAATCCATTAAATTATGACAAAGGACTAGGAGTTGGAAATTTGCAAAGAGAGGAGAATTTAGAAAGATTGCCATAAGAATGGGAATGTAAATGGGAAAAAATATAGGAAGAAATACAAGTGGGCTTTTATCCCAGGGATGCAAGGATTCTTCAATATCTGCAAATCAATCAATGTCATTCACCACATTAACAAATTGAAAAATAAAAGCCATATGATTATCTCAATAGATGCAGAGAAGGCCTTTGACATAATTCAACATCCATTTATGATAAAAACTCTCCAGAAAGCAGAAAAGAAGGAACATACCTCAACATAATAAAAGCTATATATGACAAACTTACAGCAAACAGTATCCTCAATGATGAAAAATTGAAAGCATTTCCCCTAAAGTCAGGAACAAGACAAGGGTGCCCACTTTCACTGCTACTGTTCAACATAGTTCTGGAAGTTTTGGCCACAGCAATCAGGGCAGAAAAAGAAATAAAAGAAATCCAAATTGGAAAAGAAGAAGTAAAACTCTCACTGTTTGCAGATGACATGATCCTCTACATAGAAAACCCTAAAGATTCCACCAGAAAATTACTAGAGCTAATCAATGAATATAGTAAAGTTGCAGGGTATAAAATCAACACACAGAAATCCCTTGCATTCCTATACACTAATAATGAGAAAGTAGAAAAAGAAATTAAGGAAAGAATTCCATTCATCATTGCAATGAAAAGAATAAAATACTTAGGAATATATTTACCTAAAGGAACTAAAGACCTATATATCAAAAACTATAAAACACTGATGAAAGAAATCAAAAAGGACACTAATAGATGGAGAAATATACCATGTTCATGGATCGGAAGAATCAATATAGTGAAAATGAGTATACTACCCAAAGCAATCCACAGATTCAATGCAATCCCTATCAAGCTACCAGCGGTATTTTTCACAAAACTAGAACAAATAATTTCAAGATTTGTATGGAAATACAAAAAACCTCGAATAGCAAAAGCAATCTTGAAAAACAAGAATGGAACTGGAGGAATCAACCTGCCTGACTTCAGGCTCTACTGCAAAGCCACAGTCATCAAGACAGTATGGTACTGGCACAAAGACAGAAATATAGATCAGTGGAACAAAATAGAAAGCCAAGAGATAAATCCACACACCTGTGGACACCTTATCTTCGACAAAGGAGCCAAGAATATACAATGGAGTAAAGACAATCTCTTTAACAAGTGGTGCTGGGGAAGCTGGTCAACCACTTGTAAAAGAATGAAACTAGAACACTTTCTAACACCACACACAAAAATAAACTCAAAATGGATTAAAGATATAAATGTAAGACTAGAAACTATAAAACTCCTAGAGGAGAACACAGGCAAAACACTCTCCGACATAAATCACAGCAGGATCCTCTATGATCCACCTCCCAGAATACTGGAAATAAAAGCAAAAATAAACAAATGGAATCTAATTCAAATTAAAAGCTTCTGCACAACAAAGGAAACTATAAGCAAGGTGAAGGGACAGCCTTCTGAATGGGAGAAAACAATAGCAAATGAAGCAACTGACAAACAACTCATCTCAAAGATATACAAGCAACTTATGCATCTGAACTCCAGAAAAATAAATGACCCAATCAAAAAATGGGCCAAAGAACTAAATAGATATTTCTCCAAAGAAGACATACGGATGGCTAACAAACACATGAAAAGATGTTCAACATCACTCATTATCAGAGAAATGCAAATCAAGACCACAATGAGGTACCATTTCACACCAGTCAGAATGGCTGGGATCCAAAAGTCTACTAGCAATAAATGCTGGAGAGGATGTGGAGAAAAGGGAACCCTCTTACACTGCTGGTGGGAATGCAAACTAGTACAGCCACTATGGAAAACAGTGTGGAGATTCCTTAAAAATTGCAAATAGAACTGCCTTATGACCCAGCAATCCCCCTGCTGGGCATACACACCGAGGAAACCAGAATTGAAAGAGACACATGTACCCCAATGTTCATTGCAGCACTGTTTATAATAGCCAGGACATGGAAACAACCTAGATGTCCATCAGCAGATGAATGGATAAGAAAGCGGTGGTACATATACACAATGGAATATTACTCAGCCATTATAAAGGATACATTTGACTCAGTTCTAATGAGATGGATGAAACTGGAGCCGATTATACAGAGTGAAGTAAGCCAGAAAGAGAAACACCAATACAGTATACTGACACATATATATGAAATTTAGAAAGATGGTAATGATAACCCTGTATGTGAGACAGCAAAAGAGACACAGATGTATAGAATGGAGTTTTAGACTCTGAGGGAGAGGGAGAGGATGGGATGATTTGGGAGAATGGCATTGAAACATGTATACTATCATGTAAGAAATGAAGCAACAGTCTATGTTCGATGCAGGATACAGGATGCTTGGGGTAGGTGCACGGGGATGATCCAGAGGGATGGTGGGAGGTGGGAGGTGGGAGGGAGGTTCAGGATTGGGAGCTCGTGTGCACCCATAGTGGATTCATGTTGATGTATGGCAAAACCGATACAGTATTGTAAAGTAAAATAAAGTAAAAATAAACTTAGAAAAAAATACATCCTGTTGTGCATATTATTGGTTTTATACAGCTAATCATAGCCTAATACTTTGTTTTGAATTCTAAGAAATAATTCTATTAACTCATCAGTACTGAGACTGAATATACAAATAGACCATAGTGAGACCACATGTGACAGTAAATTTCTGACTCAGGGTTTCTTCAGTATTTGACCAGGGAATCAAACAACCATCTCTGCAGAATGGTTAGGACATGATGAGTGAATGCCACCTTCCCTCATGTTTCGTTCACAACTTCAACTCAAGCAAGAGGAAAAGCCAAAAACACTACACAAACCAATCACAAAGGATGCCCTACTCTAGTTAGTAAGTCTCCAGCTTCTCTTTGTTTGTTAAAAAAACAAACAAACAAAAACAAAAAAAAAAAAACCTATAAAAGCTTTCCTTCAACCTTTCCTGGATTTGTTATTGTTGTTCAGTTGCTAAGTCATGTCCAACTCTTTGCAACTCCATGGCTGTAGCACGACAAGCTCCTCTGTCTTCTACTGTCTCCTGAAGTGTGGTCAAATCCATTGAGTCCATGATGCTGTCTAACCATTTCATCTTCTGCCCCCTATCTTATTGCCTTCAATTTTTCCCATCATCAGGGTGTTTTCCAGTGAGTCTGCTCTTTGCATCAAGTGGCCAAAGTATTGGAGCTTTAGTTTCAGCATCAGTCCTTCCAATGAATATTCAGGGTTGATTTCCTTTAGGATTGACTGGTTTGATCATTTTGCTGTCAAGGGACTCTCAATGATCTTCTTCAGCACCACAATTTGAAAGCATAAATTCTTTGGCACTCAGCCTTCTTTATGGTCCAACTTTCACATCTGTACATGACTACTGGAAAAATGGTAGCTTTGACTATATGGACCTTTGCTGGCCAAGTGATGCCTCTGCTTTTTATAGCTGTCTAGGATTGAGGCAGCTTTCCTTCCAAGGAACAAGTGTCTTAATTTCATGGCTGCAGTAACTCTCTACAATGATTTTAGAGCCCAAGAAAATAAAATCTGTGACCGTTTCCACTTTTTCCCTTTCTATTTGCGATGAAATGATGAGACCAGATGCCATAATCTTAATTTTTTTAATGCTGTGTTTTAAGCCAGCATTTTTGCTCTTCTCTTTCACCCTCACAAAGAGGCTCTTTAATTCCTCTTCAGTTTCTGCCATAACGGTGGTTTCATTTGCATATCTGAGGTTATTGATACTTCTCCCTGCAGTCTTGATTCCAGCATGTGCTTCATCCAGCCTGGCATTTTGCATGATATATTCTGCATATAAATTTGATACACAAGGTGACAATGGAGTCTCTTCCAAATGCAAGAGATGTTGGCTTATTCCTACTCTATGCTCTTTATACAAGCTCTGAATAAATACTGTGTTCTCATTTATCTACACAGTAAATTTTAAGCCATATTGTGTAAATATTACATTTCAAAAACTATATGCAATCAATTTATCAGAAAAAAGACAAACTGCTTGATATTTTAATAGTAACAAAACTGATTAACTTGTTGATTATTCACATTTTTCAGTTAATTGTGGAAGAGAACATGGTGTAGAGGCAAGAGGGTGGACTTTGAAATAGGCATCAGTTTAGTTCAGTTCAGTTCAGTCACTCAGTTGTGTCTGACTCTTTGCAACCCCATGAATCTCAGCACGCCAGGCCTCCCTGTCCATCACCAACTCCCAGAGTTCACTCAGACTCATGTCCATCAAGTCGGTGATGCCATCTAGCCATCTCATCCTCGGTTGTCCCCTTCTCCTCCTGCTCCCCAATCCTTCCCAGCATCAGAGTCTTTTCCAATGAGTCAACTCTTTACATGAGGTAACAAAAGTACTGGAGTTTCAGCTTTAGCATCATTCCTTCCAAAGAACACCCAGGACGGATCTCCTTTAGAATGGACTGGTTGGAACTCCTTGCAGTCCAACACCACAGTTCAAAAGCATCAATTCTTTGGCACTCAGCTTTCTTCACAGTCCAACTCTGACATCCATACATGACTACTGGAGAAACATAGCCTTGACTGCTGCTGCTGCTGCTAAGTCGCTTCAGTCATGTCCGACTCTGTGCAACCCCATAGACAGCAGCCCACCAGGCTCCCCATCCCTGAGATTCTCCAGGCAAGAACACTGGAGCGGGTTGCCATTTCCTTCTCCAATGCATGAAAGTGAAAAGTGAAAGAGAAGTCGCTCAGTCATGTCCGACACTCAGCGACCCCATGGACTACAGCCTACCAGGCTCCTCCATCCATGAAATTTTCCAGGCAACAGTACTGGAGTGGGGTGCCATTGCCTTCTCTGAGCCTTGACTAGATGGAGCTTGGTTGGTAAAGTAATGCCTCTGCTTTTCAATATGCTGTCTAGTTTGGTCATAACTTTCCTTCCAAGGAGTAAGCATCTTCTAATTTCATGGCTGCAGTCACCGTCTGCAGTGATTCTGGAGCCCCCAAAAATAAAGTCTTACACTGTTTCCAATGTTTCCCCATCTATTTCCCATGAAGTGATGGGACCGGATGCCATGATCTTCTTTTTCTGAATGCTGAGCTTTAAGCCAACTTTTTCACTCTCCTCTTTCACTTTCATCAAGAGGCTTTTTAGTTCCTCTTCACTTTCTGCCATCAGGGTGGTGTCATCTGCATATCTGAAGTTATTGGTATTTCTCTCAGCAATCTTGATTCCAGCTTGTGCTTCTTCCAGCCCAGCGTTTCTCATGATGTACTCTGCATAGAAGTTAAATAAGCAGGGTGACAGTATACAGCCTTGATGCACTCCTTTTCCTATTTGGAAACAGTCTGTTGTTCCATGTCCAGTTCTAACTGTTGCTTCCTGACCTGCCTATAGGTTTCTCAAGAGGCAGGTCAGGTGGTCTGGTATTCCCATCTCTCTCAGAATTTTCCACAGTTTATTGTGATCCATACATGGACTCAAATATTTGTTTTTCCATATATTAGCAGAATGACTTTGATAAAGTTACATACTCTCTGAATGTTATAGGTTTCTCATCAATAAAATGTGTTAATAATGTCTGTCTGAGAACTTGTCAAAAGAATATATAAAGTACACATAATTCTTATAAAAAGGATAGTGGGTGTATGCATATCTCCCAAGCCATGGTTATCTGATTTGTTTTTCAGTTAAAAGATTTACATGCTTGCAAAAGTTTAAACACTTATTTATTTATATATGGCTGCACTGGTTCTTTGATACTTTATGCAGGCTTTCTGTTGTTGTGGTGAGTGGGGTCACCTCTCCAGTTGTGGTGCACAGGTTCCAGGGCATGTTGGCTTCAATAGTTGTGGTACACAGGGGCTTAGTTGCCCAGATCAGGGATCGAACCCATGTCCCCTGTGTTGGCAGGAAGACTCTTAACTACTGAACCACTAAGAAAGTCCCACACTGCTTTTTAACAGAGCTAAACTTCTGTCTTCAATTACTAGGAAGAGGAGAGTGCCTTATCTTATTTATTTTATAGGCTCAGTATTTGAAGTTCTGGACACAAAGTGAGTTCCAGCATATTTTGGAAGAAAACAAGTGTAGCTCACCTTTTCCCCATAATCCACTGAGAATCTCAGAGCAAGTTTTCAAACTTCCCTTAAACTTTGAAAAAAGTTCTATTTAATTCAATGAAACAAGATAGATGCCAGTAGGTCTAATTCTAGAAATCACATAACTGACTGAAAAAAGAGTGTTTGATAGGCTTCTGAGTGTTAAGAACAAAGTTTGTTTATGGGCTTCAACCAACTCTTTAATTGTTGGCATATGAAAGTCTTTAGGACTTACAGAAACTCATTAATTTATATCTAGCTTTCACAACTGGCTTAGCTCAGTACATGCAGCAGCCGTATTTGCAGCATTTAAAACTTCCATTTCGCAGATCCAATTATACTTAATTAGATTCATGAAAAGAAAAATTCAATTCTCATTTGTATTCCATATGTAAACTGAATTACTATTCATTATACATATTTTACTAAATTTTAGTTAAAAATACTCATGGGAATGTATATTGTTACAAAATTGGTACTTTAAAAATGATACTATGATACAGTTTATATAGTATTATTTTTTCCACAGATGCCATAGAATATGGAATATGAGGAGCTTTTATTGATGCAATAAAAAGCAAACTTTTAAATGGAGAAAAGGGGATTCATTTGAATTTTATCTGCAAAATGTATTTTAGTGAGTTTTCACAAAATAAATTTCTGTGAACTACCAACTATGATATTGCCTGTGTGCTTAGCAACTCAGTCATGTCCACCTCTTTGTGACCCCCATGGATTATAGCTTGCTAGGTTCTTCTGTCCATGGGATTTTACTTCAGATGAATTCTAGTCATTAAGTTTTTAAAAAAATGCTATACAAATCAGAGGTATATTTGTTTTTAATTTTTGTTTCTCTATGCTACTGCTAAGTCACTTCAGTTGTATTGGACTCTTTGGAGTATAGCCTGTCAGGCTTCTCTGTCCATTGGGATTCTCCAGGTGAGAATACTGGAATGAGTTGCTATGCCCTTCTCCGGGGGATCTTCCCAACCCAGGGATCAAACCCATGTCTCTTGCACCTACCTGTATTGGCAAGCAGGTTCTTTACCACTAGCACCACCTGGGAAGCCCTCTGCTGCTGCTGCTGCTAAGTCGCTTCAGTCGTGTCTGACTCTGTGCGACCCCAGAGACAGCAGCCCACTAGGCTCCTCTGTCCCTGGGATTCTCCGGGTAAGAACACTGGAGTGGGTTGCCATTTCCTTCTCCAAAGCATGAAAGTGAAAGTGAAGTTGCTCAGTCGTGTCTGACCCTCAGCAACCCCATGGACTGGAGCCTTCCAGGCTTCTCTGTCCATGGGATTTTCCAGGCAACAGTACTGGAGCGGGGTGCCATTGCCTTCTCCGGGGAATCCGTCTAGTCTTTCCCAAAATAGTTATTGGTCTATGGAAAGACTGGAGAAATAATCTTTTAGAAAATTGACAATTAGAACTACAGATGATGAATTTATAAAAAGTATAATATCATATGATCTAGAATTATTAAATGAAGGATGATCATAAAATGCTTCAACATTATAAAGGATATATCACTGTTAACTATACACATTAAGTGAAGGCTTATTTCTCAGAACAGTACAAGTACAGCTGAGCAAGAAAAGATGTCTAATATTAAAAATATGTATTTTGGTAGAAAGAGCTCAAGTATGCCAGATGAAAGGATCAGTGTGAGTGCTGTTTTACCTGGTAAAAATGGCAGTTAAGGCCTTGATTAATCTTAGAAAAATAGATTTTCAAAGAGGAATAGTATGGGATAGATTTGAAAGTTAATCTGGTCATCACTGTACTCTTGGTTGTGTATGTCTAACATGTACATATATTGTATGTACATACACTGTACTCTTAGGTGTATGTCTAACATGCACATATACATTGCACTGATATTACATTGGCAATGTTAAGAAAAATACAATATGAAAAATGAATGTTAGTAATGTACATCAATGCCTTGTTATGATTTGGTACTTGACCTTGTGGAAAGCTACAAATAAACAGTGAAAATTATTCTAGTCTTCAGAGGTCACCATTCAACTATAAGCAGAGATTTTAAAAATCCTAAATGTGCCATAATCATTAGGTATTGCATCTTTACATGATTTTGTAGTGCTAGGCCATAGTGACTGCTTAAATAAATCAGAATTAATATGGTTCTAGCTTATAAAGTATTTTGGGAGATGAATTTTGAGAAGAGAGTTAAAAAGTGAACATCTCTCTGTATGCCTCAATTTTCTTGGTTGGGCAAAAGGGTCACTTTTATTCCTGTCATTCTAGTGCAAGATTAGCTTATTTTCTCTCACTATTTGGATAGCTGAGAATTAAATATTCCTTTAAGTCAGTGAAGGATACTTAAATAGAGCTAAGTAAGACAAATGAAATCTCTAAAATCAAGAGCTATTCAGAAAATTAGCAGCTACATGAGTAACCAAAAAAAAAAAAAATCACTTAATCTATAAATAGTAGTAAAGGAGGCAGCTGACAACATATGGATCAGCTATAACAATGGAATTAACTCCTGATAGACTAAAGGCAAATATAAAGAAATGTGTAACTTCTTTCTCCTGTAAACAAGCAAACAAACCCTGACAAATTAATTTCCCCCTAGATCTTTAAGATAACTAATGTAAACTTAGTGAATTTTGGTAAATTGGGTATTTGGGATAAATTTTACCTGTATCTCAAAAAGAAAAGCAATTTTACAAAAACAGATTTGTTACTGATCTAGAAGACATAGGGATTCCCCACTGGCTCAGATGGTTAAGAGCCTGCCTGCAATTCTGGAGGCATGAGTTTGATCCCTGGGTCTGGAAGATCCCTTGGAAAAAGAAATGGCAACCCACTCCAATATTCTTGCCTGGAAAATCCCATGGATGGAGGAGCCTGGCAGGCTACAGTCCATAGGATCACAAAGAGCTGGACATGACTGAGTGACTACACTTTCACTTTTCACTTTCAAGTAGACATAAAAAATAGTAATAATATTGTTACCTGAAAGAAGTGAGAGCACTTTTTCTCCCTTTGCCTTCTGTGAGGGCTGAAGATTGTTCTGTAATGAACAAGCCCTGGTAGTAGGTTTAATGAGGCATTCTAAAGAGATGGGATCTATTCACTGCAAACTTCAGTCTTATAAAACCGAGGCTGTGCATTTATCAGATATCTGGCTCTTTGGAATCTAAGCCTCCTGCAATAAAAGTGTTGCAACTTCCTTCTCATAACCTTTATTTATTCCCTCCTTAGAACAGATTTTCTGACTCAATAACCACTACCATGCATGTACAGTTACTTTATTAAAAAAAAAATGTGTCATTTCTGTCTCAGTGAAGCACTGATGAAATATTCAGAAGTTAGGCTAAGTAATAAAATGTTCATTTGGCTAGAGATAAGCTTATTGTTCACTGCCTTTGCCTTCTGACTGCTTGATGATCTGGGCCCAGATGCCAGATTTTCTTTTTCCTCACATGTTTACAGAATATGTCTGTGTTGTAAAGTCAGAATCTAATGAGTAGAAAGATTAACTTTTGGAGATTTCCTCATTTTTCCAATTCATTAAAATTGCTCCATTTAATTATTCTGAAAGACTATTAACAATACCTTTTTCTAATCTTGAACACTGTCTCTTGAAGCAGGTTGAATGAAGATAAAGGTTAAAAAGGCAAGAGTGCAGACTTCCCTGGTGGTCCAGCGTTTAAAACTTCATCTTCCAATGCAATAGGTACAGGTTCAATGCCTGCTCAGAAAGCTAAGATCCCATATGCCTCCAGGCCAAAAAATAAAATAGAAGTAATATTGTAACAAATTCACTGAGGACTTTAAAAATAGTTCACATTAAAAAAAATCATCAAAAAATACAATATTTTTTTAAAAGTGTGATTCACAGGCTGTGTCAGGAAAACAAGGGCCCACTGATGCGTTTGTAAGGTAAACTGAGGTGATCAGTTCTACTGCCCTATTTAAATGCTACTTAATTGAACAATATCAAAAATTTCCTTTAAAACTCAGTAAACTGCCAAAGAGTTGGATTCTGTAATGAGCCAAGCTGATATTCATGAGAACTGGGCCCTCGTATTTGCACCCCATCTGCATAATCACTAATACTGGAGCCACTCAACTTCTTTCAACAATCATGGCTTAATGAGGTAGTTTTCCACTTTAACTCCACATGTAATTTTTTCTCTCTCTCTCTCGCTTTGTGTGCATGCTAAGTAGCTTCAGTCATGTCTGACTCTTGTGATCCTATGGACTGTAGCCCACCAGGTTCCTCTGTCCATGGGATTCTCCAGGCAAGAATACTGGAGTGGGTTGCTCATTCTATATCTCCAAGTGTCTGCCAGGAAAGCTAACAATTATATATAAATACAGCCCCAGTTTTCCTAACTGCCACCACAGTGACTTTAGTTGGTTTTCTTTGTAGTATCTGGGATTTGATCTACCTTCTAGCAGCATTTTGGAGAAGTGAATTAGTTTCTTAGGGTTGCCATGACAAAATATCACAAACTGGGGTGTTTAAAACAGTGGATATTTATTTTCTCCAGCTCTGAAATCTGAAAGTCCAAAACCAGGATCTTGGCAGGGCTCGGCTCTCTGAAGGCTCTAGAGGAAGATCCATTCCAGGCCTTTCTCTCAGCTTTTGTTGTCGCTAGCAATCTTAGTCATTCCTTAGCTTTTAGATGTGCTGCGCTCTGCTTAGTCGCTGTTGCATCCAGCTCTTTGTAACCGTAACCACATGGATTGTAACCTGCCAGGCTCCTATGTCCATGCGAATTCTCCAGGTAAGAATACTAGAGTGGGTTGCCATGCCCTCCTCCAGGGAATCTTCCCAACCCAGGGATGGAACCCAAGACTCCTACATTGCACGTGGATTCTTTACAGTCTGAGCCGCCAGGGAGCCCAAGAATACTGGAGTGGGTAGCCTATCCCCTCTCCAGGGGATCTTCCTGAACCATGAATCAAACCAGTGTCTTCTGCATTGCAGGCAGACTCTCTACTAGCTGAGTTGTTATCATCACTCAAATCTCTGCCTGTAACAACATATGTCCTTTCTGTTACACACAGTCTTGCTCTGTGGCCCTTGACGTGTCTTCTTTCTGTGCATGTCTGCCTCTGTGTCTCTTCTAAGGATAGGAGCCATATTGGATAGGAATCTGCTTTACTCCAGAATGACCTATCTTAACTCATCACATCTGCTATGACCTCGTTTCTAAATAAGGTCACATCCTGAGATATTGGAGTGGGGCCTTCAACACCTCATTTTGGGGGACACAATTTAGCCCATAACATAGGTCAAGGTGAAGTGTACAAAGTTCTTAGCTGTTCATTGGTTAGTTAATTAAGGACTATTTTTGTTGTTGTTTTAATATTGTTTATATATTTCTTTACTCCCTACTTTACTTTAGAGAGGATTGGAGGTAGACGCATTAAAGAAAAATAAATAAAATTGTGATTAAAGAAAAATATACATAGGACCAGAAAATATAGGTAAAAGTAAGATGAGCAAGAAAAGAAGATAAAATAGAGGTTATGGGACAAGAATATACCAGCTGAATGCAGTGTAGGGGCTACTACTCAGATCTGAGTTTAAATAGTAGCTTCCTAATTTACTGCCATTTGAACATGGAAAAGTCATCCAACTTCTCTTTTTCTCATCTGTAGTAAGAATAATCTTTTCTAATCAGCCTGAAACTTTTCATTCAGGATACAAAATAATTTTAAAAGTCTATTACTTTATCTTAGCACCTGACAAAAGATATGTAGTAAATGATAGCGATTTCTCATGTTACATTAAAATATATATATATATACATATATATATTTACTACATATATGTGTGTATATATATATATATATAAACATTTTCATCAATACTATGAGTGTTCAAATTTGCTTTTGAGCTCCCTAGAAGCCACAGCAAAGAGGATTATATAATTGAATAAGTAACCATCACATTTGGACAAGGACAATCTCATTAGTTCTTTAGAGGAAGCCACATTTTTAAACATAATTTCCTAGAGATATTTCCATGTGAGGCTTTGTAGAGATAATTCTGAATTATACAGTGAAAATGTTCTTTTAAAAAGCTATTTGAATATTTTGAATGCTTTTTTTCCCTTAGAATATTTTCTGTTGAAATTTAAAGCATATAGAATGACAATACAGATTATCAAAGAACTAAGATAATATGACTTCCTTGGTGGCTCAGATGGTAAAGACTCTGCCTGCAATGTGGGAGATCAGGATTCAATCCCTGGATCAGGAAGATCCACTGGAGAAGGAAATGGCTACCCACTCCAGTATTCTTACCAGGAGAATCCCATGGACAGAGAAGCCTGGAGGGCTCAGTCCATGGGATTGGAAAGATTTGGACGAGACTGAGCAGCTAACACACACAGTATTATTTTACTAGAATTGCTGTTTGGTGGGATATGTAGCTCTTATTCATCTTCAAATACCATTTTCTTCACTCAGTTTTTTGGAAGGGATGAAATTGTAGAGTTTGCATTTAGGTGAGATGAGAGTTTGCATAATAATTACCATGTTGATTCAACATTAGTCTTAGATTTCTGTCACTGATTTCATTCAACTAATAGTTAAGATGGTAAAGAGCCTCTTGCAATGTAGGAGACCCAGGTTTGATCCCTGGATCAGGAAGATCCCTAGAGAAGGAAATGGCAGCCCACTCCAGTATCGATGTCTGGAAAATCCCATGGATGGATGATTCTGGTGGGCTACAGTCCGCAGGGTTGCAAAGAACTGGACACCACTGAGTGACTAACAGACAACAGTTAGGTACCTCCTATATTTCATCTCTTCTCTGCACAGCAAATGGAAATAAAATTTCTGTCTTCTTTGTGCTTGCCTTCTAATGAAAGGAGGCAGAGAGCAAAGAATTGTGTAAGTGGTTGTACTCTTGCATTAAGGTAAATAGGTTGCCACCCCTGCCAAATGTTACCACCATAACCTTCCAGAATTCATAGTGTGTTTCTTGTCAATATCCTGGTGGAAATAACTTAGAAAGAGAGAGGTGGGGTGGGGAGCAGTGGTGTCAGACAGGGTCTCAGAACAGGATTTCTTGGAGAGTTTTTAGGAAAGACAGCAAGGAGTTCAGATGATGTTGATATTAGAGGCTATCACAAAGGTGGCTCTAATTCCATCTTAATATCCCAGGCTGTGTGAGTCTAGCTCCCCTACATATGATATCTCTGAATTCCTGAGCTAATCAGAAGTATCCACCTTCTAGGTGGGATGAAGCCTGGGACGGTCAGGTCTTGTGGCAGTGGCAACATCATGGCATCTTCCATGTTGCCATGAAATTAAAAATTTTCAGAAATCTTGAATTACAATTATAGGGAAAGATCAGTGAAATACTGTACTGCTGCCCATCAGTTTTCTGGCTTCCCACATGAGATGCATGCCAGTCACAGGACTCAGTCCTGTTCCTCTATCCTTTATCTCTTCTCCCATGTCTAGCGGCCCAATTCAAAAGTTCATTAAAAATCTCATGAATTTTTCCATTTCATTAAAAGTCAAAATTACTAATTTTATTTTATTCATAATGTGACAAAAATTAGAAAATTTCTACTCCTTTTGGGTAAAAGTTTGGGGATATTGAGGAAGATGAGAAAATAACTTTTCACTTTTCCACATTCAGACTGAATTTTCAGTATAATCGGCTGGTCACTTAGGGTCAGTCACTCAGTCATGTCCAACTCTTTCTGACCTCGTGCACTGCAGTACTCCAGGCCTTCATGTCCATCACCAAATCCCAGAGCCTACTCAAACTCACGTCCATCGAAGTCAGTGATGCCATCCAACCGTCTCATCCTCTGTCACCCCCTTCCCTTCCTGCCTTCAATTTTTTCCCAGCATCAGGGTCTTTTTGAATGAGTCAATTCTTTACATCAGGTGGTGAAAGTATTGGAGTTTCAGCTTCAGCATCATTCCTTCCAATGAATATTCAGGACTGATTTCCTTTAGATTTGACTGGTTGGATCTCCTTTCAGTCCAAGGGACTCTCAAGAGCCTTCTCCAACACCATAGTTCAAAAGCATTAATTCTTCAGTTCTCAACTATCTTTATAGCCAACTCTCACATCTGCACATTACTACTGGAAAAACCATAGCTTTGACTAGATGGACCTTTGTCAGCAAAGTAATAGCTCTGCTTTTAATATGCTATCTAGCTTGGTCATAGCTTTTCTTCCAAGGAGCAAGTGTCTTTTAATTTTACAGCTGCAGTCCCCGTATGTAATGATTTTGGAGCCCAAGAAAATAAAGTCTGTCACTGTTTACACTGTTTCCCCATTTATTTGCCATGAAGTGATGGGACCAGATACCACGAACATAGTTTTCTGATTGTTGAGTTTTAAGCCAGCTTTTTCACTCTCCTCTTTTACTTTCATGAAGAGGCTCTTTAGTTCTTCTATGTCTGCCATAAGAATGGTGTCATCTGCATATCTGAGGTTGCTGATATTTCTCCCAGCAATCTTGATTCCAGCTTGTGCTTCATCCAGCCTGGCATTTTGTATGATGTACTCTACAAAAATTAAATAAATAAACAGGGTGACAATATACAACCCTGACGTACTCCTTTCCTGATTTGGAACCAGTCTGTTGTTCCATGTCCAGTTCTAACTGTTGCTTCTTTACCACCTCAGGAGGCAGGTTAGGTGATTGAGTAATACCATCTCTTTAAGAATTGTCCACAGTTTATTGTGATTCACATAATCAAAGTCTTTGGAATAGTCAATAAAGCAGATGTTGATGTTTTTCTGGAACTCTCTTGCTTTTCTATGATCCAACAGATATAGACAATTTGATCTCTAGTTGCTCTTCCTTTTCTAAATCCAGCTTGAATATCTGGAATTTCTCTGTTTACGTACTGTTGAAGGCTGGCTTGGAGAATTTTGAGTATTACTTTGCTAGTGTGTGAGATAAGTGCAACTGTGTGGTAGTTTGAACATTCTTTGGCATTACCTTCCTTTCGCATTGGAATGAAAACTGACCTTTTCTAGTCCTGTGGCCACTGCTGAATATTCCAAATTTGCTGGCATATTGAGTGCAGCACTTTCTCAACATCATTTTAGGATTTGAGATAGCTGAACTAGAATTCCATTAATGCCACTAGCTTTGTTCATAGTGATGCTTCCTAAGGCCCATTTGACTTCACATTTCAGAATGTCTGGCTCTAGGTGAGTAATCACACCACTGTAGTTATCTGGGTCATTGAGATGTTTTTGTATAGTTCTGTGTATTCTTGCCACCTCTTCTTAATATCTTCAGCTTGTGTTGGGTCCATACCGTTGCTCTCCTTTATTGTGCCCATCTTTGCATGAGGTGTTCCCTTAGTATCTCTAATTTTCTTGAAGAGATCTCTCATCTTTCCCATTCTATTGTTTGCCTGTATTTATTTGCACTGATCACTGAGGAAGGCTTTCTTATCTCTCCTTGTTCTTTGGATTTCTGCATTCAGATGGGTATATCTTTCCTTTTCTCTTTTGCCTTTAGCGTCTCCTCTTTTGTCAGCTATTTGTAAGGCCTCTTCAGACAACCATTTTGCCTTTTTTGCATTTCTTTTTATTGGAAATGGTTTTGATCACTCCTTCCTGTAAAATGTCACAAACCTCCATCTGTAGTTCTTCAGGCACTCTGTCTATCATATCTAATTCCTTGAATTTATTTGTTGCTTTCACTGTATAATCATTAAGGGATTTGATTTAGGTCATACCTGAATGATATTGTGGTCTTCCCTACTTTTCTTTAATTTACACATCTGAATTTGGCAATAAGAAGTTCATGGTCTGAGCCACAGTCAGCTCCCAGTTTTGTTTTCCTGATTGTATAGAGCCTCTCCATTTTTGGCTGCAAAGAATACAATCAATCTGATTTCAGTATTGACCATCTGGTGATATCCATGTGTCGAATCTTCTCTTGTGATGTTGGAACAGGGTGTTTGCTATGATCAGTGCATTCTCTTGGTAAAACTCTATTAGCCTTTGCTCTGCTTCATTCTGTACTCCAAGGTCAAATTTACCTGTTACTCCAGGTATCTCTTGACTTCCCTACTTTTGCATTCCAGTCCTGTATGATGAACAGGACATCTTTTTTGGGTGTTAGTTCTAGAAGGTCCTGTAGGTCTTCATAGAACCATTCAACTTCAGCTTCTTCAGCATTACTGGTTGGACATAGACTTGGATTATTGTGATATTGAATGGTTTGCCTTGGAAACAAACAGAGATCATTCTGTCATTTTTGAGATTGCTCCCAAGTACTGCATTTTGGCCTTTTTGTTGACTATGATGGCTACTCCATTTCTTCTAAGGGATTCCAGCCCACAGTAGTAGATATAATGGTTATCTGAGTTAAAATCACTGATTGCAGTCCATTTTATTTCACTGATTCCAAAAATGTTCACGATTGCCATCTCCTGTTTAACCACTTCCAATTTACCTCGATTCTTGGACCTAACATTCCAGGTTCCTATGCAGTATTGCTCTTTACAGCATCTGACTTTACTTCCATCACCAGTCACATCTACCACTAAGCTTTGTTTTCACTTTGGCTCCGTCTCTTCATTCTTTCTGGAGCTATTTCTCAACTCTTCTCCAGTAGCATATTGGGCACCTTCTAACCTGGGAGTTCAACTTTCAGTGTCCTATCTTTTGGCCTTTTCATGCTGTTCATGGGGTTCTCAAGGCAAGAATACTGAAGTGATTTGCCCTTCCATTCTCTAGTGGACCACGTTTTGTCAGAACTATCCACTATGCACCATCATCTTGGGTGGCCCTACACGGTATGGTTCATAGTTTCATTTAATTAGTCAAGGCTATGATCCATGTGATCAGTTTGGGTAGTTTTCTGTGATTGTGGTTTCCATTCTGTCTTCCCTCTGATAGATAAGGATAAGAGGCCTGTGGAAACTCCCTGATGGGAGTGACTGACTGTAGGGGAATTCAGGTCTTGTTCTGATGGGCAAGGCAATGCTTAGTGAAGTTGCTCAGTCCTGTTCCACTCTTTGCAACCCCATGGACTGTAGTCTACCAGGCTTCTCCATCCATGGGATTTTCTAAGCAAGAGTCCTGGAGTGGGTTGCCATTTCCTTCTCCAGGGAATCTTTCTGACCCAGGGATCTAACTCAGGTCTCCTGTGGGAACCAGCCTAAAAATGTAAAAATTGTTTCTAATCAAGACCTGTTTTCCTTCCTGTAATCACTCTGCCATAGAAGAGCCACTGGGAAAACAGGTATGAGATCCTCCTCTTCTGATCTCCTTAGGGACATTCCAGAGAAGAAAAAAAAGGTTAAAATTTACTAGAGCCTTAGGGCAACAGGCCCTCTAGTTAATCTTAAGACAGACCTTTATCTCAAGATTGTGTAAGGAGCTCATCTCTCAGGAATGCAGCCTCTGGGAGGCTTTCCGGGAGAATGTTTCCCTCAAAAACCATTCAGCCATTTTGGCCTGATAACAAATGGACCTATCCCTGAAAATGTCAAAACCTGTACACCAATCAGGCCGCTCCACCCTAGCTGTACCTGTTTGTGGTTTTTGTGCTTAAAAACTGCTCGGGGTTCGTTCTTCCCTAGTGGTGTTCCAACCCCGGCACGCCCGGCCTAATAAATCCTCTTGCGGTTTGCATCGAGTCCGCGTCTTGGTGATCTTTGCGGCAACAGGCCCTTGCGGAGGCGGCAAGGTCTAACACTCCCACATTGCAGGCAGATGCTTTACCTCTGAGCCACCAGCAAAGCCCAATGCAATGGGCTTGCTTGCAAAGGGCAATGCTTAGTAACTCTTAATCCAATTTTCTGTTGATGGGCAGGGCTGTGTTCCCTCCCTTTTGTTTAGCCTGAGGTCAAACTAATGATGGTAATGGTGACTTCCTTCTAAAGGACTTTGGCTGGGACTGTTGTATTCAGTGCCCCTGACCCAGCAGCAGGCTACTGTCAACCATGCTTCTACCAGAGACTCTTGGACACTCATAGGCAAGTCTGGCTCAGTCTCTTGTGAGGACACTGCCCCTTTCTCCTGGCTTTTGATGTACACAAGGTTTTGTTTGTGCCCTCCAAGAATGTGTTTCCCCATTGCTCTGAAAGTTCTGTAATCAAATCCCACAGCCCTCCAAAGTCAAATTCCCTGGGGGTTCTCAGTCCTTTTGCTGGATCCCCAGGTTGGAAAATCTGTTGTGGGTCCTAGAACTTTTTTTAACAGTGGGAGAGTTTATTTGGTGTAATTGTTCTGCAGTTTGTGGGTTATCTACTTGAGCCATCAGTTAAGTTCAGTCACTCAGTCATGTCCAACTCTTTGTGACCCTATGGATTGCAACACACCAGACTTCACTGTCCATCATCAACTCCAGGAGCTTGCTCAAACTCATGTCCATTGAGTTGGTGATGCTGTCCAACCATCTCATCCTCTGTTGTCCCTGTCTCCTCCTGCCTTCAACCATTCCTAGCATAGGGTATTTTCCAATGAGCCATTTCTTTGAATCAGGTGGCCAACATATTGGAGCTTCAGCATCAGTCCTTCCAATGAATATTCAGGAATGATATCCTTTAGGATTGACTGGTTGGACATCTTTACAGTCCAAGGACTCTCAAGAGTCTTCTCCAACACCACTGTTCAAAAGCATCAATTCTTTGGCACTCAGCTTTCTTTATAGTCCAACTCTCACATCCATACATGATCACTGGAAAAACCATAGCTTTGACTAGACTGACCTTTTTAGGCAAAGTAATATGCTGTCTAGGTTGGCCATAGCCTTTCTTCCAAGGAGCAAGCATCTTTTAATTTCATGGCTGCAGTCACCATCTGTAGTGATTTTGGAGCCCAGAAAATAAAGTTTGTCACTATTTCCATTGTTTTCCCATCTATTTGCCATGAAGTGATGCAACCAGATGCTATGATCTTCATTTTTTGAATGTTGATCCATATATTCTCAGTAATCAATAACAGTCAAGAAATCCCTCTGTCTCTTTTCTCTGAGATCTTCCCAACCATTTTGTGTTCTGAGAAACTTTGAACCTCAAAGAATTACTTTGCTCTTGATATTCCAAAGTAATAGCCACCCCCACCCTTCCTTATAACTTGAAGCTTTAAAAAAAACACACACACAATTGTTCTCCTTTCTCTTTGGTATGTTCCTCATTAGTAGATATTCTCCCTGTTTCAATAACCTACATGAAATCAGCACCTTAATTATCTTGTGCATTATGTCTTTGTAACCACTATCTTTTTCTTTCTTTCTTTTTTTTACGAAGTCAACACAGACTTTTAATTAGACAATTTTTTAATCAATCACTCCCTTAGAAATATTATTTCACAAAGACACAGAATGCATGCTATTTTTCTTTTTTAATTTTTCTAGCTAAGTTAGAGCAATAGACATATCTTTTCATTTACAGAAAATGCACACAAATTAGAATAGATTCGCTTTCCTCAACAACTTCTGTTTTATTTCAATTCCAAAAAAAATTCACTTTTTTCACAACTTCTTTCATAAGAGCTATGTTTTGACTGGAGGTAAAATTTTATTTACTGTATGTTAAGCCAACAGTATAAAAGTTCTTTAAGTTTCTTAAAAATGTGTTCAGGATTTTTATGATGAAACTTTTAACCTCCAGGGCAGTTAATCTTCTTTACCTAAGCCTGTATCTGTGCATAAATATTTTGATAGATTCTAACATGGGTAAAGTTAGAGAACCAGAGAGTTGTAATCCTCTAAAGAAATAGCAGCATTTGTTTCCATTTAATGGAAGAGTTATTTTTTCATGCATTTTTTAAAGGAGTCTATCCTGTTTTATTACTGGAATATCCTGAAAATTGTCATTTACAGGTACAGATCATTTATCCTGAGTCATATTATCAGTTCTTTGGAGAATCAAAAACCTGCACGTGAAAAGACAAATGACAATTCTGTTTTAAAGTATTCAGGTATAGCTGGAAAGTATGTGTCTATATTAGGTAATTTATAGTTGCCCATTTTAACAGCAGTTCTTGCTGTTGCTTTCAGGGCCTAAGGCAGTCCTGGACTTATTGGATCCTTATTAACTTAGAATAATTCAACTGACTTTTCTGTTTGTCCAAAAAGCAGGAGGAGAGTACCTAAGCAAATGATTCAAGTGTAAAAAAATATAAGATATATTTACCTATTTAAGAAAATTAGTATTTTGAAACTCTTTAGTAGCAGTTTTCTTGTGCATAATACAATTGCAATGTAAACTATATATATATGCATATAAATGTACACACACATATACACATGATGATATAAAATTTACATATAAATATATACATATATATTCCAACTTTTGATATATTTATGAAAGCCATTCTTAACTATTCTTTAAACAAGACAAAACCAAAGGAACGTTTAGCCAGTCAGTGCCCAGTGCTGAGTGCCACTTTCATGTCACCTGAAATAAAACTGCGTACCTTTAGGGACATTCCATAGCACTCACAGACCACAGAGTTCAGACTTTGCATCTGTTTTTTATCAATGCGTTCATTGGTTAGTCATCACAATGGGCAAATTATGCGATGATTTCTATTGCCACTTAAACACCCCAAATGAGAACACTTTTTCAAACACAATAGATTTACCCAAAGCAGCAAAATCCAAAGGAAGCTTCTTGTTTCATCCCAGATGAAGATTTTTCTGATTCTATTTTAATTACCTTCTTTAGTCATAAATTAGAACAGTTTCCTCTGGTTCGTATGGTTTCATGGTCTTATAATTAATGTAGCAGGGTAGGTGTTCAAATATAGTGCTTCATGAAATGGGTGATACAAGAAATTAATATGGCAATATGTTACATGGAAGGATTCTGTAGTCACTTACGTGATGAAACACTGTACACACAGTTCACCTAATGGAAACCCATTGTCAGGAGTCTAGTTAACTACTCCATGTTACTGGTCCCTCAGCAGATATTTTGTGTGGCCAGAGGCCTTGAACAGAAACTCCTGAGATTTCAGGCTCTATATGACAGACTACTGAGTCACAAGCAGATGTAAGCTCCTGGAATAACTTTCCCAGCAGTCCCTATCAATGACAATCTCCCCTGCCTTCTGGGGCCTTCTCCTTGTCCACCCCTTATAAGTCTTCTTTGGAGTTTATCAGAACACTGGTCTGTTTTATTTGATCAATCTGGCCTTAGCCCAGGAAACCCATAATATCTCCCCTCTGGAATTTAGTAAAGACATGAGCCCCAGCTCCTATCATTCTCTCTCTCTGCACTTTTCCTTGACCTCCCTGTGTGGCCCCTGAAGACATTTACTTCCTCTAAGATTCATGAATAATAATCTCCATGCCAGTTTCCCTTGTGGTCTTTTGTTGAACCATCCAACACAGCAGATCCTACAGTGGTGTTAATGTAACAAAGTCACAATTCGATTCTCATAATGCAGCTTCTAAAAACCATGATAATTCTTGTAGTGACAATGTTTAATTTTATTTAAATGTTTAATGTTTAATTTTATTCAATTATGGGTCAATGAGTTTGGGGAATTCTACAATAATACACTAGGCAGTTTCAAGTATAAACTTGATATATTCATATTAGCTCTCATCTACATTGGAACTTTTTATTTATAAACATACGCAGGAAAGCAAATGCCCTTCTCAGTGACATCACAGGTCTCATAGAGGAATTTTTAAATTTATTATTTATCATATTTAAGTACAGTTGATTTTGTTGTTGTTCAATGGCTGAGTTCTTGAGATGCCATCACCTGCAGCACACAAGGCTTCCCTGTCCTTCACTATCTCCCTGAGTTTGCTCAAATTCATGTCAGTTGAGTCAGTGATGCCATCCAGCCATCTCAGCCTCTGTCACCTCCTTCTCATCTTGCCTTCAGTCTTTCCCACCATCAGGGTCTTTTTCAGTGAGTCAGTTCTTCGCATCAGGTGGCCAAAATATTGGAGTTTCAGCTTGCATCAGTCCTTTCAATGAATAGTTAGGGTTAATTTCCTTTAGGATTGACTGGTTTGATCTCCTTGCAGTCCAAGAGACTCTCAAGAGTCTTCTCCAGCACCACAGTCTGAACGCATCAATTATTTGGCACTCAGGCTTCCTTATGGTCTGAAACTCACATCTCTACGTGACTACTGGAAAAAATATAGCTTTGACTAGATGGACCTTTGTCAGCAATATGATGTCTCTGCTTTTTAATATGCTGTCTAGGTTGGTCATAGCTTTGCTTCCAAGGAGCAAGCATCTTTTAATTTCATGGATGTAGTCATCATCCATATTGGTTTTGGAGCCCAAGAATATGAAATCTGACACTGTTTCCACCTTTGACCATCTATTTGCCAAGTAGTAATAGGACTGGATGCATGATCTTCATTTTTTGAATGTTGAGTTTTATGCCAGTTTTTCACTCTCCTCTTACACCCTCATCAAGAGGCTCTTTAGTTCCTCTTTACTTTCTGCTATTAATGTGGTATCATCTGGATGTCTGAGGCTGTTGATATTTCTCCTGGCAATCTTGATTCCAGCTTCTGCTTCATCCAGCCCAGCATTTCATATGATGTACTCTACATATAAGTTAAATGAACAAGGTTACAATATACAGCCTTGATGTACCCCTTTCCCAATTTTGAACCAGTCTGTTGTTCCATGTCCAGTTCTAACCGTTGCTTCTTGGCCTGCATACAGCTTTCTCAGGCAGCAGGTAATGTTGTATGGTATTCACATCTCTTTAAGAATATTCCACAGTTTGTAATGATTCACAGAGCCAAAGGTTTTAACATAGTCAATGAAGCAGAAGTGGATTTTTTATCTTTTATTTTTGGAATTCCCTTGCTTATTCTATGATGCAATGTATGTTGGCATTTTGATCTCTGGTTCCTCTGCCTTTTCTAAATCCAGCTTGTACATTTGGAAGTTCATTCTTCACATATTGCTGAAGCCTAGCTTGAGGATTTTGAGCATAATCTTGCTAGCATAACTGAAATTAGTGCAATTGTATGGTAATTTGAACATTCTTTAATACTGCCTTTCGTTGAGACTAAAATGAAAACTGACCTTTCCCAGTCTTGTGGCCACTGCTGAGAAGGAATTCTATCACTTTCACTAGCTTTGTCCATAGTAATGTTTCCTAAGGCCCACTTGACTACATACTCCAGGACATCTGGCTCTAGGGGAGTAAAGAGATTCACTTTTACATATATTTCTTTTCCATTATGGGTAATCAGAGAATATTGAATACAGTTCCTTGTGCTATACAGTAGTAGGACCTTATTATTTATCCATCCTATATGAAAGTAGTTTTCATCTGTTAATCCAAAACTCCCAATTCATCTTCCCCACAGACCCCCAATCCCTGGCAGCCACAAATCTGTTATCTCTGTCTGTGGGTCTGTTTCATAGTTAAGTCTGAGTCATATTTTAGATTCCACAAGTGATATCATATACTATTTGTCTTTCTCTGTGTGACTTATTTCACTTACTATGATAATCTCTAGGTCTATGTTGCTGCAAATAACATTATTTCATGATTTTTTATGGCTTAGTATTCCATTCTATACATGTACCACATTTTCTTTATCCATTCATCTGTCAATGGATATTTCGGTTATTTCCATGTCTTGGCTATTGTGAATAGTGCTGTTATGAACATAGGTGTGCATGTAACTTTTCAAATTAGATTTTTGTCTGAATATGTGGCCAGGTGTGGGACTGCTGGATCATTTAGCAACTCTATTTTTAGTTTTTTGAGGAATCTTCATACTGTTTCCCATAGTGGCTGTACCAACTTACATTACCACCAATACGTAGGAGAGTTCTGTTTTCTCTATACCCTCTCCAGCATTTGTTATTTGTAGAACTTTTAATGATGACCATTCTTGAGTGGACTGAGGTGGTACCTCACTGGATTTTCAATTTGCATTTCATCTCAGTGGAATATTTTGTTACTCACGATTTAAAGGAATCCATGTTGTTCAGATGGTAAAGATTCTGCCTGCAATTCAGGAGACTTGGGTTCAATCCCCAGATCAGGAAGATCCCCTGGAGAAGAGAATGGCAACCCACTCTAGTATCCTTGCCTGAGAATTCCGTGGACAGAGGAGCCTGGCAAACTGAAGTCCATGGGGTCAGAGTTGGATACAACTTTGCAACTAACACTTTCACTTCATATAAAAATCAGGATAAGAGCATTGATATGATGATCTGATACTGTCATGGGGAAACCAAATTGGCCAACTGTGGAAGGAGGAATGGGTGTAGTACACTGAAAAGATCTTGAATTAAAATTCAAAAGAGAGGAATTGATTGGATTAATCAATCACAAGTCAGTGTAGGCAGCTCTACTCCAAAACACCTCAGTGAATGAGGTGGCTAGATTGGACACTTAAAATTAGAGATCATCATGCTTTGCACCAGAGGACTTACTCCTTTTTCATAGCTAATTGGGCCAAAGACTGGTAGTTGACTTGAAGTGTGTGCCTTATTCATCATATCTTAAACTGTTGTATATACAAGGGTCACTTTCTGAATATTATTGTTTAAAATTGGACTAGTAGTCTTTCTTTCAGTGTCATTGAAAAAAAGTTGACAACTTTCTCCTATATTTTAATCATTTGATATAACTTCGGAAAAAAATTTCCTGAGGAGGTCAGTATTGGTATCCATTAGTATTTTTGAGCTAAGATTCAGCAAACTGTCCCAGTTTAGTACAGTGTCAGAGATTCAAAGTCTGTTTGGTTCCATGCCACAGCCAAAGTGTCTTTCATCTGTCACCATCTTCATTTTTTTTTTTCCTGTGAGTTATTTATTTTATTCAGAAACAGAAGCTGCATGAGTGTTTTGGTGTAGCAGTAGCAACCCAGGTAAAAAACAGTGCTCCTTGCAAGAGCTAAAAACATCATTAAAAATCGAAGCAGTAGTGTTGATTTGTTAAAAATCATATCAGAGAGTTGACCTTAGGTCCTGAAAAGAAAAAAAAAAAAATGAGCATTTGGAAAGGCATTACTGTATCAAGAAGCCAGCTTATTCAAGGATGGATTGTTATATTTTCAATTATTTTGAATTGTATCTTTGTTCTTACACTCTCCTGATGTAGCTGTAGAAACTGCTTTTGTCTCCAAAATTTGTGGTCCTCATTGTCACTGTCTATCTTGTCTCTGTATATGACCCCATTGTGTTCCTTTCTTATGGCTGAATAGTATTCCATTGTATATGTGTACCACTTCTTTATCCATTCATCTGTCAATGGACATCTAGGTTGCTGCCATGTCCTGGCTATTGTAAATATCACTGCAGTGAACACTGAGGTGCATGTGTCTTTTCGAACTATGCTTTTCTCAGGGTGTTTGCCCAGGAGTGGGATTCCTAGGTCATGCAGTACTTCTATTTATAGCTTTTTGAGGAACCTCCATATTGTTCTCCATAGTGGCTTTATCAATTACATCCCCATCAACAGCCCAAGAGGATTCCCTTTTCTTCACACCCTCTCTAGCATTTATCATTTGTAAATTTTTTGATGATGGCCATTCTCACTGGTGTGAGTTAATACCTCACTATCTTCTTTTCTTGATTGCTATATAGCTAAGATCAACTCAAGGATAATTCTAGCCCTATCCTTCATGATTCTTTTGGGAAGGGATTTGCTTCATCAAAGAAAAGTTTTGTGAGACAGAACAGATGCCCTTGTATCCTTCTTATTTATTTATTTTTTCCTCTGTCTCACAGAATAATCAGTGACATTTATGTAAAAATCAATATTGTGTCTATTGAATGTGGCCTCAAATACATAAGCAGGAAAAAAGTTGTTAGGGAATTTATTGACCTCTATCTTATTTTAGGTTTATTGTAAAATATATTCATCCATTCAATTTAGTCAGATCCTGTTCCTGCGATAAAATTGCCTTTATGGAAATACTAGACTGATGAAGAATCCCTGTTAGGAATATAGATGACTGTGATACTTAGAAGTCTTTCACTCCTCAAGATGAGAAATGACTCCCAAGACAAGAAAAACTAAGTGTACCCAAGTTTAACTTCTTAGCCGACATCTAAAGTAAAGTCATTTTTTCTTTTTTGGTAAATTAATTTGCTTATTATGCCTACCTCTCTTACTCTGTAATGTAAAAATTGGCTATCATGACTGTTAGCATTTATGCATTAAGAGGGTGATTTTTTACACAGAGTCACAGAGAAGAATTCACTCATCTCAGATTTTCTGCTATATTTTAGCCTCCTAGTTTTCTCCATGCATAAACTGCTTTTAGTACTTTGTGGTGGAAAGGTGGGACTTAGTCCCATCACTAATACTGTCTTGCATTTGCATAGTTTCATTCTTTTAAGTCTTATATTCAAAGGAGCCTTGTTTATTGATCCAGCCCATATATTGCAAAAAGGTTCTAGGACCCTGAGTATTCCAGTCCCTTGAACTGTGGAAAAACACGAGAGAATATATTGTTCAGGTACTCAGGGGCCTGAGAAATATCTGGTCTTAGATAAAGAAATAGATAAAAGTCTTATTCTTAGAACGGAGTGACATAGCTCAACTTCCAAAGGATAATGGTGATTTAACCCAGAATGAAACAAAGGATGGACAGTAAAATATATTTTTTTCTGCTCCAGCAAAAGAGATTTTAAAGAAGTCAGGAAAGGCTTACTCTTGAGCCCCTAAAGGTGGCATACAATTCTCACCAGTCTGAATGTACCGTACAGCAGATCTGTCTACCCATCTTGATAAGTCATTTGTAGGAACCCTCATTTCTATAACATATATTCAAGCCTTCCAAGTATCATCTCTCTTCATTTTATTTTTGTTTAGCCTAACAATTTGCTTTTGTTCAACAGATTTAATTTGCTCTTTGTTCCCAGCTATATTTATGTCACCTGCTAGCATAGCCCCTAGTTGTACCATGTAGATGAGACCCAAGGAAATGCTGCTTTTCTATGGCACTTTGCTCTGACTGGTGGCTGACATGGGCTCTACTTTCTCCTGTAAGGCACTTGGGATGATTTTCCCCTGGTGTTGTGCCTATTTTAGAGGGTAATCTATATGATCCATTGCCACCATTTTTCCTGCTCTCCTTCTATGCCCTTTTTCTGTTTCTCCTTTAACTGACTTTATTACCACCAAACACCTCATTTTTCAGTCTGGCTTTACTTTCTCTCAGTGTCATAAACTCAGGGCCAAGTAAGCTTGTCAGATACTTGGTAAACAGTTTTATCTTTAAATTCTGGCCTTTCTTGGGCTTTGGAAAGTTGTCTTCTTATTTGTTTTTTTTTTTTTTTTTAATTAGATTTTTAAAGGGCAGTTTTAGGTTTCTAGGAAAACTGCACAGAAAGTAGAGAGTTTCCGATTACATCCCCTCCATACACTCCTCCTTTCCCCACACACAGCTTCACCTATTAACATTTATATTAGTGTGAACATTATTACAGTTAGTTAACATTTTTAAAAATTTATTTTTAATTGGAGGATAATTGCTTTACAATGTTGTGTTGGTTTCTGCCATGAGTCAGCATGCATCAACCATAGGTATGCGTAGGGCCCCTGCCTCCTGAATCTCCTGCCACCTCCCACCCCACATGTGCTATGCTTAGTCGCTCAGTCGTGTCCAACTCTGCGACTCATGGGCTGTAGCTCACCAGGCTCCTCTGTCCATGGGGATTCTCCAGGCAAGAATACTAGAGTGGGTTGCCATGCCCTCCTCCTGGGGATCTTACCCACCCAGGGTTCAAACCCAGGTCTCCCACACTGCAGGTGGGTTCTTTACCAGATGAGCCACTAGGGAGGCCCCATCCCACTAGACTGTCAGAGTGCACCAGCTGTGTCACACAGCAAATTGCCAGTGGCTGTTTTACATATGGTAATATATACGTTTCAATGTTACTCTCTCAGTTTGTCCCATCATCTCCTTCCCCTGCTGTGTCCACAAGTCTGGTCTCTATCTCTGAGTTTCTATTGCTGCCCTACAAATAGGTTCATCAGTACCATTTTTCTAGATTCCACATATATGTCCTAATATTTTAAAAACAAATATGATATTTGTTTTTCTTTTTCTGACTTCACTCTGTATACCAGGCTCTAGGTTCATCCACCTCACTAGAAATGACTCAAATGTGTCCATTTTTATGGATGAGTAATAATCCGTTTATTTGTAATAACGGATTAAAAATTCTTTATCCATTCATCTGTTGATGGACATTTACAATGCTTCCATGTCCTGGCTATGTGAATAGTGCTGCAGTGAACATTTGGGTACATGCGTCTTTTTCAATTTTGGTTTTCTCAGGGTATATGCTCAGGAGTAGAATTTTTGGGTCCTATGTTAGCCATAGTACTGTGCACATTTATAATTCATTTTAATTAAGTGGGATGAGATGAATTGTTTGCCATTTAAATGCAAACTTTTTAAGGAAAGGAAGTGTGTCTTCTTCATTCACAACAGAGTCCTCATAGACTAGCTCAATGTACAATAAATATTTGAAGAAATTGTTTTCTTTATCAATTTCCTTTTTCATTGGGTTATTCTAGTTTCACAGATGCAGTATCTCAAAATCTTGTTGAAAATACAAATAACCATTTGAAAACCTCATTTTCTGTTTTGAACTATCTATTTGAGAGGCTATGTTTGCTTTGATTTCTTGGAAACATATTCTTTTTTTTGAGCGTTATTTTTTTTCTTCTACATACTATAGTAATATTAATCTTATTGATAAGGATGTATAAGTTGAAATAGAAATAAAACATATTGTGGGCACTGGTGAAGACACCTGTCTTAAATTACAGTAGATCTATTATTGTGCCCCCAGCTTTCATCTGGATTAGAAACATTTACTGTGCAATTTCAGAGATATTGCAGCTTGAGAAGAGTACGGACAAAATGAGAGCAGGATTTGGAAACTGTGAGTCTGCAATGAAGAGTTTCTGTTTTACGTTTCCTAAAACCCTTAGGGGTTCCGTTTGGGGCTTGCCATGGCTGCTCTTGTCAAAGCCAGTCCCTAAAGGATCCCTTTTACTGAGCAGGAGGCCTTCTGTTCAGTGCAGAGAACAGAACTTTTCTACAGGCATCAGCTGGTTTGAAATGAGTCTCCTGATTGTCCTACAGGAATCCTCACCTCTAAATCTATCCTATCTGTCATAGGTGTGGACAGGACTCCACTGTGGTTTGCTTTGGTCATCTGTTATGTAGACTGAAAGTGAAAGTGAAGTCGCTCAGTCCTGCCCCCATGGACTATAGTCCACAGGGCTCCTCTGTCCATGGGATTCTCCAGGCAAGAATACTGGAGTGGGTTGCCATTTCCTTCTTGAGGGAATCTTCCTGACCCAGGGATCGAACCCAGGTTTCCCACACTGCAAGCTGATGCTTTAACCTCTGAGCCACCAGAGAAGCCTCTTAGGCAAACAAGAGATGAGAAGCCAAACACAAGATAGCAACATTTTGAGTAAGCCTAAAATAACCCAGGGCAGAGGTCTTATGAAGAGAGAAAAATGGAAACAGAATTTGGCTAACTTTCTGGCTTTCTAGACATCTCAGTTGAAGAACCAGTCATGTGAGTGTAGATACCCAACACAAGTGAGTCTTTAGCAACTACTGACTGAAATAGGCATCAGTTCAACTGACCTTATCCAGTTCTGTGGCCACTGCTGAGTTTTCCAAATTTGCTGGCATATTGAGTGCAGCACTTTCACGGCATCATCTTTCAGGATTTGAAATAGCTCAACTGGAATGCCATCACCTCCACTAGCTTTGTTCATAGTGATGCTTTCTAAGGCTCACTTGACTTCACATTCCAGGATGTCTGGTTCTAGATGAGTGATCACACCATCGTGATTTTCTGTATCGTGAAGATCTTTTTTTTGTACAGTTCTTCTGTGTATTTTTGCCACCTCTTCTTAATATCTTCTGCTTCTGTTAGGTCCATACCATTTCTGTCCTTTATTGAGCCCATTGTCACATGAAATGTTCCCTTGATATCTCTAAATTTCTTGGAGATATCTCTAGTCTTTCCCATTCTGTTGTTTTCCTCTATTTCTTTACATTGATCGCTGAAGAAGGCTTTCTTATATCTTATTGCTATTCTTTGGAATTCTGCCTTCAGATGCTTTTATCTTTCCTTTTCTCCTTTGCTTTTTGCTTCTCTTTTTTTCAGCTATTTGTAAGGCCTCCCCAGACAGCCATTCTGCTTTTCTGCATTTCTTTTCCACGTGGATGGTCTTGATCCCTGTCTCCTGTACAATGTCACAAACCTCATTCCATAGTTCATCTGGAACTCTATCTATCAGATCTAGGCCCTTAAATCTATTTCTCACTTCCACTGTATAATCATAAGGGATTTGATTTATGTCGTACCTGAATGGTCTAGTGCTTTTCCCCTACTTTCTTCAATTTAAGTCTGCATTTGGTAATAAGGAGTTCATGATCTGAACCACCGTCAGCTCCTGGTCTTGTTTTTGTTCACTGTATAGAGCTTCTCCACCTTTGGCTGCATAGAATATTTTCAGTCTGATTTCAGTGTTGACCATCTGCTGATGTCCATGTGTAGAGTCTTCTCTTGTGTTGTTGGAAGAGGGTGTTTGCTATGACCAGTGCATTTTCTTGGCAAAACTCTTAGTCTTTGCCCTGCTTCATTCCATATTCCAAGGCCAAATTCACCTGTTACTCCAGGTGTTTCTTGACTTCCTACTTTTGCATTCCAGTCCCCTATAATGAAAAGGACATCTTTTTTGGGTGTTAGTTCTAAAAGGTCTTGTAGGTCTTCATAAAACCGTTCAACTTCAGCTTCTTCAGCATTACTGGTTGGGGCATAGACTTGGATTACCATGATATTGAATGGTTTGCCTTGGAGACGAACAGAGATCATTCTGTCATTTTTGAGGTTGCATCCAAGTGCTGCATTTTGGACTCTTTTGTTGACCATGATGGCTAGTCCATTTCTTCTGAGGGATCCCTGCCCACATTAGTAGATATAATGGTCATCTGAGTTAAATTCACCCATTCCAGTCCATTTTAGTTCTCTGATTCCTAGAATTTCAACGTTCACCCTTGCCATCTCTTGTTTGACCACTTCCAATTTGCCCTGATTCATGGACCTGGCACTCCAGGTTCCTATGCAGTATTGCTCTTTACAGCATTGGACCTTGCTTCTGTCACCAGTCACATCCACAGCTGGGTATTGTTTTTGTTCCATTTCTTCATTCTTTATAGAGTTATTTCTCCACTGATGCCCAGTAGCATATTGGGCACCTACTGACCTGGGGAGTTCCTCTTTCAGTATCCTATTATTTTGTCTTTTCATACTGTTCATGGCGTTCTCAAGGCAAGAATACTGAAGTGGCCTGCCATTTCCTTCTCCAGTGGACCACATTCTGTCAGACCTCTCCACCATGACCCGCCCACCCTGGGTTAGTTTCATTGAGTTAGACAAGGCTGTGGTCCTAGTGTGATTGGATTGACTAGTTTTCTTGAGTATGGTTTCAGTGTGTCTGCCCTCTGATGCCCTCTTTCAACACCTACCATCTTACTTGGGTTTCCCTTACCCTGAGCATGGGTTATCTTGTCACGGCTGCTCCAATAAAGCCCAGCCACTGCTCCTTTGTTTGGACGAGGGGTATCTCCTCACTGCTGCCCTTCCTGACCTTCAACGTGGGATGGCTCCTCTAGGCCCTCCTGCTCCCAAACAGCCATCACTCCTTGGACATGGGGTTGCTCCTCCTGGCCGCTGCCCCTGACCTCGGACACAGGGTAGCTCCTCTCGGCCATTCCTGCACCATCACAGCCTGGCACTCTAGGTTGCTGCCCTTGACCTCGGATGTGGGGTAACTCCTCCTGGCTGCTGGCCTTTGGGCATGGGGTCCTCCCGGCTTCTGCCCCTGACCTCGGACATGGGGTAGGTAGCTCCTCTCAGCTGTGCTTAGTGCACCATCAAAGTGAAGTCGCTCAGTCATGCCTGACTCATGCTACCCCATGGACAGGTGCCTGCACCAAGCTCCTCCGTCCATGGGATTTTCCAGGCAAGAGTACTGGAGTGGGTTGCCATTTCCTTCTCCAGGGAATCTTCCTGACCCAGGGATCAAACCCAGGTCTCCCGCATTGTAGACAGATGCTTTACCGTCTGAGCCATTGCTTATTCATAGGAAATAGCAATGAATACCATGTATCTGAGTCCTTTTTTTTCTTAAACTCCTTTAACTTCATCTCATGTTCTGTAGACTTTGTTGACATTTCTTATTTTCTCTGACATGGTTCCCACTTTTCTTTTATTACTTATGTGTCTCCCTAATTTAGATCATTCCATGGAAGTGTTAGCAGAAATTACTCCCCAGGTAGCTCATGCTCACCTTGTCCTTTTCCCTCTCTCACATCCATTTAAAATATGATTTCCCTGCATATTTACAGGCAGTTTTTATGTGCACAAGCTGCAGTCTTCTTCTATCTCCCAGGACACTAAAATGGAAGAGGAAGTAGTAGAGGTGATGGAAGGGATCCAGACCTTTTTTGAAACTGGTGGTCTCATTTGCAGGCATTAGCAATGAAGGTCTAAGGGCACCGTGATGGAGAGAGGTGGTTAATCAGCTCATCTTCCATAGCAGATCCTCAGCTTTAGGTGATAAATGTGTCATGGGCCTTGATTCGACTTTTCTCTTTTTATACCCAAGACATGTGTTTTATATTTCTGTTTGGGGCATCTTCATTTTTCCAAGAACTTGCTTGGTTACTGGCACTCTGTGTTCTCATTCTCTGTGAGTTAATTAGGTTCATCTCTGCAACCTGTTGGAAGTGGAGCAATTGCTGGGATTTAACCAGTAATAAGGATGAGAATCTGCTTCTCATGTTACAATTCTCATTGGCTCAAATAATAACTTTCTTTTCTTCTTAACTTGATGCTCACTGAATTTTCATTAACATTCTATACCTCCTAAGTTACAGAATAGAAATTAAAGTACTAACAGTGTGGCTTCAAGAATATAACAAGTCATGCAATACTCCATAGTGTTTACATAATCTCATGAGATGTGTTCCATTTTTACTATTTGTACTGTGCAATGCCTTTTTTGGGAAGTGGGTGGGTAGAGGAATGAATAATAGAGGGTCACCATTCAGGGATCCAGATGAGAAATAAAATAGTTCAACTGTACTAGCATTATCACTGCCAAGTCACTGGGGCTCCCCTGGTGGCTCAGTGGTAAAGAATCCGCCTGCCAGTGCAAGAGATGCAGGTTCTATACCTGCCTGGTTCAGGAAGGTCCCCTGGAGAAAGAAATGGCAACCCATTCCAGTGTTCTTGCCTGGGAAATCCCATGGGTAAAGGAGGCTGGCAGGCTACAGTCCATGGGGTCCAAAGGAGTAGGACAGGACTTAGTGACTAAACAACAACAGTTGATTACTAAAACAATGGACATATGTAATCTTTTATTTGGTTTTTTAAAAAGATCAACCTAAGAGAAAACCTGACCATCTGTCATAGACTGAATGTTTGTGTATCCTCCAACTGTATTATGGGATTCAGTTCAGTTCAGTTCAGTTCAGTCACTCAGTCGTGTCCGTCTCTGCAACCCTATGAATAGCAGCACGCCAGGCTTCCCTGTTCATTACCATCTCCCGGAGTTCACTCAGACTCACATCCATCGAGTCCGTGATGCCATCCAGCCATCTCATCCTCGGTCGTCCCCTTCTCCTCCTGCCCCCAATCCCTCCCAGCATCAGAGTCTTTTCCAATGAGTCAACTCTTCACATGAGATGGCCAAAGTACTGGAGTTTCAGCTTTAGCATCATTCCTTCAAGATAAGAGATCAGAGCCCTCCCTCTCCCTTCCCTGTAAGGACAAAGAGAAGTAGGTCATCTGCAAGCCAAGAAGAGGACCCACACCAGAACCTGTCCACATCAGCACCCAGTCTCAGACTTCCCATCTCCAAAAACATAAATTTCTATTGCTTAAGCCACTCATTCTATGATATTTTGCTGTTGCAGTCGAACTAAAACAGTAGTAGTGCCTAAATAGTGACAATAATATTATTATTTTATATTGGCCTACCTATAAAATTAGAACCATTGATTTAAAGAAAAAGCTTACTGGTAGATGCATAGCTTTAGAATTATGAACTTTTCACTCACTCCTTAATCTACAAGATGGACCTTTTTCTATTTGGAGGAATTTTAAAGGCAATTTCCCTTATCTCTGGTCAAAACTTCCCCAGATACACCAAAATATCATCAAAGTGGAAATTTATTCTCACCTTAATTCCTTGCATTTCTCAACAAAGCAAAGAAATACAGCCCACTCGAATAAATAGCCAGCCTCAGCCATCAGTATCTGTGCTGAGATACTTTTCCCCCAGTCTGAGAATCTTTGTGTAGTAGTGTTTTCCTGATTATTGCAGAAAGAGCTCTCTAAGTGACATTGAACCCAGGTCACATATGCAGTTGGCCCAAACTTTACTGTTAATCAATTGTCTTAGCCATTTTATGGTTTTTATCTAATTGTTTATTCGTGGGCTGAGCTAATACCTCTCAGCCAAGCAAATTTTTATGGCTCTGTGTATAATTTCTGAACAAATAGGGTATATAATGGCAATAAAAGTGCTGATACACTGCTTTCTCTAACGGCATGAGTGGCCTCAGTATTACAAAGCACACTTTTATTGCATCCTTATACCAGGCCGTTTATATGAAGCATGGATTGAAATATAATTTAGAAGTATGATGTTGGCACTTGAACCCCATAGCTAGAATATGAAAGCCATCAAACAAATAAACAGACAATGTAAATGATCCAGAAACAGAAAACAACTGATTCGCCAAGGCCTCTAATAATTTAAACATGGCTATTAGAGTCTTTTAGAGTGCATGTCTAAATCAGGCTTTTGGAAAAACACCTTAGTTCTTATCCAAATCACCTTCAAATTGAAATGTTTAAGACGGTTGGGTCTATAGTACTTTGGGCCTAAAGAAAAACTTTTTTGTTAATAAAAACTAATATTGTGTGTGTGTGTATGTGTGTGTGTGTGTAAGGATGTTTTACGGGACACTAAATTTAGGGAACAGTATTATTGACCATATCCATCCTTTCTATAATTTAACCTCAATATTTATATTCTTTTTCAAACTAGAAAGTAAAATAAGCAAGAGAACAGGAAAATGAAGAAGACCATTCCTCTCTTTGACAGTATTTACTAAACATTATTAAAGTAGTTACAGCAGGCTCCAGGCATTGGGTGGCTGATTAGGAGGGTTGATTCTGAAATCTCACATGTTGATAAATTCAGCGAACATTATAATGGACTGATACTGTAGAAGGAAAAGTAGGAGATGAGTTAGTAATTGAGTATTTTTATCTTATCTAAGGTTTGATTCATCACTCTCTCCTTCCCTCTTCTCTTTCCTGACCCTACTCCTACCTCAACCTTACTGATTACAGTACATGGAGAAACACTATTAGTCTGGAAATATAAGAAATATTCACTTAACGAATGAGAGAGTGGGTTAGTGCAAGAAAGAGAATTAACTGGATTGGGGAAATGTGTAAATAATTGATGTATTAATTCAGTATTTAAGGGAACTAGACTCTACCTTAATTTTATATATACATTCTAACTAGTGCCATTTTTTGTTGTTAGCCTTCTTCCTCTTTTTTGAGCTCATCTCCCACCCTAAGTTTCTTCTTCTTTGTCCTATAGGCTGTTAAGTGCCTTTCTGCTGCTTTCAGGTTACTGGAAATCTCCTATTTTATATAAGTTTATGCATCTCCCTACCCTACCCCTCCTGTTTTTTCTCCTTCCCCCTCTATTTAGTCATATTTCAGAGAAATTTCCGATCTCTCAACTAGATACTATTTTTATTAACATGATTCACAGTCAAGTATAATAAATAAGGAACAATTTCCACAATGATTTTTGCATTAAAAGATATATATTTTTTGCTTAAATGACTCTCTATGTGGAAGTATATTTCAGTTAACAACCTACACATTTTTATTCTTTTCTAGCCACCTCCTGGCTCAGGCATTCTCTGTCATTCTATTTAATCAGTGTCTCTAGCCTCTGTGGAATACTAGAAAGATCATGGACATTGGAATGCAGATTAAGCCTCAAATACCAGCTCCCTCAACAACTAGCCCAGTGACCTTGAACAAGTTATCAAATAACCTTTTGGGCCCTCTGTAAGAAGTTGGCAATAACTACTTGTAGTTATTATTACAGTTACTATAATAATACACAAAGAGTACCTCATTGCAGGCACTTGATAAATATGGTATCTATTGATTAAATGATTCAAATTTAATCGTATCATAAATGCTAAGGTAGAAAAGTACTTGAGATCATTGAGTTACATCCTCCTTATTTACGGATGAGAAAGCTGAGGTTCAAGAGAAGTGAAGTGTTTTACCAAAGTTCACTAAATAATTAGAACAAGGGTTAGAATCTAGGGTTGAGGCATGATTTAATTAATGATGATCATATTATTATTTTGCACACCTGCCCCTCAAAGCCCTGCCTCACTTTGAATTTTGCTGCTTTTTATCACTATGCCCTTCTGCTGCTGCTGCTGCTGCTGCTAAGTCACTTCAGTCATGTTCGACTCTGTGCGACCCCACAGATGGCAGCCCATTGGGCTCCACCATCCCTGGGATTCTCCAGGCAAGAACACTGGAGTGGGTTGCCATTTCCTTCTCCAGTGCATGAAAGTGAAAAGTGAAAGTGAAGTCGCTTAGTCGTGTCTGACACAGCGAACCCATGGACTGCAGCCCACAAGGCTCCTCCGTCCATGGGAGTCTCCAGGCAAGAGTAGCGGAGTGGGGTGCCATTGCCTTCTCCCATGTCCTTCTACACACACACTATTTTAGGACAACTCTCCTTTCCTTTCTCATCTTTGTTTTTCTTCTAAAAGAGAAAATTATCTTATCTCATAGTCATGAAGGGAACTGGACTGCTGCTCATTGAGTACCACCCACTCCTCTCCTTCAATGCTCCTATCAGAAAGCAGTTCCACAGTCTCTACCTTAGATCTGCCACGCTTGATTCTGTGTTTACATGGCTAATTTCTCCTGGACAATCAGTTCTTAATTTTGCCTCTTCAGTCTCTTCTAACAGTTGAAATGACCACCCTTTTCTAGAACATTATGTTTTCTAACTATTTCTTAGTCTAGGATATAAAATGCATATATTCATTTCATGGTAAATTTAAATTACTTTCATTAAAACTTAAACTGATTAAACAACATGTTATAGATATTTCTAATCACAAGAAGATACTGGCTTCCAATTTTTTTTATCTTACTGCAAAACATTCTCCAGAAAAAAGATTTAGGTTGAAACAGTCGATTTAACACCCTTCAGTTTCTGGATTTCTGTTTCTCTAATTGTGGTTCTACTGATTTTATTTTTATTTTCCTTAATAGTCCTCTAAATGTCCAAATTGCCAGGACAACAACAACAAAAATATATAAAAATGCATAATTAAATTTTTTTCCATTGGTTTTTTGAAAATCTGGAAATTATGTGTTTCTCTTCTTAAAGAAATAAAACTTGAGATAGAGCTAAAGCTTTATCCAATCCCTTCCACTTTTCTTTCTCTGAGAGCAACCATTGACCTGAAGCTGGCTCTTGTCAATCTAATTCATGCTTTTTCCAGTTGAAATACATACAAAAATACATATAAGCTGTAAATACTGCTGACTGTTTTAAACAAATTACAATATTATTTTGGCTATACTTTTCAGTATTTGATGTTTCAATCATGTGTTAAAACATGTATTTCTAATCTATGAATTTCAACTGTTTAAAAAGGGTTTCATGAACATACCAAGGTTTATTTATTATATCCAGTTTTGTGGCTGTGATAAGTAATGCCAGGTGACCATTCCTGGACTTGTTTCTTTTTGTACTCATATGAGAGCAACTCTACGGAGAATTCCTAAAAGCAGGAGTTGCTAATTTACAGCTACGACTATCTTAAACCTAACTACATATTGATAGATTGTTTTCTACAAAATTTACAGTTCCACCAGCAGTGTAACATAATTCCCATTCCATCATCTCCCTTGACAACTCCATGTGATGAAGCTCTCTTTTTATTCCTATTTTACTTAGAACTTTTTTATTGTTATGAATGCCTTTTGGATTTATCAAACATCTTTTGTTCTGTAAATATTGGAATGAGAATATTGAAGTTTTCTCCTTTCATCTGTTAACGTGATTCCCTTACAACATTTTGTTTTTAATGTTAAAACATCTTTGCTTGTCTGAAATGAATTCTTATTGGTCTTGATGAATATTTTTACATTCTGAAATCACATTGACAATATTGCCTTTCAGACTTTTGAACTTATATTTACATATAAAATTACCCTATCTTTTTCCTATCTTAAACTATCTTATTTATTACAATAATATATTAGTCCACACATTTTTATCTTTTTCTGTAGATGTGGCAGAAGTCACTCATAAAAATATATAGCCGAAGTATTTTTTTTAAATTGTCATGTGGAGCTTTAAAGTTTACAAGAGTAATTTAAAATAGGAATTATATAAAAGTATAAATATTAGTATTCCCATTTTATAGTTAGAGGTGTAGAAATTAGAAGACTTTCCTTATGGTCATGTGGCATTTAAGTGGAGAAGAAGCTAGAATTAAAACATCCATCTCCTCACCAAGGCACCATCTTCTTTTTTTCTTTAAATCTGTTGAAATACAGTTGGTTAAGCAAAGCTGAAGCCAATTTGGGTGTTTTTACTCTTTTCTTTCAAGGCCTGATATGAGTACTCTGTCATCACTAAGGCCACAAGTGGCCAACTGAGTCTGCAAGTGATATCCTTTGATAGATGATCTCCAAAGAGCATAATTCTGCAAGCACTTAGATGAAAAGAGCATTTTGAACCTGCCAGAATGCCCAGATAATAGTTGGATCACCTTGCAGTGTTTTTGTACTTTTTTCCTCTGGGGAGGAATAGTAACGTCCTAAAAACCAGAGGGATTTGAATTCTTACATCTGTTGTTTTCCAAGGTCTTAATTGCATTTTGTCATCCTCTTGATAGGGACCATCAGGTGGTGGCTGTATTATATGCAGACCTCAGAGTTTTATTCTCTCTTGCCACTTGATGAAAGCTCTCTTGAGAGCACAAATGCAAATATACTCTCACTTCAGCAGCCAGAGTTTAATCTGCAGTCCTGGTGTGTGGATTCTCCATCAGAGAGCAAGATTCACTAAATCTGTCTTCTGCTATGACTCTGGGGAAGCCATCGCTTGTCATCCTGCCAGGTGGAGCATGTCGTAGCACCTGCTTTATATTGCACCTTGCCACAAAGTATCCTTTCTGGTAGAACATCAAACAACCAAGTATTCTCATTTCTTCCAAATGCCAGAGGAGTAGAGGGGATATGTACTGTTTTGAGTCCAACTTCAGCTGTGTGATAAGGTCCTATATGTCCACTTTTCTCTTGAATAAAAGATAAATTGTCAAGGAAACAAACTAAACCTCATACACCAACAATCATCTACTTTCAAAGTGTGAATGACATTTTTCATCATTGAGAAAATTAAGCAGAGATTAAGATAAAACAGGATTTTGCAAAACTGGTTTTTTTTTAAACTTAGCTTGATTTTATTTTAAATTTCTAAAATCCTTGTAACTATATTTTACTATTTCCCATTTTCTGAAACATATCTGGCATTTTGAAAAAAGTCAACATATATGAAATATTATACTTTCATATATGCGAGAGCATTTATTATTTGTAATAAGTCTATGTTACAGATGAAGAACTTTTAAGTTAAGAATTTTCCTGGTGGTCCAGTGGTTAGGATGCCAAGCTTCCACTACAGGGGGAATTAGTTTGATTCCTGGTCCAGAACTAAGATCTCACATGCAGCATGGTGCAGCTAATAAAACCAAAAATCCTTTAAGTAATATGTCCAAGGTCATTACAAAGCTAGAGAATTGCTCTTAATTTGTAGCAGACACTGTTAGTTATACAGCCAAAAACGTTTACCTCTCTTCACTGTTTCTTGTGGCTGACCTAGGATTTACTCTGAGGCACCGGGTAGCTCAGCTGGTAAAGAATCCACCTGCAGTGCAGAAGATCCCAGTTCGATTCCTAGGTCAGGAAGATCTGCTGGAGAAGGGGTAGGCTACTCACTCCAGTATTCTTGGGCTTCCCCTTGTGGCTCAGCTAGTAAAGAATTTGCCTGCAGTGCAGGAGACCTGAGTTTGATCCCTGGGTTGAGAAGATCCCCTGGAGAAGAGAACAGCTACCCACTCCAGTATTCTGGCCTGGAGAATTTCATGGACTGTATAGCCCATAGGGTTGCAAAGAGTTGGTCACAACTGAGCGATTTTCACATACACACACACCTTTCCCCATGCTACCTACCATGTGCTAAGGAAAGGTAGCTCAATTCTTTTTTTTTTAAAGTCACTTCAGTCGTGTCCGACTCTGTGTGACCCCACAGATGGCAGCCCACCAGGCTCCCCATCCCTGGAATTCTCCAGGCAAGAACACTGGACTGGGTTGCCATTTCTTTCTCCAGTGCATGAGAGTGAAAAGTGAACTCACTCAGTAGTGTCCAACTCTTAGCGACCCCATGGACTGCAGCCTACCAGGCTCCTCCATCCATGGGATTTTCCAGGCAAGAGTACTGGAGTGGGGTGCTTGGGGCAAATTTAAGTTTTCTAAGCCTATCTTAATTTTGGGGGAGGCTCCAAAATCACTGCAGGTGGTGATTGCAGCCATGAAATTAAAAGATGCTTACTCCTTGGAAGAAAAGTTATGACCAACCTAGATAGCATATTGAAAAGCAGGGACATTACTTTGCCAACAAAGGTCCGTCTAGTCAAGACTATGGTTTTTCCAGTGGTCATGTATGGATGTGAGAGTTGGACTGTGAAGAAGGCTGAGCACTGAAGAATTGATGCTTTTGAACTGCGGTGTTGGAGAAGACTCCTGAGAGTCCCTTGGACTGCAAGGAGATCAGCCCTGGGATTTCTTTGGAAGGAATGATGCTAAAGCTGAAACTCCAGTACTTTGGCCACCTCGTGCAAAGAGTTGACTCACTGGAAAAGACCCTGATGCTGGGAGGGACTGGGAGCAGGAGGAAAAGGGGACAACAGAGGATGAGATGGCTGGATGGTATCACCAACTCGATGGACGTGAGTGTGAGTGAACTCTGGGAGATGGTGATAGACAGGGAAGCCTGGCGTGCTGCAATTCATGGGGTCGCAAAGGATCAGACATGACTGAGCGACTGAGCTGAACTGAACTGAACTGAACTGAACTGAACTAAACTGAACTGAATTGAAGCCTACCATCAGTACCCAACTCTCTCTGCCCGAATTGGGTTTAGTGTTTAGAATCAGGGTGTAGTTCTGGTTAATGTGATACTAAGGAACATCTGTTAGGGGGATTCTAGAAAGGTTTTTATTGTTAAGAAAGAATAGTTGCTGTTTTTCTTCTGCTGTGTTTTGTCTCTACATGTGATAAAACTGCTATGGCAGTAACTTTGTGGAAAGAAAGTTTCTAGATCTCTGAAGGTGTGTTGTGTCCCTTGAATACACCAACCTTGGAACCACTTCAACTCAGACCTCCTTACTTAGAGGGGAAATTCATTTGACTTTGCTGAAGCCATCTGATCTATATCCATAGTCATCCTAGCAATAGAAGAGCCAAGATTTCTGACCCAAATGCCAGCAAATGATTTTTCACAGAAACAACCACAATCAGTAGCTTCCTCATGTGTCCATTTTTCACTGAATAATTATAGCTGTCAAGTAGAATTAGCGTCATCCTTTAGAAACAGAGTTCACCAATTCAAATGCTTGTTGGAGCCAGTCAGTTAACCTAACTGGGGAGCGGAGGTTTTCGGAAGCCTGGAGAAGAGTGCAGCAACCAAAGTAACCTCCAGCAAATTGCTGCCCAGTATTTCCAGAGCTACTGGATGTTTTTAAAAGAAGGTTTCAAAAGCAGAATTTTGACAGGGACAGTCTTGATTTTAAAATTTTGGCCACAGATTTATTTTAAAAATATTCAAGCCAAACATAGCATGCATGCACTTTGCACTGAGATGTTTACTTATCAATCTGTAACATCTACCTTAAAAGACTATCATTATTATCATATCTGTAATTTAATTGTGTCATACGTGTGTGTTAGTTGCTCAATTGTGTCCGAATCTCTGTGACCCCACAGACTGGGGCTCACTAGGCTCCCCCTTCCATAGGATTCTCCAGGCAAGAATACTGGAGTGGGTTGCCATTTCCTTCTCCATATATTGATATCAAATAATTTGTGTGATTTTTACACTAGCCTTCAAAAAATAGAAACTCAGCAGTGCCAAGGAGATGGTCCTTTATCTCCACTCTAACTTTGAGTACAAACTAGACCTAAGGCAGGCTGTGGGATTTACCCCTTGAGGATGTTCTTTCTTGAAAAATCATTGCATCTGCAGAAATTCTTGGTTCTCAAAAAAAAAAAAAAAAAAAGTGAGTTTTGTTGTTGTTTGTTTTAATGGAAAGTTTGCTTTTATGGCTCCGATATGCCGAAGAAGATTTTTTAACGTTTTAGAACTTTGAGAAGCTTATGGTAAGATTTTGAAATTCATCTGATGGTAGATTGAAATATCACAGACTTACTCAAGTCTTTAAGGAACAGCCAGAGCTTAAGAAAGAATAAATTCAGCAAAGGGCTTCAGAATTTTAGGATCGCAACATGACATATCTTAACTTGAAATAATGGTAGTAGTAAAAACATTTCCCTTTCTTTTTCTTTGCTTTTAAATTGTATTTTTCCTAATTATTGTAGCACACGAGCATTCTAGAACATCTTGAAAGTAGTAAAAAATTATAAAATATCAAAGTGAATGTTAAAAAATAATTGTCATCAGAGATAAATAATACAAATATCTTGGTATAATTTCTCTCAGTATCCTTATTTTTCCCAAATCTTTATCTTATTTATTTGGTATCATATGACATAATTACTTCTGTACCTTGTTTTCTCATTTTAACATTATTGCCTCTGCTGAAGTTTGAGGCCAGCTTGATTTGTGATAGTAATATAGTTTTTTTTTTTTCCTCTAGATATTAGGATTTTTTTTTAATTTGTGTCTGAAATTCAATTGTTGTGCCAGCATGTACTTTATACTAATTTTACCTGGAATGCACTTGATTTGTGGCAATAGCTCTCTTTGTCACCTCATGAAAATTTCTGTTAAATATTCTGCTTCTATCTCAGTTGCTGTGTGAGCTTTTGGAAAACTTCAGTATTAAGTCATATCTCTGCTGTTTTTCCTTGCTGAGCTTTTTTAAATAAATAATTTCAGAGTTTTATTTGCCATCTGAGACATATTCAAGGTTTTTTTTTAAATTTAAAATAATAATAATTCAAACTCTAGGTTCCCTCTCTTATAATATCTTTATATAGGTCCAGTTTTATCTTTTTAATACTCTATAAAGCATAATGAAGGAATATCACTTAGAAGAATGTTTTCTAAATGACAAGGTGAAGAGAGTATACTCAGACTTCTTATATGTCCCCAGGAGCAGAAGGAAACAGCCTTTGCATACATTCTGCTAGTATTTACCCAGCCTGTTTGTCTACTTAGTCCACATTTCCACAGGCAAGTAAGAATTGAGGGTGCAATGCAGACCTTCCCACTTCTGGCCATCTGTGGTCATATTATAGACTAGAAAGTAGTTGCACCTGAATTAAAGTTAGAAATTAAGAGTTTAAACTTTACAGTCTAGCACAGTAAGTTGATTACAGGTATTTATCTTCATGTTTACACAATTAATTAATATAAAATGAAGCAAGGAAAAAGTTACAAACACAAAATATGAGTAGGACTAGAAGAAGTGAGACAGAGGTAGGAAAGAGATTTCAACTAGTTTGGGAGAGATATAAGATAGTGAAGTTGTCTTAAGAACAGCAGAGAAGGCTAAAATCAAAATACTCCTCTAAAGGGATAATGATGAAAAAGTCTACCCATTAGAGCTGTCAGAGAGTTTCAGGGAACACTTAAGGTCAGGAGGAGGCCTGAGATAGAAAAAAATGGTGAAATTTAGAAGTCTCTCTCCCAGTAGGATGCATCTGGAATACTCCCTCGTCCCCAGTCACTGTAGATATAGACTTCTCACTGAAGCAGTTAAACTGAAGGATTTCTTGACTGTGTAGCCTACAGAGGAGGGTGTGATAATGAGCAGGACTAACTCTGACGGATGATGTGGGTAAGGATGCTTATAAACCGTGAGGTTCCCATGCTTCCTCACCTGTTGGTTCTCAGAAAGCAGATAATCAGGTAAAAAGTGTGTAAGCTTTTGTTTTGAAACTCTGACCAAGAAAACCTAATGTTTTCCTTACCTTTACTAAACTTTAGGTTTCTTTTAAACTACAGGCATACCTTGTTTTATTGTGAATTGCAAATTTTTTTTCCCCACAAATTGAAGGTTTCTTGGCATCCCTATATCCAGAAAATCTATTGGCACCATTTTTTGTTTTTGTTTTTCCAACAGCATTTTCTCACTTTGTATCTCTATATCACATTTTAGTAATTCTTGCAATATTTTAAACTTTTCCATTACTACTTGTTATGGTGATCTGTGATCACTGATCCTTGATATTAATATTGTTTGGGGGCACCACAAACCACACCCATGTTAAGACAGGACAAGGTTAATTGATAAATGTGTATGTCCTGACTTCATCACTGGTCAGCCATTCATACGCCATCTCTCCCCCTCTTTGGGCCTTACTATTCTCTGAGATACAGTAGTATTGAAATTAAGCCAGTTAATAACCCGACATTGGCCTCTTAATTGTTCAGTGGAAAAAGAGTCACTGAAATAAAGTTTAGTGTGGAAAGCATCTTGAAAGCTAAGATAGGCCAAAAACTAGGCCTCTTGTGCCAAACAGGTAGTCAAGTTGTGAATGTAAAGGGAAAGTTCTTGAATGAAATTAAAAGTGCTATTGTAGTGAACACACAAATGATCAGAAAGTGAAAGAACTTAATTGCTGGTGTGGAGAAAGTTTTAGTGGCCTGTCACAATTTCATGACAAAACTTAAACATATTGGTTTTTATGCATGAGCAAAGAAACTGATTTCTTGAGATGGAATTTACTGCTGGTAAAGATACTGTGCAGACTGTTGAAATAACAAAATATTTAGAATATTATATAAACTTATTTGATAACACAGTGGCAAAGTTTAAGAAGATTGACTCAGTTTTGAAAGAAGTCCTATGTGGGTAAAATTGTTTCAAACATCATTGCATGCTACAGAGAAGTTTTTGTGAAGGGATGTGTTACTCGATGGAGCACACTTTGTTTTTGTCTTATTTTAAGAAATTGCCACGACTACCCAAACGTTTAGCAACCACTACCCTCACCAGGCAAGCAGATCATGTCAACATGGAAGTAAGACCCTCCACCAGCAAAAAGTATTACAACTAGCTGAAGGCTCAGATGATGGTGAGCTTAATTTAGTAATAAAGTCTTTTAAAAATAATTTTATTCATGATTTATTTATTTTTGGCTGTGCTAGGTCTTTTTGCTGTGTAGGCTTGTCTCTAATTGCACCTAGTAGGTTTAGTTGCTCTGTGGCATAAGGGATGTTCCTGGATCAGGGATTGAACCTGTGTCTCTTGCACTGGATAGCAGATTATTTACCACTGAGCCACCAGGGAAGCCCCCCAAAAAATATCTTTAAGTGAAGGTATATACTTTGAATTTTTAGACATAATGCTATTGCTATAGTATATAATAGACATCCATATAGTATAACTATAACTTTTATATGTACTGCTGCTGCTGCTAAGTCACGTCAGTTGTGTCTGACTCTGCGTGACCCCATAGATGGCAGCCTACCAGGCTCCCCCAACCCTGGGATTCTCTAGGCAAGAATACTGGAGTGGGTTGCCATTTCCTTCTCCAATGTATGAAAGTGAAAAGTCAAAATGAAGTCACTCACTTGTGTTTGACTCTTAGCGACCCCATGGACTGCAGCCTACCAGACTCCTCCGTCCATGGGATTTTCCAGGCAAGAGTACTGGAGTGGGATGCCATTACTTACATGTACTAGGAAATCACAAATTTGTGTGATTTGTTTTATTGCAGTATTCGCTTTACTGTAGTGATCTGGAACCAAATCTGCAGCATCTCTGTGGTGTGCCTTTACAGGACTCTGACTGCTCTTTAGAAAATTTTATAAATTATTTCTCTGCTCTTTTGGGATGTAAATCTTCAACAGCCCAGGAATGTCTTTCTCAAGGACCTGAGATCCCTCCCTTTGAAATGTAATCATCAAAAATGATAATGTTCCTCTCCCCCAATGTCTGTGAGAGGGTCAGAATCTGACTTCCATGGAGCCCGTTAGGAAACTGCATTGCAGGCAGATTCTTTACTGTCTGAGCTACCGGGGAAGCACCCATTAGGAAACACAGATGGTCTAATCACATTGACTAACCTCCCCCAACTTGCTCCAGTAGTTTGCCAGCAGCTCATCCTGTGCTTAAAACTCTCTCATCTTTTATTTCACAGGACTTGAGTTCAATCTCTTCCCATTATTGTAGTAGTCTGGAATAGAGTCTTCTTTTCGTGTTTTATCCTATCCATTGTAGTTTTTCTTTGACAGTTCAAAAATCTCAGAGTAAAGACCTGTGGATACTGAAATGTGTGAGGTCATAAGTGTTTTATTTTCATACTGCAGGGAAGCTCATTAGCGGCAAGGTCTGCTCACACACATGGAGCCTCTCATATATCTCTCTTAAGTAGGTACCAGCAGCCAAGACTCAGTAGACATTTGAGAAAAGCTTCCAGTGATAAATAAAGAGAAGAAAAGTCCATGAGAGCATTTAACTAAGTGTACAGAGAGACAGAAAGTTGTATAAAAGAGTAAGCCAGAGGGGTAATGAAATTAGAGGGCTATGATTTGATTTGTTCTGGAAGAAGAACTCCATAATTCATTAGTATGGTAAAATTTCAAAGGTTTGAATCATAAGAATAAATATGGAATGGTAGCTTTATAAAAGATGTGAGAAAACAAAAGCAAGAATGCCAAAGACAGAAAGAACACATACCCCTCGATCCCAAGACAAAAAGAAATGGAGAAATACAGGAAGCAAGAGAAAAGAGGAAAAATAGAAGAAAGGAATAGGTTTTTTAAAAAGCCTAAAAATGCCATGAGGCAAAATACATTAGAATCTTGCCAATTAAAAGATAGAGACTGTAAGACTATACTCTGAAAAAAATTAGCTTTGTGCTGGTAACAAGAGATAAAATATAGGGAGACAATAATGTCAAAATTACAGAAAAAAGATATACAAGCCAAATACAGACCAAAAGAAAGGTGACCCATTTCTTTTCTATAACCTCCTTATATGCTCTTAGACCAAGTTTTTTAGTGATGTTACTTAAACATTCTATATGCTATCAATTTTGATCTGTCAATCTTAGTTACTGACAGAAATATATTAAATCTTCTTTTATAATGGTTATTTTGTTGTTTTATTTTTCTTCATATGTTTTGAGACTACATATTAGGTGCCAGAAGCTTAGAGATACTATGCCTTCTTAGTAAATTTCATTAAAAAAATCAAAATGTAGTGAGTCCAATTATCATTAGTAACATATTTTTTTCTTAAAGTTTGTTTAAGCTGGTATTAACATAGCCACCTCAGCTTTACTTTGTTCATATTCTCCTGGTGTGATTATTTATTTATATATCCATCTTTTCTTAGACTTCATGTTTTTGATGTTTGTATTGTTAACAGTTTAAGGTTAAAATTATTTTTAATCTTACTGGATAGTCTTTTAATACACTTATAGTATATTTAGAGAGATTGTTCTACAGATATGTTTATTTCTACTATTTATTTTTGCATTTCCCAATTATCTTATTCACTGCTTTTCTGTGTGTGATTTCTTAACTGCTTTTATTAGTAGGCAAGTGTAATAAGATTTAAATTTAAATAATATTTCTAAACAGTAATAATCCAATGATTTAGGATTATATTCATTCTGGATAATTTTTTTTAATCTTAGATATTATTATCCAAGGCTTTTGTTTCACAAATGTTACTTCCAAAATCAGTAAATTTCATTAGTATTATTTTATGCATCACTATTAGTTTAAATTCATTCTTGATCATTTTTTTTCTTCATTTGTAGAAGTTGTTAAGAGTAAAATTTTTCTTCCTCTTGACATTTTTACAAATTGCATCATAAACTCCTGAGGGTAAGCTCTTGTATTTTTAAAAAGATATATTTTTGGATAAAACTTTATCTCATCTTTATTGGTGAATTATAGTTTAATGTTTTACAAATTATAAATTGATAAATATGCCCTCTCAGGAAACTGAGCACATTTTCCCACTGTATGTGTGTGTGTGTGTGTGCGTGTGTGCGGGGTGTGTGTGCTGTCATTGATTAGTCTGGTGTCTGATGAAATGATATCCCTTTCTAGTTAATCTGTTTTTTTCCTTTCAGTTGTTTTTAATATCTTCTTTTTGACTCTGTGCTCTTTTGTTTCACTATTAGGCATCCAAGTATGGATCTACTATTTATCATGTTGCCCATTTGTTATACTCTTTGAATTTGTAACTTTATGTCTTTCATAAATAGGGGGAATTTCTCAGATGTTCTTTTTGCCTGTTTTTTCTCCCCAATTCTCTGTTCTGTTCTGGCTGCTGCTAAGTCGCTTCAGTCGTGTCTGACTCTCTGCGACCCCATAGACGGCAGCCCACCAGGCTGCCCCGTCCCTGGGATTCTCCAGGCAAGAACACTGGAGTGGGTTGCCATTTCCTTCTCCAATGCATGAAAGTGAAAAGTGAAAGTGAAGTCGCTCAGTTGTGTCCAACTCTTCACGACCCCATGGACTGCAGCCCACCAGGCTCCTCTGACCATGGGATTTTCCAGGCAAGAGTACTGGAGTCGGGTGCCATCGCCTTCTCCTGTAACGACTTCTAATTTAGACATGATTCTTTCCCTATTTCTCAGGCTCTTTTCTTTTTTACCAAAACAGCTTTATTTATTTAGTTCTGGCTGTGCTGGGTCTCTGTTTCTGTGCTGGCTTTTCTCCCGTCGCAGCGCACGGTCTGTGGCTTCTCTCGGTGCGGAGCACAGGCTCTGGGGCGTGCGGGCTTCGGGAGCTGCGGCGGGTGCGCTCCAGTAGCTGCGGCTCCTGGGCTCTAGAGCACAGGCTCAGTAGTTGTGGCACATGGGCTTAGCCGCTCTGTGGCGTGTGGGATATTTTCAGATCAGGGATCAAATCTGTACCTCTTGCACTGACAGGTGGATGCTTCACCACTCAGTCACCAAGGAAGCCCACCCTCTCTTCATTTCCATCTCTTTGTCTTTCTAGGCTCTTTTCTGAGTATTATTATTGATCATCATTATTATGATGTTCATGATGCTTGAAACATTGTTGTTTTTGGTTCAAGTAGAGGATGTGGGGTGGGAGGTGGGAGGGGGCTTCGGCATTGGGAGATTGTGTTCACCTATGGCTGATTCGTGTCAATGTATGGCAAAACAAATACAGTATTGTAATTTAAAAAATAAATAAATAAATAAATAAAAGGTTTGATATTTAGTAAGTCAACCATCTGGATTTTTCTGACTTTTTAATCTATGCAGTCTCAATTCATGTGACTACTTTCATTATGTTTTCAAAAATTGAGTTTCAATTTTAGATTTGAAGCAGTTCTTTGAGACTCAAAGTGTTCTGTGATTTTTGTTTCTTTTTAGCCAGGAACTCTAGACCATTACCAAACTTGGACTCCTCTTCAGCTCTTTTCCTGGGACTCTTTGGACCATTCTACTGCCATATATTTGAACCTTTAATTGTCTGAAGAGAGTTTTATTATGATTTCGAGAGGAGACATATATCTCATCTGAATTCCAGGCCAGGCAGTCACATGTTTTTTTCTTTCTTTGTTTGTTTGTTTTCTTTTTCAAACTAGCAGTGAGATAGAATTTTTTCCCAACCGTCTTCACTGAGGCTAGCTTATGACACATCTTATCTTCATTTACCTTTTCAGTTTTAAGACTAAATATTTTCAAACTCTTCAGGAGCTACTCCATGCACTTAAAGGGGTATTTATAATTGTATCCCAGATTTTCTTGGTGTTTGGTAACTAGGGAATTTTCAGAATATTTAGTCTGGTGTTTAATTATAAATAGAGGTCAATATAATCATTCTCTATTTTGAAAACCATTTATATTTATGAATTTACCAACACCTAGACATTCAAATGTGTTTTAAATGAAAACACAATTAAAGTATAGAAATATTTTTAAGATCCTAGTAGGTTTGTTCTCTGAAGATTTTGCAGCTTTTTCAATATGTCTTCAAGAATCTAAGACTCCTTAAATAAGTTCAAGGTTAAAGAAAGTAAACTGAAAATAAATTAGGAAAAATGTCAGCAAAGATTTCTATTTCACAGAATAAAAAAGCCCCTGGGAATATATCTAAATGCATGAGGTAGAGTATGAGGCTAAAAGCTCTAACCTCGAAAGTGAAAAAATTCCTAAGTTCTGCAGGTAAACAAAAGCTGGTACCTCTTATATTTGACTTCTGTAGCCCCTGCATGCCCCATTGGCATTTTAGTGCCTATTATGCCTTTTCCTTCTATACTGAACCCAGATAATGAGACGTCTTATGGGACTAACCTGTCAACAATTAAGAAAAACACCCATTTTAAATGGTAACACTTCCTGTCCTCTATTATTGAATCAGCTTCTCTAGTCTCCAAACTTACTTTTATTTCTAATAGCCTGGGCTTGTGTTGTTTATCTACTGTTTTGGGCTGGGAGGTGATAGTTGATTAAGGGCTTCCCTGATAGCTCAGTGATAAAGAATCTACCTGCCAAGCAGGAGATATGGGTTTGATCCATGCATTGCGAAGATCCTGTAGAGATGAAAATGGCGTTCTACTCCAGGATTCTTGCCTAGGAAATTCCGGACAGTGGAACCTGGTGGGCTGCAGTCCATGGAGCTGTAAGAGTTGAACCAATTTAGCAACAGACTTTCACTTTTTTCCATAGTTCTCTAAGTCTGTGAGTCTGTTTTATAAATAAATTTATCTACTTTTGTTAGGTAGTCTTCCAAAACTAAAATTGGTTAAAGCATTGATGTTTTTAGTCTCTCTTCTTCCTCCCTCCTTCCCTCTTTCTCCATTACTTCCTCCCTTCCCTCTACCTCTGCCTATCATTCTCTTGCTTACTCTCTCTCTTTTCCTTTCTCCTAGGGCAGATGGTGTTTATCCAGGAAGTAGATACAATAAAGAAATGAGGAGGTGATCAGTAGAAACCAAATGATAACCACCATCACTAACTATCTGACACCTTTGAAAATTTTCCCTAAACCCTAATGTTTACATAGAGCAACCATTATATTCTTGATTTTTAAATTTAATTTTGTCTTTAATATAGTTTATATTTTAGAGCAGTTTTAAGATCATAGCAAAATGAACCTTTACTGTCATTGTTATCACCCATGATGCGGTATATACTAGGGTTCATTCTTGGTATTGTACAGTCTACGAGTTTGGAGAAAAGTATAATGACATGTATCTACTGTTACAGCATCATACAGTGTAATTACAGTGCCCCCAAAATCCTTGTATGCCATACATTCTTCCTACCTTCCTCTGGCAAAACTGATCTTTTTAATGTCTCCACCACTTCAGTTCAGTCAGCTCAATCATGTCCACCTCTTTGCGACCCAATGGACTGCAGCACGCCAAGACTCTCTGTCCATAACCAACTGCCAGATCATGCTCAAACTCATGTCTATTGAGTCAGTGATGCCATCTAGCTATCTCATCCTCTGTCATCCCCTTCTCCTCCTGCCTTCAGTCTTTACCAGCATCAGGGTCTTTTCAAATGACCCTCGCATCACATCACCAGAGTATAGGAGTTTCAGCTTCAGCATCAGAGATTCCAATGAATATTCAGGACTGATTTCCTTTAGGATTGCCAGGTTTGATTTCCTTGCAGTCCAAGGGACTCTCAAGAGTCTTCTCCAAAACCAAAGTTCAAAACCATCAATTCTTCAGCACTCAGGTTTCTTTATGGTCCGATTCTCACATCCATACATGCTACTGGAAAAACCATAGCTTTGACTATACAGACCTTTGTGGACTAAGTAATGTCTTTGCTTTTTAATATGCTGTCTAGGTTAGTGATAGCTTTTCTTCCAAGAAGCAAGCATCTTTTAATTTCATGGGTTCAGTCACCATCTGCAGTGATTTTGGAGCCCAAGAAAATAGAGTCTCTCACTATTTTCATTGTTTCCTCATCTATTTGCCATGAAGTAATGGGACCAGATGCTATGATCTTAGTTTTCTAAATGTTGAGTTTTAAGCCAACATTTTCACTCTCCTCTTTCACTTTCATCAAGAAACTCTCTAGTTCTTCTTTGATGTCTGCTATAGGGGTGGTGCAGAGAAGGCAATGGCACCCCCACTCCAGCACTCTTGCCTGGAAAATCCCATGGATGGAGGAGCCTGGTGGGCCGCAGTCCATGGGGTCGCTAAGAGTTGGACACGACTGAGCGACTTCACTTTGACTTTTCACTTTCATGCATTGGAGAAGGAAATGGCAACCCACTCCAGTGTTCTTGCCTGGAGAATCCCAATCCCAGGGATGGGGGAGGCTCATGGGCTGCCATCTATGGGGTTGCACAGAGTCGGATACAACTGAAGCGACTTAGCAGCAGCAGCAGCAGCAGCAGCAGCAGCAGCAGCATAGGGGTGGTGTCATCTGCGTACCTGAGGTTATTGATATTTCTACTGTGCATCTTGATTCTAACTTGTGCTTCATCCAGCCCAGCATTTTGCGAGATGTATTTGGCATATGAATTAAATAAGCAGGGTGACAGTATACAGCCTTGATGGACTAGTTTTCCAATTTGGATCCAGTCTGTTGTTCCACAACCAGTTCTAACTGTTCCTTCTTGACTCACATGCAGATTTCTCAGGAGGAAGGTAAGGTGGTCTGGTATTCCCATCTCTTTCAGAATTTTCCACCGTTTGTTGTGATCCACATAGTCAGAGGCTTTGGCATAGTCAATAAAGTAGATGCAGATGTTTTTCTGGAACTCTTTTGCTGTTTTGATGATCCAAAGGATGCTGGCAATTTTATCTCTGGTTCCTCTGCCTTTTCTAAATCCACCTTGAACATCTGGAAGTTCACAGTTCACATACTGTTGAAGCCTGGCTTGGAGAATTTTGAGCATTACTTTACTAGCGTATGAGATGAGTGCAATTGTGTGGTTGTTTGAACATTTTTTGGCATTCCTTTTCTTTGGGATTGATGGAGAAGGAAATGGCAACCCACTCCAATATTGTTGCCTGGAGAATCCCATGGATGGAGGAGCCTAGTGGGCTACAGTCCACGGGGTCGCAAAGAGTCGGACACAACTGAGCGACTTCACTTTCACTTTCTTTGGGGTTAAAATTAAAACTGACCTTTTCCAGTCCTATGGCCACTGCTGAGTTTTCCAAATTTGCTGCATATAGAATGCAGCATTTTAACAGCATCAACTTTTAGGATTTGTAATAGCTCAACTGGAATTCCTTCATCTCCATTAGCTTTTTTCATGGTGATGCTTCCTAAGGTCCACTTGACTTCACATACCAGGATATCTGGCTCTAGGTGAGTGATCACACCATTGTAGTTATCTGCATCATGAAGATCTTTTTGTATAGTTCCTCTGTGTATTCTTCCCACCTCTTCTTAATATATTCTGATTCTGTTAGGTCCATACCATTTCTGCCCTTTATTATGCCCATTGTTGCATGAAATATTCCCTTTGTATCTCTAATTTTCTTGAAGCAATCTGTAGTCTTCCCCATTCTTTTGTTTTCCTCTGTTTGCACTGATCACTAAGGAAGGCTTTCTTATCTTTCTTTGCTATTCTTTGGAATTCTGCATTTGCACATATCTTTCCTTTTCCTTTTTGCCTTTAGCGTCTTACTTCCAGTGTATAATTTTAAGGGATTTGATTTACCTCATACTTGAATGATCTAGTGGTTTCCATACTTTCTTCTATTTAGTCTGAATTTTGCAATAAGAAATTTGTGATTAGAGCCACAGTCAGCTCCTGGTCTTGTTTTTGCTGACTGTATTGCATTTCTCTGTCTTTGACTGCAAAGAATATCATCAATCTGATTTTGGTTTTGATCATCTGGTGATGTGACCATGTGTAGAGTCTTCTCTTGTGTTGTTGGAAGACGGTGTTTGCTATGACTAGTGCATTCTCTTGGCAAAACTCTGTTAGCCTTTGCCCTGCTTCTATTTGTACTCCAAGGCCAAATTTGCCTGTTACTCCAGGTATCTTTTGACTTCCTACTTTTCCATTCCAATCCCTTATGATGATAAGGACATCTTTTTTGGTGTTAGTTCTGAAATGTCTTATAGGTCTTCATAGAACCATTCAACATCAGCTTCTTCAGCATTATTGCCTGGCCATAAATTTGGATTACTGTGATATTAAGTGGTTTGCCTTGGAAATGGATAGAGATCATTCTGCCATTTTGAGACTGCACCCAAGTACTGCATTTCAGACTCTGTTGAGTATGAGGGCTACTCCATTCCTCCTAAGGGTTTCTTACCTACAGTAGTAGATATAATGGTCATCTGAATTTAAATTTACATATCCTGGTCCATTTTATTTCACTGTTTCCTAAAATGTCAATGTTCACTCTTGCCATCACCTGTTTGACCACTTCCAATTTACCTTGATTCATGGACCTAACATTCCAAGTTCCTATGCAATATTGTTCTTTACAGCATCAGACTTCACTTCCATCACCAGTCACATCCACAAGTGGGCGTTATTTTCACTTTGACTCTGTTTCTTCATTTTCTGGATTTATTTCTCCACTCCTCCAGTAGACTGCATTTTGTTAGAACTCTCCTCCATGACTCATCCATTTTGGGTGGCCCTAAACCCCGTGGACAGAGGAGCCTGGTGGGCTTCATTCCATGGGGGCTGCAAAGAGTCAGACATGACTGAACGACTTCACTTTGACTTTTCACTTTCATGCACTGGAGAAGGAAATGGCAGCCTACTCCAGTGTTCTTGCCTGGAGAATCCCAGGGACAGGGGAGCCTGGTGGGCTGCCATCTGTGGGGTCCCCCAGAGTCGGACACGACTGAAGTGACTTAGCAGCAGCACATGGCATGGCTCATAGTTTTATTGAGTTTTTCAAGGCTGTGGTCCATGTGATCAGTTGGTTAGTTTTGTGTGATTGTGGTTTTCATTCTGTGTGTGCTCTGATGGAGAAGGATAAGAGGCTTATGGAAGCTTCCTGATGGGAAAGACTGACTGTGGGGGAAAATGTGTCCATAATGCTGCCTTTTCTAAAATGTCATGGAGTTGGAATAACACAGTACAGAGCCTTTTCAGATTGGCTTCTTTCACTTAGTAATACGCATTTAAATTCCTTGTAGTCTTTTCATGGCTTGATAGCTGATTTCTTTTTAGTAGTTAATGATATTCCACTGTCTGGATGTACAGTAGTTGTTTATCTGTACACCTACTGAAGGATATCTTGATTGCTTCTAAGTTTTAGAAATTATAAATAAAACTGCTATCGACATTGATGTGTAGGTTTCTTGGTCTACATAAGTTTTCAATACCTTTGGGTAAATACCAAAGAGGACAATTACTGGATCAAATATTAAGAGTATTATTTTTAGTTTTCTAAGAAACCACCAAACAGCCTTTCACAGGGGCTGTGCCACTTAGCATTCTCAGAAGCAGTGAATGAATTCCTGTTACTCCAGATTCTCACTGGAAATTGATATTGTCAGTGTTGCGGCTTTTTGCCACTTTAACAAGTGTGCAGTGGTATCTCATTGCTGCTTTAATTGACATTTCCCTGATAACACGTGATGTTCATATGTTTATTTTCTACTTTTCCTTTTTTTTTTTTTTTTTTGATGAGGTATCTGTTAACTGATCTATATATTCATCACTTTTTCTATGGTTGAGTTTTAAGAGTTCTTTATCTATTTTGGATACCACCTTTTGGAAGTATTTTTCTACCAGGCTGTGGATTGTTTCTTGTTCTCTTGACATTGTCTTTCAAAAAGTAGAAATCTTAAATTTTAAGATTTTATGTTTAAATTTTAATTTAAATTAATAATTTTAATTTTAATCTTAAGTCTAGTTTATTAAGTCTTTTTCTTTTATGGTTCATGCTTTTGGTGTTGTATCTAAAAAGTCATTGTCAAGCCTAAGGTCACTTCAATTGTCTATGTTATCTTCTAGGAGATGAATACTTTACGTTTAAGTCTGTGATTCACTTGAGTTAACCTTTGTGATGGATTTAAGGTCTGTGCTAGATCCCTTTTTTCTGAACATGTATGTCCACTTCCAATTGCAATCTATAGCTGTCCATCCTATCCCATGGATTGATGGTGTTGCTGAATTCAACTATGTTGTTACTAATTTTTCTGCACCCTGGATCTGTCCATTTCTGATAGAAGGAGGTTGAGGTCTCCAATTATGATGGTGGATTCATGTATTTCTCTTGGTGATTCTATCAATTTTGCCCTATGTGCTATATTGGGGTGCCCCATTGTTAGTGTACATGTACCTAAGGATTGTTACGTCTCTTTGAAGAATTCCCCTTTTTATAAGTATATAATGCTGTTATTTATTCCTGATAACATTCCTGGTTCTGAAGTCTACTCTTTCTGAAACTAATATAGTTTGCGTCCACTTTCTTTTCCTCAGTATCATCCATTCACTTACCTATGGGTTTATATTTAAAGTGATTTTCTTATAAGGAATGTATAGTTGGGTTTTGCTTTTTAATCCATTTTTGAGGATCTTTGTCTTAACTGATGCAATTAGACTACTCATGTTCAAAGTGATTAGAGTTGAATAATATCTACCATGTTTGTTAACTGTTTTTTATTTGTTGCTTTTGTTCTTTGCTTTATTTTATTTATTTATTTTTTTTTTTGGTTTTCCACTCTATTCCTGCCTTTCAAGGCTTTACTTGAATATTTTATATTGTTTCATTTTCTCTCATTTTTTAGTGTGTGGACTATGTCATCTTCACTTTTCTCTGCTGGTTGCCCCACAGTTTCCAATAGTGAATCTAAGTCCACTTTTGTATCACCCTGTATCAGTTCATAAGGTGAAAGTGAAGTTGCTCAGTGTGTCCGACACCTTGCAACCCCATGGACTGTAGCTTACCAGGCTTCTCCATTCGTGGGATTTTCCAGGCAAGAGTACTGGAGTGGGTTGCCTTTTCTTTCCCTAGGGGATCTTCCCAACCTAGGGATTGACCTGGGTCTCCCACATTGGAGGTAGATGCTTCACTCTCTGAACCACCAGGGAGGCCCTGGTATCCCTGAATAGATAGTATGAATTCCCTATACAAACATGCCTCAGAGATAAAGCAGCTTTCGTTCCAGACCACTGTAATAAGGCCAATCTCATAATAAAGTAAGCCACACAAATTTTTGGTTTCTCAGTGTATATAAAAGCGGTTTATACTGTAGTCTATTAAATGTGAGTAGCATGTCTAAAAATGTCCATATCTTAATTTAAAATATTTTATTGCTAAAAATTCCAGCCATCATTTGAGCCTTAAGCACATCATAATCTTTTTTAATATTAATATTAAAGATCACTGATCAAAGATCACCATAACAAACATAATGAAATAGTTTGAAATATTGTGAGAATTACCAAAATGTGACAGTCAAAAAGTGAGCAAAAGTTATTGGAAGAATGTTGCTAATAGACTTGCTCAATGCACAGTTGCTAAATTGTTTAATCTGTAAGGAAAAAAAATATATTAATGGCAAAAATGTCAAGGATGCCTGTAAGGATAAAATTCTCCTAATTTTTCCTCTTATTCCTTGTATTACTGCTGTCATTCATTTTACTTTATACATTAAAATATGTAAGCAGGGATGTGTGCACACCCTTACATCATACATAAGTATGCATAATCAGATATATTGTTTAATATTATTTGGAAAACATTGTTCCTTGTTATATAAACTAAGTATAAGAAAAGTAACAGGTTTTATTTTATCTTCACTTATTTCTTCTCTGGGGCTTCCCTGGTGGCTCAGATAGAAGAGAATCTTACATTGCAGGAGACCTGGGTTTTATCCCTGGGTTGGGAAGATCCTCTGGAGGAGGAAATGGCAACCAACTCCAGTATCCTTGCCTGGAGAATTCCATGGACAGAGGAGCCTGGTGGGTTATAGTCCATGGGACTGCAAAGAGTCAGACACGACTGAATGACTTCACATCTTTCACTTCATACTCTATCACTGGAGAAGGAAATGGCAACCCACTCCAGTATTCTTGCCTGGAGAATCCCATGCTGTGTCCAGTCTACTAACAAGCCCATCAAAGACATTCTTCATTTCTATTAATGATTTTTGATCACAAGCATTTATATTTGGTTCTTTCTTAGAATTTCTATCTCACTACTTACATAGTCTTTGTATTCTTGCATGCTGTCTACTTTATCTCTTTGACTTCTTCCCAAAGTAACCATAATTATTTTCAGTTCCTCACCTGATATTCCCAAAATTTATGCTTTATTTGATTCTGAGGCTTACTTTGCCTTTTCATATTGCATTTTCTACTTTAGTGTGTCTTGTAATTTTTTTTCTCGTATTTAGACATCATGTACTTGCTAAAAAGAAGTAGTATAAATAGGCCTTTAATAATATTGTGGTAAGATGTGTGTGTGTGTGAGTAGCTGTATATTTTATAGTTCTATGATTAGGTCTTTCAGTGAGCCTTTGCCTCTGGGCTATGAACTTCACACTTGCTTCTCAGTTTTTGCACCCCCCCTCCTTTTTTTTTTTAATTGTCCCTCCCACTGATAGAATGGCTGGAGTTAGGTATTTCTTGTCCCATAGGTTAGTTAGGCTCTGATAAATCCCCAGCAGGTTAAACTCTAGCTAAATAGTTTCTCTTGAGGGAAGATGTTAAAAACAGAATGCTTATGAAGAGATTTCTCTCTTGAGAGTCATTATGAAAGCCTAGTCGAGCTGCAGGAATTAAATCTGACCCCATTGTTGGAGATTCTGATGACTGAGTCCTGTTAGAAATTCCACCTCTCTGGCTTGCCCATACTGAGCCCCCAGCAGTCTCAATCACAGCTCACAGGTTCCTACCTCAGCACTGGTTCCAAGAAAGGTTTCTGTTCTGGTTTTGGTTGTGATTTTTGTATTGGCCTGTCAGTTTCTCTGATTCAGGGGGACAGCAGTTTGCTTTGTGACCTCACTTCTCTTATGGATCTAAGAAGTTTTTAACTTTCAGTTTAGTCAACTTTTTAGTTGTTGTTAAGATGGAGTGATAAATTCTAAACCCCTAACATTCTGTACAGAAAACTAGAACTTATCACTGATTCTCCAACAACATCCCCTCTGTTCAAGCCCTTTACCATGAAATGTTGCATTTCATCCTATCAAGACTGAATATATTTCCAGGTCCCTAGACTGGCGTCTGGTCATAAGACTGACTTTTTCACTGTAATGTGTGAAAGAAACTCAACTAAAGCATTGTTAAAATAACTCTTTATGCAAAATTGCCAAGCATGCAAAGTTTTCTTCAGAGCATTCTAACTTAAGCAGGGAGAAGAAACCATTTTATGAGGCTTTAACATACAGGGACCAATCAAAGTTCAGTTAGGCTTAGAAGGAAAGAGTAGCCAAAGTATAGCTAATTTTAGAAATGAGAATTGAAGAATTATTCTTGTGGGTTTGTACCCATTGGTCAGGCTATATGGAGTTTAAGTAACTCTGCAATATTTGTTTACACATAGGAAGAAGCCAGGGTCAGGGTTAGCAGTTTAAGGTGAAGTCCCAATTGGTAGTAGGCATATTGTCTTATTTAGAAGATAATTGTTAGTCTAACTCTCATGCTGGGAAAATATTTATTTGGTGAATAGCTGGCATAATGTATATTTATTTTTGTTTAAACAATTATACTATTCCAATGAAGTTCATTTTAACATGAAGATAGTTTTAAAATGTGTAATATGTTGAGACACTTAATGAGATGGATGGAATTGGAACCGATTATACAGAGTGAAGTAAGCCAGAAAGAAAAACACCAATACAGTATACTGACACATATATATGGAATTTAGAAGACAGTAATGATGACCCTATATGTGAGACAACAAGAGACACAGAGGTATAGAGTGGACTTTTGGACTCTGAGGGAGAGGGAAAGGGTGGGATGGTATGGGAGAATGGCAATGAAACATGTATATTTTCCTGTAAGAAACGAAACGCTAATCTATGTTCAATGTAGGATGCAGGAGGCATGGGGCTGATGCACAGGATGATTCAAGTAGAGGATGGGGGGTGGGAGGTGGGAGGGGATTCGGCATTGGGAGATTGTGTTCACCTATGGCTGATTCGTGTCAATGTATGGCAAAACAAATACAGTATTGTAATTAAAAAAATAAATAAATTAAAATTTTTGAAAAAATAAAAATAAATAAATAAATTTAATTAAAAAAATAAAAATTAAAAAAAAAAGACATGGTCTATAAGTGTCCAGTAAGTCTATTTTGACTCTAATTAAAATCTAAGAAACTTAATTTACTTCACTGAATCCCACTGAATTACTGCTAACATGGAAAGTTTGCATAAATAAAAATATATTGGAAAGGCTTTTGGAAAAAAAACAAAAACATGTATCCAATCAAATGCTTTAGGAAATGCACATCTCTGAGCTCCTGGGACTTATCCTGCTCTTTCCTTTCTACATGTGAACCCCTGCCTCCTCCAGGCTCCACTCCCACCCCATCCAGTGGCGTTCTGGACCACACCTCCTCATCTTTCGGATCTTGGACCCCACGTCACTCTTGTATTCTCTGTACTCCTGATGCACCTTACATTCTCCCATGAATATGCTTCAGGTCCTTTAAAGCTACTTCCTGTTCACTGTTGTTCATATTCACATATTCAAGAGCAACTAAATTGAAGTTTAAGGTTTAGTACTCCATGTTGACTATTTATTTCTAGTATAAGAGGATGAGGATTTAGCCTTTTGGAATTCTAGCTTGATGTATTAAGTTTCCTTTATTAGACTTCACTGTTATAGGCACTGAGTTTAATTTTACTTCTTTTGTGCTACAAGGCTTTCAAGATAAAAATTCAAATGGTCTAGAATGAGTGAATGTCATCCAGGTAAAAAAGCTTTAATCCTTGCTTACACCTTGTGTTTCTGCTTCCATTTTAGTTTCATCTTAGAAATTTCTTTTTATCTTTTTCTGTTACTCCTGCTTTTCAGAAAAATGTAAAAAAAGTGTTCCATATGGTAGTTTAAATTATTTTTGGTGAGGGAAGGGTGATATGAATAACAGTGATTATCAGAATGCACAAACTGCTTTACACTGTCTCTCATACCAGCAAATTTCTAAATCTACAGCATTAGTAGTTTATATTCAGGAAAACTAAACATAGTTAACCTTGTACGTTAAAAGGTGGATGAAGGCTTATTAGCTCATCTTACTGTTTGAGTAAGCTTCCTGCACTTAGAGCTCTTAGTGACTTCTATTTGTAGTTCTTTTGAGGCTTTTGTTGAGTTCAGGTATGTTCTTACTTGTAATATTATTGCTTGAGTGATAGGAGTAATTCTGTTCCTTTTTGTATAATCAGAGCAAGTCCTACAACTCTCAGGAAATGCTGCTGACATCTCACATGTATGAGAATGTGGTTAGAGATGGGTGAATTAAAGTGGGATGCCTACAACTAAGTGGAGTGAACATCTTTGCAGGAAAATAGTAAATATGTATTATGGTACAAGAAGAGAATAGCATAAACTGGAATTTATAAACTCATTCTCCATTCATTCAGTTCCACAGATTTCACACTAAAAAAGATCATACTTCCTGATTTGGAGTGAAAAGTAGAATCAAAAGATTAGCGTGGCAGAGTTTGCCTGAATTTGGTATCAAAAATGGTAAAAAAAAAAAAAAAAAAGGAGGAGGGGAGGAAACCATAAATCTGGCTAAGAGCATGGTTGCTGGAGGGCAGCTCCTGGTGGGTGTGATTCTGGTGCCCCTGGAAGACCATTCAATAATGAAGAAACAGCAAGCATTTGGAGGTAGGAGGGAAGAGTAAGTAAAAATTATGGGAACAAGATGGGGGACATATTTATCAAGAGCCTGACTTCCAACAGGCCAGATATCCTGCTAGATGCTAGGGGTATATAGTAAGTGAAACCTGTTTCCCACCTTCATAAAATTCCAGTCCAACATAGGAGATATTCATGAAAGAATTAAGGGTGAACATGCTACAAAGGAAACTTGTATTTCCTGGCATGGACTAGGAGAATTATCTAAGTAGTCTCAAACTATTTTTATTCTACAAAATTTCATGTCACTCTAACTTTATCATTGATTGCATGGTTTTTAATATCCTAAAGAGTCTCATTTTGATCCTTAACTAAAGATGCCTTGAATGGTTGTATGTGAATTCATATTCAGAAGGCAGCATAGTTTCTGAACTTTTGGCTCATGTCACTAAAATGAATTTAATCTATTTTCTGGTAGCACAATATATACAAACCCACAGAAAACTTACTAAATTCGTTTGGAACATCCATAATCCAATTTAGGAAAGTAGTGCTTGTTTTTTTACTAAGGTAGCCAATCAAATTATATACTCTACCCCAAATTCAGCTCACATAGGCTTATTAGAATATTTCTCTTAGAATCCATCTGTGCTATTTATGGTAGACATTTCATGCCAGGATGTAGGGTGGAAAGAAATCAGATGAAAGAAACATTTTTTCTTGTCTAATTAACTGAATTTACAAATAGTTTCATGATGGTCTGATGTGATCTAGTCCCTTTTGTTACCTGAGGGTAACCAATGGACACAGAATTTGCCAGTGTGATGAGCTTCTTGTCTAAGTACTGGTGATATTCTCGTCAACAGCCTGTTGACAGAACCCTAAAAGGTCTCAGGTTGCCCATGATCTATGATCTGGCTGTTATGAGAATGCAAAATGTACTTTCTAAACTCAGGAGGTCATGAGGCAATGGTGGACAGAGTTATTTTGTTAGAGTATATGGACCCATTTCTTAGAAAGCTACAGATGCTGACCCCAGATTTGCTTCCTGAAAACCTTTCTTGTGTTTGTTCAGATAGTAAATGATATTGAGGAAAATCAGCATGGTCAATTTACCCATATGTCTTTTCATATATATGACTTCTATTTTCTTGCTGATAACTTTTACATATAAGAATTTATATGATATGCATGTCTAGATGATACAGACAAGCACACATACATTAAAAACAACGTCACTTCATTTTTTTTATGGTTTCTTTTGCTACGTAAAAGCTTTTGCATTTAACTAGGTCTCATTTACTTTTGTTTTTACTTTAATTACTTTAGGAGGTGGATCCTAAAGGAGATTCCTGTGATTTACATCAAAGAGCACTCTGCCTATGCTTTCCTCTAACAGTTTTATAGTATCCAGCATTACATTTAGGCCTATGATATATTTTGAGTTTATTTCTGTGTATGGTTTTACAGAATATTCTAGCTTGATTCTTTGCAAGTAGCTGTGCAGTTTTCCCAGGACCACATTGAAAAGACTGTCTTTTCTTGATTGTATAGTCTTTCTTGCCTCCTTTGTCATAGATTAACTGACCATAGGTGGGTGAGTTTACTTCTGGGCTTTTTACTCTGTTCCATTTGTGCAAGTACCATACTGTCTTGATTATTGTAGATTTGTAGTATAGTCTGAAATCTGGGAGCCTGATTCCTCCAGTACATCCCCCTGCAAAATGGCTGTGGCTATTCAAGGTCTTTGTGTTTCCAAACAAATTTTAAAAAAAAATTTTTTTTGCTTTAGTTCTGTGAAAAAATGCCATTAGTAATTTGATAGAGATTGCACTGAATCTATAGATTGCCTTGGAAAGTATAGTCATTTTGAAAATATTTGTTTCTTCCATTTCAAGAACATCGTATATTTCTCCATCTCCTCATTTCATCTTTGATTTCTTTTATTAGCATCTTATAGTTTTTGGAGTACTGGTTTCTTTGCCTCCATTCAGTTCATTCACTCAGTTGTGTCCAGCTCTTTGCGACCCCTTGGACTTCAGCATGCCAGACCTCCCTGTCCATCATTCAAAGTTTACTCAAACTCATGTCCATCGAGTCGGTGATGCCATCCAAATATCTCATCCTCTGTCATCTCCTTCTCCTCCTGCTTTCAATCTTTCCCAGCATCAGGGTCTTTTCTAATGAGTCAGCTCTTCACATCAGGTGGCCAAAGTATTGGAGTTTCATCTTCAACATCAGTCCTTTCAATGAATATTCAGGGCTGATTTCCTTTAGGATGGACTGGTTGATTCTCCTTGCAGTCCAAGGGACTCAAGAGTCTTCTCCAACACCACAGTTCAAAAACATCAATTCTTTAGTACCCAGCTTTCTTTACAGTTCCAACTCTCACATCCATACATGACTACTGTAAAAACCATAGCTTTGACTAGACGGTCCTTTGTTGGCAAAGTAATGTCTCTGCTTTTTAATATGCTTTCTAGGTTGGTCATAGCTTTGATCAATACAAAGAAATAGAGGAAAAATAGAATGGGAGGATTAGAGCTCTTTTCAAGAAAATTAGAGATATCAAGGAAACATTTCATGCAAAGATGGGCAAAATAACAGATAGAAATGGTATGCACATAACAGAAGCAGAAGATATTAAGAAGAGGTGGCAAGAATACATAGAAGAACTATACAGAAAAGATCTTCATGACCCAGATAAACACGATGGTGTAATCACTCCCCTAGAACCAGACATCCTGGAATGTGAAGTCAAGTGGGCATTAGGAAGCATCAGTACAACAAAGCTAGTGGACATGATGAAATTCTAGTTGAGCTATTTCAAATCCTAAAAGATGATGCTGTTAAAGTGTTGCACTCAATATGCCAGTAAATTTGGAAAGGACTGGAAAAGGTCAGTTTTCATTCCAACCCCAAAGAAAAGCAATGCCAAAGAAGTTCAAACTACCACACAGTTGCACTCATCTCATACACTAGCACAGTAATGGTCAAAATCCTCCAAGCCAGGCTTCAACAGTATGTGAGTCATGAACTTCCAGATGTTCAAGCTGGATTTAGAAAAGGCAGAGGAAGTAGAAATCAAATTGTCATCTGTTGGATCACAGAAAAAGAGAGGTCCAGAAAAACATTTACTTCTGCTTTATTGACTATATCAAAGTCTTTAACTGTGTGGATCACTACAAACTGTGGAAAATTTTTATTTTTATTTTTTTAATTTTATTATTATTATTATTGTTTAGATCTTTAATCCATTTGAGTTTATTTTTGTGTATGGTATTAGAAAGTGTTCTAGTTTCATTCTTTTACAAGTGGTTGACCAGTTTTCCTAGCACCAAGAGATTGTCTTTTCTTCATTGTATATTCTTGCCTCCTTTGTCAAAGATAAGGTACTCATAGGTGCATGGATTTATCTCTGGGCTTTCTATTTTGTTCCATTGATCTATATTTCTGTCTTTGTGCTAGTACCATAGTGTCTTGATGACTGTAGCTTTGTAGTATAGTCTGAAGTTGGGTTGATTCCTCCAGTTCCATTCTTCTTTCTCAAGATTGCTTTGGTTATTTGAGGTATTTTGTATTTCCATAGAAATTGTGAAATTATTTGTTCTAGTTCTGTGAAAAATACCATTGGTAGGGATTAGCAGCTTGGTAGAGATTGGCAGCTTGGTAGGGATTGGCAGCTTGGTAGGGATTGTATTGAATCTATAGATTGCTTTGGGTGATATACTCATTTTCATTATATTGATTCTTTTGATCCATGAACATGGTATATTTCTTCATCTATTTATGTCATCTTTGATTTCTTTCATCAGTATTTTATAGGTTTCTATATATATGTCTTTTGTTTCTTTAGGTATATTTATTCCTAAGTATTTTATTCTTTTCGTCACAATGGTGAATGTGATTGTTTCCTACTCTTTTTGTTTTCTCATTGTTAGTATATAGAAATGCAAGGAATTTTTGTATGTTAATTTTATATCCTGCAACTTTACTATATTCATTGATTAGCTCTAGTAATTTTCTGGTGGTATCATTAGGGTTTTCTATGTAGAGGAACATTTCATCTGCAAATAGTGAGAGTTTTACTTCATCTTTTCTAATCTGGATTCCTTTTATTTCTTTTTCTTCTCTGATTGCTATGGCTAAAACTTTCAAAACTATGTTGAATAGTAGTGGTGAGAGTGAGCACCCTTGTCTTGTTCTTGACTTTAGGGTAAATGCTTTCAGTTTTTCACCATTGAGGATAATGTTTGCTGTGGGTTTATTATATATGGCTTTTATTATGTTGAGGTGTGTTCCTTCTTTGCCTGCTTTCTGGAGGGTTTTTTTTTTTTTTTTTTTGTTTTTTTTTTAATCATAAATGGGTGTTGAATTTTTTCAAAGGCTTTTTCTGCATCTATTGAGATAATCATATGTTTTTTATCTTTCAGTTTGTTAATGTGGTGTATCACATTGATTGATTAGCAATTATTGAAGAATCCTTGCATCCCTGGGATAAAGCCCACTTGGTCATTGTGTGTGATCTTTTTAATATGCTGTTGGATTCTGTTTGCTAGAATTTTGTTGACAGTTTTTGTATCTATGTTCATCAGTGATATTGGGCTGTAGTTTTCTTTTTTGTGGCATCTTTGTCTGGTTTTGGTCTCCCTCATTGCAGGCAGATTCTTTACCATCTGAGTCACAAGATGCCTCAAAGTCGTCCTCTCTGTAACATGGTATTATGAGAAGAGTACTGGGTTAGAAGTCAGAAACAAATTTTTATCTTGTATTAAACACTGTGTGACCCTGAACATATTACTCAAACCTTGGACTGTTTTTTCATCCAAAAAAATAAAGAGGTATACTGGATAATCTCTCAAATATTTTCAGGACCTACAATTTCCTGTAAATCAGATTAGAGATAACACAGAAAGTTTCCTCCCCTCAAGAGTGATTTCAGAGCAGCATCAGGACTTGTACCTGGGTACAACTGAGTCACAATTCAAAGGGATACAAAGATGCAATGGCAGAAGAAAGAAATATTTGGTACTCCATAGGTTTCCATCTGTGGAAAATTTTTAAAGAGACGGGAATACCAGAGCACCTTACATGCCTCCTGAGAAATCTGTATGCAGGTTAGGAAGCAACAGTAGAACTGGACGTGGAGCAATAGTCTGGTTCCAAATCAGGAAAGGAGTACCTCAAGGCTGTGTATTGTCATCCTGCTTATTAACTTCTATGCAGAGCACATCATAGGTAATCCTGGGCTGGATGAAGCACAAGCTGGAATCAAGATTGCCAGGAGAAATATCAATAACCTCAGATATGCAGATGACACCACTCTTATGGCAGAAAGTGAAGAACTAAAGAGCCTCTTGATGAAAGTGAGAGTAGAGAGTGAAAAAGTTGGCTTAAAACAACATTCAGAAGACCAATATCACGGCATCCAGTCCCATCACTTCATGGCAAATAGATGGGGAAATAGTGGAGACAGAGAGACACTTTATTTTTCAGGGGGCTCCAAAATCACTGCAGATGTGACTACAACCATGAAATTAAGAGACGCTTGCTCCTTGGAAGAAAAGCTATGGTCAAAGTAGACAGAACCATGTTAATTCTTCTCTATTCCCACTGCACACTCATAAGTATAAAATGTCCTTCTGACTTCCTGCATAGTGACAGTCTTCTGTTGGAGCACCGGAAGTGATTTTACTTTCTGCATGCTAGACAAAGGCATTAAACTTAATGCAGAAAGCTAAGACTGGCATAAGTTCCACAATCGTTAGGTCAGACCTTGTCAGATCCAATGCCTCTGCAAAACTCTGTCTTCAAGCACTCATGGAGCACGGTTAGTAGTCAAGGGAGTTAACAGAGGGCCTAAGAGGCACCCCAAACACTTCTTGTTTTCTTCCTTGTCAAATAACCAAAGAGGAAATCTACCTCTTTTCATTAGGGTTATTACATCTGATTACAACACATACTGAGGGCTGATATTTGAAACTTGTAATAAACATACCCTTAGGATATTAACACTGAGCAAGATAAAAAGAAAAATATAAGTATGGCATATGTTAGTAACATAGTACAGGTCCACTCAAATAGAAATTTGAGTACATTTGAAAAATGTTCATTTGAAATTAACATAAATTTACTATCTGCTGTGCTGTTTTAAGAAAATAACACAAATGATAACTTACTAAAAAAATGTGTAATAGTCAATTTTGAAATTCAGACATGTAACTTAATAGGCATTCTTCATATATCAGATGCTATTGTTTCTTTATTTAACATCCTATAGAGACTTATTTTAAATACAAAGTAGCTCTTTGGATGCTGAATTTTGTATTTTTAGAGTTGTGTGATAACATGGATGGATATATACTTTGCTGTAGAATATTGAGTAGTTAGAATTGAGTGACCTATCACAGAACTACATGCAGAGTGTAAATATAAACTGATAGTATTTAGATACATACCTTTTCATTGGTGAGAGTGTCTTCCAAAGAGGTCTTCTGACCTTATTGTTTCCCATCAATTCCTCATGCCTACACATGCTATTACAATACTGATCCTTGGGTTCGGAAGATCCACTGGAGAAGGAAATGGCAGCCTACTCCAGTATTCTTGCCTGGGAAATCCTGTGACAGAGGATCCTGGTGGGCTACTGTTGTTGGGGTTGCAAGGAGTCAGACATGACTTAGAGACTACACAACAATAACAGTAGAATAAAAGCTGGTATTATTCAGGGAATAAGCAGCTGACTTAAGATTGAACTGTGAGTCTTGGGCCAGAAATTAGGCTTCCAAATCACTCAAATCTCAGATCACATAAATTTCCTCACTGTGTTTTCTTTATTTAATATGCACGGCCTCTGCTCAAGCCCTTTACTTCGGCCATTTCAGTATTTCCTTCTGAAGCCCTCACCGTGCACAAGAGAGAACTCAGCACAAACCCTGCCCTTTCAGATAATTTTCAGCTCATGTGACCAAGAATTAAAATCTGCTTTTAATGGTTTTATACATTTTAATTAGTCTAAAATTCTTTATTGAGAATGTCATTATGAAAATGGCCAGAACATTCTAAAATAAAGGTGTAGGACATTGCAAAAACTTAGATTCTAATACATTTTATCCACTCAGGTCTTAGTTTTCATGTGTAGAAATAACTGTTCTGATTATCAAAGTTGTCTCTGAGGATTAAATATGAATGCATTTATAAGTATTTGAACATTGTGGTTATTTTTAGCTCTTGATCAGAAATTGCCACTACCACAAAATGAGCCATTTTCCTTAGTCTGTAATTTGAGAAACTATAGACAGATGATCAAAATATTTTTAAAATGAATACATTTCTCAGGCCTTTACTCTAGATTAAGCTGCTCCAGCTGCTGCTCTTGTACCTGCCACTGATTTATCAAATCCTTTCTCTTATATTTAAATATTAGGAATTCGCCTATTTTAATGGCCAATACCAGCTGCTACAGAAAGCTTTTTTTAACCTCTCCAGCTGGATGGCATAAATTGATTCAGTATGTATGTTGAGAATTTATATTGTGCCTGACCCTGTGTCAGGGCTGTGTATTCTTTTTTGATCTCCCTTAGTATGTTTTCTGTGCCTTTTTTAGGAAACATGTCCTGCTCCCCCCTCAAATTATTTACTAAAGCATATGTCTCCTTTCTTAGTGTAGTGCATGAGCTCCTAAAAGCCACAGTTAGTACTTAATTTATGTTTGTATTTGCCAAAACATCTTTATAGTACTTCACAATGAATCCTTAATAGGAAGCTCTCAAATGTATCAATGAATGAATAATAAATGAATGTAATTCCTTAGCCTCATTTTCTTGATATTTCTGCCTCCAAGCGTAGCTCTTTTCTTATTCTTTTTCAACATATTAGAGTGACACTCTTAAAATGTAGATTAGTCATGTGCAATACAAAATTATGTGTTTACTAAGGTCATTTTTATAATTAAAATAAGTTTCCACCCACTTTTCTGACAATATCCTATTTCAGGCTTTTCTTTAGTAGTCTGCTCTTTAAATGTAAATGTTTCTTAGGGTTCTACTTTTGGACTTACTTTCTCTTGTTTTCCCCATACTTCTTTGAGAGATTTCACCCATTCCCATTTTCAGTTATACTTATTTAAGAATAAACTTCAAATCTCTAATTCAGATCCAGATCCTTCTCCTAAATTTTCTGTTTATCCCATTCCCTATAGCTCAAGATCACTTGGATGACCCAAGGAACATCCTGTTCAATATGTCCAAATCATCATCTCTGATACCTACTGCCTCGCCTGCAGCTCCACATTGGTTTACCTTTTGGAAATTTATTCTGCAATAAAATGATACATGGAGCTTCCAGTCAGTTGCCCAGGACAGATTCTTGGGCACTGTTCCTAATTCTGAATTTTCCCTTTTCTGCTATTAACACTGATATATTAATATGTCTCTGAAATCCACTCACCTCACTCTACTCTCAATGACACTTTACTACTTGCAGCTGTTATCATTTCTTTCAAATACGGCATTAATATCTACTAATTACAGTATGTTATTTCTCTGTGATAGACCCTGATCTCCTATCCTGTACCCCCATTAGACCAAGGAAATGTTCCTCAAGATAAAATCTGCTGATGAAGATCCTCTGCTTACAAGCCTACCACAGAGTCCCTACTGTGTTTAGAATAGCATCCAAACCCATTTATAATGTTTGCAAGGTCCTATTTAATCCACTATCTCTTCACTTCTCATCTCTCTCTTCACCAGTTCCCCCTAAGAGTGCTCACAAGTTAGTTCCTAGGACACATTTGCTCTCTCCTTTCCACATGTGACCCCCTGCCTGCTCCAGCTTCACTCCCACCCAATAGTGGTGCTGGCATATCCCTCCTCGTCTTTCAGATCTTAGACCCCATGTCACTCTCGCAGTCTGTGTATTCCCAATAAAGGACTTCTTGTTCATTATTTCCCACATTCATATGCTCTTCACTGAATCTTAGCTCTGTCTTTTATATTTACATTGTAAAGTTTCTCTTAAGACACTAAATGGTCCTGCATGATAGTTAACATTTCTTTGCATCTACAGATACATTTGTGTTGTTACTTGCTCAATTCATATGATTATATATATATATAATAATTTTTAAAACAGATTCTTTATGATCTCATATTGGGCTTGTGCATACTATTTAATGATTACTTATGGTTAGCATCTGATTTCAGTGTTGACCATCTGGTGATGTCCATGTGCAGAGTCTTCTCTTGTGTTGTTGGAAGAGGGTGTTTGCTATGACCAGTGCATTTTCTTGGCAAAACTCTATTTGTATTTGCCCTGCTTCATTCCACATTCCAAGGCCAAATTTGCCTGTTACTCCAGGTGTTTCTTGACTTCCTACTTTTGCATTCCAGTCACCTATAATGAAAAGGACATCTTTTTGGGGTGTTAGTTCTAAAAGGTCTTGTAGGTCTTCATAGAACTGTTCAGCTTCAGCTTCTTCAACGTTACTGGTTGGGACATAGGCTTGGATTACCATGATATTGAATGGTTTGCCTTGGAGACGAACAGAGATCATTCTGTCACTTTAGAGGTTACATCGGACCTCATGCATTTCGGACTCTTTTGTTTGGCCACCTCGTGTGAAGAGTTGACTCATTGGAAAAGACTCTGATGCTGGGAGGGATTGGGGACAGGAGGAGAAGGGGATAACAGAGGATGAGATGGCTGGATGGCATCACCAACTTGCTGGACATGAGTCTGAGTGAACTCCGGGAGCTGGTGATGGATAAGGAGGCCTGGCGTGCTATGATTCATGGGGTCGCAAAGAGTCAGACAAGACTGAGCAACTGAACTGAACTGAACTGTGGTTAGCATCAAATACATAGCTTATAATTTCAGTAGGTCACCATTTAATATTTTGGAAAGGGCATTTTTAAAATTATGAGAGATATACCAACTAAGGAAATAGCACTTCATTTCTGCCAAAATTTTCTTAGATCCTTAGAATAACGTGGGTGTGGGTATGTGTGCTCAGTCGCTCAGTTGTATCCAACTCTTTGTGACTTCATGGACTGTCGCCCACCAGGCTCCTCAGCCCATGAAATTTCTCAGGCAAGAATACTGGAGTGGGTTGCCATTTCCTTCTCCAGAAGATCTTCTGGACCCAGGAATCAAGAATAACTTTATTGTAGAGTAATTATAACTTTTCAAATTAACCTATTCTAGAATTTCCATCTGCAATTTTAAAATACATTTCAGCTTAAATACTGAAAGAATCTTTGTTCACTTTCCTGAAACAAACTGATGATCTACCTCCCAGCATTTCATAGCATGATCCTATACATTTTAGTAGGTTCAGAATAATTTGCACAAGTGTGCATGGTTAAAAAAATGACTAAAGATGAAAATATGTACATTTTGCCATTTTTCTCCTTTTGTTAGAGTAAAGCTGCTCTATTGTCCTTGAATAAGTCAGATTTCTTTTTGTATAGAAGACAAATGAGAATGATGATTTAAACTGAGGCAGACTAGCTTTTCCAATTGACAGCTATAACCTTGTATAACTAAATCTATCAGAGGCATCCTGTTATAGATAAAGTGCTGAATGTTTTCATTTCCTTTTTTGTAAAAGAGGTCAGAATGTCCAACTGGCAGTATCTTGGAGCCCAAGGGAGGTTTGTAATGTTATTCCCCATCTAGGAAGATGTATCAGGACTGTTTATTGAAACACAGAACAAGGTCTTGACCTTTTTGACTTTTACAAAACTTTACATAGGGATAGAGTAGAAAAATTCCTACTAAACTAAAGTAACTAGAATATATGTCAGGCTGACACATTTTGTGTGCTGTAAATCCTAGACTATGTTTAATTGAAAATATTTACTAATATTAACGAATGGTAAGATACTTTCACCTTTGTTCAGTAAGTTGCTAATATGTAAAAAATATAAATATCTTCCTGAATATAATTTGCATCATTAAATTACTGAATTGAATGCATATGACATATCAACAGTACTAAGGAATTTGATTGACAGATGCTTTTTATTTTAGTCACGAAAAACATATACCATTTCAGTAAATAACAAAAGGCTTTTTAAAGCTCACTTTAAAGAACACAAATTAACAACACTATGGAGAAAGTTTCCAGGATTCTTTGTTATGTACACATGAACCACTCAAAGTCAAAATATTGCTTTAAACTCATGAGGAAAATCAGGACAGAAGAAATACTGTTTTGAATCGCTACCAAAAAAAGGATTCAGGAGGATCAAGATCACAAAAATAACTAAAGGCGGCATTGCTAAGATAAGAAAATCAGCATTATGCCCTGCAAAGCAGCAGTGCCCTTGAAAATATAACAGCCTGGATTAGCTACAACTGCTACATGGTGAAAAACAGAAATCCTGAAAACAGTTTCTATTCTTTTACAGGAGCACTGGTTATAACTGAGTGTTACCAACAGGTGAGGATAGAAATTCATTTCATGGAAAATTTATTTTTCCTAAAAAGAAATCATCAATTTTTTTTTTTAAATAGGACAATAAGAATTAGGAAAAATAAATTTCTAGAATTTCCTCCCCCAAAAGATCATTATATCTCTTCTAAGCTGATAATGCATGCAAAATTTCAGCAATTTAACATAGAAAAAAATGCTATTGCAAACAGTTTCTACATCTTTTATCTTCATCTTCCTTTTAAAAAACTTAAAAAAGTTCCCTTTTGCATCTTAAAGAGTCACTCAGTCAAGTCCTTCTCTTGGTGACCTCCTGGACTCTATAGCTCACCAGTCTCCTCTGTTCATGGAATTCTCCAGGCAAGAATACCGGAGAGAATAGCTATACCCTTCTCCAAGGTATTTTCCTGACCCAGTGGTGTTAAAACCTGTGTCTCCCACATTGCAGACAGATTCTTTACCATCTGAGCCACTCTCAATTAAAATTTCATTGCTGTCATTTAGTTGCTGCTATCTCAAATGGCCTGTTTTTATAGTAAAGAGGCTTAATACATAAATTAATTGAATTTATCACATTCCATACAAAATTCTAAGCATTCCACAGGCAATTTTGGTCCAGAACTCTCAACCTTAAATATGACTCTAAATGACATTGCTTGTTTGGGATGTGTGGTTTCTTCTATTTTTATGGTATATGTTCTGATTGTACATACTGTAAAATATTGTTCATGAGTGAAAGTCAATTAGCTTGGGGGTGAATCTGGAAATCCAAAAGATATTTCAGGTCTATTTTTTATTACATACATGGGAGTTCTTAAAACCAAATAAATTATTTTTCTCTTTGTATAGAATGGCTCAGAAAAGAGAAATAAGTTAAATTGATGGTAAAGCAAATTATTGGAAAGTAAAGAGGTCAGACAGGTGATGTTTTCTATTAATAGCTAGAAAGTTCACTTTGTATTTTAAAGATAATTAACTACCTGAAGAAGTTTCATAAGTTTTTGAGCACTTATATCTTTGAATTTATGGAAGGTAAAATGAATTGTAAGTAACACTTGCAAATTTTGTGAAACTTATAGGTCCCATCAATATCAAGTTTATTTTCCCTGAAGCTATATTAATCTTTTCACTTTTGTCATATTGTTTGGATCTTCCAGTTTCCTTCAGTTTTTCAAATTTTATCCATCGTTATGGCCCCAGTTTTTATTTTTATTTTTCCTTTGCTCCAGGGAAAAGAGCAAAAGCTAAGTAGCTCTCTATTTTTATTACGAATATCATTCTCAAAATGATCAAAAAAACATTTACCAGAAATGTATGTGGTGTGTGCATGTGACCCTATCTTGATTTCTACTTTCCCTCCCAACTATATTGTAAGCCCTTTAAGGGAAGTGTCTTTATTGCATTTTTCTCTGTCACTCACGCTAAGATGCTGTTGGTAGTTTCTAAATATTTTTAATTGCTAGATTTATAAAACAAGTAGACCTTGGATTACTCATCTTAATGAATCCTACCTCAGCACATCAGGATGAATCTCACCAGGGTAGCAGCAACTCACTTTAAATTCAACATGATTTTAGTATTCAACAGCAGCTTTGCCTTGACCTTTCCTTGTAATTGCCTGAAGACATCTTCAATGATTACATGGTTCACTCTGAGGCATTCTCTGTTAGTGTCCTGTAAATCATTGATCTTATGACTAAAAAACCGAAAAAAAAAAAAAGTTTGCCACTGTTTTTTAAATAAAATGACTGGGTTATTCCATCCAAAATCAGGGTAGTTGTGTGGATGTGATATTTAACTTTATATGTCAACTTGTCTGGGTTATGGTGACAAGATGTTTGGTCCAATATTGTTTTGGATGGGGGTTTTGGGAACAGATTAACATTTAACTTGGTAGACTTTGAGTAAAAAATGATGTGATACATGCTTATCTTGCAAAAATGATTATCAAAATAAGGAATCCTTCACCTACCATAATTAACCATTTTGTTGCTGTTGTTGTTATGGTTAGATCATTAAAACTCTTCTTATAACAACTTTAAAGCATATGATACAACATTGTTAACCATGGTTACATGTTGTAATTAGATCCTTGGAACTTATTTGTCTTGTATCTGGAAGTTTGTACCATTAACCAATATCTTCTGTTTTGCCTACTCCTCAGGCCCAGGCAACTGATCTCTATTTCTGAGTTTAATGTTTGTAGATTACACAAGTAAATGTGACCATATAGCATTTTTGGTCTCTGACTTATTTCACTCAGGATAATGCCCCCAAAGTCCATGGTGTGGAATTTGGTGGGATTTCCTTCTTTTTATGATAGTTTATACATATATATATGTATAGTTTATATATGGTATATATACTATATATGATAGTTTATATATATGCAAAGTGATTGCTTATTTTTAAAAATGAATGAGAAATACAGGGGGTAGGCAATGGGCCGGTAAGGAAAGTGAAGATGATAGGCATTCTGAAAGAAAACTGATGAATAAGAATTGTACGTGAGTAACACAGGGTTGTTATGGGCTAAAATTATGTCCATTCACAGTTCATATGTTGAAGTCCTAATTCCTAGTATATATCATTGTGTGTCTGTATGGAGACAGGTCTTTAAAGAGGTCATTAAAATGAAAGCCTTAGGATGGACCTTAATCCGATGGAAGAGGAAATTTGGACATATGAAAGGACTCCAGGTATGCACACATGGAGGGAAGACATGTGAAGACCCAGTGAGAAGACTGGCCATTTGCAATGTAAGCAGAGACACCTCAGAAGAACAAAACAACTTTAGAACCTTGGACTTCTAGCCTCCAGAACTGAGAGAAAATAAGTGTCTGTTGTTTTAGCCACCTAGTTTGTGGGACTTGGTTATGGCAATAGGAGCAGACTAAGACCAGGTTATATGATTTCTGCTCTCTTTTGATCCTCCAGATGCATTCCACTCTACCCTTGTTTCACCAACAAGAGACTGACCCTCTCTACCTCAGCTCTGAATTTCTGGTTGGTGCCGAGTATCCAGCTCTAACTGGACTGCTATAATCTTTTATTTTCTTTGCTCCTTCCACTTTGATATTAGTAAAGGCCTTCTGATTTCCCATGTTCCATGGTGCCTCAGTCCCTCATGTTCATTTCTTTACAACATCCCTCACCACCTGAGATGAAGACTGTTCCTATTAGAACATGATTGAGAGAGGGGGCCTTGGGTATGTGGAGTTAAGTGTTGGGCAGAGAATATAAAGATAAAATGCCATTTGGGGAAAATGGATACAAGTATGTAGAATAATTATCCTAAATTGGTGGAACTAAAGGGGCTCTCAGTAAGGCGTTTTTAAGCTGGCCTGATTTATGTGGGGGAACTAATGAACTGAAAGGCTGCAAAGCGAGTTCACTTTTGTTTTCTCACCCCACTTTCACTCCTGAGATTGTCATGAGTCATAAGGTCTTACATATATATATATATATATTGGAGAAGGCAATGGCACCCCTACCCCAGTATGCTTGCCTGGAAAATCCGTGCATGGAGGAGCCTGGTAGACTGTAGTCCATGGGGTTGCTAAGAGTCAGACACGACTGAGCAACTTCACTTTCACGTTTTACTTTCATGCATTGGAGAAGGAAATGGCAACCCACTCCAGTGTTCTTGCCTGGAGAATCCCAGGGATGGGGAAGCCTGGTGGGATGCCGTCTATGGGGTGGCACAGAGTTGGACATGACTGAAGCAACTTAGCAGCAGCAGCAGCAGCAGCCATTCCCTTCTCCAGGATATCTTCCCAACACAGGGATCGAACCCACATCTCCTATAGTGCAGGCGGATTCTTTACCAGCTGAGCCACAAGGAAAGCCCCAAATGTATATGCATGTGTGTGTATTTAGCACTCTTGTATCAGTCAGTGTTCTTAGAAAAAAATGGCAATTATTTAGCTACTTCAAGAAAAAAAAAAAAATGGGACACATAGTTACTCAAGGAATCATCTGTGGGACCCTAGAACTAGGCTTGGAGGTTCCCCCAGGCCCTAAAGCAGAAACTTCTCCACTTTGGGTGGACCACTGAAGCCACATCTGTGCTTATACCACCATCCATGCAGGTGCTGTGGGCCCCCTGGGAGCTTGCTCCGGTGGCTTCTGTCTCCTGCACAGCCCTCACTTGGATGGATCTGGTCAGCATCTACCATTTTGCCATGATCAGTTCTGTGGTTTAGGGTTCTCTCTGTTTTTCTAGCCCCTAGGTTCATTTCCCCCTTACAACTACCCTTTCCTCTATCCCGAAAACCTTTCACCTTTTCTTGATCTGATTCTCTTCTTTAAACCCCATCCTGCTCCCAGGTCTTAGGCCAAATAGTACTGCCACAGGGAATTCTTCTCTGAACAAATATTTTTACTAATACCCAGTGATTCTCCATCCTTTTATCCTATTTTTCATAGCAGTTATCACCATCTGAAGGGCTTCCCTGGTGGCTTAGAAGGTAAAGAATCTGCCTGGAATGCAGGAGAACTGGGTTTAATCCCTGGGTAGGGAAGATCCCCTGGAGGAACATGGCAACCCACTCCAGTATTCTTGCCTGGAGAATCCCATGGACAGAGGAGCCTGGCAGGTCACAAAGAGTCAGATATGATGGGGTGACTAACACTTTCACTTTCATCACCGTTTGATACCACATGACTTTATTTTTATCAATTATGTTTTGTCTATCACTCCCTTAATACTTAAATTACATTAGATCAGTTCTAAATGACTGGATTATAGTTCTCTGTCTTGTTCATCTCTGTTCTCCTAGCTCTGAGAATAATGCCTGGCATGAATGGATGCTCCCAAAATTTTGTTGAATGAGTAAATGAAGTACTCTAGAGGCCCAGGGGAAGCAGTGTCTGACTCTAGTCAGCTGCCTAAGAGTGAGAGAAAGACTTCTCATGGGTGCTAACATTTGAATTAGACTATAAAGAATGAGGAGTGTTTCAGACAGAGATAGAAAGATATCAGACAGAAGGTAACAGTTGTTCAGAAGCCCAGAGTGATGAAAAGCACAGTGAGATGCTTAGTGAGTAGCTCAGGGTGCTAGGAGCAGAGAGTACATGTGAAATAGGAGCATTAGCCAACTCTAAAGGCTGCTGGGGGTCCCACTGTCAAAGTTCATCAGGTTTAAAGTGTATTTATTTGACATTAGGATAGAAGATTGAAGTCTTTAAAGTAGGAGTTTGATAGGAATAAATTTGGTTTAAGGCAATGATTCTTAAAGTGTGGCCTGTGTCCTTATTAGAGTTCTTAAGACACATTCAGGGGGTCTGAAAAGTTAATACTAACATTATTTGCCTTTTTCACTGACTTGTTATTTGTATTGATGTTTGAAATGCAACAATGAGTAAAACTAGGTGTCTTAGCCCACATCAACTTAGGAGCACCAAATTGTACTAGTAGTCTTTATATTCTTGCAGTTAAGAAGAAAGAGCCAGTGTCACTTAGGAATATCCTTGGTGAAATAATATACATTACTAATTTTTATTAAATCATGACTTTTCATATTCTGTGTTGGGAAATGAGACGTGTACATAGAGCATTTTTGATGGAAACCAATACTGTCTCAGGAAAAACTTTTTGTTAGAATATCTAGCTGAACTAGTTCATTGAAAATAATTTCTACTTGAAAGAATAACAGATATATGGTTATAAATACTTGGATGTTTGACAGATGTACTGCAAAAATAAATGAAGTGAGGCTGTCACTTCAAGTATTTGTTGCAAATAATATTTGTGTTTTCATAGAAATATTGGAATTTTAGAAAATTTGTATTTGCCTCTGATATCTTAATGGATTCCTAATACTTAAAGTCATTTCTGATGAGATCAATGGAATTAAAGAATGCTATTTATTTGTCTTTTATAATGAAAAGTGTCAACATTTCAAAGATTGGCATAATTCAATGAATTAATGATTTCCAAAAGACTATTGCATGATGCTAAAACAAATACTACATGGCAAAGTCCTTTAAAATGCAAGATAAATCAATGGGTTTTAATGGAAAAATTATAAATAATTAATATATTTTCATATTCAGTTATTATATCTACCCTTTAAGACTCTACAACTTGTTGAGTTTTGATGTAATATCAAAGAATATTTATAATTATTTGAAAAAAAAACCTTTTCTCCAATTATACAGCTTCTTAATCTATATTCTCTACATAAATTTTAACCAGATAAATCTCAAGACTGAATGCAATTCTAGATGTAAGAATCCCAGTAATATTCTCTTAGGCCATCTATGAAAGAAATTTGCAAAAGGTAAGATGAGGTGTTCTTGTTAACATAACTAAAGTTAACATATGATTAAAGTGTTATTGTTATTTTAAAATAAATTAGTAACTAAATATTTTATAGGTGTTTCAACTTTAATTTCTAGTAGAAGCACTCTATGACTCACCAGGTAAAGAATCTGCCTGCAATGCAGGAGACCCAGGTTCAATCCCTGGATTGGGAAGATATCCTGGAGAAGGAAATGACAGCCCACTCCAGTATTCTTGCCTGGAGAATTTCATGGACAGAGGAGACTGGTGGGTTAGTCCTTGGGGTCACAAAGAGTTGGACATGACTAAGTCAAAGCTATGGTTTTTCCAGTAGTCATGTATGGATGTGAGAGTTGGACTGTGAGGAAGGCTGAGCGCCAAAGAATTGATGCTTTTGAACTGTGGTGTTGCAGAAGACTCTTGAGAGTCCCTTGGATTGCAAGGAGATCCAACCAGTCCATTCTAAAGGAGATCAGCTCTGGGATTTCTTTGGAAGGAATGATGCTAAAGCTGAAACTCCAGTACTTTGGCCACCTCATACAAAGAGTTAACTCATTGGAAAAGACTTTGCTGCTGAGAGGGATTGGGGGCAGGAGGAGAAGGGGACGAGAGAGGATAAGGTAGCTGGATGGCATCACTGACTCGATGGACGTGAGTCTGAGTGAACTCCGGGAGTTGGTGATGGACAGGGAGGCCTGGCGTGCTGTGATTCATGGGGTTGCAAAGAGTCAGACACGACTGAGCAACTGAACTGAACTGAACTGAAGCACATTCCACATTCATGTATACTAACTGAAACCTAGGCACCCTGGAACAGTGTATTTGCTTTTTCAACAGCCTGTTAGGAACTTGGGTAAATCTCTCATATACTTAAGTTTGAGTTAACATGGTAAAAGGACCACCAGTAGAATAAATATTGATAGCCGACATAAATACAAATTTGTTGGGAGTCCTCAGTAATTTTTAAGAATTATAATGTGGTCCTGTTACTGGCATTTGAGAACTGGTGTTTACAGAAAGACATTCAGGAAAATAATTAGATAAGCATAGCATGTTTGAACTGAAAGTATTAAGGAGGTTGCTGGGGTAGTGATGTCTCCCTACAGAGAGAGACAAAATCATTAACTGCTGCTGCTTCAGGGAAAAGGAGGGGCAGGATTTGAAAGACTGAAAAATTTACTGTGAATGGATTTTTAAAGCTGAGCTCTAAAAAAAAAAAAAAAAAAAAGCTGAGCTCTTAGGTAAATGATGAGAATGCTATGAATTCAGAGAAGCTTTTTTTTTTTTTTTTTACATTCTTCTTACAAAATTTTAGAAATATTAAGCTTGGCAGGATTATTTTGATCCAGTTACTGAACATGCAGAGGATTCTCTTGAAGGAATGAGTGAGTGAAATCGCTCAGTCATGTCCAACTCTTTGGGATCCCATGGACTGCAGCCTACCAGGCTCCTCTGTCCATGGGATTTTCCAGGCAATAGTACTGGAGTGGGTTGCCATTTCCTTCTCCAGGGGATCTTCCCAACCCAGGGACTGAACTCAGGTCTCCCGCATTATAGATAGACGCTTTACCATCTGAGCCACCAGGGACGTCCTACTTGAAGGAATACTGGAGACCAGCTCATTTGGAAGACTCTCCTGTTGTTTGTGAGCAAGAATTTTAACCTGGTGTTTTTAATTCAAGCAATTTCTATTAACAGGGAATTCTGTATATATGGTAAATGTGGAGAAAGATTTTAAAACTGTAGCTTTCATTTTTCTTTATTGTTGTTGTTGTTTGTTTTAGGGCAATGTTTGTAAGGATATCCTAAAAGGAAAAGTTAAAACTAGGGTGGGACATGAGGTAAAGAGTGAGGTCTCTGTGGGTGCTATTTTCCCCTCTGAGTGCATTTGATTTAATCTTGGGCCCCAGTTACAGTCTGTTGCAACTATATGAATCCTCGTCCCAGAGGACTCCTCTCCTCTGCTTCCTCTGGCCATCTGGAACGGCCTCTCTGCACCTAATTGACTCCATGACTCTCCTTTTCCCATTTCTGAGCTTCCTGTTTCTTTTTTTTTTTTTCTTAAATCTCTGACCTCTCACCTTCCTTCTAATAAAATAATCACATTCTCTCTTCTTTTTCAAATGCTTAGTCATTCCCTGACTTTAATGTGGCCATTTGTAACCTTCTCAACCACCTTCCTAGTAATAGCTTGAGATGTCACTTATGAAATACCTTCTCATCTGATTCTTATGGTTTTATGTGAATTCATGGTCACCGAGTTAAACTCAGTATAAATGATGGCATGAAAAGGTAGCAGTGTTACCAATTTTTATAACCCAATGTACAAAGCATGGAGGACTAATCCTACTTTATAATCTTAATGTACTAAACAATTTATAAGGCATGTTTATCACTAGCTTATTACTAGTTTATCACTAGTTAACAATTTATCACTAGTATCTTTTGGAACTCACAATAGCCCTACACAGAAGGCAAATATTCCAGTGCTAATACTATTTCCTTATAACAGCAAGTGAAAAATATTTCATAATGTCTCAGATTATATTTTGCAGAGTTTCTAGGGCTCAGGTTTTCAAAGCCTCACTTTAGTGTTCTTTTCCCTAGTTCATGACATTCCCAAGAAACTCAGAAATTGTTTAAAATAAGATGGATAAAATGAGTGAACCATTTACTAAGGTACTAAAATATATTAAATAAATAAAAACTCAGTACTTTAAATTTCTTCCTTTTCATTACTCTGATTAGGTCATTAGCCCTAATTGGTGGTCATCTAGTCATTTTTCAGCACCTAATAATCTCAAAGGTGAGTCAGATCTTAAGAGCAGAAATGCCAAATCTATGAGAATAGTCCAAAGGAAAATAAAGATACACAGAATGGAGAAATTTATGTATGGAAAAAGATGAAAGGAACATGTGTATTTAATTGGCTCAGTAATAAATAATAAGATGAAAAGAATGCTATCAATATTTGAAAATCCTATATCTGAGCTCAAAGTTGTAGAAATGATAAAATATAATTAAGGAATAATCCAGTCTATTTTAGTTGGGAGAAAACAATAAAATCACCAAATAATGTCCTAGGGGAAACAGTAAATGTTGCTCAGTCACTTAGTCATGTCCAACTCTTTGCAACCCCATGGACTGCAGTATGCCAGGCTTCCCTATCCTCCTCTATCTCTCAGAGTTTATTCAAGTTCATGTAAACAGTATCATGCATTAAAAAAATAAGCTATCAAAGAATTTCATTTGAATCATAAATAATTCCCAAATTTGTACATCCTTCTGTCAGTTTTCTGGTAAGCATATTTGCCTGGCTGACATCTTTCTCTTGTGAACTCTTGAGACCACAGAAAACCCTGGATAAGTGCTCTGATAATGTTTTCTAATGATAAAATATGTTAAAGTTATACAAATTCAAGATTTTACTAGTGGACACAGCACAAACTATAAGTCACTGTTACCAAGGTACCTATATAAGAAGCTCTCTTCCTTATCTATGTATTCTTGGGGTATGTATTGGGAACAATGTCATGTCCTAGAATTAAACACCACCTGTGGGATCACTGGGGTATTCTGAAAATATCTGTTCACTCATTGAAGACTTAAAGGAATGGAGTGAGTGTGTTAGGAGCATGAATTGTGGTCTGAAATGCCAGGAGTGAGGCCTCTATGCTCTACTCTATGAGCAAGTGAAATTAGATGTGAATGTGTCTGGTGGTCAAAGTAAAGTCTGATGCTGTGAAAAACATTATTGAATAGAAACCTAGAATGTTAGGTCTATGAATCAAGGTAAATTGGAAGTGGTCAAACAGGAGATGGCAAGAGTGAACAGACATTTTGGGAATCAGTTAACTAAAATGGATGGGAATGGGTGAATTTATATTATATCTACCATCATATCTACTACTGTGGGCAAGAATCCCTTAGAAGAAATGGAATAGCCCTCATAGTCAACAAAATGCAGTACTTGGGTGCAATCTCACAAACGACAGAAAGATCTCAGTTCACTTCCAAGGTAAAGTATTCAATATCACAGGAGTCCAAGTCTATGTCCCAACTACTAATGCCAAAAAAGATGAAGTTGACTGGTTCTATGAAGACCTGAAGACCTTGTAGAATTAACAATGAAAAAAGATGTCCTTTTCATCATAGGGGACTGGAATGTGAAAGTCAAGAGACATCTGGACTAACAGGCAAGTTTGGCCTTGGAGTACAAAATGAAGCAGGGCAAAGGCTAACAGATTTTTGACAAGAGAATGCAAATGACACTGGTTATAGCAAACACCCTCATCCATCAACACAAGAGAAGACTCTACACATGGACATCACCAGATTGTCAATAGTGAAAACAGACTGATTATATTCTTTGCAGCTGAAGATGGTGAAGCTCTATACAGTCAGCAAAAAACAAGACCTGGAGCTGACTGTGGCTCAGATCATGAACTCATTGCAAAATTTAGGCTCAAATTGAAGAAAGTAGGGAAAACTATTAGGTCATTCAGGCATCATCTAAATCGAACCCCTTTTTCATTATACAGTGGAGGACAAATAGATTAAAGGGATTGTATCTAGTAGACACAATGCCTGAAGAACTATTGGCAGAGGTTTGTAACAGTGTATAGGAGACGGTGACCAAAACCATCCCCCAAAGAAAGAAATGCACGAAAGCAAAATGGTTATCTGAGGAGGCCTCACAAATAGCTAAGAAAGTAAGAGAGGAGAATGGAAAAGATACAAAAACTGATTACAGAGTTCCAGAGAATAACAAGGAGAGATGAAAAAAAAAAAAAAAAAAGCCTTGTTATGTGAACAGTGCAAAGAAACAGAATAAAATAATAGGGAAAAATAGAAATCACTTCAAGAAAATTAGAGATACCAGAGGAACATTTCATGCAAAGATGAGTATAATAAAGGACAAAAATAGTATGGACCTAACAGAAGCAGAAGATATAAGAAGAGGTTGCAAGAATACACAGAAGAACTATACAAGAAATATGTTCATGACCCAGATAACCACAGTGGTGTGATCACTCACCTACAGCCAGACATCCTGGAGTGTGCAGTCAAGCAGGCCCTAGGAAGCATAACTACTAACAAAGCTAGTGGAGGTGACAGAATTCCAGCTGAGGTATTTAAATTCTAAACGATGATGCTACTAAAGTACTGCATTCAATATGCCAGCAAACTTGGAAAACTCAGCAGGGGCCAGATGACTAGAAAAGGTCAGTTTTCATCCCAATCCCAAAGAAAGTTGATGCCAAAGATGGTTCAAACTACTGCAGAATTGCACTCATTTCACATACTAGCAAGGTAATGCTCAAAATCTTCAAGCTAGGCATCAATGGCACATGAAGCAAGATGGATTTAGAAAAGGCAGAGGAACCAGAGATCAAATTGCCAATATCCATTGGATCATAGAAAAGCAAAGAAAAACCAGAAAAACAACTTCTGCTTCATTGACTACCCCTTTGACTGTGTGGATCACAACCAATTGTGGAAAATTCCTAAAGAGATGGAAATACCAGACTACCTTACCTGCCTCCTGAAAAATCTGTATGCAGGTCAAGAAGCAAAAGCTTAAACTGGACACAGAACACCAGACTGGTTCCAAATTAGGAAAGGAGTACATCAAGGCTGTATATTGTCACCCTGCTTGTTTAATGTATATGCAGAGTATATCATGCAAAATGGCAGGCTGGATGAAGCCCAAGCTGGAATCAAGATTGCCAGGAGAAATATCAACAGCTTCAGATATCCAGATGATACCACTTTAATAGCATAAAGAAGGCTGAGCACCGAAGAATCAATGCTTTCAAACTGAGGTGCTAAGGAAGACTCTAAAGAGTCCTTTGGACAGCAAGGAGATCAAATCAGTCAATTTTAAAGGAAATCAAGCCTGAATATTCACTGGAAGGTCTGATGTTGAAGCTCCAATACTCTGGCCTCCTGATATGAAGAGCCAACTCAATGGATAAGACTCTGATGTTGGGAAGGATTGAGGGCAGGAGGAGGAGAAGGAAACAGAGGATGAGATTGTTGGATGGCATCACTGAATCAATGTAAATAAGTTTGAACAAACTCTAGGAGGTAGTGAAGGACAGAAAAGCCTTGCGTGTTGCTGTTTATGAGGATGCAAAAGTTAGACACGACTGAGCAACTGAAGAACAACAATAACAATTTAGGGAAGGGGATAAATGAAAAAAAAACAGATTTCTACTATTAAAGTCAAATTCTGGGGAGCAGAGACAAGATGGCATGTTAGAAATAGTTGAGCTCAGTTCTTCTCATGAAAACCCCAAATCACAACTAAATGCTGAACAACCATCAACAATAAAGATTCAAACCTTCCAAAAGAGGTATTCAAAAAAGGAGTTACAGTGAGACAGTAGGAGGGGTCCTTTTATGTTATAATCAAATCCCATACTCTCCAGTGAACCACACACTCGAAAATAATTGTATTGCAGAGGTTCTCCCATGGGAGTGAGAGTTCTGAGACCCTCATCAGGATCCCTAGCCTGGGGTCTGGCCTCAGTAAGAGGAAGCTGCAGAGCATTTGACTTTGAAGACTCATGGGGCTTGATCTTATGAGCACCACAGGAATGAGAGAAACAGAGACTCCATTCAAGGAGGGTGCACACAAGCTGTGATGTGCACGCGGGTCCAGGGCACAGCAGTGACTCCATACGAATTGGCCAGACCTACCTGGGGTCTTAGGAAATCTCCTCAAGAGGTGGGGTCGATGGTGGCTCACTGTGAGCCAAGGACACTAGTGGCAGAGGCCCTGGGAATACACAGAGACTGAGTTCTCCTGGAGGTCGTCATTTTGGCACTGAGATCTAGCCCCGTTAACAGTAGTGCAGGCTCAAGTGCTGGGACATCTCAGGCTGAACAACCAACAAAGTGGGAACACAGCCCTTCCTATTAGCAGGCAGGCTGACTACAGTTGTCCTGAGCCAATAGCCACCTTTAAACACACTCCTTGACACAGCCCACCCACAAGTGGGCAGGACCAGTCCATCCTACTGGCACAAGCCAATGGACCAAAGTCACCTATTTAGCTGATTTTTTTCCAGCAGAAACTCTATAGGCCGGAAGGGAGTGGCATGATGCATTTCAAATGGTGAAAGAGAAGGACTTATAACCAAGAACACAATACAGCAAGGCTCTTGCTCAGATTCAATGGAGAAATCAAAAGCTTTACAGACAAGCAAAACGTGAGAGAATTCAGCAATACCAAAACACGTTCCAACAAATACTAAGAGGACTTCTCTAGCTAGGAAAGAAGAGGAACAATGAGGAACAAGAGAAATACAGAGGAAAGCTAACTGATAAAGGCAAACATAGAATAAAAGTAGAAAAATCATCCACATACAAATATGATATCAAAACCAGCAACTGTGAGAAGAGAGATCAAATGCAGGATACTGGAAATGCATTTGAAATTTAGAGATCACCATGCTATAATATTAGAAGTCAACTACAAGAGGAAAAAAAAAAAACTATAAAAAGACACAAACACGTGGAAGTTAAGCAGCATGTTACTAAACAAAAAGTAGATCATAAATCAAAGATTAAGTAAAAAATATGTAGAGGCAAATGAAAACAAAACATGATTCAAATAGCAGTTCTAAGAGTTTATAGCAATAGAAACAATAAAACAAGAAAAATCTCCAAGAAACAATTTAGCTTTACACCTAAAAACCTAGAGAAAGAACAAACAAAACCCAAAGTTAGCAGAAAAGAAACCATAAAGATCAGAGCAGAAATAAGTGAAATAGAAATGTAGAAAACAATAGAAAAGATCAATGAAGCTAAAAACTGGTTCTTTGAAAAGATAAACACAATTGATAAACCTTCAGCCAGACTCATAAAGAAAAAAGACAGGAGAGGGCTCAAAATAATATAGTTAGAAAGAACAAGTTACAGTGGACATCACAGAAATACAAAGGATCATAAGAGACTACTCGGAGCAGTTATAAGCCAACAAAATGGACATCCTAGAAGAAATGGATAAATTCTTAGAAAGCTACAATCTTCCAAGGATGAACTGGGAAGAAATAGAAAACATGAACAGAAAGATCACAACTACTGTAACTAAAACTATGATTAAAAGACTCCCGACAAACATAAAAGTCCAGAACCAGGTGTCTTCGCAAGTAATTTCTATGAAACTATTGGAGAAGAGTTGACACTATCCTTCTAAAACTATCCCAAACAGTTGCAGAGGAAAGAACACTACCCAACTCATTCTACGAGTCTCCATCACCCTGATACCAAAACCAGACAAAGATACCACACACACACACAAAAAAAATTACAGGCCAATATTGCTGATTCATATAGATACAAATATCCTCAACAAAATACTAGTAAACCAAATCCAGCTATACATTAAAAGGCTCATAATCTTGATCAAGTAGGAGTTATCCCAGGAATGCAAGTATTTTTCAATATCTATAAAACAGTGTGATAAACCACATCAACAAATTGAAGAATAAATGTCATGTGGTCATCTCAATAGATGCAGCAAATCTTCTGGTGTGAGATCAACACACATTAATGATAAAAACTCTCCAGAATATGGATGCAGAGGGAACCTTCCTCAATATAACAAAAGCCAAATAATAACAAACCAATAGCTGATATCATACGCAATAGTGAAATATTGAAAGCATTTCCTCTAAGATCAGGAACAAGATAAGGATATCCACTCTTGCCACTTTTATTCAACACAGTTTTGGAAGTCCTAGCCATGGCAATCAGGGAAGATGAAGAAATAAAATGAATCCAAATTGGAAAAGAAGTAAAACCATCACTGTTTGCAGATGACATGATACTATACGTAGAAAATTCTAAAGATACTACCAGAAAACTAGAAGAACTCATCAATGAATTTGGGAAAGTTCCAGGATGCAAAAATGATACACAGAAATCACTTGCATTCCTTTACACTAACAATGAAATATTAGGAAGATAAATTATGGAAACTATCCCATTTACCATCAGAAAATTCACAAGGGATAAATGTTGGAGAGGGTGTGAAGAAAAGGGATCCATCCTTTCTACACTGTTGGTGGGTATGTACATTTTGTACATATGGAGCCACTATGGAGAACTTTATGAAAGTTCATTAAAATAACTAAAAATAGAGCTGCCATATGATCCAGAAATCCCACATCTGGGCATGTATCTGGCAAAAACCATAATACAAAAAGACACATCCACTGCAACAGTCATTGTGGTAGTACTTATAATATCCAAGACCTGGAAGCAATCTGAATATCCATTGAGAGAGGAATGATTTAAAAAAAAAAAAGATATGTTGTAAAGGAACTAACTAATGCCATTTGAAGTAACATGGATGGATCTAGAGATTATAATTTCAAATGCAGTAAATCAGAGAAAGACAAATATGATATCACTCATATGTGTAATCTAAAGAAAATGATAGAAAAGAACTTACATATAAAACAGAAACAGACACATAGTTTGAAAACAAAGTTAGGTTGGTTATCAAAGGGAAAAGTGGGAAGATGAATAAATTAGGAATATGAGATTAACATATACACACTACTATATATAAAATCACTTTTCCGATTCATTTCAGAGGTAGCCATTATTTTCAGATTCTTTTTCCATTAGGTTATGGTAGATTGAGTAGAGTAACCTAATGGAAAAAGAATCTGAAAAATAATGGCTACCTCTGAATGAATCTGAAAAGTGATTGATACATCACTTTTCTGTACACTTGAAAGTAACCCAACATAGTAAATCAACTATAGTCTAAAATAACAATTAAATTATAAAAATAAAGGAATGGAATGTGAAAATCAGTTTTCTTGCTCTTGAATCAAGTTCACATTTTTGTATTTTCTTTTATATGCAGTAGCTTCTTCTCTTTTCTTTTTCTTTTCAGAAAGCAATGTTTGAACTTTTCTAAATCTGTTCTTTCCAAATACTCAACAAGCCCTTGTTTCAGATTACATTAGTAGGTCCTCTTGTGTTATCTATAATAACAAACCATGGTCTTTGAGGATTATTTATCTTTGTAGTTATATGACATAGAATACAAATTTGATTGGGATGGAGGAAAGATGGAATAACCTTACCATTTCTGTTTACCTTTATGCCCAACAATTTTGATGCTGTTTATGCTTTATAAATAAGTGTACTCATATTTTATTCCAAATTAATTGTGTTTGGCCATACAGTAATATGCTCATGAATTCATGGCATGCCAATTTATTTACATACATATTTAAGGTACTTGAGATAGAGAAATAAATCATATGCTTTCTCTCCTCCAGATTAGCTCATTGTCTTCAAATTTATAGAATACTTATCACATCATGTTATCATTATGTGTCTCTAAGCAGAAGGATTGTATATCACGAGAAGATACAGAATAGAGCAACTAAGCCAGTCCAGGTAGCAGAGAAGTCTCCCTTGATAGAGTATACTGTTTCAGTGGTAGCTTCTATTTATGTAACAATTTCTGGCTGACAAAATGTATTCTCATTTGGTCATTTTGAAAATATCTGTGGCATAGAGATTATCCATTGCTATGTTTTGCACTTCATAAAGTAGATGTATGACAGTTTATAAAACTAGTTTAAGATCACACAAAGGACAATGCAATGAGAATTTAACCTACATTTTCTGTGTAGGTAGGAGTACAAAATTCTTCTCTTGTGCCGGGTCTAGAAGCCATCTCTTTAGGCTTTTCTAGACTCCATGGTTTTATCATGGCTAAAGATAATACTACCTCTCAGAGGCCCTTATCTAAATGAAAACTGAAGAAAAACAATTTCTGCCTGTGGCTCACATTTTCACCAGAGGCGCTGCTGAGATGTTCTTAGCATTGATAGTAGGTGCATTCTAAAGAAAGAGTGGGCAACTTCCACCCATTTTTCATTCATTTACTTTATACTCACCTAAGATGATCGTCTACTTTTCTTCATATGCGCCCTGACATCCACCTTAACAAAATAAACATTCAGTCCTGTGCTTCAGCATGCCCTCTCTTTATTACTTCCCCTAGTGAACTGGTGGCCTGACCTGCATATAAGTTTCTCAAGAGGCAGGTCAGGTGGTCTGGTATTCCCATCGCTTTCAGAATTTTCCACAGTTTATTGTGATCCACACAGTCAAAGGCTTTGGCATAGTCAATAAAGCAGAAATAGATGCTTTTCTGGGACTCTCTTGCTTTTTTGATAATCCAGCAGATGTTGGTGATTTGATCTCTGGTTCCTCTGCCTTTTCTAAAACCAGCTTGAACATCTGGAAGTTCACGGTTCATGTATGGCTGAAGCCTGGCTTGGAGAATTTTAAGCATTTCTTTACTAGCATGTGAGATGAGTGCAATTGTGCAGTAGTTTGAGCATTCTTTGGCATCGCCTTTCTTTGGGATTGGAATGAAAACTGACCTTTTCCAGTCCGGTTTCTTGAGAAACCTATATGCAGATTAGGAAGCAAAAGTTAGAACTGGACATGGAACAACAGACTGGTTCCAAATAGGAATAGGAGCCTGTCAAGGCTGTATATTGTTACCCTGCTTATTTAACTTCTAGGCAGAGTACATCATGAGAAATGCTGAGCTGGAAGAAGCACAAGCTGGAATCAAGATTACTGGGAGAAATATCAATAATCTCAGATATGCAGATGACCCTACCCTTATGGCAGAAAGTGAAGAGGAACTAAAAAGCCTCTTGATGAAAGTGAAAGAGGAGAGTGAAAAAGTTGGCTTAAAGCTCAACATTCTGAAAATGAAGATCATGGCAACTGGTCCCATCACTTCATGGCAAATAGATGGGGAAACAGTGGAAAAAGAGTCAGACTTTATTTTTGGGGCTCCAGAATCACTTCAGATGGTGACTGCAGCCATGAAATTAAAAGATGCTGACTCCTTGGAAGGAAAGTTATGACCAACCTAGATAGCATATTAAAAAGCATAGACATTACTTTGCCAACAAAGGTCTGTCTAGTCAAGGCTATGGTTTTTCCTGTGGTCATGTATGGATATGAGAGTTGGGCTGTGAAGAAAGCTGAACGCCAAAGAATTGATGCTTTTGAACTGTGGTGTTGGAGAAGACTCTTGAGAGTCCCTTGGACTGCAAGAAGATCCAGCCAGTCCATTCTAAAGGAGATCAGCCCCAAGATTTCTTTGGAAGGAATGATGCTAAAGCTGAAACTCCAGTATTTGGCCACCTCATGTGAAGAGTTGACTCACTGGAAAAGACCCTGCCTGATGCTGGGAGGGATTGGGGGCAGGAGGAAAAGGGGATGACCGAGGATGAGATGGCTGGATGGCATCACTGACTCAATGGATGTGACTCTGAATGAACTCCGGGAGTTGGTGATGGACAGGGAGGCCTGGCGTGCTGCGATTCATGGGGTCGCAAAGAGTCGGACACGACTGAGCGACTGAACTGACTGACTGAACTGAGCGACTGTGACTGAACTGGTGAACTGTAACATTATTTTTTTCATTTTGGGTAAATGTATAGTTCTGAAGAAAGCCTAGAGGGAGATCTACTTCCAGTATAGAACAAAGAGAAAAAGGCAAGCTGGCCATTATAGCTCTATGCCTGACTAGAGAAATGCATCAATCATTTTCTAAGTAAATGAGTAAAAATATATAAAAATTTAGTTGAAAGAAGTGTACTTAGTATCTGTTTATACAACTCTTTAACCCTCTGAAGATTCATTATTTCCCTGTTGGAGGAAGAGAGAGCCAAATAGTCGAGAGCTGTAACTGACTGGGCAGGTGGTAATCTTCACTTTAAGCTTCATAGGCACCAGTTTTGAAACTGGACACCAGTATTTCATATTTCTTTTTATGCAACATCCTCATGTCTGTATTCTTACTCATAATACCCAGAGATTTCACCCATTGGAATATGCAGTTTTTCATCATGGAACCTGTCATCCTGAACTGTCACTGAACAGTTGGGTTGAATGTCACCTCCACTCTAGAAGAGAGATTAAATGGCATTTTAATACAAGTGCTAAGTGTCTGGGGCAGTACAGGTATTTTTCAGTGGCTGAGAAAATGATGCGACTATAGATTGCCTAAGTGAAACAGATTTGATAGAACAGTTTCAATTATTTACCCAAAGAAAGATTTTGGACCAAATGCAGCCTCATCAAATGCAGTTCACTGAATTTGTCAGCAGGTGTAAATGTAGTGGAACCAAGAACTGCAGACCATGTAATTTGAAAATGTTCATAATTCAATATACTTGGAAGACTATAGACAGGGGCTAGCCTTGTTGAATAACCCATGATTAAAAATATTGTAGTTTTGGCTTAAACTCAAAGGATAGAGAAATTATTACTGTTGTGCTTTGCTTTAAAAATGAAATTAAATGCATGATGTGCAATGTAATAAATAATTCACATATGTTTTGGGGCAAAATTTTCTTTTCCCCTAATTTAATTAGCTGAAAAGATAAAACTAGATATAATTTCTCCAATTTCTTTACCTATCTTGACCTTGATTAAAAATTGTTTTCTCCTATTTCAAAAGTGCCTTTAATTATTTAATCACTCAACAGATATCTTGAATACACAATAGTTGTCTGTCCTCCATAGAAAATATACCAACACTAACATACTGGTGATAATGGTAAGAATCACTATATTAATAAATGGTTGTCGTCCTTCCTTGAGAATAAAGTAAGCTGAGTGAACTTACCAATAAATTCTAAAATAGCAAAGAATGTGAAAAAAAAACAAACATCTATCATGCCTGCTATTAGCATGAATATCAGCTAGTATCACATTATTCATCACAGGAAAATTTCTGAATTGCTTTTCACTTCTAAATAAATAAGCTAAGTAAAGATTCTTTAGGTTCCACTGAGCAAAAGTCTTTTGATTTACGAAATGATATCAATCTACAAATCTAGCACTTCCCAGGATTGTCATCATTAAATGCATAGTTATAAACACTGGGACTAGGTTATGAAAGAATAATTTGAAAACAGCAAAAGAAACTCTTACTTCTACTCTGACCTCTCGAAACTTAGAATAACTGGCATAGGTGAAAATTTATCATAGCCTAAGAAACAAACTCCCTAATCTTTATAGCCATGGCTGATTCATGTGAATGTATGGCAAAAATAACCACAATGTTGTGAAGTAATTAGCCTACAATTAAAATTTTTAAAAAATGTGAGAGCCCAAAGTGTACATGTATTACTATTGATAGAAAGATGGTGCCCAGCGTCACTGCCTGCACACTGTCCAGGTTCAACAAAAATAAACCTTGTTGCACTCAGGAAATAGGTGAGCTTCTACACTGCTAGTGGGAATGCAAAGGATTCTATGCCTATTGAAGGAAATGTGGCAATATCTAACAAAACCACATAAGTGTTTATCTTTTGATACAGTGACCCTGATTTTGTAAATTGACCTTGAAAATATATCACATCAACAATGGAAAAAATATATTTGCACACATATATAGGCCCATAGACATAGAAAATAAACTTATGGTTACCAAAGGGAAGGAAGCGAGGCATAAATTAGGAGTTTGGGATTAACATATACACCCTACTATATATAAAACAGATCACCAACAAGGACTTACTATATAACACAGGGAACTATACTCCATAGTTTATAATAGCATATAAGGATAAAGAATCTGGAAAAAAATAGATACATATGTTGTCAGGCTTTTGAGAATAATAAACATCATTTTCCCAATGCTGGGAAAGATTGAAGGCAAGATGATAAGGCAGCAATAGAGGATGATATGGTCGTATAGCATCACTGACTCAGTGAACATGTGTTTGAGCAAACACTGGGAGATAGTGAAGGACAGGGAAGCCTAGCATGCTGCAGTTTGTGTTGCTGGGAACCAGGCTTATCATTGTGAAAAAGAGACATTCAAATATAGAAAGGGAGATGATATTTCTATAGATTGGAATGGAAGGATTGGTATGAACTCTTTTCCTAAAATACACATTTGTATTTGCATATGTATATCAATATGTGCATATAAATATATGCTACTGTGTTTATATTGGGTATATACTAATGCATGTATTTCTTAGATAAATCCACCTACTTGGCCAAGAAGTAAAGATACTTAAGAGCAGTTAACATACCTTGTGCTGAGGTCTTAGTCTCTAATACTATTTGTCACTAAAGAGAATGAAGACTTCAGAGGAAAGGCTTATTTCAGAGTTGGGACAGAGTAGGTACAAGATGATAAGGCTCATTTTGCTGTATCAGAGCAAAGGAATTTCCCCCAAAATGATCAGATAATGACACAAGGACATAGAAACCAGCTGAAAGGGACTCCAACAAATCAACTTAGGACAGTTTGGACATTAAAATAATTAAGAACAGTAAAATAATCACAGAAAAATAGATCATCCTTAACACATATGAACAAGATGAATAAACAAATAAATAAACAATGTAGAATGGAGGCTTTTTGCTTACAACAGAAAGTAATGGTTTCCTGACAAAGGCAGAATATAATCATTATTTTATAACCATCATGCTAAATTAGATCAAGCAAAATTCATCAATGAATGCTAAAGCAAGGAAAATTTTTGATGATAATCAAGATATATACATGAACTTTCAATATCTCCCCATGGACTGCTTATTAGTTGCAAGAAGAAAACAACAATTATACAGTGAGAAAATCAAATAACACTTGGAGCAGGTGGATCACAATTAACACAACTAATAAGAGAGAGATGGTTATATGTGGCTCTAGAAGTGATGCCCAGAGAAGGACACAACTATTCAATAGTCCAGCAGAGAATGCAGATTCTTACTTTAATCATGAGGAATGAAAGTCACTCAGTCATGTCCAACTCTGAGACGCCATGGACTATATAGTCCGTGGAATTCTCCAGGCCAGAATACTGGAGTGGGTAACTTTTCCCTTCTCCAGGGGATCTTTCTAACCCAGGAATCAAACCCAGGTCTCCCACATTGCAGGCAGATTCATTACCAGCTGAGCCACCAGGGAAGCCCTTAATCATGAGGAAATATTAGCCAAATACTCAGTGAGAACCATTCTTCCCCCAAAGGAGAGGTTATCTTCTTCAAAATATGTCTATATAGATAGAGTAAATGTAAAATAGTGAAATGCTAATGACAGGTTCAGTACATGAAGAATATAAGGCTATTCTGTGTATAATTTTTATTTTCACAAAGTTTTATTGCCTTGATCTAATTTCCAAATCAAAATTTAACAAAAAATTATAGTCTGATAGTCAACACTTCCTGTTCACAAGAATAAGCAACAAGAGAGGATTTTCCTTCATTGAACGAATTTCTCTTTGTTGACAGGAGAAGAAAACCAGGATGATCTGAGATTAAAGACATACCAATCTGCCCCAAAATAAGAAATAATAAACAAATTGAAAAATGTGACTTGAAAAAAGCTATATATTTAAGCTAATTGAGAAGAATAATTTAGGAAATTTCTGATTAATACTATGGTTAGAAATTTTTGATAAGATATTAAAATTTTCAGATATTATATAAACAGAGTAATCAGAGGATAAGAATGTAATTCATGGAAATCCAACATACGTTTGCCAAAATTAAACAGAATAGGAGACCTGGAAGATAGACTCAAGTAAATCTTTTATACCAAATGACAAAACTTCAGAGATGAAAAACCTAAGAGAAAACTTAGGACATACGATACAATACAAGAAACACGAAATTTAACCTTCTTCTAATAGCTTTCCCAAAGGGAGCACAAAGAAAGTTATGATGTATGTGTGAGACTGGGAGAAGAGATCAAACAAATAACAAAAAATTTCCTTTATCTGAAAAAAAAGTTTCATAACCTTGAAGACATCTACTGAATGCCTAGCACAATGAGTGACAAAAATCCATATCCAGACCTATCACAATGAAAATGTAGAAGACAAGGAGTAAAGAAGATAATGAAATCTTCTGAGAGATACATCGAACAAAGAATATACAGATTTCATATAACAGACATAAAATCTTTCATAAGATATTAAATTAGCAAAAGATGCCAGAGTACAATATAGCATTGCCTTCAATATTTCAGGAGAAATAAACTTGTATCCATTCACCCTTAAATGTCAAATAAAACATGGGACGATAGTTGTATTTTCTAACAATTTACCTCCTTCAAATCAATTTTGAAATCTCAACTTCAGCAAAACTGAAAATGAGAATTTAAGTAAGAGTGTTTCAAGAGACTTGAACAAGAAACAACAGTTAAACTAGATCAGAAGTTAAAATAAATTTCCAAGATTGTTTCCATGCATAAGTTCAAGAAAATAAGTTTATGTTCAGAAACAAAGTAGATTACATTATACAGAAGTACAACTTTCTTTAACCAGTAAGAAAACATAATAAATAAGCAGAAACTCTAGGTAAATGAAAAACCTATGCAGTACATTTGTGGTCTAACCTTAGAAAAACAGGACCCAAATGCATAGTTTTAATACAGGAGGGCAGTTATATGAATTATAATCAATGCACAGTTGTGTAAACCAACTCCACATTCAATATACGGAACTGTCCCTTCACACCCGAATTACTCACTCATCCTGTCCAGTTTTAGTCAACTACTTTCCCATTCTTAATGTCTAGGAAACACTGATCAATGCTTTTCTCTGAAAGATTTGCCTTTTTAATTATGCTAAGTGAAGTAAGTCAGACAGAGAAAGACAAATAGTGTATGATATCACTTATCTAAACTTTTTTCTTTTAAAAACCCAACAAACTTATAGAAAAATGATTAGGCTGTGGGTAGGGGGAGGGGGAATTGGAGGAAGGTGGTCAGAAGGAATATACTTCCTGTCATAAGATACATAAGTACAAGGATTATAATCTATAACATGACACCTATAGGTAACAAACACTACTCTATGATATATAGGGAAGTTGTTTAGAGAGCAGATCCTAAAGAGTTATTGTCATAAGGAGATTTTCCCCTTATTATTCTATGAGATGATGGACGTTAAATAAACCTATTGTGGTAATCATTTCACAATATATGTAAATCAAATCATCATGCTGTACACTAAACTTATACAGTGATGTGTGTCAATTATTTCTCAATAAAACTGGAAAAAAAATGCCTTTTCCTGGACATTGTATAGAATATGTAACCTTTTGGGCCTGACGTCTGTCACTAACCATAATGTATTTGAGATTTATGTCTGTTATTGCAGATAATAAGAACCTATTCTTTTCATTGCTCTATAGGATGGACATACCACATTATTTGTCTATCCATTCACCAGCTGAAGGACTTTCTCATTGTTTCAAGTTATTAGCATTTGTGAATAAAGCTGCTAAAACATTTGCATACCAGTTCTGTGTGTACACAAAATTTATTTCCCAAATGATTTATGATGCTGAGCATTCTTTTGTGTTTATCATTTGTATGACTTTGATGAAGTGTCTGTTAAAATAGTTTGTCCATTTTTATTGGATTATTGTTGGGTTTTGAGAGTTCTTTATGCTGAGTACAAGTCCTTGGTCACATATGTGATATGTAAATCTTTTCTCCTAGGATTTGGCTTATTTTTCTTTCACTTAAAAGGAACAAAACATAGTTTTATAAAATCCAGTTTTTCCTTTTGTTGTATCTAATAATTGTTCCTCTAACCCAGGTATCTGAATATTTTCCCCTATCTTTTCTAAAAGTGTTATAGTAGCACCTTTTACATTTTATTGTTGTTCAGTCACCCAGTCTTGTCCGACTTTGCAACCCCATGAACTGCAACACACCAGGCCTTTCTGTCCCTCATCATCTCCTAAAGTTTGACCACATGTCCATTGCATTGGTGATTTACATTTAGCTCTGTGATAAATTTCAAGCTAATCTCAGTATAAACTGGAAAGCATAGAGTTAAGATTCACTCAAAGATTGAGAATATCAATAATGATATGATATCAGACTATGGGTTCTATAGATAACTATGGAGAAGTTTGAGAGATTGAGGAGAGATGGAGGTTTTATTTGGATTAAATAGTAGAAGAGAGTCATAGGAAAATATGAATCCTGTGGTAAGTGACCACACAGTGTGTTGTATTTCTTGTATTCAGTGTGTAAACTATGAGGTGAAGTAGAGGTATTGATGGTCTTTTCTAGATATTCATGTGTACAGTGATGAGCATTCAGATATTCTAGAATCAGTTCATGTGACACACAGATCATTTCTGCCGTGCCTAAGTCCTCTGCCTGAAACTTGAATCTCTCCTTTTACTTCCTAGCCAGAAGAGTTACAGAAAGAGCCTGAGTCATTCCTTTGGTCATTTGCCAGATGGGCATTACCTTATTGCCACCATTATCTGCAGAGAAGCCCTACATGATCGAGTTGGCAAAATAGACCCATAGCGGCTCTTTGTTCCTCAGTGGCTAACTTCAGGGCATGCTCACACTCCGCAACAGTACAGGTGTTAAGCCTCTCAAAGACAGAGTTTGATCAGGAGGCAATGGAGAAGGAGAGATCTAGCAGATGAATGCATCTCCTTCCAATCCCTGGTTCAGAATATTCAAACTACTATGTAATGCAATGGTTTCTTATAGCCTTTCTGAAGATATTCCATGAGGCAGTACAATGAGTTGCAGTTAGTTACCTTGACTAGCTAGCTAGGTAAATATCTTCATGTATTTGCTCTCCCTTCTTCCCTGCCATACTCCCCTTTCCCCCTCACAACTGATTCTCTGGGAGTGCATTCTCTGATAAAGGGTTAGCGTGTAAACATTTGCTTCATACTCTGTTCTAGAAAACACAGACAAAATTAGTGAATGATGGAAGAGAAGAAAGGGTTTTCATCAAGAGTGAAGGAATTCCCTAGAGCCTTATTTAATCTCTTATTGAAAAGGGCTGTTGAAGGGCCTGAACCATCGCCTCTGGAAATCTCAATTCAGTTTGGTCATTCAGTCATGTCTGACTCTCTGCCACCCCATGGACTGCAGCACACCAGGCTTCCTTGTCCATAAGCAAATCCCAGAGCTTGTTCAAACTCATGTCCATCGAGTTGGTGATGCCATCCAATCATCTCATCCTCTGTTGTCTCCTTCTCCTCCTGCCTTCAATCTTTCCCAGCATCAAGATCTTTTCCAATGAGTAAGTTCTTCCCATCAGGTGGCCAAGGTATTGGAGTTTCAGCTTCAGCATCAATCCTTCCAATGAATATTCAGGGCTGGTTTCCTTTAGGATTGTCTAGTGGAATCCCCTTGCACTCTAAGGGACTCTCAAGAGTCTTCTCCAAAACCAAAGTTCAAAAGCATCAATTTTTTGGATCTCAGCTTTCTTTATTGTCTAACTCTCACATTCATACATGACAATTGGCAAATCCACAGCTTTGACTAGACAGACTTCTGTTGGCAAAGTACTGTCTCTGCTTTTAAACATGTTGTCTAGGTCGGTCACAGCTTTTCTTCCAAGGAGCAAGTGTCTTTTAAATTCATGGCTTCAGTTACCATCTTCAGTGATTTTGGAGCCCCCAAAGTAAAGTTTCTCACTGTTTCTATTATTTCCCCATCTATTTGCCATGAAGTTATGGGACTTGATGCCACGGCCTTAGTTTTCTGAATATTGAGTGTTAAGCCAACTTTTTCACTCTCCTCTTTCACTTTCATCAAGAGACTCTCTGGTTTTTCTTCACTTCCTGCCATAAGAGTGGTGTCATTTACATATCTGAGGTTATTGATATGTCTCCCAGCAATTCAGCTTGTGCTTCATCCAGTCCAACATTTCTCATGATGTACTCTGCATATAAGTTAAACAAGCAGGGTAACAATATACAGCCTTGATGTACTTTTTTCCTGATTTGGAACCAGTCTGTTGTTCCATGTCCAGTTCTAACTGTTGCTTCTTGACCTGCATACAGATTTCTCAGGAGGCAGGTCAGGTGGTCTGGTATTTCCATCTCTTGAAGAATTTTCCACAGTTTTTTGTTATTCATAGAGTCAAAGGCTTTGGCATAGTCAATAAAGCAGAAGCAGATGTTTTTCATGAACTCTCTTGCTTTTTTGATGATCCAACAGACGTTGGCAATTTAATCTCTGGTTCCTCTGCCTTTTCTAAATCCAGCTTGAACATCTGAAAGTTCATGGTTCATGTACTGTTGAAGCCTGGCTTAGAGAATTTTGAGCATTACTTTTACTAGCATGTGCGATGAGTGCAATTGTGCGGTAGTTTGAGCATTCTTTGGCATTGCATTTCTTTGGGATTGGAATGAAATCCCAAAGTGGCCAGTTCTGTGGCCGCTGCTGAATATTCCAAATTTGCTGGCACGCTGAGTGCAACACTTTAATAGCATCACCCTTTAGGGTTTGAAATAGTTCAGCTGGAATTCTATTACCTCCACTAGCTTTGTTTGTAGTGATGCTTCCTAAGGCTCACTTGACTTCACATTCCAGAATGTCTGGCTCTAGGTGAGTGATCACACCATTGTGGTTATCTGGGTCATGAAGATCTTTTGTATAGTTCTTCTGTGTATTCTTGCCACCTTCTCTTAATATCTTCTGCTTCTGTTAGGTCCATACCATTTCAGTCCATTTTTGTCCCCATCTTTGTATGAAATGTTCCCTTGGTATCTCTCTTTCCCATTCTATTGTTTTCCTTTATTTATTTGCAGTGATCACTGAGGAAGGCTTTCTTATCTCTCCTTGCTATTCTTTGGAACTCTGCATTCAAATGCATATATCATTCCTTTTCTCCTTTGCCTTTAGCTTCTCTTTTTTTCTCAACTGTTTGTAAGGCCTTCCCAGACAGCCATTTTGCCTTTTCGCATTTCTTTTTCTTGGGATGGTCTTGATTCCTGTTTCCTGTACAATGTCACGAACCCTCCACCCACAGATCTTCCAGGCACTATGTCTATCAGATTTAATCCCTTGAATCTATTTGTCACTTCCTCTACATAATCATAAAGGATTTGATTTAGATCATACCTGTATGGTCTACTGGTTTCTCTACTTTCTTCAATTTAAGCCTGAATTTTGTAATACAGATTTTATGATCTGAGCCATAGTCTGGAAACTCAGCCAATGGCTATTTAGAGATTGGCAAGCATCAAAGTAACGGCTTCCTTGGTGGCGCATCTGGTAAAGAACCCATCTGCAGTGCGGGAGACCTGGGTTCAATCCCTGCTTTGGGAAAATCCCATGGAGAATAGAAGATACCCATTCCAGTATTCTGACCTGGAGAATTCCATGAACTGTATAGTCCATGGGGTTGCAAAGAGTTGGATATGACTGAGTGATTTCACAAGCATCAAAGTGGACAATAGTATCAGTACATGTCACATGTAACCAGAAGGAGACACATTGATATGCATATATATAGCACACCTTTCTAAAAGAGCAAATAACATTTAGGGAGAAAAATATTACAACATGGGGAAAGGGAATGAGACTCATGTCCCACTGGAATGTAAGTTGAAATAAAGGTTCTCCCTAAAGAAAAAAGTATGCAGTGTAGTTGGGGTATTATTATTTAAATTCTTTGCAGATGGAACATTCTCCTGGATAGATCACATGCTGGGCCTCAAAGTATGGTAAATTAAAGAAAATTGAAATCATTTCAAGGATTTTTTGCAACCATAACACTATGAGATTAGAAATCAACTACCAAAAATACCCTATTAAAAAAACACCAAAAATGGAGGCTAAACAATATGCTACTAAACAATCAATGGATCACTCAAGAAATCAAAGAGGAAATAAGAAAAATACCTAGAGACAAATGAAAATAAAAACACAATGATCCAAAATTGATGGGTCACAGCAAAAGCAGTTTTAAGAGGGAAGTTCATAGTGACACCATCATACCTCAAGAAACAAGAGAATTCACAAATAAACAACCTAACCTTACAGGTAAAGCAACTAGAGAAAGAATAAATAAAACCCAAAGTTTATAGAAGCAAAGAAATTATAAAGATCAGAGCAGAAATAAATGAAACAGCTGAAGAAAAGAACAGAAACGATCAATTAAATTAAAAGCTTTTTCCTTAAAAAGATAAACAAAATTGAAAAACCTTTAGTCAGACTCATCAAGAAAAAAAGGGAGAGGGGTTCAGATCAATAGCATTAGAAATGAAAAAGAAGTTACAATGGACACCACAGACATACAAAAGATAATAAGAGACTACTATAAGCAACTCTATGCAAAAAAAAAAAAAAAAAACAAAAAAAACTCACATTCTTTGACGTGTTCTATTTGCTGACATGCCGAGTTTTATGTAAGAGGGTAGTGATATAAAACTTGTTTCTTGGAGTAGAAGAGTCATTAGAAATAAATTTATTCAATGCTAATAATTTCCACAGAATCATGATAAATATTTTATCAAGGTATATACTTAACCTATCTTCATCTCATTAACCCTAATACCAAAGTGACCCCTAATGCTAAAAATGTTGACACAGTTACATGTTTCTAGAACTACATTCCAGTAAAATTATCGTCTACTTCTCCACATTACTTTTCTATACTTGGAAGCAAGGTATGTCATACCTAGCATTTTAATCCAATACCCACTTATCAGCTCATGGTCTTTAGGTAACAGGTCCGGACTTAAGGAAGCTGGTCTGGTCTGATCCTCAGGGTCTTACAAGTGGAAATCAGGTGCCAGCAGGGCTCTGAGGAACGTGCTTGAAAACTCACTTAGGCTATACAGAACCGGCTTCTTATGGCTATAGGCTTACAATCCTGTTTTCTTGCTGAGTGTTGGCTGAGGTGATTTCAGATCTAAGAGGGTACTCATATTCCTTGCTGCTTGTTTTCCACTCCAGCTTCAATGTTTGAAGTTTCAAAGCCAGTTTGGTTCTTCAAGTGCTCACCTGATTAGGCCAGGACCAAGGGAATGGCAACCCACTTCAGTATTCCTGCCTGGAGAATTCCATAGACAGAGGAGCCTGGCAGGCTACAGTGCATAGGGTCACAAAGAGGCAGACATGAATGAGTAACTACACTTTAACTTTCAAGGAGGATAACTGTTGTTGTTCAGTCACTCAGTTGTATCCAACTCTTTGTGAACCCATGGATTGTAGCATGCCAGTCTTTCCAGTCCTTCTCTATCTCCAGGAGTTTGCTCAAGTTCATGTCCATTGAATTGATGATGCCATCCAACCATCTCATTTTCTGTTGCCCCCCTTCTCCTCCTGCTCTCAATTTTTCCCAGAATCAGGTTCTTTCCCAATGAGTCAGCTCACAGGATAATCTTCCTTCACAAATCATATCACAAGTGTGAGATGTCAGCACATTTACAGGCCCATCTACACTAAGGATGGAGGAGTTTGGAAAAGAATGTGAGTCCCTGGGATCACCTTAGAATGTGACCTACTACCCTGAGTCATATAGGTAGGGCACTGGAGCAAAAGCATTGTTTTTATAAGTTCAATTAGAGCAAAGAGAAGTTCAAGTTTTCTAAAGCCCTTTGAGAATATTGGGGGTGAATCATACCTAGTGAGATCCCACCACTGTGGGCAGTCTCAGTGAAAGCCTAAACTACATTGCCTTTGTAGTTCAGAGAAGAAGATGGGTCATGTAAAAAGAAACAGAAGGTAATTCAAGTATAAGATAAAGTATGTAAATGAAATTAGAAAAATAAAAAGCATTGTCTTTTGTGGTTTTTTTCCTCTCTTGATTCCTTCCATTCTACTTTTTGAGGCTTCCTGAGATTTGACATCTCTCTCCTTCAAAAGTGTGTCTTTTATTGAACCATCTATGACCAACTCAATTTTAACTGGATAATCACTTAACATGAGTTAAGGAGGGCTTATAAAGATGCTCACTTTATGCCTGCCAAAATAAAAGAGTCCTTGAAAAACTTAATCAGAACATACAAATTTGTAAAGATAATGGTGATGATTGGAGCTGCTGGTGTTTTATGTAGATTGGAACTTTATTTGTTAAATAAACTGGACTCAGCTTGATGCTGGAAGGAAGCAACATAATTCTTTTTACAATTTCTATTTTTAATCAGCTCTGTGGGGTGTACCTTTCCACCCAGAATGAAATCTAAGGCAACCTTTTGGCTCTTCTTGACACCCTCAAATAATATATTAATGGTTCTATTTTTGAAATAATAAAAATTCTTCCAGTCCATATAATGTAAAAGCTACAAACTATCATCCATCTTAAAACTTCCCTCTTGAGCTTTCAGATAATTTGTGATCTAGTTATTACAGCTGTATAACAAATTACTTCAAAACAGATCTGTCTAAAGCAACTATTTTATCTTGCTCATTGCTTTATGTATCAGTAACTTGGGAAAGACTCAGCTGGGCAGTTTTCACTTAGGTTTTTTATGCAATTATGGTTATTACTGGCTGGGATAGTAACCTTCTAAAGGCTCATCTGGATGGATAGATGTCCAAGATGGCACATTCACACCCTGCTGGCAGTTAATACTGACTATTTCCTGTGTGCCCAGCTATGGCTGTTGAAAAGATGCCCACATGTAGCTGTTACTTGTGGCTTGAAAACTGGGCAACTGTTTTGAGTTCAGAGGTTAAAAAATAAAATAAAATGGAGTAACCCAGAAGACAGCTGAAAGCTGTGTTGCACCTATCACTTATAACTTAGCCTAAGATGTCATATAGCTTCACTTCTGTCAAATCCATTTGATCAAAAAAATTGGAAGTCATACAATTCAAAGAGACTGATTATCCTACTTCTTGACTACAGGATATTAAAGAAATTTGTGGTCATAGCTTAAAACCATGAGAGCTCCTTCTACAAACAGACATCTTGTCCACCAGAACAACATATATTGACCTCATGTTAGTGGAAGTTCAGCTGTTCCCAAGGCATCCTGTCTGCTCTTTTTAACCCCATACACCAAAGGACCAATGAGACTAATCTAACCATTATCAATCTACACATTCACAGAAATTCAGAAGCTGCAAAGAGAAATCCTGTAAGCACTTCTCTTGACTTTAGACGATGGAAGAGCATCCTTCTACAATGATGTATGGTGTGTGTGTGTGTGTGTGTGTGTGTGTGTGTGTGTGTGTGTGTGTACACTGATGCTACTACACTAATAACCCTTTCTGAAGAAATCTCAGTAAGAATGTTTTTAACCTTCATCTTGGCCTTTACTAATTCAGGCTTGAGTGGTGATGGCTAAATGTCCTTAGACTGGTTTAAAATCTCTTATCATCCTTGAACTAAATCTGGCATTCCCTTGAAATAGAAATAGCATATATCAGTCATTACAATATCACATAACCAAACTGTACTTCAATTATCCAGGCTCCTTATTTTTTTTTTTTTATACAAAAACTTAAAAAATATCTAGTCCACCAGACTCCTCTGTCCACGGGATTTCCCAGGCAAGAATACTGGAGTGGGTTGCTATTTCATTCTCCAGGGGATATTCTCAACCCAGGGATAGATTCTGTGTCTCCTACATTACAGGTAGATTCTTTACCACTGAGCCACCTGAGAAATCCAAAGTATCTAACACTGCTTCTTAATAATACAGCATTTTTGAGCTCTGCTAGTTTTCTGGTAACATCTTTAGCATTTTCTACGTATCAATGGATTCAGTAAAGTTGCAGAATACACAAAAATATCTTCCATTCTGATATAATAACAACAAAAGATCAGAAAGAGAAATTAAGGAAATAATCTCACTTAACCATCACATCAAAAGAATAAAATACCTGGAATAAATGTACCCAAGGAGGTAAATGGGCTTCCCTAGTGGCTCAGATGGTAAAGAATGTGCCTGCAGTACAGGAAACCCAGGTTTGATCCCTGGATTGGGAAGATCCTCTGGCGAAAGGAATGACAACCCACTCCAGTATTCTTGCCTGGAGAATTCCATGGAGGGCCTGGTGGGCTATATAGTCCAGGTCACAAAGAGTTGGACATGACTGAGCAAATAACACTTTCATGAGGAGGCAAAAGACCTATACTCTGAAGACTGTAAGACAACAATGAAAGAAATTGAAGACGGCACAAGCAAAGAAAATGATATAACATATTCTTGGATTGGAAGAATCAATATTGTCAAAATTACTATACTATGCAAGGCAATCTATAGATTCAATGCAATCTCTATCAAACTGCTCATGCCATTTTTCACAGAAATAGAATAAAAGTCTTAAAATGTGTATGGAAGCACAAAAGACCCCAAATAGCCAAAGCAATCCAGAGAAAGAAAAACAGAGCTTAAGGAATCAGGCTGCCAGACTTCAGACTACACTACAGCCATCAAGACAGTATGGTACTGGCACAAAATAGAAGTATAGATCAATGGAACAAGATAGAAAGCCCAGAAATAAACTAACTCACCTTTGGTCAATTAATCTATGACAAATGAGTCAAGAATAAACAACGGAGAAAAGACAGCCTTTTCACCAAATAGTGCAAGGAAAACTGGATAACTACACATAAAAGATTGAAATTAGAACGTTCTCTAATACCACTCACAAAGATAAACTCAAAATGGATCAAGGGTCTAAGTGTAAGGCTGGACACTATAAAACTCTTAAAGTGAAATATAGCCAGTGTACTCTTTAACAGAAATCACAGCAATATATTTTTGGATCCACCTCCTAGAGTAATGAAATTAAAAATAAAAATTTAAAAAGGAGATCTGATTACACTTAAAAGCTTTTGAACAGCAAACCATAAACAAAAAGAAAAGACAACCCAGACATGGGAGGACATATTAGCAAATGAAGGAATCAACAAGGGGTTAGTCTTCAAAATGTACAAACAACTCATGCAGTTCAATATCAAAAACCAAACAGTCCAATCAAAAATGAGCAGCAAATCTAAATAGATGTCTCTTCGAAGAACACATGCAAATGGCCAAAATGCACATGAAAAGATGCTCAATATTACTAACCATTAGAGAAATCCAAATCAAAACTACAATGAGGTATCACCTCACATCAGTTAAAGTCGGAATGGCCATCATCAAAAAGTGTATAAAAAATAAATGCTGGAGAGGGTGTGGAGAAAAGGGGCCTCTCCTACTCTGTGGATGAGTACATAAATTGGTACAGCCACTATGGAAAACAGTATGGAGGTTCCTTAAAATTAACTAAAAATAGAACTACCATATGATCCAGCAATCCAGCTCCTCAGAATATATCTCAAGGAAAACACAGTTTGAAAAGATGCATGCACTCCAGTGTTCACTGCAGCAGTGTTTATAATAGCCAAAATGCAAAAGGAGCTGAAGGAATTTTTAAAATGTGGTACATATATATAATCCAATGTTGCTCAGCCATAAAAAAGAATGAAATAATTTCATTTGCAACCACATGGATGGGCCTAGATATTATCATACTAAGCGTAGCAAGTCAGATATAGACAAATAACTTGTCATATCATTCTTATGTTGAATTTAGTTTAAAAAAATGATATAAGTGACCTTATCTGCAAAATGAGAACAGACTCACAGATTGGAAAACTTGTGATTATCAAAGGGAAAAAGTTTGGGGAGGAATAATTTGGGAGTGGATGGACATACACATACTACTATACATAAAGTAGATAACCAGCAAGAAGCTATTAGACAACAGAGGGAACTCTGCTCAATATTTTATAGTAACCTATATGGGAAAATTAGAAGTGGTCAAACAAGAGACGGCAAGGGTGAACATCAACATTCTAGGAATCAGCGAACTAAAATGGACAGGAATGGGTGAATTTAACTCAGATGACCATTATATCTACTACTGGGGGAAGGAATCCCTCAGAAGAAATGAAGTAGCCATCATGGTCAACAAAGGAGTCTGAAATGCAGTACTTAGATGCAATCTCAAAAACGACAGAATGATCTCTGTTCCTCTCCAAGGCAAACCATTCAATATCACAGTTATACAAATCTATGCCCCAACCAGTAATGCTGAAGAAGCTGAAGTTGAATGGTTTTATGAAGACCTACAAGACCTTTTAGAACTAACACCCAAAAAAGATATCCTTTTCATTTTAGGGGACTGGAATGCTAGATAGGAAGTCAAGAAACACCTGGAATAACAGGCAAATTTGGCCTTGGAATGTGGAATGAAGCAGGGCAAAGGCTAATAGAGTTTTGCCAAGAAAATGCACCGATCATAGCAAGCACCTTCTTCCAACAACACAAGAGAAGACTCTACACATGGACATCACCAGATGGTCAACACTAAAATCAGATTGAAAATATTCTATGCAGCAAAAGATGGAGAGGCTCTATACAGTCAACAAAAACAAGACCAGGAGCTGACTGTGGCTCAGATCAAAAACTCCTTATTACCAAATTCAGACTTAAACTGAAAAAAGTAGGGAAAACCGCTAGATCATTCAGGTATGACCTAAATCAAATTCCTTATGATTATACAGTGGAAGTGAGAAATAGATTTAAGGGCCTAGATATGATAGAGTGCCTGATGAACTATGGAATGAGGTTCATGAAATTGTATAGGAGACAGGGATCAAGACCATCCCCATGGAAAAGAAATGCAAAAGAGCAAAATTAATGTCTGGAGAGGCCTTACAAATAGCTGTGAAAAGAAGAGAGGTGAAAAGCAAAGGAGAAAAGGAAAGATATAAGCATCTGAATGCATAGCTCCAAAGAATATCAAGAAGAGATAAGAAAACCTTCTTCAGCGATCAATGCAAAAAAGAGAAAACGAACATAAAGGGAAAGAAGCAAAATTAATGTCTGGAGAGGCCTTACAAATAGCTGTGAAAAGAAGAGAGGTGAAAAGGAAAAATATTAGCATCTGAATGCATAGTTCCAAAGAATATCAAGAAGAGATAAGAAAACCTTCTTCAGCGATCAATGCAAAGAAAGAGAAAACGAACATAAAGGGAAAGACTAGAGATCTCCTCAAGAAAATTAGAGATATCAAGGGAACATTTCATGCAAAGATGGGCTCAGTAAAAGACAGAAATGGTATGGACCTAACAGAAGCAGAAGATATTAAGAGGTGGCAGTACACGGAAGTACTGTACAAAAAGATCTTCATGACCCAGATAATCATGATGATGTGATCACTAATCTAGAGCCAGACATCTTGGAATGTGAAGTCAAGTGGGGCCTTAGAAAGCATTACTGCGAACAAAGCTAGTGGAGGTGATGAAATTTCAGTGGAGCTGTTTCAAATCCTGAAAGATGATGCTGTGAAAGTGCTGCACTCGATATGACAGCAAATTTGGAAAACTCAGCAGTGGCCACAGGACTGGAAAAGGTCAGTTCTCATTCCAATTCCAAAGAAAGACAATGCCAAAGAATGCTCAAACTACCACACAATTGCACTCATCTCACATGCTAGTAAAGTAATGCTCAAAATTCTCCAAACTAGGCTTCAGCAAGACTTGAACTATGAACTCCCGGATGTTCAAGCTGGTTTTAGAAAAGGCAAAGGAACCAGAGATCAAATTGCCAACATCTGCTGGATCATGGAAAAAGCAAGAGGGGTCCAGAAAAACATCTACTTCTGCTTTATTGACTATGCCAAAGCCTTTGACTGTGTGGATCACAATAAACTGGAAAATTCTGAAAGAGATGGGAATACCAGACCACCTAACCTGCCTCTTGAGAAATCTGTATGCAGGTCAGGAAGCAACAGTTAGAACTGGACATGGAACAACAGACTGGTTCCAAATAAGAAAAGGAGTACGTCAAGGCTGTATATTGTCACCCTGTTTATTTAACTTATATGTAGAATACATCATGAGAAATGCTGGACTGGAAGAAACACAAGCTGGAATCAAGATTGCCGGGAGAAATATCAATCACCTCAGATATGCAAATCACACCACCCTTATGGCAGAAAGTGAAGAGGAGCTAAAAGCCTCTTGATGAAAGTGAAAGAGGAGAGTGAAAAAGTTGGCTTAAAGCTCAACATTCAGAAAACAAAGATCATGGCATCTAGTCTCATCAGTCCATGGGAAATAGATGGGGATACAGTGGAAACATTGTCAGACTTTATTTTGGGGGCTCCAAAATCACTGCAAATGGTGATTGCAGCCATGAAATTAAAAGACTCTTACTCCTTGGAAAAAAGTTATGACCAACCTAGACAGCATATTCAAAAGCAGAGACATTACTTTGCCGACTAAGGTCCATCTAGTCAAAGCTATGGTTTTTCCTGTGGTCATGTATAGACGTGAGAGTTGGACTGTGAAGAAGGCTGAGTGCTGAAGAATTGATGCTTTTGAGCCGTGGTGTTGGAGAAGACTCTTGAGTCCCTTGGACTGCAAGGAGATCCAACCAGTCCATTCTGAAGATCAACCCTGGGATTTATTTGGAAGGAATGATGCTAAAGCTGAAACTCCAGTACCTAGGCCACCTCATGAGAAAAGTTGACTCATTGGAAAAGACTCTGATGCTGGGAGGGATTGGGGCAGGAGGAGAAGGGGACGACTGAGAATGAGATGGCTGGGTGGATGGCATCACCAACTCGATGGACGTGAGTCTGAGTGAACTCTGGGAGATGGTGATGGACAGGGAAGCCTGGCATGCTGCGATTCATGGGTTGCAAAGAGTCAGACATGACCGAGTGACTGAACTGAACTGAACTACATGGGAAAAGAATCAAAGAATATATGTGTGTATATATGTGTGTATACATATATACATATATATAACTGCATGTGTGTATATATATATATATATATATATATACATATATATACAACTCAATCATTATATTTTACACTTGAAACTAATACAATATTGTAAATCAACTACACTGCAATAAGGCTTTTTTAAAATATATTTTTATATGAAGAAACCATCGCCTCCAAATTTGTTGCATTTTCTGTCCTCTTCAAAAACAGTTTAAATGTTTTATTTATGATAGAAATATGCATATGAGCTTCAGCAAGCAAAAGTGAAGGCTGTCAACCATTCAAGTTGTCCAATGCCAGGAGCATCTTTTGTTTTCTGCATACAATTTAAGTCAAACATTTATCTCCATGAAGCATTTAAGAACACCTATTTAACAGCCATGATTCAGAAGTGGGAAGTAAAAGAGAAAGCCTCAGCCTTGAACAGGAACACTTCACTCTTTCTGGCCGTGTGCTATGGTCTTTTCTTTGAACTTACAACATTACTCTCTTCTAAAGGAATCCTTTTTTTTTTTTTTTTAAGACCTTTGGAAAATTTCAATCATATAGTGGTTTTAGTCGCCAAGTCGTGTCTCACTCTTGTAACCAACCCCATTGATTGTAGCCTTCCAGGCTCTTCTGTCTATGGGGTTTCCCAGGCAAGAATATTAGACTGGGTTGCTATTTCTTTCTCCAGCCAGGAGTTTTAATAGACAGTATCTTAATAGAAGATTAGATGTACTTTTAAAATTTTTGTTATATTAAGATAAAAGTTTATTAGAGCCATACAGTGTAATAAATGACTCATTATTATATTGGAGATTTATCTGAAATTAGAATAAGCATGGATAGTCATATCACTTATTTCTTTTCTAAAAATTCAATACAGACTGCACAAGGTATGAAAACAGAAAACAGTCAAAGAGCACCTCACATCCCCCATCTTTACAGCTCCCTAGAGCTTTACAACATATGCCAAGGAGACTCCCACAGTTTATGCTGATCACATTAGCCCATGATACCTAAAGTCGTCCCTGTTTTAGAGTAGTTGGTTTAGAATAACTTGGTACTAATAAATAAAAAAACTACATATGCAAGAAATATTTTTCAAACTTTAATTTATCTAGAATGTGTATCATTTAATATTCAAGAACGATGAAATGATTCCCAGAGAGGAATTCCCACTGATTAACTTTAAAATTCTTGCAAAGCAATGGAAAACATATTCAAGCTAAATGACAGAACACTTTCCTCTTGGGTTCCTAAACTCATATTAATAATGTGACATTGGACATGTATGAATAATTTTTAGTGTTGCTCCATGCAATAAACTTTATGTAAGGGGAAAAAGGTATGATTCTATCCTCCAGAGATTTGACTTTAGAGGATGACACATTATTGATAGTTCATAAAGCTGAATGCTTCTGCTGATGGTCATAGGCCTCTGGAGAACAGGCAGAAGTTGCTATTATCATCTAGCAGGAAGATTTGATCATCACCAGTCTCCTTTTCTAAGAGTGTGTCAGAATGACTGAACAGATTCCTACAGATTAGTTCCCTTAAACATTCAAGAGGACCACAGTTGGGAGATCCATTTGAAAAGAGAAATCTTGTAGCTGTTGCCATTGTGAAGTAGCTATGTATCACTTTTATTAACTTCAACCCTACTGAACACTATTACATCATGGTGTGCATATGCATGGCCATCAAAATTATTGTATCACAATATAACCATGCCAGAGTCCTTTATTATTTCATGAGCAGAATCATGTTGCACAGAGATAGCAGGAAAGAAAGCAAGCTTCTATTTGCTAAGACTGGTAAAGAAAGGTTCCCAGCAGAGAGATTGCTTTCTAGTCCCTCCTCATCTGGAAACTTTCAATTCAGATACACTATTGGGGTAGGGTGATTTAGGTATGAGGCTTCCCAGGTGGTCCTAGTGGTAAAGAATCTGAAAGTTAGGTATACGGAGTAAAACATACAAAGGAGAGGAGACTACAGAGAAGAAAATAAAAATAAAAGAAAGAAAGTGTAACCAAAGCCAGATACACATGGAAGATGCATTAAATCATAATATCAATGTGTGAGAATTACACAAAACCCAAAGTCCTTATGGGAACTGTTTCACCATGAATTGAGGGTCATGCATAATGCTGTTTGTTTCAACTGAACTTTCCTTCAGAAGATAGTAGGCAGAATTCATCTTACTGTTGCATGTAATGGTCCTAAGAGGTTTGCTCAAATGAATGGCTTCTACATTAACTTTCAGCAATTGCATTAGAAATAAAAGCTTATAAATTGTCCTGTGTGCTTCATGAGTATTTGTACACTCATAAGTTGTTTAGACATCTCCCAAGTGGTCTACTTATAATGGTGTTTTACAGGACACATATTTTCTTTGCAGAATACTCAGAAGACATATCTGGTCCAGTTTATCTGTCCAAAGTATTATAAACAATATATAATGGGGGTCTTATGAATTATTATATGCAGTTTCAGTCATTTAAAGTTAATGCATTGTGATCATTGGCCTGGGACAGTAAGAGAAGTTTAAAAGTCAGCTTCTTACGGGTATATTTGAATTGAGTGGTGTGTGTATATGTATGCTTACAAGTACATATGCATGGGTGGTGACACGTAAGGACATCTATTAAGCTTAATATTTTAGCACCATATATTAGTCTTTTTAAAAACATGACAGCAGATTTTTATTCATTATAATGTTACTTGGATTTTTCTTTTCACCTTGTATTTCAGCTTATTTTTCACATGACACCTACATAGAACTAGTAGAAGGTATAATAATGTAGGTGGAAAGAATTTTTAATCACAAAATTCAAGTATTTAAATATGTAACTTCCTTTTATTTCTAAAATGGAACTAGATTCAGTCTGGTTTATTCATCTCTGCTTGAAGGATGTCTGACACAATGGAATACCATAGACTATGTGGCTTATAAACAACAGCTTTTTCCCTCACAGTTCTGGAGTTGGGAAGTCTGAGATCAGAGTACAAACACAGTTGAGCCCCAGAGAGAGCCTTCTTCTGGGTTTCCAATTGCTAACTGCTTTCTGTGTCCTCACATGCGAGAAGATGCAAGGAAACCATCTGGGGTATCATTTATAAAGGCATTGGTTTTATTCATGAGAGCTCTGCCTTTATGACAACCACCTTCCAAAGGCTCCTCCAAATACCATCTCATTGAGGATTAACTCAGCATAAACTTTCATGGAAACACAAATATTCAGTCTATATCAGAGGGGAAAATTTAACCTTGTATTATCAAGGTGACTAATTTTTAGTTTAAAACTCTGTTTCAAAGGGGAAAGGAGGAAGAAGGTATAAATTAGGAGTCTACGATTAAAATATGGACACTACTATATATAAAACAGATACCCAAGAAGGATCTACTGTATAGCACAGTGAACTGCACTCAATATCATAATAATCTATCATCAATAAGGATCTAAAGTGATCTGAATCACTTTCCTGTATACCTGAAACTAATACATCATTGTAAATCAGTAATTTTTTCCATTTAAAAAAAAAAAAAAGTCATTTTGGCAGTGTAGGTTTTCTCCTCACTGTTCCAGATAGAGGTTTTCTCCTCACTGTCCCTCTCCTTCTCCTTAGGATGGTCTAAAAGTTCTGGCAGCGTCCAGGGATAAGCATATACATCTCATATTGCATGGCAGAGTTGCACCTCCACTGCCCTTTGTTGAAATGGATATTTCTGCACATGATCCTGGTTGTGTCCTAGCATCTATGGCCAGCATCTGTGTTTCTACTAGGGCCTCCAATTTCCAGATCACACAATTTGTTCAGTTCTTGTCCCTAGGCCCTTGCTTAGCACTGCCTCACTTCCAGGAAACAATAGTTTCTAAAGAGTTCATTTTTCTCTATATTAGATTCCTTAGATTCTTAAATAGTCTAGTGAGAAATCTGATTTTCCAACAGGGGCCTATAGGATAGATTCAAAACGTATGAATCTACTTTTTTTTTTAGTACAGAGGTCTTTGTCAGACATGAGGAAATGTGGTTTCTTATAAAAATAAATGGCAGGATTTATGGTTATAGAAGTGATTAATTAATGCTCTCATAATAGATTAAAAATAAATAAAATGCACTGGCAAAAATAAGTAATCAAAGGAGACAGCTCAGTTCAGTTCAGTCACTCAGTCATGTCCGATTCTTTGCGACCCCATGCATCGCAGCACACCAGGCCTCCCCGTTCATCACCATCTCCCGGAGTTTACTCAGACTCACGTTCATCAAGTCCGTGATGCCATCCAGCCATCTCATCCTCTGTCGTCCCCTTCTCCTCCTGCCCCCAATCCTTCCCAGCATCAAAGTCTTTTCCAATGAGTCAACTCTTTGCATGAGGTGGCCTAAGTACTGGATTTTCAGCTTTAGCATCATTCCTTCCAAAGAAATCCCAGGGCTAATCTTCAGAATGGACTGGTTTGATCTCCTTGCAGTCCAAGGGACTCTCAGGAGTCTTCTCCAACACCACAGTTCGAAAGCATCAACTCTTCAGTGCTTCGGTGCTCAGCCTTCTTCACAGTCCAACTCTCACATCCATACATGACCACAGGAAAAACCGTAGCCTTGACTAGATGGACCTTAGTTGGCAAGGTAATGTCTTTGCTTTTGACTATGCTATCTAGGTTGGTCATAACTTTTCTTCCAAGGAGTAAGCGTCTTTTAATTTCATGGCTGCAGTCACCATCTACAGTGATTTTGGAGCCCCCAAAATAAAGTCTGACACCGTTTCCACTGTTTCTCCATCTATTTCCCATGAAGTGATGGGACTGGATGCCGAGAAGAGCTACCCGCGTCCAAGGTCAGTGGCAACTGGGAGGAGACACCCCATGTCTGAGGTAAGGGGCTGCGGCTAGGAGGAGCTATCCTGCGTCCAAGGTCAGGGGCTGCCGGGAGGAGACACCTGGCACCTGAGGCCAGGGGCAGTGACCCTGAGGAGCCACCCTGAACCCGGGAGGCCAGGGCCTGAGGCTGGGAGGAGCAACCCGAGGAACGGTGGCTGCGCAGGCACAGGAGGGCCTAGAGGAGCTATCCCACGTTGAAGGTCAGGAACAGTGGCGGTAAGGAGATACCCGTCATCCAAGGTAAGGAGCAGCAGCTGTGCTTTGCTGGAGCAGCCATGAAGAGCTACCCCACGCCCAAGGTAAGAGAAATCCAAGTAAAATGGTAGGTGTTGAAGAGGGCATCAGAGAGCTGACACACTAAAACCATACTCACAGAAAACTAGTCAATCTAATCACACTACAACCACAGCCTTGTCTAACTCAATAAAACTAAGCCATGCCTGCGGGGCAACCCAAGATGGGGGGTCATGGTGGAGAGGCCTGACAGAACGTGGTCCACTGGAGAAGGGAATGGCAAACCACTTCAGTATTCTTGCCTTGAGAACCCCATGAACAGTATGAAAAGGCAAAATGATAGGATACCTAGAGAGGAACTCTCCAGGTCAGTAGGTGCCCAATATGCTACTGGAGATCAGAGGAGAAATAACTCCAGAAAGAATGAAGGGATGGAGCCAAAGCAAAAACATTACCCAGTTGTGCATGTGACTGGTGATAGAAGCAAGGTCCGATGCTGTAAAGAGAAATATTGCATAGGAACCTAGAATGTCAGGTCCATGAATCAAGGCAAATGGGAAGTGGTAAACAGGAGATGACAAGAGTGAATGTTGACATTCTAGGAATCAGCGAACTAAAATGGACTGGAATGGATGAATTTAACTCAGGTGACCATTATATCTACTACTGTGGGCAGGAATCCCTCATAAGAAATGGAATAGCCATCATGGTCAACAAAAGAGTCCAAAAGGCAGTACTTGGATGCAATCTCAAAAACAAAAGAATGATCTCTGTTCATCTCCAAGGCAAACCATTCAATATCACAGTTATCCAAGTCTATGCCCCAACCAGTAATGCTGAAGAAGCTGAAGTTAAACGGTTTTATGAAGATCTACAAGACCTTTTAGAACTAACACCCAAAAAAGATGTCCTTTTAATTATAGGGGACTGGAATGCTAAGTAGGAAATCAAAGGAGACAAGATCTCCTGAATGGCCAAGTAAGGAGACTGGGGGACCCTTTCCCCAAGAAAACTACAATTTAACTTGTGAAAATTATTTTAAACAAAAAATCAAACCAGCAAGTTATTCAAAGTCCCTGGATATTATCCTAAGGGCAAACAGAAAATGGATAAACATTCATTATAGAAAATCTACTAAATCTCCATAAAAACATAACTGTGGAATCTGATCCATGCTCTAATCCCTTACCACCAAGAGCATCCTCTCCCCCACCCCCACCAGTTTTGGATTACAGAAGCTCAACCCTGAGTGTTCTATATAGCTGGCCAAAGAACTAAGAATATGGGACTCTCTCTCTCCCAGTATCCAGTCTGGGATATCATTTTACCCTCAAAAAGACAGTCTGTTGGTGTCTCTTGTCCCCTCCTGTCCCATGCTGCAGAAGTTTTATCCCAGCCAAGTATGACTGACATGACTAGGTCTCCATTCCCCTATCCAACCCTTACCTATGGAACAGAAGTTCTACTTAAAATGTGGCGGGTGTGATCCCTACCTGAGATTGCTTGTAGTGTGGAAGTTCCAGGCTAGGAGGGTCAAATTGAGAAAACTAGAGGTGGTCTCCACTCCTACCCTATGACCACTCATAAAGTAAGGATGTCACTTCAGAAAAATTAGGTTCCTGCCAACCCACCAAGCTGCAGTACAATAGTTCTGGGGTTCTGTCCAGAACAAAGGCAGGCCATAGAATTGATGGAATCTGAATTTATTTGAAATGGAGCATAGAAAATTTATTTCTTAAGAGTACTGGAGGCTAATTAGAGAAGGCTCATAACTCCATGATACAAGCAAAACTTTAGAGCAGCCAGAAGTTTACTAAACTAGGAAAGAATAACAAACAAAACCAAAAGTTGGAAGAAGAAAGAAAGGAGGTAGAAAATCTCAGAGCAGAAACAAACCAGGGAATAGACAAAACATAGGGCAAAAACCAATGAAACTAGGAGTTAGTTTCTTTCTTTTTTTTTTTTTTTAATAAACAAAATTGGCAAAGCTTCAGCTAGACTTGGCAAGAAATAAAGAGGACTCAAATGAAATTATTAATGAAAGAGGAGAGACGTTATAATTTATACCACAGAACTACAAAGGATCATGAGAGAGTACTATGAACAAGTCCATGCCAATAAATTAGGCAACTCAGAAGAAAATGATAAATTCCTAGGAATTACAACCTGCCAAGAGTGAATCATAAAAACAGAAAATCTGATCAGCCTCACAATGAGTAAGGTGATTGACTCAGTAATAAAACTCTCTCCAAAAAAAAAGCTCAGGTTCAGGTGATTTCTACTGCTTCCATGGTGGCTCAGAGGTTTAATTATCTGCCTGCAATGGGGGAGACCTAGGTTCAATCCCTGGGTCAGGAAGATCCCCTGGAGAAGGAAATGGCCACCCACTCCAGTATTCTTGCCTGGAGAATCCTAGGGACGGAGGATCCTGGTGGGCTACTGTCCACAGGGTTGCAAAGGGTCGGACACAACTGAGCGACTTCACTTTCACTTTCACCAAATATTTAAAGAAGAAATAATGCCAGTTCTTCTCAAAGAAGAACTGAAAATTTGAAGAGGAAGGAAACCCCCAAACTTATTTTACAAGGCCAGTATAACCCTGATGCTAAAGCCAAAGAAGGACACAATAAGAAAACCACAAGATAGTATCTCTATGAATATAGATGCAAAATCTCTCAACAAAATGCTTGCAAACTAAATTAACCAGGACATATACTATTATCATGTGAGATTTAACCCATTATTACAAGGATGCTTAACAGAATAAAATTAATAGGATGAATGATAAAGTCATCTCAACCGATGCAGAAAAGTAATCAACGAAATTCAACATCCTTTTATGATAGAAACTTTTACTAATAGGTGTAGATTGAATATGGTGGTGCTGGTTTAGTCATTAAGTCATGCCCGACTCTTGAGACCCCGTGGACTGTAGGCTGCCAGGCTCCTCTGTCCATGGGATTCTCCAGGCAAGAATACTGGAGAGAGTTGCCATTTCCTTCTCCAAGATTGAACATACTTCAACCCAATAAAGGTCATATATGACAGTCTCATAGCTTACATCATACTCAGTGGTGAAAAGCTGAAAGTTTTCCCTTTAAGATGAGAAACAAGACAAGGGTGCCCACTCTCACTACTCCCACTCAGCATTATACCGGAAGTCCTAACCACAGCAGTCAGGTAAGCAAAGGAAATAAAATTCATCCAAATCTGAATGTAACTAGTGAAACTGTGTCTGTGTGCTAATGACGTGCTCTTGTATATAGAAAATCTTAAAAACTCCACCAGAACACTTAAAACATATCAATGAATTCAGCAAAGCTTCATGATACAAAATCGACATACAAAAAATGCTTGCTTTTCATAACTCTCCCAATAAACTGTGAAAAAAAAAATAAAGCTTTCCCACTTACAATCATATCAAAATAATAAAATACTTAGGAATAAAATTAACCAAGGAAATCAGTGATCCCTATACCAAAAACCATAAGACAATGATGAAAAAACAAAAAGATGAAAATAAAGGAACAAATCCCATGTTCTTAGATCATTAGAATTAATATTGTTAAAATGTCTACACTGCCCAAAGCCACCTATAGCTTCAATGCAAGCCCAGTAAAATTGGGATGGACATGTACACACTGCTATATTTAAAATGGATAACCAACAAGGACCTACTGTATAGCACATGGAACTCTGCTCAATGCTGTGTGGCAGCCTGGATGGGAGGGGAGTTTGGGGGAGAATGAATACATGTATATGTATGGCTGAATCTTTTGCTGTCACCTGAAACTATTACAATATTGCTTGTTAACTGGCTTTATGTACTCCAATACAAAGTTTTTTTTTTTTTTTAATGAACAGCAATTTTCACAAAAATATAATAAACAGTTAGTGATGAGTATATAATTAAATTTAAACTTTCATGTATATTCCTGATGTTAAAGGAAACTGTACAACTACTTTGGAAAACACATTGGCAATTCTTCAAAATGTCAAAATGTTAACATGTGACCTGGTAACTACATTCCTATGCATGTAGCCAAGAGAAATAAAAAATATGTCCATGAAAAACTTGTGCCCAAATGTTCACAGCAGTATTATTAATAAACTACAAACAGAACATCCAAAATTCCCATCAACTTCAGTTTAGTTCAGATCAGTTCAGTCACTCAGTCATGTCTGACTCTTTGTGACCCCATGAATCACAGCACGCCAGGCCGCCCTGTTCATCACCATCTCCCGGAGTTCACTCAGATTCACGTCTATCGAGTCCGTGATGCCATCCAGCCATCCCGTCTGCCATTGTCCCCTTCTCCTCCTGCCCCCAATCCCTCCCAGCATCAGAGTTTTTCCAGTGAGTCAACTCTTCGCATGAGGTGGCCAAAGTACTAGAGTTTTAGCTTTAGCATCATTCCTTCCAAAGAAATCCCAGGGTTGATCTTCAGAATGGACTGGTTGGATCTCCTTGCAGTCCAAGGGACACTCAAGAGTCTTCTCCAACACCAGAGTTCAAAAGCATCAATTCTTCGGCGCTCAGCCTTCTTCACAGTCCAACTCTCACATCCATACATGACCACTGGTAAAACCATAGCCTTGACTAGACGGACCTTAGTCAGCAAAGTAATGTCTCTGCTTTTGAATATGCTATCTAGGTTGGTCATAACTTTTCTTCCAAGGAGTAAGCGTCTTTTAATTTCATGGCTGCAGTCACCATCTGCAGTGATTTTGGAGCCCCAAAAATAAAGTCTGACACTGTTTCCACTGTTTCTCCATCTGCTGCTGCTGCTAGTTCGCTTCAGTCATGCCCGACTCTGTGCGACCCCATAGACGGCAACCCACCAGGCTCCCCCAACCCTGGGATTCTCCCAACAAGAACACTGGAGTGGGTTGCCATTTCCTTCTCCAATGCATGAAAAGGGAAAAGTCAAAGTGAAGTCTCTCAGTCATATCAGACTCCCAGCGACCCCATGGACTGCAGCCCACCAGGCGCCTCCACCATAGGATTTTCCAGGCAAGAGTACTGGAGTGAGGTGCCATTGCCTTCTCCAGTTTCTCCATCTATTTCCCATGAAGTGATGGAATTGGATGCCATGATTTTTGTTTTCTGAATGTTGAGCTTTAAATTAACTTTTTCACTCTCCTCTTTTACTTTCATCAAGAGGCTCTTTAGTTCTTCACTTTCTGCCATAAGGGTGATGTCATCTGCATATCTGAGGTTATTGATATTTCTCCCAGCAACCTTGATTCCAGCTTGTGTTTCTTCTAGTCCAGCATTTCTCATGATGTACTCTGCATAGAAGTTAAATAAGCAGGGTGACAGTATACAGCCTTGACGTACTCCTTTTCCTATTTGGAACCAGTCTGTTGTTCCATGTCCAGTTCTAAGTGTTGCTTCCTGACCTGCATACAGATTTCTCAAGAGGCAGGTTAGGTGGTCTGGTATTCCTATCTCTTTCAGAATTTTCCACAGTTTATTGTGATCCACACAGTCAAAGGCTTTGGCATAGTCAATATATAAATATAATATGGCCCTTCACATAATGGAATATAGATAAAGTGAAAGTTGCTCTTTTGTGCCTGACTCTTTTGTGGACAGATGCCATAATACTGGAGTGGGTAGCCTTTCCCTTCTCCACGGGATCTTTCCAACCCAGGAATCAAACCCAGGTCTTCCACACTGCATGCAGATTCTTTACCAGCTGAGCCACAAGGGAAGCCCCAAAATACTGGAATGGGTAGCCTATCCCTTCTCCCATAGATCTTCCTGACCCAGAAATCAAACCAGAGTCTCCTACATTTCAGGCAGATTCTTTATCAACTGAGCTCTCAGGGAAGCCCAGAATATAGATAGTTCAGCCATAAAAAGGAATAAAGTATTCATGCATGCTATAATATGGATGAATCTTGAAAATACTATACTAAGAGAAAGAACTTAGACCAAAAAGACCACATTTTTTTTTTATCATGATTTTTGCATGAAATGTCCAGAATAGGAAACTCTTTAGAGCCAGAAATGCAATTAGTTTTTACACAGACCTGGGAGATAGAAGAGTAGAAACAGAATGAAATTCAATAGGTATCTTTTTGAGAGGAAGAAAATATTCTAAAATTAGGTTGAATTGATAGTTGCAAAATCCTCTGAATTAACTAGAATCATTGACATATACTTTAAATGGATGAATCATATGGTATGTAAATTATAGGTCAGAAATAGAGTTAAATAAAGTGAATAATTCAAATATTTGATGCTAATGTTTATGGAAAATTCTCACAAGCCTATCACTTTTCTAAGAAAATTTTATTAACTGCCTAGTCTGGACAATAATTTTTATGAGGTAATTACTAATATCTTCCTCAGTTTACAGGGCAGGACACTGAAGCTTCCAACATCTAAATTACTTGCTGAAAGTCAGACAGCATTTAGGTGTTTAGGTTGGACCCAGCCATTCTGGCTCCAAATTACTTGCTTTGAACACATACTTCTGCTGTATTACATTGCTCAGAATGTACATTTCCATTATGTTCCTGTTACTTAGGGAAATCATATAATTACAGTAAGATTTTTGGAGAATATGTTGTCTTCCAGCCAAAGCTAATTGGGACAAGCACTAATGTGAGAACACCCGGCCCACAGGGTCTTCTGGCCTTTGCCATTACCTGAAATGTTCTTAGCCTCCTTGCCCTATTTTAAATCCTGCTCAATCTTCAAGGTCAACCCTAAAGTAATCTCTGGGATCACTCCTATGCCAATGTAGTTGTTCCCTTTCTTGTCCCATAATATTCTTTATATGCCTGTAGTATACCACTTTTCCTAGTACATGGTAATGATTTGTTTTCATATCAATTTTTCTCATTAGATTTAAAATCTCAAGGATGGGGAACATTGCTCTTTGTATTTGCATCCCTCAGTATTGCTGTTTGGAAAACAGCAGGACTCAATAAACACTAACTAAATGAAAGAAGGGAAGGAGACTATAGAAGAAATCAAATAGATGTTAGTTTCCCTATCCTTACAGAACTTAGGATGCAGTTGGAAAATCACACACCAAATAGCAAATAACTGCTCATGCAAGAGAATGTCTAGAGGAGGTGAGCAGTATAGTTTTGATGAGGAATACTGAAGTACACATTTCTAGGCGATCTTGTTCATTATCCTTGTTCAGACGCTAAGTTGTGCCCAGCTCTTTGTGACTCCATCAACTGCAGCACACCAGGCTCCCCTACTCTTCACTATGTCCTGGAGTCTGCCCAGATTCATGTCCATTGAGTTGGTGATGCTATCTAACCATCTCATCCTCTGCTCCCCATTCTCCTTTTGCCCTCTCTTTCCCAGCATCAGGGTCTTATCCAGTGAGTTGGCCGTCTAACAGACATTTAAATCACAGACTGTTCTGGACAACACTGGTTTTTCTAGCAATTAAATCTCATCGTCTTTCAAAATTACTATGCAGCCAGGTGTTGACGTTTCATACTAAAGAGTAAAGTCATCTTCAAGCTTGTCATTGTATCTACAAGTCAAGGTCAAGAACTTTAAAGTTTTTGACTTGCCAGTTCTGTTTGAAAAGTATGTTACACATTCAAATACAGGTTGAGCAAACTAGGGTTTCAACCCATTGGCATAGAGTTTGGAAATGGATTTTCCAGATGGTGCCTGGTTAGTATTTTGAACTAAGCCTGCTAGCCTGGGAATGTCATTGCTTCTGCAGAAAATGATATACCTGTGTAACTGTTCAATCAGCAAATTATTTTTAAAATAAATCTAAAAAGGAAAATATTGTTCTTGCCAGGATGAACAAAACATTTTCTTCTTTTATAGTGTGGAACTGAAAAGATCTGCCAAATACAAATCCTTCTTTCCAAAATATGACTAAGATATAATCAAATCCATTTTCTTCTTCTTGGTTTTGAAGCCATATAACTTTACAATAACCCCCAAGTCACTTGAACACACACATTAAGGGAACCATCAGTCAATTGCTAAGCAGCATATTTGATCTGCATTTTCTCCAAAGCATTAGAGTTGCCTAAAAATCATTGTACCCACCAAGAATCCAATGTACTCTAGAGATACAACTGGCATGATGATAGTATTTCAAAAGTAAGTATAATTCAATGCAGAAAAAATGCATGAGTGTGTGTGAAATATGGATTGCATGACATAAGCCAGGTATTTTATTTTCTTTCAAATTCTCTCTCTCTCTCTCTCTCCCCCCCCCCCCCTCTCCCTCCCTCTCTCTCTCTCTCTCTCTCTCTCTCTCTCTCTTTGGTTGCAGGTGTATGGTAAATTTGACTTTTAGGGAAATCACAAAATTATAGCAGAAGTATTTAGGTAAGGTACCTTCCTCCCAGCCAAAGCTATGTCTAGGTGATGGTTATAGATGCCAGGAATGTGTTAAAGATGTTCATTTAACAATCTACATTTACAGATTTTTAAAGCAGATGACATAAAAGAAGGAGAGTGTGGCATACAAAATAAAAAGTTCAGTGAAAGCAGGCATGACTTTGTGTGGCATTAGGTGCTGTCACAAAAGGAAATTAGTGGTGATCAGAGATGGGGCAGTGTGGCAGGGAGGAAATGAATAAAAGGTGGATCAGCTGTCCCGGCCAACTTGTGGACACATAACTAATGTCTTTCATCCATTTCCCCCTGCCTCAAAAAGTTTGTAAGTGGAGTAGAGATGGTGTGGTCACACTGGTATTTTAGGTAAACCATTCTGGCAAAGGTGTGGAGCAAGACTGTTAGGAGGTAAGAGAAAGAGGCTAAATAAAGATTGTAAGGGTCTGAATGATGAGAAAAGTAGTGGGATGGATGGGAAAGAGTTGACCTGAGAGGCTGGAAGTACATTTATCTGACAGGAGTATATGATAGATATGATGAAAGATTTCTGAGATCACTGATGGATGGTAGTGTTTTCACTGACCCCTCCATCTGATCATGTGTATACTGACTAGTGGAATCATTTACTCTTACACTGTAGATTTTGAAAAAAAAAAAAAGTTTCTTTTCCATAATGTTGCTAGATTATTCTGAATCATAAAGAAACTCCAGAATTTTTTCACTTGCTCATTTGTTCAAAACCAAATGTTATCACAGAATCAACAAAATTGGTATGTAATGAAAAATTTAAGGGAACAATGTTTTGGAGATATATAATCACAATAAATACAGGCTTGAAGAACTCACCCAAAAAAAAAAAAAAAAAAGTAAAGTAAAAAGAAATCTAGTTCCTTCAACACTCTGGTCATGATTTCATAAAAATGATGTTCAGATTTTGTGCTTGTCAATGTATAATATTAAAAAGCCAGCACAGAAAGCCATCTCACACAAGACACCACCTTGCATAAGGCAATCTTGACTACTATATTAAATTAAAACATGATTTTCATCATCTTCATTTTATATTATCACTTCAGTTCAGTTCAGTTCAGTTTCTCAGTCATGTCCGACTCTTTGCAACCCCATGAATTGCAGTGTACCAGGCCTCCCTGTCCATCAAAAACTCCCGGAGTTCACTCAGGCTCATGTCCAACGAGTCCATAATGCCATCCAGCCATACACCCACTGTCGTCCCCTTCTTCTCCTACCCCCAATCCCTCCCAGCATCAAAGTCTTTTCCAATGAGTAAACTCTTCACACGAGGTGCCCAAAGTACTGGAGTTTCAGCTTTAGCATCATTCCTTCCAAAGAAATCCCAGGGCTGATCTCCTTCAGAATGGACTGGTTGGATATCCTTGCAGTCCAAGGGACTCTCAAGAGTCTTCTCCAACATCACAGTTCAAAAGCATCAATTCTTCAGTGCTCAGCCTTCTCCACAGTCCAACTCTCACATCCATACATGACTACTGGAAAAACCATAGTGGGCAAAGTAATGTCTCTGCTTTTGAATATGCTATCTAGGTTAGTCATAACATTTCTTCCAAGCAGTAAGCCTCTTTTAATTTCACGGCTGCAGTCACCATCTGCAGTGATTTTGGAGACCCAAAAATAAAGTCTGAAACTGTTTCTACTGTTTCTTCATCTATTTCCATGAAGAGATGGGACTAGATGCCATGATCTTTGTTTTCTGAATGTGGAGCTTTAGGCCAACTTTTTCACTCTCATCTTACTTTCATCAAGAGGCTTTTTAGTTCCTCTTCACTTTCTTCCATAAGGTTGGTGTCATCTGCATATCTGAGGGGATTGATATTTCTCCCGGCAATCTTAATTCCAGCTTGTGTTTCTTCCAGTCCAGCATTTCTCATGATGTACTCTGCATATAAGTTAAATAAACAGGGTGACAATATACAGCCTTGACACACTCCTTTTCCTATTTGGAACCAGTCTGTTGTTCCATGTCCAGTTATAACTGTTGTTTCCTGACCTGCATACAGATTTCTCAAGAGGCAGGTTAGGTGGTCTGGTATTCCCATCTCTTTCAAAATTTTCCACAGTTCATTGTGATCCACACAGTCAAAGGCTTTGGCATAGTTGATAAAGCAGAAATAGATGTTTTTCTGGAACTCTCTTGCTCTTTCCATGATCCAGTGGATGTTGGCAATTTGATCTCTGATTCCTCTGCCTTTTCTAAAACCAGCTTGAACATCAGGAAGTTCACGGCTCACGTATTGCTGAAGCCTGGCTTGGAGAATTTAGAGCATTACTTTACTAATGTGTGAGATGGCTATAAGTGGAGAAATAACTCCAGAAAGAATGAAGGGATAGAGCCAAAGCAAAAACAATATCCAGTTGTGCATGTAACTGGTGATAGAAACAAGGCCTGATGCTGTAAAGGACAATAGTGCATAGGAACCTGGAATTTCAGGTCCATGAATCAAGGGAAATTGGAAGTGGTCAAACAAGAGATGGCAAGGGTGAACGTCGACATTCTAGCAGCAGCGAACTAAAATGGACTGGAATGGGTGAATTTAACTCAGATGACCATTATATCTACTACAGCGGGCAGGAATCCCTCAGAAGAAATGGAGTAGCCATCATGGTCAACAAAAGAGTCCAAAATGCAGTACTTGGATGCAGTCTCAAAATTGACAGAATGATCTCTGTTTGTTTCCAAGGCAAACCATTCAATATCACAGTTATCCAAGTCTACGCCCCAACCAGTAATGCTGAAGAAGCTGAAGTTAAATGGTTTTATGAAGACCTACAAGACCTTTTAGAACTAACATCCAAAAAAGATATCCTTTTCATTATAGGGGACTGGAAGGCAAAAGTAAGAAGTCAAGAAACAGGTGGAGTAACAGGCAGAGTTGGCCTTGGAATACGGAATGAAGCAGGGCAAAGACTAACAGAGTTTTGCCAAGAAAATGCACTGGTCATAGCAAACGCCCTCTTCCAACAACACAAGAGAAGACTCTACACATGGACATCACCAGATGGTCAACACCGAAACCAGATTGATTATATTATTTGCAGCCAAAGGTGGAGAACCTGTATACAGTCAACAAAAACGAGACCAAGAGCTGACTGTGGCTCAGATCATGAACTCCTTATTACCAAATTCAGACTGAAATTGAAGAAAGCAGGGAAAACCGCTAGACCATTCAGATATGACATAAATCAAATCCCTTATGATTATACAGTGGAAGTGAGAAATAGATTTAAGGGCCTAGATCTGATAGATAGAGTGCCTGATGGACTATGGAATGAGGTTTGTGACATTGTACAAGAGAGAGGGATCAAGACCATCTCAATGGAAAAGAAATGCAAAAAAGCTAAATGGCTATCTGGGGAGGCCTTACAAATAGCTGTGAAAAGAAGAGAGGTGAAAAGCAAAGGAGAAAAGGAAAAATATGAGCATCTGAATGCAGAGTTCCAAAACCTATCAAGAAGAGATAAGAAAGCCTTCTTCAGCGATAAATGCAAAGAAATAGAGGAAAAGAACATAATGGGAAAGACTAGAGATCTCTTCAAGAAAATTAGAGATATCAAGGGAACATTTCATACAAAGATGGGCTCAGTAAAGGACAGAAATGGTAGGGACCTAACAGAAGCAGAAGGTATCAACAAGAGATGGCAGGAATATACAGAAGAACTGTACAAAAAGATCTTCACGACCCAGATAATCATGATGATGTGATCACTAATCTAGAGCCAGACTTCTTGGAATGTGAAGTCAAGTGGGCCTTAGAAAGCATCACTACAAACAAAGCTAGTGGAGGTGATGGAATTCCAGTGGAACTGTTTCAAATCCTGAAAGATGATGCTGTGAATGTGCTGCACTCAATATGCAAGCAAATTTGGAAAACTCAGCAGTGGCCACAGGACTGGGAAAGGTCAGTTTTCATTCCAATCCCAAAGAAAGGCAGTGCCAAAGAATGCTCAAACTACGGCACAATTGCACTCATCTCACATGCTAGTAAAGTCATGCTCAAAATTCTCCAAGCCAGGCTTCAGCAATACGTGAACCATGAACTCTGTGATGTCAAGCTGGTTTTAGAAAAGGCAGAGGAACCAGAGATCAAATTGCCAACATCCGCTGGATCATGGAAAAAGCAAGAGAGTTCCAGAAAAACATATATTTCTGCTTTATTGACTATGCCAAAGCTTTTGACTGTGTGGATCACAATAATCTGTGGAAAATTCTGAAAGAGATGGGAATGCCAGACCACCTAACCTGCCTCTTGAGAAATCTGTATGCAGGTCAGGAGGCAACAGTTAGACTGGACATGGAACAACAGACTGGTTCCAAATAGGAAAAGGAGTGTGTCAAGGCTGTATATTGTCACTCTGCTTCTTTAACTTACATGCAGAGTACATCATGAGAAACGCTGGGCTAGAAGAAGCACTAGTGGAATAAAGATTGCTGGGAGAAATATCAATCACCTCAGATATGCAGATGACACCACCCTTATGGCAGAAATTGAAGAGGAACTAAAGGCCCTCTTGATGAAAGTGAAAGAGGAGAGTGAAAAAGTTGGCTTAAAGCTCAACATTCATAAAATGAAGATCATGGCATCCAGTCCCATCATTCCATGGGAAATAGATGGGGAAACAGTGTCAGACTTTATTTTGGGGGCTCCCAAATCACTGCAGATGGTGACTGCAGCCATGAAATTAGAAGACACTTACTCCTTGGAAAAAAGTTATGAGCAACATAGATAGTATATTCAAAAGCAGAGACATTACTTTGCCGACTAAGGTCCATCTAGCCAAGCCTATGGTTTTTCCTGTGGTCATGTATAGGTGTGAGTGTTGGACTGTGAAGGAGGCTGAGCACCGAAGAATTGATGCTTTTGAATTGTGGTATTGGAGAAGACTCTTGAGAGTCCCTTGGACTGCAGGGAGATCCAACCAGTTCATTCTGAAGGAGATCAACTCTGGGATTTCTTTGGAAGGAATGATGCTGAAGCTGAAACTCAGGTACTTTGACCACCTCATGTGAAGAGTTTACTCACTGGAAAAGACTCTGATGCTGGGAGGGATTGGGGGCAGGAGGAGAAGGGGACGACCGAGGATGAGATGGCTGGATGGCCTCACTGACATGATGGACGTGAGTCTGAGTGAACTCTGAGAGATGATGATGAATAGGGAGGCCTGGCGCGCTGCAATTCATGGGGTCGCGAAGAGTCGGACACGACTGAGCAACTGAACTGAATTGAACTGAACTGAGATGAGTACAATTGTGTAGTAGTTTGAGCATTCTTTGGCATTGCTTTTCTTTGGGATTGAAATGAAAACTGACCTTATCCAGTCCTGTGGCCACTGCTGAGTTTTCCAAATTTGCTGGCATATTGAGTGCAGCACTTTCACAGCATCATCTTTCAGGATTCAAAATAGCTCTACTGGAATTCCATCACCTCCACTAGCTTTGTTCATAGGGATGTTTTCTAAGGCCTAATTGACTTCACATTCCAACATGTCTGGTTCTCGATGAGTGATCACACCATCATGATTATCCAGGTTGTGCAGATCCTTTTGTACAGTTCTTCTGTGTATTCTTGCCATCTCTTTTTAATATCTTCTGCTTCTGTTAGGTCCATACTATTTCTATTCTTTATCAAGCCCATCTTGGCATCAAATGTTCCCTTGGTATCTCTAATTTTCTTGAAGAGATCTCTAGTCTTTCCCATTATGTTGTTTTCCTCTATTTCTTTGCATTTATCGCTGAGGGTTTTCTTATCTCTTCTTGCTATTCTTTGGAACTCTGCATTCAGATGCTATATTTTTCCTTTTCTCCTTTGCTTTTCACCTCTCTTCTTTTCACAGCTATTTACAAGGCCTCCCCAGACAGCCATTTAGCTTTTTGCATTTCTTTTCCATTGAGATGGTCTTGATCCTCTCTCTCTTGTACAATGTCACAAACCTCATTCCATAGTCCATCAGGCACTCTATCTATCAGATCTAGGCCCTTAAATCTATTTCTCACTTCCACTGTATAATCATAAGGGATTTGATTTATGTCATATCTGAATGGTCTAGCGGTTTTCCTGCTTTCTTCAATTTCAGTCTGAATTTGGTAATAAGGAGTTCATGATCTGAGCCACAGTCAGCTCTTGGTCTCGTTTTTTGTTGACTGTATACAGGTTCTCCACCTTTGGCTGCAAATAATATAATCAATCTGGTTTCGGTGTTGACCATCTGGTGATGTCCATGTGTAGAGTCTTCTCTTGTGTTGTTGGAAGAGGGCGTTTGCTATGACCAGTGCATTTTCTTGGCAAAACTCTGTTAGTCTTTGCCCTGCTTCATTCCGTATTCCAAGGCCAACTCTGCCTGTTACTCCACCTGTTTCTTGACTTCTTACTTTTGCCTTCCAGTCCCCTATAATGAAAAGGATATCTTTTTTGGATGCTAGTTCTAAAAGGTCTTGTAGGTCTTCATAAAACCATTTAACTTCAGCTTCTTCAGCATTACTGGTTGGGGCGTAGACTTGGATAACTGTGATATTGAATGGTTTGCCTTGGAAACAAACAGAGATCATTCTGTCAATTTTGAGACTGCATCCAAGTACTGCATTTTGGACTCTTTTGTTGACCATGATGGCTACTCCATTTCTTCTGAGGGATTCCTGCCCGCTGTAGTAGATATAATGGTCATCTGAGTTAAATTCACCCATTCCAGTCCATTTTAGTTCGCTGCTGCTAGAATGTCGACGTTCACCCTTGCCATCTCTTGTTTGACCACTTCCAATTTCCCTTGATTCATAGACCTGACATTCTGGTTCCTATGCAATATTGCTCCTTACAGCATTGGACTTTGCTTCTATCACCAGTCGCATGCACAATTGGGTATTGTTTCTGCTTTGGCTCCATCCCTTCATTCTTTCTGGACTTATTTCTCCACAGATCTCCAGTAGCATATTGGGCACCTATTGACCTGGGGTGTAACTCTTTCAGTCACCTATCATTTTGCCTTTTCATATTCTTCATGCGGTTCTCAAGGCAAGAATACTGAAGTGGCTTGCCATTCCCTTCTCCAGTGGACCACATTCTGCCAGATCTCTCCACCATGACCTGCCTGTCTTGGGTTGCCCCTGCAGGCATGGCTTGGTTTCACTGAGTTAGACAAAGCTGTGGTCCTAGTGTTATTAGATTGACTAGATTTCTGTGAGTATGGTTTCAGTGTGTCTGTCCTCTGATGCCTCTTGCAACACCTACCATTTTACTTAGGTTTCTCTTACTTTGGGCGTGGGGTATTCTTTCACGGCTGCTCCAGCAAATCACAGCTGCTGCCTCTTACCTTGGATGAGGGGTATCTTCTCCTGCCACTTGTCCTGACCTTCAGTGTGGGATGGCTCCTCTAGACCCTCCTGTTCCCTGGAAGCCACCACTCCTTGGACGTGGGTTGCTTCTCCCAACCACTGCCCCTAGCCTTCGGCATGGGGTTGCTCCTCCTTGTCGCCACCCTGGCCTTGGGGGTGGGTTTTGCTCCTGGCCACTGCTCCTGGCCTCGGGTTTCGCCCCTGTCTTTAGACACAGGGTGGCTCCCCTCGGCCGCCGCTCCGGTCTCTGACGCAGGGTGGCTCCTCCCGGCCTTCGCCCCGATCTCAGATGTGGGGTAGCTGCTCTAGGCCACTCCTCCACCATAGCAGCCTGGCACTCTAGGCCACTGTCCGTGACCTCGGAGGTGGGGTAGCCCTCGGCCGAGCTTCATGCGCCAGCCACCGATATTATCACTTAGTCTTAATCATCAATGAAAGGAGTGAATTTTCACAAAATAGTCTTAGGGTCACATCTAATTATATAATATTATTTTAACACTAAATTCTGAAAAGCATCACTTGTTGAAGAAGCATGTTAATAGCTCTTGTATAATATAGGGCCTGGGATGCTAATGTAACCTTAAAACAAATCTTTCGTTCCATCAAATGAAGTTAGAGATATCACATTTTGTCTGTTGCAACCTCTGGTGAGAAGCATGTTTCCCGGTGATTTTTAGGGTCTAAGCAGATATGCGCTGCTTTAAGTGTAATAATTATTCTGAATAAACATATCCAGATTTACTCTCCTTTGTAACTATATCCTCATTCCTGCAGGGATTACGGACACACTCACACCTTGTGTAAAACAGTAGTGTTGAAATTGAGTCACTCTGGTTCACTGTTATTCCCCCAACCCAAGAGTTTAAAAAAAATTCTAAAACACTACTGCCTAGGTATGAAATAGTTATGCCACAGGTGTGAATTTCCTCAGCAATAGATAAGACTGTCAGCAATGAAGGCAAGTTTAAATGTTTGAAATGTCACAAAACTGGCTTTGGAGTAATTTTTCAAACATTCAGAATTTGGATGTTTATTCTAAATTGGTCATGAGCGGCTTTCTTTTTGCAAACTAGACCCATGGAAAGTTTCGATTTCTACAATCACTTTCTAAGTTACACATATGTAAAAATAATCAAAGAGTAGGAGCAGCATTTTCCTTTATCCTTTGTAACTTAAAAACAGCAATGCAAGTTTGGCTCACGCACCATGCAAACTTTCATCTTTTACTGGAGTCCATTAGATCAAAAGGATAATGTTACAGAAAGATGTGAATGGATGGAAACAGGCTGTCAAAGAGTGAGTTTGCTCTTTTTTCTTCTATTTTTATAGAAGTAGTTTTATTAAAAAGAAAAAATAATAGGTGTGCTTTAAATTACCACAAGTGAAGCCAAAGGCATATCATACATGTGTAAAACTGGCAAAATTAATGATAAAATTATAATAATTCACATTCAGAAACTTAAGATGGAGAACATTTTTAACATTTGATTTTAATATGCAAGCTATAAAGATTTATGCTCAGATTTTTTATTTTAGTGTCATAAAGTGTGTTTTAAACTCAAAATGATATTTGTTATGTTCCCCTGAAGCTTCTGTCTTCTGTTAAGAAAAGCAAGATAGCCAAAAAGTAGAGCTTCAGTCAACATCAAGTGGAATAGCAGAAGCATTTTAGTAACTTGGATATTCTTGCTTCCACATTTGACTTCTTGTGATCCCTCAAAGTGGTATACAAACTATAACATGAGAATTTGGTGCCATGTAGAATTGAATAAAATATTCTTATACCTGAATTAAAAGAAGTAAATACCTCTGAAAATAAGCCATAGAGATAAAGCATGTTTCTCTTTAAAAGTAAACATTAACACTTAATTTATGATAAAAGTAACTGACTTATGGCCAGTTTTGCAAAGACAAGTGGTATATTTTATACAAAACATTATATACACTTCTATATACATGTAAATCACAACTCTGATGACATAAAACATATTGTTAATGCAATACCATTGATGTGAATCCTACTTATTTTTAAAATATTATTTTACTGACTTGACATTGGTAAGGAATTATATGCTTCAAATAAGCTCTTGAAAAGTAATGGAGCACATCCTTGGATTCTAAAGTAACATTTATATTATATTTAATAGAATGTGTTTAATAGAAATCTTTACAAAATTTAAATGCCCATACTACTGCTCAATAAAATCTATATTCTCCTTGTTATAACAGGCACACAGCTGGACTACATTTCTCAGTCCTACTGGAAATTAAGTGTGGTTATTTGCCAGAGTTCCAGCCAGTGGCACTTGGGCAAAAGAAACAGATGCTGTTTCTAGACTCACCTCAAAAAAAGCTCACCTTACACTCTTTCATACTGACTAGAAGAAAGAGGATCTGCCAACTTTGAAAGTCAGGTGTTGAAGAAGGAAGAGGCCTTGCAGATTGACTCCATGGAAGAAGGTCACCTCACCACCCTATGTTCCAGCCTAATACTGTTATATAGACATGAAACAGACTGCTATTGTCTTTGGAATGTTACATATTTTACAGCCTATTTATTATTGCATTTAGCCTATCCTAAAAGGAGTACATCAAGGCTGTATATTGTCACCCTGCTTATTTAACTTATATGCAGAGTACATCATGAGAAATGCTGGACTGAAAGAAACACAAGGTGGAATCAAGATTGCCAGGAGAATTATCAATAACCTCAGATGTGCAGATGACACCACCCTCGTGGCAGAAAGTGAATAGGAACTAAAAAGCCTCTTGATGAAAGTGAAAGAGGAGAGTGAAAAAGTTACCTTAAAGCTCAACATTTAGAAAATAAAGATCATGGCATCTGGTCCCATCACTTCATGGGAAATAGATGGGGAAACAGTGGAAACAGTGTCAGACTTTATTTTGGGGGCTCCAAAATCACTGCAGATGGTGATTGCAGCCATGAAATTAAAAGACGCTTACTCCTTGGAAGAAACATTATGACCAACCTAGATAGCATATTCAAAAGCAAAGACATTACTTTGCCAACTAAGGTCCATCTAGTTAAGGCTATGGTTTTTCCAGTGGTCATGTATGGGTGTGAGAGTTGGACTGTGAAGAAGGCTGAGCACTGAAGAACTGATGCTTTTGAACTGTGGTGTTGGAGAAGACTCTTGAGAGTCCCTTGAACTGCAAGGAGATCCAAGAAGTCCATTCTGAAGGAGATCAGCCTTGGGATTTCTTTGGAAGGAAAGATGCTAAAGATGAAACTCAAGTACTTAGGCCACCTCATGTGAAGAGTTGACTCATTGGAAAAGACTCTGATGCTGAGAGGGATTGGGGGCAGGAGGAGCTTAAGGGGACGACAGAGGATGAGATGGCTGGATGGCATCACTGACTCGAAGGACGCAAGTCTGAGTGAACTCCGGAAGTTGGTGATGGACAGGGAGGCCTGGCGTGCTGCAATTCATGAGGTCACAAGGAGTTGGACACGACTGAGCGACTGAACTGAAGTAATATGTAAATAGTTTTCAATAAATAAAAATATTGGATATAACATTTTTTGAAGGAGTTGGGATCATCACCAAATACTTTTACAAAACTGTCTACTTCACAGTTTTTTCTCCTGCCACTAATATCCAACACCTCACCCTCTTTCTTACTCTGTTTGTATTTTTACCTCATGTTTTCTTCAGAGTATAGAAATAGACTGAAATTCCCCTATCAACACATCATGTTAACCTGCCTCTTTGCCTACATTTGTTTTCATATGGTTCTTTCCTTCCTGTTTCACTAATTAAAAAAAAAAAATTTTTAAAGAAAAGAAGCAATTAGATTATGTGGATAAAGACAACCCAATCCATTGTTTTATGCCTGAGAACTGGAACTTTATTAAGCTCTTTAACTGTGGCTCTAAGTCACTTCAGTCGGGTCCAACTCTGTGAGACCCCATAGACGGCAGCCCACAGGGCTCCCCATCCCTGGGATTCTCTAGGCAAGAACACTGGAGTGGGTTGCCATTTCCTTCTCCAATGCATGAAAGTGAAAAGGGAAAGTGAAGCCACGTAGTCATGTCTGACTCTTAGTGACCCCATGGACTGCAGCCCACCAGGCTCCTCCGTCCATGGGATTTTCCAGGTGAGAGTACTAGAATGGGTTGCCATTGCCTTCTCCGAACTGTTGCTCTGGTAACTAATAAAAATGATATTTAATCATATTTTCAGGCAATACTACTTATGACAAAAAAAATCCCCTGATAAACTACATCTGGATTGAATGTAACTTTTACCCTTTGTGAGTACAGTGGCTCTTGAAACTGGCATGTCTTCTGTGAAGACTCTGGGACAGATGCATACAGCATTCTTATGAGAGATGTTGGCTTATGTGGAGCATGAATCTTTATTTAGAGTAACTCCTGCACCTCTTGATATGAACTCACATCCTAGCCATTAAGCTGTGATCTAAGACGAAGACTCAGTTCTGTGAATTGCCACATGGGCTGCTGCAAGGACTTTTAAAAGAATGCCTGATGTTGCCCTTCTGTAGAGCTATCATTCCCGCCTCTGTCTCTCAGAGCAGTCTGGTCCTAGTGTGTTCTATGATAGTCCTGTGAATCCAAATATTCAGTTGAAATCAAGAAGGTCCCTGGTGAACTTTGTGTATTTCTAATCCAATTCCCACTCTCTGTTCCATTAGCCAAGCAGCCATCCCTCCTCTCCTTCAGTAGGACTCTGGAGACTTGTTCCGTTGGGAAGGTAAATAGCAGAATCTCTGGGGTAGGAAAAACTAGACAGTTGTGTGTAGGAGTACTATACAAAAACAGGGTGTTGGTGTCTGCAGACTAATTCCTGTGGCTCCTGAACTATTTTTTGCCAGTTGGCTTGCAGGATGCTGACAGAATATTGAACCCTCCCTCTCTGGTGAATTGGACCTGGCAAAAAGAAAGCCACAAAATTATGTGCTCAGGCAGAGCACTTCATAGTGAAAGCTAGTAAACAAAGCCTATGAGATTCCAATACTCTTCTCAGCATTCTGCTCTTAAAAATGAGCAGAAAATCATGGATTACTCAGTATCTGAAGAAAGTCCTTAACAAAAATTCAAAGAACAAAATACAAGCAATATCTGAGAAAAATCCTTAGTATAAAATGTATAAGACCAACATATACACATATGTTAACACACACACAGTCACACAAAACAATGTGAAGAAAAATTATGGCAAGGGAATAATCCTTCTAACAAACTATTATTAACATCTTCTGATAAATGAGATATTGAAGCCTTAAAGCAAGAATGGGTTGCTATTATAAAAGAATACTCAAAGAAGCAAAAAGGAATCTTAAAAATTAATAACAACAAAAAGTGGTATCAGAAAGTCACAGAAAGCTAGAACTAGGTCAAAGAAATATCCCATTAAAAAATCATAGTTATAAAATCTGTAAGAAAAATATAAGAAAATTTAAAGTCCAAAGGAGGAGATCAAGATGGCAGAGCAGGAGGACATTAAGCTCACCTCCCCCAACAAACACAACAAAAATACACCTATTAATGCATGTGGAGCAGTTCTACTGAAATTATTTAAAAGAAGTTAAAAATATACAACCAGAAGCATAACAAACAAATAACAGGAGAGATATTACTCAAGTAATTACATCTGATATCACAGAGGTAAAAAGTCATATAAGTATGATAGTTATATAATCATGAATGGAACAATCTAAAAGAAATAAATTTCAAAAACACATAATCTTCTAAGGTTGAATCTAGATAAAACTGACAATCTGAAATTTGACCATTGATTACTAGTGGCCAAATAGAACTTGTAATTCAGAAAAATTCCAGGTAACTAAAGTCCAGGACCAGATGACTTCAAAGGGGAATTCTACCAAACATATAAAGAAGACCTAATAGATTTCCCTCTCAAACTATTTCAAAAAATGAAGAGGAGAAATATTACCAAAGTTCTTTCTATGAGGTCACTATTACACTGATTTAAAAAACAACATCAGGAAAAGAATATAAATAGAGAAAATTAAGGCCAATATATTGGGTGAATAAAGGTACAAAAATCCTCAAAAAATGTTAGCAAACTGAATTTAACAATATATAAAAGGAGTATGTCAAGGCTGTATATTGTCACCCTGCTTATTTAATTTACATGCAGAGTATATCATGAGAAACATGGGGCTGGAAGAAGCACAAGCTGGAATCAAGATTTCTGGGAGAAATATCAATAACCTCAGATGTGCAGATGACACCACCCTTATGGCTGAAAGTGAAGAACTAAAAAGCCTTTTGATGAAAGTGAAAGAGGAGAGTGAAAAAGTTGGCTTTTGAAAAAGTTGACTTAAAGTTCAACATTCAGAAAATGAAGATCATGGCATCTGGTCCCATCACTTTATGGCAAATATATGGGGAAACAGTGGCTAACTTTATTTTTCTGCGCTCCAAAATCACTGCAGATGGTGATTGCAGCCATGAAATTAAAAGACGCTTACTCCTTGGAAGGAAAGTTATGACCAACTTAGATAGCATATTCAAAAGCAGAGACATTACTTTGTCAACAAAAGTCCATCTAGTCAAGGCCATGGTTTTTCCAGTAGTCATGTATGGATGTGAGAGTTGGACTCTGAAGAAAGCTGAGCACCAGAGAATTGATGCTTTTGAACTGTGGTGTTGGAGAAAACTCTTGAGAATCCCTTGGACTGCAAGGAGATCCAACCAGTCTATTCTAAAGGAGATCAGTCCTGAGTGTTCATTGAAAGGACTGATGCTAAAACTGAAACTCCAATACTTTGGCCACCTCATGCAAAGAATTGACTCATTGGAAAAGACCCTGATTCTGGGAGGGATTGGGGGCAGGAGGAGAAGGGAATGACAGAGGATGAGATGGCTGGATGGCATCACCGACTCAATGGACATGAGTCTGAGCGAAATTTGGGAGTTGGTGATGGACAGGGAGGCCTGGCATGCTGCAATTAAAGGGGTCGCAAAGAGTCGGACACAACTGAGCGACTGAACTGAACTGAACTGAAAGAAAAAGAAAGGAATCTTGAGTCATGGATTATAAGAATTAATATTGTTAAAGGTCCATATTATGCAAAGAAATCCACAGATTTAATGCTCAGCGGTTAAAGCGTCTGCCTCCAATGCAGGAGACCTGGGTTCTATCCTGGGTCGGGAAGATCCCCTGGAGAAGGAAATGGCAATCCACTCCAGTATTCTTGCCTGGAGAATCCCATGGACAGAGAAGCCTAGTAGGTTACAGTCCACAGGGTCACAAAGAGTTGGACACAACTGAGCGACTTCACCTCACCTCATCAAAATACCCATGACATTTTCACAGAACTAAATAAATAATCCTAAAATCTGTATGAACCACAAAAGACTCCAAATAGCCAAAGCAGTTTTGAGATATACAAACATATCTGCATTATCACACTTTCTGACTTCAGACTATAATACAGAGCTATAGTAATCAAAACAGTAATTGTACTGGCATAAAACAGACACAAAGATCAATGAAACCATAGAGAGCCCAAAAATAAACCCATGCACTTGTGATCAATTAATCTATGAAAAAGGAGAGGAGAATATATAATGGGGGGAAGACAATCTCTTCAATAAACAGTGCTGAGAGAACTGGAGAGTGATATGTAAAAGAATGAAATTAGAATGAAATTAGAAAACTTTCTCATATCACATGCAAAGATGAACTCAAATGGACAGAAGTCCTATATGAAAGACTGGAAAATGTAAAACTCCTAGAATAAAACATAAGCAGTATGCTCTTTAACAGAAATCATAGCAATACTTCTTGGAACTGTCTCCTCAGGCAAAGGAAGCAAATAAAAACAAATGGAGATCTAATTAAATGTAGCTTTTATACATTGAATGAAACCATTAGCAAAATGAAAAGGCAACTTACTAAATGCGGGAAATATTTGCAAATGACCTGACCAGTCAGGGGCTACTATCCAATATACATAAACAACTCATACAACTCAATATCTAAAAATCCCAAACAACCTAATTAAAAATGGGCAGAAACTTGAATAGATATTTTTCCAGAAAAGACATACAGATGGCTGACAGGCACAAGAAAAAACGCTCAACATTGTTAACTAGAGAAATGCAAACCAAAACCACAATGAGACATCACCTCAGATTTTTCATAATGGTTATCATCAGAAAGACTACAAATAGCAAATGTTGGTGAGGATGTGCAGAAAAGGGAACCTGAGTCCATTGTAGGTAATGATACAAATTGGTGCCGCCACTATGTAATACAGTATGGAGGTTCCTCAAAAATTAGAAATAGAACTAACATATGATCTAGCAATTCCAATACTGTGTATATCTATAAAAAGATACATGTACCCCAGTGTTCATACCAGCATTATTTAGATAGCAAGATATGAAAGTAACCAAATGTCAGTCGAGAGATGAATGAAGAAAGAAGATGTGGTATGTATGTATATATGTACGTATGTTTATACATATATATATATGAGAAGGAAAGTATATAATACACATGTATACCAGAGAGAGAAAGACAAATACTGTACCTTACTGATACATGTAATCTAAAAAATAAAATAAACACATGTACATAACAAAATAGAAACAGACTCACAGATACAAACTTAGTGGTTACCAGTGCAGAGAAGGGAGGGAAGAGCAGGGAGAAAGGGGTAGAGGAGCAATAGGTACAAACCATTATGTATAAGATAAATATAAGCTTACAGTGTACATCACAGGGGATATAGCCAATATAGCTTTAAATTTTATCTGTTGAAAGTTTATAAGTAAATAAACTTTATTTATTGTACATAAATTTTTAAAACACTGTGTTATCCACCTAAACTAATAAAATGTGGTAAATCAACTGTATTTTAAAAATAAGTAAATAAATAGAAAAAATAAGTTCTCAGGAAGAATGAAGAGAGAAAAAGAAATGGACAAAAATCACATGTTATCATTCAAGAACATTTCCAAAAACTGTTGGTTTGAAAGCCCTTGCCAACTACCTATGACATGGTTAAAATGGATCACACCGAGCCACATCGTGATAAGGCTGCAGAATACTGGAGATGGACAGAAGACCTTACAGGCTTCCATGCCAGTGACGGAGGGGGTGAAGTCGCTCAGTCGTCTCCGACTCTTTGCGACCCGTGGACTGTAGCCCCAAAATCTCCTCCATCCATGGGGTTCTGCAGGCAAGAATACTGGAGTGGGTTGCCATTTCCTTCTCCAGGGGATCTTCCCAATCCAGGGATCAATCCAGGTCTCCCACCTTGCAGGCAGACACTTTAACCTCTGCACCACCAGGAAACCCTTAAATACAAGAATCCAAGTACTAACATCAAAGATTTCAAGGGAGGAGGGGAGAGGGTGTAAAATCCCTTGGTAGCAGGATATCAGAATGGCTGGGTCCTTTTCAGCAGCAAAGTCAGAAACTAGAAAACAGGGGGTCAGTTTCTTTCAAATTCTAAGATAAATTATTTACAGTATAGCATCATTTACCTAGATGAAATATCATCATGTAAGAAAACCTCTTGTGATCTCATGTGTATTTTCTCAAGAAGTTATTGGCGCCTGTGATCTCATATTTAGATAATAAAACAAGTAAGGATAAAATTTTGGGAGATAAACAAAGTATGCAAGACAGGACAGAGTCAAAAGACATTTCCCCAGGATGACAGTGAAAAGAGATCCTAAGTAGGAGTAATAATAATATAAATTAATATATGTACTGGACATATATCTAACCTAAGTTACAATATTAAGGAACACGAGAGAATGAAAACAGATAAGTACAGTGATGATGAAGAAGGGGTAAAAGAATTACAGTCTCATCCACAGTGAGCAATCCAAATATAATGTTTAACATTGAAAACCAATATATTCTTAGCATGTTATTTAAATTCCAGTTAGTAAAAGTAGGAAATGAAGGATGATATGTGCACTGTTATTTAAAATGCTAAGTTGCTTCAATTGTGTCCAACTCTGTGCAACCCCAGAGACGGCAGCCCACCAGGCTCCCCCATCCCTGGGACTCTCCAGGCAAGAACACAGGAGGGGGTTGCCATTTCCTTCTCCAATGCGTGAAAGTGAAAAGTGAAAGTGAAGTCGCTCAGTCATGCCCGACTCTTCGGACCCCATGGACTGCAGCCCACCAGGCTCCTCCGTCCATGGAGTTCTTCAGGCAAGAGTACTGGAGTGGGGTGCCATTGCCTTCTCCGAGTTATTTAAAATAAGCCTTTTTTTTTAACTATTTGACTCTTTACACCACTTGCACATAAAGATGTTGAAAATAGGAACTGGAAAAGATAGACTAATAGCTTGTAAGCATTATACTGAATTAAAAGGGCATAAATGAAAATTTTCCTTTATAGCTCAGATGGTAAAGGGTCAGCCTACAATGCGGGAGACCTGGGTTCAATCCCTGGGTTGGGAATATCTCCTGGAGAAGGAAATGGCAACCCCTCCAATATTCTTGCCTGGAGAATCCCGTGGATGGAGGAGCCTAGTAGGCTATAGTCCACGGGGTCGAAAGAGAGTCAGACACGACTTCCTGACTAAAGTGAAGTCGCTCAGTCATGTCTGACTCTTTTTGACCCCATAGACTATAGCCTGCCAGGCTCCTCCATCCAAGGGATTTCCCAGGCAAGAATACTGGATAGGGGATACCATCTCCTCCAGAGGATCTTCCAGACCCAGAGTGCAAACCTGCATCCCCTGCACTGGCAGGCAAATTCTTTACCACTGAGTCACCAAGGAAGCCCCTTCCTTTATGTACATTATCTGAAACTTTCATATTGAAAGATATATATTCTTATACATTTTAATATTCAAAACCAAGAGGCATTCTACTAGGGAAATATTAACAGGCATATATTCTGAGGAATATGTTTATTATTCCCTCAGTTACCCATTCTCCAGTTCTGGTTTGGTTGGTTTTCCTGACCTATAAAGACATTTTTGAGATCTTTAGTTCCATTAACCTTGTACATTTTCTCTATTACTTCCTTGTACTCATTTTCCTTTTCACCTTAGAATGTATGGTATATCACTTGATCAATATCTCCAATATTTATAATTTCCTTATAATAGTATCCTTTTATCAAAGTCTACTTACAAAACACCAATATTCAATAAATTTAAGAAGTATCATCCATGCCTGTACTACAGTTGCTCAGCAGTGCTCAAATTACAAAGTATAACAATAAGAGAGTAGTCGACACTGAATGCTCTCTTATTTGTTCATATGTTCATTTAAAAAGAGTATAGAGTGTCTGTCTGTTTTGTGAAATATACTAGATAAGGCAAGGCTATTAAAATAGGTATAGTCTTTGCTTTGGTGGAGCTCTAAATCTCTGAGAAAAAGCAGATACTACAGAGCTCATAATTATTTGCGTCAACTATGCTAAACACTACAATGACAAAGATATAGTGTCCTATGAGGGGGATGCAGCTAAGCCAAATAACCTAATTGGCTCTTCTTTCTCTGACGATGTGATATGTGGGATTAGGGCAGAAATGGGTTTATATGGGATCTGAAAAAAAAGGAAATTTGAAAATTGGAATGATCTGAGATGAGAAGAAATTCCAGATGGAAGAACCAGCTTGTGTGAAGTCTGGACCAATGATAGGACTGGGAGAGAGAGAGAACCAAGAGAACCACGTTCTATCACCTTTGCTGCTGCTGCTGCTGTGTTGCTTCAGTCGTGTCCGACTCTGTGCGACCCCATAGACGGCAGCCCACCAGGCTCCGCCATCCCTGGGATTCTCCAGGCAAGAACACTGGAGTGGGTTGCCATTCTATCACCTTTAAGCCCTGCTTATTTAACTTATATGCAGAGTACATCATGAGAAACACTGGGCTGGAGGAAGCACAAGCTGGAATCAAGATTGCTGGGAAAAACATCAATAACCTCAGATATGCAGATGACACCACCCTTATGGCAGAAAGTGAAGAGGAACCAAAGAGCCTCTTGATGAAAGTGACGTAAGTGAGTGAAAAAGTTGGCTTAAAGCTCAACATTCAGAAAACTAAGGTCATGGCATCTGGTCTCATCACTTCATGGCAAATACATGGGGAAAAAGTGTCTGACTTTATTTTTCTGGGCTCCAAAATCATTGCAGATAGTGATTGCAGCCATGAAATTAAAAGATGCCTACTCTTTGGAAGGAAAGTTATGACCAACCTAGACAGCATATTAAAAAGCAGAGACATTACTTTGCCAACAAAGGTCCATCTAGTCAAAGCTATGGTTTATCCAGGGGTCATGTATGGATGTGAGAGTTGGACTATAAAGAAAGCTGAGCCCTGAAGAATCGATGCCTTTGAACGGTGGCATTGGAGAAGACTCTTGAGAGTCCCTTGGACTGCAAAGAGATCCAACCAGTCCATCCTAAAGGATATCAGTCCTAGGTGTTCATTGGAAGGACTGATGTTGAAGCTGAAACTCCAATACTTTGTCCACCTGATGCGAAGAGCTGACTCATTTTAAAAGGCCCTGATGCTGGGAAAGATTGAGGGGAGGAGAAGGGGATGACAGAAGATGAGATGGTTGGATAGCATCACTGACTCAATGGACATGGGTTTGGGTGGACTCCGGGAGTTGGTGATGGACAGGGAGGCCTGGCTTGCTGCAGTTCATGGGGTCGCAAAGAGTCGAACATGACTGAGCAACTGAACTGAACTGAAATGATGTTCTGTATCTCTACCTGAATCATCTCCTTTCTTCCACACTGTTTTCATCTGATGTATTTTGACCTGTTTTCCAGGGTTCTGCTTAGAAGCTGCTTTTCACATAAATATGTTTTCTGTGCCTCAGTCCTGGCTTACGATCCCGCCGCTGGGTTGTCAAGAACTCTCCTTCCAGTGCTTCTGATCAAAACCATACTGCTTTATTTATCAAAACCATTTCTCCTTTTCTGTATCATCTGTCCCTAAGAGCAAGGAGGATGGGCTCACATCTGACTTCATCACAATTTTACCCCAAGCATCTCTTTGATGTAAATTGGTATTCCACAATGATTTTCTGAATTATTTGGTTAAACACGTGCAAATATGTATCGCATATTAGTGAAAATATGTATTGGTTTTGGTGAAAGTTCTGATGACACATCATTTTACAACCCCCTTTAATTACTCACTTTTAAATCATGTTAATATAACTATAGTTACTTAAATAAGTAAGTTCTGGATTAATAAAAGCATTATTATATAATATTATATATTACATGATATATACTGTCAACATATCTCCACACTCAGGTATTCAGGCTCTAACAGATTATGGATAAACTTCATGATTACATGTTCACTTTAATTTTTGTAAGATGAATTAAACTATTTTACTAATAAAGTAATTGAAAATTTCTTGGGTTGAAAAAAATCCCAGTTATATAAAATTATTATTTGTTTTACTAGGAACATTTTAAATGTTTAAGAACATTCCCCCAAAGCTCAGGTAACTAAAGATAACAACTCAATTCTACATTTGTTAACATTCAAACTAATTTAAATTTAAATTCTGAAAGTGTACACTATGCCAATTATAAGAACTTTGTTCTTAAAAGACTATTTAATAAGATGGTATGTATCATATAGCCATGTATGATATGCAAAAAGAGAATTTGACTTATAGGATGCATGAAAATGTGGGCATGAAATCACATATATAAATAAACAGTATTATTTTGACTAAATAAACTCTTATCTTAAATGGTCTTTAGCCGAACAAAGTGAACTTATATAAAGAGTACTATTCTAGTTGTAAAAATAAAATGAAGAAAAAAAATATAATAGGACTTATTAAAAAAGATGAGTTACATGCTTCTTATTCAGAAGAAGTCATCTAATTTAGGAATACACTTACATTTATATAGGTGTGTGTATACATATGTGTGTGTGTATGTTACATGTATGGATATATGTGTATATCTATATCCACTTACCTAAACAGGTACATGAATATGCATATATTTGTATGTGGTTCATGAAATGCCAAGTCTAACATATTCCAGTTAAATAAATGGATTTTTACGTGTCTGAATGGTTTTATAATCAGGATGATGTTTCTTTGGATACGAGAGTATCAGTTTGGAAAAAAAAAAGCTATAGTGTTTCACATCTCCAACCATCAGTGTGTAGCATCTATATCTCTTCCTATAAAATTGCTGCTTGGCCATATGATTTCAGTTGGTTAGTGGACATTCACAAATGTTATTCAAACAATATTTTGAAAAATACTATCACCTTGGGGCTTTCCCACTCTTGCTACTAGGAACCCTGGGACTATGACAGGCAGAAGCCTAGACTAGCCCCCTCTGTAGAGGAGGAATCAGTGGAAAGAATTTCCAGATATTCACATTCTCCCAACCATCCAGCTGAGAACCCAAACCACAAGAACTACCCAGAAAATCAGAGAATGCTGAAAAAGAATAAATATAAATATATATTATTTGAAGTTACTAGGTCTTTAGGTAACTTGCTATATAGCAAAAGCTAAGATAGAACCATACCTAGAAACTCAGCATTGCCACACAAAATATAAGACATGTGGCTTTAGATGTGGAACCCAGAGGAAGCTGGAAAAGCTGTGAATATATTGTTAGTTAAAGCTAGATAGAACAATGGGTAGAAAACGCTTAGTGAAGTCTGGAAAAATGGCACAGAAATATCTACAACAGATTGGAAAAATAGCAACCCATGTTATAAAGCAACAAAACAATTGGCAAAACTATTGCCTATAATAACTTGGAAGAGAGAATGTGTACCTAATCAACTTTTGGATTTTGGCTAAGGAAATCTCCAAACAGAATGTTGAAAGTATCAGTGGATATGCAAGACTGTGTATGAGCTGAAGAAAGAACTATTCAGTCTGCAAGAAGAACTTAGAGGAGAGGAGCCAGTGTTTGCATGGTTGGAAAACAAATCAGTGTCCTTAGTTTGGAAAAAATAATTTTAAGCATGAAACAAGATGGAGAGCCAAAGGCAAAAATCAAAGATGCCACTATAAATTCCCTTATTAAAGTCCTCTGAAAGACTAAGCTAGATTAAAGGTCCATGAATCTAAGGTCTGCTCCATGCCAATTTGACACCTGGCCCAGAGCAGGAAGAGATTTGTCCTGAAAAGAAATGAAAATTGGCTTTCAAGGCTTGAAATGGACCTGAATCAGATCCACAAGAAACCAATCTTCGGCTTAAAACAGACATAATTCAAAATGAAAACAAAAAGGCCATTTGGCTCTTAAACTTTTACTCATATGAAGCAAAGCAAGAAGTTCTCTTAGCTGTAAATATGGATCTTTTGTATATAAAGGAATATCTCCAATTAAAATAAATAAATTTATATTAAAAAATAAAATAAAATAAAGAATATCTCACGGCGTAGAGGAAAAGAAACTAGAGGATGGAGCCCAAAGCAGTATAGAGCTGCAAGCATTGCAGGGTACTCCTGAGGACAAAATTGGTCTCTAATTAGGAGTCATATTCTGCTCTTAGGATAGGGTAGATTTTAGAATTACTACAAATCAATGATTGCCATGCTAGTCTCTACCTTTTGAGCAGTAGTATCTATTATAGCTTACTTCTCTGTGTGTCAACACTGGATGTTGGATGTATATATTGCATATAACTTGTCTTTTTAATTCACAGATTTCTGGATCAAGAACTACATCCAAGGAACCTCATCTGAATCTAGAACTATTGATTCAATTCTTCTTGCCAATGAGCCTTTTCAGGGCACTGGGATGGGTAGAAGCTTACTATATTGACTAATTGTAGCCAAAAAGCAGAGCATGCTACTCTGAAAAAAAAAAAAAATGCTGATGATATTTCGGAGCCTCCCTCAGGAAGCTGTCAAGTCTACACCTCCATCCCTTGAACTTCAGCTTGGCTGTGACTTGCTTTGACAATGGAATATATGTTAAAAGGATACAAACAAATGTTTACAGTGGGATCGCATACTAGGGCTCCCCCTCTTTTGCTGCTGGCAGTCTTGGGACTACTGTGTAAAGAATCCCAATATAGCCTTCTGAAGATGAGGGACAATAAATAGAGAGGTCTTAGCCACTGTCATGACAGAAACTTCTAGCCAAGGTCTTGTCCTATTAGTAAGGCCATCCGAGACCACCCAGCCATGGGCGACCCAGCCCAGAGAATTCTGAACAATATTAAATATTGACTATTTTGAGCCATTAACATTTAGGGTAGTTTGTTATTCAGCAAAAAATAAATAATACAAGTAATAATCTATAGTCTGTGTAAAGCAATTATAATTATATTTGTTCTTAATATTCACTTTACCCTTACTACTGAATTAATAACATAGCTTCCCAATATTACTGAAGTATTAGTTCACTTGTATAATTTAACTGTAATTAGAACTTCTTGAACTCACCTTTTTCACTGCTTACAACTAATGATTTGTCACAAAGTTAGTGGTATTGGTCTCAGATGAAGGACACAGTTCTCTAAATATTTCCTACCTACACAGGCCTGGAAGAGATTCTGAGCAGAGTGAAACAAAGAGCAAAGCCAGAGCATGTGCTAGGGTGATTCTTTCAGTGACCAGTGACCCTAGTTCCTAACTCTGAGACAAGAATTTCTTGGCTTTGGAAAGTAAGGCATAGCATAGACTATCCTTAGAGATTTTATAGGCTAGAAACTTCTCAGGTGGCTCAGTGGTAAAGAATTCGCCTGCCAATGCAGGAGATGCTGGTCCGATTCCTAGGTGGGGAAGATCCTCTGGAGAAGAAAATGGCAACCCACTCCAGTATTCTTGCCTGGGATATCCCATAGACAGAGGAGCCTGGCAAGCTAGAGTCTGTGGCGTCGCAAAGAAGTAGACATGACTTAGTGACTACACAACAACAACAGGCTAGAAACAGATACCAGAGGTGCTAGATAATTCTTGAAGAATGGATGCTCATTGTTAATTTAAGAAGAGTTGTCTAATCCCTTGCTACTCAAAGTATGGTTCTCAGACCATCAGCATTGGCATCACATGGGAGCTTGCTAGAAATTCAGAATTGCAAGTCCTCTTCCAGATACACTGAGTCAGACTCTACATGTTAACAGAATCCCTGGGGGACTGTGTATACATTAAAGTTTGGAAAGCATTGGTCTATTTTCTGGTCAAAAGCATACAGGTCATTCTACTAAACGTACTCAAAATTTCCCCAAAGCTACTAACTGAAATTGTATGGTCCCTTCAACTCAGAGTCCCTCTTTGTTGTCATCAAAAAAATGAAGTCATATATGCATCGTTAAAGTACAACAAGTCCAAATTCCTCAGGGTGAATCATATGTAGTCATCTATGTTCTGTTGTTTCTGACTAATTCAAAACAGCAATTTTATAGGGTTCAAGCTACATTTTGAGAAGCAATATAAAGTACAAAGGACATGGGTCTTGGAGCCATGCCTGTCTATGTTAAAAATAAAAATTCCAGTTTCTCTACCTATTGGTTCCATGACCTTGGGAAAAATTATTTAGTCTCCTTGAGTTTCAGTTGCCTCAAATGGAAAATATGGATGGTAATTACTTACTCATAAAATAATCAAATAGATTCAATAAGAAAATATATGTGATTATGCCTAACATGGGGCTTCCTGGTGGCTCAACTGATAACCTGCCTGCTAATGGAAGAGAGGCAAGAGATGAAGGCTCAATCCTTGGATTGGGAAGATGCCCTGGGGGAGAAAATGGCAATCCACTCCAGTATTCTTGCCTGGAAAATTCCATGGACAGAGGATCTCAGAGGGCTACAATCCATGGGGATCATAAAACATCAAACATGACTGACCATGCACACACAAGTCTAAGATAATGCCTGGTTCACACTACATTAGTGTGTCTTATCCTTGTGACTGAGATTTGGCTGTGAAAATGAAAAGCAAAGTAAGATAGTTAATGCAATCTGAAAAGTGACTATTTAGGGGATCTGATTTGCAGGCCTCTAGGTCTTAACTCAAAAAGTGGTATTTTGTACACTCAAGAAGGTATTTCCTAGTGATACCCTAATGCTTTTTTAGTTGTCACTGTGTACTTAGGAAGACCCTTCAACTTGTTTTTAGGATATCAGGTTTCTAGCTGATTGTTTTGCCAGGTTGTACAAAAGCATGCCCCACTGATCTTAAAGAACTGAATTTCTTATACTTTTTCTGATTTTTTTCCTCTTATCAATGTGACCTTCTTTTTAGAGTGTTAGCAATGAACTCAGAAAAGAGTTTACACAAGATGTGGGTTCAGATAAACAGATTTTTATTAATCCACTGAGTAACTGGGAACATTTCATCTAATAAGGTATCTTGCTTAGCTCATTCCAGCTGACCTATGTGAAAAAAAAGACTTGCTGTATCATCTGCTTAGAAAAGTAAATTTGATTGTGGACTTACTTCCATAGTGTCATACTATATCACTAAAGGAAAACTAGGAGGTTAGGGTCTGACCTGAAAAATACAACAATTTCAACTGAATTAATGTCCCACTGAGATCTTCAAATGCCATTCCTTAGAGGCCAGTTTCAAGCATTACTAGAGCAACTACATTTCATATTAGACTGTTCTAATTTGTGTAGCTTCACACAAGGAAAGAAATAAAACTGTCTGTTCATTTTAAAGTTTAAATAGTCTTGAAATGTATCAAGAGGGACTATTTTCCTAATCATCCCTATTAACAGATCCCATAGAGGGGCATGTTGAAGCAAAAGGCAAAGGAGGAGCTAAAACATAAAGAATAAATATATGAGATTTAATTTTTAAAGTCTCACTTTTTGGAAGTTATATATAGAAAAGCAGAGAGTGTCAGCATTAGGATCAGGCAGAAATATAGGCTGACGAGGCTGTTCCTAATGGGAAATATTCTACTAGTGATCATCAGTTGCATTTTGCATGGGCTTCCAGGAACACAGGACCTTTATAAATATGTATTTTGAATCTATAATTCAATTATATTTACCATAATCCTTGTTAGAGAAAATTTACTACTTTGAAGCTCATGGAAACAATATAAATCTGTGTTTATTGATGAAGCAGGGCTGTAACTGCTCAGGAAGTCCCTAATAGAAAGATATCATCATGAATAACATATGGGAGCATAAACTGGTCATAGAAAATGTGTTATTTACCAAGAAAAAAAGTATTATCTAAAACTCTACTTTCTACAGGTGGAAAAAAAAATCTATAAAGCACCTATATTCGCACACTCTGGAAGGACACTGAAACATGTTTGAATTACTACCAGGGGAGCCACTGCATATCAAGATCTGACTTGCCAAAGCCAAAATGAAGTTTATTCTCACATTCTGGCCTCTGTAATAAAGAAACAAATCATACTGCGGTTGGCAGCAAATTGGAGCAGAACCATGTTGTATAAATTGAGAGTGAACAGAGAGAAGTTACTTAGAGAAAAGGCGAAGCAACAATGCAACCAGAAATGGCTCTTGAAAATGCACATGGACCCCACTAAATACATTCATTTGGCTCTTACATTTGGGCTTAAAGGCACAGCTGAGGTCATCCATGTTAGTCGAACCAGCTGCTTCTCTAGGTGAGAAAGTCATGTTCTAGAATCATTATAGGCTCAAATTCCCAACATCATTTAAGTTTCCTAGGTTCTACTCCTCACTGTAAAATCAACTTCAGCATTTTAATTTTTTCATTAAAATTCCCTAATAATAATAATAAATACTACAGAATTACATATCCCTTAGGTTCCTCATATCATTGCTTCTGATACACACCAGGGATCACAATATTTGTGATGTTCATATAAATCCTATCTTAATATGTATTTAGCATTGTTGATATTTGTTCTTTGAATGCTTACTCTCATTCTTAATTTGTCATAAAGTCATTGTGAAAGTTGTACATCTGAGGTGATATTTAGAAATGAGCATAAATAGTTACATTATTATTGAAATAAAGAAATTCATTTGGTTACAGTCTGTAATCATATTACATATCTCATTTGGGGTGACACTTGTCTATTTCTGTCTCTAACAAATATTTATTGAACTATTACTTATTACAAAACTCTGTGTTAGGGGCTAAGTAGTTAGATACTTGCCGCTGCTACTGCTGCTAAGTCGCTACAGTTGTGTCCGACTCTGTGCGACCCCATAGACTGCAGCCTATCAGGCTCCCTCGCCCATGGGATTTTCCAGGCAAGAGTACTGGAGTGGGGTGCCATTGCCTTCTACCTAAAGATGTATAAAAATATGGTGTAGGTTTCTAAAATTTAATAGAAGATAGAGGCATGTAAACAAATGATGTAAAGGAGAAAAAGAGGAATTGGGACAAGTGCTAAGTTGAAGCAGAAATTGACAGTAAATGGGCTCAAGTTTGTAAGTTTGAGACCTCCCATTTCTATCCATGAATGTCTTACACTCTCCAAGGTGGCAGAAAAAACAAAGTTATGGAAGCTGGAGTGAATGGAAATCGCAATCACTTCCTAGGGAACAATTGCAAAGAGAAATGTCCTTTCAATTTTTACATATACCATTTGAACTTCGGTGCAATAGTAATTGAACCAAATTACAGCACAGATGTACAATCTTAGGGTTTCTTATCAGAAATGACATTTACTGAGATGTGCAAGCAGAATGAAAGAAAACTGAAAGCCCAAAACCCACAAATGTGTCTGAGCTGCATGTCTCCAACTGGGAAAACATCCCTCTGGGCACCAAATCTTATTTCTGGGGCCATTAATGTTTTTAATTAAAAATGAGCAATCCACATCCACTAAGTTGAAACATTTTGATCCTTTACATGTTAATTCATGAAGATGGAACTTTGATAGGCTAATTATTCTGCATCTAAATATTCTTGCTCTCTGACTCAGCAGGTGCCAGATTCTGTTTTACAACTACTAGAAAAAGTGGAAGTGACATGAGGTATTTTTGTGGCAAGAGAATATGATTTCTGGTTTATGTCTTTTTATTTATGTCTTCTTATTTATTGGGTCCATAATAAATGTGGACACAAGATCAGCCCTGTTCCCATACAAAAGCACATGGGTCATAATTGCCTCAGACAAATCAACTAATGCTTGAGCCAAGGTAACCTAGCAGTGCACCTTTCTCTCAAGTGTACATAAGTGGGAGCTGATGGGAAATGCTTTGTTGTTTTTGCCTCTTCTCTATCACCATTCATTTCATTAATTCTACCAGCACTTGTACTTGAGTAGAGCCATGAAACAAACCAAACACTGACATACTGAAACTCTGAACATGGCTGAGCTGTGGTTGGATTTTAGTAAGGCCCACAGAATTTAAAAGAGATCTCCTCAAGAAAATTAGAGATACCAAGGGAACATTTCATGCAAAGATAGGCTCAATAAAGTACAGAAATGGTAGGGACCTAACAGAAGCAGAAGATATTAAGAAGAGGTGGCAAGAATACACGGAAGAACTGTACAAAACAGATTTTCATGACCCAGATAATCACGATAGCCAGTTTTCATTCCAGTCCCAAAGAAAAACAATGTCAAAGAATGCTTAAACTACCACACAATTTCACTCATCTCACATGCTAGTAAAGTAATGCCCCAAGCCAGGCTTCAGCAATATGTGAACCATGAATTTCCAGATGTTCAAGCTGGATTTAGAAAAGGCAGAGGAACCAGAGATTAAATTGCCAATATCTGCTGGATCATCAACAAAGCAAGAGAGTTCCAGAAAAAACATCTATTTCTGCTTTATTGACTATGCCAAAGCCTTTGACTGTGTGGATCACAATAAACTGTTGAGAATTCTGAAGGAGATGTGAATACCAGACCACCTGATCTGTCCCTTGAGAAACCTGTATGCAGGTCAGGAAGCAACAGTTAGAACTGGACATGGAACAACAGACTGGTTCCAAATAGGAAAGGGAGTCCGTCAAGGCTGCATATTGTCACCCTGCTTATTTAACTTCTATGCAAAGTACATTATGAGAAATGCTGGGCTAGAAGAAGCACAAGCTGGAATCAAGATTTCTGGGAGAAATATCAATAACCTCAGATATGCAGATGACACCACCCTTATGGCAGAAAGTGAAGAGGAACTAAAAAGCCTCTTGATGACAGTAGAGAGTAAAGTGTTGGCTTAAAGCTCAACATTCATAAAACTAAGATCATGGCAACTGGTCCCATCACTTCATGGAAAATACATGGGGAAACAGTGGAAACAGTGGCAGACTTTATATTTTGGGGGCTTCAAAATCACTGCAGATGGTGATTGCAGCCGTAAAATTAAAAGACTCTTACTTCTTGGAAGGAAAGTTATGACCAACCTAGACAGCATATTCAAAAGCAGAGACATCACTTTAACAAAGGTCCGTCTAGTCAAGGCTATGGTTTTTCCAGTAGTCATGTATGGATGTGAGAGTTGGACTATCAAGAAAACTGAGCACCCAAGAACTGATGCTTTGGAACTGTGGTGTTGGAGAAGACTCTTGAGAGTCCCTTGGACTGCAAGGAGATCCAACCAGTCCATCCTAAAGGAGATCAGTCCTGGGTGTTCATTGAAGTACTGATGTTGAAGTTGAAACTCCAATACTTTGTCCACCTGATGCTAAGAGCTGACTCATTTGAAAAGACCCTGATGATGAGAAAGACTGAGGGCAGGAGAAGAAGGGGATGACAGAGGATGAGATGGTTGGATGGCATCACTGACTCAATGGACATGGGTTTGGGTAGATTCCAGTAGTTGGTAATGGACAGGGAGGCCTGGCTTGCTGCAGTTCATGGGGTTGCAAAGAGTCAGATACAACTGAATGACTGAACTGAACAGAATTTAAGATGGAAATAAACTTTAACAGATATTCATGGTGTAACTAGGAGAAAGAATCTTCCAGGGAATCTCAAGCTCTCCATGAGAAGGTACTGAGAGAGCAAGGTGCATGGAGAGAAAAACATAGGTATGGCTGATTCCAGCTGTCTATGGAGAAGCTGGTTCTTTGAAATTCTTACAGCCATGGATGTCTCACAAACACAATAGAAGGTACACTTCTTGAGTACTTTTGAGTATGATTGGAAAATATTGTATTATTCTACCAAGCAAAGATGCCACTTTCTTTTCTGAGAGATCTACTGAAGTTAGAGATCACTAGAGGAAAGTTCTATATTTGAAAAGATGTTCCAAGCCAAAGCTTTCACTCTCTGAAATACTGTATCTACTCTGGTTCAAATTGCAGAAACTCCACTGACCTCCAGACATTGCATATGTCTCAATAATTTGATCAGCCTGTTGACTGATGGAATTTACAAGCGACACGCATATCCTAGTGAATGTTCAGAGGAATTTAAGTTTGGGGCACAATCTAGTTAGTGCTGTTTTTCCAGCATGCTGATTATATTGCTGTTTTTAATTATGCAAATGTACCAAGAGGCTTTGGCAGTGGGCAAAAGCTTTGCATAAACACTAGTTGACGTGAAATCACATACAGCCATGCTTCTGCTCTCTTGTCATCTCTTTGTGTCTTTTATTTCAGTTCACATTCCATTACCATAGCAATTAAGCACACATTTTGCATTTTCTAAGAATTCACCCTCCAAATAATGATGGAAAGAAAGAAAGAAAGAAAATTGAAGGAAGGAAGGAAAGAGGGGACGGATGGGGAAATAAGGAAGAAAATAGGAACCAAAAATACTTTTCAAATACTCTTGTTTGCCTTCCAACCCCCACCCCTCCCCCCGCCAATTTAGTACTCTATCTAGGAGCCACTGTTTCCTTTCTTCAATGTTTCAAAGATATTAGGACCTTCTCCAACCAAGGCTTTTTAGGTATAGAATTCATAAGAAGGCAAGTCCTAGTTGAATCCCACTCAAGTCCCCAAAGAACTCACTAATAAGTTGTCTGAGTAATAAGGCTATTTCATTGCACGGGGTTATAGGAACAGCCTCTTTTATGCCGTATCTGGATTTCATTATAGACACCATATTCCAAGGTGGTAGCTGCCTAGGCAAGTGTGGTATCTCTCTTAACTGGCACCTCTTCTTTGCCTTCCTCATTGGATACTGGGGTCAGGATTCCTAGCGGGAGTAAGGTGTCTTTTCTTACATTCCCACAGCACCTCTATACTAACACATATCATACTTGACCATGAATGTTTATTACTTATTGTTCCCTCTCCCTAGATTAAGAGTCTCTTTAGAGCAGGAACCACCTTTTATATGCTCTTTATCTGCCTATAAGAAGAGTGCCTACCACACAGCCTGGTGTTTCCCTGCACTTCTTTAAAGAATGTTAGTTCCCCTCATTCATCCCTATTACTCTCTTTCAAGGTCTTCTCTTTCTCTCTCTCTTTTCAGATTGAAAACTAAAGATCAGGATATTAGATTTGAGATTTTGCTTATACTTACTGTTGGTAGGAACATCTAACTTTTTTTTACCATTATTTACTGAACATAAGAGAATCCGTTCATCTGGAAAGAAAAGACCCGAAGACTTGGGAGTTCCTAAGAATTAATTTAACATTACTTCTGCAACTCTTCCTATAGTGAATGACTACAGAAATAAAGGCCTGGTATCCTTTTAGATCAGGAAGGCAGATATTGGCAAGGGTATGGGAAGTTGGGGCTCTTATCCACTGCTGAGGGGAGTATACTTCTATACATTATGGAAAGCAATTTGGCAGTATCTCTTATAGCACACACAGAGAGTCATAATAAGTCTACTTACAGTTTATATACTACAACACATGAACACAAGGAAGTTTGCTAGACATGTTACTACTGCATTGCTTATCATAGAAATTATATTAAAAAATAAAAGAAGTGTCCAAAAAACAAATGGATTATGAAGCTATAGGAATAAGTGTGCAATGGCTAAGATGAATAAATATCTGTGTGCTAACATGGAAGAAATTAAATTACATGTTGAGAAAAAAATTATATATATATATATATGATGTCATTTATATGCTATAAGGAGAAACTCAGAAACCAAACATATACATAATAGAAAAAGTATGGACTGCCATTGGCACATAGAGGGAAAGAACTGGATTGTGGCTGGTGATAAATACTTTAGTCATATCTATAATAGTTGATTTTACAATAGTAGTATATCTGTGTATTACAAATGTTTCTAAAATACTTTGTGATATCTTTGTTTAGGGTGATTTTTTACAAAAAAGAAATAAGCCAAACTTTCACTCACTTTACAATTCTGTGTCTAGAAGCACTTGAATTGATTTCTGGGTTATCCACTGGATTGCCCATGCATAGGATTAGTTTATTGATAGAAACTGCTTGTTTACTTACCAATATGCCTGTTTCCATTTTGAGTGACATTCACTAGTCTTTTAAGTGTCCAGGACATCAAACTACCTTCTGGTTCTTCAAGCTGTGTGTACTTTGTGAGACACTCCTTAAAGGTCATTCTATGTACAGATATCTCTACTCCAAAATTATTTACCCTGTGTCACCTTTCTTTAATTTATTGGCCTATGACTAGCTAGCCAATTGGATGCTTATATAAATAAGAATTAAAATCATCAATGTGATTATCCCACCCAAACAGCAACTATAAATTTCACTGCCACTTTGATGGCAAATGATAAGAAAAAAAGAGAATCTCAGGAATGTCAGCATGTACAGCATGTACCCTAATTTATGGCCTGATTATAGAAAGAGGAAGAAGGCAATGGTTTCTTCCAATTCTGTCCCATCTAACACCTGATATTAATTTTTTTAATTAAATTTATTTATTTTTTTTAATTACAATACTGTATTTGTTTTGCCATACATTGACACGAATCAGCCATAGGTGAATACAAACTCCCAATGCCGAAGCCCCCTCCCACCTCCCACCCCACATCCTCTACTTGAATCATCCTGTGCATCAGCCCCATGCATCCTGCAACCTACATTGAACATAGATTGGTGCTTCGTTTCTCACAAGAAAATATACATGTTTCATTGCCATTCTCCCAAACCATCCCACCCTTTCCTCTCCCTCAGAGTCCAAAAGTCCACTCTATACCTCTGTGTCTCTTTATTATCTCACATACAGGGTCATCATTACTGTCTTCTAAATTCCATATGCATACCTCAAGAAACAAGAAAAAAGTCAAATAAATAACCTAAGTCTACACCTAAAGCAACTAGAAAAGGAAGAAATAGAGAACCCCAGAGTTAGCAGAAGGAAAGAAATCCTAAAAATTAGGGCAGAAATAAATGCAAAAGAAACAAAAGAGACCATAGCAAAAATCAACAAAGCAAAAAGCTGATTCTTTGAAAGGATAAATAAAATTGACAAACCATTAGCCAGACTCATCAAGAAACAAAGAGAAAAAAATCAAATCAACAAAATTAGAAATCAAATGGAGAGATCACGACAGACAACTACTATCAGCAATTACATGCCAATAAAATGGACAACTTGGAAGAAATGGACAAATTCTTAGAAAAGTACAATTTTCCAAAAACTGAACCAGGAAGAAATAGAAAATCTTAACAGACCCATCACAAGCACGGAAATTGAAACTGTAATCTGAAATCTCCCAGCAAACAAAAGCCCAGGTCCAGACGGCTTCACAGCTGAATTATAACACCTGATATTTAAAATTCAATAGTTTGTCATCTATAAGTTTAAACACTGGAAGTAGAGTACATAGGTTTTCACTTAATTCCTTCTGTATCCTGAACCTTGAGTCTACAGAGTCCACAAGATTTTACAAATGGACAGCAAGGTATAAAAATATTACATTTTTATTTCCACTAATCTTTATCTAAATCTCGTATTATTTTCTATTATTAATATATACTAAATGTATAGTAGTATTAGCAGAAACTGCCACTTTGTAACCAATAGAAATTGCATGTATTTTCATACCATATTATGGTTGTTACCAATATGGCAAAATATTGTTTACCTTCATTATTGCCTAGAAGTTGCATTCATTATGAGATTTGCTGCCAGAACTTTACTTAGTGTGCTTAAAGTACATATATTATACGTTGCTTGTTGTGGTTTAGTTGCCAAGTTGTGTCCTACATTTTTGAGACCCCACGGACTGAAACCTGTCAGGCTCCTCCATCCAAGGGATTCTCCAGGTAAGAATATTGGAGTGGCTTGTCATTTTGTTCTCCAGGAGATCTTCCGACTCAGGGATGAACCTGCATCTCCTGCATTGGAAGGTGGATTATTATTATTATTATTATTTTTTACCACTGAGCCACCAGGGAAGCCCATATTATACATTACATTTTAAAAAATGTTTTAGTAACTGTATTTCCATGTAAATTATTTGTTTTATAGTATTATTTTAAAATAACATGTATTTAAGAACATCATTCTGAGAGGGGGTTCCATAAGCAGCCACTACACTGTTGAAGCAGTCCATTGCACAAAAATTTAAAGAACCATGACTTTAAATCCTTGTTATTCATTGGTGCCACAGTACAAAGAAAGGATCTGGAAGCAATTTCCACAGTTAGGAGGCTACTTCACACATCTGGTAGCAGAGGAAATTCATGGATGGAGAGCAAGGTTCTGGGAAGTTGGGGTCATCAAAAGGCAGAGTGGTATACTTCATCATTTACATTTTCTACAGGAAAGGGCCACCCTCCCCCAAATTAGGAGGAAACAAACCTCAGACACACACTGTAAGACTTTTACTCCAGCTGCCTTGTTTATCCTTCCCTTCCTCCTAATACTTACTTTGATTATTCTATAGCTTCTGATGCTTCCAACATAGGAATGCAGAAGAAAACAAAACCAGTAAAGATTAAGCCAAACGATTTGCAATCATGAGAGTAGCATTAATGAGACACTAAGCAACACGGAAATTAGAATAAAATAGCAACCAAGAAATATTTTGCCTTCTATACCTGAATCTGGAAATTGAATCAATTTTTCCATCTTCCTTATACCCAGAGAACCATAACTCCATTTGTATTTTGAGGCTAGTGAGGCCTAAAAAGCTGGTTTCTTTAGCATGCAAAGTCTGCTAAGACTCATCTCCTCATCAACTCACATAGATCCTCAGTTCCCTTCTCAAACTCCCAAATTATGTCCAGGCACGTCAAGGTTAATTATCTGGTGTGCTTGTGTGTGAAGTCACTTCAGTCGTATCTGACTCTTTGTGACCCTACGGACTGCAGCCTGACAGGCTCCTCTGTACATGGGGATTTTCTAGGCAAGAATACTGGAGTGGTTGCTGTGCCCTCCTCCAGGGGATCTTCCCGACCCAGGGATCGAACTGGTGTCTCCTACATCTCCTGCATTGGCAGGCAGCTTCTTTACCACTAGCACTACCTGAGAAGCCCAATTATCTGTCCCTGTCCATTAACAGTTTACCAGCTTCAGTTACCTCTTATGTTGGGGTATAAAGAGGAATTGTTTTCAATTGGTAAGAGCAAAGTTTTTGGAACCAACTGACCATTTACATAATTGTTAACAAAATATTTAATCTTTGCCTCCACTTCTGAATTTGTTACATTGAGACAGTAAGAGGGCCTGCCTCATAGGGTGTTGTGCAGATTCAGTAAAGAAATAGATATAAAGAACTGAAATACTGCTTGTCATATAGTAAATAGTCAGAAAATGCTAGTCATTTTTATTATTGCCTACCCTATTCTTTCACACCTTTGCTAGCTCTGCATTCTATGGCTTTCAAAAAATTAAATATGGAGTATCTAGTATCTAAAGCAACCTCACTTCTCAAACTCAAAGTACAGACTTCCCTGGTGGTCCAATAGTTGGGAATCCACTTGCCAATGTAGGAACACAGGTTTAATCCCTGGTCTGGGAAGAATGCATATATGCCATGGGGCAACTAAGACTGTGCACCCAAATACTGAGCCCATGGGCCTGGAGCTGGTACTCTGCAACAAGAGATGCCACCATGATAGGAAGCCTGTGCTTTGCAACTAGGAGAGTAGCCCCCACTTGCTACAACTGGAGAAAGCCCATGCAACAATAAAGAGCCAGCTCTGCCAACAATAAATTAACTAAATTAAATTAAGAAAAAGACAACTTAAGGCATGAGTAGGCCTGATCATGGGGTCACAAAGAGTCGGACATGACTGAGCAACTGAACTGAACTGAACTGAGGCCTGATCAGAATTCAGAAAGCATTTATGCTTAATAACAACACCAGCATTTCTCTAAAGCAAAACAACAATTCTTTGTTATCCTGGATGTTCACTTGTCCCATTGATGTGAAAGCAGGGAAGTGCAATCATCATATTCATTAGGCTGAAGATACATATACTTTGTCACCCTCCCCAATGATTAATTTCTCATTCACTTTCTATTTGTCTCTTTTTATAAACATGCTCTTTCTGTCTTCTGGAGCCAAAGGCAGTACTATCAAGCCTATGTTCTATTTTCATGAAAACTGCAAATTAAAATGATAAATATATATTTTGGCTTAAACCAGAATGTTCCAAATATTGAGCTACTGCCCAAGCAATTTCCTATTAGCTATATTCATTTGGGAAAACATTTATTTACAGAATAATCTTAGCATATAAAACATATTTTCTAAATTTTATTTTATTAAATATTCCTCACCTTGAAAGGTTGAGATTCAATTTGATTTGAATCTACAAGTATTTATGAAATATCTCATAAATGAAAAGTTACTGGTCAGGTGCAATGTGGGATATTCATAATAAGTATTATTTTCAGAGCATGTTATCATTTGCAAAAGTATTTTCAGGTAGATTAGCCAAGTTCTCACAACCACTTGTTTGAGGACAGATCATTATTATTGCTATTTTTCAGATGATCAAAGTGGGCCTCAAAAACAATACAGGCCTCACTCCTCAGTCCATCACAGAGCTTCTACATGCCAGCTATGTTTATCAAGCCCAAGTCTTTTGATTCTGCATTCCTCTCTCTTCCCCATAAGAGTTCCATTCTACCCATTGATGAACACAGAATACATTAGAATATATAGGTCACATTGGCACGTGATGTAATACAAGAAGTTAAACTGAGGTTCATAAAAATTACTATAAAATATGGAGGAACAAAATGTTTCTAGAGGCTTTGAAAGGCATTGTGGAAAGAAGAAATTTTATCTGAATTTGAAGGAATATTTATGATTTTTAGTGTTAGGTATAATGGGACCTTGCAGAGACGAGTAATTTTTTGGTCTAGAGTTTTGGGAACATCAAAGGCTTTCTTCAAAAATAAAGCTGACTGATACAGATTGGGAAGGGCTGCTGCTGCTGCTGCTAAGTCGCTTCAGTCGTGTCCGACTCTGTGCAACCCCATAGACAGCAGCCCACCAGGCTCCACCTTCCCTGGGATTCTCCAGGCAAGACACTGGAGTGGGTTGCCATTTCCTTCTCCAATGCATGAAAGTAAAAAGTGAAAGTTAAGTCGCTCAGTCGTGTCTGACTCTTAGCGACCCCATGGACTGCAGCCCACCAGGCTGCTCCACCCATGGGATTTTCCAGGCAAGAGTACTGGAGTGGGATGCCATTGCCTTCTCCCTTGGGAAGGGCTATTATTAACCATATATAGTACTACCTTACGTTCTAGGTGGGGATTCCCACGTGGCACTAGTGGTAAAGAATGCTCCTGCCAATGCAGGAGACATAAGAGACACAGGTTCGATCCCGGGGTTGGGAAAAATCCCCTGGAGGAGGAAACAGCAACCCACTCCAGTATTCTTGCATGGAGAATCTCATGGACAGAGGAGCCTTGAGGGCTACAGTCCACAGGGTCACAAAGACACAACTGGAGTGACTTAGCACACCATTCTAGGTAGTTACTAGTACTTGACACAAAAGAGACCTGATGATATTTAGAGATGCATGAGAACATCATTCTTTATGACGTGACTCAGTACAGAAGCTTCTCAGCCTCTCAGAGGCACTCCATGTCTTGTCATCCCACAGACTCCTCACTGGTTTTCCCAACCGTATGTCGTCTCAGTTCAGTTCAGTCGCTCAGTCGTGTCCGACTCTTCGCGACCCCATGAATTGCAGCACGCCAGGTCTCCCTGTCCATCACCATCTCCCAGAGTTCACTCAGACTCATGTTCATCGAGTCAGTGATGCCATCCAGCCATCTCATCCTCTGTCGTCCCCTTCTCCTCCTGCCCCCAATCCCTCCCAGAATCAGAGTCTTTTCCAATGAGTCAACTCTTCTAATGAGGTGGCCAAAGTACTGGAGTTTCAGCTTTAGCATCATTCCTTCCAAAGAAATCCCAGGGCTGATCTCCTTTAGAATGGACTGGTTGGATCTCCTTGCAGTCCAAGGGACTCTCAAGAGTCTTCTCCAACACCACAGTTCAAAGCATCAATTCTTCGGCACTCAGCCTTCTTCACAGTCCAACTCTCACATCTATACATGACCACAGGAAAAACCATAGCCTTGACTAGACGGACCTTCGTCAGCAAAGTAATGTCTCTGCTTTTGAATATACTGTCTAGGTTGATCATAACTTTTCTTCCAAGGAGTAAGTGTCTTCTAATTTCATGGCTGCAGTCACCATCTGCAGTGATTTGAGAGCCCCCCAAAATAAAATCTGACACTGTTTCCACTGTTTCTCCATCTATTTCCCATGAAGTGATGGGACCGGATGCCATGATCTTTGTTTTCTGAATGTTGAGCTTTAAACCAACTTTTTTGCTTTCCTCTTTCACTTTCATCAAGAGGCTCTTTAGTTCTTCTTCACTTTCTGCCATAAGGGTGGTGTCATCTGCATATCTGAGGTTATTGATATTTCTCCTGGCAATCTTGATTCCAGCTTGTGTTTCTTCCAGTCCAGCATTTCTCCTGATGTACTCTGCATATAAGTTAAATAAGCAGGGTGACAATATACAGCCTTGACGTCCTCCTTTTCCTATTTGGAACCAGTCTGTTGTGCTATGTCCAGTTCTAACTGTTGCTTCCTGGCCTGCATACAGATTTCTCAAGAGGCAGGTTAGGTGGTCTGGTATTCCCATCTCTTTCAGAATTTTCCACAGTTTAATGTGATCCACACAGTCAAAGGCTTTGGCATAGTCAATAAAGCAGAAATAGATGTTCTTCTGGAACTCTCTTGCTTTTTCCATGATCCAGCAGATGTTGACAATTTGTTCTCTGGTTCCTTTGCCTTTTCTAAAACCAGCTTGAACATCAGGGAGTTCACGGTTTAAGTATTGCTGAAGCCTAGTTTGGAGAATTTTGAGCATTACTTTACTAGCATGTGAGATGAGTGCAATTGTGTGGTAGTTTGAGCATTCTTTGCCATTGCCTTTCTTTGGAATTGGAATGAGAACTGACCTTTTCCAGTCCTGTGGCCACTGCTGAGTTTTCCAAATTTGCTGGCATATTGAGTGCAGCACTTTCACAGCATCATCTTTCAGGATTTGAAACAGCTCCAATGGAATTCCAACCGTATGTCTACAACCATAAAATTGATTCAATTCCATAATATGTACTTGAATAGTATATTCATTTTATAAAAATGGATTTATGAAATGATAAAGAGCAGGAAAGGAAGCTGTTTAGGAGAGTAATGACCTAGTTAAGGACATTACTTTTATTTTTTTAATATACCATAGTGAGATCTTATCATGATACTTTGATACCTTTGGTGATACCCTACCTTGTATTCAGAAACCTTCAGTTTACTCATGGACGATATCTATGACTTTTGATTCTTCTTCCAGTCTTTCTGTCATCCAACTCAATGCCATTTTAGTCTTCCTTGTGTTTCCTGCACTTTATTCAGCAAGCATTTGAAACTACTCTATGTTACACAACTAGGACAGCCTGACCAGAATAGGGCTTTCAGGATAGTTTTTGCACAAAATGTGGATTAAAACAAAGAATTATAATAAGTCCTCTTATTGATATTGTTTCCAAGAGAGAGAAGAACAATTCTTAACTAAAATTTTTATTAGCAATGATAGAAAGGAAAGGAGTGCATGAAAAAGAAAGCAAGGAAGTGTAATTTACTTCCATATGATTTGCAAGACTTAGCACCATAATGCACGTGCCACCACCACCGCCCCCCCATAGGAAGAATGCTAAGGTTTTGAGCCTGTCTGATTTGAACAACAGCTTCTGTCAATGGGGATTATGGTGAGAAATAGGGGCATATACAAGGAGGAAGCAGATGACTAGCCGTAGGCATGTCGAGTTCCAGATGATGACAGAACATTCACAGAAAGATGCTCTTTTGGTTTCATGCAAACAGGAGTGAAATACATGGTTGCTGACATGATTCTTTAGCTGAAGGAAAGAGTAAAGGAAAGAAATGGGGTTTGAAGGCAAATCTTAGGGGAGATTGATATTAAACATGAGGGACAGGACTAGGAGGTAGTAAAGGAGGAGTCAGAGAGATGGGGGGTAACCCAGTGTCCTGGAATCCAGCAAAAGGACAAGTGAACAACTAGATGCATGCTGTAAAGAGAGCAAGGGTTTGTGCCAAAGTAGTCACTGCTATTCTGAAAGAGAAAAGCAGGTGTAGCTCAAAGCTACCCTGCCTAGTGTAGAACAAGGAGCTGCAGTTAAAGAACCAGTAGTAGAGCCACAGCACTTCCCTCTTACTGTGAGAACTTCAAACCATCTGATGCTGTGGTTCTTCTTGGCTATATATGTGCCATATTTTATCAATAAGCTAATCATCACATTAAATGATGACCTAACACTTAAAAAGTTGCCTTTCATTGGGCAGGATTTCAGTGTTGGAAAGAAAGCATATGATGGCTTATCTTGGATTTGGATTAAATAATAGCAACCTAAATGTCCATCAACAGAGGAATGGATAAAGAGGATGCAGTGTGTGTGTGTGTGTGTGTGTGTGTGTGTGTGATGAAATATTACTCAGCCACAGAAAAGGAACTAAATTGGATCATCTGTAGAGATGTGAGTGGACCTAGAGCTTATCATAGAGACTAAAGTAAGTCAGAAACAGAAAAAATATATATCATATATTAACACATATATGTGGAATCTAGAAAAATGATATGGATGATCTTTTGCAAAACTGAAAAAGAGACAGAGATGTAGAGAAAAAATGTATGGACACCAAAGGAAGGGGGAAGGGTAGTGTGATGTATTGGGAGATCAAGGTTGAAATAGATACACTATTGATACTATGTGTGAAATGCCCAACCACTGAGGACCTACTATGTAGCTCAGGGAGCCCTCCTCAGTGCTCTGCAGTAACCTACCTAGAAAGCAAATTCAGAAAGGAGGGGCTGGATGTACACGTGGATGTACACATATAGCTGATTCACTTTGCTATTAGAAGAAACCAACACAACACTGTGAAGCAGCTACACTCCAATAAAAAGATAGACTCCCAATAGGAAAGTAGGATTTACTGTGAAGGGTTCTAAGCAACTACGTAGAAGCAAAATGTTGTCTGGTGACATGGCAGCCCATGCATATATGTTGGTTAATTTTCCAAGCACCTACTTTACAACTTCTTCCACTGATTTCTTATTTTGGATCTGCCTTATGCTAGCCAGAGAAAGCCGAGTGGTCACAGAATAGACACCATCACCATATCCCAAAGCTCTGTGAACAATATGCATGTTCTGAAACCAATCAAACTCTATTACAAGAAAACCTGAATGAACCTTTTCATAACCCTCAGTACTCATACACCCTGATATTTTGATAAAAGATATTATTTTTCATTTTGGTTGCTGGTGATATATCAAGGATGGCAACAGTTTCCACAGTTTTCTCTTTGATCTTCTCTGCAGAGCTAGAATTCTAGATTAATTCTACCAGGTACAATGATATAAACCCAGCATTATTGAGTCATAAGCATTACCCTTTCATTTCTAACTTGCCATATGGGGAACATATATCTTTTCTTGCAGTGATTTAAAGTTTTGATCAAATGCATGCCGCATTAAATGTTTGCAGCCATATAGTGAATGCATTTTGGCTATTTAAAACTCAGCCAAGATTTACAGTATAATTCCATTGCTGAAGTTATCTGTGACAAAGTCACAGCTAAGCCAAAACTCCTAATACATATTGTAAAGTGTAAATTATTATGCTTCATTTAGAAATTCAAATATGAGGTACAATAGGGTTCTGGGTGACGTGTGGGGGTGCAAGATTTTGTAGTTGGCAATTTCTTCTGGAGAATCTATGATCTTAGTGTATATAAAAAAACTCCTGCTTCTGTCTGTGAATGTTGGCACAACTGTCAGAGCCTGTGCATAGGCCTGGAATGTCCCACATCTCAGATGATGCTGTAAGCAGCATCAGAAGGAAAGTCAGTTTCCTTCTGTACATCACAAGAGTACATAAGCTTTGCCTCATGCTTAGAGATAACAGAGTTTTCTCTCTTTAAATTATTTATCAACCAACTAAAGAAGGGACTAAAAATAACTTGGGGTTGTATGTTCCTGTAAAGAACAGTGACTCCTTTTATATAATAATGGCTATATTTGAAGGCTTTTCATTCATTTACAGATATTTATTGAACACCAGCTATGTGCAGGGACTCTGCTGGACATTAGGAATATAAAGAAAAAATTCTTTAAGGTCTTGTTTAACTCTTTGTCTTTCTGCCTGTAACAGGCAGCCTATGCCTATTTAACTCATTTAATGTTTCCATCAAAATCAACTTCTCAATTGATTTTGTTTTCCATTCTTGAGCACTTTTGCCTTTATAGAAATGTCTCCCATGTGTAGATGCTTGGAACTTAATGTCAAAGGGCAGGTGTGTTTTCTGTTTTGGCCATATGCCATTCATCATATGGGCACATCCATATTTCATCTTGAACACCCGTATTATATGATATGCTCATGCCTTAGTGTAACCTTGGCTCACTTCCAGTGTTGCTGCTTTCTATTTTTCAGCACAAAATCTCCGTGGCTTGGCTTATGAAGTCCCAGATGTATTCATTTGGACTTCTTCCCTCAGGAAGCATGGGGTCTCAGGGTGGTGGTGTCTGAGACAAGTGCTCAGAATTTCCTGTAATGAGTCCTGATTCTGGCTTCATGATGCTGACATTTATCCCTCATGGGGAGTGATTGCTGCCAGGTCATTATTTACATGCTGAAGCTGCTCCTTGCAATTCTATTTGGGAAGCTTCATGCCCCAGCTTTCTATGTGGCATCCACAAGAACCCATTTGAATTTCATGGTTGGAGAAATTTATTCATGAAACCTGGACTTTTGCCTTGATGTGGTCCATTGATCTGTAGGTCTTTAAACAGATATGGTGGTCTAGAAGCTATTGCTTAATTATACTTTCTTGGGAGAAGTGAGTTGAGTGGAGAAGAAGCAGCTGTCTCAAAGATCCCAGAGAGCAGAACTTCTGGGTAGATGCTGATAGAATATCACACCATTCACAGAAAAGTGATTTATATGGATCAAAATAAACATGATCATTCTTTAGTGTAGAGAAAAATGGAACCCAGATAATAAGCTGGGATGTACTAACTGCCCTTCAATACAATATTATTCTGAAGTACTAAATGTTATTCTTTATCTGTCTATATTTTAATGAAACAAAGAGCTTACAGGGTCCCCAGGGGCAGAGAGGAGGAATGGGAGATACACTATTTCATAAAGGCAGGCAAACTGCCCTGCCATTCCAACTTCCTCACAAATACTGCAATCACGGCAACTTCCCCTTTTATGTAATGTGTTGAGAGACTTATCAAATTTAACACCATGAAATATTTCATAGGAGTTGCGAGTTTATATCTCAAGCCTGAATTCTTAAATGAAAAAAAAAAAAAAGGTATGATGTAATGTCCAAGTTACTAATTGAATTAAGCCTAGAGTGAGCTTCACAGAATGAAAATATGTTTAATACTGGGAGGAGAGAAATGTTAGCCACATCATGAATCCTGTTCCAAAGATAAATTACAGTGTTATGACAAGGCTCATGTTAATCTAACTATGCTCTCAATAAACTATTCAGTAGGCAGGCAGCAACCATAACCTGCCAGTTGTTGCTTTAGAGCTGAAAGACCTTTATTCCCTACATATAAAATAAAATATATAAATGTATATGTTTGGGTGGACAGTTTTATGTGGAAATCACATTAAAAGAGACTGATATACAATTCAATAATCAACACAGTCTCAACTGCAGCAACCACAAATGTCCAAACTCATGCCAATGGGAAAAAGAGCCCTGATTTCCTTCTACCCAGATTCCCCTATAAAATATATAGAGAGAAGTATGTATTTAAAAGAGGAATGGAGAAGGGAATGGCAAAGAGACCAGGCAAGGCTGACATGGCACAGGATAGGGCATCTGTCAAAATGCCAAGCAGGAGATTCACTCAAAAGACAAAAACGCACGAGTTTTGTTTAGACAGTCATATTTTGAAAAGTAAAGGGAAAGGGAGGGAAAGGAAAGGATGGGAAGGAGAAAAAGGAAAGGAAAGGTGAGTTTATGTGGGCCCCTTTCATCTGTTTATACTGACTCCATAGAAAATGCTTGACATTTCTTGACAAAGATGAAGTAGAAGGGGCCCAGGGCCCACATCTGCATGATGCCATCACTAGGGCCTCATGGGGCACAAGATGCCTCCATGCAACCCTTGCTGAGTGGGGCCATTGCTGCCCATCTGATTTCCCTGGCTTGCATACTTCCTTCCAGATAGGTACTTCCACTCTAGTTCTGAACCACACCATGTTCAATACATGCTGGCTTATTAGTTCTGTCCCCTTCACTTTCTAAATCACCTGCCCATTATCTCTTTTCCCGTTCCTTCTTTCTTAATTTACTCCATCTTGGATAAGTCTGCACTTAGGCCATCTAAGCTTACCTGTTTTTAATCAGAGCTCAGGGGCAATGGCACCTCACTCTAGTGCTCTTGCCTGGGAAACCCCATGAATGGAGGAGCCTGGTAGGCTGTGGTCCATGGGGTCGCGAAGAGTCTGACATGACTGAGCAACTTCACTTTCACACATTGGAGGATGAAATGGCAACCCACTCCAGTGTTCTTGCCTGGAGAATCCCAGGGACAGCGGAGCCTGGTGGGCTGCCGTCTATGGGATCGCACAGAGTCGGACACGACTGAAGCGACTTAGCAGCAGCAGCAGCGGGGACTTCCCTGGTGGAGCAATGGATAAGAATTCACCTGCTGAGGACACAGGTTTGTTCCCTGGTCCGGAAGATCCTACATGCCGTGGAGCAACTAAACCCATGTGCCCCAACCACTGACCTGTGTTCTGGAGCCCAGGAGCCACAGCTGAGCCTGCATGCTGCAACTACTGAATCCCACATCCTCTAGGGCCCCCTAACCGCAGCTATTGGAGTCCACTCGCGTCAAGGCTGTGCTCTGCAACAACAGAAGCCACTACAATGAGAAGCCTACACACTGCAACTGGAGAGTAGCCCCACATGTCACAACTAGAGAAAGCTGCACAAAGTATTGAACACCCAGGGCAGCCAAAAACAAATAAATGGAATAAATAAGAGCTCAGAAATAATTTGTCTGAAGAACACAATCACTTCAAGTTTCCTTTTCGGGATATCTGATTCATTCCAGTTGTGTGTGTGTGTACATATGCTTCAAATCCTATATGATTTTTCTGTAATATAGTTTTCAAAACTCTTTGCTAAGTATCTGCTAAGGCATCTAAACTAGTGTGGACAAGAGAATAGTTTCTCATCCTTTTCTGTGTGGCCCTGGCTATTTTTACTCATTATAGATCTGTGGTTTTATTGTTTTAAGGCCTTGCAATTTCTTTTTTTTTTTTTGGGAACTTCCAAGTACTCATATTCATGTTATATCTGAGTTCCTTTAGCACAATCTTTATTAGCTGATATCTGTAGGAGTTTGTTTCCTTAGATATTGACCACAGAATGCAAGGAAGAATTGCATTCTGCTTCATCTCCTTCACTGCCTCCACTCCAGATGCTCTGTGTAATGACAAATAGTGTTTATTTTTTTCCTCTGATTAGAATTTTTAAGTGAAACATATTTTCCACAATAGGAAAATTATGAGCATCATGACATTTTAAAAATTTTATTCTTTTATATCTGCCCAGTCCATCTTTACCTTAACCAATCTACTCTTACAAGAGTTTGAGGACAGAGGATGAGACAATGACAATGGGGAGTGAGTTTGAGGACAGGGGATGAGACAATGACAATGGGGAGTACGGGAGGAATGCTTGTGTTTAATGATTTTATTCTCCATGACATGCAGGCTTCAGATCCACTACTGAGGTGAGGTGAGGTGAAGTCGCTCAGTCGTGTCCGACTCTTTGCGATTCTGTGGACTGTAACCTACTAGGCTTCTCCGTGCATGGGATTTTCCAGGCAAGAATACTGGAGTGGGTTGCCATTTCCTTCTCCAGGGGATCTTCCCAACCCAGGTATCGAACCCAGGTCTCCCACATTGGAGGCAGATGCTTTAACCTCTAAGCCACCAGGGAAGCCAGAATACTACTACAGCCTCATTCTCTCATGACCGAGACAGTTTGAGCCTTAATGTAAAGATTCCATCTGTAAGAGTCTGGTGTTTGTTCAGATTTCTACCAGAAGAATGGCCGAAATGAAGAAGCAGACAATAGCAACTGCTGACACTATTGTAGAACAGCTGGAATTGTCATACCTTATGAGTGGGAGTACAAATTGGAAAAATCACCTTGGAAAAGCATTTGGTAATATCTACCATGCTGAATTTATACTTACCATCTGATCAATGATCTCAATCCTAAGTGCATAGCCAATGGAAAGACACATTTCATCATGTTATGACAATACTATTTATAATAGCCTCTATGGAGAACCGAACCAGACACTATGTATTGCACTCATACAATGGGATGCTACATACATCATTAGGATGAACAGTTTATTGCTTCAGGAAATCATAGGAGTCAATTAAAAAGTATAACAGAGAGGTGAAAAGCCAAAGCTGAAAAAAAGTATATAATGTACTTTGAGAAACAGAAATGAACAAATAAACAAAAACCCTCTATGTGTTAGAATTGAGATATTGTTACCTTTCAGAAGATAGTGCCTGGGAGAAGATACAAGGGGATTTCTGGGTTGCTTGTAATCTACAGCTTGATCCAGAAACTGGTTATATGGACGGCTCATTTTGCATATAGTTATACACAACAAGATGTACAATTACAGTTTGTGTGTTTTCCCATTGATATATTATCCTTCAGTAAAAAATACCTAAAAGTAAACAAAAGAATTTTGTTATTTACTAATCATGTCCATTAACTGAAAATAGCAGATAACTTTGCAAATTACAAAAGAACAATGTTTTGCATAATTTTATTGAGGCCATACATTTTTAAACATAGAAAACTAGTGAATAATACTAGTAACTAAATATCTTTGAGGTGATGTGTAAAGTAAACAATAGCCAGAAAGACACCAAAACTAATTATATTTTATATTTTTCAGCATTTTGGAAGAAAATTAGTTTCACTTCATTCTTAAAACATCTATGTTTTTCCTATCCTGGAGCAAGAAAATTGAACCAAAATTATATTTTCTTGGCTCAGAATCCTTAGAAAGTCACTGGGATTGGAAAGTAGATTAGTCTCATAATCTTGATGGTTTAGTAGACATTTTCAGAAGTCAAAGGAATTTAAAAAGTAAACTTTACCCACTCCCCTACTTTAACATATTTGCCTGCCCATACTCATATTGTTATCAATGTGGCTCATTTTAAATTCTTCACACATACATGTAATGAGTAATATTAAACTCCTCTGCCTTCAAACTGTGACATTACTGTCTGATTTACCAAGGTTCAAGGAAAAAAAGAAACCACTTAGTAGTGAATAAATCAGCCAAACTAAATCTTTTAATTTCACCTGATTCTGTTGCAACCACATAGATATGACAGAAATGAACTTTTATAAAAAAGGAAAAATGACAGTAATTTTTAAATGTTTCATAAAACAATTATAAAACATGTAGTAAGAATCTCCATCTCACTAAAATGGTATTTTTAAAAAATGAAGACAGCCTAGCTATTTCCACCGATGAATAACTGATTGATTGTAAATGATACATTCCTATTATTAATGAGACCTGACAATTCCATTAGAGTAATATGCAACAACTTCACTTAATTCTCTTGATGAGCTTATCATTCATATTTCCAGAGCTAAGGAATGCTAAACAAAAGCAAAAGTATTTAGAAAGTGAAATGAAGGTACAACTCTAAGGATTAGAAAGACTGTTTCTCTTCTCCTGGATCAAATGTTGAAGAAGAATGTTGAGCTTCTAATCTATCAGGAGCTGTGCTATCACTTCTCAAGTGATCCATTGAATAGTTTTTATGGTTTGAAGAGCTACATTTTAGCCCATCGATTTATTGAATATTAGTCCATTCTTTCTAATTCTTTGGAGCCAGATGCTTAAACCACTCAAACAAATCAGAGACCACAAGCCCATGAGACTAAACTTTGTTTTATCCAGCTTAAAAGAAGAGCAGTGCCCACAAATTTACGATCTTCTAAGTAATCTGGGTTTAATAGGCTGATTCTGTGAGATTCAAGGACTCTCTGTCCTTGAACAAATCACTCTACCACTAATGAGAGCTGGTTTTTGCACTCTGAATACAAAAGTGTCTTGAGACACTGAAGTAATGATACAAGGTCACATCAAATAACAACTGGTTTCCATATGGCTAGATCTGTGAGGATCCAAGCAAGAATTCTATTAAGATAATTGCAGGAAATATGAGGGAAACACATGTGCAAATGAAACAACCAGAATTTGAAGAATGCCAAATTTATTTTGCAATTTAGCTACAAAAAATAAAAATTCAATTATATTCATAAGTGACAATTCCATTCCAAATGATTATTTACATGTCAATCTCCTTTGAGCTATATTTATGTATATGTCATTTTGATGGAAATGTATTGAGATTTATTTAAAATGTATTTTAGTGAAACAATTATTTACTCATTCACTCTCTTGAGAAAACAATTCCTAAATACTCGTGCTTTGTGCTAACTTCTTTGGAAGGAAAAATATCAAGTGAGACTTCATTTGACTCTCAGAGAGTTTAAGAACCATTAGTGGAGAAATACTTCCAGTGTTGATTTTGATTGTATTAATAGATTGAATTTCTTTGTTTTGTTGTTACTATAAAGGATGTAAGAGAAGTATTTTTTGTTTGTTTTAATCTACAGAAGTGTAGAGAAAGTAGCAATCTCAAATGAATGACATGATCAAAGATGTTTTAAAGTAGGAGTACACATGAATCAGGCTTTCCAGGTGGCGTGAGTGGTAAAAGCACATGCGGGTTCAGTCCACGGTTTGTGAAGATCCCCTGAGGAGGCCATGACAACCCACTCCAGTATTCTTGCCAGGAGGTTTCCCATGGACAGAGGAGCCTGGCGGGATATAGCCCATGGGGTCGCAAAGAGTCAGACACGACTGAAGCAACTTGGCAAGCAGTATGAACACATGAAGCAGGGGTTACCAACACAAAGGCTTATGGGTGACAGGAGAGTGACATAGATGAGCAAAGTTGGTGAGCCATTTATAAGAAAAAGGGGAGTGGTAGAGACTAGGGCAAAAGGGAAAGTGTGGGCTCTCTTTAAACGGAAAAACCATGCCTTAGTTTTGGTTAATCATAACCATGTATTAGAATCCCTCTGTGGCAAAGGCATCTGATTTCTCAAGAGTAGCCACAAATCTGGATTTTTGGTACAATCTCTATCCTTCCAAATTTTGAAAAATTATATATACATAAACATGATATATATTTATATGTAATTTGTAAAATTATATATAATATACAAACTGATTATAATATTTATATAAACTCATATGTTTATGTGTGTACATATATACATACAATCAATTTTTAAAATATACCTAAAGCCCATATTTGAGCTGCATACAATCAATCTTCAGTCTCAACACTATATCACTGCTTCGGTAAGATGGCTGAATGTAACAAAATGGAGAAAAAACAGTTCTCTAGGAGAGAAAGTGATATGGGGGAAAGTGAAGAAGGCTGAGCGCCAAAGAATTGATGCTTTTGAACTGTGGTGTTGGAGAAGACTCTTGAGAGTCCCTTGGACTGCAAGGAGATCCAACCAGTCCATCCTAAAGGAGATCAGTCCTAGGTGTTCATTGGAGTTACTGATGTTAAAGCTGAAACTCTAATACTTTGTCCACTTGATGCTAAGAGCTGACTCATTTGAAAAGACCCTGATGCTGGATAAGACTGAGGGCAGAAGGAGAAGCAGAGGACAGAGTATGATATGGTTGGATGACATCACCAATGCAATGGACATGAGTTTGAGTGAACTCCAGGAGTTGGTAATGGATGGGAAGGCCTGGCGTGCTGTGGTTCATGGAGTCACAAAGAGCCAGACACGACTGAGGGACTGAACTGAACTGAAAACCGTAATAATGAGTTTGGAACTTTTGCAAAAGCCCTAGAAACTGACAAAAGATTTTCAGGAAACAGTGACTCAATACAATTACCATGTAAGACTTACCAGATTAGAGACTCAAAATACAGACACCTCTCAGCTTCCTAATGTACTAGCTTAGTAATAAAGTGGCTACAGCCGAGCTGAAGTCATATCTATAGCATTAGAGAGGAAGAACTGGACAGATGAGACACTGTCATGGAGCAGGACTTGAGAAGTGAATAGATATAACAAAAGGTTTCAAAGGAAATGTCAAGATTTAGTCTCAAATTTCTTGTTTTTTTTTTTTTTTTGGCCTGTGAATTCATAGAGACTATGTTAAGACAAAAGACTATGAGCTGATATGAAAAGATATTTATGGATTAACTTTAAGCATATTAAAGTGTCGGCATTTGTGAAGTCCAAAAGACTAAGTGGGGAGACATTTCTAATAAGTTTTAAGCCATAATTGAGGTGGAAATAATGTGAACCCATTTTCTTTTATTTCTTATTATTTTTAAAGATATAAATACAATTCATATTTTCAATTAAATTGAATTTTAAAATTCTGATTGATTACCTTTTAAGAACCAAGAAATGAGCTCTTATACAAACAACCCATACTTCCAATTTGGTTTTGAGAAGGTCTCCATTAAGTCTAGTAAACTATGACCCCTAAAAATTAACTAAACATTATGCTTTGAATATTATCTTTGTAGCATACAAAAAGAGAAAAGTATCACTTTTCATATTCATTTTGTCATAGATCTTTTGAGATAATTCGCATGGAGTTAATTTTTTGGCAAATGGACTTCTCTGGATCATTTTGGAAACTTTGGACTTGGGACCAAGCAACTACCAGAATGCCTCAGAGAGACAGCACTATCATTGAACATTCTAAAATATGTGTATTGATAAGTAGCTGGAGTACTTGTGAGGCAACTATTTTGAAAAAGAATATGAGCTTGCAACAAATAACATCTATAGTCAGATGACTACAACAGAAACTGGTCATATTGACCTAATTTTAGTGCTTCTTCCAAATTTTATTATATAAACTTGCTCAGTTGGGAAAGCTGAGACTTGCTGATTAATTGGCTATCATATCAGAGTGCTTGGCAAAATATAGAATTTTTTTTTCTTTTATATTTTGGTAAGCACTCAGTTTTTCCTCTCAATCTGAAAATAATAGTGTTTCTGTTTTAGTTATCTTCTAGAATTAGTTATTTGATACTTTTCTCTCTTCTTGTTCTACTTCTTAGATTTTTAAAATTTTATCTTCTAGAATTTCTTCAGGTCTTTGTTGCTGTTGTATTGTTTTGTGTATTCATTTTCAAGTGAACTTTTTGTATCTTAGTACCTGTTTTATATAGCTCCTGTTCCTGTTTAATGAATACGGTTTGGTTCCTAAAACTGTTACATTTTTTTTCTTTCTTTTTTGGAGGGGTGTAGTTTTCTTCTGCTATCTTCAATGACTTTTTCTGATTTCTTCCTTTTCTTTTTTTTCTAATCTTTTTATTTCACATTAAAATCTTATTTAAATATCTTGTAATCCTTGTGTATTTCTTTCTTTAATGGTAAGTGAAGCACTACAAAGATCTTTACAAATTCTATTTGCATAGTTGGGCTTTGTCCACTGGTGGTTTTATTGTAGAATAAACTTGTTTAGCTATTTCATTTCATTTGAAAACTCTAACGACTGGCATCTATAGATTTTGTCTCTTGTCCCAGGCAGTTTCCTTGAAATGTTTTTAATTCAGAGATTAGCAAACTTTTTTATATAAAAGGCCAGAGAGCAAATACTTTATACTTGATCAGTTAGATACTCATTGCTATAACTATTCAGTTCTATCATGGTAGTACAGAAGCAGATATAGACAAAGACTTCATTATAATAGTCAACAGGCCATTGTTTTCAGTCCCTATCTCCTGCTTTGGGCTATAAACTCAAGTTCCACATTTCATCTACAGAAAAAAAAGAGACTAGAAACATGGCCACTTAATATGGTCTTCTAATAAATCCTTCTGTTTTCAATATGATATCCCATCCTCATCGGTAACTTGTGTTCTTAGGATTAAAGTGTCTCTACCAATCCCCAGAATGTAAATCCCCATTCCTTGGCTGTGAAGGGAGGTGGGATAAGAAACTCTACACAGTATGGGATATATAGTCTCAGAGGCATTTCAACAGTACACCTGTTTTCACCATCACTAATGTTACCCTGCTATCCAGCTGTACCTGGTGCCTTTAGTCCGGAGCTTTTCCAGGGCTCCATATCATGAATGTGCTTTAAGGCTGGCCTCCCCCATTGATGGCTTACAGTTTTCTCTGATCCTTAGTACCACCCACAATTTAATAATTATCCATCCAAATGTTATCTGCTTTCCAACACAGTGTTGCTGTATCTGTCTCACCTATATTCTTTGTGGGGAAAAAATACTTTCAGGTTTTTACTTTTCAAAAATCCTTTAGCTGACATTTTAGTAGAGATTCTCATGGGATTAGCAATGAATATGTGTGATGAGTTTTCCATGTTTAACAGGAAATCTTCACAAAGCATATATAGATATTTTGATATTCTGATCTTTGATATTGTGGTCTTAATGTTATCCACTTGCAGGTGTAATCCCATTATACTTAAGAACATACTTTTACATGCAGGTTTTCTTGATACCGTACTTGATACCATCTTGAAGATATTTTGTATCTCTGGAATACAAGATTGCAAACTACAGTTTAGAGTTTTTACTCTTTCAAATTCCACAATTTTCCAAGTTTAAGAAAAAAAAGATTGCTTTGAGGTGGGACAGTTTTATTTATGTACCCCAGCTAGGGAATTTCTACTTTCCCTCATGCCTCAGGTCATGAACATTCTGTACTTTCCAATACTCTCATAAAGTAGAGTCTATAATTTTATATGATTTACCCCCAGGCACAGGCTAGTCTCTCAAATCTGAACACTAGTCAGGTGCTCATACTCATTTAATAATTAAATAAAATGGATAAGTATTCATTCCATTGTGGGAAACCTTGAACCCTTCTAATGCAGCTTATCACTCTCTCTCCATCTCTTCTCTATTCTATTCCTCTTTTACACTCTCTCTTATGATTATTTTTCTATGTCCATTTTTTTGGCCCATCATTATTATGAGTCATGTTAATTTTCTATTTATTTGTACCACATTACCACAACCTTGGTGGCTTAACACAATACCATTTATTAACTCACAAATGTGCATACTTGCATGAGCTAGGGTGTGTTTTAAGCTCAAGGCTAAAATCATGGTGCTGGTTTTGATCTCCAGGAAAGAATCCACTTTAAAAGTTCATTCATGTTGGAAGAATTCAGTGCTTTATGGTTGTAGGAGTAAGGCCCCAGGTTCCTTGCTGAAGGTTAGTTGTGGGCCTCATTCAGTTCCTCAGGGCAATCACAACCCATCTCACTTCACCCCTTTCATCTTCAAACAAACAATGGTGCAAGTCCTTCTCAGGTTCCATGTCTCTCTGACTTTCTTATTTGCTACGAGCCAGAGGAAGCTCCCTTCTTTTATAGACTCATGTGATTAGATCAGACTGACTTGGATAATCTCCCCATCTCAAGGGCACTAGATGATATAACATAAGAACAGGGGTGATATCCAGATGTGTAAGCAGGTTCTACAGATTAAGCCAGGGCATCACTGAGGGATCATTTTAGAAATTCCATATATCACATTTCTATTCATTTTACAGAAATGCCACTGGAAGGAAAAGTATGTAATAGATTTTACTCAAAGTTAGGGTTAGCAGAGAGGATCATATCTCAACACACAGAATAGATTATAATAGACTATCAGATATTACTGTCCTGAAAAACTTACTCCCTGTTCCCTGCCTTGGGGAATTTCTTGATCACCTTGGGTTCGGTTGGGCCCCAGGCTTCAGAGCTTTTGTGGGGCTTGACTCTTTTGTTTTCCTCATATCTCTATTTCCAAATTTAAAGCACCTCCATCATTAGATCTTCCAGTCTGAATAAAAATTTGGGTTACAGCCCATATAGAATGGACTTTTGGACTCTGAGGGAGAGGGAGAGGTTGGGATGATTTGGGAGAATGGCATTGAAACATGTATACTATCATGTAAGAAATGAAGCACCAGTCTATGTTCGATACAGGATACAGGATGCTTGGGGCTGATGCACGGGGATGATCCAGAGAGATGATATGGGGTGGGAAGTGGGAGGGGGTTCAGGATTGGGAGCTCGTATACACCCATGGTGGATTCATGTCAATGTATAGCAAAACCAATACAGTATTGTAAAGTAAAGTAAAGTAAAAATAAAATTAAAAAAAAAATAAAAAGTAGCCCTCAGGGATAAAAAAATAAAATAAAACTGAAAAAAAGAAAGAAATCATCCCTGAATATTCATTGGAAGGACTGATGCTGAGGTTGAAGCTACAATACTTTGGCCATCTGATGAGAAGAGCCAACTCATCGGAAAAGTCTCCGATGCTAGGAAAGACTGAAGGCAAAAGAGTAGGGGACAGTAGAGGATGAGATGGTTAGATAGCATCACCAACTCAATGGACATGAATTTGAGCAAAGTCCGGGAGATAGTGTAGGACAAGGAAGTATGGTGTGCTGTATTCCACAGGGTCACAAAGGGTCCGATACAACTGTGTGACTTAACAACAGCAACAATTCATTAGTGACCATCAAGGAAGAAGCGGAAGCATAGCCTACACCTTCTGTGTTTCTCTATTGTGTTTACAATAAAGAAAAGCTCACTGAAACTGGGTAACAATATGACTGTTTCCAACTTCCAGAAGAGGATAAACTACTAAAATTATATGATCAGTAGTACAATATTCTGTAAAATTGTCTTAGAGTGGTAAAAATTCCAATGGATTGTACAATTAACAGGAAAATGACAAAGTTCAAGAAAGCAGAAAGCCTGTGTTTTTGTATTGATCTATTTTTAAAAGAATAAAGCAAAGTGCATGTTTAAAAAAAATTTGGGTTACAGTGTTCCGTGGGGTGGAAGTAAGCAGTACTTTCAGACTTTCTCAGAAACACTTCTCAGACTGTTGAGCAAGTGAACAGATTCTCTCAGAGACACTTCTCAGACTGTTGGGCAGGTGAGAAAGTTCACCTTTTGTATCTAAATACGCCAATTAAAACTGAACATTTTCAGAGAACAAGATGGTGGAGGAGTAGGTGGTCGTGGAGTAGGTCTCTCTCCATGGATATCAGGAATACACCTTCAGACACAGAAGTGCATGCAGAACACCAGCTGAGAGCGGACAGGAGTACCTGACCAGAGGAAAAGAATACATAGAACCATGAAAAACTTGGTAGGAGGAAGGAACTAGGGAGGGAAAGCAGGAGCATTAGTAGGATTGGACCTGCCCTCAGCAGGTGGGGGAACTGAAGCAGGGGTCCAATCCCCACATCGCAGCAACTGTCTGAGTCAGAGGAGAAACATTTAAGGCTGAGAGTGAAACAGCTGATCTGTGGCAGCCTAAATAGAATGAGAATCAGACAGTCCTTGCCGCAGCCATACATACCCCGAGACAGGGATGCAGGTCAACAGAAGGCACAGTGAGTGGAGTTGGAGTTTAGGGATTGTGGAGCAATCCCAGGGCAAGGGCTGCTGTTACTGTGGAGAGATGGATGGAGGGGGTGTGAGGGAGGAGACTGTGGTGGGAAATCCCATTGGAGGAAAGCCAGGCAGCCATGGAAGCAAGGTGATACTGCTGAGTCACATGTAAGGGGTGGAGCCATCACCATAGCCTCTCTGTCCCCACATGCCAGCATTGGCAGCTGAACAATAGAGAGGCTGGCCCATGAAACACCTGGTGCACTGAAATACAGAGTAGGGCCCCACCCAGAAGGGCCCCTCTATGTGTTGATGAGCCACACAATAGAGAACAAACCAAGGTAAAGGAGCCATCTAAGTGCCTAAACAGGAAGAGCTACAGAGAAAGACTGGCCAAAGAGGCCTTCTGATTGCCAGCTACAAGAGGCTCAAAAAAAAACTCTCTGGTAGGGCCATAACTCCTGCAGCAGATGCAGTCTGTGTCCCTGTACACTTGGAGCCTCTAGGGTCCCAGCAAGCCAAGCAGCTGTACCACCTTAACACTCAACCCTCACTGGGGCAGAACTGCGATAGCCAAAGTCTTGTGTCTATACACACATGGTTGCTTAGGTCTTGTGCAGCTGTTTGCGACCCTGTGGACAGTGGCCTGCCAGACTTCTCTGTCAGAGGGGTTCTCCAGTCAAGAAAACTGGAGCATATTGGCCATATTGGTTGCCCTATGCTTCCAGAGCACAGTATTTCCTGCTGCCCTAGCCACCAACTCCCCCTGAGAACTTGGTGCTGCCAGGAGAGCTGCAACCCAAGCAGCTGCACCACCTCCACACCTGGCCCTCACTGGGGCAGACCCATGTTCTCCAGGGCAGCCTCAGGAGAAAACCCTAGTGGACAACCCACAAGCAGAGATGGAAAGAAAACCACAACTGAAACCCAGGGACAGTGTGGCTAAGGAAGAAGACCCCAAACCTTCCCACCAGCTGCACAAGCTGCAGATTAAATCCACAGGATCTGTGTCTACAGAATATATAAGAGGATGTTGAGAGCTCGCACAAAAGAAAACACACTAGTTCTGATAACTGTGGACATTGGAAGCAAGAACACACAGGAGTAGGACCAGATTAGAATCTGAGATGCCCCCACAGCAGATCCAGAGACGAGCCCACTGTTGGAGGGCATCCTAGGGACAGATCAAGCCCTGAGCCTTTGGAATGGGAGCTCTGATTCCAAGACCCTAGACTACCAGAGAACTTATCCTAGGGAATATCAAATAGTGAGAACTCACACAAAGGAAACCACTTGAGTACAAGACCCAGCATCACCCAAACACCAGTAGCATCCTGTTCAGGACACCTCATCTAAACAATAAACAAAACAAAAACACAAACCCAGTCATCAGCAAACGGGATTATCACTTCACTCAGCCTTGCCCATCAAAGGAAAAACAAACATGCAAGCAAGCAAACAAAAAGCTCAGCACAAATCTCACCCTGGACCATCCTTAGAAAGACAGAAATGAAAAGGAAAAAGAATTCAACCTTGAAGCCTGGGAAAAGGGGACTTCAAACACAATAAGTTAAAAAAAAAAATGAAAAGGCAGAGAAATACTACACAAATGAAGGAACAAGCTAGAAACACAGAAGTCCAAATAAATGAAGAGGAAATAAGTAAACTACCCAAAAAGAATTCAGAATAATGATAGTAAAAATGATCAAAACCTTGAAAACAAAAAGGAGTTAATGCAAGAATCAATTAACAAAGACCTATAAGAATTAAAGAATAAACTTACAGAGACAAAAAACAATTGCTGAAATTAAAAATACTCTAGTAGGAATCAATAGCAGAATATCTGAGGCAGAAAAACAAATCAGTGAGCTGGAAGATAAAATGGTGGAAATAACCTTTGAAGAGCAGAATAAAGGAAAAAGAATGAAAAGAACTGAGGATAGTCTCAGAGACCTCTGAGACAATATCAAAAGCACCAACATTCGAATTACAGGGGTCCCAGAAGAAGAAGATAAAAATAAAATGTATGAAAAATTTTAAAGAGATTACAGTTGAAAATTTCCCCAACATGGAAAAGGAAATAGTCAATCAAGTCCAAGAGAGGTAAAGAGTCCCATACAGGGTAAACACAAGGAGGAACATGCCAAGACACATACTAATCAAACTAACAAAGAATAAATACAAAGAGAATATTAAAAGCAGCAAAGGAAAAGCAACAAGTAACATACAAGGGAAACCCCATATGTTTAACAGCTAGTCTTTCAGCAGAAACTTTGAAGGCTAAAAGGAATGGCAGCATATATTTAAAGTATTGGAAAGGAAAAATCTATAACCAAGATTACTGTACATGGCAAGGATCTCATTCAAAATTGATGGAGAAGTAAAAGCTTTTCAGACAAGCAAAAGTTAAGAGAATTCAATACCAAACCAGCTTTACAACAAATAGACCTTCTTTTGAAGTGCGCATGGAACATTCTCCTGGATAGACCACATCTTGGGTCACAAATCAAACTTCAGTAAATTTAAGAAAATTGAAATCCTATCAAGCATCTCCTCTGAACACAATGCTATGACACTAAATATCAATTACAAGAAAAAAAAGAAAAAACTCCAAAAAAAAAAAAAAACCATGGCGATTAAACGATATGTTTCTAAATAACCAACAAGTTACTGAAGAAATCAAAAGGGAAATCAAAAAATTCTAGAAACAAATGACAATGAAAACATGACAACTCAATACCTATGGGATGCAGCAAAAGCAGTTCTAAGAGGGAAGTGTATAGCAATACAATCCTACCTCAAGAAACAAGAAAAACATCAAATAGAGAACCTAACCCTAAAACAACTGGAAAAAGAACAACAACAAGAGAAAATTAGAAGGAAAGAGATGATAAAGATCAGAGCAGAAATAAACGAAAAAGAAAGGAAAAAAATAGTAAATATTAATAAAACTAAAAGCTGGTCCTTGGAGAAGATAAACAAAATTGACAAACCTTTTTCCTGACTCTTCAAGAAAAAAGATAGAAGAGAATCAAATCAACAAAATTAGAAATGAAAAGGACAGGTTACAGCAGACAATGCAGAAGTAAAAAGCATTATAAGAGGCTATTATGAACAACTAGATGGCAATAAAATGGACCTGGAAGAAATGGACAGATTCTTAGACAAGTTCAATCTTCAAAGACTAAACCAGGAAGAAACAGAAATTATGAACAACCCACTTACAGGCACTAAAATTGAAGCTGTGATCAAAAATCTCCTAAAAACAAAAGCTCAGGACCAGATGACTTCACAGGAGAATTCTGTCAGACGTTTAAAGATCTAATGTCTATCATTCTAAAGTTCTTTTTAAAAAAGTTGCAGAAAAAGGAACATGTCCAAACTCATTCTACAAAGCCACCATAACCCTGATACCAAAACCAAACAAAGGCAACATAAAAAAGAAAAACTACAGGCCAATATCACTGATGAACATACATGCAAAAATTCTCAACAAAATTTTAGCAAACAGAATTCAACAATACATCAAAAAGCTCATACACCATGATCAAGTTGGGTTTATCCCAGGGATGCAAGAATTCTTCAATATAGGCAAATCAATCAATGTGATACACCATATAACAAATTGAAAGATAAAACCATATGATAATCTCAATAGATGCAGAAAATGCCTTTGACAAAATTCAGCATCCATTTATGATTAAAACACTTTAAAACAATGAGCATAGAAGAATGTACCTCAACATAGTAGAGGCCATTTATAATAAGCCTACAGCAAACATTATTCTCCATGGTGAAAACTGAAAGCATTTCCCCTAATATCAAAAAAACAAAACAAGGGTGCCCACTTTCACCACTATTATTCAATATGGTTCTGGTAATCTTACAGGAATCAGAGAAGAAAAAGAAATAAAAGGAATCTAGACTGGAAAAGAAAAAGTAAAACTCTCACTGTTTGCAGATGACATGATACTATACATAGAAAATCCTAAAGATAGTATCAGAAAATTACTAAAGCTAATCAGTAAATTTAGCAAAGTTGCAGGATACAAAATCAATACACAGAAATCACTTGCATTTCTACATACTAACAATGAAAAATCAGAAAGAGAAATTAAGGAAGCAGTTCCATTCACCATTGCAACAAAGAGTCAGATATCTAGGAATAAACTTACCTAAGGAGACAAAAGAATGTATACAGAAAATTATAAGACACTAATGAAAGAAATCAAAGACGACATAAACTGATGGAGAGATATTCCATGTTCCTGGTAGGATGAATCAGTATTGTGAAAGTGACTATATTACTAAACAGTCTACAGATTTGATGTGATCCCTAGCAAATTACCAAAGGCATTTTTCACAGAACTAGAACAAAAATTTCACAATTCATATGGAAACACAAAGACCTTGAGTAGCCAAAGCAGTCAGAAAGGAGAATGGAGCTGGAGGAATCAACCTTCCTGACTTCAGATTCTACTACAAAGCTACAGTCATCAAGACAGCATGGTACTGGCACAAAACCAGAAACATAGACCAATGAAACAAGATAGAAAACCCAGAGATAAACCCATGCACCTATGGGTAACATTTCTGACAAAGGAGGCAAGAATATGCAATGTGACAAAGACAGCCTCTTCAACAAATGGTGCTGGGTAAACTGCACAGCTATACGTAAAAGAATAAAATTAGAACATTTCCTAACACTGTACACAAAGATAAACTCAAAGTGGATTAAAGACCTAAAGGCAAGACCAGAAATGATAAAACTCTTAGGGGAGAACAACAGGCAGAACACTCAATGACATAAATCAAAGCAAGATCCTCTCTGACCACCTCCTAGAGTAATGGAAAAAAAAACAAAGCTAAGAAGTGGGACCTGGTTAAACTTAAAAGCTTTTGCACAGCAAAGGCAACCATAAGCAAGGTGAGAAGACGACCCTCAGAATGGGAGAAAATAATAACAAATGAAACAACTGACAAAGGATCCATTTCCAAAATATACAAGCAACTCATACAACTCAATACCAGAAAAACAAACAACCCAATCAAAAAGTGGGGGAAAGACATAAACAGTCATTTCTCCAAAAACAAACACATAAAAACATGCTCAATATCACTCATTATTAGGGAAATGTAAATCAAAACTGCAATGAGATATCACCTCACACCAGTCAGAATGGCCATCATCAAAAAGTTTACAAACAGTAAATGAGGGAGAGGGTGTAGAAAAAAGAGAATGCTCTTGCACTGTTGGTGGGAATGTAACTTGATACAGCCACTATGGAAAATGGAATGGAGATTCCTTAAAAACTAGGAATAAAATCACCATATGATCCAGCAGTCCCACTCCTAGGCTTATACCCGGAGGAAACAAAAATTGAAAAAGACATGTGTATCCCATTGTTCACTGCAGCACTATTTACAATAGCTAGAAAATAGAAGCAACCTAGATATCCATCAATAGATGAATGGATAAAGAAGTTGTGGTACATATATACAATGGAATATTACTCAGCCATAAAAAGGAATGCATGTGAGTCACTTCTAATGAGTTGGATGAACCTAGAACATATTATACAGAGTGAAGTGAGTCAGAAAGAGATAAATACTGTTTTTTAACTTGTATATACAAAATCTAGAAAAATGGTACTGAAGAATTTGTTTACAGGGTAGCAATGGAGAAATGGACATAGAGAATAGACTTATGGACATGGGGAGACGGGAGAATAGGGTGAGATGAATGGAAAGAGTAACACAGAAACTTACATTACCATATATGAAGTAGATAGCCAATGGGAACTTTCTCCATGACTCAGGAAACTCAAACAGGGGCTCTGTATCAACCTGGAGGGGTGGGATGGGGAGGGAGATGGGAGGGAGGTTCAAAAGGGAAGGGATATGTGTATACCTATGGCTGCTTCATGTCAAGGTTTGACAGAAAACAGAAAAATTCTGTAAAGCTATTATCCTTCAATTAAAAATAATTAAATTTTAAAAATGAACATTTTCTTCTAAAAAGCATTTTGCGTTTTTTTTCCCTATTCCAACCATTTCAAACTCCTTATATGGTCTTACTCTTATAAACTCTTTTTCTTAACGCCAAGATTTTCTTAAAAATAACTGAATGGCGGATAAAATAATACATGTAAACTTCAGTATAGTCTCAGAAACAACTAGAAACAATGTTAGTAAACACTGTTATTGAAGATAGAACAACAGTGCATCATTTAGTATTTCTCAATTAATATCACTTAAAAAGCTGCCTATATGTAAGAGCACAGAGATGCATTAAAGTCAAATAGTTGATAATGTACTGTACTTTTGTGAGAATGAGAATCAGAATAGCCCTTTCTTAATAGGTTAGACCTAGAGAGCTGAAGTCAGATATGTGTGGTGTAGCCTCTATAATTATTCTGAATGGCTGATGCTATTGTTCTGAACTTCATAGCTCATCCATGCCCCTTTTGTTAAACTTCCCATCACCTAGAATTAGTTTCATGCCTGAACTGCTACACCCCAAGATGGTAAACACAGCTCCACAGTCATTCCTTGCTTCACTAATGGCAACTCTGATCACATAACAGATGGAAAGCCTAGTGAATATATATATATAACTATTCTCCATAAGGACAAACATTCTCCCTCCCTCTCTCGCTACACACACACACACACACACACACACACACACACACACACACACCTCATATATATGACCTCCTGATTCTAAATGCAACAACTGCAAACCCTCTTCCCCACCCACTCATATAAAATATTGTTTTCTTAAGTCATTGTCAGAACACTGCATTTACTGAGTCAGAAGAAAATGATGCATGTTTTCCTTTCTGGAAATTTACATATGTAGTTCTTTCCTGCTTCTCCATACATTTCATTTCATTTTTTGAAACTAGATGAAACACTAAATTTTTAATGTTTTATGAATTGATTAAGAAGAAATCATTTTACAAAATATATATTTTATAGTTAAATTGACAGTAAGATTTTTATAGTGACTGAAGTGTTTTAAAGCTAATTGGGAAAAATGAATAATTTTAAACCATTTATCTTCAGTAAAATATAAAAGTGATTGGTTAATTTTAAAGACAGTAGCAAAAGTAGGTTTTACTTAAAACATAATGATGGTTTTAAGTCAATTCCCAAGGTCCCAGAGCTATTTATTTGCTTGGCTATATAACACTGAAAGGCTTTTCACTAGAAATTATTAATGTTTTATGTTCAACTGAAGACATTAAAGAACAAATAGGTCATATCATTTTTAACCTCTTTACTTATATTAATAGGAAAATGTTAAAGCCAATTGAAGTTGACCCATGCAGTCGTTCTGTGATTGAGAAAGCCAATTCAGGGTGATTCCAATATATGTGCAATCATTCCCAGCTAATTGCCACAGATGGAATTTCCTGCACACAGAAATCAGGGCTATTTTAAATATTAATACTCCTTCTAGGATGCCTTATTAGAAACTTATGTCAATCATGTCAAAACTCCAATGACTTTCCTACTGGAAATGTCTTATTGGATCAGGGTAGCAGACCCACAACAACTCTAAACATTTACAACTTCTTTCAATAAAAGAAACCCTGTAGTTAAATTTGGGTTACATAGAACTACAGTGTTAGAGCATTTCAGGTTTTATGCAATTACTGAGCTGATAAATGGTTAAAAATGTTTTTTAAAGCATATATCCTGTGAACATTTTAAATACCTAAAAGTGGAAATAAACCCCAAAATGTTTTAACTATTTTTAAAAAGTGGAGAGAAAGAGAATCTGGGTAAGACATAAGTGTTATGGAACAGTTCAGGAAAATATACTTGAATTGCATTCTGCAATTTTCCTATTAAAAATTGAACGATGAAATGTCATTTGACATATGAGATATGACACAAGAATGGTTGGGGCCAAGAACCTGGAAAAACCCTGAAAATCTCACATAATTATTGAAGCAAAAGGGTGGGCATATTGGTGTGGAATTCGTTAGACTTCCTGATATCAACTAAATCTAAATCTTGACTCGTGGCCTTAAAAATGCTAGTTAAAAGCCTGTGGTGTACCCCCTGCATCTGCGAGTAGTTTCGGAGTGTTCTCCAAGGCTCGGTGGTAGGATGGACACAGCAACTCACAGCAACTTAGTTTTAAAGATGATAAATATTCTCTTGGGTAGGGGGAGTGCTGTGGAAAGAAACTAGCAGCATGCATATTTTTGTTAGAAGCCAAGGAAATCTTTCAAGCAGGGAATTTGCTGCTCTCAGTGGAGGACTAGACTAATTTATTTGTCACTGAGAATTTCCTGTTTTTAGAGGATGACCATCTAGGGTCCTAAATAAGAGACGCTAACACAGAGCACAGGAGTAAGCATAAATCTACCCATTCCTATGAGAGCCACTAGTTTTGCCTCTCATATGATAACTTTTTGTCAGAGGTAGGGGGAAGTGAATGTATGAGGTTAGGGAGAGAATAGATCTTTCTCCTTAAAATTTAGAAAAAGTTTCACAGAAAATTATATTTTCATAGAAAAATTATAATACTTTAATCAACTACCATTTATTAAGCCAGGTGCTTTTTGTTCTTCACCTATCTGAATACTTACAAGCTGTCATCAAAGTTTAAATGTAAATAGTCACATTTTACAGATGTGGACACATGCCCAGCGAAGAACAACAACTTGCCCAAGAGCACATATACACTGAGTCATGTTCAAAGCTGCGATCCCAGGCTCCAAACAGCGACCCCTTCTCTGATCTGCGCTGCTGTCCTAGCTTTCTCAAAGACTCAAGAGTATACAAGACCCTTGAGTATACAGACTCAAGATACACTTAAAGCAAATACAAAAAGAGGGGACATATGCAAATCTAGAGCTGATTTAATTCTCCATACAGCGTGTTAGTCAGTCAGTGGTGTCCCACTCTGCGAGCCCATGAACTGTAGCCTTCCAGGCTCCTGTCCATGGGATAGGCCAGTCAAGAATACTGAAGTGAGCTGCCATTCTCTTCTCCAGGGGATCTTACTGACCCAGCAATTGAACCCGGGTCTCCTGCATTACAGGCAGATTCTTTACCATCTAAGTCACCAGGGAACCTATGCAGTAGAAACTAAAACAATATTGCAAAGCAAATATACTCCAATAAAAATTAATTTTTAAAAAGATGTACTTGTGTTTGCCATGTGGATGGAGATCTCTCTCGTTTAATACATCCATCCAGTCTCTATGTAACATGTTGGTGAAATAAGATTTCTAAATTAATAAACATTTTGGTCAAAAGTCTGAAGTTTGGTGTATTTATAGCTTGGCTGTTACTGTTTCCTGATCACTGTCCATTGTATTGTAACCTATTGTTTTTACTACAGTCATAAAGGTTGATGGCAATCATAGAGACAACAAAACACAACAATAAAAACATAAGATATGTGCATGGGATTACACTTTATAGGTAACTGTAAACACATCAGCTACCCATTATCTGTAAAGGTGGGGGTACACTGTGTGCCAATGTCTCTCATAGGAACTGAGAATCCTCTGAAACTTCAAGTGAAATAGCCTGTTTTTTATCAATTCGTTAAGCTGGTGATCAGCACGATGACTGTCAAAAAGCATTATTACCTACTCTGTATTTTTAAATGTCCAATTATTCTTTTTATCTTCTGCACTTTCAGTTTCAAATGCACTAAAGTACTAAAGTTTGACTGTATTGATTATAGCTTACATTAATCTTTCAAAATAAGCATTAGCTCTCAAAAGACCTCATTTGAATCAAGTGTAAAGAACAAGTATCTGCTCTTTGGCATTCATGAAACAATATTTCATGCTTTCAGTATATGCACTTTAGAAAACTGCAAAAGCCAAACACTACCTCTTTATCATTGTGATTAGACTGGTAAATACTGTGACAATTGACTCCCAAAATCCTTCAGGATTTATCCTTGAAAAGAAAGAACCAAGGACATACATGGTGGAAAGAAATAAGTAAGGTACACATCTCATGGTATTAAAACTCATGTTATCTTTTAGTAGTTGGGAAGAGAAGAACCTGGACCAACTTTCCTTTGGCTAATGTGACTGAAGGAAAAACAAGATGTATGGGAAAATCCTAGGTTAGATAAAATTCACATCAGGTGCTATATCTAACACTGATGTCAATTCAGATGGAGCATTTAGAGATTTGGGGGTGATTTAAAATCTTTCTTAAGCTTTGACATCAATGGATTTATAGATGGAGTAGAAAATGGAAAGGAAGAGAACAAAATACTTGTGTTTCGGAATTATTCAAAATTCTGATTGAGTTCCATGGCTGTAGAACTCTTCTACACATGAATAAAATATATTTTCTCTGACAATGTCTTACAAGAGGGTTTCCTTTGTTTCATGAACATCCAGGTATGAAAGATTTCATGTATTTATTTGTCATTAAACATAAGTTTAGTGTTTTGGCATGGCTTTTAAAACACATAGCTTGCAATTAGGGGCTTGTTAGCTATTTCAACTTTAGCTTATAAAATATTACCATGAATGAGCCTCTCAAATAAGATAGTCTCTTGATTCTAGTTTGACATTTTTAAAATATAAGATTATCATGAAGATCATCATTAATCAGTTCAAAGACCATAATGCCATGGCCCCAAGGAAAACAGTCACAGTGGGTGAAAACTCTATTTCCTGCTTTTTTTCCATATGCCCATATTAAAATGATCCTTATTTTCAAATTTTGTGATTATAAATCCTTCAATATATTCATTTGTAGAAATACTTCATCTCTTTCCGAGTTGGGTTTTTATTAAGTCAGTTAATGGTGTCTGTCTAGATGCGATAGGGAAGTGGTAGGTCTTTTCCCTTGGTGACCGTGTTATCACAATGGTGTTTAGGTCAGCCCTCTCTGCACTATTAAGAAGAGAATGGGTTTGTCTTTGGTGCTTCTCCTCTGATTATTTCCATTCTTCTTCCCCCACCTCTCCCATCTGCATAAACACCTGGCTTATACCTTCCTGGCCTTTAGGATAAATAGTATGAATGGTCACTTAAACTATAATCAGTTATTTTATTATATTGTGAGCATGGAAGGACTCCTTATCCTTGGCTAGAATTGTCTTAATTTCTGTCAGAATTGGGTTTATTGGCCTGTTATCAAAAAGTACAAACTACAGAACCCATCTTCTTTGCTAGGTCTCTGTTGGAATCAGAGAAAGAAACATCGTCTATATGTTCTCGTAAATTCATTGACTTTCATCTCTGTGTTAATCCTTGCACAGAAATTATGTCCTGAATTCAATTTACAGAATATAGTTTCACCATCTGTGTAGCCATTTCATAAGCAACTCTTTAGAGATAACTGTGTTTTTAAGACCATTATCTTTAATGAATATGTTTCAGAATATTATTTATTTACCATTTTATCATCAAGAAATAATAGGAACTCTCCAGGAAACACCTAGGAGTCTCCTATCTGTCTACATTCACATGGCTATGACCACATCCAGAGGTTAATGACCATTCATTTCCACTTTCCATATCTTTCTGTATTTACCCTTACAAAGAAGCAGACTTCAGAAGATGTTACTCCAGATCTCAAAGGGAATGATAAGTGATTCCAGGATAACAGGAATAAGTCCATTAAGGTTTTAAAATAAACTCAAAATGAATTAATGACCTAATGAATTAAAGACCTAAATATAAGACTGGATACTATAAAACTCTTAAGGAAAATTTAGTCAGAAAACTCTTTGACACAAATGGCAGCAGTATCTTTTTGATCTATCTCAAAAAGAAATGGAAATAAAAGCAAAAATACATGAGACCTAATTAAAGCTAAAAGCTCTTGCACAGCAAAGTAGTCATAAACAAAAAGAAAAGACAAATCACAAAATGGGAGAAAATATTTGCAAACAATGTGAATGACGAGGCATTAATCTCCAAAATTTACAAATATCTCATGTGGCTAAATATCTAAAAAAACAAACAACCCAATTAAAAAATGGGCGGAAGACCTAAATAGACATTTCTCCAAAGAAGACATACAGAGGACCAAGAAGAAATGAAATGATGCTCAACATTGCTAATTATTAGAGAAAAGCAAATCAAAATGACAAAAAGGTATCACCTCACACTAGTCAGAATGGCGCTTAACAAAAAATCTACAAACAGTAAATACTGGAGAGGATGTGATGAAAAGGGACCCTCCCACACTGTTGGCAGAAATGTAAGTAAACTGGTGCAGCCACTATGGAAAGCAGTATGGAGAGTCCTTTAAAAACTAAAAGTGTAAATACTATACGTGGCCAGAAATGGTGGCCAGAAATGCCACTCTTGGGCACATAGCTGAGAAAATCATAATTTGAAAAGATACATTCACTCCGACATTCATTGTAGCACTATTTTTGATAGCCAGGACATTGAAGAAACCTAAATGTCCATTGACAGAGGAAAGGATAAAGAGGAAGTGGTACCTGCCCACAATGGAATATTACTCTGCCATAAAAAGAATAAAACGATGTCATTTGCAGCAACATGGTGGATCTGGAGATTATTATACTCAGTGTAGTAAGTCTGAGAAAGACAGTGTCATATGATATCAATTATATGCAGAACCTAAAAGGGGATGCAACTGAACATTTTTACAAAACAGAAGCAGACTCACAGACTTAGAGAAAGAATTCATGGTCACCAGGGACAGTGGTTGTGGTTTGGGATGGCTATGCACACACTGCTATATTTGAAATAGATAATAAACAAGGACCTATTATAAATATAGGAAATTCTGTTTAATACTCTATAATAACCTAAATGGGAATTTCTTTTTAAAAGATTGGACATATTTACATATACCTGAATCAACTTGCTGTACACCTGAAACTAAAACATTGTTAATCAGTGATACTCCAATATAAAATAAAAATTAGAAAAATAAAAATAAAAATTTAAAAATCATCTGTGCTGGGGCTTCCCTGGTAGCTCAGGGGTAAAGATTCTGCCTACCAATCCAGGAGACATGGATTTAACCCGCAGTCTGGTCACAGAGCAACTTAAGTCCATGTGCCACAACTACTGGGCCTGTGCTCTGGAGCCTGGGAGCCTTGACTACGAAGCCACATCCTACAACTACTGAAGCTCACACACCCATGCTCCACAACGAGAGAAGCCACTGCAACGAGCAGCTCAGGAGCTGCAACTAGAGAGCAGTCCCCACACGCTGCAACTAGAGAAAAGTTTGCAAAGTAACAAAGACCCAGCACAGTCAAAAATACATACATTTAAAAAACCTCTGTGATGCTATTAGAATCGCCAACAATTACTGCATACTATAACAAATATCCAACAAGAGGGATTCTAGGATCCAACATAGCCTAAACTATAACTAAAACATTGTTAATCAGTGATACTCCAATATAAAATAAAAATTAGAACAATAAATTATAACTTAGAAATTGTCTGTGCTGGGGCTGCCTGGTAGCTCAGTGGGAAAGAATCTGCCTACCAATCCAGGAGATGTGGTTTCAACCATTGCCCTAAACAATAGGGCAATCTGATCTCCATCATACTCTGCAATTGTGGCAACACTCAAATACAGTACACTTGGATCCTCACTCTCTTTCCAAGAGCCCTTCATGGGTGGTATTGAGGATCCCTTGGTGAGAAGGAAAAGCTATATTTTTAAGCCTTTACAACAGAGTCTCTGTAGGGAATATCAGATCAGCATTTTCATCCATTTATTTTATGTTTCATATATTTCAGTTCACCCAGACATAAGCACAGAGCCTGGCACCTCAAAGACACCTAGTGCATATCAAGGAATAAACATATGAGTAAGAGCGTACTTGACATTTTTTTCTTACTATGTTCTTTGTGTCTGCTCTTCTTCAACTTGCTACTTGGCATGTGTTCTTTCCTTCAAATACTTTCTTTTCTTCCAGAAATGGCTATTCTTTGCCCTAGGTATCCCCCAGGTGGCCTCTCTCTGCCTCTTGAGTTTATTATTTAATTCTCTCCCAATGCCAGCTCTAGTCACTGCACATGACTGCATTCTGTCACCGAAGTCCGAGGAACTAGACTATAACTTACTTGATGATTAGTTCTAGAATGAATGAAATTAGGGCTCTGCATATGCTCTGAAAAAACCACAGTTCTAAAAGACACATGTATCTCAGTGTTCATTGCAGCACTATTTACAATAGCCGGGGCATGGAAGCAACCTAGATGTCCATTAACAGGTGAATGATAAAGTCATGGTACAAATATACAATGGAATATTACTCAACCACAAAAAGGAATGCATGTGAATAAGCTGAGCTGAACTGGATGAACCTAGAGCCTGTTATACAGAGTGAAGTAAGTCAGAAAGAGAAAAACATATAGCTTGTGTGTGTGTGTGTGTGTGTGTGTGTGTGTGTGTATATATATATATATATATATAAAGTCTATTACAGAAAATGACATTGATGAACTTATTTGTAGGGCAGCAATAGAGATGTAGACATGCAGAACAGACCTGGGAAGCATTCCAAACATTTGACTACAGACTGTTTTCTAACATTTATTTTTCCCTGTTACTATTAGTAGACTTTCTAGTCTTTAAAGCATGGCCACATAAGGGTTAAAGACCCTTTCCCCCAAGCAAGGTAGGGGTCTTACTGGATAGAAATTTGCCACCATCTGTACATTTCACCCACAAGGTTTTCCCCAGTGTGTGTTCTTGGGCCCAATGTTATAATCATAGAATCTCTGAGGTTGTTGTTGAAGAAAAAATGATAGAAGATTTTCAAAATATCAAGCCCAGTGTGAAATATGGAGATACTCAATTCATGGGAGCTCATTTTATCATAAACATCTGGCAGCACACTGCTTCCATAAACTTATTGTGGTCCAAGGGAAAACATGATATTGTATTTATGTTTGTCCAGTATTTTTGCCTGGGAAATCTCATGGATGGAGAATCCCAGTCCACGGGATTGCAAAGAGTCGGACAGAACTGAGCGACTTCATTTCACTTTGTTCTCATTGAGCAGATTCTATTTTTCCTGAGAAATACTTCCAACTCTTTCCATTCCTGTTGTCACTTTTTTCTCTCAGTCTCATCACTGTCCTATGAATTCATTAATTCCACTCCCTTCTTCCACACTTCGTGCCTTTAGTTCATTTTCCACAATGCTGGTAGAACTTGGTCCTAAAAATTAACCATATTAGCACACTTCCTCCCTTTAAATATTTTGATTGGCTCCCTCTTGCCTAATTAAACTGCTTTATTTATTGTAAGTCTCCTTCAAGCATTTTATTTCCTAATAAGCGTTATGAATCTTTAAGATAGAGACATATGTCACAGTTATACCAATGCATTCTACACTAAAACTTTTTTAAAACAGCAATTTATTTAGGAATTATTACATAGGAACACACAGGATCATGCTATTCAACAGTAGTTAAGTCCAAACCTCTAAGTACTAATACACAAAATATGCTGGCAATCCCCTTCTCAAATCTCAGCTGTCTAGGCTTCATACTCTCTTTTTGCCCAAACCTGCTGTTCTGCAATAACACTCTTTGCAGTTTTGTCCTCACGTTTGCAGGTGGTATTATTGACCTCAAGTACTCGCCCCAAATCCTAAGCCCACTTCTCCATCTACTCAATCTGCTCAACTTGGTAACCTGCTTATTCTTTAAGAAACAGCTCAAATGCTATTTTTCTCTGAAGCTGTTTTATTCTTCTATCTCCTCAGCAATGTGGGTACTTTGGGAAGAATAAACTGTGTTCATACGTCTCATAACTTGTTCACATTGCCATGTGAAACTCTGTCTCCCTCATTAAAAACTAATTCCATATGGCAGGCATGGCCACGCTTCATCCTTTTGTAGCTCCTTTTCTAGTTCACTGCCTAATACACAGAGATGGTGTGTAATGAAAGTTTACCAAAATATTTGCTAACTATGCCACTGATAAAAGATAGAATGGCATGAGTCACACGTATACACATATGTGTACACATGTACACAGAAAAACTGTCTCCAAGCAATGTAGTTAATAACTTTTGTCTTTGGGAAAGCAAGCGTTTACTCTGATCCATGAATCTTTGGAAATTCTGATTTCCCTGTTTCCAATTATAAACATCCTATACACTAGACCCCTCAGGAACCATAAACTCCCCAAAGTCACTGTAGAATATCCTCCTTAACAAGGACATGGTTGTTCTATTTTGTACCAAAGTCAATGTGACAGCAGCCCCAGGTGACATGTAAGTTTCTTCCTGAGCTCCCCACCTGCAGCTCTTGTGCAAAAGTGCAAGAGGAAGCTGAGATTGTTTCTGTGAAAACCCACTTTGTCATTATTCATCAATGGTCCTCAAAGCATTGCCCACTTGTATCTCAGCCCAACACTCAATAATGATTTCAACAGAAGAGCAGCTGTTTTGCGTTATATGCCTTTCTCTGAATGGCGCCCAGGTACTGCCATTCCAATTTCTTTATGAACGTGTGAGAAAAATGGCTGGTTGCCAAAGACAGCATCCACATGATTGTTTGAAACAACACCTCAGACATAAAAAGAAAGAAAAAGAATCCCTCACAGAATGCTGTGTGTACAGTTTTGGCTGTTTTGCATATCCTCTGCAGCTGTGCATTCATGATGCTATATTTAAGCAAAAATCTGTGTAAAAATTAGTCACTAGGAGATGGAAGCTTAGTGGCTACTTGCAGGGTTTGGCTGCAGTGGCTGCCAAGATTCTCTGCATCCAAACGAGCTTTACCTGTCTTACAGTCAACTGGAGATCAAATGTGGCCCCTTACCAGAATTTAATCTTTTCATACATTGTAGGACTTTCGCCAAAAATTAGCAAACCCTCATTGTTATTATTATTATTTTTGAAAAGGATTACTGTCACTTTGTGCTGGTTCTTTTAGAATCACAACTGTCATAAAGTTGGAATTCTGAACAGTCATTAAAGAGAAACTTTTGAAAAGTCCTATGTGTCAACTTAGTATTAACTTCTTATGCCCCACCTTTCTCACTCTGAGGAAACCGATGGTAAAGCTGTAATTAAGGAGGAGAAGGTTGCTCAGTTGGAATGAACAAGACCAACTGCTTATCTTCAGGATGCAAATAAGGTACCACCAAATTTTCATTGTCAGCCAGAAGAAATACTTCAGACCAACTCTGCTTGATAAAGAAGGAAAATGAAATATCCCAGGAATTCATCTATAGATGAAGAAAGAAATATGATGATTAACAAAAGGGAAAATAATTAGTTGGGTTGTTATCAGGTTGCTATAAACTGCCTTGTTTTTAGGATATGTAAAAGCTGTTAAGTGAAAGTGTAAGTTGCTCAGTTGTGTCTGACTCTGTGACTCCATGGACTGTAGCCCACCAGGTTCCTTTGTCCATGAGATTCTTCAGGCAAGAATACTCAAGTGGGTTACCGTGCCCTCCTCCAGGGGATTTTCCCAACCCAGGGATCAAACCCAAGTCTCTTATGTCTTTTGCATTGGCAGGCAGGATCTTTACCACTGAGCCACCAGTGAGGCCCCCAGGAAATATGAGCTATCATTAAAAGTTTGTCTACAGTATGTACTCAGTAAAATTAGCTCTTTTCATTGCCTAAATGACAATTTATTTGTTGATAATTTTAGAAGCAGTTTTCAAAGTGTACAGTTCATTGTAGAGATGCCAAATTAATTTACTAAAATTCATTGATACAGATAAAATGCCATTTTTGAATATTTACAATTCCCACTAACAGATTTCTAGATAAGTTCTGAAATAGTTGCTGTGACTTGCTTTGAATTTTACCAGAGATTAAATTGCATATTTAGTTTTTATATGGTTGCTTATTCTGAATGTAGCTTTAGGCTATAATTATCTAGTGTCACAATTGACTGACTGTTATTTTTGTGAAAATTTAAGAATGTTTGTTTGCTGTTGGGTAGATAAAATCATTGAAAACTGACTGAAAAATAAAACTACAATGGACCCAGACTTTGCAAGATATCCTAAGTAGCCAATAGTGTTACTAAGTGAAAGGAACAAGAAGTGGCTGGTGAAGAAAGCATGGAGTGCTGTGGCACTGACCCCATTAGGGTCAAAACACCCTCCTCAGCTCCAGAACCATCTTCCCATTTTTTAATACCAGTAATCTTTTTTTTTTTTCAAAAACTTATAAAGTGTTAAACAATTTTTCTTGAAACACTCCCTTTTATTCCATTCAAAAACAGATTGCCATCCCTAGATCCCTAATGTAAATAAATATTGCAAACATCCCTGGTGTCAGTAGGAACATTTCTATACTCATACACAAGGTTTGACTATGAGAGTCATAGACTCTTTACTGTGAATAAAGGTATTGATATATTTAATTCAAAATCTGAGTCAATATCAGTTGCTTTGAATACTCTAGCATGATGTCAGCCCCTCACTGAGTTCATCCTCTTTCCTTTCCTAGGTAAAGCTTCTTCCTTTAAATTCAGATGAAGCTGTATTTTGCCTCCTTGAAGCTAGAGAACAGAAATATTACCATGCCCTTAACTCTGAGAGGATCCCCGGAACTGGGGAGGCCATCTGATGCGCTGCTGATTTATGAAGCAAAGTCATCACTATAAATGGAGAAGTGTCACACAGAGACAGGGTGGACTCTGACCACCTTTCCATGATAATTACTCACCCCACGTTCTTAGTTAGCCACCAGGAGAGCCCCATCAGAGACTCCAGGTTAATTCATGGGGTCTGAAGAAAACATTGCATTCTTAATTTATTGCATAAAACTATCCTTTGTCTTGATCCATCGACTGACCTCATGTATACTGGACTTGCCCTTGACCTACCTGAAAGCTCAATGAGGTTGAGGATCCCTGGGTGCCCTAAAATTAAACACAATGCCTACTATATGCTATACATATGTTTATATGGTATATAAACATAATATGCTATATGTTTAATAAGTGTATGTTGAAAATTACATAATTTCTTCTGGCATAGCTCTTGGCTAAAGATTCAAAGTTGAACTTCTGTTTGCTCTGTCTTTGTATTACACTCCTTTGGGGAAAAATATAGAAGAAATCAGAGAGTCAAGGTGTTATCTTCACCAGGACTATGATAAAGTATTAATCAATTCTGTGTTCAAAATACAAGCAAGCAGAAAGAAATGAGGAGTGATGAGATATAGTCTGACAAAGAAGAGTTTTTCTAGATAACTGGGAGAACTGGGGGATGGGGAGAAGCAGTACTGTCAATCAACTCAGTGATGACATGTGATTCCAATCTGGGAGCACAGCATCACTGAATCTGTTCCAGAGGCTTTGCCTCTTTTGCTTAGTGTTCTATGAGGAAAAGATGATTTTGCTGCTGCAAGGGCTGATCAGGTAAGGATCTGATACATTTACCTTCACAATCACACTTATCATATATATTTCCTGGGGAAGAGTGACCCATACATACAAGATCTGGCCCAATATTTTTAGAAGTGTGGGAAGGTTTCTAACACTTACAGAACTACAATCTTATTTATCTTAAACAATTTCCAATATCATCTCACAGAGAGACCATTTCTTGAGTTTCCTGAATGGCTTCATAACATATATTTGGCCTTTCTCTAATGAATTTCTGCACATCATTGTGAAAATTCATCTTATAAAAATAAAAGTTTTTACAAAGGAGAGTTCTATCTTAAAAATATACATGCACACATAAACACACATGCAAATAAAATTAGTCACCCTCTACTGCCTACAGAACAAAACTACTCTGCTTTGTCTGGTGTGAAAGTGAAAATCTTAGTTCCTCAGTCATGTTCAACTCTCTGTGACCCCATGGACTGTGGCCTGCCAGGCTCCTTGGTCCATGGAATTCTCCAGGCAAGAGTAATGGAGTGGGTAGCCATTCCCTTCTCCAGGAGATCTTCCTGACCCAGGGATTGAAACTAGGTCTCCCACATTGCAGGCAGATTCTTTACTGTCTGAGCCACTAGGGAAAAATTCTGTTGCTGTTCAGTCACTAACAAGTGTCCAACTCTTTGTGACCCCATCGACTGCAGCATGCCAAGTTTCCCTGTCCTTCACAATCTCCTGGGGTTTGCTCAAACTCATGGCCCTTGAGTTGATGCCATCTAACTATCTCATCCTCCTAGACTGGGAATCAGATGGATCTTAGTTCAAATTTGGACTCTGCATTTATTAGATGGTCTGAAGACAGTGCAGTTACCTCTCCTAGACTCCCTATTTGTGAAATGGAAATAGTGATTCTCACCTCAGGATTATTAAAAACTTCACTATAGTAAGAATAAGGTATCTAGATATGTTCAAGCCATGGTTCAGTGTCTGGCACGTAATAAGTTCTCAGGAGAAGGCAATGGCACCCCACTCCAGTACTCTTGCCTAGAAAATCCCATGGACAGAGGAGCCTGGTAGGCTGCAGTCCATGGGGTCGCTAGGAGTCAGACACGACTGAGTGACTTCACTTTCATTTTTCACTTTCATGCATTGAAGAAGGAAATGGCAACCCACTCCACTGTTCTTGCCTGGAGAATCCCAGGGACGGGGGACCTGGTGGGCTCCCGTCTATGGGGTCACACAGAGTTGGACACGACTGTGACTTAGCAGCAGCAGCAGCAAACTATAACCAGTTCTGCTTTTCATTTTACAATTGGTATTATTATTTTGCAGGCTCACTCATTCCTTCTTATTCTACCATTTTTATTGTTACCCTATATGAATTCATTACTTCATTTTCCTACCTATTCATTGTCCATTGGACTTTCTTCACCCCTTGCTTCGTTCATATTATTACTTCCTAGTCATAGTTAAGTATGACTGTTTCCACATGAGCTAAGATGTGATTATGATATCTGGTAACATTAATCAAAGTTAATATGCTGAGTCCAAGTAAAAGAGGTGACTGACCCATGGAATCAATCTGAGCAAGATCAGGTGGAGCAGATATGAGAAAAAACTATAACTAGGGAAAGGAAGGTTCTGTGAGTGTTCTCTGGCCCTTGTCTGCTAGTTGGCTTCATGCAGGCCAATTTTTCCACTCCTCCAGAACACAGACAGCCACAGGAAGCTCCAAGGTTCTCATCTTCTCAGCTTTGCCTCATGAGGAAAATGAACTTCTATTTTTTTTTAACTTATTCAAAATATCGTGGAGAAAATCTGTGATTGGCTTACATGTCCCCAGACCCAAACAAAAGGCCACATTCAACAGAATGGACCACAATTTTTATCTTAACACTATTTAGGTGTTCTGACTTCACGTGGCTGAGAGAAGTGTGTGTTAATTGCTTAGTCGTGTCCAGCTCTTTGGACCCCATGAACTACAGCCCACCATGCTCCTCTTTCCATGGAATTCTCCAGGCAAGAACACTGGAGTGGGTTGCCATTTCCTTCTCCAGAGGATCTTCCTGACTCAGGGATTGAACACTGGTCTCCTGCACTGCAGGCGGATGCTTTACTAGCTGAGAGAAGCGAGTGTATCTAGAAGATGGCAGTTTTCTCAGGAACGAAATATTACAGTGTGGAGAATGAGTGAACAGATCCAACAAATTAAAAAGCACGCTCTTTCAGGATCAGGCTTTGGTCCTTAGGAGAGAAAAAGGCAAAACAATGACTATCTACCAGCCAACTGTAAGCTTAAGCAGAGCTATTAATCAGAGCGGATCTGCAGAGCTCTATTTTGGTAGATGGCATAGATAATCTAAGAAAGTCTTATTTGAGTAGTAAGCTTACAGTATTCACATTGTGGAATTAATTTGAACCTTGGGTTGTTTTTTAACCCCATAGAGTTTAAGCTTAGATTCTGGTTATGTTGCTTAATTTCTATTTTAGTCACAAGAATTATCTGGGAATGGTAAAATTATCTATATAATCTATTGTCTACACATTAGATTAGATTAGGTTTATGCACATGATTTACACTTTTAGGCTTTTAGTCATCAAGATACATTTTTTTCAGTCTGTTATATAATGATGACTACTTTTGCTGTACTCTTAATACAAATTATCTCATTATCTCTTGCCTTTTTCTTAGACCAATTGCCACCCTATGAATAGTCAAGCATTATGCCTTTCTTAGAGACCCTCAAACAACTGATGATTATCTAATATGCATTACCACAGCCTGCAACAGAGGAAAAACCACAAGAACAAAAGCTTACCAATTAAAGTCAACTTAGGGATCTTTCTCTTTGAACTGCACAATTTGTAAAATTCTTACAAAATTAACATTAATCGCTGCTGTTGTAATCGCTAAATCATGGCCAGCTCCTTGCAACTCCAAGGATTTTAGCCTGCCAGGCTCCCCTGTCCATGAGATTTCCCAGGCAAGAATACTGGAGTGGGTTGCCATTTCCTTCTCCAGGGGATTTTCCCCACCCAGGGATGGAACGATTGTCTCCTGCATTGGCCCATAGATTCTTTACCGGTGAGCCATCTGGAAAGACCTGCTGTTAATTAGTAGCATGAAAAAATGAAATGAAGAAAAAGGACACATCCATTAACTAATTATCAGTCCTGGAACAGTCAACGTTATTTTATTTAAAAGTATCTTTATATTTTTGTGAATGTATTTTTGATTGTTTTTGACATAATCACATTTTATGTCTAACTTTGTGTTCTTCTGAATATGTACTAAATGTACTAACATTAAGCATCTGCATGTTAACGCACAGCTTTCTTAATAATTTCAAATAGGGCAACATAAATCGTTGATGTCACTCACAATTTTCATAACAATTTCTCTTTGTACATTATAAGGAAATTAAAATATTTCAAAATTTTTCTGTCCATTAAGTAATTCTTATAAGTATTTCACATAATTTTAATCTTATTTATTTTTTCCTTATTTTAGATTTATAAAGTGAAATTCTAGGTGGAAAGATACAACTCTTCTTTTTAAGAGCTGTTACCCAAAAACATGCTTTAAGAAGTAAAGTAACCCACTTCCCCCAGCTTTAACTTTTTATTTTCTTCATAACCTATTGAAGTGACAATATAACTTAAAAGATGATGTCTTTCAAAAAATTCCTAGGGGATCTTGTAAAAAAATGAAGGTCTCACAATCATTTTAAAGACCTAGTATGGTAGGTAAGATGTGTTATCAAACGGCAGAGGTTCTTCCTACATGTCTATTATCTTATTACTTCTTATTCATTGACAGCTCTTCAAAAACTATATTCTTTCGAATTGTAGCCGACATCCTGCTTTGCCTGTTTTCAAAAATGTCAGTGAACTAATGCATCCAGGAAGTTCTCTTAATTAAGCTGAAAGAATTCCTCACAATTTTAGAAGATTTGTGCTGGGGAGACCTTATTCTATCAAAATATTTCCATCAAAGACTTCCATTCACTCCTTAATGTCTCCCAGATTATTTAAATCAGGTTTACTGAAGTATCATTTACTTCTAATAAAATTTATCTCTTTTTAGCATCCAGCTCAATGAGATTTGAGTAGTCATGTTTTGCCACCACCAGGAAGATTTAGAATATCTCCATCACTTCCAGAAGTTTCCTTAGAGTGCTTTGTAGACAATTCCCTCTCGTCCCATGCAGTCGCCGGTAGCCAGTGATCTGATGGTACACTGGCACCATAGCATTGTCTTTTCCAGAACGTCATGTGAATGGAATCAAGTAGGCTTTTGTAGCTAGTTTCTTTAACACAGCATAATGCTTTTGAGATTCAGACATTTTGCTGCATGTATCAATAGTTCGTTCTTTTTTATTGCCGAAAGTAATTCCACTATATGGATAAACACAATTTGTATATCCATTTATCAGCTAATCGTCATTTTTGTTGTTTCCAGTGTGTGGAGGCTGTGAATAAAGCTGTCATAAACATTCAAGTATTTATCTGTGGGTGGGAATAATTTTTGATTTCTCTTAGATATGTCTAGGTATAAGAATACAGAATGTTGTGTAAAGTGTTATTTGAATTTATAGAAAAATTATCTGCCCAAATCTCTTTAAACATTCATTCTGCCTGGTTTTCTCTTTCTCATCCCTTTAATGCTCCAATTATTCTTGTGTTAGATTGCTTAATATTGCTTCTAAGTTAGTAAATTGACCAGATCAATAATTAAACAGCTTGTGGGCTTTTAGTTGCTGCTGCTATATTTCACTTCAGTGAATCACACTTCAGCAAAGCCTCGATGTCAACTTATTTAATTTGGATCTTGGAGTGGAGTGTCCTATGACTTTTAATCTTTGATGGTCTCATGGTAAATCATGATTTTGTAGATTATCTGGATTTTTTTCATTAAAATGGAAAAACACAGAAGCAGAATGCCTCGTCAAATGATTTTGTTGACACATCAATGCAGCTAAAATACAGCTCTGGACTTTCCCCTCCACATTAAGGTCAGAACAGTAAGACTATACAGGAAAAAATAAGTTCACTCATTTTAATTTCTTTTTCCAGTTTCTGTTTCATCAGACACCTTTGTTTTCTTTTTGTGTTGTCAAATTAAGAATACCCCCAAGTTAAAATATTTTTTTTAAGAAGGAATGGGAAAATGGCAATGTTTGGGAAGAGGTTTTAAAATTCTCCTTGGAAACCATATGATATTATTTTTCCAGTCAGATCAAATGACTTTTTGATGTGTTAACTATGGAAATTTTCCTTATGCCTTATCCAGCCTGGGATGTTGATAAATGATCATAGAGAAAGTATGTCAAAACATATGAGGAGAGACTTCTCATTGTCTTATAAATTTCCCAATCAACATGGAAAGAAAAAATAACACTGCTTTCACTCATTCTCTCATCAATCCCCAATACTGTACAAGTCAGAGAATGTCCCTCTACAGCCATTGGCATATGTTTAAAATCCTGCTTCCCTATTGATAAATTCACAGTGGGAAGCAATTAAACAAGAGAAGAATATATACATGCTTTTTCATGGGTGGTTTTCTTTTAAAATCCAGCCTTTAGCTATAAAATTCTAGAAATCCCTTTTATTACCTCACATAGAGGCAACTGGTCCCAAATACTTTTGATAATTCCTTACTAAAAACTGAAATGCCAATTTACTCATTTATTTAAAATAAAATCATGACTAAAATATACTTAGCTTTAAGCTTGGTATATAGGATATACTCAATAAACATTGACTTTTTTCCTGCCATTATGATAATTGTTTTCCTTAGTCTTATAACAAAAGATGGACTGAAGCCAAGACAAGGATCAACTTTTGAAGAGGCAAGACAGAGTGAACCGGCTGTCCACCAAAGCTCATGTTTCCTCTTCTGTAACAGAGTTACTATTGGGAGGTGACTAGTCAGTAATTATATTTCCCAGACTCCCTTGTGCCTATGTGTGATCAGATACCTAATTTTCACCATTAGGAGGAGAAAATTAAACCTGTATTTTATGTCTTTTTAATCTCACGTTTTCTGCTTCTATTGAATTTTACATTGTTCTATGATGAATTAGTGACTGCTTTAACTTTCACATGATGAATTTGAAATTTTAAGAAACAGTCCTTTAATATAAATGGTTTGAGTAGCACTTCAATAAAATATTGCTATTATCCCTTGCAGAAATAGCATCTCTTTCTGTGGTATTCTCAGGCACCTGCTTCTAGCTAAATAACTTGTACAAGAATCCTCTTAATGAGACCTGACAGCTTCATCCTCTTCCACTCAAAGGATGAATTGTTTTAAACAACTTAGTTTAACACAAGGACTCTTTTGCAGGGAATATTTTTGGCTATCAATAAAAAGTTATTTCCAAGTTTTCATAGGTTTTTAATTCCTAACCTTCCTTATTCACAATTGGTATTTCTCTTACTGTTACCGCTGCTGCTACTGCTAAGTCAATTCAGTCGTGTCCGACTCTGTGTGACCCCAAAGACAGCAGCCCACCAGGCTGCCCTGTCCCTGGGATTCTCCAGGCAAGAACACTGGAGTGGGTTGCCATTTCCTTCTCCAATGCATGAAAGTGAAAAATGAAAGTGAAGTCACTCAGTCGTGTCTGACTGTTCGGGACCCTATGGACTGTAGCCTACCAGGCTCCCCCGTCCATGGGATTTTCCAGGCAAGAGTACTGGAGTGAGGTGCCATTGCCTTCTCCATCTATCTCTTAAAAGTTTATTAATTCTTATTAATCATAAACAAAATATCCTTCTTTCTGACCTTTCCCTGAATTGCCTATCACCTGGCTCCTACTTCACAGGCTCTTTTCCACTTCCTCCAAAACTCCAGGCCCTTTACCAATTGTGAAATAAACAAACTGGCTCCCCTGGCTTTGAGTGTCCAACTCTTGAGGCTCTGCAAAGTTTGTACATCACATTATGTCTTTTCTCACAGAAATTTTTACTTTAACTTACTTTAAATATCTAAACATTTTGAAAATTAAATAATCTCTGAAATATGGTTGATACAGTGACACACAGCTATTTCAACAACTGGACTTTTCCTTCAACAATATGAAGAATGCTTATTCAGACACTAGGTTCTATAGAAAATGCAATATTTGAGCAAGAGAGGATCTCTTTTTTCAAGTTGCTTTGAATGCCAATTACCATAATATAGAGTGGCAAGGGTCCTTATAACATCATTATTCAACATATTGCATTGTAATTACCTTTACACATATTTTTGTCTTCTGTAATAGATGCTCTTATGTTCCTCAAATGCCACAAAATGTTACCTTTCTCTCTCCTTTAAAAAATAGATATATTTTAATTTATGGTTCCTTCAACTGGTATAAAACAAGCATCCAATAAATGTTTATTTTTAAAGCTTCTGAATTGCTCTTTGTGAGACAAGACTCTTTACCTGCATATAGTGATAGCATCTTAGGGCTGGCTAGCTATCTCCTTTCCCATTTAAGGGCTGATAACCGCAGTCTAGTAAAACTACCATGGTTTGCAGAGCCAGAGAGCACTCTGAAAATCCTTGCTCCATTCTTTAGTCTTGAGTGAATTTAAGCCTACCACTCAGTCTGTTTCAGCCTCATTCTCTTCATTTGCTAAAATCTACCTCTCAGGATGTTATTGAAGAGATTAAATAATGTGGCAATTACTAGACCACAAATAAAAAAGGGCTACTTTTCATCTGGTTCAATCCATATATATATATATATATATATATATATATAATATACATTTTTAAGTTAATGTAGCAAAACTGGCCAGAAAATACTTATATCCTCAGTTTCAGTTTCATGATAGCTCATTTCTTTTTCTAAGGATTATTTATCCCTCAGATAATTCTCCTAAGGTTTAGGTGCCCAAAATAAAGTTCTAAGGAAAGATGAAGGCAAATTATAAGAAAAATATCTGACATTAAAAATAAAAAGTCAAAGATTTACAAAAATCACATTGCTTGACATTATAGGAACTGCTTCATAATCTAAAATGCCCTTTAAGAACTCGTAGGAAGAAGGTAGTTCATGCTTCATGGAGTGGACCAGTGGAGAACATTGGACAGTCATCACTAGAAACACTGGCATGGAGGAAAAATTATATTAGGTACTGTAAATGCAAGGTCCTGAAAAAGTGTATATATAACATGGAAACATTCTGAAAATTTTCAGCTCCAGCTGTCTTCATCCCCTCTGCCAACTTCCCATTTCCATATCTTGCTAGCCCAGCCTCTTGTCTCTCTTACTAAACAGTGTTCCTTTCATCTTTTCTTTTCATTCAAACCCACTTGCTTGTGAGGGGATCTGGGAAGTAGTCAAGAGAACCAAAAACAATGAGTGTTTCCTCTAGACATGGTATGGACTACTGAAGAAAGACATTTAGGATTTAACACTGTTAGCTTGGAATTTATTAGAATCAAAGCAGATGTAGCATTGTTATACCTCAATAACCTCTGCATAATTTAGAAGGATGTGAAGTGTGCTTCTTATGAGAATGACAATGCCAAATGCTTACAGATGCTAAGACAGCAGTATTGGAGAAATTGGAACCAATGTTATTGTCAGATCATATAAAAATGAGTCTGTGTGTATGTGTGTTTTCATTTTTCAGCAGTAGGAAATGATACCACAAGGGAAAGTCTGTTCTGTAGTAAGGTAAAAGAAGAAAAATAATCATATTGATTTGAAGTTATGTTGATGAGGGAAAACTAGTGGAAAGAAAATATATAAAAGGGCAATGAAACTCACAAGAGGAGGCACTGGTCATAATTTTAATGAGTAAAACTTGCTATCCTCTGTAGCCAGTTCTGTGGTCCTTTCCAATTTCCCTACATGTTAAATTTCTCTGGTTGTCACCCTTTGCCTTAATATTTCTAGTTTCCATATACCTGCTTTTTCTCTTTATTTATAGGCAGTGATATCAGCACACTTCAAGTTTGTCCATTACTGCAAACAGACTGCTTCCTTTAGAAAGGGCATAATCTCACCAATATGTGAAATCAATCTATGTTCAATGTAGGATGCAGGATGCATGGGGCTGATGCACAGGATGATTCAAGTAGAAGATGTGGGGCGGGAGGTGGGAGGGGGCTTTGGCATTGGGAGACTGTGTTCACCTATGGCTGATTCGTGTCAATGTATGGAAAAACAAATACAGTATTGTAATTAAAAAAATAAATTAAAAAAAATAAAAATAAAAATAAAAAATCAAATTCATAAAAGCAGACAGCAGAATGGTGGTTGCCAGGGACAAGAGGGTAGGGAAAAGGCAGAGATGTCGGTCAAAGGGCACAAAGTTTTACTTGTGGAGGATGAGTAATTTCAAGATTTCTAATGTACAGCATGGTGACTATATAATAATACCATATCTGATACTTGACACTTCCTAAGAGAGTAGTTCTCAAGTATTCTTACTACAAACAAAAAACATGGTAACAATGTGAGGTGATAGGTATGTTAATTAACTTGTTCATGGTAATAATTTCACTGTATGCATATAATTTACGAACAAAAGTTGTATGTATTTAAGATGTATGTCATATTTATATACACATATATATTTATTTTTAAAATATATATATGTCATTGTATACCTCATATACATAAAATTTTTATTGTAAATTATAGTTCAATAAACCTAGAGGGAAAGGAGCTATTTTCCCAGTGCATCCTGACAAGCCTATCTCAGAGCTTGTCTAGTTTTTTGTTTGTTTGTTTGTTTGTTTTGCTTTGGGTAAAGACACCTATGCTGCTTCAGCTGCACTGACTTCCCTTCCTGAAGAAAGTCTATAGTGCTGACAAGCTCACTTTCCTTTACATGTCCCTATATTTCCACTGGCCCTTCTACTGAGTGGAAAGCTCCCAGAGCATCTTGATGATGTCACTGTGTTAAGGTCTAATACCACCAAAACCTGGGTTTTTATATATTGTGTAATAAATGTTGGCTTGCAGGTAACTTTTTATACAAATTAATATGTTAAGTGGTCAGAAACAGGTTAAAATAAGTAACTTCCTGCTGTTGAGTCTGAAGTTCCCTTCTCAGGCGTTTACAATTTTATCCTGGGGAAGCAGCAAGTATATGTCATGTCCCACACTGCGTATACTATTTCTGTGTGCTCATATGATGGACAAAGGGGCAGATTTGAGAGAGGCTTCACCTGGGAGTAGCTGGAAAACGTTTTATAGACATATCCTCTAAAACTGGTCTCATTATTATAAGGAGAGCCATTATTTAATTATTAGACACTTTCTATATGCCAAGCACACTCTTTAAGTATGTTTTATTATCAGTGTGGAAAAGATAGCACTGTGTCCTCCAGCATTAGAAAGATGAATAAGCCTATCACTGGTGGGAAACAGATCTACTAAACCCAGGATTCTAATCTCACTGCTTATAACACAGATCTAAATCCCACTTGCTATGGCTCCCTGAGGCTCTCCTCAGCTGATTAATCAAGAAGAGTTTACCAAATAGAGAAGAGAGAAAAGGTCTCTGGGAGCTCTGCTCAAAAGGTATCATTCACATTCTAGAAAAGTAAGCAGGTAGCAGGGAGAATACATAGAATCATAAAGCAGGCACTTTTAAATTGGGTTTAAATGGTGAATGTATTTTGGCTCCGTAGCCATTGTTGATAGCAACCTCAGTATTTTTCTCTTTCACCTTCTTATAAGAAAGGTATAAAATGTGTATGGAAACAAAAAAGACTGCAAATAGCCAAAGAGATCTTGAGACAGAAAAACAGAGCTGAAGGAATTAGGCTCCCTGATTTCAGACTATACTGCAAAGCTACAGTCATCAAGACAGTACACTATAGGCAAAGAAACAGAAATATTGATTGATGGAACAAGACAGAAAGCTCAGAGATAAAGCCACACACCAGTGGTCAGTTTATTTACAACAAAGGATACAAGAATATACAATGGCAGAAAGATGGTCTTGTCAATAAGTAGTGCTGGGAAAATTGTTCAGCTATACGTAAAAGAACTGAACTGAACTGATACGTAAAAGAATGAAACTAGAACATCTTCTAATGCCATGTGTGCATGTTCAGTTGATCAGCTGTTTCTAACTCTTTGTGACCCTATAGGCTATAGCCCACCAGGCTCCTCTGTCCATAGGATTTCCCAGGCAAGAATACTGGAGTGGGTTACCATTTCCTCCTCCATGGGATCTTTCCAACCTAGGGATCAAACCCATGTCTCTTGCTGTCTCCTGCACTGGCAGGCAGATTCTTTACCACTAGGCCACCTGGGAAACCCTTGTGAAAGTGAAAGTCACTCAGACTCGTCTGATTCTTTGCAATCTCCTGGGACTATACAGTCCATGGAATTCTCCAGGTCAGAATACTGGAGTGGGTAGCCTATCCCTTCTCCAGTGGATCTTTCTGACCCAGGAATCGAACTGGAGTCTCCTGCATTGCAGGTGGATTCTTTACCAGCTGAGCTATGAGGGAAGCCTCACCTGCAACAATAAATTAACATCATACACAACAATAAACTCAAAATGGATTAAAGACCTAAATATAAGACCGAAGACTTTAAAACTCTTGCAGGAAAATATAGGCAGAAACACTCTGACATAAATCACAAAATATCTTTTTTTGATCTACCTCCTAGAGTAATGAAAACAAAAATAAACAAATGGAATCTAAATAGACATTTCTCCAAAAGATACACATGTGTGCTCAGTCACTAAGTTGTGTCTGACTCTTTGCAAACTCACGGATAGTATCCCACCAAGTGCCCCAGTCCATGGGATTTTCCAGGCAAGAATACTGAAATGGGTTGCCATTTCCTCCTTCAGGAAATCCTCTCAACCCAGGGAATGAACCCACGTCTCTCTGAGTCTCTGGTGGATTCTTCACCACTGAGTCACCTGAGAAGCCCCAAAGGAGACATACAGATTGCCAAAAGCACATGAAAAGATATTCACATCACTAATTAGTAGAGAAATGTGACTCAAAACTACAATGAGGTATCACCTCACACATTTCAGAATGGCCATCATCAAAAAGTCTACAAACAATAAATGCTGGAGAGGGTGTGAAGAAAATGGAACCCTCCTCCATTGTTGGTGGGAATGTTAATTGGTGTAGCCACTATGCAGAAGAGTATGGAGGTTCCTTAAAAGCTAAAAATAGAGCTATTATATGATCTAGCAATCCTATTCCTGGGTATATATCCAGACAACACCATGATTCAAAAAGGCACGGGTACTCCAAAGTTCAGTGCAGCCCTATTCATAATAGCCAGGACATGGAAGCAACATAAATGTCCATCGACAGAGGAATGGATAAAGAAAATATGGTACATATATACAACACAATATTACTTAGCCATAAAAGAGGAGAAAAATTGCCACATTTAGAAACATGGATAAACCTAGAGATTATCATAGTAAGTGAAGTAAGTCAAAGAAAAATATCATACAATATCACTTATACATGAAATCTAAAAAAATGATAGAAATGAAATTACTTACAAAACAGAAATAGACTCACAGACTTTGAAAACAAACTATGGCTATCAAAGGGGAAAGCTGGGGCAGGGGCGGGGGAATGGATAAATTGGGATTAACATATGCATATATATATATATATAAATATATACATATAGTAGATAATAGGGACCTCCTATATAGCACAGGGAACTCTACTCAATATTCTGTAAAAACTTAAATGGGAAAAAAATCTGGAAAAAACAAAATTCTGTAGACTCCTCTGATCACTAGCTTTCTACCTCTAACTTCACTTCCAATATGAGACTTTAACAAAGTTTTTTTTTGTTTTAATCAACAGCCACCAGCTTTGTATATTTCACCCCATAATAAATCTGGTCACACTGCAAGCCTTTTCTATATCATAGCCAAGGGAGAGGGTGAATAAAATAAGGCAAAGCTATTTTTCCAGACACAAGCTGTAAAGCCAGCTTTGAGACCCAAAGGTCCTGGGCACCTATGGCAACAGGCAATAAAGCCACAACTCCAACAGTACTTGCAATGTAAAGTTAGGAATAAAGGATCTTAAATTGACATGCGGTGATTGGTGTCACACTTTGAAGTGGATTTTTGAAGCTGAATAGAAAAATAAAATTTTTAACATGACACAACAAACACTTTCAAAGTATAGACTGCCTATCTCATCTGTCAAGGGTTGTTTTTACCAATTACCAGCTGTTTTTAATGTATCAAGGTAGATTACCCTATCGATCATGGAAACAGAAGCTATTTCATGAAATTTTCTTGGTCCTGATCACTATCAAGTAATTACAGGAAATTACTTCCCATTGGTGTTCGAGAGGCTTCTTTCAGGGTCTATTTGTCCATTTAGACTAGTTTTGTGCATCACTGGATTCTTGGGAGGTAATGGATGTGTTTTAATTACATTTGAATTGCCAGGCTTTGTGTCTAAGGTGCACATTTTTGCACTGAAAGGAAAAGCAATCAGCAATTTTTAATAAGGAAAATCTTTAGCTCTGACTTTGCTGTCACTACATATCTTACCAAAATGGTTTGGGGATGGTGTGGTTGACACTTAAAACATGCAGTGAGCCGTGAAGAGGGTAAATGTAAATATATTTCTCTATTTCTTCATAGACAGTGGTTCTTTGATGGAAGAAATTTTGTGAAGTGAGAATGATGATATTAAATTGTATCTGCCATCATGACAGCTAGCATGTACTTGAGCACTTTTACATCTCAGCAGAACCCAGAAGAGATGCCATACAACCTAGATCTCATTTAAAGAAAGTAAAGCTCTGTTTAAAAAAAAAAAATCAGTTAAGAGACCATTGTGAGCCTACAAGAATTAGAGTCTGGAAGATATAAAGATTCCTGCATGTTAATAGGCTAGGGCTCTCACCATGGATCCCTGACCGTGTATAAAGTGGTTGGAATGTATTGAATAATCAAGAGAGTTCTTCCAGAAAAAAGTTCATGAAGGAAGCTCAAAGTTCCTCTGTGTAGTGAGAAAGGGAAAATGTTCCTACTTGTCAGCTAATAGATGGTAAAATTTCCCTATGTAGCTGCCAGGTGTAACTCTGTGAATACTATTAAAGTATACAATAGATATTTATAGGACTGCTAAGTAAAGAGAGAACAGAATAGATCTATATATCCCAACATGACACAAAGCACAGTCTGTGCACAATGTTCCTATACATTTCCGACAACAATTTCATCTTTTTGCTCTAACCTCCCTACCTTTAAGGAAGACATGATGCAATCTAGCGACAAATTGCTACAGCCAGTGGACTGGATTTAGGGCCCCCATTCTAATAAGGGGAAAACAAAAACAAAAACACGACAGGTACAATCCTCGGGCTATTTCAGCATTAAGGGCAATGTAGAATAGAGTGGCTTGGAGATTACCTGGATATTCAAGGAAACGTTCTGGCCCAGCATGCACTGTGCCCACTGATGATAATGCTGAATTCTAATCTTGATTGTTAGAACAATGAGACTGGTAAAACATTTTTGCCCTACCGTGACTGGCTCAGGAACTTGATGACAACCAAATCAAGTCGGGTGGGATTTCTTTTTTTTTTTAATAAAATTTTTTTTTTTTTTTATATAAAATTTTTTTTTTTTTTCCCCAAAAAAACCACCAACCAACCAAACCCACCACCACCCCCCCCCCCCCCCCCCCCCCCCCCCCCCCCCCCCCCCCCCCCCCCCCCCCCCCCCCCCCCCCCCCCCCCCCCCCCCCCCCCCCCCCCCCCCACCCCCACCACCCCTTACCCCCCCCCCCCCAAACCCCCCCCCCCCCCCCCCCCCCCCCCCACCCCCCCCCCCCCCCCCCCCCCCCCCCCCCCCCCAAACCCCCCCCCCCCCCCCCCCCCCCTTTCCCCCCCCAATAGGCCCCCCCTACCCCCCTCCAATCCCTATATATGTGCCAGTTACTGTTTGGTGTTTTTCTTCCTGGCTTCTTCACTCGACGGCGAACCTCTCTTGTGACTTTTTCTTTTTGGGCTTTCCTTTTATGAAGGCTTCTTTCCTTCTCTGTGGGGGTGTTTTTTGCTGAGTCAATCAGATCCCAACAGATTCATGGAAATACAGGTTTAGAATTATGGAAATGGAAGAAATCTCTATGACACAGTCTAGCTTTTGCCACCAAGTTAATTTTTCTTCTACCCAGGACCAAGGAAATGTTTTACCTCAACGCAGATGCAGAGTGTAACATGTCTTTAATCCCCCATCCCCAAGTAAAAGGAGAAGGAAAAAAAAAAGTAGATTTTTCTTCTTTTCTAATTCTATACATTTTACTATAAATTCTGCTTTAAGTTTATCTCAACACATTTTGATATGATGGGTTCAAATAACTTTTAAATGTTTTCTAAATTTCCTTGTGTTTTTTCCTTTGATTCATGAGTTATTTAGATGTGCGATACTCAGTATTCAAATACTGGTGGCTTTCCATCGTATCTTATTGCTGTTGATTTCTGATTTCTCTTGCTATCAGAGATTGCATTGTATAGGTATTCAATCATTTGTACTTTGTAGCTTATTATGCAGTTCATTTTTTACCAACAGTTCATGTCTATTTGAAAAGACTTTATCCTGCTGTGTTGCATATAGAAATGCAATTGGGTAATGTCAAGGTGGATTTTAAAGTTTTTGCAAGGCTTCTACATGTTTATTAACCTTTCTGTCTAGTTTTCTTCCAAATACTGATCCCGGGTGTTAAGATCTCCAACTTTTGTCTTTTTTCCCCTTTAGTTCTTCCAATTTCTGTTTCATACATTTCCTAGAGCTGTTTTTAGGTTCATGAGCTTTCATTCATCTTTGAGTCTTTCTTTAGAATTGAACCTTTTCATAATCACATTTTATCATTATCTCTTCTAATATTTATTTTGAAAGCTATTTTGTCTGATAACAATATAAGCACTATGACTTTATCATGCTGCTTGCAAGACATAATTTTTAAATGGTAATGTTGCTTCAAGCTATCTGTGTCTTCATATCACAGTTCATCTTTTGGCACTTATATGTTTTTCATCTTGTTTTCTTATCTTATGTTTACTCTGTTGGTGTTTGATCAAATTATTGATATTAATTGATTTGGGCATTTTGCTATTTTCTGTCCTTGTCACCTGTTTGCTATTCCTGTGTCCTTTCTGTTCTGTCATCTTAGATTATTAGAATATTATGTTAGAATTTCAATTTTAACTTACTTATTAACATGTTGTTTCCTTGCTCTTTTGGAGAAGAGGATGACAGAGGATGGGATGGTTGGATGGCGTCACCAACTCAATGGACATAAGTTTGAGTAAACTCCAGGAACTGGTGATGGACAGAGAGGCCTGGTGTGCTGCAGTCCATGGGGTTGCAAAGAGTCAGACATGACTGAGCAACTGAACTGAACTGAGCTGTACCTCACACAGTGCTATTGCTGTCATATATCACACTCATGTGTCATCACTCAAGTCATGTCCAATTCTTTGCAACCCTATGGACTGTAGCCTGCCAGGCTCCTCTGTCCATGGGATTCTCTAGGCAAGAGTACTAGAGTGGGTTACCATGTCCTCCTTCGGCATATCTTCCTGACCCAGGGATCAAATCTGCATTTCCTAGGTCTCCAGCATAGCCAGATGGGTTCTTCACTAAACTCTACAATATCTTGTTATAGGCTTTGATTTTAAAAGTCATTTAAGTTTTAAAGAAATTAACAGAAGAGAATTCTATCCTCTTTTACTTTCACCAGTGTTTATCATTTCTAGAGTTTTTCACTTCTTAGTTTGCATCTGGTAGCATTCTAAAGCTTCACCACTTTAGCATTTCTTGTACGTATGCAAATGACAGATTATGCCAGTTGTCATCTATTGAAAATATCTTTAGTTTGTTTTTCTTCTTGAAGGATATTTTTGCTGAAGAGAGAATTCCAGGCTGATTCTCCTTTTGGCACTTTAAACATGCAATTATATTGTCTTTTTGCCTCTCAAGTCTGATCAGAATTCTTACTGTTTTTCCCTTCCATGAAATTTGATTCCTTTATCATCAGTTTTCAGTTACTTGAGTATGATCTACCTGGCTATGACTCTCTTTACATTTTATCCTGCTTGAAATAACTAACTTTTAAAAATCTATAACATAAAGCTTTACAATAAATAGAGGCCACAGGACTTTTTAATTAATAAAATTATGTTTTTCACCAAATCTGTAATATTTTCAACAATTAATTTATACATACTTTTCCTGCTTCATTCCTCTCTCCATTTAAAACTCAAAGTACACACATGTATGACAACTTTATATTGTTCTATGGGTTAGTCATTTTTCGTTGCTCTTTTCAGATTCAATAATTTTATGTATCTTCAGTTTCACTGACTTTTATTTTTGCCATTTCCAGTCTGACTCCATGTGTATATGGTGATTTTTTTTTATTATAGCATTGACCTTTTAGGTTTTAAAATTTCTCTTTGGTTGAGGTTTTTAAAATACAATTGTAATTCCTTATTCAGTTTCATTATTTACTACAACATCACCTGACCTGCCTTGAGAAATTTGTATGCAGGTCAGGAAGCAACAGTTAGAACTGGACATGGAAAAACAGACAGTTTCCAAATAGGAAAAGGAGTATGTCAAGGCTGTATATTGTCACCTTGCTTATTTAACTTATAAGCAGAGTACATCATGAGAAACGCTGGACTGGAAGAAACACAAGCTGGAATCAAGATTGCTGGGAGAAATATCAATAACCTCAGATATGCAGATGACACCAACCTTATGGCAGAAAGTGAAGAGGAGCTAAAAGCCTCTTGATGAAAGTGAAAGGGGAGAGTGAAAAAGTTGGCTTAAAGCTCAACATTCAGAAAATGAAGATCATGGCATCCGGTCCCATCACTTCATGGAAAATAGATGGGGAAACAGTGGAAACAGTGTCAGACTTTACTTTTGGGGGCTCCAAAAACACTGCAGATGGTGACTGCAGCCATGAAATTAGAAGACGCTTACTCCTTGGAAGAAAAGTTATGATCAACCTAGATAGTATATTCATAAGCAGAGACATTACTTTGCTGACTAAGGTCCGTCTAGTCAAGGCTATGGTTTTTCCTGTGGTCATGTATGGATGTGAGAGTTGGACTGTGAAGAAGGCTGAGCACCGAAGAATTGATGCTTTTAAACTGTGGTGTTGGAGAAGACTCTTGAGAGTCCCTTGGACTGCAAGGAGATCCAACCAGTCCATTCTGAAGGAGATCAACCCTGGGATTTCTTTGGAAGGAATGATGCTAAAGCTGAAACTCCAGTACTTTGGCCACCTCATGCGAAGAGTTGACTCACTGGAAAAGACTCATGCTGGGAGGGATTGGGGGCAGGAGGAGAAGGGGACGACGGAGGATGAGATGGCTGGATGGCATCACGGACTCAATGGACGTTAGTCTGAGTGAACTCCAGGAGATGGTGATGGACAGGGAGGCCTGGCATGCTGCAATTCATGGGGTTGCAAAGAGTCGGACACGACTGAGCAACTGAACTGAACTGAACTGATTCTTCTGAGTCCTTGAACATATTTAGAATGACTGCTTTAAAATCTTTGTCTGATAATTCAGATATTTATGTCACCCCAGCTGGGAGGGATTGCGGACAGGAGGAAAATGGGACGACAGAGGATGAGATGGCTGGATGGCATCACCGATTGGATGGACATGAATCTGAGTGAACTCCAGGAGATGGTGATGGATAGGGAGGCCTGCCATGCTGTGATTCATGGGGTCGCAAAGAGTCAGACACAACTGAGTGACTGAACTGAACTGAACTGAGGTTAGTTTCAACTGATCCCCACCCCCCCACCCTTTGACTATGGTTCAAGAAAAGTTGGTGGTAACAGGTCACATTTTTTTCTATTTCATTTTATGCCTGGCTTCTTTTTATTTTACACTACACATTTTGGAAGACACATTATAGAAATTCTGGATTTTTCTTACTTTCCTCTGAAGATGATTCAGTTTTATTCTATAGGTAGTGGATTAAATTGGATTCAAACCCCAGGTTCTCTCTTCTCTGTGTTGAGCAGCTGGTGAAATTTTGTCTTGGTTCATTCAGCCATCTGTTACTTTTTCTGGGCCCCGTAATCAGTCAAATATTTGATCAGAATTCATAGATAGATTTGAGGCTTTCCTTCACCTAGTGACTCCTCTCTTTCCAGAATTTCCTCCCTCACGTTCCCGTTTCTCTGGAGCACTAAATTCCATTCCCTAATTCCTCAGGTCATTGACATGGCAGAATCTCTTGTGTTCTGCTTCACTCCATACGGACTAGGAATTTCAGGGAAAAGCTATCTTCATGTATATGACTCTGTGTAGTTTCCTTTTCTCAAGAGTCAACTCTCATCCTGTTTTTACTTTGCTCATAGAAAGTTACTCTCTGATTATTCTCTAGTACCTGTATGTAATGTGTTTATTTTAAAATATGTTGCCAGTGTTTATAACTGTTATCTGTGAGAGGATATGTTATAATTCATTATGTAATTTCTGGAAGGGAAATCTCTTGTTTTCACTTCAAATCACCATCATCTTTCATCTAAAAGTATGCCTTTTATTTAATATTTCTGCTTCTTAAATTCTATTCCCTATCTAGTTTATAAAAATGATCTTTTCTAAACATATACTATATTGTCATCATTCATTTACTCAAAAATCTCTAGTGGCTTTTCATCTTAGACTAAAATCAAAATGTCTGATAATAGCATGATCTGGCTACGCCTTTCTGAGTGCGTCTCTTAATACTCCCCATTCTCCCTCTCCCAGTCATCATGTCACCGTTCATCCTTGCCGTTGTTCCCTGAACATGCCCAGATGACAGACTTACTTCTTATTTGGGATATTTACACTGGTTATTAATTCTATGCAAACTATACCCCTCTGTACAGATTATCACATATATGGCTTCTTCTTGCCTTTCTGATCTCAAATTAGAACTGAATTGCCCGGAGTAGGCCTTACTAACCACCCAATCATAAATAGCCTGAATCACAGTAATTAATTTCAAAGCACTGTTTTTATTCTTTGTATGAACTATCACCAACTAAAATTACCTAATTTATGTATTTAACATATTTATTATATTTTATTAACCTTGAATATAAGCTCTGGAGATGTGAGTTTGATCCTGGGCTCCAGAAGATACCCCAGAGAAGGAAATGGCAACCCACTCCAGTATTCTTGCCTGGAGAATTCCATAGACAGACGAGCCTGGTGGACTACCGTCCAGATGCTCATAAAGAATCAGATATGACTTAGAGATTAAACAACAACAAATAAGCTCTAAAACAGCAGTAACATTTTTTTTCCTCTTCAGTTATATCCCTAGTTCTTAGCATAATGCCTGATGCAGAGCTGACTCTCAATACAACTTTGGTGAATAAAGGAATGAGTGTATGAATTGCAAGCAACTGTTAGAAACAGACAGAGGCATGAGGTGAAGAGAGGCCTTTGGCAAGAGCACAAGCCTACCTTTGAGATGCTGTATTGACTTTTAAGATGCGGGTGCTTAATTCCACTAACAATATGTCAGATCATTAGACCCAGTCAGGCCCCACATCAGCCTCACTGTGGAGACAGGAACTGGAAGACACTTGACTAAGGCCTGCGCTTCGTGGTAGGCAGGTTTGGTACATTCCCCAGAAGTTTCTCTCCTCACAGTAATTGACCTGTCAGCACTTTGCCTGCATAGCTGCATTCCAGACAAGTGACAGTTTAGCAAGGAGTTCACGCCAATACTCTAAACTGCAAGATCCGCGCTTTATTGTGTCAGAAAACAAAAGATTTTAACTCAGAGAAGCAAGGGCATGCAGAGGTTGAGTATCCGTAACAAATGGACAGTTTTTAAAAGCAGGCAGAGAAAAATGATTATGCAGTGCCAAACTGGACCTTCAAAATCCCAGTGCAATGTACCCTCTCCTGTCTGGGTCTTCATCTTATAAAATTACAACTTGAACAGACTTGCACTTTCTTTCAACAATTTGCATAGTTTTTGTGCATGTGTGTGCCTGTGCCTGTGCCCAGGAGACTGTTTGGTGCAAACTGTCCATCTGCCCGTGTTTTCCCAGATTTTAACACCATTTACCTTGGATCCCTTCTAATTGTATTTGTGCCAGGGTGAAGATTATTTATAAGCCCAGTGCTTATGTGAACTGTTGTGCAGTGGGTCTCTGAACTCTCTAACAAAAGGGATACTTTGCCTGTTGTCAGCTCATGAGCTGAGTTTTCCTATTGCAAACAGACATTTGCAGGAACATGGAAAATCATGTGGCAAAAAATAGTCTGTGGAGATATGTAAATGACATCTAAGCTACTGAAAGCTGACCTCATCTGAAATGCATGCCAATCAACTTGGCATATTGGAAAAGTATGACTATTATTAAGAATGAGGTCAATATCTATGGATTCATTGTTTACTATATAATCAAAGTTCAAGTCAATATGCATTGATTGTTTACTATATGATTACAGAGAGAGTACAAATGGAATATGTTAGTTCTTTATTACCCACAATATTAGCAAAACAAAACAAGAAGTTTGGAATACCTGCTGCTGTAAGAAGGCTATTGTGTCCTTGTGGAGATGAAAGACTGGCCATGGACAAATGAATAAAGGAAAACAGCCCTTGATTAAGTAATAACATGTAAACTCTGGACAGTATTTGCAGACTATGAATGGGCAGCTCCTCGTCTTTACTTGGGCTATTTTGGGCTTAATTCATCCAACATGCACATAGATATTAGCAATGTAGAGAGGAGGAGATTCTTTTTTTTTTTTTTTTTTTTGAGATCTTTTAATAATGATAAGTGTGAAGATGAATACGTTTGGGAGCCATATTGCTTAGGCTGGCATTCTGGCTTCTGTTAACTACATGCTAACTACATAACTTTACTATGTCTACTTAAGAGAACATTGCATCATTTTTGAAATGAGGATAATAATACTTCATAATAATAATTTATAAGTTTTTACACCATTAGGTTGGGAGATAAATGTATTTAATAAGTATAAAGCACTTAGAGAAGTAAAAGATACCCAGTAACTTCATTGCTCTTGCTGTTAGCTATTCCTATTATTAAGATTATAACATTCCAGGTATGTCATCTCTCATCCGAATTAGGTGTTGCATCACTATCCATCTTTGGAGACAAATTCACAAGGGCAAGGAGTGATTCAACAACTCGCCTAGGGTCACATAGCTAGGAAATGGCAGAGCCAGAATTCAAACCCAAGACAGTATGAGGTGGAAAATGTTTATAAAGTAACTCTTCTGTTATAATAACAAATGTATCCAATTTGTTTAATCCTTGATGTTTTGACAGTCATGATTCCTGACAGTGACCTGGTTCCCTTGTCCAGAAGGAAAGAAATTTCCAATGAATTCAGTTCTCTGCTTTTACTTCGAAAGGTGAGAACACTAAATATCATGGCAAGAATTCCCCTCTGATTTTAAAGCCCATGCTATTTCTTTTTATTCCATTCTATTTTTTTTTCTGCCACTACATTTTTCCAGATCAAATGCAATTGCATGGCCCCCAAATTTCCTTAAGTACAATGTTTTTTTCCTCTGCACAGTTTATAAACAATGTAGAGAGTAGTAAAAAGTTCTTTGTATAAAACTAAGGAATTGCAAATGACCAAAGGAATGGAAGGAAACACATCTCTCTCCTCCTAGGCACATTTCCAGACAGGTAAGCGCAGCTATGACTCTAGGCCCATAATTATATTTTAAAAGTACTATGAACAGTCACATTTGCTATTTAAACAAATAAACATATGCCATTACTCTTCCTAGAAATGCATTTGGTTTTTATTTTTAATGGTTATATTTTTCACAGCATTCTCAATAGACACTCTATTAGTGTAATGGAAAATTAAAACACATTTTAATCTTTTTCTCTGAATATGTACTGGTCATTATTATCAGCTCTCTTATTATTCTGATACATATCTTATTTAATTGGAAAATATTTCTTCTCCATAGAATCGTATAAAACTTTCAAAAATTTAAATATATTTGCAGTGAGCCTGGTATTTGTGTTGAATTGCTCTTTTGAAGTCTGGAAAGAATTCACTGATAGACTGATTGATTAGAATTCATTAGTATCTGATGTCACTGTAAGTTACTACCATTAGGATGACCCATTGGTCTATGCAGCAAGTGCCCAGACTCTCTACAAGACTTTTTTTCACGCTCCTTTTAGGACAGATTGCACGTTAAAATACTAGTGTTCAAGCCTCGAGTTTTCTCACAGGGCCCATGTGTACACAAAGATGAACTGTTTTGCTGGTGAACAGACTATTCTTATAAAGACTCAAAGCGCTTCTATCTCCCTCTTTACTAACACACTTTCTTGTATTCAGCAATGCTCAAGACAGTTAAACAGAAGGTGCACATTATGGTTACAGACAAGTATCAAGAATATTTTCTGAACGTCAAACAGCTGTGAAAATGCATTTGTTAAATTATATGACCAACAATGTTTAATATTCAAGATACATAAACAGCTCAGACAATTCAATATCAAAAAAACCAAACAACCCAATTAAAAATGGAGCAGAAAATCTGAGTAGACATTTTTCCAAAGAAAGTATACAGATGGCCAACAGGCATGTGGCAGGTTGCTCATCATCTGTAGCCATCAGAGCAATGTAAATTAAGACCACAGGGAGACAGCACCTCACATCATCAAAAATACTAAAAATAACAAATGGTGGAGAGGATGTGGAGAAAAGATGATCCTTATATATGAAGGAAATGTAAATGGGTACAGCCACTATAGAAAACAGTAAGGATGGTCTTCAAAAACTTAAAAACACACCTACCAAATGATCCACCAATTCCACTTCTGGATATACTGCCAAATAAGAAACACTATTTCAAAAGATATATCAACCCTAATTTTTACAGCAGCACAATTTACAGTAGCCAAGACATGGAAGCAACCCAAGTGGCCATCAACAGACAAATGGATAAAGAAGATACAATACATTCATACACACAGACACACACACAGACAATAGAATGTCACTTGGTCATGAAAGATGAAAATCTGCCATTTGCTGCAATTTGGATGGAGCTACAGAATATTATGCTCAGTGAAATAGGTCAGAGATTTATTGTATGATATCACTTATATGTGGACTCTCAAAAATAAAATAAACTTGTAAATAAAACAAAAAGGAATATACTCAAAGACATAAAAAACAAACCAGCTATTACCAGAGAGAGAAGGAAGGGGGAGGGGGCAAGTTAAGGGTAGGAGACTGGGAGATACAAACTGCTATGTATAAAATAGACAAGCAACAAGAATATATTGCATAGCACACAGAGATAGATCTACTATTTTTTAATAACTTTGATGTAAAGTCTATAAAATTGAACCATAATTTTGTATACCTTAAACTAATATATTATTGTAAAATAGCTATATTTCAATAGAAAATTTTTAAGAAATAGAAAATATGAGATTAAAAAATAAAATAACCCTATCTACCTACAACCCCAGACTTTTCAGATTAAAATAAATGTGACTATTTGATGACAGTATTTTTAGCAAAATTCATATGCTCATACATGTGTGTGTATATATATATATATATACACACACACACATATATACAGACTCCAATTTTCTTTTTACAAAAATAGATTTCTTGAATGTCTCTATACATATTTTATAAGACCATATTATTCCACAGTATGAGTATACTGTATTTTGCTCCCTTATATGAACATTCAATTTATTTTCCAATCTAAAAAAATATATTATCTATAAAAATATATAATCAGTATCTTGAAGAACATGTCCTTAAATACTTAAAATAGTTTCTCAAAATTAAAAATTGCTAAACTGGGGTGTATGTACATTCATTTTCTAGATGAGGCCAATTTTATTTCTCAAAATTTTATAAAAATTCATTTTCACGATAGCAATCTATGAGTATCTATTTCAAGAAATCTTTACCAGTGAGGAACTTAATATACTCCTTACTTTTCATATCTTATGAATTATAAAAATGCTATCAATTTTTATAACTTGTATTTCCCTAATTGCTGGTGAGGCTGACCATCTGTTCATGCATTTACTGGCCAATTTTATTTTTCTCTTCTATGAATATCCATTTTTATCCTTTATCCATTTGTTTTAGGCCTGTTAATTTTTTTCTTTATTGATTTGTAATAGCTCTTCAAAAATTGGACATATTAACCCTTGGCTTGATTACACTGAACGTATTTTTCAGTTAACCTTCAACCCTCAATGTTTCCATGTTTTCTATGCACACTTTAATTTTTTTTTTTTTGCAGGACATGTATCCTATGATCTCCTCTGTATCTGTGCATTCTTCCTTAGTGAATTCATCTAGTCTTGTGGCTCTAGTTATTTTTATGCAGATGTTTCACCAGCCTTGACCTCCACCTTGAGTTCCAGACCAATATATGTAACTGCTTGCTAAACATCTTCACGTGGAGATCAAATACCATTTGAAACTAACATGTCCAGAAGAGAATTCTGCAGTACATGCTGCAACTCTTGCCAGCCCTATATTCCTCCCCATCTCAGTAGTTTATAGGCATCCTTAGTCACTCAGTTGCTCAAGCCAAAATACCTAGGCATTATTTTTCTTTCCTCTCTTTCCTTCATCCTTAAGGCTCTCTTGAGTCTTTCAGCCAATTCTGGTAATCTAACTCTAAAATACGTCCTGTGTCTATCTGCTTCTCTCAGCATCTGTTATTATTCTTTTGGCCTGAAGCACCATCAGCTGTTACTTATTAGTGTAATATTTGATAAAATTTTCTTCCCTTTATTTTTGTCTCATACTATGCCTCCTATAAACAACAGAGTAATATAATAACATTTTAAAATCAAAATTAGAACAATTTATTTAGACTACCAATTCTGATAGCTTCCCACTGCACTTCAAATAAAATTCAAACCACTTACCAGACCGATTAGAACCTAAATGATGTCACCCTTGGCTACCTCTCCTGGCTCTTTTACCAATTTCCTTCTCACTCACTACATTCTTGCTTAGCATGTTAGGTGGCTTTCAGTTCTTTAACATATCATGCTTATTGCACTTGCAGAGACGTTAGCCTTATTTTCTCTTTCTAGAATGCCCTTTTATAGATTGTTCTATGGTTTTCCCTTAGGTCCATGCTCAAACGCCATCTCCACAGAGAGATGTCTCTGGCCATATTATCTAAAGAAACAGCTTATTCCATTCTTATCCTATAATACAGTCCAACATTGCTGTCTTTTTCAGCAGGTACCACTAACTGAAATTACTCTATTTGGCTTCCTTAGTGGCTCAGTAGCTAAAAAAAAAAATAAAAACCCACTAGCCAATGCAGGCAACATGGGTTTGATCCCTGATCCAGGAAGATCCCACACATTGCAGAGCAACTAAGCCCATGAGCCGTAACTATTGAGCCTTTGGTCTAGAGACTGAGAGCGTCAACTGCTGAAGCCGGTGCACCCTAGAGCCTGTGCTCCACAACTAGAGAGTAGCCCCTGCTTGTTGCAACTAGAGAAAAGATTGCCCAGCAACAGGCTTCTCTTGTGGTTCAAATGGTAAAGTACCTGCCTACAATGTGGGAGACCCAGGTTCGATCCCTGGGTTGGGAAGATACCCTGGAGAAGGGAATGGCAATCTACTCCAGTATTCTTGCCTAGAGAATTCCATGGACTGAAGAGCCTGGCAGTCTGCACAAAGCAATGAAGACCCAGCACAGCCAAAAATAAGTAAATAAAATTATTTTTAAAAACAAATGAAACACTGACAAAAGATTGATTTCTAAAATATACAAATGGCTTATACAATTCAATACCAGAAAAACAAACAACCCAATCAAAAAGTGGGGAAAAGACCTAAACAGACATTTCTCCAAAGAAGACATACAGATGGCTAACAAACACATGAAAAGATGCTCAACATTCTCATTATTAGAGAAATGCAAATCAAAACTACAATGAGATATCACTTCACACCAGGCAGAACGGCCATCATCAAAACGTCTACAAACAATAAATGCTGGAGATGGTGTGGAGAAAAGGTAATGCTCTTGCACTGTTGGTGGGAATGTAAATCGATATAGCCACTATGGAAAATGATATGGAGATTCCTTGAAAAACTATGAATAAAACCAAATGACCCAGCAAACTCACTACTAGACATAAATGCTGAGGAAATCAAAATTGAAAAAGACATCAGTTCAGCCAGTCAGTTCAGTCGCTCAGTCGTGTCTGACTCTTTGTGACCCCATGAATCGCAGCATGCCAGGCCTCTCTATCCACATGTACCCCAGTATTCACTGCACCACTATTTACAATAGCCACAACGTGGAAGCAAAGTGAATGTCCATTGACAGATGAATGGATAAGAAGCTGTGGTACATATATACAATGGAATACTACTCAGCCATGAAAAGGAATGTATTTGAGTCAGTTTTAATGAAGTGGATGAATCTAGATCTTATTAGTTACAGAGTGAAGTAAGTCAGAAAGAGAAAGATAAATATCACATACTAACACATATATGTGGAATCTAGAAAGATGGTACTGATGAATTCATTTGGAGGGCAGCAATGGAGAAACAGACATAGAGAACAGACTATGAACATGGCAGGTGGGAAGGGAGGAAGGCAAAGGTGAGATGGATGGATGGAGTAACATGGAAATTTACACTACCATATACCAAATAGATAGCCAAAGGGAATTTGCTTCTATGACTCAGGGAACTCAAACAGGGGCTTTGTAACATCCAAGAGGGGTGGATCAGGGAGGGAAATAGAAGGGAGGTTCCAGAGGGAGGGGCATATACCTATGGTTGATTCATGCTGATATTTGGCAGAAAACAGCAAAATTTTGTAAAGCAATTATCCTTCAATTAAATGATGAATAAATAAAAACAAATGAATGCATATATTATGCTTTATGTCTTCTGAATGTTTTCTTAAAAACCATTCCTCAAAATATGCTTTAAATCATTTTTATGTACATTTATTTTTATATTTTGATCCAATCCATCTACAATGCATTATTACAAGTTAATCAATGTGTAAGTCCAGAGGTTTCCATATGGATAACAAATCATGCCACTACCATCATTATCTAAACTATTTTAGTGACATCTGTGTCATACATAATAGGCTTTCCAGAGGGTAAAGTATATGCCTGCCAATGTAGGTGATACAGGATATCAGGGTTCGATCCCTGGGTTGGGAAGATTACCTGAAGAAGGAAATGGCAACCCACTCTAGTATTCTTTTTTTTTTAAGTATCTCAATTTTTTTTTTAATACTTTATTCTACATTACAATACTGTATTTGTTCTGCCATACATTGACATGAATCAGCCACAGGTGTCCACGATCTCCCAATGCTGAAGCCCCCTCCCACCTCCCACCCCACATCATCTCCCTGAATCATCCTGTGCACCAGCCCCATGCATCCTGTATCCTGTATTGAACATAGACTGGCACTTCATTCTTACAAGATAGTATACATGTTTCAATGCCATTCTCCCAAATCATCCCACTCTCTCCCTCTCCCTCAGAGTCCAAAAGTCCGTTCTATACCTCTGAGTCTCTTTTGTTGTCTCACATAGAGGGTCATCATTACTATCTTTCTAAATTCCATATATATGTGTCAGTATACTGTATTGGTGTTTTTCTTTCTGGCTTACTTCACTCTGTATAATCGGCTCCAATTTCATCCATCTCATTAGAACTGAGTCGAATTTATTCTTTTTAAGGGCTGAGTAGTACTCCATTGTGTATATGTACCAAAGCTTTCTTATCCATTCATCTGCTGATGGACATCTAGGTTGCCTCCATGTCTTAGCTATTATAAACAGTGCTGCAATGAACATTGGGGTACATGTGTCTCTTTCAATTCTGGTTTCCTTGGTGTGTATGCCCAGCAGTGGGATTGCTGGATCATAAGGCAGTTCTATTTGCAATTTTTAAGGAATCTCCACACTGTTTTCCATAGTGGCTGTACTAGTTTGCATTCCCACCAGCAGTGTAAGAGGGTTCCCTTTTCTCCACATCCTCTCCAGCATTTATTGCTTGTAGACTTTTGGATCGCAGCCATTCTGACTGGTGTGAAATGATACCTCATTGTGGTCTTGATTTGCATTTCTCTGATAATGAGTGATGTTGAGCATCTTTTCATGAGTTTGTTAGCCATCCGTATGTCTTCTTTGGAGAAATGCCTATTTAGTTCTTTGGCCCATTTTTTTGATTGGTTCGTTTATTTTTCTGGAGTTGAGCTGCATAAGTTGCTTGCATATCTTTGAGATTAGTTGTTTGTCAGTTGTTTTGTTTGCTATTGTTTTCTCCCATTCAGAAGGCCGTCTTTTCATCTTGCTTATAGTTTCCTTTGTTGTGCAGAAGTTTTTAATTTTAATTAGATCCCATTTGTTTATTTTTGCTTTTATTTCCATTATACTGGGAGGTGGATCATAGAGGATCCTGCTGCGATTTATGTCAGAGAGTGTTTTGCCTATGTTCTCCTCTAGGAGTTTTATAGTTTCTGGTCTTACATTTAGATCTTTAATCCATTTTGAGTTTATTTTTGTGTATGGTGTTAGACAGAGGTCTAGTTTCATTCTTTTTACAAGTGGTTGACCAGTTTTCCCAGCACCACCTGTTAAAGAGACTGTCTTTACTCCATTGTATATTCTTGCCTCCTTTGTCGAAGATAAGGTGTCCATAGGTGTGTGGGTTAATCTCAGGGCTTTCTATTTTGTTCCATTGATCTATATTTCTGTCTTTGTGCCAGTACCATACTGTCTTAATGACTGTGGCTTTGTAGTAGAGCCTGAAGTCAGGGAAGTCGATTCCTCCAGTTCCATTCTTCTTTCTCAAGATTGCTTTGGCTATTCAAGGTTTTTTGTATTTCCATACAAATCTTGAGATTATTTGATCTAGTTCTGTGAAAAATACTGCTGGTAGCTTGATAGGAATTGCATTGAATCTGTAGATTGCTTTGGGTAGTATACTCATTTTCACTATATTGACTCTTCCAACCCATGAGCATGGTATATTTCTCCATCTATTAGTGTCCTCTTTGATTTCTTTCATCAGTGTTTTATAGTTTTCGATATGTAGGTCTTTAGTTTCTTTAGGTAGGTATATCCCTAAGTATTTTATTCTTTTCATTGCAATGGTGAATGGGATTGTTTCCTTGACTTCTTTTTCTACTTTCTCATTATTAGTGTATAGGAATGCAAGGGATTTCTGAGTGTTGATTTTATATCCTGCAACTTTATTATATTCGTTGACTAGCTCTATTAGTTTTCTGGTCGAGTCTTTAGGATTTTCTATGTAGAGGATCATGTCGTCTGCAAACAGTGAGAGTTTTACTTCCTCTTTTCCAATTTGGATTCCTTGTATTTCTTTTTCTGCTCTGATTGCTGTGGCCAAAACTTCCAGTACGATATTGAATAGTAGTGGTGAAAGTGGGCACCCTTGTCTTGTTCCTGACTTTAGGGGAAATGCTTTCAATTTTTCACCATTGAAGATAATGTTAGCTGTGGGTTTGTCATATATAGCTTTTATTATGTTGAGGTATGTTCCTTCTATTCCTGCTTTCTGGAGAGTTTTTATCATAAATGGATGTTGAATTTTGTCAAAGGCTTTTTCTGCATCTATTGAGATAATCATATGATTTTTATTTTTCAGTTTGTTAATGTGATGAATTACATTGATTGATTTGCGGATATTGAAGAATCCTTGCATCCCTGGGATAAAGCCCACTTGGTCATGGTGTATGATCTTTTAATGTGTTGCTGGATTCTGATTGCTAGGATTTTGTTAAGGATTTTTGCATCTATGTTCATCAGTGATATTGGCCTGTAGTTTTCTTTTTTTGTGGTGTCTTTGTCAGGTTTTGGTATAAGGGTGATGGTGGCCTCATAGAATGAGTTTGGAAGTTTACCTTCCTCTGCAATTTTCTGGAATAGCTTCAGTAAGATAGGTGTTAGCTCTTCTCGAAATTTTTGGTAGAATTCAGCTGTGAAGCCGTCTGGACCTGGGCTTTTGTTTGCTGGAAGATTTCTGATTACAGTTTCAATTTCCATGCTTGTGATGGGTCTGTTAAGATTTTCTATTTCTTCCTGGTTCAGTTTTGGAAAGTTGTACTTTTCTAAGAATTTGTCCATTTCTTCCAAGTTGTCCATTTTATTGGCATATAATTGCTGATAGTAGTCTCTTATGATTCTTTGTATTTCTGTGTTGTCTGTCGTGATCTCTCCATTTTCATTTCAATTTTATTGATTTGATTTTTTTCTCTTTGTTTCTTGATGAGTCTGGCTAATGGTTTGTCAATTTTATGTATCCTTTCGAAGAACCAGCTTTTTGCTTTGTTGATTTTTGCTATGGTCTCTTTTGTTTCTTTTGCATTTATTTCTGCCCTAATTTTTAGGATTTCTTTCCCTCTACTAACTCTGGGGTTCTCTATTTCTTCCTTTTCTAGTTGTTTTAGGTGTAGAGTTAGGTTATTTATTTGACTTTTTCCTTGTTTCTTGAGGTATGCCTGTATTGCTATGAAGTTTCCTCTTAGCACTGCTTTTATAGTGTCCCATAGGTTCTGTGTAGTTGTGTTTTCATTTTCATTCGTTTTGATGCATAATTTGATTTCTTTTTGATTTCTTCTGTGATTTGTTGATTATTCAGAAGGGTGTTGTTCAGCCTCCAAATGCTGGAATTTTTAATAGCTTTTCTCCTGTAATTGAGATCTAACCTTAGTGCATTATGGTCAGAGAAGATGCTTGGAATAATTTCGATTTTTTTGAATTTATCAAGATTAGATTTATGACCCAGGATGTTATCTATCCTGGAAAAGGTTCCGTGTGCACTTGAGTAAAAGGTGAAATTCATTGTTTTGGGGTGAAATGTCCTGTAGATATCAATTAGGTCTAACTGGTCTATTGTATCGTTTAAAGTTTGCGTTTCTTTGTTAATTTTCTGTTTAGTTGATCTGTCCATAGATGTGAGTGGGGTATTAAAGTCTCCCACTATTATTGTGTTATTATTAATTTCCCCTTTCATGCTTGTTAGCATTTGTCTTACATATTGCGGTGCTCCTATGTTGGGTGCATATATATTTATAATCGTTATATCTTCTTCTTGGATTGATCCTTTAATCATTATGTAGTGGCCTTCTTTGTCCCTTTTCACAGCCTTTGTTTTAAAGTCTATTTTATCAGATATGAGTATTGCTACTCCTGCTTTCTTTTGGTCTTTATTTGCATGGAATATCTTTTTCCAGCCCTTCACTTTCAGTCTGTATGTGTCCGTTGTTTTGAGGTGGGACTCTAGTATTCTTGCCTTGAAAATCCCATGGACAGAGAAGCCTGGTGGGCTAAAGTCCATGGGGTTGCAAAGAGTCAGACATGTCTTAGTGACTGAGCATGCACACTTGTCATACATAACTGCATATACATTTGGATCTACTTCTGTAAACTTTACCCTATTAATTTATTTTTCTCTTCTGTGCAATTATAACATTTTCCACTACAGCATATTTATAAAATGCTTTCTTATATAGCATATATGAAAGATTTCTTTACATATGATTTACATTTAGTGTCATTTAAAAATAACAATTATAATTCTTTTCCTAGAAATATTGTCATCAATGATTATCAATAATTGTTGGCATCTATTAAAATAATCATGACTTTGCTACTTTGGTAACAATAGAAAAGGTGAGAGGCATTATTTTTTGTGCTCAAAAATCAGTGCAGATTCTGACTACAGGCATGAAATTAAAAGACACTTGCTCCTCAGAAGAAAAGCTATGACCAAGCTAGACAGCATATTAAAAGAACAGACACTACTTTTCCAACAAAGGTCCGTCTAGTCAAAGCTATGGTTTTACCAGTAGTCAGGTATGAATGGGAGAGTTGGACTATAAATAAAGCTGAGTACCAAAGAATTGATGCTTTTGAACAGTGGTGTTTGAGAAAACTCTTGAGAGTCCCTTGAGTCCCTGGGGATCAAACCAGTCAATCCTAAAGGAAATCAGTCCTGAATATTCACTGGAAGGACTGATGCTGAAACTGAAATTTAGGCCACCTGATGCAAAAAACTGACTCACTGGAAAAGACCCTGATCCTGGGAATGTTTGAAGGTGGGAGGAGAAGGGGACGACAGAGGATGAGATGGCTGGATGGCATCACCAATTCTATGGACATGAGTTTGAGCAAGCTCCAGGAGTTGGTGATGGACAGGGAAGGTGTCGTGCTGTAGTCCATGGGGTCACAAAGCATCAGACATGACTGAGCGACTGAACTGAACTTTCTACTTTGATGTATTTTGTAATGTAGCATGTTTAAAATTTCCTAGTCTGAAAGAAGTCCTATGACTGCTTTTTTTTGACATGCTTTTAATGTCCACTTTATGTTCTCCCAGCTGATAATACATTTCCTCACTAATTCTTTCAAAACTACTGTTGAGAATGGACAAATTATTACATGATTCTAAGTCAGCATTTCCTGCACTGTCTCTGTCCTTCTTTTTCAAGTAATAATAATCAGTGTCATTTCAGAATGAAATGATCTGAGTGAATGAAATTTCACCTGCTAGGTGTTTTTATTTTCTTGGTACATAAAGATACTAAGAGATTTTTTTTTTTTGAGAAGTATTAAGTAATGTGAAAGATAAGAAAATACATAGATTCATTAAAAACAAACCAAAATTGCTTCATCTGGGAAATTTGGATTGGGAACATACACTTTGAAACAAAGGGTAAAGCAGACCATGAAGGATGGCTTCTCAAGCATTTTTTTTCCCCCAAGGGAAACATTATTTCTTGGTGGGAAACATGTGTTTTATTAGTTCCGTAACATTTCATATAGGTTGATTTTATATACAATATTTATGAACTAGAAAGTAACTTTGAATGGAATTATGACCATCATCTACCATGATGGTGGTGCCCATGGCTGTCATTTCACTAGAGGAGTGCTAATGGGATGATGCTGTAGAAAACATGACATGTGAGCTATTGGTGCCAATGTTGTATCTTGGGTTCTATTAATAAAAATATTCCCTTTGTGAAGCAAGTCTCCCTAAATCCTTCAATCATATTTGGCAGAGAAAAGCGACCTGGAGTGACTTGACTATGGAAATCCATAGGGTCAGTTCTCCCTATCTTGTTCCAGGCCAGCTATGCTACATGGGAAAAGTCCTTGTGTAGTTAGGGACAGAGGCCTTTCAGGCTTCCTTAGTTAGCAAAGCTGTATCTTGGGAAGACACTACAAGATTTTACAGGGAGTAGGGAAGACTGTGGAGACTATCAACCGTCTCGCTAGTGGGCCTCACAGCATTTCGAACATATGCGAGTAAACCCTCTCACTTCAACTGCAGCTACTTAATCCCCAAGAGAATAACCTGACACTTCATTCCTTAGCTTTTAATGCATGTGGTAACTCAGTTATTCTTTCTTTTGTGCCTGCTAATCATCATCCCTAGTGAATCTATACTTTACTTTCTCCTTTATTGTGATACTTGATTTCTCAAGGCTTGTGCTCACTGTGCTCTCTCTACATGCTGTTTTACTAAATTCAGTACCTTGTATATTTCACATTTAAAGTCCCCAAGAAAAATATGATCTGATTAGCTCAACCAGTTATTACTGAGTGTACAGGAATAGCAGAGCGCATTCCCTGAGCCATGTGATAGTTCCTTAGTCTCAGATCAGTTGACTTCAATTCAGTTGTTCAGTTGTGTCCAACTCTTTGCAGCTCCATGGACTGCAGCAGGCCAGGCTTCCCTGTCTAACATCAACTCCAGAAGCTTGCTCAAACTCATGTCCATTGAGTCACTGCTGCAATCCAGCCATCTTATCCTCTGTCATTCCCTTCTCCTCCTGCCTTCAACCTTTCATAGCATCAGAGTCTTTTCCAATGAGTCATTTCTTTGCATCAAGTGACCAAAGTACTGGAGTTTCAGTTTCATCATCAGTCCTTCCAATGAATATTCAGGACTGATTCCTTTAGGATAGATTGGTTTTATCTCCTTGCAGTCCAAGGACACTCAAGAGTCTTCTCCAGCCCCACAGTTCAAAAGCATCAGTTATTTGGCACTCAGCTTTCTTTATACTCTAACTCTCACATCCATACATGATTACTGGAAAAAAACCATAACCTTGACTAGATGGACCTTTTTGGCAATGTCTGTTCTTTTTAATATGCTGTCTAGCTTGGTCATAGCTTTTCTTCCAAGGAGCAAGCATCTTTTAATTTCATGACTGCAATCACTATCTGCAGTGATTTTGAAGTCCCAGAAAATAAAGTCTGTCACGGTTTCCCCATCTATTTGCCATGAAGTGATGGGACCAGATGCCATGATCTCAGTTTTCTGAATGTTGAATTTTAAGCCAACTTTTTCACTCTCCTTTTAACTTTCATCAAGAGTCTCTTTAGTTCTTCTTTGCTTTCTGCCATAAAGGTGGTGATATCTGCATATCTGAGGTTATTGATATTTCTCCCATTAATCTTGATTCCAGCTTGTGCTTATTCCAGCACAGTGCACACAGTCAAAGGCTTTGATGTAGTTAATAAAGCAGAAGTAGATGTTTTTCTAAAACTCTTGTATTTTTTGATGATCCAATGGATGTTGGCAACTTGGTCTCTGGTTCCTCTGCCTTTTATAAATCTAGCTTGAACATCCGGAAGTTCTCAGTTCACGTACTGCTGAAGCCTGGCTTGGAGAATTTGGAGCATTAATTTGCTAGTGTGTGAGATGTGTGAAATTGTGCAGTAGTTTGAACATTCTCTGGCATTGCCTTTGTTTGGGATTGGAATGAAAGCTGACCTTTTCCAGTCCTGTGGCCACTGCTGTTTTCCAAATTTGCCAGTATATTGAATGCAGCACTTTCACAGCATCATCTTTTAGGATTTGAAATAGCTCAACAGGAATTCCATTACCTCCACTAGCTTTGTTCATAGTAATGCTTCCTAAAATCCACTTGACTTCGCATCAGGATGTCTGGCTCTAGGTGAATGATCACACCATTGTGATTATCTGGGTCATGAAGATCCTTTTTGTATAGTTTTTCTGTGTATTCTTGCCATCTGTTCTTAGTATCTTCTGCCTCTGTTAGGTCCATTCCATTTCTGTCCTTTATGGTGCCCATCTTTGCATGAAATATTCCCTTGGTATCCCTGATTTCCTGGAGATCTCTCTAGTCTTTCCTATTCTATTATTTTCCTCTGTTTCTTTGCATTGATCATTGAGGAAGGCTTTCTTATCTCTCTTTTGTATTTGTTGAAATTCTGCATTCAAATGGGTATATCTTTCTTTTTCTTCTTTGCCTTTTGCTTCTCTTCTTTTCTCAGCTATTTGTAAGGCCTCGTAAGACAACCATTTTGCCTTTTTCATTCTTTTTTCTTGTGGATGGTCTTGATATCTGCCTCCTGTACAGTGTCATGAACTTCCATCCATAGTTCTCCAGGCACTCTATCAGATCTAGTCCCTGGAATCTATTTGTCACTTCTACTGTATAGTTGTAAGGGATTTGATTCAGGTCATACTTGAATGGTTTAGTGCTTTTCCATACTTTCTTCAATTTAAGTCTGAATTTTGCAATAAGGAGTTCATGATCTAAGCCACAGTCAGCTCCCAGTATAGAGCTTCTCCATCCTAATCTGATTTGGGTCAAATCCCATTCGTAGTCTCCTCAGTCTGCATAGTGGGAAACAGTGGAGTGGGACACTGAGATCCACTTATGGAGGACCATCCAGAAGAAGGATACAGACAAGGATTTTTTTTTTAACAGCACCCTCAAAGTTTTGCTCACATATCAGATAAATTAATAAATGCCAGAGTTTTGAGCACCAACTAAATTGTTCTGTCTAGTTAAAGAAAGATGGCCAAAGTGATCTAATTATTCTTTGAAACTTCTTTCATGATTTTTTGGTTTGGTATTTCATTTCTCCAAGTCTTATTTTAAATTCTTGTAAGATTCTCTGTATGGGTGGCATTAGTGGTAAAGAACCTGCCTGCCAGTGCAGGAGATGTAAGAGACATAGGTTCAGTCCTTGGGTCAGGGAAATCCCCTGGAGAAGGGGAATGGCAACGCACTCCAGTATTCTAGCCTGGAGAATCCCATGGACAGAGGAGCCTGGCGGGCTACAGTCTATGGGGTCGCAGAAAGTGGGACATGACTGAAGTGACTTACCACACATGCACATATAATCACAGAATATCAGATTATGGGTATTTTCACAATGAGGTGAAGAGCTGACTCATTGGGAAAGACCTTGATGCTGGGCAAGATTGAGGGAGGAGAAGGGAGTGATAGAGGATGAGATGGTTGGGTGGCATCACCAACCTAATGGACATGAGTTTGAGCAAACTATGGGAGATAGTGAAGGACAGGGACAGGGAAGCCTGGTGTGTTGCAGTCCATGGGGTCACAAAGAGTCAGACATGACTGACTGAACAACAGCAAACAACAACACAATAATTATCACAAACATTCAGTGATGAGTTTCAAACTAAAACTATAGTGAGCAGATTGTTGGTCTGACTAGGAAATGACTGTTTCTAATTCTATGTGTCTCTCTGTGAAAGGACACATCCTACAGGGAGGGAGCAAAAATATAATATTCACCCTACCTCAAGTTGCAAGCTTTTATTTGGTTGGTTGGTTTTCTCTTTAAGTTTGGAGGAAGATTATTTATCCATGCTTATATTTCTTACTGCAGCTGCAAAGAATACCTCACACAGTAGGTCCTTAGGGAACATTTTCAAAAAGAAATAGAGAATCTAGGACATAATTAAATCTAAAAGTGAATTGTCATTATGAAATCCCATTTCAAAGGAAACTCAAAGTACTGGAAAATCTTGTGAATCAAGCAGGATACACCCAAAATGCTACAGTATGGAAACACTTGCTGTTTTTCACATTCCGTCTCTCATAAATGCATTCTAAGGTCCAAAGCAAATTTGTCTTACTGCATATTGAGACATAATAGCATATTGCTATACACTTTAAAGCTCTTATCATCATTTACATTTCAAAGGGAAAGATTTTGCTTCATTGTTCATATCATGATGATCAGTAGAATCATTAATATGAAAAATTAAATCCTCCATCAATTTTTTTGGCCTCAAGAGCTTTACAAAATTCTAATTTCTTTAAGCTGATTCTATTTTGTGCTCTTTCCCTTATCTTAAAAAAAAAAAATCCATACAACCAGAGAGGATGATTTATGAAACACAATGATATAATGTTTACTAAATATACTTCAAAACTAAGACTGGGAAGATTCAGCACAAGTGGTGAACATTTAATATGAAGTTCTTTGGGACCTTAGCTATTTTTTTTTCTCTTTTATGCATTTTACTAGACTGGATTTTTAATAAAGTTATGCATAGATTATTCATCTAGTCCTACTTAAAGTACTAGGTGATTCTCACACCCTCCTTTACTTCCTGCCTGTCAAGTTCAAATATAATGAAAACAAAGGTTAAGGAAATTCAGCTTCATGTCTTGGATACCTTTGCATTATTTCACTGGTTATAATTTTTCTGGAAAGTTGAAGGATCACACCTTATGTCTCCATGTTATCTGACCACGTAACCTTTTTGCTTGTCACCAGTTCATATTTTCTATAGTTCTAAAATAATTGATTTTTTAAACATTACTCATATTATAAATAAATGTAATCTCATTATTTAAAAGATTTATATACTATTTCACTATCTAAAGCATTTCAAGATAGTGAAATATTTTAAATAATTTCTTACATTATGATATATCCCCTAACTTTATTTCTAAAACAAAACAAGAAACTCCCTCCCATTTCATGTTAAAATTAACTGAAACTTTTATTTCTTTTTTTTTCTTTTTACTTTAGGCTTCAAAAATTAGTTAGAAGCAAACAGAAGTATTATTATTTTAGTTAGTTTTCTTGTGTTTGTTAAATCACATTTCTCTATCTTGGATTTTTTTCTACCATTACTGAAATACATCCTCAAGCCATATTTTTCAGAGACTGAGGAGGGTAAAACTGAACCATTGCTTGTCTAATTTTTTTTTTTTTTTTTTGTCTTTCCATAGGAGCATAATGTGGTCAAGTATATCAATTCTGATTCAAAACATTACTCAGCAGAAATTTGACAATAATGTTTCAATGTGTTATTGAAATCAATATTGCTACCAAAAATTCTGATTTAATATAATGCTTTCCTTCTTTTGGAAAAATCTGGATTTAAATTTTGATTACTTGTGTGTTTTTCCTATGTGAATTCATTTACGATTTTTCTGTTTATCCTCAGGTTTCTGAAATTTCATGACAGTGTATCTCACCCTGTCTTTCTACAGTCATCCTATATGACTTTTGGTGAGTCTCTCAGTTTGGACACTTCTATTTTTCTTCAAATCTGAGAGCTTACTTTGTCTATTTTATTGCTGTATTTCTTTCTCTTTTAAATTCTCTATTTTCTTCTAAAACTCCTATTATACTGATGTTAAAAATTCAGGATCTATACTATTATCTAGGTTTCTCATCTTTTATTTCTATACTATTTTGAACAGTATTCTGAGATAAGTCCCAGTTTTTATTATGTACAAATTTTAGTTCTCGACAAAGAATATAGTCAAAGAGGGTTCAAGTTCAAACATCTGTTTTCCCTGACTTAGGAACAGCCATTCATTCACTGAGTATACACTATACCTTTATCTCCAGGGTTTAAGATAGTTTCCTTAACCCAGTGGGAAATAAAGACAGAAACTAAACAAGGCCTCCTCCCTCTAGAAACGTTATGGGCTATAGAAATAAAATGATGCATGTGTGTCTGATGTATAGAAGAAAATGAAACGAGATCTGGTTAGAGATGCCAGATTTGGGATTCATTCCAATCCCAAAGAAAGGCAATGCCAAAGAATGTTAAAACTACAGTACAATTGTACTCATCTCACATGTTAGCAGAGTAATGCTCAAAATTCTCCAAGCAAGGCTTCAATAGTACATGAACTGAGAACTTCCAGATGTTGAAGTTAGATTTAGAAAAGGCAGAGGAACCAGACATCAAATAGCCAACATCCATTGGATCATAAAAAAGCAAGATAATTCCAGAAAAATGTCTACTTCTGCTTTATTGACTATGCCAAAGCCTTTGACAGTGTGGATCACAAAAGACTCTGGAAAATTCTTCAAGAGATGGGAATACCAGACCTGCTTCCTGAGAAGTCTGTATTCAGGACAAGAAGCAGCAGTAGAACCCGGCATAGTACAACAGACTGGTTCCAAATTGGGAAAGGAGTATGTCAAGGCTGTGTATTGATACCCTGATTATTTAACTTATATGCAGGGTACATCATGAGAAACGCTGGGCTGGATCAAGCACAAACTGGAATCATAATTGCCAGTAGAAATATCTACAGCCTCAGATACACAGATGATACCACCCTTATGGAAGAAAGTGAAGAGGAACTGAAGAGCTTCGTGATGAAAGTAAAAGAGGAGAGTGATAAAGCTGGTTCAAAACTCAACAGTAAACAATAAAAAAAAAAAAATAAGAGCATGACATCTTGTCCCATCCCTTCATGGCAAATAGATAGGGAAACAATGGAAACAGTGACAGACTTTATTTTCTTGGGCTCCAAAATTACTGTAGATTGTGACTGCAGCCATGAAATTAAAAGACACTTGCTCCTTGGAAGAAAAACTAAGACAAATAGAATATTAAAAAGCAGAGACATTGATTTGTCAATAAAGATCTGTCTGGTCAAGGCTATGGTTTTTCCAGTGGTCATGTATGGATGTGAGAGCTGGATCATAAAGAAGGCTGAGAACTGAAGATTTGATGTTTTTGAACTGTGGTGTTGCAGAAGGCTCTTGAGAGTCCCTTAGACTGCAAGGAGATCAAACCACTCAATCCTAAAGGAAGTCAGGCCTGAATTTTCAATGGAATGATTGATACTGAAGCTGAAGCTCCAGTACTTTGGTCGCCTGATGCAAAGAACTGACTCATTAGAAAAGACCCTGAATCTGGGAAAATTGAAGGCAAGAGGAGAAGGGGACAACAGAGGATGAGACTGTTGGATGGCATCACCAACTTCATGGACGTGAGTGTGAGCAAGCTCCAGGAGTTGGTTAAGGACGGGGAAGCCTGGCGTGCTGCAGTTCATAGGGTCGCCAAGAGTCGGATACGACTGAGCAACTGAATTGAACTGAAAGTACCAGAAGAAACCAGATGATCAAGATCTTGAATGCCATGAGTAGGAATTTAATGTTATCAGAAATATAGAGGGAAGCACACACTGAGTTTTAAAAAGTGCTGATGTGAGCTAGTTCATTATTTTTAAGATTACTCTGACTGCCTTGTGAAAAACAGATTGGAGGAAACAAGAGTAGAAGTAGAAGACTATTGCAGGAGGGCATCACATGGATGAGCTGAGCTTTATGTCTTGGCAGTGCAGACACATAATGGAGAGAAATGGACAAATGTGAGATAAATTTAGGAGGCATACCTCTATTGAGTTGCTAATCAGCTGAATATGGAACATAAAAGAGAATGAGGAATCAAAGACAATTCTGGAGATTTTGACTTACATAATGAGCTCCAAGTAGATATGAGGGTGATGGTATTATTTTTGAAGTAATTTTCAGTTCAGTTCAGTTAGTCATGTCCGACTCTTTGTGACCCCATGAATCGCAGCACCCCAGGCCTCCCTGTCCATCACCAACTCCCGGAGTTCACTCAGATTCACGTCCATCGAGTCCGTGATGCCATCCAGCCATCTCACCCTCGGTCGTCCCCTTCTCCTCCTGCCTCCAGTCCCTCCCAGCATCAGAGTCTTTTGCAATGAGTCAACTCTTTGCATGAGGTGGCCAAAGTACTGCAGTTTCAGCTTTAGCATCAGTCCTTCCAAAGAACACCCAGGGCTGATCTCCTTTAGAATGGACTGGTTGGATCTCCTTGCAGGCCAAGGGACTCTCAAGAGTCTTCTCCAATACCACAGTTCAAAAGCATCAATTCTTCAGCGCTCAGCCTTCTTCACAGTCCAACTCTCACATCCGTACATGACTACTGGAAAAACCATAGCCTTGACTAGATGGACCTTAGTCAGCAAAATAATGTCTCTGCTTTTGAATATGCTGTCTAGGTTGGTCATAACTTTTCTTCCAAGGAGTAAGCGTCTTTTAATTTCTTGGCTGCAGTCACCATCTGCAGTGATTTTGGAGCTCCAAAAAGTAAAGTCTGACACTGTTTCCACTGTTGCCCCATCTATTTCCCAAATTAACCCATTTGAATGGGTTTTGAAAAGTAAATAAATATATGAAAAATAAAGGAAAGGGTGCAGGAGACAATAATAGACAAGATGGTAGATGCAGTGGCAAAAAAAATTGAGAAAAAAATGATGAATTAAAAATGAACATGACAGGAGGACCTGGATAAATGTATGGATCATTCATTTATTAATTTTTAAATGTAGAACCCATGCCCTAAATCTCACTTTCCAATAAGGCCTTACAATTTAAGATTTTCTGAACTAAAATTGTTAATCTGAACTTATGTTAATACATATTTTCAAATGAGTGTGATTTCCATTGAGGTTGCCAGTTCATAGTTATTCTTGGATTTTTTTTTATTATAGTGCTTTATTTTTTATTATGTCTTATAAAGCCGGCTTATAAACTTACAGACAAATAATGGGGGAATATGAGGTGATTTTGGTTGTTGGTCCTTCTACCATCTGCTGGTTTCCTGGATCTCATTTATGAAACAAAAAAATGGACTTGTTTCAGAGACACATGTGAGCACACAAGAGTCCATGAAGTACCCGTGGAGTCTTTGCTCATGTCTTAGATGTCCCTATGTGGTACTCTTTCCATATCATTTTTGTTGTACTTACTTCTTCCATCTTTTTCAGATCCTGAAAATAAGTACCTGTTTTTCTAAAGATAAGTCACTTAGACTCTTCAAAATTCTATGGCTCAAAAAAAGTTCCCATTCTTGTCAAAGTACTTTTGGTATACTGTATATTATATATGTATGAAAGTGAAAGTGTTAATCACTCAGTCATGTCCAACTCTTTGAGACCCCATGGACTGTAGTCCACCAGACTCCTCTGTCTATGGAATCCTCCAGACAAGAATACTGGAGTGGGTTGCCATTTTCTTCTCCAGAGTATCTTTCTGACCCAGGAATCAAACCTGGATCTCCAGCATTACAGGCAGATTCTTTATTACTGATCTACCAGGGAAGTTCTCTCTCTCTCCATACACACACACACACACACACACACACACACACACACACACACACACACATATATATATACACACACACACACACTACTGCCACTGCTAAGTCGCTTCACTCATGTCCGACTCTGTGCGACCCCATAGGTGGCAGCCCACCAGGCTCCCCTGTCCCTGGGATTCTCCAGGCAAGAACACTGGAGTGGGTTGCCATTTCCTTCTCCAATGCATGAAAGTGAAAAGTGAAAATGAAGTCACTCAGTCGTGTCTGACTCTTAGCGACCCCAGGGACTGCAGCCTACCAGGCTCCTCCATCCATGGGATTTTCCAGGCAAGAGTACTGGAGCGGGGGTGCCATTGCCTTCTCCAATATGTATATATATTATGTACATATGTGTACACATATGTACATAATATACATACACACTCTCTTCAGCTTAACACAGAGTATTTGTTGAATTCATCATTGTATGTTTGAATACCTTTTATTAAAAAATAAAATGTATTTAAGACAATAAATTTCTCTATCACTGACTACTAATAATAGGGTAGAAACCTCTGATTGACAATGATCTACAATCACAGTTTTCTAGGTAACATCAGGACATTTCTCCTGACAGGTACACATCTTTGCTTATACATCTCCAAGGAAGATAAAGGTACATAATAAGGAACCATCTAGATTAGAAATTGTATAAAGAATTAAAGTACTTTTCCATATATCTTAAAATGCAAACATCACTGTATGTTTTTAAGCATAAAAAAAAATCCCTGTACTGTTAAGTATGTAAGGAATGATATTAATGCTAAAATTTTATTCAATTCAAATTCTAACTTACAGCAGGAACCCTTTCAGTCCTTTTCATATAATTTTCCCACCCTGAAATTTTAAGAATTTCTCAGAGTTAAATTTGGTCATATACTAGACACTACAACTTCTGATACTGCCCACTGGAAGTTGGAAATATACTTCACATTCTTGCCTTGAATTTATCTAAATAGCCTAGCAATGCTTACTTGTTACTTGTAGGAACATTTGATGCACTTAAAAAAATAAATGACCTCTTATATTTCAAAAAATATTTTGTAAATGTAATTCAGAAGAGCAACATCTTGAAATATTTTTGATATCTTTAGGATTCATACTCACCGCTTTAGGAAAAAGGACATTCTTCAAAGCTACAGAGTAATATTGCATATATGTTTTTGCCAGTTAATCTCCTTCCCATCAAACACTATGGGCTTTTGACAAATGCTTTCCTGATTCATTCTTCAGTCATAAGGTCTATAATAGTCCCCATCTGCCACTTTGCTATTTTCCTAACAGTTTGGATATAACAAAGAATGTGGACATTTGCTTTGTCCACGCACTTAATATGTGTATCTTATTTTCTAATAAAGCCTATATGTTCTATTGATAGTGAACAAATTTGGTGACAAAAATATATACATGACAGCTTGAATTGTTAAACACAAATGCACTCTCTTAAAATAACCAGGAAAATAGCAATGCCTTCTATGGACAACAGCTGGTGGGGCAGAAATATTAGAAAGCATATAGTGTTTGTAGCCACTCAGAACTAACAGGGTCTGAATGAGATACCTAAACTTCACTTTCCTTATGAATTGGCTAAATTGAAAGCTTACTTCAGTTCACAGCAGTGTCAAGAAAAAAGAATAGCGAAACTATAAGTTCCCAATTACTGCCAGTCAATGGAGCCACAAAATATCCATGGCCTGAAGTAGGGGTTTCAAACTCCAGTACAAGATTTAAGACAAAAGAGTATTAGGGCCTGGGAGGAACAGACAAGTTCAAGATTCTTTTAAAATATTTAAACTCATTAGTTTTATTTCCTAAAGTAATCTAATAAAATAGGTCTGCTGATAATTTTGAGAGGCCAAGCCCTGACCTCAGGGAGAGTGCCTGGGCTTCTCAAGTGCTCATAAGCAGGACTCTTGCATATTTCTCTTGGTATTTAGTTCAAGCCAGTATCATACTTCAAAGGGACCACTTTTGCCTTTTTCACTTTCAGATCAAAGATTTTAATTCAAAGAAAACAATGGCAATAAGGCTGCAGTTCTCTCAGCTTGTCTCTTCCTCCAATTAATAACAATGTATCTTCCTTAATACTGACTTCTTCACCTATTCTGTTTCACCAGCCAGTGGTCAATGTCTCTAACCATGTTCTGGATCCGAACTCACTTTTTTCCCCATGGCTCACCCATCTATAGTCTCCTCTTGCTTATATGTTCATTATCTTCTATTATAGAAACTCATCTGTAAACATATCAGCTTATTTAAATACTACAATTGTAAATCAACATAAGATGGTTCATAAAATGGAAAATCCATTAACTAGACTTCAACAAAAATGTTTTGCTCTTCAAAAGAACCTATCAAAAGGACAAAATACTTATAAACCACATGCCTAGCAAAGGACTATTATGTAGAATATACAAAGTATTTTCAAAACTCAACAGTAAAATAAACAATCCAATTAGGAAATGGACATGGCTATAAACCATAAAGTGACATAAATAAAAGCTTGATATAATTACTATGAATGTAGATGATCTTACAACATTACAGCAATGAGAGTAGATGATAAATAAGGAGGACAATTTGATTTCATGATAATTTGTTGGCTAGAGTGGAGAAAATCAAAACTCTAGAAACAACTCAGCTTGATTTAAAAAATTAAAACAGAGAAAGAATAGAAATTGCAAATGAATGTGGCTCACTACCTTCCAGAAAAGGTAGTAAAATTTAAAATTGAAAGGCAGAGACTCCTTGAATTATCTATATACTAAAAATGTGTTACATAGAGGCTTGAAACACTAGGCTACATTCCCCTTTCTCAACAGTAAAGTAAGGCACTAAACGCAACAGAATGATGCCAAAAAACTTCTGAAATGGAAGCATTTTGACCCAAAGATATTCCTGGCTTCATCCTGAGAGCACCCAAGTATGATCTGAACCTCTTTCACCTCCTTTATCACATGATTTCTAACTCCATGAGGTGGAATACCGATGGGCGTGCTGGGCATTCAAAGGTTAGGTGGCCAACTCAGAAATATGGAAATGACAACACTCTGTGGGTTTACCTTCAACTGATCAATAATGGAAGCTGATAGAAAGATTCATTCTCTTTTATCCTTCAGCTGAACAGTTTCTGAAATACTTTCTAAAAAGCCTCATGGGAAGTCCCAGAGGAAGCTTCCTAGTACACCACACCAGTGACTGTCTCAGTTTCAGCCTCTGCAAGACCTCCATTCTGTAGGATCACTGGTCATAATAAATTGCTCTATATAAGACCTTTCCTTCCGTCCTTTCAAGAGGGAACTCCGGCTGAAACATTTGATACCAGAAAAGTGCCAAATAAGGTAGAAAACAAACATGGAATGATATTCTGGAACCGGATCATTCACAAGTGAGGTATTGCTAAGAACCCCACTGTTGATGCAAGGCAGGTAGTTAATCCATGACATCCTGTAGATTCAGGATTATTAAGAGGCAGGTCGGGATGAGATATGGGTGATAGTGAAGCACTGGCCTATTCAGCCACTGTAACTCTTGGGTATTACAGGGTCAATGATAAGTATAAGAATTTTGCTTAGTGCTCTAACAGCCTTAAGAAAATAACTCACAACTCAAAGCATTCTGTGAAATGGAGGAGGCTCAAGATTTACACATAAAGGTAGTACAATAGAACATCAAATAAGATAGGATATGAGATTACACATACAGGACGATAGTGGGACCTTGATATTTGACTAGATATACCTGATAGCTTTACACCCCAACCCCCAGACTTTCCCATACAATCTGGACTAGTAAAAGCAGGTCCTTCTGCATGTTTATAAGCAAGCAGCCTCCTAATGCCTGGAGACACTATGAAGACCTCACCTGAGGAAGGGGCCATGCAAAAATGAAGCCTGGGCTCTTCAACATGCTTCCTACATTCCCTCTCAGTTTGCAGGCCAGAAACTACAGCTCACATCACGCACTGAATGCCTCTTCTGCTCTGAGAGAAAATAGCATTCATCCACAAAGAACTGTAACACTTGGCTTGATGGTACTGGCAGAAACCAGCAGAGTGGGTCTTGAAGGTGTTTGACTGGGGAAGTATGGAACATAAGTCTGGATAGGGGAGAATTCATTAACATAGAAGCCCTATTCTGGACACAGGATGTTGTGTTTTGGCAAGGAACTATTGTTAATCAACCACTGCTGTGTAGCAAATTGCCATCAACTGAACAGATATAATGGTACACTCTTAAAGTCCTCATTTCTGTAGTTTAGGAGTCTGGGCTTCACTTTGCTTCTGAGTCTCACAAGGTTACATTCAAGGTATTAACTTGGGCTGCAATTTAATCTGAAGTTTTAAGTGACTAAGGATCCTCTCCCAAGCATATCCCATTGTTGGTAGAATTCACTCTCTATGGTCTACTGAACTGAGGACCTCTATTCTCAGTTAGATATTAGCCAGCATGTCTGTCACCTCAGTTTATTTGACATATTGCCTCTCAATAGGGCAGCTCACAGGATAGTTGCTCACTCTAAGTCAACAAGGAGAGAGAGTGTATCCTAGGAGAATGTGCTATAATGTTAATTAACACGATAACAGAAATGGTATTCTATCACCTTAGGCATAATCTACTGGGTAGAAACAAATCAGTTTCTGCCCAACTCAAGTGGAAGGGATTACACAAGAGCAAGAGGACCAGGAAGCAAGGGTATTTGGGGGTATCCTAGAACCTTCCTGCCACATTAATACACTACTGGGAGGACCCAGGGAGTTTCCTCAATGGCCTCAGGTAAATAAGGAGAAGATACTGGAACTTGGAAAAAAATTGATATGAAGTTCAGAAGACTTAAGTAGATGGAGATATTAAAATGAATTTAAGATATTCGATTGGAGACTCCACCACCTGATTGCGCCACAGAGAAACTCTCCCTTCACTAAAGAAGTTAGAAACAAGCTCCTGCAGAGGGGTGGCTGTTTCTCTCTACATATACTTGCTCAAAGGAGATGCTGCTATGGAGTTGGGCTAGCTGGTAAGTGGAATAATTGGGTCCTATCATGGCAAAGGCCAGATAGCAGCATTCAACAGAAAGAAGCAAGATGGAAGGCATTGCTATTAAGGCAGCCAGGCCCTCACTTATACTTTATGTTCCAGAAACAGGCACATAAGTTTATGAGAAAATTTTAGTTCAATTGTATTTTTGTTTATATCTGACTCAGGATGTACTCATACATCAAAGTGAACTAAGGCAATAAGACTCAACCACATTTTGGAAATGGTTGTGATATAAGATACAGTACATGAATTTGTAAGGATTCTGACATTGGAAATGCTGGCTAAACTTGTTAAACCTCAGGTCTTTTGGATCTGTAGAATACTTAGATGTTTCTCTTGTGCCACACATTATTCCTGATAATTTTACGGGATACAAGGTGATGCAAGGCTGTGCTACAAATTTACTTCAGTTCAGTTCAGTTGCTCAGTCATGTCTGACTCTTTGTGACCCCATGAATCACAGCACGCTAGACCTCCCTGTCCATCATCAACTCCCAGAGTTCACTCAGACTCATGTCCATCGAGTCTGTGATGCCATGCAGCCATCTCATCCTCTGTCGTCCCCTTCTCCTCCTGCCCCCAATCCCTCCCAGCATCAGAGTCTTTTCCAGTGAGTCAACTCTTCGTATGAGGTGGCCAATGTACTGGAGTTTCAACTTTAGCATCATTCCTTCCAAAGAAATCCCAGGGTTGATCTCCTTCAGAATGGACTGCTTGGATCTCTTTGCAGTCCAAGGGACTCTCAAGAGTCTTCTCCAACACCACAGTTCAAAAGCATCAGTTCTGGATCCCTGATATTCTGGCATACCAATGGAGGATGTAAAAACCAAAAAGAATGTGGAAGAATATATAATGACCTTACTGACAATGTCCTGAGGAAAATAAAGCATGGTGACAGGTAAAGAGTTTCGAGGACTACTGTAGGTGGAATGGTGAAGAAATCAGATCTGAACAAAATGAGGAAGCCTTATGACTTCTTGGGAACAGTAAAAAGGCTCTACCTAGAGAACATGACTGGAATATCTGAGGCATCATAAGGAGGTCAGAGTGGTTGCTACTCAGGAAGACAGTGATAAAAGGGTTAGGAAGTAGGGTCACAGGAAATGCTAGAATTCATATCATTCAGAAAACTGTTTTGATGATTAAATCAGATAATATTTATAATACTTTTGGCATACAGCAGCATACAGCTCAAAGGGTCATCTTGAGTTGTTATTTCATCTGATAAGAAGCATATCATGGGAATTCTAAAGAACTAAGTTTAGGTTTCATAAATAAATCAAATTCTGTAGCTGGGGTGTCAAGACTTAGAGAAACTATAACTCTCAAATATAATGAATTGGATAACGTGTCAGGTTTATCATTCTGTGTAAAGCTGGTAAAGAGACTAATGAAAGGTTTTATAATGAATATTCTCTTCAACAGAATAAAATATACATATATTTACTATAAACCCTGTTGTTCCCAACCAGAAGGGTCTTAGTAAGCAAGGAGGCAAGTCAATAGAATGACCTGAATAAGCAGCTACTGGAAATGAAGTTACTGGAGTTACTAAGCCCACTTTGCATTCAGCAAGTTTTGTGTCAGAGAAGAACAGTCATGTCACAGATCAAACAAATAACAGGTCAAACAACTCAGAAACACTTGGTCTGGTGAGCTGAGGGTCCTATAATGTCAACTTCCTTATCTCCGTAACCTGTGATAAGTCACTCTATACAGCTGAAGAGACTTTCCAGATATGAGTAAACCTTAGGATCTTGAAATGGCTAGATGGTCCTGAATTATAGCAGGGGCCAAAATATTATATTCACATGGGTCATTGTGAGAGGGAAACAGGAAGTCTAGAGCCAGAGAGAAAAATGGGAATATGCTGTGCTGCTGGCTTTGAAAATGAAAAATAAAGCCATGAGTCAAGGAGTGCTGGCAGCCTGGACAAGATGGAAAACACACGGAAAGGGATTATACCTGGTGACCCTCCAGAAGGGGTGCAGCACAGGCGATGCTGGAATGCTTAGCCCAGTTAAAATGATATTAGACTTCTGACCCTCCAAACTGTAAGATAATAAAGGTGTGGTTTTAAGCCACTAAGTGTGTGATAATTTTGTATAGTAGCCATAGGAAACTAATATATCATGGAATAGAAGGCAACAGTATTTTTAAAAAAGAGAGAGAGATAATATAAAGAAAAAGCTCAAATCATGAATTTTTAAGAACAATCTACAAAGACTTTAGAATGGGCAAGATGTTGTCAAATCTCCCTAGATAACTTGAAGTCAAGAATGGCAACCCTTGTCCAATTTCATTTCTAAGTATCACTGTGTTGAAAGGCATAGGTGTGTATTTAGACTATGGAATACAGTAGCTGACTGAATTGCTTCATTGCTGTTTATTTTAATGCTCCAGTAACAGAGAACAACATGGCTTCTGAAAGTCCCACAGCCTGCGTATGAATTCTGGCTCCATCACTTACTAGATCTGTAACTGAAAGAAATCACCTAAACTTTGTGCCTCATCTCTTATCTATGAACATGTCAAGTTAGTAATGTCTGACTTATAGGGTTGCCATGAGTATTAACAGAGAGAGAGTAAGTAAAAGCATCTAGAATGATGTCTGATATACAGTAAGTACATGCAAATTTTTTCATTTGATTCTTCAGTTCTCACATCACCAGAGTCAGAATAACACTTAATATACTAACATTTTCAAGACAAAGAGAAAAAGGTATCATGTGTCACATTCTAGCTAGTATTTCACGTTGGTTTTCTTCTTTTCATAATTATTTTATATTAACTTGTCTTTTATGAAATTCACGAACGCCATGTTACTTAGATTGTTGTCAAAATTGAAAAAAATGCTTAGGAAAGCACATCCAGGCATCAAGTTATGGGTGACAAAAATTCTGTACCAAAAATATATTCCCTAGAGGAAATATTTTCTTAATTCATTTTATATGAATTTATTGAGTTGTATTTTGGGGAAAATATTTCTGAACAGTTTCTTCTATGCTGTCATATAGAAGATCAACACAGAGAGGAGATCAAGATGGGGGAATAGGAGGACATTGAGCTGACCTTCCCTCATGAACATATCAAAAATATATATATATATCTGGAGCAACTCTTGCTGAAAACAAACTGGCATCTGGCAGAAAGACTGTTATACAACCAAGGTTGTAACAATGATACACAAGGAATCAGACAGGCACTCCTATGAGGGCACACAGAAGAGAGGATTCATAGACTGAGTGCCCTCCTGGGGAGTGAGAGGTTGAAACCACAGACCACAGCTATAGGGTCTGCTACTCGGTGAAGACCAGTGGGACTGGCAGGAGTAATGTGAGAAATTGGAACTGTACTCATGAAGAGCATACACGTGCTGAAACAAGGCAGAGAAAAAGCTGAGGCAGCCTAGGACTCTTGCTAGTTTCCTGTGACTTCCCCAGCATCTGTCCCAGTCCACAGTGAGGGCCAGCTCTGGCCTCTCCTGCTCTGTGGCAGAGACCCCCCCCACCCCCCACTAATGGGAAGGCCAGCATTGACAAGGAGTGTGAGCAACTATGGGGACAGAGCAGGCTTGATCCAGCACTATACTGAACAGCACAAGAGCATCCATTAGACACACTTGTGGAGGCAGAAGACTGGGGGCAGTCTGGACTGCCATGCCAAGACTGCCAAAACACATACTCAGCCCATACTGGGTGCCACTCTAGCACCTTTTGTTTTAGCATTGCTCTCCTCTGGGGTGAAGGTGCCAGAAGCTCAGAGCTTTTCCTCCAGAGTCCAGGGACCAGCCTCTGACCCTAATCCAGTGGTATCGGCCACTGAGCCTAGGGACAGCCCTAACTCACATCTGACTGTCTCTAACCTTGAAAGTCAAAGTGAAAGTTTGGTGGTGTCCAACTCTTTGCAACTCCATGGCCAATACAGTCTGTCATTCTCCAGGCCAAAATACTGGAGTGAGTAGCCATTCCCTTCTCCAGGGGATTTTTCCAAACCAGGGAATGAACCAAGGTCTCCCATGTTGCAGACAGATTCTTTACCAGCTGAGCCACAAGGGAACTCTCTAACCTTACCTCTCAGGAAAAAGAAAAGGATGCTCATACTCTTCACCTCTAATTAACGTAGCATTGATAGTCCTACCTACAGCAATCAGAAAAAAACAAAAAAAAAAAAAAAAAAAAAGAGGGGGGAGATAAAATACAACCAAACTATAAGGAAATAAATAAAACCATCACTATTTATAGATGATCTGAATGATCTGATACTTTATGTACAAAACCCTTAAGTTTCCACCAAAAAAATTTTTTTTAATGACGAGAACTAATAAATGACTTCAGTAAAGTTTCAAGACCAGAGATCAAATGATCAAATTGTCAACATTCATTGGATCATAGAAAAAGCAACAGAATTCCAGAAAAAAACATCTACTTCTGCTTTACTGACTATGCCAAAGCCTTTGACTTTGTGGATCATAAAAAAATGTGGAATATTATTCAACAGATGGGAATATCAGACCACCTTATCTGCCTCATGGGAAATCTGTATGCATATCAAGAAGTAACAGTTAGAGTCAGACATGGAACAATAGACTGGTTCCAAATTAGGAATGGAGTACATCAAGGCTGTATATTGTCACTCTGCTTATTTAATTTGTATGCAGAGTACATTATGTGAAATGCCGGGCTGGAATAATCACAAGCTGGAATCAAGATTGCTGGGAGAAATATCAATAACCTCAGATATTCAAATAACACCACCTTTATGGCAGAAAGTGAAGAGAAACTGAAGAGCCTCTTGATGAAAGTAAAAGAGGAGAGCGAAAAAGATGGCTTAAAACTCAACATTCAGAAAATTAAGTATCATGGAATCTGGCCCCATCACTTCATGGCAAATAGATGGGGAAACAGTGGAAACAGTGACAGACTTTATTTTCTTGGGCTCTAAAATCACTGCAGACGGAGACTGCAGCCATGAAACTAAAAGATGTTTGCTCCTTGGAAGAAAAGTTATGACCAACCTAGACAGCACATTAAAAAGTAGAGACATTACTTTGCAAACAAAAAACTTTCTAGTCAAGGCTACGGTTTTTCCATTGGTCATGTATGGATATGAGATTTGGACTATAAAGAGAGATGAGCACCTAAGAATTGATGTTTTTCAACTGTGCTGTTGGAGAAGACTCTTGAGAGTCCCTTGGACTGCAAGGATATCCAACCAATCTATCCTAAAGGAAATCAGTCCTGAATATTCACTGGGAGGACTGATGGTGAATCTGAAACTCCAATATTTTGGCCACCTGATGCGAAAAACTGACTCACTGGAAAGGACCCAGATGCTGGGAAAAATTGAAGGCAGAACAAGGGGATGACAGGATGAGATGGTTGTATGGCATCATTCTGTATGGACATGAATTTGAGCAAGCTTTGGGAGTTGGTGATGGCTAAAGAAGACTGTTTAGCTGCAGTCCAAGAGTGACTGAATTGAACTGAATCCCATGAACAGTATGAAAAGGCAAAATGATAGGATACTGAAAGAGGAACTCCCCAGGTCAGTAGGTGCCCAATATGCTACTGGGCATCAGTGGAGAAATAACTCAAGAAAGAATGAAGGGATGTATACCCAGCTGTGGATGTGACTGGTGATAGAAGCAAGGTCCAATGCTGTAGAGAGCAATATTGCATAGGAACCTGGAATGTCAGGTCCATGAATCAAGGCAAATTGGAAGTGGTCAAACAAGAGATGGCAAGAGTGAACGTCAACATTCTAGGAATCAGTGAACTAAAATGGACTGGAATGGGAGAATTTAACTCAGATGACCATTATATCTACTACTGTGGGCAGAGATCCCTCAGAAGAAATGGAGTAGCCATCATGGTCAACAAAAGAGTCCGAAATGTAGTACTTAGATGCAATCTCAAAATGACAAAATGATCTCTGTTCGCTCCAAGATAAACCATCAGTATTACAGTAATCCAAGTCTATGCCCCAACCAGTAATGCTGAAGAAGCTGAAGTTGAACGGTTTTATGAAGACCTACAAGACCTTTTAGAACTAACACCCAAAAAAGATATCATTTTCATTTTAGGGGACTGGAATGCAAAAGTAGGAAGTCAAGAAACACATGGAGTAACAGGCAAATTTGGCTTTGGAATGCAGAATGAAGCAGGGCAAAGACTAATAGAGTTTTGCCAAGAAAATGCACTGGTCATAGCGAACATCCTCTTCCAACAACACAAGAGAAGACTCTACACATGGACATCACCAGATGGTCAACATCAAAATCAGATTGATTATATTCTTTGCAGACAAAGATGGAGAAGCTCTATACAGTCAACAAAAACAAGACCAGGAGCTGACTGTGGCTCAGATCATGAACTCCTTATTACCAAATTCAGACTTAAATTGAAGAAAGTAGGGAAAACCACTAGAGCATTCAGGTATGACCTAAATCAAATTCCTATGATTATACAGTGGAAGTGAGAAATAGATTTAAGGGCCTAGATCTGATAGATAGAGTGCCTGATGAACTATGGAATGAGGTTCGTGACACTGTACAGGAGACAGGGATCAAGACCATCCCCATGGAAAAGAAATGCAAAAAAAGCAAAATGGCTGTCTGGAGAGGCCTTACAAATAGCTGTGAAAAGAAGAGAGGCAAAAAGCAAAAGAGAAAAGGAAAGATATAAGCATCTGAATGCAGAGTTCCAGAGAAGAGCAAGAAGAGATAAGAAAGCCTTCTTCAGCAATCAGTGCAAAGAAATAGAGGAAAACAACAGAATGGGAAAGACTAGAGATCTCTTCAAGAAAATTAGAGATACCCAGGGAACATTTCATGCAAAGATGGGCTTGATAAAGGACAGAAATGTTATGGACTAACAGGAGCAGAAGATATTTAGAAGAGGTGGCAAGAATACAGAGAATACTGTACAAAAAAATCTTCATGACCTGGATAATCACGATGGTGTGATCACTCATCTAGAGCCAGACATCCTGGAATGTGAAGTCAAGCGGGCCTTAGAAAGCATCACAGCAAACAAAGCTAGTGGAGGTGATGGAATTCCAGTTGAGCTATCCCAAATCCTGAAGGATGATGCTGTGAAAGTTCTGCACTCAATATGACAGCAAATTTGGAAAACTCAGCAGTGGCCACAGGACTGGAAAAAGTCAGTTTTCATTCCAATCCCAAAGAAAGGCAATGCCAAAGAATGCTCAATCTACCACACAATTGCACTCATCTCACAAGCTAGTAAAGTCATGCTCAAAATTCTCCAAGCTAGACTTCAGCAATATGTGAACCGTGAACTCCCTGATGTTCATGCTGGTTTTAGAAAAGGCAGAGGAACCAGAAATCAAATTGCCAACATCCGCTGGATCATGGAAAGAGCAAGAGAGTTCCAGAAAAACATCCATCTCTGCTTTATTGATTATGCCAAAGTCTTTGTCTGTGTGGATCACAATAAACTGGAAAATTCTGAAAGAGATGGGAATACCAGACCACCTGACCTGCCTCTTGAGAAATCTGTATGCAGGTCAGGAAGCAACAGTTAGAACTGGACATGGAACAACAGACTGGTTCCAAATAGGAAAAGGAGTACGTCAAGGCTGTATATTGTCACCCTGCTTATTTAACTTATATGCAGAGTACATCATGAGAAACACTGGGCTGGAAGAGACACAAGCTGGAATCAAGATTGCTGGGAGAAATATCAATAACTTCAGATATGCAGATGACACCACCCTTATGGCAGAAACTGAATAGGAACTAAAAAGCCTCTTGATGAAAGAGTAGAGTGAAAAAGTTGGCTTAAAGCTCAACATTCAGAAAATGAAGATCATGGCATCTGGTCCCATCACTTCATGGGAAATAGATGGAGAAACAGTGGAAACAGTGTCAGACTTTATTTTTGGGGGCTCCAAAATCACTGCAGATGGTGACTGCAGCCATGAAATTAAAAGACACTTACTCCTTGGAAGAAAAGTTATGACCAACCTAGATAGTATATTCAAAAGCAGAGACATTACTTTGCCAACTAAGGTCCATCTAGTCAAGGCTATGGTTTTTCCAGTGGTCACTTATGGATGTGAGAGCTGGACTGTGAAGAAGGCAGAGCGCTGAAGAATTGATGCTTTTGAACTGTGGTGTTGGAGAAGACTCTTGAGAGTCCCTTGGACTGCAAGGAGATCCAACAAGTCCATTCTGAAGGAGATCAACCCTGAGATTTCTTTGGAAGGAATGATGCTAAAGCTGAAACTCCAGTACTTTGGCCACCTCATGTGAAGAGCTGACTCATTGGAAAAGACTCTGATGCTGGGAGGGATTGAGGGCAGGAGGAGAAGGGGACGACAGAGGATGAGATGGCTGGATAGCATCGCTGACTCGATGGACGTGAATCTGAGTGAACTCTGGGAGTTGGTGATGGACAGGGAGACCTGGCATGCTGTGATTCATGGTGTCGTAAAGAGTCAGACACTACTGAGTGACTGAACTGACTGAATGTTTCAGCATATAAGATTATCATACATAAACCTGCTGTTTCTTCACACACTAATAATGATCTATATGAAATAGAAAGTAAGAAAACAGTGACATTTAAAATTGCACAAAAAAATTTTTTTAAAGAGCAAAATACATAGGAGTAAATTTAACCAAACAAGTGAAAGACCTACATTTTGAAATCTCTAATTCACTGATGAAGAAAATTAAAGATGATACAAAGACATAGAAAGTCATCCCATGTTCATGGCTTCAAAGAATTAAGATTGCTAAAATGTCCATACTACCAAAAAAATCTACAGATTTAATGCAATTTTTTATTTAACAGAACTAAAACAAATGACCTTAAAGTTTATATTAAACCATAAAATATACCGAGTAGCCAAAGCAATCTTGAGAAATAAGAACAAAACTGGAATTTTCAGGCTTCCTCACTTCAGACTATATCACAAAGATACAATAATTGAAACACGCTATGGTACTGGAACAGCAACAGACACAGATCAATGGAACAAAATAGCTCAGAAATAAAATCACATATTTTTAATCTATAGTAAAGGAGGCAGGAATGTACAATGGAGAAAAGAGAGTCTCTTCTATAAGTGGTTGCTGGACAGCTACATGTAAATTAATATAAAATCAGAATATTTCCTCACACCATATACAAAAATATAGTGGATTAAAGACTAAAGTGTAAGACTGAAACCATAAAACTCTTAACAGAGGAAATAGCAGAACATTCTTTGATATATACTGAAACACTATTTTGGGGGAATCTGTTTCTTTAGGAAAAGGAAACAAAAGCAAAACAAACAACTGGAACCTAATAAAATGTCAAAGCTTTTGCATAGGAGAGGAAACCATCAACAAAATGAAAAGACGACCTATGGAATGGGAGAAAATATTTGCCAATGATATGACCAATAAGAGGTTAATATCCAAAATATATAAACAACTCATGCAAATCAATGCATTTAAAAAACCTGATTAAAACTGAGCAGATTACTTAAATTGACATTTTTCAGAACAAAACATATATATGGCCAACAAGCACATGGAAAGATAGTCTTCTCCAATCATCAGAGAAACGTAAATCAAAATCACAACGAGATATCACCTCATACTGGGCAGAACAGCCATTATCAAAAAAATAACAAAAATAGCAAATATTGGCAAGAATGTAGAGGAAGGTGAATACTTGCACACTGTTAGAAGGAAAAGAAGTTAGTGCATGCACTATGGAAGAACAGTTGAATATTCCTCAAAACTAAAAATAGAACTACATATAATTTGGCATTTCCACTCTATGGTATAATAGCTGAAGAAAACAAAAACACTAATTCAAAAAGATGCATGCACCCTAATGGTCATAGCAACACCATTTACAATAGCTATTATATAAAAGCAAACTAAATGTCTTTACAACTGAATGGATAAAGAAGATGTGATGCATACATGCACACACACACACACACACACACACACACACTGGAATGTTACTCAGGCACAAAAAGAAAAAAATTCTGCCATGTATAAAAGCATGAATGGGCATAGAGGTTATTATGCTTAGTGTGGCTAGAGAAAGACAAATCTCTATATAATCATCTATATGTGGAATCTAAATAATAGAAAGAGAAGAAAAAAGAATATAACAAAAGAGAAAAGACTATAAGATATAGAAAACAAATTAGTGGTTACCAGGGGTGAGGTAGAAGAAAGGAGAAGCAAGATAGGGGTAGGGGATAAGAGATACAAACTACTAGATATAAAGTAAATAATCTAGAAGTTTACATTGTTCAGTACAGGAACTATAGCCAATATTTCACAATAATTTTAAGTGGAATATGCTCAATAAAAATATTGAATAACTGTTTACCTGAAATTAGTATATATATTCTAAGTCAACTACACTTCAATATATATTTTTTTAAATCCTGAAGGGTAGAAAGAGAAATAAAATCTGGAGAGCCTGGGTGAAGGAAACAATAATGTAAGCTTTGGGAGATACCAATGACTATCTGTCTTGTTCACCATAATAACCCTGCTCCTGATTCAGGGCTTAAAAAAGAGTAGCCATTCAATTCATATTGTTAGATGTATGAATACACGAACTGAAACTTCCTGGTGCCAACTCTGAGTCAGATTATCAGCTAATCCTCACAACAATTTTGTATTCTAGTTTTATTGGTACTCTTTATTAATATTTTTATTTCACTGATGATTAAAACTCACACCTAGAGGATTTTACTAATTTGCTCAAGAGAGTACATTATGACATTGGGATTCAGAACCAAGTCTATACAACTCCATCATCTGAAAGCTTTACATAACCACATTAAAAATGCAAACCTTTAAATAAAATGGCAGTCAGTATTCCCAGGGCACATACACATGGTCAGCCCGCACAAGGTGAGGAGAGCAGGGGCTGAGCGATATCACTTTTGAAGTTGTCTGAATGGTCACTATTCTATCAATACAACTGAATGCTTTGCCTTTGAAAAACAAATGGTTTCTCCAATATAAGTTGTAATTTAGTTAGTATATACTACCCAAAGGGACTTCCCAAGTGGCACAGTGGTAAAGAATCTGCCTGCCAATGCAAGAGATGCAGGGGATACCGATTTGATCCCTGGGTCAGGAAGACCCCTTAGAATCAGGAAACAGCAACCCACTCCAGTATTCTTGCCTGAGAAATCCCATAGACAGAGGATCCTGGTGGACACAGTCCATGGGGTTGCAAAGAGTCTGATGTGACTGAATGCACAGGCACGCACATACTACCTAAAACTGTGAGCATACTTTGTATCATGTTGCCACTTATCAGCAGAGGTGGATTCATGCCGATCAGGGCCTGTAAGTTCAGTCCTTTGGGACAGGTCAGTTCAGGTGAGGTAGATTCAATCAGAGAGAAAAATCTGTTTCTTAACTGCAAACTGTTGTTCATAATGAAGTCCAGGCAGACCAGCTCAGATCCATCATCCCCTGCAGCAGGTACAGCTCTGTTACCTGCCTGGCTGATGGTGGATCAATAGCATCATCATATACAAGGGCTGCTCAAACATGAGCTTATTATTTGCTGACACGTTGATCGCTGCTGCCTATGCTCACTGCAGTAATTCCTCCTATGCAAAATTTATAGCTTCCATTCCTATGTAATATTTTTCAGTGACATCCTTTATTTAGCTGACATCTGCGCATCTTTTTCTATTCTTTTCTTAATATCAACTCTACCCCAAATATGGTAGAAAAGTTTTAGCTCTGATGGAGAAGATGCACCTTAATTCTACATATAATGAAGATTTTTAGCATACAAAGTATAGACATCTTCAGGAACTGCCTTGATAACAGAGACGTAGTTTTAGATTATGTTAGATAACCAACAGTGAATCATTTTCACAGCGTTCATAAACCCAAGCTTCCAGATTAGAGTTATCTAGATTTAGTTCTGTTCAGTCATGATTATGTTTTTACATCACAATTTAAAACAGAAAATTAAAATATTGTTAAGTGTCAACTTCTGAAAGATGATCCATATACTCATAAATATATGCCAAGTACCAGAATATCAGGAAGCTTGTCCAAGTCCAGAGATTATGTCACACGCATCTATGTATCCCCATTTGCCGATTGTATGAGATTTTTTGCACATTTTAAATACTTGCTTGGTCATAAGGCAGTTCTATTAGCAATTTTTTAAGGAATCTCCACACTGTTTTCCATAGTGGCTGTACTAGTTTGCATTCCCACCAGCAGTGTAAGAGGGTTCCCTTTTCTCCACATCCTCTCCAGCATTTATTGCTTGTAGACTTTTGGATCACAGCCATTCTGACTGGTGTGAAATCCCTCTGCTGGGCATACACACCAAGGAAACCAGAATTGAAAGAGACACATGTACCCCAATGTTCATTGCAGCACTGTTTATAATAGCCAGGACATGGAAACAACCTAGATGTCCATCAGCAGATGAATGGATAAGAAAGCTGTGGTATATATACACAATGGAGTACTACTCAGCCCTTAAAAAGAATAAATTTGATTCAGTTCTAATGAGATGGATGAAACTGGAGCTGATTATACAGAGTGAAGTAAGCCAGAAAGAAAAACACCAATACAGTATACTGACACATATATATGGAATTTAGAAAGATAGTAATGATGACCCTCTATGTGGAACAACAAAAGAGACACAGAGGTATAGAATGGACTTTTGGCCTCTGAGGGAGAGGGAGAGGGTGGGATGATTTGGGAGAATGGCATTGAAACATGTATACTATCATGTAAGAAACGAAGCACCAGTCTAAGTGCAATACAGGATACAGGATGCTTGGGGCTGGTACACAGGATTAAAAAAATTTTTTTTAAATAAAAATAAATAAATAAATAAATACTTGCTTGAGTCTGTGACTGTATTAAGAAGTACATATTGTGACATTTGAGAAGAATTAGCATAAAACTCCTAAAGGTTTAGATCTTCTTATCCAAGACACACTAGAAAACCCACATTGAATACATTTTTACATATTTGCCACCACATATTCTCACATTTAATATTCAGTTCTTCCTATTAGTAAATCTTAAACATAAATTTTTGTCTGGTGATCAGCACTGCTTATATCCCCATGAAAATTTGGTGTGAAAAAATACTGGATGATGAGTTATGATTATGGTAAATAATAATGATAATAGCTCTTCTTTTTTTCAATAGTCTGACTGGTTTTGTTTAAATAGTGGTCAAAGCTGCACAACATTTTAAAATATGGTAAATCTATTCAAGACAAAGTATGACTTTTCTAATATTCTGGTTGAGGCATATTTATGTTCAGATATTTTATGTGGACTTTCAAGATATTATCCATGATCTGCAAAGGAAGTACTTAAATTAAAAATATTCTGAAGATCTTAAAGAATTTATAAAATTAGCTATTAGAACTAGATTCATACATAAGCATTAACTAAGGGAGATTTCTTTTCATAATAAATATATCTGAATTGATCATCACTTGAATTTCATGGACATATTCATATTAAATAAAAGAGAAATAAATAGATGCAAAGAGATAAAAATTTATGATTTCTACATGCAGAGAAAGCACCTATATGAATTTTTTCCAGCTTACTTAAATGTAACTCAGAAAAGGAGCAAGGAATTAAAAAAGAGGTAATCCAGAGTTATATATTTAGGTTTCCTCTATTTTCTTACAAAAACAAAAACAAACATTACCAGTCAAGGACAAAGTTGTGGCCTTCCATTTTTATTTTCATTTGTGAAAGCCATTGGTGTGTTATCTATCAGCTCTCTTTAAATGAAACCAGTATTGGCTGATATAGATTAGCTGCAGAAACTAAGTAAGAGAGAATTGATAAAAACTACTGTGACAACTTCACTGTGGAAAACATAAGGACTCATCCATAATGTATCTATTGATTGAACAAGTACTGAACCTGGCTGTTTTACCAATAACCTACAGCAGATTGTAAAGTAATGAACTTCCCTTTTTAAGTCTACATTTCAATCAAGTCAGTAGACTTTACACAAAATAGGCAGATCCTACACCAGATAAGTCAAAAATCATTCTTCCCCTTCCTTCCACGCTTCCTATATTTTCTACATTTTCTTTTATCTAGTAACCATTGTGTTGCTATCATATGGCCAGTTGTTTGTTAAATGCATACTTAGTCACTTCAGTTCAGTTCAGTTCACTTTAGTTCAGTCTCTTAGTCATGTCCGACTCTTTGTGACCTCATGAATCGCAGCACGCCAGGCCTCCATGTCCATCACCAACTCCCGGAGTTCACTCAGACTCACGTCCATTGAGTCAGCGATACCATCCAGCCATCTCATCCTCTGCCGTCCCCTTCTCCTCCTCCCCCCAATCCCTTCCAGGATCAAAGTCTTTTCCAAAGAGTCAACTCTTCACATGAGGTGGCCAAAGTACTGGAGTTTCAGCTTTAGCATCATTCCTTCCAAAGAAATCTCAGGGTTGATCTCCTTCAGAATGGACTGGCTGGATCTCCTTGAAGTCCAAGGGACTCTCAAGAGTCTTCTCCAACACCACAGTTCAAAAGCATCAATTCTTCAGTACTCAGCTTTCTTCACAGTCCAACTCTCACATCCATACATGACCACTGGAAAAAACAATAGCCTTGACTAGATGGACCTTAGTCGGCCATGTAATGTCTCTGCTTTTGAATCTGCTATCTAGGTTGGTCATAACTTTTCTTCCAAGGAGTAAGTGTCTTTTAATTTCATGGCTGCAGTCACCATCTGCAGTGATTTTGGAGCATCAAAAAATAAAGTCTGACACTGTTTCCACTGTTTCCCCATCTATTTCCCATGAAGTGATGGGACCGGATGTCATGATCTTCGTTTTCTGAATGTTGAGCTTTAAGCCAACTTTTTTGCTCTCCTCTTTCACTTCATCAAGAGGCTTTTTAGTTCCTCTTCACTTTCTGCCATAAGGGTGGTGTCATCTGCATATCTGAGGTTATTGATATTTCTCCCAACAAGCTTGATTCCAGCTTGTGCTTATTTCAGCCCAGCGTTTCTCATGATATACTCTGCATATAAGTTAAATAAGCAGGGTGATAATATATAGCCTTGACGTACTCCTTTTCCTATTTGGAACCAGTCTGTTGTTCCATATCCAGTTCTAACTGTTGCTTCCTGACCTGCATACAGATTTCTCAAGAGGCAGGTCAGGTGGTCTGGTATTCCTATCTCTTTCAGCATTTTCCATAGTTTATTGCGATCCAAACAGTCAAAGGCTTTGGCATAGTCAATAAAACAGAAATAGATGCTTTTCTGGAACTCTCTTGCTCTTTCCATCATCCAGCAGATGTTGGCAATTTGATCTCTGGTTCCTCTGCCTTTTCTAAAAGTAGCTTGAACATCAGGAAGTTCACGGTTTACGTATTGCTGAAGTCTAGCTTGGAGAATTTTGAGCATGACTTTTTATTAGTGTGTGAGATGAGTGCAATTGTGAGGTAGTTTGAGAATTCTTTGGCATTGCCTTTCTTTGAGACTGGGATGAAAACTGACCTTTTCCAGTCCTGTGGCCACTGCTGAGTTTTCCAAATTTGCTGTCATATTGAGTGCAGCACTTTCACAGCATCATCCTTCAGGATTTGAAATAGCTCTACTGGAATTCCATCACCTCCACTAGCTTTGTTTGTAGTGATGCTTTCTAAGGTCCACTTGAATTCACATTTCAGGATATCTGGCTCTAGATGAATGATTACACGATCATGATTATCTGGGTCATGAAGATCCTTTTTGTACAGTTTTTCTGTGTATTCTTGCCACCTCTTCTTAATATCTCTGCTTCTGTTAGGTCCATACCATTTCTGTCCTTTATCGAGCCCATCTTTGCATGAAATGTTCCCTTGGTATCTCTAATTTTCTTGAAGAGATCTCTAGTCTTTCCCTTTCTGTTGTTTTCCTCTATTTCTTTGCATTGATCGCTGAAGAAGGCTTTCTATCTCTTCTTGCTATTCTCTGGAACTCTGTATTCAGATGCTTATATCTTTCCTTTTCTCCTTTTCCTTTCGCCTCTCCTCTTTTCACAGCTGTTTGTAAGGCCTCTACAGACAGCCATTTTGCTTTTTGCATTTCTTTTCCATGGGGATGGTCTTGATCCCTGTCTCCTGTACAGTGTCATGAACCTCATTCCATAGTTCATCAGGCACTCTATCTATCAGATCTAGGCCCTTAAATCTATTTCTCACTTCCACTGTATAATCATAAGGGATTGATTTAGGTCATACCTGAATGCTCTAGCAGTTTTCCCAGCTTTGTTCAATTTGAGTCTGAATTTGGCAATAAGGAGTTCATGATCGGAGCCACAGTCAGCTCCTGGTCTTGTTTTTGTTGACTGTATAGAGCTTCTCCATCTTTAGCTGCAAAGAATATAATCAATCTGATTTCAGTGTTGACCATCTGGTGATGTCCATGTGCAGAGTCTTCTCTTGTGTTGTTGGAAGAGGGTGTTCGCTATGATCAGTGCATTTTTTTGGCAAAACTCTATTAGTCTTTGCCTTGCTTCATTCTGCATTCCAAGGCCAAATTTGCCTGTTACTCCATGTGTTTCTTGACTTCCTACTTTTGCATTCCAGTCCCCTAAAATGAAAAGGACATCTTTTGGGGTGTTAGATCTAAAAGGTCTTGTAGGTCTTCAATAGAACCTTTCAACTTCAGCTTCTTCTAACTCTTTGCGATCTCATGGACACTAGCCCACCAGGTTCCTCTGTCCATGGCATTTTCCATGCAAGAATAGTGCAGTTGCCATTCCCTTGTTCAGATCTTCCTAACCCAAGGATCAAACCTGGGTCTCCCACATTGCAGACATATTCTTTACCATCTAGCCACTAGGAAGTCCAAGTCTGCTAAATAGGACATACCTAAATAATTAGGACTCATGGTTCTTACTGATGAATGTTAACATCTTAGGTTAGTTCTTAATCACATCTTACGCAGGTTGTTTTAACAGCTCCTTAAATACTCTTCTACTCTATTCTTTCCTCAGTTGAATTTATTCTCTACTTTGTAGATAGTTTTCTCAATTACTGTGTGACTGACCTGTCTAAAACCTATTGTCTGTTACACACACAGATAAGTCCTCTCTCATGCACTTTATTTAATTTAATTTATTGAAGCATAGTTGATTTACAGTATTGCACCAATCTCTGCTATACAGCTAAGTAAATCAGTTATATACATATAGACGATCATTTTTATATTCATTTCCATTATGTTTTATCACAGGATATTGTATACGGCTCCTTTGTACAATACTTGATCTTGCTTGAATAGGTCATCAGATTGTCTGTGTTCATACGTTACAGACACATTTCCCATGTTTAGAAGATCCTCCCTTTAACACAATCTGCTTTCCCAATTGTTGTCTATTATTTAACATTCACAAGATATTTAAAGTTTCCTCTTCTGATTCTGAAATGAATTAGTTGTATCCTACATAGAGTTTTCATAGAATTTTATTCATGGCTCTTAATAACAGCAATTTTACTAAGACTGCTATTATTTTGTTTTTTATACCTTTTTTTCTCCTATGCTTCCTGAGGAAATAGATTGAGTATGGATATGTTGTGTCTCCTATCAGTTACCATAACCTATACATTTTAGGTGCTATGCATCCTACCCTTCCAGACAGATTCTTTACCGGCTGAGCCACTAGGGAAGTCCACACTATGTATCAGTTATTTTCAAACCTGACTTTGTAACACAATCCCTTGTGTGATTTAAACATATTTGGAAGGGCTTTCCTAGGGCTCAGTCGTGAGGAATCTGCTGGCCAAGGCAGGGGATTCAGGCTTGGTCCCTGGTCTGGGATGATCCCGCATGCTACGGGGCAACTAAAGTCAATGTGACCTAACTACTGGGCCAGTGCTCTAGAGCCCATGAGCCACACTCAAGAGTAGCCTGTGCTTGCTGCCACTAGAAAAGTCTGCATGCAGCAACAAAGACCCGCCCCAACCATCAATAAGTAAATCTTCTTTACAAAATGAAGAGTATATATATATATACATGGAGAACAGCCTGGGCTTCAAGTAAAATGTTTTAAAGTGAAATTTAAATTTATTTTAAATTGGACCTAGGTAATTGCATTTCTACTGCACTTATGAAACCAAATAATGCCCTTATAAAGATTTCTGGGAAAAACAGTTTTATCAAATTCCCACACATGACAGCAGTTAAAAATATGATTTTGATTATATGGAAGCTGAAGGAATTGCCTCAATCCCCCATTGTGGCTGAGAATACGCTGTTTCTTGAAACTTCTACAGCTAACCTGGCTGTATAGCTGGTATTCTATGAACTTTGTGAGTTTTTGTGGGACTTGTTGGAAACCACTAATACTTATAATAGTATTTACTGATTATGCATGTGTGACATGGTCCCAAACCCTCATTGAATATCTAAATGTTCCCAATAACCATATCAGTTATTATCTCTATTTTATAGTTGAAAAACTTGGTACTTAGATAAAGTATGTAATCCATCCAGAGTCAAAAGTTTGGAGTTAGGCTGAGCCAGGGTTAGAGCACATGCAGTTTCAGCTCACAGCTTCTGTTTGTATACTGTCTCTTATGAAAATTCAAGTATGGAACTCATTCAGTACAAGTGAAGAGCTGAAGATCTCCAAAACACAAAATACTAAAATAGATCAGGGATCATTTTTAGAGAATTTAAATTTATGCCCTAAAAATTGGTTTTAAGGGTAAACAAAGTATACCTTTCCCTAGTTAATATCATGCAACATTTACAAGGACCTTGACTTCCCTGGTGGCTTACATGGTAAAGCGTCTGTCTACAATGTGGGGGACCCGGGTTTGAGCCCTGGGTTGGGAAGATCCCCTGGAGAAGGAAACGACAATCCACTCCAGTAGTATTGCCTGGAAAATCCCATGGACAGAGGAGCCTGGTAGGCTACAGTCTGTGGGGTCGGAAAGAGTTAAATAAGACTGAGCGACTTCACTTCACTTGGCACAGCAAATGCACCCAAATATGGATATTTTTATTTATTCCAACAATTCAGTTAAATACCCTTATCTCCATGTTAGAGAGAACATAAGTGACTTGCCCAGGTTCATACAGTTAGGAAGGAGTAGAACGGGAATCCACACCAGGTCTAGAAATGCCAAGGTTCATTATTTTTGCTTGTTTTATTTTTTTTCCTCCCATTTTTGATATCTATGCCATTGATGGTTCTCTCTCTAAGATGTCAAAATTAAATAGCCATCTCTTATATACTATACCACCAGGCACAGGGTAGGAAGGAGTGAACTTAAAGGGAGAGGATACAACTGCCTAACTTGCTTTAATGTACATTTATGCTTATTTCATTACTGATATTCATTGTTTTATTACATGATACTATGGCATTTTACTCATCCATTCATTTAAGGGTTTTGACCTTTTCTTGCATACAATGCACTTTTAGGCTTCAAATATATTGAGATTTATACAGCTCAATAATTTCTTAGCTCATCCCACTGAAATATAATGCTGTTCCTCCCAGTTTTGCACCGATGTACTCTAAATCAATAATTGCTTTTTACTTTATTCATTTGTATTCCCAGTATCTTGATATTCACCATAGTACTGAAAAACCAATTTTCTGTGTATTTACTGATTGGTTTCTCCTTTAAAAGTAGTAAGACAATTTGAAAATTATCTGACTAACTAAACAGCAGTAACAGATGATCTGAAATTGATCCGTGAGTTTAGAATTTTCATTCCTCTAGTCAATTGTCTGTATGTATATTTGTGGGTTTGTTTGTATAGACACTGATTCTTCTAAGGCATCCGAATACATCTGTAGTTCCCAAAGTGTATTTTTCTTTGCGAAGAAAACACTACTATGCCCTGAAGCTAAGTATTAAAATGCCTGATTTATAACATAATGATGAGTTCTCTTCATTGAATGAAAGATACAGCTGGAGACTGGATTAGCCTAGTAACACCCCTTTAATGATGATGATAATCTCCAATAATTATCAGTGTAGCATTTCTTTCAGAATCATCTACTTCAGGTTTTCTGTCACAGTAATCTTTCCGAGGTAAATGAACATTATTCGATATTTCCTTTTCTTAAGAAATTTATGGAAGTGAAGTTGAATGTCCCTGTTGAGATGGAAAAATAGCTCCTGATTCTACCTCACATATGGTGGCATGTGGATAGTGATTTGTGGATTTAGTGCACTGACAAATACTTTGATACAAAGTATTTTTCCACTTACTAAAAGGAACATATTTTTGAATGTTGTTCTGTTGCTTTTTCATGGACGTGTAAAGTGTTAGCTCTGGGTCATGATTGTTTCCTAAAGTGAATTCGGCTTAGTCGTGTCCGACTCTCTGCAACCCCATGGACTGTAGCCTACCAGGTACTGGAATGGATTGCCATTCTCTAGGGGATTCCTTCTCTAGGGGATCTTCCCAACTCAGGGATAGAACCCTATGGGCACTACAAAAACCACAACAAGATAGTTTATGTTATCAGTTTTGCTGAAAAATAATAGCTAACGAACCCAATAGCCCAAAGACATGCTTGTTCAATATTAAATGGATTCCAGTAAAATCTGAAGGCTTTTTAAGTACTTCTAAATAGTTTATTTCAGTTGGAAAACCAAAGAGTGTGAATTCCAAGAAAATCATTTTTCTATAAATAATTATTTCACGTCTTGAGAGATAAAGAAACAACATTTTCTGGACATGATTCATATTCATGGACCTTCACGGTTTTCCCAGGCTGAAACCCTCACGGAACAGGCCTTGGTGCTGGCAGGAAGCAGAGCAGTCACCTCTCCTTCCAGGCAGATGCTTCTCTGAGCCATGTGTGCCCTGGCTATGTCGGTCCTCCGATCTTCAGTCTGTGGGATATTTCCTATTCTCTTTCGGAGTTGCCAGAAACCAACTAGCTCATATCATAGGCACTAGGCTTAGCTTGTGCTTTCATACCAAACTCATTTTCATTTCCTTTTCTTTCCGTCAAGTCTCCTTCTTTGTTCTTCTTTTTTTTCTGTTTCTTCGTTTCCCCACTTGTGACTCTGTCACCTAGCTAAGGTGTATGCTTCACAAGTCTCCATGGAGACCCTTCTCCAGTTAGTGGTGAATTTCCATGCAAGCTGGCACTTTTTCCTGTACCCGCTCATTTTTATTCCAGCTTTCCTCTGTCTAAATCTTGCATCCCAGGATCTGACTTTTTAGAAGTTTCAAAATTAGGCTTTCAGGTTTATGAGTTCCCTCTCTACAGAAAATTTCATGTAAACATGTTGTGCTAAATTTCCTGAAACAATTTATTTCATCCTCATGGAGATGTGCGCCCATTCTCAAAGAAGGAACTGGATTGGAATTGCTGCCATTTAGATGATTCCCTGGTGGCTCAGATGGTAAAGAATCTGCCTGCAATGCATGAGACCTGGGTTCAATCCCTGGATTGGGAAGATCCCCTGGAGAAGGGAATGGCAACCCACTTCAGCATTCTTACCTGGAGAATCCCCATGGACTGAGAAGCCTGGCAGGCTACAGTCCATGGATTTGCAAAGAGTCACACATGATTGAGTGACTAAGCATAGCATATAGATGATTTCCAGAAGGAATCCAAATGAGAAGCATACAGAAGGATCAACTCATAAAAGTCTGAGACTTTCTCTGCTCTGGTGCATCAAGCTTATTTGTTTCCTTCTGTTTTGAAGGCAATTAAATTTGGTTGTCTCCAGTCCACCGGTAAATTTTGTTAAGAAACCAAATCCAAAAAGTTAAGTTTAAAACACCACAATAGGTTCTGCAGCAGATAGTATGTCTTATTAAACAGGTATATGAATGTAAATAACAAGCATAGTATGCGGGAGCAGTGCTATATAAATGCTATGAAAAATATTCACAAATTACTCACTTCAAGTTTTCAGTGTAGTACTACACAAAGTTCTATCCACCAATTCATAACAGAAAGCTCAAAACTCTGTGAAATAACAATGTCAAAGGTGAAATGTGTGCTAAAGTCGCTTCACATGTGTCTGACTCTTTACAGCCCTCAGGACTGTAGTGCTCCAGGTTCTTCTGTCCATGGGATTTCCAGGCAAGCATACTGGAATGGGTTGCCATGCCTCCTCCAGGGGGTCTTCCTGACCCAGGGATCAAACTTGCATCGCTTCTGACTCTTGCATTGCCAGGTGGGTTCTTTACTGCTTAGAGTACTAATAGTTTCGAGACAGTAAAATCCGTTCACCTATAAAAATTCACACCACTAATAATCATCAGTATAAAAATCAAAAACCAAAACATAGGTTCAATACTAAATATATCCAAGTTATCAATTACATGAACACCATTTTACATTCCACCATTCTTTTGTACCAAAGTTAGGCTCTTCAGAAAAAATTCAAAGGGAAAGAATGGGAAGTCGAGAATACTGGCAAATAAAAGATAGTAAGCAAAATTTGGGGTTTGTAATTGTAACCATACACCACATATGTGTATATACAAATACACATACACAAATATATATATATATTTCATATATATTTATATATATCACTCATACACAAGTATATGTGTGTAGGCGTACTAGGAAAAAGAACAATAACATTTGTTTTTGCATTGCTAAACATTAGCACCTTGGTCTCAATGCAATGTCCACAGCATGATAATCTAGCCAGTTAATTCCTCTTGTCTGCAGTGACATCTGTTGGTGAGGGCAGAGCTGATTAACCGCCGGTTTGGCTTTACTGGCAAAAATCAACCCACAAGCTGTTTCAGTCTCTAGCAGATGTTTCCCTTCATTCTATTCATTCTGATTTTTGTATAAGTGAAAACCTTTCCAATTGAATTAATCTTGTTTATGATGATATGAATAAAAGCAAACCTGGAACTTCATAAAAATCTCAGTAAAATGCCAATCTGGTAACTGCTGCTTTAGCATCGTCTCCCTACCTTCAAAATATGTGGAGTAGGACTGAAGTAAAGTTGCATTCTGATGCTGGAAGTATGTTTAGAATATGAACTGTCAGGACGTAAGTTAGCAGGAATTTAGTATATTCTCTTATGATCCCATGTCTTGTACTAAGATTTGTCGGGGAAATACTGAAAATACTAAACAAGGGCAAACCACTTATAATCTGGACCTCAGGCAAAAGGATGGGGTCTGAGGGATACTTTTCATGGAGGAGTGAGGGAGCTGGGAATAGGACCCTCTCCTTACCTGATTACGTGTTATTAGACATCCTAGAAGAGCTTTTTCTCAACAGTTGAACCACACTCCAGACTAAATAAATTTTTCTTTGTGTACTATGAGCATTAAAACTTCTAAAAATCCTTTCATGAGATTTTAATTTGCACCCAGGGTTGAGGACCACTAGCACAGAGGTTTTAAGGTGGGCTTTAGAAAATGCCAAGCTAGTGTTGGACTCAGCTCTTCTCATAATCTGAGATCCTGCCATCTCTCTGAACCTCAGTTTACTCATCGTGAAAAATAAGGTTATACACACACAGTTGTTTAAAGATGAAAACAGATCAAGTAAGTAAGAGACTGCATCACGTATTAAATGTTTAGTACATTTAACTTTCTTCAAGTTTTCACTTCTTTGGCCAAATTTATAATTGATACACAATTAAATTTATCATATTTATTTTTCTTCTTTCACTGAGCTGTTTTCTCCTTTAAGGTTTTTACAATGACTATTACTTTCTAAATTGGAAAAAATAATTTAAAAGTTCCATTAAAAGTGTTAGCTAAGCACATGAGGCTGCACAGCTAAGATCTCCATGCTCCACTGTGATCCTTTCAGGTTATCTCCTTGTTTTTCTATACAACCATTTCAGTGTGGCACTTCTGTCATCACATCGGTACATATGCTTTTAATCAAGCTTGTTTATATATTATGTACACACTGAGATAAGGTCTTTTCCCCAACGGGATGTGGCATATACTAAGAATTGATGATTAAAACTCAGTATAGTACCATTTCACTTTTCACTCATAAGTACTCAAATTTATTTTATTCATATATTCCTATTTTATAATATTTTTCAAAAATATTAGCAGTCATAAAAGTATACATGTGTGTTGTATGTTTGTGTCTGTGTATAAATGTGTGTGTGTGTTGCTTCATTAGTCTCACTGATGGAGAAGTTTTAATATATGAGCATACATAAAACCTATTCCTTCAATGAGGCCCATTCAAATGACTATAATGATTATTTTCACTGCTCATTTTGTTTTTGTTATATGAAATCCTATAAAATTTATGATGGAGAGAAGGTGTTGAGAACAAGATTTAGTATTTACAACTGTGCACAGGATTAACTTCATGGCTTTATAACAGAGTATTCATTGACTGGCAAAATAAAACTAAATGCTTTCATTGTAAAAGTGAGAACATGAGCCATGAGAAGAACAGGTCACAGTGCTTAAAAGGACATTCTTAGCTTTTTTTTTCTTCACTAATAATAACATTTTTGGTAAATGCTCATTATTAGAAATTCCAGCAAAATAAGAATGAACACAAGAATTTACTCACAGATAGATATGTATCTAAAAGAGGGATTTTACAATGCATGCTATTCTTAAGTAAAATATTAATTCCTTTTACTTGAATTCAGCAGGTAAAGGAAACAATGAAAAACTTAGCAAATTTAAATAGACTTCAATTATTCCTATACAAGACATAATAGTACATAAAAATGAAATTTTTGAAAGAAGAATACAAAATTGCTGAGTATAGAATTGTGACCTACTTTCAATTTTATATTTCAATTTTAAATATTATCAGTTGACTTCCTGATAAGAAATCCAATAAGGAACTGAGTTCTCCCACTTCTTCCTGGAGCTTCTGTGTTGTTTAATTACAGAGAATACCATTCACATTTCACAGCAATGACTCCCCTTGGAGTTGTGCAATACAGCAACCATGATTCTTCTCACATTCCAAAGTGTGTTGGTTGTATGGTAAATATTTTCTTTCTCAAGGATAATAACACTTTCTGTTTTGTAACCGTAAGTATCACAGTTCCTTGGTCTTAGCTCTTTATTTAAATGGTTTCAATAATACTGTTTTTATTCATTTTCCTGTTGGCTAGATTTCATGATCCATACATGTCTTCAGGAAATATCTGCACATTTACAGCCTCCAAAGGTTTTATTTTTATCTATATTTATCTATGCGTTCATATACTAGTGTATATTTTATAATTCAAAGAATACATGTTAAAAGGATAAAGTGAAAATTAAAGTAATGTTTCCTTTCTACACATGGAGTACTTGTCTTTTGTGTCTCCTAGGAAAGAGCATCCCTGATGTTGGAGACCAGCACCTATGTGCCACATACCTGTAACAAGGGCTTCTTTTGGAAAGTCAGCTCATTTAAAGGCAGCCGCTATTGTGCACACAGACATTTCCACGCAGTTCTGTGTTTGCTTGCCATTTGCTGTCATTCTTTCTCCACACACACATTTTCTATTTCCAAATTCATACAGGTTTTTTTTTTTTTTGTGTTGCTTTTCATGAAACCATTGGACATAACCAGCCATGACAAACTTTTTAGGAAGGCCGATTTCATTCTACCCATTTAATTTTTCATATGCACAAGTAGCAACTCAATCAGTACTTGAGAAATGAATGCAGAACTCAGCACATACCTTGGCACCAGAGTCCATGTGTGTTAAATTTGGCCCCCAGCCTGAGGGGCGCTGCGGAAATACTATTCCTCCACACTCTAGACTGCTCTATGGACTTTGATCCATGAGTATTGGTACCTCCCCACACTACAAACATGCTAGCTCTGTGGTTCTCAAAATTTGGTGAATATTAGGATTACCTGGAAAACACATTAAAAGCTAGACTCCTGGGTCCCACGCCCAAAGTTTATGATTCAATAGGTCTGGGTGGTGTGCAAAATCTTGCTCTGGTTACTAGGTGATTCTGATTCTGCTGATGGAAAAAAAAAAAAAATTTAAACTGCAATTTTCTGGCATTCCTGGTTGCTAGTTTCCTATCTCCATGACAATGGGAATGACAACAGCTTCTTTCCACAGTAAGGTATTTGGGTCTGATGGGCTCTCAGACAAACAACTAAGAAGAAGATAGCAATCAGCTGAGTTTTATGTTTTATGATAATGTTTGTTGTTCTTAACCAGAAGTAAGTAAGTGAAGTCTCTCAGTTGCGTCCGACTCTTTGCGACCCCATGGACTGTAGCCCACCAGGTTCCTCCAGCCATGGAATTTTCTAGGCAAGAGTACTGGAGTGGGTTGCCATTTCCTTCTCCAGGGGATCTTCCCGACCTGGGGGATGGAACCCGGGTCTTCCATATTGCAGGCAGACGCTTTGCCCATCTGAGCCACCAGAGAATCCTTGTTCTTAACCATTACAGTCCCCAAACATTTTAGCACCAAGGATCAGTTTCATGAAAGATGGCTGGGGTAGGGGGTGGGTGGCAGCAAGGAATAGTTTCCTTATCACTCAGCACTCACCTCCTGCTGTGGGGCCTGGTTCCTGATAGACCATGAACCAATGCCTGTCTGTGGCCAGGATGACAACTTGGCTGAACATGATATTTCAGGCTTATTTCAGGTTTTCCCCTCAGCACTTCACACACATTGCTTTACTGTGTGTGGAACTGAATATTGCAGATGCCAGCCTGAAGGTAACTTACTCTTCTCTCTTTATACCTCTAAAAATTCATTGTTTAAATCTTTTATGTTCAATAATTTAACCAGGCTATGGCTTGACATCCACTGTGGCATCATTATTCCTGCAATTAAGTGTGTTCCTTTGAAATATATATTTATTCCATCCTTCATTAGAGGAAAATCATCTGCTATTTCATTATAATGAATTACCTTTTTTTCACAGAAGGTCATAATTATCCTTATTTAGGATCATCTTTGACTGTTTCCATATCAATCATCTTCTATCACTAAAGTCTCTGATAGATTTTCTCTGCTTGTGATTTATTGAAGCCTTTCACTATGTTAGTATCTTGATTTTCAATAGTATTTATTCTTCTCCTAACTGGGCCCCATTTTCACCCTTTAGTCCTATAATGAATATATTTTGCTTATTAGTTTTTTTTTTTTTTTTTCCTCAACTAAGCAGATCAGACTCTGGTTTAATCATCTCATTTTCCACTTTTGGTTTATTTATTTCATATTCTTACTAAGATATTCGGAAGAGTAAAGTACATAGGAATACTAAATAGGAATTTTTTTTTTTCCACTCCTTGAGTTAAATTTTCTTTTGGTTTGTTTTCACTTTTTTTAAGTTTTGCATTTTGTTCTTTTCTGTTGTTCTTATTATCTGTTTGCTACTGTGTTTAGCACAACTGCCATATTATGCTTTTAATCTCTTTGATACTATATGAACAGATATGTCCAGACCTTCTTAATGTAATACAGTTCAACACTCTTCAGCCACAGTTCAACACTCTTCAGCCCCATTTCCTGCATTTTAGAACTTCTCTTTCCTCCACTACAGCCTTAATTTATTCTATCAACTTTTTTGAAGTTGTAAGATAATAAAGGATTGTTGAAGAGAAGAGCTTGGCTGGTGCTCAAGACCTCTATTGCTGGAGTCCTGAACTATACTTCCTAATCTTAGTCTCTGCCACCTGAGACAATTTGATCCACACAGGGAAGAATCTTCTTTCTCTAATTTTAACTCTTCATCTTGAATGGTCTAGTGGTTTTCCCTAGTTTCTTCTATTTAAGTCTGAATTTGGCAATAAGGGGTTCATGATCTGAGCCACAGTAAGCTCCCCAGTCTTATTTTTGCTGACTGAATAGAGCTTCTCAATCTTTGGCTACAAAGAATATAATCAATCTGATTTGGGTACTGATCATCTGGTGATGTCCATGTGTAGAATCTTCTCTAGTATTGTTAGAAGAGGGTGTTTGCTATGACCAGTGCATTCTCTTGGCAAAACTCTGTTAGCCTTTGCCCTGCTTAATTTTGTACTGCAAGGCCAAATTTGCCTGTTACTCCAGGTATCTCTTTAATTCCTACTTTTGCATTCCAGTCCCCTATGATGAAAAGGATATCTTTTTGTGTGTTAGTTCTAGAAGGTCTTGTAGATCTTCATAGAACTGTTCAACTTCCGCTTCTTCAGCATTATTGATTGGGGCATAGACTTGGATTACTGTGATACTGAATGGTTTGCCTAGGAAACAAACAAAGATCATTCTGTCTTTTTGAGACTGCACCCAAGAACTGCATTTCAGACACTTTTGTTTACTATGAGGGTTATTCCATTTCTTCTAAGGGATTCTTGCTGAGAGTAGTAGATATAACGGTTATCAGAGTTAAATTCACACATTCTAGTCCATTTAGGTTCACTGATTCCTAAAATGTTGACGTTTACTCTTGCCATCTCCTGTTTGACCACTTCCAATTTGCCTTAATTCATGGACCTAACATTCCAGGTTCCTATGTAATATTGCTCGCTACAACATCAGACTTTACTTCCATTGCCAGTCACATCCACAACTGGGCATTGTATTTGTTTTGTCTCTGTGTCTTCATTCTTTCTGGAGTCATTTCTCCATTTTTCTCCAGCAGTATATTGGGCACCTACCGACTTGGGGAGTTCATGTTTCAGTGTCCTAACTTTTCACCTTTTCATACTGTTCATGGGATTCTCAAGGCAAGAAGACTGATGTGATTTTCCATTCCCTTCCCCAATAAGGAATTTTGAACTCCTTATTGAAAAATTCAGACTTAAATTGAAAAAGTAGGGAAAACCACTAGATTACTCAGGAAAGACCTAAGTCAAATACTTTACAATTATACAGTGGAAATAACAAACAGATGCAAGGCATTAGATCTGATAGACAGAACCCCTGAAGAACTATGGACATAGATTTGTGACTTTGTACAGAGGGCAGTTGATCAAGACCATCCCTAAGGAAAAGAAATGCAAAAAGGCAACATGGTTGTCTGAGGAGGCCTTATGAAAAGCTGAGAAATAAGAGAAGCTAAAGGCAAAGGAGAAGAGGAAAGATACACCCATTTGAATGGAGAGTTCCAAAGAATAGCAAGGAGAGATAATAAAGCCTTCCTCAGTAATCAATGTAAAGAAATAGAAGAAAACAATAGAATGGGAAACACTAGAGATCACATCAAGAAAATTAGAGATACCAAGGGAACATTTCACAGCCATAAAGGACAGAAATGGTATCGACCTAATAGAGTCAGAAGATATTAAGTGGTGGCAAGAATACAGAGGAGAACTATACAAAAATATCTTCATGACCCAGATAACTACAATGGTGTGACCACTCACCTAGAGCTAGACATCCTGGAATGAGAGGTCAAGTGGGCCTTTGGAAGCATCACTATGAACAAAGCTAGTAGAGGTGATGGAACACCAGTTGAGTTAGTTCAAATCCTCAAAGATGATGCTATTAAAGTGCTGCATTTAATATGCCAGCAAATTTGGAAAACTCATCAGTGGCCACAGGACTGGAAAAGGTCAGTTTTCATTCCTATCCCAAAGAAAGACAATGCCAAATGATGTTCAAATTACTGCACAATAGCACTCATCTCATATGCTAGCAAGTTCAGTTCACTCACTCAGTTGTGTCCGACTCTTTGCGACCCCATGAATCTCAGCACACCAGACCTCCCTGTCCATCACCAACTGCCAGAGTTCACTCAAACTCACATCCATCAAGTCGGTGATGCCATTCAGTGATCTTATCCTCTGTCGTCCCCTTCTTCTCCTACCCCTAATCCCTCCCAGCATCAGAGTCTTTCCAATGAGTCAACTCTTCGCATGAGGTGGCCAAAGTACTGGAGTTTCAGCTTTAGCATTATTCCTTCCAAAGAAATCCCAGGGCTGACCTCCTTCAGAATGGACTGGTTGGATCTCCTTGCAGTCCAAGGGACTCTGAAGAATATTCTCCAACACCACAGTTCAAAAGATCAATTCTTCAGTGCTCAGCTTTCTTCACAGCCCAACTCTCACATCCATACATGACCACTGGAAAAACCATAGCCTTGACTAGACAGACCTTTGTTGGCAAAGTAATGTCTCTGCTTTTCAATATGCTATCTAGGTTGGTCATAACTTTTCTTCCAAGGAGCAAACATTCTCCAAGCCAAGCTTCAACACTGCATGAACCATGAACTTCCAGATATTCAAGCTGGATTTAGAAAAGGCAGAGGAAACAGAGATCAAATACCAACATCTGTTGGATCAGAGAAAAAAGCAAGAGAGTTCCAGAAAAATATCTACTTCTGCTTTATTGACTATGCCAAAGCCTTTGACTGTGTGAATCACAAGAAATTGTGGAAAATTCTTCAAGGGATGGGAACAACAGATCACCAGACCTGCCTGCTGAGAAATCTGTATGCAGGTCAAGAAGCAACAGTTAGAACTAGACATGGAACAACAGACGGGTTCCAAATATGGAAGGGAGTATGTCAAGACTGTATATTGTCACCCTGCTTATTTAACTTATATGCAGAGTACATCATGGAAAATGCCAGGCTGCATGAAGCACAAGCTGGAATCAAGATTGAAGTCTCTCAGTCATTTCCAACTATTTGCAACCAATGGACTGTAGCCTGCACCAGGCTTCTCTGTCCATGGAATTCTCCAGGCAAGAATACTGGAGTGTGTTGCCATTTCCTTTTCTAAGGGATCTTTCTGATCCAGGGATCAGACCCAGGTCTCATGCATTGCAGGCAGATGCTTTACCATCTGAGCCACAGGGAAGCCTGTTTGCTGGGAGAAATACCAATAACCTCAGATAAACAGATGACACCAACCTTACGGAAGAAAGCGTAAAAGAACTAAAGAACCTCTTGATGAAAGTGAAAGAGGAGAGTGAAAAATTTAGCTTAAAACTCAGCATTCAGAAAACTAAAGTCATGGCATCTGGTCCTATCATTTCATGGCAAACAGATGGGGAAACAATGGAAATAGTGACAGCCTTTGGAGCTAGTGTGGGCTCTAAAATCACTGCAGATGGTCACTGCAGCCATGAAATTAAAAATGCTTGTTCTTTGGAATAAAAACTATGACCAACCAAGACATCATATTAAAAAGCAGAGACATTACTTTGCCGACTAAGGTCCATCTAGTCAAAGCTATAGTCTTTCCTGTAGTCATGTATGGATGTGAGACTTGGACTATAAAGAAAGCTGAGCACCAAAGATTGATGCTTTTGAACTGTTGTGTTGGAGAAGATTCTTGAGAGCCCCTTGGATTGCAAGGAGATACAACCAGTCCATCCTAAAGGAAATCAGTCCTGGATATTCATTGGAAGGACTGACACTGAAACTGAAATTCCAATACTTTGGCCACTGGATGTGAAGAGTTGACTTATTTGAAAAGACCCTGATGGTGGGAAAATTGAAGGCAGGATGAAAATGGGAAGATAGAGGATGAGATGGTTGGATGGCATCACTGGCTTGATACATGAGTTTGAGCAAGCTCCGGGAGTTGGTGATGGACAGGGAAGCCTGACGAGCTGCAGTTCATGGGATCTCAGAGAGTCAGAAGTGAATGAGTGACTGAACTGAACTGAATTGAACTCTTCGTCCAACATGATCCAAGATACTGCGAATTAGCTTGCTCTTCTGAAATCCTCCCGTGGTAAGTGGATATCCAAGAGCTCCCTTTATACCAAGTATCTATGTAATTCTCTATGTGATTGGTAGACATTACTGAATATTCTCAGTGTTTCACTTCACTCTTTCTCCATGCCTTTTATGGGTCAGGAAGATCCACTGGAGCAGGGATAGGCTACCCATTCCAGTATTCTTGGGCTTCCCTTGTGGCTCAACTGGTAAAGAATCTGCCTGCAATGTGGGAGACCTGGGTTCAGTCCCTGAGTTGGGAAAATCCCATGGAGAAGGGAAAGGCTACCCACATCAGTATTCTGGCCTGGAGCATTCCACGGACGGTGTAGTCCATGGGGTTCCAAAGAGTTGCACATGACTGAGCGAATTTCACTCACTCTTTCTGACTGTAGCAGTGTATTGAGAATCACACTGTGAAACCTCAAAATGTCTGTTTTCCTTTATTTATAATTTATAATTTATGTGATGAAATTGTATCCTTTTCCTTGCTCATTCACTCATTTTTACTCATGATTGTGAGCAATTGCTTCTATGTTGTGAGTTCACAATATATATTTAACTCCTAGAGTTATTGCTTCATGTATCTTCTCCCTCTCTAGATTACAAATCTCTTCAAAAGTAGAGACTATGATTTTTGTTCTTGGGTCAGTAAAATTACGCTAACGTTGTCTTATATAGAGTACAAATTTAGTTGAACTTATTAAAACATGAGTTTTTAAAAATATTTTGTATAAAAGTATGAAAATCATGTAGCTATCTAATTTAGTAATAAGAAAACCTAGGAATTTATTTTAAACAAGTGGCAATAAACACATACCTATTAATAATTACCTTATATGTAAATGGACTAAAGAGATGGAAAGATATAACATGTTCTTGGATTGGAAGAATCAATTTGTTGAAATGATCATACTATCTAAGGTAAACTACAAATTCAATACAATCACTACCAAAATACCATGGGAATTTTTCACAGAACAAAACCAAATCACTTTAAAAATTGTATAGAAACACAAAGCATCCTAAGTAGCCAAAAAAAATCTTGAGGAAAAAACATTGCTGAAGGAATCAAACTTCCTGATTTCAGACTGTAACACAAATCTACAGTAATCAAAATAGCATGTTGCCACCATAAAAACAAACATTCATATCGATGGAGTAAAATAGCCACAAAATAACTCCATGAGCTTATGGCCAAATATGTTACGACAAAGGAAGTAAGAATATAAAGTAGGAAAACAACATTTCACCAATAAGTGGTCCTGGGAAAACTGAAGAGCAGTAAGCAAAAGAGTAAAATAAAAACATGTCTTCACATCACATGCAGGCACATGAAAAGATGCTCAACATGGCTGAATATCAAAAAATGCAAATTAAGACTACATGAGATACTACCTCACACTGGTCAAAATGGTCATCATCAAAAAGTCTATCAATAATAAATTCTAGAGAGGGTGTGGATAAGAGGGAACCTTCCTGCACTGCTGGTGGGAATGTAGATTGGTGCAGCCACTATGTAGGTTTCTTAAAAAACTAAAGAGTTTAAGGTTTCTTAAAAGACTGAAAATAGAGTTACCATATGATCCAGCAATCTCACTGTGGTACATATATCTGGAAAAGATGAAAACTCTAAGTTGAGAAGATATATGTGCCCCAGTGTTCAAAGCTATACTATTTACAATAGCCAGGACATGGAAGTGGACCTAAATGTCCACTGACAGATGAACGGATAAAGAAGATGCTATGGGCATGCACAAACACACAGTGGCATATTACTTAACCATTAAAAATAATTAAATAATGCCATGTTGGCAACATGGATGGGCCTAAGGATTATCACACTAAGTGAAGTAGGTCAAACAGAGAAAGGCAAGTACCACATGATATCACCTAAGTGTAGAAGCTAAAAATAATGATACAAATGAACTTATCTACAAAACAGAAAAAGAGTCACAGATGTGGGAAAAACTTATAATTACCAAAGGGAAAAGGTGGGGAGGGATATATTGGAATATGGGATTAAAAGATACACATTAGTTTATACAAAATAAACAAATAAAGACCTACTGCATAGCACAGAGAATTATATTCAATATCTTGTAATAGCCTTTAATGGAAAAGAATCTGAAAATAATATATATTAAATGTGTGTGTGTGTGTGTGTATGTATACACACATATGTCAAATATACTACCACTATGATACTAATGAAATTATGAAATTGCTTTTGTGAGATCTGATTGCTGTTTAAGTTATTCATGTTTTCTGATAAGACCTTTAGGAAGACATTACAAGCATGGATGTCACAGGTTATGATTTTTAGCTAGACCTCTTACTAGTCATTACATTGGCCAAGTTACTTAACCATTCTGTGCCTCAGTTTCTTTATATGTAAAATGGAAATAATAAGTACCTAATAGATTGTGGAAATAGAATGAGTTAATACATGAAACAAAGATAGTTCCTAGCATGTAGTTTATGCATTAGATATATTTGCTGCTGTCTGTTGTAACCAAATCATTGATTTACATAGAGAAAAAAAAACTTTTTAAAGAACAGTTTTCAATTAAGTATAGACTCTGAAAAATTTTAGTGGGCTTTACTAATGCCAATATATATTCTCCCTTCCTGTGTATCTCACTATTTAACTTGAAGAAAATATCACATTCTCTAACGAAACTATCATAAAATAATTTAAATATTCATGAGAACTATACTTGGCAGTAATTACCACCTGATACTGTGCTTTGCTGAATACACCAAATAGAACAATTTGAAATGAAGATGGTCCTTCAAATATTACAAATTATCCATTATGGGAAATAATTGGTGAACAGAGATGGACTGGATGGTTTCAATTGTGGCTAAGAATAAATCTGTTACTGTATTAGAGCCAGATTATTTACCATTGTTGTATTGATACAAATAATATGATGCTTGTGTAATAGATCTAATGATTCTAAGATTAATTATTACATTTCTGAAATTTATTAAATATGAAATAAAACAAGTGAACTCTACCTCTAGAGTTTCCTGAGTAATAAGCATAGATGAAATTAAATCATTTATAATTGAATGATAATACAGATCTATTATTTATATAGACTTAATGGGGCATTATATTGGCTTTTATTCTCTGAGATACAAGATTCTTAAGGCCTGTTTCAGTGATGAAATATTTAACCAAAATGTCTTTGGGGGAAATGAGGACATTTTAATATCATAAAGAAAAAATTATATAAGCTATGTAAAACTTACTTGAGGGTGGCACTGCTTTATGTTTATCGACTAGATAAGTACATTTTCAGAGATTATTATTACTACTATTTAGCCCAAAATAATATTTTGCTGTAAGTTTAAATCCATGGGGTCACAAAGAGTTGGACATGACTGAGCGACTCAACTGAATGATTAAAATAAAAAAAATTTGTGTCACAAGTTACTTCTTGAGTTGATAATAAACTCAATAAAACTTGAGTTGATAGCTTTTATTGAAACTGTAAAATTATTGGTGAGATTGGAGATATCTGAGGGAATATCTCAATTAGTAGCCACAATTTGGGCATATTTAAGTTTTTCCAATCATTTTTCAACAAAGATTTCAAATACACAGAAATATTGAAAGAATGGTTCAGTGAACACACATATATTGACCTCATAGATTCTATAATTAATAATTTGCTATATTTGCTTTATCTCATATCTATTTTTGCAATAATCTATGTTTATATCTATCTTTGTGTAGTTTAATCAGTGAGTCATGTCCAGTCTTTTGAGACCCCTTGGATTATAGCCCATCAGACTCCTCTGTCCAGGGGATTCTCCAGGCAAGAACAGTGGAGTGGGTTGTCATTTCCTTCTCCAGGGAATCTTCCTGACCCAGGGATTGAACCACAATCTTCTGCATTGGCAGGTGGATTCTTTACCACTGAGTCACCAGGAAACCCTCATCTATCTTTATTTTGATGTATTTCAAAATAACTTGCGAAAATCAAGTTGCACACATGTACACTTTGCTTCTAAATGCTTTAGCATGCATAACATCAACCAGAGTTCAATAACTGTATGTGAATTTTTTTTAGGGGGAGGTAACAAGGAGATTCAATCAGTCCATTCTGAAGAATATCAGTCCTGGGTGTTCATTGAAAGGACTTATGCTGAAGCTGAAATTCAATAGTTTGGCCACCTCATGTGAAGAGCTGACTCATTGGAAAAGACCCTGATGCTGGGAGGGATTGGGAGCATGAAGAGAAGGGGATGACAGAGGATGAGATGGCTGGATGGTATTACTGACTCAATGGACATGAGTTTGGGTAAACTCCAGGATTTGGTGATGGACATGGAGCCTGGCGTTCTGCGATTCATGAGGTCACAAAGAGTTGGACATGACTGAGTGACTGAACTGAATTGAACTGAACTTTACATACCATGAAATATACAAATCTAAAGTATACCATTCCATGAGTTATTGGGGGTATGTCTATTTTTGATTCACACACATACATTAAGGAAAATATATATTGAGAGTATTTTTTCAGAGAATCGGAACTATAAACATGAGCAGCACTTTCTCATACAGAAAAAACTATAACAATGTAAAAATGTCTTTAAAATGGACCTCTGGGAATGTAATTAATTTTTTTATCCAGTTTTACAAATAACTTTCAATTCAAAATATAAGACATACATTTTTAAGTGGCGACAAAAGTAATCTTTACAAACAATATAATTATATTACTTTAGCCTTTTCCTTATTCAGCTGACATAACACAGGAAGCATGATTTGACACATCATATACATGAAGCTCTACATTATACAAAATGCACAAAGGAAAAAAATACCACATATATTGATTTGCAGTATACATGTGTCAAATGCTATTACTTGACATTATACAGCTACAGTCTGAGACACTGTGAGAGTGTGTGTGTGTACATGCGTGTGCACAGTTATAGTCTCAAGGAAATGAGAGCGAGAGCATGTATAAAGTTTTATAAGTACTCCAGTGTGTTCAAATAATAATAATAGAGAAAAGACATCCTAGATAATCATCCACATAATATATCACTGTTTAACAACCACCACAGCCATAACACTTTGAGCATTAATTCTCATGTTGAAGCTAAAATTGCTGTAAATTTTTTTCCCTTGTAATTTGTTTCCCTAGAAAAGTTTAACTCAAAGGAGCATCTGCTCTACAGTCCTTGTCCCTATTGACCACTCTTTCCCATCATATTACAATTGGGTTCACAAAACTCAGGATCACCAACAATCTGGCCAATGGTCACAAGTGAATCATTGATTTAAAAGTTCTCTCCCCAATAGACCAGTATTTAGAATAAATTGTTAAAATTAACACATATCATAATATATCCCCAAGCTTTTATAAGGATATTATGTTCTTCTTAAGATATTTAAATAATGTCATTCACATAAATGTACTTGGAGATGTACTATTTCCACTTCCACATAAATGTACAACACAGACACATGTAGTTTAACCTTGAATGTCTCCTCCAACGTTAAAAATAAAAGAAGCAATCATCTTAACATTTGTGAGATACTGACTATATACTTAGTAAAGGATAGTGCATATTAAACTAGAAGACTATAATACTAAGGTTTTAGCTTTTAAGTTTTATGTGAAAGCTGTGTGGCCTTGGCAAAATCACTTCATTCCTCTGAGCCTCATTAATTTCACTTGCAAGAAAAACGTAGCAATTGGCCAAAAGAAGTTTCTGGCTCTTCCCAACTCTGAGGCTCTCATATTCTAAGAATAATCTGTACAGGCAGACTTTCTTTGATCCTTTTTCTCTTTGGTAATTGTAATAGATTATAATGCCATCTGGGGCAAGACATTAAGTTTGCTATTGCATTTTTTTTTAACTTAATCAGTAGATATTTAAAATGGCTCATGTGGAATCCGGTCCCATCACTCCATGGGAAATAGATGGAGAAACTGTGGAAACAGTGTCGGACTTTATTTTTGGGGGCTCCAAAACCACTGCAGATGGTGACTGCAGCCATGAAATTAAAAGATGCTTACTACTTGGAAGAATAGTTATGACCAACCTAGACAGCATATTCAAAAGCAGAGACATTACTTTGCTGACTAAGGTCCGTCTAGTCAAGGTTATGGTTTTTTCTGTGGTCATGTATGGATATGAGAGTTGGACTGTGAAGAAGGCTGAGCACCGAAGAATTGATGCTTTTGAACTGTGGTGTTGGAAAAGACTCTTGAGAGTCCTTGGACTGCAAGGAGATCTAACGAGTCCATTCTGAAGGAGAGCAACCCTGGGATTTCTTTGGAAGGAATGATGCTAAGGCTGAAACTCCAGTGCTTTGGCCACCTCATGCAAAAAGCTTTGGAAAAGACTCTGATGCTGGGAGGGATTGGGGACGGGAGGAGAAGGGGACGACCGTGGATGAGATGGCTAGATGGCATCACTGACTCGATGGACAGGAGTCTGAGTGAACTCCGGGAGTTGGTGATGGACAGGGAGGCCTGGCGTGCTGCGATTCATGGGGTCGCAAAGAGTTGGACACGACTGAGCGACTGAACTGAACTGAACTGAACTGTTCCAGACTTTGGTTTGAAGTTGTTCAAGCAGACATATTGAAGAGAACTGATATAAAATGGTGATTCCACAAGGAACATTTAAAAGAAGCAATTATAAGGTATATTCATTTAAGAAATATTTTGCCAAGTAGCTTTTCTTTTCATATTGTCTCACTGGCTGACCAACTATTAATCAAGCTCTCCATCTCTCAGTATGGTAAAAGTCAAAAGAATTTTGTCATCAGCTGAGCCATCTGTCACCTCATACTGTTCTGCTATTTTTCTTTTTCTTTTTGAACCTCTTTAACTGAAAGTAGAAATAGAGGAGGAAGGAAAGGTAATCAGTGACTATAACAGCATTTCATATGCTTTGATTATTTTTTAATACTTAGGTAATATGAGGTATTAATAGCACTTCATATACATTTGCTGTTATACATTCAAGGTCCAGTGAATTTTTCTGGGAGAAATTAGATACTGCCCTGCAGTACAGATTCAATAAAATGTGTCTGCTCTAAGCTGAGCACAGTGGTGCTAGGCCCTGCATACTAAAAGATGTGAATTCTCTTAACCAAAGCAAAAAGAAGTCTCACATCTGTGTCTCTAGTATTTATCTGTTCTGGGAGGATAGAGTGCCTCGGGCTCTCATATCAAGAGGGTTAAGGCTTCCTTTATAAAGTGTTGACAATAATTCTTACCATTCTCTTGGCCATCTATCAGAAAACAACTACTTATTTCTCTCGGCTTTATTGGGAATCTATCTGCCTGAACTTAGATGTTTGCAATGAGAGTGAAAGATAGAGAGCAGAGCCAAGGAGAGGAAACAGAAAGGCACTCCCAAATAAAGTCCCCTGAACCAATCTCCCACTACTACGGGAAACCCTACTGCAGTGCTCTTGGTTAAAGCCACCGAGTTCTTAGGTGCGTCCTGTGTGGACAGTTCTGTTTATCTCCAAGGGCAGCCTGTCTCTTAACTGGGCAGCACCAACTGTCAGGAAACTGAAAGGGTGGAAGTGTTATCCTCTGTAATCTGGCCCTATGCTGCCGCCAACAAGTCTACCTTGATTTCTGTTTGCTGACTTACAACAAGCTGAAGAGAGGAAACCATTCTCCAAGGCAGTCTCTCTTTACTTCAGGTAAATCAACAGTTCCTTTGGTGGGTCCCTATGCTTTCCTGTCTCCTCAACCTTCTTGTTACTCCTTTTTTGGACATTCTGAGACTTCCCCAGGAATAATTATATTTAGGAATCCTGTTGGCTGCCTTACAAATGGATCACTCTTCTTAATGAGATAGATTTTACTATATTGAATTGAGGAAAAATAGAATCTTTCCACTTCTATTTTGCATAGTTGAGTTGTTGAAATTTTACAATAAATATACAACTATTTTGTGACAAGGAAATAATTTAAACAAACAACACAACAAAAACCAAGGCCCTGGGGTCCTTCCTACATAAAAGATGAAGAAAATTCTTGGCATGAAAATTCTCTTTCCATCTCATCTGACTCATTGGTCATTTTATGAAGTGCAGATAGATTTATTATGGCATCTTCATGACTGATAGGGACAAATTTTCCTATATAAGAGGGATTTCGGTTCAGAGGCTATCAGTTTTTACAGTGTATTTTATATGTTTTCCAGAAAATATGCTGAGGAGTCATTCCTCTGTTTCCTTTTTTTTTTTTTTTTAATCCCAAACACATTTTTAGGTAGAGAGGCCTCAAACAATTTGACATTAGACACATGCAAGAATATTCCATTTTTGTTCTATCAAAAACAGCATAAACTTATCTTTGAACATCTGAAGCATGCTAAAGTTTCAAAGCCACACCATGCCAGAAATAGAATCCTTGAAGAAGGCCATTAGTAGATAGTCTGCCTCTCAATATAGAGCTATGTCTTATTCAGCTTCTGGTTTTGGGGTCCTGCCTAGTGCCTGACCCATGAGAGGTGCTGGAGCCTAAAAGCAACCTTGAGGTAAAGTAGCCTGTTATTAGTTTAGGAGCAGTAGCTGGTGGCTGCTGTTTCTTTTCTTTTCTGCTTTTTGAATAAAACAGCACAGTCCTCTGAATATTACAGAGCATGGCTGGAAAAGGACACCAGTATTTCTAGATATCTTTTTCTTAGTATTTAATTACAAAATGGATAACAAATAATAGCTGCCTGCTCTATATAACACACATAGCAAAAGAACAGCTGCCCCTGCTACTATGAACCCATCTTTCAAACAGAAAAGACCTCAGAAATGTCTCTGAAATTCCTTCCTGGTTTAGAAGGAACCAATTTACAACATGGAAGAGGGGAAGTTAGGAATTGCTACCATTTAACTAGCTCTCCCGTGACTGAGAGGCAACTGGATTGATCTGCACCTAACTGGAGGGGCACATGTGTCAAATGAGTAGAATTTAAACTTTTGCTTAGAGTAGACAGTGACTTTCCTGACAGTTCCAAAGTCCAGGCAATCTTTCTGAACTATCCTTGGAGTGAAGGCTTGTTGTTGGCATGCCTATTTTTAAATTCTACAGGCCAAGAGAAATAGGGCAATATGTATGTGTGCACATATAACTGTAATATAACTAGAATCTATTCAAATGTTTCTTTAAGAGTTTTATGTTCTAAAATTTCAGGAAAGCCAGGGTTTTATCAATTTATGAGGAGCCATGATGATGTCAATATATTATCTAAGTGTTGGAAAAAAGCAAAAATGAGATTATGCATATAATTTATACTCCACTTCAATTTTATAAGAACTAAGGATTTAGAAAGAATGCATATCATGGTGATGCAGGAAGGTGAAGTCGCTCAGTCGTGTCCGACTCCTCTTTGCGACCCTGTGGACTGTAACCTACTAGGCTTCTCCATCCATGGGATTCTCCAGGCAAGAATACTGGAGTGGATTGCCATTTCCTTCTCCAGGGGATCTTCCCAACCCAGGGATTAAAACTGGGTCTCCCGCATTGGAGGCAGACGCTTTAACCTCTGAGCCACCAGGGAAGCCCAGGTGTAAATCACTAAGCTGTGCCCAACTCTTGAGACATCACAGACTGCAGACTGTCGCCTGCCAGGTTCCTCTGTCCCTGAGATTTCCCAGGCAAGAATACTGGAGTGGGTTACCATTTCCTGCTCCAGGCAATGTTCCCAAACTAGGGACTGAATGTCTCCTGGCTTAGCAGGCAGGTTGTTTATCATTGATTCACTAGGAAGCACAGTGTTATATATCATAGAAATAGAAAATTGTAGTGTGTTGATAAAACACATATTGAGTATCTACTGTGTACAGATAGTAAAAATATTTAATAAATTTTTATTACCTAAATTGAAATATTACCTGCTTTACTTTTCACAGCTGTCTGTGTGATGGCTCACACACTCTTGTAATATGTCACAATAGATTTTTCATTGAAATCATAATAATGTTCATTTTGTTAAACCATACTCTGTGAAGGCTCTGCACTCATTCTATAAATTTTTATACTTAATATCTTTCAATGTGCCTATAATATATTATGTATTAAATAAATGTGTTTTGAATGAATAAACCCAGAAATGAATAGTCCCTTTTAAAGTAGCCCATATAATTCTACAAGAGACCTAGAGAACTAGATTAAGTTTCAATGTCTGTCACCAACGTGAATAAACCAGATCCACCATGACTAACGATTATTTTAGGAAGATTCTTTAATGCATGATCTGGTACTTAATATAAAATCAATTACTTTATAGTATTTTAGTCTCAAGTATTTTCTTATTACTATTATTTTATATTATATTATATTGCTATTATTTTATAGTATTATTTTATATTTTAGTCTCATTATTTTAGTCTCTTTTTATCCAGAGTCACATTTCCTAAGTTGATATTCAGAAACAACTCCTTTTAAAGTATTACATGAATTCATATTAAATCCTTCCCCCATATTTTCTTGGAATTTTTATGTGAATTTCAAGGAGTTGGTAATTGAAACACATAATAATGTACACAACTACATGATTCTTAACTAAGAAAATAGCTGCCATAGCCAAATTAGTCTAACAACTGCTTGAAGAAAGAAGAAACAGTAACAGTAGGCACTTACCAAGGACCATCACCTTTTAAAATTTTTTAATTTTTAATTGAAGGATAATTGCTTTACAGTATTGTGTTGGTTTCCACTGAACATTAACATCAAAGTGAATCAGTCATAGGGCCATCTCTTAATAGCACAAAATAAGAGAATCCAATAGTATGATCACTCACCTAGAGCCAGACATCCTGTAATGTGAAGTCAAGTGGGCCTTAGAAAGCATCACTACGAACAAAGCTAATGGAGGTGATGGAATTCCAGTTGAGCTGTTTCAAATCCTGAAAGATGTTGCTGTGAAAGTGCCGTACTCAATATGCCAGCAAATTGGGAAAACTCAGCAGTGGCCACAGGACTGGAAAAGGTGAGTTTTCATTTCAATCTCAAAGAAAGGCAATGCCAAAGAATGCTCAAACTACCACACAATTGCACTCATCTCACACACTAGTAAAATAATGCTCAAAATTCTCCAAGTCAGGCTTCAGCAATACGTGAACCATGAACTTCCCGATGTTCAAGCTGGTTTTAGAAAAGGCAGAAGAATCAGAGATCAAATTGCCAACATCCGCTGGATCATCAAAAAGGAAGAGAGTTCCAGAAAAACAATTGGAGAGTATATAATTCCATTGCTAACACTAGCTAGCAAGGTGGTGCTCTTTCTGCCCCTTTCTTATGCCTATGTCAGAAGCTTTCTCTATCTCCTTTATACTTTAATAAAACTTCATTACACAAAGCTCTGAGCGATCAAGCCACGTCTCTGGCCCCAGATTCAGTTCTTCTCCAGAGGCCAAGAATTCCGGTGTCTTTTCGTGGTTCAGCAACAATCTTTCAGTAGTTATGACAAAATGAATACATGTTGCATCTCAGGTCTTCAAATTACCTAGCTCCTGAACTGTAATTGAGATTATGAAGGATTACTATTGTAACTACATGTTTAGAGAATCTTGTTTTCATCTTATTTGTGCAATGTTGTTCTATAAAATGTCAGTGACACAATAAAAAATACCTTAAGAGAAAACAGTATAATGAACCAAGAAAATCAATGCACAATATAAATATAAACATATGAAATATTGATAATATGATTATTTGATATTATTGTAAAATAATTATGGTCATTCTTTTCTAGGTAATAAAAGACAAAGTTCAAAGAGGGGGCTTTAGATTCCTAGTGAAATGGAGTAAATACAGACCTCTTTATCTTCCACTGAATTCACAAAAGAAACCCGGACAGATGCATAGCAGTTACTTGAGAAATCCAAAAATTCGACATGAGCAAGTAGATTAAGAAAGAATATCAGAATTCTGTGTCCCATCAAACCACTGGTAAATTCACCACTTTCCCCTCTGATGTACCCTGGTCTGAAATCAACACAACTAGAAAACTGGAAATGAGCACTATATGCAGACAGCAAGCATTCCAAAGAAAACTACTAGTTTGACTCACAGAGCAAAAATAAAGAATTCTGAAAGCTTAGAGAGGATGGGAATCCTTACTTTTACTTGCTCTTTTACCCCTAGTTTCTTATAACTTTAACCCTAGGAGATCTTTTCATAAACATGATAGCAGCAGCAAAAGTAACTGAGAAGAAAAAAAATTCACTAGTCAAAATTCTGAAGGGTTGGGACTTTTGACACAGATCAAGAAACCATAAAGTGTAAGTTATACAAATGAAATATATATCTGTGTGTGTATATATATATATATATATATATATAGAATATACATGCATATTTATCAAAAGAAAGAACACAAATGATAAGTTTAAAAAAGTTTAAACACCTCTATTTAAAAATGAGTGAGCAGTCAAAAGGAAATACTCAAAGTGAAGGTTGAAGAGGCAAACAGGTGTAAAAATTATGGAAGAGAAGGTCAGGGAAAATTGTAAAGTCTAATAAATAGCATATGATTGGAATCTCAGTGAGACGAGAAAGATACGGAGGAAGAACCAATATTTGTAAAGATGATGCCTAAGAGTTTAAAAACTAATGAAAGCAATCAAAAATCATATTTAAAACTTCTACAAAATATAAGAGGGGGAATACAAAGAAAACCATATCCCAGTAAATTACAACTGGTCAATACCAAACACATTCACACTTTTAAAATAAGTATCTTTACAAAAATTTTCACAAAAATCTTCACCTTAAAAACTTTAAAAGCAATTAAAACAAAAGAGACATTATTCAGAAGAAAACATTATATATATATATATATATATGCAGATATATAAAAACTTTCATATCAGAATATATATTAGACTGATATATTGATATATATTATATTGATATGTGTATTCTCATCAGAAATAATGAAAGCCAGATGACACTTATCCAAGTCTGAGAGATTCTGGCGTACAGAGTATTTATTAAAGATAAACACCTGTGGAAGGGAAAGAAGGAAGAAGGAATGGGAAAGGGAGAAATTGAACTGTGATGTCTTTCTTGCAGTGCCTCAGCCAACCTCTCTGGACCTCCAGAGAGTACATGGTCCATCTGAACTGTCCTGCCATATAACTGAAACTTTCTAACCCACCCCTGCTTCCAATTTCAAGCATCCACGGGATGCAGGCTGCTATACAAGAACATGCCCTTGGTGAAGCAGATCTCAGTAGTTGAGATAAACTATGATGTTTCAGACAGTTAGAGGCTGTCTGCTGGCAACTGAGGCAAGTCCTCCCCTGAGGCTATTCTATTCATAGCGTCAAAACCAACACTTCTTTTCTTAAGAGTAAATCACTTTTTCCCCTCATATGCAATTTTGCATATATATAAATATATATATGTATATATGAGGGAAACAACTCCAAGATTTGGGTTGTTTGTCCTTTATTCCTCAGAGAACCTCTGTCAGGTTCTTATCCTTAGAGTTAAGGGCTATGCTACTAGAAAAATTGAATTGGAAACCTCTGAAACTATCACCCGGGTCATCATAGTAAGAATATTGTTATACTCAGAGGTGGAAAGAAAAGCTTAGTTCACTCATCCAAGGATTGGAAAGATGTAGTACTGATGATGCCCATCATATTTAACTTATCAATGTGACCTGTGCACATTCAAGCAGAGGTGACAAAACCACAAACTCACTTAACTGCTGGATTCAGTTTTAGCTGCCATGCTAGATACATCAGGGGACAAGCTGGAATCAAGACTGCCGGGAGAAATATCAATAACCTCAGATATGCAGATAACACCACCCTTATGGCAGAAAGTGAAGAGGAACTAAAAAGCCTCTTGATGAAAGTGAAAGAGGAGAGCGAAAAAGTTGGCTTAAAGCTCAACATTCAGAAAATGAAGATCATGGCATCTTGTCCCATTACTTCATGGGAAATAGATGGGGAAACAGTGTCAGACTTTATTTTTGGGGAGGGCTCCAAAATCACTGCAGATAGTGACTGCAGCCATGAAATTAGAAGACGCTTACTCCTTGGAAGAAAAGTTATGACCAGCCTAGATAGTATATTCAAAAGCAGAGACGTTACTTTGCTGACTAAGGTCTGTCTAGTCAAGGCTATGGTTTTTCCAGTAGTCATGTACGGATGTGAGGGTTGGACTGTGAAGAAGGCTGAGTGCCGAAGAATTGATGCTTTTGAACTGTGGTGTTGGAGAAGACTCTTGAGAGTCCCTTGGCCTGCAAGGAGATCCAACCAGTCCATTCTGAAGGAGATCAGCCCTGGGATTTCTTTGGAAGGAATGATGCTAAAGCTGAAACTCCAATACTTTGGCCACCTCATGGGAAGTGTTGACTCATTGAAAAAGACTCTGATGCTGGGAGGAATTGGGGCCAGGAGGAGATGGGGACGACAGAGGATGAGACGACTGGATAGCATCACTGACTCAATGGACATGAGTCTGAGTGAACTCCGGGAGTTGGTGATAGACAGGGAGGCCTGGCGTGCTGCGATTCATGGGGTCACAGAGTCAGACAGGACTGAGCAACTGAAATGAACTGAACTGAACTGGAACAGTGTTATCAATGCTGTCCTGATAGCCACCTGGAACACATGACCAGAAGCAAAGATGAAGGCCATGAATGAGCCCAAACAGCAAAGGTTTCTAGTTGCCAAAACTGGTGTAGCTACTGCTATCATGGAATAATATACAAAGTCCCAACAATAGAGACTGATAGTTAAACTCCAGTACAGTACCATTCCTGGAGGATACCAACTGGGGCCACTTGATGACAAGCTGATTACATGGGGTTCTTTCCATTCTGGAAAATTTTTCTAAGCAACAAAAATACACATTGTGGACAAGGAATTGCCTTTCTTGTCTGTAGAGCCTCGGTTAACATCACTATCTGAGAAAATATGGGGCACTGATCTAACAGTATGTGGTATCACATAAAGTCACTTAAGAGTTGAAAGTGAAAGTAAAAGCCACTCAGCTGTGTCCGACACTTTGCGACCCCATGGACTGTATCCATGGAATTCTCCAGGCCAGAATACTGGAGTGGGTAGCCTTTCCCTTCTCTAGGGGACCTTCCCAACCCAGGGATCAAACCCAGGTCTCCCACATTGCAGGCAGATTCTTTACCAGCTGAGCCACAAGTGAAGCCCAAGAATAGTGGAGTGGGTAGCCTATCCTTTCTCCAGCAGATCTTCCTGACCCAGGAATCAAACCGGGGTCTCCTCCATACAATCTTTACTGACTGATCTATGAGGGAAGCCCCACTTAAGAATGGGTTTTTATTTTAAATGTGTGGGAGTGGGCCCATAATCATTGAATCTACTAGTAATATTACATACCATAGCACCCAAAAGATAATCCTATTCTTCACAATCAAAGCACTAGCTTGGAGACAATAGTTTATGAAGATGGGCTACCATTTTACAGAATGAAGAATATACATAAAATCAAAGACTTTTAGATGGTATTATATCCCCACAGAAAGAATTCTTTTGTCTGAGAATCTAAGGGGAGATGGCATGACTGGTCTTACTTAGCATCACTCAGTGGCCCAGTAGGAGAATCTGTGTTTGCATTTCTAAAAGTCTATGTTTTGTATGGCTTAGAGGTTCAAGTACCCACAGGGGCACACTGTGGCCAGAATCATAGCAAGAATCTCAGTAAACTATTAAGTTGTAGCAGCTGGCCTGGAACTTTGCTATTTTTGCACTTTGAGATCAGCATGCCAAAAAAGATGCAACCAAACTGTCGGGACTACTTGCTTTTCATTTTCATGAGGTGTACATGCTGGCAAAAATTTAAAACAAAATCATGGAGAGATATGTCATGCTTACAAACTGGACAGCTCAGTATTTTTAAGACATCATATATCCCCAAATTGCTTTATATAATTCATACAATTTCACTTATAACCCAGTAATTTCTTCCTCTTTAACAACTTCTGATTCTAAAATCTATATACATAAACAAAAGATTTAGAATTATGAAAATTCTTTTGAAACAGGAAAAAGTGTTGGAGGATTTATATTACTTAATTTAAAATTTTATTTTGGAACACATGTAAGGAAACATATAAATATCAATGGAAGAGAATAAAGAGTCTACAAACAAGCCCCACCTTTATATAGTCAATTGTTTTTCTGATAAGTGACCAAGATAAATACAGAAAGAACCATCCCTTCAACTGAAAATTAAATAACTTGAACATAGGCATATTTAAAGATTTCAGTAATTCCAGTCTTAGATATTATTTATATTATATAGACACATGCATATATGTGTGTCCGTGTGCATATACACACACACATATATGCATATAAAAACAAATGCACATGTATGTATCATCAAATATATATATATATATATATATAAATGTTTGGAGAAAAGTTGAAATAGAATTGTCAGGAATTGAAAATGACAAAAATGTTTATCAGCAGGCGAATGGGTAGTTCTGACATATTTGTACACTGAAAAAAATATGTTGATTTCTGTTTCCCAATCTGGCATTTAAGGAGCTTGGATAGTCCTACTTTATCCTAACAACAGGTTAAAAAACCAATGTGAAGCCCATAAAATTTAACAACTCTTCTTATACCTATAAGAGAAACGAGGGCACCTGGCAAATCACTGGCCTCCAAATTAAAGAGATAGGTACAAAAATATGGAGGATCACAATTTAATTGCAGAAATCCACAAGCAAGAATTCCACAGAAATAAATGCAGGATAAGAAAACCTAAAGTGTAACTGAAGGACTACTGGAGGAATAGTATGGCTAAATCTCAGAGATAAAATCCCAGAGGAACTCAGTCATAGGGGATACCCAAACTTTTTGTGAGCGTTCCTCCAGTAGCTTGACTGGGCTCTCACAATAGATGTCAAAGAAAAAGTTCTCAAGCTTCCAGCAGGAAAAGAGAAAAGGAACCATTTTTAAATACACCAGAGCACTGTATCCTTAATAAGATCTGACTTGAAGAGAAACTAACCAGAGCCTACTTCTGCTAGGGCTTTATCAATGCCAAACAGAACTGGAAGAAGGAAAATCCGCAACTCTAACCAGAATAACCAAGAACTGTGGCATAACTGTAACAAGTGCATCATGTATGCAATGGCAGTTCTAGAAAGAGAAGAATATTAAGACGGAACAACAACAATAACAATAACAACAACAACAAAAAAAAACTATTGAAAAAAGTAATGCCTGAGAATTTTCTTCAAGTTAATGGCTAACACTAAAACAAAGATCAGGGAATATCGGTGAACACCAAGGAAAATGTCAAAAATATTATACCCAATGTATTCAAACTACAAGAAAATCAAAGATAAAGAAAAGAATCCTGAAAGAAGCCAGAGCAGGTGGAGAACTTGCATATACTGGAGGAGAGATAAGAATTATATTGACTTCTCCAAAACCACACAAGTAAGAAGAGAGTGAAGTGAAATGAAATAAACTGTCGAGAGGGAGGAAAAAATAAAAACACCAAACTAGAATTTTGTACTCTGCAAAATTCTCTTTCAAAAGTGAAGAACTAATTTCTCAGATAAAACTTAAGAGAATTTGTTGCCAGTAGACCTTAATTGAAAAAAAAAAGTTTTGAAAAGTGGTTGAGAGGAGGAAAATAAGTAAACAACTAGGAGCTTTATAAAGAAAGGGAGAGTATAAAAGAAGTAAAATAGAACTCAAAAGTGTTTTCTTATTTTTAAATGATCTCTAAGGTAACAGTTAAATCAAAATAATAGCAATGACACCCCAATAAAAATTACTAAATTTTTTTAAAAATTAAAAAAAAAAGATTCAGGGACATGAGCTTTGCAGAGGATACACTTAGTACAAAAAGTAATAGCAACAATATATTTGATAATGTAAGCTTATATATAAGCCTTTATATATGCTTTTGTATGTTTATATATAAATAAAACAAATGACAGCAATGATATAAGGGTTTGGATGAAAGAGTTAGAATTATCTTGCATTATAACTGTAAAATTACCTGTGAAGTGATAATAGGGTAAAATGAAAGTGGATTTGGACTAGAGGTAAATATATATTTCAAACCACTGAAAAATAATTTTTAAAATGCATAATCTACATGCTAAGAGAGGAGAGAAAATGAAATCATATAAAATCCTCAATTAAAATCACAAATGTAAAAAAGAGTGGGAGACCCAAATAGTAACAAAGAGCAAGAACAAATAGAAGACAATAAAAATATGGTTAATATTAATCCATCTCAATAAAATAATCTCTCTGAACATCAGTGGTCTAACCAACTAAAAGACAGAGGAGTTAGAATAGATCAAAATACAATACCAAGTATACACTATTTAGAAGAAGCCCATTTTAAATGTAAAGCTACATATAGATTAAAAGTAAATAAAGATATACCATGCTGCTGCTGCTGCTGCTGCTGCTATGTCGCTTCAGTCGTGTCTGACTCTGTGCGACCCCACAGACGGCAGCCCATTGGGCTCCGCCATCCCTGGGATTCTCCAGGCAAGAACACTGGAGTGGGTTGCCATTTCCTTCTCCAGTGCATGAAAGTGTAAAGTGAAAGTGAAGTCACTCAGTTGTGTCTAACTCAGCGACCCCATGGACTGCAGCCTACCAGGCTCCTTCATCCATTGGAGTTTCCAGGCAAGAGTATGGAGTGGGGTGCCATTGCCTTCTCTGATATACCATGCTAGCATTAATCAAAAGCAAGAAGATGCAAGAGTAAGCTCTAGTAAATTCAGAAAGAGTGCATTTTAAAGAAAGTTATCACAGATAAGGAATAACATTACATAATGATAAAAGGGAAAATTCTTCAAGAATACATACAATCCTTAACACGTGTGCACCTGACAACAAACAGTCAAACTTTGTCAGGCAAAAACTAATAGAATTATAAGAAAACATTACTCTTGCCTGGAAAATCCCATGGACATCAGAGCCTGGTGGGTTGCAGTCCACGGGGATGCTAAGAATTAGACACAACTGAGTGACTTCACTTTCAGTTTTCATTTTCATGCATTGGAGAAGGCAATGCCAACCCATTCCAATGTTCTTGCCTGGAAAATCTCAGGGATGGGGGACCCTGGTGGGCTGCCCTCTATGGGGTCGCACAGAGTTGGACACGACTGAAGCAACTTAGCAGCAGCAGCAAGCACTAAATTAGTAAAGACAAAATTGGACTCAACAATACCACCAAACACCTGGACAAAACGGACACTGATAAACTACTTCCAGCATTACCAAAGACTCATTTATCCAAAGCTCATGTGGAATATTCACCAAGATAGACGACACATTCTGGCCATAAGATACAACAAATAATAGAAATCACACAATGTCTGCTTTCAGATCACAATCTGGTCTAAGACTGTGAATTAACTAGGCATCAATAACAGAATAAATGCATAGATTAACAATGCATTTCTAAGTAACTCATAAGTCAAGGAGACATCTCAAAAGGAATTTTAAAATGCTTTGAACTAAATGATAAAAAATCACAACTTATTGAAATGTCTCAGAAGCAGGAAGCAATACTTAGATGGAAATTTATAGCACTGAAAGTACATACCAGAATGTAAGAAGAGCCAAAGTAAAAATCTAAGCTCACCTTAGGAAACTAGACACTTCAGTTCAGTTCAGTTGCTCAGTCGTGTCCGACTCTTTGCAAGCACATGAATCGCAGCACGCCAGGCCTCCCTGTCCATCACCAACTCCTGGAGTTCACTCAGACTCGTGTCCATCGAGTCAGTGATGCCATCCAGCCATCTCATCCTCTGTCGTCCCCTTCTCCTCCTGCCCCCAATCCGTCCCAGCATCAGAGTCTTTTCCAATGAGTCAACTCTTCGCATGAGGTGACCAAAGCACTGGAGATTCAGCCTTAGCATCATTCCTTCCAAAGAAATCCCAGGGTTAATCTCCTTCAGAATGGACTTGTTGGATCTCCTTGCAGTCCAAGGGACTCTCAAGAGTCTTCTCCAACACCACAGTTTAAAAGCGTCAATTCTTCGGAACTCAGCCTTCTTCAGAGTCCAACTCTCACATCCATACATGACTATTGGAAAAACCATAGCCTTGACCTGATGGACCTTTGTAGGAAAAGTAATGTCTCTGCTCTTGAATATGCTATATAACTTTCCTTCCAAGGAGTAAGCGTCTTATAATTTCATGGCTGCAGTCACCATCTGCAACGATTTTGGAGCCCCAAAAATAAGGTCTGACTCTGTTTCCACTGTTTACCCATCTATTTCCCATGAAGTGATGACAAAAAGAGCTAATTAAATCCAAAGTAGATAAAATAAGTAATCAAAATTAGAGTAGAAAACAATGAATTAAAAACAGGAAATTAACAGAGAAAATCAACAAAACCCAAAATGGGTTTTTTGAAAAAATAAAATAAAATTTAAATTAATGGAAACCTCTAAGCAGGCTAACTAGGAAAACACAAGAGAAGATATAAATTCTGATACAATAGTATCAGAAATGAAAGAGGGACAATCTCTACAGATTCTATGAATGGTTAAAAGGATAACTGAGGAATACTATTAGAGGAGCTATCCCAATTTGAAGGTCAGGAATGGTGGCAGTAAGGAGATACCCCTCATCCAAGGTAAGAGAAACCCAAGTAAGATGGTAGGTGTTGCAAGAGGGCATCAGAGGGCAGGCACAATGAAACCATACTCACAGAAAACTAGTCAATCTAATCACACTAGGACCACAGCCTTGTCTAACTCAGTGAAACCAAGAGATGCCTGCGGGGCAACCCAAGATGGGCGGGTCATGGTGGAGACGGCTGACAGAATGTGGTCCACTGAAGAAGGGAATGGCAAGCCACTTGAGTATTCTTGCCTTGAGAACCCCATGAATAGTATAAAAAGGCAAAATGATAGGATACCAAAAGAGGAACGCCCCAGGTCATTAGGTGCCCAATATGCTACTGGAGATCAGTGGAGAAAAAACTCCAGAAAGAATGAAGGGATGGAGCCAAAGCAAAAACAATACCCAGCTGTGGATGTGACTGGTGATAGAAGCAAGATCCAATGCTGTAAAGAGTAATATTGCATAGGAACCTGGAATGTCAGGTCCATGAATCAAGGCAAATGGGAAGTGGTCAAACAAGAGATGGCAAGGGTGAACGTTGACATTCTAGGAATCAGTGAACTAAAATGGACTGGAATGGGTGAATTTAACTCAGATGACCATTATATCTACTACTGGGGGCAGGAATCCCTCAGAAGAAATGGAGTAGCCATCATGGTCAACAAAAGAGTCTGAAATGTAGTATTTGGATGCAATCTCAAAAACAACAGAATGATCTCTGTTCATCTCCAAGGCAAACCATTCAATATCACAGCTACCCAAGTCTATGCCCCAACTAGTAACACTGAGGAAGATGAAGTTGAATGGTTTTATGAAGACGTACAAGACCTTTTAGAACTAACACCCAAAAAGATGTCCTTTTCATTATAGGGGACTGGAATGCAAAAGTAGGAAGTCAAGAAACACCTGGAATAACAGGCAAATTTTGCCTTGGAATGCAGATGAAGCAGGGCAAAGACTAAAGAAGTTTTTCCAAGAAAATGTACTGGTCATAGCAAACACCCTCTTCCAACAACACAAGAGAAGATTCTACACAGGGACATCACCAGATGGTCAACACCAAAATCAGATTGATTATATTCTTTGCAGCCAAAGATGAAGAAACTCTATACAGTCAACAAAAACAAGACCAGGAGCTGACTGTGGCTCAGATCATGAACTCCTTATTACCCAATTCAGACTTAAATTGAAGAAAGCAGGGAAAACTGCTAGAGCTTTCAGGTATGACCTAAATCAATCCCTTATGATTATACAGTGGAAGTTAGAAATAGATTTAAGGGCCTAGATCTGATAGATAGAGTGCCTGATGAACTATGGAATGAGGTTTGTGACACTGTACATGAGACAGGGATCAAGACCATCCCCATGGAAAAGAAATGCAAAAAGGAAAATGGCTGTCTGGGGAGGCCTTACAAATAGCTGTGAAAAGAGGAGAGGTGAAAAGCAAAGGAGAAAAGGAAAGATATAAGCATCTGAATGCAGAGTTCCAAAGAATAACAAGAAGAGATAAGAAAGACTTCTTCAGCGATCAATGCAAAGAAATAGAGGAAAACAACAGAATGGGAAAGACTAGAGATCTCTTTTAAAAAAATTTAGAGATATCAAGGGAATATTTCATGCAAAGATGGGCTTGATAAAGGACAGAAATGGTATGGACCTAACAGAAGCAGAAGATATTAAGAAGAGATGGCAAGAATACATGGACGAACTGTACAAAAAAGATCTTCACGACCCAGATAATCACGATGGTGTGATCACTCATCCAGAGTCAGACATCCTGGAATGTGAAGTCAAGTGGGCCTTAGAAAGCATCATTACGAACAAAGCTAGTGGAGGTGATGGAATTCCAGTAGAGCTATTTCAAATCCTGAAGGATGATGCTGTGAAAGTTCTGCACTCAATATGCCAGCAATTTTGGAAAAGTCAGCAGTGGCCACAGGACTGGAAAAGGTCAGTTTTCATTCCAATCCCAAAGAAAGGCAATGCCAAAGAATGCTCAATCTACCGCACAACTGCACTCATCTCACAAGCTAGTAAAGTAACACTCAAAATTCTCCAAGCCAGTCTTCAGCAATACGTGAACCGTAAATTCCCTGATGTTCCAGCTGGTTTTAGAAAAGGCAAAAGAATCAGAGATCAAATTGCCAACATCTACTGGATCATGGAAAAAGAAAAAGAGTTCCAGAAAAAACATCTATTTCTGCTTTATTGACTATGCCAAAGCCTTTGACTGTGTGGATCACAAGAAACTGTGGAAAATTGTGAAAGAGATGGGAATACCAGACCACCTGACCTGCCTCTTGAGAAATCTGTATGCAGGTCAGGAAGCAACAGTTAGAACTGAACATGGAACAACAGACTGGTTCCAAATAGGAAAAGGAGTATGTCAAGGCTGTATATTTTCACCCTGCTTATTTAACTTACGTGCAGAGTACATCATGAGGAACGCTGGACTGGAAGAAACACAAGCTGGAATCAAGATTGTTGGGAGAAATATCAATAACCTCAGATATGCAGATGACACCAACCTTATGACAGAAAGTGAAGAGGAGCTAAAAAGCCTCTTTATGAAAGTGAAAGAGGAAAGCAAAAAGTTGGCTTAAAGCTCAACATTCAGAAAACGAAGATCATGGTATCCGATCCCATCACTTCATGGGAAATAGATGGGGAAACAGTGGAAACAGTGTCAGACTTTATTTTGGGGGGCTCCAAAATCACTGCAGATGGTGACTGCAGCCATGAAATTAAAAGACACTTAATCCTTGGAGGAAAAATTATGAACAACCTACATAGTATATTCAAAAGCAGAGATATTACTTTGCTGCCTAAGGTCCGTCTAATCAAGGCTATGGTTTTTCCAGTGGTCTTGTATGGATGTGAGAGTTGGACTGTGAAGAAGGCTGAGCACAGAAGAATTGATGCATTTGAATTGTGGTGTTGGAGAATACTTTCGAGAGTCCCTTGGACTGCAAGGAGATCCAACTGCAAGGAGATGTTTACAACTGCTTTTTTTCATTAGCTTCTGAAAGTTGGAAGCAACCAAAATGTTTTTCAGTAGGTGAATGGATAAATAAACTGTAGTTCACCTAGAAAAGTGAATACTTTTCAGTTATAATTAGAAATGAGACACCAACCCATGAAAATAAATAGAGGAAACTTAAATGTGTATGATTAAGTGAAAGAAGATAATCTTAAAAGGCTACATAGTGTATGATTCCACCTGTGTGACATTGTGAAAGGCAAATGTGTATAATCAGTGAAAAGCTGAATGACAGCCCATGGTTAGGAAGGAGGGAGGTGATGACAAACTGAAATAACAATGAAGCAATCACTGATCAGGCATACAAAACTGCGGGTGGATGTCCGTTTAATTTCTGGTTCAGAACTGTCTCTGCACCACTGAAAAGCTGAACCTTCTTTGAACTGGACCAGATCCAAGGATACTACCAGCCCTATTCAGAATAACACCTGCCAGCTCCAACATTCTGGTTTCAAGGACTACCTCGGTAATTGTGTAACCATTTCAGAATCCAATCAATACTTACTGAACACCCTTGCTTCTTGCAAGTTCCAATCATAATTCTTGGCAAATAGCTCTTATAACTGACTGTACCCTTGCTGTTTTTGCCTTTGCAGGCCTCTCCCATTTCACAGTTTGATAGATTCCAATTCAAGTGTTTCCTGAATCTGTGCCTCCCAGGCTGCTGTCCTATCAAACCCCAAATAAACATCCTTTTGTTTCCATCAGACCCGCCTTATAGCTCAGTTGATAAAGAATCCAATGCAATGCAGGAGACTCCAGTTTGATTCCTGGGTTGGAAGATCCCCTGGAGAAAGGACAGGTGACCCATTCCAGTATTCGTGGGCTTCCCTTGTGGCTTAGTTGGTAAAGAATCCACCAGCAGTGGGGGAGACATGGATTCGATCACTGGGTTAGGAAGATACCCTGGAGAGGGGAAAGGCTACCTACTTCAGTATTCTGGCTGGAGAATTCCATGGACAGTCCATGGGGTTGCAAAGAGTTGGACCCGACTGAGTGATTTTCACTTTCCATTTCTGAAATTTTGGTTAACCCAGGTATGAAGACAGGGAGAACACTGGGAATTTTTTTTTTAAGTTTTTAATTGTACGATAATTGCTTTACCATATTGTGTTGGTTTCTGCTGTACAACAATGTGTATCAGTTATAGGCAACATGTATCCCCTCCCTGTTGTGCCTCCCTCCCACCACCACCTCCATCCTACCCCTCTGCTGCTGCTGCTAAGTCTCTTCAGTCGTGTCCAACTCTGCGACCCCATAGACGGAAGCCCACCAGGCTCCCCATCCCTGGGATTCTCCAGGCAAGAACACTGGAGTGGGTGGCCATTACCTTCTCCAAAGCATGAAAGTGAAAAGTGAAAAGGAAGTCATTCAGTCGTGTCCGACTCTTTGTGACCCCATGGACTGCAGCCCACCAGGCTCCTCCGTCCATGGGATTTTCCAGGCAAGAGGTCATTACAAACTGAACTGAGCTCCCTATGCTATACAGCAGCTTCCCACTAGCTAGCTAGCTATTTTACACAGGGTAGTGTCTATATGTCAATGCTACTCTCTCATTTCATCCCACACTCTCCTTCCTCCACTGAGTCCACAAGTACATTCTCTACAGCTGCATCTCTGTTTCTGCCCTGCAGTCCACTTATCCAGATTCCATATGTGTGTGTGTGTGTGTGTGTGTGTGTGTGTGTGTGTGTGTGTGTGTTACTATACGATAATTGTTTTTCTCTTTCTGACTTACCTCACTCTGTATGACAGACTCTAGGTTCATCCACCTCACTGCAACTGACTCAGTTTTCTTCCTTTTTATGGGTAATATTCCATTGTATATACGGACCACAACATGATCGATTAATCTGATGATGGAAATCTAGGTTGCTTCCATGTTCTGACTATTGTAAATAGCTCTGCAGTGAACACTAGGTTACATGTGCTTTTTGAATTATGGTTTTCTCAGGGTATATGGCTTGTAGTGGGATTGCTGGGTCATAGGGTAGTTCTATTTCTATTTTTTTTCTAAGGAATCTCCATACTGTTCTCCATAGTAGCTGTATAAATTTAAATTATCACCAACATTTTTTAAGACATTAAAACTACTCTATATGATGCGACAAGTATGAATACAAGCCATTATACATTTCTCCAAAGCCAAAGAATTTACAACACCAGGAGGGAACCCTCATGTGTACTATGGACCTTGGATGATTATGACTTGTCAGTGTATGTTCACCAGCTATAACAATTACACCACTTTGGTGGAAGATGTCAATGGTGGGGAACACTATATATGTGTGGAGGCAGAGGGTATATGAGAAATCTCTTTCAATTTTGCTGCGTAACCAAAAAATATTCTAAAAATAGTCTCTCTCTCTTTTATATATATATATATATATATATAATATATATATATATATATAATATATGTATGTCAATGAGAATTAACTATTTTTATAGGCATCAATGTGGATGAATCAAAAACATGCTACTGAGTGGAAAAAAAGCCATATAAGTTTCAAAATCACCAAACTAATCAAATTATTGTTAAAATCACAATATGATAAATTTGGAGAAGGAAATGGCAACCCACTCCAGTATTCTTGCCTGGAGAATCTCTTGGAAAGGAGCCTGGCATGTTACAGTCCATGGGGTCACAAAGTCTCAGACACAACTGAAGTGACTTAGCACAGCACATGGCAAACTTTCAGGGGTTGCCATATTTTGATAATGCAAAAAGTTTTCTGGCGACTGTCAGTGCTCTATTTCTTTACCATGGTGATGGTTTAATGCTTGCATTCACTTTGTAAGTATTTATCAATATACACACTAATGAATTATGTATTTTTATAGGCACATTACAATTTATTAACATGATAAATATTTTTATATTTCATTGGACTTATGAGATTTTTAAATAATTTAATTTCAAAAAGAATTGTATCTCTATTTCTCCTTTCAATAGAATTCCATCACTATCTTTCTTGATTGTTTTTACTTTCAAATTTGTAGAGGACTACGCATATTAACTTTCTTTTCAAGATTCCACTGCACTGAAATGGCAACTGAACCCTAGAACTATATCAATAATGAGTAGCTGAGGGTTACTTTCTCTGTTTGGATCTTGATATTATAATTTTTAAAAAAGTATTTCAAGAATGTATAAGTTTTTTTTTCAATTTTCTCATTTTATTCCAGGGTATATTTTAGAAAACATAACTGTCTCAGACGCTAATGAAATCAATATAATTTGCATGCATGACTTTTTAAAATAGTGAAACTGATCAGGAAAATAAAGAATGTGGTTAGTTAATATTACAAATCAGGCTTGAAAATTTTGGATGATAAAGAATTCAAAGATTAAAAAAATAAGAATTAATAGAAAATACAGTCTAAATTGAAGTAAGTGGAGTCATTTAAATACCTAGTTGTAGGGTGAGATAGTTCATAGTGATTACAAGTAGACTTGGAAATGCTGGAGTAAATATCACAGTCTAGTAGGTAAAGGAGAAGGCATTGGCACCCAACTCCAGTACTCTTGCCTGGAAAATCCCGTGGGCAGAGAAGCTTGGTAGCCTGCAGTCCATGGGGTCACGAAGAGTCGGATATGACTGAGTGACTTCACTTTCACTTTTCCCTTTCAAACTTTGGAGAAGGAAATGGCAACCCACTCCAGTGTTCTTGCCTGGAGAATCCCAGGGATGGGGGAGCCAGGTGGGTTGCCGACTCTGGGGTCCAACCCCAGAGTCAAACATGACTGAAGCGACTTAGCAGCAGCAGCAGTAGGTAAAAAGAAAACAGGCTAAGAAATTGATTGATACAGAAGTAAAAAGTGAAAATCATATACTGTGGTCCTTGGGTCTCACCTATATTGAAATAAAGAACCAAAATATTAACACTAGAATAATATGCAGAAGAAAAGAAATCTCCAAGGAAAAATAGAACCAAGTTTACTCAGTTTTAAGAAGTACAATTTTTGTGTTTTCAGAAATGAATTTGAATGCTAAACTTACTATTGCAAAAAACTTAAAAGACAGAAAAATTCATAATTAACTTATTTACAACCTATATATGTATAGGTTGTATATATATATGCAAATACATACATATAATATTGATTCCCCAGAGGGCTGAACAATTTAAGCCAAATGGTCAAGACTTGCAATCAACCATCTGGAGAGAAATAATCAATAGCCCAGCTTCTTCCTGTAAAATTGTAACTTCAATTAACATGATTCTATTCACAGAAAGGAATGGATAAGAACAAACACTTTATTTAATAGTGTGGGTTTTGTTGATATCTAAGCTGACAACAAGTGTGTAACTAAGATAATATTTGTAATTCCTTTTTAATTTCCATCACTGATGTACAATTCCCTAGGTTTTTATCCTCTCTAGAAAATAATTGACAAGTGAAAGATTATCTTTTTCCTAACAATACACATTTTGGGTTCTGGTTTGCTAATAAGATATATACCATAAAGAATTCTTACCAACCTGTAAAGAGGCTTTGAGAGGTATCACGTATTAAATTTCAGGTATACTTCTATCTTTCCAAAGCAAAAAAAATAATGTTACGGAAGATATTTCTTAGAAAATCTCAACAAATATCTTTTATATTTTACATTAGGCAAAATTTGCATATGTATGGACATTTATCATAGAGACATCCATGTGTTATATTTCAATACATTTAAAATTAATTACTGGAGCTTAAATAAATAGATATATTTATTTACATTCTGCCTTAAAATCTTGAGATGAGTTTTTCTGGCTTATATTCTTGGAAATTACTATTTTGCTTGTTTCAGTCTTACAGAAAGATTTCCTTAAGTCCTCAAGTATTCTTGTATGTGTCTGATAGGAGTTTTAAGAAATGATCGTTAATAGTTTTATCTCTGCCATATATGAATTCGTATTAACTTCAAAGGAAGCCAGTTTACATATAGAAAAGATAAGTATACAGAGGGAGCAGAAATCAGCCCCTCAGAACTCAGATAAATGGTAACTGTCAAGTTAATTCTGAACCACAAAAGCTAGTTAAGTCATGGTATATCAAATACAGAGAAAAAAGAAAATCTGCATCACACATATATTTTTTCTTCCTAGCTACAACTTCTACATCTGCTAGAAATTGCCATCATAGCACCTTTGAGAGGACAGTACTAATCTCCATGGAAATTTAATAACAAGAGTCTATTTTATCTCTGTGAGGTAGCCATCTTACTCAGCCTCTAGGTCCTTTCAAACGGACACTTTTAAGCTCATTCTTAACTACCCAAAAAAAAGCTGTTGAGTACCTACTTAGTAGTAGGGCAGTGAATAGCACTTGAAGGGTCCTAAAGCAACATTAGCTTAATGGTGATCAAATAAACAAATGAATGAACAAAGAGAAAGCTTTTACTTTGAGAGTGCTAATGACAAGACAAAGATCAATCAGCCAGAAATCTAACCTGCTGAGTTTATAGTCTGGCTGACTGGATGTGAACACCCATGGCCGGTTCAATGTCAATGTATGGCAAAAACCACTACAATATTGTAAACTAATTAGCCTCCAATTAAAATAAATAAATTTTTTTAAAAATGGATTTGCTCTCGATAGAAACCTCGGGAAGTTCACAGAAGAGAGAGCTCACTTCGAGTTCTGAGGTTCAAAGAAGACTTCATGGAAGATATGGAATTTAAGATTAGCTTGGCTGTTGACAAGATTCAGGCTATGTGGAAAGAGAATAAATAGAATGTTGTGCAACAAGAGAACCATGAACATAATCAGGGAAGTCAGGAAGAACAGAAAAGAAATTCCAAATACATGATTCAGTTTGGCCAGAACACAGGTTGGCCATGAGAAGCAAAAGAAATAAAATAAAGATAAATATTTATCCACAGATAAATAAGATTACGTCTTACACATTATACTGAAGGGTGGAATTTTCTTATGTAATCAACAGAGAACACTCAAAATTTGAGAGCTGAGGATAGATGGAGACTGACAGAAAATAAGCTTCTATTGCTATGAGGTTTATATTTTAAGTAAGGGGTATTTTAATGCTGTAACATCTAACTGCAAAATATGAAATCTATTTTTTAAGACAACTCTCAATTTACTGCCATTTCCTAGCAAGAGGCAAGATGAGGAAAGAAGAAGGAAAAAAAACAAAACTAAAAGTCAAGTGATCAGGACTCTGACTTAATCTCAGTTCTGGGACACTGAATTAAGTGAATAGAATCACTCTGGACCCTAAAACAGAACTTATAAATTAAGAGATTAAGCAACAACCCCCTTTTTCAATAACAGATGCAATTTTCAAAATTCTATCACTATTTAAAACATCTTCTTGCTTTGATTCTGACGTTTGTCAAAAGTTACTGTAGAAATTGTGAGACAAATTGTGGAATATGTCAAGGTGAACTAGGAACTTTAGGATCCTTATTTTTACATTCTATTGAATTCATATTGACAGAGTTTTAAACAATATATCTTATTACTTACAATCAGATAATCTTAAACAATACCCGAATGGCTGATATTTTAAAATGCTGTTTAAAATAAAATTTTATACAATTATATGTTAATATATATATATATTATGTATTCACATACATTAATTTATGCAAATATAGTTTGTTTATAGTATTGGAAGAATGTTACAGTGGACTTTTTCTCTATGGACTTTTTAATGACAAAAAATAAAACTAAAAAATAAATAAATAAATAGACACACATGTAACTGATCCTTGAACAGTTTTTCAATAAATAAATTGGAAAATTATAAAAATATGAAAAAACTCAGACTAAGTATGTCATGAATGTATAAAATATATGTAAGCAAATACTAGTCTCATGCAGATATAAAGTGACTGATGCGTGGCATAAAATCAATGATATTTTAGTTTTCTCACTGTTTTACATCTTTGTTTTCAAATAATTATATTACTATATAACATATCTCTTTCTTGTAATTGGAGAAAATGTCCATCAGCTTAACACCAAGGGGAAGAGGTATAAAAAAGGTAATATTGTTTCCAATACTGTATATGAATATGATTGTACCAGTCAGTCAGGTCAGTCGCTGAGTCATGTTCAACTCTTTGAGATCCCATGGACTGCATCATGCCAGGATTCCCTGTCCATCACCAACTCCTGGGGCTTACTCAAACCCATGTCCATCGAGTCAGTGATGCCATACAACCATCTCATTCTCTGCCATCCCCTTCTCTGCCTGCTTTCAATCATTCCCAGAATCAGGGTCTATTCAAATGAATCAGTTATTCACATCAAGTAGCCAAAGTATTAGACTTTCAGCTTCAGCATCAGTCCTTCCAATGAATATCCAGGACTGATTTCATTTAGGATGGACTGGTTGGATCTCCTTGCGGTCCAAGGGACTCTCAAGAGTCTTCACCAACACCACAGTTCAAAAGCATTAATTATTCAGTGCTCAGCTGCTTTATAGTCCAATTCTCACATCCATACATGGCTACTGGAAAAACCATACCCTTGACCAGAAAGATCTCTGTCAGAAAAGTAATGTCTCTGCTTTTTAATATGCTGTCTAGGTTGGTCACAGCATTTCTTCCAAGGAGCAAGCATCTTTTAAATTCGTTTCTGTAGTCCCCATCTGCAGTGATTTTGGAGCCTCAAAAAATAAATTCTCTCACTGTTTTCACTGTTTACCCATCTATTTCTCATGAAGTGATGGGACCAGATGCCATGATCTTAGTTTTCTGAATGTTGAGTTTTAAGGCAGCTTTTTCACTCTCACTTTCATCAAGAGTTCTTTAGTTCTTTGTTTTCTGCCATAAGGGTGGTATCAGCTGCATATATGAGTTTATTGATATTTCTCCCAGAAATTGTGATTCCAGCTTACACTTCATCCAGCCCAGCATTTCATATGATATACTCTGCATAGAAGTTAAATAAGCAGGGTGACAATAAACAGCCTTGATGTACTCCTTTCACAATTTGGACCCAGTCTGTTGTTCCATGCCCAGTTCTAACTGTTACTTTTTGACAGGCATACAGATTTCTCAGGAGGCAGGTCAGGTGGTCTGATGCTCCCATCTCTTTCAGAATTTTCCAGTTTATTGTGATCCACACAGTGAAAGGCTTGGGCATAGTCAATAAAGCAGATGTTTTTCTGGAACTCTCTTGCTTTTTTGATAATCCAACGGATGTTGGCAATTTGATCTCTGTTTCCTCTGCCTTTTCTAAATCCAGCTGGAACATCTGGAAGTTTACAGGTTCATGTACTGTTCAAGTCTGCCTTGGAAATCTTTAAACATTACTTTGCTAGAATGTAAGTTGAGTGCAATTGTGCAGTGGTTTCAACATGTTTGGCATTCCCTTTCTTTGAGATTGGTATGAAGACTGACCTTTTCAATTCCTGTGGCCACTGCTGTATTTTCCAACTTTCCTGGCATATTGAGTGCAGCACATTAAAGCATCACCCTTTACGATTTGAAATAGCTCAACTGGAATTCCATCACCTCCACTAGCTCTGTTTGTGATGGTGCTTCCAAAGGCCCATTTGACTTTGAATTCCAAGATGTCTGGTTCCAGGTGAGTGATCACACCATCATGGTTATCTGAGTCGTAAAGATCTTTTTTGTATAGTTCTCCTCTGCATTCTTGCCACCTCTTCTTAATATATTCTACTTCTATTAGGCCCATACCATTTCTGTCCTTTATTGTGCCCATATTTGCATGAAATATTCCCTTGGTATCTCCAATTTTCTTGAAGAGATCTCTAGGCCTTCCCATTCTATTGTTTTCCTCTGCTGCTGCTACTGCTGCTAAGTTGCTTCGGTTGTGTCCGACTCTGTGCGAACCCATAGATGGCAGCCCATCAGGCTCCTCCATCCCTGGGATTCTCCAGGCAAGAACACTGGACTGGGTTGCCGTTTCCCTTTCCTCTATTTATTTGCATTGATCACTGAGGAAGGCTTTCTTTTCTCTAGTTGCTATTCTTTGGAACTCTGCATTCAAATGGGTATATCTTTCCTTTTCTCCTTTGCCTTTAGCTTCTCTTCTTTCCTCAGTGATTTGTAAGGCCTCTGCAGACAACATTATAATAATTACAATGACTGTAAAATTGTATGTGATAAAGATGTTATAATACGTATATGTATAAGCTCAGTTACCATGAAACAATTAAATCAATTACAATAGGCTACCATAAACCAACCACACTGCTGATTCTTTATCAATGCATGGATTTTTATAACTGAAAATAAATATAAATTTATTTTTCAATTTCCTTTTTCTTTTTCATGTTGAGTATAATACATATAGCATCTATTGTTTTTTATAGTCTAAGATCCTACTGATAAAGTTACTGAAAGAGAATTCATCTTGTAAAGAGACAAAATAAAATTATGGTGTCACTAATTACAGTACAGAACTATAAGAGCTTTTCTCTTATGATTTTCCTAACACTTTCTCTGGCTTATTTTATTGTAAGAATATAGTATATAATATATATAACATAGAAAATATGTGTTAGCTGACCACTTATGTTATTGATAAGGCTTCCAAACAACAATAAACTATTATTAAAGCCGCTCAGTCATGTCTGACTCTTTGAGATGCCAGGGACTATACAGTCCATGGAATTCTCCAGGCAGATTCTGTACCAGCTGAGCCACAAAGGAAGACGAAGAATACTGGACTAGGTAGCCTATCCCTTCTCCAGAGGAACTTCCCGACCCAGGAATCGAACCGGGGTCTCCAGCATTTCAGGCTCATTCTTTACCAACTGAGCTTTAGGTAAATTTTGAGGGGTTCAAAAATTAAAAAGCAAATTTCTGACTGCATGGTAGTCTGTGCTTTTAATCCTGCAACCCTTCTCAAGGGCCAACTGTATTATGTTTAACAATGTCAGTAATCTTTTTCTTGAGATGCTTTTTATTGATTAGAAGTGATAAACTGAAAATATCTGAGAAACAGTCTTTCTCACTTGGTTACTTGTTAGAAATTAGGAGTTGTTTTTAATTACCTTGAATGTGTCTGATTGTCTTCCCAGCTGGCACTAGTGGTAAAGCAACTGCCTGCCAATGCAGGAGACATAAGAGGCTCAGGTTTGATCCCGGGGTGGGGAAGATGCCCTGGAGGAGGGCATGGCAACCCACTCCTGTATTCTTGCCTGGAGACTCCCACGCACAGAGGAGCCTGGTGGGCTACAGTCCATAGGGTCACAAAGAGTCAGACAGGATTGAAGTGCCTTGCCATGCACACACATGTCTGGTTACTTTGTACAGACTCTTTGGTGCAGAATTTCACATGTCAAGTTACAAAATTCTTGGAAATCAGTATGAAGACTAAAGGCCCTTAAGATGATACTTGATTACATGTATCTCAGCAAGCCCATACATTAGTTTGTAATAACAGAACAGCTTCTTGACTTAGAATACTCATGACCTGAATCTTCAGGGCAGTTCACCTAAAAACTGTCCTTACTCTATGGCTCTCTTAAATGCCTAATACCTACTTATGGACATCTTTAGTGTTGAAGAGTTTCAAGGATCAAGAAGCCATCCTCCTTTGATACATTTACCATTTTGAGTAAGAAGTTATTTCCAGTCCTATTCTGACACTTAAATTTCATTAAAAACATCATATATTACATTTTTATCTTAATTTCCCCTTTCTTAACAGAATGAGTAAAATAATTTCTGACTGAAAAACTCAATAAAAGGTTCAGCAATTTTCTGTTATTTCCTTCTCATGTCAGTTCAGGGACATACACTGAGCAAATCCCTGAATCTCTCAGGTTCTCTGTTTTTAAACTGTGAAATGGGCATAGTGAGCTTGACTTGCTTCCAAAGTACCTCCTGTGGAATTTACTTATTCACTATGATTTGTTAAACTTCAGTTCCAAAATATAACACATCATAAAATGTAAAATATCATTAGTAAATATTCACAGTGAGTTTTTTTCCCTCTGACATTATTATCATGCTGCTCAAACAGATGCTAATAATGTAAACTCTGTGGGAAACAATTTCAATTATTCATGGCAATAATGTCCATAATGTGTTGTTGGTGGATATGCTGGGCAACGCATTTTCACCTATTCAGTGTGATGGCTTCTGACTAAACCTCCTCTCCAGGTAATATGAAATAAGATGCTTTAGGCAACTATTTATTTTAACAGCTCTCCATCTGATATACAACTTTATAGGAAAGTTTCTGCAATCTGTGTCAAACTTCTTGTCTTCAGGGAGGCCAATTCACCTGTATCAAACCTTCATATTCTCAAATGAATGGGAAAGATTGGAAGGTGAGCAGGCTGTGCAGAGAAGGAAAAAGAAAGTGGCATAAATCAAGACAGATAAGTTAAACATATCCTAACAGGGATGAACACAGAAAGCTATACCAATGAAATGAAATATGCACTAAATTGGCAATTTATTACTTCCAGAAAGAACCTTCTGAATTCTGAAATTGTGAACAAAAAACTGGCATTAGGAATATGCCATATATTTTACATAAAAGTGAAGATGTTATGAATAATCAAAATGGGGCCAAAAATAGAAAAAGGATTAATATATGAGTAAATGTGCATATAAATACAAACTTCCTATACCTGGAAAATTATTTGTGAAATTCTTCATAATTTAGTGTTTCCTAGATAAGTATTATTGATTATATGTGTAAAAACATTAATTGTACCAGAGACACATTTTTGATAAATATATTTCACTGGGCACAGAGATCCTTATTTGTAGAGTGATCCCAGGTTTCTACTGTAATACATACTTGGAAGGTCATGAGTAAGACAGTTAACCATATACTTTGGTGAAAGATCCAAGGAGTCAAAGGTGTTGATTGCTTCAACTATTTCCTTAAGGTTCACCATTTGGAAGACACTTTTCAATGAAATCCAATTTAATGCCATTCCTTTGAATAAAGACAGAGCTGTTGACTCCAAAACTCACTGTTCTTTCACAAACTGCTATTAAGGGCCACCTAGAAGATGGTGGTTATTGACTGTGGATAGTGGTTATCCAGCAAGATTCAGTGATCTTGCTTCTTAGAATTATTGAAAAACAAAATTTATGTAATAAGCTGTTTATAACAAGATTATTTATCATGGTAAACTCAGGAAGTAGTCAGAGTTTTAGGACAACTAATGAGAATATTATGCAACTATAAATTCAACAACTATGAAACCATGAATAACTACTGAAAGTAGTACTTTTAAAATAATATATACACTTTAAAAATTATAAACATTCAAGTATCATAATAAAAATAATGAAGTGAAACTAGATTCTGTTTAGAAACTATAAAACTATGAATAGATTTCAGCTTCTATGATGTTTTAGTTTTAATTCTTGTGTTTACCGGAAAATAAAATCAAAGCATTAAGGACCTACTTAAACCATTAGTACACTGGAATAAACACATTTTTATTATTTAAGATAGACATGTTCGATAGCAGAGTAGAAAAAAATAGAAAAGCTAATTATATATTGAGCGCCGAGTGTGTCCTAGACACAAAACTGATTTAGATTCGTATCTCATTTAACTTTCACAACAAATTTAAAAGATAGTTGCTGATCCTCTCCCTTACATATAAGAAAATTAATACTAAAACACCCAAAACAACATGCTTGATGTCCCAGAAGTAGCAGAAGAAAGATATAAACTAAACCTGACTCATATTTTCCACATCATCCACATTTTCTCCATTCAGATATGTGAGAATGCCTGGGAAGTGTAATTTTAGTTGGCATATGCAGGGGAATTCTGGCCAGATGGTCAGTTGAGGAGCAAGATGAGTCATGGAACCACCAAATCTTGGAAGGGAAAGTGATAGGGTAAAGAGGTGATGCCAAAGGTACTTTTTTACTAACTCAGAATTATATTTGTTACCCTGATTTCACATCTTTCACTTGCTGTGAAATAAAATATCCAATACTATACAAAATTAAAGTAGGCATTTTAATTCACAAGTATCTTGATTCCTCTGGGACCCCTCTTCTCTCCTGGGAAGAAAAGTGCATCAAGTTCAAATTAATTATACTAGCTGGTGTCTCAAAGCGAACATTTGATATAATACCTGCTGATATTTTGGGGCCAATTGCTTGGCAATAAGAGGGTATAGGAAATCAAAAAAGAGACAAAATGAAGTTGTACAAGATAGAAATATAATCTCTAAATGTGAGGGTTTGCAGATACTTAGGACTCCACATTACACAATTACAAAGTATTATCCAGAGAGAATAATAAAGATTCTCTTCACTGAATTCACAAAAAAATATTAAGTACATCAATACCATTAAATCCCCTTTCTTGATCTCCCTGGAAATCGGAAACTTTATCCTCCCTGAGTATAAGAGAAACAAAAGGAGAAAAATGGAAAAAAATAAAAGGAAAGGTTTGCAACACTGAGAGTCATCAAAATGAGCCAAAACATTCCTTGGTGAGAAAGAATAGTTGCTTGACATGATGAGACACATATGTGAGTCAGACTATCCAGAGGTCCCCTGACCACAGTGGTCATGACTGAGGCATCTGTTCATCAGGCTGGTGTAATCCAGATCTGGTATTCTCTGGAGACACAGGAATAAAGGTGCCAGGTGCCTAGGGATGGATTTCTCAATTTACAGTAAACAGGTACTGCTTTGAATTGCCACCAATCAAAGCAAGACTAAGAGTTTCATCAACCTCCTCGAGGCTTTTGAGTGTTTCCTTAGCTCATTCTTTCTTCAAGGTACCTTCAAGCAGCACTATGGAGTAAGACTGGATAAATGAAAACATATCCAAATCATATCATCAATAAAAGCATCATAGTTACATAGGTATACATACAGAGATAAACAGGATCTTAAAAGATATAAGTATAAATGGAAGTAGTGTCTAAAAGCAAAATAGTGTTTTCAAGTACACTAATTAAGTCCTTATTTATAATTCTCTTTTGGAGGATAACCATTTAAACCTTGCAAATACCCTATATCTTAATTTTAATTATGTGTCTTAATATATTGCTCAATTTGTATGAATGGAGGCAAATTTTTTTTTTACAAAAGAATTTGTGAAATTCAAGTATTACATGAATGTCTTGGAGATGATAATGAAATAAGACATCTTAACTAGTGAGTATTTTTAACTGGGACAAGAAGATAATTAATTATTTGTATTCATCTTCCCTTCTTGTACAGCCTGGATGGATTGTAGCCTAGATGCATATACATAAAGGTTATATGGCATTAAGCCACTGCTTAAGAAGCCCTATATACCTGTAAACATTTTAGTTCAGCTTCCTTATAGATTGTTTTTAAACTTCTCCATATTTCAAATCCTAAAAGATGATGCTATTAAAGTGCTACAGTCAATATGCCAGCAAATTTGGAAAATGCAGCAGTGGCCACAGGACTGGAAAAGGTCACCTTTCATTCCAATTCCAAAGAAAGACAATAACAAAGAATGTTCAAACTACTGCAGAATTGCACTCATTTCACATGCTAGCAATTCTCAATATTTTCCAAGCCAGGCTTCAATAGTATGTGAACAACGAACTTCTAGATGTTCAAGTTGGATTTAGAAAAGGCAGAACAAGAGATCAAATTTCTTTCATTTGTTAGATCTGAAAAAAGCAGAATTCCAGAAAAGCATCTACTTCCCCTTTATTGAATACAACAAAGCCTTTGACTCTATGGGTCACAAAAACTGTGGAAAATTCTTAAAGAGATGGGAATAGCAGACCCCCTTACCCGCCTGCTGAGAAATCTGTATGCAGGTCAAGAAGCAACAGTCAGAATTGGACATGGAACAACAGACTTGTTCCAAAATGAGAAAGGAGTATATCAAGGCTGTATACTGTCACCCTGCTTACTTAATTTATATGCAGAGTACATCTTGCAAAATGCTAGACTGGATGAAGCACAAGCTGGAATTTAGATTGCCAGGAGAATTATAAATAACCTCAGATATACAGACGATACCACCCTTATGACAGAAAGCGAAGAACTATAGAGCCTCTTGATGAAAGTGAAAGAGGAGAATGAAAAAGTAGGTTTAAAACTCAGCATTCTCATCACTTCATGGGAAATATATGGGAAAACAATGAAAACAATGACAGACTTTATTTTTGGGGACTCCCAAATCATTGTAGATGGTGACTGCAGCCATGAAATTAAAAGATGCTTGCTCCTTGGAAGGAAAGCTGTGACCAGCCTAGATAGCATATTAAAAAGCAGAGACTTACTTTGCCAACAAAGGTCTGTCTAATCAAAGCTATGTTTTTTTCAGTAGCTACATATGGATGTGAAAGTTGGACTATAAAGAAAGCTGAGTGCTCAAGAGTTGATGCTTTTGAACTGTGGTGTTGGAGAAGATTCTTGAGAGTCCCTTAGAATGCAAGAAGATCCAACAAGTCCACCTAAAGGAAATCAGTCCTGAATATTAATTGGAAGGACTGAAGCTGAAGCTGAAACTCCAATACTTAGCCTACCTTAGGTGAAGAGCTGATTCATTGGAAAAGACCCTGATGCTGAGAAAGACTGAAGGCAGGAGGAGAAGAGGATAACAGAGAATGAGATGGTTGGATGGCATCACGGATGCCAAGGACATGAGTTTGAGCAACATTTGGGAGTTGGTAAAGGACAGGGAAGCATGGTGAGATGCAGTCCATGGGGTCACAAAGAGTCAGCTGCAACTGTACTGAACTGAAACTTCTCCAACTTCCTTCACAGTCTCAACCATGATCTGATTTCATGGGCAAGTGCGTAGGTTGCTTCAGGGAAAGTATGATTGAATATGTCTACCCTGTTTGTTTGTTTGTTTGTTTTCCGAATATAACCTTTCAGAGCGAAAGTTTGCCAGCTCTTGTTTTGTTTTGTTTTGTTTTTAACTATTTTATACTGAGTATAGTTAATGAACAATGTTGTGTTAGTCAGGTATACAGACAAGTGATGCAGTTACGTGTTTGGTTCAGCCACTCAGTCGTGTCCGACTTTTTGAGACCCCATGAATCATAGCACGCTAGGCCTCCATGTTCACCAACTCTCGGAGTTCATTCAAACTCATGTCCATCAAATCGGTGATACTATCTAGCCATCTTATCCTCTGTCATCCCCTTCTTCTCTTGCCCCCAATCCCTTCCAGCATCAGAGTCTTTTCCAATGAATCAACTTTTCACATAAGGTGGCCAAAGTATTGGAGTTTCAGCTTCAGCATCAGTCCTTCCAATGAACACCCAGGACTGATCTTTAGGATGTACTGGTTGGATCTCCTTGCAGTACAAGGGACTCTCAAGAGGCTTCCCCAACATCACAGTTCAAAAGCATCAATTCTTCAGTGCTCAGCCATCTTCACAGTCCAACTCTCACATCCATACATGACCATTGGAAAAACCATAACCTTGACTAAATGGACCTTAGTCGGCAAAGTAATATCTCTGCTTTTGAATATACTATCTAGGTTGGTCATAACTTTCCTTCCAAGGAGTAAGTGTCTTTTAATTTCATGGCTGCAGTCACCATCTACAGTGATTTTGGAGCCCCCAAAAATAAAGTCTGACACCGTTTCCACTGTTTTCCCATCTATCTCCCGTGAAGTGATGGGACCGGATGCCATGGTCTTCGTTTTCTGAATGTTGAGCTTTAAGCCAACTTTTTCACTCTCCTCTTTCACTTTCATCAAGAGGCTTTTTAGCTCCTCTTCACTTTCTGCCATAAGGGTAGTGTCATCTGCATATCTGAGTTTATTGATATTTCTCCCGGCAATCTTGATTCCAGCTAGTGTTTCTTCCAGTCCAGCATTTCTCATGATGTACTCTGCATGTAAGTTAGAGAAGCAGGGTGACAATATACAGCCTTGACACACTCCTTTTCCTATTTGGAACCAGTCTGCTGTGTGTGTGTGTGTGTGTGTGTGTGTGTGTGTGTGTGTGTGTGTGATACACACACACGTGTATCTATTCTTTTTCAAATTGTTCTCCCATTTGGGTTATTACATAATACTGAGATTTCCCTGTGCTATACAATAGATCCTTATTGGTTATTCATTTCAAATATAGTAATGTGTACATGCCCATCCCAAACTCCCTAACTATCCCTGCTTTTGTTGGTTTAATTGAGTTTAGTCTGCTCAGCAAATCCAAAGATTTAACTGACTGACTTTCTTTCTGGCTTACTTTTCTCTGTATAATAGGCTCCAGTTTCATTCACCTCATTGGAACTTATTCAAATGTATTCTTTTTAATGGCTGAGTAATACTAATGCATATATATGGGGTGTAGAAAGATGGTAACGATAACCCTGTATGCGAGACAGCAAAAGAGACGCAGATATATAGAACAGTCTTTTGGACTCTGTGGAAGAGGGAGAGGGTGGGATGATTTGGGAGAATGGCATTGAAACATGTATAATATCATATAAAAAATGAATCGCCAGTCCAGGATTGATGCAGGATACAAGATGCTTGGGGCTGGTACACTGGGATGACCCAGAGGGATGGTATGGGGAAGGGAGGAGGGAGGGGGATTCAGGATGGGGATTCACGTGTATACCCATGGAGGATTCATGTTGATATATGGCAAAACCAATAAAATATTGTAAAGTAAAAAATAAATTATTTTTTTAATGACTTACTTTTTCATTGTGTAGAAAATGGTAGTTACTAGCATTGAATGAGTTGTTGTTGTTGTTGTGTTGTGCTAGTCACTCAATTGTGTCTGACTCTTTGTGACCTCATGGACTGTAGCCTGCCAGGCTCCTCTGTTCATGGAGATTCTCCAGGCAAGAATACTGGAGTGTGTTGCTATGCCCTCTTCCAGGGGATCTTCCCAACCTAGGGATCAAACCCAGTTCTCCTGCTCTGCAGGAAGATTGTTTACCCTTTACCATCTGAGCCACCAGGGAAGCCCAAGAATACTGGAGTGCATAGCCTATCACTTCTTCAGGGTACTTTTGTAACCCAGGAATCAACCCAGGGTCTCCTGATTGCAGGCAAATTTTTTACCAGCTGAGCTACCAGAGAAGGACTGAATGAGTGGAGATAAAATATGAAGTTCAAAACTTAGAAAAGACAGCCCATTAAAAAGGAGAAGAGAAACTAGCTTCTGATGGGAAGAAACATGCTCATTGCAATAAAAATTTAATCATTTGTGCAAAAGAGATAATAATGAAGTTCAATTAGTTCAAAAGTCTTTTTTTAATATTATGTTTCAAATTATTGAGATTGTGATAAGAATCATACCTGCCTAAATTCATCATATTAATTTATTTTAGCTAGAAATTTGAATTTCTAACCAGTCTCTTGAGAAATCTGTATGCAGGTCAGGAAGCAACAGTTAGAACTGGACATGGGACAACAGACTGGTTCCAAGTAGGAAAAGGAGTATGTCAAGGCTGTATATTGTCACCCTGCTTATTTAACTTACATGCAGAGTACATCATGAGAAACGCTGGGCTGGAAGAAACACAAGCTGGAATCAAGATTGCTGGGGAAATATCAATAACCTCAGATATGCAGATGACACCACCCTTAAGGCAGAAAGTGAAGAGAAGCTAAAAAAGCCTCTTGATGAAAGTGAAAGGTGAGAGTGAAAAAGTTGGCTTAAAGCTCAACATTCAGAAAACGAAGACCATGGCACCCGGTCCCATCACTTCATGGGAAATAGATGGGGAAACAGTGGAAACAGTGTCAGACTTTATTTTGGGGGGCTCCAAAATCACTGTAGATGGTGACTGCAGCCATGAAATTAAAAGATGCTTACTCCTTGGAAGAAAAGTTATGACCAACCTAGATAGCATATTCAAAAGCAGAGACATTACTTTGCCGACTAAGGTCCATCTAGTCAAGGCTATGGTTTTTCCTGTGGTCATGTATGGATGTGAGAGTTGGACTGTGAAGAAGGCTGAGCACTGAAGAATTGATGCTTTTGAACTGTGATGTTGAAGAAGACTCTTGAGAGTGCCTTGGACTGCAAGGAGATCCAACTAGTCCATTCTGAAGGAGATCAACCCTGGGATTTCTTTGGAAGGAATGATGCTAAAGCTGAAACTCCAGTACTTTGGCCACCTCATGAGAAGAGTTGACTCATTGGAAAGACTCTGATGCTGGGACGGATTGGGGGCAGGAGGAAAAGGGGACGACCGAGGATGAGATGGCTGGATGGCATCACAGACTCGATGGACGTGAGTCTAAGTGAACTCTGGGAGTTGGTGATGGACAGGGAGGCCTGGCATGCTGCGATTCATGGGTTTGCAAAGAGTCGGACATGACTGAGTGACTGAACTGAACTGAATACTCAATATAGCCATTCTTGATCTTTAAAAAGTAGGCTTGAGTTCAAATTTTCTATGAATGATTTTCTTTTCTGAGTTTTTAGAGTAGTATGGATAAATTTATTTACTGATTGACATAAAAGTGTTATATCATTAGGAAGCTAGAAAGTGCTAGTAGCTCAGCATTATTTCATAGAAAGAATATCAGAAGAGATATAATTAACTGAGCACAGGGGTTTAGTCGATCATACACGTTTGTGTGTGTGTGTGTGTGTGTGTGTGTGTGTGTGTGTGTGCGTGTGTACATCTATTGAAATATTTAGTGTCTATCGATCTATGTATCAGTCAATGAAGTTGGCCCATCAATCATTTATCAGAATGCTGGTCTGCTTTCCTCAGAGTCAACCCTATCTTTTCAGAGTGTATCATAACATGGTAGTGGACACTAAGGCAGTAATGGACTCAGTAAAGTTAATATCTTTTTCATTATCTGGTTCTTTTAATAATTGGAGGTCTCAGTTCTTCTGTTGTTTCTCACGTAAGTCTTTTTGTCCTCTGGGACCTAGGTGTGTTAAAACTAAGGAGATGATGTAATTTATCTTTCATCTTAGGACAAGGACACAGCACTCTCTTTTTGAGAGTAAAAGAAGACACCTTCAATAACACAGTTGGGCAAATGGCATAAATCAGGAGAGACTCATGAAAAGAGGGATCTATGGCCATGTTGTCAAAGATTCACATTTAAAATCAACAGCATCCTACCATCACACAGTTTACTTTTATTTACCAAACTTTTGACTTCTTATATGTTTATGGTAGTTTCCCATTTGAAAGATTAGCTAACTTTATGTTGACTTCAGGACAGCCAGTCAATATGGCCTCTGGATTTATAAGTGTTGACTCTGAGCTCACAGGTGTCATGTTTGGTAATAAGAAATATTTATGAACTTTTCTGTCAAATGTGGCAACTTATTACCTGCAAATGGCCAGATGCACTGTTTAAAGTTTCCAGATGGATCAGTGTTCAGTTGCTGTTACTATAATTTCATGGTGTGTGCTGTCCTTTCATTCTTGAAAATATTCTCTTCCAGCTGGCAATTTCCTTTCTCATTCCCAAATTATCAAAACATTTCAAGCAAACCAATGAATAGGTTATTATAAAAGTACCTCTGTGATACTAAAAAACTGCATGAAGAAAACACCCTACATATATTTATCATCGGACCCATTTTAGGGCTAAGAACTAAATGAACTGGATTAAAAGTTGGTATTAAAAAACCTGTTTGTCTTATTGATCTTCATCACTATAAGGCAATGCAAAAATTCGACACTGAAACTGAATGACATAACTTTTGGCTCGTTCTTTCTGTTTTCAAGTTTCAGCTCAATCAGCATCTCACCAGAGAGCAAAATCTCTGAGGCGGTTTCTCCCATACAGTTTCAGAAAATTGACATCGCCTTTTTAATCTCAAATAGATAACCCTATATGTGAGACAACAAGAGACACAGAGGTATAGAGTGGACTTTTGGACTCTGAGGGAGAGGGAAAGGGTGGGATGGTTTGGGAGAATGGCAGTGAAGCATGTGTATTTTCCTGTAAGAAACGAAGCGCTAATCTATGTTTGGTGTAGGATGCAGGATGCATGGGGCTGATGCACAGGATGATTCAGGTAGAGGATGTGGGGTGGGAGGTGGGAGGGGGCTTCGGCATTGGGCGATTGTGTTCACCTATGGCTGATTCGTGTCAATGTATGGCAAAACAAATACAGTATTGTAATTTAAAAATAAATAAATTTAATTAAAAAAATAAAATAAAAAATAAAAATAAAAATAAATAAATAAATAAATAAAATTATTTGTAGTTCCATTGTCATTTAATTTTGTTTGATTGTATATTATTTAATTTAAGACTCACTGAAACTAGAGAATGGGGAGTAGAGGCTGGGAACTTATTTGTTTTGTTCATGAAATTTAGTAGGAAATCAGTATGTATGAAATAAATACATGGTTGAATGACTAAATGAATGTGCCGCTCTCAGAAATGCAGGACTTGCTTATTTAAAGAGATATTTCACTTTCTAATATGAAGGCAGTGTCATGAAAACTTTATACAGGCACTGTCTCCTTTTGATCCTTCCCTGTTTTATGTCCATTAAATGCACTATTTAAATAATAAGATTCTGTGCTCGCTTCGGCAGCACATAAACTAAAATTGGAACGATACAGAGAAGATTAGCATGGCCCCTGCGCAAGGATGGCACACAAATTCGTGAAGCGTTCCATATTTTTGACACGACTGAGCAACTGAACTGAGAAAGCAGATATAGAGGAGAAGGTGGGAGAAAGGAAAGAGGAAGTGTTTATTTTGACAGCCTACCCAGCTGTCCTGGTGGGCAAGTCCATTAGATACGCAAAAATAAAACTTTGACGCCTAGGGTAGAAATATGACTAGAAAAGTAGATGGAAATATTATCATCATGTAATTTATGATTTAAATATTTACATAGATTAGGGAATTCTCTGGCAGTCCATTGGTTAGGACTCTACTCATCCACTGCAGGAAGCCTGGGCTTAATCCCTGGTGGGAGTTGGCGATGGACAGGGAGGCCTGGCATGCTGCGATTCATGGGATCGCAAAGAGTCAGACACGACTGAGCAACTGAACTGAACTGAACTGAACTGAACTGAAGGGAAGTAGGATCTCATAAGCCACGTGATATAGAAATAAAAAGTAAAGAACTTATACAAAATAAATAAATTAAATAAATAAATAAATAAATAATAAGATTCTGAAAGGTGAGGCTTTCAGATACGTAATCAGGGGCACCTCTCAAATATTCAGTGATTGTAGAAGCCAAACATCAGAATAGAAGCTGTTCCCATAATTCACTTGGAAGGGAATGTGTTGCTACTTTTGACCCAGGCCCCTGACCACAGTTGGACAAGTGTATCACACAGCTCAAAAAGAAATTCATGGATAGGTTTGCCAGTGGTCTTCACTGTGATATAATGGTGAAATACCAAATAAGGAAGATGATGATTAAGTTCAAAAGAAATAGATTACCTGGCTTAAAAGGAACAGCAAACAGTATAAGCCAGGTGACAATGACAGGAAAAGAAGAAAAGCAACGACTTTCTGCTGCTGAGAAGTTGACACACTAATCCCTTAGGCAAAACTTCCAAGGATACTTGGAATCTATCTTGAAGTCTGGTTCGCCTGAAGCTCCTGCTCTTTCTCAAAGGCACAAGTGTTTGTCTTTCACTAGGTTCCTCAAAGGCTTGAACCGTGTCATTCTGATGTGTTCTTACTGTAAACTTTCTATTGGAACAAGCTGAGTAAGTCTGTTTCTCATAAAAGAAGAGCATTTTATAATCCCAAGTATTGGGTTGGCCAAAAGATTCATTCAAGTTTTTTCCATAATATCTTACAGAAAAACCCAAACAAATTTTTGGCCAATTCAATAATATAAATCTCTCCCATTACATTTGGTTTAAAATAATTATTTCTGTAGTTGGAATGTGAAAAGTGACCTGTTAGACTTTATGGGAAAGCACGATATACTTTTTGTCTCTTCTGCCTGATGGCTGACTGAATATCTTTACTGGCTCCTTCTTATCACTCAGATCTTGGTTCAAATGTTGCTTTTTCAGAATGATCTTCTCTGAATTTCTTATTTAAGCCCCAACTATGTCACTCGGTTTTATTAGCTCATTTAATTGTCTTTATTGAATATATTGCTCTTTCTAGTTGTCTAATGAGTTTTTTCTTTTGCGTGCTTGTATATTGATGTCTTCATTCCCTAAAAGAACATATGATAGATAAGGGCAATTGTTGGTTAGTGTAGAAAAAAATGAAAATAAGTATAAAAATTAGTTTTTTTCTCTCATTCTAGATTTTTATAATTTTTTATATCTTGCTTTTACTTCTTATATTATCACCAGTTCCTCTGGTTCCTTTCTTGGCAATTTGATTTAGGTTTGCAATCTGTGCATTTGACTTTGACACATCTCTAGTCCATAAGCTCAGCACAGTGTATCCCAGTCAAGAGTAAGCAAATCCTTGGAATATGCCTTAGTGGTCTGGTGACCTAAACAGAAGTGTCCAATTCTCCCACCATCTCCATTCTAATGGTGAAAGAGAACTGATCTCTTTGTAATTATTTTCAATTGACCCAAAACAGAACACTAGGTTGGTTATATCAAGGTGATTTTTTTGTTTCCCATATGGGAAATAGGCAGTTATAAACCCTCTGCTGGAGCCAGTTGATAATGGCTTGCAAGAGCCAGTTGTTCAATATTCAGAAATTTTGGGCCCATTATTAAAATGACATGGAAGAAGTATGAAACTACAAAAATTGGCAACTTGGACATATCAGAGCCTTTTTTCTGCTCAGATATACAGTTTATCAGCCTTCCATCAGATATATTATCCTTTTTATGACTATCTGCAGGGTGATTTTCAGACTTCCCTGATCGCTTAGTGTTAAAAATTCTGCCCACCAATACAAGAGATGCTGGTTTGATCCCTGGGTCTGGAAGATTCCCCTGGAAAATGAAATGGCAACCCACTCCAGCATTCTTGTCTAGGAAATCCCATGGACAGAGGAACCTGGTGGGCTACAGTCCATAGGGTCACATCAGAGTCAACATGCTTAGTGACTCAAATCTAGTCTTTTCCTTTCGAAGGATGTAATGAGACATGTTTGTTGAAGACATGTCTAAAGATCAGTCACCCTAAAATGTGATCTGTCATTCATACAAAGCTAGAATTACCCACAGGACTCACTCTTAAAAACACCTAAACATTCTTAAGCTGATGAGGGTGAGTAAAGATTCACTTTTGTGTTAATCATATAGGATTGAAATTGTTGCTCTGCAGCAACATACTCTGACATGAAGGAATGGAGCAGAGAAATAGTAATCTAAAATCTGAAAGTGTACGCCTTTAGCCATCAAATCCTAGAGCTCAAAGTAACAGGATGAGCAGTCATCTGATAATCTTCCATGATAATCAGTCTCTTGGAATTTCAATAAAGCTAAGCTTTAGGTTCACCCTTGTGGCTCAGATGGTACAGCATCTGCCTACAATGTGGGAGACCCGGGTTCGATCCCTGGGTCAGGAAGTTCCCCTGGAGAAGAAAACGGCAACCCACTCCAGTATTCTTGCCTGAAAAATCCCATGGATGGAGGAGTCCGGTAGGCTACAGTCCATGAGGTCACAAAGAGTCAGATATGACCGAGTGACTTCACTTCACTTAGGTTCACCCATTAGGGAATTTTCTTTGTTCTTTCAGTGTCAGTATGTGCTGGCTGTATTGGTGTGAGGGGATCACTGTGGCATGTGACAGCAACAGGAAGAGCTAGAATTTCCTACCTCTTCCCAGGGAGACAGTTGTGAGTTTCAGAAGCATCAGCCCATCATTGCTAGTGTTATGAAGAATTGAGGCCAGCTGGCTTGCCATTTCTAGCATTTCTCCTCTTCCTCAAACTGAGGCCTTATGAATCCCACTTTTAATTAAGGACTGCCATGGATTCTGACTTCCCTGGTGGCTTAGATGGTAAAGCGTCTACCTACAATGAGGGAGACCTGGGTTGTATCCCTGGGTCTGGAAGATCTTCTGGAGAAGGAAATGGCAAACCACTCCAGTACTCTTGCCTGGAAAATCCCATGGATGGAGGAGCATAGTAGGCTACAGTCCATGGGGCCGCAGAGTAGGACACAACTGAACGACCTCACTCACTCATGGATTCTGAGGGCTCTCCTGGTGGCTTGGTGGTAAAGAATCCACCTGTCCATGCAAGAGATGCAGGTTTAATCCCTTGGTTGGGCAGATCCCCGTGGAGAAGGAAATGGCAACCCACTCTGGCATTCTTGCCTGGGAAATCCAGAGAAGCCTGATAGACTACATTTTCCAGGGTCACAAAAAGAGTCAAACATGACTTAGTGACTGAAGAACAATAGTTTCTGAACATTAATTCCTAACCTCCAATATAAGAGACCAAAATGTGCTGGGTCATCCAGCATGTAGCCTCCAGGCTAGTCTCTTACTGTGGCTGCAACTGTGACCCAGCATATCAACACAAATGATTAGGGATCTAATCAGAGAGCCCCAGGAGCTATCTAGGAAGGTGCAAGCTCCACAGTAGCATAGAAGCTGGATCTTGCTTTTCACTTCTCTTTACTGGTGTCTCATAAAACACTTTTTCTCTTACAGGAGTAAGAGGATACAATCTATTCCATCCAAGAAGATGGAACAAAAAACAAAGCCTAAGGCACTGTGATTCTGAGAAGCAACAAGGCCAGTACCATGATGCATGGCTGGCTCTGAAAGCATCATCATTTCAAGCATGCAAAGCTCTCCTCTCCATCCAAATGCAAATCCATCTGTAGAAAATCCATGATGGCATGTCTGTTCACCCTTATACAATTAGAACTTCACATGTTCTCATCACACACTACATGCTCCATAAACTTGGTTGTGGAAATAAACAAAAGCATTTCTCAAAAGGGGAGGCGGAGACTTACCATTTCTTTTGAGTAGATTATTCGCATTGTCTCTGACATAAAAAGGAAGTTACTCTCATTAGCATGGTTAGAATGAAAATGTATCTGACCTTTCACCTTGAAGTTTCTTTCTTAAAATATGGGCAGATAAAGTGAATATGCTCACCACCTTGCACTCTGACCTGGATAACTGTGGACTTCTCTTCCAGCCCACAAGAATATTTGTCTGAAAAAGCCTGGACATTCCCAGAGGACTGGGCAAGCTTAAAAAGGGAGGAAGGACAATCAAACAAAGGACATAGGTAAAGTGATGTAATATCCTTGGCCTAAATAAGGGTGACTACTTTAATTCTTCAGGGAAAGACTTGATTTGAAATAACTGGCAACTGGAAATTAATTTACCACACAGCATGGGCCAAAGAAATCAGTACAGGAGAAGGATACAGAACTGATTTTGGATCCACCTCTATCATTTACTAAGCCATATGGAATTAAGTCAGTCATATAAATTATGTGGGTATCACTTGTCTCATCTGTAAAACAGGGACCTTAATACTATATTTCTTAAAGAGACCACATAACAACTCAAAAATCACTCAGTAATGTATTTTAAGATTTTCTTCATTTGTTCAAAAATTATTTACTGAGTATAAAATTTTGTAACAAATCTGCAAAACTAATGTCAGGTATAGTCCTATGGTACTGACAGACATTGTGTTATATGGTACCTATGTTATTAGTACTATTGTTGCTGAGAAGTAGAAAGGAGCAGTATAATAGTCTCACCTCAAGGTACACAGAGTCCTTTTCCCATCTGGAAATTTGAATGTCAGCACCTAATTGTATCTACAACCCTCACTTTTCCAGTGGTCAAATATGGATGTGAGAGTTGGACTATAAAGAAAGCTGAGCGTCAAAGAATTGATGCTTTCGAACTGTGGTGTTAGAGAAGACTCTTGAGTGTTCCTTCAGTTCAGTTCAGTTCAGTTCAGTCACTCAGCCGTGTTCGACTCTTTGCGACCCCATGAATCACAGCACGCCTCCCTGTCCATCACCAACTCCTGGAGTTCACTCAGACTCATGTCCATCGAGTCAGCAATGCCATCCAGCCATCTCATCCTTGGTCGTCCCCTTCTCCTCCTGCCCCCAATCCCTCCCAGCATCAGAGTCTTTTCCAATGAGTCAACTCTTTGCATGAGGTGGCCAAAGTACTGGAGTTTCAGCTTCAGCATCATTCCTTCCAAAGAAATCCCAGGGTTGATCTCCTTCAGAATGGACTCGTTGGATCTCCTTGCAGTCCAAGGGACTCTCAAGAGTCTTTTCCAACACCACAGTTCAAAAGCATCAATTCTTTGGCGCTCAGCTTTCTTCACAGTTCAATTCTCACATCCAAACATGACCACTGGAAAAACCATAGCCTTGACTAGACAGACCTTAGTCGGCAAAGTAATGTTTCTGCTTTTTAATATGCTTGCTAGGTTGGTCATAACTTTTCTTCCAAGGAGTAAGCGTTTTTAATTTCATGGCTGCAGTCACCATCTGCAGTGATTTTGGAGGAGATCAAATCAGTGAATCCTAAAGGAAATCAGTCCTGCATATTCACTGGAGGACTGATGCTGAAGTTGAAACTCCAATACTTTGGCCACCTAAGGCGAAGAACTGACTCATTTGAAAAGACTCTGATGTTGTGAAAGATTGAAGGCAGGAGGAGAAGGGGATAAAAGAAGATGAGATGGTTGGAAGGTATCACTTACTCGATGGACACGAGTTTGAGCAAGCTCTGGAAGTTGGTGATGGACAGGGAAGCTTGGCATGCTGCAGTTCATGGGGTTGCAAAGAGTCCACACGACTGAGAAACTGAACTGAACTGAACTGACCCTCACTTGACCTCAGGCCAGAAAGGAGTTAGAAGGAGCTTCATAAAAGTAACTATGGGAAACAATTGTTTTCTTTTAAAATGTATTGACCTTGTGAACCTCAGTGCGGTTGAACTTGTGAGGAATGATAAGGATGGCAAGATTGAAGAAGGCTTCAGTTGCCCATCTTGACAAATGAAGTCTATCTCAGCAAATGAAGAATTGTCTATCAATGTAAATATGATTCAATAATTCAGATTTTCCATTTTGAGCAAAAAGAGCAGGGGGATGTGTTCAAACACTGAAGAGATGAGACAATCACTGTTAATAATTTTTCTAAAGGTACTAAAAGAAAGTTAAGTTGAAAGTGGTCACCACAGAGCATATAAAATTCCACACCAAACTGGGCCTGCAAATTGCCTCAGCTTTTCTCTGACTTGAAGAAATCAGCTCCCCGCTCTGCATTTGCTTGATCACCTGTCTACACGGTGTGAGTGCAAAACTTGTAACATTTGATAATGCAAAGAACACAAAGGAATTTTTACATGCCTTTTAGCTGAAAACTAATCTCCACCATGTTTTGAACATAAACTGTTCTACGAGGTTTTTAAGCTTAAAAAGAAAAAAAAAAAAAAAAAACAAAGACAACTATAATTTTACAGTCTATTTGGATTGCTTCTATGGATGGAAGTGTCTACCTTTCAGCCAGGCCTGTGTATCTTTAGAGTTAACTCAGAGACAAACAACTACAAAACTGTTCTGCCATCATTTCACACCAAAGTTTTCAATGGGTTGCCTGAGGGAATAAAATATGTACCTCAATTAGCAATCATTAGCGTATTTTGGTTTCAGTGTGTCTGCCCTGTGATGCCCTCTTGCAACACCTACCATCTTACTTAGGTTTCTCTTACCTTGGGTGTGGGGTATCTCTTCACCGCTGCTCCAGCAAAGCACAGCCACTGCTCCTTACATTGGATGAGTGGTATCTATCTCCTTACTAATCACAGTAGGACCACAGCCTTGTCTAACTCAATGCAACTAAGCTATGCCCCTGGGGCAACCCAAGATGGGTGGGTCATGATGGAGAGGTCTGACAGAATGTGGTCCACTGGAGAAGGGAATGGCAAACCACTTTAGTATTCTTGCCTTGAGAACCCCATGAACAGAATGAAAAGGCAAAATGATAGGATACTGAAAGAGGAACTCCCCAGATCAGCAGGTGCCCAATATGCTACTGGAGATCAGTGGAGAAATAAGTCCAGAAAGAATGAAGGGATGGAGCCAAAGCAAAAACAATACCCAGCTGTGGATGTGACTGGTGATAGAAGCAAGGTCCAATGCTGTAAAGAGTAATATCGCATAGGAACCTGGAATGTCAGGTCCATGAATCAAGGCAAATGGGAAGCAGTCAAACAAGAGATGAAAAGAGTGAACATCAACATTCTAGGAATCAGCGAACTAAAATGGACTGCAATGGGTGAATTTAACTCAGATGACCATTATATCAACTACTGGAGGCAGGGATCCCTCAGAAGAAATGGAGTAGCCATCATGGTCAACAAAAGAGTCCAAAATGCAGTACTTGGATGCAATCTCAAAACGACAGAATGATCTCTGTTCGTCTCGAAGGCAAACCATTCAATATCGCCATAATTCAAGTCTATACCCCAACTAGTAATGCTGAAGAAGCCAATGGTTTTATGAAGACCTACAAGACCTTTTAGAACTAACACTCAAAAAGATGTCCTTTTCATTATAGGGGACTGGAATGTAAAAGTAGGAAGTCAAGAAACACCTGGAGTAACAGGCAAATTTGGCCTTGGAATGCAGAATAAAGCAGGGCAAACACTAATAGAGTTTTTCCAAGAAAATGCACTGGTCTTAGCAAACACCCTCTTCCAACAATACAACAGAAGACTCTACACATGGACATCACCAGATGGTCAACACCAAAATCAGATTGATTATATTCTTTGCAGATGGAGAAGCTCTATACAGTTAACAAAAACAAGACCAGGAGCTGACTGTGGCTCAGATCATGAACTCCTTATTACCAAATTCAGACTCAAATTAAAGAAAATAGGGAAAACCACTAGACCATTCAGGTATGACCTAAATCAAATCCCTTATGATTATACAGTGGAAGTGAGAAATAGATTTAAGGGCCTAGATCTGATGGATAGAGTGCCTGATGAACTATGGAAAGAGGTTCATGTCATTGTACAGGAGACAGGGATCAAGACCATCCACATAGAAAAGAAAGGCAAAAAAGCAAAATGTCTGTCTGAGGAGGCCTTACAAATAGCTGTGAAAAGAAGAGAGGTGAAAAACAAAGGAGAAAAGAAAAGATATAAGCATCTGAATGCAGAGTTCCAGAGAAGAGCAAGAAGAGATAAGAAAGCCTTCTTCAGCGACCAATGCAAAGAAGTAGAGGAAAACAACAGAATGGGAAAGACTAGAGATCTCTTCAAGAAAATTAGAGATACCAAGGGAACAGTTCATGCAAAGATGGGCTCGATAAAGGACAGAAATGGTATGGACCTAACAGAAGCAGAAGATATTAAGAGGTGACAAGAATACACAGAAGAACTGTACAAAAAAGATCTTCACGACGCGGATAATCATGATGGTGTGATCACTCATCTAGAGCCAGACATCCTGGAATGTGAAGTCAAGTGGGCCTTAGAAAGCATCACAGCAAACAAAGCTAGTGGAGGTGATGGAATTCTAGTTGAGCTGTTTCAAATCCTGAAAGATGATGCTGTGAATGTGCTGCATTCAATATGCCAGAAAATTTGGAAGACTCAGCAGTGGCCACAGGACTGGAAAAGGTCAGTTTTCATTCCAATCCCAAAGAAAGGCAATGCCAAAAAATGCTCAAACTACTGCACAATTGCACTCATCTCACACACTAGTAAAAAGTCATGCTCAAAATTCTCCAAGCCAGGCTTCAGCAATACGTGAACCGTGAGCTTCCTGATGTTCAAGCTACTTTTAGAAAAGGCAGAGGAACCAGAGATCAAATTGCCAACATCCACTGGATCATGGAAAAAGCAAGAGAGTTCCAGAAAAACATCTATTTCTGCTTTATTGACTATGCCAAAGCCTTTGACTGTGTGGATCACTGTAAACTCTGGAAAATTCTGAAAGAGATGTGAATACCAGACCACCTGACCTGCCTCTTGAGAAATCTGTATGCAGATCAGAAAGCAATAGTTAGAACTGGACATGGAACAACAGACGGGTTCCAAATAGGAAAAGGAGCACATCAAGGCTGTATATTGTCATATTGCTTATTTAATTTCTATGCAGAGTACATCATGAGAAATGCTAGACTGGAAGAAACACAAGCTGGAATCAAGATTGCCAGGAGAAATATCAATAACCTCATATATGCAGATGACAACATCCTTATTGTAGAAACTGAATAGGAACTAAAAAGCCTCTTGATGAAAGTGAAAGAGGAGAGTGAAAAAGTTGGCTTAACACTCAACATTCAGAAAACGAAGATCATGGCATCCAGTCCCATCATTTCATGGGAAATAGATGGGGAAACAGTGGAAACAGTGTTAGACTTTTTTTTGGGGCTCCAAAATCACTGTAGATGGTGACTGCAGCCATGAAATTAAAAGATGCTTAATCCTTGGAAGAAAAGTTATGACCAACTTAGTATATTCAAAAGTAGAGACATTACTTTGCCGACTAAGGTCCGTCTAGTCAAGGCTATGGTTTTTCCTGTCATCATGTATGAACGTGAGAGTTGGACTGTAAAGAAGGCTGAGCACCGAAGAATTGATGCTTTTGAACTGTGGTGTTGGAGAAGACTCTTGAGGGTTTCTTGGACTGCAAGGAGATCCAACCAGTCCATTTTGAAGGAGATCAACCCTAGGATTTCTTTGGAAGGAATGATGCTAAAGCTGAAACTCCAGTACTTTGGCCACCTCATGAGAAGAGCTGACTCATTGGAAAAGACTTTGATGCTGGGAGGGATTGGGGGCAGGATGAGAAGGGGACGACATAGGATGAGATGTCTGGATGGCCTCACTGACTCGATGGATGTGAGTCTGAGTGAACTCCAGGAGTTGGTGATGGACAGGGAGGCCTGGTGTGCTGCGATTCATGGGGTCGCAAAGAGTCGGACAGGACTGAAGGACTGAACCGAACTAAACTGAGCCTCTTTTGGCAAAAGTGAACTGAGAGATTTCTGTCTTTTAAGGGCCAATGTAGATGGAAGCGAAAAAGTGAAAGTGTTAGTTATTGAGCCATGTCCAACTCATTGTGACCCCATGGACTGTAGCCCATCAGGCTTCTCTGTCCATGGAATTTTCCAGGCAAGAATACTGAAGTGGGTTGCCATTTCCTTCTCCAGGGAATATTCTCAACCCAAGGATTGAACCTGTTTCTCCCGCATTGCAGGCAGATTCTTCACTGTCTGAGCCACCAACGAATGAAAGCATACAGAAATTTTTCAGCAATATCTAATACATTCGGAGAGAGACACACATATTTACCTTGGAACTGCATTTATTTATTGTGCTAATAACCTGCTTATTAGAAACCTCTAACCCCTTGACAGTTGTTCTGAGGTTCAGAAACAGTTCTTAGCCAGGTCAGAAGTTAATATCCAAAAATGTACCACACCCTATTTTCGAAATCTGCTTCATGACCTTCCAGATCTCTGAACCCAGAGTCTGCCTCAAAATGGACTTAACATACACAAGTTAGTACATAATAGGGATGAGCTTAGAATAACAACCTTCCTTCCTGTGGGAGTCGCAGCTTGCCATCTCTAAGAAACTTCATTACAAAGAACACAGGAACTCACGCTGGAGGATAAGCACTTTTAAAACAGTAAGAAGTCTGTGTGAAGTAGTCTATAGTCAATAAAATATTTCCTCTTCTCTATTCTCTACCTCACTCCTTCTCCTTGCTTCACCATTGATTTGTTTTAGTTCTTGTGAAAAGTAAACAAAAATATAAAGAATGACAGGAATTCAATCCATAATTGAAGCTTGGGATTTAGTAGAGGGTGGAGTTCAGCCACCTGTCACATCCTGGTTTCAAAACAGAATAAAAATTGATTTCTCTGCATTATGTTGTGGAGACACAATCTTCTGAACCAAAGGTTAACTTAACATTCCTTACTTTGCATTTCTTGCTTGTTTTCTGGCTTATTTCTGACTCTTAACTATATTCACCTCTGCCTGCTCTCTGCCTCTCCTTTCTCTCAACATCTATTCTTCTTCATCCCCTACTCCCACTTTTTATACACCAAGTGACTCTGTTTAATTATTAACATGACCCACAAGTTAAAAAGCAGAAGAGACACATCTTTTAATAGCAACTACTTTAAAAAAGGGTCTGTCTTTAAAAGTGAGTATTTTTAATAAGGTTACTTGAAGATCTAAAAATTTATGAATACCACATATATGTTCTATATGCACATTTTATAAAATTCTAAAATTTTCCATATGTATGTATGCATGAGTATATCTATATATACACACACACACATATATGTACACACTCATAGGTATATATCAGTGTGTGTATATTTACCTGCTTTGCTTTGAATAATTACAGAACTCTAATTACATAAATTTTAGAATTATGGTATTCACATACATTTCAGATCCTGATGGTCTACAACAAAATAGACAATGTAAGTTATACAACCGAGAACAGTGCAGCCAGACTCTCTGCTCAAGACAGAGCACTTTTGACAATTTCATCAGCCTCGTTATATGGGAACCTGAGGACTTAGATAACTTAATCCATAGTTTGAACATAATCATTTTAAATGATTTTTATGATATATCTCTGTTCCTCAAGCTCACTGCTATGGCAATCTCTGACCCAGGACATATACATATCCAGTGATGTCATTTTACTTTCTTGTTTCTGTGTCTAGATATTTTTAAAAAGAGAGAGAGAGAGAGAGGGGAGAGAGAGAGAGAGAGAGAAGGAGAGAGAGAGAGAGAGAGATGTTGTTTTTCAATGATGAGAGAATAAATATGGGATGGAGTGTTATGTTAAAATGTTAGTCTTCAACTCCCAGCCACACCAGTATTTTCCTTTCCCCTATATTGACTAGTGACTCTCAGCAAAGCAGATACTCTTGGGAAAAAAAGTGTTGTTTATACAAAAAAAAGTGAACAATTCAGAATGAAGATCTTTTACTAGATCATACACAAGTCACTAAAGTAACTAAAAGTGGGGTGTGGACCTGGCTGAATCTAAAATGATCATATTAGTCTTTGCAGCAATCCAATTACCATTCATTTATATCAGCAACTTCCTCCTGCCCTGCCTGCATGAATGATTAGGCCCTGCTTTATCTGACTTCCTCTCCCTGAAGTTTTTGAGAATAATAGATTCCTTCCTTGTTTAAAAAAGAAAACAAGTCCTCTTTATAGTGTGTCCCTGAAGTATCAGTCATTTCATCTCATCTCAGATTCTGCTTTTTCCAGATCTTATGCCTGCTTCTCTTTTGCTGACCTTCAACAGAGCTCTATCACCAAGACTGTTTTTCTATGAATGACAGTTATTGAAAATTGCTAGAGTTGACTCTAATGCTGAAGCTTAAGACTAGTGAAGCCTAATTTTCACTCCTAACTTTTATAGTTCCCCCTGGTACAATTTTGATCTCAGGGTTCTCCAAGCTCCGGAAGGTCATCCTAAGGCCAGGCTACTACATGATTACACAGAGTGGGCCAATAATCAACTATTTCCTCTAACCATTTCACTGATTTTTTCCTCTTCAAATCCAATCAGAATGAGAACTTATAAATGTTCCCTAGACTCATCCACTAAACTCGCTCAATCAATCTCCTCTTTTCCGAGATTTTTTTCATTTCCTTCTCTTAGGCAACACTTAATTTGATTCAACTTCTCACTTATTTGAACTCCCTCCTTTTTTAAACAGAAGCAAATAGAATACCCTTTCTCAAATCTCCCATTGTTTCATATGAATCCTCTTTTAATGTTCACTCATCTTTCTGTATCCTTTAGCAACTGCCATGGTCATATTATTCTCACCTCTACTACAGAGCCATAGGTAGAATGTGCTATGTTTATTTCAATATATTTTCTTGGAGTCTCTTTTCTACACGTGTTGCATAACCATAACTGTTCTCCTCTTAAAGTGTAACCCAACATTTCCAAGTGTTATTTTAATAGGACTAGTGACCCAATATCTCTATGAAGAAGTGGGACCATTAGGTTTTTTTCTCTTGTGATTATTTGTTCTTTGTCTTGTTTCATTGTTAATAACTGTTTCTCCAAGTATTAATTAAAATTGTCAAAGTCTTCATGATGATATTTTCTTTTTAACCTCATTTTTCTTGATACCATCTTCCATATTTCCTTCACTTATAAACACACTCAGATCAAAGCACATACATGTGCAAGTCAGTAGACAAGAAGTAATATGTTTTGGTTGTTTTTGTTTTAGTGCCAATCCATAATAATGAGAAAGTGATGGAAAGAGTGGACAAGGATAACACTACATTCTTTTTTTTTTTAATTAATTAATTTATTTATTTTAAATTACAATACTGTATTTGTTTTGCCATACATTGACACGAATCAGCCATAGGTGAACACAATCGCCCAATGCCAAAGCCCCCTCCCACCTCCCACCCCACATCCTCTACCTGAATCATCCTATGCATCCTGCATCCTACACCAAACATAGATTAGCGCTTCGTTTCTTACAGGAAAATACACATGCTTCACTGCCATTCTCCCAAACCATCCCACCCTTTCCCTCTCCCTCAGAGTCCAAAAGTCCACTCTATACCTCTGTGTCTCTTGTTGTCTCACATATAGGGTCATTATTACTGTCTTCTAAACTCCATATATATGTGTCAGTATACTGTATTGGTGTTTTTCTTTCTGGCTTACTTCACTCTGTATAATCGGCTCCAATTTCATCCATCTCATTAGAACTGAGTCAAATTTATTCTTTTTAAGGGCTGAGTAGTATTCCATAGTGTATATGAACCACAGCTTTCTTATCCATTCATCTGCTGATGGACATCTCGGTTGCTTCCATGTAAGAACTAAGAATGAGTTTAAGAGGAACAAAATAAAGAGAAATATGACGAAGACCCAACAGAGAAAAACTAGCTGCTTGTCTTATAACCATTTAAATAATAAGAGCTGAAGTTATAAAAAGCACACTGCAATTTGCATCTACCAACATTAGTAGATTATTATGGCTTGTCTTGCTCTGTGTCCCGGCTAACCTGACAAAGAGATTATCTACTCTCACACTTAAACTGTAAAGACCATACATGTACTTAACTTAAAATTTTTTGAACCTAGCAACCTGGAAAAATGAACCAGAAAATTACTGTATATTTCATCCTCATATTTTTATGCATTTAAATAGCTCAAGTCATTTGTCTTTATATAACTTCTTACTTGTGATAATCATTTACTAGAATGACTCTTTCTTTTTCCAATATAGGCATCTATTACCTTTGAAGCTGAATCAGTATTTTGACTCTGCTTGAATACCATGAAATTGGCATCTGCCAAATATTAGATCTAGGAAAAGGTTAATAAAAGTACTTACTATAAATAATTACTGTTTTGTGTATTGCCATAATGTGACTGTCACCCAAATCGTACAGAGTTCAGCTTTTAAGGAAATTTGTCCCTGCATTTTATTTTGTGTCAATATTTTCATTTCTAAGGCTTCTCATCACCTCACATCTGCGTATGTATTGTTTCTTTACACCCGGTGATTCTTCATTTTCCCTCTGACCAGCTTGTCTTCTTTTTCTCAATCTTGTCATTCTGGATTTTTATCTTTTCACAAGTGCCAAGGTCTGAAATGAAACTGTTATGTTGTTAAAGTGAAAAGGATCAATATCACTGTTGAAGAAAAGCTTTGTAATACAGTATTGCAGTATCATTTGTTTGAACTTTTAGTATGCCAGATGTTCCCTGAAATTATGATTTTAGAATTAGAGTGTTATATAGTTTAGAAATTTTCTTTCATTTTTCCTCTTTCTCTCTCTTTGAAGGTCATCATATTGGAAGATATAAACATGTGGCCCTAAAAGACCTGATATATATGCAAATATTGTTGGGTCACACAAAGATGTATGCTATTCATAGTGGAAACATGAAATTTACCAAAGAATTCAATGGCAAGTGATCAAAGTTAAAAGAATATAGATTTAGGGAAGGACTTTTGACATAGAGTAAGGTATTCTTATGTGATAAATTGTCCTGTTTATTCTAATTGGTTTCCATTTTCGCTGTAGTTTGATTTAGCATCAATTAGCACCCCCATCTCCCATCCTTTAATACAACTGCTAACATAATTATCAAACCAAACATAGTTTCTTAAAGAGTATCTGTAACACACGGGTGGCTATGTGTTGTAACTGACATGAAGAGATACAGGCATAATCTCCAGTCAAAGTGCAATGTACTACTGAAGATACTTTGACCACTCTTAGCTTAGCAGATTCAAACTCTAAGATACTCTCTCATGTTATTAATGTTGGCTGTCTGATGGGACACGAGAACTTCAAAGCTAATATTTCATGAATACTTAAACATTTTCCTAAAATCTGCTAGTTACTTAATGTGAAAGAACATTAAATCTACCTATATATCTATCTACTTACCTACCTATCAACCTATCTACCCATCTACTATTTATCAATCATCTATCTCCTAATCTCTCCTCTTATCAAACACCAGAATATACTATACTAGATGATGTTGTGACAACAAATAGCATCTCAGGGGGGCTCCAAAGGAATATGTTTCTTGTCTTCTCTCATGTATGCACATTTTAGACAAATGACAGCGCTGCCCCACATCATCAAACAAGGGCCAGGCTCACAGAGAAGTCTATCATCTCTAGGTTTACAGTAGAAAGACAACAATAACAAAAGACAAACCATGTTATGGTTTTCAAGCCATGAGCTTAAGAAAGATATTCACACTTCTGCTTATGAGACCAAAGCCACACATGAATATAACAGGTTGGGAATAAATCTTCTCTTCTCAGGGAGGTTCACTGTAAAGAATGGCTGCAGAATATGTGGCAAAAGGAATGGATTCTATCAAATATATAATATTTTGATGTGTAAGCAGTGTGCATCTAGAGTACCCTTTGTATATTTTTTTGTCTAATTTTATTGTGAAAAATTTCAAATATACACCCCCGTTGAAAGAATTGGGCAGTGAATTCTCATACACACACCACCTACATTCTACTACTAACATTTTATTATACTTATTTTGCGACATATTTATTCATGTATCATCCCTTTTTTTCTAACCAAAGTAAACTGCAGACATCAAAATATATTGCAGATATCAGTTCACTTTTCCCCAAATATTTCAGCCTGTACATCATTAATGAGAGTTTAGTATTCATACAGAGTTTTTCAAATAAAATTTATATACAATGAGGTATATGAAAATAAATATTCATTTCCTGCATTTTTATAGATGCATAAATCTGTGCAACCCCAACCCCTTTTATTATAGAACATTTCTATAGCCCTAAGAATTTCCCTCAAGCCCTATCAAGTTATTCTCAGCCTCCACTCATTTCCAGAAACCAACACTAATTTAATTCATCTTACCTATTCTAACACTTGGCATAAATTAAATAATAGAGTGAGTACCTTTTGTGTAAAGCATATTTTCATTCAGCATTCTTTTTTGATTCATCTAGTATTTTATCTATAGGTTAATTGTATGAATATACACAGTTTATTCATTCTCATGTTGATGGACATCTCATCTATGCCTTTGTTGTTGTTGTTTTTAATTTATTTTTTATTAGAGGATAATCACTTTACAATGTTGTGTTTGTTTCACCGTACAACAATGTGAATCAGCCATAGGTATACATATATTACTTCCCTCTTGAACCTACCCCTCCCAAAACCCCTTCCCAACCCTATCCCTCTAAGTAATCACAGAACACCTGGTTGAGCTCCCTGTGTTATACAGTAACTTTCCACTAGCTATCTATTTCACATGTGGTAATGTACATGTTTCAGTGCTACTCTTCTCAGTTCATCTCACCTCCTCCTTCCCCTGCTGTGTCCACAAGACTGTTCAGCTATTTCTAATATTTTAATTATTAATAAAATATTGTGAACATGTATATACAAGTCTTTTGGTGGATATAAGTTGATATTTCTTTGGGGGTAAGTTCCTATAAGGGGAATCACTGTGTCAAATAAGAAACAACCAAAAAGTTTCCTAAAGTGTTTACATTTGAAATCTCCTCTAGCAGTGTCAGAAATCTGCAGTTACTCATTAATGGCCTCACTGATACTTTTAAAATGTTACTATTTTAATGTCTGTGAAGTAGGTTCTCAGCGGAGTTTTAATTTGCATATCCCAATCGAATATCATGCTGGGGATAATTTCTTGTACTTATTGGCCATTTATAAGTCATTTTTTATGAAATGTCAAATCAAATATTGTACCAGTTGATTTTTGATTGTGTTCTTTTTCTTATCATTACTGATATGAATTCTAGAAATAGATAATTTGTCAAAACATGCCTTACAAATATTGTGTTGCTGTATGTGGCTTATATTTCATTTTCTTAGTCTTTTAGTAGTAAAAATCTTAAGTTTTGATGAGTCACACTTACCACTTATTCTTTTAAGTTTAATGTTTTTGTGTCATACCAACAATCTCTATCTGTCTCTAGGTTGTGAAGCTAATCTTCTATATTTCCTTCTAGAAGCTTTATACTTAGTGAATTTAATTTAGATCCATGATAAATTTCTTATGTTTCATGTTTGGTTTCAAGTGATTTCATGGTTCTTTTTTTTTTTTTCCAAACAAATATCTAGTTTTACAAACTAACTCATTTGCCATACAAAACAAAAATCAACTTATGGTTACAAGGGGGTGAGGGTGGAGGGATAAATTGGGAAACTGGGATTCACATATACATACTACTCTACATAAAGTAGATAATTGCTACTGCTGCTGCTAAGTCACTTCAGTCGTGTCCAACTCTGTGCGATCCCAGAGACAGTAGCCCACCAGGCTGCCCCATCCCTGGAATCCTCCAGGCAAGAACACTGGAGTGGGTTGCCATTTCCTTCTCCAATGCAGGAAAGTGAAAAGTGAAAGTGAAGTCGCTTAGTCGAGCCCAACCCTTAGCGACCCCATGGACTGCAGCCAGAATCCCGGGTCCCTGGGATTCTCCAGGCAAGAGTACTGGAGTGGGGTGCCATTAGTAACAACCTAATATACAACACAGGGAATTCTATACAGTACTCTGTAGTGATATATATGGGAAAAGGTTCTTAAAGAGTAGATACATGTATAACTGATGTACTTTGTTTTAGAGCAGAAATTAATACAACATTGTAAATCAACTGTACTCTAATAATAATTCATTTTTAAAAACCTCCTGAAATCATCTCTGCTAAGTAAATTTTCAAAAACTCAAAAAAAAAAAAAAAAATCTAGTTTTCATAGCACTAGATGTTAGAAGACCATTTCCTCCAGAAGGTAGTACCCTTTTGAAAATCAACTGGCCATATATATGTGAGATTATATTTTGATTATATTTTGAAAAAAAGTATGTGTGGGTCCTCCAAATGTGTTTTTATTTTTCACATCTATCTGGCTATTCTAAGTTCTTTGCACTTCTAACTGAAGCTTTAAAATCAACTTTATGATTTCTATCAAAAGAAAACAAAAATCTTTCTGTAATTTTGGTTGAAACTGTGCTAATACTATCAATTTCAATTTGAGGAGAAAGGACAATGTGATAGATTAAAGATAGCCACAAAATTTTTACTACTCCTCCTGTTGAGAGAGATTTGCTCCCCTTTAATCTAGGACTGGCATAAGCAGTAGAACATGGAAGCAGTGACTCAGTGTGACTTCTGTAGTTGGGTCACAAAAATATCATGAATTCTACCTGATGCCTGAGTTTCCACCTAAGGTGTCTGATCACTTTGGGAGAGTCAGCTGGACATCTTTACCTTATTACCAATTTCAGGGTAAAAATGTTCAATATTTTTCCATAGCATAATACTAGATATAGGATTGTCATATATGTTGTTTATTGTGCTTGGATGGATGATAGCTCCCCTCGCCAAAATGTCTAAATTCTAATTCCTGTGACCTGCAAATATATTATCTACATGGTAAATGAGATTACAAATATGAGTAAAGATTTGGAGATATGTAGATCATCCTGGGTTATCCAGGGGGCCCAATGCAATAAAGAAGAGTCTTCATAAGAGGGAACTGAAAGGAAGAAGGATAGGAAAAAGAATACACAGGGGCAGAAGCAGAGGTTGACGTGATGCGCTCTTAAAATGGAAGAAAGAACCATAATAAGGAATGCAGGCAGCCCTTAGAAAATGGAAAAAGACTAAAGAGCCTCTGAAGTATCCAGAAAACAATGCAGCCCTATGACACCTTGATTTTAGATTTCAGACTTTCAAATCTGTAGAAGATAATATTTTACTATTTTAAGCCAATAAATTTGTAATAATTGGTTCCAGGTGCAATGAGGAAATAATTCCAGATTTAGAATAAAAATGTTACTGCAAAATAATATTAAATCCAAATGGTAAGAGTGAGCATTGTCTTATTCCCAGTTTTAGGAGAAAGTTCTTAACATTTCACCATTAAGCATAATGAAAGATATATATACACCTTTTATCAAAATTGCAAGGAGAAATATCAATAACCTCAGATATGCAGATGATACCACACCAATGACAGAAAGCAAATAGAAACTAAAGAGCCTTTTGATGAAGGTGAAAGAGAAGAGTGAAAAAGCTGTCTTAAAAAATATTCAAAAAACTAAGATCATAGCATTCAGTCCCAACACATCACGGCAAATAGATAGGGAGAAAGTGGAAACAGTGACAGATTTTATTTTCTTGGGCTCCAAAATCACTGCAGACAGTAATTGCAGCCATGAAAGTAAAAGATGCTTGTTCCCTTGGAAGAAAAGCTATGACAAACCTAGACAGGGTATTGAAAAAGCAAAGGCGTCTCTTTGACAACAAAGGTCCATACAGTCAACGCTATGGTTTTTCCAGTAGTCATGTACAGATGTGTGAGTTGGACTATAAAGAAGGCTGAGTGCCAAAGAATTGATGCTTTCGAACTGTGGAGCTTGAGAATCCATTTGGACTGCAAGGAGATCAAACCAGTCAATCTCAAAGAAAATCAACCCTGAATATCCATTGGAAGGACTAATGCTGAAGCTCAAATACTTTGGCCACCTGATGTGAAGAGCAGACTCAATGGAAAAGATCCTGATGCTGGGAAATATGGAAGGCAGGAGAAGAGGTGTGACAGAAGACGCAATGGATGGATGGATGGACTCAGTGGGCATGAGTCTGAGCAAACTCTGGGAGATAGTGAAGGAGAGGGAAGCCTAGCGTGCAACTTAGTGACTGAATAACAATATCTTTTATCAGGTTTAGAAAGTTCTCTTCTAACTGTGAGTCTTCTCATCATAAATGGATATGAATTTTACCAAGTTGTTTTTTCCTGCATCTATTGAGATGATAATATGAACTGTATCTTTGGTTTATATAAATTTCATTGATTGGTTTTTGAACTGTATTTGGGATACATGCTTACTTATATTGTAATAGTTTTCATTTCTTTTTTCGTTTCATATGGTCCTTGTTTAAATTTGCTGATATTTTCAGGATGGTTTTTACATCTATATTCAAAAAGATATTTACCTATAACTTTTTTTTTCATCTATTTACCTTGTTTTGGTGTTAGGTTATGCCAGTGAATAAGTCAGAAATTGTTTCTTCTCCTTTATTCTGAGTTTATGTAAGGACATATATTTCTTAAATGACAGAAGAATACATCACTTAAACCATTAATCTGTAAAAATGATTATGACTATAAATTTAATTTTAAGTATAGGCCTATTCTTCTAGAGAAGGGACAGGATACCCACTCCAGTATTCTTTGGCTTCTCTTGTGGCTCAAATGGTAAAGAATCCACCCGCAATGCGGGAGACCTGGGTTTAATCCCTGAGTTGGGAAGATCCCCTGGAGAAGGGAAAGGCTACCCACTCCAGTATTCTAACCTGGAGAATTCCATGGACAGTCCATGGGATCGCAAAGAGCTGGACATAACTGGCTTTCATTTCACATAGGCCTATTCAAATTTTTATTTCCATGTGTAAATTTTAAATGTAATTCTTAAGAAATTTGCCAATTTTTACTTATTTATTAAATCTATTGCTATAAACTTTTGGGAAACAAATGGTCCTTTCATATTTTGACATGATTGGGGCTTTCAGAAGAAAAAACTACTGGCAACCTGGGTTAAAGGATCCATGAAAGGCAAACAGTCCTTGGCAGCTGTTTCTAAGTGAGAGAGGTCTCCTGAGACATTCACAGACTTGCATCCCCTTTAGCCATTTGTTTGTATTCCAAAGTGTATTGAACCTAGGAAGCTTCTCCACCTCCCCACTAGCAGGAATTGCTTAACTCTTCTGAGTTCATTCTGCCTTTCCAGAAAGAAGAGAGTTAGCTGTTGTGTCAAACATATAAGCCTCAAATTTGTATCTTTAAGCTCCTATCTTGTGTCATGGACACTTCTATACATACAGGTGATATCTGCCCTCAATGCACCACTTCATGTGGAGCTGGGGTATGGGGGACCTATCCTAAGAAGCTTTCAAAGTAAATAATAGGCATTCTCTCTGATCTGAATCCCTGTGTTTTGTCAGGATAAAAATACATACAGATGCAAAAGCTTTAACAATAGTTCTTCATACCATTCTGAGTTATATCTAGATGTGCTTTTCTTTCTGTTCACCTTACTAAGTGCTCACTGACTTGCTTGTATATCAAAAATTAATGCATTTTATTAAATGGCAAAATTCAAATACTTTTTCAATATTTGCCCAATGCCCTCCAACCACTGCCTTCTTTATTTGCCATGTTTTACAGCTGTTTACAGAAGGAGAAGTGGTTCAGAATCAGTTACTCCTTAATGGCCTGAAGGAGCATTGCAACCATGCATTTAAATACTGATGGCTCTGAAATCAATGTATTTTGTCAGATTCCCTCTTCTAATTCCCTCTTCTTTTAATACATATGGTCAATTCTCTACAAGCTAACCATATGATGTCCCACATTGGGTTAGCTCAAATTCAAAATATGAGTCCATGAATAAGCTAATTTGCTCTTCCATCAACATTCTTTCCTTTCATTCTTTGTAGCAGAGAACAGCATCACAAATCATCCATACTTCCAAGACAAATATGTGAAAATCAGTCTAAAATGCATCATTGTGGGGCTCAGAATACTGGCCCCCCAAAATGTTCACATCCTAATCTTTGGAACCCGTGAAACTGTTACCATGCACAGCAATAAAGAGCTTGAAGATATGATTTATGTAAAATTTTTTTAGGTAAGAAGATTATGGTGGATTATCCTGGTGGGTGCAGTGTACTCAAAAGGTCTTTAAAAAGCGGAAGTGAGTCATAAAGCGGAGTTCAGAGAGAGGATTTTGAAGATGCTATGTACCTGGCTTTGATGATGAAGGAAGGGGTCATGGGCCAATGGATGCAGGAGTCCTCTAGAAACTAGAGAAAGCAGAAAATAGATGCTCCCTTAGAGCCTCCAGGGAAAAACAAAACAAAACAGAGCCCTCTGTCACTTTGTGTTCAGCGCACTAAAACTGTTCCAGGCTTTGATCTCCAGAATCGTTAAGAGTAAGTGTACGTTAATTCACTAAGTGTGTAGTAATTTGTTACCGTATTAATAGAAAACTAATATAATCAACAATCTCCACCTCCTGTAGAAACTCTCACTCTCTTCCTGCCTTATCCAGTGTCACTGATTATTCAGGCTCATCCCCAGGTCTTCACTGGCCTTGATTGCTGTCTCCCTACTACCAGCTAACCCTGCAGCATCCATCCCCCAGTCGTGCCCTCCTAACTAAACTTTATGCTGCTGCTTGAGTAACATTCTATTATAATCCATTTCAGGCATTCTCTGTTTAAAACTCTCCAATGCATTATTATACTTTCAAGATAACTTCTGATCTTGAGGTCAGTACACAGACCCTTCACTTTCACACTCTTTCCTCTTTTCTGTTACTACTGGTCCACCAGCAACAGTGTTACTCCAGCACTCTGTTCTTCATCTCTCTCTACTGCATCTCATGTACAATATATCACATCTCCTAATGTGCTCACAAATATGCTTTCCTCTCTCCTCCTCTGTCTGGGATATTCCGTATCTATTATGAAAAATCAATGAATATAATATTGACATGAACAGCAAATTAATTGAATATTATGCATTTGGTATTCAGATTAAAGCATAAAAATACATTTGTTTTCTTTTTGAACCACATGTTTCTTTACACAAGGCTAAAGCCTTTGTTTGTCCATGCTGTCCTTTACTCAGTAGTCTAATGCATATTAGAAACTGGTTAAAGAGTTTATTTTAGAAATGAAACTAATGATATATACAATTCTTTCATAGCAGTGGTCATTTTCAAACCAAACCTACTTAGGAAATATTTATTAGTTTAATAATATTTATTAGTTTAACTCTCAGAATTATGAGATCATGGCTCTTCTTACTGCTCACATACTGACTTTAATTAAAGCCTTTCAGAAATGTAGTTGTTTGTTCTTCATTAAAATTTGAAAAATTTGATAAGGTCATGGTTTTCTTTAAAACTTGAAACTTCTTGTGTTGTATATAATATCTAAAGGAATAAAACTGACAATTATAACAAAGTCCTATCATAAAATTATATACAGAGGAGAGAGATCTATAACTCAGACTGAGACTCTGGAGTTGGGATGCCTGGACTCAAATCCCACCTCTGTTGTTTCCTAGCTGTGTGACCTTGGGATTGTTACCATTCTTCTCTGTGACTCTATTTCCTCATTCCTCAACAGCAATAGTAATGGTAGCTATCTCAGAGAACAATTGTGAAAATTAAACAACATTTTTAAAGTGCTTAAAACAGTGTCTCCCCATTCTAAGGACTGAAGACATGTAAGATATTTTCTTTATATGTTTATTAGCTGTTTATTATCCTCAGGGGTTTCCCTTGTGGCCTAGTGGTAAAGAATCTGCCTGTAATTCAGATCACTTGCGACACAGGTGGTACGAGTTCGATCCCTGCATCGGGAAAATCCCCTGGTGAAGGAAATGGCAAACTGCTCCAGAATTCCATCTGAGAAGTCTCATGGACAGAGGAGCCTGGCAGGCTGTAGTCCATGGGTTGCAAGAGTTGGACATCACTTAGTGACTAAACCATCAACCACCAGCTTCACCTTATAAGGAATGTTTCTTTCTCTTGCAGTATCTTTCTCTGATTTTTCTGATAAAACATGAAAAAGCTTAGCTGGGAACTCAGAAGTCCCTGACATTCAGTTAATATGACAGGTTAAGAGGAAGGATTTCTTTACAAAACCAAACTTTCTATCTGATCTATACAGAGCATCATACATTTGCTGTGAGGGTATTAAAGCCTTCCCCACTTGACAAATGAAATTTCATATGCATCATAGATTTACAAGGTAAAGGTTGTTGAGATTTACAACTAGAAGCCTCAAAATGTAACTTTCTTCTCCAGGAAGTTATTTTTTTCCTTTACTTTATTAGAAATACCTAATAAAGAGAAACTTTTATATACCTAAATCAAAATGTCAACACTTTCTCAAAGGTCTATGAATGCTATAGTCTGGTACAGAGGCATTCAGATAAATTTTTCAACACCTAAATATATATCTTAACTTTGGGTAACTACAGTTGCATTAGTGAAGAGAGTTTTATGTTTTAAAAAATTATGATGGGTAATAGTTTTAGGAGCCCTATAATTTACTGCTTCACAGAATATAATTTTTAGAGAATACCACCTACTATACTTTATGTGGAGAAATAACATATTTGAAGGTCAATTCTGTAATTTATAGTAAGAGAAAAAATGACTTACTATATTAGATTTCCCCATTTGATTCTAGGCATACCTCCTCGAGACACCTAAGACAGAATTATAGTTCAGGGAGAGCTATGCCTAATTACAGCTCTCGGTCAGAATGTCCATATTTTAACCAATAAAGTGACCTGCAATTGGGTCCATGTCTCAGCTCCTGCATTATTGGCACGGCAACTTTCCCAAATATATCCAGTGAACCACTCCAGTTTCTCTCTAGCATATTTTATATGTGGTATTAACTTCAATATTTTTATTATATTATCAAAATTACCACCAGTAGAACAGTTTGAAATGAGAGTTCTTACTAATGGTAGCTTCTACTTTTAGACATTAAAAAAGTTATTTAAAAAAACTCATGTGTGTAATGTGCAGACTAAAAGAATATCTCATTATATTTTCACAAAATCTGATTTTAGAGAAGAAATACATTATGAAAGATAAGGTCACTGTTTTTTCTCCTTGCCTCTGTGCCATTCTCTCTCACCCTTTGAGAGGCATTGACAACAAAAATTATGTATGAAAACTTCTATACTGTTTTGATAATTTGAGGCCCACAAATAAATACAACCAATTTATTAGACTATTTTATTTTTTTATTATTGTTAAATTTATTTTTTTAATTACAATACTATATTTGTTTTGCCATACATTGACACAAATCGGCCATAGGTGAACACAATCTCCCAATGCCGAAGCCCCCTTCCACCTCCCACCCCACATCCTCTACTTGAATCATCCTGTGCATCAGCCCCATGCATCCTGCATCCTACATTGAACATAGATTGGCGCTTCATTTCTTACAAGAAAATATACATGTTTCATTGCCATTCTCCCAAACCATCCCACCCTTTCCCTCTCCCTCAGAGTCCAAAATTCCACTCTATACCTCTGTGTCTCTTTGTTGTCTCACATATAGGGTCAAGAATATACAATGGAGTAAAGAGAGTCTCTTTAACAGGTGGTGCTGGGAAAACTGGTCAAACACTTGTAAAAGAATGAAACTAGACCTCTTTCTAACACCATACACAAAAACAAACTCAAAATGGATTAAAGATCTAAATGTAAGACCAGAAACTATAAAACTCCTAGAGGAGAACATAGGCAAAACACTCTCCGACATAAATCACAGCAGGATCCTCTATGATCCAACTCCCAGTATACTGGAAATAAAAGCAAAGATAAACAAATGGGATCTAATTAAAATTAAAAGCTTCTGCACAACAAAGGAAACTATAAGCAAGGTGAAAAGACAGCCTTCTGAATGGGAGAAAACAATATTAGACTATTTTAAAAGTATCATGTAAATTCTGTTAGAATGTATATATCATTCCACAGTAGATTTTCTTTTCATGTAAACACTATGTTTCTGAAAACTATTCAAACTGAAAAAATCATCTAATCAACTCATTCTGCTTTTGCTAAAACAGAAAAAAATAAAAACAAAAAACTTTGCATTGCTTATATAAGATTGATAATTTGGATGACAGAATTCTCATCTGAAACCATGAATCCCAGAAGGATGTACACAACATGTGTCAAGTTACAAAAGAAAAGAACTGTCCACCACCACTGCTTTATTCCATGATTTCATGATACACAAGTATACATTTTTGAATTCTCTGTACCACTGATCCATTCATCTTTTTCTCTTTCAGTATGTCACAACTTTAATTATCCAGCTTTATAAAAAGAGTTCATATCTGTAAATCAATTCTCCCTTGTTTTTTTAATATTTGTACTATATTTATACTTCTATATAAAGTTCTATAATCAAGTTGTCAACTTCTATTAACACTTGTTGGAGCTTTGACTAGAATAGTGATAATTTCAACATGGTGAATTTTCTCACCAATGAAAATACTATGGCTTTTCTTTAATTTAGGACATATTTTTATATCTTTTAAATAATACTTTGTTTTTTCTATAAAAATTTTACTTATCTTTTTGAAATTTATTTGTAAAAACCATAAATCTGTTGTGTCTCCAGTGAGGCTCAGTTTGTAATACCTTTCATTGTATGAATATCTCTTATATAGTGAACATGATTTAAACACTGATTTGTGTATGTCACACAAAACAAGCCATAAATGCAATGAGCCCCCTGCTTAATCAAAAAGGTATGATTTTATTACAACACAAGACAAAATTGAGAGCATGTGACTTACTGAGAAACAATATGTTAACTGTAGTCAATATAGAAGTGTTTAAAGATTATTTTGATTGTACTAATATCATTATCCTTAGAAATGTAATATCGTTTGAAGCTTGTTTGCATTTAGTGCACACACACACACACACACACATATACACACACATAGACATATATATAGATCGTCCCTTGTAGCTCAATCGGTAAAGAATCTGCCTGCAATGCAGGAGATCCAGGTTCAATCCCTGGGTCAGAAAGGTCCCCTGGAGAAGGAAATGGCAAGTCACTCTAGTATTCTTGCCTGGAGAATCCCATGGACAGAGGAGCCTGGCAGGCTATAGTCCATAGGGTCACAAGAGTCAGACACAACTTAGTGATTAAACCACCAGCAGACATATATATACATGTATATTACATATACATATGTATCCACATATATTACATATATTTGTTATATTTTGATCCAGGAATTTACTCATTGATAGAGCACCTTGCTGAAGTTAAAAGTGATAGAGGAAACAGATGAAGTAAAATTTTTGATGTATATACTGCTGATACTTAGGGCAACAGATGTTGTGTTTGATGGTAACCTTTGGGTAAGTACATTATACTCACATTCCTCTAACTTTCTAATACATGCAGACATCCATGTTAAAGACATCCATATCTATCCCAACTATTGGAAATAAAAGCCATTTTTACCACTTGAGAATATGGAAAAACTTACTAAGAACAATCTTAAGTAAATTTTAGGCAAGCAATCAGAATTGCCTAATCAACTACTGGAGAAAAAATTTGTCATTATTATACTTCTGAATCAGTGTCAGATTACTGATTTGGTAATGTAAATTCTATTAGAATGTGTATGTTGGAATCATGGACAGATTTTATTTTGGAGGGCTCCAAAATCACGTGGTCAGTGACTGCAGCCATGAAATTACAAGAAGCTTGCTGCTTGGAAGTAAAGCTATGACCAACCTAGAGACCATACAGCATATTGAAAAGCAGAAACATCACTTTACCTACAAAGATCCATATAGTCAAAGTTATGGCTTTCCCAGTAAAGAAATGGACCATAAATTAGGCCAAGTGCCGAAAATTGATACTTTGGAATTGTGGTGCTGAAGAAGACTCTTGAGAGCCCCTTGGACAGCAAGGAAATCAAACCAGTCAATCCTAAAGGAAACGAGATGGCTGGATGGCATCACTGAATTAATGGACATGAGTTTGAGCAAATTCTGGGAGATAGTGAAGGACAGGGAAGTCTGGCATGCTGCATTCTGTAGGGTCAAAAAAACTGGACACAGCTTAGCAACTGAACAATACTTGGGACTGCTCCCCTTGAAATCTGTAAATTGTTAGCAAAAGAAAAATGGCTTAAAAGCCCCTTTCCTCTTTCACCATTTACACACACACTAAAACAACTTAATGTAACCACTGAAGGTTATGTGTGGCTATATATCTCAGCCATTTTTCTTAGGATTGTTAATTTGAATTTTTTTGCTATATTGGTATCATCTATGTCTTGTGAAAAAATGATATTTACAAGGTTTGGACCTTTGTTTTAAGTACAGTGTGAAATAGGTGATATTTTAGTTTACTTAAACTTTTTAACAATTAAAGAAAGATAAAGAAAATAACTTCTGTTGAGCAACTATTTTGTGCCCAGTAGCTGCATCAATACTGAAAAGAAGGTTGCAAAATTATTTCTCTTTGCAAAAGAGAAAAAGAAGACCATGAGTTAACATTATCAAGTCCACATAATCAATGAGGAATAGGATAAGGAATTAAAAGCAGATCTCTCTAACTCAAGTATCCATGTTCATTCCATTTTAAAGACTCCATTTTAACAACTCTATTTAATGATTCTAGAGGTTTTTAGAAATTTGGAAATGTGTTTAGGTTGTCAAAATGTTTAGGAATCATGAGTTATTGTTGGCATTTTATTTAATGGGTGATGTTCTAGGATAGTATCTAGACAGCCTGCAATATTAAGACAATCTTACAGAATAAAGAAATGACTTGTGTATTCTGTGATTTGAAAGTTTCCCTAGAGATTACCATAGAAAAAACAATCTACTAATAATTTTTATAAAACTCAAACCTAACTGTTTTATATATAAACAGAAAGATTTTTTAATATATATTGAATTTTTCCATAAATGCACATTCTGGATAATTCAAACAGAAGATTAAAATTTGTTTTTTTGAGAGATTTCCCAAGAGCTACCTGCCATTTAAAAAATCTTTTCACTCAAGATATTGATGGTTATGGTAGTGAAGTTACCAGTATCACTTAAGTCACACATTATAGTCTGCAACAATCATTCATATAGTCATGCCCTTATTTGGTTCTCATATTGCAATGTTAAATATTTTTTTAAAAGTCAAAATACTCTGGTTATTATTTTCCTCTTTCTAAATACAACCTTATTTATTATGAAATCTTTGCAAGCATTCAGGTATATCATTATGCCACCTAGTGTAGTTAATCCTTTGTATTCTAATAATGAAACACAGGGACCTTCACTCACACGCAGTTTGCAGGCTTAGGCCGGAAAAAGTCACACACCTTGAGGAGTAGGGTGGGATCTGTTTGTTTGAGAAAACTGTACGCAGGTCAGGAAGCAACAGTTAGAACTGGACATGGAATAACAGACTGGTTCCAAATAGGAAAAGGAATGTGCCAAGGCTATATATTGTCACTCTGCTTATTTCACTTACATGCAAAGTACATCATGAAAACACTGGGCTGGAGGAAGCACAAGCTGAAATCGATTGCTGGGAGAAATATCAATAACCTCAGATATACAGATGACACAACCCTTATGGCAGAAAGCAAAGAACTAAAGAGCCTCTTGATGAAAGTGAAAGAGGAGAGTGAAGACGGCTTAAAGCTCAACATTCAGAAAACGAAGATCATGGCATCTAGTCCCATCACTTAATGGCAAATAGATGGGGAAACAGTGGAAATAGCGGCTGATTTTATTTTTCTGGGCTCCAAAATCACTGCAGACAGTGATTGCAGCCATGAAATTAAAAGACGCTTACTCCTTGGAAGGAAAGTTATGACCAATCTAGACAACATATTAAAAAGCAGAGACATTACCTTGTTAACAAAGGTCCATCTAGTCAAGACTGGTTTGTCCAGTGGTCATGTATGGATGTGAGAGTTGGACTATAAAGAAAGCTGAGCGCTGAAGAATTGATGCTTTTGAACTGTGGTGTTGGAGAAGACTCTTGAGTCCCTTGGACTGTAAGGAGGAGATCCAACCAGTCCGTCCTAGGGGAGATCGGTCCTGGGTGTTCATTGGAAGGACTGATACTGAAGCTGAAACTCCAATACTTTGGCCACCTGATGTGAAGGACTGACTCACTGGAAAAGACCCTGTTTCTGGGAAAGATTGAGGGCAGGAGGAGAAGGGGAAGACAGAGAATGAAATGGTTGGATGGCATCACCGACTCAATGGATGTGGGTTTGGGTGGACTCCGGACGTTGGTGATGGACAGGGAGGCCTGGTGCTCGGGGGTTCATGAGGTCGGAAAGAGTCGGACACCACTGAGCAACTGAACTAAACTGAATGAAACACATTGTAAATTATTTCCTTTATATTATTAGACCACTGTACTGACATTTTAAGGTGATATGGGAAGACGGTTAAGTACTGTGAGTTTCATTCAAGACATTAAAGGCATCATGGGTTTTTAAGTGATTCAGATTTAATATTTACATCACAATGTAAATTTTAAAAATTTCCAGGATTAAAAAGTGAGTGTAAGTATAGAACATATGTTAAAAAGGATTCACCAGGGTAGTGTGGTTGTTAAGAGTGCTTCTTCAAAATACATTCTACCTTCCCTACATTGTTAAATATTTCAAAGTTTAAAGAATTTTACCTGTTAGGCTATTCTTTGAATTGAAATTATGGGAATATCATTTCCTTAATGGTGACTGATTCAAGAATAAGCACGCAGACAATTTCTGACCAGTAATATTTAAAGGTAATATTGCTGTAGACTATTGGGAAAGTCCTTTCCTATTTTTAAACAGAGACTTCAGATATTTCTCTCCAGTGCTAGATTTAAACAAAGGGCAAATATCCCTGCTGATGCAGAAAACTACTAGAGGAATCAGAGCCATGGAAACATCAACCCTTTGGTCATCAGAGAGAATAGAGATTCCTTAATGACACTGTTGATTTTAAAGCGTCTACAAATCCTGATGCATATACACCCTGTGTGTGTGTACATATATTTTTTTTTTTTTTTCAAATGAGAAAGCATTTTTCTCTATATTTCAAAGTTCACTTCTTATTCAAGTACAGTGTATGTATAGGAGTATCAGTTCAGTTCAGTTGCTCAGTCGTGTCAGACTCTTTGTGACCCCATGAATCGCAGCACACCAGGCCTCCCTGTCCATCACCAACTCCTGGAGTTCACTCAGACTCGCATCCATCGAGTCAGTGATGCCATCCAGCTATCTCATCCTTGGCCGTCCCCTTCTCCTCCTGCCCCCAATCCCTCCCAGCATCAGAGTCTATTCCAATGAGTCAACTCTTCGCATGAGGTGGCCAAAGTACTGGAGTTTCAGCTTCAGCATCATTCCTTCCAAAGAAATCCCAGGGCTGTTCTCCTTCAGAATGGACTGGTTGGAACTTGTTGCAGTCCAAGGGACTCTCAAGAGTCTTCTCCAACACCACAGTTCAAAAGCATCAATTCTTCGGCACTCAGCTTTCTTCACAGTCCAACTCTCACATCCGTACATGATTACTGGAAAAACCGTAGCCTTGACTAGATGGACCTTAGTCAGCAAAGTAATGTCTCTGCTTTTGAATATGCTATTTAGGTTGGTCATAACTTTCATGTCTTAATTTATAGCTGTTTTCTATTTTCCCTCATTCCTTCCTCTCAAAGAGAAAAATCTCACATGTCCTTAATATTTTTCCAACACTGGCTTACCTCCCTTTATATCAAAGAGAAAGTAGCCCCCAGGTTTAGGCTCTTCAGCTGGCAAGTCTTTCAAAAGTAAACACACCCATGCAACTAGCATCCAGATGAAGAAATAAAACCTTTCCAGCAGCCAAGAACTTCCTTTAACTTCCAAGTAACTTCTCCCAGTTACTACTCTCACAAAGTTACCACTGTTATGCCTCATTGGAAAGGTTGATGCCAAAGCTGAAGCTCCAACACTTTAGTACCTGATGTGAAGAACTGACTCATTGGACAAGATCCTGATGCTGGGGAAGATTGAAGGCAGGAGGAGAAGGGGATGACAGGGGATAAGACAGTTCGATGGCATCACTGACTCAATGGACATGAGTTTGAGTAAGCTCTGGGAGTTGGTGATAAGACAACCAAGGGCCAGTATGCTGCAGTCTGTGGGGCCACAGAGTCAGACACAACTGAGTTACTGAACAACAAAAATCACGCCCTCTAACTTCTTACACTAATTTACACCAATTTAAAGTGACTTACTACTGTAAGTGACTAATTTACTGTAAGTGTAATGCTCTTCTGTGTACACTTAAGTGCAAAGCTGCTTTTTCTCAACTTTATTTTTGTAGGATGCATCTATGATTAGTATGTAGCTATGGTTCAGCCTTTTTCATTGTTATGTAATATGCCATTATATTTTAATCCGTCCTACTGTTGGTGGATATTTGTTTTGTTTTTCAGTTTCTGATTATTATGACTAGCTCTGTGACCATCCTTGATGAATATATGTAAGCAGTTTGGTTCAATATATACTTAGGAAGGTAATACATAGGATATTCATATGCTTAGTTTTTTTTTAATTTAATTTTTACTTTATTCTACTTTACAATAATGTATTGGTTTTGCCATACATTGACATGAATCCGCCACGGGTGTATACGAGCTCCCAATCCTGAGTCCCCATCCCACCTCCCACCCCATATCATCTCTCTGAATCATCCCCGTGAACTAGCCCCAAGCATCCCGTATCCTATATCGGACATAGACTGGCCCTTGGTTTCTTATATGATAGTATACATGTTTCAATGCCATTCTCCCAAATCATCCCACCCTCTCCCTCTCCCTCAGAGGCCAAAAGTCCATTCTATACCTCTGTGTCTCTTTTCTTGTCTCGTATACAGGGTCATCATTACTATCTTTCTAAATTCCATGTATATGTGTCAGTATACTGTATTGGTATTTTTCTTTCTGGCTTACTTCACTCTGTATAATCGGCTCCAGTTTCATCCATCTCATTAGAACTGATTCAAATGTATTCTTTTTAAGGGCTGAGTAATACTCCATTGTGTATATGTACCACAGCTTTTCTTTTTTTTTTTTTTGCCTTTCAGTAGTTGTTAATTTTATTTTATTTTTTTCCCTTTTTTAAAATTTTACTTTGACTTTATTCTACTTTACAATACTGTATTGGTTTTGCCATACATTGACATGAATCAGCCACAGGTGTACACCAGCTCCCAATCCTGAAATCCCCTCCCACCTCCTACCCCATTTCATCTCCTTGGATCACCCCCATGCACCAGCCCCAGGCATCCTGTATCCTGTATCAAACATAGACTGGCATTTCATTTCTTACATGATAGTATACATGTTTCAGTGCCATTCCCCTAAATTATCCCACCCTCTCCCTCTCTCTCAGAGGCCAAAAGTCTGTTCTATACCTTTGTGTCTCTTTTGTTGTCTCACATAGAGGGTCATCATTACTATCTTTCTAAATTCCTTATATATGTGTCAGTATACTGTATTGGTGTTTTTCTTTCTGGCTTACTTCACTCTGTATAATCGGCTCCAGTTTCATCCATCTCATTAGAACTGAGTCAAATTTATTCTTTTTAAGGGCTGAGTAATACTCCATTGTGTATATGTACCACCGCTTTCTTATCCATTCATCTGCTGATGGACATCTAGGAGGTTTCCATGTCCTGGCTATTATAAACAGTGCTGCAATGAACATTGGGGTACATGTGTCTCTTTCAGTTCTGGCTTCCTTGGTGTGTATGCCCAGAAGGGGGATTGCTGGGTCATAAGGCAGTTCTATTTGCAATTTTTAAGGAATCTCCACACTGTTTTCCATAGTGGCTGTACTAGTTTGCATTCCCACCAGCAGTGTAAGAGGGTTCCCTTTTCTCCACATCCTCTCCAGCATTTATTGCTTGTAGACTTTTGGATCACAGCCATTCTGACTGGTGTGAAATGGTACCTCGTTGTGGTCTTGATTTGCATTTCTCTGATAATGAGTGATGTTGAACATCTTTTCATGTGTTTGTTAGCCATCCGTATGTCTTCTTTGGAGAAATGCCTATTTAGTTCTTTGGCCCATTTTTTGATTGGATCATTTATTTTTCTGGAATTGAGCTGCATAAGTTGCTTGTATATTTTTGAGATGAGTTGTTTGTCAGTTGCTTCATTTGCTATTGTTTTTTCCCATTCAGAAGGCTATCTTTTCACCTTACTTATAGTTTCCTTTGTTGTGCAGAAGTTTTTAATTTTAATTAGATCCCATTTGTTTATTTTTGCTTTTATTTTCAGTATTTTGGGAGGTGGATCATAAATCCTGCTGTGATTTATGTCAGAGAGTGTTTTGCCTATGTTTTCCTCTAGGAGTTTTATAGTTTCTGGTCTTACATTTAGATCTTTAATCCATTTTGAGTTTATTTTTGTGTATGGCATTAAAAGTGTTCTATTTTCATTCTTTTACAAGTGGTTGACCAGTTTTCCCATCACCAATTGTTAAAGGGATTGTCTTTACTCCATTGTATATTCTTGCCTCCTTTGTCAAAGATAAGGTGTCCATAGGTGTGTGGATTTATCTCTGGGCTTTCTATTTTGTTCCATTGATCTAGATTTCTGTCTTTGTGCCAGTACCATACTGTCTTAATGACTGTGGCTTTGTAGTAGAGCCTGAAATCAGGCAAGTTGATTCCTCCAGTTCCATTCTTCTTTCTCAAGATTGCTTTGGCTATTGGAGATTTTTTTGTATTTCCATACAAATCTTGAAATTATTTGATCTAGTTCTGTGAAAAATACTGCTGGTAGCTTGATAGGGATTGCATTGAATCTGTAGATTGCTTTGGGTAGTATACTCATTTTCACTATATTGATTCTTCTGATCCATGAACATGGTATATTTCTCCACCTATTAGTGTCCTCTTTGATTTCTTTCATCAATGTTTTATAGTTTTTGATATACAGGTCTTTAGTTTCTTTAGGTAGGTACATTCCTAAGTATTTTATTCTTTTGGTTGCAATGGTGAATGGAATTGTTTCCTTAATTTCTTTTTCTACTTTCTCATTATTAGTTTATTACTTTTTTTATTGAAGAGTAATTACTTTACAGAATTTTGCTCTTTTCTGTCAAGCCTCTGCATGAATCAGCCATAGGTATACATATATCCACTCCTTTTTAACTTCCCTCCCATCTCCCTCCCCATATGCTCAGTTTCATTAAGTACTGCTACATAGTTTTTCAAAATGTTGGTATAAACTTTTTTTCTCCTAGCAGAGTTTGAAAGTTCCAAAGTTCTACATCCTCACTGACATTTGGATTCATCAGTTTTTCTATTTTAGTTCCTCTGATGGATTTATATTTGTAATTCATTAACTTAATTCACATTTCTAATGACTACTGAAGAAGAATACATTTCATATGTTCACACAAACCCCCTTTTATAATGTTCAAACCATCTATTTTCCTAATTATCTCATTTTGTATTTTTCCCCTAATTTATTTGTAGGGATTTTTTAATTTGTTTATTTTTTATTGAAGAATAATTGTCTTATAGAATTTTGCTGTTTTCTGTCAAACCTTAACATGGATCAACCATAGGCATACGTATACAAATTCCTGTTGGCTATCTATTTTATATGTGCTAATTAAGTTTCCATGTCACTCTTTCCACATATCTCACCCTCTCCTCCTCTCTTTCCATGTCCACAAGTCTATTCTCTATGCCTGTTTCTCCACTGCTGCCCTGTAAGTAAATTATTCAGTAACATTTTTCTATATCCTGTATATATGTGTTAGAATACAGTATTTATCTTTCTCTTTATGACTTACTCTACTCTGTATAATAAGTTCTAGGTTCATCCATCTCATCAGAACTGACTCAAAGGTGTTCCTTTTATGGCTGAGTAATATTCCCTGCATATATGTACCACAACTTCTATATCTATTCATCTGTCAAAGGACATCTAGGGTGCTTCCATGTTCTAGCTATTGTAAATAGTGTTCAAATGAAAAATGGGATATGTGTATTTTTTTCACTTTTGGTTTCCTCAGGGAATATTCCTAGGACTGGGATTGCTGGGTCATATGGTAGTTTTATTCCTAGATTTTAGGAATTTCCATACCATCTTCCATAGTGGCTATATCAATTTACATTCCCACCAATAGTGCAAGAGTGTTCCCTTTTGTCCACACCCTCTCCAGCATTTATTTGTAGAATTTTTGATGATGTCTGTTCTGACTAGTGTGAGGTGATATCGCACTGTAGTTTTGATCTGCATTTCTCAAGGTTGTATATTGTCATCCTGTTTATTTAACTTCTATGCTGAGTACATCATGAGCAAAGCTGGTCTGGATGAAGCACAAGTGAAATCAAGATTTCCCAGGAGAAATATCAATAATCTCAGATATGCAGATGACACCACCCTTATGGCAGAAAGTGAAGAACTAAAGAGCCTCTTGAATAAAGTGAAAGAGGAAAGTGAAAAGTTGGCTTAAAGCTCAACATTCAGAAAACTAAGATCATGGCATCTGGTCCCATCACTTCATGGCAAATAGATGGGGAAACAGTGTCAGACTTTATTTTGGGGGCTCGAAAATCACTGCAGATGATGACTGCAGCCATGAAATTTTAAAAACGCTTGCTCCTTGGAAGAAAAGCTATGACCAACCTAGACTGCATAGTAAAAAGCAGAGACATTACTTGGCCAACAAAGGGCCATCTAGTCAAAGCTATAGCTTTTCCAGTAGTCTTGTATGGATGTAAGAGGTGGATTATAAAGAAAGCTGAGTGCTGAAGAATTGATGCTTTTGAACTGTGGTGTGGGAGAAGACTCTTAAGAGTCCCTTGGATTGCAAGGAAATCAAACTAGCCCGTCCTAAAGGAAATCAGTCCTGAATATTCATTGGAAGGACTGATATTGAAGATGAAATTCCAATATTTTAGCCACCTGATGCAAAGAACTGACTCGTTTGAAAAGACCCTGTTGCTAGGAAAGATTGAAGGTGGGAGGAGAAGGGGACAACAGAGGATGAGGTGGTTGGATGGCATCACTGACTCAATGCACATAAGTTTGAGTAAACTCCAGGAGTTGGTGATGAATAGGGAGGCCTGGTGTGCTGCAGTCCATGGGGTTGCTAAGAGTTGGACATGACTAAGTGACTGAACTGAATAATGAGCAGTGTTGAGCATCTTTTCATGCTTGTTGGCCATCTGTATGTCTTCTTTGGAGAAATGGTCTGTTTAGGTCTTTTTCCCACTTTTTAATTGGGCTGTTTGTTTTCATGGTATTGAGTTGTATTAGCTGCTCGTATATTTTGGAAATTAATCCTTTGTCAGTTGTTTCACTGGCTATTATTTTCTCCCATTCTGAGGGTTGTCTCTTCACCTGCTTAGTGTTTCCTTTGCTGTGCAAAAGCTTTTAAGTTTAATCAGGTCCCAATTGCTTACTTTTCTTTTTATTTCCATTACTCTAGGAGGTGGGTCATAGAGGATCTTGCTTTGATTTATGACATCAAGTGTTCTGCCTATGCTTTCCTCTAAGAGTTTTCTAATTTTTGGTCTTACATTTAGGTCTTTAAACCACTTTGAGTTTATCTTTTTATATGGTGTTAGGAAGTGTTCTAATTTCATTCTTTTACATGTAGCTGTCCAGTTTTCCAATTATCATTTATTGAAGAGGCTGTCTTTGCCCCATTGTATAGTCTTGCCTCCTTTGTCAAAAGTAAGGTACCCATCTGTGCATGCGTTTATTTCTGGGCATTCTATCTTGTTCTATTGGTCTATATTGCTGGGTTTTGTGCCAGCACCATACTGTCTTGATGACTGTAGCTCTGTATTATAATCTGAAGTCAGAAATGTTGATAATCTGAAGTTAGAAATGTTGATTCCTCCAGCTCCATTCTTTTTCAGACTGCTTTGGCTATTCGGGGTCTTTTGTGTTTCTGTGTGAATTGTGAAGTTGTTTGTTCTACTTCTGTGAAAAATATCATTAGTAACTTGATAGGGGTTGCACTGAATCTGCAGATTGTGTTTGGTGTAGTCATTTTCACAATATTGATTCTTCCTACCCAAGAACATGGAATATCTCTCCATCTGTTTATGTCATATTTCATTTCTTAAATCAGTGTCTTAGAATTTTTGTGTACAATTCTTTTGTCTCCTTAGGTAAGTTTATTCCTAGATATTTAATTTTTTTTGTTGCAATGGTGAATGGGATTGATTCCTTAATTTCTCTTTCTGAATTTTCATTGTTAGTATGTGTATTGATTTTGTATCTTGCAACTTCGCTAAGTTCACTGATTAGCTCTAGTAATTTCCTGATACTATCTTTAGGGTACTCTTTGTGCAGTATCATCTCATCTGCAAACAATGAGAGCTTTATTTCTTCTTTTCCAATCTGGATTCCTTTTATTTCTTTTTCTTCTCTGATTGCTGTAGCCAGGACTTCCAAAACTATATTGAATAATAGTGGTGAAAATGGACACCCTTGTCTTGTTCCTGATCTTAGTGGGAATGCTTTCAGTTTTTCACCAATGAGAATAATGTGTGCTATAGGTTTATCTTATATGCCCTTTGCTATGTTGAGGTATGTTCCTTCCATGCCCATTTTTTTAAAGAGTTTTAGTAATAAATGGATGCTGAATTTTGTCAAAGGCTTTTTCTGCATCTATTGCAATTATCATATGGTTTTTATCTTTCAATTTGTTAATATGGTATATCACATCAACTGATTTTCATATATTGAAGAATCCTTGCACCCCTGGAATAAACCCAACTTGATCATGGTGTATGAGCTTTGTGATCTGTTTCTGAATTCTGTTTACTAAAATTTTGTTGATGATTTTTGTGTATATGTTCATCAGTGATATTGGCCTATAGTTTTCTTTTTTTGGTGTTGTCTTTCTCTGGTTTTGGTATCAGGGTGATGGTGGCCTTGTAGAATGAGTTTGGAAGTGTTCCTTCCTCTGCAATTTTTGAAAGAGTTTTAGATGGATAGGCATTAGCTCTTCTCTAAATGTTTGATAGATTTCTCCTGTTAAGTCATCTGGTCCTGGGCTTCTGTTTTTGGGGAATTTTTTTATCACAGCTTCAATTTCAGGGCTTGTAATTGAGTTGTTTATAATTTCTATTTATTCCTGGTTCCATCTTTGAAAATTGAACTTTTCTAAGCATCTGTCCATTTCTTCCAGGTTATCCATTTTATTGCCATACAGTTGTTCATAATAGTCTCTTATAATCCTTTGTATTTCTGCATTGTCTGTTGTAACCTCTCCTTTTCATTTCTAATTTTGTTGATTTGATTCTTCTCTCTTTTTTTCTTGAAGAGTCTGGAAAAACGATTGTCAATTTTGTTTATCTTCTCCAAGGACCAGCTTTTAGTTTTATTAATTTTTACTCTGCTGCTTTCTTTTCATTTATTTCTGCTTGTATCTTTATGATTTCTTTCCTTCCACAAATTCTGTTTGGGTTTTTTTTTTTGGTTCTTCTTTTTCCAGTTGTTTTAGGTGTAAAGTTAAGGTGTCTATTTGATGTTTTTCTTGTTTCTTGAGGTAGGATTATATTGCTGTAAACTTCCCTTTTAGAACTGCTTTTGCCACATCCCATAGGTTTTGAGTTATCATGTTTTCACTGTCATTTGTGTCTAGAAATTTATTTCCCTTTTGATTTCTTCAGTAACCTGTTGATTATTTAAAAACATATTGTATAATCTCCATGTGTCTGTGTTTCTAACAGTTTTTTTTTCCCCCTTTAAATTGATATCTAGTCTCATGGTGTTGTGGTCAGAGAAGATGCTGGATATGATTTCAATTTTCTTCAATTTACTGAGGTTTGATTTGTGACCCAAGATGTGTTCTATCCTGGAAAACGTTCCATGTGCACTGGAGAAGGTGTATGCTTCTGCATTTGGATGGAATGTCCTGAAGATATCGATGAGATCATCTCATCTAATATATTAAGACTTGTGATTCCTTATTAATTTTCTGTTTTGATGATCTGTCCATTGGTGTGAGTGGGTGTTAACATCTCCTACTATTATTGTGTTACTCTCAATTTCTCCTTTTATGTCTGTTAATATTTGTCTTATGTATTGATGTACTCCTATGTTGGGTGCATAGATATTTACAATTGTTACGTCTTCCTCTAGGACTGATCCCTTGATCATTCTGTAGTGTCTTTCCTTATTTCTTGTAATCTTCTTTAAGGTCTGTTTTGTCTGATATGAGGATTGCTACTCCAGCTTTCTTTAGCTTCCCATTTGCATGGAATATATTTTTCATCCTCTCACTTTCAGTCTATATATGTCTTTAGGTCTGAAGTGGGTTTTTTGTAGAAAGCATATATGGATCTTGTTTTTGTATCCATTCAGCCAGTCTGTGTCTTTTGGCTGGAGCATTTAATACATTTACATTTACAGTAATTATTGATATAAATATGTTCCTACTGCCATTGTCTTAATTGTTTGGGGTTGATTGGCTATATAAGCCCCTTTAACATTTGTTGTAAAGCTGGTTTGGTGCTACTGAATTCTCTTAATTTTTGCTTATCTAAAAAGCTTTTATTTCTCCATCAATTTTGAATGAGATCCTTGCTGGGTATAATAGTCTTGGTTGTAGATTTTTCCACTTACTTACTTTAAATATATCCTACCATTCCCTTTTGGCCTGCAGAGTTTCTGCTGAAAGACCAGCTGTTAAATGTATGGGGTTTCCTTTGTATGTTATTTGTTTCTTCTCCTTTGCTGCTTTTAATATTCTTTCTTTGTGATTACTATTTCTTAGTTTAATTAGTGTGTGTTTTGGCATGTTTCTCCTTGGCTTTACCCTGTATGGGGCTCTTTGTGCCACTTGACTATTTCCTTTTCCATGTTGGGGAATTTTTCAACTATAATCTCTTCAAAAAAATTGTCATACCCTTTCTTTTTCTCTTCTTCTGGGACCCCTATAATTTGAATGTTGGCGCATTTGATATTGTCCCAGAGGTCTCCGAGACTATACTCAGTTCTTTTCATTCTTTCTACTTTATTCTGCTCTTCAGCAGTTATTTTCACCATTTATCTTCCAGCTCACTGACTGGTTCTTCTGCTTCAGCTATTCTGCTATTGATTCCTTCCAGAGTATTTTTAATTTCAGTAATTGTGTTGTTTCTCTCTGTATGTTTATTCTTTAATTCTTCTAAGTCTTTGTTAATTGATTCTTGCATTTTCTCCATTTTGTTTTCAAGGTTTTGATCACTTTGGGTATCATTATTTTGAATTATTTTTAGGTAGTTTGCCTATTTCCTCTTGATTTGTTTGGACTTGTGTGTTTCTAATTTATTCCTTTGTGTAGTATTTCTCTACTTTTTCATTATTTTTTTAACTTGCCTTTGAGGTCTCCTTTTCCCAGGCTTCAAGGGTGAATTCTCTCTTCCTTTTGATTTCTGCCCTCCTAAAGTTGGTTCAGTGGTTTTTGTAAGCTTCATATCTGGTTAGATTTGTGCTGAGTTTTTGTTTTTCCTCTGATGGGCAAGGCTGAGTGAGTAGGTAATCCTGTCTCCTGATAACTGGGTTTGTATTTTTGCTTTGTTTGTTGTTTAGATGAGGCGTCCTGCACAGGGTGCTACTGGTGATTGGGTAAGCCAGGTTTTGTATTCAAGTGGTTTCTTTTGATTGAATTCTCACTATTTGGTATTCCTTCTGGTTAGTTCTCTGGTAGTCTAGGGTCTTGGAGTCAGTGCTTCCACTCCAAAGGTTCAGGGCTTGAATTCATTTTGAAAGTCAGAAGAACAAAATGGTTATCACTGGGCTTCTGGAGGCTTCAGGAAGAAATGTTTCTTTGCCTTTTCCAACTTCTAGAGAGAGGTACCTATGCTCTGTGAGGCCCATTCCACCATCTTCAAACCTCTCTTTGACTCCCACACTCCTGTAGGGATTTTTATATTCTGATATTAGTTAGTCCTTTGTAAACCACATGTATTATGAATATCTAACCCTTAATATCATTTTGAAACTGGATTTAGGAGTTCTGTGCTATAAATGTATAAAGATTGGCCCTTCAGGGTAAAGAAAGTCTTGATTTATAGTGTTTACTGATTTTGTGGTATAAATATTCATACCATGGCCAGTTCAAGATAATAATATGAGGTCACTGAACAAAAGTCTTAGGAGCACAATATTATATAGTATTTTCACTGCAGAAATACAAAAGATAGAAATAAGCTTGAGAACAGATAATAGTAAAATAATTACCAAGCTATATATTTTGAGTAATTGTCATGTTTATTTTAATATACTTTATTTAGGTTTTAGTTTTTACAGTGGCCCAGGATCAATCCCTAGTTGAGGAACAAAGGTCTCACAAACCATATAGTATGGCTAAACAAACAAACAAAAAACAATGGCTGAGTTTGAAAGCCAGCTCACAAAATTCCTGAAAATTAGTGGCGGGTTCTCACAAGTTAGTACAAGCCAGATACAATACAACATTGGAATCTAGTTACCCTGATGCACGCTTCCTATGAACTCTCTTAAGCAATCACACAATTATTATTGTATTAAATAATGTGTTATTGAAGCATGCCACACAACAGGGAAATGTACATCTATTATGTGTACAGCTGAATGTACTGTCACAAAGTAAGCACATTCATGTAACTACCTACCACCTAGATTGCGATAATGATGATTACTAGCCCCAGAGGTCTCTCATATAACCCTTCTCATGCAATAACTCACAAAAGTAACCATGGTTGTGATTCAGCATCATTGATTGCAGGAGTCTTGAACTTTACATATGGAGCTATACATTTTTTAATGTATAAAAAAGTTACTGTCAAAATTATATATCACTCCTTAACTAGTTGAGGGAAGTTTCCTTGAGGAAGTAGATGTATTCTGACTTTTGTTCATCAGGTTTGGTCACCCTGGTATGTTCTAGAAAGATTTGCAAATGGAATGCTACCTGCCCACTGTTGTCATTTGAAATATTTGACTAGGTTATATTTCCAATAAAATGTATAAAACTGTCTCATATTTTAAATGCATGTGCAGTATGCTTTACTGAGCATATCTAATAAGTATGTGGAAAATCTATTGTATTCATTTCCACAAGTAACACACATGCCAGCTTTCCCAATCTGCACCATAATGACTGTCAGGACAGGATTGTGACTGTGGGGGAATGTGTGAATTGTCTGAATGTATAAGTGAATTCCTCCCAGAATGTAATCCTTTGGTGCATCTGTTATATATTTAGACTTTTTTTTTTTTACATAGTTTATTGAGAGTCAACCAGATGTGCAGTTCTCTCACCCATGATATCACATAAAATGAAAAGTTCATGACTGTCCACAAGCTCAGAACAGTGAGGATCAAGAAACGTAGACCTCTTTGCTCCCACAAACTGAGTTTCAAATCCATGGCTCTCATGGGGAATTTCTAAGTGGACTAGTGACCCTGGGACAAGAATGCACAATTTGGCAAAAGAATCATTTCTGCATTTTTTCTAGTATCTTGACATTGAAGTCTCTTTCAGAGCCATGGTTTTGATTCTTGACAGTGAGAGAAAAGTATAAAAATGTGACTGACAGCCCCTTATTGGGCTTGAGAGAGAGAGAGAAGGAGAGAGAGTGTGTGCATGAGTGATGTGGGTTCAAGCCAGCTTTTCTTAATGAAATGGTTTCATTTCCCCTCAAATATTTGTATTTCTCCTCACTTTTGCATTTCACTCTCTGTTCTGGAAAATCATGCAGTACATTATCACCAGAGCTAAACTTTTGTCTCTCCTGTTCCTCTCCTGTTTGGGTCTGCTCTGATCTCCCACTCAACAATTTGCTTATGAACTTAGTCAGTCAATCAGCAGGAGCAGTCCCTCCCTAAGAGTATCGGAGTTTCAGGCCATTGGCATGTAGCAAGTAGAAACTCCTCCTAAATTTTGCAATTTCACATTGCTTTTCCTATTTCAGTAGTTCCTCTTAGTATTCTCATACCAGAAGTGAAAACTTCCAGAATAGCCATATAAGAGAGACGGGTTATGTGTCTGTGTTCCTAAGGGCATTTGTACATGGAAGGTGCACCTCAGAATACAAAAATTAAACCACCAACCCTCACAGCACTCCTGTCATTATAATGACTCACATAAGCAGCAGAAAGTAGCTACTAAGGGACTTAGGAGGTTTCTGTGAGAATATGGAGGAAATGAGAGGTTTCCTTCTTTGTGCCTTTGCTCTGCTCTCCTCTGTCTAGAGGCTTTTCCAGGTTGTTGTCTGCTAGATACATCCTTTACATGAAATGTCTTATTTCTGCTTATAAAATGAGAGCTGTCTAAATGCTTTGAATATGTGACAACAGTCAGATACAGAACTGCTTTGTGACCTTTTAAATGCCAAACTTGATTTTAAGGCAATGGTGGGAAATGATAAGATAAACTGTTCTGTTGCCCTACTCAGCATGATCTACAGCTAGTGTGCCTTCTTCCTAATAGCTGTGTGTGGGATGATCAACACTCCGTTTGCTTTTTAGTTTGCAGTCACCATTGGCTCATTAGGCTTCCTATATGGGAAATAGCAATCTCTGATTTACTGAGGCCATGTACAACTAAACACCTCTCGTTACACCAGCTCCCGACACACTCTCCAAACATCTATAAAGGAATTCCTTAGTCAGTGACTCATGTAGCCATATCTGGGGAAGACCTCAATCAGACATTCACAGCACATAACCATCACAGGGCAAAGTCATTAGGAAAGTGGGATAGGAACTAGAGAGGTAGATCAGTTTTCATATTTTCATAGAAATTTTTAAAAGGATACACTGCTGTTTAAAAACCAGGGTTAGTCTCCATCCTATTTCCCAAGCAATCAAGAATCAATAATAGATTTCTGGTATCTCAAAAAAAAAAAATCTGATGAAAAGAGAGGCATGATCACTAGTGATTCCAGTTTATCAGAGGTAATTTGTCGAGAAATATGTTCAAGAGGCACTCCTGTTGCCTTCATAGTTGTAATTCTACCTTCATAATCAATATTTCAGTGTTACAGACATATTAATGTCCCACTGTTAGAGATATGTCATAAGGAAACAAAACTTCAGAGTATTCTTTCCTCTTGCCTCTCACTGTGCTAAGCATTCATTACCATAAGCCAAGGAAAAAGACAGTAAAGTTAGTTAGCATTTGATTATTTTCATTACACATCATCAAGTCTATTTGGTATAATGTTCTTTAAACATTGATTTAAACATAGCCCCTACTTTTAGAGGATTAATGACTAAGGAACAGAGGGATATCCACAAAAGTATAAGAGCAGTATGAATCAAGAGTAGAAGAGTTGTTCTTGCATTGTGGTGGGAATGTAAACTGATAAAGCCACTATGGAAGATGGTATGGAAATTCTTTAAAAGCTAGGAATAAAACCACCATATGACCCAGCAATCCCACTCCTAATACCCTGAGGGAACCAAAATTGAAAAAGACACATGTACCCCAATGTTCACTGCAACACGATGTACGATAGCTAGAACAGGGAAGCAACCTACATGTCCATTAACAGGTGAATGGATAAAGAAGCTGTGGTATATATATATATATATATATATATATATATATATACACACATACATACAATGAAATATTACTCAGCCATATAAACACATTAATTTGAGTTAATTCTAATGAGATGGTTGAACCACGAGCCTATTATACAGAGTGAAGTAAGTCAGAGAGAGAAATATAAATATCATATACTGACGCATATATATGGAATCTAGAAAAATGGTACTGATGAACTTATTTGCAGGGCAACAATGGAGAAACAGACATAGAGAGCAGACCTATGGACATGGGGAAGGGGAGGAGGGAGGGGATGAGATGTATGGCAAGAGTAACATGGAAATTTGCAATAACATATGTAAAATAGATAGCCAATGGGAATTTGCTATATGATTCAGAGAACTCAAAGAAAGCTCTGTGACAATCTAGAATCTAGGGTGGGATGGAGAGGGAGATGGGAGCGAGGTTTGGGAGGGAGCGGATATGGATGTACCTATGGCTGATTCTTGTTGATATATGACAGAAAAGCACAAAATTCTGTAAAGCAATTATCCTTCAATTTAAAAATAAAGAGGCAAAAAAAAAAGAAAAGAAAGGTGAAAGGATTAAATATGGAACTCACTTTTAAAACTGGGAGTTTGGGTTTAAAGGAAACTTTAAAAACAATTTAAACACCAAAAGCTATTAGTTCTGTGTTAATTTTGATGCACATTTTACATATTTTTCTTTTATCTCCTTTCATTCTTCCTTCTTAAACTGAGGTAGTAAGCTTGACAGTTGACAGTGTGTGTGCTCAATCGTGTCTGACTCTTTGCAATCTCATGGACTATAGCCCACTAGGCTCTTCTGTCCATGAAATTTTCTGGGCAAGAATACTAGAGTGGGTTGCCATTTCCCTCTCCCTGAATTTAAAGTCTGTATTCAGTTCAGTTGCTCAGTCATGTTTGACTCTCTACGACCCCATGAACCACAGCATGCCAGGCCTCCCTGTCCATCACCAATTCCAAAGTCCACCCAAACCCATGTCCATCGAGTCAGTGATGCCATCCAACCATCTCATCCTCTGTCATCCACTTCTCCTCTAGCTCTCAATATTTTCCAGCAACAGGGTTTTTTCAAATGAGTCAGCTCTCCACATCAGGTGGCCAAAGTATTGGAGTTTCAGCTTCAACATCAGTTCCTCCATTAGCCTGGGCTATTTATTTTTTTAATTAAATTTATTTATTTTTTTAATTACAATCCTGTATTTGTTTTGCCATACATTGACACGAATCAGCCATAGGTGAACACAATTTTGTTTATAACCCAGACTAATACAGACTGTAAACTCAGATAAGAATAGGAGAAACTTCGAGAAGAACAATGAAAAAGCAAACATTTCACATAAGTGAGAAAGCAAAGCTGCATTACAGGATGGGGAACACATGTACACCCATGGCTGATTCATGTAAATGTATTTCAAAAACCACAGTATTGTAAAGTAATTAGCCTCCAATTACCCGTGGTGGATTCATGTTGATGTATGGCAAAACCAATACAGTATTGTAAAGTAAAAATAAAAATAAAAATATACACAATAAAAATAATAAATAAAATAAAAATTTTAAAATTGCATTTTTAAAAAAGGAGGAATAGGAGTAATGGTTACAGATTAAAAGAGGTTTAAGAGATTTAGCAGCTAAATTCCTTGTATAGACCTTGTTTGGACCCTGATCTAAACAAACCAGTGTGAAAAGTAATTTTTGAGACAATTAGGGAAAATTATACCTGGACTATATTATCAGATAGTAAGGAGTTATTGCTAATTTCCTTCAGTGCGATCATCAATTATGGTTATGTTACTTTGCCAACTAAGGTCCATCTAGTCAAGACTATGATTTTCCCAGTGGTCATGTATGGATGTGAGAGTTGGACTGTGAAGAAGGCTGAGCACCGAAGAATTGATGCTTTTGAACTGTGGTATTGGAGAAGACTCTTGAGAGTCCCTTGGACTGCAAGGAGATCCAACCAGTCCATTCTGAAGGAGATCAGCCCTGGGATTTCTTTGGAAGGAATGATGCTAAAAGCTGAAACTCCAGTACTTTGGCCACCTCATGCGAAGAGTTAACTCACTGGAATAGACTCTGATACTGGGAGGGATTGGGGGCAGGAGGAGAAGGGGATGACAGAGGATGAGATGGCTGGATGGCATCACTGACTCAATGGACACAAGTCTGAGTGAACTCCAGGAATTGGTGATGGACAGGGAGGCCTGGCATGCTGCGATTCATGGGGTAGCAAAGAGTCGGACATGACTGAGCGACTGAACTGAACTGAACTGAAATTCTTACAGTTAGAGCTAGTTACTAAGATATTTACAAAAAGCAATGATATAAAATGATATGTCTGGGATTTGCTGTAAGATAGTGCCGCGAAAAACTGTGAGGGATAGTAGAATAGTAAAATAAAGCTGAGTGATGAGTTCAATAGGGAAAAAAATGAGAAGATGTATCAAGACATTAAAAAGTGATTTAATGCTTATATTTTTACTTTTCATCATTAGAGACTGGAATTCCTAATGATAGGAGACACAGACAGGTACAGGTAGAAAGAAGGTGGGGTAAAAAGACTGTTGGCAAAACAGATGAGTTAAAATATCAAGATTTGGACAGGAGAGTTTGGAAGGGGAAAAAAGAAGAGTGCATTGCATCTTAAACCAGTCTGCTGCTGGATACTGAAGTTAGCTCTTAGAAAAGTGCTCAGTGAAAATAACAGAAGAAGAAAGACAAAGTGCCTTTTGGATCTTGCCTAGCTGCTGTTACTATGAAGCACTTTGGATGAAAAATTGAGTAAATTTACTAAATAAATAAAGCTTTGGCAATGTATTTAAATTGTGTTGAAAACCAAAGCACTTCAGGATGCTGAGTAGTATTGAATCAATAAAGTGAACTTTACCACATATAAATATATTCTATTCACATAGGTCATTACCCAAAATTCACAATGATAGCCTGATTAATAGTGCATGGAGTAGATTTCCCAGATGCCAGCCAGATGTTCAAAGAAAACTAATGCTGTTTGACTTAAAGAGAAAAGTATAAATTATATGTTCTCTGACATATGTAATGGAACAAATGGAAAGCATCCCATGTGAATTCCAGACTTATTTCATTGTTTTATTTATATTAAAGATGAGAGAGAAAATGCTATATAATTTTTAGGCCTACAGGAAAAAAAAAGGAGAAAAATACTATTTAAATATAGTCAGTGAGCAAAAATGGTTAATTACACCTGTTATAACTTAACAATAATATTTTTGTTTTTTGTTAACATTTTCATTCTAGAAGATGATTGATGATATTTTGCAGCCCATCACTGTCTGATGAAAACTCCAAAAGTATAATGTAGCAAATTGGCAATAATAGAAAGAAAAATTCAGTCCCCAATGAAACAAAAATATAGATCCAGGTATGAAGGGATGTCTTCTAAATTTTCAATTATCAGAGGTTTTAAGGTTCATCAGACATTGAGTACAGAAACAATGATCAAAAGATGTAATATTATAAAGCAGTTTTCCTTTTGCTTATAGCTACTACAAATGACTAGAAACTAAGACGCTTTTTTTTTCAAAATAAATATATCAATTTCTACTTTCATAGACTTGTTCTATCTTATGTTCAGTTATAGTTCTTAGATTATAATAAGCATACAGTTGACCCTTAAACAACTTGGGGAATAGCGGCACTGGCCATCTGCACTGTTTAAAATCCACAGATAACATGCAGTCAGCCCTCCATATTTCAGATTTGTCCTTATGTGTGGCTCCTTATCCATGATGTCAATCAACATGGATCATGTGTTATGTAGCATTTATTACTGAAAAAAAAAGATCTAAGTGTAAGTGAACCCATACAGTTCAAATCTGTGTTGTTCAAGGGTCAGCTGTAGTTAAAAAGCCAGTAGATTAAAAAAAAAAAAAATGAGAAAGCTAGGATAAAACAGATACTCTTTAGGAAAGAGAGAAGAAAAAACAAAAACAAAAAACAAAAAACCTAGTGGCACTCTAGGAAATTTGTAACAAATGCCATCAGAAAAAAAGGGGCTGAATTCATAGTATGTGCCAATTCCCATGGTGTAAGTATGTAATCTATTTTTGTGATCTATTTCATGTTGCTAACATGATGCCAATTAACACAAGTGAGGGAAAGAAGACATGCTTGCATGAGCTCTGGCTCTAACACAAAGAGAACCATACTCTTCGCTCATTGAATAGAGCTAACAATCTATTGTTAATGGCCAGGATGTCTTCTAAACCAAGGTGGCAGACAGCAGGGTGGGTAGGTGGTTGGAACATACTTTCTTAATATACTGCAGCTTGGTTGATTCTATAACAAGGAATGTTGTGGACTGTAGCATTTCTCCTATTGGGATGAGGAGATCTGTTATGGTATGCTAATGAAAAATGAAAGGGTGAATAAAGACAGGCCTCAATAATGGAAAGTATCTATCATCTTCCCAGGAGAGTCAAATTTAGTTGCCAATGTAAGGTTCGCGTAAACTGATCAGGACCTGTCATCCATATTTTAGCCTGTATTTACACTGTTTCTCTTCCTTTTCTTATTTCTTTTTGTTACAAAAATAATGCAAGGTGGTCTATTTTTCTATTTTATATACACAGATTTCACTGAGCAATACATAAAACATTCTCTTCTACTCTATTTCATACTATGCTGTGCTATACTATTTAATATGTCTCTATCATGACCCCTAACATGTGCCTAAATTCTTCTACACAGTACGAAGGATAAAAATATAGAATACTATCCTATTCTTTCGGAGAAGACTCTTGAGAGTCCCTTGGATTTCAAGGAGATCAAACACGTCAATCCTAAAAGAAACCAACCCTGAATCCTCATCAGAAGGACTGATGCTGAAGCTCCAATACCTTGGCTACCTGATGTGAACAGCTTACTCACTGGAAAAGCCCCAGTGCTGGGAAAGATTGAAGGCAGGAAGAGAAGAGGGCAATAGAGGATGAGATGGTTGGATGGCATCACTGATTCAGTGGACATGAACTTGGGAAAACTCTGGGAGATAGTCAGGGAAAGGGAGGCCTGGCATGCAGTAGTCTATGGGGTTGTAAAAGTTGGGCACAATTTAGTGACTGAACAACAACGGGATGCAAGGATTCTTCAATATCCGCAAGTCAATCAATGTAATTCATCACATTAACAAACTCAGAAATAAAAATCATATGATTATCTCAATAGATGCAGATAAAGCCTTTGACAAAATTCAGCATCCATTTATGATAAAAACTCTCCAGAAAGCAGGAATAGAAGGAACATACCTCAACATAATAAAAGCTATATATGACAAACCCACAGCTAACATTATCCTCAATGGCGAAAAATTGAAACCATTTCCCTAAAGTCAGGAACAAGACAAGGGTGTCCACTTTCACCACTACTCTTCAACATCGTACTGGAAGTTTTGGCCACAGCAATCAGAGCAGAAAAAGAAATACAAGGAATCCAAATTGGACAAGAAGAAGTAAAACTCTCACTGTTTGCAGATGACATGATCCTCTACATAGAAAATCCTAAAGACTCGACCAGAAAACTACTAGAGCTAATCAGTGAATATAGTAAAGTTGCAGGATATAAAATCAACACTCAGAAATCCCTTGCATTCCTATACACTAATAATGAGAAAGTAGAAAAAGAAGTTAAGGAAACAATTCCATTCACCATTGCAACGAAAAGAATAAAATACTTAGGAATATTCCTACCTAAAGAAACTAAAGACCTATATATCAAAAACTATAAAACACTGATGAAAGAAATCAAAGAGGACACTAATAGATGGAGAAATATACCATGCTCATGGGTTGGAAGAGTCAATATAGTGAAAATGAGTATTCTACCTAAAGCAATCTACAGATTCAATGCAATTCCCATCAAGCTACCAGCAGTATTTTTCACAGAACTAGATCAAATAATCTCAAGATTTGTATGGAAATACAAAAAGCCTCGAATAGCCAAAGCAATCTTGAGAAAGAAGAATGGAACTGGAGGAATCAACTTGCCTGACTTCAGGCTCTACTACAAAGCCACGGTCATTAAGACAGTATGGTACTGGCACAAAGACAGAAATATAGATCAATGGAACAAAATAGAAAGCCCTGAGATTAACCCACACACCTATGGACACCTTATCTTCGACAAAGGAGGCAAGAATATACAATGGAGTAAAGACAGTCTCTTTAACAGGTGGTGCTGGGAAAACTGGTCAACCACTTGTAAAAGAATGAAACTAGACCCCTTTCTAACACCATACACAAAAATAAACTAAAAATGGATTAAAGATCTAAATGTAAGACCAGAAACTATAAAACTCCTAGAGGAGAAAGAACATAGGCAAAACATTCTCCGACATAAATCACAGTGGGATCCTCTATGATCCAACTCCCAGTATACTGGAAATAAAAGCAAAGATAAACAAATGGGATCTAATTAAAATTAAAAGCTTCTGCACAACAAAGGAAACTACAAGCAAGGTGAAAAGACAGCCTTCTGAATGGGAGAAAACAATAGCAAATGAAACAACTGACAAACAACTAATCTCAAAGTTATATAAGCAACTTATACAGCTCAACTCCAGGAAAATAAATGATCCAATAAAAAAATGGGCCAAAGAACTAAATAGGCATTTCTCCAAAGAAGACATAGGGATGGCTAACAAACACATGAAAAGATGTTCAACATCACTCATTATCAGAGAAATGCAAATCAAGACCACAATGAGGTACCATTTCACACCAGTCAGAATAGCTGCGATCCAAAAGTCTACAAGCAATAAATGCTGGAGAGGATGTGGAGAAAAGGGAACCCTCTTACACTGCTGGTGGGAATGCAAACTAGTACAGCCATTATGGAAAACAGTGTGGAGATTCCTTAAAAATTGCAAATAGAACTGCCTTATGACCCAGCAATCCCACTGCTGGGCATACACACCGAGGAAACCAGAATTGAAAGAGACACATGTACCCCAATGTTCATTGCAGCGCTGTTTATAATAGCCAGGACATGGAAGCAACCTAGATGTCCATCAGCAGATGAATGGATAAGAAAGCTGTGGTACATATACACTATGGAATACTACTCAGCCCTTAAAAAGAATAAATTTGACTCAGTTCTAATGAGATGGATGAAATTGGAACCAATTATACAGAGTGAAGTAAGCCAGAAAGAAAAACACCAATACAGTATACTGACACATATATATGGAATTTAGAAGACAGTAATGATGACCCTGTATGTGAGACAACCAAGAGACACAGAGGTATAGAGTGGACTTTTGGACTCTGAGGGAGAGGGAAAGGGTGGGATGGTTTGGGAGAATGGCAATGAAAAGTATATTTTCGTGTAAGAAACAAAGCGCCAGTCTATGTTCAATGTAGGATACAGGATGCATGGGGCTGATGCACAGGATGATTCAAGTAGAGGATGTGGGGTGGGAGGTGGGAGGGGGCTTCGGCATTGGGAGATTGTGTTCACCTATGGCTGATTCGTGTCAATGTATGGCAAAACAAATACAGTATTGTAATTTAAAATAAATAAATTAATTAATTTAAAAAAATAAAAATAAAAAATAAAAACTTAGAATATTAATTACATAGTAACAATAAACAGATCAAGTATAGAGCAAGAATTCGGAATGAGGCACCAAGAAAAGAATAAATTACCTTTTTGTATCCTAAAGAATAACTAGATGATACTTTTATATAGTAGAGCACAGAGATTAACCTCACCTCTAGGAGTTTTATCAAGCAGTTTTTATTTAAGATTAAAATATCATATAAGATTTAATCTATTAAATGAAACCATTATATCTCATTCCTGTCTTCTTCATGATACATCTATGCTCAACATATAGGCCATAAACTGAAATACAATGTTCAAAACAGAAAATTCCAACAAGTTTTAAAATGATATATCTATTTATATTATTAAACTAAGTCTTCAAAAATATAAACTTTTCACAATTCCATATATTGACAAACATGGATGTTAGACCTTTAATGACTGAGAAAAAAATATGGCTTGACCTCCAGTGATATATTTTGACAGATATCAAGGCTTTTAGGTTAAAGTTAAACTCAATAGGCAAAAGAGAGGAAACAAGTGTTATATCTGGGATAGTCATCAATTTCTCTAACTTCAGTTTCTCTTGCATGAACTCCTTAAGCTTTGAACCCTTTTTCTTCCTTGCGATTTATAACGTTTCATAGCATTATATGAATTACAAATCAAGATGTACTATAGAAATGACAAAGTATTGATTTCATAAAAGAGAAGCCTCAGTCTTACAACAGCTTTCAGAAATAACCTGATCCTTTTATTTCTGGCCTGTTTAATGTGAATGAGCCCATGTCATGACCTCTCTTTATAACTGTTTGTATACTTTCCTTCACAATGTAGAAGTGTCCCTTGCTTTATCCCACCTCACCACAAGATAGTGCATTATTATGCTGTTTCTTTTAGCTGCCTTTAACATTCTTGTTGGCTTGTGATCCAATACCCTTTGCCAAAAAGTACATTAATCTTACGATAACGGTATCTAGCTATGATATACATAGTTGACATACTACTACTTGTGAATTTTATCTTCATAATAATTAATTAACCTGCAGTATTAAATGAAGATACAGGTCATTAGTAAAAGAGGGTACTGTGTTCAAAACACCATGAGGGTATGGTTCTGACTACAATATAATGCTTTGCATTGGAAAGTCCCATTGAGAAAGCCGTGAAGAGCATAATGTGCATACATCTTTTGAAAGATTTGGGGAAGACCCTAGATAGCAACTGTTTAAAGCATTCATTTTTAAGTGATAGATTGAAGATTTTGTCCCTGGCTCATGTAGCCAAGGCAAAGGTCTCCAGACTTGCTGTTCTCTGAACCACAGTGACTCCTTAACATTCTCTTGGCATCATGTGAGGAGTTACATGGGACTCGGTCTTTACCCGTGTTCTCTAAGGCGACCGAGGACCTCTTTACTCACTTCTTCCAGCAATCTTATGACTACAGAGTTCAGCTGTGCAAACCCAGTACTTCTTAGAATGGAAACCAGAAACACCACTGGGACTTTTCACTATCCTGGGGTCACTGTGCTCTTCCTTTCAGACTTGATAAGGATTCCATATGTTAACTTTGGAACTGCAGTGTACACATTTTCAGAAATGACATTGCTGACACGCTGAGCTTCTGGTATTCTTCTGTGATTATAAAAAGCAAGGACAACTTGCCACTTTCCTCTCGACAAGGAAAAATAACCATAGTGCATGTCCTGCCAAATGAATTTAATGGACTTTCTAATAAAAAGCAATTGTGAAGAATAAATGTTCAATATTTTTAGGGACTATGTCTAAGTTGACCACCAAATTAGTTTCTTGCTCAAACCAATGAATAGAGACTATCAAGGGACAAAGGAGGCATTCATAAAGGAAAGCCAAATTTTCCTACTTTACCTTTTGCTTTGAATCTGTCTATTGGCTATTTAATGGATACCAAAAATTATCTTGCTTACAACTTGGGAATTTTTGGAATTTTGTCTTGTTACTGAAACTATCTAGGCCTTCTTGTTTCTCATCCATAAAAGATGTCTATAAAATGATCACATCCTAACATTACTATGAATAGCAAATGAGATAACCCACATAAAGCACTTAGAATAGTTCATAGAACACATATGCTCTCATATGAATCTCAATGATGATGATGATGGTGATGATGATGATTTATACACCAATACCTGAAATAAAGTGTGTAGGCTGAAACTGTCTTAGTTCCAACAGGTAATGTATGATCATATTTGCCAGTGAATTTCTATAATTGGATTTCCTTTAGAGAGTGATCAGAGTTGTACTAGCTAAGTTGCAAAGTTGCAACTCAACTTGCAAAGTTGAGATTGGGAAACTAAATGTTTATACCAACTAGCTCTTTACCCTAATGATTATAGTGGTATATAAAAATATAAATAAAAGTTCCCCTGAATGTATTCCTACTAATTTATATGTCAATTATTTTATGTTTTGGGTAGAAGTGTCCTATTGCAGGTATTGCAACTCTTTTTCCAAAACCCTAAAATGCATTAAACTCCAAATGTGAAGAGGAAAACATGCCTTAAAAGTAGCCTACTCCCTTTCAGTTCTCTGTTTGTCATTCCTTCCTCTGTAACCTGGCCCTCACCCAGTGAAAAAATTAATGAAGCAACTCAAAATTGATAGTCAAATAAGGCAAAAGACCAAATTCCTGCTCCCAGTAGGAAACTAACATTTTGAAAAGATGACAGGTGAATTATTTCATTCTCCATTGCTCTAACTTTCTGAAAATACATTTACTTTTTTCAATAGCAGTGGCCTTGGCAAGAAACTTAAAACTTTCTTCAGGGATTTGGACAACCACACACAACCATTTCAAACCAGACTAGCAGCCTTACATTCCTTCTCAAAGGCCCAAATCATAACCCGTGAGACAGAGCAAGCTGCTTCATTAAAAGGATAGTTCTTATTTCTAGATAAAAGTTACAGTAATGAAGATATTTCTTCCCATTATAATACTTCCTGCTCAAAGGGACACCTTTAAGTTTGTTAGGTTAAGAAAGTGTGCGTGTCTGCTCAGTCAGGTCCAACTCTTTGAGACCCCATGAACTTGCCTTAAATAATGGACCCTGTGGTTTTCAGTGTACTGATTTTAGGCAAAGTGTTTTATTTTAAAACTATTCTTGTCATAAAAGAGAGAAGGCAACATATGCCAGTAACATTCTCAGATCAAATAAACAGGTACTTCTAAGCAGCTATTAATTGTACAGTGTTCTACTAAGAGTTATTATCTCAAATGGAAAGAAACTGGACTCCTGTAACTGCTTTCAATCCACCTAGCTGCCCAGTCTGGTGTAAATGCCAATGGACGTGATTTTGCTACACCTCTGATAAAAGGGAAACTGTGTTAAAGGAAACAGATCACTTTTTAACCTGTTTTTCTTTTACATCATTTTCACCCTTCTTTTGCTCATTGACCAATTCTATGGTATATACTTTAAGTCTCATGTCTTTTCTTGACCAGTGTATTTAAACTTCAACTTCCTTTTAATCTTGCTGCTATCTAATTTAATTTTTTCCCAATGGAAGTTATAATTACATAAAATTATCTTGTTCAATTATTTTATCTATTTTTCTTTAATTTTCTATCATTACAATCTTTAAAACTCCATCAGCCCCACAAGAGCAGGGCATTATGTGGATTTTTCATCTAGAAAAATGTCTAGGAGATACTGAACAACTATTTACAATGTACCAAAGATTATGTATGGCATATATATATATATCAACAATCTTACATTTCTTCTCAAAGACCCAAGCAAGAGATATAACAAGCTTCTTCCTTTATTCATTATAAACCTATTTGTTTCCATTATAATATTTCACGCTCAAAGGAACACCCAGGTGGTGCTAGTGGCAAAGAATTCATCTGCCAATGAAAGAGACTCAGGTTCCAACCCTTGGGTCAGGAAGATCCCTGGAGTCACAATCCACTCCAGTACTCCTGCCTGGAGAATCCCATGGACAGAGGAGCCTGGTGGGCTATAGTCCATAGGGTCACAAAGAGTCAGACATGACTGAAGCGACTTGGCATGCATGTGTGCACATAGATATAGATAGACAAAGACATTGACATGAATACAGACAGGGTTTCCTTGTGTTAGTATCTTATTTGTGTCTGACTCTTTATGACCCCATAAACTGTAGTTTACCAGGCTCCTCTGTCCATGGGATTCTTCAGGCAAGAATACTGGAGTGGGTTGACATTTCCTTCTCCAGGGGATCTTCCTGACCCAGGGACTGAACCCTCATCCCCTGTGTTGTAGGCGGACTCTTTAGTATCTGAGCTACCAGGGAAGCCAGGGGTTGCAAAGAATCAGACAAGACTAATACTTTCACTTTCAAGGCTTCCTGGGTGGCTCAGTGGGAAAGAGTTCACCCACCAAGTAAGATATGTAGGTTTAATCCGTGGGTCAGGAAGATCCTCTGGATAAGGAAATGACAATCCCCTGTAGGACTTGCCTGGGTAATTCCGTGGACAGAGGAGCCTGGCAGGCTACAGTCCATGGGGTCATAAAAAGTCAGACATGACTTAACAGCTAAAAAGCAAATATAGATATATATTTTCCAAATATATATATTTGCTCTTTTTCCAGGCTATAGAATGACTCAAGATTTTAAAAGAAAAAAAAAAAAAACTGTTTAAGGTTCTGGTAAAACTGCTACAAATTTTTATTCTAGTGCATAAAATCAGTTCAAAGGTCTCATGCCCTTTATATTCATGTTCATAGCCATAGTAAATTTAAAATCATAGAAATAAAATGTAATAGTAGCAAGTCCCACAATAAAGAGTTTTTTCCCCATATATATCAAGTATATGATCTGATATCCCCCTAAGAAAAAATGAACAAGAGAAGTAGCTCTAAAATATTATGTAGAGAAATAGAGTTTTGTTTGATAAGAAATATTAATTCTGTTCACAATCTATTTATAGCAGGATAAACCATATCATATTAATTTTCTAGATCTTCTACTAATTCTAATCCCCTTTTAAAATCATAATTATTATATTAACAGACATTTACTTAAGGCATACCCTATATTCCACTATGACAAGGTTTAGAACTGCAGAGACAGTCCCTTGTGCCTAAAGAGGAATAAACAGCTCTGTAAGATAAATATAGTAACTGTGATAAGGAGAGTTAAACAAATAGTCTTTGGAAACATAAAGGGAAAGAACTAAAACTGCTTTTCATGAAAGAGAGATCACTCATTCATATATTCATTTACTTTCAAGTATCTATTGTGCCAACACTATATATTAATACAATAAGGTGTACTATCTGGTAAGGTCTCTATAAAATATTTTTTAATTTATTTTTTATTGAAGTGTAATTGAATATATATAGACTTGAAGAAGATCTAGAAATTATAAGCTAGAGAGGAAGAGAGAATTTACAATATGGTTGTAGTAAATACTAAAACACCGAAGTACACAGAGCAGTTGAAAAGAACTCAGCTCATATTGGAAAATCAGGGAACGCTTTAAAACATGACAAAATTTCTAATCTCAGAGGTGAAGGATGAATTGGAATTATGAAGTAATGATATGTGCTGAAAAAGAAAGCCATGCCGATAGGCAAACAGCATATTCAAACATGTAGAAAAGAGAGTTTAAGATGGTCTAGAAACTTAAGATAGTTCAGCATGAATAGAGCTAATCATAAACTTGAGTAATAGATGAGAATTGAAGGGAAATAGTCAGAGGTTATTTAATACAGCACTTGGAAAAACATGTTGAGATGACTACTGAAGTCTATCTACCCAGGAAAGAATGCACATTCCCAGAAAGAGAGACTGACTGGTCAAAACACATAGAACTATGAAAGCCTTATTTAGCAAAAACGCAAGTAAGTCTATGGGATAGAGTTAAGTGGTTACGGACATGGAGGCTTGGCGTGCTGTGATTCAGGGGTCGCAAAGAGTCGGACACAACTGAGCGACTGAACTGAACTAAACTGAATAAGAACAAAAGGAGCAAGAGAGAAAAGAATTAAGTCTTATCTGCCACTTTAGATCTAAAATAACCCTTTCCTTTGAACAACATTATCATTTATTGCCTTGAAAGTTCATCACATATTAAAATCATAATACCCTTTTTTTCTATATTTATTTATATTGTTATTTGTATGAATGTCTTATAATTTGAGATGTATGCTGCTTAAAGACAGAGATTGCCTAGTATTCGGTCATGAAACTCTATTGATACTTGTTGATTTGTTGATAGATTGGATAGGATAGGGAAAACAACATTTGAAATTAGTACACTTGAATTTCTTTGTTAGTTTTTACTCTCTGGCACTTCTTAATGGCAGTAAGAAAAAAAAAAAAAAAAAAAACTTGAGAAAAGCCAAAACAAATACAAAGCAGAATCTGTTTATATCCTTGTTATAAATACCTATATAGAGATAAATATTGAGAAAATAAGATTCATTCTATTCCTGAATTCCCAATAATATACAAGTAAATATTACTAAAATTTCTCCCTACCTTACATTTTTATACATATTACATTATTGATTATTCATAAACTTAAGGAAGGAGAAATATACAAGACATACACTATTTGTTTCCTTTCATCTTCTAACTGCATCTAAAAATATGTTGCTATTTCATAAGAGTTTTTGTACATTATGTTTCACCTTCAAACTGACTATATTCACTGTTCATATTTGTTTTAGGTGAGATCTGTATGTTTAAATGGATTATGGCTCCTTTTTGTCATTTAAGTCATTTCTGATTAAAGTAAATCATTACTAGGCCAATTTGTCATAATTGATGCTATTAGTATTTGTAGAGATCAACATAATTTGAGTTGTCAGGCTTCATTTCTAGTCAGTGACCACATATAGGAGTTCATCCTTTCTCTAATCTAAATTAAAGCTGTTTTCCTGTTCTCTGTTCTAACTTCTTAATGATATTCTAATCTAATTAGCATAAAATATTTTTCAGTTGTTAAAGATACCTTAGCCAACAGATGGTGCTATGTATAACATTTTTATGTTAGTGTATAGTATTTAAAAATATAAATTACAGCTGAGCTGCACTCTAATTACATTGTTAGAAGACATATGAAAGTAAATTTCTTAAAAATACATATTTCATAAAGCTTGTATGATGAGAAAAAATGCAAAGCCACTGAAGAATAAGTTGAGTTGAGTCAGAGGTCACAGGCTTTTCAATTATGCATGTAAACCTGTCACAGTTTGGGATGTTCATGTTCATAAAAAATGAAGCTTAACATTTGGTTTGATTTGGGGGGCCTGGAAGTGATCAACATGCTTCCTGTGACACCAACTGTCTGTCTGTTCCTAAAATATCTTTCTCTGAAATCTTCTTTTTGCCTCCAATATCCTGTCTCTCCAATTCATCTTTACATGAATGACCACCACATTGACTTTTCAAGGTTTATTTTTTTGCATTTAGCAATGAGAAACCAACGATGGTCTTTGAGAAGCTGAATAAAAGAATCCTAGGTCCTGATTCCTTAGACTAGCCTTCAACTCCTTAACACCAACCTACTTTTCAAGACTTTGGTCCACCATTTCCCTAGAAAATAAACTTATATAAATCAGCTATATTTACCTCATAAGAGGCTGTGGCTAACTCACAATCTGGAAAGCAGCCTCTTGCATCACTTTTCTTTTCTGATCACAAAGCCTATAAAAATTCTCCTCCAACTCTCTTAACAGTTACTGTATTTCTTTTACTTGATCTCACATTGATTTTTATTGCTACATTTCTCAACAGAAATAAATGCAATCCACTGTTTTTGGTTTCCTGACTAAATTAGAAGTTTGTAGAAGGTAGAGCTGGTAATATAAACCTGTTAGATTGATTAATTCAAATAACCATTTTCAATTGGATTCTGTACTTTTAGTAGCAGACTGACAACACATCTTTACTAATCAATGGATTTTCAATCTTGTTCTCCTCAAAACAATACCTAATATACTAATTTTAGCTTTTCACTTTTACATAGCTTGTATGGATAGTTGTTATAGTTATGCTCATTACTTTTTTTTTTTTTGTCTTGTAGAATGTGCCAGGTGGATGATTTACGGGTTTTGAGAAGCTAAATATTTGTAGAATGGAAGGAGAAAGGATAAAAATAGTAAAAAACAAACAAACAAAAAACAGAATCTATTTTTCAAGGAAGAAAGTACCAATTTCAGCCACAATAAAGTATTTTCAATACTACACTAAGCATGACAAACAATGAGAAAAAAATCTTTACAATTGGCATAGGTTGCAGCATACAGGACATTTGAAAATGGCTGAATTCTCATACTTAGAACATTTCATTGGTTATTGTAAGCTTGTTAAGCTGTAAGCATTTTCACTTGATTTGTTTTTATACTTGTCCTTTTTAGATATTTATTATTATTTGAGTCATTGTTTTCACACTTCCCTTTAAATCTGTAAATAGAATTGTCTCTGTTCTTTGACTTCAGGTCAGTTCAGTTGCTCAGTTATGTCCGACTCTTTGTGACCCCATGGACTGCAGCACGCCAGGCCTCCCTGTCCATAACCAACTCCTGGAATTTACTCAAACTCATGTCCATTGAGTTGGTGATATCACACAACTATCTCATCCTAGGTCATCCCCTTTGCCTCCTGCCTTCAATCTTTCCCAGTATTAGGGTCTTTTCAAATGAGTCAGCTCTTCACATCAGGTGGCCAAATTATTGGAATTTCAGCTTCAACATCAGTTCCTCCAATGAATATTCAGGACTGATTTCCTTTGGGATGGACGGGTTGGATCTCCTTGCAGTTCAAGGGACTCTCAAGAGTCTTCTCCAACACCACAGTTCAAAAGCATCAATTCTTTGGCTCTCAGCTTTCTTTATAGTCCAGCTCTCACATCCATACATGACTACTGGAAAAACCATAACTTTGACTAGACAGACCTTTGCTGGCAAACTAATGTCTCTGCCTTTTAATAAGCTGTCTAAGTTGGTCATAACTTTTCTCCCAAGGAGTAAGCATTTTTAAGTTCATTGCTGCAGTCACCATCTGCAGTGATTTTGGAGCCCCCCAAAATAAAGCCTGACACTACTTCCACTGTTCCCAATGTTTCCCATCTATTTGCCATGAAGTGATGGAACCAGATGCCATGATCTTAGTTTTCTGAATGTTGAGCTTTAAGCCAGCTTTTTCACTCTCCTCTTTCACTTTCATCAAGAGGCTCTTTAATTCTTCTTCACTTTCTGCTGTAAGGGTGGTGTAATCTGCATATCTGAGGTTATTGATATTTCTCCCGGCAATCTTGATTCCAGCTTGTGCTTCTTCCAGTCCAGCATTTCTCATGATGTACTTTGCATGTAAGTTAAGTAAGCAGGGTGACAATATACAGCCTTGACATACTCCTTTTCCTATTTGGAACCAGTTTATTGTTCCATGTCCATTTCTAACTGTTACTTCTTGTTAGGTAGGTAGAATAGGAAAAAGGAGTCTAGAATGGTGGTGGCTAAAAGACAAGGAAGGGAAAAGCCTGGGAAAATAGAACAAAGGAAGGTCCCAGGATTGGGTGAAGACCTCAGGTAGAACAAACAGCACTCCTGACTAGCCCAGTTTACATAGTGTAGGCCCTGGGGGAGGAGATAAAAACATAAAAGAGGAGCAATAGGGCCAGAGGTCTCTCTCTCGGGCACTCATTCTCTCTCTCTCTCTTCTCTTCCTGTCTTTTGCGTCCCCATGCCCTCATGCCTTGAGGATGTATTTTCCTTTATTTTCTAAATAAAACGGAGCTGTAATATGGAGCTGTAACACTGATCTTTCCTAGAGTTGCAACAATTAACGTCCGTTGTTTCAAATTTTTGTTGTGATAAGACAGGACTGGGGAAATTACACACTCCCTGATACTTCCTGACCTGATCTTTGAAAATACGGATAATTTCTAATTTTCAATCTTTGCCCAATAACTGGAGATTGTTTTTTCTGAGTATGAATTATGTTTTTAAAATTTCATTCATTGTCTTGTAAAATTTTTATAGAATATTGGTCATTTCATATAATTTAGTAATTTGGAATTGGATATTTTCTTACTAAACGTTGTGGTTGCTTCGATTTGATGTGCTTGCTTGCTCAGGAGTTCTCTGGATTAAATCCCTGAAATTTGTTTTTCCATCAGTGTGAATTTATTATTGTTTTTATAGTTGCATTTTTAAATTTTAAACCTGGATCCCTAGAAGTTTCTTCCTGTGTCTGCACAACTTGGTATTCACTGAAAGATTGATCAGAAATTCTACTCAAGCATACCCAGCCAGTATGTCTTGCACTCTCTTTTGATGGATCTCTGTGTGGCTCAAGGTACACATTAAAAGTTTAAATCATTTTCAGGTCTGCTCTGTTGTTTTATGCCATGCTTTCTTCACATCTCCTCCATATGTGTGCACAGGTTCCTTTGGACAGTGATGCGTGGGTGGCTTGCCTTTCCCCATTCCCACATCCTTGTCTCTGCAGTGCATTAGCCCAGCCATCGGTCAGCATGTATAGAGACCTTTTCAGCTCTTTAACTCTGGCACTCCCTGGAAAACTATCTTGCAATCAGTCATTTGATTGTCCTGCTGCTGCTAAGTCGCTTCAGTCGTGTCCAACTCTGTGCGACCCCATAGACAGCAGCCCACCAGGCTCCCCCATCCCTGGGATTCTCCAGGCAAAAACACTGGAGTGGGTTGCCATTTCCTTCTCCAACGAATGAAAGTGAAAAGTGAAAGTGAAGTCACTCAGTCGTGTCAGACTCCTAGCGACCTCATGGACTGCAGCCCACCAGGCTCCTCCGTCCATGGGGTTTTCCAGGCAAGAGTACTGGAGTGGGGTGCTTGTCCTAAAAGGACCAAAACCTAATACCACAAGATCTGCTGGCCCTCCATGTTAGCTTGGCACTGACTTCACACTTTAATTGATGAGGCTTTATTTCAAGGCAACCACCTGCAGCAGCAGCAGTAGTCTGACTGTTAATTTTCATGATCTGCTGTATCATGCTGCTGTATCGTGATCTGCCGGTTGAACCACTTGCCACAAGAGACAAGGTGTGTTTAGGGGCACTGCCAACACACCTGTCATATACTCCCACTGTTCCTATCCAATGTTCAGCAGTTTTCAGGAATAAAAAGTCTTTGGTTTGTTGTACGTATATTATCTATTTCTCTAGCATTTCAGCAAGTTGTTTTTGACAGTTCTGGGAAGTTTTATACTCACTGTCGGAAGAAAGAATTTTTCAACCTCTTACTTCACCATGAAAAATGTGAATCAGTACTTTTGTTCCCCTAAAGACCATTCTTATCAAATTCATCAATGGGTGGTCACTCTAATAACAAATATGTTTTGTTTCCTCAGTTTGACATGTAATTCTATATAGATGACATACTCACCACTGAGATATAAAAGTTGACCTAGTTAATTTTGCTTATTTGTTTAAGATTTAAGGTCATTACTAGGGTTATATGTTTGGTTTAATCTCAAGAAATATTCACCCAATTACTTTGAAATGTATCTTTACCTCTGATAAGCTCATTTATATGATTTATACAAAATTTTCTCATTAAAAATAAAATAAAGCAAATCTTGTATTTCCTTCTATGATAATTTTTAAAAAGAAGTTAAAATACATTAGAAAGCAAACAGTTGTCTCTACATTAAGTGGTGCTAGAAAAACTGGATAACTACATGTAAAAAGTGAAATTATAACACTCCAAACTCCATACACAAATATAAGCTCAAAATGGTTTAAACCCCTAAATGTAGAGCTACAGACAATAAAACTCTTAGAGGAAAATATAGGTAGAACATTTAGTGACATAAATCAAAGCAAGATCTTTTTTTTTTAATTTTTTTGACTCACTTCCTAAAGTAATGAAAATAAAAACAAAAATTAACAAATGGGATCTAATTAAGCTTAGAAGTTTTTGAACAGCAATAGACACCATAAATGAGACTAAAAGACAACCCTCAGAATGGGGGAAAAGATTTGCAAACAAAGCAAGTAAAAATGGATTATTTTCCAAAATAAACAGCTCATGCAGCTCAATATCAAAAAAATCAAAACCCAATCAAAAAATGGATGGACAACATAAATACACATACAGATGTACAAGAGGCAAATGAAAAAATGCTCAACATCACCTATTATTAGAGAAATGCAAATTAAAACTTACACAATGAAGTATCACCTCAGTCAGAATGGCCATCATCAAAAAAATCTACAAACAATAGATGTTGTAGAGGGTGTGGCAAAAGAGAAATCCTCCTACACTGTTGGTGGAGATGTAAATTGATATAGCCATTATGGGGAACAGCGTGGAAGTTCCTTAAAAAAAAAAAAAAAAAAAACCCTAAACATAGAACTAACATATGTCCCAGCAATTCCACTCCTGGGTACATACCTAGAGAAAACTATCATTTGAAAAGCTACATGCAACCCAATGTTCATTGCAGCACTATTTATATTAGTCAGAATGTGGAACAAACCTAAATGTTCATGAACAGAGGAATGGATAAAGAACATGCGGTAGATACAGACAATGGAATACTATCCCTGGGTTGGTAAGATCCCCTGGAGAAGGAAATGGCAACCCACTCCAGTATTCTTGCCTGGGAAATCCCATGCTTATTATTCAGCCATTAAAAGGAATTGAGTTGTGCCATTTGCAAAAATAGGGGTAGACCTAGAGATTGTCATGCAGAGTGAAGTTAGGCAGAAAGTGATAAATAAATATTGTATATTATCCAATATATGTGGAATCTAGAAAACTGGTACATATGAACCTATGGAGGAGCCTGGTAGGCTGCAGTCCATGGGGTCGCTGGGAGTTGGACATGACTGAGCGACTTCACTTTCACTTTCATGCATTGGAAAAGGAAATGGCAACCCACTCCAGTGTTCTTGCCTGGAGAATCCCAGGGACGGGGAGCCTGGTGGGCTACCGTCTCTGAGGTTGCACAGAGTCGGACAAGACTGAAGCAACTTAGCAGCAGCAGCAAAGCAGAATAGAGACACAGACATAGAAAACAAATCTATGGGCACCAAGGTGGGGAAGGGAGGGTGGGATGAATTGGGAGATTGGGACTGATGTATACACAATATCATGTATAAAATAGATAACTTATGAGAACCTACAGTATACCACAGGAAACTCTGCTCAGACCTCTGAGGTGACCTAAATGGGAAGGAAATTAAAAAAAGGAGAGAGAGAGAGAGAGAAACCTGTATAATCACAGCTGACTCACTTTGGTATACAACAGAAACTAACACAACATCATAAAGCAACTATACTACAAAAATTTTGTTTTATAAAAGAAAGCAAATAGTAGCTCAGGGTACTTTAGGGAGATTTTAATGTATTACATTGTCCTTTTTGAAGGTTCAATTTACAATAAGTTCTTCCACTTTCCCTGGTGGCTCACATGGTAGAAGTGCCTGCTTACAATGTGGGAGACCCAGGTTCGATCCTGGGGTCGGGAAGATCCCCTGGAGAAGGAAATGGCAACCCACTCTAGTACTCTTGCCTGGAAAATTTCAAGGATGGAGAAGCCTGGTAGGTTACAATCTGTGGGGTCACAAAAAGCCAGACATGACGGAGTGATTCCACTTTCTAAGCTGAAGGAGTGAAAGATATTAGAATATTTGTATTTATTTGTTTTAAAGTAAATTTATTCAAATCTTTACATCATTTTCTTGAAACAGAAAGTTGCATGATACTTTGGAGGTGACAGCTAACACTGCAGGAATCAGGGTGTCATTAGGCTGAGATCTATTGAAATTGACTTTATTGGAGTTTAAGTTAAACATAATTTCCATGATTTCCGATGGTCATTCAGAGCTCTAGATACAACTTGAAATTGTGGGTATAAGCATATTTTTAAAGTGGTGAGAAAATAACTGCCTCTAGTATCTTGATGTTTCATATGAAAAATAAACTATTCATTAAACAATTGTGGTACCATTACTATTATCTGAAAACAAAATAAGCATCAGTTTTAAAAGGGGGAAATTTGTGAATCCTTACTTAACCTATTTTATAGAAAAAGATTCAGAAGAGAAATAGAAAATAAAGGCAAAATTAAGGTACATAAAATAATAAGTTATTGGCTCAGAGTAAAAAGAAAATACTTCAAAATAAGTATGTAAAAGGTCTAAATATCCTTGAAAATATTAATTTTAATTTTTTGATCCTTTATATTACATCAAATAGAACAGGAAGAATTCTGATTTATTTCATTAAAACAGTAAATATATTGAGTCAACAGTTACCCTTTGTGCAATTTGGCTAAAGAATGGGCAGAAAAAAGACACATAAAAGTTGTATAAAAATAAATGCAAACCTTTATTTTTAATTTGAAAATGTTTTGTGAGAAAGGCATTAATTCCACCAAAAGTTTGTTCACAGTAAGTTATCTGTACCATATTCAAATTGCATGCATGTAAACTAATAGCTCACTACAAGGTTGATGTTGGCTTTATTTAACGCCAAACTGTGATTTTAGAGATGAAAAATTTTGTGTCACAGTGAATAGTTTTGTCTGAAATGCTATCAGTGTACATTTTAAGTTTTATTATCTTTTTTTATTTAGAGAATATTTTATTAGTTTCTGTAATCAAATCCATGTAGATAAGACTTTACATATTTAATACAGTGCATTATGCATGCACGAATGAAAAAAATATGTTTAACATTTCTAGACCAATATGTCTATTAATTACTATATAATGCCAACCTTTTATACATTAAGTTTTCACTTTTACCATGTATTTTTGTAAATATTTTCTCTATAATATGACTTTTATAAGAAATAAATTGCTGCCAGATATCCAGAAGATTGGAAGCATATATTTCACTACCTTAAATATCTCATTTTTAACCAAATCTGGTTTATCAACTTTTATAAATACCTCTGCAGAAGTTTTCTTTCAACCTAAAACAACAGTGGCATTACACTCAGTTGCTTAACAGTAAATGACTCATAAGTTTACTGACACAGAAAAAAGTGGACTTATTGTTTTATAAGGGCAACTACTTATAATAAAGATTTTTTGCCCTGATTTGGCTTCCAGAGCCCTTTGGACAACTGGAAGTATTTGATACTTAAACTGTCAACAAGGTAGTGTTTAAAAATGAAAAGATGCTTGCTATGGCTACCTTGCAATTAACAAACTACTGCTTCCATCAACCTCAAAGAATTAATTGAAAACTGAGCATCAATCACAATGTTCAGAGCAACACTATTTACAATAGTCAAGACATGGAAATAACCTAAATGTCCATCAGGAGATGAATGGATATGTGGCACATATATATAATGGGATACTGCTCAGTCAAAAAATGAAATAATGTCATTTGCAGCAACATGGGTGGACTTAGAGATTATCTTTATCATACTCAGTGAAGTAAGTCAGATTTACTTTGATATGATCCCATATCAAATATCATATGATATCACTTATATTGGGAAAACATTTTAAAAAATACAAATGAATATATTTTCAGAATGCAACTCATAGAAAACCCATAGCAACTGACTCATAGATCTTGAAAACAAACCTATGACTAGCAAAGGAGAAAGACTGGGGATTGGAATAAATTAGGAAATTGGAATTCACATAAACTCACTACTATATATAAAACAGATAATTGGCAAAGACCTACTGTTTAGCACAGGGAACTCTACTCAGCATTCTGTAGTAACTTATATGGGTAAAGAATCTGAAAAAAGAATTATACATGTATATGTATAACTGAATCACTTTCTCTGCATCTGAAACTAAAACATCATAAATCAACTATACTCCAATAAAGTTTTTAAAATGTAATAATTTAATAAATAAAACTGAGCATCAAGAGAAATTGAGGACAAGATTTACAAAGATTATTCTAAGGCCCCAGCTCTTAATTTCTCACTGTCATTCATGGCTACTAATTTTCTCTGCTGCTTATTCTTATTACTAGTAAGAGTCAGAGTTTGAAATAAACTTTAAGTATAATTTTATAACCTATTAACTTAAAGTTTTGGGGGAAAACCCATAGATGAAGTAAACTAATATAAAGCAATATTGCACTCTAGCAAAACTTTTTTAAAAGGCTTCATTTTTAGGGCTGTGCTTATAAGAATTTATTAGCAAACGTTATATGCCACATGGTAACTTTGATTTATAAACTGCAGGTGTTTCATTCCATTTTTCCAATTATTAAATGAAAATAGTTTTATGCCAGGGATTTTTTTTTCCTTCTTCTCTCACACTGCGTTTTTACTGAACAACTTCCCATTACCTCATTTGGCCACTTTTGTTCAAATGACTTTTGACACAGTCTCTGTAGAGATTTTCCTTCAGTTCTGCTTAGAATCAGGGAAAGAGACCTAAATAGAGGATTCTCTTCAGAATCCTGGTTCTGTAACATAACCATTTGTGAGAATCTATACAAATACTCTTAAATGAAATAGATAATCAAAATTCCTTTCAGCATGTTTCTCAGTGGTCTCAAAATGACCACGTGAGGAGCTGGTTGCCAAATCTCCCCTCTGCCCTCCCACCGCCTTCTTCCTTCGGGCTCTGGTAGAGGCTGCTTTGCTTCCTGAGGATGGCACTACCCTTTTTTCTGTTAGATTCAACTGGTACATGGTACGTCTGAGCCGCCAGGGAAGTCTGGTACATGCTTAGTTGAGCTCAATGAAAGAGCCTGCAGAGGTATTTTTTGTTTTGTTTTTGTTTTTTCCAGCTCTTCTTTTGTTCCACACCAAAAGCCATAAATTCTTTATTGAAATAACTATCACTTCAAGGGAGCGATTGGTCAGGAGCCAATTAGAGACAGTGAATGGAGGAGGTTTTTTAACTGCAACCTTGAAGCTACCCACGGAATCCTGACTTGCCACAAGCTGGAAGGGGCCCCAAACAGAAGATATTTCAGTCAGTACACAGCTTCACAGAATCCCAGGGTGGGAGTGGGGAGAATTATCACTATGTCTTTTAGACAAGATCTTGGCCAGACCTCTGTCAAGCTATATGAAGGAGGATTTTTTTTTAAGAGTTAGCAGTTGGATTCAAGAAATGCAATGGATAAGGAAATAAAACTCATATCCCTTCTGTCTACAGAAACTTAGACTAAAGAGACCCGATATTCTACACCTACCAAAACACTTGAGGCTGGGTGACATGGGGGCATTTTATTGGGGAAAGGATGTGGGGTCTTAATTGGGTCATTTGCATCTAAACAAGTCCGTGTGGTTTGTGGCTTTTTGCCTTAACCTGATGATGAAATAATGACAAGCAACATTTATTGAACATTTAATATGTATCAGCCATTATGATAACAGTTTTATGTGTTATTAAAATATATAAAATTACCATGTAGACAGATTTGGGCAATTTCACTTAGTTAACAGATATCATCACACCAACTCTACAGACAAAGGAACTAGTCTTTTCCCAACTTTTGTTGAGAAGGTATTGTTTTACGCATCTGATAAAAATGAAGCCGTTTAATTATTTCAGTGACTTAATGAGACAGATTATATCCCATATTAAGATTTAATTACAGATGAGAAAGTTGAGGCACAGAGTAATAAAGCACATTGCTGAAGGCTGCACAGCTAGTAAGGGAGTAAAGAGGGAAACTGAACTGAGGCAATATGACCCCAGAGGTAAAACAGGAAAATACAGATCAGGTGACGTTTCCATTGTCACACCGTTAGGAAGGTACAGAGGCACAGTTCAACTGAGACCTTTTGATTTTACAGATTATACTCTTTAGAACTATTCTATCCTGTGTCTGAGAACTGAATAAAGGAAAGCAATGCTTGGCAACCATTCTACAGTTACTATTAATAGAGATGAAGTATTTGGATTCTGTTTTATGAAAGAAACTAACATTTTTGGACTGGATGAAGCACAAGCTGGAATCAAGATTGCTGGGAGAAATATCAATAACTTCAGATATGCAGATGACACCACCCTTATGGCAGAAAGCAAAGAACTAAAGAGCCTCTTGGTGAAAGTGAAAGAGGAGAATGAAAGAGTTGGCTTAAACTCAACATTCAGAAACTAAGATCATGGCATCTGGTCCCATCACTTCATGGCAAATAGATGGGGAAACAGTGGAAACTGATAGACTTTATATTTTTGGGCTCCAAATCACTGCAGCGATGAAATTAAAAGACGCTTACTCCTTGGACTTGGAAAGGCAATGGCAATGCACTCCAGTACTCTTGCCTGAAAAATCCCATGGATGGAGGAGCCTGGTAGGCTGCAGTCCATGGGGTTATGAAGGAAAGTTATGACCAACCTAGACAGCATATTAAAAAGCAGAGATATTACTTTGCCAACAAAGGTCCTTCTAGTCAAAGCTGTGGTTTTTCCAGTAGTCATGTATAGATGTGAGAGTTGGACTATAAAGAAAGCTGAGAGCAGAAAAATTGATGCTTTTGAACTGTGGTGTTGGAGAAGACTCTTGAGAGTCTCTTGAAATGCAAGGAAATCCAACCAGTCCATCCTAAAGGAAATAAGTCCTGAATATTCATTGGAAAGATGGATGCTGAAGCTGAAACTCCAGTACTATGGCCAACTGATGTGAAGAGCTGATTCACTTGAAAAGGCCCTAATACTGGGAAAGAGTGAAGGCAGGAAGCAAAGGGGATGACAGAGGATGAGATGGTTGGATGGCATCATTGACTCAATGGACATGATTTTCAGTAGGCTCTGGGAGTTGGTGATGGACAGGGAGGCCTGACGTGCTGTAGTCAATGGGGTCACAAAGAATTGGACACAACTGATCGACTGAACTGAACATTTTTTGAATATTCATTATATGATAGACACCTGACTGACAATTGACTTACCAATTTCCATTCTCCTACAGGAAATTATTATTCCCATTTTAAAGATGGGGGAAAAATAGTTTCAGAGGAGTTAAAGAACTTGTTCAAATTGGCAAAGCAGGCATGCAAGCCCAAGTCTGTGTATTACATTTGATAATATAGTGGAAGGAGCAGAAACTCAAGAGTTGGTATTATACTGAATCTGAAATTGGGCTACTGGGGTTGCTTAGCACCACAGAGCATGCTGACGTGGTCTTCAGGCTCTGCATATGCCTAGCCAGCTAGGTACCTTGGTCTCTTGCAAGGTGAACCAAGGAGTAATCCAAAGCCCCCTTCGTCATGCCAAGCTGTGCAAGACTCAGAGTTACAGCCTCCATCCACCTGCCAGCATCTTGTCTTCTGCAAGAAGCTTGCCCTGCAGGGCCAGGATGAAAACTTGGTCTCCACAGGCCTCCTCCCACAGATTGTTACCAAGAAAGCAAATAATCTAAAATAAAAATTCTGCCCTGGAGGAGGCAGGAAAGATAAGGGGCCTGACTACACTTGCTTATTGCAAACAAGACAGGTTGGGCTGCAATTGGTGCATGGGAAACACATTATGGCCACTTGAAGCCTTGGCAAATGCAGTGGGTAACCTGAGAGCCCAGCACAGAGCCTCCTGGCCCAGTAGTCAATCAGTCTGTCAGGAGGTCAAAGCAGACAGCCTCACACCAGAGTGAGGCAGCAGATGAGGCTGCAGTCATATGTATGGTCAGCTAAGTAGGAAAACAGGGCTGGATCGTGATTAGCAGCGATGGCAGAAGCAGCTCAGCACAGAATGATCATCAGTTTCTCTGAAGCAGAGACCAGGTTTGATGAAGTACCCATGAGAGGGTTGCCTCCATTATTAATAACTATAATAACAATGACGATGATAATAATAATAGTATCAATACAATAAGTGCTTTACAGTTATTAGTCAGGACCCTGGCAATAAACAGAACTCTGATCAGACAGATTCACCAACAAGAAAAATTATAAAAGCAGATTTAAGAGACCCTCAAAGTAATGTTGATATGATAAGAGTTTAGTAAGCCTGAAAGGTAAAGGAGAAAACACCGTGCTGCTAGGGGATCAGTGATAGCTCAGGGGAGCTATGATTGTGCAGAAGCAGCCACTGTCAGGACTGTGATGCTCAAAGTGGGAGGGAGTGAGGAGACTCTTCCCTAACTTGTTTTTCCTCCCATGGACTGAACCAACCCAAAAGCCACAATGGAAAGAAAGTCCAGCCTCTGCAATCTGTGCAGATCAGCTGCTCAGAGATGGGCATACAGTGTTTCTGAGTGAGAAAACACATTACTCATCTACTGTGATAAATGGTTCAGTCTTTAGAACAGTGGCATCAAATGTGAGTATCTTCAGAGGATACACAGGTATGCAAACAGGAAGAGAAAGCAGCACGGGTCAGTAAAAGCAGCAGCAGGGCTACTGAGTGTGTGTTCATCTAAGAGTGTATGGATACCACCCACAGCACCGCCTTCCAGCCTCAGGGTAATATAGACCCAGCACTGCTAAAAGGTCTAAGATCTATTTTTAGAAGTGAAGCAGAAAGTCCAGACTACTGTGTGAAATTTCCCTACTTTTAAATATCAGCAGTTCGCTGGAGGAAAAAAGTAGAGTTCTGGACGATCAAGCAAAACACATCTGTGAGCAGTATTAATGCAACTTTTTTGGAAATGAAGCAGTTGATGCGTTTGAACTGTGGTGTTGGAGAAGACTCTTGAGAGTCCCTTGAACTGCAAGGAGATCCAACCAGTCCATTCTGAAAGAGATCAGCCCTGGGATTTCTTTGGAGGGAATGATACTAAAGCTGAAATTCTAGTACTTTGGCCACCTCATGCGAAGAGTTGATTCATTGGAAAAGACTCTGATGCTGGGAGAGATTGGGGGCAGAAAGAGAAGGGGACGACAGAGGATGAGATGGCTGGATGGCATCACTGACTCGATGGACGTGAGTCTGAGTGAACTCCAGGAATTGGTGATGGACAGGGAGGCCTGGCATGCTGCAATTCTTGGGGTTGTGAAGAGTCACACATGACTGAGCAACTGAATTGAACTGAACTGAGCCTGTGAATTCTACTGATATTTTCACCATTGAAAATTCACTGAAAAAAAGGTTGTGTGATGACCAAATAAACGACATCTGTGTAGGGATCCATTCCACAGGCCACCTATGTTGGATGACTTTTGTTCCCCCACTCACATCTTTCAGGCTCATGTTTACTTCAGACACTCATGAGGTAAAACTCCATTTTGAGGAACATACATTTTTCAGCAGCACTGAAGAGATTTCACTTTTTTACCCCAGGACTTTTCTGACCACCCCACCCCCGCTGAATTGTACAGTTGGAGGACTCACATATAGTACTCAGTAACTGGGCCTGAGTAATAGGAAATTCAAGTAGGTAAAAATGATCAGTAGAGTACCCAAGCTAGCTGATAATCACTCCTTGTCTCATGCTTGTCTCACATTCAGATCACCCCGGTAGCTCAGCTGGTAAAGAATCTGCCTGTAATGCAGGAGACCCTGGTTTGATTCCTGGGTTGGGAAGATTCCCTGGAGAAGGGATAGGCCACCCACTTCAGTGTTCTTGGGCTTCCCTTGTGGCTCAACCAGTAAAGAATCTGCCTGCAATGAAATGTGGGAGACCTAGGTTCAATCCCTGAGTTGGGAAGATCCCTGGAGAAGCAAAAGGCTACACACTCCAGTATTCTGGATTGGAAAATTCCATGGATCAGAGAGTCGCAGAGAGTTGCAAAGTGTCAGCCATGACCAAGCAACTTCATATCACTTCCTTTTCTCATGCACTTGGCTGGATAATTCCAAGACTCATATACATGGCTAATCAGAGAGTTCAGCTGCAATAACCCACAGTGGTAGACAAAGGATGAGAAAGCATCCTTATGCTGGTTTCTCTTCTTTAGTGCTTTGCTTTCCTGAGTCTCTCACTCAGGTACCTCTAGTAGAATACCAAAACAAACCACCTGCACACAACCTCTTTCTTAGGTTTAGCTTTTAGGAGAGATTGTTGCTAAGACTCTATCATTTTGCAAATTCTGTATGAAAAAAAAATCTAAAAAGGTTTATCTGGCTTTGTCTAAAAGATATATTATGTCCACAGAATAAATACTGAAAATCTGTGACTGAGGTCCCACCCAACCTTAATTCTAAAATGTTTAAATAGGTGCCTTTAAGCTGAGATAGAGGGTAGAAAAACAACCTGGGTGTTTGTGGCCAGTTACTGATCCAGGTTAAGAAATATATTCTGTTATGAATAAGCATGAATGTTTGGTTACCTTTTGAGCTCTCATCCTTTAGGAAATCTTATCTCGAAATTTTTTTTTTTAATGTTTAAATGCTGATTCCTACAGGAGTTTTTACACTCTTCTAGGGAGGGAAATGTATAAAAATATATTAACATCCTTCACAGTAACAGTATTAGTGTGTAAAGCCTATCAAATGAGCATTTGATTAAAGAAAATAAGATAGTGTCAAGTGATTTATAGTCACAAACTATATATTGATTTGTCAATCAATTCACCCATCTATTCATATGCTCAGTGTACATGTATTATGTATTTTGTGTATGTCAGGCATTGCTCTACACTCTGGGTTAGCACAGTGAAGCCAGAGCATCACCCTTGCAGGCCAGAAAGACCATGCAATGCTTGTTAGAGTGTTGTCTTCACTCCGTCTGGTTTTGAGGTAGGAAGGGGGCAGAAACGCTCAGCTTTTCTGAGCTTTTTATGTGGGAGGACATGGCAAAACCCAACAGCCAAGGTCAGCCCTTTTCAAAGACAGACAGGGGCTAGCAACTGGGAACAAAACACACAAAAACATACTGAAGTTGGGAAGTGGGCTGGATGGTGGGGAATTGCTGCAGCACCACAGTGAAAAGGAGCTGAGGGTTTCTGGATGAAATGCTTTCATTATTCAGTAAACTCTGTACTTATCAATGTGTATGAGTCATTATAGCTGCACACATTAACAAGCAAAAATAATTTTGCAGTGATTGATAAATATATTATTTATTTATTTATTTATTTGTGAATGCGGTTTACTTCTTTAAAAAAAAAAAAACTTTATTCTTTATTACAATACTGTATTTGTTCTGCAATACATTGACATGAATCAGCCACAGGTGTCCACGATCTCCCAATGCCAAAGCCCCTTCCCACCTCCTACCCCATATCATCTCCCTGAATCATCCCGTGCACCAGCCCCATGCATCCTGCCTCCTGTATTGAACATAGACTGACGCTTCGTTTTTACAGGATAGTATACATGTTTCAATGCCATATTACCAATGTTTTCACATTATTTAAAAAATATGGATGGTTTGAGTTGAAGTACAACAGAAACCAATACAATATTGTAAAGTAATTTTCTCCTCATTAAAAATAAATTTAAAAAAAATTAACAAAAGATAATGTAAACTCTTCATTACACAGAATATGTCTATCTGGCACATTCACAGCAAAAATTGTTAGTAGCTCACCCAGCTTGAAAAGTTTAGATGACCTCAGAATCTATTTCAGAATCCAGGTCTCCCTAAAAGTTAACATTTGCTTAGCTCTCCTTCAGTGGTATTTTTCTGCCCCCATCTCCTTGGCGTTGGGTGTAAAGTTCTCTCCTGGGCTGCAACCACAGGATCCCTGACACACAATGTAGACAAACCAGTTGCCTACCAAGTGATTTACTTAGAGTACATTTGCACTAATGCCTAGCAGTGGCCCGATGAAAATATGTTGAAGGATGTCATCTTCCTCTTTGTTTTAAACATGGTCATGCTCTCCTTACAGCTCAAATTCAGCTTTTTGCTACCATTTACAGATTGCTCTAAACTCACAAGTTATTAGCCCCAGGGCTGCCATTTTTACATCTTAGGTTCAGGACAAGAAGGGCACCAAGTTACAAATACTAAGAGGTGTTTGCTTTCGCATTGATGTCAATGCCAGTCCTGCCATTGCAAAAATCTGAGAGTGAGCGTCTCCTAAAACTGTGCACCGCAAGTGCCTTCCACCTCTCACCCTAAACAGAGCCTGGCCCTAAGTAGATTCATTCATGGAACAGCACAAGAAAGGAGGCACTTTCTCTCCACAGGTCAGAAATGGTTATCTTTCTCCTCACTCCTTTTCACATCCAGTGATGAATTTTGTATCATTAAACCATTCAAATCCAAAATGTGTACACTCCAAAGACAGAACAAAAAACACAGTCACAGCACCATCGGCGTTGTAGAAATAAAGCAGAGCTCACATTCAAGCACAGCACACACACATATGTAAAGGAGAAGAGAGTTTTTGTCTCCCTGTGTTGTCACATACAGAGTCTTTAGAAAATCACTCAGGTGTTTTTGTATCATTCCTTCATTCATTTATGTAATAAAAGTGTATTGAACGCCAACTATATGCCCAACATGGTGTCCGGCGCTGGGGACACAAAGATAATGTAGATGCCGTATAGGTTTCATTTCAAGAAAGTAATTTAATCTCTCCTCCTGTTGCTGTGAAGATGACAGACCACTGTGACAGAAAGTTCATAAAAAAGTGGAAAAGGCTATTTCAGTAACATATCCCATATTCTAACTGTCCTTTCAGCATCACAGCTCTCAGTGACTAAAGAGCAATTTTCAAGTGGCAGATTGAAAATCAGACATGGCATGTGTAGTCTGAATGCAAAAGTGCTGATAACCACTTGCTGTATTAGAATAATAACTAGTAGTAGAAGCAATTAAATCAGTTCCAGGGAGAACTGGGAGACGGGATAATAAACTTGCCTTGAAATGAACAGATTGAAAAGAATTCGCTTTACTTGCACACAGGTGTTTGCTGGCCTGGGTCTGATCACTAAACTTCATTTTAAGATGAATAATTTAAGTCTAAAATGTCAAAGCAAAATAAGCTCAAATTGTCAAAATGGCCAAGACTGTGGTTAGGATCAGAAGCTCTGGAACCTAACTGCTTGGAGCTGTTACTCAGCTTGGCCACTTACTGTCTACTGCACCTTGAATGAGTTACTTAACCTTCTGTCAACCAGTTTCCTCATCTGTAAAATAGCTAAAATAATAATTTCTACTTCAAAGGGTTCTTATGAGCAATAAATGAGTTAATTGTAAAATTCTTAAATCAAGGCATGGAACACTGAAGCACTCAATAAAATGTCTTGACATAATTATTACTGCCTGGAAAAGATGAGTGATACTTGTTTTTCTTGTAGAGTTATATTCATGCAAGTAGGTAAAACAGAACTAAATATATCAACAGTAAATTTTTTAAAGTATTTATTATGGTAAAATGTATATGATATTAAACACTTTTTTTTACCATCTAGTGTACAATTGAGTGGCATTATATCCATAATGTTGTCGACCATCACCATTATTTCCAAAATGCTTTCATCACCCCAAATAGAAACTATAACCAGTAAGCAATAATTCCCTATTCCCATTTTCAATCCCCATTAATCTCAAATGCACTTTCCATTTCCATTAATTTGCCTATCCTAGGTATTTCATGCAAGTGGGATCATATGAAATTTGTCCTTTTTGTCTTGCTTCATTGAGCATAATTTCTTCAGGATTCATCCATATTGTAGTATGTTTTAGGACTGCCTTTCACTTTATGGTTGACTATTATTCATTGTATGGATATGTTGCATTTTGTTCATCTGTTGATGGACACTGCATGCTTTATACTTTTGACTATTGTGAATAATGCTAGAAGGAACGCCAGTGCACAAGTACCTATTTGAGATTCTGTTTTCAATTCTAGTAGGTATATATCAGTAGAATTTCTGGGATATGTGACAATGTTATGTAACTAACCTTAGGGGACCACCGTGTTGTTTTTCCCAATAGGTCTACCATTTTCCTTCCCACTAATAAGAGTATAAGAGTTCCAATTTCTTCATGATCTCACCAGAGTTTGTTTTCTGAAGAGGATGATGAGTGCCATGCCAGAAAGTTGAAAGCTGTATCTCATGGCACTTTTGATTTCTATTTAACTAAGGACAAATGATGCTGAGCATTTTTTCATATGCTTATTGGCCATCTGAATATCTCTATTTTCGGAAAAATGTCTATTCAAGTCATCTGCCCATTTGTTAATTGGATTATTTGTCTTTGTTGTTGAGTTGTATGAGTTCTTTATATAATCTGGATATTAAGCCCTAATTAGACATATGACTTGAAAATATGCAAAGATTTGCAGAAGATTTTTCTTATTATGTAGGATGTCCTTTTTGATGATAAGGTCTTTTGATGCCCCCAAAATTTTAATTTTGATAAAGTTCAATTTATCCATTTTTCCTTTGTTGTCAAGATCAAAGATTTAGCTGTTTGTTCTCTCCTAAATGCTTTATGATTTTAGCTTGAATGATATATAATAAATTGTTTTTAAAACATCTATCATATACTATTAAGTAGTACATTTTTACCCAGATCTACCCATAAGACATTAACACTCCACTCTAACGATCTGTGGCAAAGACACTGCATTTATGATCAGAGCACTCTCTAGGCATTACATGTATTTGTAGTAGTTTTCATTGTCTCTTTTAGTCATATATTTGCACCTGTTGGAGAGACTCAAATAAATATAGTAGGGCAACTGTTTGTGACATAAACCTAGAACAAAGAGTTAATGCTCTTGATCTCAAGTACTAGTGATAAGAAGACTTTAACCCCGGAAGACGAATGAGACAAAAATTAAGCTAAAACTTTGATCTATTTAAGGAAAAGTTCTATAAACCCATGGTAGTTTTTACCAGATATTTCAACACAGGAATTTCAAAAGTTATGCAACACCTCAAATTAGAATTTTCCTTTGCTGAATAGCTCTTCAGTTATCCCTTCAATTGCCAAAGAACTCATCACAGAGGTCAATCTAAATAATAACTCCTTTAATGTATTTTTTTAAGTCTTGGTGTTAGTTAAAAATACTAATTAGTGATGATATTAGAATCTAAAGTATTTCATAAGATTAAGAACATTTGCATTAGAAAAAAATATGGCAGAGGAGCCAGAGATCAAAATGCCAACATCTGCTGAATCATCAAAAAGCAAGAAAGTTCCAGAAAAACATCTACTGACTACACCAAACCTTTGACTGTGAGGATCACAACAAATGGTGAAAAATTCTTAGAGATGGGAATACCAGACCACCTGACCTGCCTCTTGAGATATCTGTATGCAGGTCAAGAAACATCAGATAGAACTGGACATGGAACAACAGACTGGTTCCAAATCAGGAAAGGAGCTCATCAAGGCTGTATATGGTCACCCTGTTTATTTAAATCATATGCAGAGTATATCATGCGAAATGTTGGGCTAGATGAAGCACAAGCTGGACTCAAGATTGCTGGGAGAAATATCAATAACCTCATATATGCAGATGATACCACCCTTATGGCAGAAAGCTAAGAGGAACTGAAGAACCTTTTGATGAAAGTGAAAGAGGAGAGTGAAAAAGCTGGCTTAAAACTCAATATTCAAAAAACAAGGATTATGGCATTTGGTCCCATCACTTCATGGCAAATAGACGGGGAAACACTGGAAACAGTGACATACATAAATGCAGTATCTCTTGGGCTTTATCTTCTTGGGCTTCAAATTCACTGCAGATGGTGAATGTAGCCATGAAATTAAAAGATGCTTGCTCCTTGGAAGAAAAACTGACAAATCTATACACCATATTAAAAAGCAGAGACATTACTTTGCTGACAAAAGTCCATCTAGTCAAAACTATAGTTTTTCCAGCAGTCATGTATGGATGTGAGAGTCAGACCATGAAGAAAGTTGAGCACCAAAGAATTGATGCTTTTGAACTGTGGTTTGGAGAAGACTCTTGAGAGTCTTTTGGACTACAAGCTGATCCAACCAGTCCATCCTAAAGGAAATCAGTCCTGAGGATTTATTGGAAGGACTGATACTGAAGCTGACTACTTTGGCCACCAGATGCAAAGAACTGACTCCTTGGAAAAGACCCTGATACTGGGAAAGATTGAAGGCAGGAGGAGAATGGAATGACAGAGGATGAGATGGTTGGATGACATCACTGACTATGGATATGAGTTTGCCTAAGCTCTGAAAGTTGGTGATGGACAGGGAAGACTGGCATGCTGAAATCCATGGGGTAGCAAAGAAACAGACATGACTGAGTGACTGAACTGAATTGAAAGTATTTCACAAGATAAAGAACATTTGCATTAGAAAAACTATTAACTTATCCAATTTAAAGTAAGGTGTAATAATTATATTGTAAATGCTACCAGTAAAATTATCAAAATAAATAATGTGCTGACAGTGAGATAGTAGAGAATCTATGGTAATATGTCCTTAGTGACTACATTGAATGGCTTAAAATTACACAGGGATTTTTAATATGAATCGGCACATGTCTCATTATTTTGTATTGCATACATTTTTAGAGGAAAAGGCCATTAGACCATGTATTTTTAAACTCAAATCCCACCATTCCTTTCACATAGTGGGCCTTCTAGAAACATTTGGTGGAAAAAATATATAGTCGCAACATAGCCAGGGTGGCAATTAACAAATATTTGATCATTTAAGGAAAAATAAATTAAAATAATGAATATATAAAGAATATTATAATATTAATTATTTCAATTGTGGAATACAACGTATTTTTCCATTTCCTTGTATTATTTTCAAATTCATTCATCAAAGTTTTAGAATTTTCAGAGTATAGTTTTTAAATCTCCTTGGTTAATTTTATTCCTAGATACTTTATTATTTTGATGCAGTTTTAACTGGGACTGCTTTCTTGATTTTCCTTGACAGTTATTATCAAAAAACAATAAATTGTTGTATACTAATCACTGTATTATTAATATATTGAATCCTGAAACTTTACTGAATTCATTACTCTTTCAGAGAATTAGAACAAATAATTCTATTATTTGCATGAAACTATAAATCTTCAAATTGCCAAAGCAATCTTGAAAAAAGAACAAAGCTAGAGATATCACATTCCCTGACTTCAGACCATATGACAAAGCTTCAGTCAACAAAAGAGCATGGTACTTTAGTCTTTTCATTGGAATGATAAATGGGATTTATTCCTTAATAAATAAAGAAGAACTGGACAACTATGTGTAAAAGAATGAAATTAGAACACCATACACACAGATAAACTTAAAATGGATTAAAGACCATTCTCAGAAGAAAACAGGCAGGACATTGTATGACATAAATTATAGCAAGATCCTTTATGATCCTCCTCCTAGAATAGTGGAAATAAAAATAAATAAATGAGATCTAATTAAACTTAAAAGCTTTTCACAGCACAGGAAACTATAAACACAGTGATAAGACAACCCTCAGAACGGGAGAACATAACAGCAAATGAAAGAACTGATGAAGGATTAATTTCCAAAATATACAAGCAGATCATACAATTCAATAACAGAAAAACATACAACCCAATCAAAAAGTTGGCAAAAGACCTAAAAACAGACATGTATCTAAAGAAGACACACGGATGGCTAATAAACACATGAAGAGATGCTCAATATTACTCATTATCAGAGAAACGAAAATCAAAATGACAATGAGCTATAACCTCACACCAGTCAGAATGGCCATAATCAAACAATCCACAAACAACAAATGCTGAAGTGGGTGCAGAGAAAAGGGAACCCTCTTGCATTGCTGGTAAGAATATAAATTGATACAGCCACTATGGAAGACAGTATGGAGAATCCTTAAAAACAAAGGAATAAAACCACCATATGACCCAGCAATGCCACTTCTAGGCATGTACCCTGACAAAACCAAAACTGAAAAAGACCCATGCACCCCAATGTTTATTGCAGCACTATTTACAATAGCTAGTACATGGAAGCAACCTAGATATCCATTGACGACTGGATAAAAAAACCATGGTACATATATACAATGGAATACTACACTACTCAGCCATAAAAAGAAACATATTTGAGTCAATTCTAACAAGGTGGATGAACCTAGACCCTATTATACAGAGTGAAGTAAGGGAAAAACAAATGTTGTATATGAATGCATATATATGGACTCTAGAAAGAAGGTACTGATGAAACTGTTTGGAAAGCAGCAATGGAGATGGAGAGACAGAGAAAACTCTTATGGACAAGGGTAGGGGAGAAGAGGGAGCGGGTGAGATGAATGCAGAGAGAAGCATGGAAGCATATAATCTAACATATATAAATAGACAGCCACTGGGAATTTGCTGTATGGGGATTCAGGGAACTCAAACTGGGGCTCTGTAATAACCTAGAGAGGTGGGAATGGGTGGGAGGTAGGAGAAAGTTTCAAGAGGGAGGGGACACATGTATACCTATGGCTAATCTATACTGATGTATGACAAAAATAAACCAATACCGTAACGCAATCATCAGTCAATTAAAAATAAATTTTAAAAAATATGATACTGGCTTCAAAACAGACACAAAGATTAACCGAACAGAGAGCCCCAAAATAACGCCACACACCTATGGTCAGTTAGCCTACAACAAAGAAGGCAAGAACATAGAATGGAGAAAAGACACTCTCTTCAATAAGCGGTGCAGATAAAACTGGGCAACTAAATGTCAAAGAATGAGATGAAAATATTTCTTCACACCTTATACCAAAAACAAACTCAAAATGGATTAAAGACCTTAATATAAGACCTGAAATTTAAAAAAAAACAAAAAAATAAAAACAAAAAAAATAACCAACCTCCTAGAAGAACACAGGTATAACAGTTAATGACATAAATTTTAGGAAACTTTTTTTTTTTTTTGGCTCTGTATCCTAAGGCAAAATAAGTAAAAGCAAACATAAACAATTGGCACCTAACTGAACTTAAATGCCTTTGCATAGCAAAGCAAATCAGCAACAAAACAAAAGAAGGCCTACTGAATGACAGAGGTGTGTGTGTGCGCTGAGTCATGTCCAACTCTTTGTGACCCCATGGACTGTAGCCTGCCAGACTCCTCTGCCCATGGGATTTTCCAGGTAAGAATCCTGGAGTGGGTTGCCATTGCCTTCTCCAGGGGACCTTCCTGACCCAGGGATGAAACCCACGTTGCTTATGTCTCCTGCATTAGCAGGTGGGTTCTTTCCCACTCACCACCTGGGAAGCAGCACTCAATGAGAGAGAATATTTTCAAATAACATGATCAAAAAGAGCTTAATATCCTAAATATAGGAATAGCTCATATTGAGTCAATATTTTTTTAAAACTGATTATAAAACAGGCAGAATAGCTGAATAGCCAGTTTTCCAAGGAAGACAGAAGACCAATGGGGATATGAAAAGATGCTCAACATTGGTACTCACCAGAGAAATGCAAATTAAAATCACAGTGAGTTATCACCTCACACCTTTTAAAATGGCTACTATCAGCCAACAGTCTACAAATAATAAATAATGGAATGGATGTAGAGAATAGAGAACCCTTATATACTCTTGGTACAGATGTAAATTGGTGCGGCTACTTTGGAAAACAGTATGGAGGCTCTTCAAAAAACTAAAAATAGAACTACCATATGATCCAATAATTTTATTCTTGGGTATATATTCAAAGACAAGTAAAACAATAATTTGAGAAGATACATGCATCTCAGGGTTTGTAGCAGCATTATTTACAACAGTAGAGATATGGAAGCAAACTAAATGTCCTTCAACAGGTGAATAAAAAAATGAGGTGTTTGTTGTTGCTGTTGTTGTTGTTTAGTCACCAAGTTGTGTCTGATTCTTTGTGACCCCATGGCTCCTCTGTCCAGTGGATTTCCCAGGCAAGAATACTGGAGCGAGTTGCCATTTCCTTCTCCAGAAGATCTCCCTGACCCACAGATTGAACCTGCATCTCCTGCATTGGCTGGTGGATTCTGCACCAATGAGCCACCAGGGAAACTCTATCACTTATATATGTTTTCTAAAAAAATAAAACAAAGCAATGTATATAACAAAACAGAAACAGACTCATAGATACAGAGAGCAAACTACCGGTTTCCAGTGAAGAGAAAAGTGGGGAAGGGGGAAAATAGGGTTATGAGATTAAGAGATAGGAGATACTAACTACTATGCATAAAACCGGAGAAGGCAATGGCACCCCACTCCAGTACTCTATCCTGGAAAATCACATGGACAGAGGAGCCTGGTAGGCTGCAGTCCATGAGGTCGTGAAGAGTCAGACAGGACTGAGCAACTTCACTTTCACTTTTTACTTTCATGCATTGGAGAAGGAAATGGCAACCCACTCCAGTGTTCTTGCCTGGAGAATCCCAGAGACGGGGGAGCCTGGTGGGCTGATGTCTGTGGGGTCACACAGAGTTGGACATGACTGAAGCAACTTAGCAGCAGCAGCAGCATGCATAAAACAGAAAAGTAATAAGGATATATTGCACAGCACAGGAAGATATAGCCATTGTCTTGTAATAAACTTAAAGTGCACGTGAAAGGCACTCAGTCATGTTCGACTGTTTGTGACCCCCAGGGAGTATATAGTCAATGGATTTCTCCAGGCCACAATCCTGGAGTGGGTAGCCTTTCCCTTTTCCAGGGGCTCTTTCCAACCCAGGGAACGAACCAAGGTCTCCTACATTACAGGTGGATTCTTTACCAGCTGAGCCAAAATGGAAGTCCAAGAATACTGGAGTGGGTACCCTATCCCTACTCCAGCAGGTCTTCCAGTCCCAGGAATTGAACCAGGGCCCCCTGCATTACAGGCAGATTCTTGACCAACTGATCTATGAGGGAAGCACACTATAATAAATTTAAATGGAGTATAATATATAAAAATATTGAATCACTATATTGGACACTTGAAAGTAATATGATATTGTAAATTAACTTATACTTCCATTTTTTTTTTTTTTAAAAAGGAGTACACTGTAGAAAACAGAAAGTGAAAGTGAAGTCGCTCAGTTGTGCCCGACTCTTTGCAACCCCCTAGACTGTAGCCTACCAGGCTCCTCTGTCCATGGGATAGACAGGCAATAGTACTGGAGTGGATTGCTATTTCCTTCTCCAAGGAATCTTCCCTTCCCAGGGCTCAAACCGAGATCTCCACATTTTAGACAGACACTTTACCACTTTACCATCTGAGCCACCAGGAAAGTAAGTAACAAGCAATTCAATAGCTCAGGAAAGGAAACTAAAAACGATTTTATTTGTGTGAATTAGATATATATTAATACCCTATGCATTAATACAAGGTACTTTATACATACAATCTCCAGAAATGAAGATGAGTTTTCAGAAAAATAATAATGTATGGATGCCACTTAGGTAAAAATACATGTCAGTGTGTACTGACCTTATTGAACAGCCCTTTACATAGTGAATAGTGTACTAATATGCCTATAAAGGAAAGATAGTGTAGCTGAGTAAGAAGAAACCTTGCAGAACTAATGTAATCACTTCCACTTCGGAAACAAGCTTTCAAGTCAGGGTTATTTCTGTGAAACTAGAACACATGAAGTTCAAAGTTCAAACACTGGAACTGTTGTTGAGTCTCAGAAGACACTGTCTCTTTCATCCACAGATGAATATACATAAAAGAATATATATAGTCTTTTACTTCTGCTAAATTCAAAATCTGACAAGTATTTTTCACTTATGTAGGGCTACTGTGGATGGCATACATCTAGGGTGACTTAATATGGGTTTTTCTCCCCAAATCTTTTAACTGTGGTAAAATCCATATAACGTAAGATTTATCACCTCAACCATTTTTAAGTGTATAGTTAAGCTGTACACAAGATTAATTTTAAAAGTGCATTTTATAATATTTTGAATATTTACATCCATTTTATTTCCTAAATGTCCATAATAGCCCTATCTTTGCCAGGCAAGCTAAAGTAAACCTATGATTGCAGCTAGAATTAAAAAAAAAAAAGTCTGTTGATGAAATATTTTCCTTCACCCAGTTACCTCAGCAAAACAGCAATACATTCAACATAAGTATATTCACTCTACTGTAATCCTTTAAACAAAAGGTTGGTTGTTTCTTTGAATTGACAGATATCTCAGGATGTATACTCATGACCTTACATAGAAACCTCTAGGGCAAAAAACTGCTTCACTGGTTTGGCACTTGAGAGAAACAAGCAATCTCTTTGGGTTGATTTTATTTTTCCATGAGACAGTATATCTTAGATTTCATCTTAAATCTATCAATCTTACCTCGTCTTTAAGAACTGTGTCTTTTAAAATGACAAAACTGTGTCTTCAACACCTTTAACTGCCTTAACCATGTTTGAAGCAGGGTCTCAGATTACTACTATGAAAATGGAGAAGTTACAGGCTGTGATGGGAATTTATATTAAATTAGATCCTTCCTGAGCTGGTAAAATATATGAAAAAAAGAAATGAAAATAAGAAATAATAGTGCCAGTCATTCATCACTTTAGAGACATATTTTAAAATACCCATAAAATTCTATACAGTTCAGAAACTTCTCATTTTAACAATATTATGTCTCTGAAGACCTCATAATGGAAATAAATATTTGCAATGAAAGCTCACTTTGTATAGTACAGGGCAATTAGATTTTTTTAAACTATTCTTTCTTTATGTCACTTTTGCCTTGCCCTGGTGAGTGATGAGGATTACATGGTGCATATAGTACAGACTTGAGTAATGCAATTTTCCAACTGTTTTCTTTAAAATCTTAGCATGAACTGCAACTACAAAATAATTGTGTGTGCGTGGCAAGTGATCTTTAAAATCATTTTCCAAGATTGGTCGGCTTTCAGCAGAACCTTTTCACTTTTGATTAATACTCTTTCCTGTTTTCTGGTTCAGAAAACAGCTTCCTAGAGCTACAAACTCAGTTTATGGAGTGCCTTTGACCCACAATCCACTGGATAAAAATAAGTGTCAATGCAGTGAAATGCAAAGATCTATTTCTTCAGCATCTTCAGGTTTTCATGGACAATGCAGGGGCCTCTGTAAATTTTCAGTTACTGTGTGTGCACAAAGTACCAAGAAAGAGAGTTAAAGTAGCATTTAAAAAAAAAATTGTATTGTATTTCCTCTAATCTAGTCTGTCAGATGATTTTGGATGAAGTACCTATAGTGACAAGAGCTCAAGAGTTCACTCCAAGTTCTTCATAAAACAGAACAAAAGGGAAGTTCGTGCTAAAGGCCTTTGGATTTATATTCATTCAATAACCCTTCAGAGTTATTACTTAGATTTCAGTAGCACCAAAACTCACACTACTTTCTCTCCTCATTACCCTCATTAATATCCTCTTAACCATATTCTGATTATTCTGAAAAAACACAGTGAGAACCAAATGGTTCCAATTCATTAGAAACAGTCATCAATATTGACAACCACTTTGTCCTCATATCCAAAGGGCATCCACCACAAGACTTGAAGTTAGAAAGAAGGAGCCAAGTTTTTATTTCTGCAAGTCTACTACTTATATTCAGTTCCCCATTTCTTTCCTTGTACATATGCCAACATCCCTTGCTCTGCCACCCATGCATAACAGTGCACACAATTCTTTATGACAGCTGAGGAAAGGGACAAAAAATGGGAGAGCTAGGAGCGGATGACCTGTGGGAAACACTGTACATTGCTTTCAAAACTTAAAATGCATGATAGGATATAAATTGTCTAAAAATACAAAATAATGTCAGTTCATCCCTGTTTCTGATACTTTAAGAATAGTACAGTGCTTTCTGATATCCTGAAGGGTTTCAATACTCTTATGAAAAGCAGAAAAGCTACAAAGAATAATAGTGACAGTCAAACTTACTGATTAAGACATGGACTTTATCCCTGGTTCAAATATTGACTCATCATGTTGTTGGCTGGTTTCCTTGGATAAGTCACTTAAAATCTCTAAGTTATAATTACCATCTTTACCTCAAAGATGAAGAAAGTGAAGTTTAGAAAGTTTAAGTACAAGCTTACATGGGACGTAAATAAGACTTGAAACCAGATACTTAGTACAATAGTCCTGCTCTTTCTCATTATTATGACATGACCACCTCACTGTGATTATACAGAATATTTTTTTCCTACGTGTAAACCCTTCCATCTAGGGTCACAAGCATGTCAAGTGCTGAGCAAATTTTGTCTATTAAAACTATGTTCAGTAATCTTGACTATGCAAGGCATTTTAGTCTGAGGTGTGGAACAGTTGGAGATGAGAAAAAAAGACTGGCATTGGTTAATGTGGACAGATCTCCTTGTGCAAAATTTGAAAGATTAATTAGTCTGATGTGACAATTTTTGAAAACTCTTAGTCAAGCTGCCATAAATATGTCCAAGAGTGTGCCTTCTCTGTATGTTTACATAATTTTACCCGAAAGATGAGCAATTACTATTCATGTACATTGGCTGTATTTAGGTGCAAATGAGGTTCCCATGATTTCACAAGTGTCCAAGATAATCACTGTTTTGGTGAACACAGGCCTGAGAGACAGAGTCTTGGCAGCTGCAACTGAAGTGAAGAAAGCAGTTTCAATATCCTGCGGCAGAACTGTCTCAGCAGGGGCTGGGCTCAGCATGATCAAAGAGAAAAGGACAAGGCAATCCATGGACCAGGAGGCTTCATGTAAATAAGAAGGACATGATTTTTATATGAACCTGAAATCTATTTCTGTATCACTCTTTGTAACAAAACCTTTTGTCAGTGACATCCCTAACTTCATGTAGGGTGTATCCGCTATGACCTATGACAACTTACACCTTCCACAGCTTATTTTATTATTTTGTAGCGCTTTAGAAGTCATAGATCACTTTAATGTTGCTGGAAGGATAACAAGTCATGATGAGTAGATCACAATATTTTTAAAGCCACAATTTATATTCCATTTCACAGTGAATAATTATGTGGGAGACAACCTAGTTAAACAGAAAGGGTAAAGTAATTCAAGGGGCCAATTAGTAACTGCAAGCAACTGAATCACTTAAATATCGTTTATGTTACCTTGGTTTTTCCAAGTAGGAAAAAAATGGCCCAAATCTTTTTAACTTCATGACCTCAACTACTAAAATTATATGAGAACTCATACACAATTTCCATGAAGTAAAGAAGAATGGCAAACCCATAATTTTTGTCTATTTATTCTGACTACATCCTCAGACAAATGTTGACTGACTTACTTTTGAAGGGATTCTTACACAATTGAACGTGGTGTGACATTTGTGCAGAATGCAGTCCTTTACTGTCTTGACACAAAGACCATGGATAAAGTGATGACTTTTAAGTAATTATAGATTAAGATGACTGACTTCAGATACATAAGTTTAAAGTGATGGGCATTTTTAGATAATTGAATAAGTCAACTAGAGCAGAATAAAATAATGTCGTTAGATTGTACCACTATTATTTATAATAGTTTGGTGATGAGAGTCTCTTTTTCTAGGAATCTATATAAAATGTAGACAAATGTTGACACTGGAAATCTGCTTGTATTTTATTTTGACAGCATTTTGTCACCTCTAGGTTGATAGATGTAGGAAATCTCCTGAGACTTATTGATTCTGAATGCACTAGTAGGAAAAAATTCATTTGCAAGGGAAATACTTGACACAGTGAATAAGGTACCATTTATGCAAAATTCAAAAAAACGAATTGTGTCAACTGTAGTCTTTTATAAATATTTATGACACTAATTACAGAAATTTGTCCTAGTTTGCTAGTGAATGCGCTAACCAAATCTCATTAGAAAAATAAAAATTCAGTAAGCAGAATCTTATTACATCTATAAACTAGGTGGGCATAGTATTTGAATGTCTTACCTTAAACGTCCTTATATACATTATTTGAGAAACTGAAAAGAAAAATATAATCCTGATGCATAAAAGCAGATATAAACTATCAATCAGAATATTTTAGAGTACGAAGCCAGGCATTTCAATGATATTGTCTGAGCTATAATCATCAAATAATATGTTCTCTACCTGCTTCTGATTTATAATAAATAGTCCTAGAATTGGTGTCAGTATATTTCTTTCTCAAATTAATCAGCTCATTAGTCAAGTCATGTCAGTATTTACAGAACATGGTAATTTTTTTAAATCAGAAATACGTCCTTTATGCTTTGAACAACATCATCAAAAAAGTAAAAAAATTTCTCCCACAAAATGAGAGAAAACATTTACAAATCATATTATCTGATAAGGGACTTGTACTTCAGAGCACACAAAGAACCCTTCAGTTCAGTTGCTCAGTCGTGTCCGACTCTTTGCGATCCCACAACTCACTAATGAAATAGGTAATTCACACACTTTACAAATAAGAAAGAGAGTCTTCACTGGGGGCTCAATGGCAAAGGATCTGGCTGCCAATGCAGAGGACACTGGTTCAATTCCTTATCCAGAAAGATCCCACATGCTATGGAGCAAATAACCCTGCACACTACAACGTTTGTGCCTGTGCTAGAGCCCCGGAGTCACAGATGCCGAGCCCATGTGCTGCAACCAGCGAGCCCATGTGCTGCAACCAGCGAAGCACGCCAGCCTAGAGCTGGGGCTCCACAACAAGCAGAGCCCCTTCAGGGAGAAGCCTGTACTGCACGGAGAGAGTAGCCCCCACTCACTACAACCTGAGAAAAGCCCATGCACAGCAGAGAAAACTCAGTGCGGCCAAAAATAGATAAATAAATAAAATTATTAAAAGTGAGTATCTGAATGCATATGTCCTCAAAGAAACAGTTCCTCAGAATGTTAACCATAGAATTAGAAGATGATCAATAATTCTATTCCTAGATATCTACCCTAAATAAAATGAAAAGACATATTAAAAAGCAATTATCCTCCAACTAAATTTTTAAAATCTAATTAATATAAAAACATACATTCACACAAACGCAAATACATAAATATTCATAGTAGCTGTGAAGTAGAAACATGCTAAATGCCTATCAACTGATGAATGGATAAATATATGGTATATATATATACAATGGGAAATTATCATCAGTAAAAAGGAATTAAGTACTAAGATATACTAGAACCTGGATAAACCTCAAAAACACCACACTAAATCAAACTCTTTGAGACCCCGTGGATTATAGCCCTCCAGGCTCCTCCATCCATGGGATTCTCCAGGCAAGAATACTGGAGTGGGTTGCCATTTCCTTCATCCAAGGGATCTTCGTGACCTAGGGATTGAACCCAGGTCTCCCACATTGCAGGCAGACGCTTTAACCTCTGAGCTACCAGGGAAGCCTAAATCAAGGAGGCCACTTACAAATGGCCATGTACTATTTAACTCCATTAACGTAAAACATCCACAACAGGCAAACCTATAGAGACAGAAATTATATTAGGAGTTGATTAGTGGGAGTTCCTACTGTTTGATGCATTGTTTCCAGAGTGATGATTATGATAGTTACATTACTCTCAATATATTGGAAATCAATAAATTATAAATAGGTGAATTTTATGATGTGCAAATTCTATCTCATAAAGCTATTAAAAAAGATCGTGTCTTTTTCTTTCTGTATTTGTATAACCCATACTCTAGATTACTTAACTACTTTTATTTTTGTTTATTGCTAATATTATTTTTTAAAATATAGTTTTAATTTTCATATGGAAATAGCCCATTCAAAACTCATTGTTGGATGAAAATTCACTTGAATTAGTAAAAATTAATAGACTCATATCTACAGAAAAACCTCAAATACTTTATAAGAATTATCAGTTTGGGTATTCCATGTCATGCTGCTGTTGCTGCTGCTAAGTTGCTTCAGTTGTGTCCGACTCTGTGCGACCCATGGATGGCAGCCCTCCAGGCTCCTCTGTCCCTGGGATTCTCCAGGCAAAAATACTGGAGTGGGTCGCCATTTCCTTCTCCAATGCATGCATGCATGCTAAGTCGTTTCAGCCGTGTCTGACTCTGTGTGACTCCATGGACAGCAGCCCACCAGGCTCCTCCATTCACAGGATTCTCTAGGCAAGAATGCTGGAGTGGGTTGCCATTTCTTTTTCCACCATGTCATGCTAGAAAATAATAAATTTCCTGATTCATATTAAATGTGAGGCCAATGTTTTGCATCTATCTAAAGGTTTTAAATGTGTGTGATTAGGAAAGAATATTAAACTAAGATTCTAGGCTTCCGATATTTAGAAAGAGTAGTTATTAGATGGTTCAAAATCAGATAAATTTTATAATTAGGAATGCTAGTGAAGGAAAGGAAAGAACCTCAGGGTATCTGAAAAAACTTTTCAGTAAAGTCTATCTGTTGAAGTCACATAAAGGAATAAAAAGGTAGTGAAAGTAGCAAACGGGTACAAATCATAGATAGTAAAACATTTCAGGCATTTTTATTGGGAGAGAAAGAACAGATTTTTTTAAAAGAGAAGAAAGAAATAGAACTAATGAAACAAAGCATTGGATGATTGATTTTCCTAACTGCCTCATGGTAACAGTAATTTGGGATCAGTTTTCCATGATAAATAAAAGACTACCGGAAAAATTTTCCTTTACCTTTAGTCATAAGACACATATTTCAACCTTATGGAAGCAGAGGGCATGGAGTGGTAGCTGGAATCAGGCCACCTGTGTTGAATTGCATCCCTCTTACTGACAGTAAGACAAGAAGAAGGCAATGGCAACCCACTCCCGTACTCTTGCCGGGAAAATCCCGTAGGCAGAGGAGCCTGGTAGGCTGCAGTCCATGGGGTCGCTAAGAGTCGGACATGACTGAGCGACTTCACTTTCACTACTGACAGTAACTTGAGGAAGTTAGTTAATTAATTTCTATTTTCTTTGCTTCCACATGCAAATATCATACAGTGATATCTGTACATCTAGATACACGGTATGCTTTAATATAAGGCTGTTAGATAGGACTCTCGGAGAAGGCAATGGCAACCCACTCTAGTACTATTGCCTAGAGAATCTCATGGATGGAGGAGCCTGGTGGGCTGCAGTCCATGGGGTCATGAAGTTGGACACAACAGTGACTTCACTTTCACTTTTCACTTTCATGCATTGGAGAAGGAAATGCCAACCCACTCCAGTGTTCTTGCCTGGAGAATCCCAGGGACAGCAGAGCCTGGTGGGCTGCCTTCTATGGGGTCGCACAGAGTCGGACATGACTGAAGCGACTTAGCAGCAGCAGCAGATAGGACTCTATTACTAGCTGGCACTTTAACAACAGAAATATAACTTAACCTCATTGATGAATGAGCAAGTAAGCACAGTGATGTCTAAGATTTCCTCTAGCTCAAATTTTATGCCATCTTTTTTTTTTTTTAAATTTAGAATCTGGTATTAACAGTTTGATCTATAGGCTGGCCTGCAAGTGGTCAAGATCAGACCCATGAATTCTATCCCCACAATTTGATTTGAATAGTCAGAGAAACCTCAGGTAGACTGTCAATGAGGAAAATGCCCAGTGGAAAAATCTAGAATAACACAAATCTATCTGGGATGGCCTTTTTGCTGCATCAAATTGATTACTGCAGTGATGGAAAGGAGTATAGCAGCTATTTTTGCAATACTGTACACACATTTTCTTCTGGTTCTTCAATCAAACACTAACATGGGTGCTAATTAGCTGACTTTAAGTAAGAGAGGCTACACTGGTAGACCTGACAATCAGCAGAAGCCTTTTAAAAGCAGACTTAGGCACCCCTTGAGACATATTCCAACTACTGGTGATCTACAGTTTACTTTTCCTTTACTGGATTTTCCTTTCCTTATTACTTCTGAAAACAGCTTCACTAAGGGCCCATGGGGGTTTCAGTCTGCTCATGATCTTGCCTTTCTGACCATCTTTCCTCTAGGTTTCAGGCTTCCATCACTAGTTCCCACAACCATGTGTTCCTTCTAAGTTTTCTCTCCTTCTTTTCCCACTGACAGATAGATAGACTACACTTTTGATTAGACAAGACATTTCTAAGAGGTCCAGAAAATGTTTCTTTCTGTCCTCTCCACTTTGGTTCTTAATTCATCTGTTTATGGCAAGTACTTCCTTCATAGCAATAAAAAGGCCCAGGCATTGTTGTTGCTGTTTAGCTGATGAAAAAAGACAGCCTTCTGAATGGGAGAAAACAATAGCAAATGAAGCAACTGACAAACAACTAATCTCAAAGATGTACAAGCAACTTATGCAGCTCAACTCCAGAAAAATAAACGACCCGATAAAAAATGGGCCAAAGAACTAAATAAGCATTTCTCCAAAGAAGACATACGGATGGCTAACAAACACATGAAAAGATGCTCAACATCACTCATTATCAGAGAAATGCAAATCAAGACCACAATGAGGTACCATTTCACACCAGTCAGAATGGCTGTGATCCAAAAGTCTACAAGCAATAAATGCTGGAGAGGGTGTGGAGAAAAGGGAACCCTCTTACACTGCTGGTGGGAATGCAAATTAGTACAGCCACTATGGAAAACAGTGTGGAGATTCCTTAAAAATTGCAAATAGAACTGCCTTATGACCCAGAAATCCCCCTTCTGGGCATACACACCGAGGAAACCAGAAGTGAAAGAGACACATGTACCCCAATGTTCATTGCAGCACTGTTTATAATAGCCAGGACATGGAAACAACCTAGATGTCCATCAGCAGATGAATGGATAAGAAAGCGGTGGTACATATACACAATGGAGTATTACTCAGCCCTTAAAAAGAATAAATTTGACTCAGTTCTAATGAGATGGATGAAACTGGAGCCGATTATACAGAGTGAAGTAAGCCAGAAAGAAAAACACCAATACAGTATACTGACACATATAAATGGAATTTAGAAAGATAGTAATGATGACCCTCTATGTGAGACAACAAAAGAGACACAGAGGTATAGAATGGACTTTTGGCCTCTGAGGGAGAGGGAGAGGGTGGGATGATTTGGGAGAATGGCATTGAAACATGTATACTATCATGTAAGAAACGAATCATCAGTCTATGTTCAATACAGGACACAGGATGCTTGGGGCTGGTGCACGGGATGATCCAGGGAGATGATATGGGGTGGGAGGTGGGAGGGGGCTTCGGCACTGGGAGATCGTGTACACCTGTGGCTGATTCATGTCAATGTATGGCAAAACAAATACAGTATTGTAATGTAGAATAAAGTATTAAAAAATAAAAAAGAAAAGAAACTAATAAAAAGACCAGATATCAAGGAGTAAGTAAAAGCCAACAGATATAAATTCAGACCTCCTTATAAATCTAAATTTTCACCTTTAACTACATATCCTTGATCTTTACATATAATATCACTGTTTTTGGAGTTCTCTGCAACTCATATGAATTTTAGATTGTTTTTATTCTTTCTGTAAAAAAAAGTGCCAATGGGATTTTGATGAGAACTGCAATTAATCTGTAGACTGGATAATAAGGATATCTTAATAATATTAAATCTCTAATCCATCAACATGAGATTTCTTTCCATTTATTTGTGTCTTCAATTTTTGACCAATATTTTGTAGTCTTATATCTATGGATATTCCATCTTCTTAGTTAAGGTATTCCTAAATGTTTTATTCTTTTTATCTTACTGTAAATGGGAAAATAAATAAATGTCCTCCAAATCAGAGAGGAAGAAATAAAATTATCTCTGCTTGCAGATGACATGATGTTATGTGCACAAAATCCTAATGATGCCACAGATCCAAAACAAACAAACAAAAATCTGTTCGCACTAATAAACTCAGTCGAGGATGCAAAATCAACATGCAAAAATCAGTTGTACCACTATACAGTAATAAGAAACTAAATATGAAGAAAACAATCTCTTGTATTTTTAATTATTTATGTTAATCATCTTTGGGATATATAGGACAATTTCCAGTAAAGAATGTTCTGGAAAATATGTGATTCTAAAGGTGTACTATACAAAAATGCAGTTTTGTTTGTGAGCAAGTTCCAAAAACTTCCTTCTCTTAAGGAAGTCAGAGTAGTGTTCAGAGAAGAGCTACAAAGATGATAAACAATTGGAATACAGGAGCCATTTCAGGAGCTAAAGAAACTGACTATGTCTGGAGACTTAAAGCAGAGGATTATAACTTCTTGTTTTCCAGAAAGTCCTGGAAAACAAGAACAAAGAAAATGGATTTACACAGAATGAGCCATATTAAAAACACATAAAATTGTCTTGGTAGTGACTATCGTTAATCACTGAAATGATTCAGGCGATAGACTCTCCTTCTGGCAGACTTATAAAAAGTAAATGGTTTTGGTTCAACCAGGAGAAAAGGTAATGAAAGAATGAGTCTCTGATGGATCATATCAACGTTCATTAATAGAAAACAACTGCTTAAAGGAACTTTTGAAGACATCTTATATCTCTTCAAAATAACTTGCAAACTGAATCTGAGTGATAAAAAGTGACTGGCAGGTATCTCAAGGCTACAAAGGATATTTTTTTATCCAATGTATTTTAATGAATGAAACTGAGATTTATGAACTCATGATTTGCTACATGTATAATTTTGGAAAGCTCTAAAAATGTACTGTAAATTAAAAGATATAGATACATTTAAGGGAGTAAGTGTGCAAAAGTCACATTATATATTATGGAAAGCATTCACCTTTCTATATAATATCTAAAGTACTTTCAAAGCTTGAGTATAGCAGATTGTTACAACTAGAATAAATGTTATTAGAAAAGAAATCCAATACTTAGAAGGGTTAAAAAACAGAAATGATCCTCATCCTTGAGAATTCAAAATTTAAAAGCAAATCTGATGAGGAGAAGGCAATGGCACCCCACTCCAGGCCTCTTGCCTGGAAAATCCCATGGACAGAGGAGCCTGGTAGGCTGTAGTCCATGGGTTCGCTGAGTCAGACACGACTGAGCAACTTCCCTTTCACTTTCCGCTTTCATGCATTGGAGAAGGAAATGGCAACCCACTCCAGTGTTCTTGCCTGGAGAATCCCAGGGATGGGGGAGCCTGGTAGGCTGCCATCTGTGGGGTCACACACCACACAGAGTCAGACACAACTGAAGTGACTTAGCAGCAGCAGCAGAATTGCCTAATACACAAAAATATGATGCTAGAAATACAAAGAGCTGTAGGTTCATAGAAGATGGAGTTACAGCCTCTACTAGGGAACAAAATATTCAAAATGGGTTTTAGAGAATGAGCAAGAGTTTCTCAAACACATAAGGCAGTGGGTAGGCTAAGTAGAGAAAACCACAAAGGAATAGAAGAGAGAGAGAGGATGGTATGCCAAAGAATGTGAAAAGTTTAGTATGCCTGGAAGGCAAAGTAACCACAGGAATAGCAGAATATTGGAACCAGACTATAAAGGTACCCTTGCCTGGAGAATTCTGTGGACAGAGGAGCCTGGTGGGCTGCTGTCCACGGGATCGCAAAGTCGGACACAACTGAAGTGACTTAGCAGCAGCAGCAAGATAAAGGTAAAGTGTTTGGATTTAAACTGTTCAATGAAAATCTATGTGTAAATTAGTTTCCTTGGTCTCAGCCCCACAGTTCTAATTGGGAAGATGACTGTGTTGCAGCTTTTCAAGGATCACAGTTTGAGAACCAAGTATACAAGGCAATGGGGAAACAAAGAAATCCAATGTATCTTTTTGTGTTCCTGAGAAACCTAACAAACTCTTCCAGAAAATTTGTAAGAAGAGTCAATTACATCACTTTTCTTGATCCATAAATGGTTTTAAAAAGTGCTCAACAGGACAATAATGTCAATTGTGCCCCTAGACTGGAGAAGAAAACAGACAAATCTACAAAAATCTCCCAGGTCTAAATTCACTGCACAGTGCATTGGAAAATGACCAGATTTTTCTTCAACTCCAAAGAAACAGAAAATGTACTTGGGCAAATAAAGTAAGGTTGATTAATTTACATGCACAGCTGCCTTCCAGGCTAACTGTCATCCACTTGACAGGATGAAGCAGCCTGCCATTCCAAACATGACTATTTCATAGCAAAACCATGACTCTTACCAATAAATAGCATCAAGGGTTGGCAAAGAGGGCAGTGAGAGATGTTTATAGTCGTGTTGCCACCAGATAAATACTCCCAACACCTGAAGTTAGCTTCGATGACAAAGCTTTTCAGAGGAAATATATAAGACATAAGGCTTTCAGTAAGTCAAAGATATAAAGTCCTTGACTTTCAAATATCATTCAGTGCTTTTGTAACTTTTAAAATGTGATGTGAAAAATGGTTAAAGATAATAGGAATGATCTTCTATTGCTTATGTGATAAGAGAAACTAAAGACTGCATATTTTAGGACTTAATTCAATTGTATGGATTTGGGAAACAATGAAACCTAGAAGTAGAGATCACTTATGCAGTATACTTGTACTCAGAACATGAACTAATAAAAGGCTAAAAATAAATAATTACAGGAATGTGTTTAAGGGTAGATATATGAATCATTTGCCTCTAGGATAAAATTTTAATCATACGCCTTATAAAGTAAATATAATGACTTTTTTTGGAGCCATACCTAATTGATATAAGCAATGCAATAAAAAATACTTTGTAAACCTTTGCTGGGATTAAAAAAAAGACCTTTTATAAATCAAGAGAGAGAGACCAGTTTAGTCAGGTCCTTTTTATTAGTCTGAAATGAAACACACCTTAATAGAAAGTCCAGAGTAGCTGAACTAAATTCAGAATGGACATTTTCAAGTTTTCCATCTTTTACTGCAGTTCTATTGTTTCTTAAAGAATTATGAATTCCTAGTATATCATAACTTCATGTGAAAGTGTAGTCACTCAGTAATGTCTGATTCTGCAACCCCATGGACTGTAGCTTACCAGGTTCTCTGTCCATGGAATTCTCTAGGCAAGAATACTGGAGTGGATTGCCATTTCCTTCTCAGGGAATCTTCCCAACCAAGGGATCGAACCTGGGTCTCCCATCTTATGGGCAGATTCTTATTGTCTGAGCCACCAAGGAAGTCCAAGAATACTGGAGTAAGTTGGTTGTCATGCCCTCTTTCATGGTTCCATGGAGTCTTCCCAACCCAGGGACTGAACCAGTGTCTCTTGTGTCTCCCGCATTGTCAAGCAGGTTCTTTACCACTAGCACCACCTGAGAAGCCCCTAACTTCATACTTCAGTTCAGTTCAGTTCAGTTCAGTCGCTCAGTTGTGTCCGACTCTTTGCGACCCCATGAATCGCAGCATGCCAGGCCTCCCTGTCCATCACCGACTCCTGGAGTTCACTCAGACTCACGTCCATCGAGTCAGTGATGCCATCCAGCCATCTCATCCTTGGTTGTCCCCTTTTCCTCCTGCCCCCAATCCCTCCCAGTATCAGAGTCTTCATACTTAGGTGTGAATATAAAACCATTGAAGAATTATCTAAGTAGTATATAACAGGTAAGATTCTAGTATTTATTGTGATTAAAAAATATGGGAATAACAAAAAATTGATACTTTTAAAGTGAGTAGGTAAGAAAATATTTGATCAGAAAGTCAATATTATGGATTCATATATGTACAAATAAGTATTTACATTTAATTCTAGTGTGATCATTGGCAAAATAAATCCAGAACATTCAATTAAAATACATGTACACACTTATACTCACTTATTTTCTAACTCTCTATTTTCAAAGTATGGACAACTTACCAATTATTCTAGTCATAAAGTACTCTGTCTTCAAATTATCATTCTTATTCAGTCAGGGTGTTTGTTGTTCTGAATGTTCTAAGTAAGTACTTTAATTTACTGATTTTCTAGGTTATGTGTAAACCTAATTCAGATGCAGAACATACTTCTTATATATAGAAAAAAAAATTCAACAGTATCATACAAAATAAAATTTATTTCCTTCTCTGATTATTATTCAGTACAGGACAATCTACTTTTAATGAGTGCAATACCATTGAAAATGCTAATGCCTGTGTTTGAGAGACACAGGGCACAGCAGAAAATCAAATTTTGCCCATCTGAATTATAAAGATGCTTGCTGTTATTTCATTATCTGGGTGTCAGTTTCCCATTGATCTCAACTTGTTTTCAAAAACACTGGCTTGATTACATAGATAAAGAGTGGGCATAGTAAATCTGTACTTCTCTGAAGACCAGAGGATACTATCATTTGGTAAAATGTATGTAATATCAAGAAAAATAATATGCAATTGAAAGATATTATTCATTGTTAGATTTAGGGACAGGAGTACATTCCAGATAAATAAATAAACTTAAAGCTGTTCCAGTCATGTCCAACTCTGTGTGACCCCATGACCTATAGCACAACAGGCTCCTCTGTCCATGGGATTCTTCAGGCAAGAATACTGGAGTGGGTTCCCATGCCCCTTCATTTTCTGCTTTTTCTAATGAATAATAAAGAAATACCTGACTTGAGTTTGCTGAATTTAGAAATTTCTGGACCTCAGATAACACAGATCCCTTTGGTATTTAGCTCTATATAGTCTGTAAACAGCAGGATAAAGAAAATTACTTTAAAAGCTTTTTAATGAATTAAATTATTTCAAACATGGCTTTCTCATTATTTATTATATCTGGTGCTGTCTCATCTCCATTGTCTACTTTTATGTTCATCACATCACACTGAAAATCTACAGCCTGATATAATGACAAACAGTAACAGAGTTTCTTTTTCTTACAAGCCTTACTCTGCTAGTATCAAGTAAAGATAGTATCATCTATTATTCTTATTACTGAGGATATGTCATTAAGTGGAATCTTATGTTTCAGAAATATTTCCATAGGATTCCAATTTTAAAGAGAGAAGATAAGTGAATTTACTTTAGTTTTCTTGGGATGGATTATAAAACCAAAGATGTATAAGGAAAACAGCTAAGTGGACTTTACTAGAACCAAAATAAAGCTCTTGATATATCAATGCCTATGTCCTAGCTCAGTTCCCCTCTTGTCTTCCCCAGCTCTACTGAGGACAGCCAGCCTTCCAGTCAGAATGATAATAGGCTACAGAAGGCTACTACCTGAGCACAAAGACTAGTTGAGAAAAAGAGAACATTCCACATACTTTTTGTATTAGAACCACCACTATGCGTAAGCTGTTGTACATGTCCTGCAAAAATCAATGCTGAATTTTTAAGATACAAAAAGTCAATTAAGAAACCGAAGCTCTTCACTTTTTACCCAAGCCATAGCTAAACATTATAGTCAATGCTTATTGATGCTGTAAGTTTCACTGGATTCTCATTTCTACTTGAGGTATAAGCTTTTTAAAAAATCTTTATTTCTTAACTCTTGTTAGTGAAGATATTGGAGAAGTACTTTAGGTAGAATTACATTGTCTTAGAGGTAAGATTTTTTCTGCCATTTTGTACTTTTTGTCTTAGCCCTTCTAGACAATTATCTAACAGGAGAATTCATTCTCAGTATCAGTGTCTTCTTAAGAATGAATATTCCTGTCATCAATCCTATCCAGCCTCTTTGTGAATAGCCAAAACTGCTTTTCTGGCTCTTTCTATAACTAAGGCTATTTGTAGATATATAATTACATGTGTTTTATAAAAATAAATAGAATATGGCTGTCTATATCACATGCCTGCCCCACTCTTGCTCCTCCTGGAAATTATATCCTCCTGGAAATTATACAAAACCATTAAAGATTTTTCCTAAATACTTCACTTTCAATGAAAGTAGGAGAGGAATGCAGAGTTCCAAAGAATAGCAAGGAGAGATAAGAAAGCTTTCCTCAGCGAACAATGCAAAGAAATAGAGGAAAAGAACAGAATGTGAAAGACCAGAGATCTCTTCAAGAAAATTAGAGATACCAAGGGAACATTTCTTGCAAAGATGGGCTCAATAAAGGACAGAAATGGTCTGGACCTAACAGAAGCAGAAGATGTTAACAAGAGGTGGCAAGAATACACAGAAGAACCGTACAAAAAAGATCTTCATGATCAAGATAATCTGGATGGTATGATCACTCACCTAGAGCCAGTCATCCTGGAATGTGAAGTCAAGTGGGCCTTAGAAAGCATCACTACAAAAAAAGCTAGTGGAGGTGATGGAATTCCAGTGGAGCTTTTTCAAATCCTGAAAGATGATGCTGTGAAAGTGCTGCACTCAATATGCCAGCAAATTTGGAAAACTCAGCAGGGGCCACAGGACTCGAAAAGGTCACTTCATTCCAATCCCTAAGAAAGGCAACACCAAAGAATGTTCAAACTACTGCACAATTGCACTCATCTCACATGCTAGTAAAGTAATGCTCAAAATTCTCCAAGCCAGGCTTCAGCAATATGTGAATCGCCAACTTCCAGATGTTCAAGCTGGTTTTAGAAAAGGCAGAAGAACCAGAGATCAAATTGCCAACACCTACTGGATCATGGAAAAAGCAAGAGAGTTCCAGAAAAACATCTATTTCTGCTTTATTGACTATGCCAAAGCCTTTGACTGTGTAGATCCTAATAAACTCTGGAAAATTCTGAAAGAGATGGGAATAGTCGGATTCGACTGAGCGACTGAACTGAACTGAACTGAGGAGAGGAATATAGAATGCATGTAACAAATAAATGTGTACTACTGTAAGTAGGTGAGATTTTGCAGGAGGTGCACAAGAGGAAGAACAGAGGAGAGAGCGAATGGAGGCCCACAAGAGGAAGAACAGAGGAGAGAGCGAATGGAGGCCCTGTGGTAACAGTTCTTTGAAGGCAAAAGAAAATATTTCCTGAAGGTGAGGTGCTTATTCAGTACTGCAAAGATTATATACTTTGTATGCAGGTTGATACTGAAGCCTCTTTAATAAAGTGTAGAGAAAAGAAAAAATTACATTACATAATGCAATCAATGCAGGACCAAAAGGAGAACATAAACAAAGTGAAAATAAACATAAGTATTTTTGTAATGTATATCTCTAATACAAACATTTGCTGTGTCATGAGCATATAGAACACTGCACAACACATAATAAATATTGGGTGAATTAATACATGAATTAAGTAAAAAAGTTTTGGCAAAGACTATTGTTTGCAGAAAGGAGAATACAAATGATTTTTATACATATTTTAAAATGTTCAAACACTAATCATAATAAGATAAATTATTCCCTTTTTATCTATAAGATTGGCAAAAACCCAAATACTTGATAAAACTTCCTGTTGGCAAAGCTGTGAAGAAACAGTTATTATCATACATAGCTGATGGGCAATATCTGTACAAGGTTTTTAGAGAGCAAATTAGCTATTATCTGTCAAAAGTACAAAGGCATGTATCTTTTGTCACAGCAATTCCAATTTGTGGAGTGTCCTAGAAACCTGTTCATGTGCATAATGAAGTATGGATAAGGTGAATCATTGCATCATTATTATTATTAAAAGTAAAAGAATGGAAAGAAATCAAAGTTCGATTGACAGGAGAGTAAGATAGGTTAAATTAATTACAGTGCATTTACTCAATAGGAATATGATACAGCTATAGAAAGAATCAGAGCACTCCCTTAAGATCTTCAGGATATATATGATTAAATGAAAAAAGTGTAAGTCAAGACAGTATTTATACTATGCTATTTTTTGTTTTAAAAAGGTAGAAAATAAGACTATTTATTTGTAGTTATTTGTTTATACACATAGAACTCTGAAAGCACTCACAGGAAGCTAAAAATAGTTGTCCCCTATCTGAGTGATAGAAGTGGAAGAAAAGAGACAGGAAAGAGATGTGGGAAAGATATATGTAATATATATATATATATATATATATATAGCTTTTAAATCTTGGAACTGTGCAAAGGATTTACCTATGAAAGATTTTTAATTTAAATTGAGAAATAAATTATGGGAAGAATAAAGCTAGGAAGTAAAATACTGTACTGATGTCCTGATTCCTCACAAAACAACAGTCTCAGATTTATAGGAGTATAAAGACTCAAGTCAATTATGCATGTGCTTTCTCAGTTGCTCAGTCATGTCCCTTTTTCGCCATCCCATGGACTGTAGCCTACCAGGCTTCTCTGTCGATGGAACTTTCCAGGAAGAGTACTGGAGTGTGTTGCCATTTCCTACTCTAGGAGATCTTCCCAACCCAGGGATCAAACCCACGTCTGTTGTATCTCCTGCACTGGCAGGCAGATGCTTTACCACTGCACTGCCTGGGAAGCCCCTAAGTCAATTACGTAATGCATTTAACAAAAGCTTATTGAATTGCTCCTTCTATTCAAGATGATAGAGATACCATGCTGATCTAGATAGAAGTAGACAAAATGACTATTTCCCTAAAACTTCTATTTCAGTAAGATAGGAAGACAGAAAATTAAAGAAAATAATAAAACCAGGATTATATCAGATGGTTTTAAGTGTTATTATGGAGATAAAATAATATAATATTCCATAGACAGTGACTTGAGAGCTTTATTTTCTGGTAGAGTGGTATGGGGAAATCTCTTTAAAAACTGTCATCGAGTTGCCTATATTTGAATCATGACATGAATGACCAAACAAAAAAGTTGCCTCAGGGTTCTGAGTGGCTCTTACAAGAGTAGTTATAGCTACACATTCCCACAACCCATCAACTTTCTTATTGGAGCATGTCTACCTAGCCTTCCCTGGGAAATAGGGCTTTGCCCCATCCCAGCTACATTTTTGTCTATTGGAGGCTCTACCTCATCCCCCTCCCCAAAAAAAGAGACAAAGAAAAAGACAAGGATCTAGGAGATCAATATGGCAGAGTAGAAGGACATGGACTTCACTTCCTCCCAGGAATACATCAAAAATACATCTACACATGGAACAATTCTCAATGAAAACTAAGTGGAAACTGTTAGAAAGACCCTCGTACATACAAGACTGTAAAAAATGATCCACGTGGAATAAGTGGGCAGGGAAGAGAAGGGATCAGGTCGGAACCTGTGCCCCTGAGAAAGGACTCAGAGGGAAAGCAAGGGTATGAGGGTTGAGATCCTTACTGGGGAGTTAGCAGTTCACACTAAATATTAGGCACCTAGCTCGGATGTCTAACAAAGGGAAAATGAGGCCCTTTGGCTGGATGGAGGGCTCCATGTGCCTAACAGGAATCCTGTTATTCTGTGGAAAGCCTGAATTCTGCTTGTGAGGACTGTGTGTGCTCTAGTTAGCTCCCAAAGAAGGGTGGAGAGAGTGGAGTGAAAATGAGTGTGTGGAGGGCAGGTTTCCCACCACCATCCCAGCATGCAACCCAGCCTAAGCTGAGCTAATAACCCAGCCCCACTTACTTCACATTGCAGCACCACACTGGAGAGGGGGCTGCCACAAAGAAAGAACTTGGCTGTGAGACACAGAGATGGCTCAGACTCAAGGCAGCATCTGGGCAGCCATGACTGGTGCCTGCACAGGAAGTTCATTAAAAGCATCCCCAGACTCTATCTGTAGTTGGACCACCACAGCCCCAACCCTACATATGCCTAGAGCCCATACCTGCCTCACCTGCATGGTGGGGGCGGTCCTACCCCAGGGTGGAGGTGCCAGAGGCAAAGCCAAGAGATCAGATATGAGGAAAGGAGACTCAGATCCAAAGAAGACTCAGATCCATGGAAGAAGGCAAGGTAGCTGCCACTGGAGTCAGAAGCAGCCCTGACCTGGAGCCTCCACAACCCATGCCACAATGCATGCCTAAAGTCTGCAGGGGCCCCTCTTACATCCGACTGCTCCCCTCCAGAGCAAGGGTGCTGGTGCTAGGAGGCAGGAGAGCCCAGTCTTGAAGGTAACAGAGACAGACTGGACCAAACCTCAGGGCTTCTGATTCAGTGCCTTAGAGCCTGCCCTGATAGGTTGGTGATGGCCACTGAGCAGAGGAGAAGCCCTGGCTCAAATCTGGCATCTGCCCTAGCTCCTTCTTCTACAGGCACATGAAAAGATGACATGAGAAATAAGGGGAATGCAAGTTAAAACTACAATAAGATATCACCTTCCACTGGTCAGAATGGTGGAAGATGGCAGCTTATTGAAGTTTTACCTGCATTTACACTAGTATTTGGAGAAGGCAATGGCAACCCACTCCAGTACTCTTGCCTGGAAAATCCCATGGGTGGAGGAGCCTGGAAGGCTGCAGCCCATGGGGTCGCTAGGGGTCGGACACAACTGAGTGACTTCACTTTCACTTTTCACTTTCATATATTGGAGAATGAAATGGCAACCCACTCCAGTGTTCTTGCCTGGAAAATCCCAGGGACAGGGGACCCTGGTGGGCTGCAATCCCTGGGGTCGCACAGAGTTGGACATGACTGAAGCGACTTAGCAGCAGCAGCAGCACACTAGTACTTGATTTTTAATCATCAAAAAAATCTATGAATCAAAAGTGTTGGTGAGAATGTGGATAAAAGGGAACCTTCATACTCTGTTGGTTGGGAATGTAGATTTTGTGCAGCCACTTTGGAAAATAGTGTGGGGATTCCTCAATAAACTAAAAATAGAGTTTCAGTATCATGCAACGATTTCACTCAGGGTATCAACCCAAAGAAAATTAAAATACTAATCTGAAAAGATACATGCACCCCAGTGTTCACAGTAGCACTATTTACAATAACCCAGATATGGGAGGAGTCTGTATTCATCAAAAGATGAATACATTAAGAATATGTGCTATATATATAATAGAATATTACTCGGCCATAATCTATCTATTTCTGCTTTATTGACTATGCCAAAGCCTGTGACTGTGTGGATCACAATAAACTCTGGCAAATTCTGAAAGACATGGGAATACCAGACCACCTGACCTGCCTCTTGAGAAACCTATGTGCAGGTCAGGAAGCAACAGTTAGAACTGGACATGGAACAACAGACTGGTTCCAAATAGGAAAAGGAGTACTTCAAGGCTGTATATTGTCAGCCTGCTTATTTAACTTATATTCAGAGTACATCATGAGAAATGCTGGGCTGAAATAAGCACAAGCTGGAATCAAGATTTCCAGGAGAAATATCAATAACCTCAGATATGCAGATGACACCACCCTCATGGCAGAAAGTGAAGAGGAGCTAAAAGCCTCTTGATGAAAGTAAAAGAGGAGAGTGAAAAAGTTGGCTTAAAGCTCAACATTCAGAAAACCAAGATCATGGCATCTGGTCCCATCACTTCATGGGAAATAGATGGGGAAACAGTGTAAACAGTGTCAGACTTTATTTTTTTGTGCTCCAAAATTACTGCAGATTGTGACTGCAGACTGGAAATTAAAAGACGCTTACTCCTTGGAAGGAAAGTTATGACCAACCTAGATAGCATATTCAAAAGCAGAGACATTAGTTTGCCAACAAAGGTCCGTCTAGTCAAGGCTATGATTTTTCCAGTGGTCATGTATGGATGTGAGAGTTAGACTGTGAAGAAAGCTGAGGGCCGAAGAATTGATGCTTCTGAACTGTGGTGTTGGAGAAGCCTCTTGAGAGCCAATTGTACTGCAAGGAGATCCAACCAGTCCATTTTAAAGGAAATCAGTCCTGAGTGTTCACTGGAAGGACTGATGCTAAAGCTGAAACTCTAATACTTTGGCCACGTCATGTAAAGAGTCGACTCACTGGAAAAGACTCAGATGCTGGGAGGGATTGGGGGCAGGAGGAGAAGGGGATGACAGAGGATGAGATGGCTGGATGACATCACCAACTCGATGCACAGGAGTCTGAGTAAACTCTGGGAGTTGGTGATAGACAGGGAGGCCTGGCATGTTGTGATTCATGGGGTTGCAAATAGCTGGACATGACTGAGCGACTGAACTGAACTGACTCTGCTATAAAAAAATAAATTCTGCCATTTGCAACCATATAGATGGTCTTGGAGAGTATCATGTTTAGTGAAATGTCAGAGTGAAAAAGGAAAACACTCTATGTTATCACATATATATGGAATCTAAAATATTTTAATAAATATTTTGAATAAATGTAACAAAACTGAAACATCCTTACAGATAGAACTAATGGTTACTAGTGGAGAAACACATGGGACAAGGTTCAGCATAAGGTTGTGCGATTAAGAGATACAAACTATTTTGTATAAAATAGATAAGGAATACGAAATTATTGTACAGAACATGGAAATATAACCATTATTTTGTAGTAACATTAAATGGCTTATAATCTATAAAAATTCTGTCACTATGCTATACTTCTGAAACTAATATATTATTAAAATCAATTATACATAAAAAAAAAAGAAGGAACATGAACAAATTTCACTCAGAGACTGAAGGAGAAAAAACATGCTTGGGGTAAGCACACACCTAACTTGTTTGTGGAATGTGCAATGTGCAATATGAATACAGAAAAATAAACAAAGACTATAGTGGTATGAATTAAAAGAAAAAGGTGGACCTGTGATGGAGAGCCATCCAGAGCCTTGATGGTTAGGGCAAGAAGTCTAGACTGCATTCTATGGGAGATGAGAAGCTACTGGAAGCTTTTGTGTAGATGAATCATATGATCTGACTCATGCAAAGAAAAGGGTTATGTCTTTGAGTTGCATATTTTATGGACAGAGAGCTGAAGCAAGAATAACAGGTATTAAACTCAGGTAGACATGTATATGAAACTGCAGAAAAACTGAGTTGGGACAAAAGATTTGGGGAACTACCTACATGTAAATGCTATTTAAAATAAAAAGAAAATGAGACAAATGAAATCATATATAAATGAGAATAGACATACAAGAAATAATAAACAGAATTCATGTCATAAACCTGCCAACTTTTACAACTGGGGAAGAAAAGAGATTCAAAAAATTTGTAGATTAATTCATAGAGTTCAGTTCAGTTGCTCAGTCACGTCCAACTCTTTGGGACCCCATGGACTGCAGCATGCCAGACTTTCCTGTCCATCACCAACTCCCAGAGCCTGCTCAAACTCATGTCCATCACATCAGTGACACCATCCAACAATTTCTTTCTCTGTCATCTCCTTCTCCTCCTGCCTTCAATCTTTCCCAGCATCAGGATCTTTTCCAATTAGTCAGTTCTTTGCATCAGGTGGCCAAAGTATTGGAGTTGCACCTTCAGCATTAGTTCTTCCGATGAATATTCAGGACTGATTTCCTCTAGGATCAACTGGTTGGATCTCCTTGTAGTCCAAGGGACTCTCAAGAGTTCTTTCCAACACCACAGTTCAAAACCATCAATTCTTTGGCGCTCAGCTTTCTTTGTATTCCAGCTCTCACATCCATACACGACTACTGGAAAAACCATAGCTTTGAGTAGATAGACCATTGTTGGCAAAGTAATGTCCCTGCTTTTTAATATGCTGTCTAAAGTATCATAGCTTTTCTTCTAAGGACCAAGCATCTTTTCATTTTATGGCAGCAATCACCATCTGCAGCGATTTTGCCACCCCCAAAAATAAAGTCTCTCACTATTTCCATTGCTTTCACATCTATTTGTCATGAAGAAATGGGACTGGATGCCATGATCTTGATATTCTGACTGTTGAGTTTTAAACCAACTTTTTCACTCTCCTCTTTTACTTTCATCAAGAGGCTCTTTAGTTCTTCTTTGCTTTCTGCCACAAGGGTGGTGTCATCTGCATATCTGTGGTTATTGATACTTCTCCCAGCAATCTCAATTTCAGCTTGTGCTTCATCCAGCCTGGCATTATGCATGATGTACTCTGCATATAAGTTAAAAAAGCAGGGTGAGAATATACAGCCTTGTTGTACTCCTTTTCCTATTTGGAACCAGTCTCTTCTTCCATGTCTGGTTCTAACTCTTGCTTCTTGACCTGCACACACATTTCTCAGGAGGTAGGTAAGGTGTTCCCATCTCTCTAAGAATTTTCCACTGTTTGTTTTGACCCGCAAGTCAAAGGCTTTGGTATAGTCAATAAAACAAAAGTAGATGCTTTTCTGGAACTCTCTTGCTTTCTCAATGATCCAGTGAATACTGGCAATTTGATCTCTTGTTCCTCTGCCTTTTCTAAATATAGCTTGACTATCTGGAAGTTCACAGTTCTGTTGAAGCCTGGCTAATAAAATTTTGACCATTACTTTGCTAGCATGAGATGAGTGCAATTATGTGGTAGTTTGAGCATTCTTTGAACATTGAAGGTCAGGAACAGCGGTGGTAAGGAGATACCCCTCGTCCAAGGTAAGGAACAGCGGCTGTGCTTTGCTGGAGCAGCCGTGAAGAGATACCCCACGCCCAAGGTAAGAGAAACCCAAGTAAGATGGTAGGTGTTGCAAGAGGGCATCAGAAGGCAGACACACTGAAACCATACTCACAGAAAACTAGTCAAACTAATCACACTAGGACCACAGCCTTGTCTAACTCAGTGAAACCAAGCCATGCCTGCAGGGCAACCCAAGATGGGTGGGTCATGGTGGAGAGGGCTGACAGAACATGGTCCACTGGAGAAGGGAATAGCAAGCCACTTCAGTATTCTTGCCTTGAGAACCCCATGAACAGTATGAAAAGGCAAAATGATAGGATACCAAAAGAGAAACTACCCAGGTCATTAGGTGCCCAATATGCTACTGGAGATCAGTGGAGAAATAACTCCAGAAAGAATGAAGGGATGGAGCCAAAGCAAAAACAATACCCAGTTGTGCATGTGACTGGTGATACAAGCAAGATCTGATGCTGTAAAGAGCAATATTGCATAGGAACCTGGAATGTCAGGTCCATGAATCAAGGCAAATCGGAAGTGGTCAAACAAGAGATGACAAGGGTGAATGTTGACATTCTAGGAATCCGCAAACTAAAATGGACTGGAATGGGTGAATTTGACTCAGATGACCATTATATCCACCACTGCGGGCAGGAATCCCTCAGAAGAAATGGAGTAGCCATCATGGTCAATAAAAGAGTCTGAAATGCAGTACTTGGATGCAATCTCAAAAACGACAGAATGATCTCTGTTTATTTCCAAGGCAAGCCATTTAATATCACAGTTATCAAAGTCTATGACCCAACCAGTAATACTGAAGAAGCTGAAGTTGAATAGTTTTATGAAGACCTACAAGACCTTGTAGAACTAACACCCAAAAATGATATCCTTTTCATTATGGGTGACTGGAATGATAAAGTAGGAAGTCAAGAAACACCTGGAGTAATAGGCAAATTTGGCCTTGGAATACGGAATGAAGCAGGGCAAAGACTAATAGAGTTTTGTCAAGAAAATGCATTGGTCATAGCAAACACTCTCTCCCAACAACACAAGAGAAGACTCTACACATGGATATCACCAGATGGTCAACACTGAAATCAGACTGATTATATTCTATGCAGCCAAAGATGGAGAAGCTCTATACTGTCAACAAAAACAAGACAAGGAGCTGACTTTAGCTCAGATCGTGAACTCCTTATTGTCAAATTCAGACTTAAACTGAAGAAAGTAGGGAAAACCATTAGACCATTCAGGTATGACCTAAATCAAATCCCTTATGATTATACAGTGGAAGTGAGAAATAGATTTAAGGGCCTAGATCTGATAGATAGAGTGCCTGAACTATGGAATGAGGTTCGTGGCATTGTATGGGAGGCAGGGATCAAGACCATCCCCATGGAAAAGAAATGCAAAAAAGCAAAATGGCTGTCTGGGGAGGCCTTACAAATAGCTATGAAAAGAAGAGAGGTGAAAAGCAAAGGAGAAAAGGAAAGATATAAGCATCTGAATGCAGAGTTCCAAAGAATAGCAAGATGAGATGAGAAAGCCTTCTTCAGCGATCAATGCAAAGAAATAGAGGAAAACAACAGAATGGGAAAGACTAGAGATCTCTTCAAGAAAATCAGAGATACCAAGGGAACATTTCATGCAAAGATGGGCTCGATAAAGGACAGAAATGGTATGGACCTAACAGAAGCAGAAGATATTAAGAAGAGGTGGCAAGAATACACAGAAGAACTGTACAAAAAGATCTTCACGACCCAGATAATCATGATGATGTGATCACTCACCTAGAGCCAGACATCCTGGAATGTGAAGTCAAGTGGGCCTTAGAAAGCATCACTATGAACAAAGCTAGTGGAGGTGATGGAATTCCAGTTGAGCTATTTCAAATCCTGAAAGATGATGCTGTGAAAGTACTGCATTCAATATGCCAGCAAATTGAGAAAACTCAGCAGTGGCCACAGGACTGGAAAAGGTCATTTTCATTTCAATCCCTAAGAAAGGCAATGCCAAAAATGCTCAAACTACTTCACAATTGCACTCATCTCACATGCTAGTAAAGTAATGCTCAAAATTCTCCAAGCCAGGCTTTAGCAATACGTGAACCGTGAACTCCCTGATGTTCAAGCTGGTTTTAGAAAAGGCAGAGGAACCAGAGATCAAATTGCCAACATCCACTGGATCATGGAAAAAGCAAGAGAGTTCCAGACAAACATCTATTTCTGCTTTATTGACTATGCCAAAGCCTGTGACTGTGTGGATCACAATAAACTCTGAAAAATTCTGAAAGACATGGGAATACCAGACCACCTGACCTGCCTCTTGAGAAATCTGTATGCAGGTCAGGAAGCAACAGTTAAAACTGGACATGGAACAACAGACTGGTTCCAAATAGGAAAAGGAGTATGTCAAGGCTGTATACTGTCACCCTGCTTATTTAACTTATATGCAGAGTACATCATGAGAAATGCTGGGCTAGAAGAAACACAAGCTGGAATCAAGATTTCCGGGAGAAATATCAATCACCTCAGATATGCAAGTGAAACCACCCTTATGGCAGAAAGTGAAGAGGAGCTAAAGGGCCTCTTGATGAAGGTGAAAGAGGAGAGTGAAAGAGTTGGCTTAAAGTTCAACATTCAGAATACCAAGATCATGGCATCTGGTCCCATCACTTCATGGGAAATAGATGGGGAAACAGTGGATACAGTGTCAGACTTTATTTTTTTGTGCTCCAAAATCACTGCAGATGCTGACTGCAGCCTGGAAATTGAAAGACGCTTACTACTTGGAAGAAAAGTTTTGACCAACCTAGACAGTATATTCAAAAGCAGATACATTACTTGCCGACTAAGGTGCGTCTCGTCAAGGCTATGGTTTTTCCTGTGGTCATGTATGGATGTGAGAGTTGGACTGTGAAGAAGGCTGAGTGCCAAAGAATTGATGCTTTTGAACTGTGGTGTTGGAGAAAACTCTTGAGAGTCCCTTGGACTGCAAGGAGATCCAACCTTTCCATTCTGAAGGAAATCAGCCCTGGGATTTCTTTGGAAGGAATGATGCTGAAGCTGAAACTCCAGTAGTTTGGGCACCTCATGCGAAGAGTTGACTCACTGGAAAAGACTCTGATGCTGAGAGGGATTGGGGGCAGGAGGAGAAGGAGACGACTGACGATGAGATGGCTAGATGGCATCACGGACTCAATGGATGTGAGTCTGAGTGAACTCCAGAGATGGTGATGGACAGGGAGGCCTGGCATGCTGCGATTCATGGGGTCTGAAAGAGTCGGACATGACTGAGCTGCTGAACTGAACTGAACTTGAGCATTCTTTGGCATTGCCTTTCTTTGGGATTGGAATGAAAAATGACCTTTTCCAGTCCTGTGGCCATTGCTTGGTTTTCCAAATTTGCTGGCATATTGAGTGCAGCACTTTCACAGCATTATCTTTCAGGATTTGAATAGCTCAACTGGAATTACATCAGCTCCATTAGCTTTGTTCATAGTGATGCTTCCTAAGGCCCACTTGACTTTGAAACCCGGGATGTCTGGCTCTAGGTGGCTGATCACACCATCATGATTATCTGGATCATGAAGATCTTTTTGTACAGTTCTGTGTATTCTTGCCACCTGTTAATATTTTCTGTTTCTATTAGGTCTATACCATTTCTGGCCTTAAACGTGACCATCTTGATTCACGTCATAGACCTGTTCTCTAAGAATGCATACAAACTTCATCTCAGAAGGGTATCGAGAGGGAGGAAATGAGAAGAATATATTTCCCAGTTTCTATCTCTCATTTGTCCAAAAATATATCTTTAAGGAAGCTGAGAATTCCCCAGACTTTCAGATTGCCTCTGCCCGGGCATTGAGAAGAATCCCGTACTCTTTCTGTGCCATTGGGATACAAAAGTTAGCCCTAAGACTGGAGGCATGAGGAGCAAGACAGAAGAATGAGGGAAGTCACTGTCCAGTTCTAGCTCTGCAGGTTTGTTGGAGCCCATCAAGAGTGGCTGGCCCCAAGAAGTGATTGCAACAAGGCACCCAGAGGCTAAGAGGATGTGAAGTGGGACAGAATAGTGGTTCTCAAATTGCTGCAGCATTAGAAGCACCTGGAAGCTTTTTGGAATACAGATCACTGGGTGTCTTTCCCAGAGTTTCAGATTCTATACTTCTAGGGTAGGGCCAAGTAATTCTCCTTTCTAACAACTTTGTAGGTGATTCTGATTCTTCTGGTCCCAGACTACATGTAAGAAATACTGCATAAACCTGTACTGCCTTCAGCCCTCCTTCACATGTTCCTTTAGGGCTGTTAGTGTACAGTGGTCAACTCCTGCAGTTCCTTCTGTGTATAATTTATTTCCTCCAGGCCATGAACTATACTTTTCTGGTTACGCTGAAAGTTGACTCTGGTTATCTTCCTAGAGGCAAAGAAAATGGTATTTTCTGAGATAAGAGCCCAGGTGAGGTCTTTGTATAAGCAGAAAGAATGATGAGGTTCATCTCTGGCAAGGTGAGAGAGTTGCTTGTGGCCAGTCCAGAGGATACAATGGATTCCAGAAGATCAACATATTTCTCTCTTGAATCCTAAAACCCCAAATTCGTTTTTTTGGTTACCTATCTTTTCTATTCAGCTACACATTGTGCTGTTTTATGAGAAGAAGGGGAGAATACGGTCAAGTTTATTTTCAGTTTACCAAGCTCTGTTTCATGTCCTTATGTATTTGTAACTTAGACTTTTAAGAATAGTAAGGGAATATTTTATCAAAGTGCTAATTGAGCAGTAAGTCTATCTAGAGATAAGAAACCTTGATATAAAAATAGGATCTCACAATATAGATAAATTGTAAAATGCTGATTACAGTTCGAGAAGTGATTCTTTGCTTTTAATAAAGAGTATCTGTAAGGAATTTTTGAGTTCCCTTGAAGCAATTAAGATAAGTACCACAAAAATCGCAACATATCATCCATTTAAGAACAAGTCTGCTAAATAAAAAAATCAGGTTCAGAGGCACAGAGAAACATCCCATCACAATTATTTCCCAAACAATTGCTCTTGATGACCTCACTGCTGTAGAGTTCAGGTCCTTCCAGTAACCCCAGGAGAGCATCCGTTTAACTGAATTAATAATTTAATCATACCTAGTAGAAAACCCGTGAAATCAAAAGTATGGGATGCATCACTCATTATCAGAGAAATGCAAATCAAAACCACAGTGAGGTACCATTTCACGCCAGTCAGCATGGCAGCAATCCGAAAGTCTACAAGTAATAAATGCTGGAGAGGGTGTGCAGAAAAGGGAACCCTCTTACACTGTTGGTGGGAATGCAAACTAGTACAGCCACTATGGAGAACAGTGTGGAGATTCCTTAAAAAACTGGAAATAGAACTGCCTTATGACCCAGCAATCCCACTGCTAGGCATACACACCGAGGAAACCAGAATTGAAAGAGACACATGTACCCCAATGTTCATCGCAACACAGTTTATAATAACCAGGACAGGGAAGCAACCTAGATATCCATCAGCAGATGAATGGATAAGAAAGCTGTGGTACATATATACAATGGAGTATTACTCAGCCATTAAAAAGAATACATTTGAATCAGTTCTAATGAGGTGGATGACACTGGAGCCTATTATATAGAGTGGAGTAAGCCAGAAAGAAAAACACCAATACAGTATACTAACACATATATATGGAATTTATAAAGATGGTAATGATAACCCTGTATGTGAGACAGCAAAGGAGACACAGATGTATAGAACAGTCTTTTGGACTCTGTGGGAGAGGGTGAGGGTGGGATGATTTGGGGGAATGGTATTGAAATATGTACAATATCATACAAGGAATGGATCACCAGTCAAGGTTTGATACAGGATACTTGGGGCTGGTGCACTGGGATGACCCAGAGGGATGGTATGAGGAGGGAGGTGAGAGGGGGTTCAGGATGGAGAACACATGTACGTCTGTGGCAGATTCATGTTGATGTGTGGCAGAACCAATACAATATTGTAAAGTAATCAGCTTCCAATTAAAATAAATATATTTTTTTAAGTAAGGGATGAAACTGTTCTAAAGAAAGCAGAACATTTGGACAATTTTCATTCAGCCATTCAATATTTATTGAACACCTGTCTTACATTAAGAACTTTGCTAAGTACTATGAAGTGCAAGGATGATAAATATTACCTCTGTCCTCTGAAGTTCATGGTCTACTATGGGAGATGATAAATAAATAATTCCAATAATTTGAGCAAAGGACCTTTTTAAATTTAGGGCAAGTATGATAGAATGTTCCTTTTAGAATTGCTATTTCAGTATTATGTAACCAAGACCATTCATTCCTGGCTGAAGTTTCTGAACCCTCATGCTCATGCTTAGTCATTAAGTTGAGTCTGACTCTTTTGAGACCTTATGGTCTATAGCCAGCTAGGCTTCTCTATCCATGGGATATCCCAGGCAAGAAGATTTGAATGGATTACTACTTCCTTCTCCAGGGGATCTTCTTGAACCAGGGATTGAACCCATATCTCCTGTACTAGAAGGTGAATTCTTTACCACTGACCCACCAGGGAAGCTCTGGTATAAACCTTATCCTTATTTAATTTTCATTTATTGTAAAGTGAATGAAAATCAAATAATAAGATGTATTTATGATAATCTATTATGTACACATACACACAGAATATAATTCATGAGACACAATTTAGTATCAGTTTACTCTCTCTACCTTTCATGAATCTTTTTCAGCCTGCTTCATGATATAACACTGATATTCTGTGGAAATGGAGTAGAATGAAAGAGGTGAGGAGAGAAATTTTTAATAGTAAAAATGTGATTCTATGCTGCTAAATGTAACTGCAATTTCTTGTTCTCATCAATTTTCTGATTGTTCAGGGTAGTTCAAGAAGTGGGATTTCTGGAAAGGCTTCTGCTCAAACTATATCTTGTCATTTGTTCCATAAAATACAAATTAATTCACAGATACTATGTGACACTTACGAAAAAAGTTAAATAGGATGCAAAGTATAAATGAAACAGGATCCTAGAGGGGCCTTTCTTTTAGGAAATTATTTTGTTTATATCATTTAAAAATTTTGTAAAGGTTAAAGTTAATATTTTAGAAATCTTCATTCACTAAATATTAAATATAATTAGATTTTTAAAGACATATTCATTATGGCAATCATTAAATATTAATAGAATTATTAGATATGAATTATAGCTCATGAGGGCAACCACAAGAGAAGAGATAAATTTTTTCTCTTTTCTTCTACTTCTCCTCATCCTTCCCCCCTTTCCCTTCTCCATCCCTTTCCTTTCTCCTTTATTAAATACAGAGTTCTGGTTTAGCCATATAACAGCAAGTGCTTGGGGAGCTCAGAGGCTGTGATATTGTGCTAGATGAGATAACATTTGACCTTCACATTAAGAAGAAGGGGCGGGGTTATCCAGGAGCAAAATCACTCAGGTCAGAATTAACTAGATGTGAACTGAGGACTGATAGCGCCTGTCATTCACACATAGCTACCTGACACAGGCTGAGCCTGCATGCCACAGAACATTTGCATTTTTGTTATATGTCTTTCAATGCAGCCAGTTACAGATCTTTTGATTAAAAAGCATTCCTTTTTAACCCTTTGAGAAAATTAAAGTGGTAATATAACAGTCAAAACCAATTAGAATTAGAGGGTTTCCTTCTTAACACCTACTTGGGAGCCTGTGGGACCCTGGGAAATGCCAGGCAGAGGAAGCAGGCTTTTTCACATAGAATGAAAAAGTAATGAGAGAAGCTTCATCTTTATTTGAAATCCTTTATTTCAACATTCTCCCCGTGATTAACCATGAGCCCTTAACATGGAGAATCTATCCTTCTCTCTTTTCTGTTTGACCCCATTTCTCTTCTCATACTGTTGCCAAAGACAATTTAAGACTCAGCAGTAAGACAGTCTCCAGTTGGTAGTCTAGCTATGCTGAAGATACACAAAAACTACTTTGGTGGGTGGATCTGGGACCCTTTTTTCAGTTTAGAATACTGTTTTACTAGGAAAATGCATTTCTGATTTTCAAAGGAACAAACACAAACCTAGTTTGTGTTGGAAAAAACTCACTGGTATGTTGGACACTTACATGTATAAAAAGTCAAAGGTCATTGGATTCATCCCTGGCAGTGTCAACCTTCTGAGTTAGATTTTCTTTTCCCGTGGGCCTGGCAAGGACAGTGGAGGCAAGCACTGGTGAATCTTTCATTACACTGAATTTCACAGTAGATAATGCCAAAAGGTATATGGCTATTTAAATGTCAGCTTTACCTTTTGTTGATTAGCTCATTGATAAGTTTTATATAAAGTTCTAATATAAAATAGTGAGATGATATTTGACTTCATACTGAGATCAGACTGTGTAAATAATTATGAAAGAAAAAAATGTTTATAGCAATAAAAGGTCCATGAGAAACATTAAATTATACTAAAAGGACATTGCATTTCCTAGTTTGAATATTGTGAATCAGAAGTTTCAAGTATTGTAAACCTGAGTCAGAAGTTGGGATTGTACTGGTTTTTCTTTTACCATTTAAAATGTTCTTAAGGTTATGATGAAGATTCGTCCAATTTATGTAGTTGTATAATCCAAATCTAACCTCAGCTTGCTTCCTCCACTTTTTCTCTTGATATTTTACCTCCAATCTTCTCATAATCACCCACTGACATCTCTCTTTATTGATACTAAATGTATTACATTTTTCTTAACAGTTTGTCCTTAAACCCCTTCTGAAGATTGCACCCTATCATACTTTCTAAATGATCTTTCTTATTTCACTTTCTATTTATGCTAAAACATATAAAACACTAAAGAATTCATTTGGTGGAGGCATCAGTATTTTTCTTTCATTTATCTTTCACCTGGAGGTGGAAAGTATTTTTGACAACTAATACTAATGAAAAAAGTGAAAGTCAGTCAGTCGTGTCCAACTCTTTGCAACCCCATGGACTATAGTCTATGGAATTCTCCAGACCAGAAAATTGGAGTGGGTAGCCTTTCCCTTCTCGAGGGCATCTTCCCAATCCAGGGGTCAAACCCACATCTCCCACATTGCAGGTGGATTCTTTACCAGCTGAGCCACCAGGGAAGCCCAAGAGGTGCCATTATTGCAGAGGAAATGGATGCTTCTACAGCTTTACTTGTGTATTTGTATTGGGAGGAGAGTGATGTGGAAACAACACAACTTGAAATTTAAAAATCCTTATTCAGTTGAGTCAGTTCAGTCGCTCAGTTGTGTCTGATTCTTTGTGACCCCATGAATCAGAGCATGCCAGGCCTCCATTTGCATCACCAACTCCGGGAGTTCACCCAAATTTATGTGCATCGAGTCCGTGATGCCATCCAGCCATCTCATTCTCTGTTGTCCCCTTCCCCTCCTGCCCCCAGTCCCTCCCAGCATCAGGGTATTTTCCAGTGAGTCAACAATTTGCATGAGGTGGTCAAAGTATTGGAGTTTCAGCCTCTGCATCAGTCCTTCCAATGAACACCCAGGACTGGTCTCCTATAGGATGGACTGGTTGGATCTCCTTGCAGTCCAAGGGACTCACAAGAGTCTTCTCCACACCACAGTTCAAAAGCATCAATTTTTCAGTGCTCAGCTTTCTTCACATTCCAACTCTCACATCCATACATGACCACTGGAAAAACCATACCCTTGATTAGATGAACCTTTGTTGGCAAAGTAATGTCTCTGCTTTTGAATATGTTATCTAGGTTGGTCATAACTTTCCTTCCAAGGAATAAGCATCTTTTAATTTCCTGGCTGCAATCATCATCTGCAGTGATTTTGGAGCCCCCAAAAACAAAGTCCGACACTGTTTCCACTGTTTTCCCATTTATTTCCCATGAAGTGATGGGATCAGATGCCATGATCTTCACTTACTGAATTTTGAGTTTTAAGCCAACTTTTTCACTCTCCTCTTTCAATTTCATCAAGAGGCTTTTTAGTTCCTCTTCACTTTCTGCCATAAAGTTGATGTCATCTAGAGTAACAGGCAAATTTGGCCTTGGAATATGGAATGAAGCAGGGCAAAGACTAATAGAGTTTTGCCAAGGGAACACAGTGGTCATAGCAAACACCCTCTTCCAACAACACAAGAGAAGATTCTACACATGGACATCACCAGATGGTCAACACTGAAATCAGACTGATTATATTCTTTGCAGCCAAATATGGAGATGCTCTATACAGTCAGCAAAAATAAGGCTGGAAGCTGACTGTGGCTCAGATCATGAATTCCTTATTGCCAAATTCAGACTTAAATTGAAGACATTAGGGAAAACTACAAGACCATTTGGGTATGAGCTAAATCAAATACCTTATGAGTGTACAGTGGAAGTGAGAAATAGATTTAAGGGCCTAGATCTGATAGACAGAGTACCTGATGAACTATGGATAAAGGTTCATGACATTGTACAGGAGACAGAGATCAAGACATCCCCATGGAAAAGAAATGCAAAAAAGCAACATGGCTGTCTGGGAAGGCCTTACAAATAGCTGTGAAAAGAAGAGAGGTGAAAAGCAAAGGAGAAAAGGAAAGATATAAGCATCTGAATGCAGAGTTCCAAAGAAGAGCAAGAAGAGATAAGAAAGCTTTCCTCAGCAATCAGTGCAAAGAAATAGAGGAAAATGACAGAATGGGAAAGACTAGATCTCTTCAAAAGAATTAGAGATACCAAGGGAACATTTCATGCAAAGATGGGCTCAGATAAAGGACAGAAATGGTCTGCACCTAACAGAAGCAGAAGATATTAAGAAGAGGTGGCAAGAATACATGGAAGAACTGTACAAAAAAGATCTTCACGACCAAGATAATCACGATGGTGTGATCACTCACCTAGAGCCAGACAGACATCCTGGAACGTGAAGTCAAGTGGGTCTTAGAAAGCATCACTACGAACAAAGCTAGTAGAGGTGATGGAATTCCAGTTGAGCTGTTTCAGATCCTGAAAGATGATGCTGTGAAAGTGCTGCACTCAATATGCCAGCAAACTGGGAAAACTCAGCAGGGGCCACAGGACTGGAAAAGCTCAGTCTTCATTCCAATCCCAAAAAAGTCAACACCAAAGAATGCTCAAACTACCGCACAATTGCACTCATCTCACATGCTAGTAAAGTAATGCTCAAAATTCTCCAAGCCAGGCTTCAGCAATATGTGAACCGTGAACTTCCAGATGTTCAAGCTGGTTTTAGAAAAGGCAGAAGAACCAGAGATCAAATTGCCAACACTACTGGATCATGGAAAAAGCAAGAGAGTTCCAGAAAAACATCTATTTTTGCTTTATTGACTATGCCAAAGCCCTTGACTGTGTAGATCACAATAAACTGTGGAAAATTCTGAAAGACATGGGAATACCAGACCACCTGACCTGCCTCTTGAGGAACCTATATGCAGGTCAGGAAGCAACAGTTAGAACTGGACATGGAACAGCAGACTGGTTCCAAATAGGAAAAGGAGTACGTCAAGGCTGTATATATTGTCACCCTGCTTATTTAACTTAAATGCAGAGTACATCATGAGAAATGCTAGGCTGGAAGAAGCACAAGCTGGAATCAAGACTGCTGGGAGAAACATCAATAACCTCAGATACGCAGATGACACCACCCTTATGGTAGAAAAGTCCTTATGATCAGTCAAAACCCAGCACTTTGAGCACCTGCTATGACGATAATATGGATTTGGGTTTATTGTAATTCTGAGAAATGAAGTTTTAATGATGCAGCTTTAGCACATGGAAGGCTATTCAAAGGCACAGAAAACCTTGGGCTACAGAGTAAAGAGAGCAAAGGAAATATCAGAGGAAAATGATTTTTCAAGGGTTTATGAATAAAAATAATGTTTCTTATTTCAAAGTATGCTTACCTCCAAGAATTATGGTGCTCTATCTAAACAACACACTTAAAATTATGAGTTTTTTCCATTAAATAAAAATATAACATATTAGAAAATGTCTCACCTCAGTATCCCTGTCCAGATCCTTGAGCTCACTGAGAAATTACACAGAGACTAGGCCAATCTCAGTCTTGAGTTTAGCCAGAAGAAAATAAGAATTAATAGGAAGGAAATCTCTCTATGGGTCATACAGAAAAACTATGTCTCAGAGCCCAGATGGAGGGAACTCATGTCAAAGCTTCAAGAGTTCAGAGAGTGTCAAACCCTCTTGGAGTTTCAAACATGCACCCTTCTCTGGGCCACCTGATTCTGTGACTCGGTTCCTGCAGGATTCTATTTAGGTCTTGTTGGCTTTACATTGGCTCAAACATGCTTCATGTGGTTTTTCTTTCAGGGCTTTTCCAATGCTGTGATAAGGGGGGAGGTGAGAAACAGAGTGGCATGCACACATGCACAGCTCAGAAATATCAGACGTTACTCACACACCCAGGGAAGCTCCCCCACAAAAAGAAGAGGAGACAAGTTGCCTTTTCTTTGAAATGTCTAGTGGACAACTTGAGAAATATTCCATTTACTCCTCAGAAGGGCTCCCGGAGATCAAGTTTGGAGACTTGTGGTCTTTCCCTATTTACTCTCAGTGGTGCCTCAATGATGCTCCCTCAACTGATCTCCTTTCTTTCTCCAAATAAACCACCTATATGCAATTCCTTTGTTCAGGCTCTGCTTGTGGTTGGAAAACCAAGCTTCTCAAAGAGAATCTAAATCCTTTCAGAATACTCATCATGATTGTGGGGTAGAATTCTGTTTTCTCAATCTGCAGAACCATCAAGACTCATAACAGAGGTAAATGCCTAGGCACAAGAGAGTAGAGTTTAAGATTTTATTCAGTGCTAGCAAGGCTTTGGCACCCACTCCACAATTCTTGCCTGGAAAATTCCATGGATGGAGGAGCCTGGTAGGCTGCAGTCCATGGGGTTGCAAAGAGTCGGACATGACTGAGTGACTTCAATTCACTTTTCACTTTCATGCATTGGAGAAGGAAGTGGCAACCCACTCCGGTACTCTTGCCTGGAAAATCCCATGGACAGGGGAGCTTGATGGGCTGCCGTCTATGAGGTCGCACAGAATCAGACACAACTGAAGCGACTTAGCAGCAGCAGCAGGCTTTATCTACAGAAGCCATCAGTCGAAGTTTCTCCTTATTCTTTTAATATTCTTTGCCTTGAATTCTTTAAACTGAGTCACTCCACAATACAGCAGAAACTAGCACATTGTTAATCAACTATACTTCAATTTAAAAAAGTTTTAAATAAACAACCAAGCTATCTCAAAGAATCTTAGTCTGCAAAAATTTAATTTCCTTTTATTAAAATGTCCTCTCTGAGGTTGCACTCTTCTAGTATCTTAACCAAACTGCTTCAAGTCCAGCCATCTATTCCTCTTTTTGGCCTTCCATATTATATTATTATATTATTTGGGAGTGATCTTAAAGTTTAAACTCATGAGTCTAATGGAAAAAACAAACTCTCAGAAATGGCAAAATTACCCAAGGTACACCAAATGGTTTATAACCTACATAAACTACTGTCTATCATCTTTATGTCAAATGGACAAACAGAACTAAAATAATTTCTGAAAAATAATTTAGCATGAAATCAATACATATTTCTTCCATGATGTATGTTCTCATTATTTTGTCTTACTCCTTTCCCCTGAATATAGTAATGCTTGTGTTCTGTTATGTTAATCAGACATTGTACTTCATGTGCCAATGATATATATAGTCACAAATATTTTCCATAATTCAAATTTGTATTTAATGACATGTAATAATAATAAAATGAAAATAACAAGTCTGTCTTTTATAAAAATGATATGCATGTAACTATAGCACCTTATTACAATTATTCTATATATAAGTAGAATAAGATAATGTCAAATTATCTGATTTGTATTTGATTGTTTATTAATAGCTTCTGGGTTTCAGCTACAGGGGCTGAGTTTAGCAAAGACATCAGTTTATTGCGTGTAATCACCCTGTTTAATGAAAAAGTCCTCTCTCACTCTATTCATTCATTTATAGTATCTTCCTTCTCCTTCCTTCATCTCCAGGGAACAATTTTAATGTATTCAGTGTGTTTCTGTTTATTTTACTATGCTTTTACAAAACATGAATTGTATAATGTGCAAATATTTTAATTTACTTAAATGGCAATATGTTATGTATCTCATTATAGTTTCTACTTTTTTCGTTGAAGAATTATGCTTAAAGACCCATCCAGAGGTCTTGCCTCTGCTTAGAATATAGAAATCTACAAGAGATCACTGCTATCACCCAACAAGAAAAGCTAAATACATATATTTAAGTATATACACACAAAGCAAGAGGTTTTTGTTTGTTTGTTTGTTTTTTAATCCATCAGTAAGTTGAGGTCTCAAGGCAATGAGGTAAACTGAATTTCAGAGGGTGACAAACTCCCACAAGGAAAAATAGGACTTCGCCCAAAGTACCAGATAGAGAAATATCACCTATTAAAATGGGTAAGAAAAAGAAATAACAGAAATGTAAAAGTAGAATGTGAGCTAGTATGACAGGTTAAAAATTTCTGAAAGTTTCAGAAGCTGAAAAAAGTCCCAGCCATTTGCCATAACGTTTCTGATAAACCCTCACCAGGCATCCAAGAGCAAGGGTGAAAGCGATGAAGAATCCTTGAGGAAGGCTTTCCCAGCAGTGAAGCCTGCAGAGAACAATTTACTGGCTGGTTCTGTGGAATAGACATGAAACCCAGAAGTGACTGGGCCTCTTCTCTCATAGTAACCCAAAGCTCTCTTTCTCTAGGTATGTGGCAGAAAAATCTTCCCAGAAAGAGTTAAGCAGTCTCTGGAGAAAGGATTGAACAGAAGCTGTCTCTTAGGGAAGAAGAGAAAAATAGCCCTTCTTCCTATCCCAGGCAAAGGTTGGCTGCTGGTGGTGGAAAGTCTCTAGTTTTAAGTACTCTACGAAAATACAAAGTAAAGTGCTACCACCACTGGAAGAGAAGTAAGAGATTTGCTTGTGTCCAAATATCTCTCAGCAAGACTCCTCATCTACAGATGGTAATTTGGCTATTGTGTAGGGAGGGAGAAAAATGAGCCCCCTTTGTACTCCTGACAGTTCAGGGTCACAGAAATTAATGACAATATTGTCTTAATCCCTTACAAAACCTGCCAGAAGCAGGGAACACTGATTTCTAAGACTGCATGTCATCTACCTTACTCTGTACTCGTCTTTTACACAAATGTTCAAAGTCTAATTTTAAAAAATTTATAAGACACAAATTGGGAAAAAAAAAACATTAAAAGAGATATACTTACTAAGCTACAGGTGAAGATAAAATGGAAAAATAATAACTTTAATTCTAATTTAAATAATAATACTTTAATTACAATAACTCCTTTACTTCTAAGGAGGTGTGAAACAGAAAATTTGAACAAAGCAACAGTGGGATATATTGAAAACAAAAAGTAAGAAGACAGATATAAATGTATCAACATTGCTTTCATATTAACTGATCAATCCTAACATACAAATAAATGCTTTAACTATAGTTTGTAATTGTCTAAACACTGTTAAAACCAGGTAGAGATTTTCAGTTTAGTTAAGAAAGCGATATCCAATTTTAGGCTATTTAAAAGTTAAGACAATGGAAAATGACACATCATGAAAGAGTAGCGAAAAGAAAATTCTTTTGGCTATATAAATGTCAGATAAAACATGTATTTCAAAACCAGGAATTTTATCAGAGAGCAAAATCAACTAATTCACATTTGAATAACATTCAACAATAGCACAATATTTTCAAGAGACATGAATTATTCAATAAGAGAGACTATAACCTCAGAGATCAAAGCTCAACAAATATAAAATAACTGAAATCATACAAAATAAACTTTATCTGTTTATAAAAAATGCACTATATATATAACCATATATATGGAAAATCCTCAAGTAATTAAAGTGTAACAACACATTTCTATGTGGAATATGATTAAAAGAAACTGCAAAATAAATGAAACAATATTTGCATTAAGTGGAAATGAAAATATAACATCAAAATTTATGGAAGACAGCTGAAGCAATGTTTAAAATCAAATTTTTAACAATAAATACTTATAATTATATAATAAGTCTCAAAAAAAGACATTGATTTATAACACAATCAAGTGAAAATAGTCAATCTGAAAGCAAACAGAAGAAAGGAAACAATACTGGTCAGGACAAAAATGAATAAAACATAAAAGATAAAACCAAAGAAAAAAGTAAATAAAATGAAACTTTTTTTTAATTAAATTATTTATTTTTTTAATTACAATACTGTATTTGTTTTGCCATACATTGACACGAATCAGCCATAGGTGAACACAATCGCCCAATGCCGAAGCCCCCTCCCACCTCCCACCCCACATCCTCTACCTGAATCATCCTGTGCATCAGCCCCATGCATCCTGCATCCTACACCAAACATAGATTAGCGCTTCGTTTCTTACAGGAAAATACACATGCTTCACTGCCATTCTCCCAAATCATCCCACCCTTTCCCTCTCCCTCAGAGTCCAAAAGTCCACTCTATACCTCTGTGTCTCTTGTTGTCTCACATATAGGGTCATCATTACTGTCTTCTAAATTCCATATATATGTGTCAGTATACTGTATTGGTGTTTTTCTTTCTGGCTTACTTCACTCTGTACAATCGGTTCCAATTTCATCCATCTCATTAGAACTGAGTCAAATTTATTCTTTTTAAGGGCTGAGTAGTATTCCATAGTGTATATGTACCACAGCTTTCTTATCCATTCATCTGCTGATGGACATCTAGGTTGCTTCCATGTCCTGGCTATTATAAACAGTGCTGCAATGAACATTGGGGTACATGTGTCTCTTTCAATTCTGGTTTCCTCAGTGTGTATGCCCAGCAGTGGGATTGCTGGGTCATAAGGCAGTTCTATTTGCAATTTTTAAGGAATCTCCACACTGTTTTCCATAGTGGCTGTACTAGTTTGCATTCCCACCAGCAGTGTAAGAGGGTTCCCTTTTCTCCACACCCTCTCCAGCATTTATTGCTTGTAGACTTTTGGATCGCAGCCATTCTGACTGGTGTGAAATGATACCTCATTGTGGTCTTGATTTGCATTTCTCTGATAATGAGTGATGTTGAGCATCTTTTCATGTGTTTGTTAGTCATCCCTATGTCTTCTTTGGAGAAATGCCTATTTAGTTCTTTGGCCCATTTTTTTATTGGATCATTTATTTTTCTGGAGTTGAGCTGCATAAGTTGCTTATATATCTTTGAGATTAGTTGTTTGTCAGTTGTTTCATTGGCTATTGTTTTCTCCCATTCAGAAGGCTGTCTTTTCACCTTGCTTATAGTTTCCTTTGTTGTGCAGAAGCTTTTAATTTTAATTAGATCCCATTTGTTTATCTTTGCTTTTATTTCCAGTATACTGGGAGTTGGATCATAGAGGATCCTGCTGTGATTTATGTCGGAGAGTGTTTTGCCTATGTTCTCCTCTAGGAGTTTTATAGTTTCTGGTCTTACATTTAGATCTTTAATCCATTTTGAGTTTATTTTTGTGTATGGTGTTAGAGAGGGGTCTAATTACATTCTTTTACAAGTGGTTGACCAGTTTTCCCAGCACCACCTGTTAAAGAGACTGTCTTTACTCCATTGTATATTCTTGCCTCCTTTGTCGAAGATAAGGTGTCCATAGGTATGTGGGTTAATCTCAGGGCTTTCAATTAAGTCAAATAAATAACCTAACTCTACACCTAAAGCAACTAGAGAAGGAAGAAATAGAGAACCCCAGAGTTAGTAGAAGGAAAGAAATCCTAAAAATTAGGGCAGAAATAAATGCAAAAGAAACAAAAGAGACCATAGCAAAAATCAACAAAACAAAAAGCTGGTTCTTTGAAAGGATAAATAAAATTGACAAACCGTTAGCCAGACTCATCAAGAAACAAAGAGAAAAAAATCAAATCAACAAAATTAGAAATGAAAATGGAGAGATCATGACAGACAACACAGAAATACAAACAATCATAAGGGACTACTATCAGCAATTATATGCCAATAAAATGGACAACTTGGAAGAAATGGACAAATTCTTAGAAAAGTACAACTTTCCAAAACTGAACCAGGAAGAAATAGAAAATCTTAACAGACCCATCACAAGCACGGAAATGGAAACTGTAATCAGAAATCTTCCAGCAAACAAAAGCCCAGGTCCAGACGGCTTCACAGCTGAATTCTACCAAAAATTTCGAGAAGAGCTAACACCTATCTTACTGAAACTATTCCAGAAAATTGCAGAGGAAGGTAAACTGCCAAACTCATTCTATGAGGCCACCATCAACCTAATACCAAAACCTGACAAAGACACCACAAAAAAAGAAAACTACACGCCAATATCACTGATGAACATAGATGCAAAAATCCTCAACAAAATCCTAGCAATCAGAATCCAGCAACACATTAAAAGATCATACACCATGACCAAGTGGGCTTTATCCCAGGGATGCAAGGATTCTTCAATATCCGCAAGTCAATCAGTGTAATTCATCACATTAACAAACTGAAAAATAAAAATCATATGATTATCTCAATAGATGCAGAAAAAGCCTTTGACAAAATTCCGCATCCATTTATGATAAAAACTCTCCAGAAAGCAGGAATAGAAGGAACATACCTCAACATAATAAAAGCTATATATGACAAACCCACAGCTAACATTATCCTCAATGGCGAAAAATTGAAACCATTTCCCCTAAAGTCAGGAACAAGACAAGGGTGTCCACTTTCACCACTACTCTTCAACATCGTACTGGAAGTTTTGGCCACAGCAATCAGAGCAGAAAAAGAAATACAAGGAATCCAAATTGGAAAAGAAGAAGTAAAACTCTCACTGTTTGCAGATGACATGATCCTCTACATAGAAAATCCTAAAGACTCGACCAGAAAACTACTAGAGCTAATCAGTGAATATAGTAAAGTTGCAGGATATAAAATCAACACTCAGAAATCCCTTGCATTCCTATACACTAATAATGAGAAAGTAGAAAAAGAAGTTAAGGAAACAATTCCACTCACCATTGCAATGAAAAGAATAAAATACTTAGGAATATTCCTACCTAAAGAAACTAAAGACCTATATATCGAAAACTATAAAACACTGATGAAAGAAATCAAAGAGGACACTAATAGATGGAGGAATATACCATGCTCATGGGTTGGAAGAATCAATATAGTGAAAATGAGTATACTACCCAAAGCAATCTACAGATTCAATGCAATTCCCATCAAGCTACCAGCAGTATTTTTCTCAGAACTAGATCAAATAATCTCAAGATTTGTATGGAAATACAAAAAACCTCGAATAGCCAAAGCAATCTTGAGAAAGAAAAATGGAACTGGAGGAATCAACTTGCCTGACTTCAGGCTCTACTACAAAGCCACAGTCATTAAGACAGTATGGTACTGGCACAAAGACAGAAATATAGATCAATGGAACAAAATGAAACTTTTTAAGATTAATGAAGTTGATGAGACTCTAGGCAGACTAATCAAGAAAAATATAGCTTACTAATATCAGGAAAGTATATAGCACTACTATAGCTCTGCATATAGGCATTAAAAGATTGACAAGGAAAGAATATAAACAACTTTATGACAATGTATTTGATAACAAGATGAAATGGCCAATTCCTTGAAAGATATAAATAGCCAAAAGTCACACAGGAAAATTTATAACCCGAGTAGTCATACAGTGTATGTTCAGTCATTCCGTAGTTTCCATCTCTGCAATCCCAGGGACTGTAGCCCACCAGGTTCCTCTATCCATGGGATTTTCCAGACAAGAATGCTGGAGTGGGTTGCCATTTCCTACTCCAAGTAACATAGTAAAAAACTTAAATACGTATTTCTCTAAAACAAAACTTCAGGCTCAAAACCACAAGCATTTATCAACACTTGAAAAATCAATCAACATGATTAACCAACTACCACAGACTGAAATGGGTGAAACGGGTCAAAAGGTACAAATTTCCAATTATACAATAAATGCCCTGAGGAAGAAATGTATAGCATGATAACTATAGCTAATTATACTCTAATGTGTATTTGAAAATAGCTGAGACTGTATCTTAAAAGCTCTCATCATGAGAAAAAAATTATAATTATGTGATGATGTATCTTTTAACTATATATATAAACTCATTATGTCACATACCTGAAACTAACATACTGTTATATATCAATCATATCTCAATTTGAAGGAAAAAAAAAAGAATTTCAGAAGCTCAACAGAAAAATACCAAACAATCCAATTAGAAAAACTGGCAAAAGAAACGAAGAGACATTTTACCAAAAGGATATACAGATGGCAAATAAGAGCATGAAAAGATTCCCAACCAATGATAAATTCAAAATGCAAATAAATAATGCTGTAAAATGCCACTACATACTCAATAGAATGAATACAATAACACAAGCAGAAAATATCAAGTACTGGTGTGTATGTGAAGCAACTACCTCTCTCAGATTCAGCATGTTAAATGGTAAAACCACTTAGGAAATGTTTAGTGGTTCTTAAAAGTTAAGCACTCACCTACCAGATGATCATGCCATTTCATTCCTAGGTATTTACCTAAAACAAAATGAAGTATATATTCATTCAAAGATTTTTACATGAATGTTTAGAACAGCTTTATTTCTAACACTTTAAAACTAAAAACAACCCAAATGTTCATCAACAGGTAAATTAATGAACAAATGGGTATATCCATAAAATGGAATTAAACCCAGGTCTCCTGCATTGCAGGCAGACGCTTTACCATCTGAGCTACTAGGGAAGTCCCAATGGAATACTAATTTACACTAAAAAGGAAGGAGATATTGATACATGAAATAGAAAGGATTAATCTTTAAATAATTAGGATGAAAGGAAAGAAAAAGGAACACTGTATACTATGATTTGACTTATATAAAACTCTAAAATATGTCAACTAATCTATGGCAACAGAAGTTAGTAAGGCCATTATTATATGTTAAACACACAACATATAATTTATGTGTAAATAATTTTCAGATATATAATTAACACACAATTAATAGCACAGATTTAAATGGATATAAATATATTATTTTAATGAATTAAGAATGTGTGAATTTCCAAATAAAAGCAATTTAGAGTAACATTTCCTATTATTAAAAAGAAAAACTTCAATCAGAAAAGAAAAGAAGTGTAGAGCAAACAGACTGAAAAAGAAATACAATTCTATTCTTATTTGACAATATCTACCACATTAAACATGGTCCACTGGAGAACAGAATGGCAAACGACTTCAGTATTTTTGCCTTGAGAACCTATGAACAGTATGAAAAGGCAAAAAGATAGGAAACTGAAAGAGGAACTCCCCGGGTGAGTAGGTGCCCAATATGATACTAGAGATCAGTGAAGAAATAACTCCAGAAAGAATGAGGAGACAGAGCCAAAGCAAAAAAAAAAACAAAAACAAAAAACACACAGTTGTGGATGTGATAGTTGAAGGACATACAGTCTGAAGCTGTAAAGAGCAATATTGCATAGGAACCTGGAATGTTAGATCCATGAATCAAAAAGGCAAATTGGAAGTGGTCAAACAGGAGACATAAAGAGTGAACATCTACATTTTAGGAATCAGCAAACTAAAATGGACTGGAATGGGTGAATTTAACTCAATTCAGTTCAGTTCAGTTGCTCAGTCATGTCCGACTCTTTGCGACTCCATGAATTGCAGCACGCCAGGCCTCCCTGTCCATCACCAACTTCAGGAGTTCACTCAAACTCATGTCCATTGAGTTAGTGATGCCATCCAGCCATCTCATCCTGTGTCATCCACTTCTCCTCCTGCCCCCCAGCCCCTCCCAGCATGAGAGTTTTTCCAGTGAGTCAACTCTTCACATGAGGTGGCCAGAGGATTGGACTTTCAGCTTCAGCATCCATCCTTCAAATGAACACCCAGGGTTGATCTCCTTCAGAATGGACTGGTTGGATCTCCTTGTAGACCAAAGGACTCTCAAGAGTCTTCTCCAACACCACAGTTCAAAAGCATCAATTCTTCAGCACTCAGCTTTCTTCACAGTCCAAGTCTCACATCCATACACGACCACTGGAAAAACCATATTCTTGACTACTTGGACCTTTGTTGGAAAAGTAATGTCTCTGCTTTTCTAATTTCCTGGCTGCAATCGCCGTCTCCAGTGATTTTGGAATTTAACTCAGATGACCATTATATCTAATACTGTGGGCAAGAATCTCTTAGAAGAAGTGAAGTAGCCATCATAGTCAACAAGAGTCTGAAATACAGTACTTGTACGCAATCACAAAAACAACAAAATGATCTTGGTTGGTTTCCAAGACAAACCATCACAATAATCCAAGTCTATGCTCTGAATAATAATGTGAAGAAGCAGAAGTTGAACATTCTATGAAGACCTATAAGACCTTCCAGAACTAACACCCCAAAAGATGTCTTTTTCATGATAGGGGACTGGAACGCAAAAGTAGGAAGTCAAGAAATACCTGGAGTAATGGGCAAATTTGGCATTGGAGTGCAGAATGAAGCAGGGCAAAGGCTAACAGAGTTCCGCCAAGAGAATGCATTCTTCAAAGCAAACACCCTCTTCCAACAACACAAGAGAAGATTCTACACATGAACATCACCAGCTAGTTAATACCAAAATCAGACCAATTATATTCTTTGCAGCCAAAGATGCAGTCAAGAATACTGAAGCAGTTTGCCATTCCCTTCTTCAGTGGACCATGTTTATGTAGGAGATATTGTCAAATAAGAACAGAATTGTATTTCTTCATTTCAATCTGTTTGCTCTACATTTCTTTTTATTTTCTGATTGAATTTTTTTCTTTTTTTTAGGCAGTCAGCATAAACAAGACCGAGAGCTGACTGTAGCTCAGATCATCAACTCCTTATTGCCAAAATCAGACTTACATTGAAGAAAGTAGGGAAAACCACTAGACCATTCAGGTATGACATAAATCAAATCTATTACAACTATAGAGTGGAAGTGACAAGTAGATTTAAGGGATTAGATCTGATAGACAGAGTGCCTGAAGAACTATGGGCTGAGGTTCATGACACTGAACAGGAGGTAGTGATCAAGACCATCACCAAGAATAAGAAAGGCAAAAAGGTGAAATGATTGTCTGAGAAGGCCTTACAAACAGCTATGAAAAGAAGAGAAAGTGAAAGTGAAGTTGCTTAATAGTGTCCCACTCTTTGCAACCCTATGGACTGTAGCCTACCAGGCTCCTCCCTCCATGGGATTCTCGAGGCAAGAGTACTGGAGTGGGTTGCCATTTCCTTCTCCAGGGGATCTTCCCAACCAAGGGATCAAGCCAAGGTGTTCTGCATTCCAAGCAGAATGCTTCCCTGGGCTGAGCCACCAGGGAAGCCCCAAAAGAGAGAAGCTAAAGGCAAAGGAGAAAAGGAAAGATATACCCATTTGAATGCAGAGTTCCAAAGAATAGCAAGGAGAGACAAAAAGCCTTCCTCAGTGATCAATGAAAAGAAATAGAGGAAAACAATAGAATGGGAAAGAATAAATATCTCTTCAAGAAAACTAGAGATACCAAGTGAACATTTCATGCAAAAATGGTCACAATAAAAGACAGAATGGTATGTACCTAACAGAGGCAGAATATATTAAGAAGAGGAGGCAAGAATACACAGGAGAACTATACAAAAGAGATCTTCATGACCCAAATAATCACAATGGGGTGATCACCCACCTAGAGCCAGACATCCTGGAATAAGAAGTCAAGTGGGCCTTTTGAAGCATCACTATAAACAAAGCTAGTGGAGGTGATGGAATTCCAGTTGAGCTATTTCAAATCCTGAAAGATGATGCTATCAAAGTGTTGCACTCAATATGCCAGCAAACATGGAAAACTCAGCAATAGCTCCAGGACTGGAAAAGGTCAGCTTTCATTCCAATACCAAAGAAAAGCAATGCCAAAGAATGCTCAAACTACCTCACAATTGCACTAATCTTACATGCTAGCAAAGTAATGATGAAAATTCTCCAAGCCAGGCTTCAACAGTATGTGAACTGTGAACTTTCAGATGGTCAAGCTGGTTTATAAAAGGCAGAAGAACCAGAAATCAAATTGCCAAGATCCACTGGATCATAGAAAAAGTGAGAGAGTTCCAGAAAAACATCTATTTCTGCTTTATTGACTATGCCAAAGCCTTTGACTGTGTGGATCACAAGAAACTGTGGAAAACTGTTCAAGATATGGGAATACCAGACCACTTTACCTGTCTCCTAAGAAAATTGTATGCTGGCCAAGAACCAACACTTAGAACTGGATATGGAACAACAGACTGGTTCCAAATTGGGAAAGGAGTACGCCAAGGCTGTATATTGTCACCCTGCTTATTTAACTTATATGCAGAGTACATCATGAGAAATGCTGGGCTGAATGAAGCACAGGTGGAATCAAGATTGCAGGAGAAATATCAATAACCTCAGATATGCATATAACACCACCCTTATGGTAGACAGTGAAGGAAGAACTAAAGAGCCTCTTGATGAAAGTGAAAGCGGAGAGTGGAAAAGTTGGCTTAAAACTCAACATTCAGAAAACTAAGGTCATGAAATCTGATCCCATCACTTCATGGGAAATAGATGGGGAAACAGTGGAAACAGTGACAGACTTTATTTTGGGTGGCTCTAAAATCACTGCAGATGGTGACTGCAGCCATGAAATTAAAAGATGCTTGCTCCTTTGAAGAAGTTATGACCAACCTAGACAGCTTATTAAAAAGCAGAGACATTACTTTGCCAACAAAGTTCCATCTAGTCAAAGCTTTGGTTTTTCTAGTAGTCATGTATGGATGTGAGAGTTGGACTATAAAGTAAGCTGAGTGCCAAAGAATTGATGCTTTTGAACTGTGGTGTTGGAGAAGACTCTTGAGAGTCCCTTGGTTTGCAAGGAGATCCAACCAGTCCATCCTGAAGGAAATTATTTCTGAACATTCATTGGAAGGACTGTATTGAAGCTGAAATTCCAATAGTTTGGCCACTTGATGCGCAGAACTGACTCATTTGAAAAGACCCTGCTGCTGGGAAAGATTGAAGGTGCAAGGCAAATGGAATGACAGAGAATGAGATGGTTGATGGCATCACTGACACAATGGACATGAGTTTGAGTAGGCTCTGGAAGTTGGTGATGGACAGGGAGGCCTTGCATGCTGCAGTCCATGGGGTCACAAAGAGTCAGACATGACTGAGAGACTGAACTGAACTGAACCAAGCCACATTAAAAAATCCCAAAAATCTGGGTAGACCCACTTTAACTAATAAGTGAGTTTATGAAGGACTCAGAATACCAGTCAAGATACAAAAATCAATTGCATCCCTACATTCCAAAAAAGAAAATTTAACCTCAAATTAAATACACACACACACACACACACACACACACACACACACACACACACAAATAATGTTCATTCTATTGAAAAGCATGAAATGATCAGTGGTCAATTTAGCAAGTATTAGCAAGAACTATACACTAAAAGCTACAAAACATTGCTGAGAGAAACCAAGTAAATGAAGAAAATTATAAATTTTCCTTATCAGAAGACTTAAACTTATTCATCTGAAAATTCAAAAACATTTCAGCATAATTCTTGAAGGACATTTGCATTAATTAAGAAGCTGAGTCTAAAACATGTATTGCAAAGCAAAGAATATGAAATAGTAAAAACAATTTTGAAAAAAAAAAGTTGGAGGACTCATACTATTGATGCTAGTACTTATTATAAATATAAAGCTAGAGTAATCAACAAATTATAAAAGTTTTACCTATAGGGTATGAAAGTTAGATAGACAAATCTCTCAATGGAACAGAATAGAAATACACACAGAAATATATACATATGTGTGCCAAATTAATTTAATGAAGAAAAGATATTTCCAACTTAGTACTGGAAAAATTAGTCCTTCATATACAAAATAGTTACCCTTATTCTTAACTAATGTTGCACACAAAAATTAACTTAAAAATGATCAGAGACATAAATTTATATATTCAACATATAAAATATATAAAAGAAAACAGAAAACTACTTGTGACAAAATATGCCATAAATATGATTCCAAAAACATCAACCATAGAGAAAAAATTAGATAAACTCTACTACATTGAAATTAAAACAATAAAAGTTTTCAAAATAAAACTTTAGAAAATGAAAATACAAGCCCCCAGTTAGGAGAAAAATGTTTGCAAATAATATATCTTACAAAAGGACTTAGAGCCACAATATAAAAAGAACACCTTATAACTGAACATAATTCAAAAAAGGCAAAAATCTGGTTGGGACATGTCAGCATAGACAGTAACAAATGGCTTTAAAAGCACATGAAATTGATAATCAAATAAATTAGCTATCAAGAAAATGTAAACTGAATCTGTAACACACAAGTAAACATATAATAGAATGGCTAAAACAAAAAAGGTTGACATTAGCAAATGATGATGCAAACATAGAACTGGAAATCTTATACATTGTTAGTGGAAATTCAAAATGGTATATCAATTGGAAATGAGTTTAGCAATTTCTTATATAGTTAAATATACATTTTCCATATAAGCCAGCTATTTAATTTCTAGATATTTACCCAAGAGGAATAAAAACATATGTTCTCACAGTAGCTGTATGCACATATTCATAGCAACTTATTCAAAACAGCCCAGATCTGGAAACAACCCAAATATTCATCACTTGGTGAAAGGATAAACACATTTTGGTTATAGCACAATAAGAGAATATTACTCAGCAATACAAAGAATTGTTATGATTATAGCAGAAGTATCTCAAAAATAAAATATTAAAGGAAATAATAGGACTACACACAGTGCAATTCAATTTTTATAATATTCTAGGATAGGCAAAACAACAAGAAAATTAATCAGTGATTCAGTTCAGTTCAGTTCAGACGCTCAGTTGTGTCCGACTCTTTGTGACCCCATGAATCGCAGCACACCAGGCCTCCCTGTCCATCACCAACTCCCAGAGTTTACTCAGACTCACATCCACTGAGTCAGTGATGCCATCCAGCCATCTCATCCTCTGTCGTCCCCTTCTCCTCCTGCCCCTAATCCCTCCCAGCATCAGAGTCCTTTCCAATGAGTCAACTCTTCGCATGAGGTGGCCAAAGTACTGGAGTTTCAGCTTTAGCATCATTCCTTCCAAAGAAATCCCAGGGCTGATCTCCTTCAGAATGAACTGGTTGGATCTTCTTGGAATCCAAGGGACTCTCAAGAGTCAAAAGCATCAATTCTTCAGTGCTCAGCCTTCTTCACAGTCCAACTCTCACATCCATACATGACCACAGGAAAAACCATAGCCTTGACTAGATGGACCTTAGTCAGCAAAGTAATGTCTCTGCTTTTGAATATGCTATCTAGGTTGGCATAACTTTTCTTCCAAAGAGTAAGCGTCTTCTAATTTCATGGCTGCAGTCACCATCTGTAGTGATTTGGGAGACTCAAAAAATAAAGTCTGATACTGTTTCCACTGTTTCCCCATCTATTTCCCATGAAGTGATGGGACCAGATGCCATGATCTTCATTTTCTGAACGTTGAGCTTGAAACCAACTTTTTCACTCTCCTCTTTGACTTTCATCAAGAGGCTCTTTAGTTCTTCACTTTCTGCCATAAGGGTGGTGTCATCTGCATATCTGAGGTTATTGATATTTCTCCTGGCAATCTTGATTCCAGCTTGTGCTTCTTCCCATCCAGCATTTCTCATGATGTACTCTGCATATAAGTTAAATAAGCAGGCTGACAATATACAGCCTTGATGTACTCCTTTTCCTATTTGGAACCAGTCTGTTGTTCCATGTCCAGTTCTAACTGTTGCTTCCTGCCCTGCATACAGATTCGGTTGTACATAAGTATAGTAGAGGGAATTAATTGCAAAGAGGTACCAGATAATTTGGGGGTTGTTGAATGAATATTTGTATGTCTTGAATTTGCTTGTATTTACCTGATTGTAGAGGTTAGTCAAAGTTCATCAAAATGCACATTTAAAAAATAATTTAATTTGTGTAAATTATTCCTCAATAAATTTAAATTAAAGAAAATCTATCCATGTTGCTATCACAGTGAAATTGAAGTAACTCAGTCATGTCTGACTCTTTGCAACCCCATGGACTGTAGCCTGCCAAGCTCCTCCATCCAAGGGATTCTCCAGGCAAGAATACTCAAGTGCATTGCCATATCCTTCTCTAGGGTATCTTCCCAACACAGGGACTGAACCTGGGTCTCCTGGACTGTAGGCAGACTCTTTACCCTCTGAGCCACCAAGCGCTCCACCAAGCCACCATTTTGCTATATGTACATCTAACTCATTGTTTTGAATCACTGACAGATTCACTATGTTACACATTTATTTACATGCATTTTATGAATGAAGATACTTAAATTGTCTCCAAATACTGCTATTCATAAACATTGCTGTAATTAACATTTCACACATGCATATGAAAAATCTATGGAATATATATGTACTAAGTGCCTAAGAACAGGACTCTTGAGTCACAAGATGCATGCAATTGGTATGCCTTAATATCATCAATTTGCCCACTTAAAAGACTACACCAATTTTTCTTTAGTTCTTCTATCTATGTGGAAGATTAACAGTGTGATGCACCACATTAACACACTAAAGAATAAAAGCCATAGGATCATCTCAATAGAATTAGAAGGAAGCTTTTGATAAAATTCAACATCTATTTATGATTAAAAATAAAAGCTCTCCAAAAAGTGAGCACAGAGGGAACATAGCTCAATATAATCAACTCTATATATGACAAACATGTGGCAAACATCATACTCAACAGTGAAAAGCTGAAAACATTCCCTTTAAGATAGAAACTAGGAAAGAATGGCCACTCTCACCAATTTACATCAACATAGTTTTGAAACTACTAATCATAGCAATCAAAGAAAAAAAAAAAGAAAGAATAAAAAAGGAATCCAAATTGGAGAAGAATTAAAATTGCCACTGTCTAGATGACATGATGCTACTCACAGAAAGTCCTAAAGATGCTATCAAGAAAACTATTTGAGCTCATCAGTAAATTTGGTAAAGCTGCAGGATACAAAACTAATATATTGAAATCTGTTGCATTTCTATACACTAACAACAAAAAAAAAAAAAGGAGAGATGAAGGAACAATCCTAAGTATCATCACATCAAAAATAATAAAATACCGAGGAATAAGCAGGTCAGGAAGCAACAGTTAGAACTGGACATGGAACAACAGACTGGTTCCAAATAGGAAAAGGAGTATGTCAAGGCTGTATATTGTCACCCTGCTTATTTAACTTCTATGCAGAGTATATCATGAGAAACGCTGGGTGGAAGAAGCACAAGCTGGAATCAAGATTGCCAGGAGAAAAATCAATCACCTCAGATATGCAGATGACACCACCCTCATGGCAGAAAGTGAAGAGGAACTAAAAAGCCTCTTGATGAAAGTGAAAGTGGAGAGTGAAAAAGTTGGCTTAAAGCTCAACATTCAGAAAACGAAGATCATGGCATCCGGTCCCATCACTTCATGGGGAATAGATGGGGAAACAATGTCAGATTTTATTTTGGGGGCTCCAAAATCACTGCAGATGGTGATTGCAGCCTGGAAATTAGAAGATGCTTACTCCTTGGATGGAAAGCTATGACCAACCTAGATAGCATATTCAAAAGCAGAGACATGACCTTGCCAATAAAGATCCATCTAGTCAAGGCTATGATTTTCCAATGGTCATGTATGGATGTGAAAGTTGGACTGTGAAGAAGGCTGAGCGCCGAAGAATTGATGTCTTTGAACTGTGGTGTTGGAGAAGACTCTTGAGAGTCCCTTGGACTGCAAGGAGATCCAACCAGTCCATTCTAAAGGATATCAGTCCTGGGTGTTCATTGGAAGGACTGATGTCGAAGCTGAAACTCCAATACTTTGGCCATCTCACGCAAACAGTTGACTCATTGGAAAAGACTCTGATGCTGGGAGGGACTGGGGGCAGGAGGAGAAGGGGACGACAGAGGATGAGATGGCTGGATGACATCACCAACTTGATGAACATGAGTTTAGGTAAACTCTGGGAGTTGGTGATAGGGAGGCCTGGAGTGCTGTGATTCATGGGGTCTCAAAGAGTCCGACACAACTGAGCGACTGAACTGAACTCTACTGAAGGAATTAAGAGACCTGTTCTACGTACTGTGACACACGTGGAAAAAAAAAAATGAGGACAACACAAATAGATGGAAAGATACACCATGCTCTTAGATTGGAATAATTACTATTGCTAAAATGACTATAGTATCCATGGCAACCTACAAATTCAATGCAATCCCTATCAAATTATCAATTACATTTATCATAGAAGTAGAATTTAAAAAAATTAATATGGAAACACAAATGGCTCAACTAGCCAAAACAATATTGACAAAGAAGAATGTGGCTGGAGGAATCAAGCTCCCTGATTTCAGATTATAGTACAAAGCTACAGTACTCTAAACTGTGTGGGGCTGACACAAAAGCAAACACAGTGATAAATGGAACAGGGTAGAAAGACCAGAAATAAATCCATGAATTTATGGTAAATTAACATAAGTCAAAGAAGGCAAGATTATATAGTGCACAAAAGACTGTATATTGTGTCTTGAATAAGTGATGCTGAAAAAAACTCGACATCTACATGTAAAACAATGAAATTAGAGCATTCTCTGACACCACATACAAAAATGAACTCAAAATGAATTAAGACCTATGAGTAAACATACATACTGTAAAAATTCTAGAGGAAAACATAGGGAGACATTCTTACATAAATCAGAGTAACATTTTTGGGGATGTGTCTCATAGAGACAATGGAAACAAAGGCAAAAATAAACAAATGGAGCCTAATAAAATTTAAAAGTTTTTGTAGAACAAAGGAAACCATAAAAAAAAACATGATAATCTATGGAACAGGAGGAAATATTTGCAAATGATGCAACTGACCGACAAGAGATTAATTTCCTAAATAAAGTAACACTGTACACAGCTCAATACCAAAGAAACAAGTGATCCAATCAAAAAAAAAAAAAAAGGTAGAAGATCTAAATAGACATTTCTCCACTGAAGATATCCAGATAGTCAATAAGCATATGAAAATATACTCAACATTTCTAAGTATTAGAGAGGTGCAAGTGAAGAAGAACTAAAGAACCTCTTGATGAAAGTGAAACAGGAGAGTGAAAAAGCTGGCTTAAAGCTCGTATTCAGAAAACTAAGATCATGGTATCCAGTCTCATCACTTCATGGCAAATAGATGGGGAAACAGTGACAGACTTTATTTTGGGGGGCTCCAACATCACTGCAGATGGTGACTGCAGCCATGAAATTAAAAGACACTTGCCCCTTGGAAGGAAAGTTATGACCAACTTAGACAGCTTATTAAATAGTGCAGACATACTTTGCCAACAAAGTTCCATCTAGTCAAGGCTATGGTTTTTCCAGTAGTCAGGTATGGATGTGAGAGCTGGACTATAAAGAACGCAGAGAGCCGAAAAGTTGATGTTTTTGAACTGTGGTATTTGGAGAAGACTACTGAGGGTCCCTTGAACTGAAAGGCGATCCAACCAGTCCATCCTAAAGGAAATCAGCCCTGAATATTCATTGGAAGGACTGATGTTGAAGCTGAAACTCCAATACTTTGGCCACCAGATGTGAAGAACTGATTCATCTGACAATGAATCAATGATGTTGGGAAAGACTGAGGGCAGCAGGAGATGGGGACAGCAGAGGATGAGATGGTTGGATGGCATCACTGACTCAATGGACATGAGTTTGAGTAGACTCTGGGAGTTGGTGACGGACAGGGAGGCCTGGCATGCTGCAGTCCATAGGGTCGTGAAGAGTTGGACACGACTGAGCAAACAAACTGAACTGAACTGAAATCAATACTATAATTAAGTACCACCTCACAGTAGTCTGAATGGCTATAAACAAAAAGGCTACAAATAATAGATGCTGGAGAGAGTATGGAGAAAGGGAACTTTCCTGCACCACTGATGTAAATGTAAATTGAGGAAGCCACAATGGAGGAAAAAATGGAGTTTCACTAAAAATTTAAAAATAGAGTTACCGTGCAATACTACAATCCCATCCCTGGACACACATCCATAAAAGAGGAAACTTCTATTAATAATTAAAAATATACATTCACCCCAGTGTTCATAGCAGCACTATTTACAACCGCCAAGACATGTAAGCAACTTAAATGTCCACTGACAGAAGAATAAAGAAGAAATAGTGGGGCACTCTGAAGATGGCAGAGGAATAGGACGGGGAGACCACTTTCTCCCTCACAAATTCATCAAAAGAACATTTCAATGCTGAGTAAATTCTACAAAACAACTTCTGAATGCTGGCAGAGGACATCAGGCACCCAGAAAAGCAGATCATTGTCTTCAAAAACAGGTAGGAAAAAATATAAAAGATGAAAAAAGAGACAAAGGAGGTAGGGAGGGACCTCTGTCCTGGAAAGGGAGTCCTGTCCTGTGAAGGGAGTCTTAAAAAGAGAGAAGTTTCCAAACACCAGGGAACACTGTCACTGCCGAGTCTGTGGTGAGCCTTGGAAGCACAGAGGGCAACATCAGTTCAGTTCAGTTCAGTTCAGTCGCTCAGTCATGTCCGACTCTTTGCGACCCCATGAATCGCAGCACACCAGGCCTCCCTGTCCATCACAATCTCCCAGAGTTCACTCAGACTCCCGTCCATCGAGTCAGTGATGCCATCCAGCCATCTCACCCTCAGTCGTCCCCTTCTCCTCCTGCCCCCAATCCCTCCCAGCATCAGAGTCTTTTCCAATGAGTCAGCTCTTCGCATGAGATGGCCAAAGTACTGGAGTTTCAGCTTTAGCATCGTTCCTTCCAAAGTAACAGGGAGGAAAAATAAATAATTAAAACCAACAGATTATGAGCCCAACGGTAACTCCCCCAGCGGAGAAGCAGCGCAGATGCCTGCATCCACCACTAGCAAGTGAGGGCTTGGCAGAGAGGTGCGGGCTGCAGTGCTTTTTAAGAATTAGGCCGGAATGCCTCGAGTGTAACCAGAGCGGACTAACTTGGGATAGCATACCAGACTGTGGGATAGCTACCACGTGAAAAGCTCTAACATAAGACACATCCAGGACCCCTCACAGAACAAAGGACAGAACAGAAACAGCCGGCTGCAGATCATCCCCCTCCGGTGACAGGCAGCCACTTTCTGACATAAATCACAGCAGGATCCTCTATGACTCACGTCCCAGAATAATGAAAATAAAAGCAAAAATAAACAAATGGGATCTAATTAAAATTAAAAGCTTCTGCACAACAAAGGAAACTATAAGCAAGGTGAAAAGACAGCCTTCTGAATGGGAGAAAACAATAGCAAATGAAGCAACTGACAAACAACTAATCTCAAAAACGTACAAGCAACTTATGCAGCTCAAATCCAGAAAAATAAATGACTCAATCAAAAAATGGGCCAAAGAACTAAATAGACATTTCTCCAAAGACATATGGATGGCTAACAAACACATGAAAAGATGCTCAACATTACTCATTATCAGAGAAATGCAAATCAAAACCACAATGAGATACCATTTCACACCAGTCAGAATGGCAACGATCCAAAAGTCTACAAGCAATAAATGCTGGAGAGGATGTGGAGAAAAGGGAATCCTCTTACACTGCTGGTGGGAATGCAAACTAGTACAGCCACTATGGAGAACAGTGTGGAGATTCCTTAAAAAATTGCAAATAGAACTGCCTTATGACCCAGCAATCCCACTGCTGGGCATAGAGTCTGAGGAAACCAGAATTGAAAGAGACACGTGTACCCCAGTGTTCATCACAGCACTGTTTATAATAGCCAGGACATGGAAACAACCTAGATGTCCATCAGCAGATGAACGGAAAAGAAAGCAGTTGTACATATACACAATGGAGCATTAATCATTAAAAAGAATACACTTGAATCAGTTCTAATGAGGTGGATGAAACTGGAGCCTATTATACAGAGTGAAGTAAGCCAGAAAAAAAAAAAAAACACCAATACAGTATACTAACACATATATATGGAATTTAGAAAGATGGTAATGATAACCCTGTATGCGAGACAGCAAAAGAGGCACAGATATATAGAAGTCTTTTGGACTCTGTGGGAGAGGGAGAGGGTGGGATGATTTGGGAGAATGGCATTGAAACATGTATACTATCATGTAAGAAACAAATCGTCAGTCTATGTTTGATACAGGATACAGGATGCTTGGGGATGGTGCACAGGGATGATCCAGAGAGATGATACGGGGTGGGAGGTGGGAGGGGGTTCAGGATTGGGAACTCATGTAACACCCGTGGTGGATCATGTCAATGCATGACAAAACCAATACAGTATTGTAAAGCAAAATAAAGTAAAAATAAAAATTAAAAAAGAGAAAATATAGTATATGTGTTTATGCATACATATATGTTGTTGAGTTGCTAAGCTGTGTCCAGCTCTTTTGTGACCCTGTGGACTATAGCTCACGATGCTCCTCTGTTCACGGGATTTCCCAGGCAAGAATACTGGAGTGGATGGCCATTTCCTTCTCCAGGGGATCCTCCCAACCTAGAGATTGAACCCATATCTCCTATAGAGCCAGTAGATTCTCTACCACTGACCCACAAAGGAAGTCTATAACATATACACACACAATCAATGAAATATTACTCATCCATAAGAAATAATGCCATTTGCAGTAATGTGGACTGACTTAGCAGGGCTTCCCTGATAGCTCAGTTGGTAAAGAATCTGCCTGCGATGCAGGAGACCCCAGTTCAATTCCTGGGTTGGGAAGATCCACTGGAGAAGGGCTAGGCTACCCACTCCAGTACTCTTGGGCTTCCCTTGTGGCTCAGCTGTAAAGAATCCACCTGCCACGTGGGAGACCTGGGTTGATACCTGGGGACTGATTTAGATATTGTCATAGTAAGTGAAGTCAGACAAAGACAAATATCATACGGGATGACTTCTATGTGAAATCTAGAAAAAAAAAATGATACAAAGAAACTCTTTAACAAAACAGACTCAGAAACTTGCCAACAAAGATCTGTCTAGTCAAGGCTATGGTTTTTCTAGTGGTCACATATGGATGTGAGAGTTGGACTGTGAAGAAAGCTGAGCACCGAAGAATTGATGTTTTCGAACTGTGGTGTTGGAGAAGACTCTTGAGAGTCCCTTGGACTGCAAGGAGATCCAACTAGTCCATCCTAAAGGAGATCAGCCCTGGGATTTCTTTGGAAGGAATGATGCTGAAGCTGAAACTCCAGTACTTTGGCCACCTCATGCGAAGAGTTGACTCATTGGAAAAGACTCTGATGCTGGGAGGGATTGGGGGCAGGAGGAGAAGGGGACGACCAAGGATGAGATGGCTGGATGGCACCACGGACTCAATGGACGTGAGTCTGAGTGAACTCCAAGAGATGGTGATGGACAGGGAGGCCTGGCGTGCTGCGATTCATGGGGTCGCAAAGAGTCAGACACGACTGAGCAACTGAACTGAACTTAACTATAGTTACTAAAGGGGAAAGGTGTAGGATAGGGATAATTTAGGGATTGGAGATTAACAGATACACACTATCATAAATAAAATAAATAAGCAACAGTGACCTACTGCATACCACAGGGAAGCATATTCAATATCTTGTAATAACTTACAGTAAAAAGAAAGTGAAAAGAATCTATCTATCTGTATGTGTGCATGTGTGTGCAACTGAATCACTTTGCTGTACACGGGCTTCCCTGGTAGCTCAGTGGTAAAGAGTCTCCTGCCAGTGCAGGAGACACAGGTTCCATCCTTGGTCTGAGAGGATCCCACATATCACAGAGCAGTTGGGTAAGCATGGCACAAGCCCTCATGCCACAACTACTGAGCCCAAGCGCCACGACTACTGAAGCCTGCATGCTCTAGATCCTGTGCTTCATAACAAGAGAGTAGGTCCTGCTCACCACAGCTAGAGAAAAACCTTCATAGTAATGAAGACCCAGCACAGCCAAAAAAAAAGTAAACAACTCATAGAAAACCATCAGCCTTTTTTGTAGGTGACTTTCCATGCCATTAGACTCACAAGCTACCACAATGTCTTAATGGAGATTACTTTTGTGCCCTTCTGATTGTTCTCTGTCCATCTGGTCAATAATATTGATTTTTATGATCTTTCCTTTGCTACACTATGCTTTCTGAAATTGGCCTTCCCCAGTAAAATTGTATCTCATAGCTGATTTAACTTCTTCTTTAAATTACTTCTCTCTGATTTGTTCTGTCTTCTCCCATTCAGTCTTGCTGGCTAAGTGAGAGATTATCTCTTTTCAAATTCGAGTTTTATTTCAATATTTTCCCTATATTTTTCTTGCCCATGATTCTTATTTCAAGAGAAAAATAAATGAAACTCAGCTTAGTTGCTCAGATTATCAACAGTGAGTATCTTGAAAAGCTCTTACACTCAACTTCTACCTAAACCTTTTCTTTGTCACATTTGGAAAAATAAATTGAATGATTAACATCTACAGTGCACATATATTTGAACATGCAGTTGGGAGTTTTAAGCTCATATTGTTGTTTACGAGCAAAACTAAAAACATTAATTTTTTAAATTTATATTTATATAAACAATTAGAATATCTACAATATGCCCCAATCCTTGAGTTTGTGGCAATTATTTTGTGCCTTTCTCAAAGTATTTATCAAATGATTCATGGATTTTTCTACCAGCTGCATGATTTATATTCTGAGTTCTACTTCCTGTACCACATATCACAGTATAGAATAAAATTCTTCTGCTTTTCTGTAATTAAGCACAAGAATAATTCTAGTATTTACATTTGCTATACAATCTTAGGCACATCAAGGAATTTTTATTGAGGAATTGAGCTTTATGCCATCTATTTTTGTGATAAAGGAAAAAGACAGTTCTAGTAGTCAACATTCCTCTTTAATGAAGTGAATACAGAGCAATTTAATTTAATTCATTTAATGAATTTTGTTTTACATGGTTTGTGTGAATTAGATACTTATGATTATTCCATTTCAAATAATAAATACTAGACTAATAATATCTAAAGCACTGATCTACAAGGAGTAAACGCAATAGCTATTTTCAAGCACTTTAGAGAAATTTTTACTTCTCAGCAATATCATTATTATAGCCAACTTTAGTAATTTATATTTCTTAAAATTTACATTATCCTTTTTAAGTACTCTAAGTTCAATAAAATTTTACTTTTTAGTTGTTTTTAATTTCATTGGTTTATTTCTGTACAAGTAGCATAGACAATTTAAGAAAAATTTCCTCCCTTTGACCCTGGGATAACACAACAGTCCTATTTTTCCTGGAGTTGATTGTTTGCAGAATATATGAAACAATCAGTTACTAGGCTAGAAAGCATAAGCATCAAAGATTCTTTCAGCTTTGGTTAAAGCTCACATATTCATTAATGTGCTTGTTTAAAACTGTCTCCAATAATCTGAAATATATAAAAAGCAGAGGCAAAGCAATACAAGGAATTGTCACTAGGAGCATGTTCAGTAAATAAAAACCAAATCAGTAGACAAACTTTGACCAAGTAGAGATGGATAGATGGATTATTCAAAGTCTACATTGTAAAGTCTACATTGTAGGCACAAATGTACTCAGACACTGCCTCCTCTTCACAGCCGTTGGATGCTCCTTCACTCTGGCATGTATTTTTAAAGATACTAAATTTTAAGAAACTCAGTTTATTAGGCAACAATACATAACTTAGATCAGAAAATATGAGGTCAAACAAGAATGAATTGTTTATTCAAACATAAAACAAGAAGCTATATCATTTGGGGAGTTTTACTCTCTCAGAGTAGAAACTACAAAATTGAATAGATAAGAGAAAGAAACAAACTGCAAATTCCTGAGAATCTGATTCAACATTCAATCCTTTTTAAGTCGTTAGTGCTAACAACTGTCCTTTACTTTGACTTTCACAAAACTAATTACAACCAAAATATACTATAATAAATTTTGTTAGGGTTTTTTGTTTGTTTGTTTGTTTATGTCAGAGGGTATAAACCTCCCTACTGCAACCTAATTATTTTGTCTGTTCAACAGAAACTATTGTTTTGAATCATTGTTAAATTGAAATGGTCTTTCCAATACCAAATGTAGCTGAGTGCAGAAGTAATCTGACGGTGCTCTGCTCAAAGGCATCCCAAATCTCTTCCTCAGTCTTGGGGTTTCTCTGCCATTACCTCATGGGACATTCTGTAAACACCTATTCAGGCATTCCAATGCATGCACAAACTTAACAGTGGTTGCCAAAATGATAAAACAAAACTTTGATGAGAGTGGATTAGCCTACCAAAAGGTGATATGTATGACACATTGAAAGCCCACTGGATTTTAAAGTTAGTTGGATAATTAGTTGTATTTCTTGGCATAAAACAATGAACAGATAAGTGAAATTTTTCTCTGACAGTATTAAATCTACTAAGGTCTAAAAAACTGGCATTCACTTCACTATATTTTATATGTTTCCCAAGTGGTTGTCAGAAGAAAAAAAAAAAAGGTAGAATCTTAATTAGAAGAATAAAATGCTACCAGTATATTTTCTCGGAGAAGGCAATGGCACCTCACTCCAGTACTCTGGTCTGGAAAATCCCATGGACAGAGGAGCCTGGTGGGCTACAGTCCACGGGGTCGCCAAGAGTCGGACACAACTGAGCGACTTCAATTTCACTTTTCACTTTCATGCATTGGAGAAGAAAATGGCAACCCATTCCAGTGTTCTTACCTGGAGAATCCCAGGGATGGGGGGAGCCTAGTGGGCTGCCATCTAAGGGATCGCACAGAGTCAGACATGACCGTTAGCAGCAGCAGCAGCCTCAGTCTTAACATTCCCACAACATTATATCCAGCAGATAAAAATTTCAGGATATGAATAGTCCCCAGACAAAGAAGTTCATCAACTTTAGCTCTCCAAAGTAATATATACAGTTATTTTAAGTCAAAAACATGTTAATACATTCCATAACATACACACATACATGTACAGAGCTGTAATGCTATTCTGCTGGTTTCATTGTCTACTTAATGAAGGGTATTACTCAGTCAGTAGATATAAAGGAGCTATGAAGTCAATTACCATGAACTTGGACTTCACTTTCTGACACTGAAGAAAACAGAATAGTTACTCTAAAAGACTTCCTATTACAATGCTACTAAAATCAAATAAAACTTGATTTGAAAGATATTTATGGGTTCATAACAAGGAAAATCTTCAAGATTATAAATTAAACCTAAACAACTATCAACTTAATCCAGATGATTGATCTAAATGATATATGATTCAATCAGCCACTAAGTCATGTCTGACTCTTTGTAACCCCACGGACTGTAGCAGGCAGGCTCCTCTGTCCATGGGATTTCCCAGGCAATAATATGGGAGTGGATTACCATGCCCTCCTCCAGGGGATCTTCCCAAACCAGGGATCGAACCCTCATCTCCTGCATTGGCAGGCAAGTTCTTTACCACTAGTATCACCTGAGAAGCCCACAGACTCAGAGTATTCTCACAAATTAAGTTCAACCTAATATAACAAATTTTTGTTAATCACAAAAAAATACATCTATAAAATACCGTAACATGAAAAAATAGTAGAAACTAAAATACAACTTTTGATTCCCAAGGAAAAAGACATAGCAATATAAAATATTCGAGAGGAAAAAAACAAAGCTTTTTGAGTGAATAACCAACATTGGAGAGACTAATGGAGAGACTAATTTGGAAAAGAATCAAGCAAAATTCTAGAATGAAATGTACAATTAATGAATAGGTAACAAAATAGCAAAAGGTTATTAAAGAATTGGAGGAAAGAGCTCAAGGAAGTATCCACATATTTGTTCAGAGATACAAATTAAAAGAAAATATGAAAAGCCATTAAGACAAATAAGGGATAAATGACAAGCTCTGCCTTCTAACTGTAATTCTGGAAGGAGGGATGACTCATACCAGATGAACCTAACAGACTGACTTTGTGGGAAGATTTTGCAAAACCACACGTATTCCATAAAGAAAAACAAGATTCTTTTGGTATCTGGAAAGTTGATGGTATATTTTTAGCTTTATAGAATTGGTCATCATTCATAAGTTTACCTACAATATCAAGCGTGTGTATATATGTTTATAGGTGTCAGGTTTTATTGTGTACTTTATTTTTTAATTTTTCATTTAAATATATCAAGTGTGTTTTATAAGTCCTTAAAATACAAATTTTACATGTGCTAATAGGACACAAAGAATTTTGAATAGTAAACACAATAATCTTTTTAATTTTTTGAGATAGAAACAATTTCTATATTATATATCTCTGCTAAGATGACAAGGACATAAAATATTTCAAAAAGCACTTATGATTAACTGGAAAGATGTTCAAAATAGTACTGTTCATGGTAGCAAAAAAAAAAAACTAGAAACAATGCATCGATAAGAATACGGATAGTATTTTGCAATATTCACAGTGGAATATTATGGAAGATAAACTGAAATTATATAAAATAACAGATGAGACTGAAAAATATTGATTCAAAAATTCAATTCACAGTAGATAACAATGCCTCATATTTTTATAAATCTCAGAAACAAGAAAACTAAGAAACATATTATTTACCAATTAAATATGTAATGGTGATGGTGGTTAGTCACTCAGCTGTGTCCAACAATTTGCAACCCCATGGACTATAGCCAATGGGATTCTCCAGGCAAGAATAATGGAGTGGGTTACCATTCTCTTCTCAAGGGGACCTTCCTTACCCAGGGATTGAACCAGTGTCTCTTGCATCTTCTGCATTGGAAGGTGGACTCCTCACCATCTAAGACATCAGTTCAGTTCAGTTCAGTCAGTCAGTCATATCCGACTCTTTGTGACCCAATGAATCGCAGCACGCCAGACCTCCCTGTCCATCACCAACTCCCAGAGTTCACTTAAATTCATGTCCATTAATTTGGTGATGTCATCCAGCCATCTCATCCTCTGTCATCCCCTTCTCCTCCTGCCCCCAGTCCCTCCCAGCATCAGAGTCTTTTCCAGTGAGTCAACTCTTTATATGAGGTGACCAAAGTACTGGAGTTTCAGCTTCAGCATCATTCCTTCCAAAGAACACCCAGGACTGATCTCCTTCATATGGACTGGTTGGATCTCTTTGCAGTCCAAGGGACTCTCAAGAGTCTTCTCCAATACCACAGTTCAAAAGCATCAATTCTTCGGCGCTCAGCTTTCTTCACATTCCAACTTTCACATCCATACATGACTACTGGAAAAACTATACCCTTGACTAAACGGACCTTTGTTGGCAAAGTAATGTCTCTGGTTTTGAATATATTATCTAGGTTGGTCATAACTTTCCTTCCAAGGAGTGAACATCTTAAAAATTTCATGGCTGCAATCACCATCCGTGGTGATTTTGGAGCCCCAAAATAAAGTCTGACACTGTTTTCACTGTTTCCCAGTCTATTTCCCATGAAGTGATGGGACCAGATGCCATGATCTTCAGTTTCTGAATGTTGAGCTTTAAGCCAACTTTTTCACTCTCCTCTTTCACTTTCATCAGCAGGCTTTTTATTTCCTCTTCACTTTCTGCCGTAGTGTGGTGTCATCTGCATATTTGTGGTTATTGTTATTTCTCCCGGCAATCTTTTATCTTTTCTTTTTTATTATACATTTATTTATTTTAATTGGAGGCTAATCACTTTACAATATTGTATTGGTTTTGCCATACATCAACATGAATCCACCACGGGTATACACGTGTTTCCCATCCTGAACCCCTTTCCCACCTCCCTCCCCCGTACCATCCCTCTGGATCATCCCAGTGCACCAGCCCCAAGCATCCTGTATCATGCATTGAACCTGGACTGGTGATTCATTTCATATATGATATTATATATGTTTCAATGCCATTCTCCCAAATCATCCCACCCTCTCCCTCTCCCACAGAGTCCAAAAGACTGTTCTATACATCTGTGTCTCTTTTGCTGTCTTGTATACAGGGTTATCATTACCATCTTTCTAAATTCCATATATATGTGTTAGTATACTGTATTGGTGTTTTTCTCTCTGGCTTACTTCACTTTGTATAATTGGCTCCAGTTTCATCCACCTCAATAGAACTGATTCAAATGTATTCTTTTTAATGGCTGAGTAATACTCCATTGTGTATATGTACGACAGCTTTCTTATCCATTCATCTGCTGATGGACATCTAGGTTGCTTCCCTGTCCTGGCTATTGTAAACAGTGCTGCGATGAACATTGGGGTGTGTCTCTTTCAATTCTTGTTTCCTCAGTATGTATGCCCAGCAGTGGGATTGCTGGGTCATAAGGCAGTTCTATTTCCAGTTTTTTAAGGAATCTCCACACTGTTCTCCATAGTGGCTGTACTAGTTTGCATTCCCACCAACAGTGTAAGAGGGTTCCCTTTTCTCCACACCCTCTCCAGCATTTATTGCTTGTAGACTTTTGGATAGCAGCCATTCTGACTGGTGTGAAATCTTGATTCCAGCTTATGCTTCTTCGAGCCCAGGGTTTCTCAAGCATAGTAGTATTCAAAAAAGACAACTGTGAATAATATGCATAAAATTCAGAGCAGTAGACAAATAGTATCAATATTATTGGCATTTAACGGTTCATAAGTTTGATAGTGAGTTAATAGATAATATTTATTATTAAACTTTTAAATTTACCTATGTTATATATATCATTATCAAGTATTACATTAAAACATAATATGCAGTGCATTTTAAAAATAAGTCTGAGCTTGCATGCTCAACTTTATTTTTATACTTGATTCAAAATTTTATGCCAAAGTTCAGTAAGTTATTTATCCAGAATCTTAGGCCACAATCCATCAGAAGCAGCAGATTGAAAGGTAGAAAAGTCCCTAAAAGGGTGGGATGGACCAATATCTATAGAGTGAGTAGCAAGTTAAATAATTTACTCAGTGTAGGCTCAAGAACCTCAAACCTCAACCTTATTACCATTTGATGGAGGAATTTTTAATACTAGAAAGAAATTGACTAGCACCTTCTCGGTCTTGAGACTTCCCCAGTGGCTCAGACAGTAAAGAATCTGCCTGCAATGCCAGAGACCTGGATTCAATCCCTCGGTCGGGAAGATACCCTGAAGAAGGAAATGGCAATCCACTCCAGTATTCTTTCCTGGAGGATAGTATGAGTTGGAATTCCATAAACCTGGTGGGCTACAGTCCAAGGAGTTGAGAAAAGCTGGACACACTGAGAGACTAATGTTTTCTCAGCTATAGTGCTACTGTAGAATACAATAACCTACTCTCCTTTAGCAACCAGGAATCATCATGCTCAGGAGGCACTGCTAAATTGGAAAAAAAGGATGCGGCGCATTTCTGAATAAACCTCAAGATGTTAAAGTAGATGTTGAACATTCAGTGTCTGGTGGTGATGCACCCCTTCTGTCTTCATAGAATAACACAATCTGTTTCACATGTTAGGTTACCTGCCTGCTTCCTGAAGGCATTTGTGTTTTTGAACCACAAATTAGCAGACTTTGCAAAGTCTGGTGCCAGGCTGATGACCTTTTGTTCTGACGAGGGCAAGCAAAAGAGGGCTTGCAGTGGAAGTGGGATTTGACAGGAACAAGTAGGGAAATAGAAAGATGTTCAAAGAAAACAGTGAGAAAAGGTAAAGTTGCAGTTTCTGTTTCCCATCTCGACTCCCCATGTTCCAAACAGTTTGTTATTTATCAGGGCCCCTCTGTGTCTCTTGTACCATATGGAATCCAATGCCAGGTCCCTTGGAAAAACGAACATGTAGCTGAAATATCTGTGGTCATTTTTACATCCCTTTTGGCAGCTTTTCTAGTTTCTGACATAGCATTTACCCAGTCTCCTGGAGTTTGGGGTATCATCCTACATTTTTTTTTTTTCCTGCAGCTGATGTTCCTCCAGATTTATTCTGTACAAATTGCCTGGAGTATCAAAATCAAATCTTTCCCTTCCTAAATCCCTGCACTACACAATCCAAAAATTAATTAATGCAACAATTAGTAGTGACCAATACATTTCTATACTTTCCATGCAATTAAACCCAGCTACATATTAAAAGGAGAATAATTGAATTATCCCACTAAAATAAACCATCCTAAACTGCAAATGACTCATTTATTATTGAGTAATTCTTTCAAGGGCTTTTCATAGATTTGGATGAGAATATATGGGAGAAAAGTTTCTGAGCTTCTTTTCAGCAACAGAGGGCAAAATAGCAAAGTTTATGGTTAAAATAATAAAACTTTAAAAGCTTTCTACTGTTTTCATATGATATTCATTATGTAAGAGCTATAAATACAGTAGTCATATAAGACAGAATGCACAATAACATTCCATATTCATATAAATAAATTTAATATTTTTTCAAGTAGTAAAAATATACCAACAATTCTAAGTCAGGGTAGACTAGTCTCCATTCTTGCTTTGCCATCAGGTTGATCAGTATCTTTAGCGTTCTGACTTTCTTGTTATTTTGTTTTCCATCATTAAACAGAAATGCAACATAATGGTCTTTGAGAGGCAAATATAGAAGAAAGATTTGACTCCAAGCTGTGGGGGTATTTAGCTAAGTTATTGAAGTCTTATTTTTCTCATTCTCAAAGTAGGAGTAATGCTGATAGCTTCAAATCCAAAGGATTTTAAGATGATTAAAATGGTATTTAAAAACCTTTATCATGATATTTACCTCAGACATGATAAGTGCTCAAAAAAATTCTCTTCTTAACTGAAGAGACACATGAAAATAAAAAAACATACAATCAGAAACTTTATTCTACAGTCTTGATTTCTCCTACTTTTCATAATAGCTTCTCTAAATCTTCTCTATGACATATAGACCAAAAAAAAAAAGCCCTAAATTGTATAAAATGTGTCCTGTGACTCTAGAAACAAGATACAAGAGTTGGTAACATTTCAATACTCATATTTTAAAATAGAGATGTCTCCAGCATAAGTCCATTCAGCTTTGGCCTTCTTATTTTGGGCTGTTACATTTGTATTGGCCAGGATAAAATGTTTGCTCTAAGATGGGTAGGATGAGCCTTGTTCCTAAAATGCTTGGATGACTTGGGAATGGAATTGAGGAAAGTAAATAATGTTTAAATTTAAAAACATACTGAATGAATTTTGACTACTTTGTTCTTAAAAATGTTGCTAGAATTTTCATGCCATGAAGAGCTAAATGAAATGTTTCACATAATTAATATTATAACACAACTCCACAGACCACAAGAGCTACTTTATGTGGAAATACTTAGCTTTCTTTCACATATTCTATGAGATTCACATAAATATAATTTTATGACAAGTATGTTTCTGATTACTAAGAGAAATGACAGAGTTCCCTCTTTGCAGAGGAAAGAGAAGGAAGTGAGCCAAGGGTATATGGCTAAGAAGGGAAGCTTTCAGAGGCCTATTAGGGAGTTTCCATCAAGATTCCAAAATTCCTGGGGGAAGCTAGAGTGATAGTGTGACCTTCAGCAAAAACATCCTCTTGCTTGGGTTTAGTGGATGTGCTTGGAGATAATTCAGAGGTATAGAAAGTAGGAGTGAATAAGGATCACAGAAGGTGAAAACCCGTCTCATTCACAGGGGAGTTGAAGTTAATGGACCAGAATTGTTCTTGTGAAAAGAAGAAAAGGCAGTTCAGTTGGTAAAGAATCTGCTTGCAGTGCAGGAGACCCTGGGTTCAATCCCTGCGTCTGTAAGATCCCCTGGGAAGGAAATGGCAACCCACTTCAGTATTCTTGCCTGGAAAATCCCATGAACAGATGCGCCTGGAGGACTACAGTCCATGGGGCTGCAAGAGTCAGACACGACTTAGTGAATAAACCACCACCACCAAAATATTCACAACTTTGCCCATTTCTTTTAGGCAAACATGTCTCTTTTCCAGTTCCCTCCACTACTTTGAACTCTTTTACAGACAGAATTCATATCAATATACTAAAATCAAAACAGGATCCTGTTCATTTCTCTAAATGCTGCTCAACATAATTCCTTTTTGTTAGTGCCTAGTCCATAAAGAAGTCAATACAACTTAGTAATTTATTGAGATGTCAGCTCCACAAACTTTCTGGAGCCTGGAAAGATAGGCTACAGCGTCATTTTCCCTTTTAAAGATACACTGACTTCATGCAAGGAACACTTCAAGGAGTTTTGTTTGGATGATCGATACACTTCTATATTTATAAGCCTAATCAGAAGCCATCTGCTTTTCTGCTAAAGCACTGCTCAGAGAGTCACATAATCAAAATTATAAACTTTGTGCATTGATTTTTTTTTCTTCTACTTGTTACTGAGACCACAGAAATAATTAAATATTTTTGTTTTAATAACTGCAACTTGACACAAAATCATTTCTTTGGGAAATATTTCCCCAACATTAGGACTATGGTGTCTTATAAGCTCCATCGTGCCATTTTTTTTATTGTAATTATTAGACTTTAATAGGTCCAAAACTTGTTTTAAATGTTCTAGTCTCAAAACTTAACAGCTGTTCCCCAGGCCATATATAGAAAGCCAGTCAGCTGCCTTGAACTGACCTCAATGGTGCAGTCCCAGAGCCAGATCTCCACCGGAGACTCTAGCTTCACATTATAAATACTGCAGGGTCATCTATAAATATGTACATTTCACCATGTCTCACCTGCTGTTGTTTTGCTGAGGCAAGTGCCTGCTGTCCTTGTTCATGTAGCAGCAAGCTTCTTTGTATGCAACATGGGGACAACAGAGCCTGTGGATGGCTCACTGGCTCCATCACAGTGTAGGGAGAGGATTCAAAGAGAAATGAGGACTAATTTGGAGGAAATGTAACAAAATGAAACTGACATCTCACAATGAAAATGATAGTCCAGCCTTTCATTAGTAGTTAAGTCAGTATATCTTTCTACAGTACATGGTTAATCACATCACACTGGCCTCATTTCAGTTCAGTTCAGTTCAGTTGCTCAGTCGTGTCCAATTCTTTGTGACCCCATGAATTGCAGCACGACAGGCCTCCCTGTCCATTACCAACTCCTGGAGTTCACTCAGACTCACGTCCATCAAGTCGGTGATGCCATCTAGCCATTTCATTCTCTGTCATCCCCTTCTCCTCCTGCCCCCAATCCCTCCCAGCATCAGAGTCTTTCCCAATGAGTCAACTCTTCACACGAGGTGGCCAAATTACTGGAGTTTCAGCTTCAGCATCATTCCCTTCAAATAAATCCCAGGGTTGATCTTCAGAATGGACTGGTTGGATCTCCCTCAGTCCAAGGGACTCTCAAGAGTCTTCTCCAACACCACAGTTCAAAAGCACCAATTCTTCGGCACTCAACTTTCTTCACAGCCCAAATCTCACATCCATACAGACTGCTGGAAAAACCATAGCCTTGACTATCAGACCTTAGTTGGCAAAGTAATGTCTCTGCTTTTGAATATGCTATCTAGGTTGGTCATAACTTTCCTTCCAAGGAGTAAGCATCTTCTAATTTCATGGCTGCAGTCACCATCTGCAGTGATTTTGGAAACCCAAAAATAAAGTCTGACACTGTTTCCACTGTTTTCCCATCTATTTTCCATGAAGTGATGGGACCAGATGCCATGATCTTAGTTTTCTGAATATTGAGCTTTAAGCCAACTTTTTCACTCTCCACTTTCACTTTCAACAAGAGGCTTTTAGTTCCTCTTCACTTTCTGCCATATAGGTGGTATCATCTGCATATCTGAGGTTATTGATATTTCTCCCGGCAATCTTGATTCCAGCTTGTGCTTCTTCCAGTCCAGCGTTTCTCATGATGTACTCTGCATATAAATTAAATAAGCAGGGTGACAATATACAGCCTGGACGTACTCCTTTCCTATTTAGAATCAGTCTGTTGTTCCATGCATGTCCGGTTCTAACTGTTGCTTCCTGACCTGCATATAGGTTTCTCAAGAGGCATGTCAGGTGGTCTGGTATTCCCATCCCTCTCAGAATTTTCCACAGTTTATTGTGATCCACACAGTCAAGGGCTTTGGCATAGTCAATAAAGCAGAAATAGATGTTTTTCTGGAACGCCCTTGCTTTTCCATGATCCAGTGGATTTGGCAATTTGATCTCTGGTTCCTCTGCCTTTTCTAAAACAAGCTTGAACATCTGGGAGTTCACAGTTCATGTTTTTCTGAAGACTGGCTTGGAGAATTTTGAGCATTACTTTACTAGTGTGTGAGATGAATGCAATTGTGTTAGTTTGAACATTTTTTGGCATTGCCTTTCTTTGGGATTGGATGGAACACCGACCTTTTCCAGTCCTGTGGCCACTGCTGAGTTTTCCAAATTTGCTGGCATATTGAGTACAGCACACTTTCACAGCATCAGCTTTCAGGATTTAAAATAGCTCAACTGGAATTCCATCACCTCCACTAGCTTTGTTCGTAGTGATGCTTTCTAAGGCCCACTTGACTTCACATTCCAGGGTTTCTGGCTCTAGGTGAGTGATCACACCATCGTGATTATCTTGGTCACACTGGCCTAGGCACATTTATCACATGATTTACTATAGACACAGTCTACATGGGGTTGTAATCAGATAATTTCTGCCTGCCACATCCAACTCATTGCCTCTGCTCCCAGAATTTTCTCCACCAAGGTGAATTTTCCATTAGGGAGATGAACCATACTGGAGACACCTACATGCTTAGTATTTTCACTTTATATTTGAATATGCTATTTGGCTAATTTAGGGCATATAGTTTCTTTGCTGCTGCTGCTGCTAAGTCACTTCAGTCATGTCCGACTCTGTGCAACCCAATAGACAGCAGCTCACCAGGCTCCGCAGCCCCTGGGATTCTCCAGGCAAGAACACTGGAGTGGGTTGCCATTTCCTTCTCCAATGCGTGAAAGTGAAGTTGCTCAGTCCTGCCTGACTCTTTGCGACCCCATGGACTGCAGCCCACCAGGCTCCTCCATCCATGGGATTTTCCAGGCAAGAGTACTGGAGTGGGTTGCCATTGCCTTCTCCAGCATGATGTTTTTACTAGGCAATAAATATGTCCTTTCAGACATTTAGGCTTCCGCAACCGTGGGATTCCTGAATCAAAAACTGCAGCTCTATTTGGATTTCTTAAATTCTTCAAAAGTACAAATCAATTAGCATTTGTTTTCTCATAGCCAAACTAATTTGCATAAAATCAAAAGATTAGTTGCTGAAAATCAGTATCTTAATTTCAATTTCTAAAAGGAAAAGTTAATCATAAGTGCTTTTGAAATATTTTGTGTCCTTGTCATCTTAGCAGATATATATAATATAGAAATTATTTCTATCTCAAAAATTTTAAAAGATTATTGTGTTTACTATTCAAAATTCTTTGTGTCCTATTAGCAGATGTAAAATTTATATTTTAATGACTTCTAAAACACACTTGATATATTTAAATAAAAGATTAAAAATAAAATAAAGTACACAGTAAAACCTGACACCTATAAACACATATACACACAGTTGATATTGTAGGTAAACTTATGAATGATGATCAATTCTATAAAGCTAAAATATACCATCAACTTTCCAGATACCAAAAGAATCTTGTTTTTCTTTATGGAATACGTGTGGTTTTGCAAAATCTTCCCACAAAGTCAGTCTGTGGAGTCCTAATACAGTGAAACAATATGAATTCCAATAATAGCACACCACACTGGTGAGTTTCCTGTAAATAGAGCTAAAATTCTGGTTATGAAGATAAGCATAAATCCAACTAGCATAACTTGAGGCTTAATATGCAATATTATTTTCAAAAATTAAGGAAACAATTGTTTTAGATAAAAAATCTTTTTGTAGCAAGCATTCAAGTTATGGTATTTTCTGGACATGCTTGGTGATAAAGAAAGCAGTGACCTCTGAAGAAATCACAAGTATGAATGGTCATTTAGGCCAAAACATGCATTTTACTGCAGCTACATCATCTTCACCATCCACAGCACTTGATAGCCTATAAGATAGTTCAAATATCTCCTAAGACAGCCACTTTATATTGAGACAGCTTACACTGTTCAATATAACATCAACCCAGGGATCTACCCCAGTTAGTACATTGTTATTGGTCACAGGCACAGACATAGTTTCTTTGGAGACAAGTTTACTCCAGTTTATTAAGAAAAAAAAAAAAAAAAATTTGCCTCAACTTTGTATGCCCATGAGGTTTTAGGCTCAGAGGAATTTTTGGGCTTAGAGAAATATATTTGGAAATAGTATATTCAGTAGTAGAAGTCAAAATCCTATGAATGAAAGAGTTCCTAAAAATAAAGTATTAAACAGGAATGGAAAATATGATACTGCCTGCTGCAGAATGTTATGTGGGGCATAAATAAATATCTTAGCATCATTTAATCACCCTGCACATACTTTTTACCTTAGAAACCCCAAAAACCTAAGCAAACCATTTCATAAACCAAACCATCAATTCTTAGTACTATTATAACTTAGAATGTCAGTGGCTATAAAGGACATTATGTGACATAATCCAGAACAGTGGAGTAATTCTGTTTTTTAATATAGAAATATAGTATATGTAATTATATATATTTATTATATATATTACTTGATTGCCATATATATGTACATACACACATATATCACATGGAAACTTTTCCATTATTCCTTGGAACATTTGGGTTATTTCTAACTTCTTTTACCATTATATTCATCCTAAAACTAGAAATTATATTTTTATTAAAATGCTTATTATATGCAAACACAAAGGAAAATTTTAAATGATTACAAGAACATTTTGTTTTTAGCAACAACAAAATGCATACTAAAATTGAGTTATTTAGCTAAAATTTTGTGTACATCAATAATTGTGTACTTAACTTTTCCCTACAGCAAAATTTCAGAAATGCAATAAATGTGTCAAAATGAATGTTATCATCACGCTTCTGATATCTATTACCAAAATGTCCCCCAAAACCTTGTATAAATTTATACTCCAATTGAAAGTGCACTAGGATGTGTTTGTTTCAATTTTGTGGTAAGGAAGCTTGACTGAGGTGTAATTTATAGACTATAAATAGCACTTTATATCCTATATACTTAGTATTTATATACTATATACTTAGTATTATATATTTAGTATTGGTATACTAAATATTATATTTATATACTATAAACTGGCATTTATATTTTAGTGACTTTTACTAGATGTATACAATTATGTCACCACGACCACCACCACCAGAGTAGAGCGTTTCCAGCACCCTAAAAGATTTGTTTCTGACCATCTACAGTCAACTCCTGCTTCCATCCCTGAATCCAGGCAAAGAATGCTTCCTGTCTCTCAGAGATATGTCTTTTTATAAGTTGCATATAAATGGAATCATCAAATACACTGTTTTTTTGTCTCCTTTCTTTCACTATTTGTTGATACCTTTGAGATTGATCTATGTCATAGAATGTTCCTACAGTCTTCTCGTTATCAATAGTGAATAGTAATTTCCTGCATAAACATGATGAATGTTTTAAACCATTCTACCAGGTGATGGATATTTGGATTGCTAGTTGTTTTTTTAACCCCAACTCTGAATCACAAATATCTGTGAACATTTTGCTAGACACAGGTTTTGCTGATTCTCTCAATTTCATTAAAACCATTTTAACATGCTAGTTTTGAATGTGAGAATCTGTACCTTCCCTTGTGAGGTGAAAACTAGTAATTCCAATATTTCTAGAAGTAGTAGAGTTTTTCTTTTTTTATTAATATTGATAGTTCACACTCCAAAGTCATTTTTATACCATATTTTTTCCTAACTTTGCTCTGTTGGAAGGAAGGATGCTCTATTATTTAGACTGAGAAGAAGTGAGACTGTTTTCCTAAGTCCTTAGTACACCTATGTTTTTCAACAATATATTAGAAAACACGGCATTCTAAGTGATACATGCAACTTGCATTTTATTTTTATATTTCAAATTCATCTATCCATTCAACAAATGTTACTGATCCCCTACAAAGTATCAGAATTGAAACTGAAACTAGAGAAACAAAACAAAACAAAATATGGCCCTTGTCTTTATGGAGTTTTACAAAGTAAGGAGGCAATCATAGTTCAGTGTATTAATGAAGAATGTCTACAAAAAAACCCAAAAAAACAAAAAAACTAATTTTAAAAACATAGATCTAAAAAAAAAAAAATCTAACTCAACTTTAAGAGATGTAGGAAGCATTGCCAGAAGAAGAAATATGCAAGCTGAGATCTGAAGGAAAGGTGGGTTATCTAAGTAAGAGGATGAGAAAATCAGTCCAAGGGGAAACTATAACATAAACAAAGGCCTTGAGTCAAAAAAAATATCATATCTTTGGGAAAATACAAATAAATTTTATGGCCCAAGAAAAGCTTCTGAAAGGGGAACAATAGGAGCCAGAGAAACAAACTGGGGCAAATTTATGAAAAGATTCATTAGCCACATTAAAGACTTGTTAGCCAAATCTCCTTTCATTGAAGTTTATCAGTATTCTCCTTGATAGTTTCTGTCCATATTATCAGGGTCAGCTAAAACCTGACTTCCATAAACAAAGTATTTTGGGGCCTTGAAGTCATGAGGGCACATGATACAGAATTGCACTGTTTCTCAGCTCCCTAGGCTTCTCCCTTAGAATTTAAGTGAATTAGATATGAATGATAGATGTCTTTTCTATTAGGACATAAGCTCTTTAAGGCAGTGTTTTGTTTGCCACAATTTTAGTATCATTCCACACAGTAACTTGCTTATAAATGGCCCTCAACAAATAACTGTTGGGTTCTGAAAGGAAGGGGTTTGCTCTTTAACATACAGATATTTAAGCTTATTTTTTTGCTTTGAAAAGGTCACTGTTCTGTGGGAAATGGCCTAAAGAAAAAGGACAAGACAGAATGTAAGAGAATAAGTTAATAGGAAATATGTATTCATAGCCAGATGATGTCCTGAGTGCCTCCTTTTTTTTTCCTTTCTTTTTTAGTCTCCGTAATATCACAGCTCTGTAAAGTAGTTCATTATTTTCATTTAAATCAGTTTAAGATTTTAAGTCCTAAGCTTAGGAAATTGCTTAAGATCACAGAGTGTATGAACTGGTTACCTTAAGAGTCCACAAAGTGTCACAGGGACCAGAGACAGACAGGGCTGGAAATGTAGACAAGCCAGAATGCACAGGCTTATTTCTGTAAGTCAGGTTCATTCTCAAAACAATGAGAACCAATTGAAGAATTTTTACCAAGACAGCATAACAATGAAATGAGTCCTTGAACAAAACACTGTAAAAGAAAACTGGTGCATGAATTTGGGGAGAGTGGCAGAAACCAGTACAAGAAGACAGAAAATTGATTCAATTATCCCTGGGCAAAGGAGGTCAATATCCTGGACCATAATCATGGTAGTATATGTGGGAAACAGTGGATGGTTAGAGGAAATATGTAAATAGCCAAGGCAATGGGCAGGTCACTCTGAATAAAGAAGAGGTGGCTATGGGAACAAAGCTTATCTCAGAGAAACAGAATATGTTTTTTTTCCTGAAAGAAAGGAGAAAAAGTTTGGTACATATTCAAGGAAGTTAAGAATGTTGTGGCAGAAAAGTGAAGAAATTGTGTGGATTTTATTTACTCTGTGAAATAGGTAAGGCATCTTCTGAAAGTGAAGGGCAGATAAGATTCCCTGTAAATCTCGGGTCAAGAAAGGGAGTCAACTGTTTCAAACATTTTGCTTAACTGACTTTATAATGATGGGATAAGAAAATAACAGATACACCCTGAAGGACAATAAGAGATATATCAAGCGGTTCTATATACCATTCCTCACGGAATATTCAGAATCATGCTGCTACTAAGTCTTTTCAGTCATGTCTCTCTTTGTGACCCTATGGACAGTAGCCTGCCAGGCTCCTCTCTCCACGGGATTTTCCAGGCAAGAATACTGGAATGAGTTGTCATGTCCTCCTCCAGGAGATCTTCCCAAGACAGGAATCAAATCCATATCTCTTACATTTCCTGCATCAGTTGGCTAGTTCTTTACCACTAGTGCCCCCTGGGAAAATATGTCAATTCTTGTATTAAATTTTAATTAATAAAGTCACAATTAAAATGTCAATAGGACTATGATCTTAGATACAGGAAAACAAAAAGATCTAAATTTATACGGAAAACAAAATGTCAAAAATATGATACTACTTTATTGGATTTAAAACATTATAAAGCAATATTAAGTAAAGCATGGGTAGAATAAAATATAATAAAGTGTACAGAATAGGTTATATATATATAGGTATATATACTATTAATAATATATGTGTGTGAATTTAATATGTTTACAAACAATAACACAAATGAATGCTGAAAATTGATTTCTCAATACCTGGTTTTATAGTAGCTGCATTGAAAACAGGCACTTTGGAAAATAAATATATTGAACCACTATTTAATTCCTAACACTGAAATAAATTCAAAATGAATGGCCTATAGATGTATACAAAAATTATTTGTGAACAAAAAATAAAGAAAATTAAAAACATTGGGGGATGGCTAATTTTCTAAATATGACCTAACACCTAGAAAGTATAAAAGTTTAATGAATTTTACCAGGCAAAATTTAAAAACATCTTAATGGCAAAATAAAAGCATAAACTGTGTCAAAAGAACAAACTTAGAAAAGTAATATTGCTGCACACATCAGAGGTGAGGGGTAATCTCCTTAATATATAAAATACCCACTGAAATTAATATTTCCAAAAATAACAAATATTTTAGAAAAAATGGATAAAGGACACAAACAGTTCACTTAAATGAAAATACAAATAATCCTTAAATATACAAAAAGATACATAATGTTACTTATGCCAGTCAGAACAGAAACAGAAGTTACATATATTATACTTTACCTACTAAATTGTACTGAAATTGTGTAGGAAAATGGAAACATTATTTATTATTGATGGGAATATAATTTAGTACATCAGTGGAGAGAACACTGACAGTGTCAAATTTTAAATGTATATATTCTACTCAGATTTATTATAAAAATATATTTTTATATTGATTATTATAGATGAGCACATATACACATGCAAATATATTATTTTAGTATTTTGTAACAAAACAAAAATTTTTATTTTGTAGTAAGACAACTGAAACAGGCTAACTGACCATCATAATCATAAATAAATTATGGCATATTATAGAGTCGAATACAGTAAATCTCCTTTATATGAACAAGTTCTGCTCCAATAAAGCATTCCTAGGTCCAAGTTGTTCATAAGTCCAACAAAGTTTGACTAGGTACCCAACTAACAAAATTGGCTATATAGGCTTATAATACTTTTCACAGAAATACATTAGAAAACAAAACTAAAGCATTTTTTAATGTTACAACATAGTACCCTGAAAACTATAGTAAAAGAGCTGGCACACGGGGGCAGTTTTGCATCTTTGAGAGCTCACAACATGAAGGTTTGTATATAGGGACTTACTGTACCAAAAGACCACTGTCTCTTCAAAAATGAGATAGATACATAAAAGCTCTAAGTAGCTTTTAAGAGAAAATTATCTTATATACATAGTACTCTTACTTGTGTAAAAATTTTCCAGACTTTTTATTCATTCATCTATCCATCCATCTATCCATTCACCTATTTATAAAAGAATGGGTAGTTAAGAGACCCACCTCAAAACAAAGGACACATACAGACTGAAAGTGAAGGGCTGGAAAAAGGTATTTCACGTAAATGGAGACCAAAAGAAAGCAGGAGTAGCAATACTCATATCAGATAAAATAGACTTTGAAATAAAGGCCATGAAGAGAGACAAAGGACACTACATGATGATCAAAGGATCAATCCAAGAAGAAAATAAAATAATTATAAATAGATACACACCCAACATAGGAGCACCACAATATGTAAGGCAAATGCTAACAAGTATGAAAGGGGAAATTAACAGTAACACAGTAATAGTACGAGACTTTAATACCCCACTCACACCTATGCATAGATCAACTAAACAGAAAATTAGCAAGGAAAAACAAACTTTAAATGATACAATGGACCAGTCAGACCTAATTAATATCTATAGGATATTTCATCCCAAAACAATGAATTTCACCTATTTCTCAAGTGCACATGGAACCTTCTCCAGGATAGATCACATCCTGAGCTATAAATCTAGCCTTGGTAAATTAAATTGAAATCATTCCAAGCATCTTTTCTGATCACAATGCAGTAAGATTAGATGTCAATGACAGGGGGAAAAAAAACAACTATTAAAAATACAAACATATGGAGGCTAAACAACACACTTCTGAATAACCAACAAATCACAGAGGAAATCAGGAAAGAAGTCAAAATATGCATAGCAACAAAGGAAAATGAAGACACAAACAACCCAAAACCTATGGGATTCAGTAAAAGCAGTGCTAAGGGGAAGGTTCATAACAATACAAGCTTAACTCAAGAAACAAGAGAAAAATCAAATAAATAGCCTAACTCTATACCTAAAGCAACTAGAAAAAGAAGAAATGAAGAACCCCAGGTTTAGTAGAAGGAAAGAAATCTTTAAAATTTTGGCAGAAATAAAAGAAAACAAAACAAAGGAGATCATGGCAAAAATCAACAAAGCTAAAAGCTGGTTCTTTGAGAAGATAGATAAACCACTAGCCAGACTCATCAAGGAAAAAAGGGAGAAGAATCAGATCAACAAAATTAGAAATGAATATGGAGAAATCACAACAGACAACAAAGAAATACAAAGGATCATAAGAGACTACTATCAGCAATTATATGCCAATAAAATGGACAACTTGGAAGAAATGGACAAATTCTTAGAAAAGTACAACTTTCCAAAACTGAACCAGGAAGAAATAGAAAATCTTAACAGATCCATCACAAGCATGGAAATGGAAACTGTAATCAGAAATCTTCCAGCAAACAAAAGCCCAAGACCAGACAGCTTCACAGGTGAATTCTACCAAAAATTTAGAGACGAGCTAACACCTATTTTACTCAAACTCTTCCAGAAAATTGCAGAGGAAGGTAAACTTCCAAACTCATTCTATGAGGCCACCATCAACCTAATACCAAAACCAGACAAAGATGCCACAAAAATATAAAATTACAGGTCAATATCACTGATAAACATAGATACAAAAATCCTTAACAAAATTCTATCAAAGAGAATCCAACTAAAAAAGATCATATATCATGACCAAGTGGGTTTTATCCCAGGGATGCAAGGATTCTTTAATATTCACAAATCAATCAATGTGATACACTGCATTAATAAATTGAAATATAAAAACCATATGATTATCTCAATAGATGCAGAGAAAGCTTTTGACAAAATTCAACATCCATTTATGATTAAAAAAAAAAAAAAAAAAAACCCTCCAGAAAGCAGGAATAGAAGGAACATACCTCATACCATAGATGATAAACGCACAGCAAACATTATCCTCAATGGTGAAAAATTGAAAGCATTTCCCCTAAAGTCAGGAACAAGACAAGGGTGTCCAATCTCACCACTACTATTCAACATAGTTTTGGAAGTTTTAGCCACAGCAATCAGAGAAGAAAAAGAAATAAAAGGAATCCAGATTGGAAAAGAAGAATTAAAACCCTCACTGTTTGCAGATGACATGATCCTCTACATAGAAAACCCTAAAGACTCCACCAGAAAAGTACTAGAGCTAATCAATGAATATAGTAAAGATGCAGAATATAAAATTAACACACAGAAATCCCTTGCATTCCTATACACTAACAATGAGAAATTCCTATACACTAACAGAAAGAGAAATTAAGGAAACAATCTCATTCACCATTGCAATGAAAAGAATAAAATACTTAGGAATCAGTTCAGTTCAGTTCAGTTCAGTCACTCAGTCGTGTCTGACTCTTTACGACCCCAGGAATCGCAGCACGCCAGGCCTCCCTGTCCATCACCAACTCCTGGAGTTCACTCAGACTCACGTCCATCGAGTCCGCGATGCCATCCAGCCATCTCATCCTCTGTCATCCCCTACTCCTCCTGCTCCCAATCTTTCCCAGCATCAGAGTATTTTCCAATGAGTCAACTCTTCGTATGAGGTGGCCAAAGTACTGGAGTTTCAGTTTTAGCATCATTCCTTCCAAAGAACACCTAGGACTGATCTCCTTCATATGGACTGGTTGGATCTCCTTGCAGTCCAAGGGACTCTCAAGAGTTTTCCCAACACCACAGTTCAAAAGCATCAATTCTTCAGCACTCAGCCTTCTTCACATTCCAACTCTCACATGCATACCTGACTACTGGGAAAACCATAGCCTTGACTAGACAGACCTTAGTTGGCAAAGTAATGTCTCTGCTTTTGAATATGTTATCTAGGTTGGTCATAACTTTCCTTCCAAGGAGTAAGTGTCTTTTAATTTCCAGGCTGCAGTCACCATCTGCAGTGATTTTGGAGCCCCAAAATATAAAGTCTGACACTGTTTCCATTGTTTCCCCATCTATTTCCCATGGAGTGATGGGACTGGACACCATGATCTTCATTTTCTGAATGTTGAGCTTTAAGCCAACTTTTTTCACTCTCCTCTTTCACTTTCATCAAGAGGCTTAGCTCCTCTTCACTTTCTGCCATAAGGGTGGTGTCATCTGTATAACTGAAGTTATTGATATTTCTCCTGGAAATCTTGATTCCAGCTTGTGTTTCTTCCAGTCCAGAGTTTCTCATGATGTACTCTGCATATAAGTTAAATAAGCAAATCTACCTAAAGAAACAAAAGACTTATATTTAGAAAACTATCAAACACTGATGAAAGAAATCAAAGATGATACAAATAGATGGAGAAATATACCATGTTCATGGATCAGAAGAATCAATATAGTGAATGAGTATAATATCCAGGGCAATCTATAGATTCAATGCAATCCCTATTAAGCTACCAATGATATTTTTCAGAAAACTTGAACAAATAATTTCACAATTTGTATGGAAATACAGAAAACCTCAAATAGCCAAAGCAATCTTGAGAAAGAAGAATGGAACTGGAAGAATCAACCCACATGACTCAGACTATAGTACAAAGCTACAGTCATCAAGACAGCATGGTACTGGCACAAAGACAGAAATATAGATCAGTGGAACAAAATAGAAAGCCCAGAGATAAATCCACACACCTATGGACACCTTATCTTTGACAAAGGAGGCAAGAATATACAATGGAGAAAAGACAATCTCTTTAACAATTGGTGATGGGAAAACTGGTCAACCACCTGTAAAAGAATGAAACTAGAACACTGTATAATGCCATACACAAAAATAAACTCAAAATGGATTAAAGATCTAAATGTAAGACCAAAAACTATAAAAGTCCTAGAGGAAAACATAGGCAAAACACTCTCTGACATAAATCACAGCAGGATCCTCTATGACTCACGTCCCAGAATAATGGAAATAAAAGCAAAAATAAATAAATGGGACCTAATTAAAATTAAAAGCTTTTTCAAAACAAAGGAAACTATAAGTGAGGTGAAAGACAGCCTTCAGAATGGGAGAAAATATTAACAAATGAAGGAACTAACAAAGAATTAATCTCAAAAATATACAAGCAAATCCTGCAGCTCAATTCCAGAAAAATAAACAACCCAGTCAAAAAATGGTCCAAAGAATTAAACAGACATTTCTCCAAATAAGACATATAGATGGCAAACAAACACATGAAAAGATGCTCAGCATCACTCATTATCAGAGAAATGCAGATCAAAACCATAGTGAGGTACCATTTCATGCCAGTCAGAATGGCTGGGATCCAAAAGTCTACAAGCAATAAATGCTGGAGAGGGTGTGGGGAAAAGGGAACCCTCTTACACTGTTGGTGGAAATGCAAACTAGTACAGCAACTATGGAGAACAGTGTGGAGATTCCTTAAAAACTGGAAATAGATCTGTCATATGACCCAGCAATCCCACTGCTGGGCATACACACCAAGGAAACCAGAAGTGAAAGAGACACATGTACCCCAATGTTCACTGCATCACTGTTTATAATAGCCAGGACATGGAAGCAACCTAGAGGTCCATCAGCAGACAAATGAATAAGAAAGCTGTGGTACATATACACAATGGAATATTACTCAGCTATTAAAAAGAAGGCATTTGAATCTGTTCTAATGAGATGGATGAAACCGGAGCCTATTACATACAGAGTGAAATAATCCAGAAAGAAAAACACCAATACAGTATACTAACACATATATATGGAATTTAGAAAGATGGCAACGATGACCCTATATACAAGACAGCGAAAGAGACACAGATGTAAAGAACAGACTTTTGGACTCTGCAGGAGAAGGTAAGGGTGGGATGATTTAAGAGAATAGCATTGAAACATGTATACTATCATATGTGAAATATATCACCAGTCCAGGTTTGATGCATGAGACAGGGTGCTCAGGGCTGGTGCACTGGGATAACCCTGAGGGATGGGATGGGTAGGGAGGTAGGAGGGGGATTCAGGATAGGGAACACATATACACCGATGGCATGGCAAAAACCACTACAATATTCTAAAGTAATTAGCCTTTGATTAAAATAAGTAAATTAATTAAAAAAAAACTTCCCTATTGTTTTCAGGATAAAATTTAGATTCCTTAAAAAAAAAAGATGGGTAGAGAACACAAGAAACTTAATATTCTTACTTATAGGGAGAAAAAATGATGCTTGAAAGATATAGGTGGAAGATAGATTAATTTCCTCCTAAACTTTATTCTATTTTAGAAACATATTTTCCCAAATATCAAAGTAGACTTTGCTCTCTAGAAGTTTTTTTAAAATAAACTAGCTTCCAATTCAAACACATGAAATGTTTAATATTTGGCTGAAAAACTTTTGCACTTAATGATATATGGCTTAGAATATTTGGCATTATCATTTAAGCTCAAGTTCACAGAATTTTTGTCTTTTGCTTTGGTCAAGGTGCTTGCAGAAAGGGATGGAGCAATAAAGTAAGGAAAATTTAAAGAGTATTTTTAATAAAGGGATGTTTTGAAAAGGAACTAGCAAGGTGTTGAGAAATCTTAGGAACAGTGTAGTACTGTGTACTAGAAATAGCAGGCTTAAGTTACCTTCCTTAGATCAAAAGTCAAGGGAAGAATGTTTTATCAGACAATAGAGGTGGAAGACTGTCTACAGAGAGTGTTTCAGTAGGAGGCAAAACCATTTATCAAGTAGCATAACCATATCGCAGCAACTCTTTGAGGAAAGAGCTGGGAGAATAAAGCATTCAGCATCTTTCCTTCTTCTAGTCCCTTGCTAGTAGTATTTACCAAATGGCTAACCAACACACAAATAAATACATTGGTACAGCAAGCCTCCTTGGCACCAAGAAAGAGAGAGAGAGAGATGGAAAAAGGACATAGAAAGAAAATGGATGGTATTATGAACAAAAATCCCTGCACACAATTACCTTCCCTCCATCCCTCCCCCTTTCTCTCGCCCTCTCAATCTCTCTTTCTCTACCTCCCAAGCAATTTATCTCTCTCTTCCCTCCATACTCTCTGCCTCTGTCTTGTATATTCTCTTTCCCTTCCCCTTTTATTGGTCATGGTATATATTTCAGGCAGCATAATCACATTTTTATATTTTAGGTATAACATCTGAATTTTCACAATAAAAAAATCAGAATTGTGTTAATATTTTTCTTTATTTATATCACCTTCAAAATGTGTACAACAATAGCAATTACATTAGAGCTGACTCTTGAACAATATGAGTTTTCACTGTGCAGCTCCACTTATATGTGGATTTTTTTCTAATAAATGCTGTAAGTACTATAGTAGTATATGATCCTTGGTTGGTTGAATACATGTGTGGTACAATGTACTTTGAACCTACATTGTCACACCATAATCAAATCACCCAAAGTCCATATTTACTCTGTGGTTCATTCTTAGTTTTGTACATTCCGTGGGCTTGAAAAAATACATAATAACATGTATCTGTCATTGTAATACTAAATAAGGCATATTCACCCCTGAAAATCCTCTGCTGTGCCTATTCATCCTTTCTCACTTCTTTGGCCAACTTGTTTTGTTTTTTGGTTTTTTCCCCCTTATCTCTGTAGTTTGACCTTTTACAGAACGTCATATAGTGGAATCACAATATACAGCCCTTTCACCTTGGCTTCTTCCACTTAATAATATGCATTTAAGATTCCTCCTTTTCTTTCCATGGATTGATTCCATAGCTTCATGTTAGTGCTGAATAATATTCTATTCTCTGGATTTTTCATAGTTTATCTACTTTTCTGCTGAAGTTTCTGCTTACAAGTTCTGGCAAAGATGAAAAAAAAAAAAAAGCCTGTTAAGTAATTGTGTGCAGCTTTTTGTGTGCATGTACTTTTGCAACTCCTTGGGATAAGTCTCAGGGAGCACAGTACTGCATCATATGTTGTTCAGTTGCTAAGTCATGTCCAACTCTTTGTGACCCCATGAACTTTAGCACACCAGGCTTCTCTGCCCTTCACTATCTTCTGGAGTTTGCTTAAGCTCATGCCCATTGAGTCACTGATGCTATCCAACAGCTTTATCCTCTGTCTCCCCCTTCTCCTCCTGCTTTCAATCTTTCCCAGCATCAGGATCTTTTCAAGTGAGTCAGTGCTTCGAAACAGATGGCCAAAGATTGGAGTTTCAGCTTCACCATCAGTCCTTCCAATGTATACTCAGAGTTGATTTCTTTTAGAATTGACTACTTTGATCCCTTGCCATCCAAGGAACTCTTAAGAGTCTTCTCCAGCACCATAATTCAAAAGCATCAATTCTTCAGCTCTCATCTGTCTTTTTGGTCCAACTGTCACAAATATACAAGGCTACTGGAAAAACATAGCTTTGACTAAAAGACCTTTGTCAACAAAGTGACATTCCTGCCTTTTAATATGTTGTCTAGGTTTGTCAGTAGTTTTTCTTCCAAGGAGCAAGAAGTGTTTTAATTTCATGACTGCAGTCACTGTCCAAAGTGATTTTGGAGCCCAAGAAAATAAAATCTGTCATTTTTTTCACCTTTTTCCCATCTATTTGCCATAAAGTGATTGGGCCAGATGCCATGATCTTAGTTTTTTGTATGTTGAGTTTTAAGCCAGCTTTTTCACTGTACTCTTTCACCTCATCAAGAGGCTCTTTAGTTCCTTTTCACTTTATGCCATTAGGGTAGTATAGTCAGCGTATCTGAGGTTATTGATATTTCTCCTGACAACCTTCATTCTAGTTTGGATTCATCCAGTCCAGCATTTTGCATAATGTACTCTGCATAGAAGTTAAATAGCAGTGTGACTATATATAGCTTTGATATACTCTTTTCCCCATTTTCCCATTTTTCCCATTGCTCCATGTACAGTTCTAACTGTTGCTTCTTGTCCTACACACAAGTTTCTCAGGAGGTAGGTAAGGTGGTCTGGTATTCCCATCACTAGAATTTTCCACAGTTTGCTGTGATACATACAGTCAAAGGGTTTAGCATAGTTAATGAAGCAAAAGTAGATGCTATCTTGGAATTATCTTGCTTTTTTTCTGTGACCCAAGAGATGTTGTCAATTTGATCTCTAGTTTCTCAGTCTTTTCTAAATCCACCTTGTACATCTGGAAATTCTCAGTTCATGTACTGTTGAAACCTAGCTTAAAGGATTTTGAGCATTAGTTTACTAGCATGTGAAATGAGTGCAGTTGTATAGTAGTTTGAACATTCTTTGGCATAGCCTTTTATGGGGATTGGAATGAAAACTGACCTTTTTCAATCCTGTCGTGACAGCTGAGTTTTCCAATTTGTTTGTGCAATACTTTAACAGTATCATCTTGTAATTGTATGTTTACTTTTGTAGAAAATAGCTACTAATTGTCTTCTAATCTTACCTCTCTCACATAAGTAAATGAGGGTTCCTCTTGTTTCACATTCTCCTCACATTTGGTGCTGTTAGTAGTCCACAGTTTGGCCATACTAATAGGTGTATAATAGTGTCTTATTGACCTGTGAATTTCCATTTCACTGATGACATATTATGTGGAACATCTTTTCATATTCGTATTTACTATCAGCATATCTCCTTTTATGAGATGTCAAGATATTTTGCATATTTTTACAACTCTTTATGAGTTTTAAAAGTTCATGTATTTTGGATAACAGTTATTTATCAGATGTGCCTTTTCCAAATATTTTTTTTCTCAGTATATGTCTTTAATGTATCATACCTTTAGTGGTGTATCTTAAAAATCCTCACTGTACTCATGGTCATTTAGATTTTCTTCTGTGTTATCTTCTAGGTGTTTTTATACTTTTATGCTTTACATTTTGGTCTGTGATCTGTTTTAACTTAATTTATGTGAAGGGTGTACAGTCTATATATACATTTTTGGTTTTGCAAGTGGTTGTCCAGTTGTTTCAACACTGTTGAAGAGCCTATCTTTTCTCTGTTTTATCACCATTGCTCCTTTGTCAACAATCAGTTGTCCTATTTATGTGGGTCTACTTCTGGATTCTGTATTTTCTTCTTTTGATCTATTTGTCTATTATCTTGTCAATACCACACTGTCTTAATATAGCATTATATTAAGTCTTCAAATTGGGTAGGGTCAGTCCCCCAGTTTGTTTTTCCTCTTTAATCTTATTTTGGCAATTGTAAATTTTTTGACTAAACTTAAGGATCATTTTGCAACATTTTTTCAATATCCACAGAGTAGCATTCTGAGATTTTGATTGATATTATATTAAATCCTTAGATTGGGTTGGCAAGAACTGACATCTTGATAATATTGAGTGTTCTTATCCATGAGCATGGAATATCTCTTCATTTAGTTAGTTCTTTGATTTTGTTCATCAGACTTTTGTAGTTTTTCTTCATATAGATTTTATACGTAGCTTGTAAGATTAACCCTAAGTATTTAAATTTTGGACATGCTATTGTAAATGGTACTAATTCTACTTGTTTATTGTTGGTTTATCTTATAAATTTAGTTCCTTCACTGTTCAGGTCTCTCTCAATCTCAACTTTTTGTGTCTTAGATATTTTCATATATCAGTTGTGGTCCAGCTGAGAGACAAATCTCATCAGTTACTTGAACCAAGGAATGTGGTGTAAAGAATGGTTAACTATTAATAGCTAAAATATGAGTAACTACCAAACACAGTAAAAGAATATTCTAAAGCATGAAACACAGCAAAGCTAGAGGCAGGAGGAGAAGGGAGCAACAGAGGATGAGGCTGGTTACTCCATCTTAACTGGAATTAAAGTCACTTAGCCATTTAAAAAACAATCAATACCTTTTAAACTTTCAGATGTTATAAAACTTAGATTAGAATTTAAAATTTTCATATGTGGTTTTGTTTTCTATTATACTTAATTTTTAAGATTTATATACCTATTTTTATTAAAATGATGCTATTTGATTATTAATAAAGTAAAACATCCATTTATAGTTAAGTAATCTCTTTTTCTTTTGAACAAGGAAACTCCATATTAGACTTTGATCAGGACTCATGCATTTTGCAGTGATAATTTAATTAATATTTTATAGTTAAATTACAGAGAAACCTTGAGGAGTTGTCTGTTCCTTTTATAGTAGTTGCTTCTACAGGAGGGTAGATTCTATTAAAAGCCATTGGAAATATGTTGGATTAGAAAAGCAGACATGTCCTTATCAGACAGGGATAAGGAGTGTAAGAACATCAAGATTTTCTAACTTTCCCTGGTTATCATCTTGTCTTTCCTTCACCATAATGATCAGCAGTGAAAAGCTTAAGTGGAAAATTTTGAAGTAATTGTCTTCAGGAGCAGCTATATGGGTGGGCTGAAGGTTGGGTGTCTAGGTAGATTTTTGTCTATCACTGAAGCAAAACCTAGCAGATAAATCCCTGAAAGGCAGATCTGGGCAAGGGCAGTTCCTAAAGAAGTAGAAATCAAATTGAGTACTTGAAGCAAAGAAGAAAGCAAAATGCAAAACAATAGGCAGAGTCTGAACAGAAGACCTAGGGTTACAAATTGGAAAGCTCTCCATAAGGTTTACTCATTAATCACTAGCCCAGAAATAACTGATTCTTTCTTAACATATTTAATTTGGAGAGATTAAAAAGAAACTTCAGCATGCATGAGGAGAATGAATGAAAGAGGGAGGAAAGAATGTCACTAATTTCAAAGATATTAGATTATTCTAAAGCTTATTTTTTTTATTACTAGATTTCTTCTGCCACATTATTTGAGATTATGCATGGCTTGTCCCAAAGAAAGCTAAAGTAGTACAAAATCAAGGAGATGGTTTGGCTTTTATAAAATCTAATACATTTTAGTGATACTTACAAAGACACTGTTTAAAGTAACACCTGAAACCACTGGATCAATTTATTGGTTAATATTTAAAAAAAAAGAAAGAAAGAAAGACATAAACACACGTTGTTTGTTTTTCTGAAAAGCCTCCAGTCCAGATAGTAAAGTTATAGTTGTATATTTTTTAGAGGAATGCCTTTCCTTCTGTACAATACACAAAAAACTGTTCCTTGGAAGGCTCTGTAACGTTTATCTAGCTTCTCAAATCTGCCCAAGGTAACAGTGGCAATTCTGCCACCCTCATCTAAGCTATCATTTTCCTTTTTCTAGACATTGTAAATAGTGTCTTTTTCTTCCATTACATGTCTGTCACTTATTGCTTGATTTAAGAAAGGGTTATAAATTTGTACCTAATTTTTCTAATCCATTACTTTACCGAAATCTTTGTTAAATCCTCTTATAGGCTGACTTGTGTACCCTAAAATTTGTAAGCTGAAGTGTTAACCTCCAGTACTTTGGAATGTGACTGTACAAAGGGGTAGTACCTTTTAAGAGATAATCAAGGTAAAATAAATTCACCTTACTGTGCTACACCCCAACACAACTGGTGTCCTTATAAGAGAAGAGTAGGACACAGACACAGAGGAAAGACCACAGAAAACCTAAGGCAGTCATCTACAACCAAGGAGAGAAACCCTCAGAAGAAACAGTTAGGCACACATCTTAAATGCAGACACCTATTCTCCAAAACTATGAAGAAATTCATTTCTGTTTTTAAACTATCTAGTCTGCATTACTTTATTATGGCAGCCCTGGCAAGCTAAAACAAATTCTTATAGTTTTTATTCAGCTTCTTCACTGTCTAGGTTCCCATTTTATCATCTATAAATCCTTTCAATTTTTATACTTATTATTTATTCCACATATCTAAGTGCATTGGCTAGTATTATCAGAACAATGTTCAATATAAGTAATATTAGTGTTTGCACTTCTATTTACTTTGTTATAATGGGATACATCTAGTACTTCATTATTGAACATTAATATTTCCATCCTTAGACTTCTTACAGGCATTCTTCTAATATATTATGCATGTCCCTTCACTATGTTTTTTCCTAAATCAGGAAATATATTTTATCACACATCTTTTGCACTTTAGGGAATGCCATTAAATTACTGTCCTTTAACCTGTAAATATTATATCAATAGATTCCTAACATTAAACTGCTTTTACAACTTGGAATAAACCATACTTAACATTCAACTGGCCTCTGATTTCCTGACTGGCCAAAATGTTATAACAGCAATTGTATATTATTTGAAGGAAAATTAGACACAATTGTAAAATAATATGACAGTAGGTAGGATTTAGGGGTCATAGGCTACTAAGTGATAGGCTACTACTTTTACAAAGGATGTCCTCTGGCAAATTTCTAAGTTTCATTCTTAGTGATTATCCTATTTTTATTTCATATCACTTTTAAAGTTAATTTGAATAATATCTTAATTATCAATATTCCATGCACAGAGAGCACAAATATTTTCTATCATAACTCATTTTTTTTCTCCTTGCCTATAATCTTTCTAGACATATTTAAGTTTGAAATAAAAATCCACTTGCTGGTTCACCCATTATGTTTTCTATCATCTATTGACATATTATTTATCTACATTTCAAATAAACAGCTATTAAAATTAGTCATCAAGTGATGATAGCTCTTTCCTATTTTCCAATGTAATAATAATGCTTCATTACTTCTATTATTGAAAATAAATTTTTCAGAGGCCTCGTATATGATCAAATTTTGCAAATGTTTCATGGACTTAAAAAATTAAGTGTATTGCCCACATTTTCAAATCACTACTTTTGATATTTATCTTTTAAATTCATTTTGTAAACATATGTCTCCTATCTCCTATATCTTTGTTTACTTTTTGCCTTCTTGATTTCAACTAATCTAATAGAAGTCTTGAAAGTTAATTTATTGAAGTCTACAGTATTATCAAATATATGGCTATCACATATTCATATACATAAATTTAACCATATTTATTAATAGTACTCCTTCAAATAATTAAAGCTTTATTTATTCGTAAATGTGTACAATCATAAGGATTTGATTCCAAATTCAAGTTACTTAATAGCTGTATGAACGCAAGTGAGTTACCAACTTTGCTGAGCCTCAGTTTTCTCACTTATGAGATGAAACTATAAAGCACTAAAGATAGTATACATAAAACCTTAAATCTAGTAATTACCAGCTGCTATTACTATTCTGTCTATTTGATCTGTAATTGAATCACAGAGTGACATACTAAAATTTCCATTATCATTTTTCCTTAGTAACCACTTTATTCCTAATTGCTCGTGGTTTTATGACTTATTGCTGCTGTAGTTTAAAAAATGTTCATGATACGTTTTTGTCAGAAACCATTGTTTTTTCAATGAAATATGATTATCATTTAAACATCTTTTTCTTACTTGTGATACTATTTGCTTTTCTCTTATTTATCTTATATATTAATAATTATCACAGAATTAGGACATTTCTAGGGTCTTCTCTGATGGCTCAGTTGGTAAAGAAACAGGCTACAATGCAAGAGACCCAGGTTTGATCCCTGGATTGGGAATGTCAACCCATTCCTATGTTCTTGCCTGGAGGACCCCTTGGACAGAGGAGCCAGGTGGACTACAGTAGTCCATGGGATCACAGAGTCGGACACAACAGAAAGACTAACATTTTCACTTTCACTTTAGGACATTTCTAAAGATTAAAACACTCATACTAAAATTTTTTTGTGATATTACTGGAGAACTGCGCTCATAGAAATGCAGTCCATATTGCTGTATTAAGTATTTTTCTTGCTTTATGGTTATAATTTTTTGCCATTGTCCTATTATCTTTTTCCACTTATGCTAAATTTCTTTTGTTTTTTCTTAAATCATTTGAAGAAACAATTATCATTTTTAATTTCAGTGGTGAATAATTTTTCTTCAAAAATTCAAATTTTAGTATTATCAAATTATTGAAGTCAAGATCAAACTCATTTTGGTTACAATTCATGAGGGATGAGCAAGTCTCCAAATTGTCCTTTTATTCCTCGTTTGTGTATGCATGCCTAGTCACTCAGTCATGTTTGACTTTAGCCCATCAGGCTCCTCTGTTCATAGGATTTTCCAGGCAAGAATACTGGAGTGGATAGCCATTCCCTTCTCTAAGGGATCTTCCTGTCCCAAGGGTCAAACCCAGGTCTCCTGCTTTGCAGGTGGATTCTATACCATCTGAGCCACCAGAGAAGCCCTTTTATTTGACAGTGGAAAGGAAAGCATGCATGGCTTCCTCCCTGACATACAAAATAAATGAGAAAAGTGGAAAATAGCAAATGTAAGGCCAGAAAAACCCTTATCAGGACCCCCCCAAAACAACTACATGTCAAGAAATACAAAGGGTAACCACCTAGCTGTGTCTACAGAATAAAGCTACTTTACTCATTAGGGGTACAAAAGGAGAATTAAAAGATGACAAATATTATACTTTTATCCAACATAGCTTTTCCTGTCATCTAGCATGGCTTTATATCTGCTGAAACAAATTAGAAATCAACTTTCTATTTGCCTGTGAAACAAATAGGCAAAACTTCTTTCAACCAGTTTTACTGTGTATTAATCACAGTGACATCTTTGCCTCAAGGGACTATTTTTTTTCCTGTGGTTTAGTTACCTGTAAAGTTATCATAGACATTGTTTATGGAAAGTGATGATTTTACTAATCATTTGAGGCCTAGTAATCAATGACGCTTACAAAACCAAAGATAAATTGGACAAGAAAGATATTTTCTTGACAATTTTAAGAATGGGTTATTTAATTTTGAAATTACTTACCACATCAAAATTGAATTTAAATTATTGAAATGCACATTGTTTTCTTATTTATTGTTGATGGATCTGGAGTGGGAATTGGGAGTTACTTGCAATAATAGACTCAGAATACACTGGGACTCAAAGAGACACAAAGTTCATGCAGTCTGAAAATCCACAAGATCATACATAGATAGAGAAGCCTGGTGAGCTACAGTCCATAAGGTTGCAAAGAGTCAGACACAACTGAAGCGACTTAGCACACATGCAGTCACTACACTGATAAGAGGTTGAAATTAAATTTTTATTTCTTTTTGAGGTACAGAAATTTTTGTTCCAACAATAATAATTAGCAACAAACAAATAAATATTTGAAAGAGATACTTGGAAAAATCAAAATAATATTTAAACGTGGCTACAAATGCTATCACTTCATGGTTGCAAATATTTGGCAAAAAAAAAAAAATTAATGGACACTAAGGAATAGATAGATGACCAACCCTGAACATTTTTCAATCTAATGTGAACCACTCTTTCCTTTGATCTTCTAAGTTAGTAAAGTGTAACTAAAATCACATTAAATTATATACTAATCAATGTTCATATTTGTTATTCTGTATTCATTCATGATCTATCATAAAGCTGTATCATAGATACTGATTTAAAATATTTTATAAAATGACCTTATGCATGGCATTTCTGTTAATTAAAATAAGAGAAAGTAGCTTCAAAGCTTATTACTCATTTAATCTACCAGTTCAAAATATATTTTTATAGATGTTTGAAGGAATAGCACACAAGTATAATTTAATTGTAAATGTCTTATTTGAAGAGCCAGAAAGACACTAATGCCCTTGATAAGCTTTTAAGAAAATTCTTGTCCAAACAGATGATGCTCGACCAGATGCCTACCTATCCTCTTCATGAATGGAGATATACATGGCTATCTGCCAGTGAAGGGGCTTGCCTTAGTCCTCCTGCTAGACTCCTTGAATAGTTTACTTCTTGATTTTTAATATGTATATTCTCTGTTTAGATAGTAATTTAATACCAATGTACTTTTTGATTAACAAAAAGCATTTGCATTTTAATATTTAATTATCACATAAGCTTTCTTAATAAAAATAAAATATAAACAAATAATTTTGACTATTTTTAGAACCATTCTGTTTTGTGAGCAAAATATTGAGATGATGCTCCATGTATACCTGTAGCTGATTCATGTTGATGTATGGCAAAAACCATCACAATTATGTAAAGTAATTATCCGCTAATGCAAATGAATTAATTGAAAAACATAAATTGTTTCAAGGCAATGGAATAGGTTTTCTTCCATAGATTTCAGAAGTGTTCGTGAAGGTGGAATGCTAAGGTTCTAATGAATTAATGTACATGAAAGTGCTAACTCTACATATGCTATATTAACATTACAATGTTTGTAGACCTTCATTAAACATTGTCTGTATTTTCAACAATATTTTTCCTAGCAAATCACTCAAGCAAAAATCACAATAAAATACCAAGAAATGAAGAGGGAAAGAATCTACTTAAGTATCTTATTTTAAAAATGATATCCTAGTTTTATGCTAAACTGAAACAAGTCTTACTGAAGTCAATAATGATCTCTATTTTCCCAAATCTCGTAGTCTTCATTTTACTTGAATTTTCAGCGCCATCAACACTAGAACAATTCTTAAAACACTCTTCCCTTGGCTTTTACCATGCAATACTCTCCTTCTTTACATCTATATATCTTACTATATATTTTATTTACTATGTGTGTGTATGTTAGTCACTTAGTCATGTCCAGCTCTTTGCAAACACATGGGCTGTAGCTCATAGGGGCTCCTCTGTCCATGGAATTCTCCAGGCAAGAATACTATATATTTTACTTCTATATATCTTCCCTATCATGAACTTAATATTTATTTTGTAAATATTTGATTTAATAAACATTAATATTTAAAAATCTTTTACCTTAAAGTCTCCCCTGTTATTATCCCATTCTTTTTCCTTCTACCATGTCTTCCATGCACATAAATTATCCCATGGACAGACAATTCACAAATGTATATCCAAGACCATACTTCTGCTTTGGATCTGAAATTCTCTATTTATTATTTTCACATTTGGACTTGGATGTCTCGGGGTGGCGGGGGGAGGTGTGATTCAAAGTCAACACACCCAAAAGTGAACCTAAGAGTTCAATGAAAACACTGGTTCTCTATCAATGTTTATTTTATCCATGAAAGGCACTGCCATTAATCTACTCATTCAGTCAGGACCCAGAGGTCAAATTGACCTTCTCTCTACTCCACCCCTATATTTAATCTATATGGGAGACCTGACAAATTCACCAAATATATAGATAAATCTCTAGTTACTGACACAGATATACAGATCTTAAATCTGAAATGTTTACAGAGATGCATTCAGAAAAAAAAAAAAAATTGGGGATTTAACTCTCTCAAGAACAACTAAATTATGAAAGATCCAAGAGAATTAGAGTCAAGCTGCTAGGCTACTAAATGGGCTATTTAATACTGAGGTCTCTTCCAACTTTGAAATTCTTAAATAATTTACTGATTTTGGACCACAGTGCCTTCATCTGTTATCTAAAACAAAAACAAACTATTCTTTTACACCTTTCAAGACAGCCTAGGTTTTGATGGGTTAAAGCACTCTAAAATCTCAGTGGCAAAAAAATGATATGGTTTATTTTCAATTTCTGCTACAAGTACATCTTAAGTGGCTGAGGCTTCTATGATGCACCATTCATATTCTGCTGCTGCTGCTGCTGCTGCTAAGTCGCTTCAGTCATGTCCGACTCTGTGTGACCCCATAGACAGCAGCCCATCAGGCTCCCCCACCCTTGGGATTCTCCAGGCAAGAACACTGGAGTGGGTTGCCATTTCCTTCTCCAATGCATGAAAGGGAAAAGTGAAAGTGAAGTCGCTCAGTCGTGTCCGACTCTTAGCGACCCCATGGACTGCAGCCCACCAGGCTCCTCCGTCCATGGGATTTTCCAGGCAAGAGTACTGGAGTGGGGTGCCATTGCCTTCTCCAATTCATATTCTAGAGACAAGCAAATGAGGCAGCCATGATTAAATATGATGTCTGAAAGAAACTGTGGATCAACAATGAAAAGAAAACTGTATCAGTCAACAAGTATAGTGGCCCAGAAGTAACACGTATCACCTCTGTTCACAACTGATTTGCCAGAATATTCCCATGTCCTCCTCCCCTCATAAAGTGTATGTGCCTAGTAGGCAAAGAGCTGGAAATATTTGTTGAACAAATATTAGTATATTACTTCTAAATATATTACTCAAAAGAACTGTTATTTTTAAAAAGATGTAATAAAAGATGAAACAGTTAATTCTTTGGATGTATTCATTATGAGCAAATCCTACTGATGCCCAAATCATTTTTTATACCTGAAATATTATATATGGGAGCCAATAATGTTTTACAACTTTAATTAAATTATAATTGTTAATGATATTCTCTTTTTCAGCTCTTCAAATATAAGCCTTCAGTCAGTTACCAACTCATCACCCATACAGACCTGATTATTTGAGTTTCAATTACCATAACCTTGTCCTTGGGGAGATTTCATGAAAAGAAGAGCTTAACTAAAGAGAAAACATCTCCCTAACTGGACATTACATACTTCTATATGTAAAATGCATAACCAACAAGGACCTACTGTATAGCTCACAGAACTCTATTCAATATTACGTGGCAGCCTGGATGAGAGAGGAGTTTAGAGGTGAAAGGCTATATATATGTGCACGGCAGAGTCCCTTTGATTTTCACCTGAAACTGTCATAACATTGTGTGTTAACTGGCCATTTCCCATTACAAAAAGTTGTGTTTTTTTTTTTTTTAATTAAAAAAAAAAAAGAAACATCTTCCTTAGGCTTTGATCATTATCTGTCCTTCAGAATAGAGAACAGAGAAAGTCTTCGGACTAAAGTCCAATGAAATATTCTAAATCCTCAAAAGTATCTGATAGAATACCTTGCTGTTAGGTGTTGAAGGACAAATAACATAAATTTTGAGATTTTCTTGGTGTTCTTTAGTTTTTAACTGTTCTGCTTTTCTTCTACTCTGTCTTGTTTTGTTTTTCGCAGGATTCATTTACTCTTTTAGTAAGTGGCTAGAAGCAAAAGAATTGTATTTCCTCAACAAATTATCTCCTTAAAATTCAACAAGTTTGAAGGAAGAAATAATGCATAGAATTTCAAAAGTACTTGAACTTTAGTCAAATTCATCTCTTTTTCAGGATAACAAGAAGCAAATAAGTCAATATACGCTGACTCTGGCAAGCTTTTTTAAGTGAGACTATGGTTACAATCATCTGTAACTTGGTTTCCAAACTGTGTCAGAAAAAAAAATGTCCTTTCCATTTAGTATGAAGGACCCTTCTTCCCAGCTATGTGAGTTTCCTGACAAGAAGATTTTTAATGCTCTTTCAGTGGAACATTGAGTAACTGCAATTCCGTGATAAGAGAACAGTATGCCTGATTGGCCAAGATAATCAGAACGTTAGCTAAATTCTTCATCAAGGAAAAAGAGGCACTTAGATTCTTTCCCCACAGCTATAGCTAAACCATATAATATGACTTGCAAGTGTAGATGACATCCCATTATAATATTTCTGGGTTATAAGTACTATTAAAAAAAATGTCATGCAACCTAGTGTGGTGAGGTGGGGTGGGAGGTGGAAGGGAGGTTCAAGAGGGAAGGAACGTATGTAAACTTATGGCTGATTCATGTTGATATATAGCAGAAACCAACACAATATTATAAAGCAATTATCTTCCAATTAAAAATAAATTTTAAAGAACTGTTATGAGCACCCTCCTGTCAATCTGTAAATGTAACTTTCATAGAAATTCTTTTTAATGGAAGATATTAATTATAATTCAAAGTACAAAATAAGAGCTGTCCACTTTTGTGAACTATTTAGCCTTATAAAAAGCATTCATTTCCGAAAGCCTCCTAACTATCACTGGGGTCATCAGAAGCTTTTATAAAATAAACTTCGATGTACTTCCTTTTGAGTAGCACATTCTCATGGCATGTTATAAACTTGGCTACTCAATTTCGACTGATCATCCTAACAGAACAGGGAATATTTCCTCCAGGGAATATTCCAGAACAAAATATTACGGAAAATAAAATATAGCCAGAAGCAATAAGTTAACAGTCGAAATGTAAGTATGCATTTCCCCACCAATGATTAATCACTAACTGGTGTATATATAAACTTTATATAAGTGTTTGGGGTTTTTCTCTCTTCCTGTTTTTCATGGGTTTGTAAAGAAATAGCTTGGAAATTAGTTGACAAAGAGATTTGGCTCCAGATAGTGATAGCAAGCAGAGAAAAACATCAAGAAAAGTTTTTCTGTTGTATGCTAGTAACAACTAATTAATTGCATATTTGCTATTTGTCTTTCATGGAAAGCTGTAATAGTTATTTTATTTTACTATTTTCACCTCTCATGTTTATAAAATGTTAAAAAGCAGAGTGGGGAAAATCATATATTTGAAAGCCCATGTTGCTAGTTGTGTTTGTAAAGTATATGACTCTGCAAACTATACTGGCTCAGTTTCTGGAATAGCTTTGTTATAATTCACTGTTATTATCTGTTTAATCAAAGGGTAAAGACAGTGCTTTCTGCACTTAGGCAAAACTCTCCTTAGGCCCATGGTTTCTGTTTCCATTTGTGGTGGGTTAGTGTATTGCCCTGGTTTCTGATTTCTTTGTTTAACAACCTCATCTTTTCTGGGCCTCTGTCAGCACTATGTAAACCTACTATGCCATATAAATGGTACTCAGGGTCTTCCATGAAAAACTTTCCTATGTGGCAAATTCTATCACCAACCCAAACTTGGAGACCTCTCTTAGATGCTGACCCCACAGCCAGCCACTGAATGAGCCTTGCAGGTGCTGTGTGTGATGTAAAAACAGATTGCTATTTATTATTTTCTTATGAAAATATTACCAGCTATACCATATGAAAATTCTTATAAAAATCAAATTGCAAAGCTGAATTGAAATGAGAAAAGTCACCAAGTCTTCAAGGAGAATTATTACCATGGAGAGGGTTCTTTTATATGTTTCCTTATATTTGGGAGATTGCTTAGAATGAGGTCATTATTGCTATGTTCTCTACAGACATAACTATCATTTAATAATAATGATAGAGATGGGAGAATTTAAAACACCATTTCTAATGTGAGACTCTGTACTCAAGGAACTTGAGAATATTGGAGACTGAAATGATAGGAGAGAATGAAAAGAGACATTATTAGCAAAGAAATATTAATTATTCGGGGTTACATACTGCCCCTCCTATGGTTAAATGTTGAGTTCAATCATGCTTATAAAAATGTTATCTAATGGTGAGCAACTGTTTTCCATTTGCACTGTAATGACTCTTTTTTTAAAAAAGCAGGTTTATTACCTGAGTTATCTCAATAATTGCCGGAACACTGTAATTTGTCTGTGGCGCACAAGTCAAAACAAGGAAATAAAGCTAAAGTGACTATTAGGCTGAGGTACATCAACCTTCTGTAAGCACTGAGGCTTCGTGCCTTTGCCAATAATGGAAAGTAAGGATTAGAGTTGTTTTTTTTTTTTAATTGGAATATGGTTGTTTTACAATGCTAGTTTCTGCTGTATAGTGAAATGAATCAGCTATGTGTATACAAATACCCCCTCTTTTAAAAATTTCCTTCCCATTTAGATCACCGAAGGACACTGAGTAGAGTTCTCTGTGCTATACAGCAGGGTCTCATTAGTATCTCTTTTATACCTAGTACTGTATATATGTGTAAGGACTAAAGATTTTCATGAAGAGGATTCAACCCACTCTTTTGAGGTGACTAAGTATAATTGTATCCAAAGGCAGGAAGATGAGCAAAGGACTTTGCCTTTGCTTCTAGCTTCATTCTTTCATTTAATCACTTACTCATGTAACAGTTTCCTGTTCTGTACATCAAGCTTTGTTCAAAGCACTAGTGATATGTAGAAAAAGATACAGGTCCTGTCTCCAAGGTGATCCCAGGGATTTGGGTGAGGGATGTGATGCCAGTATATGGAGGGGCTTACTCAGAACCATGGGGCATTTTGGACAAACATAATTATTATGCAACATACTTATAATCAAAGATTTAGTATGCTGCTGTTCCTAAGTCACTTCAGTACTGTGCAACTCTGTGCAAGCCCATAGACAGCAGCCCACCAGGCTCCCCCATCCCTGGGATTCTCCAGGCAAGAACACTGGAGTGGGTTGCCATTTCCTTCTCCAGTGCATGAAAGTGAAAAGTGAAAGTGAAGTCGCTCAGTTGTATCCTACTCTTCAAACCCCATGGACGGCAGCCCACCAGGCTCCTCCATCCCTGGGATACTCCAGGCAAGAGTACTGGAGTGGGGTGCCATTGCCTTCTCCGAAAGATTTAGTATAACAGGGCATATTTTGGACAAGTGAACACCAGGGATTGTTTGGTTTATTCCCTTGCTTAGCTCTGAACTCTACCCCTTCTGTATAGCTTCTCTGGTGGCTCAGATGGTAAAAGTAAATAAATTACCATAAAGAATCTGCCTGCAATGCAGAAGACCAAGCTTCAGGAAGATCCCCTGGAAAATTGCTTTTGATAACTCACTCCAGTATTCTTTCCTAGAGAATTTCATGGACAGAGAAGCCTGGTGGGCTACAGTCCTTGGGGTCACAAAGAGTCGGACATGAATGAGTGACTAACAGTTTCACCCTACTCCTTCTGAGTGTGAGTAACAGTAGAGAAATAATTTAGAGGTTGAAAGAGTAAATAGTTAAAGAGAGGCTTTTAGAAATCTCAAAAACACAATCCTTTTATAAGTGAAAAGATATTTGAACCACAGCTATCTGAGGAAATTTGGATTTTTTTGGTTCTTCTTTTTCAGCAGCCACATTCCCAGACTAAAGTTAGTTTATTTGATCTGTAGAAAATCTTATAACAAGCCCTTTGAAGTCAACATTTCCAGTTTTGCCAAGAAAATGCACTGGTCATAGCAAACACCCTCTTCCAACAAGAGAAGACTCTACACATGGACATTACCAGATGGTCAACACCAAAATCAGATTGATTATATTCTTTGCAGCCAAAGATGGAGAAGCTCTATACAGTCGACAAAAACAAGACCGGGAGCTGACTGTGGCTCAGATCATGAACTCCTTATTACCAAATTCAGACTTAAATTGAAGAAAGTAGGAAAACCGCTAGACCATTCAGGTATGACCTAAATCAAAACCCTTATGATTATACAGTAGAAGTGAGAAATAGATTTTAGGGACTAGATCTGATAGATAGAGTACCTGATGAACTACGGAATGAGGTTCATGACATTGTATGGGAGACAGGGATCAAGACCATCCCCATGAAAAAGAAATGCAAAAAAGCAAAATGGCTGTCTGGGGAGGCCTTACAAATAGCTGTGAAAAGAAGAGAGGCAAAAAGCAAAGGAGAAAAGGAAAGATATAAGCATCTGAATGCAAAGTTCCAAAGAAAAGCAACACGAGATAAGAAAGCCTTCATCAGCGATCAATGCACAGAAATAGAGGAAAAGAACAGATTGGGAAAGACTAGAGATCTCTTCAAGAAAATCAGAGATATCAAGGGAACATTTCATGCAAAGATGGGCTTGATAAAGGACAGAAATGGTCTGGACCTAACAGAAGCAGAAGATATTAAGAAGAGGTGGCAAGAATACATGGAAGAACTGTACAAAAAGATCTTCACAACCCAGATAATCATGATGATGTGATCACTCATCTAGAGCCAGACATCTTGGAATGTGAAGTCAAGTGGGCCTTAGAAAACATCACTACAAACAAAGCTAATGGAGGTGATGGAACTCCAGTTGAGCTATTTCAAATCCAAAAAGATGATGCTGTGAAAGTGCTGCACTCAATATGCCAGCAAATTTGGAAAACTAAGCAGGGGCCACAGGACTGGAAAAGGTCAGTTTTCATTCTAATCCCAAAGAAAAGCAATGTCAAAGAATGCTCAAACTACTGCACAATTGCACTCATCTCACACACTAGTAAAGTAATGCTCAAAATTCTCCAAGCCAGGCTACAGCAATATGTGAACCGTGAACTCCCTGATGTTCAAGCTGGTTTTAGAAAAGGCAGAGGAACCAGAGATCAAATTGTCAACATCTGCTGGATCATAGAAAAAGCAAGAGAGTTCCAGAAAAACATCTATTTCTGCTTTATTGACTATGCCAAAGCCTTTGACTGTGTGGATCACAATCAACTGTGGAAAATTCTGAAAGATATGGGAATACCAGACCATCTAACCTGCCTCTTGAGAAATCTGTATGCAGGTTAGGAAGCAACAGTTAGAACTGGACATGGAACAACAGACTGGTTCCAAATAGGAAAAGGAGTATGTCAAGGCTGTATACTGTCACCCTGTTTATTTAACTTATATGCAGAGTACATCATGAGAAATGCTGGACTAGAAGAAACACAAGCTGGAATCAAGATTGCTGGGAGAAATATCAATAACCTCAGATATGCAGATGACACCACCCTTATGGCAGAAAGTGAAGAGGAGCTAAAAAGCCTCTTGATGAAAGTGAAAGAGGAAAGCGAAAAAAGTTGGTTTAAAGCTCAACATTCAGAAAACAAAGATCATGGCATCCGGTCCCATCACTTCATGGGAAATAGATGGATAAACAGTGGAAACAGTGTCAGATTTATCTTGGGGGCTCCAAAACCAATGCAGATGGTGACTGCAGCCATGATATTAAAAGACGCTTAGTCCTTGGAAGAAAAGTTATGACCAACCTAGAGAGTATATTCAAAAGCAGAGACATTACTGTGCCGACTAAGATCCGTCTAGTCGAGGCTATGGTTTTTCCTGTGGTCATGTATGGATGTGAGAGTTGGACTGTGAAGAAGGCTGAGCACCGAAGAATTGATGCTTTTGAACTGTGGTGTTGGAGAAGACTCTTGAGAGTCCCTTGGACTGCAAGGAGATCCAACCAATCCATCCTAAAGGAAATCAGCCCTGGATATTCATTGGAAGGACTGATGTTGAAGCTGAAACTCCAGTACTTTGGCCACCTCATGTGAAGAGTTGACTCATTGGAAAAGACTCTGATGCTGGGAGGGATTGGGGGTAGGAGTAAAAGGGGGCGACAGAGGATAAGATGGCTGGATGGCATCATGGACTCGATGAACATGAGTCTGAGTGAACTCCAGAAGATGGTGATGGACAGGAAGACCTGGCATGCTGCAGTTCATGGGGTCGTGAAGAGTCGGACATGACTGAGCGACTGAACTGAACTGAACTCTTTTACTAGGAATTAAATTTTAATGAATTATTTTATTTTTAAAACTACATTATAAATGCTGATTTTATAAAATGTTATTAGGTTGGACAGGACAGGGAAGAAGGCTATAAGAGTGTGGCTAATTTTGTTGACAATTTTCAATTGATATATCATAATCAACATGTATAGTCAACACTTATAATTTTCTAACTAAAGATTATATATTTGAATATAATTTTTTTCTACTCAACAAATATTTAGTGAATATCTACTATGTAACAGCAGTGATATATATGCTGATGATAAAAAGTAAGAGAAACAATAAATAAAACCCCTAATTTTATGAGGTGCACATTTTAGAAGGGGGCATACAAAATGCAAATGGATAAGTAATGGATAAAATATCTCATATTTGATTTTTATTATCATAAGAAGTGAGTGACCATTACAAAAATGAGATAGTCTCGTGGATTCCTGGGTGTACAGCAAGAAAAGCTTGCTGTTAAAAACAGTTAACCAGCCTTTGTTGTGTTCATTGAGTTATATTTATACATTGTAAACTGAGATTTAAGTAGAAAATCATAGACTGCTTCCTCCTACATGCACTTTAGACTCCAGTAGCCTTCAGACTAATAACTGTGTATTATAGTTGATGGAGCTGCAAGACACAGATGTAGAGTGATTAGGGAAGGACAAAGACAAGAGGAGAGATAAAAGCAGGAATACTAGAGGAACTTGAAACTATTAGCATCTATGCTAAAATTCCTCTCTGCTACTTTCACTTTCATGCATTGGAGAAGGAAATGGCAACCCACTCCAGTGTTCTTGCCTGGAGAATTCCAGGGATGGGGGAGCCTGGTGGCTGCCATCTATGGAGTTGCACAGAGTCAGACATGACTGAAGTGACTTAGCTAGATTACAATAAATGCTCACCCCAAAGATTATCCTATACATCATGTTTGGCTGTCAACAAAAAAAATTATAAGGCACATCAAAGGCAAGAAAAACACACTTTAAACACAAGCACCAGAACTAGACTCAGATAGGATGCAAATGTAAAAAATAATAGATAAGGAATCTGAAATAATCATACTTATTATGTTAACTACTTTAATAAACAAATTGCACACCATACAAAATCAAATGAGTAATATACACAAACAGAAAGTCTAAGAACTCAATAATAAAGCACAAAAATCTGCTAAGGGGAAAAAATAGCAAAATTGAAGGATGACTACAATAGGCTCATTAGTAGATTCAGCATGGACAAGCAAAGAATTTCTGAGTTTGTAAACAATTGAAGAGAAACTTCACAGTCTGAAATTCATGAAACAAAAAATAAACAAGGGGAATATAATACCAAAGAACCATGAAACAATTTCGGTAGGTAAAACATACATGTAATGGTAATTCCAGAAGAAGAAAGAGAGAAGAGAACAGAATAAATACCTGAAGTAATAATGGCAATGTAGTGTCCTAGATGGGATCCTGGAATAGGAAAAGAATGATAGGTAGAACTGTGAAAATCTGAATAAAATACAGTCTTGGGTGCATAGTATTTATCAATATTGGTTCATTCATTGTGATAAAAATACCATATTAACACAAGATGTTAATAAATGGGGAAACTGGATATAGAGTATGCAGGGGCTATATTAATCGAGTAACATTAGTTTTCCAGAGAAACAGAATACACACACACATAGTGAGGAAATCACACACTTGATTATATAGATTGAGAAGTCCTACTATCTGCCCTCTATAAGCTAGAGACTCAGGAAACCCAGTGGTTAGTTCAGTCTGAGTCTAAGGACTTGAGAATTGGGGGTAGAGGGTGGGGTGAAGGATGATGTAAATTCCAGACCATGGGAGGGCAGAATATAAAATCTCTCAGCTCCAGCAGAGAAAGTTGGTGGGGGTGGGGGGAGTGATTAAATCCACGTCTCTCTGCCTTTAGTTCTAGTCAGGGCCTTCAATTAATTGGATGATGCTCACTACATTGGGCAGAGTAATCTACTAAGTCCACTGATTTAAATGGTGATCAGTCCAGACACAGAGAAGAGGAGAGCACAGGAGAACTACTAATAGTCCCAGAAAGAATGAAGCAGTTGGGCCAAAGTGGAAACAACTCTCAGTAGTGGATACCTGGTGGTGAAAGTAAAATTCAGTGTGACAAAGAATAGTATTGCATAGGAATCTGAAATGTTATGTCCATGAATCAAGGTAAATTGGATTTGGTCAAGCAGAGGATGCTAAGATAAACATCAACATCTTAGGTTTCAGGAACTAAAATGGACAGGAATGGGCAATTTAATTCAGATGACCATTATATTAATTACCATGGGAAGAATCCCATAGGAAAAATGGAGTAGCCTTCGTAGTCAACAAAAGAGCCCAAATTACAGTAGTTGGGTGCAACATCAAAAATGACAGAATGATCTTGGTTCATTTCCAAGACAAGCCATTCAGCATCACAGTAATTCAAGTCTATGCCCCTACCACTGATGCTGAAGAAGCTGACCAGTTCTGTGAAGACCTAGAAGACTTCCTAGAACTAACACCCCCAAAAGACGCTCTATTTATTACTGGGGATTGGAATGCAAAAGTAGGAAGTCAAGAGATATCTGGAGTAACGGCAAGTTTGGCCTTGGAGAACAAAATGAAGTGGAGCAAAGGCTAACTGAATTTCTGCCAAGAGAATGCACTAATCATTCAAATACCCTTTTTCAATGACACAAGACACAGCTTTACACATGGAAATCAACAAATGGTCAATACTGAAATTAAACTGAGGGTTTTGCATTCAATATGTCAGCAAATATAGAAGACGCAGCAGTGGTCACAGGACTGGAAAAGGTCAATCCTCATCCCCATTCCCAAGAAGAGCAGCACTAAAGAATGTGCTAACCATTGGACAATTGCACTCATCTCCCATGCTAGTAAGGAAGGAAGGAAGGAAGGTGAAGTTACTCAGTCGTGTCCACTCTTTGCGACCCCATGGACTGTTGCCTACCAGGCTCCTCCATTCAGGGGATTCTCCAAGCAAGAATACTGGAGTGGGTTGCCATTTCCTTCTCCAAAGGATCTTCCCAACCCAGGGATCAAACCCAGGTCTCCCGCATTAGAGGCAGACACTTTAACCTCTGAGCTACCAGGGAATGTTTAAAATCTTGCATGCTAGACTTCAGCATTATGTGAACCAAGAACTTTCAGATGTCCCAGCTGGGTTTACAAAACGAAAAGGAAGTAGAGATCAAATCACCAACATTCACTGGATCATAGAGAAAGCAAGGGAATTCCAGAAAAACATCTACCTCTGTTTCATTGACTACACTAAAGCCTTTGACTGTGTGGATCATAATAAACTGTGGAAAGTTCTTAAAGAGATGGGAATACCAGACCATCTTACCTGTCTCTTGAGAAACAAGTATGCAGGTCAAGAAGCAACAGTTAGAACCCTATATAGAACAACTGATTGGTTCAAGATTGAGGAAGCAGTAAGGCAGGGTTGTCTGCTGTTACCCTGTTTATTTAATCTATACCCTGAGCAAATCATGAGAAATGCAGGGCTGGATGAGTTACAATTTGGAATTAAGATAGGTGGGAGAAACATCAACAACCTCAGATATGCAGATAATATCACTCTAATGGCAGAAAGGGAAGAGGAACTAAATAGCTTCTTGATGAGGGTGAAGGAGGAGAGTGAAAGAGCCAGCTTAAAACTAAATATTAAGAAAACTAAGATTGTGCCATCTGGCCCTATTACTTCATGGCAAACAGAAGGGGAAAAGGTGGAAATAGTGACAGATTTCCTCTTCTTGGGCTCTAAATCACTGTGGATGGTGACTGCAGCCATGAAATCGGAAGACATATGCTTCTTGGTAAGAAATCTATGACATATCTAGACAGTATGTTGAAAAGCAGAGATATTACTCTGCCAATAAAGGTCAGTATAGTCAAGGCTATGGTTTTCCCAGTGGTCATATACAGTTGTGAGAGCTGGACAATAAAGAAGGTGGAGTGCCAAAGAACTGATGCCTTCAAACTGTGGTGCTAGACAAGACTTCTGAGAGACCCTTGGACAGCAAGGAGATCAAACAATTCAACCATAAGAGAAAAAACCCTGACTACTTAGAAGGACTGATGCTGAAACTCCAGTTCTTTGGTCATCTGATGTGAACAGTTGACTCATTGGAAAAGTCCCTGATGCTGGGAATGATTGAGGGAGAAGAGGGATGGCTGAATGGCTCATCAGTGGACATGAGCTTGAACAAAGTTTGGGAGCTGGTGAGGAACAGGGAGGCCTGGTGTGCTGTCATCCATGGAGTCACAAAGAATAGGACATGACTGGGTGACTGAATACCACCACCACCACCACCACCCACGTTGGGCAGGGTAATCTACAGAGCCCAATGATTTAAAAGCTAATCTCTTCAGACATCATCACAGACACACACAGAAATAATGTTTAATTCAGGCAACCCCTAGCCAGTCAACTTGACAGATAAAATTAACTGTCACAGAAATTCTCAATAATATCTTTGCAATGTTCAATAACTTTTAATTTTAGAATAGTTTTATGTTTTTTTAAAAAATTTCAGAATTATATTAGCCAATGAAAATTTATGAATTTCAAATTGATTTTGATAATTGAAAAACTATGACATTTATGAAGTAATTAGAACTGTCAACACTGATTGGCTATTTAATATTATTAAGTACTATCTGTAAGTTTTTGGATAGTATTTTATTTTCTTTAAAAAAAAAAAGAATACTTTTGTAATAGCAACACAAACTGAAATATCCAAGGGTGTTCAATGTAATGTCAGAGATTAGCTGTGGATTGAGCGGATTGGGGGAAGTAGGTAAACTTATGGATGGAACCAGACTTGCAAGAGTTAAAGGTTGTTTCCAAAGGGTTATGGGTGCATGGGTCACACCCTGCTGTTCTGTACTATTCCATTTTGTATATGGTAGACATAGACTTCCCCTGGTGGCTAAGACGGTAAAAGCATCTGCCTACAATGCGGGAGACCTAGGTTCAATCCCTGGGTTGGGAAGATCTCCTGGAGAAGGAAATGGCAACCCACTCCAGTATTCTTGCCTGTAAATCTCTTGGACGGAGGAGCCTGGCAGGCTGCAGTCCGTGGGGTCCCAAAGAGTTGGACATGACTGAGCCGACAACATGACTGAGTGACATTTACTTTACTAGACATCTATCTAACAAAATGGTTTTTTTTTTTTTAAGTCTCATAAGGAAACATGCACAGCTTCTTAACCACTATAATGAGGGCCTAAGAGTAAAGAAAAGTTTAGAAAGACTAAACTTCTCTCAAGATTAAAAAGAGCAGTTTAGTAAAAACACTCAAAATTATACAAACATGAAATTAAATACAATGATTTCATTATCCTTGACAACAACAAAATACCCTTCATTAGCAGACCATCCGGATGCTCATCTTGCCACCATACCTTTCATTCCTATCTGTACAGATACCAAGATAGAGGATAGCAATCCATACAGATAAAAAAGCTGGCCCTTCCCTGAGATAATACTGAGATAGACTAGAATATGGCAAGCGATAGCAAGATAAACAGCTGGAATGCCAAGTAAAACATCACAGGGCTGCATATGAGTGAGGCCAACCATGGCACGTAGGGTACAGACTTTCTACCTCCTCAAAAGCATTGTAAATAATCAGTAATGGGTGTGTGTGTGTGTGTGGCCTTTTAAAGAACATGTCTTGTAGTATAGATAAGATGAAAGCCTAAATTAATACAAAAATAAATTTTTTATCATATCTGTTTTCCTAACTAGCAAAGCCAGTCTTTAGAGAAATATACTTCTTAATGTGTCTATGAAACTACAGATGAATGGACTATACACAAATACACAGTTATTTTACATTAAAAATGAAGAATAAGACATATTCAATGTAAACCTCATGTTGAAATAAATGCAATGAAAATTTGGGAGAAAAAAGTAGAGCTTTTATGAAACAGTACGGAGGGCTCTCAGGTGTAACTGAAACTCAACTGTATAATAAAAAGAGGTTTAAAACTATTCTGGCTTAAGGCTTTTTACACATCATTAATATCTACCACTTCAAGTCACTTCAAATTAGGCATCCCAGCAGTTAAATTCATAGTTTCCTTGCTTCATGAAAAGAATAAAAAATGTGAGAGAAAAAAAAAGTTTAAAAATACAGCAGTTCAGTACTGAAATACAGAAATCTGGAACAAGAAACCTAACAGATTATAGAAAGATATAGAAAGAACCAGGCATCCTGAGCACAGAAGACTTTCTCTGTCCCGTTTCTTTTGTAGGAAACAGGCCTCAGCCTCCAAGACCTTCACTGAGTTCCAAAGAAAGTAAGATATTGCTAAGTCGTGTCCAACTCTTGTGATCCCATGGACTATAGCCTGCAAGGCTCCTCTGTCCATGGGATTCTTCAGGCAAGAATACTGGAATGGTTGCCATTTCCTTCTTCTGGGGACCTTCCCTCCCCAAGAAATGAACCCAGGTCTCCAGCATTGAGGACAGATGCTTTACCAACTGAGCTTTAAAACAGTTGCTAGTCAGGGAAGGGAGAGGATGCAGAGAAAAGGTAGCAGCAGTCAAGAAACAATAGTGCAGCCTTGGGACAGGATTCTGGTTCCCCTCAAGGGATGCACATAGCAGTATCTTTGAGCTCTTCTGCAGAGCTAAAACACCCAACAAATGGAAGATGTTAACTACTTGATGAAGCATTCTTCATTCCAGAAAAAAGGCCACAGTTTAATAATCTCAGAATCTCCTCAGGACACCACCTGAGGCCAGATTAAAATACACAGGCCTTTTAGTTCTTGACCTGCAGGTCAAGGAGCAACAGTTAGAACTGGAAATGGAACAACAGACTGGTTCCAAATTTGGAAAAGAATATGTCAATGCTGTATATTATCACCCTACTTATATAATTTATATGCAGAGCACATCATGTGAAATGCCTGGCTGGATGAAGCATAAACTGGAATCAAGACCACAGGAAGAAATATCAGTAACCTCAGATATGAAAATGACATCACTCTTATGGCAGAGAATGAAGAACTAAAGAGTCTCTTGATGAAGTTGAAAGAGGAAAGTGAAAAAGCTGGCTTAAAACATCATTCAAAAAACAAAGATCATGGCATCGGGCCCCATCACTTTGAGGCAAATAGATGGGAAAACAGTGGAAACAGTGAGAGACTATTTTCTTGGGCTCCAAAATCACTGCAGATGATGACTGAAGCCATGAAATTAAAAGACGCTTGCTCCTTGGAAGAAAAGCTATGACCAACCTAGATAGCATATGAAAAAACAGAGACATTAATTTGCCTACAAAGGTCCATCCAGTCAAAGCTATGGTTTTTCCAGGAATCATGTATGGATGTGAGAGTTGAATCATAAAGAAGGCTGAGCACCGAAGAACTGATGCTTTTGAAATGTGGTGTTGGAGAAGACTCTTGAGAGTCCCTTGGACTACAAGGAGGTCAAACCAGTCAATCCTGAAGGAAATCAATCCTGAATATTCATCGGAAGGACTGATGCTGAAGCTTCACTATTTTGGCCACTTGATGTTGTAAAGACGATTCATTAGGAAAGACCCTGATGGTGGGAAAGATTGAAGGTAGGAGAAGGAGGGGATGACAGAGGATGAGATGGTTGGATGGCATCACTGACTCAATGGACATGAGATTGAGCAAGCTCCAGGAGATGGTGAAGGACAGGGAAACCTGGCATGCTGCAGAGCATGGGGTTGCAAAAAGTCAGATAGGACTTAGTGACTGAACAACAAGGCCCTTTATACACCGGGATCCTTATCAGCAACTGCACCCTTAAACCACTGCTATAAAACTCCTCACCTGGGACTTCCTTAATGGTCCAGTAGTTAAGATTCAGCACTTCTGACGGAGGAAACAGAACAGGCTCTATCTTGAAAGCAGGACTCCATCCTGGGTGGGACTGTGGACTTTGATCTATATGCCCAGTATCTATAGAAACGACATACCAACTGGAAAACCAGACCCCCATCTCCTAAAAGAATACCCAAATTATCTGCGTAACTGAATAGAATCATACATTCTGTTATGCTTATTGGAATATGACCACAGGCCTATTGATAAGTGTCCACTGTTAACTACCTAGGCTTAAGGCATATGATCCAGGTTAACTTTGATTGTATCTTTCTCTTTCCTTTGTTCAGACTAGTTTCAGGGAACATCATACACTTAAGGTATATAAGATTTTCACAAAAACTAGTTGGGGTTCTTGACTAGAGGAGACTCTGCCTTAGGCCTGCTGGTGTAATAAACTATACTCCACTATCTGCATTGTCTTTCTGAGTGAGTTTGTTTCCTGAAACATGTAGCGATAACACTTCCAATGCGAGGGACATGGCTTAGATCCCTGGTCAAGGAGCTAAGATTTTGCATGCCATGAGGCATGGCCTATAAATAAATAAAATGTTAAAAAAAAATGAACACCTCCTCACAAAAACATCTACCCAGATTGGGACACACAATTTTTCAGGGCATGGGCCCACTGTTTCCCCGTTGCCTGGCAAAGCAATAAAGCTATTCATTTCTACTTCACTCCAGGGGATCTCACCAACCCAGGGATCTAACCCTCCTCTCTTGGGTCTCCTGCATTGGTAGGCATTTTCTTTACCACTGCACCACCTGGAAAGCTCTTTGACATCAACAGTGAATTGAAATTCTGTGGCTCTACAGATGTCATCTCACTTCTATAATTTTCAGCTTTGTGAAGATTAGTAATGGTTGAAGACGTATAAAATTGTAAGCAGTGTTGAACACAGAGGATGAGTTTCCATATGGTGGTGACAAGACTCATGGGAGATGAGACATCACTAGCTGACTCTGAGTTAGAGCTGTTGACTAAAAAGATACACAATGTCAGAAGTGCAAATTAAGTTTTACTGGGGGCAAAATGAGGACTTCAGGCTGGAAGACAGCATCTCAGAGAGCTCTGTGGTGGGGGGGAAGGTCAATATATATGATTTTAGTGAAGGGAAGTTCAATGCAGTCAAGTACTTATTTTACAAAAGGTTTTCTGCTAGTCATCAGGAGCTGACATCATCATGAATGGATTTAGTGCTTTCCTAGATATAAGGAGATGCAAGGATTGGGACCATGAAATCAGTTCATGAAAATATATAAGTATTAATATCTAAAGTCCTGTTCCACCAATTTCCTGGAGCACAAAGTGCTTCATTCTCTACCCAGAACTCCCTTCAGGGCATGTGGAAGATCACCAACTGTGGCAGAACAGGATTCAGTCTCTGCAGAGGCAGATGGCAAATGCCCTTCAGTTCAGTTCAGTTCAGTTCAGTCGCTCAGTGGAATCCAATTCTTTGCGACCCCATGAATCGCAGTGCGCCAGGCTTCCCTGTCCATCACCAACTCCCAGAGTTCACTCAGACTCATGTCCATCGAGTCAGTGATGCCATCCAGCCATCTCATCCTCGGCCGTCCCCTTCTCCTCCTGCCCCCAATCCCTCCCAGCATCAAAGTCTTTTCCAGTGAGTCAACTCTTCACATGAGGTGGCCAAAGTACTGGAGTTTCAGCTTTAGCATCATTCCCTCCAAAGAAATCCCAGGGCTGTTCTCCTTCAGAATGAACTGGTTGGATCTCCTTGCAGTCCAAGGGACTCTCAAGAGTCTTCTCCAACACCACAGTTCAAAAGCATCAATTCTTTGGCACACTGCCTTCTTCACAGTCCAACTCTCACATCCATACATGACTACTGGAAAAACCATAGCCTTGACTAGATGGACCTTTGTTGGCAAAGTAATGTCTCTGCTTTTGAATATGCTATCTAGTTTGGTCATAACTTTTCTTCCAAGGAGTAAGCATCTTTTAATTTCATGGCTTGGAAAGTGCAAATGTGTAGTTGACAGGCTTTTGAAAAGAAGGAATCTCCATGTTGAAAAGGAAATGGGAAACTCATAATAATTCATTCTACTGAGATTTTGGGAGATAGTTTGTAATTTAAATTTATAGGTGACATATATGTGCGACAAAATTCATATTTTACGGCAAGAAAAATTTAAACACAAAAATTTTTCTCTGCCCTTTGGCCTCCTCTCTCCCTTCAGTGTGTACTTTGTACCTATATGATGCATGGATCAAATCTCCCCCAATAGAGGAATACTTGCTCAACCACAAAGAGCAACATTCTTCCAGAATCTACAAGACAAAGTGAAAAACTAACCTTCCTTCTTGATCTTGTAAGGGTTCACATAATCTACCAGGACAATGCCTAGATCTGGATTATGTAAACTGTCAATAAAATATATCCTTTAATGTACAGCTCTCTATCTTAAAAAATTTACATAACTGTGCCTTGATTTTCAACTGGCACAACAGTGCCCAGAGCATTCTGAAATGCTCTTCCCAGGTTATAATTCTCATATTTTGTTTGAACAAAATTTTATAATTTTTTCTTAGATTGACTGATTAAGTTTTGTTTACAGAGCATGTTATATTTTGGTCTGTGTTAGCATATGTCCACACAGATTTCTATGCAATGGGCTATTATTTGAGTATGGAGGAAAGTTAAGCATAAATCCTGATAACCAAAACTGTTTTCCAGCATGAATTTATCTTCTCAAAAAATGTATAGATATATGGCCCAGATTATGGCAATGGGCATAGGTCATTTTGATCTGTGATGCTTAAGGAAACAGAGACATTTTCAGAAACATTTGGGAGTCAAGGAAATAATCACAAACATTATTGTGATATAAATCATGGGAATTTTTGTTTATACCATCAGAAAGATATAGGGAAGTTTATTTGTGAACACCTGGAAGACAACCAAGAAAAATGGAAAAAGAAAATGAAGACATGAAATTATTTCTTCAATGTAGATTTTGTTGCTGAGAGTTTCAATTAAGGAAGAGAATGCAATAGGTGGATTTAGTGACTGTTAAAAGTTTTTAATACAGGCCTCAAGGCATCTTACTGAATATTTAACTAAATTGGCTTGAAAATGAACACTATCACCTCATAGAAATTAGAAGCTTGGCTGAAAGAAGATAAACTACAAATGCTGATCAAACCAAGGTAAATGAAGTGATTAAAACTGTAGACACTTAAGTCAATATTTGGCTTATTTTCCCTGCAAATGTTTTCTCTTACAAATGTAGTGATGGTATGTCCACATGGGTGATATTCCCTGCTCTTTTAAAACAAATGTCTTACAAGAAGAGATGATACACAGATTACAGTAGATGCAATCACAGTTTCTTTTTGTTATAGCGAGGAGGAAGTTCATACCAAGTAAGCAAAGAGCAGGTATAGACAAGAACAGGAAGGAAAACACATCCCCAAAATGACATATACAGTTTATCAGGATAAATACAGAAATGTGTCAAGAAGAGCCAGGAGTGGAATTGGCAGCCGCTCTCTTCTCTGCAGATGTGGTCAAATCAAACCTATTTCTAAATTCAGAAATGTAACTGAGCAGGACCCTTCCTGGGACAGCCTCTTGCCCCATATCCTCTGCTTTAATCCTTTCTGAAATACCTAGACAGCAGATGATGCACATTTCCTGAGCTACTTTACAAATGCTAAATGGAAGTGGAGTCACTCAGTCGTGTCCAACTCTTGGCGACCCCATGGACTGCAGCCTACCAGGCTCCTCCATCCATGGGATTTTCCAGGCAAGAGTACTGGAGTGGGGTGCCATTGCCTTCTAAAACCCCCATCAACTGAAAGACCCTAAGGGCTTGATGACCTTGAGTTCAAATCCCTAGGTCTACTAGAATCTAAGGATTAATCATGTTAACTCTGTGACATGGTCCTGTTACCTAAACACCAACCAATCAGAGGACTATTCATGAGCTGATCACAAACCCTGAAATTCCCCTTCCTCACCTTGACTAAAAATGCTTTCCTGAAACCCATTGGGTGGGGGTGAGGGGGGCGTTGAGCTTTTTGAGCACTAGCTGTCCCAGACAACTGATATGCCTTATAATAAATACTGCATTTCCTTGACTGCAACCCAGTGCCAGCAGATTGACTTTATTGGGCATGGGTGAGTAGACTCGAGTTTGGTTTGGTAACAAAATTAGCTGTATTCAAGTATATTTAAAATGGCTTAAGTGGCCAAAAATCACAGTTGCTTAAACCACCAGGATTTGGTCCAGGGAAAAAAATTCTGTGAATAATGTAATCATAGAGGAAATAAAAATGTATTTTAAAGGAGGAGGGAGAAAGTGACATCAGCACAGCTGAAAGAGAAGCATTTTCTGGTTGAAGTATAGAGTTCTATCCCATGTACATTCATGATGCATAGCTCCAAACCCTATATTCTGCTTGTGGCCAAGCTGCCTAGAATAAGGAAAGATTTACCTCCATTGAGAGTACCTTGCTGGGGATGGTATCAAAGGGAATGCTGCAAAGTAAGCTGAAGAAGAAATAAAATTTGTATTGCCATTTGAGAAAGTTTAGTAGATATACACTGCCTTTTCTCTAATAAAGCTAAAAGGAAATTATGGTCTAGAGTTGAACTCACTTAAAAGAATTTTTGACACAACTCATTTTTTAACATTATGAAAACAAATGAGGAAATACTAAAAGAGCTATGTGTAGTAACTCTCTAATATTTCTAATCCTAAAAGTTAGGTTAAAAATAATAATTTTATAATCTAACTCCAGTTTTCCCCATCTGCCTTTAAGATAAAGTTTATAAACTGGCAGCTGATGAGTAAGTCTAGCCCGTCCAATATGCAACCAAAGTTTTTTCAAAATAATACATTTTATATCAACATTTAAAAATTGGATTAAAAATCTGTTTTTAATCTTTTATTTGGAATTTTTAAAAAGACTAGGAATCCTAGGACACATCAGCTGAAGTTAAGTTGCTAAAGCCAGCTTTCAATAAAGCAGGCCTCTTACCTCCCAACATTTCCCACCTGAGTCACTTTTTCCTTTTATTTCTACTTCCTGCCCTTGCAGGCATCGGAGATCTTCAGTAATGCAAACTCATGTGCTTATTGATATATTACATTCTTAAAGGAGAAAATAATTTTTCATTTATACTTGATATATAATATATTTTTTTTAAAGTTCTAGTTGCATAGTATGAGGAAATAAACCACAATGAGTTTTCTGTGTGGTCAATGACGACTAGCTGAAGACATCAAGAATGCACCCACATGAGCTGGAGATTTAGGATCTAGGAAAGATGACCTAGGTTCCGCCATCTTTCCAACACTTAAAAGAAGAAAAAATACATCACTGAATCAACAAGCCAAACACTGTACTCTTTTTTTTTATGGTTTATATTAGAGTTTATTCTTAATGTTGTACTAAGAGCTTATGTAGTGCATAAACTTTGTGCTGTACATAAGTGTATAATGATATAAATCCATCATTATACTATTAAGCAGTTTTTCACAGTCCTAAAATTTCCATATGATCTGACTAATCATGACTCCTCTTCCCCTTCTCAAAACCCACTAATCTTGTTTTGTCTTCATAGTTTTGATGTTTCTAGAAGTCTGATAGGTGAAATCATAGAATACATAGCCTTTCGATTGTATTCTATCACTTAGTTATTTAAGATTCCTCCATTCTTTTCATGACCAGAAAATTTATTCATTATCTGAATGCACCACAGGTAATTTATCCACCTACTGGAGGATATCTTGATTTCTTCCAAGTTTTGGCAATTATGATTCAAGCTTCTATAAACATCCATGGGCAAGTTTTGTGTGGGCATATGCTTTCAACTCCTTTAGATAAACACAAAATTGCTGGATCATATGTTAAGAAGATGTTTAGTTTTGTAAACAAAGTGACTTCCAAAAGTGACTGTGTCATTTTGCATTCCCAGCAGCAATATATGAGAGTTCCTTTTCTCCACATTCTTAACAGAATTTGACCTTTACTGGATATGGCTATTTTCATAGATATGTAGTGTGTGCATGCTCAGCCATGTCTGACTCTTTGAAGCCTCATGGACTGTAGCCTATCCGGCTCCTCTGTCCTTGGAATTTTCCAGGCAAGAATAGTGGAATGGGTTGCCACTTCCTACTCCAGGGCATCTTCCTGACTCAGAGATCAAACTTGTACTCTTTCAAAGTAGGGATGGATGTCAATTTCCTTTGTATCACCTGCTACTTAACTACTCTGCTCGACCAAATTTCTGGGTTTTTTAACTTGTTAAATATAAGTTACTTTAAATCCTAAAAGGCCAAAACAACAAAGGGTTTTATAAGGGTAAGACTCTGGCAAGAAGTAAAATATATCTGGGGCTTCCCTGGTGGCTCAGATGGTAAAGAATCCACCTGGGTTTGATCCCTGGGATGGGAAGATCCTCTGGAGGAGGGCATGGCAATCCACTCTAGTATTCTTGCCTGGAAAATCCCATGGACAGAGGAGCCTGGTAGGCCACAGGCTTTTTCTATGGGGTTGTAAAGAGTCAGACACAACTCAGCAACTAAGCACTATTTAAAAATATCTGGAAAACTGAAAAGCCAGGTGGAAAAATGACAACAGCTTGGAGAGTAAAGCAGGACTCTCAGAATCCATTTAGCCTAAACATTCCTCAGCGTCTGTCCTGCAATATAACCAAACCCTGCTCAGTTAATCAGAGGTGATTAAAATTATGAGTGGCCCACCTGGCTTATCTACATCATACCCTGCCGCTCTGTACAGCAAGTCCTAATCGGTCTATCCCAGGTCTATGCCACGGTTGGGTTTGCAACTCCAAGCTGCTGGCATTCATTCTGCCAGTGACTTCTGAGACCACTCAAGAGAATGCAACCATGAAACAGTCCATCACTGAAGTTGCCAGAGGGAAATAAAAACTTCACTGGCCTGATTCTAGGAGCCGTCCCGGCAGTTGTCCCTAAGTCAGGGTAACAGGGCAGGTGTGACAGAATCTGGAGCTAGAAGCTGCCTGGAATGCTCTGGCAAGCTCCCTTGCACTCAGTTGCCTTCGGCACCCTTCCCAATGAAGGCCCAAATGTCCCTATTAGGTGCTAACAAAGAGCAAGCTGAGCAAATACATCAGGCTGAGGGCTCTGCTGGGAAAAGAGGTGCTTTCATATCGATGCAAGCCCTGGAGCTGTTAAAGTCAAGCACTAGGTACTCTCACGGCAAGTACGCTGAGTATGAGGATTGCTGCCTCTGCTCTGCCAGAGGGCCAGGAGTCAGAGGGAACAATGATAGATAGCCCAGACTCAGAGGTAGTTCGATAGCAGAGAGAACTCTTTCCTGCTCTGTTCAGTGGTAAAGAATCTGCTTGCCAATGAAGGAGACCTGGGTTTGATCCCTGGGTGGGGAAGATCCCCTGCAGGAGGAAATGGCAACCCACTCCAGTATTCTTGCCTGAAAAATCCCATGGACAGAGGAGCCTGGGAGGCTACAGTCCACAGGGTCGCAAAGAATAGGACACAACTGAGCATGCACACATGCAAAATATAGTAACTATGTAAGTATACAGTAATATGAATGAATTCAGTTTGCTGTATTTGTGATATCATCCATTTTTGTTAGAATGAGACTTTTTTACTTTCTTTATTCTCACAACATGGGTGCATATCTCTGGGCAAATACTGTTCTTTATCAGCCATATATAGAGAAAATAAATAATACATCACAAAGAACAACTTCAAGGCAAATACCAATGTTTGTCCTTGTCTACAGAATATTTTAGCAATTACCTGATGCTGATTAGAAACCTAAAATGTGCTATATACCTATATGATGGATAAAAAGAAATATTAGGAAAACTCAAGAGATGCTGAAGAAGAAATTCATAGGGCCTGGACTCCATCTTAGGCCTATTCATGCTGATCATGCTCAGCCACCTTTCCAATGGACTCTGAACTCTGTGTTTAGTGCCTATGAAAACAACAACAGAAGGATAAGACCCCCTCCAGACAGGAGAACCTTGAAGATCGTATCTCGGTTACTCATCGCCCAAGAGAAAACATTCACTAATCACGCCTTCCTCCAGACAGGCCATAAATTTTTCTATATCTATCGGAGTGTAACCTTAAGGTTTATTGATTATTGGCTAATTGTTTGACTGTTTGAGCACATGAGCACATAGCATGTGAATGATGGGGTTGTTGGGATTGTATTTTCCTTGGTTTATGTAAGTCTCAAGGAATTTTGGGTGGTGGGTTCAGATACGTACACATGGGGTATAAAAGATTTTCACAAATGCTGGTCGGGGTCCTTGGCTAAGAGGAGACTCTGCCTTGGGCCCGCTGGTGTAATAAACCGCACTCCACTATCTGCATTGTCCTGCTGAGTGAGTTTGTTTCCCGGAACATGTGGCTACAACAATGCTTTATAGGAAAACCAACTTTAGTCAGATTTTCCTTTAGATACTTAACTATTTGGGTAATATTTTTTTTTCTTATGAAATTTCTACAATTAATTTGGCCATTACTTGATAGAGTACTTTAAAATTTCCTAGTGTTTTACAATTATTGCTTATTTTTTCTTTACAACATTCCCGAAAGGTGTAAGCAGTAAAACTTCTCACCAGGAACAGAACAGGAAATTCTAAACTGCCATTAGAAAAGATATTCTTATAAAGTGTTCTGGGTGGCAAACAGAGTAAGAAAATCAGCTGCTTATGCGTTTTACCAGGTTAATTTGGAGTAAAGTCTGCCAACATTTATTTAAACTCAGCTGTTACATTAATTTTCCCTGGTTTAATTATGATGAATTATAACAAACCCTGGCAAGGAACTAGAGTTTAATACAGGGGTCCTAAGACTGAGTCCAGAGCTAGAAGGACCTATAGAGGTCATTAACTCCAGAATAGCTCTGAAAGGCAAGCCATCTCTGATAGATGGGAATTGATTTTAAAATTTTCCAAATAACACCCTTTCTTCAAACTTTTCCAATTTAATGAACCTGGGTCTCCCGCATTGGAGGCAGATGCTTTAACATCTGAGCTACCAGGGAAGATGACTTTTGGTATAGAAATATTATTTTCCTATAGTCCATTCTAAAGGAAGTCAGTCTTGAATATTCAATCGGAAGGACTGATGCTGAAGCTGAAACTTCAATACTTTGGCCACCTGATGCAAAGAACTGAATTATTTGAAAAGATTCTGATACTGGGAAAAATTGAAGGTGAGAGGAGAAGCGGATGGCAGAAGATGAGATGGTTGGATGGCATCACCAACTCCATGGACATGAGTTTGAGTAAACTCTGGGAGCTGGTGATGGACACGGGAGGCCTGGCTGCTACTGTCCATGAGGTCGCAAAGAATCGGACATGACTGAACTACTGAACTGAACTGATAGCCAATCATTATTCAGGCTTTAGAATAAGCCTATTTCCTCTGGTTCATACCACATAGGAAACGGAGAAATTTGGTTACAAATTTATAATAAACTTAAAAAGAAATATTAGCACATTCCACAGCTACTTACTTTGCAGTGGATATGCTTGCTGTTTATACCACATGACCTTAACTGAGCTTTTTATTTTGCACTTCTAGGCTCAGTGGGGACTGATTAAGACAGTTTCTACATATTATACCATAGCATAGACAGTCTTTAAAAAGAGCAGCAATAGAGATCAACAAAAGTTAATTAAATTTTGAACCAAAAAAAAAGTCACAATGACACCATTACAATACAATGATTTCAACAAGCATGAGTCTTTACCCTTAATACTGAGAAGTGGATGCTTCATGGAAAAGGGAAAAAAAAATAGTTTCTGCCTAGAAGAAGATTAAAATATATTATGGAAATAAAACCACATTTTAAATATTCAAACAACTGAAAACAATATAAGAAAAATGCAACCTGTGTGGTTTAGACAGAATTAAGAGAATGGTGATGTGAAGTAAGAAAGACTCTTAATGAAGAGATGGGATTGAACTAAAACTTCAAAGAGGAGTCTATATAACCAGAAAAGAAGGAAAACACATTCTCAATAAAGGAAGCAACACTTTTATAAAAACTACGTAATCAGAGTGGTCTATTCTTAGGTTAGTGATAGAAAATACCTACATAAAATAATTCATACAGTGCAGCAAAGATTAACTTGAATAACAAAGGAAAGATTATCATTTGATCTCATGTAAAGGACATAATTGTTCCATGTGAAAATTTTGATCTGTCTTAGAGATTAATATAAAAAGGCAAGACAATGATCAATGATGTGCAACATCAGTAATTTAATGAATAATAAAGACACAAATAGGTCCACTGAGAAACAGAGATGAGATAATATAAAGGAGATGATTTGATGGAAAAATATTTTAAGACACAAGAGAGGAAAACAAAATTATATTTTTAAAAGTCTGTTAAGGGAAATTTTTAATGAATAAAGAGAAATGAAGATAACTATTACCATTATCTATATAATCTATTACCATAAACTATTACCAATTACCCAAATTGAACATCTTTTTATAGAATAAATCTATCCTCTTTCCATCTATCATAAAATTGTCTCTTTAAGCTCCTCTCTAATATTTGCTTCTTGATTCTCTTATTTTAGGAGCTTCTCTACAAACTCTCCCTGGTGTTGTTTATTTATTCACTGGATTCAACTCTTTTGAGCATATGCACTTATGAAAAATAAACATGGGCCTCAGATTTACTTTTCTGGTACTGAACTTCTGGCTGAATGCTGCCAATAGATGTTTCACAGACCATCTCCAATATTCACTCCATCAAAAAGAGAATTCCAGGATTGCCCTTACAGTCTGGTGGTTAAGACTCCATGCCCCCAAAACAGGGGACATGGATTCAATCCCATCAGGGAAAGAAGATTCTGCATACCCCATAGTGTGGTCAAAAATACAAATTGATTAATTAATTATTTTTAAAAGAAAGAGAAATTTCTACATTTCCCCCAAACCCAGAGCCTCTACAGCATACCTCCATGTCTTCTAATCTGATGCCATCAAATAATTTAAGTCTACTTCTCATCCTATATTCCTTACAGCAGCCTCTCACTTAATCTTTCTGGCTCGAACTTTTCCCATCTTTATATTTAAACCATAAGTTTGATCAAGTTACTTCACTACTACAAAATTTAGTGAGGTTTTTTTTTGGGGGGTGCTCTAGAACTGTGATTTAGATGATAAAGAATCCACCTGCAATATGGGAGATGGGAATTCGATCCCTGGGTTGGGAAGATCCCCTGGAGAAAGAATGGCTACCTACTCCTGTATTCTTGCCTGGAGAATTCCATGGACAGAGGCGTCTGGTGGGTTACAGTCCACGGGGTTGCAAAATGTCAGACAACATTGAACCACTAACATTTTTACTTTCACTAGAACATATGTTCTAGTAACATCCAAGATTTCTTTCTCCCTTTTCCACTTTTTCTCTCCAGAGACTCTACAATCTTCGTGTTTTTTCATTTCCAGAATATTATCTGGAAATATCTCTCCAATCTGAAGGCATGGCTACAGATATCTGTCCATATCTAAAAACCTTCTTTTTCCTTGCAAATTTTTCTATTTTTTAGAAGGCATCTTCTCCTTCAACCTCTCACATAGGTTTAATGAGCAACTCCTCTAAATGACTGCTACACTTCCCTCTAGCTCTGCTGGCAATTTGAGTGACCATTATACTGGCGTATTGTTCTACTGTGACCTTATCAGACTGTCAGACTGCAGGTCCACAAGTTTCAGCCACATAACTGTTCAATTAATATTATGATATTTTAATTGAGATCTTTCTGTAACCTAGAGAAAAATTTTAATTTCCTGGAAGTAATTGCCAAAGTAAGAAATGATGAGTACTTATCCAATTTTTTATGAACCTGTACATTTCTTTGCTTGTGAGATTCTTCTTACTCTTCCTATCACAATCTGAACAGTGTCAGCTCATTAGGCACCAAAAGATAAAAATAAAAATAAATCAACCTAATTACATGGGAGAAGGGAATGGCAACCCACTCTGATATTGTTGCCTGGAGAATTCCATGGACAGAAGAGCTGCAGTCCATGGGGTTGCAAGAGTCAGACATGATTGAGTGAATAAACCATAACACCAGCATTATAAAGGAAGAAAAAATAATAAAATTGAGCACCACTGCAGTGCTAGCCACACAGCAGCTACTCTATTCGTGTTGTTTACAAAGATTTCCAATATAACTAGTTAATATAACTACATTAGGAAAGAGTATTTGGATAAAGTAGAATAAAAGACTTCAACATAGTTCAGGGTTTTTATGAAAACTGAATGTTCCACAGTAGCAGTTCAGACACTGGAATGAGACAGAACAACTGATACCTAACATTTCAAGATTTACATACCTCATATGGCTGTCACAAAAATTAAATGAAATAACACAGGCAGAAAAGCTCATATGTAATTACCTATTTTGATCATTACAATGATTATGATTGCATTATATATAAACTAGACAACAGAGGGAAGAGCTTGGACTGGGGAATCAGAAAGGTCCAAGTTTAAATATTTGCCAGATGTGTGACCTAGGATAGTTAATTAACGTCACTGAATTTTCTTCCTTTTTAACTACAGTGATAACTAAAATTAGACACAACCTCATACTTTTAAAATGAGACAGACATAGCAACTAGAATGAAAAGTGGCATACAGAAAATATTAAAATAGTTGCTTCTTTTCTCCTATGTAAAAGGCCAATTTTTCACTTTTATTTTTAATAGTTTAAGTTTTCAAAGATACAAAATATTCTCTAATTATATTAGAAATTAGTAGCCTATTAACAGAGAATAGAGATTTCTCAGTGTCACTTAGACCAGAGAATAGTGTTTAGAATAGTGTTTAAGGTTTGATTTTTCTAAAATTAATAATAAGCAAAAATCTGGGGGACACAGAATCATTGCACAAGAGATTTTAAAGTATATCCCCCACAATTATACATGAGTAGCCCCAAGGTCCTTAAAATTCCAGTAATTTTTGTCTCCTTCCCACAAATTTAAAAAATTTAAAAATGAACAAACAAATAATGAAAACCCATTATCCTTATTATCACCTAACTGACAATGTTTTTCCACTAATATCTAGATTTACTTTGAGAGATGTCTTTTAAACAGAAAACCCTTACTGTTCTAATCCTGCTCTTGGTTGGGATTTACAGCCCTGATATTAATGATATTCATTAATTCTGAAGGGATAAAGAGACAAGTGAGAAATATAAGAAGCAGTGAATGAAAGGGAAAAAGAACTCCTTTATTAAGCTCACTCATTTTTACCAATGTTCTCTAAATTTATTTGCATGATCTATAAATTTCTAGTTATTACACATTATTTGTAATAGAGGGAAAACAATGGTAATATCCATTTTTATTTATGATTTTAGATGCTATGAAGAATTCAGAATGTCTTAAACAAGCCACATGTGTCTTCCCTCAGTGAAATCAGTGCTTTGAGAGGATTAAATACTGTTTTTTTTTAAACCAATTCTGAGGATACATAAATATTTAATTCCTAGACAACCTTTCTAGAGAGGCTAAAAGAGACCTCTCTCACTCTCCCTGATTTGTGTGTGTGTTTTTTAATTGAGGTCAATTTACTGGAAAAAAAAAAAATGGAAAAGAACAGAGAGTTTTTCATTTCTCCCTCCACAAGGTACTTTCTTCAATACCTCTTCTCCTACAAATCTCATTTATAAAAGTTGGAAAAAATAATTTTGATTAATGACCTAATTTGAAGCAAAATGAGTTTGATTAATCAACATTATCCTATGCAGTATCACTTTTAGAGCAAGATCCTTTCATGACAGTTCATAGGAATTTGCAATCTTTAGGTACCTGTTAATCTTCCTAAATATACCAACTGTAAGTTTTTCATAATTCATTGATTTAAAAGTATTTTGCACAGTTTTTGAGAGGAGTAGATTAACATGAAATTTCTCAGTAATATTGCCTTTCTCACAAGCTATAACTTTTGTAGAGTTGATTCTGATTCTGTTTCTTCTATGCATATTGAGTATTAGCATGAATACAGTTAGATCCAACTGAAAAATGCCATCTGCTGCGTAATCACGAATTTTGTTATCCTCTTGCAGTTTTCAGGTTACTCTCTTTGTGTTTGGATTTCAACAATTTGATATGTTTACTTATGATTGACTAATAATCAATCAAAAATTACCTAACAAACCTTGAACTATTAAATCTCTCAGTCTTTGCCAAAGGGCTTATGTGCGCTTACTGAGACACATTTTCAACGTCCTGTCAGAGAGTTTCCAACTCTGCCTTAGTCTTCATTTTCTACTTGTATACAGGGCCACAAGGTAAGCAAAAGGTGAAAGATTAGTGTCTTTCTCAACTCTTTCCTGGGCATGAGCATAAGTCTGCCTATGTAAGTGTCCTTCTAGATTCCCAGATACATGTCAGAAGATTTTTCCAAAATTTTATTTTGCCAATATTTCCTTTAAGTTCTTTTTTTTTTTTCTTTTTGGTAAGCTTCTTATTAGTCCCAACTGATATAACTTCCTTGCTGCTACTGCTGCTAAGTTGCTTCAGTCGTGTCCGACTCTGTGCGACCCCATAGATGGCAGCCCACCAGGTCCACCATCTCTGGGATTCTCCAGGCAAGAACACTGGAGTGGGTTGCCATTTCCTTCTCTGATGCATGAAAAGTGAAAAGTGAAAGTGAAGTCGCTAAGTTGTGTCCGACTCTGTGCGACCCCATGGACTGCAGCCCACCAGACTCCTCTGTCCATGGGATTCTCCAGGCAAGAGTACTGGAGTGGGGTGCCATTGCCTTCTCCGATAACTTCCTTAGGCAACTGCAGTTGAACTAGTTGCCGCTGATTGCTTCTGACAAACACCCAAAGAATAAGGCTGAAGACAGAATATGGCTGCCTGTACTGAGTTAGGCCAGAGATCGGTGCTAACAATGGGAGGTTTTTAGGAAACTGTTATGTGGGTCAAATAGAGACGATGAAGCTTTTCGTAAGCTCCAAGTCTAGTCTGCTCATTCGGTGACTACCACTCCACTGTTTTTCACAGCTACTGGGCTTGTAATGCTTTTGTTTTCAATGTCACTGCAGATCTGAGAAGAGGGAGTTGGGAAAAACGCAAGTTCAAACATGAGAAAGTTTGCTAACTTACTGAGATTCTGTTCTTTTTCTAGATTAAGTACTCCTTAGAGTGTTGTAAGCCTTTGATTAATTTCCAGAATTCTAAAAGAGTTAATTAGAACAATGTTTTCATTCTCATAATTTCTTTCATTGGGTAATGGATTTGCTGGAGTCATTACTCTATCATTCTGGAGTTTATCAGTTTAGATAGTAGGGTTTTTTTACTTTTAGTTCTATGTAATTCTTCTTATCTTCCTCAAACATTTATAGAGATACTACTAAACTGTCCTTAGCTTTGTGGTTTGAATACAAAATCAGTAAAAACAACAAGTCTCAAATTGCTTATAATGTTATCATGAATCCCTGTTTGTTGAAAAAAAAAATGGACTAGTAGCTATAAAAATATAGAAGTGATGATGATCCTTATAATAATCTTCAATTTTACATTTTAAAGATCTGAGCACTATGGGTTCCATGATTTTGACCAAATCACAAATCCAGGATCTGTTAGCAAAAATGGAATTTCTCATTCTCAATCAAGTGATTATTCCTTTCCACCTGTCATGTCAATTTCAAAATCACTGAGTTAATTAACAATTTTATTAAACATTGGAGACATCTTAAATTAACTGTCTTAGAGCACAAAAAAGGTAAATACAACTGAAAATAATGAATTTTAATTCATGAATTTATGTGCTTAATTGTTCAATTGTGTCCTATTCTTTGAGACCCCATGGACTGTAGCCCACCAGACCCCTCTGCCTATGGAACTTCCCAGGCAAGAGTGCTGGAGTGGTTGCCTTTTCCTACTCTAGAAGATCTTCCTGACCCAGGGATTAAGCCTGCATCTCCTGCACTGGCAGGTGGATTCTTTACCACTGACACCATCTGGGAATCCAATGAATTTATAATCTAATAAATAATCAGGATTTACACAGAAAAAAATAGAAATATGATTAAAATGTTCCAGACTCTATTTATATAAGCATTTAACTATTTAAATTAACAGCGGTCCCCCCCAAGTGATTGGCATAATGATTATAGCCATAATGAAATACTCAGGAAAATATATATACATACAGCGAACTCGTGAATTTGGACTATAAAGGACACCTCAGTTTAATTCATGACAGCTATCTTACCCAAAGCAAGTCTTTCCCAACTTCTTTAGCCAGAGTCATGCTCCCATAGCACTTTAATCATAATTTTCTTATACTATTTACCAATGTAATTCATCTCTTTATCTACCTGCCTCTCCACTAAACATGATAACCTCTGAACACAGATACTGCTATTGTGAACCCCCAAGATCTAAAAGATACAAATTATATTCATTTAACAATTGCTCCTTAAATGAATGAATGAAATCATGCTTGAATTTACCTTCCACTGTGCATGGGCAAATAGAGATTCAGAATGGATAGGATAGCATAAACTTTATTCTATGTGAATGTGAATTCTGGTGAATGTGCGCATATTTAGGTCAACGGACTGTGTCTATTGACGTGCAAGAGGAAAAACTGAGTTCAGCTACCTGAGGTACAGGGATAATTTTTTCAAAATCTGGGAAATTCTTTCCTGAGATAAACACAAGTACCAAAACTTTGCTTCATAGAGTCTAGGAATGAATAAACACGATTCACATTTGGTAACTCAGTTCCCACCTTTGCAGAAAGAGTAAGCCAGGAAAAGCCAGCATGGATGAAGAAAAATCTTCCTCCTTATTATGCTCTCATTAGCTATGCTTTGAAGAGCTCTTAGGCCATTCGCTTTATACCAAAATTTAAAGAAAAGAGAGAGAGAGATAATCTTAGGGGATGGTACATAACCACTTCTAATTATTTTTAAATTTGGTGTTACCAGCAGTGGATGCAAAGTCTTTCCTCTTGGCAGAAATAGAGGCAAAGAATTTCATTGTTGTGAATTATCCACTGCAGAAACTATTCTGTTCATATCCATAATTTACCATAATAAAAAAGATATGTCCCTAAGTAGCAAAAGCAGACATAAAACTTATGAAGTTATATGTAGTAGATGTGGGTACAATGAAAAGAAGGGTCAAAAATAGAATATTCTTACAAAGAGCAGAATTATTCCCTCAGTTACTATGTGAATCTCATTTTCAAATGTAAGGATGAATTTTAAAATGAGTATTTTTACTTCTATGATAAGCCCTTTAAGAAATAGTATTTTGTGAAAAATCCATGAGGACTGTATGTACAGTCATAAAGCTAAATCATGTTATATTACCTATATGTTACATCCATTAATTTTTTAAAAACTTCAGGTTCTCTATATCAAACTCTAGGCTATCTCATTAAAATTAGATAATTATAAATTATTTGATATTGTTTTGAGAACACTTACCATTCCAATCTTGCTATTAAATACAATCAAATTTTATTATTATTATTATTTTATATTACTGGCATTCCATCTTCAGTCACTGAATTGTTTTTCCTTTAACTTTAATGTTATCCAATAACTGCAACAGACAATGGGGAAAAATAAGTTCCAAAAGTGTTCTCTACTGCTCTTTATGCATATTTTGGAGAAAATAAATGAGTTTGCTGCTTTGCATTCAGTCAAAATAGCTCCAATTTAGGCTATTTTTTAGCAGATGTGTGTATGTGTGATTCCTGAGAATGGTAAAAACAGTTGCACATATATTTATGGCCAACATTTTTACCTCAATACTGACACATGAAAGTATAAAATCAGAAAGCTTTCATTTCTAATGAATGTTGTTTGATGGCTAAAGGGGCCCAATAAATAAATAAATATGCAAGCAAACAAGACCATCCTTTATTTCCTTTAGGGCTCTGTTAGATTGCTTTGATTCATTCTTAAACTAATTCTTTTCTGAAGTTGTCTCCCAAAATCTCTGAACATAAAGAGATGCAAAGTATCATCTGATAAACCATTATCTAAAGGAAGCTGCAGCAAAATGCAGTGTGGTTAGAAACATGGAACTTCAAATGAGGGACTATCAAAATTAAAGTTCCATCAAAATTGAATCTGCTGCTTTAAGATGTTTCATTCTTTCTTGAATCAAACATGTAAATGCTTCTTCCCTGATTCTCCTGTGTTAGAGAGAATTCTCCCTGATTCAGCCATGTTATCTGTTGCTGAAATCCTCCAGACTACAGTAGGTCACTCCTAGAGAAATACTTTTCATTAAAGGAAGGAGGAACAGAGAGAGCGCAAAAGGGAAGAAGGAAGGAACTAGGAGAAGCCAGGACACCAACAAGCAAGCGATGCTTCAGGAAGCTATAATAGCACCTAAGAATGGGCTGAGCTGCAGAGCAGAACATAGTGATTCTTTATACCAGCACTGTCCCAAAGTATAGTAAATAACAATTACTCTTTCAGAACTGCAATAGCTGAAACACTAAAAAGCTGGACAGACATGTTAGCTCTAGAGTATTCTATTTTTTTATATATCTTTACAAATTATATGTATGGATATAATCCTCCCAAACCACGGCCACCACCACCACCACCACCATGACCACCTGTGAGAGTCTCCTGTCTATTTGGGGGCAATGAGAAGCAAAGACACAGTCCAGTGCTGGTACTACTTCATTTGCATCTTTCATATACCAGTGAACCTGATGTCAAAATGAAACTGCACACAAAAGGGCAGTAGTGACTTCATTCCATCTCAACTTTCATTAGTCATCTAAACATCAGAGGTAGGCGGTTAGGTACACGCATGGGCATGAAATAGAAAGAAACTGAAATTTTTGAACACTACAAAGAAACCTTGGTTGTTAGCAGCTTTGTGAGTTGCCTGCTAATATAGAAAGCAATAAGGAAATACACAAACTTGAAAAACAAAATGGAATGGCTTTACTCAGATCACAGACACCTGTGGAAAGCTGAAATGTTAAAAGAAGTCTTTCAGACTAAAGACGGTTGTCTTGCACTTTTACAAAAGAATTTTTCTTGTTTCCCCTGAATTTTTCTGAGAACCAAGCAATAAAATTTGTGTAACTTAGCCAGAATAATTTATTTTCCCATTTCTGTTAGGTTAACATCTTTTAGAGGAAAAAAAACAAAAACAAAACCTGTTTCCCCTCTTCTGTCACCTTTGTGCTGATTTCTCTCATTTAAACAAGAACACACCTGATTAAGGAGCGGATGTCTTGTCCCTGGGTGGTTGGTTTATTTTTACATAACTATTACATTACAGAAAAGAGACTACATTTCCTAATAACTGCACTTTAGTTAAATAATTCTTTGATCTGATCTTTTCCACTTCTTAGAAGTGAACATATCATATTCCATACACAAAACCTTAAACTGCCATTACCAAAATCAGCTGAGAGTTTTACAGGGAAAGACTCTGAGCTTAAACAGAGAAATTCTTAACTGATAATTAACTTGGAAAGGCCCCTTACCTGTTCCTACTCTCAGGTCCCTAATCTGTGGACACAAGAGTGATAATACCTTTCAGGGTTGCTAGAGAGGGTAGGCTATCCTGTGCTATGGTTGCCATGAAAATATCCAAGAGAATTATAATATTATGGTTGAAAGCTTCATTATTTAAAGGAATGATTTCAGCTTGGATCTAAGAAAGGAATGGCTCTTTCCATCCAAAGAATTTTAAAACTCCCTGTCTTGTTGCCCTCAAAAACACAGGGAGAGAAATCACTTTGAAGAATCTAATGATGAAATCTATTATTGCATTTAGAAAGCAAAAGGGCTGTAGCACTGCAGAGCTTTTGGTTGTTGTTTTTTTTTTTAATCAGTTTATTTTCTTATTGAAGGATAATTGCTTTACAGAATTTTGTTGTTTTCTGTCAAACCTCGACATGAATCAGCCATAGGTATACATATATCCCCTCCCTTTTGAACCTCCCTCTCATCTCCCTCTGCATCCCATCCCTGTAGGTTGATACAGAGCCCTTGTTTGAGTTTCCTGAAGTGTTAGTTGCTCAGTCATGCCCGACTCTTTGTGACCTCATAGACTGCAGCCCACCAAGCTCCTCTGTCCATAGGATTTTTCCAGGCAAAGATACTGGAGCGGGTGGCCATTTCCTTCCCCAGGGGACCTTCCTAACCCAAAGATTGAACCCAGGTCTCTTACACTGCAGGCAGACTCTACCACCTGAGCTATGAGCCATACAGCAAATTCCCTTTGGTTATCTATTTTGCATATGGCAATGTAAGTTTCATGTCACTCTTTCCATACATTTCAGCCTCTCCTCCCCTCTCCCCATGTCCATAAGTCTATTCTCTATGTCTGTTTCTCCACTGTTGCCCTGTAAATAAATTCTTCAGTACCATTTTTCTAGATTCCATATGTTTGCGTTAGAATACGATATATATCTCTTTCTGACTTACTTCATTCTGTATAACAGGTTGTAGGTTCATCCAACTCATTAGAACTAACTCAAGTGTGTTCCTTTTTATGGCTGAGTAATATTCCATTGTATATATGTACCACAACTTCTTTATCAATTCATCTGTGAAAGGATATCTAGGTTGCTTCCGTGTTCTAGTTATGACAAATAGTGCTGCAATGAACAATGGGATACATGTGTCTTTTTCAATTTTGGTTTCTTCAGGGAATATGCCTAGGAGTGGGATTGCTGGGTCATATAGTGGTTTTATTCCTATTTTTTAGGGAATCTCCATACCATCTTCCGTGGTGGCTGTATCAATTTATATTCCCAGGAACAGTGCAAGAGCATTCCCTTTTCTCCACACCCTCTCCAGCATTTATTGTTTGTAGCCTTTTTAATGATGGCTATTTTGACCAGTGTGAGGTCATACCTCATTGTAATTTTGATTTGCATTTCTCTAATAATGAGCGATGTTGAGCATCTTTTCATATCTTTGTTAGCCATCTGTATGTTTTCTTTGGAGAAATGTATGTTTAGGTCTTTTTCCAACTTTTGATTGGGTTGTTTGTTTTTCTGGTATTGTTTGTTTTTTAGTCTCTAAATTTATAAGGCCAAATGATTTTAAGGAAAGAATGCTGCTGTTTAGTTGCTAAATTGTTTCTGAGTCTTTTGTGACTCCACGGACTTTAGCCCACCAGGCCCCTCTGTCCATGAGATCTCCCAGGCAAGAATACTGGAGTGGGTAGCCATTTACTTCTCCAGATCTTCCCCACCCAGGGATCGAAACTGCCTCTCCTGCATTACCAGGTGGATTCTTTACTGCTGAGCCACCAGAGAAGCTCTTAAGGAGAGAATTGTGTATGGGTAAATGTCTTCTAAAATAAGAGAAAACACTCAAGATTGACAGAATGTAAGTTAAAAACATATGTAAGCAAAACAAGAAATTATGATTTGGAATTTTTTTCCCCCACAGAGCAAAACTGCAATGCCCCACAGCAAAAAATGAACAAACGTGACAGAAACTTCAGGCTGTATAAACTGTATAAAACACATATCTGGCCTTTATAAAGCTGGCTGTAGAATATCAAGGTGGCAACAGTGAAGCACCTACTCCATTATGAAAACACACAATTTGACACATATGTTGAAAGTTGAAACAGATGCTCACATGGCAGAAGGGGAGTTTGGTTAACTGAGAGCTAAGAAATATTAATATTTTAATCCCCTAACCTGCAGACACAGCTGCCTCTGAGTTCAACTACTGGCAAGGTTACAGGAGCAAGGCAGCCAGCAGCGCAAGGGCAAAAGGATAGGTAGTTGTACATCCTGTTGGCTTGAGGGGCAGAGCCATCCACCTTCTCTTCCTTCAACCTTGTGCTACTCCATCAGCTCTTTAGGATTAAAGTGAGGTGCCCATTCATCATAAAACCTCTGTCCTGCAATGTGCTAGATAGCTTGGGCTAGGGTTGAATACAGAGGGTCATGTACAACTCTCTACCTCACATGTCTGTCTTATCAGCCTGCCTCAAAACAGCCCTACCTCTTACTTCATGCTCACTCCTGGCAGAGAACAAGGAGACACTGGGCTGGGAAACAAGACACCTTTACTAGATAAAACCTTCACAGAGACCAAGCAAGCTTCAGGAACCAGTTCTTGGAAAAAATGTTGGGAAGACTGTGCCTGCTTGATCAAGATCCACTAAAAGCCTAAGCCTTTTTCCCAGTTGAAGCATCAAGGGGATGCCAGTAATTAAGCTTAAAATCATTATTAGACATGTGATCACACATGCCAAATGAAAAGTGGCTACTGGTGTGAGCTTATCACTGGTAAAAAAATATGTTTTATGAAAAACAAAAGCATGAATATAAATCTTTAAGATTGAATGGAGTTTCAAAGAAACATCTATTTCTACTTTATTGACTATGCCAAAGCCTTTGACTGTGTAGCTCACAACAAACTGGAAAATTCTGAGAGAGATGGGAATACCAGACCACCTAACCTGCCTCTTGAGAAATCTGTATGCAGGTCAGGAAGCAACAGTTAGAACTGGACATGGAACAACAGACTGGTTCCAAATAGGAAAAGGAGTACTTCAAGGCTGTATATTGTCACCCTGCTTATTTAACTTCTATGGAGAGTGAATCATGAGAAACACTGGGCCGGATGAAGCACAAGCTGGAATCAAGATTGCCAGGAGAAATATCAATAACCTCAGATATGCAGATGACACCACCTTTATGGCAGAAAGTGAAGAACTAAAGAGCCTCTCGATGAAAGTGAAAAAGGAGAGTGAAAAAGTTGGCTTAAAGCTCAACATTCAGAACACTAAGATCATGGCATCCCGTCCCATCACTTCATAGCAAATAGATGGGGAAACAGTGGAAACACTAGCTGACTTTATTTTGCGGGGCTCCAAAATCACTGCAGATGGTAACTGCAGCCACAAAATTAAAAGACTCTTATTCCTTGGAAGGAAAGTTATGACCAATCTAGACAGCATATTAAAAATCAGAGATATTATTTTGTCAACAAAGGTCCATCTAGTCAAGGCTATGGTTTTTCCAGTAGTCATGAATGGATGTGAGAGTTGGACTATAAAGAAAGCTGAGCCCTGAAGAATTGATGCTTTTGAAGTGTGGTGTTGGAAAAGACTCTTGAGAGTCCCTTGGACTGCAAGGAGATCCAGCCAGTCCATTCTAAAGGAGATCAGTCCTGGGGTTCATTGGAAGGAGTGATGTAGAAGCTGAAACTCCAATACTTTGGCCACCTGATGCAAAGAGCTGACTCATTTGAAAAGACCGTGATGCTGGGAAAGATTGTGGGCAGGAGGAGAAGGGGATGACAAGGGATGAAGATGGTTGGATAGCATCACCAACTCAATGGACATGGGTTTGGGTAGACTCCGGCAGCTCATGATGGACAGGGAGGCCTGGCGTGCTACGGTTCACAGGGTCACAAAGAGTTGGACATGACTGAGCAACTGAACTGAACAGAAATGATCTTCCCTCAGCAGACCCAGGACAATATGCACTTAGAGTAATCCACTATTTCAATATTAAAACACAATTTATAGAGTTTCAAAGATCCTTTAGACATAATATTTTTCACTAAAGCCTGATAAACAGAAGAACTATCACATAGGTAAAATCACTATCCTTCACATACAAGATTATTGTTGTTTAGTCACTAAGTCACATGTGACTCTTTTGTGATCACATGGACTGCAGCCCACCTGGCTCCTCTGTCCGTGGGATTCCCCAGGCAAGAATACTGGGTGTGGGTTGTCATTTCCTTCTTTAGGGGATCTTCCCAACCCAGGGATTGAACCCACATCTCCTGTATTGCCAGGAGCCACCCGGGAAGCACACATATATAAGATCAGGATTGATCATTTATCATTCATTTGGATTTTAAAAAGCACTGCTGATGCCTTATAAGTAAAATTTGGAGAAACTTTTAAAAAGTATATATAAGACAAATGATATTTTTATATAATTAAATATATAAGATATCAAATAAAACAAATTTTACTAATTTAAAATGTAAGTATGAATCTAGCCATTGACTATATTTCTCATCCAAAGATGAGGTGGTTGGATGGTATCACTGACTTGATGGACGTGAGTTTGAGCAAGCTCCGTGAGTTGGTGATGGACAGGGAAGCCTGGTATGCTGCAGTCCATGAGGTCGCAGAGTCAGACATGTCGGGGCATCTGAACTGACTGAACTGATACTTCTCTTAAACAATAAAAGGTTTTAAAGATAAGGAGAAAATGTTTCAAAATATAATTTGGATTTTGCTGGACACAAAGCTTTTAAGAAATATATTAAAGCTGGAATTTTCTCAGATATGTTTTGTTTTCCAGAATCTTTATTGAATTTGATACAATGTTGCTTCAGTTTTATGTTTTATTTGGCTGTGAGGCATGTGTGATCTTAAAACCCTGCACAGGGATGGAACCTACATCCCATGCATTGGAAGGTAAAGTTTTAAACACTGGACTCTAGGCAAGTTCACTTCTCAATTCTTTAGAAGAAATAGCTGAGTCGAGGCTAATAGCAAGCAATCCCTTCAGAAAGCACTGTATAGACAAATGTTAGTATCTTAGAAATAATGATGTTAAATTATAAAAATGATATAATGGCCTTATCAAACTTGTCATCATAACTTTCCTGTATAAAACAAGAGAAGGCATTTGAGTGTGTAAAACAGAGAGATAAGATAAAAAGTAAGATGCTATTGTCCACCTGTGGAGATTTATACTGGCAGGAGGAAATGGAGCTTAGGAGAACCAGTCCAGGAGTAGACTTGTAAAACTAACCAAGACTGATTTTGGTGAGAGTTGGAAGATCAAAAGATTGGATAGCCAGATTTTTCTGACAGATCTATTACCAAATGCATAAAACCATTCCTGTACTTTTGAAGTTTGAGTTTCTTCATTATGCATAGCTAAAATCAAAACGAAGATCATGGCATCTGGTCCCATCACTTCATGGGAAATAGATGGGAAAACAGTGGAAACAGTGTCAAACTTGATTTTGGGGGGCTCCAAAATCACTGCAGATGGTGACTGCAGCCATGAAATTAAAAGACGCTTACTCCTTGGAAGAAAAGTTATGACCAACCTAGATAGTATATTCAAAAACAGAGATATTACTTTGCTGACTAAGGTCCATCTAGTCAAGGCTATGGTTTTTCCTGTAGTCATGTATGGATGTGGGAGTTGGACTGTGAAGAAGCCTGAGCACCAAAGAATTGATGCTTTCAAACCATGGTGTTGGAGAAGACTCTTGAGAGTCCCCTGGACTGCAAGGAGATCCAACCAGTCCATTCTGAAGGAGATCAGCCCTGGGATTTCTTTGGAAAGAATGATTCTAAAGGTGAACCTCCAGTACCTTGGCCACCTCATGGGAAGAGTTGACTCATTGGAAAAGACTCTGATGCTGGGAGGGATTGGGGGCAGGAAGAGAAGGGGACGACCGAGGATGAGATGGCTGGATGGCATCACAGACTCGATGGACATGAGTCTGAGTGAACTCTGAGAGTTGGTGATGGACAGGGAAGCCTGGTGTGCTGCGATTCATGGAGTCACAAAGAATCGAACATGACTGAGCAACTGAACTAAACTGAAAACCAAAATGCTTCATCCCAGTAGTGATTTATTCTCTAGACCTTAAATAGTGTTGTAGAAAGAATGTCTTTACAGGTTTATGTATAATGTGTGGATAGCTGTAAAGTTATTTGTGGCTCATGAAAATACATTTTAAAACTAGTCCAGAAAGTTGACCTTTTGTAGCTCATTTTTTTGGTTGTTCTTTTGAAATAACTTATATGTACCCTTCTTTAGTTAATTGTAATGTTGGTCCACTGCAGTAATAAAATAGTTATATATTGAGTATCTGGGTTGGACCACTCTGCACTGTTATATTACAACTGTTTATAACTTTTTAATGCCTTCATAAATGTGATTCATTACACTAATAAACATGCAAGACAACTGCAGCATCTTGCTGCTTCTTTGTCCACATTGCTTTGCCTTGATACTTAGACATGACTTTTACCTCCTCCTTGAACAGAACCCCAGCAAGTCTATGATTTGATTTTAGATGTTTATTTGCATTTATATTTTTCCAATATTATAGAAGCTCATCAAAAACCATACACTGTAAAAGGATGAGTTAGACGTACTTGTAGTAAATTAAAATCTCTCTCATGGGAGAATCTAAAAATTACTGAACAGTGAGAAAACAGAACATATAGGTAAAATTTTAGGAAAACATAGGGATTTCCCTGGTGATCCAGTGGCTAAGACTCCATGCTCCCAATGCAGGGGCCTGGTTTCAAACCCTGATCAGGAAACTAGATCCCACATGCCACAACTAAGGATCCCATATGCCTCAACTAAGTTTCAGTGCAGCCAGAAGAAGTAAAAACAATAGAAACAGTTTAGAAAAAGAAAAGAAAAGAAAAATTATTTAGACTGTAGTTAAGAAGAAGTATAGCAAATTATTTGCTTTTCAATAAATAATGTATTTTGGGAGGGCTCAAAGGAGGACCCAGTGAGTATTTTCACACTATTTCAGTTGGAGATAGAGAGAAAAGAAATGAAGTCAAATCGAAGAGTAGCTTTTGGTGAGGGAGAGAAAGGCAGAGTTACTGCTTTCAGCATTTATGATTACTTGTAATATTAGAAGCACTATATAAAGCAACACTCTACAAATAGTAGACTTCCTTAATAACACAAATTGAACTTCATTAACAAAGAATTACACCTAGAATATTTTTTCTAAAGTAGAGAATAACTGAATGGTCTGTGACTGGCTTCAGCAGTCTGTTTTGTGTGGATTCCCAGCTTTACGCAATCCTATATGTCATAGGTGTTGATGTCTCTAATGAGTGCCAATGAGTTACAAATACAGATCTGAAAAAGTGCACCAAGACGTTGGGAGTCTCATTCTCAACCACAAAGGAAATTAACTTACAATGTCTAGTCTTAGCCCCAGACAATTTTGGCTACTGAGCTATGGTTTTACCCTAGGGCCAAGCACACCATATGCATCCATTTTATGTGACGATGTTGGGTGGAGTCACACTGGAATTCTTAATCAGCCTTCTGTCTAGTCTACTTGACTAACACCTTGATAATATATTGTGTTTAATCTCATAATTCAGGATTTGGATCACATTTGTTACACTCTTAATTGCCAGGTGGGGTATTCCCTAACCATATGTATGGTAGTAACCATAAGTTCGGTAGTCAGATGGTTGACTTTTTTATCCATGAAAGAACAATGATATAACTCACTTTGCGTAGGTTTTCTGTGAACTAAATGAGATAAGACACGTACAACTTGTATCTAGTTTGGGTTGGCCAAAAATTTCACTCAGGTTTTTCCATAATATCTTATGGAAAAATCTCAATTGAAGTTTTTGGTCAATCCAGTTTATATATACACATCAGATATCCCAATCATCGGTTCTTTCCCTCTTATGCTTCCAAGCACTAACACTTAGAAAACTAGTCAATCTAATCACACTAGGATCACAGCCTTGTCTAACTCAGTGAAACCAAGCCACTCCTGCAGGGCAACCCAAGACGGCGGGTCATGGTGGGGAGGGCTGACAGAATGTGGTCCACTGGAGAAGGGAATGGCAAGCCACTTCAGTATTCTTGCCTTGCCCCATGAACAGTATAAAAGGCAAAATGATAGGATACCAAAAGAGAAACTACCCAGGTCATTAGGTGCCCAATATACTACTGGAGATCAGTGAAGAAATAACTCCAGAAAGAATGAAGGGATGGAGCCAAAGCAAAAACAATACCGAGTTGTGCATGTGACTGGTGATAGAAGCAAGATCCGATGCTGTACAGAGCAATATTACATAGGAACTTGGAATGTCAGGTCCATGAATCAAGGCAAATTGGAAGTGGTCAAACAAGAGATGACAAGGGTGAACGTCAACATTCTAGGAATCAGCAAACTAAAATGGACTGGAATGGGTGAATTTAACCTAGATGACCATTAAATCTACTACTGTGGGCAGGAATCCCTCAGAAAAATGGAGTAGCCATCATGGTCAACAAAAGAGTCTGAAATGCAGTACTTGGATGCAATCTCAAAAATGACAGAATGCTCTCTCTTGGTTTCTAAGGCTAACCATTCAATATCACCATTATCCAAGCCTATGCCCCAACCACTAATGCTGAAGAAGCTGAAGTTGAACGGTTTTATGAAGACCTACAAGATCTTTTAGAACTAACACCCAAAAAAGATGTCCTTTTCATTATAGGGGACTGGAATGCTAAAGTAGGAAGTCAAGAAACACCTGGAGTAACAGGCAAATTTGGCCTTGGAATATGAAATGAAGCAGGGCAAAGACTAATAGAGTTTTGCCAAGAAAATGCACTGGTCATAGCAAACACTCTCTTCCAACAACACAAGAGAAGACTCTACACATGGACATCACCAGATGGTCAACACCAAAATCAGATGGATTATATTCTATGCAGCCAAAGATGGAGAAGCTCTATACAGTCAACAAACACAAGACCAGGAGCTGACTGTGGCTCAGATCATGAACTCCTTATTACCCAACTCAGACTTAAATTGAAGAAAGTAGGGAAAACAGATAGACCATTCAGGTATGACCTAAATCAAATCCCTTATGATCATACAGTGGAAGTGAGAAATAGATTTAAGGGCCTAGATCTGATAGATAGAGTGCCTGATGAACTATGGAATGAGGTTCATGACACTGTATGGGAGACAGGGATCAAGACCATCCCCATGGAAAAGAAATGCAAAAAAGCAAAATGGCTGTCTGCGGAGGCCTTACAAATAGCTGTGAAAAGAAGAAAGGTGAAAAGCAAAGGAGAAAAGGAAAGATATAAGCATCTGAATGCAGAGTTCCAAAGAATAGCAAGAAGAGATAAGAAAGCTTTCTTCAGCGATCAATGCAAAGAAATAGAGGAAAACAACAGAATGGGAAAGACTAGAGATCTCTTCAAGAAAATCAGAGATACCAAGGGAACATTTCATGCAAAGATGGGCTCGATAAAGGACAGAAATGGTATGGACCTAACAGAAGCAGAAGATATTAAGAAGAGGTGGCAAGAATATACAGAAGAACTGTACAGAAAAGATCTTCATGACCCAGATAATCCTGATGATGTGATCACTCATCTAGAGCCAGACATCTTGGAATGTGAAATCAAGTGGGCCTTAGAAAGCATCACTAGGAACAAAGCTAGTGGAAGTGATGGAATTCCAGTGGAGCTGTTTCAAATCCTGAAAGATGCTGTGAAAGTACTGCATTCAATATGCCAGCAAATTTGGAAAACTCAGCAGTGGCCACAGGACTGGAAAAGGTCAGTTTTCATTCCAATCCTTAAGAAATGCAATGCCAAAGAATGCTCAAACTACCACACAATTGCACTCATCTCACATGCTAGTAACGTAATGCTCAAAATTCTCCAAGCCAGGCTTCAGCAATACGTGAACCGTGAACTCCCTGATGTTCAAGCTGGTTTTAGAAAAGCCAGAGAAATCAGAAATTGCCAACATCCGCTGGATCATGGAAAAAGCAAGAGAGTTCCAGAAAAACATCTGTTTCTGCTTTATTGACTATGCCAAAGCCTTTGACTGAGTGGATCACAATCAACTGTGGAAAATTCTGAAACAGATGGGAATACCAGACCACCTAACCTGCCTCTTGAGAAATCTGTATGCAGGTAAAGAAGCAACAGTTAGAACTGGACATGGAACAACAGACTGGTTCCAAATAGGAAAAGGAGTACATCAAGGCTGTATATTGTTACCCTGCTTATTTAATTTATATGCAGAGTACATCAGGAGAAACGCTGGACTGGAAGAAACACAAACTGGAGTCAAGATTGCCAGGAGAAACATCAGTAACCTCAGATATGCAGATGACACCACCCTTATGGCAGAATGTTAAGAGGAGCTAAAAAGCCTCTTGATGAAAGTGAAAGAGGAGAGTGAAAAGTTGGTTTAAAGCTCAACATTCAGAAAACGAAGATCATGGCATCTGGTCCCATCACTTCATGGCAAATAGATGGGGAAACAGTGGAAACAGTGGCTGGTTTTATTTTCATGGGCTCCAAAATCACTTCAGATGGTGACTGCAGCCATGCAATTAAAAGACACTTACTCCTTGGAAGAAAAGTTATGACCAACCTCGATAGTATATTCAAAAGCAGAGACATTACTTTGCCGACTAAGGTCCGTCTAATCAAGGCTATAGTTTTTCCAGTGGTCATGTATGGATGTGAGAGTTGGACTGTGAACAAGCCTGAGCACTGAAGAATTGATGCCTTTGAACTGTGGTGTTGGAGAAGACTCTTGAGAGTCCCTTGGACTGCAAGGAGATCCAAGCAGTCCATTCTGGAAGGAGATCAACCCTGGGATTTCTTTGGAAAGAGTGATGCTGAAGCTGAAGCTCCAGTACTTTGGCCACCTCATGGGAAGAGTTGACTCATTGGAAAAGACTCTGATGCTGGGAGGGATTGGGGCAGGATGAGAAGGGGACGACATAGGATGAGATGGCTGGATGGCATCTCGGACTTGATGGACATGAGTCTGAGTGAACTCTGAGAGGCGTTGATGAACAGGGAGGCCTGGCGTGCTGATTTTTGGGGTCGCAAAGAGTCGGACACGACTGAGCAACTGAACTGAACTGAACTGAACACATACCCTTACCAGTACAATTTACCCCACTTAGTCACTGATGACAGTTAAAATATACTACAGCCTTCTGAATCTGATGTAAAAATAGGCATTTTTCCAAAGAAGACATACAGATGGCCAACAGGTACTTGAAAAGATTCTCAACACTGCTAATCATTAGAGAAATGAAAATCAAAGCCAAAATGAGACATCACCTCTCACTTTTCAGAATGGTTATTATCAAAAAGATCACATAGAAAATGTCAGTGAGGGTGTGAACAAAAGGGAATCGTGCATACTTTTATGAGATTGTAAATCAGTATAGCTACTATGGAAAACAATACGGAGTTTTCCTCAAAAAACTATAAGTACCATATGACCTAACAACTCCATGTCAGGGTATATATCTGAAGAAAATGAGAAAAAATAATTCCAAAAGATATAAGCACCCCAGTGTTCATAGCAGCATTATTTATAAAAGCCGAGTTACAGATGCAACCTGTGTCCAGCAACAGATGAATGGATAAAGGAGACATGGAACACACACACACACACACACACACACACACAGGAATATTACTCAGCCATAATAAAGAATAAGATTCTGCCATTTGCAGCAATATGGGTAAATCTATCTTAATAAAGCATCTTTTAATGTTTACTATCAAGTTACCTTTTCATAGACATACTAGACATTGTCAATGTTCCCCTTAGAGCCAGAATGATCCAGATATGGCAGCAGCTAGAGCAGTGTATACCAGACGGACTATTTGCCTTGGTCTGGACATTATATTTTACAACTGCTGCCCAGATTGCATTACCTCTGGAGAAAGTGAAAGTGAAAGTGAAGTTGCTCAGTCATGTCTGACTCTTTGTGACCCCACGGACTCTGTCCTACCAGCCTCCTCTATCCATGGGATTTTCCAGGCAATAGTACTGAAGTGGATTGCCAGTTCCTTCTCCAGGGGATCTTCCCAAACCAGGGACTGAACTTGGGTCCAGCATTGTAGACAGACACTTTACCGTCTGAGCCACCAGGGAAGTTTATTTCTGACTCATACTGAGTCAGATAAACTGACTCAATGATCAATCAGTTTATCTCCCTGAGATGAGCATAATTCAAGTAAATTCAGGTTTTTCTTATATACCTATATATTTCATCTAAAAATTAATTTTACATGTATAAATTTTAAAAGCTACTTCTGGATTTTTATTATAATCTTAATTAGACTCTTGGGAGTAACATTGTTTTTGTTCAGCCACTCAATCATGTCCAACTCTTTGTGATCCCATGGACTGCAGCCCACCAGGCTTCCCTGTCCTTCACCATCTCCTGGTGCTTCCTCAAACTCAAGTCCATTGAGTCAGTGATGCCATCCAATGATCTCATCCTCTGTCATTCCTTTCTCCTCCTGCCTTCAATCTTTCCAAGCATTAGGGTCTTTTCTAATGAGTCGGCTCTTCACATCAGGTGGCCAAAGTATTGGAGCTTCAACTTCAGCATATCTCCATCCAGTAAATATTCAGGATTGATTTTTTTAGGACTGATTGGTTTGATCTTCCTGCAGTCCAGAGGACTCTCAAGAGTCTTCTCCAACACCACTGTTCAAAAGCATTAACTTTTCAGCACTCAGCTTTCTGGTCCAAATCTCACAAGTTGGTTCTTCTACTGGAAGAACCATAGCTTTGACTATACAGACCTCTGTTGGCAAAGTAATGTCTGCTATTTAATATGCTGTCTAGGTTTGTCATAGCTTTTTTCCAAGGAGCATCTTTTAATTTCATGGCTGCCGTCATCATCCACAGTGATTTTGGAGCCCAAGAAATTAAAACTGTCATTGTTTCCATTGTTTCCCCATTGACTTGCCATGAAGTGATGGGACCAGATGCCATGACCTTCAATTCTTGAATGTTGAGTTTTAAGTCAGCTTTTTCATTCTCCTCTTTCACATTTGTCAAGAGGCTCTTTTAGTTCTTCTTCACTTTCTTCCATAAGGGCAGTGTCATCTGCATATCTGAGGTTATTGATATTTCTCCTGGCAATCTTGATTCCAGTTTGAGCTTCACCCAGCCCAGCATTTTGCATGATGTATTCTGCATATAAGTTAAATAAGCAAGGTTACAATATACAGCCTTGATGTACTGCTTTCTCAATTTGGAATCAGTCTGTTGTTTCATGTCTGGTTCTAATTGTTGCTTCTTGAGCTGCATACAGTTTTCTCAAGAGGCAAGTAAGGTGGTCTGGTATTCCCATTTCTTCAAGAATTTTCCATAGTTTGCTGTGATCCATATAATCAAAGGCCTTAGCGTAGTCAGTGAAGCAGAAGTAGATGTTTTTCTGTAACAGAGGATTTCCTATATTTAGTAAATGAGTAAAAGATTTTACTTTTTCCATTTCATTTACTACCTTTAGTGAAGTTACCCCCATATGTGTTTATTTGTTAGAAAACAGATACTGTACAGGACTAGGATATTTGATGATCATCACAGTGACTGAATCTATCTTTATCCATGCAAAAAACACATTCTTCCAGAACATGAGACAGTCTCAGAGTGTGATACAGTAGTGAGTCTTTCTTTTAACATTACTCTTTTTGAAAGTTTGAAGACTAGGCCTTTCAGATTGTTATCTTAGTTATTTATAAACAAGTTAGAACAGCAGCACCAAGGACAGAGTTCTGTGACATGCCATCAGGGAACTCTTTTCTCATGTTGGCAATGACCCATTAGTCAATACTCCGAGAAAAAGAATTTTACCAGCCACAGGCTGACCTAATTTTGCTAAAGTCCAACACATATATCAGCATTATATGTACAAGAATACCACAAAATAATTTGTCAAAGTGCTTGCTGAAATCTGAAACATTGTATCTACCTGCAGCATTTCCAAAATCCTCGTGCACTTGAGAATAAACGTGGGTCACCTTAATTTAACAAAAAAGTGTACTCAGTTTTAGTCCTTCAAGACTTTTCAGGGCCCTTACATTGTTAATGACCATTGTTCACAGAATATTGACTATAATGTACTTTGCCAGAGACCCTCTGTTTTGTTTTGTTTTTTTTCAAACATTAATGAAAAGGACATGTTTACCTTTATTATAAGACTGATACCCTATGGAATATACTTTGCTAAACAATTGATTCACAGACTAATTTCAGTCTGAAATATCTGATACAAAGTGATTTGCCATTAGTTTGATGTAATTTTATATCATCAATGAAAAGCGAAAGTGAAAGTCACTCAGTTGTGTCTGACTCTTCGCAAGCCTATGGCCTATACAGTACTTAGAATTCTCCAGGCCAGAATACTGGAGTGGGTAGCCTTTCCCTTCTCCAGGGGAATCTTCCCAACTCAGGGATCGAACCCAGGTCTCCCACATTGCAGCTTTATGAGCTGAGCTACCAGGGAAGCCCTAGAATACTGGAGTGGGTAGCCTATCCCTTCTACAGTGGATCTTCCTGACCCAGGAATTGAACTGGGTCTCCTGCATTGCAGGCAGATTCTTTATCAACTTAGCTATAGTGCTTATCATATAAGCACTCACATATATAAATGTTACTTACACAGACACACACGTACACACACACACACACACACCACTAACAGGATTCTAGAATTCTGGTAGACATTTGCATCCAGTTAAATGATTTTGTCTCCTTTGGGCTGTTCCATATGTAGAGTGCATTTGTATATCTATCCTCATTCCTCTGTGTAGACACCACACATAAAAAGTGATATGTTTACTCACATCTATTTTTTTCTTGATGTTCTAACAAACCCATGAATCTCCTTAACCATGTATCAACCACAGTCTCTATGTGATGTACCCTCAGAGAGATAGTAAATTGCATTTCCACAGAATCTTCAACCTCTTGAATTAGCCAAGTCACTCAATAAATAAAAGCTTGCTGGCAAAAATAGAGACATATACACAGAGAACAAATGTGTGGACACCAAGAAGGGAAAGGAGGAGGATGGGATGAATTGGGAGATTGACATATACACACTAATACATATATAAAAATTGGTGAGGATGATATACATACTATATACATAGTATATATATATATATATATATATATATATACACACACACACACACACACACACACATACAGTAATACATATAAAATAACTTTGAGAACCTGCTGTCTAGCACAAGGGACTCTACTTAATGCTCTATGGTGACCTAAATGGGAATGAAATCCAAAAGGGAATATTTGTATCCATATAGCTGATTCACTTCACTGTATACCAGAAACTAACACAATATTGTAAAGCTATTATACTCCAACTTAAAAAAAAAAAAATACTAATACCTTGCTTACTTGACTCCAAATCTTCCCAATGCTTTTGCATAAAAACTTTGGGAAATATTCTGTGTCCTCTTTCATTCTGTATATTTCCCCCAGTGTTTTACGTGTGTTTATGATTTATTATCTCTGCCTTCAAATTCATTTTGCTTCTTTCTCCAATTTTCTCATAGTCCTCCTTTTAACTGTTTGCATTCTAAGATCAGTGATGCCCATGAATTAATCATGAGATAATGAAACAGGAATGTCTCTGAGCTACTTATCTCTTATAGAGGAGTATGATAAGATTAGTTCACAATATTGAAAAGAAAGTCTATTGGCCACTTCTTTTTATCCACTCTGATCCTGTCAAACCATCTTTCTCATCACTGCAGCAGTAGCTAAGCTCACATATGTGCACACTGCCAGCACCTCACCTCTATAGTATTCTGACTCACTAAATATTTGTGGAAACTCTCATGTCACCCACATATATGGAATCTGAAAGAGTGAGTGGCATACACATAGCTGACTCTTGACTTATGAGACATGACAGCCAATGGATAAAAGTGCCTCCCTATGTTTCTTTAGCAGACAATTCTGAAGCCTGTTCAATATGTCAGAAGGTCAAGCTCCAGCCACTCATCATAGCAGCAACTTGATTGTGCACCTTTGTACATCTTTAAAAATTAATTTTCCCTCTGCCATTTCACTCTGCAGTCTCTTGATCCTGCTCTCTGGAATTGTTTCACAAGTAAACCACACGGAGGTAAGCTCTGGTCTGTCACTCTGCCAACTGGGGAAACCCAGGCTAGGACAGGAAGCATTATGTGCTTCATGTTTGGTACAATGTGACATTCATTTTTAGCTCTTTATTTCAAGCAGGAAGTTTTCTTGCCAAAATAGGATTAAAAATCGCCATCAAATGTCCCAGTCTCCAGTAACCCTTGTGCTCTCACACAGAAATAGCAGCCACCAAATAGTACACAAATATAGTCGGACACAACTGAGTGACTTCACTTTCACTTTTCACTTTCCTACACTGGAGAAGGAAATGGCAACCTAGTCCAGTGTTCTTGCCTGCAGAATCCCAGGGAAAGCGGAGCCTGGTGGGCTGCTGTCTATGGGGTCACACAGAGTTGGACACGACTGAAGCGACTTAGCAGCAGCAGCAGCATAGATACATAGGACACGTATACTTAGAAGAGGAAGACAAAAGTGCAGGGTCCCAGTGAGTACTGAGTTTAAGATGGGACAAGTCTTATAATGGCAAACTTGTAGCTAGAAACCAATTGATGCAGTTTAGGCTACAATACTGGGCTTCTCGGGTGGCACTAGTGGTAAAGATCCTTCCTGCCAATGCAGGAGATGCAAGAGACACAGATTCAATCCCTGGATTGGGAAGATCCCCTGGAGGAGGGCATGGCAACCCACTCCAGTATTTATGTCTGGAGAATCCCATGGACAGAGGAGCTTGGTGGGCTACAGTCTATAGGGTCGCAAAGAGTTGGACACAACTGAAGCGACTTAGCACACACAAATACAGAGGCTACAATATAAGCATATCATCATCATCTTTATCAATCCAGAAGTACCTATTTCAGTGCATCCTGGGTGGGACAAACCACTGAGGCACATAGCCAGGGTGTGATGACTTGAGTCAAGATAGTTTCTTTAGCTGTATGTGCTAACAGGATGAACTGATTGAAAATATTTCTTATAAATTTGTTAGATATAAAAGCATGCAATTGTCATTTAGAGTTATTTGCAGAAGCTTTTCATATTGTTGTCTGTCTTTTAAAATCTAAAATTAGAAGACCCATATTCTAACCACAATGTACAGTTCATATCACCACGGGTTCACTTAGGTGATCTACCATAATTAGGATGTTTTTTATTTTAAGCAACAGAAACATAGGCTCCAACTGCACTAAGGATTAAGAAAGTGTTTTATCTGTTGTAAAAAGAAGACTACCACAGTGGGTTTCAGGACTCATTGATCCAGCAGCTCAGGGATGGCATCAAGAGCCCAAGTTCTTTCTGTCTCCAGGCCATTCTTGCTGTCAGCTGCTTCCTCAGACTGGTAACAAGGAAGCTGCAGTTATCTCCAGGGTCGTTTTCACTCTGCCAAATGTTCAGATGTGGAGCAGGTACCTGGGGCTTTTTTGTATGAGTGCAGATTCTTTTATCTGGAAACTCTGATTTCTCATTAGCAAGTATTTGGTTACATGACCCAAGTAAACTCACTGCTGTCATTGGGAATGAAATCCCTGTGGGTGACTTAGACTAATGGTCTGAGCTGGCATGAACGTTGAGGAGTCAGCCACAGGGTCCAGAACGCACACTTTCCTTGATGTATGTGTACATGCTCAATCACTAAGTCCTGTCTGACTCTTTTGAGACCCATGGACTAAAACCTGGCAGGGTCCTCTGTCCATGGGATTTCCCAGGCAAGAATACTGGAGTAGGTTGCCATTTTCTTCTCCAGAGGATGTTCCTGACCCAGGGATCAAAACTACACTGCATCTCATGTGGCTCCTGCACTGGGAGATGGACTTTTACCACTGAGCCACCTGGGAAGTCGACACTTTCCTTGATAATAAAAAGCAAATGCTCTTACATCCAGAGTAAACAAAGGTGGATAAAGAGCCCCTTTAACCAACTGAAGCTTGTTTTACTACACACAGCAGCAGCAGCACAAAATGATTTTTATGCCACAAAAACTTCGTTCAGAAAGATTTCCAGCACAGTTTCCCAGATCAAAGTCCCTTCTGCAAGATTCAGATCATTATCTGAACGCTGAGCATAATGAGGTCACTACAACAACATTTCCTTTTGTGTTTATTGGCTTCTGTGTCACAAAGTTACCTACTAGAGAAGTTCTTTGAAGTTCAAAAGAGGACAAATCCATAGCTGATGTAACAAACCTGCCGCATACCTTTTAGGTTATATCCCTATATAATTACGTATCCCATATATTTGTTTGCCTGTGGTGTAATTTCTGCACAACAGAAGTCCAATTGCTGGCTTGAGGTCAAGCCCCACATGAATGAATACTTATTAACAAACCAGTTGCAACTCATACTGTGATGAAGTTCTGACATTTTACTGGGGGCCTCTCTGCAGCTTGAATCCTCTGTCATTTTGACAATTGAATCTCATTTGCAAGGAAAGGGTAAAAAGACAAATCTACATCCTGACATCTTCTGACATGTCTCTGGAGGTGATGAATCCTGGTTTGGGGGAAGGCTCAAAATAATTGAGCAATGGAAAGTAAATGAGAGAACAGTTTTCCAGTGGCTTCACTCTTAACAGTCTGTCAAAACATCTTGACAGGTTACAAAACAATGATTTAAATCCCAAATGCAACTCATCTTGCACCCATGTGAGGGACTTACACATGCATGCTGAAGACTCATGCATGCATATATCAGAAATATTCTCCAAGGCTGTGGAATGTGTTATGTCTTATTCCCATATCAGTAAATAACATGAAAGAATACCCATATCCCAAAAAGCCAAATCACTGTAACAAAAAAATACACACTTGCTGTACTTATATTATTTGAAACCAATTTGATCAACATTTTAGAAAAACACATATTTTGTTTTGTTTTTAAAAGACTAGTTCCAGAGCCCCAGCATTGCTGCAGGTCATACAAGATGACGGGGCATTTGTCTTAGGAGGTTATAAGTTTTTTCATCTATAATATGTGTTAATGATTTATTATATGTCTATACCTATAGAATGATCCCTTTTTACTTCAATTTAAAATTAAGTATATCAAGAACACGTATTCCATAGATCTCTTCTGATTTATAAAATAAATAAAAATTTTATTTCTACAAAACTCTCCTGAATATTTATGTGGTCCTTGTATTTCTCCCTTGAAAGGAAAAATAAACGTGCATTTTATAAATATTGGTTTTAAAAGGACAACTACATAAAGGCTGGCTGTCATTGATGTCAATCCTTCATTTAACAAATTTTATGGATCACTGCCTTCTAAATGCTGGAAAAATCATAATAAACCAGACAGAGTTTCTTGGACCCAGTTAATCCTGCACTCCAGTGCCTGAATTTGTTCATATAGGTCCTTAGGTGGAGATCCTGATGCAAGCATTGTCTCAGTTGCCCAACCACCTCCAGTCTGGAGGGATTGGGGTATTCAGTGAGCTGGTTCTAGTTCTCCTGTCTCTAGAATATAATACATTCCCAACTTTTAAAATGGGAAAGTATAGTCCAGCCTCATTTTATAATTCTTGAAAACTGTCTCCTTACCAATGTCTTTCTCTTTGAAATACACTGATTTATGTGAAGGTGAAACCTAAATTATGCCATTTTTAAAGTACTACTTAAAGAAATTAAATACCAATATGTCACATTAAAAATTAACTAAATTTTTTTCACAAAGTAACTGTCCTCTCTTCTTCTGCCAATAAGGAAAGGCTGGACATCTCTCATATACATAAAAGCAGCTAAAGACTATGGATGATAAGGAACCAGAACTAACAGAATCTCATATATGCCAATTTCACTACAGTACTTATTTAATTAGGAATCTCAAGCCATCCTTCTCATTTAAAGAGAACTCTGAATGTGTACCATTATTATTTGGATTGTCTAATGTGGTAAATACAATGACAATGCATTAAGAACTTTTATACTTACTCAGCAAATATTTATTGAGCAAGTACTAGGTTCAGTTTGAAGAGCTTGGCATATGGAAATAAAAAACAAAACAAACAAATAAAAATAACACCTGTCTTGCTCTGGAAAACCCTATATTTATTTAACACCCCTTGAACCTCTTATCCCCCAGTGGCACTAGTGAAGAATTCACCTAACAATGCAGGAAAAATAAGAGATGTGGTCTCCATCCCTGGGTCAGAAAGTTCCCCCAGAGAGGGAAATGGCTCCAGTATCCTTGCCTGGAAAATCCCACAGACAGGGGAGCCTGGGGAGCTACAGTCCATAGCATCACAAAGAGTCAGACACAACTGGAGTGACTTAGCACTAACCTCTTGAAGCGTGTGCTGTTATTTATCATATTTCTTAGACGATAGCATAATGGGATTTAGAAGTTAATTAATTTGCCTAATTAAGTACACAGGCTTTGAATCTAAGTCCGTCTCCATCTAGAGCTTGAGCTCTTAAATAAAAAACCAAATGGATCATACATTCTAGTTGACCACAAACTGGCAGCAATTTCCTTAAGGTCTTTAACATATAGTAATATGGAATTAATTATGATAAAAAGAATTAACCTGGCAAATCAACTACTTCCTTTTTGAGCCCCCTCTGTAAAGGTTAATGGCTATGGTAACAAACATTAGAGATAATGTGAAATAATATTAAGTACATTGGGTTATGGAGTCCGAAAAGCTTATCATCTATTCTTTTCATGCTGCTTGCTAGAAAGCTAGACAGCATGATGTTGAGCAATCACATAATGCCTCAAAGTTTTGGTTTCCTCACCTATAAAATGGAGTCTACAATAGTATCCACCAAGCAAGCCACTCTGCATCCTACAAAAGGTGGCTTTGTGTAGAGAGCTCAGCATGGTGTCTGACAGGTGGTTTGATCACAACAGAAATTGGATCTAAGTCATGTTACACTTATATCAGTGAATAACCAACTAAGGCAGGAGAACTATCCATATTTCCGTTAAAATAACCTGGTGAGCTACCTGTAGTGAGGATAAATATTGGCTTTTTACAGCTCTTGGTTTCTCAGAGCCTTAGGAATGTCTCCGGCATCTAACTCAAAGAGAAGAGAGTTGAGGTTTTCATTTTAAAAACACCTAATTTGTTGCCTCTTGCTTAATTTATAGGTGCATAAAGCCCTCATAATACAAAAAAAGCAAAATGGCTGACTGAGGAGACCTTATAAATAGCTGTGAAAAGAACAGAAATGAAAAGCAAAGGAGCAAAGGAGAGATATACCCATTTGAATGGCGAGTTCTAAAGAATAGCAAGGAGAGAAAAGAGAGCCTTCCTGAGAGATCAATGCAAAGAAACAGAGGAAAACAACAGAATGGGAAAGACTAGAGATCTCTTCAAGAAAATCAGAGATACCAAGGGAACATTTCATGCAAAGATGGGCTCAATAAAGGACAGAAATGGTAAGGACCTAACAGAAGCATAAGATATTAAAAAGAGGTGGCAAGAATACACAGAAGAACTGTACAGAAAAGATCTTCATGATCCAGATAATCACGATGGTGTGATCACTCACCTAGAGCCAGACATCCTGGAATGTGAAGTCAAGTGGGTCTTAGAAAGCATCACTATGAACAAAGCTAGTGGAGGTGATGGAATTCCAGTTGAGCTGTTTCAAATCCTGAAAGATGATGCTGTGAAAGTGCTGCACGTAGTATGTCAGCAAATTTGGAAAACTCAGCAGTGGCCACAGGACTGGAAAAGGTCAGTTTTCATTCCAATCCCAAAGAAAGGCAATGCCAAAGAATGCTCAAACTACTGCACAATTGCACTCATCTCACACACTATAAAGTAATGCTCAAAATTCTCCAGGCCAGGCTTCAGCAATATGTGAACCATGAACATTCAAATGTTCAAGGTGGTTTTAGAAAAGGCAGAGGAACCAGAGTTCAAATTGCCAACATCTGCTGGATCACAGAAAAAGCAAGAGAGTTCCAGAAAAACATCTATTTCTGCTTTATTGACTATGCCAAAGCCTTTGAATGTGTAGATCACCAGAAACTGTGGAAAATTCTGAGAGAGATGGGAATACCAGGCCACCTGACCTGCCTCTTGAGAAATCTGTATGCAGGTCAGGAAGCAACAGTTAGAACTGGACATGGAACAACAGACTGGTTCCAAATGGGAAATGGAGTACATCAAGGCTGTATATTGTCATCCTGCTTATTTAATTTCTATGCAGAGTACATCATGAGAAACGCTGGGCTGGAAGAAACACAAGCTGGAATCAAGATTGCCGGGAGAAATATCAATAACCTCAGATATGCAGATGACACCACCCTTATGGCAGAATGTTAAGAGGAGCTAAAAAGCCTCTTGATGAAAGTGAAAGAGGAGAGTGAAAAAGTTGGCTTAAAGCTCAACATTCAGAACACTAAGATCATGGCATCTGGTCCCATCACTTCATGACAAATAGATGGGGAAACAGTGGCTGGTTTTATTTTCATGGGCTCCAAAATCACTGCAGATGCTGATTGCGGCCATGAAATTAAAAGACGCTTACTCCTAGGAAGGAAAGTTATGACTAATCTAGACAGCATGTTTAAAAGCAGAGACATTACTTTGCAAGCAAAGGTCCACCTAGTCAAGGCTATGGTTTTTCCAGTAGTCATGTATGGATGTGAGAGTTGGACTATAAAGAAAGCTGAGCAGCGGGGAATTGATGTTTTTGAACTGTGGCACTGGAGATGACTTTTGAGAGTCCCTTGGACTGCAAGGAGATCCAACCAGTCCATTCTAAAGGAGATAAATCCTGGGTGTTCTTTGAAAGGACCGATGTTGAAGCTGAAACTCCAATATTTTGGCCACCTGCTGTGAAGAGCTGACTCATTTGAAAAGACCCTGATGCTGGGAAAGATTGAGAGCAGGAGAAGAAGAGAACAACAGAGGAAGAGATGGTTGGATGGCATCACTGAATCAATGGACATGAGTTTGGGTAAACTCCGGCAGTTGGTGATGGACACAGAGGCCTGGCATGCTGCAATTCATGGGGTCACAAGAGTCAGACACGACTGTATAACTGAACTGAACTGAAAGCATTCATTCATAATTTATGATACTCACCAAATCTTGTGGAGAATTACATTAAACTAAAAACTTTATTATCAAACCAATTATTTTCCTGATCAATAATATATTAAAAGATTTTTGAGTAATATTCCTTACTTGTAAGCTCAAAAATTGATGACTATATTGCTTTTTAGCTTTAAAAGATAAATTATCCATGCATTTGTTTGCATAGATATTTATATATACATACTTATATGTCTATATCTTTATCTATATATATATATACACCCATATCTATATCTTTATACCCATAGTGTAATGTGGGCAGTCTAGAAAACTCATAATAGCCAAGATAAATGTATTTGAAATCATAGAAAATGAAAGCTCTATCTAGAAAAAAGGCAATAAGCAATGTTTTAAAATATATTATAGACCAGAAAAACAGTAACATATATGATATGCAAAATTATTTCTATTCACTGTTTGACAGGTTACTAAAGAAAAAAATCAAGAATTCTTAGGAAAAAGTAGGTAAATGACATAATTATTTCACATGAAGGAAAAACAAAACCACAGTGCCACTGAGTATTTGAAAAAGTTCAGATTTGTTCATAATTGAAAAACGTAAATTAAAAGACCATTTTTTTTTACAAAAGTGAAGAGCATATATCAAAAGTTAAATTAATGCTCAGCATCAGAAATGCATGGGGAAATATGCTTTCCTTATTTATAGTAATATAAATTTGTGAATCCTCTTTGGAGAACAACTTGACAAAATATTAAATATATAATAAAATACTAAAATGCCAGTATTTTTCCTTGGTATTTCTATTTCTGGATTTTATTTATAGGCTATATATGTACAAAGATATTTACTGAAAAAATTTACCATTGTTTATGAAACCAAGACTAAAATACATGTAAGCTGCCATCAAAATTATAAAAAAATTATATTAAGTCCAATGGTGTTACAAAAATAGGTCTACTTATATAGTTTATAATGGAATTATGTCCAAAATACATAACAAAAATTAACTTACCATAATAAGCCCCCATTTGGGTAAAAAAAAGATGTATCTGAGTATTACATAAAAAGAGAGATTATGTTTCATGTCTACATTATTTACTATTGTATTTTTTATTGCTAAGCTAATTATATATACACACACACACACACACACACACACACACACACACACACACACACACATACATACATACATACACTGTTTAAAGAAAAAGACTAACCTAAACAGCCAGAACAGATAATGCTGGGAGAGAAAGAGAAACATCATGAAAAATAAAAGTGTAAGAGATACTGAGGACTAATTAAAGAGGTTTACAGATATCCATTTACTATGGATACAGATATCCATTTACTATGCATTCTGAAAAAAAGTTCTGAAAAGATGAAATGTGAATAATAATCACCCAATCCATAGAGAAAAGTTTCCCAAAGCCAAACGTCCTTATCTTTAGATAGAAAAAAAAAAAAAAGTTAGATAAATGAAAAAGATTACCACCTAAAATGTAGCACTGCAGAATAGAGAGGTTAAAGAGAATGGCCAAATACTCCAGAGAAAGAGAAAAAATGGTTATCTCTCAAAAGTGCAAATTTGGTGTAATATTAATGATCTTAGTTGCCATTCTGGTTTCTAAATACAGTAGTGAAACTTATCAAACCTCTGATAAAAAGCTAATTACAATCTATAATTCTATACCCAGCCAAAATATCAGTAAGTATGAAGGCAAATAGAGAAGTAAGGACTTTGTCAAATATGAAAAGACTCAGAAATATTTTCTATGTATTCTTCCTTTAAAATTAACTAAAAGATATATTTCAGAAGAAAAGAGTAATAATAATAAGACAAGCCATTCAAAAAGGATTAAAGTAACATTAGAAACCAAAGAAAATAAAGTCATGGATAACATCTATATATCAAAAGAGAAGATTTCCCCAAATTTGGATAGCAAATCACAGATTCTCTGGGCTTCCCTTGTGGCTCAGCTGGTAAAGAATATGCCTGCAATGCGGGAGACCTGGTTTGGATCCCTGGGTTAGGAAGATCCCCTGGAGAAAGGAAAGGCTACCCACTCCAGTATTCTGGCCAGGGGAATTCCATGGATACAGTCTATGGAGTCGCAAAGAGTCAGACACGACTAAGAGACTTTTACTTCACTTCACAGATTCTCTAGAAGTATTTCCTTAATAAGAAGAATTTAACTGATTTCACTGAGGAGATAATGTAAGATGTTGAAATATTTTGGTAATAGAAGAGTGATTATGTATTTTTTTCCTTTGAATTAAGTAATATTTAACTCCTAAGATTATCCCTCCAGTATGTCTTTCTCTGCAGCTACTACTTCTTAATCTTAGTATTATGGCTTGTTTTTCGCCATTATAAAGCATTTTTTAAATCATACTGTTTAATACTGGCAGTAGAATATTTATTCAATTTAGTAAGCAGTTTGCTTACTCTAATCCTAAGGGGTTTGATCATTTGAAAGGAACAGTTTCATTTTTATAAGTGAATTCATGAAGAGTTGACCAAAACAAACAGATAACCAAACAAACAACAACAACAACAACAAAAACCCTAATACTAAAATTTTCAAGCTAGAATAAACAGCAACGAAAATGAGAACTATGGATTTAGTGATGTGTCTTCAAAAAAAAAAAAAAAAATAACCTCATTAATTCCTTAATTAGAAACTACTTGAAAGCTAAGTATTTGAGAAGACATGCTATGGCACTATATGTGAGTTTAGTTTGAATTAAGGAAAAAAAAAGCCTAAAGTTTTCTTTATGGAGAGTTAAAAAGGTAAAATCACTGGGATGCAGTTACAGCCAGCCGAGCTGACACAAAGAAACTGATAAAACATCACTTTGTCATCAGCTTCATGGCTTCAGCTTGAATGATGTTTAGAGAAAGAAAAGCTGCAATGTGTATAATTATTTGATTATATCACACTGCTGTGCAGAAGTTCTGATATAAAGAAAACAATTTTAAGTTATTTTCTCTAGACCTACTCATTTGATTCTAATGCCCCTCTTTCCTTTCATCATCAAAGACTTTTACATTTTATTAAATGCAAATTTAAAGCAAAGTTAAGTTAAAATAGATTCAAAATAACACATAAGAATTAGGAAATCATAGATTACCTGATAATAGTAATTTATTATTCTATAAACTAATAGGCAGCCATATACATTAATACAAATATAAGAATTTTTGGAAAAAAAATCTAGATTATTCTTTAGGCTACTTATGAGCACTAACAACTGCTCCCTCAGAAAAAAGGTTGTGAAATTGTGTTAAGACACTAAACTATGAGTTGTGAAATCTCTTTAGATGCTTTCCCAGGCTCTGTAGATGGGTCAGACAGGTTCATGGATGCCTCAAAGGTAAAAACATTGTAGGGTTTCCAAGGACTGGTATTTAGTTATCTTCTTCATGATCAAGCCCACAGGAATAAAGGTTTAGATAATTAACAGATTCAATGTCTTACAGAGGAATACGTATCTCTAGATGTATGATTTAATTCAAAACAAATGCAAAAAGTCTATGATATTATCACAGTAGTGGACAATTGACGGTACAGCAGTCAAGGCTCAGCAAAGTCAAGTTATATATATTGGAATTGCGGCAGCCTGTTTAAAACTCATCTCCTTTCTCACTCCACCCTTATGAAGGAAGACTGTTGCTTATTGAGCAATCAAAATGGCAGATAATTATTGGGATGAATCAGAGAATGGGATTTACTGGGAGCAGAGGAAACACTATTGTGGCAAATGCCCATTTTCTCTCTCTTAATATGCATTTGGAGAAGGAAATGGCACTTTACTCCAGTATTCTTGCCTGGAGAATTCCCTGGACAAAGGAGCCTGGCAGGCTATATATAGCCCATGGGGTCACAAAAAGTCCAACATGACTGAGCTATCACTAATATGCATTTCTTTTCATGGGTCTTGATGGGTAAGAAAGGGTGGAAGAATGCTTAGCCCTTTGATTTGATGAACAGTGTTTTGCGAGACGCAGGAGCTCCTCTGTTCTCCCTTCAGTGACTTCCTTATCCCTCTCTTTCCTGTGACTGACAAGTTAAACTGGGCCTGCAGCCATTCTTGCAAACCAAGTGGACCATGGATGAAATAGTCCAGCTCTTTTCTAGACAGAGAGGAAAACTCACTTCTTTTTACCTCATACAGTCTAGACTGGACATTCTTTACCACCAAAGCTATGAAACCTGACACATGTATTTAAAAAGGGTGTTCAACTAATATAGCTGTAAATCTAAACAAATCTGTCTTTTTATATATACCTACTCACTGACTAGCTCTATACAGTCAGCAAAAACAAGACCAGGAGCTGACCTGGCTCAGATCATGAACTCCTTATTCTGAACGCCAAATTCAGATTTAAATTGAAGAAAGTAGGGAAAACCACTAGACCGTTCAGGTTTGACCTAAATCAAATCCCTTATGACTGTACAGTGGAAGTGACAAATAGATTTAAGGGATTAGATCTGATAGACAGAGTGCCTGAAGAACTATGGACAAAAGTTCTTGACATTTTACAGGATGCAGTGATAAAGACCATCCCCAAGGAGGAAAAAAAAAATGCAAAAAGGCAAAATGGTTGTTGGAGAGGCCTTACAAACAGCTATGAAAAGACGAGAAGCTAAAGGCAAAGGTGAAAAGGAAAGATATACCCATTTGAATGCAGAGTTCCAAAGACAGCAAGGAGAAATAAGAAAGCCTTCCTCAGAAATAGAGGAAAACAATAGAATGGGAAAGACTAGCGATATCTTCAAGAAAATTAGAGATACCAAGGAAACATTTCATGCAAAGATGGGCACAATAAAGGACAGGAATGGTATGGACCTAACAGAAGAAGAAGATATTAAGAAGAGGTGGCAAGAATACACAGAAGAACTGTACAAAAAGATCTTCACGACCCAGATAATCATGATCTGGGCCTGCAGCCATTCTTGCAAACCAAGAGGACCATGGTCTTTCATCAGGCCCATGATCTTTCATCTAGAGCCAGACATCCTGGAACACGGAGTCAAGTGGGCCTTAGGAAGCATCACTATGAACAAAACAACTGGAGGTGATGGAATCCCAGTTATTTCAAATCCTGAAAGATGATGCTGCAAAAAGTGCTCCACTCAATATGCCAGCAAAATTGTAAAACTCAGCAGTGATCCCAGGACTGGAAAAGGTCAGCTTTCACTCCAATACCCCAAAAGGCAATGCCAAAGAATGTTCAAACTATTGCACAATTGCACTCATCTCACACACTAGCAAAGTAATGCTCAAAATTCTCCAAGCCGGGCTTCAACAGTATCTAAACTGTGAATTTCTAGGTGTTCAAACTGGATTTAGAAAAGGCAGAGGAACCAGAGATCAAATTACCAACATCATTGGATCATCAAAAGAGCAAGAGAATTCCAGAGAAACATGAACCTTTACTTTATTGAATATGCCAAAGCCTTTGACTGTGGATCACAACAAACTGTGGAAAATTCTTCAGGGATGGGAATACCAGACCACCTGACCTGCCTTCTGAGAAATCTGTATGCAGGTCAGGAAGCAACAGTTAGAACTGGATATAGAACAACAGACTGGTAACAACAGATTGATTCAAAATCGGGAAAGGAGTACATCAAGGTTTTACATTGTCACCCTATTTATTTAACTTATATGCAGAGTACACCATGAGAAATGCTGGACTGGATGAAGCACAAGCTGGAATCAAGATTACCAGGGGAAATATCAAAACCCCAGGTATGAAGATGACATCACCCTTGTGGCAGAAAGTGAAGTAGAACTAAAAAGCCTCTTGATGAAGGTGAAAGAGGAGAGTGAAAAAGTTGGCTTAAAGCTCAACATTCAGAAAACTAAGATCATGGCATCTGGTCCCATCACTTCATGGCAAATAGATGGGGAATCAGTGGAAACAGTGACAGACCTTATCTTTTTGGGTTTCAAAATCACTGCAATTGGTGACTGCAGCCATGAAATTAAAAGACACTTGCTCCTTTGAAGAAAAGCTATGACCAACCTAGACAGCTTATTAAAAAGCAGAGACATTACTTTGCCAATGAAACGTCCATCTAGTCAAGGAATGGTTTTTCCAGTAGTCATGTATAGATGTGACAGTTGGACGATAAAGAAAGCTGAGTACCAAAGAATTGATGCTTTTGAACTATGGTGTTGGAGAAGACTCTTGAGAGTCCCTTGGACTGCAAGGAGATCCAACCAATCCATCCTAAAGGAAATCAGTCCTGAATATTCATTGGAAGGACCGATGTTGAAGGTGAAACTCCAGTACTTTGGCCACCTGATGTAAAGAACTGATAAATTGGAAGACCCTGATGTTGGGAAAGATTGAAGGTGGGAGTAGGAGACGACAGAGGATGAGATGGTTGGATGGCATCACTGACTCAATGGACATGAGTTTAGGTAGACTCTGAGAGCTGGTGATGGACAGGGAGGCCTGGCATGCTGCAGTCTGTGGGGTCGCAATTAGTCGAACATGACTGAATGACTGAACTGAACTGAATTGAACCGATGAACTAAGAGGCTGCATGGAGCTTGGGGCCAAAGTGCTTGCTAGTAATAAATGTTCCTTTGCCTGAACTTGTCACCTATTCATATATCATTTTAAGAAATGTATATCATATTTCTTATGATATAAGAAATGATTCATGTATCATTTTAGGAAAGAAAGAAAAAAAAGCTGATAAAAGACAGAGCAGTCCTCACTAACATCTTGATACTCCTGCTTCTATGAATAAACACCTATTGCAACCACTCCGAAATTTAGAATGGAGTGAATTTTCCTTTCACATTACCCATATTAGAATTTTAGACAATAGAGCAGAACAAGCATAAGAAGTAAATACTGCCTCTCTCAATATCATTTTCCTAGAACTGGGATTACTTTGAAAGCAAAGATATTTTCACATATTTTTATAAGAAAAAGGGTTCAAAATGCCAAATCAAAATCTAGAGTAATTATTATGCATTTGGATATAAAAACAGACTTTTGTGGTTAATATGAAGTACACTCACAATTGACTTTTGTAGGATATTAGAGAGTGTCCACATAAGTTTGCTCATGGGAGAGCAAAAGTCTGGGAGTGCTTTTCTGACACATACACCATCTGATACATTAGAAATCTTTATTTTAACTCCTGGCCAGTCAAAAACAAAGAAGAAACACAATGCCAACTAATATGGAAAATGATACTAATTTGTGGGAAACAATCACCTACAAAATTAATTATGAGGAGTTTAAGGTTTACTCAAAAGCAGATTTTCTCTCAAAGAATGAGCTTAAGTCACATGTATACTCATAAAAAATTCATAATTAGTATTTTAAATCATACTCTTTACTTTGAAGTAGTTTATCATCTGCTTCCATCCTTTTTTTAACCAAGTCAACTTCTCAAAAAGATCTTTAGTTTCTAAATAGCTTTAAAATACCCTGGGTATTAGTGTATTCCTAGTATAAAAGACACATTGATGGATTTGGAAATTACACTTCTACTTTATGAAATGCCTTACTACAAGAGTTATATGTGGGGGTTAATGTTTTGAATTCCTTTCTGTAATTGGTCCCCTGATAAACCCTGACTTGTCAGGGAATCCTACAAGTCACAAAGAGACCAGAGATATTTCATGAAATATATGGCACCTCTACCTCCACAGACCTAGTTGTAGAATGAATCAAAAAGCACACAGAAAGAACACTGGTTCAGTTTCAGGGTGCCATAACTGATAATTCCAAGTGATTTCCTTTATGCTTAAGCAGGGGGCAATGGCAGTATGTAGTATGTTTTTGAAAACAGAAATGCTGAACAATGAAAATATCATTCATTTTTGCTCAGCTTTAGCTTTCATACATCACATAATATGAGACTTGCACTTGAGTCAGGAGCCAAATTACCTCTATTGATGCTTCATTATTAAGAGATTCAGAATAAAACAAGATAGATGTGAAATGATCTCATATATATTAATATTTGAAATATACTAAGTTGCATCTTTGATTTTCTTATCAGACACTTTTTTTTAATACTTGTTTTATAATTTGACAAAGTTCTTTGTAGCAAAAGTACTAGTGTACCATGAGAAACACGTATTATAATAAGTAAGAATAGTCATCTCACTTCCTCCATTCCTACTTGCAGCTGCTCATGAGACATATAACTTCAGATCATAAACCATTTTAGTTCTTTGTCTTAAGGAGGTAAGCAGGCACAATGTCAAATTGTAACTCCTATCTCGTTTTATTTAAAATAAAGCTTTCTACTAATATTAAGGAAATGAAAAATGATTACTGTGTATCACGCATATTTGGGTAAAAAAAGAAGGAACAAAGAAGATCTGTACAAAGAAAAAATGAATTTCCAAGGTATTAAAGTTACTATTTTCTTTTTTTAAATAATGACATTCATGGCTTTAAAGTCATACTTTTAATAACAGTAAAGAAAAAGATTTTCATTTAAGAGAAAGGCCATAGGACTGCAAAATTAACTACTAATGGATCTTTTTAAAGATCCACCCTAAATTATCTGATTAAAGCCCTAGTTTATGTCAGTTTTCAAATAATTTACATCACTACTTAAAATTCAGTTTTGCATGCATGCTTAAATAAAGGTCAGTGTTCGCATGGCTTTATTCATATTAGCCCAAGTTAGAGTGAACCCAAATATGTATCAACTGGTAAATGGATAACAAACATGTGGGATACATATGCAAGGGATACTGCTGGACAGTAAAAAGGAGTGGACTATGATATCACTACAGCACAGATGAATTCAAAACATTCTACCCAGTGAATGAAGTCAGCTACGTGTGAGTTCAAACTATCCTTCCATTTATATTACATTCAGGATAAGAAGAACTGGAGAGACAAAAAGCAGATAGGTGATTGTCAGGGGCCAGGGTTAAGAAAAGAGAAGGGCCAACTGCAAAGAGCCAGGAAGCACTTTTTGTGTTGGTGGAAATGTTTTATATCTTAGTTGTAATGATGACACAATTATGCATATGTATCAGATTTCAGTTCAGTCACTCAGTTGTATCTGACTCTCTGCAACCCCATGGACTGCACCACGCCAGGCTTCCCTGTCCATCACCAACTCCTAGAGTTTACCCAACCTCATGTCCATTGAGTCAGTGATACCATCCAACCATCTCATCCTCTGTCGTCCCCTTCTCCTCCTGCCATCAATCTTTCCCAGCATCAGGGTCTTTTCCAATGTGTCAGTTCCTTACATCAGGTGGCCAAAGTACTGGAGTTTCAACTTCAGCATCAGTCCTTCCAATGAATATTCAGGACTGACTTCTTTTAGGATGGACTGCATAGATCTCCTTGAAGTCCAAGGGACTCTCAAGAGTCTTCTCCAACACCACAGTTCAAAAGCATCAATTCTTCAGCCCTCAGCTTTCTTTATAGTCCAACTGTCACATCTGTACATGACTATTGGAAAAACCATAGCTTTGGCTAAATGGACCTTTATGGACTAGGTAAAAGTGGTATATTTAAATTGGATCAATTATGTTTTGCTATATTTTATTTCAATAAAGCTAATTTTTAAAAATTAGGAAATTTCTATCAAGGGGATAATAGACTAGACCATATATCACTGAAAACAAGGTTGAAAACAATGAGTAACAACATGCGTGCACTAGCTTTAAAAAAAGCAGTTTCTATTAAAGGTAAAGTGAAACAAGTTAACATGACCACTCAACCACATCCAAGTTGTGCAAAGCAGGGATAACCATTTTAAATAATTCTTAGGATTAAAAAATTAAATTAAATGGTTAACATACTTAATAATATGTGTCACATAGTGAGAACCCCCAAAAGTAGTTATTTTATTATCACTAAGGCAAATTCTTTAAGCAACTGCTTATAGCATCAATGTATTTTCAATTAGGCTTCTTAATATTTCATGTTATGTTAGTTCCATCTCTTGCCTCTTAACCATGGATCCTTATTTATCTAAATGATCCTGCTATCTAAGTTTCTGCTATTCTTTATTCATTAATTTACTCAACAAATACTTATCGGTCACTTTCCATGTGCCAGGAGCTTTGCTGAGATATCACATACAACCTTTTACCTTCATGAGAAGGCATACATTTAAAAAAATCTTATAATATGTGAGATAGCAAAAGAGATACAAAGAACAGACCTTTTTTTACTCTGTGGGAGAAGGTGAGGGGGGATGATTTGAGAGAATAGCATTGAAACATGTATATTACCATATGTGATATAGATCGCCAGTCCAGGTTCGATGCATGAGACAGGGTGCTCCAGGGCTGGTGCACTGGGATGACCCTAAGGAATGAGATGGAGCAGGGTGAGGTGGGAGGATGGTTCAGGAAGGGGGACACATGTACACCCATGGCTGATTCATGTCAATGTATGGCAAAAACAACTATAATACTAGAAAGTAATTAACCTTCAATTAAAATAAATAAGTTAATTTTTTAAAATAGCTTATAATAATTAAGTTAAAATCATGAAAAGTGCTACAAAGTTGAAAACTATGGTATTATACTGAATTATAACAAAGAGAGGTCATATAGATATGCAGTCTATTTGAGTCTTCTTTAAGAAAAGAATCCATGAGCTGACACCTAAAAGATAAAGGAGTTTGAAAACAAGCATCCTGTGTACAGAGAACAGCAATGATTCTACCACAGAAAGTAAACTCAAGGAAATGGAAAACAAAACAAAAACAAGAGTGCTTAGTGGATAATGAAACAAGACGAAAGCTGAAGGTGATAAGTGTGGAGAGGTTAGCACAGCAGATGATGGAGAGGCTGAGGGCCCAGGTTAATACCATCTTTCAAGTATCTATCCTTTTAAGAGAACAGTAATAACATTTATCAAGTGACTTCTGTGCAACAAACAGTATTCCAAGAGTTTTCCAAGAGCTGTTTCATTAAAGCCTCGCAGAAACTCTATATGGTAGGTGTTTACTATCATGCCCATTTGATAACAGTCAACTAAATTTAAGGAATATGTCCAAGATCACAGATAGGATACAAACATCAAAGGTTAGCATCTCTAGCTTCAGAACCTGCCCACTTAACCACTATGCGATGTAGCTTCTTCCTGCCTTTCAGTTTAAAATCAAAACACGTCGCAACAGAATCTGCTTTATTAACTGAAAAGTTTACCCCCATCTGCTATGGGAAGGATGGATTATAGAAGAAGAAATGAGTGAATGGAAAACAAAAATTAACTGCAGAGTCAAAGCCAGCTTCAAGGCACACAAACTGTGCCATTGCACCAGACCCCATACTTAGAAGGGCACTGCTCTGGGCTTAACTCTTCTGTAGCTGTCATGAAATTCTAAATAATTACTGAACCAGGGGCATTGCATTTTTATTTTCGACTAAACTTCACAAATTACACAGCTAGCCCTAGCAGTAGTCTATGCAAGAGATTCAAATGGCTTAGCTTTTTAGATTAATTCACTCACATCGATGATAAGGGCTCTTAATGCCCTTACCAATATCCTTCCTTGGGGGCTGGAGAGAACTGCCATTTATTAAGCACTGAGCTAGGTAAGATCCTAGAGCTTTACGTATAACATTCAATTAATCCACACAACCACTTTATAAAGTAGATTCTATTATCAGCATTTTGTTAAGTGAGAAAACTCTGCCTCAGAGGTGATGAGTAATATGATATAGCTGATAGATGAAAGCTAAGGCTGTAATTTCAAACCCATTCTTCTAAACCAAATTTTGTCCCCAAGGCCTTGGTTTCTACAACCCACCCTAGCTTGCCCATGCTATCGCCATGCTCAGCCCACTGATTGGGATACCTCACTACTGTTTGGAGCCCAGAGGCCAACATTTTTAGCCTAACCAGTCACTGGAGGTTGCCCTCCCATATATACCTACTGTGATGCCTGGCCCCTATTAGAGTCTGGACTGAATTGACATTTTCTCAGGTTTTAATAATCTGTGAATTAATAGACATCTTTCACTAACATTTTCTTAGAACAAATACAATAAAGTGCCATCCTCCAAATCTGCAGCGTTTCCTTCAAACCTTGGAATTTGTATGCTTACTGGATCCAGAGAGTTATGGAACCTCAAGGCTATTGACAACCAGTCTTTGTATTTGTGCATCTTATCTGCCCACTGAAAGTATTTGTGGATGTGACAACTCTGCTTCATTGAATCATAGTCTATCTGAACTCTAGAGATTGAGAACTGACCCACAGTGAATCTTAATTTCCATTCCAATTCTCTTTAATATCAAAAAAAGTTTCATGTTTCAGCTGAGCTCTCTTAGTGGCCAGTACAGGAGAAGTGTAAGAATCAAATTCGGTCACTGATGGGAATTTTAAAGTTTTATTATGCAATGTAAACATTCACAAAACATGAAATACATCCTATTTACTGCCCAAGTTTTGGATTTCAGTCATGTATTAAAATGAGCAAAAAAATATGTTCATATTTTCAAAAGCAAATTTTAGTTGTAGTAAAGTTTAATTAATCAGTGCAATTTTCCTAATAATTTCAGGTTAATCATGCAAAATCAAAATCAGTGTGGTAGCTATAATTAAATGGAACAATATTCAATATGTGTTGCAATTATTCATGAGAATTTGATTCTCAAAATCTTCATTTCCATTCTGTTACATGTCTCAAAGGAGAAAATACAATTCTATTACACTGTTTTGAATACTGGAAAGAACAAGACCAAAAAAAATGCTATCTTCTGCTGAGAGGAACTTAATGATGTATCATGCCCCTCAGACGTTAAAGTGTCTGCCTACAATGCAGGAGACCCAGGTTCAATCCCTGGGTTGGGGAGATCTCCTGGAGAAGGAAATAGCAACCCACTCCGGTATTCTTGCCTGGAAAATCCCATGGAAGGAGAAGCCTGGTAGACTACAGTCCATGGGGTTGCAAAGAGTTGGACACGACTGAGCGACTTCACTTTCACTTTCATTGCTTAGGCCAGATATTCACTGAAAGGTGCAACATCCTATTCTTTTTAAGAATGGAAGTTTCATTCTCAGGTAGACCTGATTTGTTCATTGGAAGCAAAAATCAGGTGACTGCTAAAGATATTGTGCCTAATAGCATTCAAACTGAGCTCTAAGCCTTCTGCATTTTTTCAGAATGAAATTCAACTTGACTCTTTTCACTTCCATAAAGTTGACAGTTTCAGTCTGCTGGAAAATTTTCTGGAACTTTGAGTTCCAACATAGGTGTAAATGCTACCTGTATAGTCTCCCAATTATATTAAGTAGACTGCTTCACCAAAATAGAGGAGGCTTTCTTCTCAGTTTCTAATTTAGCAATTAACAGGGAGTAAGAACTTTTCTTTCAGACTAATATCCTTTATTAGTCATCAATTGGGTTTTTCAGTTTGCTGTAACATTTCCCTCAGTGAACAGAATGAGTCATGAAGATTCCAACATTCATCTCCTCATGCTTGAATTGCTGTTAGAACAGTATGCTAAAATCAATTGGCATCCCGTCTGAACAAATAGAAAACTACTGGGGGAAAAAAAACAGCAAAAAAGTCAAACTGAACTTATTGAAAGGTGAACAAATTGTGAAGGTGTTGGGAACCTGTACTTCGTGTGATGAAAGATTTATTAGAAAATATTAGAGTTGGTAATCTACATTATTTGCTCCATAAATGATATATCCTCCAAAGATGAAACCTTTATGTAACTGATTAAAAACGAATAGTCAAAAAGAGTAAATTAAAATTCTAAAGATCAATGAAACTATGAGCTGGTTCTTTGAAAAGATAAAATTGATAAATCTTCAGTCAGATTCATCAAGAAAAAAAGGAGAAGGCTCAAATTAAAAAACATAGAAATGAAAGAGAAGTTACAACTGACATCACAGAAATACAATGGATAGTAAGAGTTTACTACAAGCAAATAAAATGAACAACCTAGAAGAAATGAACAAATTTTTAGAAATGTACAATCTCCCAAGACTGAAGCAGGAACAAATAGAAAATATGAACAGATGAATCACAAGTACTGAAACTCTAATTAAAAAATGCTCAGCTAACTAAAGTCCAGGACCTGGCTTCAGAGGCTAATTCAATCAAACACTTAGAGAAGAATGAACAGCTATCCTCTGAAACTACTGCAAAACATTGCAGAGAATGGAACACTCCCAAATGTATTATATGAGGCTACTGTCACCCTGATACCAAAACCAGACAGAAATACCATCAAAAAAAAGAAGAAAATGATAGGTCAGTATCAGTGACGAACACAGGTGAAAAAATCCTTGACAAAGTACTAGCAAATTGAATTCAACAATATGTTAAAAGGATCATACAGCACGATCACATGGGATTTATCCCAGGAATGAAAAGATTTTTCAGTTTATACAAATCAATGTGATATACCACACTAACAAACTGAATAATTTAAAAACATATGATTATCTCAATATATGCAGGAAAAATTGACAAAATTCAACACCCATTTATGATTAAGAAAAAAGAATTCTCCAGAAATCAAGCATAAAGGGAATATACCTCAGTATAATTAAGATTATACATGACAAACTCATAGTGAACATCACACTTAATGGTGAAAAGCTGAAAGCATTTCCTCTAAGATCAGGAACAAAGATAAGAATGTCCACTCTTACCACTTTTGTTCAACATATTTTTGGAAGTCCTAGTCATGGCAATCAGAGATGAAAAAGAAAAAAAAAAGGAATCCAAATTGGAAAAGTAAAAGTAAAATTTTCATTGTTTGCAGATGACATGGTACTATGCATAGAAAATCCTAAAGATGCTAGAGAAAAATAATACAGCATATCAATGAATTTAGTAAATTTTTAGGATAAAATATTAATACACAGGAATCTCCTGCATTTCTATACACTAACAATGAAAGACCAGAAAGTAAAATTAAGGAAACAATCCCATTTACCATCACATCCAAAAGAATAACAATACCTAGGAATAAATCTACCTATTGAAGCAAAGGGCTTCCCTGGTGACTCAGTAGTGAAGAATCTGCCTGTGAATGAAGAAGATATGTGTTTGATCCCTGGGTGAAGGAAATAACAACCCACTGTGATATTTGTGACTGGGAAACACCATGGAAAGAGGAGCCTGGCGGGCTACAGTTCGTGGGGTTGCAAAAGAGTTTGACACATCTTAGTGACTTAACAACAAGGAAGCAGTCCTGTACTCTGAAAACTATGAAGTAAGACGCTAATGAAAGAAATAAAAAGCACACAGATGGAAAGATAAGCTATGTTCTTGGATTGGAGGAATAAATAGTGTCAAAATGACTATACAGCCTAAGGAAATCTACAGATTTAAGGCAATCTCTATCAAATTGCCAAAGGCATTTTTTTGCCATATAAAACAAACAAAAAATTAAAATTTATATAGAAACTCAAAAGAACCTAAATTGTTAAAGCAATCTTGAGAAAGAAAAAGCGGGAAAATTGGGCTACCTGACTTGAGGCTACATTATGGTATGCTGCTGCTGCTGCTGCTGCTGCTGCTGCTAAGTCACTTCAGTCATGTCCGGCTGTGCGACCTGATGGACGGCAGTCCACCAGGCTCCCCATCCCTGGGATTCTCCAGGCAAGAACACTGGAGTGGGTTGCCATTTCCTTCTCCAATGCATGAAAGTGAAAAGTGAAAGTGAAATTGCACAGTCGTATCCAACTCTTAGTCACCCCATGGACTGCAACCTACCAGGCTCCTCCGCCCATGGGATTTTCCAGGCAAGAGTACTGGAGTGAGTGCCATTGCCTTCTCCGACACTATGGTATGGTACTCATTCAAAAACAGATTTATAGATCAATGGAACAGAATAGAAAGCCCAAAAATAAACCCACACACCTATTGTCAATTTATTTATGACAAATGAAGGAAGAATACAATGGAGAAAAGACAGTCTCTTTAACAAGTTGTGGGGGAAAAAGGGACAACTGTGTAAAAGTATGAAATCACAACTTCCTCTAACACCACATACAAAAATCAATTGAAAATGCATTAAAGACCTAAATGTAAGACCTAATACTCTAATTCTTAAGAGGAAATTATAGGCAAAACATTCTTTTGACATAAATCACAGCATTATCTTCTTGTATCCACCTCCTAGAGTAATGAAAATAAAAGCAATAATAAACAAATAGGACCTAATTAAACTCAAAAGCTTCTACACAACAAAGGAAACTATAAACCAAATGATAAGACAACCCATGGGATGGGAAAAAATATTTGCAAATGATGGGAATGAGAAGGGATTAATCTCCAAAATATACAAAGAACTCGTGCAGCCTCAGTATCAAACACAAAAACCCAAACAACCAACCCAATCAAATTCTAGGAAGAAGATCTAAATAGACATTTCTCCAAAGAAAACATAGAGATGGTCAAAAAGCACATGAAAGATGTTCAGCATCACTAATTTTAGAGAAAGGTAAATCAAAACTAGAAAGAGGTATCACATCACCTCAAACCAGTCAGAATTATCAACAGCAAATATTCTACAAAATGCTGGAGAGGTTGTGGAGAAAAGAGAATGCTCCTATACTCTTGGTGGGAATATAAGCTAGTAGAGCCAGTATGGATAAAAGCATGGAGTCTCCTTAAAGAAACTAAAAATAGAGTTACTATATGATCAAGCAATCCCACTCCTGGGCATACATAAGGGGAAAAATATCACAATTCAAAAAGACACATGCATCCAAATGTTCATCACAGCACTACTTACTATAGTCAATAAATGGAAGCAATCTAAATTTTAACTGACAGATGACTGAATAAAGAAGATGTAGTATGTATGTCAGAGAAGGCAATGAAACCCCCCCTCCAGTACTCTTGCCTGGAAAATCCCATGGATGCAGGAGCCTGATGGGCTGCAGTCCATGGGGTCCCTAAGAGTTGGACACGACTGAGCGACTTCACTTTCACTTTTCACTTTCATGCACTGGAGAAGGAAATGGCAACCCACTCCAGTGTTCTTGCCTGGAGAATCCCAGGGACGGGGGAGCCTGGTGGGCTGCCGTCTGTGGGGTCGCACAGAGTCGGACATGACTGAAGAGACTTAGCAGCAGCAGTAGCAGTATGTATGTATATGTGTGTGTGTGTGTGTGTGTGTGTGCATATGTATATATACATATATATGTACACATATAAGCCACAGTGGACTATTACTTTGCCATAAAAAGAAATAAATCATACTATTCACATTAACATGGATGGACCAAGACATTATCATACAAAGTAAAGTCAGCCAGAAAAACATCACTTATATGTGGACTCTAAAAAAAAATGGTAAAAATGAACTTATTTTCAAAACAGAAACAGACTCGCAGACTTAGAGGAAAAAAAAACTCCTGGTTACTAAAGGGAAAACAGGCAAGATGGAATAAATTAGGAGCTTGGGATTAAATATACATACTACTATACATAAAATTCCAAAGACTAGCAAGGATACATAAGAAAGCCTTCCTAAGTGATTAATGCAAAGAAATAGAGGAAAACAACAGAAGAGGAAAGATTAGAGATCTCTTCCAAAATATTAAAGATACCAAGGGAACATTTCATGCAAAGGTGGGCACAATAAAGGACAGAAATGGTATGGACCTAACAGAAGCAGAAGATATTAAGAAGAGGTGGTAAGAATACACAATAGAACTGTACAAAAAAGATCTTCACAACAAAGATAATCAGAATGGTGTGATCACTCACCTAGAGCCACACATCCTGGAATGAGAAGTCAAGTAGGCCTTAGAATGCATCATTACAAACAAAGCTATTGGAGGCAATGGAATCCCAGTTGAGCTATTTCAAATCCTAAAAGATGATGCTACAAAAGCGGTGCACTCAGTATGCCAGCAAATCTGGAAAACTCAGCAGTGGTGACAGGACTGGAAAAAGTCAGTTTTCATTCCAATCCCAAAGAAGGACAATGCCAAAGAATGCTCAATCTACCACACAATTGCACTCATTTCACATTCAAGCAAAGTAATGCTAAAAATTCTCTACACCAGGCTTCAACAGTACATGAACTGTGAACTTTCAGATGTACAAGCTGGATTTAGAAAAGGCAGAGGAACAAATTTCCAACATTCTTTGAATCATAGAAAAAGCAAGAGAATTCCAGAAAAACATCTACTTCTGTTTCATTGACTACCCTAAAGCCTTTGACTGTGTGCATTACAAGAAACTGTGGAAAATTCTTAAAGAGATAGGAATACCAGACCACCTTGCCTGCCTCCTGCAAAACCTGTATGCTGGTCAAGAAGCAACAGTTAGAAATGGACATAGAGCAACAGACTGGTTCAAAATTGGGAAAGGAGTATATCAAGGCTGTATATTGTCACTCTGTTTAACTTATATGCAGAGTAGATCATGCAAAATGCCAGGCTGGATGAAGCACAAGTTGGAACCAAGATTGCTAGGAAAAATATCAATAATCTCAGATATAAAGATAATAACACTCATGGCAGAAAGTGAAGAGGAACTAAAGAGCCTCTTGATGAAAGTGAAAGAGGAGAGTGAAAGACCCAGCTTAAAACTCAACATTCAGAAAATTAAGATCATGGCATCCGGTCCCATCAATTCATGGCAAATAGATAGGAAAACAACAGAAACAGAGAGAGACTTTATTTTCTTAGGCTCCAAAATCACTGCAGATGGTGACTGCAGCCATGAAATTAAAAGACACTTGCTCCTTGGAAGAAAAACTATGACCAACCGAGACAACATATTAAAAAGCAGATATTACTTTGCCAACAAAAGTCTGTCTAGTCAAAACTATAGTTTTTCCAGTAGTCGTGTATGGATATGAGAGTTGGACCAAAAAGAAAGCTTAATACTGAAGAATTGATGCTTTTGAACTGTGATGTTGGACAAAACTCTTATGAGTCTCTTGGACTGCAAGGAGATCAAACCTGTGAATACTAAAGGAAATTAATCCTGAATATTCATTGCAAGGACTGATGCTGAAGCTGAAATTCCAATACTTTGGCCATCTGATGTGAAGACCTGACTCATTAGAAAAGACCCTGATGCTGGGAAAGATTGAGAGAAGGAGAAGGGGATGAAAGAGGATTAGATGGTTGGATGGCATCGCCAATTCAATGGACATGAGTTTGAGCAACTTCCAAGAGATGGTGATTGACAGAGAACCCTGGTGAGCTGTAGTTCACAGGTTCACAAAGAGTTGGATATGACTGAGCAACTGAACAACAATACATAAAATAATCAACAAGGACCTATGGAATAGCACAAGGAACTCTACTGAATACTCCATGATAACTTATATGGGCAAAGAGTCTGAAAAAATACATATATATGTGTATATATATATATATATGTACATGTATATATATGTATAACTGAATCACTTTGCTGTGTACTTGAAACTAACATAACATTGTAAATCAACTTACTCCAAAACAAAAATCTTTTAATATAAAATAAAATTCTAAATATAGCTTATAACTAGGGTAATCATATAATTTATTATCTAAAGAGACATTTTTAAAGTAAAATGAAGGCTTAATTATTACACTGAAGACAGCAGGAATAAAATATAATTCTCATGAGGAAGCCAGGAATATACAATTTAATCATTAGATGACTTTCACCTTCAGTGCGTATCCAATTTAAAGAAGACAGCTTACAAACTACAAAACATGGTGGACATGCAGACACAATATTGGATAATTTAAATCCATTAAACATAAAACTGTATATAAGCAACATATGTATTCTGTTCTTAGAAGCAGAACTATCAGCCACAGTGGTAGTTTGTGGGGAGTGGGGGAAAGCACCATTAAGCACATAGTCTTTAACTAAAACGAAGGCCCAGAAAAAAGTCAGATAGAAAAGCATCTAGGAAACATGAAACAAGAGAGACATTTGAAAAGCCTGAGGAGATTTAACCGGGAAAGAGAATATTTAGCAGAAGGTCATATATTTTTGATGGAGGAGCCTGGTAGGCTGCAGTCCATGGGGTTGTGAAGAGTCGGAGATGACTGAACGACTCCCCTTTCACTTTTCACTTTCATGCATTGGAGAAGGAAATGGCAACCCACTCCAGCGTTCTTGCCTGGAGAATCCCAGGGATGGGGGAGCCTGGTGGGCTGCCGTCTATGGGGTCGCACAGAGTCGGGCACGACTGAAGTGACTTAGCAGCAGTAGCAGCATGTATTTGTAAATCCTTTGAGGACTGTCATAAACAAGAGAATTATATGCATTTTTGTGCTGTGAGAGGTCAGAGCTAGGTTTTAGTGCTGGAAAAAAAGGGGGGAAATAGTTCTTTAGTTCAACAAAAGAGATCATTTTTGAACAGCAGAGAGTGTCCAACTCACTTGAGTGATCTCTCCAGCACTAGCAACACACAGGTAGAATGTGGACTATTATTTCTCAGGCACTTTGATAAATAGTTAATAAGCAAAATTCTACCTGAAAATCACAACATTCCTATAGGTTGGTCACTATTATAATCATCTGTTTTATAAATGAGGAAACTGTATCATGTCCAAAGACACAGACCTAATATATATAATGTCGAATTGAACTAAATTTGATTTCTACATTTCCTTCTATTGTCAAGAAGGAAGTTATTTTCAAGCCCTGATTGAAGCTGCCTTAAATACTAAAGCAGGCACCTCAAATGAGAAGTTCAGAAAACAGCATAACTATAGGTATGCTGCTTGGGTTTCTCTCGTTATCTTGACTCTGACCTTTTCCCAGTGCTGTCTTCATCCACGCTGTTTGCAAAATATTGCATTAATGTCAATCATCATATGCAGAAATAAGAGCATGCTGAAGCAGAGAAGAAATCTTCTCTTGTGGACTCACATTCTTACACATGAAAAATATTTTTCTGTATCTAGCAGATCTCCTCTCACATGTCATTGGCCGGATTGCCACTAATACATCGCTGGCAAGAATGACTGCATTTCAGCAAGTAGAAATCAGCCTTGATTCAAACAAGGAAGACATGGGTACAAATGAAACATTTCTGGTAATAAGGTGAAGAGAGTTCAGAGGGTGTTAATAGGATATGTAATAGACCTACAATCTTACTACTCAAAATATCTATAGCACCTGGGAGCTTAGAAAGGCAGAACTCCAAACCCTACCCCAGATCCACTGAATAAAAATTCTGTGCTTAGGAATGTGATTTCTGTTTACATTAAAATTTGAGTTCTTCCTCATTGTGTCTACTACAGATAATTCCAGATTACTTCATTTTATCAAAGCATCTTATAAAACAGTAAAATCACAATGACAGAACTAAGTGTGAATTTGGGTTCTCAGTATGAACTGTAGAGTAAAAAAATCCTCTTCTTAGAACTCAGCTCAAGCATGTGATACTGGCTATTTTGTCTTTTTATATTAATACATGGTGGTCATAATCAGACTAGTTCCCAAAGGTCTTCATGAAGAGTAGGCATATAAGGATGTGCTGATATGCATATATTTTCATCTTTTGTTGGTGTGAATGACCAGATTGCTCTTTGAAACAGTCATACAATCACAAGTATGTCTGGCAATTCCACAGCCTCTTTCATCTGGATATTGATCAAATGCTTTATAGATAATTGGCCTTTGGGGGAAGGTGGAAGACTGTGGTGATTTGTAAATTTGTGTTTGAGGTTGGCTTACTGGAATATTACCATAATTTTGAGATAGCTAATATGTAAAAGACAACATGGCTCTGGGGAGCCTTTTATGGATGGCACAGTAATTAACTGGTTGCGGCCAAAGGTTATTATCTGAACAGCTGCTTCTTTATAGAATCTACATAATCTGTAACCAAAGAGTTATTATGAAAGGGGAAAAAAAAAAAAAGGTTTGTTTACTTGTGATAGTGTTGGCCTTCTTCAACTAGGAATTTACTATATGCCCTGTATGCCTTTCCTATACAGGCCTTCTGCAACTCTGCCTGAGAGTGCAAGAAGCAGTTCAATCAGGTGGTTAAAATGTAAGGACAGAAGGCTATACTCTATTTAGAGTTCACTTCTTACCAAGAGGGTTCCCTGATAGCTCAGTTGGTAAAGAATCTGCCTGCAAAGCAGGAGACTCTGGTTCAATTCCTGGGTTGGGAAGATCCACTGGAGAAGGGATAGGCTACCCACTCCTGTATTCTGGCCTGGACATTTACATGGACTATAGTCCATGGGGTCGCAAAGAGTTGGACATGACTGAGCAAACTTTCACTTTTTCTCACCATGAATACTGGATTACTATATCTTTGGGGGACATAGAGAACTACAGATTTCTCTATTTTAATAAGTACACTGCACTTTCAATAATGTTACCTCATCATTTCAAAGTCTTTCTTCCGATCTGGCACTTTAGCTGTATCTTCAGGAGGCCATTTCATCATTCTTTGAGCCTGGTTGCCTCTGAGTAATATGTGATTCCTCCAGTGGATTCCATGGCCACTGCTAATCTCCTTCAGTGCTAACCAGGTCCCTTGGTTGAATGCTGTAATGTGTGATATTCCACGTGTATGCAGAACAAGCATGACAAACTATCAGACAGCAATGCTGGCTGAGGTTACACAGACAGTAAAGGCAATTACATACCAGAAACAGCTTTTTTTCTCTGTAAGGATGAAATACTGACATTTCTAGGATGGAAGAGGTCCAAAGTGGTCAGTTCTACCAAGTGCAGAGTTGGTTTCCTCCAAGGAATATACCATATTGGATACTCAAAGATTTTCTCTATTATAAAGAAGTTGATATTTCAAGGAAGAAAGACCAAGATCAGCCTCTGTAAGTGGGAGAAAATGCTGAGAAGTCTTTACATAGCTTTTGTCTCTGCCACTATACTCGTGTTACTCATATGCCCATCATTGCAGCTCTGGGGTAGTCTACGGCAAAAGCTGGCTTATGTCAGTTAGTTGTGTTATTCAATTTGTCTATTATGCTTTGTTGTGGTAAGTATTGCATAACACAGAAACATCTACAATTTGTGCTCACTTTTGCATGTCTATCCACATCGCAGATCTGCTCAGAACTGATCTTCCGATTCTTCACATTTCAGGCCACTACTAGAAGTTAAGGTAACTAGCCACTTCCTAAGAATCATAACTATTCTCATAACTTCCTTTTACCATAAAGCATATAAATGGGTGCACTGCTCACAGCATCATTCACTAGGAAAACTTTTTTTCTCCCCACTATTGTCTTTCAGTATCACTCCTGAATGTGGCTGTAATGTAGCCAACATTTATTCTTGGCTTGCCCCCAGGAACTCAGCTGATCCACTCATAAACCATTTTCATACTTTTCTCTATGCTTGCAGTTGATCATATAGAATCATCCATGTGCTCAGTCACTCAGTCATGTCCAACTTTTTGTGACCCTGTGGACTGTAGCCCACCAGGCTCCTCTATATATGGGATTTTCCAGGTGAGAATACTGGAGCAGGTTGCCATTTCCTACTCCAAGGGAATCCCCATGTGTTACAAGTAGAAGTAAGGTGAGGAACACCATCAGTAGGTGACATGTGGCCGTGCTCATGACCTCTGATCCTTTGGAGGTTTAATCCTAGTTGTAACCATTTTGATCTTACAATAGACTGACTGAAGCTTGGCCCATCCAACTATACAGCTTAGGGAGTCCAATGGAAGAGAAAAGAAAGCATATAGAAAGTCAATGTTGACAGAGCAATGCACCCAAGATATTATTAATCTGTTCAAGAAATAACACCATATTTGACCCAGTGGCTATGATAGGATCTAGTATTTTTGAAGTCTGTGGTGGTCTCCAGTCATTCTCCAGTGTCCATCAGATTCCAAAGTGTCAGACTGGCTAATGAAACAGTGATGTGATAGTAGTGACCACCACTCTGCGTTGTTTAGGTCTTTAGTTGCAGCTTTAATCACTACTCTTCTCTCTAGGATTTCATATTGTTTTCTATGGAAGGCAGTTTCAGAGATTTCATTTGGTTTTCTTCATAGTGATAGCTCTTTTTTCACAGATTAGGGACAGAAGAATTAATCCAATTGCCAAATAATCAATGTTTACTATGTCCTTGGGGATTGGAGAAATGACCACAGGATGGGTGTGTAGACACAGTGCACTCAATGCAAGCCAAAACTCCCCTGATTCTGACCCGCAAATGCCTCTGTTTCAACAAGGCAGCTAAGATGATGGCTGTGTCTGCAGATATCAATGCCAACTCAATCTGTGCTCAGTAGTCTAATGTTGTCTGCATTTAGCTCCTTTCTCGTATGGTGTATTCATGTGAGTAAACAGCTATAGATCTTTGAAAAAAATTGGGGAAATCATTAGAACATATACTTAACATAATCTTGTAAAGCCCTTCCTCCCCAAAGGGTTCTTAGTACAAAAACTGTTTTGGATTGGAAAACTTGAGCATAACTTTTAGCACTTTCTGTGTTTTGCTCCTATATTCATGTAGATCCCCTGGATAAGGAAATGGCAACCTACTCCAGCATTCTTGCCTGGAAAGTCTCATGGATGGAGGAGCCTGAGGGGCTACAGTCCATGGAGTGGCAGAGTTGGACATGACTGAGTGATTTCACTTTTTTTTTTTCTCTTTATGCCTTTTTAAAGAATTATATTTGTTCAGCAGCACCTCAGACACTGTGGCCTGTTAAGATACTATTATCTATTAAACATTTCACAACTCCTGGCTAGTAAAGTCCCTTAGTTATTCCTCCTATCTTAACAGCCACTATGTTTACTGTGATCTCCTGGCTTACAGAAGTAAAGCCCTGCTACCTGCCCACTCTTACTTTAAGGCCTCATCAAACCCATGAATAATAATGAGTTCAATTCAATGACCACATCTATCCTCTGTTTCGGCATGCCATCAAACTTCTTAGTGATGTTAGTACCCTTCCCACCACACATTAGTAGTAGCCTTGGAGAATTACATGTTCTTTGAGGCCCCCATGGAACATCATTTTGTAATAGATCCTCTAGACTTACATAATGTATCCATCCCAACATATCCACCTTTTCTGCCTGTTTATTTCCCCTTTTCTATTTTCCAGGGCAACTCAGGCATTTCTACTTCACTTGGAGTGAGGCTCTGTTTATTCTAGGCATCTAAGAGCTAACCCTGTGGTAAGCTTGCCCCCTTTCCTGGGATTCTTGTGAGAACATTAAATACTAATCCCCAAGAGAATATGCTTAAAAACAATAGTTCTTGTTCATCCAGACTTACATTCTTGCCCTTTGATCAAACATCCTCAAAACCTGACCCCAGTATTAATATCCTGGCTCCTGCTGGCATATGCAAGCTAGTTATTGTAATTTCTTTAGGTTGAAAGACTCTTTTCTTCCTTAGAAAGCTCAGCAGATCCTTAGCCAGGTTACATGAGGATTTAACCCTAATTATCACATTCAGAACCAGGATAAAAAGTGGAGGCAACTCTTGCGGGAGATACCTTCTGTCTTATTTGGAAGAGACTTCTGCAGTTTTCAAGTTTTCAAAGTTTCAGTTTTTCAAATGCATCATCACAGTTGCCACGGCAGTTCCTTCCACTGTGACAGTTTCCTAGGCCATTACTAGGAAGTCCTTAATCATTGAGTTAAATCATCTGTCTCTGTCCCATCCAATGAGTAGAGTGGCATCTTCTTCACCTGCCAGTTAGTAAGTGAGACAGCCCCACATCCCCATCACACTACTTGTTTTCTCTGGCCACTTGGTACCACATATGTTCATTGATGTAAAACAAAATGGCCAGGCAGCTGGTAAGAGCCATTAGACAAAGATGTGTGACTCTAAGTGAAGGAAAGGAGAGAAAAGTCTGGGCAAAAGGGACCTAGACTGCTGAGCAGCTTGAAGAAAGTTTGATAAAACCATTTAGGAGGCCTTGGAAATGGTAACCCACTCCAGTATTCTTGCCTAGAGAATCCCATGGACAAAGAAGCCTGTTAGGCTACAGTCCACGGGGTCGCAAAGAGTCAGACATGACTGAGCGACTTCACTCACTAAGCCAAGGTCAAAGGCTCCCCTCACGGCTCAGATGGTAATGAAGCTGCCTGCAATGCAGAAGACTTGTGTTTGATCCTCAGGTCAGGAAGATTCCCTGGAGAAGGGAATGGCAGCCTACTCCAGTATTCTTGCCTAGAAAATTCCTTGGGCAGAGGAGCCTGGTGGGCTACAGTCCAGGGGTCACAAAAAGTCAGACATGACTGAGGAACTAACACAAACCAAAGTCAGCAGTCAATAAATTCCCTTGTGCCTCATGAGTGGGCCTGCCTTTGCCCAGCCACACTCAGTCCCTCTCTGGGAACATTCTTTTGGAAACATGCCCTTGACCAGAACACAGAGATGAATTTCAGACTAGAGCACCTGGGTTCAGGGTCAATGTCATGGGCATGTACCTCGGCAGTCATCCAGCGCCCTGCACTTGGCAAAAATCTGCTCTCGTTAAAGTGTTCAGCTGTTGTCTTGACATTCTGGATAATTTCATCTTTGGACTTGTGTTTTGTAAGGGACCATGCTGCATATGCACTAAAAAGAGGAAACCTAGGCAATAGGCTTGTCTGCCATTCTCTGCTCCCCATTTACATATAGGGCTCACAGTATCCCAGAGCACATGTTTCTAGTAACTCCTGATGTGTTTAAGCCAGACTCAAAGTCAGTCCAAGGTCAGTTTGTTATATCTATGACAGTCAGCATAGTTATTGACATGGGCCAACAGGCCACCAGAACTCACTTCAAACCAGACAGAAGAAACACAGCATTGCTTGCGTTGACTATTCTGTATTCAACAATTGCTGATACTGAAAAAAATGGCATAGAAAGAAAAGGGAAAAAATAGAGCCACTCATAGTTCCAGTTCCTTTCAGTCTTTCCTTGAATAAGCTGAATTAGTTATTTCCTTGAATAAATAAGCTGAAGGTAGAGAATGTTGGTAGGATGTGTGTGTATCAAAAAGTAAAATGAAAACACTCAAGCTACTTTTGTGCCGCTTTCATTTTTCTGGTGAGACAAAATACATATGCACGCACAAGCCACAAAACACAAAGTGAACAACTCAGTGATCCTGTATGAACCGAAACATCCTTATATTTACATTTAAACTGGGCATTACACAGCATAAAGATACATGGTGAAATTCAAGATAGTAATTTAAAATTTTAGTATTTCTTTACTTAGAACAACATGAAGAATCAAATTAAAAAAATAAAACTGAAGAGTCAAGAGGAAGATTAAAGAAGAAGAAGAAAGAAAACAGAGTTATATTTTAGTTCCTTTCATGACACTTTACCTTTTGAACAGTGGGCTACACATTGCATTTTAAAACAGGTTTTGCAAAAATATAGCCAGCCCTCCTCAAGGCCCTTGGTCAGTTACGGTCCCTATCGCTGGAGATATGCAGATTGCACGGCCACAGCTGTCAACTGGGTTTCCATGTACAGAAAAGCCAAGATGCAAACCTTGACACTTGACACTTGAATTGCTATTATTTATTTACTTCACCAACTCACTTATTTTCTCAGTAAAGCTTTCCCCTTCTGTTTTTCTATCAAAATATATTTACACCTCCTAGGGTGTAGTCTTAAGTACATTCTACAGCCTTAACCAGCATAAGTGAAAGATGGTGATGATCACGTGTATAAGTCATACCTAAAATGGGAGTCCACTCTGTCCTTGCATCGAAGTACAGCCCACCTGCTCAAGAGACTGTTTTTCATTTAGAGTATATGTTTAAATGTTGGGCTCTGTAGTCAGGCTGCTTAGGTTACAATTCTGATTCCATAATGTGACCCGATATTTTTCAGAGGCTTGGAAAGTTTAATTTTCTTCATCTATAAAATAAAGCCATCATTCAGATTCATCAAGGAAAAAAAGGGAAAATGTTGATTCAATAAAATCAGAAGTGAAAAGAAATTACAATTCACCCCACAGAAATACAAAGGATCATAAGATACTACTAAGAGCAACTGTATGCACCAAAAAGGATGATCTAGAGAAATTGACAAACTCTTAGAAAGGTACAATCTCCCAACACTGGAACAGGAAGAAATAGAGCATATGAACAGACCAATCACAAGTATTGATATTTAAACTGTGATTTTAAAAATCCCCAGAAAACAAAAGCCCAGAATCAGATGGCTGTACAGACTAATTCTATCAAACCCTTAGAGAAGAGTTAATACCTGTATTTCAGAAACTATCCCAAAAAATTGCAGAGGAAGGAACACTCTCAAACACATTCTATGAGGCCACTATCACTCTGATACCAAAACCAGAATGATACCACACAAAACAAAACAAAAAACTAAAAACCAGTATCACTAATGAACATAGACACAAGAATCCTCAACAAAATATTGGCAAAGTAAATTCAATAATACAAGGATCATACACCATGATCCAAGTGGGATTTATCCCAAGGATGCAAGGATTTTTCAATATCTGTAAATCAATCACTATGACACACCACATAAACAAATTGAAGACAAAACCATACAATCATCTCAACAAATACAGAAAAAACTTTTGACAGAATTCAACACCATTTATGATAAAAAGAAAAAAAAAGTCTCCAGAAAGGCAGGCATAGAAGGAACCTACATCAACATTATAAAGGCTATATATGACAAATCCATAGCTAACATCACACTCAATAGTGAAAAGCTGAAAGTCTTTCTTCTAACATCAGAAATAAGGATGTCCACTCTCGTCACATTAATTCAACATAGTTTATTCCCCTAAGAAAATTCATCAGAGTTTTTTTTTTCCCTTTTATATCACCAAAGTTTAAATTAGAAGACCACTTAGGTGCCAATTCTTGGGATATGGAATCTGAACAGAATAAAACAAAATCCATGTTGCCTCAGTCTCCTCAACTTAGCCGTGATCCTAACAATAAACATATAATCATCTGGTCTTTCAGAAATGCACCCTTCTCTCTCATTTGGCACCTCTTCACTTTATAAGTGCCTCAGTTTTACTGCTGTCTAAATCTTATTAGCATCTGTAAAAACTTTTATAGGTTAGCAGTTTCAATAGTTCTTCTTTGTTGCAGTGCTAGCCCTAACTAAAACTTGGGTTGAGCCGGAATTTTGTCAGCAAACAAAAACAAAATAATGATCTTGGTCAATTTAATCAAGGCCCAAGGACACTGCTGAGAGCTCTAGTCTGGCACATTGTAAACACAGTGAAAGTGGAAAGTCATTCAGCTGTGCCCGACTCTTTGCCATCCCTAGAGTTCTCCAGGCCAGAATACTGGAGCAGGTAGCCATTCCCGTCTCCAGGGGATCTTCCCAACCTGGGATCAAATCTAGGTCTCCTACATTGCAGGTGGATTCTTTAACAGCTGAGCAACCACAGAAGTCTGGTGCATTGTAAACACAGTACAAATATATTTTGAAAGACTAAATAAGGGAAGGGAAGAGGAGGGAGGAAGAAATAGAAAATATGAACGGACCAATCACAAATACAGACCAATCTCTGCACAAAGAAAATAAAAGATACAAAGATAACAAAAGAAAAGGTGAAAACACTTGCTAAAAATTAGGCAGGAACTATTCTATCACCTGAAAATTCAAACCTCTTTTAAAACCATCTGATGAATTCTCTTCAACTTCCTTTTTCCACATCTTACCCAAAATCACAGGCAAAAACACATGGAATGAGTCCTATAATACTTGTGATATTCTGCCTTCACTTTACTGTTCTTCTCAATACTATTCAAAAACATCCAGGAACAAGGAAAGACAGTTTTAAGGTCTAACTAGCTGTGCCACTGATTAATACAATACTTTTGAATCATGGTTCTTCAGTGAATTAAACTGAGTGTCTCAGAAAGTATTGAGTATTTTCAAGAGGAAAACATCGACAATACCTTTCCCAATAGCCAATCTCTTCTCTCCAACCAGTTATACTGGGGGAAATAGATATGTGCACACACACCAGAGGAAACAGTACAGAGATTATAATTTATTGTATGTTAGGCAAAAATGCCCCAAGAAGGGCAACTTAGCAAGAACTGAACCATCACAAGAGCGATTTGCAGTATCAGTGGACTAAACAGCCATGAAGAATAGTAAGTAATTTATAGAAATAATAAAATATCTTTTAAAATGTAAGAATGAGTAATTCTTCTTTATTTTTCTTCAGTGCTGAAAAGCATTAAATGTTGGAGGAAGTAATCTATTGACCAATTAGTTGAATTTTTTCCACTTTCTTATAACTTTTAAAGATCTGTAAATTGTCTTAAAAGTGGTAAGAGACAAATATTAGAAAAGAAGATACAGATATTTGAGCTCATTAGACAAATCTAATGGCTGAGAAAATACATAAAAGTTGTGGGGTTTTTCCCCCTAAGGGAGTAATAAATAAATCTATAATATTATAGATTTATTCTTTGCTTTTAATTAATTAATGGAAGCTATTTTTCACTGGGAAGATTTGATGCTTCTCCCACTCTCCCACAGTTTTGTTAATTAAGGGGCGTGAGTGTGTGTATGTCTTCCTACTCTTTGGTCACAGAGCTGGACTTACTCAGCTTATAAAATGTCTTTTCATTAATTTCTTATCATTTTAAATTAGATGTTAAATCTAGGCAATTATTTTTTTCAATTGACTCAATATTTTTAAAAATTTCACTTAACTTTTTCTGTTTCTTGAAAAACAACTAAATCAGATTTTTAAAAAATAAAAATGAATTTTATACTTAATAAGTTTAAATAGCAATTAAGAAAAAATCCATATAGAGTTTTTACTTGTATAAGTCATACAACTGCATATTTTGACAGTGGTTAACAGGATCACAAGTAATGTAAATTGTTTGTTTTTTTTTTTAAAGTGTTCTCCCAAAATTCATATATTGAAGTCCTTATGTGTAATACCTCATAATGTGAGTATATTTGGAGATGAGGTCTTTAAACATTTAAGTTAAAAGGAGGTCATCAGAGTAGGCCCTAATTTAATTGGTGACTTTTTATAAGAAGAAGAGATGAGGATATAGACACACACAGTAGATCAGTAAAGACATAGGAAAGGAGAAGACAGTCAGCTACAAACCAGGGATAGAGGCCTTAGAGAAAATCAATCATGCTAACACCCTGATCTCAGACTTCTAGCCTCTGAAAAGGTGAGAAATAATATTTTGTTGCTTAAGTCACCCAGTCAGCGGTACTTTGTTATGGTAGCCCTAGAAGACTAACACAGACACCTGTCCTGACAACCAGCATGGGTAAGGGTGAGATGTCATAGAAACCAGTAACAACTGTGTGTTCTGTACAATAGCTAGATATAGACTTTATGCTGAGAAAAGTTGCACTGTGACTTCTGGATAGGGAAGTCCAGTATATAATTTTTTTTTTTTCTACTTAAGAGTCTGAAAATAAAGCTATTCACTGGGTCCAGGTGGCTCAGTGGTAAAGAATGTGCCTGCCACTGAAGAGATACAGGTTCAATCCCTGGGTTAGGAAGATCTCCTGGAAAAGGAAATGGCAATCTGCTCCAGCATTCTTGCCTGGAAAACTCCATGGACTGAGGAGACTGGTGCACAGTTCAGGGGCCACAAAAGCTGGACATGACTGAGCGACTGAGCTCGCACATGCAGCTCCTGAACCCATAATCATTGGCGCGTCCCATCTCACAGCCTTACCCCTCGGCCTCTCTAATAACTCATGTGTTGCGCCACAACCATCAGTAAGTTTTATGTCTGTAGGAGTAGAAGGGAGCGAGAGTCTTATCAAACCCCTAAGTGGCGTCCTCAAGAGTCTTCAGCGAGAAGAACAAACCTCCCATGAGGAAGACTTTGATTACTTTCCTCAAATTTAATTGTAAAGGCTTTGAGATGTCCTGTAACTCCAAAGTATAATTTCCCTGAGTAGTTGGTCCTAATTGAAAAGCCTCAATCTTTACAATAACTTTGAACATCATTCTATTCAGGACTTAGGACAATATTTAGTTTAGAAGCTTTTACATGAGATCATTATTTACTGCTTGGAACTTCAGAGAAAATCATAGTGTTATACAAATTTATCGTTAAACATTTTGAATGACAATAAAACTTGCATTGCACCTAAAATAATGTTTCGATAGAGGTACGATGAAATACTACTGCAGTTAGGGATGGCATACGTCCAGGAAAGAAGGGGATAGGATGCTGGAAAAAAATCAACTGGCAACAAACAGGATTTTTTTAAGTTACTACTGAAGCCCTGTAGAGAGCAAGTATATTGTATAGATTTTGTCAAATAGTTCTGTGATACTCCAAATGAACAGGAAAGAACTGAACTTTAAAAATGCCTTTGCTTGGCTAACAGAGAACCTGGAACCATTTGTCTCACGTCTGTAAGACAGTGTGGTCAGCAGGACAGAGGCAATACGTGCCCCTCGGGAACTAACAGCAACAAATGTGAAGCCTGAAACCAACAGGCTGTAACTCACAAGTGTCCAAACCCTGCCCTCAGATACTCGTGGGCAGCTCCCACTGGGGCTTTAGCTGGAGAGTCAATTGAATTTCAGTGTCTGAAAGGAACCCCTGGCCTTCTGGGAGCAACTATGCTCTACTGAAATATGGGCAAGGAGTAGTAGGCAATCATCAGACACTAACAGTAGCCATCTGGATGAAAAATACAATTGTTTTCTCTTTCTCTCTCTCTTTCTGTCTCTCTTACAATCAATTTGAGACCCAGAGAAACATATCAGAGATAACTAAACTAAAAAAACATAGTCAGACTCTACTTCATATTAATTAAACATTATATATCCTGCAAATGAGCTTCATTTATGATTCCAGTAAGTGATGGGAATGTTACTGAGACAGCGCTCTCACTCTGTAAGAATCTGAGCCCTCTGACCCTCACTACCCAGGAGAAAGGGAAGTACATGTGTAAGAGACCATGATTACAAAATGAGTTATTGAGGAGAGAAGTCTCTCCAAAGATAATCATCGCAAATGAAACAGCTTCTATGGCTGTATGGCTAGAAGTGGTCCAGGAAAATGCTATACATATGGGAATTCTTAAAAACAAGGGGGTGATGGTGAACTCTTCATTATGTAAATCCATCAGGTTAACATTTATGATAACCCACAATCTCTACATTTCTGTGAAAAAAAAAATACCCTGGGAAAACTAGAAGTAAAACTAGAAGACATAGCCTTGGTAAGTAAATCTCAATGAAAAACACAAATGAAATCATAAATATAGATTTCCATCCCTATGTATGAAAGGATCCTAGAACAAAGGAGCTTGGCATGAGACTGTTTAACATGGACAGGTTTGAAGCAAGATAAGTTTTTAATCAAATAGCTTTTAAAAGCAGGATATAACTCAGGGGAGAGAAAGCAAACTGGTACCCTGGGAAAATGTGCATGGAGAGAGATATTTCAAAGTCACAGACAATTTAACCAGTGAATTTTCTCAAAATAAAACTTCCTCCAGTGCATGAAAAGAAACAAAAACAAGGAGATAACTGTAGTTGAGGTTGCTTTTCAGTACATAATGGAATATTTAGGATTAATGAAGACAAGAGAAGCCCATCATAGACCTCTTAATATCGAGTGATTTGATAAAAATAAAAATTCCTGAAGTTTTTTTTTGTTTTTCCAGAATAAAATTATATACATATAAGCATAATATGTGGATTAACTTAAGCATTCAGGTTGTTTTTGTAAGAATTGTTATGATAGACCACGTAAAGGTAACGTAAATCATCATGTCCAAATCTTGTTTTCCTGTTGGCCAACTTGAGTCTAAATGGAATCTTGAATCAGAATAAGGTGGCATAGCCCTTTAGTAGTTTGCTTAAGACACATATTCTGCATGTTTTGCTTGTCATTAAATATTTGTCCCATTATGAGCCAAATATACAGAACATTCTGAGTAATTAGCTGTCATAATATAACTCTGCCAATAGAGATGCCCAGGTGGTGAATACCTGCTCTGGTGAACTATTTGTGGACAAAGAAATTATCCACTTACTACAAACACTATATCTGATCAAACCTTCCCCCAAAATGATTAGATACTCATACTTGGAAGTACTTTACATTTAGCTACATATTGCATTTGGCAGTATCTCTGAATTCAAAATCGATTTGAAAGGAAGAACCATTTGAAATTCTTAATGAAATGTGATGTTGTGTTTTCCAGTATTTAAACTGCAAAAAAAAATTTGTCAAAAAAAAAGGAAGAGAATGGAAGTGAGGGAAGGGAGGAAAGTGGGGAAAGGAAGTGTTTCAAAGTCATCAGAGTTCATAAAAGATTTCCAGAAAAGATGAAATGAATCTTTTGCTATCTTAGTAACACAAAAGCTACCATTTGTCAATACTGATTATGGTTATGGTGGATTCTTTTAATCAGGACTGCTTTGTACGTTGGTGAAGAAAATCAAACAAGAAACTCTAAGCCAAGTTAAATGAATGAAAGGATGGTTATTCATGAAAACATAAGAAAACATTATTTGCAACTTACTGAAGTCTATATCAACTTTGAAATTCTAAGAAAATGCAAAACTCTGGTTTTGTGATGATTTCGTGGTGAACATTGGTAGAAAGAAACACTAAGAGGTTTCCTGATAACAATATACATATAGTAGAAAAAGCCTAGTAAAACCATTTTTGAAATAGTTTTACAAAAAGTATAATTATCATATTCTAATTCCATCTTCTTCACCCAAGCCCCAAATTTAAATAATACCTTTTTCTAAATAACTACAGTGATTTTTTAATTGACATGAACCTAATTATGTTTTTCTCTATCATGCAGGATTAAAAGCATTTTGTGAAGAATGACCCTCACTGAATCAACTTAGTTTATTTTATCAAATGTCATATATATATATATGACATATATATATATATACACACATATACACATATATATATATATACATATACATATATACTTATATAAGCTTATATAAGTTCTCCATAATTGTTGGTAATAAAAATGATTGCATGATGATCACCTGAATTAAGTCACTTTAAAGTTTAAATATAATTTTGCTTAATATGGCAGTATCATAAGTACCTCAAGAAAACAGCTTATATTCAAAAGTAATATATTCAAAAAATTATTAAGATTTTTAAATTTGTATCCACTACACCAAGGATTTTGTTCAATCCTAAATTCAAACTCATATTAGAAAGTCCTGTCTCAGAGATAAAGAAATAAGTTTTATATTTCTAGCAACGTTTCAAATATTAATAAAGACACTCCCGGACTTCTCTGGTGGCACAGTGGATAAGAAGCTGTAGGGAACATGGGTTCGATTCCTGGTCCAGGGAGATTCCACATGCTACAGAGCAACTAAGCCCGTAGACCACAACTACTGAGGCCATATGCTACTGAAGCCTGTGCACCCAGAGCCTGCACTGCACAAGAAGAGAAGCAACGCAGTGAGAAGACTGAGGACCACAGTGAAGACAGCCCCACTCGCCACAACTAGAGAAACCCTGTGCAAGCAATGAAGACCTAGTGCAGCCAACAACAAATAAATAAATAAAACCGCTTTTAAAAAAAAACTGAAAAAGAAAAGACACGTCCTCTCATCAGTTCTAAAAAACCAACTGGTACATGAAGAAAAATATTCCTCTGGAAGACATTTGTTTTTGTTTAGTTATACATACATTAACTATTTCACTGAAAACATCTGCACTACAAAAGTTTTACTAGGAATGAAAAAAAACACACATTTTCAGAAATAATGTTGACTCCTATAAGTGCCATTTATTATTCAGAGTTCTTTCAGATATGGTTTGATGCAAGTTAATTGTTCAACACTATTTAGTACAAAGAGAATGGAAGATAAGGCATCTAACTGATACATTAGCAGTCATTCCCACCTCCAACAGCCATCATTTTCTTCACAGGGGATCTGCTCTGAACAAAATGAAATATGCACTGTTTGTTCTATCTTACACTTACTTAGCAAGAGCCATTATCATCCATCCCAAGTACACACCTTTACAGAAAGAGAGATGCATAAAGCAACAGTGTTTTGAATAACGAGTCCTTGTTTTATAAAGTGCTTCCGGTTTTGTCTTGGAACCTGGTCGACTTGAGCAGGTTCATCCTCTAAGGTGCTCAGATGGCCCTTCTATATTCATTGGTATGCACTGTTCATCTGTAGGCTTGTAGAAATCAGTGGATTCTTTTCTCCTTTCTTTAAGTAATATCCCCTTGAGTTTGACCCTAATAATTAATTTTGTGGAAAATGAATGAATAGGATTATACTATTACTACTTTCTGTGATTCTGTGAAGTGAAAATGTGTCAGGTTTTCCATCATAAGTAACTATCTCAAGAATTTTATGCAACCATTGTAAAAATAATCCCTGAGCTGGAATTTACTACTTCATCTTATATGTCTTTCCTGTTTTTCTGCCTTGGAAGTATGTATTCTGAAGTATACATACCTTGGAAATGTATTCTGAAGTAAAATTGGTTTTCTATTGCTAAGAATGGCAATTGGAAAAAAGGCAGTACTTTTAAACTGATATCAAGGTTAATTGTATTTTTAAGTAATGTGCAAAAAGCTGCTTGCCCTGAAGGAGGATTTTTTTTCCCTAACAGTAATAACAAACCAAAAAGCTATGTGTATAAAATCTGGCCTTTTAAAATATTATTCCTCCCTAGTGAAATGACTATGTTTCCCTAGGTTCTAGAATGTTCTGAGGTAAAAGCTGAGAGTAAAGTATGAGATGAGAGCTCCTTTTCCCATATAATTTTCAACGTGTGACTTTCTAATCTAAAACTTGTCCAAATTAGTATAGGGTTTCTGAAAACGGCAAAGTCTTTGGGGATACAGTTTAAAATCTGGTCCAGCAAGGAATTCAAGGATGTTGAATACCATGTCTGAATCTCAGGCTCCTCTTCTAGAGAAACAGTCACCTGAAAATATTTTATATTTCTATGGAGTATAGGATATACTAAACTATGTATTTTATACTATACTTTCTATATATATAAGGTATATAGAATACTTTATATTCTACTATATAATGGATTCTTGGAGAAGGTGATGGCATCCCACTCCAGTACTCTTGCCTACAAAATCCCATGGATGGAGGAACCTGGTGGGCTGCAGTCCATAGGGTCGCTGAGAGTTGGACACGACTCAATGACTTCACTTTCACCTTTCACTTTCATGCACTGGAGAAGGAAATGGCAACTCACTCCAGTGCTCTTCCCTGGAGAATCCCAGGGACAGGGGAGCCTGGTGAGCTGCCATCTATGGGGTCACACAGAGTCAGACAGGACTGAAGCAACTTAGCAGCAGCAGCAGCAGCAGTGGATTCTATCATAAAGACTCCATTATTATTTTAGGGAATCCTGAAAAGTTTATCTAGTAAAATAATAAAAGAATAAATGGCATAGACTATCTACGTACAAGCATACTCAATTGTAAATATTCCTGTGAATTATCAAAATATTATTGGGCAGCCCCACTCAATGATAAATTCATCAATTTATTTTTTCATTCAAAATTATTTACTGTGTACTCAACTTGTGCTACACTACATGATGCAGCCAAAAAAAAAAGAAAGAAAGCTAATTCCTGTCCATTTAGATTTTACAGCATAACAGAGAAGGCAGATATTAAGTAATTATCATAAAATTGGATTAATATAATATAGAGGAAAATTTTTCCTATCATGAATACATACATGTGTACAATTGCTGAGTTACTCTAGCATCTTCCAGTAACACTGAATAATACAATACTCACTTATTTTTATGAACCTTTTAGAAAATCACAGGAATTCTTAGAAGAAATAATAGCCCAATTGCTTTTCCTTTCTTTCAACACCTAATATATCTAATAATTACCATGGAAAACACTCAAAATCCAGTTGAAATCTCATTTTATTGGCATTTTCAGTTCAGTTCAGTTGCTCAGTCGATTCTGACTCTTTGTGACCCCATGAATCACAGCACGCTAGGCCTCCCTGTTCATCACCAACTCCCAGAGTTCACTCAGACTCACATCCATCGAGTCCGTGATGCCATCCAGCCATCTCATCCTTGGTCGTCCCCTTCTCCTCCTGCCCCCAATCCCTCCCAGCAGCAGAGTCTTTTCCAGTGAGTCAACTCTTCCCATGAGGTGGCCAAAGTACTGGAGTTTCAGCTTCAGCATCATTCCTTCCAAAGAAATCCCAGGGCTGATCTCCTTCAGAATGGACTGGTTGGATCTCCTTGCAGTCCAAGGGACTCTCAAGAGTCTTCTCCAACACCATAGTTCAAAAGCATCAATCTTCAGCCTTCTTCACAGTCCAACTCCCACATCCATACATGACCACTGGAAAAACCATAGCCTTGACTAGACGGACCTTAGTCAGCAAAGTAATGTCTCTGCTTTTGAATATGTTATCTAGATTGGTCATAACTTTCCTTCCAAGAAGTAAGCGTCTTTCAATTTCAGTCACTTCCTAATTATATTTACTCAACTATACAGGAAGCAGTGAGGTCCTAGAGTATATCCATCTAGGGAAACCAAAATGATGCTTGACTGAAAAAAATTCCCAGAATCATTAAGATCAATCAATGCTCTCCTCAATCAGAGGATTCACTTTGCTTTTCTTCACTTACTCTGTTTTATTCTACCCACCAAGTGCAATGCTGTAAATGGCAAACTATGAAATGCTGAGTTGTTCAGTTATATTTTCACTTAAGCTTTTCATATTTTATTCATATATAAATTATATTTGATTCAATATAAATTTATCCTTATGCATCACTGATTTGCCTATACTGTCTTTAAAAGATTCATGGCCTCCAGATATATTCAATGACCCCTAAAAAATGCACAGTAAGAACAAAGTTGTCACACTCTCAAAAGAGAAAAATTAGGATACAACCAATTAACCTATGATCCAAGAGAGAGCTTACTTAGTGTTACAACTTAAAAAATGAGAAAGTCTTGATGTATCCAGGTCCATCTGTAATTACAGATGTCACTGTTTGCTCCTTTTCTTACTCCATTATCTTTTGAATGTTGCATACCAGAGTACAGTGATGAGAAATTTGTAGATTTGCTAATGGTAGAAATACTACCTGAAGCAGTCCACATGTATTTGTAATTAGCTATAAAATAAATTTATAAGAAAGTATAAAGAGGTAAAAGCACACTACGGTTGTGTTTTTTGTCTTTTTTTTTTTTTTAAGGATTCTGTTTTGATTAAATTTGTGACTTGCTAACTGAACCTAATTTGGTTTGTAGAAAGCCTCAAGTATTAAAAGGCAATTACAGTACTGGAATTCAAAAGTAGGAAGTCAAGAGATACCTGGATGAACAGGCAAGTTTGGCCTTGGAATACAAAATGAAGCAAAGCAAAGGCTAACAGTTTAGCCAAGAGAACACACTGGTCATAACAAACATCATCTTCCAAGAACACAAGAGATGACTCTACACATGGACATCACCAGATGATCAATACTGAAATCAGATTGACTGTATTCTTTACAGCTGAAGATGGAGAAGTTCTATGCAGTCAGCAAAAACAAGGCTGGAAGCTGACTGTGGCTCAGTTCATAAACTCCTTATTGCAAAATTCAGACTTAAAGAAAGTAGGGAAAACCACTAGGCCATTCAGGTATGAACTAAATCAAATCCCTTAGGATTATACTGTGGAAGTGACAAATAGATTCAAGGAATTAGATATGAAAGACAGAGTGCCTGAATAACTATGGATGGAGGTTCATGACACTGTACAGGAGGCAGTGATCAAAACCTCAAGAAGAAGAAATGCAAAAAGCAAAACAGTTGTCTTAAAAGGCCTTACAAATAGGTGAGAAAAGAAGATAAATGAAAGACAAAGAAGAAAAAGAAAGATATGTCCATCTGAATGCAGAGTTCCAAATAATAGCAAGGAGAAATAAATGCCAAGAAATAGAGGAAAGCAATAGAATGGGAAAGACTAGAGCTCTCTTCAAGAAAATTAGAGGTGCTAAGGGAATATTTCATGCAAAGATAAGCACAATAAAGGACAGAAACAGTATGAAGCTAAAGAAGCAGAAGATATTAAGAGGTGGCAAGAATACACAGAAGAACTATAAAAAAAGATCTTCATGACCTAGATAATCACAATGGTGTGATCACTCACCTAGAGCCAGACACCCTGGAAAGTGAAGTCAAGTGGACCTTAGGAAGCATCACTATGAACAAATCTAGTGGAGGTGATGAAATTTCAGCTGAGCTATTTCAAATCCTAAAAGATGATGCTATGAAAGTGCTACACTCAATATGCCAGCAAATTTGGAAAACTCTGCAGTGGACATAGGACTGGAAAAGGTCAGCTTTTATTTAAATACCAAAGAAGGGCAATGCTGAAGAATGTTCAAACTACTGCACAATTTCACTCATCTCACATGTTAGCAAAGTAATGCTCAAAATTCTCCAAGCTAGGCTTCAACAGTACATAAACCAAGAACTATCAGGTGTTCAAGCTTGATTTAGAAATGGCAAGGGAACCAGAGATCAAATTGTCAATATCCGCTGGATCATAGAAAAAAGCAAGAGAATTCCAGAAAAAACTTCTACTTCTGCTTCATTGACTAGTCTAAAGCCTTTGACAGTGTGGGCCACAACAAACTGTGGAAAATTCTTAGAGATGGGAATACTAGACCACCTTACCTGCCTCCTGAGAAACCTGTATGCAGGTCAAGAAGCAACAGTTAGAACTGGATATGAAACAACAGACTGGTTCAAAATTGGGAAAGAAGTACATCAAGGCTACATACTGTCTGTCACCCTGCCTATTTAACTTATAGGCAGAGTATATCATGTGAAATACTGGGCTGGATGATGCACAAGCCATAATGAAGATTTCCAGGAGAAATATCAATAACCTCAGATATACAGATGACAACACCCTAATGGCAGAAAGTGAAGAGCTGATGAAGGTGAAAGAAGAGAGTGAAAAAGCTGGCTTAAATCTCAACATTCAAAAAACTAAGATCATGGCATCTGGTCACATCACTTCATGGCAAATAAATGGGAAAACAATGGAAAACGTCACAGACTTTATTTTCTTGGGCTCCAAAATCACTGTGGATGGTGACTGAAGCCATGAAATTAAAAGACATTTGCTCCTTAGAAAAAAAGCTATGAGAAACCTAGACAACATATTAAAAAGCAGACATTACTTTGCCAACAGAGGCCCGTATAGTCAAAGCTATGGTTTTTCCAGCAGACATGTATGGATGTGAGAGTTGGACCATAAAGAAAGCTGAGCACTGAAGAATTGATGCTTTTGAACTGTGGTGTTGGAGAAGACTCTTGAGTCCTTTGGACTGGAAGGAGATTAAACCAGTCAATCCTAAAGGAAATTAATCCTGAATATTCATTGGAAGGACTGATGCTGAAGCTGAAACTCCGATACTTTGGCCACCTGTGTTAAGAGCTGACTCATTAGAAAAGAACCTGATGCTGGGGAAAATTTGGGGGACGACAGAGGGCTAGATGGTTGCATGGCATCACGGACTCAAGGGACATGAGCCTGAGCAAGCTCAGGGAGACAGTAAAGGACAGGGAAGCCTGACATGCTGCAGTCCATGGGGTCGCAGAGAGTTGGATACAACTGAGCCACTGAGCAGCAGCAGTGGATACAGGCTTCAGCATTGCTTTCCATTCTTCCTTGATCACCCAAGCTCTCATGAGCATAAAAGTGAAGGAAAGAAACTGGGTGGTAGGCATTTTTTTATTTCTCAAAAAGCTGCAAGAAGTAAAAGAATAAAAATATAAATAAAACTTCCAAGTAAAACCTGAGAGAAAATCTGGTTTCTTTTTAGTCCTGCTCCATTCTTGCTTTTGTGTTCATAACATGTTCACCAAAAAATGATTCTAATTTCTAGTCAGAATTTAAATCTCAAGTATTTCATGCACTGAGAAAAGAAACATACATAAAGGTACAGGAGACTTCTGTGCCCAATTATGCTATGACAAAATGTTCCCCTGGAAACTAAATTAAATTATTGATATATTTTCAACTAGGTCTATTCAAAAGTTTGGGAAGGGCCCAGCTTTTGCCAGTATGAAGAGAATCTTTGAAATTTATTCTTTCTTCTGTCGACATAGTAAAATTTGCTTAATGTTAGTTATTAAGTGCAGAACAAATTTTGTTACGATTCTTATATGGTCATGTTCAACAGTCCGTAATTTCAATTTAATCACCACTGCCTGTCTCCAGGGTCCCCAACACTGACTAGGTCCTTAGACTGCAAAGATAATGATATGATCACCTCAAGGATTTCTTCATTTAGTAAAAGATAAACAGATTAGCAAACTGAAATTTATAAAAATCATACAAATGAAAATTTCTATTTTATGATAGTTTTGAATAAGACTTTTTGTTCATTTGGAAGACAGATGTATAAATGGCATTGGTAGTAATAATATTTTAATGCTGACTACTCAGGGTATCCTGGGGCCGTGGTGGCTAGAAGTTGGCCTCCCAAAGTTGGGCAGTTTGCCTTGGCAGCTGGATTAGACTGATTGAGGAACCTAGACAGTGGAGGCAGCCCAATGGGTAGGTGAGAGGGACACAGTGTCAGACGTCTTGGAGAAAAGGGACAGACATTTACAAATAGCCAGAGCACTGCTCAGGAAGAAGATAGGCCTGAGAAAGGTATTGGACAGGTTCTTTTCGCCTAAGTGACAATAACACAATCTGAATGTACTTAATCAAGACATGTAAGCTACTGATTTGCATAACTGAAAAGTGTAGCCAAGGCCATGCTCAGGAGGTTATTGTGAATCTATTCCTCACTGACTGCTGTGGTCTACATTCCTGTGTTAGCTTCTTCTACAGGCAAGCTTAAGCCAGTGACAACTAGGGGCTACCAAGTCTCTAAATTTATAACCTATGAGATTAACTATCCAAGCAAAAATACAGAATTTTCTTTCTCCAGATGGTCTGGCAATTAAACACTGATAAATCAAAGCATTGCCTGCATCATCCCCATCTTAGAAACAACCTTGGTGTACCTGTTAGTAATTTTAGAAATGACGTTCATCTGCTATAATAACAATGATTAAAGTAAGCCCAAGGGTTATTTCTCCCTCATATTAAAAGACAAAAGGAAGGTATAGGTCTAGTATACCAACTGTATAGTGTAAGATGTTAAGGATTGGATAGAAAGAAACAAAACTGTCATTATTTGTAATTTATAAAATTGCATAAACAAAAAGATTCAGCATACTCTACACAGAAATCATTATAAGTAAAGTAATTGGCAAGATTGTGGTATATAAAAATCACAGACAGCAATCAACTGCATTCCTATACAGTGACCACATAGAGTAGTAACATCTTATTAAGTGAAATAAAAATCTTATTAGATAAGTCATTTTTATAGCAAGAGAAGTATAACGTACTAGACTAAACATAAGTGACATGAATAATATTAACAAAAATCACTGTGTTATTTAAGCAAATTTAAACACTGAAAACATATGCCTGTTCACAGACAAAATGATTCAATAGCATAAAGTTATCAGTATGCCCCAAATTAACCTAAAATTAGATGGAGTTCCAATCAAAATTCCCAATGGATTTATTTTTCTCTAAAAAACCTGAAAAATGTATACAGAAAAGCAGAGAGCTAAGGATTGTTTTTTTCAAGAAACCTGTCAAGAAAATGTAAATGAAAAAGTCAACAACCAAGAATAGGCAAGATACAAAATATGTGTCCTACAGACATCAAGCTGTTATCAAACTAAAGCAATTAAGAAACATGGCATTGTCACAGACACAGGGAAACTGACCCATGAAACAGGAAATTCATATAGGTAAGTATATTATATAAATAATGAAAATCATGGACAGAGGAGACTAATTATTTAATAAATTATTATGATTAGTGAATAAGTCAGGTAGAGAAAGACAAATATATGTTATCAGTTATATGTGGAATTTTAAAAATGAGTAACTATAACAGAAGAGAAACAGACTCACAGATACAGAGAACACACTGCGGTTTCCAGTGGGGGAGAGGTAGGGGGAAGGTAAGATAATGGTAGGGAAGTAAAAGGTATAAGCTAGTATGTATAAAATAAACAAGCTACAAGGATATCTTGTACACAAAGGGAATGTAGCCAATATTTTATAAATTTAATAGAGTATAATCTATAAAAATATTGAATCACTATGTTGTATTCCTAAAGCTAATGTTGGAAATCAACTATACTTCAATTAAGATGAATTTTTAAAAAATGACAAAATAAAATCTTTGTGAATCAACTCCTGAACTTACTTAAGGATATTAAATAGGAATGCCATACACAAGGAGACAAAAGCAAAACGTAGATACAATAATCTAAATCAGAGGTCTTCAGACTGCAGCCCAAAGGCCAAACCCAGAAAACCACTTGTGGTTTTTTAAATAAAGTTTTATTAGAACACAGTCTTATTTGTTTACATATTGTATTTGGCTACTTTTGTGCTACAACAGCAGAATTGAGTAGTTCTAACAGAGATGATACAGCCATCAAAACTGAGAATACTTACTATCTTTCCCGTTACAGAGAAATTTTTCCAGTCCTCTAAATGCTTATTGCATATAACAAATTTTAGCTTATTGTATGCCAGTATAGATTATTATTGTAAATGTATCATCTCAATTAATTTTTAATATTCAAATATTAATATTATCCCCATATCAGATGAAGAAATTGAGAATGAGAGAATTTAAGTACATTTTTATATATCATTCTGAATAGTAGAAGACAAAAATAGGTTTCTCTGACTCATATATTGATTTAAACCCCACCAGAAAAAGACAGAGATGGACTCCAGAGCTCTTTATTTTCAGACTATACTCTTTTACTTTGTCACAACAGAGGATATTAAATCAGACTGGAATCAAAAGAGTAAGATCTAAGATGCAATATATATAAAATCTGAAAATAAAAAGAAGTATAAATTTTACCCCAAATGATCAGCTTAAAAATTTCCCTCAAAACAGGAATGACACAAATATACTGTGCCCCGGTTTTTCTTTTTGTCACTCTTTATGAGATGCTGAAAGAAGTGTGTTAACTTAAAGAGTCGATTATATGACATGATAGAACTCAACAATTCTGTTGCATATCTGATCCACACAAATCATTAACAAAATGTATAAAAATCACTGACATAAATTGAGCTTTTATAATTATGTAGAAGAGATAAAGAAAAATCTCCTCATAGACTGTAAATGGCTTAAGGATCATAACTGTAAGTGTGCTCAATCCAAATGGCCAGGGAATTTATCATACTTAATCAAATCCATTCAAGCAGTATTTTAAAAAGTGCTTTGCCTAATACAGAGTCTCATCCTACTTCAGAGCAAAGAAAGGATGAGAATTACCAAAATCAAGGGATCTTAAGAAAGTGTACCACCCATCTGGACTATCTAAGAGAAGACATTTTAAAGCAAAACATGAGAAAGATGCAGTCTGGAGATGATTTTAATATAACTGTGAGCCTTGAAACCTTGAAAGGGTGCATTATGTGCATGAGGGAGGGCCATCAGTGTAAAGGGGGAAAAATATATATATATATATATATCTTGACAAAGGAAATCAAAGGGATAACAGTGGTCAGATTAAAGCAAGTTTTATTTTACCCTTTCATTATATGCACTCTAATTTGATTTGTTGTGAATAGTTCCAAACAGGGACCAGTCCTCACCTCATGCTAAGAAGAAAGACGGAAAATAACAAAAATCTTGAAGTTGGTCAGACATTTAAGATCACCCAACCTCTGCTGCTATATTATAAGAGAACTGGGATTTGGGGAGAACCCCAGATTACACTGCAGGAAAAAGTCCATGAGGGTCTCTGGACCTCTCCTGCAATGAGGACCTTCCTCATGCAAAGCCTTAATTTGCTGTTGCTATTGAAGAACAGGGAAGAACCTGCCAGTCATCCTTGACTTTACTGCCTTTGACACATGGATTCAGAAGAAATGCCAAATTAGCAATTGCCGTGTTATTAGTCATTTATTATTTACAGTTACAGAAGTCAATTACAAGAAGAGATCTACTTAAACTCAAACTTCAAAACAATTCCTTTAGATGGACCTTGAAGAAGAATGTGTGGGAGACAAAACTGAGTTTGGGCGCAGCGCTCCCTGATAATGTTGTCTTTGGAAATTCTTGTGAGTTCTGCAGTGACACCCAGACCTTGGTAACTGAGCACACAGTGTCTTCGGCTTCTGGAATATTAGCAAGTTGTGCTATTGTTATTGTTACATATCACACACCTTCTTTGATTTCCAGAAACTCTTAAAAAAGAAAAATAAAACTATCACACAGCAATCAGTAGCTAGGTGACTTTTCAATGGTCACGTTTCAAAACTGTCACGTTACTTGATTGGGTCCTGGTTTCTGAAACTGGCAAGCGAATGGATTAAAGATGATCTACCTTTGCAATCCTCAGTTTCTAGGAACTGAAATAGCTTGTTAATAATGCAAATACAGCTCAGCATAATTACAGAAAAGGATAAAACTTCTATAATGTAAAATCATCTCAGACGTCCCCCAGGAGCAACCTCCAGCTTGTCATTTAATTGCAGTGGCACACAGAGCACAGAAATTTCAAAGCAGGATTCTGAAGGGCTGGAGGGCAATGTTGTGCTAATCTGTGCTCCAGGCATCAAAACCCTTTCAGGGATTATTTTAAAGAAATAGGAGATTTAACTAAAATGTGGAAATAAGATTACTTGAAGTGGAAGAGGACTGAGGAAGTGGGGGAAAAGAAATACCTTAGGTAGAATTAATTTAACTGTGGGTAAAATCTGTGTGAAGGGATAAGGGACGATGGAATGGGTGTTATGGCCTATGGGAAAGAATTAATTCTCTTGAAAGGTGAAAGAGTAGGCCAAGTACATTTTAATGAACTCTTTCCAAGAGGAAAGGGGTGAAATATATTTCCAGCAAGTCCATGTATTAAAAATATATTATGGAAAACTACATTTAGACATAAAAACCACCATCTTCTATAGGATTAATTTTGAAATATACTTTGGGCAGTAATTACAAATTTAATAGTTAAATTTACTTTTCAATGTTTTAATTTTTATTCAAATAATCTCTAAGAGTCACTGAACTCAAGTTTTAGAAGAAGAAACAAAATTTGTGAGTGGAGTAATAATTCAGTGATTAGAATTGCCACCCTTGTGACCTGAGAATATAATGATAAGGCTTCACTCGAGGATGTATGGAGGCTGCAGTTCTAGATGTGAACTAACCAGAGAGTACCTGCTAACATCCATCTTTCTCAACTGAAAGAGTGCATTAGGCCAACAATATAGACTGCTTCCCAGATGTCAATCAGAACCTTCTCAACAGGACTTGCAAAAGGCAGTATTTCAAACCAAAAGAATCAAAACATTTCCATAAATTCTAAGACCATGGGCATATTCTACATTCTTCCAGAATTTCCACTGCTTCATTCTATCAGATAAACGCTGGGTTGCTCTTCAGGTTCACTTCTGGATCATACTTTCAGTGCCTCAACCTGCCCAGGGATGCTGACTCCCGTGGGTTATGTCAGCAGGAGCCACTGCTTTCAGACTCTGGTTGGATGTGGCAAAGGGAGGCCTGGGTAGCAGAGCAGGGTTAGGATCCCAACCTTGCTGCCTGTGTCCGCTTATCATCAGTGGCTGCCCCAGCTCACATGCCTTTCCCGATGGCACTCTCCTTCCAAGTTCTGCTGCTTACTGCCCTCCTACCTTCAAGTCTAGAGGTGGTAACAGTTTCTCTATTGTCATCAGATACCAATTTTTGCACTAAGTGTGTGTTCCCTACCCCACCTCCATAATTATAAATTGCTTCTTTGTTTAAAAAAAAAAAAAAAAAAAACACCTTTGAATGATCCCAGTGGGGAGAGGACTATGTTTCCTGCTAGAATCTTGACTGCTTCATTTCATTTGAGATGTGAATAACATTAATAATCATCTCATAACTTTGTTATGAGGGTTACATAGCCAAGTGCTGGTGGTATAAAATTGTCAATTAATGTGCTGTTTTCTCTAGAGAATAGAGCTTGAGGCAAGACTTAAGTGTGAATGCTTTATTGAGGGGAAACCAATATTAATCAGTAAAAGTAAGGGAAGGAAACTGGGTCCAGAATGGATGGGAAGAGATTAAAAGATGACGCATTACCTCCCTAGTAGTAGTAGTGCTAATGGCTCAGTAATGTCTGACTCTTTGCAACTCCATGAACTGTAGCCCGCTAGGCTCCTCTGTCCATGGAATTATCCATGGAGTGGGTAGCCATTCTATTCTCCAGGGGATCATCCCAACCTAGGGAGCTAACCTGGGTCTCCTGCATTACAGGCAGATTCTTTGCCACCTGAGTCACCAGGGAAACCCCATTTTCCCTAGCTATTTCAGAATAAGCTATGAAGAAGAGAGTCAATTTTTGGCAGGTGACCCAAGGCACAAAAATCTCCTCACAGGCTATATGGAAAAACTATCCCTTAAACAATCCTACAAACAGAAGATGGAGAGGATGCCTTTTCTGAATGCCTCTCGTGCTTTCAACTGGTCCAGCTTGGTCCCCCAAAGCATTAACTCTTCAGGCTTTCAGTTCACATCATTAGCCACAACAGTGGCTGCCTAGGAACCCAGACTTCAGGGTGTGGGTTTCACCCATATTTAGAAAGAACAAATAAGGAGTTACCAGGAGATGTGAGGCAACAGTTGAGGCAGAAAAACTGTTTGTGGGAAGGGACTAAAAATGAGGCATTGAGAATCTGAGAAAGTGCATCTAAGATCCATCTGGTTTCTAGATAAGGACATTATAATCATCATTGCTATCATCATCCATATCTTAGATGCTAATCATTATTTTCCAACCATGCTACAATGTTTAGATATCACAGTCCTTATTCTTGGAGGACCCAGAAAAGCTAGTATATCATATAATGCCAAACAAGTAATGGCTAAAGGAGAAAAGAAATGAGAGCAAGCATTACCAAGCAGATCTAACCAGATTTTCTTTTCTGGAAATTTTCAACTAGAATAGTGATTTTTGAAAGTGATAGTGGGTACCCAGAAAATTACTGAAGAAACTAACAGTGGCTACTCAAACTCAAAGTCACAGAAATCTAAGACAACAAGCTACACAGCACTTTGAGGAATGGTAGTAATCCTGTTTCTCATTCTAGGTTACAGGGTAGGTATAAGCCACTGTTAGGCAGAAGCAGAGAAGGCATATGTGTACATACAGAGCAGGTTCACAGGGTAGAAGTAAATGGAAGCAATTCATCAGCAAGCATCAGAGGCCAGAGGCCACCGACTCAACAGGGAATCAAATAGGCAGACTTGGCTTCAGATATTCGATATCCTTCAACTGTATCTTGCTTCCCATTCTTGGATTTTTTTTTTTTTTAAACCTTCATGATGTCTGAAGTAAGAGTCAAAGATTTTTGAGGTTCTAAGCAACAGATTCTGTGGAAACAAATGAAAACAAAAATAAAATGCTGACACCTAAGTTTGGAATAGCTATGAATGTTAATCATCAGGTTACAGCTAGATACAGGAATTTAACGATGTTCTTTTGTGTGTGCACGCTCATTTGTGTCTGACTCTTTGCAACCCCATGAATTGTAGCTGGTCAGGCTTCTCTGTCCAAGGAAATTTCCAGGTAAGAATGCTGGAGTAGATTGTCATTTCCCTCTCCAAATGATGTCCTTAGTAAATCTAAATAATCTCTTCCCTTGGCTCTCTTTATTCCTCATAAACTTCACTTTCCAATTGTTCTGCAGAGTACCCCCAATGATAATCCCCAACAATCTTCACTAGTCTTTATTTCTAGAGAAAGAAGTTTAAATTTCAATGTTCATATCAATCTTTCAAAAGGAATTGATTGACTTGTCCTGAATCAATCAAATAGTCCAGAAGGATAGGGTACTATGGACAATCTAGCATAACTGCCTGGCACTTTAGTACTTAAAGTGAAGCAGTGAAGCGATGTGATTGTCAGCTCCATCAGGTAGTGAACAGAAAATCTCTAAATGGGCAAGATTCTCAATGGACCAAGAAGATAAACACTGTCTACTATATTCCTCTATTTTGTTTTGGGGGAATCAGATGATCTCTGACTGCGAGATCCACACTTTCTGCAGTCTCTGACACACTTAATCCTTAACAACAAACAAAAAAGTAAAACACAAAGCATTTCTGAACACTGAGTAGCTTCCACCTCCACTGATGGACTAATAAACAGGTACAAAATTAAAATACAATGTAGTTAAGTCTGATAGCAATGTGTATAGAGGATACAGAAAGGTTAGCCAGGACAACTAGGTTTTCTCTAATTCTCTTCATTAAACTGGCTTTCAGATATGTACCATAAATGCCGACTTAAGTTATAAGGGTTTCTGGTTTAATGTCATTTTGAGAAGAATCAAACCTAAAATGGATGATCCTACGAACAGATATATGATGGACATTAATTACCTGGTAAGACTGAATGTTGACAAGAAACAAGTATTCCTAGGAATAGAAAGGAAAGGCAAAGAGACTGTTATTGAGGATCTTCTAGATTCTTGCTAGTAGGCTGTCTGCTCCTAAGATTGGTCCTCATTTCTGTTACCAGAAATCTGTGAACAGCCCTAAACATTGGGGATTCCCAGGTGGCCCAGTGGTAAAGAATATGCCTGCCAATGCAGGAGACCCAAGAGAAACAGGTTCACTCCCTGAGTTGGGAGTAGGAAATGACAACCCATTCCAGTATCCTTGCCTGGAAAATTCCACGGACAGAAGATTCTGGTGGGTTACTGTCCACAGGCTCACATAAGGTTGGACACGACAGGGGTTGAGTAAACATGAGAGTTCGTGGTGTATGGTTTCTATTAACTTGACTGTAGCCTCTCATGGCAGGAAGCGTTTTTATTGGTTGTGCTATCCCTGGCCCTCTGAATGTTTCTGGAAAAAAGGTAGAGGAATCTCCCTTGTTGTCTCAAAGCCTCTTTATTCTCTGAATAAAGCTTTTGGTTCTTTGGGTCTTCAGCTACCAAATTCAGGTTTTCCAATTGATATTTAAATTCTTTTCAAAATTCTGTGACTTATTTTAGAATTTTAACTATTTTATATATCGTAAATGTATACTGAAATTGCTTAATAAGCCTGATGTTGGGAAGCAATGACAAATCTTAATAGAAGCTAAACATAATATGCCTAATTTTGTAATCTATGATTTTATTGGCATTTAGCAGGCACATGGTGGACATCCACAAAAGGTAGTTTCCTTTTGTTCTTGAGACTTATTTAACTTGGAATGTGTGTTTGTGTATATGAATGGGTTTGACTGTTCATATATTACAGAAGTTTTATTCTTCTAAAATAACTGTATTTTATTTGTTGGAAAACAAAGTATTTCCGGTATGTTTATTTTTATAATTTTTTGAGGAGAAAAAAGTCATAGAAACTTCCATTGTCTGCTAGTATTTTGAAGAATATAACACATGCAAATCTTCCTGCTTATGTATCATGCTATACCTGATGCTGGGAGGGATTGAGGGCAGGAAGAGAAGGGGATGACAGAGGATGAGATGGCTGGATGGCATCACTGACTTGTGATGGACATGAGTTTGAGTGAACTCTGGGAGTTGGTGATAGACAGGGAGGCCTGGAGTGCTGCGATTCATTGGGGTTGCAAAGAGTTGGACATGACTGAGCGACTGAACTGACTGATACCATAATTAATTTAATAACAAGTCCATTTATAATAGGATTGTTTTATATCTTTGCAGCCCAGGGTGAAATTCTATACTAAGATTTAATTTAAGCCAGTGTTTACATTTCATATCCCCAAAACTCTTGAAAGGCCCAGGAGCTATAAATCTCATTTCTCCCTTATCTTCATTTGAAAAATAATGTTTAATTTCTTCTTAGAGTCATCAATGCTATATTGAAATGCCTAAGCATAATAAAGGAAACCATTTGGTAGGAATACAAAAATTGTCAGATAAATGTCAATTTATGACTCTATAAACATTCGATCTGTCCAGAAAGTGTGCACTGATTGAGTCAGTTTTGACAGATAAAGAGGGCTCACTGAAAATCCTTGCCTGAGAAACATCCTTCATTAATATTTACATTTCTTTTGACAGCACAGTTGCTGCAAGCAGAGGTTGGGTAAATATAGCCTGCATTTGACAAACATACATAGTCATAGGCCTGCATTTGTCTAAAAATTCAAATATTGGCTAAGAATTTAAATACTTTGGGTTAAAAATATCCACCTGATTGTTTCTATGGAATTTCTGGATCCAGAACCTGGATGCACTGATGAAAAAAAAAAAAATCCATAACACTTATTTTGGAAGCGTGGGGGCAGAGGGCACTTTAAGCCAGTTAATTTGTTATAGAAAAAGAACAAAGGATGCTTTCAATTCTCATATCCTCTCCTACTTTTTTTTTTTCCTCATTTTTTATTCCACTGAAAGCAGTCACTAAAAATATATCTGGTCAATAGGGGCAGGTAAAATTGGAAGGGTTGCTATAGGAACACACAAAGTGATGCAAGGAGATAATCACTCTCATTTATGCTGTGTTTTCCTGTTGTGTTTTCCTTATAGTTAAACTCAACTTCCAAAAACATTCCTTAGGAAAGATGCTACTTGAAATGCAGGGGACTCTTTCTAAGAGAATTTCATATACCAACTTTAAAAATAACAAACTCTCACTTGAGTAGAGCTACAAGGGAGAAAACTGGCATTGCTTCAGTTTACTCCATTATGCTTTCAGTGCGCTCTGACTAGACTCACTTGTGCACAGTGAAAGGCCTGGGAATGCATTTCAAGAGTGAGGAAAGTGTGAGTGAGGACAGTGGCCTGCAGCAGCCCAGGTCCCTTCTCCCCAGCTGCTCTCTCCCATTCTCGTAAGCAGCACCTCTGCTCCAATACTGAGACCCTCTTCATTCCCAATCCTGTTGAAGCATCCCACTCAGAAATGATGCTCTCTTCAAATCTTGTGTTTTTCAAAAGGTGACAGACACAACTGCCTTGTTTCTGACCTCCATTCGATAATTCCAGCATAGTCACTGAAGGCCTTTCAGACAGACATGCAAAATAACTTCACATTCACCAGACCCATGACTGAAAGGACAGGGTCACAGCCATCACAGTTGCTTGAAAACCTTCTAGAGGGAAAGAGGGGGCTTTCTTTGTGACCCAAAGCCTTATATGTGAGAGAGTAATGAGCTCAACCAAAGCTTACTCCTATCTGTTCATTTTTATGTATTCAACTTATAAGCTCAGCTAATTTTTTTCTTTTTCTTCTCTCACCCAAAAGCAGTGGGTGTGTCCTATGAACAGTAGATTCTCAAAATGTGAGTGCAGGAGCAGTTTCTAACCCAGTGATCAAAAAGTCCCACAGATCAAGACAGCTCAGGAAACAAGATCTTTTACAAAATCACAGAAATGACATAGCTAGATGCTTAGAGTGTTTTCTTTCCTTCTCCACTAAGTCTGAGGCTTAGGTCAAATGTTCATTCTTTCCTTGATTTTTTTTTTAAATGGAATGTTTTGTGGTTGACAGAGGAAGGACTGTTGTTAATTTAACAGTCTTAACTGCTCCATCTGAGTCAGTTCAGGAAAGTGGTTTTACCTGTAGCATTTACTTGAAGCCTAGGGTTTGAGGAGGAAGGGAGTAAGAAGGAAAGCAAACTCCCAAATGACACAAGTCATAACAAGTTTGTTTATTTCTTAATGTAAATTAACTAATGGGAAAAGGATCAGTAATTAATATGTTTTCAAATTATGTTTTTGTTATGGAACAAGCAAGCACATAATATTTACTTGTCGTAAAACACTCAAAAAGTTCAGCACTCGTTTATCCTGTCTGTTTAATGGCAATTTAAATGATGTCTTTTTAAGAGCTTTTAATCATTGATGTATAAGCATGTTTTGGGGATTGGGTAGAAAAGATACATAAAAGTAACTTCTCTGCATGTATTCCTGACCAGTCTGCAAAGCACTCAGACCAAGGTGGCTCAGTGGTAAAGAATCTGCCTGCCAATGCAGGAGACGTAAGAGATGTGGGTGAGACCCCTGGGTAGAGAAGATCTGCTGGAGAAGGAAATGGCAACCCAGCTCCAGTGCTCTTGCGTGGAAAATCCCATGGACAGTGGAGTCTGCTGGGCTGCAGTCCAAGGGGTCAAAAAGAGAAAAACGAGACTGAGTGTACATGCACATAAGACCAAGATTACGTTTGTCAAATATCCAATTCTTGCTTTACTGAAGCACCTAGCATATATTGCAACATTGCCTCCTTTTGGTAAAATTGTACATAGAGTTCTGGAATATCTCTTAAAGACTTTTCCAAGAACTGAAGCAAAGCATTTATCAAAAACCTTGGACTTGCAGTGTTTTCCAAAACACAAATATCTAATGTAGAAACACTTCCCAAAATCCCACCAAAAACTCAGTATCATAAAGGACAAATAAAATGCATCATTCCAAAAAATATTTCTCATGTTTAGAAGATCCTGTTTTAAGGTGAATAACCTTTTCACTTCAAATCAGTGACTGGGAGAGTTGGGGGAAGGGTGGGTGAGGGAATTTGAGCCTTCAAAGGCAAAGAGGGACCAGTTCATGAATGATACCTTTCATCTCCAGAACTGTTAGCTGGAGGGCAACACCAAGTGTTTAGTCTGAAAAATGAATTAAAATCACTCTGCAGAATAAAGTTGCAGAGCTAACTAACAGCATTAGATACTGTGCTTTCCAGTATAACCTATGTTGTTTTTTTGTTTTTAAACTATGCTCAATATGTATAATCGCAAAGGAAAAACATTCACATTTTTAACATCTATCACTGCTGCCTACACAAAGCACTAATCTTAGAATTAATGAACTGGCTTGTGCACACATGCAATTATTTACTATTCACAATTCCTCATTGAGAGCACACTGCCCCTTCATCATCTGCGGCGTGTTGCAGTCGCTTCCTTTTACCCAATGAGCATTTCTAGTTTCTTGGGCATTGATATGCCTTTATCGCCACATGGAGTAAGTAAAGACAGCTCTTTTGGGGGTTGACACAGTCTAAATAGCTGCCTATTCTCTTATTTGCCTACATTCAGCACCAATATAGAGAGTCATAAGAGTCAGAGAGATGTAAGTTTTCAAATCACCTTTATTCTTAATTAGACTAATATTAGTTCCTGTTTTGTAGGTTTCCAAAGCAGGTGGGATTCACCTTTGAGTTACAAAGACTCACCCATCCCAGGCCCTGGCTGTCTGGACTGACCACAAATCCACATGCAAGAGCTGGGTGTTCACATTTAGAATGTAGAGCATGGAGGATCAGAGAAGAATGTGTGCCTCCTGGCACTAGCTGGCTCCCAAGGAAGGAACAGAAAAGAGACTGCACACAGTGAGATCAACTGATCCTTAAGTCCTCAGTCAGATAAATCACTTCTTCTGAGAAGTCAGTCGGTAGCTCAAAGAGCTGAGCCCATTCCAGAAAACAGCAGGAACTCAGGGGGAGAAAAGAACCCTACCCCTCTATGCAAACGCCTTTCCCCACCTAAAATGCAACTGAAAAGAGTGTGCTAAACTGAAGCTCAATAGTCTGAAACAACGAATTTGCTTTGGTAAGTTCCTAATTTAATATGAAGAAGTGACCTAAATATCTGAAAAGATAAGCTCATTAATTTCTAACATTAAGCCATTTTTCCATTAGCATGGATCCTTTGATATTAGCCTTATCTACATGTGAATTAAAAAAAAAAACTAGTGTAGAAGTTTAAAATTTTCAGACAGTTGATATCATTATTAAACTCAATGAAAAAGCAACACACACATGCACATGCACACACACACACATACAAAGTGTTACATTACTTAGCCCATTGCATATGTATTAATGTTTAAATAAACCTTTCCAAGCATCCCACCCTTTCTATATTATAGCAAAACTTGCTTTGTTTAAATAGAGCTTATCTTGTCCCTAGAATATCCACCTTATATTACCATCTTATGTGCAAAGGTCATGGAGTCTCCTTTAAGCTATGCTAATATTTTTGTGCCTAATTTTCTACTGATAAAACAAATGTTTAGATGACTTACATTTAATATGAGTTGCAGAGTAAAAATGCTTACAACCTTGAAAAATTCTCCTTGTCTCTGATTTCCAAATGCTTTGGTTTGGCCAAAAACTTGGTATATAAAGAAAATGTGACATAAAGAAGGAAGTGGCTTGTGAGTTTTAAGTAGTCTCACATTAACACAGAACAAATAACCCAACTACAGCACAACTGCACTGTCACACTCCTTCAGACGTGTTATAACCAAAGCAAACTTGTGTCAGATGGGAGATGAAGCTGATCAGAAAGAGCAGTTCACTCTTCCCTTGTATTATGTGCAGTTGGAAAATAAACACATCATGCAGGTGCTGTGGATACAAGATACATAACCGAGGGACTTAAAGGTATATATGAATTACCAAGAAGGTCAGCTTAGACAAAGTTATCTATAAATATTTGCCACAGGAGATACAGGCATACTCTGGTTCTCCTTGTTCAATGTAAAGATGGAGGTTTCTGAGAGAGAAATTACCTAAGGTCAGAGACACCATGGAAAACAACCTTGGAAGAAAGAGCAATAAAGAATAAGATCTGGATCAACAGACAGGCATATTGCAGTAACCCAACTGGGAGAGCAGAGGAGAAGTCTGTGTGCTGAAGAGTCAGACGGAGATGAACTTGGGATCTTGGTCTGGCCTCCCCACAAAGCACAGCTTACGAAACAGGCTACCTAGCCTAGGAAATAGGAGTAAGGAATTAAGAGTGAAACAGGCAAGGCGGAAGAGCCAACATGAGGATATATTTTGTAACTGGTGCCACTACATGCAACCAATCACTCCAAAATTGGGAATATTTCCCCACAGACCCAACTTCATTTCAGAACCAGCTGAGAATGGATGGAGAAAGGAGGGAAAGTGGGAAATTTTTCATAAAGACTTCCATATGCCACTGTTCCAAACTCCTTTCCCTGTGACATTAACTTCTACATATTTTCAAGTTAAAAGTATGGGAGTGTGGACACCCAATGGGCTATCACTGTAGCACTGACTATAAAGCTCCAGGGCAATTATCTTCACTACGAAGTTCAATTTTAGAGCCCTTACTCCATGAAAATATGAGCGTGAACTAGAAATGGAGCTGGGAGAAGAAGACTGGAAATAGAATGCATGTTGGCATGCTTTTGTAATTGATTCAGCTGAGAAGATCACACAGATGAGGATCAAGGCTGTCACAATGGGATTGATCAAGGTGCTGGGTGAGGAGTCAGGGTACCTGGGTTCTGGTCTCCTCCATATTCTGCCACTGACTCACTTTCTGACCTCAGACGTATGAAATCACTTATCTGGTCTCAGTTTTCTTGCCTACAGAATGAGATCAGTGTACCTGCCTAGCTTGTCTCATTAAGTTGTGAGACTCAAAAGATCACATATTCCCAAAATGTGCGAGGTCATTATTATCACCAGAAAATAGGAACAAGGGGAATAGTACTGTTTTGTACTGTAACATCACATCATCTCGGCTTAGATTTGAAGTCAAACACCAGCAAGAATCTTATAGGTTCTTATGCTCAGTTTTGTGTACACAGAGTCTGCTTATTGAAATAAACACAGTTGAGATAATTACCTAATTATTAGAAATTCCAGAAATTAAAACAAAAATTCACTGTGCTGAAGGAACAAAACTGTTCTCAATGAAACTCTACAGATTGCTTAAAATAAACCAATTCCCTAACTTCTAAGTTCTCAATCACAATTTGCTTTGTAAGCACAAAAGGTCTTCATCTCTATAACTTGCAGAAATTTAGTAACCATCGCTTTGTCTCCACTAGCAAAGCTAAATTTTTTGAAACAGGATAATTATTTAGATAATAAAATCCTAAAACCCCATTCATCTTAATGTTAGGAAAAAATATGGTCCTTTTACCTAGATTATCAAGATAATTACTTCAATGTGCACTTAAGCAAGCACAGATCTCCCTGTATTTATCTCTATTATCTACCTCTAATCACTAGGGCCATTCTGGCTCAGCTCCATCATTAAACCACCACTACAACCCTTCTTCACATCCCACTTTTATCTCAGTTCATCTCCAGGCATAGGAAACATAAAGACAGTAAGTGGCATTTCCAAGTAATCAGTAATACCGGTACTTTCTTTCTCTGCTTTTAGCATCTAATAGATATAGAGTTTCGTCTCTGTAAAGAAAATAGAACAAAGTCCTCAATGAGGACTTCTAATAACTGAGACATTTTCAGTTACTGCTCGTCCATAAACCAAATAATTTCTGTTCTAGTTCCATTCTTCCACTAATTGATTGTGACCTTGGGCAAATAACTTGCCTGAGCCCCAGTTTCAGCAATTATTATTAAACAGATTAGACTGGATGTTCTTCAAGTTATTTCCAAGCTGTAATAGTCAATGGTGATTCAAATAGCAGTACAAAATTACTTTCCCATGAATATGACCTGTTATAATTTAGGTTTAACAGAGTTTAACTAGTTAAGTGTAATATTAGCAAGTATTATGGAAATAGCAGCCACCATAACTAAAGCATACATGCATGCATGCTCAGTTGTGTCTTATTCTTTTGTGACTCCTATGGACTCTAGCCTACCAGGCTACTCTGTCCATAGAGTTTACCAGGCCAGAATCCTGAAATGGACTGCCATTTCCTACTCCAAGAGACCTTCCAAACTCAGGGAAGGAACCTGCATCTTGTGTGTCCCCTGCACTGGCAGGCAAATTCTTTACTGCTGCACCACCTGGGATGCCCATAACTAAAACATGCTAAACTATAAAACTCGCTACAGTTGGCTGTTAAATTCATATATGCCTGAGTCTGACATATTCAATTGTAGGAACAAATATTTGTGAGGAATACGGAACAATTAATACTATAAAAATCAGATGTAGTTAAGTATCTAGTCCCATTTTTCAGTGCAAAGTAATTTCTGATACATGCAGGAATATACAGCCTTGGCTTGTTTCCTGTAGTGCAAATGAAAGTGAAAGTTGCTCAGTCGTGTCTGATTCTTTGAGATCCCATGGATTATAGAGTCCATGGCATTCTCTAGGCAAGAATGAATACTGGAGTGGGTAGCCATTCCCTTCTCAGGGGATTTCTCCAGCCCACAATGCTAGAGTGAATAGCCTATCCTTTCTACAGTGGATCTTCCCAACCCAGGAGTTGAACTGGCACCTCCAGCACTGCAGGCAGATTCTTTACCTGCTGAAGTACCAGGGAAGCCCTGTTGCCTAAAACTACCTCCAATTCTTACAATTCTATTTTCCTTCTGGTCAGGTCAGATGCTCAGACATGAACGACTCTTTGTGACCACATGGACTGCAGTATGCTAGGCTTCCCTGTCCGTCACCAACTCCCAAAGCTTGCACAAATTCATGTGCATTGAATCAGTGATTCCATCAAACCAGCTTATCCTCTGTCGTCCCCTTATCCTTCCGGTACTGGCTGGTCAAAACCAACCTTTTGATTCTCTTATTGAAATGGACCTCCACTCAAGTGCTTCAGTTCAATTCAGTTGCTCAATCATGTCCAACTCTTTGCGACTCCATGGACTGCAGCATACCAGGCCTCCCTGTCCACCACCAACTCCCAGAGCCTACTCAGACTCCAGTCCATCGCATCAGTGAGGCCATCCAAACAGCTCATGCTCTGTCGTCCACTTCCCTCCCACCTTCAATCTTTCCCAGTATCAGGGTCTTTTCCTGTGGGTCGGTTCTTCACATCAAGTGGCCAAAGTACTGGAGTTTCAGCTTTAGCATCAGTCCTTCCAATGAATATTTAGGACTGATCTCCTTTAGGATTGACTGGTTGGATTTCCTTGCAGACTTTCAAGAGTCTTCTCCAACACCACAGTTCAAAAGCATCAATTCTTTGGTGCTCAGCTTTCTTTATAGTCCATATCTCACATCAATACATGACTACTGGAAAAACCATGGCTTTGATTAGACACACCTTTGTTGGTAAAATAAAGTTTCTGCTTTTTAATGTGCTGTCTAGGTTGGTTATAGCTCTTCTTTCAAGGAGCAAACATCTTTTAATTTCATGGTTGCAGTCACCAACTGCAGTGATTTTGGAAGTGAAGTGAAAATCACTGTCGTGTCCAACTCTTTGCGATCCCATGGACTATACAGTCCGTGGAATTCTGCAGGCCAGAATACTGGAGTGGGTAGCCTTTCCCTTCTCCAGGGGATCTTCCCCAACACAGGGATTGAACCCAGGTCTCCTTCATGGATTCTTTACCAGCTGAGCCACAAGGGAAGCCTTGCAATGATTTCAGAGCCCTCACCAAAAAAGTCTCTCACTATTTCCATTGTTTCCCCATCTATTGGCCATAAAGGGATGAGACTGGATGCCATGATCTTCATTTTCTGAACGTTGAGCTTTAAGCCAACTTTTTCACTCTCCTCTTTCACTTTCATCAAGAGGCTTTTAGTTCCTCTTCACTGTCTGCCATAAGGGTGGTGTCATCTGCATATCTGAGGTTATTGATATTTCTCCCGGCAATCTTGATTCCAGCTTGTGCTTCATCCAGCCTGGTATTTTGCATGATGTACTTTGCATATAAGTTAAATAAGCAGGGTGACAGTATACAGCCTTGACATACTCTTACCCTGATCTGGAACCAGTCTGCTGTTCCATGTCCAGTTCTAACTGTTGCTTCTTGACCTGCATATAGATTTCTCAAGAGGCAGATAAGGTGGTCTGGTACTCCCATCTCTTTCAGAATTTTCCACAGTTTGTTGTGATCAACAGAGTCAAAATCTTTGGCGTAGTCAATAAAGCAGAAGTAGGTGTTTTCCTGGAACTCTTGTTTTTTGATGATCCAACAGATGTTGGCAACTTGATCTCTGGTCCCTCTGGCCTTTTCTGGCCTTTGTTGACATTTTCTAAATCCAGCTTGAATATCTGGAAGTTCACAGTTCATGTACTGTTGAAGCCTGTGTTGGAGGATTTTGAGCATTACCTTGCTAGTGTGTGAGATGAGTATAATTGTGCAGTAGTTTGAGCATTCTTTGGCATTGCCTTTCTTTGGGACTGGAATGAAAACTGGTCATTTCCAGTCCTGGGGCCACTGCTGAGTTTTCCAAATTTGCTGGCATACTGAGTGCAGCATTTTCACAGCATCATCTTTTAGGATTTAAAAGCTCAACCGGAATTTCATCACCTCCACTAGCTTTTTCATAGTGATGTTTCCTAAGACTCATCTGACTTCGCATTCTGGGATGTCCAACTCTAGATGAGTGATCACACCATTATGCTTACCTGGATCATGAAGATCTTTTTCTATAGTTCTTCTGTCTATTCTTGCCATCTGTTCTCAATATCTTCTGCTTTTGTTAGGTCAATACCGTTTCTGTCATTTATTGTGTCCATCTTTGCATGAAATGTTCCCTTGGCATCCTAGCTTTCTTGAAGAGATCTCTGGTTTTTGCCATTCTGTTGTTTTCCTCTATTTCTTTGCATTGATCATTGAGCAAGGCTTTCTTATTTCTCCTTGCTGTTCTTAGGAACTCTTCATTCAAATGGTTATAGCATTCCTTTTCTCCTCTGCCTTTTGCTTCTCTTCTCAGGGACAGGTCTTTAGATAACTGTATATTTTCAGGAACTGATTTCATGATTCCAATCCTTGTATCTCCTCAAATATAGAAAAGCACTGAATCCTTTCATGATGACATCAGATCCTCCTGACTAGCAGGAAACCTTTTGTAAAATGAGTCCTTAATGGTACTGAACTCCCCCTTCACCAAAACCTGCATATTGAACTTCTCCTGCTGCAGCCTTTGGAGAGTCTCTCAGAGCTGCATGAGGTGCTGCCTCCCAGGCTGCAGTCCTCGTTTTGTACATATTTTTTAGCCAACAAAACACACAGAAGATAAAATGTGTTTTTAGTCAGGAAGAAAGTTGAGACAATGAAAAACTAAGGTTAATAAATGTGAAGGTACCAGGAGATTAATCAACATTTATGCCATAAAATCTTATGCAGATAGTAGAGAGATTTCAAACTTCTCACTTTCTTTCTGTTAGTCAGCAGGTAGATGAAAATATGGCTAGTGATGTAACTTACAACTTTTGTGAGATAAAGATATATTTAGCTTTATCTTGATACCAATTTCTGTGGAGAGGCACAGAGCAATCTCTCCCCTAGATCCCTATGAAAAGATACTTTGTCATGTGGTGAGCCAGCAAGTTAATTCCTATAGGAAAACACATATGTTATAAAGCCCAGTGTGTTGTTTCTGATGACATCTTTCAATACAAGCTAATGGCAAGTCAAAGGGGCAACATAATGAAACTGACAATACACAGATGTTAATAGAACATGGTAATCTGTTACCAAAGGTAGATTTTACATTATTGAGAATATTTTGTCTTTCAGCCAGGTTTTCAATAGCTGTTAAATGACACTGTACTTTAGATGACGTGGTCACATATGCACCTGACCTGCACGGTGATTGTTAAGTGAGCAGCCAAAAATTTTGTCAACTTGCCAAGCCAGGAATAGAACTGCCTTTCTTTTATCAAAACTGAGGAGATTAACCTGGGATATCTGCTTGCAAGGAAAACCAACCCATGCATGCTCTAAGTGTACTTACTGCAGACCCCATGGGCAAGGTGAAAGGTCTCCCTGGGAAGAGTGGTTACCGCAACAGAGGACAGGGAAGATAAGAGCCCTGAATTCTATGACACAAAACAGAACTGCAATTTAAGTCTGCGAACATTTTAAAGCAACTAAGACCAAACATTTCATCTTGCCCACTAATAACAAATCTCTAGAAAGCATCCATTTTAAGTCTAGACCTTTGCACAATATAACCACCTGATATGCCCTAGAAAGATGAAATTGTTGCAAGTTGGATTCCTAGGCATCAACTGGACAGAGATGACCTTGTCATAGGTAGTATTAATATTTATACAACAGCTTGGAAGTAAAGTCCTTTTGAAACAAATATGACATCTTAGTTTTAGAAGGATTGATATGTGATTCTTTCTACTAAGAAGGCTGTTTCTAGTCTGGTATTAAAACCTTGCCATCTGCCTGCAAGAAAATGCTTAGCTTCTCTTATTTTGGGGGAAATGTATGGGTTGTGGGTGGTGGGTGGCAGAATATTTTTAATACATATTCAGTTGTTTATTCATTTGTTGTCTGGCAACTCTCCACATTCTAAGGTTCTTAATTTCCTCTTTCACCTCTACATTCCCTACCACTAAAACAGGTAGGCACTTAGAAAATGGTTGGCAAATACTTATTGAATGATAAATGCCTGTCCAAATAAGATATTCATAATTTACTCCACTGAAAAGAGTTATTATTACATAACAGAACAGATCTCACCTTTCTAGCTTAATGGTACAGCTTTAAAAATCCCTTGATAAACATGCATATATTCCTTGGCTTCCACTTAGAAATTATAATCTATTTAGTTTCTGGTGGGGTTCTAAAGTCTGCCTTTTAACAATAATCCCAGGTAATATGGATTCAAGAGATTCAGGAATTAAAATTTGAAAAACATGCAGGAGATGTTCATATAAGTTTTCCATGAACACCATCAACCCAAGTTTTTAGCCCACATTCATTTCTATTCATGATCAAGAACTATAGGGATCAATAAAAGCTTTAGACAATTATGTTAATATTAACAATTACTTCTCCAGTTAGTACAGTATAAAACAGAGGTCAATAATGCTGTACCAGTGTCAAAAATCTTTGTTTCCTTTGGGAAAATTTGCCTGAAAAAAAACCCAGGGTTATAATTTATCAAGCAAAGCATTTTAGAAAGAATAGATGTTAAACTAGTAAGTCTATAATTTGGGATAAATAAAGGGTATACTATCTAAAAAAGAGGCTTAATCACATTCTGAATTTTTAAGCAAGTATTATGATAACCCTGCAGAAAGGATCCACAAGTTTCAGAGCATTAAGAGAACTTTAGGCTAAATCCAAAGGCCTTACACAGATTTATTGTTCCCAAGACTTTGTCTTGGCTTGCATTTTAATTTAATACTCAAATATTCTCTGGGGTTATCTAATGGTTCTAATGTAAACACTGTTAGGGAAGTAACTGAAACTCCTTTAATTTTAGGTGTCAGATACAAAAATACTGGCAATGCTAGTTATGAGTGGGCACTTATTAGAAGAATATGAACGTCTCTGGAAAAACTCTGAGGCAATGCATTTTCCTGTTTAACAGTTAAGTGAAATTAAATTCTATGCTTGGTGACATCAAGTGTTGAGTTTATGTTCTAGTCACTCACTCACGGCCAACCCTTTTGTCTCCCCATTGACTGTAGCTCAACAGGCTCCTCTGTTCATGAGATTTCCCTGGCAAAAATACTAGAGCAGGTTGCTATTTCTTTCTCTGTTTCTTTCTGAACCAGGGATCAAACCCACATCTCCTGTTTGGCAGGAGAATGCTTTACCACTGAGCCACCTGGGAAGCCCATTGAGCTTCTATTAAATATCAAAAACTGGTTGGTGATTCAAATCAAAAAGAGAATCAACTCACTATTATATTTAAAATGATAACCAACAAGGACCTACTGTATAGCACATGGAATTCTGCTCAATGTTATGTGGCAGCCTGGATGGGACAGGAGTTTGGCAGAGAATGGATGTCTGTATACGTATTGGTGAATCCCTTCACTCTTCATTTGAAACTATCAAAACATCTTTAACTGGCTAGGTTTAGTCACTAAGTCATGTTCAACTCTTTGGAGCTCCACGGACTGTGGCCTGCCAGACTCCTCTATCCAAGAAATTTTCCAGGCAAGAATACTGGAGTGGGTTGTCATTTCCTTCTCCATAAGTGGCTATACCCCAATACAAAATAAAAAGGTAATAAATAAATAAATAAAGCTCAACTCCAATTAAATAAAAAAAAAAAGTTAAGTCAACTCAAGTGTCCACTTTCAAAAGCTCACATTCTGTAACTCAGTTATAATTACAACATAATATAGGCACAGAGTGCCTAAGGCACTGTTCAACTACCTACCCAAGAATGGTACTATCTCAGGCTCAAAGAAAGGAATGTCGTAAAATAACCCTAGAAGAGGTGATACTGCAATTAAGTCTTAAAGGGAGAATAGGCGTTAGATAGTTGGGGTTGGGGGAGACAACACAAGGTATTCCAGCCAGGGACAGATGAAGAGAGGAGGGAACAGCATGGAAGATTCATGGACTTACATCGATATTACATTATCGGAGAATTACATAAGAGTAGTCAAGTGATGAGACACGAGGCTGGAAAGTCATAAAGGAACCAGATCATGGTATATTTTTATCCTATATAATAAGCTTTTGAAATGTTAGTATCAGGCACTGGAATTCTCAGTAGAGCAGGGAATCACTGCAAGGACAATGTATTAGGAACCTATTTCAATTAGGAAAGTACAAACTATCATGAATACTCATTTCAGTTAGGAATTTTGGTTCCCAAGAAAGGACGATAAATAAGCCAATAGATTTTATTGCTATAATGTGCAATTATATCAGAAAAAAAAAATAAAACAAAACCCTGATCCTTAATGGAATAAGACAGAATTATGAAATGTGATAACACCTTTGGTTCTCATTTCTAGTCTTTCCCTTAGAGACAAATGTATATATCAGGAATAAACTGTCATTGTCCACCTATCTTCCAGGGATTCCCAGATCAAGCGGGAAAAAAAAAATCAGCAATCAATATTTAAATTATTATAACTTTTGGAAAATGATGAGGTCAACCTAGGAAAGAAGAATTATATTTTCATAGTCATTGGGGGAATTTTAGTTCTTTGAAATGTTCTAACAACAATATTTCAGGATTATTGGATCTTCTTGACTTTTCCATTCCTGTGTCTCTGTACTATGTATTTTAGCAACATTCTATATTATTACTCTGCTCACTTCCCACCGTTTTTTCATCATGAGATGAGCATTCTATTCAAATTAGAACAACTAAAACATCTTAAATTGAAGAATATCTTTCGATAGAACCATTCATTTTTAAAGAAAATTAGCTGGGGACAACAAACAATTAGAAAGGCAGTAGGTATGCATTAAAGGGCATTTGTCCTCCAGATTTATCTTTCACTCATGGATGACCCCATAATAAAAGGAAATTAGCATAATTTATATCAATAATTTGTTTCAATGATGTATGAAGAAAATAATACCTCATGGTAAATTAAAGATGCCTTTACAACTGCATTTTATTAGCTTATTTACCCTTATTTATATTTAGAGCTATAAAATATATTAATAGAGTTGTGAAAATGGCCCATATGAAAATACCCTGATGGTACAAATATACACCTGTACCCCAAATGTACCCCACATGGCCCATAGTAATTGTGAAAATGGCCCACAGGAATGTGCAGGACAGTACAGGAATGATACTGTATTAACTAATAGAAAGGCTTTGCTCAATTTGACTTTCCTGATTGCTGAAATCTGCTTCTAATACTCTGGTCTCCAGTCTTGAGGTCATCTAAGAGGAGTTGCTTTCTTTTGTGTAAACTGGTCAGTCACTTTGCCAAGCAGATTCATTTGATTTGTCTTTTAAAATGACCCTTTGACTTGTAATCAGTCACATTCTCTTCATGCTTTATTTCATTTTATTTTGCTGGAGAGCATTTTAGAATTTTTGTCATGAAAGGAGCTACATAAATATTAATGTATTGATAGTGTTATGGCTTTTCAGACCTATATTTTATGTCACAGGTTTTAAGAGCTACAGAATTTACTGACTTCACAGAAAATGAAAGTATAAACAGACTTACTGAAATGCCCCAAATGCGATAAAATATATGAATTATTAACCCCTGAAAGTTAGTGTGATTCTCTTTAAATGCCAAATTTTCTAAACTATTCTTGGTGTATACACACACACACACACACACACACACACACATATATGCTAGCAGGGTTAAAGTTTAAGACATCAAAGAAATATAACAAGCTTTCTAATATTTGAAGTTTAAATTTAATTTAGAGGTAAATACTATGAACTAAACAAAAGCATAAATTAGGACCTATCTAGAGTGACAAAAGGACTTAATGATCTCAGTTAGTCTGGCTCTGTGTTCTTACACTGAACCCTACAAAGGGGCATGAGATCAAAAGTCATCAGGGTGAGAATTGTCTCATGATAAGCAATTTTGAAAATAAATTTTTGTGATAAAAATAAAATCACACTTAATAAGCATTCAATACAGCCCAAAATGCATAAAAATAGCTCATCTGGAGATATTCTACCTGTTGTAGAAAGGAGGAAAAGTTAAGGGAAGAAAGATTCTGTACAACTGCTAGACTTAAATACCAAAGTTTTTATGATTAATTGCATAAATCTGTATAAAACTGACAGTCCACTCAGTGCCTTATTATCATGTAGTAATGGCAAATCCATAGAAAAGAGAAATTAAATAAAGCAGTTATTTCATCTTCTAGAAGTTCTTGTTGTCCAGTGTTGACAATAGGGATTGCACTGTACCAGGCACTGTAATAAATACAAAACAAGAGTATGGGGCTTCTACTCTTAGTGAAATTAAAATAGTGTTCAGGGAGACAAGGCAGCCATGAAAATACACATGGAGGATAGAAACAAGTTAACATCTGCCTGCCAGGTCAGAGTATTAGCTATATCGGCAAAATGCTGACTCATGAAATTTGTCTGATACAGGGTCTTCACTTTGGTTGGATGGAGATTATATTAATGTGTTAATGAAGAATGAACTGGGTGATACACTTAACAGGAAAAATGCAGCATGGAGCAAGTCAGAAGACTAAAAAGTAGTGAGATACTTGAAATGCAGAAGTAACCCATCACACTTAAATGAAAGACTTAATAAGATTTTTGGTTTTGCCTCAATGGATGGACTACACATTAGTTTTGGAAGAGCAACATGCCATTTCAATAACAGTTTCCTCCCTACCACTTTCATATCATGGTACTAATTATAGACTATGCTCTCTAATAATAAACTAATATATATTATCCCATGTAAGTATCACATCAATTCTATGAAAGAGGATTTTTTCCTCTTTTGACAGATAAAGGAACTGTATTTTACAAAAATGTCAAATGATGTAGCAATGAGATGGATTAGAGGTAAAGAGACTTCATCCAAATTTTCCAAAAGCTTTTCTCAAAGTGTCCTTTGAAAAATCATTAAATTCTTAACTTCAGACTTCTGCTTTGAAAATTGAAAGCCTTAGGCCTGAGGCCTCAAATCTCTTCCCAGCTCCCCCTTCCCCTTTGCGTCATTTATCCCCTCCAAAAAAATAGAGTAGAAGAGGTAGCAATGGACCAAATCTTTCTATGTGTAAGGCAGTCAAGTAAATATCAACCTCAATGTTTCTGGAGAATACAACTCAATGAATCAGTTAAAAAGTTACAAAAGAATTTGCAAACAGAGATGAGAACAAAACTTGCTGAAAATAAAGAAATAAAATTGCTAACTGAAAAAGAGAAAACGAAAATTTAACATAACAGGAAAAACAAGTATACAAAATGATTGACGAGACACATCTGGTTTGAATAACAGAAAATTTGCCTTTTATATTTTTAAAGCAGAAAAACATCAAGAAACTTCAAAAAGATGAAGTGAGAAGAGAGGGAGATGGGTAGTGTGAGGCTGCTGGTGTAATAAACCAGCTCAAACTTGTCCATAGCAATGGTCTCAACAGTACTTGGAGGGAAAAATACAGTTCTAAACAAAAATTGGTTTACACAGATATTCAAATGTAAAGAAAACATTTTAAAAAATGAACAATATTGGAAATCATGATCCCTGTTTGAAAACAATATAACAACATAATTGATTCAGACAAAGTGTAAATGGAAAAGATGTGGCAAAGTAAAGATTAGAATTCAGTTGAACACAGCAGGGCAAATGTATGTATATGTGTATACACACACACATATATCTGAATACTAATTGATATGGAAAATAAAGAGTTTTTAAATGTTCTAAAATTTGATGGAAAATCACTTAAAAATCTGACAATAAAGAGGCATAAAATATCCTAACCTTATACAAAGACTCACTGGTTCAAAAACATAAAATTCACCTTGTATGTCACACAAAACATGTAATGAAACAAGCTGCTTAAGAAAAGTTAAAAGCAAAAAGATGGCAGATTTAGAGGAAACAAATGCTACTAGCAATAAAGTTATAACAATATTATTGATTTCAAAGAAAGTTTAATACAGGACAAAAGGTTTTAAGGCAAGGAGAACAAACATGGGACTGTAACTTTAATAAATCTTTATACAACAAATAAAGTATCATAATACCTAAGTAGTGAAACGTAACAAAATATGTAAAAAAATCAATAGCAAGAAGATATTAATTCATATCAATAAAACTGAAAAATCTAGTAAAAATAAAAATGTATAGTATTTTTAAAGATATGCATTTATTATGCATTTATTTATACTTACATATTTTGACATTTGTTACATATCATTGATTATATTTAAATTTACTTTATTTGTATATGTATGTGTTTCAGATCAAATTCTATGTCAAGTAAAAGATATATATTCTTTTCTAGTATCCATAAGGCATTTTTACACTGACCGTATTTTTGGATATAATAGAAATGTTCTCCTACTTTCCAAAGTATAGGTAGTGTACATGCTGTAATTATACTTAAACGTAAAAATTCTCTTTAATAAATAAAAGGTTTAGCACAACTAATCTGGAAAAATATGCTCTAAACACTCCCCAGGTTAAAGAAGAAACCAAATCTAAACTGCAAAATTGCAAATGCATATCACATTATATATGATAAGGGTAAAGTTATGCCCCAGAAGTTAATGTATAACTGAACCAAATACATTAAAATCAATCAATTAAAGATCTGAGTCAAAAAGGTAGCCTTAAAATGACTTATAAAACAAAAATATATCCTGTAGAAGGAAGCTTATAAAGAAAATATCAAAAATTTTAAGAAATGGGAAAGATAGAATTAATACAGGAATGCTTATTTAAAAATAGACATAATGGATCATGGAAAGCACTAAGAAAGAATAAAGGGAAAAACAAAAGCAAAAAGATCAGTACATTTGTGGCAATAAATAGGACACTAGTGATAGCTCATGAAGAAATTAAAATAATTATGATGGATCTATTTTAAAATTTTACATTAAAAATTTTAAGCTGAATTAATAAATTATTTTCTAAGGAAACAACAGTGTCACAATTGATCACTGAAGCATGTTATCAAAGCTTCAGAATAAGTGGTTTATCATAAAAATTTAAGATTTCAATAATAAATAATTCTGACACTATCATACCAGAGAGAAAAAGTATATCTTTCTTTGCTACTGAAGCCACATGAGCTCTGATATAATATGTGACAAATACATAATACTGACTAGTCTCAGAAATAAATGTTAGTTTTAAAGGTAATGTTTTTAAATATTAGAAAAATGGAAGTCAGTGGCATACAAGAATAACTCAGAATCATGGGAAGTTTCTTACAGAAATACAACAGTGACTAAGTAATGTCTACTAATGTAATATCCAATATTAATATGCCAAATGAAAATGAACACACAATCTTCTCAATAAGTGTCAGTCAGACATCTGTCAAAATGGAAATCCATTCCTGATTTAAAGGAAAAAAAAGATCTAAATCCTTAGCAGGATACAAATGTCTGTTTCAACCAATGTTAATACAATTGTTCATGGTAAAAATGAAAATTCTCCTACTGAAGCCAAGGACAACAGCAGCAAAGATAATAATAAAGAGTTCTAATGCCCCGTATCACCATGGTTAGCTCCCACTAACCGAGAAGTACTAACGTAATGGGCACTTGCCATTTGTTTCAGTTTCCCACCACCTGACGAAGCAGAGCTGATATCACCCAGCAGAACTAGAGTCTGCTTCCTAGTCCTTGTGGCCAACAGAAAAGAGATACATGACTCTGGCAGGAGTCCGCAATGCAAAAAAAAAAAAAAAAGGCAAGAGGAGTGAAAAATCAAGCAAAGTGTGGGAAATAAAGCAGGCAGTGACGCAAACTAGCAATTCCAGGTTCAGAAGTACTGTGTTAAGTTCTGGTAGTATTGACAGCTTAAGCCGTGGCAGCAGGGGCGCCACCAAAAAAATTGTTTTATTTTTTCTAGAAGTATTTTGCTAGTCTTTCATTTACTCTATTGTCTAAATTATTTGTCTGAGTAAATAAACCAGTATCAGTTGCTAATGTTTCACCTAAGAACCCTGATTCATACAACTAGCTGACATCAACTGATGACAGAAAATGATCAAATAATGAATACTAAACTGGAGGACAAAACCCTGAAAGATGAGTAATTGTCTACTTAATAATCTTGAGTCTACTACAAATATAAGAGGAAAATCGCAGAAATCAATAGAATTATTCATATTCATATATAAAAATTAACTATATAAGTGCTATAATAGAAAGTGAAAGTGAAAGTGAAGTCGCTCAGTCGTGTCCAACTCTTTGCAACCCGTGGACTGTAGCCCACCAAGCTCCTCCATCCATGGAATACTGGAATACTGGAGTGGGTTGCCATTTCCTTCTCCAGGGGATCTTCCCGACCCAGGGACTGAACCCAGCTCTCCCACATTGCAGGCAGATATTGCATTTTCAATGGTACTCACACACAAAAAAATACATCACAGTGAAGTAAGCATGTGTAAGACATATGTGGAAGAAACACTAAATGACCTAAAATCATATTTAAGTAAATGCAAAGATATAATGTGTCCTTGGTTAGGAAGATTGTGAAAGTACTGATTGATTCCAAACTACTATGTAATGAAATCTGATTATAATTAAACAATAAAAGGCAAAATGTTATCAAGCTCCCATTTGAGAAAAATAGGGAAATATCTTAATCAGTTCTGAGAAAAGAAGACACATGAAAAACGAATAATCCTACCAGACAGTAAAATATCTATGTATTTTAAAACTTTTGACATATTAACATTATTAAACTCAACTTATATGAGTATATTAAAGCATTCTGGAACTCTATGAATAAAAAGTAATTGAATGGAGCAGAAAAGAGGTCACAATAAATTTTAATAAGCAGGGGATTTTGGTTACCCCTAAGGATGGTGTTACAAACCAGTGGGAAAAAGATGAGGTCATGCTGGATTACTGTGAGTCCTAATCCATGACTGGTGCCCTTAAAGGAGTGAAAACAAAGAAATAGAAACAAGCAAGAGTGTCATGGAGGATGGAGTCAGAGATGGCAGTGATGTTTCCATAAGCAAAGAACATCGACTTTTTTTCTTTTAAACTAATTTCATAGAGACAGAGAAGGTTCAGTGAAATGAGAACACAGAAGAATTTGTTTCAAATGAAAGACCACAACAAAGTATCAGGAAAAATAACTAATGAAACAAAATAATTCACCAGATAAAAGTTAAAGCATTCCCAGTAAGAAAGCTAATTGAATGAAAGCAAATAATAGATGAACGCAGTGATAATTCTAACAAAGACTCAGAAAGGATAAAAAAGAACCACTCAAAGCCGAAGAATACAAAAACTAAAATGAAAGAGAAAACTAACACTCTAGAAGGAATGAACAGCTGACCGCTAGGTGATGCAGAAGCAATCATAAGTGATCTGGAAGACAGAATAATGAAAATCTCCCAATCAGAAGAGCAAAAGGAAAACAATTTTTTTTTAATGAGAACAGTTTAAGGGACTTCTCCCACAGTCAAAAGTATCAATTTTCATATTACAGGGTTCATGGAAGCAGAAGAAAAACAGATAAAGGGAATGAAAATGCATTTGATGAAGGTACGGCTGAAAGTTTCCCAAACTTGAATAAGAAAAAAAGATATTCAGGGACAGGAAATACAGAGGGTTCCAAACAAGATGAACCCAAACAGACTTATATCAAGACATATGAGAGGCAAAAATGACAAAAGTTAGAGAATGTAAAAGCAGCATGAGAGAAACAGACTCACAAACAAGGGAATCCTCCTTTCAGCTCTAAGCTGATTTCTCTGCAGAAACTTTGCAGGCCAAAGGTGAGCGTACTGAAAGGGAAAACTCTGCAATTTAGGATACTCAATCCAACAAGACTACAGTTTAGAACTGAAGGAAAGATAAAGAACTGCTCAGACAAGCAAAAACTGAGTTGGTCAATACTAAAGCAAACCAAAAAGAATTGTTAAAAGGTCTCCTTTAAGTGGGAAAGAAAAGGCTACAAGAAGTATGTTGCTCGGTTGCTAAGTTGTTACCGACTCTGTGATTCCATAGACTGCATCACTCCAGTGCTCCCTGTCCCTCACTATCTCCCAGGGTTGCCCAAGTTTATGTCCACTGAGTCAGTGATGCTATCCAACTATGTCATCCTCTGCTGCCCTATTCTCCTTTTGCCTTCAATCTTTCCTAGTATCAGAGTCCTTTCCAATGAGCCAGCTGTTCTCATTAGGTGGCCAAAATATTGGATTATTGCTATCTATCAGGTGGCCAAAGTATTTCCTAAGCATCTATAAGGAAAGGGAAAATCCTCGCAGTAAAGCAAATAAATAGTAAAGGCTGAGGATCAGCCACTCAAAAACGAGAAAATCAGCTTTCCACCGTTAACTGAATTATAAACTGTAAACACACACACACACATATGTACACACAGAGACATATACATACACAAACTCTTTCAAATATAATTCTTTGAACTTATCAGCATAAGTAACGGGCTTCCCCAGTGGCTCAGACAGTAAAGCGTCTGCCTGCACTGTGGGAGACTGGGGTGCGATCCCTGGGTCAGGAAGATCCCCTGGAGGAGGAAATGGCAACCCACTTCAGTATTTTTGCCTGGAAAGTTCCATGAATGGAGGAACCGGGTAGGCTACAGTACGTGGGATCTCAAAGAGTCGGACACGACTGAGCAGCTTCCTGGTTGCAGAAGTATGAGTTTTAATTCAGAAGCCCTTGAGTTTTAACTCATCTTTAGACTGACTTCCCTTAAGCTTTGGCATCAGTAATTAGTCATTCTCTGGTGGGTCTTTCCACATCACCACTCACTGACATGAGAAGAGTTCAGTGAAAAAAGAGAATTCCATAAAATTCTCGTATAAGTCACTTTATAAATCAAAGAACAAGAACTCCACATGATATCAAAAATAACAGTTACCAGTCCTTACATTGATCTTAGAATTTGAAGGGATTCCTTTTGTAATGCTGCAGTTGCTGGTCTGTGACAGTGAACAACCATGGGGAATTTGGATTCTTCATCTTTCAAACAGAAGTTGTCTTTCTTATCATTCACTCCAACACCTCCACAAAGCAAGGTGGGAAAATAAGTGGGCGAGGAAGGATGTTTAGAAAATGCAAAACAAATAATTTTTGCTATATCACACATGACAGATGACAGCTAAGAGCGCACATTGTGGGTCAGGGGGCTCTGGCCTTTCCTTCCAGCTCCACTGTGACTCCGTGTATTGCCTGCAGCATTCCAGCATCTCTGTGCGTCTTTCCCCATCTAAATCAGGGACAACACAAGTCTCTTCATAGATTTTTCTGAGTATTAAGTGAACTGCTACAGGTGCTTAGCACAGGATCTGGGAGATAGCCAGCATTTGTTAAATGCTGGCCATAAAAATTATATTAGAAATATACATAGGATCCAGCTTTTTCCTCTATCAGCTATATAATAAATGAAACAGATACCATGAATAAGTCCAAGGGATCATGCATAAAAATTTCATTGTAGTTGGCTGCAGGTTTGGGATAAAAATGATTATTTTAAAAGGAACAGACATGCACATTTAAATGATGTTAGAAATAGTGTTGTGTTTTCTACATAATGGTTCCACTTCCACTACATAAAGCACATTTTAACTTCTGATTCAGAGTACATGAGGCCCAAATCAATAATAGAGTTAGAAAAACTAAAAAAAAATAAACATTATCCCATATTTCAACTTAAGGTTGTTCTTTTCACTTATAACTAATTCATGACTACATATTAGGCACTCTAGGAATGACCTGGATTTCAGTGACAAGATAAGGGCTGTTTGGCTTTCACAGTGCTGGTTCCCTTGCTTGTTTGCGTGTTTGCTTTGTGACCCCTGGTGATACTGCACTCCTGAGGGAGGTGATGTCCTGATAATCCACTGAGTTTATAAAAGTCATTTTATTTTTTGCAGAACGAGCAGCTTGCAAGACTCCCCCAAAAAAGGCCTCCTTTAACTTTTTATACTGATAGATCTTTAAAATCAAAATGATATTTATTTTAACCTCTTCCTGGTATACATTCTTTTGCAGTTTAAAAGGACACAGTAAGCTGCCTGCACGAAACGGGGCTGTCACCACATCTGAGTAGAATTGCAATGAGATGCTGGGTGCCTGGGAAGAGTGAACAGGCACTTACAATGTATTCTCTAGAGCAGAGACTTTTAAGGGTTGACAGACACCTCCACCCCCAAATTGGGATGTAACACTTGATGTGTATGTGCATCAATTTCATCAGATATTCCGGGGGCTTGTTTATCTAAAAATGATTCAAAATTGCAATTCTACAGAACATGCACACAGCAAAGTATTTTAGAGTGTTCAACCAAATGAAGTCCAGCAGTGCTCACCTCTGAGGTACAAAACAGATTGAGAGACCAGTAACAGATAAAGTGAGCCGTGAAAGGGTTTGTGTTTAGAATGAACCATTTGATAATTCACTTGAGACAGGTAATGAAACATCCATTCTAAATCTAGCATGGGGCTATTCACTGAAGGAAGAGGTCTTGGTTTTGCCCAGCTCACAGAGTATGGCAAATTGGTTACTAAGTAAAATTAATCATGGTTGAAGGTTAACTTACTGTTTGTTTTTAATTCTGTTTGACTTCTTAGCCTTAAGTTTAATAGACCAAGAACCATTTTGCAAACCTAAACTTCTACTTAGCCTTTCTTCTTTCTTACTTCTACTTAGGAGAATTTAAAATGAATTTTCAGTACGGGAAGGGAAAATAAAGTATAAATTTCTGTATGTTTCTAACACCTTTACCCCTGTAGCTGGATTTATGTGGGCATTGGGAGAACTGCATGCAAAATGTTTGAAAATGTTTAAAGAAAAACAAATATTAAATCATAAAGAGGCATGAGATATACAAATTTAATTTGTATCTGTATTTCTGAATTAAATTATAGTTAGTCTGATATAATTGGAAAAGGCAATGAAAAATAAAAACCTTTGTCCTTTCATTGCAACAGTACATCATGGGGGAAAAAAAATTTGTAGGTTAGCTTTTAAAGGTTTTTTAGGGTTATAATGCATGTTTATTCTCTAGTATACAGACTTGGAATCCTCATTTGAGCTGTTATGGAATCTGATAGTAGTATATTCAAAACTTCTCTCGGAGGGTCTGTTAGGAAAAAGAGCTGGAGAACTCCGTCTATTCAGGTTCAAATTATGAATGTTTTGACTTTATTTGGGGCATGTGAGACAAACTATGTATCCTGGTCAGCACACTCCTTTTGGGATGGGGCTGCCTGTTTCTGTGATTGTCAATGCACTCATAAACAAAGAGGACATCTCTTCCAGTAAAAGATTTTCAGTATACAATTTACAGTCCTGAGTGTAAAATGCACCAAAATAATGTGGGTAGACAAAGCAACTTAAATTCCCTTCTGATTAGAGGTCATAAAATATGAACATGCTGTTAAATAGAAAAATGGGAAACAGACTAGATTTTCTTCTGGTACAAATCCTCAGCTTTACAGACATTTGTGGAGAAAAAAATTAAAAGCATGTAAGCCAAATGCATGCTAGGAACAGATGCCTATGAACTGAACCCATTCTTTGAACAAACATGCATAATCTTCCATTTCTCAGCTCTATGTGGATTAGAAACGTTGCACATCTGATATGTCTTCCAAAGCTAGCTTCTTCTTGACTTTATCTTACCTCTCGGTGTTCACTGGGCAAATTGTTTTTTTGTTGTTGTTCTCAGCCAATCGTCACTCATATGTATATGCACATTCTCACCACTTAAGAAAGCTTACAAATGGTTTAAAATAATCGCCAGTGTATTGATCACCTAGCTAGTAAAGTATGAGATAAAATTCTAGTTCACTGGTAACAAAGACATCAAATCTGGCACTTTTCTGTGAACAGCTAATAAATTCTGGTTCAACAGACACCTCCACAGAATATAAGATTTTTATAATCACCCCCTCCCCAAATAATCAACCTAAGTGTGCAAAAGAAGAGTGTCTAGAGAATTTATACATATTACAACCTAATCAAAAGTCAATCTCCCTTCTATCATCACCATGAACTAGACATTTGCAATAGTATCAGTGATCAGATATTTTACCTGAAAAAATATTTTATTGGTCTAAGGTCTAAGTAACTGCTTAGATTTTAATAATAATGTTAATAATTATCAAACTCTTAATAATTATTATTTTATTAATTATTAAAATTTAATAATGATTATTTAACTTTCAGAGTGGCACATTTTTATTACTTGTGATTTACACAAGAGTCACTTTGGACAATTCCTCTTATGCTGTCAGCTCTGACAGATAACAGGTGTGGACTCAGGTACTCACATGCACTGGAGAGAAGGTCTGTGATGACTCAAACTGTTCAACCCTGAGATGACCATAGTTCATATCTCCACCTCTATGACACTAAGCATTCCTGAGCTCACTTGGTTTGCAATCAATATTGATAGAAACAAAATCTGAATATGTCAATTCTTTCTTTGAAACCATTTAGAGTTTCTAGTTGCCTTTTAAATTTAAAATAGTGAAATAAAATATGGAATGTGACATGTAAGACTTTCTTTGAGATGGATACATTTTAGTTAATTTTACTTAACTTGAATATTACCTGTAATGCTGTTGTTGATTATTCTTGTATAATTTTTAATTGCAAAACTGTAAGTGAATCCAGAAAAATTATAAATAATATTGGGATAATTATCATTTAAAATATCATTTTCATACAAAAGAAGGAAATGTTGACATATATATTAACTATGACACTGATTATAAGTTTAATCTCATGTGAATTATAAAATAAACTACTTTTTGACTCTCATGATAAATCAAATATTATATTACTAAAAGTATTAAAGGAGCTACATTATATAAAATGGTTTGCACAGCCAAAATCCTCTGTCTCCCAGAATCTGGGTTCTAGGCTTTTTCTGAGATACGCAGCTCTTTCAGGCTGCTGAATTCAGAGACAGTAACTTAATGGGAATTATATCTAGTAGGAAAAATGAGACTTTTACTCCCTAGGCATGTGCACATACAGGCATATGCATACATGCATATAGGCACATTCACAATAACACAAGCTTCCCAGACTCTTGTTTTGGGGCTGACACCCTTGTTGCCCTTTGACACATTCAGTAACAGGATTCCATTTTATAACTCTGCTTCAGTTCAGTTCAGTTCACTTCAGTCGCTCAGCCATGTCCGACTCTTTGTGACCCCATGAATCGCAGCACGCCAGGCCTCCCTGTTCATCACCATCTCTCGGAGTTCACTCAGACTCACGTCCATCGAGTCAGTGATGCCATCCAGTCATCTCATCCTTTGCTGTCCCCTTCTCTTCCTGCCCCCAATCCCTCCCAGCATCAGAGTCTTTTCCAATGAGTCAACTCTTCACATGAGGTGCCCAAAGTACTGAAGTTTCAGCTTTAGCATCATTCCTTCCAAAGAAATCCCAGGGCTCATCTCCTTTAGAATGGACTGGTTGGATCTCCTTGCAGTCCAAGGGACTCTCAAGAGTCTTCTCCAACACCACAGTTCAAAAGCATCAATTCTTTGGCGCTCAGCCTTCTTCACAGTCCAACTCTCACATCCATACATGACCACAGGAAAAACCATCAATTTCCTTTAATCTGGACTGCCTCTTAACTCTGGATTATCTCTGTTTTTCTCCTATCCTTCATCATATATACCCTTAAAAGGATCCCAGTAATAACTAATACTAATTTGAAGCTGAAAGCAGCTCAAGTATTGATTGTGTATATATTCAGATTCCTATAGAAGAACTGTACAAAAAGATCTTCATGACATAGATTATCATAATGGTGTGATCACTCATCTACAGCCAGACATCTTGGCATGGGAAGTCAAGTGGGCCTTAGTAAGCATCACTATGAACACAGCTAGTGGAGGTGATGAAATTCCAATTGAGCTATTTCAAATCCTCAAAGATGATGCTGTGAAAGTGCTGCACTCAATATGACAGCAAATTTGGAAAACTCAGCAGTGGCCACAGGACTGGAAAAGGTCAGTTCTCATTCCAATCCCAAAGAATAGCAATGCCAAAGAATGCTCCAACTACCACACAATTGCACTCATCTCACATGCTAGTAAAGTAATGCTCAAAATTCTGCAAGCCAGGCTTCAGCAATATGTGAACCATGAACTTCCTGATGTTCAACCTGGTTTTAGAAAAGGCAGAGGAACCAGAGATCAAATTGCCAACATCTGCTGAATCATGGAAAAAGCAAGAGAGTTCCAGAAAAACATTATTTCTGCTTTATTGACTATGCCAAAGCCTTTGACTGTGTGGATCACAATCAACTGTGGAAAATTCTGAAAGAGATGGGAATACCAGACCACCTGACCTGCCTCTTGAGAAATCTGTATGCAGGTCAGGAAGCAACAGTTAGAACTGGACATGGAACAACAGACTGGTTCCAAATAGGAAAAGGGGTACGTCAAGGCTGTATATTGTCACCCTGCTTATTTAACTTCCATGCAGAGTACATCATGAGAAACGCTGGACTGGAAGAAACACAAGCTGGAATCAAGATTGCCGGGAGAAACATCAATAACCTCAGATATGCAGATGATACCGCCCTTATGGCAGAAAGTGAAGAGGAACTAAAAGGCCTCTTGATGAAAGTGAAAGAGGAGAGTGAAAAAGTTGGCTTAAAGCTCAACATTCAGAAAACGAAGATCATGGCATCCGGTCCCATCACTTCATGGGAAATAGATGGGGAAACAGTGGAAACAGTGTCAGATTTATCTTGGGGGCTCCAAAATCAATGCAGATGGTGATTGCAGCCATGAAATTAAAAGATGCTTACTCTTTGGAAGAAAAGTTATGACCAGCCTAGATAGCATATTCAAAAGCAGAGACATTACTTTGCCAACTAAGGTCCATCTAGTCAAGGCTATGGTTTTTCCTGTGGTCATGTATGGATGTGAGAGTTGGACTGTGAAGAAGGCTGAGCGCCGAAGAATTGATGCTTTTGAACTGTGGTGTTGGAGAAGACTCTTGAGAGTCCCTTGGACTACAAGGAGATCCAACCAGTCCATTCTGAAGGAGATCAGCCCTGGGTGTTCTTTCAAAGGAATGATGCTAAAGCTGAAACTCCAGTATTTTGGGCACCTCATGCGAAGAGTTGACTCATTGGAAAAGACTCTGATGCTGGGAGGGATTGGGGGCAGGAGGAGAAGGGGATGACAGAGGATGAGATGACTGGATGGCATCACTGACTCGATGGATGTGAGTCTGAGTGAACTCCAGGAGTTGGTGATGGACAGAGAGGCCTGGCGTGCTGCGATTCATGGGGTCGCAAAGAGTCGGACATGACTGAGTGACTGAACTGAACTGATAGATTAACCAGAAAAATTATTTCTGAAGTCAGCAGTTTGTTTTGGAAGAAAAAGCTCTAGCAATATTTCTCTACTGCAAGTGACACAAAGGTCATTTTGCCTTTATAAACTATGTAGTTAAAGATTGCATGCTCTTGTGCAGTTTCATCTTCATGCTACAAGTGACCAAATTTCTAGTCTACTTAACAACAACTTGGGAAATAAGAACAACACAACATGTCCTGATTATGACATGTCAGAAGGTTAGAGCCTTTCTACTGTGATAAGTCCAATACCCCAGAGCACTCTCATGCTGCCATCTCAGTTACGTCTTATATTATGTTGTTAGTCTTATATCTGTTGTTAGTAATGAGATACAGAACAAGAAGATACACTTTCTTTGTTGCCATAGCTTATCACTTCCAAAAGCATCATCTACAGTTCTTTCCCAAAGCATGCAGATGTCTTGCTAAAATGCGGACTATTTGGCCAAGGCCATTTCAAAACTGGTCACGTTAATGCCCCATAAAAACCTCAGAAGAGAATGTGTGGCCTTCAAAACCTGTTAAAATGTCATTACTGCCAAGAATGTGATATATGGGATAATTAGTGACTGTATTCACCATGGATGCTATAAGCCTGTATTCTGGAATGTTATAGAGCAAGTCTTCTCAGCACAGTTGAAATAATTTGGCAACCTTCTTTATGACCAACTCTAAAATGAGTAGGCCACAAACAAACACAGTGAAAATTAAATTAAAAATAACTTATTCTCTCATTGTTCGTTTAGTTCATTCTCTGTCAGTTTTAGAGCGGGATTTTTCTTCAATCTTGAAGAAAATATAGTTGCTCTGTTCTCAAGAAATGGATTAGCATCCACTCTCAGTGGCCGTCAATCTGCTCAGTTTCCAGTTATCATTGATCTAGGCAAACTGTCTCTGAGTAAGAAATACATCTCAATGAATTTTGAGGCAATCACTCCAGAAAACTAACATTTTTAATATGACCACCTTTCACCTTTAAATTTTCCTTAACTAAACCTCAAACGATCCTTTTAATACCATTAGTATGATCTCCTGTTCTTTGTCAAAGTAAAGGAGCTGCTTTTTGGTTACTAAGAATTTATTAATTCAGACATGTATTAGTTTAGCCAAAACATTCATTTGATTTTTCCCCATACCATCTTGAAGAAAAACAAAATGAATCTCTTGGCCAACCCAATATTAGACCAGCAGCTGGCAAACTAGAGCTCCTGGGCCAATCCAGCCCACTTCCTGTATCTACAAATGAATTTTTACCAGGACATATTCACTCCCATTCATTTATGTATTTTCTTTAATTTCTTTCTCAGTACAGAGTTGAGTGGTTGTGACAGAGATCACACAAAGCCTAAAACATCCACAAGACAGCCTTTAAAAATTAGTTTCCCAACCCGATATTAAATAGATATTTACTGAACACCCACTTTATATTAAACACAGTGCTGGACACTGAAAATATAGCTGTAATAAAAGTTAATAATTAGAGTCTGGTATATTTGGTAGCAGAAAATATGAGTAGGCAGACTAACGGCACATTATATAAAGTACTTGGAGTGACAGTGTAAGATCAGAAAAGGAAGGCATTCTCCATAATAAAAATATTAAACGAACCTATTATGTACTCCTGAGCAGAAGAAGAAAGGCTCAAAACTTCAACTACTCTTAGTTCTTATGATTCCTGCTCTTATTGTCTTCAAGGACCACATGATTGGAGAAACTATCAGTATTCCACCAGGGATTATATTTCAAAGTGATATCTGACCAAGGAGAGAAAAAAAAATCAATTTTCTATGTGATTCTCTAAGGCTTTTGTTCTACCTGAAAATTATTTTATATCTTTCTTTTACAGCAGTAAATCAGAATACCCAATTTTTCTTTGCACTGTGAAGGTTAAGCATAGAGATGTGGATGACATTGTCAACATTTATGTACAATTTATTTGTATTTTGTTTCTTTGAAACAATGATTATGTGGTTATTTCCAGCTAACTGCTCTCTCTGACACTAAGTCAGCCATCTTGTAACTGGTCTGACCTAACCCACTTTGAACCTTGACTTTGATGTTCACAGATATAAAAATACAAAACAAACCAATTAAGCTATGTATAACAGTCTAGTTTTAGAAACATAAATCTGAAATACACATAAATAGCATTAATGTGTCTAAGAAGCAATGCACAAACTACTGTCCTTGTCTTTTCTGACCTTCAAAGTATTAGAAGGATAGGTTTTCTCCTGACCATGGGATCATCATCTTCTATACTGTAAAAACTTCACTGTCCAAAACATAGGCAAACTTAAATCTTTTGGTCTTAATAAGAGTGTATTTTTGTGTTTTGTGTGCCTGTCTGTGTGTTTTGGTTTTTATTTCTTTAAATCATGACTCATTCAGGTATTCTACAGAGTTTTCAGGAGAAACTTCTAAGAGGTCAAGTCTACTGTCCAAATAGGTGTAAGTAATTTGATGTTAAGTACAACCATTAAATAATAACATTATTATTATAACTGTTGTACCCTCTTCTAGAAGTTATGTCAGGTGATGTATCATAAAAACTTGGCTACAAGATGTCTACAAATATTAATGAAAGACTAAAAGCAGGGATTCATAAGTAATATGGAAGAGCAGGAGATAGCCAATTATTGCAAAATTAGTAAACATATTAGTTACACATTAGTGAGTAAATGCATCAGAGGGAAACCATGGAAATGTAATTTCAGATTTAACCAAGAGATGCAGTTTCTATAATGCAAAAGTTATTTATAATTATTTTAGAATAACATAAAGTTTGTGATTGAGCCAGTAATACAATGTCTAGCACAATGGGTCGGAGAAGGCAATGGCACCTCACTCCAGTACTCTTGCCTGGAAAATCCCAGGGACAGAGGAGCCTGGTGGGCTACAGTCCATGGGGTCGCTAAGAGTCAGACACGACTGCGCGACTTCCCTTTCACTTTTCACTTTCAGGCATTGGAGAAGGAAATGGCAACCCACTCCAGTGTTCTTGCCTGGAGAATCCCAGGGACAGAGCAGCCTGGTGGGCTTCCGTCTACGGGGTCGCACAGAGTTGGGCATGACTGACGCGACTTAGAAGCAGCAGCACAGTGGGTCGGAGAAGGCAATAGCAACCCACTCCAGTACTACTGCCTGGAAGATCCCATGGACGGAGGAGCCTGGAAGGCTGCAGTCTGTGGGGTCACTGAGGGTCAGACAGGACTGAGTGACTTCACTTTCACTTTTCACTTTCATGCATTGGAGAAGCAAATGGCAACCCACACCAGTGTTCTTGCCTGGAGAATCCCAGGGACGGGGGAGCTTGGTGGGCTGCCGTCTATGGGGTCACACAGAGTCGGACAGGACTGAAGCGACTTAGCAGCAGCAGCAGCACAGTGGGTATTTAACTATGTGTTAAATAAAAGGCCAGGTTAGTGTAAAGCTAGTTCTGATGGAGTTTATTGTCCAAGTTTAACACTAAATTTTCTGTGGTTAGCTAATGAGGACATAATGTTGACAAGGTAATTTTATATGAATTTTATTCCACAGAAGATTCTGCTGTCTTTTTCTCATCATCATAGTATTATACTCTCTTCACATTTTCTAAGTTATCTTATACTGATGACATTATCATAGGAAATAGTTGAATACTTTAGTTAGCTCAACATCAAGGTAAAAAGTTACTACAACTAAAATAACTATTTCATCTTCCTGAAATCTGCTCAGCTATCTCTAACCCAATTTTTTAGATCCCACTCTCTTACATTATTCTCATTTAAAAATAAGATATACTGAAAGGGTGAGAATTCAGTTTAGATTGTGATTCAGACACCTGCAGTATCAGACTTTGCATTCTGATTTTCTTAAATCTTCAACATACAAACAAAGAAAAAGGCTTTGCCAGGGAATTCATAAAAGACTCTTATACAATTTGTGATGCAACTTAATCTGGATTTGCACTTAATAGCATTATACAGTATATATTCTCTTATAACTTGTTTTTAGCTCAGTATTACATCTTTATGAGTCATTCTTACTGATGCACATAATAGTATTTGCATCATTTTGATTGATAATATTCTATTGTATAGATATCTGATTTATTTATACATCTAATTATTAACAATTAAAACTCATTTGCATATACAGTGTTTTTTAGTAAAAATTTCTATGGTGTAGTTGTTCAAACTGAGATAAGAGAATCATTAATGGAAGATGAAATCAAGTTAGTAATGTATAATATAAACCATATGAAAAAGTTACATGATAGAACTAAAAATATTAGAACATTAGACACAGTAAGAATAATGATTGTTTTATGACATTTTATCTCCATGTATGTTGTGTACATTGTTACAATGTAAAGCTCATAAAAAGATTTGAAGAAGTTCTACATCAACTATACTGCTAGGAAGGTAACTGTACATGTTCAGCTTCAGGAAAATTAATGCACTGGTATATATTTCCTCTATAATAATTTCCATTTCTCCATATCTTCACCAACACCTGTCAATGCAAATTTTGCTATTAAGAGGATGTATACTGCCTTCATAGAATGTATATGTGGCATTCCCTCTGTTTATACTTTTGGGCTGCTATATGAGCAAAAATATTCTTTCTTGAGAATATCAATAATTTATATGTAATATCACTGGACTCTTCATTTCTTTATGGGAAGTTTTAAACAATGTATCCATTTCATCCAGGTTTCCAAATTTACTGGCAAAAGCATAATTTTCAAATTTTTATAACTCCTGCTTCATCTGTATCTGCTTATTTTTCATTCTTACTATTTTTATATATTATACCTCTTTATCTTTGATTCATCATTCCAGGGCTGTGTCTGTTTTATTAGCTTAAAAAAAAAAAAAACTTTGCCATGTTGATTCTATCTCTTGCATTTCTGATGTCTCTTTCATTAAGCTCCTCTTTTATTTTTAGTGTTTGATGATAAAGTGCTCATGCCTCTACTGACTTATGACTTGGTGGTTCTGACAACATTCTCCCTATAATGAACTGTACAGGTCACGTAATAAACTGAAGGCAGATTTAAGGAATACTAGATATTAAAAACAGTGATTCTAATTAAGAAGCCAGAAATCAGAAGAAATATATTTTTAATTTTTATTTTACTTTATTTTGCTTTACAGTACTGTATTGGTTTTGCCATACATTGACATGAATCAGCCATGAGTGTACATGAGTTCCCAATCCTGAAACCCTCTCCCATTTCCCACTCCATATCATCTCTCTGGATCATCCCCATGCACCAGCCCCAAGCATCCTGTATCCTGCATCGAACATAGACTGGCAATTTGTTTCTTACCTGATAGTATACATGTTTCAATGCCATTCTCCCAAATCATCCCACCCTCTCCCTCTCCCACAGAGTCTAAAAGTATGTTCTATACATCTGTGTCTCTTTTGCTGACTCACATAGAGGGTTATCATTACCATCTTTCTAAATTCCATATATATGCGTTAGTATACTGTATTGGTGTTTTTCTTTCTGGCTTACTTCACTCTGTATAATAGGCTCCAGTTTCATTCACCTCATTAGAATGAATTCAATTTTATTCTTTTTAAGGGCTGAGTAATGCTCCATTGTATATATGTACTACAGCTTTCTTATCCATTCACCTGATGATGGACATCTAGGTTGTTTCCATGTCCTGGCTATTATAAACAGTACTGCAATGAACATTATGGTACACGTGTATCTTTCAATTCTGGTTTCCTCAGTGTGTATGCCCAGCAGTGGGATTGCTGGGTCATAAGGCAGTTCTATTTCCAGTTTTTTAGGAATCTCCACACTGTTCTCCATAGTGGCTGTACTAGTTTGCATTCCCACCAACAGTGTAAGAGGGTTCCCTTTCCTCCACACCTTCTCCAGCATTTATTGCTTGTAGACTTTTGGATTGCTGCCATTCTGATTGGTGTGAAATGGTACCTCACTGTGGTTTTGATTTGCATTTCTCTGATAATGAGTGATGTTGAGCATCTCTTCATGTGTTTGTTAGCCATTCGTATGTCTTCTTTGGAGAAATGTCTGTTTAGTTCTTTGGCCCATTTTTGGATTGGGTCGTTTATTTTTCTGGAGTTGAGCTGCATAAGTTGCTTGTATATCTTTGAGATTAATTGTTCGGCAGTTGCTTCATTTGCTATTGTTTTCTCCCATTCAGAAGGCTGTCTTTTCACCTTGCTTATAGTTTCCTTTGTTGTGCAGAAGCTTTTAATTTTAGTTAGATCCCATTTGTTTATTTTTGCTTTTATTTCCAATATTCTGGGAGGTGGATCATAGAGGATCCTGCTGTGCTTTATGTCGGAGAGTGTTTTGCCTATGTTCTCCTCTAGGAGTTTTATAGTTTCTGGTCTTACGTTTAGATCTTTAATCCATTTTGAGTTTATTTTTGTGTGGTGTTAGAAAGTGATCTAGTTTCATTCTTTTACAAGTGGTTGACCAGTTTTCCCAGCATCACTTGTTAAAGAGATTGTCTTTAATCCATTGTATATTCATGCCTCCTTTGTCGAAGATAAGGTGTCCATAGGTATATGGGTTTATCTCTGGGCTTTCTATTTTGTTCCATTGATCTAGATTTCTGTCTTTGTGCCAGTACCATGCTGTCTTGATGACTGTGGCTTTGTAGTAGAGCTTGAAGTTAGGCAGGTTGATTCCTCCAGTTCCATTCTTCTTTCTCAAGATTGCTTTTGCTATTCGAGGTTTTTTGTATGTCCATACAAATCTTGAAATTATTTGTTCTAGCTCTGTGAAAAATACTGCTGGTAGCTTGATAGGGATTGCATTGAATCTGAAGATTGCTTTGGGTAGCATACTTATTTTCACTATATTGATTCTTCCAATCCATGAACGTGGTATATTTCTCCATCTATTAGTATCCTCTTTGATTTCTTTCATCAGTGTTTTATAATTTTCTATATATAGGTCTTTAGTTTCTTTAGGTAGGTATATTCCTAAGTATGTTATTCTTTTCATTGCAATGGTAAATGGAATTGTTTCCTTAATTTCTTTATCTACTTCTCATTATTAGTGTATAGGAATGCAAGGGATTTCTGTGTCTTGATTTTATATCCTGCAATTTTACTATATTCACTGATTAGCTCTAGTAATTTTCTGGTAGAGTCTTTAGGGTTTTCTATGTAGAGGATCATGTCATCTGCAAACAGTGAGAGTTTTACTTCTTCTTTTTCCAATTTGGATTCCTTTTCTTTTTCTGCTCTGATTGCTGTGGCCAAAACTTCCAGAACTATGTTGAATAGTAGTGGTGAAAGTGAGCACCCTTGTCTTGTTCCTGACTTTAGGGGAAATGCTTTCAATTTTTCACCATTGAGGATAATGTTTGCTGTGGGTTTGTCATATATAGCTTTTATTATGTTGAGGTATGTTCCTTCTATTCCTGCTTTCTGGAGAGTTTTTATCATAAATGGATGTTGAATTTTGTCAAAGGCCTTCTCTGCATCTATTGAGATAATCATATGGCTTTTATTTTTCAATTTGTTAATGTGGTGAATTACATTGATTGATTTGTGGATATTGAAGAATCCTTCCATCCCTGGGATAAAGCCCACTTGGTCATGGTGTATGATCTTTTAATGTGTTGTTGGATTCTGATTGCTAGAATTTTGTTAAGGATTTTTTTATCTATGTTCATCAGTGATATTGGCCTGTAGTTTTCTTTTTTGTGGCATTTTTGTCAGGTTTTGGTATTAGGGTGATGGTGGCCTCATAGAATGAGTTTGGAAGTTTACCTTCCTCTGAAATTTTCTGGAAGAGTTTGAGTAGGATAGGTGTTAGCTCTTCTCGAAATTTTTGGTAGAATTCAGCTGTGAAGCCGTCTGGACCTGGGCTTTTGTTTGCTGGAAGATTTCTGATTACAGTTTCAATTTCCGTGCTTGTGATGGGCCTGTTAAGATTTTCTATTTCTTCCTGGTTCAGTTTTGGAAAGTTGTACTTTTCTAAGAATTTGTCCATTTCTTTCACATTGTCCATTTTATTGGCATGTAACTGCTGATAGTAGTCTCTTAGGATCCTTTGTATTTCTGTGTTGTCTGTTGTGATCTCTCCATTTTCATTTCTAATTTTATTGATGTGATTTTTCTCCCTTTGTTTCTTGATGAGTCTGGCTAATGGTCTGTCAATTTGATTTATCCTTTCAAAGAACCAGCTTTTGGCTTTGTTGATTTTTGCTATGGTCTCTTTTGTTTCTCTTGCATTTATTTCTGCCCTAATTTTTGAGATTTCTTTCCTTCTTCTAACTCTAGGGTTCTCCATTTCTTCCTTTTCTTGTTGCTTTAGGTGTAGAGTTAGATTATTTTTTTTTTAATGTTTTTCTTGTTTCTTGAGGTATGCCTGTATTGCTATGAACTTTTCTCTTACCACTGCTTTTATAGTGTCCCACAGGTTTGGGGTTATTGTGTTTTCATTTTCATTCATTTCTATGCATATTTTGATTTCTTTTTGATTTATTCTGTGATTTGTTGGTTATTCAGAAGTGTGTTGTTCAGCCTCCATGTGTTGGAATTTTTAATAGTTTTTCTCCTATAATTGACATCTAATCTTAATGCATTATGGTCAGAAAAGATGCTTGGAATGATTTCGATTTTTTTGAATTTATCAAGGTTAGATTTATGGCCCAGGATGTGATCTATCCTGGAGAAGGTTCCGTCAGCACTTGAGAAAAAGGTAAAATTCATTGTTTTGGGGTGAAATGTCCAATAGATATCAATTAGGTCTAACCGGTCTATTGTATCATTTAAAGTTTGTGTTTCTTTGTTAATTTTCTGTTTAGTTGATCTGTCCATAGATGTGAGTGGGGTATTAAAGTCTCCCACTATTATTGTGTTATTGTTAATTTCCCCTTTCATGCTTGTTAGCAATTTTCTTACATATTGCAGTGCTATGTTGGGTGCATATATATTTATAATTGTTATATCTTCTTCTTGGATTGAACCCTTAATCATTATGTAGTGGCCTTCTTTGTCTCTTTTCACAGACTTTGTTTTAAAGTCTATTTTATTGGATATGAATATTGCCACTCCTGCTTTCTTTTGGTCTCTTTTGCATGGAATATCTTTTTCCAGCCTTTCACTTTCAGTCTGTATGTGTCCCTTGTTTTGAGATGGCTCTCTTGTAGGCTGCATATATAGGGGTCTTATTTTTGTATCCATTCAGCCCATCTTTGCCTTTCAGATAGGGCATTCAACCTATTTACGTTTAAGGTAATTATTGATAAGTATGATCCCATTGCCATTTATTTTAGTGTTTTGGGTTCAGGTTTATATGCTGTTTTTATGTTTCCTGTCTAGAGAATATCCTTTAGTATTTGTTGGAGAGCTGGTTTGGTGGTGCTGAATTCTCTTAGCTTTTGCTTGTCTGTAAAGCTTTTGATTTCTCCTTCATATTTGAATGAGATCCTTGCTGGGTACAGTAATCTGGGCTGTAGGTTATTTTCTTTCATCACTTTAAGTATATCTTGCCATTCCGTCCTGGCCTGAAGAGTTTCTATTGAAACATCTGCAGTTATCCTTATAGGAATCCCCTTGTGTGTTATTTGTTGTTTTTCCCTTGTTGCTTTTAATATCTGTTCTTTGTGTTTGATCTTTGTTAATTTGATTAATATGTGTCTTGGGGTGTTTCTCCTTGGGTTTATCCTGTTTGGGACTCTCTGGGTTTCTTGGACTTGGGTGATTATTTCCTTCCCCATTTTAGGGAAGTTTTCAACTATTATCTCCTCAAGTATTTTCTCATGGTCTTTCTTTTTGTCTTCTTCTGGGATTCCAATAATTCGAATGTTGGATCGTTTCATATTGTCCTGGAGGTCTCTGAGATTGTCATTTCTTTTAATTCCTCTTTCCTCTTCTCTGATTCATTTATTTCTACCATTCTATCTTTTATTTCACTAACCCTATCTTCTGCTTCCCTTATTCTACTATTTGTTGCCTCCAGAGTGTTTCTGATCTCATTTATTGCATTATTCATTATATATTGACTCTCTTTATTTCTTCTAGGTCCTTTTTAAACCTTTCTTGCATCTTCTCAGTCCTTGTCTCCAGGCTATTTATCTGTAATTCCATTTTGATTTCAAGATTTTGGATCATTTTCTCTATCATTATTGAGAATTCTGTTTCAGGTAGATTCCCTATCTCTCCCTCTTTGGTTTGGTTTGGTTTGTTGGGCATTTATCCTGTTCCTTTACCTGCTGGGTATTCCTCTGTCTCTTCATCTTGGTTATATTGCTGTGTTTGGGGTGGCCTTTCTGTATTCTGAATTTGTGGATTTCTCTTTATTATGGAGTTTCCTCACTATGGGTGGGGTTGTATCAGTGGCTTGTCAAGGTTTCTTGGTTAGGGAAGCTTGTGTCGGAGTTCTGGTGGGTAGAGCTGGATTTCTTCTCTCTGGAGTGCAATGAAGTGTCTGGTAATCAGTTATGAGACGTCTAAGGTTTTGGAGTAACTTGAGCTGCCTGTATGTTGAAGCTCAGGAGTGTGTTCCTGTGTTGCTGGAGAATTTGCATGGTATATCTTGCTCTGGAACTTGTTGGACCTTGGGTGGTGCTTGGTTTCAGTGTAGGTATGGAGGTGTTTGATGAGCTCCTATTGATTAATGTTCTCTGATGTTCTCAGGATTTGGACTTAAGCTTCCTGCTTCTGGCTTTCAGTTTTATTTTTACAGTAGCCTCAAGACTTCTCCATCTATACAGCACCAATGATAAAACATCTAGGTTAAAGATGAAAAGTTTCTCCACATTGAGGCACACCCGGAGAGGTTCACTGAGTTACATGGAGAAGAGAAGAGAGAGGGGGTAGTTAGAGGTGATTGGAATGAGATGAGGTGGAATCAAAAGAGGAGAGAGCAAGCTAGCCAGTAATCACTTCCTTATGTGTGCTCCTCAGTCTGGACCGCTCAGAGATGCTCATGGAGTTATACAGGGAAGAGGAGAGGGAGGAAGTAGACAGAGGTGGCCAGGAGGATAAAAGAGAGAAATGAAAAGGAGAGAGACAGATCCAGCCAGTAACCAGTTCCCTAAGTGTTCTCCATCATCTGGAACACACAGAGATTCACAGAGTTGGGTAGAGAAGAGAAGGGTGAGGGAGGAGACAGAGATAACCTGATGGAGAAAAAGAGGAGTCCAAAGGAGGAGAGAGTGGTCAAGCCAGTAATCTTGCTCTCAGGTAAAATTGGGTACTGAAGATTGGGTTAATGTACAAAATTGACAACAAATACCAAAAAGCAAAGATTAAAAATCTAGAGTAGAGGTTGGATTTTCAAAAAAACAATATTAAGTAAAAGAAGAACAAGAAGAAAGAAAAAAAGTCATGAGAATTATTAAAAAAAAAAAACAACCACCACAAAAATATATATATACAGCATTTGCTTTAAAAAATAGGGTCTTTTTTTTGAAAAGTGATAGTAGTTTATAAAAATTAAAATTAAAGGAGAAATAGAGGACTTAAAATTTTTAAAAAGTTAAAAAAGGGAGAAGAAAAAGAAAAGAAAAAACAACATGAACAAAATTTTTTTAAAAAGAGAATGGTCGTAAAAATAGTAAAGATATTTCTGGGACTTTCTCTGGTGTTGTGGGCAGTGTGGGGTCACTTCCAAGGTGGTTCCCTCTGTTTAGCTTCTTCTGTCTGCTGGTCTCTTCAGTGTCTGATTTCCACCCTGACACAAGGGGGACGGTGGTGGACACTTTTTTTTTAGGCTCACTTGTTCAGTCACATTGTGGGGAGGGAGGGATGCTGCAAACAAATAACACTGACGTGTGCTCGCAGTGTCTCAGTCACGTTGGGCATGCCCCTGCACACTGCGCACACCGCTCAGGCTCTATGTTGCTCTGCCGGGAACTGCCTGAGGCCGGCCCTAACCTGCATGCACCTCCCTCCCTGGTCTAAGCAGCTCAGGCTCGGCTCTCAGGCAGCCCTCAGAGGTGCAGATTAGGTTGGGCCTGCATTTTGTGCCCTTCCCAGGACCGAGTAGCTCAGGTGTTTGGTGAGCTACTACAACTGATCACTTTTCCCGTCCCCTGCTGCTCAGTTTTCTGGGTGTACCACTGGTGCCCCTTGTCAGGCAGATGGTGGCTGTCCAGAACCCCCAAGAAATCTTAGTTAGCAAAGAAGTCTGCTTGCAGTTTGGTAGGTAAAGTCTCTCCGGGGCTGCGATTGCCCCCTTCCAGCTTATGGCTCTGGCCGCCTGTCACCGGTGGGGGATGGTCTGCAGCTGGCTGTTTCTGTTCCATCCTTTGTTCTGTGCATGGTCCTGATGGTGTCTTATGTTAGAGCTTTTCACGTGGTAGCTTTCCCAGTTTGGTATTCTAGCCCAAGTTAGTTTGCTCTGGTTACATTCAGGGCATTCTGGCCTGATTCTTAGAAAGCACTGCAGCCCGCGCCTCCCTACCCAGCCCCCACTTCCTAGTGGCGAATGCAGGCCTCTGTGCTGCTTCTCCACTGGAGGAATTACCGTTGGGCTCATAATCTGTTGTGTTTAATTATTTTTCTTCCCTGTTATGTTGCCCTCTGTGCTTCCAAGGCTTGCCACAGACTCGGCAGTGAGAGTGTTTCCTGGTGTTTGGAAACTTCCTTTTAAGACTCCCTTCCTGGGACGGAGCTCCCTCCCTACCTCCTTTGTCTTTTTTTCATCTTTTATATTTTTCCCTACCTGTTTTTGAAGACAATAATCTGCTTTTCTGGGTGCCTGATGTCTTCTGCCAGCATTTAGAAGTTGTTTTGTAGAATTTACTCAGCATTGAAATGTTCTTTTGATGAATTTGTGGAAGAGAAAGTGGTGTCCCCATCCTATTCCTCTGCCATCTTAGGACCACCACCCCAGAAGAAATATTAAAAAGAGACTATATGAAAGATACAGTATTGTGCTTAAAATTTCAGAGGAAACTCAATAACTGGAGATACCATTTTCTTATAAAAAGAACACTAATAATGATTGAATATGTGAAGAAATGAGGAAATAAAAGTCTCTCAGATGTGTCCGACTCTTTGTGACCCCAAGGATGATATAGTACATGGAATTCTCCAGGCCAGAATACTGGAGTGGGTAGCCTTTCCCTTCTCCAGGGGATCTTCTCAACCCAGGGAACAAACCCAGGCTTTCTGTATTTTATGCTCTGTATTTTGGCTCATAAAATGGAGAACAGTTTAACTTGGAACTACATCTTCTACTAACATTAAACTGGGAAACAGGGATGACCTGGGCACTAAGGACAACTCTAAAAGTTGGGCACAATCTGAAATAGATTTTTTTTTTTAAGACTTCAAAAATACACTAAATTTTAGAAGAGCACACTGGCCCTGCTCTGGGAAAGGATTTGTGCTGAAGAACTTGATCCACACTTTCAAGTGACTTTTGCTTCTGAGATACTGAGAGGCTGAATGTCACTTGTGAGTCACAGCTACAGAGACCTAAGAGGAAAGGCATTTGAATCCAGGGTCAGAGAGGGATAAGGAGCTATTTAACTTAGTCTCTCTAAGTGGGGAACCAAAACTGCTGTTCCCAGAAATAAGAATAAAGCAGATAAAGACAGGCACTTGCAAGCACTGTAGCTCAGCTCAATTTCAATTTCAAAATTTAATTCACATAATTCCCAGCATGTTAGAATTCCCAGTTAAATGGTATTAACAAAAGAAAAAAACATTTCTGGTGGAAAATAACATTGTCCTTAGCTTCAGAATGATTTCAGAATCAATTGTGAAAATAAAATATCACACCCCAAATGATATGAGACACCATGAAAGGAAAAAAAAAATCAGCATGAGAAGCAATATAAGCAGTTCCACTGGAGAAGACAGATACAGCGAGTATGTGATAGAATTTAAAATAGTTTATTTGCTCTATGCAGAAAGAGAAAAGACATTATTAAAAATTATTTGCAATAAGAACTTCTTTAAAAGATATACTAGAAACAAAATGGAGAAGGAAATGGCAACCTCTTCCAGCATTCTTGCCTGGAGAATCCCATGGACACAGGGGTTCTGATGGGCTATACAGTCCATGGAGTCACAAAGAATCAGACACATCTAAGTGACTAACACACACACACAGGAACAAAAAGTGGCTTTTTAGCTCCTCTTCACTCATTACTGTTCAGTAAATAATTTTTTAAAAGCTGTCCTATAGGTATGTGAAATTTCTCTTGAAGAAAATAACTCATTATTGATATATAGATATAGATGGTTCATTAATTCTGAGTCTTGGAAACACTGTACATTGTATATTTTCCTGGAAATCTGTTTTTACTAGCAAGTTGACTAGCAAACTGTTTTTAAGTAACATTCTTAAAATTTGGCCCTCTCTTTCCCAATATAAATAATATTTACTGTCAGTTAAATAAAGATAAATGAATTTATAATAAAAGTAAAAATTGCTTTGTCTCTGTGTCTAATAGGCTCTATGTTTAAGCTGCTGCTGCTGCTGCTGCTGCTGCTAAGTCGCTTCAGTCATGTCTGAGCCTGTGCGACCCCATAGACGGCAGCCTATCAGGCTCCCCCGTCCCTGGGATTCTCCAGGCAAGAACACTGGAGTGGGTTGCCATTTCCTTCTCCAATGCATGAAAGTGAAAAGTGAAAGTGAAGTCACTCAGTCATGTCCAACTCTCAGGGACCCCATGGACTGCAGCCCACCAGGCTCCTCTGTCCCTGGGATTTTCCAGGCAAGAGTACTGGAGTGGGGTGCCATTGCCTTTGCAGATCAATAACGTCCTTAAATTTAGTAATCAAGTTACTTAAGTTATTTGCATTCTCTTAAAAATAGAAATACAACAAAATTTAACAGGGCTCAGATATAAGATGCCCTTTTTTTTTTTTTTTTGTTTGTTTGTTTGTTTTGTATTTTAAAAGATTTATTATTCTCTAGTGGCTTGCTCTTTATCATAGGACAATGCCATCTTCTGGAATGTTGGCATGTTTTCCCATTGACTTTCTAGGCAGGTGACCAAGCTTCTTTGGAAAAACTGCTTTTTGATTCTGACCAACTTACCGCTATAGCAGTGCTTACCACTAACATTCATAAAGGAGTAACGCTGCCAAGTATTTCAAACTTCAGAGGACATCTGAAACTTATTGTTCAGTGCTTTCTTGAAACACCTTCATGAACGTTTGATACCACTGTAAAACACACTGCCTGCCGTGTCTGAACTGTAAACAAAGGATGACTGCTCACTGCCCCATCTTGAAAGAGATTTTTATACTCATTAACTCAGTGACATTGTCATGGAGGTGCTCAGAAGGGAATCTGGGAATTTTTTTTTTTTTTGGCATCCTAGCCAGCAAACATCAAAATATTCCTTATTTATTATCCTCCTGAAATTATTGTCATAATGCAATTATGTAAATGAGGACTTGCAATCACACTGAGTATTTGTTCCGGTTTTGAGGCAAATACTTATTAGATAGAGCAGTTTAAAGAAAACAAGGACTCAACCACCAACAGAATTCAGGGAACGTGAAAGAGCATGAGAAATTCCCATTGGAACTGTTCCCAACCTGTTGCATAAATAAAGGTAGGATTTATTGTAGATTCCCTCCTACCCCCTCCATTTTCTGAGGAAAAAAAAAAAAAAGCCTGCTTAGTTTAAGGACTGAAGTGTGGCTCAGGCAGTCATCCCCAGCTCTTCCATCCTGAGTTCTGGGGGATTGTGTGTGTGTGTGTGTGTGTGTGTGTGTGTGTGTGTGTGTTTTCTTTTAGATCCCCCATTTCTCTAGCTTTCTCCAGGGGCTGCTCACACCCCTCCTCAAGCCCACAAAGGATTTCCAGCAGAGAGCAGCTGGTGCCTGTATTGGCTGCTTTCCCCGGACTCAGGGGGCTTTCACAGGAAATCAATGGCTGCTTATTTTCCCCTCTACTGTGGTTTTCTGTGTGGACTGACACGGCCCCAACCATACCAATCCATTCTGCAGAGCTATTTCCATTCAGATGTGCCTCTTTATAAACAGCGGAAATTAGTGGAGGGCCAGTGTCAAACTGCTTGTCACATCTTGTTTTCAATCTGTTGAAATCAGGTTTATAGTGTCCTATTGAGAAACCTAGGCTCCTTTTGGGTTGCACAATGCATTTCAGGAGTTCTATCAGGCGAGAAATGCCGAACTTCACGTTGCTATTAAAAAATAATCAAAATGATTAGGCTTTTGAATTTTTTGGAAGGAACTTATTTGCATGGAATTTGCTGTCTTAATTGCACAACATCATTTATTCCTGGTTATTCATCTCTCTGGTGTGTAAAACTATTCCTAGTTCATCTGTCAGTAGGAGAGCTGTGTAGTGTGAATGTGTTCTGGTGATTTAGTAGCAATGAATGAATGACTAACCAAGTACTGAGGGCATGAATACAGTCAATACCACACCATACCATGCCTGTATCCCTCAAGCCATCAAACAAATAGTAATTAACATTTCTTGAATGCATGGCATGGACCTAGGCCACCAGTAAGTGCTTCACAACCCATTCAATTCTCACAGCACTCTGAGGTAGTCACTATTATGATTCCCATTTTATAGATGAGGTAATTGAGGTTTAAACTGATTAAGAAATTTTCTCAAAGTGTCAGAGTCAGAGGTGAGCCAAAGACTCTAACTCCAGAGACCACAAAGCAACCCTTATGCAATACTGACCCCTTGTAAAATACAGTTGATTTAGCTTCAGGGTCATTTTTAATATTAAGTGTATAAAAGTATCCAGAAAGCTAAGGAGTTCTTAGATTTGAACCTGACATTGGATGATCACAATCTATGGATAAAAATGTAAAACTTGTTTCATTTGTTTAGTGTCTTAGACTCAGTTCAGAGACTTCCATGAGAAAATAGCAGGTTTCAATACAGTACCAAACTGTGATGAAAGAGAGGGTTAGCTGAGCTTAAAATAAGATAAAGGGAGGGGAAAGACCTTCTCTATAACAGGGTGAAGCAGAAGTACTTTTGGGAGCAATCCACATGGAATCAAGAGTGCAGATTCAAAGAAATGCTTTCTTTATGCAATGTTCCTAATAGGAATAACTGCTCCTACTAGAGAGGAACATTGTTTCTAATAAAAACAACACAATGTTTCTGATAGGACCTGGAGACTGCTAGAGGGAGTATCATCCACTGGGACACCCTCTGAGGTTTAGACAGGGCTGACATCTGCAACATGAGGCTTGCCCTCCCATCCAATGTAAAGCAGTGTTTCCTCTTTTTTTCTAAATAAAAAGTATTTAAGGAATTAGTACTCAAAGGCAAAATAATATTAAGACCAAACCTTTGCTGTTTGAAGGGTTTTGTGGTGGAAGGGGGAAAGAAAAAAAATATCATGAACAAACTTGAAATCTAGATCTTCTTTGCTTCCGTAGATAACCATCATGATAAGTAATGTAAATAATAACTACTACATATTTTTATACTTTCACTACCTGAATATGTATACATACTACCTGGATATGCATCCTTAATATGCATTTGTTTTGTTCTGTAACAAATTTAGTAGGCTTTACCGGTGGCTCAGACAGTACAGAATCTGCCTGCAATGCAGGAGACCTGGGTTCAACCCCTGCTTCAGGAAGATCACCTGGAGGAGGGCATGACAACCCATTTCAATATTTTTGCCTGGAGAATTGCCATGGACAGAGGAGCCTGGTGGACTACAGTCCATGGGGTCACAAAGAGTTGGACACGACTGAACGCCTAATACTTTATAACAAATTAATGTCATCTGTTTTGGAAAATTTCCAAATAATACCATACTATACATAAAATGTAGGTTATTCATTCCATACTACTTTATGTTTTGAAAATCTAAGTTGAATATTATATAGTTGACCCTTGAACAACATGTGGTTCAACTGGGCAAGTGCATTTATACCTGAATTTTTTAAACAGTAAATACTATAGCTCCACGTGGCCATAGGCTTGTTAAATCCTTGAATGTGCTGAGCCTGTGCCTAGCTGCTCCACTGTGGATGACTCTTTGTGACCCGGTGGACTGTAGCCCACTAGGCTCTTCTGTCCACAGGATTCTCCAGGCAAGAATACTGGAGTGGGTTGCCATACCCTCCTCCAGGGGATCTTCCCAACTCAGGGATCAAATTCAGGCCTCCCGCATTGCAGATGGATTCTTTACCATCTGAGCCACCAGGGAAGCACAAGATTACTGGAGTGGGGAGCCTATCCTTTCTCCCGGGGATTTTCCTGACCCAGGAATTGAACTGGGGTCTCCTGAATTCCAGGAGGATTCTTTGCCAGCTGAGCTACTAGGGAAGCTCAGATCCCCCGATATGGAACTGTAAATAAAGTACTGCATATTCAGAGGACTGGGAAATTTTTAACTTGAATTTTTCAGCTCCATGTAGGGTAGGTGCCCTATACACTCCATGCTGCTCAAAGTTCAACAGCAGATATTCTTGAACACTTAGGAATGTATTATAATCTATTACTGTGTTTGCTACTAGGTATTTGTTTGGTTTCCAGTTTGTGTGGTTTCTATTACAAATAATACTACAACGTAGAACTCTCCAAATGCCCCTTGTACACATGTGTAGAAGTTATTTCTAGGAAACATTCCTAGGAATGACAATGCTAGGTCATAAAGTATGTGCAATTTTTAATTTCAGTATATTTGTCCATATTGTTTCCCTAAGTAGCTGTAGCAATGTACACAGCTTCCAGTAATTAAGAGTTCTCGTTTCCCAGTGGCCTCTCAACATGTATTGTAATTGTTTTTGCAATATGATATATGAAGAAATGGTATAGTTTACATTTTCTTTTCGAATTATTAGTGAAGTTGGAGCTGAGCAGAATCCTGCAGCCCATCCCACCCCCACCCTCAGTTTCCTTGGTTTCAGGGTACAAAACCAAGCAGTTAATGACTAGGACAATAGTCGCAGACTCAGTATCTGATACACATCCCAGAGCTATTTTACACATATTATAGCTGCCACCAGAGGGGAAAAAAAGCTAACTGCATAACGACCAGACTGCGGCCATGACACAGGCTGCTCCAGCTGGAGCAGTGCTGGATCTATGGTTCACAGTTCTGAGACTAGGCCTCCGGAGAATGGGATTAACATTATAGCTCACAATAATCTGCACCTTTGTGGGCATCAAAATAATTGTACCTTGTTCTGCATGTAAATGTTAGTGAAAAACTAATTGTAGGGAAGGGCTGCTACAGATTCAGGCTGACATCTTACACTCTGAGAATATGGTACCCTATGTCAACATGAAGAAGTTACAGAAGATGATAGACCTTCACACCAAAGTCCATAGAAAAGGAATGATGTTCTAAAAAGTGGGTATCTGTAAGCAGCTCTTTGCAGGAGACCACCCTCAGTAGGAAGTTTCATTTCTTGTCACTTCAGCAAAGCTTCAGCAAAGCTATATGTAATTAACTTTTAAATCAGGCATATTCTACCCATACTCTACTCATCACCAGCACACCTTTCAAATCTTTTAAGCACACAGTACCTTGCCTAACTGGTCAGTTCTTTTCATAGATCAAGTAGAAATGAAGAATAAGTAAATAACAGATGACCAGATCTCCTCCCAACCTTTCCATTCAGTCATCACTTGAATAAACTGTGTAACCAAACTGTGTGAATAAGACAGCATCTAGAAGACTACAAGAAATCATTGAACCTGCATGCAGGAGAAGAGGGTAATGATTCTGACCCTTCATCTCAATGATTAACTGTGATTACCTCCCTTTTTTTCCTTTAAAACTTTCATGGCCACATAGAGTCTTCGGAGGTGGTTTTGTGGGGCTGCAGAGTCCACCATCTCCCCAGATAGCCAGCACTGTAACTAAAGGCACTTGTCCTTTCTATCAACATTTGTGAGTATCGATTTTCTAAGTGGTGAGCAGTGAGTGGGACTCTCGATTTGATAACAAGGTTAAAGATCTTTATTATGATTACAACCATTCAGGTTTTCATCTTTTATCTGTTTATCTAAATTCGGTTATAATGTGGTTTACTCATTTGCATAAATTCATGATACAAATTTATACTCATAAATACATTGCATGTGTGTGTGATTTATACCTATTTCAAATATATTCTCTGAATCAGTTCTTTTTCCTTTTAACGTCTCAATTTTACAATAGGTTCAAATTAAAATGTAGTTTTATAGATTATTTTCTTTTTGAGATATAGGTTTTCCATGTCTCACTTAAGAAATTCTTGTGAAGATGAAGATAATGAAGATCTCTTCCTATATATTGAGTAGTTCTGTAACTTTTGCATTATTGCTACATTTATAGTGTAAAGCACCAAAGAATTGATGCTTCTGAACTGTGGTGTTGGCGAAGACTCTTGAGAGTCCCTTGGACAGCAAGGAGATACAACCAGTCCATCCTGAAGGAAATCAGTCCTGGATAGCCACCTGATGCAAAGAGCTGACTTATTTGAAAATACTCTGATGCTGGGAAAGATTGAAAACAGGAAGAGAAGGGGATGACAGAGGATGAGATGGTTGGATGGCATCACTGACTTGATGGACATGAGTTTGAGTAAACTCTGGGAGTTGGTGATGGACAGGGAGGCCTGGCGTGCTGCAGTGCATCCATGGGTTTGCAGAGTCAGACATGACTGAGTGATTGAACTGAACTGATGGTGTAAAATAGTGAATGGTAAAGAGGAATCTAATTCTGAAGACTTCATATTGGAAAAAGAATTCTTTTAAGTCAGTCTATGCAAGATGCTCACAGAAGAGGTAGACTTCATTCTAGCCTCAGAATTCATAAAGTTGAGTAAGCGGGCTCTGAGAGGACCTGTCCTTTGCTTTCTACTAAATTGTTCCAACTGCAAAATTCAGTGCTATCATTCTCTTAGTCAGTTATCACTGTCAAAAAGTTGAGCTTCAAGTTGTCATATTATTATTTTATGTGAAGATGAATTATTATTTTTCTCTCTCTCCCTACTGGGGTGGGGCTGGGATCCGACAACAATTAAAACAAAATAATAAATTGGGGGCAAGTAATATGGTTTCTAGCACCAACATTTCCAATGACAAGCTATTTAACCTTGGGCAAGTTAATTAACTTCTTTTAAAAGTTCTCATCGAAGCCTGCCCTGACAGACTAACAAACTTGCCATGAGAACAAAAACAAAACAAAAAAGTCTCGAAAAATGTTGGCCTAAAGTAAGGTATTAATAATATTACAATTTATTTCATTCATCAGTACTTTTACCTAATCATTCCTAGACTGTCAGTTATAATCATCACATACGTACATGTGCATATATAAAGGTTGCAGAGCTTCTCAATTTTCTCAATCTTCCATGAATAAACATTATAGAATATATAGCAGTCTGCTTATCATTCTAACTATTAGCGTTTATTTTTACATAGTCTGCTCTGGCTTTCTAACTTCCCACTTCATTTTTTTTTTTTTTTTTTACTGAATGCCATCAATATTTCTTCCATTTTTTCTCTTTAGTAGCCCACACACATACCAACTAAAAATGAATCTAACTCACTTTCCCTTTTAAATTACTCTCAGTAACAAAAATATTAAATGCTCATTTTCTCTGGCCAACTGTCAATGTTTCAGTGAATATAATTGGGAAAAGTTCCATTTGCCCAGATTTGTATTATTTATTCCCTTACACTGACTGCTAAAATATATAAAAGAATAATGTTCAGGCTAAAAAAAAAATGACCTATCAAAAGAAACCACTTGGTGATTTTCATTTAGAATTTTTAGGTATATCTAAAAGACAGCTTCCTAAAATGCTATGGTTTGGTCTTGACTTAAATGACAAAATAAGCCAGATGAATTTCTTATATCATAAATTACACAACACTGACTACCATGATGGGTTTATTGTTAAAATTTATCCCCAGAAGGTTAATACATCAATGCCTATCTTTCCCCAGTAGAGAAAAGCTTTCATTGTGGGGAAGTTGGAGAGAATGTACACAGAGTGAAATATTTTACGCACCATATGTTCTCATGGAATTCTGAGTGCAGAGACCTAGACAATTCAAAACTAGGACTAATGATATCAAATACTTCTAAGGAGCCCACTGAGTTTCTTGGTGAGCTAAGCAACTGACATGTTCTGCATTGCTTTCAGGACTCACTATTGATTTAACCATCAGAGTAGAAAAAGGACATCATCTCTTTGTTCTGTCCTTAGCACATCAACAGCTATACTAACTGCCAAATGATAGGGATTGTCAAATCAGATGGTACTAAAGGTTGAACATCACTTGAGGTTTATGAAAAGAAGGTTCTAGAATTGAAGGGCAAGGCATAAACAAGACGATACAAAAGAAAGCACAACCAAATGATTAAATTCTAATAAAAATGATTTGGATCTAAAATTTCCTCCATACTAATATTTAATCAACTATGAAGGAAAAAGTTATTAAACATACAAGGACTTGGAAAACTTACCACTCAAAGCCCTTTCTCAAACAATTTCATGAGAATATTTTAAGGCAAAATGAAAAAGAAATAAAAAGCAGAAGACATGGATCAGGTTTAAAATGTTAAAATATACTCCTCAGGAATAAAAAGGAAAGTAATTTCAGAAGGTGAGCTGTACAACACACCAGTAAAAAAATCTGAATTTAGAATAGAAAGACATAGATTACCTAGAATAATATGAAGTATGGTTAAGGTACCAGATACTCCTATAAATTTATATTAATCATATTTTTCCTTATTAAGAACAAGTCAGTGGCAAAGCTCTGTATCCATCACTTTAAATCTTTCTAGCTACTTGATTCAATACCTAATGTTTACATGATCATATTTTTATAAATATTAACTTGGCCTCAATTAGACTCAAACTATAGTAAAGTTTGGAAGGCTAAATTGTGTCTGTATATTATAAATATAGATTATATAAAGTAATATAGTGGTATATTAAGTTTGCAAGATGTTGAAAGAGAGGCAGTGGGAAGTGGAGGAGAATACATTTTATCATCATAAATAGGTGATATAATCTTGACTAATAAAAATTATTATTACACTAGAATATCATGACACATTCATATTGATCATCATAATATTCCTATTACATATGTTCATAATGATGACCACTAGAAATATTTTAAATGGATTTGAGAGAAGTAATTTTGGAAATGTTTTAAGACTGAAAAAATGTATCATATTATATGTTAAAGAGTCTGTGACTATGTAAATTTGATAAATCAAGGGAAATATGTTCAAGTGGATTATTTGCAATGTGGGCACCAAGCCTCACCAGAGGTATCACAAATAATGACATAAGGCAACTGAAGGAAGAGGCACAAGGATTTGTTTTCTATTACGAGTTAGTACCGCTTTGGTTTTCATCACCCATAGGCAGTTACTTTCACAATTAAAATTATGGACAGAGCAAAGAGGACATATGTATTTTTTATGTTTTAATAAAGTCTAGTTTATGCAAAAGTGCTGGTCTCTGGAACTATTCAATAAAAATCTTAAGCATGCTATGTCTATGCTGTCCAGGACCATCACTACTAACCAAATATGGTTATGGAGCATTTGAAACGTGGCTATTGCAACTAACGAACTAAAGTCATAATTCAGTCATCCTAATTCATCTAAATTTGAATGACTAGCTGTGTCTCATGTCTACCATATTGGTCAGTGCAGCTCCTGATAAGTAGTTTCCCATCTTTTACCATCAAACAATTTTTATTGTTTATTTTCTGTGAGAGCACCCTCCCCCATGCTTCTAAGAATTTTGTCAATTACATTTCAATAAAATCCATGTACTACTCTATTCAAACCATGTAACTGCTAATTAGAGCTTTGAGTGGTATATTAAGTTTGCAAGATGTTGAAAGAGAGGCAGTGGGAAGTGGAGGAGAATACATTTATCATCATAAATAGGTGATATAATCTTGACTAATAAAAATTATTATTACACTAGAATATCATGACACATTCATATTGATCATCATAATATTCCTATTACATATGTTCATAATGAACATATGTAATATGTAATATGTTCATTATCACCTCACAAAATCTAACCAAACCCAAACCAACCTGACACCCTTGAAGGGAGGAGTTTATTCCCAATTCGGATATAATTTTCATTAGTCTTTGTGAAAGAGCAAAGTGCATCACAGACTCTCTGTTTGTGTTATGTGAACCCAAAAGGGCCTGGCAATTGCTGCTGACTCTTAATGTTGTAAAATCTTATGAATCGGTTCCATTTCAGGTCTCTGATAGAATTATGAAGGATGCTGAAATCTAAATTGGACCTCTACAGCATGGGTCCATCTATAAAATCCTCCATACCCTTTGAAGAGCTCGACTGTTCTTTGACTGGTGTCCCAGAAATCAGTGAAGCTCGTTAAAGCACTTGATCCTGCTTGAGACATACATTCAGTTCAGTTCAGTTCAGTCACTCAGTCGTGTCCGACCCTTGGCGACCCCATGAATCACAGCACGCCAGGCCTCCCTGTCCATCACTAACTCCTGGAGTTCACTAAGACTCACGTTCACGTCCATCGAGTCCGTGATGCCATCCAGCCATCTCATCCTCTGTCGTCCCCCTCTCCTCCTGCCCCCAATCCTTCCCAGCATCAGAGTCTTTTCCAATGAGTCAACTCTTCCCATGAGGTGGCCAAAGTACTGGAGCTTCAGCTTCAGCATCATTCCTTCCAAAGAACACCCAGGGTTGATCTCCTTCAGAATGGACTGGTTGGATCTCCTTGCAGTCCAAGGGACTCTCAAGAGTCTTCTCCAACACCACAGTTCAAAAGCATCAATTCTTCGGCGCTCAGCCTTCTTCACAGTCCAACTCTCACATCCATACATGACCACAGGAAAAACCATAGCCTTGACTAAACGGACCTTAGTTGGCAAAGTAATGTCTCTGCTTTTGAACATACTATCTAGATTGGTCATAACTTTTCTTCCAAGGAGTAAACGTCTTTTAATTTCATGGCTGCAGTCACCATCCGCAGTGATTTTGGAGCCCCCAGAAATGAAGTCTGACACTGTTTCCACTGTTTCCCCATCTATTTCCCATGAAGTGATGGGACCGGATGCCATAGCAGATCCTAAAAGCTGCAAATAACAAGCGGCAAGTATACTTGAGGCCTAGAGTACTGCAGTCCAGGGGGCAGCAAAGAGTCAGACAAGACAGAGCGGCTGAACCGGACTGAACTGAACTGAACTGAAAGATAACTTGAGGCAGCAGTCGCTCCCTGTCCTGATCCTAAACACATCCCGAAGAGTCATCCTCCACCTTCTGTTCTACCCCAAAGGGAAAAAGCCCCTATATTGCTTTCTCTTGCAGCTAGCATGGAGGGAAGAAGACATTCTTTGAAGTAAAGTTCTGGCTTCCATTTCAAATCTATTCTATCCAGGCATCAAGAGGTCATTCTGTAAAACTGATAACTTGAACACAGAACTAATAAGAGTAACCCACTCCATGGTTTTTCAGGCACCCTGGCCTAGCCAGCTTAAGTAGGTCAAGGATTCAAAGGCTATATTTCAAGCTGACCACATCAGTTTATGGACAACATTATTAATTATCACTTTATAATATGAGGGCTTCCCTGGTAGCTCAGTTGGTAAAGAATCCAGCTGCAATCTCCTGCAATGCAGGAGACCTTGGTTCGACTCTTGGGTCAGGAAGATCCCCTGGAGAAGGGATAGCCTACCCATTCCAGTATTCTTGGGCTTCCCTGTGGTTCAGATAGCAAAGAATTCATCTGCAATGTGGGAGACTTGGGTTTGATCCCTGGGTTCAGAAGACCCCTGGAGGAGGGCATGGCAACCCACTCCAGTATTCTTGCCTAGAGAATCCTCATGACAGAGGAGCCTGGCAGGCTGCAGTCCATGGGGTTGCAAAGAGTTGGACACGACTAAGCAACTAAGCATGCATGTTTATTATGTGAAAAGTTAAAGGAATTGCCTGCTGTTCTAGTTTTTATGCACTGGTAGAGTCAAGAATTGTGGAACTGCTCCTATTTCAAGCAAGGTAAACAGGGTCAGCACCTTATAAAAGCTGGTTTACATGAGAGGAGAATGGGACAGGTGACAATCACACCCAATTAAGTGGGGTTGGGAGCTTGTGACTCTGGAAAGAGCATATACATACTCACTAAGGAGTTATTTGAAATAATAGATTTTTGAATTAAAAAAATAAGTTCATTTCTCTTTGAAATGAGGTATCTATTGTCAAGTCAGAGGAGGAGAAAGAAAGAAAGCATTATTCTCAACACTAATGAAACACAATGTCCTTGCCAGTCACCAGTTTGGGATACTTGAGATCTCATTAACTCATTCTTAGGGGTCAGATGTAGCCAAGTCCACAGTCATTGCTCTTAAGGACAGAAATGGCAAACAGTATCTTATAATGAAATTCACTTTTATTTAGTTTAAAAAAAAGTAGGGGGAAATGGCACTGCCATTTCTCTATGATGACATCTGTGATGTTTTATTTAAATTTTATAGTATTTCCTTATATCCTTATCATTCTATTTCATAAGCAGATGTTCAAAAATAGGAATAGCATTTTCTGTTTTTTTTTTTTTTTTTTTACATTACTAATACTTAGTTCATATTGAAAAGCAGAGACATTACTTTGCCAACAAAGGTCCATTTAGTCAAGGCTATGGTTTTCCCAATGGTCATGTATGGATGTGAGAGTTGGACTGTGAAGAAAGCTAAGCACCAAAGCATTGATGCTTTTGAACTGTGGTGTTGGAGAAGACTCTTGAGAGTCCCTTGGACTGCAAGGAGATCCAACCAGTCCACTCTAAAGGAGATCAGCCTTGGGTGTTCTTTGGAAGGAATGATGCTAAAGCTGAAACTCCAGTACTTTGGCCACCTCATGTGAAGAGTTGACTCATTGGACAAGACTCTAATACTGGGAGGGATTGGGGGCAGGAGGAGAAGGGGACAACAGAGGATGAGACGGCTGGATAACGTCACCGACTCAATGGACATGAGTCTGAGTGAACTCCAGGAGTTGGTGATGGACAGAGAGGCCTGGCATGCTATGATTCACAGGGTCGTGAAGAGTTGGACACGACTGAGTGACTGAACTGAACTGAGCACTTATTTCAGTATGTGGCATTAGATAAATCCTTGTAGATTTGTTTGAAAATTTGTTAAAAGAACTAATGAATAAATAACCCATGGCCCTTATCCTCAAAAACCTTAAAAACAAGTTATGGACATAATTTTATTATCTCTCTTTTACTCCTTACTATCCTTTATCACCCTCTCTTTTATCATTTATTTCATCAACTTCCACCCCAATCCAGCCCTATATACTATAGATTTTGTTCCTAAAATAGCATTCTAAATTCCCTTTTCATTTTTATTCTCATAGTCACTAATTCCACACAGGTCCATTTTTTCTCAAGTGGTTTACTTTTAGAATTTCTAACTGGTTTCTATCACCAAAGTTTTTTCTGTTTTCCAGCCCAGCCTGTCAGGTAAGTTCTCTCATCACTCATTGAGATAGAGCTGATATGCCAATCCCAAACTCCTACACAGCATTGTTAATCAACTATGCTCCAATATAAAACAATTTTTTTTAAAGAGCTGACAATTAATGTTAGTGAAGTAAATGATAATGAAGCTCATTCATAAAATGAACTGAAGGCATGCTGGCACTATTTTAATACTCAATAATTTTTAGAAATAAGAATAGAAAAAGGGAAAGTAAAAATAAGTGGCACATTTATTATTATTGCATTAATATAATCATGAAAATATACAAATTGTTTAGAATAATAATCTAACATCATTTCTGAGGTGATATAAATTTGTTTGTATAATCTTTTGAGGTAGATAAATTATATGACTCTAAATTCATTGAACAACTCTTGAAAGTAAAAACCAAACAAGTGATTGTTTGGTTTACTTATTGTGTCTGAGCCATATTACATGTTCATTCTATATGAGTTTTTAGAATTTATTTATAGAAAATTTTCAAACAGAGCATATAAATATGGCAAGCAAAACACTTGACTATGGCTACTGTTTAGTTTGGAATACTAGCAGTTTCATAGCACTAATATCAATAAAGTCATTTTTCTTCTAAATTAAAGTTATGTACAATATTGGAAAAGCATTTATGGTAGTCATGGGGCTAACTTTGTTTTATGATACCTACACCTAATCCATTCTGCTCATTGTTAACATGACTAGAATAATATCAACAATGAATACTTGTCAGAAATGTTGAGGGAGTCTGCAAATTCAGAAGGGAGCTGATTTTTATTTAGCATTTCCTCACAGAACATAAATTTAATTCCCATTTGGCTCCCAAGACTGTGAGGTCTACTTTTTTTTTAAAGAAAGAAATAGCACATTTGAGAGGAGAATGTTCAGAGGCAAATACTGAGCTGAATAACCTGCTTGCTAAAGAGTTGTTAAAATAGATGATATTTCCAGAGAACTATTAGCATAAACAAATCTGTATATGAACCAGCATATAGATGCAGCTTGAAAATATTGAAAACTGAGAGATCAAGATGGCTGAATATGTGGATGTAGATCTCCCCTCTGCCCTGCAAACACATCAAAAATACTTCAATATGTAAAGCAGTTCTCATGGAAAACAAATTGGAGACTGGCAAAAGAGTCTTCTACAACCAAGATTGTAAGAAACAGACACAGAGTTGGGTAGGAAAGGAAAAGAAAAAATCAGGTCAAGATCTGTGTCCCAAGGAGGTGACAGAGAGGAGGAGGAATATCTGGGTCCACAGATTCTACCAGGGAGTGAGCAGTTTGAATCACAAGTGAGGCACCCTAGCTCTGTGGTCCAACACCAAGAAGTCAAGTCTCCTTAGCTGGTTTGAAAGCCAGTGAGACTGACAGAGGAGCAGTAAGAAACCTAGATGTGACTTGTGAAGAGCAGGCACATGCTTGCTTAACCCTGAAACAAGGCAGAGGAAGGAGCTGAAGCTGCCTGGGACTCTGGCAGGGTTTGTGTGGCCTCTCAGCATTCATCTCAACAGGAACTGAGCGCCTGCTCCACGTGCTCTTGCTCTGCGGTGCAGCTCTCCACTCAGGTGAAGGCTGCTGCAGTTGAGAATTAGCATAGTTGCAGGAAACAGAACTAGCCAGGTCCTGGTGGGGGCCGGGGAGCTCAGGCACAGTCTGGGGTTTGACTGGTACCAGGATTGCCCAAGTGGAAGCCCAGTCCATGTCAAGCACACACTCTGACACCTCATGCTCCAGGTCATCAAGGCAAAAGTGTCAGCACAGGAAGGTGGAGAGACTACGCTTAGAAGAAACAGACCTCTTTATACATGATACTAAGGGCTTCTGCCACCATTACCTTGATTCCAAAACCAAACAAATATACAACAGAAAATAAAAAGAAGAAAATTATAGACCATTATTTCTAACAGATATAAGTGCAAAATCTTCAATAAAATACTAAGTAACTAAGTGAAGTCGCTCAGTCATGTCCCCATAAACTGTAGCCTACCAGGCTCCTCCATCCATGGGATTCTCCAGGCAAGAGTACTGGACTGGGTCACCATTTCCTTCTCCAGGGGGTCTTCCCAACACCAGGGATCAAACCCGGGTCTCCCACATTGGAGGCAGACGTTTTAACCTCTGAGCCACCAGAGTCCTGTAATAAAATATTAGTGAACCAAATTCAGCAATACATAAAAAGATCGTATAACATGAACCAGTGTGATTTATTCCAGGAATGCAAGAATGGATCAATATCTGCAAATGAATCAACATTCTGTACCACATTAATAAAAGAAGGATAAAAATACAGGATCATCTCAATAGACACATTACAAGCATTTGACATTTTTATAATTCATGATAAAAATTCTCATCAAAGTTGGTATAGAGGAAACATATCCCAATATAATAAAAGTCTTTTATGACAAACCCACAGCTAATATACTACAGGGAGAAAATATGAAAGTGTTCCTCTAAAATCAGCAATAAGACAAGGTTGCCACTTTCACTATCTCTATTTAATGTAGTTTTGGAAGACCTAGCCAGAGCAATCAGATAAGGAAAAGAAATAAAAATATCTAAACTGGAACTGGAGAAGTAAATGGTCACTATTTGCAGATAACATGATACTATAAATAGAAAACCCTAAAACTATTAGAACTAATAAATGGATTCAGTAAAGTTGCAGGATATAAGATTAATATACAGATATTGGTTGCTATTCTATACACTAATGAAGTATCAGAAAGAAAAGGCAAGAAAATAATCCCATTTAAAATGGCAAGAAAAGGAATAAAATGCCTAGGAATAAACTTAAACAAGGAGGTGAAAGACCTATATCCTGAAAATTATTAAACACTGATGATGGTAACTGAAGATGAGAGGAGTAATAGAATGATATCCTGTGTTAACAGATTGGAAGAATCAAAGTTAAAATGGGCATAGCACACACAGTAATCTACAGATTTAATGTAATTTGTATCAAAATACACATGACACTTTTTCACAAAATCAGAAAAAATAACTGTACTATTTACATGGTGCCATAAAAGATCCCAAGTTGCCAAAGCAATATTCAAAAAATAAAACCAAGAAGGGGTATCATATCCCCTAATTTCAGACTAGACCGCAAAGCTACACCAAACAAAACAGTGTGGAACTTGTACAAAAACAGACATATAGGTCAAAGGAACTGAACAGAGCCTCAACATGAACTCCCACACTTATGACCAACTAATCTATGACAATGGAGGCAAGAATATACAACAGAGAAAAGAAATTTCAATAAGTGGTAAGGTCAATAAGTGGTGAGGAGGAAACTGGACAGCAATATGTAAAAGAATAAAATTAGAACTTTTTATCAAATCATATTAAAAATAAACTCAAAATGATTTATAGACCTAAACGTAAGTAAAGTGAAAATTAACAAATGGAATCAGATTAAACTTAACAGGATTTGCATAGCAAAGGAAACTATCAATAGAACAAAAGGAAAATCTACCAAATGGGAGAAAATATTTTCAAGTGGTATGATTTATAAAGGGTTAATACCCAAAATAGGTAAAGAGCTCATACAACTCAATAACAAAAAAAGAAAGAAAGAAACAAGAAACAGGCACAAGACCTGACTAGACATTTCTAAAAAAATACATGCAGAGGGCCAACAGGCCATGAAAAGGTGCTCAGCATTGCTAATCATCAGGGAAATCAAACCAAAACAGCAACGAGATATAACTTCATATCTGTCAGAACGACTACCATCAAAAAAGACCATCGTGTTAGTGAGGATGTGGAAAACAGAGAACTTCAATATACTATTGGCAGGAATGGAAACTGGTGCAGCCCTATGGAAAACAGTATAAAGGTGCCTCAATAAACTGAAATAGATATCTAATATCCAGCCATGCAACCCTTGAGTTCGTAGCCAAGGAAACAAAACACTCATTCGAAAGATAGATGCAGTATACACACAATATATACAATATATACACACCAATATTCATAGCAGTATTATTTCCAATAGCCAAGATATGGAAGCAACTGAAGTGTCCTTTGACAGACGAATGGAAAAAGAAAGTGTGAGATACTTACATATATATGTGTCACATATATATACACATATGTATATGTACATGCACAAATATACACACACATAAAAACACAATGGAATATTACTCTGCAATTAAAAAGAGCTGCCTGATGGCTCAGATAGTAAAGAGTCTGTCTGCAACACACGGGACCCAGGTTCAATCCCTGGGTCAGGAAGATCCCCTGGAGAAGGGAATGCTAACCCACTCCAGTATTCTTGCCTGGAGAATTCCATGGACAGAGGAACCTGGCAGGCTACAGTCCATGGGTTCACAGAGAGTTGGACACAACCGAACCTCTAAAACACATAAAAAAGAATGAACTTTTGCAATATGAAACAACACTAAAGGATCTGTTTGATTACCCATCTAGTGATTACCAGTAGGGAAAGAAAAGTTGGGGAGGAGTAAGGTAGGAGTAGGGAAGTAACAGATACAATCTACTGTGCATAAAATAAATAAACTACAAGGATATATTGCACAATACACAAAATATGGATAATATTATATAAAACCTTTAAATGGAGTATAATCTATAAAAATATTTAATCAATATGTTGTCTATTTCTAACTAATATAACATAAATCAAACACACTTCAACAAAAGAAGTTAAATGTAAATACTGACAGTCAAATCAAGTTTCAACTTCTAATAAATATGGTTATGCTAGTATTTTTTAATTTGTTTTCTTATTTTGTTTTCATGACTTTAATATAAAATTGTACGATAAAAAGTCTGATTCACATCCCTGCAGCCATCTGACTACTAACCATCTATATCTCATGTAATCTCTTCCCTTAATATTTTTAGAGTTCTTCCAGGATTTCTGTATTTAAATAATACAAATAAAACACACTTTTAAAAATTTTCTCCCTTTCTTATAAAAAGAAAACACACACTATGTCCTATTCTGCATTTTTTAATTTAATATTTTGCAATGTGCAAAAATCTCTTCACATCAATGAATAAATAGAATCTCAATTATTTTTGTTGCCAGATAGTATTTCATCAACATGCTCATATTCAGTTGCTCAGTCGTGTCCGACCCTTTGCAACACTATGGACTGCAGCCCACCTCTCCTCTCTCTGTGGGATTTTCCAGGCAAGAATACTGGAGTGTGTTGCTATCTCCTTCTCCAGATAATCTTCAAGATCCAGGAACTGAATATACGTCTCCTGTGTCTCCAGAACTGCAGGCAGATTGTCTACCACTGAGTCACAGGGGGAACCCCAATCTATTGTGTGTATGCATGTGTGTGTATATATAGACATACATATACATATGTATATGCACACATATACATATGTATATACATACATATATATACACATTATAAATATATTGGGTAAATATATACACACACACACACATACACACAACTATATATATATGGGCTTCCCTCCTAGCTCAGTTGGTAAAGAATCTGCCTGCAATGCAGGGGAACCTGGTTCAATTCCTGGGTCAGGAATATCCACTGGAAAAGGGATAGGCTACCCACTCCAGTATTCTTGGGCTTCCCTTGTAGCTCAGCTGGTAAAGAATCCACCTACAATGTGGGAGACCTGGGTTTGATTCCTGGGTTGGGAAGAATCCCCTGGAGAAGGGAAAGGCTACCCAATATATAGTTGTTTAACTGCTCTATGAATATATATATATATATATATAGTTGTTACTTAGTTGCTCAGTCATGCAGGAGTCTTTGTGATCCCATGGACTGTAGCCTGCCAGGCTCCTTTGTCTATGGAATTTTCCAGGCAAGAATATTGGCGTGGGCTGCTATTTCCTTATGTATATGTATATGTGTATGTGTGTGTGTGTGTGTGTGTGTGTGTGTGTGTTGTATTTGTGTAAATTATTTAACCAGCCCTTACCAGGGAATATTTGGGACATATTTAACATTTTCCAGGCATAAGCAAGATGATTAATAATCAGGAATCTGATTATTAGCATTCTGAATAACCAGGAATCCATGGAATTTTTTTTTCCTTGTGCAGGTATAAATGTGGCATACATTTTTAGGCATCTATATAGGAAATACAAAGCACTGAAAAAGGGCAAAATGTAGGACAGGCCTCACATTTGTACACAGCAGCCATCAACAGCAGAATACAGCTGAAACTGTCTTGTCTCTCACGGCAATTGTACTCTGATAAATATGTTCTTAAAGTAAAGGAGCGCCATTTACTCATGCAGAAAATCTCAAGTATCCATAACCTTCAGTCATTCATGGAATGACTATTTGAAAACTAAATACAAGCAATGACTCAAATGGAAAAAAAAAAAAAAGCTTTAATGATGAGAGTTAAATATTCTTAGTCAGTAAACTAATAGAAGCTCTAAGTATTATAGAAACCACATAGTCAACATAGCAAAATATAAATACCATGTAAATAGAGTAATAAAATTAACAAAGTAAGATGAAAGAATGAAGTAGGGAGCTACTTGGGGGTTCTAATATTTACATTTGCATAGCAAGGAATCAGTCAGAATTGTTTAAAGTGTAGAAGTGAAAAAAAGAATATTCTAATCTCAGGAGATTAGTCTCCTTCAGTTAGGATATCTTTTAGAAAGTAAAGGCTTGTTGTAAAATTATTCTTCAAAGAACAGTATTTCTTTGAAGTTTCTTTCTTTTCTTAATATTTAAAATGAAAAGTGAAAGTGAAAGTTGCTCAATCACGTCCAACTCTTTGCAACCCCGTGGACTGCAGCCCACCAGGCTCTACTGTCCATGGTATTTCCCAGGCAAGAGTACTAGAGTGGGTTGCCATTTCCTTCTCCAGGGGATCTTCCTGATCCAACGATCCAACTCAGGTCTCCTGCATTGTAGGCAAATTCTTTACCACTTGAGCCACCAGTGAAGCCCCTAATGTTTAAATAAGTAAGAGTAAATATAATAAATTTCTTATAAATTAGATAATGTTATAATTATAATATAATAAAATCACCATCATGTATTATTTTTTAGATCTCTATATACCTAACTTTCTATTTACATTATGGTATGGTTGTCGTTCAGTCGTGTCTGACTCTTTGTGACCCCATGGACTGTAGCCCGCCAGGCTCCTCCATTCGTGGGGTTTTCCAGGCAAGAATACTGGAGTGGGTTGCCATTTCCTTCTCCAGGGGATCTTCCTGACCTGGGGATAGAACGCAGATCTCAAGCATTACAGGCAGACTCTTTACCATCTGAGTTACCAGGGAAGCCCTTATGTATATATATATGTATGTATATATATACAAAAGAGATATCTGCCATTCAGTTCAGTTCAGTTGCTCAGTCATGTCCAGCTCTTTGTGACCCCATGAATCACAGCATGCCAGGCCTCCCTGTCTATTACCAACTCCTGGAGTTTACCCAAATTCATGTCCATCGAGTTAGTGGTGCCATCCAGCCATCTCATCCTCTGTCGCCCCCTTCTCCTCCTGCCCCCAATGCCTCCCAGCATCAGGGTCTTTTCCAGTGAGTCAACTCTTCCCATGAGGTGGCCAAAGTATTAGAGTTTCAGCTTCAGCATCAGTCCATTAAGGTCTCATAATATAAGTAATGTTAAGGTATGAACTGTGACTTGTTATTCTTATACTTTGTTGCCTATTTCTGTATATTCTGAGTTTCTTAAAATTTAGCAAAAGGCAAGTATATTTTTAAAGTATGATTCCTAAATAACATGTATTAACTATTTTGCATAATATAAGAGGAATGTATTCACTATAGTTTTATCAACAATTTTCTTATTAGAAACAAAATAATTTCCCAATAATTAGGAAATTATTAACTAAATAAAGAATTATCAAGCAAACTGATTGCTGTGTAAAACATACATTGTAATTTTGAAGTATGTGAGCCAGCAAGAAATAATGTTCATTTTGTGATGTTAAATGGAAGAAAAAGTCAGAAAAATTATAGTTGCATTGTGACTCCAAGTACTTAAAATATATTAATAGACAATACAAATGTAGTAAAGTTTTTTGAACTAGGGTAGTGGTGATGTTTTCAGGTGTGACTCGTTTCTCTTTATCATGTTTTTGTAGTTTTCTTTATAGCCTCTTTTGGTTATTTTTTTTTTTACAATTAAAAAGAGTTTATATTAATATTCAAAAGACTTAACTAACCCACAGTCATTTGTGGCTTTCACAGAGCTGATGGTGTGAATTTAGGTAGCTACCTCTTTAGAACAGTTTTGACATAAATGAGTACAAAAGCCTTCTCTGTATTCATTTATAATAGGTCATGGTGCTTTTTTCCCAAGGAATCTGTTAAGCTAATTCTTTATTTTTAATTTATGTTTAAATAAGAAAATGTCCTAGAGAATGATAACAACACATTAAAAATCAAACCCAGATTCTTCTCCTGTTAAGATAATATGGAAAACATTGGAAAGTGAGAACGCATGCTTTAGATTTGGGATGGTTTCTAATTTTGGACATTTTTTTTTTACAATGCCCTGAGATTTGAAAATGAATTTAATTCAAGTAGATCCATCACTAAAGATATTGAAAAAGCATAGCTAGTTTTAAATGACTATATACTTTTGCAGATTATAATCAGAAGGGGGGAGAGAGAGAAAATGTAAGACTTTATATCACCTGCACAAAGCTTGCACAATATACAGTCACACAGCAGGGCATTATCTACTCAGCCTTGAATCTTGAATTCTGTTTTGTTAAAGTTGAATACAACTTATTATTTCCCACAAAACAATGAACGCATTAGGTACAACTATGCTTTTTTTTTTTTTCCTGTTAATATCTTGTATGTGGGTTCTCTCTCACAAGTTAAAACAGTTCTTCCAATGGTGCCATGTAAACAACGTAAGTTATTGACTTCACTCGATCCTTGTTCCTTGCTCTACACCAAAAGGTTGCTGAGACATTTACTCTGCCCTCTGCGGGCTCAACAAGGAAATATGTTGATCTCCTTCACTAATTTTCAGGTCTTCTGGTGGGCAATTTGATACCCAAATGGACTATCAAATTGCAACTTGTAAGGTGTGAGAAGAGGGTGTTTGCTATGACCTGTGCATTCTATTGGCAAAACTCTGTGCCTTTGCTGTGCTTCATTTTGTACTTATATATTTTGCAGCCAAAGATGGAGAAGGTCTATACAGTCAGCAAAAACAACACGGGGAGCTGCCTGTGGCTCAGATCATAAACTCCTTATTGCCAAATTCAAACTTAAATTGAAAGTAGGGAAAACCACTAGACTATTCAGGTATGACTTAAATCCCTTAGGATTATACAGTGGAAGAAACAAATAGATTCAAGGGATTAGATCTAATAGAGTGCCTGAAGAACAATGGACAGAGGTTTGTGACACTGTACAGGGGGAAGTGATCAAGACCATTCCCAAGAAAAAGAAATACAAAAAGGCAAAATGGTTGTCTAGGAGGCTTTACAAATAGCTTAGAAAAAGAGAGAAGCAAGAGATAGAGGAGAAAAAGAAAGCTATATCCATTTGAATGCAGAGTTCCAAAGAATAGCAAGGAGAGATAAGAAAGCCTTCCTCAATGATCAATGCAAAGAAATACAGGGAAACAACAGAATGGGAAAGACTAGAGATCTCTTCAAGAAAATTAGAGATACCAAAGAAACATTTAATGCAAATATGGGCACAATAAAAGACAGAATAAGTATGGAGCTAAAGAATCAGAAGATATTAAGAAGTGGCAAGAATACACAGAAGACCTATACAAAAAGATTTTCATGACCCAGGTAACCAAGATGGTATGATCACTCACCTAGAGCCAGACATCCTGGAATGCAAGGGCAAGTGGGCCTTTGGAAGCATCGTCTGGAACAAAGCTAATGGAGGTGATGGAATTCCAGCTGAGCTATATCAAATCCTAAAAGATGATACTGTGAAAGTGGTGCATCAATATGCTAGCAAATTTGGAAAGCTCAGCAGTGGCCACAGGACTGGAAAAGATCAGTTTTCATTCCAACCCCCAAAAAGGCAATGCCAAAGAATGATCAAGAGAGGAGAGGAGAGAGAGGAGAAGTCGCTCAGTTGTGTCCAACTCTTTGCGACCCCATGGACTGTAACCTACTAAGCTTCTCTGTCCATGGGATTCTCCAGGCAAGAATACTGGAGTGGATTGCCATTTCCTTCTCCAGGGGATCTTCCCAACCCAGGGATCGAACCTGGGTCTCCCACATTGGAGGCAGACGCTTTAACCTCTGAGCCACCAGGGAAGCCCAAAGAATGCTCAAACTACTGCACAATTACACTCCTCTCACATGCTAGCAAAGTAATGTTAAAAATTCTCCAAGCCAGGCTTCAACAGTACATGAACCATGAATTTCCAGGTATCCAAGCTGGATTTAGAAAAGGCAAAGGAACAAGAGATCAAATTGCCAATATCTGTTAGATCATGGAAAAAGGAAGAGAGTTCCAGAAAAACATCTACTTCTGCTTTACTGACTATGCCAAAGCCTTTGATTGTGTGGATCACAACAAACTGTGGAAAATTCTTCAAGAGATGGGAATACCAGGCCACCTGATCTGCCTCCTGAGAAATCTGCATGCAAGTCAGAAAGCAACAGTTAGAACTGGACATGGAAGAAGAGACTGGTTCCAAATAGGGAAAGGAGTACATCAAGGGTGTATACTGTCATCCTGCTTATTTAACTTATATGCAGAGTACATCATGAGAAATGCTGTGCTGGATGAAGCACAAGCTGAAATCAAGATCGCCAGGAGAAATATCAGTAACCTCAGATATGCAGATGACACCACCCTTATGGCAGAAAGTGAAGAACTAAAGAGCCTCTTGATGAAAGTCAAAGAGGAGAGTGAAAAAGTTGGCTTAGAACTTAACATTCAGAAAATTAAGATCATGGCATCTGGTCCCATCACTTCATGGCAAATAGATGGGAAACAGTGGAAACGGTGACAGACTTTAGTTCTGGGGGCTCTAAAATCACTGCAGATGATGACTGCAGCCAAGAAATTAAAATATGCTTGCTTCTGGGAAGGAAAGTTATGACAACCTAGACAGCATGTTAAAAAGCAGAGACATTACTTTGCCAACAAAGTTCCATCTAGTCAAAGCTATGGTTTTTCCAGTAGTCATGTATGGATATAGAGTTGGAATATAAAGAAAGCTGAGCACCGAAGAATTAATGTTTTTGAACTGTGTTGTTTGAGAAGAATCTTGAGAGTCCTTTGGACTGCAAGGAGAACAAACCAGTCAATCCTAAAGGAAATCAGTCCTGAGTAGTCATTGGAAGGACTGATGCTGAAACCGAAACTCCAATACTTTGACCACCTGATGTGAAGAACTGACTCATTTGAAAAGACCCTGAAGCTGGAAAAGATTGAAGGGAGGAGGAGAAGGGGACAACAAGGGATGAGATGGTGGGGATGGCATCACCAACTCAATGGACATGAGTTTGAGTAAACTCCAGGAGTTGGTGATGGACAGGGAGTCCTGTCATGCTGCAGTCCATGGGGTTGCAAAGAATCAGACATGACTGAGCAGCTGAACTGAACTGAATGGGCTTTCTAGGCAGCTCAGTGAGGAAAGAATCTGCCTGCAATGAAAGAGTTGTGGGTTCAGTTCCTCTATCAGGAAGATCTCCTTGAGAAAGGCATAGCAACCCACTCCATCATTCTTGCCTAGAGAAACCATGGACAGAAGGGCCTGGGGGGCTACTTTCCATAGGGTCGCAAAGAGTTGCATAAGACTGAAGTGACTGAGCTCATGTGCAGGCACATGTAAATAACATCTTTCTTCCCTTCTAGAAGCATCTTGGTGGGAAAAACTGGTTTTAGTCCCAGATCAATTCTCAGCACCTAGCAGAATGTCTGTTATGTATAGTAGATGCTCAATAAAGATTTGTTGAATGCATAATCAGTGGCCACATGTCCCTGAATGCTGCAAAGTAACTCTGTAATCAACTTTAGAAGCAAAACAGGATACTAACTAAACTGGCCATGGTTGTAGCATTCAAAAACTCAAGGTAGATTTTAAAAGATTGCTGGGTCTTAGAATAGGAAGCTGTAAGGTCAGAACCAAAGTAACAGGAAACCCAATTACCCAGATACCCCACACTTAACATACCTTGCAGTCTACTTTAAGCAGAAAGAGAAATACATAAAGACATATCTGATTTAAGTAAATTCCAAGCATCAACCAAAAACTATCACAACTTCAAGGGTAAGTAAGGCTCATAGTGCAATAGTTGAAAATCATTTGACTTGAAGCCTGGACACTTAATTACTACTCAAGTGTTTGGTCATTAATGAAGTGAGGAGATTTAGGTAAATAATTTGAAGACCTGACAATGTCCATCTTAAGAGAGCGAGTGAATTGCGAGGGCCTCTTATAGTGGAAACTGTAGGCTTCTCTAGCTTAGCGGCTGCACACAATTAGTAGCATCCCCACCCAGAGCTATACAGGCCAACTGCCTTGTTCTATATTTAACCAGGGCAATGTGCTTTAAAGTGCTTTGTTTTCAAACTGTGGTCCTGTGGTCCTTAGACCACCTGATATGCCACATCTGGGAGACTGTTAGAAAGGCAGAAACCCTGGCCCCATCTCAAAACTATTGATTCACTACCTGAATTTTTACAAGCTCCCAGATAATTCTCTGCTTGTTACAATTTGAGAAGTAACAACCTAGTAGACCAGAGGGCATACTACTTTCCATCCTATTATACCCTTCAGAGTCACATTAATTTACTTGAATGGCCCAAGGAGGCCCTTTATTTTTGATTCCCTGTGTCTTTTACTGTGCAAAGGTTACTACTAGGCTTTGAAAGCAGTCCTACTGGGTAGAAACCTAGCTCCAACACTAAGGCACTGTGTCATTGATGTTTTATATAACCTTGGTGGACTTAACCACTTAGTATGGGTAATATGAAGATTCAGCAAAACTATTCATACAGAGAACCGAACACAGAACCTGGCACATGGAATATTCTCAATAAGCATTAGGCAAACATCATCACTACCATCATCACTGATACTATTACTATGACTGCCATATGGTGAGAGCCAGAATCAACATCATGAAATAGGTAACAGGTTTCTCACCATCAAATAAAGTTTGCTTACTATATTCATCTAGAATATTCCTGACACAGTCTAGAGGATCGAGTTATAATATCATTTGCATGTACATTCAGAAATTATTTTACTAATATTTTTCTTATCTTCAGAGACACTGCAGAGATTTATGAGCTGAATATATGACAGCATCTTCTAGTAGAACCCAATTGTTGGCGGATATATTTAGGAACTGATCAAATGACTCTTTGTCCGAGACAGGGCAACAAGATTGGAAAAAGTGACATCTCAACTAGATTCATATGGAAAATAGCTTTTGGTCATAAAGACAAAATCCAAATTGAGAGAAATCCCAGTGAATTCGTCACCAAGGAAAAATTCCTCTCTGAAGAATGATTTCAGCCAGTAATTCTGGAAAAGAAAATGATAATAAGATTCTTGATATACAATGTGATATCATTCAGTTACAGTCAGCTCATGTACTGTTGATTACTTCAGCGAAACCACATACAATGACCTCCTAAAGGATATAAACAGAAAACAGATATACATGTTCAAATAATTTCTTCAAATCTGTACATTGATGCTGCTTTACAGAAATCAGTTTGCTCATGAGAATTCAAGAGTAAATGAGCTGTGCAAAGCAGGTACCTCTGTCTCAGGTTTCAGAAGGTAATGGAGATCACAATATTTAGTTCAGACACTAATGTCCATATTAATTAATTGTCATTTTAAAATCAATCATGATCAATGCCAAACCTCTTTCTTCTCATGTGACATATTATTGGCTGGTTTAGCAAAAGAACTTATACTACATCTGCTCTTGTCATTTGCAATCCCAACCAATTGTGAACTAACCACGAGATGCTTGTAAATACTTCACAATACTGACAAACACAGGAGTCTCAGGGCTAGCTAAGAGTAAGTTTTAAATATCAACTAAATCAATCATGTGAAGACTCCGAACTTGAGTAAGCCATTTCTAGAAAGCCTCAATGGCACCCCACTCCAGTACTCTTGCCTGGAAAATCCCATGGACGGAAGAGCCTGGGGGGCTGCAGTCCATGGGGTCCACAAAGAGTCAGACATGACTGAGCGACTTCACTTTCACTTTTCACTTTCATGCATTGGAGAAGGAAATGGCAACCCACTCCAGTGTTCTTGCCTGGAGAATTCCAGGGACGGGGGAGCCTGGTGGGCTCTCGTCTATGGGGTCACACAGAGTTGGACACAACTGAAGTGACTTAGCAGCAGTAGCAGCAGCAGAAAGCCTCAGATATATAGCAAATCAGAAAGAAGAGCAAACTAAGTGGATGTGTGCATGCTAGGACACTTGAGTCATGCCTGACTCTGCAACGCCATGGATTGTAGGCAGCCAGCCACCTCTGTCCATGGGATTCTCCAGGCAAAAATACTGCAGTGCGTTGCCCTACCCTCCTTCAGGGGATCTTTCTGACCCAGGGATCAAACCCACATCTCTTATGACTCCTGCATTGACAGGCAATTCTTTACCACTAGTGCCGCCTGGGAAGCCCAAACTGAGTGAGGAAGGGACCCAAAGTGGAAAACTCAAAGCAGGTAAAACACCCACCACCTGCCACAGACACTCCAGGTCTAACCCCTCACTGAAATTATACCCTCTGGGCTCTATTTGATGGCAGGAACTTCTAGGTCTTATTGTGCTCTGCACCTTCTGGATGCCTGCTGTTTTAAAGGTAAGTTTCTTTATCAAATCCAAAAAGTTTAGCAAGCAAAAATCTAGACTAGTTTCTTTATCTTTTTCCCTATATTCTCTTGAGTGCAAACTCCTAAGGCATTTTCCCCCTTAATTCTTATTACATTAGGATACACTGAACATAAAACTTTTTTTCCACATTCACTCTACCATATGAAAAATAATTGTTAGTGAAAAAGTTATGATGTCAATCTCTCTTTAAGTAACCGCCCCACAGAATTATAATGGCCCTTTATTTCAAATAGTGCAGACATCATATACATATAATTTAATAGAAACCATTTCAGTTCAAGGGTACCCTGCTGCAGTTATGAAAAGAGACCACCCTTATAGAGGTCTCTTTACACTCCAGTGGTTTCATTGTCAGAATTATATAATAGGATAAAAGTTGGGTGGAAAGAGAGGGTCAGTAGGGGAAGAAGTGGGAGGGAGTAAGGCAGGTGGCTATACCAGGACTTCTCAGTTCGTAATAAAACACTACAAAATTCTCATTTTCCTCCAGATCCTATAATTAGCAAAGCTCCCAAAGGTCTGCAGATTCTAGACCCTTGTAGATAGGAAGGTTTAGAAAAGAACGCAACCAAAAAATGGAGTTCATATGCCAAGAAGCTGTTGTCACAGCAGCTTTCCAAACTGCTCATTCCCTTCCTGCTTCTCTCCCACATGCCTTCTCAGCCCCTTCTCCCTGTGTCTTGTTCTTTTCCTACAAAGTGTGGCTACAACACAGCTCCCAGTGTCTGCCCCTGCAGACTCACATCAAATCTGCTCTCCTCTGTGTCCTTTTTCCATTTCTCAAACTAGCTGTTGGAAGAGTTAGAGATCAATATAAAAGTCTTTTAACTAAACCACTCAGAGGTGAGGAAAAAGTTGGAACAATAACTTGAAAAACATTTTAAGATGGTTTCCGCTCTCTCTAAATACAACTGTTATACTGTTTTCTACATCTTTCATTGCTCTAAAGTAGAATGAATTGTCTTAGTTTTATTTTTTTTCTTCTCTCACTTCTCCTTATTCTCTTCTTCCTCCTCAATCTTTTTGCTAACTTGAATATAACTTTTCATCTTTGGCAGGTTCTGTTTTCTAAATTATGCCTTGACTACATTTTTCTGACCAAAGAACTCTGTTTACATCTTTCTATTCCCTTGCTCCAAACTGCATTTTTACTAATTAAAGGAGAATTCTGATTACCTCTTTTCATATATATGATACATTTTACTCCTGTTAGAGTAAACAGTCAATTCTTATTTGCAGTAGTTATATTCTATTAAGTCACTGTGAACAATGAATCAGTGAATACTGAAACACTGTTCTTAGGGAAATACAGAGGTAGGTTCCTGCAAGGCTCTAGTCACAATATTTTCATCAACTAATCACTACATGTGCTATGCTTAGTCGCTCTGTCGTGTCCAACTCTTTGAGACCCCACCAATTGTAGCCCCCAGGATCCTCTATCCATGGGGATTCTCTGAGGCAAAAATACTGTGTGAGTTGCCATATCTTCCTCCAGGGGATCTTCCCAACCCAGGGGTTGAACCCAGGTCTCCCACATTGCCAGCAGATTCTTTACCAGCTGAGCTACCAGGGAAGCCATAATCTTGTTTGCATGTGTTTAAAGACATCTTATCTACTATATATAGTTTATTCATTAGTACTGAAATCTGGAGCAACAGCAGTGTAACTTACTATTGCACAAAGTTTGTCTAACACCTGCATTTTGTCCATAAGTGTCACCACAGCTTTCTTGAACACTAGCATTTCAGAACCATGCATGCACTCTTTTAACAAAATCACCACCGAAAGAACAAAATGTGAAAATTGTAACACTAAACAGATCAGGAAAAGGATATTTGTTGACAATAAGAGAGCTCAAATAAGAAGGCAGAGTATCCATTTTTTCAACCTCAACTAGGAATGTGTGAATCACACGCAAATTTTGCCATTCTGCACATGCCCACAAATGACCACCAAAGCATTGGGGGGGTGCAGGGTATAAATTTTGGTTTACAAGTAATTTTTAGCAAGTAAGTGAATTTACAGATAATATTAAACAAGCATATTTCTATTTTTGTCTCACTTGAAATTTTGGCTCATCAACTTATGGATCAACACTGAGTTCAGTTCAGTTCAGTTGCTCAGTCATGTCTGACTCTTTGCTACCCCATGAATCACAGCATGCCAGGCCTCCCTGTCCATCACCAAATCCCGGAGTTCACTCACACTCATGTTCATCGAGTCCGTGATGCCATCCAGCCATCTCATCCTCGGTCGTCCCCTTCTCCTCCTGCCCCCAATCCCTCCCAGCATCAAAGTCTTTTCCAGTGAGTCAACTCTTCACATGAGGTGGCCAAAGTACTGGAGTTTCAGCTTTAGCATCATTCCTTCCAAAGAACACCCAGGGCTGATCTCCTTCAGAATGGACTGATTGGATCTCCTTGCAGTCCAAGGGACTCTCAAGAATCTTCTCCAACACCACAATTCAAAAGCATCAATTCTTCAGCGCTCAGCTTTCTTCCTAGTCCAACTCTCACATCCATACATGACTACTGGAAAAACCATATCCTTGACTAGATGGACCTTAATTAGAGGTAAATAATTGAATAATTACTTGTGGTTCATTTTCTTAGCTAAAGGCTTTTCATGAAAAATTAAGAGATAATTTAGTCTATTATTGCAAGACAGTAGCTGCCACTGAGTACTACAGAGATCTGTTGTTGTTGCTATTGTTTTTCTTTCAAAAGGATAAAGAGAGATTAAGAGTGTAAACAGGGGCTACCAGAAGCAGAAGTAGGGGTCTTGAAATGAGAAGCACCGAAGTGTTAGTTCCAGTGAATCCCTGAGACAAATGGACCAGCACCCGAGGAATATTTGTTATGGTAAGGAAAGCAAACAAATGAATTTAAACACAAGGACAGAAGGAGGGTCAAATGGAGCAAAACTATTACAATGTGGCCAGATAATAGGAAGTTCTGAGTTATGAAAAAAAAAATCTGCTGAGCAGAAATTTTTGCAGAGCTTTTACCTAGGACCATATGCTGGGCATAATGGTAAAGAATGTTTGCCTTGCAGGCCAGGCATATCAATGCGGGAAAGACTGGGACAAGAGAGGACCAACAGAAGCCCACTAAAGCAACCTAGAAAAATAAAGCTGAGAAAAACAAACTATCAGAGCAATCTGTGAAAGCCATTTGGGGAATTAGTAAGTATTTTTGAATTAATTTAAGAGGTAGGCAAAAATAGATTCATTTAAAATGATTTTTACATTTGGAATTAGTTGAATAGAGAAATGGCCACAGCACTGAAAGAAGCACAGGAAACTGAGAGGAGCCTTGAGAAGAGCTAAGGATCAGAAGTAACCTAACTCATGGATGTATTCAATAACAGTATCCACGAGACATGATTTTTCTCCTAACTTTAGTGATACAAAACATTTTCTGTGTTTACAGAGGAGTATGTTGTATAGTAGATTTAAAGAGGCTAATGATTATTATTTGGTACTTATTCAAATACTTCCTTTTAAAAATTCTATCCATTTGCATTACCACTGTCACTTGGATCACCTCAAAAGTCTTCTGTTCTCCATACTGGCCATGTATATGGATATTTGAAGTGAATTATCAAGCACCTCTGGTCTCCTGTTCCAAAGGTAAATATTTCTGACTTCTTTAGCCTCATCAAATAAATCCCAGGCCCTTCATCATTCTAGGCCTTTTCCTCTGGATGTACCCCAGTCTAGCAGCATAAATCTATGTCGCTCAGAAATTAACATCAGTTAGGAGAAACACTAAGATGAATGTTGGGTATAGCAGAATTATTTTGCTTTTGAAATACAATGATTTTTGATGCCTAAGACCCAGACAAATATCAAGAGGGGAAACAAAGTCAACTCCCACCTGCCTGCACTTACCCTGTACTTGGGTAACTAGACCTTAGAATCGAAATCCAGAGTTTTACACAGCAGACAGAGGACCAGAAACTATGCTCTGATAACGCCTGATGTTAAACAACAAGAGAAGTAGGACACTGGAAAAGCAGAACAAGCAGAGCAAATGGAGAGATGATGGGAGAGAAAAGAGAGAGAGCCAGAACTGCTAAAGGATCAACAAGTTAAGTGAAACAAGTTTCAAAATGAAAGACAATAAAGTACATCAAAAGAAGAGTGTTTAAAAATTGGACGACTGAAGAAAAGGCTTTCATGTTTGGCAATAACATGGCTGGTCTTGCAGAAAGCAATCTCTGAAGCATGCTAGGGAGGGAGTTAGATTTTAGGGATTAGGAAGAAGTTAATAAAGGAGTCACACAAAGTCCAGAAATCACACAAGGGGGAAATTAAAGAAAGTATGTAAATCCAACAGTAGCTAGACGCATCATATGTTTTCACTTAGGTCATGTTCTCTAACTTGATGCCATTTGTAATTCTCTCAGGGCATTTCAGATTCTGAATCTCCAATACAAAAATGAATCAAAAACAAAAATCTTACTCAGGCAATATTATAATTACATCTGCAAACAAAAGCAAAATATTAATTATTTTTAAATAAATACGCAAGAGGACATGAACCCCACCCCCATTCTGCCAATTACCTTGTGAACTCACAATAGAGTGTGGTTTCAATTACAAAACACCACCATTCTTGGAAATGCTTAAGAAGTTGCAGAGATATATTGGGGTTAGTTATTTTTAAATGTCTCCTTAAAATAAACTATTATTGTATGATGATATAACTCTAGGACTTGTGGATTTTCAAAGAAAAATTAAGGAAAAGTATTTATTTGAATGGAGAAGGCAATGGCAACCCACTCCAGTACTTGTGCCTGGAAAATCCCATGGGCAGAGGAGCCTGGTAGGCTGCAGTCCATGGGGTCGCAAAGAGTCAGACACAGCTGAGCGACTTCACTTCCATTTTTCACTTTCATGCATTGGAGAAGGAAATGGCAACCCACTCCAGTACTCTTGCCTGGAAAACCCCATGGGCAGAGAGGAGCCTGGTAGGCTGCAGTCCGTGGGGTCGCTACAAGTTGGACATGACTGAGCGACTTCACTTTCACTTTTCACTTTCCTGCATTGGAGAAGGAAATGGCAACCCACTCCAGTGTTCTTGCCCGGAGAATCCCGGGGATGGAGGAGCCTGGTGGGCTGCCATCTATGGGGTCGCACAGAGTCGGACACGACTGAGGTGACTTCTGGCCTCAGATTCACTGTTGTTTCAATGTTTTTATATTTCAAGCACATGCTAATATCTAATGTATAACTTGTCAGAAGACACAAAAAGCTTACACTAATATTGTCAGGACCATACCCACTCCTTTTAAATACAATTCTAAAATTAAACTGGCAAAGTCTTCGCTTTTCCCATAAATTACTTAAAATGAAAAATAAAAAAGAATTTTCAGTGGGAAACTTAATGTACTTCTGTTGAGAATACAAACTGATAAAATTGTATTAGGGAGCAATTTGGTAGAAGGTAGGTTATGACCAACCTAGATAGTATATTGAAAAGCAGAGACATTACTTTGCCAACAAAGGTCCGTTTAGTCAAGGCTATGGTTTTTCCAGTGGTCATGTACAGATGTGAAAGTTGGACTGTGAAGAAAGCTGAGTGCTGAAGAACTGCTGCTTTTGAACTGTGGTGTTGGACAAGACTCTTGAGAGTCCCTTGGACTGCAAGGAGATCCAACCAGTCCATTCTGAAGGAGATCAGCCCTGGGTGTTCTTTGGAGGGAATGATGCTAAAGCTGAAACTCCAGTACTTTGGCCACCTCGTGAGAAGAATGGACTCATTGGAAAAGTCTGATGCTGGGAGGGATTGGGGGCAGGAGGAGAAGGGGACAACCGAGGATGAGATGGCTGGATGGCATCACCGACTCGATGGATATAAGTTCGAGTAAACTCCAGGAGTTAGTGATGGACAGGGAGGCCTGGCGTGCTGCGATTCATGGGGTAGCAAAGAGCCGGACACTACTGAGCGACTGAACTGAACTGAGGTTGATTATGCTTATATACAGCCTCTGTCCAATTATTCCACCTCTGAGTGGGTACTTCAGAGAAATGCTCACAGATGCACAAGTGGTAATGAATGAATGCTTTTGCTTCAGAGCTGCTATGATAGTGGAGCATCAAGAGTAACCTAGATGTTCAAATCTGGGAGCTTGATAAGTCAAATGAGGTGGATGTGTATAATACGCAATACCACAGAGCAGCAGGAAGCAAAGAAACAGATATGTTTGTTGATATTGCTAATACGAATACCTTTCAACAAAATAGCTGAGTAAAAAAAAATAGTAAAAGAATAAAATCTACACTGCAGTATCATTTAAGAAAATAAAACACACAGATATATAAATTATTATGGTATATCTCCCCAGGCTACAGAGGGTGTGAAGGAAATACAAGAGAGGATGGGAGATGAAAGAAACAATAAAATCTAATTAAAAAGAAAAAAAACCAAACACAATAAACTTAGAATGATACTTAAATCAATGCTGCAACTAGTTAAAACTCCAGGAATTCTGAAGTCACTGTAGGGGACAAAATGTTTAGTAATATGTTAAAATGGGAGTAAGCAGAAAAGAGAAAGATATAGACAAAATGCATTTTTTATTACCCCCTAAAATACTTCTTGTTGCTCTCAGGGAAACAGAAACATTATATATTACGTACATGATAAGTTATGAGTAAGCAAATATATCATGAATGCAAACAATGCTTATTTACTTTGGCAAATAGCCAAAACAGGGATTTTTCTTTATAGGAGTATGTAGCTATTATAACCATTTGATACTAGATTAAGTGGCTTTGTAGAATCCCATATTACAAGTCTAGACCAAACACCTGACAACATTATGATGCCTTCGATGAAGAGTAGCACAACTGTGGCTCCTTAGTCTCCAGCATCTTAGAATCTTGGAATCTTAAATCTCCAAACTTTGGTACATCATATCAGAAGTAGCAATCACATTTTCCTAATTTTTCAGAAAAACTTTCAACATTTATTTCTCCTGATATGTAAAGAAAACAACAAGGTTTGCATTTCAAAAAGCTGATTATGCTTAGTTATAGCTTATTATGCTGGTTAGAAAGACTAAATTCTAGGAACAAAAACATATAACACCATTCGTACTCACAATCTATGCCAAGCACCATGCTTGGCAACATTAACATTTACTCAGTAACTACTGTGAGGCACCCTTGTGTTTACAATATCACTTTGTCTTCTTAATAATTCAATAAAAAGGTTAGCATTAGAAATAATTTATGAAGGAAAAAACAAGGCATGGGGAGATCAAGTAATTTTCAATTGTAACACAGCTAAAATTTGGCAAACTAGCCCTTAACCATGGTGGGTACATATCTCCACCCTATTATATGATGCCCTGTGATTGATCACTTGAATACCAACTCAATTCCTTTTTGAATCTTTATCATTTTTGTTCCTTAATACAGTGGCAAAGTGAGCCAATCCCCTAGTCCTGCCAGCATACTCCTTTCCATTAAACCAGAAGAAGTTTAAACTCTTAAAACAGAAGAGCTTACTAACTCACATATTTTCAACACACAACACAACAGAAGTTAGCAAAGTTTAACTTTCTGAAAATGAACTGATGTTAACACACACTGACTTCTAAAACATAGAAGTACTGCATTGCTGCCAAGACCAGGGTAACAGGATACCAGCACTTAGATTACTAGGACATATTTCATTAGCAGGGATATAAGATCAAGATTTACACAGGCTCCTTCTCTACAATCAGGAAATTACATTTCCTTGCTTAGAACAGTTACAACTGATAAGATTCTTTTTGCTCACTGCCTCACTTATGCTCTGTTGTTCACAATCAATTAGCTGAAATCAGGCAAATCCATTTAAGATCAGTCAGGGTGAATATAGGACTTCCCTGGTAGCTCAGACAGTAAAGCATCTGCTTACAACGCAGAGGACCCGGGTTGATTCCCTGGGTTTGGAAGATCCTCTGGAGAGAAAATGGCAACCCACCCCAGTACTCTTGCCTGGAAAATCCCACGGACAGAGGAGCATGGTAGGCTACAGTCCATGGGGTCGCAAAGAGTTGGACACGACTGAGCGACATCACTCACTCACAGTGAATATAGCCCTGGTTGCTATCTCTTCTTCTGTCAATTTTTAAGGGTGCTATGAATTACCTCTAGACCTATGTTTACTTTCCAAAAGGTTGGGAGTGAATGTATTTTTCTTACACTACATATTATATTTTTATGACATTTATTTATTCAATTGACAGATTCAAGAAGATTGTACCATTATAATATCCATAATATCAACTAACCTGAGTAGAACAACACACTTGGGTATGGGATTAGAACTGTGAGCATGCTGGAAAAATCCTGAACAGAAGATGGCAATCAAATTAAAATATAAATATAAATATAAATATATATATATATATATATATATAGTGTAAGCTCAAGTATAAAAGAACAGATCCTATGAATACATCATAAAGAATTCCCATGAAAAAAATGGGACAAATAGCCAATATCAACACAACTGTAGTAGAATAGTTCTCTCCATATCTAGAATCTGTTTGGAAAACCTTCTGAGCATCTTTTTGTATATATCTCCTAGCTCTTTCATAGTCCTTCCTATGACTTGTTAACTTTTTCAATTTAAGGTTATTTTACCAAGATCCAGGCAGTACCTTTGGAAATCAAGACAAATATCTTCTAACAGTATTACATCTAGTGTTGGATCAGAGGCTATAAAAATGCAGGAGATATGCCAAATGCTGAACTCATAGAAGTTTCTTTGCCAAAATCCAAATGAAAAAGTTAGACAGAAAAATAATCCATGGCACGCCCTCTGAGTAATCTCCCTTAAAGAAAAACAATTTCTTTGCACGGGAAATTTAATGCTGTCAATCTTTTAAACTTTAATCTTCACTTTCTACTTATGGAACTACTATTAAAATGAACAGCAACAATACAAGAATCAGGAAACTTACTCATTTAATAGATAAGCTTGCTCTGTTAAATATATATTAATTTATATCTCAACATTTTAGTCTCATACATGTCATTAAGAAAATTAAGCAGAAACAAACTAACATTTGTAGGTGCTACAAATGATATAAATGTATTTTAATTAATGTAGTTAGCATGGATATTACCTAAGAGTTGAACAAACATCTTAATGTAGAAGCAATTGGCATTTTACCAAAATTTTGTTGTGGAAAAGAGAGCTAGGTGATAGTAAATAGACTACAGAGCTGAATCTTTAAGCAAATAATTTAAAGTTTATAAAATCTGGAAGTCAAATATAGGAATTAACTGACTATAAACTCCAAGGTCTGCAAGATACTATAAAATTTTAAAAAATAGTTTGATTTAAAAAATTTTATTAAAAAAAAACTTGGTAAGAATAGGGCTTTTTTCTGTATGCCATCAATAAATTATCTTTGTTGCTTTCTTTTAAAATTAATCTTTATTTTTACTTAAAAATCATCCTTATCAAACTGATAACTTTATTAAACTTATCATACTTATCAAACTGATAACCTTGGTATGGATGTGGGAATTGGACTATAAAGAAAGCTGAGCACCAAAGAATCAATGCTTTTGATCTGTGGTGTTGGAGAAGACTCTTGAGAGTCCCTTGGACTGCAAGGAGATCCAACCAGTCCATTGTAAAGGAAATCAGTCCTAAATATTCATTGGAAGGACTGATGCTGAAGCTGAAACTCCTATACTTTGGCAACCTGATGCAAAGAACTGACTCATTGGAAAAGACCTTGATGCTGGGAAAGATTGAAGGAGGGAGGAGAAAGGAGGGAGGACGACAGAGGATGAGATGGTCAGATGGCATCACTGACACGATGGATGTGGGTTTGAGTAGGCTCTGGGAGTTGGTGATGAACAGGGAAGCCTGATGTGCTGCAGTCCATGGGGTCACAAAGAGTTGGACACGACCGACTGACTGAACCAAATCTTAGAAAATGATTTTAAAAGTACTTTCACCAAGATTTGTGCTTAACTGACCAGATATATACCAAGTGGATCCAATACAACTTAAAGATACATAGCCCTTTCTGAGTATTTTGGAGGACTGTGTTTTAATTACATAGGTGTATGTGTGTGTTTCAATTCATGTATCTCTGGCTCATATGGCAGAGATTACTAGTTGCTCCTAGTGTCATTCTCTTCTTTCTCCTTTAATAATAGCATCTCAAAACTTTAGCAGACATATGACCATTCCAATAAAAATAAAATAAAATAAAATAAAAACTCCAATAAAAAGACATGTCTTAACCTCAAGAGTATATACTCCTTTATACCCACACTCAAATTCTAGAACTTGGGTCTAAAGAAATAACCATGGATACGGGGCAAAGATTTAGCTATGGGAACAATCATTGCATATTGTTTATAATACTGAAAAATTGGAAAAAAATAACCTCAACATGGAAAATGATTTTTATATAAACTTTCACTTTTCACTTTCATACACTGGAGAAGGAAATGGCAGCCCACTCCAGTGTTCTTGCTTGAGAATCCCAGGGACAGGGGAGCCTGGTGGGCTGCCGTCTATGGGGTCGCACAGAGTCGGACACGACTGAAGTGACTTAGCAGCATGGAACTTCAATTCAGTGGACAACTAGCAATCCTTTAAATGTTGTAACAGAATGTTAATGACATAGAAAGATGTTGACTGTGTAAATAGTAGAAAACTGTGAAAAGCAATTACAAAAACATGGCCTGAATCTAAAACATGGGCCTAATTTTACCTAAAGAAAATGTTGCAGAGAAGAAGGCAATTCTGACTCCATGTTGGAACTGTTTCTTTCACTTGCTTTTCATTGCTTTTGTTATTATAATCATACACAATGGCCTGCCTCAGAGAATCCTGAATCCTCTCTGCCTGACTGTTAAACTAAAGTGCTTTTGTTCAGAACCTTGTCCACCTGTAAATGGCAGGAAGGAAGGAATGAACACATCCCCTGCCTGAGGCTTGCCATTCTAGGAGATGTTTGCAAGATCAATGGCTTTTCTAGTTGGCTTCCTCACCTCCCACCATCTCTGATCTAAAAACAACCTGGCATCCAGACCCTGAGAAGACGATTATTTTGAGGTGCTAGCCTACCATGTTCTTGGTCAGCTGCTTTCTGAATCATTTTCCTTGCCTCAACACCTCCTCTTTCAGATTCACTGGCCTGTTGTGCAGCAAGCAGAGTGAACCTGGACTCAGTAACAGAAGGGCTAAAGAGGACATGTGAGTGTGTAGAGTAAAGCATGAAAAGATGACTAAAATGTTTGAAATGTGAAAAAGACGACCTTGTCGAATTTCTTTAGAGCCCAGGGTTGCCATGTGACCAAGGTTTAGCCAACAGCTTGGAAGTGGTAATAACACAGAAGCAGTGAGTGCAATTTCCGGGGTCACCATGAGAGGAAAGGGGTACACTCTTCTCTTGTTTCCCTTGATTGTGTTAACTGGACTGTAGACGAAATGGCTGCAGTTAGAGAAACCATCTATGCACAGTGGAGCAAAATGTTAAGACCGTTAGTTTATAGCCCACTTTCAGCTTATTGCTGTGAGAGAAACACAGAGTTCTGGCCTAGTGCGTTGACTGCTCACAGTGTACTCAGCAACACAGCTCCCTTTATCTTATTCAGCTATTGTAACTTTGACTTCTCTACTTGGAGTCAAAAAAAATTCTCATTAAAACCAAAGTATGCTGATATGAGTCATCTGGAAATATCTGAATTGCAGCAAATTTATATTTTAGATCATGGGAAATAACTAGGAGATGTAGATATTTTCCATAATATCTATAAAGTTGGCACTGGTACCTTGAAGGAATTAATGTTTCAAAAGACTCTGAACCTTACCATCTCTCTCTGATGCAGGCGAAATGATAAAACTGACAATTATTACCTGGAACCACACTCACTTTCTTTACCAGCTCTATCACTCTGTCCTCAGGTCCCCAAACTCTCTCTCTATCCTTAACCCATGTACTAAGCAGACTTATAATTAAATGGTGGTGGTTGTTGGTAGTGTGCTTTTTCCCCACTTTAAATTACTGGAAGCATATAGCATAGCCCTAGCTCAGCAGTTCTCTGTTTTTCCCCAGCTTCTACTAGGCTTTTTCATTTATTCCACCTTTTCCTCCCATAATAAGGAAAGGGAAGGACTTCCTGGTGGTCCAGTGGCTAAGACTCTGAGCTCCCAATGGAGGAGGCCTAGATTCAATCTTTGGTCAGGGAACTAGATTTCACAAACAGTAACTAAGAGTGTGCACGCCACAAATAATGATCCTGCATCCCACAACTAAAAGACCACACATGCTGCAAGGATTATCAAAGATCCTGAAAGTGGCAACTAACACCTGGCACAGCCAAATGAATAAATATATACATAAATATTTTTAAAAGAAAGAAAGGAAATAGTAGAGCTATTAGGATCCACAGAGATCAAGTAAGTCATTACTGATGTAAAGTGAAACTAGAAATGTCAAATCAGCCAAAGCCAATGAGTAAATATTCAGCAACACCTGGATTAGAAGTCTTCTCTCTGGAGAGTGAAACCACTGCTATCTTACCTTTGCTAGACAGATGCCCATTGTCCAGCTGTGTCCTGTCCTGTCCTCCTGTCAATCCTGTCTTTTTCTGTCCTTCTATATTTCTGTCCTGTGATAAAGACAGAGAAAGTGTTTAAGGGTAGAAAAGAAAGAGAGTATATTCATGAGCTAGCGGCACATCTGTAAAATGTTTTGTATTTTTTATTATCCCCTTAATTGAATCTCTTCAAATAATTAGACTTCCATTTTCTTTCTTTTTTAATACTTTATTCTACGTTACAATACTGTATTTGTTTTGCCATACATTGACATGAATCAGCCACAGTTGTACACGATCTCCCAATGTCGAAGCCCCTCCCACCTCCCACTCCATATCATCTCCCTGGATCAGACTTTCATTTTCAAGAGACTAATTTTCGTGAATCTGTTTCTGCAGAATCCTGAAATGTCCCACCACAGTAGAGCGCTCTCTTCCCAACCCCATCCCAAGTATCCTGTATTCTCTCTCAGTAACTGGTAGTATACCTAAGAGAGAAATCTGAACATCACCCTTTGCTTCCCTCTGTAGCTTACCCTTCATATTCAGTTAATGTGATTCGCTTCAGCTCATGTCTGATTCTTTGCAACCCTATGGACTGTAGTCCACCAGACTCCTCTCTGTCTATGGGATTCTCCAGGCAAGAATACTGGAGTGGGTTGCCATTTCATCCTCCAAGGGATTTTCCCAACCCAGGGATTGAACCTGCATCACTTACATCTCCTGCACTGGCAGGCAGGTTCTTTACCACTAGCGCCACCTTGGAGGCCTCATTTAGTTAACAACTACTATCAATTCGCAGTTCAGTTCAGTTGCTTAGTTGTGTCCAACTCTTTGTGACTCCATGGACTGCAGCATGCCAGTCTTCTGGCCATCACCAACTCCTGGAGGTTGCTCAGACTCATGTCCATTGCATCAGTGATGCCATCCAACCATCTCATCCTCTGTCGTCCCCTTCTCCTCTTGCCTTCAATTTTTCCCAGCATCAGGGTCTTTTCCAATGAGTCAGCTCTTTACATCAGGGCCAAAGTATAGGAGTTTCAGCTTCAGCATCAGTCCTTCCAGTGAATATTCAGGACTGATTTCCTTGCTGTTCAAGGGACTCTCAAGAGTCTTCTCCAACACCACAGTTCAAAAGCATCAATTCCACAAGATAGTTATTTCTTAAAGCAACTCATCTCCATCACTATCCCTGCTCACTTAGTCCTTCCTTAGGCTACAGAAGCAACTTTCTTAATGGCCTCCAATTCTCTAGTTCTATCTGTATTGAATCCCTTCTCTACCTTTCAGCGAGCGGAGTCATTCTAAAAAGCAAATCTAGTCACAGCTACATTAACTCCTTCATAGACTGCCCTAAACTTTAGGATATCAGGCCCTGTGTCATCCAGCCCTGCATGGAACTTCTCTTAAGTATCATCTTTGACTCATTTCTCTACCATTCTACTCTGCAGCCTTCTCTATTACTTCAGGGTCTTAAATGTGACGTGTTATTCTTTTGATATATGTTGTAACTGTCAGGCTTAAAATAAATTATAATCAATCCTTTAAAATCATCTCTGTGAGTCTCCAGTTTTAGCCCAGTGCATATTTCTTGTATTCCAAAAGTATCTTGTTCATGCTGGTATGATAGCATCACCATAATGTAACACATAAGATGCAAAGGTTCAGACTCTTTCCTTCTCTATTGGAAGCAGCTTAAAGAAGAAATTATGTATTCATCCTTTGATTACAAGTAACTAGCAAATGGATAATACATGATAAATATTCAATAGCAATTGCTTGAATTAATGAAAAACAAATACATTAACAAAGACCAAAATTTGTGCTTCTAGCCTGGACACAATCAATAACTGAATATCTTAATCAACCTTAACCTTGCAATGAACTAGCAACTTCAGCCTAAGCTGCCTATGGCACATACACCACTATGAATGAATACACACACACACAAGATATAAATAAAGATAACTAAACAGTAACATCTTTTCCAGAGTTTAGATTTCCTTCCTCTAATTGATATCATAGACCATTCTTTTCATGACAAATGACAAATAGTAGTTCAAGAGGACGAGCTGCTCTAACATTAAAACTAACCAATCACAGTGTCCATCCAACTTGTGTCCAACTTTACAGAGCTAATCTCTAGCTCTCCCAAAATAAAAACATGATAAATTAACACCTGCCAACAAAGTTATCCAAAGTGCCCAAACAGATTGAATAGAAACATTATCTGAGATATCTCCCAACTCCACACCTAATTTAAAAGGAAGAAAATATTTGGGAATGGAGGGACAGACATGATTAGGCACTTTTTCGAGATGGCATCTGGACATAGTATTACTATAACTACAGCAGATATAAAGGCTAATTACATTAAAATATCTCCAGTTACAAGACAGAAAAAGGAAATAGAGAAACAAGTTTGCCAATGAGAGTGAAAAATTTTAGGCTGATAATTGGATTACAGAGTTCTAAGTTTTATTATAGCAATAGAATGCTATGTGGAAATGTTCACTTTTCCCATATTTCGGCTGCTGAAATGTATGCATACCAGTGATCCTATTGAAATTGCTTTGTATAGACTCCTAACTACCTATTAATCTCAACAAAAAGAAACATTAAAAAATGCCAAAAGCCTTTAAGAATTCCAGCTGTCTACTCTCCGCCTAGAGTGGTTTTACAATGTGCTAATGTGACCCTACTAAAAATATATAATAAACAACTGAAGCTAGAAATAAACTGCCTTTTTCTGAAAACTAATTATTTTTAAGAAGTTTGTATTACCAGTTCAAGTTGTCATGATATCTTAATATATCTTTTTATAAAAAGAAAAAAGAGCAATATAGTCTTTCTCATGGTAAGTGGTGTTAATAGCTTGTTGCAGAGATCCTAGTGCAAGAGATTCTTGCTTAAACTTTTATGGATTGAAACTATTGCTACTGCTAGAAGCAGTATTGTCAACCAGTTTTCCTTGCCTGAATCTAAACTTTACTCATATTATCTCCATAAACTAATGGAGTTACCTTTTCTACTATGCAGACTATTTTTAACATGTTTCCAGGCACTAGAACTATGGCAAATATCATGGAAGAACTTACTGGGGAAAAGATTTTGAGTCAAAGAGATGCAGACTAGCTGACTTCACATAGAAAATTAGGAAGGAAAGCTATAACCTTAATTATGATAGTAAAGATATAATTTTTTTTCATGAAACCATCAAAATTTTGTAAAAGAGTTTGGAAAGACACAGAATAAGGGAATCCACCACCATTGGGAAGTCAGTGGTCATGTTAGATTTATTTCCTGAGGATTTTTACTCCAGTATCTGTACCATTTTGTGGTATTATGGTCAATATTTCACGACTAATGCATCAATCCTATATCATTCATTTTACAACTTTTCTAGAGACTAGTTGTTAAAGTCAGCTGGGGTTTCAAGAGCAAGTTAATTTAGTTAGGCACAAAACAAAAGAACAGAGTGATGTAGTTTTACATAATTAAAAGTTTTACTTTTAAAAAGTAAATGAAAATCTAACAGTCAAACCATTTTTTGTCCTATAACATTTCTTGTTCTATAACAATTTTATGGGCATAGCTCAAGCTGACCTTTAAAATCATATTACTATTAAGATTAAATAAGGCACTCTCTGAAATTGATGGTCATGGTATTAATATAATGTGAAATGGAATATGGAATCTACCTAAATTCATCCTTTATCAGAAGCAACACAGTATTTGGACACTAATCATATGTGTAGGCAAGAGATTCAGTTAAATGCTATTATTAAACACAATTTACTGGAATGAAATATTTCACACCAGTAACCATTGCAAATAATAGGTAGGGATCCTTTTGCACATTCTCTGAGCAGATCAATTTCACTACCTTTGATACATAAATGGTATGTATTTTATAAAATATAGAAAGTATTTATGATCTGATTAGTTATTAGGCCTCCTCTACTTTAATTGTTCAAGTGATATTTTTTTCTTTTTGGCCAATGTGAGGTCATACATTTGGCACCTACATTTAAAACTTTTTGAATTTTGTTATATTAGTACATCAATGGATCTCAAAAGACCACTGACAATTAGATACCAACTGGCAGGAAGGTTAGCAAAGAATTCTCACAAATCTAATATGCTTTCTTAATTATACAACATCATCATTTTAAACAAGTTTTAGCAGTACAAACTATTTTTGGAATCATTACTTAATATTAACTGCTGTCTTAATGACTCTTCCCAAATGAAAAATGCATAAAATACATATGCATGCTTGATTTTCCATGGAAAGAGAAACTTACTAGTTATCATTAAGAATCAAGAATCAAAAATAAAGTTGATTAATTACAAATGACAATGAGTGGGCAATATAGCCTAATAAAAATATTCCAATAAGTAATAACATCAGCCTGGGAAACTAATTTTTGTTTCGAAATTGACCTTGAGCAGCTCAATTTTGAGTCTTTGAGCATTACCTATAAACATATGTAATATTATTTTCATTTCTTTGGCTTGCAGAATAGACATAAAAATATGAGAATATATATTCAGTAGTGCTACCTTGAGAATTTAAAGTGGTAAATCTGTCAGAACTGGTTAAATGATGAATAAACCATCACAATAAAATTTTTTTAAAAATCTGAAGTATGATACTAAAAAATTCTGAATAAATCCCCATTTAATATTTACTAGTACTTTATCCTCAAAATAAATTTGAGAAACTTTTCATTAATCTGAAAGAGAATTCTATAGCTCTTCCTTTAAATTTGTGGAGGTCACAAATGGTGGAACTTCCCATGAAAACAGGACAAACTGAATCTCCCTTCCAAAGTTCATGTACTTTTAATATTTATTTTCTAAATGAAGGATAATTGCATTACAGTATTGTGTTGGTTTCTGCCAAACATTAGCATGAATCAGCCACAGGTATACATATGTTCTCTCCCTCTTGAACCTCCCCCAACTTCCCTCTCCATCCCACCTCTCTAGGTTGTTACAGAGCCTAGGTTTGAGTTCCATGAGTCATTTGCCAATTCCCATTGGCTATCTATTTCACATATGGTAACGTGTGCTTCCATGTTACTCTTTCCATACATCCCATCTTCTCCTTCCTCCCCCTCCAGCCATGTCCATATTATTTCAAAGTGCTTAGAGATACACTAGCGCTCATCTAAGGCTCCCATTGGGCCCAGATTAAGAAATATTACTCTATAGACACCCTAAGAATGGCAGAAAATACTTCCAAATGAAGCAATTGACAACGGATTAATCTCTAAAATATATAAACAGCTCATGGAGCTCAATTTTTAAAAAGATCAAAAACTGAGCAGATCTAAGTAGACATTTCTCCAAAGAGAGACAAATGGCCAAAGATCTCACCATCACTAATTATCAGAGAAATGCAATCAAAACGACAATGAGGTATCACCTCACACTGATCAAAATGACCATCACCCAAAAATATACAAACAATAATGCTGAATAGGGTGTAGACAAATAGGACTCCTCTACACTGTTGTGGAAATGTAAATTGTTACAGCCACTATGGAAAAGAGTATGGAGATTCCTTATAAAACTAAAAACAGAACTACCATATGACACAACAATCCCACTCCTGGGCATATACACAGAGAAAAACAGAATGTGAAAAGACACAAGCACTCCAATGTTTATCACAGCACTATTTACAATAGCCAGGACATGACTATCATAACAGAGGAATGGATAAAGAAGAAAAGATGTGGTGTTTGTGTATATCTATATATACACACCTATAATCCCTGGTGGCTCAGAGGTTAAAGTGCCTGCCTTCAATGCAGGAGACCCGGGCTCGATCCCTGGGTCAGGAAGATCCTCTGGAGAAGGAAATGGCAATCCACTCCAGTATTCTTGCCTGGAGAATCCTATGGGCAGAGAAGCCTAGTAGGTTACAGTCCACGGGGTCGCAAAGAGTCGGATATGACTGAGTGACTTCACCTCACCTCACCTCATATATACACACACATGGAATACACACAAATATATGCACCCAATGGAATACACATGTGTGTGTATATATATACACACACACAATGGGATGCACATGTATATATATATACACACACATGGAATATACATATATACACACACACACATATACATACATACAATGGGATATCAGCCATAAAAAAAAAAACAAGATAAGGTCATCTGAAGACACATGGATGGACCTAGAGACTGTCATTCTGAGTGAAGTATGTCAGACACAAAAAGACAAATATTATACGATATAAATGATATGTGGATTCTAAAAAAAAAAAGGTACAAATGAACTTATTTACAAAACAGAATTAGAGTCACAGATGTAGAAAACAACCTTTAGTTACCAGGGGATAAGGGCGGAGGAGGAATAAATTGGGAAATTGGGATTGACATATACACACTACTACTATGTATAAAATAGATAGCTAATAAGCACTTACATATAGCACAGGGAACTCTACTCAACACTCTGCAATGGGCTATATGAGAAAAGAGTCTTAAAAAGAAAAGAGTGGAGATATGTCTATATATAACTGATTTTCTTTGCTGTACACCTGGAAGTAACATGGCATTGTAAATCAACTATACTAAAATAAAATTTTTTAAGAAATTATTTCACAGAAAAATGAAATTCTTGTGTGCATTTTGTTTTTGTTTAGGTGATATTTGTACATATCATTGCATATACATTATAAAGAAAATATTGAGTAAGTTTTTACAAATACATACACCAACAAAGGTCTGTCTAGTCAAGGCTATGGTTTTTCCAGTAGTTGTGTATGGATGTGCAAGTTGGACTATAAAGAAAGCTGAGTGCAGAAGAATTGATGCTTTTGAACTGTGATGTTGGAGAAGACATCTGAGAGTCCCTTGGGCTGCAAGGAGATCCAACCATGCCATCTTAAAGGAAGTAAGTCCTGAATATTCATTGGAAGGAGTGACATTGAAGGTGAAACTCCAATACTTTGGCCACCTGATGTGAAGAGCTAACTCCTTTGAAAAGACCCTGATGCTGGAAAAGACTGAAGGCAGGAGGAGAAGGGGGTGACAGAGGATGAGATGGTTGGATGGCATCACTGACTCAATGGGAATGAGTTTGAGTAAACTTTGGGAGCTGGTGATGGACAGGGAGGCCTGGCATGCTGCAGTCCATGGTGTCACAAAGAGTTGGACACGACTGAGCTGAACTGAACTGATGCCTAAGTAACTCAACTCACTCCAGTAGTAATCATCAGCGAAAGTTCCATCATGCTCCTTCCAAGTAAAGCGCAGCCTCACTCTCTGCACCACCAACCAGAGGCAATGAAATTTCTGTTCTCACCAAGGTTAGTTTGGTTGACAGTAGAGTTTCATAGAGGTGGGAAACATATAGCACGCCATTTGTATGTATGACTTTCTCTCAGCACAATGTTTTTGAGTTTCAGTCATATTCTTCCTTGTATTAATTCACTCTTCTTTCCTACTGAGCCATGTTCCATTCAGTGAACATATCAGCTGTTGATGAACTCCTGAGCTGTTTACAGATTTTGGCTGTGATGAATAAAACTTCTATGAATGTCCTTATTGAATTTGTTTTGTGAATATACGTTTTCATCTCTCTTAGAAAAATACTTTAGAATTGTTAGGTGATAAGGTAGATATATATTCAGAGGTCATTTGAAATGCTATCTTACATCTTTTATAAGATAACACCAGATCATTTTGCAAAGCTGTTGTAATATTTTTCACTCTCACAAAAAACAAAGGGATTCCACTTTCTTCACATCCTCTCCAATATTTATTGTGGTGAGTCTTTTTAACTTTAGCTATTTGGTGAGTATGCAGCAGTGTCTCATCATGGATTTAATTTGCATTTCCTTGAAAATTAAGATTAATGAAGATGAATGTTTTCACATGTTTATTGATCATCTCCACATACCGCTAGTGAAGTTCAACTTATATGCTCATTTTTAATTGAGTTGTTTACCCTTTGATTGTTCAACTATAGGTATTTTTAGTATATCTGAACACTAATCATTTTCAGCATTGCTTTATTAATATTTTCTTCTAGCCTGTAGGGGTTGCCAAATCATTTCCTCAATTGTGTATTTTGATGAGAAGTTGTAAATTTTTCAAAATTAACAGAGATAATTTCCTAGTCTATTTTTCAATTTCTTGATCAGTGTAGATCTATTTCTGAACTCTATTCTCTTCTATTAATTTATGTGTCCTCTCTTTTGTCAGTACCATCCCCTCTTGATGGCAAAGTTTTATGGGTTCCATGGGGTAGCAAATGGACCAATGAACAATTGCCAAAAATCTTAAAGTAGTGTGAGTCCTCAGACTTCATTCATCAGGATTATTTTACTTATCATAGTTCCTTGGTATTTTCATATAAATTTTAGAATCAGCTTGCCAAGTTCTCCAAAAAGTTTGGCTGGAATGGTGCCAAATGTATCAGTCAATTAGGAAGATGTTATAATCATTTCACCAATTTGCCTATGTAACTTTTGAAACAATAGTATTACTCAGTTGTGACCAACTCTTTTGACCCCATGGACTGTAGCTTACCAGGCTCTTCCATCAGTCGAATTTTCCAGACAAGAACACTGAAGTGGGTTGCCATTTCCTTCTGCAGGTATCTTCCTGACCCAGGGTTCCGATTCGAGTCTTCTGCATTGCAAACTTTTACCATCTGAGCCATGCTTTAAAGCAATAGAGGCAATGTGAAATACCATTACCGCAAAGCCCCAGCTAGCATCAGCCTGCAAGCACACTTTGATCCAATCTGAATTTCGTCTTGATCTCTACTATTCTCATCTTTAATAGCATCTCTCACTAACTTTTTTTTTTTTCTAAATGGCATCAGAAGGTGAGTCAAGCCTAAAACAAATGACAACCTAGTTCTGAGATAGCTTATTGTTGAAGCTTCCTAATAGTATTTTGAAATAACCAATGACCTATGGCTGGGCTCTTCCCCCAAAATGTTCACTGCCTCTTCATAAAATTCCTTAAGAGACTAGACTGACTTTTAAAAATGTTTACTATTTTATTTTTACCATCTAATTGACAAAATTATGCTTTCTCCATTTGAGGTCTTAAACTGTATTGGTCTTTCTTGCATGATCTTTAAGAAAGAGTGCAATGTGTACTCGAAGGTGAAGTTGAATAAATACTTAATTTTACTTAAAAAAAAAAAAAGTTCCACTGAACTCAAATAAAAATCTTACTATATGAACTGGTTCATACCTTTGAACAATGTCAGCTTTTTAAATTATGTATGCTGAAAGAAAGAAATAACATATTTTGAAAACAGACATTGCCTTAGAATTATCTTATTTACATATATTGGAGGTAGAGTGAACATAAATTTTTAGCTTCTCGGTGATCTGCTGCTCTTTAGGAAGTGACAAGTGAGCAAATGCCAGAAATTTAAATCTATTGATTTAAAGATTCAGAGACACATCTCCAGCTAACCACCAGTTTGATATTACTTAGAAGAAAGAAAGAAGTTACGCAGCTCCTGCTATTCTAACATGTGACAAGGGTAACACAGAATTTTCAAATGCATTTGCCATTCCCCTTCAGCCATCTCTTTAAATATTCTGACACTATTTCTCACATTATCAAGTAATCAAAGGGACAACCTCACACATATAGAAGATATTCATCAAGTTTTCAAATGTATTAGAGCAGTTCACCTACCAGACACTATGTTAAGCCTTGAGACTAAAGTTTGGAGAAAAAAACAAAAAAAAGGCATGCTCACTGCCACTGCTCTCATGGAGTTCTTATTATTCAAAAAGAGACACAATAAAAATAAATAAACAAAAGTAAACATTTGAATAACTCCCTGAAGGAAATAGCAGTTGAGGTATAAGAAATAAAGCAAGTGGGCAATTTTACATAGATTAGTCTGGGAAGGAATATTTGGGAAGAAAAAGAACATATAAGCTATACCTAAAAGATGAGAAATTTCTGGCAATGAAGGTACTTTGAGAAAGTAAATTATTGTATTTTGTACTCTTATACAAAAGGGTGAGGGTAGGGGACAAGAAGTTTTTCATTAAAGCTAGCTCTGAAACCCTGTGGCCTTTTTTTCAGCCAGAGTCATCAATATTACCTGCATTAGGCACACTGTGCTAGGTCAGTGTGAGGGAAAGTAGGTCATTTCCATTCACCTGAAGTCAGAAAGACTTGACATGGTGCTTCCAGTTCAAAAAATTAGATCGTTTGAAGGTTATACAAACTGACTCCTACTAGCAACTCAAATTAGTCTCAAGGATCCTATTCTTACAGTGCTCTTCAGGCACTCGTGTAATGCACAGACAAAGACAGCAGTAAAGATGAGCTGATGATGAGTCCCTTTCCATCTCTTCCAAAGAGTGATGCAAACCAAAAATCCAGAGTCACTGATCTGACTTTAGGAGTACAAAGAGATGGATTCATTTTAAAAAGGTAAATTTAATAACCACCATAGTAATGGGATTTTATACTGAATACCCTACCAGGCTTTCATGCTTTACAGAGAAATAAACTGGAGAATCATTCTCTTTGCATTTTTATTTATTTAGCTCAGAATAATTAATTTTATGTGACTGAATGTCTGCCTGGTCATATAAAAATTTTAGCCACAGAATCATCTTATTACAAAATTCAAGATGTCAAGATATTGAAGACAAGGAGCAGATACAGAGATTTCAAAGTACTGTATATATGCATGCACATTCTGCTTTACATTTAGTAGAGTCATCATCCACAAACTCTGTTCTCTTTTAATCACATTGGGTGTTAGATTTACCTTGAGTCCATCGTAACTCAGGTGTTTTTTTTAATCATGATAAAATAATGTAATACATATAAAAATAATAAATGTCATATGTTGCAGTAATTTATAAACTCAAGCTGAGATGAGAAAATTTAAGTGGGTTTTACAATACTTGTAATTTAGTAATTTCTTGACAATATTTTGGGAATAGGAAAGAGAAAAGCAAACATATAAATTTATTAATATAACCAATTGTTCCTCTCTACATAAAATCTTTTTATTCTGTCCTTTGTCTCTTTCATAGAATTTAATGGTTTTAAAGACATTAAATGTTAAGCTGCCAATTCAGAAGAGGTCTTGCTTCAGGGAGAAATAATGAGAAATGTTTGAGGACCTCCAAAGATTAAGAGCCTATGATTTGGCTGATATTCTTAGGTACCTGGAAAGCTGAGAAGGTCTGTGGTGTGGATGAAAGGATTTATTAATAACTAAGGAGAGAAGGTAAAAACTCAACACTGGTCTGGCTTCCCTTATGAGATAGATGATTTTCAAGCTATAAGAATGTTCAAGAGAAAGCTACACAAAGGGCTGGCCCTGAAATTCCTTTTTTTTTACCAGTCCCTGATATTACAAGGAGCTTGTAAGAGAATGTAAGTCAACTGTATCTCTAAGCATTTTGTTCAGTTCAATTGACATTTTTCTTCCTAGTAGAAAAAATCTTTCCAAAGAAAGAAGCAGTGTGCTTGTTTACATGGTCTAGGATCTCCATCTTATCATGAAACTGTAATCTCAATTCACAGTCCAGAGTCTGTCCATGGACCACACTTTTATAGTACCAGTCTAGAGACAATACAAGATGCTTGTGATTTAGTTTGGCGGCTACGGTTCACAAGGTCTATGAATCAGAAGAGCTCCATGTATGGACTCAACCTGTTCTACAAAGAACTCAGTCAGCTAGTGATCATCTTTGGATCCATTGAAGAAATCATTTATAAATATCAAGAAAAGAGAAACAGAATTGTTATAACCCTGAAAGGGACAACACAGAAAATGATAGGTGATTAGCAGAAGAGTGATTCTCTCTCGTGTTCACAGATGCACACACATACACACACACTCTTACATATACACAACTCCGGGCAGGTACACACACAGCCACACACTCCCACATGCAAAGAGGCTCCAAGACTCCAAGAGACCAGTTCTACCAATTTTACATCATTTGCAGCAGAAAAAGTGCACCCTCTACAAAAAGGCATCATTGGTGGGGTTGTTAGGTGAGGTACCAGTACATTCTCATCATGCATAGAGCCAGAGCTCAGAAGCAAAGCCCAGTTCTGATGGCAGGAGCCCCGAGCCCTTTGCTGTATCCTCCTTTGAGCAGAAAGCAACAGCATTCTCAGGAACTCCACCTAACCATGGTCCATGGCACAGGCGGTGATTTCAAGGCAAAAAGGCACAGCGGAATAGTTTAAGACTCACTCCCAGAACCGAGGTGGTGCTTCCTGGCGGCGCTGGTGGTAAAGAAACCCCTGCCAATTCAGGAGACGCAGGATACACAGGTTCGGTCCCTGGATCAGGAAGATGCCCTGGAGAAGGGAATGGCTACCCACTCCAGTACTCTTGCCTGGAGAATCCCATGGACAGAGGAGCACAGTGGGCTACAGTCCATGGAGTCACAAAGAGTCAGACACGACTGAAGGGATGTAACAGGTAGATACGCAGAGCCAAGGTGCAGCCTGATGGGATGGATGCTTTGAGGAAACCGGAAGTTCCGTTGAGAAGAAAAGTGGAGTTTTCCCTCACAAGAGGAAAGACAAAGGAGGTTCATAAGAAACCACAAATACCTGGCACTTGGACTGGGGGTTGAGGAAGGTGACAAGTAATATGCACCCCTGCATAGAGCAGGACACAGGCTCAACTTGTTGCAGTAAAACCTTTAACTTATATCATCACCTTTTCAATAGTATTTTCAAGTAATTTAACATTGTTAGGGAGAGATGTATGTTTAGTTTAGGACCAACCACAAGAGGAAGCAATTTTGACCCTTAATTTTGTATTCCAAACTTAATTGACTGAGGTCTGATGACTTCCCTAGATTATACCACACATTTTCTTAGATAATTTTCTTTCTTCCCTAGGCTACTCTTTGAAGCTCTGATTATATTTACTATCAAAGGAAATCACAAAAGAGACCCAAGAAAGAGGGTGAGTTTAAGTGTAATCAGCTTTATAAAATTGTTTCAATTTTATTGTAAGCAATGGCCTCTAGGACTGAGATGGGTGGGTCTTACCTGGAAGAAAGCAAGCAAGAATGTTCATCCAAAAGGATTCTGTCTTATAGAATGGTATTAGTGAAGTCATCATTCAGTTCAATCATGTAAAATTCCCAATTATCATATTACTGACATCAATTTATTACACAATTTTTAATGAAATTAGATGAAAATTTTTTATTTTTCTTTTCATCCTCACTTGGTTTCCATCTTCTCCCTAGTAATAAAAACAAGAGGAATGTATTCATGTACCCTAAGCCAATTAGGTTCTGGTTGTTTCCTCCATTATTACCCTTAATATTTTCCCCTTTTATGAAAGACCTGACAAAAATTACGCGGACAATTACCCTGATGAGAGGGACAGATTCTGACAGAGTACCGGGGAGGAAATATTTTTCATAAACAATCTCACTCTGGCTTCCAACTCATCCCATTAGCTCTGAAGAATGAGGCAACTAATTATACAAGAGGCTGTTTCCAGAAATTTTGACATGCTATAAACCCTTTAAATATAGAGACTGGCAAACTGAGTAATAAATTCTTTTTGTACTTCACATATGGCCTGTGATCATGTTGCTGAATATTTCAAAACAATAATGTAGTAAAACCAAAAACAGAGCAGCAGCACAGGCATTCTCCAGGGCAAACGAAGTCAAGGATTCACAGATACGAATGATCCAGCTCTGCATCCTTTCATTTCTCGGGGTGTTTCTGGGTGGTGGTGAGAGGTGGTGCTACCTTGATGTTATAATTGAAGGAGGCCTGTGATGACATGATGTCTGCAAGAGCAGTCAAACGAGTGGTTTTGTCCATACACCTTACCACTCTGTTTTTCATTTTTGACCTATTTGACACTAAGGCTAAATAAATGAGGGATAAAATATATCTATACCCTATATATCAACTAATTCTTATCAATTTGTCAGTCATATTTTTTTTAATCAAAATAAAATTCACATTGTTCACCATAAAGGCAGGATTGAACTCCTGGCTTTTCTGAACAAGTTAAGCAACCAACCTACTAATTAAAAAGATCCTGAGTCATACAGACACCAGTCAAAGGTTTTCATGAAAGAACAAATGGACTAATCATAAAAGTACAAATGGACTAATCATAAAAGTGTTTGCTGTGTTTAGGTCACTGTTTCTTTGAAGAAAGTACTTTCTATGATTGTGTAGAATTCTTCATACAATAGATCATAAATGGGAATTACCAATTTGACAATAAAAGTTTTCTCAAAAAGGACACATGATTTGGATGAAAAGAATGATAAAAACACATTTGAGGGCAGTGGAATATTATTTTAAGTATATTTCAAAATATCAAGATGAGCCAAAAACAATTATAACTTAAGAGGAGTCAACATGTTCGTGAACAGCTAGTGTTTCTTAGTATTTATAGTGATCAGCTTGAATATTTTCACTCACACTTAGTGGCCATGCTGTTGCTTGTAATGTCAGAGAGCTGGGGCCCTATTATGGTTACTCAGGCAGAGACAGTGTACCCCAGAGGAAATTATAACAGTAAGTAAAAGTAATTGTATAATTGTTCAGGTCTGGTTTGGCTTTAACTGAGATTAACAGATTTATTCCCATTTACAACAGCCTCCGGTACTATGGAACTCTTTTGAATGCCATCAGTATCGGCAAACCCAACAGCTTACAAGGCCACTTTTATTTTAGTCAGTTATCACTCAAGTTGTATCTAAATTAAGTAGACTCAGGAAGTGGAGTCAAAATCTCCATTTTCCTGAGGTCATCAGTTTTCCAGATTATCTGTGATTGTTTTCTATCTCTGGGGGTATATATACGTCCCCCAAAATTTTGCGTTTTGTTACAAGCAAACATCCCTTGTTCTTATATATCAAAATTCAGCTTGGTAAAAGGGAAGAGTCCTAGGAAGTCATTTTGCTTCTGGTCAGAGGTGGAGCACTGGTTTATAAAATTAATGAGCTTCACTGTAACCACCTACAAAGGTTGAAAAGACATTTCTTAGCATGAAGCAGTCTTGGAATTTAAGATTCTTACGATGACTGGATTATAGATACCCTGGGTTTTATTTTATTTTCCATTTTAAAAGCCTATCAGTTTGATTTTTTGTTCAGTTCCTGCTACTTAAAATACTGTCTAAAAGGTAATCCCTAGAACAGTGTTTTTATTGTTTGAAACTCCGAAAAACAGCAATGTGATCTTTCAGCTTGTGTGTATTAGCAAAAGCTAGGTCACCTTCTTGGGGGTCAAGGTCAGTTTCTCTTTATGTTAAATTTCTGCCTTTAAATGGAGAAGAAAGACATGGAAAGGAGGCTGAAGCTTTGACTCACAATTAACCAATGGACCCACCCAGCCCTGGCTTAAATTGAATATTCACACATCATATTTTATTCCTTTTCAAAAAGATTTTCAAGCATAATGAGTAAGCTCGGAAGGGAAGGTAACAATAGACGCAGCTACGAAGATACAGACCTTGCAGGGCAGGGGCTTCTCTAAGCCAAGTCTTCCTTCCCGTCCCAGCTGTTGCTTGACTATTGAAAGGGTACAAACAGAATTACGTGAAGGAGAGGAGGGTCATCCACAGTAACATCGCAAAGGAAGCAGAGAATACAAAGGATGAGTGGAGAAAAGCTGACTTAGGAGAGAAAAAGGATACTCAACTAAAAACATATTTTTCAAGGGACAAGTTGGAGAGTAGGAAATGTTGAAAATAAACTGACATGAACATTATAGCTTATTGAATTTACATGTTTGTCTCTGCCAACGTTACCTTGGAGAAGCATATAATGGGTTTAGCTCAGCTAAAAAAAAAAAAAAATCATTTGTGCGGTCACTACTTCCGGTGTTGAGATAAAAAGAAGAGTAAGGGGTGGTTGCTTCCCCTTTGGAAATGGTATTCTGAGAATCATCAGACTGTATATAGTTAAATTCAGTTTAAGGGGATAAATGCAGAAACAGTATCAGAATGGGAATTTGGGACAGACCAGGGGATCAAGGAAGATTTCCTGGAAGAGAGAATGCTTGAACTCTTTCTTTAGATCAAAGCGCAACACTATTTAACTCTGTGCTATAGGGCAACTCACATAATCCCTTTGAGCATGTTTCCTAATTAATTAAAAATGGGTGCAATAATACCAATCTCATAGGTTTGTTATGAGGATTAAAAGATTAAACAAATGAAGTGCTTTGCATGTTGTAAATGTTCAATAAATGTTTTGCTTCCTGTTCCCTGTAAAATGTAAGCATTGGAAGGACTTTGAGATGTCAATGACTTATGTTGTTATTTCATAGAAGGACATGAAGGTTGTGTAACTTGCCCAGAGCCAGACCAGTCATACTAGTTAGCTACAGAATAAGGTGTCCTCATTCCTAGCCTGGTACCATCTCCACAACATAATGAAGATTAAAGGATGACCATGATGGGAAGAGCTTTGGGAGGAAACAGGCATGGTAAATGTAGAGACACTTGAAAGGAGCAGGCAGACTTTATAAAATCAGTAAATAAACATTAAAAAAAAAAAGTCCAAATGAAGACTTAAGAAGTCACAAGTGAATCAAAAATCATGCATGGGAATAACAGGCACAAACAATATTCGAGGTGTTACCAAGAGTCGTTTTAAACAAATTTGGATGCGGATGGAACTAACATCAGATGGCAAAGGATAAATTAAAAATCTAAGCTTGTATAGCTTCTTTTAAAATTGTTTATGTGTAAATTATGATATTAAAGTGTTCACCTTTAAAATCCTCTAAAAAATGTACAGTCATTGAGTCTACTATTTGGAAATGACTTTAGAGTTCACCTCGTTGGGAATTTCTTAATAGTATTTATCTCTGGGGCTGGGTAATTCTTTGAATTCTTTGTTGTGGAGGCTGTTTCGTATGTTTGGCAGCAGTATCCAGGGATTCCACCCACAAATATCAGAGAAGCAACATCCTCATCTTCAAAGTTGTGATATCTAAAAATGTTCCTAAGCATTGCCAAATGTCCCATGGGACAAAATTACTCCCAACTGAAGATCTCTGATCTAATAAAATGTTCTATGCATTGTAGGAATTCATCCTTTCTGGTTCCTACCACATCAAGGATTAGAAAAGTTCGCATTTCAAGCATTCATTCTTCTATCTGAACAGCCTTAATTATTTGGATAGTTATTTTATTGAGTTGAAATCTAGTCTAGTGCGTTGTTGGCCCATCATATACACTTTTCCCTCTTAAAAAATGAAGAACTTTTAAACCCTCTTCTACTTTCAAATATTTGGAGGCATCTAACATGTTTACTTTCATATTTTCTCTCCATCATAAACTTTCCCAATTTCCTTAGCCTACACTCTCTATATGATATTTAGATCTCTCATTATCTTTGTCTTCAGCTTGTAGGTGCTTTGATTTTGTTAACATCACTCATATCAATGTTAGTCCCCTTACCACCTCTTGGCAGGTAAGATTCTTGTAAACCAGATGGATTATTTTATTTGTTCAAGTTCCCATCCATAGAGAGGAGAAGGGGTGAGACCAGGGCCAGAGCTCCTACTTCCTTTCATACCACACACAGTCATTCACACCCTCACAAACAAAGTGAGAGTTGCTAGGAGTGGGAACAGTTGTTCCTCAAAAACTAAGCAATAGTTTTTCCTAAATCAGAATTTCCTCCAAACCAATGGGAAATTGACAGGACAAAAGCAACACACACCATCCATTAAGAGCCCCTCAGAACACTACCACCTGGGTTCCCTTGGATACCCACCACCTAGGTCAAGCTGTTGCAAGAAATTCCATAAACCTTAAGTCTTCACTCAAGTTCCTCATCTCCAAATTAGATAACTTAGATAATTAGATAACTTCTGACTTGGCTCTTACTGCAGCACAGAAAATTATCAATAATATAAAAGTTCAATCAACATTATTATACTTAACTGTAATTACATGTCAAGGTATTTTTCTAGTTTCTTCTCAGCCATTACACTATATATCATGGATATAACATAAAGGGTGATGAGCTGGCTAAAGGAAGAAGATAAACATGTAAAGTCGAAGAACATGTATATTCAAGTAAGTCTGGGTTTACTAGATGCCAGGTTTTGTCAGAGAGAACATCCTGGGTGTAATCAAAATCTTCACTTCAACAACTTGTGAAATAATTGAAACATGTATAATATAAGAAACGAATTGCCAGTTCAGGTTCGATGCAGGATACAGGATGCTTTGAGCTGGTACACTGAGATGACCCAGAGGGATGGTACAGAGAGGGAGGTGGGAGGGGGTTCAGGATGGGGAACACATGTACACCCATGGTAGATTCATGTTGATGCATGGCAAAACCAATACAATATTGTAAAGTAATTAGCCTCCAATTAAAATAAATAAATTTAAATTAAAAAAGAACTTGTGAAAGAGAAGCAAAGGATTTAGAAGAATTTTGAAGTACAAAGGGAGCCACATGTCAGTAAACAGCCATTTCTATTGCTGTTATCTCTTGATCTCAAGAAGGCTTTTGCTTTTGGGGTTTTATTGGGGTGTGTGACTGCTAAGTCAGAATCTCCTTAAGCTGAGAAAACAAGGACAAACAGTCCATGCTCAGAACCAGTTTATTTTATCTCTGAGTTGAGAATCTTAAGAGACTAACGACCAAAAGGTGGTACTACTTCTGGGGATCGTTGCTTATTATTTTAAAGCCAGTTTGCTTCATTTCAAATTTGAGTACACGGACAAAGAATGTTCTCTGTGACACATTCTCCTCTATAACCTTTGTCACAGGAAAATATTTTTGTTCATCAGGATTAAATTGGCCTGTGCATGCACCTCGTAAGGCAACCCGGGCCCAACTGCCTGTCCTCTTTGCTTTTTGCATGCTGCCTTATTGTAAAGCCTCCGTTCTTCCATGAAGTCAGCTCCTGATTACTCCAACCCAGTAAGCGATTTCCCTACAGTGACCTTCCACACAGGAAGTCCTCGAGAAAACCAGGTGTCACTTCAAAAGAAACGCACAAAAGTCATCTGCCTCCCACTCATTATTTTTCACACTGTGCCACACTGCTGAGGCCCACGCCTTGCTGGTTCTTAATTTGGTTGCCCAGTTCTCCTCTACTGCTGGAGGCCTTTGAAGTTACCAGCAACATGCTCTCTGATGCCCTTGGAGAGCAGCACTGTGTGGTGCGATTTGCTGAGTATACTCAGTATACTGCAGTATTCAACTCTATATTGGCACAAGAGATAGAGAAGTATATTAATATAATGGAAATGTGTGAAATGTTAGCTGTCCATTTTAGACTCCCTTCTGATTTGAGGGGAAGTCCTCATTTTGAGAGTCTTGGCAGGAGACAGGGTTTTGACTCCAACTCATCCCTAAGAGTGATGATAGGGATGGCACCGAAAGATGGTGCTACTTCTGAGTAGTATCACATAGAATCAACCAATGTGCTGCTCTTGTTCAGGACTGAGGAACTTGAGAGTTTGCTGCTAGAATAGAAATCATTCACAGCAAAGAAAGCTTGAATGGAGAAGTCAGCCATGAGAACAGACCATGCCTGGGGCAGCAAAGCCAAGAGTGACATATAATTTTTCCTGCAGCCTAATTTTGGTTGTGTTTTTCTGCTGCATAGAATGACTCAACAATGTATCCAGGTTTCTTCTCCAGTCTTTCAATCAATTCTGGGAGTATTCCAATCCTTCCAATAAATATCCAGCATGGTACCATCCTGACTAGCTGTCTGACCTTGAGCAAGTCATCAAACAGTATCTGCCTCTAACATGCTTAGCAGAATGTCTGAGGCACAGTAAGTGCTAAATAGATGTTAGCTATCAGTCAGTTCAGTTGCTCAGTTGTGCCCGACTCTTTGCGTCCCCAAGAATTGCAGCATGCCAGGCCTCCCTGTCCATCACCGACTCCCGGAGTTCACTCAGACTCACGTCCATCGAGTCAGTGATGCCATCCAGCCATCTCATCCTCTGTCATCCCCTTCTCCTCCCACCCCTAATCCTTCCCAGCATCAGAGTCTTTTCCAATGAGTCAACTCTTCACATGAGGTGGCCAAAGTACTGGAGTTTCAGCTTTAGCATCATTCCTTCCGAAGAACACCCAGGACAGATCTCCTATAGTCCTTTCTAAATCATTAAAACCCTAAATTTTTAGAAAAGAAACTTTGAGCTGGAAACTAAAGGATGAATGAGTCGACTAGCAAAGATGGGCAAGAAAAGGTATTCCAGGCCAAAAAAATTACATGGCTAAAGGCTCTATGAGTGGGAGGAAATATGGCGTGTCCAAGACCAAGGGCCAAGGGAAGATTGGTATAGCCTAGGGCTGAGAAGGCAGGGGTGAGGTCCTACAGGACTGACAAGAGATGCTGGTATGTGTAAAATATCCTAAGTGTGATCAGAAAGCTTTAAAAACACAAGCAAAGTCATTCAAGTAATTTTGCCTGAGGCAATAGGCATCCAACTACAGTTAGACAAACAGATTGGAAAGAACAACAGATGGTCACATGGATATTAGTTAGGCAGTTATTATAGGTGCCCAGGCACTCCAGTACTCCTGCCTGGAAAATCCCATGGATGGAGGAGCCTGGTGGGCTGCAGTCCATGAGGTCGCTAAGAGTCGGACATGACTAAGCGACTTCACTCTCACTTTTCACTTTCATGCATTGGAGAAGGAAATGGCAACCCACTCCATTGTTCTTGCCTGGAGAATCCCAGGGACAGGGGAGCCTGGTGGGCTGCCGTCTATGGGGTCACACAGAGTTGGACACGACTGAAATGACTTAGCAGCAGCAGGAATAAGATACTTATAGACTGAATTACAGACAGGATGTGGAGATGTAGAGAACTGAGTGAATTGAGGTACTTAAAGGTTGACCAGATTTTGGGTCAATTAGCTGTAACGGGTGAAGGAGAGGTGGGTGGTAAGGACAATTCTCATTTCCCCCAAGGCTTTCCTTTTTCAGAAGGGAGGCCTGGTGTACTTGAGAAGAAATTCAATACATTTTATGCACATATACTTCTGAGATAGCAGTACTCCTAAAACATTGATCTGTAGTGTGCAAAGCATGTTCATATTCATTTCTTATTTCACTCTCACTGAGGCATGAGAGGCCCAGATAAATGATGTGTTTCTAGATGGCAAAGCTAGTATGCTAGAGAATTGGAAAGAGAGACTACATTTTCCGCCACCTGGTCCAGTGCATGTCTGTTACACAGAAATGACACATTATCTCCTTCTGAATGCCCCAAAGAATGCCAACAGACTTCTCAATCAGCTTATCTTCTAAACACTTGGTCTTTCCCTCAGTGGACTGCATTTAGTGAACATATGTGTTATCTGGGGTGCACCAAATTTCCTGATATCAAGGGGGAGACTGTAATTTTTGCATTCTGTCTACAAAATTATGAGGAAGAAAGAACTTTCAGAATAAACACCCTGAAATGGCAGTTTTCTTAATGACAACTATTGCATGCTTTTCTTTCTGTGCAGGAAAGGAAGATAAATGTTATCCACAGGGGCAGCAAATAACAGAATACATTTTGGAATCAGAAAAATCCAAATTAATTCCAGTTTGCCAGTTACTGGTAGCTTGGTGATGTAGAGGAATTCCCTGAGTCATTTTTTTAAAATTTTCATCTAAAAATGAGAACTATAGCAGTAATCTTTTAAGGATATTTTAAGGTTTAAGTTTGATTATATAGGTACAGATTGTTACAGTGGCTGACAAAGACTGAGGTCACAATAAATGGTAGTCAAAATGAAGGTGGACACCTTTCGTGGGAACTGGCCTTTAATCTAAAACTTTATGTTACTTGGAAGAAATTAAAAGAGGCTGGGCATATCATCCAGTCTTTTCAGAGGAATTTGAGTGATTTCAAGGTCAGTTATGAGTCTGAGAAAGAGACCTAGTTGTTTCTGGGGGAACCAAGGTTATTTAGCCTTCCTTTCTACATGTATCATTAACTAGTGTGCTATCAGCAACATAGAGCCAGAAGCCTTGGTTCACCTAAGAGAACATTATCACCACAAATTAACCTCTAAACTCAACAGATCACATACAGAGCAAATGTCATCTGGGGTAGGTTTGAGTTTTTCTGTAACTACACAGTGTCAACATAGATTCCCATGTCTGTGTGGAAGAGAAATGGCCTTCAGAACTTCAGAGAACTTGGTGACAACTGAGTCTCAGGATAATTTCATCATTTCTAAACTGGTGGTGATTACTAATCTCAAAGGCTCTGGCACAACAAGCTAACCTCTCCTGGATGTAATTAATTAAAATATAAGTAAATATCTAGCATCATCACCTCTCTTTTATATTCTTTATCTAGAAAGTTTGGAGGTGCAACAACACATATAACTAGGGTGTTAAGTTTCCTTCTACTATTCAGAATCCAAGATTTCTAACTTTATTCATGAATATATTTCTTCATATTTAATAAACATGTAGATACCAGGATTTATGCTAAAAACCATCTTAGGTACACAGACGAGTAAGACATTTTTGCCATCAAGGAGCTCCCAGTCTAGTATGTGAAATGGAGGCATGGAAATTGCTAATTACAAAGCAATACATTTAAAATATTGTGTTTTTTTTTTCTTTTTACTTTCTGAAACTCTGTTCCTTACCTACCTGGTAGTACTTAATAAATAATTAAATGAGGAGTAATTTCATCAAGGTAGTCCTCAAAGTCCTTCAAGCTAGACTTCAACAGTACGTGAACAGAGAACTTAGAAATGTTCAAGCTGGATTTAGAAAAGGCAGAGGAACCAGAGATCAAATTGCCAATCCGTTGAATCACAGAAAAAGCAAGGGAATTCCAGAAAAACATATAATTCTGCTTCACTGACTACGCTAAAGCCTTTGACTGTGTGGATCACAACAAACTGTGAAACATTCTTAAAGACATGGGAATACTAGAATACCTGACCTGCCTCCTGAGAAGCCTGTATGTAGGCCAAGAAGCAACAATTAGAACCCGACATGGAACAATGGACTGGTTCCAAATTGGGAAAGGAGTATGTCAAGGCTGTATATTGTCTCTCTGTTTATTTAACTTATAGTCAGAGTACACCCTGTGAAATGCTGGGCTGGAATAATCACAAACTGGAATCAACATTGTCAGGAAAAATATCAATAACCTCAGATATGCAGATAACACCATCCCTATGGCAGAAAGTGAAGAAGAACTGAAAAGCCTCTTGATGAAGGTAAAAGAGCAGAGTGAAAAAGTTGGGGCTTAAAATTCAACATTAAAAAAAAACTAAGACCATGACATCTGGTCCCATCATTTCATGGCAAATAGATGGGGAAATAGTGGAAACAGTAACAGACTTAATTTCAGGGGGCTCCAAAATCACTGCAGATGATGACTGTAGCCATGAAATTAAAAGATGCTTGCCCCATGGAAGAAAAGCTATGATAAATCTAGACAGCATATTAAGAAGCAGAGACACTACTTTGTCAACAAAGGTCCATCTAGTCAAAGCTATGTTTTTTTCCTAGTAATCATATATGGGTGTGAGAGTTGGACCATAAAGAAGGCTGAGCACCAAAGAATTGATGCTTTTGAACTGTGGTGCTAGAGCAGACTCCTGAGAGTCCCTTGGACAGCAAGGAGATCAAACCAGTCAATCCTAAAGGAAATCAGTTCTGAATATTCACTGAAAGGACTGATGCTGAAGCTGAAGCTCCAAAACTTTGGCCACCTGATGCAAAGAGCCAACTCACTGACAAAGACCCTAATGCTGGGAAAGACCCTAATGCTGAGAAAGACTGAGGGCAGAAGGGGAGGGGACAACAGAACATGAGATGCTGGATGGCATCACAGACTCAATGGACATGAGTTTAAGCAAACTCTGGGAGATAGTGAAAGACAGGGCAGGCTGGTGTGCTGCAGTCCATGGAGTCACAAAGAGATGTACATGCCTGAGTGACTGAACAGGAACAACATTTTTTACCTTGTCTCATAGTTTCAGATACCAGTTCTATGTATATGGTATAGCATCTTCTGAATGAAGTCATAATAGCCCTCCTCCAATGTAGAAACAGTGTAAGAGCAAGGAATATTTACTCTGCCTCTTCAAAGTTCAGAGTAAAATCCATACAGCACACACCCAGTGAAAGTGTGTTAAATACACACACACATGAACAAACTATGGAAAAACTGCAGAATGGCCCTCTGCTTCAGAATCACGGACTATAAATAGTCCAGGAAGCTTTGTCTGAGGTTACCTCCAGTATATGGGTTTGCTAGTCTTTTCTTGGCCAGAATAACCTTCCTCTCCTATCCACCTCTAGGAAATGGGAGCCCAGATTCCCAACCACTGAGGTGTGCAGTACGACCAGCAGATTGGAGAGCTGGTTCTCTCTGGTAGCTCATGACTCAGGAAGTTAGTAGAGAAATGTCTGCGGAAACTAGACAAAATGTATGATGCTAAAGAATCGACTTTTTGTATTTTATAATTCCTCTAAATAATTAAATAAAAATGAACATTTTTGCCTATATTTAGCCAAGCCTAGTTTTCCATCTTGAAGGAAAAAGAAAATGGTCACAATTTCACACTGAGAGAAGAAAATGGTAGGCCCAACTTTATACATCAGTTATACCATAGACATAAATGATTTATTTTCACACATTGAAAGAAAGATTAAATAAATGAATAAGCAATAATAAATATATGAACTCGGGGCATGTGAGGGGATTTTCACAAAGGAAGTCAGTTATAATACATAATGTAAGAGGAAATCTCAATTCCTGATACTATCAGATTAACTGAAATAATAAACAGATTCTTTTTGGTTTTCTGTGTCAAAGGAATTAGACATAAAACCACAATCTATATATATAAATTTCTGTTCAGAGGAGTCAGATGTACCAGTTGCTTAGTCTTCCCAATATTACAATTACTAGAGGGGTATGAAACCAACTTTGATTTTCAAACCCAATGGCAAACTTAAATAAACTTTCCTGTGGTCCTGTGCACTTCCACCCAGATAAAACATATCTATCTATCAAGTTATAGCAGATAGAGATGCCACTCATCCTTAACTCAGGCTATACAACATAATCACCAATTGAGACTTTAAAGACTACTATTACTCCCTGGGCCCCATCCTAGACAAATTAAATCAGATTCTTCATCATATGAGACTTGGTGACATGTATCTTTTTAAATGCTTCCCAAGTGCTTCTAATCTGTAGTCTAGATTAAGAAGTATTGAAATTCACTCATACCTCCTGGTCAGCCAGAATACAGGGGCAATAAACAAAGCTTCTCAAACTTCAGTGTGTACACAGGCCATCCAGGGTGCTTGTCAAAATGCAGATTCTAATTCAGCAGGTCTAGGCTGGGGCTGGAAAGTCTGCCTTGCATACCAGCTCTGGGAGATGCTGCCGACGCTGTCTGTCCATACACCTGTAGTACCAAGTGGTAAATCATTCATCAACTGTGGCCCTCCAGAAGCAGCTGAGAAAGAATGGACCTCTACAGAGACATCTTCAGGGATGACAAGAGCTGGCCATATCAGTTGTTCAAGTAGCGAAAGTCTTTTGTTCAGCTAGGTAAAATCCAGGGCTATGAGCTCCCCAACCTGGCTAGCCTAGACTTTGTTCCACGAAGCCCCACCTGCCACAATCAGTCTAGCAACTACAGTGTTCAAGTCTGCCTCATTAGGGAACCTGCAAGACTCTGCTTCAGCACTGATTTTTTTTTTTCCCCTTTCTGATTGTTCAGAGTCTACAGAATTGGTTATTAAATCTTTTAAATGTGACTCTTGAGCACCCTACAAAGATATGATCTCTGGATGGGTCAAGACCTAGAAAGCTATCTAATTGCTGTCTCAAGTTGGTACTAGGTTGAAAGATGATCTATTCCATCACTAACATAACTGAGTTTTGATAAAAGACAACATGAAATCAGCAGGGCCTCAGGACAATAGACAATTTGGGTGAAAAAAAAACATGAATTAGAGTGAAAAAAAAAGATCTAAGAAAAGTGAAAATAATGATCTATTATGCAAGTTGATCATCAGCAAGGATCAGCAAAGAATGAGGGGAAAGCCTCAGTTTAATTAAAGATTAGAGATTCGACAGAAGTGAAAAGAATAGGACGCATTTGTTCTGCTATCCTTGACATAAATCAGAGGCCTAGCTAAAACATTATGTCAGTTTACTGGCAACATATTTTTATAAGGCTTTGCCATACTCTAACAAACAAGTAACTGCGATGCACCATATGTATTACAATAATCAGCTCCCATTATAGCTCAATCAATAAAGAATCTTCTTGCAATGGAGGAGACCCAAGTTTGATTCCTGGGTCAGGAAGATTCCTTGAGAAGGAAATAGCAATCCTCTCCAGTATTCTTGCCTGAAGAATTCCATGGACAGAGGAGTCTGACAGGCTATAGTCAATGGGGTCGCGAGAGTCACACACAATTTAGAATTAAGCCACCACTAAAATTTAAAATAGAGTATTTGGTTTAAAACACTTTTTATATTAGTACTTATTTTTGTTCAATTATTGTTTTTAAAAATTTATGGATAAGTAGTTTTAACTCAGTGTTTCTGGTATGTCAAGAGTTTTAAGAAAAAAAGTATAAAAGTCCTAGATCTTTTTTTTTTTTTGTTATATTTCATCCCAGTTTAACTAATCAAGAAACAAAATAAGAAAAACAAGGAAACTAAAGCTAATTGAAGATGTATGCCCAGGTTCTTAGGAAACCTCTTTAAAAAAACAGTTCTGAGATTACTTGACAGGAGAACGATGCTGGTTTAGAATAAATCTACAGTGGTGGCAGGTCCTCTGTTCTAATGCTGCAGTATTTTTGTTAGTTTTAACTCTCTAGTCCGGGGCCACTGAGTCAGGATAACATATTAGATGCAGATAGTGTGTTTTTAAGGCATCCAAAAATCTGTCCATTAGGGTTGACTTTGTAGCCAGTCTCCAAATAAGTCTAGGTGTATGGCTTTAAGAAGCTATGGCCATCTATCATGTACTTACTCTGAATGATTTTTGTTTCCACCTACATTTATGTTAACTTGTACTTTACCTTGATTTTTTTTAAGCACCGCCAAATTGCTACTGTGATTTCTGACTTTCTTTTTCCTTTTTCCTGTGGAAGTAAATCCAATACTGTGTTATTGGTAACATACTTGACAAAAGAGGCTTTTGAAGCTCAGAAACATGTATGGCAAATTATCTGTAACCAAAAAACTATTTCTCACGGCTTTCTCCCCTTTCCTGCAAGGGACATCCCCCTTGCTAGCACTTCTAATATCAGGACGTGAAAATCCTCCCACCATATGTCAGAGATATTTGATCTTTTTCTGTCTAAGCCTGTGGTTGGGCTTACAGTTCACACTGTCTGCTGTGTCTGATTCTTCCTCAAGGGAGTCTGATTGCACATTCTAACTGGCCTAAATAGACTTTAGAAATAGTTCCCCCTTTGCTAGACTCAGAAAAGAAAGATCATGAAGAATTAAAAGAGAAACACAAGATGGGTCCTCATAACTAAAACAGAAGCCCTCTATATGACCAGCTCTGCTATCTGACCATCTGCAACTCTCAGAGCCACACTTCAGTTATGCAATCTCCCATCTCAAATACAAGCAGAAATCCAGTATCAGACTTGCCAAGCATGGAGAGTTGGGACACAGAAGCAGGCCTTTCCAACCCCCTGCTTACTGCAGACAGAAATTTATCTGAAGCCTAAAATGTAAAGCTTTTCTAGTACACTGAATAGGAAAATGTTTTAAGAATGTAACACAGTATTTAAAAAAAAAATTCCTTGAATTGTATAAATCTTATGTCCAGATTCAAAAGAAACAAAATGTCTTTGCAACATGCTGCTCTCAAACAGGATGCAGTTTGTGCCCTTCCTACCATTGCTCACAAAGAATGGTCCTGTGATGGCAGATGAGATCTGTGCGGCTTCTGGGGGTAAAGTTTTATTATTATGTTTTTAACCCTAGCAAAGACTAATTTAACCACATGTTGCCATCTTGAAACTGCAGACAGCTGGGACTTCTAGTGAGTAAAATTTCTTTCACACCCATTCAGAACCCCATCTGCCTCCCTGTGCAAATTTTGAAGGGTATATTTTTAATCCGCAGGCAACAGACATAGACTGACTGAGGTGGTATTCAGGACTGAGCACATTGCAGAAGAGAAAAGGCCTCCACTTGGGCCAAGATTGCTCTCCACTAGGATTAGGATGAAATCATGTTAGAGATAATAAAGAAAATAACTGGGTTGTAAGGACACCTGGCTGAGTAATATTGTACTGAGGGAGGAATACACAGGCTGGTCACAGCTGCAATCACTGAGGCTTCGGAGGCAGGAACATTGTGCTCCCCACTTTCTTCTCTCTCCCTTCCCAGACCATCCAACTTTTAGCACTGTCAAGTACAACATATATGATCCAGCCTTTTCACAGAAAACCAGGGTTCTGCAATTCTACCAAAGGAAGAACAAGCAAAGAAAACACACAAGTGACCTTCATGGAAAGCTCTTTTGCACTATGTATTTTTTACCAGTGTCTTAGAATGTTATCAGTTCAGTCACTCAGTCATGTCCAACTCTTTGCAACTCCATGGACTGCAGCACACCAGGTCTCCCTTTCCATCACCAATTTCCAGAGTTTACCCAAACTCTTATCCATTGAGTCAGTGATGCCATCCAATGATCTCATCCTCTGTTATCCCCTTGTCCTCCCACCCTCAGTCTTTCCAGCATCAGGATCTTTTCAAATGAGTCAGCTCTTCGCATCAAGTGGCCAAAGTATTGGAGTTTCAGCTTCAACATCAATCCTTTCAATGAAGACTCAAGACTTATCTCCTTCCAGAATGGATGGCTGGATCTCCTTGCAGTCCAAGGGACTCTCAAGAGTCTTCTCCAATACCACAGTTCAAAAGCATCTGTTCTTCAGCGCTCAGCTTTGTTTATAGTCCAACTCTCACACCGATACATTACTACTGGAAAAACCACAGCCTTGTCTAGATGGACCTTTGTTGGCAAAGTTATGTCTCTGCTATTTAATATGTTGTTTAGGTTGGTCATAACTTTCCTTCCAAGGAGTAAGTGTTCTTTGATTTCATGGCTGCAGTCACCATCTGCAGAGATTTTGGAGCCAAAAAAGAATAAAGTCTTCCACTGTTTCCACTGTTTCCCCATCTATCTCCCATGAAGTGATAGGACCAGATGCCATGATCTTAGTTTTCTGAATGTTGAGCTTTAAGCCAACTTTTTCACTCTCCTCTTTCACTTTCATCAAAAGGCTTTTTAGTTCCTCTTCACTTTCTGCCATAAGGGTGATGTCATCTGCATATGTGAGGTTACTGATACTTCTCCCAGCAAATTTGATTCCAGCTTGTGCTTCATCCAGCCCAGCATTTCTCATGATGTACTCTGCATAGAAGTTAAATAAGCAGGGTGACAATATACAGCCTTGATGTACTCCTTTTCCTATTTGGAACCAGTCTGTTGTTCCATGTCCTGTTCTAACTGTTGCTTCCTGACCTGCATACAGATTTCTCAAGAGGCAGGTCAGGTGGTCTGGTATCCCCATCTCTTTCAGAATTTTCCACAGTTGATTGTGATCCACACAGTCAAAGGCCTTGGCATAGTCAATAAAGCAGAAATAGATGTTTTTCTGGAACTCTCTTGCTTTTTGCATGATCCAGCGGATGTTGGCAATTTGATCTCTGGTTCCTCTGCCTTTTCTAAAACCAGCTTGAACATTAGGAAGTTCACGGTTCAACCAGTAATGCTGAAGAAGCCAAAGTTGAACGGTTTTATGAAGACCTACAAGACCTTTTAGAACTAACACCCAAAAAGACGTCCTATTCATTATAGGGGACTGGAATGCTAAAGTAGGAAGTCAAGATACACCTGGAGTAACAGGCAAATTTGGCCTTGGAATGCAGAATGAAGCAGGGCAAAGACTAATAGAGTTTTGCCAAGAAAATGCACTGGTCATAGCAAACACCCTCTTCCAACAACACAAGAGAATACTCTACACATGGACATCACCAGATGGTCAACACCGAAATCAGATTGATTATATTCTATGCAGCCAAAGATGGAGAAGCTCTATAGAATCAACAAAAACAAGACCAGGAGCTGACTGTGGTTCAGATCATGAACTCCTTATTGCCAAATTCAGACTGAAATTGAAGAAAGTAGGGAAAACCGCTAGACCTAAATCAAATGACCTAAATTTAGGTATGACCTAAATCAAACCCCTTATGATTATACAGTGGAAGTGAGAAATAGATTTAAGGGACTAGATCTGATAGACAGAGTGCCTGATGAACTATGGAATGAGGTTCGTGACATTGTACGGGAGACAGGGATCAAGATCATCCCCATGGAAAAGAAATGCAAAAAAGCAAAATGGCTGTCTGGGGAGGCCTTACAAATAGCTGTGAAAAGAAGAGAGGTGAAAAGCAAAGGGGAAAGGGAAGATATAAGCATCTGAATGCAGAGTTCCAAAGAATACCAAGAAGAGATAAGAAAGCCTTCTTCAGCGATCAATGCAAGAATATAAACAATCTGATTTTGGTATTGACAATCTGGTGATGTTCGTGTACAGAGTCTTCTCTTGTGTTGTTGGAAGAGAGTGTTTGCTATGACCAGTGTGTCTCTTGGCAAAAGTCTGTTCACCTTTGCCCTGCTTCATTCTGTACTCCAAGGCCAAATTTGCCTGTTACTCCACGTACTTCTTGACTTCCTACTTTTGCATTCCAATCCCCTATAATGAAAAGGACATCTTTTGGGGTGTTAGTTCTAGAGGGTCTTGTAGGTCTTCATAGAACCATTCAACTTCAGCTTCTTCAGCATTACTGGTCAGAGCACAGACTTGGATTACTGTGATATTGAATGGTTTAACGAACAGAGATCATTCTGTCATTTTTGAGGTTGCATCACAGTACTGCATTATGGACTCTCTTGTTGACTATGATGGCTACTCCATTTCTTCTGAGGGATTCTTGCCCACAGTAGTAGATATAATGGTTATCTAAGTTAAATTCACCCATTCCAGTCCATTTTAGTTCACTGATTCCTAAAATGTTGATGTTCACTCTTGCCATCTTCTGTTTATCCACTTCCAATTTGCCTTGATTCATGGACCTAACATCCCAGGTTCCTATGCAATATTGCTCTTTACAGCATTGAACTTTGCTTCTATTACCAGTCACATCCACAAATGGGTGATGTTTTTGCTTTGGCTCTGTCTCTGCATTCTTTCTGGAGTTATTTCTCTATGATCTCCTATAGCATATCGGTTACCTACTGACCTGGGGAGTTCATCTTTCATTGTCTTATCTTTTTGCCTTTTTGTACTGTTCATGGAGTTCTCAAGGCAGGAATGCTGGAGTGGTTTGTCATTCCATTCTCCAGTGGACCTCATTTTGTCAGAACTCTCCTCCATGATGCATCCGTCTTATTAGATCCTACATGCCATGGCTTATAGTTTCATTTAGTTAGACAAGGCTGTGATCCATGTGATCGGATTGGTTGGTTTTCTGTGATTGTGGTTTTCATTCTGTCTGCCCTCTGATGGAGAAGGATAAGAGCCTTATGGAAACTTCTTGATGGGATAGACTGATTGAGGAGGAAACTGGGTCTTGTTCTGATGGACAGGGCCATGCACAGTAAATCTTTGATCTAATTTTCTGTTGATGGGTGGAGCTGTGTTCCCTCCTGCTATTTACCTGAAGATAATGGCGACCTCCTTTAAAATATCTGATGTATGTACCGCTACACTCCCTGCCCCCAACCCTGCAGCAGGCCACCATCGACCCATGTCTCTGCTGGAGACTCCTGGACACTCTCAGGCAAGTCTGGGTCAGTCTCTTGTGGTATCACTTCTCCTTTCTCCTGGGTCCTGGTGCACACAAGGCTCTGTTTGTGCCCTCCAGGAGTTTATTTCCCAGCCCTGTGTAAGTTCTGGCTGCTCTATGGTGGGATTAATGGCAACCTCCTCCAAGAAGTATTATGCCATACCCAAGTCTGCTTCACCCAGAGCCTCTGTCCATGTGGAAGTCCACTGCCTACCCATACCTGCACAGGAGACACTCAAACACAGTTCTGGCTCAGTCTCTGTGGGGTCCCTGAGTCCTGGTGGGCACAAGATTAGTTTGAACCCTCTGAGTGTCTCTGATGGTAGTGAGATTTGTTTCTAAACATGGATTTTTCCTTCCTATTGTCTTTCTGGGGCTTCTCCTTTCAAGGGCTTCTCCCTTGGATATGGGTATCTCCTCACAGACACTCCAGAGCTGCACAGCCCCCACTCTAGTGTCTATCATCTTGCTAGGGTTTCTCTGACCTTGGACGTGGGGTATCTCCTCAAGGCTGCTCCAGCACCATGCAGCTGGAACTCATACAGCTTAATATAAAAAAGCCAAACAATTCAATCAAAAAATAGATAGAGAACCTGAACATTTTTCCAGAGAAGACATACAGATTGCCAACAGGCACATCAACAGATGCTCAATATCACTAGTTATCAAGGAAATTCGTATCAAAACCACAATGAGCTATTACTTCATTCTTGTCAGAATGCTATAAACAGACAAGAAAAAAAACAAGAGCTGCTGAGGATGTAGAGAAGAGGGACCCCTTGTACACTATCAATGGGGATCCAAATTGGTACAGTCATCATGAAAAACAGCATGATAGTTCCTCAAAAATTAATATAACTACCATACAATCTAGCAAAGACACTCCTTGAGTATTTATTGGAAGAAAACAAACACACTAATTCAAAAAGATATATGACTACTAAGTTCATTGTTTATAATATCCATCATATGGTAGCAACTGAGATGTCCATCAATAGATGAATGGATGAGGACTTACACACGCACACACACACACACAGGAATATTAGTCAGAAAAAGGAAAGATATCTTGTTTTTGTGATAACATGGTTGGATAGAGTATACTATATATTACACTAATATAAGAAAGACAAATACCATATGATTTCACATATATTTAGAATCTAAAAAGTAAAGTAAGTGAATAAACAAAACAAGATACAGAAATCAAACTGGTGATTGCCAGGGAAGAGGAGAATGGGAGGATGGAGGTAAATAAGTGAAGGAGATTAAGAGGCACAAAATTCCAGCTACAAAGTAAATAAATCATGGTGATGTAATATATAGAATATGAAATACAGTCAATAACATTGTAATAACTTTAAATGGTGACAGATGGTAAGTAAACTGACTGTGATGATCATCTTATAATGAACATAAATGCTGAATCACTATGATGTACATCTGAAACTAATAACATTCTATGCCAATTACACTTCAACTTAAATAAAAGTACAAAGAAGAAATATTAATTGACCCTACAGCAAAGCTTACCTACTACTAACTCTGAATGCAGCCACTTGGGAGAAGTACATAAAAGTAGCATTACTGTTCAGCATTTAAAAATTTTAAGTGATATTTAACTTTCTACAATTGTCCAAGTTATTTCTCCTGGCAAAGTGACAGACGTCACAATGAATGTGCAAATTGCTTATAAACTGGGATCAACAGGGTAAAAGTGTTCCTGGAAATTAAGAAAAGATTTGAAAAGCATAGGGAAAGAAAAACAAACAGAATATAATATATAATATACTTTTTCTCTGCCACACATTTAGATAAAAAGATCAGAACTTTATATGGACTTCCCAGAGGAACAAGCATGCAAACTTTAAGCCAGAATGCATTCGTACTCTGGTACAACCTTCTTATTTAATGTATTTCTATCTTATGTCCTTCTTACATTACCCACAGAGGAACGGTGACAATGAAGGGAATTTAGTAAGGAAAGATGTTACCTTTCACATAAGCTTCTTTAAGTTACCCGGTTTCCATTGCTAAATATTATAAAGCAATAAATTGTCATTTGTAATACAATATAAAGTAGGAAGTCAAGAAACACCTGGAGTAACAGGCAAATTTGGCCTTGGAATATGGAATGAAGCAGGGCAAAGACTAATAGAGCTTTGCCAAGAAAATGCACTGGCTATAGCAAACACCTTCTTCCAACAACACAAGACTCTACACATGAACATTACTAAATGGTCAACACCGAAATCAGACTGATTATATTCTATGCAGCCAAAGATGGAGAAGCTCTATACAGTCAACAAAAACAAGACCAGGAGCTGACTGTGGCTCAGATCATGAACTCCTTATTACCAAATTCAGACTTTAATTGAAGAAAATAGGGAAAACAGTTGGACCATTCAGATATGACCTAAATCAAATCCCTTATGATTATACAGTGGAAGTGAGAAATAGATTTAAGGGACTAGATCTGATAGATAGAGTTCCTGATGAACTATGGAATGAGGTTCATGACATTGTACAGGAGACAGGGATCGAGACCATCCCCATGGAAAAGAAATGCAAAAAGCAAAATGGCTGTCTGGGGAGGCCTTACAAATAGCTGTGAAAAGAAGAGAGGCAAAAAGCAAAGGAGAAAAGGAAAGATATAAGCATCTGAATTCAGAGTTCCAAAGAAGAGCAAGAACAGATAAGAAAGCCTTCTTTATTGATCAATGCAAAGAAATAGAGGAAAAGAACAGAATGGGAAAGACTAGAGATCTCTTCAAGAAAATTGGAGATATCAAGGGAACATTTCATGCAAAGATGGGCTCAATAAAGGACAGAAATGGTATGGACCTAACAGAAGCAGAAGGTACTAAGAAGATGTGGGAAGAATACATGGAAGAACTGTACAAAAAGATCTTCACAACCCAGATAATCATGATGATGTGATCACTAATCTAGAGCCAGACATCTTGAATCTGAAATCAAGTGGGCCTTAGAAAGCATCACTAGGAACAAAGCTAGTGGAGGAGATGGAATTCCAGTTGAGCTATTTCAAATCCTGAAAGATGATGCTGTGAAAGTGCTGCATTCAATATGCCAGCAAATTTGGAAAACTCAGCAGTGGCCACAGGACTGGAAAAGGTCACTTTTCATTTCAATTCCAAAGAAAGGCAATGCCAAAGAATGCTCCAACTACCGCACAATTGCACTCATCTCACATGCTAGTAAAGTAATGCTCAAAATTCTCCAAGCCAGGCTTCAGCAATACATGAACTGAGAACTTCCTGATGTTCAAGCTGGTTTTAGTAAAGGCAGAGGAACCAGAGATCAAATTGCCAACATTTGCTGGATCATGCAAAAAGCAAGAGAGTTCCAGAAAAACATCTATTTCTGCTTTATTGACTATGCCAAAGCCTTTGACTGTGTGGATCACAATAAACTGTGGAAAATTCTGAAAGAGATGGGAAAACCAGACCACCTAACCTGCCTCTTGAGAAATCTGTATGCAGGTCAGGAAGCAACAGTTAGAACAGGACATGGAACAACAGACTGGTTCCAAATAGGAAAAGGGGTACGTCAAGGCTATATATTGTCACCCTGCTTATTTAACTTCTATGCAGAGTACATCGTGAGAAATGCTGGACTGGAAGAAACACAAGCTGGAATCAAGATTTCTGGGAGAAATATCAATAACCTCAGATATGCAGTTGACATCACCCTTATGGCAGAAAGTGAAGAGGAACTAAAAGCCTCTTGATAAAAGTGAAAGAGGAGAGTGAAAAAGTTGGCTTAAAGTTCAACATTCAGAAAAATAAGATCATGGCATCCAGTCCTATCGTTTCATGGGAAATAGATGGGGAAACAGTGGAAAACAGTGTCAGACTTTATTTGAAGGGGCTCCAAAATCACTGCAGATGGTGACTGCAGCCATGAAATTAAAGAACGTTTACTCCTTGGAAGAAAAGTTATGACCAACCCAGATAGTATATTCAAAAGCAGAGACATTACTGTGCTGACTAAGGTCCATCTAGTCAAGGCTATGGTTTTTCCTGTGGTCATGTATGGATGTGAGAGTTGGACTGTGAAGAAGGCTGAGCACTGAAGAATTGATGCTTTTGAACTGTGGTGTTGGAGAAGACTCTTGAGAGTCCCTTGGACTGCAAGGAGATTAAACTAGTCCATTCTGAAGGAGATCAACCCTAGGATTTCTTTGGAAGGAATGATGCTAAAGCTGAAACTCCAGTACTTTGGCCACCTCATACTCTTTGGAAAAGACTCTGATGCTGGGAAGGATTGGGGGCAGGAGGAGAAAGGGACGACCGAGGATGAGATGGCTGGATGGCATCACAGACTCGATGGACATGAGTCTGAGTGAACTCTGAGAGATGGTGATGAACAGGGAGGCCTGGCGTGCTGCAGTTCATGGGGTCGCAAAGAGTTGGACACAACTGAGCGACTGAACTAAACTGATGCTTCTCAAAAAACTAAGATCATGGCATCCAGTCCTATCACTTCATGGCAAATAGAAGAGGAAAAAGTGAAAGCAATGACATTTTTTATTTTCTTGAGCTCCCAAATCACTGCAGATGGTGACTGCAGCCATGAAAATAAAAGATGCATGCTCCTTGCAAGGAAAGCTATGACAAACCTACAGTGTATTAAAAATCAGAAACATCACTTTGCTGGCAAAGGTCCGCCTAGTTAAAGCAATGGTTTTTCCAGTAGTCATGTACAGATGTGAGAACTGGATCATAAAAAGGCTGAGCACCAAAGAATTGATGTTTTTCAAATTGTGGTGCCAGGAAAGACTCTTGAGAGCCCCTTGGACTATAAGGAGATCAAATCAGCCAATCCCAAAGGAAATCAACCCTGAACGTTCACTGGAAACATTGATGCTGAAGCTGAAGCTCCAATACTTTGGCCACTTGATATCAAGAGCCGACTCCTTGGAAAAGACTCCAGTGTTGGAAAACATTCAAAGCAATAGAAGAGGGCCACCAAGAAAGAGATGGTTAAATGGCATCACTGACACAATGGACATGAATCTCAGCAAAGTCTAGGAGATAGTGTAGGGAAGGGAAGCTTGGTGTGCTGCAGTCCATGGGGTCACAAAGAGTCAAACATGACTCAGCGACTGAACACAACGCCTCTCAAAGACCCATAAGGAAAGACTGGGTTGTCCCATAACTGAAATGTTCTGGTTTCTTTGACAGTTATATCTCTCATTGTATATTCACTATTTCATTTTGTTGTGCACTGTACTTTCGAAAATATAATGAAAATACTGAGATATCTACCTGCACTCAGATTCCTAGAAAACAGAATAGGACTATTAAGTCTTTTCAGCCACATGGTCACTCTCTGCAGCCTCTTGGAAAACGTCCTTCTGGTCTTCTCCTGTTGATCACTCCTATTTTCATACTTTTTGGTCCATTGTTTCATGTGCTTTCTAAATATTGTATGACTGAATGTTGAAACAATGCAGAGACATACAGAGCAAGGGGCAAACTAAAATGCCAGGCTGGTGACATAAGTGTGTGAAGCAAGTCAGCTAGGAAGGGCCCTTCCACTCCTTGCAGAACATGCTCAGCCTCAAAGCTTGGCATTTCAATTCATAAAGCTCATCAATAACAACATCACTTGTGACCAAGTGTCTGAGGACCCACAAGCTGTCAATTTTCACAAAGTAGTAAGGGCCTCCTTCACTCCCCTGCCTGGAACTGCTATATATTAAGTAATTTCAGAACATCATTTATGCACTCTCTGGTATATGCTTGTGTACTATGTGTGTCTGTGCTTACATGTGTGTTTGATTAAATGGTTTCATACCATTTAAAAGGGCATCTGGTCCCATCACTTCATGGCAAATAGATGGGGAAACAGTGGCAGACTTTATTTTATGGGGCTCCAAAATCACTGCAGATGGTGACGGCAGCCATGAAATTAAAAGACGCTTACTCCTGGGAAGAAAAGTTATAACATGACCAACATAGACAGTTTATTAAAAAGCAGAGACATTACTTTGCCAACAAAGGTCCATCTAGTCAAGGCTATGGTTTTTCCAGTAGTCACGTATGGATGTGAGAGTTGGACTATAAAGAAAGCTGAACACTAAAAAATTGATGCTTTTGAACTGTGGTATTGGAGAAGACTCTTGAGAGTCCCTTGGACTGCAAGGAGATCCAACCAGTCCATCCTAAAGGAAATCAATCCTGAATATTCATTGGAGGGACTGATGTTGAAGCTGAAACTCCAATATTTGGCCACCTGATGTGAAGAACTGACTCATTTGCAAAGACCTTGATGCTGGAAAAGATTGAAGGTGGGAGGAGAAGGGGACAAAAGAGGATGAGATGGTTGGATGGCATCACTGACTCAATGGACAGGTGTTTGAGTAAACTCAGGGAGTTGGTGATGGACAGGGAGGCCTGGTGTGCTGCAGTCCATGGGGTCACAAAGAGTTGGACACAACTGAGTGACTGAACTGAACTGAACTGAGGGAGAAAACAATAAATAACAAGACAGTATGCAAGAGAGTATACCCATGTGGTCAAGGCATGTTGCCTCAAATGTCTTGACAAGAAAAGAATGGACTGAATAAGATTTGCATAGGTTTGCAAATATCACAGTGACTGGTGCATTAAATATAGACTTAGGTACAAAGTAGAGCCTATAAAAAGCAAAAGGATGGAAGATGTGCTATGTGCCCCCAAAGGCAGCAGGAGATTATTGAGGGAAAACGGCTCAGATTCTGACATGAGTACCAACAGGACAGAGAAATTCAGGTAGAGTCAAGTCAGTGAAAATGAACTGACTTAATTTGTAAAAGATAAAACCATAATGGCACAGAGGTCCATACAATGAAAGAATATCACTGATACATTATTCTTAAAAAAGAAGAAGAAGAATCAAAGTAAGAGAAGGAGACAGCAAAGCAAATTCCAATGCTAAATAAAGAAGACAGAATTGAGTCTAAGAGCAAAAGGACTGGAAACTTCAGAAGTGAAGGCTTTCAGAAAAAAAGTAAATCCTAAGGGATCATCAACCATTCTAAAGCTGGTGAGCTTCAGACAATATTAGATACTCTTTAAATCATATTCATTATGAATATTCATTTATATATTCTCCAGCCCTGTATAAAAATGTAGCATCTTTTCATTTCCACAGTTACTTCTTTCTCCTTCTTTCCCTCTCTTGCCTAAAGAAATATGGACTAATATCAACGAATAAAAAGAGTTAACCATGCCCTGGGTATGTCAGCACTGAAGTCATAAGGCTGAACAGACATCTTCCCAGCTCTTCCCCATCAAACAGTAGTATTGCACCTAGAAAGATCTGAATCTGTTTCTTGCTCTGAGGTCATCTACTTAGCTCTTTTAAACTGCACGCTTCCTGTATGTAAGTAAACCTCACACCTGACCTTCAGTCCTCCTTTGGATAGATGGTAAAAATCACTGTCTTCTTACTTCACTTTTGCCCTAACCCTCCCAAGGTTAATCTTTCAGAACATCCCTGGAAGCAAAGTGCTGGGGAGGTGTGGTCTCCAGTCACTTCCAAGCAAACCTGTTTGTAGCATATCTTCAAGCTCAGGTTACTGTGTAATTTAGTCCTAGTCTTCTGTAACTTTAAAGGTTGGGCTGGCTGCCTATTTAAAGTGATCCATGAATCCATGTTCAGCTATAAACTTTAAATGTACATCTGCATTCTGATCAAAAGCAGCCTTCAATACAGCAGCTGGCAGCAGGCTACAGCTCACACTGCCTGCCAAGGACTCCAGTCATTGGTGTGTTCACAGCCTTGGAGTTACCGCTACTCTAACAACCAAATTCACGTTAGTTCTGAACTTCTAGCTGATTGGTTTATTTGGCTGTACTTGTGTTTATTTCTTCCAAAGCTTTTGTTGTATTCCTTTGACAGTCTCTTACTTGGTATTTTTTCCAAGGAACCAACGAGTCAACATATGTAATTTCATGGGCTCATGGACTCATTTTGACTTTCTGTGTGGCATTGATACACAAGGAAAACTGCATGCAAGGGGTCTTTATAGAGCTGTGATATGTCACCTAAGGACAGGAAATTAAGGTAATCACTCAGCTCTAACAGGCTTTGTTGTACTTAGGTACTGAGGCATAAAATACTAGACTTTTGGTCCTGGCAACTGTCTTTTCTTCTCATTACCACATAGTTAACCATAGCTGATTCTGTGTCTTCCTTTTAGGTAGGGCAACTAATCTATCTAACTAATAACAGCATACAGCAGTTATCTGTAGAGGATTATAATAATGATTCACATGTGTCAGCCAAGATAAAAAGACCTCACCAATTATATCTGAAACAGCCAGAATTTGTCTGCAAGAAAGGTGGGAAAGAGGAAGCAGCTTTTCACTCAAAAGAATTTTATCTTTAAGAATTTTTAGCTCCATTGTGGTCCTAGATAGGTGCTGGATCATATCAGGAGATTCCAGTCAGACCAGTTTTTATTTCACACTCTTTTTAGCAGTTTGGTATATATCACAATTCTCCTATTTGGAAACTCTATTACTTTTCTATTTTTCCTTCATACAAACAAGTATTCTCCAGTCCACCCTAACCATTGTTCTTCTTACTCCTCAGTGTTTAAGAGTCTCCAAGTGTATACAATAAACATTCTCATCAGAGAGTACACCCAGAGCAGTCATCTATAGATCATAGTACCACTGCCAATCTCTACAAATGTAAAAATGATAGAAAAAAGCAGGGCACTCAGCCCAGTTTAACCAGGAAGAGTAGGAGGGTCTGGGTAACTGAGTTTTCTCATAGTTAAGGATAACCCACTCTCAACTTATGTGGAAATATACTGTTTTTACCTCCACAGTTTAGCTTACATTTTACAGTTAAGATAATGTAATCACTGCTTTCATATGTGAACCAAGTTCTCCAGACCACTGAATATTGTATAGTACTGTAGCTACAGCTGAAAATAGTATGAGCAATTATCCGAATATATATTTATTTCATGGTATTCCTGGAAGAGTAAAAATAAATACTTTATTAAATATTTATTGTAATTTATAACTATAAATATGCAAATCCATGATAACATTTGCAGAAGAGTCTTCATTTTTAAAGTTCTATTTAATTGAGGCTACCAGGTTTTACTGTTGAGAAAGGCATTCTCTGAATATAGGTTAATCGGAATGTTCATGGAAGTCTTCTTAGTAATGACTGATAAGATCAGCATACAAGGAACCATGTATTCTGACTAGGTATTTTAGAAGATCAGACAAATACATTCCATAACTAAACAGCTGTAGATTGCCAATGTATGGGTGAGTGGTAAGGGCGAGGAGAAGGGAATCGGAGAGATTCCCGGGGGAAACAATGACATTGAAAGTATACTCCAGAGGCGAAAATATGATTGCCTTCACCTTTCTATTGCTAAGACCTACAGCTGATTTGAAACCTTCTCAGCCAAGGGTCACTGCAAACTAGAAACTGCGGCACTTGCTACTAACCAATTTAATTTGGACTATCTCAGCCAGCCTTATTGAATTCTCTCCATGCCCCCAGAGGCAAAAATGTACTGCTGTACTTAGCTATTCAATAAGGTTTACTTTTAGGCCTTCTTGGTGCACATAGGTTGTACATTCAGCATCATCTAGTTTAAACACATTGAGCAATCAATTTCAACTTGTTATTGTCATTGGGGCTTGAAAATTTAATAAGCAATTACCTGAGCACATTCCTTTATGTTTTTAATTTCTACTGAGATGTTGTTCCATTTTCAGGCCTAAAGCAATCATGCCCTCCAGAATGTTTAATTGAATGAATCCATAACGTGAGTCTTTTTCTTGCCTGTATTCTCCCAGTGTGATTTATGAATCTGAATGAAGCAGTGTCTTCCCTAAGGAGGGAGCCAAGAATAAGTGAAAATTTTGTGATCAGATATGGGTGGATGATGCAACTCACCTTGTTAATATGGAAGGAAGCAGTGGGCTCTCCTTAATAAAGAATACCTTCCAGGCTTCCCTTGTGGCTCAGCTGGTAAAGAATCTGCCTGCAATGCAGGAGACCTGGATTTGATCCCTGGGTTGGGAAGATCCCCTGGAGAATGGAATAGCTACCTACTCCAGTATTCTGGCCTGGAGAATTCCACGGACTGTTTAAGTCCATGGGGTCTCAAAGAGTCAAACATGACAGTGACTTTCACTTCACTTCAGTTTCCTATAGGTAAATATGAAACGCTTCACCCTCCTGTTTCCTGAGGCACTGCTGCAAAATTGCACATTATACTTACATATGTATATGTGTGTGTGTATATATGTAATGTATCGATACAATTACATATACATGTATTTATAGCACATATTTGTAATTACACATGTATGGAAAGTGAAAATGTTAGTCACTGAGTTGTGTCTCTTTGCGACCCCATGGACTGTAGCCCACAAGGCTCCTCTGTCCTTGGAACTCTCCAGGCAAGAATACTGGAGTGGATTGCCATTGCTTTCTCCAGAGATCTTCCCGAGCCCGGGATTGAACCCTGGTCTCCTGCATTGCACGTAGACGCTTTACCACATAAGCCACCGGGGGCTTAGTTATTGTTTTGTTGTAGCTGATGCTACAACACATGAAGTGGTGGTCTATCATTTCTAGAAGCCTTTGATTACAGAAGTATTGTACAAAATCATTCTGAAACTTTAAGCTGAAGGTTCATTTTATCTCGTTGTTTTCTTTCTGTTTATATCCAGAAGCGGGGTCGGTATACTTTTTCTGGAAAGGGCCAGATGGTAAATATTTTTGGCTTTGCAGCCATACGGTCCTTGTCTCAGCGACTCAACTCAGCTGTGAGAGTATAAGAACAGCCCTCGACAATACATAAATGAACGGGTGTGGCTTTGTTCCAATAAAACTGCATTTACAAAACACAGATGGCAGGCCACATATAGTCCACTGGTCACAGTTTGCTGATCTCTGGCTTAGAATATTTAATAGAACAGATATTTCTCTATGTGTGATGTTTATTGGCTCATTTCATTCGTTAGTTGGTTTGGGCTTGTCTGATTTCATTTTGTTTTGAGGGGATTTTTTGGGGGTGGAGAAGGAAGGCATGAACTTCCTTCCAGACTTGCTCAGTGGGTCTTCCTCCATCATCTACCCAGTGAATGCCAATATTTCAAAGAAATATTTTGTTTGGGCCTACTTTTGGGAGGATTCACTTTTTAAATCTATCCTATGGTTTCATTTATCATTTAAGAAATGATACCTCTCAAAACGTACTTTTAGTCCAGATCTTTCTCTTAAATGCCGCCAGTACCATACCTAACTCTACATAAAATAAACTACCCAGTGACCCATCTATATACATCTTAAACTTGCATCACTCTAAATATGTCCAAATTAGAATTTGTTTTCTTTTTCAATCAACTCACAATGCCTATTTATCTATGAAAATATAAGTGCTCTCTGAGGTATCTTTATTGTTTCCTTTCCTTCCAACCCCATATCAACTTTTACAGATTCATCTACTAAATGACTCTCAGTTTTTCATCTTCTCCATCTCCACTGTCTCTACTCAAATTTTTAAATTCTCATTGCCTCCTCTCAGTATTGAGAATATACTCATTGATCCCTCACCCCCTAGTCCTTTTCCTTTTTCAGAAGTACATCCTACTACACTCAACTCTTTTTCTAAAATATTACCTGTCAACTAAAGACCTTTGATTACTTTCTTTTCCTACGAAAAGATCATCACAGAATTAACACCTTCTCAGCACAAATCTACCCACCCTTTCTTAAGTCCCTTTGCCCCCATTCACTCCAATCCCTCCTTCTCTGGAATTCTATGCTGGGATCATGCCTCATAGCACCTCTCCTTCTCCAGACAGCCCAACACCCCATGACTGCACCTTCTCTGTATTCCACAGACTATGCCATTGTCTGTGTATACAGACATGAAAAAGGTAAAAGTTTATAGCATAACTGGGATGACCAAACCAAATAAATAGTTATAAAGAGAGAGATAGAGAAGCAACACAGTATAATAACTTTAAACACATAGTACGCTATGGATTGACATTAACTGAATTTGAATTCCATGGTGTCATGTAGCTGAGTGACTTTTGGCAGGTTACCTAGCCTCTCTGTTTTACTATTCTAATCAATAAAAAAGTGATATAAAACAACCTACCTTAGAGGATTGTTATAAGGATTAAATGAGTGAATGGTTTATAAATCACAGAACAATGTCTGGCCTAGGAAGAACTAAAAAATATAAATGGATAAATAAGCAGATTCATATATATACCCATGCGCCATGCTTAGTCGCTCAGTTGTGTCTGACTCTTTGCAACCCCATGGACTGTAACCTACCAGGCTCCTCTGTCCATGGCGATTCTCCAGGTAAGAATACTGGAGTGTGTTGCCATGCCCTCCTCTAGGGGATCTTCTCAACTCAGGGATAGAACCTAGATCTGCCACATTGCAAGTGGCTTCTTTACCATCTGAGCCACCAGGAAACCCAAGAATACTGAAGTGGGTAGCTTATCCCTTCTCCAGGGGATCTTCCAGAACCAGGAATCAAATTGGGGTCTCCTGCACTGCAGGTGGATTCTTTACCAGCTGAGCTACCAGGAGAGCCCTAAATATGTATATTTGTATGTATATTAAAACTCAACATTCAGAAAACTAAGATCATGACATCCGGTCCCATCACTTCATGGTAAATAGATGGGGAAACAGTGGAAACAGTGACAAACTTTATTTTGGGGGGCTCCAAAATCACTGCAGCCATGAAATTAAAGATGCTTGCTCCTTGGAAGGAAAGTTATAACCAACCTAGACAGCTTATTAAAAAGTAGAGACATTACTTTGCCAACAAAGGTCCATCTAGTCAAGGCTATGGTTTTCCAGTAGTCACGTATGGATGTGAGAGTTGGACTATAAAGAATGCTGAGCACTGAAGAATTGATGCTTTTGAACTGCAGTGTTGGAGAAGACTCTTGAGAGTCCCTTGAACTGCAAGAAGATCCAACTACTCCATCCTAAAGGAAATCAGTCCTGAATACTCATTGGTAGGACTGATGCTGAAGCTGAAACTCCAATACTTTGGCAACCTGATGTGAAGAACTGACTCATTTGCAAAGACCTTGATGCTGGAAAAGATTGAAGGTGGGAGGAGAAGGGGACAAAAAAGTATGAGATGATTGTATGGCATCAGCGATTCACTGGACGTGAGTTTGAGTAAACTCCAGGAGTTGGTGTGTTGGACAGGGAGGCCTGGTGTGCTGTAGTCAATGGGGTCACAAAGAGTTGGACACAACTGAGCGACTGAACTGAACTGATATATATACACACACACACATACACACATACATGTATGTGAAAATACAGTATCATTAATCAATTAAATTCAGAATAGGAAAATCAGTGCTAAAACATGTCTTCTTAAGGTATTTATTCTTGAGAAAATACTTTAAAAAGGAGGTATTTCCCTGGAACTTGGGGAAAAACCAATAATTACAAAGCAGAACCAGGCTTTACCCCAAGTCAATATGCCTCCAAAACCCATATTCTGTGCACGTGTGCTTTCAGGATTATCCTCCTACTAGAGTAAATTAGTTTCTTACCCCAGAATTCTTCTCTATAAAAAGTCTACTGCAATGTTCTTTGTTTTCTGCGTCATATCTAGACTTCAGTAAGAACTTGTTGAAATGAATCTTGGAGACTTTGTCAATTGCACTAGCCTTCATGCTATTCTTACACTGGAAGCAATTATAATGGAGAGGAAAGAGTTGCAGTCCCAAGTCTGGGGCTCCACGTGCAGGTTTCTCTGTGGCTTAGGGCAAGTGACTAACTCTGGAGATAACATTCTCATATGTAAAATCGATGTAGGAGTACTTTCCTCACAGCATGCAGCAGAGAATTATAACAGACACTGCCTGTAAAAACACCCGTGTATTCTGAAGACTTACGGTAGTCTTCAGAGGGGCAGTGTTACTGTCCCCCAAATTCCACATATCATTCAAGATGCATTCAAGCTCCAGAACTTTCACACAATTTTTCCTGTCTCTTCAGGCTCAAGTATCACCTGCTAGTATAAATGAATCATTTACTGTCTGTACCACTGAGGCAATTCAGAGCCTTTTACTTTTATTATATCACTGTTTTATTATTTAATATCTGGGTATAATTATTTACCCAGGTAGAATCAAAACACCTGGATGATACATACTGTGTGTGTATGTGTTCATAGGGAAGATCCTGCTTTTCAAAGACTGTGCTAAGCACATAATAAGGTTAATAAATCCTGGTTAACCGTAAAAGGATGAAATGAACAAAAGGAAACAGGAGCCAATGTCATCTTGAATAATGGAACACACGTATCATGCCAAATTAATTCCAGATTTACTCTCTATTGCTGCAATTTATATAAGAAGCTAGATTTTGTTTGTTTGTTTATAGAAACCATTAGTCACTAGGATAATTCCAGAAAACTGCATGAACACCTACTGAGTGCCAGTGCTTAGGCCAACAGGAGGGAACAAGGTGATGGAGAAAATTCAGGGAGAAAATGAGTGAGATAATTCCAGCCTTACAGCAAAGCCCATTTAGAAAAATCAAATCAACTCTCTATAACAACACTGAGAAACTGGCAGACTAAAGTAAGGCCTAATACTTAATATGTACCTGGTTAATGAAGGTGTTTAACATAATGTGCAATGTGTAGAAAAACAGCAATTTGATGTCAGTTCAGTTCAGTCGCTCAGTTGTGTCCGACTATTTGTGACCCCATGAATCGCAGCACGCCAGGCCTCCCTGTCCATCACCAACTCCCAGAGTTCACTCAGACTCATGTTCATCAATGTCAGAGGACAGTAAAACAAATTAATGAATACAGAGACCAAATTGAGTGGCATGGGAGATTAAACATAAGCAATACACTCTTAAAGAGTATGACTTAGAGGGGACTTCCCTGGTGGTCCAGTTAAGAGTCTGCCTTCCAACGTGGGCAGTGCAGGTTCCATCCCTGCTTGGGGAGCTAAGACTCTGCATGCCGTGGGGCAACTAACCATGCACACTGCAAAGAAGGCCCAGCACAGCCAGGATTTTTTTTAAAGAGTATAGCTTAGAGAAAAGATACTGACATGGCAAAGTCAGAACAAAATCAAAAGTGCAGAGCTATGCAAGACTTTTCTAGCAAAAGCTTTCACCAAGTGTTTTCCATGGCATTTGTCAAGTTGTACTTAAATACTATGATTAAACATTCAAATTTTAGCTAAGTATATCCTCTCCCCCTTAGCACTTCCTTATAAAGCCACGTCTTATTCTTACATTAGTATTTTGATAAAGTAGGAATTTTCATTTTCTTTCCCTTGATGCACTCTAATTTTAATGAAAGGAGAAATCATAGGCCTGAACAGCAAACATAAATATGTCATGTCATTGGAAGAAAAGAAGGAAAATGAAGATTTATTTAGTGTAATTATGAACCTAGGAGAAGGAAATGGTAATCCACTCCAGTATTCTGGCTGGAATAACCCCATGGACAGAGGAGCCTGTTGGGCTATGATCCATGGGGTTGCCAAGAGTCAGACACAATTGAGCACTCATGCTTACAAAAGTGTAGATTCCATGCAGATTAACTGTTCAGAGCTGGGTTTTTAACTCATACTGTGCATGGCTAAATGACCCACAAATGGAGAGGCGACTGGGGTTTCAGGGATCTTAAAACAGTGAAATTCGCCATGCTACATAAGTATACAGAGCTTTAAAAAGCCCAGGATCCTTTGGGTATTAAAAACCAAGCCCTGTATTTCATTTATTTTTGAAATATTCACTAAAAATATTCAAAATCTAAAATATAGTTAACTAAACTCTGACTCTTTACTCAAGGCAGCAAACTGATCCTGATTAAGTTGAACCACTTTCATTTCAATATTCATTTTTGTAGCAATACTAGCACAAATGCTTCCCAGTATAAAGAAGTTCCATTTTACCCCTTGATTTTGGAAGGATGAGAAGTAATGGGAGATAGGAAGCAAGCATCATAGCCATAAGTTGCATAAGACATTACTTATGCAAAGACTTCTGATAATTCTGATAAAGAGTTCTGATAATTATAAAACAACTACAATAAACTGTCACACGCTAGTATCGTAATGGTCAAAATTCTCCAAGCCAGGCTTCAGCAGTTTGTGAACCATGAACTTTCAGATGTTCATGCTGGTTTTAGAAAAGGCAGAGGAACCAGAGGTCAAATTGCCGACGTCTGCCAGATCATCAAAAAAGCAAAAGAGTTCCAGAAAAACATCTGTTTCTGCTTTATAGACTGTGCCAAAGCCTTTGACTGTGTGGATCACAATAAACTGTGGAAAATTCTGAAAGAGATGGGAATACCAGACCACCTGACCTGCCTCTTGAGAAACCTGTATGCAGGTCAAGAAGTGACAGTTAGAACTGGACATGGAACAACAGACTGGTTCCAAAAGGAAACAAGTACATCAAGGTTGCTTATTGTCACCCTGCTTATGTAACTTATGTGCAGAGTACATCATGAGAAATGCTGGAATGGATGAAGCACAAGGTGGAAGCAAGATTGCCAGGAAAAATATCAGTAACCTCAGATATGCAGATGACACCACCCTATGGCAGAAAGTGAAGAACCACCAAAGAGCCTCTTGATTGAAAGTGAAAGTAGAGAGTGAAAAAGTTGGCTTAAAGCTCAATATTCAGAAAACTAAGATCATGGCATCTGGTCTCATCACTTTATGGCAAATAGATGGGGAAACAGTAGAAACAGTGACAAACTTTATTTTGGGGGCTCCAAAAATCACTGCAGATGGTGACTGCAGCCATGAAATTAAAAGATGCTTTCTCCTTGGAAGGAAAATTATGACCAACATAGACAGCTTATTAAAAAGCAGAGACATTACTTTGCCAACAAAGGTCCACCTAGTCAAAGCTATGGTTTTTCCAGTAGTCATGTATGGATGTGAGAGTTGGACTATAAAGCAAGCTGAGCACCGAAGAATTGATGCCTTTGAACTGTGATGTTGGAGAAGACTCTTGAGAGTCCTTTGGACTGCAAGGAGATTCAACCAGTCCATCCTAAAGGAAATCAGTCCTGAATACTCATTGGCAGGAATGATGTTGAAGCTGAAACTCCAATACTTTGGCCACGTGATGCGAAGGGCTGACTCATTTGAAAAGACCCTGATGCTGGGAAAGATTGAAGGTGGGAGGAGAAGGGAGACAACAGAGGATGAGATAGTTGGATGGCATTAAGAACTCAATGGACATGAGTTTGGGTAAACTCTGGGAGTTGGTGATGGACAGGGAGGCCTGGCATGCTGCATTTCATGGGGTCACAAAGAGTTGGACATGACTGAGCGACTGAACTAAACTGATGCAAAGTTAAGGTAAATCTCAAAGGAGAAAGTTCCATGTTTACATATTCTCTCTCTCTTCCCCTCTCTCATTCTGAGTTAAAGACAAGTGTGCTGAGAAATCCTCAGGGTAGAAGAATTATTGTATCTCACAGATTTCAAAAGTGAAAAAAAAAAAAAAAGAGGAATTGTCTTGAGGAAAACCTTTAATATCAACCCTTGTACTTGTTTTTTTCTTGATCTAAAAGTATGCACTACTTAAAAATACAAATATCTTATTCACTGACTGATTTCAACAAACGCACCAGCTCTGCTCATCTTTCTCAGCGCTGCATTCCTTCCATCACTTCACTGCTTTAGATATTTGTCCTGCAGAGGGGTGATCAATTAGATGAATGGGTCCCATTACTCTGTGGTTAATAAAAGGTTTTATATTCTGAGATGCACACAAAAATAAGTCAGAGTCAGCAGTGGATTTATGGAATCGGGAGCAGAAGGAAAATTGTTTATCTAACAGCCCACGGTCTTGAAAAAGCTTTTATTGTCTTGGCAGGCTTGATTTCCATCGCCTTTGTCTCCTGAGCCAGAGAGAGAACTTGTCCAGGTTACAGATGTGAAGACCAGAAAGCACTTGTAACGTGGGGCCACCTCCTCCCTGCAATACTGTCTTCGACAAGCTGGCATTCAGGCAAGGCCTCTTTTATTAACAAGAAAGATGTTATCCAGAGATCCGGACTTTCACTCCAAACCATCGCTGTTTTCCTCATGTTGTGAGTGGCCAAGCACGTCCACACCCACAGTGTGTTCTCTTCACCTGCGGCCCATCACGACGCCTGATTACCCTTATAATAAATTCCTCTTCTCCAAAACCAAGCTCCAAGACAACCAAAAGCCAGTCTTTTTACTATTTCCTGTGTGCAATCTGTTTTTCTCTACTTGTGCACTGAAACAGCCCTAATATTCCCGAGCACTCTTCCCATCGTGCCTAGCGGTGTGTCAGTTCTGATGCTGGCAGGAGCCTGGAGCCCCAGAAAGACCCGTGATGCAAAGGAGAGAGCCGAGTGCACTTGGGAGGCAATTCTCTTCAGAGAGAGCCAAAAAGTTTGAACTAACAGCAAAGGAATGGAGGAGTGGATCCAAAGGCAAAGATGAAGCCTGGCTGTGTAGCTGTCTAACAGAGAAGAGATCTGGCAGCAACTGACATGTTGTCCTTAGAAGACTAGTAATGTGCTGGGGAAAACTCCCTGACTCGACCTTCCAATAACATGGATGCAAATGAATATGGCTTTTTGTTCAACAGCACTTGAGAAAAGCTAAAGGGAAATTTCCTCTCCTGAATCTTGAAACACTTGTTCTAATAGCTTTCCAGGTACTCCAAGTTACACATGTGTGCATTAGAAACTGTGAGTGTGTATCCCCTCCAGGCATGCCTTGTTGATTGGACTAATTATGCACGCTTCAGCATCCACAGCAGACTAAAATTTCTTGCATCTCCACCCCCTCCTCACCCAATAGAAACAGCTTTTCTAGCCGAAATGTAGGAGAAAAGCTTGAGGTTTCTCTAACTTGTGAGGGGAAAAAAAGCTGTACACAGTGAAGTCAAACATCTTTGTGTAAAGAGAACTTTCTAGAACTAGAATGCATGTGTGCCTGTTAAGTCGCTTCAGTCATGTCTGACTCTTTGTGACTCCATGGACTGTAGCCCACCAGGTGCCACTGTCCATGGGATTCTCCAGGCAAGAATACTGTGGGTCGTCGTCGTCATGCCCTTCTCCTGGGGATCTTCCTGACCCAGGGACTGAACCCATGCCTCTTATGTTTCCTTCACTGGCAGGTGGGTTCTTTACCACTAGTGCCACCTGGGAAGCCCATGGTTAAAGTGAGGTCCTCCCAAATGGGAACTCTCCCAACTTATATTTAAAAAGGGGAACAGAGATGAGTGGAGGTAAGGGTGGAGAGAGGAATGGAAAAGAAGGAGAGGAGGGGAGAGGAGAGGAGGGAAAAATATGTTGACTATGGGGGTGGGGAGGATTGTAAAAATTTTTTTCTAAGAGAAGCCTCCAGACAGGTACTCTGCATCTTTGAATTTGTACATTGGCTTCACACTGCATGAGACTGTCAAGAGACAGAATAGGGGTTGGCTGTTCAGGAGAACAAAATGCCATCTGCATTCATATCCATGCCATTCCATGTGTCAAGTCAGAAGATGATCCAACAGTCCCTTTCGTAACAGGATTCATACTTGCAGACACAAGTCTCAACCCATAATTAGCAGGGCCAAGTTTGTTCATGTCCAAAGTGTACACACACGTATTGTCACATTTTCTACCTACATTTTATGCCTTGAGATCCCAGCATGTCTACAGTGGTTTGCTGGACCTGTGTAAATTTTCTTTCTGATTTGTTAAAGCAAACATGGGTTACGAAGGACCAGAGTTCCATTAATCTGCACTTCCTCTCAGGAATCTCATTGGAAGGTACTTTATACTGCATGAATCCTTCACTGAAAATAAAGTATTTCCTAGCTGTGTACTCCTTTAAATAAATAACCATGAAGCCATCCTTCATTTTGAAATACGACCAAAATAAATACCTGAGTTAATGTTCCCATATTAACATTCCAGACAATCAGTCTCGACCATCTCTCATAGTTGAATGCTAAGCTTTCCCATTAAAGTGTATCTAGCCCCCAGATTTTGTTTTGCAAGATCCTGAGCTGAGCCGTGAAAAACTTTCCAGGAACATCAATATTTTCTTCTTCCCATGCAGCTTTCAGCACTATGGGGGACTAACTGTAAATAATCAAAGAGGAAGCTTGCAGTCCATGCCACCCCTCCCTCTAAGGCCTGGGATCCATATCTGCAAAAAGATTAGGATGAGAGGGGGTGTGTTGAGTCAAAAGTTAATGATAGAAGGTAAGTCGGTCTTTACGAACAGTATTTATTGGTACAAACTCTCCCCTGGTCACCCTGGCCCTGAGTCAGTAATAGCATAAGATTGCAAAATCGAGCAAAACACAGGAACTGAGAAGGAATAAATTAAGTCAGACTACTTGCAGCTTTTATTTTATTTCTGACTTATTTTAAGTTAAGTCAGAATATTTTGCATGTTTACCCCGCTAACAAGGACATGTTGAATATTTTTGCATGGCTGAAGGACTGATCCTCAGCTTTTCCAACTCAGAATGGAAACCAGGATGAGACATAAGAGAGAGAGACCGGTTAAGAGGGCTGACTGAGGCTCAGCAAAGAAAGATGTTTTCTGACAACCATGGCCAACGCATGAAATTGTTCGCTCTTGGATGAATACCCCCACAGTGACATGAGTAACTGGGGATAACTTGCCATCAGAAAGTTCTATGCACAGGCAGAAGTCTGTCACTGAGGAATACCCTTGGAGTAATTCCTGCTACCAGTGAACAGCAGCAGGAGTCTCCTGACTCCCTTATGCCTTCATAAGGACCTGTCTTCCACCATCCCAGCATCCCAGCACCCACTACAAAAACCCTTATAGTCACAGAATTAGATAAACTTATGTTTTCCTCAGAACTTGTGTATGCATCAGGAAGGCAGCCTCAGCGGGATAAATTCAACATAATTTAAATAGTTGATGCTTTCACTTATGTCAATGTGGAAAGAATCGTCAGTTCATGATATAAACTTGGATGTGGTGCTTTCTATGGAATAACAGAAAACTTTTTTTTTTAAAGAAAGAATTTGAGAAAATAGAGCAGCCCTCCAGTTTGGAAACCAGAGGAAACAACATGATACACACAGAGCACCAGATGTCCCAGTGTGGCGTGGTTAATTGAAAGCCATAGATCCCACAACTACAGTCAGTCTCACACATGGTCTATTAATTTGACTGTCATACTGGTTTATCCATTCATCCTGGAGCTTTGAATATTCCCTTTTACTCTACTCCAACTCTTCTTCCCCAGCAACTAAACTAGATATTTCTTCTGTCTCCAGGGAGCATGCAAATCTCTAGGCCCTATAGTAAGTTGGCACTTTGAGTAGACTGACCTGAAAAGTTTCATAGTTTTCCATGTTTATGTTTCTTTAATTTATGAAAGATGCAGCAGACTTGAATAATTTATAAGATCATTTTGTTAAGAACAGAATCTTCCCACTTAGAGAAGGTCTTATTTCTAAACTCCAATGGAATCATTTATTAAAAATTCTTGAAAGAAATGAAAACACACACACATAAGCAGGTACCCTTGTACATATGCACACAAGTGCACACACACATACAAACACACATAGAGCTCTGAGTACCTGGAGTTTCTGTCACGAGGACTCACAAACAAGCCATTAATGTGATGCCATGGAGAGCTTTAGTCTGCCACCTAAGTTGCTAAAACTCTTAAGCATACAATTTCACTATGCTTGTGTACCTGGCTTCTAAGCAGTAAGCAAATTATAGGGAACATACCAAGGAGTGTGATATGACTTAGGAGGGATACTGGAGACAAAAAAGTATATAAAATAAAAACCAGAGTGAAGACAACTGACATTGCCTGAGTGAAGAGAAAATCTGAACAACATGAGGAGACTGTAAGAATGTTACTGTGCAGAAGAAGTATGAATGTTCAGTAACATAATAATTTGTCTGATAAGAATGACTTTATCTGGCAAACCAATGCTTTGCCCCTTGACCACATTAACTGTGGAACCAATGACATCCATGGCTTCAGCGGCAGTAGGGCTCAGCCAGGTTCATGAGAGTCATCACTTGGCATGAAGTTTCAAAACAGAAGTCTTAAGCCAATGTGAAGCATAATACTAAAATAAGCATTTTTCATTTTAATGGAACTAGGTTTTATTGAAGGAGAAAAATCATCCTTAAAAATACAGAGATAGGGCTTTTGGAAATATGCCATTATGTCATGGGGGACTTCAGATCACAGACTTTCTTCTGTAAGTTATAGAATAAAAGGAGTAAGATACAATACAAGGGTGGCTCCATAGAAAAGAAAGGGCAAAGCCCTCTGGGTATTGGAATACACTAGAGAAGAGTAAGAAAAAGGCAAAAGGTTTCATGGGAGTGATGTTGAATGATGCTTGCTTCTCTCCAACCCACACTTGAACATCAAGCGGTGAGGAAATCTTAAAAACATCTGGATTGGTTTAGAGAAATCTCAGAATATTGTGTGCTGGTACCTTGTTTCTCTGGGCTTTCCTGCCCAGAGAAGAACCTGCCTGCCTATGCAGGGCATGCAGATGTGGTTCCTGGGTCAGGCTACCCACTAGGATTTCCCAGGATTCTCGCCTGGGAAATCACATGGACACAGGAGCCTAGCGGGCTACAGTCCCTGGGGTCGCAAAAGAGTCAGACACAGCTGGAGAACTAAATAACATCAACCTCGTTTCCCTAGGCTACTGGAAAACTCTCACAGGATCTGCAGTGAATATTTGAGGGACAGCACTCAGGCTCTCTAGATTGCTTTTCAGTTCAGTTCAGTCGCTCAGTCATGTCCGACTCTTTGCGACTCCATGAATTACCAGTAAATTTGTCCTTCAGACTTTGGGTGCTTTGCTGCAGTCAGTGCCATTCGTCCCTCAGAGGGTTGCCCCACTGGAGAGGCAGAGGTGCCTGAAAATTTACAGTCCTCCCAGGATGGCTAGGATCCAATGATGACAGTCAGTGGAGATGCACAAAAGTACTCTTGTCTCAAGATAAAACAAACTCCAAGGTAAAATGTATATGCCTCGTGCTCTATGGTGGCTTAGTAAAAGATCCTTCTGCCAAAACAGGAGATGTGGGCTCGATCCCTGGGTCAGGAAGATGCCCTGGAGAAGAAAATGGCAACCCACTCCATTATTCTTGCCTGGAGAACTCCGTGGACAGAGACGCCTGGCTGGGCTACAATCCACGGGTTCACAAAGAGTTGGACATGACTGAGCACAGCACAGCATGGCATGGGATTAGGCAACGTCTACAACTTCACGCAAAATCATAAGCCGCCTTATCTGCTTTTCCTTCAATGCCCTAATTCTCCCACTTTCTTACTGCTTTCTTCAGAGAACACTTTTTAGTAAATCACTGGCATTCCAAATTCTTGGCTCAGAATCTGCATCACAGAAACTTAATCTCAAACAGCTGGTACATGAAGCAGTCTTAGAAGGCAGACTTTGTGGATGGGATTCTAGAGTTGGGTCACATATAGCCCAGATATCAATGAGGATCATATCATGTGGATACATGGAATGTTGACAAGCCCTAGAATGCTGTAATCATGTTGCTATTGTTTAGCCATCTAAGATAAACTAGGAAAGGATACAGGTAGAAGAGCTTGTGCTGGCTTTTGCAAGAATCTTGGCATTTGAGAGGTGTAAGGGAGAAAAAGTACTTATAAGGATTTTGAAATTAGTGGTTGTTGCTAAGTGATATTGACAAACTGAAAAGAGAAAACGGCAGGCTAAAGTTAGCCAATTACCAACTTAAAGCAAAATGTGTAAGTCAGGGAGCTTCCACAGCAGCACACAGAGAAACACTTAATGGCGCTTGGCCGAGATGGCAGAATGGGAAGACCCTGAAGCCCACCTGCTCCCAGAGGCACGCTGAAATTGCAACTATGTACTGACCACCTATTGATGAGAAAGACCAGAGTCTACAAGAAAAGATATTCTACAAGTGAAGATATATTTTTTAAAAACCCACAATGAGACACATAGGAGAGGCATGATCACAGTATAGTCAAGACCCATACCCCCATGTGGGCAACCCACAAACAATTACAATTGCAGAGGGTCTCCCTAAGCAGCAGTGAGTACAAGCGCCACACTGGGATTCTGTCTCGGGTCCTTCACTGGCAAGATGAGCCCTAAACCATTTGTAGGGCTTATTTTGGGAAATCTAGAGAGCTATGGAAAATAGAGACTCCACTCTTAAAGAGCTGACACAAAATATCACACATTCCAGGACCCAAGACAGAAGCATAATTTGAAACGAGTGTGGGTGAGACATCTGTTCATCTTGGAAAGCCTCCCATGAGGCTGGAGGCAACTGGAGATCATCCTGGGGACACAGGCAATAGTGGCCGCCATATTGGGGAGCTCACTCTAATATGTGGACACTGGTGCTGGCAGCAGCATTTTATAATCCGCCCTCTAGCTTATTAGTGTCTAGGCTGAGAGCCACTCACCAGCCTACAGGCGCTAGTACGCTGGAACGTAGCCCCATCCATCCACCAGCAGGTAGGTTGTCTAAAGACTCCCTTTGGTGGCAGCCAGACCAAGACATGGCCCTTTCCACCAGAGGTCTAGGACCTGGCTCCACACCCAAGGCCTTGCAGCCAGAGACCCATTTCACCCACCAGAGTCATGGCACTAGTCCTAGGAACCGTCTCACACAACAGCAAGCAAATAGCACCCCGCCAAACCACTAGAGCCACGCGGCCTGCCTTGTCAGGACCCAGAAAACCCAAAGCAGGCCAGCACCAGCCCCAGGACCACCACTGACCCAGCAGCCCAGTGACCCAGCCCCACCCATCAGCAGGCTGACACCATCATTAGAGCCTCTAAGGCCCTGCAGCCAGAGACTTTGGGACCCAGATCACCCATCACAATAGACGGAGCCAGGTAGCCCACAGGGCACCCCTAGAGGACATAGCTCTGGTGACCAAAGGAGAGTGCACTTCTTGGACACATGCTACAAAATGCTACTTCTCCAAGCTTAGGAAATGTAACCAATCTAACCAATATATAGAAATTAAGACAGTAAATTAGGGAAAATGAGGTGACAGAGGAACATGCTCTGAGAGAAAGAAGTATATGAAGTTTCAGAATAAGATTTAAGTGAAGTGGAAATGTGTGTGTGCTTAGTCGCTCAATCGTGCCTGATTCTTTGCGACCCCATGGATTGTAGTCCACCAGGCTCCTCTGTCCATAGGGATTCTCCCGGCAGTAATACTGGAGTGGATTGCCATGCCCACCTCCAAGGGATCTTCCCAACTGAGGGATCAAACCCAGGTCTCCCACATTGCTGGTGGATTCTTTACCATCTGAGCCACCAAGGAAGCCTACCAGGGAACTGGAGACAGGCAATCTAACTAATAAAGAGTTTAAGGTAATGATCATAAAGATGATCTCCCTGATCCAGGGATCGAACCGAGGTCTCCCGCATTGTAGGCAGATTCTTTACCATCTGAGCCACCAGAGAAGCCAATCATATATCTATGTGTGTATAAAAATTGCTATAACAACCCTAAAATAATGAACAAAATGGTAATAAGTACATACATAACAATAATTACTTTATAAGCAATGGCACCCCACTCCAGTACTCTTGCCTGAAAAATCCCATGGACAGAGGAGCCTGGTAGGCTGCAGTCCATGGGGTCAGACACGACTGAGCAACTTCACTTTCACTTTTCACTTTCATGCTTTGAAGAAGGAAATGGCAACCTACTCCACTGTTCTTGCCTGGAGAATCCCAGGGACGGGGGGAGCCTGGTGCACTGCCGTCTATGGGGTCGCACAGAGTCGGACACGACTAAAGTGACTTAGCAGTAGCAGTATGTAAATGTAATAAGTGCTCCAATCAAAAGACACAGAGTAGCTGAATTAAGCCCCCAAATCAGGACCCATATATATGCTGCCTAGAGGAGACTCATTTCAGATCTAAAGATATACACAGACTGAAAGTGAGGAGATGGAACAAGATATTCCAAGCAAATGTCAATAAAAAGAAATCCAGGGCAGCAATACTTATATCATACAAAATAACTTTAAACCAAAGATTGTAACAAGAAACAAAGGAGGAAATACCACAATAATAAAGGGATCAATCCAAGAAGAAGACATAACAACTATATGCAATTATCCGCATTCATCAAAGGGGTAACTAAATGCCTAAAACAAATAATAGCAGATCTCAAAAGAGAAAGTGACATTAGCCAATTAACAGTAGGGGACTTTAACACCCCCATTCACATCCATGGACAGATCATACAGACAGAAAAATCCATAAGAAAACACTGTCTTTGTGGCTGATTCATGTCAATGTATGGCAAAACCAATACAGTATTGTAAAGTAGAATAAAGTAAAAATAAAATTTAAAAAAGAAAAAAAATTAAATGACACAGTAGCTTAAATGGACTGTATATGTACATATGTGTGTGGATTACAGTGATATAAACAAATCAACCGAAAGAAGTGGAATAAACACTGAAGTGTACATGGAACAGCCTCTAGGAAAGATCACACAATGTCACAAACAAGAAGTTTCAGCAAATTTAAGAAAACAAATTATATCAAGCATCTTTTCCGACCACAATGCTATGAGACTAGAGATCAACTACAAGGAAAAAAAAAAAACTGCCAAACACATAACACATGGAGGCAAATAATATACTACTAAGCAACAAACGGATCAAAGAAGAAATTAAAAATACCTGGAAACAAAAGAAATAAAAAGACAATTCAAAATCTATGGGATGCAGCAAAAGCCTTTCTAAGAGTAAAGTTTAGAGAGTTTATTTTCTTATTTCCTAAGCCTAACTCAGGAAATAAGAAAAACCTCAAATAACAAAAATCCTAACCTTATACCTAAAGGAACTAGAAAAAGAACAGAAAACAAAGTTAATAGAAGGAAAAAAAAATCATAACTATCAGAGCAGAAATAAATGAAATAGAGACTGTATAAAAGCAACAGAAACGATAAATGAAAACCGTTAGCTGGTTCTTTGAAAAGATAAACTTGATAAACCTTTGCCCAGATTCATCAAGAAAGAAAAAAAAGGAGAACCTAAAACAATAAATATCAGAAATGAAGCAAAAGAATAATAAATCTGCTATCACTTTATATAGCACAGATATAGTCTCACAGAGAACAAACTATTGGTCACCAACAGGGAGAAGGGTTAGGAGGAGGAGCAAAATAAAAGTAATAATAGATAAAAGTGACAAACAGGTACAAACTACTGTATATAAAATCAATCAGCTATAATGATCTATTGCACAGCACAGGGAATATAGCTAGCAAAATGCCAGGGCACTGTGGTCAGAGAAACAGTCCCATTTCTTTTTCAATCCTGATAAAATTGCTTCCTTTTCCAGGATGAAGGGGATCTAATGCAGTCAACTTGCCACAAAGTAGCATGTAGGTGGTAGGGTATCGAGGACTTCACCTTGGTCCCTTTTGCCGACATACTGGACAGAATTATTCAGTGTCCAAAGCAAGATCATCCTTAATGAGGAAGAGGCCCATGAATACCTTCTATCCCTAACACCATACCTACTCTGTTTATGAATTCATATTTCCAGCACGTCAAGGACAGATGCCACATGATATTGATTTTGACTCATTCTGGTCACCTAATTATTAAATGCCCCTTCTGCAATGGATGCTTCATGGTGGGTATTAAATTGTGATATAGATGTCCTTTTCTACGGTTGCTCTTACTCTACAGATGAATACATTATTGTAAATCAACTATATTTCAATAAAAAAGAAACCATTGTCACTTATAGCCATAGGAGAAAAACTAATGGCCAAGTATATGTACTTGGCCACATACTGCTACTTTTGATTGTAAAGCAGCATAACTTCAGAGAAGAATGAATTTGCAAGCTGGCAAGACCTTCACTACAAAGTCAGGCGCCTCATATAAATGGTGGGTGCCTGACACTTAGGATAAAAATACCTGGTAGATATACATGATGTACTAGTATCCACAAATTCGATGGAACCTTCTGGATCTGTTAGAGGACAGAACACACTATCTCCCTCCCTATGCTTAAAGACCATACAGATGCCTCAACCAGGTCAGAAATCATACAGGAAAAGATGATTCTCCTCAAAATCTGCTCTTATCTCCCACGCTGAACACCAAACCAAAAACTAATGGCAAGGAAGACTATATTGGGCAAATTTATCCTGTTGAAAAAGGAAAGGGATTTTACACTGAATAATGTTCACTATATTAAGTGAAACGAAAATACCTGAACTGAATTGACTCAGTATGAAAGATGAGAATCAATGGCTCAGAGAAGGTGGCATGGTAATATCCATTTACTTTTTAGTATTTCTCCCTCAAAATCACCAATTTCCTATTTTCAGTAAGGCCTAAGGGGCATTCCACTTACTAAGGTAATAAAAGACACCTTGCTACAGTGGTCACCTCTACTGTTATTGCGAAGGACGCACAGCAGTGGGAATGAATGATCAGAGGACCTTCTGGTCTTACTACCTACCACACAGTTCAGAAACCACTGGCCCGAGATATCCTGGGATAAGCTTTTAAAAGCACAGCTGAGATTCCATCTTAGAGATGACCATCTCTGAAAGTAGGAGATCGTCCCTCAAGAGGCGATGTAAACCTTAAAGTGATGGTGATTATTTGCTTCTGGGTTCCCAACCAGTATAACACGTGGGTCCCAGAACCAAAGGGAGAGAAGCAGCATTCCCTCTCTTACTGTCACCCCGACTAACATATTTGAAGAATCTATGTGCTCCATCTCTCAATGTTTAAGCTCTGTGGATCTAAATGTCCTAGTACCCTGAAAGAAATGATTCCATCAAGGCATATAGTTAAGAGCTCTATTAAACATAAAATTTTGTTTGGCACTGGGTCTCCTCAGTTCCTCACACAAACAGAGCAGTATGCCAAGGAAAGGGCTAACGACCTTGACAGGGGCAGTTGATGCCAATCATCATAAGCAATGTGTTGAATATTATGCATCAGAGCTAGGATTTGGTCCTCAGCCTCTCTTAGTGTTCCAACGACCAGTGTTATTTCAGATGTATCTTGTTTTAATTTCAGAATTTCCATTCAGTTCTTTATTATAGTTTCTAATTCTCTGCTGAGATTTCTTATTCTTTGACTCATCATTAGTATATTTTCCTATCATTATTGTAATAACCATTGCAAAACCTTTGTTAATTTCAAAATCTGTTTCATCTCAGGGCCACTCTGCATTGATCGTCTTTTTCTAGGAAATGGGTCAATGTGAGGAACAGTCTCTTGTTCCCCCTTATTTCAAGTTATATTGAATTGTATCATAGACATCTTAAATATTATACTGCAAACCCTTTGAATTCTGTTATACTCTTCCAAAGATCTTTGTTTATCTGTTTTACCAGGTAACTAACTTGATGGAACTAAAACTAAAACTGTCTGTGTGTGTGTGTGTGTGTGTGTGTGTGTGTGTGTGTGTGTGTGTGTGTGTGTGTGTGTGCGCGTGTGCTAAGTTGCTTCAGTCATGTCCAAGTCTGTGGGACCCTATGGACTTTTGCCTGCCAGGCTCCTCTGTTCATGGGATTTTCCAGGCAAGAATACTGCAGTGGGTTGCTTTGCCCTCTTCCAAGAGATCTTCCCAATCCAGGGATCAAACCCATGCCTCTTATGTCTCCTGCACTGGCAAGTGGGTTCTTTGCCACTAGCACCCCCTGGGAAGTTCCATGTGTATACACACGTGCACTCTAAAGATGGTTGCTTGTTCTGCCCACCTTATGTGATTCCGGAGTTATCTAGAGATTTTTAGAGTTTATACACAAAATTTTCAAGGAACGTGGGGCTCCCACTCTCTGGATGCCTCCTTCCTGTGACCCCTCCTGTATTACCAGCTATTGTAGTCCCTGTGTGAGGGTTTCTCATTGTGGTTCTCTTGTTGGACAGAACAGATGCTAAGGCACGCGGGCTTCAGCAGTTGCAGCGCATCGGCTGGTTAGTCGTGGCTTCCAGAATCTAAAGCACAGGCTCCGTAGCTGTGGCGCACAGGCTTAGCTGCCCCATGGCATATGGGATCTTCCTGGATCAGGGACTGAACCTGTGTCTCCTGTCCTGGCTGGCAGATTCTTTACCAAGGAAGCCCTCTGGCAGTTTTATGTGCTCTGTGTGGTACAGAAAAAACCTGCCCACAGGCTAGAAGCTATGAAAATGAGAGGATTCTTTGATCCATACCATTCCCTTCACCAAACTGCTGACTCCTCTTCAAAATTTTCCATTTTTTCAAATTTCCTCCAGTTCCCTCAGGTAGTTGTTCTTTTGTATTTCATCTTTTGTATTAAGTATTAATATATAAAAGCATATACTCCTTATCGGAGTGTCACCCAGTAGCAGCTTACTGGATTATACAGGAAGTACCGATCATCCTTGACTTACAGTGGGCTATGTCCTGAAAAGCCCATTGTCAGTTAAAAATATTTAGTTGAAAATGTACTAAATATACCTAACCTCATTGTGAGTTCAGAACTATACACCGCAGCTTAGCTTAACCTACATTAAACATGTTCAGAATACCCACATTAGGCTGTAGTTAGGCACAATCACCCAACACAAAGCCTATTTTATAATTAAGTGTTGAATTAGTATCTCCTGTAATGTGTTGAATACTATACTGGAGGTTAAAAAAAAAAAAAAAAACGAATGGTTGTGTGGGTTCATACTGGTTCAAAGTGTACCAGCTGTTTACTCTCAGGACTGGATAGGTGACTGGAAGCCAAGGCTCAATGCTGCTGCCCAGTATTATGTGAGGCAATTGTACTGCATATCATTAATGGGGAAAAGATCAAAATTTGAATTCTGAAGTATGGTTCCTACTGAATATGTGGCGCTTTCACATCATTGAAAAATTAGAGGTCAAATCATAGTAAGTCAAGCACCACTTGTATATGATAGAGACTGCTGGCAAGGTTTAACTGTGACTGAGCAATCGCAACAACCTTAAGTGCAGGTAGTCAGAGCATAGTCTCCTCATATGATGGTCTGGTCTACCTCACCAGTCTTCTGCTACAACAGCAGAAGTGCTGGCTACAGGCGAGTCTGAAATGAGTCTTGAAGGAGACTGTGAGAATCAGTTTTGGCCATGGAACCAATTATACCAGAGGGGATTAAAGCTTGTCGCACCGAGCCCTAAATTTTTCCATATAAATGATAGCCAATCATTTTATTTAAAAAAAAAAAAGCTTTCAATTTAATGGTAAAGCACTGGAAGGTGAACATTAGAAGACACAGCTGGTCTCTTGTCCAAAAACCACCTCAGATCTCATTAGCTCTACATATCCTCCTCTTAACTTCTGCTGCTCTGCCAAAAGTTTGCATCTATGGTCTTTAACAGGGGACCATCTTCAGCTTAAGGGAAGAACCCTGCTGGAAGTGCCGGGGTAGTTTATGATCCACCGCCCACTCCATCCCAGCCTTGTAGCCAATGTAACTGACCCAATAACTGATGCAGGAGTGAAAAAGCCCAGCTCCCTTGGTACAGGATGAAACAAGCACCAGGTATAATTTATTGCTTCAAAATTCCTGCAAAATCAGGCTGATTCTAGCACTTTATCTGACCCTAAACTCTTGCTTGCCTTTTTTTTTGTTTTTTACCCTTCCATATCCTGCTTTCCTGCTTCGTTATCAGTTTCTTCTGGGAGTATTTCCTTAGGAATTCATATTCAGTTAAATCCCTGGCTCAAGGTCTATTTCCTGGAGACCTTGTCTGAAAACACTGTAGATTCAGTGTGCTGCTGCCCGTAAGAAAGCACGAGCACGGTAGAGTGCCAAAGGTGGGGTGAGACCCGAGGACAGCCTCACAGAGGCTAGCCCATGCATCACAAAATGTATCACTGCCCGTGCAATGCCATCAATGACAAGGGGTGACCAGCCACATCTCAGCAGGTACAGCAACCTGTCCAAACTAACAGATGCAGGGATGTGTTCAACGGTGGCAGAGACTAGCAACAGTGTGAAAGATAACTCAGGAAAAGCCCCTGACCCACTGCCCACACTGTTCTAGAAGCATCTCTTATTCAAGATGCCCCCAAAAACATAGCAAATGGAAACGGAACAAATCTTGACAGTTAAATATGCCTATGTTTTGAACTATAAAGTGCCTAAGATAATAATAAATATTTGTGAGTAGAAAATAGTCAGATCAGACTGAATATACCAGAATGTGAGAAAGAAGTTATTTAGTCTTTGAAGAGTTGAGTCTGCAAAGCAAAGGCAAGGTCAGTTACATAAAATTCATTAATATTTTAGATTTTTGCACATCTACATCTTAGGGTTTAAATTTTTAATCCACTTAAACTTCAATTAGATGAAATTTTTTGAATTTTCAGAGTAATTTCTATTTAATGAGGAAAGTAGGAATTTGTATCACACTAATGGAAGAGAAAAAAATATATTTAAATGGTTAAATGACTAAGGTCACAAACAACAGAGTTAGTGTAGGAAAAATATTCAAAATAATTTTCTGACTTTGAAATCCAATTCAGTGTATTTTCAAACTTAGAAGCAGTGGATCAGTTAGTAAGTTAAGCCTGGGCAAGACAGTTAATCATTCTGATTCTGATACTTCTTTTTATATCTCTAGCTTGGTCTCCACAAGGTTCAGTCCATACTCCTCATAGCAATCCTTGGAGCCAAATTGTACTATCTTAATGGCTGCGGACATACTCATGAAAGGTACCGCTCACTTCTTCAGAGAAGTACTTTAAAATTCCCCTAATATACCTGTGAGTTCTGATGATCCCATCCAGATTTTAACAAACTTTTTGTTCACCAGAATTACATAGAGGTTTTTAAAATACAAAGCAATGAAGTACCTCTGATAGAAACCCATCTCATCCCAGAAGTTTAGACTTAGTGGATCAGAGATAAGCTCTTGACTTCTATATTTTTTTAATTTATTTATTTTAATTGGAGGCTAATTACTTGCTCTGGGTGATTCTCATGTGAAACAAAGTCTGAAAACTCCCCCTCCTACCTAACTTTGCTTAGTTCTGAACTCTCATCTCACAATTTTCTCTTTTCTTTGGCCCTGGGAACCTTGTCTCATTTCTCCCTTGACTCCCTCGATCCTGCCTCAGTTCATCATTGGATTTAATTCAGCAAACCCCAGTGAGTTTTTCTTTTTAACATGAGTAATAATCTCTCCCTTTGAAAATTACTTTTAAAATACAGACAAACTCATTTAAATCCACAAAAACGGCCTCCTGATTAATGGCATCAATCTTAAATGCACTGCCATATTTTGTCTCTTCCATTATAACTAGTTAGAGATTTTTCTATTATCAGAAAATTAGATAATATACCGTATGAAATACCCTCTTTTCTCAAAATACCAAAGAATGGTTCAGGCAGGGTGGGAAATCCCAAAACAACAGAAAACTATGTGATGATAACTTTAAGAAAGTCATTTATGCTTAACTAAATATTATTTCCCTTTAATCCAGTGGTCAAAGGAGGGATCTGAGACTGTTTTTTCTTAGTGGCTTGAAGGATTCTATGTCTTGAGAAAAACAGAAGCAGACAAAGGTCAGGATCCATGTTTGTAAACATATAAAGGTCACATCAGATAGGAGGCAGACGCTCTAGGGCATTGGGCAGAGACATAAGTCGAGTGTTGCAAACACTCAGCAATTCTGGACAAATTAATCTGTGACTCTTTCATATAATATACGTTTATCTTACTCCTTCCAACTACAATCAACACAGTCCCTCTATATGCGCAAAATCAAGGAAAAGCCAAACTAAGCACATAAATGAATCACAGAGTAAACCCAGAATAAGACCTTGTGTATCCTGACAAGGAAGACTGCATACGTAACAGCAACACTGCTGTGGATCCTGGAAAAAATACATCAATAGGCCTAAAGTAACTTCATCCCAGGTGTCAAATTTAACCTGAAAATATCTGTAAGACATACACTTGAACAGTCCTCCATAAAACATTCCCTAAGTGATATGCAAATGACCAGACTCAGAATAATGTTTACCACACACCCAGATTTTATATGTATTGATTGCAATATCACCAATCTTATAAAACTAGTAGCTCTGCCTAATTTAGAAAAGTTGGTGAAGAGATCTATACAGACATTTAACTTACTTTAAATTCAAAGGCTAAAAACAAAAGGACTTTATCATAAATGCAGAGATCACCATCACAATTTTATCATAAAAAGCAGATTATTTAACATACCTATTCCTTTTGAGAGCTCAGAAGCACAACATTGCTAAATCGAAGCACAATGTTGCAGATATTTCCAAATTTTATGAATTTGTAAAAACTGACTCTTCAAAAGAAGTAAAATTCATGATAAAAGTTCCTGATGTGCTCATTTTTACAGGTGTTGGCCAGGAGCTAGCCTGACAGAACAACAGTGGATTTGGTCCAAGGTACAGGGTCAGTACAGAAAATTAGGAGGAATCATGGGCTTCTCATCTTTTAGGATTTGAAATAGCTCAACTGGCATTCCATCACCTCAACTAGCTTTGTTCATAGTGATGCTTCTTAAGGCCCACTGGACTTTGCATTTCAGGATGTCTGGTTCTAGGTGAGTGATCACACCATCATTGTTATCTGGGTCATGAAGACATTTTTGTATAGTTCTTCTCTATATTCTTGCCACCTCTTAATATCTTCTGCTTCTGTTTAGGTCCATGTCATTTCTGTCCTTTTTTGTGTCCATCTTTGCATGAAAAGTTTCCTTTATAACTCTAATTTTCTTGAAGAGATCTCTAGTCTTTCCCATTCTGTCGTTTTCTTCTATTTCTTCGAACTGACCGCTGAGGAAAGCTTTCTTGTCTCTCCTTGCTCTTCCTTGGAACTCTGCATTCAAATGGATTTATCTTTCCCTTTCTCCTTTAGCTTTAGCTTCTCTTCTTTTCTCAGCTATTTGTAAGGCCTTGTCAGAAAACTATTTTGCCTTTTTGCATTTCTTTTTCTTGGGGATAGTCTTGATCACTGTACAATGTCATGAACCTCCATCCATAGTTCTTCAGGCTCTCTGTCTATCAGATCAAATCCCTTGAATATATTTCTCACTTCCATTGTATAATTGTAAGGGATTTGATTTAGGTCATACCCGAATGGTCTAGTGGTTTTCCCTATGTCCTTCAATTTAAGTCTGAATTTGGAAATAAGGAGTTCTGATCTGAGCCACAGTCAGCTCCTGGTCTTGTTTTTGGTGACTGTATAGAGCTTCTCCATCTTTGGCTGCATAGAATATAATCAATCTGATTTTGGTGTTGACCATCTGGTGATGGCCATGTGCATAGTCTTCTCTTGTGTTGTTGGCAGAGGGTGTTTGCTATGACCAGTGCATGCTTTTGGCAAAGCTCTATTCACATTTGCTCTGCTTCGTTCTGTACTCCAAGGCCAAATTTGCCTGTTACTCCAGGTATTTCTTGACTTTCTACTTTTGCATTCCAGTCCCCTATAATGAAAAGAATATCTTTTGGGGTGCTAGTTCTAGAAGGTCTTGTAGGTCTTCATAGAACCTAAAAGATGATGCTGTCAAAGTGCTGCACTCAACATGCCAGCAAATCTGATAAACTCAGCAGTGGCCACAGCACTGGAAAATGTGTTTTCATTCCAATCCCAAAGAAAGGCAATGTCAAAGAATGCTCAGACTATCACACAATTGCACTCATCTCACACACTAGTAAAGTAATGCTCAAAATTTTTCAAGCCAGGCTTCAACAATATGTGAACCATGAAATTACAAATGTTCAAGCTGGATTTAGAAAAGGCAGAGGAACCAGAGATCAAATTGCCAACATCCATTAGAACACTGAAAAAGCAAGAGAGTTTCAAAAATATATATACTTCTACTTTATTGATTATGCCAAAGGCTTTGACTGTGTAGATCACAGCAAACTGTGGAAAATTCTTCAAGAGATGGGTATACCAGACCACCTGACCTGCCTTCTGAGAAATCTGTATGCAAGTCAAGATGTAACAGTTAGAACTGGACATGGAACAACTGACTGGTTCCAAATAGGAAAAGGAGTACGTCAAGGCTGTATTTTGTCATCCTGCTTATTTAACTTCTATGCAGAGTACATCATGAGAAATGCTGGAATGGATGAAGCACAACCTGGAATCAAGATTAGGAGAAATATCAATAACCCCAGATATGCAGATGACACCACCCTTATGGCAGAAAGTGAAGAGGAACTAAAAAGCCTTTTGATGGCAGTAAAAGAGGAGAATGAAAAAGCTGGCTTAAAACTCAACATTCAGAAAACTAAGATCATGGCATTCAGTCCCATCACTTCATGCAAATAGATAGGGAAACAATGGAAACAGTGATAGACTATATTTGGAGGGGGCTCCAAAATCTCTGCAGATGATGACTGCAACCATGAAATTATAAGACGCTTACTCCTTGGAAGAAAAGTTATGACCAACCTAGAGAGCTTACTAAGAAGCAGAGACATTACTTTGCAAACAAAGGTCCATCTAGTCAAAGCAATGGTTTTCCAGTAGTCATTTATAGTTGTGAGAGTTCAACTATAAAGAAAGCTGAGCACTGAAGAATTGATGCTTTTGAATTGTAGTGTTGGAAAAAACCCTTGAGATCCCTTTGGACAGCAAGGAGATCCAACCAGTCCATCCTAAAGGAGATCAATTCCGAATATTCATTGGGAGGTCTGATACTGAAGCTCCAATACTTCGGCCACCTGATGTGAAGAACTGACTCATTGGAAAAGACTCTGATGCCACAGAAGATTGAAGGCAGGAGGAGATGGGGATGACAGAGGAAGAGGTGGTTGGATGGTATAGACTCAATGGATGTGAGTTTGAGTAAAATCTGGGCTTTGGTGATGGACAGGGAAGCCTGGCATGCTGCAGTCCATGGGGTCACAAAGTTGGACATGATTGGGTGACAAACAACAAGGAGGCCACAGGCTGTAGGCTGTGACCTATAACCTTATGCTAATACCTTTTAAACATGCTATTTACCTATCCTGTCACTAGAAATGCAAAAAATTTTTATCTCAAATTCTGTTTAACTTCCAGTATTATGTGAAATCTAAAACTGTTCCAAATACACTTCAGTAATGTTTCCATTTAATGGTGCAACTTCAAAGATAATTTGGAGACAGATCAGGGTCTTTATAATTTTATCTAAGAAAATCTAGTCTTCGCCTTGTACCTTGTGGTGTGATGAGAATTAATATCATTTTCATCTCTAGCTTGTCTGCAATAAAGAGAGCTCTGTGGATTCTAAAACGATGATCATCAATAACTAGGCCACTTGAAAGATGTTTATAACTTCCCATTTTGTACTACACATTCTGAACATGAAATAGCTCAGAAGACAAAGTACAGCTTTCTTGCCTAATTTGTTCATTTATGTTTCCTTGTGTCAAAATGCTTGGTAGGGTCTTTTCAAACAGGTAAACTGTACCCAGTGAAAGCTCTGAAGTCAAAGTGTTAGTTGTGCAGTCGTGTCCAACTCTTTGCGACGCTATGGACTATAGCCCACCAGGCTCCTCTGTGCATGGGATTCTCCAAGCAAGAATACTGGAGTGGGTTGCCATTTCCTCCTCCAGGGATCTTCCTGACCCAGGGATTGAACCCGCATCTCTTGTACCTCCCACATTGGTAGGCAGGTTCTTTACCACTAGTGCCACCTGGGAAGCTCTTTGTCTCTGTAATTAGTGGCATTTCTTATGTCTGTCCATAGAGAACCTTCACGTTCCGGGTTCTCTCCACTAATTATCAGTGCATGAAATGCATTCCTTCCCTTCCATACCACCCTTAACTTGGAAATTTCAGTGATATTTTTTCCGTAGAATCTAGTTGGCTTATATAAAAACACATAGTCAGTACCTTCTTGATGTTTTATTACTGCCGTAAGGACAACCTGCAAAGCAGGCTCAGTGTAGGATTTAAAAGTAAATGTACTGAAGAAAACTCATAATTTGAAAAGATACATGCATGCCAATGTTCATAGAAGCATTATTTACAATAGCCAAAACATGAACGCAATCTAAATGTCCACTGACAGAAAATTGGATTAAAAAAATGTGATGTGTGTATACATATACACACATATACGTACCTATATATGTATACACACACACACACACACAAACACACACACACACACACACACACACACACACCCCGGCAATGTAATGCTACTCATCCATAAAAACTCATGAAGGAAAGAATGCCATCTGCAGCAACATGGTTGAACTTAGAGATTATTATACTGAGTGAAGTAAGATAGACAAAGACAGACATCTTAAGATATCACTTATATGTGGAATCTAATTTTAAAAGTATATAAATGAACTGATTTATAAAACAGAAACAGACTCACAGACTTCAAAAGCAAACTTATGGTTACCAAAGGGAAAATATGGTTTTGAGGAGGGGTAAATTAGGAGCATACACACACTATTCTATATAAAACAGAGAAACAACAAAGACCTATTGTATAGCACAGGGAACGTTACTCAGTATTCTGTGATAACCTATCTAGAAAAAGAATCTGGAAAAGAATAAATATATGTATATGTATAATTGAATCATTTGCTGTACATCTGAAACTAACACAACGTTGTAAATCAACCGTACTCCCATAAATTTCATTTTTGAAATGAATGAACGTAGAAGACAATGTCTAGGACAGTACTTGAAAGATAGAATTGACCAAAGGAAGGAGAGAGAGAGCAGAAAGCACAGTAAGCAGAGGGAATAACACAAGCGCAGGAACGGCGGAGTAATGCAGGCTGGCGTACAAGGAGGAACTGTGAGCAGCAGCAGGAGACGAAGCTGAAGGATGAAGCAAAGCCAGCTCATGTGGAGCTGCAGCCAAAGAGCTGATATTTGGTTAGTATCGGCGCACCGGCTACTGCAAAACAGTGAACACAGAGGAGAGCAGGCTGACCACAAACGGTGAGGAGGCTTGGCAAACGCAGCAAAAGTGACTCTACTATTCCCCGTCACTGTTTTCAAGGCTGCTGCTGCTGCTGCTGCTTAGTCGCTTCAGTCGTGTCCGACTCTGTGCGACCCCAGAGACGGCAGCCCACCAAGGCTCCCCGTCCCTGGGATTCTCCAGGCAAGAACACTGGAGCGGGTTGCCATTGCCTTCTCCAATGCATGAAAGTGAAAAGTGAAAGGGAAGTCGCTCAGTCGTGTCCGACTCCTAGCGACCCCATGGACTGCAGCCTACCAGGCTCCTCTGCCCATGGGATTCTCCAGGCAAGAGCACTGGAGTGGGGTGCCTAGCTGTGGCTATATAGCTGGGGTATGTGACCTGCGCAACCTTAACCTCTACATTGACAGCACTGCCCATGAGGACAGTGAAAGAAAATTTGCATCAAAGATCTTCACACCTCTGCAGGGAAAACAGTCATAGTCATCATCAATTTTTATAGTTGTCTTGCAACTGTATCTTAAGCAATCCTGGCTACAATAGCCTCAACAGTCTTTAAAAAGATACCACTATAGATATCTTTACTAAATAAAAGCCATTTTGAATATATGAATATATATACATACATACATTTTACAACTTTTCTTTAAGCAAAAAATTACATTTATAGCACCATTACATGACAGAATGAGAGAAAACAAGTACCATTTACAGAAATAAAATACTAAATGATAATGCCATGACTATGCGATACTAGGGAGGCTTAGATATCATGAAATATTTTTGTTATAAAAGATTTCAAATGTCCAGACAAGTACAAAAATAGAACATCTACTTACTCACCATGCATATTTAACAACTGTTAATATGTTATCATATTTACTTTAGATTTTTTAAGATAGTTTTCCGAATATAAATGAACATCTTTGTAGTCCTCCCCATTCCTAGAACTAAGTGCCTCTTCAAGTTCAGGTTTATATGTTTATGTCACATTTTTCAGCTAATGTGTGTATCTAATAACCATATATAGACAGTTCTTTTATTTACATACATAGTATCATACTATAACTTGCCTTTTGCCCTAAAAGTTATGTTTTGAAATTAATGCATGTCAGTACATGGAAACTGGCTATCCATTATGCAAATAAATGACAATTTATTTATCCACTCCTCTACTAATGGGACTTTGTTTCTAATTTTTCCATTGCACACAATGCTGGAAAATATCCAAGACTCTCCTCTAGGTCTATACGTAAAATAGCAACTGTTCAGTCATTGATGATTCTTGCTCAATTTTACAAAAAGTTATCAAATGGCTCTCCAAAATTATTACTGAATTCGACCTTCTTTGACCTAATATACATCAGTAGACAGACTTACTGTTTCTTCATGCTCTTATCAGTCTTGATATTGTCAATCATTTATTTGCAATTCTTATGAATCAAACCATCTCTCACTCTGGTTAAATTTGTACTTCCCTGTGTACAGGTGAGGATGAGCTTATTTACATGTGTTAACCAGTCCTTCATATTTCTTCTGTGAACTGCCTATTCATACCCTTTGTACATTTTTCTATAAGTTTTTCCTACTTTGCTTAGTTTGTATAAGTTCTTCATAAACTTTGAATTCTACCTCTTTGTTCAGTAGTACTTTTTTTTTTTTTACAAATGTATTCTTTAGTTCTTGGCTTAAATTTTTTATTAAAAATTTGATGTAAGCATACTATTAATATTTTATTTTATCATTGTGTTTTTTGTGACTGAAGAATACCTTACTACCCTGATGTTAGAGTGAAAGTCTTATGTTTTAATATTGTATAGTTATGTTTTTCAAATTTCTGTTTTTACTCCTTCTGGAATTTACATTTGTATATAATGTCAGATAGAAGTGAGTTGCTTTTTTTTTTCATATGAATAACTACTTGTCTCAGTGCTGTCTAATGAATAGTCCTTTTGCCATTGCTTTGCAAAGGCGTCTTCTGTATGCCAAAATTTCATTATATGCTCCTTTCTGGCCTCTGACTTGTTTTATTGATACATTGTTCCATGAGCTAAAAACATAAATGATATTTTTTAAAAATAATAGCTTAAAGCTTAAAATAGTGTTCAGCTCAAATTCCACAGACAGTAATTTAGTGCCACTGAAACATATATTTAATGAATTTTCTTTGGCGGTAGCATCTAGTAAAGGGACACACATGGGTTTAAACTCCCAATAGTCCTGGGCTAATCCCAGCTGGCAAGAAGCCATCAACATGTGGTAAATTATTCTCTGCCCCTCCCTATGTTCTTATCTATAAAATGGAGGGAAAAAAGTCCCCTGCCTGCTTATGATCTATTATTCTGCTTATCTCCTTCCTTTCACAGACCTTGTCATAAGCTATAGCAATTTTCATTTGCTTACTTATCCCTCCATATAAATAAGAATATAGAAGCCCTTCTATTTACCACTGTGTTCCCAGTATCTACAATAGTGATTTATACAAGATATATAGTCTGAAAATGTATATCAAATTATGAATAAATGAATGAGTTTCTGGATTTAAAGCAAGGAACTTAAAAACAAACATAAAAAACCTGGAAATTTGCTATGAATAGCATTTTACAATTTATTTTAATGTTGGAAAATATTTTATTACTATTATAAAACCTTATGATTATCCCTCGCTAAGATGAAAGTGACAGATTCTACCTCCTAAAGATATTGAAGTGAAGTGAAGTGAAGTCGCTCAGTCGTGTCCGACCCTCAGCGACCCCATGAATTGCAGCCTTCCAGGCTCCTCCGTCCATGGGATTTTCCAGGCAAGAGTGCTGGAGTGGGTTGCCATTTCCTTCTCCAGGGGATCCTCCCGACCCAGGAATTGAACCTGGGTCTCCCGCACTGCAGGCAGACGCTTTACCGTCAGAGCCACCAGGAAACTGCAATATATGTTAAAATGGTCATGAAAGGTCTCAGGGACTCTGAGAAAACTTCTGAAAAAAAGTGAATATAGATGAGCAGCAAAGATTCTACCAATAAAGGGGACAGCAAGACAAAAAGCCCTCACCAGGAAATGAACATGGAATGACTGAGGTGAGAATTATACACAACTGTCAGTAGACACTGAAAGACGTGAAGTAGAATTTTTAACATTTATTCCATTAAAATACTTCCCCTTTCACTGTTATATATATATATTTTTTTTTTCAAAACATTAATAGTATACTTAAATTATTTCTTTGTGATAAGAAAATTAGGTGAGAGTTTGAAATTCTGTCTTCCTCCAATATCAGGATACACACAGAACATTAAAGTCCTGCTGACCTGCAATCTTAGAGAAACCAGCCCTTCTGTTGGATTTCCGGTACTTCCTGTTTCTTGATAGGATGTGCTCTGAGTATTCTAACAGTGTAATCAAAGGAAGGGATAATTAGATCTTTCATATTATTTTAACACTGACTTTATCAAAGTAAAATAACATTGATTTTGAGTATTAAATTAAATCATTTCAAACAGGCAGAATTTTATTAAACCAAAAAATTATTTCTACATAGAGGGCTTCCTAAACAGAGTTTAATTTTCACACAGTTCATATTTTTAATTAAAAATGTGTCTCTTCATCCACTATAATATCTAAGTAAATTTAGTTTGTGTTTAATATTAAGAACACTGATATTTCCTCAAAGTAAATACATGAAAATTATATGAAAATCTGTCACCTAATTAATCAGAGATTTGTCAATATCATTACCATTTGTATGTTTTGCTGTCTATAGAAATCCAGCCACTTTCCAGTTGTCCTATTCTAGTTCTTCCTCTCTCTTTCATTAGGCTAGTGGCCCCTTGACTAATTTCCCTTGCTTATATCAAAAGCAAAAATTAGTCTGACTAAAGTTCAAGTTCTTAAAAACAACATCAAAACATGGAATCATAGGAAAGACTTACTTAAATAGAGGGGGAAATACTTGATATTATATGTGGCTAAAGATTTTGATTCTGCCAATAATTTTGAGAACCTTAAAATGTTAATAAAAGGTCAATTCTTTAAAAATCCTTCTGACCCACCAAAACTCATTTAACTATTCAAATGCCATTAGGAGGCAATGAAATAAACTTTTCTTAAGCAGATGACCTAATTATGCTACAGTTCTCATCTCTGCGTGCTTAGTCACTCAATCATGTTGAACTCTTTGAGACTCCATGGACTACAGCCTGCCAAGACCCTTTGTTCATGAAGATTTTCCAGGCAAGAATACTGGAGTGGGTTGCCATGCCCTCCTCCAGGGCATCTTCCCAAACCAGGGACGAAACTCAGGTCACCCTTATTGCAGGCAGATTCTTTACCATCTGAGAGACAAGGGAAGCAAAATTCTCATCTCTGACACACTGGAAATATTTATCTTATCAAGTATATTTCAATAAAATTTTTATGCAATAGGTATCAGTTTCCCTGTTTTAGAAAATGAAGTTGAATAAAAATAGGACTAATTTTAAATGCTATCTAAGAATAGTAAAGTTAGAGAAAATCTCAAACAACTCAAGAAAGAACTTTCTGAAAGCAATTTTACTACTCTTAAATTGATCAATATAATCAGTATATCAACTGAGCTGTCAAAGCAACTAATTTCATACTGATTTCTACCTTTTCACTACTTCTCACACAAATTTATTTTCTGACTTCTTTGTATCCTTGCCAAGCACAGCATTAATTCTGTCTCTGTAAGCACAGCCTATCCAACATTCAGCCCATACAGGTGTGTTCTAGACTCTTGGTAATGTTATGCTCATGAACTGGTTTGGAAGGGGGATAGGGAAGAGAACGGAAAGTATACTTTGTCTAACACTGCTAGAGACAGGACTCTGAGTCAAGGGGAGATAAAACTCCTTTCATGGCTACTTCCCCCAAACACGCCTTCTCACTCAGGCTTAGAATCCAGTTCTGCTGGCTAAATTCAATGTTCTTTGACTTACCTGGTGGCTCAGACAGTGTCTGTCTACAATGCAGGAGACCCAGGTTCGATCCCTGGCTTGGGCAGTTCCCCTGGAGAAGGAAATGATAATTCACTCCAGTACTATTGCCTAGAAAATCCCATGGACAGAGGAACCCAGTAGGCTACAGTCCATGGGGCTGCAAAGAGTCGGACATGCTTGAGCAACTTCACTTTTTTTCTTTCACTTTTCCATTGACTAGAACTGTCACTGGTTTTCCATTAGTATATCTAGAGTGGTTAAAGACAGAAAGTAGCTGGGACTATAACTCAAAGATTTCTTCATGAAAGCAGTATGACGTTACATAGTCCATGGCCATCTAGAGTGAAAAATCTAAAATACACTGGGAATCAAATTTTAGAAGGCACTATGTGATCTTTCTTTGAATCAGATTTACTACTCTCATTAGTTTTCTATGCCTCAACCGTAGCAATTAGGGGAAATTGCAAGAAATATATGGTACAAAAGAACTCAATGGGAATTGTGGTTGTCAAAATTACCTGCTCTGTTCATTTCTTATTAATTAGCTGCTTTCTCTCTCGGGGGGTTATTTCTTCTTAATGAGAATTATTGAACTAATCTCAGATTAGTCATGGTTAGTCTTCGGAAAATCTTACTATTGTCCAAGATCATCCTCTCTCTAAACTTAAGCAAAAACAAAGAAATGGTAAAAAAGAAAGAAAAAAAGAAGGAAAAGTCAGATAATGTCAAATTTATAGAAGCATATAGAAAATGCCCATTCTATGAAAGGTATACAAACACTATAGGAAATCTATCATATTCTGAAAAAACACTAATGAGCAAAAGCATGCCTTATAAAATGATGAAATACAAAGTTACATGAATTAAAAGACTGTGGCATTGGCCTGTGCATAGACAGATCAGTAGAGTAGATCAAGAGTCTCAAATTATGTGCAACTGAAATGCTTCTCGAAAAGTTTTCCATGAACAAAAATTCATCAATACTCCTTCTTTATTCACCTCTTAGAGATTTGCAACTTTAGCATATTAAAGAATCTGAGGAGTATTTCTCTATAGAGCCTGTTTAAATTTATATAATCCTAAATTCTCCAAGCTTGCATGATCATGAAACCTTTCTAAAGGGAACTTCTAAAATTACCTTCCAAAGAACATCATTTGGAATATGCTGGACTAAAGAATATGTTAGTAAACCCAAGTAGGCATGGGGATATAGAATGTGAAAAAAACAAAAAAACAAAACTCGAGTCAGTAAAAGATGATGGGAAGAAAACTGATACTGGAAAAACTGACTGTATTTTTAAAATTTTAAGACCCTATTTCTCTACGTTAGATCTTATTCCAAAATAAATTTCAGGCAGATAATAATGTTAAACATGAAAACTATACCTTTAAATTAAAAGATATATTTATTATGTTAAGAGTATTGGGGAAAGCTTTCTAGACCTAAGGAAGACAATTTTATAAATATCATTACAAAATTTAAAACTTCTATGCACACAAAAACAATACAGTAAGGGTAAAGTCAAAATTAAAACTTTTAATTTGTAATACATACAAGGGCTCTCACTCATCAACAGTAAAAAGAAACATAGAAAAACAGCTACCATAGTATGATGGAGAATTCATAAAAGTGGAAATGTTGATAGAATTTAAATTCTAAAATAATGGTTAACTACTAATAAAATAATGCAAGTTTATACATTTTTTTCACCTTTCAGGTTAGCACAAATTGGAAAAAAAATTAACATTACCAAGGGTTAATTAGAAAATATAGTGATGGAATGTTTTATCCACTGTTGGTAAGCACTCATAAAAAGTTTCTAAGGAACAATTCTCAAATAGCCACCAAATTTTAAAATGCAGTTACCTTCTGCTTCAATTCCACATCTAGACCTATATTTTCAAGAAAATATGCAAAGGTGTGTATAATAGGGCATATTGATTAAATGATTGACTTACAATGTGATGACATGAATTTTCTTCTGTTTGGATGTGTGTGTTTTTATAGATATTCATTCAGTTTATAAAGATATAGATATAATCAAGATAAAAGGCTCTTGATTCATGAACCAAAAAGAGCAAATGAGAAAGAAAACTTACCAGGAAATAGTGATCTGCAAGGAACAGAGCAACTACTTTTACCCTAAATGGTCAGGAACAGTAATTTCTGAGTGTCCTTTAAGCTAAAATCTGAATAAGAATAATTCAGACCAGAAGGTCATGAATACAGTGTTTTTATTTTATCCTAATTATAATGAAAATTTGCTGTAGAGATGTTTAATAATGTAATTTCCATTCTAAAATCATCACTGTTAACTGCTGTGCTAATATTAGACACATTAGAGGGCAACCTATATGAGGATTCCTGCTCTGCTGCTGCTGCTGCTGAGTCGCTTCAGTCATGTCCAACTCTGTGCAACCCCAGAGACGGCAGCCCACCAGGCTCCCCCGTCCCTGAGATTCTCCAGGCAAGAATACTGGAGTGGGTTGCCATTTCCTTCTCCAAAGCATGAAAGTGAAAAGTGAAAGTGAAGTCGCCCAGCGGTATCTGACTCTTAGTGACCCCATGGACTGCAGCCCACCAGGCTCCTCCATCCATGGGATTTTCCAGGCAAGAGTGGGTTGCCATTGCCTTCTCTAGGCCAGTGAAATACAATGAAATCTTGGTCTACAGTGGTAATCCCAAAGCTGGAGAAAGTGAGGGGGGTTTGGAATACACTGCAGGAACATTGATAGTGCTGGCTGAGCTATTAGATACGGAGAGAAAAATACAGGGATTTAAAAAATGATAATTTTGATTTAAACAAGAGGAAGAAAGATTGTGTCTTAGATGAGAGACAGAAGTTCTTGAGGGGCTATGGGGAATTAGTAAACAATGCTTCTGCTTTGACTAGTCATGGGGAGATGCCTAACCCATATCCAAAATTATCAATCAGGCAACTACATGTATGATGCTAGAACTCCAAGAGAAGACAGATCCGGAAAAAAATTGTAGAATCACACAATTAATTTTAGGGCAAGAACCAGAATGGGATTACCTAGGAAGCAAGAAGAGGAGGAAAGAAGTGGATCTGAGGCCAATATTAAGCACTGACCAGGTGAGGAGAAGAGAGTCTGAGTTGTATTTCTGCAACCTCCCAAGCTCTACAACTGTACCCACATTAGCTTCTCTGCTCCTCAGTTTCATCATCTATAAAATCAGGGGTAATTATAATAAAAATTCCCAAGGTTTCTTGGAGGATTAATGGGGTAACTATAAGAGAACTGCACAGCATCATCTCCATCACACAGGAAGTGCTCAATAATTGATTATTCTTTGTTTCATGGCAAAGATATCAGTAGTTTTAACAGCACAGAAGTAGAAGCAACCTAAATCGTAATAAAAGTAATAAAAAGTTTTAACAGTCAGTGAAGGCAAAATTATACACAGATTGAAGAAAAGAAAAAAAAAAACAGAAATAATTCTAAGTTGGTATGAAATTACTAGTTAGAAACAGAAACCTACTAGAAGAAATAAAATCATATTGGTTTGGTTCCAAATGAAGAATTAGAGAAAATTATAAGGAAGAAAATCCAAAAGCAGCTCAGTGGAAAAGGACCGCAGAATGTAACTGATTGATTGGTATCTTAAAGGCTAAAACAATAGAGAAGTTAGGCTCTCTGCCCCAGAGCAGCATTCTACATTAATTATTATATCTCCACCCAACATTTAGTCCATAATATATGTTAACCATGTAGCTCTAAAATTCAGGTATGAGGCTTATTTTACAATTTCTATTGCAGTTTTTAAATAAAGCATCTGTCTATTTCATCTTAATTTTTAAAAACTGTACAAACTGATTACCTTGAATATAAGGGAGACAATCTTACTATATTTCCATTTTTTTCATTAGGTCACTGGAGGGAAACATTAACACTTACAACTGAATATTTTCTTCAAAATGTACATGGCTTAAGGCTACTAAAAAAATTAAGAATTTTAATATTCTAAATAGTGTTAATGAGACAGATCTAATTATTTGCATTTTGAATCAACATTTCAACAAAATTATGTCAAGAAGAAGCTCAATTCTCTTGCTCCTTTGATTTATCTAAATCTTTTTCAAAGAACATTGCTTTTTCTCCTTCCATTCAGGGGGTAATATCCTACACTACCCAGAGTCACATAAGACAAAAAAAAAATAATAATAAACCCTCCCTATTTGTGTAGTCACTTATGTGCAGCTGCTGAACTTTCCAAACAACAGCTGGGCAATTATGACTATCACCCTTGTATTCTAGAACAGTCTGAAAACCATTTGTATTTAAGTTAGAGCTTTAGTGCTTCTGCTACATGTTAATTCTCTCTTCTTTTTATCATCCCCCTTCACTCTTTGCATTCTGCACACCCACTTCCCTGCCTCCCTCCTTATTTCTTGATACAAAATTATATCAAACTCACTGAGCATCATTTTCCCTTAGGGGAAACAATGCTAAACTTTACTGTCTGTACAGTTATTTTGGCAACTTAGGGTAACTTCCAGCTTGGATTTTTCTGTCAAAAAGCATTTTGAAGGTAAAGCATAAAGTGTTAATGTGCTTCTAGGAACACTGGGGATTTAATCTCACCCTTCATTTTCAAACTTTTTCCATACATACTTCTTATAAAATTAAAGTGAATGAACACTGATTCTGAATTGTGTATAATCAGGGATATTGTATATTTCAAGAGGTATTTGAAAACTTGTATGACTATCCATGAATTTATTCATATGAACTTTATACTCTTCCCACTTGAAATAAATCTTTAGCCTGTGCCAACCTGTCCTTTGATCTTAAGGTTACAACCTTACAAATTAAATGAGACAAACCTCCTGTTTCTGCACAGCTATTCAGTCATTACACTTCATCAGAGAAAGAAAACCATAAAGCTCCTGACTAATGTCAAGGCATGGAAAACTTTGTGCTGGGGCCCATCAAGTTAGACAATTGAATATTATAATGTAACAATATTCTCACTCCCTGCTCTGGCATCCCCCAATTCATTTCATTTATACATATACCTAAGCACCTTTCTGTTTCTACTTCCCAGCAACAGATGAGAGAGGGAGAGAGTTGGAGGGAAAGGGAGAGAGATGGAGGGAGGGAGTAGGAAGGAAAGAAGCAATGGAGGGAAAAGAAAAGAAGAAAAAGTAGGAGAGGAGAGGAGAAAAAATATAAGAAAAGGGTAAAACTTCGGTTGTACATCTTTTTGTAGTATGATCAAGGAGATAAAAGAAGCTACAGACATTGTAATGGAATAGGAATACTATGCCTCCTTTAACTCTTCTACCAATCCTTATACCTGGCTTTTCTTACTCACTTGTTATAGTCAAGGAATTTAAGAAATTGATCACCAAAGGATTTATGCAATCTACCAAAGATTACATACCAAGAAAATAGGAAGTGGAAGGACCACGGCTGAGGGTCATATCTGATAGACCCCAAGCCCCAGATATTTTCAGTCCATCTTCCTTGGGATGTTTCCATTTGCAAATGGAAGGCTGAATCATTCGCCTTCACACAACCACATAGGCACATTTCTGCAAGATTGTGTGAGATTGCTACCTGGCAGAGGAGCAGCCAGCACTCTTATCTGGGGTCGACACTGGTCAAGAAACACCTAGTGTTCAAGAAACAACTGCTAGTGTCTCCTTAACACCTTCCCTTCCAAACTCCCAAAAGTCTTGTCCACCAGGCAGGGGAATCCCCAAAAAGGAAAGAAAGAAGTTGAACTGGAGTTAGAGAAACTGTGCAGTGCGAAGAATCTGCAGATATAGAATGATGCCTGAGTACCCAGTGAGAAGCCAAGTGTTTGAATTACAGTCACAATGAAGGCATTGACAGTGGTCAACCAGTTTTCACTAGAGAAAGAGCATGAGAAGGCTATTTCAAAGTCAAGCTAATAAGTAAAATAACTGGTGTTCTTTGCCCTAGTCCTTTCTTCCTGCTCCCAGGCTACATTAGTAGAAATATAGAACATTCCCCATAGCTGGCAAGCCTGAACTTGGGGGTGGGGGAATTAAGATTGAAGTTTTCAACTGAATTATATTGACATCTTAATAGCTGAAAATAACCACTGAGGAGTTAAAACTGTCTCATATGTGGGGCAGAAAAGGCAATGGCACCCCACTCCAGTACTCTTGCCTGGAAAATCCCATGGATGGAGGAGCCTGGTGGGCTGCAGTCCATGAAGTCTCTGAGGGTCAGACACAACTGAGCGACTTCACTTTCGCTTTTCACTCTCATGTATTGAAGAAAATGCCAATCCACTCCAGTATTTTTGCCTTGAGAATCTCAGGGACGGGGGAACCTGGTGGGCTGCCGTCTATGGGGTCACGACTGAAGTGACTTAGCAGTAGCAGCATATGTGGGGAATAAAGACTCAGACTAACATAGCTCAGAATAGAGAATGGAGAAAAAACATAAATTTGTACTCATAAAATTTCTGCTTCTGCAAGACCCTTTATTATTACTGAATCCTAAAACAAAAAAAAAAAAAACTAAACTAAAGTGGGTACAGTGTTTTTGCTACTTTTCAGGATGGACAGGTGGCATTCAGAGATGTGGAAGAACAGGCAAATAACAGTAAGTGACAGAACGTAGACTTAAACTTGAGACTTTCTAACTATAGACTCTGCTGCAAGCCATTATGCTATGCTGCTTGACAGGCTAACAACACTCACCCCCAAACCATTTTTCATTTTAACTGTGTTCACAGTAATTGAGCTCAACTATGCACTACTTGCTAACATCTTGTGGCACAGAGGTTAAAGTGTCTGCCTGCAATGCGGGAGACCTGGGTTCGATCCCTGGGTCGGGAAGATCCCCTGGAGAAGGAAATGGCAATCCATTCCAGTATTCTTGCCTGGAGAATCCCATGGACGGAGGAGCTTGGTGGGCTACTGTCCACGGGTTGCAAAGAGTCGGACACAACTGAGTGACTTCACTTCACTTATGCACTACTTAGAGAACACCAGAGAATATTGATTTACAAATATTTTTTTGATCTTATTTGGAAGTATATATGACACAGAAAAGAAATATGTACTGTAATATCAAGCATTAAAAAACACACAAAGAATGAATTGAAGGAACTACACCAACATGTCTTAATGTTTGACAAGGGAAAGTGGAGTAAGAAATAGAAGTTATGGTTCAGTTTTTTGTTTTTTGTTTTTTTGCTTCTTTACATTATATGTTCTACCAATTCCCTGAAATGATCTTGACTGTTTTTATAAATACCAAAAAAAAAAAAAAAATCTAAGCAATTTAGAGGAGGAGTTCTATTCTATTACACATTTTATACAGATTGTATAAGAATTTTATTGATTTGGCTAATTCTGAAATGACTAAAAACAATACAAAAGTTTTAAAAGTTAGATGTTTATAAAGCAAGTAACTTAATCTAACAAGGAATATTTAAATGGGCAGCTGAGTGATTTTCAATTGTTTCAGAGTTTATAACTTCCATGCCACCTCCTAAAACTTGATGCCATGCTTAAACATTGCCATGGTGCCAAACTGTGGTTACAGATGTTTATTTCAGTTACCAGCAAAGAATGTTCAGTAAATAACCTTATGGTACAGGGTTCTGTAAGAAGGGAAACTCTCCAAGAAGGTATAACTGCATCAGTAGGTTTTTCTAAAGTTATAAAACATGAAGCTAAACTTACAAAATCATCAATAGTATACAAGAGTAGTTTTCTGTGGGCACAGAGTTAACGTAGATTTCAAATACAGAATAACGTGAAATCCATTCCCACACATCACGGCCACACAGTAAAGCTACTGGGGCCTCTTGCAGCTGTCTGGAAGGCACAGCAAAGTCAGAAATCGCCTTCAGTGAGAGGGACTGAAAGTCCTTTTGTTTCAATGCCACATTCCTTCCAGTGCCTCTCAGTTTCATTCAACTTCACACAATATTTTGGGTAAAGTTTCCTCTGTGTATAATACCTCTCTGAGGTCAGAAAAATAATATTGTAACGACCATTTGGGCAACTGTCTTATTACAAATTCCCCATGTAATTTTGCCAACAGACAGAGCGGAATGTCTGGCAAAATCATTTTAATTAGAACAGATCTAACCTGCAAAGTATACCTCAAGAAAGCAGCAGGCCTGGAGGTGCATGGGTGTTCACAGAGTGCCAGGAAGAGAGCCCTCAGTCACCGGCTTCCCCTTGCAGCTCCATTTCATCCTCTTGTGCCTCGGGTGCCCTGTTCATAACATAAAAAATCTAAGAGAAGCATCCCCTTCTGGGGTCTGCACAGTATTTTCCTGAGCACTATTGAAAGACAATGTCACAGAAGGAATAGATGCAGAAAAAAATATTATTATTATTATTATTATTGTGTTGTAGCCTCCTCAACATTGGCTCTTACATGAAACAGTAACTACAGGTAAACTTTAAGCATGTGCCCAGAAGTGGTTTTATTTAAATAGCAGTTGTCTGAAATATGATTCTTTGGGGAATTTTGTCTCCATGACCCACACTCCATTTCCCTTGACCTCTATATAGTCTTTGTTCCTTGCAGTTTTATGGTTTCACTGATGACAGTATTTAGGTTTATTCCTCTTTCTCTAAAGAATTTATAATTTAATTATTCTACTTTTATATAACCTGTGTGTGTACAGATAAGAAATATGAAATGAATGTTAGCTTCAGAAATATGCTATGTTATGTTTAATATGCTCTAATATAATTTAGATTTGGGGGACTAGGTTTACTAATGGATAACACATCATGTGTTTTCTCCTCCATTTAATATATATTTTGTTGAATTTCTGGTTTTAAAAAAAGTGGTAAGGAAAACAAAAGTCAGAGAATAGTGCTTATTTAAAAGAAGATTTACAAAACAGATTTGGGGAGAAGGAAAGAGAGGTAGCCCATGGTTTGTAAATGGAGAAAATAAGAACATTGTAGAATCTTCCTACAGGATATGATAGCAAATGCTACTTCATTCTAAGGGTCAGAAAAAAAAATGGACTAAGACTTTGCATTTTGGAATTTAGAGGGAAAAACGTGAAGCAAAATGAAAAGTCAGTAGTAAAACTGTTACAAAAGGATACATTAATTGTATATAACTATTTTTTTAGACACTAAACTCAAGTACTACACACTAAATAATAAAAAATATTCTTGCATCCTACAGTCTTCAGCAGATCAGTAGTCATAAGAAAGACAGAGGAAAGCTGGCTGACCATGACGATGAAAACTTTTTCTACATGATTAAAGGGACAAATATCCATTCAACATAAAGCATTTCTCAGAACAGCTGGGTAACATTACAGCTCTCTGTAATTCACATCTTTTAATACCAAGACTTAGTGACTAAAGACTTATCAAAAAAAACACACACAATAAATAGGCAAAATATACAATAGTGAATACAGCCTCATCTCGAAGCAAAACAGACTGTTTATCCATAAAACACTTGTTACATAAACCATGTAAACAGTTTAGGCTCAGCCAGGCTCTTACCTTTGCACTGAACGTAACTAACTGAAAGCTCTAAGATGCTCCTATATTCTGACCTTGAAGCTTCAAAGATTCAGTTAAGGTTCATGTAGTATTTAAATCTCAAAATAAATCTTAAATTGTTACTACACTTTGAATCATTTCATTTTCTAAATACTGCATAGTTCCTTGAAATTCTTTGTTTCTTAACCATCTTTTCACCAGTGAAGTAAACACCACTAAGGACTTTGCGTCTCATTCTTTCCCTTTGAAAATAAATCAGGCTGGTGGCATAGTAAATTTTCTGATGGATGATTTCTAAAAGTTTGTGTGCACATCCCTGCTGTATTTTAGAATTACCTGCTTTCCTCACAAACATTTTCTTCCCTCTGTAGGACAGACTGTTTGACATGAGACTCTGCATAATAAGGGGAGCACCCCAGGGCCCCAAATAAATAAATTAAATCAGGTCAGCTAACAGCCCAATGTTTATCTATGAATCTTAAAATTACCAACACTGAAAAGCCCAGAGAAAAAGAAGATGATAACTGGCATAAAAACTCCAAGGTAGAAGAATCAGGGGCAGAATGTGGCTTAGCATTTAGTTTACAAAGGATTAGCTAATTCTTCCATAAAAGGATATTTTTAATGTATACCTGAACTATAAGAAACTGAGGAAAGAGGATGGTGAGTGATGACAGAGTTACTGCCTCAACACTGGAAAGAATGGGGTGGGAATTTAAGCACCAAATACCTCTGGACCACCCACCACCCACTCTATCCACCAAGAATAAAGCAGCCTCTGAGGGTGATACAAACCCCAAGGATGACTAGGAGTTAAGAAGAGATGTTTGTTGGGACGACCCAGACTTGAACCTAGAGGAGATAAAAAGACAGCTGTGATGGCTACTTTCAATCTATTCAAAAACTACAACTCTAGCAAACACAGTTAACAGCAAGCATCCTCAAGGTCAGGGGCTCCTGAAGAGTTTTTATAACCATATCCTTATGAACAGAGAATGATCTTTAGAATGAATGCTGGTCTCTAACTGGATAGCTGGTAGTTGGTGTCATATGCTTATACAAACTGAAGAGACAAAGTTGATGGGGGAACAGATGGAAAAGAATACCTACATGAGAAAGGAAAGTGTAAAGTAAGAGGAAAAGTATAAAAAATAAAGAAAAGAAAAAGAACAAGGAGAAAATAATGATGAAAGATGGAATACAGTACAGCTCAAACTTAGTTTCAAAGAAAAACTAAAGAAATATGAAATAATTTAAAACTTTTGATTAATATAAAGCAAGTTAAAAAGAAATGTCATCTTTAGTCAACTGTAACATTAACTTAATCCTAAGTATTTACTATAAAGAAATGTATCTGATCCCATTACTATCTCATAGGCTTCTTGTGGTTTGAGGAATCATCCAATTTTTAATCTATATTTTTTAGAGCTTAAGGAAAAGCACAATGAAAATCCAGGCTTCATTTACACATAGGTATTTTTAAAAATCACACAATTTCTACAACAGGAACTCCATATATTTTTAAAGTAATTGCTTCAGAGTCTGCTGGTGTTTTTACTCAGACAAAAACAAAGAATGAGGTGCTAAACACACTGGTGCCACTTTTTTATGCTTTGGAGTTGCATAATCGTTTTAACTCTATCATCTTCAGAATCAATTTGAGGGAGCATGAGTTCAAAAACTCAGTGGCATGTTTGTGATCGAAAAAGGTGGGCTTCATTGGCTATCCACCTTCCAAACCTCCTTGCCTGTCACCTGAAGATATGGCTCAAACTTAACCAACCTAGGGAATCCCTAAGCTACGTGTTAGAGTCCAGACTCTGAGGCCCATTTAAAAATTAATAATTCTGAATCTAGAGTGAAGGGAAATTTGCCCTTTTAGCAAAGGTCCCAGGTGATTTTAAATTCAGCCACACTCAGGAGCAGTCCTTATAATATAAATCATGTGTGATTTTGTTTTCTCATTTTGAGTGATATATGACAGCAAAAATTTTGTGCCATGGGAACTATTACAACAGACATATAAAACTTTCACAAACAGCCTTTCAAAATTGTGTACCAAACCATCATTTGATCACCTTTAAAAATCTATATAGGAACCAGATAGTATCCTATGGGAACAAGTAGACTTGAGGGCGAAAAAAAAAAACCTGCACCCCGATTGCTTCTGAATGTAATCAAGAGTAAAATGTTCACTCCAGCCATCTGTGAACAATCCCGTCCTGACATGTGTCATGGAGAGCAGTCATTTGTTTCAGACTCCACGCCAGCACTTCTGTAGATTTATGGTGATAGAGATAGAAATTCATTTCCTTAGCTTTTAGTCCAATAGAAGCTAAATTCTCAATTTACTACTCCCTGACCTTTGCCAGAAAAACCAGTTGAACACTATAAAGAGAAAATTCTTTCTTTGGTTGTGTAACATGCGGCCACAGAAGATGAAGGACTTGAAAAAACAAGAAGTGTTTTCAGCGTGGTGTCTCAAGTGGCATAAGGAAATTTTTAGAAGTAAAATTTTGGCTAATCTAAGAATTGATTACAGTGTTTGCTAAATTCCTCCAGAGCTAATAGTTAGTCTCTAAAGCTTTTTAGATTGACACCTTAAAACTAATTGGCTTAGTTCTTTTTAAAGTTCATCACCTATAATTAATGAACTCAAAGACTGGGAATATGAAGATTTTCAGGTCTGCAGTTTATAATCCCTTGGATTTTAGATTTACTTGACCTTTAGCCTCTCCTTTCCTTTAAACATCACATTTAGGCAAAAAAATGGAAGAGAAGTTGCTACTCATTGCATTGATTATTACCTCAGAATCCTAGTAAATAGCTGAAATATATCTTTAGATATTGGAGTCTCCTTGTCCCAAGCTTTCTTAATTCCTACCTAGCACTAGTAACACTCTCTTCAACAAAACATTAATTTGCATCTTCATTTTGCTGATGACAAAATGAAACAAAGATTGACTAAAATCCTCCATCTTAATATCCTCATAAAAATCATTTTCTGTGTCCAACACAGACCCAGACACTGAAAGGCAGTCTTAGGTTAAAAGATATCTCTTCATTTTTACAATATGAATTGATTATATGTATCCACATTATAATGTATCCACATTATAACAGAAAATAGAATCTAAGCCTAAGTAGTAATTTTTAGAACACTATGGTAATCCTAACTAATATGATATAAAATACATTACAATCCAACCAGTCCATTCTGAAGGAGAGTAGCCCTGGGTGTTCTTTGGAAGGAATAATACTAAAGCTGAAACTCCAGGACTGTGGCCACCTCATGCGAAGAGTTGACTCATTGGAAAAGACTCAGATGCTGGGAGGGATCGGGAGTAGGAGGAGAAGGGGACGACCGAGGATGAGATGGCTGGATGGCACCACTGACTCGATGGATATAAGTTTGAGTGAACTCCGGGAGTTGGTAATGGACAAGGAGGCCTGGCATGCTGTGATTCATGGGGTCTCAGAGTCGGACACGACTGAGCGACTGAACTGAACTGAACTAAATTGAACTGAATATTAATATCATGGGCTTCCCAGTGGCTCAGTGCTAAAGAATCTGCCTACCAATGCAGGAGACGTGGGTCTGATCTCTGGGTTGGGAAGATCTGGAGAAAGAAATGGCAACCCACTCCAATATTCTTGCCTGAGAAATTCCATGGAGGGAGGAGCCTGGTAGACTACAATCCATGGGGTTGCAAAAAGTCGGACACGACTTGGTGGCTAAACAGCACCAACAATATTAATATCTAGCTACAGTAATATCTATGTAAACTAGTTTGAGATTACTCTTCTAACAGTAAATAAAATATAAAATTAAAATAATGAATTTAATATAAAAATAAGAACAATGATTTATTGAGGACATGCTGTACACCAAACACTGTTCTAGAACTTTATATACACATGCTGCTGCTTAGTCACTTCAGTCGTGTCTGACTCTGTGCGACCCCATAGATGGCAGCCCACCAGGCTCCCCCGTCCCTGGGATTTTCCAGGCAAGAACACTGGAGTGGGTTGCCATTTCCTTCTCCAAAGCATGAAAGTGAAAAGTGAAAGTGAAGTCGCTCAGTCGTATCCGACTCTTAGCGACCCCATGGACTACAGCCCACCAGGCTCCTCCGTCCATGGGATTTTCCAGGCAAGAGTACTGGAGTGGGGTGCCATTGCCTCCTCCATTATATACACATACTCTCTTTTATACTCATTTTACAGGTGGAACACTTGTTTTGAGAGGTTCAGTAGTTTGCCCAAGTTTCTCAGACTGTTTAAAAATGAAATTCAAACTTAGGTCTGTCTGACCACAAAGCTCATCTTCCTAAATATTATACCAACTCCTCTCTCCTTTCCTTAACTTTGAATACATTTTTTAAACATATCTTACTAGATTTGAATAAAGTTTGTTAAGAATTAAGACATGCTAGCTTTCTCCATCTCTGGTGAAAGGAAAAGATGCTGCTTTTTATAGTCAGAAGGTCTACTTTGCTTGGACACTGCCAGTAATTCCTTTTTAGAACCTGCAAAGTCATTTGTGGACTCAGAGCTCAAGCACCTTCTCTCATAGGTGATTAGGATGGGATGGTACTATCACCCCTGGACTGCCTGGACCATCCAGAGAAATGTTCATCCAAAGCCAGCCCCCGCAGTTATAACCACCACTACCCTCCATGAAGGCCATGGCAGAACAAGTTGAACTGCTGGCTTCACATTTTATAGAAGAAGAGACAGATGCTGAGTGTACTGTCCCCCAGAACATCATGGTGTAGAATGATTTGAGGTACCAGGGAAACTAGTACACAACAAATTTTGAAATTTAAGAAATTTTGTGTTATTCAGTCTTAGAATACGAACCATAAAAATTAACACAATTTTCGGTCATCATTGGGAATAAAACTTCAGCCCTTCTCATTGTTTGGCAAAATGTTGCCTTTATCACCACAGATTGACTCAGTCAAATCTGTCAGTCCCGTGTAGTTCATGTGGTATGTATCAATTTTGAAACTGGTTTTATAGTTACATTAAATTTAGCTTGGGCTACCGCTTTGACCTTAAAACATACCCTCAGTTATACAACATACATGCACAGCCTAATGTGACATTAAATGAAACCTTAAAATCTGGCTGAATTTTCTATGAAAATGTCTCCAAAGGGAGAGATTGCCATTATTCTGAAAATAGGGACATTCTGAAAATGACTTAATAGGGACAGAGATTTGAACAAAATAATGTCAGTACAATCACAGTTATCTACCAGAAGAAGAAAGTGACAAGCAGCAAATGCTCTAAGTTGTTTGTGGTTTTGTTCCGTTTGTCTTGGTTTGGTGTGATGTGATGATGACAGGATACTCAGGGCAAATAAACGTGAGAATAGCACAAACATGGTCATGAAAGTCAAAAGCAACTAAAAAGAGGAAAAATGCATTTTTTTTCCTAAAGTTAGGGATAACCAGAGAGATTTTCCATTTATGTGTTAAAAGGCGAGACATAAGATAAAAGAAGGGTTTGGCCCATTGCTTGGAGTAAATGGCTTAAACAACTAAAAGGAAGCAGATTGCTTTTTCAAGTAGGCTATCAAATAGGATAATCTTTGCCCTCAAAAGTGTAAAACAGACAGGGTTAAAATTGGTGCCCAAGATAAGGAAAATGATAGTAGGTAAATGCTCTGCTTAATAAAGCTCAGTCTCGAGCCCCATACAAATTACTTCTCAGCAAGTAGAGAAAATTTTGAAGATGTAATTGGCTATTCTACTCTCAATTATCTTTGAGGAATCAACTGACTGAGTTTCCATGGGCAAGTGTTCCAAGGGTTCAAAGGGTAAATTTCAGATTTCAAGTCTGACTTGATACAGATACTAGCAAAATTCCAAAATTATTCTTGAGCATTTAGAAAAGGGTATAGTAGAGGACTGCACAGGTATACTACAAATAAAGAATGGGACTTTAAAAATAAAAATACTATACTGACATTGCAAGGCAAATCTGTAGACACAGTGCAATATAATCCAAACAGAAATCTGATAATATCTCCTACAATATTCTTGTTTATAGGATGAGGATTATAATTGCTGAGATGAAAACAAGGTTAGTTATACCCTCAATCCTACTCAAGAAGCAAAAACACAAGTGATGTGCCATGTAATTCTACTGTTGACCATATCCTGATCAATGTCTATGTTAAATGGCATAAAAGGAATCTTGAAAAGTCAGCTTACTGAATTGATGACAAATCTCCTGGTTTGTCCAATTGTTTCAATTATAGAAGGCTAATTTCAAAAAGATAATCAAATTGGAATAATAATTAAAATGAAAACATATATACACACAAATATATACATAAATACAAATATTTATCAAACATTCATAAAATTATTTGCTTAATAGATGAAAGGGAAAAAGTTAGGTGACTTGGTTTAAGAGTAGTTAGGGTGAAAAATAACTAGGGGACTTAGCTGACTACTAGCTCACCACCTGGACAGACGAATGCAATACTGGGAAGCACATTTGGGATCAGTACCCTCTGTGCTCTCTAGTTCATCTTTATTAGCAACAAAGCTGATGCTGTTACTCCTCATTTATACCTGCATCAGTTTTCCCACTGGACCAAAAATCATGGGGTAGAAAGGTATTATCAGCCTCAAGCAACTGATTTAAAAAGCTGATTGCTCCGACTTTCATGGTCATTTTACAGATGAGAACACTGAGGCTTAGAAAAAGTGCCTACTTACCTCAAGTCAGCCCACAAGTAAAAGCAGGACTTGAGCCTGGATCTGATCTACTCTAAAGCCTTTCCCATTAACCATCCTTCTCCAGTCCTCCAGGAGGAGGGACATCATAGTCCTTTCCACATAGAACTTTTTTTTTTTTTTCAGAGAAACATGGGGCAGCTGAAGAGTAGCCAAAGAAGGAAATGGGGAGAGCAGGGCTAGGGTGAAAGAGATTTGAAAACTACGTAATATGAATACCAGCAAAAGGAGGCAGAAAAGGTTTACTCTGAAAGGAGGAGGAGACACACAAAGGAAAAGGGTACTTCATCATTTCAAAGGATGGAAAACCAAAGGAGGTTTCAGTGTTCTCATGGTGTAAACAGAAAGCCGATCTCCAGAGGTGGAATAAATGGAAACCACGGAGGCTGATTTTCATTAATATTTAAACAGACATTGCAACTGAAACTATTCATGGTGGTCCAGTGGTTCAGAATCTGCCTGCTAATGCGGGAGACAGACGTTTGATCCCTGGTCCGTGAAGATGCCACATACCATGGGGCAGCTAAGCCTGTGCACTGCAACTGCTGAGCTGGTGCTCTGGAGCCCGGAAACCACAACTGCTGAGGCCCACAGGCTGCAGATCCCACGGTCCACAGGAGAAGCCACGGCAGCGAGGAACAGCCCCACTCCTCGCAACTAGAGAAAGCCCAGAGGCAGAGTGAAAACCCACCACAGCCATAGATAAATACATAGACAGAATTTTAAAAAAAAATTCCTTGCTTCTTTGAATTCCATCTAGAACAGAGGCTGCACTGTCAACTTTTAGAAGAAATGTGTGTCCTGGATTAATTTATTTACTAGAGATGAACTGAGCATCTACTAGGAACCAGGCACTCTTAAATGATGAGGATGCAATGTTGAACAAGAGACACGGAATTCTAAAATTAAAAGTTGAACAAGAGGCAGGATCCTACTCTCATAAAGTTCCATTCTGGAAAGAGTGAAAAAAAATACACAAGCAAATAATGGATAACTTATGATACTGGTAAATGCCATGAAACAAATCAGTAAGTCACGGTGATACAACAGAGTATGACCAAGGATAGAGGACTACTTTGTGCTTCCCTAGAGGCTCAGACAGTAAAGAATCCACCTGCAATGCAGGAGACCTGTGAAACCTGGGTCAGGAAAATCCCCTGGATAAGGGAAGGGCAACCCACTCCAGTATTCTTGCCTGAAGAATTCCATAGACAGAGGAGCCTGGCAGTTTCAGGGGACTGCTTTGACAATTCTCAAGAAAGTCTTCTCTGACTCAGCCATTAAAAAGAACGAAGTAATGCATTTGCAGCAACATGGATGGACATGGAGACTGCCAAACGGATAAAACAAGTCACAGAGAACAATAAATATTATATGACATTCTTTATTGACATGCATGTATGCAGTCATGCATGCAGTCATGTCTGACTCTTTGTGATCCCAAGGACGGTAGCCTGCCAGGTTCCTCTGTCCATGGGATTCTCCAGGCAAGAATAAGGGAGTGGGTTATCAAGCCCTGCTCCAGGCAATCTTCCCAACCCAGGGATCAAACTGGCATCTTACATCTCCTGCACTGGCAAGTGAGTTATTTACCACTAGCGCCACCTGAGAAGTCTCATGATATTCCTTGGATGTGGAATCTAAAAAGAAATGATACAAATGAACTTATTGACAAAACAGAAACAGAATCACAGAGAATGAACTTATGGTTGCCTGGGAGAAAGAATGAGAAGAGATAGTGAGTTTGGGGTCAACATGTACACATTGCTATATTTAAAATGGGTAACCAACTGTCCAACTGGATAGGTCCTGTTGTGTAGCACAGGGAACTCTGCTAAATGTTATGTGGCAGCTTGATGAGAGGGGAGTTTAGGGGGAATGGTTTTATGTATATGTATGGCTGAGTCCCTTTATGTATATGTATGGCTATCTACCTGAAACTATCACAACACTGTAAATCGACTATACTCCAATGTAAAATAAAAAGTTTAAAACTTGAAGGAAAAAAAAAATAGCTCCCAATGTGTGAGTTTCCAGACTTACCCTGAATGTTGCTTCAATTTTCACATTTGATTCAGCTGTATCTGAATTACATTCTTTATTGATTTTCTTGCTGTGTATTTCTGAAGTATATCTTCTGAATAAAAGAGCAAGCTGGAAAAAAAAAAAAGTATGTTTCTAATCAATAGCTATTTAAATGGAAGAGTACCCAGGATATATTGTTAAGAGGAAAAAGAAGCTGCAATATCATGTATATTAAATAGTCTAGTTTTTTAAACTATTTTGTATTAGGGTAGAGTCAATTAACAATGTCGTGATAGTTTCAGGTGAACAGCAAAGGAACTCAGCCATATATATATACATATACATATATATACACACACATTTTTGTCTCATTTTTATACAAACAAATAATTGCAAAAAGGAAAAAAAAAGAGTCTTCTCTAAATGACACTCTATAAAACCAAACTAAGTGTCTCATTACAAAACAGAGCTTACAAAATCTACAGGAAGAGTATTTCAGTTGGGCTAATAGCAGGGGAAAAGGTCCTTAGGCTCGAGTGGGCTTGTTGTACACCAGGAAATTCACTATAAATAATGAGTCACAAGCTTAACTAAGAGGGTATGCTTACGTCTTATTCTAATATTCTTGATTTTAAAAGTTGTCCTTAGCCAGTCTAAATTTTTAAATCATAGATGCCACAGAATTCAATGATATGAATGTGAAAAATTCATATCAGCTGTCAATGGGAGAATAATATATTTTGCGGCAAGTTTTTAAGCTCTACTCATCAATAATTTGTCACTTATAAACCTATGGAGAGTATTAAACTTATTTTCCAGTGATTGTAACCCTGAATTCTTTGCTGAAAGTGCATTTTCAAAATAGATGAGAATGATGTGTTCTGGGGACCCCTCTCAGCCTAGGCTCATGGACGGAGCACCAGACAGAGAGTTGGGAGCCCCCATCTACCGTCCTCATGCTGCTACTAACAAAGTGTGTGATGTTAAAATCGGGTCCTAATGTCACAAGAGTCCCAAGTGTCTCCACTTGTGAAGGGAGAAGATTATAACATCTGCTTTACAAACTGATGTCAGAGGAAGATAAATCAGATGATGAAAATATGACTTGAAAATTTTCAATTATTAAACAAGACAAAGATTTTAGCGGAAATTTTACCATTATTCTGAAATAATGACAAACAAATCCTTATAATTTTTCTATGATTTTCAGAGAATTTGAAGCCCAAAACATGTCTCTAATAAAGAAGATGTAGGAAAAGAAGCAAATTGAAATGTAAGAGTAATATTGAAAGGAAAGAGACAATTGAATGACAGGCATCCGGAGGAGAAGGGAAGAGAGTGTGTGTTGTTTAGAGTCAGTACAGTGGCGTGGAGACAGTGATTTAGAACTCTGTAAAATGAAGAAGAAAACGGGTAAAACTACGGTCATACATCAAGAGGAATGTACTATAGCACTAGAGCCCTTAACATTTTTTTCTGTTTTTATTAAAAGGAAAATAATATCTTGATCCCTATACTTTGGTTACAACTCTGTTACAGTTCACTTTTATCTGTAGAAACAGAAAATGTATGAACTTTTAAAGGTTTCATCATATTTATTCCCTGTGTTCTCTGCCAGAATGGTATTATTAAACTTCTTTTTCCTCAAAGAAGTCAGCATTGTAATGCTGCAGATATAGACTTGAAACCCTCGTTGCCTCACTGAAATAAATAAGCAGTCTTATTTCACAAGAACATGATGATGACACAGTTTATGAAGGTGCTGTATCACTTGCCAGGCTCTCTATGCACAGAAAAAAAGTGAAAATGATAAGTTGAGGACTGCCAGGAGACAGACAAATACATAAAACCAATAAAAGAGCAATACTTTAGAGGGTAACAGAAAATTTAAAAGGTTAAATGCAAACAAGGCTTTAAAATGCAACAAGTTTCTAAAGGCTGGTTGCTGTGATTTATGAGTGACTTTATGTAGCTCACATATTTCTGATATTCCTGAAGTCTTCACACAGTTCATGACTCCCAAAAGCCTAGGTAGAAAATGAGATCCAGAAAGACCTCTAATTAAACTTTCTACCCTTCCCTCATTCTCATCACCTCCATCTCTGAAACGGTCTGAAATACTATCATTTAAGAGTCTTTTGGTTTAAACTTTGTAGACTTCTAAGAATATACTAGCACAGGACAAACACCATGTTCTGAAATGTCTAACTGACAAAATACTTCATCAACTCAGTGTCTTGCGAAATGAATAAGAATGAGAGGAACAGGGGAGTTGTGTTTTGGGGGAGGTGGGAGAACCAGTGTTAGAAGACAAAGATTTGTTGGGCAGAGTAAAGGCTCCAGGAAAAGAGAGTCTGAGTAAATTAGAATTTAGACTTTACAAGTTTCATGATGATTTTGGATTAGAGTGAGCAAGCAAAAAAAAAAAAATATATATATATATATATATATATATATACACACATGCATGCTGAGAGAGGATGTCAAAGAGACAAGTGTCGAAGCAGGACTTAATCAGTGTCACAATTATCCTCCAGGAAACAGTACTGTAGTTCTGTACCATAAAGAATAATTTTAAACTCTCATCATACAGTACTGACAACAGAGAAGAAATAAATACATGAAATTGAATGAAGAGCATCAGACTAATAAAAATGCATGATAAATCACATGTTTTTAAAGGCCATGAAAAAAATTACCCTATATGCTACCTCACTAACTTGAGAGTATTAATACAGGTATTTCTTTAGTGTTGAGTCCATTCTTTTAAATTATTATTTTTAAGATGTAAGAGGGGAAAGGAAAAGAAAGAAGAAAATGTCAAGTTGAGGATGGGTTGAGAGCGGAGGTCCCAGGAAGAGGGAGACAAAATGCAATGTCAGAAGCAGGACAGACTCAGTGGGAAGAGGGGTTATACACAGAAACCAGTCCAGAGCTGCTTGACATATTATATATATGTGCCAAGGGTAGTTTAGTGATTCAGGCAAATGCCATGGTAGCCTTTGAAACTCCTCTCTGAATAGCTCTGCTTTCTCCTATCCCCACCTTCATCAACATATTTTCTTTTTTTTTTTCTCCTATGCTATAGAATATGGGTTCATCACAGTGATAAAATAAGAAAGAATAAACACAGGACAAAAATTTTTAAATTAGACAGCAAAGTAGTTAACCTTGAAAACCTATGCAGGGTGAGGGTGAGGTTTGGGAGTGGAGCCTGGGTTTCCCAGTAGGGCTGTTGACATTCATAATGCAGGGAGCCTGGGAGCATTATTACCTTTGTACCAGGGATTCAATTCCCCAGTCTCTAATTCTGCGAAAAGTTTGATAAGCGTATTTTTAAACGATTTTCCAGCTTTCTCAGCCTAATTTCTTTAAAACTGATTACCATATTCTTAATTTAAACATGCAAGTTCATTTCCTTCAAATCTTAGAAAGAAACATGTGTGTGTAATAATGTCTTTTCATCCCTAGATATTCAAGTGCAGAAATAACTTTCCAGGCCCAAGCTGAAGCTGCGCCTGCCTAGGGGGCCACTTCAGCGAACCTCGCAAGACTGAGATAACTCTCCTATCTGTGAATGCTCTGCTTGACCAGAAGCAGCATATCCAGTCAGCCAATCGCCAAAGGGCCAACCGCCTGTGGGCCCTTTCACTTCAATCATGTCCCCAGCCCAATCACATAGCTTCTAGTTTTCTCTTCCTGGTTTTTCTTCTTCATCCCATAAAACCTTCCTGCCTTCTGCCCCATCTTACAGTGCTCGGAAAGGAGGCTGTTTGCTTTATGATGGGATAAATCAAGCTTGTTTGTATCACCTAAATTGTCCTATCAATTTTTAAACAAAAGCTTTGGAACATTAGTTGCTGCCTTATTTTGTATAATCCTTATCACATTACTCTATTGTAAAAACTGAAAGCAGTATAAATAATGATGCTTCTATTATTTTGCACATCATAAATAAGACATTGCATGTTCCCAGTCTCCATTTCTTGGCCCATACTAACAAATACTTAAAGAAAAAATAAATCATGTTATCTTACTTGGATTTATAAAATAATCTTCCCTTTATTCAGTTCAGAAACTGACTTCTAATAGCATCCGCTTACACTGCTGCTAATGCCAACTCCCAGACTTTGAAGGACACACAGTATGACAGCATATTTAAACAAACTGTGCATGCTTCAGAGAATTCCTAAAGTGTGCAGATCTCCATTACTTCCCCCCACATATTTATGATTCCTCTTTTATTTCTTTCCTCTCTTTTTCAAGTTGTTTTCCCATAGCATTCTTATAGCAGGACATCTCTGTCAGCTATAAACTTGAGAACTATATTTTTAACCCTTGCATTTGTACCCTATTTCATTTATAGAACAGAAATCTGTCATACTCAACAAGCCCCCTCTTTTAAGTTCCACGCTGCCATTTCAGACTGACCAGTTGGACAGACACTTCATTCAGTCACAGGCAGTTTATTCTGGCCACAAGGGTGCAGCTGGGAGATGAGAACTTTTTCCGTCACTGAGCAATTTTTATTTGAGAAAGATGTGCTGTCTTCAAAAATGAGTCGTTTACTCCATGCATCCTTAAAGTGCCATAAGCAATCTAAGAATTGCCCAAGCAGTACTTTATTCCTGCTACACAGGAAAAAAAAAAAAGTGAAAAGAACGAAATGTAAGAAAAGAAAAAAAGAAACTTGGGGGAAATGTCCACAGTGATTTATGTTTGCCACATTTTTTGAAGACAGTTGCACAACTTTCATTTTGGAATAATTGCTTTAAGAGAAGCCAAATATGCTTTATTTGGCTAGAATTCACATAACTTCAGCAATGATTTATACTGGAACTAATCAATATGAATAGAAAAAGATAATGTTCCCATTCTCAATAGTCTCATGAGAAATCTGTTGACAATTGATAATTCTAATTTATTTCAGTTTCCACCTGTGCTATGAAAGCACAGAAAAGGACTTATTCCAATTTGGGTGATGTGGAGTGGGAGGGCAGGTCAGCAGACTCTCTGCTGAAATAAATCCTGACCTGAGTACTAAAGAATGATTAAATTTTATTAAAGTAAAGAAAAGGGGAAAAGAGTATTCCAGAGAAAGAATAACTGGCACAGAGCTCTGAGTTTGAAGCAGCATAGTATTTATAGAAAACTCTACATTGGTCTGTGTTTCTGGAATTTAGAGTTGTGAGGTATAAATTTCAGGCAAGCAATGGAACTGAAGACATGAGCAAGGTCTGGCAGCAAAAGTCCAGGGGCATCACACTAAGAATTAGAACCTTGATCTGTAGATGAATGGAAATCATTGTAGAAACAAATATGCATTTTTGATAGATTATATCACTGGCAAAAACAAATTTTAGAGGAGCAAGATCAAAGGCAAAGATATACAAGGAAGAAAAAATTACTTGTTTCTTCTACTCATCTTCGGTTTATTGACTAGGGCCTCAAACTAGAAGGACAAAGGAGATTAACAAAAGAGAAATAGATGTTTAATAACATTTGCATTGTTCCTACACATGGGAGTATTCAGTGACGGGTAACTCAAAGTAGTGTTTGGAACTTGGGTTTATACAGCATCTTAGCAAAGAATAAAACATCTGCAGAGAAGTAGCAAGACAGATGAGAGGACTGTGAGCCTTTAAGTGTATAAATTGGAGGAGGAGGCAAATAGATGGAGAAAATAATGGTAGGTAAGTACTGGTTGGAAAGTTTTGTTGGTGTAGAGTCTTTCTTGGTGCCTTCTCTGGGTTCAGAAGGCTCTAGAGGAGTCTCTGGGCTGAGAAGTCTTTAGAGTTGTCCCTGGTGGTTGACTTCTGCTTGTCCTGGTGGAGAGCAGTAGAGGGAAGGATAAGCTTTGCAAATTTATAAGAAGGTGAAGAACAACTTTTCCTGCATCTTCTTCTCCTCAATTACCTTCAGCTCAAAAGAATCCTTATGCCAAAGAAACATATTTTAGAGTGGCATTTACTGCTAGGTTTCAGATGCTAATGCAAGGGAGACAATAAATAATATATCAAACAGAATAAGATTCTAAACAAGGTAGAGACAGTAGGGATGAACAGAGGAGGACACAGTCTATGTAAATTTATAAGACAAAAAAATATCAGTACTGTCTGATTCTATAGCAAAGAAAAGGAAGATTGTGGTGTGTATGACTATATGCATGGCAGTTCTATCAATGAAGGGGAATATGAAAAAATAATATATGGCCCCCAAAAGATTAGTCCATCGTTAGATTACAGATGCCCAGAAGGAAGTTGGATTTCTCAATATAAATCGCATGGAACAAAGCCAAGTCTAAATTAGGAGTCGGTTATGAGCGGTGATTAAAAAATGAAGAGTGTGCCTGAGATCAAAGAGGGGGTGCTGAATAGGAATGAAACCAGAAATGCTCAGACAAGAGACTTCCAGACAAGCAAGGTTAAAGAATACCGAGGAAGACCGTCAATGATGCAGAGGAACAGGAGAAAGGAAAGGATTAGAAAAGTCAAGCGAAAATGGGAGTTTCAAGGACAGAGCAGGCAAAAATGTCCCTGGAATGGCCATCTCCTGTCAGATACAAACTGGAACTTTTTCCTATACTCATTGAGAGGTCCATGGGGATCTCTGAGGTGGATGGAGGGGGAGGCGCACTATCACTGCAGTGTAACGGATAATAGAGACTCAGTACTCATTTTGTAAATACACATGGTATCAAAAATATGTATTCCACAGTCAGAATATATAGTCAAAAAATTCCACTCCCCTTCACCTTTCCCATGAAGGGCCACACACTTTTTGTTTTGTTCTTGAATGGGAGGCATGGAGACATTCACAAGGTGAAGGGAAAGAGCCTGTATAGAAAAAACATTGATGATACAGAGGGACAAGGATAATTAAGAAGCAGGGGGATGAGAGGCAATCGATTCTAGAGCCAATGTAGAGGAATTTTGCCTTCTAAGGAGAAAAGCCACCCAGCCTTAAAACTCCAGGGAAGGAAAGACCAATGCATGCTTACGTGGATGCAGTCATTGGATTAACCTGTTCAAATTTAGTTTGCAACTGTTGCTAGGCACCAGCAAATGAACCAAAGCTACAAATCTTTACTTTACCATTCCCCAGGCTACTCTCAGGAGCTTAAGCATAGATAAATGAAATGCCAAGGTCAAAGTATGCCAATAAAGCAGAACTGCAAAAAAGTAAGCTAAAATTTCAGGCTTAGACATAGCATTAATATCAAGCAGCTAGTAATAAATATTAAGTACCTACTAGGTCCAAGGGACTGTGGTAAGCATTTATAGGCATGAAGTAATTATCCTCATTCATTAGTCACAATAATAAAACTAATTAGTCCTATTATTGTTCCCATATCATAGATGAGACAACTGAGTCTTGGAGAAATTAACTGACTTGCCCACTCAGTGTTTCACAACCAATAAAAGCATAAAATGACAATTATTGCTCAGGTCCGTCTGACTCCAAACCTGTGTTCTTAACCATTCTATCATATCCCCACATTAAAGGTTCAACTCAACTTTCAGTCCCTTCCCTCTTAAAAGGCTGTCTCTTTGCAATGGATCTAATGTTTGTGCATACGTTATATTCCTAACTTTGGATGTGGTGATATTAGGAAGTGGAGCCTTTGGAAGCTAATTAGGTCATGAGGGTGGAGACTTCATGAAGAGGATTGATAGCCTGTATAAAAAGAACCCAGAGAGCTCTCTTGCTGTCCAGCGAGGATTCAATGAGAAGATGGCAGTCTGCTACCCAAAGAAGACTCTTTGCAGAACTCGGACATGCTGGCATCCTCATCCTTGGACTTCCAGCCTCCAGAATTGTGAAAAGTAATCTTCTGTTTATAAGCTACCCAACTCTATAGTGCTTTGTTATGACAGCCTAGACTGACTAACACTCTCTCCTTATAGATATCAAGCGCAAACCCCTTAAAGGTGCCAACTCTCCTTCCTTTGGATGTATCTGTAAAAGCACCTGTCATTCTCTCCTTCATTCAATCCAAAGCTGGCCTTTCAGCTACTCCCTGATGCAATGACATGAGAAATCATGGAAGTCAACTTGATCTAGTTGTCATCACAGCTTTCAATGACTTACAAGTTACTCATAATGAGAAAAGACTTAGAGACAACTGAACTGAATAAGGAGCTATACAAGAAGCCTATACAAATTAAAATCTGAGGATCTCAAATAAATAGAGGGGAATGTGTGTTAAAAGGATTTATATATTAGAAAAGAGAAAGTGGTGCCTTCTATAGATCCACGCCATGGAAAACTATAGGATTGGAACCTAATTATTAGCTGAGGATAGGTGACAATGGAGATGGAGAATATGATGCTTAGAATGGGTCCTTCAAACCAGGCTGCCTAGAAAGAGCTTCACAGAAAAGATACCTGACAGAGAAAGAAGCAAAGAGGACCTGCAAACAAATAAGCGCTCTTCTCTTTCAGAACCTATGAGCTTGGATTTAAAAATAAAAGTCTTCACCAGTACATATCTCTTTACTCACTAATATTGCCAGAACTTTTTATTTTAATTTTCTCCATCTTTCTGGTTAACTTGACACTGTTGAATTTCTAGCAAGTCTCATTTGAGAAGCCTCTTTCAAAATCTCTGTCCTTCTATATCTGGAGTTAAGTAAAAGGAGTTTTCTATCAACAATATGAGGTGTTAGATGCTTCAGTTGGTTCTGAAGGGCTCTGTGACATCTCCTTCTCAACTTTAATTTGAAAGGATAGATTCTTTTCCTAGTTTCACTGAATCTGCCCTGATGAGAAACAGAAAAATGAGCTCTCAAGATCTTTTGATTTTTATAAATGTAAGTAGTCATCCAAGTTCAATAGTTTTTTATTCTCAGAGTCTTGAAAATAATTTTCCAGTGAACATCCAGCCTCTGCAGCTTTCATTAATGCTCTCTGCCCTTACATATACCCTTTCTATTAACTCTCTAAATTAAGGAAAGGGGAACAACTATGTCTTTCTAAACTGTCTCCCTCCCTTTTCCTTCACCACCATTTTTAAAATCACGACTCTATGGAACCACTTTTGAGAATAAGTTTCAATGATTTATTAAGTAACTTTTGGATGTTACTCTTAATCCACATACATGTATCTTTTGTTAATCACTGAGAGGGGGTGGTTTTGACAAAATGAATGACTGCAATCTCTCATCAGATTAAGTCAATTTGAAACTTGCCCAGTGATAGAATTTTGTTAAGTTAAACAACGTAGATCCAATAAAAATTTTGATCATACATTTCAAGAGATGGCAACCATTGATTAAATTATAAATCACTATCTCAATGACATACACTTACATGAGACAATCTTATTTATATATCAGGAAAGGGTCATTGTATTTATGATATACCCTTGAGTAATAATTCTCCTTGGAATTAGATAGATGCTCATTTAGCTCTAATTTATTCATTTTCAGACACAATCACATTTGGTTTAGAGTCATGTATACACTTTTGCAGTGAATGAACATTAAAAAATAATGAGAGCAAATTGATTGGTTCCTATTAGTTATGTGAGGCAATGCTGTAGTTTATGAGGGGATTTCTAAGATAGCTAAACAGTTGGCTATATTTATTTTCTTGATAATTGTCCTACATAGACTGATGTTTGCTATCTATTCACTTATTTCTTTCCTTTTACACTTTTAATAAAACAAATTTCAAAAACTTGCCTCAATCCTAAAAGATAAGACTAGGAGAAGGAACAAAAGAAACTATTAAAATGCAGAAATTATTGATTTAAGATACCAGATTAAAATAATTAAATTGCTCCCACCTGACTATATAATAAGTAAGCTACTCTCTGCATTCAAAGTGAAATGAAGGATTGTAGCAAATTTATTTGCATAAGAAAAGCCAAAAATGTCACTTTTACCTAAAATATTCCAGGTATTAATGGTAAGATGCTACTATATTGAATTATGCAGATAATTAAAGTCTGTCATTTATAATGAATATCGAAATTGTCTTCCAGTTCCACAGCTCCGTGACATTATTTGAAAACAGACATTGAGTGTTTTCAAGAAGGAAAACATGATAGCCCCTGCTGCTGCTACTGCTAAGTCGCTTCAGTCATGTCTGACTCTGTGCGACCCCATAGATGGCAGCCACCAGGCTCCCTTATCCCTGGGATTCTCCAGGCAAAAACACCGGAGTGGGTTGCCATTTCCTTCTCCAATGCAGGAAAGTGAAAAGTGACAGTGAAGTCACTCAGTCGTGTCCAACTCCTAGCAACCCCATGGACTGCAGCCCACCAGGCTCCTCCATCCATGGGATTTGCCAGGCAAGAGTACTGGAATGGGGTGCCATTGCCTTCTCCGATGGTAGCCCCTAGTTGTTTAAGTAAGAACATAAAAGTTAGTTTGTAAGATAAGACATTGTAACATTAGAAATAAGATTGTTGGCTACTAAAATATCTAGTTTAGTAAATTGGTTTCTAAGGTACTAGTTAAGAGTCAGGAAGATAATCCATTCATCTTTACTATGAATGAAATAGGAACTGTGTTGCTTGTTAAAATTATCCATGTAATTAATGACCTTTTTCCTAGGCTCTGTGACAAATGGACTTGAGGGTATCTCCTATCTTGACAAGAGGTACTTAGCCTGGGTTGGCACAAGCCATGGTCTTCTTTCTACATCTAATTCTTCTACCCCTGCTGGTCTTCTGGCTTCTGTCACTGTACTTTGTTCTATTACCATTATTCATGTCTTACAGAAAAGAGCTCTGTCTTCAACCTCTTGGTCTCCTCCACCTTGATTACCTAACTCAGTAGATAGGAGCCACCACATGTTATTTGTTAAATATTTATTATCTTTGAGCAGCAGCTCCAAAGTACTAACAGAACATTATGTACTGACCATCATCTAGATACACGCTTCATAATATCTACAACAGGGCTAGCCAACAGTTTCATTTGGCATACTTTCTTTTCCCAGTTGGCAATGAAAAAAGCTGTTTTTAAATATTTATACCTGACTTCAATCAGCTATTCTTGAGAGATTTTTCATACTCATTGAAAAACACAGTGTCCTAATGCCGAAAACTGTTCAAAGGTATTTATCAGAATTCATGAACCAGCATTTGCATGACTTTGAGGTGTTAGATGCTCAGGCCACAGAATGCTTATTTAATGATCCTTAACAACTAAAATTGTAACTAATGGGAGTTTAAATAGGTAGGCTAGTGATTACATACCTCATTGCGCTGATAACACGTTGATCTCACCATGTAAAAAAGTTTGGGTTTGAATCCTGGAGCTTCTAGAAAGGTCAGGAGAAAAACAAAATCATTCACAATTCCAAACACTCACACAGGTGGACCTGAATGAACAAAATAGGAAAAATAATGATTGTCTCCTCCTCTATAGAAGAGGGGACCCATATCAAAACAAAACAGAGGTAGACAAAAGATTATGGAAAGTTTTAGAGGTCTGAACAGAGTCTATTAGCAGGTCTTCATATCACACAGTAAACAAGCTGCCCTGAATCCTGCCAGTGGCAGAGGAACTTTGCAGAAGGTCATGGGGCATGTATAGGCATTGAGAGAGGCCTTAACTAGATCCCACACTTAGAGCCATCATATACTCTAACTCTGAAGCATTATTTCATAAAAAATGATATGTTGAGGGAGAATCACATTCCTAATGAAGGAATCCTGATGAATGGAATGATTTTTCTTAAAGAAGTTTCCAACCATGGGAACATAAGAAAATTACACGGCAAACAGGTTAAAGTTCTCAATACTTTTAGTCTTGAAACACAATCAATGGTTTCCAAAGCACAATGTCTATTTTTAAAACTTGATTTTATTTTATGACGTGTTTCATAGCTAATGAGGAAACGCCATTATGATATATAGTTCAATATACTATGTCACATACATTAAAAATGTAGAAGGGTTTGATTACATATAAGTGTATGTGTATATATATATATATACACATAAACTTTTTATTAACTTTCTTATGTTTTACTATCTCATCACTTTAATACCAACATCAACATCTTTAGCATTATTCATAATGAGAGGCTTACAGCACTTCTATGAAATGACCAGAGGGACTTCCTGACAAGCTTGCTGTAGCCTGAGGTGCCACTCTATTCTGACCTTTCCCACTGCGCAAGGAACTCCAGCCATTAAATTCCTCCCATGCTGCACATGCAGTGCCCTACTGAGCTGGCCCACTTGGAGACAGCACAGCAAGGTACCGGGAGGAGTCGCTCTATGGGACCTTTGTGCAATCTCTTATGTACCATACTCCTGCCTCCTTCCCCACCAACACCCAGCATCATCCCTGCACTACTCTCAAGACATCCTCAGAGGGAAAGGAGCAGACGTAGCAGCATTTCTCAAGTGCTTGCTTTCTACAGTGAACACTTTCTAATCCAACCAAAGTCTGTGTAGGCACTTTCGTATATGATTCCAAACTGCTTTTTCTTTTAGTATTTCTCTTTCTCCCCAAGGAACAAGAGTTGTTTGGGCCTAAGAGTTGACCAGATGGACCACAAAATGGCGTGCTGACACTATTGTGCAATGAATGGAAGGGGTGATCTCAGAACTTGCCTTATTCTCAAAGGAACCAGGCCTCCATCTGTTGGGAATGGCCAAATTCAATTCTAGCAGTCCAGTGGAGATACTAAATTCAGTCAGTTACTTAGAGGACTCCCTGGTCGGTGCCAGTTTTTAACTAGTTTCCAGCTTTAGGTCATGATTTACAGCCCACATTCACAAAGCAGTTAAGGTCACAATAGGAAACATGGGACACAAGTGTCCAAGTAAGGATAACACATCCGTCTCTTAGAGAAGAAAAGGAAAAGAGGTGCACGATAGAAAAAGCAAAAGCTCCAGTGGTAAATCAAGGGCAGAGCTGGGAGGAGGACTCACGCTTTCTAGTTCTCACCTATGACAATGTCGAGCACTCACACAAAAGGCAAGTTGTATTGCTCATGACAGCAGCCCAGTCAAGGACGAGAACGAGGACCAATAGCTTATGTTTTCACCATTGCCAACACCCTTCCCACCATTGTTCTGAACAATATCCTTTGGTGTTAACTCCTTAAAAGCCACCCGTCAGCTTCCGTGGAGGTGACTGTCTATTATCCTCTGCAAAAAGTCCCTGCACAGTCTGTCTGGAATTAAAAGGAGCAGTGGATCTCGCCAGAATCTCGATTGTCCAAGTTGTCATTGAGAAGAGACAGCAGTGGACTCAGGGCCCCTCCAGCTCATTTGAAAGAGAATCTTTGTCTTGGCTGATGACCAGGTGAAGGTAGAAAAAAAGACCAGTTGGAATACACACTCAAGGGAGGCTTAAAATCCACAGTAAAAGAGGTTGCTTCCCTGACAGCTGGGATTTCTCCACTTCAGTAACTAGGGTGGAGTACGTAGTGTTTTTCCTCACTCCTCAAATTTACAGGAGCATGCTGGAAAGGCAGAAAATAAGACTTTGAGAGGAGCTGCTCTCTGGTTTTGCTCAATACAGATCCTCTTGTGAAATGGAGGCAGGCGGAGAGTAATTCTTCTAGCTGGAGTTAACACTGCCATGATTCACAGTCCTAATGAGAATGGAGTCAGCACAGCAGGGTAGAGATGACCTAGACACAGAGGGAGACAGAGAAAGGAATACTTTCCCCAAGCCTACCTGAGCTGCGGAGAACTCACTTTCGTGCCCCTCTGAGCAGAAACACAGACTTTCTTCACTTAACAGTTCCGTTTGACTACTAACTAGGGCAACTCATCTGCAGATCTAGTGCCCCTCATTCAGATGGAAGTGTGTCTCTCCAGGAAAGAAGATACAGGACACAGTTAAAGAGTACAGATTCTAGAGCCAGGCTGTCTGGTCCATCACTTCAGGTCCAGAATCCCTGGCACATTACTCCATCTCTGTACCCACCACCACATAGGACTCTCCTGAGGTACAAATGAATTGATATGTGCAAAGAGCTAATAGCTGTGACTTCATGCCTCTCTCACCTCTTTCCCTATTACCAGCAGGAAAAATGTCTGAATTAAAAGAGGCCTTCAACATAATTTTCATAGAATTCTATTCACACTTATTGTGAACTTACTGCAATTGAAATTCTAGAAATTAGTGGCTTCAGAGTCTGACAGTCTGGGTTCAAATCCTGACTCAGCTATTCACTATACATAATTTTTATAAGTTTCAGTTCTTTTACATGTAAAATAGGGATAATAATGTCTAACTCTTCACTGTATGTGTTAAATGAAATATCAGCTATTGCATATTCTCCCTAAACTTTAGAAACTATGAGAGAAACTGCAATACAGCAGCCTATTTCCACATCCTCAGAGTTGAAAACAATTTCTAAGATGACAGGGAAGCTGATAAGAAGACATTCTTGCTCATGATCTCTTCTACCACTTGAACAATTGTTTCTAAATGAGTTGTCACAGGTGCATTTAAAAAAAAAAAAAAAAAGGAGAACTCTGTGCAGTGTCTGAATCTTAGAATTTACTAAGAGCTGCTGGTTATCAGATGGGGGCTACTGGACAGATCCCACAGCAAGTAAATTCAAACTCCATATCATATATACATATCATACCCTTGTTCTCTGACTTCCTTGTTTGTTTGGAGTTTGGCTTCTTGACTGGTTGGTTTTCACTTGATTGGTTCTCTCCTGACCCTCTTGCCCTCATCCAGATTTCAGTTTCACATCCCATAGTTGATGACTCTTTTCCAGATTACCTTCCAAACACTAGATTCTGCAGTAACTCCCCTCTGTGATTCCCAAACTCGCCTATCTAATCCACCATACGCTAAACATACAAATGCCTTCCCAAGCAACAACATCCCTCCTCTTCGGAAAAAAATTATCATTACAGAGAATTTTTAGTAAAATGTTTGGCACACATTAAACCCTTACTCTATGGTAGCCATATATAAAATGGTAAGGTTGGATAAAGAAAGCTGAATAGTCTCCTGCCCACGAAAACGTCCCAGCTAATAAGACACAGTATATTATCTCCATAGTTAAAAGTTCATGAAATGATGCACCCATGTAGATAAACAGATAGCCATGTGTGCCAAGTAATCCTTTTTAATTCTTTTGATACCATATGCCATTCTGTCTTGGCAGAGGGAGAGGGAATAAAAGAAACAAAATGTTCCGCATTTTTCCAGAGCATATCTTTGATTCTCGGTTGAGGTGAACTATCTTCCAAAATATGTAATAGAAAGCGCACAATGGCTTTAACTTGACTGTTCATAATATACAGTATAATTAATACTATTCTCTTCTTAAGCTCCCTTATGGAAGGAATACAGTAGGTTTGCAAACAATCTCCTGTCCTTCTTCAAGTCACTGCTGTTATATATGCATTCATTATTGGAATCTAAAATAAAGTTGGCAAAATCTGTTCACAAATGCATTTACTCAAAAATTTCGGTAAAAATTGGCTCTCTTTGGTTTAATCCTTCAGCAAACACTTATCCAGATGCACTTACTCCACCCTGTCACAGGAAGGAACTAGTAATTGTTTCTGTGAACTGATATGCTCTTATAATTAAGGCTTTGGGGATGTGGGTAAAAAGCTGCTTGGTGTATTTAAAGTTAGCAGGAAATTTAAAACCAAGCAAGCATTGTCAGTATTACTTAGTATTTAACACAAAGAAACCCAGGTGCTTTGAGATGCACACTAGAGGAAAGGAGAGACTTGCTATATTCAGAAAGAAACATCGTGTACTCAGTTTTCCAATTTCTTTTTAAAAACCTATAGACTCTTGGATTCTGAGTAACTAGAACTATAATTCTGTAAATCAATAGACTAATCAACCAAACTGGAATTGTTTGAGTACCTACTATAGGCTCAATCCTTACCTTAGATTCGATGTTTAATGTTGAAAGTAAAGAGAAATTAAAGAACTACAAGAAGTTATTTCTTGTCTGGGACATGAGACTAAAGAAGAAAAAATAGGCAAGTGAAAGTAAAAGTATTAACATTAAGCACCGTAATGTGCTACTGACTTCAAAGTACAAGAAGAATTCAGAAGGAACAACAAAACTAAGAATAGAGTCATCAAGAAAAGACTCATCAGTCAGCATATTGCAAGGCTTCAAGAATGACAGCCAAGTTGAAGGGGCCCCAAAGGCCAAATTTTGGACACTTTGAGCGAAAGAAATAATAATGGTTTTTAACCCATAGATAAAAATAGAAATTTATGAGTCCATGCTGCTATAAATAATGTTTAAAAATGGATAAGAGAGAAACCAAATTTTTTATGGCCGACTTCAAATTGACAGATACACAAGAAATGGTGGAAATTGTATCTCATCATTCTGCAACACCACAGTAGTACTTGCTGGAAGCAAGAATCATTTTGGATCCTAAAATTAGCCGACAAAAGGGTAAGGAGCAGCAAGATGTTTGCATAATTGCAAAGTAACTCCCCTCAAAGTAGCAAAGATACAAAGAGAAAAAGAGTAACTCCACTGAACTGGATAAAATCCCTCCCAGGAATTCACATCCTACCTGACCTCAGAAGGCAGTCTTACTTTGGATCAGTACGGATGCAATTAGTGAAATTAAAATGCAGCTACCCTAGAGTGGGGTAGATCCTTGGTCCTTAATCTAATTTGACTGGTATTTTCAAAGAAGAGAAAGATCCAGAGACAGACACAAGAATGCCACATGTTCATTAAGGCAGAGATTGGATTTACATTGACAAAAGCCAAAAAATGCTGGGCTATCAGGATTTAGAAAAGCAAGGAAGAATCCTCCCCACCAAGAGGCTTCCATGGGAGAATGTCCCTAAGATAACCTTTGCTTCAGATGACTAACCTCTAAAACTTGAGAGAATAAGTAAGCGCAGTTTGAAGCCACCCAGCCTATAGTACTGAATACTGTATGGCAGTCCAGGGAAACTAATTGTTACTTTAGAGAAGGAAAACTTGGCATCTACCACTTTCAGTGACTGAAATGAACATCACTAATAAAAAGACATGTCAATAGTGTGTACGTCCTGATACAATGTACTGAGAAGGGCAAAACTGCACTTTTGCAGTACTCTTGATAAAAATATATCATATTAATCTAACAAGAAGAAAACCAGAGGAACTGAAGTTGAGAAACATTGTATGAAATAATTGGCCAGTACCTTTTGAAAGCACCAAGGTAGTCAAACAGAAAAAGCAACAGAGAAGAGAAAACTGTCCAGGTTGAAGGAGACTAAAGAATGTGACAGTTGAATGGAATGTGGCATCTGGGATTCTGAACTTTGGGGAAAAGCATAGTGCTTTCCAGTTCCCAGGTGGCTCGGTGGGAAAGGATTCACCCTGCCAAGCAGAGGACACGGGTTTGATCCTTCGCTATGGTAGATTTCCCTGGAGAAGGAAATAGCTACCCACTCAAGTATTCTTGCCTTAGAAACCACATGGACAATGGAGTCTGGAGGCCTACAGTCCATGGGGTCATAAAAGAGTCAGACATGACTTACCGACTAAAAGACAATGACAAGGGATGACTTGCAAAATTTAAAGAATGTCTTTACATTAGTTTATGTCCTGCTTTAGATCTTTATACTATGGTGCCATAAGATGTTTTCATATGGAGAAGCTAGGGAAAGGTATTCAGGGATTCAGTGTTTTTTTTTTTTTTTTCAGTTTATTCCAGTCAAAAAGTATTTCAAAAGAAAACAATTGTGAATAAAATCCAAGGGCAAAAATGGCTGGGTCAGACAAGATGGATAAGGGAAGGGCTTCTTTGCCACTAAAGGACAGGTCTGAACAAAGGCAGGAGAGTCCGGCTGACTGGCCTGTGCTGCAAGTAGCTGGAGGGTACCAGGGAGCCTGCATATTTGCTTCTGGGATAGGAAGACCATAGAGGAAACTCACACTGATACAGAATGGAACCTGCATAGGGTTTTGAGCAAAAGAGTGATGTGATGAAAGAATTGTTAAATGACAATATGTCTGGCAGAAAAACGCAGGATTCTCCTCATCTAGACTGTTTGTGTCAAATGAATCTAATCCCCTTTAGGACAATAGCTGACTGAGGAGTTTTAAGGGAGAGCATGTCAATATTTCTGTCACTATTCTAGGATGCTTTCTCTCTATGGTTCTATTTCCTTCTTTCTTAAATGCAGAAAGGAGGTTTGTGATGAGGGACAAAATACACATCAGAAATGCTGTCAGAAAAGCACTAATAGGAAAATACATGTGACAAAACAGCACTTAGGAAACAAAAATTAAAAATCCAAATATAAAAATATTTAGGAAATAATGTAATATTTAGTGTTTCAGTTCAGTTCAGTCACTCAGTCATTTCTGACTCTTTGCAACCCCATGGACCATAGCACACCAGTCTTCCCTGTCCATCACCAATTCCCAGAGCTTACTCAAACTCCATTGAGTAAGTGATGCCATTCAACCATCTCATCCTCTGTCATCCCCTTCTCCTCCGACCTTCAATCTTTCCCAGAATCAGGGTCTTTTCCAATGAGTCAGTTCTTTGCAACAGGTACCCAAAGTATTGGAGTTTCGGTTTCAGCATCAGTCCTTCCAATGAGTATTCAGGACTGATTTCCTTTAGGATAGACTGGTTGGATCTCCTTGCAGTCCAAGGGACTCTGAAGAGACTTCTCCAAACCACAGTTCGAAAGCATCAATTCTTCCACACTCAGCTTTCTTTATAGTCCAAATTTCACATCCATACATGTGGAAAAAACATAGCTTTGACTAGATGGGCCTTTGTTGGCAAAATAGTGTTTTTGGTTTTTATTATGCTATCTAGATTGGCCATATCTTTTCTCCCAAGGAGCAAGAGTGTTTTAATTTCATGGTTGCAGTCATCACCTGCAGTGATTTTGGATCCCAAGAAAATAAAGTCAGCCTGTTTCCACTGTATTCCCATCTATTTGTCATGAAGTGATGGAACCAGATGCCGTGATCTTAGTTTTCTGAATGTTGAGTTTTAAGCCATCTTTGTCACTCTCCTCTTTCACTTTAATCAAGAGGCTCTTTAGTTCTTCTTCACTTTCTGCCATAAGGGTGGTTTCATCTGCATATCTGAGGTTATTGATATTTCTCCCAGCAATCTTGATTCTAGCTTGCGCTTCATCCAGCCTGGCATTTCTCATGATGTACTCTACATGTAAGTTAAATAAGCAGGGTGACAATATACAGCCTTGATGTACTCCTTTCACAATTTTGAACCAGTCTGTTTTTCCATGCCCAGTTCTAACTGTTGCTTCCTGACCTGCATACAGACTTCTAAAGAGGCAGGTCAGGTGGTCTTGTATTCCCATCTCTTGAAGACTTTTCCACAGTTTATTGTGATTCACACAGTCAAAGGCTTTGGCATAGTCAATAAAGCAGAAATAGATGTTTTTCTGGAACTCTCTCACTTTTTTGATGATCCATTGAATGTTGGCAATTTGATCTCTGGTTCCTCTGCCTTTTCTAAAACCAGCTTGAACATCTGGAAATTCTCTGTCCATGTTCTGTTGAAGCCTGGCTTGGAGAATTTTGAGCATTACTTTGCTAGTGTGTGAGATGAGTGCAACTGTGCAGTAGTTTGAACGTCCTTTGGCATTGCCTTTTTCTGGGATTGGAATGAAAATTGACCTTTTCCAGTCCTGTGGCCACTGCTGAGTTTTGTGATTTCACCCCTCCTACCATCTTGCTGGGGCTTTTCCTTTGCCCTTGGACATGGGGTATCTTTTATTGGTGGGATCCAACATTCTCCAGTCAACTGTTGTTCAGCACTGAGCTGTAGTTTTGGCTTTCTTGCAGGAGAAAATGAGTGCACATCCTTCTACTCTGCCATCTATGCCACTTTTAGTGTTTAGGAAACAAAAATAAATATTCCTGGTATAAAAACAATAGAAACTGTGTGGGTTAAACCAAAGAACTTAGGGTGAGAGCAGTGGCACTGTAGGTAGCAGATATGACCGAAATTCTTGCAGAATTAGTGAAACAAGAAGGAAAAGTGCAAACCATTCTCTTTGTCTGTTTAGGGTTGGAGTGACTTTTTCTAGACTACATTTTAAGATCTAGGTCACAGAGTGAAGATAGGTATAAAAAAACAACAAAGGATTGCAAAAGGCAAGTGACCAGGAATTGAGAGGTGTCAGGAATTCTGTAAGTAACAAAAGGTCCTAAAATAAAACAGTTTAAAGAGATTAGGGAGAAAGGGGATTAAAAAGGACACTACCATCATAGAACTTCCCTGGTGGCTCAGACGGTAAAGCGTCTGCCTGAATGCGGGACACCCGGGTTCAATCCCTGGGTTGGGAAGATCCCTTGGAGAAGGAAATGGCAACCCACGCCAGTATTCTTGCCTGGAAAATCCCATGGACTGAGGAAGCCTGGGAGGCTACAGTCCATGGGGTCACAAAGAGTCGGACACGACTGAGCGACTTCACTTCACTCACCATCATAGAAGCTCATTAATTTCAGCTCAAGTAGTGGAATTGGCAATCATTCACCATAGATTAGGTTAGAGTTTACCTTTGCACTATCTCAAAGAAATATTTTGTCAAGCAGATTCATATAACTAAATAAGGAACTATTTACAAAGGGTTTGTGTAGAACTAGGATGCCCTAAAAGTGAAAGTAACAATAATGTTACAGAGTAAGACTCAAACTTTGCTGCTGACTTATTAAAAAGCTAAGCTTTCCCTTATTTTTAATGGTGTTTATGATGAAGCTTAAATCTCACTGTTTAAAATCTCAACTTTTTCAATTCTGGTTTCCTCGGTGTGTATGCCCAGCATGTCAATGTATGGCAAAACAAATACAGTATTGTAATGAAGAATAAAGTATTAAAAAAATAAAAATAAATAAAATACAAAAAAAAATCTCAACTTTTTCTCTTATTGTCTCTATTGTCAGTCCATAGAGAGCTCAAAGTCATAAAGCAATAAAACCTTTGTGAACCAGTGGCAACTTTTTTCTCTTGCCCATCTGCCTAGAGGGAGTCCACTTGCCCTAAGTTAACCACAGGCAGCCGAACGTGCCACTATCCATAGGGATTTGTGGGATGGTGGGAGGGTAGCCAAGTGTATGTGGATCTGTACTACAGAAGAAAGCCACTGTAAAACAACAACAACAACAACTCAAAGTTATACAAAAGGGTTATTTTGTTCTTTTCTTTCTTCAGTTCCTTAAATTAGAAAAATCCTTCCCTCCTTTCCCTTGAAATGAGCCATTGCCCACAGCCAGCCCTTTTAGGCACCCAGACTCCCCTGAGTCTTCCCACTTCATATACTTCCTTGGAGGAGAGAGTAAATCATTGCAGCTGGCCCAGTCTTATGTTCCTGGGGCCCAGTTCCCTGACAGTCCCCTCAAGAGGGCTTGCACTGATGTATGAGAGTCCCTACAAATCCCAACAACCACCCCCTACACTCTACTCTTAAAGCTTCAGAACCTCAGGCAAGAACAACACATGCAAAATCAAGATGCCTTAAAATAATGCCACTGTAGTTTGTCTCATTTTCCCAAAGATCCCGAATCGGAAGAACTCTGGAGCTTGTTCAAAACTACAGTTGCTGCCCTGTGGGAGCTCTGACTCAGTTCTTTTCTTTCTGTTCCCTTAGGCGTACATGTTTGGAGTTCTTGGTGATAATGAAGGCTCAAGAGAAGGCTTAGGTTATTCTTGGCTTTTGCTGTTACAAGGCAGCAGACTTGCTGACAAGGGGCCTTTGTAATTGGGTGTCCCTAGGAATTCCTTAAGTACCTAGTTGTATGAAGTTCATACTTTCCCTGCCTGAGTATAAATCTGAAGGATTCTGGAAGAATAGATACTATCACAAATACACACACACACACACAATACACACACACGTAATCACTGGCCTCTAAATAGTGGTGAAGTTAACATTACATCCTACTCTTCTCAAATTCCTAATGTAATAATCTCTGCAGCTTTCAGGAAAACTAGTAACTGGAATATTTAAGAGGTCCAAGGCAGCTGGATCCACTTGTAACCAATGATTAATTTTATCACCTGATGCCTCAGTTGGATGAGACATAAGACTTACACATTTTTGGAAAATTAATATTAACAAATGTATTTCCCAGAAAACTTTTAGTTCCAAATGGTAGAAGTTCAACCCAAACTGGCTAAGTTGAAAGAGAAGAAGGGACATGTGGAGAGGAGTGGGCTGGAAATGGGGCAAAATGTATGATAAACCCACACCTTTGCTGTTATTAGATATTGCCTTAAAATATCAAATGGTGTTATGTACAATCTTCTCTCTTAGGTCCACCTTCTTCTTCACTGACATTATTCTCACACAGATAATAGGAGAATGTCCTCTAAACTTCCAGATTTACATCTTCTTACTCAAGCAGTCATGAAAACAAAAGAGCATCTCTTCACACAGTTCCAGCAAAAACTCTCAAGTTTAAATCTCCGGGGTAAATACATGTGTGCAAGCACACACACACACACATGGGTAAGCCATACTACCACCAGCAATAACAACCATCACTAACTGGCCTATCTGCTTCATGTGCCAATATCTAGAACATGAAGTAGATCACCTGCACCACGTGAATATGGAATGGGGGTGGAGTCACTCCCCAAAGGAAAATCAAGGTGGAATTACCTGAAGTAAGGGGAATGGTTATTGGAGATGCAAAAACTATGATCTCTTCCAACTCAGATTTCAAGATTCTGATCATCATAGCATACTTATGTCAGGGTTTTTTTCTCCCACTGTAAAATCCTATCTATAATAAACTACCTAGATCCATTTTTAAAAGTTTCTTCTGTAAGATACTTGTATGAAGCACTGTGATAAAGTAACACCAATTTTTACAACCAAAAGTTGTAATAACATATGTGTAGAAGAATAAATGAATAGCCATTAGGGCCTAATAGCCATTTACTGAGGGCTCTTTTATATCAATTTACATGACTTTGAGATTTTAGAAAACTATAGAATTCCAGTTCCTGCAATGTAACAGAGAACATAAACTGAAAACTCTTCTGCTAAAAACATTGTGACATACTAGATTAAGAAGATATACTGATATGCTTCTGCAAGGGCAGTGGGAGGAAACCTATTCCTCAGAAACAACTGTAATTAAAATTAGTGGAAAAGTTACTAAAAAATATTTAAAAAAAAAAATTCAAAGTCTTTGGACACTGTCCTAAGAGCGTATAGCACATAGTAAGCTGGATTATGGCTATCAAAACAGATCAACTCCTAAATCCTCAAAGCTGCAACTACTATAAGAAGTGGCCATCCAGATGTGACTGTGTTAAAATAGGGAGTTTAATTGGATCATCTAAGTGGCCTTAAATTCAATCAAAAGTGTCCTTACAGAGTCAGAAGGATATTTAATGACAGAAGCAGAGAAGATAATATGACCATGGGCACAGAGATTAGTGATGAGGCCACAAGCCTAGGAAAGCTGGTAACCACCAGAAGTTGATGTATTCTTCCTCAGAGACCTCAGGAAGCCTAAAACTGCTGACACCTTGATTCCAGTCCAATGACAACTAATTTAGGACTTCTGCCTCTATAACTGTACTAAAATAAGCTTTGTTGCTTTAAGTCACCAGGTTTGTGGTAATTTCTTACATCTACAATAAAAAACAAATATGCCACAAATAAGAAAATTGACTTAATCTTAGAACAGTCAGGATGCTTGAGCCAAAATCCAGTGTTCTTTTGATATTCAAACCAGAAAAAGACAACACAAGGCAAAAAAGAAAATCAAAGCTACAGGGTAATCACTCTTATAAAAACACCTGAAAAACTCCTCAAAATATCAGAAAACCCAGCAAAATGTAAAAATGATTATACACTATGAGTAAATGGAATTTATCTCTGGAACATAAGATAGTCTTAACATTCATATCAGAATCAAAATAAGGATGTCCCAACACATCAATTCTGTTTAGCATTGCACTGGAGGTTCTAACCTGGAAAATCAAGCAAAAAGAAAAAATAAAAGATACCCAGATTGAAAAGTGGAGAAGGCCATGGCACCCCACTCCAGTACTCTTGCCTGGAAAATCCCATGGATGGAGGAGACTGGTAGGTTGCAGTCCATAGGATCATGAAGAGTCAGGCATGACTGAGCGACTTCATTTTTCACTTTTCACTTTCATGCATTGGAGAAGGAAATAGCAGCCCACTCCAGTGTTCCTGCCTGGAGAATCCCAGGGATGGGGGAGCCTGGTGGGTTGGTGTCTATGGGGTCGCACAGAGTTGGACATGACTGAAGCAACTTAGCAGCAGCAGCAGGTTGAAAAGAAAGATTTAATGCTATTTCTATGTGTAGATAACATGATCTTATATAGAGAAAATCCTAAGGAATTTACTAGAAAGTATTAAAACTTAAAAATTAGGACAATTTAACAGCGCATTTTTAATATTTTATATTTAATTAAAACATAATATTTTATTAATATATAAAAATCAATCATTTTTCTATACTCTTGTGGGGAATAATAGAAAATATATATCAAGAAAAGAATTCTATTTAAAATAGTATCAAAAATAGGTGATTTAACAAAGAAAGTACAAAACTTTCACTCTAAAAATTTCAAAACAATGCTGAAAGAAAGGGAAGATCTAAATAAATACAAAGACATTCCATGTTCACTGATGGAAAGACTTAAGATAACAAAACTCGAACTTACTCTAAAAATCTAGTATAATCCACACAAAAATCTCAACTGCCTTTTTTTCCAAAGCAAATGACAGGCTAATCCTAAAAGTCTTATAGTAATATAAGATATCCAAATCAAAACAACCTTGAAAAAGAACAAAAAAGCATGGAAAACTCTTCATTTCAAAACACTGCAAAGCCCCACTTAGCACACATTAAGACAAGGTAGCACTGGCATGAAGACAGGAACACAGAGCAAAGTAGTAGAGAGTCTAAAACCACATGTTCATATTTATGGTGTTTATTTTTATCAAGTGTGCCAAGATTTTTTTGAGGGTCAAGAATGATCTCTTCAATAAACCTACAAGATTAGATATCCAAAAACAAATGAATTTAGGATAAGACCCCTTACACTTCACATCATATACAAAGATTAACTCAAACCTCATCAAATAAATATGTGTGTGTTAGTCACTCAGTGCCTGACTCTTTGTGACCCCATGGACTGCAGTCCACCAGGTTCCTCTGTCCATGAGATTTTTCAGGCAAGGATACTGGAGTGGGTTGCCATTTCCTTCTCCAGGGGATCTTCCTAACCCAGGAATCGAACCTCGGTCTCCTGCACTGCAGGCAGATTCTTTACCGACTGAGCTACAAGGGAAGTCAGAAGAAAACATAGGCGTAACTACTTGTGACCTTAAATTAGGCAATGGTTCCTTAGATATACAGCCAAAAACATAAGGAAAAAAGAAAATGTAGATAAATTTGACAACACCAACATTTAAAAACTGTATTTCAAAGAACAGCAAGAACGTGAAGAATCAGTCCACAGAATACAGAAACTGTGTGCAAGTCAAATATTTTATAACAAATTTTACCTGGAATATATAGAAACACTTAGGACTCATTAATGCAAATATCCTATGAAAATATGGGCCAATGATGTGAACAGTTAATTCTCCAAATAAAATCTACAAATGACCAATAAGCATGAAAAGATGCTGTGTATCATTAGCCATCAGGGAGATGCAAATCAAATCTATGATGGGATACTAGTTAATACCCACTAAAGATGGTTATCATTCAAAAGAAAAATAATAACAAGTATCAGAGAAAATGTGAAGAAGTTGCAACACTTATTCACTGCTGGTGAGACTGTAAAATGGTACAACTTCCTTTGAAAACAATCTAGCAATTTTTCAAAAGTTAAACACAGAGTTCTCCTAAGATCCAGCAATTCTATCCCTAAGTATGCTGCTAAGTCACTTCAGTCATGTCTGACTCTGTGCGACCCCATAGACGGCAGCCCATCAGCTCCCCCATCTCTGGGATTTTCCAGGCAAGAACACTGGAGTGGGTTGCCATTTCCTTCTCCAATACATCAAAGTGAAAAGTGAAAGTGAAGTCACTGAGTCGTGTCTGACTCTGTGCGACCCCATGGACTACAGCCCACCAGGCTCCTCCACCCATGGGATTTTCCAGGCAAGAGTACTGGAGTAGGGTGCCATTGCCTTCTCCAGCTATACCCATGGGAAATGAAAACATGTATCCACACAAAAAATCTGTTCATGACTCTATAATCAGTTCAGTCATTCAGTCATGTCCGACTCTTTGCAACCACATGAATGGAACACACCAAGCCTCCCTGTCCATCACCAACTCCCGGAGTCCACCCAAACCCATGTCCATTGAGTTGGTGATGCCATCCAACCATCTCATCCTTTGTTGTCCCCTTCTCCTCCTGCCCTCAATCTTTCCCAGCATCAGGGTCTTTTCAAATGAGTCAGCTCTTTGCATCAAGTGGCCAAAGTATTAACAGTATTACTCATAAAAGTGAAAAAGGGAAAGCTACCTAAACATTCATCAACTGAAGAATGGATAAGTGGCACGTGGTATATCTATACTATAAAATCGTACATGGCAATAAAAAGAAATTAAGTACTGGACATGGCGTCTCAAAGAGTCAAACACAGCTGAACAACTGGATAACAAAACTGGGCATGGTACGCATGGATGAAACCTGAAAGCGTTATGCTAAGTGAGAAGTCAGTTACAAATGACTGCATATTATGAGTCTATATGTAGAAAATATTCAAAATAGGTAAATCAACAGAGACAGAAGATAGATTAGTGACTTAGGCCTGTGGAAGTTGGTAGAATCAGGGAGACTCTTATGGGGTTTCTTCTTGGGGTGATGACAGTATTCTAATTTGACAGTGGTCAAAATTGCAAAAGTCAATATACTGAAACCCACTGAAATGTTTTCTTTAAATGGGCAAATCTGTAGTAGATTAAGTATTGAAAATCCCACGGACAGAGGAACCTGGCAAGCTACAGTTCATGTGGCCATAAAAAGGGTTGGGAATGACTCAGTGAAAACAATAAAGTGTTGGGTTAGCCAAACGTTTATTTGGGTTTTTCCATAACATCTTACGCAAAACCAAAATGAACATTTTGGCCAAGCCAATGTATCTAAAAAGCTATTTTTAAATGCGGAACTGAGCTTCCAAAGAAAGGAAAGGAAATCCATGGACCAAAGCAAACAAACAAACAAAAAAGGAAGCAGTGAATTAGAAATCAGAGCAGTGAACATGTGAGAATGTAGTTTCCCTTGGCAGGATTACTGGTCTCCATTCTAAACACTGGTATTTAAACACCAAGAAGGAAAGACCTTGGATATAGGAAAAGCAGAGATTTGAAAGGGAAGCATCTCTGCATTTACTTAGATCCTGCTGTGAGAGTCTCATTGGAGGTATCAGTTCACTTCACTTCAGTTGCTCAGTCGTGTCTGACTCTTTGCGATCCCATGAATCACAGCATGCCAGGCCTCTCTGTCCATCACCAACTCCCAGAGTTCACCCAAACTCATGTACATCAAGTTGCTGATGCCATCCAACCCTCTTATCCTCTGTCGTCCCTTTCTCCTCCTGCCCCCAATCCCTCCCAGCATCAGGGTCTTTTCCAATGAGTTAAATCCCAACATGAGGTGCCCAAAGTATTGGAGTTTCAGCCTCAGCATCAGTCCTTCCAATGAACACCCAGGACTGATCTCCTTTAGGATGGACTGGTTGGATCTCCTTGCAGTCCAAGGGATTCACAAGAGTCTTCTCCAGCACCATAGTTCAAAAGCATCAGTTCTTCGGTGCTCAGCTTTCTTCACAGTCCAACTCTCACATCCATACATGACCACTGGAAAAACCATAGCCTTGACTAGATGGACCTTTGTTGGCAAAGTAATGTCTCTGCTTTTGAATATGCTATCTAGGTTGGTTATAACTTTCCTTCCAAGGAGTAAGCGTCTTTTAATTTCATGGCTGCAGTCACCATCTCCAGTGATTTTAGAGCCTAAAAAATAAAGTCTGACACTGTTTCCACTGTTTCCCCATTGATTTCCCATGAAGAGATGGGACCAGATGCCAGGATCTTAGTTTTCTGAATGTTGAGCTTTATGCCAACTTTTTCACTCTCCTCTTTCACTTTCATCAAGAGGCTTTTTAGTTCCTCTTCACTTTCTGCTTATTGCCAAATTCAAACTTAAATTGAAGAAAGTAGGGAAAACCACTAGACCATTCAGGTATGACCTCAATCAAATCCCTTTTGATTATACAGTGGAAGTGAGAAACAGATTTAAGGGACTAGATCTGATAGACAGTGCCTGATGAACTATGGACAGAGGTTCATGTCATTGTACAGGAGACTGGGTTAAGTTAGAGGGATTTAAAAAGAAACCAAAAAGAAATTTTAAAAAATGAAAATAATTATTAAAATTTTTTAATACAGTAGATGGATTAACTAGCAAATTAAACAAACCTAAAGTGAAAAATCAGTGAACTGGAGGTAGATATGAGAAAATTATCAAGGATGAAGCACAGAGAAATATAGGCCAAACTATGGAAAAGTTGTTAAGTCACATGAAGAATAGCATAAGGAATTCCAAACAACTTCTAAAAGGATTCCCAAAAGCAGATTAATATGAGAATGGGGAGATAAAGTATTTAAAGAGGAAATATCTGACTCTTTTAAGATAAGATTTGAGGCTGGATTTAGAAGGTAAAAAAATCTAAACAAGATAATATGTAGATATATCAGAGTGAAACTGCAGAGCTATAAGGATGATGAAAATATCTTGAAAGAAACCAGACTAAGAGTTTACCTTTACTTACAAAGACCACAAATTTTGTACTGAGAGCAGAATTCTCACAAGCAAGAGTTGAATCCAGAAAACAGTATACCATTTTCCAAAAACTGAGAGAAAACTGTCAACTCTGAATTCCATAACTTATAATGAAAAATGTTAAATACTTCAAAAATTAAATTTTCCTTTAATGATGATATTTAATAAATAAATACGTCATCTCATTCTTCTTCCTCCAGGCTCCTCATAGGCCCAACCCACCTAAAACCCATGGAACAAAAAAATGACAGCTACAGAACATGTAGGTTGGGCTCCCAGGAAAGTAGATTTTTAAAAAGAGTATAAATAGATCTGGAGGAATAGATAGAAGTTCTTCCAAGGTACGTAATATCTTGTTGTGAAGTATAAATTATTAAGTTTTGGGGTAACGGCACACACAATAGGACATATATATATATATATGAAGGAAATGGCAACCCACTCCAATATCTTTGCGTGGAGAATCCCATGGACAGAGGAGTCTGGCAGGCTACAGCCCATTGGGTCGCAAAGAGTCGAACACGACTGAAGCAACTTAGTGTGTGTGTTCTCTGGTGGCTCAGAGGTTAAAGCGTCTGCCCGCAATGCGGGAGACCTGGGTTCGATCCCTGGGTTGGGAAGATTCCCTGGAGAAGGAAATGGCAACCCACTCCAGTATTCTTGCCATAGATAATCCCATGGACAGAGGGGCGTGGTGGGCTACAGTCCACAGGTCACAAAGAGTCGGACACGACTAAGCGACTCTAGGTCTAGGTGTATATATATATATATACATATATGTATGTATATATACATATATATATAATGGATTATAATCTATGATACAAAGAAAATAAAATAGTATACATTGATATAAACAAACAAAGGAAAATAAACAAAACCAGAAGAAGGCCAAGAAATGAATATGGAACAGTGGAGTTACAAAGTCACTGTTCGCAACCATTATCGTGATAATTGATTCAGGCAACAATCAGCAATGAACACTAAAACCAGTGGGTAAAATCTGATGCTGTTGTTTAGGTGCTAAGTTGTGTCCAACTCTTTCACAGCCGCATGACCGTAGCTGCTCTATCCATAGGATTTCCCAGGCAAGAGTGCTGGAGCAGGTCGCCATTCCTTCCTCCAGGGGCTCTTTCCGACCCAAGGATGGAGCATACATGCCTCTTGCACTGGCAGGTGGGCTCTTTCCCACTAAGCCACCAGGGAAGCCCTAAAATTTAATTAGGCGCAGAGTATTTACACAGTCAAAAATATCTCTCCTCAAATAACCTTTAAATTATAAAAGAAAACATTAATGTTTGAGTAGGGAAATCTGGTGCAAACTACCTTAACCAAGTGATCAAAGTTAAAAGGAAAAGTGATATCATGAGCCTTCTAAGATAACACACTGAGGACACATTGTTCAGGCAGTAAATGCATAACTTGAGTTTAAATAGAAGAAAACTTTAGACAAGTATAAACTGACAATCTATGAACTAATTTACATGTAGTTATCAAAGATGTCAATTTCATTGAAAACCAAATATAGCTGGGTAATTGCTTTAGGTTTAAGAAAATTAAAACGACAGGACAACAAAATGAAATGGATAATCTTGAATTACATTCTGGACTACAAAAAAAAAGAAAATTCTCTAAAGGACTCTAACTGTATAATTGGTGAAATCTGTTTACATCCTCTAGTCTGCATAAGAGTACTGCATTAAACTTTGATAAATTCTTTAATTTTAATCATTGTATTGAGGATATGTAAGAAACTATCCATGTGTTGAGTAAACAAAGACAAATATGTTCAAGACAGGTATGACATCTGCAACATACTATCAAATTGATTTGAAAAATATTTATACATAGAGAGAATATGATAAATAATGTGGCTGAAGTTAACAACTGATGAATTTAGATAAATGATATATGAGAGGGTTTTTTTTTACTATTCTTAAATATTTAAATCTGAATTATTTAAAAATAAAAAAATAAAGACAAACCAAAAAAATCAGTTTGGAAATATAAAACCTTACTAATCTAACTATCTAAATCTTAGAAATTGTTACCATCACTTAAAATAAGCTTACTGACATGAGGCAAACTTTCCATGTGTAATATATATATGCGATGAACTATGAATGGTCAAAAATCTAGTTCAAAGAGTCAGATATAAAGTAGCCAAGTTTAGCTAGAACACCATTTCCTTTTATAAAAATGTACCTTTGTTTCCACAAATACTTAATAGAGCTTTGAATTAAATTGTCTTAAGACTAGTGGCTGTTTCACTCTTTTCAGCAAACATGTAAATGTTTTCAAAATATTTTTGTGTTAATCTCTTTCATTAAAATAGTGTCAATAATCTACCTGCAATTATTTTTCCTCTTCCAATAATATTGTGCTTTTGTTAAAATATTTTATGGAGTAAAAATATTTGATGTCACTTGTCTCTTCATTTCTCAGAAATAAAACAGAAAAATACAGCGAAACATAAATGCAGTAAGTAGCCCAGCATGGTGGCACACGAGGCTCCCCAGAGCTAACTGCATCATCACAGAGGAGGAGCCTATAAGCCAGGCAGAGCCATGACCCAAGCATGCTCCCAGAGCATCTGGCTTTCCAAGCCCAGGTCACTGACTGGAGCAACACGATGCCCACTTACACATAACGCTGTTTTCTATTCATTGCCCTTGATCCTTGTTTTTATTTTCCCAACCAGTTTAAATCTTACTGAGTACTATAAATGCCTACCACCAACTCCTTCTTGCCCCATGAAGAACAGAAACAAAATATGGCCACCTGAGGTAAGCCTGGAAAGTATCTCAAATAAAGAATTTTACTTCTTAGTCCATATACACGCCAACCATCTTTGAACAACTGGGTGGCATGAAAAATAAACTAGAACTTTAACTTTTGATATCCTAATATTAACAACCTCTTCAAATCCTGCAACAGCTAGAACCCTTACAGATTACTCACATTGATTTTGTCACCGAGAAAAAATGACTTGGTTGCCTAACACCTTAGAAAGGAATCAGGTAAGATGGGATGGAAGTGAATGTAATGGATGATGACTGAAACAGAATGGAATTTATGTCCCAGGGAAGGACAAAAGGTGGCTGTCCTCAGTCATTTAAGCATGATGAAGTATATGATCTCAAGCTCTAAAGCATTTCTGTTAAATAATAAACCTTGGTATTGTGAAGAAGTACCCCTTCACCAGTATATCTCATATAATAAGAATTCACCTTCTAAAGCTTACGTTCCGCAAACACAAAAAAAATTTGTTTTAGAAAGGTTAATTTGGGGTTTGAGCTAACAGATAGTTTGGATTTTGTGGAAAGATGTGGGTCAGAGAGGATGGTAATAATTTTAAAAGGCACTGTATAATAAAAATACAGTAAGTCTCCTACTGATCAACCTTCAAGTTGCAAACTCTCAAAGATGCAAATGCGTGCCTGCATATACACTGTCCCTTGTGTGCATCCTCTACAAGTGGTTGTGCTTCCATGTACTTTACTGTACACTACTGTACAGTATTATTTAAAGCCCAGGAGGTCCAGAAGCAAGTGCAAAAACAGTGATGTAGCTCGTATTACTATACTATTTAAGGTACTATACTGTAAAATTAAAATGTTTTATTTTTATGTAGTATTTGCGTGAAAAGTATTATAAACCTATCATATACAATACTGTATCAGTTCAGTTCAGTTGCTCAGTTGGGTCTGACTCTTTGTGACCCCATGGACTGCAGCACACTAGGCTCCTCTGTTTGGAGTCTGCTCAACTCACAGAACTTGCTCAAATTCAGGTTCATTGAGTCTGTGAGGCCATCCAGCCATCTCATCCTCTGTTGTCTCCTTCTCCTTCCGCCTTCATTCTTTCCCAGCATCAGGGTCTTTTCCAGTGAGTCGGCTCTTTGCATCAGATGGCCAAAGTATTGGAGTTTCAGCTTCAGCATCAGTCCTTCCAATGAATATTCAGGACTGATTTCCTTTAGGATGGACTGGTTGGATCTCCTTGCAGTCCAAGAGACTCTCAAGAGTCTTCTCCAACACCACAGTTCAAAAGCATCAATTCTTCTGCACTCAGCTTTCTTTATAGTCCAAATTTCACATCCATACATGACTACTGGAAAAACCATAGCTTTGACTAGATGGACCTTTGTTGGCAAAGTAATGTCTCTGCTTTTTAATATGCTATCTAAGTTGGTCATAGCTTTACTTCCAAGGAGCAGCATCTTTTAATTTCATGACTGCCATCACCATCTGCAGTGATTTTGGAGCCCAAAACAATAGTCTCTCACTGTTTTTATTGTTTCTCCATATTTGCCATGAAATGATGGGACCAGATACCATGATCTTAGTTTCCTGAATGTTGAGTTTTAAGTCAACTTTTTCACTTTCCTCTTTCAGTTTCATAAGGCTCTTAAGTTCTTCACTTTCTGCCGTAAGGGTGGTGTCATCTGCATATCTGAGGTTACTGATAATTCTCCTGGCAATCTTGATTCCAGCTGTGCTTCATCCAGCCTGGCATTTTGCATGATGCACTCTGCACATAAGTTAAATAAGCACTATACTATATAGCCTAACATATACTTATGTGTATATATATATACTATATATAGGAGAAGGCAATGGCACCCCACTGTAGTACTCCTGCCTGGAAAATTCCATGGACGGAGGAGCCTGGAAGGCTGCAGTCCATGGGGTCACTGAGAGTCGGACACGACTGAGCGACTTGACTTTCACTTTTCTCTTTCATGCATTGGAGAAGGAAATGGCAACCCACTCCAGTGTTCTTGCCTGGAGAATCCCAGGGATGGGGGAACCTGGTGGGCTGCCATCTATGGGGTCACACAGAGTCGGACACGACTGAAGTGACTTAGCAGCATACTATATAAGTAATATATATATACTAATAAGTATATACGATATACTATATAACAGTATTGATGCTTTTGAACTGTGGTGTTGGAGAAGACTCTTGAGAGTCCCTTGGACTGCAAAGGAGATCCAACCAGTCCATTCTGAAGATCAGCCCTGGGATTTCTTTGGAAGGAATGATGCTAAAGCTGAAACTCCAGTACTTTGGCCACCTCATGCGAAGAGTTGACTCACTGGAAAAGACTCTGATGCTGAGAGGGATTGGGGGCAGGAGGAGAAGGGGACAACAGAGGATGAGATGGCTGGATGGCATCACTGACTCGATGGACACGAGTCTGAGTGAACTCCAGGAGCTGGTGATGGACAGGGAGGCCTGGTGTGCTGCGATTCACGGGTTTGCAAAGAGTCGGACACGACTGAGTGACTGAACTAAACTGTACTGATATAACAGTATTATATAGGCAATAGCATTAGCTAGATACCTAGGCTAACTCTGTTGGACTTATGAACAAACAGGACTTAACCAACAAAATGGACTTAATGAACATGCTATCTGAACAGAACTCACCTGTATGTAGGGGACTTGCTGTAGACCAAAAAGAACAATGATTTCGTCCAAGCAAGGAGGAAATACATTCAGGAAAAAAATAGAAAAAGAGAGAAAGCAACAACAGCAGTCTGGAGTAGAAGTTTAAAGCAATGCCAAGGGCAATTCTCAAACAACAGACACCTGCTGAGAGTCTGATGTCTACAAAAGAGCAGTTTTTATCCAATTCACATGGCTACACCTGGAAGAGAGACAAGGGTAAGATTCCACAGAGATAGAAGACAACACAAATGATGAATGAAGAGAACCAGACAGATACATAAGATTAATCAAATCAGATTCAGGGAAACTTTCTGAACTTATACATTGTCTGCTGCTGCTGCTGCATCGCTTCAGTCATGTCCGACTCTGTGCCACCCCATAGACGGCAGCCCACCAGGCTCCCCCATCGCTGAGATTCTCCAGGCAAGAACACTGGAGTGGGTTGCCATTTCCTTCTCCAATGCATGAAAGTGAAAAGTGAAAGTGAAGTCGCTCAGTCGTGTCCAACTCTTCACGACCCCATGGACTACAGCCCACCGGCTCCTCCATCCATGGGATTTTCCAGGCAAGAGTACTGGAGAGGGGTGCCATTGCCTTCTCCAATACATTGTCTACCTGGACATATTTCAATACCCATTCTCCCAACATTTAAATGCAGTGCTTTGGTTCTCTAAATGGGTAACTATGAGTGTAATGCCAGTTCAGCTATTTCAAATTCTAAAAGATGATGCTGTTTAAGTGCTGCACTCAATATGCAAGCAAATTTGGAAAACTCAGCAGTGGCCACAGGACTGGGAAAGGTCAGTGTTCATTCCAGTCTCAAAGAAAAGCAATGCCAGAGAATGCTCAAACTACTGCACAATTGCACTCATCTCACACACTAGTAAGGTAATGCTCAAAATTCTCCAAGCCAGTCTTCAACAGTACGTGAACCATGAACTTCCAGATGTTCGAGCTGAATTTAGAAAAGGCAGAGGAACCAGAGATCAACATCCAGTGGATCATCAAAAAAGTCAGAGTTCCAGAAAAACATCTACTTCTACTTTATTGACTACGCCCAAGCCTTTGACTGTGTGGATAACAACAAACTGTGGAAAATTCTTCAAGGGATTGGACTATCAGACCACCTGACTTGCCTCCTGAGAAATCTGCAGGTCAAGAAGCAACAGTTAAAACTGGACATAGAACAACAGACTGGTTCCAAATCAGGAAAGGAGTATGTCAAAGCTGTATATTGTCAGCCTGTTTATTTAGCTTATAGGCAGAGTACATCATGAGAAATGCCAGGCTGGATAAAGCACAGCTGGAATCAAGATTGCCAGGAAAAATATCAATAACCTCAGATTTACAGACAAAACAACCCTATGGCAGAAAGCAAAGAAGAACTAAAGAGCTTCTTGATGAAAGTGAGAGAGATGAGTGAAAAAGTTAGCTTAAAACTCAACATTCAGAAGACTAAGATCATGGCATCTGGTCCCATCACTTCATGGCAAATAGATGGGGAAACTATGGAAATAGTGACAGACTTTATTTTGGGGGGCTCAAAAATCACTGCAGATGGTGACTGCAGTTGTGAAATTAAAAGATGCTTGCTCCTTGGAAAATTCTTGGATGAAAAAAGCTATGACTAACCTAGACAGCATATTAAAAAGCAGAGACATTACTTTGACAGCAAAGGTCTGTCTAGTCAAAGCTATGGTTTTTCCAGTAGTCAGTATGGATGAGAGAGTTGGACTTTAAAGAAAGCTGAGTGCAGAAGAATTGATGCTTTTGAACATCAGTGTTGGAGAAGACTCTTGAGAGTCCCTTGGACTGCAAGGAGATCCAACCCAGTCCATCCTAAAGGAAATCAGCCCTGAATATTCACTGTAAGGAGTGATGTTGAAGCTGTAACTCCAGTATTTGGGCCACCTGATGTGAAAAATTAACGTACTGGAAAAGACCGTGATGCTGGGAAAGATTGAAGGCAGGAAGAGAAGGGGATGACAGAGGATGAGATGGTTGGATGGCATCACTGACTCGATGGGCATGAGTTTGAGCATGCTCTGGGAATTAGTGACAGACAGGGAAACCTGGTGTGCTGCAGTCCATGAGGTCTCAGAGAGTTGGACAGGACTGAGAGACTGAACTGAACTGAACCGAACCAAACTGAGGAGTGCAATCTATTCAGCATCTCTGGTGAAGAAGTTAAAAGGTCATAGAAACAGAGAGACTTCAATGTCACACCTAAGCCCTGATTTTAACATGAAACAAGAGGAAAAAGCTGGCATACCCCTAATATGAAATTCAAAATGCTTATACATGTACATCACTCTGTAGTATAAAAGTTTCACTAACAGGATGAGCCTCACAAAACCTCTTGAGTAGAGAAGGCAAATACCTATAGATTTTGAACTGTTTGCTTTCAACAAAGGAAGAACTTACATGACTTTACTCATGACTTTGTGGATTACTGAAGATTTTATAGTAGGTTAACTGACACTAAATCAGAAAAACAAGTCCCTGATCACATGTATCATGGCTACACATACAAACTGGAGATAAACCCCTAATGCCTCTTGTTTATTGCTCTTACTATTTTATTATTCATGACAGTCTATTGAACACTGACAGTCTGAAGTGAAGTGAAGTATTAGTCACTCAGTTGTGTTCGACTCCTTTGCAACCCCATGGACAACAGCCCACCAGGCTCCTCTCTCCATGAACTTCTCCAGCAAGAATACTGGAGTGGGTTGCCATTTCCTCCTCCAGGGGATCTTCTCAACCGCAGGTATCCAACCCAGGTCTCCTGCACTGCAGGCAGATTTCTTATCGTCTGAGCCGGCAGGGAAGTCATGAATCTGAAAGTTCCTAAAAAGTTACCATAAATTAAATCATCATATTAAAGTTACCGTAAATCTGAAAGTTACTATAAAGACAATCTGAAAGTTACTATAACAAGACCTTCATTTATCCTCCCATAATTCAGTAATTTAACTATCAGTGCTCTCCTTTACTTAAGAGACAATGCAGAGTGTCTTGTTCAAGTTCTTACCACTAATAATTATCTAAGAACAGACTAGGTAGCTAGTCTATTTTAATCTAGGTAGCTTTGATTTCAAAGTTGGTATCCTTCATGACTATGTTATACTGTGGTTAACCAGTTCATTTCACTTTCAGCCCAATAAGGCTCATACCTTGTATTGTCATTCATGACAATATAGGTAATTGTACTTTATAATTGGAAAGGTTTTACTGTTTCAGTATGGCTATAAAAACTGTGCTATTTTGATCAACTTTCAAGTTATACTAAACTAAGACCAGAAAGAGCACAGTCATAAAGCCACAGAATTACAGTCAATCCTGAAAAATACTCAGACAATGCCTGGCTCCTATCATCTCTGTATTCACCATTAGTCAATATTTTTATTGCAATCAGTACTTGGTACTCTGCGTGCCCAGTCAAAAGGCAGTCCAAAAGAACTCTCAGGGTGGTTTATGCCCCTAGGAGCAGCCCTTAGCAAACAAGACAGGACTTTATGTCTAAATATTCATTTTCCTCATAGCTCGTGTGAGAGATCTCTGGGGCATGGTCTAGGCAGTGCCCCTAGGGACCCAGTGCGAACAAGCTCCAGTTGCCCACAGCAGAGCCTGCCCATCAGTGATCCTTGAATTGGTTGTCTCTTTTTTCACTTCCTACTGCCCTTTCTAGGGACCACTTCTCTCTGAGAAAATACTTGGGTTTCATTGTTCCACAACATGAAGTCATCAATTTAGGAATTAGACATGGTTTTACACATTAAGAAGAGACAGCAACTGCATTTCCATATTCCACAGAAATATATTCTTTGCCCTTCTTCTCTTATAGTAAATATATCCTCCAAAGATAATGAAGTAAACTAGATTGTCGCTTATTACTGTAAATCAACATCATGGGCTGCATTGTCTCTCCTCACTCCCCTCCCAACAGCAAAATTCCTACACTGATGTCCCAAGTACCTCAGACGGTGACCATATTTGGAGATAGGATCTTTAAAGAGGATAAGCAACTTAAAATTAAGTCATTTTGGTGGGTCCTAGATAGTATATTCAAAAGCAGAGACATTACTTTGCCAACGAAGGTCCATCTAGTCAAGGCTATGTTTTTCCAGTGGTCATGTATGGATGTGAGAGTTGGACTGTGAAGAAGGCTGAGCGCCAAAGAATTGATGCTTTTGAACTATGATGTTGGAGAAGACTCTTGAGAGTCCCTTGGACTGCAAGGAGATCCAACCAACCAGTCCATTCTGAAGGAGATCAGCCCTGGGATTTCTTTGGAAGGAATGATGCTAAGGCTGAAACTCCAGTACTTTGGCCACATCATGTGAAGAGTTGACTCATTGGAAAAGACTCTGATGCTGGGAGGGATTGGGGTCAGGAGGAAAAGCGGACAACAGAGGATGAGATGGCTGGATGGCATCACTGACTCAATGGTCGTGACTCTGAGTGAACTCCAGGAGTTGGTGATGGACAGGGAGGCCTGGCGTGCTGTGATTCATGGGGTCGCAAAGAGTCAGACACGACTGAACGACTGAATTGAACTGAACTGAATACTCAAGAACCAAAGTCCTTCTAAGAAGAAATCAAGTTGAATGAAGACAGAAGGAGAAGATGGCCATTCACAAACCAAGGAGCAGAATGCGTGAGCTAAGACCTCAGAAGGAAGCAACCTGCCAATACCTTTATCTCGAATTTCCAGCCTCTAGAATTCTGAGAAAGTATCTGTTTAAAGTAATTTTTAAAGTAACATTTAAAGCAGTGTCGGGAACATTACTATGTCAACAAAGGTCTGCATAGCCAAGGCTATGGTCTTCCCAGTGGTCACATACAGTTGTGAGAACTAGACTGTAAAGAAGGCGGAGTGCCGAAGAAGTGATGCCTTCGAACTGAGGTAGTGGAGAAGACTCCCAAGGGTCCCTTGGACTGCAAGGAGATCAGACCAGTTAATCCTAAAGGAAATCAGTCCTGAATACTTATTGGAGGGACTGATGCTGAAGCTGAAACTCCAGTATTTGGTCATCTGATGTGAACAGTTGACTCACTGGAAATGTCCCTGATGCTGGGAAAATTGAGGGCAGAAGGAGAACAGGGTGTCAGAAGATGAGATGGCTGGATGGCATCACTGATGCAATGGAAGTGAACATGGACAAACTTTGGGAGATGGTGAAGGAGAGAGGGGCCTGGAGTGCTGCAGTCCCTGGGGTCACAAAGAGTCAGACATGACCAGGCGACTGAAAAACAACATCTGTTTAAAACACTAAGTCTGTGATACTTTGCTGTGGTAACCCTAAGCAAAGTAATATAGTCAGAAACTGATGATATTCAGATATTCTCACTGTATTAGAAGCACGAATTAAATATATACAATAATATTAATAACAACAACAATAAATTATCATGTATATAATACCTATTATGTGTCAGCAATGAGGCTAGGCCATTTACATGTATTATTTATAGCTATGGTAACAAATGTGTATTTCAGAAAGACATGATTGTCCCCATTGTGCTAATGAGAAAATGAGAATTTTAGGAAGATAAATACGTTGCTAGGGTCCCATAGATTCTTATAAAAGAGAGAAAGACAGTGAGACTGCAACTCAGATTTGTGTATGAGTCACTTAAGATACATCAGAGTATTTGAATCTAATCCTTATACTATTACTGGTGTACAATCAAAGATAAATACTTTCATTTCTCCATGATGTAGTTTCTTCTTCTTTAGTAAAAAAAAAATTTTAATGTATCTATTGGGACAGGAATAAACTACAGAGGAAAAAAAGGGTAAATTTCAGAACACATTTAAAGATACTTGCATAAAACTGAAAAAAAAATTACGTGAACCAAAAGAACTATTATTATTCAAGCCGCCGTTACAATTACACAGCAGTGACAAAGCAGCCCTTCAATGTACAGTTTCATCAGTGTTTTCAGTGTTACATTTTACTCTTTAACTCTGAGCAGTAAGTCATCCACGTTCAATCTCTCCATGCAAAGTCAACCTAATCAGCCAACAACAGGGAGTTCACAAGTGTACAGAGGTTTATTATTCATCATGTCTGTGAAGCAGCCACTGTTCCTAGTGATTAAATATTTAGTGGCGGTAATATAGGCAACAGAGAAAAGAAAATACTGCACTTCTTAAATGCCTTGGAAAGCATATTGAAGGCAGCCAGTCAATCACATGAGTGACAGGGCTCTGAACTACTTCATTAAAGGCGTAAAACACAAAATGTATTCCAGATCATTTCCACTCACTCTCTCCCCATTAGGACTACTTGGGACTCTCTTGTTTGGATTTTATATCTAGTGTGGAGTGAAACAGGGGCTTCCTTCATAGTCGTCAGTAAAGAGTCTGCCAGGAACAAAAGAGTAGAGAGGTGTCTACACGATGTGCTTCACCACCAACCCTAGCTGAACTTGATGTATCGTCTGCTGCTGCTGCTGCTAAGTTGCTTCAGTCATGTCCAACTCTGTGCGACCCTGTAGATGGCAGCCCACCAGGCTCCCTCATCCGTGGGATTCTCCAGGCAAGAGTACTGGAGTGGGTTGCCATTGCCTTCTCTGTGTATCGTCTGAGGGATGAGAATACTGAGGAGGGTGAGAGCTGCCTGTCTCAGAACACTGGACAGCTGACTCGAGTCCTGGAAGAGCAGATTATCCTGTGTCCACTCCAACTGCCTTTTTCCCCAGAATAAACTAATGCATTAATGCCCTGGCCTCTAGATCTTTCTAAACTAGATACATGCATAACTGCAGCAAGGTATGGGGGAAATACTTGCATCTTTATTCCTTGAAGCTCATGCAGGCCGTCTCAAGTATGCACATGAAACTGTGGGTTCATGTACACACATTAGACCTCTTCAGACTCCAGAAAAGGCAGAACTGATTCAGAAACACAGAATCTGCTGGATTTGTAGATCAGGCACACGTGCTCAAGCACATGGGTTACTAGACATGGGTCAGGGTCTCACACTAGGGGTTCAGGCCATATTAGGTGGGCTCACTCTAGTTTTGAGGGGACAGTGAGTGTGCCACAGGCTAAAACTCTCTGTGTACTCATGGGGGTGAAAGGATTTGGGCTCTAACTGCTGTGTCCATCTGCTACTCTATCTCAAACCCTGGAACTAGCTCCTTCTCTCTACGGGGACATATAAGCACAAGCATTAGCAGCCATAGGGAATACCATTCTGTACTAAGCAGAGGGTTATAAACTCTGGGCCATGTCCTTCTGCTTCACTGGGAAGCACTGATCTGTGCTCCTCTCTTGGCTATCACAGTCATTCTCTGCCTTGTACCACTTGTCCCTACAAGTCTCAAGGGTCCTACGAGGAGACTCCGCAGAAGAGTGTAATCACATTAGCATGTGTCTCGAGATCAAGGGCCCAACAATGACTATTCCTGGAACACAGTCCTCTTGAGCATCCATGCTAATTTGGGGCCCTTTACCAGCACTAGCTGAATCTCAGCCATCCCACTCTCCACACTCTTCTGATAACAGGGCTTAATGATTCCTCCAGATTTCATTTATTATCAAGCCCTACTGAAAGGACTCTCTTTTTCCTGACCTCTACAATCATTGCCATCTTTTCAGAAGCAAAGAAAGAGCATTGGGTTCACTTAAGATGATGGTACTCTTAAAAATTGATGCACACCTCTTCTGCAACCTTTCCTAAGATTTTGAACCTCTGTTCTATCATTTCCCTGAAAGTCACATGGCAAATGGTCCTGAGTTCACACATCTGTCCTCTGGGTCTCAAGGACTTTGGTTCCCAGCCACACAAAATTACAAAGGAGCAGGGAGTGATTTGAAATATGGTTCCACTAACTATATAGCCACATATTTTTTTAATCACACATACATTTCATTCTGAAACAGAAAGTCTAGCCCTGCACATTGGCCGTGATAAATAATCAGAATCAAGCAAACAATTTTCTAATTTTTGTGTATATGAAGAATAGCTGAATCCATCAGTTTATGGTAGCATCATTAAATGTTCATTTGTCAAATAATGCCTGAATTTCACCTTTAAAAAAAAAACTGAAGACTGCAGGGAAAGATTCTTTTTTCATTGAAGGATCATTAATACATTTACATTTTAAAATTACATCCCGAGGGAGCCTGGAGAAACTAGTTATTTCTTAGTTTAAGTGTCATTTGGTATTCCCTTTATTGCCATTCCTCTGTAGGTCAGGACAGTATAAAGAACTTGAGATGTAAACCACCTGATGACAAAGATATAAAAGTCAAAAAGTTCCAGTAAGGACAGAGATATTGAACTTGTATGACAATGAAATACATTACCCACAAGTGAGCTTCAGATTCTCTTTTCTGAGCTGTGAAACAAAGGTGTTTAAGTATAAGCGATGCACTACTGTCAAAAGGAAAACCCCTCACCCCTTCAAGGAAGACGTCTTTCTAACTTTTTTTTTTTTTTAATTGTGCTGAGTTGCTTTGGCAAACGAAGCCTGCTTTGTCCCACTGAAACAGAAGCCCTGTTTCAGAAACAGACAGTTTTAAAAAAATTAAAATAAAAAGCATTTAATATGACCATGGCTTGGGTTGACTTGCTGTAGCCCCAGGGTCCAACTTGGGACTTGAATAGAGTCTGTGTGGCTGGTTTCCATGGTCTGCTGCATCATCATATAGCAAAACTGAATTGTTTTGATGAGAGTTGGTGAATAGGCTATGTTTGGACAGACTGGGTCTGTTTTTAGCCATTAAAAGGGGCTATTAAAACTGCTGAGCTGTCATTAGAGCACACTGTGAGGTGCCCAGGACAAAGCAGCAAGAAGTAAATTGGCTTTTCCTGCATCCAGAGGCCCTGAGTCTGGAAGGACATCGCACTGTCAGGCGACCTCTACTTAATGGCGCAGAGCAAAACCAACACTTATCCAGGTGTGAGTGAAAGGAGCTCAGCTTGAATTAGACTCTGGAAAAGTGCTTTGGGTTAAAAGAAAGAAAGAACAAGAAAAACACAGCTTCAAATTTCAAGTCCTGGTCAGCAAATTGGGCAACGTTCTCTGGGTTCACTCTGCGTTATAGCAAAACCTCATTAGTTTGGAATAATTGGGAGAAGGAAAAGTGTCAAGCTCTCCAAACTAAAATAAGGAGTTATATAATATTTTTGGCCCACTGCCATTGTATTACTTTATAGCCTCCAGCTAACAATTGTTATTAACCAAAGAGCCTATTTAATGTCCATAGTCTAAAAGAGCAATTTGTAATTAGCACATCACTGCTGGTACACAAAGAGAATACTTTGATTTTTTTCTTCTGAGATGTCTTCAATGGGATAAACATTCCTTTCAAACTCTCTTTACACTATTGATTTCATTGGTAAAACTAGTTAAAACACACTAATAAAACCTGTCACAAGATAAACTTTAGCTCTGTCCCCAACTGAACAATCTCGAATTCTGATATGGTCTAAATTAGTAAGTCCTAATAAGCAAAATTTTTCTGGTGTTTTTAAATAGAAGAAATCTGATACTGCTGAAAAATCAGAAAAACAATGTATTCCCCTTCCTGGGTCCCTTTCCTTCCCTCCTTCTCAGAGTCCTGAGCAAACAGCATTGTTCTACTGGCTCTTTCTTATCCACATTTAAACAGATTTGAGTCTTTCCTGCCTTTAATGTTTAAGTCTCCCTAAATTTCATGCCCATCTCAAGGCATCACTTTCTCTCTTTTTAAAACCAGATTTCTGGAAAGGGTCACCTACACTTTGGCTTCCTACTCTTACACTCCAGACTCTTAGGCAACTGAAATTTGACTTCCTCCCTTGTCATTCTGCTGAAATCACTCCACCTCACAGAAATACCTGACGTTCAGTTTTTATCATATTTCACTTTTCTTCCTGTGCTAGAGAGGACCAAAAGACAAGGTTGAATAGGAACTGGAACAACAGGCCTTGTTAGAGAATTTCTAACTGAAAAGAAAATACTTCTTTTTTTTTTTTTAACCAATCAACTGATGTTTTTGGTTGGTTAAGACTTTTTTAAAAATATAATGAGGAGGAGATTCAGATGCTAAATTAGGAAGATGTTGGGCTTACCTCTCTTCATGAACACATCAAATCACAAGTACATAGAGAATAACCCTTGCTGAAATTGAATGGGGACTAGCAGAACAACTCTTCTGTAACCAAGGCTGTAAAAAGATCCACATGGAGTCTGGTAGGATTGGATAAGAAACAATCTGGTTGGAATCCACACCCCTAGCAGGGGATACTGGAGAGAAGAAGGACTATCACAGGCTCAGAGATCCCCCACCTCGCCCCCGAAAGAGTGAGGGGTTTGAGATACATATTGGTTAACCCAGTCCCCATGTCCAACACCAAGAAGATAGGCTCCCTTAGTTGGCAAACCAGTGGGGCTTACCTGAGGCCCATAAGAAACTAAGGCTCTGCCTTTAAGGAGCAAGCATATAGACTTTCTCACTTCTGGTCACAGAGGAGACATCAGATTTAAAAGTGCCTGAGGCTCTGGGCCACTGGCCAGGACCACCACAGCCCAGCTCCCAGACCACACCAGGTTTCTGTTCCAATCCCTCTTCTCTGGCACTGCTCCCCACAAAGACAGAGCCCGTCACTGCCAACAAGAGTGTGCACAAGCATAGAGAGTGCTGGCTCAGACCCCAGCCTCTGGCTGCCATGTGGGCACACACTTAGAAGGGAGAGAGGTCAGCTACGAGGTGGAAGCCACGACCTCCAGAGCATGTGTCCTTATGCATTCTCGGGAGTGAGGGAGGCTCCCTCCAGGGTACACTGCCTGAGCACACATCCTGGTGCACACTTGGGAGGGAACGAGGCTCGATCAGGGGTGTGGCACTGTAACAACCTTTAATCAAGGTACACACACTGGTGAAAGGCTTCTCAGGTGGCGCTAGTGGTAAAGAACCCTCCTGCCGATGTAGGAGACATAAGAGATGCAGGTTTGATTCCTGGTGGGAAGATCCCCTGGAGGTATACATGGCAACCCACTCCAGTATTCTTGCCTAGAGAATTCCATGGACAGAGAAGCCTGGCAGGCTATAGTCCATGGGGTCGCAAAGAGTCAGACATGACTGAGCATGCACACACACTGGGGAAAAAGTGAAATCAACCCAGAAAGGTAGACACAAGCCCTCAGGACCTAACCATGTCCTAAATCAAGGCAGAGACTTCCATCATACCCAGCAGAAACCCAACTCCCTCGGGGCTTCTGCTTCACCCCATGGCCCCTGCTTCCCAACTGGCCAGTGATGGACATTAAGCCCAGGAGCAATCCTATGTAACTAGCTGTGGTTCTGCTCCCTCTGACTCCAGCCCTACCTCCCACCAACTTGGTTAATACCTGCACACCCTGGAAGGAGACCCGGCGCATGTTCACTTCAAGTCCAGCTCTCCCAGAAAAGGCACTGGGAGTGATGCTCCCACTCAAGGACATGCCTTTGAGGTAACTGTTTCACCTAATTTCACAGAGACAGAGAAAGATAAAATAAGAGGACAGAGAGAGATGTTTCAAACAAGAACCAGGATTTAAAAAAACTGGAAAAAAAAACAATGAAATCTAATGTACTTGATACAGATTTCAAAGCAGTAGTAACAAGAATGCTAACTGAACTGTGGGAAAGAACAGATGGACACAATGAGAGTTTTAATGAAAACCTAAAAATGTAAAAACAACAAGCCAGAGCTAAATAATGCAATAATTGGAATGAAAAATATACTAGAGGGACGATAAGGCCAGTATATCCCCTAGTTATTCTCATACGTCCTCTGCAATAAAATGGGTTTATCAATCCAAGACAATATTGTGTAGGACATCTGTTGATAAATGAGGTATTCTGCATGTTACTCCTTTGCAGGAAAATCCAACTCATATCCAGAATAGATATTGATTCCAGTAAAGCCATTCTTTGCCTTCCCTTTCACTTGTAAATGAAAGGAATCTGGTTTAATTGATTGGTCTCTGGGTAAGGTGTGCCAGACAAAATAACACCTCAATTTAAATTTCAGATAAATGTGAATGACTTTTGGTAAAAGTATGTCCCAAAATGCTTATACGAAAAAGTAACATTGTTTATCTGAAATTCAAATTTAACTGGGCATCCTGTAATTTTATTTGCTATGTCTGGCAACCCTAGTCCAGGTAGGCATCTGATCCATCCAAAGAATGCTGCCAGATGAATGCAATATATATCTGCTGTTGGCCAGTAGGACACTTTAGCAGTGGCTGTAACTACATCAGCTTTGGTGCGAGAAAGCCCACACAGTTAAACACATGAACAGCCATCATTCCCGCCCATCATTCCTGTCTCTTTGCCCATCATGATACAAGAGTGAATGAAGAGAGATGTATGACTTCCACAGATTGAGCCATCCTGCACATTTGTTCTTTGAGAGTATGCTCTAACATGAAACATGGAGATTCAGGTATTTTCATGCCAATCCAATTAGCCCAATATCAGGTTGCTTTTCTAGAATTCCTTGACCAGCACAAACAACCTGCCGTTTCCCAGGACTGTAGCATATGTCAATAACTTCAGTCATTTATCTCTCCAAACAAAGTTAATGGCCAACTGTCTGCATCTCTGTCTAATACGAAGAGTTTAATTTCCACTCTCCTACAGTGCTAGCCTTGATGGGAACTGCAGTGGTTCATTCCAGGCTGTCACCAGTCCTGAGCTGTTCCCCTATATAAGTTGGTTATAGAGGAACCCTTAAAAAGCCACAGTGCAGGCTGATAAAGCGGGGGTGGTCCAATAGAAGAGGGGAACATGCAGGTTGGCCCAGCTATTCATGTGATTCGTTAATATCTTCTGATTCTACACCAGCTTGACCCCACGTATGGCATTTTCATCAGACAGTGGCTTGCCGCTGCCTTGCCTGATTGCATGATTTGGTGCATCTGATAATACACAGCTCACAATGGGTAGTTCTGGTTGCATAAACAATGGGCATCCTCTAGTCAGACCCTCAGTCTCTACTAGGGTCAAGCACACCAGGAACAGTGTTTCCCACACAGAGTACTTCTTTTCTGTGGAAGGCATGAACTTGCCGCAGAATTTTCCTATAGGCATTTTCCAGGGATGCCTCATGACATTTTTATGCATAGTGGATACTCTGAGCTTTGGTACCATTGTATCTGCTGGGTAATAAAAACTAAACAGCAGGACAACCTGCATCTTCTGCAGAAACCTTCTGATCCTGCCCCTACTCTAATCTGTTAGCTTTGAGACTCACTCAAGAATAGGTCAGAGCAGCAATCTCAAATATGGCACAGGCTGACCACAGCGCTCCATAAAGTCCAAAGGTAGATGATCTAGCAACTTGCCCTTTACCCTAGAGGGGGTGTCCCACTGGGCCCATGAGACTGGCATGAACACTATAAATGAGAATATATTAGTTTAACACTGTTGTGTGACATATTACCACAAGCTTGGTGGCTTGAAACACATGTTTTTATTATCTACAGTTTCTATGGTTCGGAGTCTAGGCGTGGCTTTACTGTTTTCTCTGCCCAAGGTTCTTTCCAGGCTGCAATCCAGGTGTGACTAACTGAGGTCTCCTTAAAGGCTTGATGGAAAAATCCACTCCCAACCTCCCTCAGTGGCTCGCTAGAATTCCTCTCCATATAGCTTTATGGCTGAGTCCTCATTTTATTACTAGCTATCAGCTAGAGGCCATGGTTAAGTCCCAAGGTTGTTCATAGTTCTATGACAAATGGAAAGTTCCCACAATATGGCCATTTACCTCCAGCAGGAAAATCTCTCTGTCTTCAGGAAGGGTTTAGTTCCTCTGTTATGGAGTTTCACCTAATTAAGTCTAGCCCAGCTAGGATAAACTCCTTTTCACTAACTCAAAAGCAACTGATTTGGGACACAATTACAACTGAAAAGCCCATCACCTTTGTCAGACAACATAACTCAATCACAGGAGTGAAGTTCCATCCTATTTATTATGTCCTGTAATCATTAGCTAAGGGTATATCTGTGTGTTGTGTACACAATCTCTAATATACTAAAGGGAACACGATTTATTTCACTTGTCATTTTTTTAAAGTTTGAAGTGACTGAAATATGACTGAAACGAATGTTTCCATGCTTTAAGAATTTTTCAAATGTCTATTTTAGTCATTTGCAAAATTTAATTATTTAGAGGTTTCTCTGCTTGACAGATTTAAAATCTTAAAGTGTTCAACATTAAACAACAAAACAGTAGTAGTAAATAACCCCTCTCCACACAGGAAAAAGTTAGTGGATAATTAAAACTTGTTACTGGAGCACTAAAAATCTTGGCAATTTTATTATCCACTAATTTTTAAAATTTTAATGCCTCTTTTTAATTCCTGGGAGTTCATTTTTTTTGTGATATTTGCCCCAAATCTTTTTTTTTCTTTTTCCAGTTTTATTAACATATAACTGGGATGTGTCACCATCTGATTTTTAGGTGCACAACATAAAGGTTCACATCCTGGGAGTTCTTCACATGTCTTTTACAAATGTGTTTTCCCCGCCTCCTACGATCATCGCTAGTTCTTTCACTGTGCTTTCTATTTCTCTGGCTTCCCTGGTGACTCACACGGTAAAGAATCTGCCTGCAAGGAAAGAGACCCAGGTTCAGTCTCTGGGGTTCCCTGAAGAAGGCAACAGCTGCCAATCCAGTATCCTTGCCTAGAGATTTCCATGGCCAGAGGAGCCTGAGGGGCTACAATCCACGGGATCGTAAACAGTTGGACATGACTGAGCGACTAACATACACCAACTAGGCGCAACTGGAAAGGTATTTTGTAAATGTGATTCTAAGTTTATAATACGTTGACTTTAAGTAAGGAAGATTACTTGAAATCATCTGGGTGGGCCTGATCCAATCGTTGAAAGCTTTAAGAATAGAACTGAGGCTTCCTTGAAGAAAAATTTCACCTGTGAACTAGAGATTCAGTTCATGCCTAAAGTTTCCATACTTTCAGTTCAGTTCAGTTGCTCAGTCGTGTCCGACTCTTTGCGACCCCATGAACTGCAGCACGCCAGGCCTCCCTGTGAATCACCAACTCCCGGAGTTCACTCAGAGTCACGTCCATCGAGTCAGTGATGCAATCCAGCCATCTCATCCTCGGTCGGTCCCCTTCTCCTGCACCCAGTCCCTCCTAGCATCAGAGTCTTTACCAGTGAGTCAACTCTTCGCATGAGGTGGCCAAAGTACTGGAGTTTCCGCTTCAGTATCACTCCTTCCAAAGAAATTCCAGGGTTGATCTCCTTCAGAATGGACTGGTTGGATCTCCTTGTAGTCGATGGGACTCTCAAGAGTCTTCTCCAACACCACAGTTCAAAAGCATCAATTCTTCGGTGCTCAGCCTTCTTCACAGTCCAACTCTCACATCCATACATGACTACTGGAAAAACCATAGCCTTGACTAGATGGACCTTAGTCAGCACAGTAATGTCTCTGCTTTTGAATATACTATCTAGGTTGGTCATAACTTTTCTTCCAAGGACTAAGCGTCTTTTAATATCATGGCTGCAGTCACCATCTGCAATGATTTTGGAGCCCCCAAAATAAAGTCTGACACTGTTTCCACTGTTTCTCCATCTATTTGCCATGAAGTGATGGGACTGGATGCCATGATCATGTTTTCTGAATGTTGAGCTTTAAGCCAACTTTTTCACTCTCCTCTTTCACTTTCATCAAGAGGCTTTTGAGTTCCTCTTCACTTTCTGCCTTAAGGGTGGTGTCATCTGCATATCTGAGGTTACTAATATTTCTCCCAACAATCTTGATTCCAGCTTGTGTTTCTTCCAGTCCAGCGTTTCTCATGATGTACTCTGCATAGAAGTTAAATAAGCAGGGTGAAAATATACAGCCTTGATGTACTCCTTTTCCTATTTGGAACCAGCCTGTTGTTCCATATCCAGTTCTAACAGTTGTTTCCTGACCTGCATACAGATTTCTCAAGAGGCAGGTTAGGTGGTCTGGTATTCCCATCTCTTTCAGAATTCTCCACAGTTTATTGTGATCCACACAGTCAAAGGCTTTGGCATAGTCAATAAAGCAGAAGTAGATGTTTTTCTGGAACTCTCTTGCTCTTTCCATGATCCAGAGGATGTTGGCAATTTGATCTCTGGTTCCTCTGCTTGAACATCAGGGAGTTCACAGTTCATGTACTGCTGAAGCCTGACTTGGAGAATTTTGAGCATTACTTTACTAGCATGTGAGATGAGTGCAATTGTGAGGTAGTTTGAGCATTCTTTGGCATTTGCCTTTCTTTGGAATTGGAATGAAAACTGACCTTTTCCAGTCCTGTGGCCACTGCTGAGTTTTCCAAATTTGCTGGCATATTGAGTTCAGCACTTTCACAGCAGCATCTTTCAGGATTTGAAACAGCTTCACTGGAATTCCATCACCTCCACTAGCTTTGGTCGTAGTGATGCTTTCTAAGGCCCACTTGACTTCACATTCCAAGATGTCTGGCTCTAGATTAGTGATCACACCATCATGATTATCTGGGTCATGAAGATCTTTTTTGTACAGTTCTTCCGTGTATTCTTGCCACCTCTTCTTAATATCTTCTGCTTCTGTTAGGTCCAGACCATTTCTGCCCTTTATCAAGCCCATCTTTGCATGAAATGTTCCGTTGGTATCTCTAATTTTCTTGAAGAGATCTCTAGTCTTTCCCATTCTGTTGTTTTCCTCTATTTCTTTGCATTGATCGCTGAAGAAGGCTTTCTTATCTGTTCTTACTATTCTTTGGAACTCTGCATTCAGATGCTTATATCTTTCCTTTTCTCCTTTGCTTTTCGCCTCTCTTCTTTTCACAGCTATTTGTAAGGCCTCTCCAGACAGCCATTTTGCTGTTTTGCATTTCTTTTCCATGGGGATGGTCTTGATCCCTGTCTCCTGTACAATGTCACAAACCTCATTCCATAGTTCATCAGGCACTCTATCAGATCTAGTCCCTTAAACCTATTTCTCACTTCCACTGTATAATCATAAGGGATTTGATTTAGGTCATACCTAAATGGTCTGGCAGTTTTCCCTACTTTCTTCAGTTTAAGTCTGAATTTGGTAATAAGGAGTTCATGATCTGAGCCACAGTCAGATCCTGGTCTTGTTTTTGTTGACTATATAGAGCTTCTCCATCTTTGGCTGCATAGAATATAATCAATCTGATTTCATTGTTGACCATCTGGTGATGTCCATGTGTAGAGTCTTTCCCTGTGTTGTTGGAAGAGGGTGTTTGCTATGACCAGTGCCTTCCGGATAACCTGACTTTCCATTTGAGTCACCAGGGAAGCTCCAGGAACAGAAACCACAATGAAAGAATTAGAGATGATGTGGTGGGGTGAGGGGCGGTGGGGTAGTGCCCACATTTGTAAAAGATAAGTAAAGAACTCCCAGGATGTTACACCTTTATGCTGTACACCTAAAAATCATACAGTGATATATGCCAATCATATTTCAATAAAACTGAAAAAAAGATCTGGAGCAAATATCACCAAAAAAATGAACTTCCAGGAATTAAAAAGGGGTGTTGAAATTTTTAAAAGTAATGGATAATTAAATTGCCAAGATTTTAATGCTCCAGTGGTAAGTTTTAATTATACAGTACGTCCCTGTTGATTATCATAATCAGATAAGCTGACTGCTTGCCAAAAATCTCCTTATGTTTATCTTTTACTTAGTTCACTTTTGACTAATATATATGACACTTTGTACTAGATTTTATTTTACATATATACAAGTAAAGTACATACAGGCATTGAAACTTGTGTTTACTTCCTTATTCAAAATAGGCTGAGACAGATTTTAAAACCCTAGAGAATCTTAGTAGAAAAACAGTATATAAAAGAGATGTTTTTACATTCAAGGAAACAACTACATGTTTTTTGGGAATGTGGATGATCAGTGTGGGTAGTACTCAGGAGCTGGGGCTGCAAAAAGACAGGGCTCAATTACAGCCTCATTTGCTGCCATGTCTCAGTTCCCCAGGGAACAGTCCTTTCAAAGACTAAATCACTGCAGTCTCAGTTATGCACAACATTCTCATTACTTCTCCCACCCCCAACTTATGGAAGAAACAGCTAGCTGGTAGAAAGATACAGAAAGGACTGAAAAGTAACAAGGGCTTGGAATATAAAGCAGGAGACAGAACTGCAACTCAATCTTCATGACCTAGAAAAGAAACTCAGCAGATAGCATGACTACAAATTCCACAGAGATCTTCAAGTAACCATAACCATGAAATAGGGACTTCCTTACCATGAGAGAAAATGCTAAGGTAAGGCAAAACTACCTCATGTTTGGTAATGAACAGTTCCAAACAAAAGTACTCTTATCTTAAAGGTAAGAAATTAGAGAACATGAGTCACACGTTACTTAAAATGCACACAGAAATGGAAAGATGAGCTGTCAGCTAATTTGGTGAATAAGTACAAATGCTACCAACATTTTGATTGAAGTTATGTATAATTATAATAAACATGAAAACAAAGCAAAACAAAAATTCTCGATAGGATTTCAACTATTTACTTAAAACTAATGATAAATTTCCACATGTAACGATGAGAGAAACTAGCTCAAAAATTACACCCTAGAAAGCTACGACACTGTCGTTTCCGGTGTGGTCCTTCTAGTGGCAGCAGTAATATTCAGAGGCCTATTAGAAATGAAGCCTTTCAAAACAGAACCCTCCTGTGCTGTTCATGGGTATGTAAACTGGTACACTCACAATGGAGAATAGTATGGAGGTTCCTCAGAAAACTAAAACTAGTACTACCATCATTTCAGTCACTCAGTAGTGTCCAACTCATTGTTACCCTATGGACGCAGCACGCCAGGCCTCCCTGTCTATCGCCAACACCCAGAGTTTACTCAAACTCATGTCCAATGAGCTGGTGATGCCATCCAACCATCTCATCCTCTATCGTCCCCTTCTCCTCCTGCCCTCAATCTTTCCCAGCATCAGGGTCTTTTCCAATGAATCTGCTCTTTGCATCAGGTGGCAAAAGTATTGGAGTTTCAGCTTCAGCATCAGTCCTCCCAATGAATATTCAGAACCGATTTCCTTTAGGATGGACTCGTTGGTTCACCTTGCTGTCCAAGGGACTCTCAAGAGTCTTCTCCAGCACCACAGTTCAAATGCATCACTTCTTCAGTACTCAGCTTTCTTTATAATCCAACTCTCACATCCATACCTGACTACTGGAAAAATCATAGCTTTGACTAGATGGACATTTGTTGGCAAAGTAATGTCTCTGCTTTTTAATATGCTCTCTAGGTTGCTCATAACTTTTCTTCCAAGGAGCAAGTGTCTTTTAATTTCATGGCTGCAGTCACCATCTACAATGATTTTGTAGCCCCAAAAAGTAAAGCCTACTTCTACTTTATTGATTATGCCAAAGTCTTTGGCTGTGTGGATCACAACAAACTATGGAAATTTCTTAAAGAGATGGGAATACCAGACCACCTGATCTGCCTCCTGAGAAATATGTATGCAGGTCAGGAAGTAACAGTTAGAATTGGACATGGAAGAAGAGACTGGTCCCAAATCAGGAAAGGAGTACATCAAGCCTGTATACTGTCACCCTGCTTATTTAACTTATATGAAGAGTACATCATAAGAAATGCCAGGCTGCGTGAAGCACAATCTGGAATCAAGATTGCCAGAAGAAATATCAGTAACCTCAGATATGCAGATAACACCACCCTTATGGTAGAAAGCAAAGAACTAAAGAGCCTCTTGATCAAAGAACTACCATATGATCCAGCAATCCCACTCCTGGGCATATATCCAGAGAAAACCATAACTCAAAAAGATACATGTACCCAAATGTTCACAGCAGCACTATTTACAATAGTCAAGATATGGATCTATTTACAATAGCCAAGACAAATAGCCTCAGTCCACATACTCAAACCCATGCTTTTTCCAATAGTCATGTATGAATGTGAGAGTTGGACTATGAAGAAAGCTGAGCGCCGAAAAATTGATGATGCTTTTGAACTATGGTGTTGAAGAAGACTCTTGAGAGTCCCTTGGACAGCAAGGAGATCCCAGTCCATCCTAAAGGAAATCAGTTCTGAATATTCATTGGGAGGACTGATGCTGAAGCTGAAACTCCAATACTTTTGCCACCTGATGTAAAAAACTAACTCATTGGAAAGACCCTGATGCTAGGAAAGATTAAAGACAGGAGAAGATGGGGATGACAGCAGAATTGATGGTTGGATGACATCACTGACTTGATGGACATGAGCTTGAGCAAGCTCCGGGATTTGTTTACAGACAGGGAAGCCCGTGTGCTGTAGTCCATGTGGTTGCAAAGAGTCAGACATGACTGACTCAGCTGAACTGAAGACAGTGAATGTCTATTGACAGAGGAAGGGATATAGATAATGTGACACATATATTCAGTGGGATCTTATTCATCCATAAAGAAGAATGAAATGTGCCATTTGCAGCAACATGGATGGATCTAGAGATTATGATACTAAGTGAAGTACTCAAAGAAAAACAAATGTCATATGATTTCACTCACATGTGGAATCTAAAAATGTATACAAAATGAACTTATTTACAAAATAGGAAAAGACTCACAGACTTTGAGTCTGTGAGTCAAAGTCTAACACTCACAAACTTATGGTTACCAAAGGGGAAAAGTAGCAGGAAGGGATAAATTAGGAGTATGGGATTAATATACACAGTATTATACATAAAATAAATAATCAACAGGGATCTACTGTATAGCACAGGGAACTCTATTCAATAATTCTATAATAACCTATATGGGAAAAAAATCTCAAAAAGAATATGTATATATGTGTAACTGAAATCCTTTGCTGTACACCTAAAGCTAACCCAATGTTGCAACATCATCTATACTCCAATATAAAATAAAAATTACATTTTGAAAATTTAAAAATATAAAAGAAATGAAGATTCTCAGGCCCCATCTCAGACATACTCATCAGATTCATATTTCAACAAGATTCCTTGCTGATACATACACACATTAAGGCTTGAAAATAGCTAGAAGAAAACAGTAATGCTCATATGCCTTTGCAGCCTTGAAGAAACTTAAAAGATATAAAGTAAGAAATTTCTCTCATAGAAGATCATTTAATTCCCTTTTTGCCAAAATGATCTATGAAATATCTTCATGACCAGTGATGACATTAACATCAGTGTTTATGTTAGTATGATTTCAATATTATATTCTGTCCAATATTAGTAAATTTAGGGTCTGTCATTGACTAACTCTGCTTTTTACTAACCATCTAATTTTTAATTTTACAGTCTGCCAGTAGACACATATGGTCAACAGTTGTCAAAAATAGTAATTTAACTAGGAGAAATACACATGTTTTAATAAGTCAGGGTCTCTGAAGCTATGTCACTGAATGGTTTCCTTTACGTGACTTAGTAGGGATTTGGCAGAAGAGAAGTGAACCACGTAAGCATGGGCCCTGCAAGAAGAGACTGGAGAAGAGAAGCCCCTCAGCTTTACTAAGTCATTTCTTACCAGCCAGGTCAACTTGCTTCATCAAATCACTTCTGTGAGTTTCAATTGACTTACTTGTAATAGAGAAATACTGTTTCCCCTTGTAGATGAGAAACTAATAAAATGGTGCACATGCAAGGATTTTATGAATCCCCAAGGACAGAGGAGCTGAGCAGGCTACAGTCCATGGGGTTGCAAAAAGTCAGACATGACTGAGCAACTAAGCACAATGAGGTCACGCAAGGTAGGTGGTTAACCTGCATCTCAGCGGAAGATCGGCAGTCTGTGGTCACCTGTAACCTACCAAGCTCTGATTCAAACAATCGATTTCATCACAGTTCTGTGATCCTCAATTTCTCAAAGATTAAGAAGATTTCAAGTTTTATCTATTTTAGGAATCTAATGAAGGTTTATCTTGAGTAGAATTTGAATCTTTAGTACCAGTTTCTGGTTTTCCCTTTGACAAAGGAAGGAGTAGTCTTTGTCCTTCAGATAATCATTGAGATCTAGGTACTTGATTTCATCAAATATTATGTTTCCAGAAAATAACGAGCAAAGGGCACTAATGTAAATATATCTAAAATCTTTTTTAAAATTTTATTTTAACTGGAGGATAATAAAGATGATACTGATGGAACCTGTCTACAGGGTGGCAAGGAACATGCAGACATAGAGAGCAGACTTTGGACACAGTAGGGAGATAAAAGAAGGGATGATTTGAGAGAATAGCATTAAAACATATACATTACCATATTTAAAGTAGATGGCCAGTGGGTATTTGCTGTATGACAGAGCGAACAAAAGCCACTGCTCTTTGACAACCTGGAGGGAAGGGAATGGGGAGGGAGGTGGGAAGGAGGTGTACAGCTAAGGATGACTTATGTTGATATATGGCAGAAATCATCACAATATTGCAAAAACCAAGTTTGCAACCTAGCAATTCAATTGTCTGTTTTATTTGTGCCACAACAGTGTGTTTTTATTTATTTATTTTTTTAATCTATCAGTTGGGTTTATTTTTTTTTAATTATTAAATTTATTTATTTTTTTAATTACAATACTGTATTTGTTTTGCCATACATTGACACGAATCAGCCATAGGTGAACACAATCTCCCAATTATGGCCAACCTCTAATAACAGAGATTATTCACATAAAAATCTGAATTTATTCTCGAATCCATTCTGAAAAATCAGATCAACAACCCTAAATCTGGTTGCCAATATAGTGGACAATACTCTACTATAAATGGACATGTGCATCTGGGCCCCAGGTACCACAATACCCATTCTCAGGCTCCACTCATTAATTTGCTATAGCTATAGCTATTTGTGGAGAAGGCAAATGGCCAAATGGCACCCAACTCCAGTACTCTTGCCTGGAAAATCCCATGGATGGAGGAGCCTGGTGGGCTACAGTCCATGGGGTCGCTAAGAGTTGGATACAACTGAGCGACTTTAATTTCACTTTTCACTTTGATGCATTGGAGAAGGAAATGGCAACCCACTCCAGTGTTCTTGCCTGGAGAATCTCAGGGACGAGGGAGCCTGATGGGCTGCCATCTATGGGGTCGCACAGAGTCGGACACGACTAAAGTGACTTAGCAGCAGCAGCATAGCTATTTGTCTTAATGAGCTCTGACCCTTCTGTGACTTCCCAGGTTTAAGTTGCTCCCAAGTGATAGGGAGTATCTGTAGCAAGGTCAGGCTGTTCTCTGAGGCTTCCCTATCTGACTCGCTGAATCTATGTGCTCTATGATGGAGCCCAGGAGACTGAATCCCTGAGCACGAAAGTATGAAGAGCCCCTGAGCAGTGCTTGGACATTCACTCAGCTCACAAGGCATCATGTTCTGTCACTTGGATGTGTGTGGATATCCTCAGGAACATCTAAAGCACTCAATACACTTCTCTTTCTTGTATATTTGTTCCTTTCTCTGAGCTCTTTCTTCTTTGCCCAGGTGGACAAACTGTTCTCTGATGCACATCGCTCCTCCTGGTTCAGAATTAAAGCCATTTAGGAACAAACTTGAAGCAGGTATATCCAGGGAAATGGTGGTGACTCAGACAAGGGAACAGGACCTGTGACTCATGCAGTCAGATGTTTTTCATGGCAACACATCTCTGACAGGCAGACGTAACCATAGTCACCCATATTACTTATCGGCAATCATCATCAGAAGGGTTTAAAACTGCATCAGATACAAAATGATTTCTGCTCTGCCTCTTCATCTGCTTTTTCTCCTTCAGGTCTACTGCACAAATAAAAATCAGACAGCCATCTTTTAGTTGACCAACAACAGCTCTAACATCAAAACTAAAATATACCACAAAGAGAGAACAGATTATTCTGAAATTAATCACACAGATTCAGTGGGATAAAAAAAAAAAAAGTGCCTGAGATAGGGTATTTACACAACTTCTCACAGATTTAATAAATGTCACTGGAGTCCAGGTAACTGTATGGGTATTTATTTTTAATGTAATTAAAGTCTATGAGCTGTTATCAGAATTGAAAATAACAACACCTCAGATTGGTTCCAGTTGCTAAAATGCTGATGGGAGGACATGGCTGCATTTGACTCTTCAGGGCCACACAGAAGGGCGTGTGAGGAATACATTCTGGATTAGCCACAAGCTCCATGGATGTATGCAGAAGTTGAAATGTGATGGGGGACGTGTGATCTGTGCCAACTACTATAACATTGATTGTCTTATGACTAGCAAGAATCTAAATAAATACTTCAGTTCAGTTCAGTCGCTCAGTCATGTCCGACTCTTTGCGACGCCATGAATCGCAGCACGCCAGGCCGCCCTGTCCATCACCATCTCTCGGAGTTCACTCAGAATCATGTCCATTGAGTCCATGATGCCATCCAGACATCTCATCCTCGGTCGTTCCCTTCTCCTCCTGCCCCTAATCCCTCCCAGCATCAGAGTCTTTTCCAATGAGTTGACTCTTCTCATGAGTTGCAGCTTCAGCATCATTCCTTTCAAAGAAATCCCAGGGCTGATCTCCTTCAGAATGGACTGGTTGGATCTCCTTGCAGTCCAAGGGACTCTCAAGAGTTTTCTCCAACACCACACTTCAAAAGCATCAATTCTTCGGTGCTCAGCCTTCTTCACAATCCAACTCTCACATCCATACATGACCACAGGAAAAACCATAGCCTTGACTAGATGGACCTTACTTGGCAAAGTATTGTCTCTGCTTTTGAATATACTATCTAGGTTGGTCACAACTTTTCCTCCAAGGAGTAGCGTCTTTAATTTCATGGCTGCAGTCACCATCTGTAGTGATTTTGGACTCCCCCAAAATAAAGTCTGACACTGTTTCCACTGTTTCTCCATCTATTTCCCATGAAGTGATGGGACTGGATGCCATGACCTTTATTTTCTGAATGTTGAGCATTAAGCCTACTTTTTGCTCTCCTCTTTCACTTTCATCAAGAAGCTTTTGAGTTCCTCTTCACTTTCTGCCATAAGGGTGGTGTCATCTGCATATCTGAGGTTATTGATATTTCTCCCAGCAATCTTGATTCCAGCTTGTGTTTCTTCCAGTCCAGCATTTCTCATGATGTACACTGAATATAAGTTAAATAAGCAGGGTGACAATACACAGCCTTGACGTCTCCTTTTCGTATTTGGAACCAGTCTGTTGTTCCATGTCCAGTTCTAACTGTTGTTTCCTGACCTGCATACAGATTTCTCAAGAGGCAGGTTAGGTGGTCTGGTATTCCCATCTCTTTCAGAATTCTCCACAGTTTATTGTGATCCACACAGTCAAAGGCTTTGGCATAGTCAATAAAGCAGAAGTAGTTGTTTTCTGAAACTCTCTTGCTTTTCCATGATCCAGCCGATGTTGGCAACTTGATCTCTGGTTCCTCTGCCTTTTCTAAAACCAGCTTGAACATCAGCGGTTCATGGTTCGTGTATCGCTGAAGCCTGGCTTGGAGAATTTTGAGCATTACTTTACTAGCATGTGAGATGAGTGCAATTGTGCGATAGTTTGATCATTCTTTGGCATTGCCTTTCTTTGGAACTGGAATGAAAACTAGGCTCCAAATGAAATCAATAGTGCCTACAGAGGGCAGTGCTGCAAGTATGTCCTAGTCATTACAGCTTGCGATGCCTAGCCCTACACCAGGCACCGAGGACACACGGACCTTGTCTTCTAAGATGGGAGCAATACAGTATAAGGAAACAGAGATTCAACAGTCTCTTAGCCCTAGAGTCTTTACCATTAGCATCTATGGTTTATGAAAGCAGGAACTGTTGCACTCACAAAACTTACACAGTGCCTGACATATAGCGAATGTTTTATAACTACGTATTGGTTGAATGAATGAATAATAGATGAGTGAATGAATAAATGGATGACTCTAAAACTACATGCTACCAAAAGATAGAGGAGGCAGCTTTTTACCTAGATGGAAAGGGTGAAACCCAAAGGAATGAATCATGCATTTGACAGGCCCTGTGACACCGACACCCTTTACTCCAAGGTTCAAGAGGCTGTCCTAGACCACACCCTCACTTTCGGCCTTGTGTAGCATCATCTGTCCTCTTTCCTTTTGTTCACTGACTTGGATTGCAGCACCATGATCCTCACCCACTGATGAAATTATGAATTCAAAGAAAGGAAAAGCACGTTCTGTTTTGAAAAAGATGAAATTCTTAAGTTAGACTCACAGTGAGTCTAATATTCAAAGCTTCAAGCTACAAAAGGGACAATATTAATTAGTTTATCTCTCTCTGCAGTATGCCAGAAGTTTTCTCCATGCTGTTTTAAATTTCATACTCATATAGGTGCATTACTAAAGAGAAAAATCTCTTAAATGGATTTTGATACCTGTAGATAGGTTAGCCATCCTGATCTGCCTGCCTTTGGTGGAAGGTATCCAACCTTTCTTTACTGTATCTGGAAACAGTCAAACACTGGTACAACTGAGTTGTACCAGATTATTTCTCAAATATGGTTTTGTACCAAAATAGTACTCTGATGAAGCAGTTCAGGTGAGTGATATATGGCCATTAAGATCATCGTGCTGGCCCTCAAAAACCTACAATCCACCCAGATTAACTGATTCACCTTTCAGTTCAGTTCAGTTCAGTCACTCAGTCATGTCCAACTCTGCAACCTCATGAATTGCAGCATGCCAGGCTGCCCTGTCCATCACCATCTCCCGGAGTTCACTCAGACTCACGTTCATCAAGTCCGTGATCTCATCCAGCCATCTCATCCTCTGTCGTCCCCTTCTCCTTCTGCTCCCAATCCCTACCAGCATCAGAGTCTTTTTCAATGAGTCAACTCTTCTCATGAGGTGGCCAAAGTACAGGAGTTTCAGCTTCAGCATCATTCTTCCAAAGAAATCCCAGGGCTGATCTCCTTCAGAATGGACTGGTTGGATCTCCTTGCAGTTGATGGGACTCTCAAGAGTCTTCTCCAACACCACAGTTAGCAAGCATCAATTCTTCGGTGCTCAGCCTTCTTCACAGTCCAACTCTCACATCCATACATGACCACAGGAAAAACCATAGCCTTGACTAGACGGACCTTAGTCAGCAAAGTAATGTCTCTGCTTTTGAATATGCTATCTAGGTTGGTCATAACTTTTCTTCCAAGGACTAAGCGTCTTTTAATTTCATGGCTGCAGTCACCATCTGCAGTGATTTTGGAGCCCAAAAAAATAAAGTCTGACACTGTTTCCACATCTATTTCCCATGGAGTGATGGGACCGGATGCCATGATCTTTGTTTTCTGAACGTTGATTCACCTTTACCTTCTCCCAAATGACTGGCTAGCCTAACAGTTCAAACAAAGCACAATGAACCACAATAGTTCAGGATATTTGTGTTCCTGATGCTACGTGGTTATTAACCCAAACCTTTTAACTGAACTTTCTCTAACATGGTTTAGGAATCAGCTGTTCGGAATACAGGTTTTGTATTTATCTTATTTTCTTTTAATACTGCAAACTAAATTCAAAAAAATGTTTTCAACTTTCAAACATAACATTAACACAAAATAAGCTTTGCATCTCTTCTTCAAAGTAAACATCTGCTAATTACTCCAGTGCTAGAGTTGAAAAAATTCAGATTGTGTGAAGATTGTACAGTTTAATAAAAGAGGACAGAAAAACAGCCAATGTGGTGGTACCATTAGACTAATTGTTTTCTGTAGATACATGGAATATATGAATAGTAATGTTTCCCTTCTTAACTTGCTGACTTGAAGGCATAATCAAATAGTATATTTCTGATTAATCCAGGGCCCAGTCCACATAGGCACATGTGCAGAGTTCTGATAAGGTGAAGAAAGATGTGTTTCCATGTCAACAATTTAAAGGTTGTAACTATTTTGAGTTGTTAATATAAACTTTGATATTAGCTCATTGACTTTGATGATTTTGCAAAGAATACTGCTGAAATGCATTAAATCTCTAGAGAAGCGAGAAAAACGTGTGTGCATGACAAGTTTGTCAATCATCGTTTGCTCTGATTATGTGACATTACCATGTGATTTTGTTAAAATATAAAATGAAAGTATAATATTTCATAATGGACATACACTAAAATATTCTAAGACTTTTCATATGGTCCTCCTGTGTCTTCATGCAATGACCCACCTAAAAAAACTACAGCTACATCTTGAAGCATCATACCATCTCATCAGCTTATTAATACTCAAAAATTACATCATTATCATAGCTATAGGCAAGAATATTTTTGGCAGTAATTAAAGAGTCATGATTCCATCCCTGGATATTATTCCAATCAGCTCTTCTGTTTTTCTTCTCAGGGACTGCCTTACTCAGAGACAAAAGAACAATGATCTCATGTCAGGAGGAAGAACCAAAAACAAAAGCAGAAGAGATAGTTTGTCAATGATTATGAAAAACCTAATGCTACTCTCAGGGATTTATAGAGCATATATAGAGCTCAAGGCATGTAAGTATGAAGAGAGGCCAGAAGAAAAGAGATTCAGGGCAAAACTAAGAGCAGAGTTAAGGGTCAAGTCAGTAAAGTTTAACTAGGAAGGGAAAGTGGAGGTAGATTTGGGGAAGAATGCATCAGTGGTGCAGGACAAATTTAACATACAGACTAATTATTCCCCAAATTCTCATTTCAATCTTCCAAGAATAATTAGCATTATATTACCCTGGTTAATGTCTGATATTCACAAGTCGTGGCTATAAGAATGTGCCTTGATGTTCTCTGAGTCCCCAGGGACTATCTTCTGAAGATCTCACCTTCCTTGGCATCTTCCAGTCCCAAGTCAACAATTAAGTTTGGCAGGCGATTCAGGCAGACAAGTTCCTGGGAGACACAGGACTCCTAAGAGGCAACCTTGGCTCCACAACTTCTGACGCCCCTGACAAACTTTCCTCAGAATTGCATGATGGTCTAAGACTCTTCCATCCAGCATTCCTTTCTTCTTTCCTTCACTGAAGTCAAACCTCCACTGTGGTCTGATGATTCCACCAGCCTGTCCCCACTCCACCTCCATCTTCTCTGAGAAGCATTTCCTTAAGAAGTCTTCTATGTATTTATTCCATATGGGCATCTATTTCTTGAAAGACCAACATTCACTCACCTTTCCAACTATATTCTGTATTCCCAAAGATTTTGTGCTCAGACACTCAGTCGTATCTAACTCTTTGTGATTCCATGGAATATAGCCTGTCAGGCTTCTCAGTCCATGGGATTTCCCAAGCAAGAATATTGGAGTGGGTTGTCATTTTCTTCGTGAAATGAGGATTTTAGGATAAGCAATCAACATTTGTTCAATATCACCTATATGCCAAGTAATTTATAGATATCATCCAATTCAAATTAATTTACACATCAATTCTGTTGGAGTATTATCCTACATTTAATACTTGAAAAAGCTATACTGAAAGAGCTTAGGAATTAGACTAAACCATATGAAAGTGCCAGTTTTGTAAGTCAGAAAATGTCAAATGCTGGCAGTTTCATGAGGTTTAACCCATATAATTTGCCAAAGCTGCATAGTCACTAAGTGAAAAAGTTATATCTGCTTCTAAAACTCAAGTTCTTTTCACTCTACCATAATGTTTCATAGCGCTCAAAGAAGGGGGAATATATGTATAAATCTCCCCCATGAGATTATTCCATGTCATATTTGACATTATATATATTGAAGGTATCAGTTCAGTCACTCAATCGTGTCTGACTCTTTGTAAAACCATGGACTGCAGCATACCAGGCTTCCCTGTCCATCACCAACTCCCAGAGCTTTCTCAAACTCACGTCTATCAAGTCGGTAATGCCATCCAACCATCTCATCCTCTGTCGTCCCCTTCACCTCCTGCTTTCAATCTTTCCCAACATCAGGGTCTTTTCCAGTGAGTCAGTTCTTCATATCAGGTGGCAAAAGTATTGGAGATTCAGGGTCAGCATCAGTCCTTCCAATGAGTACTCAGGATTGACTTCCTTTATGATTGACTGGTTTGATCTCCTTGCAATCCAAGGGACTCTCAAGAGTCTTCTCCAACACCACAGTTCAAAGGCATCAATTCTTTAGCACTCAGCTTATTGAAGGTATCAGAGAATAATATACTAGGGACATGAACATCCTAGTTCTAAGTCTTTCCTCAATGGTCCTAATAACAAGAGTTGCAAAAAAATGCAATTAATACATATGTGCACAGAAAAAGCCTAGAAGCCACTGGTGGTAGGGATTGGGGAATTTTGTTATTGTTTTTGTTCATCTGTAGTTTATCTTTTCCACAGTGAGCCCATATTTCTTATATAATAAACAGGTATTAGAATAAAACATAAAACTGCATTGCTAGCAAATCATTCTCCAAACACATCCATGATCCCAGCGCTATTAAGCACAGGCTCTATGCAGCAAATAGACTAGTGGATGAAGGGAAAAAACACATCCTCAGGAAGTCCTTCCTGCTCTGCCTCCAATGTCTTCTGGTCATGGACCTTTTGGCTGCACTCCTCTGGGCTCGTCCTGAGGACCTTGTTCTGTGCCTGGCAGAGACAGTGCTCCTCAGTGAGAACAGGTCAGGAGAAGGCAGGCCAGCAAGTCACACAGAGCTCTGGGCTGTGATTCGCACAGCTCCCTTTGGAGCACAGGAAACATGAGCTTTATAAAGATTCCTGGATGAACTCCTAACTCTGTTCTGCACCAAATGGAGCCTACTTGCTATCTTTTGACCATTTCCAAAGACAGAATTCCAGTTTTTCTCAGGGCTGTTTGTTAACATAAGGTTAAAAAGGCAGACATTTCTGTGATGACAGCCATGCAATAGAGCCGCACTGGGTAAATATTGACTCGAGTAAAGCCTAAACCAATATTTTATCTTAGGTAATAAATCTTGATAGTCAGAAAACCCACATTCTGTTTCCTGCTGTAAACATTATTAATTTTGGAGGCGATAATAATCCCTTTATCCTGACCTTGAAATTTAATTGGAGAAAAGTTTAGATTTAAGATCAATTATTCTAAAAAGAAGGAAAAGGCATTTTAGCAATAAAACCATTTGTCATTTTCTTCTATTTCCATACAGCTCTGTACATTCCTGTGGGGCAGTACAATGGATTAGAAAAATGTGCCCTTGTCTATGATATGTCATTAGACTTGGTGCTGCATGATAGCAAAACCCATAAACAGTCCATTAAATAACACCTCTTGTCCTTAACTGAATATGTAATACCTAATCCACACCTGGAAAAAGCTGGCTTAAAGCTCAACATTCAAAACAAGATCATGGCATCCAGTCCCATTACTTCATGGCAAATAGATGGGGAAACAATGGAATCAGTGACAAAATTTATTTTTTTAGGCTCCAAAATCACTTCAGATGGTGACTGCAGCCATGAAATTAAAAGACACTTGCTCCTTGGAAGAAAAGCTGTGACCAACCTAGACAGGATATTCAAAAGCAGAGACATTACTTTGCCAACAAAGGTCCATCTAGTCAAAGCTATGGTTTTTCCAGTAGTCACATATTGATGTGAGAGTGGGACCATAAAGAAAGCTGAGCATCAAAGAATTGATGTTTTTGAACTGTGGTATTGGAAAAGACTCTTGAGAGTGCCTTGGACTGCAAGAAGATCAAGCCTGAAAGAAATCAATCCTGAATATTCATAGGACTGATGCTGAAACTCCAATACTTTGGCCACCTGATGTACAGAGTCTACCCATAAGAAAAAGCCCTGATTCTGGGAAAGATTGCAGGTAGAGAGAGAAGGGGATGACAGAGGACAAGATGGTTGGATGGCATCACTGACTCAGTGGACATCAGTTTGACCAAGCTCCAGGAGATGGTCAAGGACAGGGAAGCTGGGTGTGCGTTCATGAGGGTCACAGAGTTGGACACCACTAAACACCTGAATAACAACAGCAATCCACACCTAACAGATACGTACTAACTGGGGTGGGGGGGTGAATAGGTAATAAAGCATTATGGGTTATGAAGAACTTTCCCGGTAGCTTAACTCATTTCATTCTTATGGAAAATGATGGAGAAAGGTACAAGTAGCAAAATATCTACTAAATTCACTTACATCTTCAACAAGCTAATTGCAAATTATTGACTGCCCTATTAATTTCATTGTAGCTTAAGGAAAGCACTTCATTTCCCTTATATTCAAATAACACAAATATTATCACTATGTAATGTGTTGTGTTGGTCACTCAGTCATATCTGACTCTTTACAACCCCATGGACAATAGCCCGTCAGGCTCCTCTCTCCAGGGAATTCTCCAAGCAAGAATATTGGAGTGGGTAGCCATTCATTTCTCCAGGGGATTTTCCAAACCCAGGAATCAAATTCGTTTCTCCTGCATTGCAGGAAGATTCTTTACCATCTGAGCCACCAGGGAAGCTCATCAAATAACCTTCTAAAAGCCTCATATATATATATACACACACACACACACACATATATATATATATATACACATATATATATGTATATATTTAATATTAGATGACTTTACATTCTCATTTTCCACCCCAGAAGGATATCTATTGATTATGCTTCTATGTTGGATAATTTACACATATTACTTTATATCATCCTTCAAATAATTCTATAAAATATGAACCATCAAAGTCTCATTTGCCAGATAAGGAACCTGAGGCCACAAAACAGATATGTGCTACTCCCAAGGTCACAGAGCTGGTGTTATCACCAGGATTTAGCCCCAGACCATCTGGTTCCAGAGTCCTTAAGTTTATGTGCTTAGCCATTAGGTTACATTAAAATTTTCCTTTGGCTCTGCCTTTTCATTCCGTCTATGGTGGATACAGCAATAGATGGCAATAAAATCATGCCAAAGAAATGCAAATACATAGCATAATACTTGTAAAAGTTTCCTGTAAGCCTTGGTTCTTATAGGAGAAGAAAGAGCACAGAGTGAGGCTCAAGTATTAACCTAATTACTTGGGAGCTCACATGCAATTTACTATTTATCTGATGCTGTTACTTTTCTTAATATCTTTCTTGAAGTATTATCTCTTCTTGAAGTACTTACCTCTAAAAACATGTCTAAAAATAAGGTGCGGCTTGCATGTACCAATGGCATGTTTTTATTGGAACATAAAGAGGGGGGGGAAAGCAGCCCATTATAGAGGCAAGTTATTGTAAACAAGGGCTTCCCAGGTGGTGTAATGGGTCAAGAATCCACTGCCATTGAAGGAGACTCAAAAGACGCAGATTTGATCCCCGGGTTGGGAAGATTTCTTGGAGTAGGAAATGGCAACCCACTCTAGCATTCTTGCCTGGAGAATTTCACAAAGGAGCTTAGTAGACTACACTCCACAGGGTTGCAAAGAGTCAGACACGACTGAGCGACTGAACACATACTATAAACAAAATTCTGGGACCTAGTTCTACATCATTAAGCTAAAATTTATTGCTCTAACAAAGAAGCCCTACCTTAACTCAGAGAGAAATACCTATCTAGCTGAGAAAGATCTGTTTTTGGAAAAGAAGGGGCCGGGTAGAGAGATTGAAAGGCTTACTTCACACAGTCATCCAAAAATCCAAAGTCAGTGCAGCCATCTTCAAATCTGGCTTCCAAAGCTACCTGGCATTGAAACCCAGTCAACAGGAAAGGGCAGGAATACAGACATACCAGCTTCTTAACCTCTTGTCTCTCCAATGACTGACATAATTTCCACTCACATTTCACTGGTGAGAACTGGCCAAGTGGCCCCACTTTGCTAACGGAGGGGACAAACATCTTTCACTGTGCACTCACTTTCTGGTAGTCACTCCATGTTGTGGAAGGGAGCTTGACATCTTCGATTTACAACCAGCCATCTCTACCACACCTTGTAACTGAAGTCTCTAGGCTGTCTCACCTTATTTTTCCTTTTGAGAATTGTGGACATTGAACCAGATGATCTGTATTCCCTCTCCCAAGTCATAGAAAGTCCTATGACTCACCATTTTCAGGCCATACACATTTTTATTTTAGGATTTAATTTAATCTGGATTCCTGAGTATATATTCTTGGGATCATTAATGTCTCTCTTCATCATCACTGACATTAAGTGATTGAGTGCTGATGGTTCATAGCCTTTGCTTCCTCTATAATGTCATCGTTTACTCACTGATATTTTAATAGCATGTTATTTAGAGTTCATAGCCTTCAATGCTGGATTGAGAGTACTGTTTTTAGAGTATCTCCATGTAGAGATTCCATCCTAAAGAGAATGGGCCTTCAATGGCATGACATATATTATCATTCTAAGAAAAATGAGGGACTGCCAGCTGAAACTTCAACAATGAGATTGGGTCTCACTCTCAAAAAGATAATCTATCTGGTACCTTGTATATATTTAACCATATTTGATTCTCACTAACAAGCTGGTGAGATAACAGTTCAGTCTCCATTTTAGGGAGGAAAAAGGAGATTGCAGGAGAAAACTGGTCTGTAAGAATCAGAGCTGATACATAAACCCAGGACTCCTGACTCTCAATGCTATGTTCTCTTACTGTGCTAAGAATCCTCTTACTGTACTGAGCCTCCCTGTCCCATTTGCTTCTTTCCCATTTTATCTCCTCTGACCTGATGAGCTTTTCCCTGATTCCTGTTGAGTGCCTGCTTTGCAGCTGCCTCTCAATACATGGTTAATTTCCCAGCGTTTTCTGCGAGCAGATGTTCTGAAGGAGCAGAGCTGTTACCCCATCCCTGGCACTATTTCCCGCAGATTACCGGATTGAACACAGTAGCTGCTGGCCATCCTTTTGATCTGAAAAGAAAAGACTTCCCCACTGGGATACTCCTCATGATGATGTAATTAGTTTCCTAGACATATCTAACAAATTTCTTTCTAATCACAAGGGATGAGCAGAGAGGAAAAAGAACCGTTCATCTTGGACCGTGTGCAACTATTGCCATGCACACGCATCCCCCACGTGCAGTGTCTTCTTTGGTGACTGTTCAAAGATTCAGAGGCAACAAGCTGCTCTTCAAACGCAATGGGGAACTTCACATTCATAAAGGGGGCTCAGGCACAATTAAATTGCTTTTTAAACCTGGCAAAGACATTAGAGCTGCTAGGCCTTTCAGCTCCCAACTGTCTTCAGCACTAAGAACAGGTGAAGCTCTTAATAACTTTTGGAGATTGTGTTCGATTCAAAGACACAACATGGAACATTCTGTACAAACAAATCCAACTGTTCAAAATTTCCAGGCCTGTGGGTACAGCAGTAGTGTATTTTTGCCCACCATTATGTCTAAAGGTATAGTCATGGATACTGTCTTTTTAAAATCAAGTACCACATATGAAAAAAATTTTTTTTAACTTACATACATCATTTTAATAATAAATCACACATGTTATCTGAGGCCTGCCTTTTATCATTAATGCAAAGCTTATTAAATGTTGAAACAGACAAAGAATGGAAATCAAGGATGGCTGTGAGTGTTGGTTTTGTGGATTGCTAGTGAAAAATACTGCTGAGTAGAAGAGGGGGAGATTGGTTAAAGACAGTCTAGCTGTTAACCCGTTGACATTTCATTTGAGACCTAAATAGCATGGACCATCACCTTTTTTCAAAGGCATGCTTAAAACAAACAATTCACAGGACTAGAAGCAAAACACTATCAGTTGTTCCTGTTATACATGAAGGCAATGAGAAAGAAAATGGCCTGAAGCCCATTTCCACCTCTCTTTGCATATAACATTTAGCCTTTCATCAGAAATAAGAACTCACTGTGTGCACAGGGCAGCTCAAGAGGGGTGAAGAGGTTGGAGAGAGGATTCAGAAGGGTTAACTGAGACAGAAACACTGTAAGACATTTAAAAGTGCTATTTCAACAAATAATATTTATATTCTGGGTTTTGTTCTTGAAGTTTTGAATGAGTCTTCTTGCTGAGATAAATTTTTAAAAAATGGACAATGAATTTCAGTTATATGGCCAGCTGAGCACCCATGGGACTATAGGATCAGGAAAAAGTAATTCATAAAACCGAATGCTAAATTTTCCAGGCTACAGAAAGTCTGTCATGTTCCTCCCCTGTCCTACAGACACTTCATTTGGGAGGCGGTGACTAATTTATGTGTCTGTTTTTCTCTTCCTAAATGACCATCATGAGTTTTTAAGCCTTCCAACAATTGTGCCTGCTACTGCCTGAAAAGAATCATGCTGTATTTCTTCTCACAGTATTTTTTAGAATCTCCAAATAGGTAGCCTTGGATTCTTTATTTGATAATGGAGATACAGATAAAATTAATAAGATAATGTACATAAACTCACTTGGGGATTTGTGTGGCGTATGATAGAAGCTCCATACAGAGAGCTTATAGACATGGGACTGCCCTGGTGGCCAAGTGGTTAAGACTTCCCATTTCCACTGCAGAGGGCACAGGTTCAAGCCCTGGTTGGGAACTAAGATCCCACATGCTACCTAGCATGGTCAAAATAAATAAGTAAATAATTTCAAAAGACACCTACATTTAGAATATATAGATATAACAGACAAACAAAACACAAGCTTTCTTGGTTTTTTGTCATCATACACATTCATGGGGCTTCCCAGATGGTGCTAGTGGTAAAGAACCCACCTACCAATACAGGAGATAAAAGAGACATGTATTCAATCCCTGTGTCAGGAAGATCTCCTGGGGGATGGCATGGCAACCCACTCCAGTATTCTTCCCAGGAAAATCCCATGGACACAGGAGCCTGGTGGGCTACAGTCTATGGAGTCGCCAAAGAGTCAGACACAACTGAAGGGATTTAGCATGCATGCATACATATTCACGTATATCCTAAATAGTCACAGTCAGGCTAATATGGCAAGATACCAATAAAAATCAAAGTTGGAAATGGTCTCCAAGATAGGCCTGAAAATGTTGAAAAGGAAATGGCAGTTACATCCTCTTCGGCTGAAAGTCCTCCATTTGTCTTTCCCCTTTTTCTTATTGCTTTTCTTTAACTCAGAGAATCCTCCATATCACATGTGCTTTGGGTCCTGCAGGGTCTCTCTGCCTTCTATGGGATGCTTTGTTACTGTTTTATTTAATACTACAGAATTATAGAATTTACGACCCATTTTTAGCATGGTTTAATAATTACTTCCAAATGAAAAGTTTTTCTTTGGGGCAATGGACCATACATTAATTTGATTAACAAAAATTGTCAGTGTGAGAGAAGGCCCTTGGACTCAGCTGTCTGAATCAAGAGACACCATTCTCCTTCCAGCTAGAGGAAAGATAGGCTGAAATGTTCACAAGGACTCCGGGGCACGGATGCAGAGGTCAACGTGTTCGAGTCTGTTTAAATCATAATCCTGTTTCCAAAATAACAAGTTTAGCCAGTGAAATATCACTGCCATAATTGCTCAGTCAGTTTTCTTCCTGACATTCAAAGAATAAATTGAATGAAAATGTATGAGATTGTTGCCACAGAATTTTCTCTGGAAAACAGACATTTTTTATTTGGATTGTCATAAAATTGTCTCGAAAAACTGGCATGTGTCCAACTTTGTGGATATATGTGGATTTAAAAAAGGAAGAAATGGTAATAAAAGAAAGAAAACAAATTAAAATTGAGTTAAGTTCTGCCTTCTAGACATTTCTCTGAATGGCATCTATAATCCAATGCAAACTTTTTCCACTTCCAGATAAATTAGTGATTTAAAAATAAGTTCTATGTGCAAATGTACTAGTCTATACCTACATAAAATAAAATGAATTTTCAGGCAATATCTGAATAACTTGATCCAATAACCTCCCATGCTGTGCTGTGTTTAGTCACTCAGTCGTGTCCGACTCTTTGCAACCCCATGGACTGTAGCCTGCCAGGCTCCTCTGTCCGTGGGGATTCCCCAGGCACAAATACTAGAGTGGGTTGCCATGCCCTTCTCCAGGGAATCTTCCCAACCCAGGCGTCAAACTGGGGTCTCCTGCATTGCAGGCAGATTCTTCATCAGCTGAGCTACGAGAGAAGCACATGAATACTGGATTGGGTAGTCTATCCCTTCTTCAGGGGATCTTCCCGACCAAGGAATCGAACCAGGGTCTTCTGCATTGCAGGCAGATTCTTTATCAGCTGAGCTACCAGGGAAGCCCCCAGTAATCTCCTACTTCTCTTCAAAATTTAGGGTGGGGCTTCCCCAATGGCTCAGCTGGTAAAGAATCCCCCTGCAAGGCAGGACATGCAGAAGATGTGGGTTTGATTCCTGGGTTGGGAAGATTCCCTAGAGTAGGAAATGGCAACCAGCTCCAGTATTCTTGCCTAAAAATTCCATGGACAGAAGAGCCTGGTGGGATATAGTCCACGGGGTTGCAGAGTAGGACATGACTAAGCAAGCAAGAATCCAAACTGACAAGAGTGTTATACTATACATCTGGGCAGAATCTTCAATGTGAAGGGAGTGAATGGGTTTGAGGACATCAAAACCCTAGAAAATAAAGCTAAATTCATTCAGTCACACAAGCATTTCAGCTTTGTATAGACATTCAAAGGTTATTCTTTCATATAGAAATTATTTTAACACAAAGGTAAGTCCTGTCTTACCACTATCTTCATTTTTATAAGACAGTTTTCATGTCAGCACAGAGCACTCTCAAAATCTCCTGAGTCTTTGGAGACTTAGAAGAAAGTCCTAGGAGCTATACCTCACATTCTGCAGTACATTTCTCTACCATAAATTATCTCTATGATGAATTCCTTATTAAGTAAATCCCATTTGAACTGATGCCTGGGAGCTGAGAAACAGACTATCAATCTAACATTCATTATTGAAGATAAATATAGTTTTCATTCTAACTACTGTGCCCAGATGCCTGCTGTGACCATGTACCTGTGACTTTCCACTGTGAAGAGGAAATCAGATCATCTTCAAGAAAAAGGAAATAAAAATTGAGAAGATTCTCCAAAGTGTGTGTGTCCTTGGCATGATTATGATGAACAGCTGAATAGTAATAGCCTGGCATCACATGCTAGGCCCAGCTAAAAATACAGTAGAGACAATGTGGACACAGTTTTCCATTTGTGTGGGTTATTTTGATTTCCCCACAAGTCATTACTAACGTTATAAACAATTTCATTCTATTTAGTTTTACTCTTAATTAAATGCAAAGTGATTAGAAGCATAATGAGAAGTGCATTTTTAGTAGAGTCCGTCACAACACTACTGTTTAAAACTAATTCCTGTGCTTTCCGAGTTCAGAACCTCCTCATTCCTTACCTTATTCATCACCTGAAATAGCTATGGAATATCCTTGTAATTTCCAATCTTTGTCTCTAACTCATTTTTAGACTACTACCAGAGAGTCTAACCTAGACAGTCTCCCTGTGACTTATTTTATAAGAAATTTGTTTATAAACAAGGTCCATAAATTTATTTTGCAAGTAAGTTTCAGGAGCTGGTAGCTGGTAGATAGGCACAGAGAGCAAATGACCAGGGAGGGAAGCAGTAAACCAAAATAGGAGAGATGTAATTAAGGAAAGGCAAGCTGGGAGCAAAACACTAAGCTAATAATTCCTAAATCTAGGAATCCAGAAGCAGAAAACAAGCAAGAAGGCTGAGGATCAAGGTCTGTGAGCAGTTACTGGAGAGCAGGAGGTAAGTGTAATGAATACTCAAGCCAGTTACTATTTATTATACATGCCTGGGGGCTTCCTGGGTGGCTCAGACAGTAAAGAAGCTTCCTGCAATGTGGGAGACCCAAGTTCGATCACTGGGTCAGGAAGATCCCCTAGAGAAAGGAATGGCTACCCACTTCAGTATCCTTGCCTGGAGAATTCCATTGACAGAGGAGCCTGTACGGCTATGAGATCAAGAGAGCTGGACAACACTGAGTGACTAACACTTTCACTTTCTTTCATACACACCTGGCTTTATAGTACTTAGCATGATGTTGAATTAAGGAAAGTCAATTGCATATAAAGGACTAGCAGCACGCAAGATACATTTTTTAAAATATGCCAGTAAGTACATGATTCTTCAGCTTAAAATGTTTAATATTTTGTCATTATCTACCTTCTTGATATAGTGTGTAAGAATCTATCTTATCACCAAACTACCACGACAATACTATTTTCATTAGGGTTCTTCTTCTTGAAGTTCCATATGCTGGTTTGTGGTATTTACCCTGCCTGAAGTATAAGAAAAAAACTGGTCTTCAAATTAAAAGTGCTCACCAAGTGCCTAACAGGATGAATTTAAAAGCCCACATCAAAACATACATTACTGAAATTTCCTGACATTCAGAAAAAAAAAAACAATTCCAGAAATCAATTTTTTCATGCTTCCAAGTGACTGTTTCATAATTTTTCACTCTTCAAAACTTCAAATCCTCTCCCTCGATCTGCATTCACAGATGATGATCTTCCTTCTTTGCCAGGAAAACTGAACCATGTGGGAGAGGGTATGGAGATAAGGTAACCCTCCTACACTGTGGACAGGAATGTAAAGTGGTACAGCCACTCTAGAGAGCAGTATGGAGCTTCCTTAAAAATCTAAAAACAGAATTATCATATGACGTAGCAATCCTACTCCTGAGCTTATATCTGGAGAAAACCATTATTCAAAAAGATACATACAGCTCAATGTTCACTGCAGCACAGTTTTCCAAACCCAGGACATAGAAACAACCTAAATGTCCATCAGTGGAGGAATGGATAAAGATAAGGTACATGTATGCAATGGAATATTATGCAGCCATAAAAAGAATGGATAGCATTTGTAGCAACATGGATGTGCCCAGAGATTATCCCTTGTCTGAAAGAAGTCAGACAGAGAAAGACAAATATCCTATGATATTGTTTACATGTAGAATCTAAAGAAATAGTATAAATTAACCTATTTATAAAACAGAAATAGTCACAGATGTAGAAAACTTGTGGTTACCAGGGGCAAAAGAAGAGAGAAGGATAAACTGGGAGATTGAGATTGATATATATACACTACTATATATTAATGTAAAATGGATAACTAATAAGGACCTATTGTATAGCACAGGGAGCTCTACTCAATACTCTGTAATGACATATATGGAAATAAAATCTAAAAAGGAGTGGATATATGGGTATGTATAACTGACTCACTTTGCTGTACAGCAGAAACTAACACAATATTGCAAATCTACTGTACTGCAATAAAAAATATTTTTAAAAATATAGAAGACAATTTTCAGACTCATTAACCACATCTACTTACTATCAGCATCTATTCCCATAACTTTTGCTTTCTAACCCTTCAGAAAAACAATCAATCTATTTTCTTAACTTAAAACAGTTTCTAGGTTCTTTGTCCCCTTCACTCCTGCATAGTCAAGGACACTGTTCAAATGAGCATGCCTCTTTTTATGATCAGAATTTTCTTCTCTATTTGATCAATCCTATCAGATACAAATATGCTTATATTTTACATCTTAAAAAATCTTCTCTTCACCCTACTTAAGCCTGGAAATATCAACATTTCTTTACTCTTTTTTAAGCAAATCTGCTTATGCCTTGCCTCTTATTCTTTCTGTTTTCCAGTTTTTCCTTCCTATACCAGTGAGACTTTCGCTATCAGAATCTTTCCACCAAAATTACTTTTGTCAAGGACATCAATCATGCCTAGATGCTAAATCCAAAGGTCTAGTCTTAATTCCCTTTTTATTTGATCTGCCAGTGGCATTTAACACAAATCATTAATATTTCTTTCTTCTTGTATTTTGTTCAGTTGGCTTCAGGATACTACACAGTCTTCTATTAACTTCTATTTAGATAATTGTTTCTTTAAAACTCCTTACTCTCCTCCTTTCTTCTAGATCTTTTATTGTTGGCATACCCTGGGACTTAGTCATTTTCTTTCCTCTCTTTTCTGTACATACTTGCCCCCTAGGAGATCTCATTCATCTACATGAAGTAATCTCCAAATTTTTATTTTCTGCCCAGAACCTTTGGTGAATTACATTGATACGTAAAACTGATGATATGACATCTCTAAAAGTGAACTCATTTTCCATTACCTCAAACTACTCCCGTCTACTTTCTTCTCATCTCACTGAATAACACCTCTGAATTTTGAGTTGCTGAGGCCAAAATCTTGGAGTCATCCTTGACTCCTCTCATGTTACACATCCAATCCATCTAGAGATAGTATTGCCATTACTCTTAAATCAGGAATCCAATCAGTAGACACCACCTCCTGATCTACCAAGTCTTATTTTATTTTTGCAATAGCCTCCTTTCTGGCTTCCTTGCTTCGACTTTTGACCTATTTCATCCTATTCTTAATACAGCAACTTTTTAAAATGTAACATACTTTTTACTCTCCTGAAAACCTGGCAATCATTTCTCTCAGACTAAATGCTCAAATCCTTAAAAGGGCCTACAAAGCCCTCCATGGTCTAGCTCCCTGTCACCGCTCTGGTTGCATCACTTAATAGTCTCCCTGGATGACTTCAGCCACATGACATTCATGTTTAAAAATATAGATGTGTATACACATGCTATATAGACTGACAATGAAATTATGCAGAGTAAATGATTGGAAAAAGTTATCTCTTGGGAAAAAGATGGAAGATGAAATAAAATAAAGGTTTGATAGTTGGGAACAAGAGGGGGTAATATACTTAGATGTAATATATATGGCAATACAAAGGGTGGTGATAAAGTTACCTGCATGATGGTGAAGTATCTATATTTTATATGAACTGATACCAATTTAATCCTAATTAGAACCAGGAGAAGGCAATGGCACCCCACTCCAGTACTCTTGCCTGGAAAAATCGCATGGATGGAGGAGCCTGGTGTGCTGCAGTCCATGGGGTCGCTGAGAGTTGGACACGACTCAGTGACTTCACTTTCACTTTTCACTTTCATGCATTGGAGAAGGAAATGGCAACTCACTCTAGTGTCTTGCCTGGAGAATCCCAGGGACAGTAGAGCCTGGTGGGCTGCCATCTATGGTTGCACAGACTTGGACACGACTGAAGTGAGTTAGCAGCAGCAGCAACAGCAGAGCCAGGAGAAATATCAATAACCTCAGATATGCAGATGGCATCACCCTTATGGCAGAAAGTGAAGAGGAACTAAAAAGCTTCTTGATGAAAGTAAAGAGGAGAGTGAAAAAGTTGGCTTAAAACTCAACATTCATATAGATGGAGAAATCATGAGGCTATTGTAAAAAAAAAATCCGAAAACCAGAAACAGGAGGCTTAAGTCCGAATCCTGAAATCATCAGAAAATTCCTGAATACAGGGAACATTATCCAATAGGAGCTCATCAAATGCCTTCATACCTACACTGAAATTGAGCACCACCCAAGGGCCAACAAGTTCCAGAACAAGACATACCATGCAAATTTTCCAGCAACACAAGAACAAGCCCCTGAGCTTCAATATACTGGCAGCTCAAAATACTCCAAAACCACTGACGTCTCATAACCCATTACTAGACACTTCACAGCACTCCAGAGAGAAGAAATCCAGCTCCACCCACCAGAACTCCAACACAAGCCTCCCTAATCAAGAAACTTTGACAAGCCACTGATACAACCCCACACAGTGAGGAAGCTCAATAATAAAGAGAACTCCACAAATTCCCAGAATATAGAAAGGCCACCCCAAACGCAGCAATATAACCAAGATGAAGAGACAGAGGAATACCCAGCAGGTAAAAGAACAGGAGACATGCCCACCAAACCAAACAAAAGAGGAAGAGACAGGGAATCTACCTGAGAAAGAATTCCAAATATTGATAGTGAAAATGATCCAAAATCTTGAAATCAAAATGGAATCACAGATAAATAGCCTGGAGTCAAGGATTGAGAAGATGCAAGAAAGGTTTAACAAGGACCTAGAAGAAATAAAAAAGAGTCAACATATACTGAATAATGCAATAAATGAGATCAGAAACACTCTGGAGGCAACAAATAGTAGAATATCGGAGGCAGAAGATAGGATTAGTGAAATACAAAATAGAATGGTAGAAATAAATGAATCAGCGAGGAAAAAACAAAAACGAATTAAAAGAAATGAGGACAACCTCAGAGACCTCCAAGACAATATGAAACGTTCCAACATTCAAATTATAGGAGTCCCAGAAGAAAAAAAGAAAGACCATGAGAAAATACTTGAGGAGATAATAGTTGAAAATTTCCCTAAAATGGGGAAGGAAATAATCACCCAAGTCCAAGAAACACAGAGAGTGCCAAACAGGATAAACCCAAGGCGAAACACCCCAAGACATATATTAATCAAGCTAACAAAGACCAAACACAAAGAACAAATATTAAAAGCAGCAAGGGAAAAACAACAAATAACACACAAGGGGATCCCCATAAGAATAACTGCAGATCTTTCAATAGAAACTCTTCAGGCTAGGAGGGAATGGCAAGACATACTTAAAGTGATGAAAGATAATAACCTTCAGCCGAGACTACTGTACCCAGCAAGGATCTCATTCAAATATGAAGGAGAAATCAAAAGCTTTACAGACAAGCAAAAGCTGAGAGAATTCAGTACCACTAAACCAGCTCTCCAACAAATGCTAAAGGATAGACTTTAGACAGGAAACACAAAAAGGGCATATAAACCCGAACTCAAAACAATAAAGTAAATGGCAACAGGAGCATACTTATCAATACTTACCTTAAATGTAAATGGGTTGAATGCCCCAACCAAAAGGAAAAGACTGGCTGAATGGATACAAAAACAAGATCCCTATATATGCTGCTTACAAGAGACCCACCTCAAAACAATGGACACATACAGACTGAAAGTGAAGGGCTGGAAAAAGATATTCCATGCAAATAGAGACCAAAAGAAAGCAGGAGTAGCAATACTCATATCCGATGAAATAGACTTTAAAACAAAGGCTGTGAAAAGGGACAAAGAAGGCCACTACATAATGATTAAAGGATCAATCCAAGAAGAAGATATAACAATTATAAATATATATGCACCCAACATAGGAGCACCGCAATATGTAAGACAAATGCTAACAAGCATGAAAGGGGAAATTAATAATAACACAATAATAGTGGGAGACTTTAATACCCCACTCACACCTATGGACAGATCAACTAAACAGAAAATTAACAAAGAAATGTAAACGTTAAATGATACAATAGACCAGTTAGACCTAATTGATATCTATAGGACATTTCACCCCAAAACAATGAATTTCACCTTTTTCTCAAGTGCACACGGAACCTTTTCCAGGACAGATCACATCCTGGGTCATAAATCTAACCTTGATAAATTCAAAAAAATTGAAATTATTCCAAGCATCTTCTCTGACCATAATGCACTAAGGTTAGATCTCAATTACAGGAGAAAAACTATTAAAAATTCCAACATTTGGAGGCTGAATAACACCCTTCTGAATAATCAACAAATCACAGAAGAAATCAAAAAGAAATAAAATCATGCATAGAAATGAACGAAAATGAAAACACAATGACACAAAACCTGTGGGATACTATAAAAGCAGTTCTAAGAGGAAAGTTCATAGCAATACAGGCATACCTCAAGAAACAAGAAAAAAGTCAAATAAATAGCCTAACTCTACACCTAAAGCAACTAGAAAAGGAAGAAACGGAGAACCCCAGAGTTAGTAGAAGGAAAGAAATCCTAAAAATTAGGGCAGAAATAAATGCAAAAGAAACAAAAGAGACCATAGCAAAAATCAGCAAAGCAAACAGCTGGTTCTTTGAAAGGATAAATAAAACTGACAAACCATTAGCCAGACTCATCAAGAAACAAAGAGAAAAAAATCAAATCAATAAAATTAGAAATGAAAATGGAGAGATCACGACAGACAACACAGAAATACAAAGAATCATAAGAGACTACTATCAGCAATTATATGCCAATAATATGGACAATATGGAAGAAACAGAAAATTTCTTAGAAAAGCACAACTTTCCAAAACTGAACCAGGAAGAAATAGAAAATCTTAACAGACCCATTACAAGCATGGAAATTGAAACTGTAATCAGAAATCTTCCAGCAAACAAAAGCCCAGGTCCAGACGGCTTCACAGCTGAATTCTACCAAAAATTTCGAGAAGAGCTAACACCTATCTTACTGAAACTATTCCAGAAAATTGCAGAGGAAGGTAAACTTCCAAACTCATTCTATGAGGCCACAATCACCCTAATACCAAAACCTGACAAAGACGCCACAAAAAAGAAAACTACAGGCCAATATCACTGATGAACATAGATGCAAAAATCCTTAACAAAATCCTAGCAATCAGAATCCAGCAACACATTAAAAGATCATACACTATGACCAAGTGGGCTTTATCCCAGGGATGCAAGGATTCTTCAATATCAGCAAATCAATCAATGTAATTCACCACATTAACAAATTGAAAAATAAAAGTCATATGATTATCTCAATAGATGCAGAGAAGGCCTTTGACAAAATTCAACATCCATTTATGATAAAAACTCTCCAGAAAGCAGGAATAGGAGGAACGTACCTCAACATAATAAAAGCTATATATGAGAAACCCACAGCAAACATTATCCTCAATGGTGAAAAATTGAAAGCATTTCCCCTAAAGTCGGGAACAAGACAAGGGTGTCCACTTTCACCATTACTATTCAATATAGTTCTGGAAGTTTTGGCCACACAAATCAGAGCAGAAAAAGAAATAAAAGGAATCCAAACTGGACAAGAAGAAGTAAAACTCTCACTGTTTGCACATGACATGATCCTCTACATAGAAAATCCTAAAGACTCCACCAGAAACCTACTAGAGCTAATCAATGAATATAGCAAAGTCGCAGGATATAAAATCAACACTCAGAAATCCCTTGCATTCCTATACACTAATAATGAGAAAGTAGAAAAAGAAGTTAAGGAAACAATTCCATTCACCATTGCAACCAAAAGAATAAAATACTTAGGAATATACCTACCTAAAGAAACTAAAGACCTATATATCGAAAACTATAAAACACTGATGAAAGAAATCAAAGAGGACACTAATAGATGGAGAAATATACCATGCTCATGGGTCGGAAGAGTCAATATAGTGAAAATGAGTATACTACCCAAAGCAATCTACAGATTCAATGCAATTCCTATCAAGCTACCAGCAGTATTTTTCACAAAACTGGATCAAATAATCTCAAGATTTGTATGGAAATACAAAAAAATCCTCGAATAGCAAAAGCAATCTTGAGAAAGAAGAATGGAACTGGAGGAATCAACTTCCCTGACTTCAGGCTCTACTACAAAGCCACAGTCATTAACAGTATGGTACTGACACTAAGACAGAAATGGAACAAAATAGAAAGCCCTGAGATAAACCCACACACCTATGGACACCTTATCTTCGACAAAGGAGGCAAGAATATACAATGGAGTAAAGACAGTCTCTTTAACAGGTGGTGCTGGGAAAACTGGTCAACCACTTGTAAAAGAATGAAACTAGACCTCTTTCTAACACCACACACAAAAATAAACTCAAAATGGATTAAAGATCTAAACGTAAGACCAGAAACTATAAAACTCCTAGAGGAGAACATAGGCAAAACACTCTCCAACATAAATCACAGCAGGATCCTCTATGATCCACCTCCCAGTATAATGGAAATAAAAGCAAAAATAAACAAATGGGATCTAATTAAAATTAAAAGCTTCTGCACAACAAAGGAAACTATAAGCAAGGTGAAAAGACAGCCTTCTGAATGGGAGAAAACAATAGCAAATGAAACAACTGACAAACAACTAATCTCAAAGATATACAAGCAACTTATGCAGCTCAACTCCAGAAAAATAAACGATCCAATCAAAAAATGGGCCAAAGAACTAAATAGGCATTTCTCCAAAGAAGACATGCGGATGGCTAACAAACACATGAAAAGATGCTCAACATCACTCATTATCAGAGAAATGCAAATCAAGACCACAATGAGGTACCATTTCACACCAGTCAGAATGGCTGTGATCCAAAAGTCTACAAGCAATAAATGCTGGAAAGGATGTGGAGAAAAGGGAACCCTCTTACACTGCTTGTGGGAATGCAAACTAGTACAGCTACTATGGAAAACAGTGTGGAGATTCCTTTAAAAATTGCAAATAGAACTGCCTTATGACCCAGCAATCCCCCTGCTGGGCATACACACCAAGGAAACCAGAATTGAAAGAGACACATGTACTCCAATGTTCATTGCAGCACTTTTTATAATTGCCAGGACATGGAAACAACCTAGATGTCCATCAGCAGATGAATGGATAAGAAAACTGTGGTACATTTACACAACGGAGTATTACTCAGCCCTTAAAAAGAATAAATTTGACTCAGTTCTAATGAGATGGATGAAACTGGAACTGATTATACAGAGTGAAGTAAGCCAGAAAGAAAAACACCAATACAGTATACTGACACATATATATGGAATTTAGAAAGATAGTAATGATGACCCTGTATGTGAGACAACAAAAGAGACACAGAGGTATAGAATGGACTTTTGGACTCTGAGGGAGAGGGAGAGGGTGGGATGATTTGGGAAAATGGCATTGAAATAGGTATACTATCATATAAGAAACGAAGTGCCAGTCTATGTTCAATGCAGGATGCAGGATGCTTGGGGCTGGTGCACGGAATGATCCAGGGAGATGATGTGGGGTGGGAGGTTAGAGGGGGCTTTGACTTTGGGAGATCGTGTACACCTGTGGCTGATTCGTGTCAATGTATGGTAAAGCAAATACAGTATTGTAACGTAGAATAAAGTATTTTAAAAATTTTAATATAATAGAAGCACATAAATCACTTTAAGTTATTTTGAAAATTAACCATATATTTTTGCCTGTGTTACAAGAATTTTGGAGATTTTTATTTATTCTTCCTGTTTAGTGCATTTAGTGCATTTCTAAATTTAAAAAAATTTTAAAGATGTATGCAATTTAGCAACCTAAAAAAAAAGCTCAACATTCAGAAAACGAAGATCATGGCATTCAGTCCCATCACTTCAAGAGAAATAGATGGGGAAACAGTGGAAACAGTGTCAGATTTTATTTTTTTAGGCTCCAAAATCACTGCAGATGGTGACTGCAGCCATGAAATTAAAAGACGCTTACTCCTTGGAAGAAAAGTTATGACCAATCTAGAGAGCATATTCAAAAGCAGAGACATTACTTTGCCGACTAAGGTCTGTCTAGTCAAGGATATGGTTTTTCCAGTGGTCATGTATAGATGTTGAGAGTTGGACTGTAAAGAAAGCTGAGCACCAAAGAATTGATGCATTTGAACTGTGGTGTTGGAGAAGACTCTTGAGAGTCCCATGGACTGCAAGGAGATCCAACCAGTCCATTCTGAAGGAGATCAGCCCTGGGATTTCTTTGGAAGGAATGATGCTAAAGCTGAAACTCCAGTACTTTGGCCACCTCATGCGAAGAGTTAACTCAATGGAAAAGACTTTGATGCTGGGAGGGATTGGGGGCAGGACGAGAAGGGGGACAACAGAGGATGAGATGGCTGGATGGCATCATGGACTCGATGGACGTGAGTCTGAGTGAACTCCGGGAGTTGGTGATGGACAGGGAGGCCTGGTGTGCTGCGATTCATGGGGTCGCAAAGAGTCGGACATGACTGAGAGACTGAACTGAAGACTATAATAATTTACCCATATATAGTTACTAGAGCAACTATGAAAACAAAACACTATAGCCAAAAGCTAATAGACATTTTTAACTGGAAAACAAAAAGTATTGAAAAAATCTAAATGAAAGTAGAAGGAAGGGACAGAAAAAAATAGTGAAAAGCATATTAGTTAATGAAATAATGTATAAAAATCTTATCATAATAACAGCAAATGTTACTTGTCTAAACCCTAGTTAAAAGGCAGAGACTACCAACATGAATGAAAAAATAAGATTTGAATCCACAAATTTGTAGGAACTAAACAACACTCTTTTGAACAACCAGTAGGCCAGGCAAACAAAGGGGAAATTTAAACATATCTTTAAACAAATATAAAGAGAAATACAACATACCAAAACCTATAAGATACTGCAAAATTAACTGAGAGGGAAGTTTATACCAATAAATGCATATTAAGAAATTAGATCTCAAAGAACCTAACTTTACAAAGAACAAGTAGAAAAAAGGACAACTTAAGCCCAAAGTTAGCAGATAGAAGACAATAATAAAGGGAAGAGCAGAAACAAATGAAATAGAAACCAGAAAAACAAAGAAAGGATTAACAAAATTAAGAGCTGCTTGATTTTTTTTTTAAGAAAAAGAAGACTGAGAACCATTTAGCTAGACTAACAAAGAAAAAAAGACAGAAGATTCAAAATCAGATAGGAGAGGAGACATTATAACTGATGTTGAAGAAATACATAGGGTGATAGAAACTGTCATGAAGAATTACATGCCAGTACATTAGATAACACAGTGGAAATGGATATATTCCTAGGAATGTAACATACCAAGACTGAACCAGGAAAAAGTAGAAAATCTGAACAGACCAACAATCAGTTGAAGCATCACTAGTAAATTCTAGCAAATAGTTAAATAATATGTATAAATACTTCTCAAACTATTCCTAAAAATGGAAAATTTAAAAAAAAAAAGATCTGATTTAATGCCACCTACAAGAAGCACCCTGTAAGTATGAAGACTGACAAACTGATTTCAAAAAAAGATATATGATACAAACAGTAAGCCTAAGAACTATAAACCGGTTACTATAACACAGACTTTAGAAAAGTAGTTAAAACAAAGATAAAGAAGGATGTTTTACAATGATGAAAGGGACAATTCATCAAGAAGAAATAAAATTTATAAATTTGCACATTTATATGGTAAATGTGAATCTATCTGGTGTGTTAGAAAATAATATTCATTAATTGTCATAAAACAATATGCTAAGAAGAATTAGAATGATATGGAGCATAGTCACTCACCACAAGAAAGTCAAATTAGAAACTGTTAATAAGAAAACATCTAAGGAAAATAGTCGTTAGGCCTCTGTAATTGCAAAGAAGTGCTGTCACTAAGAACAGAGAAATAAGCACAAGAACATAGTCAACAGTCTGCCACAAATGGCAACAACCAGCATACTGAGAAATAAAATAAATCAAGTGTTTATTTATGGTCTTTCCAGTAGTCATGTATGGATGTGAGAGCTAGACCATAAAGAAGGCTGAGTGCCAAAGAATTGATGCTTTCAAATTGTGGTGCTGGAGAAGACTCTTGAGAGTCCCAAGGAAAGCAAGGAGATCAAATCAATCAATCTTAAAAGAAATCAACCCTGAATAATCATTGGAAGGACTGATACTGAAGCTGAAGCTCCAATACTAGGGGCCACCTGGTATGAAGAGCCAACTCGTTAGAAAAGACCCTGATGCTGGGTAAGATTGAAGGCAGAAGAAGAGGGCAACAGAGGATGAGATGGGTGGGTGACATCACCAATTCAATGGACATGAACTTGGGCAAACTCTAGGAGATGGTGAGGGACAGGGAACCCAGGCATGCTATAGTCTATGGGGTCACAAAGAGTTGGACATGACTTAGCAACTTACTAACAACAGAGAAGATAAAATATTTAGAAGGCTATTTGTACAGTTGAAGAAAATATACTCTTAACTTTAGAGCTTCAGGGGCGTCCCTGGTGTCTTAGATGGTAAAGAATCTGCCAATAATGCAGGAGACCTGGGTTCCATCCCTGGGTCAGGAAGTTCCCATGAGAGGAAATGGCAGCATACTCCATTCTTGCCTGGAGAATTCCATGGACAGAGGAGCCCCAAGGGCTACAGCCCATGGTGTCGCAGAGTTGGACACAACTGAGCAACTAACATTTTCACTTTCATAGAGCTTCAAGCAGATTTAAAGTTTTGATTCCTTTCAGTAGAAAATTTTCTATGTTGAAACAACTTTTTGACCCCTTTCTTAATCTTTTCAAAAAGGAAAATGTAATTAATAATGATCAAGTATATAATGGGAAGGAAAAGGTGAAACTATAAAAAATGTATGCCTTTGGAATAAATGTTCCTAATTACTCAATTTGTTTGTCAACTCAGCCTCCAAATTCCTCAAAATAATTATTCTTAAAAATGTACTCTGTACTCAAACATAAATTTATCAAGTATCAAATTTACTCAAGTAATAAAGTTGCCACTTCATGTGAACACTTCAGTTCACTTCAGTTGTTCAGTCATGTCCGACTCTTTGTGACCCCCAGAAACTGAAGAACACAAGCCCTCTGTGTCCATCAGCAATGCCTGGAGTTTACTCAAACTCATGTCCATTGAATCCGTGATGCCATCCAACAATCTCATCCTCAGTCATCCCCTTCTCCCACCGCCTTCAACCTTTTTCAGCATCAGGGACTTTTCCAATGAGTCAGTTATTCACATCAAGTTGCCAAAGTATTGGAGTTTCAGCTTCAGCATGAGTCTTTCCAATGATTATTCAGGACTGATTTCCTTTAGGATGGACTGGTTGGATCTCCTTGCAGTCCAAGGGATTCTCAAGAGTCTTCTCCAACACCACAGTTCAAAAGCATCAATTCTTCAGTGCTTAGCTTTCTTTATAGTCCAACTCTCACATCCAAACATGATTACTGCAAAAACCATAGCTTTGACTAGACGGACCTTTGTTGGCAAAGTAATGTCTCTGCTTTTTAACATACTGTCTGGGTTGGTCATAAATTTTCTTCCAAGGACCAAGTGTCTTTAATTTCATGGCTGCAGTCACCATCTGCAGTGATTTTGGAGCCCAAAAAGTCTGACATTGTTTCCATTGTTCCCCCATCTATATGCCATGAAGTGATGGGACCAGATGCCATGATCTTAGTTTTCTGAATATTTAGCTTTAAGCCAACTTTTTCACTCTGCACTTTCACTTTCATCAAGAGGCTCTTCAGTTCTTCACTTTCTGCCATAACAGTGGTGTCATCTGCATATCTGAGTTTATTGATATTTCTCCCAGCAATCTTGATTCCAGCTTGTGCTTCTTCCAGTCCAGCATTTCTCATGACGTACTTTGCATATAAGTTAAATAAACACAGTGACAATATACAGCCTTGAAGTAGTCCTTTCCTGATTTGGAACCAGTCTGCTGTTCCATGTTTATTTCTAACCATTGCTTCCTGACCTGCATATACAGATTTCACAGGAGTTAGGTCCTGTGGCTTGGTATTCCCATCTCTCTAAGAGTTTTTCACAGTTTGTGGTGATCCACACAGTCAAAGGCTTTGGCATAGTCTATAAAGCAGAAATAGATGTTTTTCTGGAACTCTCTTGCTTTTTCCATGATCCAGCAAATGTTGACAATTTGATCTCTGGTTCCTCTGCATTTTCAAAAACCACCTTGAACATCAGGAAGTTCATGGTTCATGTATTGCTGAAGCCTGGCTTGGAGAATTTTGAGCATTACTTTACTAGTATGTGAGATGAGTGCAACTGTGTGGTAGTCTGAGCATTTTTGGCATTGCCTTTCTTTGGAATTGGAATGAAAAGTGACTTTTTGCAGTCCTGTGGCCACTGCTGAGTTTTCCAAATTTGCTGGCATAATGAGTGCACCACTTTCACAGCATCAACTTTTATGATTTGAAATAGCTCAACTGGAATTTCATCACCTCCACTAGCTTTGTTCGTAGTGATGCTTTCTAAGGCCCACTTGACTTCACATTCCAAGATGTCTGGCTCTAGGTGAGTGATCACACCATAGTGATCATCTGGGTTGTAAAGATCTTTTTGTACAGTTCTTCTGTGTATTTTGCCACCTCTTAATATCTTCTGCTTCTGTTAGATCCATACCATTTATGGAGCCCATCTTTGCATGAAATGTTCCCTTAGTATATCTAATTTTCTTAAAGAGATCTCTAGTCTTTCCTATCCTGCTGTTTTCATCTATTTCTTTGCACTGATCACTGAGGAAGACTTTCTTATCTCTCCTTGCTATTCTCTGGAACTCTGCATTCAAATGGTATATCTTTCCTTTTCTCCTTTGCTTTTCACTCTCTTCTTTTCACAGCTATTTGTAAGGCCTCCTCAGACAGCCATTTTGCTTTATTGCATTTCTTTTTCTTGGGGATGCTCTTGGTCCCTGTCTCCTGTACAATGTCATGAACCTCTGTCCATAGTTCTTTAGGCACTCTATCAGATCTAATATCTTGAATCTATTTCTCACTTCCACTGTATAATCATAAGGGATTTGATTTAGGTCATACCTAAATGGTCTAGTGGTTTTCCCTACGTTCTTCAATTTAAGTCTGAATTTGGCAATAAAGAGTTCATGACCTGAGCCACAGTCAGCTCCTGGTCTTGCTTTTGTTGCCTGTATAGAGTTTCTCCATCTTTGGCTGCAAATAATGTAATCAATTTGATTTTGGTATTGACCATCTAGTGATGTCCATGTGTAGAGTCTTCTCTTGTGTTGCTGGAAGAGGGTGTTTGCTATGACCAGTGTGTTCTCTTGATAAAACTCTATTAGCCTTTGCCCTGCTTCATTCTGTACTCCAAGGCCAAATTTGCCTGTTACTCCAGGTGTTTCTCGATTTACTATTTTTGCATCCCAGACCCCTATAAAGAAAAGGACATATTTTGGGGGTGTTAGTTCCAGAAGGTCTTGTAGGTCTTCATAGAACCATTCAAATTCAGCTTCTTCACCATTATTGGTTGAGCATAGACTTGGATTATCATGATATTGAATGGTCTGACTTGGTAATGAACAGAGATCATTCTGTCGTTTTTGAGATTGCATCCAAGTACTGCATTTTAGACTCTTTTGTTGACCATGATGGCTACTCCATTTCTTCTGAGGGATTCTTGCCCACAGTAGTAGATATAATGGTCATTGAGTATAATTCACCCATTCCAGTCCATTTTAGTTCGCTGATTCCTAAAATGTTGATGTTCACTCTTGCCATCTCCTTTTTGATCACTTACAATTTGCCTTGATTCATGAACCTAACATTCTAGGTTTTTATGCAGTATTGCTCTTTACAGCTTGGACTTTGCTTCTATTACCAGTCCCATCCACAGCTGTGTGTTGTTTTTGCTTTGGCTCCATCTCTTCATTCTTTCCTGAGTAATTTCTCCACTGATCTCCAGTGGCATATAGGGTACCTACTGACCTTGGGAGTTCATCCTTCAGTTCACCCTTCATCCCTATCTTTTTGCCTTTTCATATTGTTCATGCAGTTCTAAAGGCAAGAATACTGAAGTGGTTTGCCATTCCCTTCTCCAGTGGACCTCATTTTGTCAGAACTCTCCACCAAGACCCGTCGTCTTGGGTGGCCCTACATGGCATGGCTAATAGTTCCATTTAGTTAGACAAGGCTGTGGTCTATGTGATCAGATTGGTTAGTTTTCTATGACTGTGGTTTTCAGTCTATCTTCCCTCTGATGGAGAAGGATAAGATTCTTATGGAAACTTCCTGCTGGGAGAGACTGACTAAGGGGAAACTGGGTCTTTTTCTGATGGGCAGGGCCATGCTCAATAAATCTTTAATCCAATTTCCTGTTGATAGGTGGAGCTGCGTTACCTCTCTGTTATTTACCTGGATCCAAACTATGGTGGAGGTAATGAAGATAATGGGGACCTCCTTCAAAAGGTCCCATGAATGTACTGCTACACTCAGCGCCCCCAACCCTGCAGCAGGCCACCATCAACCCACGCCTCCCCTGGATACTCCTGGACACTCCAGGGCAAGTTTGGGTCAGTCTCTTGTGGGGTCACTGCTCCTTTCTCCTGGGTCCTGGTGCACACAAGGTTCTGTTTGTGCCCTTCAAGCACTTAGATCAGGAATAAAACTACCCATTTTGTCCTCCCTGTGACTTTCTTGGTCCTCCTAAAATCATTTCACAGTGTTCCTGACATCACACTATGGTCCAGATGAATCTGGGAAACGGATAGCTAAACAGTTTCACAGAGGAACCAACTTAAACTAATAAATTCTAACTTGTGGACCACATCAGACATACAGTTATTAGTCAGGCATAATGCAATCAGGATGGGTTTCTTCATTCTCTGAGATATTTTACTACCTAGATTTTACCAAGCTTGATTAATCAGAAAAGGAAAAAGAGACCCTCACAAATGTCAACATTATACAAGATCAAGTTCAGTAACAAAACCTTAGAGAAGTGAAGCTAAACAGTAACTTGCATAGCCATAATCCAAAAACCTGTTGTTTTGTTAATGTTTTGTTTTCAGATGAGCAAAATGAGATTCAGAGAGCTAGAATAACAAGCAAAGTCACACAGCTAACTGTATCTGAACTGGATTCCATAGGAATTTTAGGAGGCAATTGTCTGTGCTTAAACTTAGAAATCATCAGTTGATCTTTGTTAGCATCTTTCTCTGTTTTGATATTGACACACATTGCTATGTTTAAGCGGCTCCCCTGCACATTTTTATTTCTAGTTTCCTTCAAGGAAACAAGTTCAGTTCAGTCGCTCAGTCGTGTCTGACTCTTTGCGACTCCATGAATCGCAACACACTAGGCCTCCCTGTCCATCACTATCTCCTGGAGTTCACTCAGACTCACGTTCATCGAGTCCGTGATGCCACCCAGCCATCTCATCCTCTGTTGTCCCCTTCTCCTCCTGCCCCCAATCCCTACCAGCATCAGAGTCTTTGCCAATGAGTCAACTCTTCCCATGAGGTGGCCAAAGTACTGGAGTTTCAGCTTTAGCACCATTCCTTCCAAAGAAATCCCAGGGTAGATCTCCTTCAGAATGGACTGGTTGGATCTCCTTGCAGTCGATGGGACTCTCAAGAGTCTTCTCCAACACCACAGTTCAAAAGTATCAATTCTTCAGCGCTCAGCTTTCCTCACAGTCCAACTCTCACATCCATACATGACCACTGGAAAAACCATAGCCTTGACTACACTGACCTTAGTCGGCAAAGTAATGTCTCTGCTTTTGAATATACTATCTAGGTTGGTCACAACTTTTCTTCCAAGGAGTAAATGTCCTTTAACTTCATGGCTGCCGTCACCATCTGCAGTGATTTTGGAGCCCAAAAATTAAGTCTGACACTGTTTCCACTGTTTCCCCATCTATTTCCCATGAAGTGATGGGACCGGATGCCATGATATTCATTTTCTGAATGTTGAGCTTTAAGCCAGCTCTTTTGCTTTCCTCTTCACTTTCATCAAGAGGCTTTTTAGTTCCTCTTCACTTTCTGCCATAAGGGTGGTGTTATCTGCATATCTGAGGTTATTGATATTTCTTCCGGCAATCTTGATTCCAGCTTGTGTTTCTTACAGTCCAGCATTTCTCATGATGTACTCTGCATAGAAGTTAAATAAGCAGGGTGACAATATACGGCCTTGATGTACTCCTTTTCCTATTTGGAACCAGTCTGTTGTTCCATGTCCAGTTCTAACTGTTGCTTCTTGACCTGCATACAGATTTCTCAAGAGGCAGGTTAGGTGGTCTGGTATTCCCATCTCTTATAGAATTTTCCACAGTTTATTGTGATCCACACAGTCAAAGGCTTTGGCATAGTCAATAAAGCAGAAATAGATGTTTTTCTGGAACTCTTTTGCTTTTTCCATGATCCAGCAGATGTTGGCTTTTTGATCTATGGTCCCTTTGCCTTTTCTAAAACCAGCTTGAACATCACAGAGTTCACGGTTCACATATTGCTGAAGCCTGGCTTGGAGAATTTTGAGTATTACTTTACCAGTATGTGGGATGAGTGCAATTGTACAGTAGTTTGAGCATTCTTTGGCATTGCCTTTCTTTGGAATTGGAATGAAAACTGACATTTTCCAGTCCTGTGGCCACTGCTGAGTTTTCCATATTTGCTGGCATATTGAGTGCAGCACTTTCACAGCATCATCTTTCAGGATTTGAAACAGCTCAACTGGAATTCCATAACTTCCACTAGTTTTGTTTGTAGTGATGCTTTCTAAGGCCCATTTGACTTCACATTCCAAGATGTCTGGCTCTAGATTAGTGATCACACCATCATGATTATCTGGGTCGTGAAGATCTTTTTGTATAGTTCTTCCATGTATTCTTGCCACCTCTTCTTAATATCTTCTGCTTCTGTTAGGTCCATACCATTTCTGTCCTTTATTGAGCCCATCTTTGCATGAAATGTCCCCTTGGTATGTCTTATTTTCTTGAAGAGATCTCTAGTCTTTCCCATTCTGTTGTTTTCCTCTATTTCTTTGCATTGATCGCTGAAGAAGGCTTTCTTATCTCTTTTTGCTATTCTTTGGAACTCTGCATTCAGATGCTTATATCTTTCCTTTTCTCCTTTGCTTTTCGTCTCTCTTCTTTTCACAGCTATTTGTAAGGCATCCCCAGACAGCCATTTTGTTTTTTTTTCCATTTCTTTTCCATGGGCATGGTCTTGATCCCTGTCTCCTGTAGAACGTCACGAACCTCCATCCATAGTTCATCAGGCACTCTATCTATCAGATCTAGGCCCTTAAATCTATTTCTCACTTCCACTGTATAATCATAAGGGATTTGATTTAGGTCATACCTGAATGGTCTAGCGGTTTTCCTTACTTTCTTCAATTAAACAAAAATGCTCTATATTTTGGGGGGAGTTTATTACAGTTGGCATAGGGGGAAATGTAATTTGGTCAGAGCAGAACTTACTACTAAATTAGTGATGGTGAAATTTGAAGATTAAAAATAAATATTCTGACTCTGGAATTTGCCCTAGACTTTGATAACTGCCAGAAAAATTGGAATCAGGGACTCCAGTGCCTGTGCAGCTGTGTAACTACAGGGTATGTGTTCAGGTGGGGGCAGCTGGCTCTTATTTTCCTAAGAATTCCTCTTTCCTTGGATGCTAGGACTGCCTCAGATTCTCTGCATTATCTCAGAACTGAGGTTACTGACCTTGCACCTCCTGAAAAACGGAGAGAGTGACAAAGTCTTTGTAAGCTGAAGTCCAGTTCAGCTGGCATGTGGCACCTGCTGCTTCTGCCTACAGGGTGTGACCTCTGACCTCTCCTGCAAAGAGTTCCTAACCAGTGCAGTGCTCACCAATTAGCCTCTGCCTAAAATCTCTGTCTGATCTTTTCCAGGAAATGTCCTCTCTGTTTCTGGAAAGTGTTCTGGGAAATACAATACAATTCAAGTGATATCAGTCCTTTGCATTTAATTATAAATGTATCCCTAGATGTTCTTAAAGCTGAATTTAAAGGTGATATCACAAGGAGGTCAGGGGTTTCTCCAGTGACCATCAAGGTATCATTCCAAGAAGGAATAAAAAGAAAATACATGTTAAGGCTGAAGGGCACAATGAATAATTCTACTATTTTAAATTTAATTTTAATAATAATTAAAGTAAAAATAGTAGAATAGACAGACATAAGTAGTTGTAAGAAACTAATGTCTCAGTTATATACACTTGAATCCCTATGATTAGTTCTCTGTGTATATAACATATTTGTTTTTCTGAGACACAGTTGAAGTTTTTGCAATGTCTGAGAAAAATATATAAATTTAATTTTTTTTTACTTTTTTTTTTTTTTAGGAGTTTACTACTGCTGAAGAAAAACAATAGTTTACTACTGTTACCTAGTGACAGATTAGGATAATCAAATGAGACTAAATTATCAAAATTTCCTAACTATTGTAGCCAGGTATACAAAACTATTAGAAGCCCTACAGATTAACTAAGTGTTCTTAAATCAGTTATGCACAGGGGAATTAGGGTAAAGATTTATAGTAATGTGATTCAAGCATTTGGTATCATTGATTTTCTTAAAGTCAGATACATCTGTATATTGCATTATATATATTACATATAGGTTAACCTCAGAAGCTTACCCTATTTAAGAATTACCACTTCAACTTCTCTTATCTCTGCATTGAAATAGCACCTTGTCTAATTCAGTTGACTGCAATGACCTCCCAGTTAACTTGAAGTCAAAGCCAAAGTCCCTCCTGTGGTTTTCAAAATCCAGCATAAACGGGTCCCCTGTAACCTTTCACACATCTTCTCTCACTGTTACCCTGGATCACTCTGATCTAGGCATACTGGTCAACTTGTTGTCCCTTGAATAGACCATGTATGCTCCCACCCTAGAACTTTTATTCTAACTGTATCTACTTCAGGAATTCTATTTCTACAAATGCTCTCTTAAACCAAAACCAAACAAGGATACTTCAAGAACAGAAACTTACAATATCCCTAAAGATTATAGATGCGAAAATCCTTAACAACATTTGATTTTCATATACAAAAAAATGACAGAATAAATTTTATGTATTATTTATGGTATGTTTTGACTTTTATAATGAATGTGTATTTTTGAAATTTTTCCCACAGTCAATAAAAAGTGCATCTTAAAGAGAAAGAAATATAGACAAGGTAAGTATGTCTGTGTATGTGGGGGGGCAGTAGAGAAGGATTCACTTATATCATTAAACCACTAATAACCTTTAACACCTTAGTTTGGTTTCATATCACTGGATTCATTGTGTTAATATATGAGAGTCTGATAACAGTTGGATGACTTCCCACTTTTCACTTGAATAAATACTTTAAACATAACTCCTGCTTTTGGGGAACTTTCATACTGGTGAATGGAAGCAGAAGATAAACAGGAAAATAAATACCATATTAAGAAATGATGCATATTATAAAGAAAAATGAAACAGTTTAGAGGTGAGGAGAATGATAGGCAGAGGTAGAGTGGTGGGAAGGCAGAATTTTATCCAGGATAGTCATGATACAGATGGTCAAAGATTTTTATAAGTGACATCAAAGCAGAGACCTGAAGGCAGTAATGAGTCAAGGCATGAAGATACTGTGGGAAGAGCTTTCCAGGCAAATGGAAAAGAAAATCCTGATCCATCAGCATGGCATCGGGTGCCTATTTTTTCAGGGGTCTGCCAACACTGGGTGTTTGCAGTCTGACCAGTCTGTTAGCTATATCTAAGTTTTAATGGGCTTCCCTGGTGGCTCAGCTAGTAAAGAATTTGCTTGCAATGAGGGAGACCTGGGTTCGAACCCTGGGTTGGAAAGAGCCCCTGGAGAAGGGAACAGCTACCCACTCCAGTGTTCTTGCCTGGAGAATTCCATGGACAGAGGTCTTATTTGCCTTCCTCTTTAATTTTCATTTGAAGTATTGAGCCAAAAATTAGAAAAATTTCCCCAAAATAAAAATAAATAAATAAACAGGGCCTCTCTGGTGGTCCAGTGTTTGAGAGCATGCCTGCCAATGCAGGGAGCAAGGGTTCAAGCCCATGTCTGGGAGGATTCCACATGCCCATGCCGCAAGGCACATAACCACTGAGCTTGCTCTCTAGAGCCCATGAGTCACAGGTACTGAAGCCAGCATGATGAGAAGCAGTGCTCCACAACAAGGAAAGTCACCGCAGTGAGAAGCCCAGCACTACAAGGCAGAGTAGGCTGTGCTCACTGCAGCTAGAGAAAGCCTATACACAGCACTGAAGACCTGCTGCGGCCAAACCTAAAAACAGGAATAAGACTTAGAAAATTGTCTAGATATTCTTCTTTACTGGATAAGGCAACAAACGACCAAACATGCACACAACAAAATAGAAAAAGATTATGAGCAACTTTCCTAGATGCATTTTGTTTTCTTTAAAAATAAAAGTACCAATATGTATCTGTAGTGCTAAGAACCATGTGTGTGGTACATTTTGTCTAGAGAAGAAGCTGAAAATACTTAGTATTTATTGATTATTTATCACATGTCAAGTACTGCTCTAAAGCTGCAGTTAGATAAGGTAGCCACTAGCAATACATATTAATAACTATTTAAATACAATTAAATTAAATTAAAATATGAATTCAGTTACACAGATAGATTAGCCACATTTTAAGGGTTCAATAACTGCACGTAGCTAATGGCTAAAATATAGAGCAATTTCGTCATCACAGAAAGGTCTAGAGTAACCATTTAAATTCTTTCAACATCCGTAAAGCATAGTTATTAGTTTTATTCTTATTTTATAGATGAGAAAAATGAGCCAGAGAAGTTAAATGGCTTGCTCAATAACTATTACACACCCAAGGGAATTTAGACAATTAATCTACCTATCTTTTTCCAGAAATAAAGTAAGCCAATACCCAAACACTTGTACTGAATTTTACATGCACAGGAATTTTACCACCATAAAAGAAGAGTAGTTAGAGTTTCTCAAATATGACACAAAATCACCTTCTAACATTGCTTCATGCTGTTTCAAACCCAATCTTGAAAAACACAAATATGCAGTGAAATGTTGCCTAATAAATGGAAGAGGTGAGGATGCTTAATCATGTATTATACTGTGGCAGTAACTAGAGATTAATGTAATTTATAACAGATTTAGAATAGATAGACTGCAATGTAACAAAAATGTTACTTTGCTGATAGCCTTAGGATCTGATTTTAGTATGCAGCAATGAGGAAAAGGTATTCCATAGGGTAAGAATGCAGGGAAGGCTGGACCATAAGGAGTGGACATGGCTATCATACAATATGGGTGAAATGAAGTAGTGAGAAATGAGCTCAAACTTGATTAGACATGACACATGGTGAATCTGGAATGTATAAAGCAGATACTGCGAGCTACCTTACCTCATCTGCATGATTCAGTGATATTAATCCTATCCCCAACCCCAAGGCTAGTAACCCTGCTGCTGCTGCTAAGTCGTTTCAGCCGTGTCCGACTCTGTGCGACCCCATAGATGGCAGCCCACCAGGCGCCCCCCGTCCCTGGGATTCTCCAGGCAAGAATACTGGAGTGGGTTGCCATTTCCTTGTCCAATGCATGAAAGTGAAAAGTGAAAGTGAAGTCGTTCAGTGGTGTCCGACTCTTAGCGACCCCATGGACTGCAGCCCACCAGGCTCCTCTGTCCATGGGATTTTCCAGGCAAGAGTGCTGGAGTGGGGGTGCCATTGCCTTCTCCGCATAGTAACCCTATCCTCCCTTAATTAGGAGTCGGTTTAGAAGAAGCACACGGCCCATCAGATGAAAGGGTTGTCTGCTTATGGGCCTGCTAGCAAATGTCACTTTGTTCTTATGCTTTAGAAATGGTCCCTCTATTTTCAATGTTGGTTCTGCCTGTGATTCTTGAAACTTATATAGCTGTCTTGTCATCAACCTTTAGATGAAGCAAACAAGAGGAAGAATATGGAGCCAAAAGAAGTGCTTAGGAACAAAGATTGGAATCTATCTCTGAATTACTTAATATTTGAGATATAATAAATCCTTGTATAGCTTAGTCCATTTAAATTGGATTTTGCATATTTTGCAAGTCAAATCATTTTAAGACACCAAGGAAAGGCATTTGACCTTACTCATAATAGAGCAGACATTGAGGAACCATAGAATTTAATAAGTAAAAGATGAGTGGGAGATTCATCCAACATAGCATGTGGGGTGGATTCAGGTAGGGGGGAAGTGGTTAGGAGAAGTTAGTTCATAGACTGTCCAGGTAAGAGGTAATGTAATTCTGAACCAGGATGGCAGCATGAGACAGAAAGCTTTGAATATATATGAAACAATGTTAAAACAAAAGTGGACCAGCAAGAATATCTACAGGTCGTGGGGGAGAGCCAATATAGAAAGGAAGAGGAAATGATAGTTATACTCTAAAATAAATACATCTTGCTCATTGCTCAATTCTCTGAACTCCCAATTTCTCCAAAATGGACTGTCAGGAAAAATAGTTTATGTGGATTTTTGGAGAGGCATCCTACAGATTGGACCACCTAGTGGCACTTTGCTGCAGCCAGCCCAATAAGGTGTCTTCACATTTCCCTCCTGCCCTGTTCCTCTAGGATTATACCCTCTAGTAAAGCAGGAATACCCAAGCTTTAGCTCAGGCTCTGCTTTCAGGGGGAACCCAGAGCCCAAACACTGTCCAAAAATGAAGATTGGATCAAATAATACTAAATTACCTTCCACATTTAAAATTCTGTGATTCTAATAAACAAAATAATGTACTCTCTGAAAGCACATGCTGCACAGAGGAAGTAAGGTGATTTCCTCTCTCGTGAATGCTATTCAAAGCGAAAGCCTATTTTTACAGAACAACACAGGGCCTCCTAAGTTCCTCTGTTTCACTGATATTTTCTTGAGTTTAATTTTTTTTTATTTCCCTGTATTACTAATCTTAACTCTGAAAATGCTTTTTCCATACTGGGGCACGTATCCTGATGGTTTCATTGTGTTGGCATGTATATACTGTGGTAAGAAATCTGGCACGTTCCAAAAAAGTTCTCAAAAAATATAACCCAATCTCCAACTGGACTAATAAAAATAAAGCAAATGAAATGGAAGGGAGGCGACAGAATCCAAAGTATCAGACATGGATGTGGTGTCACGGTTCAAAGGTCAGCTGAGCAGTTTACACAAGTAATCTACATGTCTGACCACATGTCATCCATTTCAGGAAGACAGTGATCACCTCTCACATGGTGGTAACTGAAGTGAACCAAGAACTCAGACTGAGGATTCCACTCACAGCAATCGTCAGTTCACTGCACAACCACATTCCTTGCAGATGAGACTAGTTATGAGAAAGACAACTCTAGGATAACAAATACTCAGAAATAAAATATCCTTAGCATTGAAAGACTGGATCTCTAAAGGAAAAAAATAAATGAGGAATCAGCATGGATTTCACTTCCCAAAGGTGGCAGATGGGTTTTGCCCTTTAATTTTAGAGATGGCCCATTCAGATAATGAAATCACTTGACTTAAACAGGAGTTTTGCCTGTTTTTGGTAGCATGGTGATGTTTTTATTTTTTGTTCTTTGTTGTTTTTGCTTTTTTTTTTAGAGTGCCTATGAAATGTGAAACATAGGCTAGATTCATTCATCCAGAATTAACTAGTAATGTTCTTGTCTCCAATATTCAGAGAAGAGATTACTAGAGTGAGTAGAGGCAAACCCTGGCATATGTAAGAGGACGTAAACATGCTATTCTCACATGTCCAGTACCTTGGTCATTGAAGGACATGGCTGAGCTGGCGAGAGACATTATTAGACAGCACAGGCATTCACTTAGATACACAGCAAAGCTTGCCTTTTCTCTGTAAGATTTGGTCTTGTACAAGACTCTCCTTTCTTATCTCTCTTGATCAAAGATCTGGTTTTTGCACCATAAGCATCTTTGCCACAGACATCTTCGCCCTTTGCCATAAGCATCTGTGTATGTAATTAAATGGGCAATTTTGTTCTAAGATATAAAAAGGGATATAGTATTATATTCTTTCTTTTTTATGCTTGCTGTTTCCCTCCTCATTCAGCATCACTATTTTTATTTTTGATAAAATTTCTTCCTTTTTAAAGGAGGTGTCAATTTGCAAATAATTAGATGCATAACTGTAACTGAAGTTTGCATTGTGCTGTGAAAGAGTTTTGTATCATTGTTTATATCACATGACCATTGATAGACACTCCAAAGTTCTATAGGAAATGTGGGTTCAACTCTGCTCCTTTCTCTTCCAATGTAGTGTGTTTCAAAATAAGGAACTAACTCTTACTGAAAAAAATTAGAAAAAAATCAATGAAACTACAAGATGGTTCTATGAAAAGATAAACAAAAATTGATCAATCTTCAGTTCAGTTCAGTTGCTCAGTTGTGTCCGACTCTTTGCGACCCTATGAATTGCAGCACGCCAGGCTTCCCTGTTCATCACCATCTCCTGGAGTTCACTCAGACTCACGTCCATTGAGTCCGTGATGCAATCTAGCCATCTCATCCTCGGTCATCTCCCTCTCCTCCTGCCCTCAATCCCTCCCAGCATCAGAGTCTTTTCCAATGAGTCCATTCTTCGCATGAAGTGGCCAAAGTACTGGAGATAAATCTTAAGCCACACTTAAGGCTGTATATTGTTACCCTGCTTATTTAACTTATATGCAGAGTACATCATGAGAAATGCTGGACTGGAAGAAGCACAAGCTGGATTCAAGATTGCTGGGAGAATATCAATAACCTCAGATATGCAGATGACACCACCCTTATGGCAGAAAGTGAAGAGGAACTAAAAAGCCTCTTGATGAAAGTGAAAGTGGAGAGTGACAAAGTTGGCGTAAAGCTCAACATTCAGAAAACAAAGATCATGGCATCTGGTCCCATCACTTCATGGGAAATAGATGGGGAAACAGTGGAAATAGTGTCAGACTTCATTTCTGGGGGCTCCAAAATCACTGTAGATGATGACTGCAGCCATGAAATTAAAAGCCATGAAATTAAAACTTTTTTTCTCCTTGGAAGAAAAGTTATGACTGACCGAGAGAGCATATTGAAAAGCAGAGACATTACTTTGCCAACAAAGGTCTGGCTAGTCAAATCTATGGTTTTTCCAGTAGTCATGTATGGATGTGAGAGTTGGACTGTGAAGAAAGCTGAGTGCCAAAGAATTGATGCTTTTGAACTGTGGTGTTGGAGAAGACTCTTGAGAGTCCCTTGGACTGCAAGGAGATCCAACCAGTCCATTCTGAAGGAGATCAGCCCTGGGATTTCTTTGGAAGGAATGATGCTAAAGCTGAAACTCCAGTACTTTGGCCACCTCATGTGAAGAGTTGACTCATTGGCAAAGACTCTGATGCTGGGAGGCATTGGGGGCAGGAGAAGAAGGGGATGACCAAGGATGAGATGGCTGGATGGCATCACTGACTCGATGGATGTCTGAGTGAACTCCAGGAGTTGGTGATGGACAGGGAGGCCCTGGCGTGCTGCGATTCACAGGGTTGCAAAGAGTTGGAATCGACTGAGCGACTAAACTGAACTGAAGCCATACTTATCGAGATAAAGAGAGAAAGCTCAAATCAGTAAAAATCAGAAATGAAAACAGAAAAGTTACAACCAATACCACAGAAATACAAAAGATCACAGGAGACTACTGTGAATAACTATATGCCAATAAAACGGACAACCTAAAAGAAATAAAGAAATTCCAAGGAATTCCCAGGACTGAACCAGGAAGCAATAAAAATATAAACAGACTAATTATAAGTAACTAAACTGAATGAGTAATAAAAAAGCAATTCCAATCAAAAAAATTTTTTGAAAGTCCAGAACCAGATGTCCTCACAGCTGAATTCTACCAAATATTTAGAGAAGAGTTAACACCGATTCTTCTCTAACTATTCCAAATAATTGCAGAAGAAAGAACATTTCTGAGCTCACTTTACAAGACTAGCACCATCTTGATACCAAAATCAGATAAAGTATCCAAAAAAAAAGGAAGTTATAGGCCAATATCACTGATAATCATAGATGCAGAAATTCTTAACAAAATATTAAGAAACTATATGTAACAATACGTGAAATAGATCATACACCATGATAAAGTGGGATTTATCCCAGAGATACAAGGTTGGCTCAATATCTGAAAATCAAACAAATTGAAGAATGACAATCACACGGACCTGTCAGTAGATGTAGAAAAACTTTTGACAAAAGTCTGTATCCATGTATGATAAAAAATAATGCAAAAAGAGGCGGACATGAGGGGAATATATTTCAATATAAAATAGGCCACCTATGACAAATCCAAAGTTAACATCATATTCAGCGAAAATTTGAAAGCATTTCCTTTAAAATTAGGAACAGGACAAGATGCCCACGCTTTCCACTTTATTTCAATTTAGTTTTGGAAGTTCTAGTCACAGTAATCAGATAAGAAAAATAAATAAAAGGAATCCAAGTTTCAAAAGGAAGTAAAACTGTCGCTGTCTGCAGATGACATCATACTGCTGCTGTTGCTGTTGCTGCTAAGTCACTTCAGTCGTGTCCGACTCTGTGTGACCCCACAGACAGCAGCCCAACAGGCTCTCCTGTCCCTGGGATTCTCCAGGCAAGAACACTGGAGTGGGTTGCCATTTTCTTCTCCAATACATCAAAGTGAAAAGTGAAAGTGAAGTTGCTCAGTCATGTTGGACTCTTTGTGACCCCATGGACTGCAACCTACCAGGCTCCTCCGTCCATGGGAGTTTCCAGGCAAGAGTACTGGAGTGGGGTGCCATTGCCTTCTCCAGACATAATACTATACATAGATAATCCTAAGGATGGCACAATAAAACTACTAGAGCTCAATTAATTCTGTAAGTTTGCAAGATACAAAATTAATATTACAGAAACCTATTGCACTTTTATATATTAACAATTAAATACCTGAAAAAAGAAATTAAGAAAACATCCCCATTTATAATCACAACAAAAGAGTAAAAGATCTAAGAATAAGCCTACCTTAAGGGATAAAAATGAGTACTCAAAACACTAAGACACTGACAAAAGGAAATGAAGATTACACACAGAAGGAAAGATACAGCATGTTCCTTAATTGGAAGAATATTTGTAAAATAACTATATTACCCAAGGGAATCTACAGATTCAATACAATCCCTACCAAAATACCAGAAGAATTCCACAGAAAACTAAAACAAATAATTTTAAAATCTGTACAGAAAAAAAAAAGAAAGAAAAGTGAAAGTCAGTCATGTCCAGCTCCTTGCGACCCCCTGGACTTTAGCCCACCAGGCTCCTCTGTCCATGATATTTTCCAGGCAAGAATACTGAAGTGGGTTGCCATCTCCTGCTCCATGGGATCTTCTCGACCCAGGGATTGAACCTGGGTTTCCTACATTGCAGGCAGATTCTTCACCGTTTGTGCCACCAGGAAAGCCCACATAGAAACAAAAAGACCCTAAATAGCCAAGAGAATCTTGAGATATAAGATCAGAGCTGGAGGCATTATGCCCCCTGACTTCAGACTCTACTAAAGAGCTACAGCAATCCAAGCATAACTGCACAAACTAGACCCAAAGATTAGTTGAACAGAATGGAGAACCCAGAAGGAAATCTGTATGCTTATGATCAATTAACCTATGACAAAGGAGACAAGAATATACAATAGAGCAGAGGGTGGTCTCAAGATGGCAGAGGAATAGGACGGGGAGACCACTTTCTTCCCCACAAATTCATCAAAAGGTCATTTGAATGCTGAGCAACTTCCACAAAACAACTTCTGAACACTGGCAGAGGACACCAGGCACCCAGAAAGGAAGCCCATTCTCTTCGAAAGAAGGTCGGACAAAACGTAAAAGACAAAAAAGAGTGACAAAAGAGCTAGGGATGAAGACCCATCCCTAGGGAGAGAGTCATGAAGGAAGAGAAGTTGCCACACAGTAGGAAACCCTCTCACTGGCTGCTTTGTGGGGAGTTTTAGAATCTCAGAGAGCAACATAACCAGCAGGAAAAAAGATAAACCACAGAATACGCACCTAACCGCAACTGCCAGTGGAAAAGTACCCCAGGTGCGCCTATCTGTCGCCAGCAAGCCGGGGCTGGGCAGCGAGGCACAAGCTGCATCATCAGAGCTTAGAGTGAGGACGAGGCCTGAGTGCCCCGAGGACAACCTGAGGGAGTGAGCACGAGACAACATCCCAAACTGTGGGATCACCGGAAAGAAAAAAAAGAGAGAGAGGAGAACTCCTGCAAGAGGCTCTAACACACAGCCTGGCCCGCTCGCAGAACAAAGGCCTGAGCCAATACCAAAGGGCCCCCGAGGCAGAGAGGCAGGCATGAGATAGCCAGAGCCAGAAAGCAAGGGGCTGCTGCCATCTCGGCCCCAGAGACAGCATCCTCCACCAAACTGTGAGCAGGTTCCCAGTTGCTAACCACGTCTTCCTGGGATTCTGGATGGTTAACGTCAGCCAGGAGGGTAGCAGCCTGAGATCAGCTCCCCAGAGGAGACACACGTCACACCTGAGAGGGTGCTCTCACAAGCACACCTGGGAAACTGAGCGGCGGGGACCAGGGAGGTGATTAAGACACACAGCCCACCTGGGACAAAGCCCTCGCCAAGCACCTAGTCTCCTGAGCTGCTCACACCAGGGAGGGGCACAAAACACATGCCCAGCTGAGTCAGTGCCCTTGCGGAATACCCAAGAACCTGAGTGGCTTAGACCTGTGAAGTCCACAAAAGGCAGGGGCCCGCTTCAAACAGTGCCATTGCAAGACACCCTGGAGCCTGAGCAGTGTAGACCCATACACAGCAAGCACTCCCCACACGTGCCATTGATATTTGTTTGCACTGTCCCTCCCCACCCACAACACAACTGAACAAGTGAGCCTACATAAGTGTCAGGGTGGAAATTAGACACCGAAGAGATTTGCAAACAGAGGGAGCAAAATAAAGAAGAGGGAACTGCTCAGGAAGTGACAGTGCAACAGATTAAAACCCTGTAGTTAACATTGACTAAGCATTGGAGGCTTATAGACCTTGACCTTGAGAACAAGTACAAGCTGGAACAAGGAACTATCTGAAACTGAACTGACCCCACACTGCCCACAACAGCTATATATATATATATTTTTTTTTTAACTATTATCACATTTTAATTTTTTTCAAATTTAAGTTATTACTCCTTGAATTTTCATTTTTATAATCTATTACCTTGCAAAAAGGCCCTATTTTTAAAGCAAATTTCACGTGTGTGTGTGTGTGTGTGTGTGTGTGTGTGTGTGTGTGTGTGAAGTCGCTCAGTTGTGTCCGACTCTTTGCCACCCCGTGGACTGTAGCCCACCAGGCTTCTCGGTCCATGGGATTCCCCAGGCAAGAGTACTGGAGTGGGTTGCCATTTCCTTCTCCAGAGGATCTTCTCGACCCAGGGATCAAACTCAGGTCTCCTGCATCGGAGGCAGACGCTTTAACCTCTGAGCCACCAGGGAAGCCTATACATTTTTAATTTTTGTGATTGATTTTGTTTTGTATGTTTTATATTGTATTTTTAAGAGTCTAACCTCTATTCTAGATTTTTAATCTTTGCTTTTTGTATTTGTTTTCAATTTTGTACCTTTAAGAATCTAATCTTCAGTATCCATTTTCACTTAGAAATGTGATTACTGGCTTGACTGCTTTCTCCCCTTTTGACTCTCCCTTTTCTCCCCCAGGTCAACCCTATCTCCTTCCTCCCCCTTTTCTTCTCTACATAACTTCTGTTAAACTCTCTGGGTGTTCTAGGCTGTGGAGAACACTTAGGGAACTTGTTACTGGCTAGATTGCTCTCTCCCCTTTTGACTCCCCCTCTTCTCCTCCTGGTCACCTCTATCTCTCTCCTCCCTCTTCTCTTCTCTATGTAACTGTGAACCTCTCTGAGTGTCCCTCACTGTGGAGAATTGTTTCACCATTAACCTAGATGTTCTATCATCTGTGCTGTATGGATGGAGAAGTCTTGAGGCTACTGTAAAAGAAAGACTGAAAGCCAGGGCAGGAGGTTTAACTCCAAAACTTGAGAACATCAGAGACCTCCTGATTCCAGGGGCCAGTAATAGACAAGAACTCACCAAAAGCCTCCATACGTACACTGAAACCAAGCTCTACCCAAGAGCCAACAAGCTCCAGTGCAAGATATACCATGCTAATTTCTCCAGCAAAGCAAGAAGACAACCCTGAGCATTAAAAGACAGGCTGCCCAAAGCCATGTCAAGCCCATAGACAACCCAAAACTCACTACTGGATCCATCATTGCACTCCAGAGAGAAGAGATCCAGATCCACCAGCCAGAACACAGACACAAGCTCCCTAACCAGGAAACCTTAACAAGCCACTACTCAAACCCCACCCACAGGGATCAGGCTCCACAATAAAGAGGAAACACAAACTTACAGCCTACAGAAAGGGCACCCCAAACACAGCAATCTAAACAAAATGAAAAGGCAGAGAAATATTCAGCAGGTAAAGGAACATGATAAATGCCCACCAAACCAGACAAAAGAGGAAGAGATAGGGAGTCTACCTGAAAAGAATTTAGAATAATGATAGTAATGATGCAAAATCTTGAAAACAAAATGGAGCTAGAGTTAAATAGACCAGAGAAAAAGATGAGAAGATGCAAGAAATGTTTAACAAGAAACTAAAATAAATAAATAAAGAGTAAATCAATAATAAATAATTCAATAACTGAGATCAAAAGCACTCTGGAGGGAACCAACAGTAGAATAACTGAGGCAGAAGATAGGATAAGTGAGGTGGAAGATAGAATGGGGGAAATAAATGAAGCAGAGAGGAAAAAAGAATTAAAAGAAATGAGGACAACCTCAGAGATACCTGGGACAATGTTAAATGCCCCAACATTTGAATCATATGTATCCCACAAGAAGACAACAAAAGAAAGAGCATGAGAAAATACTGGAGATGATAATTGAAAACTTTTCTAATATGGAGAAATTGCCACCCAAGTCCATGAAACCCAGAGAGTCCCAAACATGATAAACCAAGGCAAAACACCCTAAGACACATATTAATCAAACTACCAAAGAGCAAATATTAAAAGCCACAAGGGAAAGTCAACAAAGAACACACAAGGGGATCCCCATAAGGGTAACAGCTGATCTTTCACTAGAAACTCTTCAGGCCAGAAAGGAATGGCAGGACATACTAAAAGTGATGAAAAAAAAAAAACCACAACCCAGATTACTGTACCCAGCATGGATCTCATTCAAATATAAAGGAGAAATCAAAAGCTTTACAGACAACAAAAGCTGAGAGAACTCAGCAGCATCAAACCAGCTATTCAGCAAATGCCAAAGGATCTTCTCTAGACAAGAAACACAGAAAAGGTTTATAAACTTGAACCCAAAACAACAAAATAAATGGCAGCAGGATCATATTTATCAGTGATTACCTTAAATATAAACAGGTTGAATGCCCCAACAAAAAGACAAAGACTGCCTGAATGGATCCAAAAACAAGACCCCTATATATGCTGTCTATAAGAGACCCGCCTCAAACCAAGGGACACATACAAACTGAAAGTGAAGGGCTGGAAAAAGATATTCATGCAAATGGAGACCAAAAGAAAACAGGAGTAGCAACACTAATATCAGATAAAATAGACTTTGAAATAAAGGCCATGAAAATATCAAAGAAGGACACTACATAATGATACAAAGGATCAGTCCAAAAGATGATATAACAATTATAAATATATATGCACCCCACATAGGAGCACCACAATATATAAGGCAAATGCTAACAATTATGAAATGGGAAATTAATGGTAACACAATAATAGTGGGAGACTTTAATACTCCACTCACAACTATGGATTGATCAACCAAAGAGCAAATTAGCAAGGAAACACAAGCTTTAAATGATACAAAGGACCAGTTAGACCTAACTGATATCTATAGGACATTTCACCCCAAAACAATGAATTTCACCTTTTCCTCAAGTGTACATAGAACATTCTCCAGGATAGGTCACATCCTGAGACATAAATCTAGTCTTGGCAAGTTCAAGAAACTAGAAATCATCTCAAGCATCTTTTCTGATATCAATGCAAGTAGATATCAATTATAGGGAAAAAAACTACTAAAAACACAAACACGTGGAGGCTAAACAACACACTTCTGAATAAGCAACAAATCCAGGAAGAAGTTAAAAGGAAACCAAATATGCATAGAAACAAATAAAAATGAAAATACAACGACCCAAACCTATGGGATTCAGTAAAATCAGTGCTAAGAGGAAGATTCATAGCAATACAAGCTTACCTCAAGAAATGAGAGAAAATCCAATAAATAACCTAACTTTACACCTAAAGTATCTAGAAAAAGAAGAAATGAAGAACCCCAAAGTTAGTAGAAGGAAAGAAATCATAAAAATCACAGCAGAAATCAATGAAAAAGAAAAAAGGAGATTATAGCAAAAGTCAACAAAACTAAAAGCTGGTTCTTTGAGAAGATAACTAAAATAGACAAACTATTAGCCAGATTCACGAAGAAAAAAAGGGAGAAGAATCAAATCAACAAAATTAGAAATGAAAATGCAGAAATCACAGAAAACACAGAAATACAATAAGTGACTACTATCAGCAATTATATGCCAATAAAGTGGACAACTTGGAAGAAATGGATAAACTCTTAGAAAAGTATAACCTTCCAAAACTAAACCAGGAAAAAATAAAAAACCTTAACAGACCCAACACAAGCATAGAAATAGAAACTGTAATCAAAAATCTTCCAACAAAAAAAAAGCCCAGGACCAGATGGCTTCACAGGTGAATTCTACCAAAAATTTACAGACAAGCTGTTGCTGCTGCTGCTGCTGCTGCTGCTGCTTAGTTGCTTCAGTCGTGTCCAAATCTGTGTGACTCCACAGAGGGCAGCCCACCAGGCTTCCCCATCTCTGGGATTCTCTAAGCAAGAACACTGGAGTGGGTTGCCATTTCCTTTTCTCCAATGCATGAAAGTGAAAAGTGAAACTGAAGTCGCTCAGTCGTGTCCAACTCTTAGCAACCCCATGGACTGTAGCCCACCAGGCTCCTCCATTCATTGGATTTTCCAGGCAAGAGTACTGGAGTGAGGTGCCAAAGCTTTCTCTGTAGAGACAAGCTAATACCTATTTTATCAAACTCTTTCAGAAAATTGCAGAGGAAGGTAAACTCCCAAATTCATTCTATAAGACCACCTAATACCAAAACCAGACAAAGATGCCACACACACAAACTACAGGCCAATATCACTGATGAACATAGGTGCAAAATCTTCAACAAAATTCTAGCAAACAGAATCTAACAACATATTTAAAAAGATTATACACTATGATCAAGTGGGCTTTATCCCAGGGATGCAAGGATTCTTCAGTATTCACAAATCAATCAATGTGATACACCACACTAACAAATTGAAAGATAAAAACCGTATGATTATCTCAGTAGATGCAGAGAAAGTATTTGACAAAATTCAACACCCATATATGATCAAAACTCTCCAGAAAGCAGGCATAGAAGAAACATACCTCAATATAATAAAAGCCATATATGATAAATCCACAGCAAACATTATCTTCAATGGTGAAAAATCAAAAGCATTCCTCCTAAAGTCAGGAACAAGACAAGGGTGCCCTCTCTCACCACTACTATTCAACATAGTTTTGTTAGTCCAAGCAATCAGAGAAGAAAAAGAAATAAAAGGAATACAGGTTGGCAAAGAAGAAGTAAAATTCTCACTGTTCACAGATGACATGATCTTCTACATAGAAAATCCTAAAGACACCACTGGAAAATTACTAGAGCTAATTAATGAATATACTGAAGTTGCAGGATATAAAATTAATACACAGAAATCCTGTGCATTCCTATACACTAACAATGAGAAAACAGAGAAATTAAGGAAACAATCCCATTTGCCATTGCAATGAAAAGAATAAAATACTTAGGAATAAATTTACCTAAAAAAAAACAAAAAGACCTGTATATTGAAAGCTATAAAACACTGAGGAAAGAAATCAAAGATAACACAGATAGATGAAGAAACACACCATGTTCATGTATCAGAAGAAGAATCAATATAGTGAAAATGAGTATACTACCTAAAGCAATCTATAGATCCAATGCAATCCCTATCAAGCTACCAATGGTATCTTTCACAGAACTAGAACAAATAATTTCACAATTTATATAGAAACACAATAAAACCTCAAATAGCCAAAGCAATCTTGAGAAAGAAGAATGGCACAGGAGGAATCAACCTACTTGACTTCAGACTATATACAAAGCTAAGTCATCAAGACAGTATGGTACTGGCACAAAGACAGAGATACAGATCAATGGAACGAAACAGAAAGCCCAGAGATAAATCCTCACACCTATGGACAACTTATCTTTGACAAAGTAGACAAAAATATACAGTGGAGAAAAGGCGATCTCTTTAACAAGTGGTGCAGGAAAAACTGGTCAATCACCTATAAAAGAATGAACCTAGGACACTTTCTAACACCATACACAAAAATAAACTCAAAATGGATTAAAGATCTAAAATGTAAGACCAGTAACTATAAAACATCTAGAGGAAAACATAGGTAGAATACTCTCTGACATAAATCACAAGATCCTCTATGACCCGCCTCCCAGAGTAATGGAAATAAAAGCAAAAACAAATGGGACCTATTAAACTTAAAAACTTTTGCACAATGAAGAAAACTATAATCAAGGTTGAAAAGAAGGCCTTCAGAATGGGAGGAAATGTTAGAAAATGAAGCAACTGACAAAGAATTAATCTCAAAAATACATAAGCAGCTTAGGCAGCTCAATACCAGAAAAAATAAATGACCCAATCAAAAAAATGGGCCAAAGAACTAAACAGACATTTCTCCAAAGAAGACATACAGATGGCTAACAAACAAATGAAAAGATGCTCAACATCATTCATTATCAGAGAAACGCAAAGCAAAACCACAATGAGGTACCATCTCATGCCAGTCAGAATGGCTGCTATCAAAAAGTCTACAAACAATAAAAGCTGGAGAGGGTGTGGAGAAAAGGGAACCCTCTTACTTACACTGTTGGTGGGGATGCAAACTAGTACAGCCACTATGGAGAACAGTGTGGAGATTCCCTAAAAAGCTGGAAATAGAACTGCCATACAACCCAGCAATCCCACTGCTGGACATACACACCAAGGAAACCAGAACTGAAAGAGACACATGTACCCCAATGTTTATTGCAACGTTGTTTACATAGCTAGGACATGGAAGTCACATAGACGTCAGTAGGCAGACGAATGGATAAGAAAGCTGTGGTTCATATACACAATGGAATATTATTCAGCTATTAAAAAGAACACATTTGAGTCAGTTCTAATGAGAGGGATGAAACTGGAGCCTATTATACAGAGTGAAGTCAGAAAGAAAATCACCAATACAGTATATTAAGGCATATATATGGAATTCAGAAAGATGGTAACAATGACCTTATATGCGAGACAGGAAAAGAGACATAGATATAAAGAACAGACTTTTGGACTCTGTGGAAGAAAGTGAGGGTGGGATGATTTGAGAGAATAGCATTGAAACATGTATATTACCATATGCAAAATAGATGACCAGTCTGTCTGATGAATGAAGCAGGGCACTCAAAGCCAATGCACTGGGACAGCTTAAAGGGATGGGATGGGGAGGTGGGTAGCAGGGAGGTTTGGGACTGGGGGGGCACATGTTATACCCATGGATGACTTATGTCAATGTATGGCAGACACCACCACAATATTATAAAGTAGTTAGCCTCCAATTAAAATAAATAATTATTTTTAAAAGAATATACAATAGAGGAAAGATAGTCACTGCAATAAATAATGCTAGGAAAACTGTCTTAAATGAAATTAGAATATTCTCTAATCCATTTACATAAATAAATTCAAAATGGATTAAAGACCCAAATCTAAGACTGGAAACCATAAAACTCCCAGAAGAAAACAGGTAGAATGCTCTTTAACATAAACGACAGATTTTTTTTTTTTTTTTTTGCCTCCTAAGGTGAGGGAAATGAAAGCAAAACAAATAGGATCTAACTAATTAAGCTTAAAAGCTTTATACACCAGTGGAAACCATCATCATCATCAACAACAAAAGACAACCTACTGAATGGGAGAAAATATTTGCAATGATAGAATATGAGGGGTTGATATCTAAACTATATAAACAGCTCATATAGCTCAAAACTCAATAAACAAACAACCAAGAAAAATGTGCAGAAGACATATATAGACATTTTTCAAAGAGGACATGCAGATGGCCAATAAGCACATGAAAAAATGCTCAATATCACTAATCAAGAGAAACACAAATTAGAGCTACAATGAGATATCACCTCACATCTTTCAGAATGGCTATCAGCAAAATAATTACACATAACAAAAGGTGGTGTGGATGAGATGAAAAGGGATCCTCATAGACTGCTGAAAGTAAAAGTCACTCTATTGGTGGGGTGTAAACTGGTAAAGCCACTGTGGAAAACAGTACAGATATTACTCAAACAAAAAACCTACCATATGACTTAGCAACTTCACTCTGGTTATTTATCCAAAAAGCATATAAAAACAAGAAGACTAATGTTAAAAGATACATGCACCCCAATGTTCATAGCATTATTTAGAACTGCCAAGATATTAAAGCATACTGAGTGTCCCTCAACAAGAAGAATGGATAAAGAAACTGTGGTGTGTATATCTAATGGAATTCTACTCAGTCATAAAAAGGAATCAAAATTTGCTTTTTTGTAACAACATGGATGAACTCAGTATTATGCCGCTTGAAGCAAGAGAAAGACAAATACCATGCAATGTCATTTATACATGGAATCTAAAAATTAAAACAAACTAGTAAATTAGCAAAAATAGAGAGACTCAAGATATAGAGAACAAACCAATGGTTGCCAGTAGGGAGAGGGAAGAGGGAGGGACAAAACAGAGGTAGGAGATGAAGAGATACAAAATACTATGTTTAAGATAAATAAGCTACAAGGATATGCTGTACAACACAAGAAGTACAGCCAATATTTTTTAATAGCTCTAAATGGAATATAGCTTTAAAAAATGTGAATCAGTGTGGAGATTCCTTAAAAAATTGCAAATAGAACTGCCTTATGACCCAGCAATCCCACTGCTGGGCATACACACCGAGGAAACCAGAATTGAAAGAGACACGTGTACCCCAATGTTCATTGCAGCGCTGTTTATAATAGCCAGGACATGGAAGCAACCTAGATGTCCATCAGCAGATGAATGGATAAGAAAGCTGTGCTTCATATACACTATGGAATACTACTCAGCCCTTAAAAAGAATAAATTTGACTCAGTTCTAATGAGATGGATGAAATTGGAACCGATTATACAGAGTGAAGTAAGCCAGAAAGAAAAACACCAATACAGTATACTGACACATATATATGGAATTTAGAAGACAGTAATGATGACCCTATATGTGAGACAACAAGAGACACAGAGGTATAGAGTGGACTTTTGGACTCTGAGGGAGAGGGAAAGGGTGGGATGGTTTGGGAGAATGGCAGTGAAGCATGTGTATTTTCCTGTAAGAAATGAAGCGCTAATCTATGTTTGGTGTAGGATGCAGGATGCATGGGGCTGATGCACAGGATGATTCAGGTAGAGGATGTGGGGTGGGAGGTGGGAGGGGGCTTCGGCACTGGGCGATTGTGTTCACCTATGGCTGATTCGTGTCAATGTATGGCAAAACAAATACAGTATTGTAATTAAAAAAATAAATAAATTTAATTTAAAAAAAAATAAATATCAAAAAAAAAAATGTGAATCACTATGTTGTACACCCAAAACTTACATAATGTTGTACATCATTAGCTAAACCTCAATAAAAATAAAACTTTGGGGGAAAATCACTGTCATCTGTCAACTCAATAAAACCATCAATAATATCCATAACTAAAAGAAACGCTAATGTGCTTCAATCAATTGAAACCAAACTGTCAACCAAGTTGTGTATCTTTTGTAGCAAAATTGCCTTACAGCCAATTGGTCATGCAGTGAAAATGTCTGTGGTGAAGATGTTTGTGGCAAAAATTTTATATGGCAAGATGCTTAAAGTACCTAGAAATAGTAAACTGATTCATAGCAATGTGAATGATGATCACATATTCTAATGTTGTATAACCCTGACAATGATATACTGTAGGATGGGTAATTTATAACTTCTCCTAGGAATATGTGCAGGTTTTTTTTTTTTTCCACTTAATGACTGTAGAATTGTAGGCTTAACAAGTAGTAGAAGGAAGAAATCTGGGGATAATCCAGGTGCCATATTCCCCAAAATAACACTAAGAAGTCCATTGTCCTATCTGGCCTTCACATTCTACACTATTCACTTTATTATTGCCTTTTCTGCATGGCAAAGACCAAACTGACTGCAAAAAAACTACTATACAAAAGATTCAAATAAGCAGAATGGATGTTTTCACTCATCCCTAAGAATTCTTCACAGGAGAAAGAGGGAAATGATGTGATTAGCCTACTATCATGCAATTTTCCTTGTAAACAGAGCCTTTCTCAGGTCTTCCTTCCTTCCTTCCCACCTCCACTTCTCTTGTGGGCCCCCAGTATCACAGTCAAGTGAGCAGGAGCCAAGCTAACAGGAGGCCACAATCTGGGCAAGGGGCCTAAGATGAGCAGGGGGCCTCTGACAGATGATAAAGAAAGAGTTGGATTTGATAACAAGCCAAGTTCAAGTCTGAGAACCAGGGACTCCGTATGGACTTATTAAGTCAGGGAACACTCAATACTTATTCAGTCGTTATAGACTTGATCACAGGGACCCAAAAATAAAGATAAAATGTTTTCCTGTCTTTCTGGGGATACTGGAATAGCTCCTCAAATCAAGGCCCAAACTCTAGAGAAGAATGGCTGGGCCCTGACAACTGCTGACTGGTACGACAAACCCAAAGGGGTAAACATCCCCTGAAAGCTTTTGTTTTCTATTGTACCTTACTTTCAGTGAAATCGTCTTTGATATTCCTTAAAATGTTTATCCTATTTTATTTACAGTTTCCAAGTGTGCTCAGGACATTTCTGTGTGGCTATTTGAAGCTGAGAATGATACCCTCTCTAGTATTCCTTTGGAAAGGCCATCTCTGCCACTGATTTTCAAGTCAAATGTATTCTATTTTTAAAGGAAAATACGTTTTCCTCTTTTAATCCTGCAGCCTTCAACTCATTTCACAAAATGTGAACCTTCCTTCATTGTGTTGAATACCGGCTCCAATAAATGTCATCAGAATTGCAAAGTTATTCAGTATCTTGTGACTGTTTTGCAGTATTTACCCAAGTCTCCTTGTAGATCTACCCATGAATAAATTTTGCATGCTCTATAAAGCTAACTGTGTTCTCAGATATTGCCATTCATAGTTTTATGAGATACTAATTGCAAGAAGTGGATGTTTTGCCTGTCACATATATGTCCTTGTTGATTCTAGAGTATTTTACTGTGGAAAACAGCTAAATGGGCATAAAAACAGCACGGAAACCCAGCAGTTGCCAGCAGGGAATGACATGCTTAATTACCTCTGGCTGTTGTCCTTTCAACAAAAGAGATAACTTCTGCATCATTAAAAACACACCTACATATATGAATTCTTCCCAACACTAATCATGTCTAAAATGCAAGGAAGCTAGCAATCCTTCCCTGTTCTATCAAATCTATGATCCCGTTACTTCTGGTCTCGCTGTGAGAGACAGCTCAGGATTTATGTCTAAGCTCAGCATTAATACCTCTCTCATCAGCACTCTTGACTCATGGAAAGGACCAGGAGCTGTTGCTATGTAAGTACAGGGCCCATCAGTGCGCCTAACTGGCTTGCTTCCCAGATGGTCCTGCCATCTGTTGGAAACACAAACCAGTAGAAACAGAAGGTAGGCTAAAAAATGCACTTTTCCTCATGTCTTCAAAAAGTGCATTGATCATGCTTTAATAATTAGCCATGTAAACAGGTCTTAAATCATGGCCTCAAATACTATAATAAACACTGCTTATTTGTTTGTTTGTTTCCCTGCTGGAAAGAGGCTTGGCCTCATGATAGATTTAAAGAAAGCATCAATCTCTTGGTCTCCCAGCTCCATAAAATGCAACACGGTCCACTGAAAGAATAAATCATAGGAAGCAAAAGCCAAAATGAGAGAATATTTTTGCAGAAGGAAGAGGTCAATTAAGAGAGAAGGAATGAAAGGAAAAGCAGTTTGTGAACAAGGCAAGAACTGTTTAATTTCTCTTACCCTGTGGTACAGAACTCTTGCTAAAAGTCACTGCTGGAATTAGGTGTATATCACAGGATAACAGTTGATTCAGTATCATGCAGATACAATAAACAGTGTTTTTCAGCATTAATTTTCTGAACTATAGGAAAAATAAATTGTATTAGGCTTCACTCCTCCCCAAAATATGCTAAAAGTAGATAAATAATCAGAGCCCTAGACCAGGAGTTCTCAAATTTCAGTGTGTATCAGAATCAGCAGAGATGGTCCACTGCAGAGTTTTATTCAGTATAGGGCCCAAGAATTTCAATTTCTCACAAGTTCCCAGGTGAAGCCATGCTGCTCTCCTATAGTATAAGGCACAAAAAGCAAGATAGTGAGAATTCGGAGAAGGGGAAGACTTATGCAGGCAGAAAGAGAAAGCCTCTGAGGATTACAGTCTTAGAGCTGAATGGGATATTCGTGTTAGTTGCTTCTAAATGCAACTCCTCCCAATTAACAAGTTGTAAAACGGAAGCCCTTGGGATCCCCTGACTTGCTTAGAGTCGCTTATTGGTCAGTTCAAAAAGGGGCAGGTGAAAAGCTTGGCTGCTTTTAACATGACTCTTAGGAATAAAAACAAACCAGAATTTATAGCAAAATTTATATGCTAGTTGCATGCACTATCTCTGGATGTTTTTCCTGTCAGAAAAATTTAGGACAATGCTCAAAGCTTGGGGGTGGGGGTAGCAAGAGCTTGAGCCCTGACCCCTAGAAGGTCATGTCCTTCTGGATCAGGGAAGAATAAGCATCCTAAGTGGGCCCCTTTGCCTGCTGAGGGGAGGAATTCAGAGGGGGATCTGGCAGAGGAAGATGTGATGGGTTGATTCATCTACCACTTTTAGTGTCTCTCTCCATTTGGTCTTCCTTTTCACCGTGAACTGCAAAAGGGCACAGCCCTGTTCCTGTTACAAATTGCCCAGGGCCTGGTGCTCAGACTGTCCCAAAGTGCTGCAGTCATTTGTCCAGCAGCAATCAATTCCCATCTGAGTGGAGGATGCTGATGCTGAGCGAGATGGCCAGGGAGCACCACTGGCATCCTGCCAAAGTACCTAGAGCATCCTTATAAATGCCATTTCCCTAAAATACCGTATGCCAAGATGCTGCTGCTTTTAAGAGTAAAATGCTTGCTACCAACAAACCCTGAAGGTGTGTTATGTAGACTAGCAAAACCTTGTCAAATGTATCTAGCTTTGCAGAATAAGAAATTCCCTTTGTTACTAACACGAGGATTCATTTACATGGAAGAGATTCCTTAACAGTCAAGGCTCATTTTTCCACTAATCAACCATTACTTAAATTTTGGTTCTGCATGAACCACATGCCCCTCACGTAACTTTGAACAGCAAAAGTTGAATAAATGCAGTCATAAAATTCCATCATGCTGTGCAGCTCTCAAGCGGGCCGAGCAAACCCAGGGACAAGAAACAGGCAGAAGACTATGGCAGAGGCGACCACAGTTCAGCCGCGTCCTAAGTTGTTTCCATTTGAAAACACTTAAACATTGGAGACATAATGAGCCCTTGTTGCTGGTTGCTGTTTCTGAGTGGTTCTGAGAGGCCCAGGCTCTCCAAGGGCACATCTGGTCACACTAATGGCTCTCAAAAGGCAGGGTATTGCCCTGTCTGGCAGAACCTGCAGAGACAGAAGGAGGGCACCTCTTGCACCCCAGGGGCGTCCAGCTCATCACACAACCGTCTGTGGTCCTGGCCATTTGCCTGTGCAGAGAAGCACTGGAGCAGAGGCCAGGGGCTGGGAGTCAGCCCAAGGCACGGCTTTAACGAAAGGGTAGCTGGAAGCCACACCAAACAGCAGCTTGAGTCTACAAAGCCACTCAGCAAGGTGACTTGGAGGGCATCTGTCACAATCCTTTCCCCTGATGCTAAGCCCTTGATATGCCTGGAGAGAACCCTTTGAAGTATTTTAAAATATTTACTGTCTACCTCTCATGTTGCCCTTAAACAGGTCTGAAACCATGACACAGGGCTCATCTCTCTCCTCTCCTGAGTGTCCACAAGACAGTTGTCCAGGCCACCCCACATACTGAAGACAGGAGAGGACTGCCTTCCCAAGCTCTGGGTGGGCAGAAACAAACAGTTCATGTGTCATCCCATGAAGTCAAGCTCTGGAGCCCAGCGATCCACTCACCTCCAGCCACTCTCAGAATCACTCTATGGCCTGAACTGCTCAGGAGATAGAGCATGGTAACATGGGTCTGACATGCACTGTCAAATTCCCAGATGTCAGAATTTGCATCACATTTCATAGATAAATTGAAAGCCATTACATACTTTTAAAAATGCATTAATGTTCCTTCTATTGGCCCAATTGTATTGTTTTTTAAGTTTTTACAGGGAAACATTTTAAAGTGATTTTTAGACCATTGAACGAAGCATATTATATACTTGGGCAGACTTCCAATTTGCCACCAAGGGAATGAAGCTATAAAATAAAATAAATTAAATAAAAATAAACATACTCAAAAACAATATATAAGGCACTCTCAAGACCTAAAACATAGTAATCCAGACACAGCCAGAGCCTCTGTTATCTGGAGTGGGTTAGATGATAAACCAGCATCAAGATGAGATAGTGAACAGAGAAAACTCGAGCTGAAACAGCTCTTCCCCACCACACTGTTCCCAAGGAGAAGAGAAGGCTCAACTTACACCAAGGATTCATCAGCCCCATAGCAGAGCTAACTAGGCTCTGAAGAAGATTTATTCAATGTAACCAGAATCTCCTTCTTACATATCAACCAGAAGGTCCTTTCAGCTTATTTGATTTACATTCTTATTTATATATTCTCAGTGTGCCCTACATGATTCATTCATTTTAGAAGTGAATGTTAATTAAGTACCCCTAATGGGCATGTTACTGGACTACAGAGAGGTGCAAAGACTCATCACTTAACTGTTAGTTTCAAAGGTAGAATTATATCTTATCACATAAATAGATAAGGATGCATGTGCCACCATCTCCTCTTCAGGTCCTACTTGCTGGAGTCATCCTGTGGCTCCCATCTCTCCGCCTCCAGTGGTCCTATGATATTTCTCCCGCTCTTTTTCTCAGAGTACTCACAATCTCTGGGGTTTTCCTTCTCCAAGTTCCTTAGCCCTAACTGTTCCGAGAAACCAGATGTTATCAAATAAATGAAGGATAAACTAAGGACAGCGACCCAGTGTCAGCTCAATAAATATTTGGTGGATGAATGAATGAATAGGCGAATGAGAGAAATAGAGGCCACATTAGGAGTGATCTTATGGTCTAAATGAGATACGTAATACCAATGCATATGTTTATTAAGATAGCCAGAGATGCCATGATACTGAAAGCGGTAGAAATCAGCTGACTGTGGTGTTTGGTAATTCGAGGAATAGATACAACTTTCCGAAACCGAGGACCAAAGCAAAACATCTTGTGAAAATAAGAACAGTGGACAACCATAAAATCCACTGTGCTGCCTGGAGCCAGCCCATTGAGTTCCATTGCTCAGGATGCACAGATTATTCCCGTCCGTTCCATAGATCAAAGATAAATTGAAGGATAACCATCAGATTGACCATGAGATCCTCTGGGAGAAGTTTACACACAACACTGGAAAAAGTGACAAAGAAGAGGTCTTAACCATGGAAGAAGTCACAGAAGCCCCATCGAAACTGTGAATTTCAGGTGTCTCCATACCTGGGACTTTCTAGAAGTTCTTGAGTTTGCTTTTATTTAATTTTTAAATGCTTCTTAAATGTTTTGTTTATTGTGTTGAATGTAGCATTTTTAAATTGCTGTGAGCATTTTTATAGCATTCTATTATTTTTTAAAATGGGGCTCCCCTGGGGACTCAGTGGTAAAGAATCCACCTACCAAGGCAAGAGACACGGGTTCAATCCCTGGGTTAGGAAGATTCCTTGGAGAAGGAACTAGCAACCCACTCAAGTTTTCCTGCCTGAAGAATTCCATGGACAGACAGGCTACAGTTCATGGGGTCACAAAGAGTCAGACATGACTAAAGTAACTAAACAACAAAAAACAATAAGGAAAAAGTGATGCATCAAAAGGAATTATTAAGTGCAAGCAAATTAGAGAGAAAACTGTCAGATCAAATCCAATTTAATTCTTTAGTCTGGAATTACTTCAAGTAACACTCGTTTTGAGACCTGACACACACTGCCACCATCGAGCACTTCAAACCATGAAGGCCTTATCTAGACAAGAAGAGCAGAGAATTTCATGCACTCAAGCTCTTGAGTTAGAATGGCTGGATTCATACCACCTTGGTGCTTACTGGCTATAGGAACTTGGGCAAAGTAATAGCTCCAATTTTCTGTTCCTCTAAGGACATGGTGAGGATGATGTAAGATGATTATGCAAAGCACTTAGACCAACAATTTCTCAATAAATATTAGCCATTATTATTATTGAAAAATACATGGGTGATATCTCACACAGGGAAACCAACAAATTCTTCCAGTGACTTGTTGAAGGTATACATTCAGCTAGCTTGGTTCCCTGCATTTTTATCCTTCTCAAGTCCTTCCCGTGCAAAGACTGTCTAGTTAATGAATGATTTCACAGAGCTATGTAGTAAATGTGTCACCGGTACACTGAACAGCCAGTAACACACAGGTCCTGAGGGGAGTGTTTTTTGTACAGACAGAGTGTTTGGGGAATGTTTTACACATATACACATACACAAAAATACACAGTGGAATATGGAAGAAAACCCCACAGAGAGCCTGTGGATATGAAACAATTAGATAATACTTACTGAAATTGCTTTCAATCATCCACATAAGAAGCCATCACAAAGTTTTAAGTAGAAAAGTTAAAAATGTAAAATGTATATGTTAATTTCTGAGTTAAGGTCTCATACTCTAGAGGGAAACCTCATCTCTCTTTCTAGGAGAAGAAATTAATGTATATTTGTTGAGTAGTGTGATAATATAAATTATAACCATGCCTTTCAACCCATTCCATGTGGTGAGCAAAATCTCTGTAGAGGACTGTCATTTACAACTCAATGGGTTTTACTGAGGCTAACAGCTTTACATTAAAGTAAGCCAAAGGCAAATTCAGAAAACGGTTTTAAGGGATTTGTTTTAAAATGGGTGAGATAACAATAGACAAAGTAACAGTAATTTCATAAATCTATCTTGAAAGAAAGCTAACATACTATTCAAATGGGACAGAAATTGGAAAGTCTCCAGCGGACGGATAGCATTTCTTGCTTCTCAAAATCAAAAAAATGGGGGAAGAAAAAAATTTCAGACTGAGATAAAAGCCTTCAAGCTTGAATCTAGAAGGAATTTTAATTCCCAAACAAATGAGAATGATTATAAAATATTTTAATCATTCCTACTTTTAACAATGGGAACCTGCTCCAATGCCAAAAGGAAAAAAAAGTATCTCATATGATTTTGTTCCTGTCTTCAAACTGATCAATTTCAAGTACTCTAGAAGAGTTAAATGAGTGCTGTTACAGAATCTCACACAGGATCATCAACAATATAAATGCAGAAAAGAATCTCAATTACTGAAGGAAACTTCCAGCTGTGGGCAATTAAATATTTACCATATTAACAATGAGAAGCTTCCAAATGTGGGGGCGGGGGGGGCGGGGAGGCAATTCGCAGAACTTACTTCAGTGGAAACAATAGTGTAATCAAACTTCTGACCCAGAGACTTCATGAAATAGTTGTGTTGTGTTATCAGATGCCCTTGCCTGTGGATCAAATGCTGTATAAACTCAAAGATCATTCTGAATACCAGAATGGTTTTTGTAAGTTTTCATGACCAGGGAACATTTAGAAATGTCAGCTGCTTACAGGAATCCAGAAGTAGTGGTGGGAGGGATTTTTTTCCACTCTCCCTCCCCACAATTCACATGTAGGTGGAGGAAATAGAATTCCCTAGGTAAACAGCCTCTAACTAGCCTTGCCTTAAGTGCCTCAGGCTAAAATTTTCATTTCCCTTCTTTTCTTTATGGCAGTACTCCCCATTTAAGTGACTAATAAAGTAAGCACTTTTCCTGAGTTCTTTTTTTCTTTAACCCAGTTACTCCTGAACACTGTAAAATAAAAGCTACAGTAATTCTAAACATTTGCAGGCTTGAGCTGCAAATAATACAAGTCTAAAATACATGCTCTGGGAACAAGTTATTTTGAAGGAACAGCCATGTATATTACAAGTAGCTTTCCGTGGACAATTCCTCTGTATATGTAAGTGTAAGGGGGTCCCAAACCTACTCACACCACAATTTATATAGGTCCCTTAATTTATGAATGAACAACCTACTTTTCTCACTGAGCCCCTACTGGCTAGTTAGAAAACTGAGTTCAGGAAAGCTATTCAATTTAAAATATATTTTGGCCCATTCTTTAAAAAAAATTCCTTTAAAATAACATTATTTCATCTTTTTCAAGTGCTCTAGATTTGGCCCCCTCATCAGCACTGCTGGGCATGTGTGAGGTACAGGGCTAGATGAGGGCTAGGGCTTCTAAAACCTTCTTGTGAAGAGAAGAGGCAGCTTCCCTGGTGGAGTCCTTTGTTCTCTCAAATCTAGCGCAGTGGTGGGTGGCCGTACTGCTCCCTTCTCTTGGCTTGGCGGGGTCTGGTTTTGGTCAAGGGGACCTAACCTGGGCTCTTCTGTGCACAGACACACACACAGTCTTGGACCAACCTCCGTTTCCTCTCCCAAATGAGTGTTCGACTCCCTCCCTTGGCCATATGATCGCATCGCTCTTAACCAAGGCAGGCCCCATGACACTAACATGGCTTTCACCTCTGCTGTGTGCCCAGACACACTCTGGGGAGCAAGAACACGGCAGTCTCTGCCACATTCTACAGAAACAGAAAGGCCTGGGAGACGGCCTCTCCAGGGCAGTCTACAGACTCTCCCTCCCAGGGTCCCATCGCACATGGATGGAGATTTCCTCTGTCCTGCTGCTCCTGGCCCCCAGCTCCACGGTTGGGTCTGAAGAGCCATGGTAAGGAGAGGTATTCTCCCTACCCCTTGAGTAAGATCTACAATCTCTCACTTAACCTACTCTAATCCTTCGTTTCACTTTGTGGAAGGAACAGAGTCATACACGTTCTTTGTACATTGCACTGTCCTTATGAGAAAAGAATGATTTCCTAGGGTGAAAGCAATTTGTCGATGACAAATACAGGACATGGTAAGCCTCTTTCCTCTCAAAATATAAAATTGGTCATACTACATTGGAAATACATAAAGCCAGGTGTGTGACATAAGCATTTAACCTCATTCTATCTGCAGAGTTTTGTCTCCAGAATCTGGATCTTTACTTAGAGAATCTTAGACAGAGTCATCAGATCAGAGATATCTCCCACCAGGGTGTTCTAGCAACTACTAGTTCACTAGAAAGTTAGCTTCCCACAGTACACTAAAACAATTATCTTGTGCCTTCAAACCAGCACAAAAAGAGAAATGGATACCAGTGAGCACCCTTATGTTTCATGGATTCACTGCTAAGAAACTAACTTCAGGTCAGTTCCCAGTCCCCAGTGACTATGTTTCAGTAGTAATGGTCATGTGGGGTTAAAGAACTTAGGAGTAAATGATTAAAGGAATGCTATTTCAGTAGACCTATGTTTTACACAGTGGAGCAAATCGCAGCTCTGACTGGAAGATTCCCTGTCCATAAAGACAACCAAGACTTGAAATTCACCACTCTCTCTGGTCTCTCATAATAGTTTGAAACTACTATGAATATAAAGAACACAAATTATTCAATTCTTTATTTTCCTTCTAGTTAAGTTTCATAGCATCAAATAGTAATAAACATCACAGACATAAGGGAAAATTTCCTAATTTTTAATGCAAAAAGTTTTTAGTTATTCTAACTTTTCTCATGTCAAAATGATTATATGACAACCAATCATAATATATTATTCACTAGGACAGTTATTACCACTGATAAAGAAAGCCTTATCAAGATGAACACAAATATCTTATATTTGCTTGTCAGAAATGCAAAAGAGAAAAGGAAAAATATTGCTTATTTCATTATCTAGCCAAAACCTTATTGTCTAACTAAAAGTGAATTTTAGGGAAGAATAACTACCAGTCTTAAGGTAACACAGTCATCTTGTTTTATTAAAAGTGATACTTTGATCCCACATACCTACATTCTAAACTTTTTTTCAATGATTACTTAAAAACCATGATCACATTTCTTCAAGGACCACAAGAATTTATAACTAATTCCATCCAATTATTCCAACTAAGTTTTCCCAAGTGGTTCTAATCAGTCAAGTTTAAGAACCTCTCCTCTTATCTGACTATTCCTGATTAGGTTCAAGTCTCCGCTCCCTTAGCCTACATCCCCTTCCCATGGCCCACTCTCCTTGGGAATATAATCAAGTATTGAATAATCCACCTCCCACTTCTCACTGTTAGTTTGTGCTTTTAAATTTTAACTCTCCCTGAGTATTTGTGTTTTAATAGAAGACTCACTAAGAATAAAAAGGCTTTTATAATCAAAGTAATGAATCCCTGTTGTAAAAGTTTAGACACCTCAATCAGTCAATTCTGGTCTTTTTCCTTATGGCCATGTACATGCTTTTGGGACTCTGTATTTTTACTCTGCATGTAAGGGAAATAAGATACCATCACTGACAACACTGAGAACCTCCAGACTGACATTCAGAAATTAATATTCTTTCCCAGAAAATAATCCCCAGTCAGGAGACAAACATCTGGAATAACAGAATTTGTAGTTTAATTTACAATGGAATGCAAAATATTTTTTTGGTCCATTTTTATTGAGAGGGCCAGATGCAATGCATTACAAATCGTTTGCCTAATTCAAACCATAAAGAAAATTATCTCTCTTCCCATACAACAGCAAATTGAGAAGAGGGAGGTTGGGTGTGGAGCAGTAATAACGCCTGCCTTTCAGATCGTGGGGACTGCACATAGCAATTTCTTCAATGTTACATGAACGTTCTGGAATGTTGCTCAAGATAAGATTTTGCTTCTTCATTTCTCTAAAATAAGTTATTATATACATCACAGATTTTACTCATATGAAAGCTACAGTATACATGTAGCATAAATATGACCTCTAAAATGAGTAGGTACTTTCATAAATCTGATTAGTAGATCTTTTAGACAGATGAGGACCTTTGTATAATTCCTACATGATAATACCTTTTTTTTTTTAAGGTAACCTATATTATACATTCCCAAAAGATATTTGATGATATAAAAATATCTTCAGTTAAAGTGGTTTAAATATATGAAAAAGGATTAAATATACAAAAAAGAAAAATTATTCTATGAAGTTGTAGTTAATAGGCTCATCCTTTCAACCAAGTTCTTCATTGACTTGTAAATTCCTCCTCTGGCTGACTTAACCATCTATGAAAAAAAAAGAAAAACCTAGGTCCACATCAATCATAAAGTTTCAGTGGAACAAAGCGGCAAATGGATTAATTCACACATTGGATCCATAGTTTCCTTCAAATGTAACAGTGCAGATGCTGAAGTCTAGACTAGCAAAATAAGTCATTATTTCACTAAAATGAGAATATTATATTTTACACATCTTAACATGTTTTGCTCTTTATGGCACTATGCTAAATGTTGGAAGAGCATAAAGAAGCATATGAAACCAAAGCTCTATGACTCTCTCAATAGGGACAAGTGAAAATATTGAAATAAAAATAGAAGATTAATATGATGTAATACTGAACAATTTGGTATATGTTGCTGAAATTCACATAAAAAGTAATGGATATGGACAAGAGATGACAGAATATTCTATGAAATATGAATATGATTGCTGAATTGCTAATAAATAGGCCAATCTGGGGGCCTAATTTGGTATAGTCAAATTATTCTAAGACTGTGATTTATTATATTAGGTGCCGTAAATGGGAGCTTAACAAGAGCTGATCTGATAAATGGTGCTCCAACTATTCACGATGAGGCAGCATTCAAAAAATATCCCTAGTAAAACCAATAGCTGTGGTTAAAGAGAATCAATAGTTGATAATTTGGGCTAAAATGAATTTTGATAAGTTTAGCTAGAGATTATAATTATTTTACATGGTAAGGTCCATGTAAAAAGGATCTTATCCAGCATAGCTCAGATTGCATTTAAATCTCCGAGGACAAGCAGACAGGTTACTTTCACCTAAGTGAAACTGACTACAGAGGTTAAAGTTCAAACACCAGTGTAGTCTTCAGTGTGCACGCTCTGTGAAGTCCTGTACCAGGTCTCAGTCTGGGCGCCCTTCTAAGGTACCCTCAGCTTGAGGCTCACACAGGTCCGTCTAGATCCAGAAAGACACTCTCCAGCTTCATGGCCTTCGGAACATCTCCACAGCCACCTGGCCAGTGTGACAGCTGCCACTTTGAAGTGAAGAATTGCCCGAGTCAGGATGAAAAGTACTGCTCTGTTCCTTCCTGAGCCCTTGCCTAGCCCACAAATACAAATATGCAGCCATAGATGCTCCATTTCAGACACTTGGAAAGGGTGATGCCCTCAGTCCTGCTGTGACAGCCAGGGAAGACACTGATGACCAATAACAGATTCCCTCCAACAGAACGCAGAGACGCCTGGCCTACAAGCCTCAGCCCAGGGTTCCAGGCAGCCACTCCTGCTTATTCAGAGTTGGCATATGACACAGAGTCTGTTTGCCATTTCTGGCCTAAGAACCACTCGGGGATGACTAGGGAAGCCCTAGCAAAAATAGACTTGGGGACAGTCATGTGGCAATCTAGGATTTTGAGGGGCTACATTTACTGAATGCGGATCAAACTGTTAGAGAAAGCAGTTGCTATGGAGAGAATTATAAAGTTTGAAAAACTAACAATAGGGGAAGAGAAAAACCAATCACTGAGCTTGGGGTTATCATTTGTCAATTGCAGAATACAGGAAAGGTCAGTTACTATTTTTTAATTTTAAGGAACCTACAGATTGATTTGACCACCCAAAGTCTGAAAACACTCTTAGCTCTCAAGGAGAGGAATGACCTGTCAAGGTCATTTAAAGAGTCAAGACTTTCAACTTGAACTTACCATCCAGAACCATAAAACAACTGAGCCTGATGCAGTTGAGTGTTAAAACCTCCAAAGAAGAAGTCAACGCCTGTCTCAGCTACCTTTGGAGAATGCTTTCGTTAAAGGCCTCTCTCTAGAACATGATGGTGAACACAAAATCTTCTACTTGGCAAGAAATGCTTTTTAAGGCAAGTAGAGTTGCGTACTCGGCGGAAATTCGACTGTTCTGCCTGTAAGTCGATTACAGACAGCTAAATCTCCAGCTGCAGCCGACCATCACTTAAATGTGGTTTCCATTCTCATTGATCTCTGGCAGTCTTGTCACTGTCAATGCCATGAACAGTATGAGCCCCAAGGAGGAGAGATGCAGAGAGCCCATTGCCGCAGGTGTAAATAAAATCAATCTGCTCCTTTGGGCAAATGTCTTATTGATTTGAGCTGTTAAATATATGCTTCCCCCTCTATCTTCATCCAGAAAGTGGATACTTTTATGCTTGGACATTATGGATCGAGCAGTGTGCCTGCATTCCTGTCAGAACAGCTATAAGCACCCTTAATAATATGGCAGCAGATAAACTGAACTTCAGACATGTTAAAGTGAGAAATCAATGGGAAATATGGGGACAAAAATGAGCACAACATGAGGCATGATTAGTCAAAGGCTATCAATGCCAGCATTATGAATTGCACCGCCATTCCCACATGCAACTTTCTCTGTCGGCTCACACAAGACACAAGCCAAAAGAGGGATTCAAGTTTAGGAAATCCCCCAGTGTTCCTGAACCTCAACTTCCACTGCCTTAAATACTAGGCGGCATAATTCTTACCTCTGAGGACTGACTGACGAGTAAATGAGGTGATATATGCAACATTCCTCAGAGCACCAGGCACTTAATGAACAATTTGCTTCCCTTCTACTCTGAAGCCACTTTCTCTGCAGGGCAGTGAAGGCCTTCCTCCTATGCAAATGGTGCTATGATCTAAGATCTTCTAGCAGTCAGAACTTTGTCAGTTTCAAGGGAGAGAAAATCTGGTGCAAACTGACCTTTATAAATAAATGTATGGCTCCTGTAACCACAGACTCCAGAAGCAATGTTGGTTTCAGGCAAGCCTTGAAACGTTTCTCCAGGAAATGGCTCTTTCTCTGTTTCTCCCTTCTGCTTTCCAAGATCAGTTTCATCTTCAGACTCCTGAAGGGTCACCCAGCAGCTCCGGGCTCACCCCTCATGCATCAGCTAAATGAACACAACTTCCAGGCACATACTATACTGCCTCCACTGTCTAGAGGAAAACCCCTCTTCTGCTTCATCACCCACCAGGCCTAACATTCATTATATGGTATGTACAGCCATTCCTGAACTAATCTCCACAGCCCAGGAATTGGGAAATATCAAATCCAAACCAAATGCAGATCCAAGAAGTAGTGAGGTATAAAAATCCAGGGATTAGCAAAAAGTGAAACCAACAAGCAGCATTACTGTCAATTACCTACTAGAGATGCATGTCCTAAATGCTGACCTAACAACCTATAGCCATGAGGAAAAATGTTTGCTGTTGTAATACAATCCATTCTGAGAACGGTATGTTGCATAGCACTAGTGGGGTAATAACTAGCCAGGACAGTTCACAATAGATGACGAATACAGGGGAAATAAAATAGTGGATGTGAGTGAAAGCCATGTAAGAGACAGATATTACCGTATTTGGGATATCTTAAAGGTAGAAACCTTACATTAAAGGTAGAAACCTCAGATTTGAATTGAATTGACTGAATATGCTGTGTAAGAAAATGAGAAGAAACAAAAAAAATAGCTTCTGTTTTCAGCATTAGGAGTTCAGTGAATAGTGGTGCCATTTATTATGACAGAGAACTCTGAAGATGGCACAGATTATTGGGGAAAGTGATAATAATCAGAAATACAGTTTTAACCTTGTTAACTTTAATTTTGAAATGCCTTTAGATTTCCCACTGGAGACGGGAAATGGAGATGGAGATGGTGTTGAATATATATGCTATCTATAAAATGGCAGGTTAGACATGCTCCAAATTCATTTCTGGTCTAACATTTTGAGAACTGTTACCACATTTACAGTCTTTAGATTTTGCAAGTTTCAGCATTAGATGATTTCTATTTCCAATGTTTTATGCTAAGGATATTGCTTTTACCTGAACTAGAAAGCCAAGAGTAGGAATCATTAGAGAATACAATGTCTCCTAGACAACAAATTGCCACGTAGTTCAAATGGTGAAGAATCTGCCTGCAATGCAGGAGACCTGGGTTTGATCCCTGGATCAGGAAGATCCCCTGGAAAAATGGAATAGCAACCAACTCCAGTATTCTTGCCTGGAGAATTCCAATGGACAGAGGAGCCTGGCGGGCTACAGTCCATGGGGTCACAAAGAGGCAGACATGACTGACTAACACACACACACCATATCCTGGGGCTTTTCTGGTGGCTCAGTGGTAAAGAATTCACCTTCCAGTGCAGAAGACACAGGTTTGATCCCTGGATCAGGAAGATCCCCTGGATCAGGAAGATCCCCTGGAGAAGGAAATGGCAACCCACTCCAGTATTCTTGCCTGGGAAATCCCATGGACAGGGGAGCCTGGCGGGCTACAGTCCATGGGGTCACAAAGAGTCAGACACAACTTAGTGACTAAATGACAACCATATCCATAGGTTGGTTATGGGTCGGCCCTCCCATGTAGCATTCAGAGGTAAAAATTCATTTTTGCCCAGTGAGCTGCCAACTTCCTTAATGGAAGATAAAATACTTACCTCTGGACCTCTCAACTGGCACAAGAAATAGAGGCACCTTTCTAAGAACTGACACTTCAGAAGAGACCATCCTTTCTTACTTCAAAACCCAAACCTGTATGATATGAAGGGTTAGGCTGCCATTCAAGCTCAGCCAGTATGCAAGCTGAGTCCTGGATGATGGCTAATTCTCCACGGGCTTCAAGTCCAACAGTCTTAGAAACTCCTAACATCTGGTAGCTGGAAGCTATTTTGTTCCACAACTAAGTACTACCTGCCCACATGATCCTAACCAGAGCAAACAGCATCAAACAATCACAGTGTGCTTGACAAATAGATCTGTGGGGTCATGCTAAGCAATACCTTTCACACATTTCTAATTAAGAAGGAAGACTGGGAACATCCCTGGCAGTTCAATGGCTAAGATTCTGAACTCTCAATGGAGGGGGCCAGGGTTCGATCCCTGGTCAGGGAACTATATCCCACAGGGAGCAACTAAGACTGAAGAAAAGTGCAGCAGCTAAGACCCAGTGCAGCCAAGTAAATATTAAAAGAAAACAGAGGGAGGACAGAAAGAACTGAAGGACAGAGAAGCAAAGTTTGAGACTGTTAACAGCAAGTTTCAGGTGAAGAGAGCTTTACAGTAAAGAAGATGCTACATTTTGTCAGTATGATTAGGACTGTCGAAACTAAGAGAGACCTGAGAGAGTTGCCTGGAGAGGTCTGAAGGTTGGAGTGTCTTGGTCTCAGGTTTTTGCCCTCCTATCTTCTCCAGCGCCACTCTCTCCCTAGGTGATCTCAGCCCATTCCATTCTCTTAAATATCATCTGTATGTCAATGACTCCCAAATTTATATCACTCTGACCTTTCCCCTGATTTATATATTAATATCAAATGGCCTACTTGACATCTCCACTTGAATGTCTAAAACAAATCTCTCTACCACCCCCAGCCTTTTTCTTCCTCAACTCCAGTTAGTTCAGTAAAATCCAGTAGCTCCAATAAAACTAGGCTTTATCCTTGATTCCTCCTTTTCCCTCATCTAATGTACTTACTCCATGAGCAAGCCTTGGCTAATTTATCCATACAATGTATCTAGCTTTCCTACTTCTTTGCCTCCATACTGTCATCTCTGTTACCTGATTGGATCCTTGGAAAACCCTCTCTGTTTCTATTCTTCATCAACAGCTAAGAGAACCAGTTCATGCAGATAGAATCATAATTCTCTGCTTGAAATGCTCAAGTGCTTTCTCATTTGTTTTTATGACAGAGTCCAAACTTGAACATGGCATAAAGCCTGCAGCAAACTTAGTCCCTGAGTATGTTATTGCAAATTTTAGCTCCACTAGCTACCTGCTCATTCATACTGGCCTTTTTCTTTCTGAAATAATCCAACCTTACTCCTCCCTTGAGGTCTTTTAGACCCAGCTTAAAAAGTCACCTCCTCAGTAACACTTTCATGCTCACCCACACTGAGCAGTGGTACCAACAGGCCTGCCAAGGGCTATCATGGTACCCAACTTATGTTCTTATCATGTACCCATCTTCCAAGTTATGTTATTTACTTGCCTTTTCCTTTCTTTCTCTCTACTAGAATATAAACTTTAGGAAATCAGTGACTTTGCTTTGGCCTATTATCCCACTATTTTTGCTGCCAGCAAGTAGCAGCTCAATGACTAATTTTTAAATAACTCATTCATCTATTTCAGTGTTTTACAAAATACCTTCTTTGGAGTTCTGGAGTTTTGCTAAAGTTCTTCATTGGCAGAGGAAAGCGGCAGAGACTGAAACCATGCTGGCTAAGCTTTTAGCCTTCAACTGATTCAACTGGAATATTCTGCTTTTATCTGTTTATGCAATGGCATCCAGGTAAGATTTTTTTGGTTCCTGGGGGAAAGGTGTGAGAAAAGGACAGTTAGAAAGTTTCCGGAATGTCATGTACACACTGCTATATTTAAAATAGATAACCAACAAGGACTTACTGTATAGCACAGGGAACTCTGCTCACTATTCTGTAACAACCTAAATGTGAAAAGAATTTGTTAAAGAATAGATACATGCATACATATAACTGAATCACTTTGCTGTATACCTAAAACTAACACAACATAGTTATCCAACTATGCTTCAATATAAAATAAAAAGTTTTTAAAAGATCTTATTTGTTTAAAAAATTTATGCTATTCAAAGCATTTGGCAACTAGTTATCCCTTACCATTATCTCATTTGATAACATGAGCTTCTTCCCTATGACCTCAATTTCTGTTGATGCAAACCCCAACCAAAATCCAGGTTCCCCTGACAAAGATGCAGTCTCTTCACTACATCAAGTGTGTTCCACGTATCCTAAGTCCAGAATGCAGCTGTTATTTCTCAATGCTATTAAATAATAAAATCACACTTTCCTTGTTACTATGAAAAACAACACACTGTTCAATCTGTGAGATTGTCTCCTACACCCACTAAATAACTTAATTTCAAATGACAGAACTGGTGATCTGAACCAAATCCTAGTTGGCTATTTACACATATTTTTCTAAGCAAATAGTTAAGACTAAAGGAAGAAACTGAGATTTCTTTCACACGTAATGTCTTCCTCTGCAAATCAAGCTATCAAGTGATAGAATATACCTCGTAGCTACAATGCAGAATAAATGTCAAACAGATTGTAAATTATGATATTTTCACAAACTAATATACAAAGAATTAATTCAAAAGTATTAACTTTAGTTTAATTCATAAAGGTGCCTATGAATATAAGATAATAAAGGAGTTTTGAAAGGGTTTATTACAATAGGAAGAGTTAATCAATCTCTCCCACCCTACTAAGGACTTAAATTTACTACATTTCCTAAAATACAACAAATTGTGTGAATGTCACAAAGTACATTCTGCATGAGGTAATTTGAAATAATGCTTAAACCTCGAAAACTCAATTTACGGTTAAACTCACCTTTAGAAAAATATATGCAATATTCAAATGTTGGAAGTAACTGCCAAAGAAATGTTAACAAAAACTGTAATGAATAAATAAGCTATAAGAAGAGATAATACTGAAGAGTAAAAGGAGAAATTGTGATTTACTCAAAGGAGCATCTTGGAAGTTAAAATTCTTGCATTCAGGTACTGTCAGTAATCAACAGGCCATTTCAATCGCTATGTCCCAAGTGCCCTCCCTGTAGCTTAACTACATATTGACTATTTGATGGCTGCCTTCACATCATCCATTTTCACCGAGGAGCCATCCAATGCCATCTTCCATACCATCCAATATCTAACTTCCAACCATCCTGAGGTTGAGTTGTGGCAGATTCTGCCTGCACTCAAGGAGTGGATGTTTGATGACTTAGACCAATCACCATATTCCATCCCCCATCACAACTTTTGGTAAAAAAAAATGAGTCCAAACCCTACTTAGAGTCAATGAGCCATGAGGAGACTTTTATTAGAGTTTCTGGTATCTTAGTCAGTTCAGTTCAGTTCATTCGCTCAGTCGTGTCTGACTCTACAACCCCATGAATCACAACATGCCAGGCCTCCCTGTCCATCACCAACTCCCGGAGTTCACTTAGACTAGCGTCCATCGAGTCAACTTCCTCTCTATTCCATAGTGACCAGAAGGTAAAGAAGCCCTCTCTTCTTCTAGACGGTATGGTATTAAAATAGGCAACTGGAAAACAATGCTGCTATGAAGAAAGCCTGACGACAAAGATGACGCTGACCTTCAAAACAGGAAAGCTCAGACTCTTAGAGCAATGCGGCGGAAACCACGATGATATCCTGAGCTTCTGCATATAAATATGCCTGACAACAGTCTACACCTGGTTTTTTCAATTATTGAGCCAATAAAATTCCTTTGCTGATTAAGCCATTTTAAGTGGGGTTTTGTTTTGCTTAAAGTATAACATATATTAGAACTACTCATATCTGAGGTCATTTTTATCAGAAACTGCTGGGTGCCACTACATGAGTCAGGACCCCTGTCTTGTCCCCTTCTCAGTAGTGTTAGACAGAATCAAGGTTGACCCCTATCCCCAGTCTGTGCCAGAGTGGGGATGAGGACTGGTTAGTCAAAGCCAATCATTCCCTCCAATGCTTCTGGCCAAAGGTTTGCAAAAAGGGAAATACATAAAGAGAATTCTACTGGAGGATGAGAGTAAGATTTTAGGGAATAGCTTTTAGGCCTTAAAAGAGACATGAGGACGTTGCTGTATCAGGCATCTACTGTGGACTGAAGGTTTGCTCTCCCACCAAAAATTCATATGCTGAGTTTATATTTGCATGTGATCGTGTTTGGAAGCAGGCCTTTGGGGAGGCAATAAGACCATGAGGGCAGAGCTCTCACAAGGGTGACTAGGATCTTCATAAGGGAGGCTGGCTGAAAGAGACCCCCTGCTCTACCACCATGTGAAGATACAAGAAGAAACCAACAGTCTGCAACCCATAGGAGGGCTCTCACCAGACACACAATCTGCTGGCATCTTAACCTTGGACTTCCCAGCCTTTGGAACTATGGGAAAGAAATTCTATGTTTTTTTTAATTGCTGTTTGTGGTATCTTGTTCTAATAGACATCAGAGGATAAGACAGCATCAAACTCCCAGAGAGATATTTGGCCATGAGGTGAGCTAGCTGGCATGCTAGAGGTGGGAAGATTCTATAAAAGGAAAGTGCCAGAATCTATGATCATGCCATTTGATTGCTCAGGTGGCCAATCCTGTAGCTGCCATACTCCTGGACTTCTTGTGAATTAAAGATGACAAATCTCCTTATCCTAAAGCCACTTGGAATCGGGCTTTCTACTACTTGCAGATGAAAGTATCTGAGTTGATATACCATGCTAGTTTCCAAGTATTTAAAATAATCAAACTTCACAATAATATAGGACATTGCACTTTTTAAAATTGTTTTTAAAAACATTACCTCATTGCTGTCAAACTTGTTATATTAGGATAGGATCTTCAATCCTTTTCTACAGGTTAGAAAAGACCTGAAAACTTCCCTAATAGTCCAAAGCTTTCTGACCTCTAAACTAGTGCTATTTCCACCTTCAATTACAAAATGATAAGCACATCTTATCATAACGTCAAACATTTAAATACACTTTTTTCTCACTGATAACAAATAGGGCTTCCCTGGTGGCTCAGATGGTACAGAATATGCCTACAATGTAGGAGACCCAGGTTCAATCCTTGGGTCAAGAAGATCCCCTGAAGAAGGGAATGGCAACCCACTCCCGTATTCTTGCCTGGTGAATTGCATGGACAAAGGAGCAAGTTCAAGATGTGGCAAATATAAATGGTGAGATAATTGGCACAAAACTCTGAAACAGTAACAGTAATAAATATCAACTATAAATTTAGTTAAGTAATGCGAAGAAGCCCTAAGTACTAATCATCACCATCTGACATGAATTTTATGCTGGGCTTGCTAAATTAAAAGTTACATAGAGAAAATTTGGTTCAATATTTAGTATTCAGAAAAAAGCAAGATAGATGTGCTAATCATGTATTTTGTGGAATGACAACTTATTCCAAATGCTCAATTTATTTTTATAACACTGAACCTGATTTTCTTTCTTTCTTAAAGTATAAACTAGTCAGCTGGTAAAGCAATGGGTCCTGAGTGTGAAAGCAAACCTATATGGACTCTTGCACAAGTGAGTCCTTAGAGCTCTCCTCCAGCTACATTTTCTTGAGATTATCTGCTTTGCAGGCAAAAGTTGTATTAGATTTTGATCCTGCCACCCACTCATACACATGCAGAAATGAAAATAGTGCATTGTACTGGGTGGTGTGAGAAGGTGGAGGAGTATTTTGCCTCTGAGCTATTAATATAGGAGGATTAAAAAAAATGTTACTTAGTGTTCATCACTTGCTACAATATCAAAATGTATCCCATAGTGCCCTCACCTATGTTATATACCAGTGTTACATCATCTCCATCCATCTTGCAACAAACTCATCTGTTCTGTGGATGTTGTTAAGCTCAATTCCCCTTCAGAGTCCTCATTTCAGTTCAGTTCAGTCAGTCATGTCCGACTCTTTGCGACCCCATGAACTGCAGCACACCAGGCCTCTCTGTCCATCATCAACTCCCAGAGTTCACTCAAACTCATGTCCATCGAGTCAGTGATGCCATCCAACCATCTCATCCTCTGTCGTCCCCTTCTCCTCTTGCCCCCAATCCCTCCCAGCATCAGGGTCTTTTCCAATGAGTCAACTCTTCGCATGAGGTGGCCAAAGTATTGGAGTTTCAGCTTCAACATCAGTCCTTCCAATGAACACCCAGGGTTGATCTCCTTTAGGATGGACAGGTTGGATCTCCTTGCAGTCCAAGGGACTCTCAAGAGTCTTTTCCAATACCATAGTTCAAAAACATCAATTCTTCAGTGCTCAGCTTTCTTTATAGTCCAACTCTCCCATCCATACATGACCACTGGAAAAACCATAGCCTTGACTAGACAGACAATTGCTGACAAAGTAATGTCTCTACTTTTTAATATGCAATCTAGGTTGGTCATAAATTTTATTTGGGACTGTCTAAATGACCAAGTCCTTACTTTTTAGGATCCATTGGGCTGAATATAACTCTGTCTTAGTATAGTCTTCATATCAAACTTTGGCACTCCCAGGTTTGGGATACCAGGGACTGCAGCAACATTAAATTTTTGTAAAAGAGTTTCTTGGTCACAGTAGTTTATAAGTTTTCACTTAAGTTACTTCTGTTCAAACTTAGTTTGAATTAAAAAAAAAAAAAAACAGCTGCAAAAAAGTATTGTTTATCACTTATAAAACTTGGGCCCTAAATTATCAAAGAATATCTTCTGAATAAATTTCCATGAATTCATTGCCTCAAATCCCGTGAGAAAGCTGAAAGGCATCTTTATTTTTCTCCTTAAAAATCCCCTTTCTTTTGGATGTTCCTTTGGGAGGAGCTGGCAGTGTTGTTTCATAGGAAGGTGGGACAACCAGAGCCGTCCCAGAGCAGCACATAATTCAGACAAGGGGACTGAAGCACAGTGAAAAAAATTCACTAAAAAACCTCATTGACTCCTGAGCACACTGCATTTCCTTTTATTTTTGGTCTGTATCTTTTCCTTGCACATCACCTAGACTTAATCTCAAATTTTATAATTTATTCTGTCTCTCATAATTATATTCTGACATACAGTCTGAACCCAGACTATTGCCTCTTGGAAACTAACCAAATTTTCAAAATGCCTGATTGAGATTCTCTACTTCAGAATGCATTATTTCTCACCAGAAAAATGGTGAGTGCTTTAAAAGACAAATGATAAGAGATGTAGCTTCTAGTCTTTAAAAAAAAACTAGAAATAAAAATATTTTAATATAAAATATGACTAGCATGGGCTTCCATGGTAGCTCAATGGTAAAGAATCTACCTGCCAGTGGAGAAAGTCATGTTCGATCCTTGGATCAGGAAGATCCCCAGAAGAAAGAAATGGCAACCCACTCTAGTATTTTTGCCTGGGAAATACCATGGACAGAGTTGCCTCACAGGCTACGGTGGGATGACAAAAGAGCAAGACAGCATTTAATCATTAAACAACAACAACATGGTTAACAACATATGCTCTACATATACACAAATAGTTACACACACAGCAACTGTGTTGCCTGTTTCCATATACACGCTTATTCATAAATGTGTACACGTGTATTGCCTATAAAGATATACATGTATGCTTTAAAAATGGAAAATTCCAAATCCCAGCTAATGGTACGATTCACCAAATATTAATCGGCATCAGACATTTACACTAAGGAGAGAAAAACTGACAATCTTTTCCATCAGTTTGGAAGCTGTTTTCTGAAAGTAACCATAAACACAGACTCCAAGTGATTTAGGCAGGAAAGACATTTATCTCACAATAAACAGAGAACCCTGACTTTGTCGATTTAGTGACTCAGTGATGTCATAAAAACCCCAGGTTGTCTTCTTGTCTCTGGTAGGCCTTTAACAGCTTCAGCTAGGTCCACTTTTGACTGAGGGATGAAGGCCAGCAGCAGCTAGACCTGCATTCAGTGAAGAGGAGAGATTTCCACAGTTATGAAACTACAGTCCTTTCCTCAAATGACTGGGCCAAATTATACTAGTACCCAAGCCTGGACTGAAAATAATGGGTTGGCCAAAAAGTTTGTTTAGGTTTTTCCATAACATCATGTGGAAAAACCCAAATGAAATTTTTTTGGCCAAACCAGCATTTTCAATCAGCTGATTAGCTCTTGTCTAGGTCCTGAAATGGTTTGAATTTAGCATCCTTCAAGTCAACTAAGTGGAATGAGAGGTCAAACTAAAAGAAAATGACGTTCAGTTAGAAAGGAAAAGGTAACTGGATGGTTACTGAGGGGGAACAAAGAGGGCTCTCTACAATTCCATAACTTTAAAAAACAAAAGGCCAAAAAATGTTAAATATCAGTTATTTAAATATTATCATCATGAATGGACACAATATCTGACCTGTTCACAATCAGTATTTAAACCATCATTTTCTGAACCATGATCTGGAATTAAGAGAGACTAAGTGCCCTCCCAGTTGAGCTATTTCAAATCCTGAAAGATGATGCTGTGAAACTGCTGCACTCAATATGCCAGCAAATTTGGAAAACTCAGCAGTGGCCACAGGACTGGAAAAGGTCACTTTTCATGCCAATCACAAAGAAAGGCAATGCCAAAGAATGCTCAAACTACCACACAATTGCACTCATCTCACACACTAGTAAAGTAATGCTCAAAATTTTCCAAGCCAGGCTTCAGCAATACATGGACAATGAACTTCCAGATGTTCAAGCTGGATTTAGAAAAGGCAGAGGAACCAAATATCAAACTGCCAACATCTGCTGGATCATCAAAAAGCAACAGAGTTCCAGAAAAACATCTATTTCTGCTTTATTGACTGTGCCAAAGCCTTTGACTGTGTGAATCACAATAAACTGGAAAATTCTGAAAGAGATAGGAATACCAGACCACTTGACCTGCCTCTTGAGAAATCTATATGCAGGTCAGGAAGCAACAGTTAGAACTGGACATGAAACAACAGACTGGTTCCAAATAGGGAAAGGAGTACATCAAAGCTATATATTGTCACCCTGCTTATTTAACTTATGTGCTGAGTACATCATGAGAAACGCTGGGCTGGAGGAAGCACAAGCTGGAATCAAGATTGCCAGGAGAAATATCAATAACCTCAGATATGCAGATAACACCACCCTAATGGCAGAAAGTGAAGAAGAACTAAAGAGCCTCTTGATGAAGGTGAAACAGGAGAGTGAAAAAGTTGGCTTAAAGCTCAACATTCAGAAAACTAAGATCATGGCATCTGGTCCCATCCCTTACCAGCAAATAGATGGGGAAACAGTGGTTGACTTTATTTTTGGGGGGGTCCAAAATCACTGCAGATGGTGATTGCAACCATGAAATTAAAAAAACGCTTAGTCCTCAGGAAGAAAAGTTATGAGCAACCTAGACAGCATATTAAAAAGCAAAGACGTTACTTTGTCAACAAAGGTCCATCTAGTCAAGGCTATGGTTTTTCCGTTAGTCACGTATGGATGTAACAGTTGGACTATAAAGAAAGCATCTACGCCAATGTATTAGGTTTCCTCAGTGGTATCTCCTGGTATATCCTCGTAGCAGGAACTTGCCAGCTTTGTCCAAATGTGATAGCATCAACTCTTGTACATAAATTTTTATTGGTATTTTCTAAATGATATGTGTTTAAATCATATTAAAATAAAGTTGATTATAGACATTGAAAAATAAAAAAAAAAGAAAGCTGAGCACTGAAGAATTGATGCTTTTGAACTGTAGTATTGGAGAAGACTCTTGAGAGTCCCTTGGACTGCAAGGAGATCCAACCAGTCCATCCTAAAGGAGATCAGTCCTGGGTGTTCACTGAAAGGACTGATGTTGAAGCTGAAACTCCAACACTTTGACTACCTGATGTGGTGAGCTGACTTATTTGAAAAGACCCTGATGCTGGGAAAGATTGAGGGCAGAACGAGAAGGGGATGACAGAGGATGAGATGGTTGGATGGCATCACTGACTCAGTGGACATGAGTTCAGGTAAACTCCGGGTGATGGACAGGGAGGCCTGGCGTGCTGCGGTTCATGGGGTCACACAGAGTTGGACATGACTGAGTGACTGCACTGAAGTTCCCTTCCCCTTTGCTGGCTATATCCACCTGCTCTGTCTCCAGATGGATCTGACGTAGTGGAGCTCAGTTCTCCAAGTTACCGAGATGAGATTTAAAAATCCATCCCATCTCAGAATGGACAGGATTGCTTTTGGAGCCACTCTGAACTGAGCTCACATCACAGATCTCAGGCTCTGTGGCCAATGCCTACCATATTGCCTTTCCATCTAAAGTCAGTCTGCCCCTTACCACCACACACCAAAGACTGTGCAGCAATGCTATACCAGGCAGAACTGCAGCTCTAGTCAAACTGCCGATGCTACGGTGAAGCAAGAACAGGAGCCCCAGTGCACAATTTAAAGAGGCACTTGTGCAGTCTAGGCACCTCTTTTATGTCACCCCCATCCTAGCCCTGGCATTTGTCTGTTTCTCCCAAATTCACCTTCAGCCACTTGCTTATCACTCAGTCTCATAAGCTTTCAATCCAGTTGAGTCATCCTTGTATTTTAAACTTTCTTACCAGAAAATAATTTCATTTTATAACTTTTAATTTATTTTCCTGAACAAAGTGGAACGCATCACACTACTGCACTTAACCCCATCCCCACCCCCAGCAAGAGGGGTTTGGGTGATTATGTGAATGTGTGACATTCTTTTGAAGTGTTTTGAGCTTTGTGGATGAAAGGTGTTCCATGAGTTCAAAGCATTCCCATGATTATTTGTCGACTATTCAGGACAATTGGGGTAATTTGGCAACAGCCTTTCTCTCTGGCAGAAGAAAAGGCTGATTTCAGAGGTGGCATTATGTTCGATTTATGCGAGGTTAAGGTCACAGCAATGCACAATAATAAAGCTCTTTGTTTTATGAATAAATAAAAGATTTCTGATTTATCCCATTTCAGAACACCAGCATACTCATTTTTTAAATGTTTGAAATACTTTCCCCCTCACAGCATTATAAGAAAACTTTCTTAAGTTATAAATTTATTATCCATAGTTTTTATTTTGCAGCCATGAATCTTTACTGTCCAAGTGAACTTTGATGCAGATTTTGATATTCAATATAAATCATGTCATCCTCAGTGGTTCATTGCATTAGTATGTATTTGTTTAGAATAATATCATGACTGATATCCATAAGCATCCATATGCATCCATAATGCAGGGACACTGGACATCACTAAAAAGAGTGATCAGAACCTCAGGACTATTTGCTTCTAGTAGAAAATTAAATAGAAATCAGTCACTGAGGAACCTGATTCATTTGACTCACATCCCAGAGATATGTCCAGTAATTCTTCAGCTTGCAAGGATAACTGAAATGCACTGCCAGTGCAGGAAATTTAGCTCTCATCTTCCCCAGACAAAGTTTTTGGGAAGATAAATTTCACTCACATATATCACAAGGAGCTTTTTTGCTGTTGTTGGCTATTTGCAGGTATTTTATTATGCACCTCTGTTATAATTAATTTTAGTCCAGACACCTTTCTCTTTGAACAGCCTTCTACTTTTTAGAAGATAAGTCTTTTCTGTTAAAAACAGTGGCCACTTCACACTTGGAAAAATGCATCGATTTCACTAACATCTGGTCTAAACACTACGAGTTGTGATGATAGATATTCACACATTGGTCTGCAAATTGTCAGTGTATTATCTCCTGCTCTGTCTACTCCTGCACCAATAGGGATAATTAAAAGATGAGGACATTTCTAGTAAAGCTAAAACAAATTGAATTTCTACTTCGTCTAAAGGAGATCAAATAATTTTACATAAATTTAAGTGCTATTTGGTTCAATCCCTGGATTGGGAAGATCCCTGGAGAAGGGAAAGGTTACCCACTCCAGCATTCTGGCCTGGGGAACTCCATGGACTATATAGTCCACGGGGTCACAAAGAGTCAGACACAACTGAGTGACTTTCACTACATTTAAGTGATATTCATGTTATTAAATGAACAGTTTTCCATTCGCATATCTTGTCTTTGGATAAAAATATAGCAATGTACTCCTTTCATAATATTTATTTCTATACAAAATAATATATAATAATTTGGCATAATCATAGAGGATCGTATTCCTTCATTCTCACTTTTACACACATACAAACAGATATCATATCCTGACCCATGACATTCAGGCTCAACCATATGTCTACATTCTATCCCAAGCTCATAAGTATGTAAGAGCCTTCCCAAAGTGCAAACTATTCTGCATCTGAGTTTGAAGCAGGACTCTGTGTCCACATCTTTTTAAGTCTACACTCTTGGATGCTAAAAAGCCTTCATCTTCAGCAAGTCTCTTCAAATTACTGTCTAACTGTAGAACACAGTTCTCAACCTCACAGGAGACTTCTGATGACAGTATGATTCATAAGAGATCTAGAGTTTCAAGATGAAGGATAACAGTGGTGCTTCACTTTTACAATTCCCTGTACCCATTATGACATATTCCTTCTCATGTCATCACAATGCTGTAAGGCTCTGGGCGGGAACGAGGTGTGTGACAAACCTAGAGCGTCCTTTTTGAATTACAAGACTCTGTTTTGCTGGAAACAGCCATGGTGAACACAATCGCCCAATGTCGAACCCCCCCCCCCCCCCCCCCACCCCCCACCACCCGGCAACACCCCCATGCATCCTACATCCTACAGCAAACAAGATTAGCGGTTCTTCCAGGAAAATACACATGCTTCACTGCCACTCCCAAACCATCCCACCCTTCCTTCCCTCAGGTCCAAAAGTCCACTCTATCCTGTTCTGTTCATATAGGGTCATCATTACTGTTTCTAAATTCCATATATATGTGTCAGTATACTGTATTGGTGTTTTTTCTGGTTTTAAAGCCGTATAAGAAACTACATCCATCCCATTGACTGAGTCAAATTTATTCTTTGGGGGCTGGTAGTACCATAGTGTATATGAACCACAGCTGTCTTATCCATTCATCTGCTGATGGACATCTATGGTTGCTTCCTGTCCTGGTTTATAAACAGCACTCTGACATTGGGGTACATGTGTCTTTTAGCGAGATGGACAACCCCCCTGTTCCCCGCTGCCTCCACCCTCAGGCCTGAGATGGGCTCCCGGCCTGAGATTCCAGAGAGACCCACATGAAACCCAAATCCTACAGTGCTAATTCCTTTAAATCTGTGCATTATTTGATACCAATTTTGGATGTCCTCTTGCTTCCATCAAAAATATAAACTCTCAAGTTCACAAATGCTGGTTTCAATCAAGAACCGCCTTGTTTGATCACAAGCCGCCTTATTTGGTCTTGACATTTGGTAGTAGTCAGGAAGAAGACCAAGAAGAACTGCATTCAAACCAAAGTCACTACTGTTGAAATTCAGGATCCAACCATTTACTATAATGGCTCATAGTTTTCTGATAACAAATTGCTCATTAGTCCAAATAATTGAATACTAGACTTTTAAGCCAGGTTGTCAATTTACTTAATTGTCATTGTTTAAAGTGGAGCAGGCTATTTTGTTACAGTTAATTTGTTTTGGTTTTCTTTTTCTCCAGGACAAACAGATGCATTCTTCCATTGTGTTGTAAAATTTGAGGCCATGATGATTATATAAATTTACATCACAGTAAATATAGACTCTTTTAAAAAGGTCTAACCAAGGATGCTAGGATTGGTTCCCTCTCTTTCTAGCAGAATTATCTGGCCTTCTATTCATATACCTATCCTCATATTCTGTGCAGCCAAATATGGAGAAGCTCTATACAGTCAACAAAAACAAGACCGGGAGCTGACTGTGGCTCAGATCATGAACTCCTTATTACAAAATTCAGACTTAAATTGAAGAAAGTAGGAAAAACTGCTAGACCATTCAGGTATGACCTAAATCAAATCCCTTATGATTATACAGTGGAAGTGAGAAATAGATTTAAGGGCCTAGATCTGATAGATAGAGTGCCTGATGAACTATGGAATGAGGTTCGTGACATTGTACAGGAGACAGGGATCAAGACCATCCCCATGGAAAAGAAATGCAAAAAGGCAAAATGGCTGTCTGGGGAGGCCTTACAAATAGCAGTGAAAAGAGAAGCGAAAAGCAAAGGAGAAAAGGAAAGATATAAGCATCTGAATGCAGAGTTCCAAAGAATAGCAAGAAGAGATAAGAAAGCCTTCTTCAGCGATCAATGCAAAGAAATAGAGGAAAACAACAGATTGGGAAAGACTAGAGGTCTCTTCAAGAAAATTAGAGATACCAAGGGAACATTTCATGCAAAGATGGGCTCGATAAAGGACAGAAATGGTCTGGACCTAATAAGCAGAAGAAAAAGGGCAGAATGCCAGGATGATTCAAGAAGAGGATGTTGGGGGGGGGGGGGGGGGGGGCCCCCGCTTTGCCCGTTTGTGTTCACCTACGGCAAGAATAGTGTCACGTGGCATTACAGGAATTTTTAAAAGAAACGGAAGAACTGTACCAAAAACATCTTCACAAACAAGATAATCATGATGATGTGATCACTCATCTAGAGCCAGACACCTTGGAGTGTGAAGTCAAGTGGGCCTTAGAAAGCATCACTACGAACAAAGCTAGTGGAGGTGATGGAATTCCAGTTGAGCTGTTTCAAATTCTGAAAGATGATGCTGAGAAAGTGCTGCACTCAATATGCCAGCAAATTTGGAAAACTCAGCAGTGGCCACAGGATGGGAAAAGGTCAGTTTTCATTCCAATCCCAAAGAAAGGCAATGCCAAAGAATGCTCAGACTACCACACAATTGCATTCATCTCACATGCTAGTAATGTAATGCTCAAAATTCTCCAAGCCAGGCTTCAGCAACACGTGAAGCGTGAACTTCCTGATGTTCAAGCTGGTTTTAGAAAAGGCGGGGAGTCCTAACCACTAGACCCCCCGGCGGTACTCGTGAATTAAAAAAATAAAATTTAATTTTAAAAAAAAAAAAAAGGCAAGAGTTCAGAAAAAAAAAGAGAAAAGGCAGAGGAACCAGAGATCAAATTGCCAGCATCCACTGGATCATGCAAAAAGCAAGAGAGTTCCAGAAAAACATCTACTTCTGCTTTATTGACTATGCCAAAGCCTTTGACCATGTGGATCATCACAAACTGTGAAAAATTCCAAAAGAAATGGGAATACCTGACCACAGCACCTGCCTCTTGAGAAATCTATATGCAGGTCAGGAAGCAACAGTGGAACAGCAGACTGGTTCCAGATAGGGAAAAGGAGTACTCAAGACTATATATTGTCACCCTGTTTATTTAATTTATATGCAGAGTACATCTTGCAGAAACACTTGACTGGAAGAAACACAAGCTGGAATCAAGATTGCCGGGAGAAATATCAATAACCTCATATATGCAGATGACACCAACCTTATGGCAGAAAGAGAAGAAGAACTAAAGAGCCTCTTGATGAAAGTGAAAGAGGAGAGTGAAAAGTTGGCTTAAAACTCAACATTCAGAAAAAGAATATCATGGCATCTGGCCCCATCCCTTACTGGCAAATAGATGGAGAAATAGTGGAAACAGTGGCTGACTTTGTTTTTGAGGACTCCAGAATCACTGCAGATAGTGACTGTAGCCATGAAATTAAAAGATGCTTACTCCCTGGGAGAAAAGTTATGACCAATCAAGACAGCATATTAAAAAGTAGAGACATTGCTTTATCAACAAAAGTCCATCTAGTCAACGCTACGGTTTTTCCAGTGGTCACATATGGATGTGAGAGTTGGACTATAAAGAAAGCTGAGCGCCAAAGAATTAATGCTATTGAACTATGGTATTGGAGAAGACTCTTGGGAGTCCCTTGGACTGCAAGGAAATCCAGCCAGTCCATCCTAAAGGAAAACAGTCCTCAATATTCATGGAAGAACTGATATTGAAGATGAAACTCCTTAACTCTGCCTACCTGGTGCGTAGAGCTGACTCATTTGAAAAGACCCTGATGCTTGGCAAGATTGAAGGCAAGAGGAGATGGGGACGACAGAGGATGAGATGGTTGGATGGCATCACTGACTCATGGACATGAGTTTCAGTAAACTCTGGGGGTTGGTGATGGACAGGAAGGCCTGGCGTGCTGCAGTCCATGGGGTTGCAAAGAGTCAGACACAATTGAGCAACTGAACTGAAAGCTCATAATTCTACATTTACCTGGCATATTAAGTCTATTTGTTTTGAATATGTAGTTTTTTATCCAACAATAAGACTGATCAGAAGTTTATTTAAATTTATTAAATTCAAGCTAAAAGTTTAAATCTTCATTCCTTTCTTAGGCGTATAAATATAGGTAATCAATCTAACCATCTATTTTTAAATCTAGCAGATTATATCAATTATTTATAAAAGGGTCTTCAAATATTTTGTTGTATTAACAAATCCAGCTAAAATCATTTAAGCACATTAATCTGCATTTATTAAATTTGTGACTTTTCCTTCTTTATTTTGTTCTGACTTAATAAATATGGCCTGTATTTAAATACCATGTAAACATAATTAAGTTTGTAAATAGAATGACTCTAATATTATTACCATCCCAACATTGTTTATGCATTTGGTAAAATTTCTTTAAAATCATAAGACTGAGTCAGTTACACAGTTACACATTTTTCATTACAGTTGCAGGTGCTGCCAAGTTTATGCCACTTTCTCTTACATATTTATAAACTACTAAAAATATCAAATGTACAAAACTATTTTTTAACACAAGAAGATTAGAACTATGATTCTGAGAATGGATGCCCACTCCAGTATTCTCACCTGGAGAATTCCATGCACAGAGGAGCCTGGCAGGCTATCATCCATAGGGTCACAAAGCACGGGACACGGCTGAGCAGCTAACACTTTCACTTTCAACTTTCTAATTTTCTTAACCTTATAAAAACATCTTCATTATTTTAAATCTAATATTGAATATTTTAACAGAATAGATGTAACAAATATATTAATTGTAAAGCACAGTCACAAAAATGAATATCTATGAATCTACTACTCAAGTCACGAGTACCACATAGTGATCTCTACACTGAAATCTACCTACGAGTTCCATGCCCATTCCATCACCCTACTTCAGCCCAAACTAAAAGTACTTGATTATTTTAATAGGCTATTATCCCTTTGCCTGTCTCTATGAACATAATGTCTTACCACATATGTATAATTTCCAAAAATATATCACTTCTCTCTTTTGAGGTCTTGTACAATTCTTTTTAATCATTTGTACATAATTCTAAATCATCCTATAGTTATAAAAGGCATTTTCACAGAAGAGTCCAGAAAACTATGGCTGCTCAGTCCTTATTCTTTTCAAACCTAGAGAGATTCTTATTTCCATCAACTGCTATACCATAATCCATTTGATATTTCCTGTATCGCAGGTTTCAGAATTTTATGAGGGGATTGTAATTTATAGAAACATAATGGAATCCTCTGCTCGGAGAAGTTTGTGACTCTCACCAACATTAATCATTTGATTAGATTTTATATTTTATTTCTTAAAATATGAAAATTTCTGTTTAAAGATTCTTGAAATTTATAAGATTATGCTTTATTTCATGTCTGAAGTATTTGAACGATATTAGACTGATACTGTGAAATCTCAAATTGCTTTTGCTCATTTGGGATCATCCTCCCACACCAAAAAGAAAAAGTCTCATTATGGATGCTTTTAACTTACCCTAATTTTCAATCATAAACCACTTCTACTATCTTACCATCCAAAATAGACTTCACTGTTTTACTTAGCCTTCACAAGATCAAAGTAACTTCTGTACATGCCCTTAAAGTTCCAGATGCGCACTCTTAAAATGAGGAAAGCGGAACCCTGTACTTTCATCCTACATTAGTAATTTCCACCTTTACCCCCTTTAACCTAGGAACTGGACAATTTAAGCAGAGAATTTAGAAACCCAAACATCTACACCTAGACAGTCCTTTCGTGCCTTTTAATAAACTCAAGCATTCTCAAATTTTAGTATGTTTAAGAATTATGAGGCTTTCCTGGTAGCTCAGACAGTAAAGCATCTGCCTACAATGTGGGAGACCCAGGTTCGATCCCTGGATTGGGAAGATCCTCTGGAGAAGGAAATGGCAACCCACTCCATGCTTGCACATACAAACATGGATATTTTACTTTACAGGAGATTTAAGAGATTTTCAAAAGTCAATCTAACTGTACATGATTTTAGCTATAGGCACTGACTGTAAAACCTGGCCCCTTGATGAAAGATGCTATTTTAAGCATTTACTCTTAATTTTTAATTCAGTCTTACCAAATACTTTTCAAGTGCCCAACTCAGAGAAACAATTTTTGTGAAGAATTGCCTGAAGTCTTTCCATTCACTAAGGCAGAGATTTAACTGAAGGAGTCCATGAGTAGTTTTCAGGAGACCTAAAAATGCCCAAAAATTATATGTAACACTGGATTTGTGTGGATATTTTTCAAGAGAGACAGTTCACTGCCTTAATCAGATTTTATAAGTCAGAACTTACCAACATTTTTCATGTCCTGATACAAAAAGAAATTAGATTTTTTTGTATTGCACGCTGAGGGATTCTGGGCAATCTAAGTTGCAAATGACTTTAAAATTCATCATATTTTCTTATATTATGCAATTATAAACATGAAATGCAAAGCATTAGAGAAGATAGTAATTATTAGATATGCATAATGTGTCCAAATAAAAATCTTCAAATATTTAATGAGACTCTTTAGCTTGCTTTTGAGAACCAACTTTTAATATTCTTAAAATAGCTATATGCAGTTCTCCATTAAGTTTTTAAATAGGGATTGTATTCAAAATCCTGAGAGTCATCATCCATGAGAAAATTGCTACAAATAGGTAACAAAAGTGTGAAGCCACTCCAAGATGAAGCAAAGGAACCTTCTTTATTCACCCACTTGAGACAATCAGTTCAGTGCAGTTCAATTGCTGAGTTATGTCCAACTCTTTGCAACCCCATGGACTGCAGCATACCAGGCTTCTCTGTCCATCACCTACTCCTGAGCTTAATCAAACTCATATGCATTGAATCAGTGATACCATCCAACCATCTCATCCTCTGTTGTCCCCTTCTCCTCCTGCCTTTAATCTTTCCCAGTATCAGTATCTTTTCCAGTGAGTCAGTTCTTCGCATCAGGTGGCCCAAGTATCGGAGTTTCAGCTTCAACATCAGTCCTTCCAATGAACATTCAGGATTGATTTCCTTTAGAATGCACTGATTTGATCTCCTTGCAGTCCTAGGGACTCTCAAGAGACTTCAACACCACAGTTCAAAAAGCATCAATTCTTTGGCACTCAGCTTTCTTTATAGTCCAACTCTCACATCCATACATGACTACTGGAAAAACCATAGCTTTGACTAGACAGACCTTTGTGGCAAAATAATGTCTCTACTTTTTAATATGCTGTCTAGGTTTGCCATAGCTTGTCTTCCAAGGAGCAAGTGTCTTTTAATTTCATGGCTGCAATCACCATCTGCAGTGATTTTGGAGCCCCCAAAATAAAGTCAGCCATTGTTTCCACTGTTTCTCCATCTATTTGACATGAAGTGATGGGATCTGATGCCATGATCTTAGTTTTCTGATTGTTGAGCTTTAAGCCAGCTTATTTTTTTTTAATCTTTTATTTATTTATTTTTAATTACAATACTGTATTTTTTTTGCCATACATTGACATGAATCAGCCACAGGTGTCCACGATCTCCCAATGCCAAAGCCCCCTCCCACCTCCCACCCCACATCCTCTTCCTGAATCATCCTGTGCACCAGCCCCATGCATCCTGCATCCTGCATTGAACATAGATTGGCGCTTCGTTTCTTACAAGAAAGTATACATGTTTCAATGCCATTCTCCCAAACCATCCCACCCTTTCCCTCTCCCTCAGAGTCCAAAAGTCTGTTCTATACCTCTGTCTCTCTTTTATTGTCTCACATATAGGGTCAGACCTATATATCGAAAACTATAAAACACTGATGAAAGAAATCAAAGAGGACACTAATAGATGGAGAAATATACCATGCTCATGGGTCGGAAGAGTCAATATAGTGAAAATGAGTATACTACCTAAAGCAATCTACAGATTCAATGCAATTCCCATCAAGCTACCAGCAGTATTTTTCACAGAACTAGATCAAATAATCTCAAGATTTGTATGGAAATACAAAAAACCTCGAATAGCCAAAGCAATCTTGAGAAAGAAGAATGGAACTGGAAGAATCAACCTGCCTGACTTCAGGCTCTACTACAAAGCCACAGTCATTAAGACAGTATGATACTGGCACAAAGACATAAATATAGATCAATGGAACAAAATAGAAAGCCCTGAGATAAACCCACACACCTATGGACACCTTATCTTCGACAAAGGAGGCAAGAATATACAATGGAGTAAAGACAGTCTCTTTAACAGGTGGTGCTGGGAAAACTGGTCAACCACTTGTAAAAAGAATGAAACTAAGCCAGCTTTTTAACTCTCTCACTTTCATCAACAGGTTCTTGAGTTCTTCACTTTCTCCCTTAAGGGTGTGCCAGCTGCATATCTGAGGTTACTGATATTTCTCCCGGCAATCTTGATTCCAGCTTGTGCTTCATCCAACCTGGCATATTGCATGATGTACTCTGCATATAAGTTAAATAAGCAGGGTGACAATATGCAGCCTTGTTGTACTCCTTTCCCTATTTGGAACCAGTCTGTTGTTCCATGTCCAGTTCTAATTGTTGCTTCTTGACCTGCATACAGATTTCTCAAGAAGCAGATAAGGTGGCCTGGTGTTCCCATCTCTTTAAGAATTTTCCACAGTTTGGAAAATAAGCAATAATTACACACAAAATATGTTGACAAATAATATCCAGGAAGCCAGACAGCAGGAAACAAGGATGGCAATCTCTGAGAAGCAAGCCTGCCTAAGTCTACAGCCTTGAAATAACTTCGGGGAGAGGTGTGGAGAGAGGAAACCCAAGTAATACTCAGACAACTCCCTGAGTTGAGAAGATGGAGGGTGATAACTCAGGAGATTAAGGCAACTGAAGTTCATGGACAGGCCACCAGAGATAAAACACTGTGTACACAGGATACACAGAGAACCCTGACGATCTGAAGACAGCTCCACACAGCTACTCAGTTGGTAGAGAATCCACATGCAATGCAGGAGACCCCAGGTCGATTTCTGGGTCAGGAAAATCTGCTGCAGAAGGGATAGGTTACCCACTCCAGTATTCTTGGGCTTCCTTTGTGGCTCAGCTGATAAAGAATCCACCTACAATGTGGGACACCTGGGTTCAATCCCTGAGTTGGGAAGATCTCCCGGAGAAGGGAAAGGCTACCCACTCCAGTATTCTGGCCTGGAGAATTCCATGGACTATACAGAGTTCTTGCCTGGACAATCCCAGGGACGGGGGGAGCCTGATGGGCTGCTGTCTATGGGGTGGCACAGAGGTGGACACGACTGAAGTGACTTAGCAGCAGCATACAGTCCATGGGGTTACAGATTTGGATATGACTGAGTGACTTTCACTATCACTTTTCAAAGTACCATCAGTGGAAGCCTGTGAAGAAAACTGTCCAAAGCCAGGAGAAAACCATCTGAAAGAATAAGGAAAGCTAATAATTCAAAGGGTATCTAGTAGAATAGTGAAAACGACCCTGACCCCATAATAAGGGAGAATTAGCTCTAATGTGACCATTACCCTGGACCCACCTAACAAATCATGAAATCGTGACTCAAAGGACCAAAGGCTTCCCAGAAAAAAAAAAAAAAAGCACAATTTATAGGAATATAAAAAGATTCAGCATCTCCCAATTAAAAAATTTACAAGGTTTGGCATATAATCCAAGATCACTGGTCACTGAAAAAGAAAAACACAGTCTAAAATGAGAAGATTAATTAGTCAAAATAGACCCATTGCTGACACATATGCTAAAATTCATTGGCAAGAACTTTAGAATGGTTATAAAATTGTATTTACGCATTTTTAAAAAGTTAAATAGAGACATGTAAGATGCAAAAGCATTCAAATAAAACCACTAGAGACAATAACTACAATCCCTGAGAAAAAAAATATACTGGATGGGATTAATGGCAAATTAGACATTATGGAAGAAAAGACTGGAAAACTGTAAAACACAGCAATAGAAATTAAAACAAAACACAGTAAAAAAAAATTAAAAAGTGGAAAGAGCATCAGTAAAAAAAAGGGGGGTGGATTTTAAATATCCCAATATATATGTACTTGGATTCCCTGAAACAGAGCAGAGGCGGTAGACAGAAAAAGTATTTTAAAAAATAATGACTGTAATAAATAATGACCTAAATAAAAAATAATTATAGGCAAACCTGTCAACCTATAGATATAAGAACCAAAATTATCTCCAAACATATAATCAAGAAAAAAATGCACCAACACAAATGACTCAGTTTTAAAATGATAATCTTAAAAGCAGCCAGAGAAAACAGATATGTTTACTACAGCAGAAAAAATTAACATGACAGGCATTTTGTCAGAAACAATGCAAGTGAAAACACAGTGGAACAGCATCTTTACTACTAAAGGAAAAGAAAGAGTCAACATAGAGTCTAGAAACAATGTCTTTAAAAACAGACTAATTAAAGACATTTCAGACAGGAAGTTGCAATCATTATCCTCATCTCAAGGAATATAACTGGAAATCCTTCAGGCAGAATGACACCAACTGAGCATAAATCTAGAAAAGAAATGAAGAATACCAGACATGGTAACCACATGGGTAAGCATGTAAAATCATTTCCTATTATTTTTAATCTGTTCAAGAGAGAATTGACTGTTTAAATATAAAAACTGTAATGGGGGATGGAATTATTCTATTCTAAAGTTTATGTATAAATTAAGTAGTATTATGAAATTATGAAACTATGAGCCATGCCGTGTAGGGCCACCCAAGAAGGATGGGTCATAATAGAGAATTCTGACAAAACGTGGTCCACTGAAGAAGGGAATGGCAGTATTCCCTTGAGAATAAAGAGAAAGGCAGTATTCTTGCCTTGCTGCTGCTGCTGCTAAGGCACTTCAGTCGTGTCCGACTCTGTGCGACCACACAGAAGGCAACCCACCAAGCTCCCCGGTCCCTGGGATCCTCCAGGCAAGAACACTGGAGTGGGTTGCCATTTCCTTCTCCAATGCATGAAAGTGAAAAGTGAAAGTGAAGTTGCTCAGTCATGTCCGACTCTTTGCGACCCCATGGACTGCAGCCTACCAGGCTCCTCCACCCATGGGATTTTCTAGGCAAGAGTACTGGAGTAGGTTGCCATTGCCTTCTCCATTCTTGCCTTGAGAACCCCATAAACAGTATGAAAAAGCAAAAAGATATGACACTCAAAGATAAACTCCCCAGGTCAGTAGGTGCCCAGTATGCTAATGGAGAAGAGTGGAGAAATAACTCCAGAAACAATGAAGAGACAGAGCCAAAGTGAAAACAACACCCAGTTGTGAATGTGACCAGTCAATCCTAAAGGAAATCAGTCCTGAATATTCATTGGAAGGACTGATGTTGAAGCTAAAGCTCCAATACTGTGGCCACCTGATATGAAAAACTGACTCACTGGAAAATACTCTGATGCTGGGAAAGATTGAAGGCAGGAGGAAAGGGGGATGACAGAGGATGAGATGGTTGGATGGCATCACTGACCCAATGGACATGAGTTTGAATAAGCTCCAGGAGTTGGTGATGGACAGGAAGGCCTGGTGTACTGTTATTATCCTGTAGTACATCCTATATTTTTCTGGCTCTATTGTTTACTTTTTCCATTGAATTGTCTAAGCCACATACCTTCAAAGAGTGTACAATTCTCATTACAGTGCCCAGTATCTTAATTTGTGACACTGTGCTTCTTTTTACTCTTGTCCCTATATCTACAACGTACACATTTCATCTAAAGCAAATGATGATCAGACTGAATGCAAGCATCAATTCATCAGAGCCAAACATAAGTATATGTCATGATGAAAATCAGCAGCCTCTCACACATTCCAGTCCTACTTTGAATAATTTTGAATTTGGGGAGAAGAACGCAATACTGAATAGCATATATGTGTCCCTGGCTAACAGGAACAGATTGTATTCAAAAGTCTAATCATATAAGGGGTATTTGGGCAAAGGAGATGGGCAATGTATTATGAGAAAGAAACAGACAATGGGAAAAGATTGTGCCTCTCCTTTCCTTTCCCTTAACTTTGTGCACATAATTCAGGTATTTCACCTCTCTTATTCCCAGGTGGCTCAGTGGTAAAGAATCTGCCTGCCAAGCAGGAGACGTGGGTTCAGATCTCTGGGTCGGGATGATCCCCTGGAGAAGGTAACCCACTTTGGTATTCTTGCTGGGATAATCCCACAGACAGAGAAGCTTGCAGGCTACAGCCTATGGGGTGACAAAGGGTTGGATGCACTTGAGCACACAATGGAATGGAATTTCTCTCAAGATCTGGTTTCTTCATATGTAAAACAGAACTTGGCCTATATCTAAGGTTGCTTTTAGAACCTAAAAAATAAGAAAAAACAAACAAATCCTGGCTCTACTAGAGCAGATTTCTAAACCCTTACTGTGTAGAAGAATACAAAAGAGCTTATTAAAACAAATTCCTGGGCATCAGGCCTATATATTCTCACTTGGTAGGTATGAAATGAGGGCCTGAAAATTAGCCTGTATAACAAGTTCTCCAGTGATTGCTAATGCTGCCTGACCAAGAAGTGCACATTGAGCATTTCTGTCCCATAGGAGACCTCTTCTACTTTTCAGTCTTTCTTTGCTGGTTTTCTATTCTCTCCGTATCGCTTTTCAGAGGGTTATCACCCATACAATTCTCTATTCTTTTTTTAATATAAATTTATTTATTTTAATTGGAGGTTAATTACAATATTGTATTGGCTTTGCCATACGTCAACATGAATCCGCCACAGGTATAACACGTGTTCCCCATCCTGAACCCCCTTCCCTCCTCCCTCCCCGTACCATCCTTCTGGGTCATCCCGGTGTACCAGCCACTAGCATCCAGTATCATGCATCAAACGTGGACTGGCAATTCATTTCATATATGATGTTATACATGTTTCAATGTCATTCTTCCAAATCAGCCCACCCTCACCCTCTCCTAGAGTCCAAAAGACTGTTCTATACATCTGTGTCTCTTTTGCTGTTACACTGTTGTTGAGAATGCAAACTAGTACAGCCACTATGGAGAACAGTGTGGAGATTCCTTAAAAACTGGAAATAGAACTGCCTTCTGCCTTATGACCCAGCAATCCCACTGCTGGGCATACACACCGAGGAAACCAGAATTGAAAGAAACACATGTACCCCAATGTTCATTGCAGCACTGTTTACAATAGCCAGGACATGGAAGCAACCTAGATGTCCATCAGCAGGTACTATACACAGTGGAGTACTACTCAGCCATTAAAAAGAATACATTTGAATCAGTTCTAATGAGGTGGATGAAACTGGAGCCTATTATACAGAGTGAAGTAAGCCAGAAAGAAAAACACCAATACAATATACTAATGCATATATATGGAATTTAGAAAGATGGTAATGATAACCCTGTATGCAAGACAGCAATTCTCTATTCTTAATCATCGTCTTCTTATCCAGGCCATAACACAAACAACTTAGGCAGTGGATTAAAAAAAAAATCTCATATACCATTTTTATCCCATTTAAAAGAAAGGTTTATATGCATTTTTTCCCCTTAATGTCTAGGAAGCCTACTTTACGACAGAGGTCTTGGCAATAGTTCTCAGCTTACCCACAGTCCTGGTGTATACCTGTTGTCGCAGTGCAATTATGAAAAGTTTCTACTTTCATTCTCAAAAGTTCCCTGACTTGGCTTATAAATTACATGGTCACCCTAACCAGAAAGGACCACAGGAAGTTGTTTTGAGAATAGCTTGCCATTTCTTATGTATATAGAAACTGGGTTGAAACTTCAGAAATCACATATCTTACTACTTACCCTAAAAGCTAGGAATTATTACAAGTATTTTCACACAAAGAAGCATTTTGAGAGTTGATAGTAATTACGAAGGGTCTCTTTGACACCAAAGCCCATCAGCATATCTCAGTGATTAGATAAAATGTGATAAATGAGAATTTCACCTATTAACTAACTTGACTTTAGGGCAATATCAAGGTTCACAATTGACAATGAAAATGGAAGAGGTCTATGATTTAACTGAATGTAGAAAAGGAAAATCAAATCCCTTATGACATTTTTAAAAAATTTATTATAGACATTGAACTTTAGATGACATCAACTTCAGCATTCTTCTGTTTATTGTTAAATTCTCAGCAGTCAAGCAGATAATGAAGAATTGTTCCTTCAATTCTGACTTCCTTGAGTTTATCATATTGGCTGAATAATAACTTCCCAATACATTTCATTTGTTAAGAAGAAACAAAAGATTAAATAATGTAACAACCATCAGGAGATGAAAATACAACGGCATTGGGTAAAAAGCCTCCCTATTCATTAACAGGATATTATCCAGTTTTCTGTTGATTTTATTGTGCATTTTTCCTTCTGCGCCTTCACTCATTCCAAAACCATTACTGGGTGTCTCTTACATGCCAGATAAAGCCCTTTCAAAAGTACTTAAGAGTGTAGAAAGTCTTTTCATTAGCATCATCCTTACTATTAAAATTTATCTAGTTCTAGGTCAGAGAAACCTCTCCTTTATAGCGGAGAAATCTCAAGTAATTTTGAATATGGAAAAGCCTGTTTCCAACTTTCTTAAGAAACATTTTATTATTCCTTAATAAAATGTAAGCTAAGACAATAGATGGCCCAATATTATCAAACTTTAAGTGCTTCCTACCATTAGAAGTATCTTGGAGAAGAATCGGTTTTTCACTGTATAATGAAGACAAAATGTCACGAAAAGGGAAAATAGCATTGGATAGTGTGAATTTAGGTAAAAACGTATTTATGTGAGCATCCTTCTGCTAACACTGCTTCCCGTAAAACATCTAGCTATTTCTTTTTAATTGAAAGTTGTAGCAGAAAATGATATCTGATTTACATTTCAAATTTCTACGTATCTATAAGCTTTTATAGTGTTGAACAGATGTTGATGTGAATTTCACAAAGCTGAGAAATACTTTTCAAATTCATGTCAGAACAATGTCAATTGAAGTCAGGAAAAGAAATACTAGATGAGCAAAATCCAGTGTTTACTAGGATCTTCTTAGCATGACATATCTTTTTCCAACTGAAGTCCTAAGTGACTAATAATTCAAAAAATCTGCATGGATGTGAATCCAAGTTTACAGATTGAAGCTTGAAACCACGCTTAGGGCTATTCAGTTAGTAAGCACACACACACACGCGCACACACACACGCAAATCAAGATTACAGGTTTTGTGCACACTCTTCTAAATTTCAAAAGAAGTTTAAATGTCAATTACAAAGTTGTCAAGGATTGAAGCTTAATAAATCTTGACATTCACATTAACAATCTTCAAAAAGAAACTAGCAGGAACTGGCCAGTCACAGAAGAAACATTGCCCAATCTCACCTCTGATATGTCTGATCAAGTTTAAAAAAATGTTGCCATAATAAAGCTGGTGTGAACTCAGAATTGACCCCTTAGACTCTTCCCTCCCCTGGTCTGCATTCATTTGAATTAATTCTAAATTCATAAGGAGCAACTCTCAAAAAGATAGGAGTCAGGCAAACAGACAAACAAAGGAGTTTATCTGAAGAGCATTCTATGAATAGAATAACAGTCTGTACTAAAAATACAAAATATTTAAAGTCACTGTATAGGTCATTTTAAAACCCCAAAAGGAAATCTAGGACACAAAGTAGCATCTAGTTCCCTGAACTTCCTTTAAGATGATGAATATATTAGTTCTTGGCCGCTTAAGTCTGAGAACTTTTGCTTGAATAACAGACCAAATTCAGATTTTCTTACTTCATCTGTTTCTCCCAAAGCTCAGATTGATTGTGATGTATTATTAAAGAATATGCTGCTGTTATTTAAAGTAACAGATAAGGGTACTGGATATTGCCTGTAGAATATCATCTGTTAATTCTTAGATCAGTAAGACCTAGTAACAGGCTAGACTCTTAATTATGTTCACAGTCTGATAAGATCTGTTTTGCACCCAACTATTTTCTATAGCTGAGCAAAAACATCCACAGGAGTCCTTGTTTAGGGTTTGTTCTTCCACCTACAATCTCCACATAAAATTCCTCATAACCAAAATCATTAAGTCGGTCATGAACCTCCTTCACACTTTAATGCCATTTTATTAGGTTTTCTATTTTACTTCCACTTGTGGTTTAATCATTTCCTGTTCTCTCCACTCCCATCCAAGGAATCATCACACGGTATTTACCAGGCATTCATTGGTCCTGAAGGGTTGCCATAGTCCTGACACCCAAGTCATAAAGCATCTATGCGGAAGCAAATGGTACTCCAACTGCTGTTATTTTACATACAAGCAAGAATCACCCAAGGGGCTTAGAACAAACACATCATTGTGCAACACAGGCCAGCTGGGTGGCTAAATGTGGCCCCCAGCTGTCAGCGAGACAACTGATGATAATTAATTACTAGAGATTCAGAAAGATGCTGCCTGTGTGTAAGTCCCTGGTCATAAGGCAGGCTCTCTAGGAAGATCTGTTTTCATTTTTTTCAGACCATAGGGGAAGTTTGGGGCATGAAGGCAGAACAGCAGATGCATCAGCAATTCAGATTTCTCTCAAGTCTTGTGGTAAAAATAAACCTGTGGAATGTGAATTATACATTTCTTTATACGTAAGAGGATTTTTAATGGAGACCCAACTGAACTCATTTTTTGAAGGTGATGTCTAACAATATTCATTTCCCATGCATATACGTTTTTCAAATAAAAGTATCTTAGTACAAAAGGTACCCACAGAATGTGGGGAAATTTTGGTTCATTTCTAAAGTAGCTGTGGAATAATGAAAAATTTCTGGAAAGAAATTTAGAAAGTCTCCACCAGTAGGTAAAATTTTACACCATGCTCAGCAGAAACCTATAGTAGTGTGTTTCTGAAGAATGACTTATTTGTAAGAGAGAGCTCTGCCCTGTGTTCTTTGATACTCTCCGTGTACTTTTCAACCTTGCAGCCAAGGTTGCTGGTCTCTTGTGATTTGTCCAGAAACTTCTTATACTAGTGGGAATGTTTATTGTTAGACAGGGCTGCATGGCTACCAAGAATGTAACTGGGATTTTGAGCCACCATTTGTAAATTCTGGATGCAAGAAAAGATTTTTTCCAGTGATCTCTATATCTGATGTTGGAGGGTTGGTCCTGGGAACCTTTTGTATGTGAATTATTCCTCCTTTCAGCACAGATAATGCAAGACCACTTTTAAGTTTACAGGGCACAAGCTTGCTCCTGTTGATTATGTCACACTACACTGATTGTGTGTATCTTTTATCTCAACTGTAAGAAAGAAGATCTCTGCAAATAAGTGAGTGTTAGTTAGAATATAACAATATTAAGAGAAATAAAATTACTTTTTAAATGGTAAAGAGTTTTGTTCTATTCTGCTTTGCTTTTTATCTTAGGTAGCTCAGATTTTGCTGTGTCATAGCAAAAAAAAAAAAAAAAGTCTTTATAGTACTCCCACATGACTAAACTTTCTTTAATACATGTTCCGTCTCTCCCTTCTCATCTCTCTTGCTATGTCCTGCATAGACTTGGCACTCAGTAATATTAGGGTATGAAATATCAGAGACTAAGTACAGGACAGTCTTCTTATGAAGCATTCTGTAATGTCAGGAAAGGCTAATATCCTGTCTACAGAATGAATGCTCTCAGTTCGCCACCAGAATCATTACCATGGGCATCAGCACAACATCACACCAGTGTATTTAGTTCCATGCCTACTTCTCTTTCATGCTGTAAGAAGAGTAAAAAATTATTCATACTTGCCTTTTGTTCTCAAGATTGCCTTAACTCATATTCATTTTGCTCATTTTTCTTTTATTATAGATCTGTCTTTACTATACCTTTGCAGAAAGACACAGTAATATGGAACCATTTAGGAATGAAGTGCCAATTGGGTTTTGCTGGCAACTAAGAAGCTACTTACAAGTAAAATAGCTTTCTCATTTCTTTTTACTTAAAAAAAAAAAAAAAAGCCCACTGCTAATCAAAGAAGAGTGTTATGACATAGACTTTACCAGATGAACATTCACATGAGGCAGAAAAATATCTTAAATCATTCAATTTTATTTAGATTTGCTGCAACACCAGGGAGTTTAATTTTTCAGGCCAAGTTTGTGTTAGTATTAACAAAGAATCCCTACTTCTTAGTTTTCCAACAAATTACACTAAAATTCAACAATTTTGCAATTATCTGAGTTAAACTTTTGCCTGGAGTAGAGTTTCCATACAGACAGTTTTTGGTTTTTGTTTTTGTTTTTTTCCACAATACATGAAAACTTACCACTGAAAATATCCTATTGGAAGAGTTTTATTTCATATTTACTATGAGATAAAAATTATAAAGTAGGTGCTCCTGAGAATTTACCCACTAACTTGCTTGTTTTCTCTGGATTCTGTTTCTAGAAAAAGCCTTAACTATCACTCTGCTGACAAAGGTCCCTACAGTCAAGGTTATGGTCTTCCCAGTGGTCACATACGGTTGTGAGGGCTGGACTATAAAGAAGGCAGAGTGCCAAAGGATTGATGCCTTCAAACTGTGGCACTGGAGAAGACTCCTGGGAGTGCCTTGGACAGCAAGAAGATCAAGCCACTCAATCTTAAAGGAAAAACCCTGAATACTCATTGGAAGGACTGATACTGAAGCGCCAGTATTTTGGTCATCTGATATGAACAGCTGACTCATTGGAAAAGTCCCTGATGCTGGGAAAGATTGCAGGCAGAGTGAGGAGAGGGCATCCAAGAGGATGAGATGGCTGGATGGCATCACCAACGCAATGGACAAGAACTTGGGCAAACTCCGGGAGATGATGAGGGACAGGGAGGCCTGGAGTGCTGCAGTCCATGGGGTCACAAAGAGTCGGACATGACTGAGCAACTGAACAACAATATTTATTTTCTACTTGCTTACGTTGATCACAATATATCCTGGACAAAGAAAGGATGTAGGGATTCTACTAATTTTAACTCCTACCTACCTCCCAGGGGCAGGTTAAAATTTGTGCAGTTCAGTAGGATTCAATTATTGTACTAGTTTAACTCAAGAAATAGAGAAGAAATGCTATAAAGAGAAGAGTGATGAGGTAAGGACAAAAGTAAAGACACAAGAAATTTAAAAAGAAGAAGAAAAATGATAATGCACAAGAGAAAGAATAGGAAACAAAAGACAAGTTGAGAGAAGTTGGAGTCAAGTTCAAAATGTCTGGAGTTGTACTTTATCAGCCACAGAGATGAAACATCCCAGGGAGTGGTCCAGAATATATTTAGCCAAACACAGCATAAATGCCTGTATACACAGAGAGAGAGAGAGGGAAATAAAGATCTTAACAGAATCAGAATGGAAATACAGCGATGGTGCGGGGCGGGGTGGAGGTGGGGGGCGGTCCTCTACAGTGTCTTCCCACAGGGAATCAGTATACACATCTTCCTACAAAGTTTGAGTGTTTCAATGTAACTACAAAGAATTTTACTAAATGAATTCCCTAAATTCAGTCTTTCACTTTCATTGGACAACTCAGTGGAAGGTAAAAAAAAAAATTAGTTTTCCAGTTCAATTTTAACCCATTCTGTCCATAGATTCCTATCCTTGGGCTCTGAATCACTACATAAATGAAATAAGATAGACCCTCCACCAGAATATATAGCAAAATTTACAGTTTAAAAAAAAAAAAAAAACCCAAAAGATTTACCAACATATACTTCAGGGAAATGAGCCACTCTCTCAGTGCCTCCAGAATTCTGGGAGCACTTCTGACAGAAAGTTTTTCAAAGGATGGAAGGATTGGTGGGATCCAATATTGAGAGAAAGGAAACAGCAGGTAGGAAAGTGCAAATGAAAAAAATCACCTCATGCTCATGTCTGCATTACTGACTAGAGTAGAAGGACCAAGGAGAATAATCATGTAAAAAATGATAGTGGGTATCTATTGTTTGTGACTGCCTGGGACTCCATTTCTCTTCTTTCCTAATAATTTCCTGATTTTCTTTGGACAAATACCCTTCTTCCACCTGTAATGGACATTGCTTGGGTAAGACAACACCTCAGATGTTAGCAAATGAGCCAGGCCTGGCCAATGGGAATAGCACACCTCTGGCAATACAGAGATCAGCTCAGTGATGAGCATCGGAGTGAAACCAACCCATAAGAATAATGCCAGCAAGAAGTGGAAAGTTTGAGGAGAGGCACACTCTTTCACCTGGTTCTGCACAAAGCTGGAGCCGCTAGTGGAGAACTCTGCACTACAAGGGAAGCTGCCCAAGGAGAAGGCCAATACAAATTAAAATAACAACCATACATAGAAAGAGGCAGTTTTCTAACAACTTTCCTTCAACACCCTGGATTCAACTATGCCTGAATCCCAGTATCCTCTGGATCTTTCAATTATGTGAGCCAATATACTGCCTTTTCTATTTAAGCAAGTTTGAATTGACTTTCTGTTACTACTAACCCAAAGAATCTTCACTGATACAGTGGAATACGTGAGATGGGGGAAACCTGATGATAGAGGATTTTGAGCTCCAATCTGAGACCCTGGGCCATAAAATCCAGGAATGTAGGAAAGGCTTGTGTGTTGGTAAAATGATGATAAGTTCAAGGATTTGAAAGTTTGAGTTTGGGGCAATTTCTTACTACATTTCTGGCACTTAGTTAGCAATGAAACCATGAGCAAATAATTCAATCTTTTAAGGTCTCTGTGTTCCATCTGTAAATAGGGAGAATAGTTCCTACCCTAAAGGGTATTTCTGAGTATAAAATGAGGTACTATGTATGTCTGCACATTGCCTAGTGCTCAGCACAAACTGTTTCCCTTCCCTCATCCTCTTCTGGAAATGCCGTGACCAATATCCATGACCAACAGCCTCTGGAAATTCAAGTTATAGTCTGAACATCCCAGTGTAACCCGTCTTTCCACGATGATACTAAAATATTACGCCCTTTACCATTACAGCCGTTCCTATTCCTTCTCAATATAGTTTTATTCACAAGATGTTACACATACTAAGGACGTTTCTATTTTAAGGAAGGTCACTTAAAATAGAAGTACCTAAACCTGTAAGACTCATGCAAAGAGTTGACTCACTGAAGAAGATTCCAATGCTGGGAGGGACTAGGGGCAGGAGGAGAAGGGGACGACCGAGGATGAGATGGCTGGATGGCATCACGGACTCGATGGACGTGAGTCTGAGTGAACTCCGGGAGCTGGTGATGGGCAGGGAGGCCTGGCGTGCTGCGATTCATGGGGTCGCAGAGTCGGACACGACTGAGCGACTGAACTGAAACCTGTAAGAATGATTTCCTAAGGTTGACATTTTAAGCATAATTGTGCTTTATTGCTTAAATGAAATTTAAGCAATTTCATTGCCTGTTTTGAGACAGGCAATGAAACTCACCTAGATGTTAAGACAGAGTGTGAAGAAACAGAAATAGGTCACCAATCAAGCCACAAAAACATAAGAATTTTAAGTTTAGAAAAAAATGATCAGCAGGAATTCAGCTGAATTAAATAACTAAAATTACATATCTTAGAATGATGAATATGTTGTACATTCAGAAATTAAAAGAATGCCAAGAAAGTGAATGTATACTAAAACACTGAGTTAAACACTGAAAACAACTAATCTTTGGACATTGTTTGTCCTGCCTCATCTTTCCCTCATCATTCAACTCAAGACAGAATTCATGAAACTGAGGTAACTACACTACAGTGATCCAACCTGCCTAACCAACAAGGCACTTTGATACCATTTACTGCTAAGTTAAGTTGCTTCAGTCATGTCCCACTCTGTGCGACCCCATAGAGTGGAAGCCCACCACATTCCCCCGTCCCCGGGATTCTCCAGGCAAGAACACTGGAGTGGGTTGCCATTTCCTTCTCCAATGCATCAAAGTGAAAAGTGAAAGTGAATTCACTCAGTCGTGTCTGACTCTTCGAGACCCCATGGACTGCAGCCTACCAGCCTCCTCTGTCCATGGGATTGTCCAGGCAGGAGTACTGGCGTGGGGTGCCACTGCCTTCTCCGATACCACTCACTACTCCCATCTTACAACTGTATGCAACCCCAGTTCCTCTGTTTCACCCTTACTCAGTCCTCTTCCTTGTTCCCAGGTCTCTATCATTCAGTTTTCTTGAATATCTTAAGAGCTAAGCACTCCATTGCTACTTAGTTGCTGGCAAGTTCCAAATCATTATGTCTAGCTTCAGATTTTTGAATGCAACCAAGGACACACCCCCCACTCCAGTACTCCTGCCTGGAAAATCCCATGGATGGAGGAGCCTGGTAGGCTGCAGTCCATGGGGTCGCTGAGGGTCGGACAGGACTGAGCAACTTCACTTTCACTTTTCACTTTCATGCATTGGAGAAGGAAATGGCGACCCACTCCAGTGTTCTTGCCTGGAGAATCCCAGGGATAGGGGAGCCTGGTGGGCTGCTGTCTCTGAGTTGGACGCGACTGAACCGACTTAGCAGCAGTAGCAGCAGTAAGGACACCTCCACCAGGATTTCCCATAGATATTTTGTTTTGTGTTTTCTGTTGGTTGTTTTTAACATTTTATTTTGTATTGGGGTGTAGCCAATTAACAAACAAGATTGTGATAGTTTCAGATGAACAGCAAAGGCACTCAGCCACACATACACATGTATCCATTCTCCCCCAGAGTCCCCTCCCATCCAGGCTGTCATGTTAACATTGAGCAGCATTCCAAGTGCTATTCAGTAGGTCCCTGTTGGTTATCCATTTAAAATATACCAGAGTGTACATGTCCCTCAGACTTTTTAAACACACATTCCTCTAATCCTGTTCCTTCTGCTTCATTACTCTCTTAGTGACTAGCACTTCTATCCACCATGTGCCCTAGCACACTTAGGTGAGAGTCTCAGCTTCTTTTTCTCGGCCTAACACACCCACACAGTCAGTGAGCATATCTTGTAAACTCTACTTTCTAATCCCTTTTTCATATCTCACCTCACACCTCCATTCCTGTGCATGTCTCTTATTTTTAACATAAGCCATTAGCTCTCACCAAGAAATGGACTCTGATATGATCTGCTGCCTCTAATCTCATATTTCTCCAATTCTTTTGCCACATCACAACCTCAGTATTTTGCTTTTCTAAGATGCAAAGTTGTTCATGTCCCCTATGTCCATCTGTTTCCTGTCACCATGTCTCTATCTCAAATCCCCTACCACACTTGAACCAATGGATCATCACTTATTTGCAAGCCTCCTCCACTGTGATCTCCACTATTAATCTAATGGTGATCATACATCCTCCTGGATTTTGTACCAAACCACCCTGAAATGACTTCTTCCCTCAGTGTGTTTTTATACTCCACTCTGTTTGTTTGGATATCTGTTTTCCCTACTCCATTTGCTAAATTGTAAACATTTTCAGGACATGAAATGCATTATATTCATATGCCCTTACCCAAAGACTAGATGCACGGTAGGTGCTTAATAAATATTTATTGTGTATACATGATGTACAAGGAGAAACTAGAGAGAAACCTGAGCATAAACAGTACAATGACAGAGTAAGCAATGATACGGAGCTCATTTTGTAGCCACAGCACAACAGGATGGCATGGCTAACATCTTATCAGAGTGGGGTAGAAACTTCACTCCAAGAGATAACATGTGTAATATACTATGATAGATAGTATTATCCAAAATATTGCTAAATATCCGCCCCCATTCCCATCTGACATGGCCTTCTACATCATTACCTTGATACTCCTCCATCAAGAACTGGAATGTCTATGTCTTTGCACCCAGGTGGGTCCCCTGACTGCCTTGACCCAAAGAATATAAGAGATGTGATGCTGTGCCAACTCTGGGGATAGCCCTTCAGTGGCCTTGAAATTTCGGTTTCCTGCTTCTTAGAAGCTAGCTATGTTGCATGAAGTATCACCACTAGACCATCATTCTTTAAGAAGCCCAATCCATGTGAAGAGGAAATAGTATGAGGACTGAGGCACTTGACAAATGAATGAAGGAGTCATCTGATGTGGTATATACACAGTGGAATACTAGGCAGCCGTAAGAAGAACAAAATAATACCATTTATGGCAACTTGGATGAACCTAGAGATTATTATACTAAATGGAGTAGGTCAAAGACAAATATCATATGATACCACTTACATGTGGAATCTAGAATATGTCACAAATGAACCTATGAGACAGAAACAGACTTATAGACAGAGTGTAGACCTCTGGTTGACAAGAAGGGTTGGGGAGGGACAGAGTGGAAGTTTGGGGCTAGCAGATGCAAACTATATACAGGATGGATAAACAGGGCCCTGATGTATAGCACAGAGAACTACATTCAATATCCTGTAATAAGTCATATACAAGAGTATATTTAAAAGAATGTATATAGATGCATACTTGAATCACTCTGCAGTACAGCAGAAATTAACACAACACTGTAAATCAACTCTATTTCAGTTTAAAACATTGAAGTGGTGTCTAAGATGACAGCAACACAGGTGAGCTTTCAGATGACTGTAGCCCCAACAACATGAAGGATCCCAAGTGAGACTCACCCACCGGTGCCCAGGCTACTCAGAGAACCAGAGAAAGAACAACGAACTACTGTTCAGAGCTCAGAACGTGGGGGGGTGGGGTATCTATATACTTCAATAGATAACTGAAACACAATTTCATTTTCAAATTTCTTCAGCATTTTTAGAACTTCTAAATTGGATAAATAATAACAGAGGCTACCTTTCGAGTATTAAGTCATCTAGCAAATTCATGAAAACAAAAGGAGAATGCAAAGAGAACAGTAATCAAAGTAGAGCAATATCAAAAGGTCTTTTTAATGGAAAATATTCATTGTCTTTAAATAACAAAAACAGAGGGGAAAATCAATATCTACTTATGTTGAACTGGTCAAAGTAAAATTACGATATCCCCTCAGTGGAACATTATTTACTATAAAAGGAATGCTTTAGCTTATAAAATTAAAATGGAATGATGCCAGTGTAATAAATTAAGTTGCAAGACAGTATGTACAATGTGGATCTCATATTTTAAAGGAATATATATTTATAAATTCAGAGGAAAACCTAAACATGTGCCTATGAGGAAATGATTACCTCTGCAAAATTGGTTGGATACATTTGCAATGAATATGTACCATAGCTTTTGTAAGGAAAACACAAATCTGAAAAGAAATGTTTATTAAATGTCTAATTTTGTCTCTGGCCTTATCTAGTTCCATCTTTAATTTCTGTACATTTTTTCATCTTTAGCTTATAACACCATAGAAGGCCAGAGTTTACATAATTTTATTATTATTAGGATTCAAATTATTTGGCAGATTTACATCCAAACTCTTTAACCTGGAGATAGAGCCATTTACAATTTTATTCCAAACTATCAACACAATTTTTCCAATTTCTTACATGCTTGATTCCAACTGAGCAAACTTACATCTGTTCCCAAAACTGTAGTCGGTTTTTTTCTGACATCTGGTCAGCTCATACTGTTCTCACAAAATGCACTTCTTCTGGCAACACCCTCACATGTCCACACACCACCCATCCTTCAAGTCTACCCATCCAGCAATGCCATGACTCTAAGTAAAAGAAAGCAATATCTTATCTGCTTTTTCCTTTATGTGTGTCCCTTTCTGCCCAGTGTCTTTTGGCATCATTTTAAATTTAGCTAACGTTGTAAGCAATTAATTCACATGGTTTAAATTCAAATGTATTTTTCAAGATACAGTGAACGATCTCTCCCTCCAGCCAGTCTCTAGTTCATTCCTCCATCAACCCACCATTTCTTTCCTTCTGCTCCTCCCAGGGATGTTTCATGTACACACAAGAACTTCCATGTTTATTTTCCTTACCTTTCATACAACTGTTGTATTGTAGGTTTTGCTCTGCATTTGCATTTTTCACCTAATACATTTACATTTCAACCACATGTACGGGCAAAAGCACATACTGTTTATCAGGAACTGTTCTGGGCACTGGAGAAACAGTCATAAATGAAAAGTTTCACCCTCATGCAGCTAACATTCTAATGAAGGAGACAGACAAGGAACAAGACACACACTGTACAGGATATTAGATGATAAATGCTAAATTTAGCAGTTAATATTAAAGCAAACAAGGGAAAATAAGTATTATGGGGGTGACACTTTAGATAAGGTGACAAGTAAAGGCCTCATGAAAAGTCAGTTTTTAGATAACATCCTAAGGGAAGTTTGGATACTAAGCATGCGTTCTCTGGGAAAACAAGCATTTCAGACAGAGGAACAGAAGCAGAGGCTTTAAGTTCAATTGTACCTGGTGGCTTTGAGAAATAGAAAAGAACTTGTTTAGCAATGTAAACAAGTGACCTACTAATATTTTAAATATCTTTCTTTATGTGTTGCTTATTTTCAAGACTAAAAGCTGATATACCTTAGAAACATTAGTACACTTGGTTAACACCTTAATGTTCTTCTAGAGCTTAGCTGAAAGCCTCATGGGCTTCCCTGGTGGCTCAGAGGTTAAAGCGTCTGCCTCCAATGCGGGAGACCCGGGTTCGATCCCTGGGTCGGGAAGATCCCCTGGAGAAGGAAATGGCAATCCACTCCAGTATTCTTGCCTGGAGAATCCCCTGGACGGAGAAGCCTAGTAGGTTACAGTCCACGGGGTCACAAAGAGTTGGACACAACTGAGCGACTTCACCTCACCTCACCTCAAGAGTTGCCTAAAGATAAGTAGACATAATGAATGAATAAACAAACAAGTGAACTAATAAATGATGCATAATCTAAGGCCAGTGATACTTAACAGGCTCCGAGCCTTTGCACTTGCTGCTTCCTTAGCCTGGAATGCTATTGACCTACATACCCACATGACCACTGCCCTGAGTCCTTTTAGGCCCTTATTTACATACCACTTCTCAGTGGTGCCTCACTGAAACTCTAAATCTATAATTAACCAAATAATAGAAATATGCAAAGCAAGGCCAAAAGGCTGACTAATCGCTTCCACTGACGCTTCTGAACCAGAAAATCTTGGCATTGTTGCACAATTTTCTAGCAAGCTGATTCTGGAGGCAGAAGGAACACTAGAAAATAGACACAGCACAAGCGACTTCCTATCTTGCCACTGCGAAGGTCATGTAAATGTATCTCATCAGTTATGAGGAACTTCAGAATATTTATTAGGTGGTGGGTTTATGTCTGTAATACACTGACAGGCATGATCCAATTTTCTCAAACACAAACCTGTCATCCCATGACAAATCAGTGGGCTTGGGGTATTTTTCAGTGTGGCTTCAAGGGATCTAAATACAAAATTTTTCATTTGTCTCTTATATGCCGTATACATATATCTTCAGCCTCTCTAACGAAACTTGTATCTGCTAACCTGAGATCAACCATGTCTCTCCCTTAATAACATTTCAGAAAGAAAAACAACTACTGGATTTAACAGAAAGGGGATAGGTAAAGAATGTAAACTTCTTAATAAAATCTCAGTTGCAGTGTTCTTGTGTAAGGTCCCCAGTGAAAGCAAAGTTAGTTCTCATTTGTTGAATCATTGCCACATCCGGCTCTGTTTTCATCTTATTGAAATGGAAGCTTCATGAAAGAAAGCTTTAAATTCTGAAAATTGTTTTCCTTGCAATGTGCATTAAGGAAACTTGTTCCATAAGCACATCTGGTTCCATCACAGCATGCTGTGAGAAGAATCTATACATTATCTCAATGCCCCAACATTAAAACTTTTGAGATGCTCTTCCTTCACTAAAAATATCCAAGGACAGCTCGTGTCAATATCTCCAAACCCTTTCTCTTGTGGTTTATCATCAAGGCTTACAAGACGGCTGAAAATGTTGCTCCACTTTCTTAAGTATGTAGAGCGAACCATTATTCAACAGATGCTACAAAGCACTCACTGATCTCCAAGGTATTTAACACATAGGAGAAAGCCAAAATCTTGCCTATAGTCATACATTATAAAATCCCTAGTGTATATCATTGCTTCTCCATTTTACCACCCTGAAAAGTGTATCTCTCAATTATAAATCCACGGCAAGAAAAATCAAGGGCTAGAAACTTCCATGGAATAGTTCTCTATACACTCTAATATGACAGCATATCCCTACCTTTCCAAGATCTATTTTATGACTAAAAGTTATTTTCAATAAATCTGTTTTTACATTAAGGCAAATATACAACAAATATACAACACATGCTAAAGTTATTCATCTTTATTTTTATTCATTACAAGTACTTAGCCCTAAAAACTGAAATACGTGTTGTAAATTTGAAAGAAATGTTTTAAGTGACTTAATAGGTGTACAAGTTACTTAAAACTGGAAGATAATTTCATTTGGAAAGAATATTGAAATGATCAGACATATAAGAAAGTGAAATCTTATGAGAGATTTATAGAGGGATAAAGTAAAATTTTTGAAAAGAGTTAAATAGATTTTTAATTTGATTTTTTAAAATTACCCAAAAAATGAATAAATAAATATAATTACAACAGCAAGAAATATTAAGATAAATTTTCAACTTTTATATATATTTTCATTTATCCACATTTCTTTTAAAACATTTCTACATCTCTCCTTATTCCTCAAACTTTAAAAGTTTAAATAACAAAATTAATTTTATCAAATATTAATTATGTAATTACCAAATATTCATTCAGGATGAAGAAATAATCATTGAATCATGCTGAAGTCTTCATAAATTTCTCCTAATATCCAGTTATAGAATATGGTTTTCTGACATACTATTTTCATAAGATATCATTAAAATGTTAATTACTAAATGAAATAGAACTAAATAAACAGGGTAAATATTTCATGTTCAATTTCTATGAAATAAGGTAAGTACATTTTCCCAGTGCCAACATAAAGGCAAACCCTCATGAATATTCAGGTTGAAATAAATTTTACAGATATTTACAACTTAAAGCTACTTCAAGTGAGCTGCTCGGATCTAGCCAATATCATGTGATAGACAGGTGTTTAAGCCAGGGTTTAAGGACCTTAGCAACTTCTTTCTCTTTTTATTAATTTAAAGCAATATTATTTAAGTACTTCTAAGTACCTCATAGTTCTAGTCACTGTGCCAACCAAGTATATTGGTAAACAGACTAAGAAGGTCACATACCTCAAAGAATTAACCTTCTAGTGAGAAAGGGGAGACAATGGAAAAAACAAACAAGGTAACTGCAGGTAGTAATGAAGGGGGTGAAGAAGTAAAGCAGTGTTCTGAAACAGAGACTTACTGGAAGGGCCCACAGTACTTTAGAGCCAGTGATCAAAGAAGATGACAACTGAAAGGAGTGCTCCACACCGACAATGAGCCCCACACTACCCACAACAAGAAAAAAGATAGAGAAGCAAAGCATTTTAGATACAGTTCAGTATCTACAGTCGCTCAGTCGTGTCCAACTCTTTGTGACCCCATGAACTGCAGCTTGCCAGGCCTCCCTGTCCATCACCAACTCCTGGAATTCACTCAGACTCATGTCCATCGAGTCGGTGATGCCATCCAGCCATCTCATCCTCTGTCGTCCCCTTCTCCTCCTGCCCCCAATCCCTCCCAGCATGAGGGTCTTCTCCAGTGAGTCAACATTTTGCCTGAGGTGGCCAAAGTATTGAAGTTTCAGCTTCAGCATCATTCCTTCAATGAACACCCAGGACTGATCTCCTTTAGAATGGACTGGTTGGATCTCCTTGCAGTCCAAGGGACTCTCAAGAGTCTTCTCCAACAACACAGTTCAAAAGCATCAATTCTTTGGCACTCAGCTTTCTTCACAGTCCAACTCTCACATCCATACATGACCACTGGAAAAACCATAACCTGGACTAGACGGACCTTTGTTGGCAAAGTAATGTCTCTGCTTTTCAATATGCTATCTAGGTTTGTCATAACTTTCCTTCCAAGGAGTAGCGTCTTTTAATTTCATGGCTGCAATCACCACATCTGCAGTGATTTTGGAGCCCCTCCCCCAAAATGAAGTCTGAAACTCTTTCCACTGTTTCCCCATCAATTTCCCATGAAGTGATAGGACCAAATGCCATGATCTTCATTTTCTGAACGTTGAGCTTTAAGCCAACTTTTCACTCTTCACTTTCACATTCATCAAGAGGCTTTTTAGTTCCTCTTCACTTTTTGCCATAAGGGTGGTGTCATCTGCATATCTGAGGTTACTGATATTTCTCTCGGCAATCTTGATCCCAGCTTGTGATTCTTCCAGCCCAGCATTTCTCATGATGTACTCTGCATAGAAGTTAAATAAGCAGGGTGACAATATACAGCCTTGACGTACTCCTTTTCCTATTTGGAACCAGTCTGTTGTTCCATGTCCAGCTCTAACTGTTGCTTCCTGACCTGCATATAGGTTTCTCAAGAGGCAGGTCAGGTGGTCTGATATTCCCATCTCTTTCAGAATTTTCCACAGTTTATTGTGATCCACGCAGTCAAAGGCTTTGGCACAGTCAATCAAGTAGAAATAGATGTTTTTGGAACTCTCTTGCTTTTTCGATGATCCAGCAGCTACAGTTCTTCTGTGTATTCTTGCCACCTCTTCTTAATATCTTCTGCTTCTGTTAGGTCCATACCATTTCTGTCCTTTATTGTGCCCATCTTTGCATGAAATGTTCCCTTGGTATCTCTAATTTTCTTGAAGAGATCACTAGTCTTTCCCATTCTACTATGTTCCTCTATTTCTATGCATTGATTGCTGAGGAAGGCTTTCTTATCTCTTGCTATTCTTTGGAACTCTGCATTCGATGCTTCTATCTTTCCTTTTCTCCTTTGCTTTTGGCTTCTCTTCTTTTCACAGATATTTGTAAGGCCTCCCCAGACTGCCATTTGCTTTTTGCATTTCTTTTCCATGGGGATGGTCTTGATCCCTGTCTCCTGCACAATGTCATGAACCTCATTCCATAGTTCATCAGGTACTCTATCTATCAGATCTAGTCCCTTAAATCTATTTCTCACTTCCACTGTATACTCATAAGGGATTTGATTTAGGTCATACCTGAATGGCCTAGTGGTTTTCCCTACATTCTTCAATTTAAGTCTGTATATATATATAGAGGCAATATTCCATGAGGCATGTAGCTAAAACAATATGTCTACTCCTGGGGTTGAGGCACTAAAAGGAGATTCTGGAGGTTTCATAGCACTAAGATGTGGGAGTTCTGACTACCCATGGTGGAAAAACCTTGAACATACCAAGCCAGTAATTCAGACTGCAAAAGGATATACCTTTTGAATAGAGTTGCTCATTCTAAAGTAAATGCTATTCCGCAATTGCCATAAAATAAGCCTAAAATCCAGTCTTCACAAGTACAAGACTCCAATAAATTTACCACTATCCAGATTAAGATCCAACCACTCCTAAACAAAGGTCACACAAGATTCTCAATAATGTAGTGTCCACAACAAAGAGCATATGATAATAAAATTACTAGACAAATGAATTTGAAAACATGACCTAAAACTAGAGAGAAGTATCAGTCCATAGAAACAATTCTAGAGATGTCACAGATGTTGAAATTAGGAGATTAAAAACAATTTTTAAAATTATTATGACTATGCTCAAAGACTTAAGGGAAAAGATGGTCATGCCAAGAGAACAGTTAAGGGACCTCAAAATAAAAAGAGAAATTATTTCTTAAAAAAACAAACAAATGCAGATTCTACAGTTGAAAAATATCTTAAGGAAAAATTCACCTGAGTGCAAATGGAAAACATCAAAAGGAAAAAAATAATCAGTGAACTTGAAGGCAAATCAATAAAAACTATCCAAATTTAAATATAGAAAGAAGCAATGAACAGAGCATCAGTGATGTGTAAAACAAAGCAAAGTAGTTTAACATACAAGCAATTGGAAATCATGAAAGAGGGAAAAATGAGATTAAAAACAAAGAAAAAAGTCAAGGCAGTCTCAATGATTTTTAAAGATAATAACGCAGAGGTATAACCTGCCCAGTAAATCCACAAAACACACACACACACAGTACATATGGAAATATTTAATCTGATGTCAGAAAAAGTGGAAACAGTGACAGATTTTGTTTTCTTGGGCTCCAAAATCACTGCAGACAGTGACTGCAGCCAGAAGTTAAAAGACGCTTACTCCTTGCTATGACCAACCTAGACAGCATATTAAACAGCAGAGACATTACTTTGTCTACAAACATCTGTCGAGTCAAAACTGTTTTCTCCAGTAGTCATGTACAGATGTGAGAACTGGACTATAAAGAAGGCTGAGCCCTGAAGAATTGATACTTTCGAATTGTGGTGCTAGAGAAGACTTTTGAGAGTCCCTTGGACAGCAAGGAGATCAAACCAGCCAATCCTAAAAGAAATCAACCCTAAATACTCATTAGAAGGACTGAAGTTGAAACTGAAGTTCCAATACTTTGACCACCTGATGTGAAGAGCCTACTCATCGGAAAAGACCCTGATGCTGGAAAGATGGAGGGAAGGAGAAGAGGGTGGCAGAGGATGAGATGGTTGGATGGCATCACCGACTCAATGGACAGAAGTTTGAGCAAACTCCAGGAGACAGAGAAGGACAGGGAAAGCTGGTGTGCTACAGTCCGTGGGGTCACAGAGTCAGACATGACTGAGCAAGTTGAACAACTTTTTTATTTTTGATTGTTGGATTTTCTTCTTGTATTACTTTAAACAGTGTTAGAGTTTTTCTGAGACACAGTTACTAAAAATAAGTGGGATCCTTTCTAGACTTCCTTATCTTCTTTGTTTTGAGTGTGTCTGGGGTCCTCTGTGAAAGTGAAAGTGAAGTCGCTCAGTCATGTCCAACTCTTTGCGACCCCGTGGACAGTAGCCTACCAGGCTTTTCAGTCCATGAGATTTTCCAGGCAAGAGTACTGGAGTGGATTGCCATCCACAGCTAATATACTCCTATTTCTTAGAATAAGTCTCTGGCTCATGTTTAAATGATAAATGTTAACTGCTGTCATATCATTACTTATTCCTTCAAATTAAAATAATGTGTTCCTCAGAAATTTCCTATTTCAGTTCAAAAAAAGTTCATTATCTGTCTCTGAAACTCTTGAGAAACAATAGGCTATATACTTACCTATATTTTCAAGACAAGCAGAAAAAAGGCTGGAGTCCTAAAGAGGATGTGAGAAGATTTTAAAAGCACATAGTAACTTCTGCTGCAATTTTCAAACTCTGATTCAGATCAAATGTCCTTCAAGTGTGTATTTTGCTTGCATTCTGTTTGTTAATTGGTTTATAATTTAAACCCCAATTCCAAAAATATATAGCTACTTACAATTTCAAAATGCCTAACAAACATGACAGCAAAAGCAAAACAAAGTGAATAAAATCTGCCACCTTTTATAAAAAGCCCTTAAAATATATGCTTGTCTTGGGTTTATGTTTTGGTGGCTAGAAAATAGATTTCCATTGTTTCAAATATAAAATCAGTATATGCTGATTACATTCAAAATTCACATAAGAATTTTGAAATACAGCTGACCCTTGAATAACACAGGTTTGAATTGCATAAGTCTAGTTATATGAGATTTTTTTGTTTTCCAATAGTAAATACAAAGGTACTACATGATCTACAGTTGGTTGAATCCGCAGATTCAGGGGAGCCATGGATACTGTTTTCCTATGTTACATGTGAATCTCTGACTACTATACAGAGGGCTGGTGACCCTAACCTCCACCCCCGGCCACCCCATATCGTCGAGGCTCAACTGTGGATCTATCCAAGTGCTTTTCTTCTTGCTGTTTCTCCCTCACCTTCCCCTCCTTTTTTCCTGTATGTGTATGTACTTTAAACAAAATTGTATTATACTGCACAGAATAATTTTTTAGTTAAGTAAGCCTACATGGAATTAATAAAATCTCAACAATGAAACGTTGCCATTAGCAGATGAATGGATAAACAAAAGCAGTGGTGGTCACGCAAATCGCAATTGCACTGAATGCCACTGAATCATATACTTTACAATGGCCAACTGCACGCTATTTGAATTTTACCTCAATTAGAGAAAATCAGTCTATCACAGCACCAGTTCTTACTTTCACCACAGTACAACGCACTAATGAATAAAGATGTATTTCTTAAAATAATAAAACCATACGCAGTCACAGGATCAAGTCACACTGAGAGTTAAATCCACAATACTGCTCATGTCACTGGGCAAAGGCTTTTTGGTGACTCTGAGTTTATTATACCTATAGATCCACCAGAAAGGAATGCTGTCACTCAAGAGGTTTGCACACCAGTTTGAAGTTTTCCATACAACGAAAGCACAATGACCTGAAAGTATTTACTAGTAATGTTGGAAATTACTTTTATTATTGAGATGTATTTGAAAATAACTTTTGATGTGCAAACTTTCCATTACTGCTGTCTGACTCTTGAGAAACTAACTCAATCCAGGTGAGTGTCTTCTTTTTCACCAACTGAGTATTCCAGTGCCAGCCGTCCCAGAGCTGGCCAATACCTGTGAATCTTAGCACTCCATGTCATACGTAATAGGAGGTCAGTGGGAATGCTGGCTTACTAAACCTGAAATTTTAACACTAGGCTTGCCCATAGAAACATTTTCAGTTTCTGGTTTTGTCTTCCACTCTTTATACAAATTCTGATCGATTCAATCATTTTCAAAGCAAAACATGAGCCTTTGGATTTCCATTACACCATGCACAATGCTAACCATCTAACAGTTTCTTAATAAAAATAACTAATTAACTGTTCTTGACAATATTGGTTCCATGTGCAGTAAAAATCAAGTTCATTTTACATCTAATTTTTAATTACCTCAAATATATGATTCAATGGGTTTGTCTCAGAGAAAACATTCAGAGAAGCACCAAAAATGTGAGAAGAGTACAACTATAGAAATTTTGGATTTAATATCTTTGTGGTAATTTTTATCCAGATATAAAATTAGACTACACTTCTAAAAGGAATCAGATAATTTCCCAAGAGAACTCTCTGCATTGGGCCAAAATATAAACATAGAAAAACCTGACTGACTTTCCACTAGATGTATACTGCAAAAGGACTCATCCCCAGAGGAATGACTAATTACTTTTAAAAAGGAAAAATCCATAGAAATGTAGTAGAGATCACCGTTTCCTCCTTCCATGTTAGTAAGAGTATGTCCAGAATACATATCTCAGTCTCTCCTGCAGTGATGAGTCAAATGACACTGTGGGCTCCCAGGGAATGAAAGTGTAAATGGTGAACATCACTTCTGGGTAGGGACTTTTAAGAGGGAAGGTACTTGACAACTAGCTGCCAATTTTAATCTGGTTCCAGTATACGGCAGTGATACAAGTTGGAAGAAACTCAGATTCCTAAATCATTGTGTGGAGAAAGCCACCTTGTAAACATCAGTACCTGCCTTGGACATGAGCAAGAATTAAAATTCTATTGTGGTGAGCTATTATATAGCTAGGGATATATTTGTGATACCAGTTTAGCATATGTTGTTGCTGTTTTAAATAGCTAAGAAATAGTTAACAGCAGGGACTTAAGAAAGTCTCTAGAACAGACCTAAAACCTTGGGTCAAAAGGCAAGCTATTACAAAATATCATCCCATAATAAAAATTACAACTCCCTAGTTTCCTCAAGCACTAACAATGAACTAACAGTTTACAAAGGCGGATCCATCATTCTGTTAGCCATACCACCAAGGACCTGGTTTCTGCAGGCTTGGTCTACATATCATGCTAAAACCCATGTGACCACAGTGTCTCACTGCAAAGAGCTGAAGAGTCCTTGACTTCAACTAAGTAAATGTTGTAATAAAGCACATTGCTCTGGATAACTTAAATGTAGTGATTTTCTTTCCAAACCGCTTTCCAAAATACTTAAGTATTCTTTTCTGTTACCAGACTAGGAAAAGATACAAAACAAATCTGTCTCTAGCAAGTGGCCATTCAGAAGCCAAGTTATTCATTCTGATAAAATCTACATTTATCTGAAATAATCTTCATTAGAGAAAAAATTTTTAGGAAGCTCTTTCTGAGCAGCCAAGGCTTCCTCTCAAGTAGAGCCACTTTAGTTAAGTGATGTGCCATGACAATTCACTAGTCCTAATCTCCTTCTTTGCCCTTTTCCTTCTCATGTCTCTCCTTGTAACTATCAGTTCTTTTTCCCCTTGTGTCTGCTCGCTGAGCACTTAATTGGGTGCAAATGTTAAGTACTAAGAAACAGGAAAACACTCAGACCTCACATATTTTCCAGAGACTACAGATACTAAAACTATAGTCTGCCAAAACCTGGGAAAGGCAGAGAGAAAGCATTGCTTCTGTAATGATCTAAGGCATTTGTCAAGGCTATTGTACACTGTTAGTGAACTGGTGGTAGAGAGGAGGTTATTGACAGGAAGCCCATTGAGACACTCCCAATTCAAGGCCCCTGGCTCTGCAACAAACTCAGGAGAAGCAGAATAGCTGTATCTATTAAAAAAATGATTTACAACTATAAAGGAAGAATTTTTTATGAACTTGAAAAAGAGAAGCTGGTATTAAGAAAACATGAACAACAACAACAAAAAAACTCCTTCTGGGGAAAGTACTGATCTGCAGAGACACCAAAAGTACACAAAAGTACAATATACAGGACTAAGACAATTAATAAATACATGTGAATAGGTATGAGAAATCAAGCTACTTAGAATAAAATAAGGGCCATTGTCAACCAGAGAGGAATCTAGTTAGTGATGACAAAAATAGAAAAGAGATGCAAACAGTCAGATACAACTTAGCGACTGAGCAACAACAAATAAATAACTTGGCTTGTGAAAAAAAAAAAAAGAAAGAGATGGATGTTGAAGGGGAATGGGCAAGTCTGAAAGGAAAGGGTGGGGTTGGAGGAAGACATATAGGTGTTAAGTTCTCTTTCGAAAAACCAACCCAGAGATCAGAAACTTCAGTGTTTCTGCTTCAGATCTTATAGGAATATATAAGTAGTCAATTACAGAATAATTCACAGGCTAAGTATGTGCTTGAGACCACATAGGGCAAATAATGATGCTCAGATCTGCCACTTGGAAGATTCAAAAAATCAGAAAAATTCCAACAGAAAGCACAGGAACCAGAAATCTCAGAAATTATGACAAAACTATTTGCTGGCTACCCTTCATGATGAGAAGGTTTGAATGATTGCAACTTTGCCAGCAAGTGGCATTTTTACCTTTCATATGCCATAATCTGACCTAAAATTGTTATTTTTTTGTTGATTTTTTCCATTTAATCTTCTGGTAATAGATACCAAAAAGAAAATTCCACACCTTTTGCCTTGTCCATGCATAAGCTGTACCAATATTACCTGGGTGTAGTAGACAGAGGGTGAGGACTTAGAGGTTTTGAAAAGATAAGCCACCCCACTCAGGCCTGGCGCACATCACTATCACTGTACTTACTGCATTACTATAAGCTGGTTTGGGGTTTCAGCTTACATATTTCTTGTTCTACTACTAGATTCTGAGCTCCATGAGGTCTGGAAGGCATCTTACTCTTATTCCCTCTGGGGGTCTATTATCCGGTGTGTTTGTGTGTTTGGGTTAGTCACTCAGTCATGTCTGACTCTTTGTGACCCCACAGACGGCAGCCTGCCAGTCTCCATTGTCCAGGGGATGCTCCAGACAAGAATACTAGCCTCACTGTGCCCCTCTCCAGGGGATCTTCCCAACCTAGGGACTGAACCTGCATCTCTCAAGTCTCCTGCATTGGCAGGCAGGCTCTTTATCACTAGTGCCACCTGGGAAGCCCCTAGTACCCAGTACAGACTTGCAATACAACAAATGCTTGTTAATTGGATGAATGAAAAAACATCAATCTAGCTATCCAATGACCTTATAGAAAGTTGGAAGAACATTTGTGTTGAAAACATATGAGGGTTTTCACCTCCAGGGAAATGGAGGAGATATATTTTTCCTTACACCTCTAAGTACAACTAAAATACCTTTATCTTTGTTAGAGAACAAACACAGCAAAATTCTGAAAAGTAGGAAGAAGATAGACAGCCTAGAGAACTCAGAAACCTAAGGAAAGTTATGGTGGTGATTTCTGAGGCTCACCCACCCTTCATACAGCCCAGACTTGGAGCTGAAGAAGCCAGGTACTTGGTAACGCCATCAGGCACAGACAAGTGCCAACAAAAGCTTGGTCTTTCAAGTCAAAGGACCAGGAAGGGGGTGTTTAACAGCGGAGAAAACCTTCAGCCAATAACAGTTAAGCACCACAGTGAACTGTGTCCTGATCCACGCCAGGCTGGGGAAGGCTGAGGAGAGCACTGAGATGACACTCTGGCCAAGTTATCACTCAAACCGAGCTCCACGAAGTTAACAAAGCTGATGACTGACACACACTCTTGAGTTTGTCTTTGGAGTAACAGATAAGGGGAACAGCTTGCTAAAACCCCTCTGCTTGTAAAGTGCCTTCAGATTATGCTTGCTTTCGTTTTTTTTTTTTTTTTTTCCTCCCTCTCTTTAATTGTATACCTGGCTGGCTTCACATAGCACTATTATTTTAAGGGCAACTTCCAGCCAGCTCTTGTTCAGAAGGAACTGGATACAGATGGCTGGGACCACCAGCCCTAAACCCGGGCCAGTGCTGACTGGCCTTCTGACATTGGAGGGCTGGGAAAACTCCACCCTCAGACCATGCTAAGTGCCTCGCTATTGGTTACGCATATAACCCAGATACACTTGCACAGAACTCCAATTACCTTCTCTTTCCCCCTGCTTCCAATTACCTTCCCCAAGCCTACATCCACCCTCACTTCTTATTCTACAAATATTCTAATGGCCTCATCTTCAGGAAGGCAGATCTAAGACATGTTCCCCCATTTCCTCACTTGGCTGCCTTGTGAATCAACTTTCCTGGCACACAAGTCTTGGCAAGCATGTGGCTTTCTGCACATGGGGTAGATGGACCTGGTTCAGTAATATAATGAAGCACTGGGATCCCCCTGCTAGACTGGTATTAAGATTGAACTGAGAGCCTGGACTTCAGCATCAGTGAAACAGCCATTCCTTTCCCTGCTAGGATGGTATCAGACTCATGTAAGGAGGATTGAAGATTTGCATCACTGGCTCAGTCATTAAAGAATCCTCCTGTAACGCAGGAGACACAGGAGATACCAGTTTGATCCGTGGATCGGGAAGATCTCCTGGAGAGGGAAATGGCAACTTGTTCCAGTATTCTTGGGAATTCCCATGGACAGAGGAACCTAGCATGCTACAATCCAAAGGGGTGCAAAAAGTCAGGCAGGATTGAATGACTAAGCATGCAAGCCGTAGTAATGAGGCCACTCCTAACCTACCGCAGGCCTCTGGTGGCCAGGGGAGACTATGAGGGGGGGGCAGTAACAAGGGACTTCTATCCTTAGTAGAGGAGGAATATCCTTAAGCACGAGTGTCAGTAGAGCCTCATGGGGAGCCCACACTACTAAACTAACCCCACCCAGAAGCAAAGAAGGTGGGGATGTAAAATGGTGCAGCCAGTATGGAAACCAGTATGACCATTTCTTTAAAACCTCAACACATAACTAGCATAGGATAAAGAATGGCACTCCTGATGATCTGTCTCATAGAAATGAGAAATTTTGTGCACAAGAAATTTTTACTTTTTCAGTATTTTAACAGCTTTATTTATCACAACTGAAAAGCTAGAAATGATCTAGGCATCCCTCAGTGAGCGAACTCAACATTCTGGTTTATGTTCATACCACAGACTACTACTCAATGATCAAAGGAAATGAACTACTGAAACACAAAACAACCTGGGTCAATTTCCCAAAACTTTTGCTTAGTTAAAAAAAAAAAAAAAAAACTCATTCTAAAAAGTTACATACCATATGATTCCATTCATAAAGCATTCTTGAAATGACAAAATTATAGAAATAGACAAAGACTGGGGTGATTTCTAATAGTTAAGGATGGTGTGAGGGCTCAACGTAAAATCATTGTATCTATAAAAGGCCTCACATGTAAGAGGCCTCCGTGATGATAAAAACGCTTTCTATTTTAAATGCATCCATTACACTGCATTACAAACTTCAACTAGTCATGATACTATACTATAGGTTTTTAAGATGTCTCACTGTGGCAAACTGAGAAAAGGATACATAGGATTTCTCTGTACTGTTTCCTAGAACTTCATGTGAATCTCTAATTATCTCAAACTAAAAATTTTAATGGAAGAACTGCACTTTCTTACAGAGCAGAAATAATACCCAAGGCCAAGTTACCTAGAAATGTAATGGCCAGTTTTTCATGGAGCCATGTTATTCTTTTATATTCAACGTGCCTTCCACAAATCTGGTATTTCTTTTAATACCATTTTGTCCTTCACCACATGGGATATGGCATTATGATTACTTCTGAATTGTTGCTTTACAAAAACTTTAAGATTATTTTTAATATGTTCTCATTTTTCACAAGAAAAAAAGGTGAAGATTAGATGTATAAAGTCTATATTAACTGGAAATGGAACTATAATCGAGATTTACAACTGTGTCAGTACAGAAGAATGACAAACAGTAGGATATAAAATGCCAAAAATCTTTTTCTTAGAGCATTAAAATCTACTGTAAATCAATTTTTCAATCCAAGATACAACAGCTTTCAACTATTAAAATCTCTAGTCTATACCAGTGTTGAGTGGTCTTCTGAATAAGAACTAGAGTTTCTATTGAATTTTCTCATTGAGTTCATAGGGTCATGTGAATTTTTTGACACCTCCAGTCCTGGTCTGGGAAGCAGAAGTTATTGAAATTTTTATTCCAAGATCTGACTCAAACTTGATGGCTAACTTTGAACAAGATATAGTACATTTGCTTTTCCTGAGAGTCTTATATATATATATGTGTGTGTGTGTGTGTGTGTGTGTGTGTGTGTGTGCATATATATATATATATATATATATATATATACACATAAAAGAATCACATGTGCAAAGTTTCTTTAGTGTCTCTTTTAACCTTTTTATTCTCCTCTTGGCCAGGCTTAGGTAGAATAAACTGGAGAACTCCAGCCAGAATCATGGCCACAGTTGATGCAGAAACAACACAACAGGGATCCACAGGGAAAATCAAGACAGCCGTCATTCAACTGGAAGATAATAATACATGCCTCGCTTCTGTCAAGTCAGTTTCAACTTTTGCCTTCTCTTCTTCCAACTTCCCTCATCACTGGCAACAAGCTCCCATGGACCTTAAAGTCCCATAGAATCTGCTCACACAAAGGAATGGATGTTCAGTGTGTATTTCTTCTGGGACGTTAGGAGGATATACAAGATATTCTTGGACTAATCTCTTCATTTGTTCATTTCTTCTTCCACACGGGGAATGGAGAGAGGGGAAGAATGAGTCTGTAAAATATTAAATTTTAACCCATTGTCAGGTCTCTGACAAGAACACATCTAAAATCATTAAAAGGGAAATTGCCTACTTAGTGAAGAAATGTTCCACCTTACCAATACTCTACGAAGTCTTAGATGATTGCCTACTGGGACTGTTAGGAAACAGTTCAGCGGCTCCCTGGAATCTACAGATGTATAGTTAGAACTTCCATGTTTGCACCACACTTGGCTGAAGGAGGTGTCAAGGCATTTCTGACCATGAACTACCCAAAGCTCCCATAATCATGGTCCCTGCTCTGGTTTCCTTTCACGATGCAATGAAGTAGAACTATCTACTGTTGGGAGATCAAGAAACTATCAGATGTCCACCAAGGGTTCTTGTTTTTAAAACTAGAATCATCATTTGAATTAGAATCACCATTTCAAAGAACCAAACTAGACTTGGCAAGAAATAAAGCTTGTAAAGACATATATCTTCAGAAGGTATTGTAATTATGCATCAACATCTAAGGAATTGAAGGAGATAACTCCACCTCATGTGTTCTGATCTTGGGATGGAGATCAGGGATGTATTACTGAGCCTATAAAAGGGGCTAAACTTGTTTAGTTTCTCCATGAGTTCTTCCAGTGGGAGTGAAGGGTTGGGTGGGGAGCTCATATGTCTGCTTCTACAACCTTCAGTCTGGAAAATTATCATTATCTTAGAGTGGTGTTTCCAAATAATATTCAAGGAATCATCTCATCAGAATTACCTGGGGACAAATAAGAAATACAAGCTCCTGAGCTCTGGACCAGACTCACTGAACAAGAGCTTATGAGGCCCAGAACCTGGGAATCTGCCTTTAGAGAAGCTGCTGCAGTGATTGCTATGTGCACTCAAACTTGACAAACAATGTCTTTGAGGTTATACTTTTATAGTGATTGCACTCAGGTCTCATCTGTCAATCTCTGATGAAAAATATACACTTTGCATCCTAGGGAGACAGAGTTCTCAGTTGATCAGTTCAGTCACGTCCAACTCTTTGTGACCCCATGGACATCAGCACACCAGGCCACCCTGTCCATCACCAACTCCCAGAGTTCACTCAAACTCATATCCATTGAGTCAGTGATGCCATCCAGCCATCTCATCCTCTGTTGTCCCCTTCTCCTCTTGCCTTCAGTCTTTCCCAGCATCAGGGTCTTTTCCAGTGAGTCAGTTCTTGGCATCAGGTGGCCAAAGTATTGCAGTTTCAGCTTCAGCATTAGTCTTTCCAATGAATATTCAGGACTGATTTCCTTTAGGATGGACTGGTTGGATCTCCTTGCAGTCCAAGGGACTCTCAAGAGTCTTCTCCAACACCACAGTTCAAAAGCATTAATTCTTAGGCACTCAGCTTTCTTTATAGTCCAATTCTCACATCCATACATGACTACTGGAAAAACCATAGCTTTGACTAGACCAACCTTTATTGGCAAAGTAATGTCTCTGCTTTTTAATATGCTATCTAGGTTGGTCATAACTTTTCTCCCAAGGAGCAAGCATCTTTTAATTCCATGGCTGCAGTCACCATCTGCAGTGATTTTGGAGCCCCCAAAAATAAAGTCTGTCACTGTTTCCATTGCTTCCTCATCCATTTGCCATGAAGTGATGGGACCAGATGCCATGATCTTAGTTTTCTGAATGTTGTGTTTTACCTTGGTTGATATCCCCCAACTAATACCAGTTTCAAGAATATTTAAAATAAGAACTACATTAAAATGTATTAAATTACAACATTCACACTCAGATCTTCCATCCCATAATCTTATGATTACTGAGTAAGCTTCAATGAAAATCTAGCAGAAAGTGCCACCTTCTAGAGTAATATTTGTCTGTAAACATTCTTTAAAGAAAACTTGGTTTCTCTTTAGCCTTTGCTTTGTGAGTTATAACTGACTTGTCTAGTTGAAGTTGCAAAGTGATATACAAATTTCTTTCCTTAAATCGCATGATTTCTCAACTTGACCATGTATATCTAGCAAAAGTCTTCATAAATGGACAAAGAAGCTTCTTTGGATTAGAACATATTTGAACACTCAGATCTGAAGGAAAAAAATTAGCTTTGTGAACATCATGCTATTTCACTGTTTAGGTGTGATTGCCCCAGAAACATGACATGCAGGTCAAATTTCTCTTTAAATAAATGGGATTTCAAATTAAAGAAGGTAATGTGGATATTACAGAACATCATGTATCCTGCTCAACCTGCAATAGTTTGTTTCTATTTATGTTATAAATTACACTGCTATTAAAAACGCAAATGGTCAAAAACTCAGTCTCAAGTCAGTTGGTTTTGAGGTCTGTTTGAGCAGAAAGGAGGGACTCATGAAAAGTGCTCACCAGTGGTAGAGACTGAAAAGGAACAACATGCCTACTAACACTTGAGATGAGAAAATCTTTCAGGATACAAATTGTCATTGAACCCATAAGGATTTGCAACTAAAGGATTTGAATCCAAAGGTGTTCATCTCAGAAATGTTTCCCATCTAAAGTGTTAGAGGCAGGACACACTTTTATAAAGTAAAAACTATATAAAATTCAAAAATAAATCCACACAGTAAGTAAGCATAGGTGAGAATATAGGTTAAGCAAGTAAGATGACACTTTGGAAACGAAACACGATCTTCTCCCTGTTCCTGGAATATAAAGCCACACAGGCATTTGCCACATTTCTGATAACAATACAGAAGTTAAATCTTCCCCTGAACAGTCTCTGTCTCTTTGCTATAAAGAGTGAATAGCTGAGATTTGAAGACAAGTTGAATGTATAGTCTAGCCAGGCTGTCTTTATGAGTGTAGCAATGTTTAAGTTTGAGAAATTAATGAAAGATTGAACTGTAGCTTCTGTAAACACTAAAATGCCTTTTTCATGAGTGACATCATAGACACAGTTGCTAAATATAGATGAGATGGCTTGATTTATACATTCTCTGTTCTACAAAAGGGTTATGCAGATTTTTGCTTCTCAGCTTCACTAGGAACAATGCAACTATACCTCCAGTTAATGAGTCTTGAACACTAAAAATTATTTTAGTAATTATATTAGACAAGAAAAGATATAACTTAAATGCTACAAATTGACGACCTTATTAACCATAACCAATCAAAGTTGCCAATCTTTGCATATAGTGTCTTTTATCTCACTTAAAATGATGAACAAAGAATTTCATTTTTATAAACAGTGGCATCATGAGATGAAGGGCCCCAGACAGTGGGGGAAGAAAAACCTTCCATGGATGAGTGCCTTAAAAGTGGGTCAGAGGCTGGAGTGAAGTCTGACCCACTTATTAGGGTAGTAGCAATATTACCAACCAACACTAAGTGAGAAAATGAGTGTAGTTAAACTGGTCAAGTCCATTGCACACTCACGTTTTAACTCAGAATTGGTTATGTTTCTCAATATGCCAAAATACACTCATTGGTTTCTGATTTCACTTCTCCCCAGAGGACAGGAAAGCTTATATGAAGAGCAATATTTATGCAGAAGAATTCAGGAGGGAAGCTTCTAGGGAATGAAATATGTATGTTGGCTAGTGAAAAGGAAACTGTCTTTCCAAGACTCATGAATAATCCTTGTTTACTCCATAATAGCTATGGAAGTATCAAATGCACACATGCATGCGCACACACAATCACACACAAGAATTTGCAGGAATCATGATTGAGGAACCAAGTACTGCCATCTTGCTTAAAAACTAAATAATATGATTTGTGTTTCAAAACACTCTTTGATAGCCTAGAATTATCAAAATTAAGGATGGTAATAATCTGGTAATTAACAGCAATTTCTTTTATCACCACAGAAATGGCATGATACAAACAGCAGTGACCTATAATTTCCCTCACATGAAATTTGCATATATTATCACCATATTTGTAATTACCCCAGCAGTCACCCTAAATATGGCTCATCATTTGCTCATAAGATGTCAGAGATGTTAAAGTAAACTGGATCTCCTTATTTTACAGAGCTATCGAACAAAAGGTCATTGCAAAAGGAAAAGTTAACATGATGTGACAAGTACAGTGAAAAGGTAATTAGCACCATTATCTCTTTCTTGCCAACCCTTGGGTAACAGAAAAACATGCATGAATATATATTTATGTATATAAATAAAATTTTTTAAAGCTAATTTATATTGCCTTTTGTTGCTTCTCGTGTAATTAAAACTAGAATTAAATAGCGCAGGGTTATGAAGCTAAAATAAGCTAAATTCTAATGGAAGGGGTTCCTCTCTGGATCTATGCCTGGATCTTCAATCTCTGTGGAGGCCACTTGTGAATGAACACATTGCTACCAGGGAACTTTTCATCTCAGCCCAGCAGTCGAATTTCTAAGTTCTCTAAGGACACTGTCCTCCCAGGTTTCCTATTAAGTACTCATCCAATCTCTTCTCCTGTGGAATAAGCCGGTTAGAGCACTGCTGTACCTTGAAGCAGAACTCCTATCCTAATATTACACATCCATGTTCTATGTGCGTTCCTAGAGCATCCAACCTACTGCCAAGTAGGAGGAGATCAGTACCACGCCCTTATGTTGAAATTGAACACTGTAACAGGCAAGAACAAGTCTGGCTCCATATTAGATTTGTTACTTTCACTTTAACCTTTGTATTCTATTGCAAAACATGTTCTCCTCAGGATTGAGGAGTATAAAAGAAAAGGGGGGATTGTAATTGAGCAGGATCCTACAGGGTCTTCCTAGGACAGGCCATCCCCCATATCTTCTGCTTTGGTTCCTCTCTAAAGTACCTAGATAACAGATGCACATTTTCTGAGTCGTTTTATAGATAAGAACCCCTACCCCCAAAAAGGAAGATATTAACTATTTAATGACCAGGAGCATATAGCCCCAGGGCTCCTGGAGCCCAAGGACTGAAAATGTTCACTCCTGTGACTTCACCATCAGCCAATCAGAGAACTATGCAAGAGCTAATCACATACCCTGGTGACCCCCTCTCCCTCATCTGGCTTTTAAAAATGCTTTGCCAAAACCCTGCAGGGAGTTGAGCTCATGGGTTTTTAGTGCATGAGCCATCCATCTATTTTCATGGACCTGCAATAGAGCTTTCTCTGCTCTAAACTCCCATGTTGGGTTCGTTTGGCCTCACTATGCATTGGGCACATGAACATAGGCTAACAACATCAGTGTCTAAGATCTCTTCATGTATATATTTGATAAATAGCACACCTGAATCCCACATGGCAGCATGGGTGTTACATGGCCACTTCAGAGGCAAGAGAACCTGAAATTCAACCTACATAATCTGCCTATTCTAACAGAGCCAGCGAGGGGTGGGTCTTGAATGCAAGTGGACCCCTGGGTCTACACAAACAGCCATTTTCACCATTCATGGGTTTAATTTGTCCACCGTATTTATGTCACACAATTTAAAGAAATCTGACTGGATACAACCATTTATCATGATGAAGAGAATAACTTCCCACACAATAACAACATAGATGTCACTATTTACAGAAAGTTAATGAAAGGCAAGATTTCAAGAATGTGCTATTTACCCTAATTTTGTTTGCTCATAAGCCTAAGGTAATAAACAGAACATAATGTGTTTCTTTGACAGCTTGATTGATTCACATTTTTAAAAAAAGAAATAGTTTAGATGGCAAAACAAACCAAACAGTATTTTTTTAAAAAAGCAAATCAAAGGAAAATAAATTGGAGCAATGCCTCTTATAGTTAGCTTACATATCCCAGCAGAATAAGACCCCCTCAACACACACACACACACACACACACACACACACACACACACACACTGCCTGCATGCATGGAAGGCATCATTTTATTCCAAACAAAAGGCAGTACACTACACACTGTTTTCTTCACCTTGTTTTTCACAAAGTAATAGAGCCTAGATAGTTTTCACTTCAGTATATAAACCTGCTTCTTTCTCTTAAGCTCTACAAAGTTTCTATTGTATGGCTGTACCATGCTTCATTGAACCTAGACCGAATCAAAGAACATTTTTGTTATTTCTGCAATTGTGCTATAACAAATGATGTATCAATAAAACTCTTTATGTAGACATCTTTGTGTAAGCATGTAGATATCCTGGAATTATGGTAGTGAATTATATTTTTCTTAAATCAGTGTTTATAAGGATGCAAACCCCAAAGAAATTTGACCTTGAAATATAGCTTTTATTGAGACTTCTTGAAATTGATAAGAAATGTGGTGTAAAAGAAAAAAATTCAAATTCATATAAACAGAGAGTAGAAGAGTGGCTGCCAGGGGCTGCAGGTGAGGGAAGGGGAGATACTGATCATTATTAAAGTATATGTTGTTCATATAATAATTCATATAATTTTCTATACCTTATGCTTCCATTTAATGAGGTACTTTGAAGATATTTACATAGCAGCACATACAGATCTACTTAGTTTTTTAAAGTATCTGGTACATCATTACATGAATAGTGAAGTACAATTCATCCAGTTCTCTCTAAATGATACTTTAATTGTATCACTTATTGATACACTAAATAATTCTTCAATGAACATTGTTCACTAGGATATTTTGCAAATATGTCCACAGAGTAAATTTTGTATCAATGTGCATTTTTAATAAAACTGTTTTAACAAAGACTCCTGACAATGAAACATGAATACGCATATTTCTTCAAATCCTCACTAGTACTTAGTATTATCAAATTTTGCATTTCTTTGGAAAGGAAAAAAATGACACATATTTTTATTTAGATTTGCAATTAATCTTGAATGACTTTAAGATTAACGTCCTTGCCTACACACACACACACACACACCCACACACCAGACTGCCAGTTCAAACCTCTCATCATTTTCTTATTGGGCTGAATTTGATGTCCTGCTTCGCAAGTTCTTTTTCCCTTCTTCCTTCTAGAATCACTTCTTTTCTAACTTTTTCCAGTTGGAATTTACGTTGCTATAGGAGTGAGGAAGAAATGTTGCCTGATTTTCCTCTACCTACACAAGCACTTAATGCTTTCCAATCATACCACTGCATAATACCTTTTTTTCTGAAGATTTGAAGTGGCACTCAAACTGCACACTGTATTCCCAAACATATTTGGAACTACATCTGAACTCTCCATCACAGACATTCCTAGTATCTATGACATTTCTAGCCAGTGCTTCTTAACTCCCCTTGAGGTTAGGCAAAGTCATGGCTGACCGAAGGACTTCATTTTCAGGCTAATACAGGGAGAATAACTATGTGCCTTTCCCCAGACTAGCTCATCCTGCTGTGAAGACCAAAGAAAAGCTCTGTGTTCCAGGGAATGCTGCTAGATCCAACAGGAATGAACATGAGATTGGTCCCTGATAGACGACCTAGTGCTGAGCCTCCTACAATTTCACTGACCAACAGCAAGCTTGGGGCACAAGTGAGAAAGGAATCTCACTATGTCAGTCCCTACAATTACAGATTGGTTTTAGGAGAGTTTTTATTTGCTTTTACCTAAACTATTCCAATAAATACCTGCTGATTTTACTTGATTTATTTTTTTCTATTGGAGAAGGAAATGGCAACCCACTCCAGTGTTCTTGCCTGGAAAATCCCAGGGACGGGGGAGCCTGGTGGGCCACCGTCTATGGGGTCGCACAGAGTCGGACATGACTAAAGTGACTTAGCAGCAGCAGCAGGGAGAAGGCAATGGCACCCCACTCCAGTACTTTTGCCTGGAAAATCCCATGGACGGAGGAGGCTGGTAGGCTGCAGCCCATGGGGTCGCTAAGAGTCAGACACGACTGAGCGACTTCGCTTTCACTTTTTACTTTCATGCATTGGAGAAGGAAATGGCAACCCACTCCAGTGTTCTTGCCTGGAGAATCCCAGGGACAGGGGAGCCTGGTGGGCTTCTGTCTATGGGGTCGCACAGAGTTGAACACGACTGAAGTGACTTAGCATTTTTTTTTATGGTCAAATATTTAGTTGTAGTCATTATTTTTCTAAAGTATCTTTTAGGTTATTATCTTCTCTATTTCTCTCAGAATTTTTCTAGATGGTCTTATACTTTTCAACATCAATTTTAACATCGTTTCAGGTTCTAAAAAAATCAAGTATTTTCATAGGGATTACATGAATGCATCATTAGACAAAGTCAACACTCTTAAGAGTTTAAAGCCGTTTTCCACAGAGTTCTACACAATTTTTGTTAAGCTTAAATCATAATATTTTAACTTTCAGGTTGCTTTTAGAAATGAAATCTTTCAGTTCTATTTCCTAACTAATTATTGTTTATATATTAGAAAAAATGGATTTTTACAGGTGATTTTTAGAACTGCTCATTTACTGATTTCTCTTAATCCTATAGTGTTCCACACAATTATTTGGGTGTGTTTCATGTAAATATTATCTCTGCAAATAATCATTTCTTTTTCTTCATTTCAAACATTTTTACACCCTATTTTCTTCTCTAATCTAACAATATTAGCTACTATTTTTTAGAACAGTAGAGAAAACGTGTTACTGTAAACAAATTCAAAGGAAGACAGACAAAATGGAAAACACAAGGAAAGAAGCAAATGAAATCCACAGATGAAATGAAAAATTTGAGCATGGGAATTTGTAGAAAAGACAAGGACCAGATTTAAAACCAGAAAACAGCCTTCAGACTCACAAATTCAGGTAATGCTTTTTCTTTTAATTGACACTGAAAAAGAGGTAAAAAGGTATCAAAAGCTAGAGTACATATAAAACAAAAAGATATATTCAGTGCTTTTAATGCTGCTAAGATTTACTGTTAAAGCATAGCCAATAAAAATTTTAAATTCTATTTAATTCATATGATCCACATTATTTAATTATGGATGTAATGTTTTTCTCTCAGTTCCTGAATCTCTTTATCTGTGTTCCCTTCCTTCTTTATCCAGCTCCTTCTTTAGCTTTCTCTATGAATTTTGGCGTTATTTCTACTTGTCTCCAATTAGCAGCTGTTTCTTTAACATTATGCCTTTCTGGGCATAATGAGAGTTCGTACTTTTTTTTCTAATGCTTACATTTTTTAACTTTCAATAATGTGGTTTTAGGCAGACTGTATACTCCCAGAGTTGCCCTTGCATCATGATAGAGAGCATTTCAGCCCTAGCCAGCGGTGTGCCCATGGAAACTAGGAGTCATCGTATCCTAGGAAACTATGGCAACCAACAGAGACAAAATGAAAACAGGCCCATTGTCATCATTTTTAACAAGTTAAAGATGCTGAGTATCCTCTACAATGAATCCAACTGCCATTTGCCAAAAAGAAGATGCAATTCAAGTCAGAGTCAATAATTAGAACAAGTATTTGAAAACATACATATATGATTTTATCCCTAATGCTTTATGACAATCAACACTTATTAAGTTTGTTCCTAAAAATAACCAAGATTATTAAACAGATACGATCAGCTATTATGAGAAACTCCTAACAGTGTTATTAAATACATCACGCTGGCCAATGTTTTAACAATTTATCGATGTACACAGATAAGTGGTTGTTAATGTAGTACAAAGATGCCCAAAGATAATTCTGATCTCTTCTGTGGTTTTATATATATATATATAAATATAAATTACTTGAATAATGAATTTACATCCTTACCCTTCAGTTCTGGCCTCGCCATATGCATTCAACATTTAGCCCCCAGTTTTATGTACAGTATTCCTCAGATTCGACTCAATAGTTTAGCTGTCTAATCAAACCAAGTTAATGAGAAGCCATACAGGTCATCCACATAGACATAGCATCTATTATTTTGACAAATGGGTTTACAGCATGAAAGGAGATCTCCCACTGCACTGCAGTTTGTGAGGTTCATTTTGCATATCACAGAAAGTTTGCCTCTAAAACTTCTCTCCCCAAGAAACTCTGGGTCATATCTTTCCCTTTTCTTACTGAACTGTGAAAAAAAAAAAAGCTTACAAAAGGTGTGTGTGTGTGTCTGTGTACATAATCATTCTAACTTTACCTTTTCCTTTACGACATGTCATGTGACATTTATTAAACTCTAGCAGCTCCCAGAAAACAAAGAGGAAAGAAAAGTGTAGAGTATTTGTGGTGGTGCTTTGTAAATTGAAGGGTATACCTCCACAAGTAGTGTTACACAAAGGAAAAAACAGTCAAACCCTTGGTAGAAGCCAATGACAGTGAATGACATTTATTGTGTACAAATATTTGAAAGCATACATATATGATTTTAATCCCTACTGCTTGATAAAGCCAGATCTATTCCTTGGTAAATCAGAAAATCAAAAAAGCTGAATAGATGAGCATTTAACTTAACCATTAAAAACAACAGGAATTCACAAGTATCAATACGAGACCAAAGCCTCTCTCTCCTTTGATTCAGCCAGTCAGTTCAGTCGCTCAGTCCTGTCCGACTCTTCGCGACCCCATGAATTGCAGCACGCCAGGCCTCCCTGTCCATCACCATCTCCTGGAGTTCACTCAGACTCACGTTCATCGAGTCTGTGATGCCATCCAGCCATCTCATCCTCAGTCATCCCCTTCTCCTCCTGCCCCCAATCCCTCCCAGCATCAGTCTTTTCCAGTGAGTCAACTCTTTGCATGAGGTGGCCAAAGTACTGGAGTTTCAGCTTTAGCATCATTCCTTCCAAATAAATCCCAGGGCTGATCTCCTTCAGAATGGACTGGTTGGATCTCCTTGCAGTCCAAGGACTCTTCAAGAGTCTTTTCCAACACCACAGTTCAAAAGCATCAATTCTTTGGCGCTCAGCCTTCTTCACAATCCAACTCTCACATCCATATATGACCCCAGGAAAAACCATAGCCTTGACTAGATGGACCTTAGTCAGCAAAGTAATGTCTCTGCTTTTGAATATGCTATCTAGGTTGGTCATAACTTTTCTTCCAAGGAGTAAGCGTCTTTTAATTTCATGGCTGCAGTCACCATCTGTAGTGATTTTGTAGCCCAAAAATATAAAGTCTGACACTGTTTCCACTGTTTCTCCATCTATTTCCCACGAAGTGATGGGACCAGATGCCATGATCTTTGTTTTCTGAATGTTGAGCTTTAAACCAACTTTTTTGCTTTCCTCTTTCACTTTCATCAAGAGGCTTAGTTCTTCTTCACTGTCTGCCATAAGGGTGGTATCATCTGCATATCTGAGGTTATTGCTATTTCTCCTAGTAATCTTGATTCCAGCTTGTGTTTCTTCTAGTCCAGCATTTCTCATGATGTACTCTGCATATAAGTTAAATAAATAGGGTGACAGTATACAGCCTTGACGTACTCCTTTTCCTATTTGGAACCAGTCTGTTGTTCCATGTCCAGTTCTCCTGTTGCTTCCTGACCTGCATACAGATTTCTCAAAAGGCAGGTTAGAGTTCCGTATTTTCTACCTTTAGAATAATTTCATTACCTGTAATCTCAACTTTTAGTCCTTTAAGGAGCACTGAAAAACTTCATATACTTGTAAAACAATGTGAGTATAAAATCCTTATAGAGTTTTATAAGTTTCACCCTTTCACAATTTTCTTGCTAGTATCTACTTTGGCAGCAATATTAGCAATTTACTTTTCCAAGAATATATTTCATAGAAAATATTGTCTTTATTTCCAAACATGCATATTGTTTTATATGGGGTTGCCCAAAAGTTTGTTCAGGTTCTTCCATAAGATGTTACCGAAAAACCCAAACAAACTTTGTGGCCAACCCAATATAATATTCCATTAAATTACATAAGTTTAATCACAAACAACTAAAATAAACAGGTTTGAGAACAAGTACAATTGCTTATTGGAAAGTATAATCAGAAGGGAACAGAATCACGCAGATGCACTAGGATGCGGCCTACAGTCCACACTCAGTAGAATGAAAAATAGTGTGCTTTTGAGTGGAAATCAAAAGGTGTTGAGTTGTGCTGACACCGGTGAAAACAAACTTTCTATAGCATACATTCAATTTTGGGATGAAGGTTGTGTGGGGGTACCTCAGTGGTATCTAGGCTCCCCGTGGGAATGTAGGGGCTGGACCAGAGCTGTGCACATCAACCTGTCCTCCTGATGCTTAATAAGTTTAGGAGACCATCAGAAAACATGAAGTAGGTATTTTGCAAATCCTGTGTGTTCACAAACACCAAAATCTCTTATTTTATTCAGGTGTAGCTCAATAAGGACAGAGTAAAGAATTGGGTCTATTCAAATAAAGTATAAGCCATGAAAGAAGAAATAATAGTCTGAAGATTCTCAAGGATAAAAATGGCTTTGAAAAAATGGTCCATAGCATGGAGATAAACAAAAATTTGTAAAAACTGGATGGCTCACAATGAAAATAAAGCTGAGGATAAAACTTTAAGATATGTAATGGATACATAAAAAAATGCTCTCAGTATGCAGCAGGTGGGGCCCTTGGGAAGCCTGGGAAGCCCTTGGTGGGGAGGCAGAGAGCTAGGCACAAGCAAGACAGTCCTGGTGTCCTGTGAAGGGATGGCAAGAATAGGGATAAAAAAATTTTTTTAATATGCTTTTAATTTTTAAAAGTTTTTAAAGGGAATGCTTTCTTAAGGAACTAATGTCTTACAAGAAAAATATTAAAGTTCATTTGGAGTAAACAGCCAGAAAGAAGATCTTGTGAAAACTCAAATCTATGACATAAAAGGAAAACTCCAATTATGTTTCCCAAACACAGAAGGAAATAATGAGAAATAAAGTTTACAGATATAAAAGACAGAAATAAGAATAACTGGATAATTTGAGTTCCTAGAGAACAGAAGGGAACAAGCAGAACAAAACCAACATTCCCAGGTATAAACTGAAGAAATTTTTCCGAGCTCACTAGAAGATCTGTGTAGGTAAAGTGGATGGCTCACTGCATCTTTGGGGAAAATTAAGTCCATACGTATTGGTTTTGCCCTTTTCCATCTCATCCTATTTCTTCTTTTAATCTAAAAAGAAGAAACAAAGCAACACTGCCTATTATTACTCGTGTTATCTCATATAATGCTAGAAGTACTAGCCAATGAAATTAGAAACTGAAGTAAAGGAAACTAACTTTTATAGTAATAGTACAAAATTCGTATTATTCTATGATGTGTCCTTGAAAAAAACCTGAAGATGAGCTACCATCACAGTAAAATATTAGAACAAGAGACTAAAACTATAACAGTAGAGTCAGACTGCTTTTTCAAATCCAACAGACAATTTAATCTTTTCAAACTTTAGTTTCTTTATATGTAAAGTATATCTAAATTTCTACCCAGCTCAAGAGTACTGGCAGAATTAAATAACTGCAAAATTCCTTGTCATAGTAATTCACACCTTAAATATATTGACTCATATTAATATTAGTAATTTCCTATATACCAACAATAAATAGGTGGAAAACATGGTGAATATTGTTTATAAGTCACAAAAATTACACATATAAAAATAAAGTTTTGTCAAAAGGCATAAAGTGGGACAAATGTAACATGCTCCTGAGTAGAAAAGACATTGTTTTAAAATGTTTATTCCTCACTAAACTGCTTTAAAATTTAACAGAATCACAGTTCTAAAGAACCTGAGAGATATGATCCATGATCATCTAGAAAAAAGAAATGCAAGAATAAATTAGATTTTTTTAAGTCTGCTGCTGCTACTAAGTTGCTTCAGTCATGTCCGACTCTGTGCGATCCCATAGACAGCAGCCCACCAGGCTCTGCCATCCCTGGGATTCTCCAGGCAAGAACACTGGAGTGGGTTGCCATTTCCAAACAATAAATGCTGGAGAGGGTGTGGAAAAAAGGGAATCTTCTTACACTGTTGGTGGGAATGCAAACTAGTGCAGCCACTATGGAGAACAGTGTGGAGATTCCTTAAAATCCTGGAAAGAGAACTGCCATTTGACCCAGCAATCCCACTGCTGGGCAAACATACCAAGGAAATCAGAACTGAAAGAGACATATGTACACCAATAGATCATCACAGCACTGTTTACAATAGCTAGGATATGAAAACAACCTAAATGTCCATCAGCAGATGAATGTTGTGGTACATATGCACAATGGAATATTACTCAGCTATAAAAAGAATGCACTTGAGTCAGTTCTAATGAGGTGGATGAAACTGGAGCCTGTTATACAGAGTGAAGTAAACCAGAAAGAGAAACAGCAACACAGTATATTAATTTTTATATATATATATATGGAATTTAGAAAGACAGTAACAATGACCCTATATGCAAGACAGCAAAAGAGACACAGATGTAAAGAACAGACTTTTGGACTATGTGAGAGAAGGCAAAGGTGGGAAGATATGAGAGAATAGCATTGAAAATGTATCTTACCACATGTAAAATAGATGACCAGTGCAAATTTGATGCATGAAGAGGACACCCAAGCTGGTAGTATAGGACAACCCAGAGCAATGGGGTGGGAATGGAAGTGGGAAGGGGCTTCAGGATCGTGGGACATATATACATCCATGGCTGATTCATGTCAATGTATGGCAAAAACCAGCACAATATTGGAAAGTAATTAGCTTTCAATTAAAATAAATAAATTTTAAAACACACACACACAGTCAAATAAGAAAAAAAAAGAATAAACTAGATTTTTTAAAGATGAGAAAGAGTGGGAAATAATCCCATTGGTTAACACACATGATTTAAAATTACAGTAATTAAAATTCAGTGACCTAGTTAAAAAAAAAAGATGACCCATAGATCAGAATGGAAAACCAATAAATAGGCTGAAAGCACTATTTCAGATAAAGAGAAAATGATGAATTATTTAATAAATTATGCTTTAAAAAACTGTTTCTAATTACTTGGGGCGGCGGGGGAGGTTATCTACTTTAAATCTTACCCTAGAGTAAACTCTAGCTAGATTAATGATCTAAATATGAAAAGAAAACTATGAAATGTTTTAAAACATACAGATAAATATTTATTTACCCTATTTGGTGACAAAGTTTTTTCTCTCCTAAAAATGTGACCATAAGCAGAAACCCTTAAGGACAAAGAAAAAAAAATTGATTGCTTTGACTATGCACAAACTAAACACACACAAAGTTCTATTTCCACTTAGAATGCATAAAGCTGTATCTGAGCATCACTCTCAGTCTAAAAATGAGAAAAAGATAATCTGCAAACTCATAACTTTTCTGGGTATGAACCTGTTAAGCAAACAAGTGAATAAAACTCCCAAGAGCAGCAAGCCCTTCTCAGGCAAAACATATCAACTGTTTCCTCTCTGACAGAGGAAGAGGTAGCCACCGTACAAGCAGGCAAGAAATCAGCTGAAATTTCTAACAATTTATAAGGGCTAACTATGACTTAGAGTTCAGGATGGAATAGCTGGCAATTTCAGACTCTTGAGAAGCATGCATTCCTCAGCTAGCTCCCCTGACACGGAAGACTGGAGGCAGGACAGGGGACCCCAAAAACTCCCACCACCGAGAAGCGGGAGGTGATTCATAGCTGCTGGGGGAGAGACACACCCAGGCCCACTTCCCTGGGCCCTCTTCTCCCAAGAACTGAATGCTGGCAGAGGGTGCAAGCCGCCCTCCCTCCGCCTGCCCCCAGGGCCCAGGCAGCCATCCACTGCTTTCCTGCAGGTGGAGGAAGCTCTCCTTCCTACAGGATATAGGCAAGGATCTGCTGCCACTGGATAAGGAATCCAAGGAAAATGTTTTGCCTTCGAGGAGGCACAGAGAACTCAACTCCCTCTGGTCTTTTATGTTCATATAACATAAAATTAATCATTTTAATGCATATAGTTGAGTGACATTTAGGGCATTTGCAATGTTCTTCAAAAATCACCCTTATCTTATCCCAGAATGCATTTATCAACCTCCAGTGTGTGCTTAGTCACTCAGTCATGTCCAACTCTTTGGGACACAATGGACTGTAGTCCACCAGGCTCTCCTGTCCATGGGAATATCCCAGGCAAGAATACTGAGGCGGGTAGCCATTCCCTTCTCCAGGAGATCTTCCTTGCCTAGGGATCAACCCTGGGTCTCCTGCACTGCGGGCTGACTCTTTACCATCTGAGTCACCAGGGATTCAATAAATCTCTTGTAAATGAGTGAATAAATAAAGTAGACAATATGCCTCGCCTATCAGCTTGCCAAAATTTAAAAGAGCTCTATTAATCTAAAGAACAAAGTGGAATATAAAGAAAAGAGCAGTGCCATATAATGCTGGAGAGAAGTTAAAATGACAAACTTTCTTGAGGGCAATTTGGCAATAAGTATTCAGAAGCTGAAAACTGCATATTCTTCCGTGCCAGCCATCTACTCCTGTATATTTATACTAAAGAACAAGATTTCAAAGATGTAGGCTGAAGGATATTTTTGCAGCATTTCAAAAATAGCAAGATGAAGAATATCTGTAATATCCAACCATAGGACACTAGTCCTCCTACAGGGCATCAACACAAAGAACTGTATTGCCCATTAAGAGATAATATGTACATATTTATTGCTGTGAAAATACACTCATAGATTTCTGTCAATTAAAAAAAACTGGCTACAAAAAACTATAAAGAGAAGAATCTAATTTTGACAAAAGTGATGTATATGGTAATGAGAAAGGAAGAGTATGAGATCAAGATCATAAAACTTATCACTGGGTGATGTGATGATAAGCAATTTTTTTTTCTTCTGGCTCATAGCTATTTTTCTTAAGTCTTCTAAAAATTATATTTGTATTATACTTGTAAAAACAAATGTAAATAAATAATAACCTCAGGCATATGATATATTAATAGTTCTTCTCTTGAAGACATGAAACAGAAATAAGGCATTTATCTGGGCATGTACATAATTTAAGGAAACACCAAACTGTGTAGGAATTTTCTGAATTTCAGAATACTTAGAGCCTTTATACTGACCTCCAATAGTCATGTATGGATGTGAGGTCATAAAGAAGGTTGAACACCAAAGAATTTATGCTTTCAAACTGTGGTGTTGGAGAAGATGCTTGAGGGATCAAACCAGTCAATCAACCCTAAAAGAAGTCAACCCTGATATTCATTGGAAGTACTAATGCTGAGGCTGAATTTCCAATACTTTGGCCATCTCATGTGAAGAGCAGACTCATTGGAAAAGACCCCGATGCTGGGAAAGATTGAAGGCAGGAGGAGAAGGGGACAACATTGAGTTGGATGGCATCACCAACTCAATGGACATGACTTTGAGCAAGCTCCAGGAGATGGTGAAGGACAGGGAAGCCTGGAGTGCTGCAGTCCATGGAGTCACAAAGAGTTAGACATGACTGAGCGACTGAAAAACAACATACTGGCTCACCACCTGTATGAGTTGTTACTGCTAATAATACTCATTCAAATTATTAACATCATAAGTATGACCATAACTATTTTTTATCTCCTAAAATTTTCCAGTTCTAGGTGGGTGATGGAGGGATGGACTGGGAGTTTGGGGCTAGCAGAATGCGGTGTTTCTATTCTATCCTACAAATTTAGGAGAAACCATTGAAGTTTCTGTGTGAGTGACTTCACAAATGTAAGGCTTCACAGGGATGGGTCTGACTATAGTGGGTAGGGAGACACAGCCCTCTTTTCTTAAAGATGTATTTTTAAGCACAATCTGTCTTCTGTCCTTTGGGGTTTTTCTATCTTTCCTTTGTTGTTTTCTTCGAGATTCCAGGCTCTGCTGTGTCATATGCACAGCATTCTAGCATTGTAGGACCTTGATGTTCCAGAAAGAAATACAGTAATAAAACCTGCGTGACTGATGACAGCAGTCACAAATATTTTGTAGCCATATAGAGTCATGGTGGGAAACAAATGATCAATTTATTTAGGGATTTGCTAGAGGTAGACAGACTGTGCTACTCTTCACTTTTCATTATCAAAGTTCAACAGCCCTAGCTGCTAATGAGCAAACGCCCAGAAAATGAAGTTGCTCAGTCGTGTTCAACTCTCTGTGACCCCGTGGACTGTAGCCTGCCAGGCTCCTCTGTCCATGGGATTTTCCAGGCAAGAATACTGGAGTGGGTTGCCATTTCCTCCTCCAGGGGATCTTCCCAACTCAGGGATCAAACCCCAGTCTCCCGCACTGCAAGCCGACTCCTTACCATCTGAGCTACCAGGGAAAATCCAAATGCCTAGAGGTTAACTTCAAAACATTTTGTCCCTTGTTGAGAGAATAAGGGAAGCCAGAAAACCACAAGATTCTCTACAGTGATGCTAACCCAACTGTGAGTTAACTACCTACCTCATTAGGATATGTCTCTAGAGAACCAAGCAATGGACCTCACAAAATGTAATGTCCTTAGCCACCCCCTTTCCCATGTGAGTCTTCTGAGAATATATAGATTTAAAAAATATATGCATCATCATCCCTCCATTGTAGGTGGCATGTGATGGTCACCTGTTGTAATTCCCACCCAGTCTCTAGTGTCTTTCTCTCACGCTGGGATTAGGTCCATCTTTCCTTTTTATTTTAATTATCTTTCAGACTGCTAGACTTGTTCCATCCCAGGCCTATGACACTCAAGAGTCTCAATGTTCTAAGAAGTAACAGTACTGTCAGGATGACAACAGAAACAGTCATCCATAATGACAACATGCTGTACCCACCATCACTATATAATTGCAAATTGATTGCAAAGCTCTTGGGCTTGAAGGAGCACAGAGAGGATGAGGTCACTGAGAGCATTCGTCAGTCTCTCTAATTGCCAGTGTGCAGTTCCAAGGTTTCCAATAGAAACCCTATTTTCAGGACTTTATAACTTGGCACTTGTGTTTCACTGTCAACGTAAACTTAACATGAAAGGCCCCAGGCACAGGAACATAATCAGCTCGCTCTGAGTTATATTAAAAATATGGAGCACCAAACCTAAACTCCAGTCATTCACAAACAGTGCTGTTTAAAAATGATATTTTACAAGTGGCCGTTCTTCAAGTGACCATTCTGCCATGGCTGCCATCATCATCACCATCCATCATTCACAAAGAATTCTGGAAGGCAAGAGCCACGAACACTGCTGAAAAACCCTTTGGGCTGTTGGGGAGAACAAGTGATTTCAAACCAGATCTCTATTGTTTCAGGCATGTGAAAAATTATCTCTGTATTAAGGATTTTCTTACTGATTAATTTTTCAAAATGTGTAGTTGTACCAGTAATCTAATTTCAAGTGCGTTTTGCAGAGGTCTCAGCACTTCTCCTCCCTCATCCGTGCTGGTCTCCTGGTGATGGCTGGAGGCCACAATTAACCAGCCAGCTGCCCTCGGCTAGCCTCTGTTCGGGGCATTCAAAGCCCATCAGATAACTCTCCACACATCATTATCATCGCTAAGCAACAACTGGCTGGAACTGACCCTGCCTGAGTGAAGCAAATGGTGTGTCAGAATTTTACAGAAAAGCATTGTCATGCAGAGACCTAGTCAACCACCTCAGGAAAGAAAAAAATAATAATAAAGCAATGCTCAGGAAAATAATAATGACAGTAGGGTCTATTTCAGGATATATATATATATGAAAAACAAAAGTCCACCATACCCCATTACCAGATGCCACTCAAGCTGACCGGGCTAGATTTTCTTACCCTACATGCGTTCATTGGTCATTTGACATGCAGGCAAAATTGTCAAAAGTCAGGACAGAATCCCCATCTAAAGGGATTCATGCAGGGACTTCCCTAGAGATTAAGACTGCTGCAGGGGCACATGTTCGATCCCTGGTCAGGGAACTAAGAGTCCCGCAAGCCCCCTGCAGTGAGGCCAGAATGAGAGGGCTGTGCACCATGTGGCAAAGTACTATTTCTGCTGCTTTTTGAGGAGACATCTTAGAATTCTCTGGTTAAGCAGAGAGAAGCAGATGTAGAAGAAATCGTAGGGGAGACGCCAGGCAATACTTCTTATCTATGTTAGTGTCCTTTCAACCACATTTTCCACCTGGGGTTATATGTCAACTTCATTATCCACTTTAGATCGACAAATATGGATTAAACTCCAGGTGGCACAGCAGCAAAGAATCCGCCTGCCACTGCAGGAGACTTAGGTTCGATCCCTGGGTTGGAAAGAGCCCTCTAGAGGAGGAAACGGCAACTCATCCAAGGTTCTCGTGGGACAGAGGAGCCTGGCAGACTATAGTCCATGGGGTCACAAAGAATCAGACATGGCTAAGCATGCACGCACGTGCGCACACACACACACACAGTATGTTCATGCTCTAGGAGAGAGTCAGCCTAAGCACAAAATGTAAACAAACACACATACCTATTGTTTTAAAATATAGCTGACCTAAACAGAATGACAGGGGGAAGGACGTTAGGAAACCCACAGGTACTGGGCACACACCAAGTATCAGGTTTGGTGCTTAACATTTTCCATGAATTATCTCATTTAGTTTATCAGCAATCCTACAGGAAAGTACTACTATCATCATTTTAAAAGTAAGACACAAAAGCACAAAGGTCATTTTCCCAAAATCACACAGAGAGAAAGTGATAGGGAGAGCCTTGGATCCTAAATCTTTCTCTGTAAGCCTTTGGCTTAGCTTCCAACTCATGCTGAGGTCAACAGACCTAACTATCAAAAGGGAGAGGTTTACAAATTTTTTCTACCAATGGGGCATCATGATTGCCTCCAACAATTCTTTCTAAATCAGTGGTTCTCAAATCTAGTTGGACATAAGAACCATTTGGGGAACCTTTGAAAATCCAGATGGCTAAGCTAAACCCCAGCCCAATTAAATGAACCTCTCCCTTCCTTTGCTAGAAGGAAACCCACATTTAGTTCTCAAAGCCCCAGGTGAAGTGATGTGGAGGCTGTAGATCTCAAAGATTAGTGTACTTTTTAACTCAGAAAACTGCTCTAGGAAAAGCTTTGCCAGGGCCAATGACTATATAGACCTATGCCTTGGGGACTGCGAAAACTAGGAAGGCCTCACTTTTCAATCTAGTTCTTCAGATCAAAACAGGATGCTTGGGGCTGGTGTACGGGATGATCCGGGGAGATGGTGTGGGGTGGGAGGTGGGAGGGGGCTTCAGCATTGGGAGATCGTGTACACCTGTGGCTGATTCATGTCAATGTATGGCAAAACCAATACAGTATTGTAAAGTAGAATAAAGTACTTTAAAAAAATGTCCCATTTTAAAAACATTATCTGAGACTTCTTAATTCAAGTATAAATTTCTGGTACTTTTAACTAACGAAAGGAACACACATGAATAGGTCTGGGAGCTATTTGGCTGAACCTCACTTGAAAAGCAGGTTCAAAATGAACTGAGTTCATTCCAGCTGTTGCCACATCTGCCATGTCCTGTTTATTCCCTTGGCAGCTGCCACCAATACATGTTCTGGGTCTGAGATCAAGAGGGTTTCACTGGATTCTGAAATGCCAAGGGGAGGAATCAGAAGATGATATCCTCTAAAATCTGAGCACCTTCAAAACATGATCTGTTTATCCATCAATGCCAAGTGCAGCTTTTATTAGGACCAAAAACATCTCAGACTGGGACTGTGGGCAAGCCTGCAAAACAATCATTTACCCGGATGCTTTGCGTTATGTTACAAGCACTGGTGCCACCTCCTCCACAAGGAGGCACAGGGTTGCCAGTTGAGCCTGTGGGTTCTGGAATTGCTCTCATCACCACTCATGAAGCAGACTACTTTTTTTTCCCCCTAATTCCCAGTTCTTAATTCAGGGTTACAGAATCCAGTTTATACATCATTTTTGTCACTCGAATCTACGTTTTCAACAAGAGTTCTAAGGCTTCTCATTGAATTCTATTATTAGATTTCCATTGTTTAATTCTCTAAATTCACACTGGTTTCAGTGAAACCAGCCAATCTTTTGACACTTGTGTTCTTGTGTTTTCCTTTGGCTTGGTCAGCTGCATCCACTTTCAGGGACCCTTCCAAGAAGGACACACAGTGCTACGCCCTTTAATACCCTCCTATCTCAGAGTCTTGGCATAGGAAACCACCTATCCAGATTTTAAGCACCCTTATTCTTTAGATTCTTCCAGCTCCTGCTGCTGCTGTTGCTAAGTCACTTCAGTCATGTCCAACTCTGTGAGACCCCATAGATGGCAGCCCACCAGGCTCCCCATCCCTGGGATCCTCCAGGCAAGAACACTGGAGTGGGTTGCCATTTCCTTCTCCAATGCATGAAAATGAAAAGTGAAAGTTTATTCAATTATCACCAGGCAGGGACTTCAACTTACGGACATGCGGAGAGGACAGGAGAGGGTGAGATGTGTGGGAAGAGTAGCATGGAAGCTTACATTACCGTATATAAAATAGATAACCAACATGCATTTGCTGTATGGCTCAGGAAGCTCAAATAGGGGCTCTGTATCAACCTAGAGGGGTGGGATGGGGAGGGAGATAGAGAGGGTCAAAAGGGAGGGGATATATATATATATACCTATGGCTGATTCATGTTGAGCCTTAACAGAAAACAAAATTCTGTAAACAATTATCCTTCAATTAAATTTTTTTAATAAATAAAATAAAAATTAAAAGAAGACTTCCCAGTTTCCAATAGGAGCCTCCAGAGGGGAGAGGTTAAAAATGCATCTAAGGTGAACAATAAGTAACTGTCTCATTCAGAGAGAAGGGAACCTTCCTAGCACCAAACAAGAGGATGGGCATGATAACCTAACTCTAAAGTGTGCTTTGTCCTCAGAGTGTCACAAATTACTCCTCAGAACCCCAACAGCTCACCTGGCTCTAACACATGCCAGTTATATGGCCCTTGCAAGTTACTAACCATCTCCCAACTCCTTTAAAATGGGGTTATAGTAGTTCCTATCTCATCGGGTCAGTACAAGCTAATGCTCAGAATAAGGCCTAGCAAATAGCATATTCTCAATAAATCATAGATTATTGTTCCTATTAGCATGTTCCAAACATTTCATGCCTCTGGGTCTCATCTACATACATGTGACAAGTTAAAGTACTGGTGGTCTTCTTATTCCCAGTTGTCCTTGGAAGCCAATGAGGCAGTCATTATCAGAGCACTAAGTTGAATGTGGTTTTATTTGATAAAAAGTCAGTAAAAGAACCCAGAAAGCCAGTTGTGTGTGCACAGGTCTCTGGAAACAGCCTCTGCTATGTGTTACTAAGCAAGCAAAGCAATCTCGATCCTTCCTCACTCTTGCCACTGGTGTACGTGCCTTCATTCAGTCTTCTCACTGCAAGCTGCTTTAGAATTCTGCCCAAATGGGCCAATTTGATGGGTATGTTCAAATAAAAGCATCAAGGAAAGATTAAAACCATGGCACAGACACACTTAGGGCCAGTGACATTGATGCATTTGAGTTTTGAGCACTTAAGCAAAGTTTGGACTATATAAAAAGTATCTGCTGAAAAAATGGACACGTGGACTGGGTCAAATGCCCCAAGTGATAAAATAAAGTCCTGATTTTCTTTTGTTTATCAAACTATTTGTGGCAATGAAATCAACTTGGTGCTAAATTAAGGACAAGGTAGTAATGGTATTAACAAGTCAAACAGGGGAGCTATCCGACGTTGAAGGTCAGGAACGGTGGCAGTAAGGAGATACCCCTTGTCCAAGGTAAGAAGCAGCAGCTGTGCTTTGCTGGAGCAGCCATGAAGAGATACCCCACGACCAAGGTAAGAGAAACCCAACTAAGATGGTAGGTGTTGTAAGAGGGCATCAGAGGACAGACACACTGAAACCATACTCACAGAAAACTAGTCAATCTAATCACACTAGGACCACAGCCTTGTCTAACTCAATGAAACCAAGCCATGCCTATGGGTCAACCCAAGACGGGCGGGTCATGGTGGAGAGGTCTAACAGAAAGTGGTCCACTGGAGAAGAGAATGGCAAACCACTTCAGTATTCTTTCCTTGAGAACCCCATGAACAGTATGAAAAGGCAAAATGATAGAATACCAAAAGAGGAATGCCCCAGGTCATTAGGTGCCCAATATGCTACTAGAGATCAGTGGAGAAATAACTCCAGAAAGAATGAAGGGACAGAGCCAAAGCAAAAACAATACCCAGCTGTGGATGTGACTGGTGATAGAAGCAAGATCCGATACTGTAAAGAGCAATATTGCATAGGAACCTGGAATGTCAGGTCCATGAATCAAGGCAAATTGGAACTGGTCAAACAAGAGATGGCAAGGGTGAACATTGACATTCTAGGAATCAGCAAACTAACATGGACTGGAATGGGTGAATTTAACTCAGATGACAATTATATCTACTACTGTGGGCAGGAATCCCTCAGAAGAAATGGAGTAGCCATCATGGTCAACAAAAGAGTCCAGAATGCAGTACTTGAATGCAATCTCAAAAATGACAAAATGATCTCTGTCATCTCCAAGGCAAACCATTCAATATCACAGTTATCCAAGTCTGTGCCCCAAACAGTAATGCTGCAGAAGCTGAAGCTGAATGGTTTTATGAAGACCTACAAGACCTTTTAGAACTAATACCCAAAAGAGATGTTCTTTTTATTATAGGAGACTGGAATGCAAAAGTAAGAAGTCAAGAAACACCTGGAATAATAGGTAAATTTGGCCTTGGAATGCAGAATGAAGAAAGGCAAAGACTAACAGAGTTTTGCCAAGAAAATGCACTGGTCATAGCAAACACCCTCTTCCAACAACACAAGAGAAGACTCTGCACATGGACATCACCAAATGGTCAATACCGAAATCAAATTGATTATATTCTTTGCAGCCAAAGCTGGAGAAGCTCTATACGGTCAACAAAGACAAGACCAGGAGCTGACTGTGGCTCAGATCATGAACTCCTTATTACCAAATTCAGACTCAAATTGAAGAAAGTAGGAGAAACTGCTAGACCATTCAGTTATGACCTAAATCAAATCCCTTATAATTACACAGTGGAAGTGAGAAATAGATTTAAGGGCCTAGATCTGATAGATAGAGTTCCTGATGAACTATGGAATGAGGTTCATGACATTGTACAGGAGGCAGGGATCAAGATCATCCCCATTGAAAAGTAATGCAAAAAGCAAAATGGCTGTCTGGGGAGGCCTTACAAATAGCTGTGAAAAGGAGAGAGGCAAAAACAAAGGAGAAAAGGAAAGATAAGCATCTGAATGCAGAGTTCCAAAGAATAGCAAGAAGAGATAAGATAGCCTTCTTCAGCAATCAATGCAAAGAAATAGAGGAAAACAACAGAATGGGAAAGACTAGAGATCTCTCCAATGTTCATTGCAGCACTGTTTATAATAGCCAGGACATGGAAACAACCTAGATGTCCATCAGTAGATGAATGGATAAGAAATCTGTGGTACATATACACAATGGAGTATTACTCAGCCCTTAAAAAAATAAATTTGAATCAGTTCTAATGAGATGGATGAAACTGGAGCCAATTATACTGAGTGAAGTAAGCCAGAAAGAAAAACACCAGTACAGTATACTGACACATATATATGGAATTTAGAAAGATAGTAATGATGACCCTGTATGTGAGACAACAAAAGAGACACAGATGTATAGAACAGACTTTTGGCCTCTGAGGGAGAGAGAGAGGGTGAGATGATTTGGGAGAATGGCATTGAAACATGTATACTATCATGTAAGAAACGAAGTGCCAGTCTATGTTTGATATAGGATACAGGATGCTTGGGGTTGGTGCACGGGGATGATCCAGTGAGATGAAATGGGGTGGGAGGTGGGAGGGGTTTCAGGATTGGGAGCTTGTATATACCTATGGCTGATTCATGTCAATGTATGGCAAAACCAATACAGTATTGTAAAGTAGAATAAAGTAAAAATAAAAATTTTTTTAAAAAAAAGAAAATTAGAGATACCAAGGGAACATTTCATGCAAAGATGGGCTTGATAAAGGACAGAAATGGTATGGACCTAACAGAAGCAAAAGATATTAAGAGGTGGCAAGAATACACGGAAGATCTGTACAAAAAGATCTTCCCGACCCAGATAATCATGATGATGTGATCACTAATCTGGAGCCAGACATCTTGGAATGTGAAGTCAAGTGGGCCTTAGAAAGCATCACTACGAACAAAGCTAGTGGAGGTGATGGAATTCCAGTTGAGCTATTTCAAATCCTGAAAGATGCTGCTGTGAAAGTGCTGCACTCAATATGCCAGCAAATTTGGAAAACTCAGTAGTGGCCACAGGACTGGAAAAGGTCAGTTTTCATTCCAGTCCCAAAGAAAGGCAATGCCAAAGAATGCTCAAACTACCGCACAATTGTACTCATCTCACATGCTAGCAAAGTAATGCTCAAAATTCTCCAAGCCATGCTTAAGCAGTATGTGAACTGTGAACTTCCAGATGTTCAAGCTGGTTTTAGAAAAGGCAGAGGAAGCAGAGATCGAATTGCCAATATCTGCTGGATCGTGGAAAAAGAAAAAGAGTTCCAGAAAAACATCTATTTCTGCTTTATTGACTATGCCAAAGCCTTTGACTGTGTGGATCACAATCAACTGTGGAAAACTCTGAAAGAGATGGGAATACCAGACCACCTAACCTGCGTCTTGAGAAACCTATATGCAGATCAGGAAGCAAGAGTTAGAACTGGACATGGAACAACACACTGGTTCCAAATAGGAAAAGGAGTACATCAAGGCTACATATTGTCACCCTGCTTATTTAACTTATATGCAGAGTACATCATGAGAAACACTGGGCTGGATGAAACACAAGCTGGAATCAAGATTGCCAGGAGAAATATCAATAACCTCAGATATGCAGATAACACCACTCTTATGGCAGAAAGTGAAGAGGAACTAAAAAGCATCTTGATGAAATGAAAGAGGAGTGAAAAAGTTGGCTTAACGCTCAACATTCAGAAAACGTAGATCATGGCATCCAGTCCCATCACTTCATGGCAAATAGATGGGGAAACAGTAGAAACAGTGTCAGAGTTCATTTTGGGGGCTCCAAAATCACTGCAGATGGTGACTGCAGCCATGAAATTAAAAGATGCTTACTCCTTGGAAGGAAAGTTATGACCAACCTAGATAGCATATTGAAAAGTAGAGACATTACTTTGCCAGCAAATGTCCATCTAGTCAAGGTTATGGTTTTTCCAGTGGTCATGTATGGATGCGAGAGTTGGACTGTGAAGAAAGCTGAGTGCAGAAGAATTGATGCTTTTGAACTGTGGTGTTGGAGAAGACTCTTGAGAGTCCCTTGGACTGCAAGGAGTTCCATCCAGTCCATTCTAAAGGAGATCAGTCCTTTGTGTTCTTTGGAAGGAATGGTGCTAAAGCTGAAACTCCAGTACTTTGGCCACCTCATGTGAATAGTTGACTCATTGGAAAAAACTCTGATGCTGGGAGGGATTGGGTGCAGGAGGAGAAGGGGACGACCGAGGATGAGATGGCTGGATGGCATCACTGATTCGATGGATGTGAGTCTGAGTGAACTCCGGGAGTTGGTGATGGACAGGGAGGCCTGGCATGCTGCGATTCATGGGGTCGCAAAGAGTCAGACAAGACTGAGCCACTGAACTGAACTGATCATGGCAAATACAATTAAATTGACTCCCTCTCAAGTAACACATCCAATGTATTTTCCATAAATTTCCTCTGACTCATGTAACATTTATTTCTCCTTCTGCCCAACCAACTTTCAAGTCAGTGTCTGCATCTCTCAGGAGGGTGGTACCTGAAGGACTGCCAAGAAGCAGTCCTGACCCAGTGACAGATAGATGAGGAGATATAAATACTCCAGCTCCTTTGCAGGATGATTTTAAGGCTAAGTTTTATGCTACTTTCCCAACGTTTCTCTATGCAATTAAGTCACCCCCCCATGGGAGGCCATTTAATAGTTCACATGTATTTTCTGTCTTTCCTTCCCTATATCAGTTCCCATTTCCTGTGCCAGTGCTCCTTGACCTCCCAGTAACTTCTTGCGCTCAAATTATTGGCTCAGGTCTGCTCTGGGAAAACTGAAACTGAGATAACCAGGGAACAAACTCTGGAGAAAGCAACATGTTTTATCCATGACTTCAGTAAGATATAAACTTACTCTAACCCAAGTCACTCTCCGCGACAGATTTAGAAACAAGATATCCCATAAATAGGCCACTACTTGTCACTTCTTAGTATCAACATTTAGAAATAACAAGCAGGATTTTTACCCCGTCGCTGAATCTTACAGCCAGGTAGGTTGGAGTAATCACCTGAAGATAACACAGATGAACCTAGGAAACTAAAGCTTTTGTTTGTTTTTCAATATTACAAAATCAAGCATCAGAAAATGGCCCCCTTGGGGCTCCAAGCTTTCTCCTTATTGTCTCTGCTCAGACAATATCATGTGGACCTCCACAAGACTATGTGTTTGTATGGGGTGATCAGGATTCTCCAGAGATGGTCACACTGTGATGAACAGAATCAGGCTGGTTTCTTTGTATGTACCAAGTAGCCAGTTCTCAGCTCAGTAAGGGTATCAGGAAAGAACATTCAGAATAAAGAGTAAGTATGTCAGACACAATCAGTTTCTCTAGCCATTTCAAGGTGACAGTTCTATTTTTTTTTTTCTCCCATACTTCCTGGAGAGAGGCTTGTGCTCTGATTTCCAGTACAGGAAGAGAATGAACATGAGGGTGAGGATGGGACTCCTATGCCTACTGGCTTCTCTGTACTAAATGTCCTTGAAGCCAGGTCACTCAGCTCTCCCCCAGCTTTACCTCCTATATTCGTGACACTCCACGAGCAAGGATGAGGAGCAGGAGCAACATGGGGAGACACCACCCTAAACCCAGCCCTGAAGCTCCAAGTGATCTGAGTAGCAAGGAGCTCGCCCCAGCTTCCACCCACGCTGGGCCTGTCACCAGTCTAAGAACTGACCCTCATAGCCTGACAGCCACATTTCTAGTCTCTGACCCTTATTCCATGAGGGCCAGGTGGGCTAGCACAGCCAGGAGATCAAGAGGGAAGTTAGTTCAAGGGCCAGAGAGCCTAATGTGGAAGCCCCCTGCCTCTCCGTTACTGACAGTATCACCTGATCATGTCACTAAGGAATAAGAAGCTGAGGCTCAGAGTAACTAAGTTTTAAATTTAAATGAATTCATACTTAACTTGATTATGGACACTGAAGCAGCATCTGATAAATGGTAAGCAATACCTTTTCCTGCAATGCTTAATACACTTTCTCAAGATTCAGTCCTGGTCATGTTTATTAGCTAGCCATGTCTTCACACCTATGTGAGAACACAAGCTTCCTTCAAATATTTGAAGAGCCCTAAAATAGCTGCTGCTTTATACAAAATGATTAATCATCTTTTGTATTGCTCTGAGATGTAGAAACTATAGGTGCACAGATTTAATCTCAAGGTAAGAACTTGTAGTCATTTCCCCTTAGAGAAAGATCCTCTAAAACATAATGAGTTTCTAGTCACTAGAAATGATTAAGTCAGACCAAATGATTACCTTCAGAAAGAGCTTAGACTCTAGATCTCAAAGGTTGCTTCTAGTCTAAGGTTTTATGAATTAGGATTAAGTACTTCCAATTTATTCCCTTTTGGAATAGAATTTCCCCCCTTTTCCCATGGACCGTGGTCAAAGAAATCCTTTCAAATGAAGCAGAGGGTTTTCAAAACTCATTTGAAATAAGTGAATAAAAAACAAAACTAAAATAAAAAGTATTTCTTGAACTTGACCTTAGTACTCAGATTTCTAAGAGTGCATACAAAGCAATAAATGAGACAGTCTAAAAAAAGACCAACTTTATCTCTATGGCTGAGCTCTTTAGTTGTAGATATTTTGGAAATTAGTAACACATAGCTACAAAAATTCCTGTGCAACACTGTCTTTATGAGATAATTCCCATATCACATACTTACCTGATAGCATCTTCCTATTCAGAAGCTCACATAAAGTAGACAAATGCTGGGTCAAAACCCCAAATTCACTAAAAGTTATTTAGAAGGAAGCGATTAGAGAGTCCCTATGAGGTGTCATTCAACTCTCAGAAAAACCTTCAGTTCTGGTTTTTCAATAGAAATACACCAGATAATTTCCATTTTTATTGTGCAGGAAAAGAATGTTAGATATGCATTATGAAAATGAAAGTGAAAATTGCTCAGTCATGTCTGATTCTTTGTGACCCCTTGGATGATACAGTCCACAGAATTCTCCAGACCAGAATTCTGGCGTGGGTAGCATTTCCCTTCTCCAGGGAATCTTCCCAACCCAGGAATCAAACCAAGGTTTCCTGCATTGAAGGCAAATTCTTTACTGACTGAGCTATCAGGGAAGCCCCAAATATGCATTATGATTCCTACCAAACCAGCTCTCCAATATGGTATGAAGAATGCCATAAGGCAACATTTTTAACCAGTTTCCTTTGGAGTTCACTCAGGAGCTCAAGTGGTGCTGATGGTAAAGAACCTGCCTGCCAATGCGGGAGACATAAGAGACTCAGGTTCATTCCCTGGGTCAGGAAGGACCCCTGGAAGAGGGCATGGCCACTCACTCCAGCATTCTTGCCTGGAGAACTGCATGGACAGAGGAGCCTGGCAGGCTACAGTCCTTGGGATGCAAAGAGTGAGACACAACTGAAGTGACTTAGTACAGCACACAGCACAGCCCATGTTGGTACATGTCACTATTGGAAACAGCAGTAGTTACTTCTCATCTGTTAATCAGGATTTATTCCTCTTTGACAAGAGAAAATAAAATATTTCCAAAATAAACAACAATCACTTTGAAAGCCTGATGTTAAGGAGCAAAGCAATAATTTGTGGTTTCAAAAAGACTTCAAAAGCATCACAAGTGAAATGCACCCAATCTTTTTCCCATGCATTTGACTTCAAACTTGGAGAAAAGGATAAACATGAAATGTATTTTCTCTTCTCTATGCCTAGCTTTACTTATTCATATGGATTAATTTTGATGAATGGATTAAATTTTTCTCTGAGTTGTATCTTGTCTCTTTTTCTTTGCTTAGAGCTTACTTCAGTCAAAGAATTTAGAGATTGAGATTCTGATTGTCCTCAGCACTGGAACAAATTATATTAGCTACTTATGAATAGTCAGGGAAAATACAGAAACCTGTCTTTTCATTTTATTCATTTGCTACTTTCTCATTCATCCTGCTATAAGTTTGTCAGTCTGGCTTTTGCCCTTTTTATAGCCATTTCATAAGATGCCCTGCTTATTTTGATAAACCTTTATAGCAATTTATATGTATACAAAAATAATCAGACTTCTATTATTAATAGAACAGATTTAAATACCATTATAAGGAAGACAGTGGCATAAACACGCCATTTGATTGAGGTAATTGTCTGAATGCACCTAAACTAAATTGTTATTCTTGAGAAAATAATCACTTCTCCTAAATTAGAGCCCAAAATCTTGTTATACATGGCTGGTGTTCAAGCCTCTAGATAAGCTGATCACAAGGCTGTCTTAGGATAAGTGTTTGGTGAATGAACCATTGAATGTGTTCTCCTGGGAAGTAGTAGACAAACTCTAGATGATTCCAATATAGGAACATTTTTGTTTTCAAATTTTCTTTGCAACCCTGAAGGTACCACTAGTTGGTACAGAAAATAAGACTCTTTAGAACATGTATGTTTAATTATGCTACTTTTAATACATACAATCTGTGATAAATGTATATTTAGTCCAAAATGGTTGTCAGTTACCACTATCCCTTCCAATTTACTGATGTAACACCCAGAAAATCATTGAAAGAGATCAAACTCATAACACTGGGGGTTCGGGGGGTGGAAACTAGGGAAAATTGGAAAAGGAGCTATAAAATCTATGGAGTGATTTTGGATTAGATACTGGCAACCGACACAGGCTTCCCTAACAGAAAGCATACTGATTCACCAGCTTAAAAGCGGCCAGGGAGAGTCTTTTGGAAGGGCTATCTTTTACCTGTCCCCTGACTAAGTAAACCAGCTCTGTACTAGTCAGTTCAGCCACTGCCCCACAGCTCAGGGATGGCTGGAGGAATACCATCTAATGGAAGTCCTCCTTACAATCACTGCAGTTTCAACAACCCCATAATAAAATGGGAAGCCAAAGAAGGAAGGGGTCATGCTCCCTTACATGTGGGCAGGTTTACACAATAGTCGAAGAACTGGATGCTCAAGATAAAAGCCTCACAGCAGTACATTCCTGAGATGATATATTTTCATGTGTTCTGCTGGATCAGATTGCAAAAAAAACTGGTATTAACATGGGAAGAAAAGTTGTTCATATATCCACTGGCAAAAACTGAGTCTGTGGAGATTGTCCCTCATTCCAGGATGAGTAAGCAAGAAAACAGCAAAAATCAAAAAGATACATAAAAAATATACATTAGGACAATGAGAAATATCATCCTAAAAATTGAGATCATAATGGTTATTTGGTGAGCGTGACTACCAAATATTTAATTCCTCTCCCTAATAGTTTCCCTTAAGACTCTTGAGAGACCCTTGGACTGCAAGGAGATCCAACCAGTCCATTCTGAAACCCTGGGATTTCTTTGGAAGGAATGATGCTGAAGCTGAAGCTCCAGTACTTTGGCCACCTCATGCAAAGAGTTGACTCATTGGAAAAGACTCTGATGCTGGGAGGGATAGAGGGCAGGAGGAGAAGGGGACGACAGAGGATGAGATGGCTGGATGGCATCACGGACTCGATGGACGTGAGTCTGAGTGAACTCTGAGAGATGGTGATGGAAAGGGAGGCCTGGTGTGCTGCATGGGGTCGCAAAGAGTCAGACACAACTGAGCGACTGAACTGAATATCTGAGGGACTAATACTTTCTGGGTATAGCATGTGTTTGAGGCTCTGCAGGTCCCTAGGTGCAAATTATGACTCAAGTTAGATGAGATACTCTTGCCTGGTATTACTGTCTTCAAAGGTGGTAGAAATTTCCATCCTGCCATCAGTGATGGCTCCTCCCACGAGTCAGCCTGATACTGGGGCTCCTTCCAGTCCCACTGCTTCTTTGAGCCACTTAGAGGGTTAACTCTGTTCTCTCTTCTTTAACTTACCAAGAACCTAGCTCTGTTGAGTTCATCAAAAAGAACCAACTGACCCCAAACTAAGATTCATTTCGGAGGGCAACCAGAATAAAGTGTTATTAGTTTTTTTCAATCTACAAGCATGTAGAGTAACTTCCATACATTGCTGGTAGGGATTTTAAATTGCTGTGAAAACTTCAAAACAATCTTTGGTTGTTTCTAAAAAGTTAACATTTTCCTGCAACTCAGAATTTCACTCCTAGGTACTGACTGAAGTGAAATGAAAACTCACGCCCATAAAAATCTTGTATAAGAATGCTCACACTAGTCTTTTTATAATAGCAAAAAAACTAGAAATAACCCAAATGTTTAATAGAAGATTGCACAAGCACTTTGTGGTACATTTTCTTTATACTCTCAGTGGGTACAAGGAGAAAGTACTTCAACATAGTTAAGGACATATATTACAGGTCCATAGCTAACATTATACCCAAAGGGAAAAGCTGAGCTTTTCCTCTGAGACTAGAGATGAGACAAGGATGTCCACTCCAGCCACTTTTATTTAATATGGTATTTGTATTACAACAAGTAATTAGGCAAGAGAAAGGAAAAACATCCAAATTCAAAAGGAAGAAGATGGTGCAATCTTATATAAAGGAAAACCCTAACTGAAGTGAAGCTTCCTCAGTCGTGTCTGACTCTTTGTGACCCCATGGACTATACAGTCCATGGAACTCTCCAGGCCAGAATACTGGGTGGATAGCATTTCCCTTCTCCAGGGTATCTTCCCTACCCAGGGATCGAATCCAGGTTTTCTGCATCACAGGCAGATTCATTAGCAGCTAAGCCACAAGGGAAGCCCAAGAATATTGGAGTGGGTAGCCTATCCCTTCTCCAGCAGATCTTCCCAACCCAGGAATTGAAACAGAGTCTCTGCATTGCAGGTGGATTCTTTACCAACTGAGCTATCAGGGAAGCCCCAAAAACTCTAAGGACTCCATCAAAAAACTCTTAGAACTAATAAATTCAATAAGATTGAAAAATAGCATTAAAATCAGATTTCCATACACTATTAGCTCTACAAAACAGAAATTAAGAAAAAAAACTAATTTACAATAGCATCTACAAATATTCCTTAGGAATAAATTCACTAAAGAGGGAGATCTCTATACTAAAAATTCTAAATCACTGATGGGAGAAATTGAAGAAAACACAAATAAATGAAGAGATATCCCATGTTTGTGGACTGAAAGAAAACTGTTAAGACATCCTTGTTACCTAAAGTTATCTTTTAGATTCAGTGCAATCTCTATTAAAATCTCAGTGCATTTTTCATCAAAATAAGGAAAAATCTGAAAACTCATGTGAAACCGAAAAACTGTAAATAACCAAAGCAACCTTGAGCAAATATGACAAAGCATTACACTACCTGATTTCAAAATGGACTGCAAAGCTATAATCCAAACAGCATGATACTGGCATAAAACAGATATACAGATCAATGAAACAGAATAGAAAGTTCAGAAACAAACCTATACATATATGGGTAATTAATATGACAAAGGATCCAAGAACACACAATGGGGAAAGGACGCTCTCTCCAATAAACGGTGCTGCAAAAAAGAGTCAAGTGCAAACAAATGAATAGGATCAATAGAACACTCTCTAATACCATGCAGAAAAATAAACTCAAGATGGATTAAAGACTTGAATGTAAGACCTGAACCATAAAACTTCTAAATGGAAACACAGGCAATAAATTCCTTGATTACAGTCCTGGCAAGGTTTTTTTTTTTTTTTAATTTGATACCAAACACAAACTCAACAAGTGAAACTAAATCAAACTAAAAAGCTTCTGAACCGCAAAGGAAGCCATCAATAAAATGAAAAGGCAACTCACTGAAATGGCAGAAAATATTTGCAAATCATTTTTCTGATAAAGAGTTAATATCCAAAATATGTAAAGAATGCATACAACTCAATAGCAAAATAAACCAAGTAATCAAATTTTTAAATGAGCAGATATTTTTTCCAAAGATGATGTAAAAGTGGACATCAGGTATATGAAAAGACAGTCAACACCATTAATCATCAGGGGGAAAATATCAAAATCACAATGCAGTATCACCTTACACCTGTTATCTCTTTTTGCTTGTTATTCAGTCACTCAGTTGTGTCCGACTCTTTGCAACCCCATGGACTGCAGCATGCCAAGCTTCTCTGTCCTTCACTATCTCCCAGAGCTTGCTCAAACTCATCTCTATTGAGTTGGTGATGCCATCCAATCATCTCGTCCTAGTAACAGTCATTCTAACAAGTGTTGGCAAGGATGTGGCAATAAGGATACATTTATATACTGCTGGTAGAAATGTAAATTGGTACAGCCACTACGGATAATGGTATGGAGGTTCTTCATGATAAATATAGAACTACCATACTATTCAGTAATTCCATTTCTGGGCATTTATCCAAAGGGGGGAAAAAAACTAACACAAAAAAATATATGTACACCAATGTTCACTGAAGCATTACTTAGGATAACCAAAACATGAAAACAAGCTATGTTTCTGGGAGGGAGGGAGGTTCAGGAGGGAGAGAGGGAGGGGACATACACATACTTATGGCTGATTCACACTGCTATATGGCAGAAACCAATACAACATTGTAAAACAAATATCCTCTAATTTAAAATTAAAAAAAAAAAAAATAAGCTTCTATCAATGCATGAATGGATAAAGAAGCTGTGGTATACATAATGGATAATTATTTAATCATGAGAAAGAAAATCCTGCTTTTGTGACATTAAATATAAATGTACCCTGGGGGCATTACGCTAAATGAAATGAATTAAAATGAATAAGATAAATACCACATGCTCTCATTTATATGTGAAATCTAAAAACATATAACTTACAAAGTAGAAAGTCAATTGTCAGGGGCTGAGGAAAATGGTAAAATATTGATCAAATAGCACAAATTTTCATTAAACTTATGGAAATTTTAAATGGAAAACACACAATTGTTTAGTTAACCTCTTAGCCCCCCGGCATATTAAAGGTGACAAACTGGGAATCAGACCAATCGTGTCTAGAATACAAAGCAATAGTTTAGATATAATTAGCTAGAGATAAAGGACTTATTTCAACAGTTTTTATGACACATTCAAAAAAATGTGTTATTATACATTTATAAAAATTAATATGAATAAATGCTCCTATGTTCTGTAGGAGTAATCATCTGCTGAAGTAATATTTCATCAGTTAAATGACCCTAACACAGTAATCAAACATCTTCAATTAAGAGCTAGATAGTAAATATTCAAGGCTCTGCAGGTAAAAGGAAATTAGCAACTTTTCAACTCTGTCGTGCAAAGACACGAACTAAAGGATGTGTCGTTTCAACAGAACTTCACATTAACAAGTTGCAGGCCAGACTTGACCCAAGAATCATCATTTTCCAGTCCCTACTCTAAAACATTGTATTCTCACCAGTTAGTATGTATGTCTTCACACGTATGTATGTACACAATGACCTATATGCATACAGAAGCATGTACCTCTGTACTTTCCCCAGAACCACAATTACTCACTAGGAGTGTATCTTCCTTTGAAAACTCTTAGTTGGTATCAAAAGTGAGTATTCACCTCAATGGCCATACAGCACATCATGTGATGATGACTCACCCCAAAATACAAATGGATGACAATGCTCGACAAGATCACGACAGTTGTGAACCATTAAGTATATTTCACGCAGATGATGCCAGATCAGTTTTCCATAATGAAGGCATTTTCCTTCTTAGAGTTAGACCTTTTTCCTCCTTAGAACAAGACCTTAAAATTTTGCTTTATTTTATCTTCATTTTCTTATTTCACATGCATCCTAGAATGTGAACATCATATGCAAATCAAAAAAAGCCTGGTGAAGTAGATTATAATTTAGCTATGATTGTATTTAACAAGAAAAGGTTGAAGTAGTACTCTAAAGATTGTTTCTCAGACTTTACAAATTCTTTTAATTACATATTTACATTATATAAAGTGAATGCTTTCCCAATTTCAAACATCCTAAAAATTTTGTTAGCTCGCTCTCTCAGCTTACGTATAATCACAAAGTTTCTCTCATCAAATCAAGGCTGAGAAGTGCTACCACGTACTTTCATTATATTTGATTTTTCTTGTGAGTTTAAACAAAGTGAACACTTGAACCAAACACAGGAGTAGGAGGAGACAGGGCCAGATTGGTTGTCAGCTCAACAGGGTCCCACATTTCATTTAATGCCCTTCTATCTTAAAATTCTTAATTTGAACACTAACTCCCAATACTCATTTTGCACTGGGTCCTAAAAATCATGTAGCTGGTCCTCCAGAGCAAGCTTATAACTCAAAGGTAGAAAGGCTTTCCAAATAATGACGTTTAAGTTCACAGACTGAAATCTCAAGGATTCATTTGCTTGACTTCAAAGAAATTTCTCTGTGAATATCAATTCTTCAAAAGGTGGAAAAGGTTAGACAGGTATCGGGACAAGGGGGAAATTCTTTTATTTCTCAAAAACAGATAACTTGGTCATTTTGTCTCTTAACATGTCAGCAATAGCCAGCTTGATTATTTAAGATCAACTTTTCCTCTGAGTGTATTTGTCCCAATAAGGTGAATAGAGGACAAGTAGGCAGCATGATTAATGTAATTCATAAAATGATTAAGAGAAAAGAAGGTTGTTCTTTTCTTTTCCAAGGCTTTGGAATAATTACAATAATGGAGGTAGTAACCCAAGGACAAATTATTATATTAACTTTATGGCTGAGAATTTCTTTATGTACCACATAGCCCAAAGCCTGAACCCTTAGTAAGTGTTACCTCAATTCTAAAAGACTTCAGTAGGAAACCTAAAATCAGGACCCTGGTTCCATCCTAAAAGATTAAGGATCATAGAGGAGCAGATCAAAGGACAGAGCATGCAAGATCAGCAGGCATGAGTCCAAGTCGTAATAACCTATCCTACAGAAAGCTCTAACCCATTTTCCTGCTCTATTGCCCTTCACCTTCTACCATACTTTTTTTAAGATTTCTTTTTTGATGTGGACCATTTTTAAAGTCTATTGACAATAATGCTTGTTTTATGTTTTGGTTGTTTGACCATAAGGTATTGGGGATCTTAGTTCCCTGATCAGGGATTGAACCAGCTACCTCTGCATGGGAAAGGCACATCTTAACCACTGAACCACCAGGGAAGTCCCCACGATATTTTTAAAGCAAGCTTGAAAAAGGCAGGAATCTTTTTCACTGACACATCCCGAGCTGCTAGAACAATGCTTGGCACAGAGTTGGTTAAATGTATGACCAAACCAGTAGGAGGATTCCTCACTGCACTGGCCTTGTCCCCACTGGGTGAACACAGCTACAAATCTGAAGCTTAGAGAGAAAAAACAGGCTGTAGTGAGAAAAGCAGTGACTGATAATTATACTGGAAAACCCCCAAAGGATTTGAAAATGAGTATCACAGAAATTATGGGCTTCTCAGGTGGCACAGTGATAAAGAATCTCTCTACCAATGCAGAAGACACAAGAGACAAGTTCAATCCCTAGATCAGGAAGGTCCCCTGGAGGAGGGCAGGGCAACCCACTCCAGTATTCTTGCCTGGATAATCCCATGGACAGGGGAGACTAGTGGGATACAACCCATGGGGTCGCAAAGAGTTGGACAAAACTAGGCAGGCACACATATAGACCACATGACAGAAATTGCAGGAGTCCTCTGATATTTATCATCTGTGCTCCCAAACTCTTTTTAAAATGTTAAAACCTAAAACATGTAACACAAAGCCTACTTCTACTTAGAGTTAACAGGTATAGGTCAACGCATGGGTTAAAACTGTCTTCTAAAAGCCAAATACTTCTACTAACAGGTTAGCTAATGGAATTTAATCCTTGCTGGATGCCTCAGGCTTACTTATGGCTTAGGTGGCTTATTTGTGACTGCTCCTCACATCAGGGGCCCAATTACCTCTTTAGTGCTCCCAGTCATCCTTTGAGGGGAGGGCTGGAGGGATGGGGGCAACGATTTTTAAAAGCTCTCAGCCTGAGCCATTCTCTGTCCCTGCTCCAACCCCTTCCTTCCCACTGTCTGACCTGAATTTGTTAACAAAATGCACTGGTTCCATTATTTCTCCCGCTCAGAACCTTCTATGGTGAAGCAGCTTTCATAACCCACATCCTGCTGGGCTTGCTTAGTTGTGCTTTGGGTGTTTGCTTTATACAACAGAATCACACTGAGCAAAATCGAGAGCTGAGAATTCAGAGCTGCTACCACTGTCAAGTTCAGGGTCTTTATATGTCAAGTACGGGTCAAAGCTCCTTCCCCTAGTGCCTCAGAGGTCATCCTGCATGCAAGGTCAGAATGAGATAATGTGATAAAAATATGTTGCAGGCTCCAAATGCTAGCCAGCAGAGACCTGGTGTAAGCCTTGCTGTTCCTTACGTTTGACTGTGGAGCCTACGGGTTGGGTCTGCTAAGCATGCAGGAATCTTTCATGACAAATAATATGAAAGCAAGCTTATGTGCTGAAGCTGAAACTCCAATGCTTTGGTCACCTGATGTGAAGAACTGATTCATTGGGAAAAGACCCTGATACTGGGAATGACTGAAGGTAGGAGGAGAAAGGGATGACAGAGGATGAGATGGTTGGATGGCATCACTGATTCCATGGACATGAGTTTGAATAAGCTCTGGGAATTGGTGATGGACAGGGCAGTCTGGCATACTTCAGTCCATGGGGTCAGTCCATGAAGCTTGAGTAAACATATGTGAACTTGTTACATTCATGATTGGGATCAAAGAACCAAAATTCAGGTTCTGATCCTCAGGAAGGATCAGAAAGTGGACAGCCTTGGGGCATGTTTCATTCGCCTATCTGTGGGTCCATTTGCTCCTCAGTTTACTCCATGCAATGTGGTCCTATCCACTTCTGAATTTACATGTGACCACTCCATCTGGGTTCTAATTACCCCATATCAGTCTGATTGGCTAAGTGAGAGCCAGATGTCCAACCCTGAACTTCTCTACTAAGGTGGGGTAAGTGGCCGGGGCTGCTAGAGACATACCCTCTGTAATGACACACAGAGTCTCTCACAGGTTCTAGGGAAATTCCCGAAGGGAAATCACAAAAACCTGAACCTAAAGAAAAAAGAAAGCTGAGGCACATATTATTTAGGCTTAAGGAGTTGGCATCTGGTTGAGGCCCGATTGTGAGTGTCATATGCAATCTCCTAAACCCAATGAAACTCTGAAAAGTCCATCTGTATTACTTTCCTAGGGTTGTCAGGAACAGATTTCCACGAAGTTGATGGCTTAAAATAGAAATTTGTTCTCTCTGTACTGAAGGCTGGAAGTCTGAAATCAAGGTGCCTACAGGGTCACAGACCCTCCAAAACCTTTAAGGGAGAAACTTCTCAAAACTCATCTAGATCCTAATGGCTCCAGCCCTTGTGCTGAGGCAGCAAAATTCTAACCTCTGACTCTGTCTTCATGTGGCCTCTATTTTTTGTCTGGGTCTTTTCTTCTATCACTTATAAGGATACTTATCATTGGATTTAGGGTCCACTTGGATAATTCAGCCTTAACGTACTCCTTTTCTTCTTTGGAACCAGTCTGTTGTTCCATGTCCAGTTCTAACTCTTGCTTCCTGACCTACATACAGATTTCTCAAGAGGCAGTTTAGGTGGTCTGGTATTCCCATCTCTCTCAGAATTTTCCACAGTTGATTGTGATCCACACAGTCAAAGGCTTTGGCATAGTCAATAAAGCAGAAATAGATGTTTTTCTGGAACTCTTTTGCTTTTTCCATGATCCAGCAGATGTTGGCAATTTGATCTCTGGTTCCTCTGCCTTTTCTAAAACCAGCTTGAACATCAGGGAGTTCACGGTTCACGTATTGCTGAAGCCTGGCTTGGAGAATTTTGAGCATTACTTTCTTAGCATGTGAGATGAGTGCAATTGTGCGGTAGTTTGAGCATTCTTTGGCATTGCCTTTCTTTGGGATTGGAATGAAAAGTGACCTTTTCCCATCCTGTGGCCACTGCTGAGTTTTCCAAATTTGTTAGCATATTGAGTGTAGCACTTAAACAGCATCATCTTTCAGGATTTGAAATAGCTCCACTGGAATTCCATCACCTCCACTAGTTTTGTTCGAAGGATCACACCATCATGATTATCTTGTTCGTGAAGATCTTTTTGTACAGTTCTTCTGTGTTCCATCACTTCATGGGAAATAGATGGGGAAACAGTCAGACTATCTTTGTGGGCTCCAAAATCACTGCAGATGGTGACTGCAGCCATGAAATTAAAAGATACTTACTCCTTGGAAGAAAAGTTATGACCAACCTAGATAGCATATTCAAAAGCAGAGACATTACTTTGCCAACAAAGGTCCATCTAGTCAAGGCTATGGTTTTTCCAGTGGTCATGTATGGATATGAGTTGGACTGTGAAGAAGGCTGAGAGCAGAAGAATTGATGATTTTGAACTGTGGTGTTGGAGAAGATTCTTGACAGTCCCTTGGACTGCAAGGAGATCAAACCAGTCCATTCTGAAGGAGATCAGCCCTGGGATCTCTTTGGAAGGAATGATGCTAAAGCTGAAACTTCAGTACTTTGGCCACCTCATGTGAAGAGTTGACTCACTGGAAAAGACTTTGATGCTGGGAGGGATTGGGGGCAGGAGGAGAAGGGGAGGACAGAGGATGAGATGGTTGGATGGCATCACTGACTCCATGGACGTGAGTCTGAGTGAACTCCGGGAGTTGGTGATGGACAGGGAAGCCTGGCGTGCTGTGATACATGGGGTCGCAAAGAGTTGGACATGACTGAGCACCTGAACTGAACTGGATAATTCAGAGTGGTCTCAAGATCATCAGGAAAAACTCTTTTCCAAAATAAGGTTGCAAGTTATGGGAGTCAGAACATGAGCTTATATTTTGGAGGGGCCAGCATTCAACTCACTACAGCATCTGCTTTGCTCCATTTCAAAGCTCAGAGTCTATGTAATCTATGTGAGGTAGAAAAGGACTTTTTATTTGGGGCTTATGATTGAAACGTGAGAATATGGATAGAAAATCTCCAAATCAGAAGAAGATAGGGGCATTGGGCCTTCAAGGATCGTACTGGCTCCAGAAACAGCATAAACAGCCCAGGCAGCAGCAGGCCTGATGACCATGAGGATGAAGATAGGAAAGACCCCCAAGGAACCCTAAATTATTGAATACAGTGCTGAGAGGGCCCAGTACCTCACGCCTGAAAAAAATTATTTAAGTTTTTTTATGATTGTTGCTGATCTATTACTAACCACCATAGGCCGGTGTATTCTGAGCCATCTGGGTTTTAAATACATATATGAAATCAAATTTCTCAGCTGTCTTTCTTCTTCTAAACAGCTTAACATCATAGTTTTGTAAAGGATATAAATTTTTTTCCTAAGGAAAGCAATACAGCAGTCCTCTTAACACTTTAATGTATATTTGGTTCACTGGATGAATTTTTTCCCTAAATAGCAATAAAAACTAAGCCAACAGACAAGGGATAAGCAAGCTTCAATGGGACCATCATTTATCATGAGCACCCCGCTCTTTAAAATCTCTGGGCAGACAAACTGTAGGACTACAAAGGAACCGCATCCATTACGTGGGATCTACAGCATCCCCATCCTACAAAATAAGAATATTTGCATCCTAGGGAAACATGAACAGATAGATGCAGTTAAAAGCAGAGGAATGGAAGTATATAGAATGTTGACTGCCTCTTTTACTATTTTGCTCAACATGATATTTTGCTTGATTAAACTAATCAAAATATAAAACATCAACAACAATATTTCTAGGTATGATGAGTACAAGAAATGTAGGAAAACTATTGCCCTCTTTGTAAAGGAAAAAATACTGCTAAGAGAAAACAGTAAAACTGCAGATTTTTTTCCTTTTAATATTTTTGTTTGCATTATCTTCACACAAACAATTCTGTGTTTTTGTCTTTTTTAAGTGTTTATGTAAGCCCACTACATATCCGCTATGGATATCCAAACACCTAGCTATAAATCTCATAATGTAAACAGTCAAAACTGTTCTTACACTTTCATCTTTGTCAGGGGTAACCAGGCTATAGAGAGACTGGCTTCAGGTTTTGCTGATGGAAACAAATCTCCTTATTTTAGTTATAACTCCATCTCTAATAGGCATACTATTAAAAATAAAACCTCACATTTCTCTCAAAGTACATTCTCTCATTTGCAAAATCTCATCTGACATGAGAAGGCGTTTTCCAACATTCCTTCTCACTGGAATGCCTGGGCTGGTAACTTTGGGGAGTCATGGTTCATTGTCTGAGATCGCAGACTGTAATCCCAGTATAACAGTTCAAGCTCTTACAGCTGCCATATCTTGTCACACAGAGGACAGAAGAGGGACTGTGTAACTGCGTGAGGGGGTTGGGGGAGGGCTGGGATTTGGGTTGACATGGGGAAGACATCAGGAAAGCAATATAGGGCATGGCAGACAGTCCAGTCTAGCAGACAGGTACCCAGACAGTATGATTCAAACAGGCAGGAAGACCACACAGGCAACGGTCATCTAGACACATGGGGCGGTCCAGGATGCAGGAAGGCCGTCAGCACTTTATCTGACAAATGACATCCACTCACGTGCATCCCTCAGTTTTTGTCATCATCATGTACAAATTTCCCACTGTAAGTAGTTGCTGTTTTCTTGAAGTACATATATTTTATTTAAATTTTTAAAAATATTATGCTAGTGAATGAAGACCCAGGATTACCTGCCATCGATAGTAGGTAACCAAAGCAATTAAATGCTGGCCACCCCCATTTTCTGCAGACCTTTAGCCTGCTCTATAGACCTCTAACAAAAAGACCTCTTTCTGTCAAAAGATTAGCAAGTTTTAAAGTGTTTGAAAAACAAACTAGGCAGCAACTTTCTTCTGGATTTACATGGAAATGTTAAAAGTCAGTTGACATAGACCATGCCCAGCCATGGACCATCAATAGTAGTGCCCAGTCCACACTTGGGAAATTCCAGACTTGGCGTTAACAAGTGTCAAGAAGTAGCAAGTTGCAGTCACTCCAAGTCAGTAACAGGACTCCAGGCTTCTAGATAAGGAGGGCTCTAGATCAAGGGAGGGCCCAGGTTTGCAACAGAAAGGAAGCAAAGGAGCAGAAGAGGAAATGGAGAAAGGTCCAGTGATAAGTTAAAACGTATACCAAATCTCTAGTATAATTCACTATGCATTATATTATTATATACTCACTATGAAGTATATATTGGGCTTCCCTGGTAGCTCAGCTGGTAAAGAATCCACCTGTAATGCAGGAGACCTGGGTTCGATCCCTGGGTTGGGGAAGACACCTGGAAAAGGGTAACAGATACCCCTCCAGGATTCTGGGCTGGACAGTTCAGTCCACTATACAATATGAACTGTATAATCCATGAGGTCACAAAAAGTCAGACGCGACTGAGCAACTTTCACTATGAACTATATATTATATACTATGCATCACCAGTCCACCCGACCTGCCTCCTGAGAAATCTCTATGCAGGTTAAGAAGCCACACTTAGAACTGGACATGGAACAACAGATGGCTCCAGATCAGGAAAGGAGTACATCAAGGCTGTATATTGTCACCCTGCTTATTTAACTTCTATGCAGAGTACATCATGAGAAATGCTAGACTGGAAGAAGCACAAGCTGGAATCAAGATTGCCAGGAGAAATATCAATAACCTCAGATATGGAGATGACACCACCCTTATGGCAGAAAGTGAAGAGGAACTAAAAAGCCTCTTGATGAAAGTGAAAGAGGAGAGTGAAAAGATGGCTTGAAACTCAACAGTCAGAAAACTAAGATCATGGCAACCAGTCCCATCACTTCATAGGACATAGATGGAGAAACAATGGAAACAGTGACAGACTTTATTTTGGGGGGCTCTAAAATCATTGCAGATGGTGACTGCCACCATGAAATTAAAAGATGCTTGCTCCCTGAAAGAAAAGCTATGACCAATCTAGACAGCATATTAAAAAGCAGAGATATTACTTGGCCAACAAAGGTCTGTCTAGTCAAAGCTATGGTTTTTGCAGTAGTCATGTATGGATGTGAAATTTGGACTATAAAGAAAGATGAGCGTGGAAGAAGTGATGCTTTTGAACTGTGGTGTTGAAGAAGACTCTTGAGAGTCCCTTGGACTGCAAGGAAATCCAACCAGGCAATCCTAAAGGAAATCAGTCCTGAATATTCATTGGAAGGACTGATGCTGCAGCTGAAACTCCAATATTTTGGCCACCTGATGCAAATAACTGACTCATTGGAAAAGACCTTGATGCTGGGAAAGATTGAAAGCAGGAGGAGAAGGGGATGACAGAGGATGAGATAGCTGGATGGCATCACCAACTCAATAGACATGAATTTGAGCAAGCTCTGGGAGTTGGTGATGGACAGGGAAGCCTGGTGTGCTGCAGTCCATGGCGTCACAGAGCCTGACAGGACTGAGCGACTGGACTGAACCGATATGTCACTAGGTTACAGCATACAGGTCATGTAAGGTCATAAGTAAGTGCCTGGATTGTCAAGTCTACTATGTAGGATTGAATCCAATCTCTACTACTTTCTAGCTTTGTGAACCTGGATGAGCTCATCTTTGAACCATAGTTTACTCATCTAAAAATCCACCTGAAAATGGGCATGTAACTAGGCATCTCTGAGAATTGCTATGAAGTTTAAATGAGACAAATATATATAGGGAACATTAAGAATCTGCTAGATAGTAACCACAACGTAAGTGTTCGCTGTGTGTGGTAGGCAGAATCTCCACAAAGATCTCCATAGCCTACTTCCTGGAATTTGTGAATATGTTACTTTATATGGAAAAAGTGACTTCAGTGATATTATTAAGGTTAAGGACCTTGATATGGAAAGATTGCCTGAGACTACCTAATTATTTGGGTCCCTGGAAGAACCCTTTTTAGCTGAGGTCAGGGTGGGGAGTGAGACATGACCATGAAAGAAGGGTTAAGAGAAAATGAACACAGAAGGGGTAACAAACCAAAGGATGTAAGTGGCCTCCAGAAGCTGGAAAAGGAAGCTAGTTCTGCTCTGAAAAGTCAAAGTGCAAGGGTTATCACTCAGTCATATCTGATTCTTTGCAACCCCATGGACTGAGGCCCACCAGGCTCCTCTGTCCAGGGGATTTTCCAGACAGTACTGGAGTGGGTTGCCATTTCCTTCTCCAGGGAATCTTCCTGACCAGGGATCGAACCTGGGTCTCCTCCACTGCAGGTAGATTCTTTACTGTCAGAGCCGCCAGGGAAGCCCCCAAAAGAACAACCCTGTCAACATCTTGTTGTAGTGTCCAGTGAGACTTGTGTTAAGATTAACCTAGAGAACTATAAAGAAATAAATTTGTGTTATTTTAAGCCACTAAAAGAGGTAACTCATTATAGCAGCAATAGAAAATATATTGTGATTACTACAAGGTGAGGACTTGGACTTACCTACATGGCAGGTACCTAACAGGAAGAACTGAGACACAGGTTAGAGTTGAGTCGACTATACCTTCTCCATCCTCCTCTGACTTGTAAAGGAATCAGTTTCAAACCCAGAGGCAAGGCTATATTTCTTTACACGGAGGCTGTGGGGTACAGGCAATGTTATTTAAACTTTTCTTTTCTTCCTGAGCACAGGAGAAAACTATATACATTTTTTAACCTATATTATATCTTGGGAAACTATTCTGGACAACGAATTATATAGAGAAGTCAAGTCTGCCACTTCCAAGCCTGATCCCTAAGGTACCTGCAAATGATCTTCTATGAGCTCTTGGTCCAAGCATGCTCTAATCACATGGTTCAAAAAATGCAGCAGCACTGAGATCCCCAGGTGAGCACTTAGAGAACAGATGCCTCAGACCACCTTCCACAACCATTTCCCACTGTGTCTTAAGCAAAACAAAAACCAAAAAGAAATCATTTTTAATTGTATGGATGGTTGTGTTTCTCTTATGGTAGCTCACATTACTTAGACCAATATAGACCAGAGACAGGCAACAGTATTAAGCTCCTTGCATCAGCCACATTACAGGAACAGATAAGGAACATAGAAACACGTTAAGGATCTCAGTAGCATCTGTGGATCTGTGAGCTGCCCACCCCTCCCACGACTTATCGGTAACCAGCAGCACCTCCTTGTGTCAGGGTTCCATTCTGTTAGGGATGAATTGGTGAGAGAAAGAATATTTCCTTGAATAGCTGCTCTTTAGCCACTCTAAGAAGGTAACAGACCCCTGATTTAAATACTGCATAGTAACTGAGTTGTTGTAATGAGACAAAGAACTGGAGAACATAAACTCGCGTGACATCTATGGTTCCGTGACTCGGATGTAACCTGGCTGAAACAACCTCCACGCAGAAGAGGCCAGGCACAGCAGGAGCCCCACTCAGTGAAGCTCCCCAGTAGAGGTGGAACATGAAGAGAATCCAGCGCAGGGGAAGGCCCATCGTGCTGGAAACCGGGACAGCGAAACACAAACTCAGCAGAAAGCTCACATGGCCCGGTCTCAGATCCCAGAAGACCTCTGGTTAAGGTAAGAAGTCCTCGCTGTGAGCACCCGGTCAGATATTTAGCAAATTTTCCAGCGGGCTATGAAGGGAACTCCTTGGCACGTTTTTCCCACTGCTTTTTCCTCCTGTCCTTCAGCTCTCTCCCAGGACTCAAGCTCGGCCAAAGCTAATGAAACGCAGGCCCTGATGTCTCATTGCAAAAATTCACTGGGAGTACAAAGCGATAAGAGGTGGATTTGTTAAGATCCAGAGAGAAGTCACTCTTCAGGGTGTGAACCATTGCCAAGGGCAAGGGCTGGGGCCATGATATTAGGCTTGGCTAGGTTTTGGAGAAGGCAATGGCACCCCACTCCAGTACTCTTGCCTGGAAAATCCCATGGACGGAGGAGCCTGGAAGGCTGCAGTCCATGAGGTGGTGAAGAGTCGGACACGACTGAGCGACTTCACTTTCACTTTTCACTTTCATGAATTGGAGAAGGAAATGGCAATCCACTCCAGTGTTCTTGCCTGGAGAATCCCAGGGATGGGGGAGCTTGGTTGGCTGCCGTCTATGAGTCACACAGAGTCGGACACGACTGAAGCAACAGCAGCAGCATAGTAACTGAGAGGAGGATGAATCTCAGCAAACCTATCTAGCTTCCTTTTATGATATTATGATAGCCTCCATAAGCAATACATGCAGTCTGATTTTATGTCTCATGTGATCTTTTCAATCACAGAACAAGGAAGGATGGGCCAACTATGATCTTGGTGGCATGACAAACCAACCTGGAAAGTAAAGTATTAGTTACTCAGTCGTGTCCGACTCTTTGGGATCCCATAGACTGTAGCCCATCAGTCTCCTCTGTCCATGGTATTCTCCAGGCAAGAATATTGGAGTGTGTTGCCATGCCTTTCTCCAGGGGGTCTTCCCAACCCAGGGATCGAACCCAGGTCTCCCATGTTAAAGGCAGATCCTTTACTGTCTGAGCTACCAGGAAAGTTCAAGCAACCTAAGGTCTGTGCTAAAAAAGCAAATATCAAGACAAGGAGATCTGTGTGGGTCTCTCCCATGTGCATGGATCACATCAGCATTCTGCTCACTCAGGGACATCTTACTTTAAATATATTAAGTAATAATACAGGAGGTATGTGTATATAGCAAAAAGTTTTGAAGATATTGCATATGAGTGAATGAAACTAACAATGTTTTCCATAAAATTTTCTCATTATGTGTCTCATAACATTTACACTTGTTTGATAAATTGCTATAGTTAGAACGCTGGAACAGAAAACATTTTAAATGTCAATGACAATTGTTGATGCAAAGCAGAACTAGACAGACAGAGAACAAACATATGGTACAGGGGCAGGGGGGAAAGGGAGGGTGGGATGAATTGGAAGATTGGGATTGACATATATACACTACTGATACTTTGCATAAAATAGATAATCAATGAGAACCTACTGTATAGCACAGGGAACTCTACTCAATGCTCTGTGGTGTCCATCCTTCCTTGAAAGGAAATCCAAGAAAAAGGGGATATATGTCTATGACATATGTATATACATAGCTGACTCACTACACTTTACAGCAGAAACTCACATAATAATGCAAAGCAACTGTACTCCAATAAAAATCAATTTTAACTTTTTAAATTTATAAAATGAGATAAGATACTGCTATATATGCTATAAATTGATATTGTATGTAATGAACTAGCAAATGATTGCAACATGATTATCATTATTTATTTTTCTGTTTACATTTAAAGTCCAAGTTTGCTTTTATTTCTCTTAATTTACATTTAACTTTTGCAATACTCCTTCCTAAATACAAAACAAATGTGAAGAAAGCTTCACAACATCTCACTTTTTAAAAATATTTGATTCAAAGTTCTTTCATTTTAATACCAGCAGTTTTTTACCTGCTGTTTCTATAAGCAGTTTTCATGAATACAGGTTTTGTCTTTATCACAGATCTTATGTTATTTATAATTCATGTTTTCTTTCTCTTGGATCTATCTGATGGCACTGTGATCATATACCATTCCTGCATGCCTTTCTGAAAGATACTCTTTCCCCACTGAATACCATGGCATCTTTGTCAAAAATCAATTGCTATATATGATCAGTCTAATTCTGTTTCACTGATCTATTCATTTATCTTTATGTAAATGTCATACTGCATTTATTACTGTTGTATTATAGTAAATTATAAATTCTGAAGTGTAAGTCCTTCAACTGAGTTATTTTCTAAATAAAACTCTGACTTGTAGGTCATTTGTATCTCCAGATATATTTAGAATTAACTTCTCAATTTTTATTTAAAAATCCAGTGTGGTTTTGTAACAAGATAGCAATGAACCTATAGATAAATTTGAGAAGAATTTATAACAGTGTTGAACCTTTCAATCCGTTTATATGGTATAACTCTGCATTGATTTAGTTTTGATTTGCTTCCTCTGTGTTCCATATTTTTCTGGGTACAAGGTCTTTCCCATATTTTGTCAAATGTATTCCTAAGTATTTCATACTTTGTGATGCTATTGTAAATGAAATTCTTTAAATTTTATTTTCTAATCATTTATTTCCCCAGTAGCTCAGAGAGTAAAGAACCTGCCTGCAAAGCAGGATACCTGGGTTTAATCCCTGGGTCAGGAAGATCCCCTGGAGAAGGACATGGCAACCCACCCCAGCATTCTTGCCTGGAGAAACCCATGGACAGAGGAGCCTGGTGGTCTGCAGTCCATGCAGTCGCAGAGAGTCGGACACTACTGAGTGACCAGGCACAGCACAGAGTCTAGAAATAACTGATTTTTATATTTTGTAAAAAATGTATATATATATATACAATGGAAGGATTCAGTCAGGATAGGTATAAAATAATAACTAAAGACAGACATCAGCAGTGCAAATAGTAGACTAGGAAATAAAGACCATACAGAAGTACAGGGGGAAAATATCTAAGCAGCATAGTAGACTTGCATAACAGCAAGAACGTGTACTCAAAAGGTACCTTTACGTGAAACATTAGCAAGCTCATTTCAGACCCATTTCCATGTGAGAGGCACTACTGATGCACACGACCAAGGATACAAAGTTTGACACAGTTTAAGGCCAAGTGCCATTGAAGGGAAAGAACTGGAAGTCCATGAGTGGGTCTAGGCATATTTTTTCTCACCTTTCTCGAGACTAGGTTGAGCGTGGGGAAGAGAAGGTAGCCAGCAATGTGGTTGAGAAACACCAGTAAGGACATTGGAAGAGGCAGCATGAAGATGGTGTGTGTGTGTGTGTGAAACCAGCAAGTGACAAAGATCAACAAGACGGGAGCTGCTGGTCTACCTGAATGCTAAGAATACTGCTGGCAAGTAAGCAAAGATGTGACTAAAAATTTGCCTTAGGGGAGGGGCAGACTGACGTGGTAATGGTGGGAGCAGAGAAGGGGCTGAGTTGGGGAGGGCACTTTCCCTGGTGGTACCTAAAAATGGAGTAAGGCTATAAAATGACTGTAGCTCTGTTCATGAGGAACCTAATGATCCCACTAAATGAAAAGGTTACCAGTGAGATAGTCATCCTCATGAGACAAAAATGTTTAATAAAAAGGGGCCTTCCTTTAGAATATCCTAACAATGTTTTTCCCATATAATTTGTGTGCTTTATTATGAAGTATTAATGGGATTTTTCACTCAGCTAAATACTGTATGCAAATACCATCAAAATGTAATTAGTGGTAAATTAAAAGTGGCCATGAAATGGAAATTGGTGTGAGAATAACCTATCCTCTATGGATTAATAAGAGCCACCATTTGTTGAGTGTTGACTGTGTACCAGGCAGTGTGCCAAGGACTTAAGAGTCATCATTTTTATGGCATTTAGTCCTCTCCTCATGCACATAAAGGTAGATACTAGGTTTCCCCAATTTAGGAAAGAAGATGATGCACAGAGAAATCTAAGCAACCTATCCCAAAAGATTTGGCCAGTGGTAGAGGAGATCCAGTCCAGGTTCCTCTGACAAAGCCAGGCACTGAACCACCGTGCTGCTGGGTTCCCTGCAGCCCTGCCATGGTGTTAGGCAGGCAGAAAGACTGCTTCTTTCTCCGCTGTGCTCCACTGCTCTTTGATGGGCTCTGGAGTACTCCCAGGAAAACAAGTTCTGCCTCCTGTGAATGAACTCTCAGCTAACTTCCAATAGAGAAGTCGAGCAGAGAAGAGGGTGGAGGGTCTACCAGCTTTATGACCTAGGGAGAAGAAACTTTCTGGTCCTCCCCCTCTACACCTATAAAATATGAATGATGATTTTAAAAATCACCTTACATCCTAGGTGATGAGATGATCAAAGATGTAATGGATATAAAGCTCAGAACAGTAACTGCACACAGGAAGCACTCACTAAGTTCAGTCACTGCAAACTAATACTGCACTCAAGCAAATAGATTTTTTTCCTCTGTCTTGGAATTCCTGGGGCCCCAACCTGAAGACTCTTTCAAAAGGTGTTCCTCATATGCTAGTAGCTCATCTCTTGGATAGTAAAAGGCTAATTACTATATAATCCTGGACCCTTGTGTCCATGGATAACCCTTTTCAAATATAACCTTACTGTTCTCTAATACTTCCTGGGGTTTCTCCCTGCACCCAAACTCTGATCAGGCTTTGCAGATCACGTAGAGATTGCAGCACAGTTTAAAGAAGCACTTATCACAGCCCTCCTTGCTAAATTTTAAATCTCAAGGTAGCTTCCACGATGCATGCATGCATGCGTTGCTATGTCACTTCAGTCATGTCTGACTCTGCAACCCCATGAACTGTAGCCCACCAGGCCCCTCTGTCCATGGGATTCTCCAGGCAAGAATTCTGGAGTGGATTGCCATGCCCTCCTCCAGGGGATATTCCTGACCCAGGAATCGAACCCACATCTCTTATGTATCCTGCATTGGCAGGTGGGTTTTTTACCAGTAGTGCCACCTAGGAACCCCAGCTTCCAAGATACTCAGTCCACAATCAGCTCCCTCCCATACCCTCTTATCTGCCCTCCCCACCCATCATTCCCACTACATTTGTTCCTTTAAATATGTCAATCTAAAACACTGATCTAGGACATGTGTACATATTATTCATCTTTGCTCATCTCACACTTCTGTCTTCCCATCCCAAAATATATTCCATATTCCACTATTTGTTAAAGAAATTATTTTTTAAAAGAAATCACTAAGTGGTATTGTGTCTGGGGTCCCCAAGACTACCATAGGTTCAGCTGACTTATATGACTCAGCACAGAGACATCAGTGAAAGAACACAGAGCAAAACCAGCAAAGGGAAAAGGCACAAGGGTAAAGTCCAGAGGACTTGTAAGAATCTCCCCCAGCAAGGTCACAGAAGACACCGACTCTTTGTGACCCCGTGGACTGTAGCCTACCAGGCTTCTCTGTCCATGGGATTCTCTAAGCAAGAATATTGGAGTGGGTTACCATTTCCTTCTCCAGGGGATCTTCCCAACCCAGGGATCAAACCTGGGCCTCCCACATCGAAGGCAGACGCTTTAACCTCTGAGCCACCAGGGAAGCCCATGCTTAAGTCCACCAGCAACTAATTGTGACAACAGCTGCTAAGTGTTGTCTACCAAGGAAGCTTAGAGACTCAGCATGCAAGTTTTGTTGGAGGCTGAACATACAGGTACCCTCTGCCTAGCACAGAATGCAACTCCAGACTCCCAGAAAACAGGTGTTCTGCATAAACCATTTTATCTGCACAGTTTAGACTCACTGAGCCACTCTTACCATTTAGGAAAATCTTATCAATGTAGGAACTCTTTAGTCAGTCAAGCTCCCAGATGTCAGCCAAGGGCCAACCTTAAAAACAGACCTTTTAGTAACAGCAGTCTTGGGCCCAGCTATGTTAACATTCTTCTGCACAGGCAAAATAAAATGTGACATCTAGAATGTTCCTTTCAGCTTCTTGGGGTTCTTTTCAGGAGTGGTCTGTAATAATGTGAGAAGGTCCCAAGTAACTTAGTGTTAATAATCATCAAAATCCCCAAATTCACTTATATAAATTAATGAAAATTCAAGGCCATCCTAGACTAATGATACTTTATTGCTTTCTACTAAGACTTTTTTTTTATAAGAGAGAAAGAGCTTCAGATACAATTAATGCCCTGAGATTTGCACTGGGCAGGTCATCACACTTCTCATTTGCTGCAGAAAAGATAAGTTGAAAGTCTGATCTAGTTAAACTCCAATTAAGAGATTTAGAAACTGAGACTCAAGAAGTGCATTCCTTATTCTCAGGTGGAAGCCAGCTGATAAGGGGTAGATACATAGCAACAGGGATGCTGCCTCTGAACTTAAAGTAGTCCCTTATCTCTACACCTTTCCTTCTTTCCATTACAGAGAACAGTGGTTTTGCTTGTTTCCTTCTCAGTTTCTTTATGGTGGCTTGCAAGAATTTTTCAGGTCAATGAACATTTAGCAAGGGAGCCAAGATTATTCAGAGGGGGAAAGGATAGTCTCCAATAAATGGTGTTGAGAAGACTTGATAACCCCATGCAGAAGAATGAAATTGAACTCCTACTTATACCACTCATAAAAATGAATTCAAATGGATTAAAAGTTTGTATTTAAGACCTGGAATTATATAACTCCTAGAACAAAGAGGAAAATGCTTCTGGACACTGATCTCTGCAATGAATTCCTGGATATGACACAAGAAGTACAAACAAAGGCAAAAAAAAAAAAAAAAAACACATTGAACTACATCCAACTTTAAAGCTTCTGCACAGTGGAGGGAAGAGTCAACAAAATGAAAAAGGCAACCTATGAAACTAGAGAAAACATCTGTAAGTCACAGATCTGATAAAGGGTTAATGGGTGGTGGTAGTTTACTCAGTCATGTCCAATTCTTTGTGACCCCATGAACTGTAGCCCACCAGGCTCTTCTGTCCATGGAAATTTCCCAGCAAGAACACTGGAGTGGGTTGTCATTTCCTTCTGCAGGGGATCTTCCCCACCTAGGGATCAAACCCAGGTCTCCTTGAATTGGCAGGCAGATTCTTCACCAGTGCCTACTGTTAAAAACATGACACCAGGGGCTTTGCTGGTGGCTCAGGGGTAAGCAATCTGTCTGCCAATGCAGGAGATACAATTCAATCCCTGGTCTGGGAAGATCCCACGTGCCGCTGAGCAACTAAGTCCGTGTGCTATAACTATTAAGTCTGTGCTCTAGAACCCAGGAACCACAACTACTGAGACCACATGCTACAACTAGTAGCGCCTAGGTGCCCTAGAGTGATCAGCAGCGAGAGAAGCCACTGCAGTGGGAAGCCCGCACGCCGCAACTAGAGAGCGGCGCTCGTTCACTGCAACTGCAGAAAGCCCACACAACAATAAAGACCCAGTACAGCCAGTGAATAAATTAAAGATGAAAAAAAGACACCAGGCTCAAAATTGACTCACTTACGCTAAGCTCCACATCACCAAGCCAAGACTTAATTACAGTTTCGGCTCTCCCAGAAACTGCATCTTAAAAGAGTCCAGCAGGAAGCCCCCTTGAAGAGCACTAGTAGGTAATCTGCTTGCACCTCCCTGCCGTTCACTAGAGATGGTCCGTTACACTAAACAGAAGAAGATTAACTACGACCACTGCTTTGTTACCACTTCCTTCTGCCAACACAAGTCTTCCACTTCAAGCTGTGCTCCTTTCTACCTGCTAGATGAGATGCATCCTGAGTGAATCAATTTTGTTCAAATAAACTCCCAACCTCTTTAATATACCTTAGTTCCTTGGACAATTCTAGTTTTATAGGTGGGCTTCCCCAGTGGCTCAGCAGGTGAAGAACCCACCCCGCAATGCAGGAGACGTGGGTTTGACCCCTGGATTGGGAAGATCCCCTGGAGAAGGAAATGGCAACCTGCTCTAGTATTCTTGCCTGGGAAATCCCAAGGGCAGATGAGCCTGGAGGGTTACAGTGCAAAGGGCTGTAAAGAGCCCTCAGACACAAGCATCTTTTCTGACCACAATGCAGTAAGATCAGATCTCAATTAGAGGAGAAAAACTATTAAAAATTGCAACATATGGAGGTTGAACAACATGCTGCTGAATAACCAACAAATCACAGAAGAAGTCAAAAAGAAATCAAAATATGCATAGAAGCGAATGAAAATGAAAACACAACAACCCAAAACCTATGGGACACTGGAAAAGCAGTGCTAAGGGGAAGGTTCACAGCAATACAGGCATACCTCAAGAAATAAGAAAAAGTCAAATAACCTAACTCTACACCTAAAGCAACTAGAAAAGGAAGAAATGAAGAACCCCAGGGTTAGTAGAAGGAAAGAAATCTTAAAAATTAGGGCAGAAATAAATGCAAAAGAAACAAAAGAGACCATAGCAAAAATCAACAAAGCCAAAAGCTGGTCCTTTGAAAGGATAAATAAAATTGACAAACCACTAGCCAGACTCATCAAGAAACAAAGGGACCAAAATCACATCAATAAAATTAGAAATGAAAATGGAGAGATCACAACAAACAACGCTGAAATACAAAGGATCATAAGAGACTACTACCAGCAATTATATGCCAATAAAATGGACAACTTGGAAGAAATGGACAAATTCTTAGAAAAGTACAACTTCCCAAAACTGAACCAGGAAGAAATAGGAAATCTTACCAGAACCAACACAAGCATGGAAATTGAAACTGTAATCAGAAACCTTCCAGCAAACAAAAGCCCAGGTCCAGACAGCTTCACAGCTGAATTCTACCAAAACATTAGAGAAGAGCTAACACCTATCCTACTCAAACTCTTCCAGAAAATTGCAGAGGAAGGTAAACTTCCAAACTCATTCTATGAGGCCACCATCACCCTAACACCAAAACCTGACGAAGATGCCACAAACAAAGAAAACTACAAGCCAATATCATTGATGAACATAGATGGAAAGCTCCTTAACAAAATTCTAGCAAACAGCATCCAACAACACATTAAAAGATCATACACAATAACCAAATGGGCTTCATCCCAGGGATGCAAGGATTTTTCAATATCCACAAATCAATCAATGTAATACACCACATTAACAAATTGAAAAATAAAAACCATATGATAGTCTCAATAGATGCAGAGAAAGCCTTTGGCAAAATTCAACATCCATTTTATGATTTAAAAAAAAAAAAAAACTCTCCAGAAAGCAGGAATAGAAGGAACATACCTCAACATAATAAAAGGTATATATGACAAACCCATAGCAAACATTATCCTCAATGGTGAAAAATTGAAAGCATTTCCCCTAAAGTCAGGAACAAGACAAGGGTGCCCACTTTCACCATTACTATTCAACATAGTTTTGGAAATTTTTGCTACAGCAATCAGAACAGAAAAACAAATAAAAGGAATCCAAATTGGAAAAGAAGTAAAACTCTCACTGTTTGTAGATGACATGATCCTCTATGTAGAAAACCCTATAAAGACTCCACCAGAAAATTACTAGAGCTAATCAATGAATATAGTAAAGTTGCAGGATATAATCAACACAGAGAAATCCCTTGCATTCCTATACACTAATAATGAGAAAATAGAAAAAGAAATTAAGGAAACAATTCCATTCACCATTGCAATGAAAAGAATAAACTACTTAGGAATATATCTACCTAAAGAAACTAAAGACCTATATATAGAAAACTATAAAACACTGATGAAAGAAATCAAAGAGGACACTAATAGATGGAGAAATATACCATGTTCATGGGTTGTAAGAACCAATATAGTGAAAATGAGTATGCTACCCAAAGCAAGCTATAGATTGAATGCAATCCCTATCAAGCTGCCAACGGTATTTTTCACAGAGCTAGAACAAATAATTTCACAATTTGTATGGAAATACAAAAAACCTTGAATAGCCAGAGCAATCTTGAGAAAGAAGAATGGAACTGGAGGAATCAACCTGCCTGACTTCAGGCTCTACTACAAAGCCACAGTCATCCAGACAATATGGTACTGGCACAAAGACAGAAATATAGATCAATGGAACAAAATAAAAAGCCCAGAGATAAATCCACGCACCTATGGACACCTTATCTTTGACAAAGGAGGCAACAATATACAATGGAGAAAAGACAATCTCTTTAACAAGTGGTGCTGGGAAAACTGGTCAACCACTTGTAAAGGACTGAAACTAGAACACTTTCTAACACCATACACAAAAATAAACTCAAAATGCATTAGAGATTAAATGTAAGACCAGAAACTATAAAACTCCTAGAGGAGAACATAGGCAAAACACTCTCCAGCATACATTACAGCAGGATCCTTTGTGACCTACCTCCTAGAATATTGGAAATAAAAGCAAAAATAAACACATGGGACCTAATTAAAACTAAAAGCTTCTGCACAACAAAGGGAACTATGCTGCTGCTACTGCTAAGTCACTTCAGTCATGTCCGACTCTGTGTGACCCCAGAGACGGCAGCCCACCAGGCTCCCCAGTCCCTGGGATTCTCCAGGCAAGAACACTGGAGTGGGTTGCCATTTCCTTCTCCAATGCATGAAAGTGAAATATGAAAGTGAAGTCACTCAGTAATGTCCGACCCTCAGCGAGCCCATGGACTGCAGCCTACCAGGCTCCTCTGTCCATGGGATTTTCCCAGGCAAGAGTACTGGAGTGGGGTGCCATTGCCTTCTCCAAAGGAACTATAAGTAAGGTGAAAAGACAGCCTTCTGAATGGGAGAAAATAATAGCAAATGAAGCCACTGACAAACAACTAATCTCAAAAATATACAAGCAACTTATGCAGCTCAATTCCAGAAAAATAAACAACCCAATCAAAAAATGGCCAAAGAACTAAACAGACATTTCTCCAAAGAAGACATACAGATGGCTAACAAACACATGAAGAGATGCTCAGCATTACTCATTGTCAGAGAAATGCAAATCAAAACCACAATGAGGTACCATTTCACACCAGTCAGAATGGCTGCAATCCAAAACTCTTCAAGCAATAAATGCTGGAGAGGGTGTGGAAAAAAGGAAACCTCTTACACTGTTGGTGGAAATGCAAACTAGTACAGCCACTGTGAAGAACAGTGTGAAGATTCCTTAAAAACTGGAAATAGAACTGCCATGTGACCCAGCAATCCCACTGCTGGGCATACACACTGAGGAAACCAGAATTGAAAGAGATTCGTGGACCCCAATGTTCATCGCAGCACTGTTTATAATAGACAGGACATGGAAGGAATCTAGAAATCCATCAGCAGATGAATAGATAAGAAAGCTGTGGTACATATACACAATGGAGTATTACTCAGCCATTAAAAAGAATACATTTCAATCATTTCTAATGAGGTGGATGAAACTGGAGCCTATTATACAGAGTGAAGTAAGCCAGAAAGAAAAACACCAATACAGTATACTGACTCATATATATGGAATTTAGAAAGATGGTAACAATAACTGTGTATGGGAGACAGCAAAAGAGACACAGATGTATAGAACAGTCTTTGGGACTCTGTGGGAGAGGGAGAGGATGAGATGATTTGGGAGAATGGCATGGAAACATGTATAATATCATATAAGAAATGAATCACCAGTCCAGGTTCGATACAGGATCCTCGGGGCTGGTGCACTGGGATGGTACAGGGAGGGAGGTGGGAGAGGGGTTCAGGATGGGGAACATGTGTACACCCCTTGGTGGATTCATGTTAATGTGTGGCAGAGCCAATACAATATTGTAAAGTAATTAGCCTCCAATTAAAATAAATAAATTTAAATTTAACAAAAAAAGAGTCCTCAGACACACACCCCCTCCCGCCCCGGCCAGGAGCAGTGAGCAACCAGGTGACGGCTCCCATGCATTCCTCTGAGCGTCACTTGCTCACCACCTCTGGAGGGGGTAGCGAAGCCTCTCATGGACCCTAACTTCTCAGTTTCTGTGTTATAAGCTTTCAAACTTGAAGTATTTCTTGCCAACACAGGAGAGCATGACACAAGGGCACCCAACACAAAGGGGACTTAATTCTCCAAGTCAACAAGCAGTTAACCTTACCAAGGATGATCTTGGACTAAGGTGGCCACAGTGACCAAGTTTTGACCTAGGGACTGTGTTGGCCAAAAGTTTGTTTGGGCTTTTCCATATACTGTCATAGAAAAACCCAAACAAACTCTTGGCCAACACAGTAATTCACGCCTTTATGAGACGAGCTGGAGGATAAGAAGTCTCCAGCAAAGCCCTCACCATCAAGAGCAGAAGGAAATAATTTTTCTTCCTCTACAGTTTCTGGAGATGAGGAAGAATTCCACTGAGATAGGATCCTGGGAAAGTTAGCAAAGGATAAAAAGTCTTACAAAAGTCAGCTCTCTCTAGATATTTACATGTGGAGCGTGGTGACAGAAGGTAAAATTTCACTTTGCCCCAACCTTCCCAAATTCAGGTTGGCAGGCAAAAACATATTAAGAATTATATCTCGGAATTGTGACTTGTGAATCTGCTTTCGGGTACCCATTGGCTGTCAATCATTTCTCTCCCAGGGACAATGCTGCCTTCTTCTCTCGCCTTTTGTCCTGAGAGCTGGACTTGGACAGAATATAGGTTGCCCTCATTTGTGCTTCAAGTCCTCCTGACTCTTGCTGGCTCTCAGTGGAATTGTCTTTCTTTTGGGTATCTCTAGGAGTCGCCCTGTATCTTGGGAGGGTAGTATCTCTAGTAACTTTAAGAATCCCTCTGATGTCCATGAATCTGTTCAGTACTCTGCCAGGGATATTTACTGCTTGCCCTGACTGAAACTTGACAAGATATCAGAAAGACTCTATGCAGAAGCTGACCACACTGGAAGCTCATATTTAGAACATCCACCAAAAGTCAATTATTAAGTCTTCAGTGAAGGAGAGGAAAAAGAAATACACCCTGAATAAAATAAAGGAAGAGGGAAAATGAGTGGATGTAGAACAGAAAAGACTCACTTGGTGTTTAGGATTCACTGGAAAGAGGACCTAAGATTGCATGAAAAACTGAATTCTCAGGGAAAATCAGTGAAAAGGACCATACCAACTACTTTCTTTCATAAAATGAGTGGTCACTCTTTCTCCTGTGCTCCCATAAAACTTTGTTTATTCTCCTATTCACAAGCTGTCATCACAAAAACAATGTACTGTTAGTCTGCCTTTCATATCCTCACACAAAGCAGAGCTCGGTCCTAGTAATTTTGGGTCATCCAGGCACTAGCACAGAGGCTGCAAAAGGAACACCTAAGGCCCTCATTAGAATGGCCTGTTAAGGCAGAATAAGTACACACAAAAAATCATGAGAAACTGAATGATTTTTTAAAAGTTGCCTGAATGGAATTCAATGTGACACTGAAATTTTCTACTGTGAAGGCCATAATAATTATAATAATTATAGAAACTGTTGCCAGACCACTGCTAAGAGAGAGGCTTCTGGAGCATTTTCTTGCCTCTGTTAGACGTCTGTCTTTCGGCCTCAACTGTCCCTTTCCTTTAGCTCTATTAGTAATATATCTACTTGCTTCTCTGTAACGCAAGGTCTGAGTCCATGTAACACTGTAACTGTTTGTGTGTGCGTGTGTGCATGTGTAAAGGCAGAGGTGAATGTGTGTAGGCGTGAATGTCTGCACATGTCTTTTAAAGTCTCATTTTATTTCTGGATTACTATGCTGGTCATGCTAATCAGAAAAAATACAGTTGTTTTTAAGCTTAAGTCCCAAGAGAAAGTACCTCCTCCAGCTAAAAATGCATTCCAAACAGCATACAGGGGTCTCCTCTAAATAACCATGCACCTGTCTGCAGATGGCTTTAAATCATAAGACAAACTTGTACCTTCTGCTCCTTGGCTGATAGAAAGTCATATTTAATATTATTTCTCTCTGAGCTTCAATTACGAATGATTTTTATTTCATGTACTGAAAAAATAAGCAAAGCAGCTGGGCTTGCAATAAATCACCAGATATATATGCAGAAACTGTTTAGACCAAACCAGGAGACAAGCACAGCTGCTATCACTGGGATATGCCCGTCCATGCCAACAAGGCTGACCACTTCACCATCAACAGCACTTCTCAGATCACTGGACCCTAAAAGACCTACCTATATAGTCCACAATGACCAAAGTCATAAGGAAAGTGCTATCCCGGAAAAAAAAAAAGTCAGCTAATATTTGAAATTTCTCTGGCTTACTTAATCTATATTTCTATCTTTAGTTAATATACAAGAGAACACAATCTTCTTTGCCCTTAAAATGTCATTAGCCTGGTGGAGGCAACAAATCTGCAAAGACAGAATGGTCTAAAGCAAGTTCACCAAAGATGCTTTCTACAACCAGCACCCACAAGGATGTTTTCAGGTAGAGAATAAGACTATGTAAGCACTTTCCTGGTGGCCCAGTGGTTAAGATTTTGTGTTCCAATGTTGAGGGTGCAGGTTTGATCCCTGGAAAGGGAACTAAGATCCCACATGCCCCGGGACCAAAAAAAAACAAAATATAAAACAGAAGTGATATTGTAACAAATTCAACAAAGACTTTTAAAACAGCCCCCACACACACACACACACAAGACTTCATAAACCTGAGTCCATTCCACATTTCCCCCTGTAAGCTGGGTTCACACCTGTAGATTGTAGCTAGCACCTTTATGGTAGACAGAGAGGACTTTGTTTCTCATGCTAAGTGAATTTTGGTTTATTTATTTTAATTGGAGGATAATTACAATATGTGACGGCCTAGCCATACATCAACATGAATTGGCCATAAGCATATATGTTTCCCATCCCTCCTGAACCCCCTCCCACCTCCCTCTCCACCCTACCCCTCCAGGTTGTCACAGAACACTGGCTTTGGGTTCCCTGCACCAAACAGCTAATTCTCACTGACTATTTTACAAATGGTAATATATATGTTTCAAAGCTATTATTTCAAATCATCCTACCTTCTCCTTCTCCCACTGTGTCCAAAAGTGAACACAGAAGACTTCTGCCAGACACTAATGGGAGATCAAGGACACTAGCAAAGGGATAAAATGGAGAGACATGGCTAATAGTCTGCACTCACCCTGTTCCAATCCACTTCAAGGCAATTGTAAAAGTGGCATTTCCTACCTTGTATTCCCATCAGTCTGCTTAAGGCAACATTGCCACAAAGGGTTATGAACAATTAGAACATGTAAAATAGAAGGGAATAGGTTATTCACTCCAAAGTTTATTAAGAAGCTACATATTCCACATGTTAAAGATGTTCAAGCCATATTCTGACTGTAAAGATAAAGGCAGTTTGCAGATAAGGTGGTCAAAACCCACATGTGCTTAGCACAGAGAGACTATCAGTTCCATGAAATAATTGGTTTCAAATAGTTTTAAATTCTCAAGATACATTATACTTGATAAGATGTGAACCTTTTATAAATAGGATGTAAGAGCAGGTTAGGTCTCTGCTGTCAAGTGGAAATTAGACAGTATTTATTATATTAGATTAATACAGTCAATTGGTAGAATTAAAACACACTTGAGCACACGCAGGCCTGCTTTTCCTCAAAAACTTTTTAACTCTTTCTGGCTAAGAAACCACAGACACAAACTGAGAACTCTGTTCCTGACTGCAGCCCTGAGTGCTGACAGATTAACACTGCTTCACAACTCACTCAAGGGAGTGTTTCTGGCGCTGAAGGAAACTGGCTCTTGAAGTAGCTTTTTGTAAGTTACTGGTATGCTGCTTTTGAAATAATCTCTTTTCTCCCACGTTAATGTACCTCCCACATTTCTCTTCCTGCTCATGTTAGTGGCTCCAAGGCCTGAGTGAGACTCCAGAGCATCTTAAAGACTGCAGAGAGCTGTCAACCACAGCTGGGACTCACTTTCCCTGGGCAGAGAGCAACTGTCCAGTGGTAACAAGGGGGCAGAAGTTGGGGAGATGAGAAATCTCAAACAAACAGATTTTTTTTAAGAGTGCTTTTAGCCAGAAATATGTCAAACTCAAAACAGCATTAAAGAATTGCCAAGCAGACCATCTTGGAAGCACAGCTTCTCAGCCAGAGGGAGCTGTCTTTTCAGTTTGGAGGGATTCTTTGTTTTAGGAGTAACTTGATTCTTTTAAAGTAACTTTTGGTATTCATACTTACAGTCTGAAAACTAACCTCTTCAACACTGTCAACTATCCATCAAATTCTGTTTGTTGTGATGTAGTTTAGAACCATTGCTCTCAGGACCTCCCCATTGATTGAGCTGAGCTGATTTTTTTCCACTGCACAGCCTGGGCTCCAAAACTTCCCTCATTCAAACCTGATACCCACAGTAGCGACTGAAAAACTCATGTCACTTATTTTTATTTGTACCTGGATGAGTTCCTTTTAAGGCATAAGTTTCTCAGGAGTTGTGTTCAACTTCCTCTGTGTTCAGTAATGAGGGAGTTCTGACACTGAGTTAGGAGACATCATCTCAACAAGATTCTAAGAAGATTAAGACATCCGATGATTTATTCACAATGTGAATTGCATCAAGTGGGTGCAGGAAAAATACTTAACTGAAAAGCATATGTATTTGTGCTCCCCTTTTAAGTGAGTATATAAAGATACGCCTCCATGTAAGTTCTAGCACAAAGACGGTGGGAATCTAGATGTGTGAACTCTTATTTCTATCTGGAAAAGATGACCTCAGAGTTTCAGTTTCTCCCACTGTAAATAATGTGATGACAAGAAGTATGGATAACACGCTGTCTTTCCCCCATATGGTATTTATACATTAACAATGGGGGCTATTCGGGATTCCTGCAAAATAATCTCAAAATCTGATCAGGGAAAGTCACATCAAGACCAAAAACTATCATTCACCATCCACCATGCTGCATATTTTGACTTGTTTTAAGGAGGTTTTAAAGCCTTTAGAGTAATAACAAGCAAAAGAGTTTAGATACTCTATGTATTATATTCCATTTAATTATAGCCTTTGCAAGAATCATATTGGAAACAGACTCTACTTTGGAGGAATGCTTTTTGACACTCAGAAGGACAAGTTTATAAGAAATCTTGAGTATGTAATCTCAGTTATGATGATATCTCATTTTATGGACACTCATGCTTACGAGTTAACACTGGAAGGTTTATCAAGCCTTTGAAATCAACATGAAAGAGAAAGGAAAACCTACTATAAATACACTGTGTATTTATATTTGTATATGTATATTTTAAACACACATATATGTATGCAAAAAAAACACATAATTCCATATGGAAAGGTCTTCAACATCAGTTTTCAAGTAACTTTCATCAATGAACTAAATCTCCTTTGAAAAAGCAAAGTAGAATCAGAAGACAAAGAAGATATTCAGATTTTGAAGTGTTCTTGAAACACCAATAAATCCAACTTTAAGAAAAAAAATGAATAATTTTATGGTTAACTTTAAAAATAATATTCTTTAAGTTTACACTCAGGGACTGAATAAAATAGACAATGGTGAGCTTTCATAAAAATTAATTGAAAGAGAAATTACAAGGAGCTCACATCTGTGCTATACACAATTTGTTTTCATTTCATTCAAATCATTTCAATTGGGGGGAATTTACTCTATATGTTATGTTTCATTTCCACACAAATCATAAAAAGACGCTGAGTGATGTATTTTCAAGAGTGTCTAATAATGTTTTATATTTTTTCCTTCAATCACAGAAAGAGGCATATTGCCAAGAAGACAAGAACTTACACATGGTGTCTGTAACTATTGCTCACCTGCTCAGGGGTAGGAAGTTTGTGGGCTACTGGGGAACAGTGGTTTGAAGAGTAATAATGTACCTATGGGTACATTGTGAGCAACATTTTCCGCTCATGGGACTGGTGGTGTGGTGAAAATCTAAGAACATTAAGCAAAATTCTTCTGGTTGGTTCCTGTATATACATACCTAAGTGACCAAGTATATAAAAGGAAATACTTTACCCATTAGAAGTAACTGTGCTTTGTAAATTATTTCCTCTACTTGAAATTAATATCTTTGTTATTGATCACTTTCCATTCCACTTTTAAGTAAGATTTATATTTCTTGAGGCAATGTGCTCACCTTCCCTGTAAAGAGGTCTACCCGAATTCATCAGGGTACATTAAGAGTGAGAGAACCTTCTGATCCACAATGCTCGAAGCTTATCAAGAAAAATGGTAGCAGAGAATCCTTCTAACACTCTCATTAATTCACTGTACTGTCATCAGAACTAAACTAACCAATTGCACTCTTCTCTCCATAGATTATGGTACCTATTCCAAGCCACTAAGTAATCTGCCGGTGGAGGTAAGAAGCAGCAGTCTTTAACTCCTGATGCTCACACAGATTGGCCGGACTTAACGGCCATGAATCTGACTCTCATATTTTGTGTCCTAATATTCTCAATATTACTACCTAGAGTAGAAGGAAAGAGGACGAAAGACAGCTTTATAATAAATGACAGGATAAGGTGAGGTTGAAATAGGTACCAAATAAAATTATGTAAATTATAATCATCACAATTTGTTATTTGAATTATACCCCAAAACTGAACCCATGTATTCAGAAAAGATCCAAAATTTAATTAACAGAAAGCCTAAGAAAGTCCTGTGCTCCAGATTTTACACTTAAAGGCCATTTAAACACTTAGGAAGCCAAGAAATGGACCTCTCTGACTTACTGAAATGGCAGCAGGCATGAATCAGCCTGAAGGGAGGTCCATGTGACATGGAGGAAAAACTCAGAGCCTCAGAGAACTCCTTATCCAGGCAGCATAACTCTGTCCTAGGCCAGGGAGGAGGAACCTTATTAGAGACTGAATCATGGAGTCGGAGCTCAGAGAGACATAGCTAGGAGGAAAGATTTCCACCTGAGGACTGCCAGCAAGTGCCAATCACTCAAATTCCTTTATCTCAACACTTCTTTTAAAAATTTATCAAGCCTCCTCAAAGAGAAATTTAACATGGGTTCTTTCTTAGCATTTACCATGTGCTTAGTTGCTCACTCATGTCCAGCTCTTTGTGACCCCATGGACTGCAGCATGCCAGGCTTCTCTGTCCATCACCAACTCCCCAGAGCTTGCTGAAACTCCTGTCCATTGAGTCAATGATGTCATCCAACCATCTCATCCTCTGTCGTCCCCTTCTCCTCCTGCCTTCAATCTTTCACAGCATCAGGGTCGTTTCTAAGGAGTAAGTTCTTCGCATCAGGTGCCCAAAGTATTGGAGCTTCAGCATCAGTCCTTCCAATGAATATTCAGGATTGATCTCCTTTAGGATTGACTGGTTTGATCTCCTTGCTGTCCGAGGTCACTCTCAAGAGTCTTCTCCAACACCACAGTTCAAAACATCAATTCTTCGGCTCTCAGTTGAGTCCAAGTCTCACATCCATACATGACTAAAGAAAAAAACCATAAGCTTTCACTAGACAGACATTTGTCGGCAAAGTAATGTCTCTGTTTTGTAATATGCTGTCTAGGCTGGTCATAGCTATTCTACCAAGGAGCAAGTGTCTTAATTTCATGGCTGCAGTCACCAACTGCAGTGCTTTTGGAGCCTAAAAAAATAGTCTGTCACTGTTTCCCTGTCTATTTGCCATGAAGTGACAGAAGCAGATACCATGATTTTAGTTTTTTGAATGTTAAGTTTTAAGCCAGTTTTTCCACTCTCCTCTTTCACTTTCATCAAGAGGCTCTTTTGTTCTTTGCTTTCTGCCATAAGAGTGGTATCATTGGCATATCTGAGGTTATGGATAATTCTGACAGCAATCTTGATTCCAGCTTGTGCTTCATCCAGCCTGGCATTTCACATGATATGCTCTGCATATAAGTTAAATAAGCAGGGTGACAATATACAGCCTTGACATATTCCTTTCCCAATTTGAAACCAGTCTTTTGTTATATTTCCAGGTCTAACTGTTGCTTCTTCACCAGCATACAGATTTCTCAGGAGGCAGGTCAGGCGGTCTGGTAGTCCCATCTCCTGTAGAATTTTCCAGTTTGTCGTGATCCACACAATCAAAGGCTTTGGCATAGTCAATGAAGCAGAAGTAGATGTTTTTCTAGAATTCTCTTGCTTTTTCAATGATCCAACAGATGTTGGCAATATGATCTCTGGTTCCTCTGCCTTTTCTAAATCCAGCTTCAACATCTGGAAGTTCATGGTTCATGTACTGCTGAAGCCTGGCTTGGAGAATTTTGAGCATAACTTTGCTAGCATGTGAGATGAGTGCAATTGTGCAGTAGTTTGAACATTCTTTGGCATTGCCTTTCTTTGGGACTAGAATGAAACTGACTTTTTTTCAGTCCTGTGGTCACTGCTGAGTTTTCCAAATTTGCTGGCACATTGAGTACAGCACTTTAACAGTATCATCTTTAGGGATTAAGCTCTATAGCACCTGTGAGTTTGAAATGCCTACTTTTTAATGAATTTTTCAATCACCATTTTAATTAAAATTACTTTGAGGATGGATATTCAATTATATTAAAGTAATTTTTGGCATTTAAAGAGTTGATCTAATGTTCTCACTGGAGAACAAATGCAGTAAATATAGTAAATAATACAGTAAAATCATAAGAAACATTGTATAATATCCAACTAGACATGCATTCCCAGAACAAACCCTTGGTAATGGATGTTTGGTATTACCACACTCCCCTTTCCTTGAAAGACCTCTCCCCCATTCCATGTTATTTTAACTGTTGCCAGTAGAGAAGGACACAGAGACAAAGCCTAGAATACAATTAGGTGGGCCTTTGACTGTGTGGATCACAATAAACTGCAGAAAGTTCTTCAAGAGATGGGAATACCAGACCACCTGACCTGCCTCATGAGAAACCTGTATGCAGGTCAGGAAGCAACGGTTAGAACTGGACATGGAACAACAGACTGGTTCAAATAGGAAAAGGAGTACGTCAAGGCTGTATATTGTCATCCTGCTTATTTAACTTCTATGCAGAGTACATCAGGAGAAACACCGGACTGGAAGAAACACAAGCTGGAATCAAGATTTCCGGGAGAAATATCAATAACCTCAGATATGCAGATGACACCACCCTTATGGCAGAAAGTGAAGAGGAACTAAAAAGCCTCTTGATGAAAGTGAAAGAGGAGAGTGAAAAGGTTGGCTTAAAGCTCAATATTCAGAAAACGAAGATCATCGTATCTGGTCACTTCACTTCATGGGAAATAGATGGGGAAACAGTGGAAACAGTGTCAGACTTTATTTTGGGGGCTCCAAAATCACTGCAGATGGTGATTGCAGCCATGAAATTAAAAGACGCTTACTCCTTGGAAGAAAAGTTATGACCAACCTAGATAGTATATTCCAAAGCAGAGACATTACTTTGCCAACAAGGTCCGTCTAGTCAAGGCTATGGTTTTTCCTGTGGTCATGTAGGGATGTGAGAGTTGGACTGTGAAAAAAGCTGAGCACCGAAGAATTGATGCTTTTGAAGTGTGGTGTTGGAGAAGACTCTTGAGAGTCCCTTGGACTGCAAGGAGATCCAATCAGTCCATCCTAAAGGAGATCAGCCCTGGATGTTCTTTGGAAGGAATGATGCTAACGCTGAAACTCCAGTACTTTGGCCATCTCATGTGAAGAGTTGACTCACTGGAATAGACTCTGATGCTAGGAGGGATTAGGGGCAGGAGGAAAAGGAGACAACAGAGGATGAGATGGTTGGATGGAATCACTGACTTGATGGACATGAGTTTGAGTGAACTCCAGGAGATGCTGATGGACAGGGAGGCTTGGCGTGCTGTGATTCATGGGTCACAGTCAGATACAACTGAGTGACTGAGTGAAAGATTTAAAGAATTCCTCTGTGATAGCACACAGTTCAAATCTTTTCAAGGATTTTTTAAAATATTCTCATCATTTTCAGGATTATTTGTCTAGTCAGTTTAAACTTTCTAGGAAAATACAAATAAAACTAAGAAAAAGTTTTTAATCTAAGTTTTATATAAATCTCCATTTTGGGGTAGATTCTTGTTATCTTCTCTAAGTGTAGGTGGTTTACATTTCTCTTTCCTAATTAGGTATTTAGGCATTCTTTTCCTTGATTAGATGAGCTAATGACTTAATGATACTAAGATCCAATTGTTTCATTATAAAAATGATTATGTATAATACTATTTTTCTTCTAATTTATCCTAAGCTTAATTTGTTCTTAATCACTTTCTTTGACCTGCATGGTTAATTCTTTGATTGATATTTAATTTCCTCTCCTGAGAATCATCTTGACAACTCCGCCCCCATAAAACCTAGTTCCACCCATATTCCACTAGCTCTTTTCTAACTTTTTCTTTAGAAAATTGATCCTTTCAGCTGGTATAGTTAATGCTCTCCTCACTATTTTTTTTCCTGTGGTTAGTCAGAAAGAACATTTCTTAATTCTTTCAGAAAATCATTCAGCCAGGCACCAACCTTAACAGAAACACAGATGGATCAAATAGGCCACCTTGGATTCAAACCCTGCACAATCCGGAAAATAGCTCCAAGAAATATACAAATAATTCTGTCCAAGTAGAAGCCAATTTAGGACTTAGGAAGGAAAGCTAAGACTCTTGCTAAAATATCTTACATCACTTCACTTTGGGTACTAGGTTTAATCCTACAAATTTATTGAATTAAATGTCCATTAATCTGTCTTTAATACTGAAATTGCCAAAATGCCTCAGTCTGTTAATGGAAAAAATTACACCAACACATTGAACAGAAAACCAAGGATCTGTTCAAGGGAAAATTGTTTTTGTAAGAATTAAATATGAAGTATTCGACCATTTCTAAGAGGCATTACAAAATCAAGGAAAAAAAACTTTAAAGCAGTTTTAGCTTCTATGAAAGAATATTTATAATAGCTATAGTTTTCCCAATAAAATTCTGCAGGAGACAGGTCTCTAATGTAATTGTATGGCTCCCCGCAAGTTCCAAGGAAAAAACAAAATGCTTCAAGGTTTTGTACTATTGTCTGTACCCTGATATAATTATCAAAACCATAAGAGTTTTCACTCAGTTGAGTTGGGATTGCTAAACCACAGGGTTTTGTAATATATTCAGATGATTTCCAAAGAAGCATTTCCAGGATATTATGTCATTAATACAAGGGGTAAAGTGTCCCCAGAAGGCCTCTGACAAGACAGATCATAACTTCTTCAGAGAGCCATTCTAGTCTAATCTGCTGGTGATCCTGAGATTGTACGCCTGCGCCTAAGGATGGGCAGCCTGAGAGAAGGGCCAGGACTGAACTGAATTTCTTTTGTCATGACACCAAGAGGAGTTCATCTGTTCTTGCTTTCTGTTTTAAATAAAGGAGAGGAAATTATTCAGCTCTGGACAAACTTCTACCCACTCCTAAACTCCTCTGTGATTACTGCTGAACAAAAAATTCATCCTCCCTTTCACAGAACGAGACCACTGTCTCCTGTTCTGGGGCATTCAACAGCTGCTGTCTGCTGTGCCAAGGAGAGGGCTGCCATTCAGAGATTAACTGAAGTAATTTCTCTAGAAACAGAAGAACTTATTTGGCGAAGTCGGACTGCAAGGGTCAGATAAACTTGGTAAAATCATACCCAGCCTTCATTTACTTACAATAGAATCTCAGAAATCTTCCAACCCAGGGTGCATCTTGGTAATATTTCCAAGGCGCATTTTCCATAGTATATTTGATTTGAGGTTACTATTCTCGTTTTAGATATAAGAAATCATAACTCCAAAAATAAATAAATGACTCAAAGTCACTATTAGTTTCAAGACCAGTAGTAGGCCTGCAAGTATCAAAGCACATGCCTTTTCAATAGCATCTAAATGATGGAGCTACACAGATGAGGAGCAACTAGAAAAGAAATCAGCAAGTACAGTCTTTTCTCAATTAGCTCAGAGAACACAGGTCTTAGGTTCATTTCCTTTCCTCTCCATCTTTCAATTCAAAACTCTTTCTCTCAGCCCCAGGTTCTTCTGTACAAAGGATATCATTACAAAACATTTTCTTTTTCTAGTTTCTTATTTAAATATGAGTCTATGTGAAGAATAACAAATGATAGCATTTATTGAATGCTTAGTGTGTTAGGCATTGTTGTAATCACTTTGTATTTATTATCTACTAGGTTGGTGACTGCAGCCGTGAAATTAAAAGACGCTTACTCCTTGGAAGAAAAGTTATGACCAACCTAGATAGTATATTCAAAAGCAGAGACATTACTTTGCTGACTAAGGTCCGTCTAGTCAAGGCTATGGTTTTTCCAGTGGTCATGTATGGATGTGAGAGTTGGACTGTGAAGAAGGCTGAGCACCGAAGAATTGATGCTTTTGAACTGTGGTGTTGGAGAAGACTCTTGAGAGTCCCTTGGACTGCAAGGAAATCAGCCCTGGGATTTCTTTGGAAGCAATGATGCTAAAGCTGAAACTCCAGTACTTTGGCCACCTCATGCGAAAAGTTGACTCATTGGAAAAGACTCTGATGCTGGGAGGGATTGGGGGCAGGAGGAGAAGGGGACGACCGAGGATGAGATGGCTGGATGGCATCATGGATTCGATGGACATGAGTCTGAGTGAACTCTTGAGAGATGGTGACGGACAGGGGAGGCCTGGCGTGCTGTGATTCATGGGGTCGCAAAGAGTCGGACTCGATTGAGCGACTGAACTGAACTGAGGTTGACCAAAAAGTTCATTCAGGTTTTTCCATACGACGGTATAGAAAAACCCAAATGAACTTTTTGGCCAACCCAATATTTTAATTTCCCCAACAGCCCTAAGTGACACAGTAAGCCCCATGTGAAAGGATAGAGAATCAGGGCAGAAAAGATGCCTTAAGAAGCTCACAAAGATGGGAGGTGCTAATGTTGAGATTTGAACTGACAGATTCAATGGTGGTTCCACTATTTTTTTCAGCTCTGGGGTTTATGGCAGGGCAGGAGGGGCAGGGTACATTTAGGAATAAAAGAAGGACAGGAAGGGAGGGAGAGATTAGAGAGAGTTAAAGAAGAAGGACAAAGCCAAGTACAGACCAGAGGAGTAGCACTACCTAATTTAACAGTTTATATTATAAATTTATATTGTTAACAATAACAAAGAGACTGTTGGAGAGTTTGGAAGATTAGATTTTTAAAGCTAGTTTTTGTTGTTGTTGTTACTTCAACATAATTGTTTTTTGTTTTTTTAATTTCTCTGTGTTACTCTGGTATTCAAATATAGGAACCACCAGGACTCAGAGTCTATCAAAATACAATCAACTAGCCATTACCTAAAAGATAGTAGGGGCTTGTCAAAACCCCCTTTTAGAAAGAACAAGTTTTGCCTCAAATATGGAGTTAGTTTGTATAAGTGATAAAAAGAATTAATTACCACCATCTACCAAAAAAAAAAAAAAAGAAACCAGAAACAATGGGAAAACTGTGTTTTGAAAACTTGGCAGCTGAAACCATAAAGATACACTCTTCCTTGCTTCGGAGAAGGCAACCTCCTTATTCAATGTAATTATTTGTACTTAGATGCATGAAATACCCATCAGTCTCACTTGATCTGTTTCAGAAGTAAAGGGCAAGGCCAGAGCGAGGCTGACAGCACAATGGTCTTGTCTAGCAGCAGCCAGGACTGAGAGTCCAAGCGATTAGAAAATCAGCATGAATACTAAAAGTTAAGGTGCAAGAGGTCCTAGACCAAAGTGGTTAATATGATGGGAGACTCAAACAGCTACTTGTAACCTAGATGCCAGCTTGTTTTCTGACCAGAAGGTTCTTGCAATCCCTCTGACTTGCCTGCCCTTCTCATTTCTAGCTTCAAGACTCGACTCTATAGATATTTACATCAATACTCCTCTCTTTAAACTTGTGGCTTCTTTCACCCCTCTCCCACTCTGCATCAGATGTAGACAACTTAGTTCTCACACACATCAACACACACAGATGCCAAAAGCATTTCTATGTAGTACACATTGCTAAAGGCTTGGGCAAACAGGTAGGTTTATTTCCTAGCAACTAAAATAAAACCTACAAGTTCTCCAGCCACCTCACCATGTTGTCATCTACTTTCCCCTTATTCCCAGTCCCTTCACCAAAACTCTCCCCCACACCCTCATCCTTCCAAATCCCTGCTTAATTTGCATGAACAGCAGATTAGCAATCATACTATCTGCAATTTACATGCCAAGGGACTCGAGGTTATTTTGGAATTTGTATTTTCTAAACAAAGACAGACCCCCACCTAGTGTTGAGACTAACACTAGGTGGGGTTCTGTTACCTTCACCATCAGTTTTACTTACTGAGGGTCAGGAAGATCCCCTGGAGGAGGAAATGGCAACCCACTCTAGTATTCTTACCTGGACAGTTCTATGGGCAGAGGAACCTGGTGGGCTACAGTCCATGGGATTGCAAAGAGTCGGACACAACTAAGCACGCATCCACACAAGGTCAAGTTGTCTCCTGATTTTTCCTCTCATTTGCTAAATCATCTTCTCTCTGACCCCCAAATGTCAGAAGGACACCAAGGTTCAGTATTTTGACTTAATTTTCTATTTATACTCTATTCCAGTATTTCTTATGAAGTCTCAGGACTTTAAATGACAAATATAACATTTGGGAGTCAATAGTTCATCTCCAGATTTCATCTTTTCATGACGACTGATTTCTATCCCCAGTGATGTCCCCTGCATCTCTCCTGGATGTCAAGTGAAGTGAAGTCGCTCAGTCGTGTCTAACTCTTTGCGACCCTGTAGACTGTAGCCCACCAGGCTCCTCCGTCCATGGGATTCTCCAGGCAAGAATACTAGAGTGGGTTGCTATTTCCTTCTCCAAGGGATCTTCCCACCCAGGGATCGAACCCAGGTCTCCTGCACTGCAGGCAGACGCTTTAACGCTGAGCCACCATTGCTTTATAATATTGTGTTAGTTTCTGCTATAAAAAAATCAACCATATGTATACATATACCCCCTCCCTTTACAGCCTCCCTCCCACTCCCCAAACCCTCCCCTCTAAGCTGTCACAGCGCACCGAGCTGAGCTCTGTGCTCTACAGCAGCTTTCTGCTAGCCATCTATTGTACACACGGGAATATATATATATATATCAACGCTACTCTCTCAATTTGTCCCACTCTCCTTCCCCTGCTGTGTCCTCAAGTCCATTCTCAATGTCTGCATCTCTACTTCTGTCCTGCAAATTGGTTTATCAGTCCCCAAAACAGTGGTTAGATGCTACAAAGGAGCTGGAAATGCCTTAACCATATGTGTGTTGTCAGGCCAAGGGCTTTGTGCATCTCTGTCAAGGGAGTACTAACCTTTTCTCCTTTCATATAACACCAAAACAGTATTCTGGACTGTATTTCCCCAACCTAATTTTGGACTTCCCTGGTGGCTCAGCATTTACCATCTGCCAGTGCAGGACCCACAAGAGACATGGGTTCCATCCCTGAGTGGGGAAGATCCCCTGGAGAAGGAAATGGTAACCCACTCCAGTATTCTTGCCTGGGAAATATCATGAAGAGAGGAGCCTGGCAGGCTACAGTCCATGGGGTCGCAAGAGCTGGACACGGCTTAGTGACTAAACAACAATAACCTTAATTCTACCCCCAAGGTTATCCATTCCAGTAAATAGAACCATCATGCAGTCAGTGGGTCAGATGAAAGCATGAAAGTCCTATTTAACAGCTCTTTTCTTTCCAAATTTGATCCCACCTGCCAGAAAAATCAGTGGATTCTGCCATCAAAACTGTCAATCTGATCACTTATCCCTACCTCCACCACTAAATTAATCATTATCACTGACCTGCATATTTTAATCGCCTCCTAACTGCTCTCTTTCCTCCATACAGTTTTTCCCCCTCCATACAGTTTAATCTCTACACAGAAGCAGAGTGATTCTTTCAAAATATAAATGAACACGTGCCACTTTTCCTCAAAACCCTGCAACAGCCTCCCTCTGTGCATGTGTGTGTTCTCAGTCGCTTCAGTCCTGTCCAACTCTGGGACTCTGTGGACTGCTAGAGCCCACGAGGCTCCTCCATCTATGGAATTCTCCAGGCAAGAACAGTGGAGTAGGTTGCTATTCCCTTCTCCAGGGGATCTTGCTGACCCAAGGATGGAACCTAGATCTCCTGTGTCTCCTGCACTGGCAGGTGGATTCTTTACCACTGAGGCACCAGGGAACCTGGCATCCCTCTACACAGACTGAAATCCCAAGTCCTTGCTGTCTCTCATGCCCTACTTTCTGCGTACTCCTCTGACTTTGAAGATCATTCTCCACAGTTTCTCTTATTTCTGCATGTCTTTGCATGTAAGGCACAAATTGCGTTCCAGACTATATTTAAGGCGCTTATATAGCAAAGAGCCTTAAAGTTAGAGTGCCTCCCTGTGGAGCAAAGGGTAGGCATACTTACTTCCCATTATAAAAGATTTGGGTTCCATGAACTCAGGGTTCTTCACCTATAACACAACCCATTGAATGAGTATCACCTTTTTTGTGTTACTATATATAAATAGCACCAAAAAATGTTGCCGTCCTAGCTAATGGTAACTGTCCTTTGTCTCTGCTTCAGGATTATTATATCTTCAACTAGCATCCACCCAACTGTGGCAAACTAATTTAGTATCTTGTAACACAAAGAAAATATGACTCATTAATTTTAAATCCATAACCTAACCACCCAGTCCATAACCTAGCCACTCTACTCAAAGGCTTAAATTAAAGTGAATAATAATAGTGGATATACTACTATCAACTCTCCAGGGGTAAAAGAGAATACAATAATACTTGTATGCCAATAAGTTAGAAACTATATAAAACAGACAAATTCCTAGAAACATACCAATTGCTAAAGCCAATTCAAGAAGAGAGGAAATTTGAATACACCCAAGCAAGTAGAGGGACGGAGTCAAATCATAAACTTCCAACAAGAACAACAAAAATGTCACTCTTAAAGGAAATTTCAGTGTAACTCTTCAAAGCTGAAGTAAGCACCAGATTCTTAAACATGACACCTAAAGCAAAAGAAACTAGTGGATAAAAAAAAAAGCAGACGTCAGAATTAAAATTTTTATACAAAGAACATTATCAAAAAAGTATTATTTACAAATGGTATTTGACTGAAATCTAGAACTCATGGGCAAAGGATTTGAATAAAATACATAATAGCCAATAAGGTGTGAAAAGTACTCAGAATCATTAGGCATCAGGGAGATTTTTTTAAAAAGCAACACTGAGATAACACTCCATATACCCACTGCTACTGCTAAGTCGTTTCAGTCATGTCTGACTCTGTGCGACCCCATAGACGGCAGCCCACAAGGCTCTCCCATCTTTGGGATTCTCCAGGCAAGAACACTGGAGTGGGTTGCCATTTCCTTCTCCAATGCATGCAAGTGAAAAGTGAAAGTGAAGACACTCAGTCGTGTCCGACTCTTAGTGACCCCATGGACTGCAGCCTACCAGGCTCCTCCATCTATGGGATTTTCCAGGCAAGAGTACTGGAGTGGGGTGCCATTATCTTCTCTGCCATATACCGACTAAATGACTATAATTTTTAAAAGTTTCAAAATAAAACTTGTTGAAAGGATACAATGAAATTATAATCTTAATGTTGGCAAAAATGTGTACTAGAACAGACACTTGACATCAATTTCACATTTCTTCAAAAAATTAAAGTTATAATCCCAGAAGTGCTATTCCCATGTATATACCTATATACCCAAAAGATTTAAAAACACAATGAGGTATCACCTGATACCCATCAGAACAGCCATCATTAAAAAGTCTACAAACAATAAATACTGGAGAAGGTGTGGAAAAAGGGAATCCTCCTACACTGTTGGTGGGAATATAAACTGGTGCAACCACTATGGAAAACACTATGGAGATTTCTTAAAACACAGAAAATAGAGCTACCCTATAATCCTACAATCCCACTGTTGGGCATATACCTGGACCAAAATCATAATTCAAAAAGATACATGTACTTCTAAGCTCATATCAGCTAGGGTAAATAACCCTAGCCAAGACCTGAAAAAGACCTAAATGTCTATCAACAGAGGAATGGGTAAAGAAGATGGGGTACATATACACAACGGGATACTATTCAGCCATAAAAAGAACAGAATAATGACATTTGCAGCAATAAGGATGGACTTAGAGATTATCATATTAAGTCAGCTAGAGAAAGACATATCATATATCAGTTACACGTGGAATCTAAAATCATACAGATGAACTTAGTTACAAAACAAAAGTGGACTCACAGACATTAAGAAAACAAACTTATGGTTACCAAGGGGAAGCACTGGGCTGCTGCTGCTAAGTTGCTTCAGTCATGTCCGACTCTGTGTGACCCCATAGACGGCAGCCCACCAGGCTCCCCCGCCCCTGGGATTCTCCAGGCAAGAACGCTGGAGTGGGTTGCCATTTCCTTCTCCAATGTATGAAAGTGAAAAGTGAAAGTGAAGTCGCTCAGTTGTGTCTGACCCTTAGCGACCCCATGGACTGCAGCCCACCAGGCTCCTCCATCCATGGGATTTTCCAGGCAAGAGTACTGGAGTGGGGTGCCATTGCTGGGGTGGGATAACTTAAAAGGTTGGTATTAACATACAAACAATACTATATATAAAATAGATAACCAGTACCTTCTATAACCTTCCTTATAGAACTCTACTCAATATTTTGTAATAATCTATATGGGAAAAGAATCTGAGAAAGAATGGATATATGTACAACTGACTTGCTTTTCTGTTCACCTGAAACTAACCACAACATTATATATCAACTATATCACAATAAAAAATAAAAATTCATTAAAAATAGATGTTCATACAAGAAAGTATATAAGAATGTTCATAGCAGCATTATTGATAATAGTCAAACATTGGAAATAGTCTATTATAGAAAAATAGACAATATGTTGTACATTTAGTGGAATGCTATACAGCCATAAAGAGGAATTAAGTAATGACGTGTGTTACAACGTGGAGGCACCCTAAAAGAATATTATGCTAAGTGACAGCAGACATAAAATCCATCTGTAGTATGATTTCATTAATATGGAGTGTCCGGTAGAATACGAAATCCAAAGAGATTAGCAGTTGACAGGAGATGAGATCTGTGATTTGAAGGTGATGAGATGTACTAGAGTTAAAAAGTGATGTTTATGCAATATTAAAATAAAAAGCCAGCTTAATATTATAATTTTATTATATGTATTAAATATTTATTTAAATAAAAACAAGATAAAACTAATAAAACTAACTTTTAAAAGGATATGACTTTCAATATATTATAAATTAAATATAAATAATTATAAATATAAGATTATATTTTATCCCCAGTACCTAGCACGATGCCCAGCATCTAGTATGTACACAAATATAAATTGATAAATAAATCAAAGATATCAAATCCAAAGAAACCGATTAATTTAGATCAAATTGTACACATACTGAAGTTCTACATGCCAAAAAAATCAGTCCTAGGAGACTAGATTAGACGGGAAGAATCCAGTGGTGTGCTAGTAAATGTCTGACAGTCTTCTCTAAGGGGAGAGCCCGGTTTGTAAATACTCTCAGCTTGGCTGGTCTCAAGCTACCTGCCATCACTGAACATGGCAATATGAGATTTGCACATCATCGGCTTCTGTGGGCTCGGACAAGCCAGCTCCAACACACCACGGGGAAAACTCCAAGTCAGGGAGTAGAGACAGAAGCACTGGTGAGCAGTGTTTAGAGAGCTTATTTCCTGGGACTGAGGCGCTTTGCTGTCTACAGTTATGAACTATAATGAAAAAAATATTAGACTCCTACAAGCATGTAGTGTTCTTGATTGAGACCGAGTACTTCCTCACAAAGAGGGGGTGGGAGAAAAAGAACAGCCACTACCTTTGGTCACTGCGTCTTTGATCCACATAGGCACCTGCTGGCCGACACCTACAGACACAGCACAGTCAATACAGATTACAGCTCCGCTTTCAGAAACACAGACTCACTTGCAGGAACACTGTGAAAGCAACTCAGGTCTCAGGGCACAAGTGAAATTTCTTTGTGTGTTAAATTAATTTTATACTGTCCATCCTGAGCCAGAGGATTCAGCCTGCCTGTTCCACATCTGCCTGTTTATGGCTCCGAGTGGTTAGGCTTCCAGATGACCATCTGAACTGACTTGGAGAAAACAGTCTAAATGCCCATGTAACATCTTCTGAATGTGTTAAATTTAAGAGAATGTGTTAGTTTTAGAGGCTTCCCTGGTGGCTCAGTCTCATAAAGGTCGCCAGAATCTATCAAACCTGAGCAGGGAACTCTTTGGCACAGGGTGGAAGGGTAACCAATGTATCCCACACTTACTGAATGAATCAATGGTCTGGGCAGTGGAGGCACACCTATAAGCACAGTATATGACATGCAACTTATAAAGTGATTAAGATATCAATATAAAAGCCCTCAGAGCCTCCAACACACAAACACGGAACCTTGCTCAAGCATATTTATCATGAATTCAGCCCACTGGTGAGCATCAAGATAAAAGTTCCTAATACAGCTGCTGCTGCTAAGCCGCTTCAGTCGTGTCCGACTCTGTGCGACCCCATAGACGGCAGCCCACCAGGCTCACGTGTCCCTGGGATTCTCCAGGCAAGAATAATGGAGTGGGTTGCCATTTCCTTCTCCAATTCCTAATACAGCACCCCCCTCCCAAAAAAAGACCACTGTACAGGAAACAAGCATCTTCTCCCCATATGCATCTCACCACCTCCTCCACCTCCACACACAAGGAAAGGTGGAAACCAAAACAAAGCTTTTCATTAATAATTCACATTCTTAGAAAACCTCAAGCACTGCAGCAAAACTCTCTCCTCTAGTCATTAATGGACTAAACAAACTTGACAACTGGATAAGAAGGGAAGGACAATGACAAGCCACAAGACATGTTAATTAATGGCATGCCTTTCTAAGAATGTATTGCTTTTCTGCATCAGCATCTTAAATAATTGAGCAACCTCTGGAGGCAATCTTTGGAGCCTCTTTTTTAACAGCAACAATGTTTAAAACAATTAGAATGAGCATCTCTAGTCAGTGGAATGGTGTGAATATAGACTTTGAAGCCACAAATTAATAGTGTTTCAACCCCAGAGCTGCAACTAAGTGGATGGAATTTCCTGACCCAACTGTGCAGAAAGACAAATCTTGCTTATCTATAAGTATTCAGAACCACATTCCACCAAAAAAAAAAAAAAAAAAATAATTAGTATTCCTCAAAGATAACTTGGGTTTTTAAAAGTTTTGAAAATGCTCCATGCTGAATTTTCTTTTTAGAGATGGAGGGTATTAAGTCTGAGAAACTGTACAGAATTAAGAGTCTAACTCTGTTTATTTCATCATTAACCAAACTCATTTTTCTAAGCATATGGCTATATCTAAAGGTAGACTAGCATTTCTCAGAATACAGTCTGAAGGCATTCACAGTAGCAGGTTTTTCTATCCAAAATGTACTTTAAATGTAGCTTCCCCACGTTTATGCCTAAGGGAATCCAGTAAAATACTCAACCAAAGAGTAATCCCAATTCTCTAAAAAGGCTCATAGGAAATAAAATGGCCACAGGGACAAATTTTAGTTATGCTTGTGTGTGTACCACGTGGGCAGTGACCACGGAAATGGCCCATCATAAAATGAAGAACCAGTATAGTAATGTATAATATTAACTGCTGTCATGGACTGGAGTCAAGCTTGCCAAACTTAGATTGCATTTTCATTTCGATTATATAGTATAATGTATATTTATGTATGTATACTCTTGAGAGTCCCTTGGACTGCAAGGAGATCCAACCAGTCCATTCTGAAGGAGATCAGCCCTGGGATTTCTTTGGAGGGAATGATGCTGAGAAGCTGAAACTCCAGTATTTTGGCCACCTCATGCGAAGAGTTGACTCATTGGAAAAGACTCTGATGCTGGGAGGGATTGGGGGCAGGGGGAGATGGGGATGACCAAGGATGAGATGGCTGGATGGCATCACTGACTCGATGGATGTGAGTCTGAGTGAACTCCGGGGAGTTGGTGATGGACAGGGAGGCCTGGCGTGCTGCAATTCATGGGGTCGCAAAGAGTCAGACACGACTGAGCGACTGAACTGAACTGATACACATAGGCACAGAAACACCTTTTTAATTGACCAATAATAATAATTTCCTAAGAACTGGGCCACCCAAAAGCATACCATTCTAGTTAATTGAACAAAAACCTATTAGTTGCACCTAAGGGGTGCTAAACAATATTAAGACAATGTGGGGTGCTTAACAGTATTAAGACAATGTGTAACAGGGAGATTTTTAAATTATAACTCCTACCGAAAGTTAACCTCCTTGAAGAACACGCTTTTTTTCTTTTACCTTTGTGTACTAAAATGAACACATGAGGATGAAGAGGTCACAGACAGGAGAGGACATCAGGTAAGAGGAGAGGTTTTGAGATCAGATAAGTAGCCAAACGTATTCTTGTAGCTTAACCAACAAAGTAAACCACCACCACTTTACAAGAGTAAAACTCTGGCAAAGGCTGTACTCAAAATAAACAAATGCAAAAAATGAAGCAAGTCACATTTCTCCAAGTGTGGTCCATGAACTACATGCATTTAAATGATCTAGGCATATCTGTTAAAAACACAGCTATTTGGACCCCCTCCCAGACTTATTAAATCTGCATTTCTGCAAGTGGGTCCATGAAGCTGAAATTGTTTTCTTTTTTTTTTTTTTAAATCAAGATCTCTAGATAATTCCAAGGAACATCATCACTTGAGACTCACCAAACTACCGGGGAGGCAGTAATAAAAATCGACATCATCTTATGGAGCAGCATAGAGCAACAATGACCTCAGGCACAGAAATGGAACCCAAAGCTCAGAAAAGAAGGAAAGAGGTACAGATTATATACAGAACAACAGCAACTATGTTTTTGCCACCTTAAGAAATATGAAGGCTTTTCATAAGGAAAATCTGAAGTTGATGTATATCCATTACTACACATGTGCGAGTGTTTATATATGTATATATGAAATGTTAATTAAATATGTACTATACTAATGTTGGAGAAGGAAATGGCAACCCACTCCAGTAATCTTGCCTGGAGAATCCCAGGGACGGAGGAGCCTGGTGGGCTGCCATCTGTGGGGTCGCACAGAGTCGGACACGACTGAAGTGACTTAGCAGCAGCAGCAGCATACTAATGTTATAAAGAAAAACATAAAGCTGAGTGCCAAAGAATTGATGCTTTTAAACTATGGTGTTGGAGAAGACTCTTGAGAGTCCCTTGGACTACAAGGGGACCAAACCAGTCAATCCTGTAGGAAAACAGTCCTGAATATTCATCGAAGGACTGATGCTGAAGCTCCAGTTCTTTTGCCACCTGATGTGAAGTACTGACTCCTTAGAAAAGACCCTGATGCTGGTAAAGATTGAAGGCAGGAGGAGAAGGGGATGACAGAGGATGAGATGGCTGGATAGCATCACTGACTCGATGGACATGAGTTTGAGCAAGCTCCAAGAGTTGGTGATGGACAGGGAAGCCTGGTGTGCTGCAGTCTATGTGGTTGCAAAGAGTTGGACACAACTGAGAGACTAAACTGAACTGTGTGATGTAGATGCCCAGACTGAAGGCCCAAATGAGAATCAAGTGCTCTCTTTACCTCCTAGAAGGGGCTTGCTGTGCAAAGGATTGGGGCAAACAGCAGTGTTACCTGGTATAAGCTGGAACTCAAGAAGAGAAGTCAGAGAGGCATAGGTCTCCCTGCAGAGAGGGGGACCCGGACTAGTAGGCCTGGGCTCACATGGGGCCAAACTAGAGGAATGCTTTCCCTTCCCCTAAGACAAATTTGAGAGCAGTCTTGCAAGTGGCAGTCAGTCACCTGAGCTGGGCACCTGCATTTCAGGGAAGGCCAGGTGCTGCCACTTGGTGTGAAGCTGAGTTTAGCTACACCCCTTTCTTGCATGGAGGAGAAGCTACCTGTCCAATAGAAAGCCAAGTTGAAGTGTAGGACCCCTCCCTGGGGCAAGCCTCTGTTCCCAGCTAACCCATGACTTGACATGCAAAAGACCATGCCTACTCCATTGGTCACTCTTTCCAAAGGCAGAGTCCAATAAACTCACAGAATGCCAACTAAACAAAAAAGAATCCTATCTCAAGGTTAGAGACCTGTTCAGAATCATACACACCTGGGCTCACACACCTGCAACTCCTTTCATGATTTATCTTCATAATATGTAATAACTTATCATTCCCAGGGCTTCCCTGCTAGCTGAGCTGGTAAAGAATCCACCTGCAATGCAGGAGACCCCCGTTCGATGCCTGGGTCTGGAAAACCCACTGGAGAAAGGATAGGCTACCTATACCAGTATTCTTGGGCTTCCCTGGCGGCTCAGCTGATAAAGAATCTGCCTGCAATTTGGATGCCTCTGGGTTCAATCCTTGGATTGGGAAGATCCCCTGGAGAAGGGAACAGCCACCCACTCCAGTATTCTGGCCTGGCGAATTCCATGGACTAGAGTCCATGGGGTTGCAAAGAGTTAGACACAACTCAGCGACTTTTTATCTTTCCAAAATTCGCCACTTTTTTCTTGGGTTTTCAATAAGTTAGGTTAACTGCAAGGGCTATACTTGGTTGTCCAAGTTCAAGAGGTGGTGACAGCATTCCATCAATAGGAAAAAGAATAACCCCAAGGTCATAAGACAAAAATGAGTCTTGTACACTATACTTCAGTGCACCCCTCCTCAAGGCTGCAGGCAAATGACTGTGCCAGATCCTATTACTCAGTGTTCTCATCTGGAAATGGGGAGGATGGGGTGTGTGATAAGCATTAATTAATGTCTGTGAAGCATTTTTGAGATCCACTGATGAAAGGGTATAGAGTATTATTTTTCGCAGCATGGGCAAACAAACACTTGGTACAAATCCAGCTAAATCATGCTGAGTTAATTACCTGTAAGACTTGAAACTGTTGCTTCAAATCTATGTTGCACTTTCCAGCCCTACGCAGGTTAGCACCTGTTGTGTCTTACTCTGAATCACCAAGAGAAGCAGGCAGACATATTGGGTCAAAGGGTCTGAGTGTGGTTCATGCAGACTCCTGTTTGCCAGAGAGAATTCTTTGAGTAGCAACAATAACAAACAAAAAAATTTTAATGTGCAATTCATTTGGAGTTACAAAGGCAACCTTCAGCGACCATTAGTAAGTCTACTAGTTCAAATAATGAGTGAAACTGAAGATGTCAAAATACCTTATTTTACTTATCCCCTTTGGGGGATAAGTAAATAATTTCAAAACAGTCTTATTATGCTGTTAACTTAAAAACATTCCTTAGAAGTCCCAGACCAGCTAGCCATTTGATTCAACAAACATAACATCCCGAGTCAAGCTGACTTGTATTTCACTTTCTAAGAGAAACTAAAGTGACATATTGCAGCCTCAGAGTAAGGCTATTTAAATATCATTTTGTGAGCCAGTGGACAAACAATACTTGAGTTCAGGCAGTGCAAAGAAAACTCAAAAGAAAAACAAGTCAGGTTAGAGGGACTAGAAGGGTAGCAGTTATCCTTCAAAACTTAAAGCAAGTAGCAAGCAGTTAACCCTCCAGCTAAATTTGGTTGAAAGCACAATTCAAGACTAAAATATTGAATCAAAAACACTTACCAGCTCAAGAACTTCAGTTTTGTTTTACAGAAGGTGAGCAGGTAACTCTTCAAGTCCTTTTAGGGTCAGAGAAAGTTGGTTTTGACCTAAGATGATGGGAGAGAATGCTTACAGAGAAAGGCCCAAGCATTTTAGCAAAGGGCGAGGCATGGTTAGAAAGCCTGAAGATCTGGATGCAAAATCAGCATCATCTGAAACTTGTTAGAAGTACAAATTAACAATCCTTGCTGAAAACTCTGGGCCTGGCAATGTATGCATTGACAAGCCCTCCAGTTGATTCTGATCTGAAGTTTAAAAAAAAATCTTATTTTAACCTGCTGAAGTTTGAGAATCAGTAGTTAATCATTTCAAAATGGTATCACTCTGAATGTGATGAGCCCTACAATTCAATTGATATAAATCATGAGAAAGTTAACAAAGTGAGAAATGTAAATCAAGCGAACTGTTACCCATGAGACTTGGCTACTTTTTTCCCTAGATTTATTTATTTGGCTTAGAGGAGTCTTAGTTGAGATGTTCATTGCATCACATGGGATCCGGACAGCCCATCTGACTCTCTAGTTGCAGTGGGCGGGGCTCCAGAGCTCAGGGATTCAGTGGTTGCTTTGCTCCTGCTCAGTTGCCCAGCAGCATGTGGGATTTTAGTTCCCCAACCAGGAATCAAATCTGCACTGCAGGGTGAATTCCTAACCATTGAACCGTAAGGGAAGTCCTGAGACCTTGCTTTCTTGACTAGGAGTGTTTAGCGCACAGAATCTGTAGCAACGAAAGGCAGGGTACTTTTTGCTACAAGAATCATTCTCCCATTAGCATGTAAAAATAAATCAAAAGCTGTAAGCAGTTAAGGCAGAGCCCTCCAGCTGGCCACCAGAATACACTCTCCCCACCTAGAGGGGGTAGGATAGGGTGGTGGGGTAGGAGGAAGGCTCAAGTGAGGTGAAGTGAAGTCGCTCAGTCATGTCCAACCTTTCGCAACCCCATGGACTGTATGTAGCCTACCAGGCTCCTCCGTCCATGGGATTTTCCAGGCAAGAATACTGGAGTGGGTTGCCATTTTCTTCTCCAGGGGATTTTCCCGACCCAGAGATCAAACCTGGGTCTCAGATCAAACCCAGGTCTTCCGAGTTGCAGGCAGATGCTTTACCCTCTAAGCCACCAGGGATTTCTGAGGATTTCCTTTCCCTGGGGAGGAAGGCTCAAGAGGAAGGCAATACATGGATACTTACAGCTGATTCCCATTGTTGTACAGCAGAAGCTAACACAATGTTGCAAAGCAATTATACTCCAATTTAAAAAATAAATGTAAGAAATGTCTTTTAAAATAAAAATAATAATAATTCCCCCTAAAATACACTCTCCCCTTTCTGGGCCCATGACTGCATCTCCCAGCCTCCTTTGCAATTAGGTGTGGCATGCAGCTGAATTCTCCCTGGGAATATTAGCAGAAGTGATGTGTGCTACTTTCAGACCAGACCCATTAACAACACCCAAGTGTGCTTTGCTCCGCTTTTTCCAAATTTAAAGAGACTTCAATGGCAACACTCAGGAACCCCTGGAAGACATGCATTCAAGATGTCAGAGCAGCCAGCAGCCTTGATTTCTGAATCAAAGCATGGAGGAGAGCTTCCCTTAAATTCCCAGCCTGAACCTTTAATAAGAAACAGATCAACTTTTCATTCTGTAAGTGACTGAATTTCAGAGACCTATTTTTTTTTAAACCTCAGTTTACCTACCATAAATAATATATTGGTTCTTAGGTCCATGATCTATCTTCCCACAACTAATATTGTGCATGAGCATGTTCTTAAAATTTACATGTATATTCTGGAAAGTTGATATTTCTATAAATCTTTCCCTAGAACTTACAAAGGTACATACACACTCATACAAACACACGAGTAGGAAGGATATAAATACTGCAGGCCTTACTTTCAATATATGTATACTGATACATTTAAAAAAAAAAAAAAAGACATTTAGGCTAACACATGACTTTTTTTTAACCATCATCATATAAAAGCATCCCTTCAAAGTACAGTGTGGTATATCAGTAGCTTCTACAGTTACCTTTTCAGAAAAGAGAAAGAAAACCAACTAAATGATCATGCACAATTGAGTAACATTTACTCATGTAATTTTAATGCTCCTCCAAATTAAAACATCAAACTTAAGTTTGTTCAACATAACTGTTTCTATAAGATGTTCTAACTCCTAAAAATAGGGCCTGTTCCTCTTGACTGAATACATTCATGGTCTGTTTGTTTTGAGGTAGTTTAGTCTTGTTCTCATGCAGGTCTGGGTGAGATTCAGTGAGGTCAGTATACCTATGACTCCACATATTCAACTACCAAAGGGAAAATATATGATTGGGTCCTCCTGTCTGTGATGTAAATATGTGTAAAATACCCGGTGATGTAAGTTTTGGGTTCCTTGGGAAAGGAGGAGTGGATTCTGTGCACCTGACAAAGCAGGGAACCCACTGGCCAGTCTCTCCTAACCAGAACAGCACCCACTTCACAAAGTTAACTGTTCTACTAACATCGCCCCCTTCCACATACATAGGGGGAATTCTGGTGTCACCATAGTTCGGAGGTCAGACAAGCTTGGGCTTGGAAAATCTTGGCCCACCACTTAGTAGCTCTGTGGCCCTGGAGGTTTCTTAACTTCTTGGGAGTCTCAGCTTTCTTATCAGTGAAATATGTCCACTTTAAGTCCTTCGGGGCCCCCACATCATGTGTAAGCAGTGAAATGTTCTCGATAATCTAACTCCAGTTCACCTTCCTAACCCATCCCCTCCTCTGTCCCCTTCAGGCACCAGGCAGAGTCCTTGTCTATTCCTGAATGTGAGCTCCTCTGCCAGCTGTCAGGCCACTCCATCACCCCAAGACTTGCTGTGTTTAAGGAATGAAAACATCACCTCTTCAGCAAGACACTTCCAAATGCCCCTGGGCATTCAGTTTCTATGCTTTTGTGATCTCATCACATGGGCACACCTGGGCACACCTTCATTTAAGGCTTATTATCCTCAGCTACAATGAGTTATAATTAGTTTGTTTGTTTAGCTTTTTCACCACAAGAGTGTGAACTCCTGGAAGGCATTACCCTTACTCCACCTTAAAGACTTTAACCAGGTGTTCATTCACTTCCTCATATCTTTGCTCAAATACTAGCTTCTCGCTGAGACCTCACCAGCAATCCCTGTTTAAATGTGCAATCTGGCCTTCCTCCTTCCTTGAGCCTTTGGCCAAGCCCCTAATCCTTTGTTTTTCCATTCTAACACCTTTTAGAATGCAACATAATTTACTTATTAGTTATTTTGTTTGTTTCTGAGGATTTGTCTATCTAAAATATAAATTTCATGAGAGTAGGACTCTTTAACTATAAGTTATTGACAAATTATAAGCACCTAGAATTATACCTCTGGAGAAGGAGATGGCACCCCACTCCAGTACTCTTGCCTGGAAAATCCCATGGATGGAGGAGCCTAATGGGCTGCAGTCCATGGGGTCGTGAAGAGTCGGACATGACTGAGTGACTTCACTTTCACTTTTCACTTTCATGCATTGGAGAAGGAAATGGCAACCCACTCCAGTGTTCTTGCCTGGAGAATCCCAGGGACGGGGGGAGCCTGGTGGGCTGGTGTCTATGGGGTTGCACACAGTTGGACACGACTGAAGCAACTTAGCAGCAGCAGAATTATACCTCAGAGAAGGTGATGGCACCCCACTCCAGTACTCTTGCCTGGAAAATCCCATGGACGGAGGAGCCTGGTGGGCTGCCATCTATGGGGTCACATAGATTCGGACACAACTGCAGTGACTTAGCAGCAGCAGCATTATACCTAGCACTTAATGGGATGTGCAGGAACAAGGTGACTAGGTGAATGAGTGAAGTTTTTGTATCTTAAAGGAGCTGGTGGTGGTGATGGTTTAGTCACTAAGTCATGTTCAACTCTTGTAACCCCATGGACTCCTCTGAAAATGGGATTTCCCAGGCAAAGATACTGGAATGGGTTGCCATTTCCTTCTCCAGGGAATCTTTGCAGCCCAGGGATCGAACCTGAGTCTCCTGCATGATAGGCAGATTCTTCACAGACCAAGCCATCAGGGAAGCCCCTTAAAGGGCCTAGAAGTTCAATAACCATTGATGCCCTGAATGAAGGCACAAAGGCCTGTACCAGAATTGTTTTCATGCACAAGAAAGAAGGAATCAAGTGAAACTGATCAGAAGAAGAACTAGGCCCTAAGCTGATTTTCTCTTTTCCTTGAGAGAGGTATGGCTAAGAGCATGAACTCAGAGAGAGAGGGCTGAGTTCTACTCCCAGCTGAGATGCTTTGGTTCTCTTTAGCCTCTCCTGATCCTTAGTCACCTCAGTGTTTGGTAATATCATCTACCTCTCGGGGCTGCAGTTCAGAGATTACACTCTACAAGCACTTAACCACAGACTGCTGCACATTGCAAGTACTTTGTAGATAGTAGCTGCTATTATGATTGCACGGTCAGTAATGAGATGCTCTTAATATGGCACACTTAGCTCCCAAAGACCTATCTTTGAGAACCAGAAGCCTGAGACTAGGTCGGCCACAGCCTCACACTCTGCTCCTCAAAGTCTTTACTCATATCTCTAGGGTAGCAGAGGAGGGTGGTCATACACATTTCTTTCACATTCACTCTCCCTTTTCTTCTAACACACTAACTCCTAAACAAGAACAAAATGAAATTATGTGCCCTCCAAATAATCACCAAATCAAACTAAAATCCTCTAATTTTACTCAAATAGAGATAAGTATTTATTTTCATTGCACTCACGCACTTAGCCATCCACTCCACAGTATTAAGGATGCTTGCCCTCATGCTAAGCACCTGGTGTAATGTCAGTGGATCAGTGAGACCAGGCCCCTGCCATCAGAGCTTCCAATCTAACAGGGGTCACAGGCAATAAACAAGCATACAAATATTGATTCACAAGCTAGAACAGATGTTCTGAAGAGAATAAGCAAAGTGTATTGAGAGATAATGACAGAAGGTGAGGATAGATCTAATTAAAATAGTGTGGAGAAGAGGAGGTTACCTTTAAAAGTGAGTAATGTAGAGCATAATAATAGTACCAGATTTGCAGTTGGCTATTTTTTACCAGTCTCTCTGCTTCTCAACTAGACTGCAAACTCTTCAGCGGCAGGGACAGGTCTGAAACTAGGTCTACAAGTTCTACACTGTTTTTCACAGGATTGCACATACCTTAGGGGCATTAAATAGTGCCTCTCGAGTTGGTTTTTACTGACCTTTAGTATATTCAGGAGAGAATGGAGAAGTGAGATTCCTAAAATATGTAATGTTATAAATGCTACAAAATTTTAAATGTAGTGTCATATCTGATTAATTTTTTTTAACCTCTGAATTATTTAGTGTAATTGTTACAGACCATTTTGCTTCTCATACTGAAAATAGAACCGTTTCTTTTATAATTGTCATTAGTTATTCAGGGTGTTAAATAGATTGACCAGGGAAGAATATGCTTCCAAAGAAATACAAAACTCCTAAGTTTTGAGGGCCCTGACCTTAAAAGCAGTTGACATAACAAAATAAAATACTTTCCTGTGACTATTATTTTACATATCAGATAGACTTGCATTTATAGTTGATGTTTTATGAAATGAGACAGGGATCATGAAAAGGTCTGACAATGTTTCTAAGATGAGCTTACACAAAAAGAAGAAAAGAACAAAGCCCAAGAAATAGCACAATATGACCACTGGCATCTTTTTTTTTTTTTTTTCCTCTCTCTCCTGAGAATAAAGACAAAGACAATTGGGATCCACTGGAAAGAAAAACTGCCTCATACTGTTCATTCATGAGTTTTCAGCTGTAATTAAACATCTAATGCTCCAGATGGCTAAGTATTCAAAATTAGTACATTTCAGCTCCACTGAAAGTTTATTTTGAAATGTTCTAAATACTATCCAGTGCTGCTTAACAACTGAGCAAAGGAATCTTTCAAAATTCTGAAAGGTATATTAGAATTTCTCATGGAAAATTTCATGATATAATAAAACATTTTTATCACTTTCTTCTTTTTTTCTATTGATCCATATAATGAGAATTCTTCAAAATTAGATGTGAATATAGTTGTGTTGCACATAACTCCCATCGGACTTTAAGACAGAATCCATTATCTTTGCCAGGTAAAGAGTAGAGCCTCTCTGTCTCAAGGAGTAGAGTATATTTCCTTGCCTCTTTGGATCTGGTTACGCAATTTCTTTTGGCCAATGGCCTCTGAGCAGAAGGAACAACACGCCAGTGCTGGCCTAGGCTTTCACAGAATTATATATTTCTGCTTACACTTTCATGCCTCTGCAAGTGCCATGAAAAAGGTTCCTCAAAGACATTTGATGTCTCTACATTCTGTGCCCCAAAATGAATACACAGACAACAAGAGTGAGTGCAACTCATATCAAAAACTCATGTCCAGCTGGACCCAGCTTGAAGCAGGGTTGCCTAGTTGAGCTTTTAGCCTCTATTAGCAGAACCTCAGTTGGAGAGGAGACACATAAGTGCAAAGAAATAATTACTATAATCAGTCACAGCTTAGAGTGTTTGTTAGGCAGCACCACCTTACTGATACACTCTCACAACCCCAGTTCCAGAGGTGGTGGGGGAAGGAAGATGGAAAGAAAAACATTCAGGCTACATAAAAGAAATATGAAAAATTATTATTTTAAAATTATTTGTCTTACAGCCCCTCCATCAATTTTAGACTTCTTTGGTCTGAAAAACAGTTTGTTACTGCTCTTTGACACACCAACAATAGCCATTTAAACTTTTGTTGACTTGGTTTTAATAAAAAATCTTTGGTACAAGTATCAGTACCAATATTTTCTTGAACAAAGATCCATGGTTTAATAGTTTTCTCTTCCCTGCAAATCCATTTCAGGCCCAAAATTTTAGAAAGGGTCACTTTTAAATGTTTTGCTAAATGAAACATGTAGTCATGTGATTAAAGCACTGTGATTATCTATTCAAATATCCATGTATTATATTACCACCACTTTTCTACTGGACAATTTTCATAAATGATTTAAATATTTAGAACAATATTGTGAGGTCAATTGTCATCAATTTCAAATTAATGAATAGATTCAGAAAGGTTACAGAACATGCTGAAGGCAACATAGCTATGTAGAGTTAGGTTCATGCCAGGGTCATTTAATTCTAATAATTCACCCCCAATACTACTGTATCTTCCAAGAAACAATAAACAAACCTAGTACAATAATTATATGATATATATACATATATTTGTATATCAACTGAGCACCGTTACTTTGACATCTTAATGTTAACTTTGAGGCTAACAGACACCTTTCATGTCTCTTGGAGAAAGATCATTTTCTTTACATGTATATTGTCTTTCAAATGATCAGAATCACGTTCTATGTGCAGAGTGAAAAACTCTGCAATTACTTACTTTATTTGTAGCCACTTGATGTCTGTCGTCTTATCAAAGAGTAAGATTCATAGGACGGGGCTGTGTCCATCATATGCAGTGTGGTTTTGTTCAGTACAGTACTGACAAAGATAAAAACTAAGGCAGGGCTTTCCTGGTGGCTCAGTGGTAAAGAATCTACCTGTCAATGCAGGAGACATGGGTTCAGTCCCCGGTCCAGGAAGATCCCACGTGCCATGGAGCAACTAAGCCCGTGTGCCACCACTATTGAACCTGCGTCCGAAAGCCCACGCTCCACAAGAGAAGCCACCACGTGAGAAGCCTGCACACCACAAGAGGGTAGCCCCCTCTTGCCGCAACCAGAGAAAAGCCCCTGTAGTGATGAAGATCCAGCACAGCCAAAAATTAAAAAAAAAAAAAAAAAAAACCCTCAGGGCATATTTGTTGACTAAAAACTAAATGAGTAGGTTCTTACACAGTCCACCTAAATTTCTCCTTCTCTGCCTCCCTAACAGCCATGCATACAAGCACACTGCCCTAGAAACTTACTCCAATGCACCCCAATCTAATTTAAGATCTGTTTTCTCTATTGATTATATCTTACCTGGTCTGCACCTTGCTTCTTTCTCTACTCAATTAATTCATTCTCATTTGATCATTTTCAAACTCTGAGTCTACATGAAGAAAACACATTTTCACTGAACTCGCGGGACCCGCCCTCAAATTTATCAACCTGCGTGATAGCTGAAAAAAATTGATAATCCAAAAAGAAACCACTATGGAGTTATAATTAGCAAAAGGTCATGTGCCATCGAAGTAAGTACAAAAAAAAGCAAAATGATAAATCTGAATAAGGGAACCACTGATTTTGTTCTTAACCCACCTGCCTCTTTGTTAAGAAGAAAACATTGAAATACAACATATGACAGTCAGTAAAGGACATTTAAGGTTTTCAGAAATGTAGAGCAAAGGCAGAAATTCTTGAATGGCAAAAAGTCTTGGTTAAGTAGCAGTTTAACTTGGTTAAGTCAGTAGCAGATTCATGAGGGTAAAGAGCAAAAGAAGGAATGGGGAAGTTGGGAAGAATCAGGTGGGTACCAAAGCTCAGCAGAAGAGAATTCTTAGCCAGACATTCAGTGATCTCTGTAGAAACTGCCCACTGGAACAATCTGGAGAAAGGTAGACAATAACCAGCTTTTTACTGTCAGTTTTAGCCACTCATTGGTTCCGCTATTCATCTCTCTTTCTGGGGACTCAGCCAATCTGGGGCTGTGCCTTGCCTTTTCTCTTTGTGTGTCTGCAGTTTCTATCTCTACTGTAGACATGAGTGAACTACATGTATGTAGTGGTCACTACAAAGAATGGTCAGGGGAACCATTATAGATTATAGGTGAAGGCTGAGGGGTAGCATGGGGTGGGAAAGCACAGCAAGACTTCCCTAGGATAGGAAATAAGGTAGATCTTTCGTGAGAGACAAGGTTGGAAGAAATATTGAAAATTATTCATTACAAACAGCACTGCATCAGAGGTTATCTAGCCCAACATCCTCATTTTATTGATTATGGAAAGATAAAAGGGAGTGAATTCTAAATGTAAAACACCACTTTGAAATGTTATTTTTAAAATACTAGCTCAAGACCCTTAGAGTAAATCAATGAATTAAATACATCTAACATTACTCACATGGTAGCAGTAAACAATTTTAATTATTTTGGGTCAGATTTGATGTGGTTTTCTAATAAAGCAAATTCTTGCTTAGAGTGGCTTTGCATTAAATCTATTAAATATGTGAAAACACTGTGCATTTGGGAAAAATTAATTTGAAATTTGTCATGTTGTTTTCCTCTGTTTTGACTTTGGCTATTTGTTTATATTTAGAAATAGAGCTTCAAGGATGGGTGAGTTCTTCCAGTGTTCAGATCATTTAACCTGCAACTATGTTTTAAAAGTAAAATCATTTCATTCTTGTTATTAAGAGACTGTTGATTTCAGTTTAAACACCTCTGGCTCAAGTCACCAATCAATCTTATTAAAAAGGCCACAGGGGAGCTGGATTCTTCTCTTTGGACATAGGGACTATTGTAACCTAATACACTCCTTTGTTAGGCCCTGTTTTCTAAAGTGCCTAAAGCTACTTCAGTCCTCACTGAGAGTAAGAAGAAAGCAAGTCCATAAATAGAGGCAAAGTGAGTCATGTATGTGTCAATAGAGAAACTGTCAAAGGATTGGGCTTATCTATATGGCCAGAACAGTTCTGCTGGTTATGATTTGGGATGAAATACATAAGTACCACCCACTTCACAGACTGAAAAAGAGAATACAGATAAGTTGTAACACCTGGTGGCTTCCTAATTTAAGAGGAGAAAAAAGGCCATTTATCCCTGAGTCACAAAATCTAAAGATTGGAGCAAACTTTCTGGCTCATCCAAACCTATTTTTTCACTGGATGCTGGAATGCTCCAGATTCTGTACTCAGTCTCTAACTGAACAAGTCCAGTGAGAGACCCTGGACCAGCTGCTGTGCACACCTTCACTGACTGGCACTCTTCCTTACAAGGTCCTTATGAAAAGTAGATCCAAATCTTTTTCCCTTTCATCATCATCCATTCACAGGGCAAGTCATATTTTATTTTACAACCTAAAATCCTAAGATGTGTATCTACTATCTTGCTTTAGGATGAGTTCTGGCACAAAGACAAAGAAATTTACCTCCCATGAGCTATCAGCTATGAAGTACCATTCATAGCTTTATGGATACCTGCTTCTCAACTCATTGTCTTTTTCTTTTTCTGTTTTTCTCTTACTTTTTTCCCTTGTTGCAAAACTACACAAAAGTTATTGAGGCAGAAAGCGTCTATAAATTATCTGTAGTCATTCTTTCAGCTCTAGTTAAGGGATTAAGGGCTTTCTTCTCTTTAAACCTTGACCTTGGAGAAAAAGTCAGACCATTTAGACTGTAGCTTTCAGAGCTACTCTGTCAATATGGTAGTTACCAGGCACAGGCAGCAACTGAACCTATGGTAAGTGTGACTGAAGAACTGAATTTTTATTTTCATTTAATATTTAATTAATTAAATATAAAAAACTAAACCAGTGTAAACTGTTTCCATTAAACACTATTGTTTTAGCAGATTATATTTTACTTTAACCATGGCATTTTGTAAGATAAAATTACTGTATGATAGTGCATTTCTGGCTCATGCATCATTTTGCCCATACAAGTTAACGACCAATGTCAATGTCATGAATAATCTCCTAGGTATCAATGGTGTGATTCAGTTTGAATGATTTTTTTTTCTGTGCCCTGATGTAGCACTATCATATGTTTATTTGAATATTTTCTATAGACAGCAGAAGTTACAGTGATGGGCATCCATTTGATAAGTAAATTAATTTTTTTAATATAATAAAATTAAACTACATTTCTAGTACACAAAATAAGTATGGAAAATTTTTCAGTTTTAAAATGAAGACATACTACTCATACAAAATCAACTATAAGTTAGGAACTAGTATTCTGGCCATAATAGTAGGAAAGAAAAAGAGAAACTGGAAGAATATGTCAGAGTTTTCACAAAGAATGACAATTACAATTTGCTACAGCAGAGCAAAATGAAAAACCTGCTTCTTTGCTATATTATAAAATTGTACACAATTAAGTAAACAAAATTAAGAGCATTTTCAGTAAACTTTTCATTATGAATTTGATTTTAAAAATTAAAACTGTCAAAAAGTATACAGTGAAATTAATTTACTGACATCAGATTCAATGTCCAATAAAGTTTTAAATGATTTTTCAACAGCTTCTGAGTTTGTAAATGTGACTAGCTATAGTTTGGATCCTCATAAAACATAGAACACCATTTGTAAATGAAGATATAGTAAAATAAATTATTTACTATTACAATTTTATTAGAAAATCATGAGAAAAACTTCAGTATTAGTAAATGCAAACTATTAACTGGGCTTCCTTCATAGCTCAGTTTGTAAAGAATCTACCTGCAATGCAGGAGACCCAGGTTAGATTCCTGGGTTGGAAAAATCCGCTGGAGAAGGGATAGGCTACCCACTCCAGTATTCTTGGGCTTCCCTTGTGGCTCAGCTGGTAATGAATCCACCTGCAATGCGGGACACCTGGGTTTGATCCCTGGATTAGGAACATCCCCTGGAGAAAGGAAAAGCTACCCACAACAGTATCCTGCCTGGAGAATTCCATAGGCTGTATAGTTCATGGGGGTGTGTGGAAAAGTTGACTTTAAACTCAACAGTCAGCAAACTAAGATCATGGCATCTGGTCCCATCACTTCATTGCAAATAGATGGGGAAACAATGGAAACAGTGACAGACTTTATTTTGGGGGCTCCAAAATCACTGCAGATGGTGACTGCAGCCATGAAATTAAAAGATGCATGCTCCCTGGAACAAAAGTTATGACCAACCTAGAGAGCATATTAAAAAGCAGAGACATTACTTTGCTGACAATGGCCAATCTAGTCAAAGCTATGTTTTTTCCAATAGTCACAGATGGATGTGAGAGTTGGACTGTAAAAAAGCTGAAAAAGTGAAAGTGAAGTTGTTCAGTCATGTCCAATTCTTTGGGACCCCATGGACTATAGCCTACCAGGCTTCTCTGTCCATAGGATTTTCCAGGCAAGAGTACCAGAGTGGGTTGCCATTTCCTTCTCCAGGGCATCTTCCCAACCCAGGTATTGAACCCAGCTCTCCTGCATTGCAGGCAAACACTTTACCCTCTGAGCCACAATGAGCACTCAGTAAAAAAAAAAAAAAAAAGCTGAGCGCCAAAGAATTGATACTTTTGAACTGTGATGTTAGAGAAGACTCTTGAGGGTCCCTTGGGCTGCAAGGAGATCAAACCAGTCAATCCTAAAGGAAATCAGTTCTGGGTGTTCATTGGAAGGACTGATGCTGAAGCTGAAGCTCCAATACTTTGGCCATCTGCTGCGAACAACTGACTCATTGGAAAAGACCCTGATGCTGAGAAAGAATGAAGGCAGGAGGAGAAGGGTATGACAGAGGAGGAGACGGTTGGATGGCATCACCAACTCGATGGACATGAATTTGAGCAAGTTCCGGGATTTGGTGATGGACAGGGAAGCCATCAGCAAATCCCATGTGCTATAGTCCATGGGGTCTCAAAGAGTCAGACACAACTGAGCAACTGAACTGAACTGAAACTATTAAATATAGGATAGATTAACAACAATGTCCTACTGTATAGCACAAGGGACTATATTCAATATCCTGTAATAAATCATAATGGAAAAACTGAAAAAGAATATATGCATAACTGAATCATTCTATTATACAGCAGAAATTAACACAACATTGTAAATCAACTATACCTCAATAAACATAAAAAATCTCTGATGAAAAGTTTTTAAAAATGTTTTACAGAAAGTAAAAGACCTTCAGTTAAACCAAATGACTCCACAGAATCCAAGATCTTACTGACAATATTAAAGATTAATTGATTCAAATTTTAGTTGCCAGTTTTTATTATTTATTATGATATGTCACTGCCTGATTAATATTTTGATTGTATTTTATCTCCAAGGACTTCCAAAATTACAAAAAAAAATGTTGTTAATTCCCAGCCTAAAAAAATCCAATTCAAGGCATTGGTTTTTTAATTTTTTAATTATCAAATAATTTTAGTTGGACATAAAAGAAACATAGCTCCTACTATGACATCATTCTAGCTATCCTAGGTCAAATTACCTTTATTTACTGTAATTTTAAAACAAGAAACTAGTGTCTTATTTTTGTTTTATATTAATATATGGTACATATTGAAAGTACCCATAATCAGCTTTCTGAGGAAGACTACATTTAAAGTGTGATGGATAGAGTTCTGAAAATCATTCCGTGCATAGCAAATGAAAATCATCCCTTTCTAAAACTGTTAAAAGAAACAGAAAACAATTTAATGATCTTTATCCTTTGCAAATACTCATTGGTTTACTCATAGGACAGTTTTACAAAGATTTACTATAATGTTAATTGTAGTTCAAGATTCTCTTGAAACAAAAGAAATATGAAACAAAACAAAAAATATATGCTTGCCAAATATTCAATAATCAAAGACAAAAAATGACAGTATGCTGCATGCCACAAAAAATAACAGTGTGATCTATGTTTTCTCACTGATATGACACTGCATATCAATGAGCTAAATTTGATGCTCCAAAGAAAGTAAAATTACTTCATGACCTAGCAATACAGTATGGGGATTTATGGTGGAATAGAAGCTTTTCATAATAAAATTCAATAATACTTATTTGCAATTATTTCTAATATGAATCAGTTTAGCAAAGATTTTGATATAATCAACAGTGTTAGGTTAATTGCTTCCAAAGCTAAAAGAAAAATTGAATAGTGCTTTGTTAATTGTAATAAATGTTAAGATGCTTTTCATTTTATGCAAACTATTCAATTTGATGGCGATAATACTGAGTTGACAGAAGAGGTAGTGAATTTAATTAATTTGGACATAGTTTTAAAACTATGTCAAATTAATTCTTCTTTAAAAAATGGGTGAATTTCGTCAAGCAGATGCAGTTATTAAAGGAAAAAGATTTTTGGCACCTGCTGTAATTACTGGAAAACTTTCAGGTATGTTTAGATACTTGGGTGTGTAAATCTGCTTTTTCAACTGAAGATTTTATGAAATCTAAATCTAGATCGAGTATTTCTGATGAAAATTTAACATCCAAATTTGATGTAATATAAGTGTAAATTACATGCCAGATTTTGAAGACTTTTATGAAAACAAAATGAAAAATATCTCATAAATGTTTCATATTGATTATCAATGAAATGATAATTTTTATCTATGGAGTTAGACAAAATATATATCTAATTTTTTAAATAGTCATGAATTTATACTGCTATAAATAAATGATACTTTTACTTATTTTCAATAAATAAAGAAATGAAGGAGAATTGATAAATCTCTCACATAGAATTCCAAATGGCTTATGTAAATACTGTAGCTTCAAGGAAACAGAATGTAACTTCCTGACCCCTTAAGCCTCCCCTTCCAAAGAGTATACAGTATGGAGAGCTGGGGAAGTAGCTTCATAGTGAATAAACCTGACTGGTTTCCCAAGTTAGGGCTTCCCAAATGGTACAGTAGTGAAGAATCTACCTGCCAATGCAGGAGACGCAAGAGAGGCAGGTTCAATTCCTGGATTGGTAAGATTTTCTGGAGGAGGAAACAGCAACTCACTCCAGTAACCTTGCCTGGGAAATCCCATAGACAGAGGAGCCTGGCAGGCTACAGTCCACGGAGTCACAAAGAGTCAAGTGTCGGACACAACTGGGCAACTGAGAGTGCACACACAAGCAAGTTTAACATTATCTGCAGATTTCAATTCCATCTACTTGGAGACAGCATCATACCCCACAGATGAAGGGCACAGTTTAATCAGACTGAGCCCTCCCCACCCCACTTCAGACACCAATCATAAGCCCCCATTGTTATTTGCACTTCTGACAAACCCGCTATAGATCTGAGATTCCAAGTACCCTCTTGGAATAAAAATAAACAATTTTACTTATTAGATTACTAATTTATTACAAAATATACTAAAGGACAGGACTGAACAGCCAGATTTTTCAGTCCTCATGGAATCTGGGTCAAGAGGATGAGTGCAGCTGCACCAGCCTCAAAGCTCTTTGAACCACTCCCTTTGGGTTTATGGAGGCTCATTATAAGGCATGAGTAAATCATTGACCACTGGAGATCAACTTCCAGCTCCTCCCCTCCTTAGAGGTCGGGGGGTTTGGCTGAAATTCCAACTTACCAATCACATGGTTGGTTCCCCTGGCAAAGAGTGCCCAAACATAGGTGCTTTCCCAAAGTCACCTCATAAACATAAACTCAGGTGAGGTACAAAGGGGTTTGGTATGAATAAACAAGATACCTCAATCACTCTTATCACTTGGGAAATTCCAAGGGTTTTAGGAGCTCTCTCTGAAATGGGACGAAGATGATTTATGGATCATTATGTCACAATTCCTATATAATCATGAGACAAAATCAAACAAACTCCAATTCAGGAACTTTCTGCCAATATCCTCAAAACTGTTAAAAATCATCAAAGCAAAGAAAGTCTAAGAAACTGTCTAGTCCAAGGAAGTTAAGAAGATGTGATGACTATCCTGGATAGGATGCGTGGAACATAAAAAGGATGCTAGGTAAAAAGGAAATCTGAATAATGCATTGTTGTTGTTCACTCAGTTGTGTCTGACTCTGCGACTCCACACACTACAGCATCTCAGGCTTTCCTGTCCTTCACCATCTCCCAGACCTTACTCAAATTCATGTCCATTGAGTCAGTGATGCTATCCAACCATCTCGTCCTCTGTTGTCCCCTTCTCCTCCTGTCTCCAATCTTTTCAGCATCAGGGTCTTTTCTAATGAGTCAGCATGGAATAAAGCATGGATATTCCTTAATAATAAAACATCAGTATGGATTTATTAGTTGTCATGAATATGTTATATTCATGTGAGACGCTAGTGCTGGGGAAACTGGGTAGAGGGTATATCGGAATCTCTATAGTCACAACTTTTTTCTAAATCTAAAACTACTCTGAAATGAAAATATTATTACAGAAGTGTAATTTCCCCTGATTAATTTTTTTAAATGAGACTACAAAAATATTTAAATTTCACACGTGGCTAAAATTCTAACCCTATTGTGAAGCACTGCTTGAGAGAACGGAGTGCTGTGGAGGAAACAGCAGTGAAGCTGTTGTGTGGAGATGTCTGGTTTGAAGCCTTCCCTCTTACCACATATATCACATTTAGCCCAAGGTCCTCATATGTATGATGAGAATAAATTGGCTGCTTCAAGGATTGCATAAGATGCTCTATTTGAAAGAAACTAGCACAGTTCCTGGCCTAGAGTGAACAAGCATTGATTGACTACTAACATATGCTAGCTTCTTGCTCTTGCAAGAGGAGAAAAATAATTGGAAGGCAGCACAAAGCCCTGGGGATAAGGAATGACTACAGAGTCAGGAAAGTTTCCCAGAGAAAACAACATCTGAGCTGGATCTTCAAAGATTGCTGTGGCGGCTCCCACACACAGACCCAGAACACCGTGGACTCCCATAAGTGGGATCTCCAGTCTAAATGTTAAACATGTCATGAGACTTATTTTTTCCTCCCATCTTTCTGGCTCAGTTCTCATCCTCTTGGTCACTACTTTCTCTATTACCAACCTACCTTGTTCTTAAACTTTTAGAAAACTGGCACTCTAAATTCCACAACTGATCATTTACTTTCTGTATCACATGCTAAAATTTCTGCCTGCTGCTGTTGCTGCTAAGTCACTTCGGTCGCGTCCAACTCTGTGCAACCCCATAGATTGCAGCCCACCAGGCTCCTCCGTCCCTGGGATTCTCCAGGCAAGAACACTGGAGTGGGTTGCCATTTTCTTCTCCAGTGCATGAAAGTGAAAAGTGAAAATGAAAGTGAAGTGGCTCAGTCATGTCCAACTCTTAGCAACCCCATGGACTGCAGCCCACCAGGCTCCTCCATCCATGGGATTTTCCAGGCAAGAGCCTACAAAATGGTAACTTTAATGCATAGGAATAAAGAGGATTAGTCATCATATACTGCCTAACCTAGTCAAATAATACTTGCATTTGTTCAAAATTAGGCAGACCACTAAGAAATATGGCCCATGGTTTTCTTGCCGGCAGCAGATGAACAATGAATTTCATTCCAATACTTCTGTGACGATGGTCTCGTCTCCTGAAGCACTGCCTAGCCATCCATCCATCTTTGATTCTATCCATTCATTCTGGTGCTTCAAGAATGTTGTTTGAGTGCCTGACATGAATCAAGTCTTTAGGACACATTCTTCTGTATGAATGTGGTTTCATGTCTTTTCATGTGTTTGTCCTATTTTTCAAGGACACTATAAACAATTTAAAGACCTGATTGATGGCTCCTCTCTCTTCTGGTGACTGCAGAAGCCTCACCCAGGTGAGCCTGAAGCAGCTTGAAGCAGGGCTTCAGTTCCCAGCCAGAGATTGACATTGGGTAGTGGCAGGAAGAGTGTTGAATCAGAGCCATTAGAAGACTTGGCTCTTTGGCGTTGCAGAGAATTCCCACAAAGACAAGAAGTAGTGAAACAAAGTGTTTGTTAGGAGGAAAAGAGTAAAGTACCCGTTAATAGACATACAGACGGGCTGAGAGAGAGTCCCACAGGCACGGTCGTTGGAATCACTTTCATGGGGCAATTCTTCTGGGTTTCTTTTCGATAATCATCTTGCTTTGCCTGGTTCTGAGTCAGTATTTGATTTATCTGAGTCTTCCCATGTGTGTATGTGCACCTTTTAGCCCAGATGGATTCCAGCAAAGAGGACTTGCTGTGGGCAGATTGGCACCACTTACTATGAGATGATGCCTTCTCCCTCTTCGATCTCCAAGGAACCTTTCTGTGCACATGGAGTCAGGGAGGTCTCCTTAACTTCGAGAATGAGGAATGTAGTGGTCTTTCATCTCTTATCTGGGCAGGGCCCAGCCTCCCTCTTCATCCTACTTTTGTAGTTTCTGTTCTGATGGATTTTCTGTCCACAGGGGAGAAACTGTTCAGCCTGCAGCCCATCTATCTCCTGCTTCAGTCTTACCTGCTGGCCCTCCTTCCTGCCCTAGGCACTCCCAACACTCACAGTCATGACCATCACTTCCAATATCCATAGCTCACATGCTTTCTGATCTAGAAAAGGGAGAATGATGTGTTTTAAGCCGAACTACAGATAAAGGAGAAAGGAGTGAATTATAAGATTAACTCATTCTTTTTCTATCAGGCCTTCTACCTTCCCCTTCCACCAGATTCTAGACTGTAACTCTTGTTGCACTTTGACCATGAAATCCAGTTTTCAGAAGTTGTGACTAAATTCAGGCTTGTCTCTTGGCAAGGTACTCTCTTTTATTTCATAAATCACAACAAAACAAAAACAAAATGTGAGCTAAACCAAGTTGACCAATCTTAGAAAAGTGAGACACATTTTCCATCAAAGGAAATGAGTTTAGTATGACATTTCAGGACCTCCTCGTCCAACACATGTTGTTGTTGTTCAGTTGCTAAGTCGTGTCTGACTCTTTGTGACCCCATGGACTGCAGCACGCCAGGCTTCCCTGCCTATCTCCTCTCCACTGTCTCCCAGAATTTGCTCAAATTCACTTCCATTGAGTCAGTGATGCTACCTAATCATCTCATCCTCTGCCACCATCCTGGACTTGCTGTGGTACTAAATCCCACCCCCACCACGATTTCATACCCATGAGGGCCAGGGCTAAGTTCAAGGAACTAATACAACAAACGTGAACTAGCAGTTGATTTGAGTTTGACCCAAACCAGATCATAGGCACTGAGTGTTGTTTAATTTAATTACTCTTCCAGTACAGAGCAAAATGGGAACCTGGGTTCTGCCATCAGGGCCAGCCTTCTTGACTGATCAGACTGTTAAACTGTAGAGGAAATCGGTCACTGAGGGGGACCGAGTGTCTCTCGGTTTCCTTCCTACTCCTGGATTGTTATTCTGAGGAATGCATTTAATTACAGAGAGAACTTGATTATTTGCTCTCTAGTCTCTGGCTCTTTTTGGACATTCCTACCAGCGGCGCCTTTCCTTTGCTGAAAAACAAAGGCCTGTTTACAGGGAGACCACATCTTCTGGCTTCCATTTCAGAGCTCTCGCCCACACCAAAGGGAAGCAAGGTAGTGTGATGCAAATAGCACCACAGTAGGCCATCTCTGCCAACCGGGATGTATTTTCAACTGCATGCAAACTAGAACTCTCCGAAGACCTGTGAACTGTAAATAACTCTGGGCTGTGAAAGGGGTCAACTTGGTTTAATTTAGAGTTTCACAGAGCTTTTCTATAGAAATTCAAACGCCAGGGAACAAACTCCTCTGGGGCCTTAAAAAAAAAAAATCCAGGGCCAGCACCTCTATTTACTCTTTAGACTCCTGCCTGTCTGGTGGAGGTCTGCTCTTAAAAGCTAATCAGCTTTTCTACGCTGGCAGCCAGGGCTCTCTCCGAGGCAGGCCACCTCCATCACACAGCCCCTGAATTCGGCTCTCCCAGCACAGGGCCAACTGGGGAACGGGGTGGAGGGGAGGCAATCACAGGAAAAACAGTGGTAAGGCCTGGGATCCCCGCCTGGTGGCCGAGCTGAGCCAATCTCACATGTCCCCCAGCACAGTTCCCTCCTTGTGCAATGGAGAAAGATGCCCGATCCTACCCCATCACTCAGCAGATCCACTCAGTAATCCCAGATCCCTGTGGATTAACCTCACTGCTTCCTTAACGCATACATATGGAATTTAGGAAGATGGTACTGACGATCCTACAGGCAGGGCAGCAAAGTAGACACAGATGTAAAGAACAGAATTTTGGACTCAGTGGGGGGAAGGCAAGGGTGGGAAGATTTGAGAGAATAGCACTGAAAGAAATATGTACATTACTGTATGTAAAACAGATGACCAGCTCAAGTTCGATGCATGAAGCAGGACACCCAAAGCTGGTGCTCTGCGACAACCAGAGGGATAGGGTGGGAGGGAGTTTGGTGGGGGGGTGTTCAGGATGGGGGAGGCACACATGTATACCTGTGGACAATTCATGTTGATCTATGGCAAAACCATCACAATATTGTAAAGTAATTATCCTCTAATTAAATAATTTTTTGAAAAAGTAAGTAAAGTGTGCTTAGTCAATCAGCCCTGTCCAATTCTTCGCGACCCGATGGACTGTAGCCCATCAGGCTCCTCTGTGCATGGAATTCTCCAGGCAAGAATACTGGAGTGAGTAGCCATTCCCTTCTCCCTTTGCCATCTGAGCCACCAAAATATCCTCAATTCTACAGTAGCCAGAAAAGCAAAAAGAATACTGAGCATCTTTACTCCAGTCTGTCTCTTCTTCAGAAGTCACTGATGGGGAGATCCAGAATACGAAAGGATCACAAGGCAGAGTTATCCAAACAGACAGATGGCAGAATCAGAAAGGTTCTAAGGATGCTCAAGTCTCTGCAGACATACTGGTTTCCCTCAAGCCCTGATGGGGGGAGGAGGGGGAATTTCAGCCTAGACTCTCACTTAGCCATGCTTAGAAAATGGCTGAAACTGCGGCCAAAACCAGAGTTGAGTTAGCTCTTAGGAGGGACATTTTCACTGCAAGAATATGAAGCATGGGATACTAAATACAATTTTTAACATGTCTCCCTCCAAGAATATTTAAGAGAGAGCACAGATTTTGACTATTTTTCCTGAGGTTAGAAAAACAGTTCTGTTTTGAACCACAAAACTCCTGAAAAGTGGCAAACTCTGTAAGATTTATTGGTAAAGACAGCTGCCTACTCTGGCAAGGAGAATGAAAAATATCCCAGCATACACCATAAAACAAGTTAATACCCCCGTTATGATCACAACCAGAATGGCTTTCCCATGAAAGAAAGTTGAACTCTTTGGCATACATGGCTTCATTCTGTGATCTTTCTGTATCGATTTATCCTGCAAGGAGATACCTCAACAGGTTTCCGAACATCAGTACTGATTCATCTGATGAGGGCAGCAGGTCCTGTATTATTCAAAAGCATCATAATCTTCTACTTGATCAGGCAAGTAAATATATGCTGAGTTGATTTCAACGGACCACTGAGCCTTTATGCTAGGAGAGCAGAGGCTGTGGAAAGTCTGTGTGTCTCAAACATCTACTCTCTCCAACCCCGATACATGAACAAATGACAGCACCAGATTTTTTTACAAAGTCCATCTTTGAATCAGCCTTTCATAACGGCTGATAATTGCATCTATAGTTATGCAAACACTAACCCAGAAAGGGAAATGTTAAATCGGTTAGTATCCTCATGGTGCAGAGGTGGTGAACACCAACCCCACAGAGCTGCCCAGAACTACCTGGCAGGGATCAGAGCAGGACAGCACTTAACCAGGAAAGACTGGGGGAGAGCATGGAGATGAAGAGAGAAGGAAGGAGAAAAGGAAGGAGAATACCGGTGAGAAGCATCAAGAGGTAATGGACTGGTGCAAGACAGAAAATTAACTTATGCCATGTTGTAGCTTTGTTTTGTTTGGGACAGTCTCACCCTGCTCTGCCAGGAGCTTGCTTTGACTTTTGCGCTAGATGACGAGGACCTAGACACCGAGGGAGGAGAAGGTGAATGTGGACGGACAACAAGAAAAACTATAGCACTTTACAGACCCCAGTGGAGCAGGGAGGCAGGGCCAAATGTTTCCCCTAAGGGAGAATCACAGAAATCCATCACCAGTGCGACTGGACTAAAAAGGAAGCTCTGAAAAGCAGCTGTTCTTTACTATGACATGCACAGCCCAGCAGATATGATGTTTCCGCCTGCCCACACAAAAATGAGCACACTCACAAGAATGTACGCATATGTGTACATGTATTTACAGTAATATACTGAACAAGGAAAGCTATGTGTGCCAACAGTTGGCTCTTTTTCCTATAAAGAACAAAAGAACACACACGCACACAGTGATAAAGACCAAAAAGCTGAATTCTAAAGTTCAGTGCTAACTTCTAGAAACATCTAATCTCAGTATTTCCTTGATTCCTTTCCCCTTCTAAGTCTGACTTCCCTCAGTTGGTTTCACAGAGACTAGGTTTGATTTCTTGATGGTAAAGTGCTTCCCAGGTGGTTCAGTTAATGGTAAAGAATCTCCCCACAGTGTAGGAGACCCAGGTTTGATCACTGAATAGGAAAGATCTCCTAGAGAAGGAAATGGCAACCCACTCCAGTAATCTTGCCTGGGAAATTTCACAGAGGAGTCCATGGTGTCCCAAAGAACTGGATATGACTTAGCAACTAAACAACAACAAAGGCTGCCAAATGCCCACCTTTAAGATCTGTTTTCTTTGGTCTTACTGTATTGGCCTCCCACCACCCATCAGAGTTTGAGCCATGGAAGGGAAACCAGAGACTCTGAGATCTGGGCCCATTGGCTTCACAGACCCCTAGTGAGATTGTAGATCCTGCCTCCAGGAGCAGGGTAATTAGTTGCATGCCTGAACTAAGCTTCCCTTGTGGCTTCCCTTGTGGCTCAGCTGGTAAAGAATCTGCCTGCAATGCCAAAGACCTGAGTTTGATCCCTAGGTTGGGAAGATCCCTGGAGAAGGGAAAGACTACCCACTCCAGTATTCTGGCCTGGAGAATTCCATGGACTGTATCGTCCATGGGGTCGCAAAGAGTGGGACACTACTGAGTGACTTTCACTTTCACTGAACTAAGCAGTCCTCCTGAAAACCCAAAGTGACTGAAAGCCAGATTGCCATGCCTGCACTTTGTCCATGAGACTGCCTTAGCTTCCAAGCCTAACCTCCCTAGTAGCTGACGTGAACCAGGTTGATTGTGTATCCTATTCCCAGGTCCTGTCCTTCAGTCTCAACTGTCTGATACACTTTGATACCCTTCCCTGACTTTGCCTTTCCCCTTTCTTACCCGCATGTGCTATTCCAGCTTGCACTTTTGACCCATCAGCCACTGAGCTCTCCTCTCCAAGTGAGTTTTTCTGTCTTTAGAATCTCCTCCCTTGGGACTTTCCTGGTGGTCCAGTCATTAAAAACTTGCCTTGCAATGCAGGGGACATGAGTTCAATTGCTGGTTGAGGAACCAGATCCCACATGCCCTGTTGGGCAACTAAGCCCATGTGTCACAACTACTGAGCCCACGCACTCTGTAGCCTGAGTGCCACAGGGAAAGATCCCCCTGCTGCAACCAAGACCCACCACAGCCAGAGAAATAAACAACCAAAAGTAAAAAAATAAATTTTTAAAAACTTGATCTCCTCCTTCATCAATGACTTGACATTGCAGAATTCTTGACTATCGCAGATAAGACTCTACCTTGCATATTTCTATTTTTCTGAAAGTAAACAGAGAATATGAGCTACTTTCCAAGTGGCGCTAGTGGTGAAGAATCTGCCTGCCAATGCAGGAGATGCAAAAGAAGCAGGTTCTCTAGATCTGTGGGTTGGCAAGATCCCCTGGAGAAGGAAATGGCTAACCACTCCAGTATTCTTCCCCAGAAAATTCCATGGACAGAGGAGCCTGGTGGGCTACAGCCCATGGGATCACAGAGTCAGACACAACTGAGCAACTAAGCACAGAGACATAAAAACAGTAAACTGGAGGAGGAAGTCAAACAAGACTAATTGGAAATGGAGAGGAAAGGAGGAGATACGGCTGAGTGAGGCAAAATTGGGAGAATGGAGTATATGTATCACAGAGGAAAGAAAATAATGAAAGAAAGCAGGAATGACCAGGAGGGGAGAGTAAGCAGCTAAACCATTTAAAAGGTTAGACCGAGGCTGGCTACGTAAAAGGGCATGTGAACTAAACTTTTAGCCTAAGCAATAGTTACTTGTATTTATTTAACCTTAGAAAACCATCATTAACCTCAAATAACTGGGATGAGAGGGGGAAGGGTGTGGAAATAAAGGACTTAGCAGAGAGAGGCCAGAGAGAAATACAATTTCCTAAATACCTAGGGGAAAAAAAAAGGAAATGAGAGAGTCTGAAGACCATCTGTGGGAAAATCCGTAATGGGGAAAGACTGGGAAAATGTTTGGAGAAGCGTCAGAGGAGCAGCAGTTATTCTGACTCTCTCAGGGCACAGCCCCTCCACAACAAAGCCTCTGCAGTTCATCCGTCATTCATTAAAAGCGCACCAAATGAGCCTTAAGAGAGATAGATGGCCTTTCATATTTTTTCATGAATAATGTTATTGATGGTGTCTTTCATCATCACAGAACTGCTCAGGGCCTCAGATAATTTCCAACTCTCTCTGTCCTTAACACAGAGTGAAGTGTAGGGCCCCATAGCAGGAGCACCAGGAATGCTAAACATCCATTTACTATTTAATTTTACCAGAGCATCCCGCCTTTACAAGGCGGTGTCTACCGTAAAATCTCTCTGGTGAGTCAGCTTGTTGCTAAATTCTTATCTTAAGCCCTAGCACAGCTGTGGCATGGCCATAAAAATATAGCTTCTTAAACTATAGAAGTAGAGTCCATGCTTCTGTTGAGAAATAGCCCAGCAGGGTAAGGTTTCTTTTTTTCATCTGAGCTCTGTCAGTAAGTTAAAACATCAGTCACTAAACAAGATTCTTAGAACCTGACAATGAATAAATGGAATTTTAACAGTGATGAAAGGGCATAACTCAGATGATTAGGAAGCTCTAGGCAGTATGGCCGTACATAGATGCTAAATATTAATACTGTAATGGAATTTTAAGTTAATTTCAAGTTCAGATCTCCTAGAACTGTTGAGGCTATATTAAGTATTCCCTTTCTGATGAGTTCTTAGTAAAGTGATTTTCTCTTCTTAATCTAAGCAAAAGAAAAGACTTAGAAAAGATTTTAGTTGGGGTTAGTTTTTCTTTTAAACCAAATGTGAAGAGTAAAAATCTGAACCTTGAAGATTCAAATACCCGTTATTAACTGTTGCCTTTTACGCCGAGAAAACATCTTGCATTCACATTGCTTGAGTAGTTATCTTTAGCTTACCAACCTAAAAGCATTTGCACTACTCAATTTGCTATGGATGAGAAGATCTATCCATGAACAAAGTATATTTTTGTATGAAATACTTAAAAAACAGTTATCCACTTGTGGACCACTTCATTCCCCAATATGTCAACAATTTCTCAATATTTACGTAGAAAAAGATGATAAAGCCACAGTAAGAGAAAAATGAAATAAATGAAAGGACAAAAGAAATGAATAGAGGAAGGGAGTACCAAAGGATGGAGGGATTTAGATTTAGAGGAAGAAAAAGAAAATAAGTTACCTTGGGGCCTTCATTGAAGCCTGTTTATGACCCATTCATTCATGCTTTCTCCTTCTGGAGTCAACCTCTAAAGTGCTTTGTGTTGAAAATAACCATAGTGTGCACACAGTGAGTTTTCAAGAACAAACACAGACCTCCGTCCCCATAAAAAGACAATTATTCACATCTTTCATACATCATAAACCTATCCAGATACATTTTTTCTTTCATGAGTACAATTGAGGAGATGAGAAGGAAAAGGCTAGAGATTATGGTGGTAGAAAAGGACCAGCCACATTGATATTTGCCATAGAAGGGCATAATTCAGAGAGACTGAAATAACTGTCTCCAGTTTCTACTTATCTCCACACATATGTCCCAGGGTCTAAGTTCTATCTTTAGAAATTGCTCTGCCTCATAAACATTTCTTAGTAAAGACTTCTTATGTTACATCTTTCTGACTAAAAGTAGATTGAGTAAGGTTTACTTGAAATATAAATTATATATATTTAATGTATAAAATGATCACTTTTGATACATATGCACATGTGAATTCACACATGTGAAACCATCACTATAATTAAGCTAATGAATATATCTAACATGCTAAAAAGTTTCCTTGTGCCCTTTTGAAATCATTCTTGAAAAAAAAGTAATTTAGGTTTTTGTAATGGTGGTTCAGCTGGTAAAGAATCTACCTGCATTGCAGGAGACCTGGGTTCTATCCCTGGGTTGGGAAGATCCCCTGGAGAAGGGAAAATGATATTTTTAACATTGTTCTAGTTATTCTAGGTTCTTTGCATTTCTATGTGAATTTTAAAGCAGTTTGTTGATATCTACAAAGAAATCTGCTGGAATTTTGATGGGCATTTCACTTAATCAATAGATCAGTCAGGGTAGATAGACATCTTAACAATACTGAGTCTTCCAACTCATAAAGATGGTATATCTCCTCATTTATGTGGATCTTTAATTGCTCTCAGCAACATTTTATAGTTTCTGGAGAACAAGTCTTTCATATCCTTTGTCAGATTTATCCCTGAGTACTTATGTACTGATGCTATTGTAAGTGGCATTTTTAATTTCAACTTCTGGATATTCTTTGCTAGTATTGATATAGAGAAATAAAGTTAATTTTTATATTGATCTGTATCCTGCAAATTTGCCAAACTCAATTATTAGCTCCAGTAGCTTTTCAGTACACTCCATCTTATTTACCACATAGACTATCATACCATCTGAACGTAAAGATAATTTGACTATGTTTTTTCCCATGTAGATGCCTTTCATTTCTTTTTCTTGGCCTGAGTCCACATTTTCTGGTACAATGTTGTGTAGAACTGGTGAGGGTGGACATCCTTGTCTTGTTAGTGATCTCAAGGGGAAAATCATTCAGTTTTCATAATTAAGTATGATGTTAGCTGTAGATTTTTCATAAATGCCCTTTATCAGATTTGTCATAAATGCCTCTATGGTTTTAACACAGAAGAATTTTGTTTCTATTTCCAGTTTGCTGAAAGCACTTATCTGGAGTAGATGGTAGATTTAGGCAATCTTCTTTTCTTCATTTATTAAGATTATCACATGATTTTTCATTTTTACTTAGATAGCACATTGAAATATATTGATTTTTTAATGTTGAACCAGCCTTGCATTCCTAGAAGCCCCACTAGACATAATATATCACATTTTTACATATTGTGTTTAATTTCTTAAACTTTTATTTATAATTTTTGCATCTGTGCTCATGCATGTGTGGGTATGTGTTCAGTCGCTCAGTTATGTCTAACTCTTTGCTACCCTACGGACTATAGTGGGCCAGGCTTCTCTGTCCATGGGATTCTCCAGGCAAGAATATTGGAGTGGGGTGCTATTCCCTTCACCAGGGGATTTTCCCAACCCCAGGATCAAAGCCAGATCTCCTGCACTGGCAGGCAGATTCTTTACCACTGTACCATGTAGGAAGCCCACCTATGTTCATGAGGGATATTAATTTTAGTTTTCTTTTCTTATAATATCTTTATTTGGCTTTAAATATCAGGGCAATGGTGGTCTCACAGAATGATTTGGAAAGTGTATTAGTCAAGGTCAAATGAGGACAGAGATATTTTTAAACAGGAAAGTTTAATATAAAGAATAATGAGCTAAAACAGGGAGTGGAGTAATGAGGTACTGGCAAACAAGGAGTAAAAAAAAATGTCTAAATAGGAATAGCAGTCACTGTGTGTGTACGTGCTCAGTTGCTCAGTCGTATCCAACTCTTTGTAACCCCATGGACTGTAGCCCACCAGGCTCCTCTGTCCATGGGATTTCCCAGGCAAGAATACTGGAGTGGGTCGCCATTTCCTACTCCAGAGGATCTTCCCTGACCCAGGGATCGAACCCATGTCTCCTGTATCCTTCAGAGCAACCAACAGTCCCTAGGGCTGAAATAGAGCTCCCAAGGAAGAGTCATCCCTGCCCTGTGGCTGAAACCCAGAATTTAGAAAAGAAGGCATGGTTTTAGCTCACTGATGACAAACTAGTCTCTATGGTGCATGAGTGCCTGTGTGCTAAATCATTTCAGTCGTGTCTGACTCTTGGTGACACTATGGACTATATATAGCCCACCAGGCTCCTCAGTTCATGAGATTTCCCAGGCAAGAATACAGCAGTGGATTGCCATACCCTCTTCCCCCAGGGGATCTTCCTGGCCCAGGGATTGAAGAAACGTCACCTGCACAGGCAAGCGGGTTCATCACCACCAGTGCCGCCTAGGAAACCTAGTACACAAAAGTAAAAGCTGATAGAAATCTACCTCCCACGGAAAACCAACCACAGAGCCATGTCTCCCTAGGGGTACTCCACTATAAAACTGCTGAGGGAGAATTGGGAGAATCTGTGGCACGAGAGAGCTGGGAAGACCACACTGCAGGAGCCAGGAATGAAAGAAGCCTTGCCTTCTTCTGGAGCTTGCTGCAGGAGAGAGCCCCAACACCAGGCACTAGGGAAGCAGTGCACACTATAAGGCCCAGATGCTTGAAGTTGTTTCACAGCTGTTTTTTTTTTAAATTCTCTTTTCTCTCCATTTCATTTTCAGTAATCTCAGTTGCTACTTGTTCAAGTTCACCAATCTTTTCTTCTGCAATATTGATCTTCCATTAATCCCATCTAGTATATTTTTCATCTTACACATTCTACTTTTCATTTACAAGTTCAGTTTTGGCCTTTTTAAATGTCTTCCATGCCTTGATGACTTTTGAACATAGGGAATACAGGACTTTAACGTTCTATCTTGTCTATTAAGGTCTATCATCCATGTCATGTCTGAGTCAGTTTTGATTGATTTTTCTCCTCATTTTTGGTTGTATGTTCTTGTTGCTTTGCTTGCCTGGTGATATTATTGGATATTATGAATCTCACATTTCTAGGTGTTAAAAATATTTGTTTTTCCATAAATATTCTTGAGCTTCATTCTGAAACAGTTAAGAAACTTGGAAACAAGTCTCCTGCAATTGTGTTATACTTTCATAATTTAAAAAAATTTTTTTAAGGAATAAAAAGAAAGTGCTAGGGAAAAAAGATACTTGGAAACAGTTTGATCCTTTCAGGGTCTTGCTTTTAAGTATGAGACAGATCAGTGTTTAATACAGGCCAATGTTAGTCTCCCAACTAAGACAAAACCCTTCAAAATACTCAAAGCTTAAGCCTCATGAATTATGAGATTTTCTGCCTTGGCTAGTGAACCATAACCCCTGCCCTGGGGGAACACTGGAGATGTTTCCATTTTACTCCTTCCACATGGTTTTTTCCTGAAGTGCACTGATTCACACCCAGCTGTAGACCTGAGTCGGACTGTCAACCGTTCTCTGAAGTTATCTGTTTCTGTTCAGTGTTCTCCTCCTGAGTACTGTTTCCTGCAAACTTTACCTGCTCTGGATCCCTGAACCTCTAGCTCTGCCTCTTCAAATCAAGGGCACTGATGGGCTCTACCTGTGTTTTCCTTGTCTGTGTGTGTCCTGTAAACTCTCTCCAGGCAGTAAACAGGGCAATCACTGTCCTGTATTGCTTGATATCCAGTGCTTTGTAAACTGTCATCTGATAAGAGTTGCCTTTTTTTAGTTCTGAACTTCAGGCAGGATTATGAAGTCAGCCCCTATTATTCTATCTTGGTCAGAAACACACATCCCAATATATCCTTTCTTAAAATAAAAATATCTGCATGGTAAAACCCAAGTCCTCAATCAACCAATGTTTAATAAATTAGATTAAAACATCATTAAGAAAAAGATTGTGCCGAAATGAGACCCAGAATTAGATATTCACTCATGTATGTTTCCAGGGATCCAGAAAGATGAACATTGGTGTAGGAGGTGAGATAGTGGCTGCACCAGAAACCTCAGGTACATCTCAAATCTTCTTGACTTGACTCACTCCACACAGTCTTCGCCATTTCACGGCTGAAAACTGACAACGTGTTGTTGTAGGACTAACCTACGGGCCTCTTCCTTCCTGCTCAAGGGCTTCTGTGATGCCACAGCAGGGAGCACCACCAGAAGCCTGCCCAGTACCCATACATATGCAACCTGAAGGGAACTATGGAGAAATCCCTTCCTTGTCTTTCACTGGAGCAGATGTTTCTATGGCCTCTTCCACCGTAGTTTTCAGGAGGTCCTGTTGAATTTCATACCAGTTGCCTATAGCAATGGCCAACTTAGAAATAGATTCTTACCTTGGCCTTCTCTCACTTCCCATTTCGCTCCCTGTGGCAGACTGATCTACTGGCCTCAATTCTTCACTTGTCTTTAGTAGTTTTTTATATTCACATCCATGCTGGTACTCGGGGTGGGCAGATTATACTTTTCCACACTATGATTTTTCAACTTGGCTATCTGACTTGGTTCAGCCAGGGGCTTCTGGTAAGCAGGACACAGGTAGAAGCTTGAAATATTCCCTCCTGGGCTTCAGCCATCCCCATGTAGAGAAGCATTTACCCATTTCCCTTTCAACTCAGGTCCTAGAATGAGTCATATGAAGTAGAACTATCCCAGTTGGCCCCAAATGATCCAATGATACATGAGCAAGAAATAAATGCTGCAGGCCATTGGAGCTCTGTCATTGTTAAAATGCTATAAAAGCTGGATGACATCAAAAGAGGTATCTGCAAGTAGGGGGCTGCTGGGACACAGCCTAAAATATGTGGCGTTGATTTTAAGATGGATAGAAGGCAACAAAGATACTGCCTTAGGACTCATGTCTGGTGATAATGGTGCAAGGATATTTTAGTGATCACAGCCTGACAAGATCAAGGCAAAACCTTATACCCTCAGGGATGAAGTTCGGTAATCCAGGTCTATGCCCCAACAAGTAATGATGAAGAAGCTGAAGTTGAACAGTTCTATGAAGACCTACAAGACCTTTTAGAACTAACACCTAAAAAGATGTCCTTTTCATTACAGGGGACTGGAATGCTAAAGTAGGAAGTCAAGAAACACCTGGAGTAACAGGCAAATTTGGCCTTGGAATGCAGAATGAAGCAGGGCAAAGACTAACAGAGTTTTGCCAAGAAAATGCGCTGGTCATAGCAAACACCCTCTTCCAATAACACAAGAGAAGACTCTACACATAGACATCACTAGATGGTCAAGACTGAAATCAGATTGATTATATTCTTTGCAGCCAAAGATGGAGACGCTCTATACAGTCAACAAAAACAAGACCAGGAGCTGACTGTGGCTCAGATCATGAACTCCTTATTACCAAATTCAGACTCATTCAGACCAGCCAAACTACTCATCAGAAGTATAGGAAGTATAGAATGGGAGGTGAAGGAGTGAAAACTGTAATTGTTTCACATTTTTTAAGTCTCTGCAGATATTGTAAATGGTGAATGGACAAGACTGAACACCTCTTATGCATTGCTTTAAATCCTTCTAGCCTTGACTCATTCCAGACCTTGCTACAGCAACTAGTTATGGGCTAAGACCAAGTTTGTGAGCAAGTAAATTGATAGCGCCTCACCTTGGCCTATGGCATGTACTGCTCTTCTGACTTCTTAACTCAGGTCACCATATGAAAATTTAGTGGTTACTCACTTGATACTCATATGCAAATGACCCAGAAGTTCAGGGGAGTTACTGCCCCAGAAACCACACTAAACTAGCTGGGGGACAGATCTGACTTAGAAAGTCCTGTGGGACTGCACCATCAGATGTTACTAGCAGCAGGTAAGTTAACCTTATAACAGCTTTCCCTTGTTCACTGCATAGCGCCCCACCCCTTACTCCTGCTCCCAAGATCACATTCCAAGGAAGCTGTCTATACACCTGATGCAAATAAACGAATCATTGGAAAAGACTCTGATGCTGGGGAAAATTGAGGGCAAGAGGATGAGATGGTTGGATGACATCACTGACTCAAAGGACACGAGTTTGAGGGAACTCTGGGAGATAGTGATGGACAGAGAAGCCTGGCATGCTGCAGTTCACAGGGTCACAAAGTGTCAGACACAACCGAGAGACTGAACAACAACACAGACTATCTGAGATTCTGCTTTGAAGAGAACCCAGGTCAAGACTGTTTCACAACTGAAGAATGCCTAGCGCCAGTGACTAAACTACCAAAGCCTCTGAGAAGAAGTATGTATATCACTCATTCATTTAGTCATTCAACAAAAGGCTACTATGTCTCTGACACAGTTATAAATAGACTGCTCTTATCAAACATACATTCTAGTAACAGAGGTCAACAATAAACATGTATATTATGCCAAGTAGTGTTAAATGCTAAGAAGAAAAATAAAGCAAAGTAGTAAGAGACAGAGAAAGACGAGAGATTGATTTTTTCAAGTATGCTCATTAGGTCCTCTATAATAAGGTCACATTTGAGCAGAGAAGTGAATGAAGTGAAAAACTGGTCATGAATCTGTTTAGGTGAAACACATTCTAAGAAGACAGCCTGGTAAGTGAAAAGGCTCTGAGGTAGAGACATGTGTGACAAAGAAAGAAAGAAAACAGAAAGAAAGCTAGCAAGACTGGCTGAGAAGACTCAGCAAAGAGGAAAGTGAAAGGAGGTAAGTGAGAAAGATGGTACAGGGCCATATTGCATAGGACCTTAGAGGGTTTGGGGGCTTCCCTTGTGGCTCAGTCGGTAAAGTGTCTGCCTACAATGCGGGAGACCCGGGTTCGATCCCTGGGTTGGGACGATCCTCTGGAGAAGGAAATGGCAATCCACTCCAGTACTCTTGCCTGGAAAATCCCATGGATGGAGGAGCCTGGTAGGCTACAGTCTATGGGGTCACTAAGAGTTGGACAAGACCGAGCGACTTCACTCACTCACTCACTCACTCAGAGGGTTTTAGGGGAAGGTTTGGAGTACAAGGATGCTATTTAGAAGGAAGAAATAGGAGGAAGCTGTCAGAAGGCCATGGCAATAACGTACATAAATGAGGATGGAAAACTGCTCTGTGGCATCAGTGGCAGAGCTAGTAGGAGGTAATTGAATTCTGGAAACATTTGAAATATGGAACAATCTGGATATCTCAGTGGGTTGGATGTGGGTTTTGAAAGAAGGAAATCAGTCATGAACCTTCTCTGATTTTTGGCTAGAAGAACTTAAAAAGTAGAGTTATCTTTTAGTGAGACAGATAATTTCATTCTATAAGCTCAGACAGGCAACAGGCAAGGAACAGATGGCATTCTTCTCAGCCTGGGCACTCCAGCTATTATCTTTCTCTTCCCTCACCTATCCTAACAAGGCCACCCTCAAAGGAAACTGTTTTACCAGAACCTAACTTACTTGGGGGAAGGAAACTACCCAATTCAGACTCACTAAAAGCCCAAGAGTCATAGGATTATAGATGCTTTCTCTCACCCACATCTTTCACCACATCAATAAGGCTTCTTTATCATAGTAGGGGATTAAAGCTATAAGTACTCCAAGATCCAGACTCTGTTTAAGATATCTCTAGTGATACCCAAGGAAAACAGAGAAGACAAAACCAAGGACCTTAGGAGAAATTTTAATCTCTGCCTCCACAGCTACAACTAACAATAAACACACCCTCACCACTAGCTGGATTATGTCTGGCTTTCAACAGAAAATTATAAGACATGCCAAAAGACCAAAAAAAAAAAAAACAGTTTGAAGAGTCTAAGCAAGCATCAGAAAGCAGATTTAGATATGGCAGAGATGCTGGAATTATCAGACCAGGAACTTAAAATAACTTTGATTAAAGGTTATAACAGAAAGGTAAACAACAAGCAAAATGAAATGAATATTATAAGCAGGGAGATGTAACCTATAAGAAAGAACCAAAAGGAAATGCTAAGCAAAAGTTCTATAACAGAAATGAAGACTGCCTTTGATGGGCTCATCAATAGACTCAACACAGCTAAGGAAACGTAAAGCAGACCATGTGCTTCTCAGTTTGAAATTGTTCAATGATTTTCCTCACTAAGAGTAAAAGTGGAAGGCTTACAGTGGCCTGTAAGGCATGCAGGATTCTCCCCCACTCCCCACCTTCTATCTCTGCTTCATCCCCTATTCTTCTGCTCCTCACCTGCTCACTCCACTTCACTGTCCTTCTTGCTGTTTCTCACACACGCCAGGAATAGCTCAACACTGAATGTTACTACCTCTGCCTGGAATGTTCATCCCCCTGATAGCTGCACAGTCATCCCTTCTCCTCATTTTAATATGCTACACAATGTACTCACTAATTTTGTTTAGCATTTATTGCCTTTCTCTTCCACAAATCCCCTGCTAAAGCCACCCTGCTCTGGTATATAAATTCCACTAGAGAATAGATTTGTATTTATCTCTTTTGTTCTTTGATGAACTCCAAGAACCTAAAATAATGTGTGGCATGTAGTAGAGGTGTAATACAAACATTTAACTAAAAAGTAATGTATCAGAGCAACTAAAGATATCAAGCAAATATTAATAGAACAAAGTAGAGAAAGAGATAGCCATATAGCAATAGCAGAAGATGTCAATACCCCATTTCCAAGAGTGGATAGATCATCCAGACCCAAAATCAATAAGAAATCAGTAGACATAAACAATACTGTAGATAAAATAGACCTAAAAGACATATATAGAACATTCTGTCCAATAGCAATGGAATATATATTCTTTTCAAGAGTATATGGGACATTCTCCAGGATAGATCATATGTTAGCCCCTAAAACAAATCTTTACAAATTTAAGAAGATAGAGATCATGCCCAGTATGTTTTATCACCACAACTGTATGAAAGCAGAAATCAATAACAGGAGGGAAAGTGGAAAATTCACAAGTATATGGAATTAAACAAACATTCCTGAAAAACCAATGGGCAAGAGAAAAATCAGAAGTCAAAAAGGAAGTTAAAAATATCTGGAGACAAATGAAAATGAACATAGAACTTACCAAAACTTATGATATGAAGCAAAAGCAGTTCTAAGATGGAAGTTTATAGCAATAAGCACCTTTCCTAAGAAAAGAAGAAAGATCTTAAATAATCTATTTTCACATCTCAAGAAACTAGCAAAAGAACAACAAACTAAATGTACATTTAGCACAAAGAAGGAAATAAGAATGATCAGAGAAGAAACAAAATAGAGATGAGAAAAACAGTAAAGTAGATTAATGAAAATAAGACACAGTGTTCTGAAAAGATAAACAAAATTGACAAACTTTGGGCTAGAGTGAGAAAAAGAGAGTGAGATCCAAATAAATAAAAGTACAAGCATACTTCAGAGATATTGCAGATTTGGTTCTAGACCACTGCAAAGCAGATATTTATGTATATCTATGACTGATTCATGTTGAGGTCTGACAAAAACAACAAATTTCTGTAAAGCAATTATAAATTAGTTAGTTAAGTTGCTCAGTCGTGTCCGACTCTTTGTGACCCCATGGACTATAGCCTACCAGGCTCCTCTGTCCATAGGATTTTCCAGGCAAGAGTACCAGAGTGGGTTGCCATTTCCTTCTCCAGGGGATCTTCCCGACCCAGGGATCGAACCCTAGTCTCCCACATTGTAGACAGACGCTTAACTGTCTGAGCCACTCTTCGATTAAAATATGAATAAATTTTTCAAAAGCATGTTTACACTGCTGCTGCTGCTAAATCACTTCAGTCGTGTCCGACTCTGTGCGACCCCATAGACGGCAGCCCACCAGGCTCCCCCGTCCCTGGGATTCTCCAGGCAAGAACACTGGAGTGGGTTGCTGTTTCCTTCTCCAATGCATGAAAGTGAAAAGTGAAAGTGAAGTTGCTTAGTCGTGTCTGACTCTTCATAACCCCATGGACTGCAGCCTACTAGGCTCCTCCATCCATGGGATTTTCCAGGCAAGAGTACTGGAGTGGGGTGCCATTGCCTTCTCTGATGTTTATACTACAGTCTATTAACTGTGCAATAGCATTATGCATATAAAAGTCATGTTTACACTATAGCCTATTAACTGTGCAATAGCATTATGTCTTAAAATGCAATGCATACACCTTAATTTAAAAAAACACTATACAGTTAAAAAATGATAATCATCATCTGAGCCTTCAGCAAGTTATAATCTTTTTGCTAGTGGAAGGTCTTAGCTTAATATTAATGGCTGTTGATTGATCAGGTTGGTGGTTGCTAAGGTGGTGGAGACTGTGGCGATTTTTTTTTAAGTAAGACAACAAAGACATTTGCCACATCGATTAACTCTTCCTTTTGCTTGAATATTTAGAGGCCACTGTAGGGTCGCGGAGAAGGAAATGGCAACCCACTCCAGTACTATTGCCTGGGAAATCCCATGGATGGAGGAGCCTACTAGGCTACAGTCCGTGAGGTTGCAAAGAGTTGGACACGACTAAGCAACTTTACTCACTCACTGTAGGGTCATTAATTGGTCTGATGTCAATATTCTCTCGGGGAATAGGGAGTCCAAGGAAAGGGAAAGAGATGGAGGAATAGCCAGCCAGTGAGGCAGTCAAAACACACGTTTATTGTTTATCATCTTACATAAAGATGGTTTGTGATACCCTAAAACAATTATAATAGTCACATTAAAGATCACTGATCACAGATCACCATAACAAACATAATGTTAATCAAACAGTTTGAAATCTTGTGAGGATTACCAAAATGTGACACAGGGACACAAAGTGAGCAAATGTTAATGGAAAAATGGCAAGAAAAGGCTTGCTTGACACAGATTTTCCACAGACCTTCAATCTGTATAAAACAAAACAAAACCAGTACCTATGCAGTGAAATAAAATGAAGAATGTCTGTATAAATAAAGAGAAGACATTACAACTGACGTCAAAAAAATACAAAAGGTCACAGAGACTACCATGAATATTTCTTTAACAACAAGCTGGATAACCTAGAACAAATGGTAAGTTCCTAGAAACATACAACCTACTTTATTCTGAATTATGAGGAAACAGAAAATCTGAACAGACCAATAATACTAAGAGACTGAACCAGTAATTTAAAAATTCCCAACAAATAAAAGCCCAGGACTGATGGCATCACTGGTAAATTTTACCAAACATTTAAAGAAGAGTTAATGCCAAGGCTTCTCAAACTCTCTCAAAAATTGAAGAGAAGGAAACACTACCAAACACATTTTACAAGTTTCACTCACTTAAAAATTATAAGAAAAGAAAACTACAGACTAATATCCCTGATGAACACAGATGCAAAACCCCTCAGTAATATACTAGCAAACTAATTCAAGAGCATATTAAAAGAATTATAACCCGTGACCAAGTAAGATTTAACTGAAGGATGCAAGAATGGTTCAACATACATAAATGATGTAATACAACACATTAATAAAATGAAGGATAAAAATTATAAGATCATCTCAACAAATTCCAGAAAAACACCTGACAAAACTCAATGCTCTTTCATGAGAAAAACTCTCAACAAATTAAGTACAGAGGAATGTACCTCAAGAAATAAATACCATATTTGACAAACTCATAACTTCTAATATCATATTCAGCAGTGAAAAACTAGAAACTTTTCCTCTGAAATGGGGAATAAGACAAGGATGTCCACTCTTACCACTTCTATTCAGCATAGTACTGGATGTCGTAGCAAGAGCAATTAGGCAGGAATAAGAAATTAAAGGCATCCAAGTTGGAAAGGAAGATGTGAAATTATCCCTTTTTGCAGATGACATAATCTTATACAGAGAAAACCCTAAAGATTCTACCAAAAACTGTTGAAATAAATAAATTCAGCAAAATTGTAGGATGCAAGATCAATGTACAATATTTATTTGCACTAACAATGTACTAACTGAAATAGAAATTAAGAAAATAATCCCATTTACAGTAGCATCAAATAAAGTATTTAAAATAAAGTTAATCTTAACCAAAAAGGTTAAATCTTTACACTTAAAACTATAAAACATTAAGGAAAGATATTTGGGAAGACATAAATAAATGAAAAGATATCCTATATGCATGAGTTAGAAGAATTAATATTGTTAATGTGTTTATACAAACTAAAGGCATCTCTAGATTCAATGAAACCCCTATCAAAATCCCAAAGCATTTTTCATGGAAATAGACAAACATCCTAAAATTCACATGGAACCACAAAGGACTACAAGTAGCCAAAGTAATCACAAGCAAAAAATTAAAGTTGGAGGCATCACATTACCTGATTTCAAAATACATTATAAAGCTAAAGTAACCAAAATAGCATGGCACTAGGATCAAAATAGATATAGAAAGCAAGGGAATATAATTAAGTTTAAGAATTAAAATTTTTTAAAAGGCCAAGAAAACCTGGGTAGACATTTCTCAAAACAAAATATATAAATGGTCAAAAGATATATGAAAAGATGTTCAACCTCACTAATCACCAGGGAAATGCAAATCAAAACAATACATTTATGATCAACTGATCTTCCACAAAGTTGCCAAGAGCATATAGTGAGGAAAGGACAGTCTCTTTAAAACATGGGGCTGGAAAATTGGTTCTTTGCCTGCAGAAAATGAAATTTGACCCTTATCTCATATAAGATAGAAAAATCAACTCAAAATGGACTTAAGACTTAAACGTGAGAGCTGAAAATATAAACTCATTAGAAGAAAACATATAGGGAAATTTTGATACTGGCCTGGGCACTGATGTTTTTGGATATGACCCAAAAGCACAGACAGCAAAAGCAAAAATAGACAAATGGGACTTCATCAAACTAAAAGCTTCTACACAGCACAGGAAACCAACAAAGTGAAGAAGCAACCTAAGAAATGAATGACAGTAAATATTTGTAAACCATACATGTGATAAGGGGTTAATATCCAAAATATATGAGGAACTCAAACCACTCAATAGCAAGAATTCAGTTTAAGAATTAAAAAAAAAAAAAAAAAAAAAGACAGGCCAAAAAATTTGAGTAGACATTTCTTAAAAGAAAATACGCAAATGGTCAAAAGATATATGGAAAGATGTTCAGCCTCACTAATCACCAGGGAAATGCAAATCAAAACAACAATGAGATGCTACTTCAGCCCTGTTGTAATGACTATTATCAAAAAAACAACAGTTGACAAATGTTGGTGAAGCTGTGCAGGAAAAGGAATCCTGTACAACTGTTGGTAGGAATGTATGGAAAGTATGGTGATTTCTCAAAAAGCTAAAAGTAGGGTTACCAGTCTCACTTCTAGGTATTTATATGGAAGAAATGAGCTTCTGCACAACAAAGGAAACTATAAGCAAGGTGAAAAGACAGCCTTCAGAATGGGAGAAAATAATAGTAAATGAAGCAATTGACAAACAACTAATCTCAAAAATATACAAGCAACTTATGCAGCTCAATTCCAGAAAAATAAATGACCCAATCAAAAAGTGGGCCAAAGAACTAAATAGACATTTCTCCAAAGAAGACATATGGATGGCTAACAAACACATGAAAAGATGCTCAGCATCACTAATTATCACAGAAATGCAAATCAAGACGGCAATGAGGTACCATTTCACACCAGTCAGAATGGCTGCGATCCAAAAGTCTACGAGCAATAAATGCTGGAGAGGGTGTGGAGAAAAGGGAACCCTCTTACGCTGTTGGTGGGAATGAAAAATAGTACAGCCACTATGGAGAACAGTGTGGAGATTCCTTAAAAAACTGAAAATAGAACTGCCATACGACCCAGCAATCCAGAAAAACAGAATTGAAAAAGATTCATGTACCCCAATGTTCATCGCAGCACTGTTTATAATAGCCAGGACATGGAAGCAACCTAGATGTCCATCAGCAGATGAATGGATAAGAAAGCTGTGGTACATATACACAATGGAATATTCAATTCAGTTCAGTTCAGTCACTCAGTTGTGTCTTACTCTTTGCAACCCCATGAATCGCAGCACGCCAGGCCCCCTTGTCCGTCACCAACTCCCAGAGTTCACTCAGACTTACATCCATTGAGTTGGTTATGCCATCCAGCCATCTCATCCTCTGTCGTCCCCTTCTCCTCCTGCCCCCAATCCCTCCCAGCATCAGAGTCTTTTCCAATGAGTCGACTCTTCCCATGAGGTGGCCAAAGCACTGGAGTTTCAGCTTTAACATCATTCCTTCCAAAGAAATCCCAAGGCTGATCTCCTTCAGAATGGACTGGTTGGTTGGATCTCCTTGCAGTCCAAGGGACTCTCAAGAGTCTTCTCCAACACCACAGTTCACTCAGCCATTTAAAAGAATACATTTGAATCAGTTCTAATGAGGTGGATGAAACTGGAGCCGATTATACAGAGTGAAGTGAGCCAGGAAGAAAAACACCAATACAGTATACTAACACACATATATGGAATTTAGAAAGATGGTAATCATATCCCTGTATGCAAGACAGCAAAAGAGACACAGATGTATAGAACAGACTTTTGGACTCTGTGGGAGAGGGAGAGGGTGGGATGATTTGGGAGAATGGCATCAAAACATGTATACTATCATGTAAGAAATGAATCACCAGTCTAGGTGTGATACAGGATACAGGATGCTTGGGGCTGGTGCACTGGGATGACCCAGAGAGGCGATATGAGGAAGGTGGTGGGAGGGGGGTTCAGGATTGGGAAGTCATGTACATCTGTGGTGGATTTATGTCAATGTATGGCAAAACCAATACAGTATTGTAAAGTTAAAAAAATGATAAAAAATAAAGAGAACAAAAATAAATAAATAAATAAAAATAAAATTAAAAAGGAATATATCCACTGAATTAGTCAAAATCCCAAAAGCAAGGAAAGGTAGATCACAGAAGGGTGAGAACAAGCACTAGTACAGAAGTCAACAGAAAGAGAATTGGAAAAAACCATTTTGAGGCATTTGGGTGCAAGAATTCTCCCTAACACACACACCTTATCCATAGGCATCCCTGGCCATAGGCACCAACTTGGCCCAGAATCAGAAATTTGGCCTCATGGAAATAGTAAAGGAAGAGGGTAGTTGGTTTTATGCACCAACAGCTTAACTGGTGATTTTTAAATAAACTGTTAAAATAATATAGATCTGAGGGAATAGAAGTCACCTCCCCCGTTTATCTAATATTTGCAGACTGGTGGGTGAGAGATTACAATCTGCCATCTCATTACATTCTATGAGGTTAACTGCATGAGTCAGTTGGGAAGACCTTTCCCTACCTCTGGTGTTAAGTAAAACTGCAGTGGTGTCTATACTGTCTGAGGTTTAGTGCTGCTCAGAAAAGATCAATATAGAAATAACTCTGGCAACACTGCACAAACAGAAACCCCCAGAGCAATTTGTTCTAACTCCACAATGGGGGTTACATAGAACACTTTCATGTCATATTTTCACTACCAAATTCAAACAGGAAATTATGTCTAAATCAACTCCAGGGGACTTCCCTGGCAGTCCCGTGGTGAAGACTCCATACTTCCAATGCAAGGGGTGCAGATTCAGTCCCTGGTTGGGGAACTAAGATCCCACATACTGTACAGTCAAAATGAAATAAAACAAAATAAATAATGAAACATAAATCAACTCTATTATAGAGCTGAGGTCTAGAGATCTAATAGGATAGGGTGAAGGGTAACACTTCTGCAAAATGATTGCACTTCTGATTTTTAATGTATAGAAGTCATTCCCTGATTTAAAAAGAACATTGCCATTTAGAGAACAAAAGAGTGTTTTTCTTAATAAGAAATAAAGCAGGAAATAAACTGTAGAAGAACAATCTCTGGACTGGGAATTAGATCTCTCTTCTAACTCTCAATTTACACCCATACCCTGTGTCACTGGGGAAGGTGCTCAGCCTATTTAAATCTCATTTCCCTCCTTGTAGGATAAAGATGAGTATACCTGACTTGTATATTTCATATTGCAATTATATTCATATTATAATCAACTGAGATTATATGAACATGCTTGGGAAATGTAAATTATACTTGATATTTTTGTATCTTTGCAATATATTCTACACCCAATATTACATTTAATTATGAAACCACAATGAATATACACGTTATTATTTTATATAGTGTTTAACATTATGAACAGAAGTTATGACATGATTCAATAGATCACATGTGACTGGCACATTTAATTCCCCACCATATGGAATATAGCTATTTAAGCTAAATTTAAAGAAAATCATATTTTAAGGCATCATTTGTTTCCTTTCAAAGAAGACATCCAAAGTGGCCTTCAAAAGTGCACTGAGCAAAGAATAAACAGACATAGGACAGTCATAAAACTGCTTCCGATTTGCACTTCATGGAGCTTTAATGTCACAGAGTGCAGCCATAAGCAGTGAATGTATTTTCTCTAGCTATCTACACTGCCGTCAAGACACAGTGAAATATATCTTTATCTTGTTTGATAGCACTTGGTAAATATTGTTCACTTAATAGACATTATAAATTACTCATGGCCATGTAGGAAAAAGAAAGTAGGCCTTTATAACTATGAAGTAATCAAACAGCTATATTTAAAAACTTGGAGGCCATAGTCATAAAGTGTGATTGAACTGAGGATTTTATGGTATACTCATGAACAAGTAAATCAGATTCTGCAGTGTTTATCTCTGATAACTTCTGGTTCCATAACCCATTGCCCAGAAATAGGCTGCTATAATTAACCTCTAATACAGAGATACAATAGGCAACCCACAGATAATAAAAATGATAAGAGATTCCCCATCTTTTGGTGTCAGTGAGGGGACACTTTTGAACTTCTTTCCTTGATCAAATTTCAGATCTTGAAGGGAGAAAAGGATATCTGAAATATTGTGGATCTTTTCAAAGTTCTTATTTATATACGAAAAATTATTTTTCTGAAAAAACTGTCAAAAGTTATTCATAGAGCTTAAATATAAACAGATCTTAATCTACTTAGGGTTCCACTATTGAATAAAAATACTTACATTATCTAAGGAATATCCTAAAATAATTGTTGGCAGACTTTTTCCATAAAGTCCACTTAAGAATATTCTAGGCTATGGGAAAGCCATTCAGTCTTTGTCACAACTACTCAACAGCCACAGACAATACTTAAATGACCAAGCATGGCCAGGTTCCAACAGAACTTCATTTATGGGCACTGAAATTTGAACTTGCTTTTGAATTTGGCTCCTCATGTACTACGAAATATTCTTTTTTTTTTTTACCTACCATTGAAATATAAAAAGCATTGTAAGCTCTGGTGCTCTATAAAGACAGGAAGCATGCAGGATTTGGCCTGAGAGCTACTGGTTGCTAACTCTTGGTCTAAGATATCACAGAGTGTTACTCCCATGGACAGAGATATTTTTCTCAGAGGCTGTGGGTTTTCTACATTTATTTAATTTTTGGAAGAGGAAGAAAACTTATGTCCTGCTTCTATTATAAGCACTGATGCTGTAGCCACACGTTCTGGGAAGCAAACTCACTCAGAAGGACAATGCAGATAGTAGAGTGCAGTTTATTACACTGGCGGCCCAAGGCAGAGTCTCCTCTTAGCAAAGGACCCCAACCAACTTTTGTGGAAACCTTACATGCCCTAAGTGTACTGCTCAAGCCCACATCCCCAGATTGCTTAAACCTGGCCTGGAAAGTGCTACAGGGAGACATAATCAGGTTACAGCCATGATTCATAATCAAGGGTCAGCTGGTTATACATTGCAGCCTACACCAATGGGTGTCCTAACAATTACAAAGGTGATTGACTACACAGGGGATTAGTACATTCTTTTTGGCAATGGGAAATCTTGGTATAGAATCTGGTGGTTATCAGTCCAGGAGGCCAGTTCGGCCGTAGGTATGTTAGCCCCATGGCTACCAGGCACATAGTCCAAAGCTCACTGAAAGTGCAAGATGGAATTTCCTTCTTTTTCAAGATGGAGTCAGCTGAGCCTATTCCTTTCCTCCCGCACTGATGATGAAATCACTGAATCAGCATGGAAGCTGACTTAACCTATGTGGGGAAAGCAGGTATAAACTACAGTTTACAGAACAATCCCATCACCCCCAAAACCTCTCCATGCTATCCATTTATGGGATTATATCCCCTCCACTCCAATACACATTCCACTGTTCTGTTCTCTATCACTATAGGGTTGTCTTTTTGAGAATATCATAGAAATAGAATCACAGGATACGTAACCTTTACAGAATGACTTTTTCACCAAGCAAAATGCCTTTGAAATTCATCCAAGTTTTGTGTGCATCAATTGTTTCTTCCTTTTTATTGCAGAGATGTTTAGTGTTCCATTATATGAAGGCACTGTGGTTTGTTTACCCATTCACCCACTGAAGGACATTTCCAGTTATGAGTGATTATAAATAGGGCTTCTATAAATATTCATGTATAGGAGTTTATATGTGAACATAAGTTTTCAGCTCACTTGGAAAATTATCTGAAAATAGGATTGCTGGATCAAATGATAGGTATATGTTTAACTTTACGAGGAACATGGCTGCACTATTTTGTATTCTATTTACTTTACATTCTCACCAGCACTTGGTATTATCAGGGTTTTTGTTTTTAAATTTTAGTCACTGTAACAGGTATGTGATGATTTTAATTTGCTTTTCTCCAGCTGCTAATGACATTGGGTATCTTTTCATATATATATCATCCATATTTTCTCTATAAGTAATGTCTCGGTTTAAGTCTCAAACCAACTTTTTTTTTTCTTATAATTAAATTTATTTATTTTTTAAATTACAATACTGTATTTGTTTTGCCATACATTGACACGAATCAGCCATAGGTGAACACAATCGCCCAGTGCCGAAGCCCCCTCCCACCTCCCACCCCACATCCTCTACCTGAATCATCCTGTGCATCAGCCCCATGCATCCTGCATCCTACACCAAACATAGATTAGCGCTTCGTTTCTTAAACTGGTTTGTTTTCTTAATGTTGAGCTTTGAGAGTTTTGTATATGTTCTTGATACAAGTTGTTTGTTGGATATGTGATTTGCAAGTATCTCCTCCCTGTCTCTAGCCTGTCTTTTCTTACTCTTAAAGTTTTTGGTTTTGGTAAATTGTAACTTGTAGGATTTTTCCATTGGTATCATATCTAAGAACTCTGTCTAACTCTAGGTCAAAAAGATTTCTAATGTTTTCTTCTAAAGATCATACAGTTTTTTGTTTTTTGTTTGTTTGTTTGTGGGTTTTTTTAGGCTACACTGTGCAGAATCTTAGTTCCCTTGACCAGGGATTGAACCCAAGCCTCCTACAGTGGAAGCATGGAGTTCTAACCAGTGGACTGCCAAGGAAGTCCTTGCATTTTATTTTTAGATGTTTGATCCATTTTGTATTAAATTTTGAATGAGAAATTTAGATCAAAGTTCTTTTTTTACATACAGAGGTCCAACACCAAGAGACTATGCCTTCTCTGTTGTTTTGCTTGGCACCTCTGTCAAAAACAAATTAGCCATATTTATATGTGTGTCTATTTTTAGACCCTGGGTTTTGTTCTACTGACCTAGTCCTTCATAAATATCATGCTATCTTTATGTTGCAGCTTTAGAGTAAGTCTTAAAATTAGGTAGTATGATTTTGCCAACCACAGTTCTCTGAGACCTTCTTTCTTTCCCTATTTTTAATACTAATTATGTCTGCTGCTCTGATTGGGTAAAGTTATCTGTCTTCTAGTTCATTGATTTCTCTCTTATCTCCATTCTGCTATTACGCCAACAGGTAAGTTTTCAATTTTCGTTACTGTACTTCTCAATTCTAAAATTTTCATTTGAGACTTCTCTGGCGGTCCATTGGCTAAGACTCCTCGCTCTGAATGCAGGAGGCCCGGGTTTGATTCCTGGTCAGGGAACTAGATCCCAAGTGCCACAACTAACAGCTAACCTGCCCCAGCTAGAGACCCTGCATTCCACAGCAAAGATGGAAGATATACTTGCTTGGACTTTCTACATTTCCATTTTTTTATTCATCCTTACCTATTGGAGCATTTTTATAATAACCACTTCAAAGGCTATGTCAGATAATTCCAATACCTGCGTCACCTTGTCATCAGCACCTATTGACTGTCTTTTCCCACATGAGTTGAGATTTTCCTGGCTATCTCTGTGCCAAGTAATTTTCAGTTATATCTTGCACATTGTGAATATGATAAGATTCTGAGTATTAAATTCTATGGAACTCCTTGCTTCAGTAGGCAATCAGGTTCGTTAAATTTAAATCTCAAGTTATGATCTGCCTTCTACTGCTGCTGCGGTTCCAATGTCAGTGCTATTTTCAAAGTCTTCGTGATGCTCCTTGGATCTATCTTGTATCTGCTATCCACTGACCAATCTGGAATCTGGGCAGTGTTCTATCATGTAATTCAGTCATCTTCAAAATCTACCGCTTGCTGTCTCAAGTAGGATACTCACATGTGTGGCTGATCCCTGGAGCTCATACACATCTTTATGGAGTCCCTTTCCCAAGCTCCTCCCTCTCTTAGATCTCTTCAGTTCTCTTTGGTTCACTGAAGCTCCCCTTTGGGATCCCATTTTTAGGAAATGGGGGCTTTTTTTCTCTTTTTAACACTGCTTTGCACTTCTTGAGACTGTGTCACATCAGGGCCAAGATGTAGAAAGACAGGGTAAGAAAGAAAATCAGTATTTGTCCCACGCTCTTGAGGTCACAGGAAGGAACTTACCCTCCCTCAGAGCCAGGAAAGGACAGTTGAAAAGTCCCCTCTTGGAACCCTCCTACACTCGACCTCCTACATCTCTTGTCTCAGCTGATTCTGGTCTTGCCCCATAAAAACCGGAACTGGGAGTATAACAGAGTTCGGTGAATGCCATGAATCTTTCTGAAAAATAATCAAAATGGAAGATGGTTTTGGGAACTCCCTAAACTCCGAAACAGGTGCCGGAAGGGAGGATGGTTTGTAGACTGTACCTCAGCGTAACATTCTCTGCCCCCTAACTGGACACATTAAAACTGGGGTCGGCCAGAGATGCGGTTGTCTTTGAATATAGTTTATGAAACTATCCAGGCATCCTCAAGACTCAGGCTTCATCCCAGAACTGGAGAAAGAGGGTGTCAATGAAAATCCTTCCCAGGGAATCCTGGTAGACTCCTGGAAGTAAAACCATGGCCACTGGGTTTCTTAATATTTTCTAAATAAGTAACAAAACAGAAGATAGCAGGGCGTTGGACAGAGTGTATAAGTTGACTGCTTTATCACTGTCCTGCTTAAAAGCTTTCCCTAGCCTGCCATATCTAAGTAATAAATCATTTCACACTCTCTGTTCTCTGCGATCTAACCCCAAACCAGTTTTACATCCTGCTGCTTCCTTCCACCCTGTCCCAGAGACTCCTATCCCACTCTTCTGATTTAAAGGTTTATGGTGGGGTTGTGGCATTAACTTAACTTGGAAGTTTCCCACACAATTCTAGTAGGGATCCAGGAGAGATAAGCTCTAAGGCTTAATTTTACAGCCAAATAAGATCACTGTTTATTATATTATATAAACCTAGTATAATGCCACATTTTTTACCTCTGGAAATCACACATTCTTGAAGGTCCAGCTCAAAAGACAAATTCTCCAGGTAGCCGTCTCTGATCACACTAGACCAAAATTAAGGTAAATTTCTCCAGGTTCCCAGACCATTTTATTTGCATGACTCCACAGTACTTTTCCCAGTCTGCAATGTAATATACCTGAGCAGCTGCAATGTAAGAAAAGTATAGACCCAATATCAGCTCTGTGAATTGCCCTGTGATTTTAGCAGTCAATTTTCAGTTCTCAAAGCTTTGAATGCTTCATCTATAAAATATGAAAAAAACAAATGGTTATCTTACAGTGTTATTATAAGGTTTAAATAAGACACTTCTGTTGTCCCCAGCCTTCCTCATGTCATAGCACAAAGGAAATATAACTAAACAGTTTTTTGGTGAAAGATATTTTGGCAAGAGCTAACAGGCTGTGAGTTCCACCTACTCCAGGCCTCTCCCAACAGTTCCAAGAGTCAACAAGATCAGTCTGGACATACCTATAATCCACTCAAGAAATACTGATTGGCTGCCCACTGAAATCACATGGAGACCATTTAAAACAAATGATTGGATATTATCCCCAGATTTATGATTTAATTTGTCTGGGAACAGCCTAGGGCGTTAAGAGTTTTTAAAGGTCCCCAAGTGATTCTCATATGCACTCAAGATTAAGGATCACCGTTCATAAAAATATGGGTCAGAAACGTCATTAAGTAAAACTCCTAGGTTATAAACCTCTTGAGGGTGAAGAAGGCACACTGTTCATTTCCATAGAACATAACCCAATCCCCAATCCTCACCAACATTACCCCTTCAATAAAATAGATGTTCAATAAATATTTTTGGAGTTCAATTTAATTCAACAGAGAAATACAATTTAAAAGTTCAATGTGCATTGTGGAGATCACTGGAGAAATCATTTCCAAAATACAGCAGACATTATCTAGTGGATTCAGGACCCCTGCAACTCCAATTCCCATGCTCTGCCTACCTCTTATATGCACAGTGTCAGCTCCCAGGCTTAGTAAAACAGGCCCATGTCCCCATATCATCAAGATGTCACTACTGTTTCTCAATCTAACTATAGAAACTAAAATAATAAAATGATGTTAAAGAAAGGAAACATTACATATAGCCAGGAATGTTTTCAGGTATTGTTCTTTAAGTGCAAGAAAGCTGAGCATCTCTAAGTCTTTAAAAGTCATGCTTCTCAACTCATGTTCTTGGGTATGATAGTAAAAAGGATTATCTCTTATGGAATTTGCTTCCAGTGTTTGGGAAGCTTGAAAGAGAGGGAAGAGACTTGTCACTAATTCCGGTTCTGATTTCTAAAATTACTTAATGTAAATAGTCCATCTTTATTAATTCATCAGAAATGCTAAAACTCATAATTAATTTCACATATATTCAAAAGACCCTAGATATATGTCTATAGAATACTTTCATGTAAGATAATAGGTTCAACTAACCATTAGCCAAGAAGATTAGAGAAGTCTGTCTAATCAAAGCTATTATTTTTCCAATAGTCATGTATGGATGTGAGAGTTGGACTATAAAGAAAGCTGAGCGCTGAAGAATTGATGCTTTTGAACTGTGATGTTAGAGAAGACTCTTGACAGTCCCTTGGACTGCAAAGAGATCAAAACAGTCAGTCTTAAAGGAAATCAGTCCTGAATATTCATTGGAAAGACTGATGCCAAAGCTGAAGCTCCAATACTTTGGCCACCTCATGTGAAGAACAGATTCATTGAAAAAGACTCTGATGCTGGGAAAGATTGAAGGCAGGAGGAGAAGGGGATGACAGAGGATGAGATGGTTGGATGGCACCACTGACTCAATGGACATGAGTTTAAGCAACCTCTAGGAGTAGTGAAGGACAGGGAAGCCTGGTGTGCTGCAGTCCATGGGGTTGCAAAGAGTAGGACATGATTGAGTGCCCAAACTGAACTGAATTGATCACAAATGAAGCATTCCATCTCTGTCTAAAAGTATGAAATGCATCAGGATAAGCCATGTAAACAATGTAAAATATGTAAACGAGGATCCCTACCCCATACACACACATACATACAAACCTCAGTTGTTATTTTTGCCATGCAGAGGAAACGGAGATCAAAAGGTCAACATCAGCTGGATCATAGAAAAAGCAAGAGAATTCCAGAAAAATATCTTCTTCTGCTTCCTTGACTATGCTAAAGCCTTTGACTCTGTGAATCACAACAAACTGTGGAAAATTCTTCAAGAGATGGGAGTACCAGACCACCTTACCTGCTTCCTGAGAAATCTGCATGCAAGTCAAGAAGCAACAGTTAGAACTGGACATGGAACAATGAATTGCTTCCAAATTGGGAAAGGAGTATAACAAGGCTGTATATTTTCACCGTGTTTATTTAACTTATATGCAGAGTACATCATGCAAAATGCCAGACAGGATGAAGCACAAGCTGGAATCAAGATTGTCAGGAGAAATATCAATAACCTCAGATGTACAGATGACAGCACCCTTATGGCAGAAAGTGAAGAGGAACTAACGAGCCTCCTGATGAAAGTGAAAGAGAGTGAAAAAGCTGGTTTAAAATTCAACATTCAAAAAAGTAAAATCATGGCATCTGGTCTCATCACTTCATGGCAAATAGATGGAAAAAAAAGGAAACTGTGACAGACTTTGTTTTCTTGAGCTCCAAAATCATTTCGGACAGTGACTGTAGCCATGAAATTAAAAGATACTTGTCCCTTGGAAGAAAAGCTGTGACAAACCTAGACAGTGTATTAAAAAGCAGAGACATCACTTTGCTGACAAATGTCCATCTAGTCAAAGTTGTGTTTTTCCCGGTTGTCATGTACGGATGTGAGAGTTATCATAAAGAAGGCTGAGAGCCAAAGATTTGATGCTTTTCAACTGTGGTGTTGGAGAAGACTCTTCAGAGTCCCTTAGACAGCAAGGAGATCAAACCAGTCGATCCTAAAGGAAATCAGTCCTGAATATTCATTGGAAGCACTGATGCTGAAGCTGAAACTCCAATACTTTGGCCACCTGATGCAAAGAATTGACTCACTGGAAGAGACCCTGATGCTGGGAAAGATTGAGGACAGGAGGAGAAGAGGGTGACAGATGATGAGATGGTCAGATGGCATTACCAACTCAATGGACATGAGTTTGAGTAAAGTCCGGGAGATAGTGAAGAACAAGGAAGACTGGTGTGCTACAGTCCATTGGGTTGAAAAGAGGTGGACACGGCTGGGTGCTTGAACAAGTTGGGTAGGTGAAATACTTGGGTTTAAATTTAACTCTTCTACCATGTGATAGTGGACATACTACTGAAACAGGTTTCTGGGCCTTATATTCCAAATCTGTATAACGAGAGGGCCATGACATTACTCCTGCCCTTTAAGCCCTGATTATGACTTCATAAAATTTCTACAGTAAATGAAAGGCCAGCTAAAATTTAGTGAGTGCTTGTGTTTGGAAGTTAATCATGCAATTGCAAAAAAAGAAAAACGTACCTAAGCTAAGCTTAACCAAAAAGCAACTATTTGGGGAAGTATAAGTAATACTCAAATGCAAGCATTTAGAATAGGGCCTGACAAGGCACTAGGTGCATGAAGTGGGCGTTCCAGAGCCAATATGTGTGCACACTGCGTGCTCAGTCACTTAAGTCACATCTGACTCTTGGTGACCCCCATGGACTGTAGCCCACCAGGCTCCTCTGTCCACGGGATTTCCCAGGTGAAAATACTGGAGTGGGTTGCCATTTCCTCCCCCAGAGGATCTTACCAACCCAGGGAATCAAACCTGCATCTCCTGTGTCTCCTGCATTGGCAGGCGTATTTTTTTTTACCACTAGAACACCTGGGAAGCCCATATGACTTTCATAAAATTATAGCCCACACAGATTCTTATTGCTCTTACTTTTCTCTGAGTGTTGCTTTTATTTGTCCTTTCTCTTTGATTTTCTTTGCATTAGTGAAAAATGGCTTCAATGGTTAAAAAAAAAAGAAAGAAATAGCCAACACATCCCTGGCTGACCAATGACCTCTCGTCTTCAGAGCTGAAGACCAAATAATAGTCTCCGTGTCCCAATTACAAGTGACCAGAAAAGAGAGTCTGACTGGTCTAGCTTAGATCAGCCACCCAACCATGTCATCTAGGGAGGGAAAGGATCCCATAGCTCTGACTGGGAGGTTGAGGCCCATCCCCACCCCGAGGGTTGTGAATTACAGACACTGTTACAGAAAGTACTGAGGTATCTATTCAGACCCTGGTTGCTGGCCTTTTACGTGTTGTCTCCATCTTTGCAACAATCTGAGAACACAGGATTTTAGCCTCATTTTGAAAAATATATGTGATCCTCAATGACTTGTCAAAGGCCACACAGCAAGTGGCAGTTTTGGAGCCCATGTACTTTCAAGCAAAAGGCCTACATCCTTGGTGAAGTTATACAGCTTGGTTGGGTTTCCTATATATTTTGGTTGACAAAGCAAAGGCTTCAAAATGATACAGTTTTCAGTGGTTTTGTTTGATGCATTCTAGGCATCATAAACAATATCTTTGTATTTTTTTTTAATGAGAAGCAATAACGAGTATTATTGTAAAAAGCTGATAGTTTCCTTTTGTTAGTGTAGACTTTACAGGAAGTAACAAAGGTTTTGTATTCAGAAAAATCATAATAGTTCCAGTTTCTAATACTGCTCTGTGTCAGGCAAGGTTCTAAATGCTTTGCCTACATATCTCACTGAGGCTTCAAAACAAGCCAGTGATGGAGCTACTATTATTATCCCCATTACCCAGATGAAAAACAGGCTTGAGAGAGGCTAAGTAACTTGTTGTTCAGTCACCAAGTCGTGTGTGACTCTTCGTGACCTCATGGACTGCAGCATGCCAGGCCTCCCTGTCCCTCACTATCTCCTGGAGTTTGCCCAAGTTCACGTCCATTGAATTGGTGGTGTCTGCTACTATATGGTGGTTGACTAAGCATTTGAATTCAGGTCCACTTGACTCCATAGTTCTTAATCACTAGGCTATGCAGCTGCTGAGACTTAAGCCAGGAAGCACATGAGAGAAATCTGAGTACAAGTAAGTGATCACTAACATAGATATATTTCAAATTTTACTTTCTTTTATATCTGTCCTTTGCATGCTATGTACACAAATATGGCATTTATGACAGCATATATTAAAGTGATAACTAATACCTGGCATATATTCAGAAACACCAGAAATAACATTCTGACAGAAGTTTTTCATCCAAAATATACTGGCAATCTGTTCTGTATCAAATCGAGCTAGGTAACTTATATTTTGATGTCTTATAGACAGACTAGAGTCAACTGATCATTTTCCCCAAGATAGTGATCTGATTTCCTAGGAAAAAATGAACAGATCTTACAAAGGAAACAAATCTACTTTCTTTTTCTTTGTCTCTGAGAAGAAAGGAGTAAAAGCCTATCCGTTGTCAGCAGATACACCCAGTTTCCTCTGGTTTGTAATTTTTAAAGGACTATAAGCCAGCCTTTATCCTGACACAGAGGCATCTTGAACTCTTACTTTCTTGTTGTTCAGTCACTCAGTCATGTCTGACTCTTTGCAACCCCATGGACTGCAGCACACCAGGCTTCCCTGTCCTTCACTATCTCCCAGAGCTTGCTCAAACTCACGTCCATCGAGTCCATGATGCCATCCAATCATCTTGTCCTCTTGAACGCTTACTTACCTGGTTCCTTTCTTCAGTAATACCTAAACTTTGCTATGCTACTCACTCAGTCATGTCTGACTCTTTGCGACCATATGGACGGTAGCCTGCCAGGTTCCTCTGTCCATGGAATTTTCCAGACAGGACTACAGGTTGCCATTTTCTTCTCCAGGGGATCATTTCAGATCCAGAGACTGAAACCATATCTCTTGCATCTCCTGCATTGGCAGGCCAATTCTTTACCACTAGTGCCACTTGGGATGGAGAAGGCAATGGCACCTCATACCAGTACTCTTGCCTGGAAAATCTCATGGGCAGAGGAGCCTAGTGGGCTGCAGTCCATGGGGTCGCTAAGAGTCGGACACGACTGAGCAACTTCACTTTCACTTTTCACTTTCATGCATTGGAGAAGGAAATGGCAACCCACTCCAGTGTCCTTGCCTGGAGAATCCCAGGGACGGGGGAGCCTGGTGGGCTGCTGTCTACGGGGTCGCACAGAGTCAGACATGACTAAAGTGACTTAGCAGCAGCAGTGCCACCTGGGAAACCCCATACCTAAAACTAGGGATGTATAAATCAGCAAAAGAGAGTAGGAAGACTACAAACAAATAAATGAATTCATTTATTTGAATTGTAAAAGCACCCTAATTTAACTTTTTGTCACATTTAAGGAAACAGAAATATCAAATGCTTCACCTATCTATGTTTTAAATTAAGAAAAGATCATTAGGGCTAGGGCTTCCATGGTGGTTCATGATAAAGAATCCACCTGCCAATGCACAGACATTGGCACAAATTTGATCCAGGACACAGATTTGATCTAGGAGGATCCCGTGTGCGGTGGAGTGACTAAGTCGGTGGACCACAGCTATTGAGCCTGGGCTCTAGAGCCCAGGAGCCACAACCACTGATGCCCAAGCGCCCCTAATCCCGTGCTCCACAACAGGAGGAGCCACCGCAATGGGAGGCCTGCACACAGAAACTCGAGAAAAGACTCTAGCAACAAAGACCCAGCACAGCCAAGATAAATAAACATATTTTTAAAAAGAATGGATTTAATAAGTATTATTTTCACAAATAGTCGAACACGGCTTAGCGACTGAGCAATAATAACAATGAGAAGTTGTGTGGACCGGTTCTGCTAAGGTAAAAATCACAGAAAGGAGAAAAGACAAGACGGGAGGAAATCAGAGAAAACAACACAATCTAAGAAGGATCACATTAACAGAGACAGAATAAAGCATTAGTAAAAAGAGAAAAACTCTACTCATAGATATCCAGAGAGTTCTAAATTAAAAGAGAAAATAAACAGAGTGCTAGAGGCAAACTGAAAGATAGAAAAGAATATTGAAAAAAAAAAACGCAAGAGACTCATCACTTCAAATCAGCATTGCTCAGCATGTATTCAGAGAAGCATGAAAACTGCCTGCAGCTCTTGTTCAAACCCAGACTGTTGGGTCTGCCCTAAACCTCTGAGTCTGACTCTCTGGGGGCATGGACCCAGAAATCTGTAACTGACATAATCTCCTCAGTTAGTTCTCAGGCACACTAACACTTATGAACCCCCACTTGAGGATCAACATCAACATGAGTGGACCCCATGGTGCCAAGATGCAACTTCAGTTTTACTAAGCCCTAAGCCAAAACTCTTGATTGCTTTCATAATATTTTCCATCTTGAATAGGGATGAAGACTCTAATTGTTTTAAATAGCATAAGTTCATGAATTTATAACGCAAATACTGTGTTCCAAAATACTCTCAAATACTAATTTTGAGAGCATTCTGGGGTCATTTTTAGCAGAGGGAAAAAAAAAAATCCCACTTCCTGGCTGGATGATGTCAAACATTAAATTTTATATTCACAATTAAGACTGCTTATTTTCTAATCTTTTACAACAGAAAATATCTGAGAAATGTCATGAATCACAAGTGAAATTTTATGTTAACATATTTTCTGTTTTACTTTTTGTTAAAGAGTGAAAATGTACATAAAATGTACAGTTCAACAACTTATCACAAGGTGAACATCAAACAAGCATAACTCAGGTCAAAACCAGAAAACTGTCGGTACCTGCAAAAGGCCCCTTTTGTTCTCTCTCAATCACTAGTCTGTTTTGCTTCCAAGAAACCACTGTTACAACATACTATGATCATGTTCTTGTTTTTCTGACATCATCAAATTTTGACAAGAAAATGAGTCAAAGGATATCTTACATTCTATTTGTAGGGGTATAAACTTTCACAGCAAATCTATAGTCAGTTTGGTGTCATTTACTAAATGTGAAAATGTGCATATGCAGCGATCTCAGTCTGAAGCACATACCCAACAAGAGTGAATGCATTCATGTATATTGTTCATATAACAAACATACAATAGTCTAAATTCTTACCAACAGAAGAAAGCATAACTAAATTCTGATATATTCATACATTGAAAGAATAAAGCATTATAAATGACTGAAACCACATAAAATCAAGATGAATTTCACAAACATATTATTAAAAGCATAACCAGACACACAAAATACTGTATGATTCAATTTATAGAAATTTAAAATAAATATATAGTGTTTCTTTCACATATATTCAGTTTTATGAAGAAAATGTTCATAGGATTTATCAGATGTTCAGATTCTATTATCGACTTTCTCCCAAATCAACTATTTCTTAAAGTTAATACTCAGATTTTGAAAAGTCATGTTGCAGACCTCCCTGGTAGCACAGTGGATAGGAATCTGCCTGCGAAGGCAGGGGCGACCGGTTCAATCCCTGGTGTAGGAAGATTTCACATGCCGCAGAACAACTGAGCCCGCACACCGCAGCTACTGAGCCCATGCTCTACAGCACACGAGCCGCGACTGCTGAGTCTGTGTGCCAGAGCTACGGAAAACTACACGCTTGGGAACCCAAGAGCTGCAGCTACGGAGCCCGAGCCCTGCAACTACTGAAGTCTGCACACCCTAGGGCCTGCAAGCCACGACTACTGAGCCTGTGTGCTGCAGCTACTGAAACTCATGTGCTTAGAGCCTGTGATCCTCAACAAAAGAAGCCACCACAATGAGAAGCCCTCACACCACACCAAAGAGTAGCCCCTACCAACTGCAACCAGAGAAAGCCCACACACAGCAGCGAAGACCAAGTGCAACCAAAATAAAATAAACAAATAGATGTTTAAAAAAACAAAGGTGAGGGAAAGATCCCTTAAAAAAATTAAAAGTCACGTTGCATTTTGGCTACAATAGTCATGTAGTTTTGCCAGTTTGATTAGTTTTTGCTTTTTTCCTATGTTTCACGTAGTTCCAGTGTCAGTTCATGTCTACGATTTTTTCTTGGTGTAAAGAGTTCAAACTCCTTCATGAACCCATGTTGACATCATTGTCTAGAATTTTCTTTTGACACTGGAAGAAATGAGTATTTTTAAACCCTCAAATGCAATAGCTCAAAATGCATACTGCAAAGCCAGCCAAGTTCCATGTATGTTTAAAGTTCACAGATTTTTCCATTCTTAACACAGATTCATAAGAGGAAATTTCATCAATTGTTAATAGCATCATTTATCAAGTTTATTGCGCCAGCAAGTCTGATTTCAGAATCTACCTGGCTGAATGACTTTTGCATGGTCTTCTGGCAAAAATTCATTTTGAAAATTTTGGCACAAGATGAGGACACAAGAAACTGTATACATTCAATATGTGCAGTTCTTGGTATATCAATTATATCTCAATAAAGCTGTTTAAAAAATAAAACACTAAGAAATGAAACATGAGAGCACAAGATATTCCAACTAGCACACATTAACTCTGCAAATTTATTTAGACTGTGAAACAGTAGATGACAGATCCATCCCTTGTTTTCTTTACCAAGTCACTCTCCGCCCCCTACTTTAGTTATAAGGAAATATTGCAAATCATATATTCCAGCCACCCTACAAATTAACCAGAATGCTTATGAAAACTGGAAATCAATTCATATTTCATGCTTCCAGAGAACATCCAATTAATCACACCAACAAAAGGATTTTTAATGTACCTGCCATATCTTTGCAACCAACACCTGCTCACCCCTAAGTTCCATGAGCACCTTTCACGGACACAAGTTTAGAATCGGCCTCAGCTTAATATATGTTTTTATAATAAAAAGTAGTCTAATCAGCCTAGTATGTGTTTTGTGTATTTTTTATTTGCAATGACAGCAGTAATACTTATTTATAGTTGGCCTTTTCCAATGGAGAAAACATATATTTATTACTGATATAAACTGTTTCAAAATATTTCATTTCCTTTTTCTTCTCCCTGCAAAATGAAACTTTCCCAGCACTTAGGCTTTTATCAACATTTCATTTCCAGGGTGTCTTCATCATCTCTGGGATCATGCTCAGGCTAACCTGGCTTCATTAACAGCCACCGCGGCCCCCAAGGATATGACTATGTGGTGGTCCTTCTCCATTCTAAAACCAGAATATACAGTTGTAAGAGAGGACGGACTCTCATCATTCTGGGAAAAATTTGCATGGCATTCCAGAAAACAGGAAGGAAATTTATTTCATCAGTCTCTCCGATGCTGGTGTGACAACTAGAGCCCAATCAGCACCACCCATGGCTAGTGATCTCCCTTCCCACCCCTACCTTCAACCCCCACCATGGAGATTCTACTTTAGTGGTTCTGAAGTAGGGTTCAAGAATCAAGGTTTTCAGAATACTTCTTAGTAACACTGATAAGTAGCAACTCGGGGGACCCAATGAATTAAATCACGCTTGAGAGTTTTCAAAACCTTTATCTTAATTGCTTGTACTTGCTGAACAAATCATAGAAATAAACATGTTCCAAATCAGAGGTTGGAAGCAAGGACTGTCCAGTCCCCACTTCCGCGTGCCCAATGGCAGTACACTAGGGTACAGTGCCTGCTAGATGTTGTTTGTGACATTCTGTTTCTTCCTTGTCCCCAAAGCTCTTGCCAATCCCTCCAGAGCATAAAGCTTGGTAACGACTTTTCTCAGGCTTCCAGACCAGTGAGTTCCAGCTGGACTCTATCAATGTCTGGCAGTTATGCTCAGTTTGGAGGGATGAGAAAGAAAGGAGGAAGCCATGCCTCTCCAGCAGCCGTTCCTGGCAGGTGTGTAGTTACAGTTAGCTAGGTGACTATGGTGTTTGCCATCAACTTCTAGGAGCTGAAAATACCCAAGACCTCTGGAGGTGGCTTTCTTAACGGTAACGGTAACAAATTTGGTCACAAATTTGTCTGCCAGATTCACAATGAGACCAAATAAGCCAAAATATTGGAGTATGGAGCAGGGAAAGGCTTCCTGCCAACTCAAGCAAGGAAAATAGGTGGCTCATACTAAGAAACTCCTAAGCTCCCAGAAAGTGTTTCAGCAAAGCATTTTTAAATGCCAGATGGTGGGGCAGGGGGTAGTAGGGGGAGACAGGGGGCTGTCCCAGGGTATGTGATCAGCTCGTGCACAGTTGTCTGATTTGTCGATGGTGGGATAACAAGATGGTTAGCATTACTAATCCTTAAATGCTAGTAGGTCTAGGGGCTTATGACCATCAGGTAGTTAATTTCTTCCATTTGGTGGTGGGTTTAGCATCTGTAAAACAACTCAGAAAGTGTGTGTCAGATACTAATATCTAGGTTCTTCAGAGAGGAGCTACAGCAGAGAATAGCAGGGAAGGGTCTGTCCTGGAAAGGCCCCAGAGGGTATTGCTCAGGTACATTAAGATTTCCCAAAAGTGACCTTCCTAACCTAAACCTCTTCCCACTCTCCCACATTTGCAATAGTTATCTCTCAGTCCTCCCTGAATCTGAAGTGGCTGCAATTGTCTTGACATGGCCATATTAGTCATATTTATACCTCTTATCCTGCAGACTCTCTTGGAGCTGAAGATATTAACCCAAGAGTTTGCATACTGAACTCATAACAGTTACAGCCTGGGAAAGCTAGAATCTCCTAGAAAATGTGCAACAAAAAAATCACAAAGCCCAAAGCTCCACTGGGAGAATACATAGGAATCTATTCATTGAAAATCCACAGGCACCCTAGTGTGAGCCACAAGAGCAAAGGTAGAAACACTCTTCCTCAGGGGGCTGGTTGTTCCATATTAATGAAGTTTCAGGAAATTTGGTGAACTCCATCCTGGCAGACTCTAACACTATGCCTCAACCCCTCACTTGGTGCACTGTAGGGTTCTCCTATGAAAGTCTGGGGCAACTTCAAAGAAAAGTTTAACTCAAACACTGGTAATCTGAGTATCTTCAAATACAACATTTTCATGGGCTTGGGAAATATTTTTTTCTATTAACTTAAGAAATGTTGGACTTCCCTTGTGGCTCAGCTGGTAAAGAATCTACCTGCAATGCGGGATACCTGGGTTCAATCCCTGGGTTGGGAAGATCCCCTGGAGAAGGGAAAGGCTACCCACTCCAGCATTCTGGCCTGGAGAATTCCATAAGCTGTACAGTCCATGGGATCGCAAAGAGTCAGACATGACTGAGGGACTTTCAATTTCACTTCCTTTCACTTAAGAAATGTTAGGTGATGTCAGATATAAATATATGGATTTTTCCCTTTCATTGGCCAGAGTTAACATATTTTATGTTTTCAAAAGCAATGTACAATTTCAAAAGACAGGAGAGAACCTGGAAAATAAAGCTGTTTAGTCCACCACTGTTCACTAGAACTTTCTGTGATGATGGAAATGTTCTAAATCTGGTAGCTCCCAGTCACATGAGGCTGCTGAGTACCTGAAATATGTTAGTGCAACTGAGAAAATAAATGTTCAATTTTAATTAATCTCAATCTAAAATTAAAGTCACATGTGGCTACTGTATTGAAGAGCACAAATTTTTCAAGGCTTTGCAATATGTCTTTGTTGTTAAGTCATGAATTCATGTCCAGCTCTTTGTGACCCCATGGACTGCAGCACACCAGACTTCCTTGTCCCTCACTATCTTCCAGAGTATGCTTAAAATCATGTCCTTTGAGTCGGTGATGTCATCCAACTATCTCATTCTCTGTCGTCCCCTTCTCCTCCTGCCTTCAATCTTTCCCAGCATCAGGGTCTTTGCCAAAGAGTCAGTTCTTCGCATCAAGTGGTCAAAGTATTGGAGCTTTAGCTTCAGCATTAGCCCTTTCAATGAATATTCAGGGTTAACTTCCTTTAGGATTGACTGGTTTGATCTCTTTGCAGTCCAAGGAACTCTTAAGAGACTTCTCTAACACCATAATTCGAAAGCACCACTTCTTCAGTGCTCAGCCTTCTTTATGGTCCAACTCTCACATCCACACATGACTACTGGAAAAATCATAGCTTTAACTAGATGGACTTTTGTCAGCAAAGTGATGTCTCTGCTTTTTAATACATTGTCCAGGTTTGTCATGGCTTTTCTTCCAAGGAGCAAGCGTCTTTTATTTTTGTGGTCGTGGTCACCACCCTCAGTGATTATGGAGCCCAAGAAAATAAAACCTGTCACTGTTTCCACTTTTTCCCCTTCTACTTGCCATGAAGTGATGGGACTGGATGCCATGATGTTAGTTTTTGGAATGTTGAGTCCAGCTTTTTCACTCTCCTCTTTCAGCCTCATCAAGAGGCTCTTTAGTTCCTGTTCACTTTCTGCCATTAGAATGGTATCATCTGCATACATCTTACAGTGACACAAAAACTGTCATCTTTAAATACATTTAAGAAAGGAATAAAATTACTCAAAACATAAAGCTCTTTACACAGAGTCAGTAATAAATTGATTGTCTGTAGAAATTCAGTATATATTTTACTCATAGCTATATGCATCTTTCCAATTTAAAAATTAATTGAATTTTAATTTTAAAAAGTATAGATGAACTCATTCTTTCACACCCTTCAAACAATGCAGGGTTACATGAAGCCTCCCCACTCCCACTCCATCAGCTATGTCCATTCCATACATCCTTTGAGGGGGCCAGAGGAAACACTATTATAGGTTGGATAAGTGTATTTTCCAGAATTTGTATATGTCTTTAAACATTATATCGTATCTATATATAGATACGATATAATATATATATATTCATGCGAGATTACAGTATATTTTACTGTTCTCAAAATGTGTATGTGTGTACAGTTCAGTATAGTTCAGTCACTCAGTCATGTCCGACTCTTTGCAACCCCCATGAATAACAGCACACCAGGCCTCCCTGTCCATCACTAACTCCCTGAGTTCACTCAGACTCACGTCCATCAAGTCAGTGATACCATCCAGCATCTCATCCTCAGTCATTCCCTTCTCCTCCTGCTCCCAATCCCTCCGAGCATCAAAGTCTTTTCCAATGAGTCAGCTCTTCTCATGAGGTGGCCAAAGTACTGGAGTTTCAGCTTCAGCATCATTCCTTCCAAAGAAATCCCAGGGTTGATCTCCTTCAGAATGGCCTGGTTGGATCTCCTTGTAATCCAAGGGACTCTCAAGAGTCTTCTCCAACACCATAGTTCAAAAGCATCAATTCTTTGGCTCTCAGCCTTCTTCACAGTCCAACTCTCACAACTATACATGACTACTGGAAAAACCATAGCCTTGACTAGACGGACCTTAGTAGGCAAAGTAATGTCTCTGCTTTTGAATATGCTATCTAGGTTGGTCATAACTTTTCTTCCAGGGAGTAAAGCGTCTTTTAATTTCATGGCTGCAATCACCATCTGCAGTGATTTTGGAGCCCCCAAAATAAAGTCTGACACTGTTTCCACTGTTTCTCCATCTATTTCCCATGGAGTGATGGAACCAGATGCCACAATCTTCGTTTTCTGAATGCTGAGCTTTAAGTCAACTTTTTCACTCTTCTCTTTTACTTTCATCAAGAGGCTTTTAGTTCCTCTTCACTTTCTGCCATAAGGGTGGTGTCATCTGCATATCTGAGGTTATTGATATTTTTCCCAGCAGTCTTGATTCCTGCTTGTGTTTCTTCCGGTCCAGTGTTTCTCATGATGTACTCTGTATATAAGTTAAATAAGCAGGGTGACAATATACAGCCTTGACATACTCCTTTTCCTCTTTGGAACCAGTCTGTTGTTCCATGTCCAGTTCTAACTGTGGCTTCCTGACCTGCATACAGATTTCTCAAGAGGCAGGTTAGGTGGTCTGGTATTCCCATCTCTTGAAGAATTTTCTACAGTTTATTGTGATCCACACAGTCAAAGGCTTTGGCATAGTCAATAAAGCAGAAATAGATGTTTTTCTGAAACTCTCTTGCTTTTTCAATGATCCAGCAGATGTTGGCAATTTGATCTCTGGTTCCTCTGCCTTTTCTAAAACCAGCTTGAACATCAGGAAGTTCACGTATGCATATATATATATATATATATATGTAAGTAAGTAATGTTAGTCGCTCAGTCATGCCCAACTTTTTGCGACCCCATGGACTGCAGCTCACCAGGCTCCTCTAACCATGAGATTTTCCAGGAAATAATACTGGAATGCGTTGCCATTTCCTTCTCCAGGGGATCTTCCCAACCCAGGGTTCGAACCCAGGTCTCCTGCACTGCAGGCAGATTCTTTACCAACTGAGCTACAAGGGAAGCCCTAATACATACATACATACATACATATATATACACACACACACACACACACCCCTAATTTTTTTTCACAGCTGTATAACATCCCTAATGTAGACTTTTTGTTTAGCCTATTTGACCACTCTAACCATTCTTCCCTCGCTAGAATTTTAGTTTATGTACAGCTTTTTTTCTACCACAAACAATGCTACTATAAGCATTTTTATAAGTCCTTGTGTACTATTTAAATTTTAATATATTGCAAAATTCCCCTCTATAAACTAAGTATAATTTATATTTACCATATCTTCCCTGATATTATCAACACTGATGAGTCAAGAAGGAAATTTATTTATGTTATTTCTCTTTAGTAATGACGGTAAGCAATTTTCCATATGCCTGCTGAATTTCATCTTTTGTGAATTGACAATATAATTCATGTCATTTTTTTTCAATTAGGAAAACATATACTAAAATACAGCAAGACCATGGCTAAATTATTTTTCCTGGAATATACAGTGCCTTGTATATAGATCTTCATAAATAATTATTGAACAGATGAATAAAACAGCCAACATCATGAAAATCTCTCTCTCAAAACAGAAAAGAAAAATTGAATCCACATCATTTTTAACACAGGTTCCATATTTCAGAGTATCAGGGCAGACAGATAAATGATAAGTTTATATCACTACTCTTCGAACTTCCATTATTCTATTAGAGAAATAAAATTTTAAAATCCAACTAAATAAATATTCATTCCATAGCCCCCTTAAGAAATATTTCTGATAGAACTGTTCTAACTCCAAGCAATTTTTTTCTCTCAACCTCAATTTCCCTATCATCCCCATAGCAAAATAAGAATGATATTTTAATTGATGTTCCTTTCATACTTTACAGCGTTGATTGCCATATCAGTCTGGATAACTCAAAGAACTACCACAAATACTTCCTGAATGTTACCACTTCTGCCTTTCAATGTTTGCTCTTTCCCTTTAAGAGTAACTTTATTTTCTTGGTGAATTTTCTCCTCCCCCATCTCAATTCATGTGGCTTCTATGAGGCTGATTCCAATTCCAGCCCTAAGGGTGAGTTTAGAACCAAAAAGCAGCCCAGAGAGCCAAGTAGAACCAATCCTACCTAACCCCATCTCTTTTGCAGGCTTGTAAAGAGAGGCATTCTTTCTCCAGTGCAAATTCAAAGTGACCAGTAAAAATGCTGTCATTTGATCTAGCAATCTGCTGGAGAATGAAACCAATTCAAAGGGAAGCAAAGTTCAGATGGAGAAGAAAGGGAAGGGAAGAACCAAGTCCTGATACTGACATGTAAACCACCAGATCAAGTCACACTTGAAGTCCACATCTACCCTGAACATTTCAAGTATCCTAAGTGAAAAATAAGACCCCCATTTTGCTTGAGATCATTTGAATTAGGTTTTGGTTACTTGCAATGGAAAGAAACTCAACTAAAACACTTGGACAGGAGGCATAATTAAAGGATCATTCTGAATTGTCCAATATCCAGATTACCGTAACTTTATCTACTCTGGCTCTCTGGTCAGTATATACATTGCCTGAATCTGAACTTCTATCAGTCAGTAAGTTCAGTTGCTCAGCCGTGTCCGATTCTTTCCAACCCCATGGACTGCAACACACCAGGCCTCCCTGTCCATGACCAACTCCCAGAGGTTACTCAAATTGATGTCCACAGAGTCAGTGATGCCGTCCAACCATCTCATCCCGTGTCATCCCCTTCTCCTCTTGCCTTCAATCTTTCCCAGCATCAGGGTCTTTTCAAATGAGTCAGCTCTTTGCATCAGGTGGCCAAAGTACTGGAGTTCCAGCTTCAACATTAGTCCTTCCAATGAACATTCAGGAATGATTTCCTTAAGATGGGCTGGTTGTATCTCAAGTCATCCAAGGGACTCCCAAGAATCTTCTCCAACACCACAGTTCAAAACCATCAATACTATGGCACTCAGCTTTCTTTATAGACCAACTCTCACATCCATACATGTCTACTGGAAAAACCATAGCCTTGACTAGATGGCCCTTTGTTGGCAAAGTAATGTCTCTGCTTTTTAATATGCTGTCAAGGTTGATCATAACTTTTCTTCTGTCTTTTAATTTCATGGCTGCAGTCACCATCTGAAGTGATTCTGGAGCCCAGAAAAATAAAGTCTGCCACTGTTGCCACTGTTTTTTCATCTATTTCCCATGAAGTGATGGGACTAGATGCCATGATCTTAGCTCTCTGAATGCTGAGCTTTAAGCCAACTTTTCACTCTCCTCTTTCACTTTCATCAAGAGGCTCTTTAGTTCCTCTTCACTTTCTGCCAAAGGGGTGGTGTCATCTATATATCTCAGGTTATTGATATTTCTCCTGGCAATCTTGATTCCAGCTTGTGCTTCACCCAGCCCAGTGTTTCTCATGATGTACTCTGCATAGAAGTTAAATAAGCAGGGTGACAATGTACAGCCTTGACATACTCCTTTCCCGATTTGGAACCACTGTTGTTCCATGTCCAGTGCTAAATGTTCCTTCCTCACCCAGCATACAGGTTTCTCAAGAGGCAGGTCAGGTGGTCTGGTATTCCCATCTCTCTCAGAATTTTCCACGGTTTATTGTGATCCATACAGTCAAAAGCTTTGGCATACAGTCAAAGGATAAAGCAGAAATAGATGTTTTTCTGGAACTCTCTTGCTTTTTTTTATGATCCAGCAGATGTTGGCAATTTGATCTCTGGTTCCTCTGCCTTTTCTAAAACCAACTTCAACATCTGGAAGTTCATGGTTCACATATAGCTGAAGCCTGGCTTGGAGAATTTTGAGCATTACTTTGCTAGCGTATGAGATGAGTGCAATTGTGCAGTAGTTTGAGCATTCTTTGGCATTGCCTTTCTTTGGGATTGGAATGAAAACTGACCTTTTCCAGTCCTGTGGCCATGCTGAGTTTTCCAAATTTGCTGGCATATTGAGTGCAGCACTTTCACAGCATCATATTTCATGATTTGAAATAGCTCAACTGGAATTCCATCACCTCCACTAGCTTTGTTCATAGTGATGCTTTCTAAGGCCCACTTGACTTCACATTCCAAGATGTCTGGCTCTAGGTGAATGATCACTCCTCGTGTTCTGGTCATGAAAATCTTTTTGTACAGTTCTTCTATGTATTCTTGCCACCTCTTCTTAATATCTTCTGCTTCTGTTGCTGCTGCTGCTAAGTCACTTCAGTCGTGTCCGACTCTGTGCAACCCCATAGATGGCAGCCCACCAAGCTCCCCCGTCCCTGGGATTCTCCAGGCAAGAATACTGGAGTGGGTTGCCATTTCCTTCTCCAATGCATGAAAGTGAAAAGTGAAAGTGAAGTCGCTCACTTACGTCCGACTCTTAGCGACCTCATGGGCAGCAGCCCACCAGGCTCCCTCTGTCCATGGGATTTTCCAGGCAAGAGTACTGGAGTGGGGTGCCATTGCCTTCTCCCTGCTTCTGTTAGGTCCATACTATTTCTGTCCTTTATCGAGCCCATCTTTGTGTGAAATATTCCCTTGGTATTTCTAATTTTCTTGAAGAGATCTCTAGGCTTTCCCATTCTATTGTTTTCCTCTATTTCTTTGCATTAATCACTGAGGAAGGCTTTCTTATCTCTCCTTACTATTCTTTGGAACTCTGCATTCAAATGGGTATATCTCTCCTTTTGCCTTTGCTTTTGGCTTCTCTACTTTTCACAACTATTTGTAAGGACTCCTCAGACAGCCGTTTTGCTTTTTTTTACATTTATTTTTCTTGGGGATGGTCTTGATCCCTGTCTCCTATACAGTGTTGTGAACCTCTGTCCACAGTTCATCAGGCACTCTGTCTATCAGATCTAGTCCCTTAAATCTATTTCTCACTTCCACTGTATAATCATAAGGAATTTGATTTAGGTCATACCTGAATGGTCTAGTGGTTTCCTCTACTTTCTTCAACTTAAGTCTGAATTTGGTAATAAGGAGTTCATGGTCTGAGTGACAGTCAGCTGCTGATCTTGTTTTTGCTGACTGTATAGAGCTTCTCCATCTTTGGCTGCAAAGAATATAATCAATCTGATTTCAGTGTTGACCATCTGGTGATGTCCATGTGTGGAGTCTTTCCTTGTGTTGTTGGAAGAGGGTGTTTGCTATGACCAGTGCAGAACTCTATTAGCTTCTGCCCTGCTTCATTCTGTACTCCAAGGCCAAATTTGCCTGTTACTCCAGGTGTTTCTTGACTTCCTACTTTTGTATTCCAGTTCCCTATAATGAAAAATACAATTCTAGAAGGTCTTGTAGGTCTTCATAGAACCGTTCAAGTTCAGCTTCTTCAGCATTACTGGTTGGGGCATAGACTTGAATTACTGTGATACTGAATAGTTTGCCTTGGAAATGAACAGAGATCATTCTGTCGTTTTTGAGACTGCATCCAAGTTCTGCACTTCAGACTCTTTTTTTACTATGATGGCTACTCCATTTCTTCTAAAGGATTCTTGCCCACAGTAGTAGATATAATAGTCATCTGATTTAAATTCACCCATTCCAGTCCATTTTAGTTCGCTGATTCCTAAAACGTCAACATTCATTCTTGCCATCTCCTCTTTGACCACTTCCAATTTGCCTTGATCATGGATCTAACATTCCAGGCTCTTTACAGGACTGGACCTTGCTTCCATTACCAGTCACATCCAAAACTGTGTGTTGTTTTTGCTTTGGCTCCATCTCTTCATTCTTTCTGGAGTTATTTCTCCACTGATCTCCAGTAGCATATTGGGCACCTACTGACCTGGGGAGTTCATCTTTCAGTGTCCTATCTTTTTGCCTTTTCATACTGCTCATGGGGTTCTCAAGGCAGGAATACTGAAGTGGTTTGCCATTCCCTTCTCCAGTAGACCACATTTTGTCAGAACTCTCCACCAAGACCTGTCATCTTGGGTGGCCCTACATGGCATGGCTAATAGTTCCACTGAATTAGACAAGGCTGTGGTCCATGTGATTAGATTGGCTAGTTTTCTGTGATTGTGGCTTTCAGTCTGTCTGCCCTCTGATGGAGAAGGATAAGACCTTATGAAAGCTTCCTGATAGGGTAAACTGACTGAGGGGAATACTGGTCTTGTACTGATGTGGGGGCCATGCTCAGTAATTCTTTAATCCAATTTTCTTTTGATGGGTGGAGCTGCTATTTACCTGGGGCCAAACTATGGTGGAGGTAATGAAGATAATGGTGACCTCTCTCAAAAGATCCCATGCATGTACTGCTACAGTCCATGACCCCCAATCCTGCAGCAGGCCACCACCAACCCATGCCTTCGCTGGAGACTCCCAGACACTCACAGGCAAGTCTCCTGGGGAGTCACTGTTCCTTTCTCCTGGGTCCTGGTGCACAAGGTTCTGTTTGTGCCCTCCAAGAATCTGCATTTCTATGGTTGGCATCATCTCTTATATGTGAAACATTTTCCCTATGTTAAATTATCTCATGGAATTAATTACACAGAAGCTATATAGCTCAAATGCTATTATCCTTGTTTCATTAACGAGAAGAATGGAGACACAGAAAAGCTAATGATGTTCAAGGTCTGGAACAATATCCAAGACTTCCAACTTGTTGCTCTTTTTTGAGGCCATGAACTTCCAGTATGATATGAAAAGTGAAGGGGATAAATGAGAAGACTTGAGACACTGTGGATGGTGTGTGATGCCACCCTGGACATTTTCCTGTCTTCAAGTAGTAGAAATCAGCTTTCAGTTTATACTCTAAGTGACATCACTTTGCTGTTAAAGGTGTATGAAACCTCACTCTCCAATAGTAACAGCACACAGCAGAGACTGTCACCAATCATAGTCAACACTGATCCCAAGTCAGTTAGTAAATTCAGTCACTTAGTCATGTCTGACTGTTTGTGACCCCATGGACTGCAGCATGCCAGGCTTCCCTGTCCATCACCAACTCCCAAAGCTTGCTCAAACTCATGTCCATCAAGTCGGTGATGCCATCTAACTATCTCATCCTCTGTCATCCCCTTCTCCTCCCACCTTCAATGGGAGGAGATGGACCCTTCCCAGCATCAGGGTCCCTTCCAATGAGTCAGCTCTACACAGCAGATAGTCAAAGTGTTTCAGCTTCAGCATCAGTCCTTCCAATGAATATTCAGGACTGATTTCCTTTAGGATTGACTGGTTTGATCTCCTTGCAGTCCAAGGGACTCTCAAGATTCTTCTCCAACTCTACATTTCAAAAAGCATCCATTTTTTTCAGTGCTCAGCTTTCTTTATAGCCCAACTCTCACATCCATACATGACTACTGGAAAACTCATAGCTTTGACTAGATGGACCTTTGTCGGCAAAGTAATGTCTCTGCTTTTAATATGCTGTCTAGTTGGTCATAGCCTTTCTTCCAAGGAGCAAGCATCTTTCAATTTCATGGTTGCAGTCAGCATCTGCAATGATTTTGGAGTGCCCCCAAATAAAGTTTGTCACTATTTCCATTGTTCCCCCATCTATTTGCCACAAAATGATGGGACCCACCAAATGACTCTATAAAAACACATTGGAAACTGATTTTTAAAAAAAAAAAAAAAAAAAAAAAAAAAAACCTCAACTAAAACAATCAGAAGTTACTGCAGATCTCTGGCATCCAGCTTTTACCAGAACCAGGGTAAATGGTGTAGTGGAGAAGTTAGGAACATGATCTGGAGTTAGATCCATGATATTTGAACATGCAAGGTGTTTGAATGTGGGCTTTCTCACTTAGCAGTTTTGTGTCCACTAGCATGTCAATCATGCTTTCTATTTGATTCTTGCAACCTCCTCTGAGTTGGCTCAACAACCCCAGGTCCTGGGATGTGGCAGAGATGATAGTCATCTCAGCAACTGCTCCAGCCTTGAGACAACCTACCAGAGCACCAAGGAAATGAGCTTCTGTCATACACCTGTCCTACCTAGCTTCCTTCCATGCAGTGATGATGTAACAGTGGGTAACTACACAGCCTAATATCTTAACTTGAATTAGAGTCAGAGATGCAAGAGCAACCTGCACCACATCCAGAAGCTGTCTTACCTATAGGCCCCAAAGAATCTCATTCTTTATCTGCATCACAAGCCCCTACAGAACTCCTCCCCAGGCTTTCATATTAGGTGAAACCAAGGGGGCGGGGGGGAATGAGCGTGGCTCTAAGCACCATTTGAACAGTTTGTGTATTTGTTTTCACTGGAATGTAGTGCATTTGCAGAAGGGTTCCCATTGTCAGCTCAGACAGTAAAGAATCTGCCTACAAGGCGGGAGACCTGGGTTCAGTGCCTGTGTTGGAAAGATCCTCTGGAGGAGGGCATGGCAACCCACTCTAGTATTCTTGCCTGGACGATGCCACAGACAGAGGATTCTGGCAGCTACAGTCCATGGGGTCACAAAGAGTCGGACACAACTGAACGACTAGCACTTTCACTTTCCCATTGCCAGGAATCAGGTGAAGGGCATGAACATCACTTTGGATCCTTTGCCTCATTTGGTCAGACTTCAAACGGGTCAAATGTAAACATTCTGCAGTCCTCTTTCACTCCTTACTTCATTAGTTTCTCTATAAGATTCTGGAAGTGTGGACATCTTTCAGTGATTTCACTCGTCTCGTGTATCTCATTTCCACTGACTTAGATATCTCCTCTTTACCATAATACAGTGACTTTCTTTACTAATGAATATTTCAAAAGCCTGTCCCCTCTGAACCTTGATATCACCATCTATAAACTGGGCATGTATGTGTATAATTGAATCACCTGGCTGTACACCTGAAACCAACATACCACTGACATGAACTATACTCCAATATAAAACAAAATTTTTTTAAAAAAGCATTAATTTATTTTTCCAGTCCATGAACACACACACACACAAATGGGCATTGGAGAGAGGGGAAATTTTGTGCTTAAGTGGAAAACTATGCACTATCCAGAGGCTCTCTCTCCAGGGAGCTATTCTACAATTCTGTATGTCATACGTAACTGATAGCAACACAATACATTTCTTGTCTACAGAGATGCAAATTCTGTTCAATTAAGTAGATCAATTGACTTTTTATCCTGCTTTGGAAAACATGTTTTGCCTCCATTTGTACACTCACTTCAATGGTTCTGTCTACAAATGTGTTTGTATTACGGATTCTCTTTTAGACAGGTAGTAACATCTGCAGGTTCCTCCCATTGATTAATAATAAAACCTTTAATGGACATTCTTTTTCTAGATCTGTATGATAGTCACGATTTTACCTTTTTGAAAATGATTTCTAACCTAAGTGAGGACATTACCAATCTCAGAAAGCTAAAATGTAGATTTAGCATAGCTGGAAATACCAAAGAGTTACAGCCACTTTGCCAGTGAAGTAATGTTTATGAATGTTAACATGCACTAAACAGTCAATAAATGTTATCCATCATTATTTCAAAAGAGAAAGCCAGTCATTCTTCAACAATTTCTTTTTTTTTTTTTAATAAAGCTTTAGAAAAAGAACTTCACATTAGAACTGCTAACTATAGAGATCTGGGGGAAAAGGACATAAAAAACTGTTAATAACAAGGACTCTCAGCCTGGGAAACTGAAGACCAGTAGCCCACATCTTAGGCAATAAGACCTTACGAAAGCTTTCTCCCACCTGAGCACATTCCTCATAACACATAGGAATCAAAACGTGATAACACACGTTACAACTGGCAACAATGGGGAATCAGTGGGAAAAGTGGAAGTAATTATTTCTAAGTACAAAATAAGAACGTGCTCCAAAAGCAAATAGAAAAGGTTAATTCTCTGGCTTCTGGCAGATCGGTACTATATTTTTCCAAGGTACAACAACCTAACTGACACTCTGACAATAATGATTTGTTCCAGTTTTAATTCAGAAGCTTCCATCTAAAAAGATATCCCCAGATATTTGTGGTTGCTTATTACCAATGCCTGGCTTTTGTTTAACCAAGGACAGAGGTTCCATCCGAAGGCCACGGTAACAGCAAACAATCTGAATGATTTTATCACTTTTTTCATAATAAAACAACCTCGTATGTGATGAATGATTATTTTTCCTGCCACTGACGTAATTTAAAAGCTGTATTTCATCTTATTTTCCTAAGTGTTAATATTTTCAATATTTGAATTTCTGTCTCATTTCTCATTTATCTAAGGTGCTATTGTCTGATCTTTAACTTTCACAGTAACCTCAGCAAAAGAAAACTTGACTGTAAGAATAACAGCCACTGAAATGCTTTATATGTAAGGTCCTAAATTTACACAAATTCCAGAGAGATTTTGTATTTTTCTAATATTTTTTCCTTGGTCTCCAACAAGCGTATCTTGACTGCAAAAAGATACCTGAAATTTTTACCTTATTGATTTAAAACTTTTGTATTAACATGATTTACTTGTCAGTGATGATGCCAGTCTTTAAAATCAAATTTTTTTCTGTCCTGTCAGTATAGGTGTTTGGATTCTAACGGTAACCAGTAGATGGAATGACCATGTGTGTGATTCAATTAAATGTTTTAAATGTCACACTACCTGTCATATTATGCAGTCATACTAATCCCACTGAATCAAATGCACTATGCACATTCCATTGATTGCCTCCCTGATTACTCATTATTATGGCCTAGAACTGCAGTCCATGGGGTCACAAAGAGTCAGATACGACTGAGTGACTGAACTGACTGAACTGATGACCTAGAACTGTCATCAAAAAGAAAATCATCAATTCAAGCATACCATGTAGGCCACTGACAGGAGAGAGATTCTGGAACCAAGTCCAGCATGGTGAAATTTATAGTATAGTTGGAAATATCAAAAAGTTGTAGTCACTCTATCAAAGGTTTAAAAGAACATTCTCAATTAAACTTTAAATTATTTTATAATAGATGTTTTCACCTCCTTCCACCCCTTTAGACCGAACTCCCCATCCATCCCTCGCAGAAATGGTACCACCGAGGCAGTGTTTCAATGATGAACACTGTTTACAACAATTACTTCTAACTTACAACCTTTTCCAATAAACTTAAATTTGATAGAAGTGACTTTGTCTTCATTTCCTTATCATTCATATGAAGCATATTTGAAATTAACCATATGAGAGAAGAGAAAAATTAGTATGAACTGTGTTAATCAGGGAAAGCTTCTTTAAACACACAAAATTAGTCCTTTATTCTCTTGTGCTGCTTTGTGTTGTTTTTTTTTAATTATGCTTTTAATTTAATTATTTTTTTTAATTATGTATTTCAGAGAAGGCAATGGCACCCCACTCCAGTACTCCTGCCTGGAAAATCCCATGAATGGAGGAGCCTGGTAGGCTGCAGTCCATGGGGTCGCGAAGAGTCAGACACGACTGAGTGACTTCACTTTCACTTTTCACTTTCATGCATTGGAGAAGGAAATGGCAACCCACTCCAGTGTTCTTGCCTGGAGAATCCCAGGGATGGAGCCTGGTGGGCTGCCGTCTGTGGGGTCGCACAGAGTCTGACACGACTGAAGCGACTTAGCAGCAACAGCATACATGTATTTATTTATAAATGCATGTGTGTGTGTGCTTTGTCACTCGGTCATATTAGACTCTTTTCAACCCCATGGACTGCAGCCCACCAGATTCCGCTGCGCTTGGGGATTCAATACTAGAGTGAGTTGCCATGCCGTCCTCCAGGGGATCTTCCCCACCCAAGGATCAAATCCAGGTCTCCTGCATTGCAGGCAAATTCTCTACCATCTGAAATACCAGGGAAGCCCAAAGATACTGGAATGGTTAGCATACCCTTCCTCCAGGGGATCTTTCCAAACCAGGAATTGAACTAGAGTCTCCTGCGTTGCAGGTGGATTTTTTATCAGCTGAGCTTCCAAGGAAGCCCGTGTGTGTATGTGTGTTATACATATGAGTTCAGTTCAGTTGCTCAATTGTGTCTGACTCTTTTCAACCCCATGGACTGCAGCACACCAGGTTTCTCAGTCCATCACCAATACCCAGAACCTGTTCAAACTCATGTCCATCGAGTTAGTAATGCCAACCAACCATCTCATCCTCTGTCGTCCCCTTTTCTTCCTGACTTCAGTCTTTCCCAGCATCAGGGTCCTTTCAAATGAGTCACTTCTTCACATCAGGTGGCCAAAGTATTGGAGCTTCAGCTTCAGCATCAGTCCTTCCAATGAATATTCAAGACTGATTTCCTTTAGGATTGATTGGTTTGATCTCTTTGCAGTCCAAGGGACTCTCAAGAGTCTTCTGCAACACCACAGTTCAAAAGCATCAATTCCTTGGCACTCAGCTTTCTTTATGGTCAAACTCTCACATCCGTACACGACTACTGAAAAAACCTTAGCTTTAGCTAGACAGGCCTTTGTTGGCAAAGGAATGTCTGTGCTTTTTAATATGCTGTCTAGGTTGGTCATAACTTTTCTTCTAATAAGCGGGCTTCTTTTAATTTCATGGCTTCAGTCACCATCTGCTGTGACTTTGGAGCCCAAGAAAATAAAGTCTGTCGCTGTTTCCATTGTTTCCCCATCTATTTGCCATGAAGTGATGGGACCAGATGCCATGATCTTTGTTATTTAAATGTTGAATTTTAAGCCAACTTTTTCACTCTCCTCTTTCACTTTCATCAAGAGGCTCTTTAGTTCCTCTTCACTTTCTGCCATAAGGGTGATGTTATCTGCATATCTGAAGCTATTGATATTTCTCCTGGCAGTCTTAATTCCAGCTTGTGCTTCATCCATCCTTGTATGATATACTCTGCATATAAGTTAAACAAGCAGAGTGACAATATACAGCTTTGACATACTCTTTTCCCCATTTGGAAGCAGTCCATTGTTCCACATCCAGTTTTAATTGTTGCTTCTTGACCTGCATACAGATTTCTCAGGAGGCAGGTAAGGTGGTCCAGTATTCCCATTTTGAAGAATTTTTCAATTTGTTGTGATCAACACAATCAAAGGCTTTGGCATAATCAATGAAGCAGAAGTAGATGTTTTTTCTGGAACTCTCTTGCTTTTTCTATGATCCAATGGATGTTGGCAATTTGATCTCTGGTTTCTCTGGCTTTTCTAAATCCCTGGAAGTTCTCTGTTCATGTACTGGTGAAGCCTAGCTTGGAGAATTTTGAGCATTACTTTGCTAGCATGTGAGATGAGTGCAATTGTGCAGTAGTTTAAACACTCTTTGTCACTGAGTTTCTTTGGGATTGGCACTACGCCATAAAGGCATCTTCTTCCCTTTTATTTTCTCATTTCCTAAAACCTGTCATATACATAGTTGAAGCTCCCGTAACGGACTGACTCATGCCAGAGCATCAGGCTCCGGGCAGGTAGTGCTTCCCCTAGAGCTTGGTAGCCTTTTGCCCTGTACACCTGTTGGTGCCACCTGCACATTTTATTATCATTAATAAAGACATAAAAGCAGAATAAGAAAAAAATCATTGTTCCTATGAAAATCAAAGGCATGCTTTGAAAAGTGATATAAATCAATCACTAAGAAAAAAATGCTGTTAAGTTATTTGTGGGCAAAAGGTAAATGGTCAGGGAAAAATACAGACTTCTGCACTCAAATTTCTTTGCATGTATATTTGAGTTCTTGCTCCATTTTAAATATATCCCTGATAATGGAAATCAATGACAGTGCATTATGGTCTAGTAAGCTGAAACTCCAGTACTTCGGCCACCTCATGCGAAGAGTTGAGTCATTGGAAAAGACTCTGATGCTGGGAGGGATTGGGGGCATGGGGAAAAGGGGACAACCGAGGCTGAGATGGCTGGATGGCATCACTGACTCGATGGATGTGAGTCTGAGTGAACTCCGGGAGTTGGTGATAGACAGGGAGGCCTGGCGTGCTGCGATTCATGGGGTCGCAAAGAGTCGGACACGACTGAGCAACTGAACTGGACTGAACTGAACTAGATGAGAAAAGCTATGGAAAACTCCAAAGAATAGCCCATGGGCCAATATCAAAGATCAGTAGATGAATGTATATTTTTATATGTCATATTAAAATACAATACTTAAGTTAAATATATTTTTGTGTGATTCCCTTGCTTTGACTTTTCATTCACTGACCCATTGCCAGTCCCCATTGCTTCAGACAAAAAGTTTCTATCATAGGTAGCATTTAAAAACCTGTTAAATGAAAGACTCACTGATTAAATTAATCTAGACCATAAAGGACCTATAGATGTAGGAAGGCAGAGTGGTAGGATTGTCCAGGAGTCAGGACAAGGCTCAGTGAGGTTTCACAGCCGTAGCCCTTGCCATTTCCACATGCCTGGCTCCAACTACGCACTTTCCTATGCTCAGCTGGCCTCAGTTCAAGGGACAAAATCAAAGATCATTATCTTCCACTCTCATCTTCCTCCTGGGGCATTACTTACCCCAGACTCACTTTCAATTACTTGTTCATTAGCTTGAGCCATTTAGAGGCATTTTAAGATTTTTCTTAGTCATCTTATGTTAAGTCAAAATATGCCAAAGTGTCGAAACAGGGCATATCTGGATCCAGCCTTTGGTAACACACTGATTGTCTTTAACCTTTTATGTTACTTATTAAGAGGTAAAGATCTGGTTTTGCTCATTAGCCATCTTTCCAAAAAAAGAAAATGCTCCATCTAGTTAGCATTTATTTTTATGAGAAATAATTCTTTCAACATTTCTTAACTGGGAATGTTTTCAGAAATTCCAGACCACAGCATCATATAAAAACTGGTTTATAAAACTGCCTTTCCAAGGTTTGCTATAAGAAAAAGAAAAATGCTTTAACAAAGGCTCTGATAAAGATTCGACAACTAAATGAATTAAAATCTTTTACTGCATTATAAAGTTTACCTTTCCAAAATAAGTGAGGATCTATAATATACCTAGTAAGTATTCAGAGCTAAGATTTAAAACACCCCCAAAATCGATAGCTCAGAAACACCTGTGAAGATCCTAGATAAGCATCTCTTCCACCCATTATCTATTTGCTCACCGCTCACAGACTTTTTCTTTAATAATTACTATGGGCCGGGCCTGGGAGACTTAAGTAAATCTTCCCTAAAACATTCGGATGTTGAGCCTATATATGTGAGCCCAATTTCTGCTTTACTGTCTGTCAAAAAGACACAAAAGGCAAGCTGAAAAGAGGGCACAGTCATTCATAACCATAATTGTGATGGAATTTTGATATTCTACATTTTTAAATGTTGGTAACATTTAATGTTTCATATGATCCCTTTCCCTCCTTCATATGTATTTGATTTGATTTTTACTTTGGGTATAGCAAGCATAGAGCTTTCATTTATCTTTAAGCAATCCTTAGGAAATGGGTCAGTGTCACTATTTGGGGAGATAGATGATTGGAAATAGAGATGTATAATTGGTAGTTTCTGCCTATAAGAAACACCTACCTAAGGTATGAAATTGAACCATGGGTGTATTCCAAACATAAATATTAATAATACAGATGCCATTCTTTCGTAAAAATTGTTCTTCTCAAAGTACGAAAGTTTCCATATTACCCAACTCTCCCAACAACGGCAGGTGGATAAAAAAATCTGAAATCAAAGTACTAATATTTTGATAATGATTTCCATAAATAGTTCTGGGTAAAAACTCATAGGAGGAGCTAGCATCATTTTTTGTTCTGTCTGTAATTGTACTAAGCGCCCTACAACAGCTCCAGTGTTGTTGCCTTTTCCCCTATGAATTGAAGGGCCGAGCATACACGGGAGCCTGCAAGACACGGGTCCCACACAGGTTGGCTGTTTCAGAGGCACTGGGCTCTAGTCTTTTTGTCTGGTTCAGATTGTCTGCTCTTATATTCTGTTCTTCTCACAGACATTTGGGGGAATTAATTTAACCCTAACATTTTATTATTTGTCGTTAACCACAGGTCACCTTTAAAATCTGTCTACATTCTCTTTAATAAACCATGTCTACCACATTTTTTGGTGCTGAATTACAGATGATGTATAAGCAATAACTCAGTATGTTAACATCTGCTAACATCATCTAAACTCAGATTATATTTAGTTGTGATCTAATTGGTCTGACTATAATGTGATGATATATATTCATAAGAATGCAAGGAATGGTAACTACATTTTCAGTAAAGTTTAATAAGTATTTTACAGTTTACATAGTGTACAATAAACAGGTGTGGGGTTTTTTGCTCCAAGTAGCTAATAAAGTTTCATTCAACAGGTTTTTAAAATAAGGCAGCCCAAAACATAATTCTTCTTTCATAATAAACAGATGAGCATACCTTTAACATAGGCAGTATTTCATTGACTGTACTTGTGTGAATGAAATTTACACTTAGAAAGTGTGTGTTGATGTAAAGGGCTCTTGCTCTTTTGCTTCTAATAGTTCCTGCCCTTAAAGCAGCACCTCCAGTTAACAGGGCCATAGCTTCTGGACCTGCAGCCAACTAGAGAGTCTTCACAGTATTTTCTGAGCTTCCAACTTACGTGAAATCAAGAGTGCTGATGAATCTATTTGCAGACAGGAATACAGACTAAGATATAGAGAACAGACTTACTGACACAGCAGGGTAAGGAGAGGGTGGGACGAATTAAGAGAGTAACACTGAAATATACACATTACCATATGTGAAACAGACAGCTAATGGGAAGTTGCTGTGTAACATAGGGAGCTTCCTGTTATACAGGAAGTTGCTGCAGAACACCTGGTGCTCTGTAACATCCTAGACGGGTGGGCTGGGGTGGGAGGTGGAGGGAGGGGACATGTGTATACCTATGGCTGATTCATGCTGATGCATGGCAGAAATGAACACAACATTGTAAAATAACTATCCTCCAATTAAAATTAAATAGTTTAAGTATCTTAGACTCAGTCAAATTGTAATTGAAATCTCCAGGATATGGACATATTTATGAGTGATGTTTGAAAGACTCAAAAAGACTCTTAAGAACAAGAGTGGAGATGGCAAATCCATGTATATCAAACCCTGCTATCCCTCTCTTTCTTTCTAACTAGAGCCAGCACTCCAAGCCCTTCTTAGAATAACTATAGGAAGTTGCCAACTGATCAAATGCGGCACTCAAGAAAACACCTATTAGCTACTCTGCCCAGTTGCATTTAATGATAGTCATTTCACACAGTACTGGTGGGCCAGAGGAGAAAAGGTTAATAAAAAGTAACCAGTGTTGCATCCTCCTACTTTGAGGGACTTGCATTTTTGGAAACTGGAACTTTAAAGACCCAGAGGAGTCCTACAGTAAAGAAGTTGGATGGCATCGCTGACTCAGTGAACGTTGAGTCTGAGTAGAATCCAGGGGTTGGTGGTGGACAGGGGGGCCTGGCGTGTTGCAGTCCATCGGGTCGCAGGGAGTTGGAAGCGACTGAGGGACTGAACTGACTGACTATAACAGTTATATTATCTGACTGTTTACATAATTACCTATGTGAAAGTAAAAATTAAAAAGAAAGCTGTTTCCTTTGCTTAACCCAGCATTTCTCACACTTTCAAAGCAACAGAAAGTTCTTTGGAACATACATTGCAAAACCTCTTTTAGCATCCCCTATTCCTGCATGGAGAAGGCAATGGCACCCCCACTCTAGTGCTCTTGCCTGGAAAATCCCATGGATGGAGGAGCTTGGTAGGCTACAGTCCATAGGGTCTCAAAGAGTCGGACACGACTGAGCGACTTTACTTACTTTTCCGACATGGGTGAGGCCAGGATGCCCCATAGCCTCTTGAGTGAGGTGGTTAGAGAAAGAAAGCATCATGGTAGATTTTGTGCCTCCAACATTCAATGAGAAGTTCCCCAGGACACTCAAAGTCTACAGAGATTTTTTCATATAAAAAGAAGTGTACAGAAACCCCAGGACAGTCAGCAAGCGCTGCATAGTAATAGTGATACAGCTTCTGGCCTCTTGGCTTCTTGCCCTGGCGAGGGCAGCAAACCTCGCTGTGTGGACTCTCAACACATGCTGTACTTCCTATTTACTCTGATTCTTCTGTGACTATGGTTGTTTTTGAATTGTTGGTCAAATACCATAAAATTATTTTCTAATACACCAAAGCCTTAAATCATCAAATTTAAATTGGATAAACTGCAGGTTGAATTAGTGGAAATTAAAGAACAATTAAATCAGAATTTTCTGCCTGATAAAGATCTTAGAGGTTCTAAAGGTGAGAGAAAGGAAACCCAAGGAAATGAAATGAATGTCAAAAGAAATTGATTTTATTGTTTGTAAGAACCAAGAATAATACAGACTAGATGGTGGCAAATCATTAGCACACAGAATGGGTTTTTTGTATATTGAATATTAGATTAAAGGAGATTTGGTGTTGAGAAAAATCTTAAAAACTGATTCGTTGACAAGCAATCATAGAACTCTCCTTCAAATATATTTATTCTATATTATTTTGATAACCTTTTTATCTCTTTACCTTCTCTCTCTCTATATATATGGGTATGTATAATCTTGATATACATATACCTACAAAAGTAAGCTTTTTAGTGTCTGGCAACTCAACTGCTTTTCATGTAAGAAATCCAGAGGCTCTCCCATTGAGTACATGTTTGATCCAGGTTATGGCTTTGCTTCATGGTGATAGAGTTACAGATAGACAGATAGATCATACATACACACATATATACTGGTAAATAGATATATAGATAGAAAGATATATCAGGTAAATAGATAAAATTAGTCAATTGTAAATAGTAATAATCAAGAGATAATTTAAGCCTTTCTTAAATTATAAACATTATATTAGTTCCTAGCTTTATAATTTGCAAGTGGTTATAAAAATTCCCAGTATCACTTATGAAAATATCAAGACAAATATGCTGTGAACTCGTTGCAATAATAATATAGAAGCTGAAACAGCAAGTTGCAGAGCAGAACTTCATCTACACATGCATTACACACTGCATTCAGACCTATGATTGTTCTGTGTTGAAGAGTGAAAAAGCATCAGAAGGTCGGGTTTTCAAGGATCAAACTTTCCATTGTTCTTTGAATCAGAGATTGTATGTGAGTAGGGAGCTTTGCATAAGAATTAGTCTTCTACTGTGTATCAAGTCAGCTATTTTCAGCTCAGCCTAGCAATCTTTGATTTCTTGGTTTGTAACTATGGCAATAAGATTAAATGGCATTCAGTAAAATTCATTTTACAAATGAGCTTGGGAGGGTGTCCATGACTGTGATGAAGGAGCAATGCAAAAATACTAGGAAACGAGGGAAATTAAATTGGGTTTTGTAATATTCTTCAAAATAATCCCCCAAATCGTCTAGTGCCATATGGCAATTTGTGAGTAATGTATGGTGATGTGAAATAAAAATGATCAGATAACTGCTTGATAGATTTCTTGGCTCAGCTTAAGCCACTACACCTCTCCACTTGCCCCTCGACCATCATACGATATCCTTTGTCTGTGGATGCCTATATGTCTGTGGGTTTGCCAGAGTCTTTGATCTGGGACTTTTTATACTAAATAACACTCAAATCAATTTCAAACACCTTCATTACAGTACACAGCTCATTATGTTCTAGAAAAATGTTTAGCTCCAAGCCCCAGGCCACGTTATAATGAGGACAGGAATGCACACTAGTCCACACGCTCTATGAGTATCTCTGTATTCTAGGCGATACACAATCACCACTGGCCTAAGTGAAAAACAGGCATTCATTTGCAGCCTTTAAAGATGGTTTCCTAAAGTTGAAAATCATTTGCCATAAAACAGTTTTAATCTTGCAGTGCTGTTAATGCTTTTCTGTCAGTAACGTTTTTAAAAGTTGACATGAAAACAAAAACCTGGATAAACGTGTTTTCAAATCCTATACAATTTTATATGTGTATATTTTATATATTTTATACAGATATATACTTATATAAGTATTTATATATTTTCTATAAAATATAAAGTAATTCTCTTAAATCTATCTAAAGATTATAAATATATATATATATATATATTAGGCATAGACAACATTGTATATACAAGCAACTTCTTTTTAAAAGACAGATTTAAGAGATTTACTATATTTGAAAAAAAAATCAAGGGTAGATTCCCATCTTATCCGTTCTTGATTTCTAAAGAAACTCAAGTGCCTTGTTAAGCAAATACTTTTAATTTATGTTTACCCTTCTTTTGGGAAGGCAGGAAAATGAACATAAACCTTCATGACCTCATATCTGTTCTCTTTGTGTTTCTTCAATGCCTCAATGGCCATCCATGAAATTTTTGACATTACACTTGAAATAAATGTAACACAATGTTGGCTGTCAGTGTTTTTTCACTCTCATTTAATTATAAAGTCTCACTAAAAGCCAGTAATAGGAAATTACTTCACTGGACACATAAGACATTATCAAAATGACTTGTGTTCTTCTGTTGTTGGAAATACAAGATAGTGTGTAGAAGTTCTTTTGCTGTCACAATTGGTTATCATAAATTAATTGTATATAACTCTGGATGGGAATAAATGCATACTGGCATATAAATAACCATAACTTGTTTTCTTGCCAGCAAGCCATAGTCAGCTTGGTATCTTAGAAAATACTTGTGTAACAGAGGAATGGCAATGCTTTTTAATAAAAGGATTGTTACAAAGATAAAACAGATTTTTATGCAGCATAAGCAAGTGATAACAGTTTCCATGTTAACCTTGAAACTCTACTGGAGTACAGGATTCAGCAGTATTTTTAGTTAGCCATGAATATCTTAGAAGAATCACTGGGAAGAAAACAGTCTTTATGTAAAAGAAGTATTTGAACCATTGGTTATAATGTAGTGTGACAGCCAAGGTCTGGCACAGGGGGCCAGACTACTCAAAGCAGGATATTATCTGCATAATCCAGGGTCAGCAAATGGAGATGAAACAAGCCAAAGGGAAACCTGAAATCAAGCCCTGTCCTTCAACACATGTCATTAACAGACTTGGTTTCAAGTTGCAGTAGTGATAGTATCTAGAGAAAGCTCACTGCTCATTTAGAATGCTGCTCCAAGTTGGTCCATGAAGGTTAGCTGGGCCCGTAACTTATTAACAAATGTTGAAACTAAAGACAAAAAGCCAACTACTGTCTGAAATAGGGAACTATCTTTCACATTAAGTACAATGAAATAAATCTAAATGCATAGAAGACAAATTTTTTTGTCTTAAAAACAGGTTTAACTTATTAGCCTTATATACTATGTTTCTAAGATAAGGGTTTGGCATATGGAACAACATTTGAGGCACTAAAATTTATTCCATACCTAATACTTTGAGGTCAAATATAAACAAAAGATACATAAATTTCAACTCCAAAGACTAAATATTAGTCTGTCTATAGAAGTTGTTTTATAACTTGGCCTAAACGTTCCTATGGATGAAAAACTGAGTTGCTTGGAATCAGTATGAGATAAATGATATATCTTAAAATGCAAACATGAACTTGCTTTTATTAACAAAATAGGCATTAATGACCTGTAATCAAGGTACAAATTATTAAACAGCAAAACACTAAAGAATGTGAATTTTAAAAAGGAACATTAGTACTCTAGAACATTTATACATATAAAGCTAAATACACAGAATCTACTGTAATTATTGAAGGTTATTATAAATCAAAGAAGAAATTTGTATTCCTGCTTCATAGGTGGTAGCACCTCCTTATTCAGTTCAGTTCAGCCACTCAGTCGTGTCGACTCTTTGTGACCCCATGAATCGCAGCACGCCAGGCCTCCCTGTCCATCACCAACTCCCGGAGTTCACTCAGACTCTCATCCAGTGACGCCATCCAGTGATGCCATCCAGCCATCTCATCCTCGGGCGTCCCCTTCTCCTCCTGCCCCCAATCCCTCCCAGCATTAAAGTCTTTTCCAATGAATACAATAGCAATGTTTATAGTTTGTGAGAAGAAAAGAGACCTCCTAAATAGGTGTCAACATGAACTACCTGCTACATTTATGATCTTTCAGAGAGCTTTAGGACCCCATAAACGAGAGAAAAATGCAAAAAGACAGGTGTCAGCCTCATACATCACTGGTGGAGATGGAAAATGCACCAGACTTCTTGGAAAACAGTTTGGAAGCTCCTCAAAATATTAAAAATCAAGTTAACCATATGACCCGGCAATTTCACTCTTAGGTAAATACCAAACTGAAATGAAAACAGATGTCAACACAAAAACATGTACACGTATGTTCATAGCTGTGTATGTTCATAATAGGAACAATTCAGAGTAGGAACAATCCAAATGTCAATCAACTGATGAATGGCTAAACAAAATGTGTTCCATCCACACAGTGGAATGGTATTCGGTGATTTAAAAAGTAATGGAGTTGCTTCTCTGGTGGAGTCGGTTGGGCCTTTCTCTTGTAGACGTTTCCAGGTCGGCGTTTCCAAACGTCTCCACGCGGAACCCAACCTCCGGGAAAGAGGCGCGGCGTCGAGCCGAGCTAACTGAGGAAACCGCAGCCGCTGCAGCCGAGCTCGCGGCCCGCCGGGGCGTTAGCAGCCCCGGCCCGCACTCCAGAGCCGTGAGCTCCGGGCGCCCGCCTCCCGATGTGGAGGGCATGGCCTCCCCCGAGGCGGATAACCTAACGAGCCGCACCTCGCCCGACACCCAGAGGCGCGTGTTCGAGAAGTGCGGGCGCGTCGGCGATGTGTGCATCCCGCGGGACCGCTACACCAAGGAGTCCCGCGGCTTCGCCTTCGTCCGCCTGCACGGCAAGCGCGACGCCGAGGACGCCATGGATGCCATGGACGGAGCCGTACTGGACGGCCGCGAGCTGCGGGTGCAGCGGGCGCGCCACGGCCGCCCCCCGATTCGCACCATAGCCGCCGGGGCCCCCCGCCCCGCAGGTACGGGGGCGGCGGCTACGGACGTCGCAGCGGCAGCCCTAGGCGGCGTCGCCGCAGCAGATCCCGGAGTCGGAGCCGGTCCCGGTCCCGGAGTCGATCTCGCTACAGCCGCTCCAAGTCCCGGTCCCGCACGCGCTCAAGGTCGCGATCCACCTCCAAGTCCAGATCGGCGCGAAGATCCAAGTCCAAGTCCTCGTCGGTCTCCAGATCTCGCTCGCGATCCAGATCCAGGTCTAGGTCCAGGAGTCCTCCACCCGCGTCCAAGAGGGCATCCAAGTCCAGGTCGCGGTCCAAGAGTCCTCCCAAGTCTCCGGAAGAGGAAGGAGCGGTGTCCTCTTAAGCAAATGATGTGTCGACAAGCAACATAAAGAAGGACTTGGGGAAATGGACCACTTACTCGGTAGTACTCAGTCCATCAGAAGAGTCCTTGGAACAAGCAACTGGCTATTGAAAAGGTTATTTTGTAACACTTTGTCTAACTTTTTACTTGTTTTAAGCTTTGCCTCAGGTGGCAAACTCATTTTATGGGCCATTTTTTTTTTTGCTGTTATTCAAATTTCTTGTAATTTAGTAAAGTGAACGACTTCAGATTTCATTATTGACTTGGATATTTGAGGTAAATTTTCCTTTTTGTTTATATAGTGCTGACTTTTTTTGTTTGGAATTAAACAGATTGGTAACCTAATTTGTGGCCTCCTGACTTTTAAGGAAATGTGTGCAGCCATTAACACACAGCCTAAAGCTGTCAAGAGATTGACTCAACATTGCCTTCCTACCTTAAAATTAAAAACCTACAAAAGTTGGTGTAAATTTATTTGTATATGTTATTTACCTTCAGCTCTAAATGGTAAACAGAACCCAAATTTGTATAAAGACTTTTCAGGTGAAAAGACTTGATTTTTATTTTTTTTGGGGGGGGATTGTTTACCAAACACAATTCTAATCTCTTCTCTTATGTATTTTTGTGCACTAGGCGCAGTTGTGTAGCAGTTGAGTAATGCTGGTTAGCTGTTAAGGTGGCGTGTTGCAGTGCAGAGCGCTTGGCTGTCTCCTGTTTTCTCCTGATTGCTCCTGTGTAAAGATGCCTTGTCGTGCAGAAACAAATGGCTGTCCAGTTTCTTAAAATGCCTGACAACTGCACTTCCAGTCACCGGGGCCTTGCATATAAATAATGGAGCATACAGTGAGCACATCTAGAGATGATAAATACACCTTTTTTTTTCTCTTTCTCTTCCCCCCAAAATGGTAAATCTGATCATCTTCATGTATGAACTTAAAATTGGAAAATGTTAAGGAAGCAAACAAATGGTTTGTAATTTTGTAAGTACTTATAACATGGTGTATCTTTTTGCTCATGAATATTCTGTACTATAGCCATTGTTTCTGTAGTATAATTAAAACGTTTTCTTGGTGTTATCTTTTCTCAGAAAAAAATAAAATAAAATAAAAAGTAATGAAATTCTGCTGCAACATGGATGGACCTCGAGACCATCATGCTAAGTGAAAGAAACTAGTCACCAAAAAAACATACATTGCATGTTCACGTATGAAAGATTCCACAGATTCTATGGAGACAAAAAGTACATTGGTTGTTCCTTAGAGCTGGTGGAAGAAGGAGAGAACAGGGCCTGACAACAATGGGTACTTCCTTTGAAGTCACAAAAACAATCTAAAATTATAGTGATGGTTGCACAAATTCATAAACCAAAAACACCAAATTATATACTTTAGGTAAATTTCAGTTCAGTTCAGTTGCTCAGTTGTGTCCAACTCTTTGTGACCCCATGAACCGCAGCACACCAGGCCTCCTTGTCCATCACCAACTCCCAGAGTCCACCCAAACCCATGTCCACTGAGTCAGTGATGCCATCCAACCATCTCATCCTCTGTTATCCCCTTCTCCACCTGCCCTCAATCTTGCCCAGCATCAGGGTCTTTTCAAATGAGTCAGCTCTTCGCATCAGGTGGCCAAAGTATTGGAGTTTCAGCTTCAACATCAGTCCTTCCAATGAACACCCAGGATTGAACTCCTTCAGAATTGACTGGTTGGATCTCCTTGCAGTCCAAGGGACTCTCAAGAGTCTTCTCAATCCCACAGTTCAAAAGCATCAATTCTGCAGCAGCAATTTAATGGTATGTACAGACAGAGGAGCCTGGTGGTCTGCAGTCCATGGGGTTGCTAAGAGTCGGACACGACTGAGCGACTTCACTTTCACTTTTCATTTTCCTGCATTGGAGAAGGAAATGGCAACCCACTCCAATGTTCTTGCCTGGAGAATCCCAGGGACAGGGGAGCCTGGTGGGCTGCCATCTATGGGGGTCGCACAGAGTCGGACACGACTGAAGCGACTTAGCAGCAGCAGCAGCAGCAAAGTACATCTCAGTAAAACTGTTGTTGTTGTTTTTTAAGACATTTTTTACCCAGGTCAAAAGAATGCTTACTATAGCAAGGAAGCTGCTATAGAAAAGTAGTAAGAGGTTTCAAGCAAAAACTTGATTTTAATTACCAGTGATTCACCTGCCCCCACCCTACTCCTCAAATGTTCCCTATGTTAGCAATACAGCTCAGTAGACTATATATCAGAGAAGGCAAAGGCACCCCCACTCCAGTACTCTTGCCTGGAAACTCCCTTGGATGGAGGAGCCTGGTGGGCTGCGGTCCATGGGGTCATGAAGAGTCAGACATGACTGAGCGACTTCACTTTCACTTTTCACTTTCCTTTTCACTTTCATGCATTGGAGAAGGAAATGGCAACCCACTCCAGTGTTCTTGCCTGGAGAATCCCAGGGACAAGGGAGCCTGGTGGGCTGCCGTCTATGGGGTCGCACAGAGTCGGACACAACTGAAGCAACTTAGCAGCAGCAGCAGCCTATATATTCTCTCTCTCATTGCTTAAAAAAAAAAAAAAATTAGACAACAATGTACAGACAAAAACTCCAGGTTGACCTGGGATAGGCTATATCAGTAACCTGTGCAAATGTTGGCTGCTCCCCGTCTTTTAATTATTGAATGCACTGTGTTCCCAGAGCCCACCTCTGGCAGGAGGGAGTGTCTGCTAGTAACAGGAGCCTGTGTGGATACTTCTGTCTGGCACAGGGAGAACAATGTACAAACCGAGCCATTTCTTAGCTGACAATAGAGCAGATCAGAAAGAGGTGATGCTTATCTGTGACTGAGAAGGCTCCACCATAGTATTTCTTAAAAACCTAAGTAATTTTAAACCCCTTTCAATTTTTTTAATAAATAAGAAAGGAAACTCTGCCATTAAATAGAAGGAGCAACATTCTTGATACTCCTGAATACCAGAGGGTGAAATTTTTTACCCATTCTTGAAAGAAGATAGGTGTTATAGGCTCCTCATGGCAATATTTCAGGGGAAGAAGGTCTTTGTTGTAGTTCCTTGTGGGTTTTTTCCTTTTTTTTCCTCCCGCTGGGACAAACCTCACACATTCCATTCATAGAAAAGGTTTCCCGGAAACTTCCATTCAGAGTTAGAAAATGGACAGAGAGATGCAAAGTGAGAGCAAGGGAGAATGTTAATGAAGACAGTGAATTTTTTTCAACCTGTTGTGAGATTTCTGTATTGACAATGCCCAGGAATATCACCTAACAGGAGCCTTCAGAAGAGTGCTGCTTTGGTATCCCACTGTCTGCGCCCCCTTGACTACAATGGCTTGAACACTCTGCCTTATCATTTGGGCCATAAAACGTCTCTTCTTACCTGTCAACATGGAGATTCAAGTCTGTCTCTTCTCTCTTTGTCTCAGTCATTGAACCTGATTCTCTCCTTACAACATTAATGGTCTAACCTATAAAGAAACTAATTCCAGCATGTCTCTCCTGTACTCATGTTGCCTACAGCCTCTTCTCAAAGTATCTTTATGCATGGCTTCAAGAATTAAGGTAAGATATCGAAGATCCAGTTCTTCAACACCCTGAAGTGAATTTTTTTTTTAAATGGAGATTATATACTTAGATACCACAGATATTTTACTTGCTGTGAAAAAGTCTGATTTTAATTCATATTTCAGTTGACTCTTTTTCCTTAGAGGAAAAAAATTTTTCCATAATGTCTAAAAAAAATCTAGAGGATATTTTTATTGGTGTTTCCTAAAAAGATAGTTATGAATGATAGTGGCCATATGTAACACTGATGGAGTCACTCACAAAGAACTCTCAGGTTCACTGCCTCACTGGAAACTACCAATAGTTGTTTGAAGTCCAGAAGATAGAATGGTTTCATAGGTGAGGAAGGAAAGGAGAAATGCTCATCAGAAAGGAGAATGCTCATCAGACATAAAAGAAGCAATAAGAAAAGCCAGGACCATAACCACATCCCTGACCTTTCATCCGAAACTAATTTCCCTCTCTCTGTGAATGATCATCACACCTAATTCTGCCCCAAATGCAGCCTCGAGTGCCTTCCTCCTGGTAGGAGGAGGGGCAATATAGGGGAGGGGATTAAGAGGTACAAACTATTAGGTATAAAACAAGCTACCAGGATATATTGTACAACACAAGGAACACAGCCAATATTCTATAATTACTTTAAATGAGGTATAATCTTCAAAACTTGTGAATCACTATATTGTACGTCTGAAACTTATAATGTTGTACATCAACTATACTTCAACTAAAAAATTAATGAATTTTTAAAAAAGATTAGCCCTGCATTTGACAAAAACTACAACAGTTTAGTCAATAGGAAATAAGATTTTCTACTTGGAAAGTTGTCAAGAATAAGTGTTGGGATTAAGAAAGAATAAAAAGAGAACATCTGCAAGGGACTAGAAGGTCACTCATAAAGAGGAATCACAGAGCTGGCTCCTCTGTCTATGGTCAAACTTGAGCTTCCAAGGCGTACAAGCTAAAATGCCAATTCTTCCAGAGAGCCTCAGAATTCAGCAACCAGAGGTAATGTCCCCTCCATGGATGTCACATGTCTTTTGCTATTGGACATAACTGCTTACCAATCAGGAGGGAAGCTGCTCTTTTCAAGCACTGGGTCTGGAGCCAGATGATTTGAGCTCCATCTCTAACCTGGAGCATGTGACTTAACCCTGCTGTATTTCCATAAAAGGAGACAGAATTCACTAGAGTTGCTGTGAAGATTAAATTAACTGATACTTCCAAAGCACTTGACAAATAGCACATAATCAATGCTCACCATTAGTGTCATCAATATTGATCTAAAATTCCCATTTTACAGAAGACAGAGGCATAGACAAAAGAAATACTTTGCGCTGAGGCAAAAGCATGTAAATAATAATAGTGCCCAACTCAAGGATTGTTGTGATGAATAAATATATGTGACATATTCCTTATGAAATGTAAGTTACTTGTGTACATATGTTCATACACCATTTGGATGGCGTATCCTTGAAGGCAAGAATGGTATCTCCTTGGCTCTTTCCCCTCCTCCATAGCCTGAAAGAAGCCTTCCACAGATATAGTGCTAAAATTTCATTAACCAAATTAATTCTACATACAGTCACTTCAAAGGATGTCAGACGTCATATCCAGAGGTTATAAATTACCTAGTTTATTAAATTGATTGAATCTATGCTTTCACAGGTTCAATTAAGAAGGATTTTTTCATTGTATTATCAACAAAACAACACTGACCATTGATACGGTAGGTGACTGGCCTGCCCTCCAGTGTAGGGAGCCTTGGAATCATCTGGAGCACCCTGGTTGCTAAGGAGATATTTTTTCTCCTAACAACTGAGTCTAAATGTCTAACTCTCAAGCTTTCATCCAAGTGGAGTACGAACTTTTTTTCCCAGAAGTTCATCTCTAGCAAGACTAGGGGGCCAAAGGTGGGGTCCAGGAAAACCTCCTTAGCAATAAACACTACTCTGAATTATAGCCCTCTGATACTTGCAACTCACTGATTTCTTCCAAAATTCATGGCTTACTTCCTTAATTGGCCCCAAGGCAATGGCACCCCACTCCAGTACTTTTGCCTGGAAAGTCCCATGGACAGAGGAGCCTGGTAGGCTGCAGTCCATGGTGTTGCTAGAGTTGGACATGATTGAGCAGCTTCACTTTCACTTTTCATTTTCATGCATTGGAGAAGGAAATGGCCACCCATTCCAATGTTCTTGCCTGGAGAATCCCAGGGATGGGGGAAGCCTGGTGGGCTGCCGTCTGTGGGGTCCCACAGAGTCGGACACAACTGAAGCAACTTAGCAGCAGCAGCAGCAGCTAACAGTTTACTTGTTCAGGAAAGTTCTCAATTGAAAGATTTCCAGTGGGCCTTGCTAGGGAAGGGAGTTATACAGGTCCACTAGATTTATCAGGATGGCCCCAGTGCAAAATTGCTCAGAAAAGGCTATGCTGATGGTGTCTATCAAGGAGGAGGTAAAGATAGAAAGGCTTGGGAAACTTAGCAAGTCTGCTGTTCGAGATGACTCCTGGTATTAGAGTTGAAAGCCCTGGTCAGAGAGCTGTGGGTGAGCTGGCATGGCTCATTCCCTTAAGATGGTATTGTTCATTCTGTTATTCACACCTAGTCTGTGTAAATTCATCTCAGAACTCCTTCAAAAACAATAATTTTGTCCAGCAGGAAAATCAAACCCACTACACCTACCCTAGGTATTCCAGAAGTTCCAGATTTAATGTTCAGTATTGGCTCAGATGGTAAAGAATCTGCCTGCAATGCAGGAGATCCAGGTTCAATCCCTGGGTTGGGAAGATTCGCTGGAGAAAGGAACAGCAACCCACTCCAGTATTCTTGCCTAGAGAATTCCACAAAGAGAGGAGCCTGGTGGGCTACAGTCCATGGGGTTGCAAAGAGTTGGACACAGCTGAGCAACTAAGCCATCGTAGATGCGACTAACATGTTAGGTTTTTATCCCACCTTTTCTTCTTTGTTGGCAGTACCACTCTAGCATCTGGATGCCGTGGTCTTTCACATTTTAAACACTGGTTCCAGCACCTTAGAAAGACAAGTCAACCCGAATGTGGTTATTTATGAACAAACTGAAAATAGAACTTTGAGTCACTAGAAAAAGGAAGGAATCTATTAATTCCTTTTTCTGACCTAAAAAGAAAAATCATTCCCTGAGTTTCACACTCCAGTCCCTCTTAGAAATTATTCTAGGAACACAACACAAAATTATGGACATCCAAGGACACTCTGGCTAAACAAGGAAGAAAAGTAGGTGAGCAATGAACCTTATTAGCATGTGTCCTCTCAGGCTGATGACTGTCATTAGGCTGCTAGAGGATGACATCATTTTCTCTAAGAGGCAGTCAGCTCGAAAATGTCAACTATCTCGGTGAATTAATTCCTGCAGCTGCTTTATGTTGCCTTCTGCTCCTTGCTAAAAGAAACAGACATATTTCATTTCTGGGATCTGTCAGACATTTTGCTGTTTTAAATATTACATCTGAAGCCCAATCCAATCTGAACATACTGTGTTTTGAGAAGCCCGGTGAAAAACTCATTGACTTTAAGAAAGTAAAAGGCCAAAGACTAAAGGTCCATATAGTCAAAGCTTTGGTTTTTCCAGGAGTCATGTATGGATGTGAGAGTTGTACATAAAGAAGGCAGAGTGCCAAAGAATTGATGCTTCTGAACTGTGGTGCTGCAGAAGACTCTTGAGAGTCCCTTGGACTGCAAGGAGATCCAACTAGTCAATCCTAAAGGAAATCAGTCCTGAAAATTCATTGGAAGGATTGATGCTGAAGCTGAAACTCCAATACTTTGGCCACCTGATGCAAAGAGCTGACTCATTGGAAAAGACCCTGATGATGGGAAAGATTGAAGGCAGGAAGAGAAGGGGATGACAGAGTATGAGATGGTTGGATGGCATCACTGACTCAATGGACATGAGTTTAAGCAAACTCTGTGAGTACTGAAGGACAGGGAAGCCTGGCGTGCTACAGTCCATGGGTCACAAAAAGTCAGACATGACTAACGACTGAACAACAACAAAAGGCCAAGGTGTAAAACTCTGCAATCTCATTTGAAAAGTAATTCCTTTTGAGGGTTCAAATTGCTTTCATTTTAACACGTCATTTTTTCAAAAACTTTGCCAGTATGAAATTAGTAGGAACACTTATACTAATTCAGTTGTAAAATAGTCATATGGGGAGGCAAGGGTAGGAGTGAGAAAAAAAGAGATGTGCTACGAGAGCATAGATAATACAACTGTAAAACACAAACCATCCAAAAGTTCTTGCCTCTGAATGTAGCTCTTTCTCACTTCACCAGCCATATAAGGAAAAGAAATAGTGTCATTTATTAATATTTTCAATAAACATTACTGAATGCCTGTATTCTTTCAGAGCCTGTGCTGGGCACTGATTTTTTAAGATACTTCCCACCTTTAACAGAGCTCCAGGTGCAATGAGGAGAGAAACATGTCAAGGGACACATCAAAACATAATTTGGAAGTCCCATGAAAGAAAAAGATTCTGCAGAAATTTATGACAGTGGGTTATAAAGGAAGTTTGGGGAGTTTTATTTTTTTATTTTTTTGGCCATACTGCACAGCTTATAGGAAAATCCCTGACCAGGAATCTAACCTGGGCCCTTGTCAGTGAGACTTCAGAGTCCTAACCACTGGACTACCAGGGAATTTCCTAAAGAAAGGTTATTAAAGGAAGTTTACAGATACATCCATACAGTCTTCTAGGTAGATGTAAGTGAGAGGACATAGAAAAGAAAGACAGAAAACTATCCTTAATAAATAACTCCATAGGCATCAACAACAATCTTCACAGGTGAGTAAACCAGCGGGCTGTGACATCAGAAGCAAAAAGAACCTTGCAATACCCCCAAATAGCTCTCCTGTCCTCCAAGCAATGTTTGCAGTACTTTGACCTGAAAGCAAATACTTTAAATCCACTGATTGCAATAAACATTAAGTATAATGAAATTATATTCTGTTGTCTTTCTGATTGTAAATTTGCAAAAAGCTGACTAAGAAAGCTTAATTTCTAAAGTAATAGGAAACAAAGAAAACTAAGAACTAGGAAAAAATGATGTGCTTCCTTCCATGCTTTGCTTTTAAATTGTTCCAACTGATACACAGTGAAATGCACAGATCTTAGATGTTACAGTTTGATATTTCATGAATGCAAACATTTCTCAAGCATCCCACACACTTTCCCCCGTTCCCTGTCAGTCAGTTTCTTCTGCCCCCCGGCCAAAGGCAATCACTGTTCTCATTTTTTTCACCACAGATTAGTATCACATATGTTCTTAAATTTTATATAAATAGAAATATTCTGTATACACTCATCTCTTGTCCTGGAACACAAGGAATTCACTGTTATGAAAAGCAGTAATTACTTCCTTTTATTGCTGAGTAGTATTCCATGGTGTGACTACACTACAGTCTGTTCATTTAGGATCTACTGTTGATGGACATTTGGATTGTTTGTAGTTTTTAGCTATTTGAATAGAGCTCTTATGAACATTCTTATGCAAATCTTTCATGAATACATGTGTTCATTTCTACTGGGTAAATAACTAGGAATGAATTGCTGGGCTCTAAGGTCAGTGTGGGCTTTAACAATTTTGTGGGTATTTACCATGGGAGTTGGGGCATTTGAACTCAACCTTGAAGGATGAGATAGAAAAGGAAATAAAGGCCACCCAGGCTCTAGCATAAAGATAAACAAAAGCAGAGGTAGAGGGGAAGTGTCTGTGGAATTTGGAAAGGTGAACAGTCAGATGTGAATCATAAGGAGCATGGAGGGTGTTCTTTCTGGCAAATAGCTCCTGGGATGTTTCCAACGTCTCTGTTATTGTCAGCAGAGTCTAGAGTCTGAAATAATTACTGGAACTTCTGAAAGTGTTATGAAGCTTCTCAGAAAATGTCATTGTTTCTGGGAAGCCTAAGAACATAACAACAACACAATCTTACCTCCTGTTCAAGTGTCTGCTTCCAGGAGAACTCGGTTGGTAGAACAGGTATCCAGGTTGGTGTTGGTCCCACTCCCATCATTTCCACTGCTTCTTGAGCACAGGACCTGGACTAGAACAGGTCTTCCCCTGGTGGGACCAAGTCTCAACCACTTTGAGGGCACCAGCCAGTTCTCTAGCCCCCTTTGCACACTCAGGTCTATACTTAAGAGCTGTGGGATCTCCAGGGTTGCAGGTAACATGGGTTAGCTTGGCTGGAAATGTACATCCTTCAAATACTATCAGTTCAGTCTATTTTGTCAAAGCCCCCTGTAAGTTTCTTAACTTCTTTCAATGGGTTGAGATTTTTATATGTTACTTTCGGTCATTAAAAGGGAAGTTCTTGAATGATTCTATCTACTCTCTGATTTGGTTTCTGGATCCCAACAAATGGTTCATAAATTAGAACTGATAGCTGGCATTCTGGATCTATCTTATTTTCCTTGATTTTACTAACTATTCTTCAAGAAAATAAACTTCCAATCCACAAATTCCCTGAAAAGAGCTCTAAATCTCAAGAACAATATGTAATATTTATAAAATTAAATACAACATTGTAACAGCAATCACACATACCCAAACATATACACTGGAGTAGGAAATGGCAACCCACTCCAGGATTCTTGCCTGGAAAACTCCATGGACAGCGGAGCCTGGTGGGCTACAGTCCATGGGGTCACAAAGAGTCAGACAGGACTGATCGACTAAGCATGCAAGCATACACACACACTTATACTACAAGTCTCTGAAAGAATAGATAGTCAACACTGGTATGTGGAACTATGAGTTTGGCACTACACCCACCTCTTCCTTTCAAAGGAATCTTACATGTCCATAGGACTCTATTATTCACACAATTAGTCATACAAGAACCAGACAGCCTGGGCTAGGTTACACTGCAGTCACAGCGAAAAAGAAATGTCAGAGACAAATAAAAGGAAAAGCTTATGTCTGAGTCCCCTACTCACCTGCAGTAGAAAGGAAAAGATATTAGGAGCCTGGGAACAAATGTTTCAACCACCAGACACAGGCCTTGGGTCAAGATTTTAACCTCTGAACAAAATGACTTAATCTCTAAAATAAGAATGTTATGCCAGATGATTTCTGGGATCCCTTCCAACACTGAAATTCTGTAACAAACAAAGAAAAATCACCAAATTACAGGAACACTCATCAAATAGGCACATACTTATTGGACTGAACCACAGTTTGGCTGCTCCAGTTATTTTGGTCATCTCCAGGATCAATAATGTTCCTGGTGGCCCAATCAATTACGCCACAAGCTGTGTGGAGCAGTAAAACGACTAAAGCCCCTGAGGGACTGGGCATGGTCCCTACAGCTCCATGCTCAGCTGGGGCTAAAGGGAAAAATGCCCAGCGTCCCTTGACTAGGGTTCTTTTTATCTCATCCTGTGGTCTTGGTCCTCTTTTATTTTTCAAATGTAAAAGAGTGACAAGGTCACATGAGTAAAAGAAAACAGCTGAGAAGATGAAGTCAACATTCAGTGTTGTCTTGAAGAACTCCTACCTGGTAGACACTGATTCAGGAAAACCAAGCTCTGAGTGAGTCTGTGCTTCTAGCAATCTACTATATAGGTCAGCAAAGGAAGAAATAATTATGCTCTCAAGCCACAAAAAAGCATGGAGGGATACATATTTTTATGCCCCAAAGATCTTGTCTGAAAAGACTACAAGCTGTATAATTCCAACTATATGTATGACATGCTGGGAAAGGCAAAGCTACAGAGACAGTAAAAAAATCAGTGGTTGCCAAGGCCCTGGGAGGAGAGGAGGGATGATTAAGGGGAGCAGAAAGGAATTTTTAGGACAGTGAAACTATTCTGTATGATATTATAAAGGTGAATACATGACATTATGCACATGTCAAAATCTGGAGAGTTTGTTAACACAGAGAGTGAGCCCTAATATAAACTGTAGACTTTAGTTAATAGTGATGCATCAGTATTGGTTCATCAATTGTAAGAAGAAAATCACAACAGGCAAATAACAACTACATGGAAAGGGAAGAGGTAAGCTGGAGCTTTGTACTTTCTGCTGTTTTTCTACAAAAAAAAAAAAAGAGTAGGTTTTCTAAAACTACTTTAAAAAAATACAAATGACTCTAAGACAAATAAGCAATATTTTCAAAATTAAGGAAAAAAAAAAACACACAGAACCTCCAAATGCTGAAGATCTGACTATCTACTGGAGGAAAGAAGGGGTTAAGATGGGGCAAGTAGAGAAGAGCAGGGATGATGCTGCAGACTGTTTCAAGACCGACCCTAGGGATAGAAGGTCACCTCAGAATTCGGCAGACCTAGGTTTCAGTCCTGACTCTGCGACTGCCCTGCTCTCCTACCCTGGACAAGTTTCAGGACCTCTCTCCCAGAGTTACTGTCTTCCTTTTTAAAATGGTACTTCTTAAGGGCTCTTTCAAGAATCCACTCAGATAATGCATGTATATATTACAACAAAGTGTCTGGTCCATTGTAGGATATCAATAAAGATATATTATCACTAGTCATTTTAGTTAAATTACTTAAATATTTTAAACCTGTTGATGTGTAAGAATCAAGGCCACTAAGGACAGGAAACACTGTGCAAGCTGTTTCACTCTGATGCCTGGCCACTGTCTAGGTAAGCCCTCCAATTATTGTATAGATAAAGTGTGTTTTATAATCAGACTGGCCCTTTTCTGACTTGAATTTCTCTATCTGCTCACTTACAAGTTTTACTTTTGTCAAGAGGGTCATGCTTTTCAATAATCGCCAAATGCTACCACTTTATGAATGGCTCTCTGGGAACAAGTTAGGCCCTTTAGCAAATGACATCAATCAACTCTTTCAGGCCACATGGGTATTCACTAATATATATTCCCACAGTGCATTAAAGAGTATCTTTGTAGTTTAGGTCAGTTACTATCACATTTCGTACTCATTCCCACAGGGTAAAATCTTTGTATATTTGGAGAATATAACATTATTTTATGAGGATAATCAGTGCCAAAGTAGAAAGGTCCCTTTTTCTATGAATGCATACCCAAGTTCCTTCAAATACTCTGTTACTTATTTTATTAAAATAAATTAAAATAATCATCTCTGTTCACAGTAAAAATTGCCGATTGTGTCATTTTTAACTACTCAGCATGCTTTCTTCCTAATCTTTCCAAAGCCATGAAATGTTTCAGTACTTTCAAAAAATAGGTTTCATTTATAAAATCACATACGCTTTTTCTGTTGGGATCAGCTTAGTCACTGTATTGAAAACAACTAATTAACATCCTGTGTCACAAATTATAAATAGCACCCAATACTAATCATTAACGTCTACTCTCAAATTTGCAATCTTGTTTCCTCTTTCATGACATGAAAGATCTCACTGGAAGTGCATGAGCCTTATCGTAGACTCAGCCATTTATCACTAAGAACTGTGGCTTCTTTAATCAACCAGCCTTAACAGGCATTGGGTTTGTCACAGGAAGTAGGTATAGACTTTCATCCCCTTGACTTACCATTATCTAATTAAGTAGGGAAAAGCAAACAGATTCTTTGAAGAATAAAAACCTAGATGCAAATACTTTAAATAACATTTCTCTATCTCATAGATCATGGGATTCTCTGGTGGCTCAGTGGTAAAGAACGAGCCTGCCAATGCAGGAGATATGGGTTCAGTCCCTGGGGTGGGAAGATCCTCTGAAGAAGGAAATGGTAACCCACTCCAGTATTCTTGCCTCAGAAATCCCTTGGACAGAGGAGCCTGGTGGGCTACAGTCCATGGGGTTGGAAAAGAGTCATAAACAACAACAACATCTTGTAGATCATATTCTCTTTAAATGATTCTGATTGATACATAAATATCAAGCAAAACATTTTTTAAAATAAGGGTAAAATTCATTCAAATCTACTGAAAATCACCTCATCTATTGGAAGAACATCCTTGCTGATTAATCATCCATTGCCTTAAGAATGAAAAATCCAAAAAGTTTTCAGAATCAAAATTGAGGGATATATCTAAGCTTTTAGTTAAAGCTACTCTTGGCTTGCATGCCTGCTTAGTCACTCAGTCCTGTCCGACTCTTTTAGATCCCATGGACAGTAGCCCGCCAGGCTCCTCTGTCCATTGAATTTTCCAGGCAAGAATGCTGGAGTGGGTAGCCATTTCCTACTCTGAGGAGAGCTACTCTTGGCACAGACAGACAAATGTGCTCATGTCCTATTGTTTATTTTTCAAATGTTAGAGCACATCATCCAGGCTGATTGAATTGGTATAGCTGCTTTTCCTGGACAAATGCTATATGGCTTTTTTTTTTTTTTTTTTTTTGCCACTTAGATGCATAATGATGGGCAGTCCAGGAAGCTACCAGAATAGGGGAATCCAGTCAGTGCCTTGTTAGGTAGTCTAGGCAGGAAAGGACTTGGATCCTACAGGTTCACTTTTTGAAAAAAGAAGTATGTGCAAGAAGGTAAAAAGATTCAGAGAAGTAAATTAAAAGGTCCCAAGAGCTCAGGTAGGGAAACAAAGTGCAAAGTCATAGTAGATCATCAAAGACACAGGAAATTAAAAAATCAAGTCATAATGCACTGAGCTAGCAAGCAGGGCTATTTTATCCAAGGACAGATTTTTGCAGTTTCTTACCACTTTACCATGAAAGTCAGGCAATTGGTGCTTAATATACACCAAGACCTAGGCAACAGCAGTGAACAAGACCAAGTCCCTCTTCTCCTGGAGTTTATGTTTTAGCCATAAAGTACAGATAATAAGCCAGGAAATAAACAATACAATTTTAGAAAACAAGACATGTTGTGAAGAAAATAAAATCAGGAATGGAATAGCGAGAGGAAACTAGAACCAGGGAGTGAAATGTCAAGCAGTGTTTGAAACAGAGATCTCAACAAACTGCCCAGGGTTCCTCCCCAAAGGAGCATCAGAATGGCAAGGCCAGTACCAACATGGAGACAACTGTAGGTGATTAATGGGTTTAAATAGTTGTGTATATCTTCTGTGCTATCTTTTTATGGCAAAGTATACTACTTCTCCATTTTAAGATAGTGATGACAACTCTTAATAAAGTTATTTAACAACAATTTTAAAAACAGGGACTTAAAACTATTGAGTAAATAATGGTGCAGATAATATACAGACAAGGGAAATCGTGCAAATAGCACAAGAATAGCTGAACTAGTCAGCTGCGTGTATCATATCACTTGTAATTAATATCATCAAATTGGAACCTACACACAATGTTAGTACTCCATTTGGAACCCCCTCGCTTTTTCTTCAGATGAAAAGACGGAAAAAGAAGGGCTCTCTTGGTGGTCCAGTGGCAAAGAATCCACCTGCCAATTCAAAGGACACGGGTTCCATCCCTGGTCCAGGAAGATCCCACACACAACGGGGCAGCTGAGGCTGTGTGCCAACTGCTGCGCCCTCTGGAGCCGGCGAGCCGCAACCTCTGAGCCCCTGCGCTGCAGCCGGGCGAAGCCTGTGCATCCGGAGACCAGGCTCCACGACAAGAGGCGCCAGCACAGTGGGGAGCCCACCAAGGCAGCTAGAGAGCAGACGGCGTCCACGCTAAAGTCACCGTTTCCGTGTTTCCAAACATATGGAAATGCAGCTACTCCATTAGAAAACGTGACTGACATAGAACTTTACAGGGAAAATGCTTTGTGTGGGGGACTGACCACTGAACTGCAGTCTCACAACTGCTTTAGCCAATACAGTGATAATACACCAAAGGCAACTAGAGAGTAGTTAAGAGAAAAGCAAATGCTTTTTCATGGACTCTAAGGAAAAAAATGCAACATTCACAGTTGTTGCTGTTGTTTAGTCACTAAGTTGTGTCCAGCTTTTGTGACCCTATAGACTGTATAGCCCCAGGCTCTTCTATCCATGGAATTTCCCAGGTAAGAATATTGGAGTGGGTTGCCATTTCCTTCTCCAAACTCACTGTGCTATATTTAAAAATTGCGTGATTCACCTTGACTTATGTCCCTGGATATGTTCCAGTGTCTCCTAGTTTATAGTTTATGGGAACTTGAATAGAATGTGTATCCTACTGTGGGGTGAAAACTGTATAAATCTTAATTATGTTGAATTGGTTCATAGCTTTTCAGATATACTATATGCTTCTACTTTACTGTATATTCATTGAATTAATTCAAACTGAGAGTTTGATATTGAAACTCCAACTGAAAATCTTAATTTATCTACTTAGAAAAATAATTGTATTATATAATGGAACTATATATAACCTTTCTCTATATTTCCCAAGTCTCCTGTAAATGTATTATCCTACTTTCATAATTTAAAAAATTAAAAAAGAAGAGAAAAATATAAATAAATGAAAATTACACGGTTCAACTAGGATCTTACTTCCCCCTAACCTGTCCATTCATACCCTCACTTCCATAGCTGGGCTTCAGGCAATCATGGTCTCTGACTTGTTCAACTAAAGTGTAAGTTCTTCAAGTGCAGTAGCCATGTCTTCAGTTCAGTTCAGTCGCTCAGTCGTGTCCAATTCTTTGTGACCCCATGAACCACAGCACACCAGGCCTCCCTGTCCATCACCAACTCCCAGAGTTTACCCAAACTCGTGTCCATTGAGTCAGGGATGCCATCTAACCATCTCATCCTCCGTCATCTCCTTCTCTTCCCTGCTTCAACCTTTCCCAACAGTGGGATCTTTTCAAATGAATCAGCTCTTCATATCAGGTGGCCAAAATATTGGAGTTTCAGCTTTAACATCAATCCTTCTAATGAACACCCAGGACAGATTTCCCTTAGGATGGACTGGTTGGATCTCCTTGCAGTCCAAGGGACTCAAGAGTTTTCTCCAACACCACAGTTCAAAGGCATCAATTCTTTGGCGCTCAGCCCTCTTCATAGTCCAACTCTCACATCCATACATGACCACTGCAGAAACCATAGCCTTGACTAGATGGACCTTTGTTGACAAAGTAATGTCTCTGCTTTTTAATATGCTGTCTAGGTTGGTTATAACTTTCCTTCAAGGACTAAACGTCTTTTAATTTCATGGCTGCAATCACCATTTGCAGTGATTTTGGAGCCCAGAAAAATAAAATCAGCCACTGTTTCCCCATCTATTTGCCATGAAGTGATGGGACCAGATGCCATGATCTTCGTTTTCTGAATGTTGACCTTTAAGCCAACATTTTTACTCTCCTCTTTCACTTTCATCAAGAGGCTTTTGAGTTCCTCTTCACTTTCTGCCATAAGGGTGGTGTCATCTGCATATCTGAGGTTACTGACATTTCTCCCAGCAATCTTGATTCCAGCTTGTGCTTCCTCCAGCCCAGCGTTTCTCATGATGTACTCTGCATAGAAGTTAAATAAGCAGGGTGACAATGTACAGCCTTGACGTACTCCTTTTTCTATTTGGAACCATTCTGTTTTTCCATGTCCACTTCTAACTGTTGCTTTCTGACCTGCATACAGGTTTCTCAAGAGGCAGGTCAGGTGGTCTGGTATTCCCATCTCTTTCAGAATTTTCCACAGTTGATTGTGATCCACACAGTCAAAGGCTTTGGCATAGTCAATAAAGCAGAAATAGATGTTTTTCTGAATTGAAGAAAGTGGGGAAAACCACCAGACCATTCAAATATGACCTAAATCAAATCCCTTATGATTATACAGTGGAAGTGAGAAATAGATTTAAGGGACTAGATATGATAGACAGGATGAACTATGGACGGAGGTCCATGACATTGTACAGGAGACAGGGATCAAGACCATCCCCAAGAAAAAGAAATGCAAAAATGCAAAATGGCTGTCTGAGGAGGCCTTACAAATAGCTGTGAAAAGAAGAGAAGCGAAAAGCAAAGGAGAAAAGGAAATATATACCCATTTGAATGCAGAGTTCCAAAGAATAGCAAGGAGAGATAAGAAAGCCTTCCTCAGTGATCAATGCAAAGAGATAGAGGAAAACAATAGAAGAGGAAAGACTAGAGATCTCTTCAAGAGTCATGTCTTACATTATTTTGTATTTATTTTATGTCCTGAAACAGTTTATTCCCTAGATAATAGGCTAAATAAATATGTACTAAATAAACAAATTGATTAATTAACATGAATGCATATTTGTGAAGTCTCATTCATGATAAATAGAAGGGATTTTTACACAGTTGGAACAATATCCCTAATGACAAATCAGTGTCACTTCTGGAAAAGCATTAACATAAGTTATATGAGTGTGTTCAGTTCAGTTCAGTTCAGTCGCTCAGTCATGTCCGACTCTTTGTGACCCCATGAATCGCAGCACACCAGGCCTCCCATGCTGGGTTAAAAAAAAAAAAACCATGAATATGCTGATCAAAATCTTTAGATAGGAGAAGGCTCACAACAGTGGGATGGAAGGTGAGCAGTAGAATTAAACTCAGAAGTGAGTCTTTGTAAAGAATTTCACCCACCCGATAGAATAGTGTAACCTGAGGTCAGGCAGCAGGATAGTTTCAAAACACTCTGTATTCGAAGGTCAATATGTTAACATGCAGTGTCCTGTAAAGACAAGTCTAACCACCAAGATGAGACTCAAGTCATGGAAACCCAGCCCTGAGAGAAGGGTGATAGAAAGAAGTCAGGTAACATTCAAAAGGACAATAGTACTACTACATCTTCCACCAGCAATAAGCCTAACTACAAGCCTTTAGTGAGTGCCACAGTATGTGCCAACATCTTTCCAAGGCTTTTATATGTATTATTTAATTTAAAGTTCATAATAACCTTCTGAGACAAGTAGTGCTATTGTACTGATTTGACAACTGAGAAATCACAAAAGCATAGAAAAGCTTGCCTAAGGTTAAACAGCTAATAAGTACAAGAAACAGGATTTGAACCCAGAACCTGCGGTCCAGAGTCATTATGCTAACTACTACCTGTTACAGGCATTTATAGAGACAGAAACACAAGCATAGAAATTCACTTAACAGAACTTGGTACAAGGTAAAGTCTCAGGCTCAGGGCAGAAAATCCATGTGTCAGAGCCAAAGCATATGTCCAATGATAGATTATCATCAAAGATAACTTAGTGGTGCATCCTAGCATGCTAGGCTAGACTTCCAAAGATTTCTTCTGACTCAGGTTAGAAACTGGTCCTGAGACTTAGACAAAGCTAATTAGGTGCAGAAAAGGGTATGGCTGCAGTGACCTGAGAACCATGCAGGTCTTAAACGATAAAGGTCATAAAATGCTGTATTCCAAGGTCTACCAATAAGTGCAACAAGAGACAGAGACAGAATACATACTTAAAACAGTCAGCTGTCATCATAAGTTTTCTCATCAAAGTCAAGAAGAAGATAAAAATACCTACAATGATTATCCTTAATTAGTATAATTTTCAAGTCTTAGCCAAAGCAATTAGACAAGAAAACAAAATAACATAAAAACAGAGTGATGCATATAAGAAAGGAGGGAGGGAAATTTATCAAGTTAACAAACAATACTATTATATACTAGATTTGAGTGAAAACTCAAGTTACCTGAAATTTCTATTCTCAATATCTCATTTGTGTCTCTGATCCTATGCTCACAGCATCCAATGTGGTTCCTCATTGATCTATAATAAAGTAACTGTGTGTCCTGTGATAACTAGAAGTAATCCTTTGTCTCCATCCAGCCTAAATAAAAAGAGTATGTTTTATAGTCAGTCTCTAATCTAATTAAAATGGGGCCAAATCTGAAAAGGAAATCTGTCATTTGAGTAACTCACTCAACCAAACAATGCTCACTAAAAGCAATTCATTCTTTGTCATACTACCCAAAGAAGTTTCCCCTGTTTCACTACTTACGTTTAATTCTGCAATTAATACCTAAATGTGGAAAGAGGGGAAGCTTTATTAGTCACATTTCTAGTTAAATATTAACATATTACTATGTTTTATTCTAGTAATAGTTCTAAAATTAGGCTGCTTAATAACAATAATGAATGTGTCTTTCTTCTAAATACAGTTTCGCAATCTTAGACTGATAGCAGGCTAATTTAAGAGCTGAAGTGCATTGTAAATTTGGAAGCTATCCCCAAGCAATCATACAGAACAAACCTAATCTTTTTTCCTCAGGATAGGATATTCCTTCCTCTTGACCCAGACCTTCCTTTGCCAGGATGCTGATTTGCATGGATAGCAGCCAATTTCACTGCCCTGAACTGCCCTGCAGAGGCCTGTGGGTGGAAGTGAACCGCCCTCTTTCTTTAGAGCATCCTGTACGTCAAACTATTGTACTCCACAGTGTTTGTGTGTGTGTATGTATATCTGTGTTTGGGGTGGGACTTGGTACATTGCCTGAGTTGAGAGAAAGCTTCTTTTATCCAACAGCCTGAGGTTACCAGCTGGAATAGCAGACAGAAGAAAAACATTGAACTTACATCAGATCAAGGGAAGGAAAGAAAATGTTGGCACCTAACTAGTTAAAAGAGGGGGAAAATAAACACCTTTTCATGGACTCTGGAAAGAAAAGCACATTTAAAACTCACTAAATGATTGAAATGGAAGAGCAACTGTGAATTATTTTCAAAGAAATCACATTTCTGTGTTTTATGAGATATGTAGCAAGGTATATACTTTTGCGAATGGAAACATATTTCAATCCTCCCAGGTGTGAAAGGAATTCATAAGGCTGGCTTTGTGCATCTTCACAAGAAAAATTGCTGTCAACATAAGAATCTTAATCCAAAACTCCCTGCTGAACTTGGTTCAGAATCACTGCTCCATGAGAGCTGGCATCCTGCCTGATACTGGGAGAGAGAAGGGCTGAGCCTAGGAGAGGTCAGGGCTGTTTCAGATCAAGTTCTGTCTTATTCCCAGTATATTCTTCAACTTGGAAGATGAGCCTCCACCTCTGTGGGAAACTTCACAGAGATTTCAGAGCACTAGAGCTTAAGTTTTTACACTTAACCCAGACGCAAGAGGCAACGGAAACATCATCAAACTTGGAGTCTGGGAATGTGAATTCGAGGTCAGGAGCTTCCATTTAGTGGCCCTGTGCCTTTGGACAAATTATGCAATCTTCCCTCCTCTACTGCATATGCTGAGGCACCTGAGAAAGCGGGAATTGTTTAGGCAGAAAATAAACAAGATGCTGAGAAGAACATTTCAGTTAGAAGGGACAGCAAGTGCAAAAAGCCTGGTGAGGTTTAGTTACATAAACTAAAAGAATATCTGTGTGATTGGGATGCAGAGTGTAGGGAGCATGGTGTGAACTGAGGCTGGGGAGACAGCCAGATCATGCTGGCTTAGGAGGTCATGTTAAGGTTTCTGGTCTTTACCTGAGGAGCAGAGGAAAGTCATTCAAGGGCTGTAAGTCTGTGGCAGTATAATCAGATTTGCATTCTAAAAAGATCCTTTGGCCGCTGTATAAAGGATACATTCAAGAAGGTCAAGAGTGTGTTACTAGAGACCAGCTAAGATGGTGCTCAGACCAAGGCTGTGATGATAGGTCTGGTCCTGCACAGTGCAGAGGACTTCGGCACGATTTTGGATGAGTTGAGTCCTCGGCACATTTGAAATCCAAATTGAGATGTCAAATAGGCAATTGGATAATAAAAGTCTAAAGCTGAGTGGAAAGGTCAGGACTGACAATAAAATTCTGAGCTAAAGCTTACAAATGAACTGTGAGACCTGGCCAGGAATGAGGTTATCTAATGAGACAATGGAGGGGAAGAATAAACAACCTCAGAATCTTTGTTTCTTCAGCAGTAAAACAGGAATTGCAGCAGCTGTTGCACAGAAATTTTGTATCTGAGTTGTAATAGACAACTGATAAAAATATAGATTAAATTATTAGGAGGATGATATTAAGAAAATTAAAATTGGCCAATTACCATGCAATTTGCAGCAGGATCCCATTTTTTTTCTATTTTTAAAGGTATCTTAAGTCATGGAAAAATAGACAGAGGCTTTATTTTCCATTTACTAATGATCATTGTCAGGTAATCAGATTAGAGTGAGTGATTTACATTTCTTCTTTGTGTTCTTCAATAATTTCTAAATTGCCTGCAATGAGCATGCATTTTTATTTTCCCTACAGTGGAGAAAATAAAACATTTTGCTCTTGCAATTATATGAAAGTACTTTTCCAAGGGTGGAGCCAAAAATGATGAAATGAGCTGAAACAACAGACTTGGGACTGGCACACTCCACTGGGCCGAGTGGCTTTGAGGCCAGTTTGTGTTTCCAGGTCTACTCCATAGAGATGGAGAGGTGAGCTGTTGGGAATGGTACCAAATGACTGTCTGAATCTAAGCTGACCCAACTGGGTTTCCACGGCACACATGGCCTGAGAACCATCGGTCTTGCCAAATCCTTTGTTTATAATTCACAAAGAATTACCACAGTCCAGAGGTCCTCAGAGTCCCGGAAAAATCCATGCCCTATTGCCACACACACACCCCTGTTTTTACAACCAAAATTCTGGAAATTCGTGATAAGCTGCATGCATACTAACAGCATACTCAGGGTGAGCATGCTGTTAGGAAATATGGCTCTGAGTTACCTAGAACACACTGTTGGTCTCCCTGTTTGAGTTTCCTTGGCCCTTCGCATGAGGTAGAAGGACAAGCTAAGCTGCTGAATGGTGAGTGTATGGCTCATGCCGATAAACACTGCACAGTCTGATGGAGAAGGCTCGACCATGGGAGTCAGGAAAACTAAATCCTGGCCCTAACCTTGCACAAATAACCTGTGTGAACTTAACCAAGCTCCTTGACCTCTCTCTTAGTTTCTTTTTTTTTTTTCAAACTGTAAGATAAAAACCATTCCTTATGAAAGATCTCATGCAATGCATCAGCTGAATCCATCTGTGGGCACAGAACCTGTATATATAACTCTGAACGTTTTGACACGCCAACAGTGAACATCCTATTAAACATACTCCCACCGACGTCACCTTAACCATCACCTCCACCTCACTTCCCCAGACATCCCTAACATATTCGCCTTGCTCTGCTTCCTTCACAATGCACTTGACAATCAGGAAGTGGGGATTTTTTGTTTGTTTTTATGCATCTTTTTTTCCCCCTTCTAAGAGGAAGGGCTAATATTTTCTATCTGTTCACTGTTGTATCTTTATGTGTCGAAAACAGTGTGGTTCATGGTGCTCCCCCAAAATGTGGAATGAATGAATTTGATGTTCATACAATGTCCTTTTTAAAAATGACACGAGATACGCAAGTTTCCCAGAATAAAGAACGTGTAGGATTTCAACTACAGTATCAGCATAGGGGCATAGAATGGACGCTGCCCCACACTACTCCTTTGGACACTCAGCCTGGACACAGTGAGGAAAGAGATGCACAGAGTATACACAAAGATGTGACTCAGGAGATCTGGTCTTGGCTCCTCTGCCTACTAAATGTACTAAAAATCTGTGTGAACCTCAGCAGCTACATCTATAAAACAGAGATAACAACAGTACTTACCTCACAGGATTGGGTAAATAAAATCAGAAAGTAAGTAAGATCAGAAAAATTGGGGAAGGGAGTATAAAATGGAAAAACATGATCTAAACGTGGGCTATTGTTAATAAAGAACCCAGGACATTCTACAGTGTCAAAATGAGAAGGTGATGCCAAGATAAAAACACATATTCTCTTTGACTTGAAGACCCATGAAAGGGCACCATACTAAGTGGGCTGCATTGTATTTCAGCCCTTTAAAAAATGAAGATTTTGCAAGGTTTATTGATGTTTCCAAGGAGGCCCTTTTTTAAGCTTTGAGCATTTATCTATTTTCAAAATATTCCTTCCAAAATGGCCTAAGATGTCTTGTTTTCTTCCGCAAATTTGCAAGCATTTTTCATGTATGTCTGAACTTAGCAAATAATCAATTTAATATTAAATTATTGGAATTTTACTTTTGTAATGTAAATATTCCATTTAAGGTGGTCATGGATGATGATGTGTTCCATGAATGGCGACCATGAGCCCAGAACTATAATTGAGCTGGCTGCCCATAGTGTTTAGAAAAGAGTTTTCCCAATAGAACAAGCCACTGCCAGGATGTGATCATTACATTAGAGAAAGAGGTATTTCAAAGGCGGGGCAGGGGTTGGTGGTTGGGGGCAGAGGGGGTGATCTTCTATTCTATGCCTATCAGAAATGTTAAGCTTCAACCTTCGGGAAAAAATTAGAAAAGCAGACATCTGTGACTAGGCCAATTGTTAAATAATTTTTAAAACATGATCAATATGGAGTATCTTCCTTTCTGTTTTAGTTCTTCTAGATCAAAGAACTCACTAAAAGTAACCTTTGAGAATTTTTTTAAATACATTTGTAAATTTGGCCTAAACCATATGCAATTGAAAGCTCTTGACTTTTGGCCTTTATTTTTCCTCTCTTTTTCAAGGGAGCTTCAAAGTCAGAAGCTGGTGGCTTTGGCAGAACCCTTCTTTGAAGAGCAAGGAGGAGGAAAGTCAATTAAAAACAGGTCACAGGATGTAGCCTTTCAATGAAAATGGCTGCTGATTCTTATGTACTAGAAGCTTTGAGTGATCAGCCCCAACTTCTTAATTGCAAGCAAGCAATTAGTAAAAGATCATAACATTTTATCTTTCAGCAAAAGTTTTGACTTGCAGTGATTTCCCGTCTTATTTTCTGACAAGCATGATTATTGGTAGAAAAGATCAAAGTAACTACTTACAGGATAGTCAGATTATACTCTTTAAACCAGCTAGTTGTTGATGCGCCTGGGCCAACCTCCTCCCTCCCCAGCCCTCCTGGACGATGAATGACCCTCCTAGGCTGCCTGAAAAACTGGGCAGGGGAAGACAAATCAGAGGGCAACCATATGTAAAATATTTCTTTGGAGACAGTAATTTCACATAATTGTAGGGGGAAACAGAATTTGTTTTATAAGCTGAAAACAATCAAACCAAGAAAAATCACCCTTCTCCTTCTCCCACAGCTGACTCGAATAAAATTGCCAACCCTTAATTAGAACTGCTGTTCCCATGACCGCTGGCTCTATTCAGATGCAATCCAGGACCCCTGAATTTGAAAGCTTCGTCCATGTTCTTAACAATCCCTGCTTCCTTTCTCTGTCTGACACCTCCCTGCACTAGCTACATGTGCTGTTGCGTGCTTAGTCATTCATTCATGTCCAATTCTTTGCGACCCCATGGACTTTAGCCCGCCAGGCTGCTCTGTCCATGGGGATTCTCCAGGCAAGGATACTGGAGTGGGTTGCCATGCATTCCTCCAGGGACCTTCACAACTCGGGGACTGAACTCAGATCTCCTTCATTGCAGGCAGATTCTTTACCGACTGAGCCACCAGGGAAGCCCAAAAATACTGGAGTGGGTAGCCTATCCCTTCTCCAGGGGCTCTTTCCAACCCAGGAATCAAAGTGGGGTCTCCTGCATTGCACGCAGATTCTTTACCAGCTGAGCTACCAGGGAAGCCCACCAGCAAGCTACTTGGGACTCCCAGTTTTCTTAGGTGTGGTTGGTCTCTAAGAGCCTTTTCTATGCTCTGTGCTTAGGAATCCAGGGACTGCTTCTACCGGGGGATGTATAGGATCCTTGTTTATGCTCTCAGATGTGTCCACACTGTCATACAGCCCTCCTCATGCTCAGAGAGCCTCCTTCTCTCAGGGGCAGGTAGGCTCCCATCAGTGACACACAGCCCTGCCGTGGATGGCCGACAGGTGCCACACAGGCCATGCTGCTGTGCCGCAGAGGCACCAAGGAGGGTCCTGAACTGGGGCTGGCAGGACTTCTGGGATCTGGCAAGCTGGTGAGAACGTTCCAGAGGGGAGGAAGGAGGGCCTGGAATGCCTGTGGGAGTTCTGCCCTCGCAACACAGCTTTCACCCAGATGCACGTTTTTCCCTCAAAGGCCCGGGACCTCACACAGTAAAGCCAGTCAACGCCTGGGAGGATCAGAGCTCTCTGCTCAGGGAAATGGAGGTGCCCCGTGTCTATCCCACAGGCAGGAACTGCCCTTCCTCCTGAGCCATTCAACAGGAAATGAGAGTCAATGTCATGGAAACTTCCTATATTGGGGAATCAAGTGGTTAATCTGCCTGAATTCTGGGTACCTTTTCGGACTTCTATATACTAAACAGAAACTTTGAAATTTTTTTTTGTTTAAGGTAGCTTCACTCTCTCTGATAGGAGTTCTTAAAATGACTTTGGAGAAATGCTACCTGTGGCCCCTGGTCACATGTCTGGTGGGACAGGTGGTGGGGTGTTACTTCCTACTAATGACTGACATGGACCTCAGATGAGGGCAAGAGAGAGAGAGACAAGTAATTGCCACTTCCAGCACATCACATGGAGACAAGCAGAGAAATCCATGGACTTGCCTTGAAGGAAAAGAAAGTCTGAGACTCCCTCATAAGCACTGGCAAACTCTCATAACTAAATTCCAAGTTAGTCCAAATTAGAGACATTTGATGTGATCCAGTTAGTCTTTTATCATGTCCTATGTCCTGGAGGCTAGTTCCTAGTGGGGCCTAACACCAAGCATGTTGATTTTCCTTAAATCATAGTGAAGCTATGAAAGCCACAGAAAATGTTCACAAAGTTATGTTAGGCGAAGAAAGTACAAAAGTCCTGGGCATAGGATGGTAAGTAGGTAAATCATGTCAGTAATCTGTTCTGATTATTGTTTTGATTATAAAACAATATTCTCATTGATTCCCTTCATGTTGTTACATTTTGACTTGTTGGTCCTATCAAGGGTGTATTAAGTGTTAGTGTGCTTACTTTTGTGTTAAGAACACATTGGTCTGTGGGCCCCAGATCAGTTCGATTCCACTCATGAAGCAAAACTACAAGAAGGAAAAAAGGCCAGGCCCCAGTCCTGATGAAGTGGTTCGAGGCTCGCGGTCACACGCTGCTCGGTCCCTTATGAAGACGCACAGCGGATGCAGGGACTGGTCCTTGGCACGCTGGGCTGTGACCATGGCAACAGCGTGCAAGAGTCCTCCAGGCCCACCGCTTGCGACTACACATCTCTGCTCCCGGGAAGCCAGGCTCAGAGAAGGGAACAAAGTCTTCCCGGCTTCCTGCAGCCACACACATGAGCCCACCAGGCTGCCAGAACAATAAATATCAAGACTTCAAGGAAGGATATAATCTCCACACACATTAGGAACGTGGGGAGAGCCTGCTGGTTTTTCAACTAATTGTTTAGTTGCTGAAGAGAAGGATGGGAGTTGGCCAGTCCCTTGGTGAGGGCCAGCTAGAACAGTCATTCTGTACCCTGCTTTTGGTGTGCCCCGCCACCCAGTACTCTGTATCATAGGTTTATTTTATTTTCTTTTATTTTTTAAGGAATCTTGAGTGATACTTTATTTTTTCTTATTTTAAATAGATTACACACATACATAACCCCCATGTATCATAGAGTAGCATCGGTTGGACAGGCCTGCTCCCTAGAGAACTGACTTTATCTCCTCCAACAAATAGGAGATGGAGAAGATAATTACGTATCCCAATGCATTTACTCTGTCTTTCAGATTTTTAAACAAATCATCAAAAAAGGGGGCCAACAAAACTCGATCCAAGGAAATAGAAATTATCCTAGCAGCCTTTTACAGCAGTAACAGAGCCTTGCTTCTACAGCTTCATAGGCAGAAATAGCTTAAAATTTCTGACAAAAAAAGCAGAGTAAATGAGTTAGTGGCTGTGAGGATTATAACAAATCGGGTCTGTCCCAGGAAGCTTTCCCAACCTCAAGCTTATCTTTATGACATTTCTTCTCTCTCTTGTCTTTGAACTCCAGACAGCGCACCTCTGCACACTCTTGCTTTTGAGTTACATCAATGTCATTGGCAAATGGATATGTAAATTTCAAGTTTGAAGGGAACTGAGAGATCATTCAGACTCCCGGTTAACTGAAAGTAAAGGAAACTAAAGATCGGAACAATTATTAAATGCCCAGCCTGTCACAAATTACAATCATGCATGCATGAGCGCTCAGGCAGTCAGTCGTGTCTGACTCTCCTTGAGCCCACGGACTGTAGCCCACCAGGCTCCTCTGTCCATGGGATTTTCCAGGCAAGAATACAATACTTGTTAGCAAATCTGGTCCTACGACCAACCCAGTGACCTTTCACCACATCCACAGATCAAAGGTGACGCTGAAACAGTTAAGACAGTAAACATACTCTAGAAACTAGTTACAAAAATAATAAATGGTATCCAATACACAGTAGTCACTATTATTTTTAAAAATAGTGTCCATTTATTAAAAAGGTTGATAAAGAGAACTTTCAGATCTTTCCTCCTGTTTTATTTCCTCTAACATTAACCAAGCTCCATCTGTGATTCGGGCTCTTAATATGTATAACTTAATTTTCACATCAGTTTTAGAGGTTTTCATTTTTAATCCATAAAAACATGGAAAGGAAGGAAGATTTGTAATCTTACTATGCAAATAAACTCTGCTAGTGTTGTTAAAAATAATAGTAATACATGGCCCTGGCCGGAAAACTTAACAGAGAAAAAACACAAGTATATAAACCTTCCTCCTGACACCTAACTTTTCACCCCTCTCCTTCAAGCTAAGTTTTAACTGTTTCTGATGATTCTCATCACTCCCTCTTTGTTATGCACATACTAGGATGCATATGTCCTCAGGTAAAACTCCTTTATACTTATTTACAGAAAGGAACTCTAACATACACAATGCCCTCCATCTTGCTTTCATCCACTTATTATTTATAGACATCTTTCTGCATCAATATATATGTCTCTATTTTTAGAATTTGTGTAGTACTTTCTATTGCAGATGTCCCGCAGTTTATCTGACTGCTTCCCTCTTTCTAGTCCTTAGATTGTTTCCACCTTCTTCTGTTAAGCAGGCATTCACCACTCCATTTCACAAGAAGACTAGGGCTCAAAAAGACAAACGAGGTAATTGCTTGAGTCTGTTCTGTTAAAAAAAAAAAAAAAGCAAGCAAGCTAGCACTACCTACATCTAGGTTCCCATATTCATATGATTGCTAAGTCTCTGCTTTTTCTGTTACACTGGATGTTTACCCCGCTCACCAGCTGGGCTTTCGGTTGTTCCCTTGATACCTTCCCCCAGGAATTTTTTTTTTCTATTGAATCCATAGAAATTGGCTCAGAGGCTAAGTGACTTGTTGAAAGTGTCAGTGTTAGCATGGCCCATATGGTGATAAACAATTCACCTGATAAATTCTCCCCTCATTTCTTTGTACTAAATAAAAATCAACCCTTCCAAATGCAAGAGTTCCTTGCAGGAAGGATGATAGAGGGGGGTGGGGGGCAAGTGGAGAGAAGAGGAGGAGCAAGCATTTCCTCCTAAAGTCAAGGTGGGAGGATTTCCCTGCAGGGTGCAGAGGCATTAGCTAAACACAGTTCAGTGAGGAGGGGAATGATGGCCCCCTGAGTAAGGAAGAAAAGGCTGGGATCTCAACTGTTTTGGTGTTATGGGACCCAAAATTCACTAATTATTCAGAAAGAAGGGGGAGACTGGTTCTCAACTGGCTGGGTGGGAGGGGGAGGAGTCAATGGCCTCAATAGGGCCACACAAGTGAAGCCAGCCCTCCATACAGGATAATTTCACACTTTCCTGCAGGGGGTTAATGACTTTGTGTGTGGCTGTCCCGAGCCTGTAACTCCTATCAATAAGCCTTCCGTTGCTATGCAAAGCTATTGAGTCTTGAATAATTCCGAGCAAGGTAAAGAGCCCTGCTTCCCGACCCCTTTGTAAGGGACTGTGCTGCCTCTTGTCCTGGCTCTGGCTGAATATTCCACCTTCTTCTTGTAAATAGCTGCCACTTCCGAAGGCTGGTCCGGCAATGGCTCACAGCAAGGCCACCGGATGACCAGCTGTATTGCGATTTGCCACCCATATTCACAGGCCTGTCTGCTCACAGACCCCCGCGGGCTCCCTAGCCTTCTCTGCAAACTGAACACACTCGTCATCACAGCCTGAGTCCTTCCACACCCCAGAAGCCAAAGAAATTGGGGAGTTCAATAGTATGAGTGCTATTCAAAGTAATAGCTCTTTCTAAAATAGGATAACATAACAGTTATCAATTAACAATTTCAGAGATAACATAATATATTCCAGAGATCATAACATGGAATGATATTTTAATATTTGTTGACAAAAAATTGAATAAATTTGGGCATCACGTGACTAGACCATTGAGTGAAGAATGAAGATTTGCTCAGTGCTGTGGAAACAGACCTTATAAGAACCTAAGTGGTTTCCAGCTTGCCATCCTCCAGTCGTGACTTGTGAAGTGTATTTTTACTGCCCCTACCAACCACTTCCCTCTAACGGTAATAATCCTGCACAGTGATTTACAGCTTCTCGATACTTTCACATAGGCCATTTCGTTTGTTACTAAAAAAAAAAAAAAACCAAGTGATTCGAAGGATTCCCAACTTGTATTTACCTGAGACTATTTTCTATGGGAAAACACAGCTCAGGATTTGCTTAAGTCGATGATCAGAGACTATTCATCGGCTTTCTCATGTCTCTCCAAACTCTGGGAAAATGACTTGTGTGCTGGTACTGTAAGAAAGAAAGTGCCTGCTCTGGGATTAGTTCCCCACACGTAAGTGGTGGCAAGAAGTGAGAAGATATTTTGCTTCAAACAGAGCTACATCTCTCAAGAGCTACAAATCCTTGTTTTATACAATCTGAGGCCCATCAGGGGTCTGAATAACACTCAAAAGCTGTTCTTGTTGAGAGCATCTCCATTTGCCAAAAGCCCAAACGTGTAGACAGCAGACAAACTGAACAGTGCCAGGCAGGATGCTGAGTGGAAAGAGTGAACTGCGAACCTGGGACAAATAACACATTACTTGAGTAGAAAAGCTGAGAGTTTTCAAAACATATGGTCCTTGCTGTCAGATCTTTATTACTTATCCACTGGGGCTTTGTCTGTTTATATGTGCAGCTTGCTCATTGTCTTTCCATTTATATTTGGTTTCTGTATAGGGGACTTAACGCCTATGTATTTATATAGTTGGCAAATCTCCCTCTGGTGGGTCTGTTTTTATTCTTCGACCTCAAGTACTTCTAAAGACATTCCCATTTTAAGTCCCACACTAAAGTCAGTGGCTAAATGCAAGACTCTTTTTAGCAATTGTCCGTCTCGGATTTTCACTGAGGTTAACCCATTCCATGTTTTTAAATGGGACTCAGAAAAATAGGGTCTTTAAAGTGCGGGGGGTGGGGGGAGGAGATATAACCAGACATCTATTTCCAAAACAACACAGCAGGCTTTGCAATGTCCCCAGATGGCCCTGGTAATCTAAATTGCAGATAAGAAAATCACTCTGTGGATTATTAGAGAGGAAAGTTTTACCTTCAAGGTAAAGGAAAGATGATCTCTCAAAGCTTAGAAATACAACTAATAGATCCCATCAGCAAACTCACCTCTCTAGAGGAACCTCAAAGGCAGTCATCTCCCGGTCTTAGACCCACTGCCATTTTAGCTGGAGGGATGTTCTGGAGAAAGAAAAAAATGCTAAATATTAACATGAATAAGCAGATAATCTGAGTTCAGACTGGTTGTCCAGCACCCAAAACATTCTCCTTTTTAACTTCTTATTTTGTACTGGGGTATAGCTGATCAACAATGTTATGATAGTTTTCAGGTCAACAGCAAAGGGTCTCAGCCATACATATAACATGTATCCATTCTCCCCCAAAGTCTCCAGCCATCCAGGCTGCCATATAACATTGAGCAGAGTTCCCCACAGCACTCAAAGTGTTCTAAAAGTGAAAAAATAAAGAACACCAAGATGAGCTTGTGACTTTATCATTTAACCCAGAGTCTGATTGACCATCTTTGTCCTATTACAAATTATTAAGATTTCAAACACTGGAAAAGACCTTGATGCTGGGAAAGATTGAGACCAAGAGGAGAAGAGGAGGACAGAGGATGAAATGGTTGGATAGCATCACCAACTCAATGGACATAAGTTTGAGCAAGCTCTGGGAGATTGTGAAGGACAGAGAAGCCTGGCATGCTGCAGTCCATATGGTCGCAAAGTTCCATAAGTCCAATGGGGTCCACGGGACTTAGCAACTGAGCAACAACAACAAGAAGACAGAAAATAATGGAAATGATTTTGATGTCAGAGGAGCTCAAGCTAGTCGGCCTCTCATAATACAACTACATCTTGCATTTTTAGTGAAAACTTCAGGGTTTCATAACCACTGAATCCCAACTTCACCCAATTGACTTTTCTGCTTTAACAAGATTTTTCCAGTTAAAACATATAAACTTGGGATGTCAATTACTCAAAGTTGTGTATATCCTATCCTTTTCCATGTAGAATCTAACCGTCATGCTAACAATATCTAACTAGACAGGGTCTGTGCTTGAATGCTGCACATTCATTTATAGCATCACTAGGGAATCATGAATCTTGTCTGCACAGAACAGCAAAGTTATCCCTGTAGTCTGGCCTTCAGCCTTTTACTGCCTCCGTCTCTTGGGGTCTTCAGGAAATCACTGTGTTGAGTTTGCATTCCTGGACAACAGAACTGACATTGTTCCTTGGCTTCCAGAACGGGTTTGGGGTGTTGCTTCCAGAATCTGCACCCTGTGTCTGCAGCTGCTCCCTTCTTCTGACAATCACTTCCACATGCCCCTTTGGAGAGCTGAGAGGAAGAGTCCTTGAGTGTGGTTTGGCCACACACATTGAGCAGGACCCTCTCTCATGCTCAAGTGGCATTTAAAAATGTTTTATGGTATTAAAAGCTAACTTTTCACAAAAGTCTTCAGTCTAGGCAATCCCTAATGCTGTTCTTATTGAAAGAGTGGTTATCTTGTAGCCAGAGAACTTTACAGCTTGTTCCAGGGAACTCAGTAAGAGAATCTACCCCTTAAGAGAGAAACCCAAAGGTCCAAGGTGTGTTTTTAGCAAAGCCATTGTCAACAGTTCCAGTGGACCTGCAGAGGGAATTTGGCTTAGCGCTAGAACAGAGACTCACCAGAGGAGCTACTGGTCACTGGCTTTTTCAGGGATAACTGATAAGGTCCCCAGAGAGCTAAAAATGTTGGTACACAGTAGGTTTCAAAACAGCACTCACAGTTACTGAGCACATTTGTCACAAACAGCTCGGCCTCTGCTCTACTATCTTCAGGAGCACCTTCCAAGGCAAGTGTAACACACTTCTCTCCACTTTCCAGACAGTCTGATCTGCTGTGAAGCAAAGCAGATGCAAATGTGAAAGGCTTAGCTAGTAAGCGGGTCACTATCCTTGCGTGCAGGTAAGTGAACTTCTAAATCAGACATATCTTGGTTTTTTTTCCTCCCCTCTCTCTTTAATGGACATCACTAGGTGAATTCTAGATAGGTAGGTGTATGATGTTGGTTCACACAGACATATCCTATTTTAAGCAAAGGTAGTATATAAAAATACATGTATATGTGAAAAAATGGTGTGAATTCATTTGCATATGGATCTTGACTGCTTTACCATGTCATTTAAAACAGAACTCTGGAAGATGAAAGTTTTCTCACTGTATTTAAAATTGTGTTATGTTAGCCAAAATTGCCAAAATTTCTCAAAATCACTTTTATGTCCTAAGCTAATAAAAATACTTTTATTAATCCTAGGAAATGAAGCTAAGCAAATGCCTTGAGCACAGAAAATACTTATTGTTAGGAATTAATATCAGTTATATGTTTCTGGACCTGCCATAAGCAGACCCTGTGCTGGGCACCATGTGGGAGAGGTCGAAAGGGTAATTCATTGTCGTTGTGCAGGTGGAGCCCTGGGTCATCTGAGGAGGCACAAGGACAGATAGGAGGTAATACTGAAGATACCAAGTTTACATGACTTTCCCCAAGATCCTGAAGTAAGTCAATTACAGCCTGGCTCTAAACCAAAGTTACTTTACCACCATGCCTCTCAAACACTTCTTGAATTTTGCCATTGGTCATCTCTGCTCCGGTCTTTGATCAATCTGTTACCAAGACTATTGCCCCAGAATCATACCCTCACTCCTCTCTTGATTAGAAGCCAATTGCTCTTATCTAAGTTACAAGAGGAAGTTGTCAGGAGGAAAAAGAATTGGTTAGAGCCAACTAGACCCAAGATGGCAGAAGATTTGACTTCCAATAGAACTTGAGCCTCATTAAATGCTCATTAAAATATATTAGCATGCTAAATGACACACCCACCAACACCAAGATGCTTGCCAGTTGCCATGACAACCAGAAAAGCCCATAACAACCTTTTTAGTCCAAAGGACTAAATTGCATTGCTTCTGGGACACACAACACCCCTATTCTTGGATAAGATGTGAGTAATCATTCCACTCTTTCCAATTGCCTCCCTTTAACCTTGGCTCTCCTATGTATATATACATGTTGTCTCCTCCAGAATTGGGTTTAAAAGTTGATTTTCAATCTAGGTTCCCACTTCTCCATTCTTAGGACATTGAATAAAGCTTGTACTGTTCCAGTCTCCACATCAATTTCATTGTTGCAAGAAACCAATCAGAAAAAGAACCTCCCTGGTTCAATGGTCCAATGAACCACTGAACCATTGGTCCATTGATCCAATGGACCAATCTGGTAACAAAATTTTGACCATAGCAAACCTTTAGACCTGTGTTCTAAACATAAGGAAAAGTGAAAGAGAAGAGGTCTAAATGTCTAGTAAGAGGTGAAGTGAGGTCATTGGTGAACAGGAAACAATCTGCCAGGCCTCTTTTAAATGAATGTGGAACTTTTAAATAATGATATATCTTTAATGTATATGCATGTCACTTCTTCACTGATATCATATATACAAGTGAGAACTATTTGAGTTTGGACTGGTTTTTAGGTCAATTTTTTGTGTGTGCATAGAGCTTTGCTTGATATATTATTTTCCTAGGATCCATGGACATCTAAATAGAGGAAAACATAATTTTCCACTACCAAGTCAAAGCCTTAAATAAGAGCATTTGGTGAGCAATGCACCTGAGAGAGCTACTAAGGAAATATCAGTGAGCTCTAAGGTTTCATATTTTTCACATTCCTCAAAAGACCCCAGCTCAGTTCCTGGGTTGGGAAGATCTGCTGGAGAAGGGAATGGCTAGCCAGTGCAGTATTCTTACCTGGAGAATCCCATGGACAGAGGAGTCTGGTGGGCTGCAGTCCATGAGGTAACAAAGAATCGTCACAACTGAGTGACTAACACTTTCACTTTTCTGTCTCACACTACCATGTCAAATGTCATTCAGTCTGACATACATGATTAGATTAAGTTACCATGATGATCTCTAATGAGACACTGAATTTCCTCCCAAAGAATCAGTCTCTAAAGCACATTTTTTCCTGATGAATTAATAAAATATAGGACTCCTTATGCAAAATATAAACAAATGGGTCCCAAGTGTGTCAATGCCCTAACCACTCTGAACAAAAAAAAAAACTGAGGCTTGAAGATGATACGGTAATGAGCACGGATACAGACAACTTCACAAGCCTTTTCTTACAGAATAAGTGTGTGCTGTGCTGCAAGCAAGGCAAACAGAGCACAGCCAGACTACTGCCAAGAGGGGCTTTCCAATTCAACACAGAAGAGGAGTCTCTCAGCTTCCCCAGTTATGTTCTTTAGGCTATAAAGGCATCTGCCAACATTGCTGTCTGGTTAATGTTGGCTGACTTCTTTAAAGACTGCAATTACAAAAGGATATTTTTAGAGAGTCAAATATACAAAGATGCATGTGTTTAACTGGAAAATACCTGCTCTGAATATACTCCTCTCTAACTGCAAAAGAGCTGTATATGTAAGCCCCTATAAAGCCAATATAAAATTACAGCCTTAAATATTATCAGTCGCTGTTTGTTATTCTGGGGCAGAATTAGACCCTACTTGTCCCAAAGTGATCTGCAAAGTGTTAAGTTAGACATTGAGAGAGCAATGATCGTGCAAGTCAAAATCCAGCAGCCAGAAGGTTGCCATTGTTGAGACGCACAATCTTGGACCCTAGAGATGGTTTCTACCATGAAGGATCAATGCCAGGACATCAGAATGCTTCCAAGCCATGCAGAGCTCCCACCTGGACCCCAAAGGCTGTTGACAGAAGTGTCTACTCAGGTACTGCTTCTTATTTTACCCTTCTGACACAGGAGAAGTACTAGTTAAATTTTGTAGCAAATCCAGAGAAGCTCCCCCAAATCTCCCAAATGTTTGATTTCATCCCATTCTTCAGAGAGTCTTATTTCCCAAATGGACAGATTTCTCAGTCCCCGGGGTACCTCCTGTAGCATCAAGTGATGGCAACACTGAATGTGAAATCAATGCCCAGAACTCAAAGTTCTTTGCATCAGAGGTGAGTAACACCAGCTGAGTCATTGTTTCCTTCTGGCTTTTCAGAGCTCTCTCCAGAAAGCACCTCATAATGGGTCATCTCAGAGCTCATTGCTTACTGTAATATTGATGAGCTGTGTCTCAAGTGTGCCATGACAACATTTCTCGGGCTACCTTAACCTTCATTAATATGATCATTTGTCCAATTTAAAAGTGCATTTCCTTTTCTATTATTTTTAGAGTGGGAGGTATTGTTCTCTCATTCTTGCTTTTGTTTTAAAAAAAGAAGTTGAAACACAAGGTCAAACAAATTCTCAAAAATTCACATAGCCTGTGAACTTTCAGTCTGTACTTCCTATTCACTAAGTCATACCACCTCAACTTAAAATTTGCTTGGTTGAATCCAATTTAAAGGGGAAAGAAAAAAAAAAACAACACTTCCCCAGAGGCAGGGGATATGCATACAGACTGAGTCATTCCATCAACAGCTCTGTACTGACCACAAGATGTGTGCAAGGCCCATGGTAAACAAGAAAGAGAGAAAGGATCCTTGAGGACGTAGAGTCCATACCCTTGGATGGTGGTGAGAGATAGGGAGAAAGAGACTGATACATAATATGAACACACACACGAGAGAGAAAGAAAATGGGAAAGAAGCCCAGATAACTGAAAATGCAGTGCCTGGCATACTACCATTGTGTCATACAATCAAGGATGACCTAAGGGTTGTCCTCAGAGCAGATTCCTCATAAACTGAGCTCTGAAGGAAAGAAGGGTCAGAAAAGCCAGGGTCAGAATCTGGAGGAAGAGAAATCCAAGCAGAGAAAACAACGAGGGCAAGAGAAAGACAGAGCTTCAGCCTCATCTCCAGCTCTGTCTGGCGTGTGACATGTTCCTGCCCACATCGCGGCCCTTTGCGAAGGTCATTCTTTAAAAGGGTCACATTAGCTAACTCATAGGAATTTATAGGATTATTTATTAAACAGCACATGGTAATTACTCGTTAAAAGAGATTTGATTTTCTATCTTGACAAACCCTTTGAGATTTAAAGGCCTGATTTAAAACTCTGATTTTAAAATCAGATTTTATGCTTGTATTGATTTATTTATTTGAGCAGGGGGTTGCCAAAGAACATCAGGAAACTTAAAATCACAGAAGAGCCAGATTTTGAGTTCCTGGAAAGCTTACGATTCAAGGCTAAATTTATTTATAGGAGAAAATTAATAAGCTGTCAATCATTTGCAGCAGGGCTGACTTGTCCATCAGGCACAGTGCTTAGGGTTCACAGTACTACTGTGGGGGTAGGGGGTGGGGCTTCAACAAAATGTCCTCATTCCTTTAAAATCAGAAGAAAAATGAAACTTACAATCAAAGAATTTTAAGATATACATATTTATCTTTGAAAGTGAAAGTGTAGGTAGCTCAGTCATGTCTGACTCTTGGTGACCCCATGGACTGTAGCCCAACAGGCTTCTCTGTCCATGGGATTCACCAGGCAAGAATACTGGAATAATTGCCATTTCCTCCTCCAGGGGATCTTCCCAACCCAGGGACTGAACCCAGGTCTCCTGCATTGACAGGCAGATTCTTTACCATCTAAGCCACCAGGGAAGCCCCATGTTTGCCTTTATTCCAACACAATTATAAAATATAATTTTTAACACTGTCTTTAGGGGAGGGGCCAACAAAAACAAAATCTCAAGGACCCAGGAAAGTCAGAATGTGGCTGCTGGGGGCAGCTCCCTGTCTAGTAGAAACAGCTGGAGGGAGGCCATCTGGTTGAAAGTGGAGATAGTTCTGCACCTCAGCTCGCACAGAAAGTCCTTTGTGGCCACTTAAGAGTAGGTTTACGGAAGTTGCTTTGGAGCATGATGGTCGACGAGTGAGGGAGAAAGCTGAATCCAAACCGGAAATAGTCTCAGAGATACAGTGAGGTCCCATCTCAACAATCTGGTGCATCTAAGTCACATTCTATTCTGGTCCCCTTTTTATCCCCCCTACCCAGACCCTCTGCAGCTTCCAGCTCTGCCTTCACCTGCTCTGCAGCCCACCCTTCCTCCTTGCACCCTCTCATCTTACTTTCCCTGCTTCTCCCCTGCCTTGCTTTTCCTTGGACCTCTCAACCCCAGTCCTTGCCCAATTTCTCAGTTCCTTCATTGCTCCAAGCTCGGAGATTTTTTAGCGAATCTTCTCGAGGCAGGGTGACCACCGTGAGTCAGCCCAGATACACTGAAAGACAGAGCACGAAGGGCCACTAACTTATTCACCAGGTCTTCAGGAGGGCCTGAAGGTCCAGTTCCCTGAGAGAGTGGGTGCTAAGGCATGCAGGTTTGGAGTTTCTGGATTGTATTTCAGCCGAGATGATGTGTTCTTGGTCATCAAAATTCACAGAATGTTGAGATCATTAAGAAGAAGACATATGGTCACCACTGCAATGAGGAGCTCTTGGCTTGATGTTTGCTTTTGCCTTGGTTTCCTCCCAAATCTGAACTCTATAAAAATTTACCAAAGATGTGAGCTGCTTGGGCAGGACTTTGGGTATAGATGTCAGCAAAAATAAAACAAAATTTTAAAAGCTGGGAAAACCCTCCTGAGACACACACACACACACACACCCCTTAGCCAGGGTAACCCTCAGAAGAAATACAAAGCTTGACTCCAGGATAAGCCAGGCTTCCTCAACTCTGAGCCTGCAGCCTTGCTACCTGCCAAACAAAAGATAACCTCAAGGAGACTCACCATTTACACTTTCCTGGAAGGTGAGCTTTCCTTGTGACCTAATCCAGGAGAATTTACATTTCAATTCTAACTGCAGTTGTGAATAAAAGGCAATAAGGGGACTTCCCTGATGATCAGGTGGTTAAGAGACTGAGATCCCAGTGTAGGCAGCTGGGGTTTGATCCCTGGTCAAGGAACTAGAATCCACATGCTCCAACTAAGACCTGGTACAGCCAAATAAATAAATATTTTTTAAAAAAATAAAAGGCAATAAGGGACTATATGCAGCAAGAAATAAGTAAAAGTCTCTAATTTGGGGACCACTGTAGCCTTTCCTAAAACTGAAGTTATTCTTTTACATTTTTAAAATTAATTTTTAATTACAGAAGAAATCCATGGATTCATATTTCTTTTCACATTAGAGACATACAGATGCAGCTCAAATTCCCATTATCGCTGCTCATCCCTTATAGCTTCTGTCCTCGCCTTCCTGAGAGTGTTGGTATGGTTTGAAATGCCTCTTGAAAGATCCCAAGACCTGTTCTATTCATCTGCAATCATGTATGCGTCCTCACAAGTAAGAGATATAGCATTGCTTGGTGACTGTTTGTTACATAAATGAAATGAAAAATACTTTTATACATTTATGCTTTGATTTTGCTTTAACAGAACCCACTGTGTATCTTATCATTTTTATAATAACTATGCTGGCACTTATAGAGCATAAAGACACCAAAGTTTCTGCCATCTCCCTACTGATGGACCTGAAATCTTCCTTACAGGTGAGAGCTCCTTTCTCCGTCTTCTTTTCAAACGAGTACCTGACCAAAATCACCACAGAGAAGGAATCTAATTAATGTGCTAGCAACATAAGATTAGAGTACCAGACTTCCAAAGTCTTATTTTGAAAAAGTAACAAAGAAAGTACCAAGAAAGGATTCTGTTCCCATTTGTTGCTAAAAGCTAACGCATTTACAAAGGAAGGTTGTAAAAAGAAAAATCTTTAAAGGGAAAAAAAATCGCTGCATGCTGGAGAGTGGAAAACAGTGAGGCTGGCTTAACACCATTTAAAAATCATGGAAGAATACTCATGGAAAAAGTTACACTTGCCGGTTTTATGGGACCTGGGCTTTGTTTGCTGCACCACCCTCCCTCCTCATTTGAGAGAATAGTTTCCCTAAGTATTTTTTTAACGTTCATATAAATTGGTAGAAAAGACTCTTTCCTCATTGTCTCTGAACTTTAGCTTGTCTGCTGCTGCTGCTGCTGCTGCTAAGCCGCTTCAGTTGTTTCTGACTGTGCGATCCCATAGACGGCCGCCCACCAGGCTCCCCCGTCCCTGGGAGTCTCCAGGCAAGAACACTGGGGTGGGTTGCCATTTCCTTCTCCAATGCATGAAAGTGAAAAGTGAAGGGGAAGTCTGTTCAGTCCTGTCCGACTCTTCGCGACCCCGTGGACTGCAGCCCACCAGGCTCCTCTGTCCATGGGATTTTCCAGGCAAGAGTACTGGAGTGGGGTGCCATTGCCTTCTCCGTAGTCTGTGCTAAATATAATTAATTCTGTTCTTGGGTGTGGACCGTGTTGTAACATAAAGGTGCAGTAGCAGAGCGAGTGCACAGCCAAGCTCTTGCTGCCGGTATGTGGTGCCTTGAGTGTCGTCGCTGCCAAGGGGACACGCTCAGACCCCAGCTGCCCACCTCTAAGCGTTCCCACATAGGAAACCTAAAACTCCAGAAAGAAGGAGAGCTGGAGCCCAGAGAAAGGGTGCGGTATGGAGTCATGGAAACAGAGGTGTGCCCGCTCCAATCAGTGGGTGGCAGGTCAGCCCCTGAGCCTTGGATCCCTGGGTTTGAGTCCCAGCTTTGCCTACTCATCAGCTGCACCACTGTGGTCCTGTTAAGCATCCTCTTCATGCTCGAATCTACCCATTTGCAAGATAAGGATAATCGTGTTCTTTCACAGAACTGTGACGATTAAACTCAATAATTTATGTAAAGTGCTCACTCAGTGCAGTCCTTGGCATATGATAAACATTTGATAAATATTCACTTTTATTAACCTAAATAAAGCACTTGGTATTAAGCCACACTGATTCTGTTATTTAAAGGTGTGAGTGATTCTTGGTATTACTTCTGATTTTTTTAACATAGAAGACTTTGATAGCATGTACTTTGTTGTTGCTGCTGTTGTTCAGTCGCTCAGTCCTGTCCAATTCTTTCCAGTCTCGTGGATTGCAACACGTTATGCTTCCCTGTCCTTCACTATCTCCCAGAGCTTGCTCAAATTCATGTCCATTGAGTCGATGATGCTGTGTAACATCTCATCCTCCACCACCCCCTTCCCCCTTTACTTCCAATCTTCGGGAAAAGCTGTATGCTGACTTGCTATATCATGACTCAGCCACTGTTCACCATGGCTCTGTAATTCCCAAACTCCAGAACAAGACTTAAAATTGGAGGTTTTCTAAAAAGTGTTGTTTTACATTGTAATCATTTCACCCTGGGTTCAGCCCCCAATTCTCCAGGATTCTCCACCATTCCAGATCTATTTAGCTCTGAACACAAGCTTGAGAAATATTTTTTTAATGAGCCTAGGGCTAAGTGACAGCAGGACAAACAGACTCTCTCAAATGAGGCTCCAGCCAGCATCTGGGCTCTCTACCAGAGCCAACCTGCTCTCTCAAGAGGGGGAAATCTAATCCCCAGAAAGTAGAGAGGTAGAGAGTTCAAAAAGAAAGTGAAGCACCTGCTAATCTGCCTTAGCCATTTGCATCTCTGACTTTTCCCATTTGCTGTCACCTCCTGCAAACCCTGCATTACTGAGAGCACACGTGAGTGCCTGATTCTATATCTTTGAACAAACAAACCCATGACTCAAGAGTAAAATTTGAAATTTGTCAAGGAACAGTGAGTGCTGTTTGCCAGTGGATGGAACTCCTGTGTCAGACTCTGCCCATGCCCTTAGCTCCCGACCACACCAGTCAGCTGGGTCTACTCAGTGTCTTGGTTTCTCTTTTCAAGGAAATCAAATGTGCCTCTCACTGCTGGGTTTACAATAAAGAGGTATGAAATCCCCGAAATTAAGTCATCTGAAGTAAAATTCTGTAGAGGTCACAAAGGATGACCTTGGAGAAGGCAGGGCTGCAGCTGAAAGCCAGCTCTAACATTTCACAATCAGATTGGATTTACAACCACACACACACACACACAGACACACACACACAGCCAGTTCCCTTGATGTTTCCACCAATCGAGTCCTCTAAGATGTGAAAATCAGGACTCCTTCTCCCCCTCTGCTTTCTTCTGAAGAATAAAGCAGGATTATACCACCAGCTGTTTTCTTCTCCTTCGTTTTTGTTGATGGTTTCTTTAGCTAAATGACACTGAGAGGATTGGAAGCATAAGGTTCTGTCATGGTATTTTTGCTGCCTCACTTGATTCCATTAATCCTGAAGCAGCAGGGCAGGTGGTTTCCAGGGGATCCCCTGCAGACTGGCTGCTCAGTGAGCTTTGGGGGCATGGGTAAGAGGGGCTAGAGGGTGCACCATCACCCAGCGGCTGAGCCTCAGCCTAGCTGTCTTTGTTGGGAGAAAAGACTTTACAGGTCTCACTCAGCCTCAAAAAGGATGGATGGCAAAGAATGCAAGTCTCAGGGGGAGGGGGTGCTGACTCCCAGGCACTGGATCTGAAGGGCAGCGTCTGACTCTATGCTCCAAGACCCTACTCACTAAATGTACAGTCAACTATTCCCTCAGTGCCCGGCTCAGTTAGTAATGACAATTAGTTTAGTGCAGCCCTGAGTCACATAGCACCCCAGTCAGGCTGTGACGGCTGAGAAGGTTCTCAGTAAATCTGAAAAAGTGCAGGAAGCAAAGCAAGGCAGCACAGCACCTGCTGGCCAAGTTGCTGTTTAAGTCCTGTGACTTCAGCTTTCCTTGATGGCAATATTGACAAAATATTGCAAGTGGACCTTCCACTCGAAAGCAGCAGCTGCCACCACAGTCTAACCCAGGGCCTCCTAACAAGACCCTAGGTATAGGCAAGACTTCCAGAAACTTCCCCATTCTATTGCAAGTAGGTCAGCCATATCCTCCCCAGCAGATGAGGCCTAAAAGATTATCTGAATCTCAAAATTTGGAAACCATAATAGCATTATGTACAGAACCAAGAAATTATAGTGGTGCTAACTGAAGTGTCTGAGTTTCTATTGAGAATCCGATCTGCCAACATTGAGCCCTCTTCCCTGAAGGGCAAGAACCACATAGGGTTGACTTGTCCTCAGACCATTTAGATGATGCCAGGGTTCTCTCACTCCCCCACAGGGGCCACCAGCCAGTCCCTCGAGTCCTCAGAGTCTCCACTGCTTGCTCTTTTCTTGTGCTATCTCAATTTCTCACATGCACTTTGCCCACTTGTGGCATTTACTACATTTTGGTTTTATCACACATCAGATCTTACTATACGTAGACTTTCGTGTACAAGTAGACTTTACCTTTTTGGAAGAGGGTGTGTGCAGGATCACTGTATTTCCTCTGAACCTTCTACTATGCACTCTAAGTGACTGATTTATCTTAATATGTACTAACCTGTTTTAAAATAGAATAATTATGGCCAGTCATTTCTCCTTTAGTATGAATGAAGAGAATGAGAATAGATTCAGAGAACTGAGTAGAGAGCAGGGAAGGTGAACATGGACACCTAAGACTAAGACTCAAGAGTCTGGAAATGGTATCTGCCAGAAAAACTGATCTAGCTTGGCCTACAGACTTGTGTCTGTTCTGCCCATTATTTCTAAAAAAATAAATAGAGAAAAAAATTTAAAAATCAATTCATCAGTGGCTGATTCTAGGGAATATACAAGATAAGCCTGGAGCATCTTAAAGCACCAGAAAATAAGAAAGTGTTAAAAACAGCAACAACAAGCCAGAATGATGGGGTTATAACTAGGAGTCAACTGAAAGAGCTCCCCGTAGCCAGCGCTGGAATCATTTGAGTAACGAAATAAATAATGGCATATTGAACTATAACTCAAAATATAAAATAAGTATCTCTGAGTCTAGACTGATAGTAAAAAATGACTGAACAAAGTAATAAACGGAGTAAGAAAGACAATCTCTTAGGTCGAGGAATTCTACATAAATTATGTAGATTCTCTACCCTCAGGCAGGTGAAGCTAACTCCCTCTCAGTCTAATTATAAGAAAACATCAGATAAATTCAAATTTATGGGCCTTTTACAAAATACCTGACCAATATCTTCAAAACTTTCAGGGTCATCAAAACAAGGAAAGTCTAAAAAACTGTCACAGTCAAGAAAAGGCTTGATGACTAAATGTAAAGTACTATCTTGAATGGAATCCTGGATAGCAAAGAGATATAAGGTGAAAACCAAGGAAATCTGAGTCAGTGTGTATATTTGTTAATAATAATATACCAATATTAGTTCGATAATTTTAACATATGCACTATACCAATTTAAGGTATTAATAATAGAGGAGATGGGGTATGGAATATATGGGATTTCTCTGTACCATCTTTCTAACTTTTACATAAAGTTAAAACATTCTACCATAAATGTTACATTTAAAAGTCACTTGATTTCCCATTAAAATCTTTTAAATTGAAGAATAGTTGGTTTACAATGCCGTTTTAGTTTCAGGTGTATAGTGAAATGATTCAGTTTTATATTGCATGCATTCTGTCGTGTCCGACTCTTTGCGACCCCGTAGACTGTAGCCTGCCAGGCTCCTAGGTCCATGGGATTTTCCAGGCAAGAATACTGGAGTGGGTTGCCATTTCCTCTTCCAGGGGATCTTCCCAGCCCAACCCAGAGATCAAACCTGTGTCTCTCGTATCTCCTGAGGCAGGCAGGAAAAACTGCAGGCAGATATTTCACTGCTGAACCACTAGGGAAGTCCCTCTCCCCCCCCCCCACACACACACACACACACACAATCTTTTTCATATTCTTTTCCCTTATAGGTTATTGCAATGTACTGAGGATAGCTCTCTATGCTATACAGTGGGCCCTTGTTGGTTACCTGTCTCATATATAGTAGTGTGTATCTGTTATTCCAAACATCTAATTTATCCTGTCTTCTCCCTCCCCTTCAGTAACTATAAGATGTTTTCTATGTCTGTGGATCTACTGTTGTTTTGTATGCAAGTTCATGAGTATGATGTTTTTAGATTCCACATATACGCCATATCACATCATTTCTAGTTCTTCATGAACACAATACTGCATCAACCAGGACTGGGCCCCTGCAACAGCTGCCTTTCTACAACCTGCAACCTGATTTGCCAAGTAAAACAGGAACAGAGAGATGCCTCAGTCCCATTTCCCACGTTTCACAGAAGTGCGTCTAACTGGCAGAACCTAATTCACCTATAGGACCTTACATATAATCCAGAAATGTACAGGGAAGCATATGGGGAAGTACTCTGGGTGCCGAGCAGCCGGAGGAAGCACAGAGCGCCCCATTGCACTTGCTCTCCCCAACACTGAGGCCAAACGCGACCTGCCATCCATCTATGTGCCCATATTATTCTTACATGTGCCTCCACATCCCTCATTTATGTTCCACTCCTACTCCAAGTTAAGGACCGTGGCACAATTTAGATATTTCATACATGCAGTGGGTAAATTTGGGAGCAATTAAAATTTTCACTGTAATTCTATATAGTCAACAAAACATACCAAGCTTAAAATACTCTGCTAGGGGGAAATGAAGAATACACTTCATTTTTATGAAACAATTCCCACTAACAGGATGGTGTGAACACAAATCACTCTATCACAGGATAGAACGCTGTAATGTCACGCATGTTGGCCGAACACAATACTGCAGAAAACTGTCATGTGAACTAAAGCCCATGGTGGGACGAGGCTTCGAAAAGGACAATGAAAACCATTAGTATTATCATAGATACACTGCCTACACATTGTCACATATAACCACCCAGGTAACTATAGCTCAAGGCAACTTTACATTTTAAATTTAGTTACATAAATTAAAAGATATTACATGGAAAGATTTTCAAACCATCATCACACCATTTATTTACTGAGGGTTTATAAACAAGGAGTTCTAGCAATTATCTCTATGATTGCCTTTCTTATTTGATGAGCTTCGGTTCAGTTCAGTCATTCAGTCGTGTCTAACTCTTTGAGACCCCATGAACCACAGCACACCAGGCCTCCCTGTCCATCACCAACTCCCAGAGTTTAGCCAAATCCATGTCCGTTGAGTCGGTGATGCCATCCAACCATCTCATCCTCTGTCGTCCTCTTCTCCTCCCACCTTCAATCTTTCCCAGCATCAGCGTCTTTTCCAATGAGTCAGCTCTTTGCATCAGGTGGCCAAAGTATTAGAGTTTCAGCTTCAGCATCAGTCCTTCCAATGAACACCCAGGACTGATTTCCTGTAGGATGGACTGGTTGGATCTCCTTGCAGTCCAAGGGACTCTCAAGAGTCTTCTCCAACACCACAGTTCAAAAGCATCGATTCTTCAGCGCTCAGCTTTCTTTATAGTCCAACTCTCACATCCATACATGACTACAGGAAAAACCATAGCCTTGACTAGACGGACCTTTTAATAAGAATTTTCTCTAAACCCCTTTCTCACATTCTTAGGTTAGATCTGTCAAGAAGTCCCTTTACCCCTGGGAATTCTAACATTATTTAAAATATCCACCCCCAAGAATCGTGCAATAGCTTACAGGCAAATTAGCTGGCAGAAAACAAAATCCTGGTACTTGTAGGCAAAGAAAATCCTGACTAAAATGTCTGACTACAGTCATCTGCTCTTTCTAGCTAATATTTTATCATTAAGATAATACCTGTTTGGTGGCGAACATGCCTACACAGCACCAATTTTCTTCTCTATTTGACAGGTATTGCTTTCCTAATAGAAAATAGCCCTTCAAGAAAATGTTCTAGCTGGGACTTGAAACCTACAGGTAGATATGAAAAACCTACTAAGAGTCAAAACATATGGAATGATAGAAGTCATCTACTCCAGTATCTTAGCCTTACATAGAATCTAACAAATTGCACTTGATTCCTTCTACAGATGAGAACCTCACTGTTTCATGAGGTTCTTGGTTTAAATGTGCAATGAGCTCTGCTGGATAGAAAGGAACTGGCCTCCTTCTGCTTACTGTTTTCAGGAGCTAGACAGAATACAAATGTTCCTTCCCTTCCTCTCCCCTGGAGCCAGGTGGATCACTTAATGGAACCAAAACTCGGAAATAAGAAATAAGGATCACCATGTAAAATTCTCCTTGAAAAGAAAACAATAGTAACCACCTCTGTGGGTCCAACAAAATATATCTTTGTGACATATTTATCCAGGCATCCAAAGATAATTCTTGAGGTTTTCACCAAAGTTCCATTTTTCTCAGGGCTCATCCTGAGATTCTTTTACTGATGCTTGCAGGCCAGTCTGCTGGGCCCCAGCTTAGAGGCGGTGTCCCAGGCTCTGGTCTTGGACAAGCCTGGTATGAAATCCTAGCTCAAGTTTATCAGCTGTATGACCTAGGGCAAGATTTTGAAAGCTCTGAGCCCAATTTTTTTCTTCTGTGAAAGACTGAGAGCACAGCTCTTAAAACTTTATGAGGATGAAAAAGGGGAGACATGGGATGCATATACAATACTCCGTAGAGAGCCTGGGCTAGAGTCAGTCCTCACAGAGTAACTTGAAAATTCCTTGTCATGCTTCTCTGAAACACTTTTGTTTGCGCAAGCTCATTTTGAAAATGTATTGTCCAAAGGAAAAACTGTTCCTGATGTGTTCTGAGCAACAGAGTCTGATGGGCCAGTTACTTAATTACATTACAATCCTGGACTTCCATTAAAGCTGTGTGGGACCGTTGTTTTAATAACTATGACATGCTGTTGACTCAGCTTGTGACCACAGATCTAGAGGCTCAAACCAAACCATCTGAAATTAAACAGTTATGGTAACAACTGACCTCCTAAGTTTATTAGGAGTGTAGGTTTGAAGTCAGAGATCATGTGGTTTTGAATCTTGGCTCAGTTTCCCTTTCTGTAAAATAAGGATAATAATAGAACCTACCTCATAGGATTATTACGCAGACAAAATGAGATAATGGACATAAAGCCTTTACAGAGTGCCTGGAACATGAGCACTCAAGGCACATTAGCGATGATGATGATATTTATGACATCAAAATATTACAATGGGCAGATGACTCTCTGAGCCGAGAAATGTTTGTTCAACAAGATATAAATAATCTAATAGAACTATTAGTCAGTCTCTATTTGGCACATTTCTTGGGTCACTTTGTCAAAACACGGACAAGACTATAAGAAAATGTCCTCATGAGCTTGTTCTCAGTTAGGGTGCAAATGACTTAATGGACTCCTTTCAGCTTAAGACCCCATGCCTGTCTTCTCAATGGCTTAGATATAAAAATAATACCATCTATAGCTCTCAGACTCCTGCTTGTCCCACTATTCTGTGTGTGTGTGTGTGTGTGTGTGTGTGTGAGGTGGAAGAAGGGTGGCAGGTGGAGCAGAAGTTGGAAATGATCTTCACTCCCCAGATCACAACACCTTGAAAATATCTGACCCAGGTATGGTGCTACGAGCTATAGGTACAAAATAAGATTTATTTTTCTACATATAGGAATACATAGGATGAAGCTGCTATTCCCCAGAAATGTCTCGCCTTCTCCCATTTCATCCCTACTTCCTCTGCTTTTAGAGGTATGTTTGGAGCTTCTGCTATTCTAAGAACTACTATTATCTCCATCTTTATACTTAGAACAGTACCATGTGCTTCTAAAACAAGTGAAACAAGCCAAAAAGCATAAAGAAAATGAAATGGCTAATCCCCCCCAAGCCCCTTCTTCCCTGATAGAATGAGAGTGACCCCTAGTATGAGTTCACCCAACCTGTTTCTCCACTCTGAGACCAACTCTTATCACAGATACAGACAGAGGGCAGGCTGTGTTTCCTTTTGGTTGTTGTTGATGCCATCTGACAAAACTTGAATTAGAATATACATATCATTTACATTGCTTTTCCCTTTTAACAATACCTCATGGCCATCCTTCCAAAACTAACTGGAATTTTAAACAGGTGCATAATATTCCATTTTAAACATGCATCATAATTTATCTGGCCGTTGATGGACACTTATGCTGTTATCTTGATTTTGCTGCTAAAAAGAGTGCCACCACTTGTATGTATGTGGCTGTGTGTGTCCCCTTATGTACAGATTCTTTTATCTCTGACGCTAGATTTCTGCAGGGACTACTGGGTCAAAAGAATATGTTGCTGAATTTTATTGTTTTGTCAGAGTATATAGTTGGACCCTCCCTGACTTGAGGTTGTTTTTCCCCAAGACCCTGCCTCCCTGAATATCCCCACAGCTCCATGCACAGTGACTCACAAGAGGTTCTGCTTAAGGCCTATGCCAAGGCTGGAAGCCCCAGGGCATTCAGGGCCCTGTGCCACAGATGCCTATTATCCTGGTTGGGTAAGAAATTCCTATTGTTCCTCTAATGGAAGATCAGGCATCCAGACCTCAGCCCCACTACTGAAAGGACAAGGATGTGTGTGTGGCATCTGGCATTGAAACTCCCCTCATATAGAGTATGGAGAAAAGATAACCCTTCTACTGTGTTGTTGGAGGGTGCAGCCACTATGGAAAATAGCTCTGGAGGCTCCTCAAGAAACTAAAAACAGAGCTACCATATGATCCAACAATCGCACTCCTAGGCATATATAAAGAAAATCATGGTTTCAAAGGATACATGCCCCTGAACGTTCACTGTAGTGATGTTTATAAGAGCCAAGACATGGAGGCAACCTATTTGTCCAAGAACAGATGAATGGATAAAGAAGGTGGTGCATGCACGCACGCACGCGCGTCTTGTGCGCGCACACACACACACACACACACACACACACACACACACAATGGAATATTACTCAGCCATTAAAAAGAATGAAATAATGCCGTTTGCACCAACAGGGGTGGACCTAGAGATAATCATACTAAGTGAAGTAAGTCAGATAAGACAAATATCGTGATATTCCTTATATGTGGAATTTAAAAATATGATACAAAAGAACTTATTTAGAAAACAGAAATAGACTCACAGACACAGAAAACAAACTTACAGTTACCAAAGGTGGAGAGGGATAAATTGGGAATTTTGGATTAACAGATACCCAGTCATATATATAAAATAAACAAAAATGTCCTACTGTATAGCAGAGTAGGAACAATTTTCAACATCTTTTAATAACCTATAATGGAAAGGAATCTGAAAAAGTTTGTGTATATATGTCTATTTGTGTGTATACACACATATATAACTGAATCACTTTGCTATATAACTGAAGCACTGTACATCAATTATACTTCAAATAAATAAATGGTAAACAGACATCAAAAGCAGTGCTATAAATGCCTGTACAGTACTAAAAAAATAGAAACTCCCCTCATTTTCCACTGAAATAGCTTTTAGACTGTAGTTACTTGGAGTTGAAATAACATCATGATAATACAAATACCAAAGGACATTTACATTGAAGTGAAGGATTTGTGGGCCAGTATAGAAATATACCCACTATTTGTACCATGGCTTTGATAGGAAAGTGCACTTTAAATGCCAAACAATGAATGAACTTTCAAAACTCTGCTGGCATCTGAGCTGGGAACTTCTCCTGGCATTTTAAAGAGGGTATTTAGAAACAGAAGAGTTTAGCTTGTGGTATGAAGCTAATGGTAGACTTTAAGGCACAGTTACAGATATGGTCAGCTGATCACTCTGACTATGGAAACTACCTGCATCCATTTATAATGCTTCCTTGGGGCCGGGGGGACAATGGAACGGAGGACCCCTACAGAGAGGCGGCCCACAGTGTGACTCCCAGACCCAGGAAGGAACGTGGAATCTGAACGCCTCACTCTAGCCCCAGGTATCAGTAGGACTCTGTAGAGATCTGGGAGAAAGGGCAGGGAATCACACTTTTAGAGGAGCTTCAAGTACAAAAGAAAATTTCTATTATTGGCATCCAATTCCCTGAATACAGTCATGGCAAGACCTAATCTTGGAGTAAGCCTCAACAGAGCCTGATTTTTGACAAATGGTTAAGCTCTCTCAGTTTAAGTTGCCTTAGTCAGAAAAGGCCAGTAGTACCAATAGCCATCTCATAGGCATAATGTGAAAATTAAAGGGAATAAGGCACAGAAAATGTTTATCAGATATGATACATACTAAGCGAACAGTAAATGTAGAGACGCTGCTCTGGCCACTCCAACACTACACCTATTCTTGTCGCTCCTCTTCCTCCTCCAGAGGCCCCCTAGAGTTCTCTGGCACAAGTTTATTCCCAACCCATCTCAGCAGGCTTATCACACAATTGCTGTCTCTCAGTGATTGAGATCGCTAGGTGCTAGGGGTTAGCAGCGATTAGGCAGAGAGCAGCCATGATGACAAAGAGCAGGCAAGCATTTTTCCAATAACTTACATCCGTGGGTAATTATGCCTCCAGAAAAGTACTGAGGAAGATGAAGACCATGGAAGAATTATGGCTGGGGTGAGGGGAATGAGGCCACAAGGAGCAGAGTCGTGGTGAAACTGGTTCTTAAGTGTGGGGTAATATCCTATATGGGAAAAGAATCTGAAAAAGAATAGATACATATGCATGTGTATAACTCAATCACTTCGTTATACCCCTGAAACTAACACAACATTGTAAATCAACTATACCCCCAATGTAAAATAGAAATGAAATTAACGAAAGAGTGGGGTTGTTCAAAACTGATTGGAGGACTTGGATTCTGGAAACCTGCATGGGGTCCTTTGAGAGCTCATCCTGCTCCTCTGGAATGCTTTTTAATTCACACAAAAGGAAGAGCTGAACCTGTGACCTTAAGGTCTCCTCTTTCTTAACCATCTTCAGTTCCTCTCCAACAATGCCATTTCGACTCTAACTTTACAACACTCGCTGGTCTCTGCTGTCTAAGTTCTGATGAAAATGAGGCAAAGCACTTCCTGCTCTCCTTCAACCAGCTCTCTACCACTTACCAGCAGGTGCTGCAAGCTGGCAGAAAGTGAGGATAAGAGAGCCACCTTGTCTCGATGCTAAGTTCATTCTTCCCTTTTGATTACTGTATGCTAGATTCAGTCATTTCTGGAAAGACAATGACTCCCGTGGCCGTCATGTTAGTAACCACCAGGATAGAAATGGGACATCATTTTCTTTTGTCTTCCTGCCAAGTTTCCAGCTCCAGAGACATGGCTTTTAGGATTTCCCATGAAAGCCCAAAGTGGCAATATAAATAAACCCACCGTGATAATTATCCACCCCCTCTTCTCCATCTTTCCAGTGGAAACTCTTATCTTTCTTCTCAGTAGTCATTCTTCATGAAGCTCACTCAGATTTATTACTTATGTGGGGCAATTCATCATCTAGGCTAAATACCACCTTCCTCCACTGGGCAGGCCTGTGCTTCAGGTGGCTGTCATTTCTGTATGGGATGCATAATTCAATTTGGGCTCCAGCAAGAAGGAGCTGCTTAAGCTAATGGGTTATTTTCTTCGGGGTGATACATTTAATTTAAAAAAAAACAATTTACAATGAATTTTATTTGTTTACTATATTGTATGCTCTTAGGCTTCTTAAAGGATGCAGCTTGAGTGTTTTGAGTCAGATTGGTACAGTGAAAAGTGGGACATTTGGAATTTGTGTGATCCTGAACAACTAAATCAAGTACCTCCAAGCCTCAGCTTCTTCATTTCTTGTACAGAGATGGAAGTTCCTACTGGTAGGATTACTGTACAGATTAGAAATACTATTCACAAACTATGCCTGGCCCATAGTTGTCTAAATAAATTGTAGTTCTTGTGACTGTTTTCAGATAGTAAAGAACTAGATCTTGATCCTCTGAAGAAGAGAGAATTTTCAATGTATTGGCTTAGTTTTTCAATATTATGCTCTATGAACTTTGCAAAAAAACAATACACCTTTTAAGATATGTAAGAACCAAGAGTGAAGTGAGAGAATCATTTGAAGACAGTCTGGAGAGAGACTCTGTCTTGGCCCTGTCCTTAGCAAGGAGATTTCAAAAAAAGTATTTTTAAAAGACTTTTTTTCATGTAGACTGTTTTCAAAGTCTTTATTGAATTTGTTACAATTTTACTTCTGTGGTTTTTTTTGTTTGTTTGTTTGTTTTGCCACAAGGCATATAGGATCTCAGCTCCCTGACCAGAGTTTGAACCCATAACCCCTGCATTAGGAGGCAAAGTCTTAACCACTGGACCACTGGGGAAGTCTCCAAAGAGAAGTTTTGACATAGCTCATCCCAAACCAGGGAGCTACCCCCAAAAGGGGAACCAGGAATGGTGGCAACTTGGTTTAAAAAAAAAAAAAAAAGGAACATTGATCTAAGAGTGTTAAGTCTAACTGGTTGTCTCTCTTTCTTGTTAATTAACATATTCAACAAATGTTTATTAAGCAGCTCTGTCAAGCTTTGTTCTAGGTCTTAGAACAAAACAAAAGAAGTCCCTGCTTTCATAGGGCCTCTGACCTCTCATAATATTCCCATCACCAGACAAAAAGCAGAGACCCTGTAGGAAAATGTTCTAGAATGTCAAAAGGGTTGGTAGCGACTAGCTACATAGGGCTATTCAAACTCAATTTTTTATTTAAATTAATTAGAATTGAATAACTCAAAATTCTCCAAGCCAGGCTTTAGCATATACGTGAACCATATGCCTTCCAGCCCCACCAGTCCCTCTTTAGATCTTATCTGGCTAACCACCAAGCAAAGAATAGAAGGACCTTTTTACTGACCTCCATTCTCCTCTGACTGCCCTTCAACCCACTGTGGGTCTACCATTTTGGTTTTTGATGGAGCCCCAATCTTGTGGCCCTCACATTTAATTTCAGATAACTATTCCAGGCCTTCATAGAAGTGTTCAGCTTCAGCTTCTTCAGGATTACTGGTTGGGGCATAGACTTGGATTACTGTGATACTGAATGGTTTGCTTTGAAAAACAAACAGAGATCATTCTGTCATTTTTTGAGACTGTACCCAAGTACTGCATTTTGGACTCTCTTGTTGACTATAATGGCTATTCCATTTCTTCTATGGGATTCTTGCCAAGGCAATAGATATAATGGTCATCTGAGTTAAATTTGCCTATTCCAGTCCATTTTAGTTCACTGATTCCTAAATGTCAATGTTCACTCTTGCCATCTTCTGTTTGACCACTTCTAATTTACCTTGATTCGTGGACCTAACATTCCAGGTTCCTATGCAATATTGTGTTTTGCAGCATCAAACTTTACTTCCATCACCTGTCACGTTAACGACTGGGTGATGTTTTTGCTTTGGCTCTGTCTCTTCATTCTTTCTGGTGTTATTTCTCCATTCTTCTCCAGTAGCATATTGGGCACCTACTGACCTGGGAAGCTCTTCTTTCAGTGTCCTATCTTTTTGCTTTTTCATACTGTCCATGGAGTTCTCAAGGCAAGAATACTGAAGTGGTTTGTCATTGCCTTCTCCAGTGGACCACAATTTGTCAGAACTGTCCACCATGAACCATCCATCTTGGGTGGCCCTATACGACATGGCTCATAGTTTCATTTGGAAACTCAGCAGTGGCCACAGAACTGGAAAAAGTCAGTTTTCATTCCAATCCCAAAGAAAGACAATGCCAAAGAATTTTCAAACTACCACACATTTGCACTGATCTCATACACTAGCAAAGTAATGCTCAAAATTCTCCAAGCCAAGCTTCAATAGTACATGAACCGTGAAATTCCACATGTTCAAGCTGGATTTAGAAAAGGCAGAGGAACCAGAGATCAAACTGCCAAAATCCGTTGGATCATAGAAAAAGCAAGAGAGTTCCAGAAAACATCTACTTCTGCTTTATCGACTATGCCAAAGCCTTTGACTGTGTGGATCACAACAAACTGTGGAAAATTCTTAAAGCAATGGGAATACCAGACCACTTGACCTGCCTCCTGAGAGATATGCAGGTCAAGAAGCAACAGTTAAAACTGGACATGAAACAACAGACTGGTTCCAAGTCAGGAAAGGAGTATATCAAGATTGTATATTATCACCCTGCTTATTTAACTTATATGCAAAGTACATCATGCAAAACGCAAGGCTGGATGAAGCACAAGTTGGAATCAAAATTCCTGGGAGAAATATCAATAACCTCAGATATGTAGATGACACTACCCTTATGGCAGAAAGTGAAGAAGAACTAAAAACCCTCTTGATGAAAGTGAAAGAGGAGAGTGACAAAGATCGCTTAAAACTCAACATTCAGAAAACTAAGATCATGGCATCTGGTCCCATCACTTCATAGCAAATAGATGGGGAAACAATGGAAACAGTGACAGATTTTATTTTCTTGGGCTCCAAAATCACTGCACATGGTGACTGCAGCCATGAAATTATAGGATGCTTGCTTCTTGGAAGAAAAGCTATAACCAACCTAGACAAAATACTATGAGGCAGAGATATTACTTTGTCAGCAAAGGTCCATCTAGTCAAAGCTATGGCTTTTGCAGTAGTCATGTATGGATGTGAGAGTTGGACTATAAAGAAAGCTGAGCACCAAAAAAATGATGCTTTTGAACTGTGGTGTTGGAGAAGACACTTGAGAGTCTCTTGGACTGCAAGAAGATCAAACCAGTCCATCCTAAAGTAAATCAGTCCTAAATATTCATTGGAAGGACTGATGCTGAAGCTGAAACTCCAACACTTTATTCACCTGATGCAAACAACTGACTCATTGGAAAAGTCCCTGATGCTGGGAAAGATTGAAGGCAGGAGGAGAAGGGGATGACAGAGGATGAATGGTTGGATGGCATTATCGACTCAATGGACATGACTTTAAGCAAGCTCTTGGAATTGGTAATGGACAGGGAAGCTGGTGTGCTGCAGTCCACGGGGTCGCAAAGAGTTGGATGTGACTGAGCGACTGAACTGAACTGATTCCAGATCTTTCTGCCTAGTCACCATGTCTGGACACATATCATCAGCTCTGATCCCTGGCAGGCTGTCTCAGAACCTTTTTGTACACCCCCAGCCCTCACTGGCCACTTAGTGCTGAATGTCTCATACCACCTGGGAACAGTCAAGATGGATCAGCTATATTAAAAGATCAGGATATTGTTTTATAAACCTGTGTGTCATAAAACTATATAATATCTACCTCATACCTGCTTCCCTGATGGCTCAGACAGTAAAGCATCTGCCCGCAATGCGGGAGACCTGGGTTTGATTCCTGGGTTGGGAAGATCCCCTAGAGAAGGAAATGGCAATCCACCCCAGCACTCTTGCCTGGAAAATCCCATGGATGGAGGAGCCTGATATGCTACAGTCCATGGGGTCCCAAAGAGTCGGACACGACTGAGCGACTTCACTTTCACTTTCACCTCATACCAGTCAGAAAGGCCAACATCAAAAGCCTACAGACAGTAAATATTGGAGAGGGTATAGAGAAAAAGAAATTCTCCTACACTGTTGGTGGGAATGTAAACTGGTACAGCCATTTTGGAGAATGGTACAGAAATTCCTCAAAAAAAAAAAAACTAAAAATAGAGCTACCATGCTGCTGCTAAGTTGCTTCAGTCATGTCTGACTCTATGTGACCCTATAGACAGAAGCCCACCAGGCTCCATCATCCCTGGGATTCTCCAGGCAGGAATACTGGAGTGGGTTGCCATTTCCTTCTCCGATGCATGCATGCATGCTAAGTCGCTTCAGTCATGTCCAACTCTATGAGACCCTATGGACAGCAGCCCACCAGGTTCATCTGTCCACAGGATTCTACAGGCAAGAATACTGGAGTGGGTTGCCATTTGCAATCCCACTCCTGGGCATATATCCCAAGTAAACCATGATTTGAAAAGATACCTGCACCCTAATAGTCATAGCATCACTGTTTACAATGGAAGCAACCTAAATATCCATGGACAGATGAATGAATAAAGAAGTAAATATATATACACATACACACATTAAAGGAATATTACTCAGCCATAAGAATGAATGAAATAATGCCCTCTACGGCAACATGAATAGATCCAGACATTATCATACCAAGTAAAGTAAGCCAAACATAGAAAAAAAATACATGATATGTCGAATCTTAAAGAAAAATAATACAAATGTACTTATATACAAAATGGAAATAAATCCCCAGACAGGAAAAAAAAAAAACAACCTATGATTACCAAAGGAAAGGTGGGAAGAGAGATAAATTAGGAGTCTGGATTTAACATATACCCACTACTAGGTAACCAACAAGCAGCTAGTGTATAGCACAGGGAACTACATTCAATATTTTGTAATAACCTATAAGGAAAAAGAATCTGAAAGAAACATATATATGTATATATAACTGAATCACTTTGTCATATACCTGAAACTAACACATTATAAATCAACTATATTTCCATTTAAAAAAATATATAGTAACTGGATTAGTGTTCAAAGTGTTCATGTATGAATGAGGTTAATCATGCAGAATTGAACTTCTGGCATGTGAACTCACTTTTGTGTATACAAGGATTAATTGTTACTGTTTCTAATTTGTAACTTGAAAACAATGCAGAAAACTCAGTACCATCTCTCAGGGTAGAAGAGCACAATAACTTGGATTAAAAAAAAACTTTCAGTTTATTTCAGAATGACTAAAAGGATAGATTCTTTCATGTAACATATTTATCTTCCTAATTACTTTATGCTTAGGCTAAAATTACAAACCATACCCTTTGTTATACACCTATCACCACATAAGAGGAGGAACCAAAAGTGATGGCATGTGAGAAAAGAGCAGGGAGCATGGTATTTTAAGGTTTCCTGGGGGGAAACATCCACAAAACTGACGATTTTTACAGAACAAGCAAAGAGCTAATACTATAGAATTAAACCTATTTGCCTATCATATTTTTATGTCACTCTTCTCTTGATTGTTTCATTACCTCCCCCACTATTCCAAATGCCACTTCTCCCCCAGCTGGCCTGACCTGCTCATTTTGCCTCTTGGTCATTTCCTCCCTTTGAGCTGACCCAGGCCAGGTGCCCACACAGGCACCCAGTATGTCTTGGCATAGGCTTTCACTCTGAAAACCTGAATACATTGCTGCACCTTCTGCAGTGAGTCTGACGCCTGGCTGCCTCTCCTACTTCATTTCCTGTCCTCTTTATCTGGACTCACATCGGGCCTTCTCAGCTCCCCTGAATGCACCAAACACAGCCCCACCCACAGCACTAGCGCTTAGTGTCCCCTCTCTCTGAAAAAACGTCCTCCAAGGCTGTACAACATTCAGTCCCTCACTTCATTAAGTATTTTTCTCAGATGACTCTTTCCTGACTGTACTACCTGCTTTCTCTCTCTTTCACAAATTTTATGGAAGTTTCACAAGCTGCGATTATGCTATATATTTTTATAGACTATCTCTCCCTGCTGCTGCTGCTGCTGCTGTTAAGTCGCTTCATTCATGACCGACTCTGTGCAACCCCATAGATGGCAGCCCACCAGGCTCCCCCGTCCCTGGGATTCTCCAGGCAAGAACACTGGAGTGGGTTGCCATTTCCTTCTCCAATGCGTGAAAGTGAAAAGTGAAAGTGAAGTCTCTCAGTCGTGCCTGTTAGCAACCCCATGGACTGCAGCCTACCAGGCTCCTTCATTCATACCTGAGGGCAAGGTTGCTATCAGCTGATTCTTGCTGAGTGAATAAACCACCCCAAAATTTAATGGCTAAGAACAGCAATCATGTATCTAGCTCCTAATAATATAGTTTGGTAATTTGGGCTGGGCTTAGAGTGGTTCTCCCATCTGGAGCAGTCATAGTTGATCTTGACTGAACCTTACTCAAACATATACATTCATTAACCAAGTCAACAGAAGGCTGGCCAGTTCTCGGCTGGCCCATTTTGTTTCTTTTCCAAGTGACCTCTTACCCTCTGGCTGCCTAGCTTGGGCTTGTTCATGTAAAGGTCAGGGTTCCAATGCACAAGTGCTGTTCATGCACTTGTGAATGAGTCACATCTGTAACAGTGCCATTGGCCAATCCAGATTCAAAGGGCAGAAGAACAGATTCCATCTCTTAGTTAAAAGGGTCTGCAACAGCAATCCTAAAGGAAATCAACCCTGAATAGTCATTGGAAGGACAGATGTTGAATCTGAAGTTATAGTACTTTGGCCATGTGATGGGAAGAGCTGACTCAGTGGAAAAGATCCTGATGCTGGGAAAGATTGAAGGCAGGAGGAGAAGGGGATGACAGAGGGTGAGATGATTGGATGGCATCACCAACTCAATGGACACAAGTTTGAGCAAGATCCAGGAGCTGGTGATGGACAGGGAAGCCCAGTGTGCTGCAGTCCATGGGGTCTCAAAGAGTTGGACATGACTGAGCTACTGAATAACAGCAACAGAAGAATAGATTCTATCTCTTAGTTGGACCTGCAACATTGCCTTGTCCTAGATGCAGGGAGAAGAATTTGTGGTTACTTTTGTAAACTATCCCAGGGACTGTATCTGTTTTATTCACTTCTGTATCTCTACCATCTAAAAGAATAGCTGGCTCAGAGTAGGCTCTCAATAAATACTCTTTAAAAGAATAAATAGAGGAAACTCCAGAAGGCCAAGAAACAGGAAACACAAAATCTGCCAGAACACCATCCCAAGTGGATGTTGCTGCTATGACTGTCTCCACTAAATGCCACATCACTCCTGGCCCCACCACTCCCAGGGAAGCCACGCACCAAGGCTGTCTCCTGGCCTCACTGGCTCAAGGCATGAAACCATCTGGAGCTTCTGATCGGCCACCTAGCTTATGTGACTGACCCGGCTCCCACAGCGAGAGAAGATTGCTGCTGTTGGTTAGTCGCTCAGCCCTGTCAGACTCTTCTGTGACCCCATAAACCATACCCTGTCAGGCTCCTCTGTCCATGGGATTTCCTAGGCAAGAATACTGGAGTGGGTTGCCATTTCCTTTTCCAGGGGATCTTCCTGACCCAGGGGTCAAATCCATGTCTCTTGCAGGCAGATGCTTTACCACTGAGCCACCTTGGAAGCTACACACTGAGGAAATCCCCACAAAATAAGAAGGAGATGGCGGACTCACAGACAGAGAGAACAGAGTGGTTACCTGTGAGGAGAGGGAAGGGGGAAGTGGCATTATAGGGGTGGGGGAGTAGGTGGCACCCCCAGGGGCTGGGAATAAGAAACAACAGGATATGCTGCACAACACAGGGAATATAACCAATATTTTATAATAACTCTAAATGGAGAATAACCGTTAAAAACTGTGAGTCACTATACTGAACATCTGTAACATACAATATTATATAGGAAGTATATTTCAATAATTTTTTTAAAAATTTTTAAGAGGAGATAGATTCTGGAGGGACTAATCCTCCCTAAGTCCTCACAGACATCCAGTACAGATATACTCTCTTCTAGTGCATTTTTGTTCATTGATAACAATGGTTGATATCTATCTGAATCACACACACACCACACACACAAATTAAATAGCTGACGAGGGAAACTTCAAATTCAGTCAAAGAACTATTCTTCCCAGAAACAGCTGTTAAATGAAAGAATTACTTATTTTATTTCTAAAGGAAAAAAAAAGCATTTGGATTGCATATAGAAGCTGCAAACTTCTCTGTGCACAGAATGCTGGCTAGCCGTTTGCGTCACAATGGAATCATTTGAATGAGAGGATAAAAACATGCTGTAACTACCATTTAAAGTAGTCATGGAGAATAACACACCACGACCCTGTACTCCAGTCACTTGAATAAATATATGTATTAAACAGTGCAATACCTAGAAGTGGCTACTGGCACACAGAGCAGCAGACAATTTCAATTGTATTACTTAGAGATTTAGAAGCAATAATAGGATCTTGTGGCATTTAAATCAAAGCTTCTTTAAATCAAAGAAGAAAAGGGAAGCTAAAGAAAATATCTAACCCACAAAAACCGGGTATAATTTTTCATGATTTCCTCCAGCATTTAGAAGACCATTATACAACACACCCCCCCAACACACACATACACACACATTGAACAATGCTCCAATTTGTATCTAATATCACTTTTGGCTCTTTCATCTATCTGCACCTAGAAAGGACAAGCATGCAGGTGAACCTGAGGCTCAGTCAGATGCCCAGTCAGGATGAAACTCCCAGTTCCACAACCTCTGGTTTCAAAGACCAAGAAGGTCAGGCAGGATCCCACTGCCCTGCTCCATCTCCTTGTCCTTTCCTTGCTAGTAATTTCTGGCCTCATTTCCACATGCCAACATTGGCCCTTCTCTTTCTGGGGGCCTTCTCTAACCACAGAAAGCATCCTGCCTATTCAGCAGGCCAGAAACAGCAGAGAACATTCTCCAACCAGGCTGCCCTCAACCAACCAACAAGCAAGGGAGTAGAATATAAATGCCCAAGCTTCCCTGTCCCTTTACCAGGATAACTCTGGGGCTTGTGTTCTTCCATAAGTTTCCCCAGTGGGGATGAAGTTCCAGGAGCTCTCAGAGGTCACCGCTCAATAAAGCAGGCTTACTGGCTTCCTACCCTTTCCTATGTGTGTCCTCCAGTCCATAACCAGAGACCCCTTCACCTCCAAATTACTGCTCACTCAGAGCTGGCTTTCAGAAGAACCCAAACTAACACAAAGCTCCAGCCTTCCAACCACCCCTTTCCCCCTTGACACACAGGTTTGCCTAATACCTTGGCTTGGTCTTAATGAGGTCACGTGAAGATGCAGAGACCCTGAGGGAAGCCTCCCAACCAGCACTGTGGGCTATTTATATCTTAAGGAGCAGAAAGGATGAGGCTACAAGCTAGGTGGATGGGAGTGGATGGGATGAGAGATGGGCATGGAAGAAGGCACACCCAGAAAGGGGGAGGAGGGGACTCACCCCTCCACTCTATCTCTTGGTTGTGCAAAGTGGCCCTAGAGTGGACATAGTTCTTACACCAGTCGGGGCTCTGCAGGTGAGATAGGGCTGATTTCACTATCAATTCCTGATGGTGCTGTCACCTCAGTCGTATCTGACTCTTTGAGACCCTATGGATTGTAGCCCTTCAGGCTCCTATGTCCATGGGATTCTCCAGGAAAGAATACTGGAGTGGGTTGCCGATTCCTCCTCCAGAAAACAGATCGGTGGTTGCCAAAGGGAATCAACTCCTATACTGTCTCTAAAACTCAATTTTCCTCATCTTTAAAATGGTAATAATAAACAACAAATACATAAAACCACCCACCTCTGAAGGTTGTTAGCATTAAACAAAATATTACACGTAAGCATGGTGCCTGACACATAATAAACTTAATCCTTATTTTATAATGAATAAATCCTTCCTCATGATTACCTTTTCTAAATCCAGCTTGAATATCTGTAAGTTCACAGCTCAACTTAGACAGCATACTAAAAGCAGAGACATTACTTTGCCAATAAAGATCTATCTAGTCAAAGCTACGGTTTTCCCAGTAGTCATGCATGAATGTGAGAGTTGGACTATAAAAAAAGCTGAGCACCGAAAAATTGATGCTTTTGAACTGTGGTGTTGCAGAAGACTTTTCAGAGTCCCTTGGACTGTGAGGAGATCCAAACACTTCATTCTAAAGGAAATCAGTCCTAAATATTTATTGGAAGGACTGATGCTGAAGCTGAAACTTCAATACTTTCGCCACCTTTTGTGAACAAATACTCATTGAAAAGACCCCGATGCTGTGAAAGATTGAAGGCAGGAGGAGTAGGGAATGATAGAGGATGAGATGGTTGGATGGCATGACTGACTCAATGGACATGAGTTTGAGCAAGCTTTGGGAGCTGGTGATGGACAGGGAAGACTGGTGTGCTGCAGTCCATGGGGTCACAAAAAGTCGGACTTGACTGAGTGACTGAACTGAACTGAACTGATCTGAACATGATTATCTTTATCATTTTAAATAATGTAGGTAAATCCTGAATTTCCAATTTGTCCTCCTGACCTGCCAAAGAGCCAAGATCCAAAGCCAAGGGTAACAAGAGGTTAGAGGAGCAGCTCTGTTTCCCTGACTTCTCCTTCACCCTCTCAGGGCTGCATACACACCAGTCCTGCTGACTGTTCCCATCCATTTCCTTCCTGAGCTGTGACATGGGAACCCCAGAGCAAGGGTGTGGAGGGATGGGAATCTCACGTGCTTTGAAAGATGCAGAGCAACTGCAACAAAAGCAGAACAAGGGAGAAAAGACCAGGGACGTTCCCTGTCGCAAGGTCAAAGTCTCATGTAAATAGCCCATTACCCTGCATCCATCTCTGGCCCGGCTCCACCTCAAGGGGTGAGCCATTCTGCAGTGCCGGCAGCCTTCCAGAACCATTTTTCAGGCGCTTTTGCAGCAGATGTGAGCATTATAAAATGCACCATCAGAGGAGGACTAGAGTATTTATTTGTTTTCCTTAATTTCAATTTTTACTACCTTTCCTTTAAAGACAGCACGATACAGATTGAGCCATAAACTGTCAGATTTTGCATCTCATGAGGCTACCAATTTCCTGAAATGTGAGATGATTTAAATTTCCAATCAAAGAGACAGATAGGAAAATGCCCTGCAACTCCAGCAGGAGTTGTAAAACTCTCAAGCCCTGTTCTTCCCCCTTTTCATCGTTATCAGAGCAGACCACTGATGAGAATATGGAGAAAATAACTACCCATCCAAAATGAGAGGCGGTTCATCAGAACCAAATCCTGGGTGGCCAGAAATAAGTCTGACTCCTCACCCACGACTCCCTCTTTTTCTCCGATCCCAGTGGGTTTAGACCAACAACGTGCTGGGTGTGATGTCAAGAATCAAGAAGATTGCATAAACAGCAAGTTAAGAATCAGGAGGCAGAATGGCTGGAATCCTGCCTGGAAAGTAGTTCTGGAAGCCAGCCATATAAAAACTAATACATGTGCAAAGACCAGTTCAGACAATTAAGACGAGTCCTCTGTGGGCAACATAACAGGTGGTCACGAGTTTCTTGTCGCTGTTGTTCTCATTTGCTTGTTTTTGTCTGGTGGTCTGTTTTTCCTTTGGATAGACAAGATGAGGGAGAAGGCAGGACACACACTTTGGAGCCTGATTTCCCAGATGGAACCCTTTGCCTGGCAACTTTACCACCTTGAAGCTCGCCTGGCTCTGGCAGATAAGGATTTGAATGCTAGTAGCTGAGCTGGGAAGCCATCCCAGCAGTAAGAGAGTAGGAGAGTGAAGCAAGGAAACAGAGGCAGGAGCCAGAATAGAGTGAGTTAATACACAGGGTTTCACGGGTGCCACAAGGACTCAATCCTTCTGGAGCCTGTCAGACTCCAACAAGCTTCACAGTCTCCCCACTCCAGAGGCACCGAGGCTGGGGCATTCAGCCACAGTGCCTGAGTGAGAGCTGCTTCCGAGGGCCTTAACTCTGAGGATGGAGCTGGGCCATGGGAGTCTGCAAGGCAGTGCCTGCTGAGGATATGCGGGCAGAGCCCAGGCAGCGTCTGCTCCAAGCTCCTCTCTTCAGCTGTCTTCCCTGTTTCAGGCATAGGAGCAGCTGGTGGCCAGGAGCCAAAGCAAGCACCAGGAAAACCCGATTCCAGTAAGAGCCAGCAGCCCCAAAAAGGAAATGGTACTAGGAACATGTGGTGATGTTTTGCTAGGAGCACTATTGTGGGCTCTGAAAAGGCTCCTGTGAGAGGATTTGCAATGCTTCTCAAACCATCCAGCAAGGAGCTTCCAGCTCAGCCCTGCGATGGTGTTCAGTGGGTAACAGGCATGACAGGGCCAAGGCCTCCTGGGACCTCGAACTAATTAAATGCAATCCCAACTCTCCTTCCTCCACTGCTGAAACACATCAGCCAGAGTCTTCTAAAAGCCCTAACTGCAGCCATATTCATCTTTTTAATTACTGTGTCTGGTTTACTTTATTTGTAATCATGGGAGCTTTTTACAGCATTTTCACATCTTGGTGCAAAGTGCGAAAGAATCATCAAGGGAAGGGGGAGGGGAAACGCTCACTCTGGCCAATTTCTGTGCTTTCTCTTGGTCACTGGAAAGGTATTTAAAACACTCAAAAATGGAAGGGAACGTAAGCTGGCTGAGCACTAAAGCTGGAGGGACCCTAGGACTGGATTTGAATGGAAAGAGAGGCAGCCAGAGTAGAATGTGGGGTAAGGACTGGAGTGTGTCATGACTTCTCCCTCCTAGGGCTTCCTTTCCAAAGAGGGTTATGGGCTGATAGCTCATAGCCTGGCCCCTCTCTTGGTATTGTCTTAGCCAAAGGGAGCGTCTGTATCCAAGGGTACCTCCCTCCCTATTGTAACTGAGTAAGACCCTATAGAGCCTTCCCAGAACAGACCCCCTCACCACTTGCCTCTTGTCTGTAGAAAAACATTAATCTCCTAGGCTTTCCCTGAGTTCCAAATAGTACATTTAAACAGAAAAGTGAGAAAATGCAGAAAGGAAAACAGTCAAGCAAGACAAAATAATAATAGTACAGCTATTACACAAAGTCAAGGACCTTGAATTTCTCCTCCAGGGCCACAGATAATCTTCTGAGCCAAGTCCTTCGAGCTGTTTGGCCGATACTGAAACTCCCGCCAAGTGGAAGAAGTTAACTGTATGCTGACCACCAGCATGGAGACCCCAGACTGGTTGGAACTGGAGGTTGATGATGCTGACACCACCAGCCAATCAGAAGAATGTCTATGAGCTGATCATGCAGCCCACCACCACACTCCCTTATCCTATGCTTTTTATTTATTTTATATTTTCTTGGCCATATCACATGACATGTGATATCTTAGTTTCCCAACCAGGGTTCAAACCCATGCGCCTTGCACTGAAAGCACAGAGTCTTAACCACTGGGCCACCAGGAAAGTCTCTCATCCTTTCAATGAAAACCTTTCCCTGAAAGCCTTCAGGGAGTTTGGGCCTTTAACCACTAGCTACCTGGACTCCTTGCTTGATGCCCTGCAATAAAAATGGCATTTTTCTTTCACTACAACCCAGGGTCAGTAGGTTGGCTTTACTGCATGTAAGCACACCCGAGTGACCCCCTTTCAATGACAGGTCTATGTGGGGTACAACCCCCTTCCACCATACATCTCTGAAGGACAGTCCCAACCCCAAAGCCCTCACCCTCTCACAAACATTGAGAGCACTCCCTAGATCTCCTATATGTAAACTGCAGCCAAAGAGTCTGTGTCTTGGGATACCCAACCTAAGGCAGCTGAACACCAGGGACATTGTCTGAAGTGGCAGAAGTGCTAAAGCCCTCTTCAGGTGTTTCTGGAAAGCACTGTATTGAGGAAAATATGCTAAGGGCAGAAAAGACACACCAAAGATTTCTGACAGGCCCTGGATCTCTGGCATCTCCCTATAAATTATCCCACAGTGATCACACAGCATTCTGAAAAATTAGCACATTCAGCATCATTGAAAATGTTCATACATAAAAATTGTTCAATTTATGCATTGTAAAATAAAGGACTAATACCATAAAGAGGATAACAGGACAAGTGAGCAACTGGGAAAGTATTTGCAATATATATGACAGCCAAACAGATAATTTTCTTAACATACAAAGAACTTTCAAAAATTAATAAGAAAAAGAGCAGCAATGAAAAACTTAGACAAAGAGAGTGAACTGAGTTTTCAGAAAAAACTAATGACAGAATGGCCTTTTCATCCATAGAAAAGATATCCAATCTTACTCCTAAGAAAACAAATGCAAATTAATACTAACCCAAGATGTCATTTTCACCCAAATGATGACTCAAGATCAAAAAGTTGAATACCCTGCTATGTTGGCATGTGTGTGGAGTAATAGGTATTCTCATAAAATTCTGGCAGGTATATAAATTGGTACAATCTCTTTGGAAGGCAAACTGGCAGTATGAAATATACCCAGTGACTCAATGAGAATTTGGCTCTTCTAAGGATTTATAAATCTAAAAATTGTGCAAAGATATACATACATGGTTGTTCATTTTAACATTGTTTATAGTCACAAAAAGACCAGAAATTACCAAATGCTCATCATTACATGCTAAAATAATACATTTATAGCAAACTTATCATAAAATACTCTTCAGCCTATCTCTGTCCTGCTTACCCTGCAAAAGATCAGTTCTAGGGGCCAACCAACCCTGAGGTCAGAGAGCTGACTGCCCAAGGGGTACATCAGGCCTGGCCCACTACCCTAGGGCCTCCCCAGGCCCCCAACTTCTTTCCTGTTCAGTTCAGATGCTCAGTCATGTCTGACTCTTTGCAACCCCATGAACCACAGCACACCAGGCCTCCCTGTCCATCACCAACTCCCAGAGTTAACCCAAACCCATGTCCATTGAGTCGGTGATGCCATCCAACCATCTCATCCTCTGTCGTCCCCTTCTCTTTCCACCTTCAATCTTTCCCAGCATCAGGGTCTTTTCAAATGAGTCAACTCTTTGCATCAGGTGGCCAAAGTATTGGAGTTTCAGCTTCAACATCAGTCCTTTCAATGAACACCCAGGACTGATCTCCTTTAGGATGGACTGTTTGGATCTCCTTGCAGTCCAAGGGACTCTCAAGAGTCTTCTCCAACACCACAGTTCAAAAGCATCAGTTCTTCGGCGCTCAGCTTACTTTATAGTCCAACTCTCACATCCAAACATGACCACAGGAAAAACCATAGCCTTGACTAGACAGACCTTTGTTGACAAAGTAATGTCTCTGCTTTATAATATGCTGTCTAGGTCATAATGAGTTTGATCAACTTTACCATCCTTCTGGGCAGCAGAGCTGAATTAAAAGCTCTTCTCAATTCACTTAGCTCCTTATGATAAACAATGGATCTGAAAACACATCATATCACCATTTGTATTTTAACAGATATAATTGGCTGTTCTGACTTAGTGTCTCACTTTTAAAAATTATTCATAATGTAAGTATAAGTTATATTTAATTTTTGTATGTTCAAACCAACCCAAAGGATTTTCCTCAGTAATCTTTCACTGGGAAGTTTCTTAAATAGTTTTCAGTCATAGCATGATTTAAGAGCAAATCTTCCCTAGGTTCATCCTATTTGTTATGGTCTTGAGCATCTTTATGCAGAAAAGTTCTAAGGGTTTTATATAATCTATATCAGCCATAAATTTCTGTATTAAGGGAGCAAGAATCTTTGAAGCAAAACTCTCTTAAAATATTCTGCAAGAGACTAATTCCTTAAAAACTGAACAGAGAAACAAACCAGAACTTGGAAAGTCAAAAGCCTCAGAAATGTTCACCTGCCTCTTCTCGGCAGGAGTGACAATTTTTTAAAAGCCCCTGGATGTTCTTTAGAGACAAAATTACAATGGTGGAAAAGAGATAAACACATCCATCCACTGCTTGTTCACTAAAGCCTGCTGTCCTTCCCACACGGAGGCCAAGCTGTCTATTTCATGGCAGGTGTCATTTACACAGACATGTTTTTCCAATTCTGTGCTACACAGACTGTACAGTACTTGGTAGAAAAATTTCCAAAGTACATAAACTCAGACTCACACACCCGGATTTCAAATTCCCGTAAACCTGGATTAGCACACACCGCTCACAGACTCAACTGCCCAGATAAATCCTTTGGATGTTGCCACAAAGGATTGAAGAAGAGATGAATCGTACCGGGTCTTGTCAATTCATTTCAAATGTCAAAGTGACATGAGGAGGCATGGGGTTATTTCTTTATTGGTGCAGCTCTTGAGATAAGATGGGGGAAGGAAAACCCCACGTTTTGGAGCGAGGAACACCCACCTCTCATGTTACACAAATAAACTATTCACCATCAAGCACTAGGATTTGAAAGGATTTCTGACCACGCAATGCATTCTCCTCTCTGGACTGTAACCTGCATATTGTTGTTAATTGCTACAGCTAGCTGCAGGAGAGAAGGCTTGCTTCGAGTTCAGATGGCAACTCCTCCACAGGCTCTTTTGGCAGCTTAGCAGTGAGTGAGTGTTCTTGGCAAGAGGACTTTCTTAGCTGCGCTTTGATTAATAACTTGCTCTGCCCATCCTCCTTCTCTTCCCTCGATCCCTCCCCCCGCTTCTCCCAGCCCATTTTCCCACAAAGCCTTCGCTCCCTTCAATCCCAGGCCAGGAATCTGCTGCAAGGCCTGGAAGCTGAGTGGGAGGCAGGGCTGGTACTTAAGCCACAGCAAATGAAGTGAGTGCTGGGCAGCTGGTGGGACGCCTGCTTCTGCCTTCTTGCGCTGATGGATCGTGGGAAGCTGTGCCAGGAACTGGTGGGGACAGCCCGTTTTATTAGGAGTCAAGGCTGTGATGAGGAGCCCTTCCAAGGCGTCTTTCACATGTCCTTGCCACTCCTCCAATATACTGGGATTAACTCTAAGTAAAGCACACGGTGCTGGAAACAGCCTGAAAATGGTATCCTGCACACGTGGCCCTGAAATGTTGGTCCTGCTTTGGCAACCACAGAGCTAAGCAAATGTGCAGCCACTAGCTTGCCTCCCCTTCTTGGAGTGGGGGCACACCTTCTAGGAAGCAGCTTTATAGAATGGTGTCCCAGCCTGGGATGCCAGAGTACTGACTTGGCTCCTGTTCTCTAAAACCAACACCTTTCTCTAGGGCAGAGCCCCCTCCTCAGCACACCCCCTTACTCCCTGCCAGGACTGCTGCAGGGCCTGTGACCTGAACAGCTGCCCAAGGTCCTGGGCTCGGCAGGACTCTCCACGTGGTTCCTGCCTTGTGACTGCTATCTTAGAATTCCCACTACTTCTTGAACAGGAAGCTCTGAATTTTCATTTTGTACCAGGCCCTGCAAATGAGGTAGCCAGTCCTGCTCCTGCCTTTTGGATTCTGCAACCTCTGCTGAAACACCTTCTGCGTTTGTTCTTTAGAGATGAGGGCTCTGGAGCCAGCAGGGTTCTTACAACCTCACTGTGATGGGTTTCTTTATCGCAAAGCCCCCTTTGGCAATATTTGGAAACACTGAAGAAATTAATACTTTCTGTATGATAAGTACATTCCAGATCCTGTTCTGAGCGTTTTATGTGCATTTTACCATATAATCCTCAGGAAAGCATCATTGCCCCAGGCACCATCATTACCCCCATTTTAAAGATGAGGAAATGGACTCTCAGAGAGTTCAAGTAATTTGCCTCAAATCAAACTCAGATGCTGTTAACTCTAAAGCATGCAGTTTTAGCCACTAAACCATATAGTTTAACTATAAAAGGAAAATATGTTCTTCATTTCATTGGCAGTAAGATTCATGACTGATATGTTGACTGAGATGAGGACTGATTGGAAAGCAAAAAGCAATAGGAAAAAAAAGTTTTTCTTTCCCCACTGAGGACATAGGAGAATATAAATTGATATTCTTTAATGATTTTTTTCCTGTTCACTTGGGTCAAGGCATTACTGTCAAGGTTCTTAGCTAGGATAACTGAGTACTTTGGTTCTAGAACTGTGGGATTCATGACCACAAAATGGCTCCCAGACCCCACAATTCTATGTCTTCTCAAGTGCATTTAGCAGACCAAGGATATGCCCAGAATATAGCATCAGGCAATTTTCTATGATAATAACCATCATCTAATAAAAATCAAAGCCAATATTTATTAACTGATATGAGCCAGTCATCTGCATATCTGAGGTTACTGATATTTCTCCCGGCAATCTTGATTCCAGCTTGTGCTTCTTCCAGCCCAGCGTTTCTCATGATGTACTCTGCATAGAAGTTAAATAAGCAGGGTGAAAATATACAGCCTTGACATACTCCTTTTCCTCTTTGGAACCAGTCTGTTGTTCCATGTCCAGTTTTAACTGTTGCTTCCTGACCTGCATATCAGTTTCTCAAGAGGCAGGTCAGGTGGTCTGGTATTCCCATCTCTTTCAGAATTTTCCACAGTTTATTGTCATCCACACAGTCAAAGGCTTTGGCATAGTCAATAAAGCAGAAGTAGATGTTTTTCTGGAACCCTCTTGCTTTTTCCATGATCCAGCGGATGTTGGCAATTTGATCTCTGGTTCCTCTGCCTTTTCTAAAACCAGCTTGAATATCTGGAAGTTCATGGTTCACATATTGCTGAATCCTGGCTTGGAGAATTTTGAGCATTACTTTACTAGCATGTGAGATGAATGCAATTATGCGGTAGTTTGAGCATTCTTTGGCATTGCCTTTCTTTGGGATTGGAATGAAAACTGACCTTTTCCAGTCCTGTGGCCACTGCTGAGTTTTCCAAATTTGCTGGCATATTGAGTGCAGCACTTTCACAGCATCATCTTTCAGGATTTGAAATAGCTCCACTGGAATTCCATCACCTCCACTAGCTTTGTTCACAGTGATGCTTTCTAAGGCCCACTTGACTTCACATTCCAGGATGTCTGGCTCTAGGTGAGTGATCATATCATCATGATTAACTTGGTCGTGAAGTTCTTTTTGTACACCTCTTCTGTATATTCTTGCCATCTCTTCTTAATATCTTCTGCTTCTGTTAGGTCCATACCATTTCTGTCCTTTATCGAGCCCATCTTTGCATGAAATGTTCCCTTGGTATCTCTAATTTTCTTGAGGAGATCTCTAGTCTTTTCCATTCTGTTGTTTTTCTCTATTTCTTTGCATTGATTGCTAAGGAAGGCTTTCTTATCTCTTCTTGCTGTTCTTTGGAACTCTGCATTCAGATGCTTATATCTTTCCTTTTCTCCTTTGCTTTTCGCCTCTCTTCTTTTCACAGCTATTTGTAAGGCCTCCCCAGACAGCCATTTTGCTTTTTTGCATTTCTTTTCCATGGGAATGGTCTTGATCCCTGTCTCCTGGACAATGTCATGAACCTCAGTCCATAGTTTATCAGGCATTCTATCTATCAGATCTAGGCCCTTAAATCTATTTCTCACTTCCATTGTATACTCATTAGGGATTTGATTTAGGTCATACCTGAATAGTCTAGTGGTTTTCCCTACTTTTTTCAACTTAAGTCTGAATTTGGCAATAAGGAATTCATGATCTGAGCCATAGTCAGCTCCCAGTCTTGGTTTTGCTCACTGTATAGAGCTTCTCCATCTTTGGCTGCAAAGAATATAATCAATCTGATTTCGGTGTTGACCATCTGGTGATGTCCATGTGTAGAGTCTTCTCTTGTGCTGTTAGAAAAGGGTGTTTGTTATGACCAGTGCGTTCTCTTGGCAAAACTCTATTAGCCTTTGTCCTGCTTTATTCCATATTCCAGGGCCAAATTTGCCTGTTACTCCAGGTGTTTCTTGACTTGCTACTTTTGCATTCCAGTCTCCTATAATGAAAAGGATATCTTTTTTGGATGTTAGTTCTAAAAGGTCTTGTAGGTCTTCATAGAACCGTTCAACAGTAACCTCAGATCACGCAGATGACACCACCCTTATGGCAGAAAGTAAAGAGGAACTAAAAGCCTCTTGATGAAAGTGAAAGAGGAGAGTGAAAAAGTTGGCTTAAAGCTCAACATTCAGAAAACGAAGATCACGGCATCCGGTCACATCACTTCATGGGAAATAGATGGGGAAACAGTGGAAACAGTGTCAGACTTTATTTTTGGGGGCTCCAAAATCACTGTAGATGGTGACCACAGCCATGAAATTAAAAGACGCTTACTCCTTGGAAGGAAAGTTATGACCAACCTAGATAGCATATACAAAAGCAGAGACATTACTTTGCCAGTAAAGGTCCATCTAGTCAGGGCTATGGTTTTTCCAGTGGTCATGTATGAATGTGAGAGTTGGACTGTGAAGAAAGCTGAGTGCCAAAGAATTGATGCTTTTGAACTGTGGAGGTGGAGAAGAGTCTTGAGAGTCCCTTGGACTGCAAGAAGATCCAACCAGTCCGTTCTGAAGGAGATCAGTCCTGAGTGTTCTTTGGAGGGAATGATGCTAAAGCTGAAACTCCAGTATTTTAGCCACCTCATGTGAATAGTTGACTCCTTGGAAAAGACTCTGATGCTGGGAGGGGTTGGGGGCAGGAAGGAAAGGGGACGACAGAGGATGAGATGGCTGGATGGCATCACTGACTCAGTGGATGTGAGTCTCAGTGAGCTCCAGGAGTTGGTGATGGACAGGGAGGCCTGCTGTGCTGCAATTCATGGGGTCGCAAAGAGTCGGACTCGACTGAGTGACTGAACTGAAATGAACTGAACTGAGTTTATATATACAGTTTATATATACATATATATATTCAGTTTATATATACAAATTCATTTAATCCTCACAACAACCATACAAAGTAAGCATGATTCCTATACATTTAAAGATGAGGAAACAGGCCCAGAGAGACAAAGTAATTTGTTGAGGCCACTATAAATAAGGGTCTTCCAGGTGGTAAAGAATCTGCTTATAATGCAGGAGACCCAGATTCAATACCTGGGTTGGGATGATCCCCTGGAGAAGGAAATGACAACTCAATTCAGTATTCTTGTCTGGAAAATCCCATGTGACAGAGGAGCCTGGTGGGCTACAGTCCATAGGGTTGCAAAGACTCGGACACAGCTGAATGACTAACACTGGTGGCTTAGTGGTGAAGAATCTACCTGACAGTACAGGAGACCCAGGTTCAATCCCTGGGTTAGGAAGATCCCTGAAGAAGAGAATGGCAACACAGTCCAGCATTCTTGCCTGGGAAATCCCATGGACAGAGGACCCTAGCAGGCTATAGCCCATGGGGTTGCAAAAGGGTCACACACGACTTAGTGACTAACAGCAGCAACACTATAAATAAGCTGGAAACTCTTACAGCCAAGATTTAAACCAAGCAGTCTACAGCAAAGAGTTCACTTGTAACCTGGACCCTACAGGAAAGCTGTCCTCTGTCAAAGGCACTGCTCTGAGGACAGAAATCTGGAAAAATTAATAATCAAGCAGATTAATAATCACAGCAGTGCGATTTCCTGACCCTGGAACCACAGTGCCCTTTCTCTCCTGACCTCCCCTTCCTTAACTACCATTGAATGAATGGGGTTCACCAGGAACAGAACTTCTCAGAACAGCACAGTCGGCACCAGGTCCGAAGTGGATCTGCATTAATCTTTCTTCCTCCATTTCCTAACTGGACCTATGAGGGAGTGATAACTAGTCGATCTAAGGGAACCTAGTTCTTGACACTAATTTCTTGTAAAACCACTCACCTCGGGATAAAATTCATAAGTGAACAGAGACGACATCTCATGAAGCCTGATGCTTCTATTTGATTTCTGGGCAGTCCCACTGAGAGAATGGTACCATTATCTCCACTCTAGAGATGAAGAAGTTGGGGATCAGGAAGGTTAGTAACTTGTCCCAAGTCCCACTGCAAGTAAAAGATGGAGCTAGGGGTTCCAATCCCAACCCCCTGAAGTAAAACCCAGGCTCTAAGCCCCGAGTTGTGCAATCTCCCCCAACACCGCATTGTAGTCTAGCACCAGCCACCCTCTCATGAAGAACTGTTCATCATCTCTCAGCAGGAACTGGGCTCACACAGCATGTACAGCCGCCAACCCTCCAGGCCACCGTTTGCTAATCAATACCAGCTACTCACAGAGCATCTCTTACCCCTGAAAAGATTCTTCATGAACCTTTTCCCCTTAAGACTGTATAATGTGTGTGTTGGGTGTGTGTGCGCGCACTAAGTCGCTCAGTCATGTCTGACTTTTTGCATTCCCGTGGACTGTAGCCCACCAGGCTTCTCTGTCCACAGAATTCTCCAGGCAGGAATACTGGAATGGGCTGCCATGCCCTTCTCCACAGGATCTTCCTGACCCAGGGATCGAACCCACATCTCTTATGGCTCCTGCATTGGCAGACAGGTTCTTTACCACTAGTGCCACCTGGGAAGCCCACAACTAATTCAGCATCGTTTCAATAGGAAAGTTTCCCGTTTACAGAATATAGTCATAACAACTTACCTTCTACCAAATCTGTTAATCTTTTTTCTTCCTGTCATCCCTCTGATTCTGTGACTGTGGGAACTGAGTTAAACTTTAGAATGAGCATCACACCAGATGTTAACTTTGCAGCCATAGAAGTGACTCTGAATCAAAGACAAGTAGAAAAAGAGAGCTTTCCTCCCTGCTTCTGTTCACACAGCACCATGACACAGATGCAAACACCGATGCATGCACACACACATACACATATTCATGCAGGCAAATCCTCAAAGTCCACACACCGGCACCGACATGTGCACGCTTACACATGTATGCACACCAAGGTCTGCATATACAAACATACATGTACACACACACACACACAAGCTGTTCACTCCCTGGGATACACCAGGTGGATGGAGGGGTTCCTAGAAAGCAGGTTGTTCAAGTTAACAGCGTTCAGTTCTCAGAAACCACTTCTTTTCTCTCCTCTCAGACACTTCCTCTCCTGGCTGGAAGCCTGCCTCAGAGACCTACCTGGTGCATTTTTGAAAACAAAGGCTACAGTCACTTTCCAACAATCACAGCAATGTGATTCTACATTGTAAACAGAACTTTTGTTGAGCAATACTTTTCTATTGGTTAACAACTTCTTTCAGATATGTTTCCCATTTTAATCTAGACATGCAATTGAGATATGTTTCCAGTTTTAATCTAGACATGCAATTGTAAAAATCAAGAATTGTTACTTGGAAAAGGATTCGCCATGCTTTGAAAGGGTCGCAGCACATAAAATGACAACAGGGATAAAAATTTAACTCCATTCTTGGTTTTTCAGGATTACCCTTATCTAAGCATTACATTCTGGGGGACAATCACTACTGGACCCACAGGTTATTAAAACTTAAAATTCTTCTGAATAAACAAAAATTATGAATAGAGAAATGTTTGATTTGAAATCAAAGTGAAAATGTACTGAGTGGAATTAAGTGCTTTAAAAAAAAAAGAGAGAAAAGTTAAAGTTACTTCAGAAGACACTCAGAAATTCTAAAGACAAACTCAAGAAAGAAAAACATATGTAGTCCATAGCCCTCCAAAAGCGGGGCAGCCCCTAGGGTCCTTTCCTAAGAGTTGCAGTCTTGAAGCTACCTCCATTCTCAACATCCAAATCTTTTTCTTTCTATGCTGCCAGCTGGCCCCAGGGTCATCAAGCCGTGCTAAATATAGGCCAGTCTTCTTTTTTTTTTTTTCTTTGCTGGGGAAAGAGACTGTATTCAAGTCCAGATGAAAGCAAAGCAAACGACTACTTTCCCTGGAAAGCATATGTTTATATAATGCCTAATTTTGCAAGAACTAGGCAGGGTAAAATTCAGTTTATTAAAACATCAATTTAGCAAACTTGCAAGTGCAGTGATATTTATTCCTACTGAACTTGAAATTATCTTGGATGGTAAAAGAGATCTTTAATTATGTATAGACACTAGACAACAGAATAAGCATCTGTTTTTTGGGGGTTTTTTTGTTGTGTTTTTTTTAATTTCCTAGCTCAGGAAAATGACAGGTTAGGTGTTCAATGTTCCTGAAGTCTTCATTTTCTTTCCATCAAGTTCTGGAGTAAGTAAAATTTTTATTCTAGCCTTTAAAAAATTGCACTATATGAGGTATATAGATTTACAGTTGGCCTGATGTTCTTCCATTGGATTCAAGAGGATACTAGGAACTCACAAGTAAAGATTTCTCCAATTTTCCATGGCATCCAACTTTACATCTGGAATCAGCCAGAAAGGAATCACTGTACATGTGTGAAGTGCTGGTGAGCTTGCCCAAGACAGTTACACAGAGCCTTTCATAACTCTGCAATCCAAGCATAATTACTCTCTTTCTGGACCCAACCACAATGATGGAGTTAGCAAAGTCATATAACAACAAGAAAATCAAGGGTTTGAGAGGTGAGTCAATTTGACCAAAGTTTCATGACTCATAAATGGAGAAACTGGGACGAGAATTCACACTTTCCAGCTCGGTCCTTTTTGACCATGCCCACCATCTGATTCCAATTTTCCAATGATGTCTGGTGGCCATAGGTCTGTATGAATGAGAGATTTCTTAACAAAGAACTTCCATGGTGCTGCTGGAGAGTTATTCTAAGAAGTTCCTTCTGAGAGGCTGAGTACACCCCCAAGCCCCTTCCTTACCCAGCTTCAAACAGCATGTGGTCCAGTCATATAGGAATTGCCTCTGATTTTCCTCTCCCCTGCCAGCCCCAGGAGAGCAGTGTGACCACCCGGAGTGCCACATGAAAAAGGTGTCTTTGGCCGATTATTTAAGACCAATGAGCAGAAGTGCCAGGTGTACCAACCAGCACATGAGTGCAGGAGATTGGAGTATGACCTGAGAATTAATTTGTGGCTTTGCTTTTCATGGGGTGTTTGTGACCTGAATATACACATTTTCTGACCAGCCTGGCCCCTATTCCTGAATACTTAGACTGCATGTTATTATAACTTCAGCTGATTGGAACTCCCTTCGGAGTATGAATCCTTTTATTTTTCTTTTGAAGGAAGGTGGGTGGGGGAGAGAGGGAGCCCAATGCGTAAATCATATTCAACCCTAGAACTCCACCGCCTGTAGCAGACTCTTTATTAGGCCTGGCAGAGGATTCAAACTGGAAGCTGTCACAGGTGATGGACGCCTCCCCCACAGAAGTGTTTTCTTGGGCAAGCTCTGAAGTCAGTAGCACACACTACTAGGCAGCTCCACACAGAGCACTTGGTCCCCTGTACATGACGGGCACCCCTGCCAGAGGACACCCACCACTTACCTGCCTGTCTGAGCAGTTGCCTGAGCCTGTTCCCCTGACCTCTTGTCTCACATGCCTAGGACAAGGCTTGAATATATTTTCTGATGAGGGTTGCAACACAGAGTGGCAAGTTTCAGATTCAGAAAAAATGGGCCATCTTCTCTTTGGGGTAACCTAGCCATAGAACAAGATTGTAAAGGAGCATCTGCTAAGCAAGGCGGATCACTGAAATACAATACAAATATACAGACATGACAGTTTTGCTGATAAGAGAACCACCACAGTGAGTTTTTAGTCTTCCCAGCACTGCTCATTTGCAAATAAGCTGACCCTTTAGTATTCAACAGCATCAAAAAGGGGAGGTGCTTTGCCCTCTCTCTTCCCAGATGCCCCACGCCCAGCACAAAGGTAAATAGGATTGACAGTGCCGTTGGCCAAACGGACAGATTTCTCTCCTAATCCCAAAAGCAGGGAGTGCATGACCTGGAGACTAGTTTTCTCCTTTATGGAAATGCTCTCTCCTTTAGCTGCTTCCTGAAAAATGGTCTCTTTAGAGCATCTCTGTTCTTCTGCCCCATGCTCCCCGCTCCACACGCCCCCATCCCTGCATGGAGTTTCTACTGCTTCTGATCTCTTTTCGATTAGCTCACCCCTTTGCATGTTTGGATCTCTTGTCTGTCTACAGTCTTCTTGAATTGATGAAAAGGCAAAGGTAAGGCAATACATTCTTTGATTTTCTTCTCCTACAGGTGGAAGATGAATTCTAAGTTTATTTTTTGTAGAAGGGGCTTACTTCCTCCTAGATTTCATTTTCATGATGCTAAGAAGGCAATTGTGCAAGAGTGAGCCTTGCAAGAACTACAACTGCAGCCATGCATCAGACGTGAGCAACTCTCTGGCTGTGTTGAGAGTTGGTGCATTTAACAAAGAGAAGTATCTTTTCCCAGGCACCTCTTTTCTTTACTTTAAAACCTGAAACTTCAACAAGAAACAAGATTATTGTTATTTTATTATTAGTTTATGTTTGCTTATTTATATCTGCTTTGTTCCAGGATAGATTTAAGGCAGCATCATGTATGAATATATGATCTATGTGCAGGAGCAGTCCCATTTAATTTTCTTATTAAATCCACTTGTTAATGACTGATATGTTAATGATTTGATTAATCCATGGGGTCTGATGCATTTCCATCATCATTTACATTTCATCAAGACATGTTTTCAAGGAGATACTTGATGTTCTTCTTGAAATGTTCCATTTCTCATCGTAGGGAACTTTTATTTTCCATAAGCAAAAACACCCTGAATCTTGGAAGTCTGACTGATGAGAAACTGAAAGCTAAGTGTGGTGAGGTTAAGTAATCTCACCAGGCATTCACGAACTCTGGAGGAGCCAGCTTTTTCTTATATCTGTGCTTTTGTAATTAGGTACACTTCTCTATGTGGGCTTCCCTGATAGCTCAGCTGGTAAAGAATCCACCCACAATGCAGGAGACCTGGGTTTGATCCCTGAGTTGGGAAGATCCCCTGGAGAAAGGAAAGGCTAGCCACTCCAGTATTCTGGCCTGAGAATTACATGGACTGTATAGTCCATGGGGTCACAAAGAATCGGACACGACTGAGCAACTTTCACTTTCACTTTACACTTCTCTACGAGATACGTAAGTCCAGACAATTTCTAAAGAAAATTCTATTATTGAACAATAGCCAAGTACCCCCAGCACACAGAGAACATGCTCTGAAAGCCTCAGACCCCAGGCAAAGGGCCTGCTCTGCACCGGAGCGCTGGTATGCCCATGTGTGTCCTTCTGCTGAACTGCACAGTCAGAACATGACCTGCTGGGCCTTTTGGTAGGTACAAGTCAAGTTAAATTCATGTGAAATAGAGAGGTTGGGCCACAGCTGTTTTATTTGAGATTATTTAACACAGAACATCAGAAAATTTGGAATGCATGATTAGAAAGTTGTTTTTGCTTTCATTTTCAATTCTTTCTGTATTAATAGATTTGAACCCCCTTTCACTCCTGCTGAGTTCCACCGTCACCTGAGAGTCAGCCTCGGGATAAGACTGGGCAGGCAGCAGCAGCCAGCAGCACTGAGATCTACCTTCACCTTCACTTTCTATCAAGTGATGCTCCTGGAACATGTGAAGTAGTCATACAAAGCTATCTTTAAAAATAAAGGTATTCTGGACTTCCTCGGTGGTCCGCTGGTTATAAGACTCCACACTGCCACTGTGGGCAGCATGAGTTTGATTCCTGGTCTGGGAACCAATACCCTGCATGCCAAGAAGAGGGGTCAAAAGAAAAAAAAAAAAGAAGAAGAAGTGCACTCAAGCATTTTTTTAAATCAATTTAAAGAAAAATTAAATACATAATTGTGTAACTGATACATTAATGATTACATTTCGGGTAAGAGGGGAAAAAAGGGAAACAGCCTTCAGTGAAAGACAAGCAGCTGTTGTCTTGAGAAAAACATTGGTGTTCACCCCTGAAGAGCTGAGTCTGAAGCCACAGGAGGTGAGGAATGTGTAGTGACTGGTGTACCCACCACTCAGCTGGATATGATAGAAATACTAACTTAATTCACAGATTTTTGGTTAAGGGTCAAGTGACAATTGGTAAGGGAAAGCCTGTTACAAATTGAAAGTATTGTGTGTGTTATTGCTCAGTTGCATCTGACTCTTTGCGACCCTATGGACTGTAGCCCATCAGGGAAGCCCGCCAGGCTCCTGTTCATGCAACTCTCCAGGCAAGAATACTGGAGTAGGGTGCCATTCCCTTCTCTGGGGATCTCCCTGCCCAGGAATCAAGCCAGAATCTCCCACACTGCAGGCAAGATTCTTTACCTTTTGAGCCCCCAGGGAAGCCCTGTAAAGCATTATCCCCATGCTAAGGGGTGATCATAATAAACAAGTGATGAGAGAAGGATAAGAGAGGATAAAAGGAAGTTACACTGAGGGAGACTGGCTCATTAGCAAGAAAGAAAATCCTGCCGTGGCTAGAGCTACATGGGCCTGGTGCTTGGAAAGGCAGAAGCACCCTGAGTTGTGATTCATTCTGCACAAGGGTAGGGGAGCCACAGGAATTAAAAAAAATCAAAACCAAACAAAAATTATTTCAGGAATTCCCTGGTGGTCCAGTGGTGAAGACCCCATGCTTTCACTGCCGGTTGGGGAACTAAGATCCCATAAGTCACACACGTTGCAGCCAAAAAAAAAACAACAACAAAAATTGCTTCCATGTGAAGACGCACCAGGAGAGAAAAGATGATAGAACTCAAGTCTGAGTGCAAATGTCCAAAGGGTAAATACGACACACAAAACAGGATTTGCGCCCGCTCGTTCCCCACACGCCTGCTCTGGCCCGTCCACATGTGGTTGGTTACACCTTGATAAGGCCTAGCACCACCAGCAGCCAGGCAGTTTGGGTCAATTCTACATCCAGCTGCCGAGTGAGCAGCTCAAGCTGTCCCAGATGGAAGGGCACAGAACAGCAGAGTGACCCATGAGGACACAACACTACTGGCTTCCCTTGGCACTTAGTGTTCATCAGCCAGAATGGTGCCCAACAGAGTGGGTGCCTGCAAGCATGCGTGAAGTGAATGAGATGGGACTTTCCTGGAGGCACAGTAGATAAGAATCTGGCCAAAAGTGCAGGGGACCCAGGCTCTATCTCTGGTCCAGGAAGATTCCACCTGCCACAGAGCAATTGGAGCCCCCATTCCACAACTACTGAAGGCCACGTGCCTAGAGTCTGTGCTCCTCAATGAGAGAAGCCCCCGCCATGGGAAGGCTGTGTACCGCAACTAGAGAGCGGCCCTGACTCTCTGCAACTAGGGAAAGCCCGCAGGAAACAGTGAAGACTCAGAGCAGTCACAAATCAAAAATAAATAAAAATATGAGTGAGAGGAAGAAGAAAGGGAGGAGGAAAGGCGAGAGGAGCAGGGAAAGGGAGGGAGATAAACATCCAGCTTTCTAGGCAGAGAACTCAAAGAGCTCAGGTGTTGGAGTCCAGGGCTGAGCATTCCTCCCAGGCCCCCTCCTCCTCTCCCTAGAAGGGACAGCATTCTTCCTGTGCCTCACAGTCCACAGCAACTGAACTTCATTTCACCTTGACCACTGACTAGTGTGTGACACTGAGCACACACTTCCTAACTTCTCCACCTGTCAGTTTCACGGGCGCTATGGCAATGACCACGTCGGCTTCACAGTCATCTCCAATATTACACGAAATAAAGTATGTGTACGTGGTGGACAGGCCAGAACTGTAGCTCTCATTATTACTGCTGTTGTTGTTGGGATTACCTAGACTCTACAAAAAGGCAGAGAAATTATTTTGATTCTGTTAAAGGTGTGACATGATATGAGTCTCCATTTCATAAACAGATTCTTATACTTTGCTTCCTAATTAGACTGTATCTGCCATGTCTATAATTTCTGTGTAATTAAATTGAAATTAAATGTCAATTTACTTTGAATTACAGGGTAATTCTATGTATACATGCCATGCAATCTGCATTTTGTTAGAAGATGACAACCAAAAATATCCTGACAGTCCCTCTGTAATTACACAGTGATCTGATTAAGATCAGCCTGACAAAATACCTGCCAAGACCTGAAGGAGAAAATCCACGAGTGGGTAAGGGGGTCGGCAGAGGTGAGGTGCAGGGGGGTATGGGAGAGTATGAGCTCACTTGTGACCTCACCATTCCCTAGGGACCCATGAAATCCTGAATCAATGACAATCACTTCTGCAGGCAGTGGAGGTGATCTTTCAAAAGAAAAAAAATCTTGATTACAGAACATGCTAGCAGATACTGCTTCCTCTTTACTCCAACCCAGCTGTTTTAATTAGGTGGCTATCTGGAAGTCTTGAATCCCTCTGCCTCAAAGACAGTGATAAATGCAAAGAGAATATTCAAACATCATCCAGGAATTTAATTTTTCTGTCATATACAAAATGGCTTCCATCCTCTGATTTAAAAAAAAAAATAGAAAGACTGTATATTCTATTCTTTTATAATGAACCAGCATGTTGATGTTTATGTCACTCCTGAACACCAATGGGAACAAAAAAGATGAGGGAAGGAGGGCACCAGGGCCGGAGAGCCAGGTCAGGAGCCTGCAGAGGTGCCCTGCCAGGGCCCTAGGCTCCAGCCTGCCGAGATGCTCACAGCGTGCAGCACAGAAATGCAAACACAGCCACCTGTGCTCCCCGCCCCGGGGTCTCCTTCCCCAGATCCACTCCATGCCCAAATAAGTCTCGGCTCCTCTGCCTCCCTTTCCTTGGCTTTGCCCCTGAATACCGTCCTCACCCAAATGTGGCTTATCTCTGACAGTTCACCAAGCTCTACCCTGGCACTCCTTTGAGATGAGGACTGGGTACTTCCCATTCATTCAGCAAAAGGCTCCTTTTCTACTCAGGAGGCCCCAGACATTCTTCTGGTTGAGTCTGCAGGACCCCTAGCATCAGTCCTCAGGGATGGGGTGAGAGATCCATTCCCAGAGCTACAGGCCAGCAGTACCCCAGACAGGAAAGGCAGGTCACAGGACCCCAAGTCACCCCTACTCTGCAGCAGCAGGAACTACAAACAGCATAAAATCCAGAGTCATGAGTTCCAGAATGGGCTCTGCTTCTTACTAGCTATGACCCAGAGCCAAGACATTTAACACTCATGAGCCTCAGTTCTCCCATATACAAATGGAAATTAACATAAATTGTCCTGACTATCGTAGAGGGTTGTAGGAAGAACAAATTAGCTAATGTAGATGAAAATTTTGGAAAGAGTAAAGACCTGTCCAGGCCTTTACTTCTCACTCTCAGGCCCTACACAGTGCCACAGGACTTTAACTCACACTCTCCCAGCTTAAGTTCAGTGGGAAAAAGCACATTCCAGAAGCTCTCCTGCCAGTTCTAGGACTCACTCTGCTTTGGTTAGCTGTGTCCTGTGTCCTCACAAACCACCACGGCCACGGGGCTTTGGGGCACTGGCGCCGGTGCCGGCACCTCATCATCTGAGTTACAGAGATGGAGCAGGAAGAGGATGGCTCTCCAGAGACTGGGAAAGAAAGTAGGGAAGTTCAGCAGGGTGGTCACACACACCCACTCAGAAGTCACGGAACCTGTGGTTAGACCAGAGCTTACAGCATGGAGTAAGCAGAAAAGCAAAGGTGAGGAGCACTCCAGGTAAGGATGACAGAGCAGGACTGATTGAAAACAGCAGAGAACACAAGGAAACGGAGATAAGCCAGTGTGTCCTGACTTGGTACCACTTTGCCACTCTGGAACTGGACACTTTTCTTCCAGAAAAAGCAGTAAGAGCAGCCATTGATTGATACAAAGAGTACCATGTGGTAGAATGAGCTTTCAAATCCAGGTTTCCTGTGTTGCAGGCAGATTCTTTACCATCTGAGCTACCAGGGAAGCCCTTCCAATGTGGGGCTAGGGGTTCTGGAACTCAGGACTCTGGATTTCATGCCGTTTGTAGTTCTTGCTGCTGCAGGGAGGGCATAACTTGGGGTCCTGTGACCTGCTTTTTCTGTCTGGGGTACTGCTGGCCGGGTAGCTCTGAGGATGGATCTCTCACCCCATTCTCTGAGGACTGCTTTCATATCCAGACACAGGACCCGTCTCTGTATTGCTAACCCACTCTGAGCACTCATGCAGCACCACCATCAGAGTGTTTTTGAGGCCCTCCCATTTGCCACCTGACTCCTACTAACACATCTCACTTCCCACCATCATGTTCCCTGGCTTCCCTTTAAATCAAATGCTAATGCCCATCCCTTGACTGGCTGCTGTAAGGGCAGCATTTAGCCAGCTGTACACCAGCCCGCTGGCCAAGGACATCAGCAATGTGAAACGGATTCTGATACATCTGCCTGCAAACATTTTAAGGTCACTGTGCTTGTCACATGTGCCTCTTGTGTTCTGCATATTTCAGAATTTTGCATAATGGGCAACGTGGAAAAGTCAACATTTTCTTTTCTTGTTTGCCAAATTCCAAGGAAGGTCTAAAATGTACAACATTTCTGTGGAAAAGAAATTGTTTGAGCTGAGTATCTTTTCCAATGAAGCTGAATATGGCTCAAAATGTAAAGTTATCTATCATCTGTGATTGCCTTCTCTGTCTAGTTGGTCACTTTGGAGTTAAAGAGAACCCAAGTGGATCTCGAGGACTTCGGCTCTGCTCATTATGAGCTTGGCAATTCCTGTGAACTCGGCATGGTTCTCCTCATCCAGAAGGTCAACTCAGCTGTTCACAAACCACTAGCACTACGTATTTGTCCTTGACTTCATATTTTCCTTTTTGTCTGCCTAATTTCTACTCTGACATGGAAATTTAAAATTCATAGGATATATAAAGGGATGCATTGCAAAGAAATTACCCCCAAACCTCCTGCCCAGAGTCTGTCACAAGTTAATACATTTGTGCTCTTTCACACACATGAATGTAACATGTGTTACATTCTATACATAATTATACAAACAGCTTATACACATATTTCACTTTTTCCAGAAAGGCAACGTAGAATATATTTATACTTGCTGTTGTCTATTGTTCAGTTGCTGAGTCGTGTCTGACTCTCTGAGACGCCATGAACTGCAGCATGCCAGGACCCTCTGTCATCCATTACCTACTGGAAGTGGCTCAAATTCAAACCCGTTGAGTCTCTGATGCTATCTAATCATCTCTTCCTCTGCCACCCTCTTCTCCTTTTGCCTTCAATCTTTCCCAGCATCAGGGTCTTTTCAAATGGGTCAGTTCTTTCCATCAGGAGTCCAAGTATTGGAGCTTCAGCTTCAGCATCAGTCCCTCCAATGAACATTCAGTACTGATTTCCTTTAGGATTGACTGGCTTGAACTCCTTACGGTACAAGGGACTCTCAAGCGTCTTCTCCAACACCACAGTTCAAAAGAATCAAAGCTCTCAGCTTTCTTTAGAGTCCAACTCTCACATCCATAAATGGCTACTGGAAAAACCATAGCTTTGACTATATGGACCTTGGTTGGCAAAGTGATGTCTCTGCTTTTTGACATGCTATCTAGGTTTGTCATAGCTTTTCTTCCAAGGAGCAAGCGTCTTTTAATTTTATGGCTGCAGTCACCACTGTGGTTATTTCGGAGCCCAAGAAAATAAAATCTGTCACTGTTTCCACTTTTTCCCTATCTATTTGCCATGAAGTGATGGGACCAGATGTCACGATCTTCATTTTTTGATGTTGGGTTTTAAGCCAGCTTTTTGCTCTCCTTTTTACAATAAAGAGGCTCTTTAGTTCCTCTCACTTTCTGCCATTAGAGTGCTATCATCTGTGTATCTGAGGTTGTTGATATTTCTCCCAGCAATCTTGATTCTAGCTTGTGTTTCTTCCAGCCCAGCGTTTCTCATGATGTACTCTGCATATAAGTTAAATAAGCAGGGTGACAATATACAGCCTTGATATACTCCTTTCCCAACCTTGAACCATTCCATTGTTCCATATCCAGTTCTAATTGTTGCTTCTTGACCTGAATATAGTTTTCTCAGGGGACAGGTAAGATGTCTGGTACTCCTATCTCTTTAAGAATTTTTCAGTTTGTTGTTATACACTCAAAGTTTTTAGCACAGTCAATGAAGCAGAAGTAGATGTTTTTCTGGAACTCCCTTGCTTCCTCCATGATCCAACATATGTTGGCAGTTTGATCTCTAGTTCCTCTGTCTATTCAAAACCCAGCTTGTACATCTGAAGTTCTCAGTTCACATACTGCTGAAGCCCAGCTTGAAGGATTTTGAGCATAACCTTATGAGCATGTGAAATGAGCACAACTATACAGTAGTTTGCACATTCTTTGGCATTGCCCTTCTTTGAGATTGGAAAGAACACTGGCTTTTTCCATTCCTGTGGCCACTGATGAGTTTTTTTAAATTTGCTGACATACTGAGTGCAGCACTTTAATGGCATCATTATCTTTTAGGATTTTAAATAGCTCAGCTGTAATTTCATCCCCTCCATTAGCTTTATTCATAGTAAAGCTTCCTAAGGCCCACTTGACTTCAAACTCCAGGTGTCTGGGTCTAGGTGAGTGATCACATCATTGTGGTTTTCTGGGTCATTATGATCATTCTTGTATAGTTCTTCTGTGTATTCTTGCCACCTCTTCTTTATCTCTTCTTCTTCAGTTAGGTGCTTACGGTTTCTGTCCTTTACCATGTTCATCCTTGCATAAAATGTTCCGTTGGTATCTCTAATTTTTCTGAAGAGATCTCAAGCCTTTCCATTCTATTGGTTTCCTCAGTTTCTTTGCATTGTTCACTTAAGAAGGTTTTCTTATATCTCCTTGCTGTTCTTTGGAACTCTGCATTCAAATAGGTATATATTTCCTCGTCTCCTTTGCCTTTCACTTCTCTTCTTTTCTCAGCTATTTGTAAGGCCTCCTCAGAGAACACAATGGCACCCCACTCCAGTACTCTTGCCTGGAAAATCCCATGGATGGAGGAGCCTGGTAGGCTAAAGTCCATGGGGTCGCTAAGAGTCAGGCATAACTGAGCAACTTCACTTTCACTTTTCACTTTCATGCATTGGAGAATGAAATGGCAACCCACTCCAGTGTTCTTGCCTGGAGAATCCCAGGGACAGGGGAGCCTGGTGGGCTGCTGTCTATGGGGTTGCACAGAGTCGGACATGACTGAAGTGACTTAGCAGCAGCAGCCTCAGAGAACTACTTTGCCTTCTTGCATTTCTTTTCTTTTTCTTAGGGATAATTCTGGTCACTGCCTCCCATACAATGTTACAAACCTCCATCCATACATCTTCAGGTACTCTGTCTACCAGATCTAATTTCTACAATCTATTTGTCATCTTCACTGTATAATCATAAAGGATCTGATTTAGGTCAGACCTGATGACACCACCCTTATGGCAGAAAGTGAAGAGGAACTAAAAGCCTCTTGATGAAAGTGAAAGAGGAGAGTGAAAAAGTTGGCTTAAAGCTCAACATTCAGAAAACAAAGATCATGGCATCCGGTCCCATCACTTCATGGCAAATAGATGGGGAAACAGTGTCAGACTTTATTTTGGGGGCTCCAAAATCACCGTAGATGGTGACTGCAGCCATGAAATTAAAAGACTCTTACTCCTTGGAAGAAAAGTTATGACCAACCTAGATAGCATATTCAAAAGCAGAGACATTACTTACCCAACTAAGGTCCATCTACTCAAGGCTACGGTTTTTCCAGTAGTCATGTATGGATGTGAGAGTTGGACTGTGAAGTAGGCTGAACGCCAAAGAATTGATGCTTTTGAGCTGTGGTGTTGGAGAAGACTGTTGAGAGTCCCTTGGACTGCAAGGAGATCCAACCAGTCCATTCTGAAGGAGATTAGCCCTGGGATTTCTTTGGAAGGAATGATGCTAAAGGGGAAACTCCTCATCGGAAAAGACTTTGATGTTGGGAGGGATTGGGGGCAGAAGGAGAAGGGGACGACCGAGGATGAGATGGCTGGATGTCATCACTGACTCGATGGATGTGAGTCTGCGTGAACTCCAGGAGTTGGTGATGGACAGGGAGGCCTGGCATCCTGGATTCATGAGGTCGCAAAGAGTCGGACAGGACTGAGTGACTAAACTGAACTGAATGTCCTAGTGGTTTTCCCTGCTTTCTTCAGTTTAAGACTGAATTTTGCAATAAGGAGCTCATGATCTGAGGCACAGTCAGCTCCAGGTCTTTTTTGCTGAATGTATAGAGGTTCTCAGGCTTCAACTCCGTAAAACAGTGACGGACAGGGAAGACTGGCATGCTGCAGTTCACGGGCTTGCAAAGAGTCAGAAACAACTTAGCAAGTGAACAATAGAGCTTCTCCATCTTTGGCTACAAAGAATATAATCAACTTGATTATGGCATTGACCATGACCATTGGTCATGTCCATATGTAGAGCTGTCTCTTGAGTTCTTGGAAAAAGGTGTTTGCTATGACCAGTGTGTTCTCTTGACAAAACTCTGTTAGCCTTTGTCCTGCTTCATTTTGCACTCCAAGGCCAAACTTGACTGTTTTTCCAGTTATCTCCTGACTTCCTACTGTTGCATTCCAATCCCCTATGATGAAAAGGACATCGTTTTTGGCATTAGTTCTAGATGGTCTTATAGATCTTCCTAGAACCATTCAACTTCAGCTTCTTCAGCTTCAGTGGTTGGGGCATCAACTTGGATTATAGTAATGTTGAATGATTTGCCTTGGAAATGAACCAAGATTATTCTGTCATTTTTGAGACTGCATCTAAGTATCACATTTTGGACTCTCTTGTTGACTCTCAGGGCTACTCCATGTCTTTTAAAGGATTCTTTACCACAGTAGTAGAGATAATGGTCATCTGAATTAAATTCACCCATTGTCATCCGTTTTAGTTCAATGATTCCTAAGATGTCCATATTCAATCTTGCCATCTCCTGCTTGACCATATCCAGTTTACCTTGATTCATGGACCTAATATTCCTGATTCCTATATGATACTGTTCTTTACAGCATCAGACTACTTTTACCATCAGACACATCCACAGCTGAGCATCATTCTTGCTGTGGCCCAGCCACCTCATTCTTACTGGAGCTATTAGTAATGTCCCTCTGTTCTTCCCCAGTAGAATAGTGGACACCTTCCAATCTGAAAGGCTCATGTTCTGTGGTTTGTTTTTTTATTTGTCTTTTCATACTGTCCATGGAGTTCTCCAGGAAATAATACTGGATTTGGTTGCTGTTTCTTTTTCAGTGGCCCATTTTTTTGTCAGAATTCTTCATTATGACCTGTTCATCTTGAATGACCCTGCATGGGATGGCTCATAGCTTCATTGAGTTATGCAAGCCCCATCACCATAACAAGGCTATGGTCCATGAAAGGGATATTTATATTATCTTATAGTATATCTATAACTTGCTTTTGCTTTTTTTAAATTGAACACTATATCTTAGAATGCATTTCATACTACCACTTATGAGATTCTTTCTTCAAGGTGTTATTAATAACTGTATTTTGTGATTATAATGATGCTTTCAGATTAATTTCTAGTGGTAGAATTGCTTAATAATCTCCTATGTGCATTTTATTATATTGTTTAAATTATATTAAATTCTAAAGATTGAATATATTCACATTGTACAAAAATTATACACACACACACACACACACACACACACACACACACACACATATATATATATGAGAAAGTAAGTTTCCGAGTACTATTAGTTGAAAGCCATTCAGTTCTCATTCCTGAGGCAAACTCTGTTACCAGCTTCCTTTATATATGCTGAAAAATGGAGTGTTCTGAACATTCCTTTTATCAACTTCAAATTGGCACTTGCCATCTACATCTACAAGGATTAAAGCATGAGTTGCTACAGCTGCTGGTTTTCAACACCCTCTGAAAGGAGTTCAGGCTGGAAAGCAGAAATGAGGCACTTTGGGCTCTGTGAAACCTTGCAGAACAGGTCTTCAAATTGTTAGATACCATTAGGAACTGACTTTATGAGCCCAAGTCTTGTATTTCATCATATCAAGGAAAGTGCTGAAATCCTTCATGGTAACGTCTGCTCCTCATAACTAACAGAAATCTTCTGCAAAAATCATGGGTTTAATTGCACATATCCCCCCTTCGCCAAAATCACATGTTACTAGCCTTCCCCCTACCTTTTGGAGCAGTTTCTTTCTTAGCACTACATGAGATGCTGTCTCCCAGGCTATAGTTCTCATTTTGCCTTGAATAAAATAACTCACAACTCTTGAGGCTGAGCATTTTTTAAGTTGACATTTTTCTCATCTAACCATATATCTTGGCTATACAACTGTGTACCAGCATGTAGAGAGGTCTCTTTTTTTTTTTTACACAGTGAGTCACATTCTCCAGAGCCATGTGCCATAATTTAATCTAGCTAGTCCTTCTGAAGGATTTGTAGGTTATTGCCAGTTTTTTGTTAGTTCAAACAATGCTACAATAAATAATCTTCTACACACATCATTTGGCAAAAAATATGTCCAAAGGAGGATATATTTCTAGAAATAAAAATGTTGAGTTAACAGGTAGTCGTATTTTTAAAATATGGTAACAATTGACAAATTGCCCTCTATAGAGGTCATACCAATGAATATTCCCAACAGAAATTTATAGGAGTGACTATTGACACATATTCTCAATTTACCAAAATATACATAATGTGTTAAGAAACTTTTTGACCTTTGCCAAACTGAGAAATTAAATGGTATTCATTATGATATTAACCTAAGTATCACTTCCTAGAATAAGCATTTTTAATAAGTTTAAAAAATTTTATGCTTCCTTTTCTGTGATCTAACTTTTATGTTCTTCGTCTTTTTTTCCTATTGGTTTGGTGTCCTCATCCTTATTGATTTGTAGCACATTTTTACATACTAAGGAAAGTAGCTTTTTGTGTGAATTATAAGTTACTATTTGACATTTGCTGTTGACTTTATTTTCTTGTTTCATGCAGAAAAACAGATTTTTATAGTTTAATTATCAGTCTAGCATGTTAAGGGTTTCATGTCATTCTTTATAATGTCTTTCCCACTTGGAGATTATTGTTTTAATTTTTAATATATTTTTCTGGTATTAAGCTTTTATAGATACTGATAAATTGTCTTGCAAGGGGATTATACCAACCAGTACTCCCAGGGGCACTATATGTTTTCTCTTTGAAGTGTCTGTTTATCTTCTGTAAATTGTCCTAAATCTAACAACTTTGAGAGAAAAGGTTGTCTTCTACTTAATAATGAAAAAGGAAATGGCAAACCACTCCAGTATTCTTGCTGGGAATCCCAGTAGTCCAGGGTGTCACAGAAGAATGAGACATGACTGAGATACTAAATAAGAAAACCATTACTTAATGTATCATGGTACCAAGCACAGGACTGTACACATGAGGGACAATCAATAGGGTTTCCTTTTTTACTGGGAGTAATATGTGACCAAGAAAAGATGGTTGTGTCACATCTCTGATCATCACTTCATCCAAACCAATTAGTGCTGGAAGGATGGGTCTGGGCATCGCAATGACATTTCTGAAGCACAAATTAGAATCATGATCTAATTACTTTCAGATTTCAAAAATTTATATGTAAAGATTCACAAAGCAAAATAGTAAAAGCCTTTAAATTGAATGTTACTAATCTCCCTTATTGAGGACACAAAAATGCATAAAATTGAGGATACTCCACAAAGTCCAAAATACTACAAATTAGGAAACTTGAGAAATTTCATTGATCCCTAAAGATTGGTTTTCTGGGAAAGTGGAGAAAGCAAAGAGAGCAATCACTACCCGCTTAAAAGTATGTTTAATAACCAAATAGGATGCCTATTTTTGCATAATAGAAGACCTGACATGTAATATATAGTCTGTTATTAAAATTATTAAATTTGGACCTAATGGCACAGAGAGGCTCTCAGAAAAAAAAATCTCTCTCCTGTGGTCTGCTCTCCCTGGGTTTCTATGTAAGCTCAATTTATTCCACTTAAACATTTTTAAGAAGATAATTAAAATATAATTAAATATGGCAGTTTGGCACAATGTAAAAGCCTTCTGATGACTCGAACTTTCCCATCACACAGGCAAAAACCTAGACAAGAACTGCACAAAGTGGCAGAAGAATCTGGAGGAAAATCCTATTTACATCCTTCTTAAACTACAAGATTTCCCTCCTCAAAGAAAAGGCCCAAGCTTCCTAAGATTCAGTGACAAAGTCTCTAAGGTGGGAGGGTTCATAGTTAAGGGACTTAGGACCTCATGAGATGCAGTGGACATTCATTTATTGGCCTTTGGCTCCTCAGCATGTATGTTCTGCTGATAACCACCTCTCGACATTTCTTGAAGGAATCACCTACCTCCAGTTTCTGTGTGTTTTGGGGATGTGCCTGATCCCAGCCCTAGAGAGACTGGCGTGTTTGGGCATAGCAAATAGCTGTACTCTATTCCTTAGCCATGAGTTAGGTCAGGAATAGATATGTGATCCAAATTACACTCACTGAGACTTTTACTGGACCTACTGGGAAACAGAAGTGCTCTTTCTGCTGGGATGGCTAAGCTGGGAGAAATAGACTCCAGGGCCTCCTTGGGAATGAAATGAACCAAGAGGAAAGTAAGACTGAGTGACATAGGGGAGTTACAGAGCCTTGTTAATACAGCATGGTATGAATCCCTGGATCTAGCTATGCCAGACACAGGACAACAGATTAATTTCTGGGTTATTATAAGAACAACAACAAAAAAAATGCATCCCTCCTTTTAAACTGTAGTTTGAATTGCTGCTGCTGTTGCTGCTAAGTCACTTCAGTCGTATCAGACTCTGTGTGACCCCATAGACAGCAGCCCACCAGGCTCCCCCATCCCTGGGATTCTCCAGGCAAGAACACTGGAGGGGGTTGCCATTTCCTTCTCCAATGCATGAAAGTGAAAAGTGAAAGGGAAGTCGCGCAGTCGTGTCTGACTCTTAGCGACCCCATGGACTGTAGCCCACCAGGCTCCTCCATCCATGGGATTTTCCAGGCAAGAGTGCTGGAGTGGGGTGCCATTGCCTTCTCCGTAGTTTGAATTGGGTTTCTATCAGTTGCAACCAGTAGAGTTCTAACTAACACAGTGGAGGAATTGGGTGACTGAAAGTCTGTTCATGAGGAACTCTATGAAAGAGTTCGTAAACATGATCCCACATCAATCAAGCAAAACAACACAGTAAGGCCAAGAATATCTGATGTTTTATGGAACCAAATTTTGCAATAATGAGTAAATGACATTAATTTCCATTTGTAATCTCCCACTAGAAACTTTTTCTGGCTTTTCCTTCCTGTAAATTTCAGTAAGATGCCTATACCTTCATTTTCCCTTAGTGAAAGATAAAATACATGCTTAGTCATTCTAGTCGTGTCCGACTCTCTGCGGACCCATGGACCATAGCTCTCTCTCAATAGGATTCTCCAGGCAAGAATACTGGAGTGCGTTGCCATTTCCTTCTCCAGTGAGAAAGTATGACGTGAGTGAAGTGAAGTCGCTCAGTCGTGTCTGGACTCTTAGCAACCCCATGGACTGTAGCCTACCAGGTTCCTCCATTCATGGGATTTTCCAGGCAAGAGTACTGGAGTGGGTTGCCACTTCCTTCTCCAAAATATACATAATAAAGCATTTTCTGTGACTCAAAGTGCAATCCATTCATTCAAGAAAGAGGTACACAGCCATACACGAATATCCACATATGATAAAATTTTATTCACATAGCCTCATCTTCACATAGGTTATAATGAGGGCTTTATGTTTGCTCACCTGAAGCACGGATGATTTAGAAAGACAATTTAAGAAAGGATTTAGTGACAATGAGAAGTACTGGGACTAGACCACTGGGAAAGCTTCCAAACTCAAGTACTCTGAATCTGGGAATCTTTACTTTTTGCAGAGCAAGGGGGGTGCCTCACCGCATACAGGATTTTAGTTCCCTGGGTGAGTGAAAGTCGCTCAGTCATGTCTGACTCTTTGCAACCCCCTGGACTATACAGTCCATGGAATTCTCCAGGCCAGAATACTGGAGTGAGTAGCCTTTCCCATGTCCAGGGGATCTTCCCAACCCAGGGATCAAACCCAGGTCTCCTGTACTGAAGGTGGATTGTTTACCAGCTGAGCCGCAAGGGAAGTCCAAGAATACCGGAGTGGGTAGCCTATCCTTTCTCCAGGGGATCTTCTGACCCAGAAATCAAACTGGAGTCTCCTGCATTGCAGGTGGATTCTTTACCAACTGAGCTATCAGGGAAGGCCCCTTAGTTCCCTGACCAGGGATCAAACCCTTACTCTCTGCAGTGGAAGCATGGAGTCTAACCATTGGACAACCAGGCAAGTCCAGAACCTTTAATTTTAAAATGAACTATGTTTGAAGGCAAGAAATAATTCTAGACTAATAGTTCTCAAACATGCTGACATGTTAGAACTACTTGGAGAGATGATATACACACAGTTTTCTGGAAGGACAGCCAAGATGGGAGAAATGAAGTTAAGTCCTATACTATACCTTTGCCTTACAACCTGCCTTCTATTCCCAGGGTCTAATGATAAAAATAATGCTAAAGATCAAGAGTATGTGTGTGTATACATGTAACGTTTTCCATGGTGGTGGTTTAGTCACTCAGTCGTGTCCGACTCTTGTGTCCCCATGGACTGTAGCCAGACAGGCTCCTCTGTCCATGGGATTTCCCAAGCAAGAATACTGGAGTAGGTTGCCATTTCATTCTCCAGGGGATCTTCCCAACCCAGGGATCAAACACTGCAGGCAGATTCTCTACCGACTCAGCCACCAGGGAAGCCCTTACATCCTCACAATCCTATGGGGCCCTTCAATCTTCACAATAACCCATGGAGCAGGTCGCTGCTAGGCAGTGAAGTAGTTACAATTGCCATGTCTCTTCCTAAAGATTAAGAATACCAAGAGGTTAAAGACTTTTTCAAGGTCACATAACAGGGCCAATCCAGGACTCCAAACTCAAGACTGTTCCAAATACAGAAATGGCATATATACCATGTCTGATCCATAAAATCAATAAAGGAACTTTACTAATAACATCATTAGAGAATTGGATAGAATAATACTGCTTGCAAAAGGAAGCTGGGTGATGGAAATGGCATTCCTAAAAATAAAGACACGTGCCATAGAGAGCAGGAAGTATTCTTTAACCCCTCAGAAGCCAACTTTAGAAGAAAACAGAAGAAAGAGAACTATAGCCCATTTATGTTAAAAGTTTACATAGAAGAGACTATATTTTCCATTAACAAGAAGACTTGTATCTCAATCTCTTCCTTTAATAGCTAGTTCAAATCCCAACAGACACTCTAGATGCTAATGTCTGGGCCCAGAGTGGAGCAGCCTACATCACCAACAGCCATAGTAACAGGAGTGGAAAGGGAGGGCATAGATTTTTCCAGCATATAAATTACATAAACCTTTTGTTTTTCTTCTATTCCCATTAACTCTAAACAACATCAAAAATATGTCCTTTGTATAAGATACAAAAAGATTAAAAATCAACTAGAAATAGTAGCAACCTGTATATTATGAAAAAAAGATTATGGTGAGAAAACAAAATTATAAGTATTTATAAAGGACAGTTTAAGAAACTTCTCATACATTTGTAAGGAAAAAAAATGACTATACAATCTCAGGTCCCTCCTCAGTTCTGATTTACTTTATCTTCCCTAGGACATGCTTACTGAGGAAGTTTTGTTTTTTGTCATGTTAATAAAATCAGGAAAACTTCATGATGTTGCACTGGTTATTTATATCACAATTCTAAGCCAGTGTCAGGGCATTTTGTTTAAGCGGATCTTTGGTGTTTCATCTCTGGCCATCAGAAGCTCTAATGGGATTGGTAGCCTGCCTGGGCATTTTTAATGACACGCATCTGATACATCACTGGTTGCCAACATCCATATGCTTTTGCAAAATGTCCTGCTGATGGGTACTGAAAACCTAATGGAAAAAAAATTGTTCTTTGATAATAAAACATCAATGCTTGACTTTCTGGCTTCGTAAAGCGTTTTTTTCATATTCGGGATGGCAAATGGAGACATACCATGTCTCTCACAGAGATATACACAATCGTCCTTCAAAAATTTCTAATGGTGGAAGCACAGATTAAGATAACAGACATTTAGCATGTTGATTCTTTGGGCAAGTCTTTCACATTTTTGTTTTCACATTCCTCCTAATTTATGACAAGGAAGGTCTTTTGGTTCCCCTAAAAAAAAGAGGAGCACTCATTTATTGACCCCTACTGGGTGCCAATTACTGTGCACAGATAATACATCCTACTCTTCAAGGTTTAATCTAATGAGCAGCGAGGAACAGTAGCTGCTGCCGCCGCTGCTAAGTCACTTCAGTCCTGTCCAACTCTATGCAGCCTCATAGACGGCAGCCCACCAGGCTCCCTGGGATTCTCCAGGCAAGAACACTGGAGTGGGTTGCCGTTTCCTTCTCCAATGCATGAAAGTGAAAAGTGAAAGTGAAGGCACTCAGTCGTGTCCAACTCTTAGGGACCCCATGGACTGCAGCCCACCAGGCTCCTCCATCCATGGGATCTTCCAGGCAAGAGTACTGGAGTGGGGTGCCATAGGCAAATAACTAAAAACCAGTACGAGCCTAAATAAGCAAATACTATATACAGATCTGGAAAGAGGACAATGTGACCAACTCCTTTGGAGGCTGGGGGAAGACTTCCCAGAAGAGGCGATATTTTGAACTGCATATTGAAATAAAGGTAAGAGTCACTTGAGAAAATGAAGGGGGAAAGACCTTCCAAAACAGGGTGTGTGTGCAAAAACAAGGCATGTCAAAGAACATGGGATTCCTGGGGTTCAGAAAGCACTTTAGCAAAGCTAAGCAACAAATGCCTGAAAGGGCATGTCAGGAATATATACTATAAATACAGCCGGTGGTAGATTCCTACGACTCTACCAGCACAAGGTAGATTCCTTGTACTGCATACTGAGGCATTTGAACATGACCTTATAGGCAAGAGGAAGCTCTCTGTGACAGGGGTTGAATTCAGTTCTAAGCTTAAGCGGAGGGTTATGTTCAGTGTTACCTCATCTCACTGCAGTAGAAACAAAATAAAACCTTGGTTATTCTGTGCCATGAGAAACTTCATTGAAGTACAAAGGATTATTTTCCGACAGTAACGTTTGCTCAATATTGGAATGTGCTCCTGAACGAGGTTGCCATATCACCTCAGGAGGTCTTTAAGAACAGACTAAATTATAATTTGTCTTAGCAGCTTTAGATGTGATTACCCGTTAGGGGAAGGCAATTGACTCCAAGTCCCTTCTAGACTTACAGTTCCATTGTTCACAGAATACTGCAGTGAATAGAGCTCCGGGTTGACTAGCAATTTGTATGTGATCCTATGGTTGCAGGTTGATTACAAGATTACAGAAGCTGAATGTTTGCCTGAGAAATACGCTTTGAATGAATACCATATGCAGAGGAAGCTACTGAGCTAGTCAAGACAGAGGCAACCTGGTTTATGAAAGAAGTGAATTTTCCCCTGCCTTTCGCATAGGCTCATGATATAACCTCGATGTAACTCCATTTGTCTGAAGGCTATCTGAATACAGAAGCAGGTCCCATGAGGGATGAGAAAACACAGTAATGAGCTATAGCAGAAATAAAGGAACTCATCCTAAATTTACTCAATATGTGGGGGTGTTGTGCGTCATTGTCCAGGAAATTAGTTAAAACTAGCTATTATTGAAGGTGCCCTCTGAGACTATTAATAATCCCCAGAAATTTTTTTTAGTTTTAGAGATAAGAGAGAATATGCACACCATTAGTTTAGCTATTCTTCCCAAGAAAACCGAGGTAAACAAGGCTTCGCAAATGAGGACACTGAGGCTGAGAGAACTGCAGCAATCTGCCCACTCCACATAGCTACGAAGTAGGAAACCAGGGATTAGCCACTCTCAGAAACACGTAATCTGAATCTCAATTCCTATAAATCCTTCCAAAGCAAGGGAAAACAGTTTGGAGGGGATAGGAGAAAGGGAGAAAATGAAAAAACAATCTACATAAAATAATGCTAAATAAAATGATGCCTGAAAACCAGAATTTAGTTTTCTTATAGACTCATGAATAAAATCAAACTAGATTATCAACTTGCAAATACCTATTTTTGGTAAACAACAGCCTTCAGACAGAAAAATCTCCTAAAGTACTGGTGAGATAATAGATTATGGGTAGTCTAATAATAATAATAGCAAGACCTCTAATGAAGTTTGATGTGACATATCTCACTAGCAAAACAAAATAACACTGGATAGTTTGATTAAACTAGTACAACAACTGAATTTCATTGAAATTAAAATACCATTAATTATAAGATACACTATTACCCTCTGTTACTACAGAAGAAAGAAAATTGCCAATTAAACTGCCATATGATGCTCATTTTAAAACATGTTGTGAGTATTATTGTTCTTCAGCTGCTAAGTCTTGTGAGTACAAGGATGCTCTTTGGAGAAAGGTATTCCACATTTTAAAATATCCAGAGTGTAGCAGTTAAATGTATTACACAAAGGTTTAACAATAGCTGGAGACACTGAAGGGCCACATCAACTTCAGGTATCAGAGTGATCTGTTCTGAGCTGGAGCTGGAATTTAGATGCATAGAGTATCACTCTCACAGTAATAAGGATGTCACGGTCCAGGGGCTTAGTTTAAGGTCAGAAACATAATCCTTAGAGGTAGAAGGCAGAGGATTTCGCTCTGAAAAAAACTTAAACAAAGAGATAATAGTAGAAAAAAGGAAAAAAATATTGATGCAAAACATTCTAGGGGGCATGGAGAATGGGTCCATCTAAAGATATATGGGGTAGCAATCTGACCCACAAAAGTCAAACTGTAGAGAGAAGCTGTCTCCTAAATTGAGTGTTGGGCATGTAGAAGCCAAGACCTAGAAGAAGCAGGTGACCAAGGAATCCAGGTGGCCTGTGTATTTACCTAGCCTGTTAGTAAAGAAACTTCAACATAATAAATCCTAGAAGTAGTATTTTTCTACCAAAATGTACAAATATTTTTAAATGTGATGAATACGATCAGATTGCCTTCCAAACTATAATACTTTATAAGCATAAAAGTATATATAAATTATTTTCCTATAACCTCACTAACTCGGAATATTATCAGTTATTACTATTAGTAGTAGTAGTGTTAGCTGCTCAGTCATGTCCGACTGCGGTCCCACGGACGGTAGCCTGCCAGGCTCCTCTGTCCACGGGATTCTTCAGGCAAGAATAAGGAGCGGACTGCTATTCCCTTCTCCAGAGGATCTTCCTGACCCAGGGATCGAACCTAGGTCTCCTGTGTTACAGGTAGATTCTTTACCATTTGAGCTACAGGAAGATCCTATCAGTTATTAAATGATTGCAAATAACAATAGATGAAATATGAAAACCTATCTCATTGTAACTCAAATTTAATGATTGGCAAGGTTTAGAATAGTCCTATTTATTTGTTGATCATCTAAATTAACTCTTCCAAAGTGAAAGTGAAAGTGAATTTGCTCAGTCATGTCCGACTCTTTGCGACCCCATGGACTGTAGCCCACCAGGCTCCTCCCTCCATGGGATTCTCCAGGCAAGAGTACTGGAGTGGGTTGCCATTTTCTTCTCCAGCAGATCTTCCAGACACAGGGATCGAACCCAGGTCTCCTGCATTCCAGGCAGACGCTTTAACCTCTGAGCCACCAAGGAAGCCCAACTCTTCCAAACCAACTATTTATTCAATGGTTTTGTGTGGTTTCCTATTCGTCATTGTCTTTACTTTACTGGTTTATAAAAACTCTCTATATATCACTGATGTGATGCTCTATATGTGATTATATTATATGCATATGCAGGGCTTCCCAGGTGGTGGTGGTGATGAAGAACCCACCTGCCAATGCAAGAAACATAAGACACATCGGTTTGATCCCTGGGTCAGGAAGATCCCCTGGAGGAGGGCATGACAACCGACTCCAGTATTCTTGCCTGGAGATTCCCATGGACAGAGGAGCCTGGAAGCCTACAGTCCAAAGGGTTGCAAAGAGTCAGACATAACTGAGGTAACTTAGCATGCATAAATGCATGTGCATCAGAGAGTAACCTGTGATATATATAATACATTATAGCACACTATTAATAATAATACTTATAGTACTAAATAAGGAAATATATATTCTTTGATCTGTCATTTTTGTTTTTTTAACCATATCAAGATTTCAAAATTTTATTTAGTACTACACTGTAATCTTTTTTTTATGATTTCTGAGTTCTGCACCATATTTACAAGGCCTTAGTTACTGAAGATAATAAAGTATTGACTGTAGTACTGTTGCAGAGAGGAAGTCAATTCTGACTCCATGTTGGAAACTGTTTCTTTGACTTGCTTTTATTATTATTATAATCATACTCAGTGGCTTACCTGGAGGACCCTACCCCTTTGCTTGACTATAAAATAAGTACCTTTGTTCAGCTCCTGGAGAGTTAGTTTGTCCCTGCCCACCTGTGAATAAAAGAGATTAATACCCTTCCAAAGGCTGGAAATTCGCCTGGAGATGTTTTGCAAGACTGAAGACCTTTTCACTTTACTTCCCCACTGCATCTCATCTTTATGCTGCATTTTGACTTTAGTTCCTCATTGCTTCTTTCTGTCTGATCTATAAAAGAACATGGCATCCAGACCCCCATAAGATGGCTATTTTGAGGCTCTAGCCTGCCATCTTCTCAGTCTGCCAGCTCCCCCATTAGAGTCTCTTCTTTGCCTCAACACCTCGTCTCTTGGATTCATTGGCCTATCGTGCAGTGAGTAGAGTGAGCTTGGATTCAGTAACAGTGCTTTAATTGTTCCATTTTTTTAATGTTCAGATCTTTAATAGAGCTTATTTTATATTTGATACAGGTAGATATTTAAGTTTTTATTTTCAAAGAGAAATCCAATTGTCCTAACGCCATTTATTATAAAATATACTGCTCATCCATATATTTCAAATGCAATCATTTTTTCCTGTCTTAATAGACCCCTTTAACTCTTTCATTGATTTATTTAACATGGGCCAATGCAATGTTTCAATTACATTATTATAAAACTGCAAGCACCTATAAAGTTAAATCTCTTCTTAATAAAGTCATTTTCAAAATATTACTGAGTAAACCTGCACATGCATACGGCCTTTCAGATAATCCTTTTAAAAATTAGTGAATCTCCTTCTACTAACTTCCTACCAAAACCATATTAAGGTTATAATGGGATTTTCAGAAGACTGATATATGAACCTGAGAAAGATGATATCTTGACTACATTTGTGTGTTAGTTGCTCAGTCATGTCTGACTCTTTGTGACCTCATGGACTGTAGCCCACCAGGCTCCTCTGTCAATGGAAATCTCCAGGCAAGAATACTGGAGTGTGTTTCCATTTCCTTCTTCCCAACCCAGGGATCAAACCTGGGTCTCCTGTATTGCAGGCAAATTCTTTACCATCTGAGCCATCAGGGAAGCCCTTAATAAATGTATTTTCACTAAATGTTAAAAACTTTATATTAACTTATTGCTGATTTAACTGAACTATCTTATATACTTCCTTTGCTTTCAAACACTTCTGTGAATTCTGTTATGCATTTGAATACAATTTCATTTAGATCTGTTTGACTTTCAATGCATAAGGTCATATTTTCTATATATAATGATAATTGCTTTTTCTATAAATAGATGTTATCTATTACTAGAATCTTCAAAAAATGTGAATCAAACGACTATAGAATCTACCTTCTCCCGAATTTAATGAAAATATATTTATTATTTAATTTATGCTTATTTATATGTCTAATACTGTCTTCCATATTCAGGAATTTGTCAGCTTTTCCTATTTGTCTTTGAGTTCCTACCAAAAATAGGTGCTAAATTGATAGGCTGATTTGCTAAGGCTAGACTATCCTTTGTATTCCTTGAATAAATCCCACTGGATTTCACTCTATTGGCTAAAAATAATTTAAAGCATCCTTGCACTCCTAGAATAAATCTCATTTGAGCATGAGAGATTTCTGTGCATCACTCTAAATGTACTGTTTAAGATTTCTGCACCTCTAATCATAAGTAAGACTAATTGTAGTTTGGGTGCCACCCTTGCTGTTGAACTCAGAATTCCCCCATTCTACAATCACTGTGGGAATCCATCAGCCTTTGCCCCTCTTAGTGGAGTTTCATGTCATGCATGCTCAGCAAAGCCTTAAAGGAACCCCATACAGTTTTGGAGCTTTTGTTTCTCTGTAGGGCTTCACATCTGGAATTCTGCATTACAATTTCTGGTTGCTTCTGTCTCCCCAAACTCCAATTTCCATCTCCACAACTCAGCAAGACTTTGAATGGGTTTCTCCTCCCAGTGCCTACATCTGAAAATTGCCTCCTAGCATTAAGCCGAGAAGATCCGAGGACTTACTTCATCTGTTCCCTTCTCTCACAGACCAAGGTGTGCACTGCCTGATATCCAATAACTAAAAACAGCCGTTCCGTATCTTTTGTACAGCCTTATAGAAGAAGGTTAAAACTGGTTACTGTTCTTCCTGAAAGGATGAAAGCAGAATTTCTGGTGCCTTTTTGATGACAGATATTTAAAACTCTCATTTCTTCAGTACTTAATTCTTTGATTTTTGTTTCTGTCATTTTCTCTTGAAGCAATTTGTTTCTTGCAAAGTGATCTAATTCATCTAGATTCTCAAACTTAAATAATTATTCTCTTCCACTGAAACCACTGCCAGAATCAGCAAATAACAATATGGAACACACAGTTAAACTTGAATTTCAGATAAACAATGAACAATAATTTTTGTATTAGGTTATTATGTATGTTGTATATACATTTTATCTGGAAAGCCTATCCATTAAACATCTTTGTTTAAAAAATCTTTTTTGGTTTTATGATTAAGTCCAGTGGTTTACTAGGTTTTGGCAGTAGGCTTTTTAACTATAGTAATTTCTGCCTTATATTTGCTCATTTCTTGCTCTCCTGCTTTCACTTGTGGTTTGCTATTCTTTTTCTAGTTTCCTAAGTGAAGTGCTTGATTCATTTGTACTAAAATAATTAAAAAGTTTAAAGTCATGAATTTTGCTCTGAATGCAGCTCTATTCACATTCATGGAGATTTCTCAATGACAAGGGCTCATTTGCATTAATTGCTGAAGCATTTATAACCTCAGTGTTTTATTTCCTCTTGATTCAAGAGCCATTTAGAAAAAAGTTTTTCCAAACTTTAAGTGGGTTTTTATTATTTTGTTGGACCACTGAAATCTAATATTTTGGTTTTGGTCAGAGTCTTCTATTTTGGGAAGAAAATGTTAAGACTTTTCACAGGCCAAGTACATAATCAAATGTTGTACATGCTTTATAAGCATAAGGAGAAAAAAATCCCTATATATAGGTATCTATGTATATTCCCTCTTTATTGAGTTTAAACAGAGAAACATTAAAAAGTTGGTTGATCATTTCATTTAAATCTTTCAAATTTGTACCTATTTTCCACCCAGTATGCCTTGAATAGGGCTTCCTTTGTGGCTCAGTTGATAAAGAATCCACCTGCAATGCAGGAGTCCTGGGTTTGATTCCTGGGTCAGGAAGATCCCCTGGAGAAGGGAAAGGCTACCCACTCCAGTATTCTGGCCTGGAGAATTCTATGGACTGTATAATCCATGGGGTCACAAAGTGTTGGACATGACTGGATGACTTTCACTTTACCTTTATCTTGAACAAGTTCTCAATAAACAGAAACCACACTAAATTTTGCTCAAGACATCCAAAAACAGCAAGCTTTTCTCTCCATGATTTATGAAGCACTTTTAAACATGGCTGACCATCTATGAGAAAGTGTCCTTTTATAGGTATTAATTAGATACTATATCATTGAAAGCCAGTTAATCTTTGTTCAGAAGATAGTAAAGGCCAAAAACATGAATGAGATTATGTAAACAAAATGCCTTATACAACTCACTGAAGCCAAACTTGCCCATTCTTTCCCTTAAAAACATGATAGTTCACTGTGTTCATCAATGGATTATATAAAGGGATGTAAAGAAAGCTTACAAGAATTTTTGTAAGATTTTAAATCAATTTCCAAAGTGAAAGCCTGGAAAGGCAAAATCAGAACTTGACCCTCTCATAACAAGTTGGGGAGAAAAAACAACAAAGTACTAGAGGTCAGATTTGACTATTGGGAACCAGAGATCAAATTGCCAACATCCCCTGGATCATCGAAAAGCAAGAGAGTTCCAGAAAAACATGTGTTTCTGCTTGATTGACTATGCCAAATCCTTTGACTGTGTGGATCACAATAAACTGTGGAAAATTCTGAAAGAGATGGGAACAGCAGACCACCTGATCTACCTCTTGAGAAACCTATATGCAGGTCAGGAAGCAACAGTTAGAACTGGACATGGAACAACAGACTGGTTCCAGATAGGAAAAAGAGTACATCAAGGCTGTATATTGTCACCTTGCTTATTTAACTTATATGCAGAGTGCATCATAAGAAACGCTGGACTGGAAGAAACACAAGCTAGAATCAAGATTGCCGGGAGAAATATCAATAACCTCAGATACGCAGATGACACCACCCTTATGGCAGAAAGTGAAGAGGAACTAAAAGCTTCTTGATGAAAGTGAAAGAGGAGAGTAAAAAAGTTGGCTTAAAGCTCAACATTCAGAAAACAAAGATCATGGCATCCGTTCCCATCACTTCATGGGAATTAGATGGAGAAACAGTGGAAACAGTGTCAAACTAAATTATTTTGGGGGGCTCCAAAATCACTGCAGATGGTGATTGCAGCCATGAAATTAAAAGACACTTACTCCTTGGAAGAAGAGTTATGACCAACCTAGATAGCACATTGAAAAGCAGAGATGTTACTTTGCCAACAAATGTCCATCTAGTCAAGGCTATGGTTTTTCCAGTGGTCATGTATGGATGTGACAGTTGGATTTTAAAGAAAGCTAAGCGCCAAAGAATTGATGCTTTTGAACTGTGGTGTTGGAGAAGACTCCTGAGAGTCCCTTGGACTGCAAGGAGATCCAACCAGTCCATTCTAAAGGAGATCAGTCCTGTGTGTTCTTTGGAAGGAATGATGCTAAAGCTGAAACTCCAGTACTTTGGCCACCTCATGCGAAGAGTTGACCCACTGGTAAAGACTCTAATGCTGGGAGGGATTGGGGGCAGGAGGAAAAGGGGATGACAGAGGATGAGATGGCTGGATGGCATCACTGACTCAATGGACGTGAGTTTGAGTGAACTCCAGGAGTTGGTGATGGACAGGGAGGCCTGGCGTGCTGCGATTCACGGGGTCGCAAAGAGTCAGACACGAGTGAGCAACTGAACTGAACAGAACTAGTCCATCACAAAATGAAAGCAAGGGCCACATCCACAGGTAATTATAAAAACTTCCAAAGAGAGTTGTACCCTTCAAAAATCTTTTTGAAATAAAGAGACTGGAATTTCAAAAGGTGGAGCTGTTTTTAGTCTTTGGAGCTTTCCAGTGGATGGCAACCATCTTTAGAATATTTCCTGAACTGCCTGGAGGGATATTATTAACACAATTGTAAAAACACAAGGAGGCAGAATTCTGCCATACACTGATGTTGCTTGTGCTTCCTTAACTCTCCAGCTTTTTAGGGAAACGAAACCTACCATGCACCACTAGCCTCCATCAGTCCGACCACACATGGGCTCAGGCGTCTTTCCCTAGGAGTACAGGCAGACCAGATTTTATTGCACTTTGCCTGACTACACAGATATTGTATTTTTCACAGATACTGCATATTTTACAGTTTGAAGGTTTATGGCAGCCTTCCATCAAGCAAGTTTATCAGCGCTATTTTTCAGAGTATTTGCTCACTTTGTGTCTCTGTGTTGCACTTTGGCAGTCCTCACAATATTTCAGATTTTTACATGATTATTATATTTGTTATGGTCATCTGTGATCAGTGATCTTTAATGTTTCTACTATGACTTGCTGAAGGCATAGATGATGGTTAGCATAGTTTAGTAGTTAAGTTTGTTAAAAACTACGCACATTTTTATATATAATGCTATTGCACACTCAACAGACTAAAATATAGTGTAAACATAAGTTTTAAGGCACTGGGAAACCAAAAATTCACGTGACTCTCTATTTGTGATATTCACTTTATTGTAATCCTCTGGAACCAAACCTATAATATTTCCAAGGTAGGTCCATATAGCGTAGTGGTTAAAGTGAAAGCTAAGGAATTAGACCTCCTAGACTCACATTCACTTCACAGATAAACTAATGTCTCTAAGGCTCAGTTTTGTAATTTTAAAGTCGATAATAAAGTTCGAGCTTTCTTCTAAAAATCTGATGAAATGGTTCTTTTGAAGCCTTCATCACAAATCTGACATAAATATTACATATTGTTAGATAATATTTTATAAGCATCATATTTTGCTTTAGCTCAATGTTTAAATAGAAATGGTTTTCACATGGCTTCTTTAAAGCCCTCCGACATCCACATCCTCAAGCTTTTCAAGAGCAATACTATCTGTGGTGACCCAAGGATGAAAGAGCAGATGAAACCAAGGAGGGTCTTAGAATGCAGGAACAGAAAAACCAGACCCTTATCGACCTTCCCTCCCATCCCAAAAGTTGCAACTGTTAATGAATTTCAGGCCCTCCTGACCAATATAACCTGTCTTCCCTCCGACCCCATAGGGAGAAGGTATTTGCCTTACTCTTCTCTCCACCCAGCCAGCCTCATCCAATCAGCAAATGACCCGCATGACCTCAACCCCACTCCTGGTGCTCTGGCTATAAAGTGGACTAAGAACCCCTGTTCAATGTCGGTTCTCCCCTGAGCGTGCCTGCTGTTCTAACAGCGTCTCCCACTCTAATAAACTTTATTTCCCTCTCATTCTGTCTCATGTCTGGAAATTCTTTTCCAGCCCGTGCATGGACCACAACACTATCCATGCCTCTCCTAAGAAGCAACCTAGTCAACTATGAAGATGACCAGCGATGCCACGTTCCAACCGCTGCAACTGTATGCTATTAGAGAGTTGATGAAAGGGCTTTACCTGAACACTGACAAAGTCAATTCAACAACCTCGAGAATATAATACAAACAACTTTCCAAAATAAGACACTGGCAACAATCTCTCTTTAACTGATACCAGAAGAATTTGATAACTCACTGAACACTGGAAAAAGCTCTGCAATTAGACTGCAGAGTCCATGAGAGCCAGGATTCTGTCTTTTTCTCCATGCTGTATACAGAAGCTCAAACAATACCTGGTCCATACTAAACATCATTCATACATACACACACACAGAGAGAGAGAGAGAGAGAGAGAGAGAGAGAGAGAGAGAGGGAGGGAGGGAAAGAATCAACACATAACATTATATTCTTTGCAGGTGCAAAACATAATGATTTGATATTTGTATATACTGCAAGATGACCACCACAATAAATCCAGTTTGCATCCATCCCCCATATATATTTTTAAACAAATTATTGAAAGGGATACTGATAGTGAAATTAAAGGAAACTCAATTTTTAATTCCTTAAAGTTTACAAAGAAATAACATTTTAAGATTCTCCTTCAAAGTTAACCCAGCAGTTGCAGAGGGGAACATCAAGTCTGACATTCAGAAATTGTGTTCAGCTTACAGAGGAAGCAAAGGGGACTAGGGAAGGGTACGGCATGATGGAAAGCCCATAAGGTTGACAGCAGAGCACTCGAGTTTCACACTCAGCCTGCTTGCTGGCTGTCACTTCTTCCATCCTAGCCTCAATTTCCTAGTTTGTAAAGCAAAAGTTGCCATGCGTGTCCGACTCTTTGCGACTCTATGGACTGGAACCTACCAGGCTCCTCCCTCCATGGGATTCTCCAGGCAAGAGTACTGGAGTGGGGTGCCATTTCCTTCTCCAGCATGTGCAACAGACAAGTTCAAATCAGACAATGGATTGAAAGGTCTGAAACTTAGTACTGCACAGTACAGAAGAGAGTTTAAAAATGTACAAGACCTACGTTAATTACACCAAACACATAGAGAATAAGATAAATTATAAGGGGAAAATTGCAAGAAATACAAACATTCAGCAAAGCTATTTTGTTAAAAAACTGTGTCTAGATGGCTAATGTTTATTGATGGATATTTGAAAAGAGGGTCTAATCATATATGCTGTATTCACTGCTGAGAAAAGCCATTTTGTTTCGTATACTTTTTCTTCTTCATATTTGCACAGAATTAAACTTATTAATTGTCTTTATTGATAGAATAAGAAATAGCTCCATTGCTTACATTGCTCCTTTCCTAACTTGACAACAGAGCCCAGAAAATGTAGGAAACATGCTGATGAAAGAATTCAAAATCTCAGCAGACACATCTGCTATTCTATGTACAAATATAAGAGACTTCTAAAGTAAGAGGAGGATAAAGAGGACACATACACACGGATGCCTTCTAGCGTGTCTCTGAAAAAAGCAACAAGGAAAGACTTTTAGTAAACTCTTCACAACTGTTTAAACTGCTGAGCTAGGTAGTGACACGGTTGTTTTGTGAAGAAGTTGGGGTAACACTGATATGCCAGTTGAAATGCCTTTCTTTCACTAGTTTGTTTGATGGAGTGTTCTTTATAGTGATCCCACCACTTAGAAAAATCTTTGGCTTTATGGATAAATACTGAGAAAATAGGCTATGGACAATGTGAGTAAATGTTTAGACCAGGGATAGAATCTCTTGATCACAAATGTCTAAATGTTTTGTTCTTTTATATACATGTACAAACACGGCCATTAAGAAAACACAAGATCCATGATTTATATGTTTCTGAGGAGCAGGAAAAAGTATTTTCTTAGTTTCAGACAGCGTAAGTTTTATGCATCATTTCCTTTTGGCTAGTGTCCACCATAGTTGAGCTAACCTTGTTAATTCTGATGTTGTTTTTAAAAATCTATATTTTGTTTCCCTTCGTTATCTTTCCTGGAATTATTATCTACATTGAATCATTTTCATCAGCACACAAATATCTTGTTGTTTCTTCCATTTAACTCTTCCAGCTATTACCTTATTTCTCTGCCTCTCTCTATGTCAAAACTTCATGAAAGAAGTGTCTATGCTTGCTATGCTTCCTCACAATCTCTCCCCAGCCCGCTCCAAGACAGCTCTGATCTCATCGCTACACTGAAACCACTCTTGCAGATGTCACCAAGAAGCGCCATCTTCCCTAGCACCATGTTCAACTTTCAGCCTCATCTCACTTGACCTTCCAGCAACTAACACAACTGCTCATTCCCTCCCTTTTCAAATGTTCTGCAGTTGGTTTCCAAGAAAACACTCCTGTTTCCTTCCAATGTGATGGACCCCTGCATTTCAGTTTCCTTTGCTGTAGTCTCCTGCTTCAAACATCTAAATATTGGAGTGTCCCAGCATTTAAAGTCATCTCCTCTCCTCCCCACTTTCCTATGGTGAATCACTCATAAGTTTTTTCATCAAATTCCATGATGTTAATTGCAAATGATGCCCATATCATTCCCACATCTTAGCCCTGACCTCTCACCAATGCTCTAGACTCACATACCATGGCCTTCTCAACATTTCCACTTTCATGTCTGGTAGATTTCCCAAGTCTAACATTTTCAAAAAGAGAACACTTTACTCTTCCCTCCCACTCCAGATTTTCTCTTCTCTCAGTTTTCTACATGTCAGTAACTGACAATCCCAGTCACTCAAATGCTCAGGCTTTAAAAACAAAAGGCATCCTCAGTAACTCCCATTAACCCAACCTTCAGCGAGTACTTGGAACTGACCTGCATCACGTTTCTTGACCTCGGCCCCTCTTCACTGCCTGTACTACTACAACCCATGTCAAGCCGCCATCATCACTCACCAGTCTTTCCTTTCCAGCAGTCCCTTTATTTTCACTTCCATCCCCTGAGGTCTTTCTTTTAATCCACTATTCTGAGTAATCTTTTAAAAACAGAAGTTTCATCATATTACTCTCCTAATCATACTGCTCCAAACTCATCCTATCGTTCAGAGTACAATCCAAATTAATCAGTTTTCACTTGTTTAATCCCCTCACTACATTTAAGATTATCTCCTTACAGAGACCTTTCCTAGGAAAAAAAAAGTCATTCTCCCCCAACTTCATCACTATCTATTTTCTTCAGCAGCAAATTTATTTTTCTTTATAGTACTTACCAAATTGCCAACATCTGCTGGATCATAGAGAAAGCAAGAGAATTCCAGAAAAACATCTACTCTGCCTCACTGACTATGCTAAAGCCTCTGGCTCTGTGGATCACAAAAACTGTGGAAAATTCTTCAAGAGATGAGCATATCAGACCACCTTCCCTGCCTCCTGAGAAACCTGTATGCAGGTCAAGAAGCAACTGTTAGAACCGGACATGGAACTATGGACTAGTTCTAAATTGGGAAAGAAGTATGTCAAGGCTGTATATTGATTGTCACCCTGTTTATTTAACTTATATGCAGAATACATCATGTGAAATGCCAGGCTGGAAGAAGAACAAGATGGAATCAAGATTGCTGGAAGAAATATCAACCAACCTCAGATATACAGATAATACCACTTTAATGACAGAAAGTGAAGAGTAACTAAAGAGCTTCTTAACGAGGATGAAAGAGGAGAGTGAAAAGGCTGGCTTAAAAGTGAACATTTGAAAACTAAGGTTGTGAAGTCCTATCAGTTCAGTTCAGTCACTCGTCGTGTCCGACTCTTTGTGACTCCATGAACCACAGGGCACCAGGCCTCCCTGTCCATCACCAACTCCCAGACTCCACCCAAACCCATGTCCATCGAGTCAGTGATGCCATCCAACCATCTCATCCTCTGCATTCCCTTGTCTTCCTGCCCTCAATCTTTCCCAGCATCAGGGTCTTTTCCAGTGAGTCAGCTCTTTGCATCAGGTGGCCAAAGTATTAGAGTTTCAGCTTCAACATTAGTCCTTCCAATGAACACCCAGGACTGATCTCTTTTAGGATGGACTGGCTGGATCTCCTTGCAGTCCAAGGGACTCTCAAGAGTCTTCTCCAACACCACAGTTCAAAAGCATCAATTCTTCTGAGCTCAGCTTTCTTTATAGTCCAACTCACATCCATACATGACCACTGGAAAAACCATAGCCTTGACTAGATGGACCTTTGTTGGCAAAGCAATGCCTCTGCTTTTAATATGCTGTCTAGGTTGGTGATAACTTTCCTTCCACTTTATGGCAAATAGATGGGAAAAAATGGATGCAATGTCAGATTTTATTTTCTTGGGCTCCAAAATCACTGTGGATGGTGACTGCAACCATGAAATTAAAAGACACTTGCCCCTTGGAAGAAAAGCTATGACAAACATAGACAGCATATTAAAAAGCAGAGACATCACTTTGCCAACAAAGGTCCATGTAGTCAAAGCTATGGTTTTTCCAGTAAGTCATGTACATATGTGAGAATTGGACCATAAAGAAGGCTGAGCACCAAGGAATTAATGCTTTTGAATTGTGGTGCTGGAGAAGACTCTTGAGAGTCTTTTAGACAGCAAGGAGATCCAACCAGTTCATCCTAAAGGAAATCAATCCTGAATGTTCATTGGAAGGACTGATGCTGAAGCTGAAACTCCAATGCTTTGGCCACTTGATGCAAAGAGCTGACTCATCAGAAAACACCTTGATGTTGTGCAAGACTGAAGGCAGGACAAGAAGGGAGCAACAGTGGATAAGACGATTGGATAGCATCACTGACTCAGTGGACCTGATTTTGAGTAAACTCCAGGAGACAGTGAAGGACAGGGGAGCCTAGCATGCTGCAGTCCATGGGGTCACAAAGAGTCAGACATGACTGAGTGACTGAACAGCAACAGTACTTATCATGAGGGGAGAGGCTACTTGGGCAAGTAATAATATGAGAACGTGGCTGTGATCTAGCCAGTTACTGAGGTTACTGGCACTGTTGTTCATACACCTATATGATGGCTAGATAAGAATAAGAATTGGTAACATTTTCGTGTGTCTATGCCCACATGGTCAGAAGCATAGGGGAACAGTGATTAAAGAATGAAGTAAAATTTATTCCAGTCACCAAAGTTAAATAAGTGAAAATTTATCATTCTCAGTATCCACATTTCCAGTGAATATATGAAAAAGTGCAATCTCATTAATAACTTAGAAATGCAAATGAAGCTATAATGAGATTCTACTTCTCAGTCAAAATGGCTAGAACTAAAAAGACCCACAATACCAAGTGTTTGTAAGGATGGAGAACAAAGGGAAATCTCATATGCTACTGGTGAAAGGCTAAATTGGTACAATTAAAATGGGAAACTGCTTAGCAGTATCAATTAATATTTAAATTGATACAAATATCTAAGTGCAATGATTCTGAGTTCTAGAACCAAGAGAAATGCAGATATGTGTATATCCAAAGCCCAGCATAAGAAATGGTCACAGTACCAATATTTGTAATAGCAAAAAACCCTAGAAACAAGCTGAATATTCATTAATAGTAGAAGAGGTAAGTAAATTGTGGTGTATTCATACAACACCATTTACCTGTATACGTGAATTAGCTACAGCACCATTCAAAAGATGAAAGCTGATTAAAAATAAAACGTGCACAACTCTACCTTTATAAAATTTTAAAAACAGGCCACGTTAATTCATATTATTGGCAATCAGGAAAGGAACAGGAAAGGGAATGACAGGGCGATGGGCGAGAGAGCAGCTTCCAGGGGCTAGTGATTATATACTTCTCAGTTTCAAATGTAGCTGCACAGACATGTTTATCAAGTGATAATCCATTGCTACACCCTTACAATTTATATTTTTAATACGTGTATTTATTTACATTAGAAATTTTGTTCAAAAATGGCTGTACACCTGGTTCATCTTTTCATTTTATTAGCCAGTACACAACTCAGCATGAGAATTTCCCAAGTAGCTCAGTGGGGAAAAGAACCCACCTGCAATGCAAGAGACACAGGTTTGATCCCTGGGTCAGAAAGATCCCCTGGAGAAGGCAATGGCACCCTACTCCAGTGTTCTTGCCTGGAAAACCCATGGACAGAGGAGTCTGGCAGGCTGCAGTCCATGGGGTCACAAAGAGTCAGACATGACTGAGCAACTACACAACAACAAATCTCAGCATATCCATTTTCCTGCCCAAATGAACACAGGCTTAATCCAAAGAAGCGTCAGAAGACAGCAAACCACAGGAGTAAAATTTACAGTGGTGGCAGTGTAGCAGTGCAGGAAAATAAAATAAAACTTCTTTAAATTGCATCACAGAAAGTTTCTTGAATTGAAAAACTATGTTTCTTCGCTGAAAACAAACCTTGACTATTCATCAGGATATAATTAGATTTTATGTATGCTGACACTTCTCAGTCAAATGTTGTTACTATTTAGTTGGTAGTTTCAATGTGTTTTTTGAAGCATATCTGTAATAAATTAGTATCTTATTTACCGCTTTGTTCCCAAGGCAAATAGTTACTTGGGATGTTATTTTCCTGTTTGTGAGATATTGCTATTTTTAACATATATTAGACATCCTACATACCTTGCATATACAGGTAAGGTGTATAGGAAAAAATGAGGGATGGTTTTCATGAAGTAGGTATGAAGAAATACATACACTAATTGAATTTTTACCTGTTGGCAACCTAACTCTTCTGCATCTTTCCTTCTACATCATCAAGTCAAACATGAAAAGCAAATCCTTTTGATAGAATTCTCTGTCCAATCTGATTATGAAGTACCCAATTTTATATACATTCTGCCATCTACCACATCCATTTAAAAAAACTGGCATAGAGTTAACTTTATCCTCTTTAAGTTAGCATTAAAATTTGTTTTATGTATTTGTCAATTACAAATTGGTGCTTGTCATCTACGTCTCCCTTCTGGCTCAAGCTGGTAAAGAATCCACCTGCAATGCAGGAGACGTGGGTTCAGTCCCTGAGAAAATCCCCTGGAGAAGGGAATGGCTACCCACTCCAGTATTCTGGCCTGGAGAATTCCATGGATTGTATAGTCTATGGGGTTGCAAAGAGTTGGACACATGGGCTTGATAAAGGACAGAAATGGTCTGGACCTAACAGAAGCAGAAGATATTAAGAAGAGGTGGCAAGAATACACAGAAGAACTGTACAAAAAGATCTTCAAGACCCAGATAATCATGATGATGTGATCACTAATCTAGAGCCAGACATCTTGGAATGTGAAGTCAAGTGGGCCTTAGAAAGCATCACTATGAACAAAGCTAGTGGAGGTGATGGAATTCCAGTTGAGCTGTTTCAAATCCTGAAAGATGATGCTGTGAAAGTGCTGCACTCACTATGCCAGCAAATTTGGAAAACTCAGCAGTGGCCACAGGACTGGAAAAGGTCAGTTTTCATTCCAGTCCCAAAGAAAGGCAATGCCAAAGAATGCTGAAACTACCACACAATTGCACTCATCTCACATGCTAGTAAAGTAATGCTCAAAATTCTCCAAGCCAGGCTTCAGCAATACGTGAACCGTGAACTCCTGATGTTCAAGCTGGTTTTAGAAAAGGCAGAGGAACCAGAGATCAAATTGCCAACATCCGCTGGATCATTGAAAAAGCAAGAGGGTTCCAGAAAAACATCTACTTCTGCTTTATTGACTATGCCAAAGCCTTTGACTGTGTGGATCACAATAAACTGTGGAAAATTCTGAAAGAGATGGGAATACCAGACCACCTGACCTACCTCTTGAGAAATCTGTATGCAGGTCAGGAAACAACAGTTAGAACTGGACATGGAACAACAGACTGGTTCCAAATAGGAAAGGAGTACGTCAAGGCTGTATACTGTCACCCTGCTTATTTAACTTATATGCAGAGTACATCATGAGAAATGCTGGACTAGAAGAAACACAAGCTGGAATCAAGATTGCCGGGAGAAATATCAATAACCTCAGATATGCAGATGATACCACCCTTATGGCAGAAAGTGAAGAAGAACTAAAGAGCCTCTTGATGAAAGTGAAAGAGGAAAGTGAAAAAGTTGCTTTAAAGCTCAACATTCAGAAAACAAAGATCATGGCATCCGGTCCCATCACTTCATGGGAATTAGACGGAGAAACAGTGGAAACAGTGTCAGACTTTATTTTGGGGGCTCCAAAATCACTGCAGATGGTGATTGCAGCCATGAAATTAAAAGACGCTTACTCCTTGGAAGAAAAGTTATGACCAACCTAGACAGCATATTCAAAAGCAGAGACATTACTTTGCCGACTAAGGTCCGTCTAGTCAAGGCTATGATTTTTCCAGTGGTCATGTATGGATGTGAGAGTTGGACTGTGAAGAAGACTGAGCGCCAAAGAATTGATGCTTTTGAAGTGTGGTGTTGGAGAAGACTCTTGAAAGTCCCTTGGACTGCAAGGAGATCGAACCTGTCCATTCTAAAGGAGATCAGCCCTGGGATTTCTTTGGAAGGAATGATGCTAAAGCTGAAACTCCAGTACTCTGGCCACCTCATGTGAAGAGCTGACTCCTTGGAAAAGACTCTGATGCTGGGAAGGATTAGGGGCAGGAGGAGAAGGGGACAACCGAGGATGAGATGGCTGGATGGCATCACTGACTCGATGAACATGAATCTGAGTGAACTCCGGGAGATGGTGATGGACAAGGAGGCCTGGCATGCTGCAGTTCATGGGGTCACAAAGAGTCTGACACGACTGAGCGACTGAACTGAACTGAACTGAGCGACTTTCACTCACTCACTGTCTATCACTACAAGGATTAAATCATGTGCTGCTGAGGCTGCTGATTTTCAACACCTCCTAAAAGGAGTTCAGGGTAAAGAGCAGAAGTGAGGCACTCTGTCGTGCTCAGGAGGTGGGTGGGGAACTGGAAGAACAGGTCTTCAGATGTTAGATATTTAGCTCAGAGGTTAAAGCGTCTGCCTGCAATGTGGGAGATCTGGGTTCAATCCCTGGGTTGGGAAGATCCCCTGGAGAAGGAAATGGCAACCCACTCCAGTAGTCTTGCCTGGAGAATCCTGGTGGGCTACAGTCCATGGGGTCACAAAGAGTCAGAACATGACTGAGTGACTTCACTTTCACTTTTTCAGGAGTCCATTTTATGAGTCCAACTCTTATATCTTCTCATATCTAGAAAAGCACTAAAATCCTTTATAGTGTTGACTGTTCTTACAACTAGCAGAAATCCGTGAACAAAAAACAAAGTTGTGCTTGACTGCATGTACTCTCCCTTCACTAAAAACTTATATATACTGACTTTCCCTCCTGCCTCTTTGGAGCAGTTTCTCAGAGCTATCAGAAATGCCAACTCCCAGGCTATAGTCCTCATTTTGCCCCAATAAAACTTAGCTTGCAACTCTCACACTGTGATTTTTAAGTTGACTTATTTAACTTAAATGCCATTATACTTCACATACACCCTTAGGTGAACAAAGAGGGTTTGTGTATGTGTGTGTGTGTGTGTGTGTGTGTGAAATAAGCTGTAGTACATTTACCCAATATAATGCTATTGCCAAGTATAAGTAAATGAACTTCCACTATATCCAAAGGCTAGATGAATCTCAAACACAATTTTCAGTAAAAGAAACTGACGCAGAGTGCACAGTATGTGACTAACTTTTACAACATTTTAAAAACAATATTATGTTTTCAGTAATCAAGAGAGGAAGAGGAATACAAGGAAATCATATTTATGTTTTTATTGGAAGCAACCAATTCCCCTAATTTTTCTTCAACCCAATTTGTTTTCTTCTCTATAACTGAAACTGTCCCCTGGCTTGACTGGCAAAGGTTCTCCATGAATGTGGGACAAAAGAGAATGGGAGGAGAGCATGAACTTGGGCCCAGAGTAGGAAGCATCGTTCATTCCTGGAGAACTTATTTGCATTCAGCTTAGAGGCCAGGCTGTCAGCATTCCAACAGAAACAATTCCATGCCCCTGCCCCTCATCCCCCAAGTCCAGTCTTATTCTGGAATCCTCTCTGAATTACTCCTTTCCCTTCCTGCTGCCCTTTCTCTGCACCAGGGGAGCTGCATAGTTGTGATGGGACAGGTGATTTCATTATTGCATTTAGTTTGTAAAAGGCTTTGCAGTATGTGGGGATGAAAAGCACTTTAGAAATATATGTGATTACTGTTGCATTAGAAGTAAACCCAGGATAAGAAAAAAATCCATTAACAAGTGTTTCTGCTAAACGTTTTCTCAGGTGGCCATTCAAAGATACATCTGAAGATGCAAAACAGAGGCCCAATTACATCTTCCCAGTGAGAAACACTGGAAGCATCCAACAAGTGCTAATCACAGAAAGCCATCAGAGAACTGCCGTTTCCAGCACAAGCCAAAAGCAAATTCCTTGCTCCCAGGCAACAGCCCAAGACTTGCTTAAAATACACCATTTTAGAGACCTTTGCCTGGGTACATAAGCTGCCTATATTTACCCAAGTAAAGGTCATAATAACCACTTGATCTTACAGTTGTCACCGGCCTAGGAGATTTGAAAAAGCTGGAGCTTTATATCATTCTCTTAAACCTAACATTAGGTCAAAGCCATCAGGGTTGAAATGATAGTAGAAAATGAGGTGTCCATTTTAACATTAACCAGATTTCTTCTTTGTTAAAAATTCTTTCAATTTTCAAAGTAATATATAATCTCAGCCTTTGCATATGGCTGAAGTTTCACTTTTCACCTAAAAAGTGCGATGACATCTCTAAGCCACTTAAGCCACTGAGCACATAACATGCATCCAATGAATGTTAGTTTTCTTTCCTTTTCTTTGAGGGCTTATCTTGTTTTCTCAAATTCTTTTAATCCAGTTTGAAAAAGAAAAACAGTAATAACAAAAAGAAGTGCCATTCAGTTGGTGTTTAGTAAATGTGGTCATCATGAAAACCAATGTACATTAAACATGCTCTAATTTGTACAACTCTGCGGCACAGGTCCTATTATTATCCTCATGTTACATATGAGCTTAGGGAAATTGCCCACAAATTTAGATAGCAAGCTTTAAAAAGGTGGATTACCTCCTCTCTCAAACTAGTCAAAAAGGAACATCCAGAGATTACTGTGGACACACTGTAACAAATTTGCAAGAATGAAGACTGATGGTTCTAAACCATGCACTCTTTTTTCAAATTTTTATTTTATATTGAAGTATAGTTGATTTATAATGTTGTATTAGTTTCAGATTACAACAGTGATTTACATATATATATATATATTCTTTTTCAGCTTCTTTCCCCATGTGTTAAGATTATATAATAATGATATATATTATATAATATATATACATATCCTTTTTCAGATTATTTCTCATATAGGTTAATATTATATAATAATGTTATATAATATACACATACATATCCTTTTTCAGATTCTTTTCCTGGAAAAGGAAAATAGGCTATCACAGAGTATTGAGTAGAGTTTCTTCTACTATACAGTAGATTCTTGTTGATACCTATTTTACATATACTGTTTATATGTCAATCCCACCCTCTTAATTAAAACTGTGCACTGTTTATGTGCTTTATATAAATTCTAGAACAGTCAGCTTGTTAAAGAAGAGTGTGTAGCATTTCATTGCTTACAGAATTCATCTTCCAGGACTCTGTGTTTGTGGTAGATAGCTAGCAGCACAGAGAAAGGGTTTGGAAAACTTCTTATGGTTTTTCAAAGCACATTGTTTATTCTACTTTCTTAAGGGTAAATGCATAGCCTTAATTTATGTAAGCCCCGAGATGGAGCCATATAAATATGCAGGATATGCCTTAGGTAGCAGATCATTCGGGATGCTTTCGAGGCCAAGTGGAATCGTATCAACAAGTCCTTCAGAGTTCAGTTATTCTCATCCTTGAAAATGAGTTTAAATTACATTATTAGCGAATACTGCTCTGTGATTCCTGATTGCTCTGCCAAGCAGTGACTACACGGTGTTTCATTAATTACTTCCAGCTATTTATTACATTTTCTTTTCGAGCAAGGTGATTTTATTTGTGGGATCATTTTTCATCATGGAAGAGAATGTCAGTCTCCAAAATAAGTCACATTAATTCTTCACTCATTATACCTTCACTCCTGTTATGGCTCTTGTTGGAAAAGCCACACCCAAATCTGAAAGTGAAATGAAAGTGTTAGTTGCTCAGTCTTGTCTGACTCTTTACAATCCCACTGACTGAGGCCAGCCAGGCTCCTGGTCCATGGGGATTCTCCAAGCAAGAATAGTGGAGTTCAGTTCAGTTCAGTCGCTCGGTCATGTTCGACTGTTTCTGACCCCATGAACCACAGCACACCAGGCCTACCTGTCCATCACCAACTCCCAGAGTTTACTCAAACTCATGTCCATCGAGTCAGTGATGCCATCCAACCATCTCACCCTCTGTCATCCCCATCTCCTCCTGCCCTCAATCTTTCCCAGCATCAGGGTCTTTTCAAATGAATCAGCTCTTTGCATCAGATGGCCAAAGTATTAGAGTTTCAGCTTCAACATCAGTCCTTCCAATGAACACCCAGGACTGATGTTTAGCATGGACTGGTTGGATCTCCTTGCAGTCCAAGGGACTCTCAAGAGTCTTCTCCAACACCACAGTTCAAAAGCATCAATTCACTGGTGCTCAGCTTTCTTTATAATCCAACTCTCACACCTATATATGACTGCTGGAAAAATCATAGCCTTGACTGGATGGACATTTGTTGGCAAAGTAACATCTCTGCTTTTGAATATGCTGTCTAGGTTGGTCATAACTTTCCTTCCAAGGAGTAAGTGTCATTTAATTTCATGGCTGCAGTCACCATCTGCAGTGACTTTGGAACCCCCAAAATAAAGTCTAACACTGTTTCCATTGTTTCCCCGTCTATTTCCATGAAGTGAGGGGAGCAGATGCCATGATCTAAGGTTTCTGAATGTTCAGCTTTAAGCCAACTTTTTCACTCTCCTCTTTCACTTTCATCATGGGGCTCTTTAGTTCTTCACTTTCTGCCATAACGGTGGTGTCATCTGCATATCTGAGGTTATTGATATTTCTTCCATCAATCTTGATTCCAGCTTGTGTTTCTTCCAGCCCAGCGTTTCTTATGATGTACTCTGCAGATAGTTAAATAAGCAGGGTGACAATATACAGCCTTGACATACTCCTTTTCCTCTTTGGAACCAGTCTGTAGAGGCAGGTCAGGTGGTCCTATTCCCATCTCTTTCAGAATTTTCCACAGTTGATTGTGATCCACACAGTCAAAGGCTTTGGCATAGTCAATAAAGCAGAAATAGATGTTTTTCTGGAACTCTTTTGCTTTTTCGATGATCCAGCGGATGTTGGCAATTTGATCTCTGGTTCCTCTGCCTTTTCTAAAACCAGCTTGAACATCTGAAAGTTCACAGTTCACATACTGCTTAAGCCATGGCTTGGAGAATTTTGAGCATTACTTTGCTAGCATGTGAGATGAGTACAATTGTGCGGTAGTTTGAGCATTCTTTGGCATTGCCTTTCTTTGGGACTGGAATGAAAACTGACCTTTTCTAGTCCTGTGGCCACTGCTGAGTTTTCCAAATTTGCTGGCATATTGAGTGCACACTTTCACAGCATCATCTTGAAATAGCTCCACTGTAATTCCATCACCTCCACTAGCTTTGTTCATAGTGATGCTTCCTAAGGCCCATTTGACTTCACATTCCAGGATGTCTGGCTCTACGTGAGTAATCACACCATTGTGATTATCTTGGTCGTGAAGATCTTTTTGTACAGCTCTTCTGTGTATTTCTTGCCACCTCTTCTTAATATTTTCTGCTTCTGTTAGGTCCATACCATTCCTGTCCTTTACTAAGCCTATCTTTGCATTAAATTTTCCCTTGGTATCTCTGATTTTCTTGAAGAGATCTCTAGTCTTTGCTATTGTTTTCCTCTATTTCTTTGCACTGATCCCTGAGGAAGGCTTTTTATCTCTCCTTGCTATTCTTTGGAGCTCTGCGTTCAAATAGGAATATCTTTCCTTTTCTCCTTCTATTTTTGCTTCTCTTCTTTTCACAGCTATTTGTAAGGCCTCCTCAGGGAGCCATTTGCTTTTTTGCATTTGTTTTTCTTGGGGATGGTCTTGATCCCTATCTTCTGTACAACATCACGAACCTCCGTCCATAGTTCATCAGGCACTCTGTCTATCAGATCTAGGCCCTTAAATCTATTTCTCACTTCCACTGTATAATCATAAGGGATTTGATTTAGGTCATACCTGAATGGTCTAGCGGTTTCTCCACTTTCTTCAATTTGAGTATGAATTGGGCAATAAGGAGTTCATGATGTGAGCCACGTTCAGCTCCTGGTCTTGTCTTTGCTGGAGTGGGTAGCCATTCTCTTTTCCAGGTGATCTTCCTGACCCAGGGTTCAAACCCAGTTCTCCTGCATTGTAGGCAGAGTCTTTACCATCTGAGCCACCAGGGCTTGGGAAGTCACCAGGGAAACCACAGCCTAGTCTACTTAAATTCTAATCATGCTTCAAGGTCTACTCAGGTTTTGCCTCAGGGCAGCCTTCTCTTGACCTGCCCACTGCTTTCTGGGTTACAAACCCCTCCCCTCTCCCCTCCTGGCTCGCTCTTGAGGCCTCTGCTAGTGTTCTGAGGACAATGGCTCTGGAAACACTGTTGATGGGTCATTAGTGGTCCGCAGCACACAGTCTAGTTCTGAATCATTTGTTGTTTTATACTGTTCACCTCTAAGTCATAAGTGTTAGTCTGGAATATTTAACTAAATTACTAGTTCCTTGGGTACAAACCATCTTTATGATCTTCTAACACACAACTAAAAACACAGTAAATACTGGGTGAATAGAACCCTAGAATTATTCAAGGCACCATTACACACACACACACACACACACACACAGAGTTATGAAGCTTAAAGAAAATGACTTACGCAAAGTTGGTTAAATAGCAACCTCTTAGCAAAAAGCACTTACCAAGTGCCCACACATGCTCAATTTTCAGTTAACTAAAGACATCTTAGCCAAGTGACAAAAATGTAAAAGATGAATCATAGTCAATGTTAGGGAGAGTGTGGGGAGAAGGGACTTTCATAAACTATGAAGAATTAAAAAAAAAAACACACACAATGTAACCTTTTAGAGGGAAATTTGGCAGTCCAAAGTGAATTATAAACAGTCATCTTTTCCTTAGATCTTTTAATTTTTAACTCAAACTGTTTCCATAATAAATAGACCTATATTACTTTCTAACATTTATACTGTTTTTTACATTTATGAAACATGATGAATCTAACGATCAGAGATAAAATATCTCAAAAATAAACCCCAATAGTACAAATAGGTCTTACACTAATAAGTAAGGCTTTAGACAAAATAAAAATGGTACAGAGTTGCTGCTGAACTTTGTACATGGGTTTTCTTTCTTTCTTTCTTTCTTCTTCTTCTTTTTTTTTTTTTTTTTTGGCCACACAGCGAGGCAAGTGGAATCTTAGTTCCCTGACCAGTGATCAGACCTGTGCCACCACCCCCACCCTCCCAGCTTCTGCAGTGGAAGCACGGAGCCCCAGCCACTGGGTTGCCAGGGGAGTTCCAAGGGGTTTTCTTTTATTGGCCTGCATTAGAGCTCTCATATTGAAAATATTGAGGCACTACAGCAGATTAAGAGTACAGATGCTGGAACCAGACTGCTTAAGTTCAGGTGGCAGTGTGTCACTTACCAGCTATATGACCTTGGACAGGTGACGTAACCATCCTATGCTTCAATTTTCTAATCTGTAAAGTGGGGGAAATAGGAATAACAATTTAGGACTATGGTGAGGATTAAATGTGTTCATAAATACACCACTTGGAATAGTGCTGTGAAGTATTTTGCAAGGGTTTATTTTATTATTTTTATCACTACTTACTGAACTCCCATTAGATGCTCGGGGCTGAGAATACAGTGGTAAAAAGCTCATGAATCTTTTTCCTAACAGATGAAATTATATAGGTTGTTGAGTAAATGAACAAAAACATATATTCTTAAAATCACAACTCTCCTAATAGAAAAACTATGGCTGACATGAGAATTAACAAAGGAGTCCCAGTTGTACATTACAGATTGGCAGTCATGAAGGATTATCCAAGGACTGGTGGAAAGAAAAATCTTCCAGGCATAAATGACGCAGATATGGAAAGGTACATCCAATAAATGAAAAAAACCAGGATGGCCCAAGACCAGTGAGTGATGGAAACAGTGTCAAATGAAGTTGGAGAGGTTGGCAGGGGAGAAGAACGTAGAGCCACATGAACCATGTCAGAGACTGGGGACATTGTCTAAATTTACATGAAAGTCAGTGAGGAGTTTTCGGCAGGAAATGACATGATCAAATTTACATCTTAATAAAAATACTCTTGGCTGGAAAATTATGTTGAGTTCTTGCACATGTGCACAAAAACATATATACAAAAAATTTCTATACTTGGAGGAATTCAACCACACATTCTCTTTTTATATATTCAGTTCAGTTCAGTTACTTAGTCATGTCCGACTCTTTGTGACCCCATGAATTGCAGCACGCCAGGCCTCCCTGTCCATCACCAACTCCTGGAGTTCACTCAAACTCACATCCATCAAGTCGGTGATGCCATCCAGCCATCTCATCCTCAGTTGTCCCCTTCTCCTCCTGCCCGCAATCCCTCCCAGCATCAGAGTCTTTTCCAGTGAGTCAACTCTTCGCATGAGGTGGCCAAAGTATTGAAGTTTCAGCTTTAGCATCATTCCTTCCAAAGAAATCCCAGGGCTGATCTCCTTTAGAAAGGACTGGTTGGATTTCCTTGCAGTCCAAGGGACTCTTAAGAGTCTTCTCCAACACCACAGTTCAAAAGCATCAATTCTTCTGTGCTCAGCTTTCTTCACAGTCCAACTCTGACTAGATGGACCTTGGCTGGCCAAGTAATGTCTCTGCTTTTCAATATGCTCTCTAGGTTGGTCATAACTTTTCTTCCAAGGAGTAAGCGTCTTTTAATTTCATGGCTGCTGCTGCTGAGTCACTATAGTCATGTCCGACTCTGTGTGACCCCATAGACGGCAGCCCACCAGGCTCTCCCATCCCTAGGATTCTCCAGGCAAGAACACTGGAGTGGGTTGCCATTTCCTTCTCCAATGCATGAAAGTGAAAGTAAAGACACTCAGTCCCATTGGACTCTTAGCGACCCTGTGGACTGCAGCCTACCAGGCTCCTCCATCTATGGGATTTTCCAGGTAAGAGTACTGGAGTGGGTTGCTAGAACACTGTAAATTGCATATCACATATGAATGTATTTTATACTATACATGCCTATAAATATTATACATTGATACAAATGTATGACAGGGCAGGTTTGTACTACATATGGTAGAAGCTGTTCTGGACCAAATCCACTGTGGGAACATTTTCCCCACATCTCAAACAGGAAATTCTTGGAAACCAGCAGAGTGTCAGAAAATCTGACTATTTACCAAAGATAGCATCAGATTCCACAAGTGAAGAGTTCACACTTACAAGACTGTACCTATCTCCACCACTTCAGACCCTGGTCAAACCTCCGGTTTATCTCCTGTCTTTCTGGCTGACCCACTATAGATGAGTTCCCAATACACCTTTATTGGGTTCAATTAAATTTTATAGGGCAGCTCATAGAATTCAGAGAAATACGTTACTTACTAGCTTACCTGTTTATTATAGAAGGATATAATTCAGGAACAGCCAGATGTAAGAGATGCATGGGGTAATGCCTTGGGGAGAGGTCATGGCCCATCCATACTTTCCATCCAGGTGTGCCACTATCCCCAAACCTCCACATGTTCACCAACCCAGACAGTCTCTGAACTCTCCCCTTTGTGGGTCTTTAATGAAGGTTTCACTATACAGCCAGCGCTTTCATCAACTGTACCTATTGGCGACCCATCTCAACCTCCAGCCCCTCTTCCCCCTCCAGAGGTCTGCACAGGGAACTTAAAGTTCTAACTCTCTAATCACAGGATTGGTTCTCTGGGCAACCAGCCCCTATTCCTAAGTACTTTCTGGAAAGTCAACTCATTAACATAGCAATAAACCTCTTTAAGGGTCTCCTCAGTTAGGAAATTCCCAGGGTTTTAGAAGCTCTGTGCCAGAAACAGGGAGGAAGACTAAATATTTATTACAAATCACATATACAACATGTGGTAAACCAACTACTATTATTTAATAAATTTATGTTCATTTCACTTCTAGGGACCAACACCTTACCTGTTGACTTCAGCAGAATTAAGAGATGCAACTACACTGTTAAATGGTAGTCACTGTGCATTGTTTGTAAAGAAAAAAACTATAATTATCCATATTTGGGGGATTAGTAAAACTATAACTACTAAGCATCTATAAAATGAATAATATAGATGTGTACAGACCAAACTGGAATAGTGTTAAAAATATCAAGGAGGGGGAAATAAGCTCTAGGAACATAAAATTAGCAATAAGATTTTTGTGAAATAAAAATTATATGTGGATAAATGTATAAAAATATAAACATTTATTTATCCTGATATAAAAATATACATAGCAAACTATTAACATCACTTATTCCTTGAATAGTAGGGTTAGGGGAGCAGTGAGCATTTATTTTTACTTTAGATGTTTCTGATTGTTTAAATTCTTTATAATAAATATCTGCCCATTTTCATTCAAAAGAAAGTGATAAAGACATAAAAATTAATAAAATAAAGCTTCATTTAAATCTTTTGAACAGAAGTAATTTATAGCATAATGTAGAACTGAAGTGAGACATAGGTGTGAGTGAAGTGAAAAGATTAATCAGTGCTACTTATAATTTTTCAAATTGTGGCATGTAATTAGGGTATTTCCTATTAGTTACTGGTAGGCAGAATTAAGGGATCACAGTCATCACTGATCATGTAATGTAACACTGTCAGCCTGCCGGATGAGCTGGGGGTAGGGGCTGTATCCTACAATGGCTGCCTCTCCCTTCTCTTGGTAATCCTCTACCAGCTTCAACATGTTTGGTTTTTTGTTTTTGTTTTCTTCGAGGGTGTATGGATATTAATAGACTCTGATCAGACTGAATGTAAGAAATGACAAGTCTACAAAACAGTATTACTGAGCTGTGTATCCTTTACCTGTTCACAGGTGTCTGAAGAAAATCATGGTACTTCTTAGCATCTGTTGTAATTAGAGGGAATAGCTAATTATATCTTAGTATCAAGATGGAATCAACAGAGACAAGAAAAGTTAAAGCCATCTAATTCAGCATGATTCATTCCTATGACTAGCTGAATGATGGGTCCCAAAATACCAGCCATGCCATTTAACAGTTTGAAGATATTACTCAGAAATTATACCAACAGAACACTTTGGTATCATTTCAATGAATCCACCACATTATAGACCATTATGCTCTCTGAACACTGATTCAAAGGCTATTTAATAGGTATCACATGTTTTTAAAAGGGGTGGGGGTGAGTTATTGATTAAATAAACTTCAAAAATGCAAGTAACATGAAGTTAAGGAGATTTTTAACTGGGTTTCTCAGAGCCATTAATACAGTGCTGTGAATTATGAACCTTTAAGATATTGATATAATAAGTAGCAATGTCCAATTTTGAATTAATTTTCTAGAAAATCCTCCCATTGGTACTATATTAGAGTATATTAAGAGACAATTATTGTTTTGGAACCGTGGACATAGCCCCATGATCACACCTATATTTAGTGCTTTATGCTGTGAAACAAGTTTGGTTGCCTCCATGCTCTACTCATTTAAAAGGGTTGTATAACCCATTAGAATGAAACTTTGCCATGTTGTCATTTCCCCTAAAGAAGATTTCTCTTTCTTCATCCTATTATAAAGGCACAGAATACATTAAGTCTTAACTTCAGAGAAAGCTAAGGGATACTGAATTCCTTTGATCTCCCTCCCATTTTTCATCCTTAAGTTTTATGACCAACCTAGACAGCATATTAAAAAGCAGAGACATTACTTTGCCAACAAAGGTCTGTCTAGTCAAGGCTATGGTTTTTCCAGTGGTCATGTATGGATATGACAGTTGGACTATAAAGAAAGCTGAGCACCGAAGAAGTGATGCTTTTGAACTGTGGTGTTGGAGAAGACTCTTGAGAGTCCCTTGGACTGCAAGGAGATCCATCCAGTCCATCCTAAGGGAGATCAGTCCTGGCTGACTCATTTGCTAAGACCTTGATGAAAGATTGAGGGCAGGAGGAGATGGGGACGACAGAAGATGAGATGGTTAGATGGCATCACCGACTCAATTGACATGGGTTTGGGTGGACTCCGGGAGTTGGTGATGGACAGGGAGGCCTGGTGTGCTGCGGTTCATGGGGTTACAAAGAGTCGGACATGACTGAGCAACTGAACTGAACTTACAATAAAAAATGCACATGCATGAAGCTTGATCAAGGCTACAGCAAATACCATTGATGATAACCTGAATATATGAAAAAACAGGCCTGGGTCTTCAAAGAGGTTTAATATTCCTTAACCCCTAGTTCATCACTAGCAGATTTCTTACCTAAAATTTTATTCACTTGTTAAAATACAAACTTACACTAGTATCTGGGTAACCAATGTTGAATTCATGATTAAAAAAAAAAAAAAAGAAAACACTGTAGAAAACAATTTGGCAACACATACTCAAAAGTCTTAAAAATGTTTCTTTCCATTCATGTACATTTGATTCTACTTTTAGAAAAGCGGTCACCAATATAAGTATGGTCACAGACACATTATTCATAATGGTCACAAAAATGATACACTCATGCAAGAGAACCATATTTAGAACTTTAAAAAGATACCCCGGACATAACAAAAAGCATAGATGTCTATTGACAGATGAATGGATAAAGATGTGCTACATATATACAGTAGAATCTTAGCCATGAAAATGAATGAAATAATGTCATTTGCAGCAATATGGATGGATCTAGAGAGTATCACACCAAGTGAAGTCAGACAGAAAAAGACAAATAGCATATGATATCACTTACATGTGAAATCTAAAAAAAGATATAAATGAACTTACTTACAAAACAGAAATATACTCATATATATATTAATAGAAAATAACTTATGGTAACTTATGGTTACCAAGAGGAAAAGGACCAGGAGAGGAATAAATTAGGATTTGGGGATTAACAGCTATACACTACTCCATATAAAATAGATAAACAACAAGGACCTGCTGTATATATAGCACAGGGAACTATATTCAGTATCTTATAATAATCTATAATGGAAAAGAATCTTAAAAAGAATGTATATGCATATATATGTGTGTTTTTGTGTGTATATAATCAAATCATTTTGCTATACACCTGAAACATTACAAATCAACTCAGTTCATTCAGTCGTGTCTGACTCTGTGACCCCATGGACTGCAGCACACCAGGCTTCCCTGTCCATCACCAACTCCCGGAGCTTACTCAAACTCATATCCACCGAATGGGTGATGCCATCCAACCATCTCATCCTCTGTCGTCCCCTTCTCCTCCCACCTTCAATCTTTCCCAGCATCAGGGTCTTTTCCAATGAGTCAGTTTTAGCATCAGGTGGCCAAAGTATTAGAGTTTCAGCTTCAACATCAGTCCTTCCAATGAATATTCAGAACTGATTTTTAGGATGGACTTGATGGATCTGCTTGCAGTCCAAGGGACTCTCAAGAGTCTTCTCCAACACCACGGTTCAAAAGCATCGATTTTTTTGGTGCTCAGCTTTCTTTATAGTCCAACTCTCACATCCATACATGACTACTAGAAAAACCATAGCTTTGACTAGATGGACCTTTGTTGGCAAAGTAATGTCTCTGCTTTTGAATATGCTGTCTAGATTGGTCATAGCTTTTCTTCCAAGGAGTAAGCGTCTTTTAATTTCATGGCTGCAATCACCATCTGCAGTGATTTTGGAGGCCCCCCTTCCAAAAAGTCTGACACTGTTTCCACTGTTTTCCCATCTATTTCCCATGAAGTGGTGGGACCAGATGCCATGATCTTAGTTTTCTGAATGTTGAGTTTTAAGCCAGCTTTTTCACTCTCCTCTTTCACTTTCATCAAGGGGCTCTTTAGTTCTTCAGTTTCTGCCTTAAGTGTGGTGTCATCTGCGTATCTGAGGTTATTGATATTTCTCCTGGCAATTTTGATTCCAGCTTGTGCTTGATCCAGCCTGGCATTTCCCATGACGTGCTTTGCATATAAGTTAAATAATCAGGGTGACAATATACAGCTTTGACATACTCCTTTCCCGATTTGGAACGAGTCTTTTGTTCCATGTCCAATTCTAACTACACTTCTATTTAGGAAAAAGGAAAGGATTAAGAAATAATTCTAATTATATTAAATGTGAAAAAAAATGATGCTATGGAAAACTGTTAATGTGGGGAAATGCATATGTCGATGCACGCATCTTAAAAAAGCAGAAATATGTACTTAAATATATAGATATATACACACTGGCTTAAACTTGTATTTGCATAGATTATCCTGAATGGTACATAAACTGAAAATGGCAGTTGAGTCTGGGTTGGAGAACTGGGAAACTGAAGGATAGATGAAGACAGAGAATGATCCTTTCTCTCTATCCTTTCTCTCCTTTGTACTGTTTGAATCATTTAGGACAAATAAAGTAAAATAGGTAGGTAGACAGAAGGAAGAGAGAGAGAAATGAAAGAATGGAGGAATGGAGTGATGGGGGCAGGCCTCTGTGATGGTATAAATTGTGAGACAAAATAATATGTCTTATATCCTGAATTGTGTAGCCCCAAGTAATCAACTCATGATCCTGATAGTTGAAGGACATCAAGTTTGATAATTATTATTCAAATTCACTATAGTTTTATTTTAAACTTTGCTTACTTGATCTGTCAGCTTCTAAAAACGTATATTTCACTCCTACTTTCAGTGATTTCTGACTTAGGTAATTTGATTTTTGTGTTCATAAAGTATACTTGTTGGTTTGAACCTTTTTCAACATTCTGTACATTGATTGTCTCTTTGATTAATCTTGACCTTGAATTCTATTTTGTCTAATATTAATATATTAGAGTAGGTTTTGTTATCATTATTGGTTTTTATTAGTATTTGCTTAGAATATCTTTACTCATCCATATGTTTTCACCAACTTGGGTCACTTCATGTGTCTCATAAGGAACATAGCTGGATATTCATTTTTCTTACCTGTAGTTCTTTGTTTTTCACAGAGTTACTAAAACCATTTATGTTTATTTCTCATACTTTGAATTTGTTCCAGTCATTATTTTTGTGTGTATTTTATTTACTGTGTATTATTATTTCTTATTTTACTATTTGATAAATTCACTAGGTTGTTTATATTTGTTTTACACATCATGTTTATTTCATGTTCTTCCTTTAATTGTTTAGAAGTGATATTTCCTATCTCTTCTATTTGAGCAGTTTCACTCAAATTTCTACCATGTATATTCAAAACTGATGTAAAACTTACATTTACCTATTGAAGCCTACTTCTAATCCACACTTACAACCTCCTGTCCTCTCCCTTTTCCCCTGAGCATCCACATGTTGAAATTATATGAGATTTTAGCTCCAAATTTTATTATACTTTAAATAATTAAGATTCAATTATAAGTTATGCTTTTTTTTCACTCAGTACTATTTCCATATTTTTCTCGAGTTTATTTTTTAACAATGCTAAAGTATATTCTCTATTATTTCACAATAGTGTTCACAAGTAGCATATTTTGAAGTGTCTTGTTTAAAATGTCCTACTTTACCTTCATATTTGAATGACAGGCTGATAGTGTGCAGAATAGTATTTTCACACAGATCTCTGAAAATACTAATTATACATATAATTACATCACTTCAGATATTCCTTATTTCTAAATGAGATACCTGTTTTTCATGATGGTCCTTTAACGTGTCATGATTTGGGATTGTGAGGGCATCATCTTATTAACTGCTTCCCATTAGCTTGTCTATAATCACAGCTTCTCTCCAAACCATCATCACCCTAGAGTCCTGGCACAGGGGTCATCATCCTTTGTGGTGTCATCAACCACCCTGGGCATCACCCCGCTCCCAGAAGAGCAGCTATTATGTAAAAGAGGGAAGGAGGCCTCTCACCTCAAAGATCCGTTCACACCCCTCTCCTCTCCCCACCCAACACCTCTAGCTCCAGCTCCCTCAGGGCCACTGTGAAGTCCTTCCACACCTTCCCCTGCACCAATTATAAGGAGTTTCCCTGGTGGCTCAGACTGTAAAGAATCTGTAATTTGGGAGACCTGGGTTGGGAAGATCTCCTGGAGAAGGTAATGGCAACACACTCCAGTATTCTTGCCTGGAGAGTTTCATGGGCAGAGGAGCCTGGAGGACTACAGTTCATGGGGTTACAAAGAGCTAGACAGGTTGGGGCTGTGGATTCCTTTTTCAATCTGATCTCATCTAAATTCCAACTTTCAGAGATTCCTCATAATTCGTGACCCACTAATACTACCCTTTTTAAACACATTTAAACGTTATATTTGTTTATTCTAAGGACTTGAGATGGGTGGCAGGGGAAAGAATATGAGTCTGCGCAATCCATCCCTTTGGCCTAATTCCCACCATTACTAACACCGTTTTAAGTTCAGTTCAGTTCAGTCGCTCAGTCGTGTCCGATTCTTTGCGAACCCATGAATCGCAGCACACCAGGCCTCCCTGTCCATCACCATCTCTCGGAGTTCACTCAGACTCACGTTCATCGAGTCCGTGATGCCATCCAGCCATCTCACCCTCGGTCGTCCCCTTCTCCTCCTGCCTCCAGTCCTTCCCAGCATCAGAATCTTTTCCAATGAGTCAACTCTTCACATGAGGTGGCCAAAGTACTGGAGTTTCAGCTTTAGCATCATTCCTTCCGAAGAAATCCCAGGGCTGATCTTCAGAATGGACTGGTTGGATCGCCTTGCAGTCCAAAGGACTCTCAGGAGTCTTCTCCAACACCACAATTCAAAAGCATCAATTCTTTGGCACTCAGCCTTCTTCACAGTCCAACTCTCACATCCATACATGACCACAGGAAAAACCATAGCCTTGATTATACACCCTCCATATCTTCACGCTAAATCTAAATAAATTAGGTCTGTATTGCACACTCTCACAAACAGTAAACTACACTATTTCAGTGACATGCTTGCATTAGGCAAACTTTCTTAATCTTTCTACCCAAGAAGTAATAACTCCCTGAATTTATTTTTATCTTTTGGAAAAGAGATTTAGATCACCTGATAAGAAATCTCTGCTTCTTGGTTTGGTGACCCTTTGAGGCATTATTGCTTCTTTCCTTTTCCTGTTCTATCTTATCAAACCCTAGAAGTCTGCACAGGCTGATCATGGGATTTTGAGGTATGTTTTAAGACCTTTTTCCTTTTCTCAAAATCCAAACCATAGAATTTGCATTAAGATGAAATTACATAGACCCTAGGTCAGGGGCCACAACTACACACCCAGGGTCAAAGAGACTTGACTATACAAATGAAGTCCATTGCACTTACTGCCACACACACACAGCCAAGACAAGTGTATGCGTTTCACATATATCATCCTTTCCGGCTAAGGAACATTCCTAAGTCACTAAGTTACTAAGACTTCCTCAATTCTGTGCAGAGATATAGAGACCAGTGCCTAGGGCTGAATCTTTTCTGGGTCTCAGTGATATGTTTGTTTGTGATTGCTAAGTACTGGCTGCTACATATCTCACCCACTGTAATATGAATGAATAAACAAAAAATGTTTCAGTGAGTAAATACATAGCAAAAGGCAATCTAGTGGATGTGATTAAGAGCTGAGACTCACATTGAATTTAGAGTTTTCTACTTATCAAATGTGTGGTCTTAGCTAAATATCCTCTCTGCCTTGGTTTCTGTATCTATAAAGTGGAGACAATAACAGTACCGGATTTTGAGTATTAAATAACTTGGTGTGTGCAAAGCCTAGAATGGTAGTTGGCACACAGCAAGCCCCATTTAAGTATTTGCTCATATGACTAATACCACCAGCAACTGCTGTTACCATGTTCACTAGAATGGGCTAATCTGTGACTCTATTTTTGGAAGGAGGGCATCTCTCTTGCTTTCTGATTTCCCACGTGGAGATGATAGGAATGGGCATCTCTGCAAGGCAGACCCTAGAAGGGTCACAAAGTTGACAAGTCACTGTCAAAATACTGGGCTGATGCCCAGGCACCCTCTGGAGAAGTGTGACTCTGTGTCCTTCAGAGCTCTTAAGAAAGTCCAGAACAACTCCCTGCAGCTCAGCAAACTCATCAACCCACATCTGCTTTGGGAGCCAAGTGGCCCAGAAGTGCAGAGCTGCTGCATCACACGGTCTCCAGGCACAACTCAAAGAGCCAGTCCCGGGGCTCAGACAGCCGGCTTCTGCCTGATCACATGCAGTATCAGGTCCTGCGATTTTAGGCTCAGTAAACGGCAATCAGCCATGAGCCTGATCGTCATACTCAGCTTAGACAGAGAGTAAGTAACTGAATCAGTTCCGGGGGTCCAGGGTGACTAGGAGCACCCTCACTGCCAGGGCCTGCCAAAGAGCCCCTTTTCAGTCCCTTGTCTTTGTGCAGTCAGTATCCCCTGGATGCAGAATGCTAGCTTAAGTGCCCAGGGAGGGTGGGGAGGGACTATTAGAAAGGAATGAAGGAAGGTGCTGTCCTTGGGTTACAGAAAAGAATAGAACCTGCTTATAGTTCTTGGTTAGTTAGAAGTGAATTGAGAGACCAGATGGATGAATCTTTTCTCCTTTTTTCTTAACTTTTTATTTTACATTGGAGCATAGTTGATTAACAATATTATATTAGTTTCAAGTGTACAGCAAAGTGACCAGTTACATATATACATGCATCTGTTCTTTTTCAAATTGTTTTCCCATTTAAGTTGTTCCATAATATTGAGCAGAATACCCTGTGCTATACAGTAGGTCCTTGCTGGTTATCTATTTTACATCTAGCAGTGTGTACCAGTCGATCCCAAACTCCCAATCTATCCCTCTCCTGCCGACCCTTCCTCCTGTAACCATAAGTTTGTTCTCTGTCACAGGTGCCTTTCTTTTCATACAGACTGGATAGATTATAGTTTGAGCAAGTATATCCTTAGCTTTCCCTCTGCATCTTCCATTGTCTCTTCTGCCTCATAGGCTCATAGGAGGATGCATTTGTTTGCATTTCTCATTAATGCAATAGTTCTATTTACTAAACACTAGAAAGCAATAGTCTAATTTGAAGACATGGCCCCCTCCTTGCTTTCCGGAAGATGTTCTCTCAAGGCATGGTCTCTCATGCTTTGTACATACACACATACACACACACACACACACACACACACACAGCTCTGTCATTTCTTCATCAAGAAACACGCAGTCCTAACCAAACCAGGTCAGGCAGCAAAAGCAACTATCAGGAAAATGCTTTTCATCAGAGCATGCCAGTACCAGGTGAAGATATGTGGGTGCCCCAGAGACTAATACTCTGCTTTCTCAGCCCATGCACAGTCATTAAATTATTGACAAAAGGACATCTGCTGAAGGGATTAAGAGGAGAGAAGAATGCCCGTGGCTGCTTTCCTCCTCTCCACTGTCCTGAGCAATTCACCTTCCAGCCTCAAACTTGTATTCACAACTTAGCAGAACAAAAGTCCCACAATTAACTAAATCTGTGCTCTTCAGAAGGCAAGTTAGTAACTTTAGGACCTGCTGGTGGTCTCAGGTTCATTACCCCTCTCCACACAGAGTGTTACACCAAATTATTTCAACAAGTCAATCCAAACAATTCTTACTCAGAAAGGAATTCTGGTCAGTGTGAATTTCCCCCTCATTAAACCTCCGAGGACGCTTTAGTGGCTTTATAAATCAACACCCCAGACCACCCTGGGCAGTACCGAATGGGGACCACGAGGAAAACAGTAGCGAAGGTGAGAGGGCCACTGTGTTCTCAGCCTCAGGACAGGCTAACTGGTAAGAGAGACAGGACAGGGGGACCCATCCTGTGAGCATGAGGCCATTTTTTTTTAAACAAAACCTTTAAGAGTCTAGAGAACAAAAGGGACCAAGAATGTAGAGTCACGGTGAAGCGGCAGCTTCAGTCATATGCAGTATCATTCAGAATTTATGGGACTTGAGTTTCCGGTTTCCATTCTGATTTCTTCCCTTTGCAAGCTCCTTAATATGACACTTGAATTGGTCTCAGAGAAGAGTCCTGGAAAAGGACTCATTGGAAAAGATCCTGATGCTGGGAAAGATTGAGGGCAGGAGGAGAAGGGGATGACACAGGATGAGATGGTCAGATGGCATCATCGACTCAGTGGAGGAATATGAGCAAGCTCTGGGAGATGGTGAAGGATAGGGAAGCCCGATGTGCTGCGGTCCATGGGGTTGCAGAGTCAGATATGGCTGAGTGACTGAACAACAGCAATGCAAATTCCTGGACTCCCCCTCCTCAAGAAGTGCTATCCAACAGAAACAAGTAAGAGCCACATCATGCATTTTAAGTCTCCTAATAAGCACATTTTAAAAAGTAAAAAGAACCAGGTGAAATTAAGCTTGGTAGCTTAGTAACCCAATATATCCAAAATAGCATCATTTCAACCTATAAACAATATCAATATCTATTATTTTTTTCATACCATGTATTGGACAATGTGGTTATTAAAGCTCCCTGCTTCCAGGGAGTTTTCAGTCTGAAGAGACAGTGAAAGTATGAAGACCATGCATATGTGAGGTGGTTATCTGAAGGTTTATTCCAGAAAAAAAGAGATGGGATAGTTGAGTGATTTAAGGTCAAGGAGGCTCTAAAGTCAGATACAGAACCTCGACTCTGTGTCTTACTAGGGGTGTGACTTAGAACAATTTGCCTAACTTCTCCAAGCTTCAGCTTCTTCACCTCATAGGGTTGTTTTGAGGCCTGGCTCTAATGAGTGACAGGGAAATATCAGCTCCAATGACATAAATTATATAAAATCTTTACTATCAATGATATTTTAATTGAGAATTTGGCATATTCTCTTATCTCTAAATCCTTGAAAGAGATCCAATGGCTGACAAAGTCCTAGGATGAGAGAGAGAGAGATAACTAGTTAGTTATCTCTAAGGTCCGTCTAGTCAAGGCTATGGTTTTTCCTGTGGTCGTGTATGGATGTGAGAGTTGGACTGTGAAGAAGGCTGAGCGCTGAAGAATTGATGCTTTTGAACTGTGGTGTTGGAGAAGACTCTTGAGAGTCCCTTGGACTGCAAGGAGATCCAACCAGTCTATTCTGAAGGAGATCAGCCCTGGGATTTCTTTGGAAGGAATGATGCTAAAGCTGAAACTCCAGTATTTTGGCCTCCTCATGCAGAGTTGACTCACTGGAAAAGACTCTGATGCTGGGAGGGATTGGGAGCAGGAGGGGAAGGGGATGAGAGAGGATGAGATGGCTGGATGGCATCACCGACTCGATGGACATGAGTCTGAGTGAACTCCGGGAGTTGATGATGGACAAGGAGGCCTGGCATGCTGTGATTCATGGGTTCGCAAAGAGTCAGACACGACTGAGCGACTGAACTGAACTGAACTGAATTAACTAATGAAACAAGAAGGGAAAGAGAAGATGGAAATGAGAAACAAGTCCAGCAGAAGGAGACAGAAAGTCTCTGTAGACAGAGACCCAGACACCAGATTTGTCTTGTTTTATGTCTAAAATTGGGCTTCCCAGGTGGCACTGTAAAAATCCGCCTGCCAATCCAGGAGATGTAAAAGCCATGGGTTCAATCCCTGGGTCGGGAAAATTCCCTGGAGGAGGGCATGGCAACCCACTCCAATATTCTTGCTTGGAGAATCCCATGGACAGAGGAGCCTGGTGGGCTACAGTTCATAGGGTCACAAAGAGTCAGACACAACTGAAGCAACTAGGCACACATGTCTCAAGACACTGAAGCAACAACGAATTCAGGGTTTAATGAATGGAGATATTTCCTGACTACCATATGGCGGGTACATAGGCAGCAAAATGGCCAGGTCAGCTCAGAGCACAATTCCATGGTTTATGGAAACAAAAAGGAAGAAAGGGAACAAGGAGAGTGGAAGTCTGTGGGTACCCCAGAGGGTACTTCACCATCCGAGCCCACCCATCCTAGGGAATCAGAGCGGTTCTCCTAATACATTTCCTCTTCCCTGTCTGGATTTCCAGGCCACAGTCTGTTTTCAATACTAAATGACAAAAAGATGGTATGAATTAGGACATCAGTGGAGGGAAACATCCAAGTCTCTGAGGTTGTGGGAACTTAATCTAATCTCCAACCCTCTTCTATGGTACAAGATCTTTTACTCTGTACTTGGCTATTTGTCCAGGTAAGCTCTTCCAATGACAAGGCTGCTTACAACTCTACAGTCTAGAGAGGTACCCCCAGTACGGAGCCACAGCATGCCTGTGCTCTGAGCTCCAGGTCACTCTCTGCCTTTGTTTGCCTTCTGGACATGCGTAATATTGCCTCTCCAAGCCGATCTCCCAACACACAAAAGCAGCCATCACATCTCCCCTTGACTTTTTTTTTAATGCCAAACTACTCTTTTTTTTTCCCCTTCCACTTAATAGTCAAGGTTTCCAGACCTCTCCTTTGACCTTCACAGAATCTTATGTTTTTTAAAATTTTCTTTTAAACTGCAAGGCACGGCGTGGAGCGCACCCTCCGCACAGTGGACTATTGTTTGTGACACTCGGCCCGGCAGCCCCATCGCTCAACCGCCTGACCGCTCTCCTGGCTCATCAACCCTCCTCCTTCCTCTCCCACAGGACACGCTGTCTAGTCTCCTTCCACGATGGTTCTCACGTCTTCCTCGACCTCACCTGCCCCCTCCCCACCCCTGCCTCAGCCCAGGGCCTCATGACCCTCACCTGGATTACTGAAATGGTCTCCATGGCTTTACTACCTTTACCCTCTCACCTTTGCAATCCATCTTTCATCCTGTTCACCCTTTCTGATCCATAAACCACGCGCTTACAGAGACACAACCCTTCTGGCTTCAGAATACGTCTTTAACTCTGCGGTCTAGCCTCCAAAGCTCTCAGTGATCCGGCTTGAAGCCATTTCCATTGTCCTCTTCACCCTTCTAGCCACGCCGGGGCCCCTTTGCCCTTTTCCTCAGCCTAAATATTCACACTTCCTCCGTGGTTATACAGAGTTTTTGGTCATCCTTCAAAGTCCAGAGCAAATGTCATTGCTCCATGATTCCTTCAGTGTTCTCCTCCTTAGAAACCCTACAGCATATCAGCTGTACTTCCTGCTGAATCATTCATGTACTATTTCTTTTGCTCTGTTCTGTTCTTCTTAACCAGATAGGGTTCCTGTGCTCCAGGAGGTTCCCATCTAACAAGAGAAACAAACATGCAAAGAGCAAACAGAATCCTGATGCTCTAAATGGAGACGGTGTGGGGATCTGGGGTGTGAGTTGTCCCTTTTTAGTTTCTAAGTCATATCTGACTCTCTGCGACCCCATGAACTGCAGCAGACCAGCTTTCCCCTGTCCCAGGGGTTTAACCAAACAGACTTCAGGGATCAAGGAATGCTTCACAGAGAAAAAGACACTGAAACTGAGTTGTGACGTAAGTGAGAGCTCCAGGCAAAGGGAGTTATCTGTGAAAAAGCCACATGACAAGTGAGATCATGGGTCATTTAGAAAAGTGAGTATTTAACTTTGTGTCTCTTTGTAGCCTGAGGATGGAGTGTGGTAGAGATGAAGCTGAGAAATTGGCTGAAGTCAGCTCAGATAGGGCCTTGAAGGTTATATACAGTAGTGTGTGGGAGTCATTTCAAGGTTTAAGCAGGCAGTTGACTTGCAGAGATTCTGAACTTAGAAATTCCATTTAGCAACAGATTGGAGAATAGATGACAGCCAGTTTTGAAGGGAGTCAGAGAGACGCTGAAGACTCTTTTGAGAGTCCCTTAAACAGCAAGGAGATCAAACCAGTTAATCCTAAAGGAAATCAACCCTGAATATTTACTGGAAGAACTGATGCTGAAGCTCCAGTACTCTGGCTCAACCTGATGCAAAGAGCTGACTCATTGGAAAAAGCCCTGACGCTGGGAAAGATTGAGGGCAGGAGAAAGGAATGACAGAGGATAAGATAGTTGGATGGTTTCATCAACTCAATGAACAAAAGTTTGAGCAAACTCCAGGAGATGGTGAAGGACAGGGGAACCTGGCATGCTGCTTTCCATGAGGTCACAAACAGTCGGACATGACTGAGTGACTGAACAACAATAGTGAGACCCATTACGATGATGGAGGAAAACCTAGATATGGCAATGGGCCCAAAGATACAGCAATGGGTCCAAAGATTGGGCAACAGACTCAACATCGACTAGGCAGAAACTTCACTTGGTGGACTTGAATGTGAACAGAAAGGAAGAAGGATAAATGCTGGATCTCCGTTTAGCTCTTATTTTGTCTTATTTTTTGTACAAACCACTCCCAAAGAGGCATTATTACCCTCAAAAAGTTTAAAGTCCCTGATAACAGGCTGATCCTGATAAACAGGCAGTCTTTCAAATCAGCTACAGACACTTCATGCTGCCTCCGGTAGTCTTACCTAAGTACAGTCTAAATAAGCTTTTGCCAAATTTGCCAAAACACCCAATTTTTGGTAGGCAAGCATAATTTATGATGTCATATAGGACACAATTTTTGCAAAGGAATACTTCTACAGGAATATCACGTCGAGAAAGGCCTACTGCTGGGTCATTGCATGTTCATCCATCCACTTTTCATTTCACAATTGTCTATTGTCTCTCACATGCCTTGGGGACACAGCATCAAATAGGACAACAAGCTTCCTGCCTGAAGCTTATTCTACCAGAGGAGGGAAAAGACAATATAAATACACATAGGTATAGTTGCCAGGGGGGGGGTGGGGGGAATGGAGTAAGAAGTGAAAACAACGGACTAAGGAGGAGGTAACAATTAAGCTAAAAACTAGGTGATAAGAAGATGGCAAGATACATGAGAATATTCTAGGCAGAGAGAAGAGTGAAGTGCAAGAGAGCCTGTGTATCTGAGACTTAAAGGGGAGGGGGATGGAGCCTGGGGGTGAGTTCAGAAAGGTGGAGAGCTCATGGAGGGACTCCAAAGTCATGAAAGAGAATTTGGATGTTCAGCAGATCAGTACGATCTGACCATGAGGCTATTTGTCTCCCCCAGAGATGCTGTCTAAGCCCGTTCCTCATACCCTGGGAGGAAAGAAGAGCAGTTTTCCATGACTGTGCCTTTCCTGGGAAGGTTCCACAGGGAGCAGGCCACATCGTATCTGTGACCTTCATGTAATACCATTTCACCAGGGCTGTGCTCCAGCAGCTTTGGCAATCACAGGTATTATTTACCCAGGCACAGGAATGTACACAGCACTTGGTCCAACGGGGGAGCTGAGCCTGAGAACAAAGTCTCTGTTGTGTGCCTGCTTGTGTAGGGAGCCCGTTCCTCTGTCCCCTGCCTCTCCCTGGACCACGAGGACCAGGGACATGCTGATGGACCAGAGCAGAGCCAGCGAGCCTGCAGTGACTGAAGCGTCACACAGAGATGCTAGAGAAGAAATGGAGGGCAGCGCTCCAGACGCGCCAGATGGCGGCCAAGTGCAAAAGCAATGGCTGTAGATGATGAGCCTGAGGTTGAAAGGTGGAGAAATGATGGCTGAGGAGAAAATCTGGCTTTGAGCCTGTTACAATGGAACAGTATCACAGCATCAGAATCACAGCTGTGAGACACTGGTCTCTTCTGGTTTCCCCAAGAAGAAACAAGCAATTGTTGGTTTCCCCAAGGTGAAACAAGTGATTATTTCTGAAACTCCAGTGGGAAAAAAAAAAGAGTCAAAGACAAGTTCAATGATAAAAGCAAAACTGGGTGTATCAGGCCCCCATTTTCCTCCATCCTGTTTTCACACCAGGTCTTCTCTAAACCCTGAAGAAACAAGAGAATTTCTTAGAGTAAGAAAAAGAGACAGAATTGGAACTCACATAAAGAGGGAAAATATCAACATCAAAAGAGCCTCTGGTGAGTAAGATTTGTTTTCTCTTATAAAGATTAAAAATAAAAGAGCGTGCAATGGTGTTTTAGTCACTGTCATTCTCCCTCTGTCCTGACCCTCTCCCCATAAACAAAAATATCCCTCATCCTTAGAAGCCTGTTCGCAATTATTTGTAGATTCAGAGATGATGGTTCTTTTCCTTGTTATGAATGTGACTGGGACCATACCATCCACACTGGGGTCTTGAGCTCTTTCACCCAGTCACCAGAATTTCATCAATGCCCTCACAGTTGACTGGTGCCCATGTGTTGGTGATCTCACAGATACACCATTGTAATGCTTCACGATGGTTTTTCTTTGGAGGAGGGAGTGGGGGTGGGGGTGTCCTGCATAGGTTCCAGCATGTACAAAACACTGCTGTCAGAATTATACCCCGTGTGGTAGCCTGAGCATATCACTGTAATCACAGGGGAACCATATTGGCTCCTGGTCAAATGCTGAATTGATTTTAAAATTGCTTTGATGACTTATATATTCAGTGCACAGTTTGGGGCCCCTGTTTATCTCTCCATATGCGCCGAGTCGCAGCTTGAGAGCATTTGATGCTTGCTCTATTGGCCATTTGAAAATATAGGTTTAAGTCACATGGAGCATGTGCTTTCAGTTGCTGTCTCACATTTGGAGTTCATTCCTGGCTGGCCTCCAAAGCACTAGATGAATAGATCTCTTTAAGATGAAATTTCAGTTTTATCTTTACACGGAATGCATTGAGTTAAACATATACATAAGTTGTGCACGATCTTATTTTGGGTTATACAGCACAGAGAGCTTGAAAGAATAGAAGAGGAAAGGAAAACAAAAACATTGATCGCCCAGCCTATTGGTTACATTGGTCACATGTTCCCCGATTTACCTTCCAAGTTTAGCCAGGTGTTCCTGCCAGCAGGAGGTCTGCCTTTTGCCCAAGTCTCCCACCAGGAAAGAGAAGACAATCTTGCCAAGGCAGAGTGAAAATTCAGCATTGGACCAGAAAAATGAGACTTCTGTTCACTGAGGAATTGATTCATGAAAGAAAGGAGGAAGGGACTGAAATAAAAACCCAGAGGAAATCTGAACTGCAGATCTGGGGACAAGCTAAGCTTTTGTGCTATGTGTTAGATTAGCGAGGATGATAACTACCTGAAATTAGGAAAACGAAAGGCAAGACAGGAATGTGATAGCCTGAAAAACCAGAGTCCCCAGAGCCCTACTTGTCCTGTCATGACTGCCTGATCTTGCACAATTTTTCCCAGGGTGAGTATAACACAGAATTCCGTATGCTTAGGGACATGTTTGATGGATTAAACTAAAATCTAACCTGGGATATCCATTACATTGCAAGATGCATGCTTAATATACATGGAGTTGGGAGGAAAGTGTTTATGATGGGAGGCAGAGATGAGTCAAGCCTGCTTTTTAAAATTCATAAGATTAATGCTCATGTTACTCAAGGTCCAAAGAGTTCATGATTTCACTTTCTGATCATGCTTTAGTTCCCATCTCCACTAGAAAGATCTTAGTTGTTTCAATCCTGTCTCCAGAGAACTAAAATATCCCGAAGTCATTTCCAGGGGTGTAAAATGATAGCAAGCAAGCCCTGAATTAGCATTCTTCAAACCCTTTCAGGGCTCAATGTCCCCTGGCAAAGAGGCACAAAGAAAACAATGTTATAGCCAATCCTTGTGATGCTCTATCAATACCACTCTTTTGTCTTTCAAAACACAGGGCCTAAATGCTGAATATGACAGAGACGGGTATATTAAATCTGGATCAGCTGGCTAGGGTATGAGGACAGCTGAAGTATTCACATCTCTAAGGTTGCCAATCCAGGTGATAAAGGGTTAAGACCTAAAGTCAAGGAAAATATGATCAGCTGCTCTGGACCAGTCAACACATTTCAGAATAATGGTTTGAGGTCTGAGCATCGAGTAAATTTCCAGTGGTACTCAGGACATCTAAGTTTCAGAGCCCCTCACTTTGTACAGACTCCGAGAGGAGCCCTAAGAATGTGTCCCCATGGCCATGTGTTTTCATAAAACTTGTAAGATACCTTAATTACCATGGATACAGACTGCCATCTCTTTCCACTTTGTCTTGACCTCCTTCATGTTGGGAGGCCATGTACATTTTAAGTATCTGATAATGAGAAGTCAAGTAGGTGATGCCTTGGCTTGGGTTTAGTATGATATACTTAACGAGGTTTTCAGTAACTTCTGTGTGTAATTATCACTAATCATCCAGGGTAACAATGACTTCTAATAATGGACATCTCACCCACAGGTCCAATTCATCCAGTTGGGTCCTAAAGGCCCAAAGTCTGAAGTAGTATTGTGATATGAATTAGTTCCACGTACCAGCACCAAATGGAGAAGGAAATGGCAACCCACTCCAGTATTCTTGCCTGGAGAATCCCATGGACAGAGAAGCCTGGCGGGTTGCAGTCCACAGGGTCACAAAGAGTAGGACACGACTGGGCGCGCACATACACACCAGCACCAAAAGTCCGTGGGTAGCAAAAGAGAAGCAAGTTCTGTAACGCATGAAGCCAGAAGCTATTCTGGCTTCTTTTCTGAATTTGTTGATGTTTGTGGTATCTGACAGCCTTTTGAAATGTTGAGGTTTGTTTCTCTTTTGCATTCTACATAAATATTTCGTTTCATATCTACTTTATATTACAGCTGTGTAGAATAATCTTTTTTCCAAAGGAGTTCTAAAGGCTTGGATTTATCCCTGCCAATCATTCAGGGTGGTTTCCAGGAAGTCACCAAAGACCATCATAGACAGTAGGCAGAGGGTTAGTATAGCAAAATTTTGGAACCTGAGATTTCAGAAGCTGAAAGAGCTATACGATCAACATTGCTAGATTCTGGTATAGCTCTGACTAACCCTGCCTGACCAGTTCTTCACTGGATTTTGAAAAAAGTCTTTCACTTATAAACACTCTCTTCATAGGAAAAACAAAGCATTTTTAAAGGAGAGCCCAGTTCTCCCAGGGTTATAAATTGCATACCATGTTTTTTTTCCTACCAATGCTGTCATGCTCCAAGGGCTGGACAGAGTACCGTGTTGAAGAAACTGTGATAATCCATAACATATATTTGGTTAAAAGTTCTATTATCACTGAACCCTAAGTACTGGGTTGGCCAGAAAGTTTGTTTGGGATTTTCTGTAAAATGTGATGAAAAAACATGAACAAACTTTATGGCCAACCCAAAATGAGGTCTCAAATCCAGTAGTCCCTCCCTCTTGCCTCAAATCCCTGTCTATACTCTGCCAGGATGCCAAGCTCCTCCTACCTTCCAGATTAAAATAAGGACATGAAAACCAAGCTCATTATGATTGACTTAATCACTAGAACACATTCTTTCTTCCATTTCTAAAAACCCTGGAGTATTCTTTTGCACAAACACCAGGGTTTGTTTACTGTCCTGACATGTTTTATTAGATCTCAACCTATTTCTTTCATAGTTCATCTACAACCCATACTCCAAAGAATGTTAACTCATAAAAGTAGCTGATTGAATACAGTGTGGTGTCAGGGCCTATTAACACACATCTTTCTGCTGTACAAGGCATAATTTGGACATTGACATCTCAAGCTGTTTAAGTCCAGCCCATGGGTTAAAGTAAGGTATCTTCACTATAGGCAGGGTATTAAGAATTACAGCAAACTGGCTACAGTGTAAGAGAAACAAGACCTAATAACCCAGAAAGAGTGAAGAAGAGACAAGTTTAATTTCACATATTAAAACTGACCAAAAGTTTCTGAAAATATAAAGCTACTTTTAAGTATACATGCATTATATGGATGCCTTATACCATTCATATTATGCATGTGGCAGCAACCAGTTATAAAGCTACATGCTGAGATGTGTTGGTGTCAACTATCAGTTTAAAAAATTTAATCATATGTCCAAAGTGATCAGAATGCAAGAATAAAACAGTTTCATCATTTTAAATGACAAGTAAAGACAACACTCAGTATGAACACCACGCAGCACCCAGAATACTCCCTCTATCCTTTACCAACACAAGAGAGTAAAGTTTTACTGGAAAGGTACCCAAATCATAAACAGCATCCGATGATATCTAGTCTCTAAATGGCCACCAATGATCCCTGCCTCCTAGCATTCACACCCCTGTGAAGTCTCATCCCACACTGTGTTAGATTTGGTCTGTATGGCCAGCAGAAAATGGCAGAAGCGATGACACATTACCCTTGAGGTCAGGATATATGAGACTGTGGCTTCTTGGGTCCTCTCCTGCTTTTCCTTAATCCCTGCCTCCCTGCCTCCCTGCCTCCCTCCTTCCCTCTCTCCTTCTCTGCCTCTCTTCTGCTCCCCCCACCCCCAACTTCCCTCTTCCCTTCATCACTTCTGCAGAAACAAGCTGCCATGTTGAAAATAGACCTACGAGAGGTGCCTGTGGTAGGGAAACTGAAGCCTCCAGCCAAGAGCCAGGAAGGCACTCAGCAATGCTTACATTCACCTGAGTGGAATGAGATTTGATGGTACACCCTACCCCCACACACACCAAGTCACTACTGGCAGAGGACCAAGTCACTACTGGCAGAAGACCTACCTCTGTGACCTCCCAGAGATGAGAAAAGCCGAGGTATAGACTTAAAACTGAGAGGGTCACATGCTAAAAACTACTCATCTCCCTTATTCAACCACACTATAAACAAATGCACTTAGAGGCCAAGAGAATGGGGTAGAAGACAAACTAAACCATCAGTGGTTCTGTTGTTTCCAGTTCAAGTTCATACATCTTCCTTTTTTACTGGAATATAGTTGCTTTACAATGTTGGGTTAGTTTCTGCTATACAATGAAGTGACTCAGCTATATATACACATATATATCCCTTTTCTCTTGGGCCTCCCTCCCACCCCACCCCACAACCCATCCATCTAGTTCATCACAGAGCATTAAGCTGAGTTTCCTGTGCTGTAGAGAAGGTTCCCACTAGCAATCTCACACGTCTTCTTAATCCAGGAGAAAACTACAAGCTCAAGTTCCATACTTTAGAGGCACATTGAAATCACATGGCACCAAATTTCTTACAGTCAATTTCTTTGAATATGACTTTGCATTTGCTGTGCATTTAGAGATTGTCTTTCCAGGCAGGAGTACTGGAGTGGGGTGCCATTGTCTTCTCCGTCTGATAAGTCAATAGAACTTTTCAGAAACTGTTATCTTATGCAATATGTCAAGTAAGAACAGCATTTTTTAACCTACCAGGGGGAACAGAATATGAAACATTCAATTTCGAAAGTTCCCAAGGTAGAAGAAATAGTGGCTAATTCACTGATATTTATGGTGCTGATTCTATAGACAAGAAATCAATATTTCTAATCCTAAACTTGGGAGAGAAACAGAGTAGATTTCTAAGTGATGATACATATTTTAGGATGCCCTTTCCTTTTTCTTTGTTTCTTCTCCTTCTATTTAAGACTCTCATTGGTGACCTTTTTGCTACTATATTCTGGAATCCCTCTCACACAGCTCATTTGTGCAAGCAGTCTTGTATATACAAGCAGTATATACAAGATATATCGAATGGTTTAAGATCTTAATCACGTCCTTTCCAAATCAAACCCAATGAGATCATATGAAAAAGAAAAATAAACAGTAACATTTAAAAACAGTATTCTATAAATAACAAAGACAGCAGGAGAAGCAATACATAGGCACATTGTAATATCTTCCGAGGGAATTCTGACTTGATTCAAAGATGAAGCCCACGCAGTATGCTGAAGAACTAGAGTTGATATGTAACCAGGAAAGACTGAGAGCCAAAGCAATATATAGTGTTTATTCTACTAAGCTGTCAAACCAAAGGAGAGACTTTTCTGATTCCATAGAAATTACCAGTCTTCACACATTTGAAAAAAATCAAAACAAGAAAAGTGCTATACTTTTACAGGTAATAGTGAGTAATTCTTCCCAAGTATGTCCCAAGGCTTTTCCATGGAGCATTCCCTGCTACTCAGCCCTGGAAGCTGTTTCATAAACTCCACACAGAAATCCACTTCTTCCAGGGGATGCTATAAGTCATCAACTTCTCATTCCAAGCAACCAGGAAATAGAACTTTATTTACAAAGTTAAAATAGAAGCTGCAATAAATAATTCCTGCCAGAAAGCTAAAAATAATTTTTAACTCCTAATTACTATAAAAATAAGACAGGGCAATGTTGGAGCCCAAGTTTCCAGCACTTCCTGGCTATGCAAATGTCAAAGCGTCACTTGGCAACAGCTGGACAAACAACAGAGTTTTGTGTCAACCAAGACAAAGCAACTGGCCATCACTGAGATGCCTTCAGGGGAGGACGGGGTGGGGGTGGGGGACTGGCAGCTCCTTGATGAACAAGATTATTATCTGTAACCCACCCTAGCCATTTCTTTCTTTCTTTCTTTCTTTCTTTCTTTTTTTTTTTTTTTGCTTTCCCCAGAAGTCACTTGTTAATTTCCCATTAGACTGAATCGAAAGGCAACAGTCTCAAGTATTGAATCAGCATCTGGCCATAATGCAAAGCAACTGTGTCAGTGAATCAGCACCTTTCTAAAATTGAATTTGACCAATGAAGCAAGCAGTCTGTAAGAACTTTTGTGTTCAACAACATCTGTCACTCATGGAGAGATTTCCCACTGCTCTAAATTTCCTATTTGCTAAATAGTTCCCACATCACTGATAAGTTCAGTCTGATTTTGCTCAGCTAATACTCTTCTGTGGAATTAGATGTCAAGTATTGGTGGAATTACCCAGCAGAAGAGACTGCCTGGGTTTGAACCTGACTATACTGTATACTAGTTCTGTGTTCCTGGGCAAGTAACTTCATCTGATTTCAGCAGTGGTAAAGAGGAAATAACAATAGAACCTGTTTTAAAAGGTGGCTCCAGTGTTAAGCGCCAATGAGTGTGTCACATGCTGGGCACAATGCCAGGCATTAAGCAAGTGCTTGGGAGGCAGTAATCCTCCTCATTCTTGTTGTTTTTTCAGTCTTATTTCTATTGTTGTTATTATTACTGGTGCCAAACTATGAGAGTTCATTTCCTAAAATGGATGCCTAGTGTTAAAGTTATTAGCAATGTTATTAGAAAGCACACTTATCAAGCCCAAACATGTGTACAGGCTTACAGTAAGTACAGAAGAAATCGGGTATGGGCTTTATAGTCTCAGAATTAATCACGGGTACTCTGTTCCATTTGAGTCATGGAGCTGTTTCTCTCAATAATCTGCATGATGATTATGTTACATCTCCTATTAAAACATATTCCAATCTCTTCTTAAACCCAGACTCATACTCTGCATAATAATTCTCAACTTCTCCAGTGATAGAATCCACAGGATAGATGATGAAAAGAACTTTGAGAAATTCATCTCCACTCCAAAGAACAAAGTCATAGCCAACAGGGAATCTACAATTTACTCATGTTCATTTTCAAATTTATATATGAAGGCACCAATAAGGAAAACCTAGGAACGCTGTAGGCTAAACAACTCATCCACAAGAAAAAAAAAAGGTGAGGGGCTCTGAAATGACGACTTCTTCATAAAAGGAAGATTCCTGCAGGGCAAGTCACCTGATTGGTTTTTAATGCAGTTCAGAGTTTAAACCAGTTATAAACTAAATCACACTGAAATCAAGTCAGGATCCCTCTAGCTGATTATAAAAATGAATGAATCTAAGAAGGTGCCATTATATTGCTCTCCTAAAGAACTTACTTTTCCCTTCATGCTACAGTCATCATTCCATAAAATACAGAGACTACTTGCAGGCAACTCTAAGATACACATTTAGTCAACTGCCTTTTGGAAAAATTCTTCTTCTCTTTCAAATAATATAAGGCAATGTACTTTGACAAAGGGTTGTGAGTAATAATGCAAAAGTCAACTGACATCTATTTGGAGCTAAGCAAAAATAAGCCAAGTAATTGATGTGTTTGAAGTTCCTACGTAAGTAGAGGACTAACATTTACGTCAATGGATGGAACTCATCTTGCCGTGGTAGGAAAAAAAGAAACAGAGAAGAAGTAAAGAATAACCATTTGTTGAGAGCCATTATGAGTCAAACAATTGTAATTTATATAGACTGCCATTTACCTCTCATAACAGTTCTATGGTGAAAATACTTGTCTCCATTTTAGGAATGATGAAAGAAACTGACATCCAAAGGCCTTAACTGACTGGCCAGTGCTCCATAGCTGTACAGACTGAGCCACCAGGGAGCAAAACTGTCCCTGTTCTTTACACAATGTGTGTGTGTGAGTCACTCAGTCATGTCCGACTCTTTGCGACCCCATAGACTGTAACCCGTCAGGCTCCTCTGCCCATGGATTTCTCCAGGCAAAAATACTGGAGTGGGTAGCCATTTCTTTCTCCAGGGCATCTTCCTCACCCAGGGATCGAACGTCTGTCTCCCACATTGCAGGCAGATTCTTTACTGTTTGAGCCACCAGGGAAGCCCATTTTACATTTAACGTTAACCTGCAAATAGACCAAGCTATTACATACCCATGGACATAAACTTTGAAATAAGTTTAAAAATTATTAATTTGGGTGTTAAGAATGTACAGTGAGTTTTGATATAGAAATATCATTGTAAATGACAGACTGGAAGATCAGTTTGCAAACAATTAATGAAACCAAAATTTCAGATAAATGCTTAATCACTGCTGCATTAACTGTTGGTGATTTTGCTTTTCTTTACTTTCTTGGATTAGGTGTTTGGGTTTGTTGTGGGAGAAGGAAAGCAAAAACTGCAATTTATAACTCCAGGTATTAGCCAGGGACTATCTGATTGCAAGAAACAAAAACATTTAAATTAGTTTCAGGCAAGTAGGAGGAACAAGAGGAATAAGCTCAAATGGGAAGTGAGCAGAAACAGACATAAAAATGGAAGCACATTCTTACCCACCAACACTGAGGGATTCACTGCTAGCCTTTGCTCTGCTCTGTGAGGTTGCTTCTTTCTTCTCTCTCTCAGGATAATTTTCTCTGCCTCTCCATACTCAGGGGAAAAAATGCCCCACTTTATATCACGTCCCAGTTCAAATACATCCTTAAAAAAAGCAACCTCTGAATAGGTTAGTAAATGCTCTCTGGAATATCTGGTTCACTGGAAGCTTGTATTTATTTTCTGCTCCAGCATCAGAAAGGGACTCTCCAAACTCTCAGAGCATCAACGTGTGTCTTAGTCTGCTCAGGCTGTTATAACGAAAAACTACAGCCTGCCTGCCTTAAACAACAAACATTTATTTCTCACAGTCTTGAAAGCTGGGAAGTCCAAGATTACGGTATTGATAGATTTGAAAGATGGTAGACATCTGCCTTCTGTGACATCCATGTCTTCCTATGGATGAGAGAGAGGTCTGGCATCTTCATCTTCCTGTAGAGACACTAAATCCCATCTTGGAGATCTGCCCTCATGACCTCATATGAATCTCATAACTTCCCCAAGGTCTCACCTCCAAATACCTTCACATAACGGGTCAGGGCATCAACCTGTGAATTTGAGGAGGAGACAAATATTCAGTCCATAACAACTTGGGCCACCATCGCCTTGGTTCTCAGGCACACACACCCCCACCACCATCACCAATGTCCCCACATTTCCTAGGCCTCTTCCATTCCTGATCTTTCTTCTGCTGCTAGCACTTCTATTTCTAGAAGTGAAATAGATCTTCATTAACCAATATTAACCCAAAAGCCTCAGGAAGAGTTGTTGGCCAAAGACCTCTGGAGAAGAGTAGTCTGGGCCCTGCAAGCTCCAACAGCATCTGCAGATCTCCTGGAGGGTTCCCTGATGGATGAATCTCCAAAAGCAGCATTCTTTGGGCAGAGCTGGGGATACCTGTTTTGGATTCTGTTTCAGGTACAATCATCAGACACAGTACCATGGGCAAACTTCTTTCTTCTAAACATCAGTTAAAAAGCCTGCAGGATCTGAGTAGGTGGCCCTTAAATTCCATGGTTCTGTGACATGGACACTATACCAGTTTGGCCATTCCTCCATTTATCATCATTTAAAGTCAACATAAATATACTTGATGCTTAAGCTACATTTTCTCCCATATTCCATATTACTTTATCTACCTATTTCTGCACTTATGCTGTACACTTATTTTTAGTTCTTCAAAAATCATAATCAGTCACAAAGTTGTGTTGTTTTCATGAGTTTGCCTCTGGTTCTAGTACTCCAGGGAATTCATTTATTCATTCATCCTTTCAACCGCTGCTTACTGAGCACTTCTGCCAGGCATAAAGAAAAGTGCCAGACATACCAGGCCCTCAAAACAAGCTGAACCTCAAGAAAACTGATCACCATAAAATAGCAGCAAAGAACACTAGCAGCTTCTATGAAGGCTAACTAATATGTCAGGCTAAAATATCTTTAGAGAACAGGAAGAAAATATAACTGATGTTTGTCAAGTACCTCAGTGTGGCTGAGAAAGCTGAGTCCTTACCAGACTCAGAGTAGCTTCATTAAGCTGTCTTCTGACAATTAACAATGTCACAAAGAACTCATATACAAACGTGCAGAAAGGGAAAGGGGGCTGACGGAGAAGAACTGATGATAGGTTGGTTCCTAACTTCCATGTGCTTCCATTTTTATTTTCTTGCTAGTAGTGTGGAGGGGTGTGACGGAGACAGAAAGCATGTCAGACATCTGTCATTCATTATGTGAAAAGTGAAAGTGTTAGTCGCTCAGTCGTGTCTGGTTCTTTGTGACTCCATGGACTCTAGCCTGCCAGGCTCCTCTGTCCATGGAATTCTCCAGGCAAGAATATGGGAGTGGGTTGCCATGCCCTCTTCCAGGGGATCTTCCCAACCCAGAGATCAAACCCAGGTCGCCCACACTGCAAGCGGTTTCTTTACCATCTGAGCCACCAGGGAAGCCCAAGAATACTGGAGTGGGTACCCTATACCTTCTCCAGGGTATCTTCCTGACCCAGAAATCAAACCAGGGTCTCCGGCATTGAGGGTGGATTCTTTACCAGCTGAGCTACCAGGAAACCACACTGTAACAAGGACGGTTCCCTAATGTCCCAGCCAGCTAGACAGCTGCGCAGGGTCTTCCTGGGCATTTCATGAACACACATCACCATCATAAGCACAGGTCCAATAACAGAGACCTGTGCTTCACGTGATTGAATTTTTCCCTCCCTGTATTAGTCAGACTTCTCCAGAGAAACAGAAATTGAATATATACATTTTTTCAGAGACAGAGAAAGATTGATTTATTTTGAAGAATTTGCTCAAACAATTATTGGAGGCTGAGAAACCCCCAAACCTGTCCTCTATAGGCCCAGTGAGGTCATTCAGTCTGAGCCTAAAGGCCAGAAAATGAGGGCAGTCAATGATGTAAATCCCAGTCCAAGGGCAGGGAGAGATGAGATGAGATGTCCCAGCTCCACAGCAAGGCAGGAGGAAAATGGCATAATCCTCCTGCCCCGCCTTTTGTTCTCCTGGACAGACTGAACGACAGCCACCCACACTCAGGAGGGCAGTCTCCTTTACTGCATCCACTGACTTGAGTGCCAATCTCATCGTAGAAACACTCCACAGACACACCCAGAACTAACATTTAATATGCTCTTTGGGCATCCTGCAGCCCAGCCAAACTGACACAGAAAACTAACCATCACATCACCTAACACATCTCTGTGGGTTTGTATTCTTTGTGAATACTTTATAAGGAGGGCTAAGGTGAGATGCAGGAGAAGGCGATGGCACCCCACTCCAGTACTCTTGCCTGGAAAATCCCATGGACAGAGGAGCCTGGTGGGCTGCAGTCCATGGGGTCGGTAGGAGTCGGACACAACTGAGCGACTTCACTTTCACTTTTCACTTTCATGCTTTGGAGAAGGAAATGGCAACCCACTCTAGTGTTCTTGCCTGGAGAATCCCAGGGATGGCAGAGCCTGGTGGGCTGCCGTCTATGGGGTCGCACAGAGTCGGACACGACTGAAGCGACTTAGCAGTAGCAGCAAGGTGAGATGGGGCCCAGAGTAATTACAGAAATGTGATATAAAAGCAGCCATAGGATTCCCACAGGCCAAAAATGTGCCAGAAGTCTAATCAAAGAGCAAGAAGGAAGATCTGCCAGGCTCTGCCTCTCTTTCCTAATATCTTCATGTTCCCATCTCCTCTCCATTCCCATGCTGCCATCTTGACTCACTGAAACAGGGGTTCCCAGTGAGCCTCCCTCAGGCTATGTTTTCTGTTCTTCAATCCTATTTTCAAAACTTAGATTATCTTCCCCTACTGATTCCATCACAGCCCTCCTGTCTCAGAAATCTGATTCTGTCTACATCGAATATCTGGACCTGGCATTCAAAGTTTCCTGTTGTCTATTCCCGTCAAACTGGTCTCACTCCCACACATGGCATGCTCACTCCTGCCTCTCTGCCATACTCGTCTTCTTGAACACTCGACTACCTTGCCATCACGAGCTTGAATCTTTCTATCCTTTCTACTCCCTGCACGAAAATCAGCTGTGACCACTCTGGCCTTCCCCAGTTGAAGGTCCTTTCACTGAACACCTCCAATGCTGTATCAAACAATTTTGCAAGTTATGATGTATTTTATTATCTTTTAATCTTGTCTTTCCAGTTAGACTGTCAACACTTGGCACTATACCCATGATATAAACTCTATAGGTTTTCCAGAAGTGAAAGAATAAATGATCACACTGGCCATATCATCTATCTTATTTATCCTCACATACTGAAGTCACACAAGGCAAGTACCAATATTTAATCCAAAGGCATTTATTAAATGGTTTCCAATTGTAGCACCTGGAAGAGTCCTAGAGAAATAATAATGTAGGCAAACTCATGCCTTCACAGAGCAGAGCACATAAGTAAGAAAGATGGCATCAAAAGTATAAGTAGTCAGCTGAACTGTCTGGATATATAGAAGATGATAAGACAGCTGCCATGTACAAGCCAAGGACTCACTCAAGCAGGAGAGTGGATTTTAGGGCAGTAAGATGGAGGCAGAGAACAAGAAGTGTCAATGGATTAATAATGAAGAAGGGCATGGAAAAAACTGTCCATATCTCAGTTTGGACAAGAGGTAAAATAATAAAGAAAACAGGCAAAAGAAATATAGGCAACCTGAGACCCATTTAGCTCTGTCTCCAAAATGAGACTATGTGCCTGTCAAGAGTTGGAGCAGGGGCTTGTTTGTTAATTTGTTGATTCTAACTCCAAGTATCAGCATTTATATAGTATCTATTCATTGATTCCAGGTGTTCTGTGTGGGTTCTCTTGGTGATTCATTGGTTCATTTACCATTTTATTAGGTACTTACTGTTTGTTAGATTTCCTGCCAGGTGATGTTAAAGCATTCAAGACACTGGGCTGGCCCTTCAGGTGAAAATAAGACTGACAAAACGGAAGAAAAATGATACTTGCAAGAAGAGAATCAAAGTCCTTATGGGTGGGGCAAGAGTAACCCTTCAAGTGTCCAGAGAACGAAGAGCCAACTTTGGAAGCAGCTGATGTTGTGGAAATTGTTCTAAACAATTTCTAAGAGTTGTTCAAACCAGCTTTTTAAAATGAGTTTAAGGTGTACATTTCAGGTTTTACATTTTATTCTAAGTGGTATCAAGATAACAATAACAATAAATACTTAGATAGCACTTACTGTCTGCCAGGATGTAGTTTAGATGCTCTTCAAATGTTCATTGATTGAATCTTCACACAACCCTGTGGTGAGATAAATACTATCTTCAGCCACATTTTAAAGGTGAGGAAACCAAAGAAGAGTTAGGACCCTTGTCCAACCAGGGCCCAGAGTTTGGCCATGGTGGAGCCAGCACTCACGGTGGGGAGCTGGGCTCCAGAATCCATGTTCATCAGCAATACATTTAAGGGAATATCACACATGAACATGGAATACATCCCAAACACTACTTAAATCAAAGGTGACTGTACAATCAACGGGTCCTATAATTTCAAGAACTCTGTACTTTGATGTGCTACATTGAATTGGGATGGGAATTTGGCTTGATTTAGCAAATATTTATTTAGCTGTGGAGGATTAAGAGATGAGTAAGATTCAGTCCCTCTCCTTAAGGAGGTCAATATGTAGTGGGAGACACAGATAAGCAAACAGCTTTTCACAGCGCACTGTGCTAAGTGCAGTAGTAGTATTTCTGTTGAGTCAACAAAGCGTGTGGGCTGCTGAAGACAAAGGGATTAATGCCGTCTGCCAGGCTTCACAGAGGCGGTAACCACTGAGTTGAGGCTTCACAGAAGAAAGACTGCGCTCAAGTGGGGAAGGCCACGCATGGGACAGAGGGCCTTCCAGGGACGGCTGTGCAGAGAGCTGATAAGGAGTGATAATAAAACGGTACCACTGCAGTCCCCAAATTCTGCTTTGGCCTCACCAGTCCTTTTCCTCAAGATCTCTTGGGGTATATGTGCACAATAAAGGCAAAATCAGGCCAGCTAATATTTCCTACTTAGCTTCCTGACCCCCCCTTCCCCACATCTTAGGAAAAACTCTGAGAAGCTGAGACCCATGGAAAATGCCTTTAAGTTAGAATGGCTTAAATCGCCCTCGAATCGCAACACAGCAGAGAAGGCTTGCTTTACTTCACCCCAAACCCAAAGCGTCTGCCTCATGACTCTGGCTGGAGAAAAAGTCAATCCTGAATCTAGCGCGGAGCAAAAGGAGCCAGACACAGAGAGCGGGACACAAGGACTTGGGTAGTGAGAGACACAGAGAGGGGAGCCTCCCAGGCCTTCAACAACTCCAGCCAGGGGAAGGGGCAGCCGGGGCTGCAGGAAGGAACAGGAGAGAGAACTGGGCTGCGGCCGGAAGTGGCCTCCATCCCCGTTTACACTCCCGCCTTGTGAGAGCCTCTGGAGTGCTCACAATACATGCACTGCTGCTTTTAGTTTAAAATAGAGTGTACTAAACTCTTCAGCCACTGGCAGTTCTTAGAAGGGCTGATGACAGCTCCCACTCCTCCCTAGAAGGGGAATGACGGTTGGGAGGGGGAGGCTGCAAGAGCAACACATCACACCGCACGGAGGCCTAAGGTCCCACCGCGGGTTCAGGCCATGGGTCTAACTGTGCAGCAGCCGGCTCACGGGCAAGAGTGAAAGCACTGAGGCCACGTGCCTCTGACAGACTCAGTTTCTCCATGTGAAAGTGAAAGACACTGTTTTGGCATCTCAGCAGGCAGCACTGATTTCTGACAGCCTAACAATTTCTGCTCACAGCTGGGGTGACAGAGAAGGCTTAAAGCACGGGATTTTACTTCCCACCCCCTGTGGCCACAGGCTTGTTACAGACCTCCCCAGCTCTTATGAGAGAGAGAGACCTCAGTAAGATGGCAGTGATGCCTGCCCCGCAGGGTGGATGGGATCAGTCAATGAGAGAAGGTCAAGGGCCTCACCAGAAGCCCGGCCCACAGAACTCACTGGTGGTTACTCTATGAGGACCATCTTTGCCCACCTATTCTAAGGGCATGGACATAATTAATGTTATTTATCGTAGGATCAGCATAGGATTGAGAACGAACTCCATGTATTTTTAAGCAAAATGAGTTTAATACAGGGACCAAGGAGTTTATAAAACCACTGAAAAGAGTGAGAGATGTCTAGAGCAACCCAGAGCCAACCCGGCATGGGGCCTGCTAACTCAAAGGCGCAACTAGAGCCACGGCCCCGAGTCTAATCTGAAGCCCCTAGTGCAGCAGGAAGCAGGAAAATGGACATGAGGAGCAGCACTCAGAGATGAGACATGAGATCAAGAAGGGGCCAATACCCCCACTGCTTCTTGACCCCCAGTTAAGAGGGGATAGGAAGTCAGAGCAGGAAACCCACGGTCTGGCTGGTCATTAAGACAGTCAGGATCCAAAAGAAGCCCAGTTCTCTTCTTCTAAATCTCCCGGGAGAACTGAAGTGGAACATAACTTATAGGCAGAATTGTAGCTGCAAGGGAGGCTGGAAAATGTAGTTTCAAAATAGACAACCATGTGCCAAGCCAAAACTCTGATTATAAAAGAAGGAACACAACTTTTGGAATTCAGTACAAAATGGGAGGACAAGACATGCGCGAGCAGAGAAGAATATCACTGAAGACCCATTTCTTTCGTTAGAAAGAGGAATCAGCAAGAACAAATGGGTAACGGCAACAAAGAAGGGTAAGAAGGGCTCTATAAAGAAAGCTAGAAACTAGATATCTGACATTGTCCAGAAGCTAAAATAGAGACCACTTCCGACTTTCCACATTTCCCCCTTTAGAACAGTGAAAACTTACGATCCTTTCTTGAATATTCCTCTTCCCCTGAAATCCCCAAATCCTGTTTAAAGTCTCATTAACATGTCACTCTTAAATAAAACCTCATTGACTGAGTCTGAAGAAACACAGAGATCCCTTCCTCAGTAACCTGGGCCACACAGAGCTAGTTCCAACAAAGCTGTATATCTAATCTACTTAGGTTCAGTTAATGCACAAAGGAGGGATTAATAGTTACCTGTCACTAGGTTTTATGAATTTCTCTTTTACATGCACATTTATTGTTATTGTTAGTAGTAGTGCTCAAGATGTACTCCTTAAATCAAGAAGGCATTTACTTATTGAGCAGGAGAGAAAGCAGACAACAGGTGATAATTACACGTTTATAAGGAAACATTTACTATCTCAAAGTACAGCCTCTGACGGCTGCAGCCAATTTCTCTGCTCATGCCCAGGGTGCAGTGAAGGGTTCTAGTTCTTTACTGTAAAAGCAGGGTGGCAGAAGCTAACAAAATAGACAGTATTGTTTTGTTTTGTTTTTGCACTCATGTCCCTAGACAGAAGCATGCATTTCTCACATTTGCTTTCTCAAGGCCTTTATTGTCTGAGCTTCCTGTTAAAAAAATCAAGCTAGTGATGGCAGACCCATGCTATCCCATCAGAATACTGAAAGCTGTGTAATACAGTACCAGGCAGAGAAGTGAGGCCCAGACAACAGGCATAATAGGAAAATATTAACACCCAAAGAAATCGATAAAGCGGCAGGCCATCACCACTGCAGAGCTCAGGCTACGTCTACAAAACAAAGACACCAGTATCATTGACAAAGGTTCACAGGCAAGAAAACCAAAGAGGCTGAGGGCACACAGAGATCATAGAAAGAGGCTGACGAAAGCCAGCTTTGTCCCTCCCAGTTCAGCCATGGCACTTACCGGGTCTCTCTAATTTAAATCAAGTCTGCATCACTAGACACAAGCTTAGCTTGGACACTGAGAGAACAGTTTTGAGTGAAACTGTGTGAACAAAGAAAGCTAGATCCATCAAACAGATAAACATGTTCAGAGTCTTTGATCTGTTCTTTGTGCATGCTCTGTGTATGTTATCAATCATAATATCTATTGATAACTCCCTTCTTTGCCGGAGCAGAAGGGGCAAGAAGAGAATGTCTTTTGGAAGCACAGAAGATAAACTTTAGGGTTGGTCCTTAAGGACTTTGGCTAGACTCCCTTGACCCTTCAATGCATCTAAGAGGTAGCAGTTAAGAGAAAGATCAGCGACCAGATAAACAAACAAGGTTAAGGATGAGTGATTCTTCTGCTGGGCCTTGAACATGTACCAGCAGAGAAATTATGCTGGAATATTTCCAAATCATTAGAGAGTGCATTTCGAAAGATGTAGATATAGAGCACAAATACATAACCTCCACTCACATTAAACCTTGTGCTAGAGAAGGCAGGCCATCACTTGCAGAGAGATTGATTGGAAAGTCTCCATCAAGGTATTTACTCCAAGAAAAGGAAAATCCACCTTACCCCTATCCTCCCACTTGGAACAGATGTCAGACTTTTTAAGAGAAAGAGGACACGTCTTAATCACACGGAGAAGATGGAATAGTATTTATAAATATATACACTTAACTGAAGTCAAGAAGTAGGAAACGCTAAGATAATTCAAGTAAAACAAAATATCTTTGCCTTAAGATCTATATTAAAAAAATATAAAACTTTACGGGAGGACATAAGACACACCCCATTGAAATAAATGGAGAGATATGTCATGTTGCAGACTCAGTGTTGTAACAAAAAATGCCAATTCTTTCTAAATTAATCTATAAATTCACTGAAATCTTAAGCAAAATCAAAGAGTTCCTTTCATAGAACTGACTAGCTGATTCTCTAGATCTCTAAGAGAAAATGTACCAGAGGAATACAAAATATTTTTAATTAATTAAATGTGTGACTGTGTGCTCAGTGATGTCCAGATATTTGCAACCCCATGGACTGTTACAAATGGAGCCTGCCAGGCTCCTCTATCCATGGAATTTTCCAGGCAAGAATACTGGAGTGGGTTGCCGTTTCCTCCTCCAGGGGATCCTCTCAACCCAAGGATCAATCTTGCATCTTCTGCATTGGCAGGTAGATTCTTTACCACTGCGCCACCTGGGAAGCCTAATTAATTAAAATAAGCAATGCAGGAGACCCCACACATGCTAATTAAAACAGTGCATGATTAGCACAGGAAAGTAACCTAGAACAATGAATTAGAATAATGTAAGGAATATCTGCTGAATATGTGTATATGGGGTTTTATTTTAAATTAATTGGGAAAAGAGACTAAATGATATAAATACAATACCCATCTAGAATATACAGGATCAATCCCTACTTCATAACATATAAGTTCCAAATGAATTTTAAAAACCAATTAGACATTATCAGAAAAGCATAGAAGGCACAAAATTTGGAAGAAAAAAATAAACTGACAAGTATAACTATGTAAATCATTAAAAATATTGTAAAATGAAAAGGACAAGGAAGAGACCAGAAGAAAATATCTGGAACATGTAACAGAAGAAGGGATAATATCCACAATGTATGAATATATCCTACAAATTAGTAAGAAAAAGAGGGAGAGCACTATAGTCAAATGGGCTTCCCAGTTGGCTCAGTGGTAAAGATCCAGCTGCCGATGCAGCAGATACAGGAGAGACGTGGGTTGGATCACTGGGTGGGAAAGATCCCCTGAAGGAGAAAATGGCAACCCACTCTAGTATTCTCACCTGGAAAATCCCATGGACAGAGGAGCTTGACGGGCTGTAGTCCATGGGGTTGCAAGGAGTCAGACATGACTTAGCGATTGGGCACACACATGCATGCAGTATAGTCAAATGGCCAGAAAGCCTGAAAGTCAGCCACAGCAAACACCAGGGAAAGAAGTTCTCTTAGCTCCTCTCTCTTACTCCCCACCTCACATACAATTCATCATCAAGTTCTCTTCCTCCAGCCCCAGTATCGCTACTCTAGCTCACACTCCCAGCAACTCTCTCCCTTCTACCATGACAGCCTCTCATTTAACCCCCTGAATCTAATGTGCTCCTTCCAATCAGTTCCACACTGAAGCTGGGCTGAGCCCGATGAAACCTTCATGCTTGAATCCCAGCATCCATAACTTCAGGGCTGAGAACCAAGTCCTCCCCGGCATCTACAATGCCCCACAAAGTCTGGCTTCTTACCCACCACTTATTTTCTCAGTGTACATGCTCCTTCCTATCACAAAGGCTTTAATCAAGCTACTCAGCTGCTCTGGATCCCTCCTTCCCCCTCATCCCCATCTTATTTGAAATCTAAACTCAGTATCATCATTTCCTCAGTGAAACCTTTTCTGACATCCTAGATCAAGCCCTCATTCCCTAATATATGGTCTTATATATATATACCTCTTCTTTATGCTACCTGTCACATTTGTAATATTATATCCAGTTACATGATCCTTTAATTAATGTCTCTCTCCTGCAGTAGGCTGTACGTTCCATGAGGGGAGGGACTACATCTGTTTTCATTCATCATGGTATAGCACAGCCTAGAACATAATAGGTGTTTGGCAAATAATGTTGACTAAATCGATTTTCACACACAGAAAAATGTATTTACATAGATTGGTATCTGTGATTTATATTTGTGTGATATATAAAGTGCACAACACTGTAAATCAACTATACTTCAGTTTTGTTTTTTGTTTTTTTAAGGGCTGGAAAAGTAAGCATTACGTTTTAGCAGATTTTTCCACTGGCAATTTTCAGGGATTTTTTTTTAACCTCATTTGAACTTTTAGTAGTATCTACTGGACTTCCCTGGTGGTTCAGATGGTAAAGAATCTGCCAGCAATGCAGGAGACCTGGGTTCGATCCTTGGGTCAGGAAGATCCCCTGAAGAAGGGAATGGCAACCCACTCCAGTATTCTTGCCTGGAGAATCCCATGGATAGAGGAGCCTGGTGGGCTACAGTCCATGCGGTAACAAAGAGACACAACTGAGTGACTAACACACAGACACATACAGCAGTTAGAGGCTAAGAAAATTAAGTTATTGCCATTTGGAAAAGACGTACTTAAAGGTAAAAATGAAAGCCCTATCACTATACAGCAGCTGGGAAACTTTAAAATACACTAAACTTAAGATAATGATGATTCTGTATTCCTTTATTTTTTATTTTATGTTAGATGGCCAAAGAGCCACTTTTCCAGCAACTCAAATATCTACACCTGCAGAGTTTTCAGGCCACTTCACCATTTATTAACGTAGCTTCGTTTCTAGGTCACTTTAGTTTTTGCCCACATTTGTTGTTGTTGTTTTGCTATTGTTATTATTAGGCTTTTTAATTCAGTGAATCCATTTTAATTACTTACTGCAAATACCACCCACTTACCTGGCAAAGAGACTCCTCCTTCTGTTTGAAAAGGCAGCCTAATTAGCAATACTGCCAACAAGAAAAAGAAGGAAGAGGATGGAACAGGTGTTGGGAAGAATAAGAGAAAGGAGTTTGAACAGTCGAAGGAAGGGGCTCTAGAAAGGCAAAGACGACCCTGATTTCTGAGTGACTGGCAGGTCTCTGGAAGATGATACATCTCAAATAATTGCCAGGTGGAACCAGGAAAGATGTTAACTGACTTCCATGAGTACAGCGTCTTTTCACCTTTGCATAGTTACTCAGGGTAATTGCAAGGCAGCTGTGGGCTACCCTCTTCTGAGTCTATCTCTATAGGATCCCAGCAAGGGAATGGGGTTGTGATAGATGAAAGTTAATGAAATGAGAAATTTCAAATTAAAAGTTTTAGACTTTGTCTTTAGCCTTTGTAGGATTTCATTCCCCTTGAAACACTGAGCACTGTCAGGCACTAGACCACATTTTGACAAAATTAAACCCATGGACCAGTTTTAAACCTTGGAGAACCCTTAGAAATCCAAACATTTGCTCTGATTTTTAGAGCTATTATGAAATTATTACAAATCTCACCCTAAAAATTAATAAGTGACACTCCATGAGCATAATTACATTGTTCATCTTTCCATAATCCATAATTCCTCTGCGTGTAATAACATGTGAGCAGGCCTTCTTGTAACCCAGCTGCTTCACATAATTGCTTGCTGTCCTACTGAGAAAAACTTTTAATAAATGACACATTAAGCAAAAGAGTGCAACTCTGTTCTCACAGCTACAAAATCAGAAATGGTTTTCCCCCAGAACTGAATCCAATGATTCTCTCTCTCTTTTTACAACAGCACTGGGTGGGCTAAGGAAGAGAGAAGATTCAAGTATTTCACTTAGAACCCCCACAGTTCTTTATCATACTACCAGGACTTTGCCACTAATTGAAGAAATATATAACATGTGTCTTTCCTTCAGCGGCTCTTATTTCCTTAATAGACTTTTTCTCAGCAACTTTAAGAAATGTTTCCCTTTGAAATACAACATCGCATAATGGGCCCCATCTGGAATGGCAACTTTGCACACAAACTAAGAAACTGGAAGATGAAAAACTTTTTTTGTCTTTGTCTAGAGTGAATAATTGCAATTAACTACTGCAATCTCTATATGTTACTACGATAGAAAATGAGCAAGATTTCCCAATGACTAGGGACTTGAAATCTTGAAAGGGCTGATATCCAATGAGATAATCTAGTAAATTTTATTTATTAAACTGGAAGCATTTTGCTTACTGTTTAGTTCTATTTTACCTTTTTTTTTTTTTTTTTATAGTTTGGCTTTTCAAAAACATCCATTTGGAGTAACATTTGAATCTAATCTTCCTCAAATTTGGATGAATTACTTACTGAAATACAAGCATTTTTCTTTAAGTCAACATAACATGCAGAATTTCAAGGGAAAAAGTGACCTCTGAAATTCTGTATCCTAGTGCTGGGATAAATGAAGAGCTGAATAAATAAAGGGAAGGATTCAAGACTTATGGAAGAAAATATTATACTAGAACAGCACTACTGAATCTCTTCATTCAGGAACAACTTCCTAGGTCTGCACTCAAAGAAGCATGAGAAGTACAGGTATAATTTAAAACAGAGAATACTCCTGTAATGCATGAAAGCTAGGGCTCAACAATGGAAGGCTAAGTATTAAAACCAAAGATGAGGGTTGCAAGGAAGCCGTAGATATATAATGAGGTGATCATTATCTTAAAACCAAATCGAAAAGGGATTCCTATAGTCCTGTGTGGGAAAGGGCCCCAAATTTCTAATTATGTCAGCGGGATAAAATGCCAGTTGCACTAAGTGAAATCCTTCATCCCAGCTTTGGCGGATATTCAAAGTTAGGATCACACTGGTTGCCACTTCAACACAATTTGTGTTTGCTTTGCCTTTCTCTGCCATCAGTGGGACCAACTCTGGAGGATTGTTTCAGGCTTAAGCAGCCAGTTCAACCCTTTCCTTTAGTTCTATGTTATGACATGATTCCAAACCAACCGTTTTTAATCCATCTTTGGCAGACTTTGTCCCCCAAGAAATTAAGGCAAGGTATGTTCCTTGGCAAATGAAAAAGAGAAAGAAGAGGGTTAGTTCTAATTAAAAACAGAACATGAAACTGACTCAAACGCATCAGGTTATGAATTCTCCCTGTCATTCTATCTGAAGTCCTTTGTAAACCTAAGCATCATCTATGACAGCCAGAATAAGAAGTCTCCTCATTCTTCCTGAGCCTTTCTATCAAACAGTCTTGGGACTGCTGACTGCTGTAATGTAAATCCTATTACAATGCCCTAATGTAGAAATAGCAAATGTCTTCCAAGATAAGACAATGAATGCTAAGCTCAAGAAGCAAAACTATCGGTATTTTCAGACCTCAAAGGACTATGCATCTTTTGAAGATAATGACATTTTGGACACAAAAATCACTACTTTACAATAGAAATCTCTGATATTCAATCTGCCTCTGTCAACATATGTCTAGAGCCAATGCCTGCTGCTTATTTCATTAAATCACTATAAATCTGGGATTGGACTCACCATAATGTTACACTGTAATGCCTTTTTCTAAAACGTAATGTTCCCCATAAGTGTTTACTTTCATTCTTTATTCTAGCCCTCTAACTTATTCCCCTATTTAAGACAATTATCCATGACAATAAGAATTGCCTGATGGTGTAATTTTGTAATCCAGGAATATAGGGGATCATGCAAAAGTCTTACAATTAACTTCAGGAGATGAGATCAAAGACTCAGCCATAACACTCTGCAACTGAACAAACAGCCATCACCACAGAAATAAGGTAATAAGTACCTTGGCAAAATGGAAGGCTTAACATGTAAAACATTCCTTCATTTGTGTGTGGTTGGGATCCTCCCAAGATGTTGTCCAGCTGCCAGAATCCACAGGCCAAAATATTACCTTTCCCAAAACAAGTGGTGGATCCCAAGGGGTTCCTTTGAAGACATAGATATTATCCCTTGAGGGTGACCTGCCAAGTCATTCAAACTCAAGTTCCCACTTAACAGAGGTGACCCCCAGTAAAAGTAATGCTCCAGAGTATGCTTTCAGGATAGGTAAAACCAGAATCTCTGTAATTGACTTTCATAAATGTTTCCTTGGAGAAGAAAAGAATTAGATAAATACACTCTAAATTTTCATAACAAAAAATGGAACTGGTCTGATTTCAGCCCACCCACCCACCACATAAACAACTGACAAACAGGCACTATTAGTAAGCTCCTCGTAGGCTTGATTAAAGGCACTCTGCACTTTTCCTAAAACCTCATGTTATGACACACATTCTGGCAAACCCTGAACCCTGTCATTACCCTCCTTAGTTCAACAACACTCAGAAACCTTGGTCCGCAGGACATTGTCATGTTTCACAAAGGGCCACACTGTGGCTCCAGCTCCTACTCTCTTCATGGCTCATTTTATATGCTCTGCGTGTGCATTTTGATTTTCAGAACATGACTCATGCCACTTAAGTTTCTCTGCGAACCTACAAATGCAGACAAGGAGTAATGGGTTGGCTGATTAGAAGTGAAAGAAGATGTCCTTCATCCCCCGGACAATATGACTTTTTAAAGAAAGCGCTAAGTGACTTCCTGGCTGACCTAGATCAATGGGATGTGACATTTGAGAAAGGACAGGAATCGTGGGTGTTCTCCTTACATTATTTTTAGACAGATGATCATTTTTTTTTTCAGACAGAAATAAAGCTTTTTTTTTTCTCCCGCTTTTCTCTCAATAGAATAGCAGAGCAACATAGGATGTCAGAGCTCAGCTAGATCTTTAAGACAACTGGGTCCAATCTAAAGCTTTCATAAGTGGCCTATTTAAAGTTACAGTCAAAACATATTGGACACATCTTTAAAAAACAAAAGAACATACAGGGCATGATTTTGTTATCAGTGTTCAGCCCTGATGGGGTCAAGGACTTAGATAATATGTAAATATTTTACACTTTTGGAGGGAGATGAAGATAATTTATTCTCTGGATTCACTTAGGAAGATGTTCTCATTGTTTGAAAGAGCGCCATGTGGAAGAGGGGAGACCCACCCACCATCAGGGCTGGAAGGGGAGGTGTCCTGCTTGAGATGAGGAAAGGAAATTTGTTATTTGACTCCCCTAACGGCTTAGGGGGAGAAGGAAACGGCAACCCACTCCAGTAATTTGCCTGGAGAATCCCACAGACATGAGGAGCCTGACAGGCTACAGTCCATGGGGTCAGACACGACTTAGTGACTAAACCACCACCACCAAGGGTTAGGGGTGTGGGATGTCCAGAAGTAGATGGAAGTGAGGAGGGGAGAAAAAACAGGGCTTCGAAAACAAGCTCTCAATCTCCCCTGAAAAGAGGTGGTTACTTCAGACAATGCCTCCTGAGCTGATTCACACTATCTTCATTGTGGCCATGTGAACTCAGTCCCCCTGCATGCTCACTGCACCCTCACCCAAGGCCGCAAAATCTACTGGTATATCTGGGATGGATAATGATTGCTGAGATCAGCGAGGAGCTGAGTTTCTCAGTGCTGAGGAACCAGAGGAAACCTGGGGAGCCTACAGAAATCTTGCAGGCTTAGGATGCCTGGGGCCACCCCTGCTGCAAAGCTGGAGATGGAGGAAACAGATCTAGATCTAGATGAGAGAGAAATTCCAGCTACTTCTGGGTTATACTTTTTCCCTCTCTCAACATTTACACAGCATGTATGTATTTTTACATGCATGTTTTGTGTACATGTAGGTATGAGTCTCTACGTGTCTGAGAGAAAAAATTGGGGGTAGTGTATGACCCCAAATATATGCTCACTGCTCTATTTCATTTTCTTCCCCCTGGCTAGGAGAGTGGCCAATTTTAGACAAATCTGCTAAAACTTGGGTGAAAATCCTGGGCCCTACAGAGAACTTGGCTTGTCGTCAACAGCCCTAACTGTCCTGGACCGGAATGCTCTGATGTCATAGCAGTCATAAAACTCTTTGTTCTTTTATTGTTTTGACTTGGGTTTTTATGCTTTTCAAGGGACTTCCACATCTATGAGGCCATCTCGTACTGATGACATTCCCGGGAGGTAGACGGACAGGTATTATTGTAACTCGGTCACTCTCCTGCCATCGGTTATGGTTCTTGATGGAAGCCACCACGTCCCACAGCAGGGAAAGCAACCCCATCATTTTCTAGTCCTCTTGGAAAAGTCCACCGAAGCTGAAAATGTGGCCAGGCTTTGCAAGTGGCTAAAGGAGCCCTGAGAAAGGGCTCCAACAGCTCTCTCTGGCAGGGGTGGGTGAGCTAGGGATGAGAGCTGACCTCCGGTAGGGTCACTTTCTGCTTCTGAGTCTATTAGGATCCACAGAGCACAAACCCTTAGGGGGACAAGCATGAGTCTTGACTGTCTTCACTCCATCTGGTCCACAACAATGTAATGGGACTGGAATGAGAAAGGGGGACTCTGCTTGGAGCGCTTTCTTTGATGAAGCAGCAAGAAAGCAAAAATCTCCAAATTTCAGGGAAAGACACATACATTCTTTTTTCTATCCTAGCTGGTGATGGTCAAGTTTATGTATGCCAAATGGCTGGATTATTTCATGGCCAGATGAGTCATATTATCTTTTTCAATAAGTTTTATGTTTACAGCATGAGGTTTTAAAACAATATAGAGAGTTATCAGTCTAGCACCTGGTACATAGTACAAGTTTATTAAGGGCCATCTATTGTTGTAATTACATGCAAAAGATCTGCAACAGAGAACATAAATTGGTACATCTGTTGAAATGGCTAGATTTGCCACACAGTACATAAGTGCCTAGACCTGTATAGATAAGGCTAACAGCTTTAAATGTGCAAGACAAAGGTCCTGCCTGTCCAGAAACAGGGTAAGCCAAGCATGAACAGAGAGATCAACATGAGCAAAACTACCATCAAGCTTTCTCCACCAGTCAGCCACTGCAAGTGTTCTTGGAAGCAGAAGAGCATCTTTACCTGGCACTCAGAGGTACACTAGTTCATTAGAATGAGGGAAGCAGTGTTACTGGATCCAATATGCCTATTGACATTTGTTTAGTAATCTCCCTTATCACACACAATTTCAAAGGCAAGAGCCTAAAATGATTTTTAAATGTATCCAATTCACAGCCAAGTGAAAATGTTTCTATACCAAGAATAATCTTACATTAAACTTTTTTTCAGCAGCCTACATTTAACCAGTGGGAATTCTTTTTTTTTTTTTTTTCCCTTTTTAAGATGCTATTCTATTCAACTTTTTAAAATGAAGTATCTGACTCTAAAGTGAAAACTATATTTAATCAAAGATGGGACACAGTGTCCTTGGCTTAATTATTCTTTGGAAATTGAACACCTTTACAGGCTTAACAAGTTGCAAGAGAAACAAATTGCAGAAACTGTATTTCAGGTATAATGGCCTGGATACACTGATTCTGTCTGACCTGGTAAAACCCTAGGGAACTCACGTTGCACTGCTATTGCTCCTATGCTGAAGTGGCACATGGTGTAATAGTCAGTGATAATGTACTACATGCCCACACGCATAAGGAGAATTAAAAGCATGGATAAAGTGATAACACTTCACAATTGCATGGCACTTTGCTTCATAACCCCATGTAACATCTATCCCTCCGTTTTATTCTTTATCAGCCCTGGGAGGGACCAGTAAGTAGATTTCAGGTGAGAGAGATTGTGTTCATGACCACCAGCTTACAGGTGGTAAAGCAAAGACTTGAATCCTCCCTTTCCAAAGTACTCCATTTTCCTAGTGAATGTTGAGACCCAGTGGGCAGGAGGTGCAACCGCTGTCCTTAAGGAAACTGCCTCATAAAAAAAAGGACAATGGATGGATGAATGACAGTTAAACTCAGCTGGAACCCTGACCATGTATTTAAGACATCAGAGTGACCTGGGTCAAGGGCCTGAAACAGCCAACACCTCCAGTTTTCCACTCTCAAGAGGGAATGTGAATCCTGGTTCTGTCTTGTGAAGTTCTAAGCAAAGAAGGAGCCAGTGAATAGGAAGCTATTTTAAAAGACATTAACCTTTTTCAAGAGACATTAACTCTTGCTCCTCAGAAGAAAAGCTATGACAAACACAGATAGCATATTAAAAAGCAAAGACATTACTTTGCCAACCAAGGTCCATATAGTCAAAGCTATAGTTTTTCCAGTAGTCATGTATGTATGTGAGTGAGAGTTGGACCATCAAGAAGGCTGAGTGCTGAAGAACTGATGCTTTTGAACTGTGGTGTTGGAGAAGACTCTTGAGAGTCCCTTGGACTACAAGGAGATCAAACCAGTCGATTCTAAACAAAATAAATGCTGAATATTTATTGGAAGGACTGATGCTGAAGCTAAAACTCCAATACTTTGGCCACCTGATGCAAAGAGCCAACTCATTGGAAAAGACCCTGATGCTGGAAAAGGTTGAAGGCAGGAGGAGAAGGGGATGACAGAGGATGAAATGGTTGGATGGCATCATCAACTCAATGGACATGAGTTTGAACAAGCTATGGGAGACGGTGAGAACAGGAAACTCTGGCATGACAAAGAGTCAGACATGACTGAGTGACTGAAAAACTCTTTTCAAAATGTGGTAATAGAGATAATTTTTTAAATAAGGTATATTGCAAGTTAACAGATACACTTGGATTAAATGAATGCACTAAAATCTCTGAGGTCCAAAATAAATAAAACTACAAGGACAAACCCCCTTAAAAAAATCTATGAGGTCCAGTCTGCTGCTGGCCATTGAGATGACTCCAGAATCAAAAGTGAGGCGGACAGCTGCTTTCTGGTCTGCCTGACTTCCATTTCCCTTCAGATCGTAAAGACCAGATTTGCTTTGGGATATGTCTCCCACCAGATACAGACATTGAGGAGCTTCACTGAGGGACTCACTTTCCTAGGACCAAGTCATACTCCATGGGCATTAGAGCTGTGAGCCAGGGAACACGGTGCCCATGATCACTTGGAGCTCTTTCACGCCAGTGAGCGAAGTGCCTTGGAAGTGACTTCCCACCTGCTATATTCTGGAGCTCCTGGCTACTCGGCCTGCCCTGCCTGGTTCTTCAGCCTCCCCTTTAATTCTGGAAACACTTTCAGATCCTTGTACCTCTCGTTATTATTGGTTTTCCTGAGTTGGCTCACGTTGGTCTCAGTTACTTGCAAACAAAACACCTTAACTGTGAAAGCAGCAACACAGATCTGTGCAGCCAGAAGGTGAACAGAGGAGAGGAAATCAATAAAATCAAACCATTTGATCACCTATCAATCTACTGCACTAGGAAAGGCAGAGAAGACTAACCAGGCAAATGAGTCAATTACTATACAGCCATCACACTTTAAAATCTCCCTTTATCCTCTTTTGGTAAGTCAATAAAAGTTGAAACGTTCAAGCCGAAAATAAAAACACTGGTATGGTTACAATAAAAATTAGTTTTAGAAGCAAATTATGTCATATGCATATTATACCAAGTGTTTTTTAACGCCACCCTGTAAATAGTACTGTTTAGCACTGGTTTATAGAAAATATTCTAGTAACTCTGTTAATGAAGTTCTCAACTTTTGTAAGAAAGTTACTCTCTTCAAGACCTAGTTTTTACTAAAGTATATTTGATAGCACTGCATCACCACAAAATCAAATCACAAGAAGGAACTGCATTCCAATGTCTTCATAAATGTTCTGATGAATATCTAGAGATGTTTCTACAAAAGAATGTTTAATATTAGGAATATCAAATGTGAAAGGGAAATTCTAATAAATAAAATAATCAATAAAATCACCAGTCTCATTTAGTATCACATTTTCTTCACATCTAAACACTAACTTGGTTCCAATATTCCCTGTTTCAAGAAATCTTCTGTTCTGATAACTACTGCTATTTGACAAATCACTCTAAGACTTAAAGGTGTAAAAGTCCATTGTATGATGCTCAGAGATTCTATGGGTCAGGAACTCCAGACAGTGTGTAGCAGGGACGGCTTGACTCTCCCCTTTATGTCCAGGACCTGAGCTGGAAGGACTTAATGGCAGGGACTGCTGAGTAACTGAGGGGTACTCAGCAGCTAGGGGCTAGAATCCTGCAGAGGTGACTTCTGTCATGTGTCCACTGCTGATGCTGACCACTGTCAACTAGAGCGCCTACAAGCTGCCTCCCCATGTGGCCTGGGCTTCCTCATAGTACGGTGACCTCAGGGGTAACTGGAGGCTCCGAACCTTCTACATGATGTCCCAGCACACAGGGTGGAGCCGGATCTCCTCTTTGGCCCAGTCTCAGAAGTTCTATGGCATCATTTCTTTTGTGCATTGTATTGGTTATGAATGAGTCACGGCCCATTTAAGGAGAAGACATCCATGCCTACTGTAAATGGGAAGAGTATCGATGTCTCAGCTCAGAAGAGCATGTGGGATGGGAGATACTGTGTGGCCACCCTTGGAAGATACAATCTGCCACGTCTTCAGAGATCCCTCATTTCCAGCTAGGAACAAGGTATCCTTCTCTCAATTCCCATAATGTTCCATTTTCAATCTGATGCTGGCCAGTTTCCATCTTATAAATGTCATAGACATGTTTCCTCTTCACCTCTCCTCTATAAGCATCTAGGGTCTTCTTTGCTTTTTGTGTCTTCATGGTGCCTAACAGACACAAAATTTATTGAAGAAATGTACATAACTAGTCTCAGGTATGATTATTTTATAATCAGGAGATATAAGCGCTTTTGGAAGGAAGGAAAGAAGAAGGGGGAGGTGGGGAGGGGGGAAGGGAGGAAGATGTAGGCAAATTGGTAGACATAGTTGTTTGAAGTGGCTCTCTCATTCTCAGAATATTTATTTATTTTTTTAGAGTGATTTTTTTATTGGCACTGCAATAAATCAAAGTATTTTCAAATAAATTTCATTTCCACCAATTAGCCATTTACACTAATGAAACTGTATCCTCCTTTGGCTTTTTAAATGTCCAGTCTCTTAATTTATTATTTTTATTTTTTTATTATCACATGTGGTATTGATTTTGACTTTTTTTTTTACTTTATTCTACGTTACAGTACTGTATTGGTTTTGCCATACATTGAAATTGTTGCATTTTTAAAGTTTCCAAAGGAGAAGAGATCTAGTCCTCCCCCTTTTATGAGCATCAGCTATACAGATGAAGATCCCCTGGAGAAAACACATGATCATGCTGACAGGCTTCCTTTAAAATCCATGACCTTGAACCTCATGCCAGCAATTGTGCAGTGCTTCCCTCATTCATTCTTATCTCTGCTTTCCCAGACATCTGATTCACACCTTCTCCCCTCTCCTCAACATCAACATCTTCTCCTACAGCCTCATTTTCAGTTGATGGCCTTCTTACTTCTCTGAAACAACAGAGCAATTCAGAGAGAGTCCCCATCCACCTCTCACCCTCTCATGGTCCTGGTACCAGCCTCTGCACATAGGCCCTCTGCCTTCCATGCATGGACCATCCATGTCCCATTCTAAAGCCAGTCCCTCTGCTCTAACACTGGATTCTGTTTCCTCCCACCCCGGTGCCCACTGAAGTCCATCCCATTGCCCACTATATAGACAACTCCATCAGCACATTAAGATGCTGTTACTACCCCATCTTAAAAATAATGCTTCTCTTGACCACACTTCTTCCATCAAGCCAATAGCTTTCTTCCCTTCCTAAAAAAAAAAAAAATCACTTCAAAGAATTGTTCACACTCACCGTTTCGTCTTTATCTCCATATCCTCTCTTAAATTCATCCTAATGAAGTGTTCATCCTCCCTACCCCATGAAAACTACTGTTGTCAAGGTTGCCATGGACCATCTCAGTACTAAAGTCAATTTCCATTCTCAGTCCCCATATTGCTTGACCCACCAGCGACATTTGATGTGGGTGACCTTCTCTTCTCTTTCATTTACTTTCTTTACTTGTTTTCCAAAACACTACATTTCCTCCTGCCCCACCCCAACCCATGACCTCCTTGAAACTCCTGTATCTCCTCTCTTGGTTCCTTCTCCTCTTCTTTACCTGTTAATGTTGGGTGCCCAAGCTCAGACCTTGAATTCTTCTCTATCTACCCACATTGCTTTGTTAAGCTTTTATCTCATAGCTCGTCACGTGTATGTGGGGAATTACTTCCACAATATCCTTCCAGGGATGGGGAGCCTGGTGGGCTGCCATCTCTGGGGTCTCACAGAGTCGGACATGACTGAAGCGACTTAGCAGCAGCAGCAGAATGCTGCCAAACTCCAGACTCAACATCTCTACCTGAGACATCTAAAGGACACCTGTTCTCAACATGTCCAGCTTTGAGGTCCAAGATCACCTCCCATTCCATTTCTCCTGCAGTCTTTCCCATCTCGGATGATGGCAACTCCAGCTCTCAAGTTGCTTATAGCAAAAAACACCAAAACCATTCCTGGCTTCTTTTTCTCTTATATTCCATGTCCATTACATCAGGAAGTCATGTATCCAGACTATGAGCACTTCTCTTCACTATTCGAAGCTACCATCATCCCTCAACTTGTTGATTAAAACTGTCTCCTAATTGGTCTCCCTCTCTGTCTCCCACCCACCAACTGCCTGTTCTCAACACTGCCACCAAAATGATTAGTCAAAATGTAAGCCACAGCAAGTTTCTCCTCTGGTTAAAGCTTTGCAATCCCTCACCTTACTTCGATCAGAGGGAAAGCCAGAGTCCAACCAATGACAGACAAGTTACTACATGGTTTGACTCCTGGTTACTTCTGTGACTTCACCTTTTATTGTTCTTCTACTCCCTCACTGGTCTTCCACCTCATATTAAACATTCCAAGCACGCTCCTACGTTAAGGTCTTTGCCTTGGCTTGTCCCTCTTTGTGGGCTGCTCTTCTTTCAAATATCTACATAGCTTAGTCCTTTACCGCCTGCAAGTCTTTACAATCAGGGAGTCCACTTAGAACATTCTATTACACCTGCAGTAACCTGCCCCCAGTATTCCCCAACCTCCTTACTGTGCTGTTTCCCATATCACTTACCATCATCTACTAGACCATGTAATTGACGCATTTATCATTTATAATACTTACTGCTGGTTCTCTACCCCGCCCTTAAGGCTCATAAGCTCAAGGACTTTTTTTTTTTTTGTCTATTTTGCTCATGGACATGCCCTCCCAAGCCCTCAGAACATCGTCTGGCACTTAGTAGGTGTTCAATGAGTAATTTTTGAGCAAACAAATAATCTGAAGACAAAAATCTACACAGAAATGGACCAGAAAGGAACTTATAAGATATGATTTTTAGGGACATGATAGGGCTTCTCTTGTCCCAAAGTAGGTTTCCCACAACAATACCAAGGCACCACTGTCCTCTACTCTCTGTCCTACAAGTCCTACATTAGATTCAGTAATTATTAGTCCAGAACAGTGAACCAAAGAGCTAAAACACATGTTTATCATGAAAATGCTGGTAGGACCTCAGAGAAAACTTGGATTGAGGTTGGCAAGGAGGTGAGGAAGACAGGAGACAGAGTGATGAGGTCAAAGGCCACCAAGCCTGGGAAAAGACACACAATCTTCTTGCCGCATCTGAAAAGCTGAAGGAGTACACTATGATCACGACGTTTCATTCATGCCGTGGAATAAACAATCATTGGACAGGAAATCAGACTGGGAGATTCACATTCTAGCTTTCTCACTTAGAAGACTGGGAAAATTATCTAACTTCTCCTCCACCCTGAATAGTGAGCAGCATGAAGGGCCTCAGAACCTGAAAGATAATATTCAGGGTATATCCTTGGAAAAGATGTTGAAGAATTTGGGAGACACGTGGACAAACATGACTGCCTCCATCATGAAGCCTGTGTCTGTCCTGTGAATATGACTGTGACAAACACAGTCTCCATCTTCTTTAGAATGTCCTAATGTCCCACAGTGGAGAAGGAAATGGCAACCCACTCCAGTGTTCTTGCCTGGAGAATCCAGGGATGGGGGAGCCTGGCGGGCTGCCGTCTGTGGGGTCGCACAGAGTCAGACACGACTGAAGTGACTTAGCAGTGTCCCACAGAGGGCACATAATGTGGAAAAAGAGGGCAGATGCTGTTATTTTGTCATTCGTTTATTATCGATCACTTTGATGAACACCTAGAAGTAAACGTGTCCCAACAGACATTTGTTTTAGACCAAGGGCAGATGACTGGGGAATAAAACTTGAAGGCAAAGGAGTCGCAGGTCACTACTGTAAAATCCAGCCAGGCCAACATCCTGGGGTCCTCTTGAGGTTCACAGGTATCTGGGCCATATGTTCATATCACTACAGTACAGCCAAAGCAAGTCAGTTCAGCCAGATTCTCATTCAGATCCAATTTACTTTCTCAAATAAACAAGGTCTCAAGTAGTCACTAATACAGCTGGTTTATATTGTTATTGTTCAGTCACTAAGTCATATCTAACTCTTAGTGACTGGAGCACCTAAGGCTCCTCTGTCCTTCACTACCTCCTGGAGTTGGCTCAAATTCATGTCCATTGTGTCAGTGATGTCTGTCTAACCGTCTCATCCTCTGCCACCCCCTTCTCCTCCTGCCTTCAATCTTTCCCAATATCAGAGTCTTTTCCAGTGAATTGGCTCTTCGAATCAGGGGGCCAAAGTATTGAAGCTTCGGCTTCAACAACATTCCTTCTAATGAATATTCAAGGTTGATTTCCTTTAGAAAAGACTGGTTTGATCTGTTTGTTGTCCAAAGGACTCTCAAGAGTCTTCTCCAGTAACACAATTCAAAAGCATCGATTCTTTGGCTCTCGGCCTTCTTTACAGTCCAATTCTTATATCCATACATGACTACTGGAAAAACCATAGCTTTGACTACATGGACCTTTTCAGTAAAGTGATGTCTCTACTTTTTAATATGCTGTCTAGGTTTATCACAGCTTTCCTTCCAAGGAGCAAGCATATTTTTATTCCATGGCTGCAGTCACTGTCCACTGTGATTTTGGAGCCAAAGAAAATAAAACCTGCCACTTCCACAGATGAGCCATCCCCCTGCCCGAGATCAGAAGGCATCCAATATGCTACTGGAGAAGAGCAGAGGGCGATTATTGATACCTCCAATAAGAATGAAGAAGCTGGGCCAAAGCACGAACATTTTTCTTGACACTCAGCTGTGGATATGTCTGGTGGTGAAAGTAAATTCTGATGTCGTAAAAAACAATATTGCATAGGAACATGGAATGTTAGGTCCCTGAATCAAGATAAACTAGATGTGGTCAAGCAGTAGGTGGCAAGAATGAACATCAACATCTTAGGAATCAGTGAACTAAAATGGACTGGCAAATTTAATTCAGATGACCATTATATCTACTACCGTAGGCAAGAATCCCTTAGAAGAAATGGAGTAGCCACTATAGTTAACAAACAAGTCTAAAATGCAGTACTTGGGTGCAGTCTCAAAAATGACAGAGTAATCTTGGTTCATTTCCAAGGCAAACCATTATATATTACAGTAATTCAAGTCTATACCCCAACCACTAATAAAGCTGAAGTTGACCAGTTCTATGAAAACCTATGACACCTTCTGGAAGTAACACACAAAAAAGATGTCCTTTTCATCACAGAGGATTGGAATGTAAACGTAGGAAGTCAAAAAATACCCAGAATAACAAGCAAATTTAGCCTCGGAGTACAAAATGAAGCAGGGCAAAGGCTAATAAAGATTTGTCTAGAGAATATGCTGGTCATAGCAAACACCCTTTTCCAAAAATGCAAGAGACAACTCTACACATGGACATCACCAGATGGTCAATACTGAAATTAGATTGATCATGTTCTTTTCAGTCAAAGATGGAGAAGCTCTATATAGTCAGTAAGAATAAGACCTGGAGCTGACTGTGGCTCAGATCATGAGTTTCTTATTGCAAAATTCAGGCCTAAATTGAAGAAGTAGGGAAAGCCACTAGGCCATTCAAGTATGACCTCAATCAAATCCCTTATGATTATACAGTGAAGGTGATGAATAGATTCAAGGGATTAGGTCTCATGCCTGAAGAACTAAGCAGGGAGTTTCATAACATTGTACAGGAGGCAGTGACCAAAACCATCCCAAAGAAAAAAATAAAAGCAAGAAGGCAAAGCTGGTTTATACTCTCCCCAAATTCTTCATGGGCTGCATCACTTTCAGAGTAGCAACAGACAAATGGTACCCCACATACATTCTCCCTCTCACTTCCCCATTCTTCCTCCTCCCTCCCTGGCCTGACACCTTCCCTTTCCAAAAACTGGTTGAGAAACCAGTACAGCATTATTTGCAGAATCAAGAAATTAGAGTGCTACTAACTGAAAAGAAACCAGATCCCACCAAGTGCCTACGGTGTGACTGCATGTACCTCAAGTTCAAAACCCAGCAACACTCGTGGATGATGTGAGAGGTCAAAACTGTAGTTTACTAGATAGGGGCTGTGGCTGGGAGCTCTGACGTACTAGTAATGGTCTCTCTCCATTTGGGTGCCAGTATACTACAATGTACTTTTCTGTATGTTTATTCTGTGCTGGTGGTTTAGTTACTAAGTCATGTCCAACTCTTGCCACCTATGGACTGCAGCCCGCCAGGCTCCTCTGTCCATAGGATTTTCCAGGCAAGAACACTGGAGTAGGTTGCCATTGCCTTCTCCAGGGGATCTTCCCAACCCAGGGATGGAACCCAGGTCTCCTGCACTGCAGGCAGATTCTTTACCAACTAAGCTACAATTTGACTATAGAATAAATGTTTATTCTACTTCATTTAAAAAACAGTGAGGCGTTTCTGTGGGAACAAACTCCATTTCATCAGTAAGACCCAGTTCAATCACACTAAAATGAATATTGTGTTCAATCCATTCCAAAACTGAGCATAGAAAAAAAAAGGGAAAAAGTCACAGGAGTAAATGAAAAAAAAATCTATTATACCATCACATATTTAAATAACAGCATGAATGCTTATAATATTCCAGTATCAAATTATTCAAATATCTCAAACAGCAAATCTCAAATATTCATATTAATATGGTAGCTATTGCTTAAAATATTAGATATATGCAACACATGAGTTTAATTAGCATTTGAAATTTCTGACAAAGCCAAAGCATGGTCTGAGAGCAAAGGAGAAACTGAATTCTAATAGATCTTCTGAGATATATCGCTCAGAAAAATCCCACATTTGAACATTTCAACAAAAATTATAATATAGGACCCACCTTCTCAGCCCAGATTCTGAACCAGTGAGTACAGGGGACTGCCTCTGCTGCAGTAGAGACCATCTGCTCAGGGTAGCTGATAAGCCCCACAAGAAAGGAGGAGGCGGAGAAGCTCACCAAATAGGCAATTTCATACCCTCCTCCCCACCCCCAGGGTGGGGAAGAAATGAGTGCAGGTTGAGACACCAAAATAGTCCAACTCCATACTCATGGAAGGAAAACAGCAGGTCTAAACTGCCTTACTTCTGGATGAGGTAAAGTCACTCAGTCGTGTCCGACTCTGTGAGCCCGTGGACTGTAACCTACTAGGCTTCTCTGTCCATGGGATTCTCCAGGCAAGAATACTGGAGTGGATTGCCATTTCCTTCTCCAGTACGTATGGATAACAATATGTAATTAATAAATGTGAAGGCAACTTTGGGCTTCCCTGGTGGCTCAGCGGTAAAGAATCTGCCTGCCAAAGCAAGACACATAAGAGACGCAAGTTCAATCCCTAGGTCAGGAAGATCCCCTGGGGAGGAAAGGGCAACCCACTCCAGTATTCTTGCCTGAGAAATCCCAAGGACAGAGGAGCCTGACAGGCTACAGTTCGTAGGGTCACAAAAGAGTCGGACACAACTTAGCATCTATACAACAATAATAACAACAACAAAAGTACCTTTAAATAAGGTGTGTGCTAAGTCAATATAGTCATGCCTAACTCTTCGCAACCCCATGGACTGTAGCCCCCAGGCTCCTCTGTCCATGGGATTCTCCAGGCAAGAAGACTGGAGTGAGTTGCCATGCCCTTCTCCAGGGGATCCTTCCAACCCAGGGATCGAACCCGTGTCTCTTGCATCCCTTGCATTGGCAGGCAGGTTCTTTACCACCAGCTAAATGTCATGGTTATTGCTAAAAGCACACTTTATAAGCCAAAGAACACCATGTTAACCCATGTCACAGGCCCAGCTTCACAGAGAAGTGACTGAACCCCAGTGCTGCTTCTTCCTATGATTTTCCATGTGTCCCATGTTATACTGGGCTTGCCAGGTGGCTCTAGTGGTAAAGAACCCACCTGCTAATGCTAGAGACACAAGAGACCTGGGTTCGATCCCTGGGTCAGGAAGTTATCCTGGAGAAAGGAGTGGCAATCCACTCTAGTATTCTTGCCTGGAGAATCCTATGGACAGAGGAGCCTGGTGGGCTACAGTCCATGGGGTCACAAAGGGTCGGACACAACTGAGTGACTTAGCAGGTATGCATGTTATATCAGACTTTACATCTAATAACTAGTTAAGGCACACGACTAGCCCAAAACGTGTGTGATTATGCTCACTGTACATGGGAAGTAACTGACTTGAGTTTGAAAAGTTAAGGATCGTGTCCACGGGTACTAAGCAGTGGGTCCTCTCCTGACTGTGGGACACACCAGCCCCTCTGCCTGGCTGCAGCCTCAGCACCACTATTTTAGGAAAATGATGCAGAGGCACAAAGGAGCAAGGAGCTCCACGTGCAGGGGGTGGAGGGCATGTTCACGGGGATGGTTAAACCAGGTGTCTCCACGGGGCCTGCAGGAGCAGTGGCTCAGGAGGAAATGGATGATTCTTTCAAGGACTGTTTCCCTGCCATGAGACTGGCACCTGCACCAAGGAAGGATCAGGCTGCCGCTGCCGGCCTGAGGACCTCCATTCCAAGCTGCTAGGTGCAGGGCCACCCTGGCCTCAACGCACTTAGATAAATTCCTACACTGCTTCAAGGACCAACCTGTGCGTTAGTCACTCAGTCGTGTGTTTAACTCTTTGCAACCATGGACTGTAGCCCGCCAGGCTTCTCTGTCCATGGGATTCTCCAGGCAAGAATACTGGAGTGGGTTGCCATTTCCGTCTCCAGGGATCTTCCCAACCCAGAGATTGGACCCAAGTCTCCCATACTGCAGACTCTTTATAGTTTGAGCCCCCAGGGAAGCCTAGATAAACTCCTACACTGCTTCAAGGGACCAACCTAGAATACAGTACATGTGCCCTGGGAGAGCCCAGAGAGGCCAACTTGTCTACTGAGGAAGAGATCAGGTTATGAGAGGGCCATGGCTGAAAGTCAGAGATGGGAACAAAGGAAAGACCGGTGACATCATGGTTACAAGTCAGCCTCAGATGGACTCGGCCCTGCTCCCTCAGCTACAGCTGCACCCACACAGGTGAGATGCTGGAACTCTGGGTTGGCCATATGCAGAATAAGAAAAACAGAATTATCTCAGAGGCTTATTGTAAAGTGTGAATAAGCATATGTATGCAAAGTATTTAAAACACCTGCTACATACAAAATGTTACCTAAGTTTTAGATGTTCATTAATAGGGATCATCAATAATAGGTAATATAAAAGTTAAGGCAGATTTGGAAGCCTAGAAATACACATACTTTGGTTGTTTTGATTTGTTTTTCTAACTTATCAAGGGAGAAAGTAAACAGGGATGCTCAGAGTAGTATTACTTGAGCAATATGAAGTTGCTGATATTCAGCCAATTTTTTGCGCCTATGCAATAGCAATTTCATGTAGCTTGAGTTATGATTAATAGGAGAACTAAAAGTTTGCTTTTCTGGTCATTGAAGTGTCTGGACCTGCCTTGAATTTTAAGCTCAAGGGAATGCCAGAAGACTTCCTTCTGTCACAGATTCCAGTCCATTGCTGAGAGCGTGGTGGCTAAAAGGTAAATACTCAGCCTGTTTCAATGTGAACAGTTATTTTTAAAATATCCATCCATAAAGGCATAAAATAAATACAAAGTCTTTCTCTCCAACCTTCAATAATTGATACCATCCCAAAATAAATAGTCTTAAGAGTTTCTTAGGTATTTAACCAGAAAAAAGTGTTGTTTTTACCAATATTTATGTTGATGCTTTTGAGAGTTTTCACAAACGGGATCTTACCATGATGCCGCTCTTCTGCTTTGTTTCAAGATGGACGTGGACATCATCCCACTGTGGACACAGGGAACTATCATGGAGGATAGGGAGGAGTGACCCTGAAGAGTCAGGGTGTCTGTTTGGGAAACAGGTGTCTGCTGGGGAAACAGTTGTCAGTTGAGAAATCAGTTGGTCGTGTTATGAGAACAGTGACAGTCCTGTCATAAAATTAGCTAGAAGCTTCAAAGGCCAGAAGCAAAGAGATCTACCTGTGGGAAATCTAATTGCATAGATGTGCCCCTAATATTTTTTAAACAAAAAGTTCCTATTCATGACCTTTTTGATCCTCCCAGTCCTTAGTTATTAAAAATGGTGCTGCAGTACTATCTTTGGCTCAGGGATGCACTAATTTTTGTAAAACCACCTGTTTCTTTGCAGGACATTCCAGTTACTAGAAAATGAACCCTAAAATTGAGTAAATATCCAACACTCTTTGAGTTCAAAGAATTGGTCATAATTTATAATTTTAGAGTCAGCAAGACAAAGAAACATGCAAAACAATGTACTCTCAATTTGTAAGACACTGCCAGTTAAGTATTTCTACATGTATCATGGGTAGACTTAACAGATTCAACAGACAAAATACAGGGAACCCAATCAAACTTACTTTCAAATAAGCAATGAATACTTTTTTTATAAATTTGTCTCATGTAATATCTGGGCATAATTATATTTTAAAAGTGTTCATTATTTACCTTGAATTCAAACTTAACTGGTGCCCTGTATTTATGTGGTAACCATACTTCAAAGTTTCTTCCTGCAGCTACAATTGTCCAATTCCTGTGGCCATAGGATTTTATTCCAAGACCCTCTAGCATTGGAACATCATTAAACCATAATGGAGAATTCTAGAGAGGCCCAGAGCTGGTCTTTCCTGCCATTACCCCATTCAGGATTGTGTCAGACATTTGCATCCATCTCATAACGATTCAATAACCTCAGATATGCAGATGACACCACCCTTATGGCAGAAAGTGAAGAGGAACTAAAAAGCCTCTTGATGAAAGTGAAAGAGGAGAGTGAAAAAGTTAGCTTAAAGCTCAACATTCAGAAAACGAAGATCATGGCATCTGGTCCCATTACTTCATGGGAAATAGATGGGGAAACAGTAGAAACAGTGTCAGACTTTATTTTGAGGGCTCCAAAATCACTGCAGATGGTGATTGTAGCCATGAAATTAAAAGACACTTAGTCCTTGGAAGAAAAGTTATGACCAACCTAGATAGCATATACAAAAGCAGAGACATTACTTTGCCGACTAAGGTCCATCTAGTCAAGGCTATGGTTTTTCCAATAGTCATGTATGGATGTGAGAGTTGGACTGTGAAGAAAGCTGAGTGCCGAAGAATTGATGCTTTTGAACTGTAGTGTTGGAGAAGACTCTTGAGAGTCCCTTGGACTGCAAGGAGATCTAACTAGTCCATTCTGAAGGAGATTAGCCCTGGGATTTCTTTGGAAGGAATGATGCTAAAGCTGAAAGTCCAGTACTTTGGCCACCTCATGTGAAGAGGTGACTCATTGGAAAAGACTCTGATGCTGGGAGGGATTGAGGGCAGGAGGAGAAGGGGACGACCGAGGATGAGATGGCTAGATGGCATCATGGACTCGATGGACGTGAGTCTGAGTGAACTCCAGGAGTTGGTGATGGACAGGGAGGCCTGACGTGCTGCGATTCATGGGGTCGCAAAGAGTCGGACACCACTGAGTGGCTGAACCGAACTGAACATAACGACTGTGCCTCAATCACAGACCCATGAGGAAAAGAGCAGATATTTAGATCCTCTCATATCAGAGAGAGAGAACCAGAGTAAAGAAGAATGAACATCTCTACTGTCTAAAAAATGTGTCATCAGAAAACAGCTAAACCAGCAGGGCTGCTCTGTGACCTCACTTCCTTTGGCCACAATTCTCTCTGATATAAAAAGAAGCCATTAGACTGGACTTCTTCAGGCTACATGCAACACAAAATATAATACTATTGCATTTTGTTTAATGCAAACACGAGGCTTTTATTATTCAACCCACAATTGAAGTTTTTATATATGTACATATTTTTCATAACTTTCTCAAGTTGTTGGCTTATCTTTGAAGCTTTAAGAGTAGCCAAAATGGGCAGGTTTCCATAGACAGATCACATTGCCGCTCAATTAATCATCAATTCAACCATGTGAGTTGGGGTGCAAGCAATGAATCCATTTATTTCAACACTTTAACTACCAGTTTGGATTAACCATGTTGCTCATCAACTGAGTTCAACCGGTTGATAAAGAGAGTAAACAAACAGTTGTCAGGATGTAGATTTGACTCCAATGTTAACCCATGAAAAGTGGTGATTAAGAGAGGGAGAGTGTGGAATAAATGGGAAGCAGAAATGGTAAAGGAAAATGGGAAGAAATGGCTGAGAAAGGCTGGACAGGGAGAAAACCAACTGTTCTCCAGACTCCTAATCCAGGTCGTTTCTATTAGGCAATTATTTTAATAACCCAGATAAAACAGAATCATAGTACATTTATCATTTTGCAACTTCCTTTTTCACGCCACTCTACTTCCTGAAGATTTTTTTCATGTTAGCACTTACAACGCTACCTCACTGTGTTCACTACTGCATCCAGTGTCGATTTAAAAATATACCACAATTTATTTAGACCCCTACTAAGCTGCTTACCTTTATGGCTATTATAAACAATGCTGCTGTGAATATCCTTGTTCATTCTTTCTCATGCATATTCAAGAGGCTTTCTTCAGTGTAACTTCTGAAAAGTAGAATTTTCAAGTCAAGGAAAAGGAACAACTTTAATTTAAATAGACACTGTCAATTTGGAAAATGTCTGGAGGGTAATAATTTGTCTTCTGGGAGGGGACTGGGACTGGTGTCACAGCCAAGAGGAATTTTCACCTTATCTGGAATGCTTTAATTATTTTTTAAACAAAGGGAATGAGTTCACTCATTAATTATACAATGAAAAAATAAATTTTAAAAAGAGATTTTAGATACAGAAAACATCACATCTTAAATAACCTCGAGAATCAAAGAGATTCAATCAACCTGCTCATTCTGTAAGGGCCCCATGAGGGGCAGCTTGTGTGGGGTGGGAGAATAGCTGTCCTCTTGAAAGGAGGCCAAGCTTGCTAGACACCCACACACACACACACAGAAAGAAACACAGTCCAAAAGGACTTGATCAGGCCAAACACTTGGCTGCTGCATCTAAATCTGGTACAAGTTGCACTCCTTGGGGTCGGGGTTTCTGAGGGAGCCACCAATGAGTATTTCCCCACTCATGCTCTGAATATGAATAATTTAAACACAGAATTAACGGAGAAGCCAAAATGTCTTAATCAAGTTGATTTTTTGTAGGTTTGAGGATGCAGACTCTATATGCAGGAAGGGGGTCCTACTGAGAGTGATTCTCAGAACCAGGCAGACTTACTCACCAGTTGCGGGGGTGTCTGGAGCTTGCAGCGGGCCTGTCCCATGTCACTGCGCCAGTCAATGAGGGTCCCAGCAGCGCGCAGAGGACACATTCAAATCTGGATAATTCAAAGAGAATCCATCAGAAGGGTGAGCAGGGAACGTACTCTGAGCTGAGAAGAGCACTGTCCGAAGTCGGTGCCCCAGGAAAAGGGCTCTGAAAGAGATTTAGCAAACAGGAAGTTTAGTGGGGCTTACACTCAAGAACTATGCCTGTTGCAAAGGGAAGAAGTGGAGCTGGTCCAGGGAGGTGCTGAATCCCTAAGAAGTGCCATCTAAAGCCTCATCGGACCCAGAGACTGGGATGAGCCTTCCCAGATGTCCTGCTTGACTGATTCAAGGAAGCTGGGCTTTTACCCTCATCACACACTGGATGCAGGCTGCCTCTGGGAGTGGAGTGTGACCTGCAGACATCATGACCTGTGGCTCTCTTTGCTGTTGTTCTTGTTTAGTCACGTCTTGTTCTTTTGAGACTCCATGGACTGTAGCCTGCCAGGCTCCTCTGTCCATGGGATTTCCCAGGCAAGAATGCTGGAGTGGGTTGCCATTTCCTTCTCCAGGGGATCTTCCTGACTCAGGGATCGAACCTACATCTTTTGCACTGGCAGGTGAATTCTTTACCACTGAACCACCAGAGAAGCCCTTCAGTTGCTCTCTTTGCTGCTGCTGCTGCTGTGTCGCTTCAGTCGTGTCCGACTCTGTGCGACCCCATTGATGGCAGCCCACCAGGCTCCCCGGTCCCTGGGAGTCTCCAGGCAAGAACACTGGAGTGGGCTGCCATTTCCTTCTCCAATGCATGAAAGTGAAAAGTGAAAGTGAAGTCACTCAGTTGTGTCCTACTCTTAGCGACCCCATGGACTGCAGCCCACCAGGCTCCACCATCCATGGGATTTTCCAGGCAAGAGTACTGGAGTGGGGTGCCATTGCCTTCTCCGTTGCTCTCTTTAGTGGAAGGCAATTCCCAGAGAGGCTTCATCTCAAAGGCACAAGTCACTCCCATTCTCAGAAGCTGGGAGAATGAGCTCCTCTTAAAGAGGATCTGGCAGAGTCCCCAGTGTACTCACTAGGGTTCAGTCCTGAGCCACCTGGATCCACTTTCTTCAATAGTAAAATCTGGGAACACCTTCTCCAGAATTCTGGCTGGCCTGTTTTTCTAGGTCAACTTAGTAGAGGAAGGTTAGTGACATGAATTTCAGCTCCTATTGCTACAGCTGCTTTCCAGGTAACAGATACACACCATCCCTCCACTCTGTCCCTTATTTTAGGTTCCTCTCCCCCTTGGCTAGCACCTCTGTTGTTCTAACCTGGTGGGGTCATCTTGGCCCTCATCAGCAAGATGATCTGAGCCCCTGGTCACTATGTCCTTCTCAGACTATGGTTATTCCCTCATCCATTTATTGTTAAAGTGGGCAAGGGGGTTCCAAGAGACACCCCAGTATGTTACAGCAGTCCTACCTCCTCCTAATCATTAGGGTCAAGTACTCCTACTGGGATAGAAACTAGTTCCCTTGTTTGATAGACTGGCACAAGGGTCAGTCAGTAGATAGAACTTAAGAGCTTAATGGGACACCCAACTGGATTTCCTGATAGAAATGTTCTCCCTCTGGGTATTAAGACCCCAAAGCCTAGAAATGCAGTAACAGGAAGCACAAATTCCCTAAGTGGGTCACTGAGAGTGATATAAGCAGAGCCACACCCACTTCTACACAGAAGTTCCAGGTTCACGCTTGCTACTGGGGACACTCTCCCCTATAATGGTTGTTGATGTAGGGTATATACTGTGTCCTAGAGGATGGTGCCAATCCTCACAGTTTAACATCTCTAAGCTGGATCTTCGTTAAGAAGCTATTCATACAGACAACAATTTCTGTATGATGCAGCATGTAATGAGGTCAGCAGATTCCAAGGTCATGTGCCCACAGCCACACCTTCTGGTCTATAACCGGGCTCTTCAGTTCACCGAAACCCTGTGGCAGGGGATCAAGCACTCTCTAAGTCCTCTGTCACGCAGATGCTTTCAGGCAATTTCGTATCTGCTGTGCATGCTGATTCAGTCAAGACCGACAGCTGCTCCTTCCAAGATCAGAGGGGTCTGATGTATTGACTTGCCACCAAGTGGCTGGTGAGCCTCTACAGGGGACGGCGTCAAATCAGCAGCTCAGTTCTCATCTCTGCTCCTAGAAAACTGGGCTTTCAGCAGTGGCGAACCAGCCTTGACGAGAGGAAGCCCATGCTGTTGTGTCAACGCACAGCTTCCATTCCTAATACCGTGGTATGAAGTGCATTTTGCCAGTACTGAGCATCCATCCAGGAATTGAATTCAGCTGGCCAAGTCACTTCATCAGCTTGGTTGTTTAGTGCCTCTTCCGTGGTTAATACATGCTTTCTGTTGAGCATTAATATCTGATGTGAAGTCTGTCACACACCATGCTCCAGCCCATGGATGCTTCCACAGGCTTCTTCCCCAGATCTCCTGGTCCTTAACCCTCTAATCGTCCTCTTTCCAGGCCTTGATCAATCAGATATTTGTTGTTACTTTGGTCTACTTCTCTTTCCATGCATGAGTGAGTGCATGCTCAGTTGTGTCCCACTCTTTGCAACCCATGGACTGTAGCCCACCAGGCTCCTCTGTCCATAGGATTTCCCAGACAAGAGTACTGGAGTGGGTTGCCATTTCCTACTCTAGGGGATCTTCCCAACCCAGGGATCGAACCCACATCTCCTGTGTCTCCTGCATCAGCAGGTGGATTCTTTACCACTAAGCCACCTGGGAAGCCCTCTCCTATACATAGTGGCAGATCAGATACATCTCTCAAATCTCTGTTGGGAGGATTTCCCTTCACTCTTTCTGTCAGGGCCATCCCTGGAACTGTAAGAGAGCAGCCCACTTTCAGTTTACACTCACATAAAACCCAATCCATCCATGAACCAGTGTGACCTTTTACCTTCAACATCAGACAGTCACAGAGGTCTCGTTGGAGGAGGTCACAGAGAGGGTCTGACCTCCGGTTAACCAGAGAGATGGAATTAGGCAATGGGAGGCTCCCCACTCTCTGCCCCTCCTTGGAATGTACATGCTACCCATCATTTCCACAGCTGGAGCCATTTTCACGGGCACAGCCTTGAGAGATCAATGTGTTGTTGAGACCCTCTGGATAGTATACATGGCTGAACTCAGTTAAGGCCTCCATACAAACTTTAGGGTTCTACCTGTCTGGTTTGGAAATCTACCGGTCTTGACAAGCCTTCTATGTAAATTCCCTTGCTTGTGAAAAACTGCCACCTACCAATCCGGAGTGGTATGCCTCTTTCTTCTCTTTCCTTGCCCTGCCTGTTAGCGTGCTAGTTGGCGCATCAATAGACCTTCTCGTGCCCTGCAGTCATAGATGTGAATTGAGGGACAGGCGTCAGTGGAAGGATGGGAGGGAACACACACCAGGCGACCTGCTCATGTGGTTTCTGTGCCCCTGCTCCTGCCTGTGCCCTCTCTCCCTGATGTAGCCCTTCCACTTGGCCATAAATTACAGTTGGGAGTGTAAGATCACATGATACAGGGTATCTGACAGAGGTGTAAGGACCTCATGGATGTAGACCAGCCTCCTGGAGCCTGAGCAGCATGGACAAGGTTAGAGAGTGGATTTACAGGCAAACAGAAGGCATCAGGCATCCCCAAACCATGCCCACCCCAGGGGCAGAGCCTTGAGGGACCAGTGGAACTTGTTCTCAGTGGGGAACTCATTGCAAGTTAGTCTTCCCAAACTGACCAATCAAAAAGCATCTGATTTGCTGGCGTAGACTCCCTGGAGTACACTGAGTATAAAGAGGCAGACAGAGCTCAGAAATGTGCTTAGGGGAAGCCTATCCCAGTGGAATCCCAGAGTAGGAATAGAGTGTCTGATTTGATAGGTCTGGATTTCAGGCCCAGGAGAACTAAGTGCAAGCTACAAGAGGGAGGTCAAATTAACAACTAGAATGTTCCATCTCCACCGTTAGCCAACAACACTTTCTTTCAGTGAAGTTGAAAACATGCTAGAAGCCTGTGTCGCCCAGAAAGACTGCCGCTAGCCACATGCGGTTACTGATCACTGACATGTGGCTAGTGTGATAGAGGAACTAAATGGTTTGATTTTATCATAATTAATCTAAATGTAAATGGCCACACATGGCTAGGAGCCATAAGAAAACACAGAGGCAGCCTTGACGCTAGCAATAAAGACCTTCAGCAGCTCAATCATACAGGGTCCTACGGAACTAATGAAGCCACTGGATTCTTTACTTAAATCCCTTGAACTTGATAGCAGAGCTTTCTTGGCCTGGGGTGTGGAATAAGCTTTGAAGTTTTTCAGGCCCCAGCCATTCTAACCAGCTCTGTGATTGCAGGCAGGCTGCTTTATCCTTGACTCAATTTCCTCCCCTATGAAAAGAGAATCATATGTTATAAGGCTGTTATGGGTAAATGAGAGGACATCTGTAAGGTATCTGGTTCTCAGGGCTCATTTCACTAATATGTCTTCTGATAGCAGCCACCAGCCTCAACTCTCTCCTATGCCTCCTGTTTCTCCTTAGCAAGATCCCAGCACATCAGCTCTGTTCTTTGGTCAGAGCCTGCAATCCCACTGTGGAAGGGTGAAATATACAAGGTTCTCCACTGTGAACACTCGTATTTACGGATCTCAGAGAATCAGGTCATGGGTGACCCAAGAGTATAAAATGGAGGGCAATGCAGTTACTTAGGCGGGGGTGGGGGTGGGGTTATTCTATTACCTCATAAACATGGCATTTCTTTCCAACACCATCCCAATGACTTGAACAACAAAATTGCCTAATAGAAATCAGCAGCCTCACTGCATCAGTGGAAGTGAGATTCTCACCTATTTTGCTGCCAGCTCTTCAGAGTAAAAGTCTAAGATGAGAGGATGAAATTTGAAGTTGAGGGCCCTTGTCTGGGAATTACGTAATTCCCGCAGGGCCAGCAGCCAGAAGCCAATTTTGGCAACTGACCAGGGCTTACTAGAAGCCTGTCCCACCCGCCTCTGTTTGTGCGGCTGTTTGGCGCGTTGCTTTTGTTTTGGTTTGGGATGTTGTGAGTGACATTTGGAGCCTGAGTGTCCTTAGGTCTGCCTTTTCGCCTGTTGTGGGGGGAGGAGAGAGGAGCTCTTCCTTTGTTTGTAGAGCTCAGTTAATGATCTTGTTTTCTTTGTGGCAGGAGGGTCCTCGAAGTTCAGGAGTTCACATTTTAATCCAGCTCTGCTCTGGGTCCTGCTGATGAATTTACGTTTTAATTTTTCATCCGCGGCTCGGTACCAGACATCACATAAATAAATGAATGCATAAATAAAATTCATGAAGCCGGGCTGGGGATTTGAAGCTGAGAGGTCTTGCTGCGTTTCAGGGACAAGTCTGAACATCAGAGCCTCCTCGTCCTGTTATTAATAACTATGCACAACACTGTAACGAAGGGACAAAGTAGGTCAGTCCCAGCTGCACCAAAACAGAACAGTGGAGGACTTATCAAAGAAATTAGAAAGCCTGCCATGGCCATTGCAAAGCACGCTTTCATTGGCTTTCTTCTGGTGATAATCCTGTGAGTCAAACTCACGGCAGTGGATTGACTTTTCACCCTTTTAAAAACAGCAGCAATCATCAGCATTCAAGGTTTCTGTGGAAAGGGTGGCGAGCGTTCATGAAAATTAAAAGCATAGAACCCTAGAGAAACTTCCACCGTAGTCTAATGTTATTCTTATATCACTTTCTGCTTTTTCTCTGGGCTCTGTCTTCCTGTATAAAATAATAAAATAATTTCAGCTTCCTCTTAACTCCAAAAAGTCATTTTGTACTCGTCTAGGGGGAAAAACACCCATATTTGGATAGAATAAGCCAACATTTCTTCAGATTACCCGTATTTAAGTAGTTCTGGAAGTTTGCAAATCTTTGGAAAGATGAAGAAAAAGAGTTTGGTAATCTGCCATCTTAAAATAAGCTAAAGTCAAATCCCTGGAGATAAAGAAAAAGTGGGATTAATTAAATTCCAGTGTCTTAAAAGACAAACGGAATGAGTGAAGACCTAGAGCAAGCAAAAGGAAAGAAGAAATTACATCCTAACCAGATTATGGGTTTTCCACTTCAGACGTTTTCCTCCAAGAAAAGTCCCACATTAGAAAACATTTTCTCACAGAAGTTGTCTTAGCTGACCGATGCAAAGGATCCGAGTCCATCTTCTGGGCTGAGAGGAAGCAGACACTGTCCTCTCTGGTTCTAAAAATGCAGGTGAAGCAAGGGGCCATGTACCTGATATGCTGCACCTGGACAATACTTGTAAATTCCCTTCTCACTCATCTCCTTTTCTACCTCCATTCAGAGGGCCACCTGGGGAGGAAACCCACCTCTAAATAGATGCCCAGAAAAAGCAAATAACAGTGCTTCTGTAAAAACATCTCTGCTAAGGACATGGGAAGCAGGGCCCTGTTGTGTATTTGCCCAACAGGCAGGATGGTCTGAGTTTCTTTTGCCCAAAGAGAAGATGCCTGCACTGTCCCCATCCTTACCTCCCCATCCCCACCCAGGTATCTGATAGCTCTATGCAATCAGGCGGCTTATGCAGCACGTAACACTAGTGTCATTATTCATAACACCTCTGCAAGATTCTTCTGCCTCCCACTGTCACTTCAGAGGGAGAAGAATCCTCAAAGAGGAAAGGAGGGAACTAGGGCAGGTGGTTAGGAGCCGTGCCTGCTGAGCAGCACAATAGCCCTTCTCACCTGTGTTGCTGTCCTTGGGGACTAACATACATACATATATAGATATATACATATATGTGTGTATATATAGAGAAAGACACACACACACAGCCCCTCCCCTGAATGAACCATCCTAAGTGAGGAGCATGTCCTTTGAGAGCACTGGCTCCGCCCCCTGGGCAGCTTCCTGCCTCGAGAGGCCAGCCCAGATGGTATAATCCTGGGCCAAGTCAGAAGTGGATCCTGTTTCAGCTTCTTCCAGATGCACAGTCTTGAGCAAATTACATAACCTCTTTGAGCCTTCTTTCATGTGTGGATAATAATACCTAGTTCACAGAGTTGATGTGATGTGCATTAGAGTGAAAAAAATAACAGGGTTGGTAAGAATGACCATACCCTCCCCCATTCCCAGCACTCCCACTCAGGAGAGTGAAGACAAGTCTCCCTGTCTGCACCCTGAAACATTTAGGAGTCTTCAGGCCCTGGGTTCATGTCACTTTCTGAAAGTCAAAGTCACTCAGTCGTGTCCGACTCTTTGAGACCTCATGGACTACACAGTCCATGGAATTCTCTAGGCCAGAATACTGGAGAGGGTAGCTATTCCTTTCTCCAGGGGATCTTCCCAACCCAGGGATCAAACCCAGGTCTTCCGCACTGTAGGCAGATTCTTTACCAGCTGAGCCACCAGGGAAGGCTGAGGGTTCATGAGACCCTGAGTTCATGTCACTTTCTCTTTTCCCTATAACGGCTAACTTGTCCATGCTAAGCGGTGAATGGAGAATAATCAAAGAAAGAGAAGAAAAGAAGAAAACATGCAAGCTGTGTTTCAGGATGGGTGTCTCCTTTATCTTGAGTTGGAGACTGGAAGATACCTGGGTGGTAGTCAGAGACTAGGTGGTCCTGGAGAGTTGCCAACGACCCACCCATTCAGTGCCTGGTAGATATTTAAAGCAAGCAAAATTTTTACATTTTTGAAAAGGGTGTTGACTTTTGAATCAAATTCAGTTTAGTTCAACAACATTCTCTCCCTTGACTTGTGCTGTCCTTGGGGGAGGTGAAGGTCGCCTTTAGTGCCTTTAGCTGGAGATTCACAGAAGTGGGGGATTTTGTTTCCTTAACTCCAGGCATTATAGGTGTCTGCACGCAGGCATGGATGCACCAAGGCAGCTGCACTGGACTCGCTTAACCTGCACATACCCCCAGTGAACGCTTGACTCTAGCCAACTAGCATCATATAAAAGCCAGTTTTTGCTGACAGGTTGGGGAAAAAGAAAAAAAAAGAGGAGTGGTATTGGTTTTAAAATATGTTTCCTTCCCTATTAAGAGTTCTTCCCTTTGCTTTTATCTCAGGTGAAATGGCTGTGCTGTCATTATAAAACTGCAGGAGAGTGGGAAACAAAAGGAAATAAACTTCTGGTGAAATAAGTATTGCAGCAGCTTCCCCCACTACGCCCCCATAGCTGTGCTAGAAGAAATGAAATACCTTTTACAGTTTCTTCAAATTGTAACTCTGAGGAGGTTCACTTGACCCATTGAAAACTGTACCCAACTCTGCACACCCCACACTGACACACTGCACACACCCCACCATGCACACACACCCCACCATGCACACACTGACGCATGCCAGGCATCACACTGGAATGGCGTGACTTTGTAGGGAGCCCAGTGGCATGATTCTACCCTGCGCTGTCTGGCCTTTCTGTAGTGTGTACTGAATGAGAGAAAAGTTGACAGAGGAGTTTCACTCCTTGGTGTGACCTCTGGGGCTTCTTGATTTCCTAACAAGGCTTGCAGAGAGGTCACACCACAAGACTGAAGAAGCTGGGTACCACAGTCCCTGGCAGTTCTCCCCATTTGCAGAAGGAACACACATCCTTAACATTCTGCATGCTTGCCACTGAGTTCTCTGCACCCTCTCCAGGCAGATCCGGCTATTGTCAGTGAACACTGATGAGAATACCAAAGCCTAAACTTGAACTTTCTGCTAAACAAGAATCCATCTTTGCAGGGTTGGGAGGCCTCAGTCTCGGGAGCCAGATGAGCCTGCCTGATTTAGAGGCACTACCCATCTGATCCTTTAAATTGTTTCCTAGCAGAATGTAACCGGCTCTTTTGAAAGTCAGTCTGACTATAATTTGCTACTAATTGTAGTTTAAAATGAGCTGCTCTGAGCCCAGCTGATAGCCAAGCATAAATTCAAGTGGCTGCTCTCAGGATGTCCTTGGATTAAGGGGAGCTTGAGTATTCTCACAACTTGAGCTTCTGGAAACTGGATCGTTTCCATGTCTACCATATATATCACTTCACTCATCAAATTAAGGTAAGCCCCTAGATACTGGGAAGCCTAAGAATTATTTGGACAGTGTTTAAATTTCATCAAAGAACAGCGTCACAGCGGTGAACTGTGCATTTGCTTCTATTATACATGACTTCTGCTGGCTGCCCATCTTCTAAGTTTTTACTGCTCCTTGAACCACTTACTCCTTAGGGCAATATTTGCAAAGTGTGGTCTATGGAGCACCCTGGCTTCTTGCAAAAATGCAGCTCCCTAATTCCTCCGGAACTATCCTATGGAATCAGAACTTGGGTATGTGGTGAGGGACAAGTCCCAGGAATCCTCATCTAAAATAAGATCCCTGAAGGGGGTGATGCACACTCAAGTTTGAGAACCACTGCCTTATAGAGAGATCAGGCTGGTTCATCACTGGGAGTTTTCAAGTCAAAAAACTGAGTGCTGATTGGAGTAAAATTGAAACCTAGAGGACAGTGTGGCATAGAGGTGCTAGGGAGGAGCCCTTGTAACTCCCTCCAACCCCACTACTGCTCCAACTCTTGTCACACCTCGACCTTGGGCACTGAAGTGGCTGAGTCAAGATCACAGACCACCTGTCAGGGGTCTCCAGCATTTGGTTTTGATCTCCTCCTCTCTCTCAAGCACACACCATTCCAGTCAGGCTGGTGGCCTCCCTTGTCCTCAAGGCAGCCGTGTTCATGCCAGTCCCCAAGTCTTTGCTCACTAGGTCTCCCTTGCCACACAGAAGGTCTCACTCTGCCCTGTGATAATCCCAACCCCACATATCCCTCCTCATTCCATAGGAACCTTTTCTGTCCATTTCAGAACACTTTCATCTCTCCATCCTTTGAAATTTTACTTCCCTTAAAACCAGTCTGGGTTTTTTTTTAATCTTCTCAATTATCACTTAATGATGATATTTGTATAAGAATTCATCTTGCCAGCTAGATTTTTAAATTCTCTAGGCAAGGAAACTATTATTCTTTTCAATATTTCCCTTGGTTTTTAGCACTGAGCACAAAGTAAGCATAAGTGCAAACCTAATAAATTCTTGTGAAAGTACTGATTGATGGAATAACACCTCCCTGGCTGCCTAGAGGATTATGTGATAGTTTTAGCCACCATGACCCCCTATCATGTCTGGCCTCAGTCATCACCAGCTGAATCAGTGGTGCGCAGAGGACGCTGAGGCGTAAGAACACATACGAAGAGGAGGCAATTCAACTGGGCACTACTTGCTAGGCACCAACTCTATGCCAGCCATTGGGTTGGGTTCTGAGAACACAGTGATCAGTAAAACATTCTCCTTATGGAGTTCTGGCCCTCAGGGTGGAGATAATTATTCAGGTGATCATAAAAGTCGATATAAGATGACAACATGATACATATTAGAAAACAAGGATATATGTGGGTTCTGAAAACAAGATGCAAGAGGACCTGACCTTCCCTGTGGGGTTAAAAGCCAGGGCACCATCCTGGAACCAGAACTCTGAGCCTCCAGGTTAAAACTGTGCAAATCTCCCCACATTCTCCACCTCCCCTAGAATTTCAAGTAACATGACCTTCCCTTTGGGGGCATCCAAACAAACACATGCCTGAGTCCATGTGGCTGAATTGTGACTGTCCAGTGATTCATCTGCCAATATTTGGCTCAATTCCTAGAATTTTCCTTGGACTTTCTGGCAGTGAAATGGGTATAATAGAGTCTTACTAAAAGCTCACTGTGAAGATTAAGGAATAACTGTAAAGCATTTGAACACCTGGAAACATAAAGCAATCATGGCCCCAAGCTAGCAGAGATTTATTCCCAAGTTTCTTCACTAATCAGCCTCAGAAAAACGTGAAGGAATGAGGCACAAGGGCTCTGGGTGTCTGTGTATGTATGTGTGCGCACACATGCGTTTGCATATGTGTGCAAGTGTGTACATCTAATAAATAAAACTCAGCTACACAGTTCAGCTGCTCTCTTGTGACCTTCTGTGGTTGCAACAAAGGGACATTTCGAGGGTTCCACAAAAGAATTCTCTTAGGGAAATCTGGCCTCCTAATAGATGGCAGAGAGTATTGTTTAATCCTGAATAGCTTTGTCAGCAATAGGCAAATTCAACAAGACAGTTACCCTGAAAACTCAGTGTGTAGAAAAAGCAATAACATATGGAGACAGAAAAGTGTTTTTATTATCTTTCTCTGGAGCTTGCATAACATGTGCTGCATGTCGCTCTCCCGAGAGCATGTGGGAAGATAGAAGGGTGGGGGTGCCCAGGGAGTCAAGCAGGCCACTTAATATAGCCCTATTCAGTCAGGTGGTTGTGTTATGCAAACTCGCACATTGAAAACATTCTTTTCAACCTTTAAAATATGACATTCAAAACACCATTGTAATAAGATCCAGAAGATTTAAATAGATAATGCCTCTGATTTAATTTAACAAAAACAAAACACTTTCAAAAACTAAATCTATTCTAGGAACACCTTTGATTAAATCTGACTTGCTTCTCATAGCCATTTGACTATTAATCAAACTATAAAAGATAACCATTTTTACAAATATATGCTCTCCTGGTCCATCTGGATGTCTTTCTTTCCAATACTCAAATATTTCACATTTACAAGACAATTTAATAAGAAGAAGATGTGCTTACATTTTGCTTTCTATGTGTCCAGCAACTTCCAGAATCTTTGGGTATCTTGACTCATTTACTACTTGCAACAGCTCTCTAAGGAAGATGTGATCTTTACTTCCATTCACAGATGAGGAAATTGAGGCACAGAGAGCTTACCCTCCATCACAGAGCTGACAAATAATAAAGTCAGCATTTGAATCCAGGCATGTGGATGCCAGCATCCACGTTCTTACCCTCTTTGCCATATTCTCTTTCTAAGGCTTATTAGGAAGAGAGATGGCTGGCAGTAACTGCAATTGTCTTGGAATAGGTTGGAAAAATAGAGTATTTCTTGAGGCCTTCCATAGGTTAATTTTTAAAACTCTTGTTTAGCTAGATGGTTAATGATAAGGTGGCCACAAGTTATCAGCAAACTAAATGTCATAAAAAAAAACCATGGATGGCTCATTCATACCACCTAAGTCAGAATATGCAATGAAAGCAAGGAGGAGAAAATGTTTGAGAAAACTGTCTTCAGAGAAAAAAAGCAATAAGTTAAAATTGACTCCCGGAGGTAAAAAGACTCCACTCTTTGCAATTTACCCAAGTGCTTGGAGGTGACTTACAATTCCCAGCCTACGCTCAGATCTGAGTTTAAAAGTGCTTCTTTTAGCAGCTCTTGCAGGATAAATTATGACTTCAAAGTAGAAATGTCTCCATTCACAAAATGGGTCGCTGACAAGAGCTCTAGGGTATGAAGAAGCTATAACAAGCAAAGAAATATGGCAACAAGAAAAATGAATTTTTAGCCCAGATTCTGCTTCCACTTATCTCTTTCACACTTTATTACAGTGAGCCTCATTCTCCCTCCCATCACAGTGGGAGGAGCACAGGAAAGGGAGCGGACTCAATTAAAGCCCAAGGGTCTGGTCCACACAGAATGATGCTGGGAACAGTAGAGGCATCATGTATGTCTCCCAAGGCCTGAGTGGCTTTTGCAGTGAGAGCTGCTGGCCTGAGGCTGCATCATCGTGGTTGACCGAGACTTGAAGACCAAGCCTGGGGCGGGGAGCCTGGGCCAAGTACAACACAGAAATACCCTAAGGGAGCTTCCCATGAAGTCTTTCTGAGACAAGAGATTCCAGGTCAGTTGAGGATCTGCACTGGCCTGCAGTTCTTGCTGTGTAACGCTGGCCCCCTCTGCATCAGGATGGACAGGAACAGCCAGTGTTGACATTTTTCAATGGCACACACAGAAAGAGCTTTAGAAGTGCCAGGGTCTACAGTGTAGGTCTCTGGGCTTTATCTCTTTCCAGCCTGGAGCTGCAGCTCTTTCTGAGCATTGGAGCATAGCTAGAATCCACACCAGTTGGCTGAGGTGCTGACAGCTCATCTAGAACTTACCGTTGCCCTCCTTTACCCTCCCAGGGCAAGGACTTTCTCTTATCCCAACATCCAAGAAAGAAAATTTGTTGAAACAGAGCTCCATTTCATGACGTCTTGGTTCAGAGAGAATTTGTGAGAATTCCCAAGAAACCATGTCCTGCCTGTTGATGTCACTCTGTGAAAATCACAACCACCTCCAGACCAGGCTTTGTGCCAAGCACTTTAGTTCATCCTCAGCTCTAACCTGGGAAAGAGATATTTTTGTTCCTGTTTCAAAGATGAGGAAACAAGGCACAAAAGGGTCATGGTGTGCCCTGCCCTAAAAGGTGCAAGGATCAGGGGTCAAATTTTAAGAATTTGCTCTGAAGTGGTACATTTCTTCCAAGACATGCCAAATGCACTCTCTCACCTTGCTCTGCTTCCCCCCTTGCCACACCCCTGCTTTTCTCCAGCCAAGGTACCTGCCTCAAGGTCACTGGGTAAGGCAGTGGAAAGAAAACATGATCTGATCAGTGAGTCAGTTCTGCAAGGCAACTGGTGTGATGGGAAAAACCTTCTCTTAGAACTAAGAAGAAGACTTCCTTGGTGGGACAGTGGCCAATGCAGGAGACACAGGTTCGATCCCTGGTCTGGGGAGATTCCACGTTCGGCAGAGCAACTCAGACTGTGTGCCACAACTACTGAGCCTGCACTCAAGGGCCCACAAGCTGCAACTACTGAGCCCGTGTGCCGCAATCACCACAACCACTGAAGCTCACGCACTCCAGAGCCACACACCACAGCTACTGAACCCACACGCTGCACTCACTGAAGCCCTCTCCCCAAGAGCCCAGGCTCTACAACAAGAGGAGCCACCGCACCACAGCAAAGCATAGCCCCTACTAACTACAACTAGAGAAATGCACAGCGATGCAGACCCAGTGCAACCAGAAACAAAGAAATAAAATTTTTAGAAAAAGAACTAAGAAGGCGCTTCTCCAAAGAAGACATCCAGATGGTCAAACAGCACATGAAAACATGGTCAACATCACTAATTATTAGAGAAAAGTGAAAGGGTTAGTTGCTCAGTCATGTCTGACTCTTTGTGACCCCATGGACTGTAGCCTGCCAGGCTCCTCTGTCCATAGGATTCTCCAGGCAAGAATACTGGAGTGGGTAGCCATTTCCTTCTCCAGGGGATCTTCCCAACCCAGGAATCAAACCCAGGTCTCCTGCATTACAGGCAGATTCTTTATTATCTGAGTCAAGAGGGAAGCCCACACAATTATTAGAGAAATGCAAAACAAAATTACAATGAGGTGTCATCTCATACCAGTAAGAATGGCCATCATCCAAAGTCTACAAACAATAAATGCTGGAGAGGATGTGGAAAAAAGGGAACCCTCTTGCACTGCTGGTGGGAATGTAAATTGACAGAGCCACTATGAAGACCAGTATGGAGGTTCCATAAAGAACTAAAAATACAACTACCATGTGATCCAGCAGTCCTACTCCTAGGAATATACTCCTACTTCTGGATAAAACCATAATTTAAAAAGATATTTAATACATACACCCCAATATTCATTGCAGCATGATTTACAATAGCCAGGACATGGAAGCAACCTAAATGTCCATTAATAGAGGAACTGATAAAGATTTGGTACCTACATACAATGGAATATTACTCAGTCAAAAAAGGAAGAATACCATTTATAACAACATAGATAGACCTAGAGATTATCCTAAACGAAGTAAGCCAGGCAAAGACAAATATCATGTAATATCACTCATATGTGGAATCTAATTTTTAAAAAATGATACAAATAAACTTATTTACAAAAAGAAATAGACACAGATTTCAAAACAAACATGGTTACCAAAGGGAAAACATGGCAGGGAGATATAAATTAGGAGTTTGTGATTAACCCACATACTACTATATATAAGATACATAACCAACAAGGTGAAACTCCAGTACTTTGGCCACCTCATGCAAAGAGTTGACTCATTAGAAAAGACTCTGATGCTGGGAGGGATGGGGGACAGGAGGAGAAGGGGACGACTGAGGATGAGATGGCTGGATGGCATCACCGACTCGATGGACGTGAGTCTGAGTGAACTCCGGGAGTTGGTGATGGACAGGGAGGCCTGGCGTGCTGCGATTCATGGAGTGGCAAAGAGTCTGACACCACTGAGCGACTGAACTGAACTGAACTGAACCAACAAGCACCTACTGAATAGCGCAAGGAACTCTGCTCAATATTCTGTAATGACCTATATGAGTAAAGAATCTAAAGAGAATGGATATAACTGAATCACTTTTCTGTATACCTGAAACTAATACATCATAAATCAACTATTCTCCAATACGAAGTTTTAAAAAGGAAAATAAATCCATAAAATTAGATTTGGGGGAAAAAGAAAAGGGAGGGAAGAGCCTGTTGCATGATTTAATATTTCCCTTCCCGTCATCCAACCTCCCCCTTCCACTTTCGTGGTAAACTAAGAAACAATATAAAGTCAACACTTCAACTCTTCCTGCAATCTCAATTTAGCCAGAAAAACATTGAAATCAGACCCAGCTCTCTGGGAACAGAATATTGACAAGAAAGAGTGGAAAGAGTTAGCTGGGAGCCCAGTGAGGGGGAAAACTGGACGCATCAGAGAAACAGAAATGAAAACAAGAGTGAGTTCTTTTATCTCTACTAATACACACAGTGTCAAGATACAGATGGAGAAAAACACACAGGGAAAAATAAACACGAAAAGTAAAGAGAGAGGAAAATTTTTGTAACTATGTCTCTTCGGTGGAAAGACAAGCCACTGGCAGTCAGAGCTGATGCTCTGGTCTCGGTTGTGTGACACTGGCCAAGACTGCCTGTTTCTGGCTTGCCTTTCCCCGTTCTGGTCAAGCCATAATCCAAACATTCGCTCAGTTCCTCAATCCACTGGCACCTACCCATCCTAAACTGCTCCTACGTTTTATGTCCATGACATACAAAGAAGCAAAAGGGAAGGCTGAAAACTTCTATACTTCAGTTCAGTGCAGTCGCTCAGTTGTGTCCGACTCTTTGCAACCCATGAGCTGCAGCACGCCAGGCCTCCCTGTCCATCACCAACTCCTGGAATATTAGTCACCTGCTTTCTTGTTCGAAGACTTTTATTTTAACACTCAGGAAAAATTTAACAGTCATCTTTACATATTAACACACACATAAATGCCTTCCCTGTGCTTTTTGAAAAATTTTGCTTGTATTGACATTCAAAAAATAAATGAGTAGGTGATATACTGTAAAATTACTACTGCTGGGGTTCAATTCTGCCATCATTAACTATAGTCAGGCAGGACACAGAGCTGACTAGGCATGTGAACTTGTCAAAAATAATGCAAATTTCACTTTCAGGAAGAGCACAAATCATTTCCTGCAAAGGAAACAGTGACTGGGGGACTTATCTTACCTTTTTCTCTCTTTCTAGAAATTAGGAAACAATCTAGGCACAATCGTCAAGTCTGAGGACACATTCTCAGAGTACATTCTCACTTAGCTATGAGACCATCACCCACAGTTTCTGTTAAATACACACTCTGTAGAGGAGACAGGCATAACTATGGAGCTTTGTATCAAAGTGAGTCTTTCTACAGTTAATTGGAACTTTGAAAATTCTCTGAACTCTGTGATTAATTTTTGATGAGAGCAGAAAACTCGAAAAATGGTAGATGATGTCCATACACTCTACCTTCACCTACAAGATGCGACGTGGAGAAATGCAAGGAGTTGCTAATAACCTCCAGTGACATGTTCTTTATTTAATGCACTCAGCTACTTAATTAGTATGCCAATATCAATCTTTAAAAGAGCTGTGTGCAAAGTCAGCAGGGGGTCTGAGTCCTGATGTTATTTTTCCCACAGCTGAATAAATGATTTTCCCTACCACCACCACACTCGTAGGCTTGTCCTCATTAGTATGTATGAAATGAGTGGAATAAGCATCGGGAGATTTATACTATAGCATACCCAACTTAATTAATAAGAAAGGGAGCCAACTTTGAGAGGAGGAAGTACAGGTTCACAGGTTCCTATACTTCGGTGTGATTAATAATATAAATCCATCATAAGGAGACTCTAAAAGTGCCTTGTGCATTTTCTCTATTTAACTATTAACCAAACTTCAGTAACTTACAGATGTTCAGGTGCTATGATTCTCAGGTAGACTTTACAATTTAATCATTATATATCCTTAGCATCCCTACCCCACATCCAACTATTCCGGGAATAGTAAGTGAGTTTCCACCCTGGCCACTGTGCTGTGTACATGGGACACAGAAATAAACAGGAAGAACCAGATTTTTAGGTAATTTTCAGGTAAGTAGAAGAATGCATGCATGCCCAGTTGCATCCGACTCTTTGTGACTCCATGGACTGCAGCCCACCAGACTCTTCTGTCCATGGAGAGATACAGGGAGGGGGCTGTCGGAAGGGAAATGTATGTATAAATTGCTAAAAAAAAAAAACAAAAAAAAAAAAAGCCTCAGGCAATGACACTACGGAGAACAGAACATAGAGGGAAGGGAAGATAGCTGGAGAAAGTTTCCCAAAGGAGTAACGATTTGAAGGACATGTGTCCATCTCAGCCCTTGATGCCATGAAGGCAGGATTAAGTCTTGTCTGCCAGTGTATGCCCTGCACCTAGGGCAGAGTATGTGCACAACAAGATGTTCTGAATGAGCCAACTGTAAGTTAGAGTAAGTCTATCAGGCAGAGAAGGATGTGGCAGCATCTCGGGGCAGGTACACAGGCAAGGGTCAAACAGTTCTTGTATGGTCTGAGAATCACAAATAACTTGTTACAAAGGAGAATGTGGTTTGAGTGAGGAAGCGATGAAAAGTGGGACTGGGAAGGGATGATAAAAATCCTCACTTATAAAACTGGGTAAAATAAATGGCCACCTTCCAAGAATTTTTACTCCACTAAAACCCAGAGGCATATCAAAGCTCATGTCAACCTCATACATAAATAAAACAAAATGCCAGCAGTGCCTTGATAGCCATTCTCGGTTGTTCCTTGACCTGTTTACACGGCCAAAAGAAAACAGAGTCAGGAATCTCAACAACAAAAGCATATTTCTTTCAGTTTGGAAAAATGAAAAAGTTCTGGAGGTGGATAGTGTCGGTGGTTGCACAACGTGGATGCACTTAATGTCACTGTGTTGTACACTGAGAATGATTTAAATGGTGAATTTTATGCCATGTATATTTTACCACAGCAAAACAAATATTTTTTGAGTACCAACCATGCACAATACACACAGATTTTATCTAGAGTTTTGGTAATGCTTTGACACCAAGCTCACTGCAGTTAGTTCATCATTTTTTATTGAGACACACAATCCTAGAGGAAATCAATCCTAACTATTCATTGGAAGGACTGGGGCTAAAGCTGAAGCTCCAGTATTTTGGCCACCTGATGTGAAGAACTGACTCACTGGAAAAGACCCTGATGCTGGGAAAGATTGAGGGCAGGAGGAGAAGAGGATGACAGAGGATGAGATGGTTGGATAGCATCACTGACTCAGTGGACATGAGTTTGAGCAAAATCTGGGAGATAGTGAAGGACAGGAAGCCTGGCGTGCTGCAGTCCCTGGGACTGCAAAGAGTCAGACACAACTGAGCGACTGAACAACAACAACAACAACATACACACAAGCCTTAAGTATACAGTTCAATGCATTTTTATATGTGAACACACCAGTATCCAGATCAAGTCCCCACAGCAAGGTGTAGACAACTGCCAGCACTCCAGAAGGCTCTCTCCTCTCTCCAGGCACTCTCCACAAAGCTAACTGCAATACTGATTTCTAGTTGAAGAACCTTTTTTCTTCCTCTGAATACACTTGTTCACCCCTCACTTTTTCCTGATTTTACTCTGTAGATTTTTGTGCCAATTGTTGGCACTGATGTTGAGTTTTCTATTACAGTATAATGAGTCATCACAAACTTATTGACTTAACACAAATGTATTCTCTCTCAAAGCCCAGGGGTCGAAAGTCCAGGCGTGCGTTAGTCGGCCCTTTGGGCTTCCCTAGTAGCTCAGCTGGTAAAGAATCCACCTACAATGCAAAAGACCCCGGTTCAATTTCTGGATTGGGAAGATCTGCTGGAGAAGGGACAGGCTACCCACTCCAGTATTCTTGGGCTTCCCTCGTGGCTCAGACGGTAAAGAATCCACCCGCAATGCGGAGACCTGGGTTCAATCCCTGGTTGGGAAGATCCCCTGCAGATGGGAAAGGTTACCCACTCCAATATTCTGGCCTAGACTGTATAATCCATGTGGTTGAAAAGAGTCGGACATGACCGAGTGACTTTCACTTTCACTTTGCTCAGGACATTGCCAAGTGCAGTCAAGATGTAGACCAGGGCTGCTGTCTGAGTGGAGATGCGGAGCCCTCTTTCCAGCTCACTGTTTGATGGCTGACTTCATTTCTTACAGCTGAATTCCTGAGGCTCCTGGTTTCTTACAAAGTGTCAGCCAGGGATGGCTCTTAGTTCTTAGCTCCTAGATATCACCCTCAGGCCCTAGCCATAGGGCTTTCTCCTTTTCCAACAGGGCACCTTCTTTCTTCAAGGCCAGGAAAATAAAGCCGCTGCTGCTCCTTCTCAGCTTTTGTAAGGGCTCACTGGATTAGCTTACTCCCAGTCAAGAGCATTTCCCTTTTTGATTCAGTCAAAAATCAGCTGATATGGAGCATTAACCACATGTGCAAAATTTCTTTTGCCATAAAACATAACATAATGATGGGGAGTAGTATCCCATGCCATTCACAGCCCCATCCACACTTGGGGAAGGGACTGTAGAGACTTGGGGCTGTCTGAGAATTCTGCCTGCCACAGTTGCTTTTCAAGTCATCTCACCTAATGGATAAGGCAATGAAATAATTATTTTCTATGTAAGACACGATAGAAAACACAAAGGAAAGGAAAATAAAAAGTGTAATGCCATTTGCTATCATAACCAGATATAATCACTCTTTGCACTTTAGTAACTCTGCTTCCGGGATTTTCCTAAGCATTATAAATATACATATATGGGTATTTATAGAAGGGAGATCTCACTGTGTAGACTGTTAGTTATTTAAATTGAGTTTTCAGGCTGGTTCTTCACTGTGCTCGTGGAGGCCTATTTTCATCTTCTGAGGTTTAACATACATTGCTGAGCAGCCCTACATTTATCTATGCAATATACTTGTATATATATGTATGTACATATAATTCTAAATGCTGCCAAGCCAGAATGCGCAACAAATCAGCCAAGTATCTAAAAAGTCCTTCTTTCCAGGGGGCAAACATAGAGCAAACAGTCCAGGAAGCATCTTCTTCAGTTTACAGGTTTGCCCAACGGAGTTTTATTGATTGGTACAGGGGTCCCAACCTTTTTGGCACCAGGGACAAGTTTCATGGGAGATAACTCTTCCCAGCTTGGGGAGTGGGGTAGTGGGTGGGGACAGTTCAAGCAGTCACGTGAGCGATGGGGAGTGACAGGTGAAGCTTCACTCACCGGCCTACCACTCACCTCCTGCTGCGCACCCAGCTCCTAACAGGCTGTAGACCAGCACCACATGAAGCCCCTGGGAGGGCAGGAAGTACAGTGACTGAGTAGGTCAATGAGGTATGATAGAACTCATTTGTTACTAATTATTTTTCTCTTTTTCAACCTGTAGTGGTAACTGGGCTTTCATATAATAGGACCATTTAGGCCATCGGCACATAGGTTGGCCGAGGTGACTCCTCTTGGCCACAAAATAGGAGTGAAGGTGATGTGTGCCAGGGCATGACAAGAACAGCTCCATGACTAGTGATGCTGGCTTCACCAGCTCTTCAAGCTGGTGAGCTGCTTCAAGATGGTAACTGTGTCAGCAGGGCCCCTGGGCGACTAGCAGAGCATGCCCTCCCCTGTAAGCCTCACACTGCACGAGGAGCTAAATGTTGGGGGGCTTCTCTGGTGGCCCAGGGGCTAGGATTCTGCACTCCCAACGCAAGGGACTGGAGTTCGATCCCTGGTCAGGGAAGTAGATCCCACATGTCGCAACTACGGATCGTGAGTGTCACAAATAAGACCTGGTATAGCCAAATAAATAAATGAGTTTTTAAAAACAGAAATGAAATGCTGTATGAAGCCACTAAGGTTTGTTCTTACTGCAGCATAATCTAGCCTTCCCTGAATAATACAAAAGGTAAAATGTGAGAAGAACTTTTTATTTTTGTACACTGGAGCAGATTCAAGTTCATGCCTATTAAAATACCTCTCCCACTAACTTGCATTCTGATGTGTTTTTGTTCCAAAGGAAGGGAGCAGGTAAAGGAAACATGGATGTACTGAATGGTGCACACGGGAGCCTGTCCTAGGAATGAATGTCTTCCTTCACGTGTGACTTGGTAGAAAAAGAAAAAGCTGAGAACAGCAGATTATCACACTGGGGCTGGCAGGAGGAAGAGCTGAAGTGCCTGTCCCCCTCAGTAAGTGTGTGCCCACTGCTAACTTGTCAGCTTAGTTAGGATCTGAAAATGAATGTATCTCAACACATATCCAAGCTGTGAAAGTCTAATTTCACCAGCATTCACCCTTCAAAGTAGGACAACATAAAAAAATTACTTTAAAAATACATGAGTAAGTCTTTATGTACATTTAATTAGCCCTTTGAAGTTATGTCTAATTTAATTAGCAAAGGGTAGAGTCTCCTAACTTACTGCTATGGCCAGTTACAATTCCAGGAGGCCAAGACAGGTATGAATCATGATATTTGCTATTAATATAAAAGGAAAACAAGTACAAACAAACAAAAACCCAGAACAAAACCAGTTCTTTTAACATAACGAGGAGAGATGAGATTTTTAGCAGAGAGCAAAAAGAATGCTTTTAGACAAACTACAATCTAGATTCTAGTCAGGTGGCACTGTATTGTATTGGATAATGAACTCAGCGCCTGCCCCCAGCATCCATCCCTTCTCTTTGACTCACCTTTCTGATTTTTTCCCATGAGCCCTTGTGCTTTGAAGGAGTGAATGCGCCCTCCTCCTACTAGGTATGTAGCTCAAGCCTAAAATAATCAGTGTGATCCCCTTCCCTGGCTACAATAATTGGCTCAGGTAGGGAGAAGGCAATGGCACCCCACTCTAGTACTCTTGCCTGGAAAATCCCATGGACGGAGGAGCCTGGTGGGCTGCCGTTTATGGGGTCGCACAGAGTTGGATGCAACTGAAGCAACTTAGCAGCAGCAGCATGGATGGACAATATGGGAGTCAGTAAGACCAGGGGAGATGCTTTCTGCACCTTCCAAGAGAGACGCATCCTTGCCCTTTTCCAAGAGCTTCTGAATATGACCATCTCTCTGGCTGTTTCCAAGGATACATGTGAAAGCAAGCATCCTATGAATTTGTCAGCAGCTCAACTACCACCACGAGGCAAGACCAGCCCCAGGATAAATCCACCATACTGGTGGGCAAAGAAAAGTGGTGAGAAATGTGATGACGTTAATGAACCACTGAATTAAAGAATCCCTCAGAGTTCTGTCCTACCTGTAGGCTGCCAGCTCTACAGACCAACGAATATGCTTCTAATGTTTCCTTACACCAGCTTTTGTTGGGCTTTTGAGTCCCTGTATCTAACACACACTTAAACAAATATAATTACAAACTGATTGGAAACCCAGCTGCCCAAAGACCTAGATGAAACCCAAAAATCTTAAAGTAGTTGCCCATTTCAAAGCAATGGCTTTAAGCAGAAAAGTCTAAGCTTTCTAAGATGACAGATCATAGTAAGTTACTCTTGCAGTTCCAATTATTTTGAACAAAATGGTGAACTGTGAATAACTTTAGACATGGTCTTTCTAGCGGCTTTTGAGTACAGAGGTGTGATCAGGAAGAGAATAAGAGGTTTAAAAAAGAATATAGATCTGGCAATAAAAACAACACATTTTGCTTACTGTATGTCAGGCAATATCCTAGGCAGTAGACAAATTAACTCGCTTACTCTTCATAATAATTGCATAATACTATTACATTTATCTCCATTTTTTTTCAGAGAAGAAAACAGAAACATCAGAGGTTAAGCATGGTGCCCCTGCCCCAGGTCCCATAGCTCATAAGAGCTGCAACTCAAGGGCTTCCCGGGTGGCTCAAGGGTAAAGAATCCACCTGCCAATGCAAGAGACACAGGTTCAGTCCCTGGCTCAGAAAGACTCTACATGCCTTGGAGCAACTAAACCCGTGTGCCACAACTGCGGAGCCCGTGCTCTGGAGCCCAGGAACTGCAACTACTGCAGCTGGTGCACCCTAGAGCCCACAGTAAGAGAAGCCACTGCAACGAGAAGCCCACGCACGAAGAGTAGCCCGAGCTCACTGCAACCAAAGAAAAGCCTGTGCAGCAACAAAGACCCAGCACAGCCAACAGAAATAAATAAAATTCGCTTTTAAATGCTGCAACTCAAGCCAGAGGTTGGCTCCAGTGCTGGCCCACCACCTCTGCTGCTCTTGCCTTTTCGGTCCTTAATTTAAAGCTTTCATTGAGATTTCCCACTACGATCCTGGGTGTTCTCTGTGTACTCTTTGTTTGTAACTTCCTTTGAAACTCAGCATGAGACATAACTAAGGTTCATCTGAGCGAAGCACGATGTTCAGACAGGGACATACCTGGCAGAGCTAAGTAGACAGTGTTTGAAGTGATTCATGCCAAGGAATTAGGTAAACAGAGGGAGTTCTCCCTGCCAGTTACTTGCACAGACTTTGCCACCACCTACTAACCTGTTGATGTCACTGAGAGCCAAAGTTTTTCTCTGTAAACAGATCTGACCTCTCTTTCTCACTCCTCTTTACAGACAAGGATATGAGGACAAAAAGCACCTATTTGGAAGAGGCTATATATATATTTTTTTTGCTTACATGGTAACCTTGTTAGTTCAATCTAATCCAGCTATAAAAGTTAACAAAACAAAATAATGCATTAAAATGTCTGATGGTAGAAATGGATGCTCTTATTGTTTTCACTGTACATGTAAACCATGAACTCCATGAGTTACACAAGACAGTCTTTATTAAGCTCTTTCTGCATCATCAGTAATTCTGGGTAAGGGATTAGAGAAAACAACAAAATATGTCTGTGGATGGTTACTCTTTTAAAATATTCACTTATATTTTTTCTCTTTGTTTCTCATTTTATCCCAGTAAATCTCTCCCATCCCACCCCATTCCAACACCAGATCAGATCTCCATTCATTCAGGAGAAGCACACAATAGAGGAGAAAACAGGGCAAACCACAAGCTTTTGTGTCTTTGTTTTGTAAAAGCCCCAACCTCTGGGGAGAGATTCCCTATTCATATCCTGAAGAAATAAGAATGGAGCCATTCCTCTCAACTCTCCCAGTTCCCCGGGCTTGGGGAAGCGTAGAAGAGGCGGAGGCCCAGGACCCGTCCCAAGGGCAGAGAGCTGCGCCTTGCATTAAGCAGCCCTCTAGGAAGGCTGCCAGCCCCCAGAGGGATGGCTACATTGTGCACACTGACAGAAATATAAGCAGCCTTCATGAAGATTCCTAGGCTCCCAGCATGACATGGGAACAGCAGACCATTAAAGCTGAGGACAGAGGCGACAGGCTCTCAGGCTTAGCCTGTCTGGAGCGCTAACAGAGGGCCCAGTGTCCCCTGCCTCCCCAATCCTCAGCTCTGCGGAAGCTCCCAGAACCGTGGCACGGTGCCAGAGGAGGGGTGAGAGAAGCCCACGGAGAACTAAAATTTAGTTGTGTTTTGCTTGTTGGCTCGTTTTTCCACAGGCTTCCCAGAATGGGCACATCATAGTCAGTTCTCAAGCTGAGCTACAGAAAGTGAGAAGTATTACTTGTGCAGCAGAGTTTGGGGTGTGGACCCCGTGGCTGCTAAAGAGAACTCAATACCCTGCCCTAAGAGTTTATAATCTTCTAGTACCCAGAATACTGAGACAAGATGAATCTGAGACCAACAAACACAGAACTTAGCTTACATGATGACAATGTGGGGAGGAGATGTGATTTGGAGCTAAGAACCCAAAAGAAGCTCTCTGGAGAAGGTGGGGTCGCTGACACGGTAACTCAGCAGAGGGGGTCACAGCAGGATGTGCAGGGATGGGGGCAAGCTGTCCAGGCCATGGGGCAGAAGGAGCCAAGATGGAGAGTGAGCATATATATTCAACAGTGACAATGAAAAGGAGATAATCTAACCAAATAAGTTGAGGGAATAGTGGATAACTGAAAAATAAAGGTGGGCAGTCCTGCAGAAGGTCTTGAAAGCCTGGCTCAAGTCTGCACAACACAGGAAACAAAAGTCTCCAACTAGACTGTGAAATCGTTTTATATTCTAAGAACTTTGCTGGTGGGCCAGTGGTTAAGAATCCACCTTGCAGTGCAAGGGACATGGCTTCAGTCCCTCGTGGATGAACTAAGATCCCACCTGCAGCGGAGCAACTAAGTCCGTGCACCATCAGTACTGAGCTTGCGCACTGCTGTGAAAGATCCCGCCGGACGCAACTAAGACGCAACGCAACCAAATAAATAAACGAATATTTTAAGATGAACATGAAATTGATATAAAAGATTATTGATAGCCAAAACGGGGCTTCCCTGGTGGCTCAGCAGTAAAGCATCTGCCTGCAATGCAGGAGATGCAGGTTCAGTCCCTGGGTCAGGAAGATCTCCCGAAGGAGGGCACGGCAATCCACTCCAGTATTCTTGTCCAGGAAATCCCATGGACAGAGGAACCTGGCAGGATACAGTCCAAAGAGGTCACAAAGAGTCGGACACAACTGAAGTGACTTAGCATGCACAAGTAATGTTACAGGCCCAAATCGTGTAATACATTCTGGCTTGCTATTTTAAGCTGCTGTTCACCTCAGTCCCACTGGAAATGGGTTGTCTTGGTTTGGGCTGGGAAAGAATTACAGGAGTGAAGAGAAAACAAGCGTTTGCATCCTCAGAATGTTTCATTCTTGTAACGTTCGGAGCTACTGCTGTTTTATGTCTTCTGACACTTTGACGCACTGCTGCACAAGGCAGCTAGGAAGACAAACAGAGCTAATTGCAGGAACAAAGCCACCTCAGAGCGCTTGCATCTGTTAGGGAAGGAAGAGAGAATTCATACAGAAACAAGCAAGATTTGTGCAAAAATTACCTCTGGAACATGAAATAGATTCAAAAGGATTCAAGGAATTGCTTCAAAAATAGCAGTCTTTAGAAGGAGAGTCCCGGGTTCAAATCCTGATCAGCCACTTAAAGACCACGTATAGCCTTGAGTATATTACTTGCAAGACTGGCCCTTATGACCTCGGGAAAATTAGAAACAGGTGGCCCTCTAGGCAGATGAAAACTCCCAAGAAGTCAGATGGCCCATTTTCGACCCACACCCTCCCACTCACATGACTAGGTACCCAAGTGCAATGAGCAATCCACACAACTGTACATAGTGGCTCTATGACCCAAAATCTCAGAATTTTCATTTCCTCTTTGTCTGCTAAAAAGAATCTTATGGGGCTATTTGGAGGATTACATGTAGTGCTACAGAGCAAACACAGAAAGTATGCTGCAAGTCTTTACTATTATTATTCATTTTTATTCATCTGAATCTTTCCTATTTTAGGGCAGAGGTGAGCAAACTAACCAGCCCACCACCTGCTTTGCTACAGTTGGACAGGTAAGAATTGTTCTAATAGTTTTCACTGGTTGGAAACAAAAGAAGAATATTTTCTAACATGAAAATCATTGATGTTTAGTCATTAAGTCATGTCCAACTGTGCAACCCCATGAACCGTGGCCTGTCATGCTCCTCTGCCCATGGAATTCTTCAGGCAAGAATACTGGAGCGGGTAGCCGTTCCCTCCTCCAGGGGATCTTCTGGACCCAGGGAGCGAACCCACGTCTCCCACTCAGCAAGTGGATTCTTTACCACTGAGCGATATGGGAAAGTGGAAGTGAAGTCGCTCAGTCCCTTCTGACTCTTTGCGACCCCATGGACTATAGTCTACCAGGCTTCTCCGTCCATGGGATTCTCCAGACAAGAATACTGGAGTGGGCCCTGCCAAATATAGCCCTGCTATATTTCAGCCCTGCCTGAAAATGATATGAAATACAAATCATATTGTCCAAAGTAAAGTTCTCCTGGAACACAGCTACTCTCACTCAAGTCTATACTGCTGACAGCTGCTTTTATGGTCCAGCAGCAGAGTTTAGAAGTAGTATCAGAGATGGCAGGGGCCATAAAGCCCAAACAATATTTTCTCTCTGGTCCTTTACAGAAAGGATATGACGGCCTCCAATGTATGCTGTTTTTTTTCATCCACTCCAGGATTTGCTCTTCAATCGTTCCCAAGGATTAGAATTAAATCAAAATGATTTTCCAAATTCTGGAGCACCAGTTGAATATCATGTTGAGAAAGAAGCCTTCTTCTTATCTTTCAAAACACTGTCACCTCTTTTCACGGGTAATGACAACGTGCTTAACATTAATTCGCCTTCCAATATAGAAAGATAGCTGCAGCACTGTGCTAGAGTCAGAGCTAACATGCCCATGGTGGCTGCCTAAGGGTTCACTATATGTTAAACAGGTTCAAGTTTGAAACCTATTTCATAGTCTACGCAGACAGGTGCCAAGCAAACTTCAGCTGCCGCATGATGCAAACATCTATATAAGCAAAGGGAAAAAAAATTCAGCTGATCATTGAGATGCTTCATTTGGTGTTTCCAGATATTTGGAAGTATCTGGATAACTGACAACATGTTTCACTTTTCATCTGGATTAGGCAGTCAGCCTATTTCAGCTAATGAGAAGAGCCAAATATTATCAAGAGCTGTACTCTAGACACTAACATGGGGAAAGAACCCACTTTCTCCCCAGCTTTTCCAAGATAAGATTCCTATTTGGCTTCATCCTTTTTAGCGCATTCACTATTTCCCCCTTTGTTTCTCACCTTCTTTCCAGATCTTTTTTATTTTTTGGCCTTGACTTTCTTTCTAGCACAACCTCTACTGCAAAACATTTAGACTATCACCTTCTTTTCCCATCTCCAGTCCCTTTTATCCCAAGAAAAAAACGACTGGTTTCATAATTGAAATTAGCCATTCAAACCCAGAGTTCAAATTTCTGAAGGTGTATATGGTTTTCAACTGCCAGCGACTGTTTTGTGTCCAGTTGACCAGACTTCATCCATGGAAAGATCCAAGGTCATAGAGACAGCCTTTCATTTACCCATTCATACTTTTTCCATTATTTTCATATGATTTTTAATAGTCTGTTCCATGTTGTAAGTGTATATAATACCTCTATGATATAAAACAGGCTTCTCTGGGCCACTTATTCCCAATTATGGCAATTACACCCTTTCCTTGACTTTGGCTATTTCAGGGGGTGGTAAGGGCCTTCACTGGCCCACAGTCTTCTTTTGTGATAACATGGACCTTGCCAAGACAAGCGCAACCCTCTCCCACTGTTCCCCTAAATTCTTGATTGATGCTCTGCCTTTATGAAGTCTTGCTGTGAACACAGCAGTTAATCCATGACGCTCCTGTCAGGATGCCTTTGCACATTCCCAGTGAGAGCTTTTGCATCTCCAAACAACACTGTAGGGTTAGCTGTAGCTCCAGATCACATAAACAGGGACAGCAGCTGCAAAACTGTGAATTTTATTGTCTTTGCTCCTAAGTTGCCAACTTCATGTTTAAAGAAAAAGAGCAACAGAAAGAAAATTGAAAATAATTTTAAAATAATTATTGCATGATTTCTGAAGGTGGTGAGGTGTGTTATGTTCATACAAACACTTGGTTTCACTTCTGCTTAAAGATCGCTATGAAAAATACAATTTTCCTAAAATCCTCTATATTTAAAGAAGAAAAAATTATGCTTACAATGCTAAATTGGTCAGCTTAATTTTAATGTCGACCAAGATCATAGAAAACACTAAATACAAAACTCCTAGAAGAATGTAAATAGTGACGATGAAATAGCAACCAATCTGGTTGTATAACAGGAAACTCAAGGAAGACCACTTTAACTTGCAGGTAAAATTACATTACAAATTATGCCATTACAAAACATTTCTGTATAGCTAAATTGCCTTCCAACACTTACTAAAGTCAGACTCTCACCCACTAAAGTCAGATCCCACTGAAATATAATCTGGATGCCTGTGGAGTTGTGTGTGTGAGCAGACAGAGTGGAAAAGAAGAACAAGCAAACAGCAGCGATGATAGTATCAATAATAGCAGCAGCTAAACAGTGGAAATGGTAAAATTGTGGAATTTGACCTAATTCTTGATGGAGCAATGACTCTGATTGATAACAATTAAAATGCATCAATATTTCAAGAAGACTTTTGATTCAACTCCCATAAGAAAATGTCCTCCATGTGTAAGTTCAGAACTGTTCTGGACTATGTTGTTACTCCTATTTAGAGAATACCCTCGAATCACAGTCCCGCCCCAGGACAGTTATCAGTAGCTCAGTGCCCACGTGTAGACTGCATACTTTGGAGAATCTTCCCAAACTACATGACTCAAGAAGTCAATCTAGTTGTGATCAAAGCTGTAAAGAAAAGCCAGCTCCAAGAAAAATTTAGGTCGATATTTAAACCCTCGATTTTTAAACTAAAAGATGGTTCCCATATGAAAAAAGAATAGTGTAAAAGGGAGGTCAATAGTTGAGAATTTAATTTGTATTAAAAACAGACCTTAAAGAATTATAGGTCCAATTAGTAAACTGGGTCTCAGTTCATATTTCTGTTTCCAATGTAATGATGTATTTATTTAACTACCTTCAGACATTCTTTGCACTTGGAAAACAACAAATTTCTATAAACTATTGATGATCCTTCAAAGAAATGAAAGAATACTATGTAACTTTCTTCTCCTATGTGCACTGTGTCTCTGTTCCTGCTGCCTCAAATGAACCCTGGTGCCATCAGTTAAACCAAACTGTTCCATTTACTCACTGTTCCATGTTCTGGGCAGTGTGCTCAGTGCTGCTGCTGCTGCTAAGTCGCGTCAGTCGTGTCCGACTCTATGCAACCCCACAGATGGCAGCCCACCAGACTCTCCTGTCCCTGGGATGCTCCAGGCAAGAACACGGGAGTGGGTTGCCATTTCCTTCTCCAATGTATGAAAGTGAAAACTGAAAGTGAAGCCGCTCAGTCGTATCCAACTCTTAGCGACCCCATGGATTGCAGCCCGCTAGGCTCCTCCATCCATGGGATTTTCCAGGCAAGAGTACTGGAGTGGAGTGCCATCACCTTCTCCGGTGCTCAGTGCTAGGGATTTAGAATTAAAAGGCACAGACCCTGCTTTTCTAGATCTCACAAATAAAACGGCCACTATGATAACAGTGTGATATCAGATGAGCTGGACAGAGCTGGACAGAGCAGCCCAGCCCTGGGGTAGTGGAAGGAGGAAGGTGGTGGTGGGATGCATGGAGTAAACAGGCTTTTTCCAGGAATTAAGAAGCAGGAAATAGTGACAGATTTTATTTTCTTGGACTGCATAATCACTGCGGACAATGAATGCAATGAAATTAAAAGATACTTGCTCCTTGGAAGAAAAGCTATGACAGACCTAGACAGCATATGCAAAAGCAAAGACATCACTTTGCCAACAAAGGTCCTTCTAGTCAAAATTACGCTTTTTCCAGTAGTCATGTACAGATGTGAAAGCCGGACCATTAAGAAGTGCTGAGTGCTGAAGAACTGATGCTTTCCACTGTGGTGCTGAAGAAGACACTTGAGAGTCCCTTGGACTACAAGGAGATCAAACCAGTCAGTCCTAAAGGAAATCAATCCTGAATATTCATTGGAAGGACTGATGCTCAAGCTGAAACTCCAATATTTCGGCCACCTGATACAAAAAGCCAGCTCATTAGAAAAGACCCTGATGCTGGGAAAGATTGAAGGCGGGAGGAGAAGGGGACGACAGAGGGATGAGATGGTTGGACGGCATCACCGACTCAAGGGACACGTGTTTGAGCAAACTCAGGGAGATAGTGAAGGACAGGGAAGCCTGGCGTGCTGCAGTCCATGGGGTCACAAAGAGCTAGACATGACTCAGTGACTAAACAAGAACAAGAGGAAGCACGAACTATGCTGGAAAGGGATAGGGTTAGGAGACATTCAGGGAAGGCTGGGAACATGGTGGGAGACACCCAATAACGCTCTTCAACTTGTACTTCTGATTATTCCCCCTCTACTAACAATACACTAGGCTATAATGCATTCTTTTAAGATCTGTGTTAATATATATAGGCGCAGCACATTCACTCCAAGTGTTGTTATTATTTTGGCATCTCAGTACGTCCTCCCTGCCTATGGGTAGGATATCAGTTCCAGGATCCCCTCAGACAAGAAGACACCCAAATCCAGGGATGTTCAAGTTCCTTACACAAAACAGCATAGTTACTTCGGCTCTTGTAACCAAGGATTCCACATTCTAGGATACTGAGGGCCAACCATTTTTTATTTATCTTTTCTCTATTTACAGACATTTAAACCATTTCCATTGTTCGGGTATTATTTCTGCTGTTAAGACAATGCTGCTGTAAACATTCGTGCCACTCCTCCTTATCCACTTGTGAGAGAGATTTTATAAGCAACACATCTAGAAGTGAAAATGTTAAGTTTTAGTGCATGTAAAAATTCAGATTTACTAGATAATTCCAGAATGTTTTCCCAAATGGTTGTATTCCCCCTTCATTGGTATATTGTTTGCTCACACTTTCTCCAATCCCAATGTCATTTTTTAATTATGATGAGTCATAAATGGCATATCACTTTTGTTACAATTTGTAGAATTCTGGTCATTGATGAAGTTGAATCTTTTTTTCAATACCTGTTTATTCTTTTTGAACTTCTTTTGATAATGATCTGCTTACAACCTTTACAGACTTCTACTTTTTAGTTTTTCTCTTATTGATTTATAGACATTGTTATAAACTATATTTTAGATATCAATTCAGTCTTTATTATATGATATATACTTCTGCTAGTCCATTTTAACTTCAGAATGTTTCATATTATTTTTATCTATATATTTTCTTCACCCTTTTTCTTTAAAATGAACCTGTTTAATAAGTCATATATACATTAAAATTAGATCACTGGAAAACATACACACATATATTTTGGCCTCACTGTCAGAGAATCTTGTTAAAGATTCAAATTATTTTTAGCATTACTAAATTTATGAAGCAAAAGTGCCCTTTGTAAAGGAGTTTTAACTGGACCATGAATAAGACATCTCAACATTTAGTAAAGTGATTTTCCCTAAAGCTTAATCACTATATTTTCAGCATATAGTTAAAATGTGCCTATTTATTTGCAGTAATTTTCAAAAACTCTTAATATTCTTTCTACATTAATACATTCATTTTCAGCAAGTTAATGACATCTGCTTGAAAAAAAATCCAATACTTAATTTTTCTTAGAATGTGGCTAATTTTACTTTCTGAATCAAAAATAACAAGTTCCCATACTGAATTAATTTTTCATATACCACAGCAGTGGTTCTTTTTAGTACACTTGATCTTAGCCAAAATGGCAAGAAATGATCATCATGGTTCTTTTTAAATGGCATATTTTAGCACTGACTTCATTTGATTAATATGTAACAAGTATATAGACCTGAAGAAATCAAATTTTCTGGCATTAAGCAAAAATGAAGTAAAATACTGCAGATAACAGAATCTTTCAATTTCCCTGGCAATGTTTAAACAATGCTTTTTAAAGGCTGTCTAAAAGATTATCACATCAGAAATGTCTACAGACCCTCCCTCAAGGAAATAAATGCAAGTAAGTGACACAGAATAATCACCATGAAATTTAACCTTTAGAATAAGGAGAATTGATCAAGATATATTTTCAGTTCCCAATTAGTCACAATGTAAAGTAAATTCACAGAAAGTGTTAATTTTCAGTCTGTATTTCAGACCCCTTTGTCCACTGAGTCTCTTGTGAGAACTACTTAGACTCAAAACACACATGGTGGGTAGGTGGAAGGAATGAGCTTTGTTTTATCTTTGTTAGTGTACCAGTTTCTTTTAAAGGCTCTTCTGAAGAGCATAACAAGCCCAAAAGGAGTGAACTGCCAAAAGGCAGATAAAGACTACATATAGGATCGTTAGCTCCTGAAACATTAAGTTTTAAAGCAGTATTAGGTATACTTGTATCTAGAATTGAAGAACTAGTTAATCACATCTGTGGGAGGGCTTGAACTTGCAGGCATCACTATGCTCTGCTTCACTCAATTAAGATTTGTATTTACAGATGGCCACTGGCCACACAAAAAGATGTTCAGCATCACTAACCATCAGAGAAATGCACATCAAAACCACCATGAGGTATCACCTCACACCTCACACAGTCAGAGTGGCAGTCACCAAAAAGGCCACAAATAAAAAATATTGGTGAGGATATGAAGACAAGAAAACCCTTTTACACTATTGGTGGGAATGTAAATTGATGCAGCCGCTATGGCCAACAGTATGGAGGTTCCTCAAATAGAGCCAAAAACAGAACTACCATATGATCAAGGAATTCTGTTCCTGGGTATATATCTGAAGAAAATGAATGAAGACACTAATTTGAAAGGAAACATGCACCCCAAAGTTCATAGCATAACTAAGATATGGAAGCAACCAAGTGCCTATCAACAGATAAACAGCAGGCGTATACCAATATGCATATATACACACAGTGGAATACTACTCAGCCACAAAAATGAATTCTGCCATTTGCAAAAACATGGATGGATCTCACGTATATAATGCTCAGTGAAATAAGTCAGAGAAAGACAAATATTGTGTTATCACTTACACGTGGAATTACAAAAATAAATGAATGAGTGTAACAAAACAAAACTGACTCACAGATATAGAGAGCAAACTAAGGGTTACCAGTGAGGAGAGAGAGGGGTGAGAGGCCAGATAAGGGTAGGGAATTAAGAGGCACTAAACTACTATGTATAAAATAAATAAGCTACAGGGATACATTGTACACCACAGAGAATATAGCCAACGTGTTATAACAATTTTACATAATCTATAAAAAACAATGAATAATTACACTGTACACCTGAAACCAACATTGTAAACCAACTATACTTTTTAAATTTAAAAAGATTTGAACAGAAAATATAAAATTGTATTATTTATGTTGAGATAAAGCTTGGATGGCAAGAAAGAGATGCATGGCTAAAAGTTTCTTAGAATGACAGATTAAATGAAGAGCTGGGCAGACTCAGTTTCTCCTCCATGTTTCCAACTGAGAAATGACTCTGTAACAACCTGTGATGACCTTTCTTCTGCCATCTTCTAGAGGCTTCTTGCTTAAATACCTCTTTCTCTATCTCCTCTTTAGGATACATTTCCTCAAAATATCTAGCTACCACAGGGGCATACACTGCTGTGAAAATACATGGCTATTTCATGCGACTCTGAGGGGCTCTCAGGTTCCAAACTATATGGAGAGAGGGAGCTGTGGAAAGAGCCTGCCACAGGCCTGCAACTGTGGGTCTGTTCTGTTGAGGCTGAACAAATTTTTACCCAACCTCAATAGAACAGCCAGCTCTATGAAAACCCCTTGACTGAACTCACTCACCACTTCAGCACGTTCAGTGGTTTTCTGAAGAAGTCAGCCCAGCAGCTCTGCATCCCAGCTCTAGGCCTTCCCCCTGTAAAGGCAGCTAATCTCTCTGAGTTTCCATTTTCTTATCTCTGAATCCCCTGTGCACACACTGCCTTTCAGCTCTGAGGTGCAGAGCAAGGACAGTCAATGTCAAGTACCTGTTTGGCAGAAGGAGTGCTCCTGGAATCCAGCTCCAGTCAGTGCATGAGGAGCATGCATTCGAGTCCCAAGCGGGTTGAGGATGTTCAGTACTTCTGCCATCCCTGGAGGCCGTGTAGGCAGATGGCACAGCCACAAGGTGGACAAGGGCTGCTCACTCACATGGGACTGTGTGAAAGCAAGAAATGAAGCTTTGCGATCTTCAGCTCCTGAAATCCGAGAGTTTACTTTCTACTGCTGCATCATCTAGGTACGGGCTTGAAAGGCACACTGTCAGACCCCACCCCTGGCCTGCTAACTCAGAAAATCTGGAGATGGAGCCCAGGAATCTGTGTTGTAACAAGCTCTCGAGGTGATTTTGACATATGCTCAAGTTTGATAACCACTGCATAGACATGCTGACTAACCCAATCCAGCACATAGTGACAATAGGAGAAATGATACTGGTTAAGTCACACAACTGGAGACACACCAGCTATTCAGTTCAGTTCAGTCAGTCAGTCGTATCCGACTCTTTGAGACTCCATGGACTGTAGCGCACCAGACTTCACTGTCCATCACTACCTCCCAGAGCTTGCTCAAACTCATGTCCATCGAGTGGGCGATGCCATCCAACTATCTCATCCTCTGTCATCCCCTTCTGTTCCCACCTTCAATCTTTCTCAGCATCAGGATCTTTTCCAAAGAGTCAGTTCTTCACATCAGGTAGCCAAAGTATTGGAGTTACAGCATCAGTCCTTGCAATGAATATTTAGAACTGATCTCCTTTAGGATGGACTGGTTGGATCTCCCTGCTGTCCAAGGGACTCTCAAGAGTCTTCTCCAGCACCACAGTTCAAAAGCATCAATTCACTGGCACTCAGCTTTCTTTATAGTCAAACTCTCACACCCATACATGACTACTGGAAAAACCATAGCTTTGACTAGACGGACCTTTGTCAGCAAAGTAATGTCTCTGCTTTTTAATATGCTGTCTAGGTTGGTCATAGCTTTTTTCCAAGGAGCAAGTGTCTTTTAATTTCATGGCTGCAGTCACCATCTGCAGTGATTTAGGAGCCCCCCAAAATAAAGTCTCTCACTGTTTCCATTATTTCCCCATCTATTTGTCATGAAGTAATGGAACTGGATGCCATGATCTTAGTTTTTGAATGTTGAGTTTTAAGCTGGCTTTTTCACTCTTCTCTTTCACTTTCATCAAGAGGCTCTTTAGTTCTTCGCTTTCTGCCCAAAGGTGGTGTCATCTGCATATCTGAGCTTATTAATATTTGATTATTGATTATTTGGTATTGATTATTAAGGTTCTTGATCTTTCTCCTGAAATATCAAGAAGCAACAGTTAGAACCAGACATGGAACAACAGACTGGCTCCAAATTGGGAAAGGAGTATGTCAAGGTTGTATATTGTCATCTTGTTTATTTAACTTATATGCAGAGTACATCATGTGAAATGCAGGGCTGGATGAAGCACAAGCTGGAATCAAGATTGCCAGGAGAAATATCAATAACCTCAGATACACAGATGACACTATCCTTATGGCAGAAAGCAAAGAAGAACTAAAGAGCCTCTTGATGAAAACCAGCTATTACAACTAAGTAAAAACACTCCAGGTTATATTCCTCACAACAAAATATGTGGGTTATATTTTATAAATGGAATCTTGATTCCCAGTTAATACGTGCTCCTTCCTCTATTTGGAAACGAAGATGGGGGAATTCTTAAAATGCTCCAGAATTTAGGATGTCATAATCCCATTGCAAAAGTCAAGTTTATCATCATGTGTGCATGCTTAGTCACTCAGTCATGTCGACTCTTTGGGACCCCATGGATTGCATCCCAGCAGGCTCCTCTGTCCATGGGGATTCTCCAGGCAAGAATACTGAAGTGCATTGCCATGCTCTGCCAAGGAATCTTCCCAACTCAGGGATCAGACTCAGGCCTCTCGCATTGCAGGCGGATTCTTTATCATCTGAGCCACCAGGGAAGCCCTTTATGAGTATAATCAAGTTGATATGTGAGATCCCTTGATAAAATGTGGAAATGAAATCCCCTAAGTCTATAAATATTTCATAAACAGTTATGCAACACAGCTGAGATTACCAAATAGTAAACTCATAAGAAAAGTTGCAGTTGTATGGTGTTTCAGAATTTCAGCTGTCTAGCTTTCACGACAAAGCATGAGTGTGTGTGTTTGTTTCAGTGAAGCTGACCTTCTTTGATAATACTTAAATTTAACTATGAGATTTATTTTTAAGTTTTTCCTTCTCACCTTTTCTTTGTTCATTAATGTCTGTTCAGACTTTACATCTTGTTTTGGCTGCACCATTGCTTTAGGTGCTGGAATAAGCAGCCTGTGATTCTCAACTGAAAAAAGCAAGTTTTACGTGCTCAGGCTGAGCCATGAATCTATCTTGTGATGACCTTGGACATTTTTAAATAGCCTAAAATCTTTATATTATGTTGTACAGAGCCTATGGTTTTGATTCCAAGATGATAATGTCTCACTTATCATGCCCAGCCTCATTAATTTGATATGACAATCCATTTTTCTCTTAAAATTACTGAACAACACATAATTATTTGTCCTTATTAAAAATGAATTAAAGCAAATTTTGTTTGAAGAATTTGCTGGCACCCATGGAGATTTCCCAAAGATCAGCAGAATCAGATTTATAAACCACATTTCTGAGGGTACTGAAACTTAACCATTCTTAAGTAGCACACACGAGAGCAAAGAACAATGGAATTTTCTCCTCAAGGACTCTTTAAGAATTAAAGGACAATTTTGTACACTTATTTGGAATGTTTGATGCTAGTGGGAATCAGAATATTTCTATTTCAGCTGTACTAAGGAATTTTCTCTTTTTAGAGTATTGATACCAGGCTATAACTGACACATTTCCATCATTCTCAAAATGTTGGACAGAATCCCCAACTAACAAATGGATTTTTATAACATCTTCAAAACCCTATTTTGCTAGTCCTTAAAAACCCACATTTTCTCAACTTGGAGTTTCATATCATTTGCAGATTCCATTCTTCAATCATTTAACAAACACATGTGCCCTCTCTTACTTCAGATATTTTTCTATTTGATTTTATTTCCCATGCCCATCCCTCCCTTCTATAAGCAGCCATTCTGAGATGTTTAACATATGCCTTTTATTTGTATCCTGCAGAATATGCATTGCTGTTCTGCATACATGTGCTATTTTTAAGTGGCCTTGTATTATATATCAAATTTTCTTTCACCCCACTATCATTCAGCACCATGTTTTCAGATATTCTTGGGCTTCCCTGGTGGCTCACATGATAAAAATCCACCTGCAATGCAGGAGACCTGGGTTCAACGCCTGGGTTGGGAAGATCCCCTGGAGGAAGACATGACAACCCCAGTATCCTTGCCTGGAGAATCCCCATGGACAGAGGAGCCTGGCAGGCTACAGTCCGCAGGGTAGCAGAGTTGACCTTGACTGAGCGATTAAGCAGACACGATGCCATACACAGAGTCAGTCTACTCTTCCCAATTCTTGTATATTAATGGTGGAGCCTTTTTCTAGTTATTAGGTATAAAGGGTCAAGCAAGAAAACTCATGGTTCCTGCTTCCACAGAGCCTGCATTCTACTTGGGAGAGTAGACTTCAAGGAAATAAACACACATGGTATAGTAAAGTGTTCATCATTCATTTTTTTCAATATGTATTTATCAAATGCCTTCATGTGCTAAATATGATGTGAAGCCCTAAGAGAATGAGACAGAAGAGACACTTGCCCTCATGAAGCTTACATTCCAGAGGATTAGCCAAGACTTGCAGATGGTGGTAAGGATTTAAGGTCAATGGCAAATGGTTAAATGGTTCTCTGCAACAGAATGATATGATGACATCTGTATCTTTATTCCAGGTGCAGTATTAGGAATAATAGATTAGAGGGAACCAAGATGGGATGCATGGTCCTCCCTGGTGGCTCGGGTGGTAAGGAATCTGCCTTCAGTGCAAGAGACCTGGGTTTGATCCCTGGGTCAGGAAGATCCCCTAGAGGAGGAAATGACAACCCACACCAGTATTCTTGCCTGGAGAATTCCATGGACAGAGAAGCCTGGCTGGCTACAGTCCATGTAGTTGCAAAGAGTTGGACACGACTGAGTGATCAACACACACACACACACACAAGATGGGGTTCAGAGAAACTAGTTAGGAGGCTGTTGGAGCGAAACAGTTCAGAAACATCAGCTTCAGTGGGTGTGGTGGCAGCAGAACAGGAAAGAAGAGAGGGATATGACAGATGTTGGAGCTAGAAGACAACATTTGCAAATGAATTAACTGTGAGAGGTGAGGAAGAATCAAGAAGGATCCTTGGTCTCTAGTCTGACAAGTGAGATGAGGGAAGACTGAGTGTGACCCGAGATTAGTGAGAAAAGCAAAGCCCTATCTGGGTCATGCTTGTGTGGCATCACAATGGAGGTGTCAAGCAGCAGTTGAGTGTGTCAATCTGATTTCCAGAGCAGAGCTATGGACTGAAGATGCATACTCCAGAGTCATCACATATGAATGGTCTTTAAAATCACAGAAATGAAGACAGAAGCATAAAAAACAGGAGGGGGGGTATTATAAAGCCCAAATGAATCCCAATATTTACAGACTGGATGAAGGAGGAAAAGGTCAGCAGGAAGTGATAATGAGGGGCTCAAGGGGTCTCCTGTGTTTGAGCCATTTAAATGCCTACATGTTTCCCCAACAAATGCCTTGAGCCCAAGCTGTTTTGGTGGAGAGCTGGGGAAGGATGCTATAGTTGTTGTTATTCAGTTGCTCAGTCATGTCTGACTCTTTCCGACCCCATGGATTGCAACACGTCAGGCTTCCTGTTCTTCATCATCTCCCAGAGTTGGCTCCAACTCATGTCCATTGAGTCAGTGATGCCATCCAACCACCCATCCTCTGCTGCCCCCTTCTCCTTCTGTCCTCAATATTTCCTGCATCAGGGTCTTTTCCAATGAGTCAGCTGTTACCATCAGGTGGCTAAAGTATTAGAGCTTCAGCATCAGTCTTTCCAGTGAATATTAGGGTTGATTTCCTTTAGGATTGACTGGTTGGATCTTCCTGCTGTCTAAGGGACTCTCAAGAGTCTCCTCCAGCACCACAGTTCAAAAGCATCAATTCTTCAGCACTGAGCCTTCTTTATGGTTCAACTCTCACATCCATACATGACTACTGGAAAAACCATAGCTTTGACTATATGGACCTTTGTCAGCAAAATGATGTCTCTGCTTTATAATATGCTATCAATGTTTGTCATCGTTTTTCTTCCAAGGAGGAAGCATTTTTTAAATTTCATGGCTGCAGTCACTGTCCACAGTGATTTTGGAGCCCAAGAAAATAAAATCTACCACTGTTTTCATTTTTTCCCTGTCTATTTGCCAGGAAGTGATGGTACTGGATGCCATGATCTTAGTTTTTGAATGTTGAGTTTCAAGCCAGCTTCTTCACTCTCCTCTGTCACCTTCATCAAAAGGTTCTTTAGCTCCTCTTTGCTTGGAGAGTGGTATATAAGAGTAAGTGACAATTAGGAAGCAGAGATGGTGCATGCAGACAAATCTTTCAAGAATGTGGGGATAAAGGGGGCAAAAGAAGGCAGAGTGATATCTGGGAGGGAATTCTGGATTGACAAAAGGACTTATTTAGGTGGATAAGGCTTGAGCATGATTAGAACATGACACACAGATGCACAGGATAATTGAAAGCAGCAAGCTGCTGAAAGTCTGAAGTTGGAACCCATGCCCATGGTTAGACTCAGGCTGCTGGGGAGGGGAGCGGCAGCCCCCGTTGGATGGCACCTGTCGCACACCTTGTCCTGGGTGCTAGCGCATGGACAAAATGTGATAAGAGGAGGGGCCAACTTGAGAACTCTGCTTGAATGCATTTCACAACGAGCAGAAGAAAAGAGGCCTCCTTGAAAAGCAATTTGCTCAAAGGTCACTGTCAGAGAAACTAGGCCTCAAAGCGAGAAAACGTCTATAGAACCCGGCAGAGAATCTGATTTTACATTGTCGCAGGGCAAATCTGGGTAGGAAGAGGCTGTCTGGTAGAAACCAATGACCCTCTTCTGTCTGGGAGGAGACCATAACAGGCCTCTACAGGAACCCAGAGAAACCACGCAGCCGTTCCTTGTATCTGTCAAAAAGCTGAAAGCGCCCTTCTTTTTCCAGCTTAAAGAGACATACAGAGCAGAAGACAGATTGTCCAGGGTAAGTAAAATTCAGGAACATCAGAATGAGCAGGCAGAATGATGAACCCAGTGGATGGTGGTCTGAAAACACTTGAACCCCTTTCAGCATTCACTGGGCACAGACCAAGAGGAAGTTCCTTCTAAGACTTTATCTATGAGTCTGAGAGGACCTGTGAGGACATTTTCACTTAGACCTCTGAAAAGACCACACACAAATCAAACAGGATTTAATAGCAGCTAAAGGATAGGTGCAAATATATCTAAATGTATTTCTTTAAATCGTAAGCATAGCATTCATAGCCTTCTGGCACCTTCTGCGTTGACTTCTTATACACAGTAATAAATTTACTGAATCACATCCTGTTTTTCTGATCTTTATGCCATGGAGAAGTAGGTGGAACACAAAGCCATAAAGAGGCCCACATTGACCTGGAGCAGCAGTGTGGTGGGCAGAGTAGCCCAGAGGAGCTAAGCCCTCCTGCAGGGCTGGGCTCTCAAACTCCAGCTCATAAAATAGCATTGCAGGAAGTAAACACAGGCGCAGTATACTGAGTTGTAAAGAACGCTTCCTTGGGAATCAGGTTTTCAGTGCTGGCCCGCCACTCCCACCGTGGAATAACACTCTGCCACTAGGAAGTGGCCTGCCACCTGCCCATAGTGACTTGGGGCAAGTTACTAAACTCCCTGTCATTTCATCTGTAAAGTTCTCGGGAACTTCTGCAGTTCTTCATCTGCAGTTCCATGGGAATTTTTAAGGTCTATCCCAGTTTTTAAAATCCCTTGACCTAATATATATTAACCAGGGTTAGCTGGGTTTCAAGTGACAGAGGCAGACCTCAAATGGATTTAAATAAAAGGGGAGATTTATTGGTTCACATAACTAACTGCAAAGCTACGGACAGCCCACTAAGCACCTTCTGAGAAATGGAAAGAGGGACTCCTGTGTGAGGATGTGGCTCGACAGGCCTTTGTGTGAAAACAACAACAAAGAGAACAACAACAACAAAAAAGATGGCTCTTCCTCTAGGTAGACGCCGACTGGCTCCCAGACCCACAAAATGGACTTTGGCCCCCTTCCTTGCTTTGGCTGGGAACCCTTTGCAATTCACAAGTTCTCTGCAATGACTCCAAATCCAAGGAGAATCTAGTGTCAAGGCCAGCTGACCAAGGGACTCAAACACTGTCACCAGGACTTAGTCTCACTTGTTCTTCCCAGCTTTGCTTGCCTTTTGTTGGACCTGTTCCTCTGCACGTACACATGTGAGAGAATATATATGTGGAAGCACATATATGTGTCAAGCACATATATGTCATGTGCTGATTTTGGGATCTGAAGGTGGGGAGGTGCCATCAAGCCACATGGACTGAGAAAGCAGAGGAACTCAGGGTGCTGCTTCTAGAGAAAGGGCATGGATGCTGAGCTGGGAAAAATAATCCTTGGACTTTTATGCAACTCAAGAATTTTTAATCAGCTCACCAAGTAGTCTTCAAAGAGTTGAGCAGCTCCTCAACTTATTACATCAGCAGAAAGCTTGAAATGATGCCAGCTGATGCCAACAATACTGAGGTGAACCTGGTGTATTTGTGCATCACTGGAGCCATCATTAATTGGCACAAGGCTTTGGAAAGCTATTGAACAATTTTAATCAATAAGAATAAAAACTGCTTGTTTCATCTGGCCGTTAGCAATGCATTTGAAAGCTTATCCAAGAGAACTAACTCAAATTTAAAAATGCACTGTGTGAAAATGTTTACTCAACATTATCTGTGGTAAGTTGGAAATGGCTTAGATGCCAACCACAGGGGAACAGATAAGTAAATTCCAACTGAATGAAATATTGAGAAGCCATTAAAATGACAATATGAAGCATATATAACAAGTCAGATAAGTGAAAGAAGGTATGTACAAAATTATATAACCCTTCAGTGACAACAGAAAACATATAAGCATATAGATGAAGCCTAGAAAGAAATACCTTACCTACAAATGGAGGGTAATCGAAAACTAGTTTGTCTAAATTTTTTGCAATGTTGATATATTGTTTTACAATAAACAAAATTCAGTGAGAAAATTCTGCAAAAATAATTATCTCAATTTTCTCATAGGGGGTTTTGTGAGGATTAAATGAGATAATATATAAAATATTTACTGAGTGCCTGCCACACACTGAGATGAAATAAATGTTAGCCATCGGTATTAAGGTGATACAGAGGAAGGTGGTGAGAAGGAGAGAAGGGCAGTTACAGGTGAAGAGGGAAAGAATTGCCTCTAAAAAGTCAGTGTTTTATATAGCACATGGAACTCTGCACAATGCTATGTGGCAGCCTGGACGGGAGGGGAGTTTTGGGGAGAATGTTAGCCACTCAGTTGAGCTTTCGTGGTGACTCAGACAGTAAGGAATCTGCCTGTAATGAGTGAGACCCAGGTTCAATCCCTGGATCAGGAAGAACCTTGAGAGGAGGAAATGACAACCTACTCCAGTGTTCTTTCCTGGGAAATCCCATGGACAGAGGAGCCTGGGGAGAATGGATACATGTATATAGATAGCTGTGCCCCTTGACTGTTCACTTGGAACTATCACAACATTATTTGTTAATTGGCTATACTCCAATAAAAAATAAAAAGATTTAAAAAAGATTTAAAAAGAAAAAAAAGTCAATATTTTACCTACTATATATAAAATAGAAAAACAACAAGATCCTACTGCAAAGCACAGGGAACTATATTCAATATATATCTCTATCACTTTGCTATACACCTGAAACTAACACAACATTGTAAATCAACTATACTTCAACTTCAAAAGTCAAAGTTTTAATTACATATGTAACATGTTAATACATCCTTATTCTAAAATATTAGAACATTACAGCTGACATGTCAGTTAAGTCTAAAACAACTGTCTTAGTCAGCTTGAGCTGCATGACAAAATACCAGACTGAGTGGCCTAAAATGAAATCATTTATTTGCTCACAGTTTGGAGGCTAGAAGTCCAAGATCAAGGTTCCTACAGGGTTTATAGGGCTTGGTTCCTGGTGATATCTCTTCTTCCGACTTGCAGAGGGCCACCTTCTCAGAGATAGAGGAGGTGAGGGTGAGGATACCAGGTGGCTCTCTGGTGTCTCTTCTTGCATGCATGCTCAGTCACTCAGACGTGTCCAACTTTTTGTGTGACCCCCATGGGCTATAGCCCTCCAGGCTCCTCTGTCTACAGGCTTCTCCAAGCAAGATCACTGGAATGGGCTGCTATTTCTTCGTCCAGGTAATCTTCCTGACCCAGAGATCAAACCCACATCTCCTGCGGCTCCTGCACTGGCAGGTTATTCTTTACCACTGAGCCACCTGTCTCTTCTTACAAGGACATTAATCCCATAAAAGCAGGCCCTGCCTTTATGGCTTCAATTTACCTTAATTATTTCTTAATTCCAAATATAGCCGCCCTAGGGGTTAGGGCTTCAGCATATAAATTTTGGGGACATGAACATTCAGTTCATAATAATATCATCCCCTCCATCCCACATCTAAATGCTTCTTCACCAATTATGTCTTCTGTTACTGGTTCTCAGGTACAAGGACATTCTAGACCTTTTTCTTTAAAAAAAAAAAAAAACTATAGACTTACAGGTTTTATAAAGAAAGAAAGAAAGTGAAGTCACTCAGTTGTGTCCGACTCTTTGCGACCCGTGGACTGTAGCCCACCAGGCTCCTCTGTCCATGGGATTCTCCAGGCAAGAATACTGGAGTGGGTTGCCATATCCTTCTCCAGGGGATCTTCCCAACCCAGGGATCAAACCCAGGTCTCCCGCATTGCAGGCAGATGCTTTACCCTCTGAGCCATTAATTCTGACCAGTTTTTAAATCTTGTGTGTAGACTTCTTCAACTTGTTTTTATAAAAATATGCCTGGGTGAATTCTCAGACTGGTATACAAGTAGTTAGCTACTATATTATTTTTAACTGCTGCATGATATTCTAAAATATGATTACCTGATCCTATTTGCTATTTTAAATAACTGCCACCATATTGATAAACATTTAAGTCATTTCTAGGATATTTTCCTGATTACAGTCTACCCTGCAATAAAAAACTGTTGTACCTGCCTCTCTGTGCACAAAGGTGAATGAATATTTCTCTAGCAGAGATACCCAGAAGCTGAACTGCTGGATCATGGAATATACACATTATCAATTTTAATAGACACTGTCAAACAGTCCTCCAAGGCAGCTATCCTAATTTACATTCTCACTAGTAATTTATGAGGCTGCTCGAACATACTTGTCACCACGTGAGAGTATCAAACTTTAATATTCTCTGCCAAGCAGATGAGTACAAAGTTATCTCATTGTGTAAATTTGTACTTCCCCGATTAATGTGAAGTCGAGCATCCTCTGGGATATATATCGGCCATTTGCATTCCTTCCAAAGTTCTGCTTTTTATGTGTTTTGTCCATTTCTTCTTATCAAATTATTTATCACTTTCTTACTCCCAATTTGTCTGGCTCCTTTATATGTACTATATCCTTTTCTGTTAGTCAGATGGCAGATACTGTCTCCCAATTTGCCATTTGCCTTTTAATTTATATACTTTGAAAATAGTCAGAACTTCTGATTTTTTCGCTTAGAAGTCTTGCTCTTAGGGCCATAGAGGGCCTTTTCTGTCCCAAGATCAGTCCGCTCTCTTACATGCTCATCCAGCTCTCTCACATTCGTGTATGTTTTGCTTTTAGATCTCTAATCCATCTCGAATTTATTTTTGAAAGTGGTGTGAGGTAGGAATAATGCTACTATTGTCTGAATGGACACCCAGTTCGCGTGTAGAGACTTGACTCTTTTTGTTAGAAGCTTAGGCTCTAAAAAGAGAAAACACTTTTGTGCCTCCCTGTTTCTGGATGCAGCGCAACAGGAAAATATACTGGTGGGTAACAACGTTCCCAACAAGGCCCAGAAGAACAAGACCACACCCGTGGAAGCATGCAACTAACTCCAGTTAAGTAGGCGATACTTCAGCAAGGCTAAACATTAAACCTGAATTGCCGCTGCTGAGTCGCTTAAGCAACAATTCAGTCACTGCTGAATTGCTAAGTCGCTTCAGTCGTGTCCGACTCTGTGCGACCCCATAGACAGCGGCCCACCAGGCTCCCCCCGTCCCTGGGAGTTTCCAGGCAAGAGCACTGGAGTAGGTTGCCATTTCCTTCTCTGAAACCTGGATTGAGAGCCGGCTAAAATATCAATGCCTCTCAAAAGGACACCAATGTTTCTATGAATCAAATTATCAACCCCTGCTTTATCTCTTTTACAGTTAAGATTTTCCTCTAATTTGGTTTTGATTGTGCACACATTTAAACAATTTTCTGAAATGGTACGAGGGGCAGATTCACCAGAAGATGACAAAAGGTACAATCACACAAGATGACACAAGGTACAACCACACAAGATGACACAAGGTACAACCACACAAGATGACACAAGGGCTCTATTTCATCAGGTGAGCAGCAGCCTCAAACACCACACACCCCAAGGGTGTTTTGGATGCCCATGTGTTTCTCGGCAAGGGCTGACACAGGAGCCAGCTGAATATAACTCACACCCTTCCTCGGCCTGACTGCCCCGTGCAGCTGGTGGCTGCCACCAAAGGCCTGGCTCTGAATGCTGCCTCAGCCACATCGCAACTACAAGACACTGGCCATGTTTTCACTGGTCTCTTTGCTTCATCTGTTGAATGGGGATAATAACACTAATCAGATATTAGAATTATTATAAAGACAAAATGGGCTAGTACCCACAAAGCTCTTAGAAAAGTCCGCAGGAAGACCAGCGTTCTACGACAGAGGAAGATTTCAGATCTGCTGCTTTCATGATGCTCCACTCAATTTTCTTCTTTTTAAACTTTGTATGTTGTCAGATTTGACTTCTCTTTTCCATGACCAAGGACTTTCTTGTTTACTTTCAAAAACAGAGTCTTTGTCCCAAATGTATTGTCGAGGCAAGTTGGAAAATGTCTTTGCTGCCAGCCTGAGGAGGAAAGCACCTTGATCCCCACACGCAGCTAGATCCCAGGGGATGTGTGATCCAGCCCCAGACCCTTCCATAGTCACCCCAGCTCCAGGCCCCAGCAACCCTGCTCCCTCATGACACTGTGAGCATCTCACCATGTTTACTGTCCAAGGACATTTTCATGAGAGGCACTTTGCTAGGAGATTTCAGGTATCTATCCCAGATTTTAAAAAACTAAGGCTCAGGATCTCTGGGGTCACCTAGGTGTCCTGCGTCCCACCCCAGCGCTCTTTTACCACCCAGGCTTTCTCCCCGTCTCACAGAGGCCCTCATTTTACAGAATCCAGGCCTTAGTGTTAATTCAGAGGCTCCCTGTCAACCCCCACCCTGGGGGATGGTCAATTTGGGGGAAAGCTCTGTATGTTTGGGGCTCTATCCTGAAACCTAAGAATGGCCTTAAAGCATCCGGGGTCCTTTGGTTTGCCATATTAGAGGAGAACCAGAGGTGGAAAGATTAGTCACTGAAGAGGCTGAGGACACAGGAGCACTGCTCATTCTGCAGAAGTCCTGGAATGAGACAAGGACAATCAAGGGGAATATGGATGGGAGGACAGCTGGGGAGACCCACCCACTAACACCCAAGAAAGAAATGCTGGGAGGAAGAGCCAATACTGGACGACAACTAAGAGTAATAGAGATGGCCAGCAAGGCGGATACAGTTCCCCAGATCTAGAAGGCAGCCCCTCTGATGTTGGCAGAGGCAAGGTGCTCCATACACCAAAAGATAAGGCGTGCCAAACCAGGCTCATAAGCACTGTGCAAATATTTGATTTGTAAAATAATAATACAGAGGGAAGAGATCAAGTTTGTAGAGCTCACCTCCCCCATAAACACATCAAAAATCCATCCACCAGAGACACAGAAAACGAAGCTATGGTTACCTAAGGGGGAAGAGTGTGCATGTGCGCTAAGTCACTTCAGTCGTGTCCAGCTCTTTGCAACCCTATGGACTGTAGCCCACCAGGCACTTCTGTCCATGAGATTCTCTAGGCAAGAATACTGGGATGGGTCGCCATGCTCTCCTCCAGGGGATCTTCCTGACCCAGGGATGGAACCCACATCTTTATGTCTCCTACACTGGCAGGCAGGTTCTTTACTACCATCACCACCTGGGAAAGGGATAAATTTGTAATTTCAATGAACAGATACACACTACTATATATAAAATAAACACCAAGGACTTACCATATAGCACAGGGGACTATATTCAATATCTTATAATAACCTACAATGGAAAAGAATCTTTAAAGAATAAATAATACACAGAATGGAATCACTTTGCTGTACACCTGAAATATTATAAATCATCTATACTTCAATCAAAAAATTCAAACTAAAAAGATATATTTACCTGTAGAGCAATTCTCACTGAAAACAAACTAGAGACTAAAAGATTCTTTTGCCACCAAGCTTGTAAAGAAAAATCCACACAGAGTCAAGGAAGAAAGGAAGAGAAGCGACTGATCACCGGAACCTTGCTCCTTGGAGTGGATACAGAAAAGGAGGGGATTACATAGACTCAGAGATCCTCCCCAGGGAGTAAGGGGCTCAAACCACAGAGTGGTCACGCCAGCCCTAGAGGCTGACCCTGGGAAGATGAGTCCCCTTAGCTGGTCTGAAAATGAGGGGAGCTCACTGGAGGGCTGTAAGAGAACTTGTGAAGAGTGCTCATATGCTTGCTTACTCCCAAGAACAAGGCTGAGGAAGCAAACTGACACTTCCTGGGCTCTAGCTGGTTTCCTGCAACCATCCCAGCATCTGCCTGGCCCCTCTAGTTCCAGATTACAGCCTCCCACCAGGGTGAAGCCTGCCGTTGCCAGAAGGAGTGCAAACTCAGGGGAGACAGAGCTGGCTCAGATCTAGTTCTGCCTCTGAACATGTGAGGGCAGCCAGTACTGCTGCTCATGAAGGCAGTGGATGAGGAAACATCTAGGACTAGCACACCAAGACCAACCCAGCGGGCTCCCTGGATCACATCTGGCACCTGCTCTGGGTCCTCAGGTTTCAGCGCTGCTTCCCTCTGGGGCACAAGGACCACTGCCTTGAGATGGGAGAATACACGCTTCGCAGGAGCAGAATCAGCTCTGACCTGAGCCTCAGGGCTGCTCTTCCAGCATCTTGGGCTCTCCCCTGCCCCTAAAAGGGCACTGATAGCCACTGAATCATACCTGGTTCATACCTGGCCCTGGCACTACCCCCTCCACCTCCAGCCCCACCTCCCACCAAGGCAGTAACTGCACACCCTAGAGAAAGACATGACTTGTGTTCAACTCAGATCCAGCTTCCCACCACAGCCACTGGGCAGACAGAGACTTCAAAAGAACGTTCCCTCACAAGGACGTCCCTTCAAGACAGGGATAAGTAACTGGTTCTTCTAATTTTACAGAGATAGAGAAAGTTAAACATAATAAGAAAACAGAGGATTTGCTATAAACAAAAGAAAAAAAAACCCTAAAGACAATTAATGAAACAGGTGAATAATTTACAAGATAAAGAGTTCAAAGCATTCATAATGAGAATGCTAACTGAATTTGAGAAAAGAATAGATGAACAGATGAAAACTGTAACAAAGAAATATGAAATATAAAAAGAAACAGTCGGAGCTGAAGAATATGATACGTGAAGTGAAAAACACACTAGAAGAAATGACCAACAGAATAGGGGACACAGAAGAACACCTGAGTGATCTGGAAGACAGAAAAATGAAAACCACTCAGAGCAGTAAAAGAAAGCAAATTTGTAAAAACAAATATACTTAAAAGGGCCTCTATGTCAACATCATACTAAAATTCACATATTAAGGGTCTCAAAAGAAGAAGAAAGAGTAAGAGGTTGAAAATGTATTTGATTAAATTGTGGCTGAAAATGTCACAAACCCAAAGAAATCCAGGTACAAGAAGTACAGAGGGTCCCAAACAAGACGAACCCAGAGAGACCCATGACCAGACATACATGCAAGACCAGAAGCCATAAAATCCCTAGAATAAAACATAGGACATTTTTTGATGTAAATTGAAAAATTTCCGGGGGCTCTTTCTCTGAAGACCAACTCATTGGAAAAGACTCTGATGCTGAGAAATATTGAGGGCAGGAGGACAAGGGGGTGACAGAGGATGAGATGGTTAAATGGCATCACTGATTCAGTGGACATGAATTTGAGCAAATTCTAGGAGACAGTGAAGGACAGGGAAGCCTGGTGTGCTGCAGTCCAAGGGGTTGCAAAGAGTCAAGACACAACTGAGTGACTGAACAATTGAAGGGAAAGGGAAAAAAAGCAAAAATAAACAAATGGGACCCAATTAAACTTTAAAGCTTTTGCACAGTGATGAAAACTGTTGACAAAATTAAAAGACAGCCTATTAAATGGGAGAAAATATTTGCTATTGACAGGACCAAAAAGGGATATCCAAATACAGGAATAGCTCATACAATTCAATTGAAAAAAAAAAGATAGGCAGAAGACCTGAATAGCTAGTTTTCTGAAGAAGACATACTGATGGCAACAGGCAAATGAAAAATTATTCACTAATCATTAAAGAAAGGCAAATCAAAACCAAAATGAAATATCAGCTCACACCTGTTAAAATGGCTATCTTCAAAAAAGACCATAAATTATCAATGTTGGTAAGGATACAGAGAAGAAGGAACCTTTGTACACTGTTGGTAGGGACCTAAATTGATGCACCCACTATGGAAAATGGTATAAAGCCTCCTCAGAAATTGAAAATAGAACTACCATATGACTGAGCATTTCCACTCCTAGGTATAGATTCAAAGAAAACAAAAACACTAATTTGAAAAGATACATGCACCCAATGTTCATGCAGCATTATTTACAATAGCCAAGATATGGAAACAACTTTAGTGTCCATCAACAGATGAATACATAAAGAACCTGTGACATATACATGGAATGGAATATTAATAAGCCAGAAAAAAAAGAGTGAAAATTTGCCATTTGCAGCAATATGGATCTGGTAGGTATTATGCTGAGTGAAATTAGTCAGACACAGAAAGACAAATACTATATGTGATTATTTGTATGTTGCATATAAAAACAGAGAAGGCAATGGCATCCCATTCCAGTACTCTTGCCTGGAAACTCCCATGGACGGAGGAGCCTGGTAGGCCGCAATCCATGGGGTCGCTGAGTCAGACACGACTGAGCGACTTCATTTTCACTTTTCACTTTCATGCATTGGAGAAGGAAATGGCAGGCCACTCCAGTGTTCTTGCCTGGAGAATCCCAGGGATGGCAGAGACCAATGGGCTGCTGTCTGTGAGGTTGCACAGAGTCGGACACGACTGAAGTGACTTAGCAGCAGCAGCAGCAGTGTATCAAAAATGAAGCAAATTCATCAATATAATAAAACTAAAACAGACTTAGAGAGAACAAACCAGTGGTTATCAGTGTAGAGAGGGAAGGGGGGGGAGGGGCAAGGCAGGGGTAGGGGATTAAAAGATATATATGACTACATATAAAATAAACTACAAGGATATATTGTACAGCACAGGGAATATAGCCAATATTTTATATTAACTTTAAATTAAGTACATGGTATAAGAATATGGGATCACTATGTTGTACAGTTGAAACTAATATTGTAAATTAACTATAGTTCAATAAAATAAAATAATAAACAGTAGTTTTATATGTTATATATATTTAATAAACTACATATATCTTATATACATGTACATATTAAGGCTATAGTTTTACCAGTAGTCATGTATGGATATCAGAGTTGGACTTATTATAAAGAAAGCTGAGCACAGAAGAATCGATGCTTTTGAACTGTGGTGTTGGAGAAGACTCTTGAGAGTCCCTTGGACTGCAAGGAGATCCAACCAGTCCATCCTAAAGGAGATCAGTCCTGGGTGTTCACTGGAATGACTGATGTTAAAGCTGAAACTCCAATACTTTGGCCATCTGATCCAAAGAGCTGACTCATTTGAAAAGACCCTAATGCTGGGAAAGATTGAAGGCAGGAGGAGAAGGGGACGACAGAGGATGAGATGGTTAGATGGCATCACCGACTCAATGGACATGAGTTTGGGTGAACTCCGGGAGTTGGTGATGGACAGGGAGGCTTGGCGTGCTGAAATTCATGGGGTCGCAAAGAGTCCGACACAACTGAGCAACTGAACTGAACTGATTAATATACTTTAATGCACATGGTTATTTTTATTCATGTGGTATATCTATGTATATGGATATTATTTGAAGACAAAATTATAAAAGATCATGTGAGATCTTCTCTAAACGTAAGACCAAAAACCAAGGGTTCTGCTGGGCACTCCTTTATATAAGCCTGCCTGCAAGACAGTAAGCATGAAATTTCCTAGAATTCAGCTAAACCTGGAAGCGAGGTTTTTGGGAATTAAATACTTGTGTTCCCCTAGAGTCCCTTTGTTAAAGCCCTAGCCCTCAGTGGAGCTCTATTTGGAGTAAAGAGGTAACTCGGGTTAAATGTGGTCATAAGACTGGGACCCTGACCCAACAGGATTAGTGTCTTTATAAGATGAGACATGAGAGTTCACTGTCTCTGTTCTCTGCTCACACATCCCCAGGAAAGGCCGTGCAGGGACACAGTGAGAGGGAAACATCTGCAAGCTGGGAAGAGAGTTCTTAGAAACCAAACCAGCCAGAACCTTGATCTCTGATTTCTAGCCTCCAGAATCAGGAGAGAACATACTTTTATTGTTTACGACATCTGGTCTGTGACGTTTTATTATGGCTGCCCAAGCTAAAACTAAGGCCCACAGGAAGGCTGTGATGTTAGGCCCGCTGTCCTTTACCTCTTGGCCTGTGAAAGTGATCATCTGAAGCAACCAGCAAGTAGTAGCCAGAAACAGCTTCATCATCATACCAGGTATTTCTCATTCAGAACCTTCTAGCTCAGCATGCCCTACTTCTACTTTGACCGCCAAACAGCAGCACTGTATTAAGAGCAAAAAACAAAACTGTACCAAGCGCTGCCTACTGTAACATTAGACAGAGAAACTGCTAAAAGGAACTATGCATTAGGGAGCATTTCTCCAAAGAGACCTACTCACTTTGCTTTAAAAGTTACCTAACATAGTCCCTGCAACCAGTGGTTCTAACATGATGACAATACACCTGTTAAGGTGTGGCTATTCAGTTACTCAGCAAACTGGGATTGCATTTCTAGGATGTGGCAGGCACTGTTATAAGTGCTGGAGATACACTGGTACATGAAAGTCTGTTCCTGCCCTATTAAAGCTTAGTCTGAGTGGCAGGAAATAGACACTGTTAGTCACTCAGTTGTGTCCGACTCTTTTCGGACTCTTTTATGGACTGTAGCCCTCCAGGCTCCTCTGTCCATGGTGATTCTCCAGGCAAGAATACTGCAGTGGGTTGCCATGCCCTCCTCCAGGGGATCTTCCCAACCCAGGGACTGAACCCAGGTCTCCTGCATTGCAGGCAGATTCTCTGCCATCTGAGCTACCAGGGAAGCCCAATGGACGCTAAACCAATAAGCAAGTAAATACATACATGGTCCCAGGGCAATAATGGCCATGAGGAAAATGAAGTAGGGTAAGGGGTATCAGAGGAAGTATAATAGGTTGAGGATTTGTAACATTATATATGGTGGTCAGGGATGCCTGATATTTGAGCAAAGACCCGAAGAAGGTGAAGGAGTGAGCATGAGGGATATATTAGGAAACAGTGTTTCTGGTGGAGAAAATGAGATAGGGCCTGATGTGGTGGGAGAGAAGAGGGTAAGAGGAGCTGAGGAGGACAGGTAGGGAGCAGACCACCAGGCGTGGGTTTTGACTTTCACCCTGAGGAGGTGGCAGAGAAACCACGGGATGGTCTGGAGTGGAGGAGTGGCCAGACTTTACTGAAAACATTAACTTAATGGACCTTTCTGATGACCGTGTGGAGACTAGACTGTAGAGTACAGAGTATAGCACATTCAGGAGTGGGAAGACCAGTTAAGAGAAGACTCCAGATGAAAATGATGGTGGCACGGACCAGTGTGATAATGGGGAAAAGGAGACGTTGCCAGACTCTGGATATATTCTGAAGGCAGAGCCAACAAGGTCTGCTGATGATCTGGGTGAAAAACATGGGAGAACGAGAGGAGTCAAGATGACTCTCAGTCGCTTGGCCTGAGCAGCTGGAAGGATGACAATGACCTAATGTGATCCACAGAGAACAAGCTGATAACAAAGGCATCACAGCATCTGATTCACCATCCTTTAATAACGCATCAACAGAAAACTGAGAGCATAAGGATGACTCTCCCTCCATGTGAGTGGGTCAATACTACCATACAACATTATTATTATATTATTATTATTATGTAATATTACTATTACAGTTTACATGGTGTGTTTTATAAGAAAATAGCTAAACAACTTTCTCCTCTCTTTCTCCCAAAAAGTGATCAGAAAATGTATTGGCTAAAGAAAAGTGAAAGTGAAACTCGCTCAGTCATGTCCAACTCTTTTCGACCCCATGGACAGTAGCATGCCAGGCTCCTCTGTCCATGGACTTCTCCAGGCCAGAATACTGGAGTGGGTAGCTGTTCCCTTCTCCAGGGGATCTTCCCAACCCAGGAATCAAACTAGGGTTTCCTGCATTGTAGGTGGATTCTTTACCAACTGAGATAGACTCAGTTCAGTTCAGTTCAGTCACTCAGTGGTGTCTGACTCTTTGCGACCCCATGATTTGCAGCACACCAGGCCTCCCTGTCCATCACCAACTCCCGGAGTTCACTCAAACTCACGTCCATCGAGTTGGTGGTGCCATCCAGCCATCTCATCCTCGGTCGTTCCCTTCTCCTTCTGCCCGCTATCCCTCCCAGCATCAGAGTCTTTTCCAATGAGTCAACTCTTCACATGAAGTAGACAAAGTACTGGAGTTTCAGCTTTAGCATCATTCCTTCCAAAGAAATCCCAGGGCTGATCTCCTTCAGAATAGACTGATTGGATCTCCTTGCAGTCCAAGGGACTCTCAAGAGTCTTCTCCAACACCACGGTTCAAAAGCATCAATTCTTCAGCGCTCAGCTTTCTTCAAGTCCAACTCTCACATCCATACATGACTACTGGAAAAACTATAGCCTTGACTAGAGGGACCTTTGTTGGCAAAGTATATCTCTGCTTTTGAATATGCTATCTAGGTTGGTCATAACTTTCCTTCCAAGGAGTAAGCGTCTTTTAATTTCATGGCTGCAATCACCATCTGCAGTGATTTTGGAGCCCCCAAAAATAAAGTCTGACACTGTTTCCACTGTTTCCCCATCTATTTCCCATGAAGTGATGGGACCAGATGCCATGATTTCGTTTTCTGAATGTTGAGCTTTAAGCCAGCCTTTTCACTGTCCTCTTTCACTTTCATTAAGAGGCTTTTGAGTTCCCTCTTCACTTTCTGCCATAAGGGTGGTGTCATCTGCATATCTGAGGTTATTGATATTTCTCCCGGCAATCTTGATTCCAGCTTGTGCTCAGAATTAGGGCCTTTCAAAAGTTTGCTTAAACAAGAAAGAGGCTGTAAAGGGCCATTTGGAAAACAGAAATGACTCAATCGCTTTGAAGCATGGAAAGAAAGGGAGGGGAGCTAGAGGGAAATCAATGTGTGTGTTTTTAGAAGTCTTAATAATACAGTTCATGACACAATATTTCTTAAGAAAACGGATGGGTAGGTTTTCAGTTCAAATGTTAAAATGGAGCATTCTAGTTTAAATTAATAAGCACCTGGTTATGAATAAAGGTATATTTAAGAGGTTTCACAAAGAACATGACATCAATTGTTCCACTTGTCTTAAATTCTGAAGTACCAATTAAGCGCTAGTACCTTGTGACTGAGTCATTTAAAACTCTGGGGAAGTGCTGAACAGTATGCTATTTATTTTAAAAGGTAATATTTAAGCTCATTTCCACCAAAACTTATCTCTGGAAACATTAGTAAACATAGCTAGTTACATGTTGTCAGTGTTTTATAGGGCTATTAACTAGAGACTTGCCCAGGTACAAAATCCAAAGTCAGCTTAAGACTTTAGGAAACCATGCTTATATTTTATAAGTATTTTTGGAGGATCATTTTGTATTCAAAGACATCATTTTTTTTTATACTTCATTTAAAAATCTACATTCGATCCAAGTATATCATTTTTTAAAGTGCTTTCATTGTCCACAATTATCCAGCCTAAGTTTGACATTTAAAACAGCTGTCTTCTGTTTGAAGATTTTGATGTTAAAACAAACAAAATACCCTTGGTTTTCTCTATCTCTCTAGTTATAAAATTTATCTTAAATATACATTCATCATAAACAGCCTGGGAAAAATCTTTCAGTTGATATCAATTCAGTGTTTTCTCATATAAGCTAAAAACTAGATTTGGAGTGAATTTGAACCTATTAATAATTTGATATTAAGTTAAGCACAGGACAGTGCAGAGCTTCCAGAGGCCTTCCACTACCTGGAAGCAAAGGCTTTGACAACAATTCTCAAAAAATAAGTATATTTTACTTTTCATCATTCTTTTGGCTAAACAGCAAATTTCAAAGTGCTGTTTCATCATCTGGTTTATCTGGTTATGAAAATTTTAAATTATATTTAGCAAATTGAATTTTTAAACAAACTCATATTTAAAGCAGATATTTTTAAAAATCTAAATGGGACAATTAAAAGAAGTTAGGTTAGAACAGAAAGACGAAAATAAGGTCAGACATAGCTTTGGCTCTGTGTTACATAACTAAACACTTCGATTAAATGTAAAGAGCTCTTGTGAGGGACAAAAACAGAGTTCTGGTTTACTTGGCATTTATTGTTCATTCATGGCCTTATTTCTAATCTACCATTCTCTTCACTTCCCAAACAATGATTTGATATCAGGAGGGAATGGAGGTCAAGCGGCCCTCTGGGACAGTGGCACGATTGTTACACGCGGAGAGGGTGCCACCGTGAAGCCATTCACGATGGGCAGACAGTAAATCACTGTTAGCAGACTCCAGCCTGCTGGGACAGCGGGCTCCAGAGATGCTCTCACATAGTCCCCAGGGGATTCAAACTACAGTTTTATGTCATTCCACCAGTGGTCTTTTAGGGTTACATTTCTATTCTTATTGCACCTCATTTTCAAGCATCTTGTTATGTAACTGTGGTATTTACTCATCACTCACATCTGTAAACCCTTTTATCCTCATTCAAAAAACAAGTCAGACATCAGACACTGAAAGTTCTATGACGGGGGAAAGTCTAGATTTTGTTCATCTTGAGAACTGAAATCTCAAAATAATTTTCTCTTTTTTTTCCCTCCCTTTTAAGTGGTGCTTAAAAGTGGTCCCATCCAACCATCTATTTCTTTTCCAACTGAATCCCTGAAAAAGAACTCACTGCTTTCACTATTTCACCCTGTCTTTTAGGTACCAGGTCCCCACTGTCTGCTAGGTGCTAGAGGTATAAGAGAAATGAAAGATATGTAGTCCTATGACTCAAGGAGTTTGTGATCTGACAGGAAAGAGAAGCATTCAATAAGCTACTGGACCAGAAATTACCTCTAGCTGTGACAGATGGACTGATTGGGCAGGGTACTTTAAGAACACATAGTGGAGGGGTTATGATGCCTTCTGGAGTATCAGGAAAGTCTGTTTCAAGCAAGAAACATTTGGGCTGAAACTTGAAGGATGGGTGGGAGTTAGCCAGGTAAAGAGAGGAAGATGATAGTGTTGCAGAGTAGGTGTATAGTTTACAAAGCATCTTGGAACTTTCCACACCAGTGATCCTGTGAGGGAAGAAGGGGATGGGAGCCTGGCAGAGAGATGAGACCAGAGAGGTAGGCTAGAAGTGAGTCCTGTACAGGCTTGAAGGTCCTATTAAGGTTTTGGGACATCACAGTGTTTTAAGCCAGGGAGTGATGTGATCAGATATGCAACTTTCACAGATTGCTTTAGCTACAATGTGGAACAAGAGTGAACAGGATATTATTTATGTTAATTTGGGGGAAAACCCCACCAAAAATATTTCTCTATATATTGGTTCTGGGTACATATGATCTATATATAAGTATAGAAAAAGGAACTATAAAGATGTACAGGAAACTCAAGACCATGAGTAATATGAAGAAGTGGAAAGACAGTGTTGAGTCTATGGATGCTAAGCTTTATACACCATGTTTTATTCCTTGCAATAAAGACAAGAAACAAATATGAAAGAATATGAACAGCTGCTAATTCTAGGATGGTAAAAACTGGGATGTTTTATTATTCCTCAAAATTTTCTGTATCTTTCAATGGCCTCAAAAGTTTAAAAAAAAAGAAAGGAGGCAGGAGGAGAACCAGGAGAGAGCAAAGGCTATTTGCCAAAGGAAGGAGTGGTTGTGTGCATGGCTTCAAATACAATGAAAACTTTAAAATGTCCACTGGATTTACTGTCATGGATGTCACTGAAGACATAAGCAAAAGTCCTGGCAATGGAGTGGTTGGAATAGAAGCCAGACAGGAACAACAAATGAGAGAGAAGACAGTGGCATTGGTGATCATCAACAGTCCTTCATCTTTGGAAGAGAGGAGAGGATACTGAAAAGCACAGAAGACCCAAGGAAGGCTTGTATCTAAGACGAGAGAGACTAAAGCCTGTTCACATGCAGTTGGGGAGATGCAGAAGAGATAGAGACAGTGGGGCAGAATTTCTAAGACTGTGTAAATGATCTGAAAACAGGTAGAGGGTTTGGCCTCAGATTGGAGGAGGGAACTGCTTCCACCCTAAGAGGAGATAAGCAGTAAATGATAAGTACAGAAGCAAGAAGCACCCATGCGATGGACTTTTTCATGTATGGGTGTGAGAGTTGGACTGTGAAGAAGGCTGAGCGCCAAAGAATTGATGCTTTTGAACTGTGGTGTTGGAGAAGACTCTTGAGAGTCCCTTGGACTGCAAGGAGATCAAACCAGTCCATTCTGAAGGAGATCAACCCTGGGATTTCTTTGGAGGGAATGATGCTAAGGCTGAAACTCCAGTACTTTGGCCACCTCATGCGAAGAGTTGACTCATTGGAAAAGACTCTGATGCTGGGAGGGATTGGGGGCAGGAGGAGAAGGGGACGACCGAGGATGAGATGGCTGGATGGCATCATGGATTCGATGGACGTGAGTCTGAGTGAACTCCGGGAGTTGGTGATGGACAGGGAGGCCTGGCGTGCTGCGATTCATGGGGTCGCAAAGAGTCAGACATGACTGAGCGACTGAACTGAGAAGACACTGAGGGGAAATTACAGGCAAAATTTACAGACTAACACAAAGAAAGGGAAGATGATGATGAAGCAGGTTCACAAAGCACGTCAGGTTCACGACAGAGTGTACAGACTGCTTAGATGTGTGCTTGAAATGTTTTTCTAGTAGGTTTCAGCTGCCAGATGCAAGAGCAGAGAAGGAAGGTATTTCTGTAATTTAGGACTGGTTTTCACTCAGATGGGCGTGACCAAAAGAAAGAGGAGTCAGGGAGTTGAAAGTGTTCGCCAGAGAGACAGTTATTATGAAGCTCTCCTGAACACAGAGGGGAATGAAAGAAGCAGAGACTGGATGGACAGAAAGAATGGCAGAAGGCTTCCTGCAATTAGGGTGAGTGTGAGGAGAGGTGCATAGGCAAGTAAGCTGGAAGGAGAGTCCATGGTGATTAAAGAGAGGATGTCAGAATTAGTGATTTAGAACCGGGAGCCTCTTCCGATAATAATGAAGTCCTGGAGTGGGAGGTAGAGGTGAAGAAGAACAAAGGACAGAGTAGAAGAGGAAGGCAAAAGCTGAGAATGCAGAGGCATGGTTAGGTGAATGCCATGAATGGTGACAGGTGGTGGGACAGATGAGAGGACAGTAAGCCTGGTGCTAAAATCTTTAAAAAGTGGGGTAAAACAAGATCTGTGGACAGTAGTACCAACGTATTCATAGGGCACAGCCTCCAAAGATCCAAGAGTTTCGGGGAGAAGGAGGAATCGTCTGACAAGCACCAAAGACACTAACTTCCCTCCATGATACTAACTTCACTTTGTGATAACGGCCTATTTGTACACACTGTACTCTTCATGTAACTTCCAGGAACATCCACACGGAGTTGAGTAGTAAGTAAGCACCAGCAGACATTTCCTCCAAATTCACTACTCCATTCCGTGGTAAAGCTGCTGTAGTTTAGTCACTAAGCTGTGTGCCTTTTGTGACCCCCTCAGACTGTAGCCCGCCAGGCTCCTCTATTCATGGGACTTCCCAGGCAAGAATACTAGAGAGGGCTGCCATTTGCTTCTCAGGGGAATCTTCCCAGACCCATGGAAGGGACCCACCACTCCCACATTGACAGGTGAGTTATTCAGCACTCAGCCACCAGAGAGGCCAGAGGTATTAGCAGAGATCAGATCAAATAGCTAGATGTGATCTTTGAAAGAATCCTGAGTGAGTTCACCTTTTCATTCCCTCTTCCTCCATCATACTTTTCCCAGGTGATGTGGGGAAAGCAGGTGTGCTCTTTGGAGCACTGAAGAGGAGTTATGATGGGCTAGCTCCCAGCACTGACACAAAGCAAGCCCCTTCTTTCCTCCGCCTCCGTCTGACCCCTGTAAAACGGTGGTGGGAGGTTTGAAGTGGAGGATGGCAAGGATGACGATGATGCTAGTTAATCTTTATAGATGCTAGTTAACCTTTATCTCTACACCCCTGCGATTTACAGTCTCCATCTCATTTAATTCACACAATCCCTGGGAAGAAAGAAATAGCGAATCCCCATTAACAAGTGAATCCACTGCTCCAGAAAAATTAGTGACTGCCCCCAAGGTCATCACCAGCTAGTAAGTTACCTAAAAACATCTGGCCTCCAGAGACTAAGGCTGTTCTCACTCCAGGCCACTTAACTACTCAACAGTCCAGGATTTCTTCTAGTCCTAATGCTTGGTGATTCTTTAACTCCCATTAACTTTCTTTCCTAGAAGGGACAGGGTAGACAGCAGACTTCAAAGGCTCTGAAAAGGCAGCGGTTTTACTTAAAAGTTAAGGCAGACTTCTGGGAGTCAGTCCGCGAGCGCAGAAGGGGAAATGACGTCAAGAGGTTTCTCAGGGCAGCTCCCCACAGGTGCTCCCCGAGGGCTTCAGGCAGCGACACAATAGCTGGCTTTTCTGCCAGCTCCCAAGGAGCATCTCTCCCCTGGCAGGTGGAAATGTCATCTCATCTGGTCAGGACGACGGGTGCCTAACTGGATGGTGAGACTTCAGATCTAGTCCTTGCCAGGAAGATTCTGGGCGGTATTTCTCAGCCACGCAAAAAAGTTAACTCAAATTCTTTTCTTCCTGTATTCTCTAATTTTAAATTACGTAAATTTAGTCTCTTGCTTCTTGGCTCAGCGTTACTGCAAATTAAACATGCAAATATTAATAACGAAAATAATTTCCCTTTAAAAACATATCTTGAAAGTTGATGTGGGGCATTTCCAATATATCCATAAAACAAACAAGACAGTTTAATCGTTTGTTTCTCCAAGGGAAGAGGCTAAACCCGGAATTAATTTGGTTCAGCCTGTGAAACAATTCGTTTGCTCTGGCAGAACAATTCGTTTGCTCTGCCTCATTCTGCCAATTAAAGAACTTTTCCCAGACACAATTAGCATGTAAACCAGGGGCAGAAAAGGAAGAAGGGGCCTCGGTGATCCGGCCCGGATGGAGACTGCCAGCGGAGAACCCCGGGGACGTCTTGGACCGGACAGGAGGGACCGCGCCCGGGACGCACAGACGAGCTCGAGGCTGAACGTCGAAATCATGGGCCGTTAAATAGTCGCGGCAGAGGATTGAGCTGTCACGGCTAGCCGGGACCCTTCCCCGTGCCCGGACCGGATTCGAAAGGGATGTCCGCGAGCCAGTCGCCTCCCGAGCCGCAGAAACGCGCAGACAAGCCCGCCGCCCGCGCGCCCCAGCCCCTCCGGGAGCTGGCGCCTCTTGAGGCGGGGGCTGCGCGCGCACCTACGGCCGCGGCACCCCAGCCCCCACCACCGCGGATCTCTAGCGGCTTTTGCCTGCGAAAGGTGGGGATAGCGGCCCCCTGCTGGCATCTTTAGCGAACAGCAGGGAGACGGACCTTTTTCCTCAAACACTTTTCCTCACCTTTTCTAAATGGTTTGTGGACAATATCGACCCTGTTGTCAAGAGTGCACTTATTTTATTCTTCATGAACCCTCATTAGCATGCTTGTGCGTATGTTAGTTGCCTATACGAAAGGCAAAAAAAAGGGGAGGGGAGGGGTGTTATTAGTGGCCCTAGCCCCAATTAGGGAACAGGTTCAGTTTCTAACGCATTTATTTAAGGGAGCTCGGCCTAAGGGGGACTGAGACCCTTATCTCCTTCCCAGTGCTTTCCTCGGCCGACCCCATAACTAGTGATCCAAGAACTGCTTGGCCGCCCGCGAGAACCAAGTGAGAAGCCCCCTGGGGTGGGAGTCGGGGGAGCAACGTGCTCCTTAGCGGTCTTTGCGGCCAGCAGGCAGAGAGCGCGCAACGGCCGGGACAGGGGGACGTCGTGTGGCCTGCCCAGTGGGCACATGCCTTGTAACTGTAGGACTTTGGGGCTACTTAACTTTCAAGCGAACGGAGGAAGGCTGTGTCTGCCATTCTCCTCCTGATAGTAACACAAAAGCGCCTTGGAAGAAGTTGCGATTTAGTTATTCTATGAAGCTGTTGGATACTTATTGGAATTGTGTGTTATTCTGAAGTTTACATAATTATTTCTAAGAACAGTGTACACACTTTCTAAGTTTAAAAGCAGGTCGTCGCTACCAGCATTCCTTGCACTATATTTAATTTGCTTACTTAACATGCTTTATTAACGTGTGTTGTATGTACGTTAACTAATAGCTGAGTTCATATCGTCGAAGTGTATTTTTAAGTGTACCGGTTTCTATCCAACACATCTGGGTGCGCAGAGCGTCCGTCACTTCTGGAATTTACCTCTTGATATAGTAATCAGAAAGGCTCGCCGTTCACTTACCCTCATCCTTTAAAACTTTTCCATTAAAAAAATCGATGAACAAATCCTTTCTTGTAACTTGCTCCTGCACTACGTCTATTTTTATTTATTTTTTTGATTTGGCAGGGCTCGGCAATGCTGTCCGAGATTTTTTTCCCCCAGCAAGAGCAAATGCGGAGGTCGGGGGAGGCACAGGCTGGGCTTCTGCGGGTGTCGCCCCGGCCGGGACCTCCACCGAACGCGCCGCGGGCGGGCAATAGTTGTGGAAGGAAGCGGCGCTGACCAGTCGGTCCAAGGCTCCACCTGCGGCCACAGCGCGTAGTTTCTCCCTCCGCCTCGCTCGCTCCGGTGCACACACAGAGACCGTAGCCCTCCTTCGGGTCGGAGAAGACGCCAGCCAAAGTAGGCGGGGTTGCAGGAGGAGAGTCCGCTTTGCGCAATCCAGTCCGGGACTTGGCTCCGCCCTGGAGCGGCGGCCTCTCCAGTGACAGAGGAGTAGTGAGCGGCACGGGGTGAGGCTGCAGCCAACTCCGCTCCCCGCGCACTCGGCTGCCCAGGCGCTCCGGACGCAGCAGCAGCGCTTCTCCGCGGAGCCGACCGCCCGCGATGCCCGCTTAGGAGCGGCGGTAGAGTCCCGCACCGCCACGCCCGCGGCGTAGCGCTCCCGGTCGTGAAGCGGGGCCAGAGCGCGCACCCCTGCCCCAGCCCCCACCCCGCCCCCACCCTGAAATGACTTGTTAATCGGCGCAAACACCACCGAAGGGACTCGCCGGAGTGGAATCCAAGTGAAATTTGGATTTGGAGAAGAGTTTCTTGAACATTTCCTCCTTTCTTCTTGGTTTTTTCTTTCTTTTTCATCTCCCCTTCTCCGCCTGTCATTGGAAATGAATACGGCGCGTTTGCACCCCAGAAAGTAGTCGCTACGACCGTACCCCACAGAGACAAGCACCCATGTAGGAATGACAAAGGCTTGCGAAGGAGAGAGCGCAGCTCGCGGCCCGGAGAGATCCCTTCGATAATGGATTACTAAATGGGATACAAGCTGTACCAGTCCGCTCTGAGCCCCGGCCGCCTGCCCGTCGATGCACCGAAAAGGTACGGCTGGGGCGCCCTGGTGCGCCCCACCTCCCGGGCGGTTCCGCTCCCTCCTGCGGGTCCCGGGGCCGCGGTCCGCACACCGTCTCTGCTTTGTGGTGCTTGCGTTTTATTTTGTCTTCTGTCTGTCTTCCGAGCGTTGCCCGGCCCTGGGGGAGCTGTCGCGAGCCCTGTCTGCCGCTCCTCTCCGCCCTGCGCCCCAGAGACCTCCGGGCTCCGCGTTGTGAGCTTCCCCACTCGCGTCGCGCACACGCCAGGCGCCGCCCGGGACCCCCAACCGCGCGGATAGCTGCCTGGCCCTGGGAGGTGTGTGCAGTATCCCTGGGGGCTCGTCCTCACTTTCGGGCCAGCACGCAGCAGAGAGGCCAAGAAAGGGTGAGATTCTCGGAAGCGCCTGGTCCTGGTGCGAAGGCAGGGGAAGGGGTTCTACCCTCGAGGGCTGGAGGAGGTTCGGTCCAAGAGCGCTGTTTTCGCTCGACACTAGGTTTGGGTTCGAGGTGGGAGGAGGGGTTCCACAGACACGGGGAGATGGGGGGCGGGAAGCAAAGAGTCTTTGTTGTCGGCGCGGGGTCGGGGCTGGGCTCAGTGGAGTGCGGGAAACTTGTAATGGCCCTGGCATCCGCGCACCCTGCCACTTGGTGACATCCCGGCTCCCGCGGCCGCTGGGCACCAGAGGTTCCGGGCTTTGTTTGCTCGAATGAGTGGCCTCCTCCCGGTGTGGCGCGGCTTCCCCGCCCTGGGTCCTATTCCCCGCCGCAGCTCCCTCCTGGGCGGCGAAGACAACATCTGTAGCGTCTGCGTCCCCCTCGGGCACAGAACCCCGTGTAGGGGGCTGGCGCCCTCTGCGCCCTCTTCCAAATACTACGCGGTCCCTCTTTGGAAAGGAGGTGTCCTGGGAGGGGGAAGGGTGGGAAGACCTGGCTCGAAATGGCTCAGTACTTGCTAACCAGACAAGACCTCTGCAGGGGCCCGGGGTTCTCGATTGTCCGGACTACTTGCTGCGTCTAGAGCGCTGCCTTGCTGGCAGTGGGGCGCTGCACTGCCAACCCAGCCCTACAGCGCCCACCCACTCTGCATGACCCCGCTGGGATGGGAAGTGTCTCTCCCCCTCTCCCAGATGCTCTGCTTTTTTTCTCGGCTCCCTACCATATTACACGGTGCACAGCAGGATCCCGTAGTCCGTTCCCTCCTTCCACGGAACTGTACAGGGGGAGCCAGGGAGCAGTCCAAGACTTGTGGGTATCGGGAAAGGAAACAGGATTCCGCTGTCTTTCCCGCTCCTTCGCCGCCGCCACCCTCCGCCCAGCGTCTCACCCTCTTCTTTTTTTTCCCCCTGCACGGGGTCACTCGACCAGGCACTTCTGGAAAGTTTCTCTGAAGGCCAGGGATGGGGGGGCACGACCGATTTCGGGCTCAGCACGTGCAACCCGCGGGAAAACGAATCCCCAGGGAGGTGGACAGACCGCCCAGGATATGGCTAGGAAGCAGGAGCCAGGAGCCAACCCTTCGGAGAGTGGCACCCCGGCCGATGGTCAGCTTGGTTGGGGTTGCGGTGCGGCACTTGCTGGACTGGTCTCTCAAGCAGTCGAACAAGGGGAGGGCGTGGGGAGGGGCGAGAAGGGGAAGTTTCCCAGCAGGACTCGGAAGCTGGTCCGGCCACTGTGGACAGCGGCTGGCGCGAGAGTGTGTGTCGACAGCGGCCGGGGATCGCTGGCTCCAAGCGCAGCATCTCCAGTGTCCTGCACCCAGCTCGCCGTTTTCCAGCCGGCGGGTGTTCAGGGAGGAGCAGAGCCGGGAGTCAGGTGTGCGTGGAGCCAGGGAGGCCCCGCTGTTTTCGCAGCCAAGGCAAGCACTTCCAAGGGGCCTCCCTCTGCCTGTATTGCAAGGAGCAGCCCCTCCAGCCAGTCCGCGTCGGTCCTTGGGAGAAAGGCGGCTGCTTAGTGAATATGGTCACCAGAGGAGATCACGGTAGGATCTTAGGATCGCTCTCTGCTTGGGCTGAATGGAAATTAAGTAGCAGCTGAGTGTGATCCATGAAAGGCTGAAAACACATGCGTGTGAACACACACATACAGACACAGACTCTCTCACATGTACCCCCAACTTTCTTTGCCTCCAATCTGAAAAGACATTTAACCAAGTGTCCTGCTAGCGCTATTTAATGCCCCCCAGCGCTGACTCTTAAGTCTTTCCAGGTAGGAAGGTCGAGTGCCTTCCTTGCCTTTCTCTAATCCTGACAATTGTCTGGTCTTCTTTCAACATACCTCTTGGGCATTAAGTCCATAGACTGCCACTCTGATGACAGCAAGACGATTGTTGGTTCCAGATAATAGGAATCTTTATTAAGATTTCCCCCCCAAAGTAAAAATGGTGGTACATATTTCTCAGTAGAACATCTGATTTTTCACACCCTTTCCGAATGACTACAGAGGTCAAGATTGCAAGTATTTTGTATGTTTTTTTAATACCCTTTTAGTCTGCATGGAGCAGTTTTTATAGTAAGCTTTGATTAAACTACTCCAGGCATCAAAGTTAACTATTAACCTAACCTTAAATATAGTGGCAACACTGTGTGTCTCCACCTATTAACCTAAACTATCTGTTAAAAAATAATTGCACTATTTGAATTTGGCTTACCCATGCTTGTTTATATGGTAACTTTTATTTGACTCTTGAGTAACCACTACTCTCTATTATTTTGGTTTTAGGACCTTCTTAAATGAGGTGCTTTACAAGCCAATCTGAAACCAGAAATGAATAACCATCAGATTTAAACCTTTTTTATGTTAGGCATCCTAGTTCATTTTTATTTACACTGTTTGATGGCAATCTTCCCTAAGTGTTCTGTTTTGCAGTTATTACCCTTTAGAGATGGGCCAGAGTCTCATAATGCATTTAATGTTCAACAGACACCTAAGATCATTATCTCAGGGGCTACTTGCAAAGTATACTCATTGGATAAAACCATCTAAGTTTAAATAAGTTGAAATTTCATAAGGACCAGTATAGAAACTCAAGTAAATGTTGAATGAGTAAAGGAAAGAAACAGTCCCAAATGGGTCACGTGTCTCCACTTGAAGGAGACCTGGGCACATTCTTTTCCCTGCAAAAGAAAAGAAAAAAATCTGTGCCTTTAAGTAAGTGGTTATAATAAAGTGGCAGTAAGTGCAACTCTTTATTTACACACACAGACACACACACACGCACATACACCCCTCAAGTTCTTTCAAAGTCTAGTGACTGCTTTTCCCATCATTAAAAAAATATAGCATTTGCATTTCGAGGAGGTGGATAACATCGCCAGCCAAGTGTGTTGAATCAGAAGGATGGCAAGAATTAGAAAGACTGCTATCATCATTGAATACAAATAAGACACCCAAATTAAGAACTCGTATTAAATTCAGAATAAATCTTCCTGCTTTTAAAGGCTAATGGGTAGTTGCATTCCTTTATGAAATGGAAGGAAAAATACTGTTTGGGACAAGGAGGTAAGTCAGATACTTAAGGTTGTGTACATAGTGCTTCAGCTCTCTTCTGAGCAGGACAAAAGAGTAATGATGGGAGAAAAAGTTGTTTTTAGAACTAGATTGCCAAGAGCTAATATATTCTCCCATCATATTTGTTTGCAGAAAGGAATCACAGAACAAGCCAAACTAATTGCAAATGCTTTAATTAGGCATCTGCCATTTGCAGCAGGAGAAAGTCTAGCAAAGCCTGCTTGAGTCCCTGCACTGCCTCCCGCCCTCCCCACACACTTTAAGTTCATCGCCCTCCTCCCAGAGCGAGTGTTCCTGGGTGTTCACATCTCCAGGGGAAGCCTGGAAGCCTCCTATTGGGACCTCCCAGTGTCCCCCACTCTCTTGGGGTGCCCTGGAGCCAAGTTGTCTCTGAGAGATTTCTATTCCAGAGTAAAGGCTTTTCTCCTCTCCCTTAAAATGTGCTACAAGAGCAACTGAGCTATTTCTCTACTGGCAACCACACAGCTGCCTCTTGGGGATATGGGAAGGGAGGGAAGGGAGGGAGGCATTTAATCCCTTTGAAATGGGCAAGTAAGATGTCATACCACACAAACCTCAAGGGGGAAGGGAGATGAGGATACTTCTTAGCCTGCGACTATTACAGTATAGTTTATACACAGGAGTAGGGTATACACTCACTTCCAAGCAGATGAGTGCTTGCAAAACCTTTTATTAGAATAATTCTAATTACACTAATGGAGAAGGTCATATACAACTATCAATACACTGATCTTTCCCAAATAACCCCTTCAGCACAGATCTTTCTCCTCCACATATGCCTTTCTTATCATCTTCTCCATCTTGGTAAATGGCAGTCCTCGCCTCTGAATTGCTTAGGCCAAGAAATTCGAGAGTTATCCTTGACTGGCCTCACTGCCAAGCTGTTGGCCCCACCTGCAGAGAGCATGCAGACTCCTTCCAGGTCTTCCACCTCAGAGGCCCTCGCAGTGGCCAAACCCTTGTCTCCATCTGCCTGCCGGGGGATCCACTGGGCTAGCCTCCCAGCTAGTCTCCCACCTTTGGTCTATATCCCCTACAGTCTTTTCTCTACACAGCAGCCAAAGTGATATATATTTTTAAAAGCAAAATCTCATCAGGTTATGTGTTCTCAAATGCTTTCGCATCTTATTCTATCAAAGCCAGAGTCCTTCTTATGGTCTTTGTGGACCCACATGATCTGCACTGGGGGCCCACCTTTCTGACCTCCACTCTTCCTTGGGGTCACTTGAGCATGCCCCCTCCTAATCTGGCCCTTTGCAGGGTCTTGCCCTTTCAAGGCTTAGGGCATGCCTTTGCCCAGAAAGCTGTAGAATTTGCTTCTCCTCTCCTCCTGCAGGTTCTCTGCTCACGTGTCGCTATCTCAGTGAAGCCTTTCCTGATCATCTTTCTTTCTTCACCACTTTCCCCCCAACACTCCCTATCCCAGTGGATGGCCTCAGGGTTTTTGGGTTTTTTTTTCCTTAGGACTTTTCACATCCTGACAGACTGTCGGTTGTCCCCTTTTATTTTCTGTCTTTCGCTAGAACATAACACCACAAGGGTATACATTCTCATGTCTCCCTGCTGTCTCCAGCACCTACACCTGTGCTTGTCACATCACAGGCCTTTCATAACAAGTACTTGTTGAATGAATGAAGAGGGAATCGTTTTGTGAACAGCCAATCTTTGTCTCTTTCGCCTGCTCCTGTTTCTCTGTGTGTCCATCAAATGAGATGTCTCTCTGCCTTGATGAGTGTGTGTGTGTGTGTGTGTGTGTGTGTGTGTGTGTACAGCACTGTCTTCCATGTACACAGGTGATGTGTCTCATATACCATCAGCGGAGCATCCCTTCACGGTTGTTTTCCCAGTCTTGGTGATGGATTGGAGCCTGCCCGTTCCCACACTCGAGCCCATCAGTCCCTGTTCTGTAGTTCAGAGCACACATCTGTGTGACACCTGGTTGAAGCTGGAGGGACTGTGAGTTAGGTAGAATCAGCCTTCTAAAAAACAGAGCTAAGAAGACAGCCAGCACTTATGGGGCTTGAGCTTTTGACCTTGGACTCATTTGTTCTGCACTCTAACCACTGGCCACAGAATCTTCTTGCCTTTTAGGAGTTTGCTCAGAGTAGTTTTTAAAATTCAACTTTCCACTAGGAGGAATAAGCATGCCCATTAACTCACATTTCTGCCCGGTCCCAGTGCAGTGATGACTGTTGTTAAAGATCCCGTGCTTGAAGTCAGATGACCTGAGTTCCGGATTCATTACCACAGACAAGCCCCTTAACTCTGCTGAAGGTCGATATTTTAAATAAAAACTGTAAAGAGTAAAAGGCATGCTTTCTATCTAGTAGAAGTATAGAGAGAATAATACAAAATCATAAGTGTGATTGTATTTGGTAAAATATAAAATGCACTGTGGTTTGACAAGTTTGATGCTAACTCCCTTCTCATCTCCAGAGACCCCAGGCCTAGCAGAGACCCTGCTTCATTGCCGTTTATAGAACAAAAGAAAGATTATACCTTGTGGATATCATTTTAATGTTAACCACATGATGAAATTAAATAGGGTCCTGAGACTCACAGAAAATAATCTAGGTAGTGTATGGATGGCAAATTTATGAATCAAATGCCAACTGTTTCAACTAGTGATTGTTTTCAGTGTGACCATTAAATTAGGCAAGGTCATAGGAGTATCACTCTGCCAGGCATTTTTTTTTTTTTAAGTAAGGGCATTTTTTTTTGCTCAGGTAAGTTTTAAATAGTTCACATCAATGAAAGTATTGGGACCTCCCTGGTGGTTCAGTGGTTAAGATTCCTTGCTGCCAGTGTGGGGGTGGGGTGGGGCATGGGTTTCATCCCTGGTCAGGGAGCTGAGATGCCATATGCTGTGAGGCACCACCAAAGGATAAACAAACAAAATTACAGACAAAATAAAATGAAAGCATTAATGCAGAACAGACACACCAGGGTAAAGTTTTGATCTCTGCATACTACTATCTTCCCTATCAAAGGCAGGGCAAATTCATTAGGTTTTGTGGCATATAGTTTCTAAAAATGTGGAGGGACTGTAGACAGCTCGGGAGGTGATGAAGAGGTCACAGTCTTAGGCAGACACAACACAGATTTGCATCCCCCTTTTTTTTGCCATTTACAAATAGCCGAGACTTTGAGAAAGTTACATCTCTGTCTCAGTTTCCATTTGTCAAATGCCAGTGGTGTTAGTTGTTGAAGAGAGGAAATACGACAACATCTGTAGGATTCATGGTACAATGCCTGACACACTACACACATTAAATATGAGGTGTTATTTTTATTTGGGAGACAGTTGTCATGGAGAGTGCCCTGGTGGGGAGAGGACCAAAGGAAACAGCCTTTCACATCTGCAACATGAAGAGAGGAGGCAAAGGAAATGACCTTCGGACTGGAAAAGAACGTTCACACCATAAGCTGGCCAGGATGTCAGGGGTTCCAAGCAGAGCAGTGTGTGAAAGGGTCACTTGCGTGAGAAGAGCTGGGATCCTTTGCCTAACTTTGGAAGTGGAAACATCACACCCAAAACAGGGAAGAAGAAAACACTGTACAAGTAAAACAACAGCGAACAGCTAAGGTCTGCACATCAACTAAGTACCCAAAGGACAGTTGTTTTTAAAAAATTTTAGCTGTCCCTTACTAACACTGTAGAATACACAGCCTGTATCCACTAAGGAACCTGAGAGCACCCACATTTAGAATCTGAGAGCTGCCCATAATGACCATTCAGGGATGAGCTGAACTGACCCCAGGGACCACACACGTGTCACAGAGGAGAAGCGTGGCTGTCAGTCAACTCCTCCAGGAAGCTACGGTTGGGATCTGCATGAGTTTCTTCATGGTAGACATATACTTGCCAGATCACTGTTCCGTGGCCAAACCTGACATAGTGACAGTTTGCGAGTGCCTGGATCTCCATGCTGAAGCAAACCACTAATTTCCCACGAGGTGGTGCGGTGGTAAAGAATCCACCTGCTAATGCAGGAGACACCGGTTTGCTCCCTGGGTCGGGAGGATCCCTTGGAGAAGGAAATGGTAACCCACTCCAGTATTTTTGATGGGGAAATCCCATGGACAGAGGAGCCTGGCGAGCTACAGTCTATGGGGTCGCAAAGAGTTGGACATGACTTGGAGACTGGAGCGCACCTTCCCCACCAAATGCAGAAAATAGCCAGCTGACCCCAGGGGAGACAGGGGTTACGCTACTGCTGATATGCTGAAACACAACCTGAAATTTGATTCAAACGATAGCCATAGATGTCCTTATCAGTGAGAAGACTCTCACTCCTCAAGAGCATAGCAAAAGGGGCAATAAATTGTTGTTATCACTCCAGTTCCCTGAAGGAGTAAGAATCCCTCCACAGCTTAGAATTACAGTTATTTTCATCCAGGACAAAATTTTCCTCTTAAAATTTGTAAGCGGACAGAGGATGTACAGAGAGCAGAATAAATCAGCAATCCACAGGCCCCAAAGACTGAAGGACCAGCTCCCATGGAGCAGCCTGTGCGATGACCAGTGCTTTGAAAGTATTGTTAGTAATAATAGATATTTCCACATACAGCCTTCAGACCTGAGGCTTTCATTTAGTATGACTCAGCACTTTCGAGTGGTTTCCAGCTAACCAATAATTGCCATCTGCAGAAACTTTAATTCAAAGAATCCAAGCCAATTTGAAAACCTTAGCCGATGAATTTCTAAAATTGATGTTACTTATCCCTCTCTTATCCCTTCTGCCCTCACACGTGTTTAAGACCAAGCCTTTGGTCATCGTTTGATTTGAAGCATTTATAGAAGAGAACAGCATCTGGCATTGAAACACAATGAAAACACATCACTGGAAAATAAGCATTTGAGGGACTGGGAAATAAAGAATCTGTTAATTATGGTTTCATGTTATATGAGAGTTTTAAAGACAAGCTGTCTGTGGATCCATTCTTTTTCCTTTTTCCTATTCCTGAGTCTTTTTTCAGGAGCATATTCAATCTTTTCATTAATATTGCAGCGACTCCAGTGCTCCCCCGACTCCTGCCCCCGAGACTCTTACTGCCCTTGAATGAGGAAACTAAGAGAATACTGATGGAGCTGGTGAATGGAAAGGATCCTTTCCTGAAAATGGAATGCTTTATGAAAAATTGCACTCCATAAAAGACACTCACAACAGTCCAGCGATGGTCTCTCCTTTTTACCCCAAGAGCCACTTGACTTCATTCATGTATTTTGGTGTATGAACGCATTTGTTCTTAGGCCTCAGAAACCCAGGTGGAAAACCAGCCTATAAAGCCTTGCATTATTCTAAAAACGTGAGCTCTGAGTTACTTTAAGAACATTTTCTGTAGAGTGAGCGCTAAATAGAAAACAAACTGTTTACAGCATTCTAAACTGGAGTCTACATAGCAGGCAGGATGGCAGTTGGGTGGATTTTTATAAATACTCGTTAATGGTTTGTGAGATGGATTCTGTGCTAATTCTTCTCACATCATGAATGATGGCCCTAGCTAGACACTGTTGCTGAGATCTTCATCTATTAATCATGGAGGCTGCTTTCTTATTCGGTTGCCATAGTTTCAGGGCCTCAGATAGTGTTGGGGTGTCTTGGGAAAGGTTTGAGATAGACTAGGCTTGTGAGCCTCGCAGTGATTTTGGCAGCCATGGTCTTCTGAAAGCGCTGAAAACAACTTCTCGTATAATTCAGTATTGAATTAAAAGAGGCTACTTCTGAGAGTGCCTCTCTGGACCTTGTTATGTACGCATCCAGCTGATACTTACTCCAGGCTCTGTCTCTCACTCAGTCTTGCTGGTAAAAATTACGGTCCAGGGGCTGGTGTCACTTTCATCCTTGGACAAGCCAAAGGGTGCAAACCCTTCGTTAGGCTGTTCCTACACATGGAGGTAAATGAGGCCAGTCCTGACTTCACTCACATTTCAGTCTCATAATTGGGTTTTGGCTCTGCAGATGGCTAAATACATAAAGTGACCTCAGGAGTGTTGAATGCTGTGCTTTGGTATGGCCATGTAAGCACTTAGTCCTTTCCTTCAGGTTTCACCTTAATTTTTTCAGGTTCAACACATATTACTGAAGGGCTAGGGACCATCTGACTGCGTTTTGCAACACTGGCCCAGAGGTCTACTGCTTTGCCAGTTCTTGAGTGTATGAGCGATTTTTTTTCTTCCTGTAATTATAATATCTTACTACGTCCCGGTGACGAGGAAAAGCTCTCCAGTAGTGGACACAGTGTGTGAGTGACCCAGTCAAGAGAAAAATGTGGAGGAGTAAATTGCTACAAGAGGGAGATACACCACAATTTATGGGCTTCATGTGCAATGGAGAACACAGCTTTCCTTTGTTAGGTAAATCTGGCCTCATATGACAGATGCGGGTACATGTCTTCACGTTTTAGTTCCCTTATTCCAAATGGACTTTCAAGGATTCCTACCCATCTAAGCCCAGCCATTTCATTCCTTTGTAGATTAAAACATAAAACTATCTCACACTTGAAGCACACAGCACTGGATTCAGGACATGCAACACAGCATATGAAAATCCAGGTGGGTTCAGAAGAAGAAAACCTTGAATTCATTATAAATGGGCTTAATCTCGAAAATTAGTCATTTTTTTTTAAAAACTAGGAAATGACAGGGCGAGCTTCAAAGCAGCCGTTTTAAATTTCCACGGATCCGGCCTGCCAAAATTTTTACTTAAGATCAACAAGCATTTGTAATGCATGTGCCTATTAAACTGACCCCTCCCTTACTCAGCCACTCTCAGTGATTGATTTTAGAGGCCAATAATTTGAAGTAAATGAAAAGGATAACATGGCCTTAATTGCTACTGGCTTCACCAGGCTTCTGGGCACCAGAATTCCTTGTGGAAAAACACTTTTAAGTGTCACAGCAGTTTTTTATCATGTGGTCTGGCCTTACCCATAGGCCGCAATTATCCCCCAGCCCTTCTCCACCTCCCTCCAACATCCCTGGAGAAGCAAAGAAAACATGCGTATGTAAATTCAGTATTACGGACTCTTGATTATTTGGTATGGTCAGAAAGTAGGTGCTCCTCCTTCTATGGCATTCTTACAAGATAGTTGTTGTTATTGTTGTTGTTTTTACAAAAGGCACAGCGTGGGAAGGACAAAGGGATTCATATTTCAGATCAGAAGCTTTTTCTGCTCCAAGGAGAGTTTCTGGGAATTGACTTTGCTGTCCTCTCGACAATCCAAGATGTGATTACTCTTCAGTATCCGGTCAGACACCACATCGCACACCATCGCACTCCAGAGCATGAAGAAAAGTCACAGGGCTTTTGTGAGGCTGTCAGTCAAATACAATGTAGACTTTAATTAACCTTAATTAATGATTTCTGATTACAGATTTTTTTTTTTGGTGCCTCCAAGGCATCAGTACCTTGAGGCTGCATTCTGTTGGAACATTTTCAGACAGCAGTGACATGAACATGCTTCCATTATCTTGCCATGCAGACTGCATGAGGTTCTTACTTTAGGAGAAACATGATTCTGTATCATTTGCAGAATAGTCATGTAAAGAATAAAATATCACTTGGGGGAGAGTTCAAACTGATAAGTGGTGCAAAGTGTTTTGAATCTTTAGAGGAACCATTTTTTATTTTAACTCAACACATTTGTTGATATTTACTGGCACCCAGCTGGATTTGAGGCCATGCTTTACAAAAACAGAATGAGACTTTCAGTGGTGGACTTCCCTGGTGGCTCAGATGGTAAAGACTCTGCCTGCAATGCGGGAGACCCTGGTTCAGTCCCTGGGTTGGGAAGATCTGGAGAAGGAAATGGCAACCCACTTCAGTATTTTTGCCTGGAAAATCCCATGGACAGAAGAGCCTGGTAGGCTACAGTCCATGGGGTCGCAAAGAGTCCTGCACAACTGAACGACTTTCTTTTTGAGTGGTGGTGCCCCAGGTCTTTCAAATGAAGGCCATTGTATGCTGGTGGTGCTGGATCAAGTGGTATTTCCTTTGTCTGCTGTAAAGAATCCACTTGCTAGTGCAGGAGACTTGGGTTTGATACCTCGGTTGGGAAGATCCCCTGGAAAAGGAAATGGCAACTCACTCCAGTATTCTTGCCTGGAGAATTCCATGGACAGAGGAGCCTGGTGGGCTAGAGTCCACCGAGTCACAAAGAATCGGACACAGCTTGGCAACTAAACGACAAGAACAAAATACTCTTTCCTGAGTGCTGACCATAGTGATTGAAACACTATAAGCGCTGGAGAAACTGGCCTTACTTTTGGTTTATAGTACTTTTCCTTGTGTCATGAGTTTTAGGACAGATGTCAAGTAACTGAGCTATAATGTTAACACACTATTTACATTCAACTTTTAACCAGAGGGCCTAGTTAGGTATAATATATCAATGCCAACTTATGAGTTAAGTTTCTGTGTGAATAATCATCTTGCAGCTTATCTGAAACTCTTAATAGCATATAACCTATCTGGTTGAGCATAATTTGTGCCTATGAATTACAAATGCCTAGCTTTTACAATGAAGATTACCAATCTAGAAGCATCTTTCATGAGGAATTACCTAAGTTAAATTGATTGATATTATTTGCTGTACTGTGTTCTAGGGTAGTGATTATCTAAAATATACGCAAGATGGTTGTATCCCCTGCATGCAATATGGTTTTAACAGAAGTAAAGTCGACCCAGTGTCATGATCCCATGTTTGCCCAGACAAGAGGATATGCTACTAGTATCATCTAGAAAGCAGAGTAGTTTCCTTTGTAGCCAAGGGGAAGACAACATCTTTTGGATACTTTTCTCTTTTAAAGGGATGTTCGGCCTACAGGGAAAAGTTTTCTATTAAAAAGGCAACTTTTATCTACAAGATGTTTCCGCTCATTTGTGATGAGGGGAAGTTCAACATGTTGAATATGCTGATTAATTAATTCTCCTGGGAGATCATGGAGGGTGGAGCTTTCGTTTTCATATTTTGTCCTGTCCAGAAACAAGACGTGTTAATACTACTCAAACACATCCGTTCCCAAGAATGAAAAGGACAACGTCACTGCCAGTACTGTTAGAAAACAGCCACTTCCAGTTCCCCAAGCAGATCCTACCACACGCCAGGTGTGCCAGCGGAGGCTTTAAAATGTTGTGAATAGCTTGACATTATCACGTTGTTATTGAAATGCAAATTCTCCAGCACAACTTGCAAAGGTTTTCAACATAGGCAACGTCTATTCTCGCTTATTGTCAACGATACCCAGTCTTCGCTGGAGGGCTTATTCTAATAAAAGTAATCACAGTGCATTTGCAGTTTTTCATTGTTTCTCACTGCCTATGTTTAAAGAGCTCGACACACCTTCCTGGAATGGTATCTTGCAGGGAGAGGACAGACTGACTTGCAACAGTGAGGTGCACACCCAGGACTGGTCTGCCCAGGAAGAATCATGCTGCTCAGATTTAGAAGTCAGGCTTACCGATGACGATCAGCATCAACAGTATTTAACAGTGTTATTACTATTAATAAAGACCTCATTATATAGTCCTTATATTTTTCTAAGTATGTTTACAAACATTGCCTTGTTTAATATCATCACAGCCTAGGTTAGGCAGGGCGGGTATTATTATGCCCAATTTAAAGATGAGATAACTGAGGTTCGGAGAGGTCAAATCATTGGCCTAACAGTATATGCCTCTGGGAAGGGAAGGGTTTGAGACAAGGTCGGAAGCTTCTAAAACTGAGTTTTTACACTCCATGACATTACAGTTTGCTGAATACTCAAGAACTTGGAAATAATTTAGTCTTCCAACAGATGTTTTCAAGTTATGCCTACTATGCAGATTGACTCCTGCCACAGAAAAGCCTTAGAAGTAGCTTTCCAAGGACTCCACTCAAGGGTTCAGGACTTAAACTCCTGCTTCTTGATGCATGCCAGGGCAGGTCTTTGTCTCCAGCAGCTCTTAGGACCTTGAGTCTGTCATCCAAAAAGACATCATTTGAAAAATGGAGGATGTTGTTATTTAGGATTCTAGCCCTGTTTGATAGTAGGAATAAAAACAAAGGTGGAAACTTTGACCCTGGTGCAGGGTACAACTGGAGGGACAGAGGGCTCAACCCGATATTCCTGCAGGAATACCCTCCTGGGGCTTGCAACCTGTACCTATGAAACAGAAACGTGCTTTTAGCGATGAATAAAGTAGACTGCATGGCTCAACATAAATGGATTTTCCCTCCAACCAAGTTCATTTTACTCCTCTGGTCCACACTGCTGGATGCAGTGAAAGCATCAGGTCCATTTAATTCACCAGACACATATTTAGCACCTATTCTAGGCAAGATACTGCAGAGACACAGTGATGACCTAGTTCAGAATCTATTGATCAATTGTGGCATAACCACTCAGGGCCTAGACAGCATATTAAAAAGCACAGACATCACTTTGCCAATATATGCACTTTGTCCATATAGTTAAAACTATGGTTTATGCAATAGTCACGTACAGATGTGAGAGCTGGACCATAAAGAAGGCTGAGGGCCAAAGAATTGATGCTTTTGAACTGTGGAGTTGGAATAGACTCGTGAGAGTCCCTTGGACAGCAAGATCAAACCGGTCAATCCTAAAGGAAATCAACCCTGAATATTCAATAGAAGGACTGATGCAGAAACTGACGCTCTAATACTTTGGCCACCTGATGCAAAGAGCCAACTCACTGGAAAAGACTGATGCTAGGAAAGATTGAAGACAGAAGAAGGGGGTGACAGAGGATGAGATGGTTGGATGGCACCCCTGACTCAATGGACATGAATTTGAGCAAGCTCCGGGAGATGGTGAAGGACAGGGAAGCCTGGTGTGCTGCAGTCCATGAGGCTGCAAAGAGTCGGACATGGACATAGCGACCAAACAACAAGAACACTCAAGGCCAGACCTTGGGCCCACATACTATCCAGGAAGGTAGATGTGCAAAAAACACTACAGTGTCTGAGGGGTGACTGTTCTCCATGTCCAAAGCAGTGTGGTAAGGAAGCTGAGGACAGAAAGGAGTGCTCTGTCCAGTCTGGGAGGAAGCACTTGAGCTGCACCTAAGGAGTGGACAAGATTTTGGTACTTAGTTGGCAAGGGGCAGAGGAGCAGTGGGGCTAAGAGAGAGGCAGGAGCAAAGGCCAAAGGCAGAGAAATCCAAGATCTGGCCGCAGAGCAGCAAGGGAAACTCCTGGTGACTGGGGATATGGCCTGGAAGCCCCACAGACAGAAAGAAGGATGGAGAACAGCCCATGGAGGTCTTAGCCCTGCTTAAGAGGTAGGACTCCAAGCTGCGGGCAATTAAAGCTTTTCAGCCAAATGTTGATGTCATCAGACACGTGTTTTAGAAATATAAATCTGCTCATGCTGTGAGTGGAAAAAGGAAATGGATTCTGGGTGCACTGACAAAGTTTAGCCTTCAGGACTTAGGGGCCAGTTGGACGTGTGGGGTAAGGGGGTGGAGGAGTGAAAAAATGGTTCCAAGATGTCACATCTGGGGAGCAGAGTGGATGGTGGTGACATTGGCCAAGACAGGCCAGGTTTAAAGACAAAAATTGTTCATTTTTAACGGCTATCAGAAACCATATGTAAATGACACGTAAGAAGCCAAACACCAAAGCCTGGGACTTAAGTTCTATTGTGTTCATACCCAGCTCTGTAAAATGAGTGCTAACGGTTCTCAAATTAAGAGCACTTAAACTGTTGCATTTGGTCTGGCAGCTGGTACCACTTTCTCCAACATTAGGGAGGTTAATACCATGAGCCGAGGTGGATAATAACGAGAAAGACTGAAGCACCATCCAGCGCATCTATAAAGACTGGCTGCAAAGTGCAGGGCAAGCAAGAAGCTTGTGATTCACTCGTGGAAGAATCAGGGCCTACATCGAGCCACCTGTTTCCTATTTTTCCATTCTGAACAGTATGCAAGTCTTTGAATTCTGAAATTAAATGTACATGTGTTCGCCCCTTCCTTCCCTCCCTCCTCCCCACACCGCCGTGGGCATATTTATATGAGCGTTTATCTCTTAAGTTGCCTTGTGCAACTGAAATGTTACAGGTGACGTAATTCACAAAACACAACACCTAAATTGTGTTGTTTATTTAATAAGACAGTGTTAGCATACAGCTAGGCCTTTTCTGCTGCATGGTGCTAAGAAAAAATGTGTTGAGTAATATTTAGGAAGAAACCAACCTTCAACTCACAGGTGAACAGATTTCATTTTATGGTTTCAACCTTTGGATAAGTACTGATACCATATAGTTGTCCACAAGAGTCCTCCAATGCCTTTAATGGTTGAAAATAACTAATATTTATGCTATAAAAAGGAACCCTAAAAAGATGGATATTCTGTCTTTACCCTTCACATTGCATGTTTATTTCAGAGGTTTCTGAATAAAACTTTTAACAGAAGAGTTTTATTCTCTAATAAGAGGTTGAATAATGGAAGTGAAACAAAACAGGACTAGAAACATCAAGCATCTTCAGGAGGGTTTAACAAATGAGTGAGTTTCTAGAAGGGAGAAAACATTTATGAAGTGATTTGAAGTCTTCTTTTAAAGGCATATGCAAATTAAACACTAAGGGATGATACGATGACTTTTTGTTTTTCCCTGGGATGCCATATTTGAGCTGTGGTCTATTGTGCGATGCCAAAAGACTGCGCCTGTGTAGGCTGACTTGTTTCTAACTTGTAGGCTGCCCTCTAGTGTTACTTAATCTCAGCACACCCACTTCTGCTCAGATCCCAGGCAAGGTGAAAAAACATACAAATCTTACCAGCCAGTTAGCAGCTAACCTAGCCCACCTAGACACTGTCTCCAAATACAGTGTTAGAAAGTTTGAGGCCTGGTTTGAAACGTGGTAAACACATTTAAATATGCCCATCACCAAAGCTCTTGATAGCAAAGAGGACAATATTGTGTGGAAAACACACACACTCATGACTGGGAATGGAAGTCTGACTCCATTACGAAGTTAATCATCGGACGAGAAGTTTTAGGACTACGTTATCCAATTAATTTCACTGATATTTTTCTTTGATGTCATGCAAAAGAGCAATATACGATAATATAAGCTCTGTCAAATAAGTCTACAAGACCTTCTTTAACAAGTTTAGCTAAAATTACAAATGTCAAAAAGAATTTTCAACCACCCCTGGGTGGGAGATGTTTGACCAGAGAGACTCACCTCAAAGTCTCTGGCATAATTAGCCCTCAGGGAAAGGTTCTCTAACTTCAATACACTATCCTATTACAGACCTTCAAAGAGTACATTTCAGCACTTTATAGATTATCCTCTGAAGATATTAAGAAGAGAAGCACGCACTGCAGCCTAAACCGTGGCATTAAGTACTTTCTGACAGTACTGCCAGCTCTGCTTTTTCTCGGATGAAGAGCAAGCACACTCCAGAGTCGGCAGTAAGTGGAGAGTAAATTTCAGGCTCAGTGGCTATATTTTGCATGTGTAACCTTGGCATTCTCAGTGGGTTATGGAGGTAACGTTACAAGGTTCCGGGTGCATCGAGCTGACAGAAGCAGAGTGATGGACACGAACTTGATAGAAATGCTGACTGATGACAGTGATGATGATCATGTCCCTAAAGTTTGAGACTAAGATCAGGAAGAATAACTGAGATCCCATTACTGCTGGAAACACACAGAATGAAGCTGAGGGTTAAAAGTGCATGTAGGAGTCAACTTTCCTTCCAGAGGGGTATCATGACAAAGGAGTTAACAGTGTGAACCTTGAACTTTCCTGTTCTGTTGGCTGTGAGAACTTGGGAAAGTCACTTCACCTCTCTGTGCCTTGTTTGCCTCATCTGTAAAATGGGAATACTAATAGTACCAACCTCATGAAGCAATTCTGATGACTAAATCAGACTATATGTACCAGAAGAATGTCTAGTATATAATAAGCACTCAGTAAGAATCATCTGGGTCTTCCCCAGTGGCTCAGCAGTAAAGAATCTGCCTGCAATGCAGGAACCGCAGGAGATGTGGGTTAGATCCCTGGGTTGGGAAGATCCTCTGGAGGTGGGCATGGTGACCCACTCCAGTATTCTTGCCTGGAGAATCCCATGGACAGAGGAGCCTGGCGAGCTACAGTCCATAGGATTGCAAAGAGTTAGACACTGCTTAAACAAGTTGGCATGCACAAAAATTGCCTGTTATAATTTGACACCAGATTCTCCCAGTGGAATTGGTGAAATTCAGTGCTTCATGTCACTAGGAGGCCATCGAGGACACTGTAAGTTAAACTGAGAAGACAAGATGATGGCAAGATGACAGCATCCAGATGAGTCTCTCTGCTTCTGTCGCTGTCTCTTTTTCTATGTACTTTGGTGTGTCGGGGCATGATTTTAAATGGCTGATTGAATAGTCCTTCATTTCTTCACTTCATTTAGGAAATATTTTAGCACGTACCTGCAATATGCATCCAGCTATATTATATATTAGCTCCTATGGGATGAGAAGTTAGGTGGATAGGTTTCTCTCCCATTTTAACTGTGCTTTGTTGGGTCTGGTGTTCCGCAGGTAGCCTGTATTTATCAGGCTTACGCACAAACCTTCCTGCACTCTGGGAACAGACTGTGTAGGAACTCCAAGGGAGTAATACTGAGGGCGTTTCTCACTGAGGGAGTTTTCTGTGTTAGAGATTGTAGTTAGTGTTACATTTGGAATCACAATATTCCAGAGAGAGCCCAAAGGTCTCTGGTACTCTAACCTGACTCAAAAATCAGTGTGTAAATAGAAAAAGTTTATACAACAAAACTTGAAGATATATATGGCATTAACTACCTACCCCAGTAAACTGAAAATGTCAAATTGATCCACTGGCTTTACATGGTGGTTTTTCACAAAACCCAAGAACTGAGCACTGAACCGCAGAGTAGATGGATTGAAAAGTGGATCCCCAATCCAACCCAGTCTTCACCCCTGCTTCCCTGAGGTGCAACGAGGAGACTGAAAGGAGGCTGGGTGGTTAAAGCATAAACACAAGGGCCACGCTGCTCATTAGCTCTCAGGCAAACGCCAAGTTACTTCTGGCTTTATCCACTCACAGTGCTTACTCCAGTGGGCAAAGCCTAACTCACAAATAAGAGAGTTGCCAGTCACAGTTAGGTAATGCGTTGGCGCAGGGCACTTCCTGAGACAGATAATGGACACGTTGGCCCCTCCACCCCTGTGGCAGAGTGGACTCTGTGTTTGGTATTCACCCAAATGCACGACCATCTGACAGCTGTTTGGTGTTTCCTGTGAAATGGACTTGGGCCCTGGCCAGAGGCTAGTGGACAGATGTTCACAACACAAACCCGTCACACAATAGGCACTAATTGGTGCCCTCCTAATGATCCGAACAAATAAGGCAGGAATGGGCTGGATCTGCCGTGACCCTCTAGGGGCCCACACCCACCTTTCCCAGCTTGTGCACAAGGCTTTGTTGGGAAACCCAGCTCTCTCCAGCCTCAGGGATTTGGGGTTCCTGGACCCAGTGACATAATACCTCCACAGGGATAGTCAGTGTCTGCTTTGTGTGTATGGAGGCCTGTACTTAGAATCCAAACCTTTCTAGAAAGTGGGCAGATCAGGTTGTTTAGACTACATCACCAAGGCAAGTCTTAAGGGTGGAAAATTTTCTCCACAAATTTGGTTTCTGTGCAGTAGTTTTTGATACTTTACAAAAATTATTACCTTCATGGGAATCCTCAAACAGAATGTGTGCGCTCACGCGTCTGGTTTACCTGGTTAGCTGTGGCGTAATTTTGTTCAAATGTTTTGGATAAAATGGTTTTTAAAAAACTAAGTTAGTTGAAAGTGAGTATTTCAGGGTCAAACTGGTTTGACAATGCCTCATTCATAATTAGGTGGAGTTGTTCCTACTTGTACAGACTACAATTAACTGTCTTTGATTTCAACAGTTCAACTGTCTTTTAAGTGCCTGGGGCCCTTTTTGAATAGGAATTCTCCACTCTCTTCTCTCCATTTTGCAAGTTGGGAACAAACTAATTCCTGGCTTGTTAATAACAGAATGTTACCTATCTTGAGACTGACAAATAATTCTTTATATAAGGCAGGATGTGGTGGTGCAGTGAAGAATCCGCCTGCCAATGTAGGAGACGTATTGGATCCCTGGGTCGGAAACATACCCTGGAAAAGGAAATGGCAACCCACTCCAGTATGCTTGCCTGGGAAATCCCATGGACAGAGCAGCCTGGTGGGCTACAGTCCACGGGGTCGCAAAGGGTTGGACATGACTGAGCGCATCAAGGAGGAGGCAGGATGTAGTTTTATAATAAGCGATTTAGAACATCTTTTTCTGATGTTACTGTTCATTGCTTGTTTTCCCTGGATTCAGATTGTATACCGATGAGTACTCAGAATAGAGACCCTCCTTAACTGTTGAAACTCGGTAGCCCACTCCCTACACATTAAAGCCTTCTTTCCCCTACCCTTTTCCAGAACTAAAGATCTAAGAAAGACTCATCCTTCACCCAGATCTTTCTAAAGTATACCCTATACTAACCCAGCTAAAGAGGCTGGGCTATTCTGCTAGTCCTTTCTATAGCTGCCTATTATATATATATATATGTGTATATATATATATATATATATATATAGAGAGAGAGAGAGAGAGAGACTGTCTATTTTATATATATATATATATAGAGAGAGAGAGAGAGAGAGAGAGAGAGCTTGGTTGAGTGTGGGAAAATATCTTATTATTGTATTCATCCTGGTTGAAATTCTCTAGTTTTCTTCCTCTAACATCTTATCCTCCGGATTGCTCTGGACCAAAACTACACTCCCTTCCTTTCCATTCTTTAGCATAGCTCCTGCTCCCTTGAATGAAAGGCAGCTCGAATGAAGCAGCTAGCATGTGCCCAGCAACCGGTGCTGGGTCCTGTGGAGCCCATTGTCTGCCCCCAGTACTGTGGAGCCAAATCTCATTTGATAGCACAGTGTGTTCTAGGAATTCCACTTCATCAGTACAACAGACCTTCTCTAATGCTTGCCTCTTTTCCCCATTTGCCACTGTCACCGGCAGCGCCACACAGCCCCGAGGCCGACAGTTATAATTCACTTCTCTCCAAGGCTCCGCTCACCCTCGTTGGCAGGGGACCACGAGGCACCAGCTGCCATATTCAGCAGACGCTAATGACCCCGAGTGTGATCAGCTACAGCAGTCGACGTGGTGGTGCATTTAAGATTTAATCCCTTTGAGGGACTGAACTTGGAGTTCAGAGGTGGTCTCCCTATAGTGGTTACCCGGAGGTTCATAAGAAATCTGGCTAAACTTACAGTTGGATTTTCAAGTGCTTAATGGTCAATGAGGTGGCTGGCTGTGTGTTTAAATTGAACATATTTAAAAAAAAGTCTTCCCAATACAGTCACAAAAAAATGAGCCTGATACACAGTTGCATAATGTGTTATTTGAATGTACTGTATGCATTTATAATCTACAGTTTTCAAAGCAGTTTGCAAACTCATAATATTGTCCTCATTTTCCCAGTGGAGATGTGTCCTTTGGTGCCTCACAAGGATTCTTGGGAAGAAGGGATGCTCTTGAGAGTCCACTCCCCCTGCATCCTCGTCTGCCAGGAAAAGGCTCTCCTCCTGGAGACAGGGTCTCCCTAATTTCTTATTTATCCCTACATCCTATCCACATACAATTTCACCCTTTCAACTTTCTAGTGGATTTTGGCAAGGAATACACTGGATGAAAATGTTTTCATTTTTGTCACCTCTGGCAGCATATCGTACCACTTATGAAATAATTTTCTATTGGATGTATAAAACTGCCCTTTTAATAACACTACCTGGGGACTTTTCTGGTGGTGTGGTGGATAAAACTCCACACTCCCAACCCAGGGAGCCCAGGTTTGATCCCTCTCCAGGGTACTAGATCCCAGGTACTAGATGCCTTAACAAAGATTGAAGAGCCCATGTGTCACACCTAAAACCTGGCATAGCCAAATAAATAAATACTTTTAAAAATAACACTTGCTGTAAGTAAGCGTGCGTATAAGCGGTTATCTGCCACTGATAGAAAAGCCTTTGAGAGGGGATGGGAGCTGCACCTGAATGACAGGCACAAATGCCCCCTCCCATCAGCGCCGAGTGCTAAGTCGCTTCAGTCGTGTCCAACTCTTTGTGACCCTATGGACTGTAGCCTACCAACTTCCTCTGTCCATGGGGAGTTTCTAGACAAGCATACTGGAGCAGGTTGCCATTTTCTTCTCCAGGGGATATTCCCGACCCAGGGATCGAACCCGGATCTCTCATGCCTCCTGCGTTGGCAGACGGGTTCTTTACCACTATCACCACCTGCGAAGCCCAGACCCACCAAAAACGGAGACCAGCTCACTTTCTCACCTTCCACCTCCTCAGGAGCTTACCTGACTTGCTCCAGGGCCCTAAGCAACTGAGCTGAGAGATGGGGAAGAGCACCATCCTAACAAGCCCAGCCTGGGAGCATTTCACTTCGTACCAAGTCAGTAATGGGCCCAGACAATGACCCAGTAGTTAGTGCAAGGCTGTCAATGCTCTTTTACATCCGCCATCTCACTGACTCTCACAATACTGTATGGCACTTGTCTTTGCCTTGGTTTGGAAAAAGAGAAGAAATCTTCTCCTCTTGAATAAAAAGACAGTCCATGTAACGTTAGATGTGCTTATTGTTTGGTCCAACTCTTCTGCTTTGTAATCTTCAGCTTGGCAAAGTGAAACATGTTGAAAGGGATGGTTGGCTACAGAATCCTTTTTTAAACAGAAATGTGAACATCAGAGGAAACCTGGGGCCGGGACTACAGTTATTTGACACGTTCCGGGAAATTTTCAAGAGTAGGAACAAAGACCGTGGCTCTCCCCGAGGTGCTCTCCAGGTTAATCGGTGATTCTCGGACGGTTGCCAGTGACGTGCAGTGGGTGGTGGCGACCTGCCTGTTTTCCTGTCATTACTTTTTTATCAGTTTCATGCGGATCACTGAGTCAGGCTCCACGGACAGGATCCTGTGACGGACTCTACGGAGAGTCCTCGTGGCAAACATCAGGCAGGGGTTTTTAAAGCCCTGTGTGAGCTGTCAGAAAGCTGATGGCTCCTGATACTTTGTCAATTCAGACATTCTAATTCCTTAGAGGGATTATTGATGTTGTTGTAGCATGTCTCCATTTAATTGCGAAGAGGAAGCTGCTAGAGCAAGCTTGCTCTGATTACATCCTCCAAGATACCTATTCTACCTGAATCCAAGAACCAGGTCAGAACTTAGGGCTGGGTGGGAGGGAAATGACTTTAGCCAAAAAGCATGTGCTGGAGAGAAGAGAGGCATTATGTCAGTGATCACTGGCAGAGAGGCTGGAGCTTGGGTACAGAGTCAAAGTTCATCACTCACTGAGCTGTGTGACCTCAGAAAAAAATCTCAGCCTCCCTGTGCCTCAGTTCACTCCTCTGTATAATGGAATACTAATGGTGTCTGCTTCAGGGTTACTCTGAGGATTAAATGAGTCAATATGTGTAAATTGCCTTAAGGGTGGATTATATCCTAAGCAGTGAAAGTGAAAGTTGTTCAGTTGTGTCCGACTCTTGTGGCTCCATGGACTATACAATCCATGGAACTCTCCAGGCCAGAATACTAGAGTGGGTAGCCTTTCCCTTCTCCAGGGATCTTCCCAAGTAGATAAGTGGTTTTTCGGGTTTGTTTTTTGTTTGTTTGTTTTTGGTTTTTTTGCTATTTTTACATCACCACTCGCCCAAATCTTGTTTATATAAGCATACTGATGAGGCATAAGCTACAAAGAGTGTGTGTGTGTATTCTGTATCACATTCACACGCGCTGTAGAATGGGATATAGAATTGAATTGACACAAATGGCAACATGAGCAAGTTTGCCCTTTCTGGCCTGGCCGACCTCATCTGCTTTAACACCTTCCCTGCCACTCCAGTACTCTTGCCTGTCAAATCCCATGGACAGAGGAGCCTGGTGGGCTGCAGTCCATGGGGTTGCTAAGAGTCGAACATGACTGAGTGACTTCACTTTCACTTTTCATTTTCATGCATTGGAGAAGAAAATGGCAACCCACTCCAGTGTTCTTGCCTGGAGAATCCCAGGGACGGGGAGCCTGGTGGGCTGCCGTCTGTGGGGTCGCACAGAGTCGGACATGACTGAGGTGACTAAGCAGCAGCAGCAGCTGCACCCAAAGTCCCTGCTCCATCACTCCCTCCCCTCCCTCCCTTCCTCCTTCAGATTCTTTCACCCACATTCTCCTCGGTCATGCTTTGTCTCTCATCTGAGTGACATTTTATGAACTCCATCAAGCCACTCAACTTTGAGGTCCCTGAGAACAGAGATTATACCCTAATCATTTTTGCCTTCAGTTACTTGTTGAATGAGCTAACCAATGCTAATATTTTAAATACTAAGCTAACCTGAGACCTCTTTTGATGATACTGGATAGCTGACCTTAAAGGTGAGAATTTTAGGCATGACATTTTTTGGGAAACTAGGTTGCCAAAGACCTACCTACCTAACCAGGGTGAAGGCCTGGGGAGCAACAGGAATCAAATGTCCCTCAGATGTTTGTGAGGATCTGCCTGTTTGGGGAGCCTTGGTTTAGTGAACTGTTCTAAGAATAATGTTCCTTGTGGTGTAAGAGGATTAGAGTCAAACTTCCTTCCCAGGGTTTGCTGCAGATGTCATATCTGTGTTTACACAGGGTGAAGTCCCTGGTAAACTTAAGGCACTCTTCTTACTGTTAGATTCTGAGTCCCTGGGAGCTGTGATGGTGCTCGGGCCACAGGGCCCAGAAATGTCTGCTAGGCACACTGACACACCGGCCCTTCAAAGGCTGGTCATTGGAGAGAATCCTTTGCTTTCGCTATAATTCAGTAAACCCACTTAAAGCCAAGATTTCAAGCCCATGGAGCCGGACATGGGGTTCTGTGGATCATTGATATTGTTAACATTAGCACTTTTTAGAGTATCATTTCACAGAGCTGGTTTCAAATTCAAGAACTAAATGGTAGAGTAACGGTGTCAGATAACCTCAGAGGGGATCATTCTCTTGGTAGTCTCTCCTTTCTTAAAAATAATTCAGACACTGCTGACGGCATGAAATTTGTGACTAACCTTCAGTAGGTGCATTTGTTTTGCTTTTAAAACAGTTAAAGTAGCTTAGAAGTAGTCACAGAAGGAAATATCAGGACATTAATTACCTGAAATAACTGAGGGGTATTTATTTATAAGAACATCTCTATTTAAAAATGCCTTAAAAAAATAAACTGTTAACCATGGACCCCTTTCTATACAAACCCTAAAGAGAGAGGTTCCTTATTGTCTATCTGTACAAAGCTAAGATCCATCACTGAGTTAAACATGATCATAAAATGCCTGTTGAGAATGCTTATGACTGTCTACGGCCATACCACCCTGAATGCACCTGATCTTGTCTGGTATTGGAAGCTAAGCAGGGTTGGGCCTGGTTATTATGGATGGGAGAAGACCCATGACCAAGGAGCCCAGTCACAACCAAGTGACCTTGAATGTTTGCTCTCACCAAAGGTAGTGGCAGTGACCTTTGGCAAGAAGTATTTGTGATAATGTATGAATATTGGTTAAGAGTTCTGGTTATTGTGTGTACACTTTTATATGCTCTGAAAATTTATAATTTACACACGGTATAAGTGACATGAGGGAAAACTCACTTGCCCACTCTACATAAATGGCACATCCCGTTTGTCAGCAGAAGAGATTCTGTGAACAAGAATTGGAGTGCCTCATGGAAAGTGAAGTGAAGAGAAAGTCGTTCAGTCGTGTCCAGCTCTTTGAGACCCCATGGACTATGCAGTCCATGGAATTCTCCAGGCCAGAATACTGGAGTGGGTAGCCTTTCCCTTCTCCAGAGGATCTTCCCAACCCAGGAATCGAACCGGGGTCTCCTGCATTGCAGGCAGATTATCAACTGAGCTCTCAGAGAAACCCTTGGGAGTATAATTTATCACTTATTATAAATAAAAATCATTTTTATTTCCTGTCTCCAGTTTCCATCTCTTTACATTTTATTTCTCTGGTCAATGTTGGCAGAGGTAACAAGAAAATTAACCTCTCTAGCCCTCGATGAGAGGGTAAGCAAAATGGGTCACAGGGGGTTCCAGCTGGAGCCCTGCTGGGTCAGCTGCCCATCCTTATCCTCTCCTCTGAATGTCACAAGGGCTTCACAGTAGTCTGGGATCCTCTGGGAAATACACATAATCACCAAGATCCTTCTGCTTCTTATCTCTGTCCAGGCTTTAGCCTGAATCGTGTTCTAGTATCTGAAATCTCCATATGCTGTGGGATGGTGCAAAACAGAATGTATCCTATCATTAACACTAACCTCTTGGACTCCAAGGGAAACTTTTATTTCTTGATATAGTCCTCAAATAGAGGCTTATAAAGTATCCTCTTACTAGGCCCTTATATTAAGGGAATACAGCATGTGATTTCCCCCTCCTAATTTTCAGAGACATTTAAGAGATGATTTATCAGGTCTATTTTCTTATTTGCTTATAATGACTTTTAATTGTATTTTTAGTTGATTCATCAAGAGCTTGAAAAGTGCTTATTTGGTCTTCCCATCAGTTCTGAGAGCCTTTAAATTCATGGTTTACAATACTGTATCTATAAGATAATGCTTTAGTTATTGTACATGTTTTTCTAGAAGTAAGAACTGCCAACAGAAAATGCCAGCCCTGTCCCATTATTCCCTTCATTTTCAAGACAGCATTCATGTAAGAACAGAGCTTTAAATTGTTTTGGATAGTGACAAAAACCCGTTTGGTTTTGAACCATGGATCACAGAATGGAACTGTGCAGAGCCGTACTGTCTTAAGGTGAACTGAAGCTGTATAAGCAAAGAGAGTAGAATTGCCTTTGTATAGCGTCTGTTGACTTGGTAAAATCTGTGAACAAGCCTATTTGTTCCTTCGCCTCAGTTTTCCATGGAAAGGGGGATTTTTTGGAATCTTAAAACCCTTTATTTGGCTGAAGAAGCTGTATTAATGAAAAATGTATTATTTAAGCATAGCAGTAGCTTTTGGATAGCGTGTGTGTGTGTGTGTGTGTGTGTGTGTGTGTGTGTGTGTTTCAGACGTGTCCGACTCTTTGTGACCCCATGGACTGTAGCCCACCAGGCTCCTCTGTCCATGGGATTATCCAAGCAAGAATACTGGAATGGGTTGCCATTTCCTAGTCCAGGGGATCTTCTCAATCCAGGGATTGAATCCACGTCTCCTATACCTCCTGCTTTGGCAGGCAGATTCTTTACCACTGCACCATCTGTATATACCATTATGTCTCTAGATTAAATTGAACAAAATGTAAAATAGATAGTAGGAGGCCGGCCATCAGAAAAACCTAGAGATGTATTAGGAGCTGTGTTAACCCTCCAGAACCCATTTTCAAAGCAGTCTGTGTTAGAATGACACACATAGTTTCTGCCCTGCATGGCAGGAGCTTGAAACTTTCTCCACACACCACCCCAAAGGAAGTTTTCTGCTCCAGTGTGACAACAAGTGTGATATTTACTGAAACACCCCAGGAGCCTTGAGAGCCACTGTTGAGCTGACCTGGACATGGCAGCTCTGTAGGCACCATAGGGAGTGAGCCAGTCCTCCTTGGAAGCAAGGTCCTTAAATCAAATTTCAAGCATGAAAAAGAAAGAAAGAAAAGAAAGTTGTCAAGACGGGGCGAAGGCTTCATAACTGGCTCTCACTGTTCTGTAGTGCCCAGCTGTGCTGATGCCCACAGAGCTTTGGGGCCAATTCAAGACTAGTCAGCCACCAGCTAGACAGTTAAGTCCAGGGCTGCCAGACATCCCTGCCTGCAGGTGTAAATGTAAGTGATAGGGTGAGACGGTCTTACACAATAACTACGATAGCCATGGGGCCAGAGTCTTCCAGCACAAAAGGTATGTATGTCCAGGGGGAAAGTTTAGCCCTTTTGGAGATGGCATTGATCTGTAGCCCCTAAAAGTGCTTTTCACTTCTCCCAAAGAATAGCGTATGTATTGCAAGGTTCTGGGTGGAATACACCTTAATTAATAGCATTGAATCATGTTCCCTCCTTGTTTGCAGAATGCTTTACATTCATGGTATTGACTCAAGGGATCATTCGGCTCCTTTTACTAAATATCAGATGTATAGGCATTTACATCACTGGATTTTCTTCTGTGGTTTAGATCCAAAGACATTAGTCAGTCTGAATGCTTGCTTCTTGGTACTCCTGTTATGAATAAAAGCTTCTGTTACAGAGGCTTCATCAAGAGATAAAACAAACGCCTTTTCTTAATCAGCATATGACTTAACAGAATACTACTCAAATAGTTCAATAATGAGAAAAAAATAAATGCTTTTAAAACTTTTTACCTTAAGAATATATAAAAACCACTTATTTCTGATAACACATTCCAGATTGGCTGGTGTTTGAGGAGTTAATTCCTAAGTGTTTGAATATTGAAAAATATTCAAACCTTCATGTTTGAATATTGAAAAATAAACAAACATAAATGGAGTGTGAATATATTTAGAGGGTTTAGCACCTTGGATTCCTTGACTGGGGGTCCAACTGGGATGACCAAAAGGAAAAGGATCAAAGTAAATATTTCCAGAAAATTGAATGTGAGGTTTTTCAGCCATATCAGGGCTCTACCTCGCTAGGATATTTGGTACACATGTCCATTTCTTTAATGCCAGTGGAATAAAAGGATCGTTTTTTTTTTTTTAAGCTAATAGTTTCTTTTTTTTCCAAAATCCTTTTCAATATCTTTATAGAGTAGCAGGAAAAACTGATGCAGAGGCAGCAAACAGGATGACTTAATGGAAATCAGGCAACAAGCCTAAGGAAAAAAGTAGGTTTGGAACTGAAAATAAATTGAACACATAACACCTCTCCATTCTGTTCCCTTTTCTTTTTGTTTTTCATGAGAATCTATATTTATGGAAAAGTCAGCTGGTTGCTTATCAAGTTGAAGCTTGTGTTTGTTCAGACTAGTGATAATGAGCAATGAAAAGAGGTAGGCATGGCTAACACGCAGGGAGATGACATCAGGGAAAATGGGTCCACTCGGGATGTGAGTTTTGAAAGCTCTTTAATTCTCCCTTGTGCTGTGATAGCCACTGGAAGAGGTTAGGATAAGAATCTGTGTAATAGGGTAAGGATCTTTGTAATTGGATGGGGGCTTCCCAGGCAGTCTGGATAGTCTTCTGGCTGCAGGCAAGAACTATCAGTCATCATCTACTTCCAGCCCTCTGATCCAGTTGACAGGTGACCTATAGCCTTGCTCCTGGAAGTGTGGCCAAGAGACCAGCAGAAGTAGCATCACCTGCAAGCTTATCAGAACTTCAGGTGTCCAGGCCTCTCTACCCCACCCTCACCCCTGGCCATACTGTCTGGAGAGGATTCTGCACTGTAACAGAGGCACTCAATGATGTTTCAGAGCTACTGACCTAAAGGATATGTGGACAAGAGATATGAGGACACAGTGGGATGTGGGGTGCAAAAATGGGGGTCTTAGAAAAGGGAGGAACAGTTTTAGCTCGCCAGCTAACTACATTGTAGGGATATGATGATATTTATTGGTAATATATATCTTTCAGGATATAAAGCAGAGTGCCTTGAGGAAGTTGTTAACTTGGACTTTGACGTACTGTACCCGTGGAGTCATGACGGCCCAGTATTTGTCTAATAGCCCCAAGGCCACATGGGCAAATAGAAGTGAGGTCAAAGCAGGGGATGATAAGAAGAGTGATGCTAATCTCCATGATCTTTAGGATTATGGCTGTTATTAGGTTTCAGAGCTTTGACTCTAAGAAACAAGACTTCCTCCTTGGTTTCTAGCAAGTACGTATTACTGAAATGACTTATTATTTTATTAAAACTTCCTGCCTCCAAAATGCTTTCCAGCCCTTCAAAGACAGTCTTCATCATCCTGATAACCTCGCTGGGTAACTCAGCACTGTGTTCCCTGATCCTAAGTCAAATGAGGATTTCTGCCATCACTTCCACAGTTTTGCTGGACAGAGGAACCAGATGAGGCTGTGAAGATGTCAGGAGAAAGCGATGCCCCTCTTTAGAGCAGTCTGCCCCCACATCTGAATAGCCTCTTCACATCCACGTGGAGAGACGAGATCAGACCTTCTCTCTTACCTTCCCACTCTGGGCCACCATTTTCCAGAGCAATCAAGTGATGAGGTGGTATGTGAATACACCTCTTAAACAGCTTCCTGTAACAGTGGAGGGTGAGGCTGCAGATAAACGCTTGCCACTTCACCTTGTATGTCAACGTCTAAAAGCAATAAATACAGCACTCGAGAAATATTGACTAGAAATGACGATATCACAGATCTATTGTTTGGTCCTTGCAACATTTTGATGTAATTATCTCAGTCCTGTTTGGCAGGCAGAATCCATTCTGAGAGTCACAGGAGGCCTCTGCAGAGAGGTACACAAGGAGACTGTACATAGCGGCCGTGCCCTGGTGCTGCCTGGCCCCGAGTTCAGCAAGGTGATTCCTCAGTGAGCTCACGAGCAAACTCTGAAAAGAAAGGGCCACCCCTAGTGACAAAGGTTGGAAGAAATGCCTTCAACAGTAATAAACCAGAAGTGTAAACATGTTGCTGGAGGAAGGACTAAAGTCTATTCCCAGCTTTTCCAATAGACAGATCATTTCTTGGAAACACTAGGGACGAAAGAAAATTCGCTTTTTCTCCCCTTCTCTACCAAGGTTCATTTACTCTGCATGATAAATTCAGCAGAGGATACTGACTGCCACATCATCAAAGACTGACCAAATGGATTTCAGGAGCTGCCCGAAACGTTAAAGAGTTTCATGACAAGAGAAGGAGAAGTGAGAATCTATGAAGTTTACTACACATGGGAAAAGCATTAGTTGGGTATGGATCTGACCACCCTGGAGACCCCACCAGGAGTGTGGATGCTTAACCGCATCATCTACACACATCTGTTCACTCTATCGTAAGGCCCCATTTCCTTTTTCTTCTTCCAGCCTAAACTCATGTCAGTAGTGGGGACAGCATCTCTGCTGGCTAGTCTGGGTGTGACAGCCCTGGGAAGGCAGCAAGCTAGTTGGATTGTAAACCTTTGGAGAAGACCAAAAGTTACCACATGTTGGCCAGTCTTGACCACTCAGAATTAGGAAATGAAATTCTTAGTCTTATTTAAAAGGTTAGTAAGTCCAGAGGTTAAGGAGAAGCTTTGTTTTTAGATTAGTGGGTAATGTTATATATAGTATTCTATAGTAGAGCCCGTGAGGGTTCAAGAGTAATGAGAATTACTCTAGGAAGAAAGATGTATTTTCAGCAGAAGGTAGGTCAAGAGTAAAACAAGACTGAGACCCATCTCCAATTGCAAAGATGATCTCAGAAGAGGTGAAAGGGGTTCCGAATGGGAGAGAACCTCTCCTGACCTGGGTCACCTGGTCCTTGGGCTCCATGTGTGGAAGGGCACAGGGGGAGAAGGGTCCCACCAAACCAAGGGAACTTGTAAGGACTTTCTAAAAACATGAATTAAAATGTAACTAGTTATGAAATACAAAGGCTGTACTTCTGTGGCTTAAGTGAACTCAGGTATAGTCATAACCGAAAAACCAATCACAACCCCTAATAGTTGCAAAATGAAATTGACATCATCTTGAAAGGAAAAAGCTAGTATTTTCAGAGCTTAGGTGGGGAAAAACCTTCATCTTCATGATATGTTGCCTGGGCTTTGTGACTATTCAAATAGACCAACATTTACAGAATCTCAGTGTTATAAGTGGAAAATGATGCTATCTCTGACAGGACAAAAAAAAGTCAGGGAAATGTTTCAAGTGGTGCTGAAGCCGCAGGCTCTGGAATGAAGGAAGCGGTTTCCAGCCTAAAGGAGTGAAGAGATGGAGAAGTGAACGAAGCAGAACCGAGCAGAAGAGGCTCTGACGCCCTCACTTCCTTGCTCCTGGGATAGTTCAGCCAGACGCTTCCTGTTTCTCCAAGCATGACGCAGGAATCAAGTACCCTCCCAGCAGCAGGGACAGAATTTTCAGAAAACATGGGGAAGAAATAGAGTGGGCAAACCCCCATGCATTTCCCAAGATACAACATGTGTTTCTACATGGGAGAAATTGGATAAGAAAGCATCTTGAAAAAGTTAAAAGTTTCTTCTGCCCTAGATATCCATTCATGTATAAGATGTTACCAAGTTCCTCTGACTACTAAATAGCATTTGAACTTACAATGACAACAATGTGAGCTTGGTACTGACAGGAGGAACTTGTGTGGGTTTAGCATAGGATCCAGAGAAGGTAATGGCACCCCACTCCAGTACTTTTGCCTGGAAAATCCCATGGACGGAGGAGCCTGGTAGGCTGCAGTCCATGGGGTCGTTAAGAGTTGGATACGACTGAGCGACTTCACTTTCACTTTTCACTTTCATGCATTGGAGAAGGAAATGGCAACCCACTCCAGTGTTCTTGCCTGGAGAATCCCAGGGACGGGGAGCCTGGTGGGCTGCTGTCTATGGGGGTCTCACAAGAGTCGGACATGACTGAAGTGACTTAGCAGCAGCAGCATAGGATCACACACAGTAATTTATCCTTTATTTAGTTACGTTAGTCCAGGTTTGCTACCTTTTAAGAATACCACTTTCAAATGTCCTGGAATACTAGTTATCACTTAAAATATATATATATATAATAATAATTTTGGTGACTATACCTTCCCCCTCCCCTCCACACAATAATCACAGTAGGACTTCTGAAAACAAACACAAGTTTAGATCAAAGACCTGCAGGATGAATTTGGATTCTTATTCTGAATATGTAACACGCACTAGACACAGTGATCATCACTAGTTAGCATTCTGTGTAGCCAGGCTGGCATGTGATTCAACTGTTTGTATGTTCGCTCCCCACCTGGGCCACCCATCGACACTGATCCACATGAAAGCTATCAAGCAACTGCAGCTTGAGAAAGACATGATCTCGATCTGCCCCAGTTAGAATCGGGGTGGGGGTTGGGGAGAGGTGGGCACAGCCACCTCCCCTCTAAGCCATTTTCATTGTCATCTTCCTATTAACGTGCTTATGAATTTTATTGTCTTGGGATGGATCAAGAGCTTTCAGTATTGTTAAAGGAAACTATTATTTACACAAGACTTTTTCCGGTCTGCTTTCTGTTGTGCAGAGATATACTGTCATCTAAATGCCAAAAGACGCTGATCTGAAGAATTTGTTGGCTGGTATGGGTGCCAGTCAGATGAGAATAAACTGTCAGGGAAGACACAAGTACAAGATGTTAACTTGGGCCAAGTTTGTTTTTCTCTCTCTCACTCTTGACATAGGTGTGTGACACACAACGTCAGTCTCTGAAACAGGAGGGATGTCTGATCACAAGCAAACAGGGACTCTTGGGACAAAACTCTAGTGTCCCCTCGTGCCCCACCCCCTTATCTTGCCATATCATGGTTCTGACAGTGAGAGATTAGCATGATCTGTGCCAAAGATGGAGGAATTCATTTCTTTTGCTTCAGGGAACAACAAGGGGCTAGCCTCTTCTAGTAGAAGTGGAACAGAGCCATAGCCAGACAGCAGGGGATCTTCGTGAACGCCTGCAGCAGGAGTTCATCCAGGGATGGAGGGCACAGGGCAGGAAATGGCCTCTGTGCTGCAGTGTGTGGTGATGACGTAGTCCAGTTTGGCCTGCACTTACCATAATAATTGTTCACTCACCTACTTTACAAGTGGTATTTGAACTGATGGTGAATCAAAAGAATGATAATGGATACTTTCCTCAATCAAAATAGAATATATGTATGTATGTGTATGTATATGTGTGTGTGTATGTATATGTGTGTGTGTATGTGTGGCAACCCACTCCAGTGTTCTCGCCTGGAGAATCCCAGGGACAGGGGAGCCTGGTGGGCTACAGTCCATGGGGTCGCACAGAGTCGGGCATGACTGAGCAATTAGCACACACACACAAAGCAATAAAACATCCTGCTAATGTGGCCTACCTGTATTTATCCCCATATGCCAACTCATATACTGCAAGGAGATCCAGCCAGTCCATTCTGAAGGAGATTAGCCCTGGGATTTCTTTGGAAGGAATGATGCTAAAGCTGAAACTCCAGTTTTTTGGCCACCTCATGCGAAGAGTTGACTCATTGGAAAAGACTCTGATGCTGGGAGGGATTGGGGGCAGGAGGAGAAGGGGACGACCAAGGATGAGATGGCTGGATGGCATCACGGACTGGATGAACGTGAGTCTGAGTGAACTCCAGGAGATGGTGATGGACAGGGAGGCCTGGCGTGCTGCGATTCATGGGGTCGCAAAGAGTCGGACACGACTGAGCGACTGAACTGAACTGAACTGAACTCATATACTTTTGTGTGTTTTTAAAAAATATCTTTCCTAATATTCTAAATATACTAAAATTTCCAAGAAGGTGAAAATATGACTACTGTTAATAATAGCAATAATCACTAACAACCAATATATTTTTCAGGCGTGCTATTTGTTCACGTAATCTGTACAGCACCCTTAAAGGTACTTGTGACTGTGATCCTGACTGTGATCCCCATTTTTAGTTAAATGAGTTGAGATTCTGAAGAGTAAAAGGATGTTTTCCTAGGTCATACAACAGGAAATCAGCAGTGCTAGGTGTCCAAGCCCAGAATGGACTGCTGGCAAAACCCATGATCTGGTCTCCACTGACTCAAACACCGTCTTACATGTGAGGCTTGTGGAAGTTTCTCTGTCACTTGTCACTGTGTTTGGGCAGGTCATTTAACCTCTCCAGAAGCCTGGTCCTCAGGAAGAAGGCTTCTTCCTGCAGCAGAGGTACTGGATTAGATGTTTTCTGTGGTTTTAGCTTCTATTTGTTACTGTTCAGTTGCTCAGTCGTGCCCAATTCTTTGCGACCTCATGAACTGCAGCACACTAGGCTTCCCTGTCCTTCACCATCTCCTGGAGTTTGCTCAAACTCATGTCCATTGAGTGATGCCATCCACCCATCTCATTCTCTGTTGTCCCCGTCTCCTCTTTCCCCTCGCTCTTTCCCAGCATCAGGGTCTTTTCCAGTGGGTTGGCTCTTCACATCAGATGGCCAGAGTATTACAGCTTCAGCGTCAGCATCAGTCCCTCCAGTGAACATTCAGGACTGATTTCCTTTAGGATTGACTAGTTTGATCTCCTTGCTGTCCAAGGGACTCTCATGAGTCTTCTTCAGCACCACAGTTCAAAAGCATCAATTCTTTGGCACTCAGCCTTCTTTATGGTCCAGCTCTCACATCCGTACATGACTACTATATATTCCATTACGGTACATAACTTCTATTACCATCTTACATAAGAAATGCACTTATTATGAACACAAGCTATAGTTTCCTATCAGTTGGTCTCTGAGTGAGCGTGTGTGTGTGTGTATGTCATTGTTGCCAAAAGATTTTCATCAAAAGCAAAGGAATCAACATCCCTACCTTCTAACTGCTGCTCAAGCTGCTTCTGGCTAGGTAGGTATTACAAATACTGGGCTGCTCTTACTATGGACTCGAATTTTTAGGAATACCTATTCTTTTTCACATATGCTAATACACTGTTTTGCCTCTCCTAATAGCCCATGAGTCTTGAACTTGGAGCCAGAAAAGTACTGCCTTTGTAAAGCACAAAAGAACACCAGTTTGGGTGTTTCTGGTTTTTTTTTTTTAATCACACAAGGCCTGAATAGAAAGCTCTTGAGCCATTCAGAGGCTGCTTGCATTGTACGGCTGCTTCTTGACTGCTGAGAATAGGGCCCCTGCTGACAGTGCGCTACCTGAAGACGACGCTGCTCAGGAGTTGCAGGACCTGGGATTTCTGCCAGGGTCCTCGGAACACAGAGGGCCTTTTTCTTGGTCCAGCCCCGATAAGCATCTTGCAGTTTGTTGCTGGTCATGGCCTGCCAGCCAGCATTTGTTTCACAATTTTATTGCCACCCTGTCTTCCCAAAGTGCTGACACTTGGGGACTTTTTCTTTCCTGTTTCGGTCCCACCTCCGTGAAATGTACAGCGAGACTTTGATTGGTCATAGTCCATGCCCAGTTAGCAATGCATCGCTGTGTGAACTGAGTTCCCAGGACTCGGCCTCCCTAGGACAATGTCTCTTTCTTCCCCCAAGCTGATGGTAAATATCTGGATGGCCTCATCTATTTAAAACCAGCCAAGCAGGCATTCTATTGCGGGGAGAGGATTCTTTTGTTTGTTTGTAAGTAAACAATGGGCCTGATCTTCCTTACTAAAATTAAATTACAATCGCTCTCAAAATAATACCAAAAAACAAATCTGATTGCAATAGTGGGGTGGAGGAAGAGGGAGGCAAATTTATGGTGTTGGTTGCTGTTCCCCCCTGCTGCCTACAGTGAGTTTTCTAAGTGATGATTCTGGAGAATTCTTTAATGCAGAGGAAATGACTGTGTTCCCTGCAGGTAGACAGGGCTGAGTGAACTCAAAGCCAGACAGGCATCTTTATTTGAAATCATTTCCTTTGGGATATAAAGGATTGAGTTAATTGAGTTATTTAGTGTCAGCATTTCATTTTTAAATAGTATTTTTAGTGCCTAAAAACTAAAGGGCTATGCAAAATGATTACCGTATCTTCTTATTTTTGAATGATGCAGAAGTCCCCTGCTGTCAGGAGTCTCTGTGTAGTAAAATCCAGACTGGAGAACAATCAAGGGAGTGGGTGTAACCTGTTTCACGAAATCATTATAGGAGGAGTCTTCAGCAGTTCTGCTCCCATAGCTACAACATGACTTTTTAAAAAGCTGAACAATCGTTGAAAGGTGCTACGTACATATTTCCCACTTCTGCTTCAGCTCAGCATCAGCCCCACACTTTAGAGTGAATGGGCCCCTTGAACCTAGTAGGATATCAGTAAGCACAGTGATGCTTTATGACTCCAGCTGAGCCCCAGCTGACAGGCTGCTCTCATCAGCTCCTGGTTTACATTCCCATCTAATACCCGAACCATCATCGATCCAATTACCTGTGTTTCTGATTGGATACAAAGTCAGGATAACCGAGATATGACCTGGATCACAGTTTCACCTTGTTCAGAATCCAGTGATCACGTGCCTACCACGAAACTCCTGCTGCTCACTCATATGTGCTCACAACAGCATCCTACTGCCACGGGCTTTTGCTCATCACTGCAGTTTCTATTCATCTCCACCCAGATCCTTCCTGTCCTGCCCCTCTAACCATCACAAAGCCAACTTTGCATTTGTGCAGACTTGCAGTTCTGCACCCCCAGCTACCCAGCTTCCTTGTTTCCTGACAAGGTCAAGACCTTATTACTTGTTCTGACTTTAGCCTCCCTGCCCCTCCCACCCCCAACCTCCTGTGCTCACAGCCATCCTGCCACCGAGTTGCCCTTCTTCCTTCTTCAGGCCACCCTAGTCCCTGCTCTTGACACAATGTCTGTGCTTTTCTTTGGACTCTCATCTCCTTATAACAGTACATGTGTTTATATGATGCTGAGTGCTTTTGCCCTCCTGGCTGTGTGGCCTGATTTGTTGTTGTTTAGTCACTAAGTCATGTCCAGCTCTTTGTGACCCACGGTCTGTAGCCCGACACACTCCTCTGTCCGTGGGGTTTCCCAGGCAAGAATACTGGAGTAGGTTGCCATTTCCTTCTTCAGAGTGTCTTCCCAAACCCAAGTATCAAACCTAGGTCTCCTGCATTGGCAGGTGGGTCCTTTATTATTGAACCACCATGGAAACCCCCTGGCTTGATTTACCTACAGGTAAATATGAGCAAGGCAATTTCAAGGCTAGAAAGCTGAAAAGGTGAATTTCTTCAGTTGCTCTTCATGGAGTTATATCTCTGGTTAGGTTTCAGTAATCTTCTAAACAGGCCCTTTTTTGTAAGAGTAGAAAGTATCTGCTCATTCAGTAACTACATGCCCAGCACAAGCTCAGCACTGGGTGTCAAGTGGTAAATGAAAAGATCGTGATCTGCGGATTTAGGAGCTCACAGCCTAGTGGCCACAAAAGATGAACCTAACCAGTGAGCAAGTGAGTTCACTGCCTATGACTGCCTGTGGTCAGCAGCGTGAAGGGAAAGAAGGGGGTTCCATGAAAAGATCAAGGTGATAAGGAGGGGGTGTCGGGAACCCACATAGATGGTTTGGTCACAGAAGTCTTGAAGGAGGTAGCATTGGAACAAAGACCTGGAAGAGAAGGAGCAAGCCAGGGGAGATAGAAGGATGAGCTCTCCAGGTTGACAGAACCACAGGTAAAAACAGCGCCATGCAAGAAGGAGCTCTAGGATATGGCTTGACTGGAATGTGTTGAAGGAGGGAGCAGGGCTCCTAGGAGCTGAGTGTGCAGGTCTGTGGGTTCAGGAAGTCTGTATTTTGTTCCAAGTGCAATGGAAGCAGTGAAGGGGGTGATGAGAAACCTGACTCGTACTCCATACCCCATCGGCAGAAAGAAGGTGGCTGCAGAGGTGGAGAGGAGGGAAGAAATTCTAGCTGTGTAGAAGAATCAGCAAGGCTGGCAGAGACAGAGCCACTAGATTCCAGAGTTAGTCTCTGATGGCCTTTGCGAGGGCAGCTTTGGTGTAGTTCCAGGTAGGAGGACACATACCTCTGTGAGTGATGGAGGCTGGGATGTTTACAGGCGGGTCAGAGCTGTACTCACCCTGGTAAGGGGTCTGGCAACAAAGGTTAAGGCCTTCAAGGGAAGGGCAGAGGGAGAGAAAGGTTTGTTTGGAGTAGGGAGACAGGAGTGCCCTTGGGCATGTCAGTGGGTTGGGAGAGGCGAAACTTCCAGAGAAAGGGCAAAGAGATGGCAGCCTCCTTGGGGAGGGTGGAGAGAATGAATCCGGAACAGGGGCGGGCAAGTCTTGAAGCAAGTGGAGACTGAAAAGAGGGAAGCTTGGAGGTGTGTGAGGAAGGGAAGAGAGAGCCAATGGCCACTTGGCCTTGGTTTTATGCCCCCAGTAGCAAGCGGGAGGATTGAAGCTGAAGCTCTAATCTTTGGCTACCTGATGTGAAGAGCCAACTCATTGGAAAAGACCCTGATGCTGGAAAAGATTGAAGGCAGGAGAAGAAGGGGGTAACAGAGGATGAGATGGCTTGACAGCATCACCAACTCAGTGGACATGAATTTGAGCAAATTCCAGGAGATGGTGAAGGACAGGGAAGCCTGGTGTGCTGCAGTTCATGGGATCACAGTCAGACACAACTTAGCGACTGAACAACAAAACAAAGGAAGTAGGGCCTCCACCTAGACAGGGGAAGAGGGTCGGAAGGGTCTGGAATCCTGACTGCCTCGCCAGTCCAGAGAGGGGCAGCTTTCGAGCAAGAGAAAGAACTGGAGAGCACAGAGCAGCATTGCTAAATGTGTTTCGCAGCCGCTGCAAACAGCTATGTACAATTTTTCTCCGGCAGTATTGCTTCACTCCAGAGAAAAGCAGCTGATGTTCTTTGGAAAGATTTTCAATAACAAGGGCTTTCTAAATAACTTTCAGCTTAACCAGGAAATCATTCAACCAGCACTGCCCCCCCACTCCCCCAAGTATTCCAGTTAGTCAAAGTTTCACTGAGACATGTCAGCATTGAAAAATGCAGAAGGCATCTAAGTAGGAACTGACTGAAAAGGCGTCAGAAATCACAGAGCTACAATGGCCAGGCTCTTTAAAGGCTAGCCGTTTCAAACCTGCCATCCCCAACGCATACAGGCACCACAGGTTCAAAAGAGGAAAAAGAAAAGAAAGAAATCCACAGCTCAGGGTAGAAAGACTGTCCGTTCAGAGTATTTCAAGACACGTGTGTTTATTTTGTGGACCGAGCATTCTGCAATATTAACTTCAGAATTAACCACCAGCTCTGCACAGTCTGCATGAACAGTCAGAGGGATTCAGATGGCCAAAAGGTTACTAAGTAGGTGTGACACAGGATTTATCTAAAAACAGTCCCGTCAAAATGTGCAGCGTGCAGACTGGAGCCCAGTTAAGGTGTGCCAGTGAGCTGTTGGCAGAGGGCAAGGAGAAACCTGATCCTGCACTTTGTAAATTATAAACTGTTTACACTTGTCATCTCTGTCTGAGACACTTTAACAATTGGCTTATGTGTGACAAAGCGTGCCGAGCCAGCGGCGTCAGAGTAACCGCATCCCAGGGCATTCTGAGTGACGTCCGCCGGAGCTTGGGGGAAGATCACCAGGCGCCGTGATGTGGCAGGGGAGATGACCTTTACCACCAGGCTGTGGGTGCCTTTAGGACAGTAACACTGCAAATGTCTCCAGGGGCAAAGCAGGGCTTTTCCACAGGCTGACTGGGCCAGGCGTGCAGGTATACCATTCTGAGGGAGCCCGAGTGTCTCCCGCACTAGCCTCCAGGTCCCACAATTCTCCAAGCTGGAAAGGCCAGCTGGAAAAGGCAAGATTTATAACAGCAAACTATTGTCATTTGAGGACTTCTCTGGTGGTCCAGTGGTTAAAAATCTGCCTTGCAATGCAAAGGACATGAGTTCTATCCCTGGTTGCGGAACTAAGATCCCTCCTGTGGGCAGTTAAGCCCATGCACTGCAGGTAGAGAGTCCGTGAGCTGCAAACGAAAGTTCCCACATAACACAAAGATCTGACACAGCCTAATTAATTATTTTTTTAAGAAAAGGAGATACAGAGGTGGACTGGCCAGCGGGATCTCAACAGCCTGGGGACCAGGGACCTAGAGACACCTCCTGGTGCTCAGTCATGTCTATCTGACCCACAAAATTTTAGGAAGAATTGTTTTTTAAGAACTTTGTCCCCCAGTTTTCTCCACTCTAGACCCTCCCATTTCTGACTCCCAGTCTCCAGTACAATGCCCTGCACCTAAACTAATAGGCACTTATTAAATGTTTAGCAAATTTAAGATTCAGAAAATGACTATGATCAGAGGGCAGTATATGTAGTAGTTAAGAGGAAGTTTTGGAGTCAGCTTGCCCAGGTTTCAAATCCAGTGTGTGACCCTGGGAAGTCTCCTGGCCTGTAAAATGGGGATAATAATAGCATGTGCCTGGAGATGTTGCAAGGATTAAATGAGTCATTACACACACAGAGTGCTGAGCCTGGTGCATAGTAAACACAATAAAATGTTATTATTTTGCAAAATGAAATTCCTCTTGGGCAGAGGGAACCCTTCTGTGATATACCACCTATAATAAAGGTAAACATGTATTTTTACGTGTTTGGCCACTGATTAAGAAAGATTCTACAACTTCTGCATTTTCATTATCCTGTTCCTAAAGGTAAAATTCTCAGATTAATATGAGATTTTTACACTTCAGAAGACCAAAGGGTTTAAATAAATTATATACAATTTTATCTTTTTAAAAAATCAGTATGAGCCTTTTTAAAAAAATAAGTTCAGCTTCTAAAATAATTTTTCCTCTAAAAACAAAAACTTACCAGATTCTCTTTGGAAACGGATTCACGTCTAGATTGCCAAATTTCACTCTTAATACGGTATGGAACAGCTGAGTTGTAAATTTTAACCTCCCAGAACACACACATTTGTGATGGGAGCATGGGAAAGGACGTTTATCTTTTCAGCTGCATGAAAATGAAACCCACAATACTTGAGTGAACTAAACGAAAAGTATATATTAAAAATTAAGACCATGTGTAACAAGGGAGTGTCTCTATAACCACAACATTGAAATTCAGATAGTGAGGCTATTATAATGTCCTTCACCAGTTTCTGGTAAAGTAGTGCCTTTTATATCAGAGTGAAAGCAATGAAGATTTTCATTCTAAGGTGTTCAGGATTTACATTTAGCTCAAACGGGTATGCGGCCATATTGAATCAGAAGCACCTTGTGATTAGGGAAAACAAAAACACTGAAAGAAAAGGGGGAAATGCTGATTTTAAATGCTCACTTAATCCCTAGTGTTAGGCCATACAACAGCTCTCTCATGGATGTCTCTCCAGATGCCAAAATAACAGGCTGAAATATAAAGTAGTCCATGAATCACTATTCACACTACCTAGGTTCTTTGTTCACACTCGCCAGATTATTTTTCAGTTTTGTGGATGTTTTCTTTTAATGCCTGCAGTTAATAACCACCCTTAGAGACTGTCTATGTGTCCACCTAGTACGGGGCAGAGCTTGGATTATGATGATGAAGGCAGTTTTACAGTCAGAATCCATTAGTTAATTTAACACAGAGCAAAACTCATTTGTCTCCTCCAGTGCCTTATCTGGTGGAGGGGGACAGCGAAATTAAAGCCCGTGGGTCCCGGCCATTCACAGCGGTGGGATGGATGATTATCAGGATGGATGTAACTGTACAGCCGCAGCAGTCCCTACAATACACTGGCTATCTGCCCAGCACAAAGGTTTAGATCCTTAATTTGTTGCCAGCCAGAACATCTATGAAGGAGCTATGTATTTTCGTGCACCGTCAGTCACGACTTAGATAGGCTGCTGCTGCTGTTTGCATTTTGGAAGCTTGGCAGCTCTCAAGCTCCTGCCTAGTTTTTGGCCAGAAAGATAGGACGCCGGGCTGTGGAAAGGCTTTTAGTGGCGGAAGTGCACCTCTGCCCGGGGCCTATCTCAGGCTCATTAGCTGAGTGGATATTTGAGCCTTGTTTCAAAGGTGTACTTCGATACAGAGTCATCTGTTTCATTAAGTTAATTTACGTGAGCAGGCTTTCCTGATAATCAGCTCAATGATAATACAGCTTCTGCAGTATTCGCTCAGTTCTAAGGACAAACGAGGATGGGATGAGGTGAGAGGACTGATGTGCAGGGTACTGGGGTCTGCGTACCTGCACTTGCCTTTCATGGGACATTTCCAGAAATTCACATCATGTCCCTCAGCAAGCAAGAACCGTGGCAGGAAGTTTACCACGGCTTGGTATTCGCTTTTGGTTTCAAAGGATGAAGTTGGAAAATGAGAACAAGAGCATGTGCTATGTTAATCGCTTAAGAATAGTATCCAATTGTTAAGAAAGGAAATGAAGAAAGGAAGGGGAAGCAGTAAAAAAAAAGGGGGGGGGGCTATGCTTTTGTTGATTAGGTGTTTAACCTCCAGTGATCCTGGAGAGAGTGAATTGTTTCACAGCTAGATTCACTTAAATGATATGGCCTAAAGGAAATGATACTCCAACTGATGTCCTGTAAGAAGCTGTTAATTAAAAATCCACATTTCCCTCCCCCTCCCTTTGTTGGTTCTCTAAGTTGTTCATTTTTAATAAGCTTTTGCTTTGTGGTATTTAGACTTGAGTGTTATTATATTAATGACACTTGAGTTGGATTTCAGCCTGTTAGACAGATTAGTTGAGAGCTGTTTGGATGTTAAATTTTAATCTTATCTAAGGTTTTATGGTCTCAGAGTTGACTTTTAACTGAAAGTGCTCACCAACTTTCACACCATGCAGTTAACAGACCATCTAAGACTAATCATTAGACTTCATTAGAACCACAGCTGGATGACAAGGACAGATGAAACAGTCCATGTTCCCTACCCCTTTCTCCTAGCACGGAGCAAGAATATCGGCTCTCAGGAGAAAGATGGAGAAGAATTCCTTCTCCAACCTCATTTATACTTTCCTCTTTCCCTGGCCTGCTGATTATAAAAGATCACTTTCTGACAGTGCTTTGGTGAGAAACATTTTTCCCTCCATATAGAAAAAAATAAATTAAAAAACCTTATATTTCCATGCTTTGGATCATTATAAACAGTTTATTTTTATTGAGCAAGTCCCGAATCCATTTGTTTAATCTGGCAATAATCATCTTTTGGCCATGTTCAATCTTCTTGAGCCAACGTATTGGAAGATCCAACTCCACCCATTTGTAGGGCAGAAATGGTCAACTGCTTCGTTCTGATGACAAAATGTTGAAAGCCAAGTATGACTGTGAAGAATTAACCTCTGTTTGAATGATATTTTTCTGGTAGGAGCTTGAAGCAACAATTTAAACTTCATTGTCAGGAGTAGATAAAATAAATATCATTGTTTCACACCCAGGGAATCTGGGCCAGCTACCTCTTTCCCAGTTCTTATTTCATTGTCCATGTAATTGAATAAAATATATGCTCTAATGTAATATTACGATCACAGATTTAATAATACAGAACTTGGGGAATGAAAAATTTACTTTTCTCAAGATAACAATTTCTTCCACGTGCTGGGCATTACATGCACTTAAGCTGTGCTTTCAGCAGTGTAACTAGGTCAGGGATTTCGTATACTATGGAGGTGTTCCTGTCATTATGTGAATACCAGTGTCTTACATTTCATGTATATTTCAAGAGCCTGTATTTGCAAATAGAAAGGCCAAGCCTGTGTTAGTCTGCTGCTGTGTGTTACCAGGGCATGCATACAGAATAGGGTTTCTGAGGCCAGTTTGCATGAAAGTCTTTAAAAAGGAGGTTGGGTTCAGTCTATAGTAACTGCTTCACGGCTCCAATCCATTATGAAGTGAAATAAGCAGGTAAATCTAAGCCTTTCTGGAAAAACTCAAATGTGTGGCATTTTCCTTATAGTACATTTGTATTTGGACTTTACCTTGCAGTTTGTGTTATTGACATATGTCTCCCCCATAAATTGGAAATCCTCTGGGGACAGAGATTGTGTATTTGATTATTCATTCATTGATGCATTTATCTATCCACCAAACCTTTGTTATTTTGTTAGCCCTTGCCTGCTCGGTTCACTGTCCAGTAGTCTGGGCAGATCAGTAAACAAATAATGGCAGTTTGACTGTTATGATAGAACTCTTTCAAGTGGAAGAAAGAAGAGAGACATTAATGATTAACTGTCAGTCGGGATCAGGAAAGACCTCACAGAAGAGGTGATGTTTGAAGAGTGTCTTAGGGAAGGGAGGAATTCCAAAGGCAGAAAAAAGAATGGGATGAAGAAGTAAGCTGGGTTGGGGGATGGCAATGAAGAAAATATTGGGGGAAAATCCCCCTTCCCTCATAGATCAGTTGGTAAAGAATCTGCTTGCAATGCAGGAGACCCCGGTTTAATTCCTGGGTTGGGAAAATCCACTGCAGAGGGGGAAGGCTACCTACTCCAGTATTCTGGCCTGGAGAATTCCATGGACTATACAGTCCATGGGGTCTCAAAGATTCGGACATGACTGAGCAACTTTCACTTCAGTAGAGGGGAGAGCAGTGCAAGACAGATACAAAGGATGGATAGAGGAGGAGAAAAGAAGGCAAAGGAAAGCCACTAATGGCCAATTCAATTAACTGAATTGTGAGAGATTCTCATCCTATTGTTAGGAGCTGTTTAGTAAAACCCTGGTGTATATTCTTCTTCTTCTTTTTTTTTTTTACTTTATTTTGCTTTACAATATTGTTCTTAATCCTGGGCACAGGTAGGAAAGCTAAGGTACTAGGGCAGGGCCCTTACCAAGGAATACTAGGGAGAAGATTCCAGAAAGAAATCTTTAAAAAATTTTTTTAATCATTTTGTCCATGCTCTGCATGTCAGGATCTTAGCTCCTGGTCAGGGACCAAGCCTGCACTTAGTGCACTGCAGGCACATAGTGTTAGCCACTGGGCTGCCAGGAAGTCCCCTTCAGAAAGGGTCTTAGGGCTGCTTCCTTCTCAAGTTCTTATACACCAGCCAGCCCTCATCAGTATACTAGCCACAGTACCGCGCTCATCAACACAGACAATACATACTCAATGTATTGTCTATCATAAAAGGGTTTTTTCCTTTGAGGTGTTTGTAAAGTAGCTGGAAAGAGGGTTGTGAACCTAGAAGATAATGACTAACACCAAGGACCATAGGCTATCCCTCCTTCTCATAATGTCATGGCCCCATGCATCCAAAAAGTACAGCAGTCCCTCCCCTGAATAAGTCATTAAACAGCCACGACAGTTCAGTTAAGCACCAGACTGCATTTGCCATCTTCTCAGAGTGGCAGTGATGCATAAGTGAATCAAGATGTGGGTGACTCCCAGGCAAGACACAGAAGGTTATATGCAGTTGGGAAGTTTGGGGGAAAAGAGGCAAAATAGTACCTACAGTGAGGAAGTATTTTTAGGAAACGAGTGATGTATAAGTACAGTATACAAAATTCAAAATGCTGAAAAGTGAAGATAGCATTTCCATATGCCAACCCCAAGCACAAAGGGGAATGGAGAAGAAAACGAAGGCATATATTAAACACCTCTTCAGGGGCCAAGGGCTTTTAGTCCTAAAAATAACCAGACAAAGAGAAAGTGTTACTATCTACTTTACAGGAAGCTTACAAATATTAAATAGCCCACCCAAGGCCACAGAGCCATGAACAGAAGGAATCAGCTGGAAGCCCACTAGAATTACCTGAAAGTAGAGGAATCCCTCAGTGCCTAGGACATGCCTGGCACACAGGAGGTGCTCAGCAAATCTTTTCTGAAACAGCCCAGACTTCTAAGCCTTTGTTTATGGCGAGGGCAAGGTTGAGTCAATGACAAAGACAAACATACATTCTAGGGGGCAGACATTCAATGGGAATAAATAACAAAGTAACAGCAGTAAAAACTAACATGATTAGGAAGATGAGGAGTGAAAGGGAGAGTACTATCTAGATTGTTACCCAAAATACTTTTTTTCTTATACTAGGATAAAAATGTTGTCACTGCAACAATAGCCAAGATAAAGCATAGGATGTCTGACCCCTAAAGAATAGCTTCTAAAAATTCAGTGTGTGTGTGTCTGTGTCTGTGTGTGTGTCTGTGTGTGTCTCTATGTGAGTACAAGTAGTCATGCACACATTCTATTGAGGTTAGAAGCCTGTGAAAATAAGCAGACACACTGAAAGCTGTCTTTAACCCTAGCTGTAGCATTTGCTAGTAGAAACTCTGTAATAAGTGTTGGGTTTTGGTGGTGGCCATGATTTTTGTTCAAAGTTCTGACAGCTGCCCTCTTGATATTTATGTGTTTCTTGTTAGGGAGCCCAAGATGCACAACTGTGAGCTTGTAATGAGAGAAAGAGGACAATACAAATAACATGAAAAGGGGAGATGAATTGCTTATCGCCAGAGAGACAAATCACATATTCTATGCTGCTTTAATTGGAAAACAGTTCTTTTCAGGGGGTTACTTTCTCTTCAGCTGAGATAATTAAGTCTGGGCTGACACTGGTGACCAGCTCCTGATGATATATAGTCACTTACTAACAATGCAGCAATCAGTAATCAAAATTTATATTTCGCAGGTTACCAGGGCACTGTCGAAAAGAAAAGCCGTCCTGATAAGGCTGCAAGATAGGGTTCTAATCCAGTGTTCACGTGGCCTCTACTCCGTAGCATCTGGGTGGGTTAATTAGATCTGCTTTATTTCAACTCTTGTCATAGAAGAGAACGTACCTATTGTCTGTGTTTACATTAGAAATACTTTGCAAGCCCTGTGCTAGAAAAGAAGTTTCTGCAGGGCTCCCTGTAATTTTGAATGGATTAAATTATATTTTGCTAGTGGTTTGGCATGAGGGTGGGTGGGCACGAAATACGCTTGGATATTTGAAAAGCCACTCCATGTGGCTGGCACAAATACAAGTTCTCTGAATCATGATTAATTATCCCTGGCTGAAGCTGAAGGCATAGCAATGAAAGGGATTCAGATTGTAATTTGGAAGCCATTTGTGTTTATATCAGCAATTCCCAAACTTGTCTGCTCACTTGAGTCACCTGGGGATCTACTAAAATTTCCGAAGTCCAGGTCACACCCCCAGGTCAACTCAATCACAATCTCTGGGTGTGAGACACAGGCATGTTTAAAGCTTTCCAGGCTACTCCAGTGTACAGGCAAGTGTGGAAAGCACTGTTTTATGCCCACAGTGTGGTCTATTTTCACATTTAGCTGTGGATAGGGCTTCCCAGGTGGCTCCTGTGCAGGAGACACAGGAGAAGAGGGTTCGATTACTGGGTTGAAAATAGCCCCTGGAGGAGGAAATGCCAACCCACTCCAGTATTCTTGCCTGGGGAATTCCATGGGCAGAGGAGCCTGATGGACTACAGTCCACGGGTTTGCAAAGAATTAGACAACCTAGATAGCATATTCAAAAGCAGAGACATTACTTTGCTGACTAAGGTCTGTCTAGTCAAGGCTATGGTTTTTCCTGTGGTCATCTATGGATGTGAGAGTTGGACTGTGAAGAAGGCTGAGCACTGAAGAATTGATGCTTTTGAACTGTGGTGTTGGAGAAGACTCTTGAGAGTCTCTTGGACTGCAAGGAGATCCAACCAGTCCATTCTAAAGGAGATCAACCCTGGGATTTATTTGGAAGGAATGATGCTAAAGCTGAAAGTCCAGTACTTTGGCCATCTCATGTGAAGAGTTGACTCACTGGAAAAGACTCTGATGCTAGGAGGGATTGGGGGCAGGAGGAGAAGGGGACAACCGAGGATGAGATGGCTGGATGGCATCACGGACTCGATGGACATGAGTCTGAGTGAACTCGGGAGTTGGTAATGGACAGGGAGGCCTGGCGTGCTGCGATTCATGGGGTCGCAGAGTCGGACACGACTGAGCGACTGAACTGAACTGAACTGAACATGCATGCACAGGGCAGCAGGTACTGGTGGAGTGTGGAAAAGAGAACATTCATGTTCCAATAGGCAGCCCTTGCCTCCAAGGTTCAAGGTGGAGTTGAAATTCAAATCAGAAACTACTGTCTCCCACTGAGAGACCTAGAGCCTCAAGAAGAGCAGTGTGACCCACCTGGCAAGAGAAGCAACTCAGTGATTGAAATGGACTCTCCGGAGAATGGAAACCAAGGAAGGAAGCAATCAGCCTTTGCCCCCATCTCAGCACCGAGCTCAGTGTTTGCTGAGTAAACAAGTGAGAAGAGGAGCAAGCAGGAGGCTGTCCCTCATAGCTGCCCTTCTGCAGAGGGATGCTGGGGGAGGGGGAGGGACACTTTTCACCCAACATATCCCGTGGGTACAGTGGGTAACTTGCCACTCATCCCCCATTGCTCTTCTCATGAAGTTTCATTCTTTCTCTAGTCAGTGACCCCTTTTCTCTGGGAGAAGGCATTCTGGGAGAGTCTCTGGTGATCGTTCACAGAAGAGAACACTCATTCCACTTGTAAAAAACTGGGCGTCCTCTGGAGATGCTTTGGAAGCAGCCTTTGCCATGGGATGTGAACGCCAAGAAAGGGCAATCATGCCAGAGAACATGCGGCCAGGAGCTGCCAGAAGTGAACAAGCATAACATCAGCTCCCATACACAGCCCTATAATCTTGCTTACAGAAAGTAAAATTTTAAATATGAAGGGCATTTGCTTTGAGTTCATCTGATGCTTGGTATTCGACTTCATCATGTCCTGCCTTTCTGACTTGGTTACATTGTTATTTGAAAGTTAATAAATTAGGCAGCCATTCATATGGCACACAGGGGGTGGTTTTGGTGTTATGTAAACGACCAGCCGCCGTATTCATCTGTGTCACAGATGGAGTTACGACCGCTGACCCTACAGTGCCTATAAACGTACCTCACCCTCCTCCTGTATTCCAGAACATTACCCCTGGCTGAACATGCTGTAAGGGGACGGGATCCTGGGAAAAACTGTGGGAACTGGCAGGTAGCAACAGGCCTGTGTTCCAGGTTTGCCTTTGGAGACACAGATTTTAAAAATAACTAGTTTTGTTTTGTTCCAAAAATGAAACACATACATAAGGGAAAAAAATGAAAAAAAAAAAAACATAAAAGGACACAGCATAAAAAGTGAGTTTTTCCCCACATCTGACCCCCAGTCCTTCCCCATCTCAGAGACAACCACTATAGTTGCATATGTAGCCAAGCTGAAATATTCACCACAGTTTTAAAAAATTAGTCAGTCTGACTTGTGTTTCAGTTTTCACTTAAAATTTTGCCCGTTTTACAAACACTACAGAACGCAATGCACTGATATATAAAAATAGTCAAAGCCACTTGGGATCAATATCAACAAATATTTAACAAGCGCTTTCAGTGTACAAAACATTGCCTAAGCAAGCCATTTCGAATGAGGATTTCACACATATATATTTCCTAGTTTTCTGGTGTATAATCAACTAATCTACTTTAATGTCTTTGTACTAAACCCTTTTCTCAGAAATCAAAATCAACCCTGCCTTGCCCTCCACCTCTACCCTCTCGTTTATCTTCTCATCCTTTCACACGTTCTTTGATTGGAGATCTGTTTTAAGGCCAGACATCTGAGTGGGTGGTTCATTCATGGCCAGAGTACTATCTCTCATACCTTCTCCAGATGGACTGGCTCGAGGATCTAATATTCCCCAAAGAAATAAAACTTTTCCAAGTTGAAGTAAAAGAGGAGCTGCAGAGTTTTGTGCTCAAAGACACATATGTGTTGGAGGATGGGAGATGGTCCATGACAGAGCTGATGTCCCCATCCACCTCTCGTCTGCAGAGGGGGAAGCACCCCCTACTCTGTACCCCACGGGAGCACTCTGGGCTGACTGAAGATGGGAGACCCCCAGTCCCCTCTGACTCCAGCCAGCAGCATCTGTATGTCTTCTCTCCAGCTGGCTGGCCCAGCTGCTATGTTGTCAGGAGAAAGTTATGAGTCACTGGTAAGGGATTTGAGACAAGAGTGGAGTTAAATCATCTCTTGGGGTCTGTGTGTCATTGGCAATTGAGCCTTAATAACAAGCCAGTGGATGACATGCATCCCTAGGAAGGCCACACACCAGAGCTTAACTGTATCCCACACTTCAGGATTTTCCGTGCGCCTTACAGAGATGGAAGAGGCTGGGCAGTATGCACACGGAACATTCCCAGCCCAGAAGGCTTCTGGCCATTAGGTTGTGACCGTCTCTCTCCTTGCATACACTTTTTGGCTACTAACCCGTAGCCTCTACAAGCTGCTCAAACTGGGATCCTGAATGAATGAAGCCTGGTCAAAGCCCAACAACATCCTCTTTGATCCTTTGATTGCAGGCACGTTATTTCATCTTAAGAGCTTGAGTCAACAGGAGGATTGTGCTGGACCACCTGTGATTTCCTGCTGTAAGCAGTGCTTCCTCAGTATGTGGGAGGAAGGACTTATCAGAGGATCCAAGAATCATCAACAATCAGCCTCTCCACTGGGACCTTCGATACTGTCTAGTCTAGCCCCACATCCGATGTCTGACTCCATGCACAATATTCCTTCCATCCCAGCCTTCCTCTGGCCTTCTGGTCCCTTAGGGGAGCCAGTCCATGCTTGTGTTACTAGGACTACTAGAAGGTTCCTCCTTATTTTCAGCAGAAGTTATCTCCTCATAATTTCTGTCCACTGATCTTAGTTCTACCCTCGTAACTGTCTCCTAGGTTTTCCTTCAGATATCTGGAAATACCTCTCCTTGCCCCTCGCAGCTCCTCTTTTCTTTGTTTTTAACACTGATCTGTCAGAAACTGTTCTGACCTCTTCCTTGGATTAACATTTATTCATTATTCAGTGAATAATTGTTGGGAATTCACTGTTCCTGGATGTGGAAATACGTGATTAACAGAAAACAAACTTGCCCATACAAAGCTTACATTCTCACGGAGGGAAGGGACAGAGAGAAACAAGAAAGAATATAAATGTAGGAGCATCAATGAGAGACAAATCCATTACAGAGATTTAGAACAAAGGGACAGAAGAAAAGGCACGGGGCTGTTTTCAGGGTCAGGGAAAGCCTGTTGAAGGACATGGCATTTCAACTGAGTTCTGAAGGACAGAAGTGAACCAGCTACATAAAGACTGGGATAGGGGAAGATTATTCTGGGAGCTGCTGCTGCTGCTGCTGCTGCTGCTAAGTCGCTTCAGTTGTGTCCGACTCTGTGCGACCCCACAGATGGCAGCCCACCAGGCTCCCCCGTCCCTGGGATTCTCCAGGCAAGAACACTGGAGATTCTAGGAGCAGGGAGCGGCAAATCTAGAAGCAAGAGTGAGAGCTGTGCATGTGAAGAAATCCAAACTGAGAGGTTGGAGCAAAGTGGGCCATGGTGGGATGAAACAAGACTGAGTCTGGGAGATGGGTGATGCCTTTTGCACCCAGGATAGAGGGTTTCAGCTCTGTTGTAAATGCAATAAGGAACTACTAGAGTTTTATGCAGAGGAGGACACGATCTGATCCATGTTTTTAAAAGACCGTCTGTTGCTAAATGGAGAGTGAAAGGATGGAGGACCGAGTGGAAGCAGGGAGGTTAATTAGGGAGCTACTGCCCTAGTGCAGGCAGGAGCTGACGGGGGGTTAGACGGTCATAGGTTGTACACTGAGAAGAGGACAGATTTCGACAGGTGTTTTGGTTGTAGAATCAACGCCATTGTTGTTTAGTCACCAAGTCATGTCCGACTCTTTTGAGAGCCCAGCCTGCCAGGCTCCTCTGTTCATGGGACTTCCCAGGCAAGAACACTGGAGTGAGTTGCTGTTTCATTCTCCAGGGGGTCTTCCCGACCCAGGGATTGAACCCTCGTCTCCTGCATTGGCAGGTAGATTCTTTACCACCGAGCCACCAGGGAACCTGGCTGTTACCTCTCAGTGCTGTGAGCCCTCATCATCTCCTTTTATATTGACATGCTTTCTACTTTGCTACAGCTGCCCGTGTGTCTTCTGTAGTAGTCGTGGGGCTCCTCAAGGGCTGAACCCACAACTGACCTACGGCCGGGGTCTCCCCTGCCACCCCTGCACAGGGCCTAGGTTGCTCGTATCAGACTCCTGAGGGAATGAAGGTGGAACCCCCAACAAAGGCAGTTTCTTATTTTACCTTCAGTGCCTACACACTTGTATGATACTTTCCTCATGCCTTGTGTTCTTACTGGTAACCCCCAAAACATTAAAGAAATAATTCATGATGTACAAAAGCTATGCTCCTTTGAAGTAAAATTATTTGCAAAACATAGGAAAATGACAAATCACGACCCTCAACCTTAAAATACACCTTCTGTGTGAGTAGAGGGGAGGCATCCGAATGCCCCTCACTTTCCAAATGAGGCAGCAATGCCCGGGGCGGGGGCAGGGATCATCTTGCCCTCCTGCTCTGGAGCACCTTGCTCCCTCCTCACTGAAGATTCCAGAGGCGATTCGGCCTTCCCTATCTCAGTGCTGCTAGAAAGGACCGATTATTCAATTGATTAACGCGAGGAGCACATTGCCTGCTCTCGCCTAACACATCGGAATGACTTTTCTGTTTCTACTCTTCGGAGAGATGACAATTGTGTTAACTGAGCAGGAAGACTATTGCTATTAGGGTAGGAAATCATTCTGCTTTAGTCTTCACTTTAGTCATTCAGAGTGAACTGGTGGACTCTCCCTTTCAAGAAGTTCATGCATTATGCCCTCTCCTTGTGTTCCATGGCGGTATTTCTTTCCATCTCACTGCTCAGACCTTAGAGTCCTCACCAGGGAAAGCCTGGGTGACCCAGAGGCACCTCTGTGCTTTCCAGTAACCAGGCAATGAGGAGCTTTCAGAACCATCTGTGTATTTCCTTCGCCTCCTCCACTTCCTCCCTTGAAAGGTGAGCCCGCACGTGCAGGGTTCCTGGGTGACCAGCTGCCCCGACATGCCTGCTGGGCTCAGCCCAGGTCACAGATTCGCTTTCTCTCTGATTTATCACATCCCTCTCGTCTAACCCTCAGCACTTTAATTTGGTTTCTGCCTGTCACCCTCAAGCTTATTGAATAATTTCACTTTTCCTCCTGATTCTGGTCTCTCTCACAGAGATGGTAATTATACCGATTTGTCTGCTAGGCTATTAATTACGGGAATTGTGGCTTATTTATTTATTTTTAGACTCAGAGGCTAATTGCTGATGGCCATGTGCTGTTTTCCGCCCCCAGATAATTTGGACTGCAGTGATTAACCTGGTGTCCAGGTTACCTGCTATTAACCATCTGCCTCCATTTTATCCCAGAGTTAGAACTGATTACCGTTGTGCCCAATGCCCAGCATCCCTTCCGTGAGGAAGAAAGGAGAGAACAGTTTGTTAGAGGAGCCCCTCAGACAGGAGGGCACAAGGGTATGACTTCCTCCTCTGCCGCCCCGCCCACTGCCAAAGATAAGAGTTGTCCTCCCAAAATATTTTTGAAATTCAGCATCTTCATTGTATTCATTAATCCTGCAACCTAGTTGTATTCTCCATGAAAAAAGAATTGCAAGCAACGCAGGTTCAATCCCCTGGATTGGGAAGACCCCCGGAGGAGGGCATGGCAACCCACTCCAGTATTCTTGCCTGGAGAATCCCATGGACAGAGGAGACCGGCGGGCTACAGTCCATGGGGTTGCAAAAGAGTCGGACACAACTGAGTGACTTAGCATGCATGCACATTTAACAAAGCAGAGGGCAGGCCCTGCCAGCCCACGGTTCCCACTGATTACAGGGACTGGAGAAAGCCATTACCAGAGTCATTCCATGGGGAAGAGAAAAATTACAGGCTGCAGACAATCCTTTGGAGAAACCACCACCAAATGCACAAAAAAAGCCTTTGAGGTCTTTCCATTTGGGCTTCCCTCTTAGCTCAGTTGGTAAAGAATCTGCCTGCAAAGCAGGAGACCCCAGTTCAATTCCTGGGTCAGGAAGATCTGCTGGAGAAGGGATAGGCTACCTACTCCAGTATTCTTGGGCTTCCCTGGTGGCTCAGCTGGTAAAGAATCTGCCTGCAATGGGGAAGACCTGGGTTTGATCCCTGGGTTGGGAAGAACCCCTGGAGAAGGAAAAGGCTACCCACTCCAGTATTCTGGCCTGGAGAATTCCATGGACTATACAGTCCATGGGATCCCAAACCGTCAGACACAACTGAGCATTTAACTCAGAGAGGAAGGAGTACAGCACTGCCTGAGGTTGGCTGTTCAAAGAGAAACGTCCTTGCCAGGTGAGCCTGTCACCTTCTGCTACTGCTGGATGTCACCACTCACTCATGAGAGCCTTGGAGCCCATCTCTACCAAGATCAGCCCTGCTCTGTGAGCATCACTCATCTGCGCGAGCCTGCTCAGTCCCTGGTATGGCTGGGAGCCTGGAAGCCTGTCGTGATGAGCACAGAACAGAGGAAATTGAGACTAGACGACTCCGTCAGCAGTTCCTAATCTCTGAATTATTCTTGCAAGCAAAGTATAACAAGATATACAGTTTTTCAAAAAATGAAATCAGATTGCATTTTTTAAATTCTGTGAGACTCTTACAATACACCTAGTGATAATTAGAGAGCTCCATGCATGGTTACTTGTGTGCTCAGTTGCTCAATCATGTCTGACCCTTTGTGACCCCCCATGGACTGTAGCCCGCCAGGCTTCTCTGTCCATTGGATTCTTCAGGCAAGAATACTGGACTGGGTTGCCATTTCCCTCTCCAAGGGATCTTCCTGACCCAGGGATCGAATCCTCATCTACTACATAGGCAGGTGGATTCTGCTCTAAAAGATCTCCTTCCCTCCATCCCTTTTTTTTTTTTCTTGTTTTAAAATCTCTTCGAGACAGAGGAATATAATTCTCTAGTCTCTTTATTAAAACCTTTGAAACAGATGTGCATCAGAAAATTTAAAATTTTTCAGATTTCATAGTAATGAAGACCCTCTATGTGAGACAATAAAAGAGACTCAGAGGTATAGAACGGACTTTTGGACTCTGAGGGAGAGGGAGAGGGTGGGATGATTTGGGAGAACGGCATTGAAACATGTATACTATCTTGTAAGAATGAAACGCCAGTCTATGTTCAATACAGGATGCAGGACGCATGGGGCTGGTGCACGGGATGATTCAGGGAGAGGATGTGGGGTGGGAGGTGGAAGGGGGCTTTGGCATTGGGAGATCGTGGACACCTGTGGCTGATTCATGTCAATGTATGGCAAAACAAATACAGTATTGTAATTAAAAAAATAAATAATTTAAAAAATAAATAAATAAAATTTTTCAGATTTCAGAAAGCTAACTTGGGACATATCTCCCAGTGCAGGCAATATCTAGTAATAAGCTTATTAGTGTTTTTGCAGTGAAATGTATAAATATTTATCCTAAGAGAGATAGAGTGTCAAGCCACTGGAGGTCAAGTTTTGTCACCAAACTAATAGAAAAAAAAAAAAACTCTTGATGGGGCCGGGGGACATTGTTATTGTTTTGTAATTGCAAATAAAGGATTATATACCTGTATTTCAAACACTAATTTGCTTGTCTTTCTATAAACTAAGGGAGAAATGAGGCATTTTTAAAACCAGCTCCCACTGCCAAAGTACTTCAACTAGATGCTGACCGCCTTCATCTCAGTGGATGGGATTTCAGATGGTTCTGTGCAGTGACCTTTAGGTCACCTGTATAAGGAATCGAGTCACTAAGTGGTAGAAGCATTTAGACAAACTCATAATTTCCTAGAACTGACTCTCAGTGGCTTTAAGGAAGCCTATTTTCAGGATGTTTAGAAACAGTTCATCATTTTGAAGGTAGGATTTCACATTAAAAACAAATGAACACTTTAGGGAGTGGGTAAGTAGTAAATAGTACTCTCTCGACCCCAGTCCAAACTGATCCTACCGTAGTAAATCAAGCTGGACTAATGAGTCACTTTCATATGTGTAAAGAACATGAACAAAGCCAGTAAAGATATTTATTTCAAAAAGTGCAGCGATATCTATCAGATACCATAATAACCTGAAATAGCTTTAAATGTATGGCTTTGCAATTTCCCTCTAGTTTAATGGGACATAAAGTGGACTGTTGTTTTTCCTTTTCATAAATGAAATGAATTTCCTAAAGAATATAAGAGAATTATGGAAATTCAAGAGACAATGCTTTCATCTCATTTCTGTTCTGGATGTGTCTACTCACAGAGAGACAGTTGCTGTGTATGGAGAGTTCTACTGCTGATAAGTACTGGTCAGCAATATCATGCTATGTGATGGAACAGATCCTGAAATTATAGCAGGTCTAAAATCAGAAGCTTGCAGTCAGATATAAACTCTACTTTTGGCTTCCAGGGTACTGGGAGAGCATCAGAGTTCACTGAAAGAGACAAGAAATATGATGAAAGATGGCATGCAGTAAACACAGAGAATCTATTTCAAAAGTTTAGTTTAAGGAAATGATTTTTACTCCCTGATCTTAAACTCCTTACCAAAAACAGCAGTAAGAATGTATAGGATTTTGTCAGTTTCAGTCTTTTGTGCTTGGTGATATTGTTATTTGGGACTGTTACTCAGAGCTCAAAAGGAGAAACTTGCAAGTTCTTAATTCGCTCTCATGTCCGCGGTGGACTTTCACTCCAAAATCAGGAATGATCACAATCCCTCAGCCACCTGAGCCTCAGAGGTATGGCTGGGAGATTCTTTTTCTGTAAATTATACTGAGAGCAAACACAGGAGTAATTACAAGGGAGAATCATCTTGACAAAGGGCAGCCATTGCTCTGTTTTGATTTAAATCAACTCAGGGTTTTGACAAAGGTTCATGGAAAACTCCAGTCAGTAATATCCTTCGTTTGTTCCCTTTAAAGTTACTCTGCAAATATCTTTCTAAGGGCTGGCCAAAATCGCCTTCAATTTAGGCATGTTAGTTTTGCCCTCTTTCATTTTTAATGAAATCACAAATGTGTAGAAAACCAGTGAGAGTAATATGACAATAACTCATATACTCAGCACCTTGAAAGAATAAACACCAATATTCTCAGCTATTCCCTCAGAGTTTCCCCAGCACCACTTTTTCTTCCTCTGTCATATTCTTAGAGGGAAAAATAATCAGATACCATCTTCTGAGCTAAGATCTACATTCTGAGCTACGTTCTTTAAACTGAACTTTGGGTGAAGTTAAAAAAAAATCCATTCATTACTTCAGACAAATATTTGAAATTCCTTAAGCAGAGAGTGAAACTGCCTCATCTGAAAGCATCTGAAAGTCTGATCAGCATGGAATCACCCGTTTAAATGCCCTGCTCTCCAGACCCGGCCCTTAGACCAGAAACCAGAAACGTCCTCTGACCTGCCTTTCCTCTAACCCCCACCATCCATGGTGAAGAGTCGTGCAACCTGCAAGGCTTTCTCCAAACAGAGGTCTTGCTGAGCATCCCGCCCACGTTCCTCTGCAACACCTGCACCCTCCAGATAGTATTCTCCCCAACGTAATTTTAATTTATTTTGTAAAAATGATTGTCTAGGTGTTCTGTTTTTGGACAACGATCTAGAACTGTCAGGCCCACCTACTAGGACACCAAGGTCCTGAGGAGGCGGCGAGATCTAGTTTTTTCCATCTCTGGCTGAGACACAACAACCAGCACAGAGCCTGGCTCCTGGCAGAAAGCAGGGAACCAGTAAGAGGGAGAGCAAGGGACAGAAGTAATGAACATCAGGCAGAAAGCCAAGGAGAAATGAATGAGCCTTGGCTTCCTTTCCAAAAGCCACGTAACATAGGGACAGAGCTTGGGGCTGGCGTCCGGAGTCCTCAATGGCTGCTCAGCATTGCCACTTCTCAGCTGCACTACATTTGCCAAAATGACCTCACTTCTCAGGGCCTCAGTTTCCTCAACAGCAAAACAAAGCAGGTATCTGTTCCTATCTCTGGAGCAGATGTTTGAGGGCAGCAATATTACAAAAGTCGAGAAGCACGGAGATGGCAGGGAGCTAGGGTGTGATGTGGGTCAACATGGTTGGGATGGAGGCAGCTTTCTGAGATCAAGGGAGTCTGCCACAGTCTTTTCTGCGTAGATTGCCAAGATCATGCCTGTAACTGCGGAGCCCTAACCAGTCACAAGACTGTATCTGAAACAGCCAAGAAAAGTGCATTAAATACACCGCCTCAAGCATTGGTGGGGTGGGGAGAGCCTTGGTAGAAAGGAAGAAAATGATCATAACAAAGACTTTATCACCTGAAAGACCAGGCTTGCCTTCTCTCCTCCAAAGTATCATAGGTTTACGACCAACTTTTTTTTCTTAAAAAGAAAAAAATGTTTTTTTCTAAAAGGACTTCTGAATTCACAGCTGTTTTCCTGCTCCTTTGTGACAGTGGTTTCAGATCTAAAATAAGACACCTATTAAACACAGTCGATATTTATTACTGCACTCCACTGAATGCCATCATCCTTCTCCAAAATGTGTTGAAGTTCGGTCTGTGCCACTTCCCTTCCCCTGACACGGGAGCTTTTATGTCTCTGTTAATGGCTGAGAAGAGGAGGAAAAGATCAGATGCTTTACTTGAAGGCTAGAGCTGTTCTTCTCATGTGCATAAAACCTGGATCTTCACGCACCATCGCCCAGCAGGTGGCCAGCATGGCCTGTGAAGACCGGGAGCAGGAGACATTTCAACCAGACCAGCAGGTCCCAGCTCTGCCTACCTCCATGTGGGAGGGGCTCTTCCCGTGGCCATCCCTGTCATGCTGCAGCCCTTGGAACAGGGAGGCTCAGGCCAGGGAAGGACACCTGCTGTTTAAACACTCTTTGATTCCTGAACTCTCCCCATAGCACACGAATAACCTTCAATCTCCAGCATTCAGCAAACTGGAGTTTCTGCACTGACAGCCGCTCTCCACCTTTTCTCTGAGCAGAGGTTCCCTACTTGGACTTGAAGAGTGTCCAAATCTATTTATCCTCGCAGCTCCTGAAACAGGCAGCTTTGTTTTCACCCTTCATCACAGACAAGGTTCTCCATGATGTATTTATTTTAAAACATCACTCTTGAGGGGCTGCCGGCAGGCAAGTGGTTCTACTTAACACAGAGGTGTCACGAGCTCATCTATACCTCAAATGGTCGAGAAGCATTTGAATCTTTCTGCCACCTTCAGCCTGCAATCACCAGGCCATAAAGTAGAATGAGCCTTTGCATGCCTACACCTTTGCAAGCGACTGTGTGTTCCTTTTATAGATTTTTTTATTACTGAGCCATTAGGGACTTTCAGCCACTCTGTCCACCTAAGCACAGACGTATCAACCTATATCCAACTGTGATCATTAAGTGCAGTTTCCATTTACGCCAGCCTCTCTCTCTCTCCAACCTTCCGTCTGTTCCTCTTCCTTTGACATGCTAGGAAGGACATCCACTTGGGCATCACATAGCCCTGGCTCAGCCCAGGTTGGTGCCAGTGGTAAAGAATTCACCTGCCAGTGCAGAAGATGCAAGAGACACAGGTTTGGTCCCTGGGTGGGGAAGATCCCCTGGAGGAGGAAATGGCACCCCACTCCAGTGTTCGTGCCTGAAAAGTCCCACAGACAGAGGAGCCTGGCAGGCTCTAGTCCATGGGGTCACGAAGAGTCGGGCATGATTGAGCCACTATGCATGAGCCCTGGCTTGGTTTCCTGGCTTTTCCCTTTTACTGATGGGCTATAAATATTGACTGGACATGTTACTTATCCTTTGTGAGCCTCAGTTTCCTTGTCTGCACAATGGAGAGGATATGGCCTGTCTCTCTGGCTTGCTATGATATTTAAAGAAAATAACATACATGTGTCTCACACATAGAAGGTGCTCAGTAAGCATTCACTTCCACCCCACCTTTTCACCAGTGTCCACACCAGTGTTTTCCTTTGCACTTGTGAGAGTGCTGTGATCACATTTTGAAATCACACAACGTGAGCTGTGCCATGTGAGACAGACTCTCCCTCCAGAGAGGAAGCTTAAGGGCTGGAAGGAGGATGAGAGGGATGGAGGGAAGGAGAAAGAGGAGAGAACTGCTTCTCCCATTGAAGACAAAGAACTCCAGCCGTTAATCTGGGAACTCAAAGAATCCCAAGAAAAGCTGTTAAAAGGCAATTTTTAGTATCTCAACTGAAGAAATGAGCAGATGTTTGTGGAGGGCTACCAGTTTTTATGTGCGTTCTCTCACAATCTTGAGAAGTGATTTTAGCCACTTTCGTGATGAGAAATCTAAAGCTCAGAGATCTTCAGCATCTCTCCAGAGGTCCTAACTCATGAGTGGAGCAAAGGCATTCAAGTCCTTGTGTTCCTGCTGTCTGCGCCCACTGCCTCCCTATATTATCAGCCATCATTTCATTTCAAGGAAAAGCTTTACGCCAGCTTCACTTCAGATTTTTTCAAGATAGTCATGTTGTAAAGACCAAGATGAAGAGGTCAGAAAGCTGGGCAATAAAAATGAAAATGTCATCCTTAAGAGTAAAACCTGACTAAACTCCAAGTGTGATTCACTAGTAACAACATCGACCTCCTCAACCAGGTAAGAACTAGCTATGGGCCTTGAACTCTGTCCTGATGTTGACAGTAGGCAGCGTCACAGTTCTTTTGCCCCAGCTTGAGGAGCTTTCCACAGTTGGTGTGTTGTCTACTGCAGTCCTCAGTGAGCAAAGCTGAAGAGAGCCTCTTCCATTCCTCCCGTTTGCCACATACAGAACCAGTGACACAATATGGCCCCTTGAGTTTCCAAACCACATGCAATTTAGGGGCAACCGGGAAAGGATACTGGCTTCCCTGGTAGCTCAGCTGGTAAAGAATCCGCCTGCAATGCAGGAGACCTCAGTGCAATTCCTGGGTCGGGAAGATCCCCTGGAGAAGGGAAAGGCTACCCACTCCAGTATTCTGGCCTGGAGAATTCCATGGACTCCATAGTCCATGGGGTCGCAAAGAGTCAGACGTGACTGAGTGACTCACTTTCAGAAAAGAATGCAGAAAAAACCCAGCCCTCTTCTCTTTGGAAAGAGCATCTGCTTGGTGCATGGAGTTTGTTCTGTTCCCACCTCTGCGGTCACCTCAGAGCAGGGCTAACACAATCGCCCCTAGAGCCCAGCTGCATCTCCCGCTGTCTGGAGCCTCAGTGCCCACTCTGCCTGGACTCCAACTCCTCCCATCCCAGCCCCACACCTCCACACGGTGTCCGTGGCCTTGCAGCATCCCAGTTCAGGGTCACCGCACGCACTGTCCTCCCAAATCACCATCACGTACTGGCAGAATCACCTAGAATTGTAATTGCTGTAGTCTCAGAGCTCAGAGCAGTTTTGATAGGCCATTATATTTTATATCCCTTCACTGTACAGGTGAGGAAGGTAGGAGTCAGCGCGGCTATGAGATTTACCCAGCGTCACACCTTCCGTCTATTAATGATGGCATGAACTAATGATTACCTTTTAAACTTCCTATGGCATTAGTAGAAAATGTCCTTTTTAAAAGAAACGTTAGCAAATGCTTTTCCTCACAGGAAAAAATAAAGGGCTACTACCATCATTTCCTCTTTATTTCTAGGCTACACTTAAGAGTTACCATCAAGAGCATTTTGCATTTGCATGTTTCCAGATAAATTATTTTCTCATATTACCACTTACTATTAAAATGTTCACTGGGTACCAACAATCTGGAAGAATGGTTGTAACAAATCAGATGGAAGCTGTATCCATACAGCCAAGTCCAAGTACAATGCTACAGCTGAACACAGTATGTGGAACAGCCCACTTGGGTCTTTAAACACAGCAATGCCCATTGACTTTCATGTACCAACAATAACTGAGGTTTCTATCTACACCCCAACCCTTGTCATACAGAAGTTACTGTGTCAGTAAAAGCATGAAGTGAAGAGGATGTCACAAGAACCAGAAATGGTTATGAAGTCAAAGAATGAGATCACAAGTGGTCACACCTTCCTTCTTATTAATCAGGTTAATTTCACAGGTGCCACACCACCGAGTGCCGCAAGGGCCATGATAAGCCCACCCAGCCAGAGACTTGCTCACACTTTGCCCAATACTAGTTCCAATCCTCTACCCACTACGCCTGCCCCAGAAAATTCTGCCCCGGAAAATTCTACTTGGGCTCATAAACTTGTAGGATTTGGACAAACTGACTCACAGAGAAGAAAAACACTAAATTAGTTGCCAACATTTAGAAAAAAAAAATAGGAGATTTAACATACAACTTTAGATTTCTGGCTTCTTAAGGAAAAGAAAAAATCAGAGAGCTGGATTTGTGGGCCAACACTGCACCAGGCCAGCACTCCCAGAGCTGCATGGCTGCTGTCCACAGGAGAGGGGCCAGCCCTCCCCCAGTGGAAACATTCCCACCATTGTCTTAGGAATGTCTTTTATATCCATTAACTTCATCTGCCTATTCTTAAGTCAGTTTTCCAGTGAATTTTGTGGGTTAGAAAAGTGTTGGAATATCATGTTTTAGGGATGATATATTTTACAGGGGTCATTTCTCTTTGGGTTAAGAATAATGGAAGGCTGAGATGATGTAGATGGAAAATTCAAGCATAATAAGCTTATTTTTGAAGTAAATGTTTTTGTTTAGAATCCTCATATTGACAGTCTTCCCAGGAGCTAATATTCTGGGTAGCTGATCAAGTCTAAGCCATTTTCAGCCTATACAAGCACAGTCACAGAGAGGGACATTGGCAAGAGTCTACAGATCCCTATAAACATGCTATATGTTCTTGTTTAGTTGTTCAGTTGTGTCCCACTCTTTGCAACCCCATGGACTGTAGCCCACCAGGCTCCTCTGTCCATGGGATCTCCCAGGAAGGCATACTGGAGTGGGTTGCCATTTCCTTCTCCAGGAGATCTTCCTGCCTCAGGGATCAAACCCGTGTCTCCTGCTTGGCAGGTGGATTCCCCTACCACTGTGCCGCCTGCGAAGCCCCATGCTACACTTTACAGTTTCCAGATCACTTAACCCCCAGAACAGCAGCTCAGCTAGCTCAAGATGTTGACAAGCAATGTAAAGTTCTTATTTCTTTTTATTCTTCTGGGCTAGTACAAGTCTGTGTGCAGTGGTCTTAGCAGGGAGACTCAGCCCATGTTCAGGAGGATAGAAAATGACAATGTGATTGAATTGGGATCTCTCCACAAAGTCATTGTTTCAACAGGAAAATATATTGTCTACTTATTTACAAGGGTTAGAGCCCAAAGTTGTGTACGAAGGGAATGATACATCAAAACCTCAGCTGAAGAAAATTATAAAACATTCACATGGACTAGACAAGATTAACCGAGACTGCCAGAACGCTTCCACCCATATGATGTACATGTTGAAAACCTGATGATATGATGAGAGAAGACACATAAAACAGATATTTTTCCTGGTATAGAGCCCTCCTGTAAACCTGGAGATATTTAAATAACTCATCTCAACCATGATTGGGGCAAGGTGTTAAGGATTGGGGAAAAAAAAAAAAAAAGCCATTGGATTGCATAAGAGATTTCCTCTTCATGTGTTGCTCTTCCTGCCAGCATCTGGGTTTGAGAGTGTTGCATCAATCCATGCAATTGTTAAGATGGAAAAAATTAAAATTGGGAGATAGATTAAAATAGTGGGACTTCGTCTCATTAGCTGGAGGACATCTGTACAAAGATGGATGTAATTGTGGGAGGATACAGGCTCCTTTGTCATGTCAAGAAAAGTTAATCTTTAAAAGGATACAGATATTCTTAAAGATTTCTAAAGGAATGAGAATCGGTTGTTGAGTCTTCATTATTCTTCCGCGGTGTGCTGCAAACTCTCAGAGGTGAAGGCTTCTATACAATACTATGATATTGCTCTTGAGCCCTTGGTAAAGGTTGCCACTTCCTCTTACCCGAATACTTTCTGATTGGGGTCTGCTTTATGTTTTACTTACTCCTGTGATTGGTTTCTTCTCCTTAATGTTATACTGAACAGAAGCCCTGACAAGCCAAAGCAGGGCATCTCAGAGCTTCCCTTTGGGTTTAGATTCTCCAGAATAGGAAGAATTGGCAAATGAATGAATGGCTAGAGCAGTGCTTTTCACCTGTCTGTAAATACACATTTGCACCTCTGGGTAATGGACTGCCCTGTGAACAAGTAATTATTTAAAGTTTAATTTTAACCTACACATCAGAAATGGAGATATGGAATGGCTTAGGCTTTTCTCTCAACTTCTCTCCCTCTTTGATTTTCAAGGTAAGGCAAATTAATTAATGTGCACTTTTCGACTGAACAAATGATTAAGACCCAGCTGTGTCTGTGAAATTATCAGTTGCGATGCAACACTTGGGGCTTGTTAATGCTTTTCTGGGGTATGAAGAAGAGACACACAGGTATCTAATATTAAGTGTGTTCCAAAAAGCGTCAGTTAGCAGTTTGTTTGCCAAATTAACTTTCAAAGACATGTAAGTTGCTAAGTTTGACTTTATTACACCCAAATCTTAAATGATTGATGGACTACTGTGAAATAACTTTGTTCAAAAAAGACAATCTTTGGCAGGCTACTTCAAAGACGTTACAAAGATAAAAAGATATCCCCATTTTACATTAATTTCCCTGATAGATCAACAGTTATTGGAACTATGCCTGAGAATTTTGCAATATATTCTATCTTATGACTTTCCTTTCACTGTATCCAGCAGCCCCACATGGGAGTGTTTCTACTTCTAATGATTTAGATTTTTTTCTACACATAAAGAGCATCTTTAAGAAAATGCAGATGGGTAGAACAGTATATCTAGCATTTTTATTCACTACCATTTCACCACATGGCAGCATCTGACACTAAAATATACAAAGATCGGGTTTTTCAAAGTCAACAATACTATTCAGGATGTGGTTTCAGATGCTGCCTGTAACATTCTCCACAGAGTCTGAAAGGATCCATTTCTTTCTTTTTAAACATAGACTGTGTGATTTTATTTATGTCTAAGGTCACTATAGAATTACTGTACAATTACATAACCAGGAGTGAAAATCTCAACTAAGGGGTCAAATGGGTAATGGAAATCATTGAACTGGGCCAGTACAGGTGTTGGGGGTCAGGTGGGGTGGTGGTGTTTGTGGCTGAGAGCATAATGCTTGAAGAAAACTGTCATTTAGGTCAGTATGCGCAGATATTCTGATTTTTCTAAAGAAGGGTAGAAACCTTCTGCTACTGCTAAGTCACTTCAGTCATGTCCGACTCTGTGTGACCCCATAGACGGCAGCCCACTAGGCTCCCCTGTCCCTGGGATTCTCCCGGCAAGAACACTGGAGTGGATTGCCATTTCCTTCTAATTTTTCAATATTGGGAAACTATTTCAAAATTCTGAAAGATCCTGGGCTGGCCACACAAAACATGTCTGGGGATGGCATGCTGCTCTAAACCTGCTGAGAAGGAAAAAAAAATGTATTTACATTAAAAGGGGAAAAAGCATTCTCAATTCACATTTTTTCAGAATATCATTTCGTGATTGTGAAATAGTCACACATAATGGCCTCATGATGGCTCGGGCAAAAGAACCAAGACTCTGAGTCACTGGTTTGGGAGAAATTTTGCAAAAGGGCTCCTATGCATGAGGGAGGAGGGTGCAATGGGTGATAAGACACAGGTTCCTTCTGCAAAATACCATCATGAGTGTATCCACAATGAGAAAGATAGAACACAGAGGCCCCTTTCTCTAAAATTTATCTTCAAGGCCATTTGATTTTATGGAGTGGAATAAAACTGACTTGCAAAAAAAAATAAAAGAAAAGAATAAAACTCCCTTCTTTGCTCTTTGGCAGGGTGAAGTAGAGAAGGAAAGTCTCCCCGCTGAACTACTATGAGGTCAGAAGCCTTGCTGCTATATTTCACACTGCTACACTGTGCTGGGGCTGCTTTCCCAGAAGATTCTGAGCCAATCAGTATTTCGCATGGCAACTGTAAGTATCCACCTCTCTCTCACTCTCTCCCTCTGTGGGCACTTGTGCCTGTGTCAACCGGCAAAGCTCACACATTAAACATTTCATAGACGAGACTTGTTAGTCGCTTAAACTTGTGTGGACTTAAATAAGTTGCTTCCAGTCGTGTCCAACTCTTTGCAACCCCATGGACTGTAGCCCTCCAGGCTCCTCTGTCCATGGGATTCTCAAGGCAAGAACACTGGAGTGGGTCACATGCCCTCCTCCAGGGGATCTTCCCCCACCCAGGAGTGCCACCTGGGAAGGTGGATAATTCAAGTCTAGTCAAACTGGTGGGATGACTGTCCTATGACTCCAATAAACAAAGCTGCAGGGACACACTTGTGTGAGCATTTGAAACATCCCTCAGTACCTCCAGCGAAGTCTCAGTTACTACAAGGAGACTGTGATCACGCCTAGAAACCAGCTGTGGGAGAGCATCACGGTCTTCTGGGTGTTGCCAGGACTGCACATTTTCATAGGGTACCTAATACAGAGGCATTGTTACAACAGAAAAGAAGACTGGGACAAAAGTTAACTTCTGTTTAGACTCAGAAGTATATCATTGCAAGACTTAAAGTGCTTCTGAATTCCCCAGGGGACCTAGTTAAACTGTTCATAACTTTTTTTGATCTCTGCTTCAGTATCAAGGGTAGAAAGCACCATGATGAAAAGATCAGGTGACTCCTCAAAAGAGGATAATTCTACCTGCGTGTGGAATGAAATAGACAATTAACTACTTTTTATCCTTTTCTCCAAAAGATAAAATATTTTATCACAGTAAAGGGGAAAGCATTTTACCCAAATATCTGTCTTCACAGTGGTTATCCTCAAACATTGAATGAACTATTAAAAAGGTATTGGACAGTAATATTAGGATACTAACGCCATCCACCCAGCTTTCTGCCGGATGGTCTAGGTTGTAAAAGAAGTAATTTACATGAAGGTGAGGTGGCAAGACTTTACACCTCTAATTAAGAACAAAAGTTAGGGTATGACTAAGGACCAAACTGTGTAGCTTGAAATCATCGTTCTTGAAGTGGCGTGTGTGCATGCCAAGTTGCCTCAGTCATGTCCAGCTCTTTTGTGACCCCATGGACTGTGGCCCACCAGGCTCCTCTGTTCATGGGGATTCTCCAGGCAAGAACACTGGAGTGGCTTGCCATTTCCTTCCTCCACCTAACTCAAGGTACTAACTAAACCTTAATAAGCGTTTATCTCCATTTGAGATAAGTATTCTATCTTCAGTGCCCCTGTGCAGAAGCGACCCCAGGAAAAAAATGAATAAATAAATAAGAAAGAGACCCCAAATATGCTGCTGAAAACCATACTTCAGTGGACACGCAAATCTTTGACAGGACACAGATAGGAATTAATTGTTTTAGCAACTTCCTTGATGAATGGGTGGATAAAATTTCAAAGCAGTGGAAGGGAAAGTACAAGATAATCCCATACCAAGCATGGTTGAGAGTAAGATACACTGATGCTGTAAGAGTGAGTCAGACTCAGAGGCTACAGGGGTTTAAGGTGTGTGGGTCAGAGCATTAATCTATGAATGGATTTTGAGTCATTACTTATATTCCTCTCACTCCCCAAAACAACTGCCTTTTAAATGTGCTTCATCTTCTCCCCTCCACCTCAGTCACCCTTAGTTTCTCTGAAGGACCACCAGTGCTCTGGAGATCATAGGTTTAAAGGCAGAGAGATTTTTGAGATGTAGGTATTTCCAAAGGTCAGGTATTATTACAAATTGCCTATTCTCCACTGAGGAGAACTCTGCAGGTCAGGGAAAATTCCAGATCACCCGACTGGCTACACTCAGTTTGACCCTGTCCTGTCAAAGTCCCCATTTCTGTGAGATTAGCCAATTGCTTAACTTCAGAGTGAACTTCCCACAGTTCCTAGAATGCCAGCCGACCTAGCGGAGCTGCCTTCAATAGTAGATTATTCCAGCTGGACGCCTGTGGAGACTGTATTTTCCTTCTGGCTCCTGGACGAGGGCTCTTGCCTCCAGACCACATTGCCTTTGCGGTGATTGATGGGAAGGCTGCTTTGAAATAGTTTTGTCCGGAGACAAGATCTTTGGCAGCCTGCCCCTCAGGCTTAGCACTCTAAAGGAGATGAAAAGAAAACTGGGGAAGAAAAGGGCACCTTCATGTAAAGGGTTCACTGGCAAGTTTAACCCCCAGAAAGAGGGACAGGTCAGAAAGAGTGACACTCAGAAATCTAAGCCCGGGCTTATTAGCATCAGGAAATGAAACTGTAACTCAATTATCCTTAAAGAGTACTTTTCTATCACAACATTTCCTAAAATAACAGACCTGTGTGGAAATGGAAAACGGTGGCACGGTTGGACTTCAGTATGGTTTTGTTTGGTGGCCACCCCTTCCGCCCGCCCCTGCCCTGTCAATTCTTGGCTTGATTTCCTCTTCCCTTTCTTGCCCCATGTCCTCTTTTCACAGATACAAAACAGTATCCGGTGTTTGTGGGCCACAAGCCAGGACGGAACACCACGCAGAGGCACAGGCTGGACATCCAAATGATCGTGATCATGAACAGAACCCTCTACATTGCCGCCAGGTGGGCCCCTTTCCCCCACGTTTGCCTTTGGAGCATCCAGTGGTCCACACTCTGCCTCACAGTAAAGATCCTGACATTCCCAAAGAGAGTGTTACTTCATTTAAAGGCTACTTTCATTTGTCAAGCAACCATTCTTTCAAATCTTCTGTATCCTTTTAACTTGATGGTGTGGATTTGGATAGAAATAATTGCATATTTTGGAGTTTAAACTCAAATAATCCACTGTTTATCTTGAACATTGTGTATATACATATATATGTATATACATATATATGTATATACACACATACAGTATACACAGATATTTACTCAAGCATAGGGTAAAGTGTTCTCTCCTTGATACTTGGTAAATTAAGTTGAATGTGTCAACATGTATCAAATTAAGTTGAATGTGTGTGTGGGTGGGTGTATGTTAAACTGTATTTTTTTAATATACAGTATATATTATTACTTTAGCAGAATGGCAGCAGCCACCCAGTAGAAGTTTTTGATGGGAATCTAGTTCAGAAAATACTCATCCACTGGAGAAGTGGTATTCAAACAGACCATGCCTTAAGGATAAATAGCCTGGCAAGAATACTACCCAGACAGGGTTCATATGGATTTAAGTTTTGTTCCAACTCTAAACTTACCTGGACCACAACTTCTCTGGCTGTTCAGTGTCCTCTGTTAAATAAGAGACTAGAGTAGAATTTCTTAATGGTGTCCCCTGGGATTCTAAAAATACATGATCCGCCATTGGGGACAGGGGTTATGGCTTATTCAAAATATTTCTAAATAAACAGCAACAAGGAGTACTATCTTGTGGGGTCCACTGTGGTATAACCTGGGTCTAGACTGATGAATAGTTTTACACTGGGAAGGAGAAATAGAGGTTATGTTTTTAGTACCTGTCTGGCTGTGCACACAAGTAAAGTAAATAACAACAGTGCTGGTTCCTTCAAAGCACTTAGATGTTCTGAAAATACAAGCTATGCAATGTAAAGTGAAAAAAAAAAAAGAAAGCCATGAGTACCCTACATTTTGGGCCCAGGGAGCAATGCCAAAGCACTTTCTAAAAATTCTACTTCACAAACACTGAGTATATACTTACTGTATGTGCTATATAGATTGCAAATATAGTTGTAAGTTCTTTATAAATGTTAATCCATTCAATCTTGGGGCCAAAAAGAAAAACCCCTTTGAGTCAGAGCTATTTTCATCCCCGTGTATACCAGGAGGAAACCAAGGTACACAAAGGTGGAATGACTGGGTCAGAATGACATAGGCAGGATTTGAACTGGAATAGTCTTTCTCTCAGAGAAGGCAATGGCACCCCCACTCCAGTACTCTTGCCTGGAAAATCCTATGGACGGAGGAGCCTGGTAGGCTGCAATCCATTGGGTTGCAAAGAGTCGGACACAACTGAGCAACTTCACTTTCACTTTTCACTTTCATGCACTGGAGAAGGAAATGGCAACCCACTCCAGTGTTCTTGCCTGGAGAATCCCAGGGACAGGGGAGCCTGGTGGGCTGCAGTCCATTGGGTTGCAATGAGTCGGACACGACTGAGCAACTTCACTTTCACTTTTCACTTTCATGCACTGGATAAGGAAATGGCAACCCACTCCAGTGTTCTTGCCTGGAGAATCCCAAGGAGGGCAGAGCCTGATGGGCTGCTGTCTATGGAGTTGCACAGAGTCAGACACGACTGAAGCGACTTAGCAGCAGCAGCTGCAGACTTTCTCTAGAATCTAGGTCACTACTCTCTGTGCTCTGCAGCCTACTGAGCCATAGAAGGCCTACTTGTCCTGGTAATAACCTTCTAATAGCTTTTCCCCAAGAACAGTAGCCACTGTGGGTATTCATTAAAAACATTCCAATGAGTCCCCAGTAGCCACCTCTCTGGGAGAGTATTCAGTTCAGTTCAGTTAGGTTGCTCAGTCGTGTCTGACGTTTTGTGACCCCATGAACTGCAGCACGCCAGGCCTCCCTGTCCATCACCAACTCCCGGAGTTCACCCAAACTCATGTCCATTGAGTTGGTGATGCCATCCAGCCATCTCATCCTCTGTCGTCCCCTTCTCCTCCTGCCCCCAATCCCTCCCAGCATTGGAGTCTTTTCCAATGAGTCAACTCTTCCCATGAGGTGGCCAAAGTATTGGAGTTTCAGCTTCAGCATCAGTCCTTCCAATGAATAGTCAGGACTGATTTCCTTTAGGATTGACTGGTTGGATCTCCTTGCAGTCCAAGGGACTCTCCAGAGTCTTCTCCAACACCACAGTTCAAAAGCATCAATTCTTTGACGCTCAGCTTTCTTCACAGTCCAGCTCTCACATCCATCCATGACCGCCGGAAAGTATTAGCTCCCTCTTAAATACCATTTTCAGTTTCCTAAATGTAACAGGGATAGAAGATTACATTTGTACCCAGTTAGCTAAAGGATGATCAAAACAAATGATTAAACATTATATCTGTGAGAAATAGGCTGACTCAAGACTCGTTTGTGAATTGTTCACTTTGCAACCCAGTCTTTAGGGGAAAAGAAACATAACCGACTACCTGATGACTTTAACTTGGCTGTAAAACAGTCCAGGGGGCACCAGAGTTAGGAACAAGGTACTGTGCAGACTTCAAAGTGACCAATATTACACCTTGTTAAAACCAAGACTGTTTCATCCTAACTCCTGACCCCAAGGAAAGGAGAAAGGAAAGAAGGGAAAAAAGGAGAAACAGATTCACTTTTGTAACACTATAAGACAGGCTCATCTTTGGTTAAAGGTGAAATCTTGACCTTGGTTAAAAGTCAAATCTGTAACAGCCTAGTATTGACATGTTGGTTTTCACTTTGTGCAGTCACTTCCCTGGAGTATGCACCCTGGAAAAATTCCTAAATGACTTCTGTGGTTTGCATATTTAGGGTCCCTCCTCTCTCTTTAATTTCACATTTCCCAACAGAGCCCCAAGAGATCCACGTTCCCAGGCAGCCACTAATATGATTTAAAGTGAAATCCTTCCCCAGACTCAAGTAATGCCAACATAGTTCAGTGGTGCTTACTAGAGAGGGGAAGAGGAAGTCCCAGGATAGAGTCAGTTTGTGTTCAAGTAACTGATTTCAGTAAGAACAGCGTACAACCCGGGATGCACACATGGTGCTGGGGAAAAACCCCTGACCCTTGACATGTGGTTTAGCACAATGCATCGTTCTGTGTGTTGGGCAAAGTGATCTCTTGGAGACTGAAAAATATTGCCACTGTCCAAGGGAGATTTCATTCATAGAATTTTGATTTTTAAAAGGGTCCCCGGTTCTTCTAGGCAATGGATGTCAGCTATCAGAAGCCATGTCCCCAACCAGAACCCAGGGACTGAGTGACGCTTGATGAGCAATGCCCCTTTTCAGTTCTGCTTTATTATTATCCATTTTGTAAATTCTTTTTTTGTAAACAACAAAAAAACTGCTAATTAACATAAGGAGGCCATGCCAAAGGGGTGAGGGGGAGTGGCAAATCAAGAGCTTTCTGAGGAATTGCCAGTGCATATTAATCAGATGTTAATTTACAGTCCATACATTCAGCTCCTACTTAAAGTTTTGAGGAGAGGCAAGGCCAGAAAAAATCTCGAGTCATCTCAAAGCTGATACCAAAGTAATAGGCAATTCCACTCCAATAATGAACCTGACCCACAGCACCGCCAATAAAGTCAAACAAGCAATAAAGGAATGCCATAAAACTGCCTCGGAATTAAAGGGCAGAGCGGTTCTGGCACCCTACTGGAGTCTGAAGAACTTTCCAATTCAGCAATTTACAAAACAGGCTCCTCTGTCTCTCCCTCACCACTCTTATACACACATACACACTCACACACACGCACAAGGGCAAGGGAATTTTATAGGCCAACTGCCTTACCTCCTCCTTTTATTTTCATAGGAGAAAGCTTGTTTTTATTTCTGTTTTTCGCTGTTGTTCTTTCCCTAAAAGTAGTAGCAAACAGATTTCCAAAGAACTGGAGGGGGTGGCGGGGACGGAAGTGACTCCTGACAGCAGATAATTCCTTTCTTTTTCTTTCTTCCCTTCTCCCCTTTCCCTTTCTTTTAAGTAATGAGGGGCCCTGAAAGTCTGCACGGGAGCCTTGAGGTCTTGCTTTAAAGCTGTGGGTAATTTTCCAGCCCCAGGACTTCCTGCATTTTAGAAAAAGTCAATGTTATTTCAAGGGAAAACGAGCTGTTTTGCTTTCCCTCACTAGCCCCCCATCTCCTCAGCTGAATGTAGCGCTTTTCTTTTCTTTCTTCTGAATTCCAGACAAAAACGCCCTTGTACTCAGCTCACACAGAAGGGGATGTTTAAATATAGCCCCACACCTGAGCTGCTCATTCTGTTTCTCCCCTTCCAAGGGGAGATTGGCAGCAAATCATAAAGACAACCAAGTTCTCAGCAAAACAGGAAGGTGAACAGAAGCAAGAAATGTAAACTTAGGCTCAAGTACATCTTAACCTTAATCGACCATCACTGTGTGAAAAAGAGTAGCTTCTGGAAATAATTTTACCTTTATCGTCTTCGGTCTTGTCAATCAAATCATCAAAGGTAAAGCTGAAAATATGTTTTTGAAAAAGTGATGGAGATAGACATTAGCTTTTTGTTAGCTCTCTTGATGAACAACTCTAGCATGTTGAATGCCAAGTGAAAGGGCATGCGAACTCATCTGTGTGCTAGTTTGGAAGGCTATTTAACTTTCAGACACCTCCCACCTAAACTATGTACATACATACAGATGTTATTGTTACGGGATGCGAGAGACTTCTGGAAAGTTTTCATAAAAGGTGGCAAGATCCCATGATTTTTCTGAAGGTGCTGAATGTGTTCCTGAAGCATCTCTTAGAAGCTGAACCCTCCCCTTCTTCTTGCCCTCAGATCTTGTTTTCAATAACATGGATGTAGATTTATCTGCCTTGAATGAGACATGGACTCACTCACTCAGGAGAAAACACACTGGCTTGACTCTTGCATCTAACATTGTCTTAATTCTTTGTTTACAGGGACCATATTTATACTGTTGATATAGACACCTCACACACAGAAGAAATTTACTGTAGCAAAGTAAGTAGTTTTAAAACCTTCTTTCAAAAATGAAGGATCTTAGGATGGTTCTTAGAGAGAATATGTATTGTAAATGCATTGATTGAGATGATATGGCTTAGAATAATTGGGAACATTTTATGAAATTTTAATTTGAGGATGAGTTAGGGCTTAATATGAAATGGTTATGTGCTTCATATTTTATTCATCAATTGTGTGCACATAAACACATTGGAATTTTAGGTAATTCCTAAATTCGTTGGATAAAATATTGGATATTTGTCCAGGAAAAGATCAGTTTCCATACATAAACTTTTGTCCCACAAGTGTTTCACTGTCATGTTTCCATATCTTGCAATATTAAGTTTGACTTAACTGTTGTGGTTCAGGAATTTGATCATTATCCATTTCAGACAGATATAAAATATAACCAACGCTTTCTTATAACTCCACATGGAGGTATTTTAAGTTAATAAAGTCTGCCTCAGAAGTAGATGATCCCTTCAGCACATGAATTTATGTGAAGGAGTGTAACCTGAATTAAATCTTTGTCCACCTAAAGTGAATGTCCCCTTTATGTTTAAGAAAATGACTTCCATATTTTAAGGAAAAGGCCTGCTTTATGGAAACTGATTTATCAAGTGAAAGGAAAGGGCAAGGACATGTATTTTATCAAAATGAGCATAATTTAGCAAGTTAATGTGGATATTTTATGTGAAATTTCCACCCTGTTGTTTATTTTTCTTTCCTTTCTCCATCTTTTTCTCAGAGAGAAGAGGATCATTTTGTAGTCTAATGAATAGATAGGGGTTCAAAATTAAATGAACACTTCCATTTCTAATCTTTCGTTGTTATGGTGAATTAATCATGGAGAAAGGGTGTGGAAAGCTTTCAATAAATATATGTTCAGCTTCTAGTCTCCCCCAGGGAACTCTTACTTCTCAAATCAAATGCAACAACCTCTGGGCTCTAATTGATCTCTTTCTTGATCCCTGCAGAAACTGACATGGAAATCTAGACAGGCTGATGTAGACACATGCAGAATGAAGGAAAACATAAGGTAGGCAATTTTCATTTCTTCTGCAGCTGCCACTTTGGGTTAAGTTCTTGACTGTTATCTCCAGCTGCAGACCGTGATGTGCAATGGCTCACACTAGTCCCCGTTCCCCCAGTAATTGCTTCTTCCATCAACTTATTGAAGGCTTTAATTTGCAAAAAACAGTTTGCTTTTAATGTGATGAAACAGTATGACAGCTGCTAGGGCTGCATCATGAACTATTTAGGGGGCACCAGGGACTTTGGACCCCAAACTGGCTTGTGCTGAGTCTTCTGAGCACACTTGCTGGGAGCCTGCCTCGTGGTCCACAGCCCTCTGAAAGTCTGCAGGAGAGCCCCGAAAGGCTGCCGCAGACACAAGGGGTCTGCGCCTCCCACCACAGAGCAGTATAAAAACATACTCCAGCGGTGGACCTCGTGTATCAAGGGACTCTGGAACCTCTGGCATTAAAATTAATGTGACGGGATGCTGCTGTGTCCTGGCTTGCCTTCCTTTGGTGGCACAAACACATACCTCCTGTTCTTATTTACTGTTGAAAAGCAGTTGCTACTGTCAGCATCATCTTGGGGGTAAAAACACAAGGAGGAGCCGGGACTTTCCCAGGAGAACGCCCCAGCCCCTGCATTTTCACCTTGCTCTCAGCACATCATGGCCCACGGTTGAATGGGTTTCTACCCTGAACTGGACACCCAAAAGTTTGAACTGTTTTTCAGGATGAGTGTCACAACTTTATTAAAGTTCTGCTGAAGAAAAATGATGATACTTTGTTCGTCTGTGGAACTAATGCCTTCAACCCTTCCTGCAGAAACTATAAGGTAAATGATGTTTTGTCTGTTGGAACCACACAGCCCAGAGGTATTTCATAATTTACTGTGATTGTGCCCACAGTCACCTAAGAGAGTTAATTCAACACCACCTGGGTTCCTCTTGCTTGTTCCACTTAATGTAGTGCTCCACATGACTGATCCTGAGCAGGCTTCTAAGCTTCCTGTTTGTTCAGGATTGACTGACGTGGCTTTAAAAAGCCGACCCAGCAAAGTAGTTTCTGTTAAGACCCTATTCTCTATTGTTCAGAATGTCAGCCAGTGTACCCCATAGACCATGTGGGTTTCCTCTCTCTCCCTTTCTCCTTTTCCCTCCTACCCCACCATCTCCTCTCTGAGCACAAAAACACACTTATACTGTGAACAATAGGGATCTCAAAAGCATGCCATTGGAAACTGTAGACATTCCTCTAGGTAAGATTTTCAAGAACACAGGAATTTAATTCCATTCAGAACTCAGCTTACTTGACCATGATCTGACTTATCTTGGCCTTCATGCAAAGGGGGGAAAAGATTAACCCTTGCAGCGTTAATAAATCAAGTTCATCTGATAATGGTGTCGCTGCAGGAATGGAGGTAGAAATGGCCTGAGGTCTTGACCCCACATCTTTACCTTCCCTTGCCCCTCTTCCTGCAGTAGCCTCTCGTTCAGCAAATACGTGCTGAGTTTCTCCCACGACTAGGAATTGACGCTGTAAAGACAGATAGGAGGCGTCCATTCTTAGTGAAGCCAGACACTAAGAACACTCAGGGAGAAGAAAACTTCAGTCCATGGGTTTGCTGCCGTGGCAGCATAATACAGAGCACGATGGAAGCATCGCAGGAAAGTGCTTACTTCAGCCTGAGACGAGGAGTCAGGGCAAGCTTCCAGAAGGAGGTGGACAACCCCTCTCTTCAAGTGCTCCCTCCTGTTGTCGGGACATATGGAACATGAACACCCTAGCCCAGGAGAAACCCGAGCATCTGTGATTGCCCAGAACCTGACATAGTGTCTCCAAACAGGTGTTCAGTTCATTTTTTTGTGGGGTAAACAGGGAATGAGATAATGCCTAACCTCAGTCTTAAAGAAGAAGTAACCCAATGAAGGGAGCAGGGCATTCCAGGTAGGGGAACAGCATGAACAAAGGCACAGAGTAAGAAACTGTCTACTGAGCTTGAGAAACTTCATTTGGTGCCAAAGTGTTAGACCGTGAAGTGACAAGTGACAATCAACAAGAGTCTGCAGAGGTAGGTGGCCCCAGGGATGAAGGGAAGAGAAGAGATTTAGGAAATACTGAAGTGGCCAAAACCAGGAGGATTTATGTTGTTGTTGTACGGCAGAAACCAACACAGCACTGTAAGGCAATTATCCTATTTTAAAAAAAGGACTTACTAATAAGAAGCACAGGATAAAGAGAGAGAGAGGAGTTAAGAACTACTGTGAGACCATCTCCTGGTTGGGTGGATGGGGCGGCCATCAATGTGGACAGGGAGGACAGAAGAGCAGTGGGGTGGTGAGAACATGGGGGTTTCCATTGCATATGCTGAGTGTGCCTGGCACCACAGATGGCAATGCCTACAGGACATGAATAGAGATCTCCAACAAAAAGATGGACAGCTCAGCCTTGATTTTAGGGAGAGACACGGGGATGTCTAGATTTGGGTTTCACCAGCATAAAGTAAAACCTTAGGAATGAGAAAAGAAATGATGGGCTGCTGTCAGGACCAGAGGGCTCACCAGCCTGAGTTGGACAGTTCTAAAAGACTTTGCCTTAGCACAGACAGAGGGAGAATCTATTTTACCCTCATGCTCATCTTCCACATATGTTTGGAAATGGGCACCAGCAGGGCCAGCATTAGGGTGAGGCAAGGGAGGCACTCCAATCAGGAGCAACATGCAAGGGCACACCAAAAACAATTCAGTAATGGGGCTTCCCGGGCGGCAGTGGTGAGGAATCTGCCTTGCAATGCAAGAGACATGGGCTCAGTCCCTGGTGCGGGAAGATCCCACACGCTACGGGGCAACCGTGTACAGCTACTGAGGCCATGAGCCGCAACAAGAGAAGCCACTGCAGTGAGAAGTGCACACCGCAACTAGAGACTCCCCCCGCCGCTGGCTCTTAGTACATGGAGAAAGCCCACTTGCAGCAACTAGGACCCACCAGAGCCAACAAATAAGTAAACGCTTTTTTATAAAATTTAGTAATCAAGATACGTGATATTTTCACTGTGGTATTTTTATAAGTCTAAACTAATACCCAAAATGTGAAAGTGTTAGTCACTCAGTTGTGTCTGACTCTTTGCAACTTTATGGACTGTAGCCCACCAGGCTCCTCTGTCCATGGAATTCTCCAGGCAAGAATACTGGAGTAGGCAGCCATCCCCTTCTCCAGCAGATCTTCCCAACCCAGGGATCGAACCCGGGTCTCCTGCTTTGCAAGCAGATTCTTTACCATCTGAGCCACCAGGGAAGCAGAGGATGAGATGGTTGGATGGCATCACCGACTCAATGAACTTGAGTTTGGGCAAACTCCAGGAGATGGTGAAAGACAGGGGAAGCGTAGCATTCTGCAGTCCATGGGGTCACAAAGTTGGACACGACTGAACAACAACAATGCAAAAAAAATACTATCACTAGATATTAAAATTTCACATAATGACAGGAGCTAATTCAGGTGCTAAAAGGCAACCCGTCAAGTCAAACATTCAGCCAGTAACGGTATACTGGAGCTCTGACTTTTTCTGCCACTTAATATTCCATCCCTGTGTGTCATTGTTTAGGACTCATTAAGATGAATGCTTTGAACAAATCCGAACGAATTCCCTAGCTGGAGACCTATCTCCTATGACAAATTACAGGTTTCCTTGGCACTGTGTTACCCAGCCTGCAAGGGATCCAGCTCCTTCTTCCGCACGTGTTCCATTCCCCAGGGTGCTCCACCTCTACGAGGTTCCTTCACCTCCCCCTTGTTCTAGCCACACCTGTTGAGACATGTTTCAGGACCCCAGGGCCTCACAGGAACAACAGACAGGATATACCTAGCATGGAGAATGGCAGTGAGAACTCTTGGCATTGCTCAGAAAAGTGTTTTCAAACTCTCCAGGCAGACTGGGACTTTCCCGAGGACATGGGACATAATGTATTTGGCTTCAGAGAAAATGGACAGCCTATCTCATTAAGTGCTTTTTAATCACCAGATCAGGACCAAAGGGTCAAAGCAAAAACAATAGCCAGTCTTCCACTGAAAGACCCAAATCACAGAGTTCAGAAGCATCAAGTGAAACTACTTTGAAGCAGGAAGGTGACAAAATTTTGGTCTCTGCTTCTGCACTGTGCCCTGACTTCCACAAGTTTTATAACAGAAGTAAGCTGAATATATTAGAGAGATTAGAGCCCCAAATAAGATTATCCGGGGAAGAATTCTGAAGGCTGTCCATTATAAATCTACAACTACACTCCATACCTTTTCCCTCCTGTTTTCTAAACCTCTTGAACTTCTGCACAAGTCAGGCTGGTTCTTAGTATAATTATCTCTACCCCACAGTGATTTAATTTCCCAGGGGCTGTTGTTAAGTCTGAGATTTGATGACTGCTACAAGGATTAGTTCTTACTTCAGGGAAAGAGGATTTCACCATGGCATTGTCTTGTCTCTGGACTTTCCAAGTTTGCAAACCAATACATTAATTCCTCATTGCTTCCCACTCGTGACTAGCTATAGCTGTGGCCACTTTTTTAGAAGTAGGTACATTTTAAAAAAATATATCCCCCTCGTATATTATTGTTTCCCCATGGGCAGGATTACAGCCTGCAACTGCCTGGGATAACAGCATTTCTGTTGCATCACTGTATAGCAGGTATCGCTCTGAATACTTGTCACAGACTGCAAAGTCTGTCGCAGTTCAACAGGAGGCTCTTCTTGGGATAAAATATTAGGAAAAGCTTTTATAAAAATGTGCCGGGGAAGAGTACATTTCCTTTAAAGGGTGTCTTACTTGAACATCTTTCTCCTAAAAACGTATTTCTAACACAACTGCTTTATGTGATTCTCAGCCACAGTTTAAACAAGCATTATGGCTTTGATGGAGGAGATCCCAAAGTGGTTGCACATAGAAAAGGCCTGTCCTATCCTTGAAAAGTTTCTGTGGGTTGAGGGCAAAGGGCACAAATGATTGGACTATACTAGCGACCGCTCAGTAAGGATCTCACTCTTTCCTCCTGGGCAGAAACTCCAGGCACCTTGATTCAGGCACTTCAATTTTAACACTAAAGAGCATTTCACAAATCCTTCCTCAGTGCTGTCTTGGGTTTGTCTTCTTTCTGTTTTCATATATGGAGTCAAACCATGCCACTGCCAGATGATAAACAAAATACCCTAAAACCATAAAGAAGACTGAAATACAGAGGAGTCAGAACATTAGTACTGTGGAAGATATCACTGTTTGGTCTCTGTGATGCTGAGATTTAAATGCTAGGAAGCTCTCGTGTCAGGAAGGGAGGGTGGGAGGAACCCCCGAATTATTGGTCTAGATGGGCCAAGCACTGACGGTTGGCTGATCAACAGAGGTTCATTTCCTGCCCACGTCACAGTCAAGTGTGGGTCAGTCAGTGAGTTTCTATTCTGAAAGGTTATTCAGAAAGCCAGCTCTGTCCTGCTTATATGTCTGCCATCTCTTGCAGTCTCCTAGGATCTTGGAATTCTCCACTGGATCCTCTCTAGGATCCAGGGAAGAATGTGGAAAGAGAGCAAGAGAGGAGGATCTGGGGAGGTTTTCAGGGGCAAGACCTAGAGGTGGGGCAGAGCCTTGTACTCACACCCCATTGGCCAGAGCTCAGTCATGTGATCACACCTGACTGCAAGGGAGGATGGGAAATGTAGTTTAGTGTGATGTGGAGGAAAGGGAAACGCATTTGTTGAACAGCTAGTAAGGCTTTGCCTCACCTGCAAATGCAAATGCATATGAGCCAGGCAAGTAATTTGTAAGAGTGAAGCAAGCAGGATGTCAATACAGTCTGTGGGGAAAGGGGTCTTGGTGCTAGAGACGTTATGCCGATCTGAAGAAAATGGCAGGGGTGGCCATTACTCAACTATAGCTTGCTGCCACTTGGCTAAGAAGGGCCTGAACTGGCTTACCCACATGTTCAAAAGGTGCAAGAAATCCAAGTTTTCCTATGCAATCTGCCTTTTTAAAAGAGAGTTAGTTTTCCTTTTTCTTTTTCTAAGCATACTCAGATGACCAAGCAGGCAGGCTAGTAATAACCTCTAGGGTACAGGAATAAGCCTGGGTTGGGCAGGAGGAGATGGGAGTCAAGTGGCAACCTCACTGCTCATATCTGGGGTCCATGGGAGCCTCTCAGCTTCTGGGCCGCTCTTTCTCATCTACATAATCTGAGGATCAGACATGTTTCTGAAGTAGGTGCAAAGGTCACCTGAGCTCTGCTTGCATCCGTGTTTTTGTTCATGCTTGCTGATGCCATACTATTCTCGCAGGTAACCTGAGAAAGAATTCCAGAGTCTTCTCCTAGAATTTAACCCACAAAGGCAAGACTCTTCTGGCAAAACAAAACAAAAACTGAGGTCATTCTCTGTAGAGTTCACGACTTAGCAGATAATTCCAGGGGATGGGGGAATATGTTTTCCTGGTGAATACCTCAGAAATCCCTTTTCCAAGGAGAAAGATGCTTATTTCTCTAGCATTCCAGGAGGATATGGGAATCTCTTTATTGTCATGGTTCTGAGTCAAGCAGACATGAGTGATTCTTCTGACTCTCCTAGCTACAGAATCTTGGTCAAGTGACTTAATCTCTCTCAATGTCAGCTTCCCCATCTGAAACCAAAAGACTTAACCTTAGAGGGTATTTGAGTATTATTTGCACCAGGCATATAAATTGCTCAAAAATTAAGTGCTCTGTAAATATTAGTTGCTGTTATTATCTGTCAGTTGTTGTTCCTAATTTAGTCCTATTATTTCATTTAGATGGATACTTTGGAACCTGTGGGTGATGAATTTAGTGGAATGGCCAGATGCCCTTACGATGCCAAACATGCCAATATTGCACTGTTTGCAGGTAAATGACCTGATTTCCTGATTTCTCCTCATTGCCTTTGTTTTCGTGGGCTCAGCCTGTGGCTCTGGAGGATTTACAGAGTCACAGTTGCACTTTGATTCTCTGGTGACTACTGTAACGAAGAATGCCTTTTCCATCTGAAATCATATGGAAATTGTACTTTTGTTTTTTGTTGTTGTTCAGTCACTCAGTCGTGTCCGACTCTTTGTGAACCCATGGACTGCAACTCACCAGGCTTCCCTGTCCTTAACTATCCCCTGGAGTTGGCTCAAACTCATGTCCATTGAGTCAGTGATGCCATCCAACCATCTCATCCTCTGTCATACCCTTCTCCTCCTGCCTTCGATCTTTCCCAGAATCAGGGTCATTTCCAATGAGTTGGCTCTTCACATCAAGTGGGAAAGTATTGGAGCTTCAGCTTGAGCATCAGTCCTTCCAGTGAATATTCAGGGTAGATTTCTTTAGGATTGACTGGTTTGATCTCCTTGCTTTTTTTTTCTCCTCTCCTCACTTCTTAAGACAAGTCTTTGCCATGCTTACCCATGCTTCTCTGCCTTCAGAAAGAGTAACAACTTTGCACTGAACATGCAGCATACTGGTTAGGGTGTGTCTGGGCTGAAGTAATAGAAAATCCCACCTCTAACCCCCAGTGTGAACTGAGTATTTAAGGTGGGGTAGACTTTGGGGTTGCTTTGATTCAACAACTCATTCATCTCAACCAGGACGTAGGTCCTTTTCATTTCTCTGCTCAGTTTTCTTTCTTTCTCTGAGGGAGACTAGCTGTTCTCACAGTCATAGGATGGCTCTTGGGTCTCAATTAGGGCTACATGTCCTTTTGTCTGGGATTCTCAGGTGGCACTAGTGGTAAAGAACTCACATGCCAATGAAGGACACTTAAGAGATGTGGGTTTGATCCTTGAGTTTTGAAGATTCTCCTGGAGGAGGGCATGGCAACTGACTCCAGTATTCTAGCCTGGAGAATCCCCTGGACAGAGGATCCTGGCAGGCTACAGTCCATAAGGTTGCATAGAGTCGGATGTGACTGAAGCAACTTAGCACATACACATCCCCTTGTCCACATATAGAAGGGAGAAGGAAAGAGACGAAAGGAAGCTTCTGTAAGCTCTCTCGGTTACCAGCACACCTCAAATATCATGACCTCATGAGCTTACATGCCTGTCCCTGATAGAACTGCAGTGGCCAAAGGGATGATGCTGATGATCAAAGGTTGACCAACACTCCCCATTGCTACTCCTTCTTTCCATTGCAAAGGATATAGAATGAAAGCAAATAAGCCATGACTTTCAGATGGGGATTTGTGTGTGTGTGTGTGTGTGTGTGGCTGTTTTACTGATAATTAGAAATTTATTTAGGAATTCATTGCCAGCTGTGCTCATTGAGGTGGGTGTAGGGAGAAGTATTGGTATAGGAGCTCCTCCAAAGGTAGAGCATTCCTAGCAAGCAGCCTTGTAAGAAACACAAAGTCAGGTAAACCTATTTGTAAGCATGGGTAGGGGCAAGGCCACTGGAAAGAGTGCTTGAGGATTATATTCTTAAGTGCCTAACTTCTACTGCAGCACTTTTCTGACACTTGGAACCTGCATTAGTAATAGAGTACTGGAGGCTGTGGACTGCAGTGGAGAATGTAAATTAAATAAGGAAAAAGAGGCAGCCCAAGGTAGAAAGAGGAGAATGAGCAGAGTGATTTCCGAGGCCACCAACCTTCCAAGAGCAAGCCCCATGAAACCATCTTGTGGCTGCCACTCCTCCTCCCCAGAAGGTGTACCTGAACCCATGTTCACAGAAATGCTTGAAAGCTCTTAAACCTTCCACCATTATAAGCAGAGGATACTTGTTGCCCCCGAATGATTGTCATATTACCAAGTGTGACAAAATAGTACTCTATTTTATGAGTGAAAGTTCTGGCAAGATATCCAGTTTAAAATGTAAGACAAAGAATATGGAGGAGTGTTCAGCAGCAGTAACCACACATACCCCCACTGTCCTCTCCTCCTCAGGTATATCCATATGACCCGGAGCTATGAGTCTGTAAGAAAAATGGGGATTTTTACAGACGCGTGTGTATCAATAGAAAGGTTTGCCATCTGCAGTCAGAATCTAACCCAGAAGGTCAACATGTACAGATATACGACTGCCAATAATGTAGATATGAAGACAGCTCTACCTGAAACTGAGCAAATACCAGCTAAGACCAAAGAAAGTCAAAGTGAAAGAAAGTGATGTCGCTCAGTCATGTCCGACTCTTTGCAATCCCATGGACTGTAGTCTACCAGGCTTCTCTGTCCATGGGATTTTCCAGGCAAGAGTACTGGAGTGGGTTGCCACTGCATTCTCCAGGGGATCTTCCTGACCCAGAGATTGAACCCAGGTCTCCGGCACTGCAGGCAGACACTTTACCTTCTGAGCCACCAGGGACCAAAAGTAGACCTCAAAGACTTTGCTTTGGTATGTTTATTTAAAACAGAACCATATGCTTATCCCACGAGGGTTACAGCTTAAAGAGAACTGTGATGTATATAAGCCACTTCTGAAGATGCTCTGGAAACCACAATTAATGAAGACAGGTAACCCATTAAAGCTGAGCCAAGGAAGCTATTTTTTATATTGAATATAATTATTGTTTCCATTTCAACTACACAGATTTTATTATTCCAAAACAGCCCATTTGATTATCTGTGTAAAGAATGCTTGCTAATCCAGGAAAAGAACCACAGATTTTAAGGATTCGTCTTTAATCATCTTGTCTCTCTTTTGCCTTGGATGTATCCTCAAGCAGAAGTCCCAAAGAGTATGAATTCTTAAAGAAAAGTCCAGTTTGAACTCAGCATCATCCCTTCCCCTCTTTATTTTGGCCTTTTGTATATCAGAATGTTCTCAGTTTGAGACTTTGGAAATACTGAAACAAGTATCTCTTACATGGAAAGCTAGATCAGTAGAACTTAGTGGCTCTCCTGATTGAGGTAAAGAGGAGCAGAGACTCAAAAAGGATACATATACCAGTCTTTTTTTTTCCTTTTTTTAAATCAGAGTATGATTACATGTAGCAATCTTAGTCAGCTCTTTTTTGCTTACAAATCCTCTTCAACGTCCCTCACTTGCTTAGGCTGCGGACTTTCTTACTTCTGCTTGTACTTAAATTTTTCTGGTGATACAATCAAACCTCTGTCTTTCCCAGGGCTCCTACCTTTCTGTTTACCACGGTATGGTGGTGGCTGCACTGTCCAAGGGGCCTTGGCCTTGAGATTTCAGTCAAGGTCCATCTAATAGAGTGAAGCAAACACTTTTCATTTACCCTGTCCCCTGAGCTGTTGCTGCTTAGAAATTGCCATGCAATTTAAAAATGAAAACTGTTTCATCTCTTGTGATCCCAAGTTAAATGGTTAGGAATGTGGGTCAAGTATTTTCCTAGCCACTCGTGGACTTGTCCCAGTTGTCCTACCTTATTTGCCTGATATAGGAAAGCCAGGTGGGGATGTCTCTGTTATTCCCCCATGCCCACCATCTTGCTCCAACCCTATTCTCCCCTCCTCTTTCTCTTCAAAGATGGAAAACTATACTCTGCTACAGTGACAGACTTCCTCGCCATTGATGCAGTCATCTACCGGAGTCTTGGAGACAGCCCAACCCTACGGACCGTCAAGCATGATTCAAAATGGTTAAAAGGTGAACAAACAATTAAAGAAAGGAGGTGTGGGGGGAGGGATATATATCTTGAAGGAGATTTAGCATCTGAATGGTCCAGATTGTAGTTTCATTTTAGTAATGGCTTCTCACGGACAGGAAGGTGGAAATTGCATCTCTTGCCCCAAGTTGATTTATTACCTCCCCTTTTCACTTCCCATGAGTTTCTGGAGTATTATCAAAACTACCAACACCACTATAATAGAATACATTACATTCATCTTTCCTGCTTCAAGCTCTCATTTCAAAGTCCCACATGAAACCAACTAAGCAAAACACTTCATTCATAGAAGGGAACGGGGAATTAGAGGTGGAAGGGGACAGGAAAAAAGCTGTTCACAGCCCGAATGAGTCAAGGTTGACAAGGCAATGTGTACAAAATCTATTCTGTAATATGAGCCTTGTATTGTAGAAAATAAAATTACAGAGATATGCAAAACTCATTTATTCTTCATTGTTCATTGCAACTGCTTCTGAAAGATTAAATCTGTAGGATTAAATGCTTTTGGAAATCACTAAGCACTTGCATGTGTAAAGTCACTAGAAACAGTTAGTGTTAACCAAATATCTAATGGCCCTACAATTTTATTTCATAACATGTCTTTGGTTGCAACTGATTGCAGTTCTTTTAACTCTGTGTGACACGCCCCCAATTAAATTGCCCATTTGTCCACAGAACCGTATTTTGTCCAAGCGGTAGATTATGGAGACTACATCTACTTCTTCTTTAGGGAAATAGCGGTGGAGTACAACAGCATGGGAAAGGTAAGAGGGGAGGATGTCTTAATATGGGGCCAATGTGGTTATGAATGGCTTTGAAATAAAACCATAAATCTAAGGACAAGGTTATCGTTTTGAGAAGACCCAGCAAAGACAGGTGGAAGTGAAATATTTTGCTCTCTTGAACCCCTATATGCTTTTTCTGATTAGTAACAGAATACAAGGAAACCTCTTAAATACACTGAAAACTTAATGAACAGATGAGTTTCAAGTATCTTAAGAAGGATGTGGTTTCCAGGTCTACTCATCAAGTTTTTTTGTTGTTTTGATTTGTTTTAAACTGAGCTGCTCTACAGAGAGAAAGTAACTATTCAATACCTATAAGCAAACCCAGGGTCTTGACTGTATTCATTGCAAAAAGCAATAGAAGACTTAGGGGATGTCTATTTCGATTATTTTTACCAGAGAGTGGATCAAGACCACTGAGTTGGAGGGCACAAATTCAATACCAGGGTGGCTTGCACAGTTAGAGGAATTCAGAGCATGAGAGGCAGAGCCCAGAGGCAGCCAGGGAGGATGGCAGAGATGGCGCATACAAAGTACGCTTTTGTTTGAGGAAATAAAAAGCTAAGCAGTCTGTATGGAAATGAGTGTATGTGCCTGGGAGCTGATCCCCTGAAGGATTTATAGTTCTGTATTAAATGCCACAGCCTTATCTTTCAAAACATGCTGTTCCAATGCTGAGTCCCCCCTTTTTTTTTTGCCACTGATTTTAGAAACACAGGATTAAATGAAGCATCTTGTTGTTCTGTTTTTATTTTTCTAAGAAAGGTAAATTCTACCAAGATCTCCATGAAGATAAGTGCATTTCATCTTCTCCGTGTTTTGCCTCTGCAGGTAGTTTTCCCAAGGGTGGCTCAGGTTTGTAAGAATGACATGGGAGGGTCTCAGAGAGTGCTGGAGAAGCAGTGGACTTCTTTCCTGAAGGCTCGCCTCAATTGCTCCGTCCCTGGGGACTCCCATTTTTATTTCAACATCCTGCAGGCAGTTACCGACGTGATTCGTATTCACGGCCGTGATGTTGTCCTGGCAACCTTCTCCACACCTTACAACAGGTAACCATGCCCTGGCGGTGCGGACTCCATCGGTCCTTCCCGGCTTCCTTTTTCCCAAGGGCTTCTTGTCTAATACACAAGATTTGCAACCGACGGAAACACTGCCATTCGCTATTTGTAACTAACAAGCACTTAATACTTAGTTTTAATCCACAAATGAACAGTCATTATAAGTGCTATTAGAGAATTTTGGAGAAGGTAATGAAATAAATTATTCCAATATCTTTTCAGATGTCTGGGACAGAAATACTGTTCATGTGTTATTTCTCGATCCCTCTAGTTATCTTGAAAAGTGAATACCATTGCCTTCTTTTACACTTGAGGAAACCGACATAAGAAAACATCAACCTATATTGCAGCAAGTATTTAGTTAAGTTTAAGTAAGTTGTGACCATCTGAAGGAATTTTTAGACCTGAGAATAGAAAAGATGTAAAAATTCAGGCCTTAACTGCTTGTAATTTGGAACCCATGTATCTAGGAGTGTTGAAAATTATACTCTCTGATCTAGGTAGTCCACAGATAGAAGCAGCAGCTTTGGCATTCCAGAATGTTCCTCTTTTCTTGGTCACCTAACATTTTATTTGACTTTTAATATTTCTATGACTAGATCAGTAATTTTTGAAAAAATACTGGATATGTATTAAAATGCTTCAGGGTGAAATTTAGGAGCAAATGAGTCCATCTTGCTTCCCACCTGGTTATCATCCTGTCAGAGGAACCAGAATCCCAACTACAGCACCACTGTCTGATTCTGGAGGGGCTTATTGAGGATTTAGGTTTCCCTGGTGGTTCAGTACTAAAGAATCCACCTGCAATGCAAGTGATGCAGGTTTGACCCCTGGGCCTGGAAGATCCCTTGGAGAAAGAAATGGCAACCCACTCCAGTATTCTTGCCTGGGAAATCCCATGGACAGAGGACTCTAGTGGCCTACAGTCCATGCAGTCACAAGAGTTGGACAGGACTGAGCAAAACCACCACCACCTCCATTGAGGATTTACAAGTCATCAAACATTGTACTGAGAAATACTGAGTCTCAGCCCATTCATTCCTATTTTTGTATTTATTTAAGCTAAGACACTGAGCTATTCTATGACACACTAAAAACTGTCCCTGGAGCAGTGGACACATGTGGAGACTAAAGAATAGAGGAAGAGGGACACTATGTTCCCTGGTACTCGGCTCTCCTGGACCTTAGAATCCTAGCAGTGTCCTGTGGAAATGATCCTCACTCTGGCCGCAGCTGAGAAACTGAAGTACATGTGCTAGACTGTACAATTCTGCCTGTTCTCTCTGATCTTCTGCTAGGAATACACTGTCTTATTTTGGATTACCCTTTTTACAAAGACTCTGAAGAACCTGATGAAAGGCTAGATGACAGGAACATACCTGATGAGACTGGAGGACAACAGCTAGGAAAAAAATGCCTAAGAACTGGGTAAAGTCCACAACAGAGCAAGCTGAAAGATGAAATAACATTCCTCAATTATACAGAGGGCAAGAGTCAAGAGTCCCCCATTGAAGACATAAGAAAACATAAACCTATATTGCAGCAAGTATTTAGTTAGGTTTAAGTAAGTTGTGACCATCTGAAGGAATTTTTAGACTTGAGAATAGAAAAGATGTAAAAATTCAGGCCTTAACTGCTTGTACTTTGGAACCCATGTATCTAGGAGTGTTGAAAAAGAAGACTGTTCTGAAACATAGGAATGTAAGTGCCAGTGGAATTTCAGAGCGCATTTCTAATTTTTTTTTAATGTTTTTTGAGAAAATGAGTTACTTTGTGATTACAACAAAGTAGGAGATTCCAAGAGTTCTGGAGTGGGGTGCCATTGCCTTCTCCGAAATATTACACATACTCCATCTAAAGAATTTTCTTCAAAGGTCCCTAGGAGACATTCAATAAGTGCATACTAATGCAGTCTCAGAAACTACATTTGGTCAGTAAGCTCAGAAAACGGCAAAAGTATGCAGACCGGTCTTCATCTGTAAATGATAGTCCCTCTCTGATTACTCCCTCTGGTTTCATCCCTTTCCACCCCATTCTCCACACATTCCCACTCCATCATGTCAGGTTGTCTCACATCCTTTAGGGGCTCCTCTTGCCCTGAAGATAAAGCCCAGCTCCCTTGCTGGCATGGCGTGGAAGCCCATCATGGTGAGGTGTCAGCTCCTCCTCCAGTGCAAAGGGTTGACTGAACTGCTCATGCCCTGCTGTCTTGCCCAATCTGCTCCCCCAACCTATCTGCTTGCCCACTGAGCCCCTGGGCATGCTCCAAGGCTCAGTTCCAATCACATCCCCTGGAACTCTGCACGTGCTTTTCATATATACTGCCTTTACCAGATGGTCTTGGAAAAGTTGTTGTGGTTATTATCACTGATGTTGCTTGCCGCCACACTGAATTACAAATCAGCTGAGAGCACGATTTGTTATTTACTGATCATTCACTGCTTGAAACTGGGGATTCCATAAATACATGTTGAATGAACAGAAGATAGGAATAAAGGGAGGGGATAAAGTAGGGAAGAAAAAAGAAAGGATTTTACACATGATACTAACATTAAGAAAATTATAAACCCTACGGTATCTTTAGCAATTATGAAGTGCCTCATAAAATACTTCAAAATTTATCCTATTTTTGTTAATATTTAAAGTAAATGTGTACACCTCTTACTTTTAGGAGAGCAAGATGTGCAAAGAATCTTACAAAATTAAATAATGTTAGGGGCACTGAAGTTTCAAAACAAATGGAAATCACTGTCTTATTATTGACTTAATATTGTAATAACACACATATACACACATACACATGCTACATACTTTAAAATTCATCCTGCCACTCTGTTTTACATAAGCTTTGTAATCCTCTCCCATTTCTCACTTTCTTAGTAATACTTCAATAATTATTTTGTGAAATTAAAGATGGCATAAAATTCTCCTAATCATACATGGAGTGTTTTCCATATCCTTTCGACATGTGCAAAATCCGGGCCAAATCATTCTCTCTACCCTGTATGACGCTGATGCTGCCAAGCACCTGTGTCTTACCCTGGGTGCTTCTGTGTGCAGTGACCCACTGTCTCAAAGCCTGAATCAAACTGTTGGCCAGCCAGTGCCTGAAATTTATTTGATCAAAATCAAGGAGCAACCATAGAAACAAACACAGGTTCAAGTAGTATACCTAGATGAATGAATAATTCATGTCTTCTCACCATTGATGAAAAACAATCCCAAAGTCCTTCCAGGAGCGCCAGGCAATAATGTAATTATAGGTAGATATTATTGATGTTATTATTTAGCACTTAATCGAGCATTTTATTTGCAAAGCATTGGTGCTTTAGAGATTTAAACTGTTTAGTCTTATGCAAATAAACAGGAAGTAAAATTTGCAGTGTGCAGTGACTAACATAAAACATGTTTGGGTTCCGCACACATTCACTCACTACTGACGTGCTTGACTTGAGGAGCCAAATTCAGAAAAGGAATATGTAGACAGCAGGGACACTTTTACTTCAAACTTTTACCAATATCGGAGATGCAGAGTGTTGTCCAAACATTTTATCTTTGGTTTAAAGACTGGTAATTAACTTCAGGCAATTCTTGAAACTTGAAAATCACCAGGTCAACCATTCTCCTTTATAAACAAAAGCAGTGTCAGACACAAGACCAAAAAGGATTTTTTCCCCTATGATTTTGCTTTAACTAGCCCTTTCTTTAAGACCAGTGAGCCAAATCTGATTCACTGAAACAGTCTCCTTATGCACTAGGGTCCCTTACATTTATAGTTTTCAGAGTATGAACATTAAATTTCAACTGCCAGTACCAGGGAAGTTTCTTTGGTATATGTTTTCCAAACTGCATGCGGAACTGTTGCCTAAGTAACACTTTGTATGAAATGTCCCATTGCAGCATCCCTGGGTCTGCAGTGTGTGCCTATGACATGCATGACATTGCCAACGTCTTTACTGGGAGATTCAAAGAACAGAAGTCTCCAGATTCCACATGGACGCCAGTTCCTGATGAACGCGTGCCTAAGCCCAGGTATGTGCCCGTGTTTATCAGGCTCTTTTAAATTTCCAGAAGCGGTGCACTTAGCCCCCATGATAGTGAGCATCTTGGGCTTCCCAGGTGGCACTAGTGGTAAAGAACCCACCTGCCAGTGCAGGAGACGTAGGAGACGTGGGTTCGATCCCTGGGTTGGAAGGATCCCCTGGAGGAGGGCATGGCAACTCACTCCAGGATTCTTGCCTGGAGAATCCCATGGGCAAAGGAGCCTGGAGGGCTACAGTCCACAGGGCCACAGAGAGTCAGACACAACTGAAGCAACTTAGCACACACGCAACGAGCATCTTATCAACTGCACACCAGGGCCTTCCATGCTGGCAGATACAAATGCCAACACAATAGAAAGGACTGTGAGGCCATTTACCTTCATTCCCTTAAGCAAAATGCCCAATTACCCAAGTTATATTCAAAACAGTGGCTCTCTAGGCTTTCACTTAGACTGTGTATCTGTGGATTATCCACTGTAATCCTTGGGTGACAGGAGCCATCCACCCTAGCAGCCCCAGTGGTCTATAGCTGAGGAAACTGAGGCCCAGAGAGGTACAGATGGTGCTGTGCAAGTTTCTGGGGAGATGTCTTCCCCCACTCCTCCCTGCTTCCCTTCAGTTTCACGGAGACCCATGTCTTTCAGCCTTAATAAAATGTAAAATAAAAACGGTGTTGGGTGGATTCTGTGACTAGACTGGATCAGAGCTAATCCCAAGCTAAGGGCAGGTAGGGATCAGCAGGAGCAGCGGGCCATTATTAGGATGTCTCTGGTCTGAGGGTTCTAGTCTGTTTGGGGTCTGGATATACCGTGGATTCCCTCGTCCTCAAAACATGCCCCAAAAGTGCTTTCACGGGAAACCTATTGTCCAGAGACTATCTATAGACCTTTGGTCCTGTGTAATTTCCATCAAATCTGCACACTAAACCAGTCCAATACTTTGTCCACCTGATATGAACAGCCAACTCATTGGAAAAGACCATGATGCTGGGAAACGTTGAGAGCAGGAGGAGGGGGCAACAGAGGATGGGATGGTTGGATGGCATCACTGACTCAACAGATGTGAGTTTGAGCAAACTCCAGGAGATGGTGAAGGATAGAGAAGCCTAGCATGCTGCAGTCCATGGGGTCGCAGAGTCGGACACGACTGACTGAACAACAAACCAGTTCATTCATTTCTCTAACTGGGACGGGATGAAACCCTCTCCCAGCCCTGTGCCTGCCCTCTTTATGTTCCACACGTGGCATACTTCCCTTTGTTGTTCAGTCACTCAGTCGTGTCTGACTCCTACAGCATTTGAAACCTACATTATGGATATACAGAAACATCCCTGTGTGTTAGCTTCCTCCACTTAATCTGTGGAAGGAAACCCAGTGTCTTTTAAAGTTTTTGGTTTCCATCTCTTTCCTCCAACATCCAGTTCCATCACCCCAAAAATACCTAACCCAATTCACTGAATTGAATGACCTTAGATGATATGAATCACTGTACCCAGGGCAGAAACCCCTATGATCCATCCTTTTTCATTCCCTGAACCTCCTGGCATGTGCCTTCTCTGTTACTAAAGGAGAACAGGCTAATTGTAAAAAACATTCCCTGGCAACCTCAGGTGAATTCTCAAAGACTCTAAGTCAGATGGATTCTCTAAAGGAGTGTTGACTACCTTCCAGGCAAGCAGGACGCATACTTGAAGTGACTTTCCGCTGGTCATCGCTCCGCCTGCTGGCCTGTCTCTCCTACAGACAGCAGGATGCTTTCCCTGGCTGGCTGGGTTAGTGCCATGAAAGCATGTGCCCAGGGCTAGATCCTGCCCCTGCTGTCAGGGTCCACTTTTCCCTCCTGCACCAGAGGGAGGCCAGGAGTCTGGACAAGACTGGCGCTAGTGTCTCCCTGATCTGATTTTGCTGAGCTGTCCCTTGACTCCTGAAACCATGTCATTTCTTCTAGAAACCAATCTTTAGTGTCATTGTTCAGCGTGTTTTAAAATGACTTTTCAGACAAGAATTTCAGTGTATTGGCTTTTCATGTCTACCCAAATCAAATGAAAGCAATAAAAAACAAAAGGTTCCCTGACCTCCTGGTAATGAGAGAGGGTTATACTGAGTCTGGCAGGTAGGTTCAGTGGTAAAGAATCCACCTGCCAAGCAGGAGATGCAGGTTCAGTTCCTGGGTTGGGAAGATCCCCTGGAGAAGGAAATGGCAACCCACTCCAGTAATCTTGTCTGAGAAATCCCATGAACAGAGGAGCCTGGTGGGATACAGTCCGTGGGGTCGCAAAAGAGACGGACATGGCTTAGCAAATAAACCACCACCGCAGCGCGGGTTACATAAGGCCAACAACTTTCTGAACACCTTTGTTTTCTATATTTGTGAGAAAATCAGCTCAGTTGTCTCCTTTTGTGGAACAAATGCCTTCAGAACTCCTAGCAGGGTTTTAAGATAGGCAGAGTAGTCCCACGGATGTGCAAACGTCTCACTTGTTTCAAAACTCTCACTTGTTTCAAGCTCCATCACTGTTTGTGGAGTTTGTTTGTGTTTCTGACGGGGAAACCCAGCTGCTCTCAGCCAAGACTGAACCGTCCTGGCTCAGGCTTCTCTATGGAGCACGGAGGCGGCCCTGAGGCAATCTAAGCATATTTTTTGGTGGCATTATGCATTGTTCAGCTTCCAATTCTCAGCCTCCAATCTATTCTCCCTCATGCGAGTTGCACAGAGAAGCAGTTCATTCAAAGAATTTGCCATAAAGCATGATAGAAGCTCCCTCCCTTTGTTTCTTTGTAGGCCAGGCTGCTGTGCCGGCTCCGCCTCCTTAGAAAAATACACCACCTCCAATGAATTTCCTGACGACACCTTGAATTTCATCAAAACGCACCCGCTCATGGATGAGGCCGTGCCGTCCATCATCAACAGGCCGTGGTTCCTGAGGACGATGGTCAGGTGGGTGTCAGGCAAACCGCATCCTTACTGGATTTCCCCTGTTGCCGCCCCTGATCACTGGACCTGTCATCACTGAATCATGATTTGAAGTGCCATGAACCCCTTCTGTCATCCTGGCCTGGGTTCAGTTCTGAAGTTCTGGGTGGTTGGGTGGGTGCCACCAAACCCCCATAACCACATTCCCAGTGAAAACACAGTTCAGAGAGTTTCAGGCTAACTGGACCCAGACCAACAATTAGAGGAAGCAAAGATGTCTCCTTTGCCTTAGCTGGTTAATCCCAAGTGTGTTCAGTAGAGGAGCGTGAAGACAATCAGTCAATGGGTGTACACACCTGTTTGTTTGTTGTGGTTGCAAAACATGCTGCAGATTCCATCTGAGCACTGTCTGAATTGTTCGCTGTCACAACAGGCCTCCCTGACAACTCAAACAGTAAAGAATCTGTCTACAATGCAGGAGATCTGGGTTCAGTCCCTGGGTCAGGAAGACCCCCTGGAGGAGGGCATGGCAACCCACTCCAGTATTCTTTCCTGAAGAATCCCATGGACAAAGGAGCCTGGCAGGCTACAGTCCATGGGGTCGCAAAGAGTCAGACACCACTGAAGCGACTTTGCACGCACAAAGTACTATAATGGTTCTTGCCCATAAGATGGAAACCATGGTAGATAACTTGCAGAAGAGTCCATGTTTTCCAGTTCCTGCCGCACTGCTTAAAGAGAAAAGGGTATCCATGGACTGTTGAACTGCTATGGGATTTTAGAGAAGGAAGATGCCATGTAGGACTTACCTAAGAGGACGATAAGGACTAACGCTCTTTACCTTTGGCTTTACATGAGTTTTGTTTGGCTTATATATCCTTTTATTTATTAACAGCACCTTTTGCACTCTACCCCTCCCCCTCATCCTTCAGAATTCTCTGTACCCCTCTGAACCCCTCTGTACACAATCCAAAATCTTCCCAACCTGAGGTTTTGTTGACAAGTCTTGGCACCTCAGAGGAAGAGCGTGGAAAAATGGTAGCCAAGGCTTTTCTTTTCAGTATTCAATGAAGCGTTAGTGGTTAGTGCAAAATATTAAATGAGTTCACTTATTTCTTCCCCTCTTCATAGGAGACATCAGTCTCTTCTTGTTGCTCATGGAAGGGATAACTGCTGAGTGGTTTCAGATGGTATGGCTACGTATTTATTATGTAACTTGGCCTCTGCACATACATACCTCTTTCCTCCCCTTGGAGCCATACTAATACTCTACATATGGAAATAAAGGAGCAGAACAGCTTGAGAGCATTATTTATATGCATATACTTTTCTTGAGGTTCTTACTAGAAAGCTCTATCACAATTTTTTGAAGTGGAAAAGGGGGACACGTTAATGAAAGACAACAAAGATATAAAAACTGTGATCCTGTCATTTTAGATACCGCCTGACCAAAATTGCGGTGGACACCGCTGCTGGCCCGTATCAGAACCACACTGTGGTTTTCCTGGGATCGGAGAAGGGAATCATCTTGAAGTTCTTGGCCAGGACAGGAAACAGTGGTTTCCTAAATGACAGCCTTTTCCTGGAGGAGATGAGCGTTTACAATCCTGAAAAGTGCGTAGAATGTTTGGTTCTTTTTCTAGTAATTATTTGTCACATTATGTTTTCTATTCAGAGAAATCATGGTAGACTTAGATTTTATGCAATTTAGGTGACTTTTAACATTATTTATAAAAATCCTTTCATACATTAAAAGCATTATTTTCTCCTTGCTGCTAATGTGTGCGTTTATATAGGTAAACACATATATTGTGTATTTATGTGTATGTATGTGGGTGCACACATAAGGATCCATTGCTTCTTCATAACCTCATAGGCTTGGGGTTGGGGGAGGTGTGGCAGGTGGTGGCAGGAAGAAAAGAACTAACCCAAGAGAGACTATGAATGATATTATCCTGCCTTAAAAATGTAGGTGCAGCTATGACGGAGTAGAAGACAAGAGGATCATGGGCATGCAGCTGGACAAAGCCAGCAGCTCTCTGTATGTTGCATTCTCCACTTGTGTGATCAAGGTTCCCCTTGGCCGGTGTGAGCGGCATGGCAAGTGTAAAAGTATGTATTTGCCTCATTGATCATCGGATGTTCACAGTGCTTAGGGAAGAGTCCTAAGTAAGCTCACAGTCATTCTCTTCCTGCAGAACCTGTATTGCTTCCAGAGACCCCTACTGCGGGTGGGTAAAGGAAGCAGGTGCGTGTGCCCACCTGTCGCCCAGCAGCAGGTAAGGAACCTGAGGCATGGGAGAGTTTAAGGTGGCCTAAACGTAGGACTGACTGTGCTCACACAGCACTGCCGCTTGGCCTTCTGTGCACATACCTCATCATTGCGACTGCCGGCCGTTCTCCTTCCTTTCCCCATTTCATATAATACCCCAATGTCACACGTGGCAGACTTCCAATTGATTAATCATCCATCCTCAGACTGAGTAAAAACAGAGAAAAACAGCACAGTGGACTTTAAGTATTCCCTGGGGAGAGGGACGAGAGGGTAAGTGCCTTGCTCATCACAGCGCAAAAACGGCAGAGAAAGGGAGCATGAAGGTACCGATTAGGTTAGTGATGTGGTCTGTCCCAGCTATAGCAAAAGTGGCTCCAGTAATTGACCATCCAGGGCTGAGAACAAACTGCAGGGCATTTGTTAATAAGCAATGCATTTGTGCTACAAGCATGGTGTACACATCCAATAAACTTTTCTCCTGCACCAGAGAACAGCTGACCCTATTCCTCATTAGGGAGTAAATCAATTCTTGGCATTTCTCCAGCAGATCAGCTAGATCAAGCCAGTGTACCACGCATGTGATTTTGGTGCTGAGAATTGTTACCCTGACTTCCAGTGCTTGGATGGTGTCAGTTCAAAGGCTTTATGCTTTTACTTCTGTGGATTTGAAATCCAAAATAACATTTGGAGAAATATTCAGTGCATGTCCTTGACAGGTTATGGCATTTCAAGGAAGATGCCAGATGCCAGCGCAGTTCTTTCATAGTCATTTCTTCACTTCCCCCAATCCACCAGGCAAAAGGAATTGTCCTCCCAACACAATGGGAGAGCCCCCTCTCCCATTTGAGAATAGCAAGTTAAACGGGATAGCTGATTGACCACCACTTGCATAATTTGAAGGAAAGTATTCCCATAAACAGAGCTGATGAAAACTGTAAAGTCTGACCTGGAAATCTGGCTAATGCAAAGGGTTGACTCACCGTGCAGTATTAGATCAGCTTTGCAAGTAGCAATACTGACAGACTACAGGGTGAGAGCTTTATAGCTTTTCACAGGACCTTGAAGTGAAGGAGGGAGGACCACAGAAGCGCACAGTGAGAAATGGCCTACCTCCTTTCTTTAGTCAAGGCGTAACAAAGGTAATAAGGTGAATTTTAAGAATCATTTTTAAGTCAGCATGAGAACCCAGCTGTTCAAAACATGTGCAACTCTCCTTGGAACGTGGCCTGAGGACCGGGTGAATCCTGGCTTTCATTACAACTAGAAATCTTTATCCTTTGAGGCTGAATTTGATTTTTGACACAGCATAAAAACACTAGAAACGAACACGGCAGATTATTAGATCAAGGTGTGACTGTCAAAGTAGTTTTCTGAGATGGCTCATAAGTAAACTCTGAAGGCAGTTTTAAAATCAGAGTTTTGAGTATGTTGCAGAAAGAAGAGTTCCCCCAAAAAACAAGACTCCTTTGAACTATTCCAGTGTGTTTATTTATACATGTTGATGTATGGTAAAACCAATACAATATTGTAAAGTAATTAACCTCCAATTAAAATAAATTTATTTTAAAAAATCAAATTAGATACTATTAAGATCAGTCCTTTTGGGGTATAGAGTTTATGCAGCCCAAAGGTGACCTGGTGGACTTGAAAGAAGAGTGAACCTGTAGAGAAGCATGACAGCAGTACCCCTGAAGACTGGACGTGGGGCCAGGTGTGAACAAAGTACCCACATGGTCTCAGCAAAACACACCACCATGTCCTGTGTCCTCTCAGAGGCCGCTTATAGCCACCGACCACTGGGAACACTTTGCTGTACAAAGCTATTTCTAAACAAAGAAATAGATAAAGGTCTAGGAAGGCAAGAGCTGGGGTGAAAGAGAAAAGAGAGAGGAAAACGCTCTTCTTAAGATATAGACTTCTGTATCACTTAAATCAGGATGTTGGTTAACATTTAAACTTTTCAGATGTTTCAAAAATGCTCAGGGCATTAGCAGCAAAGAGTTATACAGGTAATCCACAAACTTGTTTACCCCCTGAATAAAACCTGAATTGATTGCCCAAACCATGGCTTCTCCTTGGAGATTCACAAAGGACTCATTTCTATAAACTTCAGAGATAAATTTTCAAGCTATTTTACTTACTTCTTTTTATACCTGGCACTCAGTTTTTCAAACTGTGTTAGTTGCTTTAGTGAAATTTAAGATGCATGCTGGAATAAAGACTCACATCATTGAATCTGTTTCTGTCTTCTTCTCCTTCCTTCCTTTTGAAGACTGACTTTTGAACAGGACATAGAGCGTGGCAATACCGATGGCCTGGGGGATTGTCACAGTAAGTGGAGTTTTTATCCATGCTTGTTTTTGAATATTTAGTCGATAGAAGATGCTTTTATAGAACGGCCTAGAAACATGACCCCACATGTGAAATTGAGTGCAGCTGCCTCTAAAACATACAAAAATAACATAAATCACCTTCTAAATATCAGAGAAAACAGTGGCTTTTGAAACCAGAGTTGTCAATGCTGTTGCTGAAAATGCTGGCACCTAGTTCGTTATCATAAATGTGAACCAAATTCCCTCTTGAGGATGAACCTGTAGCAGAACAGTCAGCTATATCAGCATTTCCACTTAAAAACCAGTTTTACCAACACAACACTGTAAAGCAATTTTCCTCCAATTAAAGAATAAAAACTTTTTTAAAAAAAAGCCAAGACAACACTAGCTTTGTTGTCTTTAAAAATACAATATTGGCACAATCTTTAGACAAATGATTTAAAAGGTTGATCACTGAACTCTTGTTTTTCAGTTGAATGGGACTATTTTCTTTTCTTGAACATATCGGCGAACAAAAGTAATTATTTTTTAATTAGACTTATGTTTATAACCATTTGCAATAAAAACAAATGTTCAGAAAGAACCCACTAAGTACAAAGTGACTCAAAATACCCTTTTTATAAGAACTGACCTACTATGCTAAATCTCAGGGTTCATTTCAAAAGTTATTCAGTTCGGTCGCTCAGTCAGGTTCGACTCTTTGCGACCCCATGAACTGCAGCACACCAGGCCTCCCTGTCCATCACCAACTCCCAGAGCTTACCCAAACTCATGTCCATTGAGTCAGTGATGCCATCCAACCATCTTGTCCTGTCATCCCCTTCTCCTCCTGCCTTCAATCTTTCCCAGCATCAGTGTCTTTTCAGATGAGTCAGATCTTCGCATCAGGTGGCCAAAGTATTGGAGTTTCAGCTTCAACATCAGTCCTTCCAATGAACATTCAGGACTGATCTCCTTTAGGATGGACTGGTTGGATGTTAATATTGTAGTTAGAACTTTATATAAATGATCCTAGTCAAAACTCTGCCCAGCTGTTCAGTGATCTGATTAATATCCATATTCTCTTGAAAATGCTTTATTAACACTAATTTAGAGAATAATGCCATATCCTTGAAAAATGTTTAGTTTGCCATGTTTCAAAATGTTATATGTGATGAATTTTCAAGAAGCTTGTATTCAGAATGGCTCCAGAAATAGCTCCTAGGGGAATGAAACTATATTACTTCTGATACTTGATTCGATAATGAAAATCATGGATATAACTCTCCATCTTTGAGCCATGAGTCCTGAAATGACAGACTCTAAGGTGCCATTTTAATACCTTATCTTTTCAGGAGAAGAGACATAATTAAATAAAGAGGGCTACAGACAGCCTCATCTCCAAATTCTTGGTCATATATATTTTGGGTTTGCAAATATATATTGGCAAAAGCTTCTTCCTTTGTCTTTTTCTTACTATGTCCTCACACACAAAATCTGAATTAAGAAGTAGACAGAGGAGACAGGGGCATCACCGAAAGATCTGTTAGGTGTGTACAGCTAAACAATGTGATGTCTGATTGGTGGACCTTAGTCAAGTTGACGCTTTCCAGTGTCATTTTTAGGGAAAACAGGCTTTGGTCTGTATGTGTGTCTATGTGAGTGAACTTAATTAGCTGACGTCAATGAATGTTTTCTTCATATTTTTATGAGTTTATGATAAAGGCATCTGTAGAAAAACAGGGGTATCGATGTGGGCTGAATAGGTGCACACATGAAAAGTGGGAACGTGTTACTGGCTCTCTGGGGCATCAACTACACCAGCAGGCTCATACCGCACCCACGGTGGAGCACAGGGCAAGCCTTCAGGTCCAAGGCTGGAGATTTACCCTTCGGTCTCATGTTCCCCATAACCTGACACCCTGTTCCCATTGAGGCACACAGGGTGCCTGCTCCAGGCAGCAGGTATTGACTTCTCTGGGGGCGTCTCTCATCCTGGGCACTCACTGGAGCATGACCTACTTCTGTGAGTTGTCACCAAGTCACACACAGGCATTCTCAGGACTTAGATATCTGCTGCGCAATGACCCTCGCACAGAAGTTTTAGGGGAAATGAAGAAACCATAAAGAGCCAGTGTCAGAGGCTGAGGAGCAGGCTGAGTGAACCAGTGACATGACCCAGATACACAGCACATATATACATGCGTGCGTGCACACAAACAGGATGTTATCTGTGTGTGTGATTTTTATTTTTGTTGATTTCCTAACTTAAGCCCCTGCTGAGGTCAGAACATTGTGATAGCGGACAGTTCCTCACAGCACAGTTGGGAGGATGAAATGAGAGAGACTATAAAGAACAAGTGCTTCGTAAGTGTGGTCCAGAAGTGACTCATCTTATCCATGTACACGTCCCTCCTGATGGAGCAGGGCGTATGTATAATCGCAGTTACCCTTCTCTGCACTCATGCTGCTTTTTCTCTGCCTCTTGGCAACAAAGACATGACTTTGAGGAAGCCCACTTGGTAAAGAGACACAGGGGTATAAAACTGAACCAAATATGAAGCATCTTCTGTTACAAGCAGAAACTAAAAAGCACTTCCTTAGTCTAGGCCTTGTATGTTAGCACAGCTCTGTATCAGCTCATTCCCACTGATTACAAAAGTCACACTGAGCAGCATGTTAAACATTAAGTAACTCACTCCTCCCTTTTGTCTTTCAGATTCGTTCGTGGCACTGAATGGTAAGGAAGATGTTACTGATAATTTAATGGCAATGGAAATCTATTTGTGAAATCCTATTTCACTAACCCTCTTGAGTATTTCCGAATCTTATGTTTCTTTTTCAGTTAACTTTTAAATTCTCATTATTTTTTATAGACATTTCGACTCCTCTACCAGATCATGAAATGTCTTACCACACCGTCTATGGTCAGTTTATGGTTTGGCTTTGTTTTCTTATTTTTCAAGCCACTCACCCTGTGGTAGTTTAGAGTTTTCATTCCTAAACATCATGGACCAGATCCTTTGCTACTTCAGGGCCCCAATTCACTAAAATTATTCATAGCTTTCATGATGCTTCAAAAATTTCTCTACATATATGAGACAACGGACGTGTGAGCATGAGTCTTACATTTTTAATACATGTAACATGAAATATGCCAACCTTAGGGAGTTTGGTGAATGCATTTAATGAGTTCTTGAGGGAGAAGAAATTGCTTTTGGACATAAGTACATCCAAGATAAAAGAACAGTGCTTATAAGTAATAGGCCACAACTCCTTACCTGATTCCCCAAAATGCTGACTTTCAGAACAACATCCTCTGCAGGAAAAGTCCATATAGAATGCAGATACCAAGTTCTTAACAGGCAAAACTTTCCAATATAGCCATCAAAATTTAATCATACATGGAGTATGAACTTGTAGGCCTATGTTCAGTGATATTTCTTTAAATGTATATAAGGAAGAGTTATGCAGTCAAAATGATGTGCAAACAGGATCTATCCCATTGTTCCTGCTCTGAAATACACAGACACTGTGGTGGCTCAGAGGTTAAAGCATCTGCCTGGAATGCTGGAAACCCGGGTTTGATCCCTGGGTTGGGAAGCTCCCCTGGAGAAGGCAATGGCAACCTACTTCAGTATTCTTGCCTGGAGAATCCCATGGAGGGAGGAGCCTGGTAGGCTACAGTCCATGGGGTCCCAAAGAGTTCGACACGACTTCACTTTCACTTTCACATACTAAATAAAGCCCGTAAGTCCATAAATAGATATTCTGAGCTCTTTATAAGGAAAGTTAATATGTAGTTGAAATGTTCCAGTTCCTTCTCTCAAAGCTTCCCCAAATGTTTATTAAGGTAAACTATTCACGTGGGGTTTTTTTAAAGATAATGAACAGCACATATGTAATGGCAAATTTAAGCTTCTGTATTATAACGGGCACTATAAGTTTCATTGGTATGCAGACATTTTATCATTTTTATGTTTTGAAATACAGCTCCAGGTCAGTCTTTCAACGTAGAGGTAGGTAACAGAGGAAGAGAACAAAATAAAGGAAAGAAAAAACAGGGAGGAAAAGAAAGCAGGGTAGATTTAGGATTCAGAAAAACAGTTCCTAATGGCTACAAATGTGTTTAATAGCTCTGTGGAAACTGTCACTCCTGTGTCTAACTAGCATCAATAAAACACCTCTTTGAAAGTCCTAAAGTTTAACTTATAAATGGCAGCTGTACAGATACAGAAAACAACACCCAGTCTCTCCTGTCATGAAGTGAGGCAGTGTGGAGTCAATGAGCCCACTAAATTCATCCACCTTTAACCTTCTCTCATCTCTGATTCAAGCCAGAATATTGAACCCCAACAACTGGGAGAAACATTCCTCAGGAGGCAAGTGTAGCTCAGTGTGCCCTTCAGAAAGTGAACCCAGTTAGCATCTGCTCTTTTCAATATCATACTTTGCAATCGTTTCCTGTAATTGAATAATATTATCAGACATTGAGAAATTCAAGTCTTAAATCTACTTGAACCAGCAGGCTCCCCAGCATTCATCAGTCGGACTAAGGCCAACTTAACTCCCAGGTAGTTTCTCATATAGATAGAATAATTAAAGCATGGGATGCTCTTGATGAACAAAAAGTACTCTTCGATTTATGGATCCCTCTTCCCGCCTTTACAAAAGGAAAGGAACTTATTAATTCCTCCACATTAACACTTTAAAGGACAATCCCCATTCGCTCCATCAGTGGTTTCTGTGATGACACTAAAGAAGAGTTGGAATTTTCCTTTCAGCTAATAATTCTGTCCATTTCAGGCCCAGTCTCTCCAGTGTAAAGAGGTTAGATGATTAACGGACCATCAAAATGAGGGCTGGTTCAGTCAGTACTTACAAAAGCACAGGAGACTTTCTTTACACCAACTACTGCAAACGATGCTTATTTTGGAGCCAATAAACCTAGAAGAGATTTAATTCATTCATTTGCAGACATCTGCTTAGGGCCTACTATGTGCCAGGCACTGGACTAAGTACTCTTTTGTACCATCAAAAGAAAAACCAAATAGCTGTTTTTATGAGCCCAGATATAAACAAGGAAGCCAACCCCAAAGTCCAAAGTGCACCCACTGTGCCTAGCTGTGTCCTTTACATGTTCCCATAAATACTGAAGCCCGGTGGCGGAGTACAGACTCATAGAGTGACCCATAGAACAAGTACTGCCTAACTCTGAAAAAAAGAATCATTCAATAACCCATGCAAACTCTGCATGGGAGAAGCTCTCCACAGTACCGATTACATATACAGGAACCCCTTTTTAGTGAATTGGACCCTGACTGTCTTCCTTCTCTCATCCTCTCTTGTATTAATTTAGTGCCTCCTCTGTGTCTAATTGGCTACCATCACTGTTAATAGGTTAGAGTAGTTTGAAGGGTCTCTAACCTCTGGAATTATTAATACAAAGACTTGTAGATATAGAGAAACAATACGATGCATACTAGAGTTAACTTTTAAAATCTATTTCTTTGTATATTGTAAGAATAATACATAATTAGCTCCACTGATTAAAATTATGACTTTTCGTATTGGATTAACAAGACAAAATTATAGGTTCCAAATTGTTGACCTGTAATACCATATCCACAAATGATTGCCTATTTTTGTTGCATGACTTTGGTTACAGTCTCTTAGGGAATGCACAAAAACAATATAGCCCATAGAATCAGACTCTAAGAAGAAACATGAGTGATACCTATTTAACAGTTGGGAGAGGTCATAATAACAAGGTCATAAAAATACACTTCTTGGATTTCAAATGAAGGACGGCTGCTTACGGGTGCTTTCACATGGTAGTTCTAAAATTCCTGAGAATCAGGCGCTGCTTTCTCTGACTACCTGCTTCTACCAGTGACACACACTGTCTGTCCTCAAGCATATGTTTCAAAGATTACAAGCCTCATGCTGCTCTATTTTTTTTCTTCCATTTGAGTATATACGATGCATGGTTTCTCTAGATTTACATGGAGAAAACGGAGATGTGGTAGGTATTAAACTAACATTTCAGCAATAGGCAGAAGCTGATTTCTCACATTTGCGTGCAACATTTTCCTACCTAACTACCATCTGGTCCACACTAATTTCCTCTCATAGCCATAGCTTTCCATTACCAATGACTTTTCCATGTATTTGTAGCATATGGTCCAGGAACTCTTTTCTACAGAGAATGTGTCCCTTAGGCATATATTTCCCCTAGATTACCGTATTAAGAAATGTTCTCCCTAAACCATACTTATGGCATTACCATAAAATTGCCCCTTGAACACAGTTAAATTGAAAGCGCTCAAAATGCATATCAATTCAGGTAAAAGAAGTTCTTGCTACTTGGAGGAAAGGCTTCATTTTTCCTCCCCCTCTTTCTGACTCACTACTAAGCTATTTCTCACTGTTTGGGTGCTGAAGTCTCTCTTAGGTTGACAGTATGTTTCATGAGAGCATGGTTAATTCAATAGCAGAAAATAGAGGCTATATTTTAGACCTCAATATAAGCATAAAGGAAGTAAAAGAAAGTCTGTATTTCCAATTCCAGGTTATTAATTTTCCTACTCGTGTTCTCTTATCAGTATTGGAAGATGAAATGTGAAACCCAGAAATGTAAAAAAAAAAATCTAGATGCAAGCATTCTTGAGTTTTAAATGAACATGTTTTTAGCAGTTGGATATGAACTAGACTCTTTGCAGCAAAGCAGATATTTGAAGCTGTGTAGGAGCCAAACAAGCCCTACACAGAAAGAGGCCTCTTAAATGTTACCAAAGCTTTGTGGTAACGTTTTAAATGTAGAGCTCCCACGGAAATCCTATAGCTTAGATACCCACTTGGCTTCCTTGCTTTTCCCTGCTTTATTCACACACACACATTATATATATATATAACCCTGTATGTATATGGTTACATGGTCTGTAATTTACAGTATTAAAGTCTCCTGAAAATCCAACTTGCAATAATAATTGTGAAAAAGAAGAATGCAGTGCATTCACTAGAATCTTTCTGGTGGCCGGCATTTTATTTATCACATGTGTGGTGATCACAGCCTGAGGCTGGAGTCACTTGTGAAATCTGTCCTACTTTCTACCAAAGGCCTAAGTACACATTCACAGTAGTTCCTGATGTCTTTTTAAAATTGTTCAAGAGGTTGCTTCTATAGGTAAGATGGCTTAATAAGCCAAAGACTCCACTTGAAAATCATAGAGAGGTTATTTTTATTTCCACCAGAGAGAACAGGTAGTGGGGCTTCTTTAAATCACTGTGACAGTTTAGATCAAAGTGCCAGATGCGATCTGCATTTAACCTTGTGGCATGATGGAAAGGAAGACTTAGAAATGTATTCACAGGAAATGTCCAATTTCTGCCGTAACTCCCAACCTGCCATCCTTCTTCTGGCGTTATCCTGCAGTAGGCGACTCTGGATCTCAGAAAGCGCTCCCTTTCTAGACTGAATCGTATTAGTCATGGTGGCCTCAAAACCCACCTCTCACGGGTATGAGTCAGGAGACCATGAAACTCAACTTGGTTTAAAGCCGTAACAAGGCAGAACAGTTGAGCCCTGTATTCCAGACAGGAGGGCTAGAGCAGCTCCCTTTAGAAAGCAGGATGCCTGTGAGGCTGCGCTGCTGCCAAATACTAGACACATCCTCCATGGGAAAGGCTCGGGGCAGCTGAGTGGTCTGTGACAGGGCAGAGACTCACCCACTACCATACACCTGTCCCATCAGCATGAATGTTACCCCCGGAGTGGACACATTCTGCCTTAGTGCTGCTAAGGGAATACTGAGGGACTCTGATATTTCCTGAGCACCTACTATGTGTCAGACACTGCTAGGTACTTTCAGCATGATGCCACTTTACCCTCCAAACACTGGAGGCCTCTATTTTGTGCACAAGGAAAACCAAGGCCCAGGGAGGTTAAGTGATTCCCTTGGGCTCACCCAGCAAGCAGGAGAGACAAGACCTGGCCCTTCACCCCTAACTGCAAGTTCAAGGGCTCTTCTGCCGAATCCTACCACCAGCCTTATTATGTCAAGTCAGTCCCCTTTGAGTGTTTTACCGCCAGCTTGGGTGTCCCACCTCCTGGCCTCTGAGCAAAGAAAAAGCAGGGGTCTCCGGTGATGTCTTCCCTAACTGTATTTGTGATGAAAACAGGGCACTCCAGTTCCCTCCTGCCCAGCACCACCACGTCCGATTCGGCGGCTCAAGAAGGGTATGAGTCTAGGGGAGGAATGATGGACTGGAAGGAGTCACCCGACAGCACAGACTCTTTGGGGGCAGTGTCTTCCCATAATCACCAAGACAAGAAGGGTAAGGCCTTGGCAGCACCTCTTCCTCTGCGGGGAGAGGGAGGGAGGAGCGGGGAGGACTGTGTGACTGCTTCCAGCTGAACCGCAGCAGCGTTTAAGGAACGGACCTCCAACACACTCTGATGGAAAGCGTCTCAGAAAAGACTGCAACCCAATCCTCTGTGCTAAGCTTGATCCGAAATGATTCCCCAACCAAGGAGAAACCACACAAAACAAATAACACATCCTCTCAGCTTCCTCCACCCAAGAGAGGCATGGCTTGGCCCAAAGTGGACGCTGGCTCCTAAAGTCCCTTTCCACTCCTCTTAGCTCATCCAGGGATTTTTGGATCCTCTTTTTCCCCCATAGTAAAACGGAATGCAATGCGGGCTTTGGCAAGTACATGTAATTGCAGTCAAAGCCCGTTTAATCCTGAATGGAGAAGTAGCAGAGCGAAGTCTTTTCTGGCTGGTTCATCCCTCACCCTTACAGGGGGCCGAATCTGAACAGAGCCGAGGTTCTGAGATGCACTTAATTGCCCTTAGAGGACAACAGCTGAAACAAAAATATGTTATTTAATCAAGCAGAATTGCTATGCATTTAAAATGGAAAGGAAGCCACGCTAAATGAAAGGGACTCTACTGTGAGCTGTCCTAAATTCTCCCCGGCTTTCTTTGCTAGAGACTAGAGACAGGAAATGTCATCTCTTTTCTCGCCATTTGCTGCTTCTGGTAACACATCCTACTTCAGTTGCAGCTGCAACCAAAGAGGCCTTTACTTGTCCAAAAAACAGCCCTGTAAATCAGAGGCTGAAAAGCTCAGTTACGTTGCGAGCTGTTTCTCCCCATTCAGCATTGTTTACTTCTATATGTTTTCAAGAGTTTCATCCAGGCAGGGGTTTGAGTGTCGCGGGCAGACCAGCTCTGGTGACCTTTGGAAGACAGTCTCTGTCGTGTCCTCCCCGACAGGTTTCTGTATACATACTTCCATCTCTGCGTTTAGAGAATGTTTGCTCGGCAGACTCACGCTAAATTTTCATCCTTTTCTTTTCTGGCGGCTCCTCTCCTGAGAATGCCGTGCACTCAGCTGCTACATGCCAAGCCCGCATGGAACGACGCAGCCCTTTTAACTTGTGAACTTACTCCCTTAATCGATTTTATTATTCTCCTGTAACTTCTTACTGCTAATATGTCCTGCCCCCAATTTTTTAAGAAGCTGGTGTCTCAGCAGCCACTTAAGTTGGTGGGACCCCTGCTCTTCATCATCTCAAGACAGCACCATATCCATTTGTGACAGGGCAGAGCTATCACCGCAGGCTATGCCAGCCCTAACATGTGCCGCTATTTGTTTTGTGTGGCTCTCGACCATAAATGTGTTAGTCTTGGCCGACTACTCAAGAAGAGACAACACAGTAAAAATCACATTGTGTTTGCCCACTGCAACTTGCTGAAAAACCAAACAGCCTTTCCAGTAAAGCATTAAATATGTCAACCAAATATCTAGCAGTTGGTTATAGTCATTTCCTCCTCACTTCCCCGAGACGGATGGCGAGAATTTTCTCCAGTCGTTAACTCTCCCGGGGGATGGAGGTTATCAAAGAGTCCAATTAACACTTTGACAGATCATTTGAAAATTCGGCATTGTTCATTCTCTTGGGTCTTATTATGAATATTGACAAAGCTGGAAGCAGTCTACAGATTGTCAAACAATGGTGGCAGAGGTGATTGCATGGGTGTTTAACATGATCACTGTTCTCGTGCTATTAGCTCTTTGCCTTGCCCTGTCAAATTGGAGCTGCATTTTTTGACAACTGATTATGTATTTGATGGGGCAACGACAACGAGTTGTTATGCAGAAATTGAAAAAAATAAAAATGTGATGTAGCTTAATGTTCCTTTTGCCATGATTTTTATGATTTTGATTTCCATTTTGCTCTGAAGTGTTTTTTTTTCTGTTGAATGTTCATGATTTATTTCCAACTTAATGTTCATGATTTATTTCCAACTTTTCTTTGGTTTTGCCAAGCGCTGTGTGGTATGACTTGGTGATGGCGTGACTCTGTTGGAAAAGTCTTATTTCTTTTCTGACTCGTGATGACGTCCTTTAACTTGACCCAATCTGTGATCCCCTTGCTTCTTTTCACTCCCTAATGTGGGCGCCTTAATGATGTCACATCCGTGCGTGCAGCATCTCCTGGGATGCAAGAGTATTGTGGGTTTTCTGCGGGCCTCTGATGGGTCCTCTTTTCACTGGGCCGATTGTCTCATGGGAATGTGACATTTGTGTGCCCTGGCTTTAGGAGCTAAATATACTCTGGAATTGTTTCTAAAATACCACACATTTCCCCGCTAAGCAGAAAATGGTATCTGCTGACCAGTTAGCTGAAGAGGAACCAAGTGTCTGGTGCCCTTTTACTTTGGCTGCTGGGAGGGGGGCGGGGGGGAGCCAGTGAGCAGATGAGCCCGGAGCTCTGCTCTGCAGAAATACTGAGCACCACTGGGCTGGTCCCCTCCTGGTCTCGCCTCACCTTCCAAACAGGTCTGCATTTCCAGAGTATGTTTGCTTGCCTTTTTCTTTCTTTCCCTTGCTGTGTCTTTCGTCTTGATTTAATTCTGTGCGTCCCCCACATTCTGTCAAAGCACTGTTCCTCACCTTGCAATCTAACCCCCTTCTGCTACCATTGTTCTCAGCCTCCCCTTTTCAAAATATTAATAATAGATGCCAGCCCTCTGCCCCTCTGCGGACCGTTCCAAGGCTCTTTCCTTCTACACTGGGGGTAGGGTTCTGACACTGTGTGTGTATATACAATCATGCTAACAAAGTGTGAGAAGAGACCCTAAAAGCACACAGAAGCATTATCACAGAAAATGAAGTAATCTTCTCTCTCAGTAACTGGCCTTGCCCTTCATTACCCTACTGGCCTTGTCTAATGTCACTTGTCCTTGTTGCTTTTCTTTAAAATTGCCTGATATCTTTCAAGCCCTAGATTCATTAGGAATAAACACAGCCAACTGCCCTGTTTTATCTCTGGCTCCCTAGATGTCTGGAGCCTCTACTAGCCAGCCCTTTAATCACCAAGCTGATAAATTAGAAGCAGCCCTGGCTATTTCTTTCTTGGTTTTGCCACATTTAAAAATATATATTATTTATTCATAACTATTGAGGTGGTAATGGGTAGTTACAAAGAGACTCTAACTACCTATGAATAAGAAAAAAAATCCAGTTTATTTTTAGATTTGGCTTGTCTCCCCTCACCACCCCACCCCGCCTTCCCACAGCAAAAGAAATAAGAGCTTTCTTTTCTAGGTTAAGCAATAGTGAGAAGTAATAGCCACTCTTGGGCCTGGTTTCTGACCCAAAGTAACAGTCCTCTAAAACCTGATTTCCAAGAAGACTGCAAGATAGGTGAGGGGAGTAGCCATGGACAGGTCTGCCAAGAGAGCTGTGGAGCATAAATGTCCAATGGACACAGGGACCACTGCCCCAAGGACCCAGGAATAAGCCAGATTAGAAGAAAATCTCCTTCAGAGCTTATTTTCTAGAGTTCTCATGAGTTCTCAGAAAGCTGATGAAATAGTCGATATGTAGAAAAATGTTCCCATTGGATTGGAAGTGCCAGAGCTGTAGTATGCATATATATTTTGGGAAATCTTTGAAACAAGTTATTATCACATTATTATATTTAGTCAAGAAGATGTGCTCAATTCAGACCAGGAAAAGATGTAGAAACAGAATTTAAATTAGAGATCAAATGAATAATTTAAACTAAAATGTACAGCAAATGCTGAATATATTTTAATCAATGTACAAGCTGTTTTGTAAGCAATTTTTAGTCTGGGAAATAATATTCCCATAAGATTCAGAAGGTCTATAAAGGCTGCGGAGTATACTGTCCACACTTTCTAACAATCCTGAATGGAACTACATAAATCATAGAGTTTATCAACAATCCTCTTTACAGCCAATTCTTTATTCCTCAAGTACATCATAGCCTCCAAGGAGGACAGGTCACATCTTACAAGAGATGATTTAAATGACTCAGAGACATCATGGCCTTCAATAGCGAATCATATGGTGGAAAGTTAATGCCCTTGTCATTTCTCCTTCCATCTGTTTGGTGCTTTAACAACTCCAGAAACTCACTACTATCCTTTTGAGAAGAACAGGCTTTAGATGGCTTTGCCATGCAGCTGAAGCTAGCTGGAATTAACTCTGTTTTACTTTTAGTTAATCTGATTTGGGGGCTTCCCAGGTGGCTCCGGAGAAGGCAGTGGCACCCCACTTTAGTACTCTTGCCTGGAAAATCCCATGGACGGAGAAGCCTGGTGGGCTGCAGTCCATGTGGTCGTTAAGAGTCGGACACAACTGAGCGACTTCACTTTCACGTTTCACTTTCATCCATTGGAGAAGGAAATGGCAACCCACTCTAGTGTTCTTGCCTGGAGAATCCCAGGGACAGGGAGCCTGGTGGGCTGCCGTCTGTGGGATCACATAGAGTCGGACATGACTGAAGTGACTTCGCAGCAGCAGCAGGTGGCTCAGTGGTCAAGAATCCACCTGCCAAGGCAGGAGACACAGGAGACTCAAGTTCAGTCTCAGGTCAGGAGATCCCCTGGAGTGGGAAATGGCAACCCACTCTAGTATTCTTGTCTGGAGAATCCCATGGATGGAAGAGCCTGGTGAGCTATAGTTCATGGGGTCGAAAAGAGACACAACTTAGCAACTGAGCATGCAATTTCATTTCTGTGGTTACCTTCTAGTTATGAAAAGTGACACTTTTTCCCATTAATGATAATGACATAAACTTTCTACCTGAAACACATTTTAAAGGCAATTTAAATAAAATAATAAGTGAATGCTGATGTAGGAAGTAGAGGGATACAGGAATACTGAAAGTAAATAACACTGTAGGTGAGATTCCTTGATTTGCAGCACTATTAGCTGACGACTAAACTGTGGGTCGGAGAAAGCAATGGCAAAGCCACTTCAGTACTCTTGCCTAGAAAATCCCAGGAATGGGGTCGCACAGAGTTGGACATGACTGAAGCAACTTAGCAGCAGCAGCAGCAGCAAACTGTGGGTAACTCTGGCCTGGAGCAATTAACAGAGTACAGTGAGGATTAAATTACCACCAAAACTGTGCTTCTGGCATTTGGAAGAACGAGATTGAATGAGGGTGCTACCTTATACTGGCTGGGCTCTGACCGCTTCAATTATACAATCTAGCGCTCTTCTGATTTCTCTTCCAACTACAGAGCTTTGTGATTAGAGATGAGAAGTTTGGTCAAGTAGGAATCGAGAGCACGATGGATTTAGACTAAAGAGAAATTAGTCATCCTAGGCTTGTTAAGCATCTGGCGAGATGCTTTCCAGACCAGCAGTGAGCATCCAAGTATAGACATCAGCTCGTTACTTCCCTAATTGCAGCCCAGGGACAGTTTACCTCCAGCACTTCCACTTTTCCAAGATCTGTAAGGACTCTTGTGCTACAGCACATGCCGTTGGCCTGGCAATAACCTTTACTTGACCTTTTCTTTCCCTTTTCTCTCTTTCAGACTTTACCTACTGTGAGTCCCAAACCCTAGAGTCAGAGTTTGATCATGAACAGACTAAGAAACCCCATTTTCAGACAGCATATTTGGTAACAGAGCCTAGCCCAATTGCTTCTGCATTTTAACAATCTGTAATGCTTAAAATGCCAACAAAGGTCCATATAGTCAAAACTATGGCTTTTCAGGTAATCGTGTAATGTACAGGTGTGAGAGCTGGATCATAAAGAAGGCTAAATGCCAAAGAATTGATGCTTTCACACTGTGATGTTGAAGAAGACCCTTGAGAGTCCCTTGGACAGCAGGGTATTGAAACCAGTCAGTCCTAAAGGAAATCAACACAGAATGTTCATTGGAAGGCCTAATGCTTAAGCTGAGGCTCCAGTACTTTGGCCACCTAATGTAAAGAGCCACCTCACTGGAAAAGACTCTGACGCTGGGAAAGACTGAAGGCAAAGGGAGAGGGGGCGGCAGAGGATGAGACAGTTAGATAGGATCGCCGACTCAATGGACAAGAATTTGAGGAAACTCCAGGACACAGTGGAGGACAGAGGAGTCCATGGGGTGGCAAAGAGTCAGACATGACTTAGTGACTGAACAACAACGCTTAAAATCTAATGGATGAAGCTTTCTTTAGATGACTTTTCTTTTTTAATTTTTATTTTTACTTTCTTTTACTTTACAATACTGTATTGGTTTTGCCATACATTGACATGAATCCGCCACGGGTGTACATGAGTTCCCAATCCTGAACCCCCTCCCACCTCCCACCCCATGGATGAAGCTTTTAAAACATCTCATTTCTCCCAATGGGGAAAGAGATCTCTTGGCTCCTAGCAAGTCATATGCAGGTGATCGTAGATACACAGAAAATTATTGCTGATGAAGGTAATAAAGGCAGAAAAATAAGCATCTTTTCCTGACTCGTAACCTTGGACTGCAATTTTTTCTGCTATTTCTTCAGTAACATTAACATAACAAAAATGTTTTCTGAGGAGTCTTCAAGCAAAATTTATTACTGGCTCCACTGCACAGTAGTGGATGCCAATAAGGAGTTAGAGGCTAAACTAGAGATAGACAGAGTTCTTGTCCAAGAAATATCAAACCGCCAGACAGATGAGGCACACACAGACACAAAAATGCACCAAAAGTCTTTAGGACCACTGTTATCCTTGTTCACAAGGCAAAATGGTGCACAGCAGATTTAGAAAAAGACATTAGACAACTGAAGACAACTTGGCTGAACACGTCAAGGACACGGGACTTGGAAACAGTTTCCCAGCCCCTTTTCTTTAGTCGTCCCCTTCGGCACCAGTATTATAGCGGTATATATCACTTGACAGGGAGGGTGGGGGAAAGGAGGTGTCTTTGGTATAGAACTCATATTTAAAATTTTTGTGGAAATGCTGGCAAAGTTGAGCTCTTTTTGAACACTCTGAGCATTATTTCAAAAAAAAAAAAAAAAAATAATAAAGCTCAACAGTAATTTTCATAGTTTTTACTAATAAAATAGTATCACAGCCATTTTTAAATGTGATAGAACAGGATAGTCTTGGAAGCAAAAGGGGTTGAGGAGGGGTTCTGTTTGACGGGGAGGGGGCTGCCAGTGGGAAGACAACTGGCTGCAACTTCCACTTAACAATCAACAGCTAACTCAGCCAGGTGGGAGCATGCCTGGCGAGGGCCAGGGAGATGGGGGACTGGTGGCTGTTTTCCCCACAATGCTTTTGAGTAAGACTTCACTTATTTCTGGTTTTGAGAGGGAGAGGAAAGGTATCCTTCAAAATTCATAAGAAATTTGGCATCTACATTGTTGCTGATAAAGAAAAATACAATTCATGAAATGTAGTCCATTCGTATAGTTTTAAATTTGTAAACTGTGCTATACCTGCCCCTTAAAGATTTACTATCATTGTTATTATGCTCTATTAAACTATTTTAGAATCCAAAAGTTTAGAGTGAGTCTGAAGAAGAGTTATGGGTAAAGAATAGATGTGCATCAGCTGGGGTGGAAGAGTAGGGTTGCTAACATTAAATACAGAGTACCCAGTTAAATGTGGATTTCAGAGAAACCATGAATAATTTTTAGTATAAGTGTGCCCCACCTGTTTCATGGGACATGCTTACACTGAAACATTACTATTTATCTGAAGTTGAAATTTAACCAAGAGTTCTGCATACTGATTTGCTACCTTGGCAATCCTATTGAAGAGGCTGCTGATAATTTATTCAGTAAGTATATAAGATTTAATCTCTAGTCTACATTTGCCCTTTAACTCTTAGGAAATTTATAGTAACCTACGTAAGAGCAATTAAAGTAAAAATTTCATTCTGGGAAAAAAAATATTTTCATTATATCTAATTCCAGAGAAATATCACTAAAAGTTGTATATGTGTTTGGATATTAGGGTAATTGAAAAAATTATCACTAAAAGTAAGCTTTCAAGTGTCACTTTTAAGTGAAGAAGGCTCAGAAATCAAATTGTTCCTAAACAAAGGCAAGATTAAAACCACTGTTTCTAATGTTAATTTAACCTCAGGTTTTTTATCAACTATTATGTAACTATATGGGGTTTTTTTTCTATAATTATTTGGATGCCTTTTTTTTTCCTTTCTCATTTCCATGACTTTGAAGGAGATGAACTAGTATCCAGAGAGCACTAGAAAATAATAGTCAATTTCACAGTTAATTTAACAGAAAATGTTACTAATGGTGACACTAACCCTAGTCGCAAAGAAAGGCATGCATTTCAGTCACTCAGTCGTGAGCGATTTTTGCAACCCTCTGTCCATAGGATTCTCCAGGCAGGAATACTGGAGTGGGTTGCCATTTCCTCCTTCAGGGGATCTTTCCAACCCAGGGACTGAACCCGAGTCCCCTGCAGCTCTTGCACTGGCAGACAGATTCTTTACCACTGAGCCACCTGGGAGGCCCCACAGATGTAGTAATTTAACTACACTTTAGTAATAGTAACATTAACCCTAGCTCAATTGGTAAAGAACCTGCCTGCAATGCAGGAGACCCAGGTTCAATTCCTGGATCGGGAAAATCCCCTGAAGAAGGAAATGGCAACCCACTCCAGTATTCTTGTCTGGGAGAATCCATGGACAGAGGAGCCTGGCAGGCTACAGTCCATGGGGCCACGAGAGTCAGACACGACTTTGCGACTAAACCACCAACCCTAGTATCAAAGAAAGGGAAAACAGCAACTTTCCTTCATTTCTTTCTTCATGCATTCAAAACATTCAGCAAACATGTGTGCTATTTGGGAGCCTTCTGCTGAGTGCTACAGTACAGGCTGATCTGATTCACGGAGCCTATATGCAAGGAGCCTGCAGGTTAGCAGGGGGTACCCACAGGTGGCCTCCTGTCTAGCAGTGGGGCATGGCAAAGGCTGAGAGTTCAGAGAAGCACATAAAGGGTCAGAAAGGGAACTGCTATTGAAATGCTAGTCTGCAACCTTAAAAGTCACGCCCAGGGGTTTTGGCTTTACCTGTAGGCAGTGGGTGGGAGGGAGGAAAACACAGAGATCAGAGAGACTGACAGATGATAGATAAATAATAAATTATTCAGTCCTATAGATTGTTAATTACACATATACAATATGTTTGGAAAATGGAATTTTGCATCAGTTTTGAATCTATAGTGTTTTTTTACATATCAATGGCATTTTCTACAGCTGTTTCATGCCAAACTCAGACCTCTGTGCTGGTAAAGCTGAGCCCCAGACTCCGTCTTCTCTGTCACTGGGTAAAACACTGGGGCTCAGGGCACATGCCAGACTTCACCCAGAAAAGATTTTGAAATGGGGGCCAGGGGGAGACTGAGAAAGAAATGATAATATAATTCAGGGTGCCACCATTTGGGGCTTCCCAGGTGGCACTAGTGGTAAAGAACCCACCTGCCAATGCTTTTATTAAATTAATATTTCTTAGTCACCTGCCAGAAAAGGAATCTATTGGTAGTTTCTGACGTTTCTTTGAGGCACCAAGGAAAATGATCTATTGTGAGCCGGCCAGGCACTGGGCTCTCTACTGGACGACCTGGAAGGTTCCCTGTGAGCATGGGCGTTTGAGGGTGGGGCGTGGTCAGCTGTAATTGTTCTTTCAGCTGCACAGGCAGAGATGTAGATTTGATCTAATTAATTTTGTATCCTCTTGACAACTTGCTAAATTTATCTGGGGTCTTGATGAGATTATTGTGGAAAGGGTAGAAGGAAAAGAAGTTAAATGTCAGCCATGTAGAAAGCTGTTTCGTCTCCCTGCCTGCCTGAAAGTGCACACCAATATTTGAACTTTCTTTTCTAGAGATACCAATTAAACCTTTTATCTTCACCTAACATCATTTTCTCAAAAAAAAAAGGACTCAAATTATGATTAGAGAGACTTTAATTTTTTATTTTAAAATCAGCAACTTAAATCTTGGGGTGTTAAAAAAATCAGTTCTCTAAAAGTGCTACTTACTTTAATCTATAGCTACTTTTTAAGCAACATCACCCTTGACATGAATTCATTTTGCCCCATCCTTTTCCTTCAGTCTTTCTCCCCTCTTTCTCTCATCTTTTGCACAAAAACACACACAAATGACAAAGTTTTCTGACAGCTTAATGGAACTTTCAAGGACTACAGGGACTAGGTTAGGCATGATCATATTAACTGAACATCTGGTGTAGTTAAAAATGTGCTCTTTAATTGGCTCAACTGCACTGTGTTCAGCTAAAATTTGTTTTGTCCTCAATAAAATTGGGAAGAGTGTGTATTTTGGAGCACGTATACTAATGGGAAAATAATACTAGCTTTGTCTCAGAACTCTTTCTGATAGCCTCGTTTCTTGGAGTTTAAAAAAAAAAAAATGCTTGTTATATACAAGTTTGACTTTGCAAACGTCACTGCTCCATAGACAAAGTAGTCTAGCAAGGGCAAAATGGTGGAAACAGGGAAATTTCTTGAGGACAGCCTCTCTTTTCTTGATGTTATACATGAGAATGGCCTCAAAAGCTGCAAGAGTTGCTAAGAATACATAATTCATGCCATTGCTATAGAAGGAAAGAGGATGGAAGCGCTGTATCCACTCGGTGGTTGCAGGGAGACACAGGCTATGCAAATCATAATAGGTGAAGTCCTGCCAAGCGTGTGACTGTGCTGCAGGCCTGAGCAGACCCGCAAGAACCCCATGAGACATCAGTCTCCCAGCACTTCAGTCACAGAAAGAGTCGAGTCAACCAGTGAAACCTAGTTGATAAATTCACATATATTGGGTACAGAGAACACGGGCTCTTCATCGATGTCAGAAAGCTAATATGGGTGGTATGAGGGTTTGTCATCCTTAATTAGTATTTCTTAAGCTCTTGTAAGTCTATAGCTGGGTGTTATCTTTGTAAAGAGATTCCTTTTAATGGGACAATAGGAATTTCCCACTGCAATTATTTTTTAAATTTGTGTTTTTAAAAAGATGCACTCTTTTTCAAATACGTATCTGCAATTAGATTTCTTCACTGAAGGCAGGCACAGCCATTAGGAACTGTATAGAGATAATGGAAGTTCAGTACAATCACCACAGACAGCTCTCATTAGGAGAGAAAATGATGTCAAGAAATTTACAGGGCAGCACACTGCGTTACGCCTAACCTTTTGGACATATTAGAGCCTGTCATTTCCAGTCCTACTGCCTCTTGTTATTCATAAATAATAGATAACACTGGACACAATCATCTGACATTTGTTAAGGTAATAAATACACCCTAAGTGCTGACGGGTCTTGCACTCCGTGATTTAAATGCACACAGCAGAAATTTACTGTAACTTAAAATGTCTTATATAATTCTATGGGTTTGCAGATTCAGTTCAGCTCAGCAGATGTGTAAGCACCGATCTCTGCTGAGTGCACTGTTGTAAAGCAGGACCTTCATTTGAGGACTAGAACATGAGCTCAGGTCCCCTACTTCTATCCAGAAGAGAAAGGAAAAGAATCTTCCTGAGTTTTCTATTCTCTTGTCTGATCATGGCGAGGTAGGGGAAGAGTCCCTGAACCAGATATCCCTTGATAGCTGTGCATTGTTTGAGTGGAGGAGGTTTCAAGGTGACATGGGATGCAAGCTTTAAAGGAGGATGCTCTGTGCAACTATTTGGTAGTGAGTTCCTACCAAGCTTCTCTTTCCTCTGTCCCTGAGACCCAGTCCTGACTGGGCTCTCTAGTACCATCCACTAACTGAAGGCCCCTGGGACAGAGATGAGGAGCATGAGAAATTCCTGTGACTTTATGGTGGGGCGAATAAAGAGACGGTGGGCATTTTCCCAGCAGCTTCTGGCTCTAGCAGAGGGGCTAGATTCTGTCACAGAAGTAGTGGTGCAGTGCTTCAGGCCATACGTCAAGCTTTCGTCAGGTGCCAAGGGGAAGTGTTAGGGAGGTACTATTCCCACCAATAAAATCACATCAATTTTGTATTCTTTGTCAGAACGTGGCAACTGCAAGAAAATGTCATACACAAGACCCACTACAGAGTCATACTTTTGTGAACATCAAGAAAGACTGCATTATTATATTTTTTTATTTTACAAATAATTTAGCAAGTCTGGCTACACATTGCCTCAGTGCTGTCTGGGGTTGGACTTCAAAGTGAAACACTTTGATGTTGTTCTCTGGAATACTATTCCTATCATTTAGGGCAGTGCCTCTCAGGCTTTAGCGAATGTATGAATCATCTGGAGGCCTTGTTAAAACACAGATTTCTGAACCCAGTCTCCAGAGATTCTGATTCAAAAGTTCGAATGGGACCCAAGGATTTGTATTTCCAACAAGTTACTAATATGGAGTCACCCTAATTTAGGACACTTTTCAAATTGTATAGGCTATCTTATTTAAGGTCTCTCTCCAAGATTCTGTTATATTTTTAAATCCTTATTTCTCCATTCTTGGCTAACACACTTGAACCCAAACAAGTTTTGCATCAAAACAGTTTATCTGGGACCACACAGAAAGCAGGTAACTTGTCAGTTGGAAACACTCACCTTACATTATTAATCAAGCATTAAATGTGTCCTGAACAGTGCTAAACACTTTACATGAATTCATTTATTCAATCTATTTAATCCATGCACAACACCCATCTCAGAGTCAATACTACTGGGGTTAGAGAGATTGAGTGACTCTTGCCCAGGAAGACAACTAGTTATAGATCCAAGACTGATACCCAGGTCTTTATGATCTCAAGATTTACATTCTTAACCAACACCCAGACTCATCTATAACCCAGATTCCACGAACTATATTCCCAGTAAGTTTAAGTTTTAAGAGTATTCAGACAAACCTGTCTCCTTAACAGTAAGTTTAAGTTTTAAGAGTATTTAAACAAAACTGTTTCCTCAAATTTGTTTTATCTTTGCATTGCATGGAAAAAAAAAAATCAGAGTGCTGCAAAAATCCAAAAGAATGACCCAAATTCCACAATTTTATAAGATGATCTACTTCCTTATTTTGTAGCTTTGACGTCTCTTAAGAGAACAAAGGAAGATGGAACCAGGAAGCTGGAAAACAGAAATGCTTTGTCTGGTTTCCAAAACTTTGATGTTGGGTTTCTAGTCTTCCAAGAAAGAAAACCTCAAAAAGAAGGAAAGTAAACCATGCAAATTCTGCTTAAAACTTGGCCCATCTGAAATAGTCATTACCTTTACAAAGACAGTGACAGTTTCAACACGTGGAACCACAGATCAACATTCCAAAGCATGGCTTTTAAAAATGATCTGATCATGACCCCCATTCTAGACCTCATCTCCGCTCTGGGTGCAGTCCTCCCAGCGGCAGGGCCGAGTCTAAAATAGTGAGGTTGAAGAGGAGGAGCCAACCAAGCATTCCCACTGGCACGAAGGGGAAAATGAGGTTTTATGCTCATCCTCCCTTTTCTTCCTGCGATGGCATCCCCACAACAAATAAAAATGCATCAGTTTCAGAGGTGATAGGACTGGAAGTGGATTCATCCGCAGACGACCACAGGCAGCATCATTTCAATATGGGAGTTTTAAAATAGCCTCTGAACTGAGGATATTAAACAGTCAGGAAGCTGTCTCTCCTGTGGCATGGTCAGTCATTAACTTGATACCTCTGGAAGACAGATCATGGCCCCTTCTAGAGGGGGAATAAAAAGATTTGAAAATAAAAGAAAAAGGGAAAGTTTGAGTTATAAACCCTGAGCCCATTTCCATGGCTGCTGGCGGTTCCGTTTATTCCTAAGCCATCTGGTTCGCATTACGCCGTGTAAGACTAGGAGAAGGCTGCTTCCTGCCGAGATAACCACAGAGAGCTCCCCCTGCACTTTCCGTGTGGTCATCTCCATGGGCCGGGGTGTGGCTCTGAGAATAAATTATCTGCAGTTAGGTTTTTCCCCTATTTTTTTTTTTTTCTCTCTTAGCAGGGATTACAGCGGGTCCTCTGTGGTTAGCGGCCGCGATGCTTGGCCCGTCACTCGTTCATTCATTCATGCTGCCTTGCAGGACTCTGAGGCTGGCATTTTGGTGCACTTAAGATTTTCAAACAAGAAAAATTGGGTTGTTGGATTCCATTCACCCAAGTTGTTATGAGGATTTCAAGGAAATTACAGGCTTGTCTTACTATAAAGCAGAAGCAAGAGTCTATTTTTAGGGGATCCCACTCCAGAGCTTTTCTTGGTATTTTGCCATCTTTCTTAGCTCTCAGGCCCAACACGAACCCCGCTCTGGCTCAGTGGTGGAGGAAATGTCCATCCTCCTTTTGCCTTTGCATATTTCTCTAAAGGACACAGAGAGGCTTTGTTGTCTTTGTGGTCACCGGGTCCGCTTCACACAGATGCCTATTAATCACTTCACTATGGAGACAGACACATCCATCATATCACAGCAGCTCCGAAACAGGCAGTCCAGTGAACAGGGGTGAGAGGGGAAAGTGTGCACTTAACCATTTCAAGGTTCAAGGTTCTGACAGTCAAAGGCCTCATGGACTTAGCAAGGTAACGAGCGGGGATGGGTAAGGCTTTTCCTTTGGTACTTAGTTTAATAGGTGTGATAGAGTAAATGTATTTCTCTTTGTTTGGCTTCATTTTTTTGATAGGAGAGGTAACATCTCCCAGCCATGTCTGTATGGTGCAGGGGATAAGTATAGTTGAAGACAGAGTCTTAATTTTAATAACAGTGATAATAAATTCAAGTAGGCTGGCTGTGCTTTTGATGCAAAGGTACTGACTCTTTGAAGCCTGCAGTTTCTCAATAATGGATTCAGTGTGGAACAGATAAGCTGAAAGTCAGCTTTCTCAGGCAAGAAGACCCTTGAAATCACAGGTAAATTAATTAGTAATTTTCCTTCCAAATGGACATGTCTTTTAAACATCTTTTTCAGAATTTCAAGGCTTTTCACAGCCTGCTTCCAAATGGGGTTCAGCTCTCACTCCTATCTTCCCCTCCAAGTACTCATTCAGGCATGCATTCATTTACTATTTATTTAACAGCTATTTACTGAGCACCTGTATGCCTGGGGGTGCAGCCAAGCAGAAAATCTCCCCTTCCTGGAGCTGTCTGGAGCAATTTAGGTGTAAAAACAGAGCATCATAAGAGTGATGACTTTAAGGGAGAGAGGTACAGAGGTCCAGGAACCCTTAACAGAAGGAAGAGCTAAACTGGCTTGAGGGAGTTGGAGACAGTTTCTTCATGTCAGCTGAGACCTGAAGGAGGTCGGAGGGCTGGGAGGCGAGCAGGGGTTTTCTAGGCAGAGGGAACAGCCTGTGTTGTGTGAAAGACCAGAAGCAATGAGAATGCAGCAGAGAGGTGGTACCTAGAGCTAAGAGGCTAGAAGGCAGCTGGACCACTGGCCATCACTGAACACAGCCTTCGCTTTCCTCCCCTCCAAGCCTTGGTTCTTGTTGCTCTCTCCACTTGGGTTGACATCCCATGCACTTAAAGACTTAGCTCAAACGTCAGCTCCTATATAAAGCCTTTGCCCATCCATATTAGGTAGAAGCAATCATCTCATGATGCTTCTGGGCTTTGATGTAGTTCATGTGCACACACCTATCTTCTCCCGTACTGGATCACAGACTGTGCCGCCTTCATCTTTGTCTCCCCAAAGCCCACCAAGGGACTTTCATTCATGCTCAGTAATTGTTTGCTGAAGGCAGCCACAAGGTGCCTTTGGTCAAAACCTTGTTAGTCCAGGAGAGGACAGTCAAGGCACCAACAATATCACAATCCAGCCCTGAGTCAGGAGAGTATCTTTTCTGAGGCATGTTGTTTCCAAGCTTGGCACTAGGCATCCTGTGCAGACTAGAGGCAATGGGAAAGAATCTTCGAGCTACCAAAACCATTATTTAAATAAGGAACTTGATGTTTGACATTTCAAAGTGCATGGACATCGTCATCATAGGAAAAATCAGAACTGTGTTGGGTTTCCTCTTATTTTGCCATTTAAAACTGTTCTTATTGTGAATTCCATATTATAGGGCCTGGAGGGTGGGGTTGTTCATAATCTTTTCAGCCTCTAAAGAGCTTCACACTGGCCCTCTGAGACCTCCTTCCAGCAGCCTCTGAAAACTCTCTCAGCTCGGAAAAAAAAAAGTGGAGATTCTATTCTTTCTCAGTTCTGCCAATTTAAGGCATGATTTCAGAGAAATCTTTGAGCCATTGTGTGTCTAGCTTCCTGCAATAGGAAGGTGGAAAGAATAACCATTTAGCACCTCATGACTGGTGAGAAATAGCTGGCGGTTAATGAATCAATGCAAAGGGTTTCTCAGATACTGTTTTCATTACTAATGTCCCATTTTCAACTGGTAAGACCAGAAAGAAGGCACAGGGGTTGGTAGAGGAAGGTATTCCAATAGCCCAGGGTGGAAAAGGCATCACCCTACAAAGGCCCTTCTACTTGCCTAGGGTTTCCCTGCCACTCCTGGAGCAATGATGTTCCCTCCAACCCCAACCCTGAGCCCTTTGCAAAGACGCACTGGTTTTGTATTAGCTGATTTCGCTGGAGCACTCAGTTGTTACAAATAACCCATTTACCTTCATCCTCTCTTTTGGAATTATCCCAGAACAAGTTATCTTTTTATTTTAAAAACAGTTTATCCTATTATTATTTTGAATACATATTGAGCACCTTTATAGATTTCTTTCATCTAATGGTTGCTGTATGATTATCTTCTGTTATATGGGGATATAGTTCTGTGATTTCAAAAGCAAATCACTTCAAAGATGACCCACCAAGCTTAGAAGTCTATTTAAAAACTGTCTCTAAATGTGTTGCAAACTTGTTTATTTAATAATTACTTAGTAAGTGCCTGACCAAGAGCCCTGGGGATGGTAAGGTTTATAAATGCATATAAAATATATACCCTACCCTCAAGGAGCTGATTATAGGATTATTACCCCACTAGGAGTCTAACTAGTAATATGCATGAGTCCTAAGTCATTTCAGTAATGTCAGATTCTTTGCAACCCCATGGACTGTAGCCCACCAGGCTCTTCTGTCCAAGGGATTCTCTAGGCAAGAATACTGGAGTGAGTTGCCAAGCCCTCCTCCAGGGGATCTTCTCAACCCAGGGATCAAACCTGTGGCTCTTCACATCTCCTGCACTGGCAGGAAGGTTCTTTACCACTAGTGCCACCTGGGAAGCCCAACTATTAATATAATCACTGTGTTTTGCTCAACATTTCCCACTGTTGTTGTTTCACTTATTTCAAAATTCAGAGCCTACAGGCAATCCTGAAACAGAGGAACATGTTCCCTGATGTTGCCTCAACATATCAACCTTTTGGCAACATTAGCACAGCCCAAGGTTTGGAGCTGGGAAGAACACATCTACCCCTCCTCTGGGAGACCCACAGCAAATGGAATCTAATGGCAAAGCTGTGACTATCACTCTTAAGCCCTCCGTGAGTTACTAACCCCCCATCTCTCTTTGGTGGCTTCCTCTGATCTTTAGATGTATCCAGCAGACTGCTGTACTTAAGCTCTTTCTTAATCATTATTTCAATTGATTCTTGTAACTGCGCAGTAAGGCATTAAGATTAAGGGTGTTCACCCCACATTACAGATGGAAAAAAACTGAGGCCCAGAGACATTGTCACTTGCTGGGTCACCCAGCAGTAAGTGGGAGCCTACAACTCCAGGCCTTTGGAGATCTCTACCCTCAGCCTGACTGACAGGTCTGGTGTGTTTAAGTCTTCACAATGATCATCTGTACAAAGCTGATTTAATCATTTCCACAGATGCTGCTTTGCCCTTTTCTTATGATATAATCAGAAAGCTTTAAGTTTGGAAGGCATCTTCCAAAATAACTTTTCATGTCTTATCTTGACTTTGCTTGCAACTTAATCTCTGATCTGTTTCTAACTTTGGACATGGGGTTTCTGAATTTGCACAAGCAGAGGAGGGAAGCCACCTGTTTCAAGGTAGCTATCTCAAAGCCCAAGAAATGCAGAAAGGTTTTTAAAGACACTATTTACATAACAAAATGAGCCAAAGAAAGCTGTCTGAGACTGTTTTTTTAAGGGTCAAACCCTGCTTGATTTGTTAACAACCAAAAACCTAAACTCAAATGTCATGCGCTGAAAGAGTTTTTCCCAGTGAAAGAGCAAATGGGGTCCAAGAGACTCGGATAGTTAAGGACCTTCGGACATGAAAGACTATTTGGGAACTAAAAGCAAAGTTAAGAAGCAATGTATGTACTTAAAATTTTTGCAGTTTTCCCAATTAAACAATAAATGAAACAAATGGATTGCTCTAGCCTTCTTCTATGATCCTCTTAAACTGAGATGGTAATTTAAACTGTAAATTGACAATTGTAGATCACTATCACAAGTATGAATTTATTGGGAAGCCCCCATAAATACAGTTGCCAGCAGGGACCCAAGAAACGCCCACTGCTATGAAACAATCTACCTAATCTCTGTGTTGGGTGGGGCATAGCCTGTGTTACACTCCACTGACATCGCCAAGTCAATAAGTGAAATGAAGCCCATTTTATTCACAGGTGTGCATTTCTGTGCCATCATATGTAGGTGGTTAAAAATGATGTTCAGTAGAACACCATGCAAAACCAAAGTTGAAAGAAAATTGGTTGCTATTACAAGGAAATGCAAATTTAAGGGAGAAATTCTCATTAGCGCACTTCCTTGGTATTAAAACATATTTGGATGCAAGACACCCCACTGTTTGGGGAGCTCCACAACCTAAAAAGGTGAGAGTTTTAGCTGAATTTCCTGCTGGGTTTTTGCTTCTCCGTTTCTACCCTTTAAAAGTTCATGAAGATAAATCGTGAAATATTTGACAAGTGTCACATTTGGAAATTAGTCAGTGTCTGATTCCCTGGGTGAGTTTCCTCCCTTGCCCTTCAACACCAAGGGCATTTGTTTAATCACAGAATCTTTGTTTTTCAAGAGATATTTGCTGTTTCTATAATATTTATTCCCCCACCTGCAGTTGCAATCCTTTGTCATAGGACAGTCATTTCCACAGCAACCCACTGTGATTGAGGGGATGAGGAAGTGCACAAAAAAGAGAACGAGAATGCTTTCTTCTCCAGGCTGAGTTTTCTGAGTTTTAAAACCATCGCTTCACCAATGAAAATATTTTAGCAGAAAATCCCCATGACAAAGCTGCATTTCCTCAGGGTCTCAGGTGTCACACACAAAACATTTCAGTGTAAGGGTTGTGTGTCGTGGGTTTGGGAAAGGGTAGAGATTTTTATTTCATTTTATTCTCATTCTGTACTACTGATATCTGCCAGTAAAATACATTAAACATATTCCAGAAAGAGTTGATTTAGTTGATGAAAAATGTGTCTCCTGGAGACCAGAGAAGGTACATTTTCTGTCTTACTATCATTTCCATAATAGGAACAATGTTTACATTTCCTCAGCCCATGTTAGAGCCTCTAATGTATTCATGTTCTTTCACTCTCCAGAGGCAGGAATTGAGGTATTTGAGATTTTATTTTTTCAGCTACTGCATCAAGCACTTAAGATCTGACAATTGTGATGTGTATTCTCACTTGGCATTAAAAAATAAAAGCTTCAGTGTTTGCATTTGATTAGAGTCTCTCAGCTTGGTGGCTGATTAAGCAGGAACAGGGAAAGCCACTTTCTTCAGAAACACAGCATCTTGGTTAATGTAGTGTAAGATTATTGACGGGCAGAGTCACATAATTTTTATTAAATTGAAGAGATTAGCTCTGCTGAAGAATCTCACCGTGACAGCAAACTCTAGCTGTAATAATGAGACCTGACACTTCTCAAACCCACTACAGGACCCCAAATGGTCCTACTTTCAAATATTCTTTCAGCTCAAGTAGAAGAGCTTCATTCAAATATTCAGCCTATTTACCTAAAATTGAGTTCTTTTACATAGGTGTTTTGTTTGTTTGTTTTTGGAGAAGTGATGCAAAATCAGCATAAACATTTGTAATCTATGGGCTTTAGCTACTCTCATTATAAATGATACCCACTGTCTTTCTCCCTGTTGCTTGAAATGCTAACCTAGCTGTTCTCCAAACAGAGGCCGTGAGGCCCACCAGGAAGTAAGTCATCAGCAAACTCCCTGGAAGCCTGGAGCAGTGTGCCATTTGTTCATTTAACATGCATAAAAGTATTGCCTATTTCCCCAGACTCAAAATACCTCACTGGCACTTTTATGATGGGGAAGATTGAAAAAAAGATGAAAAGGGAAAGAGGATTAGATTTTGGAAAGGAAAAAACCCGCCATATTCCACGGACTGAACCAACTTAGAAAGAGACCATACTTGAAAAGAGGGGAATGCACCTTTTCAAAACACAAAGAAGACAATAAGGGAAGTCTATTTACATCCTGGGGGTGGGGCGGGGAGGATTAATGAGTTAATGTTTGGCAAGAGGGAGCCTCAAAGACAAGTTCTGCAGAGGTGCCGTTGTCACTTATTACTGTTATTAATTAACAGGGTGAATGCCAAACAAAATTAATCCTCGGGGTCTGCTCTCATTTTTTCACACCATATGCGATGTCTTTTGCAGGAGTGATTCGGGAGAGCTATCTCAAAGGCCACGACCAGCTCGTTCCTGTCACCCTCCTGGCCATCGCGGTCATTCTGGCTTTTGTCATGGGGGCCGTGTTCTCGGGCATCATCGTCTACTGCGTCTGTGATCACCGGCGCAAAGACGTGTCCGCCGTACAGCGCAAGGAGAAGGAGCTCACCCACTCGCGCCGCGGCTCCATGAGCAGCGTCACCAAGCTCAGCGGCCTCTTCGGGGACACCCAGTCCAAAGACCCCAAGCCAGAGGCTATCCTCACGCCACTCATGCACAACGGCAAGCTCGCCACTCCCAGCAACACCGCCAAGATGCTCATCAAGGCCGATCAGCACCACCTGGACCTGGCCGCCCTGCCCACCCCCGGAGTCCACGCCGACGCTGCAGCAGAAACGCAAGCCCAGCCGCGGCAGCCGCGAGTGGGAACGGAATCAGAACCTCATCAACGCGTGCACCAAGGACATGCCCCCATGGGCTCCCCGGTGATCCCCACTGACCTGCCCCTGCGGGCCTCCCCCAGCCACATCCCCAGCGTGGTCGTGCTGCCCACCACACGGCAGGGCTACCAGCACGAGTACGTGGACCAGCCCAAAATGAGCGAGGTGGCGCAGATGGCGCTGGAGGACCAGGCGGCCACCCTGGAGTATAAGACCATCAAGGAGCATCTCAGCAGCCAGAGTCCCAACCACGGGGTGAACCTGGTAGAGAACCTGGACAGCCTGCCCCCCAAAGTCCCCCAGCGGGAGGCCTCCCTGGGCCCTCCCGGAGCCTCCCCTGTCGCAGAACGGCCTGAGCAAGCGGCTGGAGATGCGCCCCTCCTCGTCCTACGGGCTGGACTATAAGAGGAGCTACCCCACGAACTCGCTCACCAGAAGCCATCAGGCCGCCACCCTCAAAAGAAACAATACTAACTCCTCCAATTCCTCCCACCTCTCCAGGAACCAGAGCTTTGGCCGGGGAGACAACCCGCCCCCCGCCCCACAGAGGGTGGACTCCATCCAGGCGCACAGCTCGCCGCAGCCCTCAGGCCAGGCCGTGACTGTGTCGAGGCAGCCCAGCCTCAACAGCGCCTACAACTCACTGACCCGGGCGGGGCTGAAGCGCACGCCCTCGCTAAAGCCGGACGTGCCCCCCAAACCCTCCTTTGCCCCTCTTTCCACATCCATGAAGCCCAACGACGCGTGTACATAATCCCCGGGGTGGGGAGGGGGCAGGTGTCGAACCAGCAGGAAAAGGCGAGGCGCCCGCCCGCTCAGCTCGGCAAGGTTCTCCATGGCTGAGTACCCACCCGACCAAGACGGCCGCGCGGCGGCGCCCGGAACTCTGAGTCCCTCCCTGGGACGCAGCGGGGCGAAGGGACTGTCGACAATTGGGCCGTGCGGTTCGGGTGAAGGTTCGCGACGCGGACTCACCTCCATTTCTCTTCCTTCACTCTTCCCTCACGCCCTGCAACAGGTTGGACTTACGAAAGACTTCAATCAGCATCACAAACATGAGCCAAAAGCACACATACCCACCCCTCCACCCACGCCTACCAAGTGCGTCTGCGCGCGTGCGTGCGCACACACACACACACACACACACACACACGTGGATAGCAACGGCAACATCGTGTCCATGACTGCACGGGGCGCTGCCCAACTGGGCTAGCATTCCCACCTGCAAAACACATTTTTTTAAAAATGAGAATTAAAAAGACAAAAAAAAAAAGAATTCATTGATAATTCTAACTCAGACTTTAACAATGGCAGAAGTTTACTATGCGCAGATACTGTGAAATGCCCACCAGTTACAGCTTTCTGTTATAACAAATGAATGCCATGCTGGGCAACTATGTCATAGATTTCTGCTCCTCTCTTTTAATGGAATAACGTGACCGTTAACGCAAGTAACTCTTTATTTATTGTTCACATTTTTTTTCCTTAAGGAAAGGACTCTTCCACATACCATCCTCTGAACAGCTCTTCAGAAAGCCCCCTTGATAGTTAAAACTATTTAACGTGAAATCCATTAACTGGAATAATTGAGTTTCTTTATTTTTACAAATAAATTCACTGAGTAAATAAGTCGGAGCTGGAATTCTGAGCTTTGTGTTTGGACTGTCTGATCTCTAGCTAAAGAAAAACACTTAAGAGGGGAATATTTATTTAAATCTACCAGCTTAATTTTCTGGTCAGGTTCCTGGCCTGTAACATGCAAAAGAATATTTTGTTTAAAAGTCCTTCCAGATCCTAACTTCTAAAGCAACCAGGAGAGGAACTTTGACAATGGCACCTCATGTTCCATTGCTGCCAACATAGTTTTGTCAGGGGTTCCTACTTTCTGTGAAGGCACCAGCTTGTGAAACACCATCTCATTTCACCTTGCATGTGAGACAGCAAACAAAATCTACCAATGGTGTGAACTAATTAATATGCTGGCTGCTACCCTGCATAAATTAATGGTTTGATCACACAGGTTTTTCGTGGGGTTACATCTGTGAATAGCCTGTTTTCCACATGTAAATTTGTGCCTTACACCCTGAGTTGTGTATACTTGTAAACTGTCATTATGATAACCTTTTCCCTCTTTTGAAATAAATGCAGATATTTATTTGATCCTCCCTCCCCCCACGCCCACTGCAGTCCTCTGGAAGATTGGCATCCAGCTGAGGGAAGGAGGATGCAGTAGTGATGGTTATAGGAGAGCCAGGTGGCACTGCAGCCTGATTCACACTTCCATCTAGTGGTGCCAACCCCAACCACCCTTTGGCCATGCTGCCAGGCATGGATCCCAGTATTGTGGGTGGCAAATCCCCTTTCTTCCTCCAGAGCTCCCTGCTTCCCTTGTATTCTCAGATCATTTCAACATGATGATGTCCTCATTAGCCAGCAGTAAAGGGACTAATGTCCCAGTCCTCATTTCTGCTGTGTCCACTGCCAGGAGAACACGCTGTGTAAGGCTGGGCAGGCGCCTGGGGGTAGTCTCCAAGCCATGTGCTAGGCACACACGTGCAATGCACACAAAGAAATAACATGGAAATAGATGCAGGCAGGCTGGTCCCTGCTGTGATTAATGAGTAACTCCAAGTACAAGGCCAACCACAATGGATGCTGCAAAAACGTTGACTGGGGCAAAAGGTTTTTAATTTTTTTTTAATTTCATTATCCTTTTGTGGCTGTTGTTTGTAGGGGAGGGGGTGGGGTGTGTGTTTTTCCCCTTGGTTTTCATTAGCTCAAGCACACACAAGGGACTTTTGTTTACTCTATTGCAAAGAACTGTCAACATACTGTAAACTGTGAGCATTGCTGTTGGTTGTTATTGTTTTTTTAAACCGCTAAACAGTGTATCTGGTGGCCTCTTTGTCTAGTTTTCATTTCCAGTTCAATCTCTGGGTTTAGTTTTGTTTTAAAAAGAAAACTTCTGAAAAAGACAATCTGGGATAACTTTGAATTGGCTAGTGAAGAGTGGTACCTCCATAATCAGAGTGAGACCTGGGTGTGCAGCCAGAACACGTGCACAGCCTTTTATTCCAGACATCCCTTCAGTTTTGCTCTTGTTTGGGATAGGTTTTTGTTGTTCTTGTGTTGTTATGCTTTTGTTTTGTTAATGGAATCCATATTCACACCCTGTGAACTCTGTGCCCTGAAACCATGAAACTTTGCTGCAAGAGAGATATTGTCTCTTTCCGTCTATTTTCTTTAGAAATGGGGAACTTAGGAAGATGATGGGTATAGATCACCCTGCTACCTTCTTCCCCAAGCTTCACTCCCACTAGAAATGAGGTGCAGCACCCACCTGCTCTCTCTGGTCCACATGTGTGGGCATCGATGCCTCAGCTGTGTTAGAGAGACCCGTGTCTGCCTCCCACAACCCATCACTCATGGTGTTAACCCTAAAATGCCCACAGGTATTGAGGTGGTCTTCTGCATTGAAGTATTTTTCCTGTTTTCTTTTGTTCCCCACAGCTTGTGGGGGGAGGGTCCCTAAGCCTGAGTGTGCCTTTGCTCTCCACCCTTGCTAGACACTGGTAGATGCAACCAACTCAGATTTATATTTGTTGTAAAGTTGTAAAAATATTGTGATGTCACCAATTTTCCTTCCATCTCCACATCCCCTAACATCTGATTCATGACTTAATGTATGTTGTAAAAAGTAAAAAAAAAGAAGAGAAAAAGGGAAAAAAGACAAAAAGGCAAGGAAAAGGCTCTTTATTACTTAAAAGTAATAAAACAAGACTGTTCTGCATTCTCTTTTGTGTCCTGAATGCTTTTGTTTATCTCATAATTTCCTCCTTTTCGCCCCTCCCCTTGTGGGCTCAGACGCTTCTCTTTCCATCTTTATTTGGCTTCCAAAGCATAAATCACAATGTAGTTAGGCCCATTTGTTTGCAGTATCCACACCCTGCTCCCCAAATTATTGATGTGTTTTCTCTGCCTGCACCCAACCCGGAGCAAGATTGGAGCAGAAGCCACCAGTAATTAAAAGGCAGAGCACACGTTGACTCCCTCGATTCATTTTATGCATTTTCTTTTATGGGCTTGTTCATCATCAAACATTTATGGTAGGCTTGATAGTTTAAGAGATCAAGGCTAGGATTTTAGTATGTAAGGTCCACTAAAAATAGATCTTTGCACAGATGTGACTTCAGCCTTTTTACATATTAATAAGGTAGAGGGTGCCAGATTTTACTCCTTGTTAGCATCTATCTCTTATAAGCCAGAAGACACGGCTGGAGGTATATTGCAGTGCAGCACTTGGTTTTTATTTTGCAGGGTAGCATTTTGAAATGCCTAGATCAGGTTTTCCCCCTTCTGGAGTATTTTTAAAACAGTTATTTAAGTAAGTCTTCAGCCATAGTAGTTTACTGTTGACCTTCTGAAGTTATTTTTTCAAGTGTTTTGGGTCAGTTTGAATGTGAAAAGCTGCGGTTGGACCTCAGTTTATACCCCTCAGTGGTCTGGTTACCCTTCAGTAAGTTATTTTCAATTGTTTTACTTGAATCCCACCCACTGGGCCAAGTGCTATCAGGCACAAAGTTGACTAGAATATAGTCCCTGCCTCCTAATTTATAAGGAGGGGTAGACATGGCCTCTAAGACTGGGTGATGGGAACAAAGTGCTGAGGGAAAGGCCCAGAGATCTGGGGCTCTGCATATGGGCTGGTCCTTATAGAATCAGTTCTCTGGATGTCTGACCCGGACAGAAGGGCTAACTTGTACAAAGGTGCCAAGGGCGCTGTGACTGCAACACAGAAAGTTGAGTGAACCTTGAGTGGGATGTGTGAAAGAGCCTGGCCAGGGCAGGGCTGGGAAAGGGTCAGATCAGGAGAGGCCTGTGTACCATAGGCAGGATTCTAGCTGTTGGGCAGTGGAGCGCGTTAGAAGTCTATGAAGCTGCAAGCACATGTGTTTGTGTTTAGAAAGCCACCTGGCAGTAATGTGGAAAATGGACTGGTTCAGGAAGAGGCTGCTGACTGTCAGGCAGTGTGCCAAGTGGCATGCCAAGCTGGTAGGAGCAATGCATGAAACCCCCACATCCAGTTTTGGACTCTTTTGGAAACAGAACTGACTCAGCTCTGTGACCATTCCTTCCTTGGCTGGTCAGAAGAGCATCCTTCTCCTTCTGTGACTGACAGGTTTGTCCTGTCCAGTTATACCCAAATGTCAAATGGAGAGAATGACCAACAGCTTGTCGGACCCTTCTGTTTTAAAAAATGAGGAAAGTGTAGTCCACTGAGTAAAAGTATTTGCCCATGATCCTAAAGCTGGTGGTAGAACACTCTACCAAGCACAAATTTATTGCCTTTTACTATTCAGTTCAGCCACTCAGTCGTGTCCAACTCTTTGCAACCCCATGAACTGCAGCACATCAGGCTTCCCTATTACCAACTCCCAGAGCTTACTCAAACTCATGTCCATCTTGTTGGTGATGCCATCCAACCATCTCATCCTCTGTCATCCCCTTCTCCCACCTTCAATCTTTCCCAGCATCATGGTCTTTTCCAATGAGTCAGTTCTTCAGATCAGGTGGTCAAAGTATTGGAGTTTCAGCTTCAGCATCAGTCCTTCCAATGAATATTCAGGACTGATTTCCTTTAGGATTGACTGGTTGGATCTCCGTGCAGTCCATGGGACTCTCTAGAGTCTTCTCCAACACCACAGTTCAAAAGCATCAATTTTCTCAGTGCTCAGCTTTCTTTATGGTCCAACTCTCACATCTATACATGACTACTGGAAAAAACATAGCTGTGACTAGAGAGACCTTTGTTGGCAATGTCTCTGCTTTTTAGTATGCTGTCCAGGTTGGTCATAGTCTTTTAATTTCATGGCTACAGTCACCATCCATAGTGATTGTGGAACCCAAGAAAATAAAATCTGCCACTGTTTCCTTTTTTTCCCTTCTATTTGCCATGAAGTGATGGGACCAGATGCCATGATCTTAGTTTTCTGAATGTTGAGTTTTAAGCCAGCTTTTTCACTCTCCTCTTTCACCTTCATCATTAGAGTAATATTAGCTTAAAAGACCTGACACTTACTACTCCCAAACTGCATCTCCAAATCACTCAGCCATCCTTCTGGAAGCCATTTGGACACGGCTCACTCTTCCCCAGCTGAGCATCCCAAATTCCTTCATCCAGGTTGAGGCAAAGGGATAGACTGAGGTTCAGACTACACTGACAAGTAGGTAGACAAGTCGTCCCTCCTGTACAACCTAAAACTTGAGATGGTGACTTTCACTGAAGTCAGCTTGGTTCTGATGGTGAAGAGGTGACCAAGGCTGACCAGTTGCAGCCTATATTTTAGCTGCATTTTAGGCCCTGGGGATGTCCCTGCTCAGACCGGAGATGTGCATCAGGTAACCTAGCTTTTTAATTGTGTTTGCTTGCTTGCCTGTTATAGGGTTGGTGGCTTCTGCCAAAAGTTTTTAGACAGCCAGCTCCCAGGAATGGCTGTCCCAGTACAGGCTAAGTATTTCATGGGGCCAGACTAGGTATTTCATGGGGCCAGAGTTGGTGTCCTAGACCTGCCTGCTTCCCTTAAGTACAATGTCAAGCAAGCACAAACTTGTCTCATTGTTCAGTCTTGTAAGTTGGCAGAAAACATACAAGACTCACAGAATCCACAAGGCCTAGGTCTGACTACCAGAACAAAAGCTCTTTCCAGAAAAGTCATTCAGCAAGTGAAATAGAAGTTGTCAGAAGGGCACCTACAGTTTCAGACCCTGGGATATTCTGCATGAGGGAAAGAGGTAGGGAGATTTCAAAGAACCCTGTAGTAACAAAATAGCACAAGTAAGAGCTTAATCCTTGTCCAGGCTGAACATTGTGACAGCTGGGTGCTTGGACTCAGTAACCCTTAGAAACCTGCATCTCACGCCCATCTGAAACCCAGGTGGTGACGTGTATCTTGTACACAGAATTAGGAAGGAAGGGCTCACAATTATTGATCGGGCCTGCCAGACAGATGGGGATCTTCAATATTCCATTTAGATTATTGTGTATCCTCAGCTCTAACCCCTAGGGGATGCCTGGAGGTGGGGGTGGTTAACCTCAACAGAGGGTTAGGGCTGAACTGATGCACATTAGATATGACTGGGCAGAAAAACGTGCAGATGTCCCTCTGGCAAATGGAAATGAAATCTGAGCCAATCCAGAGAGGCAGCTGAGTGGTGGGGAGTTCCCCAACCCCCTCGGTAAACACATCCCTGCACACATGTGCACACAGCTGCTGTGACAAGGCTTTTCCCCTCTTGGTGTCTAAAACCAAACATGGCACAGGGATCAGAACCAGTGCCCACTGAACATGGACTCTGGGAAGGCTTTCCTCCCTTTTCCTGATAAAACTTTCGTTCCATCTCAGCACTTTGTGGTCAAAAGGGAACAGTCATAAGGGGCTTCCCAGGTGGCTCAGCAGTAAAAGAATCCACATGCAGTGCAGGAGACGTGGGTTCAATCCCTGGTCTGGGAAGATCCCTGGGAACAGGAAATGGCAACCTACTCCAGTACTCTTGCCTGGAGAATCCCGTGGACAGAGGAGCCTGGCGGACTGCAACCCATGGGGTCACCAAGAGTCAGACATGACTAGCTAAGCATGCACACACCAACTGTCATAAGCCACAGTCACAGCAGTGGGAGCCAAGACCTCTGCAGAGTGGCCTGGACACGGGTCACTGGCAGCCCACAGGCACTGGCAGATTTTTTATTCTTCCTAATCTGCTTCAAATAGAAGGAGATTCTCTCTCGAGAATCACTAACATCAAGTGATTGGTCCCACATTATTGGTCCCACTGACGGAGCTGCAATAATGGTTCAAATAAGGGTATGTTAATGAAGGCGAAAGTAGGACACCATGAAATTGAAGGCATTTTTCTCATTGATGATTTTCAGTTTAAAAAAATTTTAAAAAGCAGATGAAGGTGACATTGGACACGACACCAATGCCAGGCAACCAACACGAAAAGAAACTCTTGCAGGATTCCCAGGAGTCTCCTAGGATGAGAAAGATGATGAAAACTCTGTCTGAGAATGAAATGCTCTCTTTTATCCTGTTCATCATGACACCTGCCCTGACCACATTACAGGGTGATGAGAAAGCGGGTGATCTCAACAAACTTCTTTCTTAGGTATGGACACTGAACATTTTGCATGCCTGATCTGTGTCAGCGCAGAAGCACAAATCTCAAAAATAAGGCTAATGCTTGCTTCATAAAAGATGTGGAATGGCACCAACCCAAAAGAAGCAGGTCTTCTGACTGCTGATGAAAATGACAATTTACATTGGGGGCATTTTATAGTCTGCAGACATAATCTTTTCCATTATATCATTAGATCCTCATAGCAGCCTAGTAGGGTGGGCAGCCACATATATGATTATCTTCATTTTACAGAAATTGGACTTTGGAGACAAGGGATGTTATTGGAGCAGTGACTGACATTTAAAAAAATGCAGTCATGTTTCTAAAACCTGTGTGTTGACATCATCCCCTCAGCTCTCTCAGGGACATCTCAGGTTACACAATTATTCTGCTTCACCAAAGGGGGAAAGCCTCCCACAGCATTTCCCAGGAGAGATGGTTGCAACAATAAAAGTCCCCAAAATAAAGGCGAGGTGCACACATTCTATTTTGAGGGCATTGTGCTCTAATATTTTTCCATCATTAAAGAACACATCTCTTCCTTCCTGCGTCTGCAAAGTCCTGATGCCAGCCGGGTTGTAAGGAACTGTCCACAAAGCAGCAAAAGAAAGAGCTGAAGCCAAATTCCCTGACCTCCCTTCTGGAGACGCACCCTGCCACTTCAGGGGTGGTGACGCAGGCTGCCTCAGTGGAAGAAAAGGATGAAAGGCCCGGCTATTATAGCTTCTTCTTCCTATCCGAACCCCAAGAGCACAAGAGAAATTTAAGAAGCTTAAGAGAACACAGGATTAATTCGGAACACAGAAGAAATGTCCTGTATGTAGAAGGGTAAAGACTCTGCTTACCCTTCCTTTCATAGAAGAATGAGGAGAAGTAAGTATAGAGGAAGAGGTAAGTAAGAAATAGCTCAGCTGGGGGACTGCCCTGGTGGGACAGTGGTTAAGAATCTGTGCTCCCAATGCAGGGGGCCTGGGTTCAGCTCCTGGTCAGGGAACCAGATCCCACATGTCACAACTAAAAAAAACAATACCGCATGCTGCAATTAGGGCTTCTCAGGTGGTGCTAGTGGTAAGAACCTACCTGCCAATTCAGGAGACATAAGAGACGTGAGAGATGCAAATTTGACCCCTGGGTCAAGAAGATCCCCTGGAAGAGGGCATGGCAACCCACTCCAGTATTCCTGCCTGGAGAATCCCGTGGACAGGGGAGCCTGGGGGGCTCTGGTCCATAAGGTAGCACAGAGTTGGATATGACCATAGCGACTTAGCATGCACACATGACACAATTAAGACCCAGACTAAACAAAAAAATAAATAAATGGCTTTCTTTAAAAAAAGAAATATCCCTGTTGACGCCTCACGTAAGCCCCTTTGGCCACTTTGGCACTATGGGTATCAGCTAAACAATTTGACTCCATTTCTGATGTCAGTGGTGGGATGATTCAGTTGAACACCTAGACAATTCTCCCAATAGGAGACAGAAGGTGATGGCCTCCACCTAGGTACCCATCTTCCTCTGTCACATCACTGCCCATGGCCACCCTGGAGTTCATAGGGTACGTGGTGCACAAGGGTCAGGTCCATCTCGTCCATCCGGAATGGGTGGCTGGCCTCCCTCCTGCCCTGGGGGCAGCGTGACCCAGCCAGCCACCATGCAGGGCTGCTCTACAGCACTCTGAAGAGGCCGCATCTTCACTCACCTCCTGACTCGCAACCGCAGACAGATTCCCCTTGGAGGGAGAGGAAAATCACCCTTCTTTACCCCACTGTTATCTTTCTGCTTGGTTGATGGCTTGCTATTTGTATATTTACCAGTTAAAACCCTGATGCCAACCCACAAGCCTTTTCTCAGTACACAACTATGCTTTCAGCAAAGACGAAGGCTTGGCTGGCACCACCTTTGATAGCTCTGGTACAAAATAAATACATAATTCCAACTGCTACGGGGTGCTGTTTACTTAATTATGTACTCAAGAAACAGAATGGCCTTTGAAGCAATTAACTTTCCCTGATCTTAAGGGTCTGAACCAATAACAGTTGACTTTGTAAAGGAAGTTTTTCTATTCCAAAGTGTGTATTCCAGGACAATACCTACTGCAATTGTTGTGAAGACGTGCCTCCTCCATTCCTGGGGAAAGGGTACATTTCTTTCACGAAACAAAGTTGTCTATAGAAGTCTGACTAGGTGCGGGCTGATTCAAATTCTTATTGGTGTTTAATTTTAAGAACCAAAGATGTGTCTGTCTCTGCTTCTAGGGAGAAGGCCTATGATCACATTTCTGTCTTGGGGGAGAAAAGATAATGTGTTAGACTTACATGAATGAATAGAAACAGGTAAATACTCATATTTCCTTCTGACTTTGTAATTTAAACAGTGTAAGTCAGTAGGGAAGGGCTGTAATTGGAGCCAGAGTAAAGTGAGGTGAAAATTACTAGGTGTTGGAACATCTGCCTCTCATTTTAATTAGGTGACTGTAATAGCAAGATCAAAACTTTTCCTTGTCACTCAATCTGTTGAGCTTTCTAATTGAGAAACCAAAGGGCTTGTTTTGTCCTCAGGAAAGAGTGACCCAAAAAGATCCTCTCTAATTACCTGGCCAGAGCAGCTGAAGAGCCTGGGCCCAGGGACAGAGCAGGGTTCAGTGGGGGGTGGTGTCAGGAGAATGAGATGCCCCACAAAGGCCAGCCCCTGGGGGCTTTTAGGGACAGTCAGCCCTCATTTAGCGACTGAGAGTCTTCACTTCTCACAAGGCAAAGCAGCTGAGAAGAAAGCGCCTCGCACTGTGAGTCTGTGGGCCTATCTGAGCCTGCCTCCCCACCTGTGGGGTGGTCATTCAAACTCTTGGCATCTTCCTCTTCCCATCTGCAGAGTGGACGAGGATGGCGCCCCTGCCTACTTTGCAGGAGTGCGTTAAAGTCACCCGAGGTGAATGTTACTGGTGCTTACAAAACACGAAATCCTACTGCATTCTTCTTCCCCAACTTGGCATCCAAAATGAGATCCTAGTCCTTTAAATCTTCTGATTAAATAAATGACTTTTAGTCCCCATCCTGCTGATAATGGAAACGTCTCTTTTTCTCTCTCCCTAAACACTACTTATCTGAAAACAAAAGCAGACAGCCGGACCTGGTTAAACAAAAGCCCTGCTTGGCCGGAGAGAGCCCGGGCTCTTTCTTACTAGTGCGGCCATCTCAGCCACATGACGCCTGCTCAGAGGCCAGGGCCTCCCCAGCCTACAGCGCTGTTCTCCTCCTCCATTCCTAGATGGCTGGCTGGGGGAACCAGTAGTCCTATCACTGAATCCTGCCTTCGCTGCTCCCAGGACTCTTCCTCTATGCTTGGCCCCAGTGCAGTCTCTGGGCTAGACAGCCTGGCCTCCAGAACAGGCCCCAGAATGCACTGCAAGGAACACAGCTGCAAGTTCACTCACCGCCTTGGGTGTTGAGGCAATGTTCACGGCATCCTGTGATGCCTGGTGGCCCTGGATCACCTGTCTGCTATGGTGACTTGTTGTTGTTGTTCAGTTGCTCCGCCGTATACAACTCTTTGTGACCCCACAGACTGCAGCATGCCAGGCTTCCCTGTCCATCACCAACTCCTGGAACTTGCTCAGACTCAGGTCCATCAAGTCAGTGATGCCATCCAACCATCCTCTGTCATCCCCTTCTCCTCCTGTCTTCATTCTTTCCCAGCACCAGGGTCTTTTCCAATGAGTCTTGTACTTTCTGCCAACACCCCCATAGCCTCATTCCCTGAGCACACCTGCAGTGCTGCCCCGTCCAGGCCCAAAGCATTTCCAATCTCGGCTCCAGTTGGCCTGGAAGGAGGAGCTGCTCACTCAGTCCCCAGCCCATCCCTGTGCCACATCCCAAGAGTTTGTGACATTTTTTTCAAGAGAAAAACGGCTTTGTTACCCCTGTAAAGCATTATACCAGAAATGTCAGTGAGAGTCAGTATCATGTATCTCGTGGTGCTGAAAGATATAGTTCAACATCCTTCTCTTGGAGAAGATGAAATCATAAGTGATGGCTCAATAATACACTGCTTGTCCGTGTCTAGAGCTGAGGGCAGGAAGCAGGCGTCCCAATTCCTAATTCACTGCCTGACACCATACGCTGTGAAGTACAAATTTAACTTCTGAAAAAAAAAGTAACAGCAGAACTTGGAGGCTGAAAAAAAGACAGAAGTTCATTTCACTCTCATATAAAAGCCCCAAAACACACGATCCAGCAGCTCTGCAATTTTCAACATGTTCTTTCTTTCTTTGGATCTGAGAAGCTCTTCTAATTGTGCCATTTTCTCAGTCAACAGGAAGAGCAAAGGAGAGTAGAAGGCACGCTGGAGCATTCCCAGCCATTTTTAAGAGCTCATCCCAATAGTTGCAAGGAACTCTTCAGCGCATCCCAGGGACAGGACTGTAACTGCAGAGCTACACAAGTGATGGAAACTAGGAAATGCAGACTTCAGACGCTTGTGCTCAGCGAAAACTCAGAAGTGTGCTGGGACTTTAAAAAGGAAGGGGAAGGGGCTTCCTGGTGGTCTAGTGGCTAAGACTCTGTGCTCCCAATTCAACAGGCCCAGGTTCAATCCCTAGTCAGGGAACTAGATCCCACATGCCACAGCTAAGACCCAGTGGAAATGAAACGTAATCAGCCACGAACATCAACACTTGGGTTAGGTACCGTGCCTTCCTGAGTTCTCATGCAGAAGTGGGCTTTCCTTCTCTTGTCCTCCAAGGCAACCTGTAACTTCTCATTTGTACCACAAACCCACTGGAAAGATTTTCTTCTCCATTAGACTGTAAACACACCAAAGGGCAGGAACTGAATCTTTTTCACCTTTGTAAGTCCACAGTCAACAATTGAGCCTGATAAACTGTAGGTACACAAGAAATTATTTGCTAAACTAATCTATCATCAGAGATAAGACAGTAAGAGTTGAGTCTCCGCATACATCCACGCAGGAATAAAGTTACTGCCAGCAGCTGCCACGCCTGTCATAACAGCAGTAGCACTAATTACACACTCACCAGGTACCAGACCCTGGGTTATATGTTTTCCCAACTTTAGCTCATTGAATCCTCATGAGAACCCTGCCTTTGTCAGTACCATAGGACAGATAAGCTAAGTAAAGCACAGAAAAATTAAAGAACCTCCGTACTCACTGAGCTGGGGATGGGTAGATGACCCCATAGCCAGTGCTTTTAATTATCTTATGTCTTACGAGGTGAGTGGGCTAAGAGATATTTTTAACATGATAAAGAGTGCTTATCAGACACCAGGGCTTCCTGGGTAGCTCGGTTGGTAAAAATAATCCACCTGCAATGCAGGAGAACCCAGTTTGATTCCTGGGAAGGGATAGGCTACCCACACCAGTATTCTTGGGCTTCTCTGGTGGCTCAGATGGTAAAGAATCCACCTGCAATGCAGAAGACCTGGGTTCGATCCCTGAGTCAGGAAGATCCCCTAGAGGAGGACACAGCAACTCACTCCAGTATTCTTGCCTGGAGAATCCCATGGACAGAGAAGCCTGGGGGTACAGTCAGTGGGGTCTCAAAGAGTCGGACACGACTAAGCGACTTACACACACATCAGACTCCAAAAGACAGCCAACTCTGCAGGAAGCTAAGTGATTAATGACACAAGGGATGGGAGTCAGACTAATCCCTCAGCGACACTCTTCCAGCGGTCCAGACAACACCAAGCAGCCCATCCCGCAGCTACGCCATATGCTCACGCCTACGCCAGTGCTGCGGGGACGCTGGTCCTATTTTCCAAAGGGCTTTTGCGTGTGAGATGAAGTTAGTGACTGAAATTTCACATGTCCAAAACAAACAGAATCTTCCAATACCCTAAACCCTGGAGCCTCATGAGCGCCCCACCCCAGTACACACTCAAATACTTGCATTGTCGCAAAATCACAGTAAGAACTAAACACGCATGATAGTGGAATAGAAATCAGAGATTACCCCAGATGGTAGAGTGAGCATGAGGGGACTGTGAGTCTGCAATGACCCTGGAGACACACAAGTACATCAGCCACAGACACCAAGCACATACATGCTGAATATTAGGAAGAAGGAGGTGGGGGAGGGAGGGAGGGAAAGAGGATGGAAGAGGAAGAAAGGATGGCATGAAGAAAGGAGGCAGATTTGCTTCTCTTTTTGATGTTCTATGTAAGTAGTAAGAAGAATCTCCTAAAACCATCCTAGGAGTTTTTTTTTGTTGTTTTTTTTTAAGCAACCTGAGTTGGGGCAGGGAGGGTGGGGGGGAGACATGATTTGGAGGGGAAAAGACAACGAGATTTGATTCCACAGACACTTCAGAAATAATGGCATAATCTTATCCGTTTTCAGCAAATACAATCTGAAGCATTCAAGCCTTTGATAAAGGAGTATCACCTTCATTGGTGCAGCAAACTGCAGATTAAGCTTTTTTTTTTTTAAATGCTGTTCAAATTGCCGGTGGAGCAACCTTTTATGAGATATGATGGTTCAAACAATTTTGCAAAGAGCAGAAGACAAAGAATACGTTTTTACACTGAACGGGTTTCCTAGGAAACACTGAAAAAAATGTAATAGGATATCTTTTAGAGGTAGTTCAAGGACCAGGGCTCTTCTTTACTTTTTTTTTTTTTTTTTTTTTTTGGAGCCATGTTTAATATCTGCCTCTCCCTCTCTCTGCAGTGGGAGCTAGGAGGGTAGAACAAGCTCTCTCATACCCAGAAGCCCAAGTGTCCTCTCATTAATTGAGTGCCCGCTCTACACAAAGGAAAAATATTTAAGCCAAGTTGAGCCTTCATTACTCTCTGCAGCAATGTGAAGAAATTAAAGGGATAGAACTTGAATCCTTTGCTCTACCATTAAAAAAGAAAATCTCCAAATCCCAACCAAGAAATTAATCATGGGGGAAAGCCAACCCACTCTTTTTCAAATCACATCTAAATTAATCTGTTTCAAGGTCTTCAAATACCATTTATTTTAGGTTCATTTTTACGCTGGCTCTTCATCCATCTCTGTGATGTGCCAGCATAGGCAAGCTGACAGAGTGAGCCTGAATTAGCAGGCTCACACATTTCCCAAGTTCAGACACAAGATCAACCAGGGTCTTGAGGGGGCAGAGAAGCTCTGGGTGAAGAGTTGGGAGAATCCGCAGGTCAGGAGCCTTTCAAGGGGCATGGGGTGGTTTGCAATGACACCTTCGCTGGCCCTCATTTCCATCAGTCATCACTCACGTCAAGCGGAAGTCAAAATAGGAAAAGTGAAGGAACATCTGGACTGTGTGGGAAGGAGTTACATTTGATTTTAAAATAAATAAGGTATCAAAGCTTCAAGTTTCACTTATTCAAAAACTGGAGGCGAAATGTTGGCTTAAAGAAGTTTCAGATCTTTTTGTGGGTGAGCAAGGGGGAGAAGGGGACACAGCCTCATAAGAACTTCCTCACTTAGGAGTGCCCTCACCCCAATGTCTCCTTCAAAGACCTGCAGAGAGCCCAGAGAAGGCAATGGGGCAGGAGGATGGTGGGTGCTGGTGGAGCCCCTTCCAGCATCAGCAGGCCACCTACACCCCACCTTTCTTCACATCCCCTGAGTCGGAGAAAGGGTGACACTCTGGGAGGAAACCTCTTCAAGCTGAAAACAACACAACTGTCTTCCTTTCAGGATCCTTAAGGAAAACTGGTGTGAGAGTCTTGAGGATCATCCAGACACAGAGTAACTGCCTTTGCAAACAGGATAGTGTGACGGCTTCCCAGGGAAAGGGAAGGACCCAGAATCTGAGGCCTCTCACTAAGATAAGAAACTGTAGGCTGCTCAACCAACAGAAGCAAGCCGACATGAGCAACGCTTCTCCTTAAGGTTTCATGGGACTCAACCCATGCTAAAAGACAACGGCAGGCCCCGAGGGGACCCTACAACCCCACTCGATAACTTTCAAATGCAGGTTGAATTGGTTCATAGTAAATATAAAGAACCACATTGCTCAGTCACTGCAGTCGTATCCAACTCTCTGTGATCCCACTGACTGTAGCCCGCCAGGCTCCTCCGTCCATGGGATTCTCCAGGCAAGAATACTGGAGTGGGTTGCCATTTCCCTCTCCAGGGGCTCCTTCTGACCCAAGAACCCCATCTGAAGGTGGGAAATTCGATTTTAATAGAGCTTATGGAGATACATGGGCAGGGGACAAAGCAGCCCTCCCATTTGCCTTCATACATGGAAGAGGCAGGTGAAAATGAACAGAGGCCACACATGGTAGCCTTGGGTAGTGTAGATATTTAGATGACCTGCTTGTTTGCTTCTCTTTTTTTTCTGATAATAGCATCCTACTTTCCTTTTGGAGAGCTAATGCCCTCTTTGTTATGGTCTTGATGGGACCATACATTAAGGTTGTTTGTCCTCCTCTAAACAAGAGGAACTGAAGCTCCAGTATTTTGGTCACCTGATGCAAACGGCCAACTCATTGGAAAAGACCCTGATGGGAAAGACTGTAGGGCAGAAGGAGAAGAGGGCGTCAGAGGATGAGATGGGTGGATGGCATCAGTGACACAACGAACATGAATTTGGGCAAGCTCCGGGAAATGGTGCGGGACAGGGTGGCCTGGTGTGCTGCGGCCCATGGGGGCGCAAAGAGTTGGACGACTGGGCGACTGAACAACAATGACAACCAGGAGGTAGACAGGTGACCCAAGCTAGACCAAAGCCTTCTTCCCAGAATCTTAAGGAGAAGGATGTTCTCGGTGGTCGGCACTGATGCCTGAATGAAAGGAACATCACCAGATGCACCCTTAAAAGTCCATCACTGTGATGTACCTCCACAGCTGCCAGCTGCTGCAGGTGTCGACAGGAAAATACCCCTGTGCTGTAAAGTCTAGGATAACTTCAGTTTGAAGGGGAGAGCATGTGTAAAACAGGAAGTAGAAGCCACTATTTGAGCCTTCCATCTACAGCAGGTGGGCCTACAGGCTGCCTCGGTCAGCTGTATCATCCTGGAAGGCCTCTTGGAAGGCATGTTGAATAAAGGCAGTGTTTAGTCAGCTTTGGTTAATCGTGGGGCTGGGATACTGAGCCTTCTGGACAAAGCATACAACTTGGGGACCAAATTAACATGACATGTAGGTGTCATTGTTGTTTAGCCACGAAGCTGTGCCCAGCTCTTTGTGACCCCGTGGACTGTCATCCACCAGGTTCCTCTGTCCATGGGATTTTCCAGGCAAGAATCCTGGCTGTGCTGGGCTGTGCTTAATGCTAAGTCGTATCTGACTCTTTGTGACCTCATGGACCCGCCAGGCTTCTCTGTCCATGGGATTCTCTAGGCAAGAATACTGGAGTGGGTTGCTGTTTCCTTCTCCAGGGGATCTTCCCAACCCAGGATCAAATTCATGTCTCCTGCATTGGTAGGCAGATTTTTTACCACTGTGCCACCTGGGAAGCCCAACATGACATAGATTCAATTAAGTAAAGCAGGAGTTTGTTAACAGGATAGCAGGGTATCACAAATCCCAGATGCAAGGGTTCATTGGGCCACATGAAGGCCCAGTCCCCAAAACTAGAAAGTCAAGAAGCAGGGCGCTCTCTGTGTCTCAGGGGCCCCTGAGTCTCTGGTGCTCTGTCTTAGTTTATTGGCAGAGATTGCTCTGCCAATCTCTGACTCTCTTCACACAGATCTAAAGTGGCCACTCTACAAAGGCACAAGAGCCCCCAACGCACATGACTTCTGGATTCAAACACTTGGCAAGAGACTGACCACACTCTCTGAGTCTCAGCCTTGGGACTCATGGCTGAAGCCCACAGCTGGGGACAGGGGGCCGTGTCAGTGGAGGCCCAGCAGCCATCCTCTCTGGCCAGATCAGAGCCTTGCTGCATTCCCTGGAGCCTCTGTGCTGATTCAGGAGTTAGCTGCCCACTGAAGAATGTCTTGGGTACCATCTAAGGATAGAAGGAAGGAGCATAGTCTGATTTTTCAGTTTGATGATCATTATTTTTAAGTTTGGGGAAAATTACTCAGTCTTTCTGAGCCCAAATTTCCTCATTTTTAAAAGTAAGTTTTTAGGAAAGAATTAAATCAGATAATTTAAGAAAATGCTGGCACACAACAATTCCCGATAAACAGCATCCATCTGCCCCCTTGCCTTGCTGCACAGGGGGATCAGAAGACAGGGACCTTCTCCTATGATTTTTTCATGGCCCTGAGGTTTCAGACACAGGTAGGGACTGCTGGACTTTCCTTAGCCTTTCTGAGGGTCTGTTTCAACTGTAAATACAAGTTCACTGGGCTTGCGCTAACATCCTGACTCTGCATGTGAACACATTAGCTGAGTGGCAATGCTGTAAGCAGTCTCTGGGCCCTGAATGTGTCTGAACAAACATGACATCCCATGTGGTTAATGGGACTCCACAGGTGCTCGGTATATTTTCACTCTTTAAACATTAAAAACAGAAATAGAGTTTTCCGGGGATATCAGAGCCCCAGATGCCAGATGAAGAGGGAGATTCTCAACAAGTGCCTGGTATTCGGAGATGGGGGCCAGTAGGGGAGGGATGGGACACTGAATAATAAAGTCTCTCCTCTTGGCTAAGCCTCACTCTGCTCTAGTGTTAGGTTGACAAGCATTGTGGCCTAATTCTAATGACCACTTGGAAACAGAGGCCTTTCCCCAAAATGTCTGTCAGAAAATCTGAAACTGATTCATTAGTGAGCAAACACTGATTACACATCATGCTGCTGGCTTCTATTCTAGCAGCTGGAAAAGTGGGCAAGATCTGGTGATGCGGGGCCCAAGGAGAGACCAGAGGAGGGGCCCCCACCTGGACTGTGGGGCTGGCCTTCAAGAGGGCTTCCTGGAGGAGGTGGCCCCCAAGCAGGGTTTTCAAAGGTGAGTAGGAATGAGCTGAGTGAGTGGGACTGACAGTTGGATATCACGGTGGTGGCATAGAGGGGTTGTTCCATGAGAAAGAGACAGTGTGTCTAAACAAAGGCTCAGCAGAATAAAGCTCCTGTAGAAATCCACAAGCACCTGTCTTCAAATCTAAGACAGACACATTTCTTCAGATGCTTAGGTCTCTGAAGTCAGCACACATTACACAGTCAATTTCTACACAAGATACTGTTTTTCCCTGAGCAGTCTCTTCCTCTTGTACACACACACATGCACACATACATTGTAACAAGTGTTAACAATCTGACGTGTGCTCTCACCTACTTTCTCTTTGGCAGGATTCTTTTCAAATATGGAATCTATCTATATTTCCATTGTCCATATACTGCTAATCGCAGTAATTACATTCAATAGATCTCCAAGTGAATAGTGATATTGAACTACACAATATTTTAAACATCAGTTCAGTTCAGTCGCTCAGTCGTGTCTGACTCTGCGACCCCATGAATCGCCACACACCAGGCCTCCCTGTCCATCACCAACTCCCAGAGTTCACTCAGACTCACGTCCATCGAATCCATGATGCCATCCAGCCATCTCATCCTCTGTCGTCCCCTTCTCCTCCTGCCCCCAATACTTCCCAGCAACAGAGTCTTTTCCAATGAGTCAACTCTTCGCATCAGGTGGCCAAAGTACTGGAGTTTCAGCTTTAGCATCATTCCTTCCAAAGAAATCCCAGGGCTGATCTCCTTGCAGTCCAAGGGACTCTCAAGAGTCTTCAACACCACAGTTCAAAAGCATCAATTCTTCGGCGCTCAGCCTTCTTTCACAGTCCATCTCTCACATCCATACATGACCACTGGAAAAACTATAGCCTTGACTAGACGGACCTTGTCAGCAAAGTAATGTCTCTGCTTTTGAATATGCTATCTAGGTTGGTCATAACTTTTCTTCCAAGGAGTAAGCATCTTTTAATTTCATGGCTGCAGTCACCATCTGCAGTGATTGTGGAGCCCCCCACAATAAAGTCTGACACTGTTTCCTCATCTATTTCCCATGAAGTGATGGGACCAGATGCCATGATCTTCATTTTCTGAATGTTGAGCTTTAAACAAACTTTTTCACTCTCCTCTTTCACTTTCATCAAGAGGCTTTTTAGTTCCTCTTCACTTTCTGCCATAAGGGTGGTGTCATCTGCATATCTGAGGTTATTGATATTTCTCCCGGCCATCTTGATTCCAGCTTGTGCTTCTTCCAGCCCAGCATTTCTCAAGATGTACTCTGCATAGAAGTTAAATAAGCAAGGTGACAATATACAGCCTTGATGTACTCCTTTTCCTATTTGGAACCAGTCTGTTGTTCCATGTCCACCACTTCTAACTGTTGCTTCCTGATCTGCATACAGATTTCTCAAGAGGCAGGTCAGGTGGTCTGGTATTCCCATCTCTTTCAGAATTTTCCACAGTTTATTGTGATCCACACAGTCAAAGGCTTTGGCATAGTCAATAAAGCAGAAATAGATGTTTTTCTGGAACTCTCTGGCTGTTTTGATGATCCAGTGGATGTTCGCAATTTGATGTCTGCTTCCTCTGCCTTTTCTAAAACCAGCTTGAACATCTGGAAGTTCACGGTTCACGTATTGCTGAAGCCTGGCTTGCAGAATTTGGAACATCACTTTACTAGCATGTGAGATGAGTGCAATTGTGCGGTAGTTTGAGCATTCTTTGGCATTGCCTTTCTTTGGGATTGGAATGAAAACTGACCTTTTCCAGTCCTGTGGCCACTGCTGAGTTTTCCAAATTTGCTGGCATATTGAGTGCAGCACTTTCACAGCATCATCTTTCAGGATTTGAAATAGCTCAACTGGGATTCCATCACCTCCACTAGCTTTGCTCGTGGTGATGCTTTCTAAGGCCCACTTGACTTCACATTCCAGGATGTCTGGCTCTAGATTAGTGATCACATCATCATGATTATCTGGGTCATGAAGATCTTTTTTGTACAGTTCTTCTGTGTATTCTTGCCACCTCTTCTTAATATCTTCTGCTTCTGTTAGGTCCAGACCATTTCTGTCCTTTATCAAGCCCATCTTTGCATGAAATGTTCCCTTGGTATCTCTAATTTTCTTGAGGAGATCTCTAGTCTTTTCCATTCTGTTCTTTTCCTCTATTTCTTTGCATTGATCACTGAGGAAGGCTTTCTTATCTCTTCTTGCTGTTCTTTGGAACTCTGCATTCAGATGCTTATATCTTTCCTTTTCTCCTTTGCTTTTCACCTCTCTTCTTTTCACAGCTATTTGTAAGGCCTTCCCAGACAGCCATTTTGCTTTTTGGCATTTCTTTTCCATGGGGATGGTCTTGATCTCTGTCTCCTGTATATCACATTATGTATTTACTTGTTCCCATATCAACACGGCTATAATACATAAACTGGAAGGTTTATCATTAAAAATTGACATTATTTTTATTTATTAGATTCCCAGAAGTTGGGTTACTATTTTAAAAGTGAAAGTTGCTCAATCGTGCCTGACCGAACCCAAATCTCCCACACTGCAGGCAGATTCTTTACCAGCTGAGCCACCAGGGAAGCCCAAGAATACTGGAGTGGGTATCCTATCCCTTCTCCAGTGGATCTTCCCAATCCAGGGGTTGAACCCAGGTCTCCCACACTGCAGGCAGATTCTTTCCCAGCTGAGCTACCAGGGAAGCCTAAATTAAAAGTTGTGCATATTTTGGTATTAATGATTATTTCTAAAAATTACTCAAAATGAGCCTCTAATTCACAACAACACTAATGTCTTACTTTGGGCTGCTATAACAAAATACCATAATTTAGGTGGCTTATAAATAACAGATCGGGTGCCAGAATGATCAGCTTCTGATGAGGAGCCTCTTCTGGTGCTGACCTCCAGCTCCATGACCTCCAGCTCTCACCTGGCAGAGAGCAGAGAGGGGGCACAGCTCGCTGGTAACCCTGACAAGAACATGAATCCTGGATGAGAAGACTCATGTGGAGCCCTTCTAACCCTAATTATTTCCCAAAGGCCCCATCTTCTAAAACTACCACATCACAGGGCATAAGGTTTTGACATAAGAACTTTGGGGGAGACAAATGTTCAGCTCAAAACGACCAATCACAAAGGTAGTTCTCCTTCTCCCCACACCGTGACCACCCTTGTAAGGTCTCTGTTTTTTTAAGTTGAGTCGATCTTGTGGGCAAAAAGGTTCATTGCTTTTAGGGTCCCTGAATATTGGTAAAATTTTAAGTGTACACCCTGTGTGCATGCTAAATTGCTTTAGTCATGTCTGACCCTATGAGACCCTATGGACTGTACCCTGCCAGGCTCCTCTGTCCATGGGATTCTCCAGGCAAGAATACTGGAGTGGGTTGCCATGCTACACCCTCCCCCAGGGAATCTTTCCAACCTAAGGGTCAAACCCATGTCTCTTAGGTTTCCTGCGCTGGCAGGGGGATTGTCTACCACTAGTGCCTCCTGAGAAGCACCAGGTATAACCTACAGTAAATAATAAATCCTCTATATCAGGGCTTCTCAACTTCATTGGCGTTAACACTGGGTTGGAGTTCCCCAGCACATCACTGCGCTATGTGAGGCTGCCCTGAGCACTGAGATATCAGTAGCTCCCCACCCTCTGTGACACTGCAGCACCTGTCCCTTAGCTCAGCTGCAAAAGAATAATAACAGTGTCTCCACACACTGCCAAATGTACCTTGGGGTCAAATCACCTCTCTTGAGAACTGCCACTCCATGTCACTGATAGTGGTTCTGCTTCTGTGATTGAACCCAGAGTGTGGGCATCATCTTTATCACACACTGTCTTCGGGATCTCTTTCCTTGTTCTCTTCTATTCATCAGTCTTTGTATTTGTGTCAGTACTATGCCTGCATTAGTTATGGTAGTTTTAAAGCAGGTAAAGCAAAACCATCGTACTGTTCTCCTGTCAACCTTTCCTCAGCATTTATCACGCATTTATTCACCCACATATGATGTAGCCATCTCTGACCGGGAACAACAAACACCCCATTGAAGCCATCCTGTAGAGAATGGGTTTTTAAACCAGAGTTCCTGACCCCCTTGAAGTTGTATGTAAAATTACATGTATACATGTGTGTCTGTGTGTGTGTCCAGAGATGCTATGACAGGTGGTCACTCTGAAGCGTAATATTTTTCTAATCACCCTACCTTTTCAGAATCTCCTAAAAAGCACATGCAGGCAAGTCAGGGAGATCCATCCACAGTAAAGATGGATGCAGGAGGACTTCTTTCCTGGTGGCTCAGTGGTAAAGAACCCACTTGCCAATGCAGGAGACACGGGTTCAATCCATAAGTCGGGCAGATCCCACATGCCAAGGAGCGGCTAGGCCCATGCACCACAACTTGTGAGGCTATGCTCCAGAGCCAGGAACCACAGCTACTGAGCCCATGTGCCACAGCTCCTGAAGCCCTTACAGCCCTAAAGCTCAAGCTTCACAAGAGAAGCCACTGCACTGAGAAGCTGGCACACCACAACTAGAGAGCAGCCCCCACTCACCACAACTAGAAAAAAAGCCCAAGTAGCAGTGAAGACCCAGCACAGCCCCCCAAAATATAAAAAATAAAAAAGATGAATGCAGGGGCCTTCCCTGGAGATCCAGTGGTCCCAGGTGATTCAGTGCTTAAGAATCTGCCTTGCAATGGAAAAGATTTGCATATTTGATCCCTGGTCAAGGAACTAAGACCCCACATACCACAGGGCCGCTACTGATCCCACGTGCCACAATGAAAGATTCCTCATGATGAAACAAAGACTCCATGTACTGCAGCTAAGAAACAACACAGCCAAATGCATACATACATATCATTTAAAAAAGATCAAGGCCTCGCATGCACAGAACCTATTCTCTGAAATTTGTGACAGGTGCTCCAGTGAAAGGACAAGTCAACGGACTTTATTCCAGCAAGGATGATGTGAGCAGTGACACTGCCTCGCAAGTGTGACCAAGAATCCCGGGTGTGCACTGGAGGAAGGCAGGAGCATACATCCACAGATGGGGTGGGAAAACTCTGGTGTTAGCAGCAAGGCGGTTGTGGAGCAACATACGAAGACCACATCGTGTCTCCTCACCTCCCATTTATCATTTATGTCCCACCTGCTCCCAAAAGGATGTGACACGGCTTTCAGTGAAAAGCACAGATATGAAAGAATCATGCAGCCTCTAAAACTAAACTCAGGAGGTGAGAGCCAAGAAGGCAAAAAGGCAAAAGAAGGAGGCAGTCTGTAGAATAATTATATCAGGAAGCACTGGCTTCGCTCTGAACTTCCTGTCCTCCAAGAGAGAAAAAAAGAAGGCAAACACAATGGTATATCATTTCCTTTAGCTTGTAACAGGAAACAGACCATCAGGAGAGGCGTTAGCCATCCCCTGGGAATTCTGGCCCTTTGGGCCAGCGGAGACCTAAGGAAGGGGAGGAGAATGGAGGTGAGTCCCTTCCCGAACATCCAGCTCCTACAGGGATGACATGTGTCCATTTAAAAAGGGCTGTTTCTGGTATCTAAAGAAAAGCTGCCCTTGTCAAACTGTTCATTCTGCTCATCAAATATTTACTGAATAACAGACTGGTTCCAAGTTGGGAAAGGAGTATGTCAAGGCTGTATATTGTCACCCTGCTTATTTAACTTATATGTAGAGTACATCATGCAAAATGTCGAGCTGGATGAAGCACAAGCTGGAACCAAGACTGCTGGGAGAAATATCAATAACCTCAGATATGTAGATAATACCACCCTTATGGCAGAAAGTGAAGACCTAAAGAGCCTCTTGATGAAAGTGAAAGAGGAGAGTGAAAAAGTTGGCTTAAAGCTCAACATTCAGAAAACTAAAAACATGGCATCTAGTCCCATCACTTAATGGCAAATAGATGGGGAAAAAAGTGGAAACAGTGACAGACTTTATTTTGAGGGACTCCAAAATCACTGCAGATGGTGACTGCAGCTATGAAATTAAAAGACACTTGCTCCTTGAAAGAAAAACTATGACCAACCTAGATAGCATATTAAAAACCAGAGACATTATTTTGCCAACAAAGGTCCATCTAGTCAAAGCTATGATTTTTCCAGGAGTCATGTATGGATGTGAGAATTGGACTATAAAGAAAGCTGAGTGCCAAAGAATTGATACTTTTGAACTGTGGTGTTGGAGAAGACTCTTGAGAGTCCCTTGGACTGCAAGAAGATCCAACCAGTCCATTCTGAAGGAGATCAGCCCTGGGATTTCTTTGGAAGGACTGATGCTCAAGCTGAAACTCCAGTACTTTGGCCACCTGACTCGAAGAACTGACTCACTGGAAAAGACCATGATGCTGGGAAAGATTGAAGGCAGGAGGAGTAGGGGACAACAGAGGACGAGATAGTTGGATGCCATCACTGATTCGATGGACATGAGTTTGAGTAAGCTCTGGGAGTTGCTGATGGACAGGGAAGCCTGGCGTGCTGCAGTCTATGGGGTCAGAAAGAGTCAGACACAACTGAGTGACTGATCTGAGCTCTAGCCAGATTCCAGACTAACACTTTAACGTTGAGAATAAGAACCTGGTGCCTTCGTTCAAGGATCTCATGGTCAGGGAAGGTAGATGTGAGCAAATAATGAAAATGAACCTTAATATGTGTCCTAAAAGACAGATGACCATCAACATGGAAACACAGAAGAGAGACATGAACTTTACTTGGGAGGAAGGCCAGCATTCAGGAAACTAGGAGGCATGAACAGGAGGCTTCCCACCTGAGGGCCTCCTCCAGGTAGAGGAAGTACAGAGGCGGGCAACAAATTTTATGGGAAAGGAGCAGAGTGGCACACCTAGGGTGTGGAGTGCATGGTCATGGAGGAACAAGAGGAGGCTTGAAATTTTGGCTGCAGTTAAATCATGAAGGACCTTTTATGTGAGGCTAAAGAATCTGGGGCTTGGCATGAGAACCATCAAAGATGTTTAAGCAGGGAGCGACGAATTCAGATCATGGGTTTCCTCTATTTGCTTAAGAACCTCAAAGCCCACAAGGCTGATGGAGAGTCTAAACTTGGCCAACAAAACCTCACCCACAGCAACCAAGAACCGAAATGAGGGCATTGTCTGCAAGCTTGGTGTTCTTTTGTGAAGCAGAACTGTGTGTCCTTCCTCATAAAACAGATAACCAGGGACCCTGGCTCAGTGATACTGCTTAGGCATAACCAAGAAGAGGTGTCACATGAGCACCAGGGGGCTACTTCCCAAGAATAAATCTAGGCATTTTGGAAGAAAAAAAGAAAAGCTGAATTGGGGACCATCTAATAACTGTTCCTTGGAGAAGGACACACAGGTACTTTCCGCTCCTCTGTGCAGTTAAAGGAACAAAAGCAGTAGCCTGTTTTCCCCTTCATACAGCAGCTTCCAGTGGGACAAAAGCCAAGCGCAGCACAGCTGAAGGAGGGATAGGAGCTCAGAATGGGTTAGGGGCCAACAATGGGGTTCTAGGCAGAGACCAGTGGTTCTGGGGGCATGTGGCCAGGAAATATACCTGTTCTAAAAGTGTAGGGGGTTACCAAGGAAGCCGAGAAGAGGCAAGACGTCACAGAGCACAGGTGTCCCTGCTCTTTGCAGGGAGAGAGATGGGGCCGCTCATCTCTTCCACCTCTGACAATGACCACATTCCCTGCTTCTTGCTGGCCAGTCTCCCCTTGAGAGCCCACCATCCTTCACTGGGACAGTTACTCTACAGGTGAGCTCACAGCATGCATTCCTAAGCCCAAGGAATCTGATGGGACAAGGACTTATTTCCACAATTTGAACAGACAAGCAATTTATGATCCCAGGGACCCTGAAGTAGGAGCAGGCTGCATTCCACTCATGACACTCTCATTTTGTGACTATCAAGACCTCACTGCGTAGATCCTGAGCATTAATTGTGACCCGCCATTTAATACAGTAAGTCCTTCCACAGGGCTCTGTGATGTCGTAAGTTTGTTTGCTTTTTTTTAAATTCCAAAATGATGTTATTTGTCCTCTGCTCTTTCTGAGAAGCAGCCTGTCACAGTCTCCCATGGCTTTATGAGAGCTCCCAGACAGCTTTGCCAATGACCATTCAACGCCTCAGGGCTCCCAGAATCCCTTGCAGAGATGCTGCTTGGAGCCTTAGACTCAGCCAGTAAATACAAAATTGCTTGCTTCGCCAAGCCTGTCTCCTTTACCCTCTGACTCCCATCTGGGCTGAGATGCCTGGATACCGTTTTGAAAAATGGCTACTGTAAAAGAATGCATACTAAGTTGTTTCAGTCTTGTCTGACTCTTTATGACCCCATGGACTGTAGCCTGCCAGACTCCTCTGTCCATGGGCTTCTACAGGCAAGAATACTGAAGTGGGTTGCCATTTCTTCCTCCAGGGGATCTTTCTGACCCAGGGGTTGAACCCATGTATCCTGCAGCTCCTGAATTGCAGGCAGATTCTTTACCACTGAGCCACCACAGAAGCCCTGTAAAAGAATAGTGCTTCATTACAGGAAAAACTTAGAGTTCTCCCCAAAGTAGTGAACTCAATACAGTTTCTGGTTAGGACCCATCCTCCTTTTAGCAACCTTATCTCATTTAGCATTGACCTCCAACACTCTCCAGGGGTCAGGGTCTCCTTTTCCTCTTGCATCCTTTACCCAGATTTGACTGTTATCAGTTTCCATGTTCCAGATCTTTCCTGAAGCCCAGCCTTCCATGAAAACACCCTGTGTCCCATCTTCTTACACCTTGAACTCTAATTCATCTAATGGAGTGGCGCTGCTGCAAAAGCTCCTTGGGATGGCAGACTGCAGGAGAAGCTGTTTCCGCCCTAGAGCACACCTTTAGTGCCTGTGCCGCTCTGCACCCCTCCCCCATGCTCTCAGGCTCCCTTTGCAGAACCTCATCTCCTCACTGTGTGCCATCTTAACAGGACGTTCGCTCAGGATGACCCGATCTGTCAGGAACAAGAGGTGGACATGGGACCATAACTAGGCCAATCTGGCTTTCCTTGACAGAAGTGACCTAAGAATAACTCAACAGCTGGAACCAGCTGACCCAAAAGTAGGGCTCTATGTGCTGGCTATCTAGAGCTCCAGGCCTGCCCTGTTTCCTTTCTTGTCCTTTCTCAGGCCTGAATAATTACCCAGGAAAAGTCTGACCACACCTCAGCTTTTTTATTCTCTCTTAGATTCGTTCACAAGGCACAAAGCCCTAATCCCATTTCTTACCTGAAGGAATGGTCAACTGTGGACATTTTAAGAAAAGGAAGCCTTGGAAGAGACTATTTCAGACAAAGTGGCCTCAGTAGAGGCTGGGTGCGCTCCTTGAGAAAAGAGAAAATGCCAGTGGATATTTCTGGTGTAGCCTAGCCTCTCCACCGGCAGATTCCATCGAGGGGATATTCAAAGGGCTGGGGGTGACATTCTACATGTGCCAAGACCTTGGCATGAGGATCCCACTTGTTTTCTGGGCAGGGGGATGACTCTGCTCCCAGAGCCTGGCTGGGCCCTTGCTGGAGCCCTCCTGAGGATGACACCCCTGGACATGCGGGCAGCTGTGTTTTCGGGGCATCCCTACCAGCAGTGCAGGCCCGGCCTGAACTGGAGGACATCCCCACAGGGAGCCCAGCAGGAAGCCAGCTTCCCCACCCTCCCTGAGGAGGCTCTGGCTCCTGGCTTCCCTCCTCCTAGACCAAAGGGGGAGAAATGAAATCAGCTGTGCTCAGAGGCAGACTCCCAGGAAGCAAAGAACACCCCAACTTCAGGATCAGGTCCTTACACCAGCCCCTTCCAGTCTCATATAAGTAAAACTCCACTTCTACACGCAGTCCCACAATGTTCTTTTCCACTTTTTTTTTCCTATAAAGTAGGCCCTTCACATTATGTAAGCACAGACCCCAAGGAAACCTGGCTCTGTCTCCAGTGAGATACAAATAGAGGAAAGAACAATGAAAAGAGGAAACTCATCAGTGGGAGTTATCTGCACAGAAGAAATAGAAGACAATGGTAAGCAATGTGTAGCAGGACCCACCCTTCTTTCTATATCACAGGGAGATGTCCCTCAGTACTTCATGGGGACCGTGGGCAAGCAGAGAAATACGCATGATGGTCCCTGGGGCCAAAGGAATTAGAGGCCAATGCAGAAGGGCGAGGCACTACCAGGTAACCAGGAAACAGGTGCTTCCTCTCTGGAAGGGGCACCGCACCCGTCTTCCTCGGCAGGAGCTCACTCTGAACTCAGCAGGACACTTTGCTAAAAGAAAGGTAGCCTAGGGCTGACACGGTGAATGGGCAGGAAGAAGCGACTTTATTTAACCAGCATGGTTCCTTGTCCCAGACACACTCGGGGCTGGGAGAACAGACCTCAGAGTTTAGGTCTTCAGAGGATGTCCCCCACGGACAGTCCCATAGCAGCAGTGCTTTGCTCTTATCCAGAACAGCTGCCAGTTTATGCTCTGCTCCCGTGAGAATCAGAAAAATCAGAAAGTTCCCTCCTTCTGTCGTGATGGTGTGCCAGGCAGATGATGGTTCATGCCTAATTCCTGGCTTGGTGAGTGGGGCACACCCAGGATTCCAGTCCTCACCCACCCACCGGCTCCCCAATGCTCCCTGCTCTGGGGGTCCCGGGTAGGGCCCCTGTCCCCAGGAGCCTCCATCACTCTTCTCCTACAGCCCTTCTCTGAGACCTGCTGCTTCCCATCCCCTGCCCCCATCTGTTTGGAGTCCACCTTTCCCATGGGCTTCCCTGGTAGCTCAGCTGGTAAAGGACCTGCCTGCAATGCAGGAGACCCTGATTTGATTCCTGGGTCGGGAAAATCCCCTGGAGAAGGAATAGGCTACCCATCTCAGTATTCTCGGACTTCCCTGGTAGCTCAGCTGGTAAAGAATGTGCCCACATGGAGGAGAACTGGGTTCAGTCCTTGGGTTGGGAAGATCTCCTGGAGAAGGGAATGGCAACCCACTCCAGTATTCTTGCTTGGAGAATCCCTAGTGGGCTACAGTCCATGGCGTCACAAAGAGTCGGACACAACTGAGGGACTAACACTTTCACTTTCCCCATGGGAGACAAATCTGCAGGCCTCCAGGAGTTATGTGAGGTGGTGCCCCTTTTCCTCTGCTTTCTTCAGAGGCTGCAGAGTGGACAGAAAAGGACTCTGTCTCCGGTACAACAGGAACCTCCTTTAGTTTCTCCACCATGATGGCTCAGGTCCCCTTATGACTACCTAGGAGCAGACAACTTCACCCAGTAAGAATCTGCTTTCTCCTGAAGTCAATAAAATCTAGCTTCATGTAAAGTGTGCTTTTTTTTTCAATAGTTTGGGTCTCATCTAGAGAAAAATAATCCCAGCACTACTATCTTCTAGAAAATGGAGCCATCTCCAGTTTCATCTTGATGTGAAATACCCTACCCACAGACACAGATGGAGGGGGGAGTGGCAGTATGGGACACCACAACATGCTTTCCAGGCTCAGCAGAAAAATACAGCTCTAGTCCCTTTGATGATTTTTATGTGCTCATTTGGCTGTGCTGGGCCTTTCTGAGGTACTCGGCATCTTCAGTTGTAGCATGTGAGCTCTTACTCGTGGCGTGTGGGATCTAGTTTCCTGACCAGGGATCTAACCCAGGACCCCCGTGTTGGGAATGTGGAGTCTTAGCCACTGACACCACTGGACCTTTAGTCCCTTTTGCACCAGTAATTCACTTTGTTTTACTGCTTCCCTGGAAAAGTTACTCTTTCTGCTACTGAATATATGAAACATTTATTATGGACAACAAAATTTATAAGGTAGTTATCAGTTAGCTATTGCTACAATAATGTTACATTAACTCACAGGCCTATGACCAGAAGTATGTATTTCTCCCTCTGCAGATCAGCCTGGGTTCAGCTGGATTTTACACCAACCTGCAGGCTGGGTCCAGGTCTCTCCACAGGTTTTCCACCCTCCTTGGCCCAGCAGCTTTTTGAGATATGTTGTTCTCATGGTTTTTAAAAAAAAAAGTGGGAGTGCAAGCTCAACCATGAAAACACATTTCAAGCCTCTGCTTACGTCATGTCTGCTTATATGCCAACAGCCATAGCAAGTCACATGGCCAAGATAAAACTAACTAGGGCAAGCCCAGTATCAATAGGGCAGAAAAACATATTCTGCCTCTCTTGGAAGGGACATGGGAAATGGCACACAGTAAGGGGTGAAGAACTGAGAAGCCATCTACCATAAGGAGGGAGGGTAAAGGGAAGGATGGCAAAAGAAATAGTATTTTTAGAGATCTATTTTGTGCCAGGTATTGTCCTATGTGTTTCAGGCATAAGAAGCTTATATTATAAATAGAAAACAGACATCTAGATGGGAATACTCGTGAGCAACTGAGCCTGGATTCACACATGGGTCCAACAGACCCCAGACTCTGCCAAGGGTTAGAGAGCTGGAGACATCAACCCCTGTCTTACTCTTGCAGGAGCACAGATGGATGTTGAGCGAGGAGAGAGGTAAATAAACGGTGATCTTTTCAAACCCAGGCTTCTCCCAAAGAGCCTGAAGCAAGAACATTGTGTTTGAAGTAATAATTGGAGTCCAGTGGCTGAATCTTTCATCATTTAGACTGTAGATTCACTGCTTGCTCATTCCAACTCTCTTGCAGGCATCGAAGTTAGTCCTAGACTGTATGAGTCATACAATCTTGCCCTAAATTCTACGCTATAAAGGGGTCAGGAGTCATTTTCAAGTTACAAGTTCAGACTTTTACATGTTCTAATTGCTTTCTTACATTTGACTCATGCAGAAGATAGTATATGAGGAACAAGATAACGTTTTCAGATAGCATTCACAGGTGTAGCTGTGAGTCTCTAGGAGGCTCTTAGGGAGAACAAGGCAGGTCACAGAAGCGCAGGGACCTGGTGGTAAGTTAGTTGGTGCTGAATAAATATTGCCCCCAAAATTAATCTACCAACAAAGATTATCTACCTGTGCAGTGCAGCTGTATTGTACTATGGGTGCTGGTGACTGGAAGGATGTTTAGAATTCGTCTAAACCACCAGCAGGCTTTCCTGATGGCTCAGACGGTGAAGAATCCGCCTGCAATGTAGGAGACTCTGGTTTGATCCCAGGGTGGGGGAAGATCCTCTGGAGAAGGGGACAGCTACCCACTCCAGTATACTTGCCTGGAAAATTCCATGGACAGAGGAGCCTGGTGGGCTATAGTTCATAGGGTCGCAAAGAGTCAGACATGACTGGGTGAATATGCTACCATTCAAAGAGAAACACTACCTCTGAGGTTTTTTTCCAACCTGCTTTCTCACGCTTGTTCTTTTAAACACTGAATGACATTCTGATGGTTCCTCCATATTTACTGATGACTTGGGCTCATGTGTTACAACCTGCCCTGACCCACAAGTCCCACCATTCTCCTGGAGAACTTGGGTACAACTGTGAAAGATCACGTAGTACCCGAGCTTTGCAGCTCCCGACTCTGTCAACACTAGCAGCCTTACTCTTCCCCACATCAATCCATCTCCATTACTCAGGCTTTAAACCTAGGGCATCACCCTCACCACATTTTCAAACTGCCGATCAGAGCCAATGGTGAGTCACGAAGGCAATTTAGTGAGCTGTAGCATTTTTACAAAATAGAAAAGAAAACATCCAAGATCATTGCATGTAATAAGGGCACATCTCAAGAAACTTTTGCTTGAATTATACATACTTGATAGGCATACAGAACTGTGGTGTCAGATTTTTCTTCCTGAGAGTTATTGTCAAACAAGTTTGAGAAATACTTCCCTTGGCTTTTTCATTCACAGAACATTCCATTTTTAAAATATCACTCTCTCATAGCCACCAGTTATTATATATCTCTCTCTCTACTCTTCATACACTCATTGCTCAACTCTTTTGTTTCCATGTGACCCACGAGCATGGCAGGTAAGAAACTTAAGAACAGGAATAATGCCCCAGTGAAAATCTTCTAGTCCATCCTGTCCCCTCTGAAACACACACACACACACACACACACACACACAATACTGTACTGCACACACATATGAACTTCTAGTGCACATACGGTGTGTGTGCATGCTCACGCTTGAATGGAAATTGACACAGAAGGTGAGTTTCACACATGAGCTGATACGGAAAAGAACAGACCAGACACCACATGTGGTTATGGAAGGTGATCAGAAGCACAAACATGGGAGTTTGCAGAAATCTTAGGCAAGAAGGTATGGACTTGGAATTTGAATTAACTTCATGAAATTAATTCAAGATACAGGGAGATTTCACCTGTTACCTGAGTCATAACCCAGAAAAAAAAAAAAAGCAATGTTAAAAACTCAAGCCATAATCTAAACTTTGACTCAATGTAGATTGTAAATTCAAATTTTCCCCTGGGCCACTGGATATAGCAGGACTTCTCAACCTTGGGTACTATAGACATTTGGGGTTGGATAATTTTTACTGGGGAAAAGGGAGGCAGCATCTCTAGCCTCTACCTACTAGATGCCAGGAGCATACTCCTTCCCCACTTGTGGCCACTGAAACTGTCTCAGACACTGCCAACTGATCCCTGGGGGTAAATTCACCCCAACTGAGAACCACTGTTATATGATGATGGTACTAAAAACAATGTCATGAAGTGTCTCATGGGTGATAAGCTCCTCTCCAGGCATGATCTCTTCTGGCCCACATAGCAGACCTGGGGGTAAGACAGCCCCCACAGGAATGTACCATTGCCCCCTGCCTGGGGCACCTCAGTGCTCTTGGAATCCCAGCCTCAGTCTTTCCACTCTGAAGCAGAGAATCTGTGACTTCATGTAGCTGAGTCAATCACAAAATAAGCCACTCCTTACCCTATTCTAAGTCTTCTGGCAATGCTGAGATGAGAATCAAAATACCAGGAAACGATACTGTTTATGGGAATCCAAATCAGTGCAGCCACTATGGAGAGCGGTATGGAGGTTCCTTAAAAAACTAGAACTAGAGCTACCATATGATCTAATAACCCCACTGCTAGGCATATATCCAAGCAAAACTCTCATTCGAAAAGACTCATGCACCCCAATGTTACAGCAGCACTATTACAACAGTCAGGACACAGAAGCAGCCTATGTCCATAGACAGATGAATGAATAAAGATGTGGCATATATACACACATACAATGAAACTTTACACAGACACAAAAACGAATGAAATTATGCCATTCGCAGCAATATGGATGGACCTAAAGATAGGTGAAGTCAGACAAAGAGAGATATCATGTGAGACAGATTATACGTGGAATCTAAAAAAATAATACAAATGAACTTATTTACAAAACAGAAATAGATTCACAGATTTAGAAAACAAATTTATGTTTACCAAAGGAGATGAGGGAGCAAAGATAAAGAAAAGTTTGGGACTAACATATACACACTATTATATACAAAACACATAACCAACAAAGTCCTACTGCATAGCACACAGGACTATATTCAATGTCTTGTAATAACCAATAATGAAAAAGAATATATATACACATATATGTTGTATGTATATATATGGGCTTCCCTGGTGGTGCACTGGTAAAAATCCACCTGTAATACAGGAGGTGTGGGTTTGATCTCTGATCTGGGAAGATCCCCTGGAGAAGGAAATGGCAACCCACTCTAGTATTCTTCTCTGGGAAATGCCATGGAGAGAGGACCCTACAGAGGGGGCTACAGTTCATGGGGTTGCAAAGAACTGGACATGATTTAAGTGACTGTGGCTCAGATCATGAACTCCTTATTGCCAAATTCAGACTCAAATTGAAGAAAGTAGGGGAAACACTAGACCATTCAGGTATGACCTAAATCAAATCCCTTGTGAATATACAGTGGAAGTGAGAAACAGATTTAAGGGCTAGATCTGATAGAGTGCCTGATGAACTATGGAATGAGGTTCCTGACATTGCACAGGAGACAGGGATCAAGACCATCCCCATGGAAAAGAAATACAAAAAAGCAAAATGGCTGTCTGGAGAGGCCTTACAAATAGCTGTGAAAAGAAGAGAGGCAAAAAGCAAAGGAGAAAAGGAAAGATATAGGCATCTGAATGCAGAGTTCCAAAGAATAGCAAGAAGAGATAAGAAAGCCTTCCTCAGTGATCAGTGCAAAGAAATAGAGGAAAACAATAGAATGGGAAAGACTAGAGATCTCTTCAAGAAAATTAGAGATACCAAGGGAACATTTCATGCAAAGATGGGCTTGATAAAGGACAGAAATGGTCTGGACCTAACAGAAGCAGAAGATATTAAGAAGAAGTGGCAAGAATACATGGAAGAACTGTACAAAAAGATCTTCAAGACCAAGATAATCATGATGATGTGATCATTCATCTAGAGCCAGACATCTTAAAATGTGAAGTCAAGTGGGCCTTAGAAAGCATCACTACGAACAAAGCTAGTGGAGGAGATGGAATCCCAGTTGAGCTATTTCAAATCCTGAAAGATGATGCTGTGAAAGTGCTGCACTAAATATGCCAACAAATTTGGAAAACTCAGCAGTGGCCACAGGACTGGAAAAGGTCAGTTTTCATTCCAATCCCAAAGAAAGGCAATGCCAAAGAATGCTCAAACTACCGCACAACTGCATTCATCTCACACGCTAGTAAAGTAATGTTCAAAATTCTCCAAGCCAGGCTTTAGCAATAAGTGAACCATGAACTCCCCGATGTTCAAGCTGGTTTTAGAAAAGGCAGAGGAACCAGATATCAAATTGCCAACATCCACTGGATCATCAAAAGAGCCAGAGAGTTCCAGAAAAACATCCATTTCTGCTTTATTGACTATGCCAAAGCCTTTGACTGTGTGGATCACAATAAACTGTGGAAAATTCTGAAAGAGATGGGAACACCAGACCACCTGACCTGCCTCTTGAGAAATCTGTATGCAGGTCAGGAAGCAACAGTTAGAAGTGGACATGGAACAACAGACTGGTTCCAAATAGGAAAAGGAGTACGTCAAGGCTGTATATTGTCATCCTGCTTATTTAACTTCTATGCAGAGTACATCATGAGAAATGCTGGACTGGAAGAAACACAAGCTGGAATCAAGATGGCCGGGAGAAATATCAATAACCTCAGATATGCAGATGACACCACCCTTATGGCAGAAAGTGAAGAGGAGCTAAAAAGCCTCTTGATGAAAGTAAAAGAAGAGAGTGAAAAAGTTGGCTTAAAGCTCAACATTCAGAAAACAAAGATCATGGCATCCGATCCCATCACTTCATGGGAAATAGATGGGGAAACAGTGGAAACAGTGTCAGACTTTATTGTGGGGGCTCCAAAATCATAGCAGATGGTGACTGTAGCCATGAAATTAAAAGACGCTTACTCCTTGGACGAAAAGTTATGACCAACCTAGATAGCATATTGAAAAGCAGAGACATTACTTTGCCAACAAAGTTCCGTCTAGTCAAGGCTATGGTTTTTCCAGTGGTCATGTATGGATGTGAGAGTCGGACTGTGAAGAAGGCTGAGCGCTGAAGAATTGATGCTTTTGAACTGTGGTATTGGAGAAGATTCTTGAGAGTCCCTTGGACTGCAAGGAGATCCAACCAGTCCATTCTGAAGAAGATCAGTCCTGGGTGTTCTTTGGAAGGAATGATGCTGAAGCTGAAACTCCAGTACTTTGGCCACCTCATGCAAAGAGTTGCCTCATTGGAAAAGACTCTGATGCTGGGAGGGATTGGGGCAGGAGGAGAAGGGGTCAACAGAGGATGAGATGGCTAGATGGCATTACTGACTTGATGGATGTGAGTCTGAGTGAACTCTGGGAGTTGGTGATGGACAGGGAGGCCTGGTGTGCCGCGATTCATGGGGTTGCAAAGAGTCGGACAGGACTGAGCGACTGAACTGAACTGAACTGAACTAAGAGACTAAACAACAATATATGTATGTATAAGTATGCATAACTGAATCACTTTGCTACATATCCACAACTAACACAACATTTTAAATTAATTATACTTCAGGTTAAAAAAAAAAAACAGGAAATATGACATTGAAAGTGCTTTGGGGAGTCAAGTTTGTACATTTCCCTTCTGCAGTGAATCAACACAGATCATTAGCATCATTCACAGAAGGATGAGGCCCAGAGAAAAGAAGTAAATTCCCCTATCTTGAACATGTATTGGGGTGCCCCTGCTCTGGGCTTCCTCTGACCCAGAGACAGTACTCTGGGTCCTTCTGCCAGTAACAGTCCTCATCTGTCTGCATCCCAATTCCAAATTCCTGAGAGCAAGTCACAGTGGGGCTTTCAGGATGGCGGCACTGAGGAACTCCAGAGGGCGCTATTCACGCAGACCAGCGAACTCTTATGGCACCTGGTTTCCTAGCTTGAATAGGGCTTCGGAAGACACCTCAAGGAGGAAGAGCAAATCTCAGACAAGGTGGTAACAGACTGGACAGGCACCCCAGAAGGTGTCTAGTGAAGTGACCTCCAGCAAGTCACTAGACGTCTTGGGGCTTCAGTTCCCTCGTCTCGACTTGGCGGTTTTATAACTTGTCCGCCCAGCTCCTCGCCACTCTTCCCACTGAGAGGTACAAGCCTCTCTGCCTCCCCCTGCAATCTGGGCTTTGTGACAGCTGTGCCAGCAGAATCTAGCATAAATTCTGCTTTGCCAGTGTCCGAACCCAGGCCTTTTAAAAACACCAGAATTTCGCTCAACCTCTCTTGGGATACTCGTTCTCAGGATCCAGCCACCATGCTGTGAGGAAATCCAGCCAGCCCCTGGAGAAGCCCAATCGGATGGCCAGCGCCACTTGGGCAGTCAGGTGAGTGAGCCATCTTAGAAATTCATCCTACAGCTTCCCATCAAATTGTCTCAGCTTATCCCTTGTGGAGCAGAGGCGAGCCTGCCCCACAGAGCACTTCTCAGATTGCAGACTCATGTGGTGAGGACCTGATTATTGGTGTTTTGGGCCCGTGTTTGGGCTGGGCTGAGATGCAGCAATGAGCCAGAGCCCTTGCATAGTCTCAGCCTTCCTTGTGGAAGCGTTACGGCATTCAAGTGAGAGAGAAAGCATGAAAACTGAACATTCTCCATAAACTCAAAGAGTGTCAGCACAGCTTTTATTTTATATTATTCCAAGGTAAACAGGCACCAGTGCTGTGGTTCTCTCAGCCAAGTCAGCTTTGGCCCGAGTTCAGGGAAGAGGAGGTGGCTGCGAAGGGCAGCAAGTACAGAAGGTAGGACGGAGGGGGGAGCGGGTGTGGAGAAGGAACAACACAGCCCAGGATGGGATGGGATGCTGCCGTTTATCATCTCAGGGCCGAAGGTGACCTGGAGAGGCTGTCTGAGACCCTTCCTCCAGACAGATACATGAAGAATATCGATCTTATTTTAAAGGTGCTATGAGGAAACAAATGTCAGTGTCTAACAGTAAGTTTGAGTTATTCTGTACTCTCTGTCAGGGAAATTCTAAACCAAGTCCCTCTGGTTTCCTTTTGGACCCATACCTTTGGATTATGGTGTCAGTTACATTATGGAGCAAAACTAGAAAGTCTGAAGGGGAAATAATTTAGAGAGAGGAGCCAAAAATCAGCCTGGTTCAGCGGGCACCTGTGCCTTCAAGGACGTCCTTGGCCACAGTTAGTCTGGCCCAGAGAGTGCTTCCAAAGTTTCAATCTTTGCAAAGGGCGGTTGTATGGCTAGCTTTTTAAAAAATATTTTCCTTATCTTTTTAAGTCTATTTCACACACTGAGCAGAAATCTGATAATCCAAGTCCCAATTTAATGATGGAAATCAATAACTTACTTTGTACATCAAGGCATAAAAACCACCAAAGAGATCTTTCTGAATCAAATTCATCGCCTGGTTATTGCCCTTCAGTTTTCCTCCTTTGCGATTCAGTTAGGACTGAGTTTGGTGGAAATGGCCTTTGACCTTCCTACAACCCTGGATCTGCTGAAGAGCTGCAGAGGAGTGAGTTGCAACCGAATATGTTCTGGAAATCAAACACAATGTCAGCAGCGGTGCTCCTGCAGCCATTTTAAGGACTGTGTAAAGTCAAGACAAAGCAAATGGACTTATTCACAAAATAGAAACAGATTCACAGACTTCAAAAACAGACTTATGGTTCCCAAAGGGGAAAGGTAGAGGGTAAATTAAAAGTTTGAGATTAACATATACATACTACTATACATGCTATAGTATGTATACATACTACTACTTTATATAGATAACTGAGACTTCCCTGCTGGTCCAGTGGTTGACTCTGCACTTCCAATGCAGGGGTTGGGGAATTAAGATCCTGCATGCCACATCTTCACGACCCGGATAATCATAATGGTGTGATCACTCATCTACAGCCAGACATCCTGGAATGTGAAGTCAAGTAGGCCTTAGAAAGCATCACTACGAACAAAGCTAGTGAAAGTGATGGAAATCCAGTTGAACTGTTTCAAATCCTGAAAGATGATGTTGTGAAAGTGCTGCACTCAATATGCCAGCAAATTTGGAAAACTCAGCAGCGGCCACAGGACTGGAAAAGGTCAGTTTTCATTCCAATTTCAAAGAAAGGCAATGCCAAAGAATGCTCAAACTACTGCACAACTGCATTCATCTCACATGCTAGTAAAGTAATGTTCAAAATTCTCCAAGCCAGGCTTCAGCAATACGTGAACCGTGAACTTCCTGATGTTCAAGCTGGTTTTAGAAAAGGCAGAGGAACCAGACATCACATTGCCAACATCTACTGGATCATCAAAAGAGCCAGAGAGTTCCAGAAAAACATCTATTTCTGCTTTATTGACTATGCCCAAAGCCTTTGACTGTGTGGATCACAATAAACTGTGGAAAATTCTGAAAGAGATGGGAACACCAGACCACCTGACCTGCCTCTTGAGAAATCTGTATGCAGGTCAGGAAGCATCAGTTAGAAGTGGACATGGAACAACAGACTGGTTCCCAATAGGAAAAGGAGTACATCAAGGCTGTATATTGTCACCCTGCTTATTTAACTTCTATGCAGAGTACATCATGAGAAATGCAGGACTGGAAGAAACACAAGCTGGAATCAAGATGGCCGGGAGAAATATCAATAACCTCAGATATGCAGATGACACCACCCTTATGGCAGAAAGTGAAGAGGAGCTAAAAAGCCTCTTGATGAAAGTAAAAGAGGAGAGTGAAAAAGTTGGCTTAAAGCTCAACATTAAGAAAACAAAGATCATGGCATCTGGTCCTATTACTTCACAGGAAATAGATGGACAAACAGTGGAAACAGTGTCAGACTTTATTTTTGGGGCTCCAAAATCACAGCAGATGGTGACTGTAGCCATGAAATTAAAAGACGCGTACTCCTTGGAAGAAAAGTTATGACCAACCTAGATAGCATATTGAAAAGCAGAGACATTACTTTGCCATCTAGTCAAGGCTATGGTTTTTCCAGCGGTCATGTATGGATGTGAGAGTTGGACTGTGAAGAAGGCTGAACACCGAAGAATTGATGCTTTTGAACTGTGATGTTGGAGAAGACTCTTGAGAGTCCCTTAGACTGCAAGGAGATCCAACCAGTCCATTCTGAAGGAGATTAGCCCTGGGATTTCTTCAGAAGGAATGATGCTGAAGCTGAAACTCCAGTACTTTGGCCACCTCATGCGAAGAGTTGACTCATTGAAAAAGACTTTGATCCTGGGAGGGATTGGGAGCAGGAGGAGAAGGGGAAGACCGAAGATGAGATGGCTGGATGGCATCACTGACTCAGTGGACGCAAGTCTGAGTGAACTCCAGGAGTTGGTGATGGACAGGGAGGCCTGGAGTGCTGCGATCATGGGGTTGCAAAGAGTCGGACACGACTGAGCGACTGAACTGAACTGAACTGATGCCACATGACACGGTCAAAAAATAAAGACAAAAACAGATAATCAACAAGGACCTACTGTATAACACATGGAACTCTACTCAGTGCATTCTAATAACCTTTATAGGAAAAGAATCTGAAAAAGAATAGGTATACGTGTAACTGAATCACTTTGCTATATACCTGAAATTAACAGAACACTGTAAATCAACTGTACTCCAATATAAAATAAAAATTACATTTTAAAAAGACAGAAGCCAACTTGGTAAATAGTGCTGAAAATGAAAGAAAAATTGAGTTTTGAGGACCAGGACACTGTCTGAGGTTTGTGCTCAGCCATACCCAAAACCAGCCCTACACCTGTGCGGTGTAGTCTGAGAAGTGAAGTTGCTCAGCTATGTGTGACTCTTTGCGATCCCATACAGTGCAGCCTACCAGGCTCCTCTGTCCGTGGGATTTTTCAGGCATGATTACTGGAGGGGATTGCCATTTCCTTCTCCAGGGGGTCTTCCCGCCCCAGGGGTCAAACCCAGGAATCCCACACTGCAGGCAGACGATTTATCCTCTGAGCTACCAGGGAAGAGCTGCCAGGGAAGTGCAGTGTAGCCTACAAGAATCAACACCTTCTGGTTTTGCTGAAAACTCTTTGAGCTGGTTTTGTGTCACTTGCAATTAAGAGCCCTTGGCTCAGTGATCAAGAGTCTGCTTGCCAATGCTGGAGACACGGGTTCGATTCCTGGTCTGGGAAGATCCCACATACCACAGAAAAGCTAAGCCGCCCATGCACCACAGCTCCTGAACCAGTGCTTAGAGTCTAGGAGCTGCAACTACTGAGCCCACACACCCCAGAGCCTGTGCTCCGCAACAAGAGCAGCCACCACCACGAGAAGCCCACGCACCACAACTGGAGAGTAGCCCCTGCTCTCTGCAACCAGAAAAAAGCCCGCAGAGCAACGAAGACCCGGCACAGCCAAAAGATAATAAATAAATTAAAATTAACAGAATTCAAAGAAAGAGCCCTAACCAATTAACACACACAAAGAAAATTTCCTGAGGCAACTGAGGCAGGAAAACCACATGGTTAGTTCTCTCTGCCCAAATATTATAAAGACCCCCATCCCAGTGGGAGCTCTTTTATTTTGCCTTCCGGCCACCTTCTCTGGGCCAGAAAGGGCACTGGTAGAAGACCCTTGGGCTTCCACTTTATTTTCCTTCTCAGTGCTGGGCCTCCCTCATATCACATCAATTCACCTGCTCTTATTCTCTCTCTCTCAGTCTCTAGCCTCATCAGCCCCTTCTCTCCTCTCTTTCTTTCTCTAGTTAGTTTGGACCACAGCAACGCATGCTCATGAAAGAGTCTGAGGGTTTCAAGTAATAAGATACAAGGGATTAAAGTTTTGGAAAATGTACAGCTGCATTCAAGCCAGCTCATAAAACCCAGCAAGGCAGCAAAGGGCACAAGCTGCCCCCAGGTGGGTCAACTTTTACTCTTAAGCACCAGACCCATAAAGGATCAGGAAAGCAGCCACCCCATCCCACTCCAAAGGGGCTGTGGCTACAACAACCTCACTCTCCATATTTTGGGGAAATGTTTCATTTAAAAATATTCTATCCCAAAATACACAAGCAGCTCATGCAGCTCAATATAAAAAAATTAAAAATGGGTGGAAGACCTAAATAGACATTTCTCAAAAGAAGACACACAGATGGCCAAGAGTCACATGAAAAGATGCTCAATATCATTCATTATTAGAAAAATGCAAATCAAAACTACAGTGTGGTATCACTTTATGCCAGTTAGAATGCTGCTAAGTCGCTTCAGTCATGTTCGACTCTATGCGACCCCATAGACAGCAGCCCACCAAGCTCCCCCGTCCCTGGGAGTCTCCAGGCAAGAACACTGGAGTGGGTTGCCATTTTCTTCTCCAATGCATGAAAGTGAAAAGTGAAAATAATGTCCCTCAGTCGTGTCCGACTCTTATGACCCCATGGACTTCAGCCTACCAGGCTCCTCCATCCGTGGGATTTTCCAGGCAAGAGTTCTGGAGTAGGATGCCATCGCCTTCTCCACCAGTTAGAATGGCCATGATCAAAAGTTTATGATTAATAAATGCTGGAGAATGCATGGAGAAAAGAGAATGCTTTTGCACTACTGGTGGGAATGTAAACTGACACAGTCACTATGGATAACAGGATGGAGGTTCCTTTAAAAACTAGGAATAAAACCACCCTATGACCCAGCAATCTCATTCCTGGGCATACGCCCTGAGAAAACCATAATTCAAAAAAACACACGTACCCCAATGTTCACTGTAGCACTTTTTACAATAGCTAGGACATGGACACAACCCAGATGTACATCGACAGATGAATGAATAAAGAAGATGTGGTATATATATGCAATGGGATATTACTCAGCCACAAAATGAATGAAATTGGGTCATTTGTAGTGATATGGATGCACCAAGGGTCTGTCATAAAGAAGGAAGTACATCAGAAAGAAAAAAACAAATATTGTATATTAATGCATATGTATGGAATCTAGAAAAATGGTACAGATGAACCTATTTCCAGGGCAGGAATAGAGATGCAGATGCAGAGAACAGAATGTGGACTCAGGAGGGGAAGGGAAGCGTGAAGCGAACTGGGAGATTAGCATTGACAATACAGCGGTGGTGATGGCTTAGTGGTTAAGTTGTGCCCAGCTCTTAGTGATCCCCATGGACTGTAGACCATCACTTTCCTCTGTCCCTGGAATTCTCCAGGCAAGAATACTGGAGTGGGTAGCCATCTCCTTCTCCAGGGGACCTTCCCAACCCAGGGAAGGGTTCCTCTCCTACACTCCAGACAGTCTCCTGAATCTCAAGCAATTCTTTACCTCTGAGCCACCAGGGAAGCCCATACATGTATACATACACACTACCATGGGTAAAATAGACAGCTGGTGGGAGCCTGCTAAAGCACAGGGATCTCAGCTCAGAGCTCTGTGATGATCTATAGGGGCAGGATGGGGGTGGGGTGGAGGGAGGTCTAAGAGGGAAGGGATATATGTGTACATATAGCTGATTCACTTTGTTGTAGCACAGAAACTAATACAACATTGTAAAGCAATTATACTCTGATAAAATATATATATATATATATATATTCTATCTTGTGACCAAACCATGTATCTTGATTTGAGGTTCTGGAAGCATGGCTACTGCTCACATTGCAACAACCGAGCAGTCTGGGTTCTCAGGAAACACACCTCTCATGACAGATAGGCACTGCCCCAGTGCCACTCAGGGCCTGTGTTGTCACTGTCCTTTCTAGCACGAGGGTGAGGGGTGGGTGCTGGCAGATTCCAGCTCTTAGGACCCCAAGTACAGACAGCCCCATGCAGAGGAGGAAAGCGTTCTTGGTCCCCTTGGGCCTTGATTGCCATAGTGTGGCCCTCAGATGATTTATAAAGGCCACACAAATACTTGTTATTGCAATTATCCTAATTTAAGGACATTTTAAGGACTATATAACTGGAAAGTAATTTGATGGATATGGTTACCTGAGAGGTGGCCAAAATACAAATGAGTCAAGTCAAAATATAAAATAAATAATAGCTCAGTGATCTATTGTAATGACAAAAATCATAAAGGTGGCAAAGAAAGGAAAGACATTTAGCAAACTCTACCCTTAGTTGTCACTCTAATGTCTTCAGAGGAGTCTGTTTCTCTGGACCACATTTCTTCACAGTATTTTGTCTTGTTTTTCTTGCCTTAAACCCTCACCCACCTCCCCACAGAGCAGAGAAACGTCGCATTTGGCTACGTAAGAACAGTGACCAGACTACTGGGCTTACAGGAATCACTCTGCTGAAAGAACAATGAATTGCATGATGAAGTGTGCCCCAGTAGTGGCTGTTTTTTTCAGTTGCTTAGTCGTGTCCGACTCTTTGCAACCCCATGGACTACAGCACGACAGGCTTCCCTGTCCTTCACTATTCCCCAGAGCTGGCTCAAACTCATGTCCGTCAAGTGAGTGATGCCATCAAACCATCTCATGCTCTGTTGCCCCCTTCTTGTCCTGCCCTCAATCTGTTCCACCATCAGGGTCTTTTCCAGTGAGTTGGCTCTTTGCATCAGGTGACCAAAGTATTGGAGCTTCAGCTTCAGCAGCAGTCCTTCCAATGAATATTCAGGGATGATTTCCTTTAGAATTGACTGGCTGGATCTCCTTGCAGTCCAAGGGACTCTCAAGAGTCTTCTCCAACACCACAGTTCAAAAGCATCAGTTCTTTGGCACTCAGTTGTCTTTACAGTCCAACTCTCACATCCGTACATGACTACTGGAAAAACCATAGCCTTGACTAGATGGACCTTTGTTGGCAAAGTAACGTCTCTGCTTTTTAATATGCTGTCTAGATTTGTCATAGCTTTTCTTCCAAGGAGCAAGCGTCTTTTAATTTCATGACTGTAGTCACCATCTGCAGTGATTTTGGAGCCCAGGAAAATAAAACCTGCCACTATTTCCATTTTTTCCCCATCTATTTGCCATGAAGTGATGGAACCAAATGCCATGGTTTTAGTTTTCTGAATGTTGTTTTAAGCCAGCTTTTTCACTCTCATCTTTCACCTTCATCAAGAAGTTCTTTAGTTCCTCTCTGCTTTCTGCCATTAGGGTGGTATCATCCCCATATCTCAAGTTATTGCTATTTCTCCTGGCAATCTTGATTCCAGCTTGAGCTTCATCCAGCCTGGCATTTCACATGATGTACCCTGCATAGAAATTCAACAAGAGAGGTGACACTATACAGCCTTGATATACTCCTTACCCAATTTTGAGCCCTAGTGATTAGGTGATCCTAGTACACACTTCACATGCAGACTTCACACTGGGGCACATAATAAAAGGCTCATCTGCTCACAACTTTGTTCTGACTGTGGTTCGACACTTTTTAAACTTGTACTAAATGAAGAACGGTGCTAGGTGCAGTGGTGGAAGAGGAGGAGTAGGGGTTGAGCCGGGGAGACTACACTCTCCACACTCCGGTGTTCACAGGAGGAACGCTGGCCAAGCCGCACAACCTATTGCATCCACAATTTTCTAGCCTAGTGTGGTCAGCTTCCAGTTGTCCATTCTATGAACCCTGTACCTGCATCTCTAATCTACACATATTGCTAAGCTAGGCAAAAGAAACTCAGTCCATAGCAATAAATTTGGGGAAAAAAAAATAGACTTAGAGTCTTGGAACTAGTTCACCCTGCAGGATGCACCAGAAGTCAAGCCAGGAGCCTGAATTTCAATATCAGAAAGTCTGGAATCAAGTCTTGATCATCTGTCTTATTGGCTGCATGATGTTAGTTGACTCATTTCTTAGGTCGTTAGCCCCAGTTTCCTCATTTTATAAAGGTAGAGGGCTTGTGGCTCAGTGGTAAAGAATCTGCCTGCCAGTGTAGGAGACACAGGTTCAATCCCTGGTCCAGGAAAATCCTATAGGCCACAGAACAACCAAGCTCATGCACCACAACTATGGAGCCTCTGCTCTAGAGCCTGGGAACTGCAACTACCGAGCCCATGTGCCATAATGACTGAAGCCCACAGACCCTGGAACTTGTGTTCCACTACAAGGGAAGCCACCACAATGAGAAGCCTGTGCACTGCCACTAGAGAGTAGCCCCTACTCACTACAACTAGAGAAAAGCCAGTGCAGCAATGGAGACCCAGCACAGCCAAAAATAAACAGTTAAAAAAAAAAATAGATTACCACCCCAATCTCTCCAAGTCCTTGTGACAACTCAGATGGATTAATTCACATAGAGCAGTTGGCTCATGGTTGACAAATACTGACTGCTCATTCCCTAGTTCCTCCTCCTCCTTCCTTCCCATGGAAAGGAGAAGGGACCGCCAGGAGGCGGCTGGCGGGACACTGAGATGTGCGTTTTGCAGGCAGAAAGCTGCAGCTCTATTCTCTCACCCCTGCCCCTCCAGCCCTAAAGACAGGGCCACTTTGTTGTGTTCTCAGGGAAACCAGCTCCTTTCACACCATCTGGCTTTGGAGGGCAGAACCCAAAAGGGGAGACGGGTCAGGCAAGGGCAGAGAACGCTGGGCTAAGACACGCAGCCACGGCTGTGCTTCCTAGCGGGCTCTGCCCAGGGCCTCTCCTTTGCCAGGGGCTACATTCTGGACTTTCCCTCTCGTGGATGCTCTCTCCAACACATCAGCCTATCTGGCAATCAACTCCCAGTGATGGGCTAGACTGTTGGTGGGTCACACGGCTTGGATGTCATCCCAGACTCTGTGCAGTCTGGATGGATAGTCTGCCACAGCCACAATGTGGGGCATCTGATTCAACTGTAGAGAGGAGACATTTAAATGCTTTGTCTCCTTTATTATTATTTTTAAAATGAATATAATGTCACTACCATAAAATGGAGCCGAAAACTGAAAAGTTTCCCGAGATAACCACCGGAAGTGAATTTTATCTGCAAGCATTTCAATTCTCTCTTGTTAAAAACTAAATTACTGTCACTCTGATTTCTCATAAACCATTTTCTCTCAATATAACAATGCATCTGGCAAGTGGCTGCGATAAGGAACATCCTGAGACAATCCAAGGCTATAGGTTCTGGAGGAACCCCAAGTTCTGGAGGTAAAGGTGGAGCCTCTCTGAAGGGTGATGCTGGCCACATCCACACATGTCCCAGGTTCAAGTGTGACCTTCAGAGCCCAGTGCTACTGAGGTGCATCGCACACTGTCAGAAGCCCAACAGCTGCCCCTTTCTTGAACTCAAAAACTTAGCAGACAGGAGGAGTAGAGATTTCAGGCTGCAGATTTCTGCAATCACAGGATGACAGGCAAAAACAGGTACAGAAAATGGACTTGAAGAAGCATCTCTCTACTGGGTTCCATTAATACACCCTGAGAACTTTTCTCCAATGGCAAAGCTTCTCAAGGGGTGTCCATTCTACATGCCTCTGCATTTTGCAAAGGGGTGGAGTGGGGTTCATAATGACTCCATATTGGTATGAATTAAAGTACTATTTAATTAGTATGTTGAGCATTTAAACGACTTCTTTATGATGCATAATTGATAAAGTTTTGGGTACACAGCTTTGCTGAGTCACTTTAAAAGTTTCAAGGCCTCGGATGACAACTACACTTTCTCCAGGCACTCGGCGTCCTGCCACATGCTCTTTTGGGGCCTGTTCCACTGAAGAGGGTAGCAGTTCTGGGAGCTCCCAGGTTGGTGACTTTCAAAGCAAAAACAGCTGCCTCGCAGCTGCTGAGAAGCCAGGGCAAGTCCTTGTCTTCCTGCTGCCAACTCAGGAGGGAAAGACAGCAGCAGGTGTGGAAAGCAGACCTCGTCCTCCAGGAGCCAACAGAGCAGAAAGGAGAGGCTGGCTGGAGTGCACCGCCAGCAGGGGTGAGGGGAGGGCTCCCCCACGGCTGGTGCCTCCAGCCACAGAGTCAGGGAGACGTGAGCACCTGGATGGGCTGACTTCCTGTCGGGAAATTTCCTTGGCTGCCTTCACCAGTCACAAGTCTGCAGCCCAGGTAGGTTGAGTTGACAGAAAACCTGAGCCTGGGTCGAGTTCATCTTTGAGGCTTTGTGAGTTTGCTTGTTGCTGCTGTTCAGTCACTGAATCGTGTCTGACTCTTCGTGACCCCATGGACTGCAGCACACCAGGCTTTTCTGTTTGGAGTCTGTTCAACTCCCGGAGCTTGCTCAAATTCATGTTCATTGAGTCGGTAATGGCCATCCAGCCATCTCATCCTCTGTTGTCCCCTTCTCCTCCTGCCTTCAATCTTTCCCAGCATCAGGGTCTTTTCCAGTGAGTCAGCTCTTCACATTAGGTGGCCCAAGTATTGGAGCTTTAGCTTCAGCATCAGTCCTTCCAATGATTATTCAGGACTGATTTCCTTTAGGATGGACTGGTTGGATCTCCTTGCAGTCCAAGGGACTCTCTAGAGTCTTCTCCAACACCACAGTTCAAAAGCATCAATTCTTCTGTGCTCAGCTTTCTTTGTAGTCCAACTCTCACATCCATACATGACTACTGGAAAAACCACAGCTTTGACTAGACGGACCTTTGTTGGCAAAGTAAGGTCTCTGTTTTTTAATATGCTATCTAGTTTTGTCACAGCTTTTCTTCCCAGGAGCAAGAGTCTTTAAATTTCATGACTGCAGTCACCAACTGCAGTGGTTTGGAGCCCAGGAAAATAAAGTTTGCCCCTGTTTCCACTTTAGTGTTCTAGGGCTGCTATAAAACTGTACTGCAGATGAAGTGGCTCAAACAACAGAAACTTACTTCCTCACAATTCTTGGGGCTAGAAATCTGAGATCAAGATGCCACCAGGGTCAGTCTCCTCTGAGGCCCACTGCTTTCACTTGTCAGTGACCACCTTCTCCTGTGTCTTCACACAATCTTTGCCCTCATAGGTCTGCATCCCAAGCCTTTTATTAGGCTGCAGATCATTAGGGCCCAACTCATGACCTCTTTTATATTAAGTACATTTTCAAAGATCCTACAAATACAGTCACATTCAGGAGGTTAGGATTTTAATGTCTGTATTTGAAGGGGAACAAAACTCAACATGGGTTTCCCTTGCAGCTCAGCTGGTAAAGAATCAGCCTGCAATGCAAAAGACCTGGGTTCGATCCCTGGGTTGGGAAGATCTCCTGGAGAAGGGAAAGGCTACCCACTCCAGTATTCTTGCCTAGAGAATTCCAAGACTGTACAGTCCATGAGGTTGCAAGAGTCGGACACAACTGAGAGATTTTCACTTCACTTCAAAACTCAGCACATAACAAAGGCCTTCTCTCTCTAGATTTCTGTGCACTCTGCTGTATGACCCTCACCTGAGCTTCTTCCTGTGCTTCGTCTGAATCCAAACACTAACTGGATGCTGTTGGGACTGACCACGAGAGCTGATGGAGAAGAGAGACATTAGGTAGGCCAGTACGATTCCCCTTCTCTCAGGAATATAAACACAAAATCTGGAGAGAGGCTGCCCACTGGTCATGGAAGGCGAGAGAACATGCATGAACAGGAGCTGGTGAACCAGGCAGGCTGAAGATGACTTCTGCCTCCCGCTGCTGGAAGCCTTTGAGCCACTGGGGACACAGGAATACCTCCCAGATCCAGTTGCCCAGAGCAATGTCCACATTGAAGTTTGGGTTCTAAGGTTTCTGAACAATTACACAAGGATCCAAAAATAAAACCCCTTGTTGCTATGTATCTACCACTAACAATGGCAACAAAAGATACTTCCAGGATAGTATAGACATAATACAAAGCATATATGTAATTTTTAACTTTCTGGTAGCCATATTTAAAAAATGTAAAAGAAGTCAGTAAAATTTTAATAAATATTTTATCTGACCAATTAAGTTCAAAACATTATCATTTCAACATGTAATCAATATAAAAAGGTTAATGAGAATGCATGTGTGTGTGTATATATATATATAAAATGTCCACTCCAGGATTGCCTGGAGAATCTCATGGACAGAGGGGCCTGGCAGGCTACAGTCCACAGGGTCACAAAGAGCCAGACATGACTAAGCACAGTACATATATATAATGTATTATACACAGAGACATACATACATACACACACACACACACACACACACACACACACACACACACACACACACTAGACTATGCAATTCTAAGGCACAATCCCAGTTGGGGCCTCCAGCCCCACCAAGTACATAGGTAAAGCCATTACATGGATTGCTCAGGTCCTAAATTCGGCTTTTTCTTTATTGTCTCAATTGAGTGATTCTGTTTCTCTAGAATCTCATCTAGAGTGGTGCACAAGGACATATTCACTTAGGAGCTTATGGAGCACCCTTGCTTTTAGATTTGGAAATAAGAGAAATCTTGAGATGATTTGCAGTCTGGGATAAAGGGCCAGGGAATCAGCATCATGTGAATTTATCCAGCTTGCACCATGGAGGTAGGACAACTCTGGAAATACAGCATCCAGGTTTGTCTGCTAAGGAAGCTGCAGCAGGACTTCTTGGTGGCCCAGGGGTTAAGACTGTGCACTTCCAAAGCAGGGGACACAGGTTTGATCCCTGGTTCAAATGCCATTCAGTACAGGCAAAAAATAAAAATAAAAATGAGGGAACCCTTCTATAGTGTTAGTGGGAATGTAAGTCGCCACAGCCACTACAGATAACAGTATGGAGGTTCCTCAAAAAAACAAAAAGATCCACTGTATGACCCAGCAATCCCACTCCTGAGCATATACCTGGAGAAAGCCATAATTCAAAAAGATGCATGCACTCCAATGTTCGTTGCAGCATCAAACTAAATGCCTATCAATGGAGGAAAGGAGAAGGAAGATGTGGTACATATATACAAGGGAAAATTAGCCATAAAAAGTACCAAAACACTTCATTTGCAGAGATGTGGATAGACCTAGAGACTATCATCCGGAGTGAAGTCAGAAAAGCAAACTTTATATACTATCTCTCATATGTGGAATCTGGAAAAATGTTAGAGAGGAACCAAAGCAGAAAAGAGACACAGATGCAAAGGACAACCATATGGATACCAAAGAAGGGGGCTGGTGCGATGATCTGGGAGATCGGGAGTGACACACACACTGCTGTGTATAAAATAGGCAACTCATGAGAAACTCCTGGAGCACAAGGAGCTCTGCTCGGTGCTCTGTGGCGACCTAATGGGAAGGCAATCTAAACAAAGTGGATATACGTATATGTAACTGATTCCCAAGCAGAAAGCAACACAACATTGCCGAGGCAAAAGTGTGAAAGTGTGAGTCGCTCAGTCGTGTCCTACTCTTTTGCAACCCCGTGGACTGCAGCCCTCCACGTTCCTCATCCATGGCATTCTCTAGGCAAGAATACTGGAGTGGGTATTCTTCTCCCATCTCCTTCTACAGGGGATCTTCCTGACCCAGGGGTCAAACCCAGGTCTCTTGCACTGTAGGCAGATTCTTTACCATCTGTGCCACTAAGGCAACTATACTCCAATAAAAGCTAAAAATTAAAAAAGAAAACATTGGTCAAGGGTAAAGAAAATTAAATAACATGTATTTGAGTCCTCAAAAATGTTATTTACATATATTTTATTTCTTAATAAATTTTATCATAAAAAATAAAGTGCTAAGTTAAAAGAATAACAGAAAGAACTCCTGTGTACCTTTTATCCAGATTCCCCAACTAATAACATCTTTCAAAAGAAAAGAAAGCGATGGTAGAGTGGACTCTGTTATCCCCTTCCCCCTTACAGATGAGGACAATGAAGCTGAGAGGTGACGTGATTTATTGAACGTCACTCGCTAGTGGGTAGTAAGAGCCAAGACTCAAACCAGTTCCCCTCTAATTCCCAAAGTGATACTGCTCATGCTCCCCTGACTTCCCAGGTGGCTCAGATGGTAAAGCGTCTGTCTACAATGCGGGAGACCGGGGTTCAATCCCTGGGTCGGGAAGATCCCCTGGAGAAGGAAATGGCAATCCACTCCAGTACTATTGCCTGGAAAATCCCATGGATGGAGGAGCTTGGTAGGTTACAGTCCATGGGGTCGCAAAGAGTTGGACACGACTGAGCAACTTCACTCACTCATGCTACCCAAGGTTCCAGGGACTTGGGTTTAAATATAAGTGTTTTAGAAAATAAAATCTATGGTAAAATGGGAAGTGCTGTTGTTATTGGTGTAGTAGCAGATCATTCAGGTCCTAAGCTCAAGCACTTTGTCCATGGGATACCCTTCTACCTCGCAATGAGCAAGTGATCCCAGTACTGGGAGAAACTCTGATTACTCTACCCTCCTGCTCTGCTGAGAAGCCTGGGGTCAGGCCAGCCCGGTGTTTTGAGTGGGAAGGTGTTGAGTGGGAAGTCAAAGCTATTCTCCTTGATGGGCGGAGCCAGATGAGTAAGATGGTGTCTGTTGTGGCGCAGAGTGTCTGGGAACGATGGTGCCCTCCCAAGCTCTGGGATCCGCCCTCGGGGTGCCACCCCGCCTGTGCAGCGATCCTCCGCCCCACTCCAGTCTCTGGAGATGCTCCTGTCTTAAGCCCAGCCAGGCCTCCTGATCCCTCAAATATATTAATAGACTCACCTGTGTAGGTCTGAGTTTAATTATACTTGTCTGGCAAGGGATTTGGGGAGATTTAATTTAAGGCTGGTGTTGAATGCTTTTAAATTATGTTAAATTTTCGGAGGCACCCAGGTGCAACACACATCTTTATCAATTACAGAGCAAATGCTGCGGAGGCTGGGTGTACAGAAGGGCCAAGGATCAGAACAGATCCCCAAAGGATGAGATATATTTCTGGCAACAAGGAAGAGCTTAACGCACACCTCTCATTATTGTTAATGGGAGCTGGGTGTTCAGCTCATTCTCCGGACACCCGTACCATGTAAATTTAGCTCTTGGAATTCAGTTGCTCACAGCTCCCTGCCCGCCCGGTAGCACTGAGCCCTGGTGAAATGTGTGTCAAGTTCTTCAAAACAATTATTGCTGCTAGAGGAAAAATGATCGGCCAAGTATTCCGATGTTAACACTCCTCAGAGCTGGAAATGGAAATGAGTTCTGGAAATGTTTGCATTCTGTTTAAAATGAATCTGCAGACATCTCGGAGACTGTGTGTAAAAATGGGAGGAGGGATTTTTAACAGATGATAATGAGCTTAGGAGGGTGATAGCAAGGTGTAGAGGCCAGAGCAATGATCTGGGGGTCACACTTACAGAATTTTTGCCATGGCTCTGCTGTGTGACCTTGGGTGAGGTACTTATCCGCTCTGGTCTCCTTTTAGGAGTCTAACTCACAAAGGTGTTAAGATAAATGATATATGTTAGAACCTAAATAATGATGCAAATCTTTGGGAAGAGTGCTTGAAGACTCATCAGGTGTGACTGAAATCCTCCCAAATGAGCAAGGCAGCAAGAAATGAGAATGAACCCTCCTGTGCAAAGGTGGGCCCCCTTCACTCCTGGGGCCACAGTGGCCCAGATCCTACTGATCCCTGGACAGAGAGATAATTTAGGGGAAGAGTCCAAGGACAGGATTGGAGACCCCTCTACCAAGAAGATTCCACTTGCAGTTAGAACTAGAAAACTCTGACAGTGACCCCAAGGCATGGACAGGAAATGTATTTTTAATTTTATTTCTTTATTTGGCTGCACTGGGTCTTAGCTGTGGCACGTGGGATCTTTAATTACAGATGTGAACTCTTAGTAGTAGCATGTGGGATCCAGTTCCCTGACCAGGGATCAAACCTGGGCTCCTGCACTGGGAACACAGAATCTCAGCCACTGGACCACCAGGGAAGTTTCTGGACAGGAAATTAACAGGGGTTCATTATGAAGTCTCAGTTTTGGTTAAGATCCCAGAGGCAGAGAAGAATCAGAGAACACTAGGAGTCAAGGAAGCTCCAGTCCAAAGTGGGGTGCTCAACCATCACGCAGGCCGTTGTGAAGATGTCCACTAGTCATCATCTGCCTGGATGACTCCAGAGGGTCGAGGTGAAGGAAGCTTCCAGGTTTTCTTTGGAGAGGCATGAGAGTGTGCCCTGAGTCTGCAAGTCTCCATCCTGCATTGGGGTCGTGAAGGAGGGCTGAGGCTTTCCCCTTTTCAATTCAGCTGATAACAGCTTCAAAACAAAAACCACTTGGAAAGTCTGATCTGTGTCCCCTGGAATGCTTGGAGGATAGAGGCTAAGTCTGGCTCACTACTCAAGAAGTCCACAGGCAGAGGCATGCTGAACCAGCCTGGTGGCGGAGCAGAGAGGGTTCCTGAAAACTGACTATACATCCGCAATGGCCATTTCCCCAGGATGAGATGTGGGACCGCAGGAAGGGACCTGGCCTAGCAAAACATCTTAGACCCGGCCCATATGGGCTACCTGGCAGGAGAGCAGACCCAACAGGGCCAGTGGACTATAGGGGCTGAAGGAGAAAAGGTGATACCCAAGGCAGCTGAAGGCTCCCAAGAATGTCCCCCCATAAACCCCACATGGGCCCTGCTGGGAACCTATCTTCCCAAGAGGCAACAGCATGGGTTATAGCAACACCAGCCAAATATGAGTTTTCCTACCCCCATCTCTGCTCTCTCCGCCCTCTCCAAGCTCTGGAGGAGCCAGAAGCAGCCTGGTAAAGTGAAAAGGAAGCAAACAGGACAGTGGGGATGGAAGAGAATCCAGCCAAACTTCATCCATCTCCCACTGCTCAAACCTAAGCTGGGAGGACAGAGCTTTCCTGTTTCAGTCAAGTTAGGTTTTCATTATTACAGCAGACTGGGTACTTTTAATTACTGAACTGTAACTAGTCTTAAAACGACCAGAATTTTTGTGTGTGTGGCCTCACCATTTGGCTTGCAGAATCTCAATACCAACCAGGTATTGAACTAGGGCATGGCAGTGAAAGCATAGAGTCCTAACTACTGGACCAGGGAATTCCCAAGAAATTTTATCATGGATGTATAAAAATTGGTACAGAGAATGGATCTGGAGAGTCAACAATGAGAAAGGGCTGGTGCTGAAGCTGAAGCTCCAATACTTAAGTCACCTGACGCAAAGAGCAAACTCACTGGAAAAGACCCTGATGCTGGGAAAGATTAGGGGCAGGAGGAGAAGGAGACGACAGAGGATGAGATGGCTAGATGGCATCGTCAACCCAATGGACGTGAGTTTGAGCAAACTCCAGGAGATGGTGAAGGACAGAGAAGCCTGGTGTGTTGCAGTCCGTGGGGCTGCAAAGTCAGACACGACTGAGTTTCTAAACAACATTAAAATTGTTTTCTACCTGCACCCCCAAGTTTGGGTCAGTCAGTGTGTCAGTTACACACACTGCAGGGACAGCCATGTGCTTGCAATGGTTGTCATCCTCTGGACAGGTCTGACTTGGTGGGAGCGGTCACCTCATTCACCAACCCAGGAGGGCAGATGAGACGGCCAGTGACACGATGCAGCCATGCAGCCACTGCTCCCTGGAGCCAGAGCTTAGAAAGGTTTTGGGGTACATTGACTCTTCCCAGTCCCCGAATGTTTAGTTGGTGTCCCAGAATAAATGCATTTCCAAAGGTGCTTCCCCATCTCTATAATGGATATCTGAGTCATAAAAGCACGTGTGCTTAGTCGCTCCAGCCATGTCCAACTCTGTGCAAACCTATGGACTATAGCCCACCAGGCTCCTCTGTCCATGGGTTCTCCAGGCAAGAGTACTGGAGAGGGTTCCTGTGCCCTCCTCCAGGGGATCTTCCCAACCCAGGGATTGAACCTTTGTCGTTTATGTCTCCTGCACTGACAGGCGGAGGATCTCATTTCATTTATCCATTGTACAGTAAAGACCAAAGGGGTTAAGGCCTTTGCTAAAATCACCATTTTTTTGGTTGCAAATGACAAACACCAAGCCAGGAAGGAAGGAAAGGACAGGAGGGAGTGAAGGAAACGAAAAAGGCAAATATGTGGAACGTTTTTGTATCTGAGGCATTATTTGTACAGGTAAGGCTGTATCTGGGGCTTCCTTGGTGGCTCAGATGATAAAGAATCTGTCTGCAGTGTGGAAGATCCCAGTTCAATCCCTGGGTTGGAAAGATCTCCTGGAGAAGGGCATGGCAACCTCCTCCAGTATTCTTGCCTAGAGGATTCCATGGACAGAGGAGTCTGGTGGGCTACAGTCCATAGCAAAGAGTCAGACATGACTGAGCAACTAACACTTTCATTTTCACTTTCAAGGCTGTATCTAGGTGCTCAACTAACATTATCCCAAACATGTATGTTTTTTCCATTTCTTGGCAATGCATTTGCTTTCCTGTGAACAAAGATGGCCACCAGTAGCTCTAGTATTCTACCAACTGGGCAATCCCAGTGAAAAAGAGTAGTTCTAACAGACGTCACAGCTTGAATTTCATTGACCTGGTTTAAATAGTATGCCCAATGCTGAACTAATCACCATAAGTCTGAATGTCTTGGCCTAGAACATTCCTTGGGGATGGGATTTGGGATCAGTCCCAGGAAAACATGGCAAGTGAGTGAGAAAGAGCTGCTGGTACTTGAAGATGAGGACATGGGTGATGGGCAGGTAAAAACAACAGATGTTCACTCTGGACAGAAAGCCAGTAAGTAAATGGCAAAGCAGGGATCAGAATGTACATGTTTTGATTCCTAAACCAAAGATTTTTGTCGGTCCAAAGAAATTTCACTGAAATTTATATTTTTATAAATTTATATTATTCGTTAGTATTAATAGGTAAATTAATAGGTAAATTCACTAGTATTAATAGGTAATCCAAAAACTCAAGAAGGACCTGTTGAAAGTACACCCATGTAAAAATATCATTTCACACACAGGACAGCAAATGAGACCACTGGCCTCATTGTATTAGTATTGTTCCAGAATATAATTTGTCCTCTAATTGACTCTGACACTTGAGAAAGCTCTAATTTGATAAATTCCTGATTCAGGATTACAAAGCACTGTTGCTTTCACATCAGTTCAGTTTAGTTCAGTTCAGCCACTCAGTTGTGTCCGACTCTTTGTGACCCCATGAATCGCAGCACGCCAGGCCTCCCTGTCCATCACCAACTCCCAAAGTTCACTCAGACTCATGTCCATCGAGTCCATGATGCCATCCAGCCATCTCATCCTCTGTGATCCCCTTCTCCTCCTGCCCCCAATCCCTCCCAGCATCAGAGTCTTTTCCAGTGAGTCAACTCTTCACATGAGGTGGCCAAAGTACTGGAGTTTCAGCTTCAGCATCATTCCCTCCAAAGAAATCCCAGGGCTGATCTCCTTCAGAATGGACTAGTTGGATCTCCTTGCTTTCTGACAACACAGCCAAATGTATTCTTCAGTGCTCTTGGGAGTTGTCAGCCCATCACTGTGAGGTCCAAACGTGAAGACATGAATATGGCTTGTGGAAGGGACAGAGCTGTTAATTTATCAGATGAGATCAAGAGCATAAATAAGATATCTAGTGGGGAGTCTGGGGTTTTCTTTTGTTTATATTTACCTGTACATAAGAAAAGGAAGCTTTTTTTTTTGCATAGAAACAACACCTAGACTATTTTTAATCCTTATCTTTGCTACACAGACGTTCAGACGCATCAGTTAAATGAGTGGATTCTGGCTGGCGGTCAGGCAAGTTACTAATTCTAAACATGCGATGCTTTACCTGAAGCACAGGGGCTCAGAAATGGGAGGAAGGTGGGCCATGGAGTGGTATTTCCATAATCTCTCAGTGACTCCTTTCTTCCTGAATGTTAAACTTGGGACTGGAAGTCCAGACCCTGCTGGGCCACGACCTGAGATGAAATGAGAGGCAGCTGAGAGTTGGAGGGTCCTATGTCCGGAGAGCCTTCAAGGCCCTGAATGTGAGCTATGATATCTGAAGCAGACAAACTGAAGATGGTTTGAGTTATTTAAGAGCCTGGACATCAGTGGACACAATTTTTGATGCACTTAAATCAGAGACTTCCCTGGTGGTCAGCTGGCTAATACTCCATGCTCCCAACACAGGAAACCTGGGTTTGGTCCCTGGTTGGGGAACTAGATTCCGCACGCTCTAAGAGTCTGCATGCCACAACAAAGATCAAAGACCCCACATGCCACAACTAAGACCCAGTACAGCCAAATAAGTAAGTAAATAAATATTAAAAAAATAAAATAAAGCAAATCATTGCATGCACGCAAAATTCCTGAGAAAGATGGGTGCCCCCTGATCTCCCCAAGAAGAAACTTGCCCCTTAGAGGGGTGCGTGCACACTAAGCCGCTTCAGTCTTGTCCCACTCTTTGTGACCCTATGTACCATAGCCCGCCAGGCTCTTCTATCCATGGGATTCTCCAGGCAAGAATACTGGGATGGGTCGCCAAGTCCTCTTCCAGGGGATCTTCTCCACCCAGAGATCAAACCAGCATTTCTTAAGTCTCCTGCATTGGTGGCTGGGTTCTTTACCACTAGTGCCACCAGGGATGGCCCCCTAGATGGATAAGTGATACAAACATATGGCCTCTCAGTTACCAATTCATACAACAGTCTGGACTAAGGCCAAGCGTTCAGTGAAGGCCACTTTAAAGTTTGATCAGCTTCCATTTATCCAACTATATGTCCATCCACCTAATGAATCTTCCCAAGTTCCCGTGTATCCCAGGCTGTGCACATGAGACCTGATCCCCAACATCTGGAAGCATCAAGCATCAGGGAAGCACACACTGAACAGCAAATGGTTCCAAGGGTGCTGAGGATGACAAGAGTGAAGGGCCAGGGGCGTGCCCACGCCTCCAGGTCCTGCTTTCAGGAACCACTACTGCCCCAGGTGTGGGGCTCAAAGAGGGTCACAGCCAATGCGGGACAACAGCTGGAAGGAGGGGGCTGCCCCACACAGAAGGCAGGCTTTGTGCTGGCCCCGTGTGGAAATGCTGACTGGCTTTCAGATGGATTTCCTATCATTTATCTTCTTATCAAAAGGTTTAATCACTTCCTGCTCTCCTGCCTGTATGGGAATAATGAGCTTATTCTCTCCTGACCAATATAATGCACAATAGAAACAGTTCAGAGACTCCTCTGCCTTCTAAAATGAATGTTTTTATTGTATGCACATCATCAGAGTCACAGTAAAAGGTGTGTTTAAAGAAGAAAAATAAACCTCAGGAATCCCATGCATGCTCTTGCACATTGCCTGCTGTCCTTTGTGAAGATGAATTTTATGGGAAAATGAGTTGTCATGTCATTTCCCCCAACGCTGAATATATTTTGACATGTAAGAGAGACCTCTGGCTTCTGGAGAAGAAAGCAGGCTCTTTCAGGACTGTCCGCCTCTCTGTCCGGAATAAGAAAGTGCTTAGAAACTGGAAACTAACCATGGTGGATTTTGTGCAGAGTTGGGGTGCTTAAGTCTTGTTCTGGAAACAGTTAAAAATCCAACATTACACTCCTGGATGACAAGGTCTACCTCGTATACCTTGATGCCTCAGTTAGCTCACCCCCTAAACAAAGCCCCTTTCTGTGAAGTCAGACATAATAAATACAGCCGAAGCAGTGTGGAGCCAGAGCCGCTCTGAGAGATGGAGGCTCCCAGGACCCCTTTGGCCCGTCCTGTGCAGAACCATCAAGTCTTTGATATGATTCTGGCTTTCCAGATTCCTTCCTCTGTCCTCTCTCCCAGGTCAAAGCTGGGGCCCTCATCCTCTCTCCACCAGCAAAAGGTGAACCAGTCGTTGCATCCCGTGAAAGAATTAATCACTGACACTGTGGCTTCAACAGTGTTTAACTTTTCCTCTAACTGTATAATCAAGGTGCATTTTAGGCACTTAAAAGTGGGCGAAGGGACTTCCCAAGGTGGCAGAGTGGTAAATAATCCACCTACCAATGCAGAAAACACAAGAGACATAGGTTCGATCCCTGGTTCAGGAAGATTCCCTAGAGAAGGAAATGGCAACCCACTCCAGTATTCTTGCCTGGAAAATTCCATGGACAGAGGAGTCTGTTGGCCTACAGTCCACGGGGGTCACAAAGAGCTGGACACGACTTGGCGACTGAGCACACACACACAAGTGGGTGAAGAGGTATTAGGGGATGGAGCTGATGGGCCCTAAAAGAACTCAACAGCCTTATGACCCAAAATGTGGTCCCTTTTTCCAGCAGAATCTGCATCCCCTGGGAGCTTGTTAGGAATGCAGATGCTCAGGCTCCAGCAGCTGAACTGGATGGGAATACGCACTGTAACAAGACCCCCAGGTGGTGCTGATGGCGCTGATCAGGGACCACTGTTTGAGAACTACTGCCTAAGAACTAGTCAGGGAATCAACACCCCTTGAGTTTCCCCTGGGGTGTTTTCCAATGGGGTTGAAGAGGCAGTTAATGACCTCTCGTTTCCTTGCTGACAGAGGTGCAACCAGCAGGACAGTACACTTGGGGTAGAAAACTCACTTCCCATTCATTGCTCTCAGCTGTCACCCAGATCCAGGCTCTCCTGCATCCCACATCCCCTGCACCTCCTTTCACACTGCTCAAGCCTGCCTCTCTGCCTACAGGATTTCCAGCCTAAATTGTCAGGCATACAGGAGAGAGTCCCAGTTAATTATCACAACATAATGGCAGAAAATCCAAACCAGGTGATATAAAGTAGTATGGACTTAACAGTCTCATGTTATATACAAAATCAGAATATGAATTCCCCCCAAAAAAATCCATCAGGAACTGCATAATTTTAAGACCAGCAGAGACCCTTGGAAACCGTTTGCATTTTCCCCACATATCAGGCCGTAGAAATGTCTGCCATGCTTTTTCAGGATCTGTAATCTGTGAACCTTCTTAATGTTTATATATATGAAAGAGTCTGTTAGTATACTGGTGACTATTTTGCTAATATTAATCATTACTGATAGAATTTATCTTAAGAAAATCTGATATAGAAGTACCACTTAAAAGAGCCCTGAATGGGGATGTTAATGGGGGCTGATAATAGGGGCCCCCAAATCAAAATCTTGGCAAGAGAAGTTACATGTGGCAAAATGCCATGATAAAACCCATCCATACACTCTGACATGCTGTTAATGCAAGAAAAGTCTCTGCCAAATATTAAAGATAATGCTGGGGGTGGGGAGGCAGCTCGAAAGCGAGAGGACAACATAGCAATTACAGATTTATGTGCTCCTGGAACACAGCCCCGACTTCACGTTTGCTGCTATGGGAAAAGTTGTCCTGAATTATGCAGGATCTTCATAAAAGCACGGGATGCATAAAATGTGACCATGACATATATGAGAATATTTCACTCCTCAGGCCCCTGAAGCCAAAAATGCATCCTGATGCGTCTAATGGGATTTCTCTCCTAGGTTCTAGAACTCATCTCCTCTGCTGGGAGAGGAGGCCTCTGAGTCTCCATCTGTCCCCCTGGGACCCCCTCCACCCACTCACACACCCACATACCCACACTGTGTCGCACATAGTAGACATCCAATAACATGCTAATTGCCAACAAGAGAGTTGGTTTGTCATTCATTCTTTGCTGTTGTTTTTTAATCCAGGATGATAACACTTTTGAGTTCTAGCTTTGAGCAGGACTCCTGTCTGTTCGGCCAGATGGGTGTTTTACTGGTGCCTCAGTTTCCCATCTTTGCAAAGAGATTGGTCCCCAGCTGAAAGTTGTTGCTTGGAAAGAGTTCTATGAAGGATACAGATGGTGCCCTTCAGAAGCAAGGAGGACAGGGGCCTCAGTTGTGTCTCCAGCAGTGGGAAAGTGTGTATACATCCACCCACACTTCTCGTGCCCACTCTCGTCCCAGGGTTGGGGGAGGCATCACAGGTGGACATAGTCGCCCCATTCTTTCTCCCTCTGTGACACATGTACTTGTCTCTCCAGCAGCAGATACACAGGGCTGGAACTCGGGAGACAGGGTGGATCTGCTGTGGGGTCTCTTCTGGAAATGACAGGTTGAAATTGTGAGTGATAAGCTCTGGCTATTAAGAGGAAACAGCTAACGGAGGCTGAAGGTGGGAGACAGTGCCTCAGGGGTCAAGAGGGGAGCAAGACTAAAAGCTACTCTGGGGGTGGGGGTGACAGCAGCCCAAATGGGACAGTCTTTCTGCTGCTCTTGTGCAAACTCCTCCTCCGTCCCCACCCGGAAGGAGCGTCAAGAGGCCAACAGAGAAGTATGGAGTTGAACCACATGACACTGCCATTTCTAGGCACAAAAGGGTTGACTGTGGGCAACTTCATACAATTTAATCTAAAACTATCTGATGGGAAGGTTCCAGAGGGAGGACATGGGCTGTTGTTGTTCAGTCGCTCAGTCGTGTCCGACTCTTTGCAACCCCATGGACTGCAGCACACCAGGCCTCCCTGTCCTTCACCATCTCCTGGAGCCTGCTCAAACTCATGTCCACTGAGTTGGTGATGCCATCCAGCCATCTCATCCTCTGTTGTCCCCTTCTCCTCCTGCCTTCAATCTTTCCCAGCATCGCGGTCTTTTCTAAGGAGTCAGTTTTTCACATCAGGTGGCCAAAGTATTGGAGCTTCAGCATCAGTCCTTCCAATGAATATTTAGGACTGATTTCCTTTAAGATTGACTGGTTTGATCTTCTTGCTGTCCAAGAGACTCTCAAAAGTCTCTTTGAGAGTCTTGAACCACACTTCAAAGGCATCAATTCTTCGGCACTCAGCTTTCTTCGTAGTCCAACTCTCACATCCATATATGACTACTAGAAAAACCATAGCTTTGACTACACAGACCTTTGTTGGTAAGTAATGTCTCTGCTTTTTAATATGCTATCTATATTTGCCATAGCTTTTCTTCCAAGGAGCAAGCATCTTTTAGTTTCATGACTCAGTCACCATGTGCAGTGATTCTGGAGCCCAAGAAAATTGTCACTGTTGCCATTTTTTCCCCATCTATTTGCCATGAAGTGATGGGACTGGATGCCATTTTCACTCTCTTCTTTCACTTTTATCAAGAGGCTCTTTAGTTCCTCTTCACTTTCTGCCATAAGGGTGGTGTCATCTGCATATCTGAGGTTATTAATATTTCTCCCTGCAACCTTGATTCCAGCCTGTGCTTCATCCAGCCCAGCATTTCTCATGATGTACTCTGCACAGAAGTTAAATAAGCAAGTTGACAATACACTACCTTGATGTACTCCTTTCCCAATTTGGAACCAGTCCATTTTTCCAGGTCTGGTTCTAACTATTGCTTCTTGACCTGCATACAGACTTCTCAGGAGGTACATAAGGTGGTCTGGTACTCCCATCTCATGAAGAATTTTCCAGTTTGTTGTGATCCATACAGTCAAAGGCTTTAGCATAGTCAAAGAAGCAGAAGTAGATGTTTTACTGGAATTCTTTTGCTTTTCTATGATCCAATGGATGTTGGCAATTTAATCTCTGGTTTCTCTGCCTTTTCTAAATCCAGCATGAACATCTAGAAGTTCTTGGTTCACATATTGTTGAAGCCTAGCTTGGTGAATTTGAGCATTACTTTGCTAGTGTATGAGATGAGTGCAATTGTGCAGTAGTTTGAACAATCTTTGGCATTGCCTTTCTTTGAGATTGGAATGAAAACTGATCTTTTCCAGTCCTGTAGCCACAGCTGGGTTTTGCAAATTTGCTGGCATATTGAGTGCAGCACTTTCATAGCATCATCTTTTGAAATAGCTCAGCTGGAATTCTGCCACCTTCACTTGCTTTGTTCATAGTGATGCCTCCTAAGGCCCACTTGACTTCACACTCCAGGATGTCTGGCTCTAGGTGAGTAATCACACCACCACAGTTATCCGGGTCATTAAGATCTTTTTGTATAATTCTTCTGTGTATTCTTGTCACTTCTTCTTAGTATCTTCTACTTCTATTAGGTCCATACCATTTCTGTCATTTATTGTGACCATCTTTGCATGACATGTTCCCTTGGTATCTCTGATTTTCTTGAAGAGATATCTAGTCTTTCCCATTCAACTGTTTTCCTCTATTTCTTTGCATTGATCACTGAGGCTTTCTTATCTCTCCTTGCTCTTTTTGGAACTCTGCATTCAGATGGGTATGTCTTTCCTTTCGTCCTTTGCCTTTCACTTCTCTTCTTTCTCAGCTATTTGTAAGGCCTCCTCAGACAACCATTTTGCCTTTTGCATTTCTTTTTCTTGGGGATGCTTTTGATCACTGCCTCCTGTTATGAACCTCTGTCCATAGTTCTTCAGGTGCTCTGTCTGTCAGACCTAATCCCTTGAATCTACTTGTCACTTCAACTGTATAATCATAATGGATTTGATTTAGGTCATACCTGAATGTCCTAGTAGTTTTCCCTACTTTGTTCCATTTAAATCTGAATTTTGCAATAACAAGTTCATATCTTAGCCACAGTCAGTTCCCGGTCTTGTTTTTGCAAACTGTAGAGGGCTTCTCCACCTTTGGCTACAAAGGATACAATCAGTCTGATTTCAGTATTGAACACCTGGTGATGTCCATGTGTAGAGTCATCCCTTGTATGTTGGAAGAGGGTGTTTGCTATGACGCGTGTGTTCTCTTGGCAAAACTCTGTTGCTCTGCTTCATTTTGTACTCCAATGCCAAATTGGCCTGTTACTCCAGGTATATCACTTGGCTTCCTACTTTTGCATTCCAGCCTGCTATGATGAAAAGGACATTTTTTTTTTTTGGTGTTAGTTCTAGAAGGTCTTGTAGGTCTTCACAGAACTGTTCAGCTTCTTCAGCATTACTGGTTGGGGCACAGACTTGGATTACTGTGATATTGAATGGTTTGCCTTGAAAACAAATAGAGATCATTCTGTCGGTTTTGAGATTGCACCCAAGTACTGCATTTCGATTCTTTTTTTGAATATGAGGGCTACTTCATTGCTTCTAAAGGATTCTTGTCCACTGTAACAGATAGAATGGTCATCTCACTTAAATCCACCCATTCTTGTTCACTTTAGTTCACTGATTCCTAAAATGTCAATGTTTACTCTTTCCATCTTCTGTTTGATCACTTTCAATTTACCTTGATTCATGGACCTAACATTCCAGGTTCCTATGCAATCCTGTTCTTTACAGAATCGGACTTTACTTTCATCACCAAACACACATCCACAACTGAGCGGAAAACCACAATCACAGAAAACTAACCAAACTGATCACATGGATCACAGCCTGTCTAATTCAATGAAACTATGAGCCATGCCATGTAGGGCCACCCAAGATGGACAGGTCAGGTGGAGAATTCTGACAAAACGTGCTCCACTGGAGAAGGGAATGGCAAACCACTTCAGCATTTTTGCCTTGAGAACCCCATGAACAGTATGAAAAGACAAAAAGATATGACACTGAAAAATGAACTCCCCAGGTCAATAGGTATCCAATATGTTACTGGATAAGAGCAGAGAAACAGGAAGGAATGAAGAGGTTGAGGACATAGAAGCCTCCAAACTTTGCCTGTGGTAGGAGGTGGGTGTGTGGATGGTGGTGAACAGAGAAGCCGAGATGCAAGGGAGACTGTAGACAATCGGGGCCGGAATGGAGTTCAGAAGAGACCCTGTCCCTCTGAGTGGCCAGGGGGACTACTCCTTTGCATTGCCTCCATATCACCATTGCCCTCATCACCCTGCCTTCAGTGATTTGGTTTAAAGAGGGCAGGGACAGTGCCAGTCTGCTGTGCACTCCTAGACCTTACCTGGGCGCCTGACACCCAGTGGAGGCTCCAGTAAAGGGTGACTGAATACAGCAGATGCCTGCTCAATAATACAGTGTACCTCTGGAGAACTAGTACCTAGCTAGGACTCTTATAGAGGAACAGGATACAGTATATCCTAAAAGTATTAGATGACTAAATGTGTTGTTTTCATGGAACATCTCCCAGGAATGGTGTTTCCCAGAAACATCTTTTGGTCATTCAGACAGGAGTTGAGCTAAAATATATCTATGCACATCTACAAACAAGAAATTAATAGTGTAAACTAGATTTCAAGGTACGTGTGTGTGTTTAGTCGCTCAGTCATGTCCGACTCTTTGCAACCTCATTGACTGTAGCCCACCAGGCTCCTCTGTCCTTGGGATTTACCAAGTAAGAATACTGGAGTGGGCTGCCATTCCCTTCTCCAGGGAATCTTCTTGACCCAGGGATCAAACCCGGGTCTCTCGCCTAGAAGGTGGATTCTTTACCATCTGAGCCACCAGTGAAGCCCCACATTTCAAAGTAGAAACAGTAAAATACTTAGCAAGAAAAAGAACTGTTTCTAAACACCTGAAACGTATTTCAGAAGCACCAAGTACATATAAATATTCGTAATTCAGATAATATTAATAATTCAATTATTCATTAAAATAGGTTCCCTCATGATATCTATGATGCAAGACTAGATTAGCCTAGTTGGAGATATATACTTGAAAGTAATATGACTGCATGGCCTCAACTACTTTCTAACTTTTCAATAATTCAAGCTACTTCTTATCACTTTCTTCCATACTTAAAGGTTTTAACCTACCCATTCAATGCACTAATTCATTTGAAAATCTGTGAAAGATATTATGCTTGGTATCATGGGGCTACAAAGATGAATTGGGAGGGAATTTGCCTCCAAGGAGATTTCTATAAGAGGTGCTAAGCCAGGTGGATGAGATTAAGTGAATATTCTTCAAAGGAGAACGTGATAAGTGGTATATGAAAGACAAAGACAAGCACTAGGGACTTCTGAGGAAGGGAGGTTGCTTCCAGCTGTGGGATGAGAGATGCTTTTCTGTCTGGAATTCTATCTGGGGAGACAGGCTGTTGGTGAGGAAGGGCAGAAATGGCAGGAGGAAAGAGCGTCATCTTCTGGGCACCCAGGGTCATTATGTTAAGACATTTGAGTGTGTTTATAATATCTGGCAGCCGAGATCTGGGACTTGAATCTGTTAGTCAAAGCGAGGGACCAGAGGACTGACAAGAGCAGCCAGTGACAGTGGGTGTGTCAGTGGCAAACTCATCAAATGGGAGTTTATAAGAAGCTTTAATGGAGAGTTCCAAGTAGAAAAAATAAACGTGTATGTTGAAAATGTGAAACTCTCAGTTTGGTTCTGTCTGCCTCAGTATTAAAATGCTCCACTAACCCACACCTGAGAGTAACCAAAGAAATCCTGGCAAATGCACAAAGCGATTTGCCAAGGAAATGAGAACGGAAAGTGCCCTTTGGATTCAGGCTATTTAAAACAGCATCGGAACAAAATTAATGAGCTGTGTCATTTCAGTGTGAGGACATTGGGAAATGTCCTGGCCATATTATGTCAACCTCACACTGGGTCATCGTTCATGGAAACTGGCTCCAAAGAGATGCCGCCACATGAGTGGTACGTGAGCAAGTCAAAAACAAAACACGATGCATGGGCTTTAAACAGATTATAGCCAGAATTTCCACCAGGACTGAACACGTGCTGCCAGTTCCTTTCAATTTTCCTATCAACCCCAGGCATAATGTCAGGCAAAAGGACCTTAATTTGAATACAGATCCTTTTTACCTCAAACCCAGGGCTCCCTAGAAGTCACACCTTTGCTCAAAAACACCAACTCCTGGGACTTGCCTGACAGTCCAGTAGCTAAGACTCTGTAGTCCCAAAAGCAGGGGGCCTGGGTTTGATCTCTCATCATGGAACTAGATCCTACATGCCAAACTGGCACAGCCAAATAAGTATTTTTTAAAAACTTTTTAAAAAATAAACACCAACTCCCCACTTCTTCAGGATCTTGGGTCCTTTCTCTGTAAATGAGAGAGCAAGAGATAAGTCTGCTCATTTCACAGGGCCATTCTGAAGTTCAAATGAGAAAGCAGCTTTTGGCTCTGAAGGAAGGACTTTATTAACAGGCATGCTTTGATGAAGAGATGAGAGCAGCGCAGGAGCTGTGCAAAACCTGGGCTCTTCTCCAAAAGCAGAATTGGCACCGCTGGGACCTCACGGGAAGGACACACCTTCAAGGGGGTGGCGGAAGGAAGTGGCCCTGAAACAAGCGGGAGGAGGAAAAATACTCCTCAGGCTCTCCAGTTTTGTCCAAGGCTACCTCTGGTCCCACACAGCTCCATGAGCAAGGGCTCAACCAGCAGAACCCCTGTAATAACACCACCACCCTCACTGGCCTAGTCCCAGGCCACTGGCCAGGTGCTAGGTCTGACGGATGGGTCGGAACAAGACCACCACCAGCCACCTTGCCGAGGAATGGGGCCTGGGTCCACAAGGCTGTCCAGCCACCAAAAACATATCCAAACAGATGCCAGGAAGCCCTCCTTTCTCAGCTAGCAGAGGGGCTCAGTGGCTTCCCACAGTTGGCACAAAAAATCAGTCCAAATGCACCAGCTTCAAGGCCAATAGTGGCTGCTGTTATCAGAGGTCAAACTCAAAGCTGGTGCTGCAGGGTTTATCTTCTGGTTAGTAAACCCTGGTTGATCCAGAGCCTGTTCTCCCAGCCCCGCTGGATCTTCTTTAGTGAGAGCTGGGCATGAAGCCTCGACCATGGTCTCCAGGCCGAGTCTGGGGCTGACAGAGAAGGTACTACATACCCAGCAAAGCACAAATCTGGAGGCTGACTTTCCCCTGTAAAGAAATAATGGGGGAAGGTCAGGAGGGATTCAACCTAAATTACCCTGAAAACAGCCTCTGCCTTCTGCTCAGCTTGGAGATGGAGAATCGCTCTCCACGGCTTTGGGTTTCCTCCACTAAAAGCTCTAACCAGATTTTTCCTGGACTTAACCCCCAGCAGGCGTTTCACTGGGTGTTAGCAGGTCCGTGAACTTCCTGAGATTGTCTGTGATGTGTCTGTATTGTATGTGTACATAGCAAGGAGGACACCTGCTGGCCCCCTATCAGGCTCTATTGGTCTTATTTCTTGAGCGCTTCCCTGGTGGCTCAGACGGTAAAGAATCTGCCTGCAACGCAGGAGAGCTGGGTTCGATCCCTGGGTTGGGAAAATCCCATGGAGAAGGGAACAGCCACCCACTCCAGTATTCTTGCCTGGAGAATTTTGTGGACAGAGGAGCCTGGCAGGCCATGGTCCATAGAGTTGCACAGAGTCAGACATGACTGAGAGACTAACAGTTTCAATGACCCCAAAACAGTTAAGAACTGTTGCTACAGAAAGGTAAACCTCCTCTGTTCTCCCTTTCTGAGAAGTAGGGCCCTTTGTGTCCAAACCTCCAAGAACCATTCTTGACTGCCTGGAACATTACCTGCAGACAGGGTCTATGCCATGGCTCTCTGGAATTGGTATTTACCTCTTCAGAAATGGGCAGGGCTTTCTCCCTGATTCCTATGGAACACTGTTCCCCTTCTCCTTCAGAAAACAGGTTTCTACAAGAGTGGACACACTCTGTTACCTCATAGGGGAGGTTCGGACCGGATAGGGTAGCTGCAGGCGGCCTTCTCAGGGACAGAGAGTGCGGTCTGCCAAGAGGCCCCAGAGCTGCATTCTGCTGCTGACTAGCCCCAGGAAAGGAAGGCAGCAGTTAGCACCGAGCTGAGTGTGCTACAGAGCCCTGTCTTAAAAGAAAGAATACCCGCTGAGGTAAACAAGAACTATCAGAAGGCTGCAGGGACAGCAGCCACCCTAGCTGGGACAGACATGGCAACAGAATGGTAAAGAGCTGGCTGAAAACAGCGCAAGGATGCACCCAGAGGGAAAACATTTTCAGTGCAAAAACAAAACCCCCAAACAAACAAAAATCAGAAGCCAGGGAGATCCGGGCAACAGGAACACAGAAAAGCCCTCGGAACACCTCTCCTCTCTGTCCTGAAGAGATGTCCTGAGGGTCCTTGGAAACCAGAACTCCCCTCTGGGGGTGGAAGGGGAGGGGCGGGATTCAGTGCAAGCCCCCTCTTGCTGCCCCACTTGGGAACCCAAACCTAGGAAAGTCTGCCGCTAGGAAAAGCTTCAGGTCCGTGTCATTCCCATGGGACTCACACGTACTAGAGGAAATCTCTCTTCTCAGCAGTTCAGCACATCCTTACTGCAGTCACCTGCTTCTTTGATGACTTCCAGGTGACTCACAGGTAAAGAATCCACCTGCCGATGCAGGAGACATGCATTTGATCCCTGGGCCAGAAAGATTCCCTGGAGAAGGAAATGGCAACTCCAGTATTCTTGCCTAGAGAATTCCATGGATAGAGAAGCCTGGCAGGCCAGAGTCCACAGGTTTGCAAAGAGTCAGACATGAATGAGTCACTGAGAACGCACACACACTGCATTTCTGAAGGAAGCGGGAGTGTGGAGAACTACTTTTCCTACCGGTTCCCTATGTTCTTAGACATGAGACTTGCTGCTGGCTTTTTCTTGGAGGTGAGTTGGGAGTTGGGATACTTCTGCTAAGAACAATGTATACGATATGTTTATTAATATTGAAAGTTGTTTGCAATAGATTATCAAATTTTAGAAAAGGGATAGAGTAGACCACACAATAGTAGATTCACTGTGATTCCATTTGCATATAAAGGTAAGGTGAGCAGAGGTTTCCCTGGTGGTCCAGTGCTCTGACTGCACTCAGCCTGGGTTCAACCCCTGTTCAGTGAACTAGATCCCACATGCCACAACTAAAGATCCCAAATGCCACAGTGAAGACTGAAGATCCCACGTGCTGCAGCTAAAACCCAGTGCAGCCCCTCAAAAGAAAAATGGCAAACAAAATTATCTAAACCCAAATACATGCATATAAATATGTACATACATATGCATAGTCTATATTTCTATATGTACAATACATCATGCATATATACAAACAAATACATAGATTATTATGTGCCTAGAGTTTAACATTTCATAACTAAGTAGTAGGATTATGAGTAATGCCTTTTTCTGCATACATTTTATGTTTATTTTAGAACTTCTCCTACAATAAGCATATAACAATTTTTTTAAATTAAAAGTAAAAAATGCTCAGCCACTTCTGCCAGGAATACATGTTAGTAAGGTGGACAGGTGTGAGGGTAATTCACTAGGATATAAAATGGTGCTAGGGGTCTACGCAATTCTGAGAGGAGCAGTCTAACATTTATAGTCTAGCACTCAGCACTGGTGTGGTCTGAGACAGATTCGTTTCCCTGTGTCTATTTGAAACAGCATCCCCTCAGACACAGAAAGAGGAGACAAAACAGAAAAGTTAAGTGACAGACCTGAGGCCTCACAGGGAAATGTGGTGAGAAGGCATACGGCAAATCATCAAAAGCTGCCATTTCCCACACAACACCCTAGCTATCCGAACCACCCACTCGTAAGTGGACTCGATGTTTCCAAAAATGTTGAGCAAAGAATCCACATTATAGAAGGGAGAATCTAGAATCTCCTTCAGTGGAGCAGAGACATTTGAATTCAGCACAACGATTCAGTTCAACAAGTTGGTTAAGTGTACCCTGTGTGTGTGTTTATATGTCTGTGTGTGCTCAATCACTCAGTCATGTCTAACTTTGCAATCCCACAGACTGTAGCCCACCAGGCTCCTCTGTCCAGGGGATTATCCTGGCAAGAATACTGGAATGGGTGGCCATTCTCTTCTCCAAGGGATCTCCCCAACCCAGGGATTGAACCCATGTCTCCTTCATCTCCTGTATTTTCATGCAGATTCTTTACCACTGAGCTACCTAGGAAGCCCCTTAAGTGTCCCCAGCTGAGTTCTAAAAAGCAAGACCCTCCCCCAATCTTCTAGAAATAACAATGTCAACAATAACAATATCTTGCTCTTGCAAAACAATTCTTATATCAACCGTTCACTCTCTACAACAGCATTATCATGCAGATATGATTATTATCATACTCATTCTACCAACGGAGAAAGTGAGGCTGAGGGACACAACCAGGACTTGACCTAAATGAACTGACTCTCTTCTCCACGTACATTACTGTCAGTTCAGTTCAGCTGCTCAGTCGTGTCCAACTCTTTGTGACCCCATGAATCGCAGCACGCCAGGCCTCCCTGTCCATCACCATCTCCTGGAGTTCACTCAGACTCACGTCCATCGAGTCCGTGATGCCATCCAGCCATCTCATCCTCGGTCGTCCCCTTCTCCTCCTGCCCCCAATCCCTCCCAGCATCAGAGTCTTTTCCAGTGAGTCAACTCTTTGCATGAGGTGGCCAAAGTACTGAAGTTTCAGCTTTAGCATCATTCCTTCCAAAGAAATCCCAGGGTTGATCTCCTTCAGAATGGACTGGTTGGATCTCCTTGCAGTCCAAGGGACTCTCAAGAGTCTTCTCCAACACCACAGTTCAAAAGCATCAATTCTTCAGTGCTCAGCCTTCTTCACAGTCCAACTCTCACATCCATACATGACTACTGGAAAAACCATAGCCTTGACTAGACAGATCTTAGTCAGCAAAGTAATGTCTCTGCTTTTGAATATGCTATCAAGGTTGGTCATAACTTTTCTTCCAAGGAGTAAGCGTCTTTTAATTTCATGGCTGCAGTCACCATCTGCAGTGATTTTGGAGCCCAAAAAAATAAAGTCTGACACTGTTTCCACTGTTTCCCCATCTATTACTGTAGCAATCTAAAAACAAAACTCATTTACCAGCAGCCAGTTATTCCAAATATGCATGGCGATGTTTGATATTTAAGCAGAGGAAAGGGCGCAATCACACAAATCGAATTTATCATCTTGTCTCCTTATACAATCAAATGAAAGTTGCTGATACCTTGAAGTGTACACACAAGTTTTTGTTGGATTTTGTTTTGTTAAGCCCACAGTGGAATGTCTGGTCTCCTAATCAACCTGAAGCATGGCCTTTCCTCCTCCGGAGCCATCTCTCTGGGAGGAGGAAGCGCACTGCTGGAGGAAGCTGACCCGGCCTTGGTCCCGGAGACTGGGAACCAGAGTGGCCCTTTTATCCCTCTCTCACTGCCAGGGTTGTGTTGCCCCATCCCAGGCCCTTCTTGGCAAGAGCTTTTGTAGGCCACAACAGGAAGAGAGGGCGCTGAGTGACTACCCCCTTCATTTCCCATTGTCTCCAAAAGGCCAGGAGGTGCGTGCTTCCTTCCAGCCCCTATGCCGAAGGCTCTGAGACATCCTGATGCTTTTAAAGTAGAAGCTATGATCTTAAAGACTAACCCAAACAGTGCTTAAAAGAGAGCAGAGAGTACTCCCGGGCTCCTTTTCTGCTGTACCCTAACCCTGGGAGGACAGGAGTCCTTTGCTGAGGGGCAGAGGTCCCCGGGGGAACCGGATGCCGGCTCTGCCAGAGGCAGCCTCCAGCCGGCAGGACCCTGCAGGGTTCAGGGAAGAGCAATCAGTGGAGCAGCACGTTCCGCTTGCTCGTGTGTTTTGTTTGGCCATTCCTCAGACGTTCTTTATTGTTTGTTTCACTTTAGAAAAAATGAATTCATGTCTTTCAATTTAATTTTTTGAACAGGCCACATATTTAGATAGTTCAAAAACAAAAATAATATGAAAATGAATACTTGAAGAAAAGCTTGCCCACACCTGTTTTTTATGTGTCCTTCCAGTTGGTTACATATATTTATTTCCTCCCTTTCTTACCGAATAGTCAATCTCAATAGGTGACAACTGGTTTTCAGAAGTGAAAAATTCTTACTCTTTTATGTATAAATCACAGATATCTAATATACATACAGCACATAAACTGATTATACATGATATTAAAATTTCATAGGGGTGGCAATTAGGGAAAAAATGTCTTAAAAAAGGCTTCTTGGGAGGGGGATAATGAAAAAAACGATTGTTACAGAAAGTAGTATACAATAGATACTGTTCTACACCTTGTTTTTTTTTTCACTTTACAATATATCCTAGAGATCTTTCCATGTTGATTCATACAGATTTACCTCGTTCTTTTTATCGTGACGTAGTATTCCATTGTGCAGATGTACCATTATTTGTTTGACCAGTTTGCTACTAATAAATACTGGAGTTGATTCTAATCTTTGGCTACTGTACTATCACAGTGAATAGCTTTCTGCGTCTACTGATATATGTACAGGTATATCAATTTATAGATGCCTAAAAGTGGGGTTGCCAGGCCCCAGGGTAAATTCCTCTAAGATGCAGATGGAGGGGACATCCCTGGTCTAGTGGTTAGGACTCCACCTTCCAGTGCAAAGGGTGCATGTTCAATGCCTGGTCAGGGAGCTAAGATCCACATGCCTCTGAAAAAAAAAAATATATATATATATATATATGAACAGAAGCAAAGACTTCCCTGGTGGTACATTGGATAAGAATCCTCCCGCCAATGCAGGGGACACAGGCTTGATCCCTGGTCCAGGAAGATCCCACATGCCATGGAGCAGGTAAGCCCATGTGCCACAACTATTGAGCCTGTGCTCTAGAGCTCAGGAGCCCCAGCTACTTCCTGAGTGCCCTGGAGCCCATGTGGTGCAACAAAAGAAGCCACTGCAATGCAATGCAGAGTGGCCCGCTCGCCACAACTAGAGAAAGCCCACACCCAGCAACATAGACCCAGCACAACCAAAAGTAATAAATAAACAGAAGCAACACTGGAACAAATTCAATAACAACTTAAAAAATGGTCCACATGAAAAGAAATCTTTAAAAAATAAAATGCAGATGGACATTGCCATATGCCCCCTCCATTTTGTAATTCTGTCATCTGACGAGCCAGAAACAGTTCAGCTGCTCTGTCCACGGCTTTGTCCCATACCTCCTGCGGGTCCTGTAGACTGTGGGCACGGAGGCCACAAAGGTCCGGGGTCTTCTCTTGGTTGTACTGTGACCAGGATGTCCCCAGCCCCAAAGAAGCCCAGTGCACCCTTGGCTAAGCAGACAGGGCCCTCTGTGACCATGCTTCAGGCCAGGAAGGGGACACGGCAGCGTGGATGGTGCAGGAGGCTTCAGGCAGTCCAAGAGGTTATTTCCTGGGATGAGTCAGGCCATGGTGTGGGACTTTCTGCCTCCAGCCTGTGAGTGGGCAGCTCCCAGCACAAACTGCACACAGCCTAACCTTGACTTTCTAGCCTGGGAGCAGAGGGCCTGCCCAGGAGGTTACACGGACTGTCCAGGCTCCCACACATGTCAGTTCTGACACAGTTCCCCTCCTGCCATCCAGTGCAGGAAGGGAAGTCACACTCCATAGCTTCACTGTCCCCAGACACTGTGGGGATCACACCTCCTCCATCACACACGTCGGCGCTTTGTTGTCACTGTTGTTCAGTCGCTCAGTTGCGTCTCTTTGCGACCCCATGGACTGCAGCATGCCAGGCTTCCCTGTCCTTCACCATCTCCCAGAGTTTGCTCAAACTCATGTCCGTTGAGTCTGTGATTTGAGCCCTGCTCCCACTTTAATGTGCAGCTCAAGAGACATTTGTGCTTCACACCTCAATTGACTCTCAAGATTTTATTTGGTCCTTAAATTATTTAAACCAACTTAATCATATTTGCTTTGAACAGAAACCCACTGCATTCACAGGTTTGACAGTGGATTAAATGAGGCCCTGGGGGTGGGGGTGGCTGGCTGCTGCTTGAGGCTCTGTCCGAATCCCCTTCTGCACACGTCATCTCATTGGGGGACACACATCCCTGCTCTGCTGTGCCTGCTAACCGAGGTCACATACATCACAAATTACCGATATATTCTGTGGCATTTCTCACGCCTAAGCTATTGCTGGGCAAGATCGTGACTAATTTATTCAAGAACTTTCTCCTCTTCCTTATTTCCCACTCAGACTCCCGAATCCACCTGGTCTTTCCCGCACAGTTCTACAAGAAACTCAGAACACCCATCTAGCTCTTCCAAGATGACTTTTGATTGAGTTGAATGAATTCAAATAAACAAACGTCAGCCACCAACATGACAAGGACGAAGCGGGAACAGTGTCTCCCCTCCCCGTCTGCTGCTTCTCTCCATGAAGCTGAGAGCAACAGAGCTTTGTGCCACTGAGAAGTATGCTAGGCATGCCAGCCTGCATCAGTTGTGAATTGTCACTGTCCCATTTGCTTTGCCACAGTGTAAAAATTACAAATTTTTCATCAAGAAAGAACTCTGAGCTAGTCAGTATAGCTCAGCTGCCCTGACACTTCCATCACCCACACTTACCTGGCACCCGCCACCTCTGCCCCGGCAGGGCCAGTGTGGGCACACACATTCCTCACTCTCTTTCAGTTGATCAAGATTTCAGACAGCTTCCATCGTCGTTTCATTCATGGTCACAAGAGTAGGAAAAGATGTCAAAATAGAAATAGCTCCTTCTACTCCCTGGTAATTTCCACTGTGGTTATTTTTCTCCAATTTCTCTCTCTCTATCCTCTCTTTTCTATCACTACATTTTCTCTCACTTGCTCAAGAATCTCAGAAACAGGCAGGACAGAAACTAGCATGGCCTGCAGCTGCTAAGCCGCTTCAGTCGTGTCCAACTCTGTGCGACCCCATAGATGGCAGCCCACCAGGCTCCCCCGTCCCTGGGATTCTCCAGCCAAGAACACTGGAGTGGGCTGCCATTTCCTTCTCCAATGCATGAAAGTGAAAAGTGAAAGTGAAGTCGCTCAGCCGTGTCCGACTCTTCACAACCTCCTGGACTGCAGCCTACCAGGCTCCTCCATCCATGGGATTTTCCAGGCGAGAGTGCCGGAGTGGGGGTGCCATTGCCTTCTCCGAGCATGGCCTAGACTTCGCAAACCACCATCAGGTCCTTTTATAAAATGCTTGTGAGGTTTATGGACAGCAGTACTTGTGTGAGGATACCTCTCAAAATTTGAAGGGTTACACTATGTCTATGGGCTTCTCAGGTGGCTCAGTGGAAAAAAATCCTCCTGCCAATGGAGGAGATGCAAGAGACACAGGTTCAATCTCCAGGTTGGGAAGATCCCCTGGAGTAGGAAATGGCAACCCACTCCAATATTCCTATATGGAAAATCCCATAGACAGAGAAGACCGGTGGGCTACAGTCCATGGTGCCACAGAGAATCAGACACGAGTGAGCCACAGAGCACTACGTGTATGAGAAAAGTTCCATGGCTCTTCTCCAAGGCCCTTCCTGATGCCAGATGTATCTGAAACTCCAAATTCTATTTTTAGTCACACCTCTGGCTTTCCGGGGTCAATCTCTGCACAGTGGCCAGGGACCACCACCAGATGGAAGGCACTTGCAGACAGGCCTCAGCCCAGCAGTGTGTTATTTCTTAATGGTCCATTGCTAGAAGTCTTGGTTTGGGCTATAGACCCTTGATACTACTTCTGAGCGATGACAGCATGGGCTGACGTGCTGATATGGAAAGGATGCTCATCTGACGTATTATGTTTAAAAAAGTATGTCAATACTGTCATCTAAAACCTAAGTCAGTTTTATTAAGTCCCTATAACTTAAAACTAATGAATGAAAATAGGATCAATTTGCTAGGAATGGCAGTCTTATTTATTCTTTGGCCGTGTATATGTGCTCATTCACTCAGTCGTGTCTGACTCTTTGCAACCCCGTGGACTGTAGCCCATCAGACTCCTCTGTCCACAGGATTCTCCAAGCAAGAATACTGGAGTGGGTTGCCATTTCTTCCTCCAGAGGATCTTCCCAACCCAAGGACCAAACCCACATCTCCTATATTGGCAGGCAGATTCTTTACCATGGAGCGACCTGGGAAACCCCTGTGGCCATCTACTTATTTATAAATAAACATTATCAATATGTATCAACATGTATCAATATGCAAAGTCATGTGGTGAAGCAGAAAGACAAGATGGGACCCTGCCATTAGAAAGTTTAAAGGAAAAGATATAATCATAATGATAACAATAGTAACAATTAATAATAATAAACAGCTAACATTGCTAAATATTGCCAGTCACTGCTGTATACATTCAACATGGATTTGCTCAATTGATTTGCACAACAGTCCTATACAGTATTTAATTATTATCCCATCTCATAGGTGAAGAAGTTGATGCACAGAAGGCCTAGTTAATTTGTCCGAAGTCACACAACAAACACCCAAGCCAGGGTTTGCATCCAGAAAACCTGCCTCCTGAATCCACACGCATGTCTGCTCAGTTGCTCAGCTGAGTCTGACTCTGCATTCCTATGGACTATAGCCCTCCAGGCTCCTCTGTCCATGGGATTTTCCAGACAAGAATACTGGAGCAGGTTGCCATTTCCTCCTCCAGGGGATCTTCCCGACCCAGGGGTCAAACCCAAATCTCTTACAGCTCCTGCAATGGCAGGAGATTCCTCACCAGTGATCCACCTGGGAAGCCCCTTAAATCCGCATACTTAACCACTACACCAGGAAGCTAGACAACCATTAAATGATGCATAAATGAATAGGATACATAAAACATGTCACAGTAAATAGCTATGGGAGGGTCTTCCTTGGCGGTCCAGTGGTTGAGACTCTGTGTTTCCACTACTGGGGGCACAGGTTCAATCCTTGGACAGGGAACTAAGGTCCCACATGCCATGTGGTGTGGCCAAAAAAAAGCTGTGGGAATCCAGAGGAGATGGAGAGCCCCTCTGGGTGGGGAACAGGGGCACTGGGATCTCAGTCGAGGCCTCACAGAGGATCTGGCATTTGTGTGCAAATTTAATAATGGATGAGTTTGGAAAACCGGTACTAAGTGGGGAGATTTTCATGTAGAAATGGTGTGGTTGACGTGGCCTTGGAAGTGACAGAGAAACACAGGAACAGTAAAACATTCTGCTAAAGAATTAAGTGAGTTATGTGAGGCAGAACTGAAAACAGTTTAGAAAGACAAGGCCATGTATTGTATACTGTAAAATAAATCTTCCAAGCATTATAGGGCTCATTTAGGTCTGATTCCACGTAAGTGTTAGTTGCTCAATCATGTCCAACTCTCTGCAACCCCATGGACTGGGGCTCACCAGGCTCTTCTGTCCATGGGATTCTCCAGGCAAGAATATTGGAGTAGGCTGCCATTTCCTTCTCCAGGGCATCTTCCCGAACCAGAAACTGAACCCAGGTCTGCACTGTCAGGCAGACTCTGTACAGTCTGAGCCACCAGGGAAGCTCTCTCAGAAATTTTCACCAAGTCCTCTAGCTTCCATTTGCAGGGCTTTAGGATTTTCATATAAAGAAGCATATAAATGGCAGGATGGAGGAGCATCTGCCTGGGGGTGCTAGGAAAATGAGGGGGCTGGAGGCAGCTGTCAGTGGAGTATTAAACCCAGGCAGTCACCTCTCTGCTGTCACTGCAAACTCTCCTAGGGAAACATAACTTTTATTAGCACACTTAGCTGAGGCTCGAACTGATGCCCCAAATTGGCTCTGTTCCCTTTTAAGGTGAAGTGTCACCAAGCTCGAGAGAGAAAGGGCTTGATCTCCGCAGATGGCTGCGCAAGCTGGCCACATCCTGTGCCCAGAGTCTCAGATGCATGCTCTGCTGGAGGCGGCTGGCAGCTTCTTAAGTTTAATGGTTTGTCTCCCTGCTGAAAATAGTCTTCTCAAAGTAATGCAGCCTCTGGTGCACTGCTGAGGGCAGCCCCAGTCCCAGGGTTCTGGGCACAGCAATTTACTCTGAGGAAAGCTGGCACCTCCCTGGCCTGGATGCCGCAGGTCAAGAGGTGAAGCAACAGGAGGGCTAGCCCGCAGCTCAGTCCTCACCCAGAGCAGAGGATGTACACAAGGGGTGCAGGTTTCCACCGTCCTGACACTGAGGAGGCCTGGCCAGCAAGGGCAGTGAGAGAAAGAGTGGGATGAATGAGGTGCTCACTGGTCTCCTGGTTTACACAGGCCCTCAACTGTTCATTTGATTAAATAGCTAACTTAGGTGAACAGGCAGTAAAAAGACAACATCAAATGCTTCCACTTCCTCTGGCATCTCCTTCCTGTCCTCAAAAGAGTTCCAAGTTTCATGTTTTTTGGGTTTTTTCCCCCTGGTTTTGTCTTTTTTTTTTTTTAATTGGAGGCTAATTGCTTTACAATGTTGTGTTGGTTCCGTACAATGTGAATCAGCCATAAGCATACGTGTGCCCCTCCCTCTTGAACCTCCCTCCCACGCCCCACCCCATCCCACTTCTCTAGGTTGTCACAGAGCACCAGGTTGAGCTCCCTATGTTATACAGCAACTTCCCACTAGCTACCTATTTCACATGTCTAAAACAAACTCAAAATGAATTAAAGACCTAAATACAAGACCAGAAACTATAAAACTCTGAGAAGAAAACATAGGCAGAACACTCTGACATAAATCTCAGCAAGATCCTCTATGACCCCAACTCCCAGAGTAGTGGAAATAAAAAAATAAAACAAAATAAACAAATGGGACCTTGGTTTGCTTTTTTAAAAGGGAAATTAAATCTTCGGCACACCATGTGTGAGTTACAGGAGAGGTACGTGGTCTTTGCAAAGGGTACCTGGCATTCTTTTCTGTTCTGCTTGGATCCTGGCTAAAGGAAGGCCTCTCACTAGCAAACAGGGCTTCAGAGCTGGGGTACGAGACCACAGGAGGAGACCACCGCAGGCTCTGCTCTCAGCAGGCACCTTCCGCCCAGGCAGAGCATGATGACACAAAGAAGGAGGCAGCTACCCTGGAATAAACCCCTCATCCAAACTGGGGAAAATAAAACATTTCTTCCACATTCATTTGTCAGGCATCTCAAGCAGACTGAGGTGAGAGAGAGGGAAAAAAAATAACAGAACCCAAAATAGCACTAGCACTGCGTGGGAGGGATTAAAAAAAAAATGACTGTGCTCTGAACAGTGACAGACAGCAAGGCTTCGGTTCATCACTCAAAAATAAAGTGCGGCCCCCGGGAGGCCTCCCTTATTCCACTCCACTTCCTTCTCAACGTCCCTGTGTTTTCTGCACATGAATATGTACACTGTCATGTATTTGACTTTGAATTTGGGTGTTTTTGCTCATCTTGTCCTGCTGCTGCTGGGTGATGGTTGTGCTGGCCCATATGCGATGCCAGAGCTGGAGGTCTAGCACTGCACCAGGGGGACACAAGTGTGGACCCAGCCCTGGCCCAAATCATCCAAAGACCAGGTAAGGCTGTGGTCCCCTTAAGGCAAACACACACATCCCCCGAATCTGGGAAATGGGACTCTCTGGTAGTTCTTCCTACCACCAGCTGCCAGAAGCCAAGCAATAATTTGCTCAACTGAAAGCAAGCTGCTGCTTCTCTCACTTCCAGCCACACAAACCGAAGCTGCTTTGCATCTGTGCATCTCCATCATGCCAATGCTGTGATGACCCGGTTGCTCCTCCAGTGGCGGTCATGTGCACAGATTCTACCTCCTCTCCATCAACCCCAAGGCCAGCTTGAACAGTCCAGGAGCTGGGGGAGGAGTAGGTGTTTCTCCTCCAAGGCTGGGGTGTGAAGGGTCCCCACCACATCATTTGATGCAATCTCTCTTAGATGCAGTGTGACCACCCAACCTGCATACAATGAAGCCCCCACAAGTGTTACGCGCTGTGGACACTGGATCAGGCAGGGTTTGGTTGGAGAAGCAGAACCATTCTAGTTGATTAAGACTTGGATATCAGAGTTGGTGGGAGTTAGACTCCTTCAGTGAGGTTGTGCCGTTTGCACGGCCTCTGCTTCTGTGTCTGGTATTGAATCTGCAGTTACTCTGGGTCAGCTAGACCATCCTTGGAAAAGGAAGCTGATGTGGATGATGGCAAGGGCAAACTGCAAGCCACAATGTACTGAGACTCATATGACCCACTCCAGTATTCTTGCCTGGAGAATCTTCACGGACAGAGGAGCCTGGCAGGCTATAGTCTACGGGGTCACAAAGAGTTGGACATGACGGAGCAACTAAGCATAGCACATGACTGAGCGACTAAGCCTACATAGCACATGACATCGGGAACCCCAGGGGGATGCCACTCTGTGTCTCGACACCTGGGTGCTCTTGGTGACCTGCAGAAGTGGGGATTCTACGGAGCTGGCTCAGGCCTTGGAGAGGCTGAAGGAGATCTGGTAGGAGCGGGAAGATCTGCAGAGCTGAGTCCTGCCCTGCACCTCCTGGGTTAGCCAGCACATAAGTATGGGTGTATACAAGTTGCTCCCTTGCTCTTGCCTTGCAGCCACATTCAGGGCTTAAGAACTGTGGCTCCTGGAAAAGGGAACCCCCTACACTACCAGTAGGAATGTAAATTGGTGCCACCACTGTGGAAAATGGAATGGAGGTTCCTCACAAAACTAAAAACAGAGCTGCTGTAGGATCCAGCAATCCCACTCCTGGGCATGTGTCTGGACAAAGTTACCATTCATAAAAACATATGTACCCCAGTGTGCACAGCAGTACTATTCACAATAGCCAAGACACGAAAACCACCTAAATGTCCATCAACAGAGGGGTGAATAAAGAAGATATAGTACATATATGCAATGCACTATTACTCAGCCATAAAAAGGAATGAAATAATGCCATTGGAGCAACATAGATGAACCTAGTGATTATCATACTAAGGGAGATAAGTCAGAAAGACAAAAGCCATTATGATATCACATATATATATATATAAAATCTAAAATACAACACAAATGAACATATCTATGATACAGAAACAGACTCAGACATAGAGAACAGACTGTGGTTGCCAAGGGAGAGGGGCAGGGGTGTGGACTGGGAGCTGGGATTAGCAGACGCAAACTGTCATATACAGAATGGATAAACAAGGCCCTGCTACATAGCACAGGGAATGATACTCAATATCCTGTGATAAACCATAATGGAAAAGAATATGAAAAAGAATATGTGTATATATATATAAAACAGAACCACTTTGATACACAGTAAAAATTAACACATGGTAAATAAACTATACCTCAACAAAATAAAATTTAAAAAAGAACTGTGGCTCCTGCTTAACCTCCACCTTCCAAATTTTACTCAAAATGTCTCCTGTGGCCAAGGCTCACCTACAACCATGCAGCTCAGGGAATTCGGAGGGCAGGGAGTGGGGGGCGGGGGGGGGTGGGCTGCAGCTCCAAGTTTCTAAGTTGCTACAGTACAAACAACTGAAATACTTGCTAAGAGAGCTGTGACCTTCCACCTCCGCACCCCACACCCTGTTCCCACACCTGCAGAAGAAATACCAATCCCAGTGCAATGCACTTGTTCTCATCAGCACCTATTTGTGTTTTGCTCACCACCATATGCCTGAGCCTAGGAAAAGGCAACGGCACCCCACTCCAGTACTCTTGCCTGGAAAATCCCATGGGCAGAGGAGCCTGGTAGGCTGCAGTCCATGTGGTCACTAAGAGTCGGACATGACTGAGTGTTCACTTTTCACTTTCATCCATCGGAGAAGGAAATGGCAACCCACTCCAGCGTTCTTGCCTGGAGAACCCCAGGGACGGGGGAGCCTGGTGGGCTGCCGTCTATGAGGTCGCACAGAGTCAGACACGACTGAAGCGACTTAGCAGCAGCAGCAGCAGGTTCTCAGTCAAATCTGGCTGAACGAATCAATTCCAGAGATGATCAAAGCAAACTCTAATCTTTGCACAAGTCTTCAGTCCACTTTTTTTTTTTACATCAATCTATGAGTAAATAAGCATTTGCTCAACATCTATTTTGAGCCAGACACTAACCTGGGTACAGGGGGAAATGCAAGGAAAGAGAAAGAGCCACCCATGACCTCAAAATAGTAGCCAGGTGGTTTAAGAGGTGACACAGATTCATCAAAAGCCAATTAATGTTATGGCATTACATTTGGTAAGGAGACAAAGAGTGCTAACAAATTACTCTATAAATCATGACAAGTGACTTCAGGAAGCCTTCCTAGAGGAGGTGAGACTTCAGTCAGGGCATGAAGATAGATGGAGGAAAAGGGAGAAAAAGCAGAAGTCAGAGTTCAAAGGGCCTGTTTGGAATAGGGGAAGGCCCCAACCCAGCTGGCTTTTCGACTTTGTGTGGAGGTGCTCAGTTGCTTAGTCATGTCCAACTCTTTGTTAGCCCGGGAACTGCAGCTCTCCAGGCTTCTCTGTCCATGGGATTTTCCAGGCAAGAATACTCAGAGTGGGTTGTCATTTCCAGGGGATCTTCCCAACCTAGGGCTTGAACCTGTGTTGCCTGCATCTCTTGCATTGGCAGGTGGATTCTTTACCTCTGTGCCACCTGGGAAGCCCTAGTGTAGAGGACAGGAGGATAAAAAGCCAGGGCTCACGTCAAGGATGATATCAGGAAGTGATCCCCCACCTCACCGCCTGAGCTTGTCCAGCACTGAGAAGAGAAAGTAGGACTGTATTGATTCCAGTGATGATGAAAGAGAGCCGACACTCACTAAGCATCTACAGTGTACTAGGGCTGTCACATCACTCAATGCTAAACTAACCATTAGGTAGCCACTATTTTCCCCACTGAGGGATAAGGAACCTGAGTCTTAGATGACATTCCTTGCCCAACCATCAAGTGGAAGAACTGCATTCTGAATCCATGCCTGTGTTTGCAGCCCTGTCCCTAAGCTGTCCACCCACACAGAGACTGTCACCGCCAATGACCACTCCTCCCTAAGTGCTTCTAGGCTGCCCAGTCAGGCCAGCACTGCAAAATCCCAGTGACCAAGATGCTACTATAAATACTAAGTGACCAATCAAAACTCATGAGGGCCTTCTTTTGTCAGTGAATTTCAGTTATGATTAGAGAAGGAAATAGGCCAGAATTTAAACTGGGTAAATGAGAAAATTCTGCTAAGAAAGTGGTTTTCTCTCCCCAGGAGGGTGGATTGAAGAGAGAGCCTACATCGTGGTAAAACACATATTTATCTTGGAATGAATACTTGGTACCTCTTTGCTTTTTAGTGTACAAGGGTTTTCCCCTGTAGATTATAGGTTTCTTTTGTGGAACATGTTTTCAGTTTATAAGTTGAAAAGCACTCAGTAATGTTGTAATGAAACTAGGCTTGCACACAGAAATTGTCATCTAAGTTCCCAGCCTGTGACAGCCTTCTAAACAGTTCATTGCTGCCTCCAGTTTTTGAGGGAGGAGATCGCCTACATCCCCCATCCCCCACCCAGAACCGCTCTAGCAAGGAGTGGCCAGGCTGAGGCAATGAAGCAGGAATGAGAAAGCCTGGCAAACCAGTAAATGTGTCAATTTATTTGGACTCCCTGCAATTTAGAAGTTGATTTCAAAGAAAAATTGCTTCAGGCCTGGACTCCTCCTGTTGTTGCCAACTCTGGCCCATTTTTACAGCTGACTGACCACTGGCTAGAAAGGCAGGTCTCCGGTAGTCCCGGCAGGTCTTGATGGCTCCTTGCTGTCCCCGAGTACAAGTCACAAGCGTAATTACAGCTAATGGAGACAGGTTGGGGGCAGGCCATGCCCCACACAGCCCCCACCACCTGCTTCCCCAAGGACCGAGCTACAGCTTGCACAAGCAGCTGCTTTGTTGTGAATCCCCGGTCAACAGCTGACATGATTCATGAGACCTTCACACTCCTGCACTGCAATCCCCTCATGCCTCTGGAACCTTCTCTGCTAGCCCTCACACACAGCCCCAGTCGCTGGCTTCACGTTCTCCCACCCTCGCCCAACGCGACCTCTAAGGTTAATTGTGCTGCCTCCAGGCCTCCACCCAGCAGGAAAGTCAACAGTCTGATTTCCCTGGGAGGGACTGGCCAGTGTGGGGCAAGAAATCTGCCCTACTCTCCACACATAAATCCTAGCAGACATCTTTCTCTTCAGCAGCTTAAAATCTGAGTATGTCTCATTTAAAATCGATCTCACTCCCAATGTCAGTCTGAAATTAGGGGAAAGGGGTTATCAGGTGCCTCTGTGGTAATAAAGAACACATTAATCTCAGCTGAGTTTCCAGAGAATTTTCTTTTTCTTTTTTTTTTTTTTGGTTCAGAAAGGGTAGTTATTTAAATAGAGCTGTCTGGAGGGTGAAGATTTAATACACTGTCCCCTCAACAAACTCTTTAAGAACCTATTAACAGCCTGGGTTGTTCAGAGGGGTAATTCCTCTACAGGGCCTAGCTCAGGGCGACTGGAGGATGTACAGAGCCTGTTCTGAGGGAAAAAGGCAGCCTGGGGGAGCAGCAGCAAGGAGCCTCAGCCCCAGGGTTACTCCAGGCTGAGGTCAAAAACGAGTAGGAGGCCGGAAGCAGACAGAAGCCGCCACCTGCAGGCAGGGCCCTGTGGACTGAAGGGTGTAGACCAGATGACCTTTCTCCTCCGCTGTACCCCAGCCCTGGGCTCCCTGCCTGAACTTTCTTCCTTTGTGAAGCCATCTAGACAAACGGAGATAACCTTTCCAGACCAATCACAACCTTTCGCTGGGCCATTTGCATGCAATTCTAAGAGAAAGGTCACCCAGAAAAACTCCGTGGTCGGAGCCTCCTCCAAACAACAAATGTGACAATTAAAACAAAGCACCCTTCTCATTTGATGGGCGCGGAAGCAACTGGGCTGGCCCAGGCCCGTGACATTTGTTACCTGAGGGAAACAATAACAGCTCTGTAGGCACGTCTGGCCGAAAGGGCAGGAGCTGCTGCCGGCTTCTCGGTTCGGGCCGACAGGACAGGGGCACCGGGAGACTTCCCACCAAGACCGCAGGCGAGTTTCAAGTCTTCCACCACACCCGCTCCGGCCTCCCGGTGTGCGCATGCGCGAGCGCCTGGCCGCGCACGTGCGGGCGACAGCCTTAATCTGATTCCAGAGCCAGGTTAAGAGCCAGGAGGAGCACAGGGCAGGCCGCTAGGCTGTGACTGTGGCTCTTTTCCTTCCATTCTAGAAGAGCCAGATCGGCCATAGCTTTGCCCTTGAGTTCAAAATGTATATTTAACTGTTAGAGCCAAGGACACATTTCTCACCTTCTCCTAGCTTTTTCCAGCCTCCTACAGAACCAGGTCTCCAGTGGGAGTGGCAGTTTAGGAATAGCTTATGGCTGCTCTAAAGACTCTCAAATGCCTGTAAGTGCCGGCTGTATTGGTGGGTAGTTGATGCCTGCTTGGACCATGCTCTGTTCAAAGAGAAACCAGTCCATGTAAAACCCTTGCTGCTTAAGTGTGTACTTTTGAACCATCTCGCTCCATCCGTACTCCTCCTGCACAACTCACTGGACCAGGGCTTGGAGACCTGACACACACAAAAAAACCAATTACCTTTCCAATTATCTATGACTCATGTTTCAAAAAATAAAGAAGGAGAAAGGAATAATTAAATTTCTCTTTCTCACTAATATGAACCATGAATTAGACAAGACTTTCCTATTGGCAGAAGAAATTACTTCTGAAGAGTCATGAAGTAAATGTAGAGCTAAAGAAATCAAAATTAAGGATGAGCTAGGGCTGTGAGCACCAGGAGTCACTAATGGTGGAGAATGAGAGAGAAAGAGGCCATCACACTGAATATAGATACAATTGTTCCTTGGTATCACGGGCATTGATTCTGGCCACCACCCATAGTCAGCCCTCAGCACCTGCCAGTTCCACATCTTCAGAGGTGGACTGTATTATATTTCGTCCCACAGGAGGAGTACCTGAGTGAGGACCCTGCTGGAGCCCCTTTGAATCTTCTGTACGATTTCCAGGCGACCCAGCTATGCCTTATTTTCTGACCTTGGTTTCTGGCCTTCCTCATTGCTCCCCACACAGCTCATCATCAGTTCCCCCTTCCAGGTGCACTGTTCCTTCCCTGAAAACTCCCTGGATAAACACAACAGATATCTTGGGGAGACTTGTTTCCCAGGCCCAAAAAGAAAAGGGTGATTACATTAAGAACACATTTAATCATTCCCGCTCTGTTTGATTAAAGGAAAGCAAACAAAAGCCCTGATTCGTGAGGCAATCACCAGACCCTGCGAGGATGATCCAGGCAGGCAGAGGCAGTGCCATTTGTACAGACTGAATAACCCGACTGCCTCAGAGGGAGAAAGATGGCATCTGATCTCTCCCGCCAGAACGGCTGTCCATTTGGAGATTCAAAACACACCAGCCATTCCAGGCAGCTCCCCCATCTCTCTCTGGGCAGGGCCACTAGGACAGGCACCACAGCAGATGTGGCCTGAGAAGGGGTCAGAGCCCTGATTCCTTTAGACTGACAACAAATGAGAAGCTACAGGAAGTTTAGGTGGATTCCTATCCAGGCTGGGTGTCAGTTACGTTGGTGTTTTATCTTCTTTTCTGTTTGATTTACAGTGAGCATGCTCTAGGCTAGGAAGAATGCATGGTATTTTTATAAAATTCAAGAAGTTTCTAGGCCATGAAATATTCTTCACAACTTGTCTGAGGAGGCAGGCAGGGCAAGGGGGATGCAGACCATATAGTGTAAAAAGATCTCCGCTAACCAGAATTCAAGTAACCCAAACTTCTCAATTAATCAGACATTTTACTGTTTACTTTTACAAACATAAAAGGTCATATGACCAAAAATATCACTTTAAAAGTGTTAAACTAGGTGGTGTCTCACAAGCTGTGCTTAGAGAGCTCTAAAATGGTGACCCTGAGGTACTGTGGCATCTTGAATCATGTGAAAATGTGTTATGTTCATCAGACTCTAATTACTAAGGCATAAATGTGGTCACAAATATTTGGGGAAGATTTGCAACCAAAAAAAAAGTTTCTATTTTGTTCTCAGGGAAGCAGGGCATGAGATGCTTAATTTGTATTTATTTATTTATTGTGGCTGTTCTGGGCCTTTGTTGCGGTTCAGGCTTTTCTCTAGTTGTGGGGAGTGGGGGCTACTCTCGAGGTGCAGTGCTCGGGCCTCTCATTGTAGTGGCTTCTCTTGTCTCAGAGCATGGGTTTAGGGCGCATGAGTTTTAGTAGTTGCATCTCCTGAGCTCTAGAGCACAGGCTCAATACTTGTGACAAACAGGCTTAGTTTCTCTGCAGCATGTGGGACTTTCCCAGACTAGGGATCGAACTAGTGTCTCCTGCACTGGCAGGCAGACTCTCCACCACTGAGCCACCAGGGAAGCTCCAGCATTGGAGGTTTAAATGACTATCTTTGTGACACCAAACTTTATTTTTAAGACTGTACTATAACAGCTTAAACATTATGTCCTCAGAGAAGAGGAATCATGAAGAATTTGTCCAAATGCCCCTGAGGTAGACAAGGGTCTCTAGCACACAAAGGCATGGGTGAGCCATTGGACATAAGCAAATCTTGGGATTTGGACAAGGGGTCAAGAGACATGGGTTCAAGCTTTAGCTTTATCAATCAAGGAATGACCTTGGGAACCCCTCGTTTCACTTTTCTCAGCTATAAAATGGAGAGACTACTAATGTATAAAATGATCTATCTCCAAAGATCTCTCTTCTGAAATCACTAACGCTAGGAAAACACACACACACAAACTCCTCTCAAAACAAAACCCAAATCTATACCACAGTTGGAGAAAGAACTCAGAGGCTGCTTGTCTTCCTTTTAGCCCTAAACCCAAAGCAAGTTATAAAGGGAGATACAATGGGCTGAATCTCATGCTTTGCACTATAATTTTGCCCCCAACCCAAAGGGAAAATCCACCTGAGATGACCACCTTGCACATTCAGTTCTAGTTCTAGTTAACAAACTTCTTTCTTTGATACAGAAAGACCTTGAAGTTTTCAGCCTGTCACTCAGATTTGATGCTTAAGGATATCTTCCTCCCAGAGACCTTCTGACCAGACCTGAAATTATATAGCTCTGAAGACTTCTTTCTATCCCTACGACCCTTAATCCCAGACCAGACTCAGGAGTTCTTCCAAGTCCGTTTGAAAGAGGGGAAGTAGGAGGCTTCATCTGGGGAAATGACGAGGGGCTTCCTTCCTCTTGGAGCTGAGTGAACTCCCTCTTCAGGACTCCCACGGCCCTAGAGGCCAAGGTCAGGGGCCAGAGAAATAGGGCAGCACCAGGTTTCCCTTTAGACCACTGACAGCAGGTTTGATTCCAAACTCAACCTATTGCAACAGATGCGTCATCTCACACAATCAAAACGAGAGTGACAGTATTCCTGATGGTTATTCTCTGAGGCTCTTTCAGGTCGCGTAACTTGAACAACTGATTTCATCTACTTAAGCTTTAGTCTCCTCATCCATAAAATGGGTTTTAGAAACAATCCCCACTTCATCAGGTTGGTATGTTAATCCAATGAGATAATTCACGCCAAGGATGTTGATGTGTAGGAAGTGTTTAATAATATGTAGCTCTTGTGTTTGGTGTCACTCAGAACCACTTCTTTCTTTGTCCCCGCTCAAAACCCCCTGAGGACAGGGTATCATGGGAGCTAAATTTGATATGACCTACATGCCTCCTCTAGAAGAAGGACTGGGGGCTGCAGAACCTTCTGGTTTAGGGAGGGCATGGAGCAGTTCACTGGCTATGAGCCAACAGCTCTGATTTCTGCACCTGTGATTTCACAGCAATTGGTCCCAAAGCAGCACCTCTGCCATTATAGACGGAGGTGAGAAATGAGTCATTTTTGCCACCCTCCTCAAAGCCCTGATAATTTCAGTCACACCCATGTTCATTAGTGTCCCATGGGAAACAATAAATAAACTTTTAGCTGGGGGTTGGGCATTCACATGAACCCCAGCTGAATCAGAAAAAGAGGAGGTTGTATAATTCCACACACAGAGGCACAGCCAGGGTCTTGGTGTGATACCTGTGGCCGAACACATGGGGTAGAGGACACGGCCACAACTTCACTCATCCTGCCTCTGCTGTTTGCCAGCTGCAGAGCTGTGGGCAAATCACTGAACCTCTCCAAGCCCATGTATCCTCCTTTATGAAGAAGACAATGTAAAAGCCTTGTGGTAACTCCTTGCTCAGTCATGCTGGAGACCCTGTTCTGGAGTTCAGTATTGGTTGCTGTTGAGTCCTCTGAGCGTCTCTTGAAGACCCACTGATGGTTGGCAGGCAACCCTGTTAATCAGCTGGTGTCTCTTCACCAACAACCACCACAACCATCCTCCCCTTGGACGGGTCCTCAACTTGCCTGACAGGCACAGGCAGTCCAGGCCCTAGAGATTCTAAATCCTACACACTTTCATCCTCACATGTCAGCTTGGGAATAAGCTGGGGCCAGGAGAGCAGGGACTACTTTCTCTTGATTCCACTAGAGATCACATGCTCCTCGAGACAGTCTGCATCCAGCTTGGAATGTGGTGGGGATCTGATGACTCAGAGAGGTGGTGGCTCCGATGAGTGATGCAGAAAATATTCCTCCTTCTCTCCTTCCCTTGACTACCTCCAGTTCCTCTAGTGGAACTTCCCATCCCCACTCTGATGTCCTTCAAGTCCTGGTCACAGCATTTCCTACCTAGACTTATTGTTTTACCTAATTTTTTTCTTACTAGTAAACTTTTAGTCATTAACAGCATGAACTCTGGGTTTCCCTAGTGGCTCAGGGGTAAAGAATCTGCTTGCCAGAGCAGGAGACCAGGTTCAACCCCTGGGTTGGGAAGATCCCTTGGAGAAGAAAATGACAACCCACTCCAGGGTTCTTGCCTGGAAAATCCCATGGGCAGAAGAACCTGATGGGCTGCAGTCCGTAGGGTTTCGAAGGGTTGCACACGACTTAGCGATTAAACAATAACAATCATGGACTCCTGGCCTCAGACTACCTAAGTTTAAATGCTGCTTTCCCACTTACCGTGTATGTGACTTTAGCCAAGTTTCTTAATCTGTCTGTGCCTCGGTTTCTACAGCCGTAAAATGAGGATAATAATAGCTCCTCCTTTATAGGGTTGCTGGAAGGATAAAACACTGCATACAGTGTTTAGGTGTCTAAAGCACTGAGAACAGTGTCTGGAACATGGTAAGCACAGCCACACCGTGGCTGACTGCTTTATTATCACTTCCTCAGGCCTCAGTAACCTCCCGTCCTTAGCAGGGTTCTTCGGAGGCTTCGTGTCTCAGGAGAGAAGGAATAGACTGCCCAGTCAGCTCTCCACCCCGAGCTAATCCATCACGCTGTGGACTCTCTCTGCCTGTTTATTGTGATCCCAGAGAGCTCAGGCCTTCCTGTTCTTGGGACGGTTCCTCTTTCTCCGGAACTATCTTGTTTACTCACATTTCCGCATACCCACTCTGCCTCACTTCCATAGAGAGAAATATATATCTACATTTTGCAAACAGATACATGCATAATTTTTTTAAAAACCCACATATGTCAAGCTCACCACCACCACCACACACAGCCCCACCTCGGAACCCAGCACGGGGGAACAAAAGGCAGTTTTGCTAAGTTCCCAGCTCTCCCAAAATGTGGGCGGCACACAGGAGACTGTTTTGATTTTTCTTAATAGGTCCCCTCTTAATAGCCATCTTTTTTTTAAGCTACAACAACAGAGGAGTAGAATTAAAAGAGAATCCTCTTAGGTAAACCTGTCCTTTCTGGCCACTTGGATAGAAGTTATGGAAATAAGATTCCCAAGCCCCACATAATGGCTCACCCCACCTGCAACTCCTGACCTCACAGCCCACCAAGCAGGTGGGAGCAAAGACCATGGTTACTGCTGCTGAAGGACATGCGTGGAGGAAGCTACCTTGGCCCTGCCCCTGTGTCTGTCTAGCCCGTGGCGCCTCTGAGCACTCCCCACACTTTTTCCCAATCTGTGTGGCACAAGACACACCAGACATTTCCAGATAATTGCCCATCAGCTTCCCAGGAAAACAAAAGGTCGTAGTTGGCACTTTCTTTTCTCTCTCCACCCAGCCGTTCATGCAGGAAAAAAAAAAAAGTCTACAAGTTGAAAACGGCTTTTTAAAAAGCAACTACCCACATTAAAGGAAGACTGTTTAATTCTAGATCCACAGCTAGAAGATCAAAAATAGGAATAATTAAAGCCTGAGATGTAACTGTCAAGAAAGACATTTTATCCTGTTTGCCAAGTCCTTAAACAGGTAAACCACATATTTAAAGAAAGCACTAAGATCTGAAAATCCCAATGGGAATTTTTTTTCTCTTATTTAAGGCATAATGAATTCAGTCTTCAGAGGCCACAGAGTAGGGTTTGTTAAGCTCTCTGAACTGTCAGCTGGATAATTATCTAGCAAAGTCTGTGTGTAGGTGACTCCCTGTGATTCAGCTTCTTTCCTGTTTTGAAACAGAAGGTTACTAACCTCTGGAACAAAATTTGGCAAAGTCAGGGAATGTCAGATTTATGCAAACACCATTTCCTTTTTTCAGCCTTCCTTTTCATCCTATGATATCTGACTTTTAAAAGTCTTATATGTGTACTGAATTCCACTCAAGTACCCTTTCCAAATGCTCCAGAGAAATGTAGAACTTAAAAACAAACACCAAACAAACAAAACCCACTACCTTCTCCAGAGTGGCTGGAGCCAGGTAAACATGATGTCAAACCTGATAAACAGCCTGACAATGTATATTCCGAGGAGAGGTGAAGCAGACATGTTAGGGGTCAGATGCAAAACAAGAATTCAAAAAAAAGTCTCATCGTTCCCGAACCTGTTGGTTTTACATACGATTTTTAAATTGTGGCTTTCAAATATCTGAGCACGTGGATGTTACTGTTTAAGTTCCCACTTGGGAGGTTGTTGCTGTAGTTTTCCTTTCACCTAAAAAGGAACCTGAACAGCCAAAGAACGGGCTCATCCTTCTGTTGCGTGGACCTCATCATCATTATTTTGAATCTAACTTATTCAGCCTCCTTCCCCACAGGATGCAAGGTACCTTTCAGCCCAGACAATACATGCCATTATCCTAAGTTGACTGAGGAATGAGATCAGACGCAAAACATGAAGTGGAGTGGAGTTCATGCAGGGGTTGCTGGTGTCCCCAAAGGAACTTTGTCAGGCAGGGCTGTTGGCTACACCGGACCCGGACAGGAGATGTGGGGTTTTGAGAACAGGATACAAAACCTCAGTTAATTGTTGTCAAGAAGCAAAATCAACAGCCCACCTGTTTCAGAACTGGCCAGCTTCCCTCAATTTAATCAAACAGGATATTTTGTTGTTCTTTGCTCCGAAATCAGAAAACAACCTACTGCTCTTACAGCTGCTGCTGCTCGTGTCCTCTGCCAGATGCCCACGTGGGCCCAAGGCAGGCAGGTGATTTCCTGCTTTGCCCTCGGGCAGGACTGGACTGGAGAGCAGGGCAGCGATCAGCTGTGGCTTCTGGACTCCTGCCACCAGCGGGAAGTCACTTACTCCACACTCAGTCTCTATTAGACATGGAAAGCAAGGTGGCTGTGAAAATGGGCAAATGCCCAAAGCCGTTTTCATTGTTCCTGCTGGGACCTGGTTTCTACACTTATCAACCTGGACTATGCACTGGGGACTGGAACATGGGAGGCAAGCCATGGACATTCACTGGATGAAATGACACCTGAAGGTACAAGCTTATGGGAGCCATCCTGCCACCATGGTTCCCCCTGGAATCAGGAGTTTTTAGAATATTTTAATTTACATGTTCAGTTCAGTTCAGTCACTGAGTCATGTCCAACTCTTTGCAACCCCACGAGTCACAGCACGCTAGGCCTCCCTGTCCATCACAAATTCCCAGAGTTTACCCAAACTCATGTCCATCGAGTCAGTGATGCCATCCAGCCATCTCATACTCTGTCATCCCCTTCTCCTCCTGCCCCCAATGCCTCCCAGCATCAGAGTCTTTTCCAATGAGTCAACCCTTCACATGAGGTGGCCAAAATATTGGAGTTTCAGCATCATTCCTTCCAAAGAACACCCAGGACTGATCTTCTTTAGAATGGACTGATTGGATCTCCTTGCAGTCCAAGGGACTCTCAAGAGTCTTCTCCAACACCACAGTTCAAAAGCATCAATTCTTTGGTGCTCAGCTTTCTTCACAGTCCAACTCTTACATCCATACATGACCACTGGAAAAACCGTAGCCTTGACTAGACAGACCTTTGTTGGCAAAGTAATGTCTCTGCTTTTTAATATGCTATCTAGGTTGGTCATGACTTTTACATGTAGGGTGTTTTAATTTTTTTTTCAGGTCATAACAGCCCTCCATCCATCATGAGCTCAGTTGTGTCTGACTCTTTGTGACCCCATGGACTGTAACCTGCCAGGCTCCTCTGCCCATGGTATTTTCCAGAGAAGAATATTGGAGTGGGTTGCCATTTCCTCCTTCAGGGATCTTCCCGACCCAGGAATTGAACCTGCATCTGCTGTAATGCAGGTAGATTCTTTACTGCTAGAGACATTGGGGAAGCCCTCATACCAGCCCTAGAAAGGCATATATTTTTATGACTTCTCATCAGCTCAAGACAAGCTACCAGCTTCTTGGAAAATGTCTCTAACCTGACATTTTGTTTTTGTTGTTCAGTCGTTGTGTCCAACTCTTTGCAACCTCATGAGCTGCTGCACATCAGCTTCCCTGTCCTTCACTATCTCCCAGAGTTTGCTCAAACTCATGTCCATTGAGTCAGTGATGCCATCCAATCATCTCATCCTCTGCTGCCTGTTTCTCCTCTTGCCTTCAATCTTTCCCGGGATCAGGGTCTTTTCCAGTGAGTTGGCTCTTTGCATCAGGTGGCCAAAGTATTGCAGCTTCAGTTCCAGCATCAGTCCTTCCAATGAATCTTCAGGGTTGATTTCCTTTAGGATTGACTCTTTTGATCTCCCTGCAGTTCAATGAACTCTGAAGAGTCTTCTCCAGCACCACAGTATGAAAGCATCAGTTCTTCGGCACTTGCTTCTATATGGTCCAACTCTCACATCCATACGTGACTACTGGAAAAACCATAGCTTTGACTCTGTGGTCCTTTGTTGTCAAAGTGATATCTCTATTAATATAAAGATATCAAAGTGATATCTTTTATTAATTAATTTATTTTAATTGGACAATAATTACCCTACAACACTGTGATGGTTTTTGCCATAAAACATGAATCGGCCACAGGTATACATGTATGATATCTCTGCTTTTTACTATGCTGTCTAGTGGATATCATGCATCTCCTCTTATACCCAGGCTGCTTGATTATCAGTGTTTCAGAATCTTAAACATCAAAATCTCTTTTACTGTTTCTCCCCCAACACTTCAACTGACCCCCAAGGTGTGCCCTGATTTCTTGGGAGTTCCCAGCTGGGACATGAAGGTTAGGTCTTGATTAGTCTGCAAGGCCACTTTCAAATGTGTCACATACACAGATAAACCCATAAGAGCTTGACAGCTACAGTTCCTGATGCCAGCCTGCCTCTGTAAGGAGCAAAGCAGCACACGATCTCAGTGCTCAAGACATGTTGAAAAAACATCTCCATGTGACCGGAGGATGGATGTTCCTCTAAACCAGCTGCATTCTTAAGTGAGGTTAACTCCACAGCTCTGTGATCACTGGTCTTTCCAAATCATGTTGCAGCCAATACCAGTCTTTCCCTGCTGCCTAAAGATCAGCCAAGAGCCATCTTCACTCCTGCGGTCCCGTTCCAAAAGATTCAACTATTGTATGACATACTTCAACCGTTCAGTGAATAAATGGCTTGAGGTCATTTGGAGGGTTAGCTTTCAGTTCTGTAAAACCTATAAATCAAATTATAGAAAATACAACAGCTTGGATTCATCATGGTAAAGGGTTAAAATAACATCTAATTTTGACAGGTAGGAGGAATTGTTACTTTCAATTTTGGAAAATCTATCCAAGAAAAAGTAAACCCACAATTCTGATAGGAATTTGTTGGTCAAATATTATAATGTGGACTCATCTCACCCACACGGGCCCTGTCGTACCTCCTCTACACAGATGTCTGAGAAGTTCTTCAGTAAAGCTTTCTTAAATCATTAGGAAATTGTTTCAGCTCTGTTTCCCCTAGGTACACCTCAAACATTTTTCATTTAGTCATTCCTGGGTGGCTTAGAGTTTTATAAATGTCATCGTTTTTTCTCATGACATTTTCATAGTTGCTTACTAATGGGGTATAGTATCTGAACAATTTGCAGAATTATCTTAGTTCAACTCATTTTTCAGTTGATTTGCATGGATTTTCTAAATAGTTATATTATCTGCAAGTAAAAATAACTGTCTTTTTCTTTTATAATATTTATATTTTCTTTTTACTCTTTTATTCCATTTGCTAGGCTAGTGTTGGTGGCACATCTTTGTTTCTGATTTCAAACTAGTGATTCACCATTGAATATGATGTTTGTAGAGGGGTTTCTTTCCTTTATTAAAAAGGGGTTGTTTTAATTTCTATTTTGTTAAGTGGTTTTTTAAATTGTAAATGGGTCTTTGTTGAATTAAATTTTGTTAATCTATCAAGATGATATTATGATTTTTCTCTCTTAATTCTTGATCAAATGAATTAACATTAATAGATTTTCCCATGTTGAAATGTCTTGGCATTCCAAAGATAAACCGCACTTAGTTAAGATGTATTATTCACTTAGTATATTAATGGATTTAATTTAGTAATGTTTTATGTAGGATTTTTATATCTTTGTTCATAACAGTGATTGATCTATAGTTTTCTTTTCCCATGATAGCTTTGTTTAGTCTTGGTATATCATTATACAAGCCTCATAGATGAGTTGACAAGCTTCCAAGTTTATTATGTGTTTAGAAAGAAGTGATATAACCCTCGAATTATCTGCCTTCATGATCTGAGCTTTATGACTAACTTTAACTAACTGCTAAATGTTGCTGTAATTATTTATCTCTCTTTAATTTTAGAATTTATGTTTACATTTGTAAAAAACAGGAAACCACCTGTTTTTTAATCTAGTTTTTCAAATTTATGCAATGAGGTTGAGCATGGTATGCTTTATGTTTTAAATCTGCTAACACAATATATGTGCTTTCTTATTTCTAATGTTTCATTAATTTCTTCCTTTTTTCATAATTGGAATTGCAAAGTCTTGATTAATTATTCTTTTTGCATTTATTTCCCTGGTGTTTCAAATGATAAAGCGTCTGCCTACACTGCAGGAGACCTGGGTTCAATCCCTGGGTTGGGAAGATCTCCTGGAGAAGAAAATGGCAACCCATTCCAGTGTTCTTGCCTGGAACATCCTATGTACAGAGGAGCCTGGTGGGCTACAGTCCATGGGTCGCAAAGAGTCAGACATGATTGAGCAACTTCAATTTTGCATTTACTCTATTAACTTCCATATTTTTGCATGTTTATTAATTCTTTCCTTCTGCTTTTTTAGAGTGTTACCTTAACTTTTTTTAAGCTAGCTTCTTGATTCATAAGTTCATTAAAAAAAATCTTGGGAAATTTCTGGCTGTCCAATGGTCCTAACTCTGCACTAACTCTGCCAAGGTTAAGTTAAGAATCTGTCTTGCAATGCAAGGGAGACAGGTTTGATCTTTGGTCCAGGAAGATCCCACATGCTGTGGAGCAACTAACTCCATGTACCACAACTACTGAAGACGGCACATCCCAGATCCCACGCTTCACAATGAGAAGCCACTGCAATGAAAAGCCTGTGTGCACACCGCAACTAGAGAAAGCCCTTGTGCAACAATAAAGACCCAGCATAGCAAAGATAAGTTAAAAAAATAACCTATTATTAAATGGGCAAAATTTGAACAGGCAACTCACAGAAGGAGATATTTGAATGGACAATAAACATGTTAAAGGTATTCAACATTAGCAGTCATCAGAGAAATGCAAATTAAAACTACAGTGAAATACCACTTGACATCCACCCAATGGCTGTCACTTAAATGATGTCAAATATCAAATGTTGGTAAGAAAGTGGAACAAAAAGTCTTGTATATTCTGATGGAAGTATTGATATAAAATGTCACAAGCACTTTGGAAAAGAGTGACAGTCTCTGGCAGTTTCTAATAAAACTAAACATACCCTGACCCTACAAACCAGAGATTTTATTACTAGCCGCATAACTAAGAGAAATGAATGCATATGTTCAGAAAAATCCTGTACACAAATGTTTATATTAGCTTTATTTACAATAACCCCAAACTGAAAATCAGGTTACCAGTCATATATCCACACAAAGAGACACGACACAGAAAATGAATGAATAAATAAGGAATGGACTGCTGCTACACACAAAGAACAACAGGGATGCGTCTCAGAAACATTATGTTGAATGAAAAGAGCCAGACACAAAAGAGTGCATGCGGCAAGACGCCATTTCTGTCAAGTTCAAGAGCAGATGGTGGGACTTCCCTGATAGTCCTGTGGCTGAGAATCTGCCTGCCAATGCAGGGGACATGGGTTCAGTTCCTGGTCGGGGAAGATCCCACATGCTGCAGAGCAACCAAGCCCGTGTGCCACAACTGCTGAAACCTAAACACTCCAGAGCCCATGCTCCGAAACAGGAAAAGCCACTGCAATGAGAAGCCCCCGCACCACAGCTAGAGAGTAGCTCCCACTTGCTACAACTAGACAAAGCCCGAGCACAGCAATGAAGACCCAGCAGAGTCAGAAATACATAATAAATAACAAGTTTTTTTTTAAAAGAACAGACAGTGATTGTCTCTGGGTTGAGGAATGGCTGAAAAGGGGTGTGAGAAGTCCTTTTGGAGTGGTGGAACTATTCTAGATCTTCAATTGAATAATGGGTACTTATGGGCTTCCATCTTTATATATTTTTATATTTTATATACTTATATATAAAATTTATTATATATTTATTCTGCTTAATGATTACACCAAAGCCTTTGACTGTGTAGATCACAACAAACTGTGGAAAATTCTTCAAGAGATGGAAATACCAGACCACCTTACCTGCCTCCTGCAAAACCTGTTTGCAGGTCAAGAAGCAACCGTTAGAACTGGACATGGAACAACAGACAGGTTCCAAATTGGGAAAGGAGTACGACAAGGCTGTATATTGTCACCCTGCTTATTTAGCTTATATGCAGAGTACATCATATGAAATGCTGGGCTGGATGAAGCACAAGCTGGGATTAAGACTGCAGGGAGAAATATCAATAAACTCAGACATGCAGATGACACCACCCTTATGGCAGAAAGTGAAGAGCAACTAAAGAGCCTCTTGGTAAAAGTGAAAAGAGGAGACTGAAAAAGCTGGCTTAAAACTCAACATTCATCTTTGTCAGGTTTTGGTATTAGGGTGATGGTGGCCTCATAGAACGAGTTTGGAAGTTTACTTTCCTCTGTAATTTTCTGGAAGAGTTTGAGTAGGACATGTGTTAGCTCTTTTCTAAATTTTTGGTAGAATTCAGCTGTGAAGCCGTCTGGACCTGGGCTTTTGTTTGCTGGAAGATTTCTGATTACAGTTTCAATTTCTGTGCTTGTGATGGGTCTGTTAAGATTTTCTATTTCTTCTTGGTTTAGTTTTGGAAAATTGTACTTTTCTAAGAATCTGTCCATTTCTTCCACATTGTCCATTTTATTGGCATATAATTGCTGATAGTAGTCTCTTATGATCTTTTGTATTTCTGTGTTGTTTGTTGTGATCTCTCCATTTTCATTTCTAATTTTATTGATTTGATTTTTCTCCCTTTGTTTCTTGATGAGTCTGGCTAATGGTTTGTCAATTTTATTTATCCTTTCAAAGAACCTGCTTTTGGCTTTGTTGATTTTTGCTATGGTCTCTTTTGTTTCTTTTGCATTTATCACAGCAGGATCCTCTATGATCCACCTCCCAGAATACTGGAAATAAAAGCAAAAATAAACAAATGGGACCTAATTAAAATTAAAAGCTTCTGTACAACAAAGGAAACTATAAGCAATGTGAAAAGACACCCTTCTAAATGGGAGAAAATAATAGCAAATGAAGCAACTGACAAACAACTAATCTCAAAAATATACAAGCAACTTATGCAGCTCAATTCCAGAAAAATAAACGACCCAATCAAAAAATGGGCCAAAGAACTAAATAGACATTTCTCCAAATAAGACATACGGATGGCTAACAAACACATGAAAAGATGCTCAACATCACTCATTGTCAGAGAAATGCAAATCAAAACCACAATGATGTACCATTTCACACCAGTCAGAATGGCTGCGATCCAAAAGTCTTCAAGCAATAAATGCTGGAGAGGGTGTGGAGAAAAAGGAACCCTCTTACACTGTTGGTGGGAATGCAAACTAGTACAGCCACTATGGAAAACAGTGTGGAGATTCCTTTAAAAATTGCAAATAGAACTGCCTTATGACCCAGCAATCCCACTGCTGGGCATACACACTGAGGAAACCAGAATTGAAAGAGACACGTGTACCCCAATGTTCATCCCAGCACTGTTTACAAAGCCAGGACATGGAAACAAACTAGATGTCCACCAGCAGATGAATGGATAAGAAAGCTGTGGTGCATATACACAATGGAGTATTACTCAGCCATTAAAAAGAATACATTTGAATCAGTTCTAATGAAGTGGATGAATCTGAAGCCTATTATACAGAGTGAAGTAAGTCAGAAAGAAAAACAGCAATACAGTATACTGATACATATATATGGAATTTAGAAAGATGGTAATGATAACCTTGTATGCAAGACAGCAAAAGAGACACAGATGTTCAGAATGGACTTTTGGGCTCTGTGGGAGAGGGCGAGGGTGGGATGATTTAGGAGAATGGCATTGAAACATGTATACTATCATGTAAGAAACGAATCACCAGTCTATGTTCGATACAGGATACAGGATGTTTGGGGCTAGTGCACGGGGATGATCTAGAGAGAGGATATGAGGTGGGAGAGGGGTTCAGGATTGGGAACTCATGTACACCCGTGGCTGATTCATGTCAATGTATGGCAAAACCAATACAGTATTGTAAAGCAAACTAAAGTAAAAATAAGACTTGAAAAAAAAAAAAAAACCTCAACATTCAAAAGACGAAGATCATGGTATCCGATCCCATCACTTCCTGGCAAGTAGATGGGAAACAATGGAAACAGTGACAGACTTTATTTTCTTGGGCTCAAAAATCACTGTAGATGGGGACTGCAGCCATGAAATTAAAAGACACTTTCTCCTTGGAAGAAAAACTATGACCAACCTAGACAACATATTAAAAGGCAGCGACATTAATTTTCCAACAAAGGTCCATCTAGTCAAAGCTATGGTTTTTCCAGTAGTCATGTACAGATGTGAGAGTTGCATTATTAAAAAGCTGAGCCCCAGAGAATTGATGCTTTTGAACTGTGGTGTTGGAAAAGACTCTTGAAAGTCCCTTGGACTGCAAGGAGATTAAACCAGTCAATCCTAAAGGAAATCAGTCCTGAATATTCATTGGAAGGACTGATGCTGAAGCTGAAACTCCAATACTTGGGCTATCTGATGCAACGAATTCACTCACTGGAAAAGACCCTGACCCTGGGAAAGACTGAAGGCAAGAGGAGAAGGGGACGACAGAGGATGAGATGGTTGGATGGCATCACTGACTCAATGGACATGAGTTTGAGCAAGCTCTGGGAGTTGGTGATGGACAGAGAGAACTGGCATGTTGCAGTCCATGGGGTTGCAAAGAGTAGGACATGACTCAGCAATTGAACTGAACTTATGGGCGTCCCAGGTGGTGCAGTGGTAAAGAATTTGCCTGTCATTGCAGGAGCTGCAAGAGACGTATGTTCAGTCCCTGGATCAGGAAGATCCCCTGAAGAAAGAAATGGAAACCTACTCCAGTATTCTTGCCTAGAAAATTCCAGGGACAGAGGAACCTGGCAGACTATAGTCCATGGGGTTGCAAAGAGCTGGACATGACTGAGCACACACCTAGTACTAAGGTGTGCACATCAAAATTGTTTGAGTTGTACACAGAATACTTATGCATTTAACTGTGGAAATCATACTCAGAAGTATAAGTACAATAATAAAAATGTGTATTTTTCCCTCTTTCTGTTAACAGTTCATACTATTATTGCATTTCGCCAGGAAACTTATTTAAATATAATCAGTCTCTTAATATTTATTTTTGTTATTGCTCCATGAATATTTGAAAGAATATGTGTTATTCTGTTAGAAATAACTTTTTAAGATACAGCTGGTAGTTTGTTATTTAAATATACTATTTTTCTTTTTAAAATGTTAATTCTATTTCTGATAAAAACATGCTAAAATTGTAGACTTGTCACTCATTTCATCCAGGAAACATTTGCTGAGTTCTACCCTATACGTTAAAGGTTGAGAGCAGAGAATGTGGAACCAGACCACCTGGGGTTGAATCCTGGCCCTGCTCTCTACTAGCTGTGAGATACTGAATATGCAACTCATTTCTCTGTGCCCCAGTTTTTATGTCATTAAGATGTGGCTAATGTAGTCACTACCTCATGTTATTTGTCCTAAGTATTAAATGAGTACATATAAAGCCCTAGAAAAATGCTTGCATATAGTAAGAACTTAATAAATGTCAGCTGTTATGTGACAGGAACTATGTTAAATTCTGGTAATACTGTAATGAAAGTGAGAATATAAGGCATGATCTGAGACCTCGTGGAGTTTACCTTGTGGAGGTTTCAGACTTTTGTTTAATCATGCAAATAAACGTATAATTATAGCTGAGAGAAGTGTAATAAAAGAGAGAAAACAGTATCATAAAAGCATGTAACAGGGACTTCCCTGTCAGTGGTTAAGACTCTGTACTTCCACTGTGGGAGGCATGGGTCTGATCCCAGATTAGGAAATTAAATTCCCGCATGACATGTGGTATGACCAAAAAAAAAAAAAAAAAAAAAAATCCTAACAGCACGTAACAATGGAACATGATCTATTTTGAAGGATTGGAGAAGACTTTCCTAAGGAAGTAAAATTTGGGCTTATTGGAATCTGGTTATGACTTTAGGAAACAAAAGGACTTTTTAACAAATCACAATAAGGCTAATCTATAGAATTTGATTTCATTAAAATTTAAAACTTGTAAAGTTCCAAAATACCATAAACACAATGAAAACACAAATCAAAGAGAAGATACTGTAATGCATATGACTAATAAAAGGCTACTATCCAAATTTATAAAGAAATCCTACAAACCAGGAAGAACAAGCCGAAGTGTATAAACATGATAGGAACAAGCTATTCAAATAATAAACTTGAGGAGCAAAAAAAAACATACAAAGATGCTCAACTTCATTAGTAAGCAAAGTAACATGAAATACAATAATGAGATAAAATCTATACCTAATATACTGGCAAAAATTTTGAAGCCTAACAATATCGGGATTTGGCAGTGGGAACTCTAATATTACTCTACAGGTAATTAATACAGTTAACTTGGAGAGCAATGAGGCAGCATCTAGTAAAACCAAATAGGCACATACTCTCTGACTCAGAAATTTCACTCCTGGGTATATATCCTGAAGGTATGTGTGTGCTGCATGCATGTTAAGTCACTTCAGTCATGTCCAACTCTTTGCAACCCCATGGATTGTAACCAACCAGTCTCCTCTGTTCATGGGATTCTCCAAGCAAGAATACTGGAATGGGTTGCCATGCCCTCTTCCAGGGGATCTTCCCCACCCAGGGATCCAACCTACGTCTGTCTCCTGCATTGGCAGGCAGGTTGTTTACCACTAGTAGCACCTGGGAGTAGTGCTTTCCAATCTTTTCATATCATTATCCACACTGGATTTTATTTTACCCAATCTGTGAATCTTTTTCAATAGGGGAAATTTAATCTATTTACAAGTATCATGATTACTAATATAACTGAATGGATTTCTACAATCTTAACTTTTTCATGTATCCTACTTTAAAAAATCTTCATTTCCCTTTTTAAACTGTATGTTTAAACTATATGTTTAAATGATTTTAAATACTTTGAATTTTTTTCCTCCAATACTTTGGACATTATATAACCTATTTCCATTTTTCTGTTGATCATTCTCATGTTTCAACACATATTTAAATATGTTTTCTATGACCTTATGGTATTTGTTAATATCTCTATAATTTCCTGGAAGTTATCTAGTGATTTGATACAATTTCAGTATTAGCTCTAACTGTCTTCTCCATCCAAACCCCACCATCTTGAAATCATTTGGGATTTTAATTTTAGTTTAGTCATAGTAGGGCTTCCCTGGTAGCTCAGCAGTAGAAAATCTGCCTGCAATGCAGGAGATGTGGATTCAGTCCCTTGGTTGGGAAGATTTTTACCTTGAATCTAAAACCTTTTCAGAGGGCGGTCCTAAGATGGCAGAGGAATAGGACGGGGAGACCACTTTCTCCCCAACAAATTCATCAAAAAACATTTAAATGCTGACTAAATTCCACAAAACAACTTCTGAATGCCGGCAGAGGACATCAAGCACCCAGAAAAGCAGCCCATTGTCTTCGAAAGGAGATAGGAAAAAATATAAAAGACAAAAAAGAGAGACAAAAGAGGTAGGGAGGGAGCTCTGTCCCAGGAAGAGAGTCTTAAAAAGAGAGAAGTTTCAAACACCAGGAAACACTCTCACTGCCAAGTCTGTGGCAAGTCTTGGAACTTCAGAGGGCAATGTAACCGGGAGGAAAAATAAATAAATAATTAAACCCCACAGATTACATGCCCAACGGTACTCCCCCAGCGGAGAAGCAACGCAGACACCTGCACCCGCCACTAGCAAGCAGGGGCTGGGCAGGGAGGTGCGGGCTGCATTGCTTAGAGTAAGGACCGGGCCTGAATGCCCAAGGGCAATCTGAGGGAACTAACCTGGGCTAGCAAACCAGACTGCGGGATAGCTACCATGGGAAAAGCCCTAATCTAAGACACTGTCGGACACAACTGAGCGACTGAACTAAACTGAACTGAACTAAAGACACCGTCAGGTCCGCTCACAGAACAAAGGACTGAACAGAGGTAGCCGGCTGCAGACCATCCCCTTCCGGTGACAAGCAGCCAGAGCTGGAAAGGGGCAATCGCAGCCCCAGAGAGGCATTATCTACCAAACTGCAAGCAGGCTTCTTTGCTAACTAAGACTTCTTGGGGTTCTGGATGGTCATCATCCGCCTGAGAAGGCGTGCTGGTTGTACACCCAGAAAACCGAACAGCAGGGATGAGGGAGGCAATAGGTCGCAGTGATCACGCTTGCCAAACACCTCATCACCTGAGCTGCTCAGACCTGGGAAGGACACACAACTCGGACACACAACTCTGCGCCTCTGAGGACTATCCGAGTGCCCGAACCTGAACGGCTTAGACCTGGGAGCTACATGCAGCCCAAGGCTGGCCTCAGACGGTTCCCAGTGGAGCAACCCAGAGCCTGAGCAGTGTGGGCAGGGAGGATGCATGCTCTGTGAGCGGGGGGCAGGCCCAGTGTGGCTGAGGCACTGCGAGCACATGCCAGTGTTATTTGTTTGCAGCGTCCCTCCCTCCCCACAGCGCGACCGAACAAGTGAGCCTAAAAAAGTGTCCACCACTGCCTGCTTTGTGTCAGGGCAGAAATCAGACACTGAAGAGACCAGCAAACAGAAGAACCTAAAACAGAGGAAGCCGTGTTGGAAGTGACAAGTGCAATAGATTAAAACCCTATAGTTAGTACTGACTATATAGGAAAGAGCCTATAGATCTTGAGAAATATAAGCCGGACCAAGGAGCTAACTGAAAATGAACTGACCTGATACTGCCCACAACAACACCAGAGAAAGTCCTAGATATATTTTTACTATTTTTACTATCATTTAAAAAAAATTTTTAATTTTTAAGTCCTCTATTACTCCTTTAATTTTCATTTTTATAACCTATTATTACTTTGCAAAAAAAAAGAGAAATCACATTTTTAAAGCAAACTTCATATATATATATATTTTATAATTTTTGTGACTTTTTTTTTCTTTTTTTTCTGTTCTTTAATATTGCATTTTTGAAAATCCAACCTCTTCTCTAGATTTTTAATCTTTGCTTTTTGGTATTTGTTATTAGTTTTGTACCTTTAAGAACCCAATCTTCAGTACCCATTTTTACTTTACTGGCTTGACTGCTCTCTCCCCCTTCAGACTCTCCTTTTTCTCTACCAGGTCACCTCTATCTCCCTCCCTCCCCCTTCTCTTCTCTACCCAACTCTGTGAATCTCTTTGTGTGTTCCAGACGGTGGAGAACTCTTTGGTTCAGTTCAGTTCAGTCGCTCAATCTTGTCCAACCCTTTGCGACTCCATGAATCGCAGCACGCCAAGCCTCCCTGTCCATCACCAACTCCCAGAGTTCACTCAGACTCACGTCCATTGACTCCGTGATGCCATCCTGCCATCTCATCCTCTGTTGTCCCCTTCTACTCCTGCCCCCAATCCCTCCCAGCATCAGAGTCTTTTCCAGTGAGTCAACTCTTCGCATGAGGTGGCCAAAGTACTGGAGTTTCAGCTTTAGCATCATTCCTCCCAAAGAAATCCCAGGGCTGATCTCCTTCAGAATGGATTGGTTGGATCTCCTTGCAGTCCAAGGGACTCTCAAGAGTCTTCTCCAACACCACAGTTCAAAAGCATCAATTCTTCAGCACTCAGCTTTCTTCACAGTCCAACTCTCGCATCTATACATGAACACTGGAAAAACCATAGCCTTGACTAGACGGACCTTAGTTGGCAAAATAATGTCTCTGCTTTTGAATATGCTATCTAGGTTGGTCATAAGTTTTCTTCCAAGGAGTAAGCGTCTTTTAATTTCATGGCTGCAGTCACCATCTGCAGTGATTTTGGAGAACACTTAGGGAACTGATTACTGGCTAGATCTGTCTCTCTCCTTTTGATCCGCCCCCCTTCATCATCCTGGTCACCTCTGTCTCCTTTCTCCCTCTTCTCTTCTCTGTATAACTCCGTGAACATCTCTGAGTAGTCCAGACTGTGGAGCACACATAAGGAAGTGATTATTGGCTAGCTTGCTCTCTCCTCTTTTGATTCCACCTCATCTCATTTGGGTCACCTCTAACTCCCTTCTCCCTCTTCTCTTCTCCATGTAACTCTGTGACCTCTCTGGGTGTCCCTCACTGTGGAGAAACTTTTCATCTTTAACCTAGATGTTTTATCAACAGTGCTGTATAGATGGAGAAGTCTTGAGGCTACTGTAAAAATAAGACTGAAAACCAGAAACAGGAGGCTTAAGTCCAAATCCTGAGAACACCAGAGAACTCCTGACTCCAGAGGACATTAATTGACAGGAGCTCATGAAACACCTCCATACCTACACTGAAACCAAGCACCACCCAAGGGCCAACAAGTTCCACAGCAAGACATACCATGCAAATTCTCCAGCAACACAGGAACACAGCCCTGAGCTTCAATATACAGGCTGCCCAAAGTCACTCCAAACCCACTGACATCTCATAACTCATTACTGGACACTTCATTGCACTCCAGAGAGAAGAAACCCAGCTCCACCCACCAGAACACCCACACAAGCTTCCCTAACCAAGAAACCTTGACAAGCCACCCGTACAACCCCACCCACAGCAAGGAAACTCCACAAACTGCAAGGATACAGAAAGACCCCAAACACAGCAATATAAACAGGATGAAGAGACTGGAATACCCAGCAGGTAAAGGAACAGGATAAATGCCCACCAAACCAAACAAAAGAGGAAGAGATAGAGAATCTACCTGATAAAGAATTTTGAATAATGATAGTGAAAATGATCTAAAATCTTGAAATCAAAATGGAATAACAGATAATAGCCTGGAGACAAGGACTGAGAAGATGCAAGAAAGGTTTAACAAGGACCTAGAAGAAATAAAAAAGAGTCAGTATATAATGAATAATGCAATAAATGAGATCAAAAACACTCTGGAGGGAACAAATAGTAGAATAACAGAGGCAGAAGATAGGATTAGTGAAGTAGAAGATAGAATAGTAGAAATAAATGAATCAGAGAGGAAAAAGAAAAACTAATTAAAAGAAATGAGGACAATCTCAGAGACCTCCAGGACCATGTTAAACGCCCCAACATTCGAATCATAGGAGTCCTAGTAAAAGAAGACAAAAAGAAAGACGATGAGAAAACACTTGAGGAGATAATAGTTGAAAATTTCCCTAAAATGCGGAAGGAAATAATCACCCAAGCCCAAGAAACCCAGAGAGTCCCAAACAGGATAAACCCAAGGCAAAACACCCCAAGACACATATTAATCAAATTAACAAAGATCAAACACAAAGAACAAATATTAAAAGCAGCAAGGGAAAAACAACAAAAAAAACACAAGGGGATTCCCATAAGGATAACAGCTGATCTTTTAATAGAAACTCTGCAGGCCAGGAGGGAATGGCAGGACATACTTAAAGTGATGAAAGAAAATAACCTACAGCCCAGATTACTGTACCCAGCAAGGGTCTCATTCAAATATGAAGGGGAAATCAAAAGCTTTCCAGACAAGCAAAAGCTGAGAGAATTCAGCACCACCAAACCAGCTCTCCAACAAATGCTAAAGGATATTGTCTAGACAGGAAACACAACAAGGGTGTGTAAACGCGAACCCAAAACAATAAAGTAAATGGCAACAGGATCATACTTATCAATAATTACCTTAAACGTAAATGGGTTGGAATGCCCCAACCAAAAGACAAAGACTGGCTGAACGGATATAAAAACAAGACCCCTATATATGTTGTCTACAAGAGACCCACCTCAAAACAGGGGACACTTACAGACTGAAAGTGAAGGGCTGTAAAAAGATATCCCACGCAAATAGAGACCAAAAGAAAGCAGGAGTAGCAATACTCAGATCAAATAGCCTTTAAAACAAAGGCTGTGAAAAGAGACAAAGAAGGACACTACATACTGATCAAAGGATCAATCCAAGAAGAAGATATAACAATTATAAATATATATGCACCCAACATAGGAGCACCGCAATATGTAAGACAAATGCTAACAAGCATGAAAGGGGCAATTAACAATAACACAATAATGGTGGGAGACTTAAATACCCCACTCACACCTATGGACAGATCAACTAAACAGAAAATTAACAAGGAAACACAAACTTTAAATGATACAATAGACCAGTTAGACCTAATTGATATCTATAGGACTCTTCACCCCAAAACAATGAATTTCACCTTTTTCTCAAGCGCACATGGAACCTTCTCCAGGATAGATCACATCCTGGGCCATAAATCTAGCCTTGGTAAATTTTTTAAAAAAATGAAATTATTCCAAGCATCTTTTCTGACCACAATGCAATGAGATTAGATCTCAATTATAGGAGAAAAACTATTTTAAATTGCAACATATGGAGGCTGAACAACACGCTGCTGAATAACCAGCAAATCACAGAAGAAATCAAAATATGCATAGAAACGAATGAAAATGAAAACACAACAACCCAAAACCTGTGGGACACTGGAAAAGCAGTGCTAAGGGGAAGGATCATAGCAATACAGGCATACCTCAAGAAACAAGAAAAAAGTCAAATAAATAACCTAACTCTACACCTAAAGCAACTAGAAAAGGAAGAAATTAAGAACCCCAGGGTTAGTAGAAGGAAAGAAATCTTTAAAATTAGGGCAGAAATAAATGCAAAAGAAAAGAGACCATAGGAAGAATCAACAAAGCCAAAAGCTGGTTCTTTGAAAGGATAAATAAAATTGATAAACCATTAGCCAGACTCATCAAGAAACAAAGGGAGAAAAATCAAATCAATAAAATTAGAAATGAAAATGGAGAGATCACGACAAACAACACAGAAATACAAAGGATCACAAGAGACTACTATCAGCAATTATATGCCAATAAAATGGACAACGTGGAAGAAATGGACAAATTCTAGAAAAGTACAACTTTCCAAAACTGAACCAGGAAGAAATAGAAAATCTTAACAGACCCATCACAAGCACAGAAATTGAAATTGTAATCAGAAATCTTCCAGCAAACAAAAGCCCAGGTCCAGACGGCTTCACAGCCGAATTCTACCAAAAATTTAGAGAAGAGCTAACACCTATCCTACTCAAACTCTTCCAGAAAATTGCAGAGGAAGGTAAACTTCCAAACTCATTCTATGAGGCCACCATCACCCTAATACCAAAATCTGACAAAGATGGCACAAAAAGAAAACTACAGGCCAATATCACTGATGAACATAGATGCAAAAATCCTTAAAAAAATTCTAGCAATCAGAATCCAGCAACACATTAAAAAGATCATACACCATGACCAAGTGGGCTTTATCCCAGGGATGCAAGGATTCTTCAATATCCAGAAATCAATCAGTGTAATACACCACATTAACAAATTGAAAAATAAAAGCCATATGATTATCTCAATAGATGCAAAGTCTTTGACAAAATTCAACATCCATTTATGATAAAAACTCTCCAGAAAGCAGGAAGAGAAGGAACAAACCTCAACATAATAAAAGCTATATATGACAAACCCACAACAAATACCATCCTCAATGGTGAAAAATTGAAACATTTCCCTAAAGTCAGGAACAAGACAAGGGTGCCCACTCTCACCACTACTATTCAACATAGTTTTGGAAGTTTTGGCCACAGCAATCAGAGCAGAAAAATAAATAAAAGGAATCCAAACTGGAAAAGAAGAAGTAAAACTCTCACTGTTTGCAGATGACATGATCCTCTACATAGAAAACCCTAAAGACTCCACCAGAAAATTACTAGAGCTAATCAATGAATATAGAAAAGTTGCAGGATGTAAAATCAACACACAGAAATCCCTTGCATTCCTATACACTAATAATGAGAAAATAAAAAGAGAAATTAAGGAAACAATTCCATTCACCATTGCAATGAAAAGAATAAAATACTTAGGAATATATCTACCTAAAGAAACTAAACACCTATTTATAGAAAACTATAAAACACTGGTGAAAGAAATCAAAGAGGACACTAATAGATGGAGAAATATACCATGTTCATGCATCAGAAGAATCAATATAGTGAAAATGAGTATACTACCCAAAGCAATCTATAGATTCAATGCAATCCCTATCTAGCTGCCAATGGTATTTTTCACAGAGCTAGAACAAATAATTTCAGAATTTATATGGACATACAAAAAATCTCAAATAGCCAAAGCAATCTTGAGAAAGAAGAATGGAACTGGAGGAATCAACCTGCCTGACTCCAGGCCCTATTACAAAAGCCACAGTCATCAAGACAGTATGGTACTGGCACAAAGACAGAAATATAGGTCAATGGAACAAAATAGAAAGCCCAGAGATAAATCCATGCACCTATGGACACCTTATCTTTGACAAAGGAGGCAAGAATATACAATGGAGAAAAGACAATCTCTTTAACAAGTGATGCTGAAAAAAACTGGCCACCCACTTGTAAAAGAACGAAACTAGAACACTTTCTAACACCATATACAAAAATAAACTCAAAATGGTTTAAAGATCTAAACGTAAAACCAGAAACTATAAAAATCCTAGAGGAAAATATTGACAGAACACTCTCCGACATAAATCACAGCAGGATCCTCTATGACCCATCTCCTAGAATATTGGAAATAAAACCAAAAATAAACAAATAGGACCTAATTAAAATTAAAAGCTTCTGCACAACAAAGGAAACTATAAGCAAGGTGAAAAGACAGCCTTCTGAATGGGAGAAAAAAATAGCAAATGAAACAACTGACAAACAACTAATCTCAAAAATATATAAGCAACTTATGCAGCTCAACTCCAGAAAAATAAATGATCCAATCAAAAAAATGGGCCAAAGAACTAAATAGACATTTCTCCAAAGAAGACATACGGATGGCTAACAAACACATGAAAAGATGTTCAACATCACTCGTTGTCAGAGAAATGCAAATCAAAACCACAATGATGTACCATTTCACACCAGTCAGAATGGCTGCGATCCAAAAGTCTACAGAGCAATAAATGCTGGAGAGGGTGTGGAGAAAAGGGAACCCTCTTATATTGTTGGTGGGAATGCAAACTAGTACAGCCACTATGGAGAACAGTGTGGAGATTCATTAAAAAACTGGAAATAGAACTGCCTTATGACCCAGCAATCCCACTGCTCGGCATACACACCAAGGAAACCAGAATTGAAAGAGACACTTGTACCCCAATGTTCACTGCAGCACTGTTTATAATAGCCAGGACATGGAAGCAACCTAGATGTCCATCAGCAGATGAATGGATAAGAAAGCTGTGGTACATATACACAATGGAGTACTACTCAGCCATTAAAAAGAATACATTTGAATCAGCTCTAATGAGGTAGATGAAACTGGAGCCTATTATACAGAGTGAAGTAAGCCAGAAAGAAAAACACCAATACAGTATACTAACGCATATATATGGAATTTAGAAAGATGGTAACAATAACCCTGTATGCAAGACAGCAAAAGAGACACAGATGTATAGAATAGTCTTTTGGACTCTATGGGAGAGGGCGAGGGTGGGATGATTTAGGAGAATGGCATTGAAACATGTATAATATCATATATGAAACAAAAATAAAATAAAATAAAAGCAACTGGTGTATACGTCAATTAAAAAAATATTTTTAATAAAATTTTTTCAGATTCAACTATTAATCTTACAGGTCTATGGTTTCTTTGTTATTTGTTTATCACTTTCTTAATCATTTTTCTTCTTACTAGAAACATTTGCTCAGAGAAGGTCTGTAGACAGTCAACTCTCAAGTCTTTGCAAGTCAGTGATTTAAATTTTATTCTGTCTTTCAACTCTAATGCTAGCTGGACTCAGCATAAAATTGTACTTCTCTGAAGCCATTCTCTTTCCTGTGGTTGAAAACCAATGAATTCTCCTAAATGGCTTACTCTGATCTCTTCTGCTTTTTCTTAGTAGTAGTAGTAATGTTACTCTCTCAGTCATGTCTGACTCCCTTTTTTTCCCCTTAGATTTCAGTTTAACAAGTATCTGTTGAGTCACTACTATGTGCTGAGTACATCTCTAGGTGCTATGGATATAGGGTGAGTCAGTGTGCTGAGTTCACTCCCCACCTTTGGGCCTATATGTCCTGTGCTTCCCCCAATTACTGGGCAAGGGGCACCCTTCTCAAGCAGAGCCAATGCTTAGGTTGGTCAACATGGTGTGACCAACATATCAGCATGGTGTGGCCTGATATTAAACCCCAAAACCCAAAAAAACAGCAACAAAACTGAGCTGAGATTCAGTTTTCATCCTTATGCATTTGAATAGGGACAGGCCCAAAGAATGAAGCTATAAAAATACAGCTGCCAGCTCTTGGCCATCTGCCCACCAAGGGCAGAGCTCAGGGCATCTGGTGCCTCTGATAAACGCCCTGACCCAGCTCTGACTAACCACATCTTTCTCACTATCACTTTCTGAGCGATGACATTTGGGAGAGAAAAGACTAGCTTCTCAGCAAAGCAATTCCCTGAAGAAAGAAAACAGCTCTGGGGGAATGGCAGTGGGGCTGGGGGTAGGGAGTGGGGGGCACTTTTTCCAAAATACACATTCTGGGTCTTTGCCTCCAGAGAATGAGATGCAACCTCTTGGGGATGGGGGCTGAGAAGGAACAAATACACATGTTTTTTAAAAATTGTTTCAGAAAATTTATCATCTATTTTGTATGTATGACCACTCTGCCACCTCAGAGTTGACAACCAGTGATGCTGTCTAACCGTGTTATTTTATAGATGGAGGAATCCGGACCCAGAGAGAAAATGTGATCGATTGTCTAAGGGCACACAGTTAACTAACAGTGGAACCAGAATGAGATGCAAGACAGTCTCCCAGACCAGTGTTTCTTCTCACATTCCCTATAATTCAACTTTAACACTTTTGACGATCACCGTCATCACCAGCAGCAGCAGCTCTTCCCCAAACATTCTACTGGCCCCTTTACATTAAACTATCTCTCAAAGTTGCAATAATCCTACTCCTACAATACAAGGTGAGTATTATCTCTGTTTCTCACTCCCAGTCCATGTTTCCAACCTTTACATATTATGTACCCTGACACTCGGGATCTGTCATCAACAAGTACCCTGTATCTTTCATTGTTTTTTGTAAGGTCCCTTCATATCTTGCCCTAATGGAAATTTGGCTGTCCCCTGCAAATACCACCTCATCCACAGCCTCTTAAGTGGAGATCATTCTGGTCTCACCCCCATTCTCACTTCTAAGTGTGGGGATGTAGGGGAGACAATATCCCAGGGGGCTCAAGGATGGGGGAGGTGTCCTGTTGTACTTGCAATTCAATTATCTTCCTTCCTCCTTCAAAACCCCCAGGTCCTCTGAAATTCACACCAGACTTTATGACCTGCCATCTGGACTTGCTACTGTTATCTCCCAAACTACTGTCCTTTTTTTTTCCCAGTAATAATTTGTTTTGAAGTATGATTGCTATACAATGTTGCATTAGTTTCTGCTGTACAACAAAGTGAAATAGCTATAAATACACATATATCCCCCTCCTTCTTAGGCTCCCCTCCCACCCCTCCAGCATCCCACTCCTATAGGTCAGCACAGAGCACCGAGCTGAGCTCCCTGTACTTTAGAGCAGGTTCCCATTAGCTATCTATTTTACACATGGTAGTGTATATATGTCAGTCCTACTCTCCCAACTCATACCACTCTCCACCCCATTCCTGGCACCATTCTTGGTGACTTAACAACCCTATAGAATAGTGACCCATCCGATACTTTGCCTTCTGAGACCCATGACCCCTCACCTCTAACAATCTTTAATCCCTATGCCATCTGACCCACACTCTCATGCTTGTGTCCCAAACTCGGTCATCACCATTCTCTGATATCAATCCACTCACCCTACCACCCACCTTTAAACATATATATATATTCCCCTTATATTCTCACTTTCCTCCTTGTTCTACTTAATTCCAAGACTTACCATTATAACTACTGCTTTTGGAATTCTCTTATTTTTCCTGCCTTTCTCTTTTCATCAAATTCATCTGGCAAGAGCCTATTCCAGATTAAATCCATAGCCATATATTTTGTGATTACACTGAGATACTCAAAGCTGTGGTAGAAAATACAGAGGAGTTGGGGTTCACCTTGAACACACACACTCAAATAGGACCCCAGCTTATCTGGCAGTTTTGTGCTACTTCCCCAATGTTCCCATGTTTCCACTCTGTGAAAGGACTGTTCCACACCTTTCCCTCCCTCTTACAAACTTACACATAGCTGTCTTAGCTCCAGTTCCCCTAAAAGTGGTGCCTGAGACACGGGCTTCCCTGAAGGTAGTTTATATGGGATGTGACCTTAGGGGTCCAGACACTGGTCCTGAGAAGTGACACAGAAGAGCAGGAAAGGCGAAGACCCATGACCGAGTTGACTGCCCCCACGGACAACAGAAGATTCATCCCGTGGGACTGTCCATAGAGCCTGATGGGAAGCAGCTCAGACTTCTCTGCTCAGGGGATGAAAGGGATAAGTATTTACCCACAGGCTCCTGTCTTCCGTTGGCCACGGGTGGCTCCCAGCACTAACTGCCCTGCTACTGCTGCTGCTAAGTCGCTTCAGTCGTGTCCGACACTGTGTGACCCCTTGACGGCAGCCCACCAGACTCCCCCGTCCCTGGGATTCTCCAGGCAAGAACACTGGAGTGGGCTGCCATTTCCTTCTCCAATGCATGAAAGTGAAAAGTGAAAGGGAAGTCTCTCAGTCATGTCTGACTCTTCGCGACCCCATGGACTGCAACCTACCAGGCTCCTCCGTCCATGGGATTTGCCAGGCAAGAGTACTGGAGTGGGGTGCCATTGCCACCTCTAGTTATCCCTGGTGAGCACCCAGTGAACTTTACATTCACACAGCTGCCCCAGGAAGCCCTGGGTCAGGACACAGTCACCCTACCATGGATCTGAGCTGTGCTGAAGCCTGAACAGAAATGGTTCCTGAAACAGTCAGCCAGGTAGCGAATGAAGCTGAGGGGATTTGAACAAAGGCACAGGAATGTCCCCTGTACCTCTCGTATCGGTCAGGGACCCTCTAAGTCCAACTGAGTCTTTATTCAATTCTGTGACCTTTGACAGACCTTTAATGCAAGAGGGTGAGTGAAACAAGTGCTGGTCCCCTGCCCCAGCTGATCTCAAGGCCATGACTGATACTCATCATCTGTTTCTCTCATCCATTTTCCATTTTCTTCATGCTCGGGCTGCACTTAGCTGTTGTAAGTTGATGGCTTTAGGCCATGACAAACACCTTTATCCCCCATGAGGTCTCATCCTCAATGTTTTGCTCTTACCAGGTCATGACTGCTGAGTTGCCTGTTCAGAATAGCTGTTGGGTAAGAAAGCACTGAAAGTCACTTCCATAGATGCCCTGGCTTCAGACACACACCTCCTGCCCTCCCTGGCCGGTAAGCTGCAGTCAAGCCTCATGGCAACGATGCCCTAGAGTGGCACAAGAAGTGTGAGAGCATCAGCCTGGGGCAAAACCTAAGAGAGGAGGAGGTGACTCTCATGAAGGTGGCTGGGGCAGGAGCAACCAGCTGGAGGGACCCCAAATCTGGAGATACCTGGAGAACACAGCCATCACCACCAAGACAAGTGATCAGGTCTGACCTCTCGAGTCCTCAGAACCCATCAGAAGCAGATGGTGTGGATTTCAAGAGCATCCACAAGGAGACAGGACAGGGCAGTCCCAGTTCCCCAGTCCCCTCTTCTGCCCGTCAGGCTCCCCACTGACCTTGCTTGTACTGGTGCCTCACAAGTCCTACCTGAGCCAGCAGCCTAGGCTCCTCACGCTCATTCTTGAACTGTTTGCTGGCCCCACATCATTGTCCTTGCAGAGAGAGGCCAGGATGACTTCCCGAGCAGCTCCAGTAGCCCCTAGGCAGTAAGAGGAAGGGCCAGTGTCCAGCGTGAGCTTCCCCGCTCAGGCCCCAGGGTCTTCCACACTTTTCCAGAGGCAGAAGAGCACAGCCTTGGGATGCAGGCTCAGGGCGTGACTGCTGCCTGGGGTCTGGGCTCTGCCACTACCTGGCAGTGAGACCACAAGATACTAGCTTCTCTGTTACCGACCTGGGCCCTTGGACTCTTCAATCAATAGAAATTTATAACAGGCAGGCATACCTCTACTGGGGTCCATGGGGCAGCATGAGGGAATGACAACAAGGAATAGGTATCCTTGCTTGCTCCTGGTGAGGAGCTGCTTAGGTCCCTAGATAAAGTAACATGGGCCAGGTCCCTGGGTGGGGCAGGAGGTGGCTAGCTTGGATAGTCTGCCCACCCCTGTGGTGGTGCTGTGTGCTGGGATCATGTGCAGTACCCTGCTTTTGCTTCAGGCACCTAAGAAACAGCAATTGGTTTGTGGCCTTTTTGTCTCCTATTGCTCATAATTGCCCCAGCTGCACATGAGTCCCTTATAGTTTCTTTAGTCTCTCATAGAGTCCCTTGGACTGCAAGGAGATCAAACAAGTCAATCCTAAAGGAAATGAACCCTGAAAATTCATTGGAAGGACTGATGCTGAAACTGAAGCTCCAATAATTTGGCCACTTGCTGCAAAGAGCCGACTCAGTGGAAAAGACCCTGATCCTGGGAAAGGTTGAAGGCAAGAGGAGAAACAGGTGGCAGAGAATGAGATGATTGGATGGCATCACTGACCCAATGGACATGAGTTTGAGCAAACTCCGGGAGATACTAAAGGACAGGGAAGCCTGGCAAGCAGCAGTCCATGGGGTTGCAAAGAGTTGGATGCTACTTAGTTAATAAACAACTCGTTTCTTTGTATGCTGCTCCTGGAGAAGACTTTGTCCAGGTGCAAGCAATTTGGTGGTGGGTCCCAGCCTGTCTCTGCCTCAGTTTCCTACTCAATAAAACAGGATGGTGATGATGATGACGATACTACTTCCTCCTAGGTTTGTATGGAAGAAATGAAGTAATATGTGTGAAGTCTTTAGAGAGGTATGTTTTTAAGCATTTCATTTACTCTTCAGAAAAGTGTGATTTGTCACATTTTACAGATGGGAACTGATATTCCAAAATGAACAGGCACTTGAAAACCAAATTATGTGACTCTGAGACCCTTGCTCTTTTTGGCCTCTCAAAGTCAGAGACACAGATGAGCAGGCAGGTGAATGGGCTGAGAGCGGCCCCCGCTGTGGCTGGACTGGCCCTGGGTCCCTGCCAGGAACGAGGATTCCAAGTGCTTCTGCTTTACCTTTACTTCTATCGGGCGTCCTGTAACAAGACCTGGGTCAGGAGCCAAAATTCCTGCTGCAGAACCAGATGCCCAACTGCAAACCAGATGAAAGCAGGAACAGAGACACAAGTGATCTTCTCCCTTTTCTTCTCCCCTCCTGGCAAGCAAAGCCTCGTGGTACCCTGGCCACCTACCCAGAAGCCCTGGAAAGAACGATGGGCTACCTTTGGGGGTTCTGCTGAAGTCGGAGTTGCCATTCAGTTTCAGGATCATGTCAAAGTCCTTTACTTGGCCTTCTCAGGGTCCCGTTTCTGGACAGAACCTAGATAGAAGGATGGAGGTTGTGGGATTTCTGCTCTGTGCAAGGGCTTCAACCAACCACATTCTGCACGCTCTCAGATCTTGTTTTTCTCCTGAGTTTACTTTTTGCAGCCCTGTGCCAAGCAGTCAATTAACAACCCTGCTTCTGCTCCCTCCCCAGCCAAATGGGTACCAGATGCACCTCAGACAAAGTGGGGAAGAGAAACTTTACTCAGACAAATCAGCAGAGAAAACACAATTAGACAAAGCAAACAGAGCTGAAGAGGCAGCCGGCAAGCCAAGTGCCCTAGAGCCCAGCTGCAACACATTTCCAAGAGTGCCTTGAAATCAACCTCTCCTAATGAGGGCCACTGCCCAGTGAAGGGAGGCTGTGACCACAGCAACTCCAGACAGCGGCCTGACGGGGGCAGGGCAAGTGGGAAGAGGTGAGTTTGCTTGTTTCCACCTTCGAGTCTCCAGGAAGGAGACTCCAGGAAGCAGCCTGTGGCTGCTGTAAAACATGAGCGCTCGCTGCCAAGAAGCGACCAGAAAATGGACCCAGCTCTTTCCATATCTTGCAATCTAGACCTCCAGCTACAGCCAGGAGTTGCACTCACTGGAACAGAGAAGGAAATGGCCAGGTTTGCAATAATTATTTCTCTGGGGGCCTGCTCACATCACAGAGCTGGAAATAGCAGCTGCCTCCCTGAGCAGGGCAGGAGGCTCCTGAGTGCCTGCTTGGAGCATCAAGCAGGTTTGGAGGAGCTTCCACCGAAAGCCAAGCCCTGGAGCCCCCAGTTACATGGCCCCGCTACTCCCTGGGAGCCCCTGCTGCAGGTAGGATTCCTTTTCCTTCCACCAACATCACAGATACTAGAGTGAGACCTGAAGAGCCACCTCTTAACCTCACAGAGGAGGACACTGCCAGAAGAGGGTGCCTGGAGCACAGTCCTTAGGATGAGACAGATCTAAGCTCAAATCCCAGTTCTACCACTTATAAGAAGCTGTGCAACCTTGAGCAAGTTGCTGAACCTCTCTAGGCTTATTTTCTCATTTGTGAACTGGAGATGTACACCTTAACTAGCTGGGAAGATTAAATGAGGTAAGTGCATATATGATGCTAAACAGACCCCTGGCACATAGCTGGGGCTCCATCAATGGCAGCAGGTTTGCACTGAGCTTTTAGAAGGATTTAAACACCTATTTAAACAAGGAGGCAGGAGAGGAGTGAATATGAAGAATAAATCTGTAGCTGCAAGATGTGAGATGAAAAAGCTACAGTTGAAAAAACACAGGGAAATGTTGATAGAACTACGTCATCCGCACCCTCTTATAAAGAGAGGAACAGAGCTCTGCTAGCTTATTAGCAGGGAAAGTGTTCTATTTAAAAAAAAAAAGAAAAAGAAAAGAAAATCCACCCACAGGAGAATCAACTGTGTCGCATCCACAGAGCAGACAGGATCACCCAGCTGTGGTTCTTCACCACCTCCAAAGCCTTGCCCAATCCCCAAGCTGGCTTCCCACCCTTTCTCAAGCCTCTGATTCACAAGGACTGCTTTCCTCTTTCCTGTTTACTCTCCCTTCATTACACAGATGATGCCCCATGGAAGTGGTGGATCCCACCTGGAAAGGAAGTGTCCCACAGAAGGCTCAGTCTCAGGAGCTGATCGTGACACCCCCAAAATCTGGCTGACATCCATGTTGGGGCTATGGGAGGTGACAACTCCTGTCCATGTCTGACACCCGCCACGTCCCTTGAGTATGGCCAGCATCGTCTGTGAACCATTCCTCTGTGTGGACCGGAGCTACAGAACTCAAGCACTCACAGTGAGAGATAGAGGGGGTCACATTGCTGAAATCAAGGTGAACCAGGTCAAGTGCTATCACTTGTATTGGAGGATTTAACAGTCTGACAATGAACCTTGATCCGAAGATTTTGCTTTTTCTAGGCACCTACATGGCCCTATGGTGGTCCCACTATAGGGAATGAATGGGTTGGCTGCTTGCCAGAAAAACACCAGGAGATGCTGCTGCTGCTGCTAAGTTGCTTCAGTCGTGTCCGACTCTGTGCAACCCCATAGATGGCAGCCCACGAGGCTCCCCCATCCTTGGGGTTCTCTAGGCAAGAACACTGGAGTGGGTTGCCATTTCCTTCTCCAATGTGTGAAAGGGAAGTCTCTCTTAGCGACCCCATGGACTGCAATCTACCAGGCTTCTCCGTCCATGGGATTTTCCAGGCAACAGTACTGGAGTGGGGTGCCATTGCCTTTTCTGCACCAGGAGAAGAGTCAACAGAAACTGAGAGCCAGAGACTAGCCCCTGAATGGCAGAAAGGCAGCAGGGAGCTGAGTCTTCGTCCTCTGTGCTCTAGGACAACATCACTGGTATTGTTCTGAATGGTAGGTGGTCAGGGGCTCTTCTCCACCCAGAAGGCTTAGAGGGGCAGACAGGGTACCAGTTTTGGAATCAGCAGGCCCAAGTTTGAACTTGAGGCCAACATCTTCTGTGTGGCCTCAGGAACAGGACTTAGTCTCTTTGGCTTCAGGTCCTCATGGTGCTCAACTTTCTGCAGAGAGTTAAGTACCATGACATGTATACAGAGCCTGGCTCAGGGAAGAGTGAATTCCCTTCCCCTTGGTTTGAGCTCACAGATAGGATCTGGCCAGACTTACTGTGCTGTCCTTTCATTCCTCAAGACCCCTAACTCAAGCACTGTCCCTGATCACTCCCTTACCCTCCCACCCAACATATGCAGCCGCTGCTTCTGCCCACAATTGCCTCTGCCTGGCTCCTCGGTCTCCACAGCAATGAGCTGTACAAACCATGCTCCAGTGGGAGCCTGATAGCTTTTCTCCTCTTCATCCCATCCTGAATCACCCAAAGGCAACTACTCAGAAATTAAGAACAAAATATCATCTCTGGCCAGCAGCAAAATGGTCAGAGCAAGAACATTTTTCTGCAAGAAACTGAACAGGGTAGTATAAAGGAATAGCAGTCCATCTGTTAGGGATCAAACTGCTCTGAGACCCAATTTGGACTTCATATCTCCCAGACAGGGGCTTGAGTTCAGGGGGAAAGAAAAACTGTCAGGATAAATCTGCTTGGAAATATAAAGTTGACTTTTCTGATGAACAATAGCCCAGAAGCTCTGTCTTCCTTGTTTTCTCTTTTTGCATGTTCATCCCTGAGGCCAAAAGGGAAGTCACATCCTACCATGTAGAAAAGAGTCCTGCACTGGGCAGACCCTGAAAAGGACTCCCAGGTCCTAAACCACTTTGGCTTCTAATACCTACATCACTCACAGTCACAGTTGTATTTGAGACTGGCACATCCTTCTAAATCCTTAGGGTACCCCAGTGCTTAAGGCAGAACTTTACCAGACCTCTTGTAAAGCCTGCCACCAGTTTCATAACAACTGCTGATTAAGATAAGCTCTGTGACAGCAGGGAACAATCCTCTCTTGTCCAGGACCATGTGTCCAGTATCTGCCCCAGTGCCTGGGACCTCAGAGGTGCTCAGTGAATCCCTGTGAGACTGAACTCGTCTGGGTGGCTGTGGATTTAGTTGTGACACAGACAGTTCTGGGAAGAGATATCACAGGTAGACATTTTCAGCTCTGCTCCATGGGGCTTCAAATCCAGAATGATGTCCAGAAGGCATGTAGAGGTAGGGAACTGAAAAAAATGTCAGCGGAAGAGGAAAAGATCTCAACTATCAGAGTGTTTACTTGTTTAGAACAAGGAGAAATACTTGAAAGCACTACATGAAAGGAGAAACTCTTCATTTTGTTCAGTTGCTCAGTTGTGTCCAATTCTTGGAGACCTCATAAACAGCAGCACACCAGGCTTCTCTGTCCTTCACCATCACCCAGATTTCGCTCAAACTCTTGTCCATTGAGTCGATGATGCCATCCAACCATCCCATCCTCTCACCCCCCTTCTCCTCCTGCCTTCAGTCTTTCCCAGCATCACAGTCTTTTCCAATGAGTTGGGTTTTTGCATCAAGTGGCCAAAGTATTGGAACTTCAGCTTCAGTACCAGTCCTTCCAATGAATCTTCAGGGTTGATTTCCTTTAGGATTGACTAGTTTGATCTCCTTGCTGTCATAGCTTTATAAAAATAAATAATAATGCTTTCCACAATGGATTTTAGATTCTTTCCATGCACACACACAAAAAGAAAGGATGATCTCGAATTTTAGAATTTCCAGGTGAGTTACTCATCAACCTAGTCTATCCCAGCCCTTCTAATCCAGTTGCTAAGAACAAAGACTAGCGGCCTGTCCCTTCCATACAGCCAGGATGTTGCCCACCACCATCCAGCATGGCAGCATATTGGGACCTGCCAATCCCACTGGTGAGGGAAGCCAGTTCCTGCTCTTGGAAAAGCCAAGCCCAGAGGCTTAAGTGCAGTCTCCCTTCCTGATGCCAGGCATGCAGCCAGTTTCCCAACTGGCCCTCCACTCTGGCTGCTGATCAGGACTTTAATTCTTTGCTGATCCCAAGTTAGCTAGCTGGGGTTCCTACCTCTTACTAAGAGTTTCTTGTACTAGGACTTGTGCTTGACAACGTGTATTGTTGTCAAATATCAATATTTATGAGGAGTGGGTGTTACAAGGAAATTCTCCCCAGCTAAAACCATGTGGAAGGTGAAGTGTCTGTTCTTAAAAGCTATGAAATAATGCCACCCTAACTTGGCAGGGGGAGGCAGCATGTGATGAGGGGAGAAACACAAGCTACAAAGCCAAGGTGTGAATACCATGTCTCAGCAATAAACTCTACAAGAAAAGTCTCTATCAAATCCCCGATGGGAAACACACCTACAGAGTGAGTGGCTGCCATTAAGGGAGCCTGGGGCTAACCTGAGACTGATGTTATATACTAATTCCCATCTAGGGCAACATTCTCTAAACATACCTGACTCTTCCTAACAACCACAGCATAAATTAGTGCTAATTTTAGCCCCTAAGAGTCAACATGGATATCCAGCAAATTTTAGTAACTAAAAATTCATAGGTATAAATTAATGCTTTCTGACTAACATCAACTGTTCCTCTTATGTTTTTCTGTGTATCATCTCAGAAAACCCTTTATTTTAAAAATCGAGTTCTCTCATTTCTCCGTAACTACCCATAGGTAACTTGTGGCCTCGGTACTGGGAGTTCTGTGTAAAATTCAAAGGCTTCTTTAGGCTTTACCCCATGAAATGTAGGTGGCAAACAAAAAGAAGAAGAAGATTAAGAAAAAACACCACCACCAACAAAACCCAGAAAAATGAGTTTTGAAGCAACTCCAGTCAGTAGTTCAACTGCTTTGATCCCCTCCTTATCAGTGGTGTGTGCGTAGTCATATCCAACTCTTTGTGACCCCATGGACTAGAGCCCACCAGTCTCCTCTGTCCATGGAATTTTCCAGGCAAGAATACTGGTATGGGTTGCCATTTTCTTCTGTAGGAGAACTTCCCAACCCAGGAATTGAGCCTGAGTCTTTGCAGTTCCTGCATTAGCAGGTAAATTCTTTACCACGGTGCCACCTGGGAAGCCCATATGAAATGTAGGTGGCAAAACAAAACAAAATGAAAAATCCGCACCACCACCAGCAACCCAAAAAATGGGCCTTGAAGCAACTCATCAATTGCTATTCAGTTGCTTTGATTCCCTCTGGATCAGTGAGTGTCACCTGCCTCCACTCCCTGGCTTCTGATCTGTTTATCCAGCTCAGCTTTAATAGCCTCACCTCACCCTTAGACACAGCTCTCTTGCTTGCCCTGCTGCTTCCCTCTGATTTGGCAGAACACTTAGGACTTCAACTGGCTGTGGCAAAAAAGATAAATCTTTGGAACAGAAGGGAAAGAGAGGGATGAAGCTGACCCTCAGGGCTAATGGAACAAAGGACTTGAATACTTCCAAGTGTTTCCTTCTCCAATCCCCTCTCTGATCCCCTCTGGTGTCCAGCTCATTTTCTAAGATCAGCTTCCTTCACATGGTTGAAAATAGGCCATCAGCCACTCCCATAGTTCACATCTTTTTATCCAAGAGGAATTAAGCTCATTCTATAGCACCAATTTAAAGAAAAGAAAACCCTGGGGAAGACTTGTGAATGACTTGGTTTAGTGCTATGGTTCGAACATTTATGTCCCCGCCCTCAAATTCATATGTTGAAATCTGAATCAGCAAAGGTGATGGTATTCCTAGGTGGGATGGCTGGGAGGTGCTTAAGTCATGAGGTAGGAACCATCAGGAATGGCATTGTACTTTATACAAGAGGCTCCAGAGAGATTCCCTAGCCCCTACCCTCTTGTGAGGATACATCAAGAAGTCCACAGCTTGGAAGAAGCTGCTCATTCAACCACACTGGCACTCAAATCTGCTACCCTCCAGAACTGGGAGAAATGCATTCCTACTGTTTATAAGCTGCCCATCTGTGGTGTTTTCTTACACATGCCCAAACAGACTAAGACATTCAGATTATGTGCCCATCTCCATGACTGCTGGGTATTATGATTGAAAGTAACATAGATGCAGCATAGGATAAGGTTCCCAAAGGGAAGTGTTATACCAAGATGGAAGGAAGAGTGATTACAGGCAAAAAGAAAAAAAATGATGTCCGCTATACCTTCCTTGATGACAATCTGTTATCTCTCTCTAAATATACTTCGCAAGACTGGTGGGGCTCCAAGTGTACCTCAGACAATTTTCATGCACCCACCCTTCCCTTGCTGACAGATGACATTCTCACCATACTGTCTCAACTCACAAGAAGGATATCTTACATAGGCAGAACATTCTTTGACGTAAGTTGTGGCAACAGGTTTGGTTTGGTGTTTGTTTTTTTTTTTTTGATCTGTCTCCTAAAGCAAAGAAAATAAAAGCAGAAATAAACAAATGAGACCTAACTAAATGTAAAAGCTTTTGCACAGGAAAAGAAACCATAGACAAAATGAAGAGACAACCTACTGAGTGGGAGAAAATATTTGCAAATGATATGACCAATAAGGGGTTAATACCCAAAATATACAAACACCTCATACAATTCAACAGCAACAAAACAAAACAGCCTGATTTAAAAGTGGGCAGAAGACCCAAACAGACATTTCTCCAAAAAAGAAATGCAGATAATCAACAAGCACATGAAAAGATGACCAACATCGATAATCATCAGGGAAAGGTAAGTCAAAACCACAATGAGATACCATCTCATACCTGTCAGAATGGTATATCATCAAAAAGCATACAAATACGTATGAGGAGTGGAGCAAAGAGAACCCTTGTGGCTCAGCTGGTAAAGAATCTTCCTGCAATGCAGGAGAACTGGGTTCGATCCCTGGGTTGGGAAGATCCCTTGGAGAAGGGAAAGGATATCCACTCCAGTATTCTGGCCTAGAGAATTCCATGGACTGTAATAGTCCATGGGCTCGCAAAGACTTGGACACGACTGAGTGACTTTCACTTTTGACTTTCACTTTGTATACTGTTGGTGGGACTGTAGATTGGTGCACCCACTATGGAAAACAGCATGAAGTTTTCTCAAAACACTAACATTAGAACCGCCATATGATCCAGCAATTCTACCCCTAGATATGTGTTCAAACAAAACAAAACCATCAATTTTAAAAAATACACACACCCCAATGTTCACTGCAGCATTATTTACAATAGCCAAGATATGGAAGCAACCTAAATGTCTATCAAGAGATGAATAGTCCCAACAAGAACCTGTTGTATAGCACAGGGAACTCTGCTCAATATTCTGTAATAACCTTTGGGAAAAGAATTTTTGAAAAAGAATAGATACATGTATATGTATAACTGAATCATTTTGCCATACACCTGAAACTAAGAAAACATTGTGAATCAAATATACTTCAACATAAAATGAAAAAATTTAAAGTAAAACACTTTTTAAGAGAGCTGAATGTATAAAGAAGATATGTATACACAATGGAACACTAGTCAACCATGGAAAGGAATGAAATTTTGCCACTTGCAGCAACATGAATGGACTTGCAAGGCACTGTTGCTGCTAAGTCACTTCAGTCGTGTCCGACTCTGTGCGACCCTAGAGACGGCAGTCCACCAGGCTCCCCCGTCCCTGGGATTCTCCAGGCAAGAACACTGGAGTGGGTTGCCATTTCCTTCTCCAATGCATGAAAGTGAAAAGTGAAAGTGAAGTCGCTCAGTTGTGTCTAACTCCTAGCGACCCCATGGACCGCAGCCTACCAGGCTCCTCCATTCATGGGATTTGCCAGGCAAGAGTACTGGAGTGGGGTGCCATTGCCTTCTCCTGGAGGGCATTCGGCTAAGTGAAATGAATCAGACAAAAGACAAATACTATATGATGTCACTCATTATGTAAAGTCTTAAAATACAACGACTGTAGTGAATATAACAAAAAAGAAGCAGACTCACAGAGAGAGAGAACAAATCAGTGGCCACCAGTGGTAAAAGGGAAAGGAGGGAGGGCTAACAGAGGGTTAGGGGATTAGGAGATACAAGTTCTTCTGTATAAAATAAGCTACAAAGCTCCTTCAAGAGAGGATTTTTGTTTGCTCTTGCTCATCATCAGTCTGGAACCACCTGAATCCAAGTTCAGGGCTTTATGGTTTTTTTGGATTATCCAGATGATGTTAAATCAACCTTAGAAGAAAAGAAACAGAAAGAGAAGGGAGGTGGAGGCAGGGCAAGAAAGGAAGGAAGAATGGGAGAGAGAGATGGAGGGAGGGAGGAAGAAAGAAAAGAAAACAAGAGAAGGCAGGAAACAAAAAAAGAAACTGAATAGAGAATTACTTTTAGTACACCCTTACTCTGAGGATAAAGCCAATCAAGACACCAGCCTAACAGGTCTACATAAGAATGAGCATCACCAATGCAATGGACATGAACTTGGGCAAACTTCAGGAGACGGTGGAGACAGGGAGGCCTGGCATGCTGCCGTCCATGAGGTCACAGAGTCGGACATGACTGGGTGACTGAACAACAATGATAAGAATGAGAGTCAGATCCCCTATCTTGAACTTCAAAACTTTGGTTCTCACCTCCCTTCCCCTTGTCGCGTGCAGTCATCAAAATTATAGCTCAGTTAGCAGTTGTTTCCTAACATATCAGCAAATGTTCTCTGAATCAAAGTTGCTTTGAGTGAGCCACTTTACTTCTTCCAAGATTTTGGCTTGGTAATTCCTCCCTATCTAACTAGCTCCTTCGGGCTTTAAAATTGTGATTTTCATATTTTATCTGGAGTTTTTGTTTTCCCAGTAGAAAAGCTGATTTAAATTTCCTAGCTTGCCATTTCAGGAGTTATTATCTTATCTGTTAATAAAAAATACAAGATCAGAAAATACAGAAAAGAAAATAATCTGAAATAACACTATCAGAGATATCAGCACTAAAATTGTAGTAAACATCTTTTCAGAATTCTATGCATACAAACATATTCTACATAAACATTCTACATAAATATAAATCCTGTATTACTAACTAGTCTGTAACTTTTGCTCAACATGATAATTTTCTATGTTAATATAGACAGATATTATCTATGTTTGCATAATAATATCTAACATTTATTGTGTACTTAGTATATATATAGGCTTTCAATATTCATTCATTCAATCTCTGTCATACTTTCTGAAATGGGTTTTACAGGTTATGAAGCTTATTTTGGAGAGTTTAAAAACTTTTTAAATACTAGGAAACTCAGGCACAGAGATATTAAATGATGTAATCAAAATCATACTAGTAGTGAAAGTGGTAGTTGCTCAGTTGTGTCCAACTCTTTGCGACCCCATGGACTTCAGCATGCCAGGCCTCCTGTCCATCACCAACTCCTGGAGTTTGCTCAAATTCATGTCCATCAAGTTGGTGATCCCATCCAACCATCTCATCCTCTGTCGTCCCCTTCTCCTGTCTTCGATCTTTCTCAGCATCAGGGTCTTTTCCAATGAGTCAGTTCTTGGAATCAGGTGGCCAAAGTATTGGAGCTTCAGCATCAGTCCTTCCAATGAATATTCAGGACTGATTTCCTTTAGGACTGACTGGTTTGATCTCTTTGCAGTCCAAGGGACTCTCATGAGTCTTCTCCAATACCACAGTTCACAAGCATCAATTCTTTAGCATTTAGCTTTCTTTGCAGTCCAACTCTAACATCCATAACTTCCACTGTATGGATGCATTTGATTTATTAAACCAAGCTCCTACCAATGGATAATTAAATATTCACAGGGTGTTTTTACTATTACATAAAAATAGCTTTTAAAAATCTATTGCCCTACATCTTTTTTTAATTTAAATTTATTATTTTTAGTTGGAGGGTAGTTGCTTCACAATATTGTGTTGGTTTCTGTCATATAGCAACATCAGTCAGCCATAGGTATATATCTTCCCTCCTTCTTTAAACCTCCCTCCCACCTCTCACTCCATCCCACACCTCTAGGTTGTCACGGAGCACTGGGTTGAGCTCCCTGTGTGATACAGCAACCCCCAGTGGTTCTCTGTTTCACATGTGGTAATGTATGTTTCAATGCTACTCTCTCAGTTCGCTCCACCCCTCTCCTTCCTTCCCGTGTCCACAAGTCTGTTCTTTATGTCAGCGTCTCCACTGCTGCCCTGTAGATAGGTTCATCAGTACCATCTTTCTAGATTCCATATATATGCATTAATATACAATATTTTTTCTGACTTACTTCTTTTGTATAATAGGCTCTAGGTTCATACGCCTCATCAGAACTGAGTCAAATGCATTCCTTGCCATACATCTTTATGTACTTGTTTGTTTATGTCCTCAGAGAAAATTCCTACAAAGAGAATTACCATTTCAAAGATATATACATTTAAAATTTTAAATTTTGGTACATACTGCCAAACTGCGTTCCATAAAGGTTTACCAATTCACAGTCCCTCCACCAGTTTACAAAATGGCCTTATTCATTGGCATCCCTTTTAGCACTGAGTTTTGTCAATATTTTCCTTCTTTGATTATTATTTGCATTTCTTTTCAAATGGCGCTATTGAACTCTTACTGCCTAGTGAGCTATCTGGATTCCCTTTGCCGATTTCTTCTATTCAGCCTTGGCTTTGTCCTGCTTTTTCTTTACATCCCATGAAAAATTTGTTTGTCCCATGGAAAATTCAACTTTTTGGTTAGGTTTCCTTTCAGGACAGAAAGCTATATTTCAGGATGCAGGGTTATTCAGAGTCTCTCCTAAACTGCATTTTCTGATTAGGATGCCGCTACCTGAGTGACTAAGATGCTAATTTCGGAGCTCTTTATGCTATGGAATCTGCTCACTTCACTTCCTTTCTCTTCTTTCTGGTCAATGAGCCTGAGTGATTGGCAGTATCTCAGCAGTTTTTTCCCACACCCATACACTCTTCTGTTTACAGTGCAAAGCTTTAGAGATTGCCGATTAAAGCTGTTACACCATTAAAGGTGACTAGTGCAGTCCATCTGTTGGGTTGCACCCTGCTGGCCTGCAAGCCCTGTGCCTGCCAAGCCTCAAGACCCAAGAAAGAGCCTGGAGTCAGCAACAGAGACATCAATGGTTTAACTGATGAGGGGCGCTCACATGTCTGAAACAACATCCTAGAACAACACCCCACTCTGTGCAGCAAATGGTAGGCAGGATATGGCAGTGGTCTTGCTACCAGGGGCAGAGGGAAGTTACCAACCATAGGGGGATGTCAGGTTGTTACCAGGGAAACCAGCAGAGGAGTGTGCACTTCACCACCTCTTTAACAAACTATCAGATAGAGTGGAGATGTTGTGATCAAAGATTAGAACAGTCACTAGCTAGGGCCAGCGTGTAGACATTTCCTGATTAGGCTCAATGGTTTAGAGGGAAAGTCAGCCATGTGAGTAGGTGTAGGTGAAGCAGGAACTGGTCAGCAGAGGATGTACAGAGAGCAAGAGAACAGCCATCTTGGGTGACCTGATCATACACCATCTAAGAGATATGCTGCAATCAAAGAACTTCAGCTTAGCAACCAAGACAGAATTTTCAAGGTAGCCCACTCAACTTCCTTCTTTCCCTCCTCACACATTTATCATTTCTTGAGCACTACAAAGACAATATACATTTCAAAACATAAATTCTTAAAATTCCATTTTCTCTCTTCTACTTCTCTTATATATTTCATATTCTCCCTACCTTGTATTTCTCTTCCAGAATTCCTCCCAACACCTTGCCCCTGCTTTCCCCCAAATCTGCATCTCTAAAGCCTAAAGAATGCCTCTAAAAATGACAGAGACTGCACTGGAGAGCAAGGAAAAGGAGAGAACTGAGCGGAGGAAACGGAAAAACCAGATTCCTCTTTTAGAGGAAATGGAAATGCTGGGAAATGGGGAAAAATTACATGCAAATAATTTTTGTCCTACCAAAAACACAAGTGCAGTGTTTAAATGTGTATCCAAGCACTTTCTGGTCCTGTCTTTCTGATATGCTGATGGGCAGGAATGACAGCTGTGGGGGTGCATTCTCAGAACAATGAAGCGATCAGGTGAGATTTCCCGCCTTGGGGAAGAGCTCTCTAGGGGTCGCTGGTACAGGGAACTGATGCTGAGGAAACAGACAAAGATATTAGCGATCTAGGAAAGGGGTCTCCCAAATTCCTGAGCTCATCGTGCTCTCAGCCATGCTCTCTGGAACACTAGATCGTATTTAGATATTTAGAGAGGGGAAGGGAGGAGGAAGAGAAAGAAACCATAAACAGTTAAATAATTTTCCTTATTGTAGGATCACTCAGATACTTGAATATTAATTACATGTCTCTAGGAGGAAGAGACCATGAAATACAGCTTAATGTTTCTTTAATTTATGTGATCACAGAACACTTCTCTTTCTAGAACCCCTACTTTCTACAACACAGTTTGGGGAGAGGGAATATATTTGTATCTTTGTTTTCATTTTTATAGATGTTTTGTAGTGCCACACATTTTATTTAGTAACAGTATATAGAGTGTACAATAGGACACAAGGTATTACTTTATATTTAAGATACTGTAAAACATTAAATATGTTCAAATTTAAATTTAATGTTTAAATTTAGAAAAATTAAGTTTTTCTAAATACTCCTTTAAGTTGATGGAAAAATAATACATGCTCATCATAGAAGATTTGTAGAGCACAGGTAATTACCAAGAAGATACTGAAAATCATATCAAGGTGAGACTAAAATTCCATAATATTGTTATCATCCAGAGATAATTCTTTTAATATACTGCCGATCTTTTCCCTGTATGTGTATGTGTATGAGTATGTGTATATGTATAGAAGCATGTAAACGTAAACACATAGCTTTTCAGAAAAATTAGGGTCACCTTGTGTGAAACTGTTTTTCTATTTATGATGTTTTGACTGTGCTATTAAAATTTTGCAAAACTTTATTTTAAATGGTTATTCTTTCAGTTGTATGACTAGACCAAATTTATTTCACTATTTCCATATCACTGAACATCTAGGTTATTTCTAATTTTTCACTATTACAAATAACACCATGATGAGCACCTTATATATAAATCTTTATTTTCATCTCTGCTTATTTTCTCAAGATAGATACCAAAAAGTGTAACTGCTCTATTACAGAGGAAGAACTACTTAATTATTTTGATTAAGATTACCAAGTTGCTTTTCATAGGGACTATTCCAACTCAGTATCATCAACAGTATATAAAATAGCCTGTCCATTGAAACATGTATACTATCATGTAAGAAATGAAGCGCCAGTCTATGTTCAATACAGGATACAGGATGCTTGGGGCTGGTGCACGGGATGATCCAGGGAGATGATATGGGGTGGGAGGTGGGAGGGGGCTTCGGCATTGGGAGATCGTGGACACCTGTGGCTGATTCATGTCAATGTATGGCAAAACAAATACAGTACTGTAATGTAGAATAAAGTATTAAAAAAATAAATAAAATGCTTCATAGATTTTCAAAAAAAAATAAAATAAAATAGCCTGTCTCACAGGATATCAGTAAGCATTTTTATAGCACTGAAACTTAAATTTTAGTTATTTATTAAATAAGAAATACTGTGAATTTTACAAAATTTAAAATTTTACAAAGTTTAACATTTCTTTAAACACAGTGAAATTTCCCTTCCACTCCATCCTCCAGGCAAGTCCTCCCCAGAGGATACTGATGCGTCTTGTGAACAGGACTTTGGACTTCTCTCTCAAAATCTTGCTTATTTCAGTTAACAATATTGCAGGGATCTCACTTCATGTTAGGACATAAAGGATGATCTCATCTATGTTAACAGTTTCTTTACTTTTCATTGTATAAAATGTACTACATTTTTAAAAAACAATTCTCTATTGACAGGCATATGTGCTAATACCAAAAAAAAGTATGATTTCACAAGTGTTCAAAAATAACCAGGCCAGGACTTCCCTGGTGGTGAAGTGCATGGGAATTTGTCTTCCCATGCAGGGACCACATGTTCAATACCCAGTCCAGGAAGAGTCCACATGCCCATGGGCTTAGAGCAACTAAGCCCAAGCACCACAAGGACCAAGTCTGCATTCTAGAGCCCAAGAGCCACAACTACTGACGCCCACAGACCCAAGAGCCTCACACCAAAACTACTGAAGCCCTTGTGCCCAGAGCTCGTGCTGTGTATCAAAGGAAGCTACCGCAATAAGAAGCCCCTGCACTGCAAAGAAGAGAAGCCCCCACTCACTACAACCAGAGAGCCTGCACACAGCAATGAAGACCCGGTACAACGAAAAAATAAATAATTTTAAGAAACTAGGCCGTGTATCTAGAAGTAGAATTCTTGCTTTAAAAACTGTGCAGTTAATAACTTTGCTGCATTTAAATAAAATGTTTTCTGGAGACTGTGCTATGTATATTTAAAACAACAGTAGTAGGGGTTTCCCTGGGGGTCCAGGGCTAAGACTCCTAGCTCCCAATGCAGGAGGCCCGGGTTTGATCCCTGGCCAGGGAACCAGATCCCACATAGGGTAACTAAGAGTTCACATGCCACAACTAAGACACGGCACAGCCAAATTAAAAGAAAACAAAACATCAGTATGAGAGAGCCTGTTTGCCTCCACTCTTACCTGGTAGTGTGTTGGTAAATGATTAACAGACTTTCATGGAAGGAAAAACTCGATTTGTAGCATATGCCAATTTCCATGATATAAACATTACTTTCGTCATGGCTGATTTTAAGCTGTCAACATGAATGTCAACATGAATAGGAGGAGCTGGGAAGAGACATCCATTATAAGCTCTTACATTGTCCTCACCCACACAGCATGTTAGCAAACATTTCAATCTTCATCATCTGATGGTGAAAGTTAATATTGTGCATAACACTGAGTATACTTTTATGTGTTTAAGAACATTTCTTTTTCTAGGAGCTATTTGTCTTTTATTTTTCTATTGAGTTAGGGTCCTTTTCTTATTTGTAGAAGCACTTTATATATAATGACTATCAGTTTCTTGTATGGTAGGAGTAGCAAATATTTTCCTTGGTCTATGTACAGTTATTTCTGCTTTATTGATTATGCCAAAGCCTTTGACTGTGTGGATCACAATCAACTGTGGAAAATTCTGAAAAGAGATGGGAATACTAGACCACCTAACCTGCCTCTTGAGAAACCTGCATGCAGGTCAGGAGGTAACAGTTAGAACTGGACATGGAATAGACTGGTTCCAAATAGGAAAAGGAGTATGTCAAGGCTGTATATTGTCACCCTGCTTATTTAACTTATATGCAGAGTACATCATGAGAAACACTGGCCTGGAAGAAACACAAGCTGGAATCAAGATTGCCGGGAAAAATATCAATAACCTCAGATATGCAGATGACACCACCCTTATGGCAGAAAGTGAAGAGGAACTAAAAAGCCTCTTGATGAAAGTGAAAGAGGAGAGTGAAAAAGTTGGCTTAAAGCTCAACATTCAGAAAATGAAGATCATGGCATCTGGTCCCATCACTTCATGGGAAATAGATGGGGAAACAGTGGAAACAGTGTCAGACTTTATTTTTGGGGGCTCCAAAATTACTGCAGATGGTGACTGCAGCCATGAAATTAAAAGACGCTTACTCCTTGGAAGAAAAGTATGACCAACCTGGATAGCATGTTGAAAAGCAGAGACATTACTTTGCCAAAAAGGTCCATCTAGTCAAGGCTATGGTTTTTCCAGTAGTCATGTATGGATGTGAGAGTTGGACTGTGAAGAAAGCGGAGCACCGAAGAATTAATGCTTTTGAACTGTGGTGTTGGAGAAGACTCTTGAGAGTCCCTTGGACTGCAAGGAGATCCAACCAATCCATTCTGAAGAAGATCAGCCCTGGCATTTCTTTGGAAGGACTGATGCTGAAGCTGAAACTCCAATACTTTGGCCACCTCATGCGATGAGTTGACTCATTGGAAAAGACCCTGATGCTGGGAGGGATTGGGGGCAGGAGGAGAAGGGGACAACAGAGGATGAGATGGCTGGATGGCATCACTGACTCGATGGACGTGAGTCTGAGTGAACTCCGGGAGTTGGTGATGGACAGGGAGGCCTGGCGTGCTGTGATTCATGGGGTCGCAAACAGTTGGATACGACTGAGTGACTGAACTGAACTGGACGTACAGTTGAATTTACTTATAATGTTTCTGCTGTGAAGAAATGTTTACTTTCCTATAGTTATTATATTTATCATTATTTTCTTTAAACTCCATGAGTTGCATCAACATACTTAAGTTTTCTCTATCCTAAGATTAAAAATATAATAAAACATATGATTTCTTCTCATAATTTTATAATTTTATTTTTTTACACATAAAATCACTGAAACCTTTTCTGTTTCATTTTGGATGGCACATTATCTACATATCCATTAGGTCAAGTTGACTGATAGTATTATTCAGATCTCCTATATACTGAATTTCATTTGTCTATTAGTTTTATTAACTGAAATCTTCAGCTCTATCTGTGTTTTTTCCTTTTTGGTTCTATCAATTTTTGCTTCATTTTTTTTTTAAAGGTGATTAGGTACATATACATATAAGACTGTTATTTCTTGTGTTGAATCCTTGATCTTAATATAATAGCCTTCTTCATTCCTGGAATGGTACTTGTCCTGAGGCCCACTTTATCTTATGTTAATATAGGCACTCTAACTTTCTTGTCATTCATGTTTATATGGGATATCTTTTCACTTTTTACTTTTAACCTATCTCTGTCTTTATATTGAAAGTGTGTTTCTTCTAAACCGTTACCAAGTTGGTTCTTATTTATTTTATAATCTGTTTTATTTAATTTCAGTGCTTAGACCACTTATATTTAATGCCGTTATCAACATAGCTGGGTTTATATCTACAATATACCTGTTTGATTTCTGTTTGTCACTTTTATTCTTTTGTTTCTTTGTCTTTTTTCCCCTGCCTTCTTTAGGATTAATTGAATAATTTTAGTATATGCTCTAAGGTTTACCATATATATCTCCAACTCACATAATATTGTACAAATCTGTATATGGCAAAAGACTCTTACAACATAGTCCTTCCGTCTCCCTCTTCCTAGCCTTTGTTCTAATACATTTCACTACTACATATATTATAAGCCTCAAAACCTACCGTTACTATTTTTGTTTTGCATAATTATATTTACAAGACAGGAAAAATTAGAAAATGTATTTCTTTTATATCAACTCACATTATTTACCATTTCCAGTGTTCTTCATGAATTTGTGTGTGTGATTTCAAATTTGAACCAGAAACCATTTCACTTCAGTTTGAAAAACTTCCTTTAACAGTGCTTCTACCAGAGCAGACCTGGTAGCAATGAATTTTCTTAGTTTTTATTTGTCTGAAATTCTGTATTTTACCCTTCATCTTTTAATGATGTTTTCATTAGGTTTAGAATTCTAGGTTGACAGTTCTCTCCCTCACTTTAAAGATATCACTTGGGGACTGGAAAAAGATGGCGGAGGAATAGGATGGGGAGAACACTTTCTCCCTCTCTACCTCATCAAAAGAACATTTCAACGCTGAGCAAATTCCACAAAATAACTTCTGACTGCTGGCAGAGGACATCAGGCATCCAGCAAAGCAGATCATTGGCTGCAAAGCCAGGTAGGAAATACTTTGTTTTATTTTAAAGAACGAAGTTATAGACAAAGGAGGTAGGAGGGGAATCCCGGCACGGGAAGGGAATCCCGTCCCAGGAAGAGACTCCTAAAGAGAGGGTTCCCTAAAATTGGGGAACTTTCTCACAGCTGTGCATGGGGCGAGCCCTGGAAGCACAGAGGGCAACATAACAGGAAGGAAGAATAAATAAATAATTAAAACCAACAGGTTACGAATTCAACAGTATAACCCCCAGCGGACAAGCAGCGCAAACGCCTGTGTCCGACAGCAGTGGGGGTTGGACAGGGAGGAGCGCGCCCGCGACAGCGCTTTCTAAGAATTGGGCTGCGGGAGACGTAGGCTGCAGGGCTTTTCTCGAGAATCGGGCGTAACAGGGCCAGAATCGGGTCCCCGTGTGGATAGAACGATTTATCCCAGACCAACAAACCAGACTGGGGGGTAACTAACACGCGAAACACTCGAACATAAGACACTGACAGGCCCGCGCACAGAACAAAGAATGGATCAGAAATAGCCGGCTGCAGACCATCCCCCACCAGCGATGGGCAGCCAGAGCCTTAAGTGGGGGAAGAGGGCAGTCGCAGCTCAAGAGAGACATTACCTACCAAATTGCAAGCAAGCTTCTTTATTGAGACTTCTGCAACAATAGTCCGCGCCAAACTCCCTACCACTTGCACTCGGAACCAAACCCAGCACCCGGAGGGGACTTCCTGAGCGCCAATCCTGAGCGGCTTAAACCGGGAATTGCATGAAACATAGGGCAGGCCACACAGTTATCCCGCGGATTAGGAAGGGGCAAGCTCAGTGCAGAGCTCATCACCACCCTCCTTGTGGCAAGACAGAAATCAGACACGGAAGAGACCAGCAAACAGAGGAAGTCAAACAGAGGGAACTGCCTTGGTAGTGACCCCACACAGCCCTCAACGACAGAGAAAGCACCAGATATGCCGTTCCTACTTTTATGATCAAAAAAAAAAAAAATTTTTTTGGGGGATGATGTGGAAGCGTGATTTTTTTTTCTTTTTAAGAATTTTGTTTTCTTTCTTTAAAAATTATTTTTTTCCTTTTTAAATTTGTTTATCCTTCTCTTTTTCATCCTTTTTTCCCTAAACTTCCTTAAATTTTTAAGTATTCTATATTTCTAGTTATTATTTTTAGAACCTAATATTACTTAAAAAAAAAAAAAAAACCCTATCGTTTAAGCAAATGCCGTATATAGTCTTATTGGTGAAGGAAGTTGTCTTTTAATAATTCTGGAGTCTTTTATTATATTTTACTTTTTTTTCTTTTTTCTTTTTCTCTTTTTTTTTTAAATTTCTCTCTACTTCTTCATCTTCTCTTCAATAATCTATCTTTGAAAATCCAATTTATACTCCAGATTTTTAATCTTGGCATTTTGGTATTTGTTGCCAATTTTGTACTTTTAAAAACCTAATCCTCAGTACCCAGTTTTACATGAGTGCAAGACTACTGGCTTGACCACTCTCTCCACCTCTGGAATCTCCCTTTTCACCACCAGGTGGCTTTTGTCTCCTCCCTCCCCCTCCCCCTCTCTACCCAACCCTATGAACCTCTGTGCATTCCAGAAGGAGGAGAACTCTAAGGGAACTGGTCACTGACCGGATCTGTATCCCTCCTTCCCATCTCCCTCTTTTATCCTCCTGTCCATCTCTATCTACTTCCTTCCTCTCCTCTTCCATGTATAACTCTGTGACCACCTCTGAGCGGTCCAGACTTCGGAGCACACACAAGAAAGTGGTTACGGGCTAACTTGCTTTTCCCTCTTATGATTCCACCTCATCCCATTCCACTCACCTCTATCTACTCCCTCCCTCTTCTCTCCTCCAAGTAACTCACCGATCCTCTAGGGACGACCCTCAAGGTGGAGAAACCTATCATCATTAACCTAGATGTTTTAACATTAGTGCTGAATAGACGGAGAAATCATGAGCCTATTCTAAAAATAAATCTGAAAACCAGAATCAGGAGGCATAATTCCAAATCCTGAGATCATCAAAGAATTCCTGAATACAGGGTACATTATCCAATTAGAGCTCATCAAACGCCTTCATACCTATACTAAAATTGAGCACTGCCCAAGGGCCAACAAGCTCCAGAGCAAGACATACCACGCAAATTCTCCAGCAACACAAGAACAAGCCCCTGAGCTTCAATACACAGGCAACTCAAAATACTCCAAAACCACTGACGTCGCATAACCCATTACTTCACACGTCACAGCACTCCAGAGAGAGGAAATCCAGATCCACCCACCAGAACTCCAACATAAGCCTCCCTGATCAAGAAACTTTGACAAGCCACTGATATAACCCCAAACACAGAGAGGAAACTATATAATAAAGAGAACTCCACAAATTCCCAGAATATAGAAAAGCCACCCCAAATGCAGCAATATAACCAGGATGAAGAGACAGAGGAATACCCAGCAGGTAAAGGAACAGGAGACATGTCCACCAAACCAAACAAAAGAGGAAGAGATAGGAAATCTACCTGAGAAAGAATTCCGAATACTGATAGTGAAAATGATCCAAAATCTTGAAATCAAAGTGGAATCACAGATAAATAGCCTGGGGTCAAGGATTGAGAAGATGCAAGAAAGGTTTAACAAGGACCTAGAAGAAATAAAAAGAGTCAACATATAATGAATAATGCAATAAATGAGATCAGAAACACTCTGGAGGCTACAAATAGTAGAATATCGGAGGCAGAAGATAGGATTAGTGAAATAGAAGATAGAATGGTAGAAATAAATGAATCAGCGAGGGAAAAAGAAAGGCGAATTAAAAGAAATGAGGACAACCTCAGAGACCTCCAAGACAATATGAAACGCTCCAACATTCGAATTATAGGAGTCCCAGAAGAAGAAGACAAAAAGAAAGACCATGAGAAAATACTTGAGGAGATAATAGTTGAAAACTTCCTAAAATAGGGAAGGAAATAATCACCCAAGTCCAAGAAACCCAGAGAGTGCCAAACAGGATAAACCCAAGGCGAAACACCCCAAGACATATTTTAATCAAACTAACAAAGACCAAACACAAAGAACAAATATTAAAAGCAGCAAGGGAAAAACAACAAATAACACACAAGGGGATCCCCATAAGAATAACTGCAGATCTTTCAATAGAAACTCTTCAGGCCAGGAGGGAATGGCAAGACATACTTAAAGTGATGAAAGATAATAACCTGCAGCCAAGACTACTGTACCCAGCAAGGATCTCATTCAAATATGAAGGAGAAATCAAAAGCTTTCCAGACAAGCAAAAGCTGAGAGAATTCAGCACCACCAAACCAGCTCTCCAACAAATACTAAAGGATAGACTTTAGAAAGGAAACACAAAAAGGACGTATAAACCCGAACCCAAAACAATAAAGTAAATGGCAACAGGAGCATACTTATCAATAATTACCTTAAATGTAAATGGGTTGAATGCCCCAACCAAAAGGCAAAGACTGGCTGAATGGATACAAAAACAAGATCCCTATATATGCTGCTTACAAGAGACCCACCTCAAAACAACGGACACATACAGACTAAAAGTGAAGGGCTGGAAAAAGATATTCCATGCAAATAAAGACCAAAAGAAAGCAGGAGTAGCAATACTCATATCCGATAAAATAGACTTTAAAACAAAGGCTGTGAAAGGGGACAAAGAAGGCCACTACATAATGATTAAAGGGTCGATCCAAGAAGAAGATATAACAATTATAAATATATATGCACCCAACATAGGAGCACCACAATATGTAAGACAAATGCTAACAAGCATGAAAGGGGAAATTAATAATAACACAATAATAGTGGGAGACTTTAACACCCCACTCACACCTATGGACAGATCAACTAAACAGAAAATTAACAAAGAAACGCAAACGTTAAATGATACAATAGACCAGTTAGACCTAATTGATATCTACAGGACATTTCACCCCAAAACAATGAATTTCACCTTTTACTCAAGTGCACACGGAACCTTCTCCAGAATAGATCACATTCTGGGTCATAAATCTAACCTTGATAAATTCAAAAAAATGAAATTATTCCAAGCATCTTCTCTGACCATAATGCACTAAGGTTAGATCTCAATTATAGGAGAAAAACTATTAAAAATTCCAACATTTGGAGGCTGAACAACACCCTACTGAATAATCAACAAATCACAGAAGAAATCAAAAAGAAATCAAAATATGCATCGAAACAAATGAAAATGAAAACACAACTACACAGAATCTTTGGGACACTATAAAAGCAGTCCTAAGAGGAAAGTTCATAGCAATACAGGCATACCTCAAGAAACAAGAAAAAGTCAAATAAATAACCTAACTCTACACCTAAAGCAACTAGAAAAGGAAGAAATAGAGAACCCCAGAGTTAGTAGAAGGAAAGAAATCCTAAAAATTAGGGCAGAAATAAATGCAAAAGAAACAAAAGAGACCATAGCAAAAATCAACAAAGCAAAAAGCTGGTTCTTTGAAAGGATAAATAAAATTGACAAACCATTAGCCAGACTCATCAAGAAACAAAGAGAAAAAAATCAAATCAACAAAATTAGAAATGAAAATGGAGAGATCACGACAGACAACTCAGAAATACAAAGAATCATAAGAGACTACTATCAGCAATTATATGCCAATAAAATGGACAACTTGGAAGAAATGGACAAATTCTTAGAAAAGTACAATTTTCCAAAACTGAACCAGGAAGAAATAGAAAATCTTAACAGACCCATCACAAGCACGGAAATTGAAACTGTAATCAGAAATCTTCCAGCAAACAAAAGCCCAGGTCCAGACGGCTTCACAGCTGAATTCTACCAAAAATTCCGAGAAGAGCTAACACCTATCTTACTGAAACTATTCCAGAAAATTGCAGAGGAAGGTAAACTTCCAAACTCATTCTATGAGGCCTCCATCACCCTAATACCAAAACCTGACAAAGACACCACAAAAAAAGAAAACTACAGGCCAATATCACTGATGAACATAGATGCAAAAATCCTCAACAAAATCCTAGCAGTCAGAATCCAGCAACACATTAAAAAGATCATACACCATGACCAAGTGGGCTTTATCCCAGGGATGCAAGGATTCTTCAATATTCGCAAGTCAATCAATGTAATTCATCACATTAACAAACTGAGAAATAAAAATCATATGATTATCTCAATAGATGCAGAAAAAGCCTTTGACAAAATTCAGCATCCATTTATGATAAAAACTCTCCAGAAAGCAGGACTGGAAGGAACATACCTCAACATAATAAAAGCTATATATGACAAACCCACAGCTCACATTATCCTCAATGGCGAAAAATTGAAACCATTTCCCCTAAAGTCAGGAACAAGACAAGGGTGTCCACTTTCACCACTACTCTTCAACATCGTACTGGAAGTTTTGGCCACAGCAATCAGAGCAGAAAAAGAAATACAAGGAATCCAAATTGGAAAAGAAGAAGTAAAACTCTCACTGTTTGCAGATGACATGATCCTCTACATAGGAAATTCTAAAGACTCGACCAGAAAACTACTAGAGCTAATCAGTGAATATAGTAAAGTTGCAGGATATAAAATCAACACTCAGAAATCCCTTGCATTCCTATACACTAATAACGAGAAAGTAGAAAAAGAAGTCAAGGAAACAATTCCATTCACCATTGCAACGAAAAGAATAAAATACTTAGGAATATTCCTACCTAAAGAAACTAAAGACCTATATATCGAAAACTATAAAACACTGATGAAAGAAATCAAAGAGGACACTAATAGATGGAGGAATATACCATGCTCATGGCTTGGAAGAATCAATATAGTGAAAATGAGTATACTACCCAAAGCAATCTACAGATTCAATGCAATTCCCATCAAGCTACCAGCAGTATTTTTCTCAGAACTAGATCAAATAATCTCAAGATTTGTATGGAAATACAAAAAACCTCGAATAGCCAAAGCAATCTTGAGAAAGAAAAATGGAACTGGAGGAATCGACTTGCCTGACTTCAGGCTCTACTACAAAGCCACAGTCATTAAGACAGTATGGTACTGGCACAAAGACAGAAATATAGATCAATGGAACAAAATCGAAAGCCCTGAGATTAACCCATATACCTATGGACACCTTATCTTCGACAAAGGAGGCAAGAATATACAATGGAGTAAAGATAGTCTCTTCAACAGGTGGTGCTGGGAAAACTGGTCAACCACTTGTAAAAGAATGAAACTAGACCCCTCTCTAACACCATACACAAAAATAAACTCAAAATGGATTAAAGATCTAAATGTAAGACCAGAAACTATAAAACTCCTAGAGGAGAACATAGGCAAAACACTCTCCAACATAAATCACAGCAGGATCCTCTATGATCCAACTCCCAGTATACTGGAAATAAAAGCAAAGATAAACAAATGGGATCTAATTAAAATTAAAAGCTTCTGCACAACAAAGGAAACTATAAGCAAGGTGAAAAGACAGCCTTCTGAATGGGAGAAAACAATAGCAAATGAAACAACTGACAAACAACTAATCTCAAAGATATATAAGCAACTTATGCAGCTCAACTCCAGAAAAATAAATGATCCAATAAAAAAATGGGCCAAAGAACTAAATAGGCATTTCTCCAAAGAAGACATACGGATGGCTAACAAACACATGAAAAGATGTTCAACATCACTCATTATCAGAGAAATGCAAATCAAGACCACAATGAGGTACCATTTCACACCAGTCAGAATGGCTGCGATCCAAAAGTCTACAAGCAATAAATGCTGGAGAGGGTGTGGAGAAAAGGGAACCCTCTTACACTGCTGGTGGGAATGCAAACTAGTACAGCCATTATGGAAAACAGTGTGGAGATTCCTTAAAAAATTGCAACTAGAACTGCCTTATGACCCAGCAATCCCACTGCTGGGCATACACACTGAGGAAACCAAAAGTGAAAGAGACACATGTACCCCAATGTTCATTGCAGCGCTGTTTATAATAGCCAGGTCATGGAAGCAACCTAGATGTCCATCAGCAGATGAATGGATAAGAAAGCTGTAGTTCATATACACTATGGAATACTACTCAGCCCTTAAAAAGAATAAATTTGACTCAGTTCTAATGAGATGGATGAAATTGGAACCGATTATACAGAGTGAAGTAAGCCAGAAAGAAAAACACCAATACAGTATACTGACACATATATATGGAATTTAGAAGACAGTGATGATGACCCTATATGTGAGACAACAAGAGACACAGAGGTATAGAGTCAACTTTTGGACTCTGAGGGAGAGGGAAAGGGTGGGATGGTATGGGAGAATGGAAATGAAACATGTATACTTTCCTGTAAGAAACGAAACGGTAATCTATGTTCAATGTAGGATGCAGGAGGCATGGGGCTGATGCACAGGATGATTCAAGTAGAGGATGGGGGGTGGGAGGTGGGAGGGGGATTCGGCATTGGGAGATTGTGTTCACCTATGGCTGATTCGTGTCAATGTATGGCAAAACAAATACAGTATTGTAATTTAAAAATAAATAAATTTAATTTAAAAAAAATAAAGATATCACTTGAATGTGTTTTTGAGAAGTCTGCTGTCATATTTTATATCTCCGTGTGTAATGTGAATTTTGATGCTTTTTACCTTCTTTCATTTCTTCTCTAATGGAATTCCTTCTCTAATTATTTATTCCTTCTATAATTTCTTAATTTATCTCTAATGTTCTTCTTTTCTTTATGTTAAATTCAAGCTTTTGACCTATACCATGCTCCTTCTCTTCTAAAAACTTATTTTAACATTTCTTGCAAGACAGGCCCACCAGCAGCAAACTCTGTCAATTTTTGCTTGTCTGAGAAACACTTTATTTCTTCTTTTTGAAGATATTTTCACAGGACACAGAATTCTGAGTTGGTGTTCTATTTCACTCTACACTTTAAATATTTCACTCCATTTTCTTCTTGCTCACATGGTTTCTGAGGAAGAATTGGCTACAATTCTTATCTTTGCACCTTTATAAGTAAAATGTGTTTTTTGCCCCCTCTGCTTTCTTTCAAGATTTTTTCTTTATCTTTTAAATTCTGCAGTTTGAAAATGATTTCCCTAGGTAGAGTATTTTCATTTATTTTTTTGAATGTGTGGATTTAGGGGAGGTTTATTTTGTTTTGCATTTATCCTGCTTGGTGCTCTGTGAACTTTGGTTCTGAGGCTTGGTGTCTGACATTAATTTGGGAGAAATTTTCAATCATTGTTACTTCAAATATTGCTTCTTCTCCTTTCTTTTCTCTTTTGTAGCCATCCCACAGTTTCTGGATATTGTTCTACTTTTTCAGTCATTTTTATCTTTGCCTTCTGGTTTCACCATTTTCTCTCCATACATTCTTAAGTTCAGAGATTTTTTATTTAGCCATGATAGTCTATTAATGAGCCTATGAAAGGCACTGTTCATTCATTCCATTACAGTGTTTTTAAATGTGATCATTTATTTTTTACTCTGAGAATTTCTAGATTTCTGCTTACATTATCCACCTGTTCTTGCATGTGGTCTCCTTTTTCCATGAGAGTCCTTACGATATTAATCATAAGTGATTTTACATTTCCAGTCCACTAATTTCAACATCCCTTCTATATGTCTGAATCTGGTTCTAATGTTGCTTTGTCTCTTCAAACTGTGTTTTTGCCTTTTACATGCCTTGCAATGTTTTGCTGAAAGCCAGACCTGCTGTACTGGACAAAAAAACTTCTGGTAAATAGGCCTTTAATTATGATGTGGTAAAATGTGAGGAGAGAGGAAGCTTTCTCTAGTTCTATGAGTGGGACTCAGTCTTCTAGTGAGCCTGTGACTGTGAACTTCACAAGGGCTTCTCAGTTGTTTTCCTCTCCTAGGGGAACAGGATGGCTAAGAGAAGCCTAGAGTTGGGGATTGTCTTAGGTTGGTTTAGAGGTAATACAGTCCCAATGAGTTAGGCTCTCTGGTGTTGGAGAAGACTTGAGAGTCCCTTGGACTGCAAGGAGATCAAACCAGTTAATCCTAAAGAAAATCAGTCCTGAATAGTCATTGTAAGGACTGATGCTAACGCTAAAGTTTCAATACTTTGGCCACCTGATGCGAACAGCTGACTCTTATTAGAAAAGACCCTGATGCTGGGAAAGACTGAAGGCAGAATGTGAAGGGGATGACAGAGGACGAGATGGCTGGATGACATCACTGACTCAATGGACATGAGTTTGAGCAGACTCCAGCAGATGGTGAAGGAAGAGGCCTGGCATGCTGCAGTCCAGGGGTTAGCAAAGAGTTGGACATGACTGAGCAGCTGAACAACAGCAAAGTTAGTCTCCGGTGAAATATTTTATCTTAAGGGCAACTTCATTAAGGAGAGAGGCATATCTCAAAATGGTTACTTTTCGACTTCTCTTTCCAGAAGCACAAGGGATCTTTCTCCAGTATTCACCATGAGAACCTGGCAGGGCTCCTGGAGGTAAAACTCAACTAGTGTCTGTTTCTTCTGCTTGAGGTTCACTGAGCTTCTTGGATCTGTGGGTTCAACATTTTTGTCAAATTTGAAAAAAATTTGGCCATTTCTTCAAAAAAGATTTTTTTTCCCTGGCAGGTAATTAAGTTACTCTCACATTGGTTTGACCCTTTTGAAGTACTTTTTTAAAGTTCTTTTAAAGCGGGCTTAGAAGAGCCCTTGTTTAGAGCTCTTTTAACCCTCTTCTAAGACTTGGCCCTTTTGAGGTCTCTGCTAAATGTCAATTCAACAAGGTCTCTTTACTCTTGCTGGACATCAGTCAACACTCTTCAGTCCTGTGTGAGCTCTGGGAACTGCTTACTCTACAGTTCCCTTGTAATTATTTTACCTTGGAGGTTGTTCTTGTCTAACTCTGTGGGATGTTTTCCATTTCTCTCCTCTTACATTCATGCTTCCTTTTAATTCTTTGAACCAAACATGCACAGACTGCTAATCAACCGAAGAACCAAGAAACCCCAATGTGTGCTTCTGTAGCAGTTAATCCTTCAGGGACAGACGCAGAAGCAGCTCGACCTATGTTTAACGGGGATAGAAAGAGATACAGAAATGTTGTACTCTGTTCTTGCCCGCAACTTCACATTTCTCTAAGATACAAGGAACCAAAGGCTATTTTTAATAATATTTATGTCTTGAAGATTTAGACCATATTCCTAAAAACACATCATTCAAGGCCATATCTAAGTTGCTTTATATCCAACATCAGTTCTCTTGCCCTTACTCTATGTAAAGCAAGGATTACAAGGTGAAGGGGGTTAGTACTTGAGCTCAACAAGTGGCCCAGCTTTTAAATATAAAATTTTTTAAAATATATAAGTATAAAAAGATTTATATAAAATCTATTGTGAACTCTATGCCTTTATGAAGAGGGCTTAGCTGGGTCAATTCCCATCACTGCATGACAATGAAAATACTTAGGGATAAGAAAACACCACCATCTCCTCTCCTTGCCTCCTATCACTCAGAATAGAAATATTCACAAGAAATATATTATTAGAAAGACCTTTGACCATATCTCCAAATGTCTCGGGTTATCCAGATCTTCTTAGGTCAAGACCAACAGCTACTCTCCTCAGATCTGTGAACAGCTCCCAGTTCAGTTCAGTCGCTCAGTCGTGTCCGACTCTTTGCAACCCCATGAATCGCAGCACGCCAGGCCTCCCTGTCCATCACCAACTCCCAGAGTTCACTCAGACTCACGTCCATCGAGTCCGTGATGCCATCCAGCCATCTCATCCTTGGTCTTCCCCTTCTCCTCCTGTCCCCAATCCCTCCCAGCATCAGAGTCTTTTCCAATGAGTCAACTCTTCGCATGAGGTGGCCAAAGTACTGGAGTTTCAGCTTTAGCATCATTCCTTCCAAAGAAATCCCAGGGTTGATCTCCTTCAGAATGGACTGGTTGGATCTCCTTGCAGTCCAAGGGACTCTCAAGAGTCTCTAGTCAGGGTATATCAGGATTTTGGAAAGAGAATCCACTGCCAGAGAGACCTCAGCAATAATTCTTAGAGCTATTTTGTCTAATAAATGGCACAGAGCCAAATCCTGATCTCCTTTCTGCTGAAGATAGAGAAACTGAGAAAACAGTATTTTATGAAATGAGATAGTGGAAAGGAAATGGATTACACATAATCACTTTAAATGTTGGTATCAGCAGAGCCAGAAAAATCTCCTAGCTAAATCCCATGGTGAAAATCTCCTAATTTTGAAGGGATTAAATCAACTGAATAATTTTGCATAGGCAGATACTGGAAGTATCCATTTTTATAGTTAAACTACTCCAGGGAAAGAAACTTAATTTTTAAGTTTCTGGCAATGAATGCAAGTAGAATTTTGTGTTTTTAAGCTACACAATTGGGACTGTCTCTTCAATACAATTTACATCTCTAAAACTTCTGCATGCCAGTTGTGTAAACATTTTATTCAGAGACAAATTCATAATTTAACTATTACTACCCGGAAACCATTAGATAGTAATCTCCCATTTAACTTATCAAAGAAGGACCCAGGCATGATTGTATCTGGTTGATATAATGATTGCCATAAAAGAGTTCCTTTCCCATTTTCAACACAGAGGCAAAACTCTGAGAATGATATTGATGTTTAGCAGCAGCTAGTGGCCTGTGGGGTCAGTTTCAAGCCATGAGAAGCACAAAACTTTCTCATTTCTCTTGCTTACAGCTTTTTGCCTGTTTGGCTGGAAAGAAAGTTGGCAGACAACACCGGCAGGAAGAGAAACAAAGGCTATCTCACTAAGCATATTACTGAAACTCTTCCCTTAGCAACCGCTAGCAAGGTCCTCAAAAATGCAAAACAAGCTGTGATGAGGAGCTGGGAGCTCTTTCAGGGGCGGAGACTTGGGTTTCATTCTTACCCCTGTATCCTCGGTGCCTAGTGTTCTGCTGGGCAGAACAGAAGCTCAACATGTGTGATGCATGATCAATAGCAGAGCCTCAGGGGCCCTCTCTTTCCTTGCTGAAGTGGTGGGCAAGAAAATGGACCCAGATGGAGCTCACATTTCCTCTTCTCATAGACACGTTTTCCCTCATACACTCGTCCTTTACTTTCCTGGTCAAAATGTGAAGTCTAACTGGTTTCTACCTGTTCTCTTGTCTTGTGGGATATTTCCAAAAGAGGGAACAGCCTGTGATGAGGTAAGGAGACATGAGATTGTATAGAATGTTTAACTATTGTGTCTCTTTCTCTTTTCTTTCCTGTTTCTCCTGTCAAGAGTGAGTGCAGAGGTTAAAGTGAATCATAGTCCTCTCTTAATGGTACATTATTGTAACTGGTCTGTTCGGGTTTCTCTCTGGTTTCATTTACACATTTACTACTTTTTTCTCATAGACTTGCTTTTAGTTTGTGACATACTAAGGCTCCTACTGTAACAGATAACCCCTGTAACAAAATGTCACATAATTTTTTTTTTTTAAGAAAATCACTTGTATAAAGACATCTGAGAGGATTATAGGGGCTAAGATTCTAGGGAAATAAGGAAGAGAAATGAACTGACCTTCTATAGCTTATATTTCTCTGGAGGAATTTGTTGATTTTGGCCAAAGGTCAAGCAACTGATTCAGACTTTACATGAGCAGAATGAGAGAAACAAGAAGAATTTTTGGCAGTCTCACAGGGCTAAGAATCTGAGTGGCCTCAACATACCTCCAGTTTTTTTCCAAAGAGATTTGCCAAATTCTGAAGTGAACCAAAAGGCTAAGCAGGGTTTTAGGGTGGCCTCACAGTGAGGACAAAACAAAGAATAGAGCCCAGAAGCATGAGTCGACAGATGAATGGATAAAGCAGATGTGGTACATGTATATAAATGCAATAGAATACTACTCAGCTGTTAAAAGAACAAAACAATGCCATTTGCAGCAACATGACTGCAGCTAGAGATTGTCATACTGAGTGAAGTCAGAAAGAGAAAGACAAATACTATATGATATCACTTGTCAGTTTGGTTCAGTTCAGTCATTCAGTCGTGTCCAGCTCTTTGTGACATGCCAGGCTTCCCTGTCCATCACTTATATGTGGAATCAAAACATGATACAAATAAACCTATCTATGAAACAGAAGCAAAACCGTGAACATAGAGAGCAGCCTGGTGGCTGCAAGGGAGCAACAGGCGGTGGGGGGAGGGTTGGAGTGGGAGGCTGGGATAAGCAGATGAAGCTTTCATATGTATAGAATGGATAAACAAGGTTCTATTATATAGCAGAAAGAACAATACTCAATATTCTGTAATAAACCATAATGCAAAAGAATGTTTAAAAAGAATATATGTATACATACTTACATAAATGAATCACTTTGCTGTGCAGCAGAAATTAACACACATTGTAAATCAACTATACTTCAGTTTAAAAAGAAAGACACAAACAAAAATAACAAGCCCATCATGCATTATGCCTCCTCATTGATGGACCAGGATATAAGATTCAGCAACTTATCTGGCAGGTACCTGACCACTAACAAGATTCCCATGCATTTAAGGGAGGTAGAAACTACCTGTATTTTCATGGATGTAGCTCTTTCCCACTGGCAGGTCCATCTTTTCAATTTTTCAAGCTGTAAGCAGCCTAGTTGGGGGTTTATACAATTTATTCCAGTGGACGAGTATTTTCTATGCATAGCATGATGTGAAAAAAGTTTGGGAGACACTGAGGTAAATAATGTATGATAATAGTAACACTTGGTAAAAAGTTAACATTTCCTTAAGGCTATATTGAATTTTGCTCTAGCATGCGCTGATTAGGGGAAATTCTTTAGTTCTGGGGGAAAAAAAAAACTGATGCTGGGAAAAACTGAAGGTAGGAAGACAAGGGGACAACAGAAAGCAAGATGGTTGGATGGTATCACTGACTGAATGGATATGAGTTTGAGAAGGCTCCAGGAGATGGTGAAGGACAGGGAAGCCTGGAGTGCTGCAGTCCATGGGGTCTCAAAGAGTTGGACATGGTTGAGCAACTGAACAACGAAGAAACACTTTCTAATTAAACAGTTACAATAATGTAGAAAATGCTTTAATAATAGCTAATCTAATTCCTAAGGCGAGTCTGCTGCTGCTGCTAAGTCACTTCAGTCGTGTCTGACTCTGTGCGACCCCATAGACAGCAGCCCACCAGGCTCCGCTGCCCCTGGGATTGGGATTCTCCAAGCAAGAACACTGGAGTGGGTTGCCATTTCCTTCTCCAATGCATGAAAGTGAAGTCGCCCAGTCGTGTCCGACCTTGTGCCTATTCAGCCACCACAGCCATAAAGATTCAGTGGGGACAGTCACTGATCCTAAAGGAACTGTTAATAGGTTCTAGAAAGTTTATCCCTATAACTGAGAAAGCTTTTAATGATGAAGAATGTCACTTAAGAAGAAAGAAAATCTTAACTGTACTCCTTAAATCCTCTAGTCACACAGCCTTGTGTTTTGGACCCAAAGTGTCCTGACATTTGACTAAAAGGCCAGAGGACAGTGAGAGTCCTTTTATCTCCGAAGTCCCAGAACAGTGTCTAGAACCATGATGTTGTAAGAATCCTTTCCAGTTCCAGTTCCAGTTCAGTCGCTCAGTCGTGTCCAACTCTTTGCGACCCCATGAATCACAGCATGCCAGGCTTCCCTGTCTATCACCAACTCTTGGAGTTTTGCTCAAATTCATGTCCATCAAGTCGGTGATCCCATCCAACCATCTCATCCTCTGTTGTCCCCTTCTCCTCCTGCCCCCAATCCTTCCCAGCATCAGGGTCTTTTCCAATGAGTCAGCTTTTCGCATGAGGTAGCCAAAGTACTGGAGTTTCAGCTTTAGCATCGTTCCTTCAAAGAACACCCAGGGCTGATCTCCTTTAGGATGGATTGGTTGGACTTCCTTGCAGTCTAAGGGATTCTCAGGAGTCTTCTCCAACACCACAGTTCAAAAGCATCAATTCTTCGGCGCTCAGCTTTCTTCACAGTCCAACTCTCACATCCATACATGACCACTGGAAAAACCATAGCCTTGACTAGATGGACCTTTGTTGGCAAAGTAATGTCTCTGCTTTTCAGTGTGCTATCTAGGTTGGTCATAACTTTTCTTCCAAGGAGTAAGCGTCTTTTAATTTCATGGCTGCAATCACCATCTGCAGTGATTTTGGAGCCCCTCAAAATAAAGTCTGACACTGTTTTCACTGTTTCCCCATCTATTTCCCATGAAGTGATGGGACCAGATGCCATGATCTTCATTTTCTGAATGTTGAGCTTTAAGCCAACTTTTTCACTCTTCTCTTTCACTTTCATCAAGAGGCTTTTTAGTTCCTCTTCACTTTCTGCCTTAAGGGTGGTGTCATCTGCATATCTGAGGTTATTGATATTTCTCCCAGCAGTCTTGATTCCAGCTTGTGCTTCTTCCAACCCAGTTTTCTCATGATGTACTGTGCAAAGAAGTCAAGTAAGCAGGGTGACAATATACAGCCTTGACGTACTCCTTTTCCTATTTGGAACCAGTCTTTTGTTCCATGTCCAGGTCTACCTGTTGCTTCCTGACCTGCATATAGGTTTCTCAAGAGGCAGGTCAGGTGGTCTGGTATTTCCATCTCTTTCAGAATTTTCCACAGTTTCTTGTGATCCACATAGTCAAAGGCTTTGGCATAGTCAATAAAACAGAAATAGATGTTTTTCTGAACTCTCTTGCTCTTTTGATGATCCAGCAGATGTTGGCAATTTGATCTCTGGTTCCTCTGCCTTTTCAAAAACCAGCTTGAACATAAGGGAGTTCACGGTTCACGTATTGCTAAAGCCTGGCTTGGAGAATTTTGAGCATTACTTTACTAGCATGTGAGATGAGTGCAATTGTGTGGTAGTTTGAGCATTCTTTGGCATTGCCTTTCTTTGGGATTGGAATGAAAAGTGACCTTTTCCAGTCCTGTGGCCACTGCTGAGTTTTCCAAATTTACTGGCATATTTAGTGCAGCACTTTCACAGCATCATCTTTCAGGATTTGAAACAGCTCAACTGGAATTCCATCACCTCCACTAGCTTTGTTTGTAGTGATGCTTTCTAAGGCCCACTTGACTTCACATTCCAGGATGTCTGGCTCTAGGTGAGTGAATCCTTTATCATATCATAAACAGCTATTTGGCTTTTTTGTCCTGGGACTCACTTCCTGGATCATTAAGGAGGTGGCTGTTTTCAGTTTCATACTGTCAGTTATCTCACCAGCACTGACACATAAAAAAGGTGTTTTCTCCGCCGCGCCCCCCAACCGCCCTTTGAAACTTTTCTGATGTAAAGAGTTAACAGGGAAAAATCACAGTGAGACTTACAGTGCTAAAGCACAACAGCCAAATAACAAGCAATTGTACATATTCCTGTTCAAAACATGACCACCTGGGCTTTGTGGGGAGGAGAGTGACACAGGCCCTTCCCATCCCACCCTGTGATTCCCACAATGCAGGCAGAGCCTGGAGACCTCATGAAGGTCAGAGAAAGGAGACACGAAGTGCTATACTTTCCGGCTCATTTCTTCCCCCTCGCTCCCCTCACTGTTAGGAGCTGTGAAGATATTATCCAGAGCACTTTCTTCCACAGTGGTGCCTTTTCAAGCTTCAGATACTGAGAAGTGGTCGCAGAGCTCTGGTTTCTTATATGCTTGTACTTCCCTGATGGCTCAAAAAGTAAAGAATCTGCTTGAAATGTAGCAGACACTGAAGACTTGTGTTCCATCCCCAGGTTGGGAAGATTCCCCTGGAGGAGGAAATGGCAACCCACTCCAACATTCTTGCCTGCAGATCACATGGAGAGAGGAACCTCACAGGCTACAGGGCATGGGTCACAAAGAGTCGGACACACAGAAATGACTGAGCAAACACTCTTACCTGTGGGACTGGTTGGCCCTGGGCACCTTTTCTGTGGAGAACAGGCCTCAGAATCTTTCTGGCTGTATTCAGATGAGAGCTAATAGATAATCTTTAAAAACATCACAAACTCAGCCTTCACTGACAGATTCTCAGAGGCAGTGAAATAAACCTTTATGAGGCCCCTCTGTGAGAGGTCAGTAAGGCACACTTTTCCTAAACTAAGAGCTCAGGTGGATTGTGTACTTTACTGTTTTTTGTCTAAAAGAGAAAATTTCAGAATGTTTCTCATTTTAAAATCCCTCTGTATTGATATCAATCTTACTTATTTCAAAGTAAATTATTAAAATTTCAGTATTTTCAGCTTCAGGATATAGAAAGCAAAAGTCCTTGAACTGGGTAGCCTAGTGAAGTACCTTCTTCAGGCACAAGTTTTATTAAGAGGATTCTGCAATCAAGATACATAATATTACAGTGTATTTTTTTAATTAATGCAAAAATTTTATGATAAAATATCAAAATTTTAAATAAAGATAAGATCAGTAATAGTGCCATTCTGCGCTATACTGAAACCTGAAGCAAATGAAACACTCAGCATAGTCTGTTCATCAGGAACACATGAGGTCTCTTCACAATGTACAAAGACATAAAGAAATGACTGAAACCAGACTCGAGTATGACACAGATGTTGTAACTATAAGACAGGAAGTTTGAAGCCTTTATGCTAGAGATGCAGATTCAGTCCCCGAGTTGAGAAGATCCCCTGGAGTAGGAAATGGCAATGAACTCCAGGATTCTTACCTGAAAACTCCATGGACAGAGGAGCCTGGTGGGCTACAGTCAGTGAGGTAGCAGAGTCAGACACAGCTGAGCACACACACACATGATTAATACTGTTGGATGCCACAGTAAAAAAGGTAGATATTATACAAGATCGGATAGACAATGTCAACAGAGAAATGGGAGCTATAAGAAAAACTACATGGCAATGGAAGAATAAAAAGAGAATAACAGAGATGCAGAATGCCTCCAATAAACCCATCAGTGGATCTAAAAAATCAGTGAATTTGAAGATAAGTCAACAAGATTTATCCAAAGTGAAACACAAAGACACAAGAGAATGGGAAAGAAAAACATAACTAGACATCAAAGAGCTGTGAGACACTACTAAATGGTGCAAAATTAGAATTCCTCAAGAAGAGAATAGGTCAAAATACTTCCAGAAATAATGTCAGGATTTTTCTAAATTAATGACAGACATCACACCCAGATCCAAGCAACTCAGAGAACATCAAGTAGGATTAAAATAAAAACAGAAACCCAAAAACCTAGGCATATCAGTCAAACTTCTGAAAAACCAAAGAGCAAAGAGAAAATCTTAAAAGCAGCCAGAGGAAAAAAGACACACTGACAAAAGGGAACAAAGACAAGAGTGAGAGTCAATGTTTCGTGAGTAACAGGCAAGGAAGAAGACAATGGAGTAAGATCTTAAGTGGACTCACAGAGAAAGCTGTCAACTCACAACACACTATGAATTAAGCACTATATACTAATCCTATACAATACATAGCCACAAACCTGGGTTTGTCCCAGAAATGTACATTTGGCTAAACATTCAAAAATCAATCAATGTAAATCAATGTAATCCATAATATCAGTAGAATAAGAAAGAAATAAGACATACTTTCCTCTTAATAAATGCAGAAAAAGTATAGGTCAATATTGAACATTCATTCATGACATAAAATTCTCAACAAAGAACTTTCTTAGTCTCATTAATGGCATATGTCAAAAACTTACAGCTAACATCATAGGTAATGGTTGAAAGATAAGAAACAAGGCAATGTTGTTTGTTCTCATCATTTCTAGTTAATATTGTCCTGGAGCTCATAGCTAATACAAGAAGAAGAAGAAGAAGAAAAAAACTGTAGAGATCGGAAAGGAAGAAGTAAAATTGTCATTCTCCCCAGACTACATGATCACATGTGCAGAAAATACAAATGAATTCTCAAAAGTCTACTACAACTAATAAGTGAGTTTATCAAGGTTATAGAATGTGAGACTGAAATAAAAATATCAGTTGTATTCTTACATATTAGCAGTGAACAATTAGAAACTGAAATACAAAAACACCATTTAATATAGGAAGAAAAAACAAAATCCAAAGGGGTAATTTTAATAAAGCAAGTATAAAATGTGTACCTTGAAAATGACAAAGCATTGTTGAGAGAAATTTAAGAACTGAATTTAGTATTGTTAAAATGTGACTTTCTTGCAAACTGATCTATAGATTAAATGCTTTCTCAAAATCCACTGCTTTTTGTTTTCATTTGAGCAATTAACAAGTTCATTCCAAAATTTAGAGATAAATACAGGGAACCTAGAATACTCTGCAATCTTGAAAAATTATAATGAAGTTTATTTCATGATTTATTCTATAGCTACAGTTATCAAGCAGTCTGGATCTGGAGGATAAACATGTACATGGGACCAAACAGAGAGTCTAGAACAGATCATCATAATCAATAGTCAATGTGAAAAAGATATTCTTTAAACAAATGTTGCTGGCAAAACTGGATATCTATTTATAGAAGAGATGAACTTTGGCCCTTACATCATTTATCAATATTATCTGAAGATGAATTATAGATTTAAACAAAAACACTACAATTATAAAACTTTTAAAAGAAAATACAGGAGAAAATATTTGTGAATCTGAAGAAGGCAAAGATTTCTTAGGACACGAAAAGCACAAACCATAATAGAAAAACATTGGTAAGGGTAGACTTTTTCAAAATTAAGCTCTCTGCTTTTGAAGGCAAGCCACAGACAGGGAGAAAATGTCTCCAATAAATATATCTGACAAAAGAATTGTTTCCAGAAAATACAAAGAGCTCTTATTCAGAAGACAACCTAATTAAAAAAAAATGAACAAATATTTGAAAGGACAATTCTTAAAAAGAAGATACATGAATGATCAATATGCACATGAAAATTTGCTGAGTATCTTTGGTTATTATAGCAAATTAAAACCACTACATACCCAGGAACGCTAAAATTAGAAAGACTGACAACACCAAGTGTTGGTGAGCTGTGACTTAATGACAGTCCTCATGGATGGATGGTGGAAATGTAACATGGTACAACTATTTTGGAAAACAACTTGGCAATTTCTTATAAACACACACTTTCCATACTGTTAGTTGATAGGCATTTCCATGAGAAAAACGAAAACATGTGTGCTCCCAAAGACAAGCATAAATATTCACAGCAGCTTTACTCATAATAACCCCAAACTGGAATTAATACAAATCCCATCATAAGGTAAACATTTTATGGCATATCCATACAATGGAATACTCTTTAGCAATAAGAAGGAACAAACTTTGGACACATACATAGGTAAATCTAAAAATGCTAAAAATAAAATCAATAAAGTAAAAGTAAAAAATATGCTGAATAAAGGAAGCCCGACACAAAAGAACACATACTGTATGCCTTCCATTTACATGAAATATTAGTACAGGCAAAACTAATCTACAATGACAGAAAAGAAATCAGTGGTTGTCTGGGACTGCAGAGACTGACTGCCAACGGGTCTTTTGGGAATGATAGATATTTCTGTATCTATCTGTCTCTTGACTGGAATAGTGGTTACATTGTGTACACATTAAAATGAGTAGATTTTATTGTATGTAAATTGTTTGAAGGCAGGAGGAGAAGGGGATAACAGAGGATGAGATAGTTGGATGGCATCACCAACTTGAAGGATATGAGTTTGAGCAAGCTCTGGGAGTTGGTGATAGGCAGGGAAGCCCGGCCTGCTGTGCTCCCTGGGATCACAAACAGTTGGACATGACTGAGCAATTAAACTGAACTTATATCAAATTTCAAAAAAATTGACTCAAAATAAAAAAATAAATCCTAGTTACTTTTATATTTAGTTTTCAGACTGCGGGATTTTAACATCCAAGATGATGCATTGCATGAAACAAGCTAGGCCATTCTAAAGCCTAAGCTCTAGCCAGCTGCTGGATCATAGCCTTTCTTTCAAAAACATTAACACTCCAGGTCTAGAAGTCAACTATTTGGAATGTCTCTGTTTACAGAATCCTATCCTGTTAGGAAAGGGTGATGAGGACTTGGCTAACAAAGAAGTCCCATGAAAAGCTATTGTATTCCTAGAGCTTAATATAGTGTCTCTTGATTGAATAAATAAGACAAAAGTGAAAGAATAAAGGCATACTTCATTTTATTGTGCTTTGCTTTACTGCACTTCACAGAAACTGCTTTTTTTTAAAAAAAAAAAAACAGTTTGAAGGTTTGTGGAACTCTGCATTGAACAAGTCTGTTGGCACCATTTTTCTAATAGCATTATTTTAAAATTAAGTAACTTACATTTTTAAAAACATAATGTAATTGCACACAATATAATACAGAATAGTGTGAACATAACTGTTATATGCACTGTGAAATCAAAAATGTGTGTGCTTTGCTTTATTGTGATACTCACTTCTTTGTGCTGATCTTCAAGTTAACCTGCAGTTTCTCTGTGGGATGCTTGTATCCCCAGAGACTCCTTAGATTTCTAGAGCAGTACATATGCAAGGACTGAAAGAGTCAGGGGTGGAGAGAGGGAAGAAAAACTGTGACCCTGAAGACAGATCACCAGGCCAGGAAGTGCCTCATACTGGCTCTTAGAGCAAGCACAGGTTATGAAGTGCAAAATACAAGCATTTGCACATCTGGCAGTATCCTTCCTCACTGATCTCACTGGGCCAGGTAAAAAGAGCCATCCTCACTGTAGCAGACTGTGTGTCTGTGTGTGTGTGTGCACGCTCATATGTAAAGTCGTGTCTAACTCTTTATGACTCCATGGACTGTAGCCTTGCAGGCTCCTCTGTCTGTGGAATTTTCCAGGCAAGAATACTGGAGCATAGCAGATTCCCTAGTGAGGGAAATTTTATTTCCTGGGTACCTGTAACTCCCAATAAAATGCAGCCCTAGCCAGAGACAACCTACAAAGTACAACTTGCAATTCACTGTTACTCCTTGCAGAAAATCTGGCTTTCTCAGGACCCTCACCGGTGGGACTGTTTTCTCTGGACCCATGTTGTCTCTTGCTTCCCACCACAAAGGTGTATGCACATCTGAAATCAACTAACCAGCATGGGCTCCTTTTCAATGACAGCCAACAAAGACACTCTACACATGGCTTAACTCAGTTCTTGTTGTGTCCACACTCCCCCTGGGTTCATATGTGGCCCATCTGCTGATGAAATATTAATGACACACATTGTGTCACATATGCCCATACACTCATTGTATTAATAGGATTCAAGCTGGAAGTCATGCTTGGGGGAAAGCTGTAAAGGAGTATGTAGAACAGGATCTGATGGTGCTCCCCCCGCCCCTTAGTAAATACCTTGGCTTCATGGACGAACACGTGATTAGAAATAGCTAAATGTCCTGCTAAGTAAACCAACATGTCAAAGGAAAATTGTTATGACAATTAGGCAGCAGATGTTGGAAAGGAGTGCTGGAGAGGCTTTCTGTCGGGGGTGTAAGACCACCTCAGAGAAATCAGTGATGTTTTGAGGAGGGTAGGACATAGAACATTTGGGTTTCCCCCAAATGCTCAGAAGGCTGTGAGTTAACAGGTGGACAATTACCTGGAAAGGTATCAAACTCTAAATTGAATGCATTTGATAGTCTGCTAGTTGCATTCCAACAGGTACAAGCATTAGCAGGGCAACTTCTTGGATCCTCCAAATCCAAGAAGTTAGTTGGAAGTTAGTTATACTCTTTTGAACTAACCAGGTAAGGGACAATCATTTGGGGGTATTTCCCCACATTCCCTGAGATGGCAGTGTATATCACCACTCCTTCTCATCTCACTTGAAGAAGCAAAGTGATGGAATGGCGAAGAACCATGAGACCTGCTTTCTGCTCCGGGCTCTATTGAGCAGGGGCCCCGTAACCTTAGGTTCACTTACCTTCTCAGAGCCTGACAAGTGGTTAGACCACTTGGTATTTCCTTAGTTCCTCTGAGTCTTTCCATGTTGTTTTTGTTCATCTTCCAGAATGTTCTTTAGCTTGCTCTCTAGTAGTAGCCATTTATTCACCCTCCCAGTTGAGGGTCGATGCTGCTTTTGACCTGCCCTTGGAGCCAATGCTGCTGTTCCCAAATGACATCTGATCAAGTTCCCTGAACAAATGAGTGAATAATCACATGCATAAACAAATTCCTGACTCCTTCCTGCATATTAGCTCTCTCAGTGGACTGCTATTACTTCCATCAAACATGTTAAAATTTTAACTCAAAATGTGCTAGTTAATCAGTCCTTAGGCAGGATCTTCTATGCGTCAGGCATCAAAATAGGCACGTGTTTATAGTGATCAAAGACAGATGACAAGATCTGGCACAAAAGAAACTTAAACCATTTCTTGGACCTTGACTGTGATTCCACAAAAACAGGTGGTAAGTATATCAATCAGGAGAGAGAAACTACACAGTGATTTAAATCGGGAAAGTTTAACATAAAGAATTATCAAGTGATAATAAAACAGTAACTCTAATATATAAGAGAGGGCTTCCCTGGTGACTCAGTCAGTAAAGAACCCATCTGTCAATGCAGGAGACCAGGGTTTGATCCTGGGTAGGGAAGATCCCATGGAGAAGGAAATGGCAATGCACTCCAGTATTCTGGTCTGGGAAATCCCATGGACAGAGGAGCCTGGCAGGCTTCAGTCCATGGTGTCGCCAAGAGTCAGACATGACTTCCCAGCTAAACCACCACCAAGACATCAGAGAACTTTATAGGGTACCATAGGTTTGAGGATTTAGAAAAGGCAGAGGAACCAGAGATCAAATTGCCAACATCTGCTGGAGCATAGAAAAAGCAACAGAATTCCAGAAAAAATATCTACTGCTTCATTGACTAAAGCCTTTGATTGTGTGGATCACAACAAACTGGAAAATTCTTCAAGAGATGGGAATACCAGACCACCTTACCTGCCTCTTGAGAAATCTGTATTCAGGTCAACAAGCAACAGTTACAACTGGATGTGGAACAACAGACTGCTTCCAAGTTGGGAAAGGAGTATGTCAAGACTGTATATTATCACTTTGTTTATTTAACTTATATGCAGAGTACATCATGAGAAATGCCGGGCTGGATGAAGTACAAGCTGGGATCAAGACTGCAGGGAGAAATATCAATAACCTCAGATATGCAGATGACACCACCTTTATGGCAGAAAGTAAAGAACGAAAGAGCCTCTTGACGAAATTGAAACAGGAAAGTGAAACAGCTGTCTTAAAACTCAGCATTCAAAAATGAAGATCATGGCATTCAGTCCCACACTTCATGGCAAATACATGGGGAAACAGGGGAAACAGTGACAGACTTTATTTTGGGGAGCTCCAAAATCATTGCAGATGGTGACTTCAGCCATGAAATTAAAAGATGCTTGCTCCTTGGAAGAAAAGCTATGACCAACCTAGACAGTGTATTAAAAAGCAGAGACATTACTTTACCAACAAAGGTCTGTCTATTCAAAGCTATGTTTTTACCAGTAGTCATGTATGGATATGAGAGTTGAACCATAAAGAAAGCTGAACGCCAAAGCACTAATGCTTTTGAACTGTGGTGTTAGAAAAGACTCTTGAGAGTCCCTTGGACTGCAAGGAGACCAAACCAGTCAATTCTAAAGGAAATTAGTCCTAAACATTCATTGGAAGGACTGATGCTGAAGCGAAACCCCCAATAGTTTGGCCACCTGATGAGAAGACCCGATTCATTGGAAAAGACCCTGATGCTGGGAAAGATTGAAGGCAGGAGTAGAAGGGAACGACAGAGGAAGAGATGGTTGGATGGCATCACCAACTCAATGGACACAAGTTTGAGCAAGCTCTGGGGGTTGGTAATGGACAGGGAAGTCTGCATCCTGCAGTCCAACGGGTCACAAAGAGCCAGACACATGATTGAGCTACTGAACTGAACTGAACTAACAGGCTTGAGGCAGAGTTCAAGGAAGGATGAACATGGAAGGGGAGGCCCCATCCACCTCAAGGCTAGGGTTCATACTTGTTGGAGAAGGCAGCTGACGTCCACTGAATGGAAGAGAAATTTGTTGTAGGCCATAGCTTGTGTACAGTCACTGGGACAGCAGGAAGCTACCCTCTGGAAAGTAAGCTACAGCCAGTGACCACATGTGTACAGCTGTAGAATGAATACCATTGTCTGCAGGAGGCTTGGGACATGCAATGTCAGGAGGGCAAACTTAAGAGGCAGAGGGCCTTGGGTTAATCATTGCCAGGGGACAGGTGAGTGGGCATGCAGAGGAGCTGGAGGTGATGCTGTGGGCCAGAAGCTTAGGGATGCAGTATTTTGTTGGGAGAGCCACAAGAGTGTCCACCAGGTTAGGCCAGGGCTGAAGGTGGCTGAAGGATTGTGTGCTCTGCAGCCCTGACTGGGGCAGAGCCCAGATCTCCAGAGACCCTCACACCCACACTGGTGACCAGCAGGTCAGCTGGTGGAACCTGCAGAAGCCTTCTTCCCACCCAGTCCCTCTAGAGCCCTTCCCTGAGAAAGCTGAACACAGTGCGCACAGGAAAGGAGAAGAACTTAGAGGGATTCCATCCATTACTGCAGAGCAGGTACTGAAGGGGACATTTGGTGGTAACAGGCAAAAACTGGTATCAAAAGAACCCCAAACCAGGTGTCAGAATTCTGAGCACAACGTGTAATCTTGGACTAGTGACTTAGGTGTCTCAGTTTCAGTTTATCCATCTATAAAATGGAAATACTACTTCTCCATCTGACTAAATAAGAATACTGCGAGGATCGAATAAGATGAGAGGTATGAAGGACTGTCAGCTGTAAAGTGCCGCACATTTCCAATGGGCATGGCTGTTAACTGTATTCAGTATTTCATGTGTTGTCCCACCAAGGAGCCATATTCCCCTGGTATTAAGGCCAAAGAGATGAGACTCTTTCTTTTGAATTGGCACAAAGTAAGGAGTTACCAGAACTATACCCTTTTACTTACTGACTGACAATCACATTAAGTGAGGAACTGAAGCTGAAGGTAAACCTGTGTCTGACCAAGCAAGGACCAACCTCAGCTCCTCAGAGTGGCCCCCACTGATATTTCCCCATCGTTCTTCCTATTGTCAGAAAGCTGCTGGAGCAGTCAGTAGGGAAATTCTCTTTGCCCCCTCCTGATCAGCCTCTTCCTGAGGTCCTGGGGCAATGCCTTTATGGCAGTATCAGCTCAAGGTGCTTCTAGAAAGACCTCACTTGCTGGCCTATTAAATAGATGGTGGATAACTAAAGACATAAATGAATGAATAAATAGGCAGAGTTGCGCAGCTAAGGTCTTGTCAGAATCCTACTTGAATATGATAACCATAGGGCCACCAAAAGCCATTTTTCATTAAATATAACATCTTTAAAATGCACATATGCACACATGCACACAAGCCATTGCACATTCCTTTCTCCATTACTTCCTTAAAAACATAAATAAATGAAGAAATTAGGCATATATGCATAGCAACTGCTCATTTACTCATTTATTTATTGTACTTCTGCAGCAGAAACCTCACAGCAGCACAGACCAGAGCTGTTTGGACACCACGGGCACTGCTGTCTGAGGTCTGAAGAGTCTCTGCATAAAGGGTCCGCTCCTGGTGGTCTGTGGCCCCCACCCCCCGATCCTAAGACTGCTGCGGGTTCATGTGGGGAGGAAGCTGGGAATAAGCAGGGAACAGCTGGAGGGGACGAAAACTGAGGACATGCTGACTGGTCTGGAGACAACTTCCTGCCATCTGCCTCCCCTCCCCACAATGGCAGTCCTGAAGAGGAAGAAAAAGCAAGCAAGTTTAATTATTCTGAACATATCCTGGGACATTTCAGAGTCCCCTACAAAGGAACTGAAATGTTGCATGCTCTTTAACGCTAAACGTCACTAATGAGAAATTTTTGTTGTTGTTCTGCCTGTAAGACATTTTGTGGATGACGTTCAGCCAGTCAGCACTTTCACAGATGTGGGCATGTCAATGGTTAATTGCTTGAGGCAGAAACCACTCGGTGTTGCAAAATCAGTTTGCGCTGCTTTTGACACACACTGGTATGGGTTAGATACTTCAGGGTGAAACTAATACACGGAGTAAGTCTTTAATTCAGTCATTCCCCACCTGAGGCAAATCCCGTGGGTTTCATATGATGTGAATCAACCCCACAACTAAACACATTAAGAAAAGGTAGCTCTGAAGTGGCTTGGACATCTGTTACTGGAGCACACAGGGTAACTTTATCAGTCAATTAACATCTCATCGTATCCTCTTCTCAGTTTCCTACTTAGCTGCGTTGCTTTGTCATCGCTTAGTCTGGAAAGAGAGGAGCCCAGTTTTTGATTGCTCTTTTTCCCTCCACAAATTCAGCAAATGGTCAAAAGACAAAATCACATCAGGCTATCAAAGGTACATTCCATACCTCTTTAGCTTCCTAGGGAGCTGCAGTGAGAGGCTGAGGTTCAAGTCTTTAGAAATGCAGAGGAAGTCGTGAGTGTTGGGGTCAATTTCCATCCTCCAGTGAACTGGTTTCACTGTTCTATTGTGGCCTTTGAAACTGACTTAGCAATGTCTCCCCTGTTTTCAGAAACACGGATATTTTATTAGGAACCTCAAGCTGGTGTCCTTCAGAGGGAGTCAGCTACTGACTTTAAAGCCTTCTCTCACTCAAAGCCTACCTGAGACTTAAGGTATGGACGATGCCTTTCCTATTTTGGTCCATAGCTCTCTACTTATGTTTACCACTGAAAAATAAGATATTTGCGAAGAAGAGTTATAAGGGACAGAGGAGAAATTGTGATTACATTTAATGGCACACACACACACACAAAGACTGACAGCATATGAGAAACAAAGAGACACTTTAGTTATTACCTTTCAGAGCTTGTTCAGACTGGGTTAGAGTACATGGTTCACTCTTAACAACCCTCCCCACCTCCCCCAAACCTAAGATTCAGCTCAAATTCTGGACAATCACTAGTCCCTGCCCACCATATAGCACAAAACTACAGCAATGATGCTTTGTTGAGGCAGAGAAGGAAAGGCTAGGCCTTCTTTCTCCAGGTGCTGCCAGCAAGTCCAACCCACAGAGTGAAAGCAGGAGGTGCAAGAGAGGACTACCACTGCACAAACATGGGCTTTTAACAGCACCCTGCCCATCCGTAAACATCAGCCAGATTTTACAGTTGACCAAACAGAATGGCAAATCCTTCACTCTTAAAGGCTGTGGGGGAGCTAGAAAGGGAGACAATAGCAAAGTAGTTAGAGAAACATTCCTTTCCCTATAAAACATTCACTCTCTACCCACAAACATGTTCTATTTGAAAACCTATACAGAGAAGCTTATGAAAAGGAGGTGGCTTCTTTATGAAAGCCTAATGCAGGTCAGGAAGCAACAGTTAGAACTGGACATGGAACAACAGACTGGTTCCAAATAGGAAAAAGAGTACATCAAGGCTGTATATTGTCACCCTGCTAATTTAACTTCTATGCAGAGTACATCATGAGAAATGCTAGGCTGGAGGAAGCACAAACTGGAATAAAGATTGCCAGGAGAAATATAAATAACCTCAGATATGCAGATGACACCACCCTTATGGCAGAAACTGAAGAAGAACTAAAGAGCCTCTTGATGAAAATGAAAGAGGAGAGTGAAAAAGCTGGCTTAAGGCTCAACATTCAGAAAACTAAGATCATGGCATCCGGTCCCATCAGTTCGTGGCAAATAGATGGGGAAACAGTGGAAACAGTGTCAGCCTTTATTTTTCTGGGCTCCAAAATCACTGCAGATGGTGATTGCAGCCATGAAATTAAAAGATGCTTACTCCTTGGAAGGAAAATTATGACCAATCTAGACAGCATATTAAAAAGCAGAGACATTACTTTGCCAACAAGGTCCGTCTAGTCAAGGCTATGGTTTTCCCAGTGGTCATGTATGGATGTAAGAGTTGGACTATAAAGAAAGCTAAGCGCCAAAGAATTGATGCTTTTGAACTGTGGTGTTGGAGAAGACTCTTGAGAGTCCCTTGGAGTGTAAGGAGATCCAACCAGTCCATCCTAAAGGAAACAGTTGTGGGTATTCATCGGAAGGACTGATGTTGAAGCTGAAACTCCAATACTTTGGCCACCTGATGCGAAAAGTTGACTCACTGGAAAAGACCCTGATGCTGGGAAAGATTGAGGGTAGGAAGAGAAGGAGATGACAGAGGATGAGATGGTTGGATGGCATCACCAACTCAATGGACATGGGTTTGGGGGACTCTGGGAGTTGGTGATGGACAGGGAGGCCTGGTGTTCATGGGATCACAAAGAGTTGGACACGACTGAGTGACTGAACTAAACTGAACTGAAAATACGTGTAATTTAGTCAGAAAGGTGATAGAATAAGGAATAATCATTTAATTATAGGAGGATTTTTTACTTCTCAAAAAATATGATTCTATGGAAAGAAAATTTGACTTTTGAGGTTCCACCTTTTCAAGTAGATACTTTTGTAACCCTAGATCCCCCAGCATAGACTACAAAGCTAATTATAAGAAATAATAAAAATGTTTTTGAGACCACAATGATTACAAATTTAACTGAATGTAAAGCCCAAAGAAAAGGGATCCAAATGCATTTATGGAAATGGCATTAACTCAAGGAAAATACTCCAGTAAACTCAGACAGGAGGAGAGGTTCCCAGAAGCCACTAGAGAAGAACCATGGCACTATAAAATCAGAACACGTGAGCCAATTTCTCGCTGAGTGCCTGGAGAAATAACCCTACAGACGGTGGTCACACCCTGCTGACCCATCAGCTCAGGGCACCTACCAATGCATCTAAGTCAGTCCAGAAGAACTTTATAAGACTGCTGACCCAAACATGTACTCAGTCACTCAGTCGCATCCAGCTCTTTTGTGATCCCATGGGCTTTAGCCTGCCAGGCTCTTCTGTCCATGGGATTCTCCAGGCAAGAATACTACAGTGGGTTGCCATGTCCTCCTCCAAGGGATCTTCCCAACTCAGGGACTGAACCCACATCTCCTGTACCTCCTGCACTGCAAACATACAAGGGAGGTTAATAGCACATCTGACAGAGGGGGCCACTCCCAGAGGCCCGCAAACCTGCTGAGTAGGGACTGCCTGTGTTGGGTGATTTTCAAGTCCAGCAAGTGGGTGCACCCAATCAGCTAATGATGTATCACCATTCTAGTTCTTTCAGGTCACACAAGTACAGGACATACTCTGCAGTAAGGAACACCGACACTCTGACACAGAGAGTCCTTTCTGCCATGAGGTAGAAAAATCAGATGCTATAAATCATGACTCTATCAAGAAGAAACTGATCCCTCACACTGGGATTCTACATCTAAACACACAGTCTTGGAAACAAAGGGAAATTTTAACTGCAGTGCTACTGAACAGCTTTCTACTGCAACTTGCTTGCCTTCTGGATTATCTATGCGAACTTTTTCAGACTTCTGTTCTAGGTGATCACAGATATACAAGCTGGACAATCTGTATTGTGGAAGGGGAGATGTCTTTCTAAAACTTTGTCACTGAACTGCCCAGATCAGTGGGGAAAGCTTCTTTGTAAACAGGGTGTTTATATGTATCTTTAATCAAGACAATGTTTTTAATAGGAAACTGACATCTGGGTAATGAGCTCACAAAATCTATACATCTCAATGTCAGAATGTTGCCAGTGTCCTTCTGGAGCATGCCATTTGACCCTGTCACATAAATCACCTCTGAATTTCATAGGAACATAATTGTTTCTCAGACTTTGTAGCAACAGTAGCAGAAGTATGTCTAAGTCAACTTCATGACCACCATAAATCTCCTCCCAGCAGCGGGAGAAGAGAACTTGCTCCAGCATTCTGGACAGGAGAAATCTGGGTCTCTAGCAGGTTACCAGGCTTTTATTCTCCTCATATATTTCCTGTGCGGTGAAGCAAAGGATCAGTGACTTTAGGCAACCCTCCCCAAAAGAGAAGGGGCTACTCCCTAAGCAATAGTCAATATATTTGGCTAAGGCCATTTGAAACCTACTTGTGTAAATCTGAGGTTTGTGATGGTTTTGTTTTTAAGAATTCAGATAGCACAGTGCAAATAAGAGAGGCAGAGGGAGAAAAACTATTACTGCACCCCATTAGTTCGTTCAGCCAATATGTCTTCAATACCCTGCTGTTCACAGGACTACTTACATCAGCACATAATAGAGAGGCTGGAGTGCAAAGCAGAGCACATGGTCTGGGATGCATGAGTCACTACTTTATCTGATCATTTGGAAAATTACTGTGCTCTGCTGCCAGAGCATAACAGCATTCCTGAAGGAGAAGAAACACTGAATCTTCCAAAGTTGAAGTGATACAGCCACCTGTTTCTGGGGACAGCCTCTTGCTTTGTTCGTACGTTGCCTGGTTGAACCTGTAGGAAGAATCTGAACTGTGGGTTAGGAAGAGCACCAGGAAAATCTGGTTTTTCTAGAAGCAAAGAGACACGGGAAACAACCTTGAGATATCACTGAGCTCCACACTTCCCAGCAAATCTAAATTAAAGATGAGAAAAACTGTATCATTGACTTCTCCTTAAACAATTCAGGAAGGATGTATTGTATTATTCAAAACTTCAGAAATAAATTCAGCTATTAAATTTACTGTTAAATGCTTTCCTCTTCTTTCCTTTACCTAGATTCCTTTGAGGAAAAATTTTTTTAAAATCCAAGTCATTTATAGAATGAGATTCTCATACTCATTAAAAGATGCTAAAAATGACTGAACTCTAGTTTTACTAAGGGAACATTATTATCTATTCATTATTTTTCCAGCTTTGGAGATTAAAACAGTTTCTCTAATCCTGTAACCTCCTCTTCCTTACAGATACACAGCCTGGACCCGCTTCCAACTTTCTTGTCTTTCCAGACATTTCTTTCGAGATGAAAACCAATAACTTTCTATTTCAAATAAAACAAAGAAAGCAAGCAATGAAAACTTTCAGCACTCGGATTTGGATCATAGCTCTTGAGTCAGCTAGTACAACCTTATTACACTTCAGACAAAAGCAAAAGACCTTTGATAAGATTCTAGAGTATGCTTGACAGGGGTAGTAGGGAGGGAGAGGGAAGGAAGCAATGAAGAAGCCTTGAAATTCTCCAAAATTATAAATGCCATTAAGCTTTACTATAAAGTCCTTCAAATTAATGTGCTCCTAATATTAGCATTAAATGAGGCTGGTGTATTGAGTAGAACTATTTGCATAATGATGACAAAAATAAAAGTTTTAGGGAAGCAAAGTTGACTCATTTGAAACTTAAGTTCTAATTCCTGAGCAGTTTCTCACTAATGAGCCTGAACAAGTCTGAACTGTCCTGGCCCTCTTCTTCAACAGTGGAAAACAGTATATGTAAAATATTGGGGGAAATTTATAACATATACCTATGGTTCTTAAACTTTCCAAGTAACCACACTAGGGAGGGGTTCATATATCCTCCAGGAGTCCTAAGAGCTTAGCCTGAAGTTGTAGGCTCTGAGCACAAACTTTTCTCGGAAATTTCCCATTTTCTCTGTAACTTTTATATGTATTTCCAACTACACTGTTGTTGTTTAGTTGCTAAGCTGTGTCTGACTCTTCTCTGTCCATGGGATTTCCCAGGCAACAATACTGGAATGGGTTGCCATTTCTTTCTCCAGGGGATCTTCCCCACCCAAGGGTTGGAACCCACGGCCTCCTGTGTTTCCTGCATTGGCAGGCAGATCGTTTACCACTGGGATCCTTTGCCACCTGGGAAGGGCATTTCCAGTTATATGCTATAAAAATATTCATCTCTTTAAAAATATACATGCTGTAAATCACTGGCTAATTAAAATCATAGTACCCCCATTTAAGCTACCAGCTAAGATGCTGTACTAAAAATGACACCAAATACAGTCATTAAACAAAATGCTTCTCTCTCATATAATGGTCTGGAGGCAAAAGCTTATCAAGGGCATATTAGCAGTACTGCTCCATAAGCACATTTAGGGACCAGCCTGCTTCCATCTTGTTGCTCTCTGTCCCTTAAGGCATCATCCTTATCTTCTCAATTAAAACCGTGTGTGTGATAGTCACTAAGTCATGTCCAACTCTTTGTGATCCTATGGACTGTAGCCCGTCAGGCTCTTTGGTCCATGGAATTCTCCAGGCAAGAATACTGGAGTGTGTTGCCATTCTCTTCTCCCATCAAATCTATGTTTTAGTCAGAACAGGCAAAGAAAAGTGAAGATGAATATAATTTCCACTCACTTTCATTGGTGAGACCTAGTCATATGGCTGCAGTAGATACGGAGCATGAAAAACTTGGACGGCCATGTGGCTGGCAAAAATGAAAATAAAAGTGATGCTACAGAAATATGCATCATATCTGTCTGACGAATTTACGTACCTACCAACTGCAATATTCCTCTAGGGATGCCTTAAAGATGTGTGGTATATAAGAAATGGCTCTGTAACTGTTTCATGTAAAGAGCCAGGTAATAAATATTATGGGCTTCCCAGGTGGTTCAGTGGTAAAGAATCCACCTGCCAAGCAGGAGATGTGGGTTCGATCTCTGGGTCGGGAAGATCCTTTGGAGAAGAAAATGGCAACCTACTCCAGTATTCTTGCCTGGGAATTTCTATGGGCAGAGGAGCCTGGTGGGCTGTAGTTCATGAGGTCGCAAAAAGTCGGACACAAGTTAGCAACTAAACAGCAAGTAAATATTATAGGCTTCCTGGGTACATGCTCTCTGTTGCAACTACTTAACTCCACTATTGTATTGCAAAAGCAGCCATGGACTGTATGACTATATGTAAACAAAAGAACATGACTAGTTTTAGTCATCTATTACAACATAACAAATTACTATAAGATTAGAAGTTTAAATTGACAGGCACTTATTATCTCACCATTACCCTGGATCAGGTCCAGAGTCAGGGTCCTTCACTCAGGCTTTCACAAGGCTGCAATCACAGTCAACTGGAGTATGCTCTCATCTGGAGGCTTCACTGACAAAGAATCTACTTCCAACCCACTCCAGTTGTTGGAGGATTTATTTCCCTGTGACCGCAAGAAGGAGGGCTTAGGGCTTCAGCTTCCTAGTGGCTGCTGGCTGCCCTCAGCACCTAGAGGTCACCTGTAGTTCCTTGCCATGTGGTTCTGTCCAGAGCCCCTCTTACAATATGGCAGCTGGTTTCTTCAAAGTCAAGAAGGGAGAAAGTCTCTAAATGAGTTTGGTATGTTGATAGAATTTTATGTACTGTAACAGTCACAGGAGTGACATCCCATTACCTTTGTCATATTTTATCGGCTAGAAGCAAGTTAACAGGTGCTGCCCACACTCAAGGGGATAGGATTTGACCTAGGTATAAATATCAAAAGACAAGGATGACTGAAAGTTTGTCCACCAGAGCTGTGTTCCAATAAAACTTTATAAAAACAAGTGGTGGGGATTAGGCCCACAGAGCATAGTTTACAGACACCTGGTATAATAAATAAGGTATAGAAGCCATTGTTTAAGGTGAGAAGAGGTAAGAATTCATTGAATAGAGTTAGAGAGGAAGAATCCTCAGAGCTAGGAGAGCTATGTAGAAAGATGATACTATCTCATAACACACTTATTACCTTCTTATTAAAAAAAAAATTAAGAATGGGACAGATGGGCAATATGCTCAAATCTAGTTATCATAAGACAGAGCTGTTATTAGAACACTAATTAACTACAAAGTAAAGGGGCTTCATAGGAAGCTTTCTCCGGAATAATTTCAACAGAAAGTCTAGTCATTTTCTTAGTGATTACGAAAATGACAGTGAACAATTATATGATTATTGTAAATCAGGAATTATGCTAAATGTTTAATTTGAAATATCTCATTTAATCTTCATAATAATTCCATGTAATTTAGATTATTATTATTCCCATCACAAAGATTAGGAAACAGCTTAAGCAAATTAAGTAGCACAAAAGGCAATAAAACTAGTGTATGACTCTTAGTCTGTCCTGAGGTTCTGAACACTTAAATTTTACTTGGAAGTTTAATGGGAAGTCTTGAAGTTTTAATGCAGGGAGGTAGTGTAAATTAACATGGTTAATGTTTGTAGTGATACGGATGGAGCCAGAGTGTCATACAAAGTGAAATGAGCCAGAAAGAGAAAAATATGTATCATATATTAACGCATATACATGGAATCTAGAAGAATGGCACCGATGAACCTATTTGCAGAGCAGGACTAGACACACAGACGCAGAGAACAGACATGTGTACACAAGGGGTAAGGGGAGAGTGAACTGAACTGAGAGAGCTGCGCTGACATATATGCTGTACATACACAATGTCTGTGTACAACAGATAGCCAGTGGGAAGCTGCTGTATGGCACAGGGAACTCAGCTTGGTGCTCTGTGATAACCCAGAGGCATGGGATGGGATCGGAGCAGGGGGGAGGGAGGTTCAAGAGGGAGGGGATATATCTATACGTATAACTGGTTCATTTTGTTGTATAGCAGAAACTAGCACAACATTGGAAAGCAATTATACTCCAGTAATAATAAGAAGAATATTAGCTCCGTGTGGAGGCTGGACTGAAGTTCGGGCTGGAGAAAGCAGGGTAATCAGGGCAAAGATGATGGTAGCCTGCAGAAGGCAGTACCCTGGGGATACATGTGTAAGACATTAGGTGGCAGCAATGGAAAGTGTCAGACTTTATTTTGAGGGGCTCCCAAATCACTGCAGATGGTGATTGCAGCCATGAAATTAAAAGACACTTGCTCTTTGGAAGGAAAGTTATGACCAACCTAGACAGCATATTGAAAACCAGAGACATTACTTTGCCAACAAAGGTCTGTCTAGTCAAAGCTATGGTTTTTCCAGTGGTCATATATGGATGTGCGAGTTGGACTATAAAGAAAGGTGAGCACAGAAGAGCTGATGCTTTTGAACTGTGGTGTTGGAGAAGACTCTTGAGAGTCCCTTGGACTGCAAGGAGATCCAACCAGTCCATCCTAAATGAAATCAGCCCTGAGTATTCACTCGAAGAACTGATGCTGAAGCTGAAACCCCAGCACTTTGGCCACCTGATGGGAAGAAGTGAGTCACTGGAAAAGACCTTGATGCTAGGAAAGATTGAGGGCAGGAGGAGAAGGGGATGACAGAGAATGAGATGGTTGGATGGCATCACTGACTCAGTGGACATGGGTTTAGGTGGACTCCGGGAGTTGGTGATGGACAGGGAGGCCTGGCATGCTGCGGCTCACAGGGTTGCAAAGAGTCGGACACGACTGAGCAACTGAACTGAACTGAACTGTGACAGGCTGCCTCTCTACTGAAAACCACTCCACTATTCACTTGTCATGACACTCCAACCACACTGATCTTTGGTTCCTGGAATGTGCTGAGCCTTTTCCAGTCCCTGGGATTTTGCACTGGCCATTTTATCTACAATGCTTTTCATTCTATTCTGCTACGGCCTCATTCTAACTCATCCTATAGGACTCAACCCAAAACTCACTTCCTTTGAGAATCCTTCCTTGATGCCCCATATAAATTTGGTCCTATCTTTTATTTTCTCTTAAGAGAATTCAATTACTTTTCATCCCATACTTGTTCACATTTTATTACATTTTGCTTGTTTTTATACTGACAGTCTAACACATTATACTTCAAGAGGCCAGGAAGTGTATTAGTTTTGCTCGTCGCTGTTAGCATAGTACCTAGAGTACACACAGATCCTGCCACCATAGGAAGTTATACAATATTTGTTGAGGAAGGAAATAAATAAATGAATGTCTGACTCCACTTAGCTACTGGGCAACTGTTTTTCACATTTCCTGATTTTAGAAGAAATTTTCCTCTTCTATCTCTCTGGAACTATCAACATAATATATTCCAAGTAATTAGTGACGCTCCAATATCCAACCCACTCTCACTCCACACTCTTCCCAAAACCCACCCCTAAATTGAAAATAATGTTGAAAATGAAATGTACAGTAGGAAGAAGGGGCTGATTAAGTTGGCTTTGAGGCAGGTGAATTTCATTGATTGTTGGTATGAGTATAAACTGATATAACCTTTGGGGAAGTAATTTATCAGTATGCAAAAATGGCCTTAAATATAAAGAACAAATACAAAGAGAAATGTGTGTTTACATTTACATGAGTCATATGAAATGATAAAAACCAAATGTTTCCAATGAGTTAGGTGGGTACTCCTGGGGAGAGACCTTTTTTACACATTTTAAAAAAAAACAGGCAATTTTATATTTACAATAAAATTCTATTAAGAGTAAAAAGTAAATCTTCATACTTTTGGCATAATAATCCCACTTCTAGGAATCTGTATTAATAATAAAATAATGAAAAAATGTGGTCTAGGGTTTATTTATAATGATCTTCATCAGTGAGTTCTTTAGTATTTTTTAAAATTGAAAATTATCTAAATGGCCAACACTGATAGATTGGATAAGTAAATAATAATTATACATTCAAATGAAAGACTTCTTAATGATAGTAGAGAAAGATATGTGAATAAGAAAAACCTTCAATAAAATCTACTAAAATGTCATTAATGGCCATTTCTGAAAAATGAGAGTATATAACTTCAGGTTACTCCTTTATGATTTTTGTTGTTTCCCAATTTAAAAAACCAGATTTTCTAATCAAAGAATTGCAAATATTATTTGCAATACTTCTTTCTAACAAGTAATTATATTTTTATTCAATCCTCATGACAAGCATTAACATAAAACATGTTTATCTGCTGAGAAAGAAGGTTTCAGTTTCCACTTATCACTCCACCCACCTTATTTCTGTGAAAAAATAACACACAATAATCTTTGGGAATGATACCTTCTTTTTCACTTGTGTATCATAACAATGGTAGTGGCTGAAGAAGTAAAATTATCTGCAACTAAATATGCTTCAAGAATAATTATGTTCTTAGCTGGAATTAGACCTCCAATGACCCATCCTTCCTTTAATGCCTTTGGTCAGACTTTCCTGAACTAAACTAATGGAGAGAAAACTATTTACCATTATTTTAAGCTACAATAGAAAATTTCATTATAAAGTGTCACATTTCACTTAGATACCTACACTTGGAATTAAGTCGGCATCATACCAATGAAAATGTCTACCTATTCATATGGTCACTGTCAGGAAGGGCCTAACAAATTCAGCCTGAAATGACGGATGTCTATTTGTACATAAGAAGAAGTCTGAAAGAATATTTACCAAAATGTTTATAGCAGTCAGGTACATTCCTCTGGGGACCAGCAGAACAGTGCATAAAAATATAAGACAGGTCCTACAAGCTATATATGGAAACAAATCCTATTACATTATAAAAGTGTCTTCTAGATATGCTATCGATGGAAGTTTAACAACTTTTCAAATCAATCAACTATGGATAGCCACTATAATATTTACATTCTGTAATAACCAAACACCCAATCCTTCTAAGCAACAACATACAAGCACATATATAAATAAATAAGGGCATAAATTCCATATACTGAACATTTATTTGGGAGACATTTAACATTTGTATTACTCAGATACCTCATATAAGGACTGTGATTTAAATCCAATGGTTCTGTTTAACCATAGGATATTTCTGAAATCAAATTCTTTCATGTGAAGTCATATTTGAATCTCTCTGTTGTTCTCGCTTTCTCTCATTTTCTCCTTCTCTCCCGTTTTCCTTCTTTCCTCCCTCCCTTGCTGTCTGCCTGTCTCCCTAGAAAAAATACAGTACAGACTTTTCATTCATAAAAACTTCAAGTGATTATTTTCTGCTGCCAACTATACTCATATGTATATATATAGCTATAGCATAAAATACTGTGCACTTTAGTTCAACTAATTCTAAGACATAAAATCTCATTGGTTGAAATTAATTAACATATTTACAGAAAGAGAATATAAAAATGTTTTAAAAATTTAAGGATATTCATTTAGCACCCATTACAATTATTTTTATTCATGATCTGAATCTGCCTCCCATGCTATGATTTATTATTAATTTGCAGTACAAAGAAAAGCACACAAAAATGTAAACTGTTATTAAATCATTAAACTCAGAGAAAAAAATTAAGCAAACAGAGATGCTCATTAGAGTTGACTTATAAACTAGTACTAGCTTTCTTTAAAATTTCAAAATATACTCATTATATTAAAGGAAAAAAAATGCCATAATGTATTTAATTGAATGTGGCTACTGTCTTATGTTTATTAATGTAATTAATGACATTTTGTGTTCTAAGGTACACATTATATTGTATCCACAGATCCTCCTTAAAACAGCCAAGTATCATCAAGTATATAAAAAATAAACAGGTCAGGCAATAAAGCAAAAATAAGCAGTAAAAACCACGATAGCCACTTTTGTTTCCTTTAAAACAACGTTCTTAAACAACTGCTTGCTTTTGGCACGCAGAACTAGAGAATGTATAGTAGAACATCAGTACTCAGAACAATGATTTTCCTTGGCTGTTATTTGTCTAAGAAGCAATAAGCCATATAATTTACAAAGAGAAAGTGACTGAATCCTTCAGAAAACACAACCTGGCAGTTAATCTTCAAAGCAAAATAAGGAGGTGGCAGAAGTGTGATAGAGAAACCAGTCTTCAAGAACGTCATGTAAGGGAATCCAGCTGTGCTTGTATGGTCTCTAGCTGTTTACAGAGACAAAAAAAGAGAGAGAGAGAGAGTTGGTGAAGGGAGAGAAATTCATATGAAGTGTTTAGAAACATGCAAATGAAGGGAAAGAATGCAACTGGTAGCTCTGCATTTTAAATCCACTCACAGAGCAATAAATAAACCACTTGGAAAATTTTTCTTTTTATGTGAAGCTATTAGAATCCCAGCTTGCTAAGTTTTCGAATTTGTAAAGAAGGATATCTAAATACTATTGTTTAAAATGAACCTAGATGTTTTATTTTAAATGATCACTACAATAAGATTTGTAAGCAGGGGTGGAGGGTGGTAGAGGGAACAGTGCATTTTCCTGGGTTACAAAAATCAGCATTTAAAAGGAAACATGAAATATCCTCAAAGATAAATCTTTACAGGCCTGGTATGTTCCTTTTCCCTTGGGCCAAGAAATTAAAATATTTAACATTATCTGAGGGCCAGTGTGGCTAGATCCTACACAGTTTATTACTTAATGCTTTACATTAAAACAACAATCCTATTGCTTTAATTAAAATCATATCCATTTTCTTCCTGATTTAGTCTGTCAGATCTTCTTCATCTCAGCAATGCTTCCTACTGTGAAACACAAGGTATTCACAAGGGAAGTTTAAGGAAATCAAGCTCCATAGCTCCATAATAGGGCATTTAAAAATAAGAATTCATGAAATGGAGGAAACATTGTGAAAAAAACCCCATATAGGAAATTATTGAAAAAAATACATACCTTGTTATAGAAATCAAACAATTCCTTGTGACTGAATTCCACAAGAACTTTCTGCAGGCTCTGTAAAGAAAAGAAAGGAAGAGAGAAAGAAAGAAAAAAAATTAGTTTTGTACAGTTTCTCTCCAGCTAGCCTCAGAATATGCCATATTATTCTCTGAGTGGTTTAAAAAAGAAAAAAAAAAAAACACCTGGTCTACTCAACCCCACTGTTGCAAGGACTCAAAAATACATTTAATAACATTCCACTGTTACAAAAGGTTTCAACTCTACAGGGGTATCTGTTCTTTAAGTTGATTCCACAAAGGTTAACAAAATACAGGCCAACAAGGGAACACTTTCATTTTCTATTTTTTCAAGACAGAGATAATACATGAGATTATATTTCATCTTTCTCAGCAGTCCATTTGAAATCTGGTAAATACCATTACACAAAGACACTGGAGGCAGAATATCTGATTGAACTCATCCAGCCATTAATGCCGCACACCAGCACAGCTGCTGCCTCCAAGCACCAACTAACAGTTATGATCTTAACCTGCTGAGATGGCTACCTTTTTAAATGCACAGACTCAGCAAAAGTTAACAATTAACACACGGCTTCAAAGCTGGGACTTAAACATGCTCATTCCTTTCCCCTCACAGGCAATAGAGAACTCTTTAAGGATGCTACAGATACTGAGTGATATTATTATTTTTAATACTTTATTCTACATTACAATACTGTATTTGTTTTGCCAAACATTGACATGAATCAGCCACAGGTGTCCACGATCTCCCAATGCCGAAGCCCCCTCCCACCTCCCACCCCGTATCATGAGTGATATTATGTATGTACACAGGATGGTGGAGTAGAGAGAGGGCAACATTTAACTCAACCCACCTCAATCTGCTTGGGGTTGATTTTGTACACTGAGGAAACAAACTAGTTTCTGAAAAGTGTTCCAACACGTTTACTTTACTCAAGGTACCTTTGGGAAGTGAAAATTAAGTGAGGAGAGAATGTCAGGAATGTGTTACCTGCTCGGACCACACTGTCGTGCTCATGTGGCGTAACAGGCACCATGAGCTGAAGAAGGGGGAACTGCTGCCAACAGACACTGATTCATGTGCTTAACTGCCTATAGTCATTGCCAACAGTATATTAATTCCAAGTTTCTAGCATCACTGTTTTTTGCTTTTACTTGTTTTAATTATTTCCATTTCTATTTAGAAAGCCAACATTTTTCAAACCAGGTCTTCTCTAGCTAACTTCAGGAGAGTCAATGGGGCTCTGCTCAGAAATGGCACTTCCCTTTAGATGTAGCCCAAGCACACAGGCTCAAATTCCTTTCTTTGGTTTGTCTTAAACGCACGTAAGTACTTAACTTTTCAAATGAATGAAGCAGCACACTGGCTTTAAAGCTGTATCCTTTACAAATGATTTTTAAAAAACTATGAATTTTTCAATCATATTAGAAAAATCAGTTGTTGGCACATAACATGAAACCTCCAAAGGCTGAATCAGCATTATCCAGCTATGCCATATTTCCTCCGGCAGTTAAAGAGATGATAATAAGCTGAGGTTTACCCTAGGGAAAAGTGAAGCAAGTTCATTTCTTTACCCCCACAGCCAAAAGTTAGGAGAGACTGAAGACTGAATCAGCATGTCAGCAACTGATTTGCTGTAACTTAGAGGTAGCAGCCAAGCTAGGCTCTTGTTTCCTTTATTTTGCTTTGCCATCTTTCAAGGTAGTATTTTCTAGTCATGCTACACTTAGGAAAGGAAAGGAAGGTAACTTAAAAAAAAAAAAACTTCTTAAAATAACAGTATCTAAAACAATGTGTGTGTGTGTGTGCGCGCACATGCATGAGTATGTGTATATAGAGAGAGATGTTTATTTTTATACACACTCATCCATCCATCCATAACAGTAGACTCTAGGTACCCTTGGGAGACTGGATCCAGGACTTGCTGTGTATACCAAATTTTGTGGGTGAAGTCCCATAACTGCCCCGCAGATCTGTGGCTCCCAATGTTAGATTCAAACAACTGCAGATGATGTAGTGCCACGGCATTTATTGCAAAAAATCCACATGTAAGTGGATTACATGTGGATTTTTTTCATCTGCACAGTTCAAACCTATATTGTTCAAAGGTCAACTAAATTGAGTGTCTTGCCTTACTGACATAGCCCCAAGAAGGAAAAGAACTGATACCTTGATATAAAACCCCTATGTTTGGCATAATAACTTGTAGCTATTACTGTGATCATTTCCCATTAGACACACAATGACTTAGAGAAGACCATGAGAATATGAAAAAGTGAGGGAATGGTTTTGTTTCATGTCTATATGTAAGGAGCATTATCTTAGATTTTGAGAATCTATGTTTACCAAAGGGGTAGCCAGGGGCAGTGGTTAAAAGTTTTAGGGAAATAAGGATGAAGATGAGGCGTGTAGGATAAAAAGGAAAAGGGGGGGGGCTGTCCAGGGTCCAATTTCCCACTATGTCATGTTCTATCTAACATGGAACCCCACAGAGTCCAAGAATATTAAGTGCAAATCTGACCTTTCAGGACATTATAGAAGTACTTTACTGAGAAAAAGTATAGATCACATTTCATTTAAGTTTGGTAGCTTTATTTATGACTTTAAGTTTAGAATGAACGATGGCCTCCCTTTTACTCTTCCTTCAGGTCCCACAAAAATTATGAGTACACATGATCAAAATCTTTCCTGGGATTATACCATTTTTAAGAAGAAAACATATACTTGAGCTTTCCTTGAGAATGTAACCAGAAAGTAACAAATTTGCTTATCAAATGAGAATCAACTCTTTCATTGTTTACTCTTCAGAAAATGTACAGAAGGTTTAAATCATTATGTTGTACACCCAAAACCAATACTATGTTATGTAAATTATATCTCAATTTTTTTTTTTTAAGTCACATGAGTGGTAGCATTTGGCTGAAGAGAAGGGGCAATTCACTAGGACACACTTAGAGGCCAAATTTGATTTAGCCAGTGTGAATGATCCAAAGCCTGGCCAGCGATGGAATGCAAGGACTGGGAGCGAGGGACAAATAATTAGGAACAGCCTTTTTCTTGGGAGATTTCCTGGCAGTTCCCCTAGCTGAAAAGCTACTCATGGGCAGTCTGGACTGACAGGCTTGATCTGATTTAAAAAAAAAAAAAAGAGCAACAAGAAGACTTAAACAGGCACTTGCCAGAAAAGGATATCCAAACAGAGAAAAACATGAAATATATGTTGAAAGGGATAAAATTATGTATAACTATCTTGCAAAACTTGTCTGGAATTATTTACTAAAGATGAATATTTATATACATCCTATGACCCAGAAATTCAGTCCTAAATATTAATATTGAGCTTTATAGAAATATACACACTTGGGCACCATGAGATAGATGCAAGAATAGTGATAGCATTATGCTTCAAAAGAACCAAAACTGGAAGCAATAAAACTTTGTTTCAACAGAAGAGGAATACAATGGAATGTTATTCAGACAGGACAACAAACTATAGCCAAATATAGTATCATGCATGACTCGAACAAAACAATGTTGAACATCAGGAGTGGGCACAGAATTCGTACATAGGAAGATTCTAAAAAAACAACAGAAAAGGTTTTAGAAACACTTAGGTGGTAAAACTATAATGAAGCAACAAAAATATTATTGAAGTATCACAACACTGATCACTTCTGGGTGACTCGACAGAGGAGGCAGTAACTGGGAGAAAGCATAGGAGGCTTCTCATTTCTTCTGATTATTATTATTATAAATTAGGCAATAATTATTTCTTGATCTTGGCATTGGATATAAGGATGTCTTCTTTTTTGACAAATTACTGTGCTATTTTTCTGCATGTGTGCTATATTTTACCAATTTAAAAAAAAGACAGCACTGTTATGTGTTAAATTCATGCATTTTTATTCAATAAGTTTTTATTAAAGGTGTAAAAGTCTGCTCTAGGTACTACATAAATAGCAAGGAACAATAGAAATCAAAATCCCTCACATTCTAGTTGAAGAAAGCAGATAATAAACAAGAAATGTAATAAAAACAATAACAACAACAATTATAAAACTATCACCATAATTCACAACATACATATAGGAATGTTTGTTGATAAGTGCTAGGAAGAAAAAGCAAGAAGTAATGTGTGTTTGGGGGTAGGTAGGTGGAGATTCAAGGTTCAGTTCAGTTCAGTTCACTCGCTCAGTCGTGTCCGACTCTTTGCAACCTCATGAATCACAGCACACCAGGCCTCCCTGTCCATCACCAACTCCCGGAGTTCACTCAGACTCACGGCCATCAAGTTGGTGATGCCATCCAGCCATCTCATCCTCTGCCATCCCCTTCTCCTCCTGCCCCCAATCCCTCATGGCATCAGAGTCTTTTCCAATGAGTCAACTCTTCGCGTGAGGTGGCCAAAGTACTGGAGTTTCAGCTTCAGCATCATTCCTTCCAAAGAAATCCCAGGGTTGATCTCCTTCAGAATTAGGTGGTCAAAAAGGGTCTCAAAGGGATGATAACACTGAAGATTTAAGAGAAGATTCTATCCCATGGAATAAGAGAAAATATTTATGTATCATTATCTAATACAAATGTGATACCCAGAATAAATAAAGAAACCCTATAATTCAACAATAAAAAGATAAACCCCTGTGGGTGGGTCCTAATCCAACATGACTCCTGTCCTTATAAGAAGAGATGAGGATACAGACACAGAAAGGAATGACTCTATGAAGACAATGGAGGAAGATGGCCATCTATAAGCCAAAGAGTGAGGCCTTAGAAGAAATTAATCTTGAGGACACTTTGATCTCAAAATTCTAGCCTCCAGAACTGTGGGGAAATAAACTTCTGTTATTATAAGCTACCCAGTCTATGGTACTGTCACAGCAGCCCTAGCAAACTAATACAGGCCCCATCATCTCTTCTGGGATGAAAGAAGAGAAAATCTTTAGTCTAAGAGCAATGGAAAGTCATTGGATAGTTTTAAGAATGATGTAACTGTATTTACATATTAGCAACTCACTTCAGCTGTATTTGTAAATGGATTAGATCTGGATAAACTAGATGTGGAGAATCCGCAAGGAGGTTATATTGCATTCGTCTAGGCAAAGATAGTGACGGCAGCAGTGAGAGAGAAAAGTGAAAAAAAAAATGTAATGGTTTTGAGGTAGAAAAGATAGTGTTCAGTTAAAGCTCAACATTCAGAAAACGAAGATCATAGCATCTGGTCCCATCACTTCATGAGAAATAGATGGGGAAACAGTGGAAACAGTGTCAGACTTTATTCTTTTGGGCTCCAAAATCACTGCAGATGGTGACTGCAGCCATGAAATTAAAAGACACTTACTCCTTGGAAGGAAAGTTATGACCAACTTACAAGAAATGTAATAAAAATTATTATATATATTATATAAAATTATATTAAACTTATATAAAATTATTATTAATATACAGATTAAAAGGCAGAGACATTACTTTGCCAACAAAGGTCCATCTAGTCAAGGCTATGGTTTTTCCAGTGGTCATGTATGGATGTGAGAGTTGGACTGTGAAGAAAGCTGAGCACCGAAGAATTGATGCTTTTGAACTGTGGTGTTGGAGAAGACTCTTGAGAGTCCCTTGGACTGCAAGGAGATCCAACCAGTCCATTCTGAAGGAGATCAACCCTGGGATTTCTTTGGAAGGAATGATGCTAAAGCTGAAGCTCCAGTACTTTGGCCACCTCATGAGAAGAGTTGATTCACTAGAAAAGACTCTGATGCTGGGAGGATTGGGGGCAGGAGGAGAAGGGGACGACAGAGGATGAGATGGCTAGATGGCATCACCAACTTGATGGCTGTGAGTCTGAGTGAACTCCGGGAGTTGGTGATGGACAGGGAGGCCTGGTGTGCTGCAATTCAGGGGGTTGCAAAGAGTCAGGCACGACTGAGCGACTGAACTGAACAGAACTGACATCTGGGTTGGGGAAGGAGGCGAAGGAATAGGAGGAGTCAGAATGACTCTCAGGTTTCCAGCAAGAGAAACTGACAGATGCAACTGAGACAGGAAACTCTACAGAGGAGCAGATTTGAAGGGAGACTGAAAAGTGCAGTTTCAGACACAGTTAGTTTGATATGTCTGTGATATCCCCCAAAATATGTGAAATAAGCCTGGGAAGCCAGAAAAAGAAATTAGCTAAGAGATACACACTTGGGAGTTACTGATATATTGCTATTTAAACTGAGTAAGACTGCCAGGAGAAGAAAGCAGTGTGAACAGGGAGGGCAGCCTGGGACTGACCCCTTCATAACACCGATATTTAGGGTAGGTAGGTGTTCCATAACTGATGATTATCACCAGGTTCATAAATGTATTTTGCATGGCACATGAAACTGTAGGCATTTATTACCTGAATCCAAATAATTTAGTAAGTTGGCACATAGGCAATAAAACTGGGTGGCCTGCCTTCAATGTTCCAGTAAGACTCATTAAAGTCACTAATATTGTTAACTATATACAGACTAGAAGATTTACTCTCACTCTTCTGCTTTATATATATATAAGAATATAACCAAGAGCCCATTTAGGAAATGCATGACTTATGTTGTCTAAGCTTGTCTCATGCATTAATACCAAACAGACTTTCTGCACCCTATCTGAAAACACTGCAAAGTGAAAATGAAGGTGCAAAGACTGACATTCTGCCCATTTCTGAAAAAAAGAAGGAAAATGTATTTGTTCACCTATTTCCTCTATTTTTGATTTGTAATCCTGTCTATGAGTACCTAGATAATGTTGCATATACCCATTAGCAAAATTCCCATGGAAATAAAATTTAGTAAGGTCTTCAGAGAGGTCTAACTTGATGGAAGCTGACAGTAAGAATATCATTTGCTTTCCCATTTGTTAGAAATTAGGAACATATACATATTTTTCAAGATAGAAATGCATTAGTCTCATCACAAATTATTTAATAATAAACTCTAAATAATATAGACATAAACTAGATAAGAATTAAACCAAATTTACATTGCTTAGCTTTTAAAATTAAGTAGGACATCAGCATTAGAAACCATACAATTATATTTATACCTAGAAAATCAGGAGTAGAGGATTCCAGTAAAAGAAATACTACCAATCTCTTGTCTTAGTTAAACCTAAAAATAATTTGCTAGGTAGTTAAAGAAATTATCTCCTTTTCAGTTACAGAAATAGATATAAAATTTAAATAATATTTCAAATTCCACTGAGTGGTTTATAAAACAAAATCATTAGATACAACTTTTTAAATAAATATATCAATAAATTATACTCTATAACTATATACAGTTACAGACCACTGTAAAAATATTCCAGCGTCTCTTATTAGTTGCTGACTATCTACACTATTACTGAATAGTCACTGCAATTCTACTCATATATATAAGCATTAACCATTTCTATCACCCATAGTATTCAGTAATTCAATAAACATTTAAACAGTACTGATGCAGAAATGGATAAGCCAAAGGAATGAGTACACTCTTGACCAAAGAGATCCTTTTCTAGGTAGGCAGGTTGTCCTTCATAGCTAAGCTTCCAACTATAAGAATGTAAATAGAATAGTGAGGAAAAAAAGGATTCTCTATCCATTATCAGATCAATGGAATTAATCCTGGCAACAAAAGAGGTAATAGATGTTATAATCAGCTTGATTTAGAGGTTGCCATTTTGAAAAGGTGCAAGTAAAACATTCTAGGTAGAGGTAAAGAGCAAATTTCCATTTTTCTGCAAGGTGGTTGAACTACACAGTAGCGCAAGGTTCTTATCAATTCTATGACTTAAGAGTGCTGACAGACAACCTCGATAAACAAAGTAAACTGGGGAACTGAGGTAGAGGACAACAAAATGTCAACAAGAAAAAAAGCTTTAGCCGTAACCTGACTCAACCGTCTTATTTAACAGATGAGAAAACTAGTCTCACAAAGTTGAAGTAACTCATGCAAAGTATACAGCACTGTTCTTTCCACTACATCATTATGGTAACAAGATAAAACAGCACTTTCACCTGCATATCAAGCTAACTTACAGAAAAAGATTTCTCCCCATGAATTTGCACAATTATTTCCCTTTTCTAATTCATTATATACAGAAAAACATAAATGTTCTACTGAGGGTAAGTAGTTCAATAAACATGGCTGATAAGATGCCAAGTAAAAAGATGTAAAATGTGAAGTTAAGATCTTAAATTTCTCAAAAATTTGTAGAAAAAAAATAAGCAACTCTTTGTCTCTGTTATTTTTTTTTAATCTATTGTGAAAATTTCACAAAGTTAACATAATTGCCATGTTTAAAATTCTAATTCCAAACATACAAACAGTGTTAGTCCAAAACATACAAACAAACTATGTTAGCCTGATGAATATAATACATCATACAGGGAAACACAGCAAGAAAAATTACAACTTTCACTTGCATATGGAGCTGATTTCTGCTGCTCCCTCAAGCCCTGTGATTCCAAAGTCTCTTCATTACAATACTGCCCAGCCTAGCAGGATCCAAAATCTCACAGGCATTGGCCCCGCTGTTTGAGGAGGGCAGTGGGCAAACTGAAAACCCTGAGCTTGTATCAAAATTTGATAGAAGTTATAAAAGGACTGCAACAAACACATGGAATCCAAGCCATGAACAGCATTTCCCTAGGGTCAAACCAACCTAATTATAACTTGTCTTCTTCCAATCTTTGCAACGTAAGGTTTGACCAAATGCTTATCTGTTTAGGAATAATGGCAGTATATAAACAGCAAAAGCAAGTTTCAAGATCATGAGCATGGCATTCAAGACTTCCACAACCAGACCCATGCCTCCCCCTCGAGCCTCATCTCCTAACATCCTCCTCACGCACTGCGTGCCCCAGCAGCAGCTGTGGCTTTCTGCATGCTTCAGGGCTTTGTTCATGTTGTCCTCTGTCTTCTCTCAGTAATGCTCCCAGTTGCTCTTGGGTGTGCATGGACATACACCAGCTATTTCATTTGGCTAGATTCTCTAAGACTCAGCTCAGTTGACACTGCAGCACTCTATGCATATTTCTATCTTTCCTTATGTTATTTTAAAAGGTCAGGTGGCTCAGTAGTAAAGAATCTACCTGCCAAAGCAGGAGATGTGGGTTTGACCTCTAGGTTGTGAAGATCCCCTGGAGAAGGGAATGGCAACCCACTCCAGTCATCTTGCCTAGGAAATCCCATGGACAGAGGAACCTGATGGGCTATAGTCCCTGGGGTCGCAAAAGAGTTGGATATAACTTAGCAACTAAAACAATTTTTAACTCTTTTATTTTGTTTTGACGTACAGTCAATTAACAATGTTGTGACAGTTTCCGGTAGACAGCAAAGGGACTCAGCCCTATATATATATGTATCTGTTATTGTTGTTTAGTCCCTAAGTCATGTCCAACTCATTTGCGACTCCATGGGGTACAGCACACCAGGCTCCTCTGTCTATGGGATTTCCTAGGTGAGAAAATTAAGAGTGAGTTGCCATTTCCTTCTCCAGGGGATCTGCCCAACCCAGGGACTGAACCCACATCTTGTGCCTGGCAGGCATATTCGTTACCACTGAGCCACCTGGGAAGCCCACACATATATCTATTCTCCCACAAACTCCCTCCCATTGTATGGAATTACTTACATTTATATTGGGTTGGCCAAAAGTTTGTTCAGATTTTTCCATTATCTTACAGGAAAACCTTTAAGAACTTTTTGGCCAATCAAATACCGTTGATGGTAGGCTGTTCAAGAGAGGGGCCTGCCCTTATTTGCATCTAACAGCTTAGTACAGTACTTGATCATAGTACTTAATATCTTAATACATGTTTATTAAGCTTAATTTTAAGAAGGGAGGTTGCTAAATTTAAACATGTTCCCTTTCACTCATTGGGAGTGGGAAATAATATATATGGAGATTATAAGAATAAATGGATTTTGTCTAACTGACGACAATGTTTTCAAAGTATTCTACAGCGTTTGCCCCCTATGCTGACAGCAGTTTTACAGGTCTTATAACTCTTCCATATTCAGTAAATATGTGGACCATGTAGTACAATAACTAAATTCTAAGTACTGATTCTCTAGTTAACCTGAAAAATGGCCTCTCATACTTGAAGGCCTTTTCCTAAAACAAGTGAAAGCTGTAAGACAGGAGGTTTTGTAAATACATACTCAGCTAAAAACACAGTAGTTGTGGCTCTCAACATAACAATAAACCATTTTTGGCCAGAAACTTTTATTCAATATAAAAATCATGTAAAATATATACAAAATATTGTCACTAAATGTTTAAACAGGGATATATACTGCAGCTTTTAGAACATTTACTCTGTTATCTGTACATGCTCTCTTCATTCTGGCTAAAATATTACTTTATTCTTGTGTAGTCAAAACAATATGCTTGGCAACCATATCATCACCATATTTTCTCTCCTCTTAAAAATTAACAATGTGCTATGCCTGAGCAGATCACAAACTTGGAACCAATCAAAATGTGGCTCCTATAGTATTCATTAACTATAATTTATTATGTGTATGCTGATATGTCACTATGATTTTCAGCTTTGGTATTGAAATATTTAGCTACGGTTGCTGAATATAATCAGCTGAGAGGTTTTGAATATGATTACATGAAGCTTCTTAAATATAGTAAGAAATTATGTTAAGAGCACTGATAGCAAAAAATGGAGCTTTTTTCCTGTAATAAATATTACAGGTGATGTTATCTTTTTCTGAAAATTATACTTTATTCTAATTATAAATACTTATCTGATTACTAAATCATTATCACTACAGATTTAGGAGTAGTGACATTACTTAATTTCTCAAAACATATGTTAGCATCCTAACTGAGGGATTCCGGGTAAATTAGATACCAAATGGAAATCATATTATGCTTTCAATGTGTAGGTTTAACGACTATGAGCTCAGTATCCAAGTCTGGGTTTCTCCTTTGTTCATAAAGTCACTTTACCATACCGAGAGTAAATTCACAGAAATTGGATGGTGCATGTATACTTTCAGCAGCTACTGCACACTTTGCATCCTAAATTAAGCAACCTAACGTAATTCACAGTGCTAAAAAAAAAAAGGCAATTAAAAATATATGTTGGTTTAATTTTTTTCCATCTCATACTGTCAGGTCAGTTGTTAAGGTTTTAAAAAGAACCAATATGTGCACCTAAATGAGCATTAATTTCACAATTTAGTTACAATTTACAGTTCTTACCAGCTAGTTGGAAGCTCTGTGTCTACATACTAAAAAGTGTAAGTTCAACGTTTGTTTCATGTTATGAAGGGCATTGGATTCATCATGTAAGGGGCATCTGAAAACCTATTGTTAACCTGCAGCATAATAATAGGAAACCCCCTATTTCACCCTCAACACATGTGGGCCCAAAACCCTAAAGACAGGCAGGCACAGTAACTAATTTGATTATGAGGTTAATTTAAGGCAATAACCATCTAGAAGAAATTGTTAACTTGTAATCATGTTGTTCCATTACAAATTTTTAACTCGTAATGCTGACAGATGAAGACTGAGCTGATTTTTTCCCATCCACATTAGTTCCCTGCTAACCTAATTACCTGATTATAATTTGCAAATTCCTCTTGGAATCATCAAATGAACTAATAACACATATTCTAAAAACAAAATGGTTCTAACAAGCTGGTATTTTTCTATAATCCTGAGTATATCTGGAGTTCATAAATAAGATTTTCATTTTACATTTAAAGTGTAGTGTCTGGGGGTTATTATTATGAATTCAAAATAGATAGCACTGGGAGATTGTTCAGTCTGTACTATGGTACTTGAGTAAAGGGTGGAATGTGAGCTTAATTTTTAACTTAGGAAAAATAACAACATTGGAGAATTTAACTTATAGTCTTTTAACAGCCTTATGGAGATGATCATACATCATTTTGAGTGTGTTCAGTCACCCAGTCATGTCCAACTCTTTGCAACCCCAAGGACTGCAGCACTCCAGGCCTCCCTGTCCCTCACCATCTCCTGGGTTTGCCCAAGTTCATGTTCATTGCTTCAGTGATGCCATTCAGCCATTTCATCCTCTGCTACCCTCTTCTCCTTCTGCCCTCTATCTTTCCCAGCATCAGGAACTTTTCCAATAAGTTGGCTGTTTGCTTCAGGTGACCTTTAAAATACTAAAGCTTCAGCTTCAGCATCAGTCCTTTCAATGAGTATTCATGGTTGATTTCCAAGACTGACTAGTTTGACCTCCTTGCTGTCCAAGAGACTCTCATACACCATTCAATGCACCCATTTAAAGTGTATAATTCATTGGTTTTTTAGTATATTCACAGAACTAAGTAACTATCACCACAATTAATTTTAGAGCCTTTTCATCACCCCAAAAGGAAGCCATGGGCCCTTTAGCTATCATCTACCAACCCTCCCTCCTAACCCCTTGGCCCAACAGCAATCTACTCTCTGTGCCTATAGACTGCCTATTCTGGAAACAATATAAAATATAAACAGATCCCTAATGCACACTAATATTTAAGGAATCGGCTATTAAAAAAAAAGTAGAGCTTCGCAAAAACAAAATCTGACAAATGTCTTGAGAGGTAGGATAAAAACTCAGAAAGTGCTATCATGGACCCTAAAGAAAGATAAAAGTTTTAAGAAGGAGCAATTCAAGTGTCAAAGGCTCCCCAAACCCAACTGAAAAAAGGACTAGGAAGTTTTTATTTTAGACTCAGTGATAAGGAAGATGCTACTGACATTGGCCCAAGTATTTTTGGTGTTTTGGTAAGAAGAAACCAACACTAGAGGATTAAAGAGGTGCATAGAAAATGAAGAATTCAAATGAATGAAGACCAGGGGTTGGTAAACTATCGTCCACAGGCTAAATGTGGCTTGCTGTCAGTGTTTATAAATAAAGATTTATTGGAACACAGCCACACTCATTTGTTTATGTATGGTTTATGTATGGTCTGTGGTTGATTTTGTGTTTAAAAAATATTTACTATTTGGCCCTTTACAGAAAAGATGTTTGTCAATCCCTACTGTACACAAATGCCTCAAATTATTACCTCTACTTAACAAAAGTGACCTAATAAGCATTCATATTCTAAATTATGTTCACTACTACTAGTTTAAAAGGACCTGTTGTTTATATGCTAGTAGAATAAAATAAAATCAGCTATATTAAATAAAGCATAATTATTCATTTCAAGGATGAAGTTTCAGGCCCTCTTCACTACCATTTGATGCACTGCTGTTTTATAGGAAAAGCTAGAGACAGCTACAGAGACTGTTAGATCATCTGTTTGGAATAAACAGAACATATCACTTAGCAGCTCCTATTTATATAAATTTTCAAACAACAGTAAGGTCTCATATCATGCAAACTTCTTTAAGAGAAGAAAATGTGATTTTAAAATTGGTAGTTTTAAAAAAGTAAATTGTGCCTTCAGGTTTATCCTTTATCTAAATTTGATTAATAAAAAATGTTTTGAATGATTATTTCCAAGCATTTTAATGAATTATATATCCAAATAAAGTCTATAAAAATATGGTTGTATGTCAATTTTAAAACTCTATAGTTTATCTACAAAGAGAAATAAAAAGTCAAAGGTTTGACTCAGAAACATTAAAACTGGACTGTTCAGCTTGCCTGTTACATGTGATGTTTGCCTGAAATGACTCATAACATAATAAAGCTATATAGTCTGGTTTAATATTTTGTATCTGTTGATGATTAGAGAAGTTATATGCCTCAGAAGCCTGGTCATTAATGTTAATGAGCTTTGTGACCTAGGCCAAGTCAATAAAACAAACGTTTAAATAACATATTAAAAAGTTCTCAATAATAATTGTGAACCTGAAACTGCTTTATACAATTTCTAGCATTTTACAGTTCTAGAAAATAAACAGAGGTTTCAAAGACATTTCCTACCTAACCTAGATGAGAAAAAAATGACAGAATGCTAAAAGTATCCATCAAATATCACTTTTTTAATGACAAGTCACATAGAGCTGCTTCACAAATCACAGATTAATGGAACAAGGAATTAAGACATAGATTATTCCATAGATGACTGGAATATAACTTTATTTAAGAACAGGTTAAATTTTGTGTAGCTCCAAAGTGATAAGGGCCTTAAGATAATGGGGCTTAAGAAGCATCACTATGAACAAAGCTAGTGGAGGTGATAAAATCCCAGTTGAGCTATTGCAAATCATAAAAGATGATGCTGTGAAAGTGCTGCATTCAATATGCCAGCAAATTTGGAAAACTCAGCAGTGGCCACAGGACTGGAAAAGGTCAGTTTTCATTCCAATCCCAAAGAAAGGCAATGCCAAAGAATGTTCAAACTACTGCACAATTGCACTCATCTTACACACTAGCAAAGTAATGCTCAAAATTTTCCAAGCCAGGCTTCAACAGTACATGAACCGTGTACTTTCAGATGTTCAAGCTGGATTTAGAAAAGGTAGAGGAACCAGAGATCAAATTGCTAACATCTGGTTAGATCATCAAAAAGCAAGAAAGTTCCAGGAAAACATCTACTCCTGCTTTACTGACTACACAAAAGCCTTTGACTCTGTGGATCACAACAAACTGTGGAAAATTCTTCAAGAGATGGGAATACCAGACCACCTTACATGCCTGAGAAATCTGTATGCAGGTCAAGAAGCAACAGTTAGAACTGGACATGGAACAACAAACTGGCTCCAAACTGGGAAAGGAGTACACCAAGGCTGTATATTGTCATCCTGCTTATTTAACTTATACGCAGAGGACATCATGAGAAATGCTTGGCTGGATGAAGCACAAGCTGGAATCAAGATTGCCGGGAGAAATATCAATAACCTCAGATATGCAGATGACACCACCCTTATGGCAGCAAGTGAAGAGGAACTAAAAAGCCTCTTGATGAAAGTGAAAGGAGAGTGAAAAAGTTGGCTTAAAACTCAACAGTCAAAAAAATAAGATCATGGCATCCAGTCCCATCACTTCATGGCAAATAGATGGGGAAACAATGAAAACAGAGAAAGACTTTATTTTGGGGGTTGCAAATGGTGCCTGCAGCCATTTAAAAATGTTTGCTCCTTGGAAGAAAAGCTATGACCAACCTAGACAGCATATTAAAAAAGTAGAGGCATCACTTCACTGACAAAGGTCTATCTAGTCAAAGCTATGTTTTTTCTAGTAGTCACGTATGGATGTGAGAATTGGACTATAAAGAAAGCTGAGCACGAAAGTATTGATGCTTTTGAATTGTGGTGTTGGAGAAGACTCTTGAGAGTGCCTTGAACTGCAAGGAGATCCAACCAGTCAATCCTAAAGGAAATCAGTCCTGAATATTCATTGGAAGGACTGATGATGAAGCTGAAGCTCTAATACTTTGGCCACCTGATGTGAAGAACTGACTCATTGGAAAAAAACCCTGATGCTGGGAATGATTGAAGGCAGGAGAAGGGGATCACAGAGGAAGAGATGGTTGGATGGCATCACCGACTCAATGAATGTAGTCTGAGCAAGCTCTGGGAGCTGGTGATGGACAGGGAGGCCTGGCGTGCTGCAGTTCATAGGGTTCGCAGAGAGTCGAACATGACTGAGCAACTAAACTGAACTAAACTGAAAGTGATTTTCACTTTCAAGTCAGCTCTAACAAATATAAAATCAGTAAGGCTGGTGGAATTTACCCAAGAGCTGTGAACAAAGACCGAGTTGTGTCATGTAGTTGGAAAAAGTTAATGATTTTGTAAAAATACAGATTATTTGTGTGGAGCAATGTTACCTAAAGTAGGGTGAAACAATAGTTTAAGAGTTTCTCTTTTAGACATTTATGAAGACATTGGCCTAAATAAAAGTTTGCAGAAAGTTGTAGAAGTAGCCAAGGACAATGCTGCAAATCAGAACTCTTCCAAACAGGCAAAGGCTCTCTCGAGATGGGCCAGACTAATTGGAAAGCATATTAATGGTAACAGAGCTAACTGATGCCCTTCATAAAAGATGATCTTCCACACGGGTGGCTTAGGATGAAGAACCACATTACTGATCATGCTCCACATTACTGATCATGCTTTCAGTTTGGTCTTGGTTTGAAATGGAGAGCACTTACGTTTATGCAGCAGGAACTAGATTTGAGATATGTTCTGAAGTATATGAAGTACATTAGGCAAGTGTAGGTAATACACCTACACTTGCATTTGGGAATGCTTACCAAAATTATTATATTAAAGAAAGCAGCAACCCCTCCCCTTTTTCCTTCCCATTCCACAAGCCATTACTTGGTCTAGGCACCAATTTCTCAAAAATTAGAATGCTGTGTTTGCATTGCTTCTTGGCCTTTGGGTTAAGATCAAGTGTAGAGTGCTGAATTTGCATAAATTTTTTCTTCAATCTCATCATTCTCTAGATCATGCTAAATACAGATGCCATATTCAGGTTTTTAAAGTGCCACTTTTATCAAGTTGCTCTTCTAATAAAAATATCCAGTATCTCCCTCATTACCAATCTTTAAAATTCTACCTTTTTTTGACTAGAAGTCAAAGCTCTCCAAAACTTCTCCCAGTATGTCTTTTCCTTTCTAACTATGAAATATTTAAAATTTACAAGGACGAACAGAGCTGATATTCAAGTAACCTAACACCCAGATATAATTTAGGTTCCCACTTTGCCCATAAAAAGAGTAAATAAAGAATACAATTAAACTTGCCACCAAGTATCTCATCTCTTTACCTTTAGAAGAAGGATACAAACTGGCAGAAACAAAAATACAAAAAGGAAATGAGAAACAAACAAAAGACTTAAAAATGTAAAAATATAATTCTTAACTACATCAAGATTAGAAGAATGATTTTTTAAATGCCCTCTAGCTATTAACCTTAGATTAGAATGTTGAAAATAAAAGGGAAAAATGGAAATTAATATCTTTTACCTTCACTTCAAATTTGTAATAGAGGTAAAATTAGACCTAGTATTTGGAGATGGGGCTTGAATATACAGAAATGGAACAAAGAAGAGTATTCACCATTTATCCCATTCCTGTTCCTTATTTCTCTAGGTAAATAACATTGGCAAGACACAGATCATTAGGGGTGGAAGATCATTATCTTCTTTAATAACCTATATGTATACAAGCAAAGATGGCTTACAATCTAAGGAACCAAAATTAATTGTTAAAAAGCATTTCTCAGTACATAGCACATTCATGGAAAGTTGAGAGGGAGGTGCTTATTAGGAAGAGGCTAAAATAGCTGAAAAGAATCAACATACTATATTTAGAGCTGATTTTATTAAAAGATAAGGGACAAATCTAAAATTAAAAAAACATCATTTTATTACATAAAAATCATAAAAAGTAACATGAAAATGTCTGAAAAAGATACTAGACAAAAATATGGTTCAAAATAATTCATTTTTTTCTAACAATCGAAGTAAGACGTTTTATTTGATTTACTGCCTGAAATCCAAAGGTCAACATAACCTGTGAAGTAAAATGTGAAAATCATTAAAGAGAAATCACAGTCTGCATAATGACCTCAGTATAACTTGGTTCACAAAATGGGTTAGGAAATCACAAGTTTGGTGAGTGGCCCAAATTTCTCCAACTGTATCAGCCTTCCAACTGGCAAGCATGTAGGAAATCTTTCTTCTAGAAATACTATGTTCAGAGAACACTATTACACTGCTTTGAAGTACAGGATATTCACGTGTGACCTTTCACATGATTAAAAATGAAATTATGTTGTGAGTACAACTCACTTTAATGATATACTTTAAATATTGTCAGGTTATAGAAAGAGATTTAAAGAGCATAATAGGAGTAGTTCTTTAGAAGGTAGATTTATTTCTGTTGCATCAACTCAGACCTATTTCTTCAGCTTAAGGGAGTATCTTCTAAGATAGATGTAAAACACTAAAATCTATAAAATATTTTATAACATCATAATAGAAAAAGAAATTTTAAATCTTGTCAAGATTCCATTTTGGATAATCACTTTCCATTCAAATAGTATCCTATAGTTAAAAAAGAAAATGTAACAATTCCATTTTAAAATAATCTATAATTTGAAGGTGGTTCAGGCAGTAAAGACCCTGGGTTCTATCCCTGGGTTAGGAAGATCATCTGGAGAAGGAAATAGCTACCATCCCAGTATTCTTGCCTGGGTAATACCAATGGACAGAGGAGCCTGGCGGGCTACAGCCCATGGGGTGGCAAAAGTAGGACACAACTGAACAACTAACACTTTGACTTTTGACTGATATTTTGAATCTATAACTTAATACCAGAAAATTGAGTTTTCAAGTTTAAATGAAAATCTACACATTTAAGGGTCTGTGTAAGCACAAAGATTTTTCTTTTCCACATATTCAATTTAACGTTGGCCATATTCTTGCCTGGAAAATCCCATGGATGGAGGAGCCTGGTAGGCTGCAGTCCATGGGGTCACTAAGTCAGACATGACTGAGCAACTTCACTTTCACCTTTCGCTTTCATGCACTGGAGAAGGAAATGGCAACCCACTCCAGTGTTCTTGCTTGGAGAATCCCAGGGACAGGGGAGCCTGGTGGGCTGCCGTCTATGGGGTCGCACAGAGTTGGACACGACTGAAGTGACGTGGCGACTTAGCATCTTAAGTTTTCATTTAGCTACAAAGTAAAAATATTTTTTAAATATTTGATGCAATTACTAAATATGCTCTCTTCCCAGGTTTCAATGTCTCATGGCCATTCTCTTCCTCCTTCAAGCCATCCAATTCTGATCATGAACTTCTTTTCTAGAGTTTAGACCCTCCAAAGATTCTTCACTATTTGCAAAAGCTCAAATTTCCCAGGCTGCCACTTAAATCTTTGTATAATGCAAGTTGAATCATCTTCTTCCTGCTCCTTCTGCAAGGATGCCATACAAATGTGCCAGTTACTACCTTTGAACACCTGTGTATTTTCTCAAATCAATGCCTTTATCCTCACTTCCTCTTCAATGAGAATGTACTTCTCTAACTTACACATGGCAAAACGCTGCCATTCTTCAAGGCTCAACTGAAGCATCTCTTACATGAGGCCTTCCCCCATCTCCCAAAGAAGTCTCCTCCTGAGTTCTTCCCACACTTCAGCTAGTAGTGCAGCACCTAACACATTCTACTGTATACTATACTTTCCCTGTGAATGTGCCATCATCTGTCTAGCAGGATGAAAGTTGCTCTAGGATAGGATCTTAAGTGTGTGACCACTGATATCAAACTGCTTGTGTTTCAAAGCCATCTTCAGAAGTCACTATCTTGAACAAATTATGAAATGCTCTCTGCCTGTTTCCTCATTTGTAACGGGGATAATAATAGCACCTAGTTGATAGAGATTCAGTTCAGTTCAGTTCAGTCGAGTCTAACTCTTTTCAACCCCATGGACTGCAGCACGCCAGGCCTCCCTGTCCATCACCAACTCCCGGAGTTTATTCAAGCTCATGTCCATCGAGTCAGTGATGCCATCCAACCATCTCTTCCTATGTCATCCCTTTCTCCTTCCATCTTCAATCTTTCCCAGCATCAGGGTCTTTTAGAATGAGTCAGTTCTTTGCATCAGGTGACCAAAGTATTAGAGTTTCAGTTTCAACAACAGTCCTTCCAATGAATATTCAGGACTGACTTCCTTTAGGATTGACTGCTTGGATCTCCTTGCAGTCCAAGGGACTCTCAAGAGTCTTCGACAATACCACCGTTCAAAAGTATCAATTTTTCAGCGCTCAGCTTTCTTTATAGTCCAACTCACACATCCTTACATGACTACTGGAAAACCATAGCTTTGATTAGATGGACCTTTGTTGGTAAAGTAATGCCTCTGCTTTTTAATATGCTGTCTAGGTTGGTCATAACTTTTCTTCCAAGCAGCAAGCGTCTTAATTTCATGGCCGCAGTCACCATCTGCAGTGATATTGGAGCCCCGCCCCCCCGCCGCCCCACAAAAATAAAGTCTGTCACTCTTTCCATTGTTTCCCCATCTATTTCCCAAGAAGTGATGGGACCACATGCCACAATCTTAGTTTTTTGAATGTTGAGTTTTAAGCCAACTTTTCCACTCTCCTGTTTCACTTTCAACAAGAGCCTCTTTAGTTTTTCTTCACCTTCTGCCATAAGGGTGGTGGCACCTGCATATCTGAGGTTATTGATATTTCTCCTGGCAATCTTGATTCCAGATTGTGCTGGACAGGGATATGAGGATGAAATACGTATTACGTATAGATGCACTTAGGTCAGATGCCTGGCCTGGTATTCAGTAAGAAATCAATGATCCTTGTCATCACCATCACCCCATCATTTTTTATGCTCTACACCAACCTAGCCCAGGACCTTGAATATAACAAATGTTTAATAAAATGCTTATTAGATTGAACGGAATCTTTTTTGTTTTTTTCAAGTCAAGTGGGAAATAAAGCCATGTGGAATATCTGATCAGGGAAAACCAAAATCTCTCTTAAATGTAACATTTTACATGAGTAGGTATTAATAGTAGATTAATAATTAAATACTCAGAGTTATGTAAACATTGCCAAAATAAACTGCATTTTCAGAAAGGATGTAAGAACCTTTAGGTCTCGCCTAAATGCGGGTTCTGACAGCTATTTTCATACCTGTGGGCTGTTAGAGAGGCCCTTTCCAGATACATTTACATATACAGTAGTTGATCCTTCAAGGACTAGGATTTGAACCAAGCAGATTCACTTAGACATGGAGTTTTTTCAATCACTATATAGTCAGCCTCTCCATTGGAGGGTTTCTATCCACAGGTGCTGCACCCCGAGGGTTCAGCCAACTGCAGGTGTGGAATCAGCAGATACTGAGGGCACACTGTGAGACTGGAGCATCCTCGGAGTTTGGGAGCCGCAGGGAATCCTGTAATCAATCCCCCACTGATACCAAGAAACAACTGTACTATACTGAAGGTAGATTTCAACAGTACTATTAGAACTGCATGAAAAATCCTGACTTTCCAAGAGAGCGATAAAAAGCCAGTAGGTAGAGAATCAACTTTTAGGCAGGAATATGTGGAGAATAGGTCTCCTTTCCCACACAACACTGAAAGTCAAAGTCATTCAGTAATGCCCAAGTCTCTGAGACTCCATGAACTGCAGCCTGCCAAGCACCTCTGTCTATGGAATTTTCCAGACAAGAATACTGGAGTGGGTAGCCATTCCCTTCTCCAGGGGATCTTTCCAACCCAGGGATCAAACCCAGGTTTTCCACATTGCAGGCAGACTCTTTACCATCTAAGCCACCAGAGAAGCCCAAGAATACTGGAGTGGGTAGCCTATCCCTTCTCCAGGGAATCTTCCTGACTCAGGAATAGAACTGGGGTCTCCTGCATTGCAGGCAGATTCTTTACCAGCTGAGCTACACATGACACTGCTTCACACTAAAACAGCAACTTCTAGTTATTCTTAGATATAATGTCTTCTGTATACAGACCACCAAACAATGCAGAAGTGTGTTACTGTTTTGTGAAGTAGATAAAACGTCTTAAATAGGATGAGTCTATTTAGATCCATTTTGACTGGTGATCTAATTCAGAGATTAAAACATAATGTTAAGATAAGAATATTTTCACTATGTGTTTTCACGAATATATGAAAACAAAATGAAATGTCAAATACTGTGAACATAGTATCTTAGGTTTTTAAGACATGAATTCATGCATGGTAAGCACTATCTGTCATTACATAGCACAGACTTGCTTTCAGTTCAGTCGCTCAGTCATGTCTGACCCTTTGCGACCCTATGAATTGCAACACGCCCGGCCCTCTTGTCCATCACCAACTCCTGGAGTTCACTCATACTCATGTCCATCGAGTCAGTGATGCCATCCAGCCATCTCATCCTCTGTCATCCCCTTCTCCTCCTGCGCCCAATCCCTCCCAGCATCAAAGTCTTTTCCAATGAGTCAACTCTTCGCATGAAGTAGCCAAAGTACTGGAGTTTCAGCTTTAGCATCAGTCCTTTCAAAGAACACCCAGGACTGATCTCCTTTAGAATGGACTGGTTGGACCTCCTTGCAGTCCAAAGAACTCTCAAGAGTCTTTTCCAACAACACAGCTCAAAAGCATCAATTCTTCAGCACTCAGCTTTCTTCACAGTCCAACTCTCACATCCATACATGACCACTGGAAAAACCACAGCCTTGACTAGACGGACCTTTGTTGGCAAAGTAATGTCTCTGCTTTTGAATATGCTATCTAGGTTGGTCATAACTTCTCTTCCAAGGAGTAGTGAAAGTGAAGTCACTCAGTCATGTCTGACTCTTTGCAACCCCATGGACTATAGCCTACTAGGCTCCTCCGTCCATGGGATTCTCCAGGCAAGAGTACTGGAGTGGGTTGCCATTTCCTTCTTCAGGAGATCTTCCCAACCCAGGGATCGAACCCGGGTCTCCCGCATTGCGGGCAGATGCTTTACCATCTGAGCCACCAGGAAGACATGGCTGCAATCACCATCTACAGTGATTTTGGCTGCAATCACCATCTGCAGTGATTTTGGAGCCCCAAAAACAAAGTCTGACACTGTTTCCACTGTTTCCCCATCTATTTCCCATGAAGTGACAGGACTGGATGCCATGATCTTCGTTTTCTGAATGTTGAGCTTTAAGCCAACTTTTTCACTCTCCTCTTTCACTTTCACAAGAAGCTCTTTAGCTCCTCTTCACTTTCTGCCATAAGGGTGGTGTCATCTGCATATCTGAGGTGATTGATATTTTTCCTGGCAATCTTGATTCCAGCCTGTGCTTCTTCCAGCCCAGCATTTCTCATGATGTACTCTGCATTTAAGTTAAATAAGCAGGGTGACAATATACAGCCTTGACGTACTCCTTTTCCTATTTGGAACCAGTCTGTTGTTTCATGTCCAGTTATAACTGTTGCTTCCTGACCTGCATACAGGTTTCTAAAGAGGCAGGTCAGATGGTCAGGTATTCCCATCTCTTGAAGAATTTTCCACAGTTTATTGTGATCCACATAGTCAAAGGCTTTGACAAAGACTTGCTTTAAAAAGTAAATATTCTTTGCAATGGCAAGACAAATCATTCAACCAAGCCTTAGAGTAACATGACTGACTATGTTTTGCATTCAAATGACACATCTTTCAAGTTGCTGAAGACATTTTGCAAAATCTAACAGAAATGTTCTCTCTCTCCACCAAGCTAAGTAGGCAAAAAACATGCTAAGAAAAGCAAGTGAGCTATTAGCAATATGGTGCAAGGCCCAGACCAGTCATAAAGGAGATCAAAATGCTGTCTCCTGTTTGCCAACAGGTGGGTCTCAAGATTGCAGGCTGCTATTTTCAAATTAAACTTTATTAAAGTTTGATTTGCCTTTACCTGGCACTGCAGCTAATGCCCTCTTCTCTCCTGATAAGACAGGAGACTGAGAATAGTAGAAAATCAAATCTTTGCATGCTAAGTGCTATGGTGGAGGTAACAGTGATGTGTGGTGCTGTGGAATGAATTGTAACATGACAGAGCTAGATTTTAATGAAGGAATATTCTGACTAGTGAACTTTGACTAAGCAGTAATTTTTTTAAATACTAAAGAGAATGAATTAGAATGTTGAACAATATTATGGCTTCAAACATACATTTAAAATTTGACCTAAATTACTGTTGAATAAATCTGCAAAATAAAACCCTTCTTTTCCCCCAGCACCACGGCCATCACTAGGATTCATCCAAGGAAAATGTATACCTTAGAAAGCAGAGCCAGAAGGATCCTAAATGGCAGCAAGTGGTTGGGACCTAAAACAGTTAATTTGATTTAGGGACCATGCTATTATTAGTTAAAGGCTCTGAAGGTGGTATTTTAAACACCAGGGTATAGGCTCACACTCTGGACAAAGTCCAGCTCTCTCTACTCTTAATCATCTCAAGGACTGTTTTAAAGTAAGTCAAATATATTCAGTGTTTAAAACATGCTTTTAAAAGTCCTCAAAGAGCAAAATAAGAACTACTCACTTTCTAAAATGTGTATGTATATAAATAAAAGCCTGCCTATATATTACCAAACTTCTATAAAAACACAGAAATTTTTAGTCATGACAGCCAACTATGAAACCTTATTTCTAGTTTTCCTTGCTACATTAACTGTTCCTATCAGTGACTAAATTTTCAAAGCACTGTTTATTAATTTTATACTCATTTTTTAAAAAAGAAACAATGGTTACTGATAATACATGGTATATTTTAAATGCAAGCTTGTAAAATATTTGAGATAGAAATATTGCCAAGTATTGTACAAATGGGCCTAACTTGTACCTCAAATTATTTTGGAAATAAGCACTGAAGTCATATAAAATTATTTTCATTCAGTTGGTGCAAAATGTAAAGAATAGAATTCATAGGCATTTTATCTTCAGCTCAGTTAAAGTAAAAGACATGGGAATGCAAAGCCAAGAATTTGACAACCAACATTTAGACAATCATCCATTTTATAATGAGCTCAGTTACACACTCTCAAATAATTAACACTGAGAAATCTGGCCCTAAATTCAGTCTCTGCAGCTCTAAAAAGATCAAATCTTAACTGCTAATGATGTAATCTAACCATAAAAATGTCTTGTTATAGTATTGGCAAATAGGAAACTGAAGAATTATGGATATGATTCCAAAAAAAAAACCTATATAGGTCACTTCTGCATCCTTTTAGGTCTAACTTTGAACCCTTTAATGATTGCTCTCTTAAAATTTAATTTCAAAGGACAACAAAAATAAATTTTTCCATAACTCCAAGTAGGATGACAACTCCATTAACTGATATTTGGAAAGTTTTGAGGAATACAGAAATACTTAACAGGTAAGAGTGGGAGAAATGAAATCATCAACACCTAGACTCAAACAGAAAAAGATGAGAGGAAACACTGATTATAAAAGCAATATAACACCTAGAAGTTGAAAGTACCAGCTCTTGAGTCAGACTGCCTGTGTTCCAGTCCTGGCTCCATCACTTGTTAGTTGAATGGCTTCACCCAAAGTAATTAATCTCTCAGTTCCCCACTTTCCTTTTCTGTGGCTGGGAATAATAAGAGTAACTAATCTCAGGACTGTAGCAATGATTATATGACATGAAAAATGCTTGGCATAGTGAATGACACAAACTAGGTGCTCAACAAATATTACCTAAAGTTATTATAAAACTAACAAAAAGAGAACATTTCTGAAGTCAGACACTAAGAATGACTGGTCAGAAATACTGTTGATGAGACAGAACAGGAGCACTGAATTTGCTGTAATTATAAATAGGAACAATTTAAGTTAATAAGTGAAGATAAAAGTCAGGCACTAAAAAATCCATGCTGGTTGATAAGAATGAAGAAGCCAGAGATATGGATGTATGTAAAATATGTCCATATATGAGAAAATAAAATAAAATGAGAAAAGGATACCAACAAAGAAAAGAAGAGGCCAGAGTCAAGTATTTTGGTCAATAATCAGAAAGATGCCAGATAAATGCAACAAAATGAAAAAGCTTCTAGTCATGATAATGTAATTTTGGAAATACTCAGCTATAGGCTATACTGATCAATTTGATAAAAGAGTTGTACTAAGATACGATAAGAATACACTGAACATCACTCTAATTTTACTAAAATGATAAATGTTAAATAAAAGCATCACCATCCCCCTACCGCAACAAGAATATCCTCCCAAAACTTGTAGAACCATTTATACTTGGTTAGTAAAGATTAGTAAAACCTTAAAAGGAAATAGCAATTGTCACATCAAGATTTTCAGATTCAGTATCTCCATAGGCAAACCTCTTATTTCTGATTGTATCCAGCTTTTCTGTTAAATAAACAGTTTTGAACATTGTAATCAACTTCTTTTTAATCAAAACCAGTCATATTGACAAATTAGGTAGTACTGAGAAATGTAATTCATTATGGCAGTTTCTTTTTAAGTATGTTTTTAATCAGTTTTGGATGCAGGTGCACTTTTAAAAGAAAAGCAACAAATTTCTACAAGTTACTGAGGTCTCTAAAGTAGGAACTGGTTTTGCTAAAAATATGTAAAAGACAAAATGAAATTATGAAATTCATATACAAAAGCAATCTTAATAATTTGTTAATAATTTCTAACTTTTAAAAGAGAATGCTACTCCACGTCTTCCTATTTTTGAAGAATTTAATGAAAAAACATATAGTACATATATAATAAATAAAACACAATACATAAATAAATCATGTTTATTCTCTCTAAACACTTATTAGCAAACTTTGTTTCAAAAACAATTATGAAAAATATGACATTCAAGCTCTAATTTAAAATTACATTCATTTTCTAAAAAATGTAATTAGTTAAAATGATGTTATAAAAATCAATCTTTCCATTTTAACAGGTAGTTAATTTACTTGTACAGATGGTTATTACTTTGTATGACTATTAATATAATACCTGATTTTTGTCTTTTACTGAATCTTGTCTAGTACAAAACAGTAAAGTTCTTTTATAATCCCTATTAAAATTCCTAAGGTTTATTTCTTTTAATATCTCTAAGTTAAAATTTATCAATAAAAGTGCTGACAAGCCATGCATCTTTTGAAAATAACATGCCTACTTAATAAAATGGGTCAATACTGAATATATAAAAATGATCCTTTTGTTACCATAATAAAAATACCACTTATGCAAATTCTTCTTAAATAGGATGATGAACAATAAACATTGCCCAAGAAATTACTCCAAAGTCAGTAAGCTTTGATTTGTTTTCTAGGGGGAAAAAATGAACTCATGAAGAAGGTTAATGATAAATAAATGGCTTTTATAAACTCATTAAGTACTATAAACATTCAGTACATTTTCCTTCTTTTAAAATGTGATTAGTCTCCATTAAATAGTTTCATTTTGAAATCTGTACTTTTAACAAAAGCTAAGGACACATTTACCTCTTCCCCTTTCCTTCAAATTGTACACAACAAAAAAATATTTTTTAAAGGAAGAAACACTGATAGTGCAGTAAAACAAGAAAGAATACCACTGTAAGCCAGAAAATCTGAGGAAATTCTATAAACTAAAAATCAGAGGAGATTTGATTAAAAGAAAAGAAAAATTAGATCAGCAAAACTAAATCTCAAACAAGCAAAAAAGATTGTAGAGGCCCAGAGAAACATCATGCTTATGGCTGACAAAAGCATGTGTGTCTTTTCTCAAATGTGATTCCTATCTGTGCAGTTCTGTGCAGAGTCCCAGAGTAGATGGTGGGATGAGAGAAACAAAGCAAATAAAGGCAAGCAATTTATGGGAAAACACTCCCAAACCTAGAGGTCAAAATCCTGCAACAGAACACCCTGCTCAGCAGTGCTTCCTCCTTTCACCCTGCAGTCCCTGGATGAAGGTTTCTGTAATAAGAATCTTATTACCCCCGAAGGGATGGAGTCTCATCTGGTTGAAGAGTATAAATACTCTCCAGGCATGAAAACTCCTCCATCTATGCTTTCAACCATACATACTAATAACCAAGAATCACTAACCATTTGAAGAAAGATCAGCAACAAAGCCATTGAATTTAAAATGAGGAAATATCATTCAGGTGGAGTAGAAGACACAGAAGAAACTTTAAATATAGTTGGCATTCTCACTGAAACGAAAAGACTACATCAACAACAACAAAATAATAGGCTATTTTGAAAAAGAGTTATAATTAAAAATGTGCCCGAGAAAGCAATGATCAAACAAAGCCGAAAAAAACAGACTGATAGTTTAAAGGGTTCTACTACAAGAAAAACTATTGCATTAGACAAGAAGGGCAAGAGATCCTCTACAACGGATATAAAATGAAGAAAACATATAAAGAAAGAGAAATAGAAGGTAGATTTAGAAGCTCCATTAGATTTAGAAACTCCAGTAAAATCACCTAGCAGAATGACAAAGTAGAAAGAACTAGATGAAAAGTACTCAGAGAAATAAAGGAAGAAAAGTTCCTTCTTACCTAAAGATAGATTCAGGGGCAGAGACATCTGAAGAACACTAATAATTAAAATTAATAACTACACTTAATCACATCCTAAGTGTACTATCAGGATGCTATGGATATAAATTTCAAAATCTTCAGTGGGGGAATAGGCAGAAGGAAGGAGAAAATGGTTATTTACAAAAGTATAAAAATCATATTGCTATCAGAATTATTTCTAGCAAAATCAGGTAACAGAAGTCAATAAAAATGAAAGTGAAAAGTGAAGGTGCTCAGTCGTATCCGACTCTTTGCAACCCCATGGACTTTAGCCTACCACACTCCTCCATCCATGGGATTTTCCAGGCAAGAGTACTGGAGTGGGTTGCCATTTCCTTCTCCAGAGGGTCTTCCTGACCCAGGGATTGAACCTGGGTCTTCCACATTGTAGGCAGACGTTTTATCATCTGAGCCATCAGGGAAGTCAGAAGTCAATAAAGGAGTCTTAACTTCTCAGGCGAAATTATTTATATGTAGAATTCTGTCAAGCCCTATTAGAAATCAAGAGAGAGATTAAATATACCTTTTTAGTCATGCAAAGACTCAGACCTCCCTGGTGGCTCAGCCAGTGAAGAGTCTGCCTGCAATCCAGGAGATCTGAGTTCAATCCTTGGGTTGGGAAGATCCCCTGGAGAAGGAAATGGCAACCAACGCCAGTATTCTTGCCTGGGAAATCCCATGGACAGAGGAGCCTATCTTCATAGGAACTCTCCTATAATAGAGTTCATAGCGTCGCAGAGTTGGACATGATTGAGCGACTTCGCTTTCTTTTTTTCTTTCAAAGACTCAGACTAGTTCAAAACTTTCAGGTACAACCTAAATGAATTATTGGAATCCCTTGGTGGTCCAGTGGTTGAGAGTCCACCTGTCAGTGCGGACTCGATCCCTGCTCTGAGAAGATTCCACATGCTGTGGGGCAACTAAGCTGTACACCACAACTGCTGAGCCCATAGCTCTAGAGTTTATGAGCTGCAACTACTGAAGCCCACGCACCCTAGAGCCGGTGCTCCGCAAGAGAAGCCACCACAATGAGAAGTCCACACACCACAATGAAGAGTAGCCCCTGCTGACTACAATTAGAGAAAGCCAGAGCACTGCAAATATTTATTCACTCAGCACAGCCACAAATAAATATTTAATGTAAAAAAATAATTATTAAGTAATCAATTCTAGAAAACTAAACAAAAAATGAGGAACATGTAAAAATACAAGACACTGTAATGTCCCAAAGCAGTAAAACCAAATTTACTAAATTACTAAATTAAATCTTGTAAAACTAAATTTAAATCATTATTGATACATAATGTTAAAAAGAAATAACAATCTGAAATTAAAGTACAAAAGTATTTTAGAATGACTGTCAGGGAGGAATACAAGCATATATATTGAAACTCCAGACATTTTTAGAAAAGAATAAGAACACAGAGTAAGAGAAAAGCTTTTGGATGTTCTCAAAATATTCCTTTTATTCATTTACACAAAGAGATGCTTGACAATAGAAAAAGGATCTGATTTCTTTGCCTTTAAATTTAATATGAATTTGCTTTTCTTCACATATACCCACACTTGTGCATCAACAAGCCTTTACTGGTGAGTAAACGTCACCAGTGTACAGTTCCAAAAGGTTCCAAACCCTATTTCAAACTAATTAGACCAAAATGGTTATATATGGCTTTGAATATCCTATATGGAATGGAACCATATAATGAAATCAGGTATATGAATTTCTAACTCAGAAAGTTTCAGTACTAATTCTTGGAAAATTACTTCCCTCAAAGTTCATATGACCACAGAAGCTTTATATTAGAGTTACATTATGTTAAAACAGTCCTTATATGAGAATATTCAAACTATCTCTTAAAAATGTTCCAGTTAGAATTGACCTGAATCTACAACAATAGTTTTCATTTTGTTCAGTAAATAAATTTGATGTCTTATTTTTCTTCCTAAGAAATTTACCTAATTTTGAAAAGAATTGGTATTTACAAACCAGAACCTGAAGACCTAAACTGGCACCATGATTTCAGGCAGAGGGCCCACTGCTAAGAATGCTCATGAAAGTTAATTTTAAAGATCTAAACAAGCCTTCAATTTGCAATGTATTCATTAAGGGCAGGCCAAGTGTCAAAAGCTGTTCTGTCTTCCTTGTTTTGTTCAAATGTGCCTTCTTCTGCATTTTCCTTTCATAAATTTCAGATGAAAATAAATACATGTTTCTACAGCACAAGGCATCTGGAAATGGGTTAATACAGAAACTTAAAATATTAAATAGAAGAAAACAATAACAAACCATATTTTCAATTATCTATTAAGGGTCTTCACAAGATCTAAAGAACTTGTTTGTATCTTGTTTCTAAAGTCAAAATAAGACAGAGGGGGAAATGCCTATCCTCCAACTTCTTGGAACATAAAACTAAGGGCGGTTAATTAAGACTTTTCAGATCTCAACTGTCATGAGAATGCATGGGAATGGTAATTTCTATCGCACCCAAAGAACAGAATACAAAAGTCTATTACAGATTAAAACCAATATCCAAAATACACTTCAGCATGATCATGTCCATGTTTATTGACCTTTAGGAACAACTATAATATTTTTTTCATACACTTAATAACTCCAAAATGAATAGAAGCTGGAAACTACCATTTGAAGTTTCCACTAGTCTCCAAGGTCAGTCTCATTCAGTGATACAAGATCATTTTGGACTTTTACAACAGTATAATTAACTTTCATTAAATTTTAGATTCTTTCTTCTGATCATATATCCATCCAGAAGCTAGGTACAACATTTAAATCAAGTAAAATATTATAGACTTAACCACCCTTGGGATATTTTTCAAATGCTTTTGGAAATTTTTATGGAAGGTAATTTCAGTTATGCATAGTTGGACTAATTTATTTAGCTGAAAATGAATACAAAAATAAGTCCATATGCATAACCATGAGAATTTAAGGAAATGAGAAAAATTAAGATTAAGTCTAACTGCAATTTTCTGAACACTACAACTCAATTCACAGTACTAAATGTTTTAAAGACAAGAAATATGTTCTTCTTTTCCACTTAAGGAGATCAACATTTCTCACTGCTTTAATAAAGCATTCTATATCTCTTATAGACAAAAAAATGATATAACCCAAGAGGCCAAATAAATCTGAATAATGTATACATATTTAAATATCAGTGTTAGCTTATGCTATCATTAAATTTAAGGTAAGATTATAAGATATAAAGACTAATTGTTCCTAAGTCATACCCCACGAATATATTAGCAAAATTAAAACATCTTGGGAGGAAAAAAAAGTTTTGGTAGCTTTCTAAGACTGAGTTACCAAAAGTGAGTTACTCTTGAAAATAAAATCTGCCTCCATTTGTGAAAAATGTGTCACACTGCAGACAAATATTCAATGAACAATCAAAACGATGATAAGAACATAGAAATTTAAGCACTTGTAAAAATATGAAGGCTTCAGAGACAAGAGACACATAATAACGAAAACAGATTTCATCTGTCTTCTTGCCTCCTTGGCAGCATTAACTTGAGCTCTGTACACATCAGCGTGTTTGGACATAGGCAAGCTTCACTCCAGAGCTACAGTGAGCGTGCAGGAAGCCAGCTGTGAGGCTGCAGTCCCTCGAAGGCCAGAATAATGCAGACTTACTTGTAGAGAGCCAAGATGCACAGCAGAAACCTTACTCCTTCCCATATGGTTCATTGCCTTCCTTCTGAGATGAGGCTCTGGTTTCTGGCCTGGGGATGAGAAGTGCAGCAGGGAAGCCAACTGTTCTGGTTTCATGGACAGACCTTTGATTAATCCTCCTGTTTCAGCTCTATATCTTCTTCCTGCCCTACTTCATACTTGGCAGATTCTCAGTTCAGAGGCTCTTTCAGGCTCAGACAGGCTGGTCAGTTTCCTCTCACCTCCTCTGTAGCCTCCTCACAGCTTGTTCCATCAGTCATCTCACTCCCACCTTTCCTTCTCCCAGTCATTTGTTGAAAACTTAACAAGTACTAGTGAGTCTCTGATTTTCTTTGCTTCATCAATCTATTCTTTCTGTGCTTCTATGCCTCTATTTTAGTGACGTCTCAGGAGGGACAGGAAAATCAACATGTGTGCTCAGGCCTCCATCTTACCCTATGCAGGACTACTTTTTAAACTTTTCAACAAGACTACTTCCATCTGGTGAATATAATTATACACAAAAACCTTACCTGCTCACTTGTATAACAGAATAGCTAACTTTTCTGAGATCCACACAAAATTCAAAACTTCACAGCATTTCAATTCAATATAAATTGTCTACAAATAGGAAATCAGTCATTTTTATACCTTAAGGGTAAAAATTTACTATTACGACATTCAGTGCTTAATTAAGAAAACCTAATCCATGCAGTGAATTTCAAAAAGACAGTTTCTGTTTCAAGTTCAAAAGATTCCTTACAAACTAAAAGATAAAATGCATTTTTCCCAATTATCTCAACAACCGAATAATTATCAATAAGCTGCAAGATAATGAAAACTAGATATCTGAAAATAAAAATTATGCTCCCCCACCAAAAGAAGGCATGAGTAAAAAGGATCAACTACAATTGCTTAGGGAAGTTTGGGGGAATATACAGTATCATTATTCATAAAATCAAATTTGAAAAAATAGCAATAGTACAATCTCTAAAAACTGTGGAAACATATTAACTTTATGACAAACATACCACTGAATAACAAATATGATTGTTAAGTGACTTATGTGAAGCACAATTAATTGAATCAATATGTTGATTTAAACTTTACTGCCATTGTCTCATTGCTGGTTCATAAAATCAGATGTGGAACTGGTCTCAAGCCCAGAAACCACAAAGAAACAAAAATATAATAAGAAGCACAAGTCATCTAAAGGCAGCTTAAAATCCACACTATATTAAACACTTTAAGATTTTAATTAAGTATAGAAAAACTGTTTTTTAAAATCACAAAATAATATAGTTTACTTGATGTAAATCCACAGACCGTCTCAGCCAACTGGAATATCTTTTAATCTTTTAGAATTCAAATTTTATGCAGTGGAGAAGGAGGGAGGGCCATGGTGGGGTTGGGAAGAGGGGATAAACTGACCTCAACTATCTTCCCTCATTTCAAAATTCTCTAGTCAACTTCACATTCTGAATTCTTTATTTACTAATACTTTAACAGTTTATTACTATTACAAATAAAAGTTGCTTTTTACTTATATCATGGTAACTTCAAAATCCTACATCAGACAAATATGTTTAGATTTAAAACCCGACGTTAAGACAAATGAACACTAGAATATGAGACTCAGCAGTCTGCCATGGCCAGATAATCTGATCTACCAGATGTCTGACAGATGAATGCTAGGGCACAGTGATCACTGGAATAATGTTTGGGAACCTACTTCTTGTCATAAAACAAAAAGTAAAGAATTTTTCATTAAAAAGTAAGGACCTATAATCATTCATATATTTGACACAGCCCCAACCACACAAGTCCTGAATATACTAAAGTAAACAGAATAACGTGGTAAGAATTTTGACTTTAAAGGAAGAAGATAATGAACTAACTAGTCTAATATTCCTTCATTACAAACAATAAAAATTGGTAAAGATAGTATTACTGAAATTTACAACATAAAATTGTAATAATGGATATTGTACTGTTTTTTAGTTTTTAGTGTTGTTTTAAAAGATTGGTGGGAAAGTAATAAAAAACAAATAAGATGACTTGCATAGCCATGCTACAATAGCTCTCAACTTCGACTCTAACAGAACCAAAAATTGTAATACAACTTTTCTGTCCTCCAAGCCACTCCCAAAGATGCTGTGAATCTTGAGGCCAGGGCAGATGTATTAAGAGAAAACAAAATTACATCAACAAAAAGAAAGCTGCAGAAGAAGGCTATCCTGGTGCCTATCTAGGATCAGGGATAACTGGTCCAACTTATTTTCTCTTAACCTTTCCCAAGTCTTTGTTGTAAAAATCTCCATTCTTTGTCTGTCATCCAGTTTCCCTTTCTAACTTTCACGTTACATTTTTTTCTAACTCTTCCTCACAGAGTTGCCTTGCAGTTCATCTATATCAGAACAGTGTTGCCCCAAAGCTACATGGAAGTCAATTTACGCACTCTAATAAACTTTTATTTATGGAGAATTCAAGGTCACAGAGGTATAACTGTTTAATGAATATTCTGATGTGAGCACAGAACATAGGAGTAAATTCTCAGGTTTTGATCCTTTATTCACTGAAGAAAAGCAATACATGACAAAAGCATTAAATTCTGGTGAAAAGTAGCGCAGGTGAATTTAAAGACAGATCAGTTTATACGTGGCAGATTTCAGTACCCCAAAATATACTGGTTTGAAACAATCTAAAGAAAAAAAACACAATCTTTTTTTATCAAAAGCAATCTCTCAGTGATAAGAAAGTCTTCATCAGTTATTACAGGCGATCTCTTACAGTGGCCTTTCATGAGCACCCCCCTCTTTGGAGTTAAAAAGATTACATGGTCTAGAAATGGTTAGATGCATTGCAATTCAGTTTGAAATTCATGTTTCCAATCTGTCTTTTACATTTTTTTGAGATACTTACAATGCTTTCCCCAACAGATTTCATTTTACTTCAGTAATTCCTAATTTCTTAACTATTTTGCAATTAGTAAGCTCACTATTCTAATAACTACTACTGATCTTATGACACTAACACACACAATTTACCAACTTTCAGACTATGTATGAATATTAACAAAATGCATTATACTCTAGAAGTTGCCTTTAGTACAATAAATTTTAGCCTTTGTTTTCCACTCTTTACATCCAAACTTAAAACTTTTACTCCAGCTCAAATACATTAAAATTGCACCTCCTCAGAACTCACCTTTTCTGATAACTGTGTAACCACTGTAACTAATGGCTAATATGGCAAAAATCATCACAATGATGTAAAGCAATTATTCTCCAATTAAAACAAACAAACAAACAAAAACTAATGGCTACACAGTGGAGGTTATTAGGAAACCAGATGCTTGAATAATTGCAGGAAACCTATTTCATTCTTGATTGTTTTGAAACCTAATTGCTGCTAAGTCACTTCAGTCATGTCCAACTCTGTGCGACCCCATAGACGGCAGCCCACCAGGCTCCCCCATCCCTGAGATGCTCCAGGCAAGAACACTGGAGTGGGTTGCCATTTCCTTCTCCAATGCATGAAAGTGAAAAGTGAAAGTGAAGTCGCTCAGTCGTGTGACTCTCAGGGACCCCATGGACTGCAGCTTTCCAGGCTCCTCCATCCATGGGATTTTCCAGGCAAGAGTATTGAAGTGGAGTGCCATTGCCTTCTCCATGAAACCTAATTAATAGTAAGGTATTCTTCAAATTGTTTTTCTTGGGACTTTACACTCACATACAGGTTAAAGAAAAAGTTCATAAGACTTTATTTTTGATACAGAGGAATATTCAAACACTAAAAGGATAATATTTTAAGAACCAGAATAGCCCCTTATTTTCTTTTTTTTGCTGGGGGCGGGGAGGGAGGTAAAGATTTCAAATTAAGCTGTCAAGATATGTATAGATTAGAAGGTTGAATAAACAGGCAAATCTGAGTGTTTAGAGCTGCGTTTCTTTTCTTTTAAAATATGTCAATTCTTGCAGAAAAAAATATGTGATCTAATTCTAAAACACCATTTAAACAGTCTAATATGGGGACTGCAAATCCCACATATAAGAAGCTTTCTGAGACAGAGAGAGAGAGTTGGAGGATATTTATTTGGCTTAGTGACTAACGCTATCTTAAACCACAAACTTACATACTGAAAAATAGAACTTTTTTTTAAATTTTTAAGTTATTAAATAAAAAGGAAGGAAATCTGTGCAATTTGTATTCTTTAACTTTTTGTGATTAGTTTCTATCTGAGAAAATCTTATAAAAATAAGAAAACCTTTAGACAAATATTTAATGTAAGGAGATGTCTGTTAAATTTGAGAACTCAAAGCAGGGAAATAAAATGATTAAATCTACATTTTGGAAAAAAAAAATCAAGTATTTGCTGAGTCTGTCACATGCTTAACTAATTTGAGACCTAAATTATGGTGTGTGAAAATTGAGGAAATAAATTTTTTCTATAAGGCAGAGAGCCTTATAGAAAACATGTTTTCTCAAATTTATATCAATTAAAAATTTCCAAATAAAGTTTTCTGATTGGACAGGTTAAGTTTCCTACTCAATAGTTTAAATACCTTACTTGATAATACTATTTGATTCTAAAAAGGCTGACATAAAATGTAGTGTGTATAAATCAAAAAGCATAATATTGGCTTTATAATAATACTAGAATGTGGAAAAAAGGACACAACTCCTTACGTACTTACCTAATTATTTTCTATTTTTTGTTCCTGTTTCATATAAAAGTGAGTATATTATACACACATGATCCATATAAATAAATTACATGTATAGAGAGGGGGCATACACCTAAATTTTTACTGATAGAGTATAAAATCAGAAGACTGGAGTAATACAATAAAATTTTCCAACTATAACATTGGAAAATATTCATGACAGAAGATTGTAATTACTTCTTAAATAGGGCACAGAAAGTAGGAGCCATGAAGGAAAAGACTGAGAAATACATCAGAGAAATAAGCTCATATTAAAATTAAAATTTTCTTTTCCTCAAAAAAATGCCTTAAGACAGAAAGCAAGACACAAAGCATGAAACAATAATCTACAAACAACAGTGGGTTAGTGTCTAGGATGTCTACAAACAAATACGAAAAACAGACAAGTTGATAGATAATAGACTTGAAAAAGCACTCTATATAAGTGGGTTTCTAAGCAGTCAATATACATATCAAAAAGCGCTTAACTCACTAACAATCAGGAAAAGCAAACTGAAAGCTCATTGCAATGTCTCTCTAAAGAATGGCTGAAATTAAACACAGTGATAATACCAAGTTTTGGAGAAGAAATGTGTCAATCACAGCTCTCATACACATCTGGTAATAAGCAAATTGGTATAGCAACTTTGGGAAACTTGATAATCATCTACTAAAATTGAATCCATGATCTAACAATTCACATCTAAGTATATGTTCAACAGAAATGCATGTGTATGTGCACCAGTCATAGTAGAAACTCAAATTTCCATCAATATGAAAAATGGTTACAGACAGGATGGTATGGTCACATAATGGAATACTACGCAGCCAGGAACAAAAGCGGTGTTATACAAAACATGGGAGAATTACACACACGCAATGTTGTGGGGAAAGTACCCAGAGACAAAACAGTAAGTTCTAACTGATTCCATTTATACAAAACTAATCCACGATATTAGGATAGATAGGAGAGTGATTAAGTTTGGGAAGCGGGAAAGGGGCAGTGGTTAGGAATCAGAAAGAGGGTTCCAGGGATGCAGATAACACTTTCCTTCTTCAGTGGTTGGTGGTTACTTCATTTTGTGATAACTCACTGAGCTGTATGTATGTTATACTTCCTTAAAACATACAGAGACCAAAAGCTAACTTTAGCAGCTTTATTCTGAAGATGAATTTATTATTTTCTTAAACATGGGCAAGTTTTTCTTCTAACTTTTCACAGAATCCCACCAAGAGGAAAGGCAAGAATTGTTTTCGTATAATAGCTAAAATGTCCTCATGCTTTAAAAATCATCATTAGCAAGTATAGTATTTATTTTACTGTCTATATAACTTAAAAAGTTTCCAAAGAAATCAATTGGGAAATAACAGTTGAACATGAGTACTGGAGTAATTACTTGAATATAATCCAGAAACTAAAAATAAAGATAAAAAATAAAATGTTTTTAACAGAAAAGTTCAGTTGGAGATATGTAGAACTGTTTGAGATATATAGAAAAATAATTTCTTCTAAACTGAAAGAAAGACAACGCCAAAGAATGCTCAAACTACCGCACAATCACACTCATCTCACACACTAGTAAAGTAATGCTCAAAATTCTCCAAGCCAGGCTTCAGCAATACTTGAACCGTGAACTTCCACATGTTCAAGCTGGTTTTAGAAAAGGCAGAGGAACCAGAGATCAAATTGCCTACATCCTCTGGATCAAGGAAAAAGCAAGAGAGTTCCAGAAAAACATCTATTTCTGCTTTATTGACTATGCCAAAGCCTTTGACTGTGTGGATCACAATAAACTTTGGAAAATTCTGCAAGGGATGGGAATACCAGACCACCTAACCTGCCTCTTGAGAAAGCTATATGCAGGTCAGGAAGCAACAATTAGAACTGGACATGGAACAACAGACTAGTTCCAAATAGGAAAAGGAGTACACCAAGGCTGTATATTGTCACCCTGCTTATTTAACTTATAGGCAGAGTACATCATGAGAAATGTTGGGTTGGAGGAAGCACAAGCTGGAATCAAGATTGCCAGGAGAAATATCAATAAACCTCAGCTATGCAGATGACACCACCCTTATGGCAGAAAGTGAAGAGGAACTGAAGAGCCTCTTGATGAAGGTAAAAGAGGAGAGTGAAAAAGTTGGCTTAAAGCTCAACACTCAGAAAACGGAGATCATGGCATCTGGTCCCATCGCTTCATGGGAAATAGATGGGGAACCAGTGTAGACTTTATTTTGGGGGCTCCAAAATCACTGCAGATGGTGAATGCAGTCATGAAATTAAAAGACACTTACTTTGGAAGGAAAGTTATGATCAACCTAGATAGCATCTTGAAAAGCAGAGACATTACTTTGCCAACAAAGGTCCATCTAGTCAAGGCTATCATTTTCCAGTGGTCATGTATGGATGTGAGAGTTGTACTGTGAAGAAGGCAGAGCACCGAAGAATTGATGCTTTTGAACTGGGGTGTTGGAGAAGACTCTTGAGAGTCCCTTGGGCTGCAAGGAGATCCAACCAGTCCATCCTAAAGGAGATCAGTCCTGGGTGTTCATTGGAAGGACTGATGCTGAAGCTGAAACTCCAATACATTGGCCACCTCATGTGAAGAGTTGACTCATTGGAAAAGATTCTGATGCTGGGAGGGATTGGGGGCAGGAGGAGAAGGGGACAACAGAGGATGAGATGGCTGGATAGCATCACCGACTTGACGGACATGAGTTTGAGTGAACTCTGTGAGTTGGTGATGGACAGGGAGGCCTGGCGTGGTGTGATTTATGGGGTCACAAAGAGTTGGACACGACTGAGCAACTGAACTGAACTGAACTGATACTGAAGGACACTCCCTCCAAGGCAGAGAGGTTATCTTAATCAGTGGTATACAACTGTGTCAAAGTCCCTTCACACTGAACTGAATTGTATATGGGAGCTGGAGAACCACAGATTTCACCGCCACATTGCAAAAGCCTGCAATCCTATTACTGACATGACACAGCCTGTCAGGACTGTACATTATATTTCAGAAGTCCAGGTTATGTTTGCATATTTGTTTTGCTACCAGCAGCAAGTAAGTTTAACCTGCCTTTTGTGATTTATCTGTTGTCATACTGGTTTGAACCAAACTGAGTCAAACCAAAGCAACTGTGATTAGAAATGAAGGGCTCTGAGGTATCACAAGTGGGGGCCCAGAAGTGGGTATATACTGAACATATACAAGCTGAATATTTCTGTCCTAAAAAAGTTTTTCATATTAAAGTATCAAAATCATGATTTAAAAATGGTTTTTGTCTTTCTCCATCTAGTTAAAGAAAAATTCAATCCCTGGTGTTGAGACTTCTCCCTTAGAACAGCCTTAGGATATTCAGAAATAACAATGCTAAGTAAGCTGAAAGAAAAGACAAAACCAACTTTGACGTTGTTGAGCATTTCCTTAATCAAATTGCAAACTACTGTGTGTGCTGTATACTGTTAAAATTGCTTTACACACATTAATTCATTTCATCCTCAAGCAACCTATGAGATACAGAATGAGACAGAAAAATTAAGTACTTGTGCAAGGTAACAAAAATGACATTTGAACCCAGGCAATCTGATTGTAATTTCTGCTCATAACAGGAGAGACTGGTCAACTCTAGCTAAAATGTATATCCATATAAAATACTGAACATAGGAGCATTTATAATATTCATTCATTCATTCAACAAATACTTGACTGAGTGCTTAAGACAGACCAGGCATTACTCTAGGTGTTTCAAATTCTACAGTTTATAAAACTAAAGTTCCCTGCTCCTGTGGAAGTTTTCATTTGGTGGAAGCTGACAATAAATAAGTAAAATACATAATCTGTCTAATAAAACATATGGCTTGTCTGAAGCTATGGGGCATGAGATGTACTGGAAATATGCTGCACTGTTATTCTTAGGGTGTCAAGAGAAGGTTTCACTGATGAGGTGACATCTGAGTAAAGATCTGCAAGAAGTGAAAGGATAAACCATGAGAATATCTGGGAGTGGAACGTTCCAGACAGAAATATCAACAAGTACAATATTCCTGAGGAGAATGTGTGCAGGGTATCTTCAAGAAACAACAAGGAGACAGTATGTCTGGAATACAGTTAAATAAGAGGGAGATGATGAGATAAGAGAGGGAGAGGCTTTATTTACATAAAGGTTCTGTGAGATTTTGGCTACTGTTTTCAGACAGGGAGCCATTTAAGAGATTTGCACAGACAACCAAGACTGAACTTTGGGCTTTAAGGGTTCTAGAAGAATCTGTGGTAACGGGAAAAATATTTTGCATTAACGTTAAGAGGTAAAAAGTAATGAACAAAAAGAGAAGGCTCATAATCAGTGAGGTTAACACTTCTAAAGGGTCAGGGTCTTTACTGGCAGAGAGAAAGGAAGAGAGAAGAGGCTAAAATTTGCACCGGCACTGTGGCTGGGAAGAATCCAATCTGAATGACATCTGCTATGGAAGCCAAAGTGACCATGGAGGCAGACATGACAAAGGGAAAGTGAGTCACTCAGTCGTGTCGGGCTCTCGGAGACTCCATGGACTGTAGCCTGCCAGGCTCCTCCGTCGACGGAATTCTCCAGCCAGAACACTGGAGTGGGTAGCTGTTCCCTTCTCTAGGGGAGCTTCCCAAGGGATCGAACCCAGGTCTCCCGCATTGCAGGCCAATTCTTTACCGTCTGAGAATAACACCTGTTATGGAAGCCAAAGAGACAGTGGAGGCAGACATGACAAAGAAGACAGGGAAATTCCCAGCAGCATTAGACAGATGTAATGGGTTCCTCATGGAGATACGTATAGGGAAAGACAGCGAGCGTCAGTGAACAGCAATGCCAATCAACAAGGCAGTCATGCTAGCTAACAAGTGCAAGCCAGGCATTTAGAAGACTTGCCTGCTTTAAAAACAGGCAAAAAGTCCTAGATAGCATGGAAAAGAATACGATTTCCATTTTGTAATAATCATTAAAAGAAGGTCACATAAAGAGAAAAAAATACCCCCAGTTCACATATAAATTCTTGAGGGAGTAATAATCTAATGCATATTGTTTTGAAGATGGGTAAAATTATTACTTTAATACCATAAAACGGATGAGTAAGGAATGATATAAGCTGCTTATGCAAATATATTTGAAATGAAGTAAAATTCAGTGTTCAAATGGAGAAGCTATTGAAGTGTCCAGTAATGATACATTTAAATAAGGCAATTTGGCTGGAAGTGCATTCATCTGTAAATAATTTACACACAGATCGAGTTATTAACTAGCTAAAAAAAAAAGTATGAGTTCTGAAAGCATACCCAAAAGGATAATTTCGGCTCTAAGGATAAAGAACGCAGATTTTAAAAGGGTCTTAGAGTTCCTTTCAAGAAGAGATTCTTTGAAGTATAAATGGCGGTAGAGCTCAGGAAGAAGCTGGCGTGGAACTTGGGAGTGCTGGGGAAGAGGAGACACAACTCTAACTCAGTCACTCAGGAAAGAGTCTGGGTCTCGGCCATGTCTGCAGGTCTGATACTTTTCATTTTACTGGAAAACCCTCCCCTGGTCTAACCAACTAACCAACTGTCTACATCCCAACTGTGAACTTTCACCTTGAAGGTACTATTTTTGTTAGACGACATAGAGGTCAATCATTTCTATATTTAAGATCTGTGCTTTTATACATCTTTTGCAGTTTTCTCCATTTGTGAAATGTGCCAAAATCTACTCATCTATTTAAAAAAATAAACAATGACATAGGTACAGTGAAGAAGAAAGAGTATGAGCTAATAAGAAGAAGCTCATCAGTTAAAAACATTAAATGGAGAACAGGCTGATAATGAACACTTTTAATTCCTTTGAGGAATCTTTTGGTTCTTCAGGATTGAGCATTATAAAAGCTGTAATTCCCTTTGACTGCTATCAGGATTGCTGCTTGTTTGTTAGGTTTCGAGTTTCAATTTGAATCAGTTGCCTCCCTGGATAACTGCCTATCTGTCACTTATATTTTTGGGGTATTCCACTGTATACTCTGGGGCCAGAGTCACTGCTTCTTCACGCTCCTCTTATCATCTATTATGTGCTATTGGAGATGCACTTTTAGAGTTCTTGCGAGTCTGCCTCATCAATGTTTGCTTTCACATTTCATGGACAGTTTAGCTCAGTATATAAACTTCTAGTTTCCAAATCATTCTCCTGCAGAGCCCTAACATTTTCTCCACTATGGTCTAGTATTCAGGGGTGCCACTGTGAAGTGTAATAACTGTCTAATTCAGGTTTTTTGTTGTTGTTGTTGGTAACTTATTTTCCTCTTCAGGGTCTCAGGACTTTCTTTAGTGTCAGTAGACTAAAATGTCAAAAATATGCATTTACAAGGGAGTATTTTATATTCATTCATTCTGTTTGATACTTGCTCAGCCTTTCTATCTAAAGATTAATACATTTCTTTAGGTCTTATGGTTTTGTAATTATTATTTCCTTAACTTTCTCTTTGGATTTGACACACATTATTTGTGCCCATTCATTATCTTTGAATACACTTCTGTGTTTTGTTCTATTTCACACATTATGCTCTTTAAAAATAAGAACATGTTACAGTTTGTTAGAAAGTGAGAGATGCTACTGAAATGAAAAAGTGGAGCAGAGTAAGTAAGTTCAGGTGCTGGAGGCAGTGGGAGAGTAAAGGTTGTGATTTTTGAACAGGATGATCAAGGTAGGCCTGCCGAAGAAGCGGACATGCAAGCACTGAGAAAAGGCTGCGTGGCTGTCTGACGGAAGAAGATTCCAGGGAGAGATACAACTAGTACTAAGACTCTAAAGCAGAAAGTTCCTGGAATGTTGGAGGAATGGCAAGATGAATAGTGGAACTGAAGTGAACTCAGTGAGGGAGACAGGGTAGTAGAAAGCAAGATCAGAGAAAAACCTCGAGGGAACCATGTCATTTAGGATTTGGTAGACTACTGTAGAGACCTCCCAGTATGTGTAAAGGGGTTTCCCTTGTGGCTCAGCTCATAAAGAATCTGCCTGCAAGGGGAGACCTGGGTTGGATCCCTGGGTTAGGAAGAGACCCTGGAGAAGGGGCCTGGGGAATTCCATAGACTGTGTAGTCCCTGGAGTTTCAAAGAGTCTGAAATGGCTGAGCAACTCTCACTTTCACTGCATGGTAGAACAGTAATGGTTAAATTTGTGCATTTCCCTTTGATTGGCAGTATTAAAAACAGATTTAATGTTCCAGTTATAAAAATTATGATTTATTTTTACTTTATTTCCACTGTAATTTCAGAAATTTTGGCAAAAACAATACCCCATCATGCTTTTATTCTAAACTATAGATGTTATAAGAAAAAAAAATGTATGCAATATTTGAAACTTAATTACTCTGAGAAAATATTCCCTGCTTTTTATTACATGGTCAACTTATTACTTGGTAAAGTTCACTTGGTTATATTTACTTAGGAAAAAAGACACTTTGCATTTCTTGTAAATCAGCAGTGACGCTAAATCCTACATCTCTAGATCTGTACCAATACCATCATCTCCTACTGAAAACAGAGGATAACAGGAGAAACCTTGGGAAAGATTAAATGACAGCAAAGATAAGGGGTCAGAATAGAATATCTTAGTTGTTTCAAAGCAATTTTCTTGGTTGTAATCAAAGTAAATTTAATAAAACTAAAAACAATCTGCCCCTAGAATGTTATAATCTCCTGTTTTGAATAAATTCCTATTATCTGGAAATCAATATGGCTCATGTTGCACACAAACAAGGTCTGAAAATAGTAACACCCCCAGAGCTCCAACAGGATGCCATATCCTTGAATTTTTAGATCAAAATGAAAGGCTGTTTCCTGGAAGAAATGATGCTTCTGAGCAAGACATTTCTTAAAATACTATTACCAGAATTACTTGCAACCACCATAATGAAACATTAAGTCATCAGCCTGATTGTTACCAGCACTGGTGACATAGAAAAACTGCTCATATTTGGTGGACCACATGACAATTAAGAACAGAGCATTTTTATGATTAATAGTTTAAAAGGCAGGAGTTTTCAATGAACTAACTGGAGTAACTTTCAATTCTTTGATGATTGCTCTGACCAGTTTTAACTAGATTAAAGTAATTTGAAAATGTTTCTCTAAAAGTTACATCTGTTAATAGTTACAAACCAGCTTAAATTCCCATTAAGTTTTATTCAACAAATCTCAAGATTCTGCTCTAAGAACCTCATAAGTACCCACTATTCTATAACAGGATTAGCAGTGCATTTCCACATTATGTTGGTTTGGAAAAAATTTTTAATGTGTAGGCTCCCAGGAGTTCATTTTCAACCAAACAGTATCAACCCACTTAAGCCATAAAGACCCATTTTCACTGGCAACAATATGAAAACCAAAATGTATTACATGGGACAAACTCCCAAGGAATAAACCCAACAAAGCACAGAACCGGGATTGTGAGGGAGACTCAGCTTTGATAAAATACCACTGAATAATACTTAAACCAGAAATCATTTCTGTCATTTAAAAATACAGATCTGTTTAACGTCTTCAGTTGTTTAGGCTATTTAGATGATCCTAAACGTCCTTGAAGTCTTTGCATTTAGCTTTCCAAGTATTTGGTTCTGGTTTTGCTTCAAGCTTAAAGTAATTCTAGCATCCTATAGCAACACATTGCAACAAGAAGTTGATTTTTAACAATGTCTTCTATATAGAGATCAATGTTTTTAACTGTTGTCTCTTTAAGAGAAGGGAACAGTAAAGTGTGTCTTTAAAATGTCATAAACATATTCTCAGTCTGTATGAATCATGGCTTTCCACCAAAAATGCAATCCTAACATAACTCTTCATGCAACAATCACAGTAGATTTTATATACTTGTAGTTAACAATTCTCAGAAGATTTGTTGGAATTAATAACACATATTTTTGTAAAACAAACCTCTATTTCTCCCATCCAAACTTATTCCCCCTTCAACTTTGTTTCATAAAAATGAGCACAAGGAAGGGCAGACAAACAAAAGATCACTACATGAAACAGGGCATGTACTTTCTTACATTGTACAAAGGGAGGATAGAATGGCAAATGAACGAAGTTTATCACTGTGAGAAAGGAACTGAACAGAGGTGAATGCAGAAAAATAGGGGAGGAAATGGAAGAGGTAAAAATGGAGAAAGAAAGATAGGTAAGCAGAAAAAAAAAAACCACGGGAAGAGAAAGGAGAAGTTAGGAGGGCAAAAGAAAACCAAATGAAAAAGCGAAAAGAATGGAAAGCCTTCAAAAATATTTGAAGGTCTATTTAAGGTGGACCTTAATAAGCTGATAAAATTCTGATTAAGTTGAAGGAACTTACTGGAAGCCACATTTGATGAAACTGCTTGAATTTTCAAATACTAATTAAAATGTTTGTTTTTAAAAAAATGTTTCCTTTAATCCTCTCATTTATGTTTATAAAATAATGCTATAGACAGAAATTAAGGACACAGCCAGAAGTTACTATGATATCCAAGAACTTTTGGGAAAAAAAGAGAAAAAACTTGTCATATTTTAAAATTATGATAAATACTAACCATACTATGTATGAACTGAGAAAAGTGAAGTTGTAGCTACTATATACTGTAACACTCAATATCCTAGGTATGATTTCAGAGCTTTTAAGACTACTACACTAAGGCTTCCCTGGTGGCTCAGTTGATAAGGAATCCACCTGCAATGCAGGAGACCCAGGTTCTACTCATGGGTCAGGAAGATCCCCTGGAGAATGGAATAGCAATCCACTCCAATATTCTTGCCTGGGGAATCCCACGTGCAGAGGAATCTGGCAGGCTACAGTCCATAGAGTCAAAAGAGTCGGATATGACTTAGTGACTAAATCACCATACTACAGTTAGAAGAAAACCACAAACCATGTGATCAGTTCAGTTCAGTTCAGTCGCTCAGTCGTGTCCGACTCTTTGCGAACCCATGAATCGCAGCACGCCAGGCCTCCCTGTTCATTACCATCTCTCGGAGTTCACTCAGACTCATGTCCATCGAGTCCGTGATGCCATCCAGCCATCTCATCCTCTGCTGTCCCCTTCTCCTCCTGCCCCTAATCTCTCCCAGCATCAGAGTCTTTTCCAATGAGTCAACTCTTCGCATGAGGTGGCCAAAGTACTGGAGTTTCAGCTTCAGCATCATTCCTCCCAAAGAAATCCCAGGGTTGATCTCCTTCAGAATGGACTGGTTGGATCTCCTTGAAGTCCAAGGGATCAGGGAAAGCATAGTTAATAAAAACACAAATTTAAAATTTCACTCTTTTGAATTTAACTGTAGCATTTCTTATATTCACAGCCAAGAAAAACCACCTAAGACATGAAAACTTAGATACCTTCATTGCTGAAATACTGACTTTGAAGAAAATACAGTTCAAAACAATAAAATAGAAGAATTCCCATTTGCCAGAGAGGTTAATCTGATGTTTAAGAATTTAAGAAACACAGTTGGGCCAAAAATAAAGTAACTGACACTAAAAACTCTTATTATGAAAAATTGCAACAGAAAATTCCAGATAAATTAGCAATAAACTATTTCAATTATAGTTATTTCATGTCAATTATATTTAGCCAAAATTATAGCACTATATCTACCACAAATAGGCTGTGGAATCAGCTTGATCTTGTTTTACGAGGCTCTAAGAGCTGGCTTGGGAAAGACCCTGCTGCTGGGAAAGACTGACAGCTGGAGGAGAAGGGGATGACAGAGGATGAGATGGTTGGATGGCATCACCAACTCGATGGATATGAGCTTGAGCAAGCTCCAGGAGTTAGTGATGGACAGGGAGGCCTGACGAGCTGCAGTCCATGGTATCGCAGAGAGTTGGACACTACTGAGCAATTGAACTGAACTGAAGAGCTGGCAAAACCATTTTTAAGAGTATGGAGTGATGGGGGAGTACTATTCTAAGGCAGCCTCATAAATAACCTTAAAAAGACGAATTAACTTTGATGCTGGGAGGGATTAGGGGCAGGAGGAGAAGGGGACGACAGAGGATGAGATGGCTGGAAGGCATCACTGACTCAATGGATGTGAGTCTGAGTGAACTCTGGGAGTTGGTGATGGACGGGGAGGCCTGGCGTGCTGCCAATTCATGGGTTCGCAAAGAGTTGGACACGACTGAGTAACTGAACTGAACTGAAGGACTAAAAAAAAAAAAAAATTTAATGCAATTTAAACTGTATCTGAAATCATTAAGTGGTAAACTGGGAGGGAAGGCAATGTCAGTTAACATTTGAAAAGTTGTTTCTAATGAGGATGATATACCACACACATATTATACCTGCATATCACATTGATATTTGAACTGATTCAAGTAACTTCAGAAACTGTTGATGGTATGGAGAAATGAACAACACAATTTTTCATGTTGGTTTTCTTGGAGAAAATTATATAGTAGAGATGGGCCTGTAAAAGAGGTGGACTTTGTATTTTTAACTTGTATACATCACTGGATCTTAAAGATCCATATCCACTGGACATTTAATGATAGGATGTACCCTATGTTTACTGTAAGAACTAAATGCAATAACAGATTTTTTACTAGTATTCTAATAAGTAACAAATTCATATATTTTATTCATCCTATAAGTGTTTAAGAGTCTACGAGATACTGAGAAATACGTGAAGTTTCTAGTGATATGGTTAAAAAAAAGTGTCAATCTAATGAATCAGACAAGTGAATTTATTAAAATATATTAAAATACAGTGACATATGATAAATGTGCAACAGGTCTGGAGGGACAATGGAGAAATACCTAAGGAGAGGAACAGAAGAGAGAAAGCTTCCCAGTCAAAGCTGAATCTTAAAAGTATCTTAAGAGCATACTAAAGGAAAAAGTAAAATTATCTGTTTCCAAATGACTAAACTCTAGAGACTGCACACACACACACACACACACACACAAAACTGAAGAGAATAAAGAAATTGAATAAGAGTGCAAGATTTTAAAAAAAAATCAGCATGCAAAAATCAGTCACATCTCCATACAGTAAAAAGGAACTATCCAAAACAGAAACAACAACAACAACAAAACATTTATAATACCATCAAAAAGAATACAATAGTTAGGAATAAATTTAACCAAGGCGGTAAAAGATTTGTATACTGAGAAGCACAAAGCATGATGAAACAAAGAAGATACAAATAAATGGAAAGACTCCGAACATTTAATATTGTTAAAATGTCTGTGCTACCCATGGTGAGTCACAGATTTAATGGCATTTCAAAATACCAATGGCAGTCTTTACAGAAATAGAACAAACAACCCTATAATTTGTATGGAAATACAAAAAACCCTGGATGCCCAAAACAATCTTAAGAAAGAAGAACATGGCTGAAGGCATCACATTTCCTGATTTCAAAATATATGACAAAGTTATAATAATTGAAACAGCAAGGTACTAACATAAAGACACATATATAGACTGATGGAAGAGAACAGTGAGTCCAGAAATAAACCCATGTATATATGGTCAACCAATCTTCAACAAGGGTATTAAGGAGAAAAGGAGAGTCTCTTCGGTAAACTGTGTTAGGAAAACTGGATATCCAAATGCAAAAGAATAAAACTGAATCCTTATCTTACCCTGTACACAAAAATCAACCTGAAAAGAAGTAATGCTTTAATCATGAAACCCAAAACTGTAAAACTACTAAAAGAAAATTCCGGAAAAAAACACTTCTTGGCAATAATTTCTTGATAGGACACCCAGAAGACTGGTAACAAAAGCAAAAACGGACAAGTGTGGCTACATCACACTAAAAAGCTTCTGCACAGTAAAGGGAGGAATTAAAAAGTGAAAAGAGCAACTTACACAATAGGAAAAATATTTGCAGACCATGTATCTGATTGAGGAGTTAATATTCAAAATATAAAAGGCACTCTAACTTACTAGCAGAAACAATCAAACAGAAAACAAGACCCTAAAACCATAAATTACTAATTAAGAAAAAGGCAAAGGATCTGAAAAGACATTTTTCTAAGGAATACTTACAAATGACATGGATGGACCTAGAGACTGCCATACTGAGTGAACTAAGTCAAACAGACAAGTATCATGTATTACTTTTATGTGGAATCTTAAAAAAAAAAAAGTTACAAATGAACCTATTTGCAAAACAGAAATAGAGTCAAAGATGTGGAAAATATCTGTGGAGGGGGATAAATTGGGAGACTGAGACTGACATATGCACACTGCTATATATAAAATACATAACTAATAAGAACCTGCTGCTGCTGCTGCTAAGTTGCTTCAGTCGTGTCCAACTCTGTGCAACCCCATAGATGGCAGCTCACCAGGCTCCTCCATCCTTGGGATTCTCCAGGCAAGAATACTGGAGTGGGTTGCCATTTCCTTCTCCAATGCATGAAAGTGAAAAGTGAAAGTGAAGTCGCTCAGTCATGCCTGACTCTTAGCGACCCCATAGACTGCAGCCCACCAGGCTCCTCTGTTCATGGGATTTTCCAGGCAAGAGTACTGGAGTCGGTTGCCATTGCCTTCTCCAATAAGAAAATATCATATAATAACACAAGGAACTGCACTCAACACACGGTAATAACCTATGTGGAAACAGACTCGAAAAAGAGTAAATTGATTTATATGCATAACTGATTCACTTTGCTGTAGTGCAGAAACTAATACAACTCTGTAAATCAATTATATTCCAATAAAAAATTTTAGAAAGAATACTACAAATGGCCAATAGGTATATAAAAAAATGTTAAACATCACCAGTCATCAAAGAAATGCAAATCAAAACCATAATGAGACAGTTAACAATATTGTATTACAAACTTAAAATTTGTTAAGAGAGTAAATCTCATGTTAACTGTTCTTACCATGATTATCAACAACAACAAAAATCTTCTAGACCATTACCACTGAGAAAGCAATAAAAAAAAATAACATAAACAGAATGTAATGAGGCTGCTTTGCTACATGGTCTCATTACACAAAGTTAAGCAGATGATTGTGCTCTTTGAGGCCTACTTTCTAAAAAATATGACCCAGAATACCTAGATATTGAAAAAAATGAACTGTATTTAGAATATATAGAAGACTTACTGTAAAAATAGAGTGAATGAATTTTTAGGATATTAGAAGCAAAGAAAGAAGGCTATTTTACTTTATGTCATCAAACAGAATTTCACATCATATGGTATTTCTTTTCATGTGCTAGACAAATAACTGTGCTTGTATTTTTGTTGCACAAACAAATCCACACGTGATTATATTGTCATCTTTTGTTCTCCAGCTGTTTCAAATATGAGTGACTTGTCTCCCAAATTACATGATAAACTTCTTTAGGGCAAATTATACTGTCTTCTCCTTTTGTATCTATTAGCAGCTAACACTGTGTTGGGCTATAGAACTGCTCAATAAATGCTTGTTGAATTGAATGGTACCCTTAATCACTGCCATTTCTTTTCTCTGAAGTACAGTTGAATAGATTTAATGCTGTGGTGCTGTCAGCTTTTATACTTCATCCTGCTTCTGTGACTACCTCCCTAGGAAAAGGCAAATTCAGTCTTCACATTTGTTCAATCAATGCTGCTCCTGCCAGGATTATCAACAATGACGACAATCAACGCTAAATCAAGCAATGGGTTTTATTACACACGAATATCCATCACCTAGAGATTGAACCCAAAATATCTACGTTAAATAGAGTCATTATTAGTCTGTACCTGATTCAAAACAAATGATCAATCTTAAATATAAGTTCACTACCTGTATCTCATTCTGTAAGCAGGAATAAAAAAAAAGTAAAAAGGGAAATAATAAAAATATTTTTAAAATTAACAAATTATAAATATCCTCTACATCCTGGCATCTTTATGCCTAAATGTGAAGACAAATCAGTTTCTTATAAAGTGAAATTCTTCTACTCTAAACTATAACATCTATAAGTACACATTTATTTTATACTATTTTATAGGAAGATAAAACACAACCTTAATCCTGTCAGAAGTTGGAAGTCAAAATCAAAAGTATGATTCTCAAGTTAAGTTAATCTTCAAAATATAAGATATGTCTTAATGCTTATTTACTGCAGTGAAGAATTTTTTCTTTACAAAGATTAAACTGAATTAAGTAGTTAAAGCTTGCTTGTAATCAAGGCTAAGTTATAATATATAACATGTAACTAACAAAGAGATTATCACAGTGATCCTAAGAGGTCCTATTTTAATAAGAATGAATCAGAAAAGCAAAAGGATCAGAATCCAGACATAACTGTCATTCACAATCCTACAATTTATGACAAATCACAATTTATGCAACCACGAAAAGATTCATTTAAAATCATAGTGGGACTATATTATTTCCTCGGGTTTAATTGAAACTTTGAAGGAAAAAAAAAGTATCGGCCTATTAAAGGTTCTTTGACAAATCTATTTTACTGAACCTTTTATATCTATAATTCTTTCTCTTGAAATAATGGAAAAAATTACTATATATGAACATGAAAAATGAGATATTTCCTTTCTTCAATTACTTTGCCTAAATAATTTAAAATTAACATCTAGTTGGTGTTGTACAAAATCAACAACAATGAATAAAATTCCTTTTAGAACTCTGGCCTAGAATATGAATAATGTTAATATAATATCAAGTGGTGGTTCTGTGGCTTACATTATATCTTATTCCTTTTAACACAGTTTTTAAAGGTGAATTGGAAATGTATTTTTCTATCAAGCAACTACAATGATTTGGCTGAAAAACTCTTATCTATACTAATCTCCTATGGCAAAACTGAGATTTTCTTTCTAATTTAAGGAAACCAGGGATAAGGCCAAATTGAACAGTTAAGAAAAGAGTCATAGTGACAGTAACTATATTCATATTTGTTGCGACAATGAAAAAAACACCCTTCTAATCCTGATTCCCATAAAAGATTTTAAGTTCCATTGAAATGTAAGCACATGTGTATTATTCCGATGACATTTTATTCCCTCTCTATGTTGACATTTATAACATGACCTAGTTGAGCTAAAATTACCATAGTAAAAAGTAGCTGCATGGTGATAAGTGATTTTACCTAGACATGCTGTCTGGTTCCCACTAGTATACACACACTGACATCCTTGGGTGAGAAAGACTAATTCCTTCTACTTGTCTTTTTCATGACAAAAGGCACTGATAATGACTTTTAAAGTTTCTTGCTTACTAACTGAAAAGCTATGAATGTTCAGCATCACCAATCAAATCAGAAAGCTAAGCCCTGCAGTATCACAAGATTAAAAAAAAAAAAATCCTGAAGCCAATACCTTGGGAAATGAAGATTAAAGAAATGAAATCATGTAAGTGGGTGGTCTTAGTATTTCAGGTCACATACTCTACTCCACGCAAGTAATACGGGACCTGCGTCTGGAAGGCATATGACACAAAACATAAATATGGAATTTCTTTTCATTCCAATCCCAAAGAAAGGCAGTGCCAAAGAATGTTGAAACTACCACACAACTGCACTCATCTCACGTGCTAGCAAAGTAATACTCAAAATTCTCCAAGCCAGGCTTCAACAGTATGTGAACCCAAAACTTCAAGATATTCAAGCTGGATTTAGAAAAGGCAGAAGAACCAGAAATCAAATTGCTAACATCTGCTGGATCACTGAAAAAGCAAGAAAGTTCCAGAAAAACATCTACTTCTGTTTATTGACTATGTCAAAGCCTTTGACTGTGTGGATCACAACAAACTGTGGAAAATTCTTCAAATATGGGAATACCAGACTACCTGACCTGCCTCCTGAGAAATCTGTATGCAGGTCAAAAAGCAAGTTAGAACCATACATGGAACAACAGACTGGTTCCAGATTGGGAAAAGAGTACATCAAGGCTGTATGTTGTCACCCTGCTTATTTAACTCATACGCAGAGTACTTCATGTGAAATGCAGGGCTGGATGAAGCACAAGCTGGAATCAAGATTGCCAGGAGAAATCAATAACCTCAACTATGCAGATGACACCATCCTTATGCAGAAAGCGAAGAATAACTGAAGAGCTTCTTGGTGAAAGTGAAATAGAAGAGTGAAAAAGTTGGCTTAAAATTTAACATTCAAAAAACTAAGATCATGGCATCCAGTCTCATCACTTCATGGCAACTAGATGGGGAAACAATGGAAACAGTGACAGACTATTTTCTTGGGCTCCAAAATCACTGCAGATGGTGACTACAGCCATGAAATTAAAACATGCTTGCTCCCTGGAAGAAAAGCTACAACCAACCTAGACAGCATATTAAAAAGCAGAGATATTACTTTGTTTAGTCAAAACTATAGTTTTTCCAGTAGTCATGTAAGGATGTGAGAGTTGGACCATAAAGAAAGCTGAGCACCAAAGAATTGATGCTTTTGAACTGTGGTGTTGAAGAAGACTCTAGAGAGTCCCTTGGACTGCAAGGAGATCCAGCCAGGCCATTATGAAGGAGATCAACCCTGGGATTTCTTTGGAAGGAATGATGCTAAAACTGAAACTCCAGCACTTTGGCCAACTCGTATGAAGAGTTGACTCATTGGAAAAGACTCTGATGCTGGGATGGATTAGGGGCAGGAGAAGAAGGGGACGACAGAGGATGAGATGGCTGGATGGCATCACTGACTCGATGGACATGAGTTTGAGTGAACTCTGGGAGTTGGTGACGGACAAGGAGGCCTGGTGTGCTGCGATTCATGGGGTAGCAAATAGTCGGACACGACTGAGCCACTGAACTGAACTGAACTGATGAACTGAACAACATTTCTGTGCTGATAGTACCAAATAAAAGATATAAAATAAAGGAGTCTTTCAAAGATACTGTGAAAGATAGAAAAAGGCAAACAGAAGAATATCTATAATGAACTGCTTGAGAATAAAGAGGATGAGTAATCACAATTTCCCAGAAAGTTATTAAAACTACTAGTAGGAGTAATAATGTCTTCTCAGAGGAATCCAAGACATGTTGACTGAAAACGCAAAGCTCCATTAATGAGAAAATTAGGTAAGAAGCTCAGTACCCTGAAATAAAGAGAAAACATCTTCTGTCTGTGGACTGAATTCAGAACTTAAGTAGATACTTTTTAAGTATCATTCTAACTTATGCCAAGGATAAGTGAAACTGTAATACAGATATAAATGGATCCTGTTTACCACTGCTGTCAACTAGGAAGGCTTTTCAGAGTGAGAGGGAGGCAGATAGAGTATGCCTTAGAGCAGTAAATTTACTTGTACCTTGGCCTAGGGCACAGAAATAATGTGAATCTGTGTGAAATGAATGTGAAATTAGAGAAAAATCTGAAAACAGTATTTAATGTTTAACTGTCAAAATCAGCAATTTGCCTATATGTAAAGCCCCTAATGCCATATCAGGGGTTATAATCAATCATACAACTACTATTCTCATGAACAGACACAGAATTCAAGTTCTAAAGTTACTTTGGAATTCAAAGGTACCTTGATGTCTATAGCAGGATAGTAGAGCTGGCAACATATATAAGCTGTGTGCACTGACCTGACCTGCGCGGGGACCAGAAGCGTAAGGGAAGCTGACTTGCGAGCAGGGTGGAAGGGGAGGGTAGAGAAAAGATAAGGCTGAACCTATGGGAATGTCTATGTCTACAGACTATGTCTATGTCTATGCACGTATAGCAAAAGTTGTTTTCAGAAAGGACTCTATGAGACATGGAGTCCAAGCATAGTTATGACAAACTATGGTAAATGTAATGCCATTTTACATGCTCCAGAATTTATAGCGTCTCTAATAAGAAAGCAGCTACACAGGGCATACATTACAGAGGTCGGGGGTGGGGGTGCCCTCATTCAACTGCAAGAGAAGACAAGAGTAAAGGAATGTGTGAAGCCTGTGTGCACTCCTGAGAGCGCCCTGGGGACTATCAGAGTAAACTAGGGACACTTTACAGGAACGTGGATGCCTTGCATCATTCATGCAGGACGTGAGCCAATATACCTGAGTTATTACTATTAACATGACTGTGCATGGATCTCCAGAAGGGTGAGGCATGGAGACACTGAGGTTGGGCATAATGTATGTCTTGAACCTCTGAGAATGTTCTAATCTAATCTGACAGATGTGACAAAGTTAAAAGGATGATTTATAAAAGAGTAGAAGTCAGGGAAGGAGTACATACTCTACCAGAGATGTATTATTCCAGAATGCTTAGAAAAACAGTCTTCTCCCCTATGACCACTTGATAGCATCCTTAATGGTACTGGCAGTGGGGTGGGGGAGGTGGTGAGGAGGGGAATGGTTATCTTAATGATGATGACAGACATAACAAATGATATTTGCCTAGTGCCAGCTGCTGTGAAAAATATTAATATTTTATTATTCGTTAACTCAATGAATTCTCACAAATTAATGTTATGATGCTGTTGGTGGTGCTATCATTAAACTTCCTTAATTAATAATGGAGCTGAGCTTAGAATTTACCTTACATAAAAGGTAAGTAGTGATGGCAGCAGCTTAGAGGCATTCTGGCAGGACCTCTGGCAACCCAGTCCAGTAGCCTTCCCTGAAGAGCCCCACGGACAGAGGGGCATGGCGGGCTACAGTTCGTGAGGTCGCAAAGAGCTGGACGTGACTGTGACTCCAACAACAGCAACAACAGCCCCAGAAGCATTCTGCTCGGCAGCTTCTCTGAGAGTGCACAGAGGGGAAACCTGAGCATAACATTAGCCGAAGCTAGAAGCAGCATAGAGCTATGAAATTAGACCGTGAACTGCAAGTACCCTGCACAGAGCTGAGTGGTACTTAAAGTGTTTCTGCTATATGCTGCAATTTTCCAACTTTTCTACCCATACCAGGAAGAGTCAATACCTTTCAGAAAAAGGGCAGAAGATGAATTTGCTCAAATTCAAGTGACTCAGAGTGAGGGCAAGAAAGGAAGATCACTTAAGTCTATCGGGCTTACCTCTTATTTCTCCTCAAACCTTAGGAACACAACATTCCACATCTTGAATGAATGAATGAGAGGGTGGATCCCACAACTTCAAGATCCTTCCCACAACCAAATCACACTAATATACCCAACTGTCTGTATCCACTTCAAACCCAACCACTCCTCAGCTTCTAAAAAAAGTGAAAGTTAGAAAATTTTTATCATTTGCATTATAAAAACTCTCTTAGTAGTCCATAGGAAACAGACTATATGACAGCCTCAAGATAAGTAATAAATAAGCATATATGACACAAAATGCTACAAATGAGAAGATCAAATACAAAATGGCCAAACTAATTTATGCACAATCATTTAAAAATCATAATTCTTTCACCTTTAAGCAACACAAAAATTTTTCAGTTGATAAGCAGTCTGGAACACTAGCACTTAAAGTTTTAAGACACATTTATAGTCTAATGTTGCATTCTGAATGCCATATTTAATAGTGGTAAAATTAAGTTATGGCCACATCCAAAATGTAAGACTAGATGATTACCTTTTATAGGTTCTTTCAGTTAATTAATCATATTTTACAAATTCCCTTCCCCCGACACACACACACAGACTCTAGTTTAAGCTGAGCCACTTGTCCAAAAACTTTAACTTTTACTCAAGCAGTTGGTAAAAGCCGAACGCTTATCATGAACCTGACAGTGTGTTTAGGGTCTTTTACTCTCATGAGATTTAAATTTTAGAAAGACAAAAATACAAGAAAATAGGCAAAGTAAGTGCAAGCTGGTTTAAAAAAAGAAGAAGAAGAAGAAGAAGAAGGAAACTAACAATGAACTGGGCCAGGCATGGTGCTCAGAGTGTGCTTCTCTAAGAATATAACACCTGAGTTGAGAAAGTGAGAGAAGCAACCATGTGCAAGGCCAGAAAAAGAGTTCCAGGCAGATGCAAACGGATGTGAAATAAACTACAGAAGAAAAATACTAGCATCTTAGGAACTACAAGGACATCAATGTGATTGTGGTCAATGAACAAGATCAGGCTAGGGAGCTAGAGAATTGGGCTCAATCATAAGCCACAGAAAAGAATCCAGTTATTATACTAAGGACAATACAGAGTTACTGAAAAGTGTTTTATGCAGGGAGTAATGTGATTCAAATAACATTTTAAGAAAGTCAACTTTAAACTGTGCATAAACTATGTATAAAAAGATTAGAGGGGCTCCAGTAGGAGTCAGCAAAGTTAAACAATGATGATACTCTGAAATAGGTGTCAGGAGATACAAAAAGATGAGAGTAGCTTCAAGACAAAATTTGAAGAAAGAAGCAATAAAGCTAAGAAATGAATGGAGATAAAGAAAAAAGGGCATAAGAAATAAATCCTAGGTTTTTGCCTTGAGTAATTTTAAGGTAATATTATACCAAAAGTTCTTCAAGACAAATATCCAAGTTCTAGCACACTCAAAGGGTCATTTAGGAAAAGAAATAAGATTTAGAACAAGTATTTTAAATAACCCACTAATTAAATAAAGAAGGATGAAAAGGAAGGAGGAGGAGGAAAGGAAGGGGACAAAAGGAGGAAGGAAAAGAAGGAGGAAGGGAAAGAAAGAAGGAGGGAGAGAAAGTGGAATCCCTCCATCATTTGGGGAATTTCAATGTCCCCACCATACCTGACAATCACGTCTAAGCTGATTCCTGTCACTTACTTGCTCATCTCCATATTTATTTTCCATTTACAGATAATTTGCATAAAGTAAGCGTGCTCTAAAATGATAACCCTGTATGCGAGACAGCAAAAGAGACACAGACGTTTAGAACGGACTTTTGGACTCTGTGGGAGAGGGAGAGGGTGAGATGATTTGGGAGAATGGCATTGAAACATGTATACTATCATGTAAGAAACGAATCGCCAGTCTAGGTTCGATACAGGATACAGGATGCTTGGGGCTGGTGCACGGGGATGATCCAGAGAGATGATATGGGGTGGGAGGTAGGAGGGGGTTCAGGATTGGGAACTCACGTACACCTGTGGCTGATTCATGTCAATGTATGGCAAAACCAATACAGTATTGTAAAGCGAAATAAAGTAAAAATAAAAATTTTTTTAATAAAAAATATTTCAAAAAATAACAAAAAATGAAAATTAATGTTGGAATTAATTTCTTCTACAGTTGTTAGAAAAACTACAAACTTACTGATATTTCATTCTAAGTAAAAATTTAAAATATGAACTTGCAGGATTTCCCTGGTGGTACAGTGGTTAAGAATCCACCTGCCAGTGCAGGGGATAGGAATTTGATCCCTGGACTGGGAAGATTCCACAGTCTGGGGGAGAAGGGGTAAACTAAGCTTGTGCCCGCCTGCCACAACCACTGAGCCCACGCACCTAGAGCCCATGCTCCACAACAAGAGAAGCCGCCACAATAAGAAGCCCATGCACCACAATAAGAAGAAAGTAGCTCCTGCTTGCCGCAGCTAAAGAAAGCCAGTATGCAGCAAGAGACTCGGCAAGGCCAAAAACAAATAAGTAAAATGAATAAATTAAAAACAATATGAATTTCCAGCTTATAAATACTCTGAAACCTGAGAGAGAGAGAGAGAAAAAAAAAGGGAGACTATATGTGCTAATCAAATCTAAGTAAGCACATTTTTTAATTGTGGGCAAGATGGTTTCTTGAAATGGACATGCAAGTTTCTTAAAAGTGACAGTGTTATCAGTTTCTCGAGGAGGGAGTATAATTAGATGTAGGAGTTAATGAAGCAAGGTTTAGGAGACTTGGGCTCAAGAATTAGTTCTTTCCAATCTAATACTGTATATTAATACTTAACCAAACAAAGTTTTATTTAACTTGCTTGTACTTTAGTTTTTCACCAATTATGTGTTTCTCTTCAGCACTAAATCCAATTCACTTTTTATGAAACTGCATTAATAGAGGTAACATGTTAGACAAGCTGGAGAGACAAAAGGCCCACTTTCATCAGAAAAGCACATTCCCACATGTGAATGGGGGATTAATCTACATCAAATACTGAGGACAGTAACACACTGTTTACTGATTTAAACTGGGAGTAATTCAATAAATTGATTGTGTATTAGTAGGTACAAGGCTAACCTTAGAGAAAATATAAAAATGGTTTTGAACTGTGATATTGGAGAAGACTCTTGAGAGTCCCCTGGACTGCAAGGAGATCCAACCAGTCCATCCTAAAGGAGATCAGTCCTGAGTGTTCATTGGAAGGACTGATGTTGAAGCTGAAACTCCAATACTTTGGCCACCTCATGCGAAGAGCTGACTCATTAGAAAAGACCCTGATGCTGGGAAACATTGAGGGCAGGAGAGGAAGGGGATGACAGAGGATGAGATGGTTGGATGGCATCACCGACTCAATGGACATGGGTTTGGGTGGACTCCGGGAGTTGGTGATGGACAGGGAGGCTTGGTGTGCTGTGGTTCATGGGACTGCAAAGAGAGCTGGACACGACTGAGCAACTGAACTGAACTGATAATAGAAGAAAGTGTCCAACAACACAGTGTGACACAAAATGTTCCTTTAGGAATAAGAATATTTGCACTGTTTTTTAACTCCCCCAATTAATATCACCAAGACCAATGCCAAGTAACTTTCCAATCAAATGCCTAGAAATCTGACAGAGGTGAAGAATGAACAATGACCTTAACTAATTAGACTATTTAACACACACACACACATACCTGAACATGCACGCAAACACACACGTACAGACACACCTTACAGAAACTTAAGAGTCTATCAGCTAAAATATAAATTTGCTGTCCCTTAAAAGTATATAAACTGTCAACATGAGCCTGGGAGAACTGAAGTGTAAATGAATATTTAAAAACTTCACCCAAATTTCACTGAATGTTTAGCGGCTTAAAGAAAAAGTATCATTAAAATCAATAGAGATGAATATGTTCAACTTCTGGTCACACTAAGTGTCAGAGATAACACTGATAAAATATAAGATGAATACAAACAAACACACTACATTAAGATGCTGGAAAGTATTCAAAAGCATATATAAGGCTGAAGACAGTTCATTTTCATTTTGAAAACGAAAGTAGAATGGGTAAGAGTTCATGGCTTACTGGTTCCCAGGCACTGATCAAGCTTCACAGCTACAACTATAGTTGCAGAAAATGGAGGGAGGAAAAAGGCAGCCGCTCTAGCTAAACATGTTAGAAATTAAGAGTTTAGGGCTGGAAAAGCAACTGAAAATTTAAAGAGGAAATCCTGACAGAAAGTCAACCTCAGACCCAAATTGAGAACATAAGCTACACAAATTCCTGGTTGGTATCAAAATTACACATGAACATAGGAGGCCCGTGAAGCCTGGTAAAAAAGAAGGAAGAGAAAAGAGTCAGATTTTTCTTTGTAATGATACTATTAACCGAATTAATTCATCAATCATTTGTAGTCTGAGTGTGAGAAAGATGACTCTGGACAGACTTAACTATCAGAGGAGAGAGCCCAAAGTCATCACAGCTACTATCACTTAGGAGGGAACCCTTAGAGGCAAAGAAACAATACCAATGATGAGCACCATTTTAGCCGAAATCTTTGGGCTAATGGCCAAATTTTATAGTCACAAGAGAGACCTACAAGGGTTTGGGCTATTTAAAAACAACAACAACAACAACATTAACAGGAAGCTGTAAAATGCACAGAAGACAATATCTGCAATTTCAGTTCAAGCAAGCCTGCATGCTTAGTTGCTCAGTCATGTCTAGCTTTTTGTGAACCCAGGCTCCTCTGTCCATGGAATTCTCTGGTAAGAATACTAGAGTGGGATGCCATTTCCTACTCCATCAAGCAAGCCTACTGGTTCAAAAGATCAAGGTCTTCTAAAGAATATGACAGAAGGCAGAGTTACTTCAACATAGAATCTACAATATCCAGTAAAGGAGCAAGGATTTCCAGACACGTGAATTAATACTCAGCAAAAATGTATAGCCTGCTCTCAGATGGTGAATTTAGCAGATAAAGTAATTCAAAGAAGCTATAATCAAGAAATTTAAGGAAGACATGCTATTAGCGAGTGAATACAGAGGAAATCTCAAGGGAAAAAGGGAAACAAAAAAAAGAGAGAGAGAGACTCCAGACCTGAAAAGTATAGTAACTGAAATAAAACATCCCCAAATGAGCACCACAACAAAGTGGAGATGGCAGGGGAAAAGTCAGTCAAACTGAAGATGGAGTGATAGAGACTACCCAAGCCAAAGGTAAAAGAGAAGACTGACGTAAAATGATCAGAAAATCAGAGACCTATGAGATAGTACAAAATGATCCAATACATGTAACTGGAATCTCAGCAGGACAGGTGATAAAATAAAAAGAAAAAAAAATCCAGAGATATAATAGCTGAAAAATTCCCAAATTTGATGGAAAATATAGTAGGCTAAGGTAAACACAAGGAAAATTTATACTAAAAATAACAAACTGCTGAAAGTCAAAGATAAAAAACAAATCTTGAAAGGGGCCAGAGAAATTCCATAAAGGGGAAAATGATAAGACTGACAGCTGAATTCTCTTCAGAAGCTATGGAGCCAAAGATACTGCAACAACACAGGCAAAGTACAGAAACCAAGAATTCTATTTCCAGGAAGCCCAATCCTTCAATAATAAAAGTAAAATAAGTACATGTTCAGATAAAAACAGAGAATATGTTGTCAGCAGGCCTGAATAACAAGAAACACTAAAAGAAATTCCTCAGTCTGAATGACTGAAGGCAACTCAGGTCTACAGAAAAGACAGGTAGGAGTAAATATATGGGTAAATATAAAAGAGTATGCAAAAATTTTCCTTTCTTCTCTTAATTTAAAGAAAATATATGATTATTTAAAACAAAAGTTACATAACTGTATGGAGTTTATGTTAATAATAAAGTATTAATATTGGTTCAGTTGAATCTAATGGACTCACTAAAGCAAGATATTAAAATAGGAGAAACTATACAGGGAGAGAGGGAATAGATGGAACCTCTACTTTCTGTTCGGTTTTTTGGTAAATCTAAAATTGCTCTAAAAATAAAGTCTATAAAAATTTAATTACTGACATAAGGTAATATAATGGTGATTATATCATGCCTCCAATTTTTAAAAAACTGGTGCAACAGCAATCCTAACGTTAAGCAAAATCATCTTTAAGACAACAAAATGTTTGTATTCTCAGACATATGTAAAAACTCCTAAGAAATTTTCAAAACCAAACACTAGAATCAGTAAATGCATTTAGCAAAGTCACAGGTTACAAGGTCAATATTAAAGTACAAATTGGGAGAGTGGGATTGACATATACACACTACTATAGAGATAATACAGAGAAGGCAATGGCACCCCACTCCAGTACTCTTGCCTGGAAAATCCCACGGACGGAGGAGCCCAGTGTGCTGCGGTCCATGGGGTCGCTACGAGTCGGACATGACTAAGCGACTTCCCTTTCACTTTTCACTTTCACACACTGAGGAAGGAAATGGCAACCCACTCCAGTGTTCTTGCCTGGAGAATCCCAGGGACAGAGGAGCCTGGCAGGCTGCAGTCCATGGGGTCGCACAGAGTCAGACACAATTGAAGCGACTTAGCAGCAGCATAGAGATACTAAATAACTAGTAAGAAACTACTGTATAGCACAGGGAACCCTACTCAATACTTTGTAATAATCTATTTAGAAATAGAATAAAAAAGAATGGATATATGTGTATGCATAACTGATTCACTTTGCTCTATGGCAGAAACTAACACAACATTGTAAATTAACTATACTTCAATAAAAATTAATTTAAAAAGTAAATTACAGTGCTATATACTACCAACAATTCAGAAGTGATATTAAGAAAATAATTCCACTCACACGAGCTTTAAAAAATTCCTTAGCTATAAATTTAGCCACAAAAGCGCAAGATCTATGCACTAGGAACTACCAAACATGATTAAGAGAATTTAAAGAAAATGAAAATACATAGCTACATTCCATATTTATACACTGAAAGACTCAATATTGTTAAAGTGGAAATTTTCCCCACTTCATCTGATAAAATGCAATCCCTAACAAAATCACAGTATTTTTTGTAGAAATTGACAAGCTGGTCCTAATTTATATAAGGAAATGCTAAAAATGTAAAGCAGGCAAAATAATTTTGAAAAAGAACAACAAGGTCAAAGGAATTATACAACTCAATTGAAGAAACTTGCTATAAAGTTAGAATAATCAGAATAGTGTGGAACTGGTCTAAAGATGAACATCTACATCAAGGCAGCAGCAGAAGTCCAGAAACAAACTCTTTCATTTATGACAAATTGATTTTAGACAAAGGTGAAACCCGAAATCATCTGGAGAAAAGGCTAATTCATATAAACACTCCCTGTTGAAAGATTACCTTTTCTTCTATAAAACATCTGGAAGAAAATATACATACAAGAAAATCCTTTCGATCTTGAGCTAGGCAAAAGTTTTCTAGATATGACACTAAAAACAATCATATGAAAGAAAAATTTGATAAACTGGACCATCAAAGTTTAAAACTTCTGCTTTTGAAAAAGGTATCACAAAGAAAGCGAAAAGACACACCACTGACTGGGAGAAAATATTTGCAAATCTGATAAAGTACTTGTATCCAGAATATGTAAAGAACTGTAATAATTCATTAATAAGAAGACAGTGTAAGAAAAATTTAATTCCAATACTCAAAACTAACTTTTTTAAGATTCACATAAGCTGTCTTACTATTTATTCTTTACAACTTTGGGAATATTTTCCTGAGAACAAAGAGGTTTCAATTGGACTGAACTATCACTGGAGGGTAAGTCATCATAATTCCTTCTTAATTGTGCTCTGTGCCCTCCTCAGTACCCCAGGGAACATTAACATTTTCCTTCTCCCTTTCACTATATCTCTCTTTAGGATTATCACACACTTATCAGTGCTGGCTGATGCGCTGAGGCTTGCCCACATCCACCTTCTCGCTAAAGGGCATGCACAGATCAACGGACTCAGTACATCTTCTCACAAACCTGCTACAGAGTTTTTGTGTGTTTTTTTGGAGGGGGTTGAACTGTCTTCCTGTCTAGTTACTTTTTCTCTGGTAAGAAAAACTCTGAAAAATAAATAAAACACTCCAAAAATTCACCCTTATTTGCTTCTTGACTTGCTATCCATTTAAACAAAGAATGGTGCCTAGAACTAAAACATTACATCCAAAACAATCAGCTGGACCATCTCAAAGAGTTTACTAAACTTAAAGTATGAAGCAAAACTAAGAATAATTTTATAAAAGCAGAAGATAGCTCATAAACTTTCAAAATGCAGCAATATAAAATTCACTATGCACAGCCCAAGTTCAAAAGATGCAGATACCCTTACTTTTTCAGTTAAATACTAATAATTAGTACTACAAATCTAGGAACTCTTCTTCATATAACTTTTAAGGAATCTTGAACACAGAGGCTCTGACCAGGAGTTTGACTGACTAGCAGTGTAAACAAGAGTGACATCATACCCATGAACATCCTCAACAGTAAGATAAAGCAACTGGTGTTTAATTAGAAGACAGTCCCTTTAAAACAAACCAAAAATTTACAGACTATCATGGGATAGTAGGCAGGTTAATGGTGCTTCAAAACATTAACAACCAAACATACCACAAATTTTAAAATATAATTGTTCACTTGATGATATAGATTTTTTAATGAAATAATTGTGCATATTTGAAAATCTGGACTAACAGGTGAATGTTAATATTATTTTCTTAGTGTTGAGATAAATGCTTGGGAGAAGGGGACGACAGAGGATGAGATGGTTGGATGGCATCACCAACTCGATAGACATGAGTTTCAGTAAGCTCTGGGAGTTAGTGATGGACAGGGAAGCCCAGCATGCTGCAGTCCATGAGGTCGTAAAGAGTTGGGCATGACTGAGCAACAGAACTGAACTGAAGGCTTGGGTTATATATGGATCCGTGGATCCTCAGTAATATCTCTACTCTTGCTTTTCCCACAGAATCCAAGGCCACAGTTCAGAAACTCTGATCTATACAGACATTTTCGTATCATCCCCTAACATTCCCAAAGTTCATGACTCTACGATGTCTATAATTCCTATGATTCTCTCCAAGAACAAAGTAGAAAAAAAATAATCAAAAGGCAAAGATAAGTATGGTCACCTTACAGTCATTCACTCTTAAGTGGCTTAGAATTCCTTGGCTTCCCAATTGAATGTTTCAAAACCCACATAAGTCTCCTAAAGAACATGAACACAGTGGAATATGTTCAAGAAACTCAGTTTCTGGATTTCTTATATGAGACTGTAATACTTGACTCTTGTTTCATAGATAACTATAGACAACCATTAAATGCACTGTTATGTCTTATTTTCTAAACTACTCCTTTCATGAGGCTTCTACTGATTAAGAACCAACAATAGCTCTCACAACTGCCTATATCAGAAGATTCAGTTTTGATGTCTGGCTTTCAAAGTTAGGATAATCTGGATTCTAGCCGCACATTCAACAAATCTGAGAAAACCTTAAGACCAAAACTTGATTAAAAAAAAAAAAAGTATAAAAAGGAAAAATAGAGACTAATTTCATTCCTTAAATTTAAAAAATTCTAAGCAAAATATTATCAAATTCACTAGTATATTTAAAAATCAGAAATATGAGTTTATCCAAAGATAAGATGATGGCTCAACAATAGAAAAATAACCAACATAATTCACTACTCCATAAAATAAGAAGCAAGTATCACAGGGCACAAAATCCTAAGACTGCTTCAACAGATGATAAAAATTATCTGGTATTTTTACTACCTATTTGTTTTAGTTTTTTATGGCTGCTGTAAAAATTACCACAAACTTCATGGTTACAAACAGGAATTTATTTACTCACAAAACTTGAAAACAGTGACATGGAGCCAACATCAAGGTGTCAGGGGGCTATGCTCCCTCCAGGAATCTATTTCTTGCCTCTTTCAGCTTCTACTGACAGTATTCCTTGACTTGTGGCCATTATCACTCTGTCTCTACCTTAGGGACACCATCAGCTTCTCTTATGTCCGCTTGCGTCAAATCTTATAAGGACATTTTTTTTTTACTGTGTTTAGGGCCTATCCAGACGATCCAGAATAATCCATCTCCAGACATTTAACTTAAAACTACAAAGACCTTTTTTCCTTATAACATTACAGGGTCCACAGATTAGCAACTGATCTCTTTGGGGACCCGTTATTCTTTTTAAAAAAAAGAAAAGAAAAAGCAGTTTTACTCTCTATTAGTTGGTTAGGGCTATCATAACAAGCTACTGCAGACTGGGTGGCTTGAACAACAGACATTTACTTTCTCTAGAACATTTACAGTTCTAGAAGCTCAAGATGTAGGTGCCAGCATGGTTGGTTTCTATTGAGGCCTCTCTCCTTGCCTTGCAGACAGCTGTCTTCTCACTTTGTCTTTTCTCCATCATATGCATGATCTTTCCTCTGTGTGCATGCAATCCTGGCATCTCTTCCTCTTCTTATGAGGACACCTCTTATATTGGTTTAGGGACTCACCCTTACAACCTCATTTAACCCTTTAAAGCCCCTCCGTATCTCCAAATACAATCACATTAGAGGCTATGGCTTCAGCCTATAAATTTGGAGGGAACAGAATTCAGTCCACAATGCTAAGTAGGTTCACATCAGGGAGGAGTCAAGGACCCACTCAAGGCTAGCTGAAATTTTCTAACCACAAAAGACTGAATGAAAGTTCTATTTGAGTCTTTATTACTTTACTACCCAAGATTGGGCCTAAGGGGTTCTTACGGTTTCTGTTCCTTCTGTCTTTGTCTCATCAAGATACTGCTTTCTGGAAATATGGTTCCACTCTTCCTGTTTTATGAAAATGTTTCCCAAACCTCAACCAGAAAAACTCCCTCCTAAAGCAAGCCCATATACTGTTCATGAACTTTCAAATAAAAGTACTGTAGGTTTCGTCTACCAAGTTGGGTCAATTTATTTAGAAAACTGTGTTATGTTGTCATTAGCAAGTATCTTTAGAAACTGTGCAAGGCAAAATCATTTTTGTGAAAATTTATAAACAACCCAAATCTACACAGGAATCAAAATCTGTAAGGAGTTCACTCTTAGCAGTTGATTTTGGGTGGTAGAATGAGAGTGGATTTTTTTTTCTTTTATATTTCAGAATTTAAAAACTCTTTCATAAAAATATACACATCTTTGGGTTTTTACATGGCTATTTAATGACTACGTTTACTCAAAAGGACCTTCAAAAGGATCTATTAAAATCTATCGTCTGGACTCTCTCGCATCTTTCTGAATCTTACAGTCCTAATTCAAATGTTCATCTTTTTTGTACTATAGTACAGAAATTATAAGCTATAATAAAAACTTAAATAAAATATAGAACTGCTATATTTAATTTATATCCACTTCAGAAAGTTCTATCTGGACATGTATAAAATGTACTGGTGATTATCTATGAAGTTTGTAATAATTTTGGTGAAAATACAAGTCTTAATTAAAAACACAACCTAATATTTTAGAAACTGTTTCAATGAGAACATGAGATTTGTCTTATGTTTCTATTGAAGGCATAAGAACAAAACTTTCTGGTTCATATATAAATTTTATATACATGCTATGTGTATTTTATGTGATCAGCCTTTCCTCACTCTTATAAAGTATATCATTGAGAAGTAAAAAATCTCCTGAATCAACAGAAAATCTTACTAACAGATACTAACAAAATTTAGACTAAAAATTCAGATTTTCCCCTCAATATAAAATCTTCTGATCACTTTGTTATCTATTCCTTTTCCAACAATAAAAACGTTTACATAATGGTTAAAAATATAAATCTAGGGAAAAAGAATTGCCTTTAAAAATGCTTCTTCTATATGAAAAAACCTTGTATCAACAATACTGGGCACTGTGTTCTTTTATGATTAAACCTCTAATCTAACTGGGAAAAGTTATTAATGCTATAATGGTCTGGGTTGCCTTACTTCAAAACAGCTGTCCCTGTGGCATCAATTCTGTAAATGATAAGGCTTCTCCTTTCCCCCAGGGGCAACTTCAAGAGCAACTTTTCCAGTGTGACCTCTGTATTAAACAGGAAAAATATTGTTTTTCTTCTATATACTCAGTCTATCTCCTAATACTCAACCAAAACTTCCTTCACATAGGAAATCTTCATTTCGGCATTGGGAGATTGTGTTCACCTATGGCTGATTCGTGTCAATGTATGGCAAAACAAATACAGTATTGTAATTTAAAAATAAATAAATTTAATTAAAAAAAAACATACTATAGATTGACCTAAACAATTAGGCCATATTAAAATAGTGATTATAAGGAAGTGAGAATAAGGAAAAAAGCCATTTATTTTTAAATATAGCACCAGAACTACATGTGCATAGGCTTCCCTGGTGGCTCAGACAGTAAAGAATCCACCTGCAGTGCAGAAGACCTGGGTTCAGTCCCTGGGCTGGGAAGATCCCCTGGAGAAGGGCATGCAATCCACTCCAGTATTCTTGCCTGAAGAGTCCCCATGGACAGAGGAGCCTGGAAGGCTACAGTCCATGGGGTCACAAAGAGTCAGACACAACTGGGCAACTAAGCACACACCTGCATAAACAAAATATGATATCTTCACAAACTTTAAAAAACTGCTCCCTTCTATAAAAGTTAGATGGAGGAGGGTATCACTTAATAGTATTTTCTATCATATTCCCGTCAACTAAATGAACTTGACTATCAGACACTAATACTAGCTTAACACTTAAAATATGCTGAGGTATTATCTATTATATAAACTTTCTTCATAGGCTTACCTCTTTATAAAATGCTGATTATACAACATTCTCATTTCTTTTTCTCATATTCCACAACACACAAATTTGATATCATTCACAGAATTAACTAACCACTATTTTAAAACATGGTTACAGCAAAATGAAAGAGTGCAAAAGTAGAGATTACGGTATATCTACAAAATATACTCTCTCCAAAGAAACCAAATCAAAGTAAAAACTATATTACAGATGGCTTAACTACCCAAATTATTAAGAAAAATAAGGAACCATCTCTAGTGACAAAAAAAAAGCTATATAGAAAAGACCTTCAGTATTTCAACCAATTTTCAGTCTAGTAATTGGTGATGAATAAGAAGAAACAGAGGTATAAGAAATCTACTGCACTCACCTTTACACAGAGTTATGTAACATAGGTCACATTTCTCCCAAATGATAGAAAAGCTTGCTGACAGGGTGGCACATATTTCACTGGGAACACTTCCGTGTTATATATATCAAGGCCTGGGATCCTAGACCTTGATTTAACCACAGATAAATGGGGAAATGGAAACACTGAAAAGGAACGGATCAGAGATTCACAGATATCACTGCAATTCAACCTAACAAATACTGAGCACCTATTACTGCCTGGTCTTGAAGATCTCAAAAACACCTTGAACATGCTATTCTGTTTCAGTTTCCCATCAAAATGGCAGTGTTATTTATCTCAAATGAAGTGACAGGTAAAAGTGCCAGTAACAAGTCAACACCCCTATTAATTCTAGTGTTTCCACTAATTAACATAACCATTGTGCTCTCTTTGGTGACAGAATAAAAATTTCTTGTCTTTAAAATTTAAATTCCTAAGTCAGCAAAATAGCTCCACATATGTTCATTAATGTAGTGATAAATTTTATGACCTTGGGTGTTGGAATTTTGAAATAAATTACTCATTGTCTAATTAAAAATATTAATTAATGTCAGATCGTAATTACATCTTCTAATCTTCTTGTTCATCTTCAAGTTTAGAGTTCCACTTTCTAGATAGTTTGTTTCCCTTTAGGCAACACAAAGGTCCAAGGAGCAACAGCTAAGTTTTAAAGAATTCTGATTCTATCACCAAGTCCAGTTCAAACAGAACAAAATATTCACATACCCTCATAATAATCAACCATCGTTTAGTCTATATATGATACTGCCATTTTTTTGTATGATAAGACCCTATTTCTACAGAATGTGTTAGGGGTTAGTACTTCCATAAAAGCCAGTATTTTCTTTATTTAAAAAAAGATAGGTATTTTCTGAATATGAAAATTTTATACAGTCCAAAACTTTAAAAATTGTTGTACTCCATGAAAAAACTACATGTAAAATATGATAAATTCCTTCTTTCCCCCTTTAATAATGAACTCAGGTACATAAATAATAAAACTATGCAAAGCATCATTCACATTTTATCAATCACATTCACTCAGTGACACTGCATTTGCATTAAAATATGAATTCACATAAAAGAAATACCACTATATTATGAAAAGGCCACAAATTTTCTAGACTGTAAAATTAAAATAAGATTGATAAATAAACACACGTGGTATCCTCATTTCTCCAGAGGTACATGCTGTATATCAAGGAAATGAGATGGCAAATGTTTCTTCTATGTAAGAGACTTCTGAAGAGGTTTCAAAATGAACCCACTGGTACTTAACCCTTCTTGGGTTACAGACTTAATAGTACATAAATGATACAGACATCTTCTCAGAAAAAAAATGTATATGCACATATACACAAAATGTAGCAATTTCAGGACTTTCACAGACGGACTTTCACAGACCTTCCGGAGACAGAACCCATACAGATTAAATATCCTTACATAGACCTTTGATATTCAGTGAGTATTTTCACAGTGACCCAAAGGGTCAAGGCCTGTGGTATTTGGCCATTTTGTAGAGGCCCACATTTGAATCAAACTAAAATAAAGCTGGAAACGGATATGAAATAGCAAATCACCCAGCTAGTGAAGGAGCCTGGCATTCACCTCTCAGTTTGACTCTGGCATCTTTACAACTCATTATTAGTAGAATAAATATCAAGGAGTGCTTTGGTGCTAATCATTAATATATTAAGAAGGTCTTTGAACTTCTCACAATAAAAAGAGTACACTGTGCTTTCATATCCTAAGTCTTCTTGGCAAGTAATGTCATGATGAGTCTCTAAAAGATAACAAGAAATAAAGTATATGATCTCCATAGATAGCTATTTGTTAACATATTTATTAAATTCATATCCTCTAGAAGGAACTTTAATCATAATGTCGTTTATAGAGATAAAAGATACAAACCCAATCTTCTAAGAGAAATCAACATGATACACCAAGTTTATTCCTGAAAACACTGACCACAAAGAACTGTGTGACGGATACTTTATTACAGACACCCTAAAACAATTTAAATGTCAGATATATTTACAAAATTCTTTATTTCTTATAAAGTTCTAATTGGGTTTACTGATAGCCTTCAATGTCTAAGTTACACAACAATTTCACATTAAAACAAATGATTAGAAATCTGTTTAATTTTCTTAAAGAAGATTGGGATGAGAAAATGTGATATGCTGTGCCATGGTTAGTCACTCAGTCATGTCCAACTCTTTGCAGCGCCATGGATTGTAGCCCACCAGTCTCCTCTGTGCATGAGGATTCTCCAGGCAAGAATACTGGAGTGAGTTGCCATGCCCTCCTCCAGGGGAATCTTCCCGACCTAGGGATCAAATCCAGGTCTCCCACACTGCAGGTGGATTCTTTACTGTTTGAGCCACCAGGGAAGTCCAAAATGTGATATATTCATTATCTATCATAATTTCAACAAAATGCCAAGAGTATTTCTTGAAATAGTGTAGAGTTGGCGTGATTATTTTTGAAAAATCAGAACTTCTATTACACCTGTAACACTGGCCTACCATTTTATATCTTCCATTATTCACCTCCCCACCCCAAGATTCTTTCCGCCAGGACAACATCCTTGGAACCTCTTTTAAATCTTCATTCCTCTTATAAGCCCCATGCTGCAAAAAAGCCCCAGCCCCAAGCAAAAAGAGCCACCACCACAGGCTTAGATATGTGGGCATATTCACTCTTACTCCTCACAAGATAGAAGGGGGCCTGAGGAGAGGATTATCACTTTCACTCCTAGAACTTTAAGAGGGGAAAGTACAGTTGACCCTCCATATCAGCAGGTTCTGCATCTGTGGGTTCAATCAACTCCAGATCAAAAACACTTGTAAAAAAAAATTATAGAGAGTTCCAAAAAACAAAACTTGAATTTGCCATGCACCAGAAACTATTCACATAGCATTTACATTGAATTCATAACCATTTACACAGCATTTGCATTCTATTAGGTATTAAAAGTAATCTAGAGATGATTTAAAGTGTATGGGAGGAAGAGTGTATGTTACATGAAATACCACACCTTTTATACAATGGACTTGTGCATCCGCAGATTTTGGAATACACAGTAAGTCTGGTAACCAAAGGACAATGGTATAGCTTAGGGCTTTTCAAATTGAAACTCTAGCTATATTTTTCCATCAAACCACTGCCACAGATGCTTGTTTCACTCCAGGTACTATTTATATTACTCTGAGTTATATTATGAATCTCATCAACTTTGAGAGCTAAATCAGAAACTCAAATAATATTTATCAAATTGTTTTTCAGGAGAAAGAAGTTAAAATTAAAATATCAATGGCTTCTTGAGTATGCTGTGTAACTGTACTAAGTAATTTACACAAATTCTCATTTAATCAGCAAAATGAAGTTGAAATTATCTCTATTTTACAAGACCTAAGAAAACCAAGGCTTAAACAGGTAAGTTATAACAACTTGCCAGGGCTAGAATTCAAATGCATATCAATCTGATTCAAGTCTGTGCTCTTAGCCACTACACTTCATTATCTTATATGTATATTTAAAGTTTCAAATATCACCATATAATATAATCTTATAAACGCAGTCACAAACAGATATGCATCAAACTTTTCTGACCTTCAAAATCGATGCATTTTAAAATTTCCACATATTTGAAAAGCAACTGAAAAATTTCATCTATGTATGTGATTTGAAACACTAGAAATTCCTTTACACAAATTTATATTAATACACTAATGAAAAAAATAGCAAGCTAAATAATCATTACAAAGTCTTTCACATAACATGATTTCCTGGTAATGTTCAGCTCAGTTCAGTCGCTCAGCCGTGTCCAACTCTTTGCGACCCCATGAACCGCAGCACGCCAGGCCTCTCTGTCCATCACCAACTCCGGGAGTCCACCCAAACCCATGTCCATTAAGTCGGTGATGCCATCCAACTATCTCATCCTCTGTTGTCCCCTTCTCCTCCTGCCTTCAACTTTTCCCAGCATCAGGGTCTTTTACAAAGAGTCAGCTCTTCACATAAGGTGGCCAAAGTACTGGAGTTTCAGTGTCAACTTCAGACCTCCCAATGAACATTCAGGACTGATCTCCTTTAGGATGGCCTGGCTGGATCTCCTTGCAGTCCAAGGGACTCTCAAGAATCTTCTCCAACACTACAGTTCAAAAGCATCAATTCTTCAGCACTCAGCTTTCTTCACAGTCCAACTCTCACATCCATACATGACCACTGGGAAAACCATAGCCTTGACTAGATGGATCTTTGTTGACAAAGTAATGTCTCTGCTTTTTAATAAGCTGTCTAGACTGGTCACAACTTTCCTTCCAAGGAGCAAGCGTCTTTTAATTTCATGGCTGCGTCACCATCTGCAGTGATTTTGGAGCCCCAAAAAACAAAGTCTGACACTGTTTCCACTGTTTCTCCATCTATTTCCCATGAAGTGATAGGACCAGGTGCCATGATCTTCGTTTTCTGAATGTTGAGCTTTAAGCCAACTTTTTCACTCTCCTCTTTCACTTTCAGAGGCTCTTTAGTGCTTCTTCAGTTTCTGCCATAAAGGTGGTGTCATCTGCATATCTGAGGTTATTGATGTTTCTCTCGGCCATCTTGATTCCAGCTTGTGTTTCTTCCAGTCCAGTGTTTCTCATGATGTACTCTGCATAGAAGTTCAATAAGCAGGGTGACAATATACAGCCTTGACGTACTCCTTTTCCTATTTGGAACCAGTCTGTTGTTCCATGTCCAGTTCTAACTGTTGCTTCCTGACTTGCATACAAGTTTCTCAAGAGGCAGGTCGGGTGGTCTGGTATTCCCATCTCTTCCAGAATTTCCCATAGTTTATTGTGATCCACACAGTCAAAGGCTTTGGCATAGTCAATAAAGCAGAAATAGATGTTTTTCTGGAACTCTCTTGCTTTTTCCATGATCCAGCGGATGTTGGCAATTTGAGCTCTGGTTCCTCTGCCTTTTTTTAAACCAGCTTGAACATCTGGAAGTTCATTGTTCACGTATTGCTGAAGCCCGGCTTGAAGAATTTTGAGCATTACTTTACTAGCATATGAGATGAGTGCAATTGTGCAGTAGTTTCAGCATGTTTTGGCATTGCCTTTCTTTGGGATTGGAATGAAAATTGACCTTTTCAGGGCTGTGGCCACTACTGAGTTTTCCTAGTAATGTATCAGGCAGCAAAGCTGAAATTTTGCTCAGTTAATAGCAATTTCAAATAACAAGATCTTTTATTCTTCACTTTCTTTCCCCAAACCTCCAGTTTCACACTTGCAAAGAAAAGAAACTGTAGTGCGGTATTCTCAGTAGAGATACTTTATAAGCTATGAGAATATTTTAGTCTTTATACTTTTATTGAAGGCAAAAAAGAGGATGCCAGAGGATGAGATGGTTAGATAACATCACCGACTTTGAGCAAACTCCAGGAGATAGTAAAGGACAGGGAAGCCTGGTGTGCTGCAGTCCATGGGGTTACAAAGAGTTGGACATGACTTAGCAAGTACTTTCATTACATTAAAAACGAATACTACTGTGTTTTTAATTTTTATACAATTTTTGTTTCTTTGCAATTTTTCTTTTTAATATGCACTGATTTTTGAAATTTATTGATCTTGGCAACATGGAAGTGTCATGTTACCATTTTGATTGTTATCTGGATGTCAACTTTTAAGGAAACCTACTTAACCAGCTAGAATAGGCCATAATACAGTTTCAGTTTGTCACTATTGCAAATATAACAATCATCCTATTGTTACTGAACTCGGGTTCAGCTGCTCACTGCTCAAAAGCCAATAGTGGAGAGGCAAATGTTGGCAGAAAGGAAAGTTACTTTAATCAGAAAGCCTGCCAACTAAGGAGAAGGTGGACTCATATCCCCAAAACCAACTCTAAAGATTCTGCTCAGCTATGTGATTTTTAAAGGGAAAAGGGGGAAGTGATCTCAGTTAATCATTGAAGCAGATGGTTAGGTTCTGCATCATTTTCCATTGCATGCAGGAAGGCTGACTGTTAACGATCTTTCTTCAGATGTTATCATGCCCATGTGGTCTGCCTGCAGATTTGCTAAGGGGGACACTGGAGTTACGAGAGCGAGGCATTCTTTAACTACTTAATTCTTCACTCCTACTTCTTTCAGTGAGGGAAAGAATCAACAGGTTGGGAAAGATATTGTGTGCATTTAGTAGAATGTAAATCAGGAGTTAAGTTAAATGTTACCTAGTGATCTCATTTTTATACTTAAGGCTTACAGACAAACAGGAAAGGGGCAAAGAGCTACTTACAAATTCCTGCTTGTCAGACATCACTTCATTTCTATGGGATTAGGGGCAAAAATTTCTTCACACTGATATACGATGTTATATAACTAAAGTGGAAGACAAGTCTGTGGTGCCTCTTTGCTCACAATTTTAGTGCCTTCTTATAAATACAGGCAAAACAAGGTATAATTATTCTGGTGCCCACAAAAATATAGATTATTAAGAGCAATATTGTTAATTCCATTCTCTGAAGATCAGTTCTTCAAATAGTGCTAGCTATAGATTCAGTACTGCTCACGATGGAGCAGCTTATGTTACGGTTACAGTTTGGTCATCGTGCAGTTAGCTTTTTTCCTCTGATGGTGGTGATAGCATCTGTAGAACAACTAAGGAATGTGCATCAGACACTGAGTCTGTGACTCTACTGTCCTAACCATTAACTGATCAAGCTCGCTCTTCTGTGACTCAGGGATGACTGAGAGATTTCTGTTTCTCTACAAACAAGAGGCCAGGGACAAAGAGAAGCCTTTGTACTCTGGGGAGTCCTGCAGGGCTCTGCTCAGTTCCACCATACATGTACAGCATTTGCTCACGTTGACATCTGGAAGGATAAACTGCTGGGCCATAGGGTTTGTGCATCTTCAAACTTACTAGGCATCATACAGCTGCTTTTCAAAGAGGGCTGTACCAATTTACATTGACACCAATGTATACAAGTTCTAATTTCCCCGCATAAGTATTTGGCAAATATCAGACCTTCACATCAGAGAAGGAAATGGCAACCCACTCCATTATTCCTGCCTAGAGAATCCCGTGGACAGAGGAGCCCGGTGGGCTGCTATCCACAGGGTCGCACAGGGTCAGACATTACTGAAGCAACTTAGCATTTGTGCATGCCTGGGAGAAGGAAATGGCAACCCACTCCAGTGCTCTTGCCTAGAGAATCCCATGGACAATGGAGCCTGGTGGGCTGCCATCTATGAGGTCACACAGAGTCGGACACAACCGAAGCGACTTAGCAGCAGCAGCAGCAGACCTTCACATCTTTGTCAATATGATGGTTGTGCCAATACTATCTCATCCATGTTTGTCACCCGACATTCCATTGGTTCATCAATGATATTTATTACTGATATAAAATTTTATTTTTCTTAGTGCTGACACCATATTGTAATGGTGTTTACATATTTTATTGATCACGTCCAACTTGCTGTGATTCAAAACATTTAAAAACTCAGTTCGTAACTTTTGAATTAAAATTTTTCTCTCTTAAGGAATGTTCTAGCTTGCCATAAGTTATTACAATATCTGTTAAAAAGAGTTTAACCTCTTTGTCATTAAATTACCTGGTTTTTGAGGAAACTATTAAATAAAAAGAAATTATTTCATCCTCTGCTCATTTAAAGCATGAGTTATTTTACATAGCCTAATGTTAACTGCTCCTTCATTAAGTTAATTCTTTTAAGGCTTGGGCTGTCATGTTGCACTAATGTCATGTTGTACTATCTTTAAGATATAAAACACCAGAGCACCTTAAAAGTCCCTCCTCATTCCTCTTCCAGTGCCATCCTTTCAAGGATAAACACTATCCTGACATCTAAAAACAGATCTGAACTTTATATAAGTAAAATTATATAATATGTGCTATTTTGTCTCTGGCTTCTTTCAGTCAACATTATATTTATACAATTCATTCACAGTCTAACAATACTATAGTTCATATTTTCTCAATGATGTATAGTATTTTGTTGTATGACCATACTACAATTTATTTATCCATTCTACTGTTTACATGGGCAGTCTCTACACTTGGCTCACATGAATAGCATTGCTAAGGACACTGTCATTCATGGCTTTTGGTGAACAAATATCTGCATTTCAGTTGGGTATATACCTAGAAGTGGAATTTCTGAGTTACATAGTATAAGTATGTTCAATTTTAATAGATAACGACAAATAATTTTTCCGAAGTGGACTCAGTTCAGTTCAGTTGCTCAGTCATGTCCGACTCTTTGTGACCCCATGAATGGCAGCATGCCAGGCCTCCTTGTCCATCACCAACTCCCAGAGTTCACTCAGACTCACATCCATCGAGTCCGTGATGCCATCCAGCCATCTCATCCTCTGTCGTCCCCTTCTCCTCCTGGCCCCAACCCCTCCCAGCATCAGAGTCTTTTCCAATTAGTCAACTCTTCGCATGAGGTGGCCAAAGTACTGGAGTTTCAGCTTCAGCATCATTCCCTCCAAAGAAATAGCCAAAGCCTAATTTTTGAACTCATTCATTCACTCATTCCCTAATTTTAAAAAATATGTTAAGCAGAAAAATTGTTAGATGGCTCACACCAAGTTTGTGTGTCTCCACAGCACTTGTTGCTTCCTGTATTCATTTTCTTAAATACCTAAGGTGTGCCAAGCACTGTTCTACATTTAATGACCACTGGATTAATAAGACAGATTCCTCACCCTCATGGTACTTACATTCTAATTGGGAACAAACAATAAATCACAGGTGATAAATAAGTTTTTAAAAAAGATATAATATCAAAAAGTGGAAAGCTCTACAAAAAAATAAAATGGAATAGGGGAAAGAATGTGGAGATGGGAAACAGGGTCCCAATTTTGATAAAACGTGTCAGATATCTCTAAAAAAAGTGAAATCTGATTTGAAACAGGTGGTAGTGAGAATAATTACATTTAGCACATATTCTGAAAGTAAGGTAACAGGATTTGTTGACAGATTTGATATGGGGATGGGGTGTGAATACAATAATTATGATAGTTATTCATATATGTTGGATGAATAACTCTATCTAATAATAAGTCTGTAGTATGACTACCTGCCATCGGATACACACTCATTTATTAGGTGGTTTTTAGACAGTTATAGCCTGGTGGTCTGCCATCTATGGGGTCGCACAGAGTCGGACATGACCGGAGCAACTTAGCATCCACAGCAGCAGACAGTTGTTAAAGTACTGAGTATATTCTCTATAGTAATACTTAGAATGTATTTCAAATCTTCCTCTGTTGTCATTCCAACAATCAGTCAACATTAACTCTGTAAATAGTCTTCTTAAAGGAAAAGATTTACAAATAACACAAATAAACATAGACCTCACTCCATTACTCTTGCCTGGAAAATCCCATGGACGGAGGAGCCTGGTAGGCTGCAGTCCATGGGGTCACAAGAGCCAGACACGACTGAGTGACTTCACTTTCACTTTTCACTTTCATGCACTGGAGAAGGAAATGGCAACCCACTCCAGAGTTCTTGCCTGGAGAATCCCAGGGATGGGGGAGCCTAGTGGGCTGCCATCTATGGAGCTACACAGAGTCGGACACAACTGAAGCAACTTAGCAACAGCAGCATGTCTGTATGTGTGCGTATTTATATACATATATATGTGTGTGTATATGTGTGTGTGTGTGTGTATATAAAGATTATATATCTATAATCTTAATAACATCAAATGCTTAGAAGGTTTCTTTGTGTTTTTTTGGCAGTGCCACATGGCATGCAGGATCTTAGTTCCCTGACCAGGGATCGAACCCATGCTCCCTGCAGTGGAAGTGTGGATTCTCTCTTTTTTTAATGCTGAGAGTCATTTTACTTATAATTACCAAAATCTACACTGCTTTTGCTGCTGCTGCTAAGTCACTTCAGACGTGTCCGACTCTGTGCAACCCCATAGACTAGGCTTCAAAAATACGTGAACCAAGAACTTCCAGATATACAAGCTGGATTTAGAAAAGGCAGAGGAACCAGAGATCCAACATCCACTGGATCATAGAAAAAGCAAGGGAATTCCAAAAACATCTACCTCTCCTTCACTGACTACACTAAAGCTTTTGACTGTGTGGATCACAACAAACTGTGGAAAATTCTTCAAGAGATGGGAATAACAGACCACCTTACCTGCCTCGTGAGAAACCTGTATGCAGGTCAAGAAGCAACAGTTAGTATCAGATATGGAAAACAGACTGGTTCCAAATTGGGAAAGGAGTGTGTCAGGGCTGCATACTGTCACCCTGTTTATTTAACTCATATGCAAAGTACATCATGTGAAATGCCAGGCTGGATGAAGCACAAGCTGGAATCAAGATTGCCGGGAGAAATATCAATAATCTCAGGTAGTGCAGATGACACTACCCTTATGGCAGGAAGTGAAGAGGAAGTAAAGAGCCTCTTGATGAAGGTAAAAGAGAAGAGTGAAAAGGCTAGCTTAAAACCCAACATTCAAAAAACTAAGATCATGGCATCCGGTCCCATCACTTCATGGGAAACAGATGGGGAGACAATGGAAACAGTGACAGACTTTATTTTCTTGGACCCCAAAATCACTGCAGATGGTGACTGCAGACATGAAATTAAAACATGCTTGTTCCTTGGAAGAAAAGCCATGACAAATCAAGAAAGTGTATTAAAAGCAAAGACATCACTTTGCCGACAAAGGTCCACCTAGTCAAAGCTATGGGTTTTCCAGTGGTCATGTACAGATGTGAAAGTTGGACCATAAAGAAGGCTGAGTGCCAACGAACTAATAATGCTATTGAATTGTGGTGCAGGAGAAGATTACTGAGAATCCTCTGGACTGCAAGGAGATCAAACCAATCAATCCCAAGAGAAATCAACCCTGAATATGCATTGGAGGGACTAACGCTGAAGCTGAAGCTCCTCTAGTTTGGCCGCCTGAAGCCAAGAGCCAACTCACTGGGAAAGATCCTAGAAGAGACTGAAGGCAGGAGGAGAAGGAGATGAGAGGATGACATGGTTGGATGGCATCACGGACTCCATGGACATAACTCTGAGCAAGCTCTAGGAGATGGTGAAGACAGGGAAGCCTGGCATGCCATAGTTCATGGAGTTGCAAAGAGTTGGACACGACTGAGCACCTGAACAACAAAAAGGAAAACAAGTATCCTTCAACAGGTGAATAAACAAACTGGTACATTTATAAAATGGAATACTTTCAGCAACAAAAAAGCAACAAACTACTGATACATGTAATGTTGTGAATGAATATCAAGAACAATATACTGAAAGTGTGGATTCTTAGCCACTGGACTACAAAGGAAGTCCCTGAGAAGCAGTCTTTTAATTAATATGTCACTATTTCAATGAATGAGTAGCTAACAATAAAGAAGACTGACAAATAGATCAAGCAATAAGAAAAATTTTTTGAAGTACAAAAAAACAAATCTTTTAAGAGGTACCTTGAGGAAGTTAAAATTTTAAATGTTTTAATGAGCATACTATGACTTAAGGTAAAATTTCACTCCCTGTGCTAATTACCAATTGCCTCTGTATTTTTAATGTTAACTTTTTTTCTTAGTGTTTTTATTTGAATTCATAACAACTCAACAGGAGACAAGAAATTTGGGTTGAGATTCAATAATACCAACACATTAGTAACCTATATTAACCATATGAATGGAGAAATAACACATAAGTCTTTTTAATTCTCCTACTCTATTTTTTGCTCTTAAAAATGAGAATTGTCTCATATGCTATATCCTCAGTTCAGTTCAGTTGCTCAGTCGTGTCCAACTCTTTGTGACCCCATGAATCGCAGCATGCCAGGCCTCCCTGTTCATCACCATCTCCCAGAGGTCACTCAGATTCATGTCCATCCAGTCCGTGATGCCATCCAGCCATCTCATCCTCTGTCATCCCCTTCTCCTAATGCCCCCAATCTCTCCCAGCATCAGAGTCTTTTCTAATGAGTCAACTCTTCTAAGAACTAAAAATCACACAGACTGCTCTATACTTGGTTTTGTGTTGCCAGGAAATAATAAGTGGAAAACCAGTCTTAACAGATTTGTCACATCAGACTGGCATCTTATATGACTGATAATCAGTTGACAACCTTTGCTCTTAAAAAAAAAAATGAAAATATTAAGGGCCAAGTATACAAAGTCTTGTGGGCTTCCCCAGTGGCTCAGCGGTAAAGAATCTGCCTGCAATGCAGGAGATGCAGGTTTGATCCCGGGATTGGGAAGATCCCCTAGAGAACATGGAAACCCACTCCAGTATTCTTGCCTGGAGAATCCCATGGAGAGAGAAGATTGGTGGGCTATAGTCCATAGAGGTGCAAAGAGTCGGGCAAGACTGAAGCAACTGAGCATACATGCACACACACACACACAAAACCTCAGGATGTACTTATCCAGAAAGTTTTACACTTGATCTCCAGTTTTTGTACAGGAAGGAAGAAAAATAAATGAAAATGAAAATTTCCATACAGAATTATAAGCAGGAGACTTAATCATTTACTAAATGAGTCAAAATAAAACATATAATATATAAATTGCAAATAAAACTTTAAAAAGAGAAAATATGGCTTAATTATGGGATGGTCAATAAATATAATCTAATTGTAGAGCTTCAAAAGGCTTCAGAGTAAGACTTGGAAGAAAGCAAGGGGCTATGGGAAAGGAGTCAAAAATGAGCATGCTAACATCACAGAAAACAGAGTCAAAAAGCAAAACAAAAGTAAAGAATTGAGAAAATTACTATTCACAATACTTTGGCCACCTCATGCGAAGAGTTGACTCATTGGAAAAGACTCTGATGCTGGGAGGGATTGGAGGCAGGAGGAAAAGGGGACGACAGAGAATGAGATGGCTGGATGGCATCACTGACTCGTTGGACGTGAATTTGAGTGAACTCCAGGAGATGGTGATGGACAGGGAGGCCTGGCGTGCTGCGATTCATGGGGTCGCAAAGAGTCGGACATGACTGAGTGACTGAACTGAACTGAATAAAAGAAATTTACAAAGTTTAATCCAACAAATGAGCTACACTGGAAAAACAGTACACAGTTGAAACTAAAATACAGTCGAAACTGTGAACGCTTAAGAATGACAGAGGTTAATTCATTTTACAAAGGGTTCAACTGAACTTGGTACACCCCCTGCATCTAAAGGCTAAGACAGTAGAACAGTTCTGATAGTCCTATTCTCAACCACATAGCCTGGTGAAAGAAAGCTATATTCTCCTCTACTGAGAATGGAAATTGTTTCAACTTATTTCAGTTATTAAATGCCTACTTGAGACTGCTACGGTTTCCTCCTTTCAAGGTATTTATAACAAGAAACAGATAATAAGTAACTGAAAAGATACCCAGGAGTCACACCTCAAGTAAGCAAATGAACAATCCAAAGTAGCAACATGTCAAAGAAGAAGTAACTGTGTATCACTGCACAGCATGTGACAAGGGTCATGAGTGTTACATGGATAGTAATGTCTGGCCAAGAGATGCTAAATGAGGAAGCTTCCAAGACATGATAGACTTTCAGGAGCTTTTCAAATCAGAAAAGTTGACCAGAGTATATTTCAGAGAAAACTACACTGGGAAAAGGCTCTAAAAGTGAAATAGAAACATTATAACTAAATAAAGCTAGTCAAATCACTTTTTTAAACAGGGTTGTTCTTGCCTGGAGAATCCCAGGGAAGGTGGAGCCTGGTGGGGGCTGCTGTCTATGGGGTCGCACAGAGTCAAACACGACTGAAGCGACTTAGCAGCAGCAGCAACAGCAGAGATAGTAAACTATAAGTTTCTTCTCCTAACATCTGTGTTAAATATTTTACATGCATTACCTCATTTAATCTACACATTTTTCTCATTTAGAGCTGTTATATTCATTTTAGCAAGAAGGAAATCGAAACAAACGATGAAGAGACTTGTCCAACATCACCAGGAAGTGGTGCAACCAACAGTAAAACTCAGGCGGTGGGACTCAGGAATCCTGATTTTCCTGCCTTCTCTGCTAATGGTCCATAATGGCTGAAATGATTAAGGCCACTTATTGTCAGAGCTGGGTCACAGTAGGTCCCTGATGAATAATGGCCAAAAGAAAGAACGGGAATGATAAAGGTGGGCAATGTGATACAGAAAACTACTGATTTCCTCTCTCTCTCTCTCTGATAATGCAATGTTCCAAAATCAATGAAGAAAAGCTGATTAATAAAACACCTGTATTATCTTTACACAATCTCTTGAAAGACTAATAAGAAGGATCAAGGAAGTTAAGAAATCTCTAATCTTACTGATGTCCTTTCCTGATAGAGAGGATTATTCATTTCAGTGGGTTGACTTGGATATACAGATATACCTAAACTATTAGTAAAAACAAAATACAATACAATTCACATTAATTAAAAATACAGCTATTGGTATTTGTAATGGCTAAAAATGAAGTGTTTATTTCAAGATTACAGGAGTAAAAGACCAAGTATTCTAGACTGCATATAATACAATAGACATGGCATTCCAATGATTGCATCTCTCTAATTCGAGTAACACAACTGAAAGTAAAAAAACAAACAAACAAACAAAAACTGAAAAAGTACTTTTAGATTCTCTCTCAAGTTTGCTAACTTTAATTCTTAAAAATAAAAAAAAAGCATATTAAAATAGGAAAAGGCAGAAGCTAGATTGTACCTCTGCAGTTATTTGGACACATTTCTATTTGGGGGAAAGGAAGGGAGAGGAGAGGGTGATTGCGTCCCGTGCCTGCCAGCCCAACACCACAGGTTTCCCCTGCTTCTCAAAGAAAAGTCAAACTAAATACTCTACTGAGGTTGGAATATATCCCTGATTCAAACATCCACCAAAGAGGTCAGTTTGCTTTTGACAGTCTATTTCCCTTAGGGTGAATATAAATTTTTATTTCACCAATTCTATTTTCAGAAAAACTCCCCTCAAATATTCTCCCTCCTTCAAATACAGTGCAAACATCCACTTTCTACATTTTTTCCAGTGCTAGAGATCAATGATAAATGTGTGCATGGGTTCATTTACCTATATGGGAAATGGAAACTGCTGTTTTAACTCTAAGACTACTCCATGGAACAAATGGATTAGGAAGTTTAAACAATTCCACTGACCATAAATTCGTGATAAATCTGTAGAAAATGCCTTCATGAATTCTGCAAAATACACAACCATAAGCCCACCAGAACTCAATGTGAAGTGTCTGGTGACTGATATCCTGAATACCTGACATGCAGATAACTGGGCAACAAGATAATAACCTCAATCTCCAGAATTAGAACAATGATGTTTTCAACTTTATGTCCAAATTGCTTTTTTCTTTCAGATACTACCATGTAAGTGATGTACATAAACAACAGAGGGAAAAGAATCAGTGGAGGGGGAAATCAAAGCATTTTAGAGAAATAAAAACTCTGAGAATAACAGGAAGCAAATATGTAATTGAGCAGGTCAAGAAAACAAAATAAAAAACAAATAGATGCTGAAAAATTTTAAACCAAATTAAAAGTCCTCAAGTTTTCTTAGTATCTGTGATGTCAAGGCAAAAGAAAGAAAAAAGTGGTTTAAAAACTTAATTTATCTTCACCTTATATTTTTTTGTTATTTATATTTTCCAAGGTATGAAACAGAATAGTATTTGGAAAGGAACATTAAGTATATACATACAAATAAAACACACATATGCATGTGTGTATATATACATATATGTGCATATACAAATACACACATATCCAAATGTGTATGTATACATATGTGTATTTTCTCAACAAATCATCTTAACTGAATATGTAACTTTTTCCCCAGCAGTAGTACGGTAATTAAGATTTAATGTACTTTTCTGCTTCAACAATTAAATGAGAGGAACTGGAGGGAATTGTTTCATACTGTTAGGAAAACCATACAATGGTCAGAAATGTGAAAATAAATTTCCACGAAAAATTCTGTTTTCTTTCATAAGCTTGAGGAACATTTTCACTTATGAAGAATCCTCCTCCTCCCTTTAATTTGGAATTTAAAACTTACGTTGTAGATTTGAGTGTTTCAGAGAAAGAAGATTCTGGACACACCAGATGTATGACTATCTAGGAAACTGATATTTAATGGAATAAAAAGAATTGCAGAAGCTAGGCAGCCATTTTATTAACATCTGATTTAGCAGCATCTAACAGAGATGACAAGTTTTATCATGCATCTTTAACCACTAAATTCACAAAACAAACAGAAGGTTTACCATGGGAGGTGCACAGTGATCGGACTATATCCTCTAGTTACTCTTCCAGTAAAACAGCATGTGTTGTCTAAAATTGCTATGGGAATGTGGGAGCTCATAAGAAAAATGAAGTTTTAGTCGAATGTCTTAATATCCTATACTACGACCTCTATAGTAAATGAAAAGTTTACATACAAAGCACCATTATGAGTAAGATCAAATATTAACAGTAAGATGGAGTACAATGATGTTCAATTTTGCAGTTATGGTGTTGAATCCTTATTAAGCATGTAAACAGTTCCACCGCAGGAGGGTTCTGTTTGCATGTTACAATGGACTTAACATATTCTGTTATTCAAATGAATTTAAGAGGGACAACATTTATGCTCCAACTCTCCTTCTGATTATAATATAGAGAATGATGGCAGATATTTCTCTAAATAAGCAACATAATCGGAATAAGATCCAAAAGAAAACTTAAAGCAGAAGGTACAGAAAAGAAGGGATGAGAAATCTAAGTGAATATGAGATAAGAAACAACTTAAAACTCATTGTAAATTTACCTAATATGAACCATTCATATTACCTTTCAAGAAAGTGTAATTTAATGCAGTAGAAAGAAAATTTGATTGAGAATGCAAAATTTAAGTTCTAGTCCCATCTCTGTAACTTTGTTGCTGTTGTTCTGTTGCTCGGTAGTATCCAACACTGCTTTGGGACTCCATTGACTGCAGCATACCAGGCTTCCCTGTCCTTCACAATCTCCCTGTTTGTGAAAACAGGAGTTTGCTAAAACTCATGCCCATTGAGTCGGTGATGCCATCCAACCATCTCATCCTCTGTCATCCCATTCTCCTCCTGCCTTCAATCTTTCCCAGCATCAGGGTCATTGGCAATGAGTTGGCTCTTCCCATCAGGTAGCCAAAGTATTGGAGCTTCAGCTTCAGCATCAGTCCTTCCAGTGAATATTCAGGATTGATTTCCTTTAGGATTCACTGGTTTGATCCCCATGCTGTCCAAGAGACTCTCAAGAGACTTCTCTAGCACCACAGTTCAAAAGCATCAATTCTTCGGTGTTCAGCCTTCCTTATGGTCCAACTCTCACATCTACACATGACTACTGGAAAAATCCTAGCTCTGACTATATGGACTGTATCACTTTGTTGCCAAAGTGATATATCTACTTTTAATACACTCTCTGGGTCTGTTACAGCTTTTCTTCCAAGGAGCAAGCGTCTTTTAATTTCATGGCTACAGTCACCATCTGCAGTGAATTTTGAGCCCAAGAAAATACAGTCTGTCATTGTTTCCATTGTTTCCCCATCTATCTGCCATGAAGAGATGGGATCAGATGCCGTGATCTTAGTTTTTTGAATGCTGAGTCTCAAGCCAGTTTTTTCACTCTACTCTTTCATCTTCATCAAGAGACTCTTTTTTGTTCCTCTTTGCTTTTGCCATAAACATTGTTGTCATTTGGCTATCTGAGGTTATTGATATTTCTCCTGGCAATCCTGATTCCAGCTTGAGCTTCATCCAGCCCCAGAATTTTGCATGATGTACTCTGCATAGAAGTTAAATAAGCAGGGTGACAATATACAGCCTTGACTTACTCCTTTCCTGATTTGGAACTAGTCTATTGTTTCATGTCTGATTCTGTTACTTCTTGACCTGCATACACACTTCTCAGGAGGCAGGTAAGGAGGTCTGGTATTTCCATCCCTTTAAGAATTTTCTAGTTTGTCATGATCCATACTGTCTAAGGCTTTAGCATAGTCAACGAAGCAGAAATAGATGTTTTTCTGGAATTCTCTTGCTTTTTCTATTATCCAATGGATGTTGGCAATTTGATCTCTGCTTCCTCTGCCTTTTCTAAATCCATGTTGTACAGCTTGAGTGTCTCGGTTCACGAACTGTTGAGGCCTAGCTTGAAGGATTTTGAGCACTACCTTGCTAGCATGTGAAGTGCTACAACTGTGCGATAGTTTGAGCATTCTTTGGCGTTGCCCTTCTTTGGAACTGGAATGAAAACTGACCTTTTACACTCCTGTGGCTACTGCCGAGCTTTCCAAATTTGCTGGCATATTGAGTGCAGCACTTTAGCAGCAGCATCTTTTAGGATTTGAAATAGCTCAGCTGGAATTCCATCACCTCCACTTGCTTTGTTGATAGTGATACTTTCTAAGGCCCATTTGACTTTACACTCCAGAATGTCTGGCTCTAGGTGAGTGATCACACCATCATGGTTATCCAGGTCATTAAGACCTTCTTTGCATAGTGCTGTGTATTCTTACCACCTCTTCACATCTTCTGCTTCTGTTAGGTCCATACCATTTCTGCCCTTTATCAAGACCATCTTTGCATGAAGTGTTCCCTTGGTATCTCTAATCTTCTTGAAGAGATCTCTAGTTTTTCCCATTCTATTGTTTCCCTCTATTTCTTTGCATTGTTCACTTAAGAAGGCTTTCTTATCTCTCCCTGCTATTCTCTGGAACTCTGCATTCAGTTAGGTATATCTTTCCTTTTCTTCTTTGCCTTTTGCTTCTCTTCTTTTCTCAGCTATTTGTAAGGCCTCCTCCTAAAGCTACCTGTAGGACAACCATTTTGCCTTTGCATTTCTTTTCCTTGGGAATGGTCTTGATCCCTGCCTTCTGTGCACCCCCTTCCACAGTTCTTCTGGCACTCTATCATATCGAATCCCTTGAATCTATTTGTCACTTCCACTGTGTAATCATAAGGGATTTGATTTAGGTCATACCTGACTGGCCTGGTGGTTTTCCCTACGTTCTTCAATTTAAGTCAGAATCTTACAACAAGGAGTTCATGATCTGAGCCACAGGCAGCTCCTGGTCTTATTTTTGCTGACTGTATAGAGCTTCTCCATCTTTGGCTACAAAGAATATAATCAATCTGATTTCGGTGTTGACCATCTGATGATGTCCACATGTAGAGTCATCTCTTGTGTTGTTGGAAGAGGGTATTTACTATGACCAGTGCGTTCTCTTGGTAAAACTCTGTTAACTTTTGCCCTGCTTCATTTTGTACTCCAAAGCCAAATTTGCCTGTTACTCCAGGCATCTTTTGACTTTCTACTTATGCATTCCAGCCTCCTATGATGAGAAGGATATCTTTTTTGTGGTGTTAGTTCTAAAAGGTCTTGTAGGTCTTCACAGAACCGTTCAACTTCAGCATTAGTGGTTGGGGCATAGACTTGAATTACTGTCATAGTGAATGTATAACTCTGTGTAAACCAAAAACCTTCCTGGCAATTGTTTTAAAGACTTAAAATCAAACAGCAAGCTGTCATTCTTCTCATTTAATTCTGCAGTGTAGTCAGAGTGTCAGTTCATGACATTAAAATGATTTCCACAGCAGCCAATCGGTGTCAATACAGTATATTTACAACTCTGTATATTCATTCAAAGTCAAGAGACTAACTTCTAAAGGTAATCATCTACTAAAAGGATAACCTCTAATATACAGCAAGGAAAATACCAAAATGTACTTGAAAATTACCCTGCTCCTTCTATGTTCCTCTTATCTCTCCAGCTATGACTAGTATTAATGTCTTTCTCTTTAAGACAAGCAATGGACATTTCTGAGGATAACTTGACTTAAGGCTGTGAAACTTAAGGTTTTAAAAAAAAAACTCATCAAAACTGTAAAAGGTAGTGCATATATGTGGTTGCAGATATATACATATATATGTATGTATGTCTCAAGCTAAGACTATGTGTGTGAGAGAGAAGAGAAGGTGAGAGAAGAGAGGCAAAGAGATGTATCTGAGACAACTCTCTTTACATCTCTGGTAATCAAGCCTTTCACACAGTAACCACGAGGAAAGCATCCATGGCTCTGGCTCTGGGCTGAACTGACTTGGGGATTAGAGTATATGAAAACAGAGCAGGATCTTATGGGGCATTACCAAGACAGAACCTCACCCTTATCCTCTGCTCTAGCTACTCTCTCAAGTGCCTAGATAACACTATCTGATGCACATTTTCTGAGTTGTTTGACAAATGCTAAGGTGAAGGTGAAGTCGCTCAGTCGTGTCCGACTCTTTGCGACCCCGTGGACTATAACCTACTAGGCTTTTCCGTCCATGGGATTCTCCAGGCAAGAATACTGGAGTGGATTGCCATTTCCTTCTCCAGGGGATATTCCTGACCCAGGGATCGAACCCAGGTCTCCCGCATTGAAGGCAGACACTTTAACCTCTGAGCCACCAGGGAAGCCAAACGCTAAAACCACCACGAAAAGAAGTAAGAACTTGATGATCATGACCACAAAGCTTCTCCCACACCAACCCCCTCAGATCTATCAGTGCCTAAGGGCTTACAATGCTAACCCCTGTGATAGCACCTTTTTCAAGTTCAGTTGCTCAGTCATGTCCGACTCTTTGCGACCTCATGAATCACAGCACGCCAGGCCTCCCTGTTCATTACCATCTCTCGGAGTTCACACACTCACATCCATCGAGTCCGCGATGCCATCCAGCCATCTCACCCTCGGTCATCCTCTTCTCCTCCTGCCCCCAATCCCTCTCAGCATCAGTCTTTTCCAATGAGTCAACTCTTCACATGAGGTGGCCGAAGTATTGGAGTTTCAGCTTCAGCAGCAGTCCTTACAAAGAAATCCCAGGGCTAATCTCCTTCAGAATGGACTGGTTGGATCTCCTTGCAGTCCAAGGGACTCTCAAGAGTCTTCTCCAACACCACAGTTCAAAAGCATCAATTCTTCGGCGCTCAGCCTTCTTCTCACAGTCCAACTCTCACATTCATACATGACTACTGGAAAAACCATAGCCTTGACTAAATGGACCTTAGTCGGCAAAGTAATATCTCTGCTTTTGAATATACTGTCTAGGTTGGTCATAACTTTTCTTCCAAGAAGTAAGCGTCTTTTAATTTCATGGCTGCAGTCACCATCTGCAGTGATTTTGGAGCCCAAAAAAAAAAGTCTGACACTGTTTCCACTGTTTCCCCATCTATTTCCCATGAAGTGATGGGACCAGATGCCATGATCTTTGTTTTCTGAATGTTGAGCTTTAAGCCAACTTTTTCACTCTCCTCCTTCACCTTCATCAAGAGGCCCTTTAGCTCCTCTTCACTTTCTGCCATAAGGGTGGTATCATCTGCATATCTGAGGTTATTGATATTTCTCCTGGCAATCTTGATTCCAGCTTGTGTTTCTTCCAGTCCAGCGTTTCTCATGATGTACTCTGCATAGAAGTTAAATAAGCAGGGTGACAATATACAGCCTTGACGTACTCCTTTTCCTCTTTTGAACCAGTCTGTTGTTCCATGTCCAGTTCTAACTGTTGCTTCCTGACCTGCATATAGATTTCTCAAGAGGCAGGTCAGGTGGTCTGGTATGCCCATCTCTTTCAGAATTTTCCATGTTTATTGTGATCCACACAGTCAAAGGCCTTGGCATAGTCAATAAAGCAGAAATAGATGTTTTTCTGGAACTCTCTTGCTTTTTCCATGATCCAGCAGATGCTGGCAATTTGATCTCTGGTTCCTCTGCCTTTTCTAAAACCAGCTTGAATATCTGGAAGTTCACGGTTCACGTATTGCTGAAGCCTGGCTTGGAGAATTTTGAGCATTACTTTACTAGCATGTGAGATGAGTGCAATTGTGGGGCAGTCTGAGAATTCTTTGGCATTGCCTTTCTTTGGGATTGGAATGAAAACTGACCTTTTCCAGTCCTGTGGCCACTGCTGAGTTTTCTCCAAATTTGCTGGCATATTGAGTGCAGCACTTTCACAGCATCATCTTTCAGGATTTGAAACAGCTCTACTGGAATTCCATCATCTCCACTAGCTTTTTCGTAGTGATGCTTTCTAAGACCCACTTGACTTCACATTCCAAGATGTCTGGCTCTAGATTAGTGATCACATCATCATGATTATCTGGGTCGTGGAAGATCTTTTTGTACAGTTCTTCCATGTATTCTTGCCACCTCTTAATATCTTCTGCTTCTGTTAGGTCCAGACCATTTCTGTCCTTTATCGAGCCCATCTTTGCATGAAATGTGCCCTTGATATCTCTAATTTTCTTGAAGAGATCTCTAGTCTTTCCCATCCTGTTCTTTTCCTCTATTTCTTTGCATTGATCACTAAAGAAGGCTTTCTTATCTCTTCTTGCTATTCTTTGGAACTCTGCATTCAGATGCTTATATCTTTCCTTTTCTCCTTTGCTTTTCACCTCTCTTCTTTTCACAGCTATTTGTAAGGCCTCCCCAGACAGCCATTTTGCTTTTTGCATTTCTTTTCCATGGGGATGGTCTTGATCCCTGTGTCCCGTTCAATGTCACGAACCTCATTCCATAGTTCATCAGGCACTCTATCCATCAGATCTAGGCCCTTAAATCTATTTCTACTTCCACTGTATAATCACAAGGGATTTCATTTAGGTCATACCTGAATAGTCTAGCAGTTTTCCCTACTTTCTTCAATTTCAGTCTGAATTTGGCAATAAGGAGTTCATGATCTGAACCACAGTCAGCTCCTGGTCTTGTTTTTGTTGATTATATAGAGCTTCTCCATGTTTGGCTGCAAAGAATATAATCAATCTGTTTTCGGTGTTGACCATCTGGTGATGTCCATGTGTAGAGTCTTCTCTAAGCGCGGTTGGCTGCGAGAACCAGGCCGGCACACTAAGCATGGATTGCTTCGAGAGCCAGGCCGGTGCACTAAGCACGGCTGAGAGGAGCTACCCCCACGTCTGAGGTCAGGGGCAGCAGCCTAGAGTACCAGGCTGCAATGGCCCAGGAACGGCCGAGAGGAGCTACCCCGCGTCCCAAAGTCAGTGGCGATGGCCGGGAGGAGACACCGTGTGTCCGAGGTCAGTGGCGGCCGGGAGGAGACACCCAGCATCCAAGGTCAGGGCAGCAGCTGGGTGGGAGCTACCCCGCGTCAAGGCCAAGGACGCCTGGGGGAGAGACACCCCGCGTCCGAGGTCAGGGGCGGCCAGGGAAGACACCCCACGTCCGAGGTCAGGGGTGGCCAAGGGAGACACCCCGCGTCGAGGTCAGGGGTGGCCAGAAGAAGCCACCTCGAGCTCGAGGCCAGGGGCAGTGACGCTGAGGAGCCACCCCGAGCTCGAGCCTGAGGCCAGGGGTGGCAGCTGAAAGGAGCCACCCACGCCCGAGGCCGGGGCTGGCGGCCGGGAGGATTAACCCGAGGAGCCGTGGCCTCGCAGGAGCAGGAGGGCCTATAGGAGCTATCCCACATTGAAGGTCAGGAAGGCAGTGGTAAGGAGATACCCCTCGTTCAAGGTAAGAAACAGCAGCTGTGCTTTGCTGGAGCAGCCATGAAAAGATACCCCATGCTCAAGGTAAGAGAAACCCAAGTAAGATGGTAGGTGTTGCAGGAGGGCATCAGAGGGCAGACACACTGAAACCATAACCACAGAAAACTAGCCAATCTAATCACACTAGGACCACAGCCTTGTCTAACTCAATGAAACCAAGCCATGCCTGCGGGGGAACCCAAGACAGGCGGGTCATGGTGGGAGAGGGCTGACAGAATGTGGTCCACTGGAGAAGGGAATGGCAAACCACTTCAGCATTCTTGCCTTGAGAACCCCATGAACAGCATGAAAAAACAGAATGATAGGATACTGAAAGAGGAACTCCCCACGTCAGTAGGTGCCCAATATGCTACTGGAGACCAGTGGAGAAATAACTCCAGAAAGAATGAAGGGATGGAGCCAAAGCAAAACCAATACCCAGTTGTGCATGTGACTGGTGATAGAAGCAAGATCCGATGCTGTAAACAGCAATATTGCATAGGAACCTGGAATGTCAGGTCCATGAATCAAGGCCAACTGGAAGTGGTCAAACAAGAGATGGCAAGGGTGAACTTCGACATTCTAGGAATCAGCAAACTAAAATGGACTGGAATGGGTGAATTTAACTCAGATGACCATTATATCTACTACTGCGGGCAGGAATCCCTCAGAAGAAATGGAGTAGCCATCATGGTCAACAAAAGAGTCCGAAATGCAGTACTTGGATGCAATCTCAAAAATGACAGAATGAGCTCTGTTCGTTTCCACGGCAAACCATTCAATATCACAGTTATCCAAGTCTATGTCCCAACCAGTAACGCTGAAGAAGCCAAAGTTGAACGGTTTTATGAAGACCTACAAGACCTTTTAGAACTAACACCCAAAAAAGATGTCCTTTTCATTATAGGGGACTGGAATGCTAAAGTAGGAAGTACCCCTTTACCTCACAATTATCCAATTGGATAATTATCTGGATAATTGTCACAATTATCCAGAGAATTGTGCATGAGATGACCACAGACACTGGGATGTCCCTCCTTCACTTCACCTTTAAAAATGCTTTACTGAAACTCCTGGGGAGTTTGTGTGTCTTTAGCCTAGCTGTCCTGAACTCCTTGCCCAGAGCCCTGCAATTAAGGCTGCAGTTCACCACAACCCAGGGTCCGTAGACTGGCCTTAGTGTGAGCAGACCCAAGTTTGGTTCCAGTACACTACTATTTCAATTCTACTCTACTACTAGTTCAATATGTAACACAGGCAAATCATGTAATCTCTCTGTGCTTCAGTATCTGAACTGGATTCTACTCAAAGGCTGACTGGCTCTTTCCATAGATGCCTCTGGCAATTTACATTTGAATGCACTGTTAGAAAGATAGGAAAAGTAGCAGAGTTCCTTCACAGATTTCATATTCTAGAAAAATAAAATTTATAATTCTTATTGGCAAGAAAGACCAAAAAAATGTTTACATGAAATCAAATGACACTTTAGAAAGCAAAAAAAATGTTGCCTAAGGTGTTAATTTCATATTAAACTGCAAAGTACATTACCATCAAGTGGAAGGGGATGAATGGAATGATCTTTTATGGTCTCTTCTAAAACTGAAGACTATGACTGTGAACTAGACTCTGCAAAATGTGGCAAACAACCCCACATATTAAAAATACCACAAGTGTTTGGACCTCCCTGGTAGCTCAGACAGTAAAGAATCTGCCTGCAATGCAGGAGACCTGGATTCAATCCATGGGTCAGGAAGATAACCCTGGAGAAGGAAATGGCAACCCACTCCAGTATTCTGGCCTGGTGAATTCCATGGACAGAGGAGCCTGTCAAGCTACACTCCATGGGGTCACAAAGAGTCAGACATGACTGAGGGACTAACACTTTGACAAGTTTTTACTGCAAGAAAGATTAAAAAGGATAGATATTTATTTGGCAGAAACAATTATCCTTCCTTAATTATTAACTTCTGGTAGAAATTACTGACAATCTAGAAAAAGAAAATTTTTATTATTTTTGCACATATTGAAAGTAAAGGTATAGCAGTGTTTCTAAGCTTTATTTAGAAAATCATATGTCACACAAACAATATCCATTATTTCTATTTTTTTAATTTGAATTTATTTATTTTTTTAATTACAATACTGTATTTGTTTTGCATACATTGACACGAATCAGCCATAGGTGAACACAATCTTCCAATGCTGAAGCCCCCTCCCACCTCCCACCCCACAATACTGTATTTGTTTTGCCATTATTTCTTAGGTTTTGCTTAGTGTCTCCTTTTCCCTGGTAAATTTGAAAATCTATCCTTTTATATATATATAGAAAAGGTATCCTATACATAAAGGTATCCTTTATATAAAGATAAAAATGAATCATCATTTAGAGTATATTACTATTTTTCTGATCTTTATATTAGGTTGTAAGAAGCTATCCACACACAGAGATATAGTATTTCTATGATTAATAATAGCAGGAAGGATCCTTGAATAGAAGTATGCCATGTATTGTCTATAGCCATAAATAAAATATCTTTCTTACAAGTAAGCCAGTACAATATCAACTCCATTAACTCTGACTTCTTAATATCATGTGATAATCACATACATTAACCAAAGCAGAGATGGGAATGTTGGCTATTAAGATAAAGTTGGCTACTAAGTTGGCTACTGAGAGTTGGCTATTAAGTTTTTATACTAAAAATCATCATTTTAGCTATGTATGTCTTAGATTATTCATCTATGAATTTATTCTCATTAATAACAAAGCAGTTGAATTTTCTCCCTGCTTAACCATAACCACTTTTCCCTCATGAGTCAATCACTCCATCACTGTAAAGGGCCACAAGTTATGACAGGACTTTTAAAGCCAAATGTTAAACACCTGACTACAAAAAACAAAACAAAAAGACTTGAAATTTCATGTGTGACTTAATTAGGCTCCAGACCAAGCAACACCTCCACAAACAAGTCACATGGCTATGACACAACTTCCTATCGCCATCAACAGTCTCTGCAAATACATTTCATTCTGCTAGGCACACTTCAATTCTAGTATTTTATTAAACAGATTCTGATCCTTACTTATTTGTCTGGCCCTCATAAAGGGAAAAACTAAATATAAACAACAACAACAGAGCAAAGAGAAGCAAATTCCTCTGAAGAATGACTTATACAAAATATATTTTCTTCAAGTTCAAGAAAATTTTCCCCATAGAACCAATATTATGAAAAAAAAAGAAGAAAAAAAAAAGAACCAATATTATGAACAGCAGTTAGACTTTCAGACTCATTTGTAAAATCTGATGTGAACCTTAATGTAACTGAGCTACAGAACCTTTTCAAACTCTTAATCCTAAGTAGTTGGGAACCATTTGAGAACAGGAGTGGCAAAGGACAGTATTTATTACTATTGTTACTACTAGTGGGAATCATAACGTCCAGGAAGCTATCACTTACCAAGTACCCACTATGTGCTAGGTATTGTGTTAAACATTTTACTGGATTCATTTAACTTTCATAGCTACTCTATGATATATGTATTATTTTTATTCTATAGTTTAAAAAAAATGAGGATTTGAAAAATTAAGTGACTTGCCCTAAGGGCACATAGTTAGGAAGTTGCAAAGTCATACCCAGGTCCACACGGCTTCCATGCTATCTACCACTTTGCAACACTGCTAAGTTTCAAAATACTTTCTTTTTCAGAGTCAAAATTTCCAGTCGTTCAGAATAGGTGATACAAGCTACACATTAGAAGAAACCTTTCTGATCTAATTTGCACTGGATAAAATAACCAAATCCTACCAGAAGTAGCATTTTCATCTTTTCAAAAGGAGGCAATTTAATTCAACTGAACTTAAAAATGGTATGTTAGATAGTGAAACAAGAGTAACCAAAATAGCTTGCAATGGGAAGTAGATGAACCCTTCTGGAAGAAGACATCTATACCTGTCTCACTAGCATCTTTTCTTTTGGGAAATATTACAATTCCATTCAGTGTGATACTGAACAGAGCCATCAGCCATGGGGCCTTCCATCCCCGAGAACTAAGTAAGGTCAATAGTTGTTTGGGTCTCCACTCCCACATGTTTAATTGTCACGGGGAAAACAACAGTCACTCACATTTATCTGAAGCCTGGAACTGTAAGAATGAGAGACATTTGGACACACACAGTCCACAGGGAGCCGTTGCCAGAAAATAAAGTCATCACAGAGAAAAGCAAAATTGAACAATGTGAAGACGAAGCCCTGGTGATATTGCTTAAACCCTTGCATCCCGCCATGACTGAGGTTAGAGATTCACCTCTTGTTTCCTAGCAGCTATTTGAGCCAGTAAACTTTGATTAATTAATTTATATCAGATCTCTAACACGCAAACCCGAAACAATCTCCACTAACATGGGTTTCTGAGAATTTGCTCTTGAGGTCATCTTCCTCTTGGAGTGCTTCCATTAGTTCTTTGCTTTATCCATTCCAAGCAAGAAGGAAATAAAGAAAATCACTTCCAATTTCAGATCAAGGATGATTAGCAAAGGGAAAATATAAGGATACTGAATACAGTTTGGACTCTTAAAGGCAATATTAATAAACACATTTGCCTATTTAAAATATTTATGTGTACACCCGTGGCGGATTCATGTTGATGTATGTCAAAACCAATACAATACTGTAAAGTAATTACCCTCCAATTAAAATAAATAAATTTATATTTTTAAAAATTTATGTACAAAAATCTGGAAATAGCCATGACTCTCATCTATAAGCTCATATTTTCAGTCATGATGTTTGACAGAAAACCACAATGTTATGATGTCAAAACTTTAGAAAGTTATATGAAGGGCAATAATAGAGAATAAAATGTAGCAAAGTGCCTATTACAAATCAAATTCAGCAAATGTTTGAAATGTGTTTAATTTGACTTTTTAAATATACATTATACAGGACTTAAATATTCTTTTTAAGTTTTTGTCTCTCAACTTGTATTTTACAAGGAAGTCATACAGAAAGTAAAAATGCAGCTATCTCAAAGTTTTCTAGAATTTAAGGTTTGAATTTTCATGCTCATTTCTTTCTGGATTAGTTCTTCACCTTCAAGTATTAGTTGCTTTTCCTTATTAATATTTCATGCACAAAAGTATATGCAACTTATAAATAAAAAAGTTAACCTTAAAAATATGGTGGCAAAAGCCCATGATGCCAATTCAAGATAACTGAATTTACATTTAGCATTTACATTCCAAAGAAACTAGGACTCTTGGTTGCCAAGGACAGATACCTGCCCCCTAAACTAGCATAAGCAAAAAAGGTAATGTACTGGCTCAAAGGAGTAAAAATGTAGAAATGGGAATGGCTTCAGGCATAGCTGGATTTAGGCTTCAAGATATATCATAGGGACTCCACAATGTTCTATTTTGCCTTCCTTCGTGATGACTTTATTCTCCAGCAAGTGCTCCTATAGATTACATGTGTGCCACGTGTCTCTCTCCCCATCCTCTCAGCTCTGCTTTCCAATATGTTGCCCTCCTTCTCAAATTGTAGTGATGTGTGAGGCTGCTACAGCCATCTTTCAATGCACACTGATACATACTCATCCGATCAGCCCTCAGTGCCTGTAATGAGATTCAGTGTGCTGACTGCTTAGGTGTAGCTCTGAGGCAGCTGGTGGGTGTGGCCTTACCCTTAAGAGCAAGGAAGGGGTGGATTCTTCAAAGGAAAATCAAAGGGACGTTTTTCAGAATACCAGAAATACATCCCCAGTACAAATTACCTCTTTGCAAAATAAAAATGATGCGAACAAAAATAACGACTACAAAAACAATGCGAAGGTTTTTAGAGTGCTGAACTATATGCACAAATTCTTGAGAAGTGTTCTTAATTAGATGCTCATTGTTTCCTTCTGATACCACTACTGAAATAATTAAAACTTATATTTTCCCCCTTTCAAATTCCCTTTTATTGTGTTAACTGAAACTCAGGGTTTTGACAGCTGTGGCTACCAAAACAAATGGAATGTATTTCCAAATAGTTAAAGATTAAGCCCAACTATTGCCACTAATAACTGTACCAGAGTTCTTGGCTGCAAGAACAGTGCAATTTCTGTTAAGTTAAGCAGAAAAGGACACATAAACAAGCTGAAGAAAGAGACTTGGGAAACAAGCTGGAACTAAAGAGCACTAGGAGGCTAGAACTGCCACCAAAATCCACACTGAAGGAAAGAAAAGCTGGCTTAGGAAGCTTCTGCAGAATATGTTGGCACCACGCCCACTGCTGGCACCACTGCTTCATTTGCAACCGTCCCCTGTTTCTTTGTATTGCTTCTTTCAGATGTGAAGTTTCATGCAGAGTTTTCTAGCCATCTGAGCATAAATCATGTGCTATAACTCTAGCCATATCAAGAGTTATGAGAGGGGTGATCTGTAGCATTTTGGCTTCCACGGTAGAAGTAAGACTTTAGGCACTTAGAATAAACCCTAACATATAAAAAGCCCTTGATAAATGTGATTTATTATTCTCATAAAAGCATGACTTAAATCACTATGTGGCAAATAATGTTTTTAACATGATACTATATGATTGATAGATCATCTTCACTAAAAACAACAACAACAAAGGTATTTCCCAAATCACATAATTATTGGTAAAAAAAAAAAAAAAAAGGTAAAAACTGGACTTCCATGATGGCCCAGTGGCAAAGACATCACACTCCCAGTGCAGGGGGCCTAGGATCAATCCCTGGTTGGGGAAGATCCCACATGCCACATGGCATGGCCAAAAAAACAAGGCAAGAATTGATTATTCTGAAACAACACTTGGCTCCAATGCCAGTAGAAAGAATTCCTGAAAAATAAATTCAGTCTCCTTCCCCTCCAAACATACACTGCCTCTACAACATAATTAAGTCAAATAAGCTTAATAAGGGGTTTCCTGGTGGCTAAGATGCAGGAGACCCGGTTCAATCTCGGGATTGGGCAAACAATAAGCAGGAGACAATCAAAATTTGACCTTCTGGGGTAGATTATGGCAGGCTGTGGATAACTTATTAATATTTGTTTCTCCACCATGAGTATAATGGTTGGGGCGGGGGGGGTGCAGGTCAAGTAGCCAGTCACTTACTGCAAATTAAGTACCAATGTTCATCTAGGTTAGTTTCCATTACAGCTACTGGAAACTGACCAAGTCAACATCCTGTTGTTATCTGACAAAAAGATGTATCTCACTTGTAAAGAAACCCATCCAGAATATGGATTTATATACTTAGAGGGGAAAGCTGTCACTTGGCTCCTATATTACCATACTACTTTTTTATTACAGGATAAGAGTCCATATTATCTTCTTAGAATTTCACCCAAGACATGGAGCTATAATTTAAAGAAAATAAAGTATAAGATATAAAGGAAATATTTAAGAGGAAAATTTGACTTACAATATACAGTCATTTTAAAGTACTTGAAAGCCAGCAATTTAACTTACAGAAGAGCTATGTTAAAAAAAAAAGACAGAATTTAATTACTACAATATATTTTCTCAACTCAGTTAAATAAACTACATTCATTTCTAGATTTCTATTGTGAATTTGAATCAGAATATGTTCGGAATATAGTTACATGTAAATGTCAATACATGAAGTAATTAAGAGATCATTTAATCTACTTTGCAGTGATAGCTCAAATTCTGTCACTCTTCTTTGTCACAGTCATATGTACATAGGTTGATAGCAATTTTTTTTTACAGCAATAAAGTAGCTGTGGAAATAACATAATGGTTACTTTTGAACACTAAATATCTTCAGAATTTCACTTGACACTATTTACTAATCTATAATACATGGAAGCAATCTCTGTACATATGTGCAATATTCAATTGTACTTAACTGCACATATTATTATCATTTTGGGTAAAAATGAGAAATTTACAAAATGAGTACAACGTCACTGCTATCCATTCCTTTATATACTCATTAGTTTATCTTATATACTTTAAGCTATACTTTCAGCTGTCAAATAGTTCTTCATTACAAAAGTTCTATAACATTTAATTTACTAGTGTATTAGGGGCTGAAAAAGTCTAATAAAAGTCTAAAATATAGGAAGAAAACAGAATTACTGTTGTTTCTTTTGGATATACACATTTCTTAAATGCTTTTAAAGTATTTTATTTTTAGGAAAAAAAATTTTAAATAGATAAAAATCTTCTGTCTATATGGGAGCTTTTCATTTAGGGGCATACACTTAAATTGCAGTCAATAAACACGTGATTTAATTTAAAAGTAACAAGATACTCAGCTTCCTAATAAAAAAGTTTGAAATTATTACATATTTCTAGCTTTTTAAAAAGCAGCAGAGGATAGCATAGAAAAATGTCTATGCTATGCAGCCATTATGCACTACTGAGTACACTGCTTAGTAACTCTAGTAGAGGAACTAACTTTTGAACTTCCACTTAAAACTTATTATGCTGTCAATAAAAAGAAGTTTCTTAAAGTCAGAGACATACTGATCTACAGAGCTATTATTAGGCAACTCATCTTCATTAGTCAGTGTGTTATTTTCTCCAACAACACTTAATGCCTGATGGCAGAGTAAAGTCAGATAGATTTATCCAGAAGCAGAGTTCTTGCTGGTGAGTTCAGGGATGACTAGGACACTGAAAAGAGAGTAAGTGACGGATGTGAGTTTTAGATAAAGAAGAAAACAAAAACAGTAAAGGTCAATTCAAGCGTTCGCTTCTGCTTCATGGGGCTTCCCTGGTGCCTCAGACAGTAAAGAATCCACCTGCAATGTGGGAGACCTGGGTTCTATCTCTGAATTGGGAAAAGCCCCTAGAGGAGGGTATGGCAACCTACTCCAGTATTCTTTACTGGAGAATCCCCAGGGACAAGAGGAGCCTCGCAGGTTTGACTATGCTAAAGCCTTTCACTGTGTGGATCACAACAAACTATGGAAAACTCTTAAAAGAGATGGAAATACCAGACCACCTTACCTGCCTCCTAAGAAACCTGTATGCAGGACAAGAAGCAACAATTAGAACCAGACACGGACAATGGACCAGTTCCAAATTGGGAAAGGAGTACGTCAAGGCTGTATATTGTCACCCTGCTTATTTAACTTACATGCAGAGTACAACATGTGAAATGCCAGGCTGGATGAAACAAAAGCTGGAATCAATATTATAGGGAGAAATATCAGTATCCTCAGATATGCAGATGACACCACCCTTATGGCAGAAAGTGAAGAGGAACAAAAAGAGCCTCTTGAAGAAGATGAAAGAGTAGAGTGAAAAAACTGGCTTGAAACTCAATTCAAAAAACTAAGATCATGGCATCCGGTCCCATGACTTCATGGCAAATAGATGGGGAAACAATGGAAACAGTAACAGGCTTCATTTTCTTGGGTTCCAAAATCACTGCAGATGGTGATTGCAGCCATGAAATTAAAAGATGCCTGCTCCTTGCAAGAAAAGCTATGACAAACCTAGACAGCATATTAAAAGTAGAGACATCACTTTGCCAACAAAGGTCCATATAACCAAAGCTATGGTTTTTCCAGTAGTCATGTATGGATGTTAGAGTTGGACCATAAAGAAGGCTGAGTCCCAAAGAACTGAGGTTTTTGAACTATGGTGCTGGAGAAGACTCTTGAGAGTTCCTTGGACAGCAAGGAGATCAAACCAGTGAATCCTAAAGGAAATCAACCCTGAGTATTCATTGGAATACTGATGTTGAAGCTGAAGCTCCAATTCTTTGGCTGCTGCTGCTGCTGCTAAGTCACTTCAATCATGTCTGACTCTGTGCGACCCCAGAGACGGCAGCCGACCAGGCTCACTCGTCCCTGGGATTCTCCAAGCAAGAACACTGGAGTGGGTTGCCATTTCCTTCTCCACTTCTTTGGCTACCTGATGCAAAGAAGTGACTCACTGGAAAAGACCCTGATGCTGAGAAAGACTGAGGGCAGGAAGCAAAGGGAATGACCAGAGGATGAGATAGCTGGAGATCATCACCGATTCAATGAGCATGAGTTTGTGCAAACTCCGGGAGATAGTGAACGACTGGGAAGACTGGTGTGCTGCAGTCCATGGGGTCGCAAAGAGCTGGATACGACTAAGCAACTAACCAACAACAGAGTTCTCGATAAGGGCAGTTAGAAAGAGGCAAATGTCTGTTTTAGTTATTTCAAAGTTGGAAAATTTCTGATGATGGCCCACAATGTGCCTCTGCACAGGTGGAGATCAGTCCCAGAGCTAAGTAGGTCAAGGAACTTTTCCACCAGGAGTGCCCTCTTTGCATAGGAACCTTCTTCTGTGATGGTTTGTTGGCTTAGAACTAAACCAAGAAGACAGCCTGGGAAACTCCTCCTTCCTCCTTCCCCTACCAAGGGTAAGGAGAAAACAGAGTAGCACCTGAGAAAAGGGAAGTAAAGGAATAGTGTGCTTGAGTCTGCTCTTGTTTTTCCAAACTGTTTTGAAAAACACTGATTCTTCTGTGATCTAGAAATCTCTTCAAGAAAACTAGAGCTACCAAGGGAACATTTCACTCAAAGATGGGCTCAATAAAGGACAGAAATGGTCTGGACCTAACAGAAGCAGAAGATATTAAGAAGAGGTGGCAAGAATACAAAGAAGAACTGTACAAAAAGATCTTCATGACCAATATAATCACAGTGCTGTGATGACTCACCTAGAGCCAGACATCCTGGAATGTGAAGTCAAGTGGGCCTTAGAAAGCATCACTACGAACAAAGCTAGTGGAGGTGATGGATTTCCAGTTGAGCTATTTCAAATCCTGAAAGATGATGCTGTGAAAGTGCTGCACTCAATATGCCAACAAATTTGGAAAACTCAGCAGTGGCCACAGGACTGGAAAAGGTCAGTTTTCATTCCAATCCCAAAGAAAGGCAATGCCAAAGAATGCGCAAACTACTGCACAGTTGCATTCATCTCACACGCTAGTAAAGTAATGCTCAAAATTCTCCAAGCCAGGCTTCAGCAATACGTGAACCGTGAACTTCCAGATGTTCAAGCTGGATTTAGAAAAGGCAGAGGAACCAGAGATCAAATTGCCAACATCTGCTGGATCATCGAAAGAGCAACAGAGTTCCAGAAAAACATCTATTTCTGCTTTATTGACTATGCTAAAGCCTTTGACTATGTGGATCACAAGAAACTGTGGAAAATTCTGAAAGAGATGGGAATACCAGACCACCTGACCTGACTCTTGAGAAATCTGTATGCAGGTCAGGAAGCAACAGTTAGAACTGGACATGGAACAACAGACTGGTTCCAAATAGGAAAAGGAGTACACCAAGGCTGTATATTGTCACCCTGCTTATTTAACTTACATGCAGAGTACATTATGAGAAACGCTGGGCTGGAAAAGCACAAGCTGGAATCAAGATTGCCAGGAGAAATATCAATAACCTCAGATATGCAGATGACACCACCCTTATGGCAGAAAGTGAAGAGGAACTAAAAAGCCTCTTGATGAAAGTGAAAGAGAGCGAAAACGTTGGCTTAAAGCTCAACATTCAGAAAACTAGGATCATGGCATCTGGGCCCATCACTTCATGGGAAATAGATGGGGAAACAGTGGAAACAGTGTCAGACTTTATTTTGGGGGCTCCAAAATCACTGCAGATGGTGATTGCAGCCACGAAATTAAAAGACACTTACTCCTTGGAAGGAAAGTTATGACCAACCTAGATAGCATATTAAAAAGCAGAGACATTACTTTGCCAACAAAGGTCCATCTAGTCAAGGCTATGGTTTTTCCAGTGGTGATGTATGGATATGAGAGTTGGACTATGAAGAAAGCTGAATGCTGAAGAATTGATGTTTTTGAACTGTGGTGTTGGAGAAGACTCTTGAGAGTCCCTTGGACTGCAAGGAGATCCAACCAATCCATCCTAAAGGAGATCAGTCCTGGGTGTTCAGACGCTAAAGCTGAAACTCCAATACTTTGGCCACCTCATGTGAAGAGCTGACTCATTGTAAAAGACTCTGATGCTGTGAGGGGGTGGGGGCAGGAGGAGAAGGGGACGACAGAGGATGAGATGGCTGGATGGCATCACCGACTTGAAGGACATGAGTTTGAGTGAACTCCAGGAGTTGGTGATGGACAGGGAGGCCTGGCGTGCTACAATTCGTGGGGTTGCAAAGAGTCGGACACGACTGAGCAACTGAAATTTACTGAACTGATTCTTTCGTTCAAACAATATCTTCTACAGAAATACAAAAGATAAAACAGAAAAATACAAGTGGAAGTGGAACCAGGGACCCATTAAACTCCCTTGCCCATCCTCCTCTATCTTTGCCAGAAACCTTAGAGCACAAATTGACTTTCTGTTCAAAGTGAACAAAAGAGTAAAAATGCCACAGCTTCTTAAAATACACACTTCCTTGTTGGAGTCACTATGCATCATTAGGTTAAGATAGTATAGAGATCTATGAGCATAAACCTCTAGTAAATCAGGAAGAAATATTTTCACATCTCCCTTTCTATACTTACCAATAGGATCTATTTGTCTTTGCAGAAAAATCTGTATGTGCCCAAAGTTTCATTAGGCATTTTATGTATATACTTGCATTTAATTATCTCAATATTCTGGTAAATAAATCATATTATTTCCATTTTGCAAAACAAGAAGTTGAGGTCCAAAGAGGTCAAATAACTGGCACACAGTTACAAAGTTATTAAGTGAAAGGGTCAGGACTCAAAGCATCTGATCCCAAAGCTCCAAAGCCCATTACATCACACTGCCTCCAAGTTCATAAATGTTACACTGTTTCTCTATTACCATTTATATATAAACTTCTCCGGCTAAAAGCCCATAAAATGTTTTCTCATTAAAAAACATTAAAAGCAGCTCAGTCCTTGAGAATTATCATGTCACTTTTAAAATCTAATAATAGCACAAAACATAGTCATTCTAACAGATCTCTGCTCAAATTATTTTCTTTTGGTAAATAATGATTCTCTTCACTGCTGCGAGAATAAAAGTCGATGCTGCTAAACACTAAATAGTGTTCTTTATGTACTGTTCTACATCTACATGACTATGAGGTTCTATCCCAGAGGTGAAGGTAAACCAGCAACATTAATCCAGAAAGGGTGGCTGGAGGTGAAATGACAACCACTAAAATATGGCTATATAAAGCTAACAAAATTCATGGAAACAAATTTTGAGAAATAATCACTAAAAAACAAGATCATGAGGAAATGTAGCCCAAGTTAATTTTAATTATTCTAGAGGAAAGTTGATTTTAATCAAGAGCTTCAGGGGAAAAAAAGTCAGATACATAACTAAGCAAAATAAAGGAAGTACGGATACATAACTAGGAAGTAAACACAAAAGAACTAACAGGCTAGGTTTTCTTTTAACATGGAACTACGGACCAGGTAGGAATAGCTGTCATTTTCTTACACGTGACTAGAGTAATAAGTTCCCTGCTGGCTCAGACGGTAAAGCATCTGTCTACAATGCAGGAGACCCAGGTTCGAACCCTGGGTCAGGAAGATCCCCTGGAGAAGGAAATGGCAATCCACTCCAGTGCTACTGCCTGGAAATTCCCATGGACAGAGGAGCCTGGTAGGCTACAGTCCATGGGGTCGCAAAGAGTCGGACACAACTGAGCAACTTCACTCACTCACTCAGAGTAATAAGTGGAGAAGGCAATGGCACCCCCATTCCAGTACTCTTGCCTGGAAAATCCCATGGACGGAGGAGCCTGGTGGGCTGCAGTCCATGGGGTCACAAAGAGTCAGACATGACTGAGCGACTTCACTTTCACTTTTCACTTTCATGCATCGGAGAAGGAAATGGCAGCCCACTCCAGTGTTCTTGTCTGGAGAATCCCAGGGACGGGGAGCCTGGCGGGCTGCCATCTATGGGATTGCACAAAGTTGGACACGACTGACGTGACTTAGCAGCAGCAGCAGCAGCAGCAGCAGAGTAATAAGTACATCTACTGAACTTTCAAAAATAATTCAAGTAAAATGAGGTCCTGGGATATCTCATCATCCACATAACTATTTCCAATAGTATTTCTTCTCAAAAGCATCATGAATTTAATCTTTTCATATTTGGAACGTAGGAACAAGATAGTCAGCTATATATTATTAGCTGTAAATAGGAGACTGATCAAAACAATTAAAATTTATACAGATTCTAAAAGGAATTTATATTTGGCTTGAAATAAGACCAGTCTCATCTGTAATCCATGGAAATACAATCTCAAAAATATTCTACCTCACTTCTGATCAACACTAATACTATTTAGGTATAGCACCAAAAGTGAAAGTGTTAGTCACTCGGTTATGTCTGATTTTGTGACCCTATGGACTGTAACCCAACAGGCTCCTCTGTCTATGAAATTCTCCAGGCAAGAATTACTAGAGTGGGTTGCCATGCTCTCCTCCAGAGGATCTTCCCAACTCAGGAATCGAACCCAGGTCTCCTGCATTGCAGGAAGATTCTTTACCATCTGAGCCACCAGGAAGCCTAGGTGTAGCCCTACTGCTGTACAACCTGACCACACTAAAGGGAGAGAGATCTCCTCACGTACCACAAATGAACCGCTTTGTAGATTATCAGCTTTCCAGAAAGTCCAAAACTGAATGAATTAAAATTTATATCCATTCATTCACTTATCATTCAACTATAGACTAAATGTTTACTATGTGTTCTGGCATTGTGGTTAAGTATAATGAATACATACTTTGGTGAACAAAACACCGATGTCTATTTCTTTTAAATGTAAACAGTGTTCTCTCAGAACGGAGCTTTCTTCTGCAAGAAAGTCACAAGTTTAAATTGAACTTGTGAGTTTAAAGACTACTTGGAAAGTCTTTACCCTTATTAAATTCAAGGACGCCTATAGTTCACTTTCATAAGGATATTGATTATTTAAATCCTTCGATGGTCCCTTGGAGATCTGGGAAATATCACATGAAAAATAAAAACAAGACTGATTTTCATTTTAATGAGTAGTCACTGAAATTCTAGAGCACTGAGCTAGCGAAACCCAGATTTTAAAAACTATTTTAGGCATTTACATTTTATTCTCAAGGAGTCTGCTAAGATTTTTAGGTCATAGAAACTGCTTTTTCCTTTCAATTCTGACACTGTCCCTTTAGTATCCTCTATGAATACTAACATTTCATATTTCAACTCTCATGTTAGATATTCTGTATCTGTAGTAATTATTTTCTATACTCTGAAGAGTCAAAGGCCTCTCTTACCAACAATTTATATGATTACATATTATTTTATATTTTCACTTACCTTCTGGATGATCTCCCTTTTTCCATTTGATTAAGAATTTTAATCTTTCACTTGACTTTTAAACTGTTTAATCTTTGTGGGTACCAATATTGCTTTAAACACCCCCAAAATTAGGGAATTTCTTTATCTTCCTAGCAATAATGAAAGCCCTTTCTGTATAATCTTACTGTATAATCTGACTTTAATGTAGCAATGATTTTAATTAGCTTAACTGACTGCTTCTTTGGCCAAACACAGTTGAGCTCTCTCTGACCCTACACACACACACACACACACACACACACACACAGTTGAGCTCTCTCTGACCTACACACACACACACAGTTGAGCTCTCTCTGACCCTACACACACACACACACACACACAACCCTCATTTCCATCAACAAGACCACCATTCATCCATTTACATAAACCAGATGGCCAAGGATTGCCCTTAATTTCTCTCCTCTTTCTGCCTTACCTCTTCCCCAAATTTACAAGTGGGCTAGTCTACTTTCCGGAGAAGGCAATGGCACCCCACTCCAGTACTCTTGCCTGAAAAATCCCATGGATGGAGGAGCTTGGTAGGCTTGCAGTCCATGGGGTCACTCAGAGTCAGACATGACTGAGTGACTTCACTTTCACTTTTCACTTTAATGCACTGGAGAAGGAAATGGCAACCCACTCCAGTGTTCTTGCCTGGAGAATCCCAGGGACGGGGGAGCCTGGTGGGCTGCCGTCTATGGGGTCACACAGAGTCGGACACAACTGAAGTGACTTAGCAGCAGCAGCAGACTACTTTCAGTTCCTAGAATAAAGATTTTAATCTTGCCTTAGGGTCTATAAATATTTAACTGTGTCTACTAAAATAATACCCTGCTCCTATCAGTAAACCTATTTCCTTCTCCTTTTTTGAGGTTTCAACTTCAATGTCATCTCTTCAGAGACCACCATACCTAACAGATTCTGGTCTCTGATACTCTCAATCTTCTTCCCCATGTTTGTGTCCTTCATAGACATACTTTGACTGGCAACTACATCATTTGCCTGATTCCCTACTTATCTATATATGGCCCCCAGGAGAATGTAAGCTCCATGACAGCATGAGCTATGTGAGCTATGTCTGCCTTACTCTTTATCTCCAGTTCTAATATGCCTAGCCCTTATTAGATATTTAGTGAACATTTACTGAATAGATGAACAAAGATTAGAAAGTTTAGATGAAAACATACTGAGATGGTGGCCAGGTTCATAACACAATACCACTGTGGTAAACAAGATCACGGATGCCCAGAAGTCAAAGATCACTTGATTAAGTTAAAAAGCCTTCTGTCTCATTCTCATCCAGAGAACTTCAAATAGGTCTGTCAGACCTGTAACAGCAGTCCTCAAAGTATGTTCCTGGATCAGCAGCATCAGGATCACAGAGCTTTTCCAGTATGATAGTTCTCTAAAAATGTTTATTGAATTCAACTAAACAGAGTTCTTATTACTACTTCCTTCTTTCTTTCTGTGGATATTCATGATTAACGGTGCTCTATGCCTTTTAAATTCGTGACTCAGAAGTAATACACACTGTACGTACGTGTGTGTTAGCTGCTCTACATAGGTTTACACTATTCTGACTTCTTCTAATTTCTTTCACATTAGTTACAAATTACTAGCTTAGTTCTAATTCCCTTTACTTTGCTGTTTCATACAGTCGCAAAAGATGAAAGATACAAAACACAATCCTGGTCTGTAAAAAGGCCTTATTTCTAAAGATTTCAAAGAAGTAAAATTGAGAAATAAAATTAATTTGTAATTAAAATATATGAATGGCAAGAATAATAAGGATGTTTAAACAAACATTTCTCCATTCTCTCCTCAAAATAACAACAAAAAATTCCCTTTTATATGACAAGAATAAAAACACAGTCAGCCAATAGGGTACTACAATATATATAGTCCCCCTAAATGTCCCAAATCAAAAAGACTGACTTTATGAAAATAGTTTTTAAAAACTCACTGTTTTTTAGTCAGGAAAATTTCTCTTTTTATTTTATTTTTACTATGTTTATTTTTCAAACAAACTGTATGATTAGATAACACAAAAGACAAAAAGCTCATGATTTTTGAAACATTTATGAAAGAATTACTAATAGAAAATGTCACAAGTTGTAATCTCATTTAGGTAATATTATTAACAATGTGAGGAACCACTAGAGTCTACTGTGAAAAAGTTAATCCATATATTCCAGAAAATATAGGATAAAAATGGAACTGGAAAAAATGTCCATTTCTCCTATTTCACTCACCTCTATTCCAGTGGAATTTGGTGCTAAAAATTCATTCTAAGCAACAGAGCCCTGACAATTACAAATTCAGCTATATTATGGCTATTAAGGGCTTCCCTCGTAGCTTAGTCGATACAGAATCTACTTGCAATGAGGGAGCCCAGGGTTCAAATCCTGGGACAAGAAGATCCCCTGGAGAAGGAATGGCAACCCACTCCAGTATTCTTGCCTGGAAAATCCTGTGGACAGAGATGCCTGGCAGGCTACAGCCCATGAGGTCACAAGAAATCAGACACAACTTAGCAACTAAACCACCACCATTGCTATTAAACTAAATCATATTCCATACCACTTTTTATAAACCTCAGTATAAGTAGCCTTCCACTCAAAAGCATTTACTCATATAACCGAAAAATGTACACAGACAACCTGTCAGTTTCTAAGTTACACAACTGGTACAAATGATTATTAACCCTGAATTAAAACCAAAAAAAAACTTCATTACTGACTGTCCAAAGATTATAGAAAACTCTCAAATGAAAACCTAAAATCATATTTTAGATTACATGTTAATACATTTATGGTAAGCCTTCGTTAGCACTCAGCATTAATCCTTTTAATATCAAGAAAACAAACAAATAAGAAAAGCTCCTTGGTCCTTATTCTTTGCTTAAAATATACTTAATTATACTTCAAAGCTGACTTACCACTATACAACCTACATGGAAATGTGCTATGACGGTACTATGACTCTATCATACTGCTTTATCCAAAATTCACCTATTAGCTGAATTATTTGTTAGTCTCTTTTTATTTTTCAGACCCAGTGACATTCCTTTAGTCTTTGAAGATTCTTTATAAGGTAGATTCTACCTTATAAGGTTTATTGACTAAACCTGAGTGTCAAGCACTGAACTAAGCTCTTTATTGAGTTTATTTAATGATCACAGTAATTCTTAACTAAAAATGTAGGTACTATTACTATTTCATTTTACATAAGAAAAAAACTGAGTTTATAAAAAGATTCTTTACTCAATATAAAGGATGGTAAAGGATGAACTTGAACCTAGGTCTATGTGGGACCAAAGTCGATGGTGCTCGTAACTATTTTCCCTCCACATTTTCTGTCTCCTTTTTAGTTCTCTACTTCTCCCTCACCCTTTCAATATCGTCTACTGTTTATTTCTATCCCTGTTTCTTTAGTAAGCTCATATATCTTAACAATTTCAACATGATCATATACACAAGATTCTAAAAATCTATACTTTGGTCCTTTCAATTTACTGCTATATTTCTAATTCCCAAAGGAATATATTCACCTATATAACCTAATATTATCTTCAAATTCAGCACAGATGATTTCCAAAGTCCTTTATAACTTAATTTCACATACACACACAAAAACAATCATCTTAGTCCTCATCCAAGTGATTGTTTCTGTCCATGGAAATACTATTCTTCTATGTTCTTCTTCCCTTCATTCTCTGTATTAAACTAAAATCTATTGCTTTTCCCCCAGGTATGCCTTGTGGATTTGAATTTTCTATTTCATTCCTACTATCACAATCTCATAACTCAACCTACCCTGTCTTTCTGCCCCCTTCATGTTCACCATCACAGAAGGATCTTCCCAAAATACAATTTGTATCAAGCCATTCTGTTTGAGAAATCTATATAGACACTCAAGTGTCTACAGCATAAAAACAACATGGTTTTCAAAGATCTCCTTAATCCAACCCCAGGTTACTAACAATTACTACTATGTGCCTTCCACTCTCATTAGGCTGCTGTCTTTATTCTTCCCAAATCTCCTAAGCTCTCTGCCTGAGGGAACACTCCACCACCTAGCCATTCCTTTCAGCATCTCACTTTTTTCCACATGTCTTGAATGTAGCCCACTCCACATAGGCTCACAGGTGTTCCCAAACAGAAAACACACAGCTACAGTCAGGAAATGTGGGTTCCAACCCTGGTTCTGACATGACCCAGGAGTGTGACTCTGGGTAGATTTTTGAGGTAACTAGTCCAGACTGCTATTTCTTCATCAGTAAAATGAGAAGCTGAATTAAACTATAAAATTGTTTTTGGTTTTAAAATTTTTAACTCCAACAATATTTACTGTCTTAGGAGAAGGCAATGGCACCCCACTCCAGTACTCTTACCTGGGAAATCCCATGGATGGAGGAACCTGGTGGAGTGCAGTCCATGGGGTGGCACAGAGTCGGACACGACTGAGCAACTTCACTTTCACTTTTCACTTTCATGCACTGGAGAAGGAAATGGCAACCCACTCCAGTACTTTTGCCTGGAGAATCCCAGGGATGGGGGAGCCCAGTGGGCTGCCATCTATGGGGTTGCACAGAGTTGGACACGACTGACGTGACTTAGCAGCAGCAGCAGCAACAGCATGGCAAATAGATGGGCAAACAGTGGAAACAGTGACAAACTTTATTTTCTTGGGCTCCAAAAATCACTGCAGATGGTGACTACAGCCATGAAATTAAAAGACACTTACTCCTTGGAAGAAAAGTTATGACCAACCTAGACAGCATATTAAAAAGCAGAGACATTACTTTGCCAACAAAGGTCCATCTAGTCAAAGCTATGGTTTTTCCAGTAGTCATGTATAGATGTGACAGTTGGACTAGAAAGAAAGCTGAGTGCTGAAGAATTGATGCTTTTGAACCGTCGTGTTGGAGAAGACTCTTGAGAGTCCCTTGGACTGCAAGGAGATCAAACCAGTTAATCCTAAAGGAAATCAGTCTTGAATATTCACTGGAAGGACTGATGCTGAAGCTGAAGCTCCAATACTCTGGCCATCTGATGGGAAGAACTGACTCACTTGAAAAGACCCTGATGCTGGGAAAGATTGAAGGTGGAAAGAGAAGGGGACGACAGAGGATGAGTTGGTTGGATGGCATCACCAACTTGATGGATGTGAGTCTGAGTAAACTCAGGGAGTTGGTGATGACAGGGAGGCCTGGCGTGCTGCAGTCCATGGGGTCACAAAGAGTCAGACATGACTGAGTGACTGAACTGAACTGAACATTTACCAGAACTATGATATGGTCCACTGTATTCCTAGTGATGACTGTCCTTAGAGCCAAGAAACAAAACCTGGGGAGCTTGATGAACAGGGTACTTTAATGGCCTGAAATATCCTTCTCACCACAGGCAACTCCCTCAACAATGGACGTAGATTATTCAGACTTTCCTGAGTTACATTTCCTCTCCTCATGCACTGACAATTATAGTTCTTGTCTCAGAAATCTCTCCAACCTTCAGAAGTACAAAGCCACTTCATCAGCTTCAAAGGAGCACATACTTCTTTAAATATGTTGATAAACTGAAGAAGTTAGAAGCTACAAACTAAGATAAATATTGACTTTATCAGTGACTTTCCATATTTTAGCCATGATTCATTTTGTGTACACAGAAGATAACTCTCAGAGGGTACAGTATTTTCTTCATTTCCAAGTCTGTAGGGGGTGCTTCAGTCTAAGCCTCCAAGAACTTTAAAGATTCCAGCATTCAGACTGCAACTCTTGTTCATTCTAGTTTACAAGAGTATGTTATAACTTATTCAGTGGTTGTATAATATGTAAAATGTTGTATTTGATCTGTACAACACAACTCCTTCTAAGAATGTATATACTTTTCCCCACAAAATTATAAAACTGAGTTTCTTAGTAAGCTGTAAAGCCCAGAAAAACACTCTTTTCCTTTTTTTAATGACTTCATATATTATGAGTAAATAAATGAAGCATCCCAAAATTTCCTTGAAATAAAGATATCTGTGGTCATTTGTAAACAATGACAGCTTTTATAATCAAAGGGTTTTTTTTCCTTTTTTAAAATAAATTTATTAATTTTAATTGGAGGCAAATTATTTTACAATATTGTATTGGTTTTGCCATACATCAACATATGATCAAAGTTTTAAAAGCTAGACAGGTACTAGTTAATTTCTTGTTTTCATTTCATTAGCAGTCATGACAAGAAGATTTTATAACATGGGTATACTCAATAGGACTTTTTCTAAATTAATGAAATTTCATCACAGATCTACCCAAAGCTTTGTACAAACCGTTATCTATTACCCACACTTACTTGGATGTAGAGGGAAACTTAATCAGTAATTTAAAATACAGACTAACCCACAGTTTGGTTCTATTAGTGAGAGAAAATAGAGTAATCTCAATCAGCCCTTGTGTAGCTATAAACCAACTTCAGTGGTAGGAGTCATTTACTCACATACAAGACATAACCAAAAACTTAAGTTCATTCAAACAGAAACTGGGTGGGCTTTTTTCTTTGTACATCATTTAGTTTCTGAATTAAAATAAATACATCATTTAATCTATTTTAGAAAACATAGAAAGTATTCTATACCCCCCACAAAAAAAAGGTTTTAAAAGTAAAATAGCACTATTTGGTGAAAGTAATCTCTAGTTCAAGAATGTAATGTCACAAAATAACCCAACCATAAACTACAAGTTATTCACAAAATAATTAAGACCTTCTCCTCACATTGGTTCAAGGGTTTTTTGTTTAGTGTGTGTGTTTCTTTATTATAAGATGCTTCCAAGAAGAAAAAACAACATTTAAAAAATAAAATTTAGGAAGATACTTTAAAAGATCTAAGCAGATCACTACACAAGATGTTCTAACAAATATGTTCTATCTTTTGACATTAAAAGCATTTGTATATATCTTAATTGCTGTATTATTTCAAAATTTCTCACTGAAGTAAATAATTATTTCCCTTTAACTGATTCTTTAAATAAAAAGATTCCTCTTTTCTTATCTGAACCTCTGAAGAAGTGGTAAGGAGTCCCAATGGTGGCAGAGATTTCTAGGAATTAAGGGAGGGGCATAAATTGGCCAGAGTAGAACATGACTGAGTGACTAAGCAGGAAACACAGGTTTGATCTCTGAGTAGGGAAGGGCCCCTGGAGTAGGAACTGGCAACCCACTCCAGTATTCCTGCCTGGAAAATCCCATGGACAGAGGAGCCTGGCAGGCTACAGTCCATGGGGTCTTAAAGAGTTGGATGCAATTTAGTAATTCAGCAACAACATGAGCAGTCCAAATTACTATCAAGGCCCGGCCCCCTCACTCCAACAATATTTGCTCAAATTTTGTCACACACACACACAGAGGGGACGCGAGGCAGGGGAAGATGAATGACTATCGTAGATAAGGTGCTGCCTCTAAAACAGATGCTCCAACTTAGATCCTACAAGGTGTCCTCCATGTGATAATTAAACTTTGATTAGGACACGCACAAGTATCTCTTCCAAAAGACGTATGCTTCTTTAATCTCAGAGAGATTTGATGAGAGCGTACAGACTGTCCTTTCAGATATCAAGGTGCACATTTTTGCTGCTCATTATATTCCTATGATATCCATACTTTAAAGTCTTTAACCAAAATTAGTTCCAAATTAACCAACTTCAATTATGGAGAATGATGAATATACATAATCCATCCAGCTGGGCTTGGGCATGGTTACTCTCCACCTCTAACAAACACAATCTTTCTTAGAGCAAAGAAATTTACCAAAAAAGCTACTAAGTTAGATCACAGCCTATATGGATATCTAATTATAGAAGACAATGGCTACCAAAGCTCAATTGAAATTGTAAACATACACACTATACATATGTAAGATACATATATATCTTACATACAAGATACAGTTGACACTGTATATATATATTTATATCTATATGTATGTCACTACATGAGAAATGCTTTGCATATGTTTGGTCCACAGAAATTTCCAGGTGTTTAAAGCAATTTGAAAAGGTTCTCTAAAATAATCAGAAAACACAATTGCTCATAAACCTGGAAAAAGGGTATCTAGGTCATCTATTTCAACTGTCTACCCCAAGAAACATTTTTCTGACTGATTTTATACAACTGCCATGGCATCAACTGTTGTCACTGTAACTCAGTGCAAACAGGGACTTCAGTGGTTAGATATACTCTGCTTCAGAATTATAAGGTCATTAATGTGACCCTGGGGAAATCATACCTTTTTTAAATCAGACTCTGAATTTATAAAATAAGGATTAAAATGTTCCATAGAAGACAAAAAGAAAACAAAACAGTTAAAATGCACTGGGTCCTCATAAAGTTGTCTTTGTCATAATAGAAACAAAAATGAAAGACAATGATATTGGCTATCTTAAGATTTGGTTTTGATTATCATTTTCTAACCATGACTATGCTAGTCACTTAACCATCTTTCTGCTTTCTCTCATCTATTAATCTTAATAATATATTAACATTCATAATACATACAGTTAGAAACATCAATGGTATAATGTGTGAAAACATTTTAAAACAAAAAAGAAAGGTTTGATGCATGATACAGGATGCTCGGGGCTGGTGCACTGGGATGACCCAGAGGCATGGTATGGGGAGGGAGGTGGAAGTGGGGTTCAGGATGGGGAACATGTGTGCACCCGTGGAGTATTCATGTTGATGTATGGCAAAACCAATACAATATTGTAATTAGCCTCCAATTATAATAAATTTATATTTTTAAAAAACAGAATCACAGATATAGGAAACAAACTTCTGGTTACCAAAGGGGAGAGGGAAGGGGGAGGGACAATTAGGAGTATGGGATTAACAGATACAAACTACTATATATAAAATAGATAAACAACAAGGATATACATCATAGCATGGGAAATTGATTATATCCAATATCTTGTAATAACCTGTAATGGAATATAATCCACAAAAATACTGAATCACAGTGTAAAAAAAAATAAATAAATAAAACAAAAAAGAACACATATGTGAATTACTATAAGTTATTGTTATAAGTATAATACTGAGATTGGAAGTTTTTTTAATACTTTACTAAAATGTGTAATATAAATGGGGCTTCCTATGTGGCACTAGTGGTAAAGAATACACCTGCCAATGCAGGAGATTAAGAGAGGTGGGTTTGATCCCTGTGTCAGGCAGATCCCCTGGAGTAGGAAATGCCACCCCACTTCAGTATTCTTGCCTGGAAAACTCCTTGGGCAGAGGAGCCTGGCAGGCTATACAGCCCATGGGGTCACAAAGAGTTGGACACGATTGAGCAACTGAGTACAGTAATATAAACGATGGATTCTTCATCACAGTATTTTGACCATTGCCTGATTCACTTTACTACAATAAAATTTTAAATCTTTCAACTTTTCTCAAAATTGGATTTTATTTTATGATTCAAACATTTATTAACTCCACTATTCAACATTTTAAAATCAATACATAAATAAAGTAAAAAAAAGGATAAAAGGAAAATAAATAAATAAATAAAATCAATACATATGTATTAAATTCCAAATATGTACAAGGTACCCTCTCATAACCATTTACTAAGAGACTCATCAAACTGTGGAAAGCCAAGGCTTTTTCCTTTCTTTTTCCTCTTGGATTTGCATTCAATTTAAGTGGTAACTTTACCTGAGATTCCCTCTACCCCAACCACTTAAGAAAGAAGAAACGAAATGTATTCAGCTCCTATTATACACTTGGCACTACATTTACATTATCTTAGACAATCCTTACAACAACCATAGGAGACAGGTATTCACATCCCATTTTAGAAATTTAAAAAAAAGATAACAACCATAGCAGAGAACAAATTTAAACCAGGTGTGCTGAATGCAAAGCCTACGATCTTTCTACTAAGTTGGCACTTTCCAGACTTTCAGATTTCATAAACCAGAACAACACACAGACACACACACAACACACACCACTGGTGGTCCTCATGTGGCTAGAAACATTTTCCTTCTAAGAGTTTATATGTATTTTAAGTCCTACTATCTACCATCAGCATTACTGTATAGAAGAGAAGGATATTAACATTTAACAAAAAGGAAAAGAAAGACAATCTCAAAAGCAGCAGCAAGCCTTCTGAAGAAAGAATAGTTGACAATCTTACAGATATTTTCACCACAGAACAGGCCCTCCGACTGGCAAGTGAGGTCAAATGCACTGAAGCAAGCTGCTTCCCACAGGCATGAAGCAGAACCTAAACCACTGCCCTACTCACTTTCCCGAACTCCAGCACAAAGTGAAAAGAACGCATGTTTCCTTGACTTAAGCCATGGGCTTTCACAAGGTTCTTATGCTCCAAGACTCTGAGGGCAAAGACAATTTCAGAGGCTTAAAAGTAAGTTAAAGAAGCTTCTGACATCAAGAGATCAACATCTGCAGTATTATTATGTATTTTCACAGAGACCAGTCCTTCTTACAGGTTTTTTTTTCCTTCAAACAAAATCTTTATATCTGAAGCAATCGAAAGAGTGGTTAAAGAATACAGATCTATTACCTCACACTTACTAAGAGACTCATCCATCTTCAGGTGCTTTCCTGTCTTTCCAGCCTTATCTATCACACTTAATTAAAGAGTGCAAGGACCTTGTCTTTTTCATGTTTTGAGCCAGGATCTGATATTAGGATGCTAAGTTACCATTTGAGGGTCAGTATACAATGAATTGACTAGCTCAATGCCAGAAAAAGTATGAAATATAAATAAGTGAATTTGAACTAAATTTTCATTTTTTAAAAATTCATAGTTTGTCCTTCAACAGTGACCAAGGAAAAATCAAAATAAATCTGAGACACATATAACCTAAGTACTATAATCTCTTCCATACTCTAATTTCTTTTTTTTTTTTAGTTCTTTTTTTTTTAATTGGAGGCTAATTACTTTACAATATTGTGGTGCTTTTTGCCATACATTCACATGAATCAGCCATGGGTGTACATGTGTTCCCCATCCTGACCCTCTCATCCACCTCCCTCCCCTTCCCATCCCTCAGGGTCATCCCAGTGCACCAGCCCTGAGCACCCTGTCCCCATCTCTTCCATACTCTATTTCTAATTTATCTACTCACTAGGCAAAGGATAGGATCAAGAGTCTAAGGTGGGAAGCAGACAGAGGAAGACAACTTGTTATTTGCTGTCCAATGGCACTTGGAACTGACTTATATAATTCATTACTATTTAAGAGCAAAGTTGGACCATAAAGAAAGCTGAGAGCCAAAGAATTTAAGCTTTTGAACTGTGGTGTTGGGAGAAGACCCTTGAGAGTCCCTTGGACTGCAAGGAGATCCAACCAGTCCATCCCAGAGATCAGTCCTGAGTATTCAGTGAAAGGACTGATGCTGAAGTTGCAGTTCCAATACGATGGCTACCTGATACAAAGAACTGATGGAAAAGACCCTGATGCTGGGAAAGGTTGAATGCAGGAGGAGACGGGGATGACAGAGGATGAGATGGTTGGATGATGTCACGGAGTGGAAGGACATGAATTTGAGTAAGCTCCAAGAGCTGGTGATGGCCAAGGAAGCCTGGTGTGCTGCAGTCCACGAGGTTGCAAAGAGTTGGACACAACTGAGTGACTGAACTCAACTGAATCTATCAGACATCACATTAGGTACTTTACAGCCTCCAATCCCTGCTCCATCATTATTCCATCCTAAAAGTCTTAAGAAAGGAGCATACTCACTAGACACCTGAAAATTCTAAATGATCATTTGGCAATAAAGTTCAAAGTTTTATGAAATAATGCTTTTAGGCCAACAATATTAGGCAAATCCTCTCTTTTAGGGATTAAAAAGCATCCTGATTGCTTTACTACATTTTATATGGTGCAATTGGGTTAGGCATCTACATTTCTCAAAGCACTCTACATTTCTGCCTACAGTAAGCATCTACATTTCTCAAATTTTATACATATATATAATATCCTGATTTTGTCAGTGATTCCCTTTAAGGTCATAATACAATGTTATTGAAATAATCTACTTATACAGAAAATGAAATGCGTTCTAACTGGTTGGGTTTTTGTTTAAACTACAAGGGAGGTAAATCTTTGTGGGCAACAGATATAGGTTTTCAACTTACTGAATTCAGTCACTGCATATAGTCTTCCCCTAACTCAGACTATCCATTTCTTTTTCACTCACATTTTAAGGCCTAATTCAAATATATACTCCAGAGCAAACACGTCCCTATGAATCTATATAAAATCAGTACCACACATGGTATGTCAGACTGCACTACGAATAAACCTCCCTAATTCAACACTTATTTGTAAGTTTCTAGTATGTCAGGCACCATTTTAGGTGTTTAACATATTTTCCAATTAAGTATATTGTTGCCAAGCCTTCATCTATTATATCCAAAAGAAAAACCTGAATATACATTTCTATCCACTCAGCACCTATCACAGAGCTTGGTACATAAAGTTTTTGAACAAACATTAAAACTTTATTAAGAATATACACTTTAGGAGTATTAGTCATTAAAAAAAAGAATGAAATACTACCATTTGCAGCAGTCTGGACAGACCTAGAGAATATTATGCTCAGTAAAAGAAGTTGCAAAGAGTTGGACATGATGAGGAGGCTGAACAACAACAACAAAAATGAGTCAGAGAAAAACAAATACTGTATAATATCGACTTATACATGGAATCTAAAAAATAATACAAATGAATATATATGCAAAACACAAACTAACTCACAGATACAGAAAACAAACTTGTGGTTACCAAAGGGGAGGGAAAAGTGAGGAGGGACAAATTAGGAGTTTGGGGATTAACTGATACAAGCTACTTTATGTAAAACAGATAAGCAACAAGGATATACTGTATACACAGGGAATTATACCCATTGTCTTATAATAACCTAAAATGGAGTACAGTCTGCAAGAATATTGAATGACTATGTTATACACCTGAAACTAATACTGTAAATCAACCATACTTCAGTTAAAACAAAAAAGACTACACATTTTGTTAACAGAAATATACAATTGCATTTGTCTAAAATATAAGGACTATAATTTGATCAGGATCTTCAAGTTTTATTATTCTAATGCAAAATTTGGTTCTTGATTTTCTTCAAAAATGAAATTTATATAAATATTTGCTTAGCTTCAACATGTTTTCTACATGTCATATCCTCATTTCTGACCTTTTTCCCATTTTATATAGAAAATCAATTGCTGAAATAATTTTGTCTCTAAATCAGAGAGGGTTACACATATTAAACGCTTTGTTAAATTGGAGTCAGACCTGTGTTCAAATCTCAGCTTAGCTGACTCAGCAGCCATATGATCCTGCTCAGTTTCTTCATTTATAGAATGAAGATAATATATATTTCACAGAGTTACTGGGAAGAGTAAATCAGATGAAATGTTTTAAGCAAGAGCACATACTAAACTTTCAGGAAATAGGCAGCTGCTGTTCCTATCATATAGATTTGTCCCTAACTCAGCAATGATTACAGTCTTACTTTAAACCAGTGGTACTCAAACAGATGTGTCTAACAAAGAACACAAAAAATACTTGTACAACTTATAAAAATATAGCCTATATCCCATACCTCATTCTGAGATTTATTGTTTGTAGAAGGAGAGAAGAGTAATGTATAGGCACACAAAGTTAGGAAACGACCTTCCAATGACTTTGAAAACACTATTTTAAATATTAAATTTATTAAACCTTTCATGAGTCCATCTGCAACTCCATTTATTAATAGTCAAAATGTTGGTTTGTTAACATGCAAAATTTGAATTTTCTGTTTACTATTGGCATACTTTGTTCAATAAAATAGCTGTTTATACAACAAGCTCTCTTAATAGTAACTGCTTAATTAAAATAAATGTATTGCTTTTAAATCCATACATAAGATCAACTGAAGGTCTACTGTGTGGCTGACATTGTTTTAGGCATGTTCCTGCTCTCATGGAGTTTACATTCTAAGACAGGAGAACAGAAAATAAATGTAGTAATAAATAGTTGTGTTAGGAGATGACAGTAAGGTAAAGAAAAATAGAGTGAGTTAAGGGGGATAAATTCGACACTGGGAGATCGTGCACACCTGTGGCTGATTCATGTCAATGTATGGCAAAACCAATACAGTAGTGTAACACAGAATAAAGTATTAAAATAAATAAATAAATAAATAACTAGGGGAAAAAAAAGAGTGATAGGAGAGATGCTGCAATTATTTGTAAAGTGTTTGGGGAAGGCTTCTCTCTAGAAAGATATCTGAGCAGAGACCAAATAGAGGGGAAATAGCAATCCATGTAGCTAACAAAGGAAGAAGCATTCTAGAAGAGGAAGTAGAAAGTGCAAAGGCCATGAAGTGTTCCAGGAAAAACAAGGCAACTTCCGTGGATAGAGCAGAGGGGAAAGACAGGAAAGGTATCAGATGAAGTTAATTAAACAGGCAGCATGGGGTCATGAGGGCCTTCCCTGTGGCTCAGCAGTAAAGAATCAGCCTGCAGTGTGGGAGACCTGGGTTCAGTCCCTGGGTTGGACAGATTCCCTGGAGGAAGCATGGCAACCCACTCCAGTATTCTTGCCTGGAAAATCCCCATGGACAGAAGAGCCTGTCCTCTGTGGGCTACAGTCCATAGGGTTGCAAAGAGTTGGACACAACTGAAGCGAGTTAGCACGCATGGGGTTATATCTGATAGGATCTTACAGGCTATGTTAAGGCCTTTAGGTCTTTGAGTTACACGGGAAGCCCTTAGAGTATACTAAGCAGAGATATAACTTAATCTGAACTACACTTAAAAATTCTGACTGCCACGTGAAAAATAAGCTACACAGAACAAAGGTAGAAGTGAGGAAGCTCGAGGCATAAAACACAGACTTATGTCAAACATAAATGATTAGCCACAGGAGAAATAAAATTTCCTGAACTTAATTAATGAACATAGTAACCTAGACCCTCTATTCCCAGAGACAAGATTGCAAAAGACGTTAGCACCTGTTACATGTCAAACACAACAAAACTGTTTGCCAACAAATCACAAATCAGTCAGGCCTCAGGACAAAAAAAAAAAAAAAAAAATCACTGTTTGCAAGGAAAATGATACTTCATTTACAAAAGGTCTTTCCGTAATGTGTATTAACCCTTAAAACTTTAGATGTGCACCCCCAATTCTCCCAGATTCATGAATGTCAAAACTCCAAAGACATAGGAATACAAACATTCTACTTCCAGGAATGGGAGACTCAAGAATAACCCTCCCACTAAGGATTAACTAAGAAAATTTACCAAGAGATAATTAAAAGCAAAAATTTAAAGACATTTACTTGAAGGCACTGGAGGGCTAACAGCGAAGTAACGATTTACAGTCGAGGATCCAGGAGCAGCCTAGAAATATACTCAGCCTTTGGAGGCACTTCTCCCCTCCCCTTTAACACAAGTAGATACTCAAATGGCCAATAAAAGGGGAAAAAAGGAAAACCATCTGATTAGAAATTCAAGTACAGAAATATTAAGACCACAATAAAATACCACTGGACAATCACCAAAATAGCTAAAAGTAACAAAGGTGCAGTACTAAGTTCTGATGACCATGTAGAACACAACTTTTACACACTGCTGGTGTGAGTATAAACTGTACAACTACTTTAAAGTTAAACCTGTATATGCTTTGGAAGATTGCAAAGACGACTCCAATTCTCCACCCTTTACTACAGACAGTATTGCTAAAATGTGACTCTACAGCATCTCCCATCAATAATTGGAATCTATTTCCCTACCCCTTAGATTTGGCCTGTACGTGTGACTTACTTTGGCCAATAGCGTATGTTGAGAATAACAGTGTGCTGGTTCAGCCCCAAGGTTTCAAGAAGCCTTGTGCCGTTTTATGCTCCCTGTGAATCAAACTAACAAGCCCAGGCTAACCTGCCAAATGGTGGAAGAAATGAAGCACGGTCACCTGAGTCAGCACAGTGCTTAAAGCCATCGTAAACTAGCCTGCTGCCAGCAAACTGCTGACACATGAGCAAGACCAGCTTCAAACTACCTTGCCGACACAGAGACCCATGAACAATAAGAAGTGGGTACCATTTTAAACCACTGTTTTGGAGTGGTTCCTTCTGTAGCAATAGCTAACTCATGGTACCAGAAAGAGGTACAGCCATAATTTTAAACATAAAGTATATAATACTGTTTTTGAAATCAAACAGTGGCCTAAGGCTTAAACAATGGTGAGAAAACTCTTAGCAAAAGCTGAAAAAGGTTAAGAAAATTTTCACTGGAGGCTGAAAAAATGGAAACTTATGCTATGTCGTAACAAAATAAATGGAAAAATTGTATTGCCTATAGTACTCCAAAGATGAAAAAGTTACTTAATAAACATTTAGATTTGTCTCAGATCTCCAGGCAAATGTTAAAAGTCAGCTGGTTGTTCCCAGCTGTGTATGACAAGGTAACAGAACAAAAAGAGATGAGCTAAAGAAAAATGTGATTAATTCACAAGCAAAATTTAGAAGGAATAAAGAGGGACCAGGACGTGTTGCGTTTAAAAATAACAACTGCTTCTTACCTCCAGTCTCTCAGCTGCCAAAACAGTCTCCAAACGTATAGTCTGGGACTGCAGGCCAAATCAAAATGTAAAAACCCCTTGTAAATGTCTTAGAGAATAATGAAGGGGCCTACCCTCTCAGCTAAATAAAAAGCCTTCTATAGTCTTAAGGAGTTGTCTCACAGTCTGACACACCCAAAATATGTCTAGAGAAAAAATGTTGTCTCAAAACAATTTTAAGTGTGACTTTGGCATATATCATAACACCCAGCAATTCCACTCCCAGGCAGATACCAACAGAAACAGATGCTCCTATGCAACAAAAGGCATGTATCAGAATGTTGACAGCAGCAGTACTCATAATAGCTAAAAACTGGCAACAACCCAAATGCCTATCAACAATGAAATGAATATAAAATTTTTTAATTGTAATGAATAAATAAAATGTGATCTATCCATATAAAAATACAGCAATGAAAATGAACAAACTGTATACACAGCAATAAAAATAAAGATCAAAAACATAATTTTGAAGCAAGCAACACAAGAAAATAACGTAATACCTTTAAAATAATGCCAAAAATAAAACAGTCAATAAAAACAAACACTATTATAGAAGGTATACTACATAAGAGGGAAAAAGAAGAGGACACTATACAGGAGAGGCCCAGACAACTTCTGGAAAGCTGGCAGTAAGTTATATCTGGAAGGGAGCTGGATGGTGGTTACACAGATGTCAGCTTTGTGATTAACTGTAAATTTGCGCTTTATGAGCTTTTCTGTACATACATAATTCAGCATGCACAAAAGACGTGCATCAGTGAGGCCACAGGACAGCCTGCGACAGCCAAAGAACTAGGAACATGTCCAGGTTCGACGACAGGTTAGACAGAACTATTCTGTTTAAATGACATGCTCTGCAGAGATTATTTAATTCATGTAATCAAAGCAACACTGATTCATTCTGTCAGCCTGTTTAAGACTGAAGGTGCAAAGAGGATTCCCCGTGTTTGCTTAACGATTCAGTAAAATCTAGCAGGCACTATAATATGAGATGAACTGTCACTCTCTCTCATCAGGAGCACCATTCACTTTCAGTAATAGTTTTTTTAAGATGTGTGTTCAACAGTGGTTCAAAAACTCCTGCTAAATACTATTCCTCCATCATTTATCTACTTCTTCTTCAGAAATCCCTTGTGAAATCTTACTGTGATGATAAACATTTGAGCAGAACTGCCTCCTAGGCTCACTAGAGCTGAAAGCAAAGTCCTTGACTTTTTCGGCCAGGAAAGCCCAGAAATGAGAGAAGCCACATGAGACTCAGAGAACTTTCCTCAAGGTTTCAGTAGGTACCACAGCTGACAATCAGCCTGACTCTGGTGAGAAGAGATATGTGTAATACAAAATAATAATAAGCTACACTTAGAACCTTCTCTTAAAGAAAAAGGCACCATTGTTTAAAAAAAAAAAGCTGAAAAATCATACATCAGAACTTGTATTTGATTCAATTCATATTCTACAATTTTTGAAATCTGTAACACTAAGTATAAAAGAGAGTTACAGATTGACTCAGTTAAGAAAATACTTTTCTTTAAAAATCTAAACTCATTAAACAAGAAAAAAATCAGCTTGAGCTCAGTTCAGTTCAGTCACTCAGTCGTGTCCAACTCTGTCACCCCAGGATTGCAGTATGCCAGGCCTCCCTGTCCATCACCAACTCCCAGAGCTGCTCAAACTCAAGTCCATCGAGTCAGTGATGCCATCCAACCATCTCATCCTCTGTCATCCCCTGCTCCTCCTGCCTTCAATCTTTCCAGCATCCGGGTCTTTTCCAATGAGCCAGTTCTTCGCATCAGGTGGCCAAAGTATTGGAGCTTCAGCATCAGCCCTTCCAATGAATGTTCAGGACTGATTTCCTTTAAGATTGACTGGTTTGATCTCCCTGCAGTCCAAGGGACTCTCAGGAGTCTTCTCCAACACCACAGTTCAAAAGTATCAATTCTTCAGTGCTCAGCTTTCTTTATGGTTCACCTGTCACATCTATACATGGTTACTGGAAAAACCATAGCTTTGACTAATTTCAGCTTCAATTATCAGATAATAACTTTAATTAAATTTAATTTTTAATTTTTAATTAAAGAATGTACCAGTTAGCTGATGTCAGTATTGGATATACTATAAGACTATTATAAATAAAACTTTAGATTTTCCTATAAATCTTTAATTGTGAAATGTGCTACAGGGTTGGTAGCATTATATTTTGAAAGACCATTACAAGTCAAATAAAATGCGATTTTAAAATGCAAGCTAAAATGCTGAGCTCTGTGGTAGATTTAATTCTCCAAATATAAACACAGTATCTTTTACCTGACAAGCCCCTTTTTCAATATGACCTCAACACTTCACCAGTACAGAAGTGTGGTCAGTACCCCCTCCCGCTGAACCTGGCAGACCTTGTGACTGCTTCAACCAACAGAGAACAGAAATCATGCTTTTGTGACTCCTGCGTCAAGGTCATAAAAATGCCACGCACTTCTACCTTCAGATGCTTGCTCTTGAACTGAGGTGGAGACTGAGTTAAAGCCTTAAGGGCACTGAGGACAGTGTTAGTGGCAATCTCCAAGGCCAAGAAGGCTTCCCTCGCGGCCAGGGGTAGAATCACCCACCTGCCAACACAGGAGCCCCAGGTTCGATCCCTGGGTCAGGAAGATCCCTGGAGAAGAAAATGGCAGCCCACTCCAGTATTCTTGCCTGGAGAATCCCATGGACAGAGGAGCCTGGCAGGCTACAGTCCATGGGGTTGCAAGAGAGTCAGACACTATTGAGCGACTAAACAACAACAACAAAGGCCCAGAAGGGATTGTTGGTGAGGGGTTAAAAGTACTAAAATGTGAGTGGAAGCTGCAAGAAAGAGGTTCCTTGTTTTGTTTTGGAGAGAAGTTTAGAAACACTGTTCTTCGAAAATGGGAAATGTTCCTAATTAACTCAGTGACTAAAAGTGCCACTGGGCTTCTCGTTGCATACGACACATGAGAGGAAAGAGATGAATAAAAATGAACTTTTAGGGCTCCCCTGGTGGTCTACTGGTTAAGACTCTGTCTGCCAATGCAGGGGACATGGGTTCGACCCCTGGTCTGGGAAGATCCCACATGCTTAGGAGCAAATAAGCCTGCATGCTGCAACTGCTGTAAGCCCATGTGCCTGGAGCCTGTGCTGCACAACAAGAGAAGCCACCGCAATGAGAAGCCCACACACCACAGCTAGGAGTAGCCCCAGCTCGCCACAACTAGAGCAAGCCCTTGTGCACCAAAGACCCAGCACAGCCAAAAATAAATAAATCTTAAAAAAAAAAAGAATGAACTATTAGCTCCAAAAGAGTGAGGACTTGTTGGGTTAAACAGTAAAGCTATGCCAAGTTACAAGCGCCTCCAGGTGACAAAACTGTTCTCAAATAATGAAATGGCTTTCAGGTAAAGATCAAATCCAGAGTAGGGCTGTATGCTAAATTAAGACTTCTGAAACAGCTAAGACAGAGCCTCGCAGAAATGTTCAGACTGACAGAAGACCTTATTAAGTATATTTATTTTTCTTTTTGCTATATAACTAATTACAACGAACTGAGCGGCTTAAAACAAGATGCAATTACTAGTTCATAGTTCTACAGGTCGGTAGTTGAGACAGGCTTGGCTGGCCTCTCACTGGGTATAATCAGGTGTCAGGCAAGGTAGGGCTTTTACCTGGAGGCAACAGGAAAGAATGTCCTTCCACGCTCATTCAGGTTGATGGTGGAACCTAGCTCTTGTAGCTAATGGTCTATGTTCCCTGTTTCTTTGCTGTCAAATAGAAAACACTCTCCAGGATCTCCTAGGGGCTGCCCTCATTCTTTCTCACCAGTGTCTCCATCCTCAAACCAGCAACACACAGAGTCCTTCACACACCTCAGATCTTTCTGATTTCTCTTCGGCTACCAGCCATAGGAAGTTTTCTCCTTTTAAAGTGAACAGCTGATTGGGCCAGGCCCACTCAGAAAAAAATCTCCATAGCTTAAATCAATTGACTTGGGATTTTAAATTTCTGTAAAAGACAACTATTTGTTTTAACAAATATATTAGTATAGTGAAAGGCCTACAACATATTTAAGAAAAATGTATGATAATAAAAGCAAAAGGCTAGGGGTTGAGGGAAATGGGTGTATTGCGAAGTTCTTATCAGTGCCCAGAACTTGAGACTAAAAGAAAAATGTGTCCCCTATTACCACGTTTTAGTGTATATTTTAAGGGTTAGTATTTCTGCAGAACATTATTGAGAAATTGAAATTTACATTTTAAGTTTAAATATTTTCTTTATATCAACCATAGAACATTACAGTTTTACTCTCCTGGTTTTATGGAAGCAAATTCACCAATAATATTTTTTAAATCTACTTCTTTGCTTATGTTACTTTCAACTGAGGGAAATGCCATGTTAAACAATTTCTCTTGACTAAGTGACAATCATAAGTAATTTTAAATTTAACTGCAGTTTACTGAAACTTGTTTCACAGAACACTGCTGTGACTGGTATTGTCTCTCAAGGTCACTAACGTAACTGGGTAAAACTGCACAAGCAAATTTCAAACCAATTTTAGAAGAGCCAAATGTCATGCTGACTTCACATGATAATTACTGATACTGCATGCTGCTAAAACTATTTCAGATGAAATTCTTACAGGACTTAAATAATCTAAATTTTTTAGAAGCAAGTCAGTGGCTGTTTTTTGTAAATAAAAGTAGTCACAGCAAATAACTTTTCTCTGGTTCAAAATACAAAACTGGAAGATACTTTCACTTAATTTTTTATATCTTCATTATAGATGTAACATTAGGCTGACTATAACCTTCTAATTTCTATTTTATACACACTTTCCCATAATAATTTATACTCTTACCTGGTGATCTGTACATTTTGAATTTTTTATTTTAAAATTGAACAGGTAAAGTCACAACTCTTATGAAATTTCTACATTCATCAAACATTCAAACATATTCTCCCACTTATAAGCAAAGGGGCAGGCTTTCTATTAAGTATGCAGCTTTATTTTTAGTCAGACTGTTTTACTGTACAGCTTTATTAACCTTTTTCACTTGGTTCAAACTGCTAGCGAAAGGTCAGCAGCACCAAAGAACAAAATTCAGTAAGGTCTTCTAATAGACCTAATCTTCCCTTAAACATTTTCTCCCTAAATTTATCCAAAAGATAAAAAGAATATTTTTAAAAAAAAAAAGGATAAGAAGGAATTATATTTTTTATGCTTTCTACTTTCACAACTAGTTCCACTTTTGGCAAAACTTAACAATAAAAGGCCTTATAAACAGCTTATAAAGGCCTTATAAAGAGCTAGGCATTTTGATTCTCCTGCCCTAAACTGGAAAGATCTCTTTAAGAAATGAAGATATCAATGTGCTGTACTGTAACAGATGCTTTTACACTTTCTACCATATTTAAGGGGCTCCCAGGTGGTGCAGTGGTAAAGATTCCGCCTGCCAAAGCCGGAGACAAAGGAGAGGCAGATTCGATCCCTGGGTTGGGAAGATCTCTTGGAGAAAATGGAGAAAATGGCTACCCACTCCAGTATGCTTGCCTGGAGGGGGAGCCTGGCTAACTACAGTCCATGGGGTCGCAAAGGAGCACATGCCTGAGCACACACACACTGTATTTAATTCCAGAAAAACCTTGGGAGGTTGCTATTATTGTCCAAACTTTCAGACCAGAACTTAAGTTTCAGTCAGGTAAGTAACCCGCCCAAGATTCTTCAACTAGTCCCCAAAGGTAAACAGTGTGATCCCAAAGTCTGTGATCTTTTTACTACATGTCAATACCAACTCCAAAGTCCTCCACCTTATTCTCTATTCTCTATCAAATGTAATAGTTTTTAGCTGGATGGTAGAAATCACTGGGATCCAGAAAAATGTCTTGTCCCAGGACACACACTGATTTAATAAGGTGTGTATTTAGTAACAAAGACTAAACCTCCCTACAACAATATTAACAAGGGAACAAAATTAAAATTAAAATCTTCATTCAGCCCTTTTAAAATATAAGAAATTAAATACCACAGTTGTTCTCAAATCTTTTGGTCCATAAGTTAGGAGGATAATTGATTTTCTAATTATGATACTAATGAATGTGACATGTTTTAATGACCTAAAATGAAAAATTAATAGGTGATTAATACTATGAATATAAATAAAGGCAAACCCCTACTGTACAAAGCAGTATAAGTAGAGCCTACAAGAACAGAAGCCATGGGAGACAGTCATGCCTGAATCTAAATCCAATTAAAATAACTTGGCTTGAAGCAACAGAACCCCACTCAATACAATTTGAAGGAAAACAGGGAATCATACCAGAATTCTTCAAATTGGCACCAACTAGGTCAATATAGTCACATGCCTCCCAGTTAATTTTAAAGTTAGTACCTATCATCTATACTATCTTATCCCTTCAATTTTTCATTTAGACACACTGAATATTTGTTAACCTACAAGATTTTTATAAGACTACACTTACTTGACAAATATAGAATATCAGTGAATTTATGTTTAAGAAACTTTTCTCTCTTCTAACAGGCTCTAATCCTATAAATCAGTAAGAGATTGGTAACAGGGAGGTGACCTTCTTATTAAAGAAGTAGTACTTTTAAATTCTAAGAAACGAGAACCTGAAGAATCTGAATGCATAAGTCAGTAAAACATAAAAGGGACTAAGCACACACGAGTCACCAGTTAATACAACAGAATGACATATTTATGTGAATTTAACCACAATTCACTTATATAACTTCAACTATACACTTTGCAAACAGAGACAGAATACTAATTTTAAAATGCAAGCAATTAGGTCCACCATTCCTTGAACAAGAGTAAGTCCTGGAGTCAGTGTGAGTGTGAGATGGAAAATGGGAATCTTCTGTTTCCTCAGTCAATGCTAGCTGAAGTCTCATGTGTGCTAAGGTGATTCTAGGGCTAAAAGACAAATATGCACTCCAAATCTAAATGACCAACTAAAGAAACAGCAAACAGTTTCAACAAACTTCTGAAGAAAAATAATATGACTGAAACTGACTTACTAAGAAATGTTATGTTGAGAGCCCATGTGGTACTTTCCTAAGGAATTTCCTCTCCTTCCTCAAATTAGTCTTATCTCTATGAGATCATCACCTTCTACACTGACCTTAGAGACCATAAAATCCATCTCTCCATAAGACTCTGTATATGGAAAAGAAAAAAAAAAAAAAACAGAAGAAACCATTAACACTCTTTAACATTAACATGCAAAAAAGAAAAATAAGTTTTATAGGAGAACCTGATAGAAATGAGGATTAGGGGAAACTACATGGATTAATAAAAGCACTCTTTGAATGTAAAGACTTGGGCCAACCTGAATTACGAATTGCTTAACGTAACTTAAATTAATTATAAACTATCTGAAAGAATTTTTATGTCACAGTTTCGATAATTAGCTAAAACTACTTGTAAACCAAACTTCCCGAAAAGAAAAGTGGAGGTGAAAAGCATTCTCAAGTAAACAGGTCAAGTTTGTCCTCCATCAGCTGACACAACTGATTGGTAAACACAATTTGGTCAGGAAATGTTTATACTTTTATGCAAGTGGCTACCACTAAGCTGCTAAGTGTAAGGTTCAAGCTCTAAATTCAAAATCTCATCAGCAATTAAACAGGAGAGTTACAGATTAAAAAGACATAAAATATTATATAATTTCTACTGCTTCCCATTTCTGAAGTAGTTTCCTAAGGCCTAACTCAGGCTCTGGCACTGACAAAAAATGATGATGTTTATGCTTCTTTGTTGTTATTGTTCAGCCACTAGGTCATGTCCAAGTCCTTGTGACACCAAGCTCCTCTGTCCATGATCTCAGAGTTGGCTCAAATTCCTGTCCACTGAGTCAGTGAGACTTACTAACCATCTCATCCTCTGTCATCTCCTTCTCTTTTTGCCTTCAATCTTTCTTGGCATCAGGGTCTTTTCCAATGAGTTGGCCCTATACGTCAGCTGGCCAAAGTACTGGAGCTTCAGCACAGTCCTTCCAATGAATATTCAAGGTTAATTTCCTTTAGAATTGACTCATTTGATCTCCTTGTGGTGCAAGGGACTCTCAAGAGTCTTCTCCACCACAATTCAAAAACATCAAATCTTCAGCAGCCAGCCTTCCTTATAGTCCAACTCTCACATCCATGCATGACTATTGGAAAAAAACACAGCTTTGACTATATGCACCTTTGCCAGCAAAGTGATGTCTCTGTTTTTATACACTGTCTAGGTTTGTCATAGCTTTCCTACCAAGGAGTATGCATCTTTTAATTTCATGGCTGGAGTCACCATCTGCAGTGATTTTAGAGCCCAAGAAAATAAACTGTCACTGCTTCCACTTTTTCCCCTTCTATTTGCCATGAAGTGACAGGACCAGATGCCATGATCTTAGTTTTTGAAGGCTGAGTTTCAAACCAGCTTTTTCACCCTCCTCTTTTATCCTCATCAAGAGGCTCTTTGATCCTCTTCACTTTCTGCCATTATAGTGGTATTATCTGCACATCTGAGACTGCTGTTATTTCTCCCAGCAATCTTGATTCCAGCTTATTAGTCACCCAGCCCGGCATTTCGCATGATGTACTCTGCACATATGTTAAACAAACAAGGTGACAATATACAGCCTTATCATACTCCTTTTCCAATTTTGAACCAGTCAGTTGTTCCATGTCCAGTTCTAATGGCTGCTTCTTGACGCACATACAGGTTTCTCATTGTACTCTACAATATGGTTAACCAACAAGGCAGCTTGAGGTTAGGTGACAGGCTAAGATCTCCAGGTCCCCCACACACTGCTTGACTGCCCCAAGAGCAGAAGAGGTCAATCAATATATCAGCTAATCTGTTACCTACTCGCACTTCAACTGAGCAGTTATAATCTAGAAAAATCCAGTACAGATTCTATTTTACTACCAGCAATGCCGATTCCCAAGTACTATGAGTACTTCAGCCAGACAGCCCTGCTAGTAAACAACAGGAACAACTCTCAATGCAAGCCTGTATCAAGGTCATTCTCTCACCTCTCACACTTGGCAAATGGGGATAAATCACCTACCCTCAGGACAGTTTCATGACTATGAAAACAAAATGTTTAAGAACAAGATAAAACCATAATGACTATAAGAATAGGCACTAGTCATGGACCTCACTAAAGACAGATGGCAAAGTAATCACTGTGGAAGCATAGTGGCTACTTTATTAAATTGTACATTATTTTCAGTCCTTCTGAGCAAATTTTAAAATGTGACTTATTGTTTATTAATTTCAAGGGTCCAATGAGACAAAGTATAAAAGCACACAGGTATAAGGATAAAAGCACGCAGCATATATTAAATGGTCAATAAATGTTATCTATTATCATTATCTTCTTAATTGTTTAAATGTGGTACTACCAGACATAGTGCTTACTCTCTGTGCACTGCAGCCACCAAGACACTCAGCTTTGATGAGCTCCATCTACCTAGAACGTCCAGAATTCAGAAAAATATAAAGTGGCAGCACTTACAAACGAGACGATGAGATATCTTGGGCACTTGCAAATTTCATATAATATCATAAAGAAATTAGTTGTCCTCTCAGCCTTCAAAAGGTCCTAATCCATAAGAACTGACCCAAGGCAACTTATGAGTTTACTTCTTAAATAAACAAAATTTCCTTATGAGAAATCTTTATTTTTTTTAGGAATTACCGTTAATTAGATGCCATTTTAAAACATATTTTTAAATTTGTTCTTATTCTATGTAATAGTCCTATGCTGCTGCTGCTGCTGCTAAGTCACGTCAGTCATGTCCGACTCTGTACGACCCCATAGATAGCAGCCCACCAGGCTCCTCCATCCATGGGATTTTCCAGGCAAGAGTACTAGAGTGGGTTGCCATTGCCTTCTCCGAATAGTCCTATAGGTAGTACTTAATTCATAAAGAACATGTGTACCATAAAAGAGAAGTGTAAATACACTTACTTAATGGCAGCAGTCTTATTATATTATTAGTCATTAGCATGCCAACCTAAAATACTTAAGGACGTGACTATAACTAACTTATAAGTGAATACAAAATACCCATCTCAAAGCTAAGAAATCTACAAGTTATATCTAAATATAAATTTGTCAATAAATCTATAAATTACTTACCTGTCTACAGCAAAATATTTGATAAATCTAAATCATTCAATCAAACTACTTTAGGTACATGCTTACAGTGTTCATATTTTCTTGTACTTTAGAGTCAAAGAAAGTCAATATACAGTACAATAAGTTGAAAAGTAGAGAAAATACCCAAATAAAAAAATGTGGATAAAAATCTAAACATTATTTACATGAGGCAGAAGAAATTTTCATTTCTTAAAAATAAAACTATCCTGTAACTGTTTCCCTGGTGGCTCAGGGGTAAAGAATCCACCTGAAAATGCAGAAGATGTGGGTTAGACCCCTGGGTTGGGAAGATCCCCTGGAGAAGGAAATGGCAACCCACTCCAGTATTGACTGGGAAATTTCACGGACAGAAGAGCCTGGCAGGCTACACTCTATGGGGCTGCAAAAGAGCCAGACACGACTTACTGACTGAACAACAAATCCTATAACCAGTGACAGATTTTTAGTAGATTATTTCTTCTATTATTGAAGCATTCACAAACAAAATCTTCCTCCTCTTTTCTTAACTAAAAGGATGATTATAGTATGCCTACCTCACTGGAGTGCTTTGAGTCTCTGTAGAGTTTTGAGTCTTGTAGCTAAAAGCCACCAAGTAAATAAAAGTATTATAATTGAGAAGAGTGATATAAAAGCCAAGACGGTTTAATATAATAGAAAATTACATTTGTAATTGGCACAATGCCATACTATCCCTGTGGACTTGTTCTTTCAGAGCACATACTCTATAAAAGGTCACTGTGGGTGGAAAAAAATCCCACAGGGAGTTCAAGTAGACCATAACATAATATTAGTAATTAAGGAAGTGGCATTCTTCCTCTATACTCATTCGGGAATTTTTTCTACTAATTAAAAGAAGAGAAACTGTAATTTGTTAAAAAAAAATGATGGCTACAGATAATTCAATCTCAATTCCAACAGCCTGGTTACAAAGGACAATATCGTTAACACTGAATAATTTTTTAAGTAAGAGCAAAATACTATATAAGCCATCAAGCCAGTACTCAACTGTCTTCTAAAATAATCTTTTCCTAAAAATATTTTCCAGAATAACTTATGTTCCTTACACAATGTGAAACTATAGCACTTCAAATTCAAATTCAATTACACTAAGTTCCTACTATGTGATAGTCATTCTAATAGGCATTTCAGAGATATCTCATGTAATTCTATCAATAATCTTAAGAGGCAGGTATTACCAACCACATGTTCAAATTGAAAGATTTACTGCAGAAAAAATCGGATTTTTACCACACTCTAAGAATTTAAACTCAATCATCACACTTTAAATCTTATGTCCCCCTGCCCCAATTCTGTCAGACTAGGGTCTCATTTGGCTATGCCACTACAAGTGATAAATCATTTAACCTCACTGGGCCTGAGTCTTATCAGTAAACCGAGAGGGTTAAACTATTCCTAGTCAGTCTCTCTCTCTAAAATGTATTAGCTTAATCCTTTTAAAGTATGCAAGTCAGTGCCTTTTCTTCCCCTAGGAAAAATATTTTTAAGGTACGTATATATATGCCAAAGTCTTTGACTGTGTGGATCACAATAAACTGTGAAAAATTCTGAAAGAGATGGGAATACCAGAAAACCTGACCCGCCTTGTGAGAAACCTATATGCACATCAGGAAGCAACAGTTAGAACTGGACATGGAACAACAGACTGGTTCCAAATAGGAAAAGGAGTACGTCAAGGCTGTATATTGTCACCTTGCTTATTTAACTTCTATGCAGAGTACATCATGAGAAACGCTGGGCTGGAAGAAACACAAGCTGGAATCAAGACTGCTGGGAGAAATATCAATAACCTCAGATATGCAGATGACACCACCCTTATGGCAGAAAGTGAAGAGGAACTAAAAAGCCTCTTGATGAAAGTGAAAGAGGAGTGAAAATGTTGTCTTAAAGCTCAACATTCACAAAACAAAGATCATGGCATCTGGTCCCATCACTTCATGGGAAACAGATGGGCAAACAGTGGAAACAGTGTCAGACTTTATTTTTGGGGGCTCCAAAAATCACTGCAGATGGTGACTGCAGCCATGAGATTAAAAGATGCTTACTCCTTGGAAGGAACGTTATGACCAAGCTAGATAGCATGTTAAAAAGCAGAGACATTACTTTGCCAACAAGGTCCGTCTAGTCAAGGCTATGGTTTTTCCTGTGGTCATGTATGGATGTCAGAGTTGGACTGTGAAAAAGTTGAGCACTGAAGAATTGATGCTTTTGAACTGTGGTGTTGGAGAAGACTCTTGAGAGTCCCTTGGACTGCAAGGAGGTCCAACCAGTCCATCCTAAAGGAGATCAGTCCTGGGTGTTCATTGGAAGGAGTGATGCTAAAGCTGAAACTCCAGTACTTTGGCCACCTCATGCGAAGTGTTGACTCACTGGAAAAGACCCTGATGCTGGGAGGGACTGGGGGCAGGAGGAAAAGGGGACGACAGAGGATGAGATGGCTGGATGGCATCACCAACTCAATGGACATGAGTTTGAGTAAACTCTGGGAGTTGGTGATGGACAGGGAGGCCTGGTGTGCTGCGATTCATGGGGTCGTGAAGAGTCGGACACGACTGAGGGACTGAACTGAATATATTGTAGCATGAATCGGGACATCATTTCTTTTTATGGCTAATAATACTCCATTTATGTATATAGTACCTGTTTATTCATTTATCCATTGATGGGCATATTTAAGTTGTTTCCACCTTTTGGGCTGCTATTATGTACTACTAGAAACATGCATATAGGTGTACTTATTTGAATCTTGTTTTCACTTCTTCTGGGTATATATCTAGGAGTGAAACTGCTGAGTCATTTGATAATTTTATATTTAAATTTCTGAGGAAGTAACAAACTACTTGCCATAGTGGCTGCACCACTTTACATTTCCACCAGTGATATATGAGGGTCCTAATTTCTCCATATCACCACCAACACTTATTTTATTTTTTAGTTATAGCCATCCTAATGGGTGTCAAGTGATATATCATTGTTTTGTGTATCCCTAGTGACTAATGATGTTGAGTATCTTTTCATGTGCATGTTGGCAATTAGTATACCTATTTTGGAGAAATGTCTGTGCAAGTCCTTTACCCATTTTTTGAGTTATCTTTTTGTTGGTGAGTTTTAGGAGTTCTTCACATATTCTAGATAGAAATTCCTTATCAGATATATAATTTGCAAATATTTTATCTCATTCTTTAAGTTATCTTTCCTTTTGCTTCATAACGTCCTTTGACGTACAAAATCTTAATTCTGATGAAGTTCAATTTATCTATTTTGTAACAGACTGGTTCCAAATAGGAAAAGGAGTATGTCAAGGCTGTATATTGTCACCCTGCTTATTTAACTTATATGCAGAGTACATCATGAGAAACGCTGGACTGGAAGAAACACAAGCTGGAATCAAGATTGCTGGGGAAATATCAATAACCTCAGATATGCAGATGACACTACCCTTATGGCAGAAAGTGAAGAGGAGCTAAAAGCCTCTTGATGAAAGTGAAAGAGGAGAGCGAAAAAGTTGGCTTAAAAGCTCAACATTCAGAAAATGAAGATCATGGCATCCAGTCCCATCACTTCATGGGAAATAGATGGGGAAACAGTGTCGGACTTTATTTTTTGGGCTCCAAAATCACTGCAAATGTTGAGTGCAGCCATGAAATTAAAAGACACTTACTCCTTGGAAGAAAACTTATGAGCAACCTAGATAGCATATTCAAAAGCAGAGATATTACTTTGCCAACTAAGGTCCGTCTAGTCAAGGCTATGGTTTTTCCTGTGGTCATGTATGGATGTGAGAGTTGGACTGTGAAGAAGGCTGAGCACTGAAGAATTGATGCTTTTGAACTGTGGTGTTGGAGAAGACTCTTGAGAGTCCCTTGGACTGCAAGGAGATCTAACCAGTCCATTCTGAAGGAGATTAGTCCTAGGTGTTCACTGGAAGGACTGATGCTAAAGCTGAAACTCCAGTACTTTGGCCACCTCATGAGAAGAGTTGACTCATTAGAAAAGACCCTGATGCTGGGAAGGATTGGGGGCAGAAGGAGAAGGGGTCGACCGAGGATGAGTAGGCCGGATGGTATCACGGACTCGATGGACATGAGTCTGAGTGAACTCCGAGAGATGGTGGTGAACAGGGAGGCCTGGCGTGCTGCGATTCATGGGGTCGCAAAGAGTCGGACACGACTGAGCAACTGAACTGAACTGAACTTGGGAATTATATCTAAGAATCCATTGCCAAATCCACCTAAGATCTCTTTTTTGCTGGAAAATTCTATCAGCCTTTGCTCATTCTATAAATAAAGTTGCATATGAATAATTTTATTTTATTGCTGAGAGTTATTAAAGGGTGATTTGGGGAGCTTTTATTATATTGCCCTTACCAAAGAAGTGGCAGTATTTTAAGTTTGGATAAAACTGCCCTTTAAAGATGGATAGGTTGGACTCCTTGAGATAAAATGGAGTAACTCTGAAAGAAATTGCACTTTTGCTTGTTTATTAAAAAAAGAAATAGAAAGAAGGGGAAAAGAAAGGAAAGGAGGGAGCAAATTCTCTTCATTTGAGAACATCATCAGTAATCACACATTGACAATTTTATAAGGCATCTTAAACTATATGTTGAAACATGATTATTAGAAAAAACAGTTTATCCTGCAATAAAAAGTAAATACTCCAGCAGCTACTAAAATGTTCTCTAATACATGGATAGCATTTCTATGATCTACTTCCCTCACTTCAGCCAATATATTAGTATCTGTCAACTGGCTTAAACATGGCTTTAAAGCAAACATATTGCTAAAGAATTGCTAGAAAAAAATAAACCACATTTACCAAAAAATAGAATATTCCATAGCCATTTAAAAACTCATCTATTGAGAAAGATATTTATAATGCAATATTCCATGAGGGGGGAAAATACTTTATAATTGATAGATTTGGAAAGCTATATGCCAATTAAGTACATCATTCAAAATTATCTTTAGATAGAATTATAGACAAATTTTATTTTCTTATATTTTCTGATTTTTCTACAATGTAAATTACTCAAGTAAATGTAGCAAAATACAAAGGAATAAAAAAGAGATAAAACTAAAATTCCCTAAAATAAGTTTGGATAAAACTGCCCTTTAAAGATGAAATTAATAAGTAAGAATTTCTGTCTACACATTTACTTGTTATTACATTTCATCTTCACCCATTATGTGTAATTTGTCAGCTATATGTTTTGGTTAACTAATCACAACAATAACAACAACAAATGTACAGAGTTTCACTGAAGTTTTAACAGCACAGTTATAGAGTATAAGTAAAGTTTACATAAACTCCAGAGAACACCCACAAAAGAATTTTTAAAAGCTTAGTATGATGTTTTAAAAACTGTGTATGATATGTTACTTCATTAATTAGACATGGGGATCAAAACTTTCCTGAAACAAGCAAATTATCAAGGTTTATAAAAATTAGATTATATTAATTCTCTTTGTTTTTGCAAGTAGCAGGAGGTGAGATAAGTGACACAATAATGGCTCTACCAACCCTATTCCATCTATGGCCCTAGTTATGTTCCCACTGTCTATGGATACCATTCTCCATTAAATGATAGGCACCATAGTGAAGTCGCTCAGTCGTGTCCAACTCTTTGCAACCCCATGGACTGGAGCCCACCAGGCTCCTCCCTCCATGGGATTCTCTAGGCTAGAGTACTGGAGTGGGTTGCTATTTCCTTCTCCAGGGGATCTTCCCGAACCAGGGACTGAACCCAGTTCTCCCACATTCCAGGCAGACGCTTTAACCTCTGAGCCACCAGGGAAGCCATTAAATGATATGGTGACTGAAACTGGCTATTTTCTGTGCACTAACTGAACAACTAACTTCAGATAAAAACACCATTCAGCTCTGGAATTAAAACAGAACTGATGATGCTAAGTTAATGTTAATGAATTTAGCATCATGGGGGTCACTGGTGATCACCGTGTGGGGCAGGAGAAGGAAGTGTTTCAAGATGGAGGGCGGTATTGAATACTATTCAGAGGTCTAGAGATTCAAACAAAAAATTCCTGAGGGATCCTGGAACAATGCGTCTGACGGTCCTCTGTACCACAAATGACTCTAACGAGGGTGTGGCAAGGGTTCCAGTTCTATCATCAGTCAGTTTCTCACTCGCCATCACGCCACCCCCAACATACACTATATCCTCACTTTCCAACTGACCTGACTTAGAATCTGTGGTCCATCACCAAAATCACTCCCTTGTATGCAAAGTCAATCCTTTGTCCCTTTCTCTCTTCATCTGATATACTTGGCAAAGATGAAACCCTGATTAAACCTAAGTATCTACCTACTTCACATCTGCACTAGAGCAACTAAAAATGGATGAAGGAAAATGTATATCCTTTCAACAGTTCTCGTTTCAAATTCGTGGTCACAAAGCTCAAATGGGCAACGAGCACTGGTCAGTAACAGTGAAACAGTCTAAAATAACTAGATTGTTCATTTTCCCAATATCCAAAATAACTACTTCATACTTTTTCCTCTGTTCTCAAAACTCCAAGACCTATCCACTCCCCCAACAAATGACTACATTCAGAAAACAGAAGCAATCAGTTACAGCTTCCTCTTCCAACACCAAAACGACCTACCTGGTCCAGTCTCTTTGTTTTTTGCTGTTACAACAAACAGTATGTTCCTACTCTCATCACAGTCCAACCGTTTCATTTGTGCTCTGGCTCTCTTTCTCACTTTCTTCAGTTCAGTTCAGTTCAGTCGCTCAGTCGTGTCTGACTCTTTGCGACCCCATGAATCGCAGCACGCCAGGCCTCCCTGTTCACCACCATCTCTCGGAGTTCACTCAGACTCATGTCCATCGAGTCCGTGATGCCATCCAGCCATCTCATCCTCGGTCGTCCCCTTCTCCTCCTGCCCCCAATCCCTCCCAGCATCAGAGTCTTTTCCAATGAGTCAACTCTTTGCATGAGGTGGCCAAAGTACTGGAGTTTCAGCTTTAGCATCATTCCTGCCAAAGAAATCCCAGGGTTGATCTCCTTCAGAATGGACTGGATGGATCTTCCTGCAGTCCAAGGGACTCTCAAAGAGTCTTCTCCAACACCACAGTTCAAAAGCATCAATTCTTCGGCACTCAGCCTTCTTCACAGTCCAACTCTCACATCCATACATGACCACAGGAAAAACCATAGCCTTGACTAGACGGACCTTAGTCAGCAAAGTAATGTCTCTGCTTAAGGAACTCGTATCCTTCTCGGTCCAGCAGCATCAGTTTCCCCCTAATATCTCCTGCCACTGGACCCACATTCCTCTACATTGACTATTCTATTTTGCTTTCACTTTCTTACCTCATTTTCTTTCCTCAATTTATTCCAGTCAGGATTCTTTTCCCTCTCAAATGTTACTGAGATTACAACTGTCCAGGTTATCAGCGAAGTCCATCTAACCAAACCCAACAGTCACGCAGATGTCTGCTCTTCTTTTCTGACCTCTGAATAGTATTAAATACGGCCCCTCTTGAAACACCTCCTTCTCCTGCCCCACCCGGTGATCACCAGTGACCCCCATGATGCTGAATTCTTTTTAAACTGCTATGTAGTGACTAGAAGTTCAGGCTATTGTGGCAGGTGAACCTAAGTTCAAATCTTGCCTACATCACTTTTTAAAATCCAAACTGAAAGGGAAAGAGTCAGTTGCTCAGTCACGTCCAACTCTTTATGACCCTGTGGGCTGTAGCCTGCCATACTCCTCTGTCCATGGAATTCTTCAAGGAAGGATACTGGAGTGGGTAGCCATTCCCTTGACCAGGGGATCTTCCCAACTCAGGGACTGAACCTGGGTCTCCAATCTAGGGAAAGATATTTAACCACTGAGACTAGGTTCCTACAAACTAGGAAAAATATTAGTAGTAACTTTAATTCTCTCTTTTACCTATTACAGCATGTAAAGTAATTCGCCCTCCAAGAAATGTTCTCTCCCTTCAGTTGCTGGCTGCTCCTTTCCCAATCACTGTGAAAAGCTCCTCCAGTTCTATTTGCCTTTTAAATTTGGGAATTCATAAGGTTCTATACTCCTTCCCTAAGCAACTAAGCTCTTCCATCTCATAACTGAAATTATAATCAAAACCTCAATGATTTCCTCAATTTCTCGTGTATCACCCGTCCCCTACCTCACCAACTGCCATGCAAAAATCTCTACCTGCATCTCTCAGCTCTCTCATACTCAGCAAGCCCAAAAGATAAGGCTCTCTCCTTTTTCATGTGTTCTTCCTCCACCTCAAACTCCCCTTTCTGTTGCAGTCTCCAACTTCTTGCTGTCAGTTTGCACAGTTTCAGTATTTCCTCTTTGTAACAGTCACTAAACTTACATTTACAGGCTTAGACTATATACCCCCTTTTAGAACATAAGCCCCACGATGGAAAGTAAAATCTGTCTATATCAAAAATACCTTGCCTAGTATCCCATGCATGTGTGTGTACGTGTTCAGGTGCTCAGTCATGTCCAGCTCTTTGTGACACTGTGGACCGCAGGACACAAGGCTTCTCTGTCCATTGGACTTCCCAGGCAAGAATACTGGAGTGGGTCGCCATTTCCTCCTCCAGGGAGCTTTCCAACCCAGGAATCAAACCCATGTCTCCTGCTTTCTCCTGCCTTGGCAGGCAGATTCTTTACCACTAGGCCCATCCCATGAATAATAAATGTGTTTAATAAGTGCTTCCTGAATTGAATTTGAGATATTTTAGAAGCTTGCTTATTTAACGTACTGAACTTACCAGCATTTTATCTGTTTAGATGTCTAAATCATTGTTAACACTTTTATTTCAAAATACTTAAGCCACTCATTTACATTAGTATTATTTCTAACCCATAAAAATATTTTAAAGAAAATTTAAAGGTACTCAAACATACTATATTTGAGGAATTCTACAATTATCAATTGCCACTGGATTTCAAAAATAAAGAGGTTCAGAAGCTAGGAAAGGCAAGTGAGGGTAATACTATTTGTTTCCTTACTTTGGAATTTCACAAAAATTTTGAAAATAATTTCAGTAAAAAGATGATTTTTAAAAATTATGAAATGCATAAATATGGGGTATTCTTTTTTGTTTTAAAGGATTTACTCCTATAAGACATTTTTATCTAACTACCATCATACTTTTGTATTAATACTTTGTTTTCACTCAAAGATATATAGTGTCTAAAACAATATTTTTGCTAGCTTAGAAAGTCCTATTATGGATAAATGTGGACTTTCCATGAGGCAGCCTAAAATACAGATAAAGGGTTACACATACACACTCTTCACACACATACAAAGGGGTTCATTTTGTGATATCAAGGAGTTGAACACATATGATGTGAACACTTCAATATACTTGAATACTTAAGGTCTTTTAGAAAGTCATATTAATCAGGAAACTTAAAAATAAACCGGAAAAAAAAAACCCACTAAATTGAGGAAAGACATCTCTGTATTGCTCTCATTTAGAAAACATGACACCTTAAAGGATACTATCATTGAAAAATTCATCACAATGAAAAAGGATAGAAAACAAAATTAGGAATCAGACAACTAGAGCCACAAAGTCTTAGAAATATTTAAATAAGTAAATATGATTCCAAAGAATCAGGCTTTTTTTTTTCAAAGTATATGTGCAATTGTCTACCAAATAGGGGTTGTTTTATTTTCTCTAAGCTGCTAGAATATTTCATAAGATTGCTTCCACATGTTCTTTAATAATATAGAACACATATAACAAAAGCTTGTTTAATGTGTATTCTATTGGAATAAAGAAATTATAAATGAGAGGGCTCTATAATACTATAAAAATACCTGGACTTTCACTGGTCTAAAATTACCCAAAGTATAATAATTAACTAGTTATCAAAGAAATTCTTTTGAGATAGTAATGTTATACCTTTCTCTGCTGCTGCTGCTAAGTCACTTCAGTCGTGTCCAACTCAGTGCAACCCCATAGACAGCAGCCCACCAGGCTCCGTTGTCCCTGGGATTCTCCAGGCAAGAACACTGGAGTGGGTTGCCATTTCCTTCTCCAATGCATGAAAGTGAAAAATGAAAGTGAAGTCACTGAGTCGTGTCCAACTCAGCAACCCCATGGACCGCAGCCCACCAGGCTCCTCTGTCCATGGGATTTTCCAGGCAAGAGTACGAGAGTGAGGTGCCATTGCCTTCTCCTTACCGTTCTCTAGAAAATTTTAAATCCCTCAAAGGCAACCTAAAATGTTCCTAAAATGATTATGAAAAGCCTATATCTATAGTCAGATCTTTTTTGTTTACACCCTTCACCCAGCTTATACTCCTGAATAATAACCGTAAATTCCAAAGATGCTTTATTCATTCATTCATTCATTCATTTGAATATGGAAAAGATCTGTTACAGAGTTAAGTGAAAACAGCAGAACAGAAAGTCAAAAAGGACTTGCAAAAGAAAGTGTCTATTGAACAAACACTGAAATAAAAGATGTCTGCATAGTTGTGGTAAATCTGAGTTTTTCTTTCTATATTTCTAAAATTTTCACAATAAACAGTTACAACTTAGGTAATATAAAAAGACCCCAAAAAGTCTTTTAAAAGATAAGCAATATTCATCAATCATTTCATGTCAAAAGTAAAAACCACTGACCAATCTCAAAATTTTTCTGAACCCTGAATAAAACCATTCCAAATGGCACAAAGTATCTTGACACAAACCTGCTCATTAGACAAAGCTCATTTTATAAATTTCTGGTCAGAATCAGTGAGCAAAATACCCAGGACTTTACAGAGTAACTTTTCAGATCGTAAGATCGTATACTGTATAAAAGGAAAAAAATTCTGACTGATGAAAGAGATTATCTTCTCATACCACATCTAGTATTGAATAGTAATAAAAAAAAAAACTTCAATTCTTTTTCCCAAACCAAAAGAAAGCATCACTATTTTTTTAAAAATCACTCATAACAAAGGTACATGAAAAAGCAACTGGAAGGTCATACAGCAAAACATAACAAGCCTATGGGTGAAAAGTGAAGTGGGCTCTAGAATTATACATGATTTTAACTGGCTTTTTTCCTATATTTTCCAAAATGTCCATTATAAGTATATGTACATATACTGTAAGAGAGAAAAATAAACTTAGATTATCAAGAGAATATGCTGAAACATATTCACTAAACAGATATTAGATTAATAAAAATACAGCATTTGTAAAAATTTAGACTTGCTCATCAAAGCAGCTCAGAAAAATTTGAAGGTCCTCCAAAATCAGTCACTATGAACAGTGTCCTTAAGGAAATCAAAATACTTTAAACTTCTAATACAAAGAGCTCATGATTTGAACCACATACGCTTTTCTCATACTAAAAACCTGTTATATATACAGCTAAGGATGTGTTTTTAATGATACACCCTATTTCTTTGTTCACAACACATCAACATCAATGATGTCATACAGCCCTTACAGTAAGGTCTGTCGATAACTACAGCCTCTACTGACTGGGATAACATCAAACATACAACCTTACTTACTATAGAAAGGAATATATTAGTGTCTTTCATTGACTTAAAGTGTAAGACTGTTTCAACTTAATCAAATAAAAAGAAAATGCAAAGGAAATTTAGAATCCACATAACTATAGTTTCATGAGGAACAACAATAATAAAACAATCATTGCATTTTAGAAAAGCCCTCAACACCCTGAAACATATACATATATTACAGGATAAGTGTTAAATTATTAAATAAGCAAAATGATACAGCACCCTAGCAATAAGTATAGCATGAGACTCAAATAAAACTGCCTGACTTCAAATCCTAACTTTGTTTATTGTGTGTTAGTCACTCTGTCATGTCCAACTCTTTGTGACCCCATGGACTAGAGCCTGCCAGGCTCCTCTGTCCATGAAATTCTCCAGGCAAAGATACTGAAGTAGGTTGCCATTTCCTTCTCCAGGGGATCTTCCCGACCCAAGGAATGAACCCAGGTCTCCTGCACTGCAGGTAGATACTTTACCGACTGAGCTACTAGGGAAGCCTTGTTTATTAGTTAGGAATAATCTAGGAAAATAAATTAATTATACATGTTTCCACTTCTCCATCTATCTATAAAATACAGATAATAATAAGAATTTATACTACATAGAGTAAGCACTAAAAAAGGCTTTTCCCCCTTTCCTCAATCTAAATAGAATTTGTCATACATTTTGCAAATAAGAATGAAAACCTCTTAATTTTTAAAATTAGTATTAAAAGTCCTAAGTTCGCTGGAGATCATAATTAACCTACAATGTGAGCACAATCCAACTAGAAAGCTTTCTTGTCAAGATGATTTTATCTCAGCTGTTTCAAAATAAAGAAGAAAAAAGGAATGAAACACAAGGATTCTTTCTTAAAAGACATACAAAAAGAATTTAGAATTGCTGTATTAACAAAATATGATTGTTCTCAACAGCAAATTTACTGAGGAAAACAAAAGATTAACAGTAAAATTCAAATATTTTAGTGTTTTTAGGATATTCAAAATCAAAGTGTTGATGCCATTTAGAATTACCAGATCTCTTAAGTATAAATTGCTATTCTCTATAAACAACGAAATTTCAACTGTCTATGTCTAGCCTGGAATTAGTTATACTCTAATCTACTACAGTCATTCAACTACCTTTGGGAATATTGTATTCTTTTCTCTCATAAAGAAATTAATACAAGTGACAGAAGGTAACCAAAAAAATCAACAGTGTGGAAGGCTTTTTAATAAATTTCATTTTGGCAAATGATCACATATAAATTAGCAAACATTGAAATAGTAATGATTTCATTTATTTGTTCTGTACATATCTGGTTAACAGGCACTAATTTTGTTGATGGAAACAAGAGAACTCTATTGTTATATACAGATTAGAAATGTAAACACTTAGCATTTCCCACAACTACTGACTTTACAAATTACTTTGAATGTTATTTCAAATAACATTTTGAGTGCCAGAGATTAGGTAAGCAAAGAGCTCTACTGCCCCCTAATGAAATAAACCAAAAAAAAAAAAAAAGCCAAAAAACTCAGAAAACTTGTTTTGAGCTATGTGTGGAACAGGAAAATAATCTTACTTTGTTAAATGCAGTAGACAAACACTACGAAAATTAACTGAAAACAACTAGAATATCTATCAACATACTATAAGAAAAGCTAGGATCATCCAGTTTCCATGATAAAATTAGTAGCAAAACAGGAAAGCCTTGAGACAGAAATGTTCTAAGAGAAAGGAGGTCAGTACAACAATGTTATCTAAAGTGATAGCAATTAAAACTTCACTGCAGGCTAAGCTTTTCATGTGTATGTTGGAAGGGAAGACAAGAGAGATTCTTAGAAACCACACTTTACGTTGAATTACAGTAAGTTTTCAGTTTAGCAGCTTAAAAGTAAATACTATCAAAATATTCTCTTATAATCTGCACTAACTCTAATCATGTCAGATTTTAATAATGTGTACTTTCAAAATAACTACACTATAAAGCATACATGTGAAAGAATTTTACCTCTTTCCTATTTTTTAAAAAAAATGACAATTTCTTAAGCACGACAACTTTGTCCTTCATGATCCTCTGCATCATACACTAACCAATGATAACTTTCAATCTTTCTTTTAATAAAAGTTCTCCCTTCCTTTAACCAATCTGGTTTTTAAAACACATTCCATACTTGTGTTCCTTTCACCTAATATTCTAACCTGTCTAGAATTTCCGAATTCTCATTTCAGAAGAGAGCAAATGTGGGGGAAGAGAAGTGTGTGTCCTTAATAACTGGAGTTATATAAAAATTAACATCAAGGAATCAGACATAACAAGAGTACAAAGAACAGTATGAGAGATCATAAAAACGTGGAGAAAAAGTAAAGCCTCCCAGCATCAATTCATGGAGGGCACAGCAGTGTGGTAGTTCACTGTCCCTTTAGAGATGGGGCACACATCACGTGGAGAGGGCATGTTTCCATCCAGGTTGATCACACCCGTACATTCCATTACATGTCTACTGCTTACAAGGTATAAGGAATGGTGGCCAAATCCATAAAAAGGCCACAGGAGAGACAGGCAATACAAAGAGGTTCACTTAAATCTGCATACAAAAAGAAAATATCGTGTATATTTGTGTGCTACAGCTCTCTTCCCAAGCGCCTGTTAATGAAAATGGTTCTCCAGCTGTACAAGTCATGCATGTGTGTGAGTGCTAAGTCGCTTCAGTCATGTTCGACTCTTTGTGACCCTATGGACTGTAGCCCACCAGGCTCCATGGGATTCTCCAGGCAGGAATATTGGAGTGGGTTGCCATCCCCTCCTCCAGGGGATCTTTCCGACCCAGGGATCAAACCAGCATCTCTTAGGTCTCCTGCATTGGCAGGAAGGTTCTTTACAACTTAGCCTAAGGGTAATCAAACGTCTGTTCAAAATTTTAAAACAGCAACAAACAGAAAAATACAAATGTACTCAAGCCTATGTCTCAAATGAGTTGGATCTCACATATGTATAAATTTCCTGAATAATATGAATTAAAAACTTGACTCTTTTACTTGAAGCATTACTCATTCGCTACTGCCTAAAAATATAACTGACACAGACACATTTTGAAGACATAATAAAGAACCTAGGAGGACTCAAGCAACCCAAAGTCAAGCAGCCCAAAGTCCATCACTGCCAAAGTGATGACGTTTAAAAGACATCCAATAAGGGGTCAAAAACAGTGCCCTTCCAACCTATAAATTCCACATAGCTACTCAGATTTCACATACAAGAGTCATGAGAAATAAAGTGAAGGTACATTGGAGAACACATATGTGTGTGTGAATGTATAGGTGTGTATTTTCCCTCATGGAGCAGTCCCAGTCCATACTAGTGAGCTCCAGATTATTACCCTAAACATAAAGGAATGTTTCCCTTAGTCACAGGGGAAAAAATAAAAAGACTTTCCAGGCTATCCTTTACCTCCCTATGCCCACTAGGCACACGATGAAAAACACGATCAAGAATTAAAAGGGAGAAAGATTGAAAGAAAAGAGGAAAGGTTAATTTCCTTAAATAAAGTTGGTAACAGCTTTGGTTTAAAACAAAGAGATTTATTTATTCATTAGCCAAAAAAACTTTTAGTGATGATGACGATGAAGACGGCAGCGGCCAGCATTTATAGAACATGATGTACTTCACAATGAGTATTTGATCTTCCTTAGAGCCCTGTGAGGCAGAGAGTACTATTCCTATTTTACAGATGAAGAAACTAAAATTCATAAGGATTAAGTAACTTGCCCAAGGTTAGACAGCTACTAAATTGCAGAGCATATTTAATATACCAGTCAATTCAACACTTAATTGTTACGTTTATGTTATTTTCTGGTGAAAATGTGTGAAATGAAATGACTCTTTGGAAACACTGTAATAAATTAACAAATTTTATGTACGTGTGTGTGTGTGTGTGTGTGTGTGTGTGTGTGTGTTAAGATCCAACTCAAATGCCTCAAAATTCTGTAGACATGTTAACTGGAGATAGGCACTTATGCCAGTTCTTATGAAAGACGGAAACATACAATCCATGATAGTGGGTTGGCCAAAAGGTTCATTTGGGAAAATCCAAATGAAGTTTCTGGACAACCCAATAAACAGTGAAAGTGCTAACAAATAAGTAATAATATACACACCCTTCAGTGCCCATTATTTCAATAAATAATATTTCTTTCATTATTCTCCAATCACATACAGTCATAATAATCTCTTCTTTTTCAGATCTTCCTAACTCATTCTCACCTCTATTTCACTTGCCTTAAAATAAACATTTTCATTTATTTGAGGAAAAAAGGTCACTTCCTCTTCTCGCTATTAAGGATACTCAATTACAGTAAAAATATATGTATGTAAAAAACAGCTCTGGTTGACATGTGAAATATACATTTCTTTAAATGCTATAATAATAAAAACTATTCCATAGCAACTCTTTAACCTCTGATAACATGTTCAAGTTTTCCGAAATTAATACTAAGGAAGAAATCATCATACAGTATAAAACTAATCAAAAATTCTATTTTGTAAGAGCTGAGATTTAAACATACCCACAAACATACTATACATACACAAACACAATTCAGGTCACCTTCAGATTCCAGGCATTGGCTGGACAACAATATTTCCTCTGCCATATGTATGGAGGTTAAAACACAAAACACCCAGAAATATTCACAAATACCTAAAACATTAAAATTGTAATTTTATTATGACTACCACCAATTTTTTCCCATTGCAGAATTCAAAAGAATATGTTATAACATGTTCTTACAAGAACACCACCTTGTAAGCGAATCTGGTTTCTCAAATTAAAAAAGTAAAGTGTAAATCTGACATCAAAACCTGCACAAATAAAGATCCGTCATTCTGTTAATCCTTGTCTAATTTTAATTAAATTATTTTTTAATTTTCAATCCAGAGAGCAAAGACCCTGCCAACAATAAAGTACAAGACGTAGGAAAAAAAATACACCATTTCAATGGGATACTCTTTCTCACCTTTGAATCTTCATTGCTCACTCCCAGCTGTAACACAGCTTGAGGAGATTTTAGTTTTGCTTCGGCAGAGTGAGCCATCTGAAGGTTAAGCTGCCATCCGACCGTCTCGAGCTACAAAAGACAAGTGTAGATTGGAATCAGATGGTACAGAAGGAAGAAAACACTCCACTTTAAGCAAATCTCCAGTCAGCAGGAATGAACATGGATAGCCTGGACTTTGTGGAAAGTCAGTTCCTGGGCTTCTTCAACCTGCACACTGTGAACATTCTCCCTTTGGGCTCATTAGACTGGCCTCATGCCATGCCTGTCAAATTCAAGCCTAAAACTGGTCTTTAAATACATTCTGTTCTAAAAATAAAAGTTCTGAGACTAGGCAATGAAATATACTAAAGGAGTCAATGGTTTTTAAACAGTAAATTACTATTTTAAAGCCAATGGTTTTTAAATAGTTATAAATTATAACTAGTAAATAGCGTATATATGTGATAACTACTCTAAATGACCTCCCATTATCTTTCAAAACTCTTTGCAATAAGTAGAACAAGGTAAAACTTTTTTTTTTTAATTTAGTGGGAAACTGAAGTGCCCAGATGGTAAGAGGTTCACACATTTAGACACAGTTAGTGAGACTGGAAGAGAGCCAGACAAAGAATTGATATCTACTTACTAGTGAGCAGGTGTTATCATGCTTTCCAAAGTATTCTAACCTACTATGGTTCCCAGTTATGACAGAAACTAATTAGAATACTTCCTTTGAGTTTATTAATTAACACAACAGCAAAATTTAATCAGGAAGGCAAAGACAGCAAAGAGACTAAAGCAGTTTAAGTTTCAAAATATTATGCAACATAAGTGCAGCTTTATTGAACATGACAGATTACTGATTTTTCCAACCTCAAAACTATAAGTATAAAGTTTTAAATCTAATTTCCAATAAATCCAAAGTATCAATATTTAGGGTAGTTTTGTGACATGCAATTCTCATATACCTCTGACAACTCGACTCCAGTAATTGATTTACTGAAACTACCTCAGCTACGCTGGTAAAAATGGCAGACTCAAAACAATTTTTACTTAACTGGAATACTAATTGCTAACTTGAAAGACTGTTCAACAGCTAGAGTCACAGCAATGACTCAAAGCCAAATTGGAAAGAGAGCAATGAAAGTATTATCTATTCAAGAGAGGATGTGATGAGAAAATAAAGATACAGTTCTGTTCTTTCTGGCACTGAACCTTTAAGAGGTTATGGGTAAAAAGAGTGAAGATGTTGCAGAGACATAATCCATAATACCACCAGTAAAAAAATCAATTAAATGGTACACATGGAGCAAGGATTCATAATGCACTGATTTTTAATACTAATTATAGCAAAACAGTCTCTAACACCAGCTCACTACTATTTTCAACAGTCCACAGGGTCCATAAAGACTCAGATACGGCCTAGCAGAAGGAACAATTATTTTCAACAGTTACAGGCAATAGATTCCCCAACATGATAGGAAAAAACATGTCTCAACTACTCTCATACATCCAAGCATTTCGACACACAGTCTTAATTGAAAAACATCCTATAGGTATTGATATGAACCTATAAGACACTGTTTTGATCGCCATTTAACTAATCCTATACCTGTCCTTTAAGCACTTAAGATAAACAACAAAGATAAATATTAAGTGAATAAATTAGAATATGGTCCCACTATGGTCAGGTCTTTGCACAATGAATGTATACTTAGTCACTGCATAGAGGTGGAATGGGGCAACTAAGATCACTGAACTTAAAGCTTATGCTTTAGTTCATACTTAAGCCACTACTCACTACCTAGGTGGCCCTAATAATTAAGTCACAATCTTTCAAGATCTCAATTTCCTCATAGGAAGTGGAAATAAACCTATCTGAATTATCTGATTTTTTTCCTGAGTTATTGGCAATACTAAATAAGAAAATGCATATTCAAACTGTTTTGGAAACTCCAAAGCATTATAAATATAAGGCATTTTGATTACCTAATTTTTCCTCTAGTATTTTTTAATACTATCTTTTAAATAGAGTAGGCACTCTATATGCTGAATTGAAGCAAATAAAAAATACAAGCAAAGGTAATTTTAAAAGCATCATAACATGGGAGAGGGAGGAGGGTGCGATGATTTGGGAGAATGGCATTGAAACATGTATAATATTATATATGAAACGAATCGCCAGTCCAGGTTTGATGCAGGATACAGGATGCTTGGAGCTGGTGCACTGGGATGACCCAGAGGGATGGTATGGGGAGGGAGGAGGGAGGGGGGTTCAGGATGGGGAACACGTGTACACCCATGGCGGATTCATGCTGATGTATGGCAAAACCAATACATTACTGTAGAGTAATTAGCCTCCAATTAAAATGAATAAATTTATATTTTAAAATAATTTAAAAAATAAAACCAAAAAAAAATTCATTTGGTTTTTTGTTACCTGTATTTATTCCTGTGCATGTCTTACATCTATTGATCACTAAATGCTATATTTTTTTCCAAAAGAATAAATAAATAAAAGCATCATAACTAAAAACATTGTTGACTGACTTTCTTAAATTTTAGAGCCTTTTCGATTGTTTTGTGATTTAAAAGCATTCATCCCATGCCCACAAGAAACAGTAACTTAAAAGTTAAAAAATATATATGTAGTTGTTGTTGTTCAGCCATTAAGCCTCTCATATGTAGACATATGCACATACACACACCCATACATAAAATTTCATATAAAAAGAGCAGTATCAAGAAACCTCAAATGAAGAGGGAATAAAGGAGAACTACAATTTTTTTTTTTAATATTTTACAGTTACACAGAGCAATAAGAAAAACAAACCTTCCAGTGAAACTAGGAGACAATACCAGCACTACTCTTATTATCCTCATTTTACAGATAAAATGTGTAAAAGTAAACAACTGGGGAAGAGAAGAGTAGATGGAGGCTCCTTATGCTTGTTACTATTGCCACTTTTCTCTAAGTTGGAAATTATATCAAAGTCAAAAGTTACAAAAATTAATTCTAGTAAAAATCATCAATGGATACTAAATTTAAGTGAAGAAGGTCTGATTTGAAATGAATAGTCACAAAGCTTCTTGCCCACAGCTGCTTTTTAGGTACAAAAGAGAAAAATGATTATGCAGTAAAAAAAAAGCAAAACATCTTAACCAAGACATCAAATTTAACATCACCAAGCAGCGCCAAACAGACAAGATGTGCCTCCAGGTACGATATCCTGCAAATACCATTCACATAAATTTTTAGCCAAATTATAACTAAATTTGATCCTGAAGAAACTAACAGAAAATATAGACACAAGAGGAATGTACACTTGAAAAACATCAATGTAAAAGACAAAGAAAAGTTGAAGAAGGAATTCTTTAAACTGGTTAGAACATATATTATTTTCTGGGTCTATAATAGACACTGGTGATATAAATATGAATAAAACAAAAGCTTTTTATCAAGGTGAAAATGTTATAGTATACTCTAAGTATTCCTCTGAGACTCATAACTAAGAAACAAATATGAAAGTCATCAACATTTTAATTACATAGGAAACAAAATCTAGATTGAATTTTTACTTAAGTTAGCTAAACTACATTGCTTCTATTTAAAAGAAAATTCTGTATCATGTATATTGAACATATGTACATTAAAATACCAGGAATCATTTGAATATAATTAGATATCTCACACCCAAATTTAAATCTGACAGTCTTTCCACCTTAATCAACATTCTACATTTAAATGTCACCAACATAACATAAAACACAAGGAAAATGAGCCACTAATATTTTTAATGCTTTCTAACCCATGCCAAAACTGTTTAAATGATAGTTCTTAGGCATCTCACTTACATTACTTAGTATCTGACAATGTCACTAAGATGTCAGTTCAAAATAGGTATAAAGACTTCATTCTCCCTCTAACATCCAGGTAACAACTCCAAGCTTAACTTCTCCTAATTGCTTTGTAAATCACAATTCCAAGCACATGCAAAATCAGTCAAAATTACAATAATAAAACCTAAAGTTAATCACCATACTTTAACTACTGGGTTCCTATAATAGTAGCCTCTGCTTAGATCATATCACATAGTAAGAAATACTTTTTTATGTTGCAAATTGATATAAGTATACAAAAGTATCACAAGACGATTTTTCACCCAGAGCAATGATACATAAATTCTGTTAATTTTCACTTTTAAAATACTAATTCAAAACCCTCCATATCAATTTTATTACCCACTAAACCTCTAACAGGTCAGGCCATCTAAAGTAGGAAAAATATTGCTCAGAAATATTGAAATGAGTTTTAAGAATTATGTGTGTGTGTATTCATGAAACAATTACTGTTTACTATAATAAATCATGAAAATACATAAAAACAGAACTGTAATTGCTAAAAGAGAAAGCACTATCTATATTCTGTTGCTATAATCCACCATTTATTTTATAACTAGCAAATACTATAAGCAGAAATTCCATATAAAATATATATATGGCTTATTACAGAAACTATACATTATTATTTACTCTTATGAAATGTAAAAACTGGAAGTTGACTAAACATTTAATACAAGAAGAACATTAACCTATATTTTAAGCTTAGCTAAATACTTATTCCCCAATTTCCCTGACCACTTCTCTTAACTTCAGTGATTTCTTTCTATACAATCTACTGACTAATTATAGGAAATTCTCCACTTAAAAAAAATTCTAGTTGGTTTATTCTGTTTTCTAAAATTATACACATAGAATGAAACATAAAATAAGAACTTTTTCTAAATCTTTCATACAGGGGAGAAGGGCATTTTTCAGTTCAATGCAATCTGCTTAATAAGGTTAGCTTTTAGAAGCATTTCTCATTATAAACCTGTATCACCAAGAAAGCAACACCTGCTGGGAAAATCAATTTATGAACGTATAAGAGGTCATAATCATGATCCCTCAATAATGGCATGTGTATATGAATGTGTATATAATTAAATCTTTAAAATAACAGATTCAGAGTAATTTTACATTTGTCTAAAATAGAGAAGTTTCTAGCATTTCCATTACAATCAATAAGGGATTTATTTTCTTAAGCAATATATGTACCTACAGAGTCTGCCAAAGGACACAAGACGACAGCACCAATTTTGAAGCACATTTTACTGGAAACATTCCATTAATATAAACCATGAACAACAGGAACACTAATGTTTATACCTCAACTTTTTACCTTTTTCCTTCAAAAGAAAATGCTGTAGAAGAAATGAAGAAGGGTATTTATAATCCACTCAAATAGGTCCATTAATCAAATCAGGAAAATTTTAAACAACCTGTCACTAGGAGGCCCTGCAGGATATGCCAAGTTTTACTCCCCATCTTTAAGCGGGCAATGCCCAATTTACAAAGTCAGATTTAAAAAAAAAAAAAAAAAAACTATTTATCTGGAACTTAGAACAAATTTGCAAAACAATGAAACTGTAAATGGGGATTAAATTACCAAGTAATTTAACAGAAGGAATAGAAGTGCTTCCCTCCTTTTGTCCTAACCAGAGGAATATCTAAAATTCAAAAACTAATGAAGTACTTTCCAATCCCTAATGGCTAAAAATAAATAATACCTTGGCACTACGAAAAATCAATTTCCAGCATTTTATATATGTGGTTTTCTTAACTATTATCTACATCAGATATTAGCCTTAACTCAACAAGCATACAGGTTGACAAAAAGCCTGTCACTTCCAAAAGATTCCCATCTTTATGTGAATTCTGTAAGTTGTAAGTTGATGAAATCATTGCCTCTTTTCAGTAGAATCATACTTTCATCCTGGTTTTCTATCCATTTTTAAATAATAATGGCAAAATTATATCATTTTGACCTGTGCAAATTAAAAAAAAAAAAAACTTAACCATTACCTGAGACGGGAAAACTACAGGAACAGTTTCAAGAGGAATGATCCAAAGCGCAGTTTATTTTTTAAATGTTAAGTTTGAGATGCCTATTCTACATCCAGTGAAATTATCAAACAGGCTAGAGAAAAAAATGTTTTATTAGGAAATAGTTTTTAAACTCAGAAGCCTGAATGTGATTGCCAGGCAAGTACAAAAGAATAAGAGAAGAGGACCGGGGACTGAGTCCTCGCACAATACAAAATTTAGAGGTTGTGGAAATGAGAAGACAGCAATGAATATGACTGACTAAAAGATGCAGCCAGAAAGGAGAAAAAGCAGAAGAGCATGAACCTGACTTTTATACCATCACAGATGCTGGGGACATAAAAATCATCAAACTGAAATCTCTGCTCCAAGCCACGTGATGAAAACAAGCACATGCAAAAACAACTTTGCCATGCCATGTACATAAAAAATCTTAGGTAATCTGCAAAAAGCTACTAAAACTAATGGCTGATTTCAAGAAAGTTATGGCAAAAGATTAATATAAAACATCAGCAGTTTTCAACATACTAGAAACAAAAATTGGAAATTATCAAAAATGAAATTCTATCTATAGTAGCAACCAAAATCAGGCATACAGTGTCTTAGTCTGTTCAGGCCACTAAAACAAAATACCACAGACAGTATAACTTAATAATAACAAACATTTATTTCCCACAGTTGTAGTGACTGATGTCTAAGATAAGGGTGCCAGCAAGGTTGCATGAGGGCCCCTCTTCCAGACTGCAGACTTCTTGTTGTATCCTCACAAGACAGAAGGAGGCAAGGGAGTTCTCTCTTTATAAGGGCACTAATCTCACTGACTAAGTCCCTTCCTTATTAACTAATTAATTCCCAAAGCCCCACCTTCTAATACTATCACATTGGGGGTGAGGTTTCAATATATGAAATTTGAAGAGACACATTCAGTCTATATCGTAAGGATAACTTTAACAAAATTTGTGAAAATTCTGATCATTAGAAAACTACAAACATTGCTTGAATAAATTAAAGAAGATATCAATAAATGGAGAGATATACCATGTTCATGAAGTTAATGATTCAATATTGCTAAGATGTCAGTTCTTCCAAAAGTGATCTACAGATTTAGGGCAATCCAATTAAATTCCCAGCAGGAATTAAAAAAAAAAGATTCTAAATTTTAAATGGAAATGTAAATGACCTAAAAGAGTAAAACCAATTTTTTCAAAGAGTTGGAGGAATCATATTATCTAACTTCAAGAATATAAAGCTACAGCAATAAAGACAAAGGCAAAGGATAGACTTAAAGACTCACAAAGTGACTTCTAATGAAAGCACCAAGGTAAATGATGCTGGAACAACTAGATATCTGCAAGGAAACAAAATAAAAAACAACCTCTACCTAACAAATGGGCTTCCCTGGTGGCTCAGATGGTAAAGAATCTGCTTGCAATGTGGGAGACCCAGGCTTGATCCCTGGGTTGGGAAGATCTCCTGGAGAAGGGAATGGCAACTCAATTCAGTATTCTTGCCTAGAGAATTCCATGGACAAAGGAGCCGGGTGGGCTATAGTCCCTGAGGTCGCAAAAGTCGGACATGACTGAGCGACTAACACCTAACACCACACACAAAAATGAACTCAAAATGGATCTCAGACCTAAATGCAAGTGCTAAAACCATCAAACTTCTAGAAGAAAACATGAAAAGAAAACCTTTGTGATCTTAGGACAGGCAAAGATTTTATAGAGAGCCATTGAAGAATGAACCATAAAAGAAAAAAACTATAAACTGGACTTCATCAAAACTAAAAATTCTGTTCTTCAAGAGTCACCATTAAGAAAAAGGCAAGCCACCGACTAATAAAATATTCACAATACATACACCTGACAAAGGACTTGTATTCAAGCTATATAAAGAATCCTTACCACAATAAGACAAAAAAATCTCTACAAAAACAGGCAAAGATTGGAAGACATAATTCACAAAAGAAAACAAATCAATCAATAAACACATTAAAAGATATTCAATCTCCTTATCCCATTAAAACGCTAAAATTTTAAAGAATGGCAATACCGAGTGTTGGCCAGGATGTGAAAAAATTGCTGGCTGGAATGTAAAATAGCATAACTTCTTTGGAAAACTCTTTAGCAGTTTCCTCATAGTTAAATACACACTGACCCTACAACTCAGTCAATCCATTCCTAAGAAATTACTCAGGCAAAGTGGAGAAGGCAATGGCACCCCACTCTAATACTCTTGCCTGGAAAATCCCATGGACAGAGGACCCTGGTAGGCTGCAGTCCATGGGGTCAGTAAGAGTCAGACAGGACTGAGCGACTTCACTTTCACTTTTCTCTTTCATGCATTGGAGAAGGAAATGGCAACCCACTCCAGTATTCTTGCCTGAAGAATCCTGGGGACGGGGGTCCTGGTGGGCTGTGGAGTCACACAGAGTTGGACATGACTGAAGCAACTTAGCAGCAACAGCAGCAAAGTCAAAGTATATGCCCATAAAAAGATATGTATGAGAATATTAACAGATTTATTCAAAATAACCCCAAACTGAAAATAGTACAAATACAATCAACAGGTGAATGGATAACAAATTGTGATATATTCATATAATAGAATACCACACAATAAAAAATACCAACCCACAATTTAAAAAAGAACAAACACATTCAACAACAAGAATGAACCTCAAAATCATACTCAATGTAAAAAGCCAGAGAGAAGTACATGTATACGATTCCATGGATTAAAAATCCAACAAAACATCATCAAGCAAATCACTGGTTTCCTGGGGCCAGGGTTAGAGTAAGAAAGAACTGCCAAGGAGCATGAAGTAATTTTTGAGAATGATGTAAAGCTCTGCCTTTTGATTATGATAATGATATCACAGATATACTTCACAATGATATCACAGATATACTTCTATCAAAATTCACTGAACAGTACAATTAAAAGGATATAGATTGTACTATATAAATTATAATGTATTACTGCAAGGAGATCAAACCGGTCAATCCTAAAGGAAATCAGTCCTGAATATTCATTGGAAGCTGATGCTCCAATACTTTGGCCACCTGATGGGAAGCACTGACTCACTGGAAAAGACCCTGATGCTGGGAAAGATTGAAGGCAGGAGAAGGGGACAACAGAGGACAAGATGGCTGGATGGCATTACTGACTCAATGGACATGAGTTTGAGCAAACTCCAGGAGACAGAGAAGGGCAGGGAAGCCTGGCGTGTTGCAATCCCTGGGGTCACAAAGAGTCAGACACAACTGAGCAACTAAACAACATGCAACATTATTTCTTAAAAACAGATGAAATATACAAAAACTGTCACAGAGGACTGTATAGGTGCATTGAGAGAACATCTTCAACCTCCTTGCCATCCTTTAGTCATTGGCAAGAAGGGGAGGCAATAAGCTTCAAAGAAGCCCCACTACTACTAGCCTCCCTGAGAAAGAATTCTACGCTGTAACATCTCTAAGCATACAAAGACAAGGTCAGGATCTCACAGATCACTACTGTGCAATTCAGTATTGACATCATAAGAGGTATAAATGCTTCATTACAAATATCGCAACATAGGGATTCTCCTAATCTATACCCTCAAGTTTAGATGCTACCGAAGTCAACACAGCATAACTGCTAGGGTGGTATGAGACTTAAAACTATATTCCTTGACTCACAGACCTGGCCAAAATACCTAACTGGTCATCATATCCAAGTTATAAGGTGATGAGGGAAAACATCAATGAATTATCTTTCAGCCTGTTTTCCACCTCTGCATTCCATGAATATACGAACACAATAGTACAAGATTGAGGACACTGAAATGTCGTTCACCTAATGCTCTCACTATTGGCACACTCTGCAAAAGTACATCAATTCTATTTAGCAAGTGAACATCTTTGAATACTATGACATAAGAGTAATTTTGCTAATAGCCCAGTTCTTTGGCATTAGTAAAATCTTTATTTAATTTGTTAATGGCTCTGGTTTTAGTCAATTATTTATAAAGCATAGAACACATTTCTGTTTCAAATTAGACTGATTAAGGGTCTTTTAGATCTACAGTTCTTTAAACTGATTGCTGCAGCAACAGCTAATGACATCACCTTTTTCCCCCTGGAGAATTTTCATTCCAAGCTAAAGCAATTCTTATTATATACATTCTTACTTTTAAAGAGGAAAAACATAAATGACTGAATATAGATTCCAGTGAAACTCAAGAATCATGAAATAAAAGAACCACAAAAAGTTTTAAGTACAACCAAAATGAAAACACAAAAGAGCACTAGGAAATACAAAATGTAATCCATACCCTTCTCTCTTCACTGTTCTTTCCTCCACCTATAAACACAGATATCCCTCTTTAAAAGAAAACCTTATACACAGAACTTCAAAATAGCACAATCTGTAAAAGCAGGAATACTGTCCATTTATTCAATCAACAACCAATTTTTGAGAACCAAGTCCCAAGGGTCATTTAAAGTAGTGAATATACAGTAGTGAACAAAACAGACAAAAATTCCTGTCCTTCTGGAGTTTATAGTTTAGCAGTAGAGACTGACAATAAAAATAATAATAATAATAATAACTAAGTACAAAGCATAGTGGGTCAGATAAGAATAAGTATGATAGAAAAATGAAGTAAGAGATTACCATAAAGGCAGAAGCACTTTTCACTACGATGATTACAAGACGGCTCACTGATAAACATAACAGTTGAGCACAGGGCTGAAAAAGATAAGGAGGCAAACCACATGAACACCTAAGAGCGTCTGAAGTAAGAAGAATAAAACTATCCCAAATGAGCCAGGTGAAGGTCAACAAGATAGCAGGCCAAAAGGAGTTCACTGATCATATAGGGTCTTAAAGGCAACTGTAAGAATTGTAAGAACTTTGACTTCTATCATAAGCAACATGGAAAGACTGGTGGATGTGGAACAGAGGAGGGACAGAATAAGACTTACAATTTAAAAGAAGCACTTCCGGAGTTCCTAATCTGATAACGGTAGGAAATAGTTTATATGACATAAACTTCCCTTGCAAGTAAAAAGTACAACCTCTAGACAAGCTAGTTTGAAAAGAGACTTGAAGGCACTGGAGAATGACTAAAAAGCAAGCAGAAGTTAAACGGAAGGGATCCACACAACATGACAGATTCACATTTCTTTGCCTTTTATATTTTTATGACTTTTCCCATGCAGCATGGGGTGGCTGAAACTCAAACAGAAACCCTTAGATTTGGCTAAAGGGGTCAATCACCCACTTCCCAGACATTTACTCAAGGGAAATGAAAACATATGTCCACAAAAAGACTTGTACACAAATGTTAAGTGTTAGTTACTCAGTCATGTCTGATTCTTAGACCCCATGGACTGCAGCCTACCAGGCTCCTCTGTCCATGGGATTTTCCAAGCAGGAATACTGGAGTGGGTTGCCATTTGTTAACAGTACTCTTATTCATAATAGCCAGAAGCTGGAAACATTCCAAAAGTCCATCAACAGGAGTACAGATAAACAAACTGATTTCATACAAGGAAATATTACTCAGCAACAAAAGAATTACTGATACAAGTAACAACACAAATGAATCCCAAAAAAACTATGTTGAGAGACACTTATACAGATACATTCATTTAAATTCATTTATACTATTAATAAGACTAAGAACAGAAAAAAATTTTTAGTGATGGAAAGTGAGTATGAAGGTGGAGAGAATTAAAACTGGACTCGTTTCAGGTGATGAAAATTTTCTCCTGTTTTGATAAGAAGGATGATTAAAAGGGCATATATAATTTCTAAAATTCATCAAACTAAACATTTAAAATATCTGCATTTTTTGTAGGTAAATTATATTTCACTAAAAACAGCAAATGCATATAGGAGCATTTAAACCTCACAAACATTGACGTTCAGTCAATTCCAGCACATGGAAAAACTATGGCTTTCTTTTGATTCTTCACATGTCAACAACTAAAGTAACAAAGAGGAAGAAATCTGACTTGTGTATGGATATAATTACAACAAAATACCTCTCCTATAAATGCAGATGGTAATGTTAAGAAGCATTTAAATCTTGAAAAAGGACTTCCCTGATGGCCTAGTGGTTAAAATCTGCCTTCCGGTTAAGGGGTGCCTGTATGTTGAGTCGTTCAGTCGTGCCCAGCTCTTTGCAACACAATGGACAGTAGCCATTCAGGCTCCGCTGTCCATGGGATTTTTTTCAGGCAAGAATACTGAACTGAGTTGCCATTTCCTACTCCAGGGGATCTTTCTTCCTGACCCAGGGATCGATCGAACCATGTCTTCTGCATCTCCTGCACTGGCAGGTGGATTCTGGATGCGGGTTCAATTCCTGGTCTGGGAGTTAAGATAACACATGCCACAGAACGACTAAGCCAGTGCACCACAGCCACCGAGCCCGTGTGCTGCAACCAAGACCCAACGCAGCCAATAAATACATAGATCTTGAAAAAAGCACTCAGACATGCATTCATAGCTATATATTTAGATTCGGCTCTATGAAGTATGCTTTCTCTGTTCTCTTTATAGTAAAGCCCTTCATCCATTCTTAGAATTCCAGAAAGGAATGAAACAAGAATACTAAAGAAAATAATAAAACTAAAAGAATGCATCAAATTTTTAAAAGGTCAAATCGAAATTTCTAATTTCTTATATTGCATTTAAAAAACAGATATTTAACAGTTAATAAAGCAAACAATTAGTTGCTATACTTAATAGTGAAGTAAATCTTACTACAATGGCTTAAAGAGAATTTTTTTTAAGACTATTTAGGAACATTATTATCTTAAGAACATTACCCATCCATTTTTAAATGCAAGTTTCTCAAGAACATGAGCGAAGACATGATGAATTTTCACTATATAATGAGTTGCTGCTGCTGGTGCTGCTAAGTTGCTTCAGTCGTGTCCGACTCTGTGCAACCCCATAGACAGCAGCTCACCAGGCTCCCCGTCCCTGGGATTCTCCAGGCAAGAACACTGGAGTGGGTTGCCATTTCCTTCTCCAATGCATGAAAGTGAAAGTGAACGTGAAGTCACTCAGTCATGTCCAACTCTTAGCGACTCCATGGACTGCAGCCCACCAGGCTCCTCCGTCCATGGGTTTTTCCAGGCAAGAGTACTGGAGTGGGGTGCCATTGCCTTCTTCAATATAATGAGATGAGTAAATATTATAAATAAATTTGTCATATAATTGATAAAGTTAAGAACACTATTAACAGGAGAAGAAAATCACATTACACACATTTTGAGCATTCCAAACAAATACAACTGTCAAATATATCTTTTAAACCCCCTAATAAATATACAACTGCATTTTAAGAAAAAGAATCAGTACATGTAGGCTTTAAAGAGCAGGCTACTCACAGTGCTAAAAATATGCCTTACATATATTTCTCATTATCAAATCTATTACTGAGGAGCAAGTGAACTCTAATACAAAAATATTTTTTTTTAAATCATAAAACAACACAATTATGGTCTCAGAGAAAAAAAGATGTGTGTCAATAATATTTGACATATAGGCTACATTTTGCATAGTAGGAATATACATAAAGAAACTCTTACCAGAATTTTAGGACTAAAATTAAACACAGTACTCAAGTTCTGTCTGAAAGAGTATTCATAATTTAATAAATTTGTTGCCACACAAGCATTGTAACAAAATCAAACAGAAAGCCCTGGTAGAAAGACACTGCTAACAGAATCAACACTGTGAAAGAGGGAAGAATGCAAATTCCAACAAGCTGTGGCTACATTTCAGTCTCTGAAGAGGTTAAGACAAAGTGTATTTAAAAAGAGAGAGATGGGATAAAATTTAAAAATCCTTTCAATCATATCCTGCAAAAAGATATCAGATTAATTTTCAATCTGCTTCTCACGTATCAGATTTAAGTAACAGATGAAAAGAGGTGTTTTTAAAAACTGAATTAAAAATAAGCTCTTTTTGATTTTTTAGCTTGTTATTTAATTGAATCTGACTCTCTCTGAATTGATAATTACTTACACAGCTGTTCCACTGCGAGCATGGCACAGACAGTTCATGAGACCCTCTAAGTTACTGTGAAACAACAATCAGTCTCTGTAAATACAACCTTCGCCCATTGTAAACTGCTGCCATATATTTTGTTATAATTTAAATGACATGATTTATTTTCATCCATGGCTATTTTAGTCACCATATCCTAAATAGTCATCAGGGCCAAAAAAAAAAAAAAAGATAACATTATAGCTGCAAGAGATGCCATGACATAAAAGGAACAAGGCTTAATTAAGAAAGGGGCCAATCTGATTACCATCTCAGCTTCACCATGGACCACTTGGGTTAACACAGTTAAGGCACACTTTCAAGTTTTATTTCTTTGTCAAAAATACAAAACACACACCTGCTGTGTAAACCACAGTGCATAATGCCTGAGAGAAAAATTCTGCTGCTAACATCTAGGTGGGAGAATAACACAGTGGTTTAGAAATGTTAACTACTTTGTCAAATCCCAACTCTACCACTTATTTAGCAGCATGACCATGGATCAGTTATTTAATCTAAGTCTCAGTTTAATTTTAAATATAAACTAGAACTATTAATGAGTTTTACAAGCTATTACTATAAAACACTAAGTAGAATATTTGGCCCACGATAAACACAAGAGATGTTTGCTATTATTATACAATCTTAATTAAGCATTGAAGGCATTAAAATAATGCATTGATATTAGCTATCCTCTCATAAACTCTATTGGCAAAAGGTAATTTTGTACATTCTCAGGGACCAACATACAATTAATCACGCTCTTCCAACTATTTTTTTGCATATTTTGTATGACAACTGATCAAACCACTTCTTAAGACAGAAGTTAATGTAACATAACACAGGGGAGAAATATTATTCTTTAAAGATCCAGAAGATATTAAACAATGACTTACTATTGGAAGCGAAAAAAAAAAGAGTCCTAAGATGAGCTCAGGGAGGACAGAAACCTCCCATGGAGAAGAAGGGCAAGAGCTCGCTTGATCTTGATTTTCAGTATGAATAAAGACTCTGAAAGCACAGCTTCACATCCTTCTGACCTTTGGGGTTTTAAGCAGGAAGTGTCAGAAAAGTTAACACAGGGATAACTGGCTTGCAGTGGCTAAGCATTCACAGCAACGCCGCTTTGGCTCTTCTTTGTCAGCTCTTCCTATCACTGAGAGGCAGGATTCACCAAGTGTTGGATTGTTCACTCACTCATATGGAACATGAGTTGGGCTTAGACTGCTATGACATAGGTAAATTTTACTCTACTAATGATGTGCTGTTGCCATGGTAACCCTGCTCTGTAGGAGAGGAACCACAGGTTCAGACATCTGACATATGCGCTTGGCTGAAGAGCCAACAGGGGGAAGCCATCATCTGTAGGATTATGATCACTTCTAGGTCAGAATCCGACCAGAGGTCAATTGATATGGCTGCACCCTGGGAGCCTCAGTCATCCTAAGCAAGCCGGTCTCCACAACCAGCATCCCTCGGGGCACAGTGTGCCACACCACACGTTGGGACTGGGGTCTGGTGTGGACAGCCCTTCACCGTGGGACACACGGAATGGCCAGAATGGTGGCCACTCCCTGGCCCATCAACACCACGCATTCATGGGCAACTTGGTGCTAAACCATCTGTAGCTGACCTGCTTCTAGGTCAGGGTTTCATACCTAGGACAGCAGCTCCCTCATGGTGATCTATTTAAAGTCAGCCCTTGACACAAGGTTTTGTAAAAATAAAAAGAAGTGGAAAAAAACACTTTTAACTATACAAGTATACTGTATTTATACAAATATAAGAAAGAAAAACAGAAGAAAATTATATAAATATAAAACAGGAATATATTCCAAGACAAGTGGAGATTTGTGTTTTTTTAAATAAAGACGTTTTAAAAAAACTTCAGGAACAAAGAATGGAAAACAAAACCTGGATAAACCTTTAAAACAGGATAGGAGAAAGCAAAAATTTAAATGATGAAAAATGAGGCAGTGATATGGAGCTTCACATCCTTCTTGAGAGCTCTTGAATGCAGAAGTCAACAAAAAGAAAAGGAAAGGAATGAAAACAACACAGGGGCATTTTGTAAAAACCCACAGCTAGCATCTTTCTTAGGGTGACACACTGAATGCCTTCTCTCTAAAACCAGAAACAAAGCACAGCGAAGTTCAAAGTTACCAATCCTGTTCAACATCGTGCCAGAAGTCCTAGTCAGTGCAATAACGGAAGAAAAACAAAAGCTGAACAAACAAGAGAGGAAGAAAGAAAACTCTCTTAATGGACAATCTGACTGTAGAGAAAATCACAAGGAAAATAACAAAAAACTGCTATAACTAAAAAGTAAATTTACCAAGGTCTTGAATACAGTAACAGTAAACAAAAATCAACTGTGTTTCTATATACTAGCAATAAACAATGGAAACCCAAAGTTTTAAATCAGTACCATTTACAACAACTCCAAAGGACAGGGTGGGGGATGGGGGGTGGAGGTTAAGAGTGTTCAACTCTAACAAAAATGGAGATATACTCAATACTGTTAAAAAGTCATTTCTCTAAAAAGTGATCTATAAATTAAACATCAGTTCAGTGCAGTCGCTCAGTCGTGTCCAACTCTTTGCAACCCCATGAATCGCAGCACACCAGGCCTCCCTGTTCATCACCAATTCCTGGAGTTTACCCAAACTCATGCCCATTGAGTCGGTGATGCCATCCAGCCATCTCATCCTCTGTCGTCCCCTTCTCCTCCCACCCTCAATCGTTCCCAGCATCAAGGTCTTTTCCAATGAGTCAACTCTTCACATGAGGTGGCCAGAGTACTGGAGTTTCAGCTTCAGCATCAGTCCTTCCAGTGAACACCCAGGACTGATCTCCTTGCAGTCTAAGGGACTCTCAAGAGTCTTCTCCAACACCACAGTTCAAAAGCATCAACTCTTCGGCACTTGGCTTTCTTCACAGTCCAACTCTCACATCCATACATGACCACTGGAAAAACCATAGCCTTGACTAGACGGACCTTTGTTGGTAAAGTAATGTCTCTGCTTTTTAATATTCTGTCTAGGTTGGTCATAACTTTCCTTCCAAGGAGTAATCGCCTTTAATTTCATGGCTGCAGTCACCATCTGCAGTTCTCAATAAAAATTCCAGAGGGTTTTTTGCAGATATTTTCTTAAAAAGGTTTTCATTAAAAGGTAAAGAAACTAGAATCCCCAAAACAATTATTAAAAGGAACAAAGTTAGCAGATTAACAATACTTGATTTTAAGACTTACAACAAAGCTATAGTAATTATGGCAGCATGATACCAGCATAAAGACAGACAAATAGATCAATGAAAGCAAAAGAGAGTCCAGAAAGAGACACACAAATACGTCAAATGATTTTTGACAAAGGAGTTAAGGCAATTCAATAACAAAAGGATGTTATCAATAATCACACTGAAACAAATGAAACATCCATAGCAGAAAAAATATAAGAACGTGGACCTATACCTCATATCCTACATAAAATTAATTCAAAATGGATATAGGACTTGAATGTAAAACACAAAACACTTAGAAGAAACACTTAGAAACACTATAAAACACTTAGAAGAAAAAAAAAGAGGAAAATTTTTGTGACACTGCATTATGCTACAAATTCTTAGATCCAAAATCCAGAAGCAGTATTAATAAAAGAAAAAAACAATAAATCAAACTTCATCAGATTTTATAGCTTTTACTTTGCAAAAGATACTATTAGAAACTGAAAAGGAAAGCTATAGACTAGGAGAAAATAACTGCAAATTACGTTATCTGGCAGAGGACTTAAAAATTCACAAAAGTCAACAGAAAGAAACCAAACACCCTCTACAAATTGTTAACACCCAAAAACCAAAAACAAAACAAAAACCCATGCATTTTGATATGCTGGGATTTACACGTATAATTGCCCTTTATATTTATATTACTATGATTCTCTGTCATAATGTAGAAGTACAGTTACATAAAAGATCTGAACAGACACTTCACCAAAGAAGCTCTATGGATGAGAAGTAAGTACATGAAAAGATGGTCATAATTTGTTACTAGGGACATGTAAATTAAAAACACAAGACACCATTACAAACCTAATTGGATAGCTTTAATACAAACTGATGGTATCAAATGCTGACAAAGATTTGGAACTACTGGAACTCTCATATAATGTTGGTAAAACCGCAAACTAATACCAAACCCTCGACAAATAATTCCAGAAAATAAAAGAGGAAAGGGGCACTCACTTTGTGAGGTCAATATTAACCAGATGCCAAAAAAGACATCACAGGAAAACTACAGACCAATATCCCGCATGAACACAGACCTTTACCAAAATATTAGTAAAGCAAATACAGCAATATACAACCAGGATTACATACCAAAACCAAGTTAAATTTATCCCAAAAATACAAAGATGGTTGAAAATCTGAAAATCAATTATGTAAAACAACATATTAATAGAAAAAGGGGCAAAATCTGTATGATCATCTTAATCTCCATCAAGAGTAACTTGGAGTTTCCCAGGTGGTGCTAGTGGTAAAGAGCCCGCCTGCCAATGCAGGAGACGTAAGAGATGCTGGTTTGATTCCAGGGTCGGGAAGATCCCCTAGAGGAGGGATGGCAATGCACTCCAGTATTCTTGCCTGAAGAATACCACGGACAAAGGAGGCTGGTAGGCTATGGTGCATAGGGTCACGAAGAGTCAGACACGACTGAAGCGACTTAGCATGCACACACATGCAGAGGTTATTAAGGAGCTTTGTGATACTGCTATTATTTTACATTTTTCCCAAAGAGTTCATGTTGCTTACTAATTGCTATTCAACAAATGCTGAGCACTTTCTGCATACAAGGCATTCTGCTAGGCCCTAATACCAACACACAAAAACAAATAAGCATGTGATTCAGTAATAATAAGTATGGGACTTCCCTGATGGTCCAGAAGCTAAGACTCTAAGTCCTCAACTAAGGGCCCCTGGTATAACCCCTGGTCTGGGAACTAGATCCCACAACCAAGAGTTTGCATGCTACAACTAAGACCCAGCAGAGTCAAATAAATAAATACTTTTAAAAATTATAATAAGTCTTATACATAAGATGCACAATTAACAGAATAACCAACTCTGATCAAAGACTCGGAAGGAAAAAAAGGTGTCATTCCTATCCTCAAGTCACAGAAGCATATTTGAAATCGGCAATTAAATCACATTGTGGTAGGAAATATGCATGGAAATACTTTTATAGGAATATCATATACATACTTTCTATTGCCTGATTTACCTTTACAAAAATTATCACTTTAAAAACTCTAGGTATAACAATTTATGCCATACATTACTGAAAAATATCCTTTGAGTAATATATCCTGTACCTTATGGGGAGCAAGAATCCTCTGCCTGAATTTTTCAATTGTTTCTTGACCCATCGAAGACCAAGCACTGGCAAAAGCTTCTGCTTTGTCTCGCCCAAGATGAATGCTCTCTAACTGCTGCTGCAAAGCGGCTGGCTTCACGTTGTGATACACTGCCTAGTAAAGAGGAAAAAGCTACATATATCCCTAATGTTCACGCAGAGATCTTGAGCTATAATTAAATACAACATTACTTCAAATGATTTAAATTTTAAAAATTTTATATTTCTATTGCAAAAGTTTTTATTATTTTACAAATAACAATATACACAACCAAGGGTGGAAAATTCAGAATTAAAGGGCCCAAATTATTCACGCTAAACTTCATTTTTGCCTGTGGTTTAAGTAATACTAAATCTACTTATCAGAAAAAACTTCTTTGCTCCAGTTATGTAAATGGTATCCTAGTTAAATTTTAATTTCCTTATTTCACTTAATTATTTCAAATAAGTACACAGGGGTTTTGTTTCCCAACTAACACAATTTTTCCAAGAAACACTTTCTCAAAGCCATCTTCATCTACCAACTTCCTAGGTAAATAAAATAATAAAAAATTGAAAACTTTTTTCACAGCAATACCTGTTCTATTTTTTACATTATGATGAAACAATTTTCTCATAAACTCCATGCTGTTCTGTCCTGTCTGGTTATCCTTTTCTTCTATGGAAGGTCCACCAAGAACATAGTCATCTTTATGATCTGAAATCTGTATAAGTCTGCATGTAGTAGAGCCTAGCATTTTGTCCTCAACAGTATCTGTTCACTAGAATGCTCAAAAGCTGCAGTACTGTTTAAATTTTTATTTCACAAGTATTCTACTTAATCAAACAACAGGAATTTATTAAGAATCTACTTTTAGATTCTTAATAGATTTAGCCTAGCAATGTGCTACAATGCACCAAAACTGTGATCCTAGCCCCCTACAAATTCAAAACCTAGTGAAGGAGATATAACGGACATACATGAAATAATGAAAAGACTAACAATGGGCTCAACCATGATGAGCCAAGCATAAAAGGAATCAAACTAAGAGGAGGACTGCGAGTATAAGGGTCCAGGCTGCAGTGGGAGGAGATGTGATCTGAAGGGAACTTAAACAATGAACTGAATTTAGATGTAAAGAAGGGATGGAGAAGGGCAGCTCAGTAGGAAGAAATACTATAACAAAATGTCCTTTGACAACTATTTCTTTTCTAAATGTTTTATTTATCATCCTAGTCAAATAAATTCTCAAAATCAATTACTAAATTTCTTGACTAAAATGTGTGCAGTTTTCCAAATTACTATACCAAGTAACAATAAATTTAAATCTTTTTCAACTGTCTCAAGTCAGTGAAGTCTTGATTCATAATGTCAAATATTAATACTTTACTCATGCTATTCAACACCAAGACAGTGTTGTAGAATGCAATACCATGAGAAAAAAACACACATGCAAATACTTTTTACCACATCAAAATTTTTGATTAAACATATTCACAGCTTTTACTTATACACTTTAGAAAAATAAGTTGAAATGCTATAGATGTCACAGCAACGCAAACAAGTAGTAAATAAAAATCATGGTTAGGCCGTTTGGGGGCAATAAAAATACCTGTTCTAAAATGAATGATATTGTTTCAAGAACTAGGTGAAGATCTTGCTTCTCTAGAGAAAAACGCAACTTGAAGTTTTTCTTCCTCTTCTTCACTGAAACTACTTTCAGCCTACAACACAAAAAGCAACCTATTAGCATACATTCAGGTATTCAAAATTCAGATACTGAACAGAGGATTCATTTATTCGTATGAAAATGAGAACTTGAAAAAAAAAAAGTAAATCCATCATCAAAACAAACTGATGTGTCTATAAATTTCAATATCTTAAAATCACAGAACAGTTCATTATTTGGATCTTGCCAAAGTTCTCTTTAAATCTTAAGTTCTATGATTTATAGGAGGTGTAAAATAATAACATGAAAAACAGACATTTAGAAAACACAATACTACAAAGTAAAGCCCTAAAATGTTAAGAATTTACTGTTGTTCAGTGGCTAAGTCATGTCCAACTCTGACACCACGTGGACTGCAGCATACCAAGCTTCTCTGACCTTCACCATTTCCCAGAGTTTGCTCAAACTCATGTCCACTGAGTCAATAATGCCATCCAACCATCTCATCCTTTGTCACCCACTTCTCCTCCTGCCTTCAGTATTTCCCAGCAACAGGGTCTTCCCCAGTGACTCAGCTCTTCACATCAGGTGGCCAAAGTATTGAAGTTTCAGCTTCAGCATCAGTCCTTCCAATCAACATTCAGGACTAATTTCCTTTAGGATGGACTGTTTTGATCTCCTTGATATCCAAAGGACTCTCAAGAGTCTTCTCCAGTACCACACTTCGAAAGCATCGATTTTTCGGTGCTCAGCCTTCTTTATGGTCCAACTCTCACATCTGTACATGACTACTAGACTACTGGAAAACAATAGCTTTGACTAGATGGACTTTTGTCAGCAAAGTGATGACTGCTTTTAATCTGCTATCTAAGTTGGTCATAGCTTTTCTTCCAAGGAGCAAAAGTCTTTTAATTTCATGGCTGCAGTCACCATCTGCAGTGATTTTGGAGCCCAAGAAAACAAAATCTGTCACTATTCTCATTTTTTCCCCATCTATTTGCTGTGAAGTGATGGGACTGGATGCCATGATCTCAGTTTTTTGAATGCTGAGTTTTAAGCCAGCTTTTTCACTCTCCTCTTTCACCTTCATCACTCACTTGTAACACTATAAATCAACTATACTCCAGTTCAGTTCAGTTGCTCAGTATCTCCCACTCTTCCCGACCCCATGAATTGCAGCACGCCAGGCCTCCCTGTTCATCACCATCTCCCGGAGTTCACTCATACTCACGTCCATCGAGTCCGTGATGCTGTCCAGCCATCTCATCCTCTGTCGTCCCCTTCTCCTCTTGCCCCCAATCCTTCCCAGTATCAGAGTCTTTTCCAATGAGTCAACTCTTCGCATGAGGTGGCCAAAGTACTGGAGTTACAGCTTTAGCATCATTCCTTCCAAAGAAATCCCAGGGCTGATCTCCTTTAGAATGGACTGGTTGGATCTCCTTGCAGTCCAAGGGACTCTCAAGAGTCTTCTCCAACACCACGGTTCAAAAGCATCAATTCTTCGGTGCTCAGCCTTCTTCACAGTCCAACTCTCACATCCATACATGACCACAGGAAAAATCATAGCCTTGACTAGACGGATCTTAGTCAGCAAAGTAATGTCTCTGCTTTTGAATATACTATCTAGGTTGGTCATAACTTTTCTTCCAAGGAGTAAGCATCTTTTAATTTCATGGCTGCAATCACCATCTGCAGTGATTTTTGGAGCCCAAAAAAATAAAGCCTGACACTGTTTCCACTGTTTCTCTATCTATTTCCCATGAAGTGATGGGACCGGATGCCATGATCTTTGTTTTCTGAATGTTGAGCTTTAAATCAACTTTTTCGCTTTCCTCTTTCACTTTCATCAAGAGGCTCTTTAGTTCCTCTTCACCTTCTGCCATAAGACTGGTATCATCTGCATATCTGAGGTTATTGATATTTCTCCTGGCAATCTTGATTCCAGCTTGTGCTTTTTCTAGTCCAGCATTTCTCATGATGTACTCTGCATATAAGTTAAATAAACAGGGTGACAGTATACAGCCTTGACGTACTCCTTTTCCTATTTGGAACCAGTCTGTTGTTCCATGTCCAGTTCTCACTGTTGCTTCCTGACCTGCATACAGATTTCTCAAGAGGCAGGTTAGGTGGTCTGGTATTCCCATGTCTTTCAGAATGTTCCAGTTTATTGTGATCCACATAGTCAAAGGCTTTGGCATAGTCAATAAAGCAGAAATAGATGTTTTTCTGGAACTCTCTTGCTTTTTCCATGATCCAGGGGATGTTGGCAATTTGATCTCTGGTTCCTCTGCCTTTTCTAAAACCAGCTTGAACATCAGGGAGTTCACGGTTCACGTATTGCTGAAGCCTGGCTTGCAGAATTTTGAGAATTACCTTACTAGCATGTGAGATGAGTGCAACTGTGCGGTAGTTTGAGCATTCTTTGGCATTGCCTTTCTTTGGAATTAGAATGAAAACTGACCTTTTCCAGTCCTGTGGCCACTGCTGAGTTTTCCAAATTTGCTGGCATACTGAATGCAGCACTCTCACAGCATCATCTTTCAGGATTTGAAACAGCTCCACTGGAATTCCATCACCTCCACTAGCTTTGTTCATAGTGATGCTTTCTAAGGCCCACTTGACTTCACATTCCGAGATGTCTGGCTCTAGATTAGCGATCACATCATCATGGTTATCTGGGTCGGGAAGATCTTTTTGTACAGTTCTTCCGTGTATTCTTGCCACCTCTTCTTAATATTTTCTGCTTCTGTTAGGTCCATACCATTTCTGTCCTTTATCGAGCCCATCTCTGCATGAAATGTTCCCTTGGTATCTCTAATTTTCTTGAAGAGATCTCTAGTCTTTCCCATTCTGTTCTTTTCCTCTATTTCTTTGCATTGATCGCTGAAGAAGGCTTTCTTATCTCTTCTTGCTCTTCTTTGGAACTCTGCATTCAGATGCTTATATCTTTCCTTTTCTCCTTTGCTTTTCGCCTCTCTTCTTTTCACAGCTATTTGTAAGGCCTCCCCAGACAGCCATTTTGCTTTTTTGCATTTCTTTTCCATGGAGATGGTCTTGATCCCTGTCTCCTGTACAATGTCACGAACCTCCGCCCATAGTTCATCAGGTACTCTATCTATCAGATCTAGGCCCTTAAATCTATTTCTCACTTCCACTGTAAAATCATAAGGGATTTGATTTAGGTCATACCTGAATGGTCTAACGGTTTTCCCTACTTTCTTCAATTTGAGTCTGAATTTGGTAATAAGGAGTTCATGATCTGAGCCAAAGTCAGCTCCTGGTCTTGTTTTCGTCAACTGTATAGAGCTTCTCCATCTTTGGCTGCAAAAATATAATCAATCTACTCCAATATAAAATAAAATCTTTTAAAAAATAAATAAAACATTGTGGGGGAGAGTACCTTCTCTGAAATAATACTAACCAATTATAATGGGTCCCAGCAACTTTTCTAAGAACCCAAGAAAAATCTTCATTTAAGAGAATAGCATTTTAAGATAGAAAATACCTGGGAGTTCCTTTCCCTTGTTAGCTCTTTCTTTTCTTCCCTGAATACACCCCAAAACCTCTCCTAATATATGACCTTACCCAGCATTAAGCCCCTGTCAGCATTTATAAGAGGCAGGATTAAAAAGATAAAATCCATTAACCTTAAGAACCTTTATCTACATCCTCCATTACCTAGCACCAAGATTCCCATCAGATAGAGAAGTGGCAACTAGTTTGAGCCTTAGTATTATTTTGTTAAAAGTCAATGGATTAAGGGATGCAGCAAAAGCAGTTCTTAGATAGAAGTTCACAGTGATATAGGCCTTCTTTAAGAAACAAGAAAACTTTCAAATAAACAACCTAACCCACCACCTAACAGAATTAGAACAAGAACAAAATGTAAAGTCAGCAGAAGAAAGGAGCTAATAAAGATCAGAGAGAAAATAAATAAGAAATTTTTTAAAAATAGAAAAAAAAAATCAATAAAACCAAGAGTTGATTCTTTGAAAGGGTAAACAAGATTTACAAACCTCTGGCCAGGCTCACCAAGAACAGAGAGAAGACCCAAACAACATAAGAAATCAAAGAGAGAAATCACAGCCGTTACCACAGAAATACTAACAAGTAAAACAAACAAATAGGACAGGGTAGCCTGGCATGCTGCAGTCCATGGGGTCGCAGAGTTGGACATGACTTAACAACTGAACAACAGAACACATTTACTGAGTATTTTCTATGCACTACACAGATGGTTCGTGTCCTCCAGTGTACTATACTCTAGTTAGAAAGACCTTACAAACAAACGATTCCACTAATTTCCATTTTAATGAGTTCTGCAAAAGTATGGGTTACTACAAGAGTACACATAAATCAAAAAATCTTTGATAATTTTAATATTTTCTAAAACTTACACATTACACACATTACTTTCATAAGCATATGTAAAAAACAGTAGTGAGGCGTCTGAGTACAACCTCATGGCTAGTCTTTCTTCCATTTCCAAAATAATCTCCTTGATCCAAAGACTGTTTTTTCACACATGAAAAAATGTACACTATTAGAACTGTTTTCAAATAAAAATACTTTATCCCCACATACCAAAAACAATTTTCCCAGTTGCTGCCTCTCCCTAACAGCAACATGGATAAGTTTCAGAAGTATCATGAGTCCCTGCCTTGACGGCTTAGGATTTACAACTGCATTCTTGTAGTGAAGCAGCAGTGAGGTGAAGCTTAGAACTCTTAGAAGTGCAGCTCAGAACTGTCACATTTTTGGTTTGGGAAGGACAGTCACTGGAACTCCAGTCTTGACTATTTTCTGACTAAGAAAAGCATGAACCCAATTTGGCTAAAATGTCAGTCACTTACCTCAAGACCCACAATGTTTTGATTTTAAAGTTTCAGAGTTTCTGTGAATACCACATACCTTCTTGAAATAATGACCTACAGTACCAGAGTTTTATCAATATAAGGAACAGAATAACAGTATTACTCACATATAATCACTGAACCACATGTTGCATTAAATTCAGTGGATATGTACAATCTAACTTCCAAGTGTGTCGAATTGATTCCTTTTAGCATACACCAAATGAGGTGTTTTTGACAAAATAAAGATAGTGACTGGGCACACAGAAAAATAAATTTCAGTGTCCTCAATATGTACAAGAAAAGGAGATTTTTTTAAAAGAGAGCAAAAAAGGGACATTCTCAAGATCTTCAGGAGCGTTATATTAATAAAGTGGTTTTGGAGTTAAGGAGAACAAGGGAACATTTATCTCCCCCAACCACCACTACATGAGATATACACCCTTAAAATAAGATGGAGTTTAAAATATGTGAACAGAACAACAAATGCAGAATACAGCTACAAAACAAAGTTCCAAACACATATTCAACATCTTGATCTAACAACAACCCTGGGCAGATAAATATTAAATCTAAGTCATGGTATTTGCTTCTAAACAGCAGCAGGTTACCTTCTTCCTCTATACCAAAAGTAACCCACACATATCTGGGCATTGAAAAAGTTAAAGAGATATATTCATTTTTATCCTCTCAATGGGAGAAAAATTTAAGGCCCAAGTTTATAAAATCAGAGATCAAGGGTCCAAGAAACTTAAATTTTTAATGAAAAGTGGATGTTAATTTTCTATATATTTAAAATGCATACACCAAAAACAGAGAACATAGAACTTCCCTGTAGCTTATACGGTAAGGAATCTGCTTGCAGTGCAAGAGACCTGGGTTGGGAAGATCCTCTGGAGAAGGAAATGGCAACCCACTCCAGTATTCTTGCCTGGAGAATCCCATGAACAGAGGAGCCTGTTGGGCTACAGTTGGTGGGGTTGCAAAGAGTTGGACACAACTGAGAAACTAAGCACAGCACACATAAACATACACACACACACACACACACACACACACACACACACACGGTAAAAAGGGAAACCAATACTTTAAAAGAATAAGCACTATATGGACTGACAAGGAAAGATTTCTGGTAAAAGTGGTAAGTGGAAAAGGTAAACAGTAGGGCAATACACACAGTACAATACCACTTATGAAAACATTTATTTACAAACCAAACAGTTCTATGTGTATATGCATGCACATACGTGGGCACATCTGTATTTATTAATACTTGAAAAAGACCCGGAAAGATGAAAATCAAATCGACAACAAAGACAGCTTCGAGCGAGGTGTGATGGTTTTCTCACATCTGCAGATTCTTTAACACACCTCCATTCAAAAGATGGGAGCCTAAGTTCCTCTTCCTTGAATATGAGTCAGACTAACTGACTGACTTTTAAGAAGAAGAACATAGTGAAAATGAAGTTATGTGATATTCAAGGTTAGGTCATAACCAGCACCACTCTCTCCTGGACCACTCATTCTAGAAGAAGCCAACCTCCACCCATGTCAGGAGCAAAGGCCCACGTGACAAGGAACTACAGCTGCCACCAGTTAGCCATAGTAGAAGGGAATCCTCCAAGCCCAGTCAACACTTCAGGTAACAACTGCCTCCACCAGAAGCTGGTAGCAATTTCATGAGAACCCCAAGTCAGAGACACCCGGCCAAGCCACTGCTAAATTCTTTTCTTAGAGGAGGTGTGAGAGACAATAAATGATTATTGTTGTTTTAAGCTGCTAAATTTGGGGGAAATTTGCAATTCAGCAATAGATAACTAACACAGGAAAGAACTAAGGTGGAGAAAGAAGCAAGAGTTATCCAAGGGGCCATTTCAGTTCATCCACACTTTTTAGATGTCTTAAACACTTATAAACTGTGAAATAGTTTATGTTATTAAAACATAAATGTTATTAAAACAATTTAAGCACTTTATTTTGAACTTCAAAGGCACAAAAGGGCAAATCAAAATATTCATTCTTTCAACATTTCTTTTTCTTTTTTTTGAAGAATTCATTTTCTTAACATGCATGATGAGTGAACTAATCTCAGTTCCACACATAGTTAAAATCAGGTCATAGTCCTCAGAAAGTTATAGAGAATTTCTACTCTATGAAGGCAGAATATTATCGAAATAATTATAAAGGCAATTGCTTCCCTGGTGGCTCAGCAGGTAAAAAACCCACCTACAAGGAGGGAGACCTGGGTTCAGTCCCTGGGTTGGGAAGATCTCCTGGAGAAGGGACGGCTACCCACTCCAGTATTCTGACCTGGAGAATTCCATGGGGTGGCAAAGAGTGAAACACGACTGAGCGACTTTCACTTTCATTTTCAACTCAGAGAGTGACTTTAGAGAGAAGAGAGGCTTTTGGTCCAAAATCCAAGCTCTGACTTTCAAACACAGGCATACACACACACCACCACCAAGGAAGAACATGTGGTACTAGCAGTCTGCATACGCCATAATTTAAAGGGTACAAACCTGATAAACTAAGTTGTAAGACGTCCTCCAGCTTATATTAAGCATAAAATAAATGCATTTTCAGAGATAAGCTACCCTTTTTCTTTTTTTGTTCAGAGATGGGGTGAATTCTTCTTTGTTCAGGACTGTGCTGCACAGTTTTAACACATTTAACGTCCCAGGGCATTAAATGCCAGCAGAACCCTAAACACACTGTAACAACAAAAATCCTCACGCATTTCTATATGCTGGGGTTTACACCTCTGTTTGTCCTTTGTGTTAATACAAAAGACCTCTCTGTCATAACGGGGAAATATGGTGGTACCCACAAGTTAATCTATCAGATAACTTCTAAAGTTTCCAAAGCAATATTTCTGAAATGTATGGCACCCATTCTAGACTTTTGTAAACAAAGTATATTGGATTACACTGTGTGTTAGTTGCTCAGTCGTGTCCAACTCTTTGCGACCCCACAGACTAGCCCACCAGTCTCCTCTGTCCACGGGATTCTCCAGGCAAGAATACTGGAGTAGATTGCCATAACCCTCTCCAGAGGATCTTCCCGACCCGGGGATCAAACCCCGGTCTCCTGCACTGCAGGCAGATTCTTTACCATTTGAGCTACAGGGAATTCTTATGTTTTTGAAACAGTTTTAAGGAAAAATATACCAAGACATAGGAAAAAAAAAACTTACAGTTACCAAATGGGGATGTGGAGGGAGATAAATTAGGATTTCGGGATTAACATACACAATACTATATATAAAACAGATAAACAAGGACCTACTGCATAGCACAAAGAACTATACTCAACATCTTATAATAACCTATAATGAAAAATAATCTGAAAAAGAATACATATATATATCAATAACTTTGCCTTACACTTGAAATATAACATTGTAAATTAACTATATTTTTAATTTAAAAAAGGACATATCAATAGTCCTTAACTTTTTTTTTTCTCCATTGCCAATCAACTTAGGTATAAGTAGGTGTAAGTTTCATTGTGATGTTCCAAATACACCAAACTCCAGAGGCTACAGGTTTTATTTCTCTGAGTGAACAGTTATATTTCAAAGATTCATTTGGATTAGCTTCTTGTAATGAATCAAGTATCTCTTATGTCTGATTTTCATAATTCTTCTAGAACCTGATAAAGAAGTTACCTAAGATTGGTGACCAAGTAGTGAATTACTAATTATCAATACTTTCAAGATAACCACACCCTTGAAATAAAAGTGGAAGAAAGTCTTGCTGGTTGACAGCAAGACTGCAGAATTATTTTTAAGAGGAAGAATGAAATCGTGATATCAGAATTTTCCCAAAGCATGTTCCACAGAGTCTTAATCCCAAAATAAATACCATGATAAAACAATTCCATGGTCAAATACATATGGGAAAAAAATACATATGGAAAATTCTGCACACAATAGTCACCTTTAAATATTTACTATTAAAGAAACTAAAGACTTATATATCTAAAACTATAAAACACTGATGAAAGAAATCAAAGAGGACACTAATAGATGGAGAAACATACCATGCTCATGGGTTGGAAGAGTAAATATAGTGAAAATGAGTATACTACCTAAAGCAATCTCCAGATTCAATGCAATTCCCATCAAGCTAGCAGCAGTATTTTTCACAGAACTAGATCAAATAATCTCAAGATTTGTATGGAAATACAAAAAAAACCTCAAATAGCCAAAGCAATCTTGAGAAAAAGAATGGAACTGGAGGAATCGACTTGCCTGACTTCAGGCTCTACTACAAAGCCACAGTCATTAAGACAGTATGGTACTGGCACAAAGACAGAAATATAGATCAATGGAACAAAATCGAAAGCCCTGAGATAAACCCACACACCTATGGACACCTTATCTTCGACAAAGGAGGCAAGAATATACAATGGAGTAAAGACAGTCTCTTTAACAGGTGGTGCTGGGAAAACTGGTCAACCACTTGTAAAAGAATGAAACTAGACCTCTTTCTAACACCATACACAAAAATAAACTCAAAATGGATTAAAGATCTAAATGTAAGACCAGAAACTATAAAACTCCTAGAGGAGAACATAGGCAAAACACTCTCCGACATAAATCACAGCAGGATCCTCTATGATCCAACTCCCAGTATAATGGAAATAAAAGCAAAAATAAACAAATGGGATCTAATTAAAATTAAAAGCTTCTGCACAACAAAGGAAACTATAAGCAAGGTGAAAAGACAGCCTTCTGAATGGGAGAAAACAATAGCAAATGAAACAACTGACAAACAACTAATCTCAAAGATATATAAGCAACTTATACAGCTCAACTCCAGAAAAATAAATGATCCAATAAAAAAATGGGCCAAAGAACTAAATAGGCATTTCTCCAAAGAAGACATACGGATGGCTAACAAACACATGAAAAGATGTTCAACATCACTCATTATCAGAGAAATGCAAATCAAGACCACAATGAGGTACCATTTCACACCCGTCAGAATGGCTGCGATCCAAAAGTCTACAAGCAATAAATGCTGGAGAGGATGTGGAGAAAAGGGAACCCTCTTACACTGCTGGTGGGAATGCAAACTAGTACAGCCATTATGGAAAACAGTGTGGAGATTCCTTAAAAATTGCAAATAGAACTGCCTTATGACCCAGCAATCCCACTGCTGGGCATACACACTGAGGAAACCAGAAGTGAAAGAGACACATGTACTCCAATGTTCATTGCAGCGCTGTTTATAATAGCCAGGACATGGAAGCAACCTAGATGTCCATCAGCAGATGAATGGATAAGAAAGCTGTGGTACATATACACAATGGAGTACTACTCAGCCCTTAAAAAGAATAAATTTGACTCAGTTCTAATGAGATGGATGAAATTGGAACCGATTATACAGAGTGAAGCCAGAAAGAAAAACACCAATACAGTATACTGACACATATATATGGAATTTAGAAGATAGTAATGATGACCCTATATGTGAGACAACAAAAGAGACACAGAGGTATAGAACGGACTTTTGGACTCTGAGGGAGAGGGAAAGGGTGGGATGGTTTGGGAGAATGGCACTGAAACATGTATACTTTCTTGTAAGAAACAAAGCGCCAGTCTATGTTCAATGCAGGATGCAGGATGCATGGGGCTGGTGCACAGGATGATTCAGGTAGATGATGTGGGGTGGGAGGTGGGAGGGGGCTTCGGCATTGGGAGATTGTGTTCACCTGTGGCTGATTCATGTCAATGTGTGGCAAAACAAGTACAGTATTGTAATTTTAAAAATAAATAAATAAAAATTTTTTAAAAATAAATATTTACTATTAATGCTACCATAAAATATACTCTGATAAGTTCCATAATATTAAAAAAAATTATTTTGAATGAAAACTGAACTTCCCAAACTTTTGACCACAGGATGTTCATCAAATTTACAGGAGAACAATACCTTGCAAAAAGTTATTCAAGTGGAAACCTGGATTTGCAGGAGAATCATAAGCACAAATTATAAGCGATAATATTGCAAACATACAAACCTTCAGGTGAAGTTTTTGAAGAATTCGGGTGAGCAGTCGTGGAAATCTTCCTATATCTATTTCATTTATCAGGGACACTGCTTTTTTCATGCTAAAGAAATTCATAAAACAACGTTTTAAAATATGTTTTCCCTAAGTGGTACTGTCATTGCTCTAAGTACAGTTGACTGTAAGTTTTCAACAACTGATTGCTATAAAGCTAAGTCTGAGTGAAATAAAGAAAAACAGATGATGGCTAGCAAGAAGACAGAACATTTCCAAAAGATACCCCATAAGTACCTCTGTTGAAAAGGTCTATTTGGCAAATTTTCTCTTTCTTCTGGGCCAGGCAAACTACTTGGGAAAACTTGCACTCTGTGGGGGACAGTATCAATTTAGGAGTGGGAGTTTATGTATCCATGTAACTCAAAACAGAACTCTGAAAAGAGTGGGGGAGGGAAGTGGAAGTTACACCAAAAAAAAAGACTGAGGTTTTGCAGATAAGGGAATTAAAAAAAAAAAAAACATTAACATACAGTATCATTCGGGGTCACTAAGTGCACAGTTGTCTTAAAACCCCCTTAAACTGTAACCAACTTTAAATTATGTGATAAGAACAATTCTACTGTACCTCGCTGGATATGGTTTACTGATGTGGTGTGTTACCCAGGACACTGGTGTGAGAAATTGGCTGTCAGAACACAATCAAAGAAGGAAAAACTTCAAAATGACAACTCTCTTCCAAAAGATTCCTGTGCCATCACAAGATGGGCTTCCCGGTCTCAGACCGTAAAGAATCTGCCTGCAATGCAGGAGACCCAGGTTTGACCCTTGGGTTGGGAAGATCCCAAGAGAAGGGAATGGCAACCCACTCCAGTATTCCTGCCTGGAGAATTCCATGGACGGAGGAGGCTGGTGGGCTACAGTCCATGGGGTGCAGAGTCGAACACGACTGAGCAACTAACACTATGCACAAAGAAGTTATTCTCCAGACTCAGGGATACTTCTGCACTTTTCTGCATCCACACACCACGTTCACTATTATTTATCTTTCATTAAATGGAATCATTTTTGCCTAATTTTATTTTAAAACAGAACTTTATATCACCACTATAGACCACCGACCTTACCTACCATGTATAGATATGAACTAAATATATAAATGAACAAAAGGTAAATAAAGGGAAAACAAAGGCAATGTTACCAAATTCTGGTCAGAAGCTGTTACCAGCCAAAAAACTCCTGGCCTGGGGCCTATTGGATCTTGATTGAAAAGGTGTAGTAACACGTGTTAAGTATTAATGACCACTCAGGACCAATGGGAGAAGGCAATGGCACCCCACTCCAGCACTCTTGCCTGGAAACTCCCATGGACAGAGGAGCTGGTGGGCTGCTGTCCATGGGGTCGCTAAGAGTCGGACACGACTGAGCGACTTCCCTTTCACTTTTCGCTTTCATGCATTGGAGAAAGAAATGGCAACCCACTCCAGTGTTCTTGCCTGGAGAATCCCAGGGACGGGGGAGCCTGGTGGGCTGCCGTCTATTGGGTCGCACAGAGTCGGACACGACTGAAGCGACTTAGCAGCAGCAGCAGCAGCAGGACCGATGGGAGTCTTTCTCATAATCAGAAAGTCTGAAAAGTATTGCAAAAGGAAAGGGGACACCTCTTCACGTGATTTCAGAACTACTGCAGAATGGCTTGGGTACCAGTGACACCAGCCTCGGGGACCAGTGACAGCGACGCGCTGACTTCAGCTGTCTGACCCACTGTAAGCCCACGCAGGTGAACCACGGTGCAGGTGGAGGCGCCCAGGGTCCCGCATTCCCGCGGGGCCCGCACAGCGACTCCGCCGGCCCGGCGCCCCGGCGACAGACAGCAGCAGCGTCCTCGGGCCGGCCCTGCCCGCGCCACCCCGGTGACCGCTGTACCCCCGCACCCAGCCGGGGCTACCTGGGGCTCTCCCGCAGGATCAGCGCCGCGGACGCCGCCATCCTTGAAGCTCCCTGGGGCCGCCGCCCGAGTCAGATGCCTGGAGCCCAACCAATGGCGGAGGCGGCGGCGGACGGCAAGCCGAAAGGGCCAAGCCTCGCCGGGGCCGCGCCGCTCCGCTGGTGCAGTCCTGGAGGGACGAAGGGGCGTCCTCAGTCGTCGTACTCCGCGCCACTCTCGCAGTTCCGAGTTAAGGCTGTACACATATTAATTTACTTATAGGTATATATTTACCTATTTTATATATACACATAGCTGGATATGGAGTGTGAATATTTTTAGGTAATTAATGTAGGTAATGTGTGTGTATATAAACATATATTTAGGGAGTGCGTACTCTGGGAGTTGGTGACGGACAGGGAGGCCTGGCGTGCTGCAGTTCATGGGGTCGCAGAGTCCGACACGACTGAGCGACTGAACTGAACATATACAAATAATTTTTTTTGGAGGGGAAGGAAAAGTTTAAGCACCGCCTACAGTGTCTGGCCTGCGCTGCAGCTGGGCGAGCGGTGGAACTCTCTCCGAAGGAGCCCAGGGCAGCTCCAGCTAGTGACCGGCGCCACCAGCCCTTCCTGTCCCCTACAGTTCTACAGTGCCCTAGCGAAACCTGTGCTCTTAGTACCTTTATTCATGCAGTAGTGTTGTCTGTGGGGTTTCCCTGGTGGCTCAGTGGTAAAAAATCTGCCTGCAATGCAGGAAACCTGGGTAAGATCCTTGGGTCAGATCCCTGGGTCAGGAAGATCCTCTGGAAGAGGGCATGGCAACCCTTTCCAGTATTCTAGCCTGAAGAATCACCATGGACAGAGGACCCTGGTGGGCTACAGTCCATGGGGGGACAGAATGTGGTCCACTGGAGAAGTGAATGGCAAACCACTTCAGTAATCTCGCCTTGAGAACTCCATATTTGAACATCTGGAAGTTCGCGGTTCACGTGTTGCTGAAGCCTCGCTTGGAGAATTTTGAGCATTACTTTACTAGCATGTGAGATGAGTGCAATTGTGCAGTAGTTTGAGCATTCTTTGGCATTGCCTTTCTTTGGAATTGGAATGAAAACTGACCTTTTCCAGTCCTGTGGCCACTGCTGAGTTTTTCAAATTTGCTGGCATAGTGAGTGCAGCACTTTCACAGCATCATCTTTCAGGATTTGAAACAGCTCCACTGGAATTTCATCACCTCCACTAGCTTTGTTCATAGTGATGCTTTCTAAGTCCCACTTGACTTCACATTCAAGAATGTCTGGCTCTAGGTGAGTGATCACACCATCGTGATTATCTAGGTCATGAAGATCTTTTTGTACAGTTCTGTGTATTCTTGCCACCTCTTGTTAATAGCTTCTGCTTCTGTTAGGTCCATACCATTTTTGTCCTTTATCGAGCCCATCTTTGCATGAAATGTTCCCTTGGTATCTCTAATTTTCTTGAAGAGATCTCTAGTCTTTCCCATTCTTTTGGTTTCTTTTTTGCATTGATCGCTGAGCAAGGCTTTCTTATCTCTCCTTGCTATTTTCTGGAACTCTGCATTCAGATGCTTATATCTTTCCTTTTCTCCTTTGCTTTTCACTTCTCTTCTTTTCACAGCTATTTGTAAGGCCTCCTCAGACAGCCATTTTGCTTTTTGCATTTCTTTTCCATGGGGATGGTCTTGATCCCTGTCTCCTGTACAATGTCACGAACCTCCGCCCATAGTTCATCAGGCACTCTATCAGATCTAGGCCCTTAAATTTATTTCTCACTTCCACTGTATAATCATAAGGGATTTGATTTAGATCATACCTGAATGGTCTAGTGGTTTTCCCTACTTTCTTCAATTTGAGTCTGAATTTGGTAATAAGCAGTTCATGATCTGAGCCACAGTCAGCTCCCCGGTCTTGTTTTTGCTGACTGTATAGAGCTTCTCCATCTTTGGCTGCAAAGAATATAATCAATCTGATTTCGGTGTTGACCATCTGGTGACGTCCATGTGTAGAGTCTTCTCTTGTGTTGTTCGAAGAGGGTGTTTGTTATGACCAGTGCGTTTTCTTGACAAAACTCTATTAGCCTTTGCCCTGCTTCATTCTGCATTCCAAGGCCAAATTTGCCTGTTACTCCAGGTGTTTCTTGACTTCCAACTTTTGCATTCCAGTCCTCTATAATGAAAAGGACATCTTTTGGGGGCGTTATTTCTAAAAAGTCTTGTAGGTCTTCATAGAACCATTCAACTTCAGCTTTTTCAGCATTACTGGTTGGGGCATGGGCTTGGATCACTGTGATATTGAAAGGTTTGCCTTGGAAACAAACAGAGATCATTCTGTTGTTTTTGAGATCGCATCCACGTTTCAGACTCTTTTGTTGACCATGATGGCTACTCCATTTCTTCTAAGGGATTCTTGCCCACAGTGGCAGATATAATGGTCATCTGAGTTAAATTCACCTAGTTCAGTTCATTTTAATTCTTTGATTCCTCGAATATCGACGTTCACTCTTGCCATCTCCTGTTTGACCACTTCCAATTTGCCTTGATTCATGGACCTGACATTCCAGGTTCCTATGCAATATTGCTCTTTACAGAATCAGACCTTACTTCTATCACCAGTCACATCCACAGCTGGGTATTGTTTTTGCTTTGGCTCCATCCCTTCATTCCTTCTGGAGTTATTTCTCCACTGATCTCCTGTAGCATATTGGGCACCTAATGACCTGGGGAGTTCCTCTTTTGGTATCCTATCATTTTGCCTTTCATACTGTTCATGGAGTTCTCAAGGCAAGATTACTGAAGTGGTTTGCTATTCACTTCTCCAGTGGGCCACATTCTGTCAGACCTCTCCACCATGACCTGTTGGTCTTGGGTGGCCCCACACGGCATGGCTTAGTTTCATTGAGTTAGACAAGGTTGTGGTCCGTGTGCTTAGATTGGCTAGTTTTCTGTGATTATGGTTTCAGTATGTCTGCCCTCTGATGCCCTCTCACAACACCTACCATCTTACCTGGATTTTTCTGACCTTGCATGTTGGATATCTCTTCATGGCTGCTCCAGCAAAGCACAGCCTCTGCTCCTTACCTTGAATGAGCGTACTCCACGTGCAAGGTCAGGAGGGGCGGCATTAAGGAGAAACCCCTTGTCCAAGGTAACGTCCAAGGTAAGAGAGTTCCAGAAAAACATCTATTTCTGCTTTATTGACTATGCCAAAGCCTTTGACTGTGTGGATCACAATAAACTGTGGGAAATTCTGAAAGAGATGGGCATACCAGACCACCTGACCTGCCTCTTGAGAAATCTGTATGTGGGTCAGGAAGCAACAGTTAGAACTGGACACGGAACAACAGACTGGTTCCAAATAGGAAAAAGAGTACATCAAGGCTGTATATTGTCACTCTGCTTATTTAACTTATATGCAGAGTACATCATGAGAAACGCTGGGCTCGAAGAAGCACAAGCTGGAATCAAGATTGCTGAGAGAAATATCAGTTGCCTCAGATATGCAGATGACACCACCCTTATGGCAGAAAGTAAAGAGGAACTAAAAAGCCTCTTGATGAAAGTGAAAGAGATGAGTGAAAATGATGGCTTAAAGCTCAACATTCAGAAAACAAAGATCTTGGCGCTTCATGGGAAATAGCTGGGGAAACAGTGGAAACAGTGTCAGAGTTTATTTTGGGTGGCTCCAAAATCATTGCAGATAGTAATTGCAGCCATGAAATTAAAAGACGCTTACTCCTTGGAAGGAAAGTTATGACCAACCTAGAGAGCATATTAAAAAGCAGAGATATTACTTTGCCAAGAAAGGTCTGTCTAGTCAAAGCTATGGTTTTTCCAGTGGTCATGTATAGATGTGAGAGTTGGACTATGAAGAAACCTGAGCACAGAAGAATTGATGCCTTTGAACTGTGGTGTTGAAGAAGACTCTTGAGAGTCCCTTGGACTGCAAGGAGATCAAACCAGTCAATCCTAAAGGAAATCAGTCCTGAATATTCATTGGAAGGACTGATGCTAATGCTGAAACTCCAATACTTTGGCCACCTGATGCGAAGAGCTGACTCACTGGAAAAGATCCTGATGATGGGCAAGACTGAAGGTGGGAGGACAAGGGGTTGACAGAGGAAGAGATGGTTGGATGGCATCACCAACTTGATGGACAGGAGTTTGAGTATGCTGCTAGAGTTCGTGATAGACAGGGAAGCCTGGCATGCTGCAGTCCATGGGGTCACAAATAGTTGGACATGACTGAGCGACTGAAATGAACTGAGGGAGAAGGGCTGTTTCATGTTTCCTGTTTCCTCTTGTCTCACATTCAAGCCATTTATCTCCAAAAGCAGTAGCTTCCCCCAAAACTCAAGCTCTTGAGTCAGGAGTCAGCATCTGTCCCAAGACATACATCTCCAAGTAAGCTCATAAAGTTAGTCCTGTAAAGGCTTCTATGTACTTGTTGGATCTTCCAGATAGTTTGACCACAATTGGTACTGTTTGAATTTCTACCAAGACTGAGGCAGCCCCTCCTGGAAAGGTATCCTGATTCTCAGCCTGTTCAGTTGGGAGCCCCAGATCCAGGGGCAAAGTAAGAGAAGAGGAGGGAGCTGAAGTTTTCACACCCAAATTTGTACTCTTAGGACATAAGCCTTGTGTGTCTCACACAGAGATAAAGAGAAACATATATGTCACTTCCAATCATTTCTCTTGCTTTCTATAGAACCAATCTAATTGTAAAACAGTATTATAATTGAAACCCTTCAACAGATCAACATTCCCCATCTTCCAAAGGATACTGTGGCCATTCAGTATCACAGAAGAAGATCAGACGTGTGTTTTTAAACTCTGGGGATCAAACTTGTCAGTTTTTTTTAAATAAATTTTAAAGAAGTGGTTCTGGAACTGCTAGCTCCAATCTGTAAGAAGGAAAAAGCGGCATCCACAGCCGTGGCCTCTTTCCACCAGAGGCATCCCTCCCTGGTCTAGATGGGGTGTAAACAGACTTTCCACCGAAGATTTCCTGCCCTAGGACTTAGTGTGTGGCTTACCAACGCAGGTGCCTTACTCATCCCTCCTGGTTCTACCACTGAGGTAGAGTGGAGCTGCACCAAGGGTAGACCTGATGGCATCCCAAATTTATTTAGTTTGTTACCACCAAGACCTTTGTTTGATATGCCCTTTTGTTCTGATGTGACTCGGGGTAGAGCAGAGTAGCTGTCCCAGAATGTTTTCCAAGGGACTACTGGGGGAAGCTTCCATCTGACATGTGCCTGTGTGCATTCCTGAGTCAATCCTGACTACAGTGGAAGCAGTGAGTCAGAAAGGAATGAACGACAACCGAGATATCTCCTCTGAGTGTGGCCACATCAGTATATGTGAGAGCAAAAGGGTTGGCCAGTGAGGAAAAAGCGATTTTTGTCCTCCAGCTATTGGGGCCAATCCTTCCAGTTCATTCCCACAGATTCCACAGAAAGAATATCTAAGGAGTTGAGACAAGAGCCACCAGAGAGCCTCCTCTGGCCCACTAAGAGCTAGTGCTACCAGAGGAAGAAACCCATTGCACTTCGAATCTGACCAGATTCTGCAATTCCCGATCTGTGTCCTCAAAAACCTCATGGTCAGCAGCAGGGCTTTTATCCACATAGATCGGAGGCATAGCTGTGAAAAAGTCTCATTTTCAGGTCGCTGGCCATTGAGGCAAGGCAGCCAAGGGAGTGACCTCCACCCTGAGAGAAGTTCCTGGAGCTAGAGCTCCACCTCACTCCCAGAAGTGCTCTTGTAACTTTTGGCTCTTAGGCACGTCCATACATGGAGTCTTAGTAAAAGCACATAGTAACAACATGGATCACATGTCCCTTGAAAGTCTATGATCTGACAGATTAGGTTGGTAGTTCTAATTCCCCACGCAATTATGAAATGGTCAAAGAGACCAGGAAAAGTTGCCCAAGAAAGGAAAGTTCGGTCCACACACTTCGTCCATTTCTGGCCGCTCCCTTGCAGGGACGTTGGGTGTCTCTTGGCATTGGCAGGTCGGCATAAACCCCTGACAAGGCTGCATCCAGTCACTCAAGAGCTTTCTCTGTCCCTTTCATACTTTAATAAAACTCTGCTACACAAAAGCTCTTGAGTGATCAAGCCTGGTCCCTGGTCCCAAGGCTAAATCTTCTTTGGAGATCATGAATCTGACACTGTTCACCATAAGCTATCAAGACTTTGATTAATATTGATGCATATATGTGGAATCTAGAAAAATGGTACAGATGAACCCATCTGCAAAGCAGAAATGGAGACGCAGCTGTGGAGAACAAATGTATGGACACCAAGAGAGGAAAGGGGGAGGGGGTTTGGATGAATTAGAGGACTGAGATAGATGTGTATACACTACTATGTAGAAAAGTAGATAACGAGAGAACCTGCTGCATAGCACAGGGAACACTGCTCAGTGCTCTGCGGTGGCAAAGAGGTGCTCTGTGTCTATACACAGCTGATTCACTTTGCTGTACAGCAGAAAGTAACATTGTAAAGCAACTAAACATCAATAAAAATAATTTTTAATAAGATAAAAAGAACTCATGGGAGAGTAGAAAGACAGCATGACTTCAGGAATAACTTAGTCTCCCTTAGAGGAACATATCGAGTGCATTATGAGGTTTCAGAGGTGGGAAGAGTGATAAGACATCCCCGAGGTATGGTCAGGAAAGCTTCCTGGGGCAGGTGGCGTGAAGAAGCCTTAAATGTTAGGTTGTGGCATGTACATTCAATATGATGAGAAATGGGGAGCCTTAAGTGTTTTCAAGCAAAGAAAGCTTTGTAATGAGAGCTGTGTTTGTTTGTTTATTGAAAATCACTGTCAGCAGAATGGTTGTTGGACAGGAAAGAGGTACGCAGGAAAGCCAGATAGGGAACTATCGCAATAACCTGTGGAAAGCAGTAAAATTCACTGTAGCAAAATGGCATTGGAGAATGAAAAGACAGAGGATGAATTAGAATTACATTTCGGCTGCAGAATCTTCAGGAGCTGAGAAAAGATTGAATCTAATTTCCGTACCTAATTATGTTTTACTTAAATTATTTAAATTAGTTGGCATTCCTAGAGCAGCCCTGAAACATCCTAACTGAAAGGAGAAGCCAGATTGCAAATTAAAAGTGAATAATCCCCACATGGATAATTGAGTCAATTATACAGCGTGTTGAACACATACAAATACATTTGGTTCCACAACACTCCACACACTTCCCAATTCATGCAGTATCTGAAAAAAAAAAAAAAGTGCATGTGAATCTACATAAATTATAGGTCTCTGATACAAACATAGATTACCTTACCCAACACCGTTTTAATAGCGTTCCAGTTCCCTCAACTTTTGAATCATTTCCCTTATGTCTTGATTTATTGCCTGAAATAGAGATACTAACAGCTAAAACTATTTTGAATCTCTAGGAGGAAGAGGTGAAGTTTTATCTCCTCCTCAGTTCCCATCAAAACTATAGCTGGGATTTTCAGCCAAGGAGCATCAGGGTGGTTTTGAGAGTCAATTCGAAGGCAAGCTGATAAGTCTGGGGTCTCTGAGGGAGAGATAGGGGTCTGGAATTCTCAAGGAGGAGAAAAGGACAAACATCTTTTTTTCCTCTACATTCCTTAGTCTTAGTTACATAAAACATTTTTTTCTTTAAGCCCAGGACTGATGCTTACACAACAAACAACTGTTTAAACTCTGTACTAAGGATTATATAACAATGTATCCTGCTTGAGGACATGTTTCTCCTTCCTAAAAACCTTCTGGCTAATCCTGTAATCTTAAAATGTAAATTAGCAGAGTGGGTCTAGTAAGATCTTTACAACCTTGAGACATTCTTTGGCTTTATTGTAATAACCAATTAAAAAGTATATAACTCCCTTGCTTAGACTAGGGAGGGGCCACTCTCCGTCCCCCTTCTGATGTCTATGTCAGAAGCTTTCTCCCCTTTTCATACTTTAATAAAACTGCTACACAAAAGCTCTTGAGTGATCAAGCCTGGTCCCTGGTCCTGAAGCTAATTCTTCTTCGGAGATCATGAACCCAACATCGTCTGAGCACTGAATTCATGTAACCTGGAACAAAACAGTTGACTGCACCAAGTTTCCTTTCCTTGATCTGCAAAACGGAGGTGAGAATAACGTTTGCTCCCCTGGGCCGTGGTGAAAATTAAACAGCCTGATTTGTATGTGCAAGAATCACTGTACTTTCCCTCAAAGCACAGACTTCCAAGGTTTTAGCAAAATAGTGTCCAGTGGATGCAGAAAGGCCTCTCATTATTTTTTTCTATTCACTCACTGATTGGCGTGATCGCTTATCACTACTTTTTCCTATAAAGGCTTCATGCAATGAATAATTCCACCCCCTAAATGAGACTGTCAGCCAAAATATTTCTGTAATCTCTAGAGTGTGTGAGTGGGTTAGTCGCTCAGTCGTGTCTCTTTGTGACCCCATGGGCTATAACCCACCAGGCTCCTCTGTCCATGGAATTCTCCAGGCAAGAATACTGGAGTGGATTGCCACTCCCTTCTCCAGGGGATCTCCCAACCCAGGGACTGAATCCAGCCCTCCCACATTGCAGACAGATTCTTTACCAGCTGAGCCACCAGAGAAGTCCCAATCTCTGGAGTATAGGCATTTATATCCAAAACTACATGGACAAGCCCTTGTAGTTGTCTTCCTGTTGCCACATGCTAGAGAACAGGATATGTACCTCTTGGAGCATAATTCCATAACCACACGTTATTTCTAACCCTCAAACTTGTCAACCCGTCTTTAGAACGGATCCAGAGCCTAGACTGTTGTGGAATCTGGAGTTGTAAAACACACCTCGGAGGACACTCTAGGCAGAGGAGTACAGTTTATTATGTCAGAGGGTCCAGGGGGCATCAGTTCCCAACAAGGACCCTGATGTTTCTGAGAGGCCCAGTTTTATACCCCCTGCTTTGTGACAGGTTACATGTTAGCAACCTCTCTGTTGTATATGACTGAGTTTTACAACAAATAGGTGCTAGGAGAACAAACAATTAAGGTTAAAGGGGGGAAACAATGATTATACATCAAGGGGGGATGTCTCCTTGGTTGATCTAACAGGGGCAGCCCGAGCTCAACTGCAATCTCCATTTGTCATCTGTAGGGAGGGATGTCTCCAGGAGACCTGGTTTTCATTAGCAACTGTTTCCCCACCCTTGGGCAAAGTTCATGCCCATTTCACATCTTGTCTTTAAGATGGATGACAGGCTTCAAGATGGAGCTTGAAGCTTGCTTCTCTCACACTGGCCGCAACATTCCCCCTCCTGATGCTCATTTTATCTTTAATGATGGGCATCAGTCATGGGTATGTATTGTACACGGGGACTATGTAACTGCAGCAGGGCTGTCAGTGTGGAGGTTACACTTTGAGTTATACACTGGAGAATACAAGGCCCCAAAATTAATATAATGATTAACAAAATAATTATAAAAAGATTTTTCCAACAATCACCTTTGACCCAAGAAAATACCAACATCCAAAAAGGAGGATTATCATTAGGCATAGCTTTTACGTGGTTTTTCATGTCATCTAGAGTGGCTGATACATTGCCAGATAAATCAGGAATATATACACAATATTCAGCTTTAATTATAGCACAAGTCACTCCTTTGGCAGTTGTAAGTATGTCTAAGCCATCTGATTTTGAATCACTGCCTTTCTCATTTGTATTTGTTCTTCATTTAAAGATTGGATTGCCTTTGCCTTGGATTGCCTTCATGTGTTTCGTGAAGTTAAAGCTTCTACTTTAATCATAATATCTGTTGTTCTTATAGATGGTACGAACAAGCAGCTATGTAATCATACCATTGAAACATGGACCTTGCCCACCACACATGTAAATAAGGCAAATTTACTGGGGCTTGCTGTAAGAATGGCTTAATACGTCCATGAGCAAAGGCAAATCCTAAGGTGCAGCAGCTGACCCAACCAACTGGAAGCCAAGACCATAAATTTGATCCACACAGTCACCGGGTGCCCGTAGGGGCCACCCACTGGATCGCAGCATTGTTCTTCCAGTCTGAGCCAGGCCAGTGAGCTGGTAAATCTGGGCGATAGGTGACCTCTAATATTTGTTCACATTGCTCTGAGGACAAGTATCCCACATATTTTAATTATTTTGGATCTATGGGACGGTCACCAAATCCAATATTCTGTTCCCTTTACTCCCAACAGATAGGGGCAGGGATGATAGGCTGGCCTTTTTCTGGAGTCATCCAAAATACTCATCCCATATCTGGTAAAATTGTTCAAAGTACCTGATGGATTGGTCCTTTTACTGGCCATAGAGTTCTTATCTTTTTTTTTTTTTTTTTTTGAGTAAAAAGTATAGGCTTTTGTTACTTCTATAAAGCTTGCATTTACTTCAGATGTCACCCCATGGCCTTGATCAATCAGATTAGAGTCCAGTTTACACCAAGAAAGAAGTGACAGGTTGTGAGTTACCAAAGAAAGAAATGTGTCTCGTTGTCTCAAAAAGGAACAGAGGGGGCAAAAGTCCCCTCTGCGGAGGGGAGACACCCACCAAGGAGGTCCATCCGTCACTGACAACGGCATGGCCCCACAAACCCAACAGCTAGAAGGGTTATGGAAGCTCGCACACAAGCGGGCCCAGGACAGGAGCACGTTGCCCTGAGTCTGCAGCCCCGGTAGGGTGGTCATGCCGATCAGGAACAGCAGAATCATCTGCAGCAGTTCCAGCCTGGATCTGTAGTCTTCAACAGAAGATGAGTCGGGTCTTCAGTGGTTCCTCTGGGTTAGTATGACTGGTCCAGTGTCCTTTTCCTCCGCTGCTGTCTTGAGCGGAGTGTGGTAAATCCAGGGAGTGATACCTGAAAATTTAACTGCAGAGGGAGTGGTAGGTACAACAGTGTATGGCCCTTTCCAGGTGGGAGATAACTGCCGTTTCCAACCCTTTACCCATACTAAATCTCCTGATGAGTATGGGTGTATAATAGTACCTGAAGAAAAGGGAATTCTTTCTTGAACATAAGGCGTGATATCATGGATTACCTTCCCCAACTGTTCCAGTTGCTGCCACACCTCCCCCTCTTCCCCCCTTTTCTTCCCAAATAAGTAGGGGAGGCCTCCCAAACAGTATCTCATAGGGAGAATACCCGTGTGACCAGGGGATCATTCTGATCCTCATTAACACAATGGCAGCATGTCCTTCCAGGGGGCGCCAGTTTCTTGCACCTATTTTGCCAAAGTCACCTAGATGGTTCAGTTTATTCTCTCAACCATTCCTAAGCTTTGTGACCTATATGCTATATGTAGTTTCCATTCAATATTTACTGCTTTGCAGACCAGTTGGAGTAATTCAGCCTCAAATGCGGGCCCATTATCTGATCCTATACTCAGAGAGAACCCAAACCTAGGAATAATGTCTCTCAGCAAGAATCGAGCCACTTCCTTCGCTTTTTCAGTCTTGGTGAGGTAAGTGTCTACCCATCCCGTAAAAGTACATATCATCTCCAGCAAATATTTGTATCCTTGGCATGGCTTTACCTCAGTGAAGTCCACTTCTAGATGTTCAAATGGAGCAGCCCCCTTTAATTGTATTCCAGGTGGCGCTGTCTCTTTTGGGGCTGGGTTATTCTTGGCCCAGGTTACCCATCGGCAGCATCTGCATACAAGGCTATTAGATGTGTTATGACAGAATAGAGGGCTAAAATCTCACAACTCTTTGTTTTCCCTAAATGGGTGGATTGATGGAAATCTGTAACCAGTTGAAATGCCAACCTAGAGGGGACAGAGTCTCCCATCTGAGAATTCCCACCCTCCGTCCCCCTGCAGTGTTCCTCGCTTAGTTTGGGCCCAGATGGTTTCTTCCTTGCCATAGACTCAGACTGCTTGGGCAGTTACTAGGCCAGACACCACAGGTGTTACCGTAAGCTTGGTTGCTGTGTTGTCTTGGGCGGCTGCTTGCTGTGCCGGTTGGTCAGCCAGATGGTTCCCTTTCACCTAAGGTGTGGTCCCTCTCTGGTGGCCCCACCAGAGGGTACATTACTGCCGCTGCAGCAGGTTCCCATACTGCTTCCAACAGCAGCAGAAATTCCTCTTCATTTTTTTATTTGCCAGCTATAGTTAATAGCTCTCTTTCTTTGTATATGGCCCCCTGTACTGGTAAGGTAGCAGAGGCATAGCATGAATCACACTTCGCTCCTAACCCCCAAACTTATCAACCCATCTTTAGAACGGATCCAGAGCCTAGATCTGCTGCCTCTGATCTATTATGTCTACTAAACCTGCCCAGAGCCCCAAAGTTTCTTCCATACTCTTGATTCTATTGCAAACTTCTGCCAAATTCACCTTTGTTTTTATATTATTATAATATAAATAAAATATATTTATAGAACAAAGTACATTTTGTTTTATATTCTATATGTTTGTTTCATAAAATATAAAATTCTATTTTGTATGATAACTCAGCATGTAACAGCCCGAGTTACACGCTAGTGTTTCCTCGGGGGCTGTAATTGTAAGGAAGTAGGAACAAGTGTCCTTTCCGTCATAGGGGCTTCCCTCATAGCTCAGTTGGTAAAGAATCCGCCTGCAATGCAGGAGACCCTAGTTTGATTCCTGGGTCATGAAGATCCCTGGAAGAGGGATAGGCTACCCACTTCAGTATTCTTGGGCTTCCCTTGTGGCTCAGCTGGTAAAGAATCTACCCGCAATGCGGGAGACCTAGGTTTGATCCCTGGGTAGGGAAGATTCCCCTGGAAAAGGAAACAGGTACCCACTCGAGTACTCTGGCCTGGAGAGTTCCATGGACTGCATAGTCCATCGAGTCGCAAAGAGTCAGACACAACAGAGCCACTTTCGCTTTCAGGAACAAGGGTAGAGGAAGGAAGGAGGGAAGCAAATACAAGGTGCCATGTTATCCAGCTTATTACAGCTTCAAAACCTAGTTTATTTCTGAGAGAAACTATTTCAAGGTACTGTATCTTGCAATAGCCAAGAGATCAGTGTTCCTGCCTGGACAATCCCAGGGACCGGAGAGCCTGGTGGGCTGCCATCTATAGGGTCGCACCGAGTCGGACACGACTGAAGTGACTTTGCAGCAGCAGCAACAGTGGAGAGGAAATTTTTGTGTGCAGACTCTTTCTAATCTGCCATCTTATTTTGGTCCAAATTTGTCCAATGGCTCACGCCACCCCTAAGCTCCCGAGGTATGTCACCTGGAGCCTCTAGACAGTCACTGGAAAATCCAGAGCTTCCACGAGTCCTAGAGCCCATGGCCCAATCCCTGCCCACACCCACCTTGAAGGTCTCCCCGGTCCCTGCCCTACCAAGGCTGGAAGCAAGTGGCAGGGGCTTTAAGATCACAGGAATAATTCAGCATTCCCATGGGTCACATTATTGAGAAAGTCAGCAACAGCCTGAAGCCTGGGACACAGTGGGCTGAATGTATGTGGAGGTATACAGCTGGAAGACAGTTTTACTCCCCGAGTGGACTCTCAACACAAGAATTGTCTTGGGCCCTGAGTGCTTCAGCTCTTAATTGACTCAGCTTTTTCAATTCACGTATGCCTAGCTGTTTTACCAAAATATCAGAACACAGGTTGGAGTGAGGTTGGTTATACCTCTGCCCTGTGTTCTGAGAACTAGGTATGACCTTTGTCCCATTTGGAGCCCTCCTCTTTTTTTTTGGCTGTGCTGCACAGTATGTGGGATCTTAGTTCAATAACCAGGGATTGAACCCTCACCCCTGCACTGGAAATGCAAAGTTTTAACCACCGGGCAGCCAGGGAAGACCCTGGAGCCCCTCCTTTTGATGATTTCCTCCTCAACAGCCCCATGGCAGTGTCCTGCAGTGTAACCTCAGTCTGCCCACTAGGCATGACCTATATCTTCATCACTCAATGAAGCAGAACCAAAATATGGGCCTTTTTTCCCCAGAAGTCTTCTTCAACTTATGTAAACCCTGAATACCTCAAGGAATCCAGCCCAAAACCATTCCAGCCAGAAATGGGAACAATTATCTTTGGAGGAAGGGTAACACCTACTCAACCGTTAGAACAGTATCTGAGCTCAAGGAGTCCAATCTAGCTGAAATGAACTTTTAAGCAAGCTCTTGATATATATTATCAAATTGAGGGGTACAGGCATTTTGTTACAACCACAGATTATTCTGGCAATGGGTTAGCTAAGGATCTGGCCCAGGTCCTTAACTATGTAAAAGCCTGTAATACTACAACTCACCTTGAGTTTCTCAGGTAACTATCAAAGGTTGTTTAGAGTCGCATCAGGGCAAGAACTGCCTGCCACCCATGCCCCATCCCCAGATGATGAACAAATACAAAAGCCACATTCAGCTGCGTTGAACAGGCACTTGCAGCAGCCATTGGCCCAGTTTTCCTCCTTCCTGCCACCTCCCCATTTTCACACCAGCCTCAGTCACACTTTCTATTCCTACTTTTAGCTCTGTTTTCAGCACTTGTCTCATAAGTGTAAGTGAATCAGTTGGGGTATAAGGGACAAACAGCCTTCTAGATGGTAAACATGTAATGTTTCCCCATTTTCTCCCCAGATTCTCAGAGGAATGAAGTTTTAACGTCACATATTCCAATTTATGAGTTGGTTATGTGACTGTTCCATTTAATGTAAGATACGTTAGGAATCAAGAAAGCATAAATGTAAACTATTGCCTGAGTATTTGCATACCAGGCTGTGGTGCAGAAGGAAGCAAGAAGCTTAGGGGGAAAAAGGAAAAGAAGGAATAGTATCGGACTTCCCTGGTGGTACAGCGGATAGCACGTCCCCACCAATGCAGGGGACGGAGTTTGATTCCTGGTCTGGGAAGATTTCACTTGCTGCAAAGCAACTAAGCCTGTATACCACAACTGCCGAGGCCACATGCCACAACTACCGAGCCAGCAAACCTGCAGCCCATGCTCCGCAGCAAGAGAAACCACCACAATGAGAAGGCTGTGCACTGCAGTGAAGAGTAGCCCCACTCACTGCAACTAGAGAAAGCCCACACACAGCAACAAGGACCTACTGCAGCCATAAGGAAATTAATTAATTTAATTAAAAATTTAAAAAGAACTAGTATCAAGGGTGCAGGCCATTGTTCACACAAACAGTATTTATATTCACTCACCCTTAACTGGAGACTGGGGAAGGGAATGGGAGGAAAACTTCTTTTTAAAAGCAATAAAAATATACTCTGTGATATACAAACAGTTCCCCTTTCTAATCTGTTCTCAAGCTTAAAGTTGAAAATCATCTGAAATTATCACCCCTCCATTTTCATTTGCACCTAACTTCCTCCTCTCAACCTCTCAGACACCTGTGCCATTCACAGGATTGATATTTACACATAGGATGTGTGAAACATTGAGTGGTTTCTTCAGTAATTTTCACCAGTGAGTACAGTTTGAAAAGAATTAGATGGTGCTTCCCATATAGACACATCCACAGAGACACAATTGCAGACTCCCTTTACTCAGTGACTAGTAAAGGAAATAAAAACAGTAAACACCGCAAATAGGGAACAGGAAAAAAAAAATCCACCCATCAACAGCAAGCAAACAGGGAAACACGAGGCAGCACTGAATAACACGTGAAAGAACTGTCTGCCAAGACAAGAAAGAGCGTCTCTATTGCCTAACATGCATCGTAGAGGTGATCCCCAAACTGCTGAAACAGTGCTAGGGAAAGAAGACATCTACAAGCCAGGAGAAACCTCCTAATAACCTCCAACTTGGAGAGGAAGAGAAGTTGGGGGTGCTGTGTAAATTGTCAGTCAAAGGGAATCACGGGACATCCTTAGAGAATATATATCTGTGAAGGCAGATGCAGGATGCTATGGGGGATGGAGGAACATCCAGGAGCTAGTCTTCTGGTGCCCCTGGGGGAGGGGAAAAGTAGAACAATAAGGCAGAAAAAGCATAAATATATAGCATCCAAGAAACAGATGAAAAGTTCAATCTTGAATAAGATATAACAGAATAGAAGAAAATGCCACCTGCCATGTGATTGCTCAAGATAGAACTTAATACGAAAATAAATTCAGTGGAACAAGAGCTAAAAGACAAACTTGATAAAACAGCACAATTAGATGTAAAATACATTGCAAAAGCAAAGGAAGAAATTGAGGACTAAAAGTGCATCATTTCCTAATACATAAATAAGAAACTGGAAGAAACAGAGTAGCCACAATTGCAAATTAAATTATTGACAGAAAGGAAGGGCTATCCATAGCAAATGCAAAGGAGAAAGATAAACACAAAGCAGATGCTGAGAGCAAAGAAAAGTCAACCTGGGAATAACTGTGTCCCTAAAGCAAGACTGAGGACAATAGAAGGGGGCGACAGAGGAGACGATGGTAGGATGGCGTCACCCACTCAATGGACATGAATTTGAGCAAGCTCTGGGAGATTGTGGGGGACAGGAAACCTGGTGTGTTTCAGTTCATGGGGTTGCAAAGAGTCAGACACAACTTAGCAACTAAAAACAACGAACAAAAACAGACACAAAGATACATTCAATCACTGTAATAAAGAGTCTGATAAGTCTGACTCCATTTTTTATGTGGCTGCTGACAGCTTTCAAGACCTCTTCCCTTCTGAGCCACATCTGAGCAAACTGATGAAGATGGTCCATCGCTCCCTCCTTTGGCTCTGGCAGGACATTCAAACCACGCAAGGCCCCAACTGTGTGGGAGAACTGTCCTCCTGCCCCCCATCCCAAACACAGTAAAACTCCAAGCCAGCCACCTTCCCTGCTCCCTCCAGACATTGCTGGACCTGTTGGGAGCCTGTCCTGCTCACCCCCAGAAAGCCACATGCTGTGAGTAATAAACCTTTTCATATCTTCTTAGAGTGTGTGTATGATACCATCAGTCTCAACGGCAAATGAAAACTGGGTTGGGGAGTCTATCTCACTTCTGTAAAATAGTCACAACAGAGATACACTAGAAGACAATTTCCCTATCATGTGGGGGAAACTGACTCTTTACTTTGATGAAAGAGTAAGATTTTTATCAGGAAGAACCTACTATGTAATGATGATACTGAGAGGGAAAAAAATTCTGGTGAAATTATCACACTCCGAGTATAAAGGAGACATTCTTCAATAATCTAGGTGACAAAAGTAAATCACAAGAGAAAATAACAAGTCTCAGACTGCTCCACAGCAATATCTGTCATGTCTTGAGAAAGACATATTATGTTCAGCCATGATGCCATCCAATTATTAAAGCAAAAGTCAGATATTCTCAAACATGATTGTAGTTGTAATTCTCAGAGTTCTTTTGGGAAAGCAGATAGTTAAAAACAAGCGAATCTAAAGATTAACAAAATAAAGAACACAGGAATGAATATGCAACAACATGTAATGAACATTAAATCCATTTAGAAATAAGAGTTAAAAATGGGAATTATGTTTACAAAATTAAATCTAAATATTTTAATGTTTGAAAATGTAAATTAATATATAGCTAAGAGAACTAATTTATATAATGCACATGATAAGTGAAATAAAATTTTAGGAGTACAGATTTCTTAATCTTTCATGGCATGCTGCTACTGCTGCTAAGTCACTTCAGTCGTGTCCGACTCTGTGTGACCCCATAGATGGCAGCCCACCAGGCTAACCCGTCCCTGGGATTCTCCAGGCAAGAATACTGGAGTGGGTTGCCATTTCCTTTTCCAATGCATGAAAGTGAAAAGTGAAAGCGAAGTTGCTCAGTCATGTCCGACTCTTAGCGACCTCATGGACTGCAGCCTATCAGACTCATCCATCCATGGGATTTTCCAGGCAAGAGTACCAGAGTGGGGTGCCATTCATCGCATGGTATCAATCAATTCTATCTTAAGTGAACTATATCACTTAAAAAATAAATTGACTATAACTTATTAATCTTTTTAATTTTTGCAAGGGTAACAACCTAAAGAGCTGTCATCTGAATTTGGCTAATGGACTATGAAAATATTTTGCTCCCTCATTTTCTTTGACCTACTCAGTGATGACATAGGCAATGTAATCAGAGAGATTTTTATTTTGAAAACAATACTAGCAATTTAATATCCATTGCTTGCTTCACAAGTCATATTGCCACTGCTTCTAAAGCCACTTGAGTTTGTGACCTCTGCCTGAGAGGAATATTTTAGGAAAACACATAGCTTTGCTAAAGAAACAACTTTTTTAAAAGAGCAATTTCTTCCATTTCTTTCCTTCCTTATCTTTTTTTTTAAGAGATACTGAGGGTCCCAATCTGGGTCCCATGCTTTTTTTTTTTTTTTAATCTCAGTTTTATTTATTTTACTTTACAATATTGTATTGGTTTTGCCATACATTGACATGAATCAGCCATGGGTGTACAGGTGTTCCCCATGCTGAACCCCCTCTCCCACCTCCCTCCCCATCCCGCCCTTCTGGGTCATCCCAGTGCACCAGCCCCGAGGACCCTGTATCATGCACCGAACCTGGACTGGTGATTTGTTTCACATGTGATAATATACATGTTTCAATGCCATTCCTTATCCACTTTGATGAAGCTATTTCTATATAGCCATATATACCTTTCAGACACTGCATATAGATTGAGATCTAGAAAAATATCCTTCTAGAGGTTTCTGGAATTTGGTTTGGCTAATGTTTACAGTATTATTTCTAGTTGGTAAGATTTTCTATAATTTTTTACCTTCTACTTTGTACTCTGTACTGCTTGAATTTCTAATTAATATAAAAACAAGAAAGTTGTTATTCAAAATATAATGAAAACAAAGTGAATTTGTTATGCATTCAGATAATTTTTTAATATATTACTAAAAGAGGTCACATATAAAAAAAGTTCTTAGAGTGACCTAAGCATTAACACCATTCTCATGGTAATTTGTAAGTAGTAGCAATTTATTAATTATTATCAAAATATACTTAAGATTTTTTGTGTTCAAGGAAAGGTCCAAAATAAATGATGAATACTACTTGAACTGAAAAGAATGCAATCGTACATCTCTCCAGTATAACTGCTGCTAAGTCGCTTCAGTCGTGCCCATCTCTGTGAGACCCCATATACAGCAGTCCACCAGGCTCCTCTGTCCCTGGGATTCTCCAGGCAAGAACACTGGAGTGGGTTGCCATTTCCTTCTCCAATGCATGAAAGTGAAAAGTGAAAGTGAAGGCACTCAGTCGTGTCCGACTGTTCGTGACCCCATGGACTGCGGCCTACCAGGCTCATGCCTACCTGCTATTTACCCAAGATGCTTTCTCTATACTGTTTGCTTAGATTAGTAAATTGACCAGACGGCATAGTTGCTATCCCCCAGAATGGTCAGCATAGTATTATTAAAGACAAAGCAGAACTTCTAACCAGCCAAATAGCCAGAGAGGACCCAACCTGCCTGGTTAGAGTCACACGTAATAGCAAGGGGTTTGTCTGACTCTTCGCCCAGTTTCCTCATTGTTCCAACCACACACCTGTCCATTCTCAGTTCTATATCTAGAATTAAGAAGTTTCTCCTTTGTAATCTGAATAAAGTATGGATTTTAGTTAAAGTAATGTATCAGGATTGGTTCATTAACTGTAATAAATATGCTATATTAACCTAAGATATTAATAACTGGGAAAGTTGGGTGTGGGGTACATGGGAACTCTTTGTAATGTCCTTGCAATTTTTCTGTTTTCTAAAACTCTTTTAGAAAAAAATTATTTTAAAAAACCTATTAACTATTTGCAGCTTTTTGAATTATAAAGGAAACACTGCTGTCAAAACGACACATATAAAACTTAGAAACATCATCATCTCCTTGTGCTCTCTCAGAGCAGCATCTCTAGAGCACAGGGATTGTTGGGGGTGATGTGCTGTGTAGCCCATTTCCTTCCCCAGGAAAGTGGGCTGCATGCCCTCAGCTGCTGGGAAGGTTGCCATCACTCTAAGCTGGCAGCCTTCTCCAGAGATCTCCTCTCCTAAGGAGCCCCATCCAGCTTAAGGTCACATCCATTTCTCAGGGCAGCCTGTCTCCAATTTCTATAAGGTAAATGCTCCTGCCACAGCCAATTTCAAACCAGTCTTGTCAATGAATGCACATCTGCAATATCTCCTCTCTGGAGCTAGTAGGAGCCAGCTCCAGGACACCTCTGTGTGTCCCTGAGGTCCCACGGGGACAAGGTCAGACACCATTTCCCCTCCAGAGCTTCCTGGGGCCCGCTGAGTGCTTGGTCTGCCCGTATCACAGTCCTCCATCTCCCTCCAGCTCGTCCTGCTTTCTTCCCACCCCTTTCCAGGTGCTGAACTCAAGAGCCTCTCTTAACCAACTTGCTACATGCCAACGGAAGCTTCCCGGGAACCCAAGTTGCAGCAGAGATTCTTATTGGACAGATTTTCAAGATAATTACTCAGTGGTTGCTCAGGCACTTGAAGACAATACTGATGGTGATGATGATGGTAGTGGTGATTATGGTGATGGGAAGACAAAGGAAAAGAAAAGTTTTTGTCTGATAGATTCTTGAATTTTATTTGAACAAGGGTTTGGGATATTTGTCAGGTGGGACTGAAAAAATTAAAATGATAGCCAAGCATTTTAATGAAAAGAATTTGTGTTACTATCTAGGAAATCCAGAGGACCTTTCCTAACCATGCCAACTTTACTTTCATATTCCTCTTAATACATAATCCATGATGTCTATCGCCTTCATCCAACGTGCATTTACGCAGCATCTTCTTTGTGCTAAGCTCTGTGCTAAGGCTCTGGTGTCCAGAAAGCACAGTCTCAACTTCCGTATGCAGATTACCTCATGTGAAATGATAGGCTAGATGAAGCACAAGCTGGAATTGCTGGGAGAAATATCAATAACCTCAGATATGCAGATGATACCACCCTTGATGAAAGTGAAAGAGGAGGCTAAAAAGCTGGCTTAAAACTCAACGTTCAAAAAATGAAGATCATGGTATCTGGTCCCATCACTTCATGGCAAGTAGATGGGGAAACAATGGAAACAGTGAGATACTTTATTTTCTTGGGCTCCAAAATCACTGCAGATGGTGACTGCAGCCATGAAATTAAAAGATGCTTGTTTCTTGGAAGAAAAGTTATGACCAACCTAGACAGTATATTCAAAAGCAGAGACATCACTTTGCCAATAAAAGTCTGTCTAATCAAAGCTATGGCTTTTCCAATAGTCATGTATAGATGTGAGAGTTGGACTGTAAAGAAAGCTGAGCACCAAAAATTGATGCTTTTAAACTGTGGTGTTGGAGGAGACCCTTGAGAATCCCTTGGACTACAAGGAGATCAAACCTAAAAGTCCATCCTAAAGAAAATCAGTCCTGAATATTCATTGGAAGAACAGGTGCTCAAGCTGAAACTCCAATACTTCGGCCACCTGATGTGAAAAATGACTCACTAGAAAAGATCCTGATGCTTGAAGGGAAAGATTGAAGGTGAGAGGAGAAGGGAATGACAGAGGATGAGATGGCTGGATGGCATCACCAATTCAATGGACAAGAGTTTGAGCAAGCTCCGAGAGTTGGTGATGGACAGGGAAGTCTGGCGTGCTCTAGTCCATGGGGTCGCAAAAAGTCGGACACGACTGAGTGGCTTCACTTCACTTCAAAGGTCCATGGACTTTAACCACAGTGCTGTCCTTGGGGATTTTGGTTGACTAGGGGGAAGGCAGAACTTATTTCAAATAGCAGTGAGTTGAGAAATGAGTAAATAAGTGACTGGGAAATGGACACCGTGAGTGTGGAATATTATTTCTAGAAGCACAGTTTTGGGGTAAAGAGGAGGGGTCAATAGACAGGATCAGAGACTTTTCTATAACAGGTTTTGCTTTGGTTTTTCTAAGAAGGGAGAGACTTGAAGATGGCTAATGTGATGACACTGAGTTAACCTGCCTCGCTTCTCTTTCACCTTTTTTGCAACAGTCCCTGATTTTATCTGAGCTAATCCCCTTCTCCCACTCTATGCTGTTTGATGGGACTGCTATACTGGGTAGGTTCTGACCCCAGGGACTAACTGACATCAGGACCAAAAACAAACAAAAAAATGCTTAGAGTTGATTTTCCCCTACAATGATGAGGAGTCCAGCTCCTCTTTGGGGGAAAAAAACAAACCTACATGTGACTTTTCAGGCCTGATCATTAGTAATTACAAGAGCTCTCCTTGGGTGCCTCACAGGGAAGGCCACCCCTTCCTTCCCTCCTGGCCTGGGTACACGGTCAGTTCAGTTCAGTTCAGTCGCTCAGTCATGTCCAACTCTTTGTGACCCCATGGACTGCAGCATGCCAGGCTTCCCTGTCCAACACCAACTCCCTGAGCTTACTCAAATTCAGGTCCATTGAGTCGGTGATGCCATCCAACCATCTCATCCTCTGTGGTTCCCTTCTCCTCCTGCCTACAATCTTTCCCAGCATCAGGGTCTTTTCCAGTGAGTCAGTTCTTTGTATCAGGTGGCCAAAGTACTCGGGTTTCAGCTTCAGCATCAGTTCTTCCAATGAATATTCAGGACTGATTTTCTTTAGGGTGGACTACTTTGATCTTCTTGCAGTCCAAGGGACTCTCAAGAGTCTTCTCCAACACCACAGTTCAAAGGCATCAGTTCTTCAGTGCTCAGCTTTCTTTATAGTCCAACTCTCACATCCATACATGACTACTGGAAAACGATAGCCTTGACTAGATGGACCTTTGTTGGCAAAGTGATGTCTCTGCTTTTGAATATGCTGTCTAGGTTGGTCATAGCTTTTCTTCCAAGACACAAGCATCTTTTAATTTCATGGCTGCTGTCACCATCTGCAGTAATTTTGGAGCCCAAGAAAATAAAGTGTCACTGTTTCCATTATTTCCCTATGAATTTGCCATGAAACGATGGGACCGGATGCCATGATCTTAGTTAACTGAATGCTGAGTTTTAAGCCAACTTTTTCACTATTCTCTTTCACTTTCATCAAGAGACTGTTGAGTTCTTCACTTTCTGCCATAAGAGTGGTGTCATTTGCATATTTAAGGTTATTGATATTTCTCCCAGAAATCTTGATTCCAGCTTGTGCTTCATCCAGCCTGGCATTTCACATGATGTACTCTGCATATAGGTTAAATAAGCAGGGTGACAATATACACCTTGACATACTCCTTTCCCGATGTGGAACCAGTCTCTTGTTCCATGTCCAGTTCTAACTGTTGTTTCTTGACCTGCATACAGATTTATCAGGAGGCAAGTCAGGTGGTCTGGTGTTCCCATCTCTTTAAGAATTCTCCATAGTTTATTGTGATCCACACAGTCAAAGGCTTTGGCATAGTCCATAAAGCAGAAGTAGATGTTTTTCTTCTCTTGTGTTGTTGGAAGAGAATATTTGCTATGACCAGTGTATTTTCTTGGCAAAACTCTATTAGTCTTTGCCCTGCTTCATTCCGCATTCCAAAGCCAAATTTGCCTGTTACTCCAGGTGTTTCTTGACTTCCTACTTTAGCATTCCAGTCCCCTATAATGAAAAGGACACTTTTTTGGGTGTTAGTTCTAAAAGGTCTTGTAGGTCTTCATAAAACCATTCAAATTCAGCTTCTTCAGCATTACTGGTTGGGGCATAGACTTGGATAACTGTGATATTGGATGGTTTGCCTTGGAGACGAACAGAGATCATTCTGTCATTTTTGAGATTGCATCCAAGTACTGCATTTCGGACTCTTGTTGACGATGATGGCTACTCCATTTCTTCTGAGGGATTCCTGCCCGCAGTAGTAGATATAAAGGTCATCTGAGTTAAATTCACCCATTCCAGTCCATTTTAGTTCGCTGATTCCTCAAATGTCGACGTTCACCCTTGTCATCTCTTGTTTGATCACTTCCAATTTGCCTTGATTCATGGACCTGACATTCCAGGTTCCTATGCAGTATTGCTCTTTACAGCATCAAATCTTGCTTCTATCACCAGCCACATTCACAACTGGGTATTGTTTTTGCTTTGGCTCCATTCCTTCATTCTTTCTGGAGTTATTTCTCCTCTGATCTCCTGTAGCATATTGGGCACCTAATGACCTGGGGAGTTCCTCTTTTGGTATCCTATCATTTTGCCTTTTCATACTGTTCATGGAGTTCTCAAGGAAAGAATAGTGAAGTGGCTTGCCATTCCCTTCTCCAGTAGACCACATTCTGTCAGAAAACAACACAAGAGAAGACTCTACACATGGACATCACCAGATGGTCAACACCAAAATCAGATTGATTATATTCTTTGCAGCCAAAGATGGAGAAGCTCTATACAGTCAACAAAAACAAGACCGGGAGCTGACTGTGGCTCAGATCATGAACTCCTTATTACCAAATTCAGACTCAAATTGAAGAAAGTAGGGAAAACTGCTAGACCATTCAGGTATGATCTAAATCAAATCCCTTATGATTATACAGTTGAAGTGAGAAATAGATTTAAGGGCCTAGATCTGATGGATAGAGTGCCTGATGAACTATGGAATGAGGTTTGTGACATTGTACGGGAGACAGGGATCAAGACCATCCCCATGGAAAGGAAATGCAAAAAGCAAAATGGCTGTCTGGGGAGGCCTTACAAATAGCTGTGAAAAGAAGAGAGGTGAAAAGCAAAGGAGAAAAGGAAAGATATAAGCATCTGAATGCAGAGTTCCAAAGAATAGCAAGAAGAGATAAGAAAGCCTTCTTCAGCGATCAATGCAAAGAAACAGAGGAAAACAACAGGATGGGAAAGACTAGAGATCTCTCCAAGAAAATTACAGTTATCAAGGGCACATTTCATGCAAAGATGGGCTCGATAAAGGACAGAAATGGTCTGGACCTAACAGAAGCAGAAGATATTAAGAGGTGGCAAGAATACACGGAAGAACTGCACAAAAAAGATCTTCACGACCCAGATAATCATGATGATGTGATCACTAACCTAGAGCCAGACATCTCGGAATGTGAAGTCAAGTGGGTCTTAGAAAACATCACTACAAACAAAGCTAGTGGAGGTGATAGAATTCCAGTGGAGCTGTTTCAAACCCTGAAAGATGATGCTGTGAAAGTGCTGCACTCAATATGCCAGCAAATTTGGAAAACTCAGCAGTGGCCACAGGACTGCAAAAGGTCAGTTTTCATTCTAATTCCAAAGAAAGGCAATGCCAAAGAATGCTCAAACTACCACACAATTGCACTCATTTCACATGCTAGTAAAGTAATGCTCAAAATTCTGCAAGCCAGGCTTCAGCAATACGTGAACTGTGAACTCCCTGATGTTCAAGCTGGTTTTAGAAAAGGCAGAGGAACCAGAGATCAAATTGCCAACATCCGCTGGATCATCGAAAGAGCAACAAGAGTTCCAGAAAAACAGCTACTTCTGCTTTATTGACTATGCCAAAGCCTTTGACTGTGTGGATCACAATAAACTGTGGAAAATTCTGAAAGAGATGGGCATACCAGACCACCTGACCTGCCTCTTGAGAAATCTGTGTGCAGGTCAGGAAGCAACAGTTAGAACTGGACATGGAACAACAGACTGGTTCCAAATAGGAAAAGGAGTACATCAAGGCTGTATATTGTTACCCTGCTTATTTAACTTATATGCGGAGTACATCATGAGAAACGCTGGACTGGAAGAAACACAAGCTGGAATCAAGACTGCTGGGAGAAATATCAATAATCTCAGATATGCAGATGACACCACCCTTATGGCAGAAAATGAAGAGGAACTAAAAAGCCTCTTGATGAAAATGAAAGAGGAAAGCGAAAAAGTTGGCTTAAAGCTCAATATTCACAAAACAAAGATCATGGCATCTGGTCCCATCACTTCATGGGAAATAGATGGGGAAACAGTGGAAACAGTGTCAGACTTTATTTTTGGGGGCTCCAAAATCACTGCAGATGGTGATTGCAGCCATGAAATTAAAAGATGCTTACTCCTTGGAAGAAAAGCTATGACCAACCTAGACAGTATATTCAAAAGCAGAGACATTACTTTGCCGACTAAGGTCCGTCTAGTCAAGGCTATGGTTTTTCCTGTGGTCATGTATGGATGTGAGAGTTGGACTGTGAAGAAGGCTGAGCGCTGAAGAATTGATGCTTTTGAACTGTGGTGTTGGAGAAGACTCTTGAGAGTCCCTTGGACTGCAAGGAGATCCAACCAGTCCATTCTAAAGGAGATCAGCCCTGGGATTTCTTTGGAAGGAATGATGCTAAAGCTGAAACTCCAGTACTTTGACCACTTCATGAGAAAAGTTGACTCATTGGAAAAGACTCTGATGCTGGGAGGAAATGGGGGCAGGAGGAGACGGGGACGACAGAGGATGAGATGGCTGGATGGCATCACGGACTCGATGGACTTGAATCTGAGTGAACTCCGGGAGAGGGTGATAGACAGGGAGGCCTGGCGTGCTGCAATTCATGGAGTGGCAAAGAGTCGGACACGACTGAGCTACTGAATTGAACTGAGATGTTTTTCTGGAACTGTCTTGCTTTTTCAGTGATCCAATGGATGTTGGCAATTTGATCTCTGTTTCCTCTGCCTTTTCTAAATTCAACTTGAACATCTGGAAGTTCATGGTTCACATACTGTTGAAGCCTGGCTTGGAGGATTGTGTTTTGGAGTCAGGGCCTCTCAGACCCTGTGCTTTGCACATTTGCATTCCTAGCCCCAGGTCCTTCAATCCTTAGTCTCTTTATCTGAGGTCTTGAGCAGAGCTCTGCCAAACTCTTGTTACTGGGAGGAGGAGGGATTCCTGAAGATAGATCTCCCCATTCTGGCTCAATACCCAGTATTTGTCCACTCCTAATCCTCACCCACTATCCCCTACCCAACCCAGGGTCCATAAAGCTGTAGGAGCCTCTTGTTCAGGATTTGTGAACAGTAAGATGCCCCCCCAAGACTGCCCAGATCTGCCTAATCCTCCACGGTGGGGAAAAGAGAATGGTGTGGCAGGAGGCTGGTGCTTTGGTTTTAGTCCCTTGCATAAGACCATACAAAGGAGCATACCCTTTGCATATTCCATTGTAGCCTAGTTGGGAAAGAATCTGCCTGCAGTGCAGGAGACCTGAGTTTGATTCCTGAGTCAGGAAGATCCACTGGAGAAGGAAATGGCAACCTACTCCAGTATTCTTGCCTGGAAAATCCCATGGACAGAGTAGCCTGGCAGGCAACAGTCCATGGGGTTGCAAGTGTCAGACACAACTTAGCGACTAAATCACCACCACCACGATTACCATCGCAGTAAGTGATAATGACTTAACTCTTTCCTTTTTGGCTTCTTAATCGGCTGCTCTGACTCCTGACAACTCGGCTCTCTCTCCCAGCTCAGTGAGCTCCAAACAGTTTGTCCTGAGGACACTGTCCTCTGCGCATTGCTCCCCAGGCCCATATAGCACCTGCTCTTTCCAAGGTAGGCTCTTGTTCAGTTCATTATCTCACATGTGGTGGGCCCTTTTCTGGCCTAAATTAGCCAGAACTGTTTGCAGTTGAAAACCATAGCTGACGTATGCTTGTCTAAATGCTGATCATGAAAAGCCAACAAAGACTAAGAGTGCAGAGATACAGAAAAGAAAGAGAAATCACAGAGATGAATACAGTGGGGCTCCAGATGAATCAGGGGAAACTGGATCCAGGGTCATTCCAACTGACTGGACTTTGGCAGGGGAGAACATAGAGAAGTGAGGGCAAGAAGAAAATAGAGATTTTTATGAAGATTTGAGGCAGGGGAGATAATCAGGATGTCAAAGATATCTGTGTTGGGAGACCTCTATCCTTTCTAAGAAAGATGAAACATTGCTCAGATGATGAAGAGGTGGTGCGTTTAGATGGCTAAAGCTTAAATGGTTGCCATGTGAATGTCTGAGGAGCTTGTTGGGCCAAAGGAGGCATTGCCATGGAAACAGGCAACAGCATCAGTCTGCGTAACTGGTACCTTCACCACAGACAGCTTGAGAAAGAGACATAGACGGAGTCACACATTTTATTTGAAATATTTTCTAAACTTGATATTTTTGCTAAATGTAGCCTTTGTTTTCAGGCTACTCTGATGGCACTCGTGATAAAGAACACACCTGCCAATGCAAGAGATGTAAGAGATGTGGGTTCAATCCCTGGGTCAGGAGGATCCCCTTGAGGGAGAGCATGGCAATCCACTCCAGTATTCTTGCTTGGAGAATCCCATGGACAGAGGAGCCTGGCAGGCTAGAGTCCAAGGGGTCGCAAAGAGTCGGACATGACTGAAGTGACAGCACAGCACAGCCTTTGTTTTCAGTTATAACTTTGAAGCAAAAGAAAACACCAGAATAAAATGTGTTTACCAAACTGAAAGACTGTCATAAATTTGGGAACATTAAGCTGAGAAACTGCAATAAACTTTGCGGGGAGGGGGAACCCCAAATCTGTTTCAATAGTGATGTCTCAGTTTTGTTCTCTGCATAAAACTTAAAGTACATAAGAGTGGCCACCAGAGGGAGCCAAAACCAAGCATACAACTTTTCCTACAAAGCTTTTCAGGAAAGTGAATTATTAAAAACTGCAAAATGCAAATGAACCTCATCTTCCAAGAGTATATGCAAAAGTTGTAGAAATCATGCAATTTAATGCTACTCTGATGCCAAATACATTAGAAAAAAATTCAAACTAGAAGAGAATTCTGAATCTCAAGTAGATCAAAAAAGCAGCATTCCTCCCCACCTCCCTCCCTGTCTCTTTTTCTCTCCTCACTCTGGGGCTGGGCTGTAGTAACTCCCCACAGCTAGGTCATTTGTATTCGCTTCAGTGAAAACATTCTGTGAGTTGCATCAACACTTTCTCAGCCACTGCTACAGGGAGCATACTGGTTAGAGGTATGTTGACAAGTAACAGGTCTGACTCAGACCTCTTAATTCAGGCTTCAAGTGTAACTTGGGGAAGAGAGGAGAAACATTTCTAGCGGAAGTTTGGTTTTTAAAAATTGCTGCCATTAAATAGACATCTTTCCATTTTCTGCAGAGTGTGTGCGTTAGTTAGGATAGTTTGTTTATAAGCAAGAAAATCCAACTTTGGCTAACTTAGAGGGGAAAGGAGTTTATTGAAAGGATATTGGTTTCTACTATCCTTTGAACAGCTCATAACTAAAATCTGGGGGAAATTTTATACTGAAAATGATAATTAGAGTTTATTTTGAACTAACTTATGTTCACAAATTTGAACATGTGGATTAAACGGATAAATCCTAGAAAAATAAAACTCTCCAAAATTGGCATTAAGATAGAATAAAATAGAATACAACTGTTTTTATAAATGCATCTATTATTAAATACCTTCTTATAAAAACCAACCAACCAGCCAACCTCAGATCCAATGACTTCACTGGTAAGTTCCAGCAAATATTTAAGGAAACCAGAGTCATCTGAAACAAAGCCTACTAGAGAAGAAAAAATGTATAGGAATCCACAATTCTTTTTGTGAGATGAGCATTACCTCCATATCGAAGACCGCAAGGGACTTCCACTTCCAGAGAGATGAGAAGGACTTTTTTCCGTTTCTCTCAGTAAGTACAGGTTAAAAGAATGGACATGATAAATAAAACAAAGGATGACTCTGAAAAATTGAGAGAGGTAGGCAGACTGAATAGGGACCTTGGATCTGAGAAATGACACAGTTTAAGTAGCCTGGGTTTTCTTTCTACTTCATATACCTCAGGTTTAAGACATTTTTTCTTTCTCATTTGATCCTTAGCATCCAGTAAAGTAACTGGCAGATAGGTACTGGATGAAAAAACAAAGGAACGGCCACTGAGCAGCATATCCCCTAAGCACTCAGGGCTACTGAACTCACTACCAAAGGAAAAACAATTAAAATCAGTCCCTGCTTTCTTTGAATTTGGTATAACTGATTTAAGCACTGGCCAGTTTTAAAAGTGCCATAGAGAGTGAGGAGGGAAATGTTGCCAAAACTACAAACTAGGAACACAAAATAAACTACTTGTTAGACATGAACAGTGATGATAAAATAGTCATATTCCTTCCACAGAGTGAAAAAAAAATTATTATGGAAAAAGCAAAATTTTAGGAAATCTGTGCATATGAAAAAGAATTTCCCATATTTAGGATTAAAGCATAGATTATGAAAAAGAAAGTATGAAAACTGGTTTGGCAACATATTTAGAGTACGGTTCAAACTAACCTGAAAACTGTAGTGTGTCATTAGAGACACCACGGAGAATGAAGGCAAAAAGAAACAGTAGAAGGGGAAAGCAAGATGTAGAGATGCTTTTAATTATTGTCTACAAAGTGAAAAGCGAAAGTGAAGTCGCTCAGTCGCGTCCGGCTCTGTGCGACCCCATGGACTGTAGCCCACCAGGCTCCTCTGCCCATGGAATTCTCCAGGCAAGAGTACTGGAGTGGGTTAGCATTCCCTTCTCCAGGGGATCTTCCTGACCCGGGGATCAAACCCAGGTCTCCCGCATTGCAGGCAGACTCCTTACCATCTGAGCCACTAGGGAATCCTATTTTATACAGGCTATATGCTAATGGAAAGCACTCAATGCTGAGAACATACCAAATGTCCATAAATACTAGACAATCAAGAAAGTCACACATCCAGGGCACCTGCTATGACAGAAGAGCCGCTTCACTGTGCTCCCAGGGGAGCGGTGGCAGTGTTGTCCACATGAAAGGTATCCCTGGACAAAGCAGCCAACTGTTTGCATGGCCAAACGCTGCAGTCCTGCCCACATACATGTTTACGTTTCTAATGCATAATAGACTACACTCCATGATAGCCACGAAATGTCCCGGTTGGCATTGTTCATTTTCCACAAGCAAAGAAATACATAAAGGAGAGCTTACATGATTTTTCTATGAATTCACATCCCAAGGTTCATACCTGTAAGAGATCCAGGATACTGGATTTGGGGGTTGGAGTTGCTGGTAGGTGTGGATGGATTGTCTCAGATGCTGTATGGATTCTCTTACAAATTAGATACAGATAAGTTCAGTTCAGTTCAGTCACTCAGTTGTGTCCTACTCTTTGCGACCCCATAAATCACAGCACGCCAGGCCTCCCTGTCCATCACCAACTCCCAGAGTTCACTCAAACTCACGTCCATCGAGTCAGTGATGCCTTCCAACCATCTCATCCTCTGTCGTCCTCTTCTCCTCCTGCCCCCAACCCCTCCCAGCATCAGAGTCTTTTCCAATGAGTCAACTCTTCGCATGAGGTGGCCAGAGTACTGGAGTTTCAGCTTTAGCATCATTCCTTCCAAAGAACACCCAGGACTGATCTCCTTTAGAATGGACTGGTTGGATGTCCTTGCAGTCCAAGTGACTCTCAGGAGTCTCCTCCAACACCACAGTTCAAAAGCATCAATTCTTCGGCACTCAGCTTTCTTCACAGTCCAACTCTTACATCCATACATGACCACTGGAAAAACCATAGCCTTGACTAGACGGACCTTTGTTGGCAAAGTAATGTCTCTGCTTTTTAATATGCTATCCAGATTGGTCATAACTTTTCTTCCAAGGAGTAAGCATCTTTTAATTTCATGGCTGCAGTCACCATCTGCAGTGATTTTGGAGACCAAAAAATAAAGTCTGACACTGTTTCCCCATCTATTTCCCATGAAGTGATGGGACCAGATGCCATGATCTTCGTTTTCTGAATGTTGAGCTTTAAGCCAACGTTTTCAGTCTCCACTTTCATCAAGAGGCTTTTTAGTTCCTCTTCACTTTCTGCCATAAGGGTAGTGTCATCTGCATATCTGAGGTTATTGATATTTCTCCCGGCAATCTTGATTCCAGCTTGTGCTTCTTTCAGCAAACCGTGGAAAATTCTGAAAGAGATGGGCATACCAGACCACCTGACCTGCCTCTTGAGAAACATGTATGCAGGTCAGGAAGCAACAGTTAGAACTGGACATGGAACAACAGACTGGTTCCAAATAGGAAAAGGAGTACGTCAAGGCTGTATATTGCCACCATGCTTATTTAACTTATATGCAGAGTATATCATAAGATACAGATAAACTATTCTGCAAATCAGTGAGATATGACATTCTATTTGCATTGGAATAAATCCTTGTGTAAAGGAGTACTGAGTGACTTTAAATCCCTTGGTTGATATTTTAATCAACATGTGAAACCACTTTCCTTACAATTTCTATACATATTCATGAAGACACACAGTCAACACTGAAAGATCACCAAGCAGAAAGAGAAAAATCCTATTACACTGACATGACAATTTCCTTAATGTAATCAAATGGTACAGCTCTATTCCTTTAATCTGAATTCAGTTCAAATAACTAAAAAGCTTTGTTCACTCTCGGATAGAACTAGACACTTACAAAATAAGTTTCTGACAATTCACATCAATTTATTTTTGCAATAATCATTTAGTGCAAGAGGCTTTTTAAAAATGCATTGAATTAGCATTAGATCAAGATGATAAACTGATTCACACACACAAAAAGGACTTCACCAAAGGTTTTACTAGGCTCCCTTAACAGCAAAGGTTTTACTAGGCTCCCTTAACAGCAGTATGAGATGTCTGCTTAATAAATATGTGCATTTATTTATTTTTTGCTTTACTTGGAAAACTTACCAATGTAATTTGCCAATACATGTTTTAAACCAGATCCTCTCATCTAATGTTTAAGACAGTAGAACAAGAGGAAACCAAAAGGAAGGGCAGTTTAATGTTCATTTGCCTGATTATTTTTTAGTATGAAAATGAGTTTTCACTGGACAAGATACAGATACAGACTGAACTGTGAGGTTAATATGAACCAGTTCAGTATCTATTCCCACATTTCAAAAGTTTACCACTGAAAAGTAGTTTACCATGTTCATGCTGATTCTAAGTGTTCTAGGCTTGAAGTGGCCAAATACATGAATGTTAATAAAAATATTTTTAAATTAAATATATATATATGTATATAATAAGGGAGTTTTCTCAAACTTACCTGATCATGAGACCTACTTGGGGGTGCTGGTTTTAAAGTATGAATTCTCAGGCCTCCTCCCTAGAGATTCTGATTCCTAAAGTACAGGGTTGGAGAAGACGATGGCACCCCACTCCTGTACTCTTGCCTGGAAAATCCCATGGACAAAGGACCCTGGTAGGCTGCAGTCCATGGGGTCACGAACAGTCGGACACGACTGAGCGACTTCCCTTTCACTTTTCACTTTCATGCACTAGAGAAGGAAATGGCAACCCACTCCAGTGTTCTTGCCTGGAGAATCCCAGGGACAGGGGAGCCTGGTGGGCTGCCGTCTATGGGGTCGTACAGAGTCGGACACGACTCAAGCGACTTAGCAGCAGCAGCAAAGTACAGGATGGGGCTCAGGAATGCACATTATTAGAAGCACCTGGATGAGCTTTACAATCAGGTCAATTAGGGACCTATGTGGTGTCATGACAACAACTGACCTAATCTTAGGGTTCAAAACACTAAGATTGCCAGGGCTTCTGTTAGTCCTTAACTGAGTCATTTAAATCTGAGTCTAAATTTCCTCAATTGTAAAAAAAAGGAAGACTGTTTTCAGGCTATAGACTCTGAGGACAGGGCCAGCTGAGCTCTACTCACAGCTCCCTCCCCATGCCTGGCACAGAACAGCCTCTTGGTTATTACCTGTTGACAAATCCCTAGTTAGACAACCCGTAAGTTTCCTTTTCAACTTTAAAATTACATGATTCTAAAATAAATAAGTAAGGAAACAATTCACTTGGTCAGTCATTTACAAAATAATAATTATTCTCAAAGCAAAACATAATATAAACCAAAAAAAAACAGCCCCCATTTTGTTGGACTGGTCTCAGGGCTGTATATTCCTGATGGGCGTTTCAAAGGACCTGACTAGGGTGATTTGATTTCTTCCTCCCAGGACTGTGATGGTTAAAGTTAGTGAATTGGGAGCACAGAGTACAAAGTTGAGTCTAGAAAATCCAGTAAATTCTGTGAAAAACAGAGTCGGGTCTCCTGCTACACACAGAGGAATACTGGCATCACAGCATAACTTGCAAGATTTTTGTTACTTTAGTCTCAAAACATACTGTTAAGTAACAAGTCCAGAATTATCATGAACCTTCCCTGGCATGTGGATTGTACGGTAATAAGTACTTTTGAAACTGATTAAACAGGAAAAATAAACTCTGGAAACTATATGTTTCCAGTCGCCACACAGCAGCATCAATCTCACCTGGGGAATGCAAATTATTGAGCTCTGCCCCAGACCTAACAAATGAGAAACTCTGGGGGTGGGGCAGAAAAATCCAGCATGTTACCAGTCTCCCAGGTGATTCTGATGTACACTGAAGGACGAAAACCAACGAGTTAAACAGGACTCATAAAAACAAATTCAAAGTAAGCTGAGAACAAGTTTCTATAAAGCTCCAACAATGAATCAGAATTGAAAAAAAAAAATCACATTATGTATCTACTCAGCTGGGTATCAGTACACTCAGTTAGTCAACACACAACAACATGCTTCCACAGAATAAGTTTCCTCCTTTTGGAAAAAAAACAATACTGAAATACTGATCCTGAAATGAAAAGACAATGTAAACCAATGACCTTTAGGATAGTCAAGTCCCCCATGTTACAAGTAAAATACAAATTTTAAATTAAAATGTTGCCAAGTATTACCAAATTTTATTTTTAAATTATTAAAATAATAATGATAATAAATGAGACTATGGGTATACAGTGCCAAGTCAATCCAAATCGCAATTCTGATTTAAAACTGGTGATATGTGAGATTCTAAGGGTAACTAGCTATTAGAAATGTCTGAATCTATGTTCTTCTATGGCAAGACAAGCTCCCAGCTACAGAATTCTGAAAATCCTAAAACTCCACCTCCTAAGGTACCAGCAAAGAGGAAAGAGATTTTTAACCTGACAGCAGGGTAGCGATGGAGGTGCTGGTACTGAGCTCCATCCATGGGCACGCGCTTGAGTTACCAGGGGGAGGAATTTCAGACATCACAACAGGAAGGTTAGAGAAGACTGGCGCATTCTGTGTGGTTCTATGACTATGGAGAACACAAGTCTTAAGTATGTTTTTAAAACTTTTTCTCTCAGCCCTAAAATTCACCTAGGAAAAGAGGCTGGCTTAAAAAGAAAAAAAATGATCCACCCCAAGGGCAGCTCCTAGTCGGGACATCGAATGGCAGCACACTGATGACCTCCCCAGACTCGGGGACGATGGCATTGCTGGAGCGGCGCTCAGGCCATGCTTGCTGGAGTTACACTTGGGACAGGGGTAGAAGCAGCCCAGGCAGTCACACAGGTCTGCGTTGTTGCAGATAAGCCTGCCGCCTTTGCCATACGTCTCCATGACTCTGCAAAGAAAAAGAACCACACTAACAGGACAGTGGGCTTCCCTTTGTGGCTCAGTTTGTAAAGAATCTGTCTTCAATGCAGGAGACTCAGGTTTGATTTCCGGGTCGGAAAGATCCCCTGGAGAAGGAAATGGCAACCCACTCCAGGATTCTTGCTTGGAGAATTCCATGGACAGAGGAGCCTGGCAGGCTACAGTCCAGGGGGTGGCAAGAGTCAGACACGACTTAGTAACTAAACCACCAACAGGCCAGTGCAATTTCCCTCCACATTCAGAATGGATTTTTGTTTGGCAATCTTCCTAAATAAGCTCCCTTTACTCCGAAGAAGCAGCACCCTAAAAATGACCCAGCAATACTTCAGAACATTAAAAGGCAATGTGTCCTGGGAAATTCAGTCAACATGTACCCTTACCAGGGCGGTCAGGCTTGTCACGGAGAGCAAGGCTCCATTCATACAGCACGCTGGCTAATGTAATATCCAACCTAAGCCAGTTTTGAGGAGCAGTTGATTGAAAGCTATTAAAAACTTCCTTCTACAAAAATTTACTTAAAAATGTAACCATTCTTAATGGAATTTTTCCTAATACGTTACATTCCCTTTTGTTTTTCTTAAGAAAAAGCACTGGTGGTTTAGTCACCAAGTCTTGTCTGACTCTTTGCGATCTCATGGACTGTAGCCTGCAAGGCTCTTCTGTCCATGGGATTCTCCAGGCAAGATTACTGGAGTTGGTTGCCATTTCCTTCTCCATATACCTAAAACTGGGCTTCCCTGGTGGCTCAGTGGTAAAGAATCTGCTTGCCATAACTACTGAAGCTAGACGAGGCTGTGAAATTATGACCTTCTGCACCCTTGGTCCCTAAGCAGGCGTAACACCTCCTTCCCTTCCTGTTAGGTAATGCTGTTCCAGGAGGCCCAAGAAGGGTACTTTCAGAGCTGTTTGATCTCAAGGCCATTTTGCTCAGCTCCTGGGGTAGATTTCTTGTGGCAACAGATGTTCCCCTCCACTGCCTTTTCTGTTCTTTTTCCTGACTCCAGTCGTGGTTCTCAGCCAAGCTATTTTTTAATTCTGACATGGCCACTTCCTTTCCCCAAGAGTGGCAGCATTGTTGGGAAGCTGGTCTTCGAGGTCTGGGGGTAGAGAACAGTCGAGGGTCTCTCTGTGTGGCTCATCAGGGAATCTGGTTGCCTTTTTACGTATGTTTACAACATACACTTAGCAAGAAACTAACTTTCTAAATACTGTCGACTCAGAACTTTCTTTTGCACCTCCTTGGGCATTTCATACTGTAATAAACTCGGAGCCCCAGAAATTGAAATTAACCAGAATCTCTCTGGTTAATTTGGGGCCAGGATGCCCCCAAATTGTCCTGCATTTCTACTTCACAGAAGAAGGGCAGAGGGTGGGACCAGACTCTGCCCACCTGCTTCCCTCTGGACATCTGCCCTCTCTGGGCAGTCCAAGCACTCAGATAGGTCCAACCCTAGATAGACTTGCCAGCATTTTCACCACCCATCAGCAGACTGAAACTTGGTCCCTGGGATGGCAGCAAGTGGGGCATTTGCATTTCTAGGGTCTCTATCCTGGAAACTCTTTATGGAAACCTGCCCCCTATAACATCATGGATGAGGCGTGCCACCTAGCAGTGCCCAGGAATTGTCCATTTTCATTGCCCATTCAGCAGCAGAGGAAACTAACACTCTCGAAGGGACTTTGGAAAAGATAATCTCAGCCAGGAAGTGGCAGAGTTGAAACTCAAGCCCAGGGCTGAATGCCCAGCTGATAGTTGGGAGGCTGGCTGTCCTTGACCTCAGCATCTTCACCTTGAGGTCTTTTGTGCGGGACAGTTGAAGGCACTGACCCAAGGAAGAAGCAATAAGAAATAACACTGCCCTCTAGTGGTAAGTGGGGAAAGATTTCACTGAAGAAATTAAGGATGTTTGGTCAACTGTCAGACTGCTTCAAAACCACCTTCAGCCACCTGATATCATAGATAATGCAGCTAAGGTGAAGAGAACAGAAGGAACCCAGGAACTGTCACACAGCTAGTCCTGGGCAGTTGGCTAGATAGAAATGTGTTCTTGTGTCTTACTTTGTGTCAGCTGCTATGCATGGTACTCTGGATACACTGGGGAGAAAGATACAGTCCCTGGCTGTTACAGGCTGAATTGTGTCTGCCCAAAATCCACCTGATGAAGTCCCAAACCCCAGTGCCTCAGAACTAACAGTATTTATAGGTAAAGTCTGTAAAGGGGTGATTAGGTTTAAATAAGGCTGGTGTCCTTTTAAGAGGCCCCAGGGTTACAGAAGCACAGGGTAAAGGCCATGTGAGGTCACAGTGAAAATGAGGCAGTCTGCAAGCCAATGAGAGAGGCCGCAAAAGAAATCACACATGCCAGCATCTGGAGTTTGCCCTTCTAGTCTCCAGAACTGTGAGAAAAGCAATTTCTGTTGTTGAAGCCAGCTGGTCTGTGATACTTTATTAGGGCAGCCCTACCAAACTAACGGGCTTCCCTGGTAGCTCAGGTGGTAAAGAAGCCACCTGCAGTGCAGGAGACCTCGATTCAATTCCTGGGTCAGGAAGATCCCCTGGAGAAGGGAATAGGTTACCCACTCCAGTATTCTTGGGCTTCACTGATGGCTCAGACAGTAAAGAATCTGCCTGCAGTGCGAAAGACCTTCATTCAATCCCTGGATTGGGAAGATCCCCTGGAGGAGGTCATGGCCACCCACTCCAGTATCCTTGCCTGAAGAATCCTGTGGACAGAAAAGCCTGGTGGGCTGCAGTCCATAGGGTCACAAAGAGTCGGACATGACTGAGTACACAGCACAGTGCCAATATGAGGAAAGAAACAATGAATGAAGGATTATAAATAATTAAGAGTCAAGCATCATGAAGCAATAGCAACAGGGAGTCTGACTTTGAAACACCAGGGGAGGGTGCCCAGAGGAATATGAGCTACAGAGGTGAGGAAGTGAGTGGAAGAGGGTGCTACACGTGGGCACCACAGCAAGGGCAAAGACCTCTGAAAGCAGGAGAAAGCTCGTGTCTGAGCAACCCAGAGAGGTAGAACTGGGGGTGGGAAACAATTAGCAGAGCCCTTGAGGTTGGCAGAGTCCCCACCAGCTCAAGGTTTATAGATCAAGGTATGGATTTGGTCTTTACCCTGAGAGCAATGGGGGTGAGTATATATAGTGTAAGCAACTCTTAGTCAGCTTGAGTGGGGAGGTAAGGTCGAGTTAGAAAGGTTAGTTGCAGTGGGCCCTGGCGTGACTTTGTTGTTGCTGCTGCTGCTAAGTTGCTTCAGTCGTGTCCGACTCTGTGCAACCCCAGAGATGGCAGCCCACCAGGCTCCCCTGTCCCTGGGATTCTCCAGGCAAAAACACTGGAGTGGGTTGCCATTTCCTTCTCCAACGTATGAAAGTGAAACGTGAAAGTGAAGTCGCTCAGTTGTGTCCGACTCCTAGCGACCCCATGGACTGCAGCCTACCAGGCTCCTCTGTCCATGGGATTTGCCAGGAGAGACTTTGTTAAGCCAGGTTTTATTAGGCTTGGTTGGAGTTTACCTTGATGGCAGTTTGAACACATTTAAATGCATTTGGGAAGAAACAGCAAAGAAGGAAGTGTGAAAGTTGCAGACGAGTAAGGGGTTGAGACCCAGGAAGGGGCACCTGGCATTTGATCCATTACCTAGAGCCTGCAGGCTTTTCAGACACCCACAAAAAAAAAAAGTCTTTGAGCACTAAAAGTTAAAGGATTGGCTAAAAAATTTTTTTAACTGCAGAATCAAAATATGTTTAATTAGATGTATGTTCAATGGAGTATTATGTCAATTTCCTTTGATAATATTTAACTTTCATAAAGATGGCATTGTATTTAAAAACAATTTGGGAGTTAGATTTTTCTCATCTTGAAAAATATTCCCGAAGACCATCTTTGTTTAGTTGCTAAGTTGTGTCCGACTCTTTTGTGACCCCATAGATTGTAGCCCACCAGGGTCCTCTGTTCATGGGGATTCTCCAGGCAAGAATACTGGAGTGGGTTGCCATGTCCTTCTCCCAGGTATCTTCCCTACCCAGGGATCAAATCTGCATCTTCTGCATTGGCAGGCAGATTCTTTACCACCGGAGCCACCGAGGGAAGCCTGATGAGCATCTTAGTGCTCCAAAACACACATATACACACAGAGTCAGTCTCAAATTAGACAAGTTATTTGTAGCTAAGTAATTTTTAAAGAAAAACTTTCTTAAATTACTTTAAAGGTTTACAGCAAACATGTATGTATGTGTATGTGTGTGTTTTATATGAGAAGTAAACACATTTGAATATATTTGGTACAGTCTATAGTGGAATGTTCTAAAAAACATACAAAGGCCAGGGGAGACCTAAAAACAGTCTGCAGTAGGCCAGAGCATGTGACATGTGAGGGGCTGGCCTGAGAGAGGAGAAAGTTTTCATGGGGGTTGGTGGGAGGAGATTGGCAAGCCCCCCTTCTGCTGGCTCTTTGTTCTCCATGAGATAGGAGATGAGTTGTTTCTTCTGTCTGTGAGCCAATAAGGGGAGGGGAGGTGAAGGGCAAAGAGAGAGGAACATCAAGATTTGAAACTGCCATTTCAGAGAGTGGAGGAGAGAAGTGACTGGAAAGCAAGGAGTGCCCAGGTGAGCACCCAGGTCACCAGGAGTTAGTGGCTATGTCAGTCTGCCTAGTGGTGTGACTTCAGGAGCACAGTCAGTCTGGAAGCTGGAACAGAAAGTACTTTGCTGGATTCACCGGGGCTTGGGGTTCAGTAGTGATAGCTTACACTGAACAGGGTCAGATTTGTGATCTCTGAAGAAGATTTAGCTTCGGACCTGGCTTGATCACACAAGAGCTTTTGTATAGCACAGTTTTATTAGAGTATGAAAGGGACAGAGAAAACTTCTGACATAGACATCAGAAGGGGGACACAGAATGCCCCCCGTTGCTAGTGTTAGCAAGGGAGTTATACACTTTTAAATTAATTATTACAATAAATCAAAAGAATGTCTCAAGGTTGTAAAATTTTACCAGACCCACTCCCATAATATACATTCTAAGATATCAGGATTAGTCAGAAGGTTTTCAGGAAGGATAAACTGTCCTCAAGCAGGATACATTGCTGTTGTATAATCCCTAGTACAGAGTTTGCTATTGCTAAATCACTTCAGTCGTGTCCGACTCTGTGCAGCCCCATAGATGGCAGCCCACCAGGCTCCCCCATCCCCAGGATTCTCCAGGCAAGAACACTGGAGTGGGTTGCCATTTCCTTCTCCAATGCATGAAAGTGGAAAGTGAAAGTGAATTGCTCAGTCGTGTCAGACTTAGCGACCCCGTGGACTGCAGCCTACCAGGCTCCTCCATCCATCGGATTTTCCAGGCAAGAGTACTGGAGTGGGGTGCTTAAACTGAGTTGTTTGCTGTGTAATCATCAGTTCCAGGCTTGAAGAAAAAAAATTTTTATGTGACTAAGACTAAGGAATGTAGAGAAAAAGAAAAAGAAAAAAATTTGTCCTTTCCTCTCCTCAAGAACCCCAGACCCCTCTCTCCTTGGGGACACCCAGACTTCTTATCAATCTGCCTAGAAATTGACTCTCTCAGTAGGATGGGCAGGATGAAGGGTCAAAGGTGGTGAGGAAGTTAACATCATTGGAGTGCCTACATCATGCACAAGAATAGACACTCTTACATACACTGCCTCATCCAGAAGCATCACTATATTGGTTACAACACATTTGGCTGCAATCAAGAGAAAAACTCAACTAACAATGGCCGAAAGGCATTTGTTGTTTAATCACCAAAGAGTCTAGGAAATTAGACCTAGAATTGGTTTGGAAGCTCCATGATATCCTCAGAGACTTGGGTTTTCCTTCCCTCAGCAAGGGTTTCATTTGCAGGCTTGCAGCTGATGTTTGCACTGTGATTGCCCCAGCTCACAAAGCTTACCTGCCTCACATGACAGCCCTCACTGGGGGAAGGGAAAAGGACACTTCCGAGAAGGCTAGCAGTCTTCTACCTGCATCCCCTGGGCCAGAACTGAGCCAGGTGCTCACCCCTAACTAACGCTGATCAACAGGAATCAGAAGGCTCCAGTTTTAAGTCCGGAGAAGGCAATGGCACCCCCACTCCAGTACTCTTGCCTGGAAAATCCCATGGACAGAGGAGCCTGGTGGGCTACAGTCCATGGGGTCGCTAAGAGTTGGACACGACTGAGCAACTTCCCGTTCACTTTTCACTTTCTTGCATTGGAGAAGGAAATGGCAACCCACTCCAGTGTCTGCCTAGTGGTGTGTTTTCAGGAGCACAGTCAGTCTGGAAGCTGACTTCCAGACTGGAAGCTGAACAGTGTTCTTGCCTGGAGAATCCTGGGGACGGGGGAGCCTGGTGGGCTGACGTCTCTGGGGTCGCACAGAGTCGGACACGACTGAAGTGAGTTAGCAGCAGCAGCAGCAGTTTTAAATCATGACTCCTCTTGAGGCTGGTCACATACCAAGAATAGAGTTGGGATTCTGTTAGCAAGAAAAACAGAGGAATAGCTGTTGGGTAGGCCACCAACATTGTCTGCCACAATCACTATCCTCATTTTGCAGTTGAAGAAACAGGTTCAGGGAGGTTATGTGGCATGATGAAGGCCATCGGGGGTCTAGAAATTGAGGTCTTTTTTTTTTTGCTTTGTTTTCTACTTTTGGCCACACCATGCACCATGTTGGATCTTAGTTCCTCAAGCAGGGATCAAACCTACACCCTCTGCAGTGGAAGAGCAGAGTCTTAACCTCTGGACCACCAGGGAAGCCCCATGGGTCCAAAAACTGAGCTCAGATCTTTCTGATACCACTATGCTTTTCTCTGTTCAAGTCTTGCTGACTCCAAGACCAATTTTCTTTGCACAAACAATGGTTCCCAACCAGGATTTGAGGACACTAGGGGTCAGTGTAGCCAGTAATGAGGTCAAAGTTAAATAAAAGAGGGAACCTTCTGGGTATTTATTTCCAGTGTAAAAAATTAATAAACAGAAATCTCAAATAAATAGTCAGGAGACAAAACACAGGAGATTCTCACACTCTGTTGATGTTGATAGCAGAGCCCAATGGGAAGAAGAAAGACTCCTCTTCCTTCCTTCCTAAGACTTATCCAATGAAAAGCCATGGACTCTTTGTTTACTGTAGCCATCCCAGCTTCCTTTTCCCCTTTATAAAATAGTTCTTCTTCCCTTGCAATGCAAAGACTTGTACATGGCTTCCCACAGTAAATTCCCACAGGCCCCAAATTGCAATTCTCTGCTGATCCTGAATAAGCCCACCTTGGCTGGAGAAATATCTGGCAGTCTATTTGCTTTAAATCAACATTTTGGTGGCCCATAGAGGGGCCAGAGATGACCCCTGCTGACTCTGAGACTGGTGAGCAAACAGGTGCAGCACCCAAAATTGAGCCCACTGTCACCTACTGTCTTTCTCACCAACCCTGGACTTGAAAGGTGTATCTTTCTCCTGGATCAAGCTAAAAATCTCTTTGCCTTTGACACTCTTCAGGCTTTGGGGTGAGGGATCTACTTAAAGCTTTCATCTTGTGGTTAAGGTCTTGTTTCTATATGTGAGTCCTTGCTTGGCCCCTTGGTCTGATTTTTGAGATCAGAATGTTTCAATTGAAGCTAGCTGAGAGGCTGTGGGCCCTTTCCTTTGGGAACAGAAGCTGCTTCACTGAAAATGCCAGTTTCACTGTCAGCATATTCTTTAGGAACAGGGGCACTTCTCTGGAAACTCAAAATGTCTCTGGCCTGGCTTCTCTGGGACCAAGGTATTTCCTTAGAACTGGATATCATCTTGCAAGTTGTTTGAACTGAGTTGTTCAAGCTGTTTTGAAATAGTCGCTTTACAGAAAAACCTGTGAGTTATTCTCAGCTTTCAGTTACCTGAATATTTTGAGGGTATCTGCACTATAGGGACTCTGGATGATTTTATATTTAAAAACTGAATCATTTTTGGGATTTCCCTGGTGGTTCAGTGGCTAAGACTCTGCACTCCCAATGCAAGGAGCCTAGGTTTGATCCCTGGTCGGGAAACTCATTCCCACATGCCACAACAAAGAGTTTGTATGCCACAACTGAAGATCATGCATGCTGCAACTAAGACCTGGTGTAGCCAAGTAAATAATAAATTAATTAATTATAATATTTTTAAAGTAATAAAAATAAATAAAAACTGGATAATTCTTCATCCACATTTCAAAAATGGACCAACCTGACCAAAGGCAATTTAGAGTATCAATGACCATTTAGAGGAACTTTTGAAATCCTCAGACTTAATTTCCTTAAAAAAAATTGGACTACAATAGCTCAAAAAATTTCCAGAACTGAGTAGTAGGCCTATTTTGTGGGTTCCCAGTGTTATCAGGAGTCTAAAATTACCTCTGCAAAATAAGATTTTAAGATGAACTGAGGCAAACAAAGAAAACCAGAATGTTTCCCAAAGCCCTGGATTCTTCTTCCTTGGTTTGTCTCCCATTCTGCCTCTGGCACCACACGCTCTCTCTCCATTGGTTCCATTCCAGCGCCCGTCTTCCTCCTTCCCTCGTATACCACTCATACCTCCTCCATATTCTCAAGTGCCCCACACTAAATCTCTCACCAGCCTTTTTTCTCTTTTCTCTGAAACTCTCCATACCTGCTTTTCCTTAGAACCTATCAAGACCTATCTCTTTAAAAGTAAACCTCTTGAGGATCCAGCGGTTAAACACTTAATTTCTTATATTCCCCAGACTTAAATTGAACTTCAAGCCACAGTTCAATTTTACTTGAACTAATTCAGACTTAAATTGAAGAAAGTAGGGAAAACCGCTAGACCATTCAGGTATGACCTAAAACAAATCCCTTATGATTATACAGTGGAAGTGAGAAATAGATTTAAGGGCCTATTCTGATAGATAAAGTGCCTGATGAACTATGGAATAAGGTTCGTGACATTGTACGGAGACAGGGATCAAGACCATCCCCACGGAAAAGAAATGCAAAAAAGCAAAATGGCTGTCTGGGGAGGCCTTACAAATAGCTGTGAAAAGAAGAGAGGCAAAAAGCTAAGGAGAAAAGGAAAGATATAAGCATCTGGATGCACAGTTCCAAAGAAGAGCAAGACGAGATAAGACAGCCTTCTTCAGTGATCAATGCAAAGAAATAGAGGAAAAGAACAGAATGGGAAAGACTAGAGATCTCTTCAAGAAAATCAGAGACACCAAGGGAACATTTCATGCAAAAATGGGCTCAATAAAGGACAGAAATGGTATGGACCTAATAGAAGCAGAAGATATTAAGAAGAGGTGGCAAGAATACACGGAAGAACTGTACAAAAAGATCTTCACGACCTGGATAATCATGATGATGTGATCACTCACCTAGAGCCAGACATCTTGGAATGTAAAGTCAAGTGGGTCTTAGCATCACTACGAACAAAGCTAGTGGAGGAGATGGAATCCCAGTTGAGCTGTTTCAAATCCTGAAAGATGATGCTGTGAAAATGCTGCACTCAATATGCCAGCAAATTTGGAAAACTCAGCAGTGGCCACAGGACTGGAAAAGGTCAGTTTTCATTCCAATTCCAAAGAAAGGCAATGCCAAAGAATGCTCAAACTACCGCACAATTGCACTCATCTCACATGCTAGTAAAGTAATGCTCAAAATTCTGCAAGCCAGGCTTCAGCAATACGTGAACCGTGAACTCCCTGATGTTCAAGCTGGTTTTAGAAAAGGCAGAGGAACCAGAGATCAAATTGCCAACATCCGCTGGATCATGGAAAAAGCAAGAGAGTTCCAGAAAAACATCTATTTCTGCTTTATTGACTATGCCAAGGCCTTTGACTGTGTGGATCACAATAAACTGTGGGAAATTCTGAAAGAGATGGGAATACCAGACCACCTAACCTGCCTCTTGAGAAATCTGTATGCAGGTCAGGAAGCAACAGTTAGAACTGGACATGGAACAACAGACTGGTTCCAAATAGGAAAAGGAGTACGTCAAGGCTGTATATTGTCACCTTGCTTATTTAACTTCTATGCGGAGTACATCATGAGAAACGCTGGACTGGAAGAAACACAAGCTGGAATCAAGATTGCTGGGAGAAATATCAATAATCTCAGATATGCAGATGACACCACCCTTATGGCAGAAAGTGAAGAGGAACTAAAAAGCCTCTTGATGAAAGTGAAAGAGGAAAGCGAAAAAGTTGGCTTAAAGCTCAACATTCAGAAAACTAAGATCATGGCATCTGTTCCATCACTTCATGGGAAATAGATGGGGAAACAGTGGAAACAGTGTCAGACTTTATTTTGGGGGGCTCCAAAATTACTGCAGATGGTGACTGCAGCCATGAAATTAAAAGATGCTTACTCCTTGGAAGAAAAGCTATGACCAACCTAGATAGTATATTCAAAAGCAGAGACATTACTTTGCCGACTAAGATCCATCTAGTCAAGGCTATGGTTTTTTCAGTAGTCATGTATGGATGTGAGAGTTGGACTGTGAAGAAGGCTAAGCGCCGAAGAATTGATGCTTTTGAACTGTGGTGTTGGAGAAGACTCTTGAGAGTCCCTTGGACTGTAAGGAGATCCAATCAGTCCATTCTGAAGAAGATCAGCCCTGGGATTTCTTTGGAAGGAATGCTGCTAAAGCTGTAACTCCAGTACTTTGGCCACCTCATGAGAAAAGTTGACTCATTGGAAAAGAGCTCTGATGGTGGGGGGATTGGGGGCAGGAGGAGAAGGGGACGATCGAGGATGAGATGGCTGAATGGCATCACGGACTCGATGGATGTGAGTCTGAGTGAACTCCGAGAGATGGTAATGAACAGGGAGGCCTGGTGTGCTGCGATTCATGGGGTCGCAAAGAGTCGGACACGACTGAGCGACTGAACTGAACTGAGTTAACTGAACATAGTTCAATTTTTCATAGTTCAGTTACTTAACGATTTTCCCAAGTAACTGACAAGCCTCACAGATTTGCTGCGGAATTTAATATAGTCATTCAAAGTTACTTATCTGGTTTCTCTGACCTATATTAGCTAGTTTCAGGCCGCAGCACTGGACGAAAACCTGGATTAAAATCTTGAAAAATCCTGAATGGTCTCTAGAATGACAACTGGGAGAGCAGTCCACTAATTTATTATATAGGCTTGGACAACCTTCCCACTCCAGTATTCTGGCCTGGAGAATTCCATGGATTGTATAGTCCATGCGGTTGCAAAGAATCGGACACAACTGAGTGACTTTCACTTGCACTTTTCACTTTTGGACAACTGCTAGGTGACTTCATCAAGCAATTTCTAGGGCTTTTTCAAAGCATATCAATTGGGACAAAACTCAAACTTACCCGCAAAAACCTGATGAACCTGTTCATGACTACTACAATCAACTTCAGATTATTTTTAAAAACATTCTCATCTTCTTTCAGCTGTTGATCCCCACTGGGTAACTTTTAACTCTGTATTAGTGGGCTGAACCAGGTCTCTTCCCTTCTAATAAAAGGACCAAGATGAAGTGGGAAACTATGTCCCCTCCAGATTGAGGTAATCTGGCAAACCAGCCCTCACACTTTACATGAGTCACCTAGAAGGAAGACCACCAAAATTCTTAATCTTCAACTCCATAAATGCAGCCCCCTAAATAAAATTAATACCCTTGTGAAAAGTACAAGTGTTAGTCACTCAGTCATGTCCGATTCTTTGTGACCCATGGACACATGGGGTCCTCTGTCTTGGCAGGCTCCTCTGTCCATGGAGTTCTCCAGGCAAGAATACTGGAGTGGGTAGCCATTCCCTTCTCTAGGGGACAACCTAGGGATCGAACCCAGGTCTTCCTACGTTGCAGGCAGATTCTTTACTGTCTGACCACCAGGGAAGCCCAGTACTGGAGTGGGTAGCCTTTCCCTTCTCAGGGGATCTTCCCAACCCAGTAGTTTCTGCTATTATTGCAAAGAGCCAGGACACTGAGAAAGAGGTTGTTACAGGCAGATGGGAAGGAATCCACCTGCAATGCAGGAGATGCCAATTCGATTCCTGGGCTGGATACGACTGTGCAAGTTTCACTTTTCACAGACTCAAACATGGCAGACAACATCAGCCCTCTAAACAGCCTTTCCAACTTTCTCCCAACTGTTAATGATGGGGCTCCAAGGAAGTACAAGGGCTCTTCCCAACCCTCCCTCTCCCAGCTTGGAGAAACATCCCTCCAGACTTGGGATGGATCTCTTCTAGTTCACTTAACATAGGAGCCACACTCTCTGTGCCCAACCCCACTACTATAAAGCAGCCCTTGCCTTGGAGGACTAATACAGTTCAAATAGTGGGGATCCCTAACGAACATCAACAGCTTCCTGTCCTTTAAACTACTCTTTTTTGTCTAAGTCCTTTGAAAGATGTACATCCTTTTCTTCATAGCTCCTCCATCCATTTATTAGGCCTAGACTTCTTACCGAAGTATCATACCAGAATTTCTTCCTCCCCCAAAATGGAAATACTTCTAGAGTTTGAGAGTAGTCATCAAAGTCAACCACCAGGTGAAGTAAATAACACTTTGGTATCTTTTATCTGTTCCATTTCTGATAGAATTAGAGCTTATTCTAGAAACATTCATCATTTGTCTCTATTGAATCAGCTACCATCCCCTTTATGCAAAATCTCCAACTAATGTTTGTAAAATTCATAGTACACTTCCCTTCAAGATTCATATAGACCCCTCAAAACCTCTCCCCAGAACTAATTTATACCCTGTAAGAAATTCTTCAAAGCTTAAGGCCCATAATAGTTGCAAGGCTCAAAGCCTCATTAGCCCTTGTATTAGCCCCATAACACTCCCATTTTATCAGTGGGAAAACCTAAGGGTCAAGGGTGGAGGTTTGTGCAGGACCTCAGAGCAACAGACACCCTATTGTTCCTAACCCTCATATGTTACTAACATCCATCCGCACCAGACGCAAATTGGTTACTGTAATTGATTCATGTGGTGCATTCTTTAGTACTCAAGTTGATGAAGTTAGCTAACATCACTTTCTTGCTTTCACTTGGGAAGAAAAACAATTCACCTGGAGAGTAATGTCTCAAGGTTTGACTGAGTCCTTATTCCTGGCAAATCCTAAAGGCTGATCTGGATGGTATAAAGTTCCCTAGATGTTCTCCCTTGTAGAAATGTATAGATGATTTGCTTCTTTTTTCTCTGTCTCAAGCTTTCTCACAGAAATAAACCATCCACGTGTGAAAGCTTTTATGTATTTACTTTTAATTTTTTCTGTCTTTTGTTTGTTTGTTGTTATTTATTTTTGGCTGTGCTGCATCTTTGTTCCTGGGCCTCCTCTAGTGGCGGCGAGCGGGGCTATTCTTCACTGCAGTCTGTGCGAGGACTTTTGGGGGCTTCTCTTGTTGCGGAGTACACCTCTAGGCACGCGGGCTCCAGCAGCTGTGAGCTTCGTTGCTCCTCTGCGTGTGGAATCTACCTAGACCTGGATTGTCCTCTGCATTAGCAGGTGGCTTCTTATCCACTGTGCCACCAGGGGAGTCCTGCTAAAGATTTTAACCTCAAAGGGACTGAAGGTCACCAAAGAAAAATTGCTGTTTGTCCAAACCCAGGTTCGATATTTAGGACATCTGATGCCAAACAAGGGCTACACTCAGGTCCAGATAGACTTCATGGTGTCCCAAGTTACCCCAAACCAAATGCCAGCTGGGAGGTTTTCTTGGGCTAGTTAGTTATTGCCAAAATTGGATAGCCAATTTCTTAAGGCCAAACCTCTGTAATATGTTACTAAACAATAACAACCTGGACCCAATTTGATGAGAAGAATCAGACACCATAGTTTCCAAGGCCTTAAAGGAGAATCTGATGAACCCACCTGCTCTTGGACATTCCAATGACCAGATTCCTTTTTCTCCTTTTTGTAATATAAAAAGGAGAATGCCCTGGGGATATTCACCCAGAAACATGGGACCACCATTGACCCTCAGGGTCTCATAGCCAGTGACTGGATCCTTGGCATTAGAGCCGTTACAGCCACTGCCCTTTCGGTTAAGCGCACCAAGAAAATCACTGTGAGATCCCCCTTAACAGTCTTTGTCCCCTAGACAGTAGAAGCCCGCCTGAATTCTCATCACACTCAGCATTTCTCAGGCAGCTGCCTCCTCCCTATGAAGTCATTTTGTTAACTGTTCCTTACATGACTCTGTTATGCCCTAATAACTTTTAACCCTGCTACTCTTCTCCCTTCTGACACGCATGAGAGACCTCAAACTCTGAGTTTCGCTTCTTTTTCAGAAGAAAAGTCTGATAAAATGAGTGGATCTAGGTTCCAGCAACTATAAGGGAGGATCTAGGATATTTAAAGCATGGGTGTGAAATCACACAGACTCGGTGCAAACCCCAGTTGCATCCTTTGTTGACTATACAGTGTTGGGGAGTCACTTCCTCTCTCCAGGCCTGTTTTCTTTTAGAAGGTGGAAGTAAGTTGACAAGTTGGTAGACAGCAGAATCCAGTCCTAGGTCGGAAGGATACCTGAGAGTCACAGGGAAGTTGGCAGATTTGAGAAACTAGCTCTGTGGTTACCTCAAGAGGACCAGGCTAGGGTGTGGACGATGGTAGCCCAGGAGCAGAACCCAGAGCCCTGTCAGAGTTTTCAGATGGATATACCTTTGTTTTCCCCACCTTGCCCGAGACAGACCTTTGACCAGCCCTATAGCTATCACCATACCATGACTGCAGGCTGAGAAGGTACTGGCTGGTTGTGGGTGGCTTCAAGCCTCAGCAGGTTGAGGGGTATGCGTGTCAAAAACAACCACAGTGCAGTGGCTGGCCTGTGCCTCAGCCTCTCTCCACCACACTTTCTCCCCTCCCAATACCAGGTTACAGCAGCCATGACTGGCAGCTTTTCTAGGAAGAGTCTTATCTGGACAGAGAGAGGTACGGGGAAGTTCTCTGGAGATGCTCAGGACCATATAGGCCAGACTACACCAGCATCTCCTCAACTCACCGAAATAAGTCCAAGCTACACTTGGGCTTTGCTGCCTCCCTCAGCACTCAGTTCTGGCCCCAAAGAAATAGAAACTACAGGCCAGATATGAGACACAGCTGAGGGACACACACCCAGCCAGAGAAAGACAACACACAGGGCAACCTTATCCGCAAGGAGCAGAGTTAACCGACTAGGCAGGACAGGAAATGAAAATTACACATTTAAGTATTATTCTAATCTAAAAGGCATTAAAAAGGACAAAACAATGCCATTTGCAGCAACATGGATGGACCTAGAGACTGAAGTAAGGCAGACACAGAAAGACAAATATCCTATGATATCCCTTACATCTGAAATCTAAAAACAAAAAGGTACAAATGAACTTACCGATAAAACAGAAATAGAGTTACAGATGTAGAAAACAAACTTATAGTCACCAGGGGGTAAAGGGAGGAGGGATAAATTGGGAGATTGGGATTGACATACACATGCTGCTATTTATAAAAGAGGAAATTAATGAGAACCTATTGTATAGCTCAGGAAACTCTACTCAATACTCTGTAATGGGAAAAGAATCTAGAGAAAGAGTGGACACGTTAATATGTATAACTGATTCACTTTGCTGTACACCTGAAACTAACACATTGTAAATCAACTCTACTCCAATAAAATGTTTAAAAATAAATAAACAAGAAATAAAAGAGTGGATTGGGGTATGAAGGAAGAACAAGAATCACACAGAAGAACCAACTATAAAATCAGACATGAAAAATATCCTCAGTGAAATAAAGACTTCAAAGAGTGGAGTAAATAGTAGAACGGATACAGCCAAAGACCAAATAAGCAAGTATGAGGACCACATTGAGAAAATTTCCTAAAAAGCATGAAGAAGATATAGACATTTTTAATATATATAGATATAGATTTGGTACCTCAGCGCACACACACACACACACACACACACACACACACATACTCTTCATACAAAAGTTTTAAAATCTATATCTTTAAAATATCTATATTTCTATATCTATATTTTTAATATCTATCACATTAAAAATACCTATATCTTCTTCATGCTTTTTAGGAAAATTTCTCAACGTGATCCTCATACTTACTTTTTTGCCCTTTGGCTATATCCATTCTGCCATAAATTGATTTCACAATTCACTAATGGCCTTAAACTACAGTTTGAAACACAGGACTGGAGTCATACTCTTAGGTTCCCCTGCTAAGCCTCATTCACTTCTCCCCAGAGGAGTGATTTGTTTGAAAGGGGTTTGGGAGAAAGCAGTAGGTATGCTCAATCCAGATGCTTTTGGGCTCTCTGCCCTGCCCATCTGTAGAGAGGGTGGGTCATGCTGCTCTCCCTCTGCTGGGGGAAGAGACTGGCCCTGTAAGGTTCCTAGAGAGCTTCTACTCTCATATCAGTGCCTATCCCTTTTCTTGGGTGCCTCTGCCATCTTGGCTGTTAAAATTCTTAATATTCTCCTGCCCTTGTTGGATGTGCTATGTCATTAATCTGGTGGGTAATCCATCTGTTTCATGGAAAAGGATTAGCAAGTCTATTTTAACCCCACATCAAAGCCAGTTTCTCCAATCCAGCCTTTATTGACAACAAAGATGACATTTTTTTTCTCTCCATTTGAACATCTTATTTGTCTCACTTCTCTGTTAATTCTAAACTTGAAGATAGAAAACATTCTTTACTAACTGGCTGTTAAGGACTGAATGGATGTATCCCCCAAAAAGGATTTGTTGATGCCCTAACTCCCAATGTACAAAGGCTAACAGAGGTTTGCCAAGAGAACACACCGGTCATAGCAGACACCCTTTTTCAATAACACAAGAGATGACTCTACACATGACATCACCAAATGGTCAGTACTGAAATCAAATTGATTACATTCTCTGCAATTGAAAATGGAGAAGCTCTACACAGTGGGGAAAAAAAGACCTGGAGCTGACTATTGCTCAGGTTATTGAAAGGTTGTTGTTGAATCACGACGCCGGGATTCTTGGCCCCCGGAGGAGAAGAATTCAATCCGGGGCCAGAGACAAGGCTGGATCGCTCAGAGCTTTTGTGTAACAAAGTTTTATTAAAGTATAAAGGAGATAGAGAAAGCTTCTGACATAGGCATCAGAAGGGGGTAGAAAGAGTACCCGCTTGTTAATTTTAGCAATGAGTTTATATATTCTCCAACTAATCCAAAGAAGGTCTGGAGGTTGTAAAGACCTCACCAGACCTACTCCCATAATTTACATTTTAAGATAACAGAATTAGCCAGAAGGTTTAATCCAGAGACTGTCCTCAGGCAGAATACATAATACATTGCTGTTATATAATCCTTGTAAAGAGAAGGTTTAATCCAGAGACTGCCCTCAGGCAGAATACATTGTTGTTATATAATCCTAAAGAATGTAGAGAAATGTTTGTCCTTTCTTCCTCCTTGAGAGTTCCAGACCCCTCTCTCCTTGGGGACCCCTAGACTTCTTATCAACCTGCCTAGGAAGTGACTCTCTCATTCCCCCTTTTCTTTTAGGAGAATTATGTTGCCTAGGGAAAAGGGGCGTCGTTTTGCTCCATAACTGCTTCCGAGCTGAGAAGGGGCGTTGTCCCTAAATTGGGGAGGCAACATATTCTCCTAACCCTCATATTGAGGATATCTGATCCAGGGGCCCCAAGTAGTAGTTGGAGGAAGTTGCAGCAGTAGCAGGAGTTTGAGCAGCTATACTTAAAAGCTTTCATGTGGCTAGAAACAAAATTCAGTTATACAGTTACAGATGTAAGGCAACATAGTCATTAAAACAAGGTAAAATCAAAATTAAAAGTCACATTAAGTCCATAGTTAAAGTGCAACATATTGCACCAGTCCATTTTAGGGTTGGTAGATGTCCTCAGATGAAGAAGAGGCATCGCATGCTGTTGTTGTCAAAGGTATTCACAGACTTGGAGAAAGTCCTTTCCTTGAAGTGGAGATGTCCACCACGGGAAGCCTTCCACTGATGAAGAGAATCTTTGTAACCTCCTTAGCCTGTTCACTACGACAGGGAAAAGCCTCAATCCATCCAGTAAAAGTATCTACCCAAACTTGTAAGCAAGAATATCCATTAGCTTTTGGCATATGAGTAAAATCAATTTCCCAGTCCTCTCCAGGATATTTCCCACTTCTTTGTAATCCAGATTTTGCAAGCTTTCCAGTCTTTGGGTTATTTTTCTGACAAACCTCACCCCTCTTGGATAATATTTTTTAAAGTTTTCATTACATTTTTACCTTTAAACAAACGAGAAGCCATTTGATAAGTACTCTCTGCACCCAAATGAAAACTCTGATGTAAACCCTTAAGAATTTTCCATTGAGCATTTTCAGGAATTATTAATCGTCCATCCTCAGACTGTAACCATCCTTTATCAGTAATCTGTGCTCCTCTTTTTCATATCTTTCTAATTCTTCCTCAGTATATTGTGGTTTTTCCTGTTCCACAGGACCTGTCCAGATCAAAGGCGTCTGCAGTGAAGGGGTCTCATAAAGTGCCGCTTTTCTGGCTTGACAGCCAGCCAGCTGATTACCTTCAGCTACTTTACTCCCATCCCTGCTGTGCCCTTTGCAATGCATAACAGCTACTTCTTTAGGACAGTATATAGCAGTTAAAAGTCTCTCGATCTCTCTGAAATGCTTAATAGGTTCACCTGTTGCTGTTTTAAACTGTCTTTCTTTCCATATTGCAGCATGAGCATGCAAAGTCAAATAAGCATACTTAGAATCCGTGTAGATATTCACCCGCTGTCTTTTGCTTAACTCTAGAGCTCGGGTCAGAGCCACAAGCTCTGCTAACTGAGCACTGGTTCCCTGGGGGAGAGATTTTGCTTCCAAAACCTCTTCAGCAGTCACCACGGCATAACCTGCTTTACGCTTTCCATCTTGAACAAAAGAACTGCCATCTGTAAATATTTCCAGGTCAGGATTGTCTAATGAGGTGTCCAATAGATCGTCCCGAGCTGCATAGTTTAAAGTTAGGAATTGAGAACAATCGTGATCAGGTGTTTCATTTTCCTTTTCAGGAAGGAAAGTGGCAGGATTTAAATTTCCACAAACTTTAAGCTTAGTTGCTTGTCCTTCTAACAACAATGACTGATATTTAAGAAGCCTACTGTCTGTCATCCAAATATTAACGTTAGAACTTAAGATTCCACTCACATCATGAGAAGTCAGTAGGGTAAGGTTTCATCCATTAATTATTTTTAAAGCTTTAGGTGCTAATAAAGCTGCTGCCCCAATTACTCTTAGGCAGTGGGGCCACCCACGTGAAACTACATCTAATTCTCTGCTTAGATAAGCAATAGGTTGCTGGTGAGGCCCTCGGGGTTGTGTCAAAACTCCCAAGGCCATGTCTTTCCTTTCAATGACAAACAAATTAAAGTCTGACCCTGTGGGCAAGCTCAGAGCAGGAGCTTGCAGAAGAGCAGTCTGAAGAACCTTAAAAGCCTTTTGAGTTTCTGGAGACCAAACCAGTTTTTCAGTTTGGGCCTGCTGAGTTTCAGCTATAAGTTTATATAAAGGCTGGGCAAGTTCCCCATAACCCTGGAATCCAAATGTGACAGTAACCTGTGATTCCCAAAAATCCTCTCAATTGTCTTAAAGTCATAGGTAGGGGATGATTTAGTATAGGCTTAATTCTCTCAGGGCCTATGGCGCTAGTCCCTTCTGATATGATTAGACCCAGATATCTAACTGATTGTTGACAAAGCTGAGCCTTTTCTCTTGATGCCTTGCAACCACAGCCTGTGAGAAAGTTTAAGAAATCTTCTGAGGCTCGCGCGAACAAGCTTCCTCTGCACAGAGCAAAATATCGTCTACATATTGTAACACCACCACTTCAGAGCTATTAAAGTTTTGTAGATCTCGTGACAAACTTTGTCCAAATAAGTGAGGACTGTCACGAAATCCCTGGGGTAAAACTGTCCAGGTTAACTGAGAAGCTGGCTGCGTAGGGTCTTCAAAGGCAAATAGAAATTTACTTTCCTCCGCCAAAGGCACTGAATAAAAAGCATCTTTTAAATCAATTGCTGAGAAATATTTAGCTCGTTCAGGGAATTTCAGACAATAGAGTATAAGGATTAGGCACCACAGGGTGTAAAGGAATTACAGCCTCATTTATTATACGTAAATCTTGAACTAGTCTCCATTTACCATTTGATTTCTTTATACCCAAAATAGGAGTGTTGCAAGGACTGTTACAGGGAATTAATAATCCCTGTTCCTTTAAATTTTCAATGATGGGTTTTAACCCTTCCTTAACCTCAGGTTTCAGAGGATACTGTTTCTTAATGTGGAAATAAGTGTGGGTCTTTGAGCTTGACAACTGCAGGAATAGCATTTTGCGCTCGACTCACAGATTTTCCATCAGCCCATACTCTAGGATTTACATTTTGTTCAACTAGAGGGAGAGAAAGGGAGGGCTCCATATTCATAAAAACAGAGGCATGGACCTTGCTCAGTATATCCCTCCCCAAAAGGGGTGAGGGAGATTCTGGCACGATCAGAAACTCATGTGAAAATAGCACAGAATCCCAGTTGCAAGATAAAGAATAACTGAAATAATACCTTTTGGCTCGTCCAGACAGTCCCATTATGGAAGCGAATCCGGAAGAAAGTGGGCCAGGGGCTTCAGTAAGCACAGAGTAAGTTGCCCCAGTATCTAAAAGGAAATTGACGGATTGGCCCCCCACAATTCTTAATACCTGGGGTTCCTCAGGTGTAATTAGGACGGGAGCTTGTGTGGGGACCCCGGGCACCTTCAGTCCTGATTGTCTTGAGAGTCTGACCCCGGAGACCTACGCCTCTGAGGGCAGTCTCTCTTCCAGTGTGGTCCTTTGCAGACCGGACATGGAGCCGGGGGCGGCTTAGATGCCTGAGGGCAATCCGGCTTGAGGTGCCCCTCCTTTCCACAGGAATAGCAAGCCCATCCCTTTTCACCTGGGTCCCTCTGGGCATTTTTCTCCGGCTGTTTAAGAGCATTTTTCATAGCCATTGTGAAGGCTTCCGCCTTTTCCTTTCTTTCTTTGCCTCTCTTTCTTTTTTTCATATTCCCTACCATAATAGACTGTCTGAGCCAGTTGTAACAGAGTATCTAAAGACTGATTTGGTCCATACGCCCGTTTTTGTAGCTTATGGCGGATATCTGAAGCCGACTGAGTGATAAATCTATCTTTCAAGAACACTTTTCCTTCTTCACTTTTGGGATCAATCTCAGTGAATCTGCGAAGAGCTTCTCTTAGTCTATCTAGGAATTTACCAGGAGCTTCCTTCTCCTCCTGTTCTATGTCTCCCAATTTGCTATAGTTTAAAGGCTTAGAACGCGCCTGCCTGAGTCCTTCAAGAATACATCTGACAAAATGACTCTGATCCCATCTTCCTTTAGCTGTGTTGTAGTCCCAGTCTGGTTCTATAGTAGGGACCGCCTGATTCCCAGTGGGGAGGGCTGCTATCTCATCCTCCCGCTTCCCTACTGATTCATTACCAAGCCATTCATCTCCATAAGCAACTGCTTTCCCCAAAACTCGAGTCTTTTGAGTTGGGAGTCAGCGTTTGTCCCAAGACATACATCACATCCTTCCAAGTAAGGTCATAAAGCAGAGTAACACCTTTAAAAGCTCGAATATATTTTTCTGGGTCCTCTAAATAGTCTCCCAGATCCTCCTTGATTCTTTGTATTTCTTGATAAGAAAAGGCTTACTAACTCTCATGGACTGATTATTTCTCCTGGTGGGTGTTTCATAAAGAGGCAACAGCTTGTGTGGCTGTTTCTCAGTCTCTCTGGCTGTTCTGCGCATATTTCGCAGAGAGAAAAAGGGCAACACATATGCTACTTCTACCCATTTCCCTTGTTCCTTACAGAACTGGTCTAATTGTAAAAGAGTATTATACTTAAGAGACCCTCCAACCGGCCACCGTTTGCCATCCTCCAATGGATACCGTGGCCATTCAGTATCGCATAGGAAGACCAGGTGTGTCTTCTTTAAGCCCTGGGGATCGAATCTATCCCAGTTTTTCAGGATACAGTTCAAAGGAGTGAGGCTGGATTTGTTAGCTCCCATCTGTAAGAGAGAAAAATGCGACCAGTGCCTGCGACCAGCGCCATTTTTCTACCGGAGGCGTCCCTCCCTGCTCTAGATGGGGGTGTAGACAGACTTTACACCAAAAGCTTTTCCTTCCTGGTCGGACTTAGTCTGTCCCTTACCGACGCAGGCGCCGTCTCGACCCTCCCGGTTCTACCACCGAGACGGGGGTGGGGATGTACCAGGGGTAGACCTGATAGCATCTCTACTTGATGTCCAGCTCTTCACCTTTAACCTTGCTTGCCTCTGATGCCACCCGGGGTGCAATCAGAGTAACCTTCCGGAATGCCTCCCAAGCTAAGACCACTGGGGGAAACATTCGACACCTGAGTGCCTGTGCACGACCCTGAGTATATTCCTGACCACAATAAGACCGATACGAGCATAAAGCTGGGATGTTCTTTTCAAGCATCACCACACCAGTATGAGAGCCTCCTCTAGTCCACTAAGAGCCAGTGTTACCAAAGGAAAAAAAAATAAAACCCATTGCAGTCCCATCTGAGTAACCTTTAACCTCAGAGATGTTCTTGGGCTAAAGCTCCATCTAGCTTCCAAACTTTCAATTCCTAGTGAGGCTAGGCGCTTTCTTGACTACCAATCCAAGTTTGCCACAGTACACAGTAACAGTATAGATCACAAGTCCCTTGAAAGTGTATGACCTGATAGATTAGATTAGTACTTCTGATTCCCAAGGAGTTATGAAATGGTCAAAGAGACCGAAAAGTTTGACCGAGAAAGGAGAGTTCGGTCCACACGCTTTGCCCATTTCTGGTCGGTTCCCAACAGAGACCTTAGGTGCCTCTTGGCCTTGGCAGGTTGGTAGAAACCCCCAACAGGTTTCTGCCATAAGCCGCATGAGATCACCGTGGAACCATAGAACAGGGCTCCTTACTTGCTACGCACAGGGCATGTCATTCATTCACACAAGCACACCGTAGAGTTAGTAAAGCACAGCAGAAAACGTGTTCGCTAAGAGAACAAAGAACTAGAGCTCCAAGCATCCTTACCTTGTCCTGAAGGATCCCGGACGAGCCCCCAAGATGAAAGGTTGTTGTTGAATCACGACGCCGGGATTCTTGGCCCCCGGAGGAGAAGAATTCAATCCGGGGCCAGAGACGAGGCTGGATCGCTCAGAGATTTTGTGTAACAAAGTTTTATTAAAGTATAAAGGAGATAGAGAAAGCTTCTGACATAGGCATCAGAAGGGGGTAGAAAGAGTACCCGCTTGTTAATTTTAGCAATGAGTTTATATATTCTCCAACTAATCCAAAGAAGGTCTGGAGGTTGTAAAGACCTCACCAGACCTACTCCCATAATTTACATTTTAAGATAACAGAATTAGCCAGAAGGTTTAATCCAGAGACTGTCCTCAGGCAGAATACATAATACATTGCTGTTATATAATCCTTGTAAAGAGAAGGTTTAATCCAGAGACTGCCCTCAGGCAGAATACATTGTTGTTATATAATCCTAAGGAATGTAGAGAAATGTTTGTCCTTTCTTCCTCCTTGAGAGTTCCAGACCCCCTCTCTCCTTGGGGACCCCTAGACTTCTTATCAACCTGCCTAGGAAGTGACTCTCTCATTATCAGCTCCTTATTGTAAAATTCAGGCTTAAATTGAAGAAATCCAGTAGGCCAATCAGGTATGACATAAAATAAATCTCATGATTATACAGTGGAAGTGATGAATAGATTCAAGAGATTATATCTGGTAGACAGAGTGCCTGAAGAACTATGGACAGAGGGTCACAACTTTGTACAAGTGGTGACCAAAACCATTCCAAAGAGAAAGAAATGCAAGAAGGCAAAGTGGTTGCCTGAGGAAGCTTTACAAATAGCTGAGGAAAGAAGAGAAGCAAAAAGCAAGGGAGAAAGAGAAAGATATACACTACTGAAGGCAGAGTTGCAAAGAATAGCAAGGGGAGATAAGAAGGCCTTCTGCAAGGAACAAGGCAAAGAAACAGGGGAAAACAATAGAATGGGAAAGACTTAAGAGATCTCTTCAAGAAAATTGGAGATACCAACGGAACATTTCATGCAAGGCTGGTTACAATAAAGAAAAGAAACTTTAAGGACCTAACACAGGCAGACGATATTGAGAAGAGGTGGCATGAATACACAGAAAAACTATACAAAAAGGTCTTAATGACCCAGCAAATCACAATGGTGTGATCACTCACCTAGGGCCAGACATCCTGGGGTATGAAGTCAAGTGGGCCTTAGGAAGCATTACTACCAACAAAGCTAGTGTAGGTGGATGGAGTTCCACCTGAGCTGTCTCAAATCCTAAAACATGATGCTGTTAAAGTGCTGCACTCAAATGTGTCAGCAAATGTGGAACTCAGCAGTGGCCACAGGACTAGAAAAGGTTAGTTTTCATCCCAATCCCAAAGAAGGACAGTGCTAAAGAATGTTCAAACTACCAGACAGTTGTGCTCATTTCCCATGCCAGTAAGGTTATCCTCAAAACCCTTCAAGCTAAGCTTCAGCAGAACTTGAATCAAGAACTTCCAGAGTACAAGTTGGGTTTAGAAAAAGCAGAGGAACCAGAGATCAAATTGCCAACTCCTGCTGGATCATAGAAAAAGCAAGGGAATTCTAGAAAAACATCTACTTCTGCTTCATTGACTGCACTAAAGCCTTTGACTTTGTGGATCACATCAAACTATGGAAAATTCTTAAAGGGATGGGAATACCAAACCCATTGGTATTGTTTGCCTCCTGAGAAACCTGTATGTGGGTCAAGAGCAACAATTAGAACTGGACATGGAACAACAGACTGGTCCCAAATTGGGAAAGGAGTACATCAAGCTTGTATATTGTCACTCTGTTTATTTAACTTATATGTGAGTACATCATGCAAAATGCTGGGCTGGATGAAGCACAAGCTGGAATCAAGATTGCCAGGAGAAATAACAATTTCAGATAAGCAGATGATACCACTCTAATGACAGAAAATGAAGAGAACTAAAGAGCCTCTCAATTAAGGTGAAAGAGGAGAGAAAAAAGTTGGCTTGAACCCCAACATTTAAAAACTAAGATCATGGCATCTGGTCCCATCACTTCACGGCAAATAGAAAGGGGGGAAAAGTGGAAGCAGTGACAGATTTTCTTTTCTTGGGCTCCAAAATCACTGCAGATGGTGACTGCAGCCATGAAGTCAGATGAATGCTTCTTGGAAAGAAAGCTATGACAAACCTAGACAGCATATAAAAAGCAAAGACATCACTTAGCCAACAAAGGTCTATATAGTCAAAGCTATGGTCTTTCCATTAGTCATGTACTGATGCGAGAGTTGGATTAGAAAGAAGGCTGAGCACTGAGGAATTGCTTTTGAAAACGCTTGAGAGTCCCTTGTATAGCAAGGAGATCCAACCAGTCAATCCTAAAGGAAATCTGTCCTGAATATTCACTGGAAGGACTGATGCTGAAGCTGAAGTTCCAATACTTTGGCCATCTGATGTGAAGAGCTGACTCACTGGAAAAGACCTTGATGCTGGGAAAGATTGAAGGCAGGAGGAGTAGGGGGATGACAAAGGATGAGATGGTTGGATGGCATCACTGACTCAATGGACATGAGTTTGAGCAAACTCCAGGAGATGGTGAAGGACAGGGAGGCCTGGGGTGTTGCAGTCCATGGGGTCACAAAGTCAGACATGACTAGTGACTGAATAACAACGACAACCCCAATGAAATATCAGTGATATTATTTGGAGGTGGGGTTCTTGGGAGGTAGTTAAATTTGGATGCAGTCAAGAGGGTGAGGCCCTATCATGGGATTAGCATCCATATAAGACAGAAAGAGCAGGACTTGCTCTCTGCTATGTGAGGACATAGTGAGAAGGTGGCTGCTAGCAAGCCAAGAGGACTCTAGCAGGGAACTGAATCTGCTGACCCCTTGATCTCAGATTTCCTAGCCTCCAGAACTGTGAGAAATAAATTCCTGTCATCACCTCACCCCTCTATGGTATATCGTTACGATAGCCCAAGAAGACTAAGACATCTGCTAAGATTTAACACTATTAAATGGTTCCAGGAAGTCAAGCAAGAACTAAGATGCCACTGTTGCTAGTGAGTTTAATGTTCTTGCTTCGTTGTGAAAGAATTTGGAGACGAAGTGATAGGTAAGAAGTGAGTTTATTTAGGCAGAAACACATCCCACAGAGTGTGGGCCATCTGGGAAGGTAAGAGAGAGGAAGAGAAGGAGAAGGGGAGGGAGAGTCTTGAAATATTGATGCCAAAAGCTCAACTTCTCTGTACACTGGTACTGAATCAAATCACAGAGATTTTGGGGTGAAGTAGAAAAGAGAAACTGTATTACTTTGCCAGGAAAAGGGGCCACAGTGGGCTAAAGCCCTCAAATTTATGTTTCAACTTAGGGAAAGTAAAAGTTTTATAGTAATTGTTCAAAGAGCATGGACATTCTTCTGATAGGTTGATGGTGAAGTAAGTTGGAGTCAGCAGCATCAACCTCCACAGCCAACTGATGCTGAGCAGGGCCCTGTGGGACTCCTGGGCACGAAGGTCCTTTTGTCCCCCATATCTTATAGGCAAGACTCCAGCCTTCATGACCTTCTCTCAGTTCCAAACAGCAGAACAGTTGCTAATCAAAGGAGAAACAGCAACAAAACCTCCTGATGCAAGATTAAAGGACCAGAGAGGCTCCTCAAGATTAGGAGACTAGACCACCTAAGACCCTGCACACACCCTAATCTGGTCAGCAAACCCACCCTTTTGAAACTCTGCAGAAGAATAGACTATTACTGCCTTGATCCTTGTCACATACTCCTCGAGGTGGCTCAGACAGTAAAAACATCTGCCTACAACGCGGAGACCTAGGTTCGATCCCTGGGTTGGGAAGATCTCCTGGAGGAGGAAATGGCAACCCACTCCAGTATTCTTACCTGGAAAATCTCATGGACGGAGGAGCCTGGCAGGCTGCAGTCCATGGGGTCGCAAAGAGTCGGACACAACTGAGCGATGTTTATTTTACTTTACTTTACTTTACTTTACTCATCAGGGATGGGACACAGTTCTTGAGTCCCTAGCCTACTGTGTTCCCCCTTTGCCTAGCAAAATAATAGAGCCACCCTTTCCTTCTCCTCCATAATTGTGATAATTGTGTCTCCATATTTCTGTTTGGCATTGATGCACATAGAGCCAAGATTTTGGCAACACAACTGGTCCAGGGTCTACATCCTTGTGGGCAGCAAACCATGTTAATCTTATATTCTCCCACCTTGAGGGGGTTTCAGTATCTGCAAAATAGCTCAAAGATAGTGTTGTGTGTATCCTTTGATAGGGAAATAGGACCTTGCCATAAGGCTGCTCTTGACTGTTTGTTTCTCCCTGGTATTGAAACCCCTCCCTTCTCTAATTAACAACTGCTTGAATCTGCCCATTGGTAATCAGGGAGGGTCATGGAGGCTGAATGAACACTGTTTCCTATAATCAGAGAAGTGAGGGATACAGAACAGCCTTGTGCCCAGGAGCCCCACTGGCCCCTGCATGGTATCAGTGTTAGTTTCTATTGGCTTAGTAATTTCATAGGCTAATGAGTGGGAGGATTATTCCAGTTTGGGGGAAGGGGCAGGGATTTACAGGAATCAAGCCTCTATCCACTTTTTGGCCTTTTATGGTTAGCCTCAGAACTGTCATAGCACTGGTGGGTGTATCATTTAGCACATGCTAATGTATGGCTGAGCATATGATGAGGCTCAAGGTCTACTGGAAGTTGACTCTTCCACCATCTTGGACCTAGCTGGTTCTAACCAGTCTTTGTCATGTCTTATGGCTAATGGACTACAGTCCTTCGGATCCTAAGGGTGGGACACCACTTAGCAACTAAATCGCCAACACTGGCAACATCTTCTCGCCTCTTATTTCACTACCAAGGGATTTAATGAGTTTGTTAGAGACCCTGGTAAGAATAGTTCCTCTGGATTGGTGGGAGTGAGGATTAGAAAATGCACATTATCCAGAAGTAGGTCTGAATGGAAAGGAGAGGCAGAGGAAGCAAGAGAGATCTGAGCATACCTGGGTGACTAGAAAAAGCCCAGAATCCACCCTGGTCTATATAATGGCTTGAAGCGATCTACAATAAAAATAAACCCATTCACCCTAGAGTTTCTCATGGGGTTCTTCCTCTTGAGTACTCCGGCCCGTTTCTCCTGCTTTCCGTCCTTGTGCTACACCTTGGAAACATTGGCAGTCACTGGGGGTCACGGGACAAAGTGGTCAGGTCTAAACACTGATTCCCTGCCCCTGCTGGCTTCATCAGGACGCTTCACCAAGAGACTCCAAGAGAGCAGAACCCATGGGAGCCAGGCAGCAGCCAACAGAAGGCAGACAGTACCAAGAGTCAGGGACCTGGGTTCCAATCCGGCCTCTGCCACTCCATAACCTGCCATCCCATAGCCATTCCTCTCCGGAGATCATGAGGGAAGCATACTACCTGGGGTTGAATGCAGGCTGCACCCACACACGAAGGTGCGACTAGGGCCTGTTTTCCCTAACAAGGGGCACTGTTTTAAGGGGGTAACCGAAAACGTCTTGAGCTAACCCCCAACAGCAAGTGCTCGGTAGATGCCAATGTAACCACGTCCTGTCCAGCCCAGGCACAGCCTCTCGCTCCACACCACACCTAGCGGAGTGGGCGGGAGGATCCTGTGCTCCGGGCCGCGCCCCCAGCTCCCGCCGCCTGTCGCGACAGCGGCGGTGCATTGTGGGGCTTGTAGTGCGGGGCTGGGTTGGTTGAGTGGGTGGGCGCGGCCGAGGCAGTCGCTGCGGGGCCATCTTCGGCAGGCCGGCTGGCTCGGCCTGTGCAACCGGCACTCGCGCTCCTCGCCCGCCGCGATGGCGCCGCGGCCGCTGAGCCCCTTGGTGCTGGCGCTGGGTGGCGCGGCAGCCGTGCTCGGTTCGGTGCTCTTCATCCTCTGGAAGACCTATTTCGGCAGCGGACGGGAGCGCCGCTGGGACGGAGGCGAGGCCTGGTGGGGCGCTGAGCCTGCCAGCCTTCCACAGTGGGAGGAGTGGGACGTGAGTGCCCGAGGAGGGTCTGCGCCTCCGCGCGTGCAGCCGAGGGGGTGTGACCGCCGCCCGGCGAGTTGGGGAGCTTGGCGCCGCAGGCGTCGCGCTGGTGGGCGCGTGGCGGACGACTGGGAGTCCCGGAACCCTGGAACCGCCGGGAGTTTGGGGGCGTGTGCAGTGCTGTGCCGCTGTAGGCCCCGGCTTACTCGCCAGGGCTGGGGCGCGAGCGCGCGGTCGGGGAGCGCTGTCCGGTCAGCGCCGGTGCAGCCGGTGCCTGGCTGGCGCCTGCGCTGTGCGTCCAGCGCGGTTTGCCCTCCGCCCCCTCCCGCCGGCCCGCCGCTGTTTCGCTTGTTGCGGGGACGGCGCTTCCTACGTCCATGGAGTGAGGAGGGATTGTCAGTCTGGGGAGGCTGAGGCTCCGCGAAGGGGAGGAATTTGCATGAGGTCACCCAGGGAAAGCTAGAAGAACGGCTTTGGGGAATTCAGAACTCTATTGGCAGCGCTCGTCCCTGTGCACCAGAGCGGGCCTGGCAGACCCTTGATGGCGGGAGGGCGGGGATGTGCGCTTTAGGCTTTCGGTCTTCCCTGGGGGAAGGGTGAGGCCGGAGGGTGCCGATCGCAGCCTGACCCGTGCTCCGCAGCCCGAGGTCGAGGAGGACGTGGAGCCAGCGCTGGAGGAGCTGGAGCAGCGCGAGGTGTTGGTGCTGGGGCTGGACGGCTCCGGGAAAAGCACATTCCTGCGCGTGCTGGCGGGAAAGCCACCGCTGGAAGGCCACATCCCCACCTGGGGCTTCAACTCCGTGCGACTGCCCACCAGGAACTTCGAGGTGGACCTGCTGGAGAGTGAGCAGACACCCCCCTTCCCCCGCGCCCGTCTCCCCATCATCGCAGCTGGACTCAAGTTGGGGCTTGTTATCTAAGCAGGACACGCTCCTGTAGAAAATCCTTCCCATGTGTCCCTGGGGTACAGGATGGAGTCCAACACTGCTCTCTTCTCTGGTTTGGTCGCCCTCTGTCCCTCACCTTTACTGCAGCCCACGTACCTAACCCTGATAGACTCACAGCTAAAGTTTCCCGTATGCCAAGCACTTGACAGACAGCCCTCCCAACAACTCCATAAAACTGGAAAGAGTTATTACCTTCATTATATATGTCTTGCGTGAGGCAGTGAGGCCCAGAAAGTTAAATAGTTTATCCAAGCTCAGGCAGCTTGCCAGTCTGTTAATGCTGTCTAGCTCTGGGCTCTTATGTCAAGCACCCTGTACATTGCTTGTTTCTGAAATGAGTGAGTGATAGTCGCTCAGTCGTGTCCAACTCTTTAGAACCCCATGGACTGTGTAGCCTGTCAGTCTTCTCAATCCATGGAATTCTCCAGGGTTTCTGAAGGGTGCTTGCCGTTTTCTTCTTACCATCTGTGCTTTGCATGCACTGTTCTCCCAGCCTGGAAAGCCTTCCCTTTATGAACTGCTATTCATCCTTCAAGGTTTAGGTCAGAGGTGATATCCCTTGAAGCCTTATCTGACCCTCGCTAGCTTAAGAGTTCTTCCTCTGGGCTCCCGTTCTGTTACAGTGTTTGCCACATACCTCTCTGTTTCCCTGACTGGGCATCTGGGGCACAGATAAATCTGATCCAGCTCTGGCCCCTAGGGCCCAGCCCCAATCAAGTGCCTGGAAGAGCTTGTTAAGGGAGTGATCAAAGGAGGATCTGAGTAGCCTCCTGCCCTCAATGTTAGGCTTCTTGGGATCTCAGGAGAGGGGTATTGAGAGGGCAGCAGTACTTTACTGCCTGTGTCCGGTCACAGACTCAGTGGAAAGCGACAGGTGGATTTCTGCCAGCCATAGGCCTCAGACCATAAAGACTCAGTGGGTTTAGTTAAGTGCCAAAGTGGTGGGATCAGACTCAAGGCCTGGCCGTTGGCCTGAATGGACCCAGTCCCTCTGGGCTCAGGGCCTTGCCTGCTAGCCTCCCCTGGCTACATCTTTCTTCCCTGATTGTAGCAAACATTGATATTTACCTGAGTTCAGTCCTTTCAGCATGCCTTCTGTGTCTCCATCTCTCATGCCCAGGACACAGAAAATTCAGATGGGGGTTCTGCAGTTGAAGCCTACTCTGTCTGGCAGAGACAGCATCCCGGCTCAATAAAGTCACTAACCTGGATTCAAACCCAGATCTCCCATTCAAGTCCAGATCCTTTCCCCTGCCACAACACTCCGTTTGCTGTGGTCACCTGTGTGCTTGGCCTGGAGCCCAGCTGAGAATGAGCCCCTTGTGGATCTGGACTTTCCCTGCCCTCCCCACCTCCACCTCCTATATCCATTTTATTAACTAGTTCTGTCAGCTTTATCCTCCAATAGCGTTTGCATCTGTCTGTTTCTCCCCACCTCCATCTTTGCCCGCTTGTCCCAATCCACGGTCACCTATCAGTACTATAGTCTCCTTGCTAGTCTTCCTGATTCCGCTTCTGTCCTCAATGTTGACCAGCAGCATCTTTCAGAAATCCATATCACTTCATGTCATTCTTGCTTAAAATGCTTATGGGGCTCCCCACAGCCTCACTGGGGCCTTACAGGCCCCGTGTGGCCCAGCCCTGGCTGGTCGTGGCTCCTTCTCCCCTCTGGCAGCACCTCGGCCACCCTGAATGCCTTCTGTTCTTGAACACATGGATCTTGCCCTGCCCAGTGCCTATAACACTTTTCTCTGCCTCTTCTCATGACCATCTCCTTGTCATCCCAGATTCAGCTCACGTGCCGCCTCCTTAGGCCACCTTCTCAGACCACCCAATCCAAAGCCACCAGCAGAGACTACCCCCCACCCCGCCCCACCACTTTCACTTTTTCTGTTTTATTTCCTTCCTTTGTGGAATGTGTTTTTGTGTTACTGCTGTGTTGGTCCTGGTTACAGAGGGAGCTCCTTGAGAGCAGGGCCCCCTGCCTGCCTTGCTGACCTCTGTGTCCCCAGCACCCAGATCAGTGCTTGGCACCTAGTAAGTACTCAGTATATACTTGTTGAGTGCCTGCTATGTGCCAGGCATTGTGCTGAGGGCTTTGGGGGATCCAGAGATACATAGCTCTAACTCTCAAAGAGCTGAGAGTCCACAAGTGTCAGAAATCTAATCAGAAACACTAGGATGCGGGGGTGACCATTGAGGACTTTGCAGAGGGACACAGAGGAACAGGAATGCAACCCGGGTTGGGGGAGGTGCTACTTGGACAGCCACACGGTGGCAAGATTGAGTATGGCCCAAGGAAAGGTAATAGGGCAACCAGGCTGAACGAGAAAAACTGAATGGAGAATGGCTGTTCTCAGGCAGCACAGGGGCTCCTGGTTGCTGACCACAGCCACTGACCTGGGAGGAAGCTAGGGATTGGGAGAAGGCAGGATAGCCCAGGAGAAAGAACCAGAGTACTATGTATTGAGGACATGTTATACCCCAGTCCTGTGAAAGGTACATTGCATACAGTACTTTGGGGTTTTGCTACAACCTGTTAGGTAAGTTCAGTGAGGAGGAGACTGATGCTCGGAGTTGTCGAGCTGCTCAGGGACATATAGCTGTCAGAGCTAGCGCTGCACCCAGGTCCGATTGGCTCAGGAACCCGTGGACTTTCCCTTGCTCCATTGGCCAATGGAGCCGTGGGAGGCCGGAAGTGATGTGGGGGTGGGCTGCAAGTAGAGAGCCTGGGCCCAGGGGGCTCTGAGCTGGCCTCTGGCCTCTCCTCAGTCGGGCGGCAGCCAGAACCTGCGCTTCTACTGGAAGGAGTTTGTGAATGAAGTGGACGTGCTGGTGTTCATGGTGGACTCGGCTGACCGGCTGCGGCTGCCGTGGGCCCGGGAAGGAGCTGCGCAAGCTGCTGGACAGGGACCCCTGACCTACCTGTCGTGGTGGTGGCCAACAAGCAGGTGAGGGCCATGGGAGGCTGGCCAGGGTCAGCGGGGCTTGAGCCACAACGCCTGGGGCAGGGTGCACCGGAGAGGGATTCGGGCCTCGACCCCTGACCTGCAGCCCACAGCTGATACTGCCACCCCCTCTGCTACCTGTGCTGTGTCCTCCCTCCTTGTCCTCTCTGCCTCCCTGTCATTAGTCATCCTGAAAGAGTGAGAAAAATAATTTCTCTGTGTCCACTGTGTGTGAGGTGTGGTTTCGAATAATATTTCATATGATGTTTCTGTTCACTCTGTAAGATATGGAATACTGTTTCCATTTTACATACAAGGAATCTGAAGCTCAGAGAGATTTTGTATACCTTGAAAACAGTAAATTGGGAAGTTGTACTCCAATTACACCTTTTCCACTCTGCTATGTCCTTAATGATTTCTGACTCTAGATCAGAGAGCTATAGCTGGGAAGTGGTAAGAAGTTAACAAGTTAAATAATAATAACTAACATTTACTGTGTGCTCAAAGCATGCTAAGCACACTGTAATCATGACCTCATTATAGGCCCTGACGTTAGCCCAAAGTTACACCTGCTGTGTGGCAAAGCCAGGTCGTGGGCTCAGATCCTCCTCAAATTTCTGGCTCTTCACTCTACGCTATATACGTCTCCTGGCCCAATAACTCTTGGCATCACATTCTTAAGGTGCCATTCTCTGCCACAGTATAGAGTCCTGTTGTGTTTCAGGTGGCGTGGGCCCATGGCCCTGAGAGCTGTGGGATGTGTTTCCAGTCTGGCTTGGAGACATGCCAGACATGTCTTAGACCTCAGGGTTACCTTATGTTCTGGTCTGCCTGGGACAGGCCCCAGCTATGCCTGTTGCTCTGATATAACTATACTAGTTCCCACTTTGAGTCTCAGAAATAACCCAGTTTGGACAATGAATCATGTCATCATCTTATGTATACTATGATTTATAGTGATTTTGAACTTTACAGGAGACAGCACCTAAGGTCCCATCATTCTATGAACTGCTTCAAGAAGAAACCTTTTAATCTTGGGCCAGGCTTGAAATTAAATGTACCGTCACCAGCCATGTTGAGTAGTGGCCTCTGTTTTTTCCTCTGTGGTTTCTAGGAGTCTAGGGGAGGTGAGGCCTTTGTCTGAAAGTGACCTTACCATAAGATCTCTCCACCATTGAATTTAGGAAACTGAGCTAAGATTTCTGTAAAGGTCATAAACTTGGTCATCAAACCAACGTGGGTTTGAAACCTGGCTCTGCCTCGTATCACTTTCCTTCGCTAAATGATACCACTTCCCTGAGCTGATTTCCCCATCAGTTTAGTATGAACAGTGAGTTAAATGAGATAAGTACCTATCACAATGCCTGACTTAGAGGATATGCTGTCTTAGCACAGTGGCTGTGGGTGAGAATGAGGGGGTGGAAAGAAGTTGATGCCAAGGAAAGTCAGAGATGAAGTGAGTTTAGACCAACTGACCAAGAGAGAACTTAGGCCCCAGTGTTTCCCTCAGGGAGCCGATGAACAGTTTATTCCACAGATGACAAGGGTGGGTTGTTGGGACACACTCTCCGTCCAGCCTGACGTCTCCGTTTCATCCCAGGACCTGAACGAAGCCATGAGTATGGTGGAGCTGCAACAGGAGCTGGGCCTGCAGGCTGTCGATAGCCAGCGGGAAGTTTTCCTCTTAGCAGCCAGCATCGCCCCCTGCAGGAACCAGCTTTGAAAATCCTGGCACCGTGCACATCTGGAAACTGCTCCTGGAGCTTCTCTCCTAGGCTGGCGCCCACCCGCTCACCAGCCAGCCCTGGAGACTTCAGTTCCGCTCCTCCTGCTTCTTCATCTCCAGCCTGGGCCTGGGGCACGGGTTACATAGCATCACTTCCCTCCTTCCCTCCTCACCCTCAAGAGCAGGGCCTGGGTGAGGTCAGGAACCACACAGGAGCCCTCCTGGTGAGCTAGCCATGAGGCTGAAGCAGGGAGTCAGTTGAGGCCAAGGGTGGGAGAGGACAGTGTCTTGCTCATTCTGAGCAGCAAGTGGATCCCACTTTCACCAGGGAAGACAGCCTCATCCTCTGACCTGTACAGTGAGCTGCCCAGCAGGCTCAGTTCTCCCGGCCCTGCTGGCCCCAGGGGGTGAGGACTGGTGTAGGTGTCCGAAGTACACCCAAACCCTCGACTGATCCCTCCTGTGACTTTGTACCCTCTCGTGTGGGCAGGTTCTGGGCCGTAAGCCATGAGCTCAGACTCCCTGTCCTGCCTTATCCTCCAACCCCAGCTGGCTCGTGGCCTTGTGCAATCCCTGCCTCTCTGGGCCATCCCTTTTAAAGAGAGGTGATTTAGATGGTGGCTTTTCTAACCAAGCCATGAAGACAGGAAGCTTGAGGAGGAATCTAGAGATCCTGGCAAGGAGCTTCCTGAAACCCCTTGCTTTCCCAAGGTTGAGGTCCGGCCCGCTCACCTCTTAAATACAAAGTAAGTGGTCTTCACCCCTAATCAGAGAAACTGAAACCCACACCCACCCCAGTATGGAGTCAGAAGCTGCTACTCTTACACTTAACTGTGCCAATGCCCATGTTTACATAAGTCTGGGGAAGGAAGGAGCCTACCTGTGTTCCTGGGAAGACTTGTCAGGGGCCTCCAGACTGCATTTAATTATTTATTTATTTATTTATAAAAGGAACAAGCCCAAGTTTTAGGCTCTGTTTCTAGGTGCTGTTATCCAAACCCCAGATGACTGTCATGGAAAATTTGGATCTTTGAGGAAAATAGCTGGAATCATGGATGACAGTGTGGTAAGCTACATGAGTCAATGGAGACAGAGCTCTTCCTCCCCCGACCCTTTGTGGCTGTACTTGATATCATAGAATTTCACGATGACCCATATGAACTTGAACTCCAACACTTGGCCTAATACGTCAAAGGGACACAAACTCTGTAGAGGTAACAAATGACTCTGGGAGAGGCAATTTCATCAGTTACTCTTACAAAGAAATAAGAATTAGCAAACCAACCAATGGGTAGCCTTGAGTATATTGCACAACCTTCCTGGACCTGCTGATTTTGCAGCTAAGGCAAAGCTGGACAGAATAGCTGGTGTCCTCTCCAGCACACATTCCGTGATTCTCCTGTTTCCAGTGATCAGCCAGTTTAAATACTGTCTCTGTACTGACTGTTCAGTGCAGGCAGAAGGAACCTTTTGTCTGTCAAGAGGCCACTGAACAGTCGACAGCCACAAATGGGCCTTTTTTTTGAGGAGGTAACTGACTCAGTTTGCTTTTTAATTGAGAATGGAGATTATGTGCCTTTGTTTCATTTGACATTTACTCAGTGTGCTACAGTTTCATGCTGTGGCGGGTGCAAGAAGGGTGGGCCGGGAAGGTGTCTCAGAATCAACTTTTCTTTGAAATTCCGATTAACTTTCTGTCTTAAGTGATTTGACTGATTTTATTTTAAATATTTGGGGAATGACTTGGGTTTTAGAGTAGCCTTTGAAACCCTGCTGACACTTCATTTTGCTGGCAGAAAGTAAGGAGACTTTACTTCTCTGTTCTGTGAACCTCACCTTGTCCTCCAGTGTTAATACTGGAAAGTTACCTTTGGAGCCGACATTTTGGAGAGGGGCACCTTTTCTACTAATTAAGATCTGCCTTTGGTCTAGTGCATAGCACTACACAGTACAGGTTTTTAAAGTCCCCACTGTCGGGAGGTGAACTTAAATAGAGTTATGTACTTGAGCAGCTTTCAAAGACCAGTCTCAGAGCCAACAGGTCCCAGGGGCACACAAGACACCACTGAGGAGCACTGAAGGTCCAGGGCGGTGGCCCTCGGTACCTGTACAGGCCGTGTGGACGTCCTGTCGGCCTGTGGGCGTGTCTGTGGCTGAGAGCAGCACTCCTCTCCTGGCCCGTCCTCCAGGCAGGCTGCCAGACAGTGCTTGTGTTCCAGTTCCTACCAGGACCAGGCGAGGAAGGGCCTTTCCTAAGAATGCTGACTGCTTTGTGCTCTTATGTAGTTGTTCCTGAATGTGACTTTGGCTCAAGAGCCTAGATGGCTGCTTTGGGGAACCTGTTCATCTCAAGTGCAGCTCCTGACTAAACAGGATGACACCATGTTCCCCCCTCCACCCCACCGAGCTTGGGACTAGAGAATGGACGGCTGGGCAGCTCTCGCACTCTCATGAAGGCCATACAGTGCCCACTTCACGCTTGGGAAGGCAGCTCATGCATCTGCCTGCCGGTTGAACCTATGAATCACGCACCCTGACACTGGGGGCTTCTGCTCTTGAGGTTATTTTAATGAAATCATGGTTTCTGACCTGCTGCTGTCCTTCTGAAGAGAGGTCAGCCCAGTCCAGAGTCTGGGCACGTGGATGGTCTAGGCAAGAGGGCTCTTGAGGCTGCTGGGACCACCACCTTGGACTGGCTGCCTATCCCAAGAAGCTTCCTCTGGCACCTCCTGGTGTTCAGAGCCATCCGTTATAAGCTTGTGCCAACACAGTGGTACCCAGCTGTGAGGACCTGAGAGGAGGTGAAGTTGGTCCCTCCGGACCCTTGTCAGAAGTGCTGGTGAAAAGTTTCACAGCTTTAGCATGTCTGAATGAGACCCCCGATTCTCCAGAAAAATGTTTCCACTTGCCTTTGGAAAATATTTTGTTCTTAGGCTAGTTTAGTAGCAACTGCCAGCATCTCAAGCCAGCCCCTGAAACTTGTCTCACAGCTGCCCCAGAACTCAGACCTGTATAGTCAGCAGTCTGCCTCTCACCCCTGCCGTCTACTGTCACCTTCTCCAAGCCTAGTAAGGGAAACTTCCAGTTTTCCCTCTGCCTCCTGGAGATGGGGCCCATAAAGGGACAAGGGGAAGATTGCCATCAAAGATCTGAAGTAAAGGAGCCTTGCTGTCCCAGCCCATGCCCTGTGAACCCAGGCCCACAAACTGCATAAAATGGAGTGTTGGTGGCTGTGTACAATAAATGCCAAAAATTCAGTGGTGGTTTCATGTAAATTCTGATTTTGAGCAGTCCCAGGGAGGGACAGCTATGGAGGGTGGTCCCAGAACACGTTCCACAGCAAATCCCAATCCCTTCAGTCCACACTGGGGTGGGTGGGTACATCACCTTTGGCCTAACAGTACTTTTGGGGAGATAACCAAACCCTTCCTTGTAGGAGTTTAGCTGACGGGGCCAGAGCTAGGCATGAAAATGGAAGTGAGAACTTTTTTTTAATTGTAGCAATGCTGTTTTTAAATTTAACTGAATAATTCCTTTACAGAATTGGAGAACAGCTTTGACTGCCTACACACCAGAGGTCAGAATGAAGGGACACCATTCCACAAGTGTCCCCTCAACACCTGCCCTTGGGCTGGGCTCTGGTTCCCTCACAAGGTCGCTGCATTCAAGTCCAGTCTGTTAGGGGATGTCCAAGCAGACTAAAAGACAGTTACTGGCACTGGCTATAGAACGGGGCTGGGGGACTCAGGACAGTGACACAGCCTGGGGGCAGAGGAAGGTGGTATGGAAGGCATCCCCAAAGCCCTATGGTATGTCACCTGAACTGGGTGAAGAAACAAGGTTAAAGGGCCTGGCCTGGTAACAGGCCTGATTTCAGCATGCTCTGAAGGACTGCATTCCTAAAGCCTCACTCATGGTGATGGTCACTGCTGAGTCTAGCAAGCCGAGTCCAAAAGGCAGGTTTCTGTCCAGTTTCCAGCCTACCTCAACAGTGTCCAGCCCGCCTTAATAGTGTGAAATAGGTGGGCTGCGTTCAATGGCCAAAGAGAAGGCCAGCAAGCGAAAGTCTAGGGCTTAGTCATTGGACAGACTAACTTCAAACCCCATGTTAATGCCTCTCAAGCCTTTTCCTTACCTGCAAGAAGATAAAACCACATAACTGTGTGGGTTTTATGTGAAATGTTCTATGTAAAAACTTAAGTCCTTTTCTAGAGCAGTGAGGGGAGACACATTTTATGTGATTTAAGGAGTTTCTCAGGAACAGAGGGTTTTTATATTGATACCTGATGATAATGAATCAAGAGAAGAAAATGCCCAGCACCCACCTCACTGTGACTATAATCCTGCTACATACCAATCATGCCATGAAATTACATAGACAAGGCCTGAAGGAATGCCATGCAGCGTGTAGGCCAGGACTTGGTACACAACAGAGTTGGCATTCAGCAGTCCAACAGACATCTCAGAAAGCAGGTTTGGGGACCTCAGACTCAAAAGACAAGCAGCAAAGGCAGGTCAGTTGAAGGCAGATCCGGAGGCAGCTATACCGCATCTTATGTCCTGGCACTCGAGCCACAGCTGGCTTCAGACCAGGGCCACAGAAAACCAGTTCACCAGCCCCCAGCCTGGGGTGGGGCCAGCACTGGAGGCCCCTCCCAAGCAGCCCAGGCTTCCGTAGAAGTATTAGTCGGCTCAGATGGTAAAGAATCTGCCTGCAGTGCAGGAGACCCAGGGTCTACCCCTGGGTCAGGAAGATACCTGGAGAAGGGAATGACTGTCTGGAGAACCCCATAGACAGAGGAGCCTAGCAGACTACAGTCCATGGGTCACAAAGAGTCAGACATGACTAAGTGACTGACTCACTTTTTGTAGAAGTGATAGTGGAACTGCTATTCAGGAAACCAAGGGAGAGAGCAGCAGAACCAGAACAGGGGAGAAAAGGGAGGGCAGCTGTGCCTAGGAGGCTACATGAATGTGCAAAGAGCTGAATGGCCTCTACTTCGGTTGAGGAGGTTACTGAATGGGGCAGCCCCAGGGCTTGGCTGGGAGGGCAAATACAAAACTCTGAAGTAAAAATAACTATTTTATTGTACACAGACTATATTCAAACAAACCGCCCACTCCCGGAAACAGCAGGTTCTGGCTTTTCCCAGAGACCCCAGGAGAATATAAATTGGAGTCTCTAGGAGACAGTATCTTCTCCAAAGTGAAATGTGAGAGAAATTGTGTGTGTGTTGCACGCGCACACATGCATTGTAACCTTTTGATTCCATGGGGTTTGGCTGGCCTCATCTGTAAATGCACACCCCTCCTTGCTTCTCTGGTCCAAGAGGAAGCCTCAACCTGGGGCAGGCATAAACCAGTCACTCAACCTCCATTTTATTCTTTTGCAAAGAATCAGTGAAGGCTTGCCACTCTGCTGGGTAAAAACGCTTGTAGACGTTGATCTTATTCCGAATCTGTTTTGGGGTATCTTGATAGTAATTCTTCTCGTCCCGGGCCATAGCCTAAGGAAAGAAAAGGGCCACTTGAATGAAGGCTGGACAGGCAAAGCTCAAATCCCTAGCCCTGCGTTGGACAAGGTACTACCCATCCCTGAGATTCAGATTCCTTGCGTCAAAGTCATAGTGTATGTGGGAAAACGGGTACAAGTACCCTCAGAGAGTAGGCAGGAGCTGAGACCAGCTGAGTAGCTCATTCTTCGTCCATCACCAACTGATCCCACCTGGGCACAGGAGTCCAGTGTAGCCAGATCTTTCCATTTTTAAAAGCCAAAAAAAAAAAAAAAAAGGACTTTTACTTGAGACCTCCCATAATTAAAATGGGAGTTAACCCCTGAATAGCAGTTAACTCTTGAACAGCACAGATGTGAACTGCATGGGTCCACTTATAATGGGTGTCTTTCAGGAGGTTTTCAGGACCAAGTGGTGCTAAATACTATAGCACTACATGGTCAATGGTTGGTTGAATCCCTAGATTTGAGGAACTGCAGACTTGGAGGACCAACTGTAAATTAAACACAGGTTAACTCTCGAGTTGTTCAAGGGTCACCTGCAGTTCATTTCAAATACCATGCGAGCAAACAATATATGAGTGGGATACGTACCACAGGCTCCTCAGTCTACCCAGTTATAAGCATTCTGTCAAAGGGATCCATTTCCTAGGGTATCTTTCCTCTTTGGTTCTACTCAATCTCAAGAAATATGCACTAGCCAAGCAGATCAGACCCCAAATGGTCCAGGGTACCTTCTCCAAGGGCCCAAGTGGTTCCTCTTGCCAGGCCTGAACCACTTACCTTATAGTTCTCCCCATGGTTCTCCACCATGTAGCGAACATAGTCAATGAGATCTCGTGACAGTGTGTTTCCTTTCTTTTCTGGAAGGCTGGCTTCTGCCTCCAGGTCTGGGTTGAGAGAAGCCGAGAGACAGGGAATGAAGCTTTGCTTCCTGCATAAGTTGAGCTGCTCAGTCAATCCCAAGCCACAAGAGTTGCTACACTGGCCAAGTGATGATCTTCCCCTCTTCCTCTCCAAATTCAGTGCTAGAACCTTCCTCATTAGCCCCTCAGGTCCCAGGCTCTGCCTGTGGCACAAGCATCCATCAGCATGGCACTAAGTCACCTCTCTTTGGGTCTCAGATGGGTGAAAGGAAGGTACCAAACTAAAAATCTCTACTTAGTGCCAGGTACCAGGAACAGAGATGAAGATACATTGCTTGTACACAACGCAGGGCTCTATTCCAGCTCTAAAATTCTTTGAGAAACTCTTAAAAGTGTTAATATGTGAAATGAAAAGGTGTGAATAAATGAGAACTCAAGCTGTAGGAACTAGGGCCCAAGGCACCTCGCTGTTCCACGTGAGGGGAAAACCAAACTCCGGGGTCAATATGGCCTCACTCCTAAAATAGCTGGGCTTCTCTGATGGCTCAGTGGTAAAGAGTCTGCCTGCAATGCAGGAGATGCAGGTTCAGTCCCTGGATGGGGAAGATCCCTAGAGAAGGAAATGGCAAGCCACTCCAGTATTACTGCCTGGGAAAACCTATCCATAGAGGACCTGGAGAGCTACAGTCCAAGGGGTTAGAAGAGTTGGAAAATTCTTAGCAACTGAACACACACACACACCACTACTGAGATATGATGGTAAATTTTGAAGGTTTTTATTTTTTGCCACAATTAACTTTTTTTAATGGTAAATTTTGTGGGATTTTTTTTTAACCATAATTTAAAAAATTTTAATTAAAGAATTAAAAGTAAAACTTAAGATTAGCTTTCACTACACAAATGGCAACCCACTCCAGTATTCTTGCCTGGAGAATCCCATGGATGGAGGAGCCTGGGAGGCTACGGTTCATGGGGTCGTGAAGAGTCAGACATGACTGAGCAACTTCACTCACACTGAGTACACATGATTCTGTTTATACAATCTTGTGTAGTAACTCTTACAAGAATCACTAAAATAGACTACAGACAGGAATTCATGGAATTCTATATCAAATGTCTGGTCAGAGGGGTTTCCTGGTGGTTCAGAGGTAAAGAATTGGCCTGCAAAGGCAGGAGACACGGGTTTGATACTAATCTGGGAAGATCTCACATGCAGTGGAGCACGAAGCCTGTGGACACAAATATTGAGCCTGTGCTCTAGAGCCCAGAAGCCACAACTACTGAGCCCACGTGCTGCAACTACTGAAGACTGTGCACTTAGAGCCTGCGCTCCACAACAAGAGACGCCACCGCAATAAGAAGCCTGCGCATGCTTGCCATAACTAGAGAAAAGCCTGAGCAGCAATGAAGGCACAGCCAAAAATAAATAAATAATATTTTTTAAATGTCTGGTCATTCAAATCTTTAAACTTTGCAGAATTTACCCTCTTGTTTTAATATTCAGTCTCTATAGCCTTAAAATACATAAAGTTGATTTATCATTGGAAAGATTCAGTTCAGTCACTCAGTCGTGTCTGGCTCTTTGAGACCCCATGGATTACAGCACACCAGGCTTCCTTGTCCATCAGCAACTCCTGGAACCTACTCAAACTCATGTCCATCGAATTGGTGATGCTATCCAACTATCTCATCCTCATTGCAAAAATTATATGGTGGAATCTCTAAAAAAATTTGTTCATCCTTAAACTCATGAGAAGCTGAATTCATGCCTGAGACTTAATGTTTTCTCCTTTATCCTCTCAGGCACTGGTTACGTTCTCCCTGAACATCTCTGGCCTCCCTTCACACATTGGGACTTAGTCAGTAGACTGAATATGTCTCGGCCAAGACACAGTTCTAACTGTGCCAGCTGAGCCCTGGACCAGCTCACTTCCTCCCTCTGAACTTCAGTTTCTCCATCTGTACAATGAGAACATCTGAGGGTCCTTTCCAGCCTGTATAGGATGCTGACCTAGAGAAATTGTGGCCCACACTCACCATTAAGCACGTAAGGCTTCCGCACAAGCTCCTTAGGCCTCTCCTCTACATCCACTTCCATGGCCTTTACCTGCAGAGAACAGAGACCGTGAGAACAGTAGACAGAAGAAATATCTTGGATGAGGGAAAATCCTAAAGGCTCCTGCCCATCCCAACACAACTGCCTTATCCATAAGGGTCCCTCCACAAGGTCAGGCAAGAATAGATGACCAAAAGAACTAATGCCCTGGATGCTTTTGGTTCCCAAGATGCTCAAGTAAGCAATTTATCTTTCTGCGTCTACCTATAAAATGGGCAGAACATTCCTTGCCTGCCTCACTTCACTGTGTGATTATCAAATGGAGCAATGCGCATGAAAGCACTTAAGACTTCAATGAGGGAGAGAGGTCAGATGCCTTCTCTTATGCAAAGAGCAGGCTGACAGTGCTTGGCTACAGTTACACATTTATTCAATAAACAGTAGTGCCCTGTTCCTCTATCATAAACAGATAATAAGAAATTTGCCTCAAGGCAATGGGACGAACCCAATCAGCAAGCCCATTCACTAACTATAGACCCCTAGTCACATCCTAAGCACCACGGAGTGAGGCTTAGTACTGAATGGAACACAGAGCTCTTGTCCCCAAGCAGATTATGTTGGAGGAAAGAGGCACAAACAATAAACAGATAAATATATCACATGACATGACATCAAGTATTTACAAGTGCCAATGAATTAAAGTAGAAAAGAAGTTACTGAGCCAAAGGGGGTGCTATTTTTGAAACTGGTCCAGAAAAAGAACTATTCCGGAGAAACTAGCCCAAGGGAAGCCTCAGACCAAGGACGATTGGATAACTGAGGAAAGGTGTGAGGATTCCAAACTCCTTATTAGGAAAGTTAAGGTCAGGAAAAGATAAATTCTGGAAAACTGAGATGCTAAGGGATCCAAACAGTTTAATTTCAGAAGGAAAAAGTGAGTGCCGAAGGAAAACGGAAGCTCCAACCCAGGTCCAATGTATGCTAGGAAGGCAGTATGAGGGAGATATTTACAGGTAATCTCAACGCAGTCAGGCTGGCCAAGTTGGCTGTGGGGAAGTCGCAAACCCAAGAAGGGCGTGAGGGAGGTAATAGACAGGATTAAGCCAGCTAAGGATGGTGTGGCGGCGGAGGGCAAGGCCGGGACACGTCAGTACCTTTCTCTTAAGAAGGGGCACTGCCCTGTTGGGGTCCATAGCCAAACCCATCTCGGACAGGTTCTGCCGCACCGATTTGGTCTGGTCCCAGGCATGTCGGATGTGTGAGCTACGGGGAAAAAGAGGGTGATCGAGGGACCGTCATCTTGCTACCCGTCCTGGCCGAGGTCTCCTGCCTTCTAAACCCCGGTCTCCTCACCATTCGATCCGCGGCGCTGCCTTCCGTCGAGCATTCCGGTTCAGACGCTTCCGGTTAACATTATAACCGAACTTCTGCCTCCGAGTCTTTCCCTTGGCTTTGGGCATTGCACTGACCACAGCACCGGGTACTAGACTCCGCTTCTCACTCCAACTACCGCGTGTAGCTACTCCTTCCGGGGAGTGGAGCACGTGATTTTGCAGGCTTTCGGGAAATGCAGTCTTCTTCTCAGCGGCACAAGCTGGTTACTATAACTCCCAGAATGCCATGAGCGAACGCGCCTGCGTAAAACGTTCAGCAAGGCCCTTTTCCCTGCCCCCTTTAGTGACCTCATCAGGAGGCGGGGCTTAGCGTCCGGATTTTCGCCTACTGCCGTTGCTTGAAACATGGAAACTCCTGGTCGTGTCACCCGGAGGCACCCTTGAACCATCGCAGCCCCCCAGTCATTGAAGGCTTTAGCCCCAGTGTATACAGCACTTCGGAAAGCTTCAAGGAAAAGTTTATTCGCAAGACCCGCGAGAACCCATTGGTACCCATAGGTAAGCAAGTGGGAGCTGTAGGAACTGTAGACCAAGAGGGCAGTGATGTAGAGGGAATGAAATAGGGGAGGATCGGGACCCCAGCGGGGGTGACCGGGATGAGAAGGGGCCGGGCGGTGAGGGGTGAACTGATTGAAGTAGGAGCTGGACTGGATTGGGGGGCGCTGGGACGCGGCGGACTCTGACTCCGAGGACCCCTTCCTGCCCGGCCCTCCTCCTGCCCACCCCCTCCCACCTCGGCCCCAACCCACAGCGCGCTCTCCTCAGCTCCTGTTTAAGGATATCTTGACCCTGGAGAGGGAAGACGAAAGAGGGAGGGGCCCTCTAGAACCGGACCTGCCTCTTCCCACCTGCTTTGTCGCCTCTTCAGGCTGCCTGGGCACTGCCGCCGCCCTTACCTATGGCCTCTACTGCTTCCACCGGGGACAGAGCCAGCGCTCCCAGCTCATGATGCGTACTCGGATCGCCGCCCAGGGCTTCACGATCGTAGCCATCTTGGTGGGTCTAGCTGCATCCACTCTGAAATCTCGACCTTGAGCCGGTGGCCTCACCTTGAAAGCTTCACGGAAATGGTGTATACAGCGTTTCGGAACCACCGGTCTTACCACTGAAATAACTCCCTCATTTCCCCTAACAAGCCCTGTATCAGTGCGGGTAGAAGTGGCCAATTGTGTAAACGACAGATTCCGCCCCCCACCCCCACCCCCGCGCCCCCGCCGGAATCTCAGGTTCGGTTCAGTTTGCGTGTTGCCTACTTCTGTTTGTGCTGCACCTTAGCCACGTCTATCTAATAAACTTTGATTCACTTGTAGTTTAGTGAATTCATTCCCAGGCCCACCGCCATGGTTTTTGGTCTTTGGTTTTAGGAGAAAACTAGACTGCAGGGTCTTTTAGAAATCGAGTAGTCTACTGATTCTCAAACTTTCCTGACAACGGTCACCCCAAGGTATTTATTAAAAGTAGGCAGTCTTGAGAGTCCCTTGGACAGCAGGGGAGATCAAGCCAGTCAATCTTAAAGGAAATCAACCCTGAATATTCACTGGAAGGACTGATGCTGAAGCTTCAATACTTTGGCCACCTGATGCAAAGAGCCAACTCATTGGTAAAGACCCTGATGCTGGGAAAGATTGAGGGCAGGAGGAGAAGAGGGTGATAAGAGGGTGAGATGGTTGAATGGCATCACTGATTCGATAGTCAAATTTGTGCAAAGTCCAGGAGATAATAAAAGACGGAAACCTGGCCTGCTATATTCATGGGATAGCAGAGTCTGACATGACTTAGGGACTGAACAACAAGACAATCTCTACAGTGATGTTAAATGTGGGGCCAAGCTCGGGGGTGGGAACTTCAAACTTATTTAATGTCTTTAAAGAAAGACAGGGAAACCTGGCTTGCTATATTCATGGGATAGCAAAGAGTCTGACATGACTTAGGGACTGAACAACAAGACAGTCTCTACAGTGATGTTATATGTGGGGCCAGCCTTGGGGTGGGAACTTCAAACTTTAAGTAGAAAACCTTCCTTCCCATGAGGCCTGCCAGGCTTCTGCCCTTCACTTCTGTTCCTGACTCCAGTACCACCTCCTGAGAACACTCAAGGCTAATCTAGACCATCTCAGCTTGGTTCTTGATGCATCTTACAGAACAGGAAACTGAGGCTTAGAGACACAGCCTGATGTAACGGAAACAGTGCACAGGATAATCCCAAAGCTTGCCAATGATTTGTGGCAGTACCTAGTGTTTTATGGGTAAGGAGAAAAGGAGGCTGGAGATCTGAGCAAACTCAAGAAGAGAGGCACCTCATGAGTTTCTCATTCATGTAAAGTCTCAAACAGGTGTTCCTGATCAGCAGTCATCCCTAAAGCGTTGACTCAGATTCTGTTTCCTTCCATCCATGACTCCATCAGTTTCAACACCAGCTGTATGACTAAGACCAGCAAAGCTTCTTGCCCCCCATCAAGGTCTTTCAGCTGTAAGAGAGATTCTAAGTGTAAAGCAGTACACTGTGGTGGCCCTTGGTCTCCAAACGGAACAGACATGAAATGGTAAGGGCTATGGCACTTCTAGAGAGGATGGCTACTATTTTTAACTTGTTGCTGTTCCTCCCCCACCAAAAAAAAAAAAAAGGTTAGTTCAAAGTCCTAACCCCAGTACTTCAGAAGGTGATCTTCTTTGATAATAGGGTCTTTTCAGAGGTAATCAATTTAAAATGAGGTCAGTAGGGTGGACCCTAGTCCAGTATGACTGGTGTGCTTATACAAAAGGGAAGTCTGGACACAAAAGCAGACATGTATAGAGAACAAGGGATGTGATGATAAACTCAGGATTGTAATAATGTATGTACAAGCCAAGGAACACAGCTCCTTCCCTGGGGCCTTTAGAGGGATGCTGACACCATGGTTTCAGACTTAAAGACCTCCAAAACAGTGAGATGATAAATTCTGTTGTTCTAACCCAGAAAATGTGGTTATGGCAATTCTAGGAAACTAATAACGTTGGCAATTAAACACTTCAGATCACAATGGCTTGAATGTAACCTGTGTGCAACCTCTATTGAAGGGAGAGAAGGTATAGTCACTGATTGTTTCTCCTAAATCCTTATCTCACAGGCTTATTCGATCAGAAAGGATTGAAGTTGCAAATACATCCTGTGAGAGGCTGGTTGTCTCCTCCTGGAGCTGGAGGCAGCAGACATAGATGGGTTCCCTCACTTCCAGCTGGGAGCTCCTGGGTTACCAGGGAAACAGCCTTACCTCCTCTCTAGTCCATGAAGCTGGGGAGGTTCTAAGCAAAAACCAAGCCCTGACACCAGTTGTGGCTTCCAGAGAAGTGAGAATGATAATAAATAAGTGTAAAAAGAGTTAACAACACACCCTTTAAGCCAAGAAAAAAAAAATACATCAGGAAGGACAGTCACAATTTTGTGGACTGAGAGGAGGTGTGAGGGGCTGGGCTCTTGGGCCGTGAGGGAATGACGGGTGAGGGGGTGAGGGTTCCCCTTCCCGGCCCGGGAGATGGGGAGGAACGGAATAGGCTGTGTAGCAGCTGTGGGAGGCATTTCCGCCCCCTGGCCAAAGCAGCTGCTCCTCCTCTGCCCCGCCCGGCCCCTGCTTGGCGGCCATGCTGCTGGCAGACTCCTAGCGGGACAGCGGTGTCTGCTTCAGGGACATGAGCACCGAGCGCAGGCGGGACACGTCTTTGCACTGCTTGCTGCTCTTAGGGTTGAAGTCACACAGCTGGGCCACCTTCTCCCACTCTGTGCCCGGGGTCTCCTCCTTGGATTCCTTCACAAAAGCCTCCTCAGATGCCCTGCAGGTGGAGACAGGACAGAGGTTTCAGAGCGGTCTGCCTCTTCCCTGAAGCGGTGATCTCTGCTCCCACGGAGCAAGGCTGTTTCGCCCAGCCTACTATGGGGTACTTCACCAAGACATCTCCTCCCCAACTCCATGACCTCTGACCTCAGGCCCCCAGGAACAGCTTAGCCATCAGAAGAACCCTCGATGGGTCCTGCCTGAGGGCCTTTTTGAGGTCTTCCCTCAGACCTGCTCACAGCTTGTTTCTTGCCATTCAGGTCTAAGAGCAAGCCTTAGCTCCTGAGAGAGGGTCTTCGCTTGCCACCGAAGCTCAAGTAGCCCACCCCTGCCGCAGCACTCTCTGTTTATCACCTCTCCATCAGGAGTTCCCAAACTGGGTCCCATATTTTTGCTTTCATTTCCATTACTCTAGGAGACCAACCCAAAAAAATCAGTACCATCATTTATGTCAGAGTATTCTGTTTGTAGTATCTGGTCTTGCCTTTAGGTCTTTAATCCATTGAGTTTATTTTTGTGTATGATATTAGGTGGTATTCTAATTTCATTCTTTCACATGCAGCTTTCCAGTTTCCCCAGAACCACCATGTAGCTGATTTACTTCCTCGTACAGCAGAAAGGAGCACAACATTGTAAAGCAATTATACTCCAATTGAAAAAAAAAAGGAAAAAGAGTTCCCAAACTGGGGCTCCTGACACCTAAAGGCCTTGGAGGAATCAGTGTAATACTTCAGCTATTTTCAACACTTCCTAAAAGTGGGCAGGACATTTACTAACCACCTAACTGAAATCTCTGATTCGCCATTGCCTCAGGGTTCTCTGGACTCATTGCCTCTTGAGCGTTCTTCAGAAAAGGCTGTGGTCAAAGATGTGTAAAAGAATCAATTAAAGAGGATCTTCAAAACAAGTCACCCGTATTTTACTACAGAACTCTTCTTAGCACAGAATGACTATTCTCTCAGCCTGGGGAATACTCCACTGGAGTCTTTGCTTTTGGTTAGAATCAGGTTAGGATGGAAAGTGGTCAGAAGTTCTGACCAGTACTTCATCATAAGTTCTGGCTGATAGTTACAGAAGCCACTGATGAAATAAAGTATAATAAATGTAGTTTTGTGGACAGAACCTAAATGTGGGAATCATTGAGAGAAAGACAGTAAGGGATTCTGGGGTGGGGAGGGGCTGGGTCTGTGTTCTGTTTGACCAGCAAGTGTCCTTAAAGCCCCTCTCTCCTTAGCAGCCTCCCTTGCATCGCAAGCAAGACCATTTCTGCCAAGTGCCAGGCACTAGCTGATGGCGGGTGATCACTCCCCAGGTGATCCAGAGGGATCCAGGATGAGCTGGCCCTGGATCAGGCGACCCAGCCTCTCCCTAGTGATCTTGCTTCCCTGCTGGGTGCTCATTTCCTAATCTATAAAGTGAGAAGCAGTGTCTCCTCTTTGCCGATTCATCTCACTGGTCTGAGAACCCAGCAACACAACATGTATGTGTGGGCTTGGGGAAATCTAAGGTTTTGAGTGGAGCTGGCTGACCAGCAGTGCCGAGGGGAGCGACAGTTGAAGCTCTCTCTTCCAGGTCAAAAAGTGAAGTGAAGTGAAAGTCGCTCAGCTGTGTCCAGCTCTTTATGACCCCATGGACTATACAGTCCATGGAATTGTCCAGGCCAGAGTACTGGAGTGGTAGCCTTTCCCTTCTCCAGGGGATCTTCCCAACCCAGGAATCGAACGGGGATCTCCTGCATTGCAGGTTGATTCTTTACCCACTGAGCTCTCTGGGTCAAGAGGCTCCCCTCTAACTTTGCTCTCAAAGTGGGGTTCAAGGTCCAGCTGCACCACATCACCATGGAGCTTGTTGGCAATGCAGAATCATGGCCTCATTTCAGCCCTTCTGAGTCAGAATCTCCATTTTGACAAGAGCCCCTGGTCAACTGGCTCCAAACTGATTTTCTCCCCGCCCCCATACCCCCACCCCAGCCACTGCAGGCCACTAGGTATTTCCCCTCTCATAGCCTTTGCCCCAGCAGCTTTTCCCATCGAGGACACCCTTCTCTTCTTACCCTCGCCACACAGCAAACTCCATCTCATGCTTTAAGGGCCAGGAGTGGTCCCGCATCTTTGAAGCTTCCCCCACTGAGGGTGGCTCCGTGGGAGCCCTGTGTGTTCTTGTGAGCAGCTCTTATCACAACACACCTCCAACCATGAGCAACTTAAGGGGATGGACTGTGCGTCATTCCTGTTTGACCTGGAGACTGGCATTGGGTAAGCACCAATGAGTACTGGACAAATAGGAGAGTGGACAGAGGAAGGAGTGGAAGGCTGTTATTTTGGTGTGTCCCAGGTTCTGTGAGAGGAGGGTTAGCCCAGACAGCATGAGAGGGCTGCCAAGGGCGTGCCCAGAGCGAGGAACAGCAAATATTTGGCACATACGCACGAGGCAGTCATCAGACACTCATCACTGCTTTTTTTCTCCTTCAGCTTCACAATTCCCAATACACCAGCCAGCTAACTATGAGAAGAAATCTCTCATCTGGATTAGGCACAGGACCGGCTAGACCCCAAACCAGGAACATGAGACAGGCCGATGGTGGGCTCGCCAGGGGCTCGCAGCCAATTCAGGCTGGAGCTCTGAGAGGAGCAGCACGCTCAGGCAGGAGGCGGGGGATGGCAGTGAAGCTTTATACCTCCAGCACCAGGCACTCCATGCTTGTTTCGTTCAACAAAAGACTCACCCCACCTCCCACCTCCCATCCCCAAGAGCCATGTCAGGGCCGGGGAGTTGGGCTGCTTGGCCCTTTGCCTCTCTCACCTGGGGATGGCCAGCATTCTTTCCTTGTCTCTGCTTGGATTTAGCAAATCTGTCTCAAAGATGCTCAGTACACGGATGGAGGTGAAGGCTGGTGCCTGTGTCCACCCTGCAGGCTCACCTCCTCCTCTGATCACTGCCCCGGGCCCAGCCACACTCATTCATACCCCACCAGTGAGAGACTCAAGAAACTGCCAGCCACACACAGGGGCCCCAGCAAAGGAGCGAAGGAGACACGTACACGTAGCCGATGATATCAGCATCTGGCTGCTGGTAGAATGCTTTGTCAGCGATCCTTGGGGGAAGGGGGTTAGGTGAGGGGAGAACAGCAGGGCAAGATGGACAGACAGGCAGAGGGTTAAAGAGAAAGAGAAATCAGCATTAGTACCCCCAGCTGGAGACATGTTAGGAAGCACAGTTCTGGAAGGCTCAGCAACTCTCCACAGCCCAGAGAGGAGAGCAGGGATCCTCCACCCACCCGAAGAGGGGGCTCTTTCTAAAACTCAGCCCTTATCCTGTTACTCCTCCTATCCACAAATCTTCAGTGGCTCCCACAGCCCATGTCTTCCCAACCCTCACATTCGAGGCCCTGCACACGTGAGCCCTCACTCCAGCCCTATCTCCCACCTCTCTCCCTGCTGCCCAAGCTTTTCTTGGATGGAAAGAAAGAAAGGACAATGGCCTTTCTTTCACATCTTGCTGTGTCCTGGTCTCCTAGTTGTCCTCCAAAGCCCAGGTCCCCAGACCTGGAGGCCCCCTCCCCTGCCCACATCCCTTGCTTCCACAGCCTTCCTGCAGAGGCCCTGCTCCCAAGACCAGCCCAGCATGCATGTGCCCACTGCTGAGCTCTTTGAGGACACAGATGCAGTCTTTCTCATTTTTGCCTCCCCAGGGCCCAGCCCAGGGACTGGCAGGCAGCAGCTTGTTGAATGGAAGCTGGAGGTTTCCCAGTGCCAGCCTTCCCCTTCCTGGCGGGTCTGGTGCCTTCAAGGGCACAGCCTCAAAGGCAGGGGCTGCTGGGTGCTCTCTGGGCAGAGACTGTTTCTGCAAGGAGTTCTCTGGTGGATCTCCACTGTCTTTCCTGCTCAACACTTGTGCTTCTTCTTCCAGGAAGGGCATCCTGATTGTCCTGTAAAGCATCAGTTGCCCCCGCCCAGTCCCTGTGGTTTGTGTGGGACTGGACCCACACACAACCCAAGAAATGAGACCCAATCTGGATCCATCAGAGAGTCTCTGCTCCTGGGACAGTCAGTGGGCCTGGGACCAGCACGTGGCCCCACACCAGACCAGCTGAAGCTGCTGGGGGCGAGAGGCTTACTTTCTCTGGAGTTGCCAAGAAAATAGAACAGGAGCCTGGAGCTGCCGGTGGCCACCGTGGGCCCCATCTGGAGTGTGTGCCCAAGAGTGAAGGTGGGGGGAAGGAAAGCAGGGCCGAGAGACAGTAAAAGTGAGCGCTGACAGACTTGGTTTCTGCCCAAGCCCACTGTGCCTGCCTGCTTCCCCCTGGCCTTCCCAGTTACACAGGCCACGAATTTCCCTCTGCTCTTCAGCCACTTCTGAGTCGAAGTGTTGTTACTTCAATAAGCAGGAAAACCCTGCATATGGCTTGGTTCTTCCCTCCCAGCCAGGCCTGTGTTCTCTGTGATGCTAACCATGGCCACAGGGGCCCTGGTCCAGCTCTTGGCCCTTGGGCTCCAGGGTCACCTGGCTTACATTCCAGTGGGTCCTAGGATCTCGTCCATCGACTGATAGACTTGCTTTTCTCTGTCATGGGGGGAGATGAGAGCTTACAGTCACCAGCTCTGCAGCGTTCAGGGTGCTGAGCTCCACAGGTCACTGAGGAAACAGCCCTGGGGTCTGGCTTCTCCTTCCTCCGTGTTCTTGCCACCAAATCACCCATCCTTGTGACAGTCCCCCACACCATGGCTCCTCTCATGTCCCCACCGCCCCCTTATGTCCCCACTGCCCCCTCACGCCCTGATAGCTCTGCTCACCGGTTGTTGATCTTGTTCTTCTCAACTTGCTCACTCTGGCGCTGGTTCCATTCCTCCAGGTCCTTCTTGGCTTTCTCCCGCCACTCCTGCTCCATCACTTTGGAGGCAGCATCTGCAACCCCCAACAGGTGAATAAGCAGCAGCTTTCCAGGAGGAAGGTGAGGCACAACGGCCTGGGGCTTCTCCCCCTCAGCCCCGTCCTCAGCCAGTTCCCACACTAAGGAGACACAGGAACTCTAAGTCTTCCCACCCGACACAGTCCCAAACCACCACCCCAGCGGGAAGCCCGGATGCAGGAGGCCCAGCCCAGCTCACAGCCTCAGCCCTGTCCTCACCCAGCTCCTGCAGCCGTTTCCGCTGCTCCTCTCTCCACTTGCGGATGCTCTCGGGTTCCTGCGTCAGCCTGTCCGCCTGGGCGATCGCGGCATAGCCGTCCGCAGGACCGTTGGCCTCCTAGGACAAAGACAGACGGCAGTGCACCCAGCCTGTCCACCGACCCCTCTGTCTCTGCTCCTTGACTACTCCTTTCCAGTTACAGAGGCCACTAATTTCTCTTTATTCTTTAGCCACTTCTGGGTCAAAGTGTTGTCATTTCTATAAGCAATAAAACCCTACACATCGGTTTTATTTAAACCCCTCACATCTTAAACCACGTCATGCCACTGTCTCCTGTGACTGTACCCTGCCTTTGCACTTGCTGTGCCCTCCACCAGCCACCCTTCCCCCTCTGTGACCCCGGGCAAGTTACTCAACCTATCTGTGCCTGACTTTCTTCATCATAACACAGGCTACAAAATAGCACCCACTCCATAGGGTTAATATGAAGATGGAAGTTTTAAAAGTGTGAAGAACTTCAAATGCTTCTTGGCACACAGAGAGTTCCCTGTGTTTCCATCATTAAAGTTCCACTCTGTTAGTTGTGGGCTTCCCACGTGGCTCAATTGTAAAGAATCTGCCAATGCAGGAGCCACAAGAGAGTCAGGTTGGATCCCTAGGTGGGAAAGATCCCCTGAAGGAGGAAATGGCAACTCACTCCAGTATTCTTGCCTGGAGAATCCCATGGACAGAGGAGCCTGCCAGGTTACAGTCCATGGTGTCGCAAAGAGTTAGACATGACTGAGCACTGTTAGTTTTATTCACCCAATAACACACAGCCCCAAATGGCCTCACTTTATAACACATTTACTTGTCCACTGTCTGTCTCCTCTATCAGAACGTCACATTTGTGACAGCAGGGATTTGCCTGCCCTATTCCCTGCTGTGCCCCCAGCACCCAGCACAGTGCCTGGCACAGAGCAGTGAACAGTCCTGAGATAGGCAGGGTGGGCTTAGCTAAGATCATGCAGTGATGGGAAGCTCAGACCTGGCGGCCAGACCATCTGGGGTCAGATCCCATCTCTACTGCCTGCTACATGTGTGTCACTCAACCTTGCCTGAGCTCAGTTTCTCATCTGAAATGAAGATGATACTAAAACTGCCTCTAAGACCTGGTGTAAGGATTTGATGCAACGGTACTTGTAAGAAATTTACAAGCGTGCCTGGCAGGGAGTGATGGCTCAGTATATGATAGTAGAATTATTATTATTCATTGTCATCTTATAGGGGATAGAAACTGGGGCCACGAGAGAGGGCACAATGTAGTGGCTGAACCTGGGCCGGAGTCCAGGCCTCCTCTGACTTCCAGGCTGGGGCTCTGCCCAACTCTCCAGGCTGCCTGCCAGGGTAGGGGACTCCAAGCATGGCAGGCTGAGAGCTCAGCCCAGACAGGCTGGGGCATCCCTCTGTTCTCGAAGAGCCAGAGTTTTTACGATCCAGCCCGTCTCTTGTCTCTCGGCACTCCCACTCTGGCGCTCTGTCTGCCCGTGCATTCCTGTCTCCACCCATCCCGCATCCATGCTGTCCCGCCTTTGTCTCCTCCGTGCTTTCGGCCTGCAATTGTCTCCCCTCCTTCCTCCAGCTGATGAAATATTATTCCATCCCATGAGTTTCTAGCTCAGAAGTCACCAGCTCTGGGGTATTTCCAAACCCTCAAGCAGATCTTGCAGCCCTTCCTCTCCCTGTGCTCCTTCACCTTCTACCAAGTGTGTCTCCTGGCTGGACTGCAAGATCCCTGTTGGCAGGGCAGAACCTTGTTTACAGCCCTATGAACCTGTCCTTCCTTTCACTGCTCTGTTGCTCCAGCACTCATCGAACTGTCATGAATCCCAGTGTTGTTTAATGTCTTCTCCCCACCCAACAGCGTCTGTCCAATAGTGCCCACACAGCTGGTGCTTAGCAGGCAGTGGCCGTGTGGATGAAGATCCCCCTGGGACCAGCATATGCCAGTTCAGAGGAAGTGCTGGGTGTCTGTCCAAGGGGCTGTGGGCAGCAAGGTGAAGGAGCACGCAGACGGACGTAAGAGCTGCATCTCCCTGGGGAGAGAGAAGGGCAGGCCGAGGGCGAGGCAGTGCTGCCTGGCTCCTCGGATCAGACCCACCCTTGGGTGGGGCAGCTGGGGCACTGCCCTCATTCCTCGTCCTGCCCAACATTATATTTCAATTCAGAGAGTCTTCTCTCATGACATCTCAAGGGGCCTTTCCAGGGCCCTAATCTCGACATCACAAGTTGATCACTGATGTAGGGTGAGCCCCACCCTGTCCAGTTCTGGGAAACACTCTGTCCTGAGGCCAGGCTACCAGGACCTCTACCCAGTCCTATAGAATGTCCCATCTGCAGACAAGTGCAGTTACTTTGGTCTCTGTGTGTTTATCCAGGTGCTACATTTTATTTCTTCTTGGTACTCATGATATCTTAAAAGACTGGCTTCCTTAGTGGCTCAGACAGTAAAGATTCTGCCTGCAATGCAGAAGACCTGGGTTTGATCTCTGGGTCAGGAAGATTCCCTTGAGAAGGGAATGGTGACCCACTCCAGTATTTCTTGCCTGGGAAATCCCATGGACAGAGGAGCCTGGTGGGCTATAGTCCTTGGGTTGCAAAGAGTTGGACATGACTAAGCAACTAACACTTTCTGACTTTCTTTACTATCTGCCCCCCACCCCCTCCCCAGTAAGTGAGTTCTATGCAGACAGAGACTATCTCTGTACAGAACCTAGGACAGGGAGGGCCTGGCTGTAAGAGGAGCTCAAGAACATCTCTTGAATGAATTAACATATGTTCATGCTTGGGGACAGAGATGAACAAGTTGGTCCATCATCCAGGAGCTTGGCAGAGGGAGTTCCTCGCAAATGAAGACCATGACTTGGGGTACGTGCATAACATGGGTCATGAAAAGAGGGGGACAAGGGAGGGCATGACCTTTCTAGCCTAGGAGCAGAGTAGGCTGGGAAGAGGCAGGGGAAAGGCATTTCAGACCAAGAGTTGGCAGCGTAAGGACCACGTGAGGCTGGTGCCTTTGGGAAAATGTGAGTACAGACATGCTGCCACGTGTAGATGAGATGGGTTGAGAGAGGTGGGCTGGAGGGGTAGAAGTCATTCCATGGTGTCCTTCAGGACTCACCATCTCCTTTAGAAGTGCGTGTATGCTCAGTTGTGGCCGACTCTTTGCAACCCCATGGACGGTAGCCTGACAGGCTCCTCTATCCATGGAATTTTCCAGGCAAGAATACTCAAGTGGGTTGCCATTTCCTGCTCCAGGGGATCTTCCCAACCCAGGGGTCGAACCAGCATCTTCTGTGTCTCCTGCATTGGCAGGCAGGTTCACATCACTGAGACACCTGGGAAGCCCCACCATCTCCTTCAAGACTGCCCTAAAATTGAGACTCACAGGTTAGAGTGCTTAAAAACTTCCAAAGAACCTGCAATTAAATGGTTCTCTTTGGCCTTCACAAACCTTCATGGTGGGTTTTATTATCTTTGTTTTACAGGTAGGAAAAAGTCTAGCTTCAAAGTCCCAAGGTCACCCAGCCAGCAACTGGCAGAGCCAGAATTCAAACTGAATTCCTGGGTGTAAAACACCAGCCATACGTAGCCAACAGGGGCCAAAGTCACTTCTGTGTCACGTGATTCTTTTCCTTCCTGACACGTCTAGCATCCCAAGATTAGAGACCCTGCCCTGTCCTCCCACTCCCAAGGCCCACTCCCTGTCTCTCTCACACTTGCCTTCATACCCTCTTGGCTCACTTAGTGGCTAGCTCAGTGATAAGAAGCTTCTAAGGCTATAGAGGACTCTTCTCAACAGACCTGTGGGGACAGCAAGGAGGGCTTCTCATCCCCATTTTACAAATGACAAATCCAGCTCAAAGCAGCGACTAGTCCAAGGTCGTCCAGCTGGGAAAAAATAGGAAGCCCAGATTGTCTGACTCCATCCAGACTTCACCACAGCACCTCAGTCTGGGTGTAGAAGCAGCTGGAGTAGATGCTGGGGACGGAGGGAGGTTAGGAGGGTTGAGGGGAGGAGCCTGGAGCAGCTGCACTCCACATCTAGGGGCATCGTTCAGTGTGGCCCCAGCAGGTGGTGCCCAGAGATGCGGCTGTGCCCCTCTGAGTGGAGAGCCCGGTCAAGCTGAGCCCACCTCCTCCACCAACGCGGCCCACTGATAGGCTCTGGCTGGGAGCTGTTCCCGCCCCCACACACCCCTATGCCTTCCACCTGCAGGCACACAGCCCTGCACCTGTGGTCTCTTCGGGCTCCCCCAGCACACCCTTCCCTGCAGCAGCCCCAGACTGAGCATCTTATCCTCTGTGCCTTTGCGCATGCTGTCCTCCCCGCCAGGACCACCCACTTCCCCCTGGGCAGCCTGGAACCCACTTCCAACATCCGTTCCTGTTGCACTCTCTGACTTCAGTGCAGCATCTAGCAGCCGAATCTGCTTCAGGTCCCAGCTCTTCCCGGCTGTGTAACCAGAGCTATTAAACCTCCCTGTGTGTCCTCCTTCTCCTCATCGGTAAAGTGGGCATAATGTATGGAACCTACATGATAGGAGTGTTGGGAAGATGAAATGAGTTAATCCATTAAAGCTTTTGGGTGGTGTCCAACACAGAACAGCTTCCCTGGTGGCTCAGATGGTAAAGAGTCTGCCTTTAATGCAGGAGACCTGGGTTCGTTCCTGGGTTGGGAAGATCCCCTGTGGAAGGGAATGGCAACCCACTCCAGTATTTTGCCTAGAGAATCCCCATGAACAGAGGAGCCTGGTGGGCTACAGTCCATGGGGTCACAAAGCGTCGTACACAACTGAGCGACTGATACTTCCATTTCGATGTATAATAAGAACTCAGACTCCTGGTTCTTGAAACCAGCCCCATGCCTGAGCCCCTGCTATCCTGCACTTGAGCTCTTTGAGAACCAACAGCCATTGGATTTGCCTCTACATCCAAGGCCTTGAGCACAGCGCATGGCACTCAGAATGTGAGCTGACTAAATGAAGGAATGAGGGGCTGCCTGCAAAGCGATGTGGAGGGCATGGGGAGAGCCTGGGACACAGCATCAGAGGGACTTGGGCTTCAAGTCCCCTCCTGCCACTCACTGGAGGTGCGACCTTTAAGAAGACCCCTCCTTGTTCTCCTTAGGTGTCGTCACCTGTCAAATGGGAGTGACAACATCCCATTCCAAGTGTGAAGTGGGGCCTGAATATGATAACTGCCCTGCAACCACTGTAGCCCGTAGCCTGGGAGGGCTCACCCTGGGCTGCAGGAATGTTTGGAGCCCCTCCCAAGCTCGAAAGGGAAGGCATCTAGGAACGGCTGGGACCAAAATGCAGGAGGCTACAATCAGGGCCAGGTTTGTGTCAGCCTGGCTCTCTGGTGGCACCCCTCTCCCAAAAGACCCCTCCGCTGGACACTGGAGACCACCACGAGGGCTTCCGGAGGCCAGGCTGGTCCAGCACGTGCTGTGACGCCATGGGGAGCCAGGAGGATGAGGCACAGCTGATCCTGGGGATTGACCAGCTAAAGCTAAGCTGAGCTGAGCTGTCGATTCCTCTAAGTAGCTCAGTGGGGATGATGGCCACGTGGGTGGGGGAAGGAAGAGAGCTTGTGTAGGAGGAGGGAGTCCTGCCGGGGCCTTCTCTCCCTGCCCCTGGCAGCAGCAGAAAGAATTAGAATAGGTTTGGGCAGGCTTATCCTTAGGCCTTGTTGGGGATCAGGTTCATAGCTAGACCCCGCGGTGGCTCACATGCGTGTTGCGTGCCAAGTCGCTTCAGTCGTATCTGACTCTTTTCCGACCGTATGCACTCCTCTGTCCAGGGATACTCCAGGCAAGAACACTGCAGTGGGTTGTCATGCCCTCCTCCAAGGGATCTTCCTAACCCAGGGATCGAACCCATGTCTCCTGTGGCTCCTGCACTGCATGCAGATTCTTTACAGTTGAGCCATGAGGGAAGCTCCCAGTGGCCCACAGGCTTCCAGAAAAAATCAAGTAAGGTAGCAGGAAAGTTCCATCCAAGATCCTTGAAAGTCAGACCCTGCTCTGTGCTCCATCCTAAGAGAAATCTGCAGGGGCTTCCCACCTGCAAGCTGGGCCCTGTGGCCTGCCTGGTCCAGCAACAAGGGGGTGGAGCAAAGGGCACCAGATCAGGAGATTTAGATGAACCTGAGGGCTTCCCAGGTGGTGCTAGTGGTGAAGAACCTGTCTGCCAAAGCAGGAGATGTAAGAGACGTGGGTTCGATCCTTGGGTCGGGAAGATCCCCTGGAGAAGGACATGGCAACCCACTCGAGTAGTCTTGCCTGGAGAACTCCATGGGAGGAGCCTGGTGGGCTACAGTCCATTGGGTCACAAAGAGTCGGACACGACTGAAGTGACTTAGCATGCACTGCATACATACAGATGAACCTGAAATTGGCCACTAAGCTTCTGAGCGACTTGCCTCATCTGTGACCCCCTTCCCTGCCTGTAAGGATGCTAGCCAGTGTGGCTCAGATGTGAAGTGAAAGTTGCTCAGTCATGTCCAACTCTTTGTGACCCCAAGCACTATACAGACCATGGAATTCTCCAGGCCAGAATGCTGGAGTGGGTAGCCATTCCCTTCTCCAGGGGATCTTCCCAACCCAGGGATCGAACCCAGGTCTACTGCAAATGATTCACAAATAAACATACCTGGGGTTATTCCTGGTAGCAGTGAGAAAAAAATTCCCACTGAGATTGGGGAGGAGGCCTAGGGTTTCTCAGATTCGTTCAATACAAAGTGAGGCCAGGGGGCAGGATGGGAGAAGGCCTCCAGGTGCTAATGTGTAGAAAGGGAAAATTATCTTGCTCCTGGCATTCTAGGTACTACCGTCCCAAGTATATCTCCAACTCCAGGGCCACTTTAGGACACAGACCTTTTGGGTCAAGCCAAGTCCTTTGGAGTATGTGCAGGGCATAGGCAATCTGAATCTCTATGCTCTGCCAAACTGGACAGGCATCAGTGTTGCTTATTTGGAGCTCGCAGGCAGGCCCAAGGAGACACAAAGCTCTTAAGTCCTAGAAACTAACTTTTCTAGCTTGCCGGTAGTTGAGTAATTTTCCAGAAACGGGACTTGGCCAGTTGCCCTGTGTAAGGTACCAGCCCAGCCCTCTTACATAAGAAGCTATTGTTTGTTCTCCCTGAGGATTTAGGAGGCCAGCTCCTCCACAAGGCAGAGTTCAGGAGATCCTGCAGCAGTCAAGGGTCTTTGACCCCGTCCAGTGGGATTTAAAGTTCATCCGGTGAAGACTGTTGCATCTTTGGGGTCCTGAGGATACTATTTGTGTTCCAAATTCTTTAAGTACTTTTAGCATGATCTGCATATGTAGGAAAGGAGGGGGCTTAGGTGGGGGTGGAGAGAAATTTTTAACTAAAAATATCCTTGATGTGCTTAGCCGCTCAGTCGTGTCCTACTCTTTACGACCTCATAGCCCGCCAGGCTCCTCTGTCCATGGGGATTCTCCAGGAAAGAATACTGGAGTGGGTAGCCATGCCCTCCTCCAGGGGATCTTCCCAACCCAGGGATCAAATCCAGGTCTCTCAAATTGCAGGCAGATTATTTATGGTGTGAGCCACTAGGGAAACCCAAGAATACTGGAGTGGGTATTTACTAGCTGTGTTTTTTTTTTTGGGGGGGTGGCAGGGCAGGGGAGGGGAATGTGAAAGAGAGAGTGTGTGTGTTATAGGATCATTACAAAGAATTTTAAAACAACTCAGTGAAAGTGAAAGCTTTTCCTTACCCTCCCTTCTCCCACAACCTTGGGGTTAACCACTGCTAACAGTTGGTACACATCCTTTCAGATCTTCATGCAAACGTATTTCTAAAATAAAAAAAAGGACCATACTGTGCATATTACTCCGCAGGCTGCTTTTCCATTTATTATGGGCATCTTTTCATGTCCATACAGCAAGCTATGACTGCTCTTTGTAGCAACAGCGCATGGTTTTCCAATGTACCTACCCAGGTCCTCAAGAGTGGGCACTTAGGTTATTTCCAATTTGCCTGCTACTATAAATAATCATATAAAGAATCTGAGTGTCTCTGTCCAGCTATTTATTTAGGAAAATTCTGAGAAGTGAAATCTCTTTTAACTGGGTCCCACCCAGTGAAAATGCTCAGACATGGCTGACCACGGGGTTCAGCCTCCCATCAGTGGCAAACATGTGCAGGCCCTGTGTTTCCTTTAGTCCATGCCACTGTGAGCTACTTTCTTTCACCCTCTGCAAGCTCAACATTTCCATGGGCAACCTGAGACCATACCCCATCGATCCCCATCTGTGTGGTCCTTCATCCCCTTCTCCTATACAACCAAAACAAAAAAAATTTCAAAACTTTCTTAATGCTCCCATCCCAGTGAACAGAACTTGAAGCCCTCTTCCTACCCATGATGGGGGCCAAAAGTTACTGAGACCCAGGCTGAGAGTCCCTCCTGCTGCAAGGACAGAATCTTATTTACCTGAAACACATCTCCATTGACCGCAGTCCCCATGTCCTCAGAACCTGATAGAAAGAGAACAAGAAGACAGCATTACTCATGGCTCAGCTTATAATAAGCAGGGTCCTACATTAGCGACCGAGGCAACCTCTGTATATATCCATGTGTGTGTACTGATTTCCACATATGCAGACATCATGTATGCATAAATAACCTGGGTTCAGTCCTTGACTGTTCACAAAGCCTTCTCATAGCTTTTATCACATCTAATTTTCACCACAGCCTTGTGCTGAAAGGCACAAGGTATGTTATCAACCCATTTTACAGATTCTCAAACTGAGGCCCAGAGAGGCTACGTGATTACCCAAGGTCGCCAGCCAATAATAGCTCCTCACCTACCTGAAATTAATTTCCCCTCAGCCACAGTTAGGAATGGCCTGATTACCTATGGAGTCTATGCCCAGTGAGCCAGCAGAGGAGCTGGAGGTTCAGGGCGGGTCTGCGAGGGCTCAGGAAGAAGGGACTGCGCGTCTCCGCTTGTCCCTGAGGTGCCTTGAGCGACGGCTTCACCTGGGAGAGCAGGAATCAGCCCCTGCCAGGCAGCACCTGGCCTGTTTTTCCTCCTCCTGCCCCTCCCAGAAGGATTTGCTGTGGCCCTCACCTCAACAATGACTCCTCCTGGTCCCTTGCCCTGACACCTGATTAGTCACAAATTCCCGTGACTCAAAGTTGGGGGGCCCTCTGCCCCCCACCAGGCCCGCCTGCACAGCTACTTGGTCTGTCTGCCCCACTAGTGGCAGTGAGCACCTGGAGGGCACACCTGTGTCCAAACCCTCTCCACCGTCTTCCCCAGAGCCGGGTACCATAACTGCGACTCAGGAGGCGCTCAGAAACTATTTGTTGAATAGCAAATTAATCAACGCACTAAAAAAGGACTAAATAGTTTTGTCGACTCACAGGCCTCCCTGCCTCCATCTTCACTCTCTCCCAAATTTCTTTCAAACCAACCGCCATGGCTGATGAAAAGCATACACTTACCTACGTAACTCTTCTAATTAAAATGAACAGGGTCTGCTCCTTCTTTGGGAACTTGACAGGTGCCGTTCCCTCTCCCTGGAAGGCTCTCCTGCTCCCTCAAGCCCTTCAGCCTCTGCTCAAACACTTCCTTATTAGACGCCTTCCCTGACCATCCCTGACGTTTGTCCTCTGCACTGCTCTCCTCCTCCATACAGTATTTTGTCTGTATCACCTACCACAGCCTGATAAGTTTATTTTTGTATGTGCTAATTACCTATCTACCCCACTTGAAAGCCCTCCAGGAGGGCAGGGACTTTGTTTTGTCTATCACCGGGATCCAGCACCTAGAACAGTGCCTGACATATAACAGGTGCCCAATAAATATTTGTTGAATGAATACATTGAACCTCGGACCATAACTCATGAGGATCTTTGCAGTCTGGCCCTGCCCATTTGTCCTGCCTCACTTCCCACCAGTCCTTCCCACAAACCCTATTCTGGTTTCTGCCTTCCCCAAATACACTATGCCACATTCCATGCCTTTCTTCCTACTTCCCTCACCAAAGAATGCTCTTGGGGATCCAGTTGTTCTCCAAAGCCCAGTTCACAAGTCACCTCCTCTGGGAAGCCCTCCACTGCTTCCTCTTCTACCCTGAGCACTGATTTCCGGAAGGTCTCAACTACTATGGAGTCTCCTCAAATACTGTATAGTACCCCCTACCCTCTTACGTGATTACTGTGACCTCCCATGGGTCATGCATTCCCTATCAGGCTCTGTATTCCATTCAGCTAGCTCCTATGGGTGAGCAGTCAGTATTGGGTAGGTGGAAGCTGAATTGCTCTTTGGGGGCCCGCTGTTGTCTGCAAGGCCTGAGGACTCTCAGAAACTGCAATGCCTCTTAGCCAGGAGCCACGGGAGGCTGTACAAGACCATCCCAAATGGATAAGTACACTTCACTAGCCAGATAGAGCCGTGAGTCACAGTGACAGTACTTTTCAGCTTGGGGACTAAAGGGAGGGATCCTTAACCCCATGGAAACAATCCCCAGCAGATATAAATTATAATCAATTTTGTTTTCAAACAGTGATCGATTTTAACCAACGGTTATCAGCTGTCCTCCCTGCTCACTTAGATGGAGTTTCTCCTGCACCGTGGCCTGGTCCCTAAATCAGTGGCAGTGTCTTCCCCAGGGGCATCTCCTCTACCAGAGTCTGAAGTTACCAGTGTCCATTCACAATGCCGGTCTGTGCACTTGGCATTTCTGGAGGGGAAGTTGTGCCCCCTCCCACATGCCACACTGACCAGTCCCAGTCTCAGACCCCTCAACCGTGGGAGCGGCCAGGGGCCCACCCTGTCCTTTAGGAAGTCTCTGCAACCCAGTCTCTCAGTCCCATGGGTGCTGCCCTTTGGAAATGAGGCTTCAGCCTCTTTGGGAATCCACACACACCCACATATGAAATTATGAGTCTCTGTCCTCACAGTGCCTTCTGACCAGCCCAGGGCACGTTAATAATCGCGTGCCCACAGTCCAAAGCCAGCAGAACAGGAGTGAGGCAGATAGGAGTCCCAGGCATGAGTCGTGGGTGAGACTTCCCTCAGATCCCTAATCCCCTTTGGGACAGGGACAGATGGGGTCCAGAATATTCCTGGGAGCTTACTGAGTCACATCAGGGGAAAATGGGCTTGCCCAGGAAGTGACTGGGCAAGTCTAGGGCAGAGCCAGGTGGGGCACATAGAAATCTGGGTGTGAAAATGTAAACCTCCTGGGCCCTACCCAAGGCTGATGAATGGAAACAAAGTATCCATTGCTCAGGCTGGCCGCAACTCCAGCCCCAGAGGAGGGACTCAAAGCTCAGACTCAGGCCTACTCTAAACAGTTTCCCCTGAGGTACATGCATGCTTGCGTGCTCAGTCGAGTCCAACTCTGTGCGACCCTGTGGACTGTAGCCCGCCAGACTCCTCTGTCCATGGGATTCTCCAGGCAAGAATCCTGGAGTGGGTTGCCATGTACTCCTCCCGGGGATCTTCCCAATCCAGGAATTGAACCCGCATCTCCTGCATTGCAGGAAGCTTCTTTAACCACTGAGCAATCCGGGAAGCACCCTCTGTCCCCAAAGTCAGGGCACTCAGCACAAGGGCATCATTTAAGAGACAAGACTCAGAAGTGATAAGTGGTGTTGGCTGCAGGAGCTTCCGTCCAGCTCCCAGCAGCCTAAGGCACATTTTCTGCAACTTATTCAGGCTTCTGGCAGTTATCACCAGTCTCCGGGGGATTACTTACTCTTCACCATCTAAACCTAGACCTAGGATCAATTCTATCTTATCTGGCCACCTATTGAGCCGCATCCCATAACTCCTCTCAGATCCCTGTGCTCCACTCAGCAGGGTAGCTGAACATTTGCAGCTTTAGTGGTTGTGAGTCCGGGAGACCCTCAGAGGGCCATGTCCCTGCTGCTTTCCCTGCCACCTCTGGTCTGGGGCCAACCTGTACCTGGATGGGAACGCATCCAGGCCATAAATCCTTGGATTCCCACCATCCTAGGAGAGGTCACAGCCTGTTCAAACCCCAGCCACATCTGCAGCCCTCTGCCTGACTTCTCTCTGCTTCTCTCTTAGATGGTCTGATGTGGGCTCTCTCAGCAGGGCCTCTCCCATGCCAACCTGACTGGGGAAGCTGGTAGTCTCAAGATGTGGGCCCATATTTTCCAGGAATTCCCTGGGGTGTGCCAAAGTGCTAGGAGCTGCTGCTCCTTCAGAAGACATCCACTGCTGACTTGGTTAGGTAGCAAAAGATCCTCCCACCTCCACATCCCATCACCTCCCAGGGTGACTGCCACAGCATTTGAAAGAATGCGGAGCCCAGAGTTGAGAGGCCTGAGATTCAGTCCCAGATCTGTCACTCACGGCTGTGTGACTTTGGGCAAGACACTCAGGCTCTCTGGGCTTCCAGTTTCTTACATGTGACAAAGGGCTTGTTATGTTTCTTACACGAAGAGGATACAGAGATGCTTTGAGCCCCTCAAGCCACTGGAACTGTCTTATTCATATCTGTATCCCCACTGTGTCTGGCACACAGTAGGTGCTCAGTAAATGTTGAATACAAATATAACTATAAGAAGCTTTACTTGTAAACATTTTTTTAAAAATATGTAAGCTACCACTTATTCTGACAGGCCCATAAACCCCCACTAAAATGACAACATTAACAGGAAACAAGGGCTGTTTGGGATGCACCCATGAAAATGATAGCTAGTTTCTAACTTTAAGAGATTGTTCTTTCAGGCAGAACTAGAGCAGGAACATTGTTGATAAACACGCTATTGCAAGGACCAAGCCCCAAACCCCAAGCCTGAAGCTAACCCCAATAGCCTTGGACCACCTTTGCAAAACCACTAAGCTGCAAACCCAGGAGGGCAGGATCACATCTGGCTGAAGCCCTCTGTGCCCCCTGCCCCCATACTGGTGTCTGACTCAGAGCCTGGCATATGGAAGACAATGTGGCCAGGGGGAGAGGATTCAGAGTCTGAGAGAAATGGTTTAGTCCTCACTCTGCCACTTACTAGTTCTTTCAGTAGTGTACATTTTGACCCCTGGTTCTGCCATCTCTGAAATGGGTGTATAACGCACATGAAATGATGAAATATTAAGTAGAGTGCCTAGAACAGTGACCGCAGGATGGCAGGTGATCCTCCAGTAAAGTGTGTAAGTTCTTAGAGCACCCAGTGCCTCCTGCTTTCCCAGCTGAAGGAGGGAGCTAAGTCCAAGGGTCAGGGAGGTCTGAGGTCCTGTGCACACCTGCAGGGCTCAGCCCGGGCAGCGAGCCTACTGGGAAGCTCAAGGCTGGGCTGCTTTGGATTCCAGAGCCAGGCAGTGGTGGAGCTGGGATGGGAATGAAATGTCATGACTAATTTCTATGCTGCTGAGCCACAAGATCCTCAGCCCCAGGCGGGGCCTCAGAAAGGAAACACAAGATCCCCCTCCCATTTGCTTCTCCAGGTCCCCCCTCAGGTACACATACAGCCCCAGGCCTGCTTCTGGCTGGCCATAGCAGGCCTTCTTCGCTCTACCGCAGGGCCTGGAGGCCGAGGACCCCGGGTGCGAGCCCCAGATCCCACCCCCCCAACCCCCAGTACCCAGGCCACCGCGCTGACTCACCCCCACTGGCGGGTCCCGGCTGCGCGAGGCCCCCTGGCTGCCGGCAGGTGCCCCAAAACCCTCGTCATTCTCTATGCCCGCAATCTCGCTCTCCTGCTGGGCCAAGAAGGCAGCCGCCGGGTCCTCCTCGGCCGCTTCGGGGGCCCCGCTCTCCGACGACGAGAAGAAGCCAAAGTCATCAGCCATTTTCCCCGCGTCTCTGCCGAAGCGTCCGTCTGGTGCTGGGCTCTGCCCGGCGCGTGCCCCGCGCTGCGCCCGGCGGCCGCGGCACTGTCACCCGAGCACCCCGGGGGAGCCGCTCGGCCTCGGCGGGGACGGGCTCAGCGCGGCGGCCCCACACTTCCTCTCCGCCACCGGGCCCGGCTCGCCTGTCACTGCGGCTGCAGGCGGGAGGAGCCGGGACGGGAATGCGGTGATGTCACCGGCCGAGGGAGGAGGCCCGCAGGACGGCCGGAGGTCGCCTCTCAGCGGCCACAGGAGGGCGGCAGCAGGACGGCGGCGCAGCCCCAGGGGCCGGGGCCGCGCTACCCGCCTGCGGCCGCCAGCGCGCGTCTCCAGGACACAGGACTGGCGCAGCTCCTGCTGGGTCCGGAGGCGAAGCAGATGGGACCAAGGGACCGTCGGGTGTACAGGGTCGCCGCAGGCTGGCAGCCCGGATTTCAGGAGCACCGAGGGGGTGGTCGCAGCGCAACCTGGCTCCTCCTGCACAAGTTTTTCTCCAAGGCTCGGCGGGTGTTATGAAGCCCCGTTATCAGGAAGGAGCTTTGGAGAAGTAACATTAAGACCCACCGCTTTATTGCATCCTTCCTGCAAGTCCAGGGTCTCCCCACAAGGCCGTGTTGTTTCCGTACATTTGTTACGCACTTCCCTTCATCTGGAGGCTTCAGCTCAGGCCACCAGAGTTTGTGTGACCTGACGGGGTCTCGACTTGGAGGCTGGATCCCTTCAATGTCCCTTGCTTCCCTGGTTGCTCAGACGGTAAAGCATCTGCCTGCAATTCAAGAGAACCGGGTTCAATCCCTAGGTCACGAAGATCCCCTGGAGAAGGACGTGGCAACCCTCTTCAATATTCTTGCCTGGAGAATTCCATGGACAGAGGACCCTGGCGGGCTATAGTCCATAGGGTCGCAAAGAGTCAGACAGGACTGAAGTGACTTAGCAGTGGCAGCAAGTATGAACCAAACTGAGAAAGGCAAACCCAGTTTATCCAGGCAGCCTACCACTCCTCCACTCAGTCACCCGAGTAAACAGACTTCAAAACATAGTAAAACCCAAGCTCTGGCCGTGGGGAGATTACAATCTAGGAGCCCAACAGATGGGAAATGGTCAGACATTTTCTCGGAGTGATAGGTGCTGTGACATTTAAACACAGGCTTGGAGGTTACGGTGGGGGAAGAACCACCATCAGATCTTTAGGATTTTTTCTTTCTGATTCGAAATTTGAAGGTCAAAAAGAAAGGAAAGATGAGCCGCCCTAACAGTGGGTTCCCTTAGTGGGTGAGCAGTGGAAGCAAAGTTAAACTGAAGGGCAATCTCAGTTTTGCACAGTAAGACTTTGATGTAGGTTTCACTCTTATGATGAAAATATAATCATTTATCAGTAGTGTGGAAAAGAAAGAAACTTCAGGCCCTGCACAACCTGGTGCAAGCTCAGCACTCCACCATCACTCATCTCACTCTTCCTCATTACCCCAGCTGCAGCCTCAGGTGCTGAAAAGACCTGGAAAGTTTCCTAGTTTAACAGACCAGCCTTAAATGTCAACTCCAGGCTTTGTAGAGGCAGGACTACTGAACGCACTATGTGTCCTTTGTGATCACCCGTGGATGTACTTACTTGGTTCCTGGAGACTTCAATGCCTCAGCCGGCACTCTTCCCAACTAGTTCCTCCTCCCTTCCTGCTCCTTCCTAAGTGCAGCCATCAGCAAAATTAGTTACATGCTTAATTTATACAAGTTACTGGATGAAGCACAAGCTGGAATCAAGATTGCTGGGAGAAATATCAATAACCTCAGATATGCAGATGACACCACCCTTATGGCAGAAAGTGAAGAACCTCTTGATGAAGGTGAAACAGGAGAGGGAAAAGTTGGCTTAAAGCTCAACATTCAGAAAACTAAGATCATGGCATCTGGTCCCATCACTGCATGGCAAATAGATGGGGAAACAATGGAAACAGTGACAGACTTTATTTTGAGGGGCTCCAAAATCACTGCAGATGTTGACTGCAGCCATGAAATTAAAAGACGCTCACTCCTTGGAAGGAAAGTTATGACCAATCTAGACAGCATATTGAAAAGCAGAGACATTACTTTCCCAACAAAGGCCCGTCTAGTCAAAGCTATGGTTTTTCCAGTAGTCATGTATGGATGTGAGAGTTGGACTATAAAGAAAGCTGGGCACCAAAAATTGATGCTTTTGAACTATGATGTTGGAGAAGACTCTTGAGAGTCCCTTGGACTGCATGGAGCTCCAACCAGTCCATCCTAAAGGAAATCAGTCCTGAATATCCATTGGAAGGACTGATGCTGAAACTGAAACTCCAATACTTTGGCCACCTGATGTGAAGAACTGACTCTTTGGAAAAGACCCTGATACTGGGAAAGATTGAAGGCAGGAGGAGGAGACGACAGAGGATGAGATGGTTGGATGGCATCACCGACTCAATGGACATGAGTTTGAGTAAACTCTGGGAGTTGGCAATGGACAGGGAGGCCTGGCGTGCTGCAGCCCATGGGGACGCAAAGAGTCAGACACGGCTGAGCGACTGAACTGAACTGAACTGGTCCAGATTATTCTGCAGCCATGCTTGCTCCTGTGTTAATACATGACTCTTATTCTTAAGAATGAATATTAAAAATTATCATTAAATTCTGAACTATGTCATACAGCACTTTGTGCTGGAGATCCTCCATTTCTTGACACTTCCCTAAATATCTTTGTTGATTGCTCAGTCGCTTCTGACTCTTTGTGACCCCATGAACTATAACCTGCCAGGCTCCTGTGTCCTGGGATTCTCCCGGCAAGAATATTGGAGTGGGTTGCCATTCACTTCTCAGCAAACAAAATATCTTTGGAGATCTCCAAACACAGTCTGGTCTTCTAATTCTCCACTTTATTATGAAACTCAGCAATGGTCGAAAAGACATCAGTTAAGTAAAGATATGAGGCAATCTCACAGAATCTAAATTGCAACTTACAAATTCTGAAGTGGAGATATTTTAAAAATGTTTTTAATGGGAAGTTTCAAGCATGCAGAAGAGAAGAAAGACTGATTTAATACAACTCCACATACGAACACCTGAGCATCAATATTACCAATATATAGTCAGTCTTGTTTCATCCATAACCTTTATTCTTTCCCATGTATTATATAATTTCGTCACTAAATCATAACTTTTTTCTAAAATCTTGTGATAAAAACACATAAATTTACAATCTTTACCATTTTAAGTGTACAGTTCAGTAGTGTTAAGTATATTCACATGGTTATGCAAGAGACATCCAGGACTTTTTCATCTTACAAAACAAACTCTATACCTATTACACAATTCCTCACTTTTCCCTCATCAAAGCCCCAGCAACCATCAGCCTACTTTCTGTTAATATGAATTGACTGGTTTAGATAGCTCACAAAGGTGAAATTATAGAGTTTTGTATCCTTAGTTCACTTAGCATAATGTTCTTAAGGTTCATCATGTTCTGACAGATGTAGCATGGGTCGGAATTTTCTTCCTTCTTAAGGCTAAATAATACTTTGTCATATGATACATATATTGCATTTTCTTCGTCCATCTGTCTATGGACATTTGGATTGCTTCCACCTTAGTTACTATGAGTAGAGCTGTTGTTCACACAAAAGTACAAATATGTCTTTGTGATCCTGCTGTCTATTCTTTTAGATATATACCCAGGAATGGAATTGCTGGATTCTATGGTAATTCTATTTTCAGTTTTTTAAAGAATCGCCATACTGGTTTCCAGAACTACTGAACCATTTTACATTCCCACTAATAAGCTCCTTTTTTTTTTTTTGGATTGGTTGATTTCACTTTCAAGGGGTGGGGTTTTTTTTCATTTTTCAAGTTTTTATTTTGACATATATCAATTTACAGGAAATTATAAATAATTCCCGTAGGCTTTTCACCATTGTCACCAGATTCCCTAAATGATAAAATTTTATCACCTTGGCTTTATTCTTTTTTCTTCTCTTTCTCCTAAACTACTTTTCTTCTCTTTCTCCTAAACTAAACTTACTCTGTGTAAGCTGCATACATCAATACCCTTCATCCCTAAATATTTCACTTCATGTTTTCCTAAAAATAAAGACATTCATTTATATCACCACTCTACAATTATAAAAATCAGTGCATTAATTTTGATATAATAGCATTATCAAATTGACATAACTTACTCAGATTTCACCAAATGTCCCAACGATAGAGGGAAAGAAAATCCCAAATTACGTGTTTAGGTATTCCACTCAGTTACCTTCTCTGTTTGATTTCCTTCAGTCTGGAATGGTTCCTCTCTTTCTCTGTCATGAAGATGATGTCTTGAAGATTATTAGTCAGTTATTTTGTCCTTCAATTTGAGTTGTCTTTGTTTCCTCCTGGTTAGATTCAGTCTAAACATTTTTGGCAGGAATGATCCAATTCAGGCATTAGAATGAGAGTTGACAAATGCTAATCTTCTAGTTCCATTTCCATAAACATTTGTTAGTTGGCTTTCTGCTATAGGGTGTTTGTTCTGTCTTCAAGACTCATAGATTCATTTGATCCAAGTGAATTGTATTAGTAATGCTTTGCTATCAGTACTTATTCTAGTGCTTGAATTGTCCAAGATTGGGTCCGTAGGAGCCCCTTTGGGCTGGCTCCTGTGTTTCTAATGTGTGTGTGTGTGGTCAGTCATGTCCAACTCTTTGCAAGCCCATTAGGCTCCTCTGTCCATGGGATATTCCCAGCAAGCATGCAGGAGTGGCTTAACAGTTCCTCTTCCGGGAGATCTTCCCAACCCAGGAATTGAAACTGCATCTCCTATGTCTGCACCATTCTTTGAGCACTTTCTCATTTTCTGGCATAACAAAATATTTCAGGCTTAAGAATAAGTCATTTCTCCATCATCAAAAAACCTATAAATAATAAATGCTAGGGAGGGTGTGGAGAAAAGGAAACCCTCTTACACTGTTGGTGGAGATATAAATTGGTGCAGCCACTATGAAGAACAGTATGGAGGTTCCTTAAGAGACCTAAAAATAGAGTTACCATATGATCCAGCAATCCTACCCCTGGGCATATATCCAGAAAAGACAAAAATTCTTGATTCAAAAAGATGTATGCACCCCAAGGTTCATAGCAGCACTATTTACAACAGCTGAGACGTGGAAACAGCCCAAGTATCAACAGATGATTGATTTAAGATGATGTGAGATATATGTAATATAGATATATAATGAGATATTAGCCATAAAAAAGAATGAAATATTGTCATTTGCAGCAACACGGGTGGGCCTAGAGAATATCATACTAAGTAAGTCAGACAGAGAAAGACAATAATTATATGATATCACATATATGTGGAATCTGACAAACAATACAAATGAATCTATATACAAAGCAGAAACAAAGAGGCATAGAAAACAATCTTGTGGTTACCGAAGGGGAGAGGGGGAGAGGAGGGATAAATGGGTGGAAGAATAAATTAGAAGCACAGAGTTAACAGAAATATACTATGCATAAAATAGATATTCAACAAGGATTTACTGTGTAGCACAGGGAATAATATTCAGTATCTTGGACGGAGTATGAGATGGTTGGATGGCATCACCAACACAATGGACATGGGTTTGGGTGGACTCTGGGAGTTGGTGACAGACAGGGATTCCTGGCGCTGCCATTCATGGGGTCGCAAAGAGTCGGACACGACTGAGCAACTGAACTGAACTGAACTGAGTAAACATCTAGGAACGGAGTTACTGGGTTGTAGGAAAGTGTATGTCTACTTTATAAGGAAAGCTAAACTTTTTTTTCAGAGTGGTTGTACCATTTCACATCCCACCAGTAAATTATGAGAGCTCCTGTCGCTCCACATCACCAGCAACACTTGTCTTTTTCATTTCAGCCTTTCTGTTGCATGCGGTGGTATGTCATTATGGCTTTCATTTGTATTTTCCTGACAAAAAATAATGTTGCTCATTTTAATGTACTCATTAGCTGTTTGTGTAGCTTCTCTTGTGAAGTGTCTGTTCAAATCTTTTGTCCATTTTATTATTAGATTGTTTTCTTATTGTTGAATTACGAGTTCTTTATGTTTACTCTAAATTCAAGTCCTTCAGCAGATCTGGAACTTCCCTGTAGCCCATACAGTAAAGAATCTGCCTGCAATGCAGGAGACCCAGGTTCAGTTCCTGGGTTGGGAAAATCCTCTGGAGAAGGGAATAGCAACCCGCTCCTGTATTCTTGCCTGGAGAATCCCATGGACAGAGAGGTCAGGTGGGCTACAGTCCACGGGGTTGCAAAGAGCCGCACATGACTGAGTGACCAACACTACTACTCAATAGACATATGTGCTGTGAATATTTTCCCATCGCATTTTCATTTTCATAACTGTGTCTTTTAAAATACATAACTTTTTAATTTTTATGAGGTTCAGTTTAGCAAATTTTTTTCTTTTATGGTTCTTGCCTTTTGTGACCTATTTGTAAAATCTTTGCCCTACATCAAGGTAGCAGTTTTTCTTCTGTTTTCTTCCTGAAGTTTTATAGTTTTATCTTTTATTCTTAGGTCAGCCTGTGATCCATTCCAAGGTAATTTTTATGTAAGGAGTCAGATAAGAACTAAGCTGATTTTTTTTCCATATGATGTACAACTATTCCAGTTTCATCTGCTGGAAAGATCATATGCTCTACCCTCTACTGAAGTGCTTTGATTCTTTGTTGAACATAAACGTATCATACATATGTGAGCCCAGTTCTTGATTCTCTATTTTGTTGCATCTTAGTTCCGCCACCAGGGACAGAATATGTGCCCTGTGCAGTGGAAGCCCAAAGTCCTAACCACTTGCCTCCCAGGGAATTCCCCAAACCTTTCTTAATTTCTAAGGTAAGCATTTAATGCTATTAATTTCCTTCTATGCACTACTTTAGCTGCATTTTATCAATTTTAACATATTTTTAATTTTAATTTAATTCAGATAGTTTCCAGTTTCTCTCATGAGTTTTTCCATTGACTTCTCAGTCATTTAGAAGTATGTTATTTGATTTGCAAATATTTGGAAGGTTTTACAGTGAATATATTCTATATGATTTCAATAATTTGAAACTATGAGGCTTATTTCATGATACACACAGTCTGTCATGAGTTCTTGAAAATATATTCTACAGTTCTTAAAAATATATATCTACACACTATTCTAGAGCGTATTTTATGTCAATTTTATGTCAATTAAGTCAAGCTGATGGGTAGTGTCACTTGTCTTTTGCCCATACTGCTCTACTTTATATTTGTTCGGTTGATTACTGAGATAGGAGTGTTCAAATCTCCAACTGTAGTTATGGATTTCTCTTTGTCTTCTTTTACTTCTATCAGCTTTTGCCTCTCATCATTTTGAGACTTTTATTATTTTTAGGTGCATACACATTCTGGATTGTAAGATCTCCTGATGAATTTAAGCCTTTACTATGATGATATAATCCTTTTCATCCTTGATAATGCTCCCTGTTTGAAATCTATTTTTTTTCGATCTTACAGGCATTTCAGCTTTCTCATGACATTATCTTTTCTCATCCTTTCCTGTAAACCTCCTTTACATTAAAGTGATTTTCTTATGGAAAGCTTATAGTTGAGTCTTGCCTTTATCTAAAAGTAATTATTTATTATTTACTTTTGACTGCACTGGATCCTCTGTGTGTGTGGAGAGCAGCGGCTTCGCTCTTGTTTCAGTGTATGAGCTTCTCATTGCAGTGGCTTCTCTTGCTGCAGAGCTCGGGCTCTAGAGTTTGGGCTCAGTAGCTGTGGCTCCCTGGGCTCTAGAACACAGGCTCAATAGTTGTAGCACACAGGCTTAGTCGCTCTGTGACATGTGGGATCTTCCCAGATCAGGAACTGATCCTGTAGCTCCTGCGTTGGCAGATTGATTCTTTACCACTGAGCCACCAAGGAAGCCTGAGTCTTGCTTTTTAAATCCAGTTTGATATGCTCTGCTTTTTAATTGCAATGTTGAAACATTTACATTTAATATAATTTTTAAACTGACTGGATTTAGAGTTTGCTATTATATTTATCTCCTCCCTCCTGCTCTATGTTCTTTGTTTCCTTTTATTGCCTGAAAACTTTTTAGGATTCAATTTTACCTCTATTATTCATTTATTAATTAGGTCTCTTTGTGTATGTGTTTTGGTTGTCATTTGTTCATTTGTTTGTGATAGCTCTAGGTTTTATGATACTCATCTTTACCTTATCAGAATTTATCTTCAAATAATGTACTATTGCTTCCTGCATAAAAACTTGATAATACTATGCTTCCATTTCTTCCTCTCAGTTTTTGTGCAGTTGTTATTCTACATCTTATTTCTATGTATGGTTTAAACCATACAATATATTAATAATATTTTTGCTTTAAATAGGCAATTGTCTTTTATCCTGTTTTTAAAAATTGTATTAAGTACACATACCATAAAATTTGCTGTTAATCATTTTTAAGTATGTGGTTTAGGGCGTTAAGTACATTCATTCTGTTGTGCAAACTGTCACCACCATCCATCTCCAGAACTGTTTTCAGCTTATAAAACTGAAACTCTAAACCCATACAAAAGGAGAATAACTCTTTTGTTCTCCCCTCCCCCAAGTCTTGACAGCTACCAGTCCAATGTCTGTCTCTAATTTTGACTACGTTAAGTATTTCTTGTAAGTGGAATCATGAAGTATTTATCTTTATAAGACTAGCTTCTTTCACTTGACATAAGTTTCCTCTCTGTTGTAGCATAAGAATTTCTTTCCTTTTTAAAGTGGAATAATGTTGCATTGTATGCATATATCACAACTTGTTTACCCATTCATCTGTTAATGAACTCTCAGGTTGTTTTTAAGTTTTAGCTATTGTAAATAATGCTACTACTAACATGAGTATGAAAATATCTCTTCAAGACTCTGCTTTCAGTTCTTCTGAATGTATCCCCAGAAGTGGAATTGCTGCACCAATATTACAATTCTATTTTTAATTTTTGAGGAACTACCATGTTGTTTTCCACAGCAGCTATACCATTTTACTTTCTCACCAACAATGCACAGGGGTTGCAGTTTCTCCATATCCCTGACAATAACTTGCTGTTTTCTAGTTTCTTTTGTTTTGATAGTAGTAATCTTAATGGGTGTGAATTGGTGTCTCAGCATGGTTTTGATTTGCATTTCCCTGATGATTAGATGTTGAGCATCTCTTCAAGTGCTCGCTAGTCATTTGTATGTCTTCATTGAAGAAATGTATGTTCAAATCTTTTGCCCATTTTTAAGTTGGGTTTTTTCTTTTTGTTGCTGACTTTTAGCATTTATTTCTGTTTTCTGGATATTAATTCCTTATTATATATTTGATTTGTAAATAGTTTCTCCCTTTCTGTGGGTTGCCTCTTTACTCTGTGGATAGTGTCTTTCAAAGTACAAATTTAAACTTTTTTCACAAATGTGTCTATCTTTTCTTTTGTTACCTGGGCCTTTGGTGTCATAGCCAAGAAGTTATTGCCAAATCCAATATTGGGAAGCTTTCATCCTCGGTTTTCCTCTAAGACTTATTGTTTTAGATTTTATGTGTGTAGATCCACTTTCAGTTAATTTTTGTATGTGGTATTAGGTAAAGATTCCGCTTCATTCTTTTGCATGTAGACTCTTGAGAGTCCCTTGGACTGCAAGGAGATCAAACCAGTCAATCCTAATGGAAATCAACCATGAATATTCATTGGAAGGACTGATGCTGATGCTGATGCTGAAACTCCAATACTTTGGCCATCTGATTCAAAGAGCCAACTCGTTGAAAAAGACCCTGATGCTGGGAAGATTGAAGGCAGGAGGAGAAGGGGACAACAGAGGATGAGATGGATGGATGGATTCAGTGGACATGAGTTTGAACAAGCTCCAGGAGATGGTGTTGGACAGGAAAGCCTGGTGTGCTCCAGTCCATGGGGTGACAAAGAGTTGCCCACTTTTCCCAGAACCATTTGTTGAAAGAGCTGTTCTCTTAATTTCCTTTTTAGACTTTTCACTGTTAGTGTAAAGGAATGCAATTGAAATTTGTGTGTTATCTTTGTATCCTGATGCTTTGTTGAATTCATTTGCTAGTCCTAACAGTTTCGTGGGCTTCTCTGGTAGTTCAGCTAGTAAAGACTCCACCTGTAATGTAGGAGACCCTGGTTTGATCCCTGGGTCAGGAAGATCCCCTGGAGAAGGAATAGGCTACCCACACCAGTATTCTTGGGCTTCCCTGGTGGCTCAGACAGTAAAGAATCCACCTGCAATGTGGGAGGCCTGGGCTCAATCCCTCGGTTGGGAAAACCCCTAGAGAACGGATGGGCTACCCACTCCAGTAATCTTGCCTGAAGAATTCTGTGGACAGAGGAGCCTGGCAAGCCCCAATCCATGGGGTCACAAAGAGTCAGACACAGCTGAAAAGTTTTGTGTATGTGTGTGGAAGCTTTAGGGTTTTCTACATGTAAAACCACATCACTACACGTAGATTGTTATTTGGTCATAGAATCAAGGACAATTCCTATGTTTATTTCTGGAATTCTTGCTCTGCCTAGTTCCTGCCTCTCCAGGACCTTGCCCTGCAAACACTATTCACTTCAACCTCCCCAAACTCCTATCTCAGTCTCTTTGACTTTTGAGACCACTGAGCTCTGTTTGGGTTGTCCTTTCATACTCTGCAGTTTAGAAACTTCTTCAGGAAGAAAGCCTGGAAAGTTACAGGGTTTACTTGTTTATTTCTCTTCTCCCAGGAATCACAATTCTGTGCTGTGTCACTGTCTAAAAACAATAAAACAATTCTATCATATATTTTATCCAGTTTTCTACTTGTGTATAGTGGGAGAGTAATATCTCTCTCTCCTTTCCCTTTTTTTTTTTTTTTTTTTTGGTTTTTGTTTTTTCTGTATTTGGCCACATTGTGAGGTATGCAGAACTTCTCTAACTAGGGAGCAAACCTGTGCCCCCTGCAGTGGAAGCACAGAATCTTAACCACTGGACCACCAAGGCAGTCCTGTTGGAGAGTAATTTTTACACTATTACTCCTTCATGGCCAGTAGAGAAAAGTAAAAATTTCCTCTTAACCTTTTTTTAAAAAATGTGTTTGCAAAGGATAAATAACACTGCTTATGAAAAGCCATGACAAAACCTAGGCAGCATATTAAAAAGCAGAGACATTACTTTTCCAACAAAGGCCCGTCTAGTTAAAGCTATGGTTTTTCCAGTAGTCATGTATGGATGTGAGAGTTGGACCATAAAGAAGGCTGAATGCTGAAGAGTTGATGCTTTTGAACAGTGATATTGATATTGAAGAAGACTCTAGAGAGTCTGTTAGACTGGCAGGAGATCCAGCCAGTCAATCCTAAAGGACATCAATCTTGAATATTCATTAGAAGGCCTGATGCTGAAATTGAAGCTCCAACACTTTGGTCACTTGATGTGAAGAGCCGACTCATGAGAAAAGACCCTGATGTCGGGAAAGATTGAAGGCAGGAGGAGAAGGGGACGACAGAGGATGAGATGGTTGGATGGCATCACTGACTCAATGGACATGAGTTTGAGCAACCTCGGGGAGATGGTGAAGGACAGGGAAGCTTGGCGTGCTGCTATGGGGTCGCAAAGAGTCAGACATGATTGAGCAACTGAACAACAACAATGAAAAGCAAAGTTAATCTTCATTAGAAGATGTGCTTCTCCAAGATTTAATGGAGTCACTGAAACTGAACAGAGACATTTCTTAGAACAAAATTGTCTACTCTGTAGGGACTGGAGGAGGGCTTTCTGGTTGACAATGAGATACACATCCCTAAAGATGGAGATGACATCCTGAGGTTCCTGGCATTCTTGGTGCATCCTGGCTGGTGCTGGATGGGACACAGAATCCCTGGAGGCCATGGAAGGAAGGAGACTTTCACTATTGTTGATCTTGGGAATGCATCATTTTCCTGGGTTATCTGTTTCTGTCTCTGAATTACTTGTCTCTGCTGAAAAATTTCAGCCCCTCAGAGGCCACTGAAGGCTGAGGATCATCCAGCTAAAGGAGCTGCCTGTACTAATGATCCTTTCCTTATGCTCAAACATGAAATAAACATTTCCTTCTCTAAGATCCACCCAGTGCCTTTCTTGTTCTGACTTTCAGCATCTTTATTACCCATAACGTTTCAGTTTCAGTTCAGTCGCTCAGTCGTGTCCGACTCTTTGCGACCCCATAAATCACAGCACGCCAGGCCTCCCCTGTTCATTACCATCTCTCAGAGTTCACTCAGACTCATGTCCATCGAGTCCGTGATGCCATCCAGCCATCTCATCCTCCATTGACCCCTTCTCCTCCTGCCCCTAATCCCTCCCAGCATCAGAGTCTTTTCCAAAGAGTCAACTCTTCACATGAGGTGGCCAAAGTACTGGAGTTTCAGCTTTAGTATCATTCCTTCCAAAGAAATCCCAGGGTTGATCTCCTTCAGAATGGACTGGTTGGATCTCCTTGCAGACCAAGGGACTCTCAAGAGTCTTCTCCAACACCACAGTTCAAACACCACAGTTCAAACGTAGCCCTCCTCTTTCCTGGGCCTGGGCTGACAGGGCTTGTACAAGAGATGGTCTATCCTTTGCCTTTTCTCTGGGTTAAAAACCAGTGAAACAAATCTTGAGTCCTAGTCCCTTTTGGAGAAGGCAATGGCACCCCCACTCCAGTACTCTTGCCTGGAGGATCCCATGGGCAGAGGAGCCTTGTAGGCTGCAGTCCATGGGGTCGCTAAGAGTCAGATACAACTGAGCGACTTGACTTTCACTTTTCACTTTCATACATTGGAGAAGGAAATAGCAACCCACTCCAGTGTTCTTGCCTGGAGAATCCCAGGGATGGGGGAGCCTGATGGGCTGCTGTCTATGGGGTCACACAGAGTCAGACACAACTAAAGTGTCCTAGCAGCAGCAGCAGCAGCAGCAGTCCCTTTTATTTTTTAATTGAAGTAAAACTTATAGCATTATATTAGTTCCAGGTGCATAGCATAATGATTCACTATTTGTATGTATTATGAAATGATCACCACAATAAATCTATTAACATTTGTACACTGTGCACGCATGCGCAGTCGCTTCTGTCGTGTCCGACTCTGTGCAACCCTATGGACTGTAGCCCACCAGGCTCCTCTGTCCATGAGGATTCTCCAGGCAAGGTTACTGGAGTGGGTTCCCATGCCCTCCTAAAGGGGATCTTCCCAACCCAGCGATGGAACTGGTGTCTCTTGCATCTCCTGCATTGCAGGCAAATTCTTTTAACTGCTAAGCCATCGGGGAAGTGGCTCAGCACTTACATAGTTACAAAATGTTTTTCTGTGATGAGAACTTTTAAGATCTACTCTTTTGGCAACTTTCAAACCTGCAATACAGTATTATTAACTATAGTCACTTTGCTATTCATTGTGTCCCCATGACTTAATTTATAATTGCAAGTTTTTCTTTTTGCCTGTCTCTACCCATTTTATCTTCTTCTCATCAGTTCTGGCAGCCACCAGTCTGTCCCGTACCTGAGTCCTAGTTTTAAGTTAGCATTTTGGAGGAGCCTTTCTTTCCCTTCTCTGATGCAAACTGGAGTATTTCCCTCACAGGATCCTCAGTTAATCCCATCCTGGGAAAGTAGCTGTTCTCTATGGCATGAGAGGTCCATATCTTACTTACACTTAAAGTTCTCTTGGTTTTGGGTCTCTTAGGGTCTCACTCCATCCATATGTTGTAAAATTTAACTTTGGGGCACTTACTAGTTCACTGGCTCTAAGGATGTTTCTTAAATCTTTTTTAATTGACACATTCCCCTCCATCTGTTCCCTTGTAATTTGTTGTCATTGAAGGAACTGTATTGTTTTGTAGAGTTTATCTCAGTGTACGTTTATCCATTTGAATTCCTGTGATATTTAACTTGCTCTTTGGGATTTTATCACTCAAATTAGTAGTCAGATCTAGAGTAGTGGTTCTCAACCAAGATTGATCTTACTCCTCAGGGACCATTTGGCAATGTTTAGAGACCTTTTTAACTGTCACAACTTTGTTTTTCAGTCGCTAAAGTCATGTCCAACTCTTTGCAACCCCAGGGACTGTAGCACACCAGGTCCCTCTGTCCTCCATGATATCCTGGAGTTTGCTCAAATTCATGTCCATTGAGTCAGTGATGCTGTCTAACCATCTGATCCTCTGTTGCTACCTTCTTTTGTCTTCAGTCTTTTCCAGCATCAGTGTCTTTTCCAGTGAGTCAGCTGTTTGCATCAGGTGGCCCAAGTATTGTCACAACTTGCCAGGGTGCTAATAATAACTAGTAGGTAGGTGGCACTAGGGGTAAAGAACCTACCTGCCAAAGCATGTAAGAGAAGTGAAGTCGCTCAGCCATGTCCGACCCTCAGCAACCCTATGGATTGCAGCCTTCCAGGCTCCACCGTCCATGGGACGGTGCTGGAGTGGGTTGTCATTTCCAGGCAAGAGTGCTGGAGTGGGTTGTCATTTCCTCTCCAGGGGATCTTCTCGACCCAGGAATCGAACCCAGGTCTCCTGCACTGCAGGCAGACGCTTTACCATCAGAGCCACCAGGGAAGCCCAGACTCGGGTTCAATCCCTGGGTGGAGAAGATTCCCTGGAGAAGGGCAGGGCAAGCCACTCCAGTATTCTTGCTGCAGAACACTATGGACAGAGGAGCCTGGTGGGCTACGGTCTATACAGTCGCAAAATGTTGGACATGATTGATGTGACTTAGCCAAGGATGCTGCTTAAAAGGTGCCTTAAAAGGCACCAAACACTCCCTCACAAAAGGAATCATCCACCCAAAAAAGTTTAGTAAAGCCCAAGGCGGGAAACCACAATCTAGAGACTTAAGCAGATTCCACATGACTTTTTGCAGGAATATTTCATACTTGATGTTGGGAAATTCCCATTGCATCACATTAGATATCACATCACATCTAGTTGCTTCTTAATGACATTAATGTTGATCAGCAGGTTTAGGTGTTGGTCAGCTCAACTCTTTAATAACAAAGTTTCATGTCAGCTTTTCATCTCAGGTTTTAGCATCCATTGTGATCTTTATCTAAATCAATTAGTTTATTTGGAATTGAAGTTGTGGTAATTCTATTCCTTTCAATATTTTTAGATTGGCTGGAAGTTCTTAAAGAACTTCCACTTGTTATCAATTTGGTTGCCCATAGGTAGAATTCATGGAGGACAGGTAAGACCAAAGTTTGATTGCTTCTCTTAATATATCAGCTTTCAGAAAAATGAAGTGCTGTGCTGGCAGTCTTCAAAAGTAGTTAATGAGCTATGGGTTTGTGTTTATTCTCTTTTGATAGCATAATAAACTCTTGGATTTATATATATTTGATGTGTTTCAATTCATTGTAGGCATTATACTTTTTAAGTACCTCTATTTAGGTATGCTAAGTTGCTTCAGTCATGTCCGACTCCTAGCAACCCCATGGACTGCAGCCTACCAGGCTCCTCCATCCATGGGATTTGCCAGGCAAGAGTACTGGAGTGGGTTACCATTGCCTTCTCCGTTATTTAGGTATAATTGACATGTAATAAGCTGCTCATATTTAAAGTTTACAGTCTGAGAAATTTTAACATATGTGTACAGCTAGGAAATCCTTGTTGCAATCAAGATAATGAACATCTCCAATAACATGAAAGATTTATTTATGCCCTTTGTAATTCCTCTCTGCCTTAACTCCCAGCCTCCTTCCAATCTCCAAGCAACCACTGATGTGTTTTATGTATTGAGTTTTATATAAATGCAGTCATACAATGTTCATTCTTTTTTACTCAGCATAATTCTTTAAAGATTCATCCATGTTGTTCCATGTATCAATAGTTCATTCCTTTTTATTGTGTTGAGTATTATGCCCAAGTCGCGAAATCTCCCAATGACCACCAGGGAGCCGATATCTGATGCAAAAGCAAGAGAGTTTTTATTACCAAGCTCGAGCTGGGGCTCCCACCCATACCAACACAGTGGCTATAGGGAGGAGCCCTAAGCTCTGGGTTACATTGCTTATATAGGGTATTCTTGCGTGAGAAATTTGAAAAACAGGAGTTTCCGGGTTGGGAGACGTCTAATTGGTTATCTTCTGTGGAAGAGTTAGGTGTTGGGTTCTGATTGGTCTTCATTTCCCCGGACTAGCCACGGGTTCTGATTGGTCCACGGGTAGTGGGGTGGGGTTAAGGGATTTCCGAGAAGCTCTTTCCTGGGAATTTTTACAAAATGGAGTTTTTCTGTTAACAAAATGGAGTAGCTTAGATTCTTCATTGAGTACTAAAATGTATTCATCCCTTCACCTGTTGATAGATATTTGAGTTGTTTCCAGTTTCTGGATATTACCAGTAAAGTTGTTATGAACATTTGTGCACAAGGCTTTGTATGAATACATGTTTTCTTTTTTCTTGGGTAAATACTTGAGACGAAATGATTGGATCATAGGCTAAGAGGAGACTCAACTTTTATTTTTATTGTTTAAAGTTTTTATTTTTATTTTTTTAAGTTTTTATTTTTTATAAGAGTTTTAGATTACAGAAAAATTGAGAAAGTAATACAGAGAGTTCCCATATATACCATACCCAGTTTCCTCCATTAAGATTTTACATTAATACTGTATATTTGTCACAGTTAATAAAATAATATTGGTATACTATTAAATAAAGTTAGTATAATATTATTATATTTTATTTAAAGCTTTTACCTAGTATTTATGTTGGATTGTTTGAGGACTTCCCTGGTGGTCCAGTGGCTAAGACTCCAAACTCCCAATGCAAGAGGCATTCAAGGAACTTGATTTCACATGCAGCAACTAAGAGCTCACATGCAGAAACTGAAGATCCTGCATGCTGCGACTAAGACCTGGTGCAGTCAAGTGAGTAAATAAATAAATATTTTTGAAAATGGATTTCTTGTTTTTTTGCATGCATATGCTAAGTCACTTCAGTCATGTCTGACTCTGGGACCCTATGGACTGTAGCCTGCAAGGCTCAGCTGTCCATGGGAACCTCCAGGCAAGAATACTGGAGTGGTTGAAATGCCCTTCTCCAGGGGATCTTCCCGACCCAGGGACTGAACCTGAATCTCCTGCTTCTCCTGCACTGCAGGTAGATTTTTACATCTGAGCCACCAGGGAAGCCTGGTATTGGATTACGTTCATAAATAAATGTGATGATGTTATACATCATTTTAATGCATATTTCTCACTTCATGTTTTTTTGCTCATGACATTACTTACTGTTTATATTAGACTATAAAAATGATGTTAGACAAAAAGCAGATTCCAGCGATTTTTATATTCAAATTCATAATGGGTTGTAAAACAGCAGAGATGATTCTCAACAAAGCAATACATTTGCCCAGGAACTGCTAATGAACATACAGTGCAGTGGTGGTTCAAGAAGTTTTGCAAAGGAGACGAGAGCCTTGAAGATGAAGAATGCAGTGGCCAGCCAGCAGAAGTTAACAATGACCAGTTGAGCACCATCATCGAAGTTGATCCTCTTATAACTACAAGAGAAGTTGCCAAAGAACTCAATGTCAGCCGTTCTACAGTCACTCAGCATTTGAAGGAAATTGGAAAGGTGAAAAGCTCATTAAGTGGGTGCCTCATAAGCTGACCGAAAATAAAAGTTTTTTAAATGTCACTTTGAAGTGTCATCTTCTCTTATTCTATGAAACAATTTCTCTATCGGATTGTGATGTGCAATGAAAAGTGGATTGTGCGTGACAAACGGCGATGACCAGCTCAGTGGCTGGACCAAGAAGAAGTTCCAAAGCACTTCCCAAAGCCAAACTTGCATCAAAAATTGGTCATGGTTACTGTCTGGTGTCTGCTACTGGTCTGATCCACTACAGCTTTCTGAATCCCGGCGAAACCATTACATCAGAGAATTATGCTCTGCAAATGGAGAAATACACTGAAAACTGCAACACCTGCAGCCAGTGTTGGTCAACATAATGGGCCCATTTCTTCTCCATGATAAGGCACAGCACATGTGCCCAACCAGACGTCACACAACCAACACTTCACAAGTTAAACGAAATGGGTTACGAAGTTTTGCCTCATCCACCATATTCACCTGGTCTCTTGCCAACCAACTACTGCTTCTTCAAGCATCTTGACAACTTTTTGCAGAGAAAATGCTTCCACAGCCAGCAGGAGGCAGAAAATGCTTTCCAAGAGTTTGTAAAATCCTGAAGCATGGATTTTTACACTACAGAAATAAACAAATTTATTTCTCATTGGCAAAAATGTGTTGATTACAATGGTTCCTATTTTAATTAATAAAGATGTGTTCAAGCCTAGTTATAGTGATTCATAATTCACGGTACGAAACCACAATTACTTTTGTATCAACCTAATACTTTGTAGTTTCTAAAGCCTCTCATCAGATATGTAATATGCAAATATATCCTTCCAGGGTCAAACCTGGGTCCCCTACCCCTGGTCTTGGAAGCATGGAGTCTTAACTTCTGGACCATCAGGCAAGTACCATATCTTCTTAACAGTACTTTGAAGAGCAGAAATTTTACATTAGGATGAATTGTGATTTATCAGTTTGTTTTTTTAATGGGTCATACTTTTGCATTATATATAGAGGGAAATATTTGCCTAACCCAAGATCACAACGTTTTTTTTCTTAACTTTGAAACGTATGTATTTATTTATGACTGTGCTGGGCCTTCGTTGCTTTGCTTGGACTTTGTCTAGTTGCACCAAGCAGGAGCTACACTTTGTTGCCGTTCCTGGGCTTTCCATCGCAGTGGCTTCTCTTGTTGTGGAGCACAGCTTCCAGGGCCTGTGGGTTGCAGCACGTGGGCTCACTGGCGCATGAGAAAGTGAGGGCTGCAGTAGTTATGGCTCACGGGCTCTAGAGTGTAGGTGCACAGGTTGTGCTCACTAGTTGTGGTGCACAGGTTTCGTTGCTCCTCGGCTTGTGGAATCTTCTTGGACCAGGGATTGAACCCATGTGCCCTGCATTGGCAGGTGGATTCTTATCCACTGAGCCACTAGGGAAGTTCCACACAGATTTTTGTCTGATGTTTTCCTTCTCTAGTTTTATGTTTTATATCTAAGTCTATAAACAAATTTCCCTGAATGACACACTTTCTGAATACCCGTATATCTATTAAAGAAATAAAACTTGTAGTTAAAAATCTTCCTATATAAGAATACACACTTTTGCCACTGCTAGTCAACACTGAACTAAACGTTCTGATCAGAACAGTTGGGCAAGAAAAATAAACAAAAGACATCCAAATTAGAACAGAAGATGTGAATGACCTGTATTCACAGATGAAATGATTTTATATATCGAAAATCCTTAAGTTTACACATCAAAAACTTTTAGAGCTAATAAATGAATTTATCAAAGTTTTAGGGTTCAAGGTCAACAAGCAAAAAATAGTTGTATTGTATATCAACTATACTTCAATTAAAATAAATTTTTAAAAAAACAGTTGTATTGTCATACACTAGCAATACAATCCAAAAATGGAATTGAGAAAACAATTTCATTTACAAGAGAATCAAAAAAATAGTGCTTAGGATAAACTTAACACAAGAAGTACAGAACTTGTACCCTCAGGACTACAAAATGTTGCTGAAACTGAAGAAGTCCTACATAACTGGAAAGACATGCAGTGTTCATGGATTGAAAGACTTAATATTGTTAGATGGCAGTACAGCCCAAAGTGGTCTACAGATTCAATGCTACTACTATCAAAATTTTAGTGATTATTTTGCAGAAATGGAAAGGTTGATCCTAAAATCCAGATGGAATCTCAAAGAACCATGAATAGACAAAACAATCTTGAAAAAGAAAAACAAAGTTGAAGGGCTTATACTTCCCAATTTTATGACTTACTACAAAGCTACAGTAAAAGAATGAGGTATTGGCATAAAGTTAAATTAACAGAAGAGTATTGAGAGTTCAGGAATCAATCCATATATCTATCATCAATTGTTTTTGAAAAGGGTGCCAAGACTATTCAATAAGAGAAGACTAACTTCAACAAATGGTGCTGGGACAACTCAACATTCACATGTAAAAGGATGAAGTTGGACACTTGCTTCATAAGATATGAAAAAGTAACTGAAAATGGATCAAAAACTTAAATGTAAGAACTAAAACTATGAAACTCTTAAACCTAAATATAAATCTTCATGACCATGTATTTGGCAATAAATTCTTAGAGATCACCCCCCAAAACACAAACAGCAAAAGAAAACAATAGATGAACTTGACTTCATTAAAATTAAAATCTTTTGTGCATCAAAAGATACTATCAAGAAAGGGAACATACCACCAACAGAAAGGGAGAAAATATCTGCAAATCACACATCTGATAAAGATCTAATATCCAGAATGTATAATAAAACATATAATTCAACAACCAAAAGACAAACAACCCAATTTAAAAATATGCAAAGAACATATTTGAATGGACATTTCTCCAAAGAAGACATAACCAACAGTCACATGGAAAGATGCTCAACATTATTAGTCACTAGGGAAATGCAAGCTGAAGCCACACAAGATGCCACTAGAATGGCAATAACTTTTTAAAAAGGAAAATGTGTTGGCCAGGATGTTGCATAATTGGAACCCTGACACATTGCTGGTGGACTGTAAAATAAGACAGCCTTTGTGGGAAACAGTTTGGTTGTTTTTCAAAAGTTAAACATAGAATTGCCATATGACATAGAAATTCTACTCCTAAGTATATATCCAAAAGAATCGAAAACAGGTGCTCAAGCCAAAAGTTGTTTACAAATATTTATAACAGCACTATTAACGATAGCAAAAATGTGGGAACAACTCAAACTTTTGTTAACTGACAAATGTATAAACAAAATGTGGTATATCCAGACAGTGGAATACTATTCATCAATACAAAGCTGAATTGCACACTATAAAATGATTAAAATGGTCAATTTTATGTCATTTTAAAGAATCAATTCAGGTAATTGATCACATTAACAAAATCAAGAGAGGAAAGACCATATGATCACCTCAATGCAGAAAAAGCCTTTGATTAAATTCAGCATCTTCCTAACTGAAACTCTTAGCAAGCTAAGAATTGAAGGGAACTCCCTTAACCTGATAAAGGACAGCTATGAAAAACCTTTAGTTAGCATTAAATACAGTTGTGAAAGACAACACTTTTCTTCTATGGTCAGGGATCACACAAGGATGTCCTTGTTCAGCACTTCTATTCAATATTGTACCAGAGGTTCTATATTTCAAACCAAGAAGTTAAATTATCTTTATACACATATATAGACAGTATGATTATTTTATGTAGAAAAATAGATTCTACAAAAAATCTACGAGAGCTAATACGTGTGTTCAGCTAGTATACAGGATACAACATCAACATACAAAATGAATTGCATTTTTACATACAAGCAACAGCCAAGAGGAAATTGACATTTTAAAATGTCATTTACAATAGCATCAAAAATATTAAATATTTAGAGGTAACTCTAACAAATAAAATGAAAGACTTGCACACTAAAAACTACTACATATTGCTGAGAGAATGAGACAAGATTTAAATAAATGGAGAGATAATTCCTTGTTCATTGATTAGAAGACTCAATAGTAAGATGTAAATTCTCCTCATATTAATCTATAGAGTCAATGCAGAGGCGGTGCTAAGACAGCAGAGGAATAGGATGGGGAGACCACTTTCTCCCCCACAAATTCATCAAAATAACATTTGAAAGCTGAGTAAATTCCACAAAACAGCTTCTGAATGCTGGCAGAGGACATCAGGCACCCAGAAAAGCAGCCCATTGTCTTCAAAAGGAGGTAGGAAAAAATATAAAAGATGAAAAGAGAGACAAAAGAGGCAAGGACAGAGATACATCCTGGGAAGGGAGTCTTAAAAGAGAGACGTTTCCAAACACCAGGAAACACTCTCACTGGCGAGTCTGTGGTGAGTCTTGGAACCTCAGAGGGCAGCATAACCGGGAGGAAAAATAAATACATGATTGAAACCCACAAATTACATGCCCAACGGTAACTCCCAGCGGAGAAGCAGCACAGACACCCGCATCCGCCACTAGCAAGCTGGGTCTGGCAGGGAGGTGCGGGCTGTATTGTTTAGAGTAAGGACTGGGCCTGAATGCCCCGAGGGCAATCTGAAGGAACTGACTTGAGATAGCAAACCAGACTGTGGGATAGCTATCCCGCGAAAAGTCCTAACCTAAGACATCCGCTGGATCATGGAAAAAGCAAAAGAGTTCCAGAAAAACATCTATTTCTGCTTTATTGACTATGCCAAAGCCTTTGACTGTGTGGATCACAATAAACTGTGGAAAATTCTGAAAGAGATGGGAATACCAGATTACCTAACCTGTCTCTTGTGAAATCTGTATGCAGGTCAGGAAGCAACAGGTAGAACTGGACATGGAACAACAGACTGGTTCCAAATAGGAAAAGGAGTGTGTCAAGGCTGTATATGGTCACCCTGCTTATTTAACTTATATGCAGAGTACATCATGAGAAACACTGGACTGGAAGAAACACAAGCTGGAATCAAGATTGCCAGGAGAAATATCATTAACCTCAGATATGCAGATGACACCACCCTTGAGTGAAGAGGAACTAAAAAGCCTCTTGATGAAAGTGAAAGTGGAGAGTGATAAAGCTGGCTTAAAGCTCAACATTCAGAAAACGAAGATCATGGCATCCGGTCCCATCACTTCATGGGAAATAGATGGGGAAACAGTGTCAGACTTTATTTTTCTGGGCTCCAAAATCACTGCAGATGGTGATTGCAGCCATGAAATTAAAAGACGCTTACTCCTTGGAAGAAAAGCTATAACCAACCTAGATAGTCTATTCAAAAGCAGAGACATTACTTTGCCAACTAAGGTCCATCTAGTCAAGGCTATGGTTTTTCCTGTGGTCATGTATGGACGTGAGAGTTGGACTGTGAAGAAGGCAGAGCAGCGAAGAATTGATGCTTTTGAACTGTGGTGTTGGAGAAGACTCTTGAGAGTCCCTTGGACTGCAAGGAGATCCAACCAGTCCACTCTGAAGGAGATCAGCCTTGGGATTTCTTTGGAAGGAATGATGCTAAAGCTGAAACTCCAGTACTTTGGACACCTCATGCGAAGAGTTGACTCATTGGCAAAGACTCTGATGCTGGGAAGGACTGGGGGCAGGAGGAGAAGGGGACGACAGAGAATAAGATGGCTGGATGGCATCACTGACTCGATGAACGTGAGTCTGAGTGAACTACGGGAGTTGGTGATGGAGAGGGAGGCCTGGTGTGCTGCAATTCATGGGGTAGCAAAGAGTCGGACATGACTCAGCAACTGAAGTGAACTGAAGACACCACCAGCTTTGGCACTGGGAGATCGTGTTCACCTGTGGCTGATTCATGTCAATATATGGCAAAACAAATACAGTATTGTAATGCAGAATAAAGTATTAAAAAAAAAAAGAGAAGAAGACACCACCAGGCCAGGCCCACCCACAGAACAAAGGAACAAAGGACTGACTAGAGCTATCCGGCTGTGGACCGGCCCATACTCTGCCGGAGACAGGCAGGCAAGGGCTGCCAGAGCTGGAAGGGGGCAATGGTGGCCCCAGAGAGTCATCATCTACCAAACTGCAAGCAGGCTTTGTTGCTAACCAAGACTTCCTGGGATTCTGGACGGTCGGCGTCCACCTGAGAAGGTGCACCAGTTGTACACCCAGAAATCCGAGCAGCAGAGACGGGGAAGGCAATAAGTCGCAGCGACCGCACTTGCCAAACACCTGGTCACCTGAGCTGCTCAGACCTGGGAAGGGCACAAAACACAGGCCCAATCAAGTCTGCGCCTGTGTAAAGTACCCGAGTACCTGAACCTGAGCAGCTTAGACCTGGGAAGTGCATACAACCCAGCGCTGGCCTCAGACAGTTCCCGGCAGAGCAACCTAGAGCCTAAGCAGTGTAGAGGGAAAGCACACACACCGTGAGCAGGGGCAAACCCAGTGTGGCTGAGACACTGCGAGCACATGCCACGTATTTGCCGTGTTCCTCCCTCCCCACAGCACTGAACAAGTGAGCCTAAAAAGTGTCCACCACCGACCCCTTGTGTCAGGGCGGAAATTAGACACCGAAGAGACCAGAAAACAGAAGCTAAAACAGAGGGAACCGCCTTGGAAGTGACAGATGGAGAAGTCTTGAGGCTACTGTAAGAATAAAACTGAAAACCAGAGACAGGAGGCTTAAGTCCAAATCCTGAGAACACTAGAGAACTCCTGACTCCAGGGAACACTAATCAATAGGAGCACATCAAACTCCTCCATACCTACACTGAAACCCAGCACCACCCAAAGGCCAGCAAGTTCCAGAGCAAGACATACCACGCAAATTCTCCAGCAACACAGGAACACAGCCCTGAGCTTCAATATACAGGCTGCCCAAAGTCACTCCAAACCCACTGACATCTCATAACTCATTACTGGACACTTCATTGCACTGCTGAGAGAAGAAATCCAGCTCCACCCACCAGAACACCCACACAAGCTTCCCTAACCAGGAAACCTTGACAAGCCACCCGTACAACCCCACCCACAGCGAGGAAACTCCACAATAAAGAGAACTCCACAAACTGCAAGCCCACAGCAATATGAGCAAGACAAAGAGGCAGAGAAATACGCAGCAGGTAAAGGAACAGGATAAATGGCCACCAACCCAAACAAAAGAGGAAGAGATAGGGAATCTACCTGATAAAGAATTCTGAATAATGATAGTGAAAATGATCCAAAATCTTGAAAACAAAATGGAGTTACAGACAAATAGTCTGGAAGCAAGGATTGAGAAGATACCAGAAAGGTTTAACAAGGACCTAGAAGAAATAAAAAAGAGTCAATGTGTAATGAATAATACAGTAAATGAGATAAAAAAACACTATGGAGGGAACCAACAGTAGAATAATGGAGGCAGAAGATAAGTGAGGTAGAAGATAGAATGGTAGAAATAAATGAAACAGGAAAAAAGAAAAATGAATTAAAAGAAATGAGGACAATCTCAGAGACCCCTGGGACAATGTTAAATGCCTCAACATTCGAAACATAGGAGTCCCAGAAGAAGAAGACAAAAAGAAAGACCATGAGAAAATACTTGAGGAGATAATAGTTGAAAACTTCCCTAAAATGTGGAAGGAAATAATCACCCAAATTCAAGAAACCCAGAGAGTCCCAAACAGGATAAACCCAAGGAGAAACACCCCAAGACACATATTAATCAAATTAACAAAGATCAAACACAAAGAACAAATATTAAAAGCAGCAAGGGAAAAACAACAAATAACACACAAGGGGATCCCCATAAGGATAACAGCTGATCTTTCAATAGAAACTCTGCAGGCCAGGAGGGAATGGCAGGACATACTTAAAGTGATGAAAGAAAATAACCTACAGCCCAGATTACTTTACCCAGCAAGGATCTCATTCAAATATGAAGGAGAAATCAAAAGCTTTACAGACAAGCAAAAGCTGAGAGAATTCAGCACCATCAAACCAGCTCTCCAACAAATACTAAAGGATATTGTCTAGACAGGAAACACAAAAGGGTGTATAAACTCGAACCCAAAACAATAAAGTAAATGGCAACGAGATCATACTTATCAATAATTACCTTAAATGTAAATGGGTTGACTGCTCCAACCAAAAGACAAAGACTGGCTGAATGGATACAAAAACAAGACCCCTATATATGTTGTCTACAAGAGACCCACCTCAAAACAAGGGACACATACAGACTGAAAGTGAAGGGCTGGAAAATAATATTCCATGCAAATAGAGACCAAAAGAAAGCAGGAGTAGCAATACTCATATCAGATCAAATAGACTTTAAAACAAAGGCTGTGAAAAGAGACAAAGAAGGACACTACATAAGGATCAAAAGATCAATCCAAGAAGAAGCTATAACAATTATAAATATATATGCACCCAACATAGGAGCACCGCAATATGTAAAACAAATGCTAACAAGTATGAAAGGGGAAATTAACAATGACACAATAATAGTGGGAGACTTTAATACCCCACTCACACCTTTGGACAGATCAACTAAACAGAAAATTAACAAGGAAACACAAACTTTAAATGATACAATAGACCAGTTAGATCTAATTGATATCTATAGGACATTTCACCCCAACTCAATGAACTTCACCTTTTTCTCAAGCACACATGGAACCTTCTCTAGAATAGATCATATCCTGGGCCATAAATCTAGCCTTAGTAAATTCAAAAAAATTGAAATCTTTTCTGACCACAATGCAGTAGATTAGATCTCAATTACAGGAGAAAAACTATTTAAAAATTCCAACACATGGAGACTGAACAACACGCTGCTGAATAACCAACAAATCATAGAAGAAATCAAAAAGAAATCAAAATATGCATAGAAACAAATGAAAATGAAAATGCAACAACTCAAAACCTGTGGGACACTGGAAAAGCAGTGCTAAGGGGAAGGTTCATAGCAATACAGGCATACTTCAAGAAACAAGAAAAAGTCAAATAAATAACCTAACTCTACACCTAAAACAACTAGAAAAGGAAGAAATGAAGAACCCCAGGGTTAGTAGAAAGAAACAAATCTTAAAAATTAGGGCAGAAATAAATGCAAAAGAAACAAAAGAGACCATAGCAAAAATCAACAAAGCCAAAAGCTGGTTCTTTGAGAGGATAAATAAAATTGACAAACCACTAGCCAGACTCATGAATGAACAAAGGGAGAAAAATCAAATCAATAAAATTAGAAATGAAAATGGTGAGATCACAACAGACAACACAGAAATACAAAGGATCACAAGAGACTACTATCAGCAAGCATATGCCAATAAAATGGACAACGTGTAAGAAATGGACAAATTCTTAAAAAGTACAACTTTCCAAAACAGAACCAGGAAGAAATAGAAAATCTTAACAGACCCATCACAAGCACGGAAATTGAAACTGTAATCAGAAATCTTCCAGCAAACAAAAGCTCAGGTCCAGATGGCTTCACAGTTGAATTCTGCCAAAAATTTTGAGAAGAGCTAACACCTATCCTACTCAAACTCTTCCAGAAAATTGCAGAGGCAGGTAAACTTCCAAACTCATTCTATGAGGCCACCATCACCCTAATACCAAAACCTGACAAAGATGGCACAAAAAGAAAACTACAGGCCAATATTACTGATGAACATAGATGCAAAAATCCTTAACAAAATTCTAGCAATCAGAATCCAGCAACACATTAAAAAGATCATACACCATGACCAAGTGGGCTTTATCCCAGGGATGCAAGGATTCTTCAATATCTGCAAATCAATCAATGCAAATTGAAAAATAAAAGCCATATGATTATCTCAATAGATGCAGAGAAGCCTTTGACAAAATTCAACATCCATTTATGATTTTTAAAAAACCCTCCAGAAGGCAAGAATAGAAGGAACATACCTCAACATAATAAAAGCCATATATGACAAACCCACAGGAAACATTATCCTCAAAGGTAAAAATTGAAAGCGTTTCCCCTAAAGTCAGGAACAAGACTAGGGTGCCCACTCTCACCACTACTAGTCAACATAGTTTTGGAAGTTTTGGCCACAGCAATCAGAGCAGAAGAAGAAATAAAAGGAATCCAAATTGGAAAAAAAGAAGTAGAACTCTCACTGTTTGCAGATGACATGATCCTCTACATAGAAAACCCTAAAGACTCCACCAGAAAATTACTAGAGCTAATCAATGAATATAATAAAGTTGCAGGATATAATATCAACACACAGAAATCCCTTGCATTCCTATACACTAATAATGAGACAACAGAGAAATTAAGGAAACAATTCCATTCACCATTGCAAAGAAAAGAATAAAATACTTAGGAATATATCTACCTAAAGAAACAAAAGACCTATATATAGAAAACTATAAAACACTGGTGAAAGAAATCAAAGACGACTCTAATAGGTGGAGAAATATACTGTGTTCATGGATTGGAAGAATCTACTGGGGTCCAGCCCCGGTGGATCCAGGATGATTCGAAGGTGGGGACAGAGTTGGCGTCCTTGGAAAAATACATATTTAATTACAGATATACAGAGAGATTAGTAACGGATAGTGTAGTAGGAAAGTAGTGGAGAAAAAGATGCTGAATAACTTGGTTTACGTGGAATAGCATCCATGCTCCAGATAGGAATTCAGCCAGAAAAATGGGGAGCAAGAAAGAACGACATGGGGGAGTCAGTCTTTCCAGGAACTGATCCCATTTCTTTATTTTTCAGGTTTTCTTATATACCTTTTGTTACATATAGGGATGAATACAGAGTCACGTGGGGGTCAGCAGTCCTGACCTTTATCAAAATCAGGTGCTTAACATAAAAAAAAGGTCTTAGGGGTTTTACATCATCTTCAGGCCATTTCTGCCTGCTGACATTTACAACCCTTTCTTTCTGATAACCAAAAACTTATTTTTCCCAAGAGTGTTTTTTCTTAAACCAGGCACCACCCTCCAAATAAAGTTGCATTCCTATAGGGTGAGGGTGTAGTGAGTTACAACCAAGAAAGGAATTTATTTAACCCAAGGTTAACATGATCAATCTTAAAGGTTAATGCTTATTTCTCCTATATGCTAGTTATATTCATTATAAGAGCAGGGAATATGGAGATTTAGCAGCAAACATCAGCCCAACAAATGAAAATCCTTTCACCAATGTTCCCTTAAGATCTATTTAGTCTTAAGATAGTGATAAAGTTACATTTTTCCGTAGCAAGGACACAATGATTTATAACAAAGTACAGTGATCTATAACAAAAGAGAAAATTCATTAACTCAAAAAGTCTAATATTGCTAACATCAAAAACTACTATATTTCTTTTTCTATATTCCAAATACATTGATTAATACATTCCCAGGTACCTAAGGTTATGGAGGCCTGGCGGCAATCATTGACTCAATAATGAGAAAAGCCCTATGCTAATAATCCAAACTCTCTGTGCTGTTTATGGTTGAGAGGTTGTCACATAAGCTACTCTGTCAGCAGAGAGGTTTGACCTGAGACACCCTTGTCCCACCCAGGGCAGGGAATTAGCAGCAATTATTGACATAACAAATGAAAAACCCTTCACCAATATAATTCCTAACCAACCCACTATACTAATAATTTCTAACTTCCCAAAAGAATTTGCCTTTAGTAAGTCCAAAACATCTCATGCCTCTCACAGTTGGGGGGTTGTAAACAATCACATGTGGCTGGACGAACCTATACAGGAGGGCTAGATAACCTTCAGAGGAGTCGAAACACTCTTGTCATGCCCAGGAATTTTTATTGCCTTGGAGCTGCACGTTTACTCCTTCTCCAAGAGAAATGGTTATGGGAGAGAGCCCCTCTGTAAAGTCAGAGGTGTAGATGAGAGCAAAAAACAGACTCTGGTTTTGGGGTAGATGCTCGGGAGCAGGGAGTTTCCTGAGGCTTGATCACGCCTTTGCGTATGCCAAGCTTCCTACCTCATGACCTTTGCCATGGGTGGAGTTCCTCACGCTGGGCCCCGGCAAGAATCAATATAGTGAAAATGAGTATACCCAAAGCTATCTATAGATTCAATGCAATCCCTATGAAGCTACCAATGGTATTTTTCACAGAGCTAGGACAAATAATTTCACAATTTGTATGGAAATACAAAACAAAGCAATCTTGAGAAAGAAGAATGGACCTGGAGGAATCAACCTGCCTGACTTTAGGCTCTACTATAAAGCCACAGTCATCAAGACAGTATGGTACTGGCACAAAGACAGAAATATAGATCAATGGAACAAAATAGAAAGCCCAGAGATAAATCCACACACCTATGGACACCTTATCTTTGACAAAGGAGGCAAGAATATACAATGGAGAAAAGACAATCTCTTTAACAAGTGGTGCTGGGGAAGCTGGTCAACCACTTGTAAAAGAATGAAACTAGAACACTTTCTAACACCATACACAAAAATAAACTCAAAATGGATTAAAGATCTAAATGTAAGACCAGAAACTATAAAACTCCTAGAGGAGAACATAGGCAAAGCACTCTCTGACATAAATCACAGCAGGATCCTCCATGACCCACTTCCCACAATATTGGAAATAAAAGCAAAAATAAACAAATGGGACCTAATTAAAATTAAAAGCTTCTGCACAAGAAAAGAAACGATAAGCAAGGTGAAAAGACAGCCTTCAGAATGGGAGAAAATAGCAAATGAAGCAACTGACAAAGAATTAAACTCAAAAATATACAAGCAACTCCTGCAGCTCAATTCCAGAAAAATAAATGACCCAATCAAAAAATGGGCTAAAGAACTAAACAGACATTTCTCCAAAGAAGACATATGGATGGCTAACAAACACATGAAAAGATGCTCAACGTCACTCATTATCAGAGAAGTGCAAATCAAAATCACAATGAGGTACCATTTCATGCCAGTCAGAATGGTTGTGATCCAAAAGTCTACAAGAAATAAATGCTGGAGAGGGTGTGGATAAAAGGGAACCCTCGTACACCGTTGGTGGGAATGCAAACTAGTACAGCCACTATGGAGAACAGTGTGGAGATTCCTTAAAAACTGGAAATAGAACTACTTTTGACCCAGCAATCCCACTGCTGAGCATACACACTGAGGAAATCAGAATTGAAAGAGACACATGTACCCCAATGTTCATCGCAGCGCTGTTTATGATAGCCAGGACATGGAAGCAACCTAAATGTCCATCAGCAGATGAATGGATAAGAAAGCTGTGGTGCATACACACAATGAAGTATTATTCAGCCATTAAAAAGAATACATTTGAATCAGTTCTAATGAGGTGGATGAAACCATAGCCTATTATACAGAGTGAAGTAAGCCAGAAAGAAAAACACCAATACAGTATACTAACACATATATATGGAATTTAGAAAGATGGTAATGATAACCCTGTATGCGAGACAGCAAAAGAGACACAGATGTATAGAACAGTCTTTTGGACTCGGAGAGGGCGAGGCTGGGATGATTTGGGAGAATAACATTGAAACATATATATTGTCGTATGGGAAATGAATTGCCAGTCCAGGTTTGATGCCTGATACAGGATGGTTGGGGCTGGTGCACTGGGATGACCCAGAGTGATGATATGAGGAGGGAGGTGGGAGGGGGGTTCAAGATGGGGAACACATGTACACCCGTGACGGATTTATGTCAATGTATGGCAAAACCAATACAATATTGTAAAGTAATTAGCCTCCAATTAAAATAAATAAATTAGAAAAAAATAGAGTCAATCCAATCACAGAACCCTGGCAGTACCTAAAATAGGAAAAAAAAAAAAAACTTTGGCAAAGAACAAAATTGGAGGACTAACACTACCAGATTTCAAGACTTATTATACAGTTACAGTTATTAAACCAGTGTGGTTTTGGCATCAAAATAAACAAATAGACCAATGAAAGAAAATAGAAATAGAAGGCAATGGCACCCCACTCCAGTACTCTTGCCTGGAAAATCCCATGGATGGAGGAGCCTGGTAGGCTGCAGTCCATGGGGTCGTGAAGAGTCAGACACGACTGAGCGACTTCACTTTGACTTTTCACTTTCATGCATTGGAGAAGGAAATGGCAACCCACTCCAGTATTCTTGCCTAGAGAATCCCAGGGTTGGGGGAGCCTGGTGGGCTGCCGTCTATGGGGTCGCACAGAGTCGGACAGGACTGAAGCGACTTAGCAGCAGCAGCAGCAGCAGTCTAGAAAAAAGACATACATGTATATAAACAACTCATTTCTGACAAAGTTGCAAAGGCAATTCATTACAGAAGAGATAGTCATTATATTAAAAAAATAATTTTATTTATTTATTTAAAAATTTTTTTGGCTGTGCTGGGTCTTTGTTGTTGCTCAGGCTTTTCTCTAGTTGGGTCAGTTCAGTTCAGTTCAGTCGCTCAGTCGTTTCCGACTCTTTGCGACCCCATGAATCGCAGCACACCAGGCCTCCCTGTCCATCACCAACTCCCCGGAGTTCACTCAGACTCACGTCCATCGAGACACTGATGCCATCCAGCCATCTCATCCTCTGTTGTCCCCTTCTCCTCCTGCCCCCAATCCCTCCCAGCATCAGAGTCTTTTCCAATGAGTCAACTCTTCGCATGAGGTGACCAAAGTTCTGGAGTTTCAGCTTTAGCATCATTCCTTCCAAAGAAATCCCAGGGTGGGATACTCTCTAGCTGCGGTGCATGAGCTTCTCATTGCGGTGGCTTCCCTTGTTGCCAAGCATGAGTTCTAGAGCACACAGGCTTTAATAGTTGCAGCTCGTGGGCTCAGTAGTTGTGGCTCCCAAGGTCTAGAGCACAGGCTCAAAAGCTGTAGTGCAGAAGCTTAGGTGCTCTGCAGCACATGCGATCTTCCTGGGTCAGGGATCAAACCCGTGTCTTTTGCACTGGCAGGTGGATTCTTCACCACTGAGCCACCAGAAAAGCCCATCGTTATAATTTCTGATGCTTAAATTTCCCCATCTTTGGCCCCTTGTAACAGTTCAACAGCTTGTTTGCTCTCTAACACACATTCCCAGCTCATCCTGTACTGGGACTGGGATTAGTCATTTCTTCAAGGAGTTCTATGATCTGTTAGCAGAAAATGATATTTAGAAACCATTGTTGGGGCTTCTCAGTAATTACATTTAATAGACCTCTTTAGTCAACAGAATTGGACAACACATTTTCTGTTTGAAAAAGAAAAATAAATTGTGTTCTTATTAATATTTCTAATTCAAATTTAAGATTACAATGTTTTACTTAATCCTTTTGATTTGAGATCTATATATTTCTCTTTCACCAAAAATTTTGGTTCTCCTGCAGTGGCAGACAGATTCTTTACTACTGCACCACCTGGAAAACCATAAATCTTGGTTCTAAGGCATAATATAGCCACTCTTTTTTGCTCTATCTATAGGAAGATATGCTATTGCTGTTGTTCAGTCACTAAGTCCTGTACAACTCTTTTGTGACCCCATGGACTGTAGCCCACCAGGTGCCTCTGTTTATGGGATTTCCCAGGCAAGAATACTGGAGTAGGTTGACAGGGATCTAGGGTATCCAGGGGATCAAACCTGGGTCTCCTGAATTGGCAGGTGGATTCTTTGCCATTGAGCCACCAGGGAAACCCCCATATACAGTTTTTTAAATTTATTTTTTATTGAAGTGTAGTTGGTTTACAATGTTATATTAGTTTCTGATGCACGGCAAAGTGATTCAGTTATACATATGCATGTGCACAAATATATATTCTTTTTCAGATTTTCTTCTATTATAGGTTATTACAAGATATTGAATATAGTTCCCTGTGCTATACAGTAGGTCCTTGTGGTTTTATCTATTTTATATATAGTACTGTGTTTCTGTTAATCCCAATCTCCTAATCCCTCCTCTTCCTTTCCCTTTTGTTATTGTTATTTAGTCAGTCAGTCATGTCTGATTCTGTGTGACCCCATGCCAGGCTTCCCTGTGCCTTCTCTCCTGGAGTTTGCTCAAACTCATGCCCATTGAGTCGGTAATGCCATCCATCCATCTCATTTTCTGTCACCCCCTTCTCTTCCTGCCCTCAATCTTCTGCAACATCAGGGTCTTTTCCCTTTTGGTAACCATATATTTGTTTTCTATATCTGTGTAGTTTTTCAATAACAACATCAATATTATTATTGACTTATGATTACTAAATATCATTTAAGATTTTTCTGTTTTAGGATATAGCCTATTGGGAAAATGTAGGATTACTGCCCTACAGATAGTGTGTTTTAAATTCACCCCAAATTGCTATTTTCTCTGTGGTTGAGCCACTAATTTGATACACAATGTCATAGGCTAGGTCCCATAGAAAACATAGCCTGAATCAAAAGCTTACATGTTTATACTTTACTGGAGAGTGCAATTCCAAGGTATCGGACATGACAGAACAAGGCAGGGAGGCAAGGAACAGGGAGAAATACAGGAGGAAGGCTACTGTTTGGTAGGAACTGCATTGCTCCATCCCGTAAGTCTGCCTCCGAGAGACCATCAAATGCTTGCATCTTAAGACAGCTCAATACGGAGCAGGAAATGACAAGTTTTCATTTGGCAGATATCAGCTGTCAGAGGTCAGGGTTTTGCCCCATGGGACGTGAATTCTCCCGCACTTCTGTGCAGTGCATGTGTGGACACTGTGCTGGTCCACAGTGTCTTGTACCCCCAGTGGCAACAGGCAAGCTGTCGGGTGGGAGGCGCACCCATGAGGTGAAGCTCTGTCAGGTCGTGTCTGTGTAAGTGTGTCACCATGCTGGTGACTAGATAGGATCCATGTAGAGCTGGTCACCACAGAAGGGGCTGAGATGAAACAAGTGACCGAGGACCTTGAAGACAGGTGAAACTGCAAAGGTCTAAAGAGAAAACATGAGTCATCTGACACAGTACACCCTTGGGCCCTCAGTGTTGTTCATTCCCTCTCATTATACCTGGTCTCACCTGACAATATGGGGTCTCCTCTACTGTGGGAACAAAAGGACCTCACTCCTTCTGAAAGGCGGGGTACAAGTCCAGTCATTCATAAAAATCCCTGAGATAGTTGGGTAGCTTCTCTGACTCAATGGACATGAGTTCGAGCAAGCTCCAAAAGATGGTGAAGGGGCAGGGAAGTCTGGCATACTGCAGTCCATGGGGTCACAAAGTGTCAGACATGACTGAGCGACTACAAGCCACAATCTCTCTTAAGACTTAGGAAAAACGAGTTAGCGAGACAAGCTACAGTTCTCTGCAGCTGAGGCTGGTTCTGAAGCTCTAAGTGAACATTACAGCATCTCCCTCCTACCATTCAGTCTAGATTTTGTCACTCTCAGCTAATACTTCTCTCATACTTCCCAGCTCGCCGGCCTGATTGCTTTCCTGAGGAGATATCCAGACTTTGATTTCCGTGGGGTCTGCGTTGCCTCAACCGTGTCAGGTTATAGTTGTGGCAATTGCTTCTTTTCTGTTAACACTGGGTACAGAAGCGCGCAGATATATCCCAGTGACTCTGCTGGGCTCCAGTCCCACTTTTCCCGACTCTGTTGTGTGTAACAGCAACCTGGTCCCTCATTGCAATGGGAGCCCTGGCAGTACGTTAATGCTTCCATCTCCATGTTCACTGGCATATTGAGCCCAAAGTATCCAGACGGTGATCTGAGCATCTGGTTCAGTGGAACCTACATTATATCTTTGGGAAACATCTTCCCCTCTCCCCCCAAGCCAGAGTCTAAGATTGTAGGGACAATTTCAATGCATCTGAGTTACTGAAACCATCTGTAAATAAGTCTCCTTCTTTCCCTCCCTTTTCCACTCTGCCAACTGAGGTGTCGTTTGAACTTGTTGACAGTTCGCAAATCATGTAATTTTTTTTATGAACGTGGGGTTTTAAAAGAGCAATAAACTATTTCTGCCTTAAAAAGAATATCTACCTTAAAAGTCACTGTTATTAGCATCCTTTCCTCCATCGGGCAAAACTTAGGTGGTCCTCCTTTTCTTCTCTATTTGAGATGCTGTGAGTAAAGACTTTCCGTCTACATCCCACAGGCAGTAGCTTTATTTCCTGATTTATTTCCCAAGGCTGTATTCCCATAAGTCCATCTACATTCATGAGGTCTTTGCTCTAAGGATCTAGCCTGGGCTCAATATTTATAGACCTTTGACTCTAAGCCCAGTGCCGCTCTCAGTACTGGGCACTCAGTGGTGGCCCAAGCCAACCTGGCCTCTCTTTTCCTCCTGGAACACAGAGCTTTGAGATAAATAGACAAACAACACAATAGCATCTAGTTACTAGTGATGTGAAGAAAACATACATTTTGGGTTTTATCTGAGGTTGTTATACTCATGTACTGAGATCTGAACATCAAAAGAGACCTGTCATGTGAGGACTCAAGTGTTCCAGGCGGAGGGTACTAAAAATGCAAAGTCCCTGCGATATGAATGAGAATAATGAGGTGGAGGTTTGAGAGTAATGAGTTCACAATAATGAGGCCCTAAAAGTGTAGGGTAGGTTCCTTGTTGGTCACAGAAAGGAACTTGGATTCTATTCCAAGACAATGGGAAGCTAACAGAGGGTGTGGAGTTGGGGAGTGATAGGATTTGACTTACTTTTTGAAAAGCTTCTCTGACAGCTGTGATGAGAGGGGCAAGAGTAAGATCCAGGAGACTGGTTAGGAGGAAACTGCAGTGTTCCAGGGAAGAGATGAGATTGGAAGCTAAGAGGTCCTTTGTAACAGACGGGGCTTCCCTGGTGACTTGGACAGTAAGGAATCCACCTGCAATGCAGGAGACCCAGGTTTGATCATTGGATCATCGAGATCCCCTGGAGAAGGAAATGGCAACCCACTCCAGTATTCTTGCCTGGAGAATCCCGTGGACGGAGGGAGCCTGGTGGGCTACAGCCCATGGAGTCTCAAAGAGTCAGACCCGACTTAGTGATTCACACATACACGTGAAAGATACAGTCTACTACCGACTGTATATCTTTGGGGCTCTGTCATTTCCCAACTGATACAGCAGTTGACTTCCTGTTATCCTAGGAGATTCCTGAGGCCACCCCCAAAGCTAAGTAAATGTAAGACAGTAACACATGTTGAGTCAATCTATAGCAAAATCTAACTTCTGCAAAAGGCTTTAGCAATAATAAAGTTTTTTCTCTTTTTAAAAAAATACTTTATTGAAGTACAGTTGATTTACAGTTGTTGTATTAGTTATTGTATTGGTTGAAGTACAGTTGTATTAGTTTCTGGTATATAGCAAGTGATTCAGATATGTATGTGTGCATGTGTGCGTGCTAAGTCACTTCAGTCCTGTCTTGATCCTATGGACTGTAGCCCACCAGACGCCTTTGTTCATGGGATTCCCCAAGGAAGAATACTGGAGTTTGGGGTTTCCTAGGTGGTCCAGTGGTTAAGACTCCATGCTTCCACTGGGTTCAATCCCTGGTCTGGGAACTAAGATCCCACATCCTGCATGGTGTGGCCAAAAGATAAAAAGTAACAAAGTTATAAATAAATAAATAACTTTTTAAAAGAATACTGGAGAGGGTTGCCATACTCTCCTCCAGGAGATCTTCCTGACTCAGGGATCAAATCCATGTCTCTTACGTCTCTTGCATTGGCAGGCGGGGTCTTTACCACTAGCACCACCTGGGAAGCCCATATATATGTGTGTGTATATGTGTATATACAGATATAGTCTTTTTCATATTCTTTTCTATTATGATTTATCACAGGATATTGAATAGTTCCCTGTGCTATACAGTAGGGCCTTGTTTATCCATTCTCTATGTAATATTTCACAGCTGCCAATCCCCAGTAACTCCAATCCACTGCTCCCCAACCCATCTGCCCCTTGAAAACCACAAATCTGTTCTCTGTGTCGTGAGTCTGTTTCTGTTTCATAGATAAGTTTATTTTGTCGTATCTTGCATTTCACATATAAGTGATACAGGTGATATTTTGTCTTTTTCTGACTTACTTCACTTAGTTTGAGAATCACTAGGTCCGTCCATGTTGCTGCAAATGGCATTATTTCATATTTTTCTATAGCTGATCATATTCCACTGGGTAACTATCTCACATCTTCCTTATCCATTCATTTAATTTTTCTCATATCTTGGTTATTCTGAATAGTGCCAGATAATACACTGTTTCACTCTATCCTCTCCCAAATCTGCAAGGTGGCTATAATAAGGCCACAAATTTTACATGTTCTCTATGATTTAATCATCGCCACAAACTGTGAGGTAGGAATTATTCATTTACAGCTAAGAGATGAACAAACTGAGACAGAGATATTCACTTGCCAAAGCCACAAAATCAATAGTACAATACTCAGGTAAGAAAAGGCAGAGGAACCAAAGATCAAATTGTCAACATTCTTTGGATTGTGGAGAAAGCAAGGTAATTCCAGAAAAACAGCTACTTCTGCTTCATTGACTATGCTGAAGCCTTTGATTGAGTGGGTCACAATTAACTGTAGATAATTTTTAAAAGACATAGGTGTACCAGATCACCTTACCTTTCTCCTGAGAAACCTGTATGTGAGTCAAGAAGCAACAGTTAGAACTGGACATAGGAAAAATAACTAGCTCAAAATTGGGAAAAGAGTATTTCAAGGCTATATATTGTCACCCTGTTTATTTCACTTCTATGCAGAGTACATTATGCAAAATACTGGACTGGATGAATTATAAACTGGAATCAAGATTTCCAGGAGAAATATCAACAACTTCAGATATGCAGATGATACCACTCTAATGGCAGAAAGTGAAGAGTAACTAAAGAACCTTTTGATAAGGGTGAAAGAGAAGAGTGAAAAGGCTGGCTTCAAACTCAACATTAAAAAAACTAAAATCATGGTATCTGGTCCTATCACCTCATGGCAAATAGAAGGGGAAAAAGTGGAATCATTGCAAATTTTACTTTCTTGGGCTCCAAAATCCATGTGAATAGTGACTGCAGTCATGAATAAAAGACACTTGCTCCTTGGAAGGAAAGCTATGACAGACTTAAGTGTGTGCATGCTAAGTCACTTCAGTCGTGTCCAAATTGACCTTATGGACTATAGCTGGCCAGACTCCACTGTCGTGAGATTCTCCAGTCAAGAATACTGGATGGGTTACCATACCCTCCTCCAGGGGATCTTACCAACCCAGGGATCGAACCCACATCTTCTCCATTTCAAGTAGATTGTTTACTACTGAGCCACCAAGGAAAGTAGAAGTGAAAGTTGCTCAGTTGTGTCTGACTCTTTGCAACACCATGGACTAAACAGTCCATGGCATTCTCCAGGCAAGAACACTGGAGTGGGTAGCCTTTCTCTTATCCAGGGGATCTTCCTAACCCAGGGATTGAACCCAGGTCTCCCACATTGTAGGCAGATTCTTTACCAGTTGAGCCACAAGGGAAACCCAAGAATACTGCAGAGGGTAGTCTATCCCTTTTCCAGCAGATCTTCCTGACCCAGGAATCCAACCACAGTCTCCTGCATTGCAGGCGGATTCTTTTTGTTTGTTTGTTTGTAATGAGAACTCTTAGGATTTATTCTCTTAATTTTCATATACATCATAGAGGAGTATTAACTATAGTCATCGTATGTATACTACATCACTAGAACTTATTTTTCTTATAACCAAAAGCTTGTATCTTTTTTTAACCAATTCAGCATAATTAAGATCTATACAATTTTCACAAAAATACGGAACGCTTCACGAATTTGCGTGTCATCCTTGCGCAGAGGCCATGCTAATCTTCTCTGTATCGTTCCAATTTTAGTATATGTGCTGCCGAAGCGAGCACTGCAGGCGGATTCTTTACCAACTGAGCTATAAGGGAAACCTGGACAGTGTGTTAAAAAGCAGAGACATTACTTTGCCAACAAAGATCCGTGTAGTCAAAGCTATAATTTTGCCAGTAGTCATGGATGGGATGTGAGAGTTGGACCATAAAGAAGGCTGAGCACCAAAGAATCAATGCTTGTGACTTATGGTGCTAGAGAGGACTCTTGTGAGTCTCTTGGACAGCAAGGAGATAAAACCAGTCAATCCTAAAGGAAATCAACCCTGAACATTCAGTGGAAGGACGGATGCTGAAGCTAAAGCTCCAAAACTTTGGCAACCTGATGCAAAAAGCCAATTCATTGGAAAAGACTCTGATGCTAGAACAGATAGAAAGCAAAAAGGAGAAAGGGATGGCAGAGGATGAGATGATTAGATAACGTCACCTACTCAACGGACAGGAATTTGAGAAACTCTGGGAGAGAGTGCAGGACAGAGGAGCCTAGCATGCTACATTCCATGCGGTCACAAAAAGCTGGACATGATTTAGCTACTGAACAGGGGCATCCCTGGTGGCTCAGAGGTTAAAGTGTCTGCCTGCAATGTAAGAGACCTGGGTTCGATCCCCTGGAAAAGGAAATGGCAACCCACTCCAGTATTCTTGTCTGGAGAATCCCATGGACGGAGGAGCCTGGTGGGCTACAGCCTGAGGTGAGGTGAAGTCGCTCAGTCATGTCCGACTCTTTGCGACCCCGTGGACTGTAACCTGGCCTATGGGGTCACAAAGAGTCGGACAAGACTGAGCGACTTCACTTTCACTTTCACTTTAGCTACTGAACAGTAACAACTTATGTCTCCCTGCAGAACAGGAGATACACTTCATGACTTACATAAGGCAAAAACTTTGTTTCCAAGCTTAGTTTATTTTCATCACTCCAAACACCCTTAGCATAAGCCTGAGAATCTAAAATACACTGTTGGGTAAAGGTATTACTTTTCTCAATTCTCCTACTTTTGAATGAATCTAGTTGAGTCATCTTGATTCCTGCTGGTGTCACTTAACTGATAATGAATAATTTGATGGACAGAAAGCCAACAAACAAAAAACTGCCGCTGACATCTCAATGGTCTGCTTTACTCAGCAATCAAAATGCCGTGTCCCCAGCTGATAGAAAATACCTTATGTTCCAGCTACTCAGAAATTGAGGGCTTGTTCTAGGATTTGCATTACTCAATAGGACAGATTTCATCCTAGTCAGGAACAAAATGGTAAGGAGTTAACAGGTCCTTATTACTAGAATTAGAGAAACAATTTTTCATTAGATTCTCTTAGCTCTCAGTGACAAATCCCACTGTGTTATAGGCATAAAACTGAGACTCAAAAATCTCTTTCTCTGTCTCACACACACACACACACCAGTCCAGACACTGATGAAAATTCAATTAAATTTTCATTAAACTATGTATTCTTTCAAGAACAGTGGCTGTGTCTTGTTTACCATTCTAGCATCTGGTCCAGAGCGTGGCTCAGAGCAAGCATTCAATAAATATTTGTTGAATAAATTAGCAAAATCTGTAGATGCATATAATTTTTCAAATTTTATTGAAATATAGTTGATTTACAATGTCATGTCAATTTCTGCTGTACAGCAAAGTGATTCAGTTACACACACACATACATATATATTTTTTCAAATTCTTTTTCTTTTCATCTTCTTTTCCATTATGCTTTATCACAGGATACTGAATATAGTTTCTTGTGCTATACAGTAGGGCTTTACTGTTTAGCCACGCTATACATAAAACTTCGCATCTTTTAATCCCAAGTTACCAATATTTCCTTCCCTCACCCACCTTCCCCTTGGCAACCACAAGTCTGTGCTCTATGTCTGTAAGTCTGTTTCTCTTTAGTAGATACATTCATTAGGTATATGGTAAAGTGATTTAGTTATTCATATATGAGTGAGTGAAGTCGCTCAGTCATGTCTGACTTTTGCAACCCCATGGACTGTAGCCTACAAGACTCCTCTGTCCATGGAATTTTCCAGGTAAGAGTACTGGAGTGGGTGGCCATTTTCTTCTCCAGGGGATCTTCCCGACCCAGGGATCAAACCTGGGTCTCTCGCATTGCAGGCAGACACTTTACTGTCAGAGCCACCAGGGAAGTCCCTTATTCGTGTATATATATATATATATATATATATATATATATATAAAATCTGAAAAAGAGTATGTGTGTATATACAGACACATATTCTTTTTCAGATCATTTTCCATTATTATCATAAGATATTGAATATAGTTCTCTGTGCTTACAGTAGGACCTTACTGCTTATCTATTTCACATATTTACCCGTTTTTTAAACCTATTTTTCTTTTTTTTTAAATTTGTTTGGTTTTGGCTGCATTGGATCTTTGGTGCTGCCCTCTAGTTGAGGCGTATGGACTCTTCCCAGAGCAGGGATTGAACTCGTGTTGAACCCTGAACTTCAAGGCAGATTTTCAACCACTAGACCACCAGGAAAGTCCTAGTATGTACCTGTTAACCCCAAATTCCTAATTATCCCTCCATTGGCCTTACATGGAAGCCAGAAACTATAGCTAAGAAGCAGAAACTACCTTTATTCATGGAATGGACTCTCCAATTTGCCATATCATATACCTACGGTAGGCTTTTTTTTTTTGAAAATATTCTTATAACCACATCTTCATTCAAAGAAAAGGGAAATGTAGATTAAGAGAGTGTATGAAAAACAGAACATTGAATAGTGTTTAATACAACTGCAAAATTTGTGCGTGGAAAGAATACATCTTAAATCAGAATTATGCAACAACTCTAGAAGGCAACTGACTTTGCAGTCCTTCATCTAGTTCTTCTGGATCCATCATTATTGGAGATGTTGAATAGTATTGCATCTCCTTTAAGCTTTGAATTGATGTTTAAAAAAAAAAAAAGTCTCTCAAGTGGCTGCTATTTAGACCTTAAAGGTCTAAGAAAAATTCCAGGACACTTCATAAGGTTTGTGCAGACTGTCGGTTTTTTAAAAAAAAGGCACAACTTAAATGTTGAGAGTTACGTTTTATTCGGCAGAAGTTTTTAGGACTTAAGCCTAGGAGGCAGTATCTCAAGTAACCCTGAGAGAACTGCTCGGAGGAGTGTGGGGAGGAGTCAGGTCATATGAAGGTTTGCAACAAAGGGCAGGAAGTCTGAACATCAAAGATATTTTTGTGAATTAAAGAAAACCAGCTATCTCCAGTTAAGGAATTTGGTGAGTTTCTATACATGAGAAAATGAAGGAGTCTGGGTTTACGGAAATCATTTCCTTTGTATGCATCTCAGCTATCTAGGGCCAGTATCCTGCCTTTTTCCCTCAGTGCTAACCTTAGCAAGTGGCTGCTGGATCACAAGTTGTTCTTCCTCGTTGCCCTGGAGGCCTAGAATCACTGATGACTGTGGCATCCTTGTTTATTGATATGGCAGGAAATACTCCATTTCTCAAGACCTATTATAAGACTGGATTCAGGCCTGAAAGAAATAGCCAAAACTTTAGTCCATCTATCCCTTAGTGTACTCTTCACAGAGCTTTAGTTTTCAAAAGCCCTTCGGGTTCTATCTCAGCAATATAAATGCTGTGAAATTGGTGGGGTGAGATACCACAGATTGGGAGGACAATGGGGCCCAGGAGGCTGAGTGCCTTGCTAGGAGTTAGATAGACAGTTGATGGGAAAGTAGGCACCAGACCCTGACCCCTCTGCCTCCCAAAGCCTTCTGGAGATTGGACAGAAAAAACAGGTGGCCAGAGAAAAGAAATGGAAATGAAATAGATCTGAAGAGAGGTGGAGAGTTTGCAGGGGAAAGGAAAAGTGCAGAAGGCGGCAGACACTGAGAGGTGGAGATAAGGTAGTAGAAAGGGTGAGGGGCCGCTTCTAAGGAGAGTGAGATAAGGCAGCATATCGAGGACTGCCGGTGAACCTCATTCCCTCAGTGGCTAAACTAGACCAGAGAGGAGGAGGTTTGCTCAAGGATGTCCGGTACTTTGCCACGTGGACACTGGACCCTGAATCCAGGTCCTCTGATCCCACTCCTGGGATCTTCCTTCGGTTGCCCACAGAGAAGACGGGGCAGAGGGCAGGGACCCAAGAAGGCCTGAGGCAGGCAGGGGCAGAGTTCCAAGAGGAGTGGTCACAAAGAGCTCTGCCTAAGTCTGGCAGAGCACAGGTGGCCGAGTCCCAGCAATTTTCATGAGCCCCTAATCTTCCAGCTTCTGGTTCGAAGGCGGTGAGGGAAATGCCTCTCGCCCCTGGCCCAGTATTCGGGGACTTTCGGAACCTCCTTGAGATGGTCAGGGGCTTTTGGAAACATGGCAGGAATCAAACATCAAACGACTGATATTTCTGAACGGCCACAATTTCTTAAGAAATATTCTGAAACACTGGAAATGAAAATGCTTAAAGAGCAGGCAAAATCTGTCCAGTGGCATTTGGGAGTTAACGAAGCATTCGGAACCTCTTGGCTCTAGGGTCTATTCAAGGGTCATAAGTCTGGAAGATCCTGACTTGTTCAATTCATCTCAGTTCAGTCAGTCAGTCAGTCGTGTCTGACTCTTTGCAAACCCATGGACTGCAGCATGCCAGGCCTCCCTGTCCATCACCAACTCTCAGAATTTACTCAAACTCATGTCCATTGAGTCGCTGATGCCATCCAACCATCTCATCCTCTGCCTTCCCTTTCTCCTCCTGCCTTCAATCTTTCCCAGCATCTGGGTCTTTTCAAATGAGTCAGTTCTTCGTATCAGGTGGCCAAAGTATTAGAGTTTCAGTTTCAGCATCAGTCCTTCCAGTGAATATTCAGGACTGATCTCCTTTGGGATGGACTGGTTGGATTTCCTTGCAGTCCAAAGGACTCTCAAGAGTCTTCTCCAGCACCACAGTTCAAAGGCATCAATTCTTCGGCGCTCAACTTTCTTTACTCTCATTCCCACGACTACTGGAAAACCGTAGCTTTGACTAGACGGACATTTGTTGGCAAAGTAATGTCTCTGCTTTTTAATATGCTGTCTAGGTTGGTCATAACTTTTCTTTCAAGGATCTATCCTACCTTCGCCTAACTCCAAAAGGCGACTTGTCCACAGAGTTCTCGACTGTTTTCGGAAATATTCGGGGTCGGCACGAGAGAAGGCGCCCTCTGGCGGCGGAAGTTATCACCATTTCCAGCCCTCCCCAGCCCCTGGGTTGGGCCGGCATGCGCAGACGCAGTTGAGCGCCGGCGGCCGTTCAGACCGGATGTGGTTGCTGCTGAAGTCACTTCCGGCGGGTGACGGTGCGGACGGGTCAGAAGCGTAGAGGCGGCGGCAAAATGGCGGCGCCTGAGGAGCGGGATCTAACCCAGGAGCAGACAGAGAAGCTGCTGCAGTTTCAGGTAGCAGCGAGCACTCGGTGCAGCGAATGTTGCCGCGGGCTAGGGAGTGGGTCCCTAGAGGAGCCCAGAACCCTGCTCAGATTGGGCCCGAGATTCTTCTCAGACCAGCAGACGGTCCCCCTCCCCCCAGCCGCCAACTGCCCTGCTAGGTGCCCCCGGCCTCCGAACCTCTGTCTGTCTCCGGCCTTTCAGGAATGGCTGCGGCCAGACCTGCTCTCGCTCTCATCGGAGGGTCAGCTCTCCAGGTTCCCCTTTAGCAGTGCCCGTCCTCAGCCATCCCTTCCAACCAGCTTACCGGTTGTACCCTCTCCGCCCACGACTCTGGATCCGCTGAGATGGTTAATCCCCACCGTGGAGTTGGCCTCGTTTCGGGTCTCTGTTAGAGCCTTTCACCAACTTCCCATACCATTTCTACAACCATTGATTGATGGCTTTTTAGGTGCCAGGTCCTGTGTTGGGCGCTTTGGTAGGGTGGGGGCAGAAATGGCCCCCACCCTAAAGGTGTGGGAGGACACCTCGTATTGAAACAATGCAGCGTTGTAAATGTCATCTGTGCCTTCTGAAGGGGGTTATTTCCTGGAGCTGATTCCTGGACTCACGCGCTTGGCTCTGCTTGAGGAGGAAGGAGGGTACACTTGCTGCAGTCTACCTCGTTTTAGTGGATGTGTAGGTTTAAAACTTTTGACACTAAACACCTCATCCCTGAGCTGGAGAATCCGGTTGGAGGAAACTTAGGTTACCTTGGCTCTGTTACCTTAATGGGTGCCAGTTTATTTCTGCGGTACATATCTTAAGTGTTTACCCCCAAGGACGTTGTGGAGATCACAGTGAATTTATGGATGTTTAAAAGGGCTTCATAAACAGTAAACTCTCAAACAGTGTTGCAACTGTTAATCCTTATTTAACTTAGGGTAGAATTAAAGTTAGTGGTACACTTATTTCCTAATATAAACTGTGCTAAGTATTCATTAATTCCGCGGTATTTACCAAGAACTGTAGTGCTCAGGCAATAACATCAAATGGTTAGAACACCATTTATTGAGTGTGGTGTTGTACTTTGCTAAAACATTTAGCACACTAATGTGTTTTTATACAAGAGTTTAATTGTTTAATACAACAATTGTATCTAATATAATGGCCCCATGAGATTCATATAGTTACAGTCTCTATTTTAAAGATGAGGGATATAAGGCTTAAGTAACATGCCTGGTTTACACAACTAGGTTATGGTGTCAGATTTAAAGCCAGGTCCCTTTCATTTCCTCAGCATTTCCTGAGTTCTTGAGGTGATGCTGTGCAACACGTGGGAGTAGCAGTGTACAGCTGAAAGTGGAATGCCAGTGCTCTAATACTTTTTTTTTTTCCTTTTTGTAAGTTCTAGCTTTTCTGTGGTTTCCTTGATTTCACTGCAGTTAATTTTGAAGTGTTTTCTCTTAAGCAGTGGGTTGGAAGCATATAGATTGGAAAATACTGTCATAGAAGTAGTTGACATTCGATTGGAGTTCTGAGTAGAGAAATTGATGACACAGCAGATTAGAATTAGAATGAACAAAGAGCAGACAACTAGCTTCCACTTCCTGGTAGACCACTAACTTCAGAGTTTTCTTTAACTTTGGCAGATCGTTTTATTCCTTACAACTCTTGAGGGATAAGCCCCCATATGGTTCTAAAGTGTAATGAGGTGATGTGAACCGTAAGTCGTGAAGTACTAAGTCTGGTCCTGGAAGAACATGAATATGTGGTAGCATTTCTGAGATAAAGTGCATGGGAGCCTCTGTTTTTGTCTTTACTGGATATTTCTATCAATAAGAGAGGTGAGCAGCAGGTTAGAATTGTATTAAGATTGCTTTAGTTAATAAGGCAAGTACATTTCACATTTGTGTGTTCTCTAAGCAATTGCTTGGATCAGATTCACCATCCGGATTACCATTAACACTCCAAAATTTACTAGGTGTCAAGCATTATACCAGGTACTTGATGTACATTAACTCTTTTAAACCTTTTCATAACACTGTAAGGTGTTAACCCCAATTCAGTGTATTAAAGAAGAAACAGGTTCTGTGGAGGCCAGGTAACTTGCTGAAGTAGTAAGTGACAGAGATTTAGAAATCCATACCCATAGCCATCTTGCCTATAAGCTAATGGAGAAGCTAGATATATACCTAAATAATGGATATTTTTCAGTATATTAGTGCTCATAAGTATAATAAACAGTGGTTTAAACCAAGGAAATTTAGGGAATAATATTGATGAAGGTGGGAGGGGTAAAGAAGGTGGCTTAGTAGTTACCATTAAGTTTCTACTGTGCCTCAGGCATGGTGCTAGACAGTTTATAATGATTATACTAAATTCTCACAATAGCCTTGTAAATGTGCCACAGGTGTTAGGCCTCCTAGCTAAGGAAATGGGTCTTTTGAAGTATTTTCTCCAGGTAATTAAGCTATTAAGCAGTGGGGATCGAATTAGAAATCTAGTGGGTCTGTATCTGAATTTAAAGGCTGGACTCCTTCCACTGTTTGCCACTTTGAAGGAGGAATGAAATAACTGGAGGTGGGCAGGAACATGTTCAGAGCTGAGATACAACTGTGAAATAATGTGGAATGTGTTTGTTGTGATGGATTTGGAGAATTGGAAGTTGAAAATAAGACTGGAAAGGTAAATTAGAGCCAGATTTTGGAAGCCTTTCAGAGCAATGTTCAGTGGTTTAAAGTTTAATCTGTAGGTATGAAGACTCACCAAAGGTTTTTTCTAACTCTCAAGTGAAATAACACTGGGTTTCAAGTTTGCGTCACTAAAAGTATGGAGCATGTGCTTGGACTCTCCACAGGGATCAGAACAGGATGACATTGCTAGGAGTCGGGTTTTAATATGTTGCTTCATTTTATATATTGAAATTAGCAAAAAGTGAAATATTTTGGAAATCTCAGGTTTCTTCTGTTTCACCGTTTCTGTGACATGTGATTTGATTGGAACTCTTTAGGGTATATTTAGCAGGTTCTGAGTCTGTCTTACGTCTTTTTAAGAATTTACTAGTTATTTTCTCCTCTTTATTTTGGATCTAGTTGAATATGAGTAACTGATGCCATGTTTGTTTTAGGCTGCTTCAAATGGGAAATAATGGGTTTTTAGAGGAGCTAATGCAAATATGGGGAAGGTCATTTGTATTGAAGTCCATTTTTCCAAATTTCCAAGTGTAGCAGACTTCCCTGGTGTACCGCCTCTAGGTTTTGTTTGAACACCTGGAGAAGAATGACATGGGCAAAGAGAAGGGACTAAGAGCTATTCATGGCCAGTAGAGAAAGAGTTCTTTTCTTCTTATACAGGAGTATGAAATTTAAGATTTGAAGGTGTTTTTATTTTTATGTTGTTTAAACACTTATTGGGCTCCTCTGGTGGCTCAGATGGTTAAGAATCTGTCTGCCATGCAGGAGAACCAGGTTCAATCCCTGAGTTGGAAAGATCCCCTGACGGAAGGAAATGGCAACCCACTCCAGTATTCTTCCCTGGAATATACCATGGACAGAACAGCCTGGCAGGCTGCAGTCCGTAGGGTTAGAGTCAGACACGGCAGACTTGAGTGACTAACACACATACACAAACACTCATCGAACATTTACTTGATCCAAAGTGCTCTAGATGCATTGTATCATTAAGTCCTCCCAATAAGCGTGGTGTAGGTTCTGGTGCTGGTGAGTAAACCAGGATCAGGATATAGTTTACCTAAGGTTAGTGATGAGCTTAGAGTCCAGAAGTCTGGTGCTCTTTCCTGTCACCTAACACTACCTGCCTGGCTTTAGGTTTTGATTTTGTTTTCAACTACAGGTGAGTGAGTAGGGCCAGTGGAAATAGTATGGGACACTTTTAAGACAGAGAACACAATAAAGAAAGTCCAAGAGTCTGATTCTAATCCTGGAAATCATCACTAATGTGAATTCTCTTAATCTCTACATGAAGATGGACTTTTTAAGGAGAAGGGAAGAAGAATCCTCCAAAGTGGAAATGAACAAAGAGCACCATTCTCTCACTGTCATACCCACGGGTATAAGAGAGAAAATGGGAGCGAGAGCTTCAGAGTGAGTATTTTTAGGGAAAAGCCAAGCTTCAGTTAAAACATGAACGTGAAGGAAGTGCTCAGGGAATTTAAGGATGGATCTAGGGGATATAGCTGATATAGCAGGGCTTTTAATTCTAAACAGAATCCTAAAAATGTGCTAGACTACTTTCCAGGAAGTTTTGGCAGCCCACAGTCTCACCAAGAGGATGTGAGATGACCTGTTCCTTCACATCCTTGCCAGTATTGGATGGTATCTTTTCAGTTTTTGTCATCTGATTAAATTTTCAGAGTCCTTACCTCAATTTGCATTTCTAGTGATAGTGGTAGTTATAATTCTTGATTTTTGTTTTGCAGTCACTCGAGTTTGAACAGCTAATGCAAACGCTTGTTTTAAGCTATTTCAGATGGGAAAGAGTAGGAATATAAGAGTGACGGATTGGCTTATCAGCCTCTGTTTTTTAAAAATAGAGATAATGCATGTGTCCCACATTATATAGAAGTTATGTTTTCTGGTTGCCGAATAAAATGTGCTGATTTTCAATTTCACTGTTTTATAAATTCCTGATTGTGGATGAGATTGAAATTCTTTTGGCTCTTTATGGTTGGTTATTATATAAATTCACTGTTTATCCTTTGTTCACTTTCTTTTGGATTATTTGACATTTTCTTATCAGTTTGTACAAGTTCTTTATACTGGACATGCATAGCAAATAGTTTCTTTCATAATGTCATTTATCTTTGCTTGTTATCTCTTCACTTACACTTGTTTAAAATTGTCATTCTTTTTGTTCTTTCTGGCCTTTTGACTGTCTATTTTGTGTAAGAATGCCTTCCGCTTAATGAGGTTATACAAATGTTCTCTGTTGTTTTAAAAATATTTTACAGATTTATTTTTAAAATCAGGTCTTTAATCCATATGGAATTAATTTCTGTATATATGAGATGAGAAACCAACTTTATATTTTTCCAATAAAGACTGTAGGTTAGCTAAATAGTCAGTTCTTCCCCCAACTGATTTGAGTAGTCCTCTTTATCATACTTCTCGATAACCTATTTGCTAGTAGCATTACTGAATTAATAATACCAGCTTTATATCAAATTTTAATATCTGAGTGGACAGGACTCTTTCCCTGTTCTTTTTAAAATTATTGGTAATTCTTACAAGTTCTTTCATGTACATTTAAAAATCATTTTGTGCAGCCATGGAATTACAGAAATTGCTTAAAATAATTTATTAATTTGAGACTGGTTGAAGTTCAGGAACGTGTACATTTCTTTATTCAGATGTCACATGTCCTTTAAAATATTTTTGGTAACTTTCTTTTAGATTTTTGTACGTTTCTTAGTAAACTTATTCCTAGGTATTTTGTAGTTTTGGTCACCCTGTGAATGGGATACCTATTTATTTCTAAGTGGTTACCAGTAGAAATACTGTGGAATTTTGTATATTTATCTAGATTTTTTTAAACTTTATTTTCTGTCCAGTTTCTTATCATGTTTTCTGTTCATTACTAATTTTCTAACCGCTAATGTTCTAGTTTTATGTCTTGGGCTCTTTTAATAGAAATTTTATTGAGATATAATTCACATAAATTATATAAATTAACCCTTTTAAAATCATAAGTTAATCCTTTTAAAGTACGCAGTTCAATGGTTTTAGTATATTTACAAAGTTGTGCAGTCATTACCACTGTTACTTCCAGAGCATTTCTGTCACCTCAGAAAGAATCCCGTTAGCAGTCACTCCCCATTCTTTCCTTCTAACCCTGGGTAACCACTAATCTATATTCTGTCTCTATGGATTTTGCCAGTTCTGGGCATTTGGTATTAATGGAATCATACACTACACAGCCTTTAGTGCCTCCCTTCTTTCACTTAGCATAATGTTGTCAAAATTCATCCATATTGTAGCGTGTATCAGTGCTTCTTTTTCTTTATGGCCAGTGATATTTCATTGTGTGGATAAAACACACTTTGTTTATCCATTCTTCAGTCGATGGCCATTTGTTGTGTTTTCACTTTTTAGCTTATTATTGCTGCTACGAATTTGCATACCAGTTTTTATTGGGACATGTTTTCATTGCAACTAGGAGTAGAATTGCTGGATCACTTGGTAACTTTAACTTTTTGAGAAATTGCCAAACTTTTTCAAAGTTTATACCTTTTTCCCTAGCAATAGTATGTGAAGGTTCCTGTTTCTCCACATCCTTACTAATATTTGTTAATCATTCATCTTTGAAACCTTCCTAAAAGTGTGAGATGTTATCTGTTGTTTTGATTTGCATTTCCCTAATGACCTAAATGGACTTCCCTGGTGGCTCAGGCTGTAAAGCGTCTATTTACAATGCGGGAGACCAGGGTTCAGTCCCTGGATTGGGAAGATTCCCTGGAGAAGGAAATGGCAATCCACTCCAGTACTATTGCCTGGAAAATCCCATGGACAGAGGAACTAGGTAGGCTACAGTCCATGTGGTCGCAAAGAATCAGACACGCTGAGCGACTTCACTAGTTCACTGATGACCTAAATAATGATGAGCATCTTTGGAGAAGGAAATAGCTACCCACTCCAGTATTCTTGCCTGGAGAATTCCATGGACACAGGAACCTGGTGGGCTGTAGTTCTTGCGGTCGCAAAGAGTCGGACAGGACTTAGCAACTAAACAAAAAAGATGCTGAATTTAGTTCCATGTGTTATGCAGTAAATCCTTGTTGCTTGTCTATTTTATGTATGGTAGTTTGTAGGTTTTAATCACATTCTCTTACTAATTTATCTCTCATCTCTCCTCTTATTCCTTTCCCTTTTAGTAACCATCAGTCTGTTTCTGTCTTTGTATATAGATTCATTTGTATTGCTTTTAGATGCACGCCAGGCCTCCCTATCCATCACCAACTCCCGGAGTTTATTCAAACTCCTGTCCATTGAGTCAGTGATACCGTCCAACCATCTCATTCTCTGTTGTCCTCTTCTCCTCCCGCCTTCAATCTTTCCCAGCATCAGCATCTTTTCAAATGAATCAGTTCTTTGCTTCCGGTGGCCAAAGTACTGGAGTTTCAGCTTCAACATCAGTCTTTCCAATGAACAGTGATCAGTGATCAGTCCTTTCAATGATCAGTCCTTCCAGCCATGTGGAGATACTGCACATCCAAGGTCAGAGAAACCCCAGTAAGACAGTAGGCACTGGAGTGGCTGTGAGGAGATACCCAACACCCAAGGGCAAAGGAAAAGCCCCAGCAAGATGGTAGGAGGGGCGAATTCGCGTTTAGAATCAAACCCCATTCTCGCCAGAGACTGCTAGAAGGCTCAAGCAAACCTTGTGCATACCAGGCCCCAAGGACCCCACAGAGACTGAGACAGAACTGTGTTTGAGCATCTCCTGTGGAGGTATGGGTCAGCAGTGGACTACCGCAGGGACAAGGGCTCTAGGTGTGGGTATGGCATAAGTCCTCTTGGAGGAAGTTGCCATTGACCCCACCATACAGCTGCCAGAACTTACACAGGACTGGGAAATAGACTCTTGGAGGGCACAAACAGAGCCTTCTGCACCAGGACCCAGGAGAAAGGAGCAGTGACCCCACAGGAGACTGTCTTGGACTTGCCTGTGGGTATCCAGGAGTCTCAAGCGGAGCTATGGGTTGTTGGTGGTCTGCTGCAGGCTGGGGTCACTGAGTGTAGCAGTACATGCATGGGATCTTTTGAGGGAGGTCCCCATTATCTTCATTACCTCCACTATAGTTCAGTCGCTCAGTCGTGTCCAACTCTTTGCAACCCCATGAATTGCAGCATGCCAGGCCTCCCTGTCTATCACCAACTCCCGGAGTTCACTCAGACTTATGTCCATTGAGTTGGTGATGCTATCCAGCCATCTCATCCTCTGTTATCCCCTTCTCCTCCTGCCCCCAATCCCTCCCAGCATCAGTCTTTTCCAATGAGTCAACTCTTCACATGAGGTGGCCAGAGTATTAGAGCTTCAGCTTTAGCATCAGTCCTTCTAAAGAACACCCAGGACTGATCTCCTTTAGAATGGACTGGTTGGATCTCCTTGCAGTCCAAGGGACTCTCAAGAGTCTTCTCCAGCACCACAGTTCAAAAGCATCAATTCTTCGGCGCTCAGCTTTCTTCACAGTCCAATTCTCACATCCATATATAACCACAGGAAAAACCATAGCCTTGACTAGGCGGACCTTAGTTGGCAAAGTAATGTCTCTGCTTTTCAATATGCTGTCCAGGTTGGTCATAACTTTCCTTCCAAGGAGTAAGTGTCTTTTAATTTCATGGCTGCAGTCACCATCTGCAGTGATTTTGGAGCCCCCAAAATAAACTCTGACACTGTTTCCACTGTTTCCCCATATATTTCCCATGAGATGATGGACCAGATGCCATGATCTTCATTTTCTGAATGTTGAGCTTCAAGCCAACTTTTTCACTCTCCTTATAATGATTTTGATAATTGTAGAATGATCTCTGTTGTTTCCAAGGCAAACATTCAGTATCATGGTAATCCAAGTTTATGCCCTGACCAGTAATGCTGAAGAAGCTGAAGTTGAATAGTTCTGTGAAGACCTATGAGACCTTCTAGAACTAACACCCAAAAAGATTTCCTTTTCATTATAGGGGACTGGAATGCAAAAGTAGGGAAGTCAAGAAACACCTGGAGTAACAGGCAAATTTGGCCTTGGAGTACAGAACGAAACAGGACAAAGGCTAATAGAGTTTTGCCAAGAGAATGCACTGGAGTTTTGCCAAGAGAAGCACCCTCTTCCAACAACACAAGAGAAGACTCTACACATGGTCATCACCAGATGGTCAACACTGAAATCAGATTGATTTTCTGTCTTGCTTAGTATGGTATTCTCCAGGCCCAGCCATGTTGCTGCAGATAGCAATATTTCATTCTTTTTATGGCTGAGTAATATTTCTTTGTACATATATGTGTATGTATGTGTACACACTGTATCTTTTAACTGAAGTATAGTTGGTGTACAATATTATATAAGCTACAGGTATAGAATATAGTGATTTGCAAGTTTTAAAAGTTTATTCCATTTAATAGCTATTATAAAATATTGGCTATATTTCCTGTGTTGTATGGTATATCCTTGTAGCTTATTTTACACATAGTTTTTTTGTACTTCTTAATCCCCTATCCTTATATCGTTCCTCCCATCTTCCTTCTCCCCACCAGTAGTCACTACTTTGCTCTCTCTATCGGTGAGTCTGCTTCTTTTTGTGTTGTATTCACTAGTTTATAGTATTTTTAGATTCCACATGTAAGTGATACTGTATAGTATTTGTCTTCCTCTCTTTGACTTACTTAGCTTAACGTAATACCCTCCCAGCCTGTCCATGTTGCTGGAAATGGCAAAGTGTCACCTTTTTTAATACATCAAAAATTTTAAATTAATTATTTTGATTGTGTTGGGTCTTAGTTGCTGTACTGGGCTTTCCCTAGTTGCCAAGCAACTAAGGGTTTACTGTCCGCTTGCAGTGTGTTAGCTTCTCATTGCCGTGGCTTATCCTGTTGCAGAGCACAGACTTCAGGGTGTTTGGGCTCAATAGTTGTGACACATGAACTTAGTTGCCCCGCAGCATGTGGAACTCTTCCAGGACCAGGGATCAAACCTGTGTCCCCTGCATTGGTAGGTGGATTCTTTACCACTGGACCACCAGGGGAGTCCACATTTTGACCTTTTTTGTTCTGTGCTTTTCAGGTATATACCCAGGAGTGGAATTGCTGGGTCATAATGGTAGTTTTGCTTTCAGTTTTTGACAAAACTCCATACTGTTTTGCACAGAGGCTACACCAATTTACAGTCCCAGCAGTGATGTGCAAGGTTCCCCGTTTCTTTACATCCTTGCCAGCATTTGTTATTTGTGTTCTTTTTATGATAGCCATTCTGAGAGGTGTGACGTGATTAACTCATTTTGGTTTATACTTTGCATTTCTCTAATAGCTAGTGATGTTGATCATCTTTTCATGTGCCTGTTGGCCATCTCTGTGTCTTTGGAGAAATGTTTATTTCAGTCTTCTGCCCATTTTTTGATTCCGTTATTTGGGGTTTTTTTGATGGTGAGTTATATGAGATGTTTGTAATTTTTGGATATTAAACCTTTGTTGGTTGCATCATTTGCAGATATTTTCTGCCGTTCCTTTAGGTTGCTTTTGTTTTTTTCCTTTCTTGATGTTTTCTTTTGCTGTACAAAAGCCTTCACCTTTGATTAAGTCCCATTTGTTTATTTTTGCTTTTATTTCTTTTGCCTTGAAAGACTGATCTAAGAAAACATTGCTATGATTTATGTCCAAGTATTTTTGCCTGTGTTCGCTTCTAGGAGTTTTATGGCTTGGTATATTATATTTAGGTCTTTAAACCATTTTTATTTTTGTGTATGGTGTGAGGGAGTGTTTCTGATTTCATTGTAGCTGTCCAGCTTTTCCAGTACCATTTGTTGAAGAGTGTCTTTTCCTTTACATATTCTCGCCTCCTTTGTCATTAATTGACTATAGGTGAGTGGGTTTATTTCTGTCCTTTGCCCGTTTTTTAATTGGGCTATTTCTCATGTTGTTGAGTAGTAAGTATTCTTTATGTATCCTGAGTACAAGTCCTATGTCAGATATATCATTGGCAAAATATTTACTTCCATTCTCTGAGTTGTCTTTTCACTTAGTGGTGTCTCGGAAGTTTTTTAATTTGATGAAGTCCAATTTACTTGCTTTATCTTTTGTTGCTTGTCCTTTGGAAGTCATATCTAAGCAACCATGATGTAATCCAGGGCTACAAAGATTTACACCTGTTTTCTTCTAAGACTTTTGTAGTTTTAACTCTTACATATAAGGTCTGATTCATTTTTAGTTAATGGATTTTAGATAGGGGTCTAATTTCGTTCTTCTGGATGTGGATATCCAGTTTCCTCAACACCATTTCTTGAAAAGATTATTCTTTCTCTATTGAATAACCTTGAAACTCTTGTTTAAAATCAGTTGACCATAACTAAGGATTTATTTCTGGACTCTCATTTCCATTTCATTGGCCTTTATCTATCCTTATGCTGTTACTACACTGTCTTTGACTATTGCAGTTGTGTAATAACTGGAAGTCAGAAAATAGTCCTCCTCTAACGTTCTTTTTCAGAACTGTTTTAGCTATTCTGGATCCTTTCCATTTCCAAATAAGTTGTAGCATCACCTATGTCAGTTTCTGCAAAAAAGGTAGCTGGGACTTTGATAGGAATTACCAGCTGGAACTTTGATAGAAATTGCTGTTTACTCTAGATCAATATAGGAGCATTGCTATCTTAATACTAAATCTTTCAGTCCAGGAATATGAGAATCTTTCCATTTGTTTAAGTCATCTTTAGTTTCTCTTGATGTTTTGTAGTTTTCTGTGTACAAAACTTGTACTTCTTTTTATTAAGTTTATTCCTACATATTTTATTCTTTTTGATGATACTGGGAAAGGAAATGTTTTCTTAATTTTATTTTCAGGTTCATTACTAGTGTATAGAAATACAGAAATATAACTGATTCTTGTGTACTGATTTTGTATTGTTCAATTTAGTTGAACTCATTTTTAGTTCTCTATTTGTTTTTTTTTTTTTAACTTTTAGTTTTTTCTATATATAAGATTATGTTATCTGTGAATAGTTTTGCTTCTTATTTTCCAATCCGGATGCCTTTCCCCCACTTCTTGCTTAAATGTTTTAATATAATGTGGAATAAAAATGGCCAGAGTAAACATCTTTGTCTTGTCCTAATCTTAGGATGAAATCATTTAGTCTTTGACCATTATTATACTAGCTGTATCTTTTTAAATTTATTTATTTTTAACTGAAGGATAATTGCTTTATAGTATTATTTTGGTTTCTGCCAAGCATCAACATGATTCGGCCATAGGTATACCTCTGTCCCCTCCATTTTGAATCTCCCTCCCCATCCCTTCTAGATTGTTGCAGAGACCTGGTTTGAGTCCTTGAGTCGTGCAGCAAATTCCCACTGGCTGTCTGTTTTACATATGGTAATAACGTGTTTCCATGTTACTGTCTCCATGCAGTCCACCTTCTCTTTCCTCCTCCCCTCTCACCCTCCTTGTCCACAAATCTGTCCTCTGTGTCTGTGTCCGCTATGAATGTTTCTTGGATCAAGGTGAGAAAGTTCCCTTCTATTCCCAGTTAAATTTTTATCATGAAAGGGTGTCTTGGATTCTTAAAGGGTATAAGATAGTGCATGTAAAGTACCTGATAAATACTAGGGCTCTATCCAAAAAGAGGCTGTTTGGGAGATTGTTCGGTTGTGCACGTTTTTTTTTTACATTTTTGTATTTTTCCAGGGAATATTTGATAAAAGAGTAGAATTGAGAATTTGTAAGAATGTTGTCCTTTTTAAAATTGGAATTAGAAGACAAACACTTGGTAGCTTAACATATACTTGTGGAGAAGGCGATGGCACCCCACTCCAGTACTCTTGCCTGAAAAAATCCCATGGACAGAGGAGCCTGGTGGGCTGCAGTCCATGGGGTCATGAAGAGTCGGACACAACTGAGCGGCTTCACTTTCACTTTTCACTTTCATGCGTTGGAAAAGAAAATGACAACCCACTCCAGTGTTCTTGCCTGGAGAAGCCCAGGGACGTCAGAGCCTGGTGGGCTGCCGGTCTATGGGGTTGCACAGAGTCGGACACGACTGAAGCAACTTAGCAGCAGCAGCAACATATACTTGAAGGAGTGCAAGTCCTCTTCAAAAACAATACATACAGAAAGTATTTTAAACAGAAGACTTGTCTGGTATTTTTCACATACACAGAATTAACTCTGGGAATTAAAAGTGTTAATTAAACTTTGTAAAGTTTTTTCACTGAAAACTCAAATCTAGCTTATAGTTTTAGTATCCTTGGATACATTTTCTATAAGCTTAATATTAATACATTATATTTCATTAGCTTTTACCTAGTCTTTTCACATGTAATGTGATGACATTTTGATTCTATCTTCCTTTATTTGTTAATCGGGAGTCTTCTATAAAGATATATGTTCCCTCACCTGTTTAGTTACACTAAGTTATAGTATGTATAGGGCTTCCCTGGTAACTCAGCTGGTAAAGAATCTCTCTGCAGTGTGGGAGACCTGCCTTCAAACCCTGGTTTGGGAAGATCCCCTGGAGGAGGAAATGGCAACGGACTTCAGTATTCTTGCCTGGAGAATCCAAGAGAGAGAGGGAGCCTGGTGGACTACAGTCCATGGGATTGCAGAGTCAGACATGACTAAGCATAGCAAGCAGTATGTATAATAAAGGCAAGATAAACATTTAATCCTTTCAGTTATTAGTTTTTAAATAATGAGTTGATTCCCAGCATCCTAGAAAGTAACCAGCCAGATTTTTAAATTTGCAATGAAGTCATGGATGTAAACATATTTAATGTTGTACATTTCATGCCATTGTGCTTATTGATGCTTAGATTGGGCCATCTTTGACAGTTGTGAGTATTAGTTTGGCTCCTGATGACCTTTTTTTAAGGAAAACCTAATAGATGCGCAATTTTATTTTTTCAGAATCACAGAAAATATTTCCCTTTTGAGTTTGTAAGAGCCTCGTGTTTCTGTTCCTAAAGACTTATTATATTGTCATGGCCCCAGTAGCCTTTGATAGCTTTCTAGCTTTCTGATGTTGTAAGATGTTTGACTCATCTTGCGCATTTTCTGCCTAAATCTTGAATTAGCTATTTCTCCAGGAAATGTGTGTGTGCCTTGGCTCATTGCTCTTGGGTTGTTCTAGAACTTTATAGTTAATTGAACTAGGAAATACATATATAACACAGACACACACATATATTTGTATTTATTTAATTCATGATGAAACAGTTTCATATTTCCAATTCAAATTCAGGACTGCTAATTAAAATTCTGCACTATGTTTCATCTCTCCTTTCTCTATACCAAAAATGTGGTTCTTAATGAGGTTAACATGATTCATTTGCTTTATCACATAATCATCACTTTAAGTGTCTCAAAATAATACCCTTACTAGTAACCACAATATGATTATTTGAAACAATTTAAGCCTTTTTATTGTAGGATGTATAGTCAGTTGCTCGTGCATGCTCAGTTATGTCCGTCTCATTATGTCTGCAGTGAGACAGACATAACTGAGCATGCACACGCAACTGACTCCTCTGTCAGTGTAACCCACTCACCAGGCTCCTCTGGCCACGGAATTTCCCAGGCAAGAATACTGGAGTAGGTTGCAGTTTGCTCCTCCAAGGGATCTTCCTGACCCAGGGATTGAACCAGTGTCTCCTGAATGGGCAAGCAGATTGTTTACCACTGTGCCACCAGGGAAGCCAATTTTAATGTGTTTTCAAGTCATATGGGATAGTTTTGAGTTGTTATGCTACTGTCTTTACATTGATTTTCACTTGGTGATGTTTAGGGATTGTTGGTGCTGCTGTTTTTTAAATTTTGTTTTATAAAACAGCAGTATGATTCCAAAGTCAAATCTACATGTAGCAATATATTTAAATAAATCTAACTCCTTTTACTCTCCCTTATACTCTGTTCTGTTCCCTGCCTTCTCTTACTCCTATATAAGCTTAGAATTAAAAAGATAACAAACCCTTTTATTTAAAAATGTAAGTATTAAGTAAATATATTTATGACTCACCCAATAAATGGTGATGTTTATTACATACTTTTCTCCACCTGCCCTTTATACTTATTATTTTCTTGTGATCACTGCATGGCAATGTAGGAAATTCTCTCTCTTTGATATTTACAGCTATGTAATACTCTATTGTATACATACTATAATTTAGCCCCCTCCTGATGGATATTTGGGTTATTTCTCATTATTTGTTATAATAAATAACATAATGGTAAATAGCCTTGTGCACCAACATTTTATTTTTTCCTGGTATTTCTGGGTCAAAGGGTTAAATGCATATGTATACATATAAATATGTAACATTGCTAGATAGTGCCAAATTTTCTTTCTGAGGATTGTACCATTTTATGTTCTCACTAGCAATGTTTGAGGGCCCCAACAACCTAACAGATTATGTTGTCAAATTTAGTGTAGTTTTTAATCTACTTTTCCCTTATGACTGAGGTTGATCAACTTTTATATTTTTAAGGACCATTTGAATTTATTTTTCTATGAATGGTCCACTTAACCCACTTTTGAAGCAAGTTATCCTTTTCTGGTTTTTTTTGGCCTCACTTTGAAGCATGTGGTTCCCAATTCCCTGACAAGGATTGAACCCATGCCCCCTGCAGTGGAAACAAAGAGCCCCAATCACTGGATCACCAGAGAAGTCCCATCCTTTTTTCTTCTTCTTTTTTTTTTTAATTCATTAGGGATATTAACTGTTCATCTGTTAAATAAGTTGCAGATGTCATTCTCAGCTCTTTTCATTTTGTATGATGCTGTTTTTTTTTCTTTTTACACAGAATTTTGTGTAACACAAAATCTTTTCCTTTATTGCTTATGAATTTTGAGTCATGGTTTAAAGACTTCCCCCACACTTAGGCAGTAGAAGAATTCACTTTGTTTTCTTTTAAACAGTTGTATGGTTGGGCTCTTAAAATTGAGCAGTAAAGAAGCAACTCAGTTACAAAGTGGGGAAAAGATCTGAACTGATACCTCACCAATGAAGAAATATACAGGAGATGATAAAGAAACATGAAAAGATGCTGAACATCATGTATAATTTAAGGAATTGCAAACTAAAACAATGAAATAACCACCATAAACTGTTAGAATGGCTAAAATCTAAAACACTGAATGCAAGGATATGGAACAACAGAAATTCATGCATTACTAGTGAGAATACAAAATAGTACAGCTACTTTGGAACAGTTATGCAGTTTCTTTAAAAAGTAAACATAGTCTTAGGGAATTCCCTGGTGGTCTAGTGGTTAGGACTCTGAGCTCTCACTGCCAACAGCCTGGCTTCAATCCCTGGTCAGGGAATGAGGATCCCACAAGTTGTGCAGCCAAAAAAAAAAAAAGAAGAAGAAGCAAACATAGTCTTAACCATATGATCCAGCAATATTTACCTAAATTAAATAAAAGTAAATTAAAATTCTTTATGTCCACAGAGATACATGCACACAGATGTTTATAGCAGCCTTATTCACAGTTGGCAAAAGGTGGAAGAAACAAAGGTCCTTCAGTATATAAATGGATTAAAAAACCTGTTACATCCGTACAGTAGAATATTATTCCGTGGGGGCTGGGGGAAATGAGTTCTCAAGTCATGAAAAGACACAGAGGAACCTTAGATGAATATTGCTAAGTGAAAGAAACCAGTCTGAAAAGCTTCTATACCTGACTCCAACTATATGCCTTTCTGAAAAAGGCAAAACTATTGAGATAGTGTAAAGATCAGTGGTTGCCACGGATGGGGGTTAGACGGGAGAGAACAAATGGAGCATGGAACTGTTAGGCCAGTGGAACTCTTTATGACACTGTGATGATGGATACATGACATTATGTATTTGACAAGACCCATAGACTGTATGACAAAGAGTGAACCCTAATGCAAACTGTGGGCTTTAGTTAATGCAGTTATAATGTGCACAACACTGCAAGACGTTAGTAACGGGAAGTAGATGTCGGGAATGGAGTATAGGAACTCTCCATACTTTCTATACAGTTTTCCTGTAAACCTAAAGCTAAGAAATAGGGTCTACAAGGGTTTTTCTTTGGTTTTGTTTATTTTTAAACTTTCTTTTGCTCTTTGTTTTGAAATTGCTTTCTCAGTACAAAATTCTGTATGCAGTTAAGTCAGTTCCTCAACTTTCTTTTCTGTTCCATTCATCTTACACATACTACTCATAATTGTATTGTGCAAACTCAGGGAGATAGTGAAGGACAGGGATGCCTGGTGTGCTGCAGTTCATAGGGTCACAGTCAGACATGACTGAGCGACTGAACAAGAGAGAGATTTTAATCTAAAGAGGTGGTCTCTGCTGCTCTTTTTCAAGATTTCCAGATTTTCTTGTTTACCTGCTTTTTCTAAAGAACTTTGTAATCAGCTTCATAAAATTGAAATTTTATTAAATTTATAAATTAATTTGAGAGGATGTGATTTTGTGTTGTTGAGTGCTGTTATTCAAGAACATAGTTACTGTCTTTTTGTAACCTTTTGGACAAACTGATTCAGTAGTTCTTGCTGGGCTTTTGTTTGTTACATCTTTATATAACAGTTACAGGCGTTTGTGATCAAGTTGATTCAAGTTTGGGGTTGTTTCTTCAGAGTGAGCTGGCCATCAGTGTTTGTTTATACATTCCTCTAAGTGTTTTCAGGAATAATATTTGTGTAATTCGCAGAGCAGTATAAATTCAAATTACTTTGAGTGGAGGATTATCTGTACTGCAGATACTCTTTTAGAAGCAAATCTGTGTGTGTGTGTGCGCACGTGCATGCTCAGTCGTGTCCGACTCTTTGCAATCCCGTGGACTATAGTCCTGCAGGCTCCTCTGTCCAAGGAACTTTTCAGGCAAGAATACTGAAGTAGATTGGCAGTTCCTTCTCCAGGGGACCTTCCCCACCCAGGGATCAAACTCATCTCCAGCACTGTAGGCGAATTCTTACCTCTGTACCACTGGGGAAACCCTGCCTGTCTTGTCTTTGAGGTGAATATTGGTAAAGATTAATTTTGTCAATTTTTGGGGGCCAGTTAACGGTCTTTTAATATATTTAGGAAATCTTAGTGGCCATTTATCCATATTATATGTTTTCTTAAAACGAATAGCAAAAAATAAGTAATAAAACTGAAGATTTGATGTTAATGCTTCCAGTTGTATATGTGTGTCTTTAAACTCTTATTTCATGAGAGTGTCAGTTTCTTGGAATAAATTTAGAAGAGAAAATGTTTTCATGCTAAATATCTGTGGAATTTTTTTCAGTATTTATGTATGTGTATATGTATTAATGTTTATAAATTCATGTTGGAGTTGAATGTTGTTGTTCAGTCCATATGTCATGTCCAGCACTTTGCAGCCCCACAGATAATAGCACAACAGGCTCCCCTGTCCTTCACCATCTTCCGGAGGTTAGTTAAACTCATGTGCATTGAGTCACTCATGCTATCCAACCATCTCATCCTCTGCTGCCCCTTTCTCCTTTTGTCTTCATTCTTTCCCAGCATCAGAGTCTTTTCCAGTGAATTAGCAGTTTGCATCAGGTGTCAGTATTGGAGCTTAAGCTTCAGCATCAGTCCTTCCAGTGACTATTCAGGGTTGATTTCCTTTAGGATTGACTGGTTTGATCTTGCTGCCCAAGGGACTCTCAAGGGTCTTCTCCAGCACCACAGTTTGAAAGCATCAATTCTTCAGCACTCAGCTTTCTTTATGGTCCAACTCTCATATCTGTACATGACTACTGGAAAAACCATATTTTTGCCTAGATGGACCTTTGTCAGTAAAGTGATGTCTCTGATTTTTAATACACTGTCTAGGTTTGTCGTAGGTTTCCTTCCATGGAGCAAAGGTATTTTAATTTCATGGCTATAATCACTGTCTGCAGTGGAGTTAAACCAAAAAATCCACCACACTCACTCTATCTGCATTGCCTCTACCCTAGTTTATACTTATATTTCAATATACTTTGAACTATTTCAGTAACTGTACCAGAGCTCCTGGTTTCAAGTCTCTCTCTTCGATTTAGCCTTCTTAGTTTTTCCAGAATAATCTTTCTAGCAAAGATTTGATTGTCACTCATTAAAGATTTTTCATTTGCTTTGTATTGATTAAAGCAGCATGAAATCTTTCTTTACTTCTCATGATCTGACTCCTATTTCACTGTTCAACTCTCTAATATTCTACCCTTTCTATTTCTATTCCAGAGATATTTTTAGTTTCCTTGACATGACATTCTTTCTCATTCCTCAGTGCCTCTGTGCATATTCCTCCATTGTCCTGAAACACCTCCTTCCACTAGTTTTCAGCTCAGAACTTTGATATCATCCTGAGTCCCTTGGAACACTTGGATTTGTTTACTACTGGTATATGGTCATTGTCATAATTTAATTATTTACAAGTCTTTTTACTCCACAAAGTTATTGGGGATCAGAACTGTGATTTCTTTGTAGTGCTTGCCACATGCTGTCAGTTACTGTTTGTTGAGTGAATTTCATAATTCACCAGAAATGCCACTTCCCAGAGGGGTTTTGTTGTAGTGGTGTGCTTGTCTAGTTGTGGTCAGTCTTATCTCCCAAGGCGTGTGGAATCTTGGTTCCTTGACTGCATTTGAAGGTGGATTCTTAACCACTGAATTAACCAGGGGCTTAATCAAGAAAGTCCCAATGCATTTGTTCCTGATGTTTCTCTCTCTTTGTTAAAGCAATTCCTGCGCCTGCGGCTTTAAGTATCCCTTTTTAGGAGGAAGGGAAAACAAAAAAAATCAATTTATTTGATTCCTAGAAAACAAAGTAATCTGATTGTAGTACTTCAGAACCTTTTAATCAAGTTCAGGTTCATCTCACATCAAAAATGTGTTTTTCCTCCAGTTTTTAAAACATGGTAAAATACATAGAAAATTTACCATCTTAGCAATTTTAAGTATACAATTTAGTAATAGCAAATACATCTGTAATGTGTGACCATTATCATTCATCTTCATAACTCTTCATCTTGTGAAATTGAAATTACACCCATTAGACAATAACTCCCATTTCCCCTTCCTCTAGCCCAGGGCAGCCACCAGTTTACTGTCTTTCGCTATGATTTTGAGTGCTCCAAATACTAAATAGGAGTGGAATCATGTAGTATTTGTCTTTTTATGACTGGCTTTTCTTAGCATAATATTCTCAAAGTTCATCCTTCTTGTAAGATATTGCAAAAATTTCTTCTTTTTAAAGGCTGAATAATACTCCATTTTACGTATACGTACATTTTGCTCATTTGCCTTATCTGGCAATGGACATTGGGTTATTTCCTGTCTTAGCTGCTGTGGACAGTGCTATGAGCGTGGGTGCACAGGTGTCTCTTCACGACCGCATTTATTTCGGGTACACACGCGGAAGGGCAATCGCTGTGTCATATGATAGTTTTGTTTCTGATTTATTGATGAGCTGCATATTGTTTTCCACAGTTGCTGTAAAATTTTACATTCCCACCAGTGGTGCACAAGGGTTCTAGTTTCACCACATCCTGGCCTGCACTTTTCATTTCCTGTTTTTTCAATAATAGCCATACTAACAGGTGTTAAGTGGTACCTTATAGTTTTGATTTGCATTTCCCTAATGATTGGTGATGTTGAACATCTTTTCATGTGTGTGTTGGTTATTTGTGTATCATCTTTGCCAAAATGTCTGGTCAAGTCCTTTGTCTAATCAAGTTGTGTTTTTGTTGTTGTTTTAAGAGTTCTCTGTATTCTGAATGTTATTTCCTTATCAAATACATAATTTACAAACATATTCTCTCATTCTGGGGTTGTCTTTTTACTCTGGATAGTGTCTTTTGTTGTACAAATTTTAAAAATTGTCACAAAGTTCAGTTTGTCTCTTTTGTTTTATTGCCTGTGCCTTTGGTGTCACTTTGAAGAAATCATTTCTAGGACTTCCCTGGTGGTCCAGTGGTTAAGGCTCCGAACTTCCAAATCAGGGTCCACGGGGGAACTAAGATCCTTCATGCCATGCAGCCCATTTAAAAACACGAAAGAAAAATTCCCAAATCGAGTGTCAGGAAGTTTTTAGCTTATGTTTTTTTCCTAAGTGTTTTTATATATATATATATATATATATATATAGCTTTAGGTTTTACTTTTGGGTCTTGGATCCATTTTGAGTTAATTTTTATATATGGTGTTAGGTGGGCTTCCCTGGTGGCTTGGATGACAGAGAATCCACATGCAGTGCAGGATACCTGGATTCAGTCCCAGGGGAAGATCCCCTGGAGGCGGGCATGGCAACCCGCTCCAGTATTCTTCCCTGGAGAATCTCCATGGACAGAGGAGCCTGGTGGGCTATAGCCCATGGGGTCGTAAAGAGTCAGACATGACTAAGCACATGGTGTTAGGTAAATGAGTAGAAAAAGCAGCTCCTCTTTGTTTCTCCTTTACTCTAAACAGATGTGTGGGTTTTCCACTCATCAGGCAGTTTTCCCAGATTCAATTTAGTTCTGTTTGGACACTGTCTGCCTGAAGTTAGCATCGGATCCCACAAGTTAAGCACTCAGCCCCACAGGACTGCCCTCACTTCCAGTGCCACCTGAGCTTCTTACTGACCAGCTATAAATTGGGGTTCACATGACCTCCATTTGGGGTTTGATAATTGGCTAGAATGGTTCACAAACCTCAGGGACTCACTTTTGTTAATTGATTTATTACAAAAGATACAACAAAGGATACAGAAAAAGACCAGATAAAGAGACATGTAGGGCAAGGTCCAGAAGGGTCCGAAAAGGGTCCCAAGTGCAGGGCAGCTTCTGTCCCAGAGAAGCTGGGATTCACCATCCTCCTGGCATGTAGATGGCTTCATCTCTGAATCTCGTACTCTTAGGGTATTATTTATGGAGGCTTTATTGCTTAGGCAAAACTATTAACTCCATTTCCAGCTCCTCTCTGGAGATTGGGAGGTAGAACTAAAAAATTTTTTAATTCTTTATGTATCTGGCTGCCTCAGATCTTATTGCAGAGCACTTATTGCAGGCTCTAGTGTACCGAAGCTTTATCTGTTGCATATGAGACCTCAGTTCCCTGTAGATTCTTAACCACTGTACCAGTAGGGAAGTTCTGGAGCTGAAAATTGAAGTTTCTAATCATGATTTTTCTGTCTGATTAGCAGTCCCTTTCGAGAGTCACCTCATCAGAACAAAAGACAAGGTTGTCATCCAGGAAATTCCAAGGGATTTAGGATGTCTCTCAGGAATCAAGGTCAAAAAACAAATATTAGAACACAAGATGATCCTAGTGTTCTTATCACATAGGAAATTACAACAGTTTTAGACACACTGAGTCAGGAACTGGGATCAAAACTTAAATGTTAGAACGAGAGTCTTGTGGTATTTGCAACAAGCTCTGTGTCAGGAACTGGGGGCCAGAGACCAATGCATATGAATGTCAGTCTTCATGTCTGTGCCACACTATTTTGATTGCTGTAACTTTATAGTAAGTTTTGAAATCAGGAGGTGTGAGTCCTCTATCTTTGTTCTTCTTTTTCGAGATTATTTTTGGCTCTTCAGGGTCCCTTGAGATTCCATATGAATTTGGGTATTGGTTTTCTCTTTTTGCACCCAAAAAAGATCATTGAGATTTTGATAGGGATTGCTTTGACTCTGTAGCTGACTTTGGGTTGTATTGACCTTTTAATAATATTAAGTCTTCCAATCCATGAACACTGGGTGTCTTTCCATTTATGTATATCTTTTCATTTTAGTGTTTTGTAGTTTTAATTGTATAAGTCTTTTACCTCCTCAATTCCCAAGTATTTTATTCTTTTGATGCTATTATAGATGGAATTGTTTTCTTACTTCCCTCTTTAGAGTATTCATTGTTAGTGTAAAGAAATGCAACTGAAACTTCTATGTTGACTTGTATCATGCTACTTTGTTTGATTCATTTTTAGTTCTAACAGGGATTGGGGAGATCTTTAGGGTTTCTGTATATAAGAAGTTATATCTCAATTGATTTTAATAGATAGCTATCATACAAAGTGGTTTCTCAAACCACAGTGTGATTAAGATAGAAATTGATAACAGAAATAAAATTGAAAATTTCATGAATTTATGTAAACAGCACACTTAACCAGTGGATGAAAGAAATAATCACAAGGAAAATTAGAAAATATGTAGAGATGAATGAGAATGAAAATACAGTGTGCCAAAGCTTACAGGATGCAGCAAACAATGCTTGGGGAGTGGTAGGGGGCATTTGTAGCTTTTAAACATGAATGTTAAAACACACAAAAGATCTTAAATTTTAAAAAGTAATAATAAAAGGTCTTCCTGGCATTTCAGTGGTTAAGATTCCATGCTCCAGTGAATGAGGCACAGGTTCGATCCCTGATCAGGGAACTAAGATCCTGCATGCTGCCAAAATTCAAAATACAATGTAGTACGGTACAGTACAATACCAGAAGATTTCAAATCAACAACCTAACTTTATAATTTAAGAAACTAGAAGGGAAAGAACAGACTAAACTCAGAGCTAGTGGAAGGAAGGAAATGTAAAGGAGAGAGCCTAGGTAAACAGCAAAGAGAATAGAAAAATAAGACTGAAAAATCAGTGAAATCAAAAATTGGTCCTTTGAAATCAACAAAATTGACAAACTTTTAGCTAGGTGGAAAGAGGAAAAAAGATTCAAATTACTAAAACCAGAAAGGAAAATGGGGAACTTCCCCAGTGGCTCGGTGATTAGGGCTCTCCTCTTCCACTGAAGGGGTCATGAGTTCAGTCTCTGGTTGGGAAACTACGATCCCACATGTCCCACGGCCAAAAGAAAAAGAAAGAAAGAAATGAAAATGGAGACATTACCAATTCTGTTAAAAAAATGTTTTGAAGTGAGTACTGTGAACAATTGAATACCAACAGATTAGATAACCTAGATGAGATAGACAAATTCCAAGAAATACAAAACCTACCAAGACTAAGTCACAAAGAAATAGAAAATCTGAATAGACCTGTAACTAGTAAGGAGATTGAATCCATAGTTAAAACTCTCCCAACAAAGAAAAGCCTTGGACCCAGTAGCTTCACTGGTGAATTGAACCAAACATTTGAAGAACTGAAAGGGAAGGAACACATTCTAAGTCATTCTTTGAGGCCAGCATTAGCCTGATACTCAAATACTACTAGAAAACTACAGACCAATATCCCTTATGAACATTAATGCAAAAATCCTCAAGCAAATACTACCAAACTGAATCCAACAGCATATTAAAAGGAGTATGCACCATGACCAATGGGATATATCTCTGGAATGCACGAGTGGTTCAATATATGAAACAATCCAGGTTATACTTCACATTAAAAATGAAGGGGAAAAATCCACATGGTCATCTTAATTGATGTACAAATGTCTTTCTTGTCCTCATAAACTAAGGTTCGTTATAACATTCTCAGAATCCCAGGGACAGAGGAGCCTGATGGGCTGCCGTCTATGGGGTCGCACAGAGTCGGACATGACTGAAGTGACTTAGCAGCAGCATCATGTTTCTTAAAAATAATACCTAAATTGAGCATTGTACACTTACTCTTTACAACCTAGTGAGTTAATGAGTATTTTTATTTACATTTTACCAGTAAAGAAATGGAAACTCAGGAAAGATGTTTAAGGGCACCAAGCTAGTGAATGGTAGAGTTAGAATGAAGGATTGTTGAAGACTGAAGTGTCTTCTAAATTTCCGACAAAGTTCCATCCTTTATTCCACCTACTCTTAATTGCTTGGATAGATATTGTGGGTTTGTTTAAGAAGCTACTCTGTATGTATGGTTAGCTCTTGATTCATATGGAACATTAATTTGACATCTCTTGATTGTCTGTACCTGTGGTTCACAAACAATTCTGTAGGAAAACTCTTCAAATAGATATTTTGAGTTCTTTAAAAAAACTTCCTTTATGTGAAGTTAAAGGTTTTTGTTTTTTTTTAACTGAAGGCAGGAGTTTTCAGAGCCTTTTAAAAAAATGTATTGGGAATTTCCAGAAAGGAGATTTGATAAGCAGCATTTTCCAGTCTTACTTGACACCAAACTATATTCAAAGGACAAATCTATACTGATTATTTGTTGAGAAGGAAATGGCAACCCACTCTGGTGTTCTTGCCTGGAGAATCCCAGGGACGAGGGAGCCTGGTGGGCTGACGTCTATGGGGTGGCACAGAGTCGGACACGACTGAAGTGACTTAGCAGCTTAGTAGCAGGCATAATGGAAAATAATTTTATGTACATTTATGAGCTGTTACTTAGCTGCCTGTAGATACAATGAAGAAAGAAGACACTGGGAATAAGACTGGATGGTTCTACCATTCTCTTGCTCTGTCACTTGGGAAAACATGTTCACTTTGCTAAATCTTAGTTTCCTTTTATGTAAAACAGGGGGTTGAAATATTGTGTTCACTTTATCATTTCTTTAATGTGAAAATAGAAAAAATTCAAGATGTTTTATTCTCAGTTGAACAAAAATTTTGTTGAAAATTTCCAAATTGAGAATTTATTGAAAACTTCTTGTTTTCTAACATGAATTAATTAAATAATGGGAGGCAGTGTAGCATAGGAGACAACCTGGACTTCAGAGATTGTTACTCAAGGTTTCAATCTTGGTTCTACCACTTATTACTCTTAAATAAGGATATTCTTATACAGAGTATATGCCCTCTTGAATATTTGGGTTTCTCAGTGGTGAAAATGAGGGCTTTGTTACTTACAGTGCTTATTACATAGGAATAGGTGTTCAGTAAGTGGAATCTGCAGGTATTTAATTTGGTAAATCAGTAATTAAATGTAAATAATAAAGATTGAGTATAAAAACTTTAGTTACAGATTAGAGCCTAGGTTGAAAGCTTAGCCTTTCACTTCCTGAAAGGACTTTACTTCCATTTCTCCTGCTGCTACCAAAGAGGGCATATTACTTATTGTATAAAGCAAAGCTATCTGTCGGAGGAAGGAGAGAACAGAAATCTCTTTTTGCTAAGTTTCTTTCTGGGAATAACTGAAAACAAAAGTTAAAATATGCATCCCCACTAGGATTAAAACTACCATCAGTTCAGTTTAGTTGCTCAGTCGTGTCCAACTCTGCAACCCCATGAATCGCAGCGCGCCAGGTCTCCTTGTCCATCACCAGCTCCCAGAGTTCACTCAAACTCATGTCCATCGAGTCGGTGATGCCATCCAACCATCTCATCCTCTGTCATCCCCTTCTCCTCCTTCCCCCAACCCCTCCCAGCATCAGAGTCTTTTCCAATGAGTCAACTCTTCACATGAGGTGGCCAAAGTGTTGGAGTTTCAGCTTCAACATCATTCCTTCCAAAGAAATCCCAGGGCTGATCTCCTTCAGAATGGACTGGTTGGATCTCCTTGCAGTCCAAGGGACTCTCAAGAGTCTTCTCCAACACCACAGTTCAAAAGCATCAATTCTTCGCTGCTCAGCTTTCTTCATAGTCCGACTCTCACGTCCTTACATGACCACAGGAAAAACCATAGCCTTGACTAGACGGACCTTAGTTGGCAAAGTAATGTCTCTGCTTTTGAATATGCTATCTAGGTTGGTCATAGCTTTTCTTCCAAGGAGTAAGCATCTTTTAATTTCATGGCTGCAGTCACCATCTGCAGTGACTTTGGAGCCCAAAAGAAAAAGTCTGACACTGTTTCCACTGTTTCCCCATCTATTTCCCATGAAGTGATGGGACCAGATGCCATGATCTTTGTTTTCTGAATGTTGGGCTTTAAGCCAACTTTTTCACTCTCCTCTTTAACTTTCATCAAGAGGCTTTTTAGTTCTTCTTCATTTTCTGCCATATGGGTGGTGGTATCTGCATATCTGAGGTTATTGATATTTCTCCCAGCAATCTTGATTCCAGCTTCTGCTTCTTCCAGCCCAGCGTTTCTCATGATGTACTCTGCATATAAGGTAAATAAGTAGGGTGACAATATACAGCCTTAACATACTCCTTTTCCTATTTGGAACCAGTCTGTTGTTCCATATCCAGTTCTAACTTGCTTCCTGACCTGCATACAGGTTTCTCAAAAGGCAGGTCAGGTGGTCTGATATTCCCATCTCTTTTTCACATTTTATTGTTTATTGTGATCCACACAGTCAAAGGCTTTGGCATCGTCAATAAAGCAGAAACAGATGTTTTTCTGGAACTCTCTTGCTTTTTTCATGATCCAGCGGATGTTGGCAATTTAATCTCTGGTTCCTCTGCCTTTTCTAAAACCAGCTTGAACATCTGAAGTTCACGGTTCACATATTGCTGAAGCCTGGCTTGGAGAATTTTGAGCATGACTTTACTTTGGAAGGAATGATGCTAAAGCTGAAACTCCAGTACTTTGGCCACCTCATGTGAAGAGTTGACTCATTGGAAAAGACTCTAATGCTGGGAGGGATTGGGGCCAGGAGCAGAAGGGGGATGACCGAGGATGAGATGGCTGGATGGCTTCACGGACTCGATGGACTTGAGTCTGAGTGAATTCTGGGAGATGGTGATGAACAGGGAGGCCTGGCGTGCTGCGATTCATGGAGTCACAAAGAGTCAGACACGACTGAGTGACTGAACTGAACTGAACTGAAGTGTAAGGTAAGATGAAGTTACACAGTCGTGTCCGACTCTGCAGCCCCATGGACTGTAACCTACTAGGCTTCTCCGTCCATGGGATTCTCCAGGCAAGAATACTGGAGTGGGTTGCCATTTCCTTCTCCAGGGAATCTTCCCAACCCAGGGATTGAACCTGGGTCTCGTGCACTGGAGGCAGACGCTTTAACCTCTGAGCCACCAGGGTGTGTAAGATGAGTGCAATTGTGTGGTAGTTTGAGCATTCTTTTGCATTGCTTATATGACCCAACAGTCCCACTACTGGGCATATACCCTGAGGAAACCAGAATTGAGAAAGACACATGTATCTCTGTGTTCATTGCACCACTATTTACAGTAGCTCAAACGTGGAAGCAACCTAGATGTTCATTGGCAGATGAATGGATAAGGAAGTTGTGGTACATATACACAGTGGAATATTATTCAGCTGTTAAAAGGGGGGGAATGCATTTGAGTCAGTTTCAATGAGATGGATGAACCTAGAGCCTATTATACAGAGTGAAGTAGTCAGAAAAAGACAAGTATCATATATTAACACATGTATATGGAATCTAGAAAGATGGTACCAGCTATCCTATGTGCAGGGCAGCAAAGGAGACACAGACATAAAGAACAGGCTTTTGGACTCAGTGGGAGAAGGAGAGGGTGGAGTGATTTGAGAGTATAGCATTGAAACATTCATTAGCATATGTAAAATAGATAGGCAGTTGGAGTTTGATGTATGATGCAGGGAACCCAAAGCAAGAGCTCTGTGACAACCGGGGCGGGGTGGGGAGTGAGGGGGATTCAGAAGGGAAGGGACACATGTATGCCTGTGGCCAGTTTGAGTTGATGTATACCAAAAACCATTAAGATATTGTAATATCCTCCAATTAAAATAAATACTTTTTTTGAAAAAATGTATCCTCAACAAGCTAGAGCCAACAAGCCAAGTAAAATTTAGAGAGTACTTCGATTTCAACCAGTGTTTGTTAGTTATAAACAGATGAGATGTGGGAAAAAACACTTCTTAGGAAAGCACTCAAGTGGTTACATTAGAGTAATTAACTCTAGTTGCACAGTCCCTTGCCAAGTAGTTGAATGATATATCTGGGTGTGATACCTTCCTTGAGTTACGCATAAGCAAGAGATCAAGCATCAGAATATTTCAGAGGTAGGTTGCCAAGTGATGTTGACATCCTATTATCAACTGACTTGGGAAAGGAGGAAATTAGACCAAGGCTGGAGTAGAAGGATATCGAATAGTTCACACACTTCCTCTAATCTCCATTATGCATTTTGTTGTTTAGAGATTGATTGGAGCTCAGGGTATTTTTTGCCCTAATGATAAATAATGCCTTTCTCCTACTAATGCTGTCAGTCTGTTGTTACTGTTGTTGAGTTGCTAAGTCCTCTCCAACTCTCTGCAACCCCATGGACTATAGCCAGTATACCAGGCTCCTCTGTCCATTGGGTTTTTCAGGCAAGAATACTGGACTGGGTTGCCATTTCCTTCTCCAGGGTATCTTATTGAGCCAGGTATCGAACCCTGGTCTCCTGCAATGGAGGTTGATTTTTTTTTAACCACCTTCTGTTACACTTGTATAAATTAATGAAACTAAGTGTAGCATTTGTGCTACATCCTTGGCTGGGGCCAGTTCCTGGAAGAGGAATTAACTCTTGGGGAGGAGGAGGAAGGGAGAGACCATCTTGGAACCAGGGATGACTGTCAGTAAGACAGACTTGGGTGAACCTGCCCGAGTTAGGGGATTTGTGGTAGGCACTGGTCCTGAAAGATTGGAGGGTGCCGAAGTTAAAATTTTCTACATATTGGAGCTGCTTTGCCAATGCCATCTCATGTCACCTCAGATGTCAGTAGATCTGAATGTAAAAGCAAAATTCTGAAGAGCAAGCCAGTTAAGTGAGATTACAGATTTAGTTGATTTTCAGTGAGCACTTACTGTGTATCTGATTTAGTGTGGCGTGTCTTTCACATATTTCTTTTTAAAGAGTCTTGATATTCTCAACTGATACTGGGTATGATGATACCCATAGGATTGTTGAGGAAAATATATAATTCCTTACACAAAGTAATAATGGAAAGAATAGTACTTAAAAACTAGAGAGAGATGAAGTAAAAGTTGATCATTGACATGAGAACAGAGTGTTCATGTAAATATTTTCTACTGTATGCTAAGGTACTGCACTGGAGAAGTGGGTTCTCTCTTCAAAAGAAAGTTCCTTTTTAAAAATCATTTACTTATTTGACTGCACTCGGTCTTCGTTGCTTTGCTCAGGCTTTCTCTAGTTGTGGCAAACAGGGCTATTTCTCTTGTGGTGTGCCATCTTCTTGTTGTGTTGGCGGCTTTTGTGGCAGAGCAGAGGCTCTCGGTACGCAGACTTTTTAGTAGTTGTGGCTTGCCGGCTCTAGAGCACAGGCGTAATAGTTGTGGCGCACGTGCTTAGTTGCTCTTCACCATGAAAGATCTTCCCAGATGAGGAGTTGAACCCATGTCCCCTGCATTGGCAGACAGATTCTTATGCTTTGTGCCAGTTCCTTTTAAGAGAGAATTACAGGAGCCTCCCTGGTGGCTCAGTGGTAAAGAATCTGCCTGCCAATGCAGGAGACAACGGGTTTGATCTCTGGTCCAGGAAGATGTCACATGATTCTGAGCAGCTAAGCCAATGTGCCACAACTACTGAGCCCACATGCTGCACCTGCTGAAGCCTGTGTGCCTAGGGACCATGCTTCACAGTAAGAGAGGCCACTGTGATGAGAGGCCCACGAACTGCAACTAGGGAGTGGCCTCGGCTGGTGGCAGCTGAAGAGAAACTCGCGCAGCAGCGGAGACCCAGCAGGCCCCAAAATAATAAATGAATAAATAAAACTTAAACAAGAGAATTACAGCCTGTTGGGTTCTAAAGAAATTAGTTCGGGAGGAGCTTGAAACCAATAACTGAAGTTATTAAATATAACGTTCCCTCAGCTTCTCTGTTTTACTTCTTTTCTGTACGTGCTTAACAGCTAAATGTGTTGGAGGTGAGGAGAGAATTGGTAGCAAGGCTTATGTAGTGTCTCGAGCTATACCTGTTATGGTCTCTCTTTGAAGAAAGCTAGCATTGCAAAACTTAATTGTTATGAAATGATTATTGGCTTGAGACATACTTAGGTTTTGACTCACATTGAAACCAACCCTAATCAATGTAAATTGGAATGGTCCTTTTAAAGTGCATTTTAGTGTGTTTTAGCAGTATGTATCAAAAACATAAAAATATATACATTCCTTGGCCTGTAATTTTTAGCTGGATCCTCAGGGGGAAATCCTCAGTACAGAGAAACTTTATAAACAGAAGTGTTCATGAGAATGCTATTTTAATAGCAAAAATCAGAAGCAGTTATAGCATCTGTATGTCAGTTGTTTTTGCCAATTGACATATTAAGTGACAATTAAAATGATTATGAACTTTAACTCATGAGGAAATAGTCTGCAAATAGGTATTTTTAACTACTAGCTTAACCTCTAGTTAGAATATTTGAAGTTTAATTTTTCAAAAAATACTCAGGGTATTAATGTACAGTGAACTTTGGTGAGAATGTCTAGAGGGTTTCACTTAATAGCTATGATTATTGAAGCTTATCCTAAAAGGACTTTTAACTTGGACAGCCTTTTTCTATAACCTTTAAGCCCTTACTGTGTGCCAGGGGTGGGCGTGTGTGCGTGCGTGCACATGCGCTCACTCAGTTGTGCTGACTTCTTTGAGACACCATGGACTGTAGCCCACCAGGCTCATCTGTCCGTGGAATTTTCCAGGCAAAAATACTGGAGTGGGTTGCCATTTCCTTCTCCAGAGGATCTTTCAGACTGAGGGATCTAAATTGCATCTGTGGTGTGCAAGGTACTGGGGAGCATTATATAGAGATGAATCACATTCCTTGCTCTTAAGGGGCCTGCATCCTGTAATAAGGCAGTAGAATGAGTGTAAATAGCCATAATAGATGATAGAAAATGATAAGTGTATAAGAGAGGTAGAAAATATTTTTGGTAAAGACCCAGTGGTCATTCATACCCTGAGAAGAAGGTAAAAGTAAAGTCCAGTTCTTAAAGAGAATATGTAGAGAAGTGGAACCCTGACATCCCAGTTCTCTGCAGTGGATGGCAAAGAAATAAAAAGTTAAAGGAGATTCTGTTACTAGCTTGGTACAAAAGTAGTTGTAGTTTAAAACTGTGAATTTAAAAAATCATTTATTTGGCTGCACCAGGTCTTAGTTGCAGCTTTCAGGATCTTTGATCTTTGTGGGATCTAGTTCCTTGACCAGGGATTGAACCCAGGCCTCCTGCATTGGGAGCAGGGAATCTTAGCTACTGGACCACCAGGGAAGTCCTCGGACTGTGAGGTTTAAATCATTATAACTAAGTTCAAACACATCTTTATTAATCAAAATAGGAACCATTACAATCAATGCATTTTTGCCAACAAGAAATAAGTTTGTTTATTCCTGTAGCATAAAAGTCCATGCTTTGGGATTCAGCAGACTCTTGGGAAGCATTTTCTGCATCCTGCTGGTTGTGGAAGTGTTTTCTCTGCAAAAAGGTGTCAAGGTGCTTGAAGAAGTGGTAGTTGGTTGGCAAGAGATCAGGTGAAGGGGGATGAGGCACAATTCCGTAGCCCAGTTCAGTCAACTTTTGAAGTGTTGGCTGTGTGACCTGCATCATGCATTGTCATGGAGAATTAGGCCCTTTATGTTGACCAATGCCAGCTGCAGATGTTGCCGTTTTCTGTGCATCTCTTTGATTTGTTGAGCATACTTCATTTGTAAATGTTTCGCCAGGATTCAGAAAGCTATAGTGGATCACACCAGCAGCAGACCACAAGACAGTCACCGTGACCGTTTTGGTGCAAGTTTGGCTTTGAGAAGTGCTCTGGAGCTTCTTCTTGGTCCAGCCACTGAGCTGGTTATTACTGGCTGTATCAAATGGCACTTTTTGTCACATGTCACAATCCAATCAAGAAATTGTTCATTGTTTCATAAAACAAGAGGAGACAACATTTCAAATCAATTTTTTTTTTTGATTTGCCATCATCTCATAAGGCACCCACTTAACGAGCCTTTTCACTTTTCCAACTTGATTCAAATGGTAGATGATCATTTCAAATGGTAGATGATCATAGCAGGATTGACTTTGAGTTCTTTGGCAACTTTTTGTATAGATGTAAGAGGATCAGCTTCTATGATTGCTTTCAGTTGGTCATTGTCAACTTATGATGGCTGGCCACTATGCTCATCTTTAAGGCGCTTGTCTCCTTTGCAAAATTTCTTGAACCACCACTGCATTGTATGTTCATTAGCAGTTCCTGGGCCAAATGCGTTGTGAATGTTGCAAGTTGTCTCTCTGCTTTATGACCCAGTGAGCTCAAATTTAAAAATCACTCGAATTTGCTTTTTGTTTAACATCGTTTCCCTAGTTTAAAATAAATATAAAATAAATAGCAAGTAATAAGTCATTAGCAAAAAAGTGTGAAATGCACATTAAAATGGTGTATAACTTCACCACATTTATTTAAGAATGTATTCCGATATCAAACAGCAAAGTTCAACAGTGAAAAAGTGCAGATATTTTTGCACCAACATAGTACAAGCCAGAAGGGAATAGCCAAACTATAAGAGGCCCAGAATGGTCAGGAACCAAAATTAAAGATGATGAGAGCTGTCATAGCCATCGGTTCTTAATAGCTCTCTAGAGTTCTTAACAGAGCTTTATAATTTTGCAGTATTTTAAACATAAAAATATATTAACAAAGTTTCTATGCAGTGTAATATAAATTTTTTTAAATTTCTATGTAATTTTTAAAAATAAACAATTGCATACCTAAAGAATGCAAACTTTAATTTTTGTTTTGTTCTTTTAAGCTCTGGAAAGGATATTCAGTCCAAATTAAATCCCTCATGTTGTACATAAAGGAAGCTGGAATTCAATTATGTCTGATCTTTGAATCATAGGTTACAGAACCAAAACAAGAATCTCAGCCTCTTGACTCACCAGTGCATGTTACCATATTCTTGTCAGGTTGAGATCAATCTCTTTTTTCCGGTTGCTTGCTGGTTATTAAGAGGGATTTGTTGAGGATAGAGACTGCATATCTATCCCTGTATCCCTGGACATAGTAATAACACAGAATAGACAATAACAGTAGACATATGCTGCATGAAAAGGATAGATGGGTAAGTTTGGCTTCTCTCTTAGACCTTGAAGGAAGGCTAGGATTTAGCTTTGTGGAAGTTCTGGTCATTTGGTATACACAGAAGCTGTTAGATTTGTTGAGTTTTGGATACCTAAAGGAAAATAGAAAATCTAGGGGGCTACATTGTAGGAACACTTGAATTCCAAGCTAAAAATTTTGGAATTTATTATCCAGTTAGCTGAAAAGTTTTGAGCAGAGAAGTAACACACACACACACACACACAGGAGACCAGGGGAGGTGGGGAAGAGTTAGGAAGAGAAATTATTTTGACCATTCACTTGAGGTATCATAAAAGCTTGGTTAAAGATGCTAGCTGTGGGCATGGAAATATGGTTATAGATACAGAAAACCATCAGAACTTGGTTACCGATAAAGTGTGTAGTTCAAGGTATACAGTACTCAGAGATGTGACTGAGGACCCAGATGTCATCTTTACCTGTATAGTTTGGAAGGTGGTGGTGTCATTAACACATACAGTAGTTTTAAATTATATATTTGAGGTGCTTATGCCACATCTAGATGGAAATGTTGAATAGGCTATTGGAAATGTGCTGCCAAACTTCAGAAGAGAAGAAGTACATTTAGGAGTCACTTGAGTAGAAAGGATCATTGAAGGCTGAGGGTTAAATGAGATTGCCAGGAAGAGGCAAAAGCCAAAGACACATCTTCAGGAAGTGTTCTACATTTAGAGGGAGATGAGAGAAGAGTCAGAGCAGATTTATTTGATCATAGACAAAGTGAAACCTAAAAATCGTGTAAGGAGAAAGGAGTAGGGAGAGTACTTACAGGAGGGAAACATCTGAATTACAGATTCTTTTAATAAAAAGTTTTACACAGTTTGTATTATAAGCTAAGTCTTATGCTAATAGGTAAAATATGTAAGTTAGTAAAAGGCATGTTTTGCAGAAAACCTCCATGAGTATGTATTATAAACGGAATAGATGTTTAACATTAAATAAGACTGTTTTGCTGAATGTAGAAGTTGAAGAAATCTTTCATTTTTTAAACTTGAATTTGAGAGAATATAGTCAAGTAATCTTTTAATTAAAAGCCTTGAAGTTAAGACAAGAAATTTTTTTTTTGTTTTAACATATATGATAACCTTTTGAATGAATTCTGAATAGTAATGTTTTACCATACTTGAGTATCTGTTTGCCTTCAGCACTTGTTAGAGTATTTCCCCTGCAGTATTTATAAGTATTCTATTAGGGGTAAAAATATCCACCATGTACTGTTGGTTTTCCCTAAGTAACTTTTTTGTTTTTATCTTTCAGGATCTGACTGGCATAGAATCTATGGATCAATGTCGCCATACCTTGGAACAGCATAACTGGAACATAGAGGTATTATAGGATTTATTCTGAGTGTACTTATTTCTTATTCCCTCCTCTGAAAACAGATCTCAAAGACATGTACGTTTCTTTTTTTCCTTTTCACAGCAAAAATCTTCTCTCAATAGTTGTTTTTTTTTTTTTTTTTTATTTTACAGCTCTTTAGTCTTTAAATTACCCACTCCAGTGTTCTTGCCTGGAGAATCCCAGGGACGGAGGAGCCTGGTAGGCTGCCGTCTATGTGGTCGTACAGAGTCAGACATGACTGAAGTGACTTAGCAGCAGCAGCAGCAGTCTTTAAATTTGTGTGAAAGGTGAAGATTATGATCAGAGTTTATAAAATCACAGAAAAGATTGTACCCAAATCCCTCAGTATAGTGTCCCTCCCTCTTTATTTTTTCTTAATGATTCTTTGGGGAAAATACTGTTTTTTATATATTTGATTTGCAGCCAGATACCATAATGTGAGCCTTTTTATTAAATATTTTAAAATTTATTCTTCTGAATTTTGTTTGGTTATGTTACCTGCAGCTCGATTTTTTTTTTCAATATATGGATCTTTTGTTTTATTTGATGATTAATTGGCTAATACTTCAGAATAATCTCAATTAATAATGGTAATAGCAAACACCTTGTCCTCATTATAATGCCTCCAATGTTTTATTATGAAGTGTAATGTTAGTTATTGTTTTGAGATAGAGCTACTAGAATGTAATAAGCTCCATGAGAGCAGAGTGTTTTTGGTTTTTTTGGCTGCTGTATTCCAGCATCTAAAATTGATCCTAGTATATCATAGGCTCTCAAATATCTGTTGACTGTACTTGTCTTGCTTTATTAGTGGATGTTGAGTTTAATCAAGCATGCTTTTGATATCTGTTGAACTTAACTGTTTAATTATGGTATATTATTTGAATAGAGTACTGGATTACAAGTGGTTATTTAGTTATTGAGCGCTATTTTTGAGCACTTTTAGGCTCTGGCACTATGCCAGCAAACAAGACTTAAGTCCCTGTTCTCGTGGAGCTTCAGTTTGTAATAAATGCTGTGAATAAGATAAGTACAGAAAATAGAATAAAGAGGATAAGGAAAGTCATTTTAATAGGGTGGTCAAGTAATGCCTTTCTAAGGAGGTTATATTTGAGCTGACACCTGAATGATGAAAAGGAATGATGAATGTGAAATTTTAAGGGGAATGCATTTTAGGCAGAAGGCATGATGTTGCTCTGTATGATACTTTGGTATTATCTCCTTGTTAGACTTTTATTTCAAGCATATGCTGGCTTTTTAAAATGACTGACTTGATAAAATGGATTGAGAAGCCTAGTTAGCATAGATTCAAAAGAAAGCAATTTAAAACTTGCTTCTGCCTTTTCTGTATTAACTTCTTCATTTTCCTCCCATTATTCATAATTTATTTGTTGCCTGCTTTTTTCTTGATAAGCTTTCTTGAGGATCCTTTTTTCTTCGAGATTTTCAGGATAGGTTTAGAGATTAGCATAGGGTATCCCAAGCACTATGTCATTTTCTCTCTTCTGTGTTTGTTCTATTATTCCCTCTTCTCATGGTTTTTATTATGCTTACTTTCCTTTTTTAAAAATGAGATTTGCTGGAGACTATTTTACTTGTTTTGTTTATTAAAAAAACTCTTGTATTTATCAGTTCTTTTTACTGTTTATAAAACAAAATCTGACATTAATGTATTTTACCATACTTTTGTAGGTTTGTGTTTTTTTTTTAACCATTATGCTTTTTGCAGCTTTGTTAATTTATTTGTACTCTTAAATTTAAGCCTGTGAATTTTGTTCTGAAACTATTATTTTAAATGTTTTATTTTCCTCTTTGGTCCAGGAGTTATTGAGAAACATTTTTTTGTTTGTTTCTATAGCTGTATAGATTTGTATATAATTTTCTTGTTACATAAATGGGATTATGCCATATTTACATTTTTCACTTTCAGTAACTCCTAAAAATAATACATAAAAGTAACTTTCATTTGAAGTTATACAAAAAGATGCTCAATATCTCTTAAAACTATTACAGAATTGCAAATCAGGACTACAGTAAGGTGCCATCACATATAAGTCAGAATGGCCATCATTAAAAATTCTACAAATAACAGATACTAGAGAGGGTGTGGGGAAAACAAATTCTCCTGCCTTGTTGGCGGGAGGCAAGTTGGTGCAGTCACTGCAGAAATCAGTGTGACGGCTCCTTAGGAAGCCACAAGCGGAACCCCCACGCGTTACACAGCCCCTGCCTGGGTGCCCGTAGAGACTGATGTGGAGACGCACACCCACCAGGCTCAGCGCGATTCACCGCAGGAGGCACGGGGACAGCCTGGAGGGATGGAGGAAGAGCGTGCCGTGTGTGTGTGTACAGGGGATACTGCCCAGCCACCAAAAAAGAACAAAGTAACGCCATTTGCAGCAGCATGGATAGAGCCAGGGATTATATCATACTAAGTGAAATAAAACAACAGAATGGTCCCTGTTCATTTCCAAGGCAAGCCAGTCAATACCACAGTAATCCAAGTCTGCCCAATCACTAATCCTGAAGAAGCTGAGGTTGAACGATTCTATGAAGACCTACAAGACCTTCTAGAACTAACACCAAAAAAAGATATCCTTTTCATTATAGGGGACTGGAATGCAAAAGTAGGAAGTCAAGAGATACCTGGAATGACAGGCAAATTTGGCCTTGGAGTAGAAAATGAAAAAATGAAACATCAAAGGCTATCAGAGTTTTACCAAGAGAATGCTGGTCATAGCAAACACCCTCTTAAAACAACCCAAGAGAAGATTCTACACATGGACATCACCAGATGGTCAACACCAAAATCAGATTCATTATATTCTTTTGGTCAACACCAAAATCAGTCAAAAATGGAGAAGCTCTATATAGTCAGCAAAAACAAGATGGGTGCTGACTCTGGCGCAGATTATGAACTCCTTATTGCCAAATTCAGACTTAAATTGAAGAAAGTAAGAAAAACCACTAGACCATTCAGGTATGACCTAAATCAAATCCCTTATGATTACACAGTGGAAGTTACAAATAGATTCAAAGGATTAGATCTGATAGACAGAGTGCCTGAAGAACTATGGACAGACGGTGACGTTGTACAGGAGGCAGTGATCAATACCATCCCCAAGAAAAAGAAAGGCAAAATGGTTGTCTGACGAGGCCTTAAAAATAGCTGAGAAAAGAAGAGAAGCTAAAGGCAAAGGAGAAAAGGAAAGATATACTCATTTGAATGCAGGGTTCCAAAGAATAGCAAGGAAAGATGAGAAAGCCTTCTCAGTGATCAATGCAAAGAAATAGAGGAAAACAACAGAATGAGAAATACTAGAGATCTCTTCAAGAAAATTAGAGCTACCATAGGAACATATCATACAAAGATGGGCTTGATAAAGGACAGAAATGGTATGGACCTAACAGAAGCAGGAGATATTAAGAAGAGCTGGCAAGAATACACAGAACTGTACAAAAATGATCCAGATAAATATGACCCAGATAACCACAATGATGTGATCACTCACCTAGAGCCAGACATCCTGGGATTCAAAGTCAGTGGGCCTTAGGAAGCATCACTATGAACAAAGCTACTGGAGGTGATGGAATTCCAACTAAGCTGTTTGAAATCGTAAAAGATGCTGATGTTAAGGTGCTGCTGTTAATATGCCAGCAAGTTTGGAAGACTCAGCAGTGGCCACAGGACTGGAAAAGGTTAGTTTTCATTCCAGAGCCAAAGAATGTTCAAACTACCACACAGCTGCACTCATCTCACACGTTAGCAAGTAATGTTCAAAATTCTCCAGGCCAGGCTTCAATAGTACATGAACCGTGAACTTCCAGACGTTCAAGCTGGATTTAGAAAAGGCAGAGGAACCAGAGATCAAATTGTCAACATCCATTGGAACATGGAAAAAGCAAGAGAGTTCCAGAAAAACATCTACTTCTGCTTTGTTGACTACATCAAAGCGTTTCACTGTGTGGATCACAACAAACAGTGGAAAATTCTTGAAGAGATGGAAATACCAGACCACCTGACCTTCGCCTTGAGAAACCTGTATGCACGTCAGGAAACAACAGTTAGAACTGGACATGGAACAACGGACTGGTTCCGAATAGGAAAAGAAGTACATCAAGGCTGTATATTATCACACTGCTTATTTAACTTATATACAGAGTACATCATGAGAAACACTGGACTGGAAGAAGCACGGCTGGAATCAAGATTGCTGGGAGTCTAGTAACCTCAGATATACAGATGACACCACCCATATGGCAGAAAATGAAGAACTAAAAAGAGACTCTTGATGAAAGTGAAAGAGGAGAGTGGAAAAAGTGGCTTAAAACTCAACATTCAAAAAACAAGGATCATGGCATCAGACTTTACTTTCATCACCAGACACATCCACAACTGGGCATTGTTTCCACTTTCGCTTAGCCTTTTCGTTCCTTCTGGAGCTATTTCTCTGCTCTTCTCCAGTAGGATATTGAGCGCCTACCGACCTGGGGCAGGTCAGGTGGTCTGGTATTCCCATCTCTTTCAGAATTTTCCAGTTTATTATGATTCACACAGTCAGAGGCTTTGGCATCGTCAATAAAGCAGAAATAGATGTTTTTCTGGAACTCTCTTGCTTTTTCCATGATCCATCGGATGTTGGCAATTTGATCTCTGGTTCCTCTGCCTTTTCTAAAACCAGCTTGAACATCAGGGAGTTCACGGTTCACGTATTGCTGAAGCCTGGCTTGGAGAATTTTGAGCATTACTTTACTAGCATGTGAGATGAGTGCAATTGTGCGGTAGTTTGAGCATTCTTTGGCATTGCCTTTCTTTGGGATTGGAATGAAAAGTGACCTTTTCCAGTCCTGTGGCCACTGCTGAGTTTTCCAAATTTGCTGGCATATTGAGTGCAGCACTTTCACAGCATCATCTTTCAGGATTTGAAACAGCTCCACTGGAATTCCATCACCTCCACTAGCTTTGTTCGTAGTGATGCTTTCTAAGGCCCACTTGACTTCACATTCCAAGATGTCTGGCTTTAGATTAGTGATCACATCATCATGATTATCTGGGTCTTGAAGATCTTTTTGTACTATTCTTCCGTGTATTCCTGCCACCTCTTCTTGATATCTTCTGCTTCTGTTAGGTCCATACCATTTCTGTCCTTTATCGAGCCCATCTTTGCATGAAATGTTCCCTTGGTATCTCTAATTTTCTTGAAGAGATCTCTAGTCTTCCCCATTCTGTTGTTTTCCTCTATTTCTTTGCATTTATCGCTGAAGAAGGCTTTCTTATCTCTTCTTGCTCTTCTTTGGAACTCTGCATTCAGATGCTTACATCTTTCCTTTTCTCCTTTGCTTTTCGCTTCTCTTCTTTTCACAGCTATTTGTAAGGCCTCTCCAGACAGCCATTTTGCTTTTTTGCATTTCTTTTCCATGGGGGTGGTCTTGATCCCTGTCTCCCATACAGTGTCGCAAACCTCATTCCATAGTTCATCAGGCACTCTATCTATCAGATCTAGGCCCTTAAATCTATTTCTCACTTCCACTGTATAATCATAAGGGATTTGATTTAGGTCATACCTGAATGGTCTAGCGGTTTTCTCTACTTTCTTCAGTTTAAGTCTGAATTTGGTAATAAGGAGTTCATGATCTGAGCGTTAGAACTGGACATGGAACAACAGACTGGTTCCAAATAGGAAAAGGAGTACGTCAAGGCTGTATATTGTCACCCTACTTACTTAACTTATATGCAGAGTACATCATGAGAAACGCTGGGCTGGAAGAAGCACAAGCTGGAATCAAGATTGCCGGGAGAAATATCAATAACCTCAGATATGCAGATGACACCACCCTTATGGCAGAAAGTGAAGAGGAGCTAAAGGGCCTCTTGATGAAGGTGAAAGAAGAGAGTGAAAAAGTTGGCTTAAAGCTCAGCATTCAGAAAACAAAGATCATGGCATCCGGTCCCATCACTTCATGGGAAATAGATGGGGAAACAGTTGAAACAGTGTCAGACTTTATTTTGGGGGCTCCAAAATCACTGCAGATGGTGACTGCAGCTATGAAATTAGAAGATGCTTACTCCTTGCAAGAAAAGTTATGACCAACCTAGGTAGTATATTCAAAAGCAGAGACATTATTTTGCTGACTAAGGTCTGTCTAGTCAAGGCTATGGTTTTCCCTGTGGTCACGTGTGGATGTGAGAGTTGGACTGTGAAGAAGGCTGAGCATAGAAGAATTGATGCTTTTGAACTGTGGTGTTGGAGAAGACTCTTGAGAGTCCCTTGGACTGCAAGGAGATCCAACCAGTCCATTCTGAAGGAGATCAACCCTGGGATTTCTTTGGAAGGAATGATGCTAAAGCTGAAACTCCAGTACTTTGGCCACCTCATGCGAAGAGTTGACTCATTGGAAAAGACTCTGATGCTGGGAGGGATTGGGGGCAGGAGGAGAAGGGGTTGATGGAGGATGAGATGGCTGGATGGCATCACTGACTTGATGGATGTGAGTCTGAGTAAACTCCAAGAGATGGTGATGAACAAGGAGGCCTGGCGTGCTGCAATTCATGGGGTCGCAAAGAGTCGGACACAACTGAGCAACTGAACTGAACTGAACCAACCTGGAGAGTTCATCTTTCAGTTTCATATCTTTTTCTTAGTTTAGTATTCATTTTTAAAATAATAAACTCATTGTATGTTAACATAAATGTTTGCATATATTTTTGTCTGGATTAGTAAAAAACAGCTGGATCTTCATATTCCCGTCTGCTTTTAATCTTTTGTGATATATAGTTTAAGTTGAAGTATGTGAAGAACATCTGGCTTCACCCAGGTATGTAATTTTTAAGGGGCAGTATAATTTAGTGACATTAATTTCAGTACATTTACATTGTTGTACAACAATTACCACTATCCATCTTTAAAACTTTTTCATCTTCCCAAACAAACTCTCTACCCACTAAATCAGTTATTTCCCATTACTCTCTCCACCCAGCCTCTGGTAACCACAACTCTACTTTCTGCCACTATAAAATTAGACTATTCTAGATACATCATGTAAGTGGAATCAAACAGTGTTTGTCCTTTGGTATCTGATTTATTTCACTTGGTTATCCATGTCACAATATGTATCAGTTTTTTTATTTTCAAAGAATATTCTTGGTATGAATATAACACAGTATCTTTATCCATTCATCAGTTCATAGATATTTGGATTGTTTGCACTTTGTTTTATTATTAATGTTGCAGTGGATATTGGTGTATAAGTTTTTGTGTGGGACATATGTTTTCATTTCTCTTGGGTATGTATCTAGGATTAGAATTGCTGAATCATGTGATAACTCTAGGACTTCCCAGGTAGCTTAGTGATTAAAAAAAAAAAAAAGAAATCTGCCTTCCAATGCAGGAGACAGAGCAGACTCAGGTTCAATCCCGGGGTCAGGACGATGCCCTGGAGGAGGAAATGGCCACCCGACTCCAATATTCTTGCCTGGAAAATCCCATGAACAGAGGAGCCTGGTGGGCTACAGTCCATGGGGTCTCAAAAGAGTACCTTTTAAAGAACTGCCAGACTGCTTCCAGAGAGGTTACGCTATTTTATACCCCCCAAAATAGTGCACGATGGTTCCAGTTTTCTACATCCTCAACGTGCATGGGTGCCCAGTCACTTAGTTGTGTTCTCTTTTGTGACCCCCCGTGGACTGTAGTCCGCTAGGCTCCTCTGTCCATGGGTTTTTCTTGGCAAAAATACTGCAGTGGGTTGCTGTTTTCCTCCTCCAGGGGATCTTCTGAACCCAGGGATCCAAGCTATGTCTCCTGTATTGGCAGGCAGAGTCATTACCACTGAGTTACCTAGGAAGTCCATACCCTCCCCTACAATTTGTAAAAATCTGTCTCTTATTATATTGTAGTCATTCTAATGGATGTTAAATAGTATCTCGTGATTTTCGTGTGCATATTTCTGATGATTAATGATGTAGTATATTTTTATATGCATTTTGGTCATTTGTTTATCTCCTTTGGGGAAACGCATATTCAAGTCTTTTGCCCATTTTTAAATTGAGTTGTTTGACTTTTAAGTGATAAGTTGTAAGAGTTCTTTATATACTGTAGATACTAGACCCTTAACAGATACATGATTTGTAAATATTTTCTCCCATTTTGTGGGGTTGTCATTTTTCTCTATGATAGTGTCCTTTGGTACATGAAAGTTTTTAACTTGTGATGAAGTCCATTTTATCTGTTTTTTTCTTTTGTTGCCTGTCCTTTTAATATCTTATCTAAGAAACCATTGCCTAATCCAAAATCACAAAGATTTTTTTTTCCAGCTATGTTTTCTTTTAAGGGTTTAATCATTTCAGCTCTTACATTTAGGTCTTTGGTGTATTTTGAGTTAGTTTTTGTATACAGGGTGATTTTAGTAGGTCAGCTTCATTATTTTGCATATGGTATCTAGTTGTCTCAGCCTTATTTGTTGAAAGACTGTTCTTTCCCATTGAATTGTGTCTCAACAGTTTAAAACGTAAAACCTAGAGGCAAAGCTATGAAGGTTAGAGAGCACGCAGTCCTCTGAAAGACCATCCTTACTTCTGTTAGCAACTCCAAGTTCAAGGTGTTCCTAAAATCACATGCAGGTTTGATAATTCACTAAAAGGGCTTACTAAAAACTATTATAAACTCATGGTTGCAGTTTATTATAGGGAAGGGATACAGATTAAAATCGGCTAAAGAAAGAAGCTCTTTGGGCAAAGTCTTGAGTTCCAAATACATGTTACCCTCCTCTCCCAGGTGTTTAACAATAGGCACCAAGTGTTACCCTCCAAGGAGGCTCACCACAGCTTCCGTGTCCAGAGTTTCTCAATGAGGCTTTTTATTACGTAGGCATGATTGATTTGACTAGTTGCCTGTGTAATTGAACTCAGTCTTGTGGTTGACTGATCCTGCATTACTCAAAGTCCCCAGCCTAAATTACATGGTTGGTCTTTCTAGAGTGCTCAGCCCCACCATAAAATCCCATAGCAAAGATACTCTTACCAGGTGTGACATTGATTACCTCCAGAAGCTGAAGGTAGAGATCCGATTTCCCTTTGGGTAAAGCCAAATTTTCTAACTATACTGGGACAAATATCCAGTTTCAGGGGCAGAGTTAGGAAAGGAATGAAGCTTTTTTTTTTTTAATTGAATATCATCTTTGCACCAGGAATTATATTAGAATTTTGTATGGTCGTCTCATTAAATTTTCAGATTAACCCTGAAAAGTATTGTTTATTTATTTTGCATGTGAGAAAACTGAGGCACATAAACTAAGCAACGTTTCTCAGTGCTGGAGCTAGGATTTAGACTTAACTTTCTCTGCTCCAAAGCCAAGCTTTCCCTCAATACCACCCGATCAGGATGGCTCCATTGCACGGTTCTGGGGGCACCGTCTACAGTTTGTGTTCTCTGTGGGTGGTTTTTCTTATGCTTGTAACCCGGCCACCCTAAATAGCGTATACCATCTGAATAAAAGCAGTGAGCTTCCAGACAAGTTCCTTGGGACTCCTCTGTATATGAATTATGGAGCCATCACCACACATTGCCTCCCACCTTAGCAAGTTAAAAAGGGTTCATGAGTGTATACTCCCTGGTGACCTATTTTGACACACCAGCAATAGTTGTCTCTTCTAGGTTGATATGAGCATCACTGAAGTGCTACTGTTTTTTTTTCTTCTCAGGCTGCTGTACAGGACAGATTGAACGAACAAGAGGGTGTACCAAGTGTTTTCAACCCACCACCATCTCGACCCTTGCAAGTTAATACAGCTGACCACAGGATCTACAGCTATGTTGTCTCAAGACCACAACCAAGGGCAAGTTATTTCATAGCTGGAACCTTTCCCTTTTTTATTTTAAAAGTTCTTTTATTTGGTTATGTTGATCTCTGTATGATAGGAGCAAAAGGAATATTGAGACTATAAACCTGTTAGCTTGACCTAGCTCCTTGGTAGATTTATTGGGTTTATCATTTTTTTCTTGATTCCTTAGTGAACCAATGAAAGTAACTTTTTTTTTCCCTGTTTTTTTCCCTGTTTCTGTGCCAGTTACTTGAAGAGTTTTCTGTGCCTTGTTTTGTGTTTATGACACTTTATCTGCATGTATTTATGTGTCTAGAAATGTTTGCTGTGTGTTTAGTAGATCCTGCACTTTTAAATTAAAATGTTTACTGAATTCTTTGCTGTTTCATTTTGCTTAATTTTAAGCTACTTCTAGGGAAATACTTGGAAGTTCTGTGGGAGCCTTGGCCATATCTTTGAAATTAATCTCAGGGCTAGTAGTAGCAAGGAGGTGATTCAGCTGTATTCAGTTGGCATTTAAGAGTGTTTCAGGGTACTTGATATTTTGCTGTTGGGAATCTAGAGATGAATAAAGAGGCATTCTTCACTCTTCAGATTATTCACAGTCAGATTAGGGAAGTCAGGTGTGTATACTCATAGTGAACTCCAGAGAGCTTTTAGAGTTTCTCTTTCTTATTCTTAAGAGTTAACACTCACTTCTTACACTTGAATTTAAAATGTATTCCATCATTCCTTTTGCAGAGTACTTTGTAAAATTTAAAATAGAGTTCCTAAGTAGCTGTTTTAGGGTATTTAACAGTAGAAGAGTACAGCATCTTAGAGGATTGTATGATTCAAGTAGTTTAAAAGAATTTCTGGCGGTCCAGTGCTTAGGATTCTGCACTTGACTGCTGAGGATCCAGGTTCAATCCCTGGTCAGGGAACTAAGATCTCACAAGCTGTGCAGTGCAAGAAGAGAACAACAAAAAAAAGAGTCCTTCTATATGTGCCCAGTGCTACTCCAGTTTGTTTTGGGCTTGGCTGTACTTGAGACCCTAATGTCGACTAATGGAATTCCAGAGCTCTAGAGTTCCCTGGCCATGGACACAAAGAGGATATCAGATTAACATAATATGACATATAATAAATGCTTTGAAAGCTATAGAGCCCTGTGTATTTATTAGTTAATAATAAGAGCAGCAATAATCAATATTGTTAAAATAATTAACACTACTATTGACATTAGCAGCTATTTGGAAATTTGTAATTGTGATTAATATAATTATTCGTCACTTATATACAGAGGTCCAAGGTAGTAATATTGGTTATCTTTCTTGTTATTTCTGTATACTACATTTTAATGTGTTAACTCTAAAAATGAAAGAATGAATATTTATGATTTGGGGAGGAAAACTTGAAATTGAATTTGACAACTAATATAAGTAGCTGCATAAAAAGTGTTCAAGCAGATTTAATATAAAAATTATATTAGTATTAGATGAAATGAGATCCTAAGTAGCTGGTTTTTTAAGAAAGATGAAATTAAAAGAGAACCATATGTGACAGAAGGAGAAATCACATGAAGGACAAAAAAGAATGAAAATCTTATCTAGCAATTAAGGTATTAGGGGTTGGGAGAATGATATCTAACTTTGTTTTTGGAATTTCAGGGGCTGCTTGGATGGGGTTATTACTTGATAATGCTTCCGTTCCGGTTTACCTATTATACAATACTTGATATATTTAGGTACGTACCTTTGTATCCATGTGTTTAGTAGCAACAGGGTAGACTTTAGAGCAGAAACAGATCAGAATAAGGTTTATGCTCTTATAAATTTTGACTTGCCAGTTTATCATCATATTAAATACCTTTCCTAAAGTATTTCATATAGCATGAAAATATTTTCAGTTTTTCAAACATTGCAACAGATGTTAACCATTTTCACAAATGAGTCTGCCTGTATTTATTGTATCCTCCCTATCCCACCATCTTTTCCCCCTACATTCCCCAGTTAGTCTTCACACTGTTTCTGTTCCAGCCTTTGTTACCTTTACTAGCTTCACACTCCTTGTTAACTTTCACCCAAATGTATCTTAGAACTCATAATTCCAACAGATTGACTTGCTCTGAAATGACCCATTTTTCCCCAGATTCCTCCTATAACAGTTTCACTGTTCTAGACACCCCTTCTGTACATTTCCCTTTGTCATGGCAACCCATAGGTTGCTGGCATTATAACCCTTCCACGTGTGTGTACACCCTTGCTTCACACCTTCACTTTTCTTCTCACTTCCTTCTTTTACCGTTTGGAGAGCTCAGCACAAGAAGCTACAAAAAGACTGCAAAACGTCAGGGGACCCAAGGTGCACATCAGACGTAGTGTCTGATCTAGAACTCAGTAATAGATGAATCCACACCTAATCTTTATGGAGAACTAGAATGTTTATGGGCATCCAGGCCAACAAATGTAGCCTTGTATGCATAAAGCGCGACCTGTACCTGCCTCTGAATACAGGCTAATCTTTGCCTTACTCTAGGGAACAGAGCCTGAAGGTATGGACCGACCAGCTTCAGAGATGCATGTAAAAATCTTTAAAATCATTTGCTATCTCTGTTGTTTTGTTTGTTTTAAGCTAATTGTCCTAAATTGTGTTGGCCATTGGACTATACTGTGATGAGAAAGAACAACAACAAAAGATAATTAAAACCTTTATCCATTCATTCATAAAATTTGAAAACTTGGAGTAATAAGATAATCTAAAATACTTGATTTCAGATAAAGTTATCAAAACATTAATCTTAATGATTTCTAATCACTCCTCCACATACACAGCTTCTTTCTTTTGTTTTTAATTTTCTCTGGAATGTTTGTGTCAATGAGTTAAATTTGATTATTCAGGAGAAATTCCAAGTACATTTTGTGTATATGGGAATTTGTTAAGGGATAAAGAATTGGCTTAGTATTAGCTAAGGAGAGTATCATAGTGTAGTTAGCTTTTCTATGCTGAATTAAGTATATGAATATTGTTCACTTCCTTGGGGAAAATATGCATGGCATGTGTTACTAATTTTAATGCAACTGTTATCATCCAAGCAACTTGTTTAATGTTATGTAGCACCTTGACTTATCAAGCCCCTGCTCCTTTGCCTTTTATGGAAACCCAAAGGATAAATAAATGGTACTGTACAAATGTGATAAGATGGCCTCTTCAGAAACAGATCTACCATCTTTAAACTTGGGTAACTGCCAAGTCTTCAACTCTGCCAAGTGTTGTCTAGACCCATTTTATAACTTCCTCTGTGGATGCTGTCAATCGTAAATCACTGAGCAGAATTTACTTGCCCCATTGATGAGCAAGTAAATCATGACTGCAAGTTTGGATTTGAAGTTCTTGTCCATAATCTGAATAGTTTGGGAATGTGGATTCATAATTCAAAATTCCAGGAGAACAGAAAGGAAAGGGAGAGGCAAGTAGAACAACCAGAAAGAGACAGCTCTGTTCTAGAACAGCACTATCTAACAGAACTTTCTGTGATGATAGAAATGTTGTGTATCTTCGCTGTCTGTTATGGAAGCTGTTAGCCACACGTGGCTATTGAGCACTTGAAATATGGCTGTTGTGAGTGATGAACTAAGTTTTTGATTGTATTGAATTAATTTTCTTGGTAATTTAGATAGCCATATGTGGCTCTTGGCTGCTGTTTTAGACAAGAGTCTGAGGGCACAGCCCGACTCATGACCTTTGTGGATATTGTGTCTTCCTTTCCCAGTTCTTTCAGTCCTAAATTTTTCTGCAAAAAGCACTTAATATTTGTTTACGCCAGTGTTGAAATTTATAATCCTAGTAGTTTCCATTCTTCTTAAATAGGCAGTGGCACAACTTGCTGCTTTGTGGCTTTTGAGCCAGACTGTATTCTCAGGTTTGATGGTCCACTCACAAGTGTTTCACCTCCCCTTGCTGCCATGCCTGTGGCTCTGTATAGGAATCTTTACAAACTGGCCCACTCTGTATGCTCTACAGTAAGCCGATTCATGTGATATTTATTCCTTCCTCCCCAGGTTTGCTCTTCGTTTTATACGGCCTGACCCTCGCAGCCGGGTCACTGATCCCGTTGGGGACATTGTTTCATTTATGCACTCTTTTGAAGAGAAATATGGGAGGGCACACCCTGTCTTCTACCTGGGAACGTACAGCCAGGTCAGTGCCACAAACCATATAGATGCCAATTTATTGATATGGTTCTATCCTCAAAGGAAAGCATAGGCCAGCACTGATCATGTCATTCTTTTATTCAAAACCTTTAAATGACTTTTTATAGCTTAAACACACACGTACACAAATAAAAATAAGCCCTTTAGCTGGGCCCTCTTTGATCTAATCCCAACCTCTTTTGAGGTCTTTCCTGCATAACTTGTTTCCGTGTACCATTGGTTCTAGCTAAACAATCCCCTTAACACACTCTGTAACGTCCCACCTCTGTGCCTTTGCTTTTACTTTACTGTTTCCTCTATCTGGAATGCCTTCCTCACGTTTTTGTTAACTGGAATCTTGCCCATCCTTCACCAGCTCGTGTCTCTCCCCTCTTGTACCTTTCTTGATTGCTGCACTCTACCCTGCCTACTTATAGACTAAAATAGTCTTGTATTTTCATAGTGGTTTTTTTTTAAATCTTACAGCAATTTCACAGTCTTCCTTATTTTATAGTTGTTTGTGTTCATGTCTTATCTCCTATACAGACTGTAAGCTCCTTGTAGGCAAAGCCTAAATCTTCTTGGATCCCCCACAGAACTGAATAAGGCCATAGACCATAGACTCAAGGCAGCACATCTCATTTAACCCAAGCAACACCACCTTTGACTGTTGTTATCTCTCAGGAGGGTGAAGATTAGTAGGAGTTCTGTGGGTACTGGGCATACCCCTACTTCACCAGAAACAAATGCAGAAGTAGCGTGGTGGGCATGTAGAGTGGTTCTGTTCTGCAGCCTCCAGGATTCCTGAATCTATCTGGAAAAGGAGAAAAATTCTGACTCTTGCTTCCTGTGTGATTCTCCCACATCTGTTTTTCTCACTGGCTGCTCCCACCCCACTCAGTAAGCGTTAAGCACCTACTATATGCCACACGTTGTGCTCAATGCTAGAGATACATTTGTGAATGAGATGAGTCCTCTCATACACCCTCTTTGCTGTGATCCTGAGGGTAGACCACTATTGGTCATTCAGGAAATCTTAATTGAATTGTAATGTGTCCAGGAGTCTACAAATGGAAAAGCACACACAGGAATCTGGGACACTTGCCTTGTTTTTCAAGATCTTTTAAAACTCATGCTCTTTAAAATGCCCTTGGGTCCCTCATTTTCTCATCCCTGTTTGGCATGTGACCAGGGATCCAGCTTATCTTCACAGTATTTATTATGCTGTAGCTGCTGCTAAGTCACTTCAGTTGTGTCTGATTTTGTGCGACTCCATAGACAGCAGCCCACCAGGCTCCCCCGTCCCTGGGATTCTCCAGGCAAGAACACTGGAGTGGGTTGCCATTTCCTTCTCCAATGCATGAAAGTGAAAAGTGAAAGGAAAGTCGCTGAGTCGTGTCCGACTCTCAGTGACCCCATGGACTGCAGCCCACCAGGCTCCTCCGTCCATGGGATTTTCCAGGCAAGAGTACCGGAGTAGGGTGCCATTGCCTTCTCTTTTATGCTGTAGCTATAAAGTGGCAAAATTCTCCTCTCCTTTTTCAGGTCAGATGCTCCCGTTTTTATCTTCCTTTAGACTGTGGGAACAGCTGACTTTTCTGTGATTACATGGGGCTTTTTTCTGTCAGGGTGCTTATTCTTTATTCTCACTTGCCTAATACAGTTTAAATCCTAACAAAACTAAAAACTTTCATTGAAGCTTATTAGCATATGGACTTTCTATTGGGAGAGGAATGCCAGGGATGTGAAGATAGAAGCCTAGGAGTTTGCTGCTTTTCTTGCTTACCTTCTTTCCTTATTTCTTCTTTTGTTCCTAAATACATAGCTGTATCCATTAGGATCCTTATGCTCATTAAAAGTTTGAGGCATAGTTATCATCATAATTAGTGATCTTCTGTTTCTCATAGGCACTTAATGATGCCAAACGGAGCTTCAGCTTTCTTTTGGTTTATCTTCATGGAGATGATCACCAGGACTCTGATGAATTCTGTCGGTAAGTGGATTGTTTTTTTCCTCCCTCTTTTCTGATCTTATCTGCTGATAATTGTGGAAAGCAAGTTCCTCTTATGTCATTTTCATCCCTCTCCACAGCAACACACTCTGTGCACCTGAAGTTATTTCACTAATAAACACTAGGATGCTCTTCTGGGCATGCTCCACAAACAAACCTGAGGGATACAGAGGTAAGTTGTGTTGTTTTTTTTTCTCATTGAAATCGTTGGATAATCTGGACAGACATGCCATTTATCGCATGACTATTCTGTGGTCAGAAGAGATGGGGGTTGTATTACCTCCACTGTATAGTTTAGGTGTTTAAGCTGCTGGCCCAGGATCATACAGTTAGCAAGTTTTGGAGCACGCTCAGGTCTGTCAGACTCTAGCCTACTTATTACAGTTAACCATTGCCAGAACCTGTTTTGTTTTTTAAAATAGCCAGTCCTGGCCAGCAACTTGCCTTTAATCTTAGTGGGCTTTTTACCAAAGAGTTTATTCTTGTCATTAGCAATTTTACCAGAGCTTCTTGCACAGTGAGATAGTTGTTTGAGTATGTTGAGTGCCGATAGGGATTCAGAAAGCTCAGATCTTTACTGGCTGTAACTAACTCTTGCTGCTGCTGCTGCTAAGTCACTTCAGTCGTGTCTGACTCTGTGCGACGTAGATGGCAACCCACCAGGCTCCCCCATCCCTGGGATTCTCCAGGTAAGAACACTGGAGTGGGTTGCCATTTCCTTCTCCAATGCATGAAAGTGAAAAGTCAAAGTGAAGTCGCTCAGTCATGTCTGACTCTTAGCGACTCCATGGACTGCAGCCCACCAGGCCTCTCCATCCATGGGATTTTCCAGGCAAGATTACTGGAGTGGGGTGCCATTGCCTTCTCCGAACTAACTTTTAACTGGAGGTAAATATCTTTAGAAGTCAGTGTAAGATATACTAGCTTCCTGGTAGCACAGTCGGTAAAGCATATGCCTGAACTGCAGGAGACCCAGGTTTGATCCCTGAGTCGGGAAGATCCCCTGGATAAGGAAATGGCAACCCACTCCAGTGTTCTTGCCTGGAGAATCCCATGGACAGAGGAGCTTGGCAGGCTACAGTCCATGAGGTCACAAGAGCTGGACATAACTTAGCAACTAAACCACTATAAGATATAAAGGCACCTAGTGAAGGAAAACAGTTTACTTTGCAGCTACTTCTGTTCAGCAACTTTTGAGTCTATATTGGCATACAGGTTCTGTGCTCAATCCTGAGAACCAAAGATGAAGTAGGTGGTTTGTCTGCATCCTGGAACCCGAATTGTTGCTCCTAATTGGTTTTTAAACAGCTGATAAGTCCTTGTATATTTAACATTCTAATATGGCTCTGGAGATGAGCAGTGATAGAAGGAGACTAAGGATATTTTTATAGAAGCTTAAAATCTCTTCTTTTCAAATCATAAAGGTAAAACTGTTACGGTACAGTCTTGGTTATTTGGTGGACCAACTTTCTAATAGAAAAGCTAGCCCTTTTTTTAATTGGGTAGCATGTATGGGACATAGGAAAGGGGGATAAGAAAGGGATTGGATAAAAGGAACAAAAGATAGGGAAGATGATGGTTGAGATCATCACTAGTAACAGAAAACTGGAGAGTTGCAGCCTTGGCCTCTTAAGGCTTGACCCCAACCAGCACAAAGGAAGATTATTATAATAAGCAGTAGCCAGAGTCCTTGTATATCCTTTTTGCTCTGTCAAATAGACATTGTCCTTGAACTCTACAGCCTGCTCTAGCATCATCATGACAACCACACCCCACCAGAAAAGCCTGTCCTCTAATCAGACTAGTTGGACATAGGAACATGAATATATAACAGCAACAACAAAAAGATTGAGAAAGTAGGAGAGGAAAAAAGATAGGGAATAAATGATACCTTCACTGTTTCCCAGTTGAGACTAAAGCAGTTATCTCTTGCTTGTGTGAACTCTAAGATAATTAATCTGTTTTATCCCTAAGTCCTGCCCTTGATTTTTGGATCTTTTTCTGTCAGTCTCGCAGGCTTTAAGAGAAAATACCTATCCATTCCTGGCCATGATTATGTTGAAGGATCGGAGGATGACTGTGGTAGGACGTCTAGAAGGCCTCATTCAGCCTGATGACCTCATTAACCAGCTGACATTTATCATGGACGCAAATCAGACTTACCTGGTGTCCGAACGCCTAGAGAGGTACAGGGGAGTTCCTCTCTGGAACTGAGAGACCAGCTGCAGACATGGGTGCCTTACCTGGGGCTTCACAAATCCTGACTTCTTCTCTATGTTCAGCAACTTCAAACACCTTCTCCATTTAATGTTAAAATATTCATATGGAGATGTCATTCAAAATAAAGACTCTGTGCTCAGGATTATAAATCATGTCATTTAAAATAGCTGAGCATGATATAAAAACTTAAATATAAAAACTGAGGAATGGTTATAACTCCCCCCATCGTACAAGTAATATACAGGAATTAATGTAGAAAATTCAGGAAACACAGAAAGGCACAAAGAAGAAATTTTAAATAATTCATCCCTACCACTACTCTAACATTCTGGGATATTTTCTTTTAATTTTACAGACACAGACACACAACACTCTACATACATACCCAATTTTTCAGAGAGAAAAGAAATGTACCAAAATGTTAGTGTTTCCTTTTTGATTAGTAGAACTCTGAATAAGGTATTTTTGTATTTTTCAAATCTGCTAAAATATCTGTATGGTTTTTTGGTTTTATAAAAGCAACATATACAAAAATGCAGTTACCCAAGAAGGTATTTACCTATAAAATATGATATTGATGATCATTTGATGGCAATAATACTGAGTTACTTCTGTTAGAATTGAGGGGAAAGGATAGTTTTACATGAAAATTAAAAAGAGATGGAAAAGCTCGCCATTTCTTTTTCTGCCAAATTAAGAAACAGTGCATTTACATTCTGCATACTTTCTTTGTACTCTCTTGTGATAGTGTGAAATAGTCATCTGCCGAGATTGTCAACCTTTTTAACCCCTAAAAATTTCAGTATAAGGAAACACCGGGCTTTGTGAGATTTATCTTTTCCTTTTGTGCTTTTGATCTGTCCACAGGGAAGAACGAAACCAGACCCAGGTGCTGAGACAGCAACAGGATGAGGCCTACTTGGCCTCTCTCAGAGCTGACCAGGAAAAAGAGAGAAAGAAGCGAGAGGAGCGAGAACGGAAGAGGCGGAAGGAGGAAGAGGTGCAACAGCAGAAGCTGGCAGAAGAGAGGCGGCGGCGGGTGAGGAGCCTGTCTCTGCTTCTGGTGACTCCCAGACTGGTCTTCTCTTACGTGTGAAAGGAAAAAACTAGATGATAGGATTGTGGATGATTTAAATTCTCCGTGCCATTTTAATGTTTACTACATTTTTCACAAAAAGTATTTTTAAAAGTTTATTAAAACAAATATGAGAGTAAGTATAAAGGTTATGTAAAACAACTCTGTTCCATGAAAAGGAAGCATAAACAGATAGTAAACAGTTCAATATGCTAATTCACAGCAGTAGTGTTTAAACATTCAAGTACCAGTGTTAGCTCATCTGACATTTAATTCGTGATCTTGTTTCATCATTGCATATTGCTGCTTGATTATAGCCAGTGCCTTTTAGTCCTTCCCTTTTTCTAACAGTTGCATACCTTAACATAGTCAATAAATAATACATGTGATACAGTGGTATGTAATCAAATAAATATAATTTAAAGTAAGGTGTTTCTGACTCTTGCCAAGAAGTTTTTTTCCTGATACTCTCCAGTAAACCTATGATATGATTGTATTTCTTGTTTCCTTGTTCCCTAGTTGAAACCATAGCCTCACCTTTTCTTTGTGTCTCTACAGAATTTACAAGAGGAGAAGGAAAGGAAGTTGGAGTGTCTGCCCCGGAGCCTTCCCCTGATGACCCTGAAAGTGTCAAAATCATTTTCAAATTACCCAATGATTCTCGAGTAGAGAGACGATTCCACTTTTCACAGTCTCTAACAGTAAGGACTGCCTCAATTGTGTGAAGTGTTAATGTCTGGGCTATAGATCTGAAAGCTTTTAAGGACTCTCAAAAATGTTCTTGGTTTATCTGCTGCTCTAATGAACAGAGGAGGAAGGGGGTGGAACAGAGAGTGAAGAGGGCACTGAATTATTGTAGGTTCCTTCAGGTCTAGCTGCCAACACAGAGCAGTTAAGATTTCATTATGTCATGTTTGAGCTCTGCCAAGAAGAAAAGATACCTTACTAAGAAGTACCACAGAGGACTCGGATGTTGGAGGTGGGAGGCTCTCCTTTGCTGCTTGGCTTTCATTGGCTTCAGAATCCCATCAGCACCCCTTGCTGTGTAGAAAAGGCTCTACCCCCATGGCGCTAGAAGGACTGGAATTACACAACTGGGTATAAGTGCATGTGCAGTTTTCATGCAGTTGTCACTCTTTCTTTCTTCTCAGGTTAACCCATAAGCCCCACGTAGTAGGGCTACATTGTATAGCTGGTGTCCATAGGTAAATAGTATTTGTCATTCCATAGGGATGTAGTTAAAAGCACAGACAGAGTCTTACAGAATGAGGAGCAAATTCTCATTGTTCTGTTGTTAATAAATGTCTCTCTTTGGTCAGTTTATGTAATCTCTACGCCTCAGTTTCTTCATCTGTAAAATTAGTATAATGGTCACTCTGCAGTAGGATAAATAGAATTAAGTTTGTATGTTACTCAACGTTGTGCCTGGCTCATAGTAAACATTCAAGTGCTATTTTTGATATTTGTTATCAGAAGGAATTATATTTAGTGTTTGTATGTTGCCTTTATGTTTATATTGTGTTCGCATGTTGCCTTTCCAAATTTACAACCATACTAGATTCTGCCATTTCCCTGATCACTTGAAATAATCAGGAGAAAACTGCATAATTGGACTTCCGTGGAGGCTCAGTGGTAAAGAATCCACCTGCTAATGTAGGAGACTTGGGTTCAATCTCTAGGTCAGAAAGATCCCTTGGAGCAGGAAATGGCAACACACCCCAGTATTCTTCTTGGGGAATCCCGTGGACAGAGGAGCCTGATGGGCTACAGTCCATGGGGTCAAAAAAGAGTCAGACATGACTTAGTGACTAAACAACACAAACTGCATAATAGAAATGTGGCTGCTCTGTGGTTAGGTGAGGCTGGGTGGCACATTGATTACTTTTTCCTATTTAATTGGAGAACATTGAGCAAGTTACAGAATCTCTTAGAGGGCCTCAGATATATCGCATATGTAAAATGGAAATATAACTTGCCCTCTGATAACATTAAACTGAAGGTATTTTAGGCCTTGTGCTGGGTACCCTGTGAGTTATGCAGGTGAGTAAAGTGTGGTTCTGAAATTCACAGAGCTTACTAACTACTAAGAATGTTAAGATGATGCAAAGAGCTAATTCACAGTAAAACATTTTGAGGCATCCTGGTGAAATAAACAGCTTCTCCATTTTATTTATCTCTCATTTATACACTGATTTATATGGAGGAAAGTACTCTTCATCCCTAACTTTGGATATTTTATTTGGGAATAACATGAATGAGCCTCACAGAGGACCTGTTCTGTTGTAGATGGTTACTATATGTTCATTCCCTTCCCTTGATGTGTCTCCTAACTGCTGTTTTGTGTGTAGGTTTTAGCTTGCAACCATCTTGACTAACCGTTTCCCTGTAGTATGCCCAAGCTCTTCTGGAGCTTTTACTCCCCCAAACTCTCATTATATATATAGAAAAGCCCAAACAAAATTTCTTCTCCTCAGAGTTTTAGAGGAAAATCTATTAGAATTGGGGAGTAGAATAGACTTTTAGTCAAAGGGTAACCAACCCATTTGTTTTGTTAATAAATATTTAATCCTTGTAAGCCTTTAAAAAGATTCACACTAAAAGTTATTTCAAAAAATAAAAACTAAGATGGAGAAATGAGGACAGGGCTCAGAGATAGGAAAGAAGTGTGATGAGAGGTATATAGTGGCACTGTTGGCTTTTCATTTAACATTCATAGTGTTACAGCAAGTAGCTGAAGAATGAGTTGCAGTTTCTTAGTGCCCTTACAGACTGTGATCTTCCTGTGAGGTCTACCCTTTATACATACTCTGGATGAGTGAATGTTACATGAAATGCACTGTTTACGCATGATGCTCAACTCTTGACAGTGATTAAATGCTAGGATTGAAAAAAGGGTGAAATGTACAAAAGTCTCCAGCTTCTGTGAGTGGGCAGAAAAGTGGCACCTGACTTTCTTCTAAATAAATGCATATAAGAGAGAATCCAAATTAAACCCAGCCCAGAACTCATTTTTCTATCCATTACGAACCAAAAAGTGACCTCTAGAGTGATTTTATGTGTTTCTTGATGGTTAGGGCATTGCCAGTGATAAAGAATGCCAGTGTTGTATTAGTGTTGAGTATTATCAAGCAGTGATTGAAAAAGGAGCAAGATATTTTGCCCTTTTGTAAAACCCTTACTGAGTTCATACCAAGAATACTTGGTGCAAGTCTAACTGATGCATCTCAAGAAAAGAAAAGGAGAATGAATGTTAATGGAAATGGCAAAGACAAAGGGAACTGAAAATTATTAGGGTTGATGGACCAAAATATGAGAAGTTTGTAAAATCATGAATGGATTGGGTAAGAGGAAAATGAACTTTAAATGGATTTGTAGCTATAGCCCCTTAAAAATTCTAAAGAGGTAAGTTTAAGTTAAGATAAACACAGGAAGGACAGCTTCACCAAAAGGGAATACACTTATATGAGAGGTGGAATAAAAGGAAATAGAAATAAATTCCCTCAAAAAGTAAGGGTAACTTGAATAGTGTGTTCCTGATCTTTGTGAAGGACCTGAACGCAGTGTCCTTCATAGCACATCCCTTAGAGTCTTGTTAGAAATGGAATATTTGGGGCTTCCCTGGTCTTCCAGTGCATGGGACATATGTTCAATCCCTGGTCTCAGACGATCCCACACACCAAGGAGCAACTCAGCCTCCGCACCACAACTGCTGAGCCCACACGCACTGCAGTGAAAAGGTCCTGTGCCACAGTGAAGATCCACATGCCACCCCTGAGACTTGACACTGCCGAATAAATACTTGTTCAAAACAACAAAGAAGGGGACTTACCTGGTGGTCCAGTGGTTAAGATTTCATGCTCCCAACACAGGGGTCCTCGGTTCCATCCCTGGTCCGGGGAGCTAGATGCTGCAACGGAAAGTTTGCATGTCTCAACTAAGAGGTCACGTTCCACAGCTAAGGATTCCACGTGCCACAACTAAGACCCAGCGCAGCCAAATAAATGTTTTTAAAAAGAAATGGAATATGAGATGAAGAGGACCATAGATCAGCCAGGGTGTGTATTCCTAATAGGTGGAGTTAAGAGAGAGGGGAAAGTAAGAATTCATCTGTATCTTGTTTAGAGCCAAACTAGAGTTAAGAGGGCTTTCTCAGAGGAGAGGTCCACATGGAGGGTGCTGGTCCCGATCTTGATCAAGTTAAGGAGGTATCCACTTATGCAGACAACCAGTGCAGAGAAGTCAGAGCCCAGGTGGCCTGGGAATGGAGTAGATACTAAAGCCAGAACCAGGTAAGGAGGGTGTACATTTGGAAAGAGGAATTAACTCCTAGCATTCAGCATATATAGAGGGAGATAAAGATACAGATGTATATATGTATGTACACATTGCCTAGCTTTCTCCACAGAGAGTACCTAGGAACATCAGCACCCCAGTAGCAGTGGTACCTGGATCATGGTTTTTATTTATTTTCTTATTTTTTTCTTTCTTTAGCTACATCATGCAGCATGTAAGGTCTTAGTTCCCTGAGCAGGGATTGAACCTGTGCTGCTTGCAATGGAAACATGGAATCCTAACCACTGGTCCACCAAGAAATTCCCTAGATCATGGTTTTTAAATGCCATTGTCCAATAGGAAGAACCAGGGAATGTCCCTGGTGGTCTAGAGGTAAAGAATCCACCTGCCAATGCAGGGGATGTGGGTTCAATCCCTGGTCCAGGAAGATACCACATGCTGCAGAGCAACTAAGCCCATGTGTTGTGCCATAACTACTGAGCCTGAGTACTGCAGCTACCAAAGCCCATGGGCCTGTGCTCCACAGCAAGAGAAGCCACTGCAGTGAGAAGCCTGTTGTGCCCTCCAAGGAAGAGTAGCCTCCATTAGCCACAATAAGAGAAAGCCTGCATGCAGCAATGAAGACCCAGTGCAACCAGAAGTTAAAAATTTTTTTTAAAGAATAATCAGGGCCCCTTGGAGAAATGGCTGATTGCAGGGCTGGAATGGAAAATACAAGATTCGCCTGTAATACCTTGTGCCACAAAGCAAGGAATTATTCAGAGAACATGGGAGACATGTCAGAAATAACACAGAAGCCAGCTTCATTGGGCTTCTCAGACTCCATCAGAAACAGTTTGAACATTAAAACATATTGAATAAAATAGGAAAGCATGGCTCTATGTTAACAAATTGAAGAAAGTTTGAGGAGCAGAATGTTTCTGGAGTTTCAAAGTACTTCCCCACAAAATATTCCTTAGTTACAATGGAGAAAAGACTAAGAGGGAAGAGGCCTGGCAGGTCCTACCTTAATCAAGTGATCATAGTGGACATCATAGGTAATAGAGCAAATTGAAGTTATACTCCACCTGAATAGGATACATTGAGTAGATCACATCATCATCTCTGTAATATTCCTGCCAAAGATGCATAACTGGAATTAATTGTGAATAAACTTCAGATGAATAGGCAAAATAACTGACTGGAAACCTTTAGTAGTGTCAGGGTTATGAAAGTTAAGGAAATCCTGAAAACCTTTTCCAGGCTAAAGGAACAGACTTAGGAGATGTGACAGCTACTAAATGCAACACACAATTCTAAACTGGATGCTTTTGCTCTAAAAGGCAACTGTCAGTAGTTGAATGGGGCCTGAATGAAAATTAAATGTATATTTTTATAGTAATAGTTAAGTTTCCTGATTTTGCAGGTTTTGTATTATGAAGGTAATTGCCCTGTTTGTAAAATATACACAAGTATTCTGGGATGATGGGACATTCAGTTGGTAGCTCACTTTCAGTGGGTTCAAAGAAAAAATTCTATACCTATGTTTTCAACTTTTCTCTAACTCTTGACTATTCCTAAGTAAAAAATGTTCAGGGCTTCCCTGGTGGCTCAGTGGTAAAGAACCCACCTGCCAGCTGAAGAGATGTGGGTTCAATCCCTGGGTCAGAAAGAGCCCTGGAGAAAGGAAGTGGCAATCCACTCCAGTATTCTTGTATTCTTGTCTGGGAAATACCATGCACAGAGGAGCCTGGCGGGTTACAGTCCATGGGGTCGCACCAGCTAGGACTTAACCAACTCAACAACAGCAAGCTTTGTTGTTTATATCAGACCAGTTTTCAGAGAAAGAGATGTATCAATTCATAGCAGGACTGGGTAACAAATCTCTTTACAAAGCTTCCCTGCATGTTTGCTCTGTGAAATGGATGGATTTTGACATGAAATTTCACTGTAATGCAGTAATTTTGTATCTCCAAGTCATCCTGGAGAGAGCTGGGGTGTATTTGATTTCATAGTGGTGTGTGTGTGTGTCTTTCCTCACTGCCCTTTTCTCTCGTGACCTCTGCAGGTAATCCACGACTTCTTATTCTCCTTGAAAGAAAGCCCTGAAAAGTTTCAGATTGAAGCCAATTTTCCCCGAAGGGTGCTGCCCTGCCTCCCTTCAGAGGAGTGGCCCAATCCCCCAACGCTGCAGGAGGCCGGACTCAGCCACACAGAAGTTCTCTTTGTTCAGGACCTAACAGACGAATGACACTTTTTCTTCCTCTTCTCTCCCACCCCAATCCCCAAAAGAAATGGAAAAAACAAAAACAAAAAAGAGAGATTGATATTATTATTATTATTATTATACAATATTTTTTTTAAGACTGCTGCATCCTAAGGAAGGATCAGAAACCATGCTGCCTGCAAGAGTCACCACCTGTGTGCGCACGCGAGGTTAGCAATGAACGTTCCCGCTGGCAAGCCCACCCTTCCCCTACTCCCTCTGCACCATACACCTTCCAATGCAAGGAGACTCTTCACCTCCAACCCAGCCATTGTCCCAACTGGGGAAGGGGACATTCCCACTAGATCTCATGCATTCTTGCTTTTATGGAAAATAAAAGTGAAAACCTTCATCAAACAGCTACTGCAGCATCTCCTGAGGACTCGCTTCTCCCACCTCCAGAGAAGAGAGGGGAGAGAAGGCACAGAGCAGAGAGATGTTCCTCAACTTCCTACAATTTATGAATAATTTTAATTTTTTTTTCTGTTGCTTTGTAATGACCAAAGGAATGAGGCTGACACAGATGTATTTGTTTTCCTTAACATTATTTGATAAGGAGCCAGTTTTTAAACCCATGAATTCTTGCCCTGGACTCCTTAGCCCACAAGAGTGTAATAAAGGTGCCCTGGGCTGGTTTATGCTTATTTCTGCCATTGGCCCTCTCACGTTCCCAGAGAGGTTATTCTTTTGGTCCAACTCTTGCTGTCCTTTGTTGCCACCTGTGCACCCCACTTGGGGCAATGGGAGGAAGTCCAGGTTTGTACCCCTGCAAAGGTTGTGTATGTACCAATACACCCATATATGTGGTATGAACTACATGTAGATTTACCTATACATAAAACTGCAGCTTTTCCTTGGAATCTGGATCAGTGGTCATTATGGGGTCTGAACCAAAGGATGGCAGTTCATTCCTGTTCTGACATGTGCATGCTCTCTGCCCAGCCCTGAGCCTTCCTGAATTGCCAAGCTTGGTGCCTTTCCAAAGGACTAATAGGGCCTGTGATGCAACCAACAGAACCGTGTGAGAGGACATTGCCTGTCTCCTTAGGATGTGGCAGTGGTGGTGGTTTAAGGATTGAAAGGACCAGAGGCCTGAAGGAAGCCAAGACAGAACTCAGCCTGTGTAAATTGTTGGAAGGCACAGTTCAGTTTTTGATGTAGCCGCCTGCTGTGGAGACAAGTTTTTATCCTCTCTCTTGCTGTTGAAGTAGGGGTTTTAGCCTCTGGATGTCTTGTCTGTGGTTGAGTTTATTATGGTAGTGGGTACGTGGGTCAGGCCATGTGTTAGCATGAGCTCACAAGTATTCCAAGGTGTTCTGTGGTAGACGGGTGTAGACTCAACACTGCAGCCTGCTGAAGTGACCACAGTGCCCTAGCACGTGGTGAGGCCAGGGCCGCACACCAAGGCCAAGCACAAGTTGCTGGATTGGCAGTTTCCAGAGGCTTTCTCCTGCTTAGCTGAACCTGAGGGCATCCTTTTAGGTTGCACTGACATGGCTGCTATTCTCTGCTGCCCTCAGTGATTAGGGTAAACACCAAGAGCTGGGGGAGCCCCGTAGGTGTCACCTGAGGACCTGGAGAGTTCTGCAGTGGCCTTGGCACGAGTGTCGACAGCACAGTCTGCAGGAAACTGTAACCCTGCTCCTGCTTCTGCCATCCTTCCACTTTGTTTCCTGCCATCCCATGACCAGATGAGTGGGAGATTGCTGGCTGTTGCCATAAAATGTTATTTGAAGTGAATTCCAGGATAAACCGTGTTCTCCAGGCCACCTTATGTGAGAAGTTTGCTTCCTGCTGACAAGCACGCAAAGAAATTTTTTCAGTTAACTCAGAACCAACCTGCCTGCCTAGAATTTGCATTTCCTTGGCAAGACCTTTGCCAGGCTGGATGTACCAAGTATCTTGCCCACACCTCTGGGAAGTTGTACTTTTTTTTGCTTAACAATTGAATCTGCATCTTACTCTACAATGTGCACTTTATGCCTCTTGCCTTTTGCTAACCTGTCCGGTGAAGGAGGTCCAATGCCAGAGTATTAAAGTCTGTTTGTGTCAATTTGCTTTGTTTTGTTTTTGTCCTTTTTTTTTTTAGTGCTGCTTTACTCAGAGCAGTTCCTGTCTTCTTGCTGATCTAGACCTGCCACTCATCCCACTCCTTTCCTCCATGAAAGATGCACATTTTGTCAGTGCTGGTACAATCTGTATGTTATTCCCAAGGACTTCTGGGAACTTGATGGGACCTTCAAGCGAGAAAACAGAGAAGCTGGTGATCCACAAGCATTTGCTCTTGTTTCCAAATCACCTGATTATTTCAGCTGTTTTCCAATGCCAAGACATCAGCTAAACAAAAACACTTGTTTCGAGTTTTTTTCTGCACTCCCAAGACTGAAGTTGTAGATTCAACTGAATTTCCATAGGAAGTGACCAAGCAAAGATCCCAGTTGGAGTCAGTTGAATTTCTGCAGCCTCAGTTTTTCTTCAACGCCTGCAGAATTTTCTGCAGCAAATACTTCTTTCTCCTTGCTTTCACTATAACATTTGGATAAAAAATTCCCAATGGAGAATACTTCTTTAAAAAAGAAAAACAGACTATAAACAAGCTAAAAGAACCTAGACTCTTCAATTGAACAGTCAGGAAAGTTGCAGATGGTGCCAAGGCCAAGGAAAAAGTTACGAGAAATGACTGTGGGAAGGAGTGATAACCCCCAGAACGCAAAGTCAGGGGAGTATTAATCTGGTGCTTGAACAAGGAGCTCCACTTTAGAACTGGGTTTTGTTTTTTGTTTTTTAAAGGACTTGCGAGAGACGCAGCAACAAGAAATCCATCCACAAAGGATGCAGTGCCCCAACTTGTACTGCACCTGAATAAGTTACGTGATAATTTACTGAGGAAATCTAGTGTACTTTAAATTTTTTTTTATAAAAGTTTACATTGTATTGTAGGTTAACATTAAATGTTTTATAACAAAATTTTCATACCAAGTTGTGGGTCTTTCTGTCTGGGGAGATGTGGTTCTCTCTGAAGGCAAGGTTGGAAAACATCAGGGAAGGGAATATTACCAAGAAGTAAGAGAGAGTCAAAAGAAGCAGGGAGTTAAAAGACCTATGATATGTTCCTGTGAAAATGGCAGCTCAGGCAGTGAATAGAAAGCTAGCAGATCTGTGTTCAGATTGTGGTCTGTCATTTGTCAGTCTTGTTAACCTCTGTCTCAGGTCCCATGAGCTTTAGTTTTTACCCAAATGTAAATGAAGTTAATACCATCTGCCTCAGGATGGGCTTGCAGATGAAATCAAATAAATGGAGGGGGAAAAAAAAACAAAAATTTTATATATATGAAGCACCTGACACAGGTGTCGTTTGTTCCCCTTTCTCTGAGGAAGTGTATTTTGAAGGTATATTTTCTGGCATTAATAATGATCAGATTCTTAAGGAATGTCATTTCTCCTGCCTGTACAGACCTGTGTTCTTGCAAATGAGTGGCTAGAGTAGAGTCACTTTGGATCTAACAGATTCTTGACTTTTAGAACTACCCTCCTAGTCTATTTTTGCTCTTATTTTTATTTCTGAGGAAATTTAAGCCTCAGTTCTTTGCCTCTTTCCTACTATCTGTCCTGGGCAAAAACTCATTTCTATAAGTTTTTGTCACCAGCATTGTCTGCCCTGTTGCTTACCCAAAGATACATATGTATTTTTTAACCCACATCTTAAGTGCAAACTAGAATGTCTTCTCAGTCTAGTAAGTCTGCAATAATAGTTAATTCACCTTAGGTCAGAATCCCCTAAAAGTGAAAACTTTACAGTTGACTGTTCTCAAGATTTGCTTGATTGCTGACATACAAGATTTGTTTCATCTATTAATAGTCAAGGAAGATGTAGACTCTGATGTCAGGTACATCTGGTCACAAATCCTGGCTGTGGCTGTGATGTTGGCCAGCTAACCTCAACTCCCTAGGCTTCAGTGTCATCTGTAAGATAGGTCCAGATGTAGCACTTCGATGAAGATTCAGTAAACTGCTGCTGCAGAGTGTCTAGCACACAGTAAGTGTTGGGTGAAGGCTCCTGTTACTGTTTTCCAGTTTGTAGCTGGCCCACTGCTAGCAGTTCATCCGCATGCAGATCAAGGAAGGAGAGAAATACGGGAGCGGTTGAGATTTTGCTTGTGGGCAAATAGTGCCTGACACTTTTCTTGCACTTCCATCACTGCTGTTGGGACTCCATGTGTGCTTTCACCTTGATAGAGCCACAAGCCCTGGGCCCCCAGGGTTCCTTCCTCTTGCCTCTTCTGCCACTTTGATGCGCTGTCCTCCAAGGCAAGCTCCCAAAGCACATGCCATGTGCTTGGACTACTATATCCTGTTGGTTGCTACTGGCCATTCTCCAGATGTTGGCAACTGATACCTTTTCCACCAGCAACGTGCGTGACTCAGCACCTGCATATGTGGATGCCCTAAGATTCCAGCTCCACTTGTGTGGAGCATAGTACTCAACTTCTGTGGCAGTGTAGTATTGCAGGAAGCAGCTTTGGAGTCAAATCTGTATTTGAAACTGCTTCCTGCTGGCAAGTTTCCTCATACATAAACCTCACAGCAGGATCCTTGCAAAGTTTTGCGAGATCTTAGTTCTCGAACCATCCCAGCCCCTGGCAATGAAAACGCTGAGTCCTAACCACTGTACTGGCAGTACAGTCCCTCCAGATGCCATTTAAGGGAAGTAGTATCTGTGAAGTGCTTGGACTGGGCACATGGACACAAAGTTGAGTTGGTCGCCTTCCCCCTCCTATGCCAGCAGTCCTAGGCTTTGAGTATGGCCTTCACTCAGAACTGCCTCACCCTCAGGACTTAAGAACCAACCCTCCTCACCATAGCCGTTGCTGTTCCAACTCCACTGTTCCTACTCTGCCCTCGAAGCCTTTCTGTCCCCTTCTTGCTTCAGTGTCTCTACTGGAATCATTTCGCCTTCACATCTCTCTCCCCTACAAGCCAGTACTGACTGTCAGTTCCCAAAGTAAGCTCAACTGTTTGATTTCCCTCTTGCTCCTTCAGCTGCAGAATCCTAGCATGTATCACAGTGAGTTGAGGAGCCCTACGGGTTGGTGCCCTCTCCTTTGTCCAGCTCAGGGAAATTCACGCATTTTTACCCCCACTGGCACTCCATCACTGTGTCCACTTTCTCAGATCCAAGCCCACATGCATCCTACTCACTCTTAAGCCTACTGCAATATCCTACTTCCTGAGGAAAGGAGGTCTTGCCCAGAACTTCCTCATCTCCCTTGTTCACCTCAAAATGGTTCTGTGTTTTGTCACCTGCTTCCTGTTTCTCTTCTGTCCCGTGGGTGTACTTTCTCTCAAAAGAGATGTAATTAACACAGTAAGATGTCCAGCTCATAAATCCACAGCTTGATACAGTTTTACCTAAGTGTACACCAAAACCAAGGTGCAGAATGCCTCCTCGCCCCCAGAAAGTTGCCTTGTGTGTCTTCCCAGTCCGTGGCCTCTCAGGGGGTAACTATTCTGACTTTTCACCATAGTTTTGCCTGTTCTTAAACTTCTCATAAATGGATTCACTTTATGTTTGTGTGTATGGGCTTCCCAGGCGGTTCGGTGGCAAAGAACCTGCCTGACAATACAGGAGATGCAGGAGACACGGGTTTGATCCCCAGGTTGGGAAGATCCTCTGGAAGAGGAAATGGCAATCCACTCCAGTATTCTTTCTGGGAAAACCCCATGGACAGAGGAGTCTGCTGAGCTATAGTCCTTGGAGTCGCAAGAGTCAGACTCGACTGAGCATGCATGCATGTATGATTGTATAATTTTATAAGTTGTTTTTCATGATGGGAATTTAAGGAAGTTCAAAGCAAAAAAAAAAATTACCACACTGTCCAGAGATGTCCATTGTTAATATTGTGATGTGTATCTTCCTAGACTTTGCATATAAAAACATTTTTAATACAGAAATGGGGTAACATTATAAATATTGAATTATCACTTATTTCACACATTCTATATCTTTTTAATGGCTATGCAGCATTTCCCTGAATAGATGTACCACATATTGATCAAAAGCCTCTTATGACATTTAGCTTGTTAAACTTTTTGTTTGCTTTTCTAGATAATAAATTGATGAACATCCCTATAGCTAAATATGCATGTCCATGTTTATTTTCTCAGGAAAAAAAATTCTAGTAGTGAAATTACTGAGTCAGAAAGGAATGGAAATTTTTAGTTTTAAAATGTTTGTGTTATCTCTAAGTTGTAGTCCAGAAAAGTTATTTTATACTCTTATCAGACACCATCTGTGTTATGATCACCAAATCTTTATCAAAAACTATTCCCTTTTCAGTTGCTTGGATTGCTTTATCTTCTACCACAAACTATTTGGCATCTCCTCCCTTACAAAATCTTAACCTTGCTTTACCCATAAATCACCTGCGTGTCTCCTTCCCTTCCAAGATAGTTTGCACAACCAGCCCCTGCTTCTTCCTTAACCTCCTGTCAATTATACTTTCATCTCCACTTACCATCTCTTACGGTCACCCATGACCTCTTTTTTTAATTTATTTAATTTGGCTGTGCTAGGTCTTAGTTGTGGCATGTGGGATCTAGGTCCCTGACCAGGAATCAAATGTAGGCCCCCTGCATTGAGAGCCAGGTGTCTTAGCCACTGGACCACCAGGGAAGTCCCCCATGACCTCTTAATTGCCACTTTCATTGGCCTCTTACAAGATCTTTTGGAATGTAGAAATCGCCCAGTTGATATTTGACACAGAATAATTGTCGTGTTTCCATTCCCTCAGGTTGGGTGTCAAGAGGTTAAAGAATTCACACTTTATCCTAAAAACCCATTGAGAGCTTTAAACAAGGGAGGCGCGTTGGATTAGGGTTTTAGAAAGTTGATTTTCTCACTGGGGAGACTGGATGGAAGAGGGCAAGATAAGTGACACGATGGAGTTGTGGATCAGGAGCAGCCTAGGGATGGTGAGAACTGAAGAATTGATGCTTTTGAACTGTGGTGTTGGAGAAGACTCTTGAGAGCTCTTGGACTGCAAAGAGATAAACCAGTTAATCCTAAAGGATTAACTTTGGAAGAACTGATGCTGAAGCTGAAACTCCAATACTTTGGCCACCTCATGCGAAGAAGTGACTCATTGGAAAAGACCGTGATGCTGGGAAAGATTGAAAGCAGGAGACGGGGACAACAGAGGATGAGATGGTTGGATGGCATCACCAACTCGATGGACATGAGTTTGAGCAAGCTCCGGGAGTTGGTGATGGACAGGGAGGCCTGGGGTGCTGCACCCATGGGGTTGCAAACAGTCAGACATGACTGAGCGACTGAACTGAAGGGATGGAGAGGCTAATGATGGACTGAGCACTATTTAGGAGAAATAGTGGCCAAGACTAGGAGGTTGATTAAATATGGAGGATCAAGGAGAGTGAGAAATTGAGAATGTGCTTATGTGTGCCTAGTCACTCTCATGCCCAACTCTCTGTGACCCCATGGACTGTGGCCTGACAGGCTCTTCTGTCCATGGAGATTCTCCGGGCAAGAATACTGGAGTGGGTTGCCATGCCTTCCTCCAGGGGATCTTTCCAACCCAGGGATTTAACCCAGGTCTCTCACATTGCAGGCGGATTCTTTACCAGCTGAGCTACTGGTTTCCAAAAACTGAATTTAGGAACAAAGGTGCTATTTCAATGGGGGAAGATAGTGTCAGAGACAGAAGTAATACGTAAGAGGTGAAGTGGGAAGACCAAATGTAGGCAGCTCTAACAGAATTTGTCAGTGAAAGTATGGGGGGTGGTGAATAGGAACCAGGACTGAGGAAGGGTTATTTAAAGTAGGAGAGACTTTGTTATGTTTAAATGCTAAAAGCGGAGATTTTAGAGAAAGAGGTTGAAAATGCACAGAGGAGGGACGATAGAGAAAGGTGCCACTGGAGTGGTGGGAGGCATTGGCCTTAGGAGGAAGGATGGGAACAAAAGTCAGTGCATTCTGTCTTCTAGAATGTAGGTTTGAAGACAAGTTACGGGTGTCCCCACGTTATGATGTCTGTTCACTCTGTCAGGTTGGGGGAGTGATGAAAGTGATGGGGCCAGAGATCTAATTAGACTGAGAGATTTGAAATGTCTGTTTTAGAGAGCAAGACAGAGTGTAGGAAGACTTAGAAGCCTGTCTCAGCAAACTGAGGGCCCAGAATACACTGTGGGAGTAGGCATGAAAATGTACTAGTCTGCCTCCCTCACTGCTGCCAATTGGTTTCTGAAAAGAGAGGTCATGTGGGAACATCCAGAGGCTTTCAGCTCCCCAGCCTGGAAGTCGGGGCTTCAACTCTGGGGCCCTGGTGGAACATCGTAATTTCATTTTTCTCTGTTCCTCCATACAATCACACTTAAGTAACACACACAGATCTCTTGACTCTTTCACACCAGGCATTTGCCTACCTAAAGTCAGACCAAGAAAACTCACATTGGACAGAAAGGTTTTCAACAACATGCTGTCAATTTTTCGAACTCCTCTGATTGCCAAGAAGGCAAGTATCTAGACTACATGATTCTAGTCTTCCAGAATCATACTGATATGACTCTTGTTTAACTCTGGCTTCATTATCACCCAGGTCCTGGCAGGAGAGTAGATGAAAGTCGTATTTGGCCTGGTATGCCATTTTAGACACACAGGACTGCACACACCTGGGTTTGCTCATGTAGTTCTTACCTTCTGGTATCTAAAGAGATCTGTAGTTGAAAAGTAAAGTTAGTCACTTCAGTTGTGTCTCTTTGTGACCTTATGGACCTGTATAGCCTACCAGGCTCCTCTGTCCGTGGGATTCTTCAGGCAAGAATAATGGAGTGGGTTTCCTTGCCCTCCTCCAGCGGTCTTCCCAACCCAGGGATCAAACCCGGGTCTCACACGTCACAGGCAGATTCTTTACCATCCGAGCCACCAGGGAAGTCCTTTAAAGAGGTCTGTAGTTAGCAAACAACAAACCCACTGTAGCTAATTTAAGGAAAAAACTAGTGTGTTGAAAGACAAGGTAGGTCCCAGAATGGAAAGCCAGACCTCAGAAAGGGTGGGGTCCAGGTCTCAGAAAGGGTGGGGTCCAGGTCTCAGAAAGGGTGGAGCGCAGTTGTGGGATGGGGGTTGTCGCAGGTAGAAGGCACATTCAGATGTCAGGCCTCCCGCCTCTGGAGCATAATGTAAGCACATTGGGGTTTTGTTTTTAGTTGCGCCCCATACAGCAGAGGCAGAGCCTTTTCTTTTAAAATGGTGCAGAAAAGTTTAAAGAAAATAACCATCGTTCACATTCCTACCACTCAAAAAAATTAACACTGATATTTTGGCATATCTACTTCAGGTTTTTTTTCCTCCCTGTTTATACTTTGGTTAGAATCACCTAAAATGTTTATATGTTTACTGCAAAGAAATCCTTGTATCCTCTAGCCACAGATGTGGCTAGTTTCTGGCTGATCTGGGCCCTGGCACCAGCCTCTCCGGCGACCTGCTGCGGCCTTGAGTCTGACCGGCCAGCCGAGAGCCTCTGCCGTTCAGATGGCTTTCCCAGCCTGCACTTCTCTCTCAGAAACTTCATCTTGCTCAGAATAACGGTGGAGGATGATGGTGTGTCCCAGCTCATCAGTGGAGGCCAGAGAGTGGACATCATCATACAAAAACTAGTGTGAGAGAGAACAGTTAATTTCACTGTCCCTGGGACCACAAAAGGAGAGGGTAGGGCCTGTAGAAAATCATCTGTGCCCTGGGACTGGGGTTAACCTCCCATGTCTTTTTCTTAATAGCAGCTCATTTATTCACTTATTCAGTCATCTACTCAGAAACCCTCACCAATGCCTACTGTGTCCTTGCCCCTTCGTTAGGGTCTGGGAACAAGATGAATACGACAGTCCTTGGTCTGGTGAAGCAAAGTCATGGGCAACCAGCAGGGCTTCTAACAGGTGAGACATCCGCATGGTGTGCAGTGGAAAGCAGAGTAGAGTGTGGCCTGCTCTGGCTTGAGGGAGGGGTCTGAGGAGGGACACGCAAGCTGGGCTTTGGGAAGGGAGCATGTGTACCAGCAAGAGAGAATTTAAAGCCTCTGAGGCATCTTAGTGTGATTTAGGGGCCAAGGAGGCAAGGGGCACATGGCAGCTCCTCAGTCAGCCTCAGTCAGCCCCCAGTTGCCCCAGTGAGGAAGGTATAAACAGTTTTACAGTCAAGAACGTAGAAGGATCGTGAGAGAAAAACAACAGTGTGGTGGGTGCTCATTGAATGGGAGTGGTCTTCCAAGCAGAGAAAATAGCACACACAGCAAGGGGGTGAAAACAGGGCACTTTGGGGAAAAAAACGTAAACAAAACTCCTGTGGTTGCCAGCCCCCAAAGGATCCCTCCTAGGGACAAAAACCTTCCACTCCAGGTTCATCCAGGAAGTTTCTGGTGGCAGTGGGAAAGGGCTTGCCTGGAGCCTGGAGGAAGGGGAAGAAGAGACCAAAGAGGCCACCATTTGGGCTTTTCAGAAGTGTATTCTCTGACTTCGGAGAATTTACAAGTGGAGACTACAAGGCTATCTTGATTCTCCCATTTTCTCCCTGGGCCTAGCCCTGGTCCTCTCTGAGCTTCAGTTCCTCCAAATAAAATCCAAAGATAAATACCTCAACTCAGGGTGTGGAAGAACAAATGAAACTGTGGGAGCTGCCCCTGCTCCTCTCCAACTTCACCCTGCCCAAATTCATTCTTGCCTCTGGGCCTTTGCACATTCTGTTCCTTCTCTCCAGAATGCTCTTCTCCTGACCAGCTCCATCTCAACACTCAGGTCTCATTAATCTCAATACTGGTTGCCTCTTCTGAAAGCCCTGTATAGAGGTGCCCATTCTCTTTCATGGCCCTTGTTATATTTGAAACGGTGGTTTTCGGGTTTTTTTTTTTTTAATATTGTTTGTTTCTCCTGGAATGCTCGTTTCCCAGTGACAGGAACTTAGTTTCATTCACTGGAGTCTCCCTGAGGCCTAGAACAGTGTTTGGCTTGGGGCAGAAGTACTCAGCCAGTTTTGCTGAAATGACAACCCAAGAACTCTCCCAGGCCTCGAGGACTCAGGGGCAACTGAACTGTCTAGACTGTTACACCCTCTATGCCCAGAGAAAAGCCCTGAAGGGTCTACATGTCAGCATACAGGCTGAGCTCAAAGGACACTTGAGCCCCAAAATGGTGAGAAAACATTCAGTCCTGGGGAGATCCACCCTCCTCCTTCCAAGGACACTTTGTAGTGTGTGACTCTTGAAAAGATGCTGCCAATTATACCAACTGTTAGTAAAATAACTGCCAATTAATTCATTCCCCAAAATGGCCACCATGGGCCAGGCATTGTTGTAGTTGGTGGCAGGCAGAGCTTTTAATAGGAGGCAACCAGAATGACCACTTCAAGTGACAGAATTGCAGCCCAAGGATAATATAATATCACTCTGATTCATAATGTCAAATCTTTATCCAATTTTTTTTTAACTTTGAAATAAATAGACATTTATAGGAAGTTGCAAAACATTACAAAAGGTCTTAAGTACATTTACTTTCCCTCAACAATAACATCTTGTATAAAACCAGAAAATTGACGTTGGTACCATCTACAGTGATTTTGGCTGATATCAAATTACTCCAGTAGTATTTGTTGAAAAAAATTATTCATTCAATGTTCAAAAATCAGTTGGTTGTATGCGTGCAGGTCTATTTCTGAATTCTTTTTTCTGTCCTATGGATCTATCTGGCTATCCCTCTCCTGATAAAATGTCTTGATTAATGTGTCTCTACAGGGAAGTCTTACAGTCAGGAAGAGTGGTTCTTCTCATTTTATTCTTCTTTTTAAAAATTGCCTCAGCTACTCTGGTTTCTTGACTTTTTCATGTAAGATTTAAAATAAGCAAGTCAGTATGTCAAAAAAAAAAAAAAAAGCTTTGCTGGATTTTAATGAGAATTGCATTAAACCTAGAGATCAATTTGGGAAGAAGTGACAATTTACTATGCTGAGTCTTCCAATCTAAGAATATGACAGGTTTCTCTGTTTATGTAGGTCTTTGCCTTGTTTCATCAGTGTTTTGTAGTTTTCAACATAGAAGTCTTATGTTTTGTTGGATTTATACATTTCATTTTCTCTCAAGTGATTTAAATATTATCAGGTTTTTATTCTTGAGTTCCACATGTTCACTGCTAGTATATGGAAATTTATAGCCTGACAAACCTGACAAACTCATTTAGTTCTAGGTATTTGTAGATTCTTTGGAATTTTCTACGTAGATCTTCATATCATCTACAAATAGTGTCAGTTTTATTTCCTCCATTTCTGCATTCCTAATTTCATTTCCTCTTTTCTTGCCTTGTTGTGCTGGCTCAGACTTCCAGTATGATGTTGAATAGAAGTGATGAAAGCAGATATCCTTGCCTGTCCTGAGCTCAGGATTGGTAAGCAAGTAGTCTTTCACATCATAAAGGGTGATGTTAGCTATAGGTTTTGTCTAGATGACCTTGTCAAGTTTTATTATTTAGAACGAATATTGAATTTTGCCCCCCCAAATTTTTTTTGCATCAGTTGTTATTATCTGTGTTTTTTTCTTTCCTACAGGCTTTTTGAAATACTGAAAAGGAGCTTAGAGACTTCCCCATCTGACAGTTCGCTCAGACTGGGAACTCAGCTTCTACCACTGGTCTAGTTCACCGTGCCCCAGCGTGCTCAAGAATGCAACCTGCACCTGCATGTGGCTAAAGCAGCCCAGCACAGGAAATGCTGCCCAGAGTGTATATGCACCGCTACAGATTCCCAACAGCACAGCCAAGGCTCAGAGAAGCCCTGTGACAAAAGGTGATTCTCAACATGGGGTTTCCCAAACTTATTTTATCACACGGCGATTTTTTACACAAACCCTATTATGTTTCATATGACTTTCTCTGAAACACTTAGGGGAAACACTCAACTGAGTCTGTCCCTAATCTGCAAACTATTCAAAGGCTGAAAGACAAGTGCCCTGACCAGGGTCACAGATGGTGACATCACAGACACAGCAGGTCTCTTGTCCCCAGCTGGCCCTCCTGCTCCCGATGCTGCTCTGACATACTCACAAGTCAGTAGGCAGCCCTCCAATACCACATGCCATCATGGAGGAGAGGAGCGTCCACCTCACCAATCCGGTCCCTTTGGTGGCTCTCAGGCCCTTTGTCCCCACTGCGCTCGAGGATGAGCAGCTTAATTTCTGTAGGTTCAGTGGGACCCATGGGTGGGGATGCACGTAACGCAGCTGGGCCAGTCATGCTGTGCTAACTCCTAATGGTAGCACAGGGTTCAGGAGTGGGTGTACAACCTGCTGGTTTAACAAGACTCCAGATCAGAAATTACTAGAATTACTAATAATTCTAATTAGAGAGAATTAGAAAAAAGTTTTTGCATGGAGATGATGCTAAATTAGGAGACGCTGAACTAGAGCAAAGTCTTGAGAGTCTGGAGAAAACTTTTTAGAGTACCTTGGACTAAAAGTTGGCTTAAAGCTCAACATTCAGAAAACAAAGATCATGGCATCTGGTCCCATCACTCCATGGGAAATAGATGGGGAAACAGTGGAAACAGTGTCAGACTTTTATTTTGGGGGCTCCAAAATCACTGCAGATGGTGACTGCAGCCATGAAATTAAAAGATGCTTACTCCTTGGAAGAAAAGTTATGACCAACCTAGATAGCATATTCAAAAGGAGAGACATTACTTTGCCGACTAAGTTCCGTCTAGTCAAGGCTATGGCTTTTCCTGTGGTCATGTATGGATGTGAGAGTTGGACTGTGAAGAAGGCTGAGCGCCAAGCAATTGATGCTTTTGAACTGTGGTGTTGGAGAAGACTCCTGAGAGTCCCTTGGACTGCAAGGAGATCCAACCAATCCATTCTGAAGGAGATCAGCCCTGGGATTTCTTTGGAAGGAATGATGCTAAAGCTGAAACTCCAGTACTTTGGCCACCTCATGCAAAGCGTTGACTCATTGGAAAAGACTCTGATGCTGGAAGGGATTAGGGGAGGAGGAGAAGGGGGACAACAGAGGATGAGATGGCTGGATGGCATCACTGACTCGATGAATATGAGTGTGAGTGAACTCCGGGAGATGGTGATGAACAGGGAGGCCTGGCATGCTGTGATTCATGGGGTTGCAGAGTCAGACATCACTGAGCAACTGAACTGAACTGGACTGCAAGATCAAACCAGTCCTCAATATTCATTGGAAGGACTGATGCTGAAGCTGAAACTCCAATACTTTGGCCACCTGATGTGAAGAACTGACTCCTTGGAAAAGACTGATGCTGGGAAAGACTGAAGGCAGAAGGGGATGACAGAGGATGAGATGGTTGGATGGCTTCACCGACTCGATGGACGTGAATTTGAGCAAGCCCTGGGAGTTGGTGATGGACAGGAAATCTATCATGCTGCAGTCCATGGGCTCGCAAAGAGTTGGACGCGACTGAGCGACTGAACTGAGCTAAGCTAGAGCCGCCAGGAAGCACCGTGCACAACAGTTGTTAACATGAAGTGAGAGCTTGATTCCTTACAAGACTGAGTCAGATCTAGTCAGGACGAAGCAAAACCTACCTCCAGAGTGTAAATGACAAGACTAGCAAGTGCCCTCTTCCTCAAACCGGTGAGATGGAATCTTGTCAGGTGCCAACAGAATCCTACCTAGTTTGCCTGTGAAGCAGACTGGCTCAGAGTAAGTTATCACTGAACTGGATCCGCAGGCCCCTCTCCATCAAGAGATCACTTTCCCTAAGGCTCCAAAGCAGAGAACAATCTTTTCTGCCCATCTCATCCTGGTCCCCTACCCACTCTCAGACTGATGCCCCCTGCCCTACTTCCCATTAAAACAGTAAGGACACAGGCAGCCAAGAGCAGCTTGGGCAATACTTGATATACATCATACATTTATTAGTGAATATCCCTCTGAAATCAGCAACAATATTAAAAAAAATAATGATTGCACTACTTGGTCAAGCAGAACTAGCAACTTTCATTTTAAAAAAAGTACAAATCTGTTAAAAATTTCAATCGGTATACACATATATAATACAACATACTAGTTATGTTAAATGCTACAAACCAATGTGAATCCAATGGAATGGAAAAAACCACACATTTAAGCTTTAAGAACCATTTTTTCTCTATATATTAGCATTTTCTCAAATACATACATGGGAAAAATGAGGTAACTGTAAAATGTGCAAGGAACAGGGCCCCCAAATTACATGTTTATATATATATATGTAACTATATATATATATATATATATATATATATAAAAGACCTTTCTAACACAGAACACAGGTGCTGGGCCCAGCCAGGGCTGGGGGATGGAGCCCACTGTCATGCCTAGGCCAGAAGTTGGTAAATAAAACAGTAAACAATGACAAGCCCCCACCACAGGAAATCATTGGTAACATGGCATCTATAGCAAGGTCGGCAAATCACAAACATCCTAAATAATTGTCTTATAAATCTTTTTTTTTTAAGTGATTTTTTTAAAATGTTGTTTCCCCCAAATAGCTGCTCGCTGGAATCACTGCTGCAGCCGACACACAATCCGTGAGCCTGTTTCCGCCTGCCCCAGGAACTGGAAAGGGTTCTGAAAACCTTTTTGGGGGTGGGGAAGGGAGGGGGATTGGAAAGGGTGGTTCTCTGTGTAAAACGTGGGGTTTTCAACACTGCTATAAATATAGAAATGTCACCTGGAGTTATATACAGTAAGACTTTGGGTTCTCCACGGGGTGGGGCCAGGCTGATGGGGCCCCATGGCAGGCTGGGGGGTGGTGGGAAGCCAGGGCCGCTGCTGGAGAACGAGGGTGGTTGGAGCATCCCTGAGGCAGCAGGCGCCAGGGGCTGCCTGCTAGGATGTGCCCGGCCCCACACGCGGTTCGTTCAGGGCAGCAACCCCAGCTGGGGGTGAGGAAGAGAAGGAATGGGACCACGAGGGCGAGGGTGGGGGAACTCAGCCAGACCCTATGGGGGCTCCTCCAGACCTTGGAGGGCAGGGCTCAAGCTGGGAGGGGGCCCTGGAGGTGGGTCCACACCCTCCCTGGACCCAGTCCTCCCAGGACTTCCTTGGAGGAGACACACCCAGGCAGGTGGGAGACAGGTCCTGGCTAGAGGGAGAAATGCCCTGAAAAGCGTCCGGTCCCGGGAGGCTCTGGGGACGTGTGCAGTACAGTGCATGGCAGTTATCAGCTGAGCACAGACCCCCAACCCCACCCATGACTGCCAGCCACCCGGCCCAGCCCCGGCCGTGCACATGCATGCAGACCAGGCGGCACAGCACGGACCATTCCCTGTCCCGGGGCACTTGGTCCTGGTTGGTCCCTATACCCCCGTTAAACCAAAAAGAGACTGTTTAAAAATCCACACCCTCAGATCCTACACGCAATTTGGGGCCAAATGATCAACAAAAACTGCTGCTCCTCACGTTCATGCAAAACAACAGAAAGGGGAGATCGGGCACGGGTCTGGGCACCGTCACTGCCAGGGAGGGCAGCCACCAGCAACACAGGAGGTCACTCTCCCTTCACAGAGGGCCCATCTGCCTCAGCTCAGAGCCTGCTTCCCACGTGCTTGGGAGGCTGGCTCTGATGCTCCCAGCCTGGGCTTGGGGCCGGAATGTTGTGCCTGGGCTGAGGGCCCTCTAGGGAGCCAGCCCCACCCTCACAGCGGCCTGGTTGCCTGAGTCTGCCTGGGGTCAAGGCGGAAGGACCCACTTGGGCTTCCTGCCACCATCTGTCCACGCCTGTCAGTGCTACCTGCACAGAGGGCATGCCACATCAGTGCAAGAGACCAGGCGACCCCGGACAGCTCCCCCTTTGCCCATCTTGGGGCCAACGATCTCCACCCGGCCACACTAGGGGAATGGACCCTGGCTCCCAGTGCTGGCAGGAAAAGGAGACAGACCCGAGGGCAAACAGGAGAGAGACTGAGTCACAGGTGCTCAGGCTGCTCCCGGGTGGGTAGACGGGTGGGCAGGCGGGGAAGGAGTCTTTGGAGCTTGGCAAATGCAGGGGCTTATTGCAGGGGCTTCTCTCGGGCTGACCCTGATACCAGCTCTGGAGAGGCAGGCAAAACGGCAGGGCAGGCTGGGACCACGCCCTCCCTGGGCCCCCGAGTTTCCAGAACTTTGGGCCAGGGTTCTCCGGGGTGGCTGTGGGGCCTCACTCAGCCTCCCTGGGCACCTCGGAAGCGTCGGCCCGGCAAATGGGACACGTCCGGTTGGCCTGGGAGAAGCAGCCACATGTCAAGACTCCACTCTCACCCAACCCCCATCCCATCAGAGGCTCTTCTGCTGTCTGGTAGGGACCTGGCTCCCTGTGTGGAGCCAGAACTCCTGGATGCCAAAGAGGATGCAGAAGGAAGTCCTCCAGTCCCCCTCCTCCCTCCCCACACCTGGGAGCAGCATGGGAACCTTACCTTCAACCACTTGTCAACACACTTGGTGTGGAACTCGTGGTTGCAGGGGGAGGACCCGGAGCAGCTGCCGCGCCTCAAAATCACTGAAGCAGACAACACACCTGGGAGGAGGCACAGAGCGTCACCCCACACTGACGGCAGGGCAGACTCACGGCAGGGCACGAAGCCCCCTTCCGGGAGGTTATAAACCTATCTGTGCTCAGAAAGGCTCGGGAGGCGGAGAGGAGGCCAGGGCACTCACAGTGTCTGCTCTGACTGGTGACTGTCCGGGTGAAAGCGGTACGATGGAAGCTGCTCGATGTCCGCTTTGGTGAGGCCACGGGGTTTGGCGTCTCCCAGTCGCTCGGCCAGATTCAGGAGAGCCTGGACGCGGGCGGGAGGGGGAGAGTCAGCGGCGGCCAGGGCTGGAGGTCCCCCAGGCCCCCGCTTCCCAGGACCAGGCTCCACGGGACCTCATAGTTCTCCATCTCCACGTCATCCACATCAAGATCCAGGCTGATGGTGGGCCCCATTGCTGTTGGTGACATCGGCAGCATCGAGCTAGTGGCAGACAAGCACGTGGGCCCAGGGTCAAGGGCAGCAGACATAGAGGGCGTTGAGGGGCTCCCCTGATTCCCACCACGAAACCAAGCCCAAAACTCTGCACTGTTCACACCAGGGACCCTATTGGGGAGCGTGAGTGTGCAGGTCTGCTCTACTGGGGGTGCTGGGGAATGGGAGTCGGGGGCTCGAGCAGCCTCCTCTGTGGGACCCTGTTTGGGTCTAACCACTAACGGCCCCAGGAGAACACGGCCCCCAGCTCTGGAGCAGCTGTGCAGGTACTTACAGGAAGTAGGGCAGGAAGCTGGGGTAATACGGTGGTGGGGGGCGGTGGCGGGGGCGGTGGGGGAGCGGCTGCTGCAGGCGGAATCTCTGGGTGCTCAGTCTCCGAGGCATCACGTGGGAATATGGCTGCGAGAGGGGGCCAGGGGCAGGTCAGCCACGGGCCTGTCTCCCCGGTCACCCGTGAGCCAGGGCAGGGGTGGCACTCACCACACCGAAGGACAGCTCCTGGTGCAGGGTGTCGTGGGGCAGGTAGTGCATGGGCACGGACGCTGACAGGGTCGGGCCTGGGGCCGAGGTGGAGTAGGTGAAGCTCCCCAGGGGGTGCTGATCCCCCGGAGATCCACGTCATTGTCAAGGCGCTGCAGGGGCTGCGGGGGTGGCGGGGAGGTTTCGCAGAGTCAGTGATGAGGGGAGTCCCTGGGCGCCCCCCCACCCGCCATCTCCTGTAGCATCAGGCCCGTCGCCGGGACTCACCATGCGTGGGTGCTGTGTCTGCAGGGAGACAAACTGCCCAAGAGGCGCCATGTGAGCGGGCTGAGGGTGGGGGGCTGGCGGCGGGGGGTGCAGGATGTAGTGGTCACTGGAGATGAGGTGGGGGTAGGCCTGATAGGGCACAGGGAGCTGCTGCATGGTGCACGCCTGGATCAGCTGCTGAGAAACGGGGCAGAGGCTGGACAACATTCTTCCGGGCTCTGGGTTGGGTCTTAGGTTTGTGGGACTAGGGCCAGGGCCCATTCCACCCAGCAAGAAGTCCTCTGGACCATCTGGCCCTGGCCTAGGCCTCCCAGGCAGGACATCTTGCTCTGAAGGCCGACAGTGATGCCTCCAGACCATAGAGCAGGCCCTAGGATGCAGGGCCAGCCCTGAGCTCTGCAATGCCCTTCCACTGGAATGAGTGCACATACACTTTTCTGGACAAGGCTGTGGCCTGGAGCCCAGGGGACTCTGACAGCCTGGGTAAGGGCCGTTAAGTGCAGCTCAGTTTTGCTACAGGCCCAAGCCTGAGGCCTTCAGCTAGAGACGGACCAGGAGGCCTGGGCGGGTGCTCACTCACCGGGGGCGGGAGGCAGCAGAGCGGGTAGTGCTGCCCACTGAACATCACGGAGCATGCTGGGAGCTGCTGAGCGCCGCAGCCAGGGATATGCTGGCCTGTAGGCAAGGGGAAGCCTTGGGTGGTCACCGTGGTGACTGTGTAGGACAGAGGGACAGGTCCCTGGTGCACCTGCAGGAAAGAAACCCAGAACTGTGGGGAGGCCACTCGGCTACCCCCGAGCCGAGACAGTCCCGCCGGGGCAGCTCTCTTCCCTTCTCTAGCTGGGGCCTACCCACTGTAGACCCGGCTGCCACCTCCTGCCCCCAAGCCCCAGAGTCCTCTGGGAAACCAGGAGGGGCTCTCTAGCTCTATCACTCATCTACTGTGTGGCCCCAGGGAAGGTCCTTCCCTTCTCTGGGCTTCAATGTACCAACCTGTACACCAGGGCTAAAGATGCCTCCCCGAACAGAGCAATGAGTTCAGCAAGATGAAGTCAGGGTACTGCTCCTCTGCTCCTTGGCCCAACTTGCCAGAGGCCAGGGCGGCAAGGCGGAGTGCGGGGTGGGGGGTTCTGCCTACCTGCTCGTGGAGATCAACCATGAACGGGCTCTGCTGGGAGGCTGGGTGCAGCATTCGGGGGCTCCCGCCGGCAGGAGCCGAGGCTCGGCGCTCCTCTACGGGGAGGTGTGCTGGTCGGGGTGGCAGCTGCTGGGAGGGGAAGCGCTCATCCTGGGCAGGCGGGCTGGCCAGGGGGCCTCGCGGCTGGGGCTGCACCAGAGAGGAGGCCCCAGTAGCACTGACGGGGGCTGCTCATTCACAGAGCACGGAAGAAGCCAAGGTCCACTACCCACTGGGGAAGGAAGACAGCTCAGGGCCCTGGGCCCACCGCCCCCAGCCCCTGTGCCAGCCTAGGCTGACAGCCCCCACGGCAGTGGCTCCAGGATCCATAGGACTGGGAGGTTCCCTCCTACCTTCCCCAGAGCTGGCCTGGGCTGCTGCTGGGTCCTGCAGGGAATCGCCGCTGAACCCCAGGGGCAGAGGGTGCCCACCTAGTCACTGCCAGAGCCCATGGTTGCATCAGCGGTGGCAGAGGGCTGGAGGGGGCTGGGCCAGGGCACACGACCCTAGGAGGCAAACCGACAAAGGGACTAAGTCACAGAAAGTTCAGTCCCTTGCTCCATGAGCAGTCAGGGAGGGAGCATCAAACCTCTGCACCCTGGTTCCAGAAGCCCACTGATGCCGCCCGCCATGCCCCTGCGCTCCCCTAGCAGCACTGTGCTCTGGCACTGGGGTTCAGGACGGACAGACCAGAGAGAGCCTTGGCCTGCAGGGAGTCCAGAGGGCTGGCTAACATGCTTCCAGGCCAGGTGGCTCTGGTGTAAGGCTCCCCTCCCGGGTGGGTCTCCGGGGAACCCTGTCGTGGTGCAAGAGTCTACAAATATGACCTACAGGTAGTGGGGTTCCTGAGGGGACTCCAGCTTCCTACCTTCCACCTGCTTGGCTCAAGAAGGACTACATTCCTTCCACTACTAATATGTGAGAGGTTCTGACTTGGTTCCTGCCCTTGGGGGTTCTCAGTCCAAGACAAGTCAGGAGTCATCTCTCAGTATCCATGGGGCACTGGTTCTCGGACTCCCATAATATCAAAATCTGAGAATGCTTAAATAATCCCTTAGGTGAAATGGTGTAATATTTCCATATAACCTATACACATCCTCCCCTGGACTTTCTATCATTTCTAGATTACTTATGACACCTAATACAATGTAAATGCTAGGTAAATATGATGTAAATGCTACCTAAAGGGCAAATTCAAGTTTTGCTTTTCGCAACCTGATGGATATCCCCCAATATTTTCAATCTACAGTTGGTTACATCTATGGATGTGAAAGCATGGATAAAGATGGTCGACTGTATACTTTCTCTCCATAATCTGTTACCACAGTGCCCACCCAAGTGAGACTTCACCTACTCTTAAAAGAAGGAACTATCAGCTCCATTTTGCAGAAGAGAAAACTGAGGCTCAGAGACAGGAAAGGACTTGCTCAAGGTGCCAGAGGAAGTGTCAAAGCGGGGAAGTGGGCTGACTACAGCCTCTTGCTGTACCCTGCTGCCAACAGGAAAGGGTCCAGGCCAAGAATTTTGGCAAGACGCAATGAAGCGATAAAGAAAGTCAACCTCTGATGGACTGGTGGGTCTGGCATGCAGCCAGGCCCTCTGGGGCAGGAGGAAGGGGTTGGAGGGGGTTGTACAAACCTGACCCAACACAGCCCGCAAGTGGGAGGTAGGGCTTGCTGAGAAAAGAGGAAGCAAGAACCTAAACCTAAGGGAGGAAGCTGAGAGGGAACGAGGCGGGGCAGGAGCTGGGGGTCCAGGTGGGGCAAGTTGTGGAGCAGGGGGGCGGCATTAACTCCAGAGGCTGGAATGAGGCCCTGGCAGGGGAAGTTCTGGAATCTGTCAGGCCCTGCAAAGCTAAAGGGCACGTCTAGCAGGACCAGCCCTTGGCTGTTCCTACCGCAGGGACCCCGCCTCCAGAGAATGCAACTCCTATGCTTCCTTCCACACAGCCTCAAGTGCTGCCTCTCTGTTCTTCACAGTTAGGAGTGTGTGTACTGTCCCCTCAGCTCCTTGTTCCTCTCCTCTGCTAACTTTGGCCCTAACTTTCACAATGAGCCTGAAAGGGGGGACTCTTCTCTACCTGCTAAGACAGCACAGGGCCCAAGGCCACGGAAGAGCTGGAATTCACACTCCTCCCAGCCAGCACCTGGCAGAGGGGTGGATGAGGCCCAGTAGATTGCACCCAGCACAGGGCAGGCCTGATGTGGTAAATGTATCCAGGAGAGCTGATAACATAGGTCTAAGGTCTCTGTAATCAATCTGGCAGCAGTAAAGTTAGTGCCAATGATTAAAAATTCGGAGATTACATAAAAATTTGGCCTTTCAGAGAGTGAGTGGTGTGTGTGTGGTGAAGCAGAAAATCTGGTCCCTCACTCCTGCTTGACTCCCTCACTCTGAGCATGAGCTTTCTCTCCAGGCCACCCCAGACCCATTCCCTGCCTGCCCACCACAGGTGACTGGGGTTGTAACCCCTGGTGTGGGCCAAGTGCACATCCTAACACACATGTGTGCACACATGCACACAGCCTCGATTCCTGCTGATGATACAGCCAAGCAAACATAGGCCAAGAGAGATTCAGAGGAAACCCCTAAATAACTGAAACAACAAACTCCTGACCCATCCTAGACATTTTGGGTCAGAATCTTAAGAAGGTTGGGGAACAAGAGTGCCTAGAATTCCACCAAATTCCCCAGCAGTTTCTATAGCACAGGCAGTGCTTAAGAACCTCTGTTCTAACTGACCTCGGAGATCCTGAGAGACCTCAGTCCTGCTGATGGGGAGTTATTAACAAGAACTACAATACTTTCTATGTGCCATCCCAGTTAAGTCCTCATAGCAACCCTCAGAAGTAGAGACACTGAGGATGAGATCTCACTGAAAGTGAGATCCAAGGCCAGTCAGCTAGAGTTGAGTGCTCAGGGACATAGCAGTGGCCTCAACTGCTCCTCTTATGCCATGCTGTTTTGTTGAAGGCTGGGCAATGTCAAGGCTGAGGGGTGAAGACCCACAGAGGCCCAGGCCCATGGGGTTCTGCTCTGGCCAGCCTCTTCAAAAATGTCCACAGAGCAGGAAAGGGAAGTGGCAAGGAGCTGGGAAATCCAACCACTAGACAGAAGCCCTCTAGCTGTGGCCAATGGTGCCAAAGGTGACAGTGTCAACCCTTGCATTTTATTAACACATGATGCCCTGATCTCTGGCCAGTATTGGTTAAGGACTGGGCACTTTGCTTCCTCTCTCTGAGCCACAGCTTATTCATCTGTAAAATGGGAACAAGCCAATAATGGGACTGGTAAGGACTCCCCAAAGTCCTACTGCAGTGATCTGTAAACCTCAGGTATCAGCTGAGCTTTACACTATCAGAAAGTCAGACAGGCTTCCTTAGGGAATACCCCAGCTAGCAAGGAGGGGGTCCTGGTTCTTGACTGGGAACAGAGATGGCCCAGGGGGAACTTACCCACTTTACAGTTGAGCAAATTGGGACCCAAAGGAAGGAAGTAACATACTCCAGACTATAAAGCCAAAGCGGGTCAGATTTAGTCCTGGCTGGTCACCTAGGCCCAGGCTTCTTCAACCCTGGCTTGCATTACCATCAGTACCCTCAGGAATTACTTAATGCCAAATCTCTACTGCGGGCCCTAAAGGAGATCAGGAGAGCTTTCTCTTTCAGGCATCCTGACGAGCCCTATTGTGGAGAGAAGTAAGTGAGGCCCAAAGTTGGAGCCAGCAAACTTGCTCAAGGTCAAGCAGCAAAGCTACCACCTAACTGCTCTGCCTTTTACCACTCATCCTTTGGGCTGGGCTTTTAATTAGGTCTCTGAAAAAGAGCCCTGAGGGTCTCATCCCTAAATCCAATCTTGCCCAGAAGCAGGGACTGCATCTTGCATCCATCTCCTCCCCCAGGCACTTTCAGTGCCCCAAGCAGCTATCCTCATCCTGGTCGAGGGACACCCTAACATATAATTTGGGCCTGGCGGCTGTTTGCAGGAATAGGGGCTGTTTTGCAGACGAGAAGCCAAGTGAGGCCCTGAGGACAGAAGCAGACTGAGGTAGGCTGAAAAGCACCCCTCCCTGCTCCCTCCCACCAGCCCCCAAAAGAGGTATGCTGGGCCCAGCATTGCCTGGAAGACAAGCAAAGCTACCCAATTGTGGTGTCTGGCGGCAGCTGAGGGCAGGACCACGAGGCTCTGAGTTAAGTAAGAGTCGTGCGCCAGCCCAGACTCCCTAGGTGACCTTGGTCAAGGAAATCTTCCCTTCTGAGACTCCAGTTGCCACAACTGTAAAATGGGGTGGAAATCTCTCCTTCCCAGAGATCCCAAATAAAGCCACAATAAGACGCAAGAAACCAGGTGGTCACATTATAGGGGAAGGAAACCAGTGTCCCTAAAGGGCAAGCCCCTCCGCAGTGTGGGGCCAGGCGCAGGTAGAGGGGTTCAAGGAGCTTCCTCAACCAACTCTCCCTGGGAAAGGGGACAGGCGTGGGGGAGGGGCCGTGGTACGGATACTCGCCCAGAGCGGGGCCTCCCTCACCCCCTTCTCACTCCCTTTGTGCTGTGTTCAGAGGAACATCTGGGACGAGAGGCCAGATTGCGGCGTCGGGGCCAGAGCGCTGTGACTTTAAGAGCCGAGGATTCCGGACCATGTGCTCGGCGTGAGACAAAAGCAACAACAAAGGAAGTGGCGGCTGCAGGGGGAGGGGGCGGCTCCTTCCTCTCCAACCGCAGCGCTCAGCCTCTGGAGGAGACTCGGCCTGGCCTTGGGGGGCGCTGGGGGTGGGGAGGGGTCCCGGATTCTAGAGGCCTCGCAGTCCCCACTCCGGACTGCCCGTGATTAACTCCTGCAGAGCCAGCTAGATCACAATACCCAGTCCCAGGGGAAGGAGGGCAGGAGTTCTAGGGATACAGAAATCGGGAGTTGGGGGCTCAGTCCCCGACTCACCTTCGGCCACACCGTGACTCCTTTGTTCCCGATCTAGAACGGCCAAGCTGGGCAGGGGGCGGAGGTGGGGGTGGGAGTATGCTGCCTGGACCCTTTAAGAGCCCCCGCCCTGCGGAACAATGTGCTCCTTTCCCCACCCCCTAGTCCGGGGGCTGTCCGGATCCTTCCGGGGCCCTCTCTCTTTGTTGTCCGTCCGCCGACCGTCTGCCTCGCGAGGCCCACGCGTGGCCAGCTCAGGCCCTTGGGAAGCAGGAGGCAGTGCAGGACGCGGCAGGGTTTGAGCAGCTGCCTGCGGCTGGCCCTTTAAGAACTGTCCGCGGCGGCAGCGGAATGTAACAAACCCCACATTTGATTCACAACATTCGAAGCGGCGGGTCGCGCGCCGGACGGGAGGGGGACTCGCGGGGCCGCGCCGGGAGGTTCCGGCAAACAGTAGCCGGCAGCTGCCCGCAAGGGTCCCGCCCCCTTGTCAAGAGCTCCTCCCCTCGGGGATGCCAAGAGCCAATCACCCGCCGGGACTCGGCACGTGATTAGTGGGTCGCCATCTTGAGGGCAATTTTTTTTTTAAAACCTCCTTCTCGTCCCCACCTCCTCACTTAAAGTGACCGCAGCCATCACAGGCAAGGGGCGGGGCCACATGGCCCGACCTAAAGATGGAAGACCCTCTACGTGGGTAAGACAAATTGGCTGCAACTCTAATTTGCTATGCAAACTCGCGAATCACTCATGCTTCTGAGGTTCTGCCTCCCTGCCCGAGAAACGGGTCCCGTCGGGAGAGCCGCAGCCCGGACTTACTGTGTCATGGTTCCCTCCTCGGCCGCAGGCGGCGCCTGGGACACTGAAGTGCAATGAACCAGACCTTCGACGGGGCAAGAGCGTCCCTTAAGCCAGCCTGAGTGGTTAGGAAGGCTCTAACAGCCCTGGGCCGGCAACCTCCCCGGAGATGACGTCAGCTCTGAGAGCTACTGCGCCGCGAATGACATCATGGCCTGGCCGCTCCGCATCTCCTTGTTTATACTGCGCGGTGACTTTAAATAGTTGGGCGGGCCTGGCTTGCTCAACGAACCAATAAAGGGCAATTCATGCAAATAAGCTAATAACGCTTACTGGGAAGGGGGATTGGTCCGGCGTGCGCTGACGTCACAAGCACACTTTAACCGCCCCGCCCCTAGCGTGGCCAGGGAAAGGGGCGGGGAACAGTTTGAAGCTAGAGTAGGAGGCGTGAAAAGGAAGTGTTAATCCATCAGTCCTGTCCGATTCTTTGCAAGCCGCTAGACTGTAGCCCATTAGTCTCCTCGATCCATGGAATTCTCCAGGCCACCTGCGCTCTAATTGCTCTAGGAGAGGCGTAGGAGAGCTCCTTGCCTAGGTGGAGAGTGTAACTAAACCCAATGAAGTCTTTAGTTTTCTACAATATTTCTATGAGACGGATTACTACAACCTGCCCATTTTACAAAGGTGAACATCAAGAGGGGGCGTCATTAACCCCAGGTCACACTGCTGAGGTGAAGCTTGAATCCAAGACAAAGCCTAGCTTCGTTTCCCTTTGCCTCCATGTCTGCCTGGGGACATTATACAAAATGGGGTATTACCTCCATATCGATGGGGGGGGAAGAGAAATCAATAATATTTAAAATATTCAAGAGCTGGGAACAGGCCTAATATAAACTACACAGATAATCCATAACTAGACTCCTCTAGATGGAGCTGCACTAACACAGGGCTACCTCCCGAATCAGCCCTACACGAGATACCAGCACGAATGTTAAAACATCTTCTAAGCCTGTGTAGTGGGGCTGCTGGGCGTGTGCCTGTGTGATTTTCTCTGCTGCTTTGGTATATTTCATAATCCCAGATTTCAAAACTGAAGGATACTGAACTGAGGGTAGCAGTATCAATGTTTTTTAAAATAGGATATATTCAGTACCAGAATAGAATATTTTTGGAAGGATATACAGGAGACTGAATAACTGCCCTCATGGAGAACTGAAGGAGAGCACTGGGCCAGGAGGACAAATTTTTAATTCGATATGCTTTTGTATATCTGCTGTTAAAAAAAAATAATAATAAAAAAACAACTATATAACCTACTGAAAATTCTAGAGAAAATTACTGCAAAACAGTATATCTTAAGGATTTCCAGTCATTAAAACTTGTGTTCCTTTAGAGAGACATCCAATAGAAACAACCCTGAAGGAAGTCTGGGGAATAGACATGCCTATCCAAGTAATGTTTAGAGCAGCAACAATCTGACACCATATTGTGGATGTGCAGCCAATAACACAAAAACTGAAAATGGTATCCAGGTGCTATTTGCAGACCTGTAGGGACCAGAGATCAAATTCAGGAGGCATGCTACAAATGTTACCTGGAATGCCAAACTCTCTTCACAATTAAACTATGGGTGCATGAGAATAAATGGGGCTGCCTTTCTCTAACCATCCCCATAACAGCAACTCTTCCTCCCCCTAAATCCCTTCCAACCTTTTATTTTTCTCACTCCGTAAAAGCAATCAGAAAATCTGTCCTACACTCAAAGTGCCTACACAGACCAACCCCTGCTTGCCTGTGTAGGGGTAGAACCTGCAATGGCTCCCTAATGCCTAGCTTTCAGGGCTGTGCTTAACAAGACAAGCTTCCCCACCAAACTTTTCAGGCTCACTTCTCCCCAGCTTCTCTCCCACAGCTACATGGTTGTGCTCCCTCTGGCCACCTCTCTCTTCCTTTCTACCAATCTATTCCTCTGCTCTGCCCCTTGAAGCTTGGCTCCCATCTCACCTCTTACAGGAAGCTGTGAAGTCTCTAGCTTGTGCTGAACTTCCCCATCTTTGAATTCAGGCGTAAATGCACCCTGACCTTCACTTCATGCCATTTGATTTGCACTCAGTCCTGTCATGATCACTTCATGTCTCACTCAGTAATCTCCTCCTTGCCTGAGAGGATTCAGCATTTTTAAGTGCACTGACATTCAGCCTTCACTGAGACACCACAGGGGTAATCTCATTTTACAGGTGAGGATCTGAGGCTCAAGGAAGGGAAGCAACTTGCCTGAGGCCACAGTGTGGGAATCCTTACTAGGCTCAGATGGTTAAGAATCTGCCTGCAATGCAGGAGTGAGTGAGTGAAGTCGCTCAGTTGTGTCCGACTCTTTGCGACCCCATGGACTCTAGCCTAACCAGGTTCTTCCGTCCATGGGATTTTCCAGGCAAGAATACTGGAGTGGGTTGCCATGGAGAGAGAACCAGGTTCAATCCCTGGGTTAGGAAGATCCCCTGGAGAAGGGAATGGCTACCCACTCCACTACTCTTGTCTGTAGAATTCCATGGACAGAAGCACACTACAGTCCATGGGGTCGAAAAGAGTTGGACACAACTGAGTGACTAACACTCTGGGATTCCCTCATAGTTCAAAATCTGCCTGCAATGCAGGAGACCTGGGTTCAATCCCTGGGTCGGGAAGATGCCCTGGAGAAGGAAATGGCAACCCACTGCAGTATTCTTGCCTGGAGAATCCCATGGACAGAGGAGCCTGGCAGGCTCCAGTCCATGGGGTCACAAGAGTCGGACATCACACCACACAGGATGTGACTCCAGTTGCTGCTCCATAATCCACTTACTCCTTTGAAGAAACCAGCACTCTGACTGTCCCATTCTCTCTGCCTAAAGTGTCCTCAACATCCCCTCCTCACCTCTGGCCAAACTCTGCTCTACCTTAGGGGTTCAGCTCAAAGGCTGCCTGCATGGAGCCTCTCCCAACCTGTCTCCTGGTTTCTACAATACATAGCACGCCTGTTATCACACCACATCAGGACAGCAGAAAGCATGGGGCTGCTCTTTCTACTCCCAGCAGGGCCTGGCTCACACTGGACGGTGGATGTCCAAGGAAGGAGCTCTGGGTTGCTCTTCCTTGCCCCTAATGCTTCAGGGCCAGGAAATCTTCGTCCTGACTTATCTCACACGTGACCCTCTGGTTTATGTCCCTGACACACCCTCAGCAAATCCCCACAGCCCTCAAGTTTTCCGCCACAGGACCAGAGGCCAATAACACATCTCCCACTCCCCTTGACCCAGTTCCCAGAAGTGTGGCCCAAGGAGCTCCAGAAATGACCGATAGGGGTGGCTCACTCTTGGGTAAGCACCTCCCATGAAGTTCTGTGGAGAAATCGGAGTTCTGGCCAGTAACACGTCCACCCTAACCCTAACCTGAAAGACTTTCCTGGGCACATGCAAAATCCCTCTGGAGCAAGCGGGAAGGAGGCTCAATTTTACCCAATTTCCCAGGGAAGTCAGGAATCTGGACTTTCCTCTCATCGATGAGTCTTCTGCTTTGGAACCCCAGTGTGGGCCCGTAGCCTATATACCTACTGTGTGCTTCACCCTCATCACCCCACCCTGCCCCCACCATTCTGAAGGCAGGTTCTGTTACTTTCATCTTACAGATGAAGAAAATGGCTCAGGAGATGACTCCCCTTGACCCAGTTCCCAGAAGTGTGGCCCAAGGAGCTCCAGAAATGACCAATGGGGGTGGCTCACTCTTGGCCAAGTACCTCCCAATGAAGTTCTGCGGAGAAATCGGAGTTCTGGAGTCTCCTGCATGATCCGAGTAAATCCTACCCTGATCATGTCATTGGTTCTCCCAGTGACCTAAAGCTAGGTATCAGTGTGTTCTCCACTTTACAGATGAGGAAGCTTGGGCAAAAGAGGACAAGACTCACCCATCATTACATAGCCATCAAGGGGCAAACATGGGGTCACATTTAAGCTAACATCAAGTTTGGCTCACGCAATGCAAATGCCAACACAGGGTCTCCAGGTGTCCAATAATCAAAAGCACAGATGTCCTTGGGGAAAAAGCCTCTCCAGATCACAGACTGGAAGAAGGGCAGAGAGGGATTTGAACCCTGGTCCCTTGAAGGCAAAGTACTGGATTCTACCTACATTCCAGCTTCCACCTCAGGACCTCTGCAGGAGATGGATCCTGCTGGGGCCTCCCCTATTCCACCTGCCTACCTAAAAGCCTGGATAGCTGGCTGCCTCCTTCCCTCCATCAGGTGTCAGAAAGTACTCCACTCCTTTCTTCTAAGACCCCTCAAGCCCTCCTCCAGATACAGGGCCCAGCAGCCTTCCCAAGTGAAGCTGGCAGAACACAGAGATTGAGGGACGGTCCAGGAACACACAACATAGCCTGGTAAAGCCAGCTCAGGACACAGACCTCCCAGCTACCCCAGAGCATCAGACTTGAGCCTCACACACTAGGGGAGGGGTTGATGGGCCCCACTCTGCGAAGTCCTTGCTGCTTAGGGCAGGCTTGAACACACCTGAGCCCCAAACTTTGGTTGCCCTAAAAATCAGAGGCAGTTTATGCATATGGGGGAGGGTGGCCTGTCTATAAAGGTGTTCCCAGGTCTGGGTTCAAGGCTGCAGCACTCTGGCCCCAGCTCTGAGTCTTGGTCAGTGATGTGGCCTCTCTCTTCCTCAGTCTCACTTCTGTAAAACCAGGATGATGACAACAGTAGCGACAGATGACATTTCCTGAGCACTTAGTGCGTGCAGCACTGCTGTTCATCTCCTACAGGCTACTGAGAGGGCAGCAGACACTGATGGCTAAGTGCAGTGCCTCAGAAGCCAGCCACCTAGACTATGAAAAAGCTCGCACCTCTGTGAGGCTCACAGTTTGTCCAGTGAAAAATAGGGGTGACTGTGAGTCCACAGTGGCTGCCACTGTGTGCTCATCTTCCGCAGTACTGGAAGACACCGTGCGCTTGAAGGTGTGAGCTTTGTGGGTAGGACAACGGGAGAGGATCCCCTTTCTGACTCCCTCCTTGCTATAGCTGTCACCCGAGGAACCCGCAGGGTCTGCAAAGGAAGGAGCGGGTATGGGTCACCACAGCATCCAGAGATGAAAATCGGGGGTTGCAAGAATGTGGAAGCCTGGCAGCTCCCGCGAGATGAGTCCAGCTGAATTCCCCATTTTCCCTCCAACACTGCCAGCTTCCTACACCCACATCGTCTTTCTTACCCCCGGCCCCATCTCGACTCCGGGTTTCATAGCCCTCAGGCAACAGAGTGTGTGACCTTGGGCAAGACACAGACCCTCTGGAGGCCCCGCGCCTTCCTTTACCCTCAAAGCAGTACCCACGCCGCTGGCGTGCAGTGGTTTGTTCTTCCGACCCGAGGCAGCCCCAGGGCAAGGTTCGAGTCGCGCTGGATCCCCAGCAGCTGGGACAAGGAGGGCTGGTAAAGCGTTTGGGGCAGCCCTAAGAAGGCCAAAGCACTGCAGCTCTGTCCCGGACTCCTGGGCTCCAGCTCTAGCCGGGACTCGCCAGGGATTGCGATCGGAGCATGCGTGGAACGCAGGGCACTCTGGGAGTTGTAGTTCCCAGGGGCTCCCCGTACGGGAACACTAGACAGCGAGCGGAGCGGCTGTGGCCCAGAGTCCCAGGACTGCAAGCTCTTGCCCAGCGGACGCAGCCCGGCAGACTCTGGCCTCGCTGGAGGTCCCTGCGCTACACTGCCAGCCCACTGCCGCCCCCTATCGCTCCATCCTCTTTGGCCCTTCGCCTCGGGCGCACGGCGCAGGGTCCAGGCCGTGCGTTACCTGGGGCCGCGGCGGGGCTCCTAACCCCACCGGGCGGCCGGCGCGTTGCTCCCGCTGCAGCCCGGGGTCCTGGTCCCGCTGCGGCCCGAGCGCCGCCTGCCGCGGTCCCCCTTTGGCCCCACGCAGTGGAACGGTCCACAGACCTCTTCACCCGGGCGCGCGCGCGCGCGCGGGATCTACAACAGCAACGTAGCTTCACCCTCGCTCCCGCGTACGTATGGAAGTACCTGGACTACACCAAGAGCGCGGGAGCGGAGGGTGGAAGGAGGCGGAGCGTGTCTCGGCCACGCCCACTCAGTGTCCGGCCGCAAAGGGCGCGCAAGGGCGAGGCTTACAGGGTCTGGCACCTTAGGCGACCCCTTTGGTACCTGTGTGACCTTGGATGAGTGACTAAATAGGAAAGAAAATACGAGCCTGTGGCCGTTCAAAGACCCTTTGCTTAGCGGAGAGTTTGTTCCCCTCCCTCAGCTTTGGAATTTGTGCGTGTGTGTGTGCGCGGGGAGAGAGAGGTGTCAAGGATCTACATACAAAGAGCAAAGACTCTGAGGTCAGCAGATCTTGGTTCCTCTCTGTGGGTCATTCTGTGAGCTTCAGTTTCCTGTTCTGTGAAATGGGAATGATGATAACCTTCTTCGGGATGCAGGGAGACTAGCGACAAGAGAATGCTTCTGTTCACTGCTAGAGCCAGCCTGGACCAAAGTGTGAATACCTGCTCAGGCCTGGGATGCAGAGGGCGTCCCCGCCGACTGCATCCTGGGGTGTAATTAGCCGGCTAGGACTACAACTCCCATCGCGCCCCGCTCCATCAAGGTCGTGCTGGGAGCTGTAGTCCCTGCAGACCTTACTCTCACAGGCTGCCCTCTTTCCTCAGCCCAGGACTTGGCACCCTCTACCGGGGGAGGGGCCCTCTGTCTTATTTTCTAAAGCTTACATTTGTTGAGTTCTACCCAGTGATATAGATTCGAAAGCTGAAGTATAACGAGCTGAGGGATTTTGCTAGGAAGTGACAGGGCCCAGGATTTCTGTCCAGGCCTGGCATCCAGAACCTGCTTTCTACCTCACTCTGGTTCATCCTTTAGCAAACACATGTTTTGTTTTCTTCTTTTTAAATACGAACTACATTAAAGCCTAATTTAGGATATACTTTGTAGCTATACAGTAAAATAAAGCTTGCTGCTGCTAAGTCACTTCAGTCATGTCTGACTCTGTGCGACCCCGTAGACGGCAGCCCACCAGGCTCCTCTGTCCCTGGGATTCTCCAGGCAAGAACACTGGGTTATGTGTACATTATTCATAAATGTATACCTCTGTATAACTAAACTCTAATCAAGATCTAGAACATTTTCATCACTCTGGAAAGTTCCCTCTTACCTCCTCCAAGTCAGTTTCCTGCAATCATAACTGTGGATCTGGTTCCTGACACTATAGATTTGCTTTTGTGTTTAGAACTTCGTATCAGTGGAATAACTCTCTGTGTAAATGCTGTCTTCTTTCATTCTGCATCATGTTTTTGAGATCCAACCTGCGGTAGATGTCAGTAGTCTGTTCTTTTTGCCCCCAGCTTTATTGAGATCTAATTGATGTTGACAGATAAACGTTTTGTAAGTTGAAGGTGTACAGTATTATTCGATACATGTATATACTGCAGAATGTTTCCCTAAATAATTTAGTTAACATGTCCTTCACCTACATAGGTACCATTTTGTTGTTTTGTGGTTGTTTTGTGCTACTATCAATAGTACCTTTCAAGTATAAGGTAGATACAGTATTATTGACTGTAGTCACCTTGCTATACATTAGATCCCCAGAACTTATTCATCTTATGTAACTGAAAATTTGTATCTTTTGACCAACACTTCCTGGTTTCCCCCACCCCCAGCTCCTGGCAACCACCATTCTACAATCTGTTTCTATGTATTTGACTTTTTAAAAAAGTTCTATGTATCAATGAGATCATGCAGTATTTGACTTTCTCTAACTGACTTATTTCACTTAGCATGTGTCCCTGTTTAGCATGGGTCACTTAGCATGGTGCCCCTCAGTTCTGTCCATGTAGTTGCAGATGGCTAGATTTCTTTATTTTTTATGGCTGAGGAATATTCTATCATGTGTCTATGTATATATGTATTTACCACAGCTTATTCATTCATCTATCCTGGACACCTAGGTTGTTTTCAAGTATTGGCTATTGTGAATAACACTGCAATGAACACAGGCAGATTTTTGTTGTTGTTCATTTATTTTGTTTTACTTTCTTTTCTAACTTGATGGCTAGCAACTTATTGAATGAATGTACAATGGTTTTTGATACCCAATCCTTTGAAGAAATGATCCCCGAGTTCCAGCCTCCTTGATCTTTCAGTTCTCCCAGGAGCCAGGTTCTTTCCTTAGTGGGGCTTTGAACACACTATTCCCTCTACCTGGGCTTCCCTTTCCTTTCTTGTGGGCTGACCTACTCTGCTGTCACACAGAGCTTCCCTCTGTGGGGGCAGGGACGCTTGTCCCCACCCGGCCAGTGTCCTCCGCCAAGCACAGTGCCTGGACAAGGTGAGCAGTCAGTTCCTGTCCATTGAAGGGACACAGAAGAGGCAGGGGACCCAGGAGGGCCATGTGACACCAGGTCACATTCCTGGGGGCTCAGAGGCCTGTTCCATCTCAGAGACAGCCATGTGTTATTTTACTTCCCCCTATTTTCCCGGTGTGGAAACTGAGGCTGAGAAGAGCTGGAATGGGAACACAGGTCTTCCTGGCTGTGACACCTTCCCAGGATGGTGGTGGTGAGGAGTGGTGAGAAGAACCTGAGGGAAGGCTCTAGGGAAGTTGTTGCAGAGCAGAGAGGGGAAGTGGGGCCTGTTACTCCCTGAAATCAAGCCCAGTGGAAGTGTTCAGGGAACTCTCAACTCCATAAAAACAAATACAGTTGGGGCCACAGAGTGAAGGTCAGGGGAAGAGGTGAGCTCCCCAACACTGGAGCTGTGCAAACTGTGGCAGAGCAGCCCTGTGGAAGGGGTCCTTTAGAGAGAATGTGTGCCCTGGGAAGGGGCTCAGAGGCCTGGAGGGGGCAGTGAGGAGTTGGTCTCATGGGTCCTCAAGTTCTTTCTAGGATGGGAGGTCGTGAGTCTGACACCAAGGGGCTGTTTATATATTAATACCTTGGGCTGGTTCCTCAGCTGTAAGAAAGAGTGATGAAGGAAACTTGTATTCTGCAAAAGTGTGCGAAGCTGGAAGGTTGAGGAAGGGTTGGACACACGCACAGCAAAGAGACACACTCAGCCCAGGCTCTCCAAGTCACCTCTGAAGCCATACACTGTTGAGGTGTGAGGGGGGCACTCCATGTTTCAGATAAAGTTGTAGCTCAGGGAGGAATGACTTGCCAGACACCCACAGAACAAGTCAGGGCTTGATTTCAACTTGATTCATTTCTGAGCACAGAGTGAGTGCACAGAGTAGATCGCCAGAAAAGACAAGCAACGAGAAATTTTTCTGATCAAAACTTTTAAAGAGACTTCCCTGGTGGTCCAGTGGTTAAGAGTCCACCTGGCAATGCAGGGGACACGGGTTTGATTCCCTGGTCTGGGAAGATTCCGCATGCTGTAGAGCAACTAAGCCCGTGTACCACAACTACTGAGCCTCTGTGCACCACAACAAACAGTAGCCTCTGCTTGCCCAAACAAAAGAAAGTCTGTGCGCCACAGCCAAGACCCAGGGAAGCCAAAAATAAATAATAATTTTTTTAAAAAAGCTTTTAAAAACCACGCACCTGAGACAGTGGCTACGAAGAAATCCTAGTTTGGGTCCAAATTGCTTACACCTCTCTATCACTTGCCCTGCGCTAGTGCTTTAAGTGCATGTGTGTGTGCTAAGTTGCTTCAGTTGTGTCTGACTCTTTGTGACCCCATGGACTGTAGCCCACCAGGATCCTCAGTCCATGGGATTCTCGAGGCAAGAATACTGGAGTGGGTTGCCATGCCCTCCTCCAGGGGATCTTCCCAACCCAGGGATCAAACCCAGGTCTCTTGTGTCTCCTGTACAACTTAGGCAGTTTCTTTACCACTAGCACCACCCGGGAAGCCCCAGTGCTTTAGTGCATTTCCTGCTTATTTTTTATAACAAACCTAAGGGTTGGCTTCTGCAGTTGTGCCCATTTTACAGATGAGGACATTGAAGTTTGGGAGATGAACTCTCTTGCCTAAGGCCCCCAGCTGGTAAGCTGTGGGGAGATGATTAGGACCTAAGTCATCTGAGTTCATATTCTAGGCCTATTTTGTGGCTGGCCACTTGCCACTCCCTGAAACTGACACAGACCTGGATCAATTACAGCCCAGAGCCCAGTGAGCTGCTCAGATCACCTGATGGCAGGCATACAGGTGCCCTTGAGATGCAAAAGGCACCATCTGGCCACACCCGGCTCATCCACACACTGGCCAAAGGTCTGGGAAGGCCAGGACACACCCTGTAAGGGCCAGAGCAGTGACTCAGAGCTGTTGGCCCCAGGGGTCAGAGCAGGGAGCGAGGGCAGGGGCTGGGGCTGGGGTTTGTCCTACCTGGTCCTAGGCAGAGAGACCAGGCTAGCTCCCTTGGTCTGGGGTGGGCCTGGAGCCTTGGGCAGAGGTGCCCATCTCTCCTCCTACCAGCTAGGCCCCTAGTGATCTCACCACACCATTACAAAACTAACATTCTGTGAGCCTTCTCTCTGTGTTGGTTGTTGTGACTCTAAGTACATGACTTCATTTTCATCCTTACCACCACCTTCTGAGGTAGGTTTCATATATTACCCATAATTTACAGATGAGGAAACAGGATTCAGGAGAGTCTGTAATTTGCCTCATTACAATTGAACTCAGCCCCTGATCCTGAACCTGATTTCTTAGCAATTACATTTTCATAGTCATGTCAAGTGCCATCCAACATCCTGTAGCATCCTTTTCTTGGAGAGACACAAGAGGTAAAACCTATTAGGTTAGGAATTACACCACAATTCCCAGATCCTAGTGAGCTTTCTCTCTCTGTATGTATGTATGTGCGTTGGATGGATGTTGGGCTTAATGGATCTCAGATCATGTTTCCCTCTTTGCCTTGCCTACTTGGAGGCTCAGAACCCAATTCATGGCCCACCTCTGACAATTATCTGGAACGTCAAGGCAAATATTTAAATGTTTTATGGACTCTATAGAGGCTAACTTCTCCTCATTTTTTCATTGGTTTTTCCTTCATCCAGGTTTCATCACTTTTTTAAGCTTGTTGTAGCACATATTTTTCCAATATAAAAAATTATGGTAAAATAAATAATATTAAATTTACTATCTTAACCATTTTCAACTATACAGTTGTATTAAGGACACTCAAATTGTTGTGTGTCACTGCTATTCATCTCCAGAACTCATTCCACCTTACAAAACTGAAACTCTATACCCACTAAACAATTACTTCCCATTCCTCCCTCTCTGGCCCCTGATAAGTACCATTCTCCTTTCTGTCTGTGATTTTGACTTCTAAATAGCTCCAATAAGTAGAATCAGTTTGTGTCTTTATGTGACTGGCCTGTTTCACTTAGCATAACAAGGTCCATTTATATCATAATGTGTTGAAATTCTCTCCCTTTTTAAGGCTAATAGTCCATTGTATGTATAGACCACATTTTGCTTATGCATCCTATACTTTGGCCACCTGGTGCGAAGAGATGACTCATTGGAAGAGACCCTGATTCTGGGAAAGATTGAAGGCAGGAGGAGAAGGGGACAACAGAGGATGAGATGGTTGGATGGCATCATTGACTCAATGGACATGAGTTTGAGCAAGCTCCAGGAGATGGTGAAGGACAAGGAAGCCTGGTGTGCTGCAGTCTATGGAATCACAAAGAATCGGACACGACTGAGCAATTGAACAACAACAAACCCATCTGTCAATGGACACTTGGATTGCTTCCATCTGTTAGTTACTGTGAATAGTGCTGCTATGAACATGGGTGTGCACACAGCATATGTATTTTGATAATTTGTTTTAAAATTGGGGGTTTGGGGAACAAACATTCTGTTAAAGTGTCTGTCATATCATAACTGCCTGATACATCTATCTACTGAGTCTAAGTCAAGTGTGACTCCTGCCCACGAGGAGAAGGCCACCCAGGATGATGACGGGACAGTGGCGTGTGTGCTGAGCAAACTATGAATTCAGTGCCCTGGGAGTTCAGACGACTGGTGGGCGGGGTCCATGCTGTGTTCCAGGCCCCATGCCAGGAACAGTATTTCAGTGATCTGGTTTTATCCTCACAAGAATTCTATGAAGAAAGTAATACTATTCTCTCCAAATTATGAATGCAGATGTCCAATATCACGCTATGGGGAGAAGTGGGAACTCCAGGAGGCTTAACAGGGAGTTGGCCAAACCAAGTTCAAACTCTTCTCTCGCTTACCTTAACTCTGTCTGTGCTCCTTCCTTAGCATCTGGGTAGGGCGGTGTAGGGCTGAGGAACTTCCTGCCTCAAGGGCACTATAATGAGGACAGATTAATTCAACCAGACATAGCAGGAAAAGGAGTGTATTGATTCAGTAACTGAAGAGTCTTGCGGGGATGGCTTCAGGTGTGGCTATATCCAGGGGCTCGCATAAACCATGAGGAATTCATGTGTCTCCATTTTTAGTCCTGCTTTAACTCAGCCTTGGGTTATTTCTCAGTAGCCTTTCTCCTCATGGTAGTAAGACAGACAGCTGTTGGAAGTCACTTTCTCAGACTTGGACAGCCCAGTGGGGAGGAATGAGGTTCTTATTTGTAACAGTTTCAACAAAAGTCTTTTATTTGAGTCTCATCAGTTCTATCTGACCCAATTTTGGTCACATGCCCAAACCCAAACAAGAAGCTCTGGCCAGGGAGGTGCTGTGCCTGGCCTCATCATACATCCTCCATGGGGTAAGGAGGGGGTTAGGTAAGGAGGTTCCACAGAGGAAAACTGGGTCTTGTCACCAGGGAAGCCAGGAGAGCTGCTGGGCGGCAGAACACGGGGTGGATAGGAAGTGTGGAGGATGCCCTGCTGGGCGAGGAGACACGGGGAGGGGGTGAGGCAGGCCGGGAGGACTCTTCCCTCATCGAAGGCCTCGGTGCTGTTGTCAGAGCCAGTTCCTGGCTTCCGGTCACTTCCCCTTTCTGAGCTCCATGATCCTTTTCTGCAGCACGCCAGGCTCCCCTGTCCCCATCTCCCAGAGTCTGCTCAAATTCATGTCCACTGAGTTGGAGATAAAGCATACTGTGGATGCTCAATGAATTTGATTCTAGCTCCTCTCCAGGAGGCACGACCTCCTCCCCCAGGACTTTCCTGGAACTGAGAGCATATTTGCATCTCATGGTCTCTTTCGGTTGTTCCAGGCCTCACTGAATGCCCCTCCTGGCCTGAGTGTCTCCCTGCCTGCCCTCGCCTGCCCCTAGGGTAGAAGGACCCAGCACCCCATGGTCCAGACACAGGGAGCGCAGCTGTGTGGCTCATGGAGGGAAGTGATTTAAAATCAGCTCTGGTGGGGTGGGGGCGGTGGGGATGGATGAACCCTGGGAGAGGGTGGGGGCCTCAAAGGAGGGCACCCATCATGGTTGCCATCACTGCTCTCTGAAGACCTCATGTTGGATTATCACACTGTTTTACTACTTCCCTCCCAGAACCTATTGCCTTTCTCACCTCCCTCACAGGTCCTCTGCCACTGAGGGATCTTGTGGCAGGGGGAGGAGATGGAGGGCCCAGATGTCACCCGCCTCCTCACACGCATGCCTCAGGGCTGGGGCTGGGTTCCTACCTCCTGTGGGCTCGGCTCTGCTGGGCGCTGGCTCCTGTGGCTTAGGCCTCTGGGCCTGGGAGCAGGGGTCCTCGCCTCAGTCCTGCCCTTGCACCCCCCTCTTCAGCTGAGGTCCGGGCCTCCTGAGTAGTCCTTCCCATCCCCGGAGGTGTGGTCTCTCTCAGGGTTAATGATTTCTCAGGGGAGGCGGAGATGGTGCCAAAGTCTGCTGACTGTGCCACTGCGGGCCCCAGACGGTGCCCACCTGGCCCCAGCACACAGCCTCTGCCTCCAGGGCCCCTCCTGGGGGTGCAGGTAGGGATGGCACAGCTTCTCTGCAGCAGGGGTGTGGGGTCTCCTGGCCAGGGGTATGGACCGAGTGGGGTCTCTGGGGCCGCGGTGAGCTCTGGGGGGTCTCCCCTCAGCTGCATGGGGCGCTGGGTGGAGGAAGCGAGTGCTGGGGCCCAGGTGGGTGGACCTGGAGTGAGTCCCAGCCTGGCCACAGGGCTTCGGGGTCTTCTGCAGTGTAGAGCTGCTGCTGCTAAGTCGCTTCAGTCGTGTCCGACTCTGTGCAACCCCATAGACGGAAGCCCACCAGGCTCCCCCGTCCCCCATCTCCAGGCAAGAACACTGGAATGGGTTGCCATTTAACACTTATTCCCAAGGCCCTGATACCCCCCTTTCCTTCCAAGGCCTTAGGTGATTTGGATCCAATAGGTTTCTTCTCAGGACAGAAGGGAGGAGGCAGGTCCCCTAGAGAAGTGACTTCACCTGCCTCAGCCCCTTTCATGGGAAGCTTGAGGGGTTGAAGACAGGGTGGCTGAGCCAGGCAGCACCAGCACTCAAGGAAGAAGGACTGGGCTTCAACTCCAATGGCCTGGGTTCAGATTCCAGTTCCCTCCTGACTTTGAGTGGGCTCCGTGACTCTTCTGGGCCTCAGTTTCCTCATCTGTAGAATGGGGATGGTTATAGTGCAGGAAAGAACCTGGAGAGCCCCAAGGAGTTTGGCCTGTGATCAGTAACAAAGCTCGGTGCCTCCTCAGCCGGACTAGGAAATGTCCAGCTGTTACTCACTACAGGCACCCTCCCCCAAGCTCTGGCACATCCCGAGGCCCTGACACATCTCTTTGTCCTGGGGAACCAGGTAGAGACTCAGCTGAGAGCTGGGCTGGGCCTGCGCCTCTTCAGGAACTGCTGGGCTGGGGCACCACACACAAAGCAGGGGCCTGGAAAACACTGAAACCCAAATGACAGAGACAGGCCGTGACCCCTGTGTGGACTCTGGTTCTTGTCCAAACCCTGTTTCTCAGGAAGGAGACTGAGGCAGGAGGATGAGGGCAGGTGTGGGGACCATGAACTGCGGCGATCGAAACTCAGGGCCATCTGATTCCATGTGTATTTGCCAGGGAAGCAGCCTGAAGCTGGGGCAGGAGGGCCCTGGTGGCATCAAGGGAACCCCAGACCAAGGCTTGCCAGGAAATCCTGGTTTGGGAACCAGTCTGGGCCTAATCTCTGGGGCATCCCTCTCTGAGCTTCTCTGGGCCATGGTTTCCTCACCTGGACCCTGGAATGTTGATTGCTTACAGACGGGAAATACCCATGAGAAGTAAACAAGAAGGCGAGAAAGTGAAAGTGGCGTCTGCGGTCAGTTTGAGGTGGTGGTATGGCTGGTGATAGAGCCAGCCCACAGGGACGGGCCTGTGGGCGAGGAGGGCCACCTCCAGGCAGTCCTGGGAGACCCATTCCCAGTGCCTCCAAATTCTAAAATGTCTTGGAGCTGTGGGCTGTTGAGAGCTGTTTGCCACGGGGGTGGGTACACCTCTCCAAACCCAACAGGACTCCCAAGGGCCTGCACGTCTCAGAGGGTGGAGGCCAGAGTTGCTCTAATTCCGTGTCCTCTGTGAACCCATCTCAAGCACCTTTTGAGGGTAGGGAAAGGAGAGGAGTAGAGGGATGTCGGGGAGAGGGGTTGGGGGAAGAGTTGCTGTAATCTCTAGAATGTACCTAGTCCCATTTTTCAGAAGGCAAACTGAGAGGCAGAGAGGAGTGAAGCAGAGCCCTGGGCTCAGCCGTACAGGGATTGGGCCCTGAAGAAGGCTGAGCCTCCTTCACTCTCAAGCCTCCGCCTGGGGCTGCCAAGCACAGTTGAGGCCCGGGGAAGGAACTGGCCTGGATTCTGTTGGGTCCCCTCCCCAGTCAGGCCCTTGGGCGACTCCGTTTCCTTTTTTTTTTTTAATTGAAGTATAGTATTTGCAAGGTTGTATTAGTTTCAGGTATACAGCAAAGTGATTCAGTTATATATATATATATATATATATATATATATATATATATATCTCTTTATATGGGGCTTCCCTGGTGGCTGAGTGGTAAAGAACCTGCCTGCCAATACAGGAGCTGCAGGAGACGCGAGTTCGATCCCTGGGCCTGGAAGATCCCCTGGAGAAGGAAATGGCAACCCATTACAGTATTCTTGCCTGAAGAAGCCCCTGGACAGAGGAGCCTGAAAGGCTATAGTCCATAGGGTTGCAGAGTCGGATATGACTGAGCATGCATGCATACACACATATATAATCTTTTTCATATTCTTTTCCCTTAGAGCTTTTACAGAATATACGAGTACAGTTCCCTGTGCTGTACAGCAGGTCCTCGTTGGTTATCTGTTTTGCTCCATTCACTTCTTGTTCATCTGTGCCTGCTCTGTCTCTTACTCCTGCTGACATACCAGAAGCTTAGGGGCCAGTGCAGGGACCCACAACGCCTGTTCTTGGCACCACACCTAACTTGGCTTGGAGGATAGACAGAATTTGCACATATGCAGAAGACTGGGGAAGGTGTTCTGGGTGGAGGGGAGGGTATATGCAAATATCTGGAGGCCGGAAAACAGGTGTGGCCTGAGGATTGGATGCCCGAGAGCAAGGGTGAATGGAGCCAGCTGCTGTGAGGCCCTGCTTGCTAGCCTGGCGCCTGGGGGAGAGACAGGAAGTGGGTTCTGCAGCCAGCGGGAGCCGTGGCGGAGGCTTGAGCGTGGGAGTGGCCGTGCCAGTGACGCTGGAAGGCTCCCTGTCGGGGCAGGTTCAGCCAGTGCCTTCCCAGCTCTCACGGGCCCTGTGCATTTTTCTCGGGTGACCAAATCCAGATTGTTAGAACTTTGGCCTCATGATCAGATGAGCATGTGTCTATAATGAGCGTGTGTCTCCCATGACGAGGAGGAGGCAAGACTGCGTGAAACCCAGAGCCCCAGCAAGGCGGGGAGAAGGAGCACTGGACCGGGGAGGCAGAGGGGTGGAGTGGCGTGTTGAGCAAGAGCCGGAGCCTCCCTGGGACTCAGGCCTAAAGGGCTTGACAGCCCTCTCTTCCCTCCCCAGGAATGAGGCAGGCTCAACTCAGGGCAAAGACTGTGCCTTATCCAAAACACAACAGATCACATTACTCTGAGGATGGGCCACAGGCTTCTTGAGGGCCCGTGAGAATGGGAGGGGGTGTCAGGAGAAATTTTGATGAAAGGTGAATAGAGCTGGGTGTGGGAAGGGGGCGTGGGGGTGGAGGCCTCAGGGACCCTGCAGAATGAAGCCCCCGATGAAGGCTGTTCTTCGTCTGCCTGGACCCCGGGGCTTTGCACAGGCCTGTGGGGAGGGCATGGCCGAAGGGAAAGAGAAAACCAGAAGCCTAGCAGAGGACAGCACGCGGGTCCTGCTCTGGGTTCTGATCCTGTTACTGAGTCATGTCCCTTCCTGATCCTGTTACTGAGTCATGTCCCTTCCTGTCTAGGACTGCGGTGTGCTAAGAACTCCGTGGTAATGGGTGCAAAGTTCTAGCCACATTGGCCATCCCTGCCAGCTCCCTTCCCCTTGGGACTGGAGCCCAGGGCAGGAGTCTCTTATCTTCTAATTATACTTCAACTTGGGTAAGGTGCACACTTACTGGCAAATGGTCTTGTGGCTCTGGGCTCACCTCTAAAGGAGGGCAATGGAGAGAGAAAAACAGGTGAGGGGGTTAAGTCCAAGATCACACCCCCAAGGGGGTGCCGGGGCTTGCTTCGTCCAGGCAGGGTTAAGTGCCCTGAATTTTGCTCACGCAATGGATGCCGGGAACCTGTCAGCATCACCAAAACCCTAATCTGTCTTCATCTCTGTCAGCCCACCACCATCACTGCCATCAGCTCTAACTGCACCCCTCCACCCCCACCTCACCACAAGGGTCACTGTTGAATCCATCCCCACCTCATCCCTGCCACCATCACCACTTCTGTCCCCTCCGCCATCCCTGTCCCCAGCCGGCCCCCAGGCTACCTGTTCCTCACCATGTGCATGCATGCGTTGCTGCTGCTGCTGCTAAGTTGCTTCAGTCATATCCGACTCTGTGCGACCCTATGTACTGTAGCCCGTGAGGCTCCTCTGTCCATAGGATCCTCCAGGCAAGAATACTGGGGTGGGTTGCCATGCCCTCCTCCAGGGGCTCTTCCTGACCCAGGGATGGGACTTCTGTTACGTCCACCCTTACTGGCAGGTGGCTTCTTTACACTAGCGCCACCTGGACCTCAGTCCCAACTCCATCATGCCAGCGCCTCACATGGAATAATCTGTCTCACTGATGACTGTGGCTCAGCACACAAGATTCTGAGGACTGAGCGCTTATTAACTCCTCCCAAGAAACCAGGTCCATCTGCATTTCCCAACCTGGCTGAGCGTAACCCTGCTGTCCTGCATGTGGGTTGTCCCCACTATCATATTTGGGGAACTTGGCAAGCCAGGGGTTTTCGCAGCCACCTCCCCAGGGGCACTGGCTAGAGTTCCATTGCAGATAATGACCCAGAAATATAGTCCTTGGCCTCATCCACAAGAACAGCCCTGCCCTGTTCTTGACATCTACACTCAATCTCAGGGCATGGGCAGGGGGACAGGGAGAGACGGGAGCAGTTTCTGTGGTGACTGCATGGGGAGTAGCAGTCAGAAGGTGAAGATGGCCCCACAAGATGCAAAAGAAAGGATTTGCATTTGCCAAACACCTACTGTATGCCAGGCACTGAGCTGGCATGTTCTACTACCATTTACCTGCCCCCACCCAAATTACCACTTATTGGAGGTGTCATTCTCATTCTACAGATGAAGAAGCAAGCTCGGGGAAGCTCAGTGAACTGCTCAGCACAGCTGTGTAGCTTCTCAGTTCTGTAAGCACAACCAAGGCTCTTCACTCCTCTGAGCTTTACTTTCCCCATCTGTAAAGTGGGTATAATGGTTTCTACCCTGAAATGTTCTTGTGAGAATTAAATAGCATCCAGCCCAGGGTCTAGCACATCGTAGGTGTTCCTTTCGTGGCAACGTTTGCTGTTCATCGCCGTGATGTCTAAAGGCTGCCAAACATTCTGCCAAGGGCTTGGCCACATTTTTCTTAGCATTTGCTTGTGTTTCATATTTAGGTTACTTCCATTTTCCAAGGTTAGAAATCATTGCTTGTGAGGAACAACTTTTCTGCAAAAAGTTTCTTTATTTTAGGTTAGTTAGATTACTGGGTGTAAGAGGGCAAATGTTCTAAAGATTTTGAGTCCATAGCTGAACAGGGGTTTTCCTCTCATGCTGGGATCTGGGGGAAGGGGAGGGCTGTGCTCTTCCCTTTGTGCACAGAAGAGATGGAGGGGCTTGAGCTTGGAGAGCTCTGTTTGAATCCCATTCACTTTTAGCTGTGAGATCATCAGCGGATCAGTCTGAGCCCCAGTTTCTCTGTCTGCCAAAGTAGATTAAATTATGTGACTTCCTAACATCCAGTCTCCAAAATATATCTCTACTCTCACCTTTCCTCTCCAGCCCTGGGACACATTTCAGTCCACTGGCACACAGAAGCTGAAAGAGCTTTAAGATAAGTAAATGAGTCCTGTCACTCTCCTGCTTCCCTGAAACGAGCTTCTGTTTATCTTAGAATAAAACAAAACATGTCTTACAGGGCCCAGCATGATCTGGCCCCTGTCTCCTTCTCCAACCCCATCTCCCACCCTCTCCATTCTGTCCCTGTGCTCCACCCTCACAGCCCCTCTGTCAATTCCTGGGACACACCTCATTCTCACCTGATTTGGGGCCATCCTTTGTATTATTCATACAACCTGGAAGAACCCTGTAACAGTGATCTCCCTATCAAAGTAACATGAATATTTGTTGTAAATATTCCAAATAATACTACAAGGTTTAGAATAAAAACCAGCCTCTGAGCTGCTTTCAGTTCAGTCGTTCAGTCATTTCCGACTCTTTGCCATCCCATGGACTGCAGCATGCCAGGCTTCCCTGTCCATCACGAACTCCTGGACCTTACTCAAACTCATGTCTGTCGAGTCAGTGATGCCATCTAACCATCTCATCCTCAGTCGTCCCCTTCTCCTCCTGCCTTCAATCTTTCCCAGCATCAGGGTCTTTTCTAATGAGTCAGTTCTTCACATCAGGTGGTCAAAGTATTAGAGCTTCAACTTTAGCATCAGTCCTTCATGCTAATGAATATTCAGGATTGATGTCCTTTAGGATTGACTGGTTTGATTTCCTTGCAGTCCAAGGGATTCTCAAGAGTCTCCAACACCACAGTTCAAAAGCATCAATTTTTGGTGCTCAGTTTTCTTTATAATCCAACTTTCACATCCATACATGACTACTGGAAAACACATAGCTTTGACTAGATGGACTTTTGTTGGGAAAGTAATGTCTCTGCTTTTTAATATGCTGTCTAGGTTGGTCATGGATTTTCTTCCAAGGAGCAAGTGTCTTTTAATTTCATGGCTGCAGTCACCATCTACAGTGATTTAGGAGCCTGAGAAGATAAAGTCTATCACTGTTTCCACTGTTTCCCCATCTATTTGCCATGTAGTGATGGGACTGGATGTTATGATCTTGTTTCAATGTTGAGTTTTAAGCCAACTTTTTCACTCTCCTCTTTCACTTTCATCAAGAGGCTCTTTAGTTCTTCACTTTCTGCCATATGGGTGATGTCATCTGCATATCTGAGATCATTGATAGTTCTCCTGACAGTCTTGATTCCAGCTTGTCCTTCATTCAGCCCAGCATTTTACATGATGTACTCTACATATAAGTTAAGTAAGTGGGGTGACAATATACAGCCTTGACATACTCCTTTCCCAATTTGGAACCAGTCTGTTGTTCCATGTCCGGTTCTAATTGTTGCTTCTTGACCTGCATACATAAGGTGGTCTGGTATTCCCATCTCTTTGAGAATTTCTACCGTTGTGATCCCCACAGTCAAAGGCTTTGGCGTAGTCAATAAAGCAGAAGTAGACGTTTTTCTGGAACTCTTGCTTTCTCGATGATTTAACAGATGTTGACAATTTGATCTCTGGTTCCTCTGCCTTTTCTAAATCCAACTTGTACATCTGAAAGTTCTTAGTTCATGTACTGTTGAAGCCTGGCTTAGAGAATTTTGAGCATTACTTTGATAGTGTGTGAGATGAGTGCAGCTGTGCAGTAGCTTGAACATTCTTTGGCATTGCCTTTCTTTGGGATTGGAATGAAAACTGACCTTTTCCAGGCCTGTGGCCACTGCTGAGTTTTCCAGATTTGCTGGCATTTTGAGTGCAACACTTTAACAGCATCATCTTTTAGAATTTGAAACAGCTCAACTGGAATTCCATCACCTCCACTAACTTTGTTCATAGTGATGCTTCCTAAGGCCCACTTGGTTTCACATTTCAGGATGCTTTATTTCCATATTTTTGCTTGATTTGGTTTGGGTTTTTCAGTATCTGGGTTTTTCAGCAGGTTTCCATGATTTGATGTGCTTGCTTGTTTCTATGGTGTAAATACTTCCATCCTTGCTGATTTCAAGCTGCAACACAGTCCCAATCAGTTTGCAAAATTCCTGAAAAGATGGCAGTTTTCAGTACAACATCCTGGCTCTAACTAAGAAGGAAACTACACAAAGTTGACTGGGGACCTGTGGGACTTGCTTCCTGGATGTGGAAGGATCCAACAGAGGCCCCACATTTCAGAATCTGTGGGGTTTTCTCTTAGGTGGGTCAGCTCTCTCTCATTTTTATTTCTGGTTGTTGGGGGAGAGGTCATATTGGTCAGTGCTCTTGGGACTGATTGGGGGAAAGGAACTGAGGGAGTGTGTGTTCTTTCACTTAACGCCCTATCTTGCTATGGTGCCCACATCTCCACCAGGCCAAGGGTCCCTGAATCCAGATCTGTCTGATTCACACTCCCCAGGAAGCAGCCTCCTTGCGCCCTAGGCTGGGGATGAGGAAGGAACATTTGGAATCTTAACTGCTTCTTGCGCAGCCAGTCTCCTGCCTCCAGGCCTCTCCCACACCTCTGCTTCTGAGGGTCCTGAGCTTCCATCCTGCAGGCTTGCTGTGGTTTGGAGCTTGTTTCCTGGGCTTCCCTGGTGGGGCAGACAGTAAAGACTCCAACTGCAATGCAGGAGACCCGGGTTCAGTCCCTGGGCTGGGAAGATCCCCTGGAGAAGGAAATGGCAGTGTTCTTGCCTGGAGAATTCCATGGACAGAGGAGCCTGGCGGGCTCCAGGCCATAAGCGTTGAAAAGTGTCAGACATGACTGAGCGACTTTCACTCCACTGCCTGTGCCTGCTCCTTACCCCCATCCTTACTCTGGTATGAACCATCCTTAGCTTGAAAAGGTGATCATCTCTCATCAATTCTTTCCAATTCTAAACTCTTTACCATCATTTTTAGTGGGGTTTCAAGAGGAAGGATGGTGTTGAACTGTCCATGTTTAACAGGAACCTCCCTCCACCATGCCTCACACAACATTTCTTCTCATCCCTTAGATCTCTGCTGACTCTTCACCTCCTCAGAGACTCCACCCAATGTGTTCCCATTATCCACTCCTGCAAAACAAGCCATACCAAGGCTCGCTGGCAAAGAGCAACAGCAGTCATTTATTATGCTGAGGAATCTGCCATTTGGGCAGGGCTCAGCAGAGATGGCTCACGGAGGAGGAGGGACCATTTCAGGGTGGTTCACTTGCCTGGCTTGCTTACGTAGGTGGGCTTTGCTTGTCAGCTGGAGCTTGAAGGGCCTGTAGGCCAGGCGCTTTGGTTCCTCTCCACATGAACCTTTTCACACAGCTGCTTGGGATCCTGTATGACATGGCTGCTGAGTCCCAAGAGTGAGTGTTCCAAGAGGCAGGAAGAGGAAACTCCCAATATCATGAGACCTGGGTCTGGAAACTGGCACAATAGAATAAATATTCTATTGATCAGTCAGTGAACCTGCCCAGATGTATTAATCATAAAACATGTAGGATTTTTATTTTTTAATTGAGATATAGTTGATGTGCAATATTGTATGTTTCAGGTATACAACATAGTGATTCATAATCTTTAAAGGTTATATTCCATTTCTAGCTATTACAAAATATTGGCTATATTCCCTGTGTTGTACAATATATCCTTTTAGCTTATTTGTATTCTACCTAGTAGTTTATACTTAATCCCCTACCCTTTTCTTGCCCCTCCCCTTACCTGTCCCCACTGGTAAACATTAGTTTGGTCCTGTATCTGTTTCTTTTTTGTTATGTTCACTAGTTTGTTTTATTTTTAAAATTCTATATAAATTCTATATCGTATGGTGTTTGTCTTTCTCTGTCTGACATTTCACTTAGTACAATACCCTCCAAGTCTACCCATGTTATTGCAAATGGCAAATTTCATTATTTTTTATGGATGAATAGTATTTCATATATATTTCACATCCTCTTTATTCATTCATCTTGTTTGTTGATAGACAGTTAGGCTGCTTCCATATTTTGGCAATTGTATGTGATACTGCTGTGAACAGTGGGCTGCATTTATCTTTTTGAATTAGTGTTCATTTTTCAGCTATATCCTCAGGAGTAGAATTTCTGGATCATATGGTAGTTCTATTTTTAATTTTTGAGAAACCTCCATGCTGTACTCCATAATGGCTGCACCAATTTACATTCCCACTAACAGTGTACAAGGGTTCCCTTTCCTCCACATTCTCATCAACATTTGTTATTTGTGTTCTTTTTGATGATAGCTGTTCTGACAGTTGTGAAGTGATGTCTCATTGTGGCTTTAATTTGCATTAATCTGATGATGCTCAACACCGAACATCTTTCTGTGTGCCTGTTGGCCATCTGTTTGTCTTCTTTGGAAAAATGTCTATTCTCATCTTCTGCCCATTCTTTAATTTTTTTTATATTAAGTTGTGTGAACTGTTTATGTATTTTGGATACTAAGCCATCGTCAGTCACATCATTTACAAATATCTTCTCCTATTCCGTACGTTGTCTTTTTTTTTTGTCAATGGTTTCCTTTTCTGTACAAAAGCTTTTAAGTTTAATTAGGTCCTGTTTGTTTATTTTTACTTTTGTTTCCTTTACTTTGGGAGACAGATCCAAAAAATATTGCTACAATTTATGTCAAAGAGTGTTCTGCCTATGTTTTTTTACAAGGAGATTTATGATTTCCAGTCTTGTGTTTAGGTCTTTAATCCATTTTGAGTTTCTTTTATACATATGGTGTGAGAATTTTCTAATTTCATTCTTTCACATGTACCTATCCAATTTTTCCAGTGCTGGTTATTGAACAGACTGTCTTTTTTCCATTGTATATTCTTGTGGGACTTTTTTTTTTTTTTGACTGTGCTGCATGGCTTGTGGCAGTTTAGTTCGCTGGACAGGAATTGAACCCAGGGCTTTGGCAGTGAAAGCTTGGCGTCCTAACCATTGAACTGCCAGGTCATTTCCTGAGATTTTTAATGTATGCAGATGATGGAGGATGACCTGGAGAAGCTAAACCCATTGAAGGAAGATTTTATGACTCACTGTTCCCTAGAGGAAAGGGGCTGCCACGGGATGCTGGGCCACATGGGGAAGCCCCAGGGTTAGCCAGGAGGCAGGAGGGGCCAGGGGAGAGCAGGTCTCAGAGCGCTTACTGCGTTTTCCATGGGAAGGAAGGTGGGAAGGAAGATGTAGGTTAAGCAGCTGAATAGGCTCAAGATTGGACAGTTTGCCTAATTTTGGCAGCTCATAGGAGTCACCCTTAGTCATCTAGTACCTGGTGCTGGGGAGATTTAAAGCACCAGGAATACTGACTTGGTGTGTGAGAGTTGATAAAGGTGGCAGTTGGCAGTACAGGCTTTGAATTGGTTGGTTTATAAGCAGGCAAATCATTTGTTATCTCTAGGAGTTAGCTAGCCCTGAGATGGGCAGGCAGCCTCTCTCAGATCAGCAAGGCCTCTGAGATGTCAAATCATAAAATACAGAAAAGAAAAACACTATGAATGCATCAGATTCAAGTGGAGCCATTCTCATCTACTGCTAGGAGGAATGTTAAAAAGTCTACAGCCCAATTTATCTGCCAGACCACCTAAAGTTGTGTCCCTTTACTGTACCCCCACAATGCCCAGATTCTCTTCCTTCATAGCACTTAATGCAGTAAACAATTAGACAATATTTTCCTTGCTTGTTTGAAACTGAAAGTGTTAGTCGTCTGACTCTTAGTAACCCAGTAGACTGTAGCCAGCCAGTCTCCTCTGCCATGGAGTTCTCCAGGCAAGAATACCAGAGTCATTCTGGTATTGCCATTCCCTTCTCCAGGGGCTCTTCCCAACCCAGGGACTGAACCCAGGTTTCCTGCATTACAGGCAGGTTCCTTACCATCTGAGCCACTAGGGAAGCCTTGACTATTACACTCACCATTGTACACCCAGTGCTGAGAACAAGGTCTGACACATCGTGGATCTGGGACAGCCAATAAGTATTTGTTAGGGGAATGAATGGATAGGTCAGGGTACTCAGCACCTAGAAGGTGCACCGGAATGTCAGCATATTTTTTTTTCACGTGGCTGTGTCAGGTCTCAGTTGTGGCATGAGGGATCTTTGTTGAGGTCTGTAAGACCTTTCCTTGTGGTGAATGGGCTCTCTGTTGTGGCATGTGGGCTCCAGACTGCATGGGCTCAGTTGCTCCATGGCACATGGTCTTAGTTCCCCAGAGACTGAACCCATGTGCCCAGCTTTGGAAGGCAGATTCTCTCTCTGTTTCTTTTATTAACTAATTAATTAATTTTTGGCTGCATTGGGTCTTCGTTGCTGCATGCACTTTCTCTAGCTGTGGCGAGCAGGGGCTACGCTTTGTTGCGGTGCACTGCCTTCTCATCGTGATAGCCTCTCTTGTTGCGGAACTTGGGCTCTGAAGCACAGGCTCTAGTTCTGACACGTGGACTTAGTTGCTCTGCAACATGTGGGACCCTCCAAGACCAGGGGCTGAGCCAGTGTCCCCTGCATTGGCAGGTGGATTCTTCACCACTGGACCACTCAGGAAGTGGTCCAACCCTGTCAGTGCCTCAGCAGGTCTGGGCAAAGATAACTCTGAGTTAAAGGGGGAAGGCTCAGGCTGGAACTTGATGGCAGGTTGCGGCAAGTCAAGCCCAGAAGAGAGTAGCCAGATTGGAGCCAGGGTCCCTCTGGCCGTCTCAGGGCTATTGACTGAGAGGGGCTTATGAAGTGACCAAGGCTGACCAGGGCAGAATATGAGGTGTGTCTTTATTCCTCCATGATAATAAGAAAAAAAAATTGCTGACGTTTCTGGCTCACTTAACTGAGCCAGGCACCGCGAAAGGTGCTATTATTATTCCCAGTTTACAGATGGGGGAGCTGAGGCCCAGAAAGGTTAAGTTACTTGCCCAAGATTACACTGGATTTGCACCCAAGCTCTCTAGCGTATATGCTTATCTCTCACACCTCCCCTCTCTCAGGTGTGTTCCACGTCAGGCCACGGGACTTATAGTGATTCACAGGCACACTCATTCATTCAATTCAGAAATGCCCCCTGAGCTTGCTGTGGGCTCATCCCTGGGCTCGGTCCTGGGATCAGAGAGATGAATCAGACCTGGACCTTACCTTCACATCTCTCCTGGTCTGAAAGGGAGAGGCTGATCTGCAAAAGATAATGGGCCCTGAGAGCCACAGAGTTCAGGCTGGGATCTGAGCAGCACCTCGTGAGGTCTCTGAGCTGGCACAGGAATTCAGCTCCTCCCTGGAACATTGAACGGAACATAACCTTGCAACTGCTCACCAGGGAGGACCAGGCAGCAAAGAGAGGGAGGGCATTCCAGAAAGAGGACACTTCATATGCAGAGTAAGGGGAAGCGGGGTGGTCTCCGCAGGGAGAGGTGTGAGGGAGGGAGGCAGGGCATGGTTGGAGAGGAAGCTGGGTGAGGGTGGGGGTGGGGAGGGCAGCGGCGCCAGCGCTCAGGGTGTGCATGGTCCCTGGGAAGCCTTTTTGTGCAGTTTGGCAAAAGGAGCCATTGTAAGGAGCAGGCGAGGGAGGTGATTAGAGGAAGTGAGGAGGGATAATTTTGGTTGAGAGGACTGGATTAAAGAGAAGGAAGGGAAGGAGCCCTTGAGGAGGGCTGAGCTGAGGCGAGAAGAAGCCTGCTGTAAGATGGAGAATAAATGTAAGATTTGCAGGAGTTGGATTGAATGCAGGGCATTCAGGAGAGGGGGCATCAAGGGTGATGGGGAAGTGGGTGTCCCTGAGGTGGGAACTCAGAGGAGGGGTGGGGCGGTGGGAGGGAGAGGCCTTCTGGTTTCTGGTCAAGGTTCAGCTCTGGAAGCCCTTCTGCCCTCCACGGAGGGCCCGTCATATGGAGCCCACTGTGGGTTGGGGTCCCTCCCTCTTGGTTCTCCCAGAGCTTTGGAGCCAGGCTCCTCTGGAAAATGGCAGGCCACTGGCCTCAGCCGCACTGGGGCAGGACAAGGAGCTGCCTGGGCCCAGTCAGGGTGCCTGGCAATGGCCGTGTTCTTTGGTGCACTTTTATTTTTATTTATTCATTTATTTTTAGGGCTTCCCAGGTAACCCTAATGGTAAAGAACCCTCCTGCCAGTGCAGGAGATGCAAGAGATGTGGGTTGGGCCCCTGGGTCGGGAAGATCCCCTGGAGGAGGGCACGGCAACCCACTCCAGTATTCTGGCCTGGAGAATCCCCACGGACAGAGGAGACTGGCAGGCCACAGTCCACGGGGTCACAAAGAGTTAGACACGACTGAAGTGACTTGGCACACACTTACGCATTTATTCTTAATTGAAGGATAATTGCTTTACAGTATTGCATTGATTTCTACCAAGCATCAGCATGAATCAGCCATAGTTTTGTGCACTTTACAGCTTCAATTTATCTTTGGAAAAGTTCACGTATTCACTGAGCACACAATTCAAAAGGCACAAAAGGCTATACAGTACAATGTCCTGTTTTATGGAATAATTACACAGATGCAGGCATGCGCACACTTTCTTGAGAGAGAGCAAGAAACGTCTGTGGAACTGTCTTGCTCTCCCTTGGCTTTGGTGTCCATCATCTTCTGGGATGAAAGAACCTTGGCACTTCAGGCATCTCTTGATGATAGTGAATCCAAGGCCCCCTCTTCCTGGGTGAAGGACAGCTTGCAGCGTAAGATTACCAAGAAGACTGGGCCAGGCAGGGACTTCCAAAGGTCCCTGCCCAGCTCTCCGTCAGTAAGAGGAGCACAGAGTCCTTCCCATACTGACTTGACCAGGGACCCCCTTCTGCTGGGGCATCTTCCAGGGCTGGGGTTCTGTGGAGCACACGTTGAGAAAGGAGGCCAAGGCAGCCATTTATTGTGTCAGCAAGTAGGACAAAGGCCCCTGCCCACCCACAGAGTCTCTGGATGGTCCTGGACAAGTCACTGTTCCGCTCTAGGCCCCTGATTTTGAAGGACACCATTAGCTTGGACACTTCAAATAGGCCGGGCAGTGTAGTGGTTGAGGGAATGGATTCTGGAGTCCAAAAGACCTGTGTTCAGAGCAGGGTCTTGATGCTGTGTGGCCTCAGGCAAGCCCCCTCCTCTCTCAGACTTGGCTCTTTAGCAGTCTCTTTGTTGCTGCAGGAATAAGATTATGCATCCAGCCTACCAGGGGCCATGCCTGCTACACAGTGGGCCCTGAACTCTGGGGTCAAGTTCAGGCTCAGTCTCAGGCTGAAGCCCTCGACCAGGCCCAGCTGCCCTGCCCTCCCTCTCATGCCACCCCCCCTTCCCCTCCCAGGGCACATCTGGCAAATGGGCAGAATTTGATAGGGGCCTGGGGGAGAACCTTGAGTGATGGTGGTGAGTGGGCCAGGGCTGGACCCACAGACAAAGCTCCCCCAGATGAGGGAGGCCTGGGTTCCAGTGTCCCTTTCCTGACGTCTCTTCCCGCAGGTCCCTCCAGACATGATGGGGTGGCCGTGGCTGTCCTGCCTCTTGCTTCCTGCCCTTGTGGTGTCTGGTAGGTACCTCCCCTCTCCCATCAGCACTAACCTGGGGGCCCTCAGCAGAACCCTCTAGAAGGGCGGGCTGCTGCTCCATCAGCAAAACCCTAGCTCCTGCAGCCCAGCTCTATGCTTGGCTGCCACGGGAGGTCTGGGGAGGAGTCCAGCCCCAGACTGGTGAGCTGGGCTGAAGGCTGGCCACTGGGACTGGGACGGGCTCCCATGGGGGTAGATGGAGTATCAGTCTTTCCAGAGGTGTCCCGATGTCCCCACACCCCATGTCCCTGCAGTGGCAGCCAATACGGCCCCAATATTCGCGTCCAACATGTCGACAGTGACCCTGCCCGAAGACCTGCCAGTGGGTGAGTACAAGTTCCTGTGCCCAGATCGTGCCAAACCCTGACCCATAAGAGGATCCAGGGGCCCCCTGTGGGCTTGCTCCCCATCCCTGCAGCTCCACAGCACCTCATGGGGCAAAGATGGCCTGAAGGGAGTTTGTTCCAGAAGTTTCTTCTTTTCAGTTTTTGGTCAAAGACCCTCACACAGCATCAAATAATTAAGACCCACCCCAAGAGAACACCCCTCCTGTTTCCCATCTCTTTCAGGCTTTCTGATTTCCCCAGGGAGAAAGTATCCATTTGGTACCATTCTTCTTCTCTCTCTCTCACTTGCTCATCTCCCTCCATCCCTTGCTTTTTTTTTTCTTAAACAGAGAGCAGACTTGAGGCTCAGCGCCTTTCACGGACACATCTCATCAGAAGTTGACACTTTTGCTTTGCTTTTGTTTTCTTTGTAGAGTTATCTTCCATCTGTGGCAAGTGAAACAGGTTTTCCATGTACAGTAACAATCTAAAGTTTGCTTCTAAAATAAATGTATTTGCATAAAATAGTAAGTCAATTAAAAGGAGGGTCATAAATAATGAGACACGGTTGGTAGTAAAGATCTTGGCAGTGCACAGGAGTGAATGACGTTCACAAAGCATGGTTTTGGATGAAGCCACAGGGACTGGATGCCAAATTTCCAGCAGGCAGGATGGGGGTTGAAGAAGCTGAAAGGATAGACGGCTGCATTCACTGGGATATAGGGTCAACTGCGCAGAAAATGTTAGTCGCTCAGTCATGTATGACTCTTTGTGATCCATGGACTGCAGCCCCCCAGGCTCCTCTGTCCATGGAGTTCACCAGGCAAGAATACTGGTGTGGGTAGCCATTCCCTTCTCCAGGAGACCCTCCCAATACCCTCCCAGGAGACCTGGGATGGAACCCAGGTCTCCTGCACTGCAGGCAGATTCTTTACTGTCTGAGCCACCAGGGAAGCCCTAGCTGCTCATAACAGACCCCAAATAATAGAAGTGTAAACAAGGTCAAGGTTTACTATTCTCCTACATAGTCTCCGAGAGCAGTGAGTTCAGGGCTGTTGGAGGGTCTGTTCAGTCAAGCTGGTTCTTGCTCTCTGCTTTGGGTGTCAGGGACCCTCCTTCCATTTCTAGGTTCTGCCTCCCCTGTGGCGTGGACTTCATCCACAGGGTCCCAGATGGCTAGTGTCACACCCTATTCCAGTGAGAACTTGGGGGAGGAAAGGGCCAGGAAGGCTCACTTCTTTCTCCTAAGGACAGGCCTCCAGATTTCACGCACGTTACTTCTGCTCCCATCTCACTGGCCAGAACTTAGCTTCGTGCCCTAGCTGAAAGGCAGCTGGAGAAATGGGGGCTTTTGTTATTTTAGTTACCCACGTGCCCAGCTCAAAATCTAGGGTTCTCTTAGTCTGAGAGAAAAGGGGTTGTGAATACTGGGGAACAATTTAGTCTTTGTTGCGGTGTCAGATATCTAAATCTACCAGATGACACAAGAGACGGCATCAAGGAAGCTGAACTAGAGTCTGCCTTGGGATCCAGAAGCCCAGGTCTGGGTAAACGAAGAAAGGGTGGGCGATGGGCTTTGCAGCCACAAGGGCTACATCTATTTGCATGTGGCTGTCGGGTAAGCATAAGGGTTATATTAATAAAGATTTAGAGGCCAAGATGAGGGAGGTGATAGTCTCATGAAATCCTGAGATGGCACAATCCTCCCTGGAGGACTGGGCTGAGGTTAAACTATTGGATATCTATGAATGCAACAGAAAAGTAGTATATACGTGTTAATGAGAGTTTACATATGTTTTCATAGCTGTTTAGTCATGGATAAACACAACACACACACACACACATACACATACACCCTTCCAAACAAATGTCACAAATACATGTAATCCAAATGCGCTCATGATCTCCATTTTCTTGGGTAACCCTTTAAAATCAAGTAGGATCTTGCCAACCAAATGAGGGTCTTTTTTCCATATGTGATTCACTTATTTATATGCTTTGGTTGTGCTGGGTCTTTGCAGCTGCACGCAGGCTTTCTCTAGCTGTGGCAAGAGGGGGCTTCTCTTCATTGTGGTGGCCGGGCTCCTCCCTCTGGGCCTTCTCTTGTTGCGGAGCACAGGCTCTGGGCTGCAGCAGGCTGGCTCAACAGTTGTGGCTTACAAGCTTAGCGGGTCCGTGGAGTGTGGGCTCTTCCTGGACCAAGGATCACACCTGTGTCCCCTGTTGGCAGGCAGATTCCTGTCCACTGTACCACCTGGGAAGTCCAAGGGTCTTTTCTTCTGTAACCCGGGGCCCCGTCTCTGGGCTTTCTTAAACCAAAGGGCAATTTTTTTCCTTTCTGAGATGAATTCCATGGCTCTCTAGGGATGAGAAAGCATTTTCAGTCAGGTTTTTAAAAAATGTTATTTAGGCCTTTTATTTTGAAGTATAGTATATGTAAATGTACAGGGAAGTACACTGAATTACCACATGTAACTCCCTGGTGGCTCAGATGGTAAAGAATCTGTCTGCAATGCGGGAGACCTAGGTTCGACCGCTGTGCTGGGAAGATTCCCTGGAGGAGGGCATGGCAACCCACCCCAGTATTCTTGCCTGGACAATCCCCATGGACAGAGGAACCTGACGGGCTACTGTCCATGGGGTTGCAAAGAGTTGGACACGACCGAGCCACTTTCACTTCAACCCCCAGGAACAGCTACACCTCAACCCCCTCTCTCCCCTTCTAGTCACTCTCCACCCAGCATAAGACCTGTTTTCCTGACACTAACACTGTTTAATAGTTTAGTTCTATCAAGCAGACTCTTTTTTATCCAGACTTTAAAAAATACATTGTATTTTAAATATCCAATTTGAATTTAGTGACAGAGACCTAGTATATGTCTCTTATTTCTATAGCTCTTATTATTTGTTACACTTGACTTTTTCAGGCAGACTTTTAGAAAAGCATTTTCTCCCTGATTCATCTTTCTGTGACCAGGGACACATGTACAGAGAAAAATTTATACACACCCACTCACCTCCCATATTTCCTTGAATATAAGAGCCATATCAGTTTACACCTTGGCATTTCTGAGTCAGGATGTATCTTATATTTGAGATGGTCACTTAACACAGAATGGCTCCCCACCCTCATCCCAGCATGCATTAACTTGACAGGGTGTCTCACAGCAGAGGAAACACAGCGTAGACACCAACATTTTTCTAGCCCGATGGTCTTCCTGGAGGAGGGGGCCTGGGTGGGGAGAGACCAAGCTTTCCAAGGAGTTTCTGGAGGAAAGAGGCAAGACTGATCAAAGAAGAGCAGGCTCCAGGTGTGTTGCCCAGACTGTCCCTGAAGGGCCATCATGGGCAAGAGGGAGCAAGCTGGTTCTCTGGGACACTCAGGCTTCAGGCTGACCCCACCATCATGTCACCGTTCTAGCATTTTTGCCTTTGTGGGCCTCTTCCGTAATTAAAAAGAACAAGATATAATTGACATACAATGTGATATTAGCTTCAGGTGTATAACATACTGATATATTTGTATATATATTTCAAAATAATTACCCCAATAAGTCTAGCTAATATCTGTCACCACACATAGTTAAAGAATATTTTTCCCTTGCTGTGAGAACTTTTAAGACCTACTCTCTCAGCAACTTTCAAATACCAAATACAGTATTATTAATTATAGTCACCATACTGTACATTATATCCCCAGGATTTGTTTATTTTTTAACTGAAAATTTGTACCTTTTGACCCTCTTCACCCATTGTTCACTCTCCTCACCCCATGTCTGGGAACCACCAATTTGCTCTCTGAATCAGTGAACTTGGATTTCTATTTTCAGATCCCATGTATGCGTGAGATCATCATATAATATTTGTCTTTCTCTGACTTTTTTCTCTTAGCTGAATGCCCTCTTTAGGTCCATTCATGTTGCAAATGGCAAGATTTCATTCTTTTTTAATGGCTGAAAATATTCCATTTTGTACAAAATGTACAAAATTTTCACACACACACACATATATACCACATCTTCTTTATCCATTCATCCATTGATAGACATCCACTGATGTCCTGGCCCTCCTAATTTTAAAAGAAGTTAAATGTACCTGCGGGCCTTGTGGGCAGCTTGGACAGGCCAGCATTGAGCTAGGTGGCCGTGGACCCTGGGCATTCCCTGTGCCGTCTGCAGGTGCTGAGGCCTTCTGGTTGGTAGCTCAGGACCAAGAAAATGACGAGCTGAAATATGGGATTAGTGGCGCCAATGCCTACTTCTTCAGTGTCACCTCAGATACTGGGGAAGTGAAGCTGGCCAGCCTTCTGGACTATGAGGTAAAGGAAAACAGCTTGGGAAAGCCTTGTGAGGGGGAAGGGTGGTGGGCAGGGCCCTGGTGGATACAGAAACAGGGCTCACCTTGGTGCCTGTCTCTCTGCCCACTGCAGACACTCTACTGGTTCTCCATCACCATCTCCGTGAGCGACAGTTACAACAACCGAGTGAGTCAGCAGCGGGAGGGAAGGGTGATGGGCCCAGGATCAGAGGACAGGGGCCTGGGGGTCCATGGCTAGTGGTGTCCCGACCTCAGACAAGCAGAGCAGGCCTCAGCTAACAAAAAACAAATTGAATGTTTATTTTTATCAAAAGTATACTTGTCCATTTTTCATCATGCAGTATTACCAAGATTTTAATATTTACTATTAAATTGTTTTAATTATATGCATATGTGTATATATATTTAAGGTATATCTATTTTGCGTATCTACTGCTTATAGATATGCTGTTTGTATATTTGTATATCTACTATTATCATGAATTGCATTATTAATTCATATTAATATGTGTATTAATAAGAAGTGAAGTGAAGTCGCTCAGTCCTGTCCGACTCTTTGCGACCCCATGGACTGTAGCCTACCAGGCTCCTCTGTCCATGGGATTTTCCAGGCAATAGTACTGGAGTGGATTGCCATTTTCTTCTCCAGGGGATCTTCCTGACTCAGGGATCAAACCTGGGTCTCCCGCATTGTAGACAGACGCTTAACCGTCTGAGCCACCAGGGAAGTCCATTAATAATAAGAAAACAGATGCCAAATAACTCCCTACCTTCTCTCCACTGAGATCATCATTTTCAACTCCTTTGACTAATGGGCTGGTCTCAGTGTTCATGTTTCTCAATAACACGCTTATACAGCTACGTCTGTGTCTGTGAAAGTTGGGGGTTTTCTCTTTATGACCTATTCCTTAAAACCTATGCATTAAAAGATGACTTGGATGTTCATAAATACTTTCTCTCTGTAAGAGAGATACTTTCTCTCTGTAATACTTCTCAACCCACTCCCAACTAAAGTATCCACCATCACTGTGTTTTTTATCCCTTGCTAAGCATTGGCATATATATGCATCCATGGCAGAAAGATTGTAGTTTTCAGTGTATTTTCTTAAATCCAAATGGAATCCTACTGCCTTTATGGTCTTGCACTGACTTGTCCACTCAACAATCAGCTTTGGAGCCTTTCTGAATCTGCACACAAGTCTCCCATTTCCTGTACGTCTATGGCCCAGTGTGGGGACCTACCATGGTGCTTAGCTGATCTCCTCAACACTTAGGTTGTTCACAGCTTTATTTTGTAGCTAACAAAGCTAAAAGGAAGATTCTTGTAATAAGACTGCTATGTTTTAGATTTCTTAAATGACCTAATGTACTCTCCAGTGGTTCAGCAAACATGTGGAAAGAGAGAGAGAGAAACTAAATAAGGGGTAAATCTGCATGAAGAGTATCAGGAGTTCTTTGTTCTTACTTGCAACTTTTCTGGCATTTGAAATGGTATCAAACAGAGTCACCCCAGACACTGCCTGATTGTTCTCCTGAGACACTATGCCAACTTGCATTCCTGTCCAGGCACTCCTGAATCTGTTTTCTCAAACTCCCACGTTTTCTGGCTCACCTGGGCTTGCTTCTCACTTGCAGGTGCAGAGGGAAATGCAGGTGATCGTAGAGGACAGAAATGACAATGCGCCTGTTTTCCAGAGCATCAGCTTCTCCACCAACATCAGTGAGGTAACATCTGCCTTACCAAGATGGGTATATAGAATGCAGGCATCCCACAAATCTGTTCAGAGTGGGAAGGACCGGAGACAGTCAGCAGGTCATCCAGGATTGGGAAGAGTGCCTCCTAGAAAGGGCAGCCGCAGGAACCAAATTCAGGAGGTTGCGTGTAACCCCACGTACAATAGTTACAAGCTACATTTTTCAACCCATCACACTCGATTGGAGTTCTTTAAGTTATGATCATCCCAGGTGGAGAGGAAGAAATTGATTTTCTCATGTGTCTGGACATTTGAATGGTCTATCTGGCTTCAAACATGGCTGGATCTAGGCACTCAAGCCAGTCATCAAGAAGAGACTTCTCTCCACCTTGCAGCTCTGTGACTCTTGTTGCCTTCATCCTGGGTTTGGGGGAGAAGTTCTCTCTCGTGATGATGAAAGTGCCCCCAGCAGCTCCAGGCTCACATCCCACTGGCTTTGAATTGCAACACAGATTGTCTCTTTCTCAGTGGTCCCAACCAACACCCCAGGGCTGACTCTCATTGACCTATTTTGGGTCACATGCATGTGCCACCATTGTTTGCTGGGCATCCCAGGTGGCTCTAGTGATAAAGAATCCACCTGCAATGCAGGAGATATAAGAAACACAGGTTTGATCTCTGGGTCGGGAAGACCCCCTGGAGAAGGAAGTGGTAACCCACTCTAGTATTCTGGCCTGGAAAATCCTGTGGACAGAGGAGCCTGTTGTGCTACAGTCCATGGGGTCACAAAGAGTTGGACATGACTGAAGCGACCCAGCATGCATGCATGTCCATCGGTTGAGGGTGTGGAATGCTCCAGCTGTCAAAGTCTGCATCATGGACCTTCCCCTTTTAGCAAGGGTGACGGCCTGACTTGAACTGAAGGGCAGGGAGAAGGTTCTCCAGTGGTCCACAAGCAGGAAACACACCACTCCTGAGTCTTCATTACTACATGGATTCAAAGACCTGAGAGGTGTGCCCTACCCCCCAGGCCAGACAAGAGGCTGATGAGGTCCAGACAGACCTTCAACACGCTCTGATCGAATGCCTACTATGTGTCTGGCGCTGTCATTGGTGCTGAAGATATCTGGAGATGATAGATTTTGTTGCCACCCTCAGTAGCTCACATTGTAGTGAAGATCACGGACACTAGTGAACAAAACATTAAACAGATAGGATTATTTAAGAGGGTATTGTGCTCAGTGAAGAGCATAAGGGGCTGCTTTTAGGTTGAGCCAGTGAGGAAAGTCTTCTCTGGGTGGGTGACATCTGAGCAGAACTAAATGTCAAGGAGCCTGCCTGGGCTGCTTCAGGAAAAGGATTTTCCAGGCAGGGAATAGCAGCAGCTCTGAGGTGTGAATCAGCCTGGAGTGTTGTAGGCATAGCTAGAAAGCCGCCATGGAAGGAGGGTGGAGTGTGAGCAACAGGTGAGGTCAGAGAGGTGGGCCTGACCCCAGAGGTCCATGGCGGCAGTCTGGACTATATTCTGAGTGGAATGGGAAACCACTGGTGGATTTTGAGCATGAGAGTGATGTGGTCTGGTTCAGGATTTTCAGAGATCTCTCTGGCCCCCTTGTGGAATTAGTGAACCTGGGGCAAAGGCATCTGAAAGACACTTTCAGCTCTGAAGAGTACTGTCTGCAACCTGGGCTGGAGGCTACAGAGAACCCACAGGGAAGTTTAAGCAGGGGAGTGGCAAAACCTGAGTTCTGGAATGATCATTTATACTGGCCCTGAGGGGCTCAGCAAATCAGAAGCTAGTTCATGTGGCGAGGGGGCTGCATTGGGAGAGGAGAAAGGGGAACTCTGCTTCCTGCCAATGTCCAGATGCCCTCAGAGGCCCAGCCCGGGGAAGAAAAGGGGGCCACCTGTGGGACACTGGGCTTCAGGTTCTGGAAGGTCTGTCACTATCCGCGTGGTAGGGTTGTGGGCCCTGGAGCTCCAGCCTGGGGCATGTGCTTGGGCATGAAGAAAATGACTGGAACTCAGAGTTGATGGAATCTTTTGTTATAGAGGGGCTTCCCTGGTGGCTCAGAGGTTAAATCATCTGCCTGCAATGCGGGAGACCTAGGTTCAATCCCTGGGTTGGGAAGATCCCCTGGAGAAGGAAATGTCAACCCATTCCAGTATTCTTGCCTGGAGAACCCCATGGACGGAGGAGCCTGGTGGCCTCAGTCCAAGGGGTCGCAAAGAGTCGGACAAGACTGAGAGACTTCACTTTCATTTTCTTTTGTTACAGACCCTGCCAGTGGGCTCCCTGGTGTTATCTGTGCTGGCCACGGACAAAGACACAGGCTCGTCTGGCGCTGTGGTATACTCCATAGAAAAGGTGAGTGTGTATGGTCCACGTGGGAGTGTGGGCACTGCCACTCCTCGTGGCCACCAGGGGGCAGCATCTCCCACACAACCTGCAGGGACCTTGCAGACCAGGAGCTCTGCCATGGCCCAGCCCTGGTCCCCACACCATCCTCTGACCCCCTCTGGCCCCATTTGGTCAGTCGCCTAAGAAGCGTACCTGCTGAAGACCTAACCCTTCTCCCCACGCTCTCACCCGGAGTGCTGAGGCAGTATCTCGCCTATTTCCCAGAGGCAGAAACTGAGTATCAGAGAGGTTATGTGACCTGGTGAGGTCAAGAACAGAGGCAGGATTCGACCCCAGGCCTCTGAGAGCAGGTCCTGGGGGCAGAGCCATCCTGGGACAGCCTGGCCTGACTGTGCTATGCCTCAGGTCATTCCCGCCACGGAGGACAGTGAGCACCTCTTCAGGATCCTACCCAATGGTTCCATCATCCTCAATGGCAGCCTCAACTACAACAGCAAGAGTTCCTTCTATCAGCTGGAGCTGAAGGCCTGTGTGCGTGGGGGCTCTGGAGGGGGCTGGGGGCTTGGGGACCCGAGACCCAGACTCACGGAGACCCGTCTCCCTGCAGGACTCGGGCGGCCCATACAACAATCACACCGTCTTCCAGTGCTCCTCACCTGTCTTCGTGTCCATCTCTGTAATCGACAAGCCAGACCTGGACCCCCAGTTTGCTAGGGAGTTTTACTCAGCCTCCGTGGCTGAGGATACACCCCAGGTATGCTGGGCACCCGGGGGAGGGGGCTGGGGGGGCTGAGAGGTAGGGAAAGGGTCTAGCTACTGACTGTGCCTCCCTGCAGGGAACCTCAGTGCTGAAGGTGGAGGCCATGGATGGCGACAGAGGCATCAACGACCCTGTGATCTACAGCATCTCCAGTGAGAACGGGGTGTCCCCGGGCTGGCGCTGGGCAAGGGGATGGGGTGGGGGCTCCGTCAGAGCCAAAGAAAGGAGCTGCTCCTGCTGCCTCTTCCCAGATTCCACAAGGCCTGGCTGGTTTGATATTGGCAAGCAAGATGGGGTGATCACAGTCAACAGTCCCCTGGACAGAGAGCAACTGCTGGAGGAGGATGAGGAAGTGCAAGTGCAGGTCACGGTGAGTGAGGGGGCCATTGCCCCTCTGCACCCCACTCTCTGCACCCCCACCCTCTGCACCCCACCCTCTGCACCCCACTCTCTGCATCCCATTCTCTGCACCCCCACCCTCTGCACCCCACCCTCTGCATCCCATTCTCTGCACCCCCACCCTCTGCACCCCACCCTCTGCACCCCACTCTCTGCACCCCACCCTCTGCACCCCCACTCTCTGCACCCCACTTTGATCTTTGATCTCAGCTCTTTCGGGATGCTGGTTCTCTGACCTCTGCCTTCTGGCTTCAACTCTGCTCTCAGGCCACCGAGACGCACCCCAACATCCATGGGCAGGAGGCCAAGGCGAGCATATGGGTCACGCTGAGAGTGACAGACGTCAATGACCACGTACCTGAGTTTTACAACTGCAGCCTCCAAGACTGCGCCTTCACTCCCGAGGAGACTCAAGTCAACTTCACTGGCTGCGTGGATGAGCACGCTTCCACGCGCATCCCCATTGAGGACCTCACCATGGTGGTCTACGACCCAGACAAGGCAGGCGCACCCAGATCATAGGCAGGGTGGGCGGAAGTGACGACGGGGGATTACTGGGGAGGGGAGGTGGCGAGTGACCAGCAGAGCACCGACCGTGGTACACAGCATCGCAGCGAGCAACAGCGGTGCCGACCATGAGTGGTGGTGGCAATCAGAGTCTGAGTGACAGTGGAGCTGCTGAGTGATGCTGAGCTGGTGGGAGGTCTTGTGTTCAAGGCGGAGCTCAGTAGGGGGAGTAGAAAGGCAGCATGCTGGGTAATGCTGAGTGGAATGTCCCTTTCGGTGGTGGTGTGTAGAGGGTAGTGATGGGTAGATGGTGAAGTTGAGGGGAGCTGGTATTGGATATTGGGGGATGTGGGAGGTGTTGAGCACAGACGCTTCTAAATGGGTGTCAGATTGGAAGGTACTCTTGGGAGAGGTTGGGATTGAGTGGTAGATGATTTGGGTAGTACTGAACGCTGAATAACTACAGTGGTAGTGACAATGAGTTGATACAAAATGCTGAGTGGAGGATGATTTGGAGGGGTGGTGGTGGTTGGGTGGTGTGTGGAGTTTATGGTCGGCATTAAGTGGAGAGGCTATAGAGTAGAAGGGGCGTGTGTGTAATGGGCCGATGTTGGGCACCGATGGTGTTTGGGGTTGGAGTGCACGGTGGAGGGTGGCTGATATGGAAGACTCAAAGGGAGTGAGCGGTGTGTGTCCAGGCTCTGCAGCCCAGGCTGGGGCCCACGGTGCCTCAGGGAAGTCTTCTGATGAGCCCACATCTACAGGGATGACCAGTCCACCCTCCCAGGGCCTGTGGCCAGGGATTGGGAGAAAGACGCAGGTGGGTACACTGCAGGATGGGGGTCCCTACTTACAACCCACCTCTACAGGGCAACAACGGCACCTTCCTGCTGACCTTGGGGGCCCAGATGCCGAAGCCTTCAGCGTCTCCCCCGCAGCGGGCAGCAGGCTCAGTGGATGTGCAGGTGCTGGTGAGGGAACCGTCGCTGGTGGACTACGAGAGGCGGTCAGTGATGCTGGTGCAGGTGAGCGGTGCGCGGCGGCCCAGGGGGAGCCAGCCACGGGGCGCTCCCATCCCCATGCTGCGGCCTCTTCCTCTGTGCTTAGGTCACAGCCACTGACTCTGTCAGCGGGAACGCCTCTGTCGCCTCGGTGACTGTCCACCTTCGAGACACTAACGACCACAGGCCCACATTCCTCCACAGCATGTACAACCTCAGTGTCTTTGAGCACAGTCCTGTCGGCTCTGTGGTCACTGACAGCATCCGCGTGAGTGACAAGGGACAGGGCTGGACTGGGCTGGGAGAGACGTGGAGATGGGCAGGCCTGGGGCTGTCCCTGCCAGAATCTCTGCATCATCTGGGGTCATCGGATCCCAGCAAGCATGCATGTACATGTGAGTGTGCAAGGGTGAGCGTATCAGTCTGAGTGTGTCAGAGGCTTCTCCCTTCGGCTCAGGAAGCAAGCCTGCCCTGTCCTCATCAATTGCACGGTCAGCAGCGAGGGCATGGCTTCTGCTCAGTGTCCCATTACCTGTCTCTCTGCCTCACAGGCCTCCGATCCCGACACAGGAGAAGGGGGCCGCGTCACCTACAGCCTGCTTCCAGGGAACGGGTAACATCTCTGATGGGAGCGGGGCAGGTGGTAAGGGGGACCCAGGTCCACCTCTCTGCCTCACAGTGGGGCTAGAGGAGCCAGATAAAATATAGGGTACCCAGTTACATTTCAATTTCAGATAAATAAATTATTCATTTTTTTGTTGTATAAGCAGGTTGCAAATATTCCACGGGACGTCCTAAAATACTTTTCATTGTTTATCTGAAATTCAAATTGAAGTGGGCATCCTGTATCTTTTTCGCTCCATCTGGCCGCAGGGCGGACATCTTTGCAGTGGATCCAGACTCGGGGAAGGTGACGGTGAGAAACAGCGAGCTGTTGGACCGGGAGAAGCAGGCCGTGTACTACCTCACGCTGCAGGCCACGGACGGCGGGAACCTGTCGTCCTCAACCATGCTACAGATCCACGTGCTAGACATCAATGATAACAGTCCTGTGGTCAGCGGCTCCTACAACATCTTTGTCCAGGAGGAGGAGGGAAATGTCTCCGTGACCATCCAGGTGGGAGCTGGCCTGAAACTAGTCGGGGGTGAAGGGAACAGGCCCAGGGCGCCAAGCCTGGCTCTGTGGTCATGCTGGCCCTGTGCTGGAATCTGGGCTCTGCTGTGTGGCCCTGAGAAAGTCACTTAGTCTCTCTGGGCCTCCATTTCTTAAGGTCAATCATAGAACTTATTCCCAGGGTCATAAAGGATATAAAGTACTGCCCAGCACAGAGCGAGCCCTCAAAAACCACACTGCTCTTTAAAATGCAGGTCCCGGCCTCATTCCAAAAAGGATTTGGGTGGCTTAGATTTAAAAGTATAATAAAAGAAATGAATAAAAAGAGAAAATAAACAAAAATCATGTCCAACTCTATGTGACCCCATGGACTGTAGCCCGCCAGGCTCCTCTATCCATGGAATTCTCCAGGAAAGAATACTGGAGTGGGTTGCCATTCCCTTCTCCATGGGATCTTCCTGACCCAGGGATTGAATCCAGGTCTCCTGCATCACAAGGAGATTCTTTACTATCTGAACTACCAGGCGGTGTAAGCACAAAGGTAGGGTTAAACCCGAAGCCATACAGTTGCTAGGAGAGGGCTGAAAACTCAGTTCTCAGCTTCATAATGGCCAGAGCAAAAATAGAAATGAGACCAGTGGCCAGGTTCTCAGAGACAAGGAGATAAGAGCCAACTGTTGGCTCCAGAGGAATGCTGGGGAGAAGCTCCTGCACGGAATCATCTATGAGGAGGTCTTGTGAGAAGCAGGAAACAAAATCTTCAGAATGACAACCATGTGGCCACGGGGCCCTCCCGTCTTTCTGGGGCTTGTGGTATCCTGATCTCTTGATAACCTTGTGAAGTAGCTGCTCTAATGGTCCCCGTTTCACAGAAGGAGAAAACACCCTTAAAGAGGTTAAATGACTTTTCTGTGGTTGTACAGCCAGTCAGTGGCAGTGCTGAAACCTGGGTCTTTCTCCATGCACCTCAATGCTTCTCACGCTGGTCTGGGAGCTCTTTGGGGCCAGAGCATCTCAGATATGCTGCTGGAACCACAGTGCCTGGTTTCAGCCCTGAGAAGCGCTTGGTGAATCAGCCGGCCTGAGTTCAGAGTGCTGAGGGATGAACAACCAGAGTTTTTCGTTTCATAAACGAGATCCCGATAGATCTGAAACAAAAAGAGCTGAAGGTGGCGGTGTGCAGGGAGGAGATGAAAGAATTGGGTCCAAGTCAGACTAGCCCAGCTCTGGATTCAAAGCCACATTTGCTGAGCACTTACTTGCAACAGGCCCTTTGCTGAGCCCTGGGTCCTCCGAGATGAGTTCACCATAATTCCTGCTTCCAGGGAGGGTGGCAGCGCATCCTGCAAGGGTGTCACTTGTGCTGTATGGAAGGCGGCACAGGGGTGGGGGAAGCCCAGCGGAGGGCCCAACCTGACCTGGAGTCAAGCAGACATGGTGTAGAAGGTGTCCGTGTGCGCGCGCAAAGCCCTGATGGTGGGGGAGAGCCTCTTGGGCTCTCTGTGCCCAGTCACCCTAAAGGCACACCAAGCATGTGCTCAGGAGCCTGGCAGGACAGGAATACACACACACACAGATTGGGTGAAGAATTTCAGCTACTTAAAAAAAAAAAAAAAGCACTGAAGTAGTCATGATGAATCAGAATCTCGTTGGACTTCACACTTACTTTTTTTGGCTGCACCACGTGGCCTGTGGGATCTCAGTCCCTCCCCTTCCCCCACCTCTCCAGCCAGGGACTGAATCTGGGCTCCAGGAGGCAAAGTCCAGAATCATAACCACCAGGCCACCATGGAATTCCCTTACACTTATTTCTATTGGTTTATTTTTACTTTTGACTGTCTGTAGTATATTGCCCCCACACCTCTCACCTCGCTAGAATATCAGCTCCATACGGGAACTGTCTTGATCACAGCTCTAGTCCCAGTACCTAGAACAGGGCTGGGCATGTGGTAGGTAAACATGTGTGGGATGCAGGAATGACCTCAGTGTTTAAGACCTCAGAAGCTCTTGCAAGCTCTTGTTGGTCCTGTCCTCTTAGCTGGGAGACAGGGGCTGGGAACTGGGGAGCATCCCTCTGATTTTAGGAGGTGGAGGCCCATGGGTGGGCAAGCACCTGATGGCGGGCATCCCAACCCTGCTTGCCTGCCCAGGCTCACGACAATGACCAGCCAGACACCAAGAACAGCCTGCTGCACTGCAGCCTCCTGCCCAGTCCCTACAGCCACAACTTCTCAGTGGACCCCGACAAAGGCATCCTCAGAAACTTGGGGTCCTTGGACCGAGAGGCCATCGACCCTGCTCTGGGGGGCCGCATCGTGCTGAGCGTGAATGTGTCTGACTCTGGCGAACCTGCCCTCTGGACCACTGTCAGCGTCACCATCACCGTGGAGGTAAGGCCCGGCTCAGCCGGGGACGGGGTTTGGGATGAACCCTGTATTGGGAGGCTTCCGAGAAGGTGGCGTGTTCTCCCTCCTCCCCACTCAAATCACATTTCTGCCCTTGCAATATGGCATGCTGTGATTGATGGGGTTGCAAAGAGTCGGACACAACTGAGCGACTGAACTGAACTGAACTGAATATGGTGGGTAAAAGAGTTCTGGAGCCGAGCTGATGGGTTAGAGTCCTGGCTCATTGGTTGTGTAACCTTAGGCAATCAGTCAGCCTCCTTGTGTCCTCAAGTTCCTCATCTGTAAAATGGGGATGAAAACAATATGAGTTAATAAATGGACGGTGTTACAAAGAACGCCCGGCCTGGAGAAAACACTCAGTGCACACCTGGCCCTGCGAGGGAGAGGGGGTGCACAGAGGTTCAGTAGCTTGCCTGGGTCACAGAATGGGGCTTTGAATCTAGTCTGTCTGGTTCTAAGGCTGCTGTCCCCTCACAAGCACCTCATGTCCATGATGTAGTTGGCGCCCTCTTGGGTTTTGCAGTGCACAGCCTGTGCCCCTGTACACAGCAGCCCTGTTTCCCACTGGGTTGGGATGTGACACTTTCCTACAAGGATCAGAATGAGACATCAGGGAAAACAGAGAAACGGAAGCCAGGTGAGGACTTATCAGCTGTCTTTGGGGGTCAGGAGGAATAGGCCACAAAGAAGGAAAAAGCAAAACTGCCTTTCTTGAGCCATCAGGGTTCTTTCACACCCATGAGCCCTGTGAGTAGGGATGATGACCCCAATCTGCAGATGAAGACACTGAGGCCCAGAGAGGTCAGAGTCACACATGAGGAAGAGGTGGAGCCAGGCTGAACTTGGAGCTGTGCTCGTAGCTCCTCCTGTGAGGACGGCCTTGAGAAGGCAGCTGGCCATGGGCATGTGGCAGTGATGCCATCTCTGGGAAATCTCCGTCAGAAATTCCATCTGGTTAAGAAGGAGAGGGCTCTCGTTTTCAAAGATGTCTGTCCTACCATTATTTAGAAAAAGCCGAAAGCAAAGTCCATGGGCTGCCCTGGGGAAGGACCCGGAGAGCCAAGAGCACTCAGCATACCAGCGTCAGGGGAGGAGGTGCAGGCGGAGTTGGCCTGATGCTGCGACACAGGGGCAGCACTGTGTGGGTGATCAGAGGGGTCACTGGGAAGGAAAGGCGAGAATGGAACGCAGTGGGTGTCCGAGGGCAGGACCAGGTCCAGCCCTGCATATGCCCCAGCGCCTCCCCACTTGAGCTCAGAGCGAGTGTGGGGGGGCCAACCAAGGGTAGGAGGGGCAGGAGGAAGGAGGGGACCAGGAAAGACTTGGGCATTTGTGGGATCACGGTGGTACTGGGACCAACACAGTAAACCCTAGAGATGGGGAGTGAAGCTGGGCCAGGCAGCTACACAGGTGGGGATGCAGAACCATCCTTCTGGAGAGCAGGGTCTGAGACAGCTGTGGTGGACAGGGCAACAAAGTGTGCACCAGCTTTAGAGGGCCTGCCACGGACCTCGGAGCCCCGCAGGGGCAGGGCCTGGGCTAGCTCTGTCCTCTTGAAGTCTGTTTCATCATTTCTGAAGTGGGCAGCATTGTCTGAGGAGATGGACAGAGAGAATGGACTGCAGGTCAGGGGAAATATTGGCTTCTCAGGCTGTGTCTGGGGAGGTCCAACCTGGGGGCCTGAGTTCCCTGGGCTCAGAACTGCCTCTGTCTGCAGGACATCAATGATAATCTGCCCATCTTCAACCAGTCCAGGTATTCCTTCTCGGTGAGGGAGAGAGACCCAGGTAAGTCCTCCCTGGGGCTCCCTGGGTAAGTCAAGGGCAGGCCTGAGGCCCCCAAGGTGGCTGAGAACGGAGGATGCCCCTGGTGGCGGCCGGGCTGGGCGTCCCTCTGCACTCTGCCCCTCATCCACAGGAGTGCAGGTGGGCATGGTGGAGGCCTGGGATGCAGACCAGACGGAAGCCAACAACCGCATCAGCTTCAGCCTGTCGGGGAGCGGCGCCAACAACTTCATGGTCCGAGGCTCGGTGCTGGGGTCCGGGCAGGCAGCAGGCCGCCTCTCCTTGCCCTCGGATGTGAGCCTGGACTACGAGACACAGGCCTCCTTCAGTCTGATCATGAGCGCGGAGAACGCGGATGCCCAGGGGCGTGAGACTACAGCAGACGTGCTTGTGACTGTGGAGGACGTGAATGACATGCCACCCACCCTGGACTCAGCCTCGCTCCAGGGCATCCGGGTGGCCGAGAATGGCTCGCAGCACGGCATACTGGGCAACGTGGTGGCCCAGGACCGGGATACCATGTCCCAGGTGGAGGTACAGCTGGTGAATGTCATCTGCACCAAGGCTGGAGTTGACGTGGGCAGCCTTTGCCACGGCTGGTTCTCTGTGCTGGCCAATGGCTCGGTGTTCATCAGCCAGAGCGGGGCCATCGACTATGAGGCCTGCGACCTGGTCACGCTGGTCGTGCGGGCCTATGACCTCGCGACAGACCCCCCGCTTCCAGGCCTACAGTGACAATGGTGAGGCAGCCTGGCCTGCAGGGCTCCGCAGGCTGCAACACAGGGCTGGGGGACTGGGATTTGTAAGGTCTGGGGTCAATCCTGGCTCCAGCCCTGACCAGCTGTGCCCCCGGGGAAGTCACGACACTGCCCTGAGCTTGAGTTGCCCCATCGGTCAAGTGGAGCTGGGTAGTAGGTTGCCTCTGCAGAGTGTGTGAAGATATGTACGGAAGGCGCTGAGTGAAGTGCTTGGCATGCTGTTGTTCAGTTGCCCAGTCGTATCTGACTCTTTGCGACCCCATGGACTGCAGCACGCCAGGCCTCCCTCTCTCTAACCATCTCCCCAAATTTGCCCAAGTTCATGTCCGTTGCATTGGTGATGCCATCCAGCCATCTCATCCTCTGACTCCCTCTTCTCCTCCTGCTTTCAATCTTTCCCAGCATCAGGGTCTTTTCTAATGAGTTGGCTGTTCGCATCAGATGAACAAAATACTGAAGCTTCAGCTTCAGCATTAGTCCTTCCAACGAATATTCAGGGTTGATTTCCTTTAAGATCGACTGGTTTGATCTCCTTGTTGTCCAAGGGACTTTAGCACTTAATGCTGTGATGCTGAGAGGCAGTGTAAAGAGACGCTTCAGAGCCAGGTGTGTGCTCAGAGCCCACCTCTGACACCAAGTAGCAATAACAGTCACATCAACAGCCAGCATATATTGAATCCTTAATACAGCCCAGCCTATGCTAGGTACCTTGCAAGCATTTCGCCATTTTACTGCCACACAATCCATGTGGTAGGTGATCCCTAGCCAATTTTATAGATGAGGAAACTGAGGTACAGAGTGTGCAGTTCAATAATCTAGCTTACACAGCGAAGGAGGGTCAGAATAATGTTGTGGCCAGGTGGCACATACCTGGGCTGGGCTCAGTCCTGGCCCAGTGGCCTCACTGCGTGACTTTGGACAAGTTGCTTATCCTCTCCGAGGTCTGGAGAGGATGCTCCCTCCTACACAGGCCAGAGGAGAATGAGTTAGTAGGGGAGGGGTCTGAGCGTGGGTGATGCATAGAAGGGAGGCTGCTGGGAACAAGCCTGAGGACCAGGCTTTGTGGGTCAAGCCTTACTTAAAGACCAAAGCCAGCCCATCTTTTCCCACTAGGAAGCCTCCCCATCACCATCGAGGATGTGAATGACAACGCGCCTTACTTTCTGCCTGAGGATAAGACTTTTGGTAAGCGGCAAGCCCCTTCCTCCCCACCCACACTGTACTCTGCCAGCACTACCTTTGGGCAACACCCACAGATGCTGCTCAGACCCCCACGTGTGCCCCTGGAAAGGGAGGAAGGCCTCCAGCCCTGCCTCTCTCTCAAGGATTCAAAGGAGGAGAGACCTGAGTTTTCACTCTATCTCTGTCCCAACTCACATCTGACCCTGGGCCTGGCCCTCCCTCTCTGGGCCTCATTTTCCCCATCTGCACAATGGGAGGTGGCTGCTGCTGCTGCTGCTGCTGCTAAGTCACTTCAGTAGTGTCCGACTCTGTGCGACCCCAGAGACGGCAGCCCACCAGGCTCCCCGATCCCTGTTCTTCTCCAGGCAAGAACACTGGAGTAGGTTGCCATTTCCTTCTCCAATGGGAGGTGGAGGACCTGCTAACTAGCAGCTCAGGGGTAGCTGTAGTGGGGGGTCTGGCAGTGGAGAGCTTAAGGGCAGGTTTGGAGGGATGAGCCCCGAGCTGGGCTTATTATGGTCAGCAGTTGGCCAAGGGGCACTGGCCCTGATGCCACTGACCTCTGCCTGTCTACACTTGCAGTGATTATCCCAGAACTCGTGTTGCCCAACCAGCAGGTGGCGTCTGTCCGGGTAAGTGCTTGGCTCCAGCTTTTGTCAGTCATATTAGCCCCAGGAGACACAGGGCCCAGGCCTTTAGGCCTTTCAGCCATCCTCCAAACGTTTTAACACTAGAAAGAAAATGTATTAACTCTCCGGAATGGAAATGAAGCACCTGCTTAATTGATATCATTAAACTCCATTAATTGTTAAATGTGGTATTCATAAAAAATTCATGACCTTAAAAACCACTTGTAGTGCTTTTCTTCAGAATTCTGGACTATTACAGAGAAATCACAATAACTGTAAATTAAACAAGTTCCTCATATTAAATAATTTCCAGAGCAAGCTGCGAAAATGCTTTCAATTTTTATGGCAGCGGATATGTTTATATTAGAGGGTGGTGGCTGTGCCCGCAGTGGGTGGGGGCTAAGGCCTCCCCCACAGCCCTGGGGCCTAGGCTTGGCCAGGCCTTTTAACTGACCTGGGGAGCTGCTGTGCCTTTTGGAACTCACTTTCCCGTCCAGACAAGAAGCTGTTAACCCTTGGCAGTAACTCCTTAGGGTTCAGGCGTTTTATATGTGGATGGCCCTCCTTGAGTTATGGAAAGGGCATGGGGGTGGGAGATGGATGGGTCTGGCCTTCTCCACTTACAGCCGAATGTGCCCTGGGGAGGATAGGTCTCTGTCAGAACTCCAGTGTCCTCCTGTGAAAGGGGAATAGTAATTCTCCTTTCTGGGGCTTCCCAGGTGGCGCTAGTGGTAAAGAACCCGCCTGCCAGTGCAGGAGACATAAAGATGGGGGTTTGATCCCTGGGTTGGGAAGATCCCCTGGAGGAGGGCATGGCAACCCACTCCAGTATTCTTGCCTGGAGAATCCCATGGACAGAGGCGCCTGGCGGGCTACGGCCCGGGGGGTCACAGAGAGGTGGACACGACTGAAGCCACTTAGCATGCATGCAATTCTTCCTCTCCAGGTTCTTTCTAGGCTCAAACGGTCAGTTTTCCAATCTTCAGCCCTGGCTGAAGACGTTCATTCCAACGTCAGGAGTGTGGCCCTGGCTTTGAACAATTTCCTTTAAATCAACTCCCTTTTGGAACATCAACACCAGCTTTAGCCTCATCCTGAAGAGTGGCATCAGAGGCCTCACAGCTCTGTGTGTTGGTTGTATTCTTCTCCAAAAGGCACTAGAGTGAATAAAAACGCCTCAGTTCATGGTTCGCTGGGGGAATTCATACTCCTGTTAGCGAGCACTGAAAGGAGGGGTCTGGGGGAAGGTGCTTGGTACACAGTAGGTGCTCAGGACAAGTGTCCCTAGGCTTGTGCGTATAGGGCAGTGAGAGGGGGACCTTCCCAGGGTGACCTTCTACCTGGCAGAGACTTGGGCAGTGACCTGTTGAGTTGAAGCAGGGACATGTTCAAACACTGTTTGTTTTAAGCATTTGGTCGGTGGCCTGGGGAAGGCCAATAGAGGTCATGGGGGGGCAAGGCTCCCAGGCTACCCTAGCTTCAGATTCCTGCTGGGGCTGGAGGGGTGCCTGGCCTGACCCAGCCCCCAGAGTTTGTTCCCTCTGTCTTGCTCCCAGGCCAGAGATGACGACTCAGGGAACAACGCGGCCATCCTGTTCTCCATCCTTCAAGTGGATTTCATCGCTAAGGATGGGGCCGTGATCTCTTTCCCGAGCTTCTTCCGGATCTCCACTTCCTCGGAGGCCAGCGTGTTCACTGGCAACATTGAGTAACTGCAGGCAGCCCCCGGACAGGGGTGGGGGAGCCAAGTGGGGCCTCAGAGCAGTGAGCTCCCCATCCTAGGTGGGGTCCAAGCAGGTTCTGAGAGGACTCCAGCTTGGGTTTCAGAACTGAGTGGTGCCCTCCTACCTTCCGTAGCCTGGTCACCAGCCTTGATTCCACTCTCCAAGGCACCTACCAAGTGACGGTCAAGGCTCAAGACACGCCATCTGAGGGTCTTGCCCAGGAAGCCAGAATCACCCTAAACGTGAGTGTTAGGTTCTGGCTCCGTTTCCAGTGCCCTCTGCCAGCCCCAGGGTCCCTTGCGTCTCATCTTCCCCGTGTCCCCCTCCCCCCTAGCTCTTCACCGTGGACCAGAGTTACCGTGTGAGGCTGCAGTTCTCACTGAGCAAGGAGGAGGTGGGCGCCAACTCGGAGAAGAGATTAAGGCGTAGGTCTCGGGAGCCAGAGGGGTGGGTGGCCTGTGGGGAAGAACAGGGCTTGGGAGCCTAGTCCCTGACAGAAATCTGAATGGAATCTCTCTCAATCCTGTCTGTGCCCCGCACTGGATCTGGTCCTTGTCTTTGACCCTATACCTGTACCTGCATTTCGATTCTGCATGCCCCCAGAAGCCTATGGTTGGCTGGGCAGAGACAGGCCTCAATAGGGCTGCCACGTACAGTTGCAAAGGCAGTACACTGCACAAGGGCACTCTGCTTGCTAAACTATAAACCCGGTCCCAAAGGAAGGGGCTTCCTTGTCTAATTTGTGCGAGAGTGCTACTTGCTTAGCCAATGGAGCTGTCCAGAGGAGGTGACCCTCACACAATCCCTAATTTCACTGCCAGAGCCCTGGCCACAGGCCTGGGCTAAGGCCCCTACCCCAGGCCTCCGTGACATCTGCCCCCTTTGCAGGGCTCTTGTTCAGGCAACCAAGACTACCGTCTACATTGTGAACATTCAGGACATAGCCTCCCCGGTTCGGTGAGTGCCCACTCGGTGGATGGGGCAAGGAAGAGAGGATCAGCAGCAGGGCTGGGGCTGGGTGGTCCTGGGCTGTGGGCTTCACCTCTGCCCCATTCTAGGGCCCGAGGACGTTCCTACCTTGATGCCTATTTTGTCTTCTCAAATGGGTCAGCCTTGACCCTTGACCAGCTGAATATGTGAGTGGGGCTGCCCTTGGGGTGGGCAGGAGGGTAAGCAAGAAGCCTGGGGGATGCCAGTGTCCCTCGGGCCTGAGTGGGGGCTTTGTGGTCAGGATGATCCGGAATGACCAGGACTCCCTGACGCAGCTGCTGCAGCTGGGGCTGGTGGTACTGGTGAGTGCTGGCGGGACAGAGGTAATAGGGGAGCAGAGAGGCGGGAGACCGACCTCACTGCCTCCTCCCATCACACTCCTTCTTCTCCAGGGCTCCCAGGAGAGCCAAGAGTCGGAGTCACCGGACACACTCCGCAACGTCACCATAGGACTGGGAGTGGCTTTGCTGCTGGCCATTGTGATCTTTAGCACGATCATCATGTGTACCCAGAAGAGGTGCTCCTCCCATTACCCTCTGTGTCTCCAACCTCCCCTCTCTCACCACCCAAGATATCTAGGGGTAGAGAGACCTGGGGCTTAGGTGTCAGGTACATCTGTATTCAATCCCCAGTGACTCCTTATGATCCCTTGGGTAGGTCATCTCCCCTTCCCAAGCCTCAGTTTCCTCATTTGCAGAATAGGCTTGATGCTACATTCCCCAAATCATTTCAGGGATCCATGTGCATCTCATACCAGCAGACATCTGGCATATGTTGTTGTTGTTTAGTCACTCAGTCTTGTCTGACTATCTGCGACCCCATGGACTGCAGCACCCCAGGCTTCCTTGTCCTTCACTATCTCCAAGAGTTCATTCAAACTCATATCCATTGAGTCGGTGATGCCATCCAACCATCTCATCCTCTGTTGCCTCCTCCTCCTGCCTTCAGTTTTTCCCAGCATCAGAGTCTTTTCCAATGGGTCAGCTCTTTGCATCAGGTGGCCAAGGTATTGGAGCTCCAATATCAGTCCTTCCAATGAGTATTCAGGGTTGATTTTCTTTAGGATTGACTGATTTGATCTTCTTGCATTCTAAGACTCTCAAGAGTCTTCCCCAGAATCACAGTTCAAAAGCATCAATTCTTCAGTGCTCAGCCTTCTTTATGGTCCAACTCTCACATCCATACATGACTGTTGGAAAAACCATAGCTTTGACTACACAGACTTTTGTCTGCAAAGTGATGTCTCTGCTTTTTAATATGCTGTCTAGATTGGTCATAGCTTTTCTTCCAAGGAGCAAGCTTCTTTTAATTTCATGGCTGCAGTCACTGTCCACAGTGTTTTGGGAACCCAAGAAAATAAAGTCTGTCACTGTTTCCACTTTTCCCCCATCTATTTGCCATGAAGTGATGGGACTGGATGCCATGATCTTCATTCTTTGAACACTGAGTTTTAATCCAGCTTTCTTTCACTCTCCTCTTTTACCTTCATCAAGAGGCTCTTTAGTTCCTCCTCACTTTCTGCCATTAGAGTGGTATCATCTGCATATCTGAGGTTGTTGATATTTCTCCCAGCAATCTTGATGCCTACTTGTGATTCATCCAGCCCAGCATTTCTCATGATGTACTCTGCATATAAGTTAAATAAGCAGGGTGACAATATACAGACTTTATGTACTCCTTTCCCAATTTTGAACCAGTCCATTGTTCTAACTGTTGTTTCTTGACCTGCATATAGGTTTCTCAGGGGGCAGGTAAGGTGATCTGGTATTCCCATCTCTTTAAGAATTAAGTTTGTTGTGCTCCATAGTCAAAGGCTTTAGCCTAGTCAGTGGGGCAGAAGTAGATGTTTTTCTGGAATTCCCTTGCTTTCTCTATGATCCAATGGATGTTGGGAATTTGGTATCTGGTTCTTCTGCCTTTTCTAAAACCAGTTTGTACATTTGGAAGTTCTTGGTTTATATGCTTTTGAAGCATAGTTTAAAGGATTTTGAGCATTACCTTGCTAGCACATGAAGTGAGCACAATTGTACGGTAGTTTGAACATTCTTTGCCATTGCTTTGCTTTGGGATTGGAATGAAAACCGACCTTTCAGTATCATGGCCACTTGTGGCTGAGTTTTCCAAATTTGCTAACATATTGAGTGCAGTACTTGAACAGCATCATCTTTTAGGATTTGAAATACCTCAGCTGGAATTCCATCACCTCCACTAGCTTTGTTCATAGTAATGCTTCCTGAGGCCCACTTAGCATCACATTCCAGAATGTCTGGCTCTAGGTGAGTGATCTCATCATCATGCTTATCCAGGTCATTGAGAACATTTTGTAGAGTTCTGTGTATTCTTACCACCTCTTCTTAAACTCTTCTGTTTCTTTTAGGCCTTTGACATTTCTGTCCTTTATTTTGCCCATCTTTGCATGAAATGTTCCCTTGGTATCTCTAAGTTTCTTGAAGAGATCTCTAATCTTTCCCATTCTACTGTTTTCCTCTATTTCTTTGTGTTGTTCACTTAGGAAGACTTTCTCATCTCTCCTTGCTGTTCTCTGGAACTCTGCATTCAGGTGGGTATATCTTTCCTTTTCTCCTTTGCCTTTAGCTTCTCTTCTTTTCTCAGCTATTTGTTAGGCCTCCTCAGTCAACAACCTTGCCTTCTTACATTTCTTTTCCTTGGGGATGGTTTTGGTCACTGCCTCCTGTACAGTGTTACAAACCTCCATCCATAGTTCTTCAGGCACTCTGTCTACCAGATCTAATCGCTTGAATCTATTCATCACCTCCACTGTATCATCGTAAGTAATTTGACTTAGGTCATATCTGAATGGTCTAATGGTTTTCCCTACTTTCTTCAATTTAAGCCTGAATTTTGCAATAAGGAGCCTATGATCTGAGCCACAGCTCCAGGCCTTGTTTTTGCTCACTGTAGAGAGCGTCACCATCTTTGGCTGCAAAGAACATAATCAATGTGATTTCGGTATTGATCATCTGGTGATGTCCACGTGTAGAGTCATCTCTTGGATGACTCTTGGGTTTTTGGAAAAGGGTGTTTGCTATGACCAGCATGTTCTCTTGGCAAAACTCTGTTAGTCTTTGCCCTGCTTCATTTTGTATTCCTAGGCCGAACTTGCTTGTTTCTCTAGGTATCTCTTGACTTCATACCTTTGCATTCCAGTCACCTATGATGAAAGGGACACCCTTTTTGTTAGTTCTAGAAGGTCTTGTAGGTCTTTATAGAACTGATCAATTTCAGCTTCTGCGGCATTAGTCGTTGTGGTATAGACTTGGATTACTGTGATGTTGAATAGTTTGCTTTGGAAACAAACCGAGATCATTTTTTTTTTTTTTTTTAGATTTCATGCAAGTACTGCATTTTGAACTCTTTTGTTGACTATGAGGGCTATTACATTTCTTCTAAGGGATTCTTGCCCTTAAATATGCCCATTCCTATCCATTTTAGTTCACTGATTCCTAAAATGTCGATGTTTACTCTTGCCATCTCCTGCTTGACCACATCCAAGGTCATGGACATAACATTCCAGGGTCCTATGCAATATTGTTCTTTACAGCATTGGAGTTTACTTTCACCACCAGACACATCCACAGCTGAGTGCCAGTTGTGCTTTGGCCCAGCCTCTTCATTCTTTTTGGAGCTATTTCTCCACTCTTCCCGGGTAGTTTTCTGGACATCTACCAATCTGCTGGGGCTCATCTTCCAGTGTTAGTCACATCTTTTTGTCTTTTCATACTGTTCATGGAGTTCTCAAGGCAAGAATACTGGAGTAGTTTGCCATTCCTTTCTCCAGTGAGCCATGTTTTGTCAGAACTTTCCACCATGACCCGTCCATCTAGGGTGGCTCTGCACAGCATGGCTCATAGTTTCACTGAGTTACACAAGCCTGTGATCCATGTGATCACTTTGGTTAACTTTCTGTGATTATAGTTTTCATTCTGGAGGTTGTGGGACTGTAGTTCTTGCTTCTTCTCTCTGTACTCTGGTGGAAGAAGATAAGAGGCTTGTGCAAACTTCTTGATGGGAGGGACTGGCTGTGGGAAAATTTGGGTCTCCTCTGTTGGGCAGGGCCATGCTTAGTAAATCCTTAATCCAGTTTTCTGCTGATAGGTGGGGTGCTCCCTTCCTGTCAGTTGTTTGGCCTGAGGCAGCCCAGTCCTGGAGTCTACAGGCTCTAAGGCCGCAAACTGCAAAAGGACTTATGCCAACATACCCTCCTAGGATTGCTGCTGCCAGTGCCTGAGGGGGACAGTGGGTTGGCAGTGGCCTGACTCGGGAGACAGAGGCACTGGCACATGCTCTGCCTTTAATAAATGCTGCTTTTTTCCCCCTTTCTAATGCATATGGATGCAGTAGACATATCTGGGTGTGATGCTAGGCTTTGCCACTGATCAGCTGTGTGGTCTTCAGCAATGGTTTCCCTTCCTTGATTCTTACGCTCTGTAAGATAGAGCTAACACTCCACCAGCGAGGTGGTTGTGAAATCACACTCTCAGGGCCTGTACTGGGTGCACAGTAGGTGAATAGGGAAAGTAGTGACCTCCCGTTCTGGGTTCCCCATAGCTACCAGCGGAAGCTTCGGGCTGTGAAAGCTGCCAAGGAGGCCCGGAAGACAGCAGTGGGGGTGATGCCCCCAGGCTCTGCCATCCCTGGGACTAATGTGTACAACACTGAGAGGTAAGTGGGGATCAAAGGGTGGGTAAGAGGCCCCATGGGGTGGTTAAGCCCATGGTTACTGGACTGGGCCTTCTCTCCAGGGCCAATCCCATGCTGAACCTCCCTGCCAAGGACCTGGGCTTTGAGTCTCAATCTTCCTCCAGTGACGTGGACCACATCAGGTGAGCAGTGCCCCTGGCAGCCAGGCTGGTTGGTGGTAATAGTCATGGTGTGGGGAAGGGTAATGGTCATGATGGTGATGGTGGTGGTGATGGTGGTAGTGGAAGTTGTTGGCCACAGACAGGTTGGACTGGGCCTGCCAACTATCTGAGCTCCATTGTCTTCCCTACAGCATCAACTCCTGGATGACAATTCTGTGGATCTGGAAAACAGCACGCGGGAAATCAAGGCAAGATGGGGGATGAGTTGGTACCAGGGTTTCTGACTTAGGTGCTTCTCTGAAGATGTGGGGTTCAGGACAGAGCTCAAGGGACCTGCTGCTGACATGGGTGTGTCTCTGCACTCAGCCCTGGGAAATCCCATGGCTTTGGAATGGGACCCAATCCTTATTCCTCTACTCATTCGCTGTGACCCTGGGTGGGTGACTTCTTCCCTCTGGTTCTCAGTTTTATCATCTATAAATGGGGATCAGAACACCAACTATTCAAAACTGTTGTGCGGATGAAATAAGAGTGGGTATAAAAACCATCTGGCACAAAGCAAGTGCTCAGAAATCTGGTTCCTTCCCTTTATATCCTTTATATAAAAGCTGGTGGGGTGGGAAAAGGAGATCCGGGATGAACATAATCCAACTGAAGAGCAAAGGTAGGCTCGAGTGAACAGCAGCGCTGTTGTTTGTTCAGTACCCTAGTTGGTTCGGTTAGATCAAGCATTCGCATAGCCTGGGCTGCTGACATGGGGAGCTCTTCAGATGTGAGTATATCAGGTCACAGCCCAGAGATTCTGATCAGCTGGGGTGGGCTTGGGAAGGAGGGTGCTGCTAAAGCTCCTGGGATTCTAATGTGCAGATGAGTGAGGACCTCGCAACTGGGAAAGCAGATCAGAGGGCTGGTGGGAGATGGGGTGCCGGAACCAGGAGCAACTATCCTCTCCTTCCCACTTTGAAAGCCACCACTGGAGTGGAAGCTCTAAGGCCCACTGACATTTGATAGACTATGGTTTTGTGTGTGTGTGTGTGTGTGTGTGTGTGTGTGTGTGTGTGTGTGTAGGGATGGGTATCCTCCCGCCATTCACCTTATCCACTCTACTTTGGGTCCTACCCTCAGCCTAGCCCTGCCCTCTTGGGGATCCATAGCCATCCTTCATACTTCAAGACTTTTACTTAAAAAAAAAAATTTATTTGTTATTGGCTGTGCTGCGGCTTCCCTGATAGCTCAGTTGGTAAAGAATCTGGGCTGTGCTGGGTCTTTATTGCTGTGAGGGCTTTCTCTAGCTGCGGTGCATGGGCATCTCATTGTTGTAGCTTCTCTTGCTGCAGAGCACAGGCTGTAAGGCAAGCGGCCTTCAGTGGTTGCAACACACAGATGCCATAGTTGCAGTTTGCGGGTTCCAGAGCGCTGGCTCAGTAGTTGTGGCACAGGGCCTTAGTTGCCTCGAGACATATGGGATTTTCCTGGAGCAGAGATCAAACCTAATTTCCCTGCATTGGCAGGTGGATTCTTAATCGCTGGACCATCAGGGAAGCCTCATGCTTCATGACTTATTTTCCCTTGAGGATCCCTTACTTGAAAAGATTTGGTCAACCAAAGCCTCTCACAGGTGTTAAAATATCAGAATGCTGCCCAAGGACTTGGCTGTCACTTGAAGGCCTCCAAATGGCCCCCAGGGATGAAGGTGATGGATGGGGGTTCAGGCCGCCAGGCAGTGCTGGAGGCCTCTGGATGGATGGCTCATCTCTGGGTTCAAGATGGTTTGGAGCAAAAACTCCAGCTTAGGTGGAGGGAAACAGTCTTGTGGGCTGGAGCCAGTGACTGGGCAGGTGGCCCCTAATGGAGGATATGGTTGACCCTAGTGGAGGAGAGTGGAGTGAGGAGGGGAGTGGAGTCAGAGACCCCAGCAGTGGGGGCTGGACCTGTGGGTTGGGGAGGGCCAGGGAACTCCCAGGGAGTCTGGAGAGGGAGGCGGGTCAGAGCACTGAGCGTCTTCAGTGTTCAGGCCGGGAAAGAGCCAATCCTTTGAAGGCAGGAAGTAGGGTTCAGTCTCTGAGATCCTGCAGTGGAAAGTGGGCCTTGAGGTCTCCAGGTGAGGAAAGCAGGTGGGGTCTTTTTCCACAGACCCCTTGGCGCCGACTCACCTAAGCCTTCCATAAATGTATGTGTGGAAGGTCTGAAAGACCTGAGGGCTCATCCAGTCTGAGTTTTTCAAGCAACTGAGGCCAGGGAGGGGTGTTGGAACTGCCCAAGATCAGAAAGCTTGCAAGGTCAGGGCACCCAGAACCCAGGTCTCCTACTCCCAGGCCAGGCCATGTTTCCTGGAATGCAGTGTGCCAACTGTTCCCAATGGGGGTCTGTGCGGAGGGCTCTGGGGAGCATGGCAGACTGTTTAGCTCCTCCTGGGACCCCCTCAGATGTTCCACTGTTTACCAGGGACCAGAACAACCCCAGTCTGGAAAAAGCCCTTAGTGAGCCCTAGGGAGGGTGGAGGTGGTGGTGGTGGTGGTTGGGGCTTTGCTCCCGTGGGTGTTCTCATGGTGGAGTAACTGAGCCTGGGGGCCCGGCTGGTCCACAGGAGGGATTCTTGTGAAGGTGTGAGTGTGACGTCACGTGATGAGAGGGAAGAGGGAGGGCAGGAGACGAGTTAGTGTATGCCGTGATGGCCGGCAGGCAGGACCTAGGTGTGATGTATCCTTCTGGGATGGCAGAAGGACCTCCCAAATTCAACCAGGGGCAGCGTGGAGTTGTGGACAGGCTTTAGAGTCAGCAAGACAAGCGGGCCAAACCTTGCTCTGCCCTTTCTGGGCCAGAGAGCCTTCAAGCCTCGGTTTCCTCATCTGTAAACTGGGGGACATTATCCCTCCCTCAGGGGGTCCTATGAGTACCTCAGGTCATGGATGGCTGTGCCCAGCACCCACCGTGCATGCCATGAGGTACAGGTGGCAAGGACTGTGGCTTGACTGGCTCTGGCACAGGACACAGGGCCTGACATTATTCACGACCTGGCAGAAGACCAAAATGCTGCCATGTTCGTGGGCAAGACAAAGGCTGGAGTAGACCCCTGAGGCCCGCTCCATCACCTGAACCCATCTGCACCACCAGTAGTCATGGCCCCTCTGGGACAGAGTCAGGAAACTGAGACCCCCAGCCAAGGAGCCATCTGGTTGTGAGCTTGAAGGCCCATTCATTCTCCTAAGGACTGGGGAGATCACTCCATCTTTGTCCTGGCCTGACCCCTCCCCTCCCTCTTTCCACAGAAGGAGCCCCTGAACGGTCCCATGGGGCCAGATCCAGAGCCCTGGAACAGTGAGCTGTCCAGGAGGAAGGTGGGCTCAGAACAGAAGGAGGAGCTGGCCTTCACCAACCTTGGCCTGGACACCACAGATCTGTGATGGGGCGCAGCCACCAGACCCTGGCCACAGAGCTCCACATGGGCCCCCACTCTTCTGATCCACCTCCAAAGAGGCCTTGTTACCCCCAAATTACACCTACCCTTCCCTGATCATAATAAGATAAGCTGCCCCACCCCCGTCTGCTTGTAGCCAATCACAACTGACAAGGGTTGGGGGAGTATTTTATTACCAATGTATTGTGACAGTGTGTAGCCAAAAACCGTGGCTGGAGGGTTGGGGGACGGGGTACTGAGTGGTCACAAAGGACTTGTGGGGCACGGCACTGGGGGACGAGGGACCAGAGAGGGTGGTCTTTCAGGGACTACGGTGGTTGTAGAGTGAGCTTTCCGTCGTGTCCCCAGCACCCAAGGCCAGCTGTCACCAGGCTGTGGGCCTCTGACCATGACCCTCCGGGCGTTTCTGTGACTCCTGCAGCTGCCTTTGGCCTGTCTGGGAATTGTGGAGTGGTGTCCAGTGAAGGTGGGGATAGGGCCAGGTGAGGGGGGAGACAGGAACAGGGGACAACTACCAGCATGCAAGAGATGCCCAGGCCATGGGGCCAGCCCGCCGCGTGGACACGCACTCGCATACACCCCGGGCTTGCACATCGGGGGTCTCACATGCCAATCCTCACATACTTGGGGCTTTTGTACACAGTTTCTCCCCGTTCTGGGGACCTGGCTGCCTCTGGAGACCACAGCGCACCTGTCTGGACATCTCAGGAGCCTGCCCTAGCTCTCAAGGCTGTCCCCAGAGGTCGCCTAGTGTGGCCGGAAGAGGGTGGTGCTGAGGGCTATGAGGGGACGGTGGGGTGTTGGGGCTGGGTTCGTGGGCTCCTGACCACAAAGGAGCTGGGTAGAGGGCATTCATTGGGTGTTTAGGAAGGGAAATGGGGGCTTGAAAGGATGAGAAGACCCTAGATGCTGCCCGCCCCCCTTGGAGGCCTGTCGCACATTGAGGGGATCCCTTCTAGGGGCCTGGGATCGAGAAGGGAGCCTGAGAAGGTTGGAAACCCGGGCGTACAAAAGCGGAGCCGATCACTCGGCCGTGGGCCCGGCCCGCGAGCAGCATCGCGGGCGCCGCACACTCTGCAGCAGCGCGCGGAAGAGGCCCGGCGGGCGCTTGGCGGCTCCCTCAGGGGGCGCGGTGCGGACAGAGCCGGCGCGGCCGGGGCCCGGGCGCGCAGCGGGAGGTGGCGGCGCGGGCGCCCCCGGCGACCGTGCTCCTCGATCTGTCGCTCCAGATGCTTCTGGATGGCCATGCCCAGCACCTCCACCTCCATGGCGGCGCCGTACACCTCCCACGTCATGCCCTTTTCGTCCCAGCTCACGTCGCGCACCGGCTCGACCGCCTCGGGGGCGCCGCGGCGGCCGCCAGCGCGGAGCCCGGCCGCACCCGCACTTCGGGGAAGGCGGGCGGCGCGGCGGCCTGCGGCGTCATGGGCCCGGTGGCCACAGAGCGCGTCTCGGCGGCGCCCAGGGACACCTGCAGGCCCGCGTCCCGGCGAGAGGGGCGGCCCGGGCGCGGGGCTGGGCGCGCGCGGCGCTCCCTGGAAGCTGAAGGCCGGGCCGCCCGCGCCGTCCTGCGGAGACATGGGGCTCACGGCCACCGACACGCAGGCCTGCGAGCCCGCCTGCGTGCCCGCGTCCTCGCGTGGCGGCGGGGCGCTCGCCTCCCACGACGGCACCTTGGTGAAGTTGTCGCGAGTCCGCGGCCCGGGGGGCGGCGGCGCGACTGCCTCCAGGCCGGGGCTTCTCTCGGCCCTGGCAGCCGCCGGATCCTTCCGGACGAGGCTGGAGGCCTCGGAGCTGGGCAGTGACGCTGGCTCCACGCCGCCCCCGCCGTCTGCGGGAGAAGGAGCGGAGTCACAGGGTTTGTCATCTGCCTGCCTGGAGGCCTTCTCCAGAGTCAGGCTGTCCCCCTTCCCCGAGGATGGGGGCTCCCCCTTTCTTGGAGGCTCAGAGTCAGTCTTGTCCAGGGCTACAGGGGCCACCTTTCCAGAGGCAATAGAGCCTGCTGATTCTGAGGATCCAGGATCCGGCTTCTCTGGGGCCAGTGGCTTCTCGTTTGGCGAAGATGTAGCCTCTGCTTTCCGGGCTGAGACGGTGCCCTCCTGCCCAGAGGGTGTGGTTTCCGCTTTGCCCTCGGACTTGGATTCTGCTTTCCCGGAGGCCCTGGGATCCACCTTCGTGGAGTTCATAGGATTGCCCTTCTCGAGGGGCAGAGCATCCACCTTTACCTCTGGGACAGCTTCTGCCTTTCCCGAGGATGCCGGGACTGTTTTTCCGAGGCTCGCGGGGTCACCTTTCCTGCGGACTTGGAGTCGATGTCTCCGGGGAGAACAGCTTCTGGCTTTCCCTTGATCACAGGGTCCACTTTCCCTGCGGTGGGGGGATCAGCCTTCCCCAAGGCTGGGGGACCCACCTTTCCAGGGGCCAGGGGACCTGTCTTTTCTGAGGACAATGTGTCTGCTTTCCCCTAGTCACTGCCTCAGCTCTTTCAGAGGAAGGAGGACTCATGGGACCAGAGGACGCAGAGTCTATCTTTCCTGATGATTCAGGATTTACTTTTCCAGGAGGTGATGTTTTTGTATTTCCCACAGACATGGGATCCCCCTTTCTGGAGGACACTAGGTCCTCCTTTCTTGAGGATGCGGTTTCTGTCTTTCCCACTGTCACCAGTTCTGCCTGCATGGGAGACAAGGGCTCTGGCTTTCCTGAGGACACAGGATCCACTTTTGCCAAAGAAACCGAACCCACTTCGCCTGAAGACATGAGGTCCATATTTTTCAAAGACATGGGCTCCACCTGTCCAGTAGACATGGTTTTTGTCATTCCCACAGACGTGGAGCCTTGCTTTCTTGAGGAGGCAGGGTCCATCTTTCCTAGGAACTGAGGGTCCTCTTTGTGGAGGACATAATTTCTGCGTTTACCATAGATGCAGGATCTGTCATCCCAAAGTGAGTAGGATCTACCCTTCCTGATGGCCCCAGAGCCACTGTTTCAGGCATGATTTTGCCTGGTGACCCTGGGGTCAGCATTTCCAAGGACACAGGATCCGTGTTTGCTGAGAGCTCAGGATCTCTCTTTCCCAAGGCTACAATATCTGTCTTTTCTGCAAATGCAGGCCCCACCTCTTCTGAGGACTCTCGTTCTTTTCCTGAATACCTGGGCTCCTCCTTTCTTGGGTATACAGGATCCACTTTGCCCAAGGATCCAGGTGCCTCCTTCCTTAGGGACACTGTATCCATCTTGCTGGAGCACTGAGGATCCACCTTTCCCAAGGATCCAGGATCTTCTTTTCCTGGGGTCACAGGATCCTTTCTTCCAGAAGCCACAGAATCCCCTTTCCCTACGATTGCAGGCTCTGTCTTTCCTGTCAACATAGGATCTGTCTTCCTCAAGGACTCAGCATCTTCCTTTCCTACGGAAACAGAATCTATCTGTGTTGAAGACTGGGAATCCATATTCTCTAAAAACATCAGATTTCTGTTCTCTGAGGGTGAAGGATCAGTTTTCACTGAGGACACAGGCTCTGGCCTCCCAGAGAAGGTGGTTTCTGGTGTTCCTGAGATCAAGGCTCCTTGTGTCCCTAATGTCTCCTTGGTGGCTGCCTCTTGGGAGGGGATGTGGGTCATGGAGAGGTAGGCCACACTCCTGCCAAGGTCCTTAGAGCAGGATGCCCCTTCCCTAGCCCCACTGGGGCTGCTGTGTCTAGAGTCCATGCTTGGGCTTTGGGTGGGGGTGTGCCTTGGGTGTGTAGGGATGGCCTTTTGCTGGGAGGGGCAGCAGTCCCTCATGGCCTGGCTCCCAGCCCCCAGGCTCCCATCCTGTGGGCAGCAGAAGGCTGTGGGCTGGGGTCCTGGGGGGCTGGAGTCCTTTCGAAGCAGCTGGAGCCAGGCTGGGTCTTCAGCACTGCCCAGTTGCCCTCATGACCATGCTTGGGCCCCAGGCTTCTGTCTGGTTCTGAAACATAGAAAGAGCAGACTCAGACTCAGAGGAGACCCAGTGGGAGGAGCCTCTATCCAGGCCTCTTCCCTCTCACTGTTTCTAACAGCAAGGCCTTACCACATTCTCTGCCTTTGTCTGGTCCCCTCCTGTCCATAGGGTCTGGGCTAATAAATGAACCCAACCACACCATTTCCCTGCTTCACTGTTCCCACTGGCCCTCTGGATAAAGGCCAGGCTTCCTAAAAGGGCAATCAAGGCCCTTCACAACTTGGCCACAGTCTAACTTTTCACCCCTCCTCTTCAGCCCACCCCATGCAACATGCTACCTAGAAATTATGCTGTTCTTTAGGCCATGGGTCACAAATTCTGATGCTGTAGGGGCCAGGTAGGTAACCTAATTGAGGGAAGCAGACTGGGTCCTAAACAGTAGGGGAGTGGTCGGGACTAAGGCAAACTAGAGAGCACGTGCCTTGTCTAAAGGGAGGACCATATTCCATTAACCAAGTACTGTCCTGGAGAAATGTATCCTGGTGGTATCAGTCAGAAGTGGGAAATACAGACGTTTAATGTAAAATATCCCAATTAATTCAAGATTTAAAAATCTGGTATGTGGGCCAAAGTATGTCTGTGGATCACCAGTTTATGTCTATATAGGCCCTGGGGAGATGGGAATGGTTTATGGTTGAGGAAAGGGCACAGTCTGAAATGTGTGTTTTCAAAGATTGTTTAGGGATGGTGTGGAGGCTGGAGAGGAGGGGTTGGCCAATCATTTATTTAACCTCTCATGCATCCTGCTCTTCATTCATTTACCCAGCCCTTTCTCTGTGATGGTCTAGATGAGAGATGGTACGGCAAAGGTGGCGGGGATGAAGAGTTGGCAGTTTTGAGAGGTCCGAGGGAAACTGACAGGAACCAACTGGATGTAAGAGGTGATCGTGGGGGTGGTCTGCAGGATTTTGGCTAGGTTGGGGGGCTGTTGGGCAAGACATCTGGGGAAAGGGAGAGTTGCATTTTGGACAAACTGAGTGTGTGGTACCTGGGATACACCCAGGGAGAGGGTCTGGTAGGCCACTGGATCAGCATGCAGTTCAGTTTTTTCATACACTCAGCAGCCAATGCAAGCAGAGCTCTGATTCCCCCAGATCTCTTCCTCCCAACATCTCCAAAGCCACACTGTAGTGCTCAGGCCAAGATCCCTTGACTTCTCAAACCCTCCAGCCCAACATCCGAGCAAAACATAATGGATCTACCTTCAGAAGAAATCCAGAATTTGGCAACTATCCTGAGCCAAACCCACACCATCTCTGACAGGAATTATTCTTGCTTTATTCTTCACTCTATTTGTTTATTCTCAACACAGCAGCCAGAGAGCTCTTAGTAAAATTCAAGGCAGACCTCCTTTGCCTGGAACCATGTAGTGTCCCCATTTCATGCAATGTAAATATGTTAGTCACTCAGCTGTGTCCAACTCTTTGCAACCCCCATGGACTGTAGCCTGCCAGGCTCTTCTGTCCATGGAATTCTCCATGCAAGAATACTGGAGTGGGTAGCCATCCCCCTTCTCCAGGGGATCTTCCCAACCCAGGGATTGAATCTGGATCTCCCGAATTACAGGCAGATTCTTTACCATCTGTGCCACCAGGGAAACTCCTCAGCATAGCCCACAAGCTCCTGCATTTTCTTCCCTGTCGCGGCTCTTGGTCTTGTCTCCTACTTCTCTCCCCTGATTACCCTGCTTCAGTGACCCCGTCTGCCCTGTTGGTCCCTGAACCCAATACCTTGGGGCCTTTGCACTGGCTGTGTCCTCTCTGCCTGAAATGCTTTCGTTCCCAACATCTGCATCTCCCTGAAGCTTTCCCTGACACACCCAGTATAAAGTAGCCGCCTTCCCAACATGGGCTGGTGCTCTCCTCCCCCTTGCCTTGCTCCATTTTTCTTTCTGGTACCTGTCTTCATCCTCAAATTGCATATGCTTGTTTATTGCTCATGATGTGTCTCTCCCATGAGAATGTCCGCTCCAGGAGTGTGGGGACTTTGCCATGTTAACTGATGTAGTCTCTGGGTTGAGAACAATGACTGGCACATAGTAAGCAAGCAGTTTCCAATACATGTTTGTTAAATAAATGACTGAATGCCCTTTCTGTGACGTTGGTCCCACCATGCTACTCTTGGCTCAAAGCCCTCCTTGCTCTTTTAGGGGAAATAAATTGGTTGCAATCTTTTTGGAAGGACATTTATCAATATCAGACTAATGGTGCATGAGAACATGGCTGGTAATGAGAAGAAAACCAGGAAGTGTGTTTGTAAAATGTGGGACAAACATATGGGAAACTCTCCACCCCCACAGCTGTTAGAAGGGGTGGAGTGATGAGGAAAGATGCTCAAAGGTAAGTTAAGGAAAAAAACAGGGGACAGCATGGCTAGTGGGTTCCTGTGAGTGTAGGCAAGGAAAAGGATAGATACACATCTGTAGGTTTATTTATAAAGAGAACATTTCTGGAAGGAAACCCATGAAACTTTAAGCAGTGACTGCCTTTGAGAAGCGAGACCAGAGATATCTGGAGGTAGAAGAAACCATTTTATTAATGCTGTTTTGCAATGCTTGAATTTTGATTATGTGTGCATGTATTATTAAAAAAACAGGGAAAAAGAAACTTTTAATGACTTCTTGTTATCTTTAGGGTCAAGTCCAACTCTTTAATGTGCTTCTAAGCTCCTGTGTATTTACCCACTTGGTGGGCTTTATCTTTCATTATGCACTCCATCCCCCACAGCATGTGTACACATACACACACACTCAAAAATGCTTTGGGTTCAACCAGGGGGTTCACATTCTCTCCCATCTTAGCCTCCACAACTTTCCTGCTTGGCTTTTATTAAAACCTTCAGTTCTCAGTTTAAATGCCGCCTCCTCCAATGACCTTCTTTGCCTACCACCTTCCTTGGGGTTCCTGTAGCCTCTTGTTCTCCCTAACCAGACTCTTGTCATTCTGCCTATAGTCTTTTACACCTCTGGATCCCCACCTGGCCCTCAGGTGCCTGGATGGGGATTCAGTTGCTGTTGTTCACCACTGGGTTCCCCAAGCTTTGGGCTTATGGGACTTGGGGGTGGAGGATTTCACCAAAATAGGGGGATGGGAGGAGAAGCAGTCTTGCAGAGGATGGTGGGGGACTGGGTTTGGGAAGTTTAAGTGGGGTGTCTGTGGGTCTTATAGGGGAGATATCCAGGAGGCTTCTGGGAGACAGGTTTTAAAACACAGGAGAGGTCTGCTGGAATTCTTTGTATCTGGTTTTCATCAGCATAAAAACAGCAGGTGTATGGGGAGCTTGGTGCTCCCCAGGTGGCTCAGTGGTAAAGAATCCGCCTGCCAATGCAGGAGAAGTGGTTCGATCCTGGGTTGGATCCCAGGGAAGATCTCCTGGAGAAGGAAATGGCAACCCACTCCAGAATTCTTACCTGGGAAATCCCATTGTCAGAGGATCCTGTGGGCTATAGTCTATGGGGTTCCAAAAGAGTTGAAAATGACTTAGCGACTAAACAACAACAACAAAATAGGAAGCCTGGGTTGGAACTGGAAGGAGTTGTCAAGGGCTATAGGAGGTGTGCTCTGAGTCCTCACCAACCTTCTTTTCAACCCTGGTAACCCAGTCCCGGGGTCCTCTCACACTGGCCCCTCCAACAGGCTCCTTCCCCCAGGTGAGGCATGGGCCAGAAGTCAGGACAACTCCCCAACTTACCAGCTTCCTCATTTTATACCAGCTGTATAACCCTAGGCAAGTGCCTTCTCCCCACTGGGGACCTTAACAAACCTACCCCCTGCTCCCCCAGGGCTGCAGGGAGAATTAAAGATGAAGAGTGTGCACGTTCCTGCTACTTTAGGGCTAGGCTGTGTACATGCAAGGCCTGTTTTTATCTACTCAGTCTGTCAGAGCCCAGCTGTGCTCCCAGGAGGGGGCAGGGGAGGGAGGGCCAGCAACACAGGTACAAACTGGCAAAACCTCACCCTTGGACATGCCTGATTAACTTGGAGTGCTGAAAAAACATTTTTTAAAGTTATTGATCAACATTTAAAAGTTAGAAGAATTCATATGAAAATCAGATTTCTAGCTCCTCTTGGAAAACAGATTTGGCAGTCTGCGTGTGCTTCCTTCATAGCAGCAGTGAGTAGTGGCTGCCTCCTTAGATGGATCCAATCAGCCACCATCTCTACCCCTCCCAGTGGTGTCCTAGGCACTGAGGTTGACTGCCTGCTGCCACTGATCACTGATTTGCACCATCATTTTTCTTATAGCAGCCCCTTGTGGGTGTTATTCACCTGGTCTGTAGCCACCTGAGTTCTGGCTCTTGACCTAGATGCCAAGAGAGGCGGGAGGTGGCCCTGCACACATGAAGTTCTTACAAAGCTTATTATGTGCAAATCCTGTACACTTTCTGGGAAGATGCTCTGGTCTTATTTTCCAGAGAAGGAAACAGGTTCAAAGAGGCAGGCATGGCCAAGCTGGCAACATGCCCCTTCTGAAAGTTCCATAAGAGGCTACCTTCTTAGTTGTCAGTCCACAATTCTCTGATGTGGAATAAGGTCCAAGTTGGGACAAAGAGCCTGGCCATGTAGTTAGAAAGATGTGGGGGTCAAGCTCCAGCCTAGTTATTGACTTGTTACATGACTTTGGGTGAGTTTTTCCACACTGAACCTCAGTTTCCCAATCTTTCAAATGGGGGAGATGCATGCATGCTAAGATGCTTCAGTTGTGTCCAACTCTTTGCAGTCCTATGGACTGTAGACTGCCAGGCTCCTCTATCAGTGGAATTCTCCAGGCAAGAATGCTGGAGTGGGTTGCCATGCCCTTCTCCAGAGGATCTCCCTGACCTAGTAATTGAATCCACATCTCTTACATCTCCTGCATTAGCAAGTGGGTTCTTTACCACTAGCATCACCTGGGAAGCCACAAACGGGAGAGGATGTAGTTATACTAGTGAACTGGCTGAGACCTGGGTTTACGATCTGCCAGGATACTATTCCTAGAGGCTCTACCGCTTGCAGTTCTGCTAGGCTTTACCCAGCTCTCAAGAAAGCCTTGGTATTCTCAAGTCATTTCTCCAAAAGGCAACCCATGCCTGGGGTCTCATATTCTCGCCTCCCATCTCCCACTGGACCCAGCTCCATCACTCTCCCACTGTGTGCTCAGCCCTGGGCCCAGCGTTCTCAGGCTTGTTTTTGCATCTGGACTCCACAACAGTCTCAGGAGGGGGGCATTATCATCCCATTTTGCAGATGAGGATGCTGAAGTCAGAGGCAGAAAAGACTTGACCAAGGGCACACAGCTGGGAGAGGGTGGGGGCTCTGATTCAAAGCCTGTTTTGTCTGAATCCAAACCCTGGTTCTTCCTACTCACATCAGCCAAGATCTTGGACATTGATTCGTGGCTCTTCAGGGTCATACCAAGGGTCCTCCCAGTCCCCTGGATCTAACAGGCAACAGCACAAGGAGGTGTCTAGGAGAGGAAGCAAGAGTGTCTTCTGTGTGAGAACCCACTTGTGGGCACACCCTTTGGGCAGATGATCCTGCACACTTCTACCTCCTCATGGAGGTGAAAGGTTGAAATGACCCCCAGTTGTGTGGGCTGGCTCACAAGGCGTGCAGCGGAGCACGTAGATGGCTTGTCGACATCTGCGCCAGCTTAGGCCAGCCTGGGAGCCAGAGTCTGGCTCCTGCGTTTTGCTCAAGAACTTGGTGTGCACATGTGCAGTCTATATGTGCAGAATGCCCTATGTGGTTGTGTCTCCTGGTGGCCATTTGGACCCCCGTGGGTATGCACATTCGTGGCCACCTGGCCTCAGAGCCTCATTCATGGGAGAGCTGGCCGGTATGTGCACAAGCGTTGTTGTGCCCTGCTCCCAGGCAGAGAAGCCCCTGTGAATGCTCACTCAGGCCCAGAGACCTGGCCAGCCTGTTATTTCCCCTTTAGGATTTCTTCCCGAATTGGAGCCAGGACTGCCAGTCACCTGCAATCACTTCTCCCCATGGTGATAAGACTGACAAAGGCTTGAGGTACTTCAGCAGGTGTGTGTGTGTGTGTGTGTGACAGTCTAGGTGTGCTGTTCCTCACCCTCTCATCCCCTTGTCTTCTACAACCGTCAGAACAGAAAAGCGTCCTGCCTGGGGCTGGATGGGAGAAGGAGTCTAGCAAAGGGTGATATCCAGTCTTCCTTCCAGAAGCAGCCTTCAGGGCAGCTGTCCATCCACTCACAGGAGGGCAAGAGTGGACATGCAGGAGTTGAGGGGTGGAGAGCAAGCTAAAAGTATGTGACGGAGTGTATGACACACCTACTCCAGGGTCTGGGGGTACATGAGGAACACCATGATGTGCAGGTGTGAACAGGCGCAAGCAGGCCAGAGCAGGGTTAATGCGAGTGCGTTATGATGGGGACTATTACTGAGTTGAGTGTGTGCTATGATAGGCGATGGCTGATGTGAGTGCGTAGCAATGCTTGGGTGTGTACGCAAAGATGTACCGGGTGGGTGCACAGGTGGCCATGTGTATGAGTCTGATGGAATGATCAAGGACCGTAGTGTGTGTAAACCTGTGGCCTCGAGTGGTGAGCGTGTGACAGTATATGTGGTGGACCCCCAGAGTGTGTGCCACACCGAGCGTGCGACAGCGAGTGTGCTTGATGGTGCCAATAGAGCCACTCGATCGCCGAGCTCGCTCCATGGGGAAAATGAATCAACGCGGGCGGACCCCTTCCCCGCGGTGGCGGGAAGCGCCCCCTCCCGCACCACGGTGCCAAACAAAGCGGCAGTCAGAGGCGAGGCCAGGCGCGGGGCCGGGGTCTTACACACAGGGCGGGATGGCCCTCAGGGCCCCTCGGGTGCTCGGCCAGGACTGCGGACCCGCCCCCGCCCCGCCCCAGAGAGGAACCTGGAAATGGACACCCGCCGCCCCACTAGCGCGCGTACCTTCACCCAGGCGCACGCCAGACACACGCCGCGCGCTGTGCCCAAACCCCGCCACCCAGGCGGTTCGAGGACCCTGGACAGCGGCTCTGGGGCTGCTGAGAGCGGCAGAAAGGGGTCGACACCGCCCGTTTCTAGCGAGCACCAGATGCAGGAGCAGGGCTTACCGGGCTCTGTCGCCGTTCCGTCTCCTCGGCGCGCAGCGCTCTGGCTCCCGCCACCGCCACCGCCGCTGCCCGAGCTGCCTCGGCTGCCTCCGGCCGGGCTGGCGGGCGGACCCGCGGACTCGGCGCAGCCGTCCCCGCGCCAGCTCCGCGCTCCCACCCCGCGCCCCGCCCCGGGCATGCGCGCTAGCTGACTGGCGGCCTCCAGAAGCCGGGAGGGGGCGGTGCCGGCAGGGAAGCAGGGGCCCAAAGGAGGGAGGGGCGCCCCTCGCCCGCAGCCCCTCACTGCGACCGCTAGGCTCCTGGGTTCCCCGCCCTCCTCGACCCGGTTAGCGTTTCACAGACTGGATACCGAGGGGCGGAGAAGCTGCCTATTTGCTGCGCGCCTGTTGAGGGCGGGACACGTTGTCACTCAGATCTCACTCAATCCAGCCCCGCGAACGCCCTCTGCTTGTTTCACCGAGGAGAAAACTGGGGCCCAGAGAGGTGAGGCCACTTGTCCAAGGATACTCGGCCTCTGAATAGAGACCCATGTCTGCGCCATGTCCGAGCTCCCCCTGCGCGGAATTTCCCGCCTCCTCCTTGGCCGCACTTCCGGCCGTCTCCCACACCCCCACCTCGCCCCGCCCCCGTCCCCTTTGTCTCGCCGCCACCCACGCTCCCGGGAGTGGAGGGACCTGCGTGGTTGCGGGAGGAGGGAGAAAGCCTTTGATTTCCCCGCTATCGTCCTCCCTAGCCAGGGTGCCCGCTCACCTAGTCTGTGCAAGCCGGATTCTCCTCCACCCTCCAGCAAATCATTTCACCTTTCAGAGTCTCAATTTCTCCATCTGTAAGATGGGACTAACATGAATCACCTTACAGTGAGTAGTCTTGGAAGGATGATGGAGCCTGAAGTAGGTGTTCAGAGGGTTTTAGCTGAATTTGAATTGCCAAGGACAGGAGGACTTGCTGCCCACCCCGCTTCGACTGTTCTCAGCAGAGAAATAGCCCCCTCCCCTTTGATTTCCCAGAAGGGGAAAAATAAGTCTGTAATTGCCAAAGGTGATAAAACCCTCTCACGTGTACTGTAAAACCACCTACTAAGAGTGGTAGCAACTAACGTTAATATGCTTATTTAGGGGCAATGTTTTTATGGTAAAGCCCGCAAGTAGCCAGTAACGTTACCTTGTTTTCAGGTTTCATCTAATTTCCATTTCCAATCACTTACAAGCAAGTTCATGTGAATGTATTATATCCCGTTTATCAGATAAGAAAACAGATATTGGTGATAGGTCACTTGTTTGTTAGTAATGAAGCTAACTCCTGAAACTTCAGGCTTCACCTTTACTTTCTGTTCCTCTGACTTACCTGGTGAGCCACAAGTCACTGTGATCATTAAAAGAAAAAAAATTTTTTTAAATCTAGATGGCACACATACAACCACCACCCCCCCAAAAAAAAACAAAAAACTATCGCACTGACGTCTTCAGTTAGCATCCCAGGGATGCAGAAAATGGGGAGTGCGCAACCAACTTTCAGCACCACGGACAGCACCAAGGAACCGGCGTCTTTAGCCCTGAAAATTGCTCATTTACCACAAAAGCATTTCGCTTCACAGTTTACAAACTCTATTCTACACTCATCGTTTCATTTTATCTTCCCTGCAGCCCTTCAAGGTATACATCGTTGGCCCCATGATACAAAGACACCAAACTTTGGGTAGGTTCACAAGACACAAGCAGTAGCAGGAACGTGGATGTAATCTAAAAAGCACTCCCATCCCTCGGGGGGAGGGGGCAGGGCTAGTCTGGATGAGAGCAGGATCAGGGCATGAGTGAGGAGGCCGTAGCAGGTGAGAGGTAATGATGCCTGAACCATTGGAATGGAGACTAGGGACCAGATGTGATAACTATTTAGGGGTAAAGCCAACAGGTCTTTGTCATGTGAATGTGAGTGTGAAAGGATTCTACTGCCTCTCTAAGGGCTTGCCTTGGGGAGCCAAATGGATGCAGAATCTGATGAACCCTGGGGAAAGAAGGGATTTGTGAAACAGCTACACTGAGACATCTGAGTCCAAAACTGAGCTCTGAAGTAGCCAGGGCTGGAGACAGGGGAGGGAGCTGCTGATGGAAGTCATGAGAGGTGTGTTGGGACATGAGGGGAGAGTATAGATCAAATAAGATGAGACAAGTTACCCTAGGCCCACCCCGAGGAACACCAACATTAAGGGGAAAAGAGGCTGCAAAGAATGAGAGAAAGTAGTATGAGAAAACCCAGAAGAAACCCAGGAGAGTGTGATGTCTCAGAAGCCAAGGGGAGAGAACATTCTACAAGGAGGTCAGGGTCAACTGCATCAGGAAGACAAGATACACCCTGAGAGATATCCTCTGGACTTGAAAAAAGACAATGGAAATTTGATGAAAGCACAGTCAGTGGAGTGGTGGGGGTGGAAGCCAGACTGGGGAGGCAGGGCAGGAACTGATGAATTAATGGAACCAAGGAAGTGGAGAGGACAAGTAGATGACCTCTAAAGTTTGGGTTTAGAGCAAGAAAGGAGATTTGATAGTCTCTCCAGGGCATTGGAGGTATTTAAGTCCTGATTGGAGGGGGGGCAATAAAGAGGGAAAGGGAGATGCCAAGAAAGGAGATCATAATGGCTGGGTCCAGATGCTCAGTGTGGAAGGATAGGATGGGATCCAGCACCCTGAGGCGGCTCACAGACCCTGAAATGAAGCTTGAGGAAATGTGGTTTATTTGGGAAGTGCAGGGACACCAGCAGGCAAGTGGGAAGGTGACCCAGGCAGAGAAGGCATCCAATGAGAGGTGGTTATCAAGCCAGCTACCAAGGTGGGTGACTGAGGCTTAATCCTGCAGGAAGTCTTGAGAAATGGGGTAACTGCACATCTAGAATTCCCCTGGTCAGGAGCAAGGGAGCTTGTGTATTTATATCCCAGTATCTGGCAGACTGAGGGGAAGAGCCAGCCCATGGGCTGTGTGTTAATTCCCAGGCACTTCTAGCCCACAGTGCAGGTAGACAAAGTGGTTTCCACAGCCTGATACAGTTCTTTGATAAAGATGCAGAAAAACATCTACTTCTGCTAGAAGTTGATTATGCTAGAGCCTTTGACTCTGTGGATCACAATAAACTGTGGAAAATTCTTAAAGAGATGGAAATACCAGACCACCTTATCTGCCTCCTGAGAAACCTGTATGCAGGTCAAGAAGCAACTGTTAGAACCAGACATGGAACAATGGACTGGTTCCAACTTGGGAAAGGAGTACATCAAGGCTGTATATTGTCACCCTGCTTATTTAACTTATATGCAGAGTAAATCACGTGAACTGCTGGGCTGGATGAATCACTGGAATCAAGATTTCCAGGAGAAATATCAATAATCTCAGATGCCATTCTAATGGCAGAAAGTGAAAAGGAACTAAAGAGCCTCTTGAGGAGGGTGAAAGAGGAGAGTGGAAAAGCTGGTTTAAAACTTAACATTCAAAAAACTATGATCATGGTATCTGGTCCCATCACCTCATGGCAAATAGATGGGGAAACAATGGAAACAGTGGCCGATTTTATTTTCTTGGGTTCCAAAATCACTGCGGAAAGTGACTACAGCCACAAAACTAAAAGATGCTTGCTTCTTGGAAGGAAAGCTATGACAAACCTAGATAGTGTTTTAAAAAACAGAGACATAACTTTGCTGATAAAAGTCCATATAGTCAAAGCTATGATTTTTCCAGGAGTCATGTATGGATGTGAGAGTTGGACCATAAAGAAGGCTGAGTGCCAAAGAATTGATGCTTTTGAATTGTGCTGGGGAAGACTCTTGAGAGTCCCTTGGATTGCAAGATCAAATCAGTCAATCCTAAAGGAAATCAACCCTGAATATTCATTGGAAAGACTGATGCAGAAGCTGAAGCTCCAATACTTTGGCCACCTGATGCAAAGAACCAACTCACTGGAAAAGATTCTGATGCTGGGAGAGCATCAGAAGGCAAAAAGAGGGGCAGCAGAGAATGAGATGGTTAGATAGCATCAGCAATTCAGTGCACATAAATTTGAGCAAACTCTGGGAGATAGTGAGGGTCAGGAAGCCTAGCAAGGTGAAGTCCATGGGGTTGCAAAGAGTCAGACACAATTTAGTGACTGAACAATAACCTGGCTGTTGGGAGTCTGACTGGTGGGCACAGAGATAGTAAAATCACCTGAGGAGATGTGAACAGAGCTCCGGCCGTGTCTGCTACTGGGCACAGTCAGGGCCTCTTTCTATCTGTGCCCTTTGCCACTCTCCAACAACTCTTGTTCCATGAGGACTTGTTGATAAATACATGTTTAAAAATGAAAATTTCCAGACAACAGAATAAAACACTTGCCAAGGTAGAGTGGAAGGTCAAAAGGACATGGATGTAAGCAGTGTAGATTCAGATCCCGACTTTGCCAGTTACTAGCATGTGTGGCCTTGACTGAGATCTCTCTAGGCCTCAGCTTCGTCATTTGTAATTCTTACTTCTCAGAGCTCTGAGGAGGATGAAGGCAGGAAAAAGTCCTCAAGCACCAAGCATAGTGTAACACTCCTGGCGGATGCCAGGGTATGGCAAGCCCAGCACTCTGTACCCTTATCTGACCACAGCACCTCTGTTTTCCTTGGGGATCCACCTCCTCACTCCAGTCCATGTGGTGGAATGGGATGGGCCCCTCTGCCATCTTTAGGGGTAGGCGGTGACCCTGTCCTGGCCAATCAGTGTGGGATGATTAGTTTCATGGATGGAGGCAGAGCACAGGATCATAGCCAGGGCAACCAGTCTCCCACTTCCCTGGAGCTTTAGGGGTTGCTAAATTGATGATGTGTCTGCCTGGAGCTACTGAGGGTCATCTTTGTCCCTATGAGGAGAGTCTGCCTGGGCCCAGATTGTGGCTTGTCTTGGGGTTCAGGTTCATCCTATGACAACCGACATGGTCACCCATACCCATGCGAGTGTGTGTGTATGTGAATCCTGGGTTGGTCTGCCTCTGGGAAGCCACACACCTCGTGCACACCAGAAGATAAACAAGTGCCTGCAGTTCTCTGGCTGGCGCCCAGGCCGGGGGCGGAATAAACAATCCCAGTGACTTTCTGAAAAGCAAGCATGTGTGGCAACAGGCGCCATGGAGACAAGCAGACTGTACCAGAGCACGGGCAGCAGCCACCCCCTGATACCACTCCTGTGCACACACACACGCACATACACAAGCACTTCTCATGTTCGGATCATGTTTGTATCCACTCCATCACGCACAGTCCTGCTTCCACACCCAGGCATACCACCCTTGGGATCTGCCCCCATTTCAGTTTTGCTAGAGGCTAAAGGCTTTTGAGAAGGTCTGAGATTTCTAATATAGTAGCATCCATGGCTCCTCACCCCTTTCTGGACACTGGTCCTGATGTAGGCCAAATTTTAGCAAATCATAGCCTCTAGGGAAGTGTGTATGGTGGGGCTGGGAGGGAGATGGAAACAGAGAGAGAGATGGAAGAGGAGAGAGGTGGAGGAGGGGGACAGTATCACACGGCAGGCAATACTATATAAACCCAACTTCCTAGAAAGTTCTTTGCTTCAGAGATGCACACTCAACAGACAGGCACCTGCTCCTTCAAGAAACACTCACCTAGCCACCCTCCTCCAGGCTTGTATGCACACGACACTGGGTACAAACATTCACATACGTATGTCCTCATACATGCAGGGGGGGTTAACCCGGAATCCTACAAGTGATGATGGTGGTGGTATACAATTTACTGACTGCCTAATGTTTTACAGTCATCATCCCATTACATTTAAGCCTTAAGAAAAACCATCTGAAATTGATATTATTGCTATTCCCATCTCATAGCTGAGGGAACAGAAGTTCAGAGAGGTTAGGTAACTTGCCAGGGTCACAAAGTTAGAAAGTGACAAAGTCAGGAGAAGAATCCTGCCCACACTATGAGACTTTCTTCATTTAGTCAGATAGACATGCAACATACATGTGTGCACAGGTGCGTGTGTGTGTGCACACACACACATACATACATACGCAAACCCTGCCTTAGTTAGTGCAGGGAACTGATGCCCATGAGGTCATCTTCCTCCTCCTCCTCTCTCTGACCTCCTCGTGTGCATCACTCCTCCTCGTGTGCATCACTCCCAACCCCTCACAGCACTGCCCTGATTTTCAGGAGTGCCCCTGGCTCAGACACCTATGAGCACAGCTTGCTGCCCACAAGGTCCCCTCCCCCAGCAGCTGTAGGCCCCAGCCCAGCTGGGGGCGGCCCTGGGATTTGGCTGGGTGACTCAGGGTGAATCATGGCCCAGCTGCTCCTTGGCAGCCCTCTCCTCTACTCTGCCCAGAAAGCCTATTTTGAAGGCAGAGATGGGCCTTGGGTGGAAGACAGGAAGCATCGGCACTTGAGAAGGAATCAGGCACAAGAAGGCCTCTGTGCCCACTTCTGCTCCTCAGTGGTCTGCAGGTGCTCAGGCAGCCCCTGCCCATGCCCCTTGTTCTCCCGGAAAGAGGACCCTTTTGCCTGGACATGAGCATGGGTCTCCCTCTCTGATTCCAGGACCCACGTTGGCTCCCTTGTCCCACTTTTTGGCTTTAATAACAATGATAACAATATTAACTATTCTAATGGATTACTCACATGTTACAATATTCTACAGTTTTCAAAGCACTTTCTCATCAGTATTGCATTTAATTCTCTTATTAGTTCTACAGGGGACTAATAGCATCCTTAGGAGTGGAAATTAGTATCCTTAGGTTTGAGCTTATATGAACTCTCTAAGGTCACACAGTGGGTAAAATGACAGAGCTAGGAACCAAACTTTAGGCTTCTTGGTCCAACCTGTGAAAGGTAAGAATTAAGGCTGGAGCTGAGCTGCAGTTGGGCAAGGGGGGAGGGCATGAGTATATGGGGCATGGCAGGGCCATGGTGGGGCCATGGCTGGGGCATCAGAAGTAGCACAGGGGTGTGGCAAGATAGGGGGTATGCAGAGCGTATGGAGGAGGCATGCCTGGTGGCTTGGTGTGTGAGGATCATGACAAAATTACTCTCTTTACTCTTCTGAAATTAAAAGATTATGGAATCATTTATGCTTTAAAATCTTCTTTTCCATGTTTCAGGCCAATATCCTAAGCTTAACAGGTCCATCACCAACTCAATGGACATGAGTTTGAGCAAACTCAGAAGATAGTGAAGGACAGGACTGTTTCCCTGTGCCCCCACTGGTGTGCTGCAGTTCATGGGGTCGCAAAGAGTCAGACACAGCTGAGCAACTGAACAATACAAGCACAGAGCCATAGAGTTTCTACTGAGAAGACTTGACCTATAGGACCTCTGCTTTCCAAAGCCTTGGTTTGCTCATCTGAAATGATGGTCTGGGCCTCCGGTGTGGTAGGGTGTTGAGAGGCATGCATGCAGTCGTGTGCATCATGCCCTTCAGAAGCCATGAAGGACTTCACAAAGGCTGATGTTTTTCACATTTTATCTTTCTAAAAACATCTGTGAGTGCTGGGCAGAGGAGTGGGTGGGCTTCTGGGAACCTGTGGGCGGTGCTGAGAGGGGGAGTGGGTGACAGCTCTTCCTTCCCCCAGCCTGGTCTCAGCCTGGCCTTCCCCACCCTCAGCCCAGAGCTGGTTTCTAGGCAACAGGATGGATGCAGGGATGGTTCGGAGGGGAGAGAGCTATAAATAGGGAAGGGAGAAAACAAAAATAAAGTTCCAGAGAAAGCAGTGGAGCTGTATTACTAGAGGTGGGGGCGGGGAGATGGGGAGGGAAGTGAGTGAAGGGTGGGGCACAGGGAAATAGCCGCTGAGCCTTCATGGCTAGTCTCAGGTTAGCCAGCTGGCAGTGGTCCGCAGAGTGCTGACACAGGTGAGGAGGGGGTCTTTGTATGCATAGCTGAGCCAGATGGGGGTGACAAGGAGAAATAAGGGAAGCTCAGCAGCAGGAAAGATTTCAACAGGCAGAGTGGCAGACAGATATCCAGGTGAAGGAAAGAAGCCGGCAAAGGACTGGAAGGTGTAGATCAGCCAGGGTGGGGCCAGACTCCCAGATCTCGAAGGCCTGGCTGAGCTCAGTCTCTCCAACCTCACACCCCATGTCCATGCAAACACAGGTGGGCTCTTCCTGTGCTGCATTGCTCGCCCTCCCCAGATTTTCCAGGCACCTCCTTTTCATTCAGGTTTCAGCCTGTCAGACACCTGAGCTGATCCACCCCGTTGAATGTTGGTCACTACCCTTACTGTGCCACATTCTATCACATGGCTCTATTTTATGTTCTTCATAAAACCCCAAATTGTCGCGATCTGTCTATTCACTGATCCATAGACATGAGTTCTTCTAGGGCAGTGACCCCAGGGCTGTTCCCTGTAGCCCCTTACTTCTAGGACCAGAGCAGGTGAGCATCACACATTGTTGAATGACTAAAGGCATCCAACACGTGGACAACCTCCTTTTTCACGTGTGAACAGAAATATACCTGCATCTATATGTAAGTGTGATACACGGCTCAGCCCCACCACACACACACTCACTTGCCTCCCTGAAACTGCAGGAGCATCTGTTATCTCCACTCTGCTGCTTCACATTTTCCTGTTGTTGGTGGGTTTTGTTTGTCTCCCTCAGAGCAGGTCCCTTTTGGAAAATTCCAAAGAAACAGGGCTTCGGAGTCAGGCCAGGCTTGGGGCTGAATGCGGCCTTTGCCACTTCCCAGCGATGTGACCTAGGGTGGGTAAGTTTGCCTCTCTGGCCTCCATTTTCTCAACTGTAAATTAGGGCAAATAACAAGGAATCTTTGAGGATGGTTTCAAGTGAAATGAATGGAGGCAAGTGCTGGATGCCTGGGAAATGCTGGGCACTGGGGAAATGTCTCAGTCCCTGTTGTGAGGGAGGCACCAAGGAGCTAGCTGTGTGTTCCCACACAAGCACTCACAGTCAGGACTTGGGTCTGACACGGGGCTGGCATCTTCCGCTGACGCTTCTGGGCTTGTGCCTGGAATGCATTTAAAGTGACCCCTGCAGATGAGAACATTGGTCTCCGAGTAGAAAATCGAGCTCACAAAACCAGGTGCGTGGCTTGGCACCCAGGAAGGAGGAATGAAGCTCTTCACAAGCAGATGGTGAACCTGGTTTTGGCATCTAAAAATGGGGATCAGGTGCTGATAGCTGGCGAGGAGATGACAAACTCAAATTCCTCAGAGGCGAAGCAGTTCATGAAAATGAGTGAAGTGGATGGGAGGAACACAACAGGGAGGGAAAGGGACTGTCGCCAACTGGAATCAAATGAGAAATATTTAAACCTTGTGCTAGCAAATTAAACATCTCTACAGGCCAAATTCAACCTAAGGACCACGAGTCTGCGGTCCCTGCGGACTGTGGGTTTCAAATAACGTCTTAATTCAGACAAAGATGATCTGGACATCGTAGTACTCGCACGTTGAGTCAGAGAATTAGAGACACCACCCCCCCACGGCCCCACCCCCACCCATTTGTTCTCCCTACACACACGTCTGCCAGCGGGCTCGTAATTCCGGAAGTAAAGGCTCCTTCACTGCAGGCCAAAGTGACTCAAGTGACCCTGGTGTCCCCCAGAGTTCAAGGCCTTCTGCACCCTACCGCCCCCAGCAACTCAGGGAAGGAGGAGGCGCTAAACACTTGGGGGTTGAATAGAGCAAGCTTCTTCTAGCCCTTAGGTTACAAGGGTGAAGCAAGGTTTGAGTCGGAAAGGAGGTCGGAATTGGCAGAGAAAGGATGGCGTCTTGATCAGGCGAGGTTTAGGGGCTACCGTGTCAAGGGAGGTGCTGGGCTTCCCGCATGGGCAGGGGTGGTGGCCTGGGTCTGAGCCAGGTTAAGCTACTGCTGCGGCGAAAGAGAGAAAGAGCGCCGCATCGGCGGGGGCGGGGCCTACCCATGGCTGGGGCGGGGCCTCGACGCGGGCGCGGTGTGTTCTATGCCAATCAGAGAGGCGCTTTCGCCCTGGTGGGGGCGGGGCCTCTGTGCAGCACCGCGGCTTCTCCGCCCCTACTTCCCAGTGCTGAGGCGGTGTTGGGGGCCCTCTAGTGCAGATACCTGGAGAAGGAAATGCAACCCACTCCAGTATTCTTGCCTGGAGAATCCCAGGGACAGAGGAGCCTGGTGGGCAGCCGTCTATGGGGTCGCACAGAGTCGGACACGACTGAAGCGACTTAGCAGCAGCAGCAGTGCAGATACCGATCTGCGCAAGGTTCTAGGCCGGCTTCCCAGATTTCTGCAGACCCTAGCTCACCTCAGACGAGGTCGCAAACTTTCCGAGGCTTTTCTGGGAAGGGTGGAGCACTGGTTGCCCGAAATCTGCCTTTTTAGGGGACAACTGTCCACTTCCTCTCCTCCGGGATGAGTTTTTCTGCAATGGGCCTGGGGTATGTGCATGTCAGTGTTCTTGGCGGGGGGTGGGGGTTTAGGGTCAGCAGCTTCTTCCAGTGATCACGCTGCTGTTTTCCCAGAGCTTCGCGGTGCGCGTGCAACTCAGTGCGCGCCCGGTTCTGCACTTGTCGGCCAGCGAGCTGCGCGCGTGAGCGCAGGTGCGCGCCTGTCCGGTGCGTACACTCGAGTTGGCGAGCAAGGACCAGCATAAGTGCACACAAGTCCGCGCGGGCGTAGCCATCGATGCTCCTGCGCTGCCTGTGCCTTGAGGTGTGAGCCTGTGGGCCCTGCACCTCGGCTGCACTGGGCTTCCTTCCGCTCAGCACGCCCAGTAGGCGCTTTATGGTCCAGTAGGTGGCGCCCGAGGCCGCCTCCTTGCCAGCAGCATGTCCCAGCCTTGGAGCGAGGCGTGGGGGGGGGGTGCCGCGTCCATCCAGATCGTCCATGGGGGAGGGTAGGAGTTGAGGCCCGAGGTGGTCAGTCTTACACCTGGGCTGAGTGTGCCGGGCCCCAAAGAGTGGAGTGAGGCAGGCTGTAAACTGGAAGTCTGTCGGCCGCCCCCCATCCAGCGCCCAGCCCAGACCTGACCTGCTCTGCCCGTGCGGCGCCTGCTACAGACAGATTGGCTTTATTCATGGACACGCGGGGAGGGGGCGGCCGGACCCGCCCTCCCGGAACACGCTCACACGAGGGTGGGGGACTCTCCATGCTACAATCACGACACATGACGCCCGCGCTCGGACCGGGTCGGCTGGGGGAGGGGTCATGGCACAGCCTGGCTCCTGGTTTTGATTTAAAAAGAAAAAAGGGTTCTTGGGGTCGATGTGGGAGTGCGCTGGAGGGCTTTGGCGGGGGTGCCCGGAGGCCCTTCAGAGAGCCTCTGTCGGGGGGTGGAGGGGAGCCGTCGCTTTCCTGTTCGTTTAAAAACACATAGAACATGCTACAACCGCGCAGACACCAGACGGGATGGGGCGCGGAAGGGGCAACATACGTGCTGCGAGGCTCCCAGCCTTGGCCGCAGCCCCAGCCCTGTCCACGTCCCAGGGTTGGACGCGGCGGGAAGGACAGACAGACTCAAACACGGGCTCCGAGGGGGCACCTCAGAGCGAAGGAAGATCTCGTGTTTTGAGGGGAAGGGGGTAGAAGGACAGCCCTGGCTCTGGGGGGCGGGGCAGGGGACCGGGAAGGGATTGTGCTGCTGGTGGGGGCCCGTCCTGGGCCCTTACGCCTCTGGCTCATACTCCTGATACTCCTCCTGCATCAGAGGGATGGGGGTAGAGTGGAGAAGAGCAAAAGAGGAAGGGGTTGGAGACCAAGTGGCCAGGCCGCGCCCGAGACCCTTCGCCCACCAGGAGGAATAGTGAACGCCCCTCCCTCTGGGCAGGGGAGAGAACTAGAATTTGGGGACGGCTGGGATGTTCCTGGGCAGGGTGCCTGAGACCCAGCGACAGGCTCCATCTGTCCTCCCTCCCTGCTGCCATCTCTGGGGTCTGGGGTCTGGGAGCTTGAAAACTCACTGGCCCAAACTTATCCTGCCAGGAACCTCCCACCCCAGCTGGGGATGCCCAAAGCCCCACCCCTCACCTGGGGCTGTTCCTCATAACTCTCTCCTTCAGGCTCCATCAGGGGCTCGATCAGCGGCTCCTCAGCAGCTTCCTGGGCCACTTCCTCTGGCTGCAGGAAGAGAAAAGACAAGGCCTTTGAGGCCAGCTGGGCATGCCCCCAGATTCCTACCCTGGGAAGTTTTTGGCTGATTGGGGGAAGGCTGGGCCTTGTTGGCAGTGCAACCCGGAATTTTTAATTATTTAGAGCGCCTTGGAAATGGGATGGAGCGGTGAAATCCCTCCAATCACAGCTTGAAGCTGGGGGTGTCCAGGGGTTGCAGGTACCCATATCCTTCTCCCAGCAGCTGACAGCCTCCTGTGCTTCCCTTGATGGGACTGGATGGGATGGGGAGATAGCACACATAATCATCCATTTGTCCCTCTTGGTGTCAGCTCTGTAGGTGGGGGTGCTTATGAGGACCCCAAGATAACCCAGCTCCTCAGGGCTGGAGGGAGATGGAGGCTCCTCAGGGCTGGAGGGAGGTGGAGGCTCAGGGACAGAGCTGAGCAGGGGCTCTGAGCCATTCCCCTGCCACTTTCCACCCATCCCTCCCCCAGGGCCCTGTGTGGCCTGGTTTCTTCAGCTGTTGCTATTTTAAGATAAGCTGGAAGCAACAGCTCATGGTGTTGCTTGGATGTGTGAGCTAAGACTCTCCCCTCCCCGTAGCATCTGCTGCCCAGACCTGTGCAGGCCAGCATATATGCAAATAAGGGGGCTGCCAGACACATGGCCAGTCCTCTGTGAGCGAGCACATATATGTGCACAAACACGAGACGGAACTGATTGCACACATGGGCACACACAGTAACCTGAGGTTCATGCTTTATAGGCAAGGGCCCCACCCCGTCCCCCAGTTGCACATGTAACCACTGTCCCTCCCTACTGGGCAGAGGTAAGAATCTTGGGACCTGTGAGGGCAGGCACCTTGGCACTCTAGTTGCTCCAGCTCCATCCAGGTAGCTTCAGCTCCTTCACATTACCTGTCTAGGTGGGCCCTGTGACCACATGAGTTTACACTCCTGGCGTAGCTCACTTTCCCTAGTTACAGGGAGTCAACCACAGCCCAGGAGGTGCGGAAATGCTAGTCTGCCCAAAGTCACCCAGCTATGACCAGAACCCAGGAAAGAAACAGAATGTGAAGAATCCCAGCTCTGCACATTGTTTGGAAACAAATGTCCAACAGCAGGAGAATGGATGTGTGCACTGTGGTCCTATCACACAGAGGGTACTGCACGTCTAGGATGCGGAAACCCAGTGCACACCAAGGCGTGGTTGACTCCCCTTCTTAGTGATGAGTGAAAGAACCCGGGTACAAAAGAACATGTGCTTTAGGATAACGTTTACGTGAAGCTGACAGACACTCAGATAATCTGTGGTGATAGAAGCAGTTAACTGTGGAGGGGGACAGGATAAAGGTGAGGAGAATCAGGTGCCTGGGATAAACGAGTCCCTGGAATAAACACCCCCTTAAATTTTGTGCCCCAGGCACTTCACTTCCCTCACCCTATTCTTAGTAGGGGTGGGAGGGAGTGTAAGGGGGGCTTCTAACGAGCTATGTCTTGTGTTTTATGTCTTGATCTGGGTGCTTGATTACCTGGGGAGAGCTGAGTTTGTGAAAATTCCATGGACCTGTGTGTTTTCTGCATGAATGTTTTCTACATAATATACTTCAGTAAGAAGTTCACTTAAAAACCATCCCAGCCTTGCTATTCACTACCTCTTTGGCATCAGGTCAGTTGCTTCAAATCTAATCTCAGTTGCCTCGGATGGGAAGTGGAATGGTGTTTTTGCTTTGTATGCATGTGGGGAGGCTTTCACGATACTATATGTGGGCAGACTGGGAGGTAGAGACAGAAACTCACTCTTAGCTTGCATGAGTTCTCCATGGGGCCAGTGGCCCCAAACACCTGGCTTTGGATTGTAAGTCTATGATCTTGAATTCTCTTGAGAGAGGAGGTTTGAAATGTCAACAAGTGCTGGTTAAGAGGAAGGCAGCCTGAGAAAAATGGTTGTGTGCAAAGGCCCCCTCACCAACCCTCAAGCTGACGGCTCTGCTTTCTCTGCGCCTAGCTCTCAGAACTGGGCCTGGTCCCGTGTTGGCATCAAGGGACTACAGTGACATGAACCTGAGCTTAGCACCTCCCAACTACCTTCTCAGGGGGCAGGCAGGATTTGGGATCTTGAGTAAGTCACTTCACCTCTCTGAGCCTCAGTTATTTTACCTATAAGATGTGCTAATTGTGATGCCTTTTTTATAGGGACATTGTGAAGATTCATTGAATGACTCCATGTACAATATTTAGAACAGCACCTGCCCACACAAGAGATCAATGAATGGGAGTGATCACTGGAAACAAGGATAAGAAATGGGAAGTCACACAGCTTTTAAAATGCAGAGACAGGACTTGAACCAGAACTTCTGAGAGGAGAAAAGGAACCAACTGAGCAGAATGTCTAGAGCAGAGGGTGCTGTGTGGTCTCCTCCCCCAGCCAATGGATGGATCTACTCATGCCGAGATCACACGGGGAGGAGGCCCCACCCCCATGGAGGGCAGATTCGGCATTTGTACGTGGAAAACATGGAGCACTGCACAGGAGGTGTCTGTGCAGATGGTGTATAGATCCACAGAGTTCAACGTCCTAGCACACCTGTGACACAGCCCCTAGGGGCACACACAGGCTGATTCTGTGATTGTGGGGCCATCATCTCTTACTGAGCATTCACTGTATGCCATCCAGGCTCTTTACATCAGTGGTTCTCAAGATGTGATCCCTGGACCTGCAGCATCAACATCACCCAGATACATTTTAGAAATGTAAATTCTAGCCCTACGTCAGACCTACTGAATCAGAAATTCTAGGAACAGGACCCATAGTCTGTATGTTAACCTGGCCTCCTGGTGATCTGATGCACACTTAGGTTTTTGAACACCTCTAAGCTACATTATCTCTAATCTACACAAAAGTCCTCTTATATTCATCTCCTGTCTTAAAGGCAAAGAATCAGGCTCAGAGACATGACGGGACGTGCCCAGGGCCAGGCAGTCAAGAAGTAAAGGAGCTGAGATTCAGATCCAGCTCTGTGGGGCTCCAGAGCTCACAGCCCTTATCCTGCAGCAGGTCCTGAGGAAGGCACCTGACTTCGTGCACACATGGGTTGCTGCCACCACTTGCCTGGAGTAACATGTCTGCACAGATGTGTGAGACACAGTTCACCCCTCCCCATGGCCCACTTCTGCTCATGCCTGCCTCAGGGCCTTTGCACGTGCTGTTTCTCTTGCCTGAAATAGACTTCCCACATGGTGTGCCTCATCGCTTGTGTGTCAGTTCTAATGTCACCTTCTCAGAGAAGCCCTCCCAACTAAAGTAGCCCCTCACCCCCTTGACTCTCTATCCCATCGCTCTTGTTTTCTGCATAGCACATATCCCTGTCTGAAATCATCTTGTGTACAGGTTAGCTGTTTACTGTATCTTTTCCCATACAGAGTCAGCTCTGTGAATGTAGGAACCAATTCACTGTGGTAACCCCTAGAACAATCCCTCCCTGGCATGAATACTTGTTGACTGAAAAGACATGAGGGAACAATCAGTGACATGTGCAGATGAGGCCAAAAGCAGGCCAGATCACACTCACGAGCAGGATACATGTATCCAATCCAGATCTGGGTCACAGTCACGGGAGCTCCATGCCCACACACAGCCACACGCAGACTCATGCTGAGCTGTGTCTCTCTGGGCCCTGCAGAATGTTAGGCAAGGTGGCTTGTGCCCCAGGCTGGCTGGGGGAGCAGGGAGCCTGGCAGCAGATTTGTGGGTGTACCTGGTATGTGTGTGTGTGTGTGTGTGTGTTGGAAGGATAGCTCACCTTCAGATCAGTGGGGAACTCCTCCTTCTTCACCAGACCTGTGGCTGCTGCAATGTTCCCAGCCCCAGAGAACACGGCTCCTCCCAGGTGTGATGCCTGCTCCTTGGTTTTCTCAGCCACTGTGTCAGGGAGAGGGTTAGGGGCAAAGGTCAAGCAGACATAGATGCCCCCCTCCTCCATAGTGTCCCAGGGCCTGACTTCCCACAGAGCACTACACCCCGCAGAAAGCTCTGGAGGTGCCTTCTCCCGCCGCCCTCTGCCCCAACTCTCTGGATGTCAGCAGACCCTGGGCCAGGGTGAGGGAACAAGTGGGCAGGGCTGGGCTAGTACCTGAGGCCACTCCTTGCACCACCCCCTTCTCGGGTTTTGCTTCCTGTGGGGACAAGACGGAGCACATTTAAGAGCCGAGGGAACAGATGCCAGCAAGCACAGTGATTACAGAGTGGGCAGAGGGACCCAGGCAGCATGGGCATTCTGGTCCTTCCCTGCCTTCTTGGGCCCCCAAATCCCACAAGTGCCCCCTTCCATGCCTGCGTCATCTGGACGTCCAGTTCTCCCCACTGTCTGTCCCTCCCTGCCCCCACCCCAGCCCCCCGCACCCCTGACCCACCCACCCTCCCTGGATGTTGCCCATGATCCAGCACTGGGGAAAGCACTCTGCCTGCTAGTTCATTTAATCCTCTGCCCTGGATGGGAGCAGGTGGGGGTGGGGGGTGGACCTGGGGGTGGGGCGAAAAGATTCTGTCTTTGGAAAGATGCCCCTGGTGCACAACTGCCCACATCCTGCCCCGGTACACTCACATCCCCACACCCCTGCTCTGTTTCTTAAGACTCTCTTTTAAATAGGGTGCAAATCTCTCCTTCTGGCCAAAGTAGCGGGTGTCTTAGATGAAGGATGGGTCTAAGGGTGCCGTTAAGATGGTGACTGACAGCTACGGCATTGGCTGGGTCTTCCCAGGAGGGTAGCAACTGGGAAAGGCAAGAGAGCCTGTCCCGAGGTGGGGGTGGGAACCCTTGGGAGAGTGGGATGTCTCCAATCCTGAGGATCTGGCAACCCAGACAACAGCTGATAGAGCCAGAAACAGGAGTGTGGGCCAGCTGAGGCTGGCAGGAGGAGGATGCAGGCAAACAGGCTTCTCAGAGCTAAGGCCAGCCACATCCAGAGACTGGTGGCTGGGGACTGGGGTTGGGGTGAGGGTTGTGCAAGCACTTCCATTTATTCCTCACATAAATACTTGTTGGCACCTTCTCTGATTCAAGTCCCAGGCTGATGGCTCACTGTCAGATGAGGGACAAAGAAGAGGAAAGTTGGTGCCTTCAACATCAAAGTAGTGGGGAGAGGAAGTTTGGGTCTCTAGGGGTTGCAGGATGTGGGGGGGGCTGTTTCCCGGGTCTTGACAAATGGGGAGCAGTGGATACACAGAAAGAGGACTGAGGAGGGACAGGGGAACCTAGAGAAGTGTGATTTCAGGGTCTGCATGGAGCACGTTGATGTGGTCTGTGTGTTCAGAGTGATGGAGACTGAGATGGAACCATGAGGCAGGTTGAATGCTAAGCTACGAGGAGCTGAGTCTTTGATGAGTAGGAGCCAGGGATCATCAGGAGTTCCTGCTCAGGGAGAGGAGCAGGAGGGTGCCAACCTGGGAGAAAAGGAGGTGGTTGTTGAGTCTGCTAGCAGGGAGACGCATCAGGGATGTCAGGGGTCCACAGGAGGGAAAGGGCTGAGGGAAGAGGGAGGCCAGAGCTAGGGTCCAGAAGGTGCGGGCTGAAGCTTTCTCCCAGTTTCCATCACCTCTGACCTAGCTCTAACCACCCTCATCTTGTGGCTATGTTACCTCCCAGCGGGCCTCCATGTAATTTGGTCTGTCCCCAGAGTCGTAGGGGGACTTCTCTGTACTGAAGCCAGATCATGTCGGTCCCTGGCTCACAGTCTGCCATGACAGTCAGATTAATGCTTTGCCTGCAAGGGCCTCTCATGAACTGGCTATTGCTGATCTCATTTCTTACCCTTGCTTTCTGCCCTCTGCTCTCAAACCCAGTATTTTTCGCCCCATCCCAGGGCCCTTGGCAGCTGCCTTTTCTGCACCTCCCTCCCCAACCACCCTTATTTTCTGGGCTCAGCTCAAATGCTACCCTCTTTGATTACCAAAGTGGCTCCCCACTCCAGCCACTGGATGTCAAAGCCCGAGACTGGAATACATGACCTCACCATCAGCAGAGCTGGCACCTACCAGCACAGAGTAGATGATCAATAAGTATTTTTCAAATTACCACCATTCCAAATCTGCCACAGCCCTGGGCAGGTTAACCAACCCTCTGCAGCCTGCACAGAAGATAATTCTATCACACAAAAGTAAGCCCTGAATCAGCAGACTGAATGCAGAGTTTCATGCCTCCCTTTATGCAAATGACCCTGAAGGCTCCCTCTTTTTTTTCCCCCACTTAGGGTGAGATATTTTAACCACTTGGCCTTTCTCCTGATGACAGCTGGCAGTTGCAAGGACAGTGGACCCCAAGGAGAGATGCCAGTGGTGGAACCACTGGGAGGAGAGATTCAGAGGTGGCGAGCAGTGCCGGAGAGAGCCCCAACAATACAGGAAGGAGAGTGGTAAGGGGAGGGGGGCACTTTGGAATCCATAAAGCGTGGCTCAAACTTCAGCTTCAGGTCTTATCAGCTGTGACCTTGAGCAAGATAATTAAAGCTCTGGGAAGCTGGGGTTTCCCTGGTCTGTGGACGGGCAGGGAGCATTAAATGAGGTAATAGATATTGCAGATGTATTTCACACTGTACTTGGCAGACAGTAAGAGTTCAACACCAGGTAACTATTAATAATGGGAAGAAGAAGCAAAAGAAGCTATCTCCTTTGATCCCTGCCTTGCTTCTCTGGACTTTCAGCTGAACTCCACCCTCATCAGCCCTTCCTCCATTCCCCGCTACAGTTCATGTCATCACTGACCCAGGTTTCCATCAGCTGCCTATGTCCTCAGTGACCCCTGCTAACCCGGCCCCATCTGCTGACTCATATTCTCCGGCCCAGACCCCCACTTCCTCGCTCCAAGGACCTCGGCTCTGTCCCCTCTGAGGACCCCCAAACCTCCGCAGCCCCGGAAGCCCCGCCCCTCGCCCACCGACGTGAGGACACCCTCCTTGGTCTTCTCCGCGGCCTCGGTGACCCCCTGCTTGGTTTTCTCCGCGGCAGCCACGACGCCTTCCTTGGCCATGGACAGGCCCCTTCATGAACACGTCCATCCTGGCGACCTGGGGAGGACGAACACACGGGCACCGGTGCGCTCGCCCGATTCCTCACCCCAGCCCTTGTGAAGAGACCGCAGGTGTCCCATCTCCTCCCCCTGAGACCGAAGGCGCCCTTCTGGCCCGGAACCTCCTCCCACCTTACTCCCTTCCCCAGCGCCAGGCCACAGGGCCGCGGCGAGTCCTAGCGTCCTTGAAGCCCGTGGACGCAGGAGGGGCCCCCCGCCTCGGTTATCCGGGGCCCTGCAACCTGCAGCCCCGCGGAATCAGAGCTGGGCACGGCGCGAAGCTCGGGGTCCTGCCTGTACACACGCGACAGACACACGGCCACGCAAACGAACATACTCCTTGGACACGCTCATGTGCACACACAGGGCCCTCAGACATTCGAACGCGCACGGACACGCGTACACACCACGGGGCACACGGGCGCGGGCGCACGGCCACACGGCCATCCAGGCAGCTGCAGACACCAAGCAAGAGAGATACCTACCCCGGGGCGCATACGGACACGCACCCCGCGGCGTCCTGTTTACGTTCTCCGGCCCCTTCCCCATCCCATCCCGTCCCCCCTCCACTCCATTCCCAGACCTTTCCCCTTCTCCTCAGCCCGGGGCGCCCGGAGCGCGGCCGCCTCACCTAGATGCGGGGCCCGGGTTGGGGATGGAGTGGCGGCTGCGGCAGACGCTGCAGCAGGCGGACGCACGAGCTCGGCTGGGCTGGGCCGGGGTGGGCTCCGGCCGATGAGGGATCGGGCCGTGGCCAGGCGTTCAGGCTGGTCTGCAGCAGACGAGGCACGAGCCCTGAGCCGAGGTGCTGTAGTGTCCGGGCCTGGAGTGCTTCCCCAGCCGCCGCTCGCTCCTAGCGCCCTGCTGTCTCGCGCGCTCCTGCTCTGGCTGGGGCGCTGCGGCAGCTCTGAGCTCAGCGCCCCCCCTTGGCAGCCGCGCCACCCCCTCGGCCAGACTGACAGGAGGCGGAGAGGGTGACATCTCCGCGGAGCCCGCTAGCCTCACGAGGCGGGCCCGGGGCACGCCGCTGGGGACCCCGGAGCGTCATCGGACTCAAGTCCTGTCCCCCAGGAACCTAGTCTGGTGGGAGACACAATGCGGCGTGCTCAGAGTACGGGAGAAATACTGCAGTTGGTTTTAGTGTTCAAATGGGTTTGGAGGTCTTTATTAACTGTGGGACCTTGGGCTACTCAGCTCTCCTTTCTGAATGTCAGTTTCCTCTTCTGTAGAATATGGATGGTTCATTCAGAGAACGTTTACTGAGCTCTTAGGTGCCAGGCAGATTTGAGGCTGGAGAGAGCACAGAAGGAAAACTAGACTCCTCCTTTTTGGGGAGTTTGCAGTGGTGAATTTGTGTGTGTGCAGAGATGGGACACAGGACAGAAAATAAACATCAATGCTTAAACCAAAGTTTATTTCAGCTTGTGATAAGAGTCACGGAGATGATAAAATGGAGCTGGACAAGACTTACTGGAATAGGGGTGCTTGAGATCTGGTGGTCAGGGAAGGCCTCTGTGAGGAGGTGAATGGGAGCAGAGATCCCAGAGAAGCACCAAGGCCAGGATGCTTGAGGGCAAGATCCATAGAGAGGGAACTGTATGTGCAAAGGCTCTGAGGCAGGACTATGCTTGGTAACAGATAAAACACAATGTAGCTGAAGAAACAACAGGGAAGGAGAAGGAGGTGGACATGACCCTTTTTTCTGTGGTTACGGTCTGGATTGTCAAAATGACCCTAGAGTGCCAGTCACACATAGGTCCTTAGTTGGTGTATGACAGAATTATGCCCAGGAAGCTGTGGGATACCAGAGGAAGGGGTCTCTGACAGCTCAAAACAGTCAGGTAAAGCTGTACAGAGGAGGTGACATCTGAGCTGGGCCTTGTGGAATTTCATCTGGCAGACAAAGGAGGAAGGACATTTTGGGTTGTGGACACAGCATCCGCAAAGGCACTGTGGTTGGAAAGGTAGGGTGTGTAAGTGTCAGATGATGAGGTGAGAGGGCAGCCAGGAGCCAGACTATGCAGGGCCTGGAAAAAATTGTTCACAGATTGCTAGTAGAGCTGCAAACTGGCACATGCTTTTTGGAAGACAATTTGGCAATGTTTACCAAAGACATAAATGCATGCTCCTTAGAGCCAACAGTTAGCTCCCCTTCCAGGAATTCATCCTTTGGATCTCTACTCTCACAAGCACACAAAGACATGTGTACAAGACTGTTCACTGCAGCATAGTTTATTGTAGCAAAAAACTGAAAATAATCTAAATGTCTATCTGTAGAGGACTGGTAGTTAATTATGGTTCATCCACTCAGTGCAATGCTGTCATTAGAAAGGATGGGTTAGACCCATGTGCACTGATATAGGAGTACAAGACATGGTGTGAGGTGAGAGAAGCCAAGCTACCAAACTGTAATGTGAGCAGCTAACTGATTTTTAAAAATTATTTTATTGAAATATAGTTGATTTATAATGTGTCCATTTCTACTGTAGAGCAAGTGATCAGTTATACATATATATATTCTTTTTCATATTCTTTTCCATATGGTTTATCACAGGATATTGAATATAGTTCCCTGTTCTATACAATAGGACATTATTATTTATCCATTATATATATATATAATAGTTTGCATCTGCTAATCCCAAACTCCCAATCCATCCCCCTCACTCCCTGCCCCCTTGGAAACCACAAATCTGTTCTCTATGACTGTGACTTTATTTATTGGCTTCTCTAATAGCTCAGTTGATAAAGAATCTACCTGCAATGCAGGAGACCCTGGTTCGATTCCTGGGTTGGGAAGATCCACTGGAGAAGGGAAAGGCTACCCACTCCAGTATTCTTGGGCTTCCCTTGAGGCTCAGCTGGTAAAGAATATGCCTGCCAATGAGGGAGATGTAAGAGACATGGGTATGATCCCTGGGTTGGGAAGATCCCTGGAGAAGGGAAAGGCTACCCACTCCAGTATTCTGGCCTGGAGAATTCCATGGATTGTAAAGTCCATGGGGTTGCAAAGTTGGACATGACTGAGTGACTTTCACTTTCAGAGATAAGTTCATTTGTGTTATATTTTAAGTGATATCATATAGTATTTGTCTTTCTGTTTCTGACTTACTTCACTTAGTATGATAATCTCCTGGTCCATCTATATCTCTGCAAACAACATTATTTCATTCTTTTTTATGGCTGAGTAATATTCCATTGTATATATATATACCACAACTTTTTGTCCATTCATCTTTCACTGGACATTTAGATTGTTTCCATGCCTTGGCTGTTGTAAATAATGCTGCTATGAACATTAGGGTGGATGTATCATTTGAATTATAGTTTTCTCCCAATATATGCCTAGGAGTGGGTTCATAGGATCATATCGCAACTCTATTTTTACTTTTTTGTGAATCTTCCGTATTGTTTTCTATACTGGCTTAATCAATTTACAGTCCCATTAACAGTATAGGAGGGTTCCCTTTTCTTATGGAGCTAGTCAATTTTGACACAAAGAAAGCATTTGCAGTCACACAGTTTTATACAGACACTTTAAATATAAATACAGACATCTGGATATACAAAGAACATACCTGTTAGAACTTCCAAAACACTGTTAACAGTAGTTGCCCCTGGCAAATGGGACTGAGAGAACTCAAGGAAAGAAGCTTGTACATTTCATCATCTTTATTCTTGTGCTGTTTGACTATTTTACCTTGAAGAGTGTTTTACTTGTGTAATTTTAAAAGCTAGCATGGGGGATAGATGTTGTTATTGCTGGCCTCTCAGCATTGAAACTGCCTCCCTCCTATGTCTGGAGGAGTCCCCACCTTGTGAGGTAGAGCCCTCCCTCCCCTTCTAGGAGCTGACAATGATTTCCCAGCTTTCCTTGCTTCCAGGACATGTGGCCTCAGCCCCAACATCCCAGCCCCAGACCAGGAACCTGAGCCTAATGCTAGGAAGAAGCAGCAAAGGAGGAGAGTCTATTCAGTTAAAGGCAAGCGGTGGTGGCAGTTCCTGCCAGGGATCGGGCAGCTGTGACACTGCTTCTGGGAGCAACTGGCACCAACAGGGCAAGCTGTACTGTCTGTGCTCGGCTGTAGCATCTGGGGAGTCTTCCTGGGACTGCTTGATGATGTGATTTGGGCATCATTCCAGGCTGCCTGGTCTCCAAGGGGACTCTGGGCTTCCAGGAAAGTTTTTGAGCTGCCCACTATTGGCTAGTAAACTCTGTATCTGGTTAATAAGCCAAGAAGTGATGTTTGTGACTCTTGACTAAGATTCCCTGAATGTCAAGTGAGGAAGGACCAAGCAGTAGGAAGGAGAGAGGAAGAAGAGAGAAAGAAGACCATACGAAGGGTGTCGTCTTCCTATTGTAGGAACTGGGAAGTCACTGAAGGATTTTAAGCCCAAGAGAAACCTAAATGAGATCTGCATTTTATGGGGTCCAAATGGAGGTGGGTTGGAGGGAGGCACCGTTAGACGCAGCAAGAGCAATGAGGGACCTGAGGCAGAATCCACAGGAAGAATGATAAAGCCTGGACCAGGGAAGCCTCAGTGAGTCTGGAATGGGACTGGAGGGGAGACCTGACCATCATTTCAGATGTAACTTATTGGATGTTGGGGAAGAGAAAGTGAAATGAATCCAGGAAGATCCCCAGGTTTCTGGCTTGGACAATGGGGTGAGTGATGCTGCTGCAAAAAAGGAAATAGGCATTGAGAGGATGGGGCAGCTTTGGAGGGTGAGCTTGTTTAGGGCACACATGTGCCGTGCCTGATAGACTAGTTAGACAAGGTGTGCAGCCAAGAGTTATCTGAGCCTGGAACTCAGGAAGCTACTCCATGCTGGCTTCAGGTATTTATTTGGGCCATGGTATACTGGGAAGTCTTTAATACATGGTTTTCCAAGCAGAGAAGCACCTTGTAGAGTTTGCCCATGCCCGTGGTGTAAATTCTACCCCTGTGGTTTGTTTCAAGCTGTCACTGTGATGTCTCTGAGCAGAGAGTTGGGAAGAGACGTGGTAGCACTCCTTTATACAGCATTTCTACCATTCAGGTAAAATAGATATAGAGTAATCTGAAAAGCATAGATAATAGTAAAATAATTAGGAAGTTGTGTTTTAAGTGCTTGTTATCTTTGTTTTAAACATTTAGATAACCATAAGTTTATTTAATTTTTAATAATGGCTTTAATGTCTGTTTCACAAAATTCCTAAAACTTCATTCTCACAAGCTGATCCAAGCCAGCCCAGGACACCATTGGATTTGGAGTTATTTGCATGGAGGTGGTGGCTGGAGTCATGGGGAGGATGCAACTGCCCAGAGGAACAGGAAGAGTGAAAAGAATGGAGGGTCTGAACAGAATGCTGAGTCACTGCAAACTTCCTGAGTGGCCAGGGGCAGAGGAGCCCAGGGAAAGGCTGAGAAGCAGCAGCACAAGAGGAGGAGAAGTTGGAGAGTGAGGTGGCAGGGAAACCGAGGAGATTAGAGGACAAGTGGACAAATGTTAAAGAGAAGCCGAAACAACAACTAATAAAGAATCCTCAGATGGGCAGCAAGTGGGCTGTGGAGGAGTTTAACAGCAGCACCGGGAAAAGACTCATTGGAAAAGACCCTGATGCTGGGAAAGACTGAAGGCAGGAGGAGAAGGGGATGACCGAGGATGAGATGGTTGTATGGTATCACCGACTCAGTGGACATGTGTTTGGGCAAATTCCAGGAGGTAGTGAAGGACATGCTGCAGTCCATGGGTCACAAAGAGTCAGACACAACTAAGTGACTGAACAACAGCAGGAGGCATCGTGAGACCAGGAGAGAGGAAGCATCCAGGAAAAACCTCCAGGAGAAAGTGACATGCAAGCTGGGTTTTGAAAAATGAGAAGGACCTTACAATGTGGTGGTGAACTTTCTCAGCAGGGGATCCAGCAGGTGGAAAAATCCAGAGTGTAGAGGGAATAGAAAATGGATTAAATTCTGAATCAGGTAGGAACTTCATTTGGCTGCTCATCAGAAGCTTAGCAAAGCAGGTCTTTATTCTTTCACTTAAAGAGGTCATGCAGTAGGCAGTCCATAGTTGGTGTGATGACTTCACAATCATCAGAGACCCAGAATCCTATCTTCCTGTTCAGTTATTCTTAGTACCTGGATTCCGCCTTCAAGGCCACTTCATGGCCTAAGATGGCTGCTGCAGCTCCATCCATCATGTCCATGCAGAAAGCAGGAGGAAGGGAAGTAGGGTAAAAGAACACCTGCCAGTTTTCTGTCTTTTTCTTAAGGAATTTTCCTGGAAGTCAACAATTCCTGCCTATCTGTCATTGGCTACACCTAACTGCAGGGACGTTAGAAAAGTTTGGTGATCTCTCTGGGCTTATGACTTCCTCGAATCAAAGTATGAAAAGGGAAGAATAGTTACTGAGTGAGCCACTAGCCCCTCTGCCCCACAAGTTTTTGCCTCCATTTTTTTTTATAAAAACCTGAAGCCTAGAAAAAAGTTCCAAACATAATGTGAAGTTGCTCAGTCATGTCCAACTCTTTGTGACCCCATGGACTGTAGCCTGCCAGACTCCTCTGTCCATGGGGTTTCCCAGGCAAGAACACTGGAGTGAGTTGCCATTTCCTTCTCCGGGGATCTTCCCAAACAAGGGATCGAACCCAGGTCTCCTGCACTGCAGAGAGACACTTAACCGTCTGAGCCACCAGGGAACCCAAACATAATGCAATGAACAAAACCTTTAGAAAAGTCATAATATTAGCACAATGAATCCCCAGATATCCTCACTATGTTCGCCAGTTGTTAACATTTGCTACCTCTTTCCTTCTTTATCTGCATATGGGCTGTCTCCAGAAGAAGGTGGCATGGTTACTGGGTCACCACTTCCCAGCATGCTGGACTCTTTACCCCATGTCACATGGTTGGCTCTCCTTTAGGGCATAGGATGGCCGGAGTCCAGACCCCTGGGTCTCTTTCTGGCCAGACCCTAAACCTGTGAGTTCTCAGGGCCCTCTCTTTGTTTCTGTTCTCTCTCTGACCTGGAAAATAGGCCCCTCTATTCCTCTTTTCTCTCCCCTTCTTAAGAATGTACTAAGAAGCTTCTGGAGAGGGAAGCCTGGGAGAGTGTTGGGAAGGGGATGGGAGAAAAATCCCAACTGGAGCAGCAGGGGTTCTCGTAAGAGAGTCCCAGGATCCTAGTTTCTGCTTGGGTTTCCATAAAAATCCAGATGTGCCTTTATAACTCTTCATGTGGGGCCTAACCATGTGACTGGACATTTACCAACATTCCTGCTGTCCAGGCCTCAGGATGGGGAGGAAGGTAGGCAGGCAGAGGGGGCCTAAGATCAGGCGGATGAGGTGGGTAATACTGATTGAACACCTGTCTGCCAGGCACTATATCCATTATATCACTAAGTCCTAAAGTCAATCCTTTAAAGCAGGTATTTATATTCCCACTTTACAGATGAAAGAACCAATACTCAGAGAGAGAATGTAACTGGTCCTTGGCAGCTAGTCTTTTCAATCGATCTTTCCTGAATGTCTACTGTGTGCGAGGTACTATTCTAGGTACTGGAGACTCAGCAGAAAAGACGCATGAAGTTCTTGCTCTTCTAGAGCTTACTGTTCAAGAAGAAGGCAGATAATTAACAAATGACTAGTGACCAAATAAGATCCCTTAGACTGTGTTACTTTCGTCAAAATCAGTGACACTTACCTCGCTAAGTCTAATGTTAGTTCTCCCTTGTGGCTCTGACTTCTGAGTATTTGCCATGAGCCAGGCCCTGCCCTAGGAACTGCAGAACAGAGTTGTGAGTAAAAGAGGCCCTGGGGACCTTATGTTCTAGCACCAGAAGGCAGATGATGAGTAAAACAAATAAGTAAAATATGGGGTGTGTCAGGAGGTGGAAGTGCTTGGAGAGAAAGCAAAGAAGAGAAGGAGCATGGGAGTGCTGCCGTGGGGGCTGAGCACTTGACCAGTTAAATGCGTTGGGCAGGGAAGGACTGGCTTGAGGTAGGAACTGAGAAAGCAGCCAGTGTAAAGTCCTAGGGCAGGTGTGGGTCTGGCATGTTTGAAGACCTGCAAGGCAGCCAGTGTGGCTGTAGGGGTGGAGAGTCATGGAGAGGGGCTGCTGAGAGCTGGTGGGGCCTTACAGACCTTTGGACTATGAGCACAGGAGTGATGTAATCTCACTTTCCTTTTGCTGTATAGACAGTCGCTCAGTCATGTCCGACTCTTTGCAACCCCATGGACATCTCCAGGTCAGAATACTGGAGTGGGTAGTCTTTTCCTTCTCCAGGGGATCTTCCTAACCCAGGGATCGAACTCAGGTCTCCTGCATTGCAGGCGGATTCTTTACCAGCTGAACCACAAGGGAAGCCCAGGAATACTGGAGTGGGTAGCCTATCCCTTCTCCAGCGGGTCTTCCCAACCCAGGACTTGAACCAGGGTCTCCTGCATTGCACGTGGATTCTTTACCAACTGAGCTATCAGGGAAGCCGGGAGAAATATCAATAACCCCAGATATGCAGATGACACCACCCTTATGGCAGAAAGCGAAGAAGAACTAAAGAGCCTCTTGATGAAAGTAAAAGAGGAAGCTGGCTTAAAATTCAACATTCAGAAAACTAAGATAAGGCATCTGGTCCCATCACTTCATGGCAAATAGATGGGGAAACAATGAAACAATGAGAGACTTTATTTTTCTGGGCTTCAATATCACTGCAGATGATGACTGCAGCCATGAAATTAAAAGACGCTTGCTCCTTGGAAGAAAAGCTATGACCAACCTAGACAGCACATTAAAAAGCAGAGACATTGCTGACAAAGGTCTGTCTAGTCAAAGCTATGGTTTTTCCAGTAGTCATGTATGGATGTGAGAGTTGGACTATAAAGAAAGCTGAGTGCTGAAGAATTGATGCTTTTGAACTGTGATGTTGGAGAAGACTCTTGAGAGTCCCTTGGACACCAAAGAGATCCAACCAGTCCATCCTAAAGGAAATCAGTCCTGAATATTCATTGGAAGGACTGATGCTGAAACTGAAACTCCAATACTTTGGCCACCTAATGCGAAGAACTGACTCATTGGAACAGAACCTGATGCTGGGAAAGATTGAAGGCAGGATGAGAAGGGGATGACAGAGGATGACATGATTGGATGGCATCACTGACTCAATGGACATGAGTTTGAGTAAACTCCGGTGATGGACAGGGAGGCCTGGCGTGCTGTAGTCCATGGTGTCTCAGAGTCAGACACAACTGAGTGACTGAACTGAACTGAACTGTGTAGACAGTAGATTGTTCTTGGGCCACGGTGGAAGCTGGGGCCGGTATGCATACCATTGCCATAGTAAAGGGAAGATGACAGTCCATCTGGACTAGGGTGTGGCAGTGGAGATGGAGAGAAGTGGCTGGATCCTGGATATTTTGTAGGTAGAGCTGAATATGGAATGTGCTGATGGGTTAGAAAGAGACAAGTCAGGACCAGTCCAGGATTTTTGGCTGAGCAGGTGGAAGGGTGCAGAAGATTATGGGAGAAGAAGGTTGGAGGACAGGGAATTCAGCTTTGAATGCAATAGGTGTGAGACAGGTGCATGTAAGATATCCAGGTGGAGCTTTGAGCAGGCAGTTGGATGCACTCTTCAGGATTTCAAGCCAGGCCACAGGTGTTCTGTACATGTGACATCCAATGCCCATGCCTGAATGGGATCATGAAATGGCAAGTGTTGACAGAGCAGAGCTGAGGTCCAAGGGCTCAGTCCTGGGAACTTCCAAGGCAAAGAGAAATTTTGTTCACATCTGTGTTCCTCAGTGCCTAAAACAGTGCCTTGGACATGGACCCTGGGACTCTAATAGAATACAGTGGTGGTAAAGCTGTGCCAGGTTTTAGGCTGGTGCCTTAAGAAACAGGCAGCTTCTGTCTCTCATCTCTTGGGACACTCATCCTGGGAACCCAGCCATTGTGCCATGAGGAAGCCAAGTGGTCACGTGAAGAGGCCACAAAGATCTATCCCAGTTGACACCCCAGCTGAGGTTCCATCTGACAGCCAGCTAAGACTGCCCTGCTAGAGTGAGCAGACGGCCCCTGTCCCAGCCTGTGAGCCATTCCAATCAACAGGGCTTTGGAGTAGAGATGGACCATCCCTGTCAAGTGCTACCCAACTTGCAGATCTGTGAGCAAAATAAGTGATTATTGTAGTTTTAAGTCACTGGGTTCGGGGTGGTTTATCATACAGCAACAGGAAGCCGGGGCTCCATGCCCACCTCTCCAGAGCCTGCGTGTCTGTGTGTTAGTTGCTCAGTCATGTCTGACTCTGTGACTCACGGACTGAAGCCTGCCAGGCTCCTCTATCCACTGAGTTCTCCAGACAAGAAAACTGGAGTGGGTTGTCATGCTCTCCTTCAGGGGATCTTCCCTACCCAGGGATCAAACCTGGATCTCCTGCACTGCAGGTATATTGTTTACCATCTGAGCCACCAGGGAAGGCCCTCCAGAGCCTATCCACCACCTAACACCACTGAGTCTTCCTTCTAAATACCTCTGAAATCAATCATATTCTCTCATCTTCCCAGCTGCCCCATTCGTCACCTGGACAACCATGTTTGCATCCAGATAGATCTCCTTCCATTCACTCTTAATTGAGCAGGGTCTGTTTCCTACATAGCAGCCAGAGAACTTGCTAGGAAGCCCATCTGATTACCTCCCCAGCCCTTGAAGCACCCAGTGGCTGTCCACTCTCCTAACACCAAGACTTGCCATCCTTTCCCCTTTAGGCGTCAGCTGCAGTGGTCTTTATTCTCTTCCACCAGTATCTCATGTTCCCTTTGCCCCAGAGCCTCTGCACATGCTGCTTCCACTCCCAGAGATACCCCTCTACTGGGCTCATTAACTCTCGCTCAAACATCACCTCGTCTGTGAACTGCCTCTGAGTTGGTAGTTCTCAAAATGAGGTTCCTGACCAGCTCATCCAGGAACTTGTTAGAAATGCCAGTTCTCAAGCCCAAGCCAGGTATTCATTTCTTTGTGCTAAGTCATTCAGTCCTGTCTGACTCTTTGCAACCCCATGGACTGTAGCCCATCAGGCTCTTCAATCCGTGGGATTCTCCATGCAAGAGTGCTGGAGTGAGTTGCCATGCCCTCCTCCAGGAGATCTTCCTGACCCAGGGATCAAACTCACATCTCTTACGTACCCTGCACTGGCAAGCGGGTTCTTTACCACTAGTGCCACCTCAGAGGCAGAGTGCAGTGGTCAGTATTTAGCAAGCCTTGCAGGTGATTCTGATCCATGCTCTTGAGAAGTGCTGCTCTAGAGCCCCCAGTTCAGGTCATGGGCTTGGTCTTCTCCCATTTGAGAATCTGTTTCATTCAGAGGCTTGCCTTTGCTGTGACACAGGTCTTTGTGAGATGATCTGGTGTCTGCTCCCCTGATAGACCAGAGCACAAGAGCCACTCATCTGCTCCTCATTGCCCCCCAGCACCCAGCCCCCACAGGCCTGGCAGCACCACCTGGAGCTTAGAGATGCAGGTTGAACGGATATTAACTGTTACCCATGGCTCTCCTGTGTGTGGCAGAGGGGAAGACACTGGTCTCTTACAGAGCTGGGCCAAGAGGAGTGTGAGAAACCTTAAGAAACTTGGGGAGGTTTCAGCCCCTGCAGAAAAGGCTGCTGTTCAGAAGGCGGGAAAGGATATCTAGCTTTCCCTCCGTCTCTTGCCCAGTCCCTCCTCCACCCTGGGCAGGCCCTCAGCTGACTGCTATTGACCACTGAGCAGGCCTTGTTCTGTGGACTTGTTTTATATCACTTAATACAGTAAGCTTCTGAGTTGTATTTCATTAATGTTCCAGTTTTACAGAGAGGAAGACTGAGACTCAATAAAGTCCATGTACTTGGCTGAGGTGGGGGCAAGGAGGATTTGATCCGGCTGTGGACAGGTGCACTGGCCCTTGCCAACCGTGGCCAGGTGGAGAATGCTCAGGTGGACGAGAGGGAAGGAACATGAGTGCAATGGACACGGGGGCCATGTGGATCCGCATTTGCTCTTCCAAAAGGCAGCGTTGGCTGCAACAGATTGGGAGAAGGAGGCCCCGGTGTTGTGGATTTCTAATATACAAGCTTCTTGTTTCTAAATAATCACATAAAAAGAAAACCCACAGATGCTTCCAGAGACTAGATACATGCCTGTGTTAAATGTCATTGGTGGCAAAAACAGTGTCTCTATTGTCTCTGACCTGGCCCCGCCCTGCTCCCCTCCACCTTCTGCCATGTCTGGGTCAATCCACTTTAATTTCAGAGGATGTGGTTTCACTAAGGGCAGACCGCTAGTACTGACCCTTGCCATCCTGTTTCAGCCCCCAGATGACCAGTGCCATGCGGGCCGAGGCTAGGTCTGCCCGGTCACAGCTGTGTCTCCAGACCCCAGCCTGCATGCAGAAGGTGCTCACTAAACGCTTGTTGATGGAACTAATAGCGTAAGCCCTTCCTCCTCGGAACACCCCACCCCCCACCCCCATGCTGGCTCCTCCTAGTCACCTGCCCTGGGTGAGCGGGGCGGGGCGATGGTGGGTTTAAGGCCGGCAGCTGGAGGCCCCCTCGGATGGCTGGTGCTGGCGGAGCCCAGGCTACAGCATGGCTGCCGCCCGCCCTGTAAGTCCACCCATCAGCCCCTTTGGGCAGCGAGGCCGGGGCTCACCGCCCAGCTTGACTCCTCTCCTTGGTCAGGCTGAAGAGGCTGAGGATGGGATCCAAAAGTGGGAGAAAGAGGAGGAGAAAGAGGAGGAGGCAGCCGCGGGGCCGTGCGTGGGAGAGGAGGCTCTGAGGAAGGCCCCGGAGGAGGGCAAGCCGGACTTACACCCGCTGCTCAACAGGTAGGGCAGGCCCTACCCTTGGCTTTGACCTCACTTCCTCGTCTGGGAAAGGCCAGAGCTGCCCTAAGACTTGGGCCCTGCTGGCCCTTTCAGCCTTGATCCAGCTGAGATTCCGAGTTAAGGGCTCCCCCAGCCTCTCAGGACCACTGTCCCCATCACCTTGTGGGGCCAGTGCTACAAACCCTACCTCTCTGTTGGCTCGGGAAGGAGCAGGACTTCCGGGCCAACCTAGTGCTGTGGAGGTGGGGTGGGGCGGGCAGGTGGGTGCACTCTTGCTTCCTCCTGCCCCTCCCCCACCCCCAGGTGGGCTCTGTGGTTCTTCAAGAATGACCGAAGCCGAGCCTGGCAGAACAACCTGCATCGGGTCACCAAGTTCAACACCGTGGAGGACTTCTGGGCGTGAGTGTCTGTCCCTCATGGAGGAGGCTGAAGTCAGGGGGCCTTAGCTGGGGATCCTTCCCAGACCCCACTCCTCCAGGGAGCTGCTGCCTACACTGCTTTCCCAGCCCTTCCTGGGGTCTCGCAGCATCTCCTGAGGGCTGGGGCTTGGTGGGCTCTGCAGGGAAGTGGCGGGGCGTTTGGGCTGGGTCACAGCCCCTGCCCCCAAGCCTTCCTGGGACTCAGGGAGAAAGCCTGGGAAGTGGGAGGAGCGAGGAGTTGACTGACTCTGCTGCCTTATGCCTTATGGCCCTAGGCGAGTTCCTTCCCCTCTCTGAGCTTGTCTCAGCTACTGAATGAGTTTCAGACTGTTTCATCTGTGGTGATCCAGTGAGGGGGTGTGCAAGATGCTTCACAAACCCTAGGGGTGGGTGAGAGGCTGGGATTTGAGGGTCTGGGTAGATGGGGATGGAAGTTTTTGGCAGGGGGCACCAGTATGAGCTAAGGCTTGGAGACTGGAAGGTGGGTGGAAAGCAGTGGGGTAAGAAGTTGAGGGATCTGAGGCCAGTTGAAACCAGGCCCTAAAAAGCTTGGCCTTTCAGCCTGGGGTGGGGGTCTCTCTCCAGGATATATAATAATATCCAGCTGGCCAGTAAGCTCTCTTCCGGCTGTGACTACGCCCTGTTCAAGGTAGCTTGGCTTCCCCCACTCCCCAGGACACAGTGGGGCTGGCTTCTTCCAAGCTTCCTCCCTCACAGGGAGGGGCTTTGACAGTGTGGTATTGAGGACAGCCTTCCTTGGAGCCAAGCATAACTTCCAGTTGGAGGACTGCTGTCCAGAAGCTGGGGCAGAGTGTCAGACCTGAGCCCCATCTTGAAGAACAGGGGAGGGGGAAACAAGGGGGAGCAATGAAGGGGTCTAGGTTTCTGGCCTGGCTCTTTAACTTGGGGACTGCATCAGGATTGTCTGAGGACACTTGTCAATGTCCAGGCCTGTCCTTGGAGGGGCTGGGCAGTGGGGCCCTGACATCCACGTTTGCAGATTTTCCTAGGTGACTTGTGGCCAGCGAGCCTGGGATGCCTGTCACTGGCCACACTGGGGTTGCCCCAGACACTTCCTTTAATCACCCCCATCTGAACTCTCATCTCAAGGATCTTGGTTCAGCAAAGGAGACAAACACACATCTATGCAAGGCTATGTGAGGTGACCTACATTGAGGCTTAGGGGCCCATGGGAGCTCACAAGAGGGTCTACAGGCCTGACCCTGCTTGTACTGAAGGGTGAAGACAGAAGACCTAGTCTGTGGAGGGTCCGGAGCAGGGCCTGGGGAGGTGGCCAGGCACTCACTTCCCCTTCAAACAAAGGGAGGTGGTTGATTCACCAACCTGCCTCTCAGGATGGCATTAAGCCCATGTGGGAAGACAGCAGGAATAAGCGGGGTGGCCGCTGGCTTGTCAGCCTCACCAAGCAGCAGCGCCACATTGAGCTGGACCACCTGTGGCTGGAGACAGTGAGTGGTTGGGCGGAAGGCTGGGTGGGGAGGGTTCCCAAGGGAAGAGGCTGGGCTGGTGTGGTAGCAGTGGTCTCAAGGATGGTGGGGGCAGTCTCTGTCCCCACCAGGAGGCTTCATCCTCCTCCTTTTCGGGTCCAGCTCCTGTGTCTCATCGGGGAGAGCTTTGGGGAGCACAGCCAGGAAGTGTGTGGGGCCGTCATCAACATCCGAGCCAAGGGGGGACAAGATTGCTGTGTGGACACGGGAGGCAGAGAACCAGGAGGGCGTGCTGCACATTGGGTGAGGGATATCTCTGACACAAGGTGGGGGCTGAGCCTCTTCTAGGGGAGAAGGTGGAAGGGGAATGGCTTGGCCTGCAAGGGAGACCTCCAGAATACTCCATGCTGTCTCTCCCTTCTTTCTTCCACAACTTGTGCAAAGGGTGTGGAGTCTAGATTTCCTATTTCTTGCAGACTTCTTTTCTTCTGCATTAGTCACATTTTGTGTTTCCACATGGGTAAGACACACAACAGGAGTTACTGTGGCTAGAACCAGGGTAGGGGCTCTGGGCATAGGACCTATGGTCCCAGGTTAACTGCAGGACCCGCTGCTGACTGCGTGTCTCCTTTCCTCTCCCACTTACCTCCCAGGCGTGTCTACAAAGAGCGCCTGGGCCTCTCCACAAAGACCATCATTGGGTACCAGGCCCATGCAGACACAGCCTCCAAGAGCAACTCTTTAGCCAAGAACAAATTTGTGGTGTGAGAAGACCCTGAGCCTCCCATTGCTGTGTATTTATTTCTCAAGGGGGCTGGGCTGGGCTGAGGGAAGATGGCATGTTTCTCCCCTATCCTGGGACTCAGGCCTAGGGGTGAGTAACCAACTTGAGAGCTCAGGGCAGTGGAAAGGTGGAGAAAACCTGGGCTTTTTAACTCTGGGGGGCTGGGTTGGATACAGTGTGGTGAGGTGAGTCACTGGTGGAGGAGGTGGGACGGCAAGTGGAAAGAGAACAGGAGAGAATCCTAGGATTCAGGACTAACTCCATGCCCCCCACCTTGGGTAAAGAAGTTAGGTGTTCGAAGGGCAGTCTCTTCCATTTGGGGGAGGGGGGTTCAAGGCCACTGGCAGAGCTGGAGCTCAGGGACAGGAGTCGGGGCTGTGAGTGGTCACTTTGCTTTAAAACTTCCATGGGTTGCCTCTCATCAGATTTGTAGCCATGGGGCCTGTGCTTTATCCCACACCTTCACTCAGTCAGCTGTGTGTGGCTCCCTAGGGTAGAGCGGTGGGGTTGATGAGGGCCTGGCCCCGGAGAGGTGATCAGGCCTTACTGTGGCTCTGCTGGAGGTAGATTAACCGGAAGGTGAGGCTCAAGCCCCTTTCTCTTCTTGTTCTAAATAAATACTTTAAACAAAAACGGAATTAAAAAAATCTTGTTTAAAGTAATTCATTTATTTTGGCTGTGCTGGATCTTTGTTGCTGCGTGGGCTTTTCTCTGAGAGTAGCGGGGGCTCCTCTGGTTGCAGGGCATAGGCTTCTCACTGTGGCGGCTTCTTTGTGGAGTATGGGCTCCAGGGCCCGCCAGCCTCGATAGCTGCAGCTCTGGGGCTCTGGAGCACAGGCTCAATAGTTGTGGCGCACGAACTTAGTTGCTCCGTGGGATGTAGGATCTTCCCAGATCGGGGGTCGAACCTGGGTCTCCTGAATTGGCAGGAGGATTCTTTATCACTGAGCCAGCAGGGAAGCCCAAAGTTGGAATTATTTTTAAAGAGGACTCTAAAATTCGCCCCCTAAACCTTGGTCTGCTCCAGTCTTGCCTTGAGAGGGCTCATGTGAGACCCCTTTGGTAACAAGGAGCCTGATCAAGGTATACGCTGGTATGGGGAAGAGGGGTTAGACGGTGCGGGGCGGTGCTTCAACCACCAAAGGGGTTTGACCTGGGGGCTGCGGTATATGCCCCCCGGCAAAACTGAAAGGGCAGGGAGCAGCAGGCGCAGTCCTCACAAGACCCAGGTGTCATCCCGTCTGAGTTTGAACCAGTAGAGACAGAACTGAATTTCCGAGTGAGAAGCCCTTCTGATTCGACTCCCCTGTAATAAAACGTCCTGCACGTCCAACACCATCCATATAACTATTCTCTGTTCGCTTACCAACGCGGTCGTTACTCCTCTTCAGGGATGGGCACCGACCGCAAGGCCGGGGGTTGGGGTGGCGCTGGTACTGATTCTTGTGGTGTGAGGGGAACTGGGGTCTTCCGCGCCTTTGACTTGCGGAGCTCTCAGCAAGCATCTGAGGTGGGTCGGAAGGACGCTGCCGCAGCCAGCGTAAGGGGCAGAGTCAGGCCTAGAGGCGGGGCTCCGAGGGGGCTGAGTCGGGCAGTGGGGAGGGGCCTGGACTTGGGTCGATGTGCCTCTATGGGGGGCGGGGCCCGGAGGGGAACAGTCGGGAGGGGGCGGAGACAGACCCAGAGGCGGGGCTCCAAGGGGGACTGAGCGGGGCTAGGGGCGGGGCCTAGGGCGGGGCGGAATCAGGCATAGAGGAGGGGCTCTGAGTGGACCGAGTCGGGGTTGTTCGGGCGCCGGGGGCGGTCCCTGCGGGGCGGGCGGGGCCCGACGGGCTCTCTGTGTGGCCGCGGCCATGAAGCCGCAGCCGCCGGGCTAGGCCCCGGGCGGCTCTAGCCCAGGGCGGCCCGCGGAGGGCTGGGCCCAGCCTCCAGGCCCGGTCGCCGGGCCGGCGTGCGGCCACTCACCATGCCCGGCAAGCACCAGCACTTCCAGGAACCCGAGGTCGGCTGCTGCGGGAAATACTTCCTGTTTGGCTTCAACATTGTCTTCTGGGTGAGCGCGGGGTGGGTTCTGGGCCCTGTGCTGGGGGTGGCAGAAGGAGGAGGCTCAGTCCTACTAGGGGGAGACACTCTTGCCACAAGGCCTTGGGACCCTAACTTCTTCCTCCCCTTCCCACCTCCACGCGCACCCTCTGGAGCACCTGAGGGAATTAGAGAGGCCCGGATTGCAGGGGGCGGGGTCCCAGCCACTGCAGTAGTAGGATGGGGAGGGGTAGTCTTCCGGGGTCTTTTCAGGGCTCAGCGGAGAAATGGGAGGTGTTTCGGTGAAGACCCCGCGGCCCTGCTTGGTGCGGGTCGCCCCCTCTCCCTCTCTTACCCTGAGGTGTAAGCGGTCTGCGGAGCCCCACCCCTGGTTTTGCCGATAGGGAGGAAAGCCTCCGCGAAGGGCTGGATTTGCTCTCCAGCCCTTTTACCGCTCCAGTACCTGGACCTACTGCTTCGCCTTAAGCCCCTATAAAGAAGTGGGGGACGAGGGGGCCGGGAATAGGTCAAACTCCCACCCCCAAACTAAGAGGCTTGCAGGCAAGGAGGGCCAGTCGCCCTAGTTCTCGGCTGAGGACGGGGGGGATGTTCCCTAATGAAAGGCTGGGAGAGGTGGCCTTGGGGAACAGAATTCAGCATTCCACAGCTGAGCAAATGGAGGTGTCAGGGCCAGGCTGTCCCCGTCTGGAGAAGGGAACTGCTGGTGCCCCTCGCAGGGTGGAATCCGTATCCCTGGGCTTGCCAAGTCATCTTTCCCTTCTCCCTCCCCCATCCCATCTCTCCAAGGCTACTTGCTGACTCTTCAGCCTCTACTGACGCCTTGGTCAGAATGTTAGGCCCACTCAGTTTTGTTTAGCAGGAATCAGTGGCACTGCCCTCTGCCCACAAGCTGCTCCGGCAGTGCCACAGCCTCAAGAGTGTGGGGCATGTGCAGAGAGCTGGTCTGGTGGGGAAAGTCTGGGGCTCTAGTTGTCTCGGGCCTAGCTGTGAGACAGTCGGCAAATCACTTCTCTATGGGCTTCAGCTTCCCTAACAGGGAGTGGGGGGATGATGAAGCCTGCTCCTCAGGGCTGTTAGGCAGATGACATAAATTATAACTTGCTGTATTCTCCCAGTCACTTTAATTATAATCTACATTTTATAGGTGAAGGAACAGGCACAGAGAGGTTAAGTCATTTAACCCAGAGTCACACAGCCAGTAAATGCACAGCCAAGGTGGCAGCTCTGTGGGCAGTAGGTGGAGGTGAGGCAGAGCACTGAGCAGAGGGAGCTGCCAAATGTCAGCAGGGGTAGAGGCATGAGAGCCCCAGGCTTGTTCCAGGGTTCCCCAGCATGGGACTCAAGTGTGAAAGGCCCCAGGGTGGGGCAGAGTTTGAGTTTCATGTTGACGGCAGTGGGGATGGATTTGTTTTAGCTTCTGTATTAGACGCAGATCTGCCTGACTGCCATGGGCAAGGAGACCAGGGAGGCAGGCTAGGGCAAAGGAGGGGTGATGGCAGGTGGACAAGGTGAGGAAGGTTTCAGGGGAGGTTATCAGGCTGAGTTGACAGGACTGGCCCAGATCACCCTGCGGTGTCTGGCTTGATGTCTTCAGTTTGTCACGTGCACCACCAACCATGATCTTACCTCTGGGCCTTTGCTAGTACTTCTGCCCGAAATTCAGTACTTCTGCCTGAAATTCAGTACTTCTACCTAGAATTCAGTACTGCCTGGAATTGTTTTCTCTTCAATGCCCCCTTTCATCATTCAGGCCTCAGCTAAAATGTCACCACGCTCCCTAACTGAAACATGCTTCCCCCACCCCAACCCCCTGCCGTCACCACCCTATCACTTCCCATCACATCACCCTGTTTGATTTTCTTTAAAGGCTCTGTTGGTATCTGAAACTACCTTGTTTGCTCACTATGGGTTTCCCCACTGGAGTGTAAACTCCATGAAGGCTGAGAGCTCATGTGCCGTTTTCACTGATGTATTGTCGGTACATGACATGGAGCCTGGCACGCAGAGGCTTTTGCAGCAGGCAGGTGGGCTAAGGGCTCTAGAGCCAGAGAGAGGTTTGAGTGGAGATTGGGAGAGTGCCAGTGTCACGATGAGGTGAAAGATGAGTCTGAGAAGAAGAAGGGTAGGTTGGAGGTTGAGGTTGGAACCTGGTGGAGGAGGGGGTGCCCTTGTGCCTGGCACCACTGAAGCAGAGCCTTGTAGGAGGGAGGCTGAGAAAGGGCTGGAGGAGGAATGGCATTGCGTTAGCCATGGAGAGGTTCAAAAAAGAGAAAGTAGTAATCATTCACCTGTCTAAAGGCCATGGGTGGGTCAGATGGGATGAGGCAGGAGAAGTGAGGTTTGGTTTCACATCCCAGATCTAGTGTGGGGGAGGGAAGGAAAAATATTTCTAGAAAAAGAGTACAGCAGTGAGAGGAGCCTGGGGTCAGAAAGGGGTGGGTGCTAAAGGTGGCCGGCCAGGGGTGGAGTTGGCTGAGGCTTTGCGCTGAGGCGGGGAGGGAGCCTGTAGAGAAAGCAAGTGGGAGACGAAGGTCTGCAGAGGTAGGGTCGTGGCCTCCCTTGGGCAGGAGGGGCGCTCTCCTCTGAGACTAGATGTCCTGCTCGGGTTCAGGCAGCTCCTCTGAACATCCTGGGCTCGTCCTAGCACGGAGATGAGGTGGGGTGGTGGATGGTGTTCAGGAAGCCTAGTCCAGCGCCCCCCACCCCCCCAACCCCCCGCCCGGGATCTAGCTCTTCACTGGGATTCCTGGTCATTCAGAGGTCTTCGGCTGTGAGCTGCCAAGATGTACTCTGGCAGATGGAGGTTGGAAAGGTGGGACGGGAGTAGAGTGGCAGTCACAGAATTGCAGGGAAGCAGGAGGACTGGACTTGGGAGGATACTGGAGAGGGTGCCAGGAGCCTGGAACCCGACCATAGGCCTGAGGCGAGGGAAGAGGCTCAGGAACCAGTCGCTGCTGCTTGGTGGGACTGTTTTGGCCTTCTCTGCTCCAATTCTGAAGTTCCAAGAAGGAATCCCTTCTTAGGGCTGGGGGAGGGTTCAGTGTTCCAAGCTGTGCCCTGTGGGAAGAAACACTGAGATGCAGTCTTAGAAAGATGGAAAAGACCCTGGATCCCATTTATAGCGCTTTCCCCTCTTTCTGTCTCTCCTTGTGGCTTCTTGAAGAGCCTGAGCACCAGTGGGGAGGAGGCTCTGCTGGGGTGGGAAAACACTCTGGAGCCGCAGCCCTCAGCTCTTTGCTGCTGCTCTTGCAGGTGCTGGGGGCCCTGTTCCTGGCCATCGGTCTCTGGGCCTGGAGTGAGAAGGTAAGGCAGCGGGATATGGTGCAGGGCTGCTATGGGCTGAGATGGTGGGAAGGCCAGTCCCCCCGACCTGCTTCTGCTCCCCCTGCACAGGGCGTTCTCTCCAACATCTCAGCACTGACAGATCTGGGAGGCCTTGACCCTGTGTGGCTGTTTGTGGTGGTTGGAGGCGTCATGTCCGTGCTGGGCTTTGCCGGCTGCATTGGGGCCCTCCGGGAGAACACCTTCCTGCTCAAATTTGTGAGTGCCCTCCCACCTAGATTCACTGGGGACCCCAACCTCCTCCCACCCACTTCTTACATATAGTTCATGCTTAATGTAGTTTTATTATTGTGTAATTTTAACAGTGGTCACCAGATTTGTATTATTAATACATTTATAGGATCCTCTGTTGTAAGTGGGGCTTCCCTGGTGGCTCAGCGGTAAAGAAGCCCTGGGTTCAGTCCCTGCCTAGGGAAGATCCCCTGGAGGAGGGCATGGCAACCCACTCTGCAGTCCCTAAGGGTTGCAGAGTTGAACACGACTGAAGTGACTAAGGAGCAGCAGCAGCTGTGTTAAGTGACCGAAACCTAGTGGCCTGGGCCCTAAGCAAAAATGGCCATTAGGAAAACCCAGGGGTGTGTTAGCTGCCAGCGCCTTTGGATCCAGGGGCCACCACAGTGTCACCTGGCCTAGCCTCTCTGTTTCCCAGCTCTGTGCCTCTGGGTTGGCTCCAGACCCCTTGGGGTGGAAAGATGTCCAGGAATCGGGTGGGAGGGGTTGGTGCGGGGGTACTGGCTTCAAGCCTCTGCTGGAGGCTGAGTGAGTCTCTCCTTTCCCAGCCATTCTGCCAAAGTTCTTTAATTGCATCTCCTTAATCCTGATTGGCCACCTCTGGACCAATCCCTTTGGCCCCAGGGGAGTTAGTGCTCTGATTGGTGGGCTCTTGATGCATGCCTAGTCCTCTATATGGAAGTGGCTCCTCCGGAATCAAAGAAACTGGAGTTGTGTGTGGAGGGTGGCTTCTGAAAGACAATAGAGTAGGTCAGAACAGCGGTATCTTTTTTCATCATAAATCAATACTAATACGGTAAAAGGTGGAGACTCTGGGCTGCCTTGAGTCAGGATGAGGGAGGTTGAAACCCCACTCAGTGGCAACCCCTGTCTCTGTATCTCTTACCCCCACTGTCTGTCTGTCTGCCCCTCATGCCAGTTCTCTGTGTTCCTTGGCCTCATCTTCTTCCTGGAGCTGGCAACAGGGATCCTGGCCTTCGTCTTCAAGGACTGGATTCGAGACCAGCTCAACCTCTTCATCAACAACAATGTTAAGGCCTATCGGGACGACATTGACCTCCAGAACCTCATTGACTTTGCTCAGGAATACGTAAGTCCGGCATCCAGCTCCAGTTACATACAGGAGGCACCTGCCAGGCAGATGAACGGAGGCCCAAGTTCCCTGTGTGCTGGGACCATTCCCTTGCTTGCCAGGCCAGGCAAGCCCCAAGGAAGCGAGCCAGGTGTCCCCCTATCTGAAAGGAATCCAGCCCTTGGTGATCTCCATGTGCCTAACCCTGCATGGACACAGGGTTGGGGAGCAGAGGCCAGAGGCTTCAAACTGGTAGCTCTTCGGCCAGGCTTAGGACACACTTAAAGGAAGAAATGTGGCATGAAAATATAGATTTCTTCTGCTAAGCTGGGCGCACAGTATCGGCCAGGGCTGCATTGCCACTGCCCCCTTTGCCAGTAAAGAGGCTCTCTACTACCATCCCCGTCACTCTATTTTATTATACCTGTTGGCCCTCCTCTCTCATTTATATTATTTGTTTGGCCTTTGAACTTATTCAGGTTTGAGACCCGCCCCGCTGCCCAGAAGCTCTGCCCTTAAGCTTGCAAACCTAACCCCTGTGAAGAAGCAGTCAGTGAACAGTTCAAGAAATCCTAGACACCTTCCGCCTGCACATTCTCACCCACTCACACACTTAGTTGCACACATTCATAGTCGCACCCACTTAAACAGTTATGCTCTTTTGATGCCATCCACCCCAAGAACTGCTCTGGGATCCAGAGGTGAACCAGAGCTGGTGCCTGTTTTGAGGAGCTCTCAACCCAGGGCAGAAGTAAACGAAGAGCCAGGTGGTTAGGATGTGATTTATTTGTTCATTTAACGCAGAATCGTGATGGACCAACTATGTGCTGGGTCCTGAGCTAGGTGCTGGGGATTCAGGGGTGAAAGAGAGCTGCTGCTGCTGCTGCATCGCTTCAGTTGTGTCCAACTCTGTGCGACCCCATAGACAGCAGCCCACCTGGCTCTGCCATCCCTGAGATTCTCCAGGCAAGAACACTGAAGTGGGTTGCCATTTCCTTCTCCAGTGCATGAAAGTGAAAAGTGAAAGTGAAGTCACTCAGTTGTGTCTGACTCTTCGCGACCCCATGGACTGCAGCCTACCAGGCTCCTCCATCCATGGGGTTTTCCAGTCAAAAGTACTGGAGTGGGTTGCCATTGCCTTCTCCGGAAAAAGAGCTAGGGACCTGCCTTTGTGTGGATGGTGATTTGGGGGAAGAGACAGATGATAAACAAGCAAAAGAAACAAATGTGTGTGTGTGTGTGTGTGTGTGTGTGTGTGTGTGTGTGTGTGTGTGTGTGTATGTGTAGCATTATAAATTGTGGTAAAGGCTGAAATGGGGAAGCACGGAGGAGAAGGCCTCTAGGGGCTGGGCCCTGGGCGAGGAGAAGGAGCAGGCATGTGATGAGAGGAGCCAGTGCTCTCCAGCGGGAGCAGGGTGCTGAGCAGAGAGGAGGGAGGCAGAGCTGCATGGCTGCGCCTCACTCCCCTTGCTCAGTCCACAGGGCCTACCTGTGTCTGCCACCGAGCTGGTCCCTTGAGGGCCAGCTATTTGGCAGCCTGTGCTGTGTCAGTGAGTTAAGGCTGCCTGTCTCCCTGCTAGATTGTGAGCTGCTTGCTTCATTGCAGCCCCACCTGAGGAAGCAGCCGTTTGTCTTGGGTAGGGGTCATGGGGATACAGGTGCCCACGATAGCACCCATGAAGTGGGATGGGGCATGGTCATGAGGGTGGCAGGATTGCTCTCCTGTCCCTGGAGAGAGGAAAAGAGAAGGTCTCTTGTAAAAATTGTGGGACAAGTGTGGGGAGACCAGGCATAGGTAGGGGCCTTCAACCTGTCTGCAGGGTTTATTGAAACTCCCAGCCCTCAAGGTGGCCTAGAGTAAGCCACAGTTGGTGGGCCACCGTCTCGCCCACTCGCTTTGCTCGGCCTCTCTTGGGCTAGGGGACAAGCTCAGGAGCCCCTTCCCACTACCCCCAGCCCCCGTCAACCTGGTCAGGAGCCTTGAGCTGCTCTGATGGCCCTGAGCCCAGGCTCAACCTGTCTGCGGGGAGGTTCCCACCTGACTGGCTGCCTCCAGGCCACTGCCAGCCAGCCTGGACCTGTTCCCAAACAGCATGGGGCTCCTGGGGTGGGCCTGGCTCATCCGGGCTCTCCTCCCACCCCCTAGTGGTCTTGCTGCGGAGCCCGAGGGCCCAACGACTGGAACCTCAATATCTACTTCAACTGCACTGACTTGAACCCCAGCCGCGAGCGCTGCGGGGTGCCCTTCTCCTGCTGTGTCAGGGACCCAGCGGTGAGTGCGCCTTGGCGAGGGGGGTGGGGCCTTGTGAGGAGGGCCGGGGCCTCAGCGCTCAGGCACAGTCTGGAACCAGCCCAGCCCCGACCTCACCTCAGCCCTGCTCTGGCGGCCACCGATGTCGGGGAAGCCCTCTTATGTATAGTAGTAGCCCTGCTGGTCTGGGGAGTTTGTGTCGGTGGGTGGCGTTGAGGCCTGCTGGATAGGGACTGCTTCTCTTGGCCCACCATGCTGGGGTGACGGGTGGGGGTTCTGAAACGTTCATGGTTTTCTTTAAGAGCAGAAGTTTCTTGCAGTGACATCCCTCCAGTCACAGGGCACAGGGACACTGAGGGCCAGGTGTCTTCCCATTCTTATAACACATGGGCAGGCAGGGCTCCTAAAAGGAAGCAGTTCAAGCTGGTGTTCCAGCCATGCGCCTTGGCGACAGGGAGAGGCGCTGGGGTCCTAGCCAGCTTCCCTTGAGGAGCGGCGGCCGTGGCGGAATCCATGGTTCCATCCGCTTCCCCTGAGGCCTCATGGGTGCCCCTATCGAGTTGCTCCCTGGCGTGTTTCTCCTCAGGAGGATGTCCTCAACACTCAGTGTGGCTACGACGTCCGGCTCAAACTGGTGAGAGGGGGTGGGGACAGGGCTGGGGGGCAACTGGGGGGACTCAGATAAGAAGGGGGCCCTCATATGCGCCCAAGGCCTCAAGGATTCCGGGGTCGGGGGTTGGGGAGGAGGGGAGTGCTGAGTCCCAGGAGGCACAGAGGTCTTGATACTGCCAAACCCAAGGCAGTGGATGCCTGTAGAGGAGGAAAACAGGAAGACAGGGATAACGAAATATGAACAGCAGTGTGACAGTTTCACCTAAGTACTAGGAAGAAGCTAAAAGCAGGGAGATAATGGGGTTGGGGCAGGGCAGTCAGGGAAGGCCTCAGAGGAGAAGCCGTCTGTGCTGAGACCCCAGGGAGGAGAAGGCCCTTTGGTGGGGCTCCAGGTGGCAGGCACGAAGGTATGAGGCCCTGGGCCAGGCTGAGCTTGGTGCGCTGGACTGAGGTGGGGCCCCTAGTGGCTGTGGGTGGGCCGAGCCGAGCCTGGTGCCCGTTTGTCCCCAGGAGCTGGAGCAGCAGGGCTTCATCCACACCAAAGGCTGCGTGGGCCAGTTTGAAAAGTGGCTGCAGGACAACCTGATTGTTGTGGCAGGGGTCTTCGTGGGCATCGCACTTCTCCAGGTACCACTAGGGCCCCGCACAACCTCACTCTGTCCCGGGCAGTTCTGCCCTCCCGGTGGCCCCTCCCTCACCTGCCCTCTGTCTTCCAGATCTTTGGCATCTGCCTGGCCCAGAACCTCATCAGCGACATCAAGGCAGTGAAGGCCAACTGGTGAGGCTGCCATGCTGGCCAAGGCCACTCGCCTGGCCAACCCAGGGACCCTCCACTCTGCCCATAACGGGCAAGGCTGCAGGAGGTGTTTCTGCTTGGACCTGAACCCCACGTGGGGCTCGCGGGCCACTGCACTGTGCACCCGTGGAGAGCCGCACGGCTCTACCCGGCTGCCTGTCCTGGAGCTGTGTGTACGGAGGGTGGGTGTCACAGGGAGCCGCCCGTCTGGGCTGCTGTTGGGTGGTTGGCTCTCCAGGGGACTAGGAAGAACCCAGCTAGGAGGGGGCAGGCCAAGTGGGGTGCGCTTGGAGACTGCTGTTGCCTGGGACTCAGTCTTACGTATCTCAGAGTTCTCTTCACTAGTGACCCCTCCAGGAGCCCACTTCAGCCTCAATGTCTCAGACTCTAAAATGGGTCCAAGAATCTTCTCTCCCTTGCTTGCCTCTCAGGATCAAATATGATGACGGCTACAAACTACTCAAATAAACAAATCCTTGAAAACCAGTGGCTTCAGCCCAGCGTCCTGAAGGTTCTGTCAGCTGCAGGGCCTCAGCAGAGCTCTCCACCTTGGGCCCTGGCCCAGACCCACTCCGCCAGTGCATTTTCTTGGTCTGGGTAGTATATACATTTGAACCAACCTTTAAAACGTGGTGTATTTCATGTAAAAGTCCAGATCCCAAGCTTCTCGTGAAGATTGGCCATCCAGCCCCAGCGGCTCTTGGGACGTCATCATCCCCCACGTGCTTCCTATTCTCTGAGAGACCTGCCTGGCCGGTGCTGTTCACCCTGTAGGCTCGAGCTGACCTCCCCTCTGCTGTAGGACCTTCCCCTGAAAACACCTCGAGGCTGCCATGGGCCAAGCCTGGAGTGAGGCACAGGGATGTGAAAAATGGAGAGGCCACACAACTTGGGTGGGGTCCAACCCTACTGGAGACTGAGATGGGTGCCCAGTAGAGTGGCTGAGGTGTGGAATGGAGATAAAGAAGGTTTGGGGAAGGAAATAATTGGAAGTCAAAAACTTGGCACGCATAGGGTTGGCGGGGAGCCTGCTTTGGGGTCCATGGTGGTTGATGCTGGGCCTCACTTGGAAGCAAATGGTGGCCTGCAGAGCTGCCTCATGACCACCAGAGGGCGCTCCAGCACAGCTTTGCTTGGGTCTCTGACTTAACACTGCAACTTCTTCTACAGCCAAGTGGCTGGTGTATCCACCCTGCTTACCAGTGCTTCCGATTCAGGGAACTTGAGATCTTTGAAAAGAGTTCAGACTTGGGAAGTCTGACTGTTGCTCTCAGCTCTGCTTCTTAGCTGCGTGAAGGGGTGCGTGGCACGTAAATGTTGCACCCATCCATCCAGGGGGTGCTCTTTGTGGATCAAAGGGATTTGTGGGTAGTTCATAGATCTCCAACTCAGATGCTCTTAAGGTCATGTAGGTCATATAGATGAATGAAGTAGACCTTTGACTTGTGAGGCCTTTGCAGTGCAACTGACTTTCCTACTGTCCCTGAAGACCACACAGAGAGACATTGCTTTGTGACCAGAGAAATATTTGGGCCACTGAGTTGATGATGTACCTTGAGATACAACAGAGTATGGTGGGGACTCACAGAGCATAGATCCCCATCTGAGCTTGGTGACTGTCATTTAGTTGTGGCTAATTGCTATAAAGTGGGAATGCAGGTCTAATGTCAGAAATCCAGAGAAGCCAGGAATTGAGGATTTTATGTGAAATAGACCTATTTTTAAGTTGTTAACTAATGAAAAATTGAAATGCTGCAAGCCCAATGAAAGGTACAGCTTTGTCGCCTGTGACACTGCAGATCCCTCTGGGACAGTCATCTGCTGGAGTCCTGGCTGCTCTGCCATCCAGGGATGCTGAGAGCTGCTGCTGGGAGGGCAGGGTATCGGGTATGCGGCCAGCATTGTGGCTCCCAGATGCCAGCTGGACAGTGTCTGGGGTCCCTGGCAGATGCCAGTGTACCACAATAAATGCAACTCACAGTATTGTGCGTGTCTTGCTTTTTTAATTTTAAAAGCTTTCGCTTTTCATTTTCCCCTTAAACCTCAACAGCGCCCCCTGTGAGGTAGAGATTCTTTTCCTGATGAAGAAACTGGGGCTGGCGGGGTGGTGGGGGAGTCACCCAGCACACAGCTGGAGGAGGCACCCAGCTCTGAGCCCTCTCACGGGAGGTCTGCATCAGACTCCTGCCTTTCTGCAGTCACAGTAGGGGCAGCAAGGTGTCATTCCCCAAGCTTGAGTTAAGCTTCCCTGCAGGTGCTGGGGATGCAGAGGAGAAAGAAGGGCGGAGTCCTAGCCCTTGGGCTCCATTCTTGTGGGAATGGAATAAATAAGCATTTTCTTCATACAAGCTATGAAGAAAATAAGAGTGATGGTCAGACAGGAGTAGCTAGAGGGCCTGGGAAAGGGGACCTTTGATGAGGTGGTGGAAATGGTCCCATCTCTGGGAAGCTCCAGGGGAACAGTTGCCCTAGGGGCCCTGAAGCTGGTGGGTTTGGCATAAGGGAGTTTGGTGTGCTGGAGAAGGGAGTGTGGGTGAAGGTCAGAGGGCACAGATAGAGGGAAGTGGTGGGACGAGGATGTATTTGGAAATAGAACCAATGAGATGAATAGGAATGACTGGAAGGGGTGGGCGTGACCTTGGCTGGGGACTCAGAGTTCCCCAAAGCTAAGTTCTGCTACAGGACATCCATCCATCCGCTCAGGCTGGAGGCCGGGGTCATTGGAGCATCTTGCCCTTGCCCTCCTGGAGCCCACGTTCTCTTGGCAGGGACAGATGGAACAGTTGCTAGTGATGTAACATGTATGTGGTGATGAGCACATGAGGATCACTCCACGTGGCATTTCAGGCTCATGAGAGATGAATTTCCTGTCCCCAAAATAGAACTTGGAACAGCTCTTCTTGTACTAAGGAGCCCTTACCTAGATGGGACCTCTTGGTGTGTAGAAAACACAAGGAAGCTTTATAAGCAGCCCAGTTCCCATCACTCTAGGTGGGCCCCCTGAGACGTGACCAAGGTCACCCTCTCACCGTCTATCAGGGACACTCATGGTGACAGGGGTGGGCGTTGACTGGCAACCTGGGAGTCCCTCAGGAGCCCTTGGCCTGCCTGGTCTAACCCGAGGAGAAGCTGCCAGCAGCTCACCCAGCAACTCAGCGGGAGGACGTCCTGTGATATCAGCCTACCTCGTCTGTGGAGGAAGGGGGAGTACTGGAGGGACGGATTGAGCCCGGACCAATGAGACCTTGAATCTGGACAAGGAGGTCAGATGGGCTAGGGACTCGGTGAACAGAGGGCGGCCGGCGCTTGCTGTGGAAGGATACACTCCAGGAAGCCACCAGAGGGCGCCGAAGTGCAGTCCACGCAGGCAGCCGAGTCTGCTGCGGGTTCCGCAGGGACCCGGAGGGAGGTCTGTGTGGCTAAGCCAAGCCAAGCCCCGTTCCAGACACCCGGCAGCCCACCCTGTAGGTGCCAAGTCCGGACCTTGTCACCCTCTGTCCTTTATTCTCCGAGGACTTAGAGCCAGCGACACCTCCTTCTCCATAGATGCCTCTCACAATGCAGTGGTCGCTCACCTTAGCCCACCTTCCCGTCTCCACAGGCGGTGATGTCTGCTAGGCAGGGTTGGAAAGAGGGTCACTTTCTCCAGGACGTCGAACTGACATGCTCCAATACATACACCTCCATTATTCATTCAGCCAGATTTACTGAGCACCTACTGTGTGCCAGACACTGTGGTGGGTGCCCCTTGGGATCAACAGCGTTTGTTTGCAAAGGGCCAAATGGTAAATATTTTAGGCTTCCAGGTCATACAATCACTCAACTCTGCCTTTATAGCAGAAAGCAGCTTTTGCCAAGACAGACAAATGAGCGTGGCTATGTTCAAATAACATTTTCTGGACACTGAAATTTGAATTTCATATAATTTTCATGTGTCACAAAATACTATCCCTCTTTTGATTTTCAACAATTAAAAAACATAAAACCATTCTTTTACATATAGCTCTGGAGCCATGTAAAAACAGGCAGTGGACTGGACTGGCTGCACGCACAGGCTGGTGTGTGAGACCCTGCCCAGGAAGGGAGACCGCCCCCCTCCCCCCACCACCAGGAGGAGAGAAGACCATGGAGCATGAGCCTGGTGGTGAGTCCCTCACCCAGGAGAGGATGTGAGTGTTGCCGGAAATATGAGGGGCCCTGAGAGTGTGGGCGTGGGGTCAGGACTTCGGCAATAAATGGGATGGCCAGAGGGAGCCTCAATGAGACAGAAAGTTGGAGTAATGACTTTTACATTACTGTTAAATCATTTTGATAGGACAGGTAAATTAGGAACCCATTCTACTTAAAACTCATTAGAAAAGACCCTGATGTGGGGAAAGATTGAAGGCAGGAGGAGAAGGGGACGACAGAGAATGAAATGGTTGGATGGCATCACTGAGTCTGAGCAAACTCCGGGAGATGGTGACGCACAGGGAAGCCTGGCGTGCTGCAGTCCATGGGGTTGCAAAGAGTCGGACACGACAGAGCGACTGAACAGTTCCTTAAAATGTGGACAACACGAAGGTCTTCTTAGTGCCCCATCCTGTTCCCCCTCCTCTTCCAGTGACATTGAAGCTGTGAGCTATAGATCTCTCTGGATCACGTGCATTTTAAAAATTTCGTCCTCATACTATGTATTTGTAGAAAATGTTCAGCATGGTTATGAGTGTAAGTGGCAGGATACTGTCCCCATCTTGCTGGGCTACCCCCACCCCCACCCAACCCCCACCATGATGCGTTTTGAACACAGAGTCACATTTTGTGCATGTAAGGCTGCTACCTTTCTCAACTGCGGGGATGTCCCCTGCAGGAATAAGTCATGTTTTGCCTCTCCCTCCCTTTCCTTGACTGTTCATGGATAGTGGGCAGTCAAGCTGTTCCTGCTCTGGGGTGCTTTGCACCTCAAGGCTCTGGCAGCCAGGCCCTCTCTCCTGAGTTTCCAGCTAGAGCAGCTGCCATTCGCTAAACAGGAGGATGAGGGCAGCAGCAGAGGGTGGCCCTAAGTCAGGTCTGATTGCAGAAGTGGCACAGTCCCTTCCTGTGCCCAGGGGCCTCATTTCTGCCCCCTTGGCCCAGGCACTGGCTGGGCAGGCTGCATTACCACAGATCTGGGGCCTGGAACTCAACCCATCAGAGGTGTGAAAGCCCTACAGCTAGCCCCTTGGCGCTGTGAAGGCTGTTGCCACGGTAATGCCTTCCTGATCCCCTGTGCAGCCACGGAGACAGATGGGAATATCAGCCTCCTGCAAACAAAGGGGCCTGCTCTGTGGCCCAAGAGAGAGCCCAGTCCTTGAGGAAGGCCGATGCTTTAGGCTCCTGGAGGCCTGGCCACGCACTGGGCCACTTGGATCCTACTTCCAGAAATGACCTTCTGGGAAGTAGCTCTTCAGCCCTGCCTCCTGCTGAGGCTAGACCCTCCCCAGGCTGCTCCAGCATGCCCCACCCTCAATCTGTTGGTGTCTCCTGGGAATCATGCCTTGTGGTGGTGGGGGGGAGTGGTCCCCAGCAGATGGGCTATGTGGAATTGCAGCCAGCTCACCCACCAGCCAACACTGGCCAGGCTCACCCATCAGCCAGCGTTGGCCAGGCCAGGAATTCTGCAGCAGCTCCAACACAGTCTCTGCCCTCAGGGGGCTCATGGTCTGATGGGAGACAGACAGGTGAATCACCAGTCATTACGGGTGGTTTATTTGTTTGAATAGGTGGTGCAGGCATGTGGTTAGAAACTGCAGACTGCCTGGAAGGCTCTGTGCAAATCTCCCTCTCGTCCCTGTCCCCTGCTCTCCTGCCCCTACCCGGAGAGCGGTGCTGTCAGCCCGGACCACTCCTCCGGAGACGGTCTATGCATTCAAAAGCAGATCTCCTCTCGAAACAAAGCAGAACTTAAGCTGCGTCCTGCACCGCCAGCAGCCTCTGTCTGCATTTTTCACTGACCAGCATTTCTGGGAGATAATTACATAGCAGCATGTACAGATCCACCCAATGCTTTTCAACAACAGCAAACCCATAATAATAGCAAGAACTTATACTTACTCTGTGCTGGACGCTCCTCTAAGCACTTTATTTATATTAACTGATTGACTCCCCGAATATTGGAGATGGACGCTCTGCTTATCTCCCTCTGCAGGCAGGAGACCAGGGATCCCTATTGTGTGGTATGGCCTGAGTGACTCTCGCTACCCTTCCTGATGGACACTGAGGACATTTCCGAGCAGTGAGCACTTTTATCTTTGGGCACTTGTATGTCAGAGGATGAATGCTTGGAAGTGAAAGGCTAGGTCAAAGGGCAGGTACATTTGGAATTTACATAGCTATTGTCCAATTACCCTCTGAAGAGGTCACACTCCATCGGTTACTAAGGTGGGACCTGCCCTCCCGCTGCAGTAGTCAGAGCCTGCTCTGCCTTTATCTGCCTTTTCTACCTTCGCCAATCTGATAGAAGAGAACCATCTCCTCCCATGATTTTCCTTCGAGTTACTCTTATGACAGAGGCTGACTGTCTTTTCGCACAAATCAGTACAATCTGGTGTGCTGTGTGCTCAATAGTCTCAGTCGTGTCCAACTCTTCGAGACCCCATGGACTGCAGCCTTCCAGGCTCCTCTGTCCGTGGGATGCTCCAGGCAAGGACAGTGGAGGGGGCGTTGCCATGCCCTTCTCCAGGGGATCTTCCCCGGCCAGGGATCAAACTTGTGTCTGTTATGTCTCCTGCACTGGCGGGTTCTTTACCACTAATGCCATCGGGAAGCCCAGATTCTGGTAGAGTCAGAATTACACAGAGCGAGGTCCAGAGGGGCCGGGAGCCAAGAGGCTGGAGTGGTTTTTCAGTCAGCGGTGAGGGTAGAGGTGGTCCAGGAGCATTGCCAGGGTTGTGTGAGCTGGCCCCTGGGCTATGGGACAGACACAGGGAGGGCATTCTTGGTAGAAGGGAGGGTCTGAGCAAAGGCGCTAAAGAATGGGAGGCCAAGCCCGAGCAGCCCCTCTTCTCATCAGTGTTACCTCTACCCACCGAGGCCCGAATCTCGAGCCAGGCTGTTCCTCTGCTCCCACACACAGCTTGAGCTAAGCCTTGGTTCCCGGGGTCTCTGCCCAAGCATCTCCCAGGGTCCTTAGAGGGGAACCCCCGGCCAAGACCTTAGTAGGTATCCTCCCTTGCTGCTCTCTGCCCCTGCCTTCTCTGCCGCTCCCACCCATCCCCGCCACCAGCCGACTGAGCGTACATCCTCATTAACACGGTTCAGTGGCCAGCACTGGTAACTGATCTCCCACCAGCCCAGTATGGACAGTGGCTAATGGGGATGAATGGCGCAGGAGGTGCCTCTGAGGGACGCTCACCAGGAGGCCCTGGCGGGGCGGAGAGGTGGCCAGGAGATGGAGATGCACTGAGGAGGCCTTCGAGTCAGCTGGGCAGTCAACGGCTGCCTCTGCCCACTCCTCCGGGCTGCCATCCAGCCCTCAATCTGATCCTGGGTCCAGATGAGCACACTGGTGGGCAGAGGGGCTCTGGAATTCAGCTGCCTGCTGGTGTGGGAGGCAGAGGCCAGTCTCTGAGGAGGGACTGGAGTTCTGGGATAGCATCCCAGGAAGGATATGAGTGCTGGGGCCCAAGTAAGGCAGGTCCCCCATTAGTCTTGTGTGGAGGAGGGACCAAGACACCCCAAAGCTAAATCGGCCAGCCACGGATCCCATCGCCCAGTCAGTCAACAAGTATTTATTAAGTGGTTACCATGTGCCAGGCACTGGGTAGTTGCTAGGTGACCCAAATAATCAAGATCTTCTTTATGGTCAGGGGGATGAACAGTAACTAGGAAAATACATACTTAATATGGTAATAAATGGTGATAAATGCTCAGATGAAAATAAATGGGGTTACGTGATCGGAATGCCTGAATGGAGTGCTGCTTTAGGAAGAGACTGGAGGAGGTAACATGTGAGTTGAAACCTGAATGGTGACAAGGAAAAAGCACTCTGGGAAAGGGAATGTGCACAGCAAAGGTCCTGAGGCCGACATGAGCTTTGGGTGTTGGAGAAAGAGGAAGGGACCAGTATGGCTGGACCATGGCCTGTGAGGAGGTGATGAGCTGAGAAATCGGTGGCAGTAAGGTAAGGATGATCATGGTCAAGGCCAGAAGCCCAGTTGCCAGGCTTGTGGGGTCATGGTGGATGGGTCCCCGTTCCAGGTGGTGTTAGCCACATGCAAAGCCAGAGAGAAAGGTCTGACCTGGGTCAGCTGGGCCAGAGTCAGGCTTGGAAAGATCCCTGTCACTCTGTGGTCATATGCCTACAGATTAGGGAGGGGCAGACTTCCAGGGGTGTCAGGCCAACCTCAGCCTGACTGAGAGGAGACACAGAGGCCTTGCTGGTCATTCTGAGGGAAGGTATCCAGTCTCTGCTCTGTGTATGGCGCAATGACACCCTGCATCATCCAGCTTCTGGTTGACCTGAGATGCATTTCAAGTACCCTCCCAGCAACTAACAAATATATTAGGGCTTCCCTAGTGGTCCAGTGGCTAAGACGCTTTGCTCCCAATGTGGGGGAACCAGGTTTCATCCCTGGGCAGGGAATTCTACATGCTGCAGCTGAGAGTTTGCATGCCACAGCTAAGGGATCCCACATGTTGCAACAAAGATCAAAGATCTTGAATGCCACAACTAAGACTCAGCACAGCCAAATAAATAAATATTTTAAAAAGAACCAAATATATTAATGAACATAAACATTGAAGGGCAAAGCTTAATACAGCTCCCAGAAGGAGGTTGGAGTGAGCCTGGCAGGCAAGCAGGAGCACTCTAGAATTCTTACAGAGTTTTAGACATAAAACCCATATATGTTTTTTATGGGCAGCTTAAGTAATTTTCTTGGATGATCTTGACTATTCTTTTGATTTTTTCCGCATTCAGACTTCAATGTAGAATGCCCAAGGTACTGTTACTGTGAGGCTGAGGCATGTCCTGATCCCACAGTGGGCAGATATTTGCAAACCAGGGGAGGGACTCTCATTTGAAAGAACCACTCAGACTAGAAGCCATTCTCTGAAGGTGTGTTCATACTCGCATAACCTTGCCGAGATTGTCCCCCAGTGCACAGTGTCATTCCCCTCATTGAGGCTGGGAGTTTGTCACATCCTTGAAGGACCTACTCAAATGTTTCTTTATCCCCTGCCTCCCCTCTACTAGAGCTCAGTGTATTATGCCTTTTGAATTACAGATTCCAGAAAATGTGATATAGAAGAAGCATCTGATAAATTTAAACACTGATTTATCATTGTTTTTAAAATCACAACTTCTTAGCAACTAGAAATAAGAGGGAATTTCTTTAACTTGTTAAAGAGCATCTACCAGTTATACTTAATGTTGAAACAATAGTAGCAGGAATCTGACAAGGATACCAAGTATTGACATTGTAGTGGAGTCCTATCCAATGCAATAACACAAGAAAATCAATAAGTGTAAAGATTAAAAAAGAAGAAACAAGGGCAGAGACCATCTCATTCATCTTGCTTCCGATTAAACAGATACTTAATACATGTTTGTTAAACTAAAGAAAACTCAATATGTCCTCAAATACATTTCTTGAAGAAGGTAGAGGCAAAACTGATCTGCTAATAGCAAGAGTCTGAGGAAATTCACTGATGCTCAAGAAGTTCCATCATTACGTGTGTGTCAGTCGCTCAGCCATGTCCAACTCTTTGCGACCCCATGGACTGTAGCCTATCAGGCTCACCTGTCCTTGGGATTTTCCAGGCAAGAATACTGGAGTGGGTTGCCATTCTCTTCTTCAGGGTCCATCATCATGGTCCTGCCAAAAGATAGTAGTATGATTATTTCCCTGAGATCAGAACTGAGTGAGCGAGCTCTTAGTGTGCCAGGAGGAGAGATTTCAGAAATCATTCATGTTGACCTCAAAACAGGGGCAAGATACTTGAGTCAGTGGAATCTCTGTAGCAAGAGGAGTAAATGGCACCTGGATTCTGCATTTAAGGCAAACAGCTGGGAAGCAAAGTCAGACTGTATCTTCTAGCCTGTGAAAACTGTGGGGATTAGAGGCATAGGCCCAGGAAATCTTTCTGCTATTTCTTGAGATACATAGTCAGAATACTCCACTGTTTTCTGTGGGGTTCTAGAATGCTGATTTTAATTCCCACGTCCCATTCGTTCCCTGCCAGGCTCAGTTCCTGATGTATCTATATGTTCAGGAAAGGTAGCTCTGGCTCAAGGCAAATTGGTTGTTGGGTACCTACTGTCTCTGCCTGGTCACTATCTCTTCCTCCATATTCTGGCAACAGCACCTGAGTTATCTTTTAGAGAGAAATCTCCCCCACCTTTAGTACATGTTCTTCAAGGGGAGTAGGAACAGGACCCAGGCCCCGTGGCTGTGGAGGGCTGGGCAAAGGACACCTGCTCCTGGGTGCTGGATAACAGAGAAGCTCCCTCTCTTTGGCATTCTGGGGCTACTGGAGACCACCTTCCTGCCAGTGGTCCCAGAGTGAACCTCACACAGAGGAATAAAGTCAGGAGAGCCTGGTGACCATACTTGAACCCTAGATCTAGTCATGTCTGATGGCAGAGCTCTCCTGCTCTTCCCAATAACATGAGCAAATAACATTTCCTCTTTTTTTTCCAGTCTTTAAAACAGTTTTTGTGTGGTAATATTGACATACAATTAAGTACATATTTAAAGTGTACAGTGTGACCAATTTTAACAAATATACACTCATGAAATCATCATGATCAATAAATGAACACCCCAAAATCATCATCCCTAAAGTTTTCTTGGGATTATTTGGGATTTTCTTCTCTTCTGTCCCTCTTCTCTTTACCCCCATTGATCTACTTTCCTCATTACAGATTTTACATATTCTAAAACTTCATATAAATAAAATCACTATGTACTTTTTTGGTATGGCTTCTTTCATCTAGAATAATTATTTTGAAATTTATCCATGTTGTTACATGTATCAAAAATTTATTCACTTTATCGCTAAATAATATTTCATAGTATGGATATACTATAATTTGCTGTTCATTCACTGGTTTCCAGTTTTTTATTTGAGGGCTACCTCAAATAAAGCTGCTATGAAAATTTGTGTATGTCTTTTTTATTGAAGTATAGTTGATTTATAATGTTTTAGGTGTACAGCAAAGTGATTCAGTTATATATATGTACATACATATGTATATTAATATCTTCTTTTTAGATTCTTTGCCATATAGGTTGTTACAAAATATCAGGTATAGCTCCCTGTGCTGTCCTTATTGCTTATCTACTTTACATATTTTATATATATATATATATATATATATATATATATATATCTGTTAAACCCAAATTCATCATCCATCCCCCTCCTCCTTCTCCTCTTCGGTAACTGAAGTTTGTTTTCTATGTCCCACTCACCACACCCTCTCCCACTTTTTTTTGTCTAAGCTGATTTGAGTTGAGTTTCTGTCTACCTGCAACCAAAAAAGTTCTGATAGACCCAGTGGAAATGAGAGTGTCTGAGTTGGAGAAGCTGAAGTTCTGAGTCATACATGCTCGCTCTCATGCAGGGGCAGGGCTGGGAGGGCAGCGCAAACAGCTTCCAAGTGGAGCCTGAGTCAGCACTCCCTGCCTCTTTCTTTATTCTGTGCTGTCTCTTCCAAGGGGCTGGCCCCTGAGATCCCAGGAGGAATGGAAAAACAATCCATATCCCTTTTCTAAGTCATTTTTGTAAACTCAACTTCCCGAAGGTATAATCTACAAACAATAGAATGTACCCATTTTTAGTGTATATTTCAGTGAGTTTTACAAATGTATTTCCCTGTGTAACCTCCACCATGATCAAGATAAGAACATTGCCATCACCCAGAAGGTGCCCCATAGTCCTTCCTGGCTAGTTTCTGCTCACACCCTCCCCCACCTCCAGCCCAATCACTGCCTCGCAGCTTAGATTTTTTTCTTATACAGTCAGTCCTCAGTATTTGCAGATCCCATGTTTGAGAACTCACCTATTTGCTAAAATTTATTTGTAACCTTGAAATCAACTCTCACAGTGCTTGTGTGGTCATTTTGTGGACACATTAAGAGCAGTAAAAAATTTAATTCATCTGATTTACGTCCCCAGCTGAGACTGAACAAGGCAAGGCTCTTCTTTTTGCTTCATTTCCTATTGTAAACAAGTTTTCTCTTTGCAGTCTTTTAGTGCTGCATTGTTTGCATTTAATTTTTTTTTTTTTTTTTGTTGGTGGTGGTTTTGTTGTTTAAAATGAACCCAAAGCGTAGGGCTTTCCCTGGTGGTTCAGGTGGTAAAGAAGCTACCTGCAACGTAGGAGACCTGGGTTCGACCCCTGGGTCAGGAAGATTCCCCTTGAGAAGAACTGGCAACCCACTCCAATATTCTTGCCTGGAGAAACCCATGGACAGAGGAGACTGGCAGGCTACAGTCCATGGGGTCACAAAGAGTCAGACACGACTGAGTGACTAACACGCACAAAGTGTGGTGCCGAAGTGCCGCCTAACATTCCTCAGCGAGAAGGCTATGATGTGCCCAGCGCGGAGAATACGCCAGTTAGAAAAGCTTTGCTCAGACAGGAGTTAGCGCCGCTGGCTGAGTTCAATGTTAATGACTCAACAATATATATATTAAAGTGTCTTTCTCTAAACAGAAACACACACACAACAAAGTTTTGTATTGATTGGCTGACACAGATGTGACCAAAGGCTTGCTAGAACCTAACCCTGTGTGTATTCTCCCAAGAGCGATGGTTCGGATTCACAAATTCAGTGTCTACAGGGACTTTATAGGAGGATGATCCTCTGTGTATGAGATCACAGGGTAGCCGCCTGCCTTCAGAGTCTGGCTCTGCCTCTTAACATGGTACTCCTGAGATGCATCAATGTTGCCATGCCCATACGAGGCTGGCTCCTTTTACTGCTGAGTAGTATTCCATCCTGCAGATACTTTCACTAGTCAGTTGATGGAGCATCTAAATTGTGTCCAGTTTTTGGCAATTATGAATAAATCTGCTATGAACTGTCATGTACAAGTGTTTGTGTGGACTTGTGTTTTTACTTGCATTCCAAGCATTTTCATAGGAGCACATAAACTTCATACTTGTCTAATCCTGACAATAATCCTGAGAAGCAGCCTCCTTGCCTCCTTTTATACATGAGGACATGGGAGCTCAGATCTCAGTGGCCTGCCACGGGTCACACAGCTCACCTCTCCTGCCTTCATCCATGCTGCCTCATCCCTGGTGGAGCCTGGAGGGTCCTTAGTCAGGGTTGGCCCCGCGCTGGGGTGGGAAGGATCTGGGCTCCGTCACTGTCTCTCCACAGGTCTTGGGTTCCTTGGTACAGAACGTACAGTGTCAGTCCCCTCCAAGGAGCCCTCGATCCCCAAGTCTGTGACCTTACCAAAATAGCCCTTGGGAGGATAAGCCAGGCAGAAACCAGAAATTCAGTCTGGGCGGCCTGGCTTATGGGCTGTGGGACTCAGGTTGCCTGAGTTCACCCCTCTTGTTGGGGAGTAACAGCTCTCTTTTCCTCATGGGGCTTCTCCTTCAACACAAGCAGCACAGTGGGGTCTGTCCATCAGAGCCTTACCTTGGCCATGGGAGGACCATCTGCCTGTCTCTGCCAGGGCTTTGAAACCTGAGCAGAGGGAGGCCTGACGCAGGGACTGAGAGGTGGCCTGAGCGGGTTCCGCACTGCTGTGGCTTCAGGAAGCTGTCTGGCAACCTCCCAGGGCAACCCCGGAGCTTCCTGATGCTTGCAATCATTTAGCCCTGCATACCACGCTTGCTCTCTGTGCCCCCACCCCTGCCCCGCACCCCGCTTTGTGGGCCCACGGCCTCAATGCAGACTTGGATTCCCTTGGATTGAGAGGGAGTATCTGGTATTTGGGAGCAACCAGAAGAGGGAAGGGTCCCAGGCTTGGGGAGAAAAGACACAAACTTGGGTCCTGACTTGTCGCTCTCCCTCTGGGCCCACATTGTCCTTATCTCTGCAAAGGGCATCCCTACCATCAGTTCATTCTTGGTCATTGATATGGGCAGGCGCTGTCCATGGTTCTGGGGAGACAAGGTGAGGAGACGACTCAGACCCCAGCCCTAAAGGGGACAGACAATGAGATGTCACATTAGGGAGAGGTGATGGACTAAGTCCCAGTGCCCTGGAAGTCACCTTGGGGCATTGTCCAGACCTCTGTGAATCTGTGGACTAGAAATTGACCTTGGCAAGGGGATTTGGAAGGAAAGGACAGGAGTCAGAGCAGCACCCAGGATCTCAGGACTGAGACCTTCAAATACAGGCTCAGGGAGGGGGTCTATCAAAATGAAAAGTTCTGCTGAAGAGTCAGCATCACAACGAGGGGCCTGTCGAGCCTCTTGGGCTTGTACCCACCAGGGTCCAAGTTCTCATGATTGACAGCCACCAGGACTGCCTGTGGTGGAGAAGGGTCCTCATGTGCTGCTCCCAAGAAGTGCAGGAAACACAGGGAAGGCAGAAGCCCCCAGTGTCCCTGGTTGTCAGGCAAGGACTCACAGGAGGCCCCTGCAAGTATCCAGGGAAACTGAGCCATCAGCACATAAGGCTTTGGTATGTCTGGGCTCAGAAGGGGAGGTAGACTCTGGGGCAGGGCTTCCCATCTGAACCCGGGAGGGCTCCATGCATGTTTGGTAAATGCAGGTGGAATGAATGAAACTCTGCACGTGTCTAGATCAAGAAGGCACTGCAAAGCCAGTCCCATGTGGCCCTGCCATCAGGATTGAGCCCAGCAGTGCTGACAGATGTCCCCCAGACTAGAGACAGAACAAGACATCGTCACTGAGGCATGTGGCAAGCGCCACAGGGCTGCTCAGGACCAGTGCTCAGCCTAGACAGGAGGTCAGGACCTCTCACAGGAGGTCTGGGTGGGAAGGCTGAGAGGGCGGTGAAAGGCTGTGGCAGCGAGGGAGTGCGTGCCCTGGGGGACCCTACTGTTTTATTCTGGGGCTAGTTCTGCCCTCTGGCCCTCGAAGGGAGCTGGGGGGCTGGGGGTAAGCTGCTGGGGGGTGGGGGGCAGGGCAGGGGAAGTAGGAGGGGCTGGGAGTAGGGGAAACCCCGGGTTAGGGGTGAGGGGAGGGGATGGGGGCTGCAGTCCCCCGCTGGTTGCAGAGGACACCCCAAGGTTACCTTGGCCTGTGGCTCTGTGGCTCGGGCTGCTGCCAGCGATGACAACAGCGAACCAGCAGCCTCTCAGAGTTTTATTATCATTCAAATGAGGACGTGGAGAGGTATTTCATTTGATTGGTAGAATAATAGGAGCCATTTATCTACCTTCTCTCAACCTTTCATATCTGTTTCACTATTTTATGGGATCGCATACATCATGGTAAAGGCAAAAATGTATTTTTTTTTCCTCTGACTTGGGGCTGAGTGAGGGGGGCGGCCACAGTGGGGATGGAAGGCGGCTCTCGAGTGGCTGGCAGGAGCTGAAGGAAATGAAATCGAAAAAGACTATTATTGGTGACAGACAGTTACATCTGAAAGGGAATAAGAAACTCCCCAGTGCGGGCGGTGTGGATGAGGAGTTTTAAATGGAAGATCTAACAGCCTTCAGCTCTGGGTCCAGCGAGAAGGGTGAGGATACAGGAAAGCCCAAGGGGCGGGGGTGGGTGGGGAGCCAGGAGCGAGTCTGGCCCAGGGGGCCATGTGGTCCAGCTGTTGGAATTCTTTGTCTCTCTTCAGATATGATAAATTACATGTGTCATACAAGGGTCTATTCTCCTTTTGAAAAAAATTAGAACAGCCCTGGTAAAATCCCCCTGTGGCCACCAGTCCCAGCCCCACTCCTTTCTCCCCTTCCCCCAGAGGCAACTACGAAGGATTTTTCTCCTCTTGATTTTACAAATATACCAAGATGCCTTAAAAGAGGTAGCAGTCCTCTGTGGATTTTTTTTTCCCTTTCTTAAGTGGTATCATACTGCATAAGCAGCTTCTTGTGTTTTGCACTCAATATGTTTTTAAGCTCCGTGTGAGTAGACCCACGTGGGTCTGGATCCTTCCTGGACTGGCAGGTGGTTCTCCTTTCCATGACTAGCCTGCCTTTGAGCCCTGCAGCATCCCCTTGACGAACACTTGGGCGGTTTCCAGATTTTCACAATTATGAAACCACACTGCAAGGCTCCTGGCACCTGGGCCCATTTGCTGAGGCAGGTGAGCAGAGAACTCACTGGTGAGGGAGGCCCTTGCAGATGGAGGAGACACCGATGGATCGCTGCCTAAAGGGTCCCCACTGCGGGCTCCAGCCAACTGCCCCCAGCAGCGCCCACTGCTGGCAGTCACCTCCCCTGTGAGTGAAAGTGCACAGAGGGTCACATCCTGGGCTGGAGGTGGGTGGCAGAGAGGGGAGCAGCAAAGAGCTGGGTGGACAGGGCATCAGGGTGGAAGTGGGGAGGCTGGACCCCAGAGCTCCAGGCGTGACCCCACAAGATGAGAGAGGGGGTCCAAGAAGGCAAGCAAAGGGCCATCAGGCATGATCCTGGACAAGACGGTGGGGCCACAGGTAAGGGCTGGAGGGTGCGCAAGGGTGGGAATCAGAGAGTGCTGTTTGGCCGGCAGGGCCAAAGAAGACAGCTAAAGCAAAGCTGGAGTCTATGGATAGTACCAACACAGGATGGGTGGGGGCAGCACAGACATAGAGGGGGTCCTCCAGAGGCCCTGGCTCCCCTGCATGGACATGAGGGTCCAGGGGAGTGTAGGAGACTTAACTCGGGTCCCATGCATGGGAAAGCATTTGGGGTCCCACACTCAGGGATGTGGGAGGGGCAGTTAGAGTAACGGGGGTGATGGTCCCATGAAGACTAGGCTCTTTATCCTGGGAGAAAGACACAGATTCCAGATTGCAAAGATCACAAGAAAGAGTTTCTTAAAAAACAACAACCACAAAAAACACCTTTATTGACATATAATTCACATAACTTTACCATTTAAAAGTATACCATTCCATGGTTTTTAGTATATTCACAGATACATGCAACTAACATCACAATCAGTTTTCATCATCTCCAAAAGCTATTAGCTGTTGTTCACTCAGTCGTGTCTGACTCTTTGCAACCCCATGGACTGCAGCATGCCAGGCTTCCCTGTCCTTCACCATCTCCCAGAGCTTGCTCAAACTCATGTCCACTGAGTCAGTGATGTCATCCAACCATCTTGTCCTCTGTCATCCCCTTCTCCTCCTGCCTTCAATCTTTCCCAGCATCAGGGGTCTTTTCCAATGAGTCGGCTCTTCTCATCAGGTGACCAAAGTATTGGAGCTTCAGTTTCAGCATCCGTCCTTCCAATGAATATTCAGGACTTATTTCCTTTAGGATGGACTGGTTTGATCTCCTTGCAGTCCAAGGGACTCTCAAGAGTCTTCTCCAACACCACAGTTTAAAACCATCTTTTCTTTGGTGCTCAGCCTTCTTTATGGTCCAACTCTCACATCCATACATGGAAAAACCATAGCTTTGATTATATGGACCTTTGTCAGCAAAATAATCACTCTGCTTTTTAATATGCTGTCTAGGCATTAGCTATTAGCTTTTAGCTATTATCCTCCTCTCCCCCAATCCTAGGCAACATCTAATCTACTATCCATCGCTATAGATCTTCCTGTTCTGGACGTTTCACATGAATGGAATCATACACTATGTGGCCTTTTGTGTCTGACTTAATTCACTTAGCATAATGGCTCATCCATGGGATAACATGTGTCAGAACTTCATTCTTTTATGGCTGATTAATATTTAATCGCGTAGATAGAGCATATTTAGTTTATCCATTTATCAGTTGATGGACACTGGACATTGAGTCATGTTTGACTGCCCAGTCAAGTCGGTGTAAAATTAACTTTCACAGAGGCTTCCAGTGGCCAGCTCGCCATCTCTTAACTTTTAATTATGAGTCAGTGTGTTTCCTCTTGCAACTGACAATCACAGTGGGGCTTTAGCCCCTTGGAACTGAAACATCCTTAACTGAGGTCATCAGAACTTTCAAAAGGTTCAGAGTCCAGGAACCCGCCAGGGACAGGGAATGTCTCCGTCTGTGACCAAGCAAACGGGCCCAGCATCTGGAGTCTGCAGTCCTCCACTGAAGCTGGAGGCCCTACAAAGAGCTCCTGCTCCCCCACTTAGACCTACACCACTGCTTCTTCAGTTTCCCTCTCTCCCTGGGGGTCTCTCCCTCTGATTCCTGCCACTCATGCCTCAGGGGTCCATGGCAAGTGCTGCCCCCTTTATGTCCTGGCTCCTGTGTGAATAACCTTTTTCTTTGCATCCCCTGGGCACAACTTTGTTGCAGCGGGATTTGACAAAGGCATAAATGCAGAGAAATCAAGAGCCGTGGGCCGGGCCCAGCCCGGTGGGTTCCTCCAGCTCCCATAGCAGCCCCTGCGCCTTGGTCACCAACGGCGGCTGGTACTCTCGCGTTCCTGGCCCACTTGCCTCTAGGCGGCAGGCAGGGCAGCTTTTCCGGCCCCTGCCAGGCGCTCCTCACCAAGTGTCTGGCTGCCTTGATGGGCCTGCCCCCACAAGGAAGGCCCCACCTCTGCAGTTGCCCTCACCTTTGCAGAGTGGCACACCAGAGACGGCCTTGTCTCCCCCAGGGTTGTGGCTTCACCCCTGCCAGCCTGGGTGGGTGACACTGGGATGTTTTCCCCCGTGTGGGCCAGTGATGCCAGCAATTCCCTTGTCACTGTGTCACACTCCCCACCACCCAGAGCAGCCAGACCCTGCCTGCAGGCTACAGGCTCTGCAGAGAGGGAGAGAGAAACAGAGTTAAATCTTAGCTCTTGAGCTCCCAAAGGCCCAGGTACCATCATAAACAGTAAATTCAGAATACTGTCTCTGCCCAGTGCGTTTTGGCCTTCGCCACAGATAGATGAGGTTAAAAATTCTGTCTGGCTGGGAAAGAAAGAGGGTGTATGGAATGAAATGAGTGAGCTGGGCTCTGCTGAGTGGGGAGAGGAGGGAATCCCTGCGTGGGGGCAGCTGCGGAGGATCAGCCTCTTAGCGGAGTTGACTGCAGGGGGCACCCGAGCCTTGTTTCCTGGCTGGGTGAGACCCCCTAGGTCCCCTGTGCCCTGACAAGGTGTGCTGACTGTACACAGGAGGTGGCCCTCAGCGAGGGCCCTGAGACAGCCCAGTGGGCTTCTCATCCCAGGAGAAACCTGGGCAGGAGCCAAGTCCCCCAGGAGGGCTTGGAGGGGCTTCCTAGTCATGACAAGGAAAGGCCACTGCCAAAACCATCTTGGCCTTTACAAGCAGGGACCAGATGGGGACACAGACACCTCACTGGCAGCCAGCACTGAAAGGAGATGACAGCCAAGAGCCAGATGTCCCCGCGTATGTCTTGGGGGTGTCAGCAGGGCAGACACTAACCTATGACCCATCTGCCACCTCCCACCTAGGTTGAGAAACCACCCACATTTGCTGGAATCTAGGGACTGGGAGATGGGGGAGGGAGAACCCTGGAACAACTGAGTATAAACCCTAATTGCTTAACTGACCCAGACTTTTTCTGCTGCTGGGCAGGAAATGGGGGTTTGAAACAAAGAAGAATATAGGTAATAGGAACATAAGGTTTTGGCTTTGGCACCCTTGGGTTAGTGGCCTGAATAGTCATATCAACAACAAACGGCTTAACTCGGGACTGGGGTCATGACAGGAGCCCATGATGAATGAGGAGGAAGGAAGGGAGGCAAGCAGGGAAGCTGGGTGAGCTGCTGGTCTGAGAGGAGAGGCCTGGAGTCGGTTGCTGGACAGAGGGAGGCACCCTTGTGTAGGTACTGGGAGGGGTGAGGGGAAGAGGGGCAGGGGAGGGCAGTGGATCAACTCCAGGGTCCTCAGCAAGTCTCTAAGCTCTCTGAGCCCCCAGAATGTCTGTGTTTTAGTCACTCAGTCACGTCTCACTCTTTGTGACCCAATGGACTGTAGCCCACCAGGCTCATCTGTCCTTGGGTTTCTCTAGGCAAGAATGCTGGAGCAGGTAGCCTTTCCCTTCTCCAGGGGATCTTCCCAACCCAGGGATCAAACCCATGTCTCTAAAGTCTCCTGCATTGGCAGGCAGAGTCTCTACCACCAGCGTCACCTGAGAAACCCCTGAGGACCCAAAACAGGGTGAGTTCTGTGGATCCTGCCTGACACACATCTTTCCCCTGCATGACTCTCATTTGGGAAAACCTCATCTCCCTGGTATGGTAAGGAATCTGCCTGCAATGAAGGACACTTGAGTTGGACCCCTAGGTTGGGGAGATCCCTGGAGAAGGAAATGGCAGTCCACTCCAGTATTCTTGCCTGGGAAATCCCATGGACAGAGGACTCTGGCAGGCTACAGTCCATAGGGTCTCAAAGAGTCAGATACGACTGAGCAACTAAAACACACAGACACACACACACAGACACACAGACACAGACACACACAGACACAGACAGACAGACACACACACACACACACACACACACCTCCCAGTAGTTCAGGCAGGGCTGACCCTGGCCTCTAACTTCATGCATGGGTACGTATGTGATATGCCCCTGGTTGACAATACTATACTCTTATCAGCCAGAATATAGTCTTGACTATATTCTGTTAGAGCTATTTGCTTTGTTGGAACTTTTTGGCAAAGAGAAGCTGGCTCTCCCTAGGTGGTGAGCAGTGAGTTTGCAGCTTGCATCTGCTGGCGCACCTCCATGAAGAGGCAGGTTTGTCTGAGAATGATTCCAACTCAGAGGAAAGCAGAGCTGAAAGATGAGAGAAATGGAGTCTGTCTCAGTCAGATCAGCTGCTATAACAAAATACTATAGACTGCGGCTTGAACAACAGACATTTATTTCTCACAGCACTGGAGGCTGAGAATCCACCATCGAGGTGTTGACAAAGCAGAGACAGAGAGAGAGAGGGACAGTCAGCGTTCTTGCGCTTCTTCTTAGAAGGATTCTAAGCCTATGGTATCATCTTTATGGCCTCATTTAACCTTGATTACTTCCATTAAGTCCCTATCTTTCAATACAGTGACGTTAGGGCTTGGGGTTTCAAGATGTGAATTATGGGTGACACAAACATCCAGTCCCTAACAAAGTTCTAAAAACATGATTTGTACTACCCCTGGATCCAGCTATGCCTTCCCACTGACTTTTCTGCTACATAAGTCATTCCTTTCTAGACTGGTGTAGTTTGGGTTTCTGTAACTTGCAAATGAGAGTTCTGTGACAACTGTCATATTTATTAGACATGTCTGTGTTCAGCACATGACATATGTGGAAGAAGCATTCATTTGGTCCTAGGGGAAAAGGTGAAAATATTTAATGTGGGGAGGGGGAAGCAGTCATGAGAGAAAGAGTCGACGAGGAAAGGCATGGCATGGGAGGGAAGGAAGGATTTAGAATGGCAAAGGGACAAAAGAAGTGTTATTTGGGGGAAATCGAGAAGAGAGAAAACAAACCAAGACTTATTGTTGGAAATGTTTGGTTCCCAGCAAACTGAGTTCTTGTTTGCTGTGTGGTATTAAGGGATGGAGACTTTGTGGATGCGAGCCCCTAGCGTGGGCTAGGGGCTGTGGGCAGGCTGGTGAGGGCACAGGGCTGGCAGGCATGCTGAGCTTGAGTGAGAGCTTCCCGTGGGCTGCTTCCCCTCCCTGTGTAAACATTCTCACCTTTTCTCCAGGGACCAAATGAACACTTCTACAATATGTCATGTGCTAAGCACAGACATGTCTAAGTATGACAGTTGTCATAGAACTCTCATTTGCAACCTTCAGAAACCCAAACTATGTTGGTCTAGAGTGGAATGGATTGTGTTGCTAGAAAGTCCATGGGAAGATGGACTTTCCATCCGAGAGGGTCAGGGTGGGATGGCAGGGTGGTGGGCGCTGCAAACTGCCCTGTGCTTCACTGCAGATTGCCCTGGTTTCTGAGACATCCTTAATATATATTTTTAATAATTTTATTTACTTATTTGTGTCTGTGCTGAGTCTCCATTGAGGTGTGTGGGCTAATTATGACACATGGGTTTAGCTGCCCTACTTACCGTGTGGGTCTTCCTGGACCAGGGATTGAACCTGGTGCAGGTGGAGTCTTAACCACTGGACCACCAGCAAAGTCCCAAGACATCCTTTGAAAGAAGCAGATCAGATTGGTTCTCTTCCCTGCTTCACCTCCTCTCACCCCCTCACTTCCCGTCTCACAGAATGAAGGGCAGACACGCCCATCCTCCACGCCTCCCCGAGCCCACTGCCCCTGCACACACCACACTGCGGCCCACTGGGCCCCTTCACTGTTCTCGCGAGTCATCCCACCTCCAGCCCCTTCAGCTGAAAAGCCTTCTCCACTGACTTTTGCCTTCAACTCCTTCTCCTCATTTGAGACTCAGTCCCATGTCTCCTCCTCAGAGAAATCTTCCCGGGTTGCCTCCCCCGCAGCCCTGAGGCTCCACACAGGGTTCTGCGCTACAGTTCTTACCAGCACTCACTGCCATCGCGTCCCTGCCCCGCGTGTAGTGTCCGCGCCCGTGGGCTGGCGCCTCGCCTCAGCTGAGCTCGCTGCTGCACCCTGCCCCAGGTCAGAGCCCGCCACAGACAGACTCTCAGCAGAGGCCGTGCCCGGACAGCACCACCTTAGAGAGCGCTGTGTTAGGGCCAGGTGTGCACTTATACATTGTGTCACTGAATCAAGTGACTCAGTTATACGTTTACATGTGTATATTCTTTTCCAAATTCTCTTCCCATTTAAGTTATTACAGAATATTGAACAGAGTTCCCTGTGCTATACAGTAGGTCCTTCTTGTTCAGTTGCATTCAGTTCAGTCGCTCAGTCGTGTCCGATTCTTTGCGACCCCATGAATCGCAGCACGCCAGGCCTCCCTGTCCATCACCATTTCCTGGAGTTCACTCAGACTCGCCTCCATCGACTTGGTGATGCCATCCAGCCATCTCATCCTTGGTCGTCCCCTTCTTCTCCTGCCCCCAATCCCTCCAAGAATCAAAGTTTTTCCAGTGAGTCAACTCTTCGCATGAGGTGGCCAAACTACTGGAGCTTCAGCTTTAGCATCATAACTTCCAAAGAAATCCCAGGGCTGATCTCCTTCAGAATGGACTGGTTGGATCTCCTTGCAGTCCAAGGGACTCTCAAGAGTCTTCTCCAACACCACAGTTCAAAAGCATCAATTCTTCGGCGCTCAGCCTTCTTCACAGTCCAACTCTCACATCCATACATGACTATTGGAAAAACCATAACCTTGACTAGATGGACAGAAGAACTGTGCAAAAGGATCTTCACGACTCAGATAATCATGATGGTATGATCACTCACCTAGAGCCAGACATCTTGGATGTGAAGTCAAGGGGGCCTTAGAAACCATCACTATGAACAAAACGAGTGGAGGTGATGGAATTCCAGTAGAGCTATTTCAAATCCTGAAAGATGATGCTGTGAAAGTGCTGCACTCAATATGCCAGGAAATTTGGAAAACTCAGCAGTGGCCACAGGACTGGAAAAGGTCAGTTTTCATTCCAATCCCAAAGAAAGGCAATGCCAAAGAATGCTCAAACTACAGCACAATTGCACTCATCTCACACGCTAGTAAAGTAATGCTCAAAATTCTCCAAGCCAGGCTTCAGCAAGACATGAACCGTGAACTCCCAGATGTTCAGACTGGTTTTAGAAAAGGCAGAGGAACCAGAGATCAAATTGCCAACATCCGCTGGATCATGGAAAAAGCAAGAGAGTTCCAGAAAAACATCTATTTCTGCTTTATTGACTATGCCAAAGCCTTTGACTGTATGGATCACAATAAACTGTGGAAAATTCTTAAAGAGATAGGAACACCAGACCACCTGACCTGCCTCTTGAGAAACCTGTATGCAGGTCAGGAAGCAACAGTTAGAACTGGACATGGAACAACAGACTGGTTCCAAATAGGAAAAGGAGTACATCAAGGCTGTATATTGTCAGCCTGCTTATTTAACTTCTATGCAGAGTACATCATGAGGAATGCTGGACTGGAAGAAACACAAACTGGAGTCAAGATTGCCGGGAGAAGTATCAATAACCTCAGATGTGCAGATGACACCACCCTTATGGCAGAAAGTGAGGAGGAGCTAAAGGGCCTCTTGATGAAAGTGAAAGAGGAGAGTGAAAAAGTCAGCTTAAAGCTCAACATTCAGAAAACTAGGATCATGGCATCCAGTCCCATCACTCCATGGGAAATAGATGGGGAAACAGTGTCAGACTTTATTATTTTGGGCTCCAAAATCACTGCAGATGGTGATTGCAGCCATGAAATTAAAAGACGCTTACTCCTTGGAAGGAAAGTTATGACCAACCTAGATAGTATATTCAAAAGCAGAGACATTACTTTGCTGGGTCCTTGTTGGTTATCTATTATTTTTTAAAATTAATTAACTTATTTTTGGCTGGATCTTTGTTGCTGCGTGTGGGCTGCTGCTAGCTGCAGTGCATGGGGTTTTCAGTGGGGTGACTTCTCTTATTGGAGAGCATGGGCTCTGGGGCATGTGGGCTCAGAAGTCACGGGGCATGGGCTTAGCTGCCCCTTAGCACGTGACATCTTAGCTCCTGGATCAGGAATGGAACCTGTGTCCCCTGCACTGGCAGGCAGATTCTTAACCCCTGGATCACTAGGGAAGTTCCTCTGTTTTAAATATAGTAGTGTATACATGTAAAACTGAACTTAATCTTGTCTTAGTCTCCGCTATGATAAGCGTAGTCATTTCGAGGTGTTCTTGGTCAATTCTGGGTCTCCTATGTCACTTGTCGGTCCCTCCTTTTCACTAGTGTGCTCGGTCAGTCCTGTCTGACTCTTTGTGACCCCATGGACTGTAGCCCACCAGGCTCCTTTGCCCTTGAGCTTTTCCTGGCAAGAATATTGGAGCAGGTGGCCATTTCCTACTCCAGGAGGTTTTCCTGACCCAGGGATCAAACCTGCATGTATTTTCTTCATTGCAGACAGATTCTTTACTGATGAGCCATGGGGAAGCCCCTATTTAAACCTATGGTGTGTTTGAGTCAAACCTGTGGTGGAGGAGGGACCCACCAAGGGTGGAGGCCTTGACGGGGGCTGAGCTCACCCCATCCAGGCTGTGTCCACCTTTCCGCGTTCTCCACTTCCACACAGGCTCTCACTGAGGTCCGCAGTCCTGCCTGGCCCTGGGTCCATCCCCCTTTTAGAGTTCTCCACCTCTGCACTGGCTCTCACTAAGGTCCGCAGTCCTGCCTGGCCCTGGGTCCATCCCCTGCCACAGGCCCCTTCCTGGCTACTGAGGTCCCCCCATCATGATCGGGGCCACTCTGGTGACTGTCTCACACCAAGACAAGCATTCTGCCTCCAGGGGCACACGGGCACATCTGCCCTGCTCTAAGCCTGACTGTACCGACTCCTGCAAAAGGAGTTTCTTATGTCTTGCTGGCTGGGGACCAAGTAGGTGGGAAGGGGTCTCTGTGGGCCTTGATGCCCCTCAGGTCTCATCTCAGAAGTGAGGTTCAGTCCCACCACCCTGGGATCCCCGAACGCCACACCAGGCCAGCTCTGCCTTCCCTGCTTCTCCATCTCACTCTGGGGCTCTCCCCAGCCTGGGTCTTTCTCTGTCTTGTTGCTTGTGGCATACATGTTAGTCTTGGGCCCTCCAGGACTCCTTGAGGTCCTCAGAGTATGGAAATGCAGAGAGGAAGGGAGGGCAAGGAAGAACCCTCTCTCCCCCACTCCCGTGGAGAACCATCACTCCTACTGGTCAGGATGGACTCCTGGGGGAGCAATCTGAGGGGTCCTGGGTGCCAGCCCTGAGGGAGCCAGGTTCCTACTGTCAGGGATGTGTTGAGGGGTGAGAGGCCCAACAGAGGGCTTCAACTCACTTTAAGCAGCTGCAGGACCAAACCGGGTTCCGGGTTTCAATGAGATGGAGGCTGCAATGCAGCTCTGCTCCAGGTCTAAGCTCCTGGGATGAGGTGGCAAAGAGCACAGCCCCGAGCACCCGTGCAGCTGCAGGTGGCGTCTCAGTGCCCACCCAGCCATCCCATTTCACTTCATTGACTCCTCATCAGATTTTCCATCTCAGCCTCCAGCCTCCACAGTGCATTGCTCAATTCCCCCTCTCTCTTCTGCAATTTATTATATAAGTCTGCAGAATGACTGAGGTGAAGCGGCACTTCCTGGGAGAAGCTGCAGTGGAGAAAAGAGACCTGCCTTGCTGGGAGGGGACTGGCACCTGGCCTGGAACCAGGGTGTCTCAGGGAGACAGCTGAGCCCCGATGCAGGCCCAGGGACGTGAACTCAGTCAGACAGCACCCATCCAGGGTGGCCTTTGCAGGGGGATAGTCTATCTTTGCCCCACTCAGTCCACCCTCCAGGGCCTGCCAGTCAGACTCCAAGAGTGATAGGGATAAAGTAATGATTTGATCAAAGGTGATTAAATAGTTAATCCCACTAGGGGACTGTAAGTAGAAAAAAATATGGGCAACGCCTGTAAATTACTCAAGAAAGCAGGTGTGCTTAACCCCCAAGCCAAGCAGGCTTGCTTAGCAACAAAACCATGTAACAGAAGCAGGAGACATGCCCTTAGACAATAAAACAATGGTGGCAGGAGCCCCACATCCTGTCCAGTGAGCTCAGCAAGTTAATGACATGCTCTCTGCACACATCAAAAACAATAATTTGTGGACCTAGCTTGACTGTGTAAGGACTGCCATACCTGGAGGAGGAGCTCATGATGGAAGCATGACATCCACTTGAGAAAGATATAGAAGGTCTTCTCCCCCTCCCCACTTTTCATTTGATTATGAAACTGTGGCCCAGTAAGTGCTTGGGGCATGGTATTTCTCGCCTGCCCACTTGTAAACCTCACAAGCATCCTATTTTAATAAATCACATCTTATCTATCCCTTTGCCTCTCGCTGAATTCTTTTCTGTGTTGAGACATAAAGAACTGCGGTACTGGAGCTCTTCGGAGCTCCCCTGAAATGACACCAAATGGTTTCAAGATGATTTGAGATGCAGAGGCCCAGCTGCCAGGCAGCCACCAGGCAGGCAGGCCTGTGTTGTGTGGTTCCCAGGGATGACGGATTTAAAGAAAATCAACTGGGCTTCCCTGGTTGCTCAGCTGGTAAAGAATCCGCCTGCAATGTGGGAGAACTGGGTTCGATCCCTGGGTTGGGAAGATCCCCTGGAGAAGGGAAAGGTTACCCACTCTAGTTTTCTGGCCTGGAGAATTCCATGGATTGTACAGTCAATGGGGTCGCAAAGAGTCGGACATGGCTGAGCGACTTTCACTTTCCTCAAGCTGCTTTTAGAAACCAGGAGATTTAACATACACACCTGGATCTAGCTTCTCCTGCAAAACTGGTCAGCTCTGAGCTGCTCTCCACAGTGTGGTTGCAGCAAGGTTTGGAAAGCGCCTGCATGGGCCTTAGCCATAGTCCTGCCTCTTCTCTCCTGGGGTCTGTCCCACCCCTGGGGAGTCTGGCTTTGAGACCCCTGCTCAGTGTCATCTCCCTCCCTCCCTCTCAGCTGTATTGTGTGTTTCTAGAGGACAAGAACTCTCTCTGCTCCCATTTTCCTTGTACATTACTCATTGCAATGCCCAGCCCAATGCCTGGCATACAGAGGGACTGAATAAATACATTTTCAATGAGCAGTTGAATAAATGAGTGAACAAATGGGGGTGACCCCTGCCCAGTGTTAGGAGGCTGAATGCCATTTGAAAAGGTGAGTCTGAACTTCAGGCTAAGCAGAGGGACAGAGGTGGGGGCACCCAGAGGACTCTGGGGCACCTGGGATGAGGTGGGGATGAGGCAAGGCAGTCTCCCAGGGGTGGCTGGAAGGTCATGCTGAAGAGCTGAGATTTATTGTCCAATCACCTGAGCTTAAAAACTACCATCCAGGGGCCACTGCAGACCCAGTGAATCAGACTTTTGAAGGCGGGAAACAACCTCTGTTTTAAAAAATGTTTTCCTCCACTGGGGGTCACAGAGCCTCAACAGGCTTGGGACCCAGGCCACGTGACTGGGGGTGGTGATCTGCACTATAGTCTGCTGCTATGTCCAACTCCACCCGCTCCCCTCCCCAGGGCTGGGGGAGTCTCTAAAGCTACCCGTCACCCTTCCAAGTGGTGATTTGGCCCTGTGTCCATCATAGCCATTCACCACATTTTTGGTAAGTTTTAGAAGGAAGTATGAAATGACTGTGTTTGTTTTGCCCAAGAAAATCCATTTATAAAGTGCAGCACTTGTTTAAGAAAAAAACAACAGCTATTGACAAAATATTAAAAAAATAAAGCAGCAGCTCCTTAAAAGGACCCTGTCCGATAATTTGATTTTTTCCCCTTCTTGCCTCAAAGGCCAGAATGACACGATCAATCTTGCCATTCCATAGGCTGCCTCGTTACAGCTTTTGCTTAAGTGGAGGAAAATAACATGGCAAGAAAAAGAGGTGCCATCTGCACCCCCATCACCTCCCGCCCCATGATGGGTCCCGCTGGCTTTCCACCCTGGCCTTCTTGTCTAGCTGTCAGTCCAGTGCTGGCCTGCCCACCCACTCCAGCTGTGCTCTCCAGATGAGAGCAGCGTTCCCGGTCAACTTAGGGCTTCTCCTGCCAATCCCCACACCCCTCAGGTCCCCCTGTGGGGACCCTGTTCTGTCCCCTAGCCCATGAGGAGGTTCTCAGATCTCTCATCATGATGTCTCATCCAAGTCACTGATGTTTTTCGTGAGAAAAGTACAGAGCAGGACATGTGTGTGCTGAGAGAAGACACACTTTGCACACACAAGGGAACCCACACAGCAGGTAGGTACACAGAGGAAGGGGCTCCTCTATCCCCAGTTCAAGACCCCCTTCCCTGAATGGCGCTCCCTTTTGGCTGCCACCCATTCCCCTGGGGGCCGGTCCCACCTCGGTGGCATCACCCCCACCTTCACAACAAGTATGATTCAAACCAGTTTCGAAGGCCACCTGCATCCTCGGCCAAACCACTGCACCTCTCTCAGTCTCTCCACCTGGAAAGTCAGGCCAGTAACACACAGAGGTTGTTGTGAGGATGGAAGGAGCAGCCGCCTGTAGTAGGAATAATAATATTTAATAACTGAGCACTAGACAGTGCCTAATCCTGACTTAATATTTTCTGACATTATTGAATGAAATCTTCAGTTTATATGATTTCTAGCCTCATTTCACAGCTAAGAAAATAGGTATAGAGAGGTTAGGTTGATTGCCTGTGGTCTCATTTCTAGTAAAAGGGAAGAGGTTGTGGGGAGGGTGAGGGAGGTTAAGGAGAGCTTTCCAGAGTCTACTCCTCTTGCTTTGAGTTCCTGTTTACCTCTGGAAGGGTCCTCAGTGAGCACCGGGCAGTGATGGCACCTGCCCCCCACGGTGGGAACCCGAGGGCTGTGTGTCTCATGCTGTGGGGCCGGGAGTGAACTCAACTGTAACCCTCAACCCAGCTCACAGTCGCTGGTGCTCCTAGACCTGATGCCCATCACCTCCTGTGGATTCTGGGAGCCCCAACTATACCCTCCCTTTTGCTTAATATAGGCAGTCCCTTTCTGTAACTTGCAATCCCAGGTGGTAATAACACCAAGAGTTGCCATTAGTGTCTTGGGCACTTATTATATCCTGAATCCTGAAATAAAGAGCTTTATAGACATTACTGCATCATTCTTGCACACCCCATGACTCTATATTTTACAGGTGAGGAACCCAAGGATCATATACACTTAGATTCTTGCCCAGCATTACACAGCTAGAAAGGACAGCTGGGTTCAAACCCCAAGTTGCACGAACATAAAGCTCTGTCATATGCTTACTAAACATTGGCTTTAGCACCACCTCTGTATACTTGCATGCTTTATGTCCTTTAAAAAATTGGACTGGGAGCTTCCAGTTCCATGTAAGATGAGGCAAACACACTCATCCTGTCTCTCCCTCTGAATACAGCATAAAATCTTGACAGAGCATGGATCTGAAGTCTCTTCTGCCTGCAACCAAGTATGTGGTAATAATAAAATCAACAATAGCTGCCATTTTTGAGCACTTACTAAGTGCTGAGTCCCACAATAAAGGGCTTACAGGCATTATGGTGCCTCAGAAAAGACCAGATATCAAAGTAACACAAATCAGTAGTAAATTTATTATTTTTACCCCCCAATATCTCCTGGGCTGAATCCAATGCAGTGCAAAATCTTGAGGTGGGTATTGGCATCTACAAAGAGAGTTCCAGGAAAAGCCCTCTGATTCTGTCTTGAGGACCAAGAAAAGGGCGAGAGACAAAAGAGAAGGCATCTGTTTTTCTTTCTCTGCCTTTTTTTTTCGTTCTCTTGCACCCCAGCCTCCAATAATTCGTGTGATAGTAGCAGCAGCAATAGCAGTGTGGGGTGGTGGGGGCAACCCAGAGCTGCAGTGGGAGGAGCCATGGCCCACCAGGGTGGGCAAGCCCCTTGGGTTCCACACTAGCAGTCACAGGAAAGACATGGTATACAAAGTATGCAGAGCCCCAGCCTCTGGCCTGGGGACTGGCAAAGAGAAACCTCAGTAAACTGGAAAGCCTAGGGAGATCACAGAAAGGGAAGAGCTGGGAAAAGCAGTCCCTTAAAGTTGTTTATGAAATTGAACCACACGGCCTGACCTTAAACAACATGAAGAGACTAGAGAACAGAACACCTGAGGACGGACCACTGTCTCAATCCCAGATTGGCTACGGGGAGCTGCAGACTGGGGACAGATCCAAACAACACTGCAAAAGCTTTGAAAATTGCACTGACATTGGAACCACAACCCACAGGAAGCTGGAGGGAACTTGTGATCTGAACCCAACTGGGTCAACTGTCTGCTAAAGGAAAAATAGAAAACTACTCTGCGTGGGAAGAACCAGGGAAATCTCAACTTACTTGGGAAAAGACAATCAACAGTAGCCAACACTGAGATGACTTTACTGAGATAGCAGAAGCTATTATAAAAATAGTCAATATATAAGGGCAAACATTCTTGAAATTAATGGAAAGACAAAAAGCACCAGCCTAAAAACAAAAGACATCTAGAAGAATCAAATGGAAGTTTAGAAGTGGAAAATACAATAACCAAAAATTTAAAAACTCACTGCATGGGCTCAATAGCAAAATGGAAATGATGGAGAAAACAGTAAACTTGAAGATAGACTAATAGAAGTTATCTAATATGAATAACACAGAGAAAGAAGATTGGGGAAAAATGAAGAGCACCTAAGAGACCTGTGGGACAATACCAAAAGGTCTAACATTCATGCCATTGGAGCCTTGGAAGGAGAAGACAAAGGGAGAAGCAGGGGGAAATTTGAAGAAGTAGTGATGCAAATCTTCCAAATCTGATGAAACATATAAACACACAAATTTAAGCTCAGTGAATCCAAAATAGAATAAATACATAGAAATCTATGCCCAGACACATCATAAGTAAGCTTTTGAAAACTTAAGACAAAGAAAAAACATCTTGAAAACAGTTAGGGGAACAATGATTCACATGACTGTGAAGTTCTCAGTGGAAACCACAAAGGCCAGAAGAAAGTGAACAACATTTTTAAAATTCTTCCAGAAAAGAACTCTCAGCTCAGAATTCCTCACAGGAAATGTGCTTTAGGAATGTAGGTAAAACAAAGACGTTTTCAGATGAAGGAAAGCTAGGAGAATTGGTTGCCAGGAGACCCGGACTAAAAGATTGCTAAAGAACTCTTCAACAGAAAGGGAATAACAGCAGAAACTTGGAACAGGAGTAAGGAAGAGTAGCAGAAATGGCAAGAATTTGGATATGTATTATAGACTATTTTTCTTCTGTTGAATTTCCTGTTGAGCTCTTTAAAATGTGTCTGATGGTTAAAAACAAAATATGCCATTGCCTGATGGGATTTCAATGAATGTACACATCATACAGAAGACAAATACAACAGAAAAGGAAGAGGGTAAAATGACATATACAGTTGTGAGGTTTCTTCATTCCACATGAAGTGGTAAAATATTGATCCTAAGTGGACTGGAAAAGTTAGATATGTCTATCACTAAAGATACTATTTTAAAAAATCTTAAGTCTTATCCTTTATCTAAAATTTAATTCTAAATAGATTATAGATAAAACTTCTGGAAGATAACATAAGAGAAAGTCTTCACTACCTGGGAGTAGGTAGTTATCACATTAAAAGCACAACCCATAAAAGAATAAATTGAGTATCATCAAAATCAACCTTTTTGCTCTTGTGAAGGACACTGTTAAGAGAATGAAAAAGCAAGCTACAAATCTGGAGAGAATGTTTGCAAACCACATGTCTTGCAAAGATTTCTATTCAAAGTATATGAAGAACCCTCAAAATTCAACAAAAAGACAACAAGCAACCCAATTAAAAGATGGACAAAAGATTTCAACAGAAACTTTATTCAGGAGGACATAAAGATGGCCAATAAGCATACCTGAAGATATTCAAATTATCAGCCATTAGGAAGGAAGGAAGGTGAAGTCGTTCAGTCGTGTCCGACTCTTTGCGACCCTGTGGACTGCAACCTACTAGGCTTCTCCGTCTGTGGGATTCTCCAGGCAAGAATACTGGAGTGGATTGCCATTTCCTTCGCCAGGGGATCTTCCCGACCCAGGGATCGAACCCAAGTCTCCCACATTGAAGGCAGACGCTTTAACCTCTGAGCCACCAGAGAAGCCCCATTATGGCAATGATATAACTACACTTTTACAAATGGACAAAACAAACTGACAAAACCAAGTGCTGGTGAGGATGCTGAGCAATTTGAACTCTCATGGACTGCTGGTGGGAATGCAAAATGGTATAGCTTGGCAGTTTCTTATCAAGGTAAATGTGTAATTACCATATGACCCAGCAATCCCACTCCAGAGTGTTTACCCTAGAGAAATGAAAACTTATGTTCACGTGAAAACTGGAACACAAATGATCATAGCAGTTGGCAATTGCCCAAACTGGAAGCAATTCAAATGTCCCCCAGTAGGTGAATGGAGAAACTTCAGTACATCCATTCAATGGAATAATACTCTGCAGTAAAAGGAATTAATTATTGATTCACGCAATGACTTAAAGGAATCTCAGAGGCATTATGCTGAGTGAAAGAAGCCAGTCTCAGAGGTTACATACTGTGTCATTCCTTTTATGCAAACTGCTCAAAAAACAAAGTGATAGTGTTGGACAGCAGGCCAGTGCTTGTTATGGGGTAGGGGTGTGGAACATGTGTGATGATAAAAGAGCATGTACAGGAGTTTCATGGGGGTGATGGGCCTCGATCCTATTGAGGTAGTTGCATGAATCTATAAATGTGTTAAAATCCATAGATCATACACATACACACAAAGACGACTTTACTGAGTTGTTAAACAGAACAAAATGAAAATGCTGTGAGAGAAAAAATTCCTGAGGAATTTGGCCCTGCTGAGTCTCCAGCAAGTGGTGGGTATACAAAGCAGAATCAGGTAAAGTTCACATTTTGGGGGTTCTTAGAAACAAAGCCAGTAACAATGTGACAAAAAGATTTCAACTTAATTGTTTCCTTCTCAGAGAGGCCTTCCCTGACTGCCCTCAACGCTCAATACATACAAAGTAATCTGGAATCGCACAGAGTCAGACACAACTGAAGCGATGCAGCAGCAACAGCACCAATACCCTTGTATTAATTCACCACTGCTGCTGAAACAAATGACCACAAACTGAGAGGCTTAAATGCTTTGTTATTCTACTGTCCCAGAGATCAGAAGTCCAAACTAGGTCTCACTGAGCTAAAACCAAGGTGCAGCAGGATGGCATACCTTCTGCAGGCTGTAGCAGGTAATCTGTTTTCTTGCCTTTTCCACCTTCTAGAGGCTGCCCTCTTTCCTCCACCCTCTCAGCCCCTTCCTCCATCCACAAAGCCAGCAATGTTGCGTTGAGTCACTCTCATGATGCTGTCTCTAGTTCTCTCTCTTCTGCCTCCCTCTTCCCTTCTAAGGGCCCTTGTTATCAGGCCCTCTGGATAATTCAGGATATGAGCATACCAAGTTTTATTTGGCTTCTCAAATACTGTATGTCTTGCAAATCAAAGATTTGTTGCACCCCTTGATCGAGCAAATCTATAGGCACCATTGTTCCAACAGCATTTGCTCACTTCATATCTTTGCATCCTGCTTTGGTAATTCTCAAAATACTTCAAACTCTTTCATTATTATATTTATTATGGTGATCTTTGATGTTACTATTGTAATAGCTTTGGAGCATCATGAACCATGTCATATAAGATGGCACACTTAATTGTTGAAATGACAAAAGAGTATTGAGAATATTACATAAGTTTAATTGATAAAGCAGTGGCAGGATTTAGGAGGTTTGACTCCCAATTTTGAAGGAAGTTCCACCATGGGTAAAAGGACGTCAGAAAGCACTGTATGCTACAAATTATTTGTGAAAGAAGTCAATAGATGCTGCAAACTTCACTGGTATCTTATTTTAAGCTACTGCCACAACCACCCCAACCTTTAGCAATCACTGCCTCAGCCAGTGAGCAACCATCAACATCAAGGCAAGACCCTCCACCAGCAGAGAGATTATGACTCACTGAAGGCTCAGATGATGGTTAGCATTTTTCAGCAATATATTATTTTTAAATTAAGTTACGTACATTTTGGGGGCTTCCCTGGTGGCTCAGACAGTAAAGATTCTGCCTGCAATGCAGGTGGCCCAGGTTCAATCCCTGGGTTGGGAATATTCCCTGGAGAAGGGAATGGCTACCCACTCCAATATTCTTGCCTGGGAAAACCTAAGGACAGAGAAGCCTGGCGGGCTACAGTCCATGGGGTCGCAGAGTCAGACACGACTGCGCAACTAACACTTATACTTCTCATGTACATTTTCAAAGTCATAACGCCATTGCACACTTAGCAGACTACAGCATAGTGTAAATGTAACTTTCATGTATACTGGGAAACCAAAACATTCATGGGACTCACTTTATTGCAATGTTGGCTTTATGTGGTGGTTTGGAATGGGAACTGCAATATCTCCAAGGTACACCTGTCATTTCCCGGCTCAGGGTCAGCTGATGAGCAACCTCCAGTGACACCAGCCACCTGGAATTAGGCCAACTTCACAAGCTAAGGTTGCAGATCTCCACAGACACAAGACGCAAGTTCAGGGGCCCCCAGGTTGCCCTTAGGTCTAACCAAGTCAGGGATTCTCTCTACCCCCTTAGTTGCTACAATTTGCTGGAATGGCTCAGAGAACTCAGGAAAGTACCATGTTTCTGATTACAAAAGGATATCATTTAGAGCAAATCAAGGGAGAGGTGCAGAGGATGAGGTTTAGGGGCCCCAGACGTCAAACTTCTGTGTTCTCTCCCCATGTGGTCAGGGGTGCTTGACCCTCCCAGCACAACAACAAGCAACAGCACAGAGTATCGCCAACCAGGAAGCTCCCTGGAGTTTCAGTGTGCAGAGTTTTTACTGAGGTTTCATTGCATACGCATGGCTGACCGACTTGACTGAATTGTCCGTCATGTGACTGAACTCAGTGTCCAGCTCCCTTCTCCTTGTGGGGCTCAAAGTTCCAACTCTTCTAATCACATGGCTGGTCTTTCTGGCACCATCAGCCTCCATTTTGAGTCACCTCATGAGCATAAACTATCAGGCGTGGTCTAAGGCGCCACCATGAATAACAAATACAGTCCTATCCTTCCAGAATTTCTGAGGATATAGAGGTTACAGAAGATAGAGGTTATATAGGACATAGAGGTCCCCAGGAACCAGGGACCGAGGTCAGCCAAGTCTATATTGCACACAACCTTAATTTCATCCACAACCTTAATTTCATCCACAACCTTTATTTCCCCTCTGCCATGTAAACTCTCATATTCACAGGTCCCAAGAACTAGGACATACACACCTTTGGGACCACTGTTCCATCTACCACAGCTTCCCAGTTGCTCTCTAACATGTCACTGTGTTTTGTTTTCCTCATTGCACCTATCCTTCTATAAAACAGTCTTATTTATTTTGTTTGTTTGCTTATTGTCTGCCTTTCTCTCTGCCGTGAGTCCTTAGCATGTGACTAAGTAAGAAAGCAGAAGAATTAGAGGAGATGATACTCCAGCTGGGCTGTGAAGGATCAGTGTGGCATAAGGGTAGCTGGGGCTCTGAGCATCTTTGCAAAGGGACAGAGGAGGGAAGGTCAGGTGAGCTTAGGAGCCCTGAATGGATCATTGTAGGTGGGGGCACAATGTGTGAGAAGGTGATACTTAAGCTGAGACCTGCATGTGAAGATAATGGCAGGACAGAGCACAGGGAACAGCATTCCAGGAGAGGGAACTGCAAGAGCAAAGGGCAAAGACCTGGAGGCAGGGCCACGCTTGTTGTGTGGGCAGACCAGGAGGAAGGCTAGATGACTAGACAGTGGTGAATGACAAAGGCAAAGAATGGAGGTGAGACCAGAGAGGTAGGTGGGGGTCTGATGACATATGCTCCCATAGGTAGAATGGATTTATTTTAATCATAAAAAGGACGCCGTCAGAGGGCTTTCAGACAAGTGTGGGACAATGACTTGACCACCTTGCACTCTGGAGGTGCTTAAGAAATGTCCACGGCCTAGAGTAGGTGCATCACTTGGTGGGATTCCTGTCCTTCTCAGGCTCAACCAGCCCCATTCCCAGGCTGCCTGTCTCATACCCCCAGCTCCTGAGCTGGACCCCCTCTGGCTGCCTTCTGAGTTATCCCGGCTCTGTGCTGTCCTCCCCCGGGGCCGTTTGCTCCCTCCAGAGCGGGCGAGCATAATTGCCACTTTCCACAATGACATAAAAATCTAAGAGGCACAATCAATACAGCTCACACACACATCATCGTCTTTCATTGCAAACGATAAAAGTGTAAACAGCAGGGGTGGCAGCAGCTCCGGAGGCTGCAGTGGGGGCAGGGCAGGCTGCCACTGCCTTCCTGCCCATCACTCTCCTTTTGGGGCTCCTTCTCCACGCTGGGAGGTGAGGCCCCTCATTAAAGCCCATTCTCTTTCCAAATGTAGCAATCCAAGCCTCTTTAACCTGGCTGGAGAAATCCAATCTGTCTTCCCTTTCACTATTTTAAATGCTCTTTTACTTGCTTCCTTGAATCTTCTATGTCCCCCAAAATACAGAGCTAGGAGTGCCTTCCTGGAGGCAGAAGGACCTGCCTAGGTCTTGCTTGTCACAAACCCATGAACTGACCTCAGTGGGGGACCAGCTCTCAATGGCCAGCTTCTTTCACTCCGCATTCAGCCTGCCACCCACAGCTTGTCTTGGAATGTGCACAGAAATCATTACATTCCCAGCTCTCACAGACTCCGGCAACGACTTCTTCCAACTAGTTACTTAATGAACGTCATCCAATTCCGTTTCAGCCTGCCATACTCTCATTTGTGAAAGCCAATCTGCTTTACGATTCTAACCTCTGGCTAGAAACTGCTCCCAATTTCATGTCATCCATAAACTTGATGAACGATTAGCTTGCTTCTCTGCAGTCATTCATTTATTTATTCAACCAGCATTTAGTAAGCATCTACTGGATGCTGGGCACTGGATACAGAGTGAGAGGATATGCAGGTCCTGTCCTGGAGAGACCCCCATGCTGGTGGTGGAGCTAACGTGGAAATGTTCATTCAGTATGATCCATGCTTACCTATCCAGGGGCCTGAGAGCTGGCCTCCTCGGGGACCAGACAGCTTTTGCTGGACTTTGAGATGCAGGAGGGGGAGTTTGCTAGCATGAGAAGAAATGGTGTTTCAACTGGACCAGAATTTGCACAGGCAAGTGGTTCTGGGTGGTGATGAGGGAAGAAACGTATTGATAACTACAAATGTGAGGGGTGGTGAACGTCGGGCTGGGATCCAATTAGGACCTGGATGCCTCTCTGCTTCTTGGCTCTGCCAATTCCTGCTGTATCCAGAGGCTCCATGTGATAGCAAGGGTGCTGCCAGCAGCCCGAGGGTTACAACCTCCCAGAATAAAACCCAGGGGAAAAAAGGCTTACTCTTCCATCAACACGCTTAGTAAATTTCTCTTTCTGAGTCACATGCTCATCCCTGACCAATCAGGGTGGTTGGGGGAATACAGACATTCTGATTGGCCAGTCCTGAGTCACAAGATACCTGGGCGTCAGCTCTATTTGAAGCCCGTGGACTGAAAGAGAAAAGTAGGGACTCCTAAGGGAAAAACTGGCTGCTGTTAGCACTGAAAACAATGAACAAGTGCCGGGCTGCTGGGTCATAGATGGCCACTATGCAACCACCGGTGGTTTGTGGCCCTCTGTTCTCCCAGGAGATGCAAAGGGGAACTACAGGGTCTTTTCTGCATGGTGGGCACGGGGACTGGCTCACCAGCCACTCTAGGGGTGGGGAGAGAGGAGGTCTGGCATCTGAGGCTGTCATTTTACCTTTTGCAGGCTGGTTAAAAACACACTTTCTTTTTTTCCAGATTCTGAATCTAAGCCAACCAGCAAGTAATTTGCCCTTCTGTCCTCAGCATCCCTATTCTTCAAGCTGTTTTCCTGCCCTTCTCAAAAACTGACTCTCCAGCCATTCTGGAAAGACTACTGGCTGGCCACCGGCAAGTTCGAGCTGGAATTCAGTATTGGAGGGTGAGCTGTAGCCAGGGCCCACCTTCTAGAGGGTCGCTTATTGACACATGCTGAGCAGTACCCACCCAATATGAGCACTATAGCCTTCCATAGGATTTATGATGGAGTGGTGGGTCCTGTGGTGGGTGGTCCCCTGGGCTTGGGGGACAGATTGGTCTAGGTTCTAGACCGTAGCGGCTAGAGTAGGTTAAGCTGTGAGTGACAAACACCATCCCAAAGAGAAAAATAGGGCCAAAATGATAGAAATACATTTGTCTCTTAATCAAGAGCCTCGAGTCTGGAAGAGAGGTTTCTCACAGTTGGCATCAATCATTTTTACATTCAGTCTTCCAGTGACTTCCACTTCATGGTCCAAGATGGCTGCTTGGATCCCAGAAGGAGAAAGGGACAAAGAAGCGCAGATCCTCCCTTTATGGGCACTCTCCAGAACTGCACACCCCTACGTGTGCTTACAGTGTTAGAGTCAGAATTTATTCATAGTCAGATGAGCAGGATGGTGGCAAGGGAGGTTGAGAAGAGTCTTCATTCCAGGTAGCCATGAAAGTGTTAGTCACTCAGTTGTGTCCAATTCTTTGCAAACTTATGGACTGTGTATCCCACCAGGCTCCTTTGTTCATGGAATTCTCCAGGCAAGAATACTGGAGTGGGTTGCCATTCCCTTCTCCAGGGGATCTTCCCGACCCAGGTATTGAGCCCAGGTCTTCTGCATTGCAGGAAGATTCTTCACCATGTGAGCCACCAGGAAGCCCTACATGTCAGTTAGCCATGGGCCCAGCTAAAGATCAGAGGGGGGGGACCACGGATATTGAAGGATAACTAATGGTCTGTAGCTTAGACTCCGTAAATGTGTTCATGGTTTCACCAACCACCCTGGGAGAGGGAACTTGTATTTCTCATGTTATCCAGATGAGGAGGTTGAGACAGAAAGAGATGGAAAGATTTGCCCAGCATGCTTTGTATTCTCTTTCTCGCCATCCTTTGTTAACTACCTTGCTTCTGCCCTGGACTGGAACATAGCTCTCAGTTTCTCTTGATTATTTTCAAGGAGCAGGGCCTTTTCTGACTGATCTGTGTGTTTGCTCACCAGCAATCTGGGCCACCTTGGGTCTGTGGTACCTGTTTCCAGCAGAGGGAACAGTGCGGTCCAAACCTGCACACTTGCCTCCATATGAGGCTTGCAAGTCTTCCCCTAACTGTGCCCATTTGTTATTGGTGCTAGTTTAGGCTCCAACAGTCGTGGCCTCTTTCACTCTGGGCTCTTGAAAAATGTGTATCCCTTTCCGTTTGTACAGCCCATCTGTAAACTAGGACTAAGTGACGTCCTTCAGCTCTCTCAAGGGTTTCTTGACGGGTATTGAGTGAAAAATAATGTGGGTAATGTGTTCTGAGAAACTCAGGGAACGCTACTGCCTAAGCCCTCAGTGCCGCTAAATGATAATTGCCTTGGGCTCTGAGCAGGGGTTTCAGTCCCAGCAAGGTGAGCCCTTCACGTTGACCATTCAGTCTCAGGGGAGTGGGGGGTGGTGCTGTGGTCTGGAGTGATGCCTGCTCACTTAGGGGGCAGGAGGAACTGGGGGTAGGGCTGGGAGGCCCCTGAGAAGCTCAAGCACAGAGAGCAAGAATGTCCCCTTGCAGATGGGGTGTCCAGGGGCAACAAGGATTCAGGCACTGTTCTTAGGCTAGAGATCACCTCCAGCCTGGTGAAGGGACAGGGAGAATGACATATTCAGGCCAGAGTCTGGTCCTAGGCAGAGAGAGGAGAGAGACAGGTTTGCAAATGAAAGATTCACCTACAGAGAACACGGGGAGCTCCAGGTGCCAGCATCTCCTACCTTGGCGACTGAGATGGTCCCAGCTTTGCTTTCCCTGAGTCGGGGTGCCTTTAGCTGCACCATCCAACTCAGAATGGATAAGGCCCTTTCTTATCTCAGGTTGCAGGAGGTCTAGAGAAAGAGTGGCTCCAGGCAGGGGACTCAGAGGGCCAGCGACGTCATAGGGAGCTCAGCTCTTTCCCTTCCTCTTCATTGCCTTTGTTGGTATGTCAGCCCCAGCCGCAATCTGTCACCTCTCAGGATCACAGTATGGCTGCTGAAGCTCCAAGATTCACCTCCAGATGCCATAATGCTTGGAGATGAAAGAGAATATCTTTTCCTGTGGTGAGTCTCTCACAGGATTAAAGAAATCTCCGACCCTCCTTTATGTGTCGTTGACTGTAACTGAACTACACTCCCGTTCCCCCTAAACAAATCAGAGCCTTGGGATATGGAATCATCAACAGTCAACCTGAACGCTATCAGGTAAGAAGGAAATGGACACTGGCAGATGACCAATGGTGTCTGCCTAACACACTTTCTATTTTCAGACTAGGAGAGGGTTGTTGAGAGGCCACAGCACCAGCTTCGGGGACTGGGCTTTGGTAGGAACTGACAGCGAGGTCTTGAAAAGAGTGTCTTAGCTGTTGATCCGGGAGGAGACCCTGTTCCCTGGCAGATGGTTCCCTGGCCCCCTCACATTTCTGGTTCTCCCAGCAGCCTCAGAGGCAAGCCTGGGGCAGGAGGAGTTTTAAGAAGCTGGTAGGGGAACTTCCACTCCCCTTCAGTGGGTTTGCATTTTCTTTGGCAATTAATCACCTAGGATGGATGATTCTAACTTAGATGGGAGCCCCTCCTCCTCTCGTCTCTCTCTAGCTGGGACAGAACAGGTGGTGGAGGGAGCAGGGGGCTCCAGCCTGTGACACTGGGACCATTCATCACTGGGTGTGTTTACACTCCGCCTGGGACTGAACTGGGCAGAACAAGTGATGCACTGAGAGGGGGTAGGAGGTGATGGGGAATTAACTCGCCTAACACTGTCTCCAGAAGGGAGCCTGGCCTTATGATGGGTGCTGTCATTAGGAGGAGGTGCTGGGGCTTGCCAGCGGATGGCTCAGAGTGTAGAGTGCTCATGCACCAGGGGAAATGGAATGAGGGAATAAAATGCAGGAGGCTTGTCAACTTTTCCTTTATTTGGAAGATCTGAAGGTTAAGAAAGATTAACCCAGCTAAAGAAGCTTGGTTATATGTGTTTTGCTAGGGGTAAGGGTGGGATATGGAAAACAACTCTGGTTTATAATATTAGCTGGTTGCTGTGGTGTAAATACTCTCACTGAGGCTGATTTCAAGCTACCAGTTTTTAAATAACCAGCTCAGGAATCTTGAATATTTAACAATTGGTTCCTAAGAGCCGGTAGGAGCCAGCCCTAGAATGCCCTGTGTATTAAGCTGTTCACGTACAGGATTGAATTTATTTATTCATTGTTCATAAGAAGTCACATGGTACCCTCTCTGTGTCTGGAGCCATGTTCTGGAAACACCAGGCTGACCCAGCGCTGCTTCTGAGAGAGCACAGGTACAGGACCCGAGCATCTCAGAGAGGGATGGAGTGACTGTGACAGCAATGTAACAGGGTTGGAAGGTGGGGGACGTGGCCTCCAGGCCTCGGTAGTCGTCTCTCTGATGACTGGACTGTGAGTCTAGGAAGGAGATCTGAACCCGCCTCTGCCCTGCCTGGGCACCTCCTCGTGACCTTGGGCAGCTCCGTCCCTTTCTGCCTGGAGTGAACAAAGAGGAGAGAAATGCTTGGGTTGACTGTTTCTGTCGTTCTGCAACTCTCCACTCCGTATCACATGTTCCTCTTTTATCCCTTGCTCTTTTCTCCCAGTCACCTGAGCCCTCCACCTGGGCAGACTCTTCATGGCCACTGCCAAGGCCCCAGGGTTTCCCTTGGGGGAATAATAAGCCCTGCTCTGTCTTATTTCTGGTGGTCAGTGTGACAGAAGGGTCGAGGCAAGGGCTGCCGGGGCTCTCCGGGAGCCATCATGTGCTTCTCCTGGAGACTGTCAGCTCCTGGGTCAGCTGTTCCCCAGCACCAAACCCTCCCAGATTCCAGGAGCATGCAGGGTTGGCTTTAATGCTCAAGGGTGACATTTCACTCGGGCATCAGGGCTCAGACTTCTGCCGTCACCAAACTCTGGTAATTAAGGCAACGTGGGGGTACTTTGTGAGCCTCAAAGAGTTCTGCAGATAGCTTTAGACACGAGGGTTTAAAGATATCCTGTGAGTCAGCTGGTTTAACCACTTCCCAAGTTCCCACCTGGAGAGGAGCCCCCAGGGGCCCCCAGGAGCCAAGCCGTCCTGCGGCCCTCAGGGGGCTTCTCTCTGCAGGGTGGGCAAAGGGGGGGCGACACGTTTGCAGGCCGAGCTTCACAGCACTCTCTGCGCTTTCTGTTATTTTCTCTTACACCTGAATCTTTAAATCATCCGTGTCTCTTGGCGAGCCGGGGCTGTGGCGGGAACCTGTTAATAATAGATATAACTGACTGCCTGGTAAGGAACTGCTGAAGACAGTAATTAGCATTTTAATTTAGGCATTTTCTTCATACTCACCTCTGGAGACCCGGGTTCGAATCTGGAATTGGGGTCAGCGGTGAGGCTTGCCTCTGTCCTCCCGCAAGCCCCCACGGGTGTTTGTCTTTGTCACGCGGGTCGCTGCAGCCCAGCGCTGAGTGTGGCCTGAGGGGGCACTGTCTGCCCAGGCTGGGGAGCGGCTCAGCAGGCGGAGCACCAGCGTGAAGTGCGGAGAAGGCAAGGGAGGCAGGACGGGAGAGGGGCGGCCTGGCTCTGGGAGGGGTGGGCTGTGCAGAGGCCGGCAGGGAGGAGTTGGGCGGGGAACGGGGGGCAGGACTAGGAGAAGGAGCGCTGAACCTTTAAGGTGAGCAGAGAGCCGGCTTCAGGGAGCGCTGAGTGGGGTGGAGCGGGCCTGAGGGTCCCCAGCTATGGCTGCCCCAGCCCAGGGCTGTCGCTCTTTCCCTTTCACAAGCACAAATTTTCTTGATTTTTCTTCAAGCACCAGAAGGCTGTTCTGGCGAGAGTGTTAGGAATAAATGGCTTAATGGACTTGCCGTTTTTCTTCCTCTCGTTCACAAAACAAGATTGAAAAAGAACAACAATAACAAAGAAAGTTCTTTCTTCCTTCAGTGGCTAAGGGCTGGGGACAATGAGCTGAGGTCGAGAGAGACAGGAGCTCCGGCTGGGAGTGGGTAAGGGGGCAGGAACGAACCTCAAAGCTCCTTTCCCAGATGCCCCCACCCCCACCCACCTGAGTGGGAGAGCAGGCAGGTGTAGGCGGCTCCTTCTGAGACAAATCCCATTTATCTAGCCCTGCCTCACAGCCCCACTTCTGGCATTCAGGGTTGCCTGAAGATAGCCACATGCATTGAAAAATGACCTACATTTTTCCCTCCATGCAAAAGCATCTTTGATGTATGAGGCAGCAGCTCCAGACTCCCAGAGCTTTGGGGCCAGCCAGAGACTCGAGGTCACATCAAGACAGTGAGCATGTCTGGATGAGGAGGGTGGATTGGAGGGGCACTGAAGGCCCATGGTGGGTGCAGCGAGGTACCTGGGGACAAAGGGGCTCTGAATGGTCCAAGCAGAGCTGACCAAATCCTGTGATGTTATTAGGCCCAGTGTTTCAGGTTTGTGCCACAGAGGCCTGACAATAGCTAGAGATTTCCTATTTCCAATTCATTTCCTATTTCCCCTCTAATACCATCTCTAATCACTCAGGAATCTTTGGGTTGGAAATGATAGAAGATAAAACTCTAACTGGCTTAAACAAAAATGGGAAGGTATTTGCTCCTCTAAGTGAAAAGTCAAGTGGTAGGTCAGGTTTCAGGTAATGCTTGATCCAGCTGAATTATATTCCCCCTAAAATCTGATTTCTTCCTGGATCTCTGCACTCTTCTCCACAGCTTCATCCTAAACCTGGGTCCCCTCAGGATCACAGGTTGTCTGCCAGAAGTTCTTCTGATTCCATGTTTCTTTGTTCTTTCCAGAGAGGAAAGGAGGCACTTTCTGGATTCTTTTCTGGGATTCAGCATTGCTCAGTGGCCTGAATTAAGTCACATGACCATCCTTGACTCAGTGACTGTGGGCATGGGACGGGCTGTCAGATTGTCTTAAACCAGACCAGGTCCACCTGTAGAGCTGGTAGTGGGGGTCAGTCTCACTTTAACCATGAGCAAGTCTGTACCAAATAGGGTGGGATGAATCCCCCTCAGGAAAGTGATCTTGAGGGCAGTGACCAATGTAAACCCACTTCATCCTGTTTGTAACCATCCCCTCCCTGGGATGTCATTGTATAGCTATACCCTCTGACGTGTGGTTTATTATTTTAATTATTGCTTTGCTGTTTATTTAACATAGAGGCTGAGATCTGGGGATGCTTTGTGACTTAGCATCCCACTCACCACTTTGATGTTGGGCTTGGCCATGTGACCACTTTGGTCAGTGGAACTAGTTAGGGGATGAGATATGAGCAGAGGCTTTCAATCTGTTTGTGTTGTTTAGATTGGCCTCTTGCCACCATGAAAAGAACATGCCCAGCCACTGGTCTCAGAACTTGAGACATGTGGAGCAGAGCAGAACCCAACCTTTGGCCCCAAACAGAACCATTTAGCTGACCCTCAGACTATGGACAAGAAAAATTGTGGATTTAAGCCACTGAGGCTTTAGGGTTGTTTGTTACACAGCATTATTGCAGCAATAGCTGACTAACGCCAATACAAAGAAGATGCTAGATTAATTAGAGCTTTGACATTCTGGATGTGCATATTGAGAGTGTCCATTTCAGAGAGGATATTGGTGGATTCCACCCCACCCCAAAGCCCCTTTTGCTCTCTGGAATTTAGAAGGATGTCTGACCATCCTTTCTGTAAGGATGTTTCATGCCTTTTCTTGCCAGGGGGCCTGGGGAAAAAGAGGTTTCTTTTGAAGGAGGAAGATACCAGAATATGACCCAAGAGAACAATGAGACCCCAAGTCCCGCCCACACCAGCTGAGCTCTGCTGCCTGTTCTCTGGTGACGGATGAATGCAGAACCAGGAAACAGAGAGCAGAAGAGCCAAGGAGATGTCCTGGGAGCAGGTCCTCACAGCTAGCCTGGGGCAGCCTCCAGTCTGGGCTGGTTTTGGCCCTAACATAGCTGCTTGGCTCTAAGCCTCTGGGTGCAGTTGGCATGTTCCTAGAAAACAGCATGTAGGTTAAAGTTTTATAGTTTAATCTCCATGGGAAATGCCTTTTAGAGCGTCCAGTTGGAGGGTAAGGAAGAGAGGAAGCTTCACAGTGTAAGTATTGACTCTAGTGCATCTGATTTCCTAACAGTGGGCTCACCTATGCTGTAGCAGCTATCTTCACCCTGACAGGTTAGGAAGCACTGTCACATCCAGCTTTGATGAGTCTGCGTGGAAGGAGGGGAGTTATTCCATAGGTCTGACGAGGAAAGCTGGGCACAGAGAAGGTAGGAGCCTTGCCCTGGTAAGCAGTGAAAGGTGCTTCTGCCCCCAGGCTGTGCTACCACTGCACCCTGCAGCCCAGCAGGACATCAGCTGTGGGCAGGTTGTCCGGCATCCTCAGTGTCCTCCCCAGGCCCAGGGCATGATGGGCTTTGAAAAAGGAGTCATTGCCTTTCCTTGAGCCTTGGGATTGACCAAGATGGTACAGATATCAGCAGCCCCTCCTGCAGTCCAGGTTGGCCAGACTGGAGGGTCTTCTCTGGCCCTGGAGGTCAGGTCCAGGCCTTCACCGATGTTGGAAAATGAACCTGGACTCTGAACAAGAGTGTATATCCAGACTCTTCCACTTGGGTGAGTGACTTATCCCTGCAATCCTCAATTACCCAGTTTGAAATAACAGACGTACACACTAAGCAGGATGCCTGGCCCACAGTAACCATTCAACAGGGAGGAGTTACTTCACTTGTTTGTGTTCAGACTTGCCAAGAGGACAATGTGGTTAAGACCTTGAACTTGGGATTTGGAGTCCCTGGGTTAAAACCCTAGAACTACCCTTTAGTAAGGGACAGCTCCCCGAAAATGTCATGTAACCTCTCTGAGCCTTAGTTTCCTCATCTGTGAAGTGAAGATCAGAGTGACAAGGGCTGTGTGAGGATTCAGTCTGTTACTTCAGTCTGATGAGCCATAGCATGTTTCCATTGAAGTCCTGTGTTCGGCATGCCTGCGCTGAGTGCTCCATGCATGTGTATCGTCATATGTCATTTACCACTTCTGCCATTGCCACCCTGTTGGCACAGAAGCCTGGGATGACCTCACCATGACCCTTGGCCTCCTTCTGCTCCTCACTTCCCTCTCACAACTCCTGGGTGAGTGCTCTGGCCCTAGATGGGAGCAGGCTGGGGAGCGGTGGAACCGGCAGTGGAAGGATAGAAGAGGAGTTCACAGGAGAGCTGAGGACAGTTGGGGGTGACCCAAAGTCCTTCCCTGACCACAGCCAGGGCTCCGCAGCTGCTGGTCAATACTTCATCGACTCTGCAATCGCTTCATATCTCCACATCTCTAACTTTCAAGGGAGTCTGCTGCACAGTGAGGCGTTCCCATGGCAACCTCCTGGTGACACAAAGCAGCTCTTCCTCCCAGAATGGGCAGCCTTTTTCCTTGTCTCCTGGAGAAGGCACAGCAGTGGTGCACCAGAGCTGTCAGCACCCTGGACAGAAGACTGCTGTTTGGCCAGCAGCCCCCTCTCTTAACTCATTTAGTCCTCGGGCTGCCTCTGGAGGATGCAGTGGGAGGATTCTGACATACAGTCATACCTCAATATCCATGGGGATTGGTTCAGGAACCCCAGTGGATACCAAAATCTGCAGAGCTCAAGTTCCTTATATAAAAGGGCGCTGTGCAGTCTATCCTCTCTATCCTGAGTACCACATCCATGGATCCAACCCATCGGATTCGTGATTGCTTGAATCCAAGGATGCGGACCCTCTGGATACAGAGAGCCTCCAATATCCAGCAATGCACCAAGTGTGGCTGGAGACACAGCAATGGAGAAGACAGAGTCCTGCCCTCAGAGACTAGAATTCTAGTTGTCACCTATTTAAGAAAAAGGAAAAAGGGCAAGACAGTTTCAGCCAGTGTTAAGTGCTATGAAGGGAATGAAACAGGGCCATATGGCAGAGAGACTGAGGAGGATGGCGGGAAAGGCCCTTCAGGAGATGCTGTCTGTGCTAAGCCCTGAATGCAGAGGGTAACCCAGCAACCACAAGACCCTGGGGGAGTGTGTCCAGGCAGTGAGTGCAAAGGTCCTGAGGCAGGAGTGAGCTTGAATGTTTGAACAGGTAGAGGCTAAAGGCACTGGAGTGTGGTGGGGAAGGTGGGTAGGGTGCTTTGTCGAGGATGGCTTTGTGAGCTGGGGGTCAGGAGTTGGGATTTTATTTTAACTTTAATGGGCAACCATTTGGAGGGTTTTAAGCTGGGTAGAGACAGGATCTGATGCAAGTTTATAAAGATACTTTGAATTGCCTTGGGTTCCTTACTTTCTAGAGTTCCCCTGCCTAGGAAGCCCCACAGTTACTGAGCAAACCATGAGTTTGGCTGAGAAACATAACTACAGCTTCAGCTTTCTGGAGCTGGTCTTTCTCTTACCCCTGTAGGCTCAGACTGTCTTCCCAGGTATACCTGGGGGTCTTCTCCTCACCCAGTCTCACCACTGTTGCCACCACCCTCTCCATGCCTTTGATATTTCTGGTTGCTGATAGCAAAGCCCTCACCCCCAGGCCCAGTCAATCATGTCCCACCCCACTCCCAAAGCCATTGAGATATATCCCTGATGAATGGGCAGCCTCAGATCCATGAATCCTTCCAGCCAGCCCAGGTCTGAGTGCTCAGTTTCTCATAACTCTGTGTTAAGGATGCGAAGTGACACCTGAGACAGCTGGATAAAGGATGAAATAAGGGGCCTGATAAGTGGGATGGATGGCTGTCCTTGCCTAGCCTGGGCTGGGGGAAAGGTAGAAGAGGAGCCAGGGTGAGTTATTACCTTTGCCAGAGAGTCTGGGGCTCAGGCTGGCTCCAGCCCACATGGCATCAGGCTTCCACTGACCCCTGGCCCCTTCAGGAATCTCAGTTTCAAGGACCCAGAGAGACTCCTGCCTTCTGGTGGTCTGAGAAATTGGGAGAAACCAGATACTTTCCTGGAGGCTACAAGGTCCAAACTAGGAGGATGGAGCTCTACATGCTAGCACAGGTCTCAGGGGGTGGGGGGTTGGGGATGGGATAACATGAACTGGGAGCCCTGCCTGGAGTCCTGTTGAAGGTAGACAGGATTCTTTTTACTCATGACAGAAAACTGACCTAAACTGGCTTAAGCCTGAAAGGACTTCATTGGCTTATGTAGTTGAATAATTCATGAGTAGTTCCCTCTTCAGGTGTGGTTTGATCCAGGAGCCCAACAGTGTACTCCTATATTTTGGATCTGCCTTGAAATAGGCTCCATTCTCTCCAGCAGGCTCTCTCCTCATGGTTGCAAGATGACCATCCAGAAGTTTCCAAGGCCACCTGCTTGCTTATTTTAGTGGGAAACAGCCCCAGAATTGAATCTCATTGGCCCTGGGGTCATGTGCTCCTTTATTTATTAACCTGTCATAGTGCAATGAGAAATGCTGGTTGGCTAAGTTAACCTGGGCCTATCCTTGAAGCTGAATGTGGGGCAAGTCTACCTAAATGCATGGCTGGGAAATTTGGGATTCTCTGAGGAAGGTGGAAGGGAGAAAATGAATGCTGCAGAAGCAACAGACATGCCACATCACCACTCAATCTCATTTCTTACTATTCTTCTATATATATCCTCACGTGTGTGCTAAGTTGCTTCAGTCGTGTCCAACTCTGTGACCCTGTGGACTGTAGCTTGTCAGGCTCCTCTGTCCATGGGATTCTCCAGGCAAGAATACTGGAGTGGGTTGCCATGCTGTCCTCCAGGGGATCTTCCCAACTCAAGGATCAAACCGGCGTCTCATGTCTCCTGCATTGTCTGGTGAATTCTTTACCACTGAGCCACCTGGGAAGCCCATACACACCCCCCGTCTCTCCCTAATTATTGATCCGAAACTATTCATGCTAGCTCCAGCTCTATCTCTCCATGTAAAACCTTCTGTATCAGTCAGGACTCTGGTCGCAAGTGACAGAAACCCAATTAAAATTGGCAGGAACCAAAAGGGAATTGTCTCACATAATTGTAAAGTGTACAGATAGTGCTGTTGGCATTAGGCCCGGGAGGTTCCCGGACTCTGTCATCGGTATTTGGTCTCTCCATCTTTCTGCTCTTTGCAACTCCTCCAGAGGACTGCCCCTCCTGTAACCCTTATTACCGGGAGTGTGGCAGAATGGAGTCAACAATCCAGGCCCTCATCCCATTGGTTTGCCGGTGTTCGCTAAAGTCCTAAGGCGATTCTCATTGGTCTATCCTTGACCAATCACTGAGGTGGGGCGGTGCGGGCCCCTGTCGACTGGTCTCCCTGTGTTCCCTGCAGCTGGGGTAGGGAAGTCTCCCCGGAGCCGCAGGCCCTGCTGGAAAGTCGGAATGCTGTTTTCAGGAGAGAAGTCCTGGGAAGCCGGGCAGACAAGACAATAGCCTGCAGCGACCCTGCAATGTCTTTGCCGGCACTTCTTTACTTTGCATTGTTTTCCAGAAATACCCACGTATTCGCCTGGAGAACTCCAGGATAGAAATCACAACATATTCCCCTCTGCGGTAGTAGGTGCTTAATAAACCCTATAGAACAAACACGGAGTGCAGCTTGAAATTTTGATGTTGCGATCAGAGCTGCTGTGGCTGGAACAGCTACCTATGTCATTGCTTCACAAGTATCGTTTTCAGGATTTACATTTAAACAGCATGATGGGGTGAGGCAGTGGAAGCCCAGAGATGTGAAGGGATTTTCCCAGGTCACACAGCTAGGATCCTTGTCCCTGTCTGGCTTCACCTCTCTCCCTGCAGGCCTCCCCTGCAGCCCCTCCCCATCCTACTGCACACGGGAGCTCTGCTGCTGCTGCTGCTGCTGCTGCTAAGTTGCTTCAATCGTGTCCGACTCTGTGCGACCCCAGAGACGGCAGCCCACCAGGCTCCCCCGTCCCTGGGATTCTCCAGGCAAGAACACTGGAGTGGGTTGCCATTTCCTTCTCCAATGCATGAGAGTGAAAAGTGAAAGTGAAGTTGCTCAGTCGTGTCCGACTCTTAGCGACCCCATGGACTGCAGCCTACCAGGCTCCTCTGTCCATGGGATTTTCCAGGCAAGAGTACTGGAGTGGGGTGCCTTCTCTAGAGGCCTGCAAATATCAGGCTCCTTCCCTTTGGTATGGTCTCTTTCCTCACCCACTTTCCTAAGTGTATGGAATAAACCCCAGTTGGCACTTAGGCTGTTCAGTTCAGTTCAGCTCAGTCGCTCAGTCGTGTCCGACTCTTTGCGACCCCATGAATCGCAGCACGCCAGGCCTCCCTGTCCATCACCATCTCCCGGAGTTCACTCAGACTCACGTCCATCGAGTCCGTGATGCCATCCAGTCATCTCATCCTCTGTCGTCCCCTTCTCCTCCTGCCCCCAATCCCTCCCAGCATCAGAGTCTTTTCCAATGACTCAACTCTTCACATGAGGTGGCCAAAGTACTGGAGTTTCAGCTTTAGCATCATTCCTTCCAAAGAAATCTCAGGGCTGATCTCCTTCAGAATGGACTGGTTGGATCTCCTTGCAGTCCAAGGGACCCTCAAGAGTCTTCTCCAGCACCACAGTTCAAAAGCATCAATTCTTTGGCACTCAGCTTTCTTCAAAGTCCAACTCTCACATCCATACATGACTACTGGAAAAACCATAGCCTTGACTAGATGGACCTTAGTCGGCAAAGTAATGTCTCTGCTTTTGAATATGCTATCTAGGTTGGTCATAACTTTTCTTCCAAGGAGTAAGGGTCTTTTAATTTCATGGCTGCAATCACCATCTGCAGTGATTTTGGAGCCTCCCCAAAATAAAGTCTGACACTGTTTCCACTGTTTCCCCATCTATTTCTCATGAAGTGATGGGACCGGATGCCATGATCTTCATTTTCTGAATGTTGAGCTTTAAGCCAACTTTTTCGCTCTCCTCTTTCACTTTCATCAAGAAGCTTTTTAGCTCCTCCTCACTTTCTGCCATAAGGGTGGTGTCATCTGCTTATCTGAGGTTATTGATATTTCTCCTGGCAATCTTGATTCCAGCTTGTGTTTCTTCCAGTCCAGTGTTTCTCATGATGTACTTTGCATATAAGTTAAATAAGCAGGGTGACAATATACAGCCTTGATGGACTCCTTTTCCCTATTTGGATAGGCTTGTTCTGGGGAAAAGGGACAGAGTCTGTGCCCTCTCCTCTGTCGTGTACCAACCCCCACCCCACCCCCAGTGCTACAAAGAGGACTTGGTTTCCTTGCTGTCAAGATCTTCACACTTGCTATTCTCTTTGCCTGGAACACTCTTCCTGCAAGTCTCTCAGCTTCTCTGAGAGGCCTTCCTTAAGTAGCTCCCACCATAAATATCACTGTTACAGCACTATACTCACAATCCATAATATTCCTATGTATTCACTAGCTTAATATTGTCTCATCCCACGAAAGTGGTAAGGTCCAGGGCAGTCAGGCACCTTGTCCATCTTGTTCTGGTATGTAGGAGCCCCCCCTCACCCCACCCCCACCCCCCGCTCCCCCACTCCCCCACCTCCATCCCCCCACCGCCTCCCCCCACCCCCCCACCCCCCTGCCCAGGGCCTAGAACAGTCTCCAGCACATAGCAGGTGTTCAGGAAATACTTGGACAATTAAAAGAGGATGGCCTCACAGAGTTCCAGTTTGATTTCTGAGTTCATCAAGCCCTTCTCTCATGGGTCTGCCTTCTGGGCTGGGACCTCTGCTTGGTGATCTGACTTGTCTGATCATGCAAGGAAGCAGGGAGGCAGGTACCAGCCCAGTGCCCACCAGCCTGCCAGCCCAGTGCCCACCAGCCTATGAGCTGACTTGTTGGAATACCAACCAGGTAGGAGGCTTTTTTTTTTTTTTTACAAACAGTGCTGACCCACATGCTGAGAGAGGCCTTGTGTACTGACTTGCGGGAGAAGTGCCCCAGTGGGTCCCTGAGAGGTCACTGGGTGTCCCTCCCTGGGTTACACAAGGCTCATGTAGCCTGGGAGGTGGCCTCTGATGGGTTTGGTGGTGGCCACACACTGGCTGCCCTCCACGTGGTCTCCACAGCAGAAGGGGGTGGGGTGGGGTTGGGTGCTTGGCACCCACATGTCCAGCATCCATCCTGGCTCCGGGGGCTCTCAAAGGGAGAGAAAAGGCACTGGATCTCTCATTACTTACTCCTCAGCCCCCACCTGTGTCCCCACTCCTACCACCGCTGCTTTTCTTGGGCCCTCCCAGACTTTCCTTCAGCTGTCACCATTTTGTCATCTCCTTTTTTTAGGAATAGCAGACTCTCTCCTCCATCCCTCTCTGCCATCTAGACTGGAGGAAAGAAATGACCGGGCAACTCTTCTAGACACTGGATCAGACCTGAAAACTCCTGAGAGGTGGGCCAGTCCCTGGCCTTTCCCCAGAGAAGTAGATCCAGAGCGTTTACATCAGACCAAGTAGAAAGGGGGAGAGGCCAGGAGAAAGGGGAGAGGTTGGCAGTGTTTTAGGAAGTCCCTCGAAGCCACTGCCTACCACTCTCTAGTTTCATCTCTGGTGTCTTGAGCTCTAGCTCACTGGCCTCATGGCTCTGCCCTCCATCAGATAGGCCTCTTCCTGACACCCCAGGCTCACTGCTTCTCATCACTCAGCTCTTAGCTCACACTCCACTCAAGTGTGCATCAGATGACGGGAAGGCTGTTGAGCCCACATCACTGATGCCCCCAAGAGGTCCTGATCCAGCAGGTCTTGGGGAGTGGGTGCAGGAATTTGCATTGGTAGCTTAGTTGGTGAAGAATTTGCCTGCAATGCAGGAGACCTCAGTTCAACATCTCGGTCAGGAAGTTCCCCTCGAGAAGGGATAGGCTACCTGTCCAGTATTCTTGGGCCTTCCTTGTGGCTCAGATGGTAAAGAATCTTCCTGCAATGCAGGAGACCTGGGTTCGATCCCTTGGTTGGAAAGATCCCCTGGAGGCAAGCATGGCAACCCACTCCAGTATTCTAGTTTGGAGAATCCCCATGGACAGAGGAGCCTGGCAGGCGACAGTCCATGGGTCACAGAGAGCCAGACACGACTGAGCAACTAAGCACAGCACACTGCAAATTCTCAGGGATGTAGAAGCTCCTGGTCCAGATGGCCTTTGACTCAGTGAGGCCTGCTCTGACCCCGCCTGTTAAAGTCGCCTGATGCCTGCCTCCCTGACTTTCTCCATGACAACCCTCTGCTGAGCTTTCTTTTTTTTCCACAGCAGTTATCTGTAATTTTCTTTGGGTTTTTGTTTGTTTGCTTGTTGTGTCTCTCCACTGTAGTCGCAGGCAAAACTCCAAACAGTCAGGGGTGTGCTGTCTGCCATCTCCTGAGAACTTGTAGCACTGAGAACAGTATTGGGCACATAGTAGGAGCTTGAGCAATCCATGTGGATAAATGAGCAGTGAGCTTTCTGAGCTGTCAAGGGCTCCCCTCATCCTTTGGAGAAATGTCTCAGGAAATCTGCCTGAATTCAAAACGACTGTGGAGTGGTTTTGGTGAGAAAAATTCTAGAGTTGAATGAATGCTCCTTGCCCTCGGGCACATGCCCCACTAATGAGCCAAAAGAGGCTGTTTTTGAGCAGCCAAATGTTGCTTTTTCCACCAGCCAGTCTATAATTGTGCTTCTGACACCTCCTTAGACAACACGGAAGATGTAGGCCAAATTATTATTACTGTTGTTGTTGTTATCTAATATTTATTATACACATTGTGTAGGATGAGCCACTTCATTCCTGATTTCTAATCAGTTTCCTGTTCCCTGAAGAAAGTCTTGTGAGCAGCCTGTAAAAACCCACGGTGAGCTGGAGCCTTCCAGCATAACTGTTGGGAGGCTGAGATTCAAGGTGGTTTCCAGGCCCCAGTTGAGCAGTGGAGAGCCCTTGAAGGCCTGGGAATGGTGTGGAGGCTGAGAGCACCCATGGAACGTTTTAAAAGCTCTCATCAAATGTTAAAGTGTGGAAGGATTGAACTTTAAGAGCATTTCCTAAGTAAGTGATTTCCAACTCTCCCTGTTTTACAAGTGCCTCTGCTCTAATGTCTTCTTTAAAACCCAGCAGCAAATCCCTCTTTAAAACCTCCCAGCAGTCAATCCTAAAAGAAATCAACCCTAAATTTTCATTGGAATGATGCCGAAGCTGAAGCTCCAATACTTTGGCCACCTGACGTTGGAAAAGACCCTGATGCTGGGAAAGATCGAAGGCAGGAGGGGAAGGGGATAACAGAGGATGAGATGGTTGGATGGCATCACTGACTCAGTGGCTATAAGTTTGAGCAAGCTCTGAGAGATAGTGAAGGACAGGGAAGCCTGATGTGCTGCAGTCCATGGGGTTGCAAAGAGTCAGACACGACCGAGCGACTGAACAACAGCAAAAACAAGTCCCCCTCTACAGCCCTGTTGACAGAGGTGGGACCACAAACCATGCTGGAAGCCAGGGCACCCATGTGTGCTTTCCAGCTGGGAGTGGTGGGGTTGGGGTGGGGTGGTGTGAGGGTTCAGAGCAGAAACCTGCAGCCCAGCAGGGTGCCCCACCCTCTCAGCCTGCAGACAGCCACCACTCCCCACCCTCACCCAGGAGAGATGGGGAGTGGCCTGGGGTCTGGGGAGCTTTGGCAGGAAAGACACATTTGCTGCCTAATAGGCACTGGTTGGGTGGTAATGAGCATTCTTGTTAATTTGGAGGAAGGGTTTAGCACCAGGAGGAGCCTGGGAAAACATCTTCTGAATAGGGAGAGCAGGCAGACCCCCCCCCGCCCCCAGGCAGATGCTCTGGGAACCCTTCTCCAGCAAGGGCTTTTGGATCTGTCTACACAGGGAGGAACCCTCTGCACAGGGAGGGAGTGAGAACTTTGGTTGCTGCCTCCTTTGGAAGGAAGGCGGGGAGGCAGATACCAGCCCAGTGTCAAGAGCTAAAAAAGGGAGGGAAGCACAAAGCACTGGGTATCCAACCCCCTCAACAGCAGGTGGGCTTGAGGCCCGCCTGGCATGGCTGACCCAATAACTCAGTCTGTGGGTCAGGCCCAGCCACCTAACCAGCGGGACACTCACCTCCGGGCCTCACCATCTCCCTCGGCTGCAGGGACTGAAAGGGACAACAGGCAGGCAATGCTGCTTGTATCTGTTCATCCATTCAGGTATGTATGGAGCACCTACTATGTGCCAGGTGTCACTTGGGCGCTGGTGGACACATCGGCTGTGGTCCCTGCTCAGGTTTCAGTACGGAAGGAGGAAGACAACAGCAGGCAAGCAAATGCGTGATAGCATCAGGTACCCGCAGTCTAGAATATAAAACAGAGAGAGAGAGATGATGGAGAACGCCTCGGGCTGCAGAAGTAGGTGATACTTCAGCTGTGACCTGAGAGATAGAATCTGAGGAAAGAGCAAGCCCTAGAGGGAATGGCAGGGACAAAGGCCCCCAAGGTGGGTGCGACCCAGTGTAGAACATTGGTTGGGGAGGGGAGGGATGGAAAGAAGAGAAATGACTGAAGCTGGGAGGGAGCAACGGTGTGAGGGAAAGGATACTGCTGCCCTGGAAAGGAGTGTGGGTTTCATTCCAAGTGTGCAGGGTGGTCACCAGAGAGCTTCAAATGGAGAGTTCTGGGTTCTGATTTACATTATTAAAAAAACCTCCCAGGATGCTTTTGGGAATGGAGAGAATGGGTAGGAAGTGACCAAAAACTCTGGAGGCTATTATGAGAGGGGACGGGGCTGAACGGGGGAGGGAGTTGCCTTGGACGGATCTGGGATCGAGGTGGAGCCAGCAGCATCTGCTGAGGGATTGCGTGTGGGAGGGGGTTATGGAGAAGGGTGGATATGGAATCAGATCCGGTCCCGGGGCCAGGAGATACATGGGAGGGAAGGCAGGGAGCTCTGTTGGACTCCTGATTCAGGGGAGGGGCCCTTTTAACACGCTGACCCCCAAGTGATGCTGATGTAGCTCTGGGCTCTCAAATGCCAACTCCAGAGGCTGAATTCTGTGTGTATAAAAAACATAGCCTGGTGGGGGTGAGAGTCGGTTGGTTAGTAAGAGATCAGGATACAAAAGCTTAAAGAGAAAATCATTCGTCAGTTCACTTTCACTCATTACTGCACTCTCCCCCTGAAGCCATGGACCCCTGAGTCCCCTCCCTCAGCAAGAATAGGGGTGCCCTTTCTGAGGAGCCCTTTTCTCCCCAAAGAGGTAGTAGGAATCTTTGCTTCCCAGGTGGCGCTAGTGATAAAGAACCCGCCTGCCAATGCAGGAGACATAGAGATACCGGTTCAGTCTCTGGGTCAGGAAGATCCCCTGGAGGAAGGGATGGCAACCCACTCCAGTATTCTTGCCTGGAGAATCCCATGGACAGAGGAGCTTGGCAGGCTGCAGTCCATAGGATTGCACAGAGTCAGACCCGCTGCACAGCAGCAGTCTTTGCGGGGTCTGCTGCCCAAGTGTGAATGGGAGGCATGGGCAGGCAAGAGGCCAACACCTCCAAACCATCAGTGATTCCAGGAGTCCTGTGCAAAAAAGGATTCTTAGGAATCAAGGTGAGCTTCAAGACAGCAGCCTGTACTCTCAAGGGTTCATTTTCTCACATAAAATAGCCTGGAGTTTGGCACTGTCGGTAATTTGAGGTCTTTTACTGGGGGCCAGTCAGATTTCTTAGAGAAACCTTTCCAGTCTCCTGCCTGGAGGAGGAGATTTCTTAGAGAAACCCTTCCAGTCTCCTGCCTGGAGGAGGTGTCTGGCTTCATGGCTTCTGGAGCTGAATAAGGAAGAGGAGCTGGGTGGAGGTGGCAGCATTCTGTATCCTGTTTACAGTATAGTATCTAAGCTCTTAGCTGTGCCTTGCTTCCTTGAGGCCAGAGAATAAGCCTGGGCTTTTGCTGGGGAGACGAGGGGTGGTTACCCAACAGCTTGGACTGAGCTGAGGATCCACATTCCCACAAATATGCAAAAGGTTTTGCTTTGCTCACTCTTGTTTTAACTCTCACTCTGTTGGGTCACAGAAAAAGCAAGAGAATTTTTAAAAATCTGCTTCATTGACTATGCGAAAGGCTTTGATTGAGTGGATCACAACGAACTGGGGGAAAATTCTTAGAGCTGGTAACACCAGACCACCTTGCTTGTCTCCTGAGAAACCTATATGTAGGTTAAAAATCAACAGTCAGAACTAGACATGGAACAACTGACTGGTTCAAAATTGGGAAAGGAGTATGTCAAGGCTGTATATTGTCACCCTGCTTATTTAACTTATATGCAGAGTACATCATGAGAAATGCTGGGCTGGATGAATCACAAGTAGGCATCAAGATTGCTAGGAGAAATAGCAATAATCTCAGATAAGCAGAAGATACCACCCTAATGGCAGAAAATGAAGAGGAACTAAAGAGCCTCTTGGTGAAGGTGAAAGAGGAGAGTGAAAAAGCTGGCTTAAAACTCAGTATTCAAAAAACTAAGATACGACACTTAGTCCCATCACTTCATGGCAAATAGATGGGGAAAAAGTGGAAACAGTGGCAGATTTTATTTTCTTTGGCTCCAAAATCACTGTAGACAGTGACAGACTGCAGTCACGAAATTAAGAGACCCTTGCTCCTTGGAAGAAAAGCTGTGACAAACCAAGACTGTATTAAAAAGCAAAGACGTACTTTGCTGACAAAGGTCCTTATAGTCAAAGCTATGGTTTTTCCAGTAGTCATGTATGGATGTGAGAGTTGGACCATAAAGAAGGCTGAGTACCGAAGAACTGATGCTTTTGAACTGTGGTGTTGGAGAAGACTCTTGAGAGTCCCTTGGACTGCAAGGAGATCAAAGCAGTCAGTCCTAAATGAAATTGACCCTGAATATTCATTGGTAGCTCAGAGGTTAAAGCGTCTGCCTGCAATGTGGGAGACCTGGGTTCGATCCCTGTGTTAGAAAGATCCCCTGGAGAAGGAAATGAAAACCCACTCCAGTATTCCTGCCTGGAGAACCCTGGTGGGCTACAGTCCACAGAGTCACTAAGAGTCAGACACGACTGAGTGACTTCACTTTCACTTTCACTTTATTCATTGGAAGGACTGATGCTGAAGCTGAGGCTCCAATACTTTGGCCACCTGATGCAAACATCCAGCTCACTGGAAAAGACCTTGATTCTGGGAAAGATCAAGGGCAGGAGGAGAAGAGGATGAGAGAGGATGAGATGGTTGGATGGCATCATTGACTGAATGGATATGAGTCTGAGCCAACTCTGGGAGATGGTGAATGACAGGGAAGCCTGGCGAGCTGCAGTCCGTGGGGTTGCAAAGAGTCAGACAGGACTGATTGACCAAAAAAACAACAGCAACATCCCCTCTCCTGGGGCTGCATGCTCCTGAGGCTTTGATGGCTCTGGGATGAGAACAGATCTGAATGTCCTCTAGAGAATCCAACAGCCTGGTGTTCTGTCTACCTGGGACCTCGAGGTCAGGATTATTCCTTCCTGTTTCCAGCTTCCAAAATCTTATTGCATCATCTCCCCTGCTATCCTTCCTATGAAGTTGTCTTTTAATGGGGGCTGGAAAGGAGCATGGTTAGTGTGAGTGTTCAGTCTTTCATCTTGTCCCTTCGTCTTACAAATGAGGGGATTTGGGTGAGAGTTCAAGGCTTCCTAGCTGCAGGTCTGAGCGTCGTCCTGTGTTGATGGAGATTCTCACTTTATGAGGTTAACCTTGCATCGTAGAAACTGAAAAATGTCAGACACACACTTTCCTGTTGTCTCTGGCAGGTAAGTAGGCTATGAGTCTATGCCCCCAAACCTACCAGTAAGATGCTTCTCACTGGACACCTGGGTCAGGAGGTAAGAGCCAAGAAGCAAGATCAGGGGAGAAACTTCTGGATGAGGGAGCAGCAGGGGCCGTGCCGTGTCCCTACCAGCTGTGGTGGCCATGGTCAGGGTGCTGGCAACAGTGTCATCACTGGCCAGATTCTTGGCAGGATTTCAGGCACGATCAGCAAAGAAGCAGAGTGATGCACACGGCCGGCCGGTTATTGGTAGGCTTGGGGTCAGGGCAGAAGTGTCTAATGTGACACCCCGTCCTCCCCATGCCGTCAGGTCCTACTCAGCCCGTTGAAGCTGTATCTGGAACCTCCTCAAAATGGGCTTTCCCCACCTGCAAACTTTTTATAGCCTTGGTATGGCTCTGCTCCTCCGACCTCTTCTCCCCTTCCCAATCCTTGACCCTTGACCTCCTTTCTCTTATCCAAACGCAGGCCCCACTCTGTGGCTGTCAGCAATCTTCTCAGCCAAATTCACACTGTCTGACTGCATATCTTCATCTGCTCTGCTCATGTTTGCCCTCAGCCAAGTCCTTGCTCCCTGACACCTATAGAGCATTGCTCCAGCTCTGGGCATCATTACTTAAATATTAAAAAAACCCAAACCATTTACTAGTTCATGTGTTTATAATTTGTTCTTCCCACTAGAAAGAAGAGCTCATCCCTTCACTGCAGAGTTCAGGGCCAAGGCAACGTGCAAAATGTTCAATAAATATTTCCCTACTTCCCCACTCTATTGAGGAAATAAAGTACTTATGAACTCATATATGATTTACAGACACGAATGTTGGGAGCGAAAATTATTCTCCCTTATCTGAGCTTCGTTTTCTACTAGCTTTTATTGTAAAAACAATATAACATGAAAGAGACTTTGGGAAAAAAAGAGGGAGAAAAATCACCCACAGTTCTCCTTGGTGTAACTGTTTTTGTTTTTTGCAACTGCATTGCCTTCAAGCCTTTTCCTTTAAGTGTCCCCATGTTTACATAGCTCCAATCCTAATGCTCACTGCCCTTAAAATTCCAACTCAAAGGCCACATCCCAGGGCAGCTTCCTTGGACCCCAAGAAACTCCCTCCCACTGTGTTGCTGCATTTCTCACCCCCTGAGTGTCGTGACTTGTTTTCACATCATCGCCAGGGACCAAACTTTCTGGGGCAGGAGTTGCATCCCCTGAGTCTCTGTGGCCCAAGCACAGGGCAGGGCGCATGCCAGATGCTTTTCCTGGTCTCAGTTTTGCATTCTGTGCTGTCACTGTGCATTGGAACAGACGCCTTGTCCCCTGTCGCTCAGTAGTTTTCATAACGATCATTTTTAACAGCTCCAGAATATTTCATCAAGTGGATGTTTCATAATTTAGTTAACCAGTCCCCTACTGGGGAACATTTGGGTTGTTTCCATTTCTTTTTCTATCACAAATAATGCCGCAACCACTGTTCTTGTGCAATATAGTTTACTTCTTCTTTTGAGAAAATTTACAGACTCCTTGGATCAAGCAGATCGCCAGCTTACTAAGCCCATTTCAGCCTGGCAATAACTAACTCACCTGGTCCCATCTTGTGACGGGGACCCAGGTGCCTTCATAGTCTTGTCTTCCTTCAGCTTAAACACTCCCTATGATCCTATGAACCTGTCTTCCTTGCTTTGCTGAGAGATCATGGATTGAGTTGCCCTTCTTTTCAAATGTTTATCAAACTACTGCTTATCTTAGCTCTCTGGAGCCTTGTACAAAACCTGGTATGCCTTAGGTTTTTTTTTTTTTTTGGTCCTCCATCCCTCTTTCAGTGTATTTTCAGTGGTACTGATGCTGTTTTTGGTCCCAAGGATTGGCCTGGGCTTCAGGCCTGACCAATCAAAGCACTGTATCTCTGCTTTCACTGACTGGCCCAGGGAGTCTCATGACTTAGAGCCAATGAACTGCAACCCTGGGAATTTGGGGAGAGAAGCCCTTTTCTCTGGCTGAGCTTGGCACTTCTGTAAGATGCGTTGATGATGTCATATCGTTGATACAGTGTAGACCGTGAGGTGATATTGATAGGGGCACACTGGAGCTGCCTGCAGCCATTTTACCATTGTACAAGGAAGACTCACCTACATAAGGAGAGTAAACCTAAGAGAAGCAGAGGGAGCATTTCTCTTTTTAAAATTGTTTTAATGTAAATTTATTTATTTTAAGTGGAGGCTAATTACTTTACAATATTGTGTTGGTTTTGCCATGAAAGTAAAAGTGAAAGTGAAGTTGCTTAGTCGTGTCCGACTCTTTTCAACCACATAGACTATAGCCTATCAGGCTCCTCTGTGCATGGGATTTTCCAGGCAATAGTACTGGAGTGGATTGCCATTTCCTTCTCCAGGGGATCTTCCCGACCCAAGGATCAAACCCGGGTCTCCCACATTGTAGACAGACGCTTTTGAATCTGCCACGGGTGTACACGTGCTCCCCATCCTGAACCCCCTCCCACCTCCCTACCCGAGAATCCTATATCATGCATCAAACCTGGACTGGCGATTCATTTCACATGATATTAGACATGTTTCAGTGTCATTCAGAGGGAGCGTTTCTTTACTCATTCCTTCTACATCTATTTGTTAAGCCTCACTGTATGCCAGGCCTGGTCCTGGCTCTAGGGAAAGAACCGTGGACAAGACAAGGTCCCTATTCTCATGGACCTCGTGTGTGTTTTAGTGGGAGCAGCAATCTCTACAACAAATAAGCATATAAGTAAGCAGGTGAATAAATAGGATAATTCTGGAAATGGCAAGTGCTTCAAAGGGTGAGAGTGAGTGGCTGAAGAAGGATAGCTGCTTTTACTGGCCTGCAGGGGGTTTCGCTGAGGAGCTGACACTGGAGCAGGGACCTGAATGATGTAAGGAGATTGCATTCCAGGTGGAAGTGGCCACCTGAAGGCCCTGCAAAAGGTGGGACAGGGCATAGGGCACAAGCACTCTGTTTTTTTAAAAAATCTTTTTGTAATTGTGGCAAAATACACATAAAGTACCTGGAGAAAGGCATGGCAACCCACTCCAGTATTCTTGCCTGGAGAATCCCCATGGACAGAAGAGCCTGGCAGGGTAGAGTCCATTCGGTGGCAAAGAGTTGGACACAACTGAACAACTTAGCACACACACATTCACATATAACATAAAATTGGCCACCTTAACCATTTAAATGTGCACAGTTGCATTTACCACCTTAACCATTTAAATGTGCATTTAAATGTGCATGAGTTAGAAGACATTTTTGAACCTCTGGATTCAGCAGTAACTGAAGTCATTACATCATTACTCTCTGACTTTTCAGTCGTGGAGCCAATAGTTGCCCCATCTAGACCAAATGTGAGCTGATTCTCTGCCACTGGCTCCCAGAGACCTAGTACAACCAGTGTTGTTGAGTGAGCAAATACATAAGCAAATGAATAGAAGCCAGAAGTCTTCAGAAACATACGTTACCCCTAGCAACCCATCAGCAGCCCTGGTCTCTGGCAGCTTCGTCTGTGCCAGGTATTATCATCAACAACTTTCAAGTCTAGGATATGAGACCCAGGGAGGGAACAACGAATTCCGTGAGAGAGAGAACTGGGATCAGCCTTGCCTCTCTTCCTGAAGTTCTCAGCACTCATCCACGCACAGCTGGGCTGAGGCCTGCTTTGTTCTCTGCTCTGATGGCAGGTTGTGACATTTCCACCTGGAGGTGTCTTGCTTATTGCTCTTGGGACGTTTTTATTTTTTTATTTAAAGAGAATTTCCATGGCAGTCTGTGCCACCAAGGGCCGTCGGGAGCCCCTGGCAATATGATTCCGTCTGAAGAACAAAGAGGCAAATTTGCTGAAGATCAAATGCAAAAGCATCGTGAGAGGAGAGGGCTGGGAGTTACAGATGAAAACGGTGCCGGTTCCAGCCCAGATCTGAGAGCTGTGAATAATGGAGGATCCACACACAGCCTGGGGTGCGTGGCTGTTGGAGGTGTGAGAGGAGACGGGGATCCCCCCAACCTGGCCGAAGACATTTTGCTAGGAAGAAGTCAGGCCAGGCACAACCCTCCAGGTAGGGTCAGCACAAGTGAAAAGCAGAGAGAAGGACAATGGAGTCCAGGGGCAGGAGAGCTGAAGCACCTGCAGTTACAGGGATAGAGCGTCGCTACCTGGCAGCCTGTGTGTGATGGGAGCTCAGGCACAGGAAAGCACAGCCCCACGTTCCCCGAGGGGGGCCTGTTATTCCTAGGGACTTAGGGGATGTGTGGAGGACAGAGAACTCTTGATCCTACGAGTAGATGCGCCTCTTCTGTCAGATTCCGGAAGGCACCTGCCACCTCCTCTGGGGGTGTGCCCTCTGTGGCCCTCCTCCTGAGTCTGCCTGTCTGGGGACCTACTCTGTGCTCCATCACCCTCTGCTTATTCCCGGTGATGCTTCAGGCCAAGCTCAGTGCCTCTCTCTATGCATACTGTGTGCTAAGTCGCTTCACTGTGTGTCCACCTCTTTGCAACCCTATAGACTGTAGGCTCATCTGTCCATGCGATTCTCCAGGCAGGAATACTGGAGTGGGTTGCCATGCCCTCTTCCAGGGGATCTTCCCCACCTGGGGATTGAACCGGCATCTCCTATGTATCCTGCATTGGCAGGCGGGTTCTTTACCACTAGCACTGCCTGGAAACCCCCTCTCTCTAAGCAGTCTTACCCTACTCTCAAGCCCAATCCTGAGACTCAGTCCACCCTCCTCAAGGTCCTTCCAGCCTCCCCATCACACCACCTGGCCCAGGCCCTCTTCCCCCACTCTCCCCTCTCCTGGAGCTTGCAGACCTCTGCGTTGGCCTCAGATACTTCCCTCTGTGCAGCTCTGACACATCTTGTCCCTTGGTCTTGCCCCATGCAGCACTGTGCCTCTGGGGACATGGTCTGTCCTTCTGTGAATACACGCTCATCATTCTTTTCGGCCACCCTGTACCAGAACTCTCTTTCTGACTATAGAGTGATCTTCCCTTCATCTAAGCTGAGATGCCAGACATTCACCCTCTAGGCCTCCTGTAACGGGAAGATTGCCCATCAGTCAAATGCACTCCAGCTAGCTGGGGTCACAAAGCATCAGGGACCACCCAGCATCCCAGAATCTGTCTGTGAAGGGGAAGTGGCAGCGCTGGCTGCAGGAGCAGCCTCATCGGGCTTTCAGAGACAGCAGGGACAGGACTCAGGGCCCAGCTGGGCAGGTTGTGAGGTCAAAGACAAGGGCAAGGGCAGTGGTGTCCCTGTGACTTCTTCCTGAATGACCAGCTTCTTAGCATGATGCTGGGGCCTCCTCAAAGATCTCTGGAGTCCAAATATCCTTTAATAAGGACGCTTTCTGTTTACATCAGCCTATGTTGCTATTACCTTGAATCACACTCCGTTTGTATTAAGAGACCCTGACTTGCCCATCACTTTTTCAATTTCTAGTTTTTTTTTTTTCTTCTAGTATCCCTTAAAAATACATACTTATTGGGACTTCTCTGGCAGTTCTGTGGTTAAGACTCAGAGCTTCCACTGCAGGGGATGTGTGGATTTGGTCCCTTGTTAGGGAAGAAAGACCCTACATGCTGCAAAGTGCAGCCAAAAAAAAGTAGACTAAAGAAACTATTAAAAATACAAACTAATTAAGTTTAAAAAATAAATCAATGTAAAACAAGATATTAAGTAAATGAAAAGGTCTTTCAAATTAAGACTTAGAAATCCATAAGCCACAAAAGTTTTGATGATATCATAATTACAATCCTGAATATGCATTGGAGGGACTGATGCTGAGGCTGAAGGTCCAATACTTTGGTCACCTGATTTGAAGAACTGACTCATTAGAAAACACCCTGATACTGGGAAAGATTGAAGGCAGGAGGAGAAGGGGACAGTAGAGGACGAGATGGTTGGATGGCATCACTGACTCACTGGACAAGTTTGAGCAAACTCTGGGAGATGGTGAAGGACAGGGAAGCCTGGCATGCTGCAGTCCATGGGGTCGCAGAGCCAAACATGGCTGAGCAACTGAACAACAATGAATAATAATATAATTACAAATGCTTATATCCTTTGACCCACCAATCCTACTTTTGGGAATTTATCCTACTCCTATCCTATTCAATTAATATAGCCTAGAGATTAGAGATCTTTCCTAATTAGAACATCTTCCTCATCTTCCCCCACCTCCTTTAAATTTTTTTTTTACAGAAGAGTGTTCCATTGTAGACAAGCTGTAGCTCATTGAGCCTAACCCCTTTTGATGGACGCTGAGTTGCTTTCTGTCTTTGGCTGCTATAGTGCAGTGAACACCCTTATACATATGCTGTCTCATGTGTATAAAGTGGAACATCTGTGCAATGTATCAAGTGAGAAAACAAAAAGCAGAACAGTCTATAGGATGTGTTATGTTTTGCACAAGAAAGAGGGAAAATAAGAATATATCTTCATATGGGTTATGTTTCCATGAAGATACTCTGAAAGGATAGAAAAATGCTAATAGTAAACATACTGTCTTTTGTGGTTGGTGGAGGAGGTGGGGAACTGGGTAGCAGGGCCAGAGGTGGGAGAGAGACTTCCCTCCACCTTTAGCGTGGCTTTGTGTTTGGAACCCGGGGGAATGTATTACCTGCTTGTTTGTTTGTTTAACCAAAAAACATAAATGAGTGTGGAAGTGGTACACAGACATTACCTAAATCCTGAAGATGGCCATTGGTGGTTGAATTTGGGAACTGCTCCATACTGTAGCTTTGGGGCATCTCCATACCCAGACTACTCCTCCACCCACAGGAGTCAACAGGGAGCAGAGGAGAAAAGAGAGGCGGCACCTACAGAGGCAGACCCCTGCCCCACTGTGTGCACGTGACTGCCTGCAGCTCGCACAACAGCCCAGAGCATCCTGTTTCTGGTTAACTTGTTTTGGGGGTTGATAAGGGAACCTCTTCCTGAAACTGGACACCATCAGTGCCTCCGTCCCCAGGAGAGAAGACTCCAGAGGGGCCTGCTGGGTGAGGTCTGTCTGCTGACAGGCCATGTTGGCCAGTTCCCATACTCACGTAGGTGTCACTCGTTCCCCCAGTGCAGCTTTACGAGCTGACCTGCGCGTGAGAACCCAGCGGGGCAGCCACACCTTGTCCCCGGATCCCAGGCCTTTGCAGAAGCTGAGCTGGATACACACCTTCAGGTCTCCCCTCTGCAGCGCGAATGGTGGCTTGGCTTTGGGGAGACAGCCAGAGCAGGCTGCGAAGGGAGGGCCCTGTGCCCAGTTTGTCTCCAACAGCCTTTGTTTGAGAATAAACACCCCATCCCCACCCCACCTGAAAGCCGCAGCCTCTGCTGGGAAGAAAAACCGTATACAATCTCTGCTTTAGATGTACAAAAAGTCTGAAATTGCTTGGAGACTAAGCGGGAGGGAGCCTGGATGAGGCTGGGGGATCTGGGCGGGTAATTGTGGGTCATCTATCTGCCTCTGTCAGCACGCGCCCGCTCAGCAAGCATTTGCAGAAAGGACTCTGTGAATTTGCTTTCCCCCTCATCTTGCATTACTTACTCTTTTCTCAGCAGCTGTAAAACCTTTTTCCTAAAACTGCCCTCAGGCATAATGAACAGGAGACATTCAGAGCTGGGAAGAAAGACAGCCCCGAAATGACGCACCCGGCCTTTCTCAGGGTCCCTGAGAGGGTTACCCACAGGCTGCAGTGTGCTCTGAGGGGGAGTTGGAGGGCTTCCACTGGGACCCAGGGCAGTCAAGAAGGACACCCACAGCAGAGAGGAGGGTCCCCCACCACTCAGAGCAATGGCCTCAGAAGAGAGGTCTGAGCCTCTTCCAAATGGACATTAGGGCTTAGAACCCATCAGAACCCATTCAGCCCCATGGGGGGAACTCCTCAGGGAAGCGCCCCAGCACCCTTGGAGTTGGGGTCCACCTGGTCTGAAGCGAGCCCACTCCCTGAAATGAAGCAAGGGCTTGGGGACAGGAGGCTGGGGTGGCGGGCAATGCCTTGCAGAGGATGGGACGTGGGGATGACCAGCCCAGCTCCTGGGGAGGCAGTAGCACCAGAGACCACTGGGCAGCCCCAAACATGGCTTATTAGAGCCAGGGCTTGGGGCCGGAGTAGGGGAAGGAAAAGGCTGATCCTGGCGGGAAGCGGGGACATGGAAGCCCTGTGGGGTGACAGTTCTGCCAGTCGCTCTGAGTGACTGGGGTCACCTGCAGAACTACTCCAGGGAGACTTTCACCCCGGAGCCCCTGGCTCCTCTGGTCTCAGCTCCTTACCTGCAGCATCACCATAATAAGGGGAGAGTGTGTGGCTCTCACCAAGTGTGCCAGTCAGGGCTTGAACACTATCCAGAGGGGCCATCTCTTCCCAGTCAGGCCTCCCACAGGGTCATGATGTGGGGCTGTGTATAAACACCCCTGTGAGTATAAAGGTACCCGTTCTAGAAGGAGATGGAGACTTTCAGAGTCAGAAGATTCCCTAGAGACCACCCCAAAGTGATGCCTGGGAGGTTAAGGGAGTCCTGGCTTGTTCCCCCCGAAACCACCACTGCTAAAGAGAGGGTACTGAGGTGTCCCCACCTCACCTCCACAGGCTGGATCCTTCTCTGTGCAAGACACTCCCATCCAGTTCTGGCCTCCTCTCTGCCGAGGAGGGCAGGATGGAATGGAGGGGGCGAACCCCAGACGTGGCCAGCCCACCCCAACCCTCCCTTCCTCAATGCGCCAGCCTCAGGTCTCCGTCAGGGCAGGGCTTCCTGGCCCGCTGGGTCTTTCCTCTCTCCTGTAATCATTCCCTAGGTGTCTGAATGCTTTTTCCTCTTGCCCTCCCCACAGGGCACCCCTGGCAGGGGTCTCGTCAGGATTCCCAAAGTGGGAGACATGCTCTCAGGGCCCAGGGACCTCATCTAAGCCATTTCCTAGCCTGTAAAATGGGCAACAGTCCATACGTGAGGGTGCCTGAGGGATCAGCATCTTCTCTGACAGGGAAGGAAGGAGGTCCCAGGAGGCGGTGGCCTGGACCTCAAGTTAACAAGCCTCAGGTTAAGCCTCTAGACAGGTGATACACAGATGGAGAGACACTCTGACAGGATGGGGAAGAAAAGACACTCCCCACTCAGCGCTCTTGTCATCTTTGAGTGCTCTTTCTCTCGCGCTCCCTGGGGATGAACTGTCAGCTCAGGATCTGTCCAGAGCCCTGCCTCTCCCCCCCTCCTCTAGGGCCCCCTCCCCCACCAAGCACTGGGTCTCAGCTGCTCCCTTCCCCCCACTGCTCTGCTCCAGGTTCCGTCCCCCTTTCAGGCAAGCTCCCACTTCCAGACCTCTGGCATTTCTGTTCTGTTTATCTGGAAGCTTCTCCCCACAGACCTCCCTGTGCCTCACTCCCTCTTTTCCTGGATCTCTGCTCCAAAGTCATCAAAGAAGCCTTCTTGAACCTCCCTCCCTTCCCCCAGGCATAGGAAAGCAGAGGTCCTCCTCCCAGTCTCAGTGCCCCCTGGGCCCTTGTCGCCACTTGACCCTTTATATGCTTTTTCTTTCTCTACCGCAGCTTGAATGTAGGTGGCTATGGAAACGGAACCTTTAGTTTTGTTCCCTGAAGTCTCCACAGCTCTTAGAACAGTACCTGACACATAGTAGGAGCTCTGCAAACATGTGCTGGATAAACGAGTATAAATGAAGGAATTATGAAAAGTAAGGGTTGAAAGTATCCCAGTTTCTGTAACCCTTTGGGAGCATTTCTTGCATTTTTAACATACAAGGACTCAGAAAAAAGTGTTTACTTGAAAAGAACATTTATTGAGACTTCTCTTTCTGCCCTCTGAAAGCCCCCCCGGGGATGAGGACGGCTGTGAGTGGGTAAGGCCAGGGCTCCCACTCACCCTCAAGAAGGGGAAAGACTGGGCTGTGGCGAGTCCCAGGGGCCAAGAATGTCCCCATTCCAGGGATGAGGGGGTGGAGGCCCCTTGAGCCACACAGAGGAGGTGGCTCCGTCTGCTTCCCTGGGGGTCACAGCTCTGTTTTATGTAAATCCCAGTCCTGAGGATCCCAACTCAGAACTAATTATTCACAGACCAGGAGGGTCATCCTCAGAAACAACAGCATTTGCAGGATGAGTAGGAGCCGCTAAGCCGACTGAAGGAAAGGTTATATGAGGGTGGTGCAGACGCAAATATATGGGCAGAGTGTATTGGGCAAATAATCTTCCTTATGGGACATCAGGGGTTCTAGTGCGAGAAGAGGGTGCAGACTGGCAACACCGGATTAAACAAAGTGAAACTTGACATACAGGACTTTCCAGAGTTTTTAATACACAGTGTCTACTGCGGCTTTCCAAGATAGGCTATGCTACTGCTGCTAAGTCACTTCAGTTGTGTCCGACTCTGTGCGACCCCATAGATGGCAGCCCACCAGGCTCCCCCCGTCCCTGGGACTCTCCAGGCAAGAACACTGGAGTCGGTTGCAATTTCCTTCTCCAATGCGTGAAAGTGAAGTTGCTCAGTCGGGTCCGACTCTTGGCAGTCCCATGGACTGCAGCCTACCAGGCTCCTCCATCCATGAGATTTTTCCAGGCAAGAGTACTGGAGTGGGGTGCCATTGCCTTCTCCAAGATAGGCTATAGCATGCCCCATTTGCTTCATGGCGCACCCAAGAAGACCCATCTAACTTACCCTCAGGAATTACTGACAAGAGCATAGGGACACTTTGCAGCTGGAGAGGAGTCTGAGGTAGGGGTGAGGCAGAAGGGGAAGGGATGCTGGAGTAAGTGAAGCTGAGGGCCATTTGTTAATTCTCTGAATGACTTGCAAAGGAGTTTGGACTCTATCCTACAGGAAACTGATGCTGATGTGCAATTTGCATTTAATTTGTATCCACTTATTGACTCTAAGACAAGGCATGCAACTGGAATGCTATAGGGACTTCACTAAAGAGATTGGCCTGGGGCCGGAGCAAACTGGAACACCTGTGTCCTTGCAAGGAGGGAAAGGCTGGTACAGTCTGCACATCCGGAGGGAGCACCAATCCCCAAAACTACCACATGAATGGTGCCTCCTGGAGCTGTGCATTGCACACCCTGAGCTCCTGCCCAGGACAGCCCTGAGAGGGGAATGCTCACTCAGCTCCAGTGGATTGCTGCCAGATGAAAAAGTGTAGTAGACTAGTGTTGACCAGTATCAGGACCAGTGAAACCAGTGTTCACAGAAGACTGTTCATCTCAGCCTCCTTGGATTGTGGATGGGCAACATGACTACATCCAGTCAACGACAAGTGGGCAAAAAGTCAGACATGGGTGGCATGCTGAGGCTGTGCCACATCCATGTACCCTCCTCCTGTCTCTTTGCCCCCTGAAGCAGCAAGTGACAAGGCCATGCTTCTCAGATGCCTATGGTGGTGCCTCTCTCAGCCTGGGTCCCTAACTGATTGCATGGGGCAAAGCCCCTGGAACACTTGTGCTGGACATTCCATGTGAGAAAGAAATAGACATCTGTGGTAAGCTTCTGAGACTTGAAGATGCTTGTTACTGCAGCAGAGCCCAGCCTTTCCTGACTGCAAAGAGCTAGAGTGAATGTTGTCCTGACTTCTGATTCAGAAGAGAAATATTCTGGTGTTAAACATTGCTGCTGGTGGTGCTAAGTCACTTCAGTTGTGTCTGACTCTGTGCGACCCCATAGACGGCAGCCCACCAGGCTCCCCCGTCCCTGGGATTCTCCAGGAAAGAACACTGGAGTGGATTGCCATTTCCTTCTCCAATGCATGAAAATGAAAAGTGAAAGTGAAGTTGCTCAGTCGTGTCCGACTCTTAGTGACCCCATGGACTGCAGCCTACCAGGCTCCTCTGACCTTGGGATTTTCCAGGCAAGAGTACTGGAGTGGGTTGCCATTGCCTTCTTCGTGTTAAATGTTGGGCATCTATTAAAAATAATACCCGATATAGCGTAGGCCAAGCAGAGTTTCTCCGCAGGTCAGGCATGCACTGGCCACTGATTTGCAACCCACAATCTCTGGCTATGCTATGGGGTCTTAGGGAACTGTGCATAAGACATGAGCTAACTCGTTGGTTGTTTTTTTTTTTTTTTTTTTTTTTTGCACTTTCCTGGGCAATCTCATATCCTTGTGGGTGTACTGGGGCAGAATGACTCTCGGGTCTGTGATTAACTTGAAGAGAATGTCTGGTTACATACAGAGAGGAAGAAGGCAATACTAGGGCTCTTTTAAAAGCTGCTGGAGAATAGCATTGGGCTGTTCGAATGGCTGTGACAGCAGCTATGAGACTCTGACTGAATCAGCCTGGAGTGAGGCAGGAAATGGTGTTTGATTGGTGTGTGACCTTGGGCAAGTCATCTCACCTCTCTGAGCCTCTGCTTCCTTGTGGAGCAGTTGGGGATTACGTGCAAACTCCTTCACAGGGATGTTGATGGGAGGAAGTAAGCGATGCGTACGGCACTCAGCTCACATGAAGGGCTCAGTAAACAACAACTCTGGTGGCTCTCATTCTCTTTCTGGCAAGCTAGCCAGTGGCACCAAGCTGTCCCTGCCGGAGGCTCCTCCTTGGGGGTGGGCAGGATTGGCCTTCCTGAGACACATGCCAGCTCCATGTCCCTGGGACTGCCCAGCTGCAGGCTGGCTGAATTCATTTCCTGTAGCTGCTGTCACAAATCACCACAAACTTGGTGACTTAAAAACATATATATATATATATATAATTTGAAATCGATCATTTTAACCATTATAAAATGTACAGTTCAGTTGTGAAAAGTATATTCACATTGCTGTGAAACTGATCTCGAGAAGTCATTCTTCCTAGTAAGCTGAAACTCTGCATCTTGGTGACTTTTGAAATGACACAATTTTATTCTCACATAATTCTGGAGGCTAGAAGTCTGAAATCAGCCTCAAAGTTAAGGCAAGAAGTGGGCAGGGTTGACTCCTGTGGAGGCTTCAGGGGAGAATCCATTGGCTTGCCCCTTCCAGCTTCTGGGGTGCCTGCCTCCTTGCCTTATGGCCCCTTCCTCCCATCACTCCACCTTCTTCTGTTGTTACATCTCCTACTTCTGTGTCTAATCTCCCTCTTCCTCCCTCTTATGAGGTCACTTGTGATTGCATTCAAGGTTCACCTGGATAATCCAAGACACCCTCCCCATCTCAAGGTCCAGAACTTAATCACACTTGCAAAATCCCATTTGCCAAGTAAGGTCATATTTTCACAGGTTGCAGGAATTAAGACTTGGCTATCTTTGGTGGCCACTGTTCAGCTACCATACTGGGCAGGTGGTAATTTCCGGGCCTGGGCTCCTCCCACCAGTGGCCAGGAGGAGCAGAGTTTGGGAAATTGCTGGAGACGGAGGCGCAGTGCAGCCAGACTTGGGGACAGCCCAGTTCTGGCCCTGCCCTGGCCCTCACCCTCTCTGAGACCATGGCAGGCTCCTTCCTCCCACTCTTAGCTCCCTCAGGACTACTCATTGAAACAACAGAGCACTGGGACACAGACAGAAATTGCCTCTCACATGAAGATGCTGTTCTAGGCAGGGAGACACGGAGAATGAAGATAAGCACATGAAATGAGAGGCAGGGGGAGCACTAAGGAAGAAAAGGAAGCAGGGACAAGAGGAGGGTGGAGCAGGCCCCGCTCTGGGCTGGGAAGTTGGAGTCCACATGCACTGATCAGGCATCTATGATGTGCCAGGCGCCACTCTACCATCTGGGACCTGGCCAAGGACAAGACAGCCTTGGCCCCCGTCCTGGAGGACTTCCTGTTTCAGTGGAGGACAAGCCAGGGAGTACATGGATGGAATGAGTTCAGATAGCAATGAGGCTATGATGGTGCTAAAACAGTGTCCCAGGTGAGAGCGCGATGGGGCCACTTCAGATCGGCTGGTCAGGGAGGGCCTCTGGGAGGAGGTGACTGCTGAGGAAGAGTCAGAGTGTGGGGACCCTGGGAGAAAGAGTTGAGTGGACAGAAAGGCAGCATAGAGGTGATGCACCTAGATTGCCCAGTATGGTGTCTGAGTAGCATGTGCTCAACAAATAGTGTAGCCAGCAATAGGAGTTGGAGAGGCGGGGGCTTTCCTCAGATGGGACACCAGGTCAAGGGCTTCACAGCCCACCTGCTGTGGTCAGTGCCTCTGAGTCAAACGACCCAGGCCACGAGCAGCCTGCACCAGCAAAGAGTCTGCCTTGGGTGCCCCCGCTCCAGCGCGGGGCCGTGTTCCCCTCATGCGGGCTGGTTTCTTTAACAAGACCATCTGTCTGACTTTGCTCACTCTGCTGAGCTGATGGGGCCATCCATCTCCCCAGTCCCCGTCCTCGTCTGTCTGTCGCCACCCGGGTCCACATTATTCCTGCCCGGCTCTGCAAGGGGGCTGCGGCGGGTTTGGCCTCCAGGATTCGTGTTTATTCTTCTCATCTGGCCGCATCTGGCCTCCGTGCTAAGTCATCCGCTCCATCTGCCTGTCCTCGCTGAGGGACGCAGTCGGCTCTCCCTGGCTCTCCCTGTGCCACGTGGCAGCCCATGCGTGTGGCAGGTGCCAGGGTATGCATGCATGGGGATGGGACCATGAGCAGCTCCATGCCTGCCTGCATGCTGGAAGCGGGGGCCCCACTTCAGGGCCAGCCTCCCCTGGAGGATCTCCCCAGGGTCATGTGGTCCACATGCTGAGTCCCCGAGAGGGTGGGCCACAGCCAGACCCAGCAGGATCTGAAAGGCCTGTGTGAGCCCAGCTGTGCTCCACGCCAGAGCCCTTCCATTTCTGCATCTGAGCTTAGACGTGAGGGGAGGGTGGGCATCGCCATCTGCAATTCAATCCCAGCAGGGCTATTCCCAGGACCTAGAGCTCTGAATGTGAGCAGGTCTTTCCAAGTCTAACTTTCTTTTTTTATTTTTTGAAAAACAAACAAGCTGAGCTGAGGCAGTGTAATACTATCAGGTTTCCCATAGTCTCAGCACCTAGTTCCCCCTTTTCCTCCAGCTATAGCACCCCAAATTTTCCTTAAAGCCCTGGCCACAGTTCCTGGGATATGGGCTGGGCTGACATCAGGCTTGGTCCCAGGGGGAGGCCAAAAGTAGCCAATCAGAGCACTGCAAACAGCCTCTGCCTTCTCATACCAGTGATAGATTTCAGCATCATGTGGGCACCAAGCTGGGCCAATCAGGGTCAGAGCACTTGCTAGAACTTTTCTCCTGGGTCTGTGACTGAGCAGGATGTGGGAGTGAATGATGGGCAGCTGCCAAGTGGTAAGAGCCAGCCTTCTAGGGAAAACAATGCCAAGGGGGGCAGAGTCAAGGATGGAGAATGAGAGAAGTCCTGGCAAACTTCTAGATCCAGCCGGACCTGACGCCAGCCCTGCCTCTGGGCTTTTCCATTACTGAAACCAGTACATTCTCTTTTACAATTTGAGATGGCTTCTGTCACTTTCAACCAGAAGACTCTTGTGTGATCTATATTCCTAAAGGGGCTAACAGCTGCCTGCTATGTAGTAGGTACTCCATAAATACTTATTTTAAAATAAGGCCTTTGTGAGTGAAGAAAGCTATTCTCAAGAGCCAGCATAGCCTATGATTTCATTTACATAACATTCTTGATGTGGCAGTCGTGGAGATGGCAAACAGATACGTGGTTGCCTAGAGCCGGGGATGGTAGAGGTGGATGTGACAGTAAAGGGTAGCACAAGGGACATCTTTGTGGTGATGGAACAGTTGTGGAGGTTGATTGCTGTGATTCCTTGATTCTCCACAGGTAATAAAATGACAGAATGATATACACACATTGTACCAATGCCAGTTTCCTGCTCTTGGTGTTGCACTGGAGTTATGTGGGATGCAACCACTGGGGGAACGAGAAAAGGCACACGAGAGCTCTGTGTTATTTCTGCAACTTCCTGTGAATCTGTAATAATTCCCAAATAAAAAGTTTAAAAGTTTTTTTGTAGGCTGTTACAATCTGGGAGTTCTCGGGCCCGAAATAGCAGAGCTTGTGGATATTGGAATCAGACGGACCCAAGTTTGAATCCCAGCATGGCCACTGATGAGCTGAGCAATCTGAGGTCAGTAACACCTCTTTTCTCACTCTCGTGTCCTCGTCTATGAAACGGGACCCATGGGCCTAACTTGTAGGGCGGTTATGAAGGGAAAATAAAAAAGACTGTAACCTGCCTCACAGGATGCCTGGCATATGGGAGGCAATTAGCAACAGCCAACAGATGCCGCAGGATGTAAATACAGGACTTAGCCGGGAGGATGGTGTGGGGGTCAAGGCTTTGGGGTCTGGAGCCAGTCTCCTGGGTTTGAATCCTGGTTATATGTCTCTCTGGTTGGGTGACCTTGGCCAGGCTACTTGACCTCTCTGGTCTTCACTTTACCTGTCTGTAAAATGGAGATTAAAATAGTACCAATTCCATAGGCTAGTTTTGAGGATTAAAAGAGATAATGCGCCTGAGACCATTAAGGAGTGCCTAGCACTCAGCAAGGGTGGTAAACTAAGCTTTGGGTGCCCACTGGGTAGGGAATCTGGGTCCCAGGGTGGAGACCAGGGTGGTGGTGGTGGAGAGGCAACTGACCAGGCAATGGGGCTGTAGAAACCTCACCCAGGAAAGCCCCAGCTTCCTGGGAGCCAGCCTCTCCCCCGGAGGTCCTCCTTCCAAGTCCAGCAGCCAATGATGAATGCCGCCCGTGGCCAAGCAGAAAATCTGATCACAGGCACCAAGGCACCCCTGCCCCCAAGATCCAAGCTTCCCTCTTCCTGCTTCTGTCCTCCCTGAGAAGGGCGCATACAAACCCGACCTGGACTCTGCACGGAATGAACTCTGAGGCACAGCCTCCCAGGAGAAGGGAAAGGAAGTAGGGTTCATGGTCAGAGAAAGAAATCATGGGGACAGTGGGGGCTGGGTGGTGGGGATTGAAGGGGCTATAGAAATTCCTCCATCCCCAGTCATGTTTCAGCTGTGACTTTAAGGTGTCTACCCCACCATCATCACTGAACCCATCCTTTAGGTTAAACACTGCCCACTCCTGTGTGCGTTTCCTCTCTGAAATCTAGAGGAGTAACACATTAAACCACTACAGTGTGAATTAATTTCTGACGGGATATGGGGCAAAGTCCGCTAAAAGTAGACAGAGGAGGGATGCAGGAACGAGGGGAGGATGATGCTGAAGGCAAACTTGGCCTGCCCTGGCTGACTCTTGGTGATAATCTATTTAAAGGCATGCCCTCGCTGTCCTCGTTGATGTAGATCCATTCGAACAGTTTCAGGGCTGCAGCCTTTATTTAATGCAGCTCTGAGCCCGGCTGCATCGGGGCCCAGAGCTAAGAGGAGGCTGGCTCCTGGCTATACTTAATAGCAAGGTGAATGTGTGCAGCTTCTTGGTAGATGGAGCAGCAGGGCCGGGCAGCAGTGGCCACATGTGACAACCCAGTGCCTGCTGCTGCTGGGGTGATGGAGCTTGCTAGAGATGGAAATTCCCACCCTGGAGCCAGGCGGGGGCACTTATGAGAAGGGACTCTCAATTTTAAGTGAGCTGATGATTGGGTGGGATGGAAGAGGCTTTATTTCGTAGCGACTGAGAAAAGCTAGGTTTCTCTAAAGTTGGCTTCAGCAAACAAGTAAATATGTTGGCTCATGTCGCTGTCTATCTTCAGGAATGGGGGATCCAGGACTCCCTGTGAGAACATTCGGTATTTCCTGAGACCACGAGCTTCCTGTTTTGAATATGGGGTGGGGGGGAAAGTTTGTTTGTGGCCAGTCATTTGGCTGAGATGGTAAAGAATCTGCCTGCAATTCAGGAGACCCAGATTAGATCGCTGGGTCAGGAAGATCCTCCCAGAGAAGGGAATGGCAATCTACTCCAGTATTCTTGCCTGGAGAATCCCATGGACAGAGGAGCCTGGTGGGTTACAGTCCATGGGATCACAGAGAGTCAGAAAGGACCGAGCAACTCACACTTATTCCCATAAAAGTCCTGAGATTCTTTAACTGGCCTGGCTTAGGTCACCTGCCCTCTCCCTAAACCAATGACTGTGACTAGTAGGATAGGATATGCTGATTGTCTTGGCCCACCCCAAGGGACCAAGGGAGGTGGGGAAGGTGTCAATTGTATCCAAGTCTCACAGAGAGCAGGGAGCCCAGAGCAGGGCTGATCTGGCTAGGAAGCAAGCAGAACACTAGCTCATACTGACGGCCTAGCCTGCATTCACATGCTTTATCCAACTTACCCTTCTCAACAGTTTCTGCAGAAATTCTTCTTCCAATCTGATGGATGAGGACACTAAGGTAGAGGAACTTGCCAAAGGTCACACATCCAGAGAGGGATTCCAGCCTTGTTCTATTTTATTCCCAATTCCCACCTCTCCTCGTCCAGCCTGTCTTCTTTCCTCCACTCTTGATATTCCAGAGCACTTAGCCTCCTAGTAAGTAAGACTCCTAGGGACCTGGAAAGAATATCAGAGTTCATCCAGTCTCCTTCAGTGACACACCCAAGGCCATGCAGCCAGTGAATGTAGCACGGATCAGTCCGTTCAGTTCTGTCTCTAGAATCACATCTAGTTGTCACTTACCTCCTCTCTGCCCCGCTGCTTGTGATCTGGTCTCAACTGTGTGGCCCTCGTTTGCTCACTGGCCTCATTTTCTCACTTCCCGGTTGCCTCACAGGTCCCCAGGCCCCAGAGGCTCGGGTGTCTTGGCCGATGGGCTGTGCTCGCCTGGGTCCCAGTGCTACAGCTATTTGCACGCATCTTCCCTTCCCTGTGCACCATTTTCTTTCTAGCCAATTGCCTGTTCTGATACTTTAGAGATAATTTTCCTCTGTTACTTTATTTTTACAGTTAACACCCTCCAATTAATTTCATAGCTCTTAAAAGTTCTCACATAAGATGCCCTGAGAACCCTCACAGTTTAACCGTTGCGTGTGATAGCGATGTTTCCCGCACGCAGCCTGGTCATCCAGTCACTTGTACCACATCCAAGGCGCTTGGGTGTGTTTGTTACATTTAATGTTCATAATAGCCTTTTAAGAGTAGCCTCATTTTACAGAGAAACTTCCCTGTAAAAGTGGCTCAGACAGTAAAGAATCTGCCTGCAACGAGGGCAACCTGGGTTCGATCCCTGGGTTGGGAAGATCCCAAGAGAAGGGAATGGCAACCCACTCCAGTGTTCTTGCCTGGAAAATCCTAAGGACATAGGAGCCCGGTGGGCCACAGTCCATGGGGTCGCAAAGAGTTGGATACGACTAAGCAGCTAAGCACAGCACAGAGCCCCAGCGTGGGCAGAGCTGGGGTTTGAACCTCTTCCTCTGTCTTGAGCTCCTGGACTCTCAAAGGGGTGGTAGTGGTGAGCCCTGATTCCCAGGTACCCTTCTGACCCTTTTGGGTGGCCCCAGAGGGAATTCAGTGGTTACACTGCCCCTCACCCCCACCACCTGGTGATTCTCTGCTCATTCCTGGATCCTACTCTGAGAAACTCCCCAAGCAGGTGGGAGGACAGGAAACTCAAGGGACAGGGTCTCAGCATCCGTGCGTGGATGAGAAAAAGACAGGGGCAGGTCCAGCCTCTTGGGGGAGGCGGGGGGGATGCCAGCATTTCAACGACATTTGCCGAGAATTAAGAAAATGACTTCACATTCTACTTTCCTGTCTCTCTCAGCACATCCCCCAGCACTATTTTACCTAGTAAATAGGAGGCCTACTTGTTATTCTCATTTATGACATTAATTCTCCAGGTGACCCTTGGCTGCTTACCTCCCTACTCGGAGCTGGTTTCTCCATCTATCACCACCCGCTCAAGGACAAAAAGATGTTCTCACAGGAAGGGAGCGCCCTGCGTCTGGAACAGACCTGGGCCCTCATTACCCAGCAGGTGCTGCAGGTAGGGGCACGGGGTGGCCAGCGAGGGGTGGACAGCTTCTCTGCTTTAGGCGGTGGTTCTCACTTTCCGTCTCTCTCTCCTCTTGCCTCCTCACAGACTTCCTCCCTGCTGACTGTTTTTTTATATATATACTTATTAGCTTCACAGTCTCTCCTGCCAACTTCCCTGTCCTGTTGGATTGTGGAATTTTCTCTCACCCCTTGCCCCCCGTTCCCCCAGAGTTGGGGGAGGGGTGGCAGCAAGTTCCCAGCTGGGTACCGGCTTTCACCATCTTGTGGTTGGGTCGATATTATCTTCTTATTTTTCCAGCCATCTCCCCTCCTTGGGAGGCAAGGTTGCCACGGGTAATTGGCCTCCGAATTTGTTTACCTCAGTTCTCAAATGCTCCCTCTCCCCACCCAGTCTCTCTCTCGCCACTCCCCCTGTCTCCTCCATCCCACCAGTGGCTCCTGAAGCCATCTGGAATCTCAGCTCCCCTCCCCCTCACTTGTGAGCCAGAGAAGGCCAGTTTGAGCACCGTGTGGGAGGCCCAAGCTTCCTTCCGAACACAGGCAACTGGATTCAGGAAACAGCTCGTCAGCGACAAAGGAAAAACACAAATAATGAACTGTGGAGACCTGAGGCCAGGAATTGGCAAATATAGATGAAAGCAAGTCCCTGATGATAAATTGAATGATTTTTGTTCTTGTTCAGAACCACAGACTAATTTTGAAATATCACTCATTAGGAGAGAAAGGGTTCAAGAGGGGGCGGGAGCTGAGTCCACGTCTACAGGAGGTGGAGAACTTAGTGGCCTGGGAGGCTCTGAGTGCTCCCGTGTGCAACGCCCCCACTTCCCCAGCTGAGTCACCTCGAGGATCCTCTGTGAGGCAGGCAGAAAGCATCATCCTTTGTTGTTGTTTCTAACAAAGAAAGAAACTGAGGCTGAGAGAGAGGATTGGTTCTGTCTGGGATGGGCTTGGGCTCCCGTCTGGGTCTTTCTGCTGAACTAGGCGGGCCTCTCCCCATGGGCAGACAGAGATTTCCTTAGCTTACAGAAGACTTCAGGTCAGATTTGTGACAAATCCTCTCTGAGGCCCAGGGTGACAGCCAAGATAATTAATAACCCCAAAGACCAGGCACTGATGCTTCAGAGCTGTGGCCAGAGCAGGTCCAGAGGGTCCCAGAGGCCCAAGGAGGCCAGAGGAGCCAGGGGCCTCAGGGAGCCGGAGGCAGAAGCTACACACCATCTAGGGTGGGAGCAAGCGGCTCACACCACCAGGTGTCCCAGCGGACCCTCAGCGCTGCTCCAACCAGCACCCGATGTGGACCCGGCACATAGTTCTTCCGTAGATCCCAAGCCTGCAGTGTGCAGCTTCCGGTCCTCACTCTCAGCAGCCTGGGAGGTGGGAAGGAGTGGGACTTGGGCTCTAGGTCATTCAGCTTGCGGCCCTCTGTTTCTGTATCTGTGAGTTGGGGACAGTTCTGGAAACTGTTGCTCTAGAGCTTTGGGCAAAGCAGACAAGCCTGTCCAGAACTTGACCTAGAGCCTGGCCTGAGGCTACTGCTTCTCAGTTCCAAACACCCCAGCTCGGGTCTTGCGAGAAATGTGACCCCCAGGCAGTAAGATGAGTTATATAGTACCATGTAGACAAGTGTCTATACTTCTGGACAGAGCAGGGTGGCTGCATCCACAACTGCCCTCCCCACTGCAGGCCCCTCTCCAGAAACAGCCTTGGGACCACACAGAACACAGCATTCTTTCCTGGGGTCATGACAGCAAAGATGGAACTTCCTGGCTCATTCACCTGCTGGGCCCACCTCGTACCACCTTGCCTGGAACAGGGCATGGTGGCAAAAGGGCCAGAGGTTGCCTTCCTCACAGAGACCTCAGGGGTCCTTGGGGTCAGCACACTGTCTCCTGAGGGACCCCTCTCCCTTGAGCCCAGCCCAAGGGAGACATCCCTGTCCCTTGATGCCAGGTTGCCCCTTTGTCCCTGGGCGTGTCCCTGTTGATGGAGCCCACATCACCCAGATGGACTTGGGGTCGGGCCAGGCACAGGAATGAGGGAGAAGGATTGGATCAAGAGCCTTCCCTTCCCTTCCTCTGGCCAACTCCCTCAGCATCTCACAGGAAGCTAGCTACACGCCTGACTTTCAGATCCATCAGCTGACAGCAGCAAGGCTGCCCTGGCATCCATCAGGCCTCATAGTCTCACTTTGGAGAGGATGAGGGGGTGGGGGTAGGGACCAGGCAGGGGAGAGGGGAGGAGATGGTAGCTTTTCAGGGATTGTCACAGTGGTGGTTCCTCTGGTCTCTGGCCAGGACACGCTCCCATCACAGGGTGGAAGTCTGTGTGCTGCCTGTATCAGTTACCTGGGGGTGCTTGTTCAACTTGCAGGTTCCAGGGCTCCACCGCAGTTCTGCCGAGCGAGAATCACTGGGGCGGTGCTATCAAACTGACCTTTCAAGCGACCGCTCCAGAGATTGTCTTGATTCAAAATATTTGAGAATCACCCACTAGCCTAGACTGAAATGCCATGCTTCTGGGTTCAGGACCCCCTCCTAACTCCCTCCTCCCCACCCTAGACTGCCTGGGTTTGAGCCCTGTCTTTGCCACTTACAAGCTGTGGGGATTTGGCCAAGCATTTCACACCCCTTCTCCAGTTGCCCCATCCGTGAAATGGCAGCAAAGCAGAACCCACCTTCTCTTCAGCCTCCCCAAGCCCTGCTTCCAAAGGGATGGATGGCATCTTGCCTTGTGCCTTCCCGAGAGCAACTCAGATGGGAGCCATCACAGATGAGAGCTTGTCCCTGGCTTGTCCCCATCCCCAGGTCCTGGGGTGGGACTTGTAAGGAGTGGGAATGGTTCTGAGCCAGACACACACGAACCTTCCAGTCCCCTTGTCAGCACTTCCGGCTGTGTGATCCCGGGCAAGTCCATTCTCAGTGCGGGCTCAAAGCTCTCCCAGACAGGCAAGCCCCTGTTTGCACACAGTAAGGATGTAGGTGATCAGCTTACAAACAAATCAATGAAACTAAGTGACTGAAAATACCGATAACCATTGTGAAGGCAAGAAAAATGGGGTGCTGATAAAGAGGGACAGTCTGGAGGTTGGGGGTTGCCTCCCTGGAAGTCCAGCATTTGTGTGGAGACCTGAATCCCAAGTTACTGGCCTGGTATAAATGGTGGCTGAGCCTTCCAGGCAGACAGCACGGCAATTGCAAAGGCCAGAGGGCAGGAATGGGCATGGCAAGGCAAAGCAAGGCAACAAAGATGGCTGATGGGGCAGGAGAGGGAGAGGCAGCAGGGGAGGCGTTAGAGAGGGCTGCAGCAGGCAGACCTTGCAGGGTCGACGAGTTTATTCCAAGTGCTGTGGGAAGCTCATCCCCGCCAGGAGACGTGAATGGGGTAAGGGCACGCTCCAGCCAGCATGGTGCTAGAGGGGTGCTCTCTGTGCCCTTACTCTGTGACAGCCCATATGGCAGCCTGTGGCCTCAGATCCTATAAGGGAGTTAAAACTGTTCCCAAGTCCGGGCACTGGGATCCCACTAGAAGACATCAGGATGTGTTTGGATCACTGGCTTCTCCCTGCTTTCCTGCCATGGACTGACAGTAGAGAATATCCCTCCTCTCCTCTGTTTTCTCAAACCTTACATCCAGCCAGAGCTTTTAAGAGCAGCTCTTTCAGAGATCCCTGAATCCACGTGGTTCCCCGGGGAAGAACAGAGCCTGGTCATTTTGGGGTTCTGGCCTCGGTACGGCTTGGTGTCTATGCTGGTGAAAGCCTGGTCGCCCCTCCTTGGAGGATGGATGGACTGGCTATCTGCCTGAGGGTGTGCCAACCCCCCTCTGGGGGCCTGGCTCTGGGGACGGGAGTGGGCTGCGGGGAGAAGGAGCGGGAAGGAAGGAGGCAGAGGCAGCACGGGGAGGGAGGGCGACTGTTGCCATGGAAGGAGCTGCAAGGTATTCTGGGATCAGAATTCTCAGTGCAGAGGACTTGTCGGGGGGAGGGTTGGGGAAGGTGATGGGGAAGCCAGTGTCTTTCCTTTGTCCTTGGCATGTTCCTGCATCCCCACAGATGGAGAGGTCCCCTCACACCCCCGGAGCTGGCCCCTAGCAGTCCCCTCCCTGTCCTGCCTGTCCACCTTGTGTACAGAAGGCAGAGTGGCCCCTTCCAGGAGGCCTGTTTACCAGCACGACAATGGCAAATTAGTGCTCTTAAAAGGCATTCAGCATTTATCCCGGCAAACAAGCTCACTGCAAAGGGGGCTTGTGATGCCTTCTCTCTGGAATCTGCTGAAACGGGGTTTGCTGTGCTTCTTAATCGACTTCCTTCCACCCTCCACATTAAATGCGTTTAATCTACTCTTTGCAAATGGCTAATTTTGAAAATCCGCTTATCAGAATTAGGTCCTCAACATCCATATTTATTTACTTTTCATTTTCATAACCTTTTTTTCCCACGTGTATGACTGAATTCCGTTCTCCACGGTCTGGCTCTATCTCACAGGTCTAGGGGGCAGGGGTGGGGTGGGCGAGGACCAGTGTAGGAGCAAATTGGTAATGGGCACATGGAGGGATAGAAGGGGTGGGTTTAGGAATTCACTTCCGGGATCAGAAGGCTGCAGTCTCCTGTGTGGGGCACCCTCTCTGGGAAATTACAAAAGTCGAGACTTGAGTAGAACCAGGTTGAAAAGATGAGAACATCTTGACAGGTCCTAGGCACTTGTAGCACGCCTCTGTTCTACCGAGGGAACCAGCAGCCATGGCAGAAATATGCAAGAGAGGGATTCCGACCAACCATTGTTCCCCAGTGCCCGCTGAGTGCCAGGATCCATGTCAAGTGTTTTACGTTTATCGTGCCCAGTGCTCTCAGCAACGCTGCTAGTGAGGGGGAGCCCAGTTTACAGAGGAGAAAATGTGCCATGACTCAAACCCAGGTTCGTGTCCAGACTGCATTCTCTTCCCCTTTACAGCACATTGTCAAGTGTGCCAGTGAGTAGGAAGCGCACGTGTGTTGGTGTAAGATAGATGCGAGAAACACAGACTCAAGGGAGAGCTTCTTTGGGACAACATCTAGAGCAAAAACCTGAATTTGATTTTATTTCACTTCCTTTGGACATTGACTGGGCAACTCCTATGTGCCAAGTGATGTTACGGATGGAAGGATCCCTAGATGGAAGGATGAATCAGATATATTTCTAGCCACAGGAAGCTCACATTTAGTGGGCTAAAAGAAAGGCTCAGAACAACAGAGTATTAACACATACATAGGAGATAATTTTATTCACTCAGAGAACAGCTAAGTTATTTTGTAGCCACCTGCTCTGGCAAAATAATTGGAGATATTCAGATCTGACAGGAAGTTCCGAAGCATCAGGTATTACACCTTGGTGGCTGAGGTTAGAACTGAATTGTCAGCAGACTTGAGCTCAAGCTGCCATTCTGCGACCTTCACCATGACCTCAGGCAAGTCCCAGCCTCAGTATCCTCATCTGTAGACTAGGGGGTTATGGTACATGACATAAAATCTACCCAGACAGTTGTGCTGATTTAAATGAATGCTGCCTGTGGCGTTTCAGTGCAGTATCCAGCAAGGGCATATACCTAATAACTAAATAGTAAACATTATTACATATAATAATTTTCTCATTCAAACTCAGGAAATAAAGTGTGAAACTAGGGAAATAAACATTGATCAACAGTTTCCCAACATCTCAAGTGTGTTTACAAAGTGCCTGGGAAGTGAATTAAATTGTCAGAGGCTCTGCAGACCCTGGGGCCAGGAGCTGGGTGAACGGTGAGGTGGATCAATGGCTCATCCATGGTCGTGACCCTCTCTTGATACTCTCCTGGTTCTTTCCTCTCTCTATTTCCTGCCTCTCTCTGGAATTGAACGTCGCTGGTAGGATATGCCAAAGTAAGTTCTTTCGCACTTCTGAGCAGCCTGCACTTGATCACCCCAGTTCACCCACCTAAGGGTAGGAACTACCTACTCTTAATGAAGATGAAGTCTCCTCAAACCCGGTGTTAGGTCACATCTGCAAGAAGGGAAAGAGCGGGAGTGTGTGTGTATCGAGGCAGGTAGAGAACACAAGGTTGTGTTTGCAAGGAGACACCTGTGGGTGTGGGTGTGCAGAATTGAGAATGAACAGCGCGTGTGTGCACAGGAATGGGGCTTGTGGAAGGGGCAATGACCTGGAAGGAAGGCAACGTTCAGTAAAACTAATTCTTCCAACACCCACCGAGGACCAGGAGCCCTCCCACCTGAGCGTGCCTGGTACTCACCAAGTACCATGAGTGGAAGCAAGCTCATGCAGACATGCTACGGTTCTCCATGGTGTGGTTTAAAGAGAGAAACTGCAGGACCAAGGGCTGGAGACATGAGAAGGTGGAAGGCTGGATCATCAGGCCATGACGCGGTATGCGGGGAGGATGGCAGCACATCGTCTGCAGAAACAAGAAGCTGGTATCTGGGGCGTGAACTGGCTCCAGAGGTGGGCAAGGAGGTAGAAGGTGGAGAGCAGAGGGCTGTGTGGACACCAGAGCAGACGACCCAGCTCAAGCGATTCAGAGAGCAGTGTTGGGTTGCCCTTGCCGTGGTTCCGACCCATCAGGGTGAGTGGACAGTGGCCAGAGGCCGCGGAGGGAGGGCAGGTTGCCAGCCCAAAAGAAGATGACAGCTCTGCCCTGCCACTGAGGAGGCGGGTGGGACTTGGGAAGGGGCGGGGTGGAGGGAGGGTGAGGATCTGCAGTGACAGAGCTGCACAAATACCAGGTATTTATAGTATTATCTGTTGATTTTGGAAAGCTGAGTCAAGCTGCATTTAAAATATGAGATTACACACTGGAGAAAAGAATCAGGTCCCTTATTAAAAGAAAACAGAAAAGCTGCAGAAGGAAGGTCTCCAAGTGGGGGATGCACAGCCAGGGACAAAACTCTCTGGCTGGGACCCCTCTTCCCAAATTTCACACCCCCTTGAGAAGTAGTTAGCAATTTTGTTCCTACGATCATGGGGCTCTCCTGAGATAAGACTTCTTGCTCTAAACCCCTGGCTTATGCAGACCAAAATCCTACCCTAGGTTGCTTTAGCACAGATGAGCAAGGCAGAAATTAAAAACATTTTTTGTGCACATGCACACTCCTGCCTCTCACTTGAGGCTTCAGGAGCACTGAGGACATGTCTCCCTGATTCATTCCGCTCCTCTGTCTTTCTTGCTGAAGTCAATTGTTGCTTGTGGTGGGTAGAAAACCCAACCCAATCTGGTTTATGCAAAAAATGAAATGTTTTGGCTGTCATAACTGTGCTGTTGGGCTGCGGGCTTCAGGTATAGCTGGATCAAGGACTCAATAGGGCTTTGAGGACCCAGTTTCTCTCTCTCTGTACTCGGGGTCTGGCTTCAATCTCCCCGCTCTGCCTGGGGCCCTCAGGAGACCCGGACTTCCCTCTGTGGCAGCAAGATGGCTGTTGTACCTCATGTTCCCATATTTTTGGGGACACTGCAGAAGGAAGATCTAGTTGGTCTTAAATGTCATTGGCTAGAATTAGACCAAATATCCGCCCCCTCCCCCCGCCTTTTTAAGGATGAGGTATCCTTTTGCAGGCCAACCACCACGCCTGGTATATGGAATGAACTGATTGGCTGGGGTCCCGACGCTGCTCACCCCTGAAGCTCATGCGAGAGGAATGAACCACCACTGCCCAGTCAAACCTCACAAGTCCTCTATGGTCATCCCAGGGTGCTGGACATGGGAAGGGCCACCGTCCCACAGCCCAGGGCGTGGAGCTTCTCTCTTCATCCTCTTCTCTCCTCTCCACTGCAGCTGGCAAATTAGGCGGGGCTTTTGGGAACCCGGTTTGCGTGCTACAACCCACATGCACTAAAGGGAAGCTGGGAGCAGAGCAAAGAAAACACAAGAGATGGGAAAGCAGCCTTCTGCCTGTGGGGACCATTTGTCACTTCTTGGAGGCTCAGAATCCACCCTCTTCATGGATATCATCCCAGATTCCCCTCTGTGTCTGGGTAACTCAGGCACTCTCCTCTCATGGCAGAAGTAAAGGTACCAGGGTCCCCTCCCCAACTCCAGATGCAGCTTTCCCATCAGATGTCTGCTCCTGGGACCCTGACTCTGGATCAGGGGTCTCAGGGATCATGAGGACAACAGGAGGGCCTGTCCTGCCTCCTTTGTGGCTCTGGCACTTTTGGCAGCCAAGACATAGCCCTGACAAGATTTCAAGTTGTCTGCTGGGTTTCCTGCCTCTCATCTCACCGTTTGCTCACCCCCAGGCCTGCTCCCCCACCTCCTCCTGACTTGGGGAGGCCCTGACAACCATCCAGTAATTCTCTTTGACGTGCATGGGCCTCGGCACCCTCCTGATGCAGTCCCAGGCTTCAAGTTTCTGTTGAGCCAGGGCGCCAGACCTGGTCTAAGGGGGAGACCACCTCCAGCCCCAGAAGGGAGAGGATTTCATAAATGACTTGCTCAGTCACTGGCTCTGGCTCCCAGCCAGACTCCTGTGGAGGCGGCCTTCGCAGCCAGGGTTGGAAGAGCCCCTGCCAAGGGGGGCTTCCCCTCTCCGGAACTTCCTGGTAGACCTTGGTTCTCCTTGGAGCGGTGCGCTCATCCCTGAGTCATTGGTGGGACCCCAGCACGTTGCTCAGTGAATGAGCTCACACACATTGAAGTTTTGATCAGTGTGTTTACCTCCCACTCACCCACCTCTGCACTACCCGGATCTCTTCTCCTTGCCCTGAGGGTGTCTTTCCTCTCTCAGCCTCCACAGCCAAGCATGAGTCACTTGCTGCAGAACCAGACATGCAGGCTGCAGAGGCTCAAAGCCACTGGCTCAGGTGTGGTGGAGGAAGATGATGCTAGATATAGTTTCGTGTTGGCTGAGGCTGGGGGAGAGGGGAGATGGGAGTGGTTGAGATCCCATGCTGCAGGGGCCACATGTTCCTTTCATCCCGGCATCCCCTCCTTTTCTGTTTTCCTTCAGGAGGACTACCAGGTGGCCAAATGGCAGTGGGATCACCCTGAGTGGTCTTGCAGTTGCCGATGGTCATGCCTGGCCAGTGGTCAGTTCATCTCTCATCAGTGCTCTGGGTGGGAATGATGCTTGTCTGAGCCCCAGGTGCTATAACCCATTCTGTGACTGTGGCCATCCCCTCAAAATGGAGTGTGGGACACATTGAGGGGGAACAGAGGCAGAAAGACATCTCCTGCCCCAGGCCACATGGGAACACATCTGCAGTCACCCACAGAGCCGACCTGCCTCTGTAAGATGTGGCACCCTGTCAGGGGCTGAAAGCCTGCCCCATGCATCTAGGGAAACAAGTGGGCTCCCTTTGGGGCCAATGCTCAATTCTGAACTTTAGTGTCTGTACCCTGCAGGAGGAAATGACAAGCCACTCCAGTATTCTTGCCTGAAGAATCTCACAGACAGAGGAGCCTGGAGGGTTGCAGTCCATGGGGCCGCAAAGAGTCAGACACAAATGAGCAACTGAGCATACACACATGCACCAGAATTACACATCCAGCAAAGGAGGGATGGTGCAGTCATGCACAGAACTCATTTAATCCACATTCACATGGATCAGAAGTTCCTGGTGGTAAGGCTGTGCCTGTCCATCCCCTGAGGGGCTGGAGCTCCCTGACTGCACGGCCAGGATGCTCACCAGGGGAGAAAAAGGTTCTGAAAAGTTCAGCATGGAGCACGGAGCCCTGTGGTCCATCAGAAATTTCTGGGAAACTCCAGGCCAGAAGTCTTCAAATCTGCACCCCATAGTATCTCAAAGTTTCTCCCAGAAGCCTCCCAGGATGACTTCACCTTGTTCGCTAGGCCCTGATCTCCCTGTGGACGACACTGGGGCTCACCACCGGAAACCCAGTGCCTGGTAGAAAACGAAACTTCTGTAGGTCTTTGTTAATATTTGCCAAGGAAGTGGATATCTGCTCCCAAATAGACAACAAACGGACAGTTAATTACTGTTGGCCCAGGGATTGGTGCGGCTGCTGAAACGCATGGGTTGCACTAGTCATGTCAAAAATCAGAATTAAATCTATTCAGATGCCACAGTTAAAAAGACCCAATGATATACTGGTCTGGCAGTTTCTTTTATGAAAACAGCTCTAAAGCGTTACCTATTTTTCACTCAGAGCTCACTTGAAGTGCATTCCATTTTGGACTTTATAATTTATTTTAGGGCTCCTGCTGTATCTTTGCTCTCAGTCTTGCGATGGCTCTGGGCTAAAAGCAATAACCGACCTCAGAAGAAGAAAGAGAAAGGCTCTGCGTTGCAAGAGCACAGCCTCTGAAAGGAAAAAAATTTTCTGGAGACCTCAGGTGGTAGCTGTGGTAAGTTGCCTTCTGTCTAGGGGACCGTCTTAGGCCACCTTTCATCACAGGCTGCAAACACTTGAGTACAGAAACAACCCTCAGCCACAAAGCAGGAAGGGCTCTGCTTCTGTGTGCGGGGATCAGTTGGCAATACCCTGGTGATAATGAGTAATGTTTGAATGATGCCTGGGTGAAGCTACCCAGATAGTGGGTGGAGGCTCTGAGTGTTCTGGCCGCACAAGGCATGCTTGACCACCAGACCAGAGACTCTAGCCTGGAGGAAGCTTGAGAATAATCCAGGGGAAATGCCAAAAACACTTAAAATTATCATTGTTATTTATTTGTGTTGCTGCTAAGTCACTTCAGTCGTGTCTGACTCTGTGCCACCCCAGAGACGGCAGCCCACCAGGCTCCCCCGTCCCTGGGATTCTCCAGGCAAGAACACTGGAGTGGGTTGCCATTTCCTTTTCCAATGCATGAAAATGAAAGGTGAAAGTGAAGTCGCTCACTCGTGTCCAACTCTTAGCGACCCCATGGACTGCAGCCTACCAGGCTCCTCCATCCATGGGATTTCCCAAGCAAGAGTACTGGAGTGGGGTGCCATTGCCTTATTTGTGTTAATCTCTATCAAAAAATTATCCTTGTACAGCAAATCTGTGATTTCACACACATTATTTTCAAGACAAGGAAGGCTAAAAATATTTAGATTAAAAACAAGTGAATTGAAGGGCTTCCCTGGTGGTCCAGTGGTTAAGAATCTGCCTGTCAATGCAGGGGACACAGGTTCAATCCCTAGTCCGGGAAGATTCCACATGACGTGAGGCAGCTAAGCCTGTGCACCACACCTACCGAGTCTGCACACCCTAGAGCTGCGTTCTGCAGCAAGAGAAGCCACTGCAGTGAGATGCCTGTGCACTGCAACTAGAGAGAGCCCTCATGTAGCAACAAAGGCCTAGTGCAGCCAAAAATACAAATAAATAAATTTAAAAAACAAGTGAATCGATTTACTGGAAACATATATGTAAATAATAGTGCATACTGGGATTTCTTTGGAAGGAATGATGCTAAAGCTGAAACTCCAGTACTCTGGCCACCTCATGCGGAGAGTTGACTCATTGGAAAAACTTTGATGCTGGGAGGGATTGGGGGCAGGAGGAGAAGGGGACGACAGAGGATGAGATGGCTGGATGGCACCGCTGACTCGATGAATGTGAGTCTGAGTGAACTCTGGGAGTTGATGATGGATAGGTAGGCCTGGCGTGCTGCAGTTCATGGGGTCGCAAAGAGGACACGACTGAGCGACTGAACTAACTAACTAACTAATAGTACATGGATATAGCAAAAATGAGAATGACTAGAGTTAGGAATGGAGAAGGCAATGGCACCCCCAGTCTAATACTCTTGCCTGGAAAATCCCATGGATGGAGGAGCCTGGTGGGCTGCAGTCCATGGGGTTGCTGAGAGTCGGACATGACTGAGCGACTTCACTTTCACTTTCATGCATTGGAGAAGGAAATGGCAATCCACTCCAGTGTTCTTGCCTGGAGAATCCCAGAGACGGGGTAGCCTGGTGTGCTGCCATCTATGGGGTTGCAGAGTCGGACGCGACTGAAGCAACTTAGCAGCAGCAGCGGCAGCAGAGTTAGGAAAGTATGGGTTTGTGCTTCGTTTCCGTGGTCTTAGGTATAAAAGCATGAACATTCCCTCCTCTTGTTATAGTAATGAGTGTTTCTGAAACCACAGAGCAGCACACCATACACACGTAGAATGAGGAGTTAGGACGTAGGAAGGACTTTTTTGTCTTATTACCTCGCCTTCCCCCTCAATTTTTGTCTCATCTACACAGAAGGAGGTAATCAAGCCAGGGATGCTGGATCAAAAGGAAGCTGAGACCATATGGTGAAAGTCCAGCCCTCTCACCCATTTCACAGATGAAGAAGCCAAATCCCAGAAGAGAAAGTGACTTGATGACACATAAGTTAGAACTGGCCTTAGAAAACTCTGGCTCAAAGGCAAAAGCCCAAATTCTCTGATACATAACAAATGCCTATAAATCAATGAGGAGAAACACCAGTAGGAAGAAATGAAAGGATTTCAAGGAAAACATGAACAACATTTAAATATTAGAAAAGATGCTCAACCTCACGCATAATAAGAGAGATGTAAATTAAAAGTATATTGACACATCTGCTTCTGGCTATGATGGACTAGCTTGTACTGGGAATAATTAGGAAAACTGGATGGAATTTTACAAAAACAACTGTTTGAAGATACTGGAGAGCTACCAAGGCCAAGATTTCAGAGAGAAGGGAGGTTCAGAGAGTGGAGCCTGACATCTCTCGGTCTGTGCCCTACCTCTGGAAGCATATTCTAGTTTTAAAACAGGGACAGAGAGGCTGAGACGAGTGTTTGGCAATTTCATGAGGCTGAGGAGGAAAAAAATTGGAGTTCAGGGTCTCTTGAGAACTACAGATCCTATTTGCACACCCATGTTCAGAGCAGCATTATTCACAGTAGCTCAGAGGTGAAACCAACCCAAGTGTCCGTCAACAGATGAATGTATAAAGGAAATGTGGTGTAGACATACAATGGAGTATCACTCAGACTTAAAAAGAAAGGATGTTTTGACACATGGATGAACCTTGAGGACATTATACTAAGTGAAATAAGTCAGTCATAAAAGATGAATACTCTATGATTCCACTTATACGAGGTACCTGTTGTTCAGTGGCCAAGTGGTGTCCGACTCTTTGCCACCCCATGGACTGCAGTATGCCAGGCTTCCTCATCCCTCACCATCTCCTGGAGTTTGTCCAACTTCATGTCCATTGAATCGATGATGCCATCCAACCATCTCATCCTCTGTCACCGTCTTCTTCTGCCCTCAACCTTTCCCAGGATCAGGGTCGTTTTCAATGAGTCAGTTCTTCGCATTAGGTCAATGCTGGCCAAAGTTGGAGCTTCAGCTTCAACATCAGTCCTTCCAATAAATATTCAGAGTTGATTTCCTTTAAGATTGACTGGTTTGATCTCCTTGCTGTTCAAGGGACTCTCAAGAGTCTTCTCCAGCACCACAGTTCGAAAGCTCTGCCTAGGTGCCCAGAGTAAGCAAATTCATAGAGACAGAAAGTGGAATGGTGGTTGCCACAGGCTGGGAGTGGGGAAAATGGGGGAGTTATCATTTAATAGGGACAGAGTTTCAGTTTTGCAAGTTGGAAATTCTGGATGGAGGATATGATTATAAAACAAAGTGAATGAGCTTAATGCCACTGAACTGTAAATTTAAAAATAATTAAGATGGTAAGATGGTAATTAAGATGGTAAATTATGTTATATGTATTTTGCCACAATTTTTTTTTAAAGGAGTAAGGATGCTGGTAAGCAACCGAGGCTTTCACTTGAGGCCCCAGAGGGCTATACGCTAGGAGTAAGTGACCCAGAACTAAATTCTCTTGGGGGTGGCAGGTCTGTTTCAAACCTGATTGGATAAATGCAAACTGAGATGGCTGATGCTCCTATCTTAGACAGAAGTAAAAGCAAATTCTCCTTGGAGGAAGATAACATCCAGATCTTCAAATTATGTTTTCCATGTTCTGCTGCTACATCTGATATTCAATGAAAAACAGAAATGGAGAAATACAAGAATGGGATAAAAATCAAGAAAAAATAACACCTTTAGAAACATATCCACAGAGATCCAGGTATTTGAGGTATCAAGGATGGAATTGTTTTTAAGTGTAATATAGTCCAGAAATTAGATGATAGGAAGGAAAATTTCAGTAAAGAACTGGAAACTATCCAAAACAATCAAATAGAAATTCTAAAAATGATAAAAGAGGATAATAAATTTGACAAAAGATGTGCAAGATCGGCACATGCAAAAATCAAGACATTGCTGAGAGATATAAATAAACAGAGAAATACATCGTATTCATGGCCCAGAAGACATAGTGTAGTTAAGATGCCAGTTCATCCCAAAGTGATCTATAAATGTAATGCAAGAGTTTGGGGGTTGTTTTGTTTTTGTATTTTTGGTAGAACTTGAAAAGTTTCATTCTAAAATTCATATGGAAACACAAGAAATCTAGAACAACCAAACATTTGAGAAAGAAAAGTAAGTTGAGTAATTTACACTTCCTTATTTTAAGACTTATTAGAGGACTCCCTTCATGGTACAGTGGATAAGAATCCACCTGCCGATGCAGGGGACTTAAGTTGGATCCCTGGTCTGGGAAGATTCCACAGGCTACAGAACCAAGCCAGCGAGCCAGAGCTACCGAGCACATGTGCTGCAACTACTGAAGCCGTGCCCCTCAAGCCTGCGCTCAAGAGAAGCCACCGCGATGAGAAGCTCATGCACTGCAACAAAGAGCAGCCCCTGCTCGCCGCAACCAGAGAAAGCCTGTGCACAGCAGCAAAGACCCATGCAATCAAAAATAAATAAATAAATGCAAGACATTGTGAAGCCACAGGAGTTAAAACAGCTTACCACAATAGTATTGATATAAAGATAGACCAATAGTGCAAAATGTGAGTCCAGGGGTAGCACATTCCAGTTAATTTTGACAAAGATACCAACTCAGTTAATGAAGAAAGAATACGATTTTCAACAAATGGTGCTGGAGCACTTAGGTAATCATATGCAAAAAAAAGAACCTTGACCCTTACTCCAGACCATATTTTAAAATTAACTGAAATGGATCATAGATCTAAATGTAAAATCTAAAACTATAAAGATTCTAGAGGAAAATATTAGTGATCTGGGTTTGGTGATGATTTCTTATGTCCCCCAAATCATGAACTATAAAAAAAAAAATCAATAAATTGGATTTCTTAAGATTAAATGTGTTTAGTCTTCAAAAGACACTATTCTTTTGGCAACAGCTCAAAAGCTAAATATACACTTGCCACACGACACAGCAACTCTACTCCTAAAAGAAGACATATGTCTGCATGAAGATTTTCATTTTGAACAATCATAGCAACATTATTCATAATAGCAAAAACCTGGAAACAACCCAAGTGTCCATCAAAGGATGAATTCGTATAATGGAATACTACTCAGCAATAAAAAGAAATGCATTACTAATAAATGCAATGGTATAGATGAATCTCAAAAACATTTTACCAAGTAAAAGAAGCCTGACAGAGAAGAACATATATTGGGTGATTTTATTTATATGAAATTTATAGAAAAGTCAAAACTGTGGATATAGTAAACATTTCAGGGACTGACTGAGGCCCATGTCAGGAGTGAGGAAAGAGCACAAACAGGCACAAGGGAACTTTTGGGGCTGATGGCAGTGTTGTAAAACTGGATTGTGGTGATAGTTTAGCAACTGTACTACTTACCAATAATCACTGGCCTGTGCACTTTTGATGGGTGAATTGTATGATATGTAGTTTACATTTTAATAAAGTTGTTAAAGGTGGAAGGAAAGGCTACTGTTAAGAACATTAAAAGGCAATCCACAGACCAGGAGAAAATATTTCTAAAATACTTATCTCACAAAAGACTTGTAGATAGAGTATATTAAAATCTATTACCACTCAATAATAAGAACAACCCAGTTTTTAAAATAAGCGAAATATTTATTCAGACAATTCATCATAGAAGATACATGGTTGTCCAATAAGCACATGAAAAGATGCTCAACAATATTAGTCATTAGGGAAATGCAAATTAAAACCACAATGAAATTCCACCTCAAACCTACTAGAATGACAAAAATTAAAAACACTGACCATATCGAGTGTTGGTGAGGATTAGAATAACTGGAACTTTGAGACACTGTTGGTGGCTATACATGTTGGTACACTTATTTTTGGATAATGATCTGTCAGTTTCTTCTTAAAAACTTTAAACATACAACTACCATAAAATTCAGCCATTCTACTAAAGAGTATTTCTTAAGAAAAATGAAAACAAGCATCTGCCCAAAGACATGTATTGTGAATTTTCATAATAAATTTATTTGTATAAATAAATATTTCGTATAGCCAGAAACTGTAAAAATCAAAGGCCCATAATGAGTCAATGGGCTAATACACTATAGCATATCCATACAATAGGATAGTTCTCAGTTTTAGAAAAGAATGAACTATTGATAACAATGTGAATGATACATGTTGATGCAACAATATGGATGAATCTCAAAATAATTGTATTGAGTTAAAAACAACCCATACCAAAAATAAATTCACACTGTATGATTCTACTTATATAAAATTCTACAAAATGCAAATAAATCCATAGTGATGGGAAGCAGATCACCTAATGCTTAGGGAAAAGGGCTGTAGAGGAACAGATCTGGGACATGAGGAAACTTTTGGGATGATGGATATGCTTGCTATATTCATTATGGTGATGGTTTCACAGGTGCATACATATGTCAAACTTGATCCAGGTACATACTTTAAACATGTGCAATTCTTTATACATCAATTGGGACACAGTAAAGCTCTAAAAATGGAAAAAGAATTTTTAAAAAACAATAAGTAAAAATAAGAACTAAATGAGTTTAGACACTGCTGAAGAAAGATTGTGGGACTATAAGATAGATTATTGCTGTTCAATTACTCACTTGTGTCTGACTCTTTGTGACCCCACAGACTACGGCACGCTAGGCTTCCCTGTCCTTTACCATCTTCCAGAGCTTGCTCAAACTCATGTCTGTTGAGTTGGTGGTGCCATCCAGTCATCTCATTCTCTATTGCCTGAACAACAACAAAGATAAATCAGAATGAAATACCCCAAACTGAAGCATGAAATTGAAAATACATAAAAGAACATAAGAAACATACAGATCGTGGTGAAAGAGCCAATGTAATAAGTATTTGAAATCCAAGAAGAAGAATCCAGGAAGAAGAAAGAAAAGAAAAGGAGAGGCAGAAGCAATATTTGAAAGGTATTTTTGAAAAAAAAAAAATTGAAAGACAATATGTCATAGGTTCAAGCAGAGCTAGGAAAATCACACCAAGGTACATCACTGTAAAACTGAAAATCAAAGACAAAGAGAAAATCCTAAAAGCAGCCTGAGATAAAAGCCAATTACTCTCAAGGGACAGCAATAAGACTGATACCTGACTTCTCAACCAAAATAACGAAATCCAGAAGACATTGGACTGATAACTTGAAAGTGCTGGAAGCAAATAACTTCCAACCTCAATCCCCACTGAAAATATTCTTTAAATAATAAAAAGACATTTTCAGCAGACAAAACCTGAGATAATTCAATCCTAGCAGGTGCATGCTAAAGCAAAACTTGAAGGGGTTTTTAAGGTAGAAGAAAACAATCCCAGGTGAAAACACTGAGATACTGTAAGGAAAGAAGAATAACAGAAAGTGGAAATATGAATGCAAATTCATTTATTATTGACTACATTAAAAATAATGCATTTTTAGGATTTAACATAAAAAATTAAAAGAGGAACATGACAGCTTAAAAGATGAGAGAGGATTAAATTGAATGAAGTGTTTTGTTGTTCATAATTCTGAGAAATGATTCAATTACTTATTTATACTAGATTTTAATAAGTAAGGGTCCCTGGTGGCTCAGGTGGTCTCCTGCACTGCAGGGGACCCAGGTTCAATCCCTGGATCAGGAAGTTTCCCTGGAGAGGAAATGGCATCCCACTCTAGTATTCTGGCCTAGGAAATCCCATGGACAGAGGGGCCTGGCAGGCAACAGTCCATGGGGCCACAAAGAGTCGGACGCAACTTAGTGACTAAACCACCACCAAATAAGTAATTGCATTAAAAGTAAATGAACTAAATATTTCAATTAAAACATGACAAATATTGTTGGATTCAGTTTTTTAAAACTATGTGTTATTTATGAGAGATAAACTTTAAATATAAAAACTTTAAAAGGTGAAGAGTGGAAGTATATACCAGGAAAGTTCTGACAGCAACAAAAAGTTCAGATAATTACATTAGTGTTGGAAAAAATAGACTTTGAAGAAGGTACTTAACTATAATGAGAGATATTTCTTTATGATAAAGGTTAAATCCAATAGAAAACTACAATAATTCCCTCTATTTTAATGCACATTATTATACAGCAATGAAATATATAAAACAAAAATGAGTAGAACTAAATAGGAAATAGCTGAATCCACAATCATCATTGAGCCATTTCAACATTTTGATATACCCCTTATTAAGGTTTAAAACAAGCAGACCAAAAAAATCAGTGAGGATAGAGAATATTTGAATCATACATTTAACAAATTTGACTTAACTGACATATACAACATACTGAAACTTACAACTTCAGAATACATGTTTTTTATGTGCACATGGAGCATTCATCAAAATGAACCATATGTTGTGCCTTAAAGCAAATCTCAACAAATTTCATAAGACTGAAATTTCTGACCATATTGGAATTCAGCTGAAAACCAAAAAAAAAAAAAAAAAAAAAAAAACTAGAAAATTCCCAAGTGTTTGAAAGAAGTATTATTACAACATAAAATATTCTCAAGAGCCTCAGCTCAAAATTTTAAAAATGATGAAAATTTAAAACATCTATATAGAATGATAAAGAAGACACAATATATCAAAATTTTTGTGGGTACAGCTATAGCCATAATTAGAGGAAACAGTCTTAACTGAGTAAAAGTTAAGAAGCAAGAAAGACTGAATATATTAATTGAAGATTAAAAAGAGCAGCATCATCATATTTTAAAATAAATTTAAAAGTAAAGAAATTAGAGCAGAATCAATGAAAATGGAAAATAATTTAGAAACAACCAATAAAGTCAATTTTTAAAGGACCAATAAAAATTATGTGAATGGGTGAATTTAACTCAGATGACCATAATATCTACTACTGTAGGCAGGAACCCCTTAGAAGAAATGGAGTAGCCATCATAGCCAACAAAAAGAGTCCAAAATGCAGCACTTGGATGCAGTCTCAAAAATGAGAGAATGATCCCTGTTCGTTTCCAAGGCAAACCACTCAATATCACAGTAATTCAAGTCTATGCCCCAACCAGTAACACCAAAGAAGCTGAAGATGAACTGTCCTATGAAGAAGTACAAGACCTTCCAGAACTAACACCCAAAAAAGACGTCCTTTTCATTATACGGGACTGGAATGCAAAAGTAGGAAGTCAAGAAATTTGGCCTTGGAGTACAGAGTGAAGCAGGGAACACACTGGTCATAGCAAACACCCTCTTCCAACAACACAAGAGAGGACTCTACACATGGACATCACCAGATGGTCAATACCAAATCAGATTGATTATATTCTTTGCAGCCAAAGATGGAGAAGCTCTATAGAGTCAGCAAAAGCAAGACTTGAAGCTGACTGCGCCTCAGATCATGAACTCATTTCCAAATTCAGACTTAAAGAAAGTAGGTAAAACCACAAGACCATTCAGGTATGACCTAAATCAAACCCCCTTAGGATTATATAGTGGAAGTGAGAAATAGATTCAAGGGATTAGATCTGATAGACAGAGTGCCTGAAGAACTACGGACAGAGGTTCATGACATTGTACAGGAGGCAATAATGAAGGTCATCCTCAAGAAAAAAAAATGCAAAAAGCAAAATGGTTGTCTGAGGCAGCCTTAAAAATAGCTATGAAACCAAGAGAAGTGAAATGCAAAGGAGAAAAGGAAAGATATACCCATTTGAATGCAGAGTTCCAAAGAATAGCAAGGAGAGATAGGAAAGCCTTCCTCAGGGATCAGTGCAAAGAAATAGAGGAAAACAATAGAATGGGAAAGACTAGAGATCTTTTCAAGAAAATTAGAGATACTAAGGTAACATTTCATGCAAAGATGGGCACAATAAAGGACAGAAATGGTATGTCCCTAACAGAAGCAGAAGATATTAAGAAGAGGTGGCAAATATACACAGAAGAACTATACAAAATAGATCTTCATGACCCAGATAATCACAATGGTTGATCACTCACCTTGAGCCAGACATCCTGGAATGTGAAGTCAAGTGGGCTTTAGGAAGCATCACTGCGAACAAAGCTAATGGATGTGATGGAATTCCAGTTGAGCTATTTCAAATCCTGAAAGATGATGCTGTGAAAGTACTGCACTCAATATGCCAGCAAATTTGGAAAACTCAGCAGTGGCCACAGGACGGGAAAATGTCAGCTTTCATTTCAATCTCAAAGAAAGGCAATGCCAAAGAATGCTCAAACTACTGAACAATTGCATTCATCTCAGTTCAGTTCAGTTCAGTTCAGTCGCTCAGTCGTGTCCGACTCTTTGCGACCCCATGAATCGCAGCACACCAGGCCTCCCTGTCCATCACCAACTCCCGGAGTTCACTCAGACTCGCATGCTCAAAATTCTCCAAGCCAGGCTTCAACAAGACATGAACCATGAACTCCCAGATGTTCAAGCTGGATTTAGAAAAGGCAGAGGAACCAGAGGTCAAATTGCGAACATCCAATGGATCATCAAAAAAGCAAGAGAGTTCCAGAAAAATGTGTATGTCTGCTTTATTGACTATGCCAAAGCCTTTGACTGTGTGGATCACAACAAACTATGGAAAATTCTTTGAGAGATGGGAATACCAGATCACCTGATCTGCCACCTGAGAAATCTGTATGCACATCAAGAAGCAACAGTTAGAACTGGACATGGAACAACAGACTGGTTCCAAATCCAGAAAGGAGTATGTCAAGGCTGTATATTGTCAGCCTGCTTATTTAACTTATATGCAGAATACATCATGAGAAATGCCAGACTGATGAAGCACAAGCTGGAATCAAGATAACCTGGAAAAATATCAATAACCTCAGATATGCAGATGACACCATCATTATGGCAGAAAGCAAAGAAGAACTGAAGAGCCTCTTGATGAAAGTGAAAAAGGAGAGTGAAAAAATTGGCTTAAAGCTCAACATTCAGAAAACTAAGGTCATGGCATCTGGTCCTATCTCCTCATGGCAAATAGTTGGGGAAACAGTGGAAATAGTGACAGACTTTATTTTGTGGGGCTCCAAAAATTTTGAGGGGCTTCAGACGGTGACTGCAGCCATGAAATTAAAAGACACTTGCTCCTTGGAAGAAAAGTTATGACCAACCTAGACAGCATATTAAAAGCAGAGACATTACTTTCCCATCACAGGTCCATCTAGTCAAAGCTATGGGTTTTCCAGTGGTCATGTATGGATGTGAGAGTTGGACTATAAAGAAAACTGAGTGCCGAAGAATTGATGCTTTTGAACTGTGGTGTTGGAGAAGATTCTTGAGAGTTCCTTGGACTGCAAGGAGCTCCAACCAGTTCATCTTAATAGGATGGGGAGTGAGGTGGGAGGGGGGTTCAGGATGGGGAACACATGTACACCCATGGCTCATTCATCTCAATGTATGGCAAAAACCACTACAATATTGTAAAGTAATTAGCCTCCAATTAAAATAAAGTAATTAATTAAAAAAATAAGGAAATCAGTGTTGAATATTCATTGGAAGGACTGATGCTGAAGCTGAAACTCCAATACTTTGGCCACCTGATGCGAAGAACTGACTCATTTGAAAAGACCCTGATGCTGGGAAAGATTGAATGTGGGAGGAGAAGGGGACGACAGAGGATGAGATGGTTAGATGGCATCACTGACTCAATGGACATGAGTTTGAGTAAACTCTGGGAGTTGGTGATGGACAGGGAGGCCTGGCGTGCTACAGTCCATGGGGTCTCAAAGAGTCAGACACAGCTGAGCAACTGAACTGAATTGAATAAAAATGATAAACCCTTAGAAATATGATTTTTAAAAGACAGCAAAATAAAGTACAAGTAACTAATGTCAGAATAGGAACCTGGAATGTTAGGTCCATGAATCAAGGCAAATTGGAAGTGGTCAAACAGGAGATGACAAGAGTAAACATTGACATTCTAGAAATCAGTGAACTAAGATGGACTGGAATGGGTGAATTTAACTCAGATGACTATTATATCTACTACTGTGGGCAGGAATCCCTTAGAAGAAATGGAGCAGCCATCATAGTCAACAAAAGATTCTGAAATGCAGTACTTGGATGCAATCTCAAAAACTACAGAATGATCTCTTTTTTGTTTCCAAGGCAAACCGTTCAATATTGTGGTAATTCAAGTCTATGCCCCAACCAGTAATGCCAAAGAAGCTGAAGTTGAACAGTTCTATGAAGAACTACAAGACTTCTAGAACTAATACCCACAAAAATGTCCTTTTCATTATAGGGGACTGGAATGCAAAAGTAGGAGGTCAAGAAACACCTGGAGTAACAGGCAAATCTGGCCTTGGAGTACAGAATGAAGCAGGGCAAAGGCTAATATAGTTCTGCCAAGAAAACACAATGGTCATAGCAAACACCTTCTTCCAACAACACAAAAGAAGACTCTACACATGGACATCATCAGATGGTTGACACCGAAATCACATTGATTATATTCTTTGCAGCCGAAGATGGAGAAGCTCTATACAGTTAGCAAAAACAAGACCAGGAGCTGACTGTGGCTCAGATCATGAACTCCTTATTGCCAAATTCAGACTGAAATTGAAGAAAGTGGAGAAAACCACTAGACCATTCAGAACTGACCTAAATCAAATCCCTTATGACTATACAGTGGAAGTAAGAAATAGATTTAATGGACTAGGTCTGATAGAGTGCCTGATGAACTATGGATGGAGGTGCATGACACTATACAGGAGACAGGAATCAAGACCATCCCCAAGAAAAAGAAATGTGAAAAAGCAAAATGGCTGTCTGAGGAGGCCTTACAAATAGCTATGAAAAGAAGAGAGGCGAAAAGCAAAGGAGAAAAGGAAAGATATACCCATTTTAATGCAGAGTTCCAAACAATAGCAAGGAGAGATAAGAAAGTCTTCCTCAACGATCAATGCAAAGAGATAGAGGAAAACAATAGAATGGGAAAGACTAGAGTTTTTTTCAAGAAAATTAGAAATACCAAGGTAACATTTCATGCAAAGATGGGCTCAATAAAGGACAGAAATGGTATGTCCCTAACAGAAGCAGAAGATATTAAGAAGAGGTGGTAAGAACACACAGAAGAACTGTACAAAAAAGATCTTCACAACCCAGAAAATCGTGATGGCATGATCACTCATCTAGATTCAGACATCCTGGAATATGAAGTCAAGTGGGCCTTAGGAAGCATCACTACGAACAAAGCTAATGGAGGTGATGGAATTTCAGCTGAGCTATTTCAAATCCTGAAAAATGACGCTATGAAAGTGCTGCAGTCAATATGCAAGCAAATATGGAAAACTCAGCAGTGGCCACAAGACTGGAAAAGGTCAGTTTTCATCCCAATCCCAAAGAAAGGCAATGTCAAAGAATGCTCAGACTACTGAACAATTGCACTCATCTCACATGCTAGTAAAGTAATGCTCAAAATTCTCCAAGCCAGGCTTCAGCAATATGTGAACTGTGAAATTCCAGATGTTCAAGCTGGTTTTAGAAAAGGCAGAGGAACCAGAGGTCAAATTGCGACCATCCACTGGATCATGGAAAAAGCAAGAGAGTTCCAGAAAAACATCTATTTCTGCTTTATTGACTATGCCAAAGCCTTTGACTGTGTGGATCACAATAAACTGTGGAAAATTCTGAAAGAGATGGGCATACCAGACCACCTGACCTGCTTCTTGAGAAATCTGTATGCAGGTCAGGAAGCAACAGTTAGAACTGGACATGGAACAACAGACTGGTTCCAAATAGGAAAAGGAGTATGTCAAGGCTGTATATTGTCAGCCTGCTTATTTAACTTATATGCAGAGTACATCATGAGAAACGCTGGGCTGGAAGAAGCACAAGCTGGAATCAAAATTGCCAGGAGAAATATCAATAACCTCAGATATGCAGATGACACCACCCTTATAGCAGAAAACAAAGAAGAACTAAAGGCCCTCTTGATGAAAGTAAAAGAGAAGAGTAAAAAAAGTTGGCTTAAAGCTCAACATTCAGAAAACTAAGATCATGGCATCCAGTCCCATCACTTCAAGGCAGATAGATGGGGAAACAGTGGAAACAGTGGCTGACTTTATTTTTTTGGGGCTCCAAAATCACTGGAGATGGTGATTGCAGTCATGAAATTAAAGATGCTTACTTCTTGGAAAGAAAGTTATTACCAACCTAGACAGCATATTCAAAAGCAGAGACATTACTTTGCCAACAAAAGTCTGTCTAGTCAAGGCTATGGTTTTTCAGTAGTCATGTATGGATGTGAGAGTTGTACTATAAAGAAAGCTGAGCACTGAAGAATTGATGCTTTTGAACTGGGGTGTTGGAGAAGACTCTTGAGAGTCCCTTGGACTGCAAGGAGATCCAATTAGTCCATCCTAAGGGAGCTCAGTCCTGGGTGTTCATTGGAAGGACTGATGCTGAAGCTGAAACTCCAATACTTTGGCCACCTGATATGAAGAGCTGACTCATTTGAAAAGATCCTGATGCTGGGAAAGACTGAGAGCAGGAGGAGAAGGGGACAACAGAGGATGAGATGGTTGGATGGCATCATCGACTCAATGGACATGGGTTTGGGTGGACTCCAGGAGTTGGTGATGGACAGGGAGGCCTGGTGTGCTGTGGTTCATGGGGTCGCAAAGAATCGGAGACAACTGAGTGAACTGGACTGAACTGAACTAATGTTAGAAGTGAAAAGGGGAGTCATCGTTACAGATTCTATAGATGTTAAAAGGTAAGAGAATATTATAAACAACTAAATATGATAGATCTGAAATTTTAGATGAATTGGAATAGTTACTAGATAAAACAACTTATTCAATTGTGTGGTCTACGTGACACCCCACTCTAGTATTCTTGCCTGGAAAATCCTATGGACGGTGGAACCTGGTAGGCTACAGTCAATGGGGTCACAAAGAGTCGGACATGACTGAGCGACTTCACTTTCACTTTCACTAAGACACAAGAAGAGACAGAAAATCTAAAACTTCCCATATTCAATAAAGAAATTGTATCCATAACTAAAACATTTCCCACAAAGAAAACTCCTGGCCAGTATGTCTTCACTGAAAAACTCTTCTTCCCAAAGGATTTTTATATTGACCCATGTAATAAGAGAGAAGTATCACCAATCTTGCATAAAAGCTATTAGAGAATAAAAGAAAGGAAAACGATCCTCAATTTGTTTTTATAAAGCCAACATAATCCTCATACAAAAACTTGATTAGGAAAGTATAAGAAAGGAAAATGTTTCTTACGAACATGTCAGACTCTTTCATGGACATATACCTCTAAGTAAATTATTAACTGATCAAATCCAGAAATTGATATATCCAGAATGATATATCACCACCAAGTTAGATTTATTCAAGGAAGGTAAGGTTGGCTTAAAAAAAAGAAACCAATGCAATTTCCTCCACTAATAGAAAAGAGGACAAAAATCATGATCATTTCAAGAAATGCTAAGGAAACAACTGATGAACAACTATTTATAATTTTAAAAAGCTCTTAGAAAACCAGGAATAGATGGAAATTTCCTTGATGTGATAAAAGGTATAACTGAAAACATCATGCTGCTGCTGCTGCTGCTGCTAAGTCGCTTCAGTCGTGTCCGACTCTGTGCAACCACATAGATGACAGCCCACCAGGCTCCCCCGCCCCTGGGATTCTCCAGGCAAGAACACTGGAGTGGGTTGCCATTTCCTTCTCCAATGCAGGAAAGTGAAAAGTGAAAGTAAAGGCATTCAGTTGTTTCTGCCTCTTAGCAGCCTTATGAACTACAGTCTACCAGGCTCCTCCGTCATATTTGATCAATATTTTTAAAGTTTTTTGCCTGAGATTATAGATGAGACAAGGATATCCATCATCTCTATTTCTCTTCAATATTATCCTGGAGGTCTACTTAGTGCAGCAAGGGCAGGAAATGAAATAAAAAGTATAAAGATTGGAAAGGAAGAAATAAATCTGTCATTATTCATGGATAACATGAATGTACATGTAGAAAATCCACAAGAATCTACAGATAAACCATAGAAATGAATAATTGAATTTAGCAAGGTCACTTGATGCAAGGTCAACATTTTCATATACCACTAAGGATTTTTAAATAAATCAAAGTTTAAAAAGTGACATTTATAAAGCCATAAATATTAAGTGTCTAAGGATAAATTTAACAATAGGTGAATAAAACTTCTATGATGAAATCTATTAATATTATTGAAATTAAAGACCTAAGTAAATGGAGAGATACCATGCTTACAGAGCTAAAGACTCAGTATTATAAAGGTGTCGATATCCCCAGAGTTGACCTATAGATTCATTGAAATCTCAATTAAATCTCAGTAGGTTTTTCGTGGAAATTGATAAGCTAGATCTACGTATAGGAATATAAAGGGTGAAAAACAGTCAATACAATCTTGCAGAACAACAAAGTGGAAAGACTTACGCTATCAGACGTTAAAACTGAATTTAAAGCTACAGCCATTAAGAAAATGTAACACAGGCACACAGGTATACACACAGGACAATAGGACAGAATAAAGCCAAGAAACAGATATACACGTGTGCACTGGGATTTGATTTTTTTAAAGTTGACATTACAGAGCAGTGGGATAGAGCCTTTTCAGTAAATGGTGCAGCAGCAATCAGATACCTATATGGAAAAAATTGATCTTACTTTTTACCTCACACCATATGAAAAGTAAAATAAGGCTTCCAGAAGACAACACTGGAGAACATCTTTGTGCCTTTGAGTAAGTGAGTGAGTGAACATTGCTCAGTTATGTCCGACTCTTTGTGACCCCATGGACTACACAGTCCATGGAATTCTCCAGGCAGAATATTGGAGTGGGTAGCCTTTCCCTTCTCCAAGGGATTTTCCCAACCCAGCGATTGAACCCAGGTCTCCCACATTCCAGGCAGATTCTTTACCAGCTGAACCACAAGGGAAGCTCTTGGGGAAGTCAAATTTTGTTGAACAGGACATAACGGCACTAACATTAAGGAAAATATTGAAAATCAGACTATACTAAAGTCAAGTACTTCTTTGAATGAAAAGACACTGGTAAAACTGTGGAAAGTCAAGTTACAGAGGGGAAGAAGATGTTTTCTGACATATTACTGGCAAAGGACTTCTACCTAGTACATGAGAAGAATTCCAAAAACTCAGCTAAAGAAGACAATACGAGAATGGGCAGAAGACTTGAACAGGCATGTCACAGAAGGGGCCATCTGATTGGTCTACAAACACATGAAAGCCTGTTCACCTTCTTTAGGCATCTTGGAAATACAAATTAAAACCATGAGATAACTATTACAAGAATTTAAGGGACTGACATTACCAAGGATTCATAAGAATAAGGATCTGCTGGAATCCACAGAAAGAGTGCAAATTAGAAAATTCACTTTGGAAAACTGTATGGTGTTATGTACTAAAACTGAAATATTCATATCTTATGACCCAGAAATTCCACTTCTAGACATATGCCCAACAGTTATGAATGCATTTTGGACCAAGTGATGTGTAAAAGAATGTTCACTGCATCACTATTTATCAGTTCAGTTCATCTGCTCAGTCGTGTCCAGCTCTTTGCGACCCCATGGACTGCATCACACCAGGCTCCCCTGTCCATCCCCAACTCCTGTAGCTTGCTCAAACTCACGTCCATCGAGTCAGTGATGCCATCCAACCATCTTATCCTCTGTTGTCCCCTTCTCCTCCTGCCTTCAATCTACTTATAATAGCTCCAGATAGGAAACAATGCAAATGACCTTCAATAGTAAAATGAAGAAATAAATTGCAGAAGAGCCATTAAGTGGAATGTTACCCAGCAGTGAAAATGACTGAACTACAGCCCTGCACAACATGAATGAGTCTCAGAGATGCTGAGTGAGAGAAGCCTGACACAGGAGCATATCCTGTAAGATTTTCTTCATATAAACCGCAAAAATAGGCAAACTAATCTGTGGTGACAGCAGTCAAGTTAAGTGTTACCATGGTGAAGGGGAGACAGTGGCTGGGACAGGACGCGGAGGAGGGCTTCTGGACTGGTAATGTTCTATATCTTGAACTTGAGTTGTTAGTAATACATTTCACTTTCTGAAAACTCAGCAGACTTTAGACTTATGATATGTGCTATTTTTCTGTAGGTATGTCAGACTTAAATAAAAATTCATTCCTAAAATATCATACCTAGACACCAAAAACTGGCTGAGTCCCAAGAGTTTGATGGTACACTCTGCTGGTGAATGTAAACAGGCACTCTCCTACATGGCAGGTGTGTACAACTCCTATGGAGGATGATCTGACAATGTATCTAGTTTACATTTGCACATATATTTTTAAAAGATAGACTTTAATTTTCAGAGCAATTTTAGGTTTATAGCAATATGTAGCAGAAAGTACAAAAGGTTCCTACATACCCCGCCCCTCACACTCCCCCACCATCAGCAGTCCTCATTAGTGTGGTACATGGGTCAATGAATCCAGCATCACCATCAACCAAAGTCCATAGTTTACCTGAGAGTCCACTCTTGTCTTGTTCATTCAACAGATTTTGACAAATGTGTAATGATACATATCCACCATTATAGTATCATACAGAACTGTTTCCCAGCTCTAAAAACTGCTTGCACTCCATCTATTCATCTCCCCCCAACCCCCCGGCCCTGGAAACTCTGGCAACCACTGATCTTTAAGTTGTGGCAAAATACACAAACAACATAAAATTTACCATCTTAACCATTTGTAAATGTACAGTTCAGTGGCATTAAGTACATCCGTATTGTTGTGCAACCACCACCATCACTGTTCTCCAGGATCCATTTCATCTTGCAAAGCTGACACTCTAGCCAGTGAAGAATAACCCCCCATTCCCCACCCCATTCCCCCATTCTAGCCCCTGGCAGCCACCATTCTACTTTCTGTCTCTATGGATTTGGCTATTCTAGGGACCTCTTTTAAATGGAATCATACAGTATTTAACCTTTTGTGACTGGCTTATTTCACTTAACATTATGTCCTCAAGATTCATCCACATCGTATCATGTGTCAAATTTTCCTTCCCTTTTAAGACTGAATAATATTGCATCACCAGTAAATCCTATATTTTGTGTCTATCAGTGAACATTTTGGTTGCTTTTACTTTTGGGCTATTGTGAATAATGCTGCTGTGAACATCAGTGTACAAATATCTCTTTGAGTCCTCAGTTTTCAATTTCATTGAGAATATATCTACATATTGCTCTGAAAGTGAAAGTCACTCCGTCGTGTCTGAATCTTTGTGGCTCCATGGACTATACAGTCCATGGAATTCTACAGGCCAGAATACTGGAGTGGGTAGCCTTTCCCGTCTCCAGCGGATCTTCCCCAACCCAGGGATCGAACTTATTGCTCTATCATATGATAATTCTATTTTTAATTGTTTGAGGAACTACCATGCTGTTTTCTATTTTATGTTTCCACAAACAGTGCACAAGGGTTCTGATTTCTCCACATCCTCAACAAGAATTGTTATTTTCTGTTGTTGTTTTTTTTTTTAACTAGTAGTCATCTTTATGGATATAAGATATCTCATTGTGGCTTTGATTGCATTTCATTAATGATAAGTAATGTTGAGCATCTTTTCATGTATTTATGGATATTTTTATATCTTCTTTGGAGAAATGTCTATTCAAGTGCAAATGAAAACTGTTTCTCTGTTCACAATATTTTTGACACCAAATGTGTGGGTGTTTTTCCCCACATCAACCAATTTCTCAGTTCTCAGGACACAGACTGGATGTCACGTCAAAAAAATCATTTAACTATATATGTCATGGTTTATTTCTGGTCTCTCTTTTCATTCCATTGGTCCATATGCCTGTCTTTATGCCATGACTACACTATTTTGGTTATTGTAGCTTTGTAGTAATTTTTGAAATCGGAAAGTTTGAGTTCCAATTTCTCTGCTCTCTTAGCATATCAATTAGCATTTCTCTATTTTCTCTCCACTCTTAGCATATCAATTACACTTTTGGCTTTATTTTTTAACTCTTTTTTTCATTAGTTGCCCTAGAGTTTGCAATACACACTTACAACTAATCCAAGTCTGCTTTCAAATATCATTATACCATTTGACAGGTAGTGCAAATACCAAATTCTTTTTTCCCATTCTTCCTCACATTTCTGTCCTTCATTTCATTTATCCATAAGCAATAATCTTCAAATACATTGTCGCTATTATTATTTTGAAAAACTTATCTGTTAGATCAACTATAAATTTCAAAAACATTTCTTATTTTACCTTCATTTATCCCTTCTCTAAAACAGTTCCCCCCACCCATCCACCCTTTTTTTTTAATCTAGTTTTAAGTTTCTCACCTATATCATTTTCTTTCTCTCTGAAGAACTCTTTTAACATTTCTTACTAAGGTATTATAGGTTTAATGGTGGCAATTTTCTTCAATTTTTGTTTGTCTGAAAAATCCTTATTTCCCCTTCACTTCTGAAAGATAATTTCACATGGTACATAATTTTTAAGGTGGTATTTGGTTTTTTTCCTCTCTCTCATCACTGGAATTATTTCACTCTCTTCTTGCTTGAAAGATTTCTGAGAAGTTAAATGTACTTCTTAAACACAAGCTGGAATCAAGATTGCCGGGAGACATATCAATAACCTCAGATATGCGGATGACACCAGCCTTATGGCAGAAAGTGAACAGGAACTAAAAAACCTCTTGATGAAAGTGGAGAGTGAAAAAGTTGGCTTAAAGTTCAACATTCAGAAAATGAAGATCATGGCATCCGGTCCCATCACTTCATGAGAAATAGATGGGGAATCAGTGGAAACAGTGTCAGACTTTATTTTGGGAGGGCTCCAAAATCACTGCAGATGGTGATTGCAGCCATGAAATTGAAAGACTCTTACTCCTTGGAAGAAAAGTTATGACCAACCTAGATAGCATATTCAAAAGCAGAGACATTACTTTGCCGACTAAGGTCCATCTAGTCAAGGCTATGGTTTTTCCAGTAGTCATGTATGGATGTGAGAGTTGGACTGTGAAGAAAGCTGAGCGCCAAAGAATTGATGCTTTTGAACTGTGGTGTTGGAGAAGACTCTTGAGAGTCCCTTGGACTGCAAGGAGATCCAACCAGTCCATTCAGAAAGAGATCAACCCTGGGATTTCTTTGGAAGGAATGATGCTAAAGCTGAAACTCCAGTACTTTGGCCACCTCATGCGAAGAGTTGAGTCATTGGAAAAGACTCTGATGCTGGGAGGGATTGGGGGCAGGAGGAGAAGGGGACGACAGAGGATGAGATGGCTGGATGGCATCACGGACTCGATGAACGTGAGTCTGAGTGAACTCCGGGAGCTGGTGATGGACAGGGAGGCCTGGCGTGCTGCGATTCATGGGGTCGCGAAGATTCGGACACGACTGAGCGACTGAACTGAACTGATCTTTGTCCCGAAATAGGTAAGACGCTTCTTACCTCTGGCTTCTTTCAGTATTCATCTTTAATGTAATATGCCTGCTTGTCACTTTGGGGGTGCTTTGTTTTGCTTGTTTTTGGCATTTATCCTGCTTGTTGTTCTTTGGCTCTGTGGCTTGTGTCTGACATTAATTTGAGGACATTCTCAGTCGTTATTGCTTCAAATAGTTCTTCTGCTCCTCTCTTTCTCCTCCTGGAATTCACGTTACATATTACACCTTTTATCCCCAAAGTCTTAGCTATTCTGTTCTGGGTTTTTTGGTCTTTTTCTCTTTTCATTTCAGTTTTTTAAGTTTCTGTAGATAAATCTTCACTGTATGTAGTTCACTGATTCTTTCCTCAGCTGTGTCCAGTCTGGTGAAAAACCCATCATCAAAGGCATCCTTCATTTTTGTTACAGAATTTTACATTTCTTTTCAATTATTTCTTAGAATTTCCATCTCTTTGCTTACATTACCGACTCTTTCTTGAATGTTGTTACTTTTCCCGCTAGAGCCTTTAGCCTATTAATCATAGTTATTTTATATTCTCAGGGTGATTATTCCAACATCTCTGCTCCATCTGAGTCTGGTCTGATGCTTGCTCTGTCTCTTCAGATGTGTTCTTTGGCTTTTAATATGCCTCGCATGATGTACTGAGGTGAAAGGAACCATATCCCTAGGCTTTTAGTGATCTGGTGGTGAGGTATGGGGTGAGGGGAAGTGTTTTAGCTTTACGATTAGTTCTGTCTTTTTGTGAACCTGTGCTCCTGGCCTGGGGCCCTCATGAGTTTTTCTTAGTTATCTCCTACCCTTTGCATCCCATTTTAGATAGGACAAAAAGGCTAGATGGGATTGCAATAGATATATCTCTCCTCCAACATGGAAAGCTAAATGGAACTGGAGTTGGATATTTCTCTTCTACCAGATCAATTAAGAAACTGGTTAAACAGTTTCTCCTGAAGGCAGACAGGTCCTTGTTAGGAGGAACAGAATGCTCTGATCTATTTCAAAATGCCTACTTCTCCACTCCTGCTGGAGACAAGAGGGGAATTTCTTCTAATGTTCTCTCTGAGATTCTAGCGGAGCTCATGGAGGTAATATGTCATCCCTTGGTATACCCAGGGGTTAAAGGACCCCCTGCAGACACCAAAATCCACAGGTGGTCAAGTCCCAGAGTTGATTCCGCATCCCTGGACTCAACCAACCTTGGATCCTAAACATAGTACACATGGTACTGAAAAAATTCTGCATATATAAGTGGACCTGTGGGCTTCCCTTGTGGCTCAGCTGGTAAAGAATCTGCCTGCAATGCGGGAGACCTGGATTTGATCCCTGGGTTGAGGAGATCCCCTGGAGAAGGGAAAGGCTACCTACTCCAGTATTCTGGCCTGCAGAATTCCATGGACTCTATAGTCCTTGGGGTCTCAAAGAGTCAGATACTGAGCGACTGCGCGACTTTCACACACACACAAGCGGACCTGCAAAATTCAGAAACGCACTCACAGCTGCGGCGGGCCTGCTGACACCGGGCCCTCCCTGGAGCTCCGTTTTACTTTGTTTACTTTTGCCTGTGCTGGGTGTTCGTTGCTGTTGCCGCGCGGGCTTTTCTCTAGCTGCAGTGCGTGGAGACTACTCTGGTTGCGGTGCGCCAGCTTCTCATCGCGGTGGCTTCTCTTGCTGTGGAGCACAGGCTCTGGGGTGCATGGGCATCAGCAGTTTTGGTTCCTGGGCTTTAAAGCACAGGCTCAGTAGTTGCGGCACACAGGTTTAGCTGCTCTGCAGTATCTAGAATCTTCCTGGACCAGGGATTGAACCTTTGTCTCCTGCATTGGCAGGTGGATTTTTTTAACCGCTGAACAACCAGGGAAACCCCCTGGAGTTCTTAACTCCGAAATTTGTCTGCAGTCAGCAATTCACCAATTACAGTCTGGGTTTCCCTACCTCAGGCTGGTTCTCCCAGCAGTTTCTGCCCATGGGTTTCTGCTCTGAAAAGTTGCAGTCCTCTGTATATGCCTGTTTGTCTCTCATCTGGGGAACAGAAAGTTGCCCTGTGACCTCAGTTCTTTGCCAGGTTTAAGAAGAGTTGTTATTTTCAGTTTGTTCAGCTGTTTTATTGTGTGAATGGGAGAGATGACTTCCAAGCTCCTTACTTGAAGCTATGGGGCTTTGGTCCATATCTACAGTCTATTTATTTACAGAGTTTCATTATGGACATCTTCAAGCGTGCATAAGAGTAGAAAGAACCACATGATGAACTCCTGTGTACTCATAAGCTTCAACTTTTACATTCTGCAGTTTCTGTTTCATCCATTCCATCTCTCAAATGTATTTTTTTTTCCTCTGACAAAGATAGTTTGTTTCCTTTGACCAGCAATATTACTTCTAGAAATTTGTTTTAGAGATATACTGTGGGTCAGCTGGTAAAGAATCTGCCTGCAATGAGGGAGACCTGGTTCAGTCCCTAGGTTGGGAAGATCCCCTGGAGAAGGGAAAGGCTACCCACTCCAGTATTCTGGCCTGGAGAATTCCATGGACTCTGTAGTCCTTGGGGTCACAAAGAGTTGGACACAACTGAGCAACTTTCATTTCATTTTCATGCATTTGAGCAAAATTTGACTTATCCAAAGTTATTTATTACAGACTTGTTTGGACAGGAAGAGGCAGACACAAATACAAATGTCCATCAAAAGGGGACTGGCTAAATCCACCATGGAACATCACACAATGGAGGGCTAGCCAGATGCAGAAGCAGGCCTTGGAACCATGTTATGCATCAATACAGAATATTCTCCAAAGTATATTGCTAAGTGAGGAAAAAAATAAAACATAACAATTGGCAAAATGATACATCTAGCATACTGCCACCGTGTAACAAAAAGGGGCGGGGTGATGTGACCATATTTTCTTGTGTGGTGCATAAAATATCTCTGGAAGGTTAAATAAGACACGGATGACACTGGCTGCCCTTGTGGAGAGAAGCTGGTACCCTGGGAACAGTGGGAACGGTGATGTGGGGGATTCTCACTGTGTACCCTTTTCTACCTTCTGATTTGTAAATCATGGGAATGTAGTGAAGGCAGGAGGAGAAGGGGACAACAGAGGGTGAGATGGTTGGATGGTATCACTGACTCAATGGACACGAGTTTGAGCAAGCTCTGGGAGAAGCACAGGGAAGACTGGCATGCTGCAGTCCCTGGGATGACAAAAAGTCAGACACGACTGAGCAGCAACATCATCCTGGTGAATGAATGAATGAACAAAATTTAAAAGAAAGGAAGGAAACTCCTTCTCCTGCACTCTAGAGGATGGGGAGATGATGGATGGGGAGACTGACACATTTATTGAATATTTAGGCCATGGGGCTGTGCTCCTTATCCTATAAAGCTCCCCACACCCTGGGAAGCAGGTGGTTTACACCCATTTCTCAGATGAGGAAGCTGGACTCAGCTCTCTGAAGGAGCTTACCCAAGATGAATTATGACCTAAGTTGAGCAGCAGAGCCAGCCGGGAGCCCAGGTCTGACTCTATCTAATCCAGCTCACTCTCCCATGGGGAGCAGACAAGAAGCTTGACTTCCTGTGCTACAGGCGCAAGAGCAGATCAGAATCTCTGGGTCTCCAGCATGGACTCAAGTTCTCCCCAGGGAGCAGCTGCACTTTCAAACTCATCCACTCCCAAGGCAGAATTACCTGGTTCCTTCCCCAGGGATTCTTTTCAGCTGCTGCATCTCACTTCCCCCACCTCTGAGAACAAGATCCAATTTAATTTAGGGAGGAAAAAGCACAAAAGCCATAAGACTCAGTTTATCCCTTGAAATGCAATCAGACTGAAGGAAAGAATTAATTTTTAATTCCATCTTAATTACTCGGAGAAATAATCTATTGGCACAGCCTGGCCCTGGGGTGCCCCTGGCTGATCTCTGCCTGCCGCAGCCAGCACCTGAGGCTCACTCCAGGCACTGACCAGCATGGAGAGAGGAGGGGCCTGGGCTCTCACACAGGTACCCTTGCTGAAGAGAATTAGAAACTGTAGAAAGTAATCCCTAATCTTTCCTTTAGCCCAATCTCAGATTTCTTTAATAAAGCGAGATTTATTCCTCGGTGATGCATAGTGTGTATGTGTGTGTGGGGGGGGTGTGTGCACGTGTGCGCACGCACGCACTGTGGATGTGGGTGTATATATGTAGTGGGGCAGGGGATGTGGGTCCACAGGACATGCCAGATCACTTGTGACCCTGGGCTGAGGGGAGAGGGACCATGTCTTCCTCATCATTTACCACTTGTTAAGCAAACCCTCACTGAGCACCTACTATGTGCCAAGCATCTTATGGGAGCCAGGGACCCAGCAGAGCCTGTCCTCCCCCGTCACACCGATGACATTCTAGGAGGAGGTGGGGGACATAGACAATAAACTCGTAAGCAAATAAATATAAGTTCATGTCATAATAAATGCTATGTGGTAAATAAAATAGGGCAATGGGCTGGAGAGTGATGGGCGAAGGTTTTCAAGGGTAAATAGGGAGGCTCTCTCCAGAAAAGGGGATGTGGGGCTGAGGTTTGGGAAGAGTACATCAAGCAGGGGGCAAGGCAGGTGAAAAGGCCCTGAGGCAGGGGCTGGACAACTTGTCTGCAGAGGAGAAATGTGGTGTAGCTGGAGCCGCTAAGCCAGGGACAGGGTGGGAGTTGATGACTTTGCATTGCATCCGGTGCCGAGGAAGGCACTGTGTGTGCATGCTGACACACAGTAGGTGCTCAATAATGGCTGGCTGCACAGACTGCACCCTCTGAACTGCGAGCATCTGGGAATCTGTTTGCTGCCATTTTGTCCCTTCCCTGCTGCCAGGGAAATTCAGACAACTGTTAATGTCCAGGAAACCGCCCTCTGCCAGCCCTCACCAACACTGTTTTGATGTGCTAACAACTCTTAATGAGGATCCTAATGAGTCACTAAAAATGGCATCATTAGGTTGAGAACAGAACAGTCTACACAAGCGAATGTCCAAAACAACTAGGCGATTAGCCAGGGAGCAGACACTGGCCCCCTACTTCAGCCTCTGCCGGGCAGGCCACTCCTTTCCCCCAAATGCAGGGGCCAGTTTGTCTGCCTGTATCTCCTTGGGCTGTGATTCCACATCCCAGCACACTATCAGACTGGGTTCTTACTACCACATGAAGCTGTTAGTCTAAGAACTGAGAAAAATGAAATGTATATGCTGTGCTTAGTTGCTCAGTCGTGTCCGACTCTTTGTGACCCCCTGGACTGTAGCCCACCAGGCTCCTCTGTCCATGGAATTCTTCAGGCAAGAATACTGGAGTGGGTTGCCATGCCTTCCTCCAGGGGATCTTCCTGACCCAGGGATCAAACCCAGGTCTCCTGCACTGCAGGTAGATTCTTTACCATCTGCACCACCACGGAAGCCCAAGAGTACTGGAGTGGGTAGCCTATCCATTCTCCAGGGGATCTTCCAGACCCAGGAATCGAACCGAGGTCTCCTGCATTGTAGATGGATTCTTTACCAGCTGATCTACTTGTGAAGCTCAAATATATCTATATATATATACGAATTTGCTTGAATATAAAAGTGGAAGTGAAGACATAGCTCGAGGCTGGTCAGAACTTAAAGTGAGAATGTATTAGGACAGAGTCTAAAATGAGGGCTGCAGGCTAAATCCGACAGAAGGATGTTTTATTCCGCCTATTCAGAAGTTAACAAAAAATTTAAATGTTTCCCACATTAAATAACAGCAAGAGTTTACGTAAAAACGTGGGTGAAAAGCCAGAGGTGCTGGCGTCCCTGGGCCCTGCACTCCACTCTCTGTCCTCTTTGTTACAGCCCCACCATGCCCCAAGTTCTCCCCGACCCCTGAAACCAAGTGTTAGTTGCCATTTATCATCAGGTTTGCCCAGTTGATTTTCTCCTTGGGGATTTAAAGGAAAAAGGCATATATTTCTCAAAGTCTCTCGATCAAAAGTAGACAGACAAAACACAGATCAAGAGAGAGGAATATGGGGGATAGACTAATGTCTTGAGGACATGGAGACAATTCCTACATGTTCAGTGTGCAAGTAAAGTGTGTCTGCTTCCAGAGAATCCACTAAAATGCCATGGGAAGCAATCCCCTTCTTATCCTACTGTCGCACAGCCTGGGCCCCATGGTGTTGAAGCAGACTTTGGCCCTGCTTGAGGACTGTCACTTCTGCACTGGGATTATTGCTATGGCAGGGGCAGCCCTGGAAGCAAAGGGCTGTTCGCTGTTGGGAATCTGAGTTTGTGACTGGCTTTGAGCATGCTGCAATATTATGAGAATCTTGAGTTATATTCCTGGTGAACCTGAGAGTTACTGTGTTTTCATTCCAAATCTCATAAGCTGATCCCACCTGATTGACTTCTGTGGGTCCAGCCATGGAACCCAGCAAAGACAAGTAGGGCCAGCCCCTGCCCTGGGAAGCTGGCTACTCTGGGCAGGGGCATGCATAAGGACAGTCAGCATCCTGATGATGGTGTGTGAAAAAGACCTTTTTAAAGTGCTCAAAATGCTGACTAACTGGATTACTCCTTACTGTTAAAAGTTTGTAAAAATATGCTCATGGGAAAGAAGTCAAACCCTTCAAGAAGTTGTCATGAAAAGCAAGTCTCTGCTCACCCAGACCCCTGGTCTATGGGTTTCCCTTCTTCCCCTTTCCCATGGAGCTGAATCAAATGGTGGTCCCTAGAGAGATATGCCCATGCCTAATCCCTAGTATCTATGAGTGTGACCTTATTTGGGAGAAAAGGGACCTTTGCAGATTTAATTAAATAAGAATCTGGAGATGAACAAGTTATCCAGGATTGTCTACTTGGCCTTAAATCCAATGAAAGTGTCCTTTAAAATAGACACAACACAGAGGAGGAGCCAGTGCCAACTCAGAGGCAGAAACTGAAGGGCTGCAGCCGTGAGCCGAGGGATGCAACAGCTGCTGGAGCACGGCGGGGAGGCCTTGGGAGGGAGCATGTCCCTGCTGACACGTAGATTTCAGACACATGTGACAGAATTAATTTCTTTTGTTTTAAGCCACAGTGTTTGTGGGAATTTGTTATGGCGGCCACAGGGAACTAGAGTTCCTCTTTCTTTCTCTAGCCCTCCTCTCCCTCATTTTCTAAACACTTGCCTTTTTCATTTAAGCATTGCTTCAAAATCTCTCTCACAGACAGCTGCCGATGGTCTTATTTATGCTTGTATGGTATTCCATCATATGGATGATATACTGTTGATTGGTCTACCCCATCTCTTACTAGTGAACTGAGGTTGTTCCCCATCTTTTACTCACATACACAGCATTGCAAAGACATCTTTTTCCCGCACAGGTGGGTATACAAGTGAAACACCTGCAGTATCAATTCCCACAAGTAGAACTGCTGTATCCAAGAGTGTGAGCGTTTCCCATTTACCTCAGGATTGCCAAATTGCACTCCAAGGAGGTTATACCACAGATTCCTTTTTTAAAGTACATTTTTTTCTCATTACAAAAGTAATCTTTTAGTAGAATTCTTAAGGGTGATTTGATTACACCTTGTAACCAAAATCTTTTCTAGCAGAACATAGTCAATAGGAAAAATAACATCAATTACCTGAAATTTTCTTGCCAGCCTGGCTGGATTGGCCCTCATCTGCTAAATGGGAGTTCTCGTGTTACGTGTCTGTTTTTCCTCCAAGTGGCCTCCGTTGGGGGCTCTGAGGCAGGGCGCCAGGATGAGGCTCTTTGAGCCTGGAAGACCATCAGAAAGGCCCCCTCTTCTGCCATCAGTGAATAATCCCAACCTTCCCTACCTTCCAACCCGGGTTCCCTTTATGACACAAGGAGAAAGGGAAACAAGAGAGTCATGCCCCTATCTGGACAATCCTGTACTCAAAGCCGAATGTCCAGTTTGTCCTTGATCTTCGTGTTCCTGGATCAGACTTTGGCTCAGAGGAAATCCCCCTGCTCCTCGACAAGGTAGAGAAGGAGGTCCTGGTTCCCTGAGGTGCTACCCAAGCTCCATTCTGCAGGCAAATGGGGCCTTCTCTCCTCTACTCCTGGCCTGGATCAGCTGCAAGGATGGGTGGTCTCCACTGTAGCATGCCCACTCCCCATCAGTCCCCTACAATGGTTTTGGATTTAAAGAGATCCCCAGAGACCATTTTAGGGATGGACAAACCCAGGCCAAGGGAATGAATTGATTGATCCAAGACCATACCCGCAGGGGCCCCCCATCACCTGCTCATGAAGGTTTGGGCTCCTTCCATGGTATACATGGCCTGGCTGAACGTGGACCTTACCTTCACTTCCAAACCCATCTCCTACCACTATCTGCCTCACCTGAAGTGGTCTGAATAACCAAGGAATCTGAAGCTCACCTGCTGCAGCCCTCTACCACCGCCCCTACCTGCCAGCCCCAGTCTATATCTCACCTCCAGCCCACACTCATTCAAACCCCTTTCTTCCTCATCTTTGCTTCATCAGTTCCTTCTCATTTTTATGACTCAGCTCAGATACACCCCTTTCTCCAGGAAGCCTGCCCTGATTGTTTCCTAGTTGGGTTGGGTACCTCTTCCTGTCTCCTGAGCACATTTCCATGACCCCACTCACTATGATTATCATGATCTGTCTGGGGTCTGTCTCCTTACTGCCATCACGTAGAGCTCTTGGAGGACTAAGAAAAAACCCAAGTCATCTATGTTGGCTCACATCACCCAAGTACACATGTTTATTGAATGAGCAAATGAACAAACCAGAGGATAGGTGACAGTCACTGCAATGGATTAGAAAGAAGGAATCTTGAGCAAGGTATCAGGAGACCTTTGCTGTTTATTATTTGCACACCATTGGGCAAGTTTCTAACCTTCTTAAGGCCTCAGCTTCCTCCCCTGTAAAATGGTGTGAATCTGACTGTACGCCAGTCAGCTGCTGTTACATAACAAACAGCCAGAGGCTGTAAGTGACTTAACGGCAATAAGCACCATGCAGTTCATGCAGTCGTGGTTGTCCAGGTGTTGGCGGATTCAGCCTGGGGCCCCTGAGGTGGCTGGCCAGGTCTGGCTCTGCTCTGTGAATTTCTTGTCTTCTGTGGGACGGTGGGGTAGCTGGATCATATCCTCAAATGGTGTTGACAGAGGCACAAGAGAACCCATGCACATGTGGAGAGGCTCAGAATGGACACTCTGTCCATTCCATTGACCAAAGCGTGTCATATGGCTGAACCCAAAGGTAATGAGGGAGAGGACACACTCAACTGTGGGGGCGGAGAGAGGAACTGCTAACTCACATGAGAAAAGGATACAGAGAAGGTGAAAAAAACCAGGGCCCACAAACCAGTCTGCTGCGAGTTATGTGGTGAGTGCAGACCCTGCGGGGCTGCAGGCTTCCGCCCTGAGATGATCCACCGCATTCCTCCTCTGCTGTGTCCCCTCCTGTCCTCCTGCTTGGTGAACTCCCCTGTTTCTTTCTGCCCACCTTGGCCCAGGTCGCTTCTGGTGGAAATGCTAAGTGAACAATTCTTTCTTCTCCCCATTTCAGCCTGTATTTCTCACCCTGTACAGAACCTCAGCCCAGATCATCTGCTCCCTCCTTCAGCAAGAGCACAACGACCATTTGGTCTCTTGAACCTAGAACCTGACATTGGCCTCCCTCTCTGCGCCTCCATGGTCTCACCAAGCCTGTGAATTTCAGCTCCCAGCTCCCTACTGACCCTGCCGACTGCTCCTAGGACCATCTGCTCTACCCTGCCCCAGGCAGCCTCAGATTCCCTAAACTGAGCCCATGCCTCCTCCAAAAACAACTCCATACTGTCACCTATGAGATCTTTGTAACAGGCAGATCTGATTGGGTCTTCAATGCTAATAGCAAGGGCAGCCAGGCAGAATACATAATTAAGGCTGAGAGGGGACAGGGTGGATGCTATGGGTAGGTTTGTGTCTCCTCCCCACAAATATGTTGGGGTCCTAATCCCCAGTTCCTTGTGATGTGAGCTTATTTGAAAACAGGGTTATTACAGAGGTAATCATGTTGCCATGAGGTCATTAGGGTGGGCCCCGATCAGACTGTGTCCTGATGAAAAAGGAGAAATTTGGACACAGCCACCCACGCAGGGCAGACGATGTGAAGATGCAGGTAGAACACCACCTACAAGAATACTTGAGGCCTCCAGAAGCCAGGGGAGGGCGTGAAACAGAGGGTCTCCGTAGCCAACCGTGCCGCACCTTCATCTTGGACGTGCAGCCTCTGGACTGTGAGACATAAATTCCTGTTGTTTAAGTCACCTGGTTTGACATACTTTGCTACTAAGCAGCCCTTGGAAACTAACACAGCGGAGGGGAGCAGGGACAAATGTATTAGCACACTTGAAGGGAAATGGTAACTGAGAAGCACACTGGGTTCCTGTAGGGGAGTGAGAGGCAGAGGGTCAGCCAGAGAGATGGCCGCGTGAAGCTGGACAGGCTGTTTCTGGCTCTGAAGATGGGGGAAGGGACCACAAGCCAAAGAGTGCAGGCAGCCTCCGGAATCTGGAAAAGCAGAGAGAGATTTTCCCTTACAGCCCAGAAACGAATGCAGTGCTGCTGACGCTGAGATTCAGCGGGCGGGACTCATCTTCACCTCTGACCTTCAGAGCTGTAAAGGGAGAAAGGTGTGTTGCTCTGAGACACAAAGTTGGTGGTGATTTCTTAACAGCAGCAATCAGAAACCAATACAGGTCCCTCCCACCCACCCCCAGCCCTCTGCTCCTCCCCTGTACCCAGCTCTCTCAGTTTTGAGCCTGGGAGGCTGTCCCACGAATGACCACACAGCCAGGCACCCTGGTTCTCTGGCTAACAAGTGGGTGCAGCCAATGAGCCGCCCCCATGGCAGACAGGAGAGTGGGCAGAGAGAGAGGCCAGGGTGTGTCTTCCTTCTCCCTGCCTGCCTGGGAGGCGGTCCTGTCAGTGGCTGCATCCTGGGCCCCTGTGGACGCCCCTCCCAGCTCTGGCCACACTGTTCTCTCCCGTGACCGGTGCCTCCACCCCCACTGTGGCTTCTCTTATCACCCCGCCTGCACAGACCCTCAAGAAAGTCCCCTCAGAGTTCCAGCCTTTGGTCCTATATGACTGAAGTGGCTTTCTGTCTCCCACCAGAAACCTGCCCGAAGTCAAGGGGTGTGACCATCAAAGATGATCCCACCCATTTCCTCAGGGCGCTTGGAGGGGCACTTCCCGAAGGAGAGTATTCAGTGTGACCTTTGCAGTGATTCCACAGTGGGATCAGGAACAGGGATCCCGGAACTGCGAAAGGGGTCCAGGATTGGATTCTCCACCCTCTTCCCATAAATATGTGGGCTTAGACGGATCTTCTGGACTCTCAGAAAGCTTGTTTGCTGTTGCAGAACAGATGGAGGTATGTCCACCTCCCAGGCTGACCAGGGAGTGAAGTGGCCGCATGTGCAGGAGCACAGTCAAGCCGATGGGGGGCATTTCAGGGGCAGAGTAGCGTGAGCTCAGCAAGCAATCACGGCCATGCCTGGTGGGCATCAAGGAGCCAGAGTGCCTGGAAGAGTAAGACCTATTTCTGGAAAGGTGTGTGGGGAGCAGGGCCCAGAAGGCATTTAGAATCAGTGCAAAAACCTGGATTCGATTCAGTCGGCAGTGGGCTGCCGGTTGGGTTTTTGAGTAGGGGAGTGACACGTGGTCTGAATGATTCAGGACCAAGAGAGAGAGAACGGAAACTTAGGAGGTTAGAGATCTTTGGCAACTTCCTTCAGAGAATTTTGCAAAGCCATCTGTGTCTTGTTTTCTTTGTGTGAAAAGGGGAAATAGAGGTAAATAGAATTCCAGAAGCAATTTATTGACAATGAGTCCCTGAGAGCAATTCTTTTCCTGGGTAACATGTCTTCTGGCTTGAAGTGTTTGCCAAGCTCGTGTTCAGGAGCCGCCAGGAACAGGAGGGCTGCCACGTGAAGTGCTCTTGCGGAGTGGAGGGTGGGAGTACTCTCTCATCATGGTCTGCGGGCTGGTTGTACGTTCCTGGTCCTACGTAGGAAAGGGAGGAAAAACTGAGTCACTGAACAAAGTTACACAGAGCCACTAGGTCAATGAGGTTGGTGGAAGCCACCCCGTCTGTGAAGAGTCACATATATACCAAAAGGCACGAGATAAAAGCACCGTTCTACTGGCCTGGCTACTCAGGGCCTGGTCCGTACAGAGGAGCCAATCTGCTCTCATAGTGCACCACTCCTATTGTTAATAGTCTCTACTGTAAACACTCATATATGACTTTGGCATCTTGTAAAATGTCACTGTTATTTCCTTGAAATGACTTGTTTGGAACACTTCTCCATATTAGTCAGTATTTTTTGGCTTGCAAAAGTCAGAAACCCAGCTCAAACTGGCTCAAGAAAATAAGCCAACTGAGAAGTCCAAGGGTACGAGCTGCAGCTCCAGGCATGGCTGGATCCAGGTATAAGAACACTGCCATCAGGACTCTGCCCCTCCCCCCCCCCCCTCCCCCCCCCCCTGCCCCCCTGCCCCCCCGCCCTCCCCCTCCCCCCGACAGGCCTGCTTCTTCTGCACTGGCTTCATTCTTTGGCAGCTTTTTTCTCCATGGTGGTCCCAGCAGCTCCAGACTTTTATTCTACAGGCCAAGTACCCCCAGAGGAAAGAGAGGACTTTACTCTTCATGGAATGGAACCCTCTTGGCTTATGCAGGGTCATGTGCTCACTCTGATATTGCTGTGTCAGGGATGGTAGGCTCTGGGTGTCTGTCCTAAGTGCCCACGTCCTGAGAGGGGTGGGTGGCTCCAGAGGGAATGTATCTGGGCGCAGAGAGTGAGGTGGGGGGTGGATGCTGGACTCACCAGTAGAGCAGGGGCCACCAGGTGTTCATTCCTTATTTTCTCCTTCACTTTCAATGACCCAGTGTACATTCTAATCCAAAAATGTGTTTGCTAACAAATCTACATGTATGAAAATTCATCACAGAAAATATAAAACTCTAGACCTGGCTGGATTCTTGCTCACCTTCTTAGGAGCCAGGTTCTGTGAATAAGTGATGACATGGGCCTTGATAAGTCTGGATGGGAATGGCTGGACCCCTCTGCTTAATGCAGATATCCCCAGAGTGATGAACAGCAGAGTCTTTCCCTGTAGAAGAAGTAAAATAATGCAGCCCAGAGCTCAGGCTTAGGCAGGTCCTGAGGTTACTCCATGGGAAGGACCTGGGGAGAGACCATTAACACTGTTAGCTGGCCCTAAACAGGGGTCTTTCCACATTACTTAGAATTTGGGGGTTGCAAGTGACAGAAACTAAATTCAGACTGACTAAAGCAAAATAGTAATTATAAAATTATTATTCACAATACAAAAATCATCATGATAAGCATTATTAATTAACATATACTTATGCGATTAATCACATAAATGTAAAATTGGATATAATAGAATAGTTGTGAATATTATTATAAATATTATTTCCTGACTCATATAACTTCAAGCATGGCTGGATCCAGGTGCTCAACAAGTCATCAGGAAGCTGTAAGTCCTTCTCTCAGGTAGCTCTTCTCTGCATTGGCTTTATTCTCAAGTCCTCTGCAGCATCAGGCTTATACTCTCAGCTCAGCAGTCCCAGCAGAAAGAGAAAACCCACTCCCACCATCCTAGGATTCGCCTGGATTAGATTTCAGATTCCCTGTCCATCTCCAAACTACCGTCAGTAACCAGGGTGATGAGATACGCTGATGGGCCAGGCCTGGGGAATGCACCACCCCCACTCCCACCCCTCCCGAGTGATCAGATCCTTTTAAACTGAATGAGAGGGAGGGGGTGGTCCCACAGAGGGGACCCGCTGCCTGCAGGAAAAAAACAACAGCTGTCCCTCACTCAGGGAGGGGCTGGTGGGGGAGTGCTGAAGTACAGAAGGCAGCCACATGCCAAGCAGGAGAGAAAGGCTGTTCCTGGCGGAGAAGTCTGAGTGAGGACTGGGCAATGAGGTTGGGGAGGGGGGTGCTGGGGAGCAGGTGTAGGGTCACAGATGGCGGGAGTCTTCCACAGCATGGCCAATGGGCAGCCCTGAAGGCAGAGCAGAGGAGAGAGAAGCTGGGGTCAAAGGCCCAGAGAGCAGTTTGGTGCAGCTGGGAAGTAAAGCCTGTCCTCTCATCTCAGTTACGAGTCTGATGCCTGCCGCCCCCACACCCCCACTGTTGGCAGGCACGCCCTGGCTCCCTGGGCTCTTTGCTGCTCAAAAGCTTCTAGCCAGCCGCCCGTCTTCTTGGAGTTGCCCAGATGGCCAGGGCACAAGGAGGATGCTTGTCTCCCTGCAGGGGTTCAGGGCTGCTGTTCTGAAGTCCCCTAGAGGGATTCCTGTGAGTCTGGCCTTGCTCTGGGGGACCAGGACACATGCGAAGGGGCTAGACGTGCCCTGGTGTGCAGAGCTCACGTTCTGATTGGAGCCAGGACAGCCACTGGGCTTTTCCCTGGGCTCTAGCACAAAGTATGGCTCACCAATGGGCTTCGGGAAATGTTTGTGGAATGAAGGGCAGTGATTGGTGGAAATGGCTTACTGCCCATTGGGGAGAGGAACTGCTTTTAGTCTGTTCCACCTTTAACTGGTGGGGTGACCTTCACTTAGTCACAAAACCTCTCTGGGCATCCAGGTTCCTGTCTGTCAAATGCGGGGGTTGGAATAGCCGGTCCCCAGGCCCTTGGTCAGCTCTAACACTCGCTAGCTCTCTGGCTGATTCTCTTGCTTGCGGGGCCCCCGGCCCTGACAGCCACGCTGGCTTCCAGCCTTCTCCCCTTGGTACCCTACGCGGAGCCGGCCCGGGCCAGCAGGGGCAGAGGAAAGAGGCATTCAAGGCGCTGTAATTATTGTAAAGAGGAGAGTTTAAGTGTTTAGTTTTATGAGGTAGCCGGCCCTCTCTGTCAGCAGAAAGCCGCGTGGTTCCCTGGGTGCGAGTTAATTTCCTCCGTGGCTCGTTTCCTCGCCCGCTGTCATTTTTTCTCAGCTGCTTTATGGCTTTCGGAGCCATTCAGAGCAGTGTGTGGTGGTGGCGGTGGCTTTGCACACTGGAGCTGAAAGCCCCAAGCCCCCCACCCGTGTGCTGGAGCCCACCGTGGCCGGGTCCTGTGGAGGACAGCAGGGCCGGTGACCTCTGTGCTGGACGAGACCAGCAGGCTGGAAGGGCGGGAGGAGAAACAAGGCTTGGCCAGGCTGTCCCCAACCAGGCCATGGGCCCTGGCACCTCCCTGATAACTTGTAAGGAGCAAATCTAAATTAAGTGATGGTCAGGCCAGCCTTGCAGCTGTCCCAGGTCCCTCAGTGAAACAGTGGAAGTTTTTGCTCTCTTGTTTACAGTGAGCAAGGCGGGAGAGAAGGAACCAGTTAGCTCTAGCTTCAGACAGATCTGGGTTCAATTCCCAGCCCCATTACCGCTGTGTCACTTGGGCTGAGTGACCTCACCCTCTGGGCTACCATTTCCTCGCATGCGGAGTGGGAAGGTCAGTGGTGCCTGCCAAGTGGCGCTAAAGGGACAGAAAGTAGGGACAGAGTCTGTAGGAAAAGCACCTAGAAGAGAGACTCTGTTCCCCAAATGTTAGCTTGGTTCCCCCTGCCTCCTCTGTGCGGAAGTCATTGCCACCCAGGGGAGAGCAGGGGTCCTGGGAGCCAGCAGATGACCTCTAAAAGACACTGCAGTCCACCAAGCCCAAGAGCAGCCTCTCTCCCACCCCAGGCCTGGCCGTGCATGTAGCATTGTCACGAGGGGGACCTGTGGGGATTTGCTGAACCCACTTATGTGTAACCGTGAGCATATCATGGGTTCTCTCATCCACATGATGTGACAGCAGCTACTTCTGAGGGCACATATAGAGGATTACATTAAATGAGACGAGGCACGTGGACCAACTCAGTGAGAACTTCATGGTGATACTCCACCCAAGCACGCAGAGGCAGGGAGCTGGGGGACCCAGATTCTCTCCTGGATTGTGCCTCCAGCTCTTGCTCAGAATTGAACGTAGCTGCCCCTCTCAGGGAAGCTCATTCAGGCTGCAGGCCCCTCTGAGACTCATTAAGTTGTGGCTCCTCTGCCCAGAAAAGTGAAAGCATAGGACCCCAAGGATCGGGCAGGTAACTTCAGAGGTTTCTGAACCTCCTGAAATCTGGCTGCAGACCCCATGTTAAGGACTCTGAGCCAGGCTTCCCTAGTGGTCTGGTGGTTAAGAATCCACCTTGCAATACAAGGGACACTGGTTCGATCCTGGTTTGGGAAGATTCCACATGCCACAGAGCAACTAAGCCCATGCTCCACGGCTCCTGAGCCTGCACTCTGGAGCCTGTGCTCCGCAGCAAGGGAAGCCAAAGCAGTGAGAAGCCTTTGCACTGCAAGGAAGAATGTCCCCACTGGCCACAACTAGAGAAAGCCTGTGCGTAGCAACAAAGATCCAGTGTAGCTAAAAATAAAAATTTTTTTAAAGAACTCTGAGCCAGTGGTTGCTCCGTGTCCTCACTGTCTGTGTCTTTGTAAGGGGACTGGAGGTAGGTTCTATGTGGTTTATCTGTGTCCTTTTCAGACCCAACAGCACCTGGATTCAGGGATTGGTCCAAGACAAGAGTCCCCTGTCCTGCAGAGGAAGAACCCCTACAGTGGCTGGCTCCCTCAGCTCACCTCCCCCACAGCTCAGTACATCCATGGTTTAACCCAAGTATCCATCCCTTCTTCCTTCAAGAAACAGTTATCCAATATTCTCCTTGGGAATATGAATGCCATGTCTTAGCCTGTGATTGGTGAGCTGATTCCACATCCACCTTCAGGAACAGACCCTGATTGGCTGCTCAGCATATCCCTTCTTCCTGGCTCTGTCTATTGATTCAGAGATAGTCAGGTCACCCAATCAGAGCCAATGAGACATGAGAATATTCCTAGAGCTTCTGGGAAAGAAAGGTCTGCCTTGTCTTACATGGAAGCCTGGGAGAGGTCTTCATTGTTCCCCTGAAGGATGTGGTACAAGACTAGGATGACTACAGCTACTTTGCTACTAGGAAGGGATAGCCAGGAGCTGCCCAAGGTAGGGTGTGGGGAGGAGCTCTGTGTAGAGCCTCAGGGTGAAACAAGGAAGTCAGCAAGAGAGATGGAGAGACATGAAGTCTCTGTAAACATCTTTGGAGCTGCTGGACCAAGCCTCACCTGATACTAACCCTACCTCCAGACTTTAAAACTCTCTAGTTCAATAAACTCCTCCATGATACCATCATTACTGTGCGTTTTTCCTGTCACTTGCAACAGAAAGCATCTTAGCTGAAACTCCCTGCCAGCTGAGCCAGACAGATCAGGAAGAAGAGCTCAGGGATCAGGAAAACAAATTTCTTCCAAAGTATACGGGAGATCGGAATCTCCATCTACCCGCCTGGTCCTGGGGAAACTTCAGAAAAAAAGCCAGGGCGGAGAGAGTAGATGAATCTTTGATACTATCTGACTGGACAGGAAGAAATATTGGCTATTTGGTGTTTGATTAATCACCAATTCCATTCAAGTCCACAAATGTTTCCAGAAAGCCAGTCAGATGCAGGACACTCTGCCAAGTGATGGAAGAGGTGCACATGCACCGGGCAGTCCCCATGGCGGGGAGCTCCCAGTCAGGTGAGGAAGACAGGCTCAGACAAAGCTCATCTGATATAAGCAGGACTGGGATAAGTGCTAAGATACAGATGCGGACTGACTGGCCCTGGGAATCCAGCAGAAGAAGGCTGTGGGGAAGACAGAGCCAGGGAATAGGGTGATGTTCCCTGCCCACCGACTTTCCCAGGTGGTGCTAGTGGTAAGGAACCCACCTGTCAATGTAGGAGACACAAGAGACACGGGTTCGATCCATGAGTCGGGTAGATCCCCCGGAGGAGAAAATAGCAACCCACTCCAATATTATTGCCTGGGAAATCCCACAGACAGAGGAGCCTGGAGGGCTACAGACCATGGGGTCACAAAGAGTCGGACACAACTGAAACAGCTTAGCATGCATGCACATACCTGCCCACCAGGACATACCATCACCTCTACCCCAGGAGAAGAGAGTACCTCTCCCCCCATGAAGACACTGCAGGGGCTAGAATGGCCCCAAATGCCAGGTGCATTTGTGGAGCAGCCCCTTGATCCCTAACCTTACTGAGTGGTCCAGATTCTGTGCTCCCCAAAGTGTGGGATGAGGACCATGGCCGGGGTTGGATTTTAGGAGTACTGAGAGTAGAATCAAGTCACTCTGTCTTGCTCAGATGGTGAGAAAGCTGCTCCCTGTGTAGTTCTCTCTAAAACTTTCCATCAAGGACAAAATCGGGTTGGCACTAGCCCATCTCTAACACCTCTCCAGCACTCCCTGAGTCCTCCCTCTAGCAGAGAGAGGGAGAGAGAAAGAGAGAGCAGACCTCTGCCTATTGCCTTCTGCAGGCAACAGGCTTTTGCTCAAATTTCTTCACACTATTTTGTTTTTGTGGCATTTATTTTAACAGTTGTCTTCTATTTATGGCAAGTGATATTGGCTTTCCATTTATGGCAATGATAAAAAAGTTTCCTTACATTTCATTTCTTTTTTTTTTTAACAGGGGGCTGTTGGAAAGAAAAATATGAGATAATACAAGGGGGACACAGATACAATCAAAAGTGTGAAAGTGGGGTGTGACAAAAGCTGGGGGATGTTCACTGCACAAACATGGGCTACCTGCCTCCTGTGTGCCAGGTGCTGGGAACACAGAAGGGAACCAAGGCAGCGAAACCCTGTCCTCACTGAGCTTACAGTCTCATAGGGGACAGGTAGGTAAAATGCAGCCGTGTTAGACGATGCTGGGTGATCTGGCATGAATCCTAAGCAGGGAGCAGGGTGGCCATGCCTGCAAACCCGCCAGGTCCAGCTTCACTGAAAACCTGGCCATGGGGGCAGACTTGGAGGAGGGGAGTGGAGCCTTCACAGATGCCCTGGGAAAGGGACCCAGCAGGAACGAGAAACAGAAGGACCCGTTGCGTTGCTGCCCCCGCCTCATTAAGGCCAGGACGGGAGACTCCCGCTGGTTGCTATGACACACTGAAGAAAAGTCCACATCAATGCACTGTTCTCTTCCTTTGGTATAAACAAGCAAAGGATGACCTGCAGAGATGAGATAGTGTAGCCTGCAAAGCAGCCCCCAGGGTCGCTGCAGCTGTACCTGGCCCACACTGTGCACAGGTGCGGCGTCGTGTGTGAGATGGGGACCCTGCAGGACAGGGCCCCCTGAGGCTTTGAAATCATCTCCTTCTGAGTCATCAAAGTGCCATTGACTTATGGTCGATGATTGTAGGGGTACTGAGTGCACTTTATTACTCCCTTTATTGAAAATTGGCCATCTATCTGTGGTCCATCTGCAGCATGGCAGGTAGGAAAGCTGAGATTCCCAAATGTGGCTCCCCTGCTTATGAGCTGCCTGCTTCTGAGCAGATTCTTTTATTCCTTTGATCTTTTATTTTCTTGTGTATAGGAGAGGGTAACCTATTGAATAAGGTCACTTGTGCTGGTCTTGGTATGTGTGACCAGTCAGTAAATGTTATCCTGTCCTCCTTATACCTAAGTCTATGTTGTCTGGGACACCGCATCTTTCTTCCACAAATGGGAGCTGGCAGAACCAGGAGATGGCAGGAAACCCATTCATTCATTCATTCAATAAGTACTTGTGACTCCACTCCAGGCACTGCTCCAGTCACTAGAGGCACAGCAGCAAACCAAAGATGGATAAGATCTTGCTCCCATGGGATCATGTCATCAAAACAATGCATGAGATTTCAGCATGAGTCTCCAGGACTGTTTGCAGGCACCAACTCAAATTGAGTGTCCAAAGGAGGCTTTGCCAGAAGATGGGACATTGGTGTAAGAAGGGGAAAGCTTTGCAAAGGTTTGGGAGGATAGCACTCCAGGCAGATAGAAAAGCAAAGTCCCTGGGAGCTGTCTGAGCCATAAAAAGCCCAACTGCTGGAGGAAGTGAGCACTGGGGAATTTAGTATAAGAGGACGGGAGACGTCACTCCCTGTGGCCTTGGGAAAGGGAGTGGCCTTGGGAAAGTGAGAAGCCTTGGGGGAAAACTGTGTGGACTGGGCAGTATGAGGAAGGCTGCAGTTATTCCCTGCCAGGATCCCTTTGACAGCTTCTCTAGAAACTCCCAGCTCGAGGGAGACCCTGGACTCCTACCCACCTGGCCAGCCCCCCATACACAGCTTCTGGGGTCAGTTCCATCTTTGACCAGACCCATGGGGCATCCACGTGCTGGCTAAATTTCCCTTCCTGAAGCCTCTCCAGGTTGGAAGAAATCTCTGAGGTCTGGATGAAGGCAGGGATGAGGTGGAGGGGGAGAGAGCAAAGTGTGTTTGTTGGCGCCAGAATTATAGCAGAAGCCAATGCTGGAAACCTTCCCAAGTATTTAGAAATTAAAATAATAAAAGAAAACTGAGCATATGGAGTTTGTAAAGTGCCGTCCATCTTTAAGAAGGGACACGACTTGCTCAGGATGCACGGGAGATCTGGGGCCCTGGGGGACACACCCATGGGGTGAGGATAGACACTCACCTGATAGGTGGGGACCAGCGACAGGGGCACGTACTGCCCCAGGCCATGCAGAGTGTGGGAATCCCCTTTGGGTTCCACTTTTAGAAGAGGAGAAAGAATTCCCCTATGTCTCCTCCCTAATCCTGTGGGAGTCCCCAGTCCTCCCCTACCCTGGGAATGTCCCCTTCCCCTAACTCAACTCCGAACCTGTCTTTGATTCTTCTACATCCAACTCCAGAGTGGTCCTATAGGCTCAGCTTCAAAAACACAGCCCGATCCAGCTGCTTCTTTCCTCCTCCCCAGTTTGGCGCCCCCATCTCTACAGCAACTGCCTCTGCCTTTCTCCTCACCTCAGCCTGGTCCAATCTGTCCTCCCACAGCCAATAGATGGATCTTTTCTGCATCAGCTCACTCGGGACAAAAGCTGAGTTCCTGCCCATGGCCTTCAGGTCCTGTATGATCCAGGTCCTAACTATTTCTGCCATTGCTGGTCTTCCTTCTGTTCCTCAACTTGTCAAGGTTGTTTTGCCTCAGGGCCTTTGCACACTGAGCTCCCTCTGCCAGGAACACTTCCTCAGCCCCTTCTATGATTGACTCCTTATTCAGGTCTCAGCTCAAATGCCACCTCCTCAGAGAAGCCCTTCCTGGCTACCTCATCTAGAAGGCCACCTCTCCAGTTCCTTTTGACATTGATGTATTTCTATATACACCTGACACTATCTAAAATCGCCATGTTTGCTGGTTTGACTTGTCCCTCTATCGTGCAAGTGCCATGAGCCCTGGACTTTGTCTGCCCTGTTCCCTGCTGTGTCCAGCACACCTGGACTAGCACTCGACCCAGAGGAGAGCCTTCACAGACATCTCCTGAATGGGGCCTGACTGAATGCAGGACCGAGTGGTTTATTTGGGCATCAATCAAGTGTGTCAGTAGCATCACACACAGCCTTGCAACTGCTGAGAAGCAAGCATGGCCTCGCTAAGGCAGAGTTCATGAGATGCTAGTGGAGCTCTGGGGTCAGGAGTTAGGGCACCACAGGGTAAGGCCCATACCCAGCCAACTCACCAGATGCTTCTGCATATGTTGGGCCGCCCACCCCATCCTGACAGAGCAGAAACCAGGCAAAAGCTTGACTTGCAGCTCCTGGAGTTGGGAGCCCACCTGGGAGGCCCAGGTGCCTCTTTCCTCAGCAGGTGCTCAGGTGTCCCTAGTGCCAGACAACCCAACTGGCAAACATCTACTCCCAGAGCTGACTGGGAGGTGTGGGCAGTGGGGCAAAAGGGGAAGGTAGATGCCCCATGTGAGCCTTTGAGGAGGAGACCTGGTCAGCCCGTGAGCTCTCAGGGTCCTTGAGGGCTCTTGGGTGCCTTGGCCTGGGTGTGCAGAGGTGGCTGCATGGGGACATGTAGACATCTGGGGGGCAGGAGGGCAGAGAGGATCTGCCGCTGGGGGGTGGCCGGGCTTGTGGAAGGGAGTGGAGGGTCTCCTCCCCCACAGCCCCTGCCCCTCCCCCCTTCCTCCCCCGCGTCTGGCTGCTCCTCTCCCGCTCTGCTGCACGCTGGCCTCCGCAAGATGGATTTTCCTGGCTCTGCCAATCTTGCTGCCACCTGTTCGCGCTGTGCTGGAGCCAGCAAAGTGGCTCAGCTTCAAACCCAGAGCAGCTGGGGGAGCGGTTGCCAAGGCTCATCGTCCCCCCTTGCGCCCCTCCTTTGATGCAGCGGCAGCAGCTTGGGCTCTGAGTCATCCTGTCACCTGCTGTCATCTGGGCAGCCCCTTCTTTCCCCATGCCCCTGCCAGACCCCTCCAGACCCCTCCAGCCCTCCCCAGGCCTCAGGCCCTCATGTCCAGGCTGCATAGTGGGGGAGGCAGGGGTGTTCACCACTCCTTGCTGCCCCCACCCCCAACCCAGAGTCTCAATCTCCATCTCCCTTTCCACGGGATTTCCCACTTTACTGCTCCCCAGGGCTCCAGAGAGAAGGACTGAGGCCTGTACCAGGGCCTGGACAAGCCAGGAGCACCTGGCTTTACCCACTGAACCTGTGACAGAGCAGGTGCCAGTGATACCCCAGGCAGAGCAAGCTCCAACCCTCTGGGAGAAGGAGGCCACTGGAAACTTCCTACAAGAGCAATCCAACCCAAGCTTGAGGCTCAGGTCCCCGCTCTGGCCTGAGTGCTTGCTCCATGACCTTGACGAAGCCCCTCTGAACCTCTGTGTCCTTGCCTAGCGAGGGGCTGGGTTGGGGCCCATGCCACTGTGAAGAACAGAGGACTATCGCCTTGAACTTCTTCGGGAACAAGGCAAGGATATAATTAAACATACGCGTGGGACAGAGACATGCAAACTGTAAAGTACTGCGCAGCCTGAGGAGCTGTTTTTACTCTTTCTCATGGGGCGTGGACCAGCTCCCTGTGGCCAGAACGCGTGCGTGCCCGGCCCCCGGGGAAAGGCACGGGCTGTGTTTGACTTCAGAAACACTGACTCCAGCTGAAGGGGCCTCTGAAGACCGAGAGACAGACACATCAGAAGATAGAGCAGGACACAGGCAGACAGACAAATAAACACAGATGAAATAGCCAGCAAGGCCGATGGCTCTCCTGATGGGAACAGACAAGCGATGGTGGCTGGGTTCCCATAGCCTGGGGCCTCTCTCTGCTCCACCAGGATCCTTGCCTGCCTCCTGCCCTCGGCTGTCAGCTCTCATACACGTGGTCCCGAGGGCACACCCTGCTGCTCACATGGCTGCCTCCTGCAGCCACAGATGCCAGGGTGGGGGGTGGGGGTGGGGAGGGGGTTTGGCCCCTCCAAATCCTGAGATGCTACTAAGAAGGGAAATAGTCTCTGGCATTAGAAGGAAGGGATCTCCCTTTGGCGCAAATTACCTGGGAGGAAGTGTGTCTTTATCAGTGATGCTGCCGCTGCTCAGTTGTGTCCAGCTCTGTAGGCCGCCAGGCGCCTCTGTCCATGGGGATTCTCCAGGCAAGAATACTGGAGTGGGTTGCCATACCCTCCTCCAGGGGAGCTTCCCGATCCAGGGTTCGAACCCAGGTCTCCCACATGACAAGAGGCTTCTTCAGTAATAGGAAACTCTGGACCATTTCCCACGTGAGGGCAGGTGGGGGTGAGGTGGTGGTGCTAATCCCTGGGGATGAGTCATCAAAGAGGAGCTGAGGACACTGGTGGAGAAACCATAGTGTCTGCTTGAGTTTATCAAAGTGCATCTTTCTCTGGATGCCCAGCACTAGTCACAAGGATCTGCAGGTGAGCAGAGAGCCCTAGGGGCTCCCAACACCATCTACTTGGTGGGGGTGGGCTAGACAGGTGGGCTGAGCTCCAGAAGGGTCTGGATGAGACAGGGGCTCAGGCTGGCAGCCCTGCTTGCTCTTTGCCCCTGCTAAGCAACCCCCCAGAGCTGCCAGATCACTCCTCCTAGAATGAGTGTCGGATCCATCCCTCACCTGCCTACATGCCCTCCATGGCTTCCCATCGCACATGTAATAAAGCTCCAATCCTATTCATAGTTTACAAAGGCCCCAGGGTCTACGCCAGCTACCTCTCCAACTTCACGGGCCACCTTTTCCTCACTCAGCTCTCCATCCACACCAGCCTACTGTTCCTCCAACTGGTCCTGCCTCAGGGCCTTTGCACTTGCTATGCTCTCTGCCTGGGATGCTCAAACCATCAGTTCTTGTTTTCTTTGTTTTTTATTTTTATTATTATTTTTAATTTTTTGTTGTATATTTTCAAACTATCAGTTCTTGCCTGGTTGCCTTCTCATCATTTAGGTCTCAGTGGCTAAGTCTCCTCACCCCGCTTAGTGCCCCAGCCCCCTTCCTCTGAGCATGGTCTCATCTCCTTGGGTTTTGCTTATTTGTTTTCTGTGGAGAGCCTGTATGAAGCTATTTCCTTTATGTGGTTGTAGTCGGTCCCTCTTCTATAGAATGCAAGCTCTTGTCTTGTTCCCTGCTGTTTCCCACCGTTGGGAGCAGAGCCTGGAATGCAATAGGCACTGAATAAATAAATAGGCCCTCAGTGAAGGAGTGGATCCTGGAGGAGGAGACCAAGTGTCCCCAGAAAGGGGAGCCCACGTCCAGGAAACTGCACAGGGCAGAGGGGAATGCAGCTGAAGAAACAGGTGTGACTGTTTATCACCTGAAACTGGTGTATTACTAGGTCCACTCACAGACGAGGTAGTTGAGAGCTTAAATCACATGTGTAAAGTCACACTGCTTCTGAGAAGAGTAGGATTGGGACTCTACATCCCACTTCTCTGTGGCTTATGGCTTCCCAGCAGGTTGGAGAAAGGTCTTAGAGGCCTTGTCTGTCTCCCTAGAGTCACTTACATTCCTAAAAGGGCTTTGCCTGCTTAAAATGTCGGTGGAGGCGAGCCACAGGCACCAGACTTACAAGGACTGCAGGCTGGTGGGGACAGTCACCAGGAAAGAGAAGCCAGGAAAGTGGGGCCTGCTACTGGGTAGGCAAAGGGTGGACAGAGGGCTTCCTTGTGATCAAACAGGGATGCTTGGAGGAGAGCTGTACAAAGAGACTGCAGTCATCCTCGAAGATGAGAATAACTAAAGTCTTGGGTCTGAGCCCCAGCCCTGCGCCTGGCAACACATCTTGACTTTTGGCCGAGTTGGCCTCCTCTGTGGAATGGAGATAATAATGCCTACCTCCCAGAGCCGCTGTAAGAATGAACCCAGCTCTGCGTGTGACTGTGTTTTTACAAATCTTCAAGGGTGGTGCAAGTGTGCGTTGGTGAGGACCCATTTGGCTTCAAGGGTCAGAAATCATATCTTAGAGTTGCTCAAGCACAAAAGGGAATTCATGGGTTCTTGTAACTGAAAAGTTAGGAAGAGGACGTTGCCTTTAGGTATGGCTGGATCAGGGCACTTTAACAGAGCGAGTCTCTCTCCTTGTCTCTTTGTTAGCTCTCTGTGGGGGGCAGGATCTTGCCAATAAATTGGCCATCACCCACTCATGTCAGGTATGCTGACAGATGAACAGCCCCATCTGAAAGGAAACATCTCCCATTAAGCTTAAGTCCTGGTTAAAGTCCTGGGATTGATTCTCATTGGTACAAACTGGGAGCCTAACCTGAACCAACCAGCAGGGTAATGGGAAGCCAGGATACTGGGATCTCTGACTGATCACTCCTGAAGCAAGGGAGAGGTAGTGGCTCTACCTGAACCACAAAGACTGTGAGTGGTGGTGGAGGAAGTTCTCCAAAGGGACAAGGTACTGCTGCTACCAGAAGAGGGTGGCTGGGGGCCCAGCCATAAATAACAGACGTTCACAGCAAGATAAACAGCGGCATTCCCATCCTTCCAGCAGGCATTGCAGAGCAGCGCTCTTTAGGGCTTCAGGTTGGGAGGCTCCAATCTGGGGCTGCCCCACAGGCACTCAGAGGAGGTCCTTTCCTTGATACTGAATGGAGCTACTGTGAGAGTTACACAGAATTGTTCCACAAATGTGAATTGTAAATGGTGAAAACACCCTTCAGATGTTAGAGATCATCTTTCACGTTGTTTTAGAATTGAAGAAAAGTGAGTAACTGCAGGATTTTGAAATGGAAAGGGACTTAGGAATCACTGGCCACCACCCTCCTCCCTGCCTTGTTTTATAGTCATCACTTTTAAGGCATCAAGAAGAGTGAGTTTCAGAAGCAGATCACATCACATCACTCCTCTTTCTAAACTCTCCACTGGCTTCCCTTTGTTCTTGGACGAGTCCAGTTCCTCTTCCTTCCCCCTCGAGCGTGCTTGGGATCTAGGTCCCTGCCACCTCTCAGACCCAACCCCCCGTATCCCCTTCTGCCAGTCCCTTGTGCCCCAGCCACACCGCTTTTCCTGTGGTGGCACAAGTACACCAAGTAAATTTCCTCCTCAGATGTTTTGTGCTTGCTGTTCCTTCTGCCGGAAACACTCTTCCCCCAGATCATCAAGCAGCTGTCACTTTCTCCTCACTCAGGTCTCAGCTGAAACATCACTTTCTCAGAGTTTCCTTGCCTTCCATGCCTTCTCCCCTCCACTCTCTCTCACTTTACCATTTTATATTTTTTCACCATCTTGTTGGTTTCTTTATTGCCAGTCTCTGTCCTGCATGACAGCCCCTCTGGAATAATGAGATCCAAGAAAACAAGATCCATACGCAGCACAAGGCTTGGCATAAAGTTAGGGGTCAAAACATGCTTGCTAAATGAATGAGTTCATGGTTGGAGAGATGGTTTGTGGATGGTGGATGGGTAGGTAGGAAGATGAATGAGTAGGTGAGTAGATGGACGGGTGGGTTTGTGGATGGGGGTGGATGGGTTTGTGGGTAGATGAGTGGATGGGTGGATAGGTCAGTGAGGAAATGGGTAAGTAGGTAGCTGGATAGATGGGTGGATGGGTGAGTAGATGAGTTTGTGGATGAGTGGATATATGGTAGGTTGGTAGATGGGTGAGTAGGTGAGTTAGTGGATGAGTAGACAGGTGGGTAGGTTAGTAGATGGGTGGATGGGTAGATTGGTGAGTGGATGGGTGGGTGGATGAGTAGATGGGTGGCTGGATGGTGGATGAATGAGTAGGCTGAGCCCATGCCCTGTCTAGCCCTACCTTCACTCTCTAACCTGTTTCTTGCCCTTTAAAAAGTGTCCTGTTAACCCCTTTAGATTGGAAGCTGGCGTGGGGCTCTGGCAGCTAAAGCCCCCCAGACCCCCCACTTTACATCAGCCCAGGCACTGCAGCCTCAGGGCCACCTGCTCCAGTTACTGAATCCACCTGACTTCAACAACTACGAAACCGATCACTAGGAGGTTAATAAGGCCCCTCACCCTGCAGTAAGTACACCGCAGGGACCCACTTCCTCCCTTGCCTGCTGCTTTCTGCCGATCAGTTGGGCCTGCCTGTCACAGTTGCCAGGAGCTGGCAGAGAGCTCAGCGCTCCTCTCCCTGGCAAGCCACACATACAGGTGAGCTGAGCTCTTTTGTTCTCAAGGAAACCCCCAGGGAAGGCGTCACTCAGTCCCCCAGGCGCCACCTTCTCGCAGGTGGGAAGCAGGAGGCGGCCGGCTGCTTTGAGGACCCCTCGCCTGAGCTAGGGGGCCTGTGAGGTTGATGGGGGTGGCTGCTGCAATGGGGCCACGGCAGCCTCACACACAGCCTGGTGTGAGCAGCCCTGGTGTCCCAGTGACAGAGGCTGGAGGAGGGAGGGGCACTGCTGTGACCCCAACTCACTCAAGTCACTGAAGAGTAACAGGGTCAGGGGAGCACTCAGGCAAATGGGACTGGGCTAGGAGCCTGGGGAGCGCAGGGTTGGCCCCACTGGGCTGAGAGTCCATAGTCAGAGAATGCCCTGATGCAGGCCCCAGGCCTCATTCTTAGCATGAGGTCCTGAGGGCGAGGAAGACTCCTCTCCCCACCTGGAAACGTCCATCTTTGTGAAATCTGATTGAAGAAAATGTCAATTCTGCACACTGAATGGGGGAAACACACACAGCAGAATGAGAGATACAGTAAGATACTATGTTACCAAAAAAAAAAAAAAAAAAAAAAAAATCTAACAGCAAGCAAAACTTCACCTCCTTATCTCAACATGTTATACCTGCGTACAAGCAGAGAAAGGCCCTGAAGGTGATCCACCAGACTTTCACCAGTGGTCCCTTCCCTGGCAAAACCTGAGATTTGGGAGGAGGAATGGCATTTGTAGTCTTTATTTTTTTTTTTAAGAAAAATAAGGTATTCATGTTTTATACATGAAATTACAATTTAATTGTTAAAGATATTCACCAAGGATGTTATTTAGAGTAGAATGGTCAGACTTAGCCCTGGAAGGAAGCGACATGAAGAGTCACAGGAAGGCACTGGAGCCTCCCCCAACCCACAGCAGGCTGGGCTGGTGGCTGGAAAACCCTGTGAGCGCTGCCTTTCAACCTTGGGACATCCCCAGGACAGGATACCCTGGCTGCCTCCCTACACCTGACCTTCCTCACAGCTCCCTCCAAGATCCCACCCTAAGGTGACAGAGGCAGACCCAGGAATTGGTTCTAGGACTCGGGGAGCAGAGAGGGCAGGAGGACAGTGCCCAAGGGAGCAGGGAGCATTCCACTCTACTGATCCCATAACACCAGGGCTGCAGCCTCTCCGCTTCCACCCAGCCAACCAACTGCGTACACGTGCTTGTGCAAGGGGGTTATTTTATTAACCGGATAGATTAAGCATCTCTCCTTCTAATTACCAGTTTAATTAACCTTGGCACACAGTATGTACCAACCCCCCGAGGGACTGAGTCAGAATTGCCTCGCTGGGTGAGCATCGCCCATCTGCTCTGCCTAGTTTCAGCTGGCCCTCCAGGGACTGGGACCGCAGGCTGTGAGGGCCAGGGCTCTGGTGGTACCATGGAGGAGCAGAGAGAAAGTGGAGGAGGGTTGTCAGGAACCTCTCAGGAAAATGTTGGGTTCTAACACGGCCACCTCTTCAGCTGCCCTTTTGAAGTGATTCTGGGCACCCTACTCGGATCTCCCTAGAGCCTGTAGAGTAGCAATGGGCCCTGAGTAAAGCCTGGGAAGTGGAAGACTTGTAATAAACTACCATTTACTTAATGGTGATGGTGCAGCATGCTGCCTTCAGTGTCCCGGCCTTAGTTTTCTCATCTGTAAAATGGGCATGGTGAGACTGAGGACATGGGGCAACTTATGAAGTTTAATTCAGAGAACAGAGCTCAAGATGCTTTGTAATTACATTCATTTAGTCACTCACTTATTCAGCACATAGTTATGAAGCATTCATTTAGTCACTCACTTATTCAGCACAAAGTAAGCAAAACAATGATGAACAGAGAGAATTTGGAGCCCAGGCTCCATGAAAATTGGCCAGAGTCTGGCTAAGAAGCCCAGAGCTACCCCCAAGTGTACATACACACACTCCTTTCTGACCTGTTGCTGACAACACTATGCCCCAGCACACACCTCACAAACACCTGTACACAACACCCAGTCACAGGCAAGCTCCTTCACAGCCATGTGCAGAACACACAGCACCTCAGAAACACGCCCACACACGGAGACAACTCTGTTTTCCAGAAGCGTGAGGCCAAGGATGTCACATTAATAAGAAGCACAGAGGCCCTGGTAAAGGGGGTTTATATATTTATTTATTTAAGGGCTTATTAAAATCCTAACCCAGTCCCCTCTTCACTAATGCAGTGTTATTGGAGCCTCCTAGTGTCTGTGTGGGAGGGGTGAGGATGGGAGCGTGTGTTTCTGCATATGTGTGAGCAGAAGCCTCTGGATGCATTCTGTGCAGAGTGTGCTGACGTGTGCAAATCTGAGTGTGTGTGTGTGTGTGTATGCTTGTGTCCCCATATGGAGGGTTAGTTTTGTGTCATGCTGTCAGGCTTTTTAGGACCTTTCAGTAGTAAACAGTGTTCCTCAACCTATTTTTCACTCTCACCCCCATAAGGAGCCTCTACATTTTTTTTTCCTAATTGCTCCCTCTCTGAAATTGTAATACCACAATACCCTGTCTATCTGTTGGTGTACTGTGCTTTATATAGAGAAAGAGTCAGATTTTTTTCACCCACCTCCACCCCCAAAAACCCATTCTTTGCGTATCACCCCTGGAGTGATACTGGCCCTGAGAATTCATGATGTAGAGCAGCCTACAACCCCTGACATCATGTGCCATGGCTCTCAGGCTAGTGGGCTCAGATGGAAATCTCTTAAAATGCAGATCCCTGGCCCCTCCCCCCACTGAGAACCCATAGTTAGCCTGGGAGGGAGTCCAGAAATCTGGGTTTTAGCAAGTTCCCAGTGTGCCTTCCCAATGCCCTGACCAAGGGAGGGCTCTGAGGTGGAAGGGAAATAGAACCAGCAGAGGTCACCTGAGCCGAGAGGACAAGGTCTGTCTGCAGCCCCAACCTAGTCCAAGAGAACTTGGAATCTCAACTCACAAAGGCTGGGCCCTGGCTGGCAGGGCCTCACTATGGCAGAGCTGCCCCAAGGAACTTCAAAGAGACTCAAGGGAGTCTGGTCACTGGACCAGGACCCCTCCAACTGACCAGGACTTGGAGAAGTCACAATAAGGAGTGTGATCCCAACACAGGAAGTGTGTAATTGGAGACTGAAACAAACACTAACCCAAGTGTCTGGAGCCCCCTTTTCCATCTGTGCACTAGAGCCACACTGACCTGGGTCTCTCTCCAGGGACCCCCCAACCTCCTCCCAGTTCCAAGGAGGAGGCAGAAAGTTACTTCAGCCCTGCACACCCACCAGCTCCTGGATTGCAATAGGAGCTCCAAGTTGTCAGGGATGTAACCTCCTGTGGGGATTGCCAAAGACCTGGTACTAAAGTCAGTAGGAAAAATAAAAACAAAAACAGACTTTCTACCTGACCCTGCCTTTTGTGGGTGCCAAAGGAAAGTTCTTTGCAAGACTGGACCAGTGCCAAGCATCAGCCCTGGGTGTCTGAGTGATCAGAACACAGGGGACCAATTGATGCTCTGTGGGCAGTGGTCCAACATGGGGCTGCCAAGGGGCAGATGGGAGCCTAGAAGAGGGAAGGAGGGGCCATCGTGGAGGCTGAGGAGCAGGGAGGGGGTGGGGGGGTATAAGTGATTCCGTGATGGCAGGAGAGGGGAAGATGGAGTGAGAGTGAATGGGAGATGAAGATGGAGATGGAGGGAGCCACAGCAAAAGTACAGGGAGGGAGGGACACTGCGGTCAGATGGGGAAGCCAGAAAGGCATCCTTCTCCCTCTCTTAAGCTTTTAAAGGCATCAGAGCATCTTGCTAATTGTTCATCTCCCAGAGCCGCTAATGAAATTAACTCTGCAAAATGCTCATCAGGTCATCTGCAGAGGGCATGGTGCCAGGTTTCCACTTGGTCCAATCCCGTCCTCCTCCTCCTCCTCAGCTCCCCCTGCACCTTTCTGATAATTCCCCCACCCCCTCCTTTTCACCCTGGACCCTCAGCAGGGAACACCTCACCTTCAAACCTGCCTGAGAGCGCCTAGTGGGGAACATTAGAGATGGGGCCGTGTAGTAGCCAGGGAAACGTCTGAGTCGCAGATGCCATGGAGTTCGTGGAGCTGGAAAGGTTATCTTTGGTTGTGTGTTTCTGATTGTGTTTGTGTGGTAGCACATATATCATAGGAGCATGTGTCTCTGATAAAACCATTTGTTAGACTGAACATTCTTTCAATCACTCAACAAACATTTTTGGAGCAGTCTGAGTTTAAATCCTTATCCCATTCCTTACAAGCTGAGTAGCTTTAGGCAAGTACATCACTTCTCTGTGCCTTAGTTTTTGTGTCCCCAGAGTGGGAGTTATAACACCATCTGTGTCCTATGGGGCTGTGAGAATCCATAGAGATTAACCAGGTAAGGAGCTTAGTCCTGTGCTGGGCAATCGGTATCTCAAGAAATGTCAGGCGCTGACCTTGGTCCTGAAGACTCCATGGAAAGAACGCCTCACTTCTTGAGCAGAGGCATAGGAGGGGACCAGGCACAAAATTCTTAGTAGCATGGGACTGCATGGAGCATGGACACAAAAAAATAGTGTGTGCATGAAAAAGTGGAGATATCTGGCAGTATTTTTACATATGTAAATACACAGAGATAATATGTGTTTTTTTATTGATTGTTCTCAATATTGATTCAGTATTGATTGATTATATTATTGATTGTGTGCATCTGTGTGGGTAGCATGTGGAAAGTCCATTTGTGTTAGAAGCAGACATTGAGTGGATGTTATATGGTGTTTTGTTATATGCTGTGCTGTGCTAAGTCGCTTCAGTCATGTCTGACTGTGCGACTCTATGGACTGTAGCCCACCAGGCTCCTCTGTCCATGAGATTCTCCAGGCAAGAATACTGAGTTGGGTTGCCATGTCCTCCTCCAGGGGATCTTCCCAACCCAAGGATCAAACCAAGGTTTCCTGCATTGCAGGCAGATTCTTTACTATCTGAGCCACTGAGGATAATGACGTTATAATGACCTGAAAGAAATAAGACAGAATTCTAAATGAAAACCTGCTTAGTGAAGAACCAGGAAGATACTTTTGTTAAATTGCACAGTGTTCTGTCCCAATGAGCATGAAAGTGCAGGGATGAATTGGTTTACTTGAGCAGATATAAACTAAAACACTCTAAAAGGGTAGGTATGCTGTGTGTGTGTGTGTGTGTGTGTGTGTGTGTGTGTGTGTGTGTGTTGGGTTCAGAGAATGGGTGGATGCTGGGATTCTATGTGCAGAAGGGACTGGTCCAGTTATTTCTGGGGGTCCTGTGAAGAGGTTTGTTTCTAGTCTCTCTACCCTCTTAACCCCTACACATTCATTTGTGTTATAGCCGAGCTCTCACTACAGCCTAGTGCTGTCTTCTCCTACAGGCTGCAGTTTCCCCCAAAGGATAACACTGAGCCATGCAAACACTAGGCACTAATAAATACTTTCCCTATCCTAGGCAAGGCTCTAGAACAGATTTTTATAAAGGATGATTCCGTGTCATTCTTTCAAATTAAAAAAAAAACAACTATAGAAACCCAAGTGGGCTTTAGCAACAACAACAACAAAACACCTTGAAAAACAAGTGTGTATCTGGTAGCTTCAGGAGCAGCTGGATCCAGGGGACTTGAATGAAGAACCAGGATTCAGCCCTTCTCTCTTCTCCAGGCTCTGCTCTTCTTTGCCCAGGCTTTAGTCTTGGGCATGTGCTCCTCACAGGATGGAAGCCCTAAGATCACTTCTTTCCTTCTTCAAGTCCAGCAAGAGAAGAAATTCTTTCTCTCCTTAGTCCCAACAAAAGTCCTAGAAAGGAGCCTTAGTGGTTTGACTTGGGTCACATGTTCATCCTTGAATGAATCACACAGTCTAGGGGAACAGAGGATGCTGCGCATCCTGAAATATGTGCCGTCTTCTGGAACTGGGGTGGGGTATCCCCACATGAATCTCATGCACTGACAGTGGGGAGGCATGCTCCCTCAAAGGGAGGAGAGGAAGATACTGCTTCCAGAAGACAGAAACTAAATGCTGAGCAGTAGGCAGATATGAATGCTGGAATCATGGCAGAAACCATCAAGAGCCAATCTGGGGCCACCAAGAACAAGTCCTTCCTGCCAAACTAATTTCCTGTTTGATTGGGTTATTGGCCTAGTAGATCAGAGCAAAGCAGGGGGCTCATGAGTCTTTGGCTATGCAGGGTATTCCCATTTATTCTGTGGATATGGCAGTTATATGTGAGCTAAAGGATGGAGTGATCAGAAGTTTCCCAAGTGGATGAAAGAAGCTGACTTATTATCCCACTGCAACTTATAGGTAGCATATAGAGAGCCACTGAGCTGTCCTTGGTCCTGCTCTGAGCCATCTGTTTAGTAACAACTTGATTGAAAGCATATACAACTTCCCAGACTCATCTGGGAATGACAGGAAGCTGAAGAAAACAGCAAGCCCCCTGCCGTACATCCTCCATACCCTGAGAGGGCTCGATGTGGGAGAGAGGGATTAAATGTAATACAGTGGAATAGGACTGGGATGAATTGAAGTTTCTGAATTTAAATTCAGAAAGCCAGCAACCCAGGGTAGATGGGTAACACCCTGTTGTTGGCAGCACCCATGGCAAAGACCTAGGGCAGTGTTCCTCAAAGAGAGGTTTTCAAGCCACTGGCACCAGTAAGAAAAAAAAATAACCGGTAGGGGATGGTAGGGGCTTGGTAAAAGCGTGGATTCCTAGACATCTCCCCTGAATCAGAATAGGGAAGGAGCAGGGATTGGAGATTTGCATTTTAATCCCCATCACAGGAGATTCTGGTATATCTTCAAGTCAGCAATGGTCTCGCCATGAACTCTGAGGTCTCTCAGTCTGGTGGGCATTAACAGTACGATATCACTGATCAAAGCTGACTGGGACCCTATTCATGCATGCACAAGGCCATATGGGCAGGAGACATGCCATCTCACTTCAGGAGATGGCGTCAGAGAAATGTTCCCACTGGAGAACTCCTGCAAGGGGCGGGCAGGGCGGGAGGCAGAGGGGCAATGTGTTAATGGTGCCTGTAACAGCAGAACTGGAGAGAGAGAATCAAGGGCAGACCCAGACTTTGTGTTCCAAAGTCAAAGAAGTAAGTCTTCTGAAGGAAAGAAGTGGCAGACATGCTTGACGTGGCCCCAGAAGATGAACCCAATGAGGGACAGATTCCTGCTCCCTTGAGAAGAGACATTTCTGTCCAGCAGAGCAGTTGTCCTGTCAGTGGGGTATTGCAAGGGGCTACAGACACTTGCAGGAGGCCCCCCACAGGGAGGATCTGGCTCCTCCTTCCCTTGGAGTCTGATGCTCAAGAGTAAATCAGGTTGGAGGTATCAGGTGCCCTCTTATCTGGCCATCAAGCTTTGGGTCTGAGATGAGTCCTTCCTGGCAGCCCTCCAACCTGGATTCTTATATAGAATTCAGGTGAGACGTCCATTTGCCCATCTCCACAAGGGAATTCCTACTCCTTTTCCTGACATGGCCCTGAGTACCACTTGGAAGAGGACAGCTGACCTGAGTGACTAAAAGGAGCCATGCATGTGAAGATCTGGGCACAGGAAGGGATGGAGGTGGTATGATGCTGGAGAAACAGAAGGGAGGCCACCATGGCCAGGGCCCACACAGAGCTGCAGAGTAGGCAAGGGGAGGGTCGTGCTGGGGCTGGAGGCTGTGGCCATCGCCACTGCTGCTGTGCACATATTTCAGTAGCTGCCTTCCAGGCATGTGGTAGGCATGCACTTCCTTATCCTCTTGAGTGGGGCCATATAGTTCTGGCCATTGAATTGTGAGTGGAAGTGATGTCCTTTCTAGGTTGAGCCACTGATTAGGGGGAGGGTGTACCTCCAGAGCTCTCGTTTCCTCTCCCTCATGGGAGAGTGGCTGTTTTGTCAGCCCGAGTCCTTGAGTGAAGAAGATCTGGAGCAGTGGACCCATGAGAAATAAATCTTTGGTGACTTAAGCCACAGAGACTTGGGGGCAGTTACTACAACACAACCTAGTCAATCATGACTGCTAAACACACTATCTTATTCCAGATGAAGAGAGGGGGCCAGAACTGAATATAGAAAGAGACCCTTTCTTTTCCTGTACCCCAAACCTCATTCTCAAGTTCTCATCCCAAAGCAAAAACTGCAGAATGAAATTTAAGGAGCATGAACATTGAAATCAAACCTTGCACAGAGTCATCTCAGCTAACCTCAGTCATTGAATAAGATTGGCCCTGGGCATAGGGTTCTTTCCTCCCCCAAGCCTCAATGACCTCATCTATAAAATAGGTATAATAATGTTCATTTAATAGGATTCCTTGTCAGGATCAAAGCAAATGTAATAGACATAGCAGAGTCTAGCACACACCATTAGGACATCATTTTATACACTAGCCCCTATCCCAGTCTTTCATCCTCAACTACTTCCCTTCAGTACCCAAATCCTAGCCCCTAATCATCTTCCCATAATGGGGGCTGACAATGAAGATTCTGCTATTGTTTCACCTCTCTCACCCATTTCTCTCCTGAAAGTGGGATGAGGTTTAGCCTGGGCACACTGCCCCCCATAACTCACACACACAATCCTGCTGGGTAGATCAGGGCCCCTGACACAGCAAACCCCAAAGCAGAGTTCAAAACCCAGAGCTGGTGGATATTTGTGGACATTTTCATCTGGGCTTACATGAAATTAATTTTTTTAATTTTTAGTTAACTTTTAAATAAAAAAAAACTTCATATACAATGGCTTCTACTGAAAATTTGGAAGATGTGGCCCCATTGGGCTCCACCCTCTCAACCTGGCACCTGAAAAGAACCAGCTGCGCCTGGAGATGGGACCCTGTGCCCAGTCCTTCCTTGGCACTGAAGCCCAGCATCTATAGATACCTAACTGGACACTGTCTGGTGTTTTTCACAGCAGAGTTAAGAGGAAAGCAAAACATTTCTCATAACCCTTCTCTCTCAAAAGAGGGAAACAAAAGACAGACCGAGAGAGGGCCTCGTGTTTCAAGAAATAAAGGAGAGCTCGTATCTCTTTGTGGAAGCGAAGACCATTCTTATGTCGCCCAGCGTGCAGCATCAATTGATTAGATATCATCGACTGGCCTTTTAGAATGCCCATCGACTATAGGCATTTTAGTTTGCGACCCTGCCCTTACCCTTCTCATTCTCCTCCCCGACACCGAGTAGGATCTTCTTTTTCTCACCACTCTCCTTGTGCACATGGTGCGCGTCCGTCATTTCCTTTCTCCTTCAAGGCAACCCACTGTTTATTTAAACCCGATTAGGGTATGGGGGTGGGGAACAGGAGGCTCCAGCAGCGGTCGTTGCTGGAGGCTCCGGGAGACACTGTGACTTGCCCAAGGTCACAGAGCTAGAAGACGTAGGCTCCTAGACTCTACCCCCAGAACTCTCTAGCTCCCAAAACCCAGTGGTTCCTTCACGCCCACGTCTCCTGCGAGGTGCGCGCTCCGGGCGCAAACACTGCACGTCTTGTTGATTGCGCTGCGTCCTAGCGTTGTTTTCTTTAGGTAAACGGTGCCTTGGGGTTAGAGAAACCTAGAATCACTCTGAGGCCCACCGGTTCTGTGACCGGGACTGCGGGTGGCCCCTAGTCTGTTCTATCCGCGTATCTCTGTGCGCGGGCCAGGGCCCGGGAGCTTCCCGCAGTCCCCTATCCGAGCCGCGGGCTGGGTGGCGTACAGCAACACGCTGAAAGCCTCGGAGCACGGCCGGGAGGTGCGGAGTAGGGTGGGGTCGGGGAGAGGGCTGCGCGGAACCGCCGCCGGACACCGCTGTCCCTGACCGCTGTCTGCAGCCTGGCGCGGCGCCGGGATCGCTGCAGCCCTGGGCCCCTCCCGGGCCACCTGTGCGCTGGCTGGCGGACCCGGGAGAACCCGGATCCGGAGAATCGATCCACTCCGGGTTTCAGACTTTTGGCCAGTCCCTGGAGATCGCGCAGGGAGGTGGGAGGCCTCCCGCCCACCACCCCGAGCCCCTCCCTGAGGGAGCCTCCGGGCAAGGCCGAGAGGGATCCCCAGAGCCGGGGGTGGCCCGTTCGCGCGGCGCGGGGCTGCTGGGCCCCTCCTTCCTTCCCCCGCCCCGCCCTGACGCCGCCCAACTCCGTCGCTCCAGTCCGGGTTTTGCGGCGCCCGCCGGCCCGCTCCCCGGCTGCGGGCTCCGCGCGGCGGCTGGCTCTGTGCGCGGCGCGGCTGGCGCTGCGCTCCGCCCCGGCTGCATTGCTGCGCTCCCGGTGCCCAGGGGAGGCACGCGCCGCGTGCGCCCCCGCAGCCGGCCGCCCGGAGGCAGCGCAGTCCGCTGGCATGGGCCCCGGGGTGCCCGGGGCCGGGGCTCTGGGCTGAGGCGCTGAAAGGCGCCCTCCTGTCCGCGGGGCCCCGCGCCCGGCCCGCCCGCCTGCCCGCGGCCATGGCCGTCCAGTCCGGCCTGTGGCCAGCGCTCCTAGGCATAGTCCTTGCCGCCTGGCTCCGTGGTTCGGGTGAGTCACGCGCGCGCTCTGAGGAGGGTTGCGGGGGGACGGTGCGCGCGAATGCTCGCTGCTCTAGGGGTCTCTGACCCGCGCTGCCGGACCGGGTTGAGAGCCCCCGAGGCCAAACTTTGCGAGGCGGGACGCGGGGGCCGCATGTCGCTGCTGCGCAGCTTCTCCGCGCGCTTCCCCGGAAGCCGGGGTTCTGCCAAGTCCAGGAGCAGCTGTCAGCGCGTGGGGCTGGCAAGAGTAGACGCCCCACGCCTCTAGGCGGGGGAAGTTTGCTGGTTGCCCGGCCCCAGAGCAGGGTTGGGGGTTTAGATCAAAGCCCCGGGGAGTCTGGCTTGGCCAGTTAGCCGGTGAGAGGGTTTTGACCACATCCCAAGTGCCCAGGAAATTGAGGACGGGGTTTAAGATACCGTTTCCCGGCAGCATCTGCCCCAAACAGCTACTCACAATTCCCAGCTTGGCACCTGGCCGCTGCCCACGTCCGGAACACAGTGTCCTCCTCTGTCCCCGCCACACACTCTTGCACACGCGCACACTCAGGCGTGGAGGCGCATGCACCAGCCCTCGAACCCTTGCAGTCCTGCACAGTGGAAGCACCAGGGCCCCGGGCCGGCACTGTGGCTCCCGGCCTTCCTGGTGCATAGGGGCCAGAGTTGTGTGCGGGGAAGCTCTACCGCTCTCCCCACTCTGTTTCTCTGCACAACCCTTCTCCCCCACCTCGCGTCCCTTTGGCCACCTTCACCTGCCCCATAACTCAGCCCTCGGCCCACTCCTGGGGGTGGGAGGAGTTCCCCTGCATCCTTTGTCTGCTGTCCCCGAGCTTCCTTCCACCTAGGCTGAGTTGTTGGGGCCTCCTGATGGCTGCCCGCCCCCTGCACTTAGCAGAGCTGAGCACCTATATGGACGGGAGGGGGTCATTCGTGTGATCAGGGGGCATGGAGCTTGCCCTAGCAATTCTTGATTCTTGCAGCCCTGAGACCCTGGGGGCTGCTGCTGAGCCTGGCCAGGCCATTGTTAATCCCAGAGGTGTCAGAAGGGAGCACTGGGCTTCCTGAGAAAGGAAGCCAGACTGACTGGAGAGGAATGAGTGAAAGCTCAGAAAGCAGCCTGATGGTTGAGGCCGATGTCTGTTTCCTTCAAGGGTCTCTGCGTAGTGCATCCTGCATCCACTGGCTAGCCGCCCTCCCCACCCTGCCCCCTTCAGTCTTCCCTCCCTCACCCCACCCACTCTCCTTTTCCATCCCCCTGCATCCCCCACCGAATCCTCACTTAACAAACCCCTCTGCCTATGACCTCCCCTCCGCATCTGGGAGATTGCACTACCACTGGGTGTGTGTTCCTGTTGCACACACGTGCGTGTTAGGAGTATGTGTGCATCGCTCAGGGGGCACGGGTTGAGCCACTGACCGTGGTGAGCTGGGAGGTGTTCATGCCCCGTGCACGGGGGAGGTGTTGCTAGATACCCGGTAGGGGCCCAGGGCTTGTTGACTGAGTCAGATGCATGCGGGAAGGTTGCGTGGTCATATCTGCATGTCGCCCCCGTGAACACGTGTGAGGGCTCTGGGCTGGCATGTGTGCCCTAGCAATGACGGGGGGGCTGGCGATGTGTGCAGCCCGGGTATGTGTGTGGCCAGATGAGTGTGTGTGGTGGCAGACCCGCTGCACGTGTGTGACGGTTGTGAGCAGTGGCACAGGTGAGCATGTGTAGACGAGAGGGTGATGGGTACTGGTGAGTCCAGGTGCCGCAGCCCCAGGGGGTGCTGCATGGGTCCCTCAGGAGGACATAGAGTCCAGGAACCGCATCCCAGGGCCGTGGGGCACCTGTTGGGGCCTTGTGCAAGGTTGCCCAGGGCGCTGGCGGGTGGGCACCAGTGCCGCAGGGCTGCCCTGGAGCAGAGCCTGCCTCCGGCATCAACCCTCAGGCCTGTGTGAGGGGCTGCTGAAGGGCACAGGGTCCTTCTTGTCATTTGGGGCCCCTTTACTGCTGGCCCCCACAGGTTCTGGGCACATGTGCCCAGCAGGCTGGCCCTGCGCTGACCCTGGCTCCTCACGCATCGTCCATTCAGCTCCTTGGCAACAGCAGCCAGTGAAAAATGGGTCTGAGGGAGGGACAGCCAGCCAGGCTGCAGGGGGGCGCCGGGGGCCAGCAGGATCGGAGCCTCCTGCTCCCCAGGCTAGGTGCCCACCCTCTGTCTAAAGCCTGTCCCTTGGCACACTCACCCAAGCAGGTCCTCTCTGTGCCCCCCACATGCAGAAACCACCTGTCTCACAGGCTTTTCCTATTCATACCCACTCACACAGCTGGCACCTGCCTCCCCGCCCCCTGTGGGCTGCACACACCTGCCGGCCTCCTGGTCTCAGATCTCTGCACTCCTGATAGGAGGGGCCCATGGGGGAAATGGACCTCCTGAAAGGGGGCTGGGGGCCATCCCTGAGCCGTGGTCGCTTCCTCAGCCCCTCTCCCACCTAAAGGGTTGATCCAGACCCACTTTCCACCCCCCACCAGCTGGGGTCATTGGTTGCTGGGAGGGGGTCCTCATTCTTCAGGGCTGAGATACCCTGCTCTCACTCACCATGCCTTGGGAGGGGGGTCTGCTCTTTGGCGGCCCCCAGGCACCCACAGGATAGGGCTGGTCCTCTGGCCCTCCTGCTTCTCCTGCCCTGTGCTGGGAGGAAATTCCTTTAGGAGCCTGGGGACTGGCACTGATGCAGGTACCAGACCCCCAACCTAGACGCACTGATGGACCTGGTTCCTAGGAGCAGCCAACTTTGGCCTCAGCCAGGGGCCAGGGGACTTCCCAGGTAGTGCTAGTGGTAAAGAACTCACCTGCCAGTGCAGGAGATATGAGACACAGGTTTGATTCCTGGGTGGGGAAGATCCCCTGGAGAAGGACATGGCAACCCACTCCAGTATTCTTGCCTAGAGAATCCCCATGGACAGAGGAGCCTGATGGGCTACAGTCCATGGGATCACAAAGAGTTGGACATTACTGAAGTGACTTAGCATGCATGCACAGGGGCCAGGACTCCCCTGTCTTACAACCCTTTCTCTTGCCTTGCGCTGCTCTGGGCCCCAGACCTGCAGACTGAAGCCATGAATTCTCCGAGGCAGAAGCTGCCCTGAGCCAGGTATGAGGGATTTCTCCAGGCAAGGACCCCAGTGCTGGGCTTGGCTGCCTCCTGAGAACAAGTGTACAGGCACATGCACACACACACACACAGACACACACACACATGCACACACACATTGTTTCGTGCACATGCCCAGACCTGCTCTTTCCAGGCCAGCCCTCTCCTGCAGTCCGTCCTCCCAGGCCCCCTCCCCTTTCCCCCAGCCTGGGGCGGGAAACCTTCGAGTCTCTCTCTGGCTCTAACCTTCTCCTTCACGCTTCATGTCTAATCTGTCACCAGGTCCTCCAGCTCAGCCCTACTTGTGACTTTGCTCATGTCCCTCTCCTCCTTTGTCCCTCCCCACTCCAGCCCTTTCCCCCTCACCTTTCTCACCTGGGCTGGTGCCGTGGCCACCCCTCACTCCCTCCCTCCTCTGCATCCTCCACCTAGATTGATGCCGCCGGTGCCCAGGCTAGAAAGCACGAGAACACCTTCTGTGGCACCCCAGTGGCAGCAGGTAAAGTCTGAACCCCGAACTCAGGAGCCCTTAGGGAAACACCTGCAGCACACACATCCCTGGGCAGACACGTTAGCAAGTTAGGCATCCTCCCTGACTCTGGCCATCCACACTCCCAGACAAGCTCTGGCTTCCACCCACTGTACTTCCCATGCCTTGCAAAACGTGGTGCCCCCTCCCCCTGGCAGCCAGCCACGACCCCCATCCTATACCCCAGCATCCTCAAATTCTGGTCAGGGCCAGGCCAAGCCCTCGCTGCTGCTGCCAGTCCCCATTGTGCTGTGCTCTTCTCAGCCTCCAGCTTCAATCTAGCCCCCTCCAAGAGGCCTCCCCCACTCCTCCTAAGACCCGTGAGGAGGCCACGGCCCACTGGTAAGCACCAAGTGGGCTCCAGGACAGAGGCACTGACTCTTCAGCCCTGGAGTGGCCTGGGGCAGCTGCCAGAGGCATCTGGGGCAGGGGGCACCTCCTCACTCGTGCCAAGGCTTCCCACAAGTACTGCCGGTGTCAGTGGCACCATGACCCTGTTCTCAGCCCCCAACATGCTCCGAGTCACAGCCAGTCAAATGCTTACTTCTCTCTTTAGTTCCTCTGCTTGAGTTTGAGTTCTCTGGCTAGACAAGGGGGCGGTGGGATGGGCGCTGTGGCTGGGGAGTGGGGAGAAGTTTGCTCTGTCCTCTGGCAGCTCTCCTCATCCCCCCCACACCCATCCCTGTGCCTAAACGCAGACTGCCCTGCTCCAGGGAGGCCGGCGATGGCTCCTGTCCAGGGCCAGGACCAGCTAGCTGACGCCCCCACACAGATGGCAAACCAGCTCCCTGGAGCCTGTGTGTTGTGGGTCCCTCACAGGTGCGCCCGTGTCTGTGGAACAGGAACCTTGCCTGCCCCAGGCCTCCCAGGCATAGATGTTTCCAGGTGGGTGTCTTCTCATGTGAATAATGTAATTCTGGGCCCCAGACCTGCAGACTCCAGCCCCTGGAAGGTGGAGCTGAGGGGCACCCCCTCTGGTAGTACCCATGCTGACCATGACCATCTGTCCGAGAGGCCTCTTCCTCGGGCCCCACTCCAATGCTCAGGGCTGGCGTTGACACCAAGACCGGAGGTTCACTGAGCACCAAGCAGGGCTCCCAGTTCCCAGATCCAGCAGAGCCTAGCCCCTGGGCCCCACCCCTCCTCACCACCCAGATGGGCACCCAGCTTCCTGCGGTCAATTCTGCTGACCCAGCTCTCCATTCCCTTGTCTGCCCCCATGAGAGTGGCATTGAAGGGTCCTCCTGGACTTCCCTGGTGGCTCAGATGGTAAAGAGTCTGCCTGCAATGTGGGAGACCCGAGTTCCATCCGTGGGTCAGGAAGATCCCCTGGAGAAGGAAATGGCAACCCACTCAGTATTCTTGCCTGGAAAATCCCATGGCTGGAGGAGCCTGACATGCTACAGTCCATAGGTTTGCCAAGAGTTGCACACGGCTGAACGACTTTTCTTTTACTTGCTTTCCTGCCTCTGGGGAGCCTGTAAGGTAGAGTGGAAAGAGCAGGGCTTTGGAGGCAGACAGGACAGGCCAGGTTTCAGTCTAAGCCACCTGACCTTGGACGAGAAAAATTTTTCTCCCCAGCCTGTTCCCACCTTTGGAGAATGGGGTCACCTCTGCTCCCTGGGGTTAGAGTAAAGAGTTGATGGGTAACACTGAGCGCCCAGGTGGACCCCAACATGGAGCGGGTACCTGTGTGCCTCCTTCCTCCATTTTCCCTGGCATTTGAAAGGAAGTGAGTTAGGACAGGGTGGGGTCTTAAGCTGTGTCAGGCTCCAACCTCATGTATAAGAAAGAAGACCATCTCTATAAACTGTTTCACTTCTTGCTGCCCCTGGAAGAAGTCATTGCTTCTAGTTGGAAGAAGCCTCCTACCCACCCCACCTCACCTGCTTCAGACACTTGATTCAAACACCAGTCCCCCAGGGTGCAAAGAACTTTGGAGGTTCTGTGAAGATGATGATTTGGGCCCAGTTTGTCCTGGATCTGTGGTGACCAGCTCTGACACACAGAACATGGCAGCAAAGCGGGGGTGGGCACCCTAGATGCAATTTAATTCTGGTTCAGACTCTGCCATTGGATTGCTGTGTGACCCTGGACAAACCACTTAACCTCTCTGGGCTGTCTTCCTCTGTATGCCAACGGGCTGGGCTAGATAACTACTGGGGGCTATGCCCAGAGAGGCTTCCTTGTGAGCCCAAGATAGGCTGTGCACTCAGCAGCAGGTTCCCCCAGGAACTGCTCACACCTGCCCAGCACCTGCCAAAGCCACCAACCACGCTGGCAGCAGCTGCCTGTGTTGCCTTGGAACCAGGTGGCTGTTGCAGCAGGGCCGAAGGTGACTGTGACATAGAGGTGGGAGCTGGGAGTTCCAGCGCCCTGGCAAGGAAGCCAGGTCCTGTTTACCTGGTTGAACACCCCCAAGTGGCAAAAACAGGCCTTTGCAGGATCCCCAGAAGGTCAGCATACCAGTGCCTGAGGCCTACCCACTTCCCGGGGACTGACAGAAGATGCCGCAGACAGCCTTTGGCCCGCTGTGAGCCAGAACCCCAGGCATGTGTCGGAGGTGGTAGGCTGGTTGAGTTGGCAGGCTCACTCTGGGGTCTGGGTTTGGACCAGGGTTCCAACAAGGGTGAGGCAAGGGAGGGGCCTAGGGTGCAAGATTTAAGTCGTGCAAGTGCAGGGTCTGACCCTGAGAGCAAAGACTTCCTTACATCTGTGCTCTCGACACCCTCTGCCTCACCCCTAGTCCTGGCTGTGGATGTAGCTCCTCCCTGTACTCCATGTCTCTAAAATATCATGTGTGCATGCGTGCTAAGTTGCTTCAGTCGTGTCCGACTCTGTGTGACCTCGAGGACTGTAGCCCGCCAGGCTTCTCTGTCCATGAGATTCTCCAGGCTGAGTGGGCTGCCATTTCCTCCTCCAGGGGATCTTCCCCACCCAGGGATCGAACCTGCGTCTCTTATGTCTCCTGCATTGGCAGGCGGGTTCTTCACCACTAACACCATCTGGGAATCAGCCAAAATATTATAAAAGGACCTAATTAACAGGGTCCTTGTGTGGATTAGGCAGACTGATACATGTCCATCCTGGCATACAGGAGGTACTCAATAAATGTGAGCAATCAAGGTGACAGATATGGCAAAGGGCACTGTTCCTTCCTCTCCTCTCTTACAGAGAGTGGGGGAGCCCTCCCTCTTTGTGGGAGAGGGTGCAGCTAGGGGTCCAGGAAAGAGGGCAGAGGCCTGGGGATGGGGGGCTGGCCTGGTGTCTCTTCTCTGCCCTCTTTGAGGGATGACAGGGGTAGGGCAGTGATCAGAAGTCCCCTGCCCCTCTCTCCAGAGGGAGAGTGGTCATTGGCTGGGCCATCCCAGCCCTGTTTGAGATGGAGGAGACAGGGAGATTCATGGCCATCAGGAGAGGCCTAAGTGGCAGTTGCTCCCCATAGTAGGCCACAAAGGGCATATTTGAGGTCCCACTTAGATGGGGGAGGGGACTCAACTCCCTACCTGTCCACAGTGAGATCACCAAGGGCCAGTGACCTGATGGGTGAGTCCCCCAGATTCAGGCCCCTCCCCACGCCAGGATGTCAGAGCTCTGTCCCTCTGGAAGGCTCGGGGTCACCTTGAGCTCCAGGCGAACGCCTGGCTGAGGTCTGGGGAGGGGCAGTCAGTCTAGACTGATCCTTGGAGAGGGAGCTCTGGCCCCTGTAACCCACCCCTACCGTAGACCTCTGCAGTCAGGGTGGCAGGTGCGACTCCCCGTGCCCCACCCCAGCAGGTCTAGCCCAGAGCCTGCAGGGAGATATACCCCGATTTAGACCCTACCCCCTCCTTACTAGAGCACAGACCAGATGGAGTTGAGGGGCTGTTGGTTTTTCCCATATCCGCATCTTTCCAGCCCTTCTCTCCCCCCCCCACCAAAATAAAAAAGGGGGCTTGACGGGCACTGGCAGGTAGGAATGATTCCTTATCGTCCCAGCGTGACCGGAGCCTTCCCCTCTTCCCAAACAACCCCCGCCACGTTGTCCGGGAGCTCGGCGGGCGGGGGTCCGGGGCTAGCGGCAAGCCTCCCGCTGGGCAGGCGAGCTGCGGGGCACGTGAGCGGCCCGGGGCGGCAGGTGCCCGAGCCAATGGGAACCCGAGCCCAGGGATTAGCAATTAGACGCGGCGCCCGCCCGGGCCCTGGGGAGGGGCGCGCCCCGGGGGCCATCCTGGGAGAAGGGGCACCGCGAGTCCAGCTCCACCGCCTGGGCCTCGGCCCCCGCCCACGCCCGGCGCGGGGTAATGAGTGCGCGGTAAACTCGGCGGCCGCGCGGGGAAGGGGCGGGATCCCTCCGCCCGCCAGCCCGCCCGCCGCCGCCCGCCGGATTAGCGGCTCTTTGTTCGGGGCCTGTTAACAAGTTCCTGGCTGAGCGCTCGGCTGCCGCCTGGGGAGCAGGCGTCCAGCCTCCGGGCACGGCAGCAAGGCGGCCTCTACGGCTCCTCGGTTCCCGCGCTCGCCCGGCTGTAGCTCTCACCCCCGCCGCCTGCTCCCGGATCGCCGGAGACGTGGCCGGGCTGTGGGCCCCTCTGGCGGTCTGGTGTGGGTAGCGCTTCCAGAGCCCCCCGGCTGACCTCGCGGCGGAGAGGAGGAGATTGCTGGAGCACCTCCCGTAGGCGTGCGCCGCTGGGGTTCGTCTCATTTTCCAGATGTGGGAGGGCACGGCTTCCCGAGGTCCCGCGCTGCCATACTAGGCAGGCCTGGGGTTTCAGGATGGGGTTCAGGATGTCTCCTCCTTCTGCTAAGAGGATTTGAAGGCTGGGGCGGGAATAGGAGGCGGCTCCGGTATCAGAAACTGTCACATCTGTGGTCATAATTACCTTGGTGATGGTGGGAACCGTGTCCAGTGCTGGACTCTACCGGCATCTTGTGATCAGAACCGCAGGACAACCCAGGAGGCAGGTGAGGTTAGTCCCATTTGTTAGATGAGAACATTGAGCCCTAGAGAAATGGCAGAGCTGGGACTTTGTTACTGCTTGGCCTCACCTCCTCCAACCCCACCAGCAGGGAACAGAACAGAGTCCCATATGTCCATTTACTGTCAGGGCCTTGTCTGGTGGCCCATGGACTTAAAAGCCCACTGGAGAGTCACAGGACCTTGCTTCTCTGCATGATCTTGGGCTAATCCGAGAGTCTGCGTGTGTGCTAAGTCTCTTCAGTCCTGTCTGTTTGTGATCCTATAAACTGTAGCCAGCCAGGCTCCTGTGTCCATGGTATTCTCCAGGCCAAGAATACTGAAGTGGATAGCCACGCCCTCCTCCAGGGGATCTTCCCAGACCAAGGATCGAACCTGCATCTCTTAGGTCTCCTGCATTGGCAGGCAGGTTCTTTGCCACTTGCTCCAGCTGGGAAGTCCTAATCCCCTGTCTCCCAGAGCCCTTTTTCCCCTACATCCTGCCTCTTCATACCACCCTGCCACCAGGGTACAGGCTCTTTCTAAACCTGGGCTGGGATGTCCAGGTCACAGGATTTTAATTATAAAAATCCCTGGGGGTCAGCTTTCCAACTTAGCCAGGGCCACACACACACAGGGTGGCTGGGACTGTTCAAAACAACTTTCTTACATAAGATGGAATCTTTTGTGGGAAGCTCCCCCAGATAGTTCTTGACTTTTCCTTCTAGGGCCACAGTGGGTGCATTCTCCCTTTTCAGTTACTTAATACAAGGCCCCAACTGCCCTTTCCCAGGTTAGGCACCTCCTGTCCACTCAGCTGTTCCTCCTGTAGCAGGTTCCAAGCCCCCTTCTCTATCCTCCAATGTCTTTGTTAGCTTCTCTGGATATCAGTCCCAGGAGGGCATCCCACTGTGACACAATGCCCTGGCATGGACTATCATAGGATACTAAGTGTGTCTTGCAAATATTGGAAAACCCAACCCAAATGGCTTAAGCAAAAAAGGGAGCAGGGAAGGATTTTTGGCCACGTGTAAGTGAAAGGCCAGGGGTAGCTCTGGCTTCAGGCATGGTTGAATCCAGGGAAAATGTGTGACCAGGATTCACCCCTCATCTCTGCTCTGGCAGGGGAGGGAAGTGTTGCTACCACTCTCCAAAAACCTTTCCTCTCACAGTCCCAAGGCAGCTGCCAGGAATTACCAGAGCTACATCCTTGCAGGCCCAATCCAGGAAAAAATAGAGAATCTCTTTTCCCTTAGCCATCCAACAAAAGTCCTAGCCTCTCCTCATTGTTCCAACTCAAATGCTGTGAGAATGAGCCAGTCCCAACAGCCAGTGGTTATGGTCGTGCAGGTTAGCTTGGGCCCAAGCCACCTATGTCTCTGTCCTCTTACCAAGGCTGTTACAGCTTCTTGTCCAGGGAGAAGGGATGGGCACACGATCCTCAGATTAACCAGTATGCTATCAGTGCATTTTATCCAAGTATTTAATAAAAATCCTGACTAGCTCAAAGGGCACAGCATGAGGCTCAAAGGTAGAGACCCAACTGTGGGGCAACATTAGTCATTTAATCGGCTGTGTTAGAAAACAATGCTGGCCATTCCAAAGATTTTGCGTTCCCTTTAATGTTGTTATCACCTGGTTTGTGCATCTACATCTGCTGATCTTGAGACATTTTATCAGGTACCTGGCTGAAGTCCAGGCACACTGTCTCCAGTCCGGGCCTAACCTATCAGAGCGGTAACTCTATGATAAGGGAAGCTGGTCTGGTGTGCCAGGTTTTGGGGGTCCCAGCTTGTCTCCCAGTGTCCCTTGGTCATCTGAAGCTGGCTCAGATGCGCTACCAGGACCATGCCTGGGGTCTGCATCGGGTTCACCAGGATGGGGCTGTTGCAGTGGACAATTGCTGTTGGGTTTGTGTCTGTCCAGCTTCCATGCCTAGCCCCACAGGGACCCTCTGACCTCTCCCTTGGTATACGCCTGGTCAGTATTCAGGCCCCTTCATCTTGAAAGCAGGGCCCAAGTAAGGCAGGTTGGTAATTTCCCATTCCTGGTTCCTTTACTGCTTCAGAGTCTGCTTTTTAAGCCTCTTTCCCCTTCTCTCAGCAAGCTAGTTTCTCACTAGAACTTCCCCCTTTCTGCTTAAATTTGTAAGAATCGATTTCTGTTGCTTGCGGTCAAAGAACATAGCTGCCACATCCACCAAATACAGCCTTCTTGCTTCTTCGGCCACAGTCGACTCATCTGCCCCATGACTGCCCCAAGCCTGTGCCTGGCCCTGGGGTGTGGTTTTTAGGCCCTAGAGGCCTGAGCTCATTCACAGCAGCCACTATGCCTGTCCTGATCTCACCTCCGGCCTTCTGCTTTCTTACTAGTGTTTATCCTGCCTCTCCATGGCAGTGTCCTCAGGTGTAAAATGGTGGGGTGGAGAGGCGGTCCTTCCAGCACTTCCCAACCAATCAGAAGGCCCACCCTTTCTGAGGCCTCCTCCTCCAAGCCCCTCCTGCCCCAGGTTGTGTTGGCATTTCCCACAAACCTCTGCTGGACCTGAGCATAGGCTTCCCAGCTTGGTCCTCCATTCCATGCCTCTCATCAGTGGCACTGCCTTGGTTGGTGGCCAGCTTTCCATGTTGGGTATGTTTGGTTAGAATATACTGCCTTGACACTTTCTGAGAGTGCTTTCCTTCAGATCTTTTGGGATCACACAGCCAGAGGCCCATCTTTGAGACCCACCCAGTCCTCTCAAGACCTCTTGCTTTTAAGACTCCTGGCTGCACTGAGGGGGCTTGTCTTTGGGGTGAGTTGCCTGAAGCCTGGAACCCATAGGCTAGGATGCCCTTGGGAGGGTGGTCAGCCTCTTCTCCCCAGCAGTGATGTGCTGCTGGTGAATGTTTAACAGTTGGCTCTCCGGGAAAGTGCAGGACAGAGCTGCCAATTTCTATGGTGTAAATACTCCCACGATGGCCTATTTCAAGCTACCAATGTGATGTTGACCAGCTTGCAAAATTCCAGAAATTTTAACAACAGGCTCTCCTAAGCCAGGATGAGCTGGCTTCAACACACGGCTTTCCCCTGGTCACCCCAGCCCTCTGAAGAAGTGATCACAAAAAGAGAGTGACAATGGCTCCTTGGGCCCCTCCCTGCTGGATCCATTGACCTCCCCAGCTGTTCCGTGGACTGTAGGATGGGGTGTCAGGCACTAGACGGTTAAGAGTCAGGGCTCTGAAACAGAATCCTAAACTGGGTGACCTTAGATAGGTGATTTCAGCTCTCTGTGCCTCGATTTTCTCATCTAGAGACTCTGGATAATGAAAGGCTTCTACTTCCTACGGTTGTGAGGATTAAATGAGTTATTGTGTTTGGAACACTTAGCCCAATGCCAGACCCAGGCTGAATGCTCTATAAATGGGAGCTGCTGCCGATGCTGTGTGGACAGTGACGGGGATCTCACTCTTGGCCTTCCTCTGTGACACCTCCTTACGTGGTGGGGGAGCAGGTTCTTGGTTGACAACAGTGGCAGGGAGCACCGGGGCAGGACCCTGCAGATCTAGAATCTTGGGGTGGTGCTCATTCGGGGGTGATGGGCATTCATGAGGGGGCCTGAGAAGGAAGGTTGATGTAGTGAGAGATGTCTCATCCAGAGGACTTGACCAGGTATGACTCCTGAACAGCCTGGAAGCCAGGGTGGGTTCCCAGGACATGCAGAGCAGAGAGGTGGTGGGGGCCACAGCAACATTCAAGAGCCCAGACAGGCCAGGCAAGGACAACCCATCTGCTGACCTGCAGACTAGATTGTAGCTTCAGGGCTGGCCCTGGCCACACCACTTCCTCTGTTCCCAACTGTGGGTGTCCCAAGGCCAGAGGAGGAGATGGACTCTGCCTGAGACCTTAGCATGTGGTAGCGCTGGCCAGACAGGGAAGGGAGGGGAAAGAGCACACAGGCATTCCCTGGTGACAGCGTGTGTACAGGGGAGCCAGGAGGCACAGCCTGGCTAAAGCAGACGGTGCCTGTGGGGGACCAGTGAGCGAAAGGGCTGGCTACATCGTGGAGCTGGGGAGTGACAGGCAGTGAGCAGTGTTTAAGGAAGATTAATCTGGCAGCACATGGAGGATGGATGAGAGCAGAGAGAGGCTGGAGGCAAGGAGACCAGCCAGGAGGCTGCAGCGGTCATCCAGGCAAGAAATGACGAGGCCTCCCTTCTCAGGGATCAGGCAGTGGGGATGGAGTCAGAGAGATGGATGTGGGAGACATATGAAGGGAGGAGCCTCTGGATGTTGCATGTAGAGGGTGAGGGATGGGAATGAGGCAAACATGATTCAGAGCTTTCAAGCCTGGGAAAGTGATGTCAGAAGCAGAACAGGGATGGGGAGCCTCAACAGGGGAGAAGCTGCAAGAGGGCTTTCCAGAGCTGTGAGCTTCACCCTGCCAGGCCCTGCCTAGAGCATGGACATCAGTCAGGGACTTTGGCCACAAGTAACAGAAACTGGTTCTAGTCAGGTGAAGCAAAGAAAGTGTAACTGGGGTGGTCAGGGCTGGCAGATCCAATGGGTTAACCGAGGGAGAGACAAAATCATGTCCTGGGAGAGAGGTCCTCAAAAGGTCAGGGGAATGATGGGGCGGTCCTGTGTAATTCAAGGCACTGAAGGCAGGAGGGAGAAGTGTATTTGCTTTGTTCTGCAAAGCCTTAGAGGGTAGGGTCAAGACCAGCAGGTCAGACATGAGAGGCTGAGAAAGACCTTCCTAACAAGCAGTGACAACTGTGGCTTTGGCAGGCAGGGGGCTCCCCATTGGTGGGGCTGTTGAAACAGACTCAGTGGGGACCTGTCAGGGAGACTGTGGAGTGGTAGCAGGTGGCCCTGGTGAGGTCCCATAGTAAAGGGGAAAGGGTGGACTTTGGAACTGACTTGGCCTCTACCCTCAGCCCCACTCTTACTGGTTGGCCTTGAGAAGTGCCTTACCTCTGGGAACTGGGCTCTCTGGAGGGATGACCTCACCTCGTGGAATTTTGTCGTTTCTTTGGTGCTCATTGTTTTGACTACTCAACACACATCACTGGCATAGCACTCTTCTCTAGGTGACCTCCTCTCCAATACGTTGGAGAGGTCCTGTTGGGACTGTCAATCAGGGGCCCCACCCTCCTCCTAAAAACACCTGACCAGGCTGGCAAATCCTAGTGGAGATCTTGGGCATGGTGATTGGTCCATAAAGGCCTTGGGACCTGGCCTAAGCCAATCAGGATCCTTCCCGTGGTTTTTCCCACCTGGCAGTGGAGGAGCCCTCCTTTTTCCCTCTGGGATCGGCAGCTGTGAAGATGCAGGCAGAGATATTGGACCAGGTGGCAGCCATTTCCCCCTTGTATGGAGAAAGCCTGTCTGCAGAAGGGAGTAAGGCAAACACACAGAGACAGGCAGGAGAGGGAGCTGTCTGGTGGCCCCAGAGACTCAGGAGCCCGCAGCTTTTCCCCACCAGCCTTCCCAGCACTTGAGCCAAGAGCTTTAGGCTTATGCCAGCTTGGCTGGATTTCAATGTCCTGTACCTGAAGGGACCCTAGCACCTAGGTCTCGGGAGGAAGATATGACAGCGGGGACTGGAGACAGAGGTGGCTGGGTGGCAGTGTGCAGGGCATGGCAACCTCACATGGCAGACAGAACATTCTAGACAATAGTAAGTTCATATACAAGTCCAGATTTGGGGATTCCCTTGAAAAGCTGGATCTGGGCACTGAGAGCCCATTTTCCTGGGTGGGGAGGGGCTGGGACCTGGCTACCTCCATGACTGGTGTACACCCCTCTCTTATGCACCCCCGCCCCCAGGCACCCTGAGGCTGCATTCTCACCCCTGCACAACACCAAGAAGTTGTGCAGAAGCCTTCCTCCTCTCCCTTCTGACGCTAGAGCCTGCGTTTGGGGCCTTAGATTTCACCTGTTCAGCAGAGGTGGCAGCAGCTAGTCAGATGGAAGAGTCTAAAAGCTTATGGGAAACCTGGGACGGGCACTTTGAGGGGCATGGATGGCAGGAAGTGGAGATGCAAGGCCCATTCAGAAGGAGCTGGTCACGGTGAGCTTGAGTCCTGTTGTAAGGGGTGACTGGGGAATGGCTGCAGCTGAGATGGAAATGGAGGGTTGGGAGAGTGATTCTGAGGAAGCCAGAAGGAGGCTACAGAGCAAGCCCGGGAGTCTGGGGAGGAGTTTTAAAGTTTTGAGGACGGGGTGGCAGCTGCGAGGAGGGCTGCAGGGAAAGCCCCTGCAGACGAAGCCTGGAAGGCGTGCGTGCGCATGCTCGTGAGCAAGTGGCACCAGAAACTGGTGCCTGAGTTCCTGTGCCAGAAGCATGAACCAGCCTTAGAGAAAGGGACAAGTCCGGTGGACAGGGAGTAACGGCCACTTGGAATCTGAAGAGCTTCAAGAGAAGGACATTAGAAGCCAGAAAGGGATCCTTGAGGGCTTCAGACCAGGAGCCTGGGCACAGGGAGCAGGGGCTGGATGGTTGAGATTGCTCAACGCTTGCAAAGTTCTTGCACACAGCTTTCTGCACGCAGCCTCAGAGGGGAAGTGACTTCCTGAGTCACACGCAGCCACCACAGGCCAGGTCCAAGCCCCAGCCCCTCTGAGCACAGATCTGTGCCAGGGGTTGTGCAGAAGGCCGAGGGCCCCAGGGGGCTTTTGAGGAAAGCCGAGAGGATGGATTGGGGACAGGGCTAAGTGAAGATGCGAACACATCAGTCCTTAAGGAAGCAGTGATGCGGACCTACTGCAGACCTACAAATACCCATTGAACAAGACGAGCTCCATCACCACACTCATAACAAGTAGACAGACTCAGATAATGAGGAACGCTTTCCAGGATTGGGAAGGCAGGCAAAGAGGGTCATGTGACCCGTGACCCTGGGTGACTAGATGCAGGCATGTTGGCTGCCATATTAGCCTGGATGGTCAGGCCTCTCCAAGGAGGTGATCATGAGCAAGACCTTAATGACAAGAAAGAGCCAGCCATGTGGGCAGCGCCCCAAAGCTGGGAAGAGCATGATTTGTGGAGGTGCACTGTGATCCGGGCACAGGGAAGTGTGGAGCTGGGTGGAGAGGAAGTGGGACTTGTCTCTGTGCTCATTTATGCCGTGTGCCCCCTCAGCTTCCCGAAAGGTGCAGTCAGAGGAGCTGAGTGATTAAAGTCCCTCTGAAGGCAGATCAAGAGAGCCCAGGCCTGGGCTGGTTGCACATCACCCTGGACTGGGAGTTAGGAGACCTGAGTCCCAGGCTGCTCTTAGTTCAGAGGGGCCCACCCTCTGCCTCATTTGAGAAATAGGGAGGATGACCTGGGCCTGGGCTGCCTTGGTGCTGGACCCAAGGCCTTAGAATAGAGAGCAGGAGCCAAGAGAGGGTGAGGAGGACGGGGGATGTGGGGAGAAAGTAGGACAGGTCCCTTCACACCACCTTGCTGTCTCAAGGCCTGCAGTCCCCACTGCCTCCCAGTATCAGATATGACTCTCTAAAATGAGCTAGGGAAGCCCAGTGCGGTCGAGATTCACACCCTTCTTGAGTACTTTATTATATAGAGAATCGAGGTAAAATTCATATAAAATTAGCCATTTTAAAGTGCACAATTTAGTACATTCACAATGTTATGCAGCCGTCACTTCTATCTAATTCCAAAACATTTTTATCAGCCCCAGGGGAGACCCCATTAGCTGTCATTCCCCATTCCCCCTCTCCCCAGTCCCTAGCGAACCCCAGCTTCCTTTCTGTCACCACAGATTTGTCTATTCTGGGTATTTCATGAGAATGGAATCATACGATGTGTGTCCTTGACTATCTGGCTTCTCTGACTTAGCATGATTTTGAGGTTCATGCAGGTTGTAGCATGTATCAGCGCGTCATTTCTTCTTATGACTAATTAATGTTCCATTGTATGGATAGATGGCATTTCGTTGATCCATTATCATTGGCTGATGGACATTTGGGTTGTTTCCAGTGTTGGGCTCTTGTGAATAATGCTGCTCTGAACATTTGTGTACGAGTATTTGTTTAAACACCCGTTTTTAGTTCTCTTGGGTATATACCCAGGAGTGGAATTTGCTGGGTCATATGGTAATTCTAGGTCTAATTTCTTGAGGAATCACCAGACTGTTTTCCTCAGCACTGCACCATTTTGTGTTTCTACCAGCAGTGCATAAGGGTTCCAGTTTTCCACATACTTATGCTTATTTTTGAAATCATTAAATTCTTGCAAAAATTGTTTTTCTCCTCTCCTGGTGCCCAGCTTTGCCAGTAGCCTGAATTCATGTTTATGTTCATCAGGCTGCCGCCAGGCCAGCCAACCCTGCCTGGTGTGGGTTACATGGCCCAGGACTGGCCTCAAAGGGCAAGTCGGGGGATTGGGACAGCTAGAGGGGCACTCGGCGCTGCAGTGGGTCAGGCAGGCTGTCAGGGGAAAGGCCAGGCCTCTCTCTGCCCTCCCGTGCTCAATCTCCCCCACCCCCCGCCTTCTTCCTCCACACACGCCCCCAGTGGGGAGCTGCCCTTGCCGCCCCGTGCTCCGTTTTGTGTGTGTGTCTCGTCACGGGGATAAATGTAGCTACAAACAATGCGGCGGGCTGGGTGCTAATTTGTCAGACGCAGTGTGTGGCTGTGATTCCGAATACATTAACATTTTCACATGAAATCATTTCAAGTTTTAGTGATTAAGAAGTATTTGTTTTAAAGCATTAGGATGTCGACTGCAGGCCTAGGGGGCCGTTCGGTGGGGAGCCCCCAGGTGTGACGTCATTCATAGATACAAGCAGAGATCACAACCGTCACCGTCCCACACCCACCCGTACCCACCTTGGGTTTCCTGGGTGTGAGGCTGGAGGTGGCAAGGAAGGAGCAAGTCTCAGGGCCAGGAGGTGGAAACCAGGCCCCTAATCTCAAGTAGCAGCCTGCCACCGACTTAGCTTTTTGCGGCACTGACTCACATTGGAGGACCCTCTTTACTGGCTTGTGTACTTCTTTTCTACTTCCACCCTTATGTTAGGACATAACATTCTCCAGGGGCTGTGGGCTGCCTGCCCACTGCTCACTGTGTCCCGTGAGCCTGGAGTAATGCTGGCACTAAGTAGAAGGTCAGTACATGTCAGATGGATAGACAGGCAGGAGAGAGGACAGATGGGTGGGCAAATGAAGGAGTGGGTAAATGGGTGGGTGGACGGATGGAGGGGGTGGGAAAGGGGAGGATAGATGATAGTTCAGGGGGCACAAAAGACCCCTCACTGTACTGTGCATCCTGTTATCCTTGAGCCAAGCTCTGTATGGGACTTGAAGGACACCAGCCCTCTCAGGCAAGTCACCTCTGCTGTGCCAGTCTTCCAGCCACCTGGGAGGTACAAGTTCATCAGCATTAGGGCTGGTACCCACAAGCCTCTGGCCCTCGACCTCCTCATCATCCCCACTCTTGAGAGCCTGTCTGTGCTTCCCTCTCTGAGTGAATGGGAGCCACTGAGGGTTCCTTAGGGCTGTGGACAGACCAGCTCCTCCAGGGACCCAGCTTCTGCCCGTCTTCTTGACCAGGGACGCTCTCCTTCCCTCCCAGGAGCTTCCAAGCAGGGTGGCCTTCTCCAGAGCAACTCTCGGGGCAACTGAGGTCTGGGCATGAACAGGGAACATGTGCACTGGTGTGTGTGTGACAGGACATGCTCAGAGCCTGGCCAAGTGGAAATCAGGCTCCTGCAGGCTTCACTCCGACGGGGGGTCACAGAGGGACCCTTCGTCCCCCTTGTGCACTTCCCAAACTTCTGTGGCCCTGCACCCCACCCCCATACCCCTAGATCAGCAGATCCCTCCCCCACCCACCCCAGTGAAAGGAAAATAACTGGAAGCTTTTATCGTTCAGCAGAAGCAACATCAGAAAACAATTATTGTTTTAATTACCTGCTGTCGCCGTACAAGACAGGGAGGTTGTAAAATGCGATAAAATCTTTCATGTTAATGGACTGCCAGCCTGGGCCAGGGTGCGATTTATGGGACTGCAGCTGGCAACTCCAGTCTGCTGGTATGGAGTCCCCCTGAGACCCCTTCTCCCCATCCCCGGGGCTGGGTCTCCAATGCCAGGGTGTTGCCCATCACCTTCTACTGAGACACAGCAGGAGTCCTTGCATCAAAGCCCAGGTGTGCTCAAGAGTGTCCTAGGGGCTGCATCCCCTGGAGGGCGAACCTTGTGTCAGCCCGTCTTTCCACTTCCTGGAAGCCATGCCAGTGATGGGCCAGGGCTGGCACATGGGCCTGTCTCCCTAAAATATCCTCCAGCCACGTGAGATCAGTGCCCTGGGTACCACCCTGGACTCCTGTGCTGCCCAGAGCCAGCCCTCCCCACAACCCTGCAATCTTGCACCTTCTCCTCCTCTGCTCCCTAAGACCCCCAGAGTCTGACTGCCACCTCCTGACAGAGGTCCTCCCCCATCCTGCCCTCACCTGGCCCAGCCCCACTGCTGTGCCTGCATCTTCCCAAAGCACGCTGTGGCACAGCGCTGCTCAGAAACCAGCCTATTTTGTGCTAAACATCTTCACACATTGTCTCATTGAAGCTTCACAACAGACCTCTGAGGAGGTGCTGTCACGATGCTCCCCATTTTACAGCCATGGAAACCGAGGCATGGACAAGTCAAATGTTTGGCTGGCAGTCTGATTTCAGAGGGCTGGTCTGAAAACTATGTGGAGTAGCAGTTGTGGAATGCTTGGAACAGCGCCAGGGATAGAGTTCAGGTTCCAGACGTTTTACCTCTAATAATAATTCTTGTTGTAACATTGCCATTCAACCTGGAGCAAGTCACTTGGCTGCTTTCGCTCCATCTCATTTTCCCATCTGTACAATGGGGACAGCAATCACCTATCCTATGTGATGCCATCGTGAGAGGGTCAAATAAGCCACGCGTGCGGCTCTGGGCAGAGTGTGTGATGAGAGCTCGGACCTGTTAGCTGCTGTCCTTGCTGTTGCCATGGTGATAGTGGCAGAAGTTGAGGTTGTGAAGAGGAGTTGAGTCCACATTATGCAAGGCCCCCCATGCCACACTGAGGAGTCTCTCCTCCAGCCATCCCAGAGATGGTGGGGAAGCTGCTGGAGACTCAGTCCAGGAAACCACGTGATCAGGCTTTAGAAGGATCATGGTGGCCTGGTGGCAGATCAGTGGGTGAGGGAGCAAAGCCCAGTACCAAGACGGTCCAGATGAGGGCTGACAAGCCCTGCACCCCAGACTCGGCGGAGAGTTCCAGCCACAGTGAAGGTGGACAGGCAGGGCTTGTCACCGCCTGGACAGAGGAAGGGTGAGAGGAGCATAAGGGGTCTGCACGGGGCTGGCGTCTGCGGAGGCTTATGCTTCTGTAGATATTCTCTCCTCTGCCTGGCGCCAAGCACGGGGTGGCGCAAGCAGTGACCACTCCCGCCTGGAGGACATGTAGTTGGTTAAGGCCCAAGGAGCAGCAGGGACAGCTTGGTAGGAAGGAGCCTGACTTGAGAGTTTTCAGGTCATTCCCGTGGACTTGAGTGGGGCTTACTCTGGGCAGCCTCAGGGGCCTGGTTTCATCTCCAGATAGGTTCAGGTGCATGCTGAGTGCGAATCTGCCCTGGGTGAATTTGCTCATTGATTCGTTCACTCACCCACTCATTTGTTCATTTCTCAACTCATGTCTTCAGCGAATGATTGTTGAGCATCCCCTCCACTGGGCGGTGGGGGCGGGTCTGATCCAGACCCTGGGGATGCTGGGAAGTAGGGCGGAGCAGTACCCACACTCCCAGAGCCAATGTTCTGGTGGAGAAGATGGGCCACAAGCCAGTGAACAAATGAAGAAATGAAATAATTGCACATTGTTGGGAGTGCGGAGAACAAAGAAGGAGCTAAGATAATGGGTCCCCCCTCTCCTCCCTCCTTCTCTCAGGCCCTGTCCTGACCGCCTGTGAGAAGTGACCCACAGCTCCCCAGCCCTGCCGAGATGCATGGCTGGCATTAGCAGGCTGTCCTGCCCGATATGTCTCCCTGTCTTCCCTGGATTACTTCTCCCATTTTGGCCATCTCTTCAGAACTCTAATATATTCCCCAGAGCCCAGGAGGGGCCATTCATTTAAAGATCTTTCTATGGAGGCTTCTCCTCAGAGGACCCTGAGGGGAAGAAAAATGCCAGGAGAGGATGAAAAAGAGAGCAAGAGGGATTTGACTTCAGAACTCCCAAGCAGCAGCACGGAGGCAGAGGGGAACAGGGCTCTGCCCACTTACAGACATATCTATCCCAGCATGTGAGTGCCTCCCACCCTCTTGCCCTCTGCCTGCACCCCTGCAGGAGTCTGAGCTCCCGTGCCCTCCCCTCCACAGGAGAAGCTGTCCCCAGGTGCTGGGAGGGTTCCCTAAATACAATTCAATTTGCCAGTGTCCCTCCCAGTTCTCTGAGGAGCCACATGGCCACTATGAGGGCCCCAGCGGGGACCACTTCAGTGTGCTCCATTCCTGTAGGGGGCCCAGAGTGGCTGGCAGGCTGGGCCCACCCTGTGACAGGCGATAGTTCCAAGACAGTGCAGTGTGAGAGGTCGATGGAGGTGCTCTGGGCCCTGGTTGGTGCTCACATGACTCTCTAGGCGGGGAATTATCACCTGTTGGGGATTTCAGGTGGCAGCCACTTCTCATGAAAACATTGAGTAGTTCCAAGTCCCCGCCTGGTACTGTGGGCCACCCTTGCACTCTGCAGGCACTGTGACCAGGGAGAGAGGTGATCTCAGGATGGCGTGGTTGGAGTGACAGATGTTCTTGTGCCTCATGTGAGCCTGGGAATGGTGCCTGTGGCCAGGGCTGGTTTGCACACCTGGACATCAGCATTGATGTGATTGAACAAGTGTGTGCCCATGGGTGAAGGTGCCTTCATACATGCTTGGAATGCAGGGAGGCCTGCTCCACAAGGCCCATTCAGGGGCTGCCTGCTCTTCTCAGTGTGAACGACGGCTGCCTGCCTGGTCCACTGCATACTCAGTGTATGAGACTCACAAGACCACTCCCAGGTGGAGGCAGCTGGGCACCCTGCCCGTGGCTGAAAGAGGTCTTCATCCAGGATTCTCTAAGCACCCTGGTCCAAATTTCAGGAAATTCCCTGATCCCCTCCCAACATTTCCAGATGCTCCAGGGCCTCTGATCCATTTCTCTTATGTGCTGGCATTTCCCTGCCTGGCTCCATCCCCTTCCCTCCTGTCAAACATATGAAATCACTGGGTTTCTCAAAGAGCGGCGCCAAGTTCCTCCTCAATGTGCAGGTGTGCAAGTGAGTGTGGAGGAAAGTATGTGGGGGCAGGGTAGATACTTCTGAGCCTGAGCCTAGGTGTAGAGGCACCAGCATCAGTGTAAATAGGTGCCAAGATAAACGGGGTGTGTGTGTGTGTGTTCTCCAGTTGCATGTATCCTAAGTGTTCTGGAGTGTGAGTTCCACATATAAGTGTGTCTAAAAACCGGATTCATCTGGAATTTGAAGCAACTGTTTTATCATTGATAAAAAGCTGACAAAGAAGAGAAACAAAAGATTTGAATGAAAAAACAGTCTTCTGGATAGAAAAGTGTAACATGTACTCGGCCAAGAATTGGAGCTAATCTTTTTTTTTTTTAACATTTAAATAAAAGATCTGGAAGAGAATGTGTACAGTGAAATCACCAAGTTTGCAGTTAAATCTAAACTCTCCTGGGTAGAAGTAACATGCCAGGCTGATGAGGGATAAGCTTTAGGAAACTCTTATCTTGACAGGCAACAGGCTGGGCAGAGAATGGCCAGCAAATTTCTGTTTGGGGAAAATGATATGGATGGTGTCTAGTGGAGGGTATTTGAAGCATCTTTCCTAAAGAGGGACCCAGAGGGGCAATAGAAGCCTGGATACGGTTGGGAAGGGAATTTGAAGTGAGCCAAAAATATCCTCTGCTCCCAACACACGAGTAAGGTATATGAGCATCCAGCACTTGGTGTGCTTGTGATCCTGTCTCCTTAGGGGAGCACCAGCCCAAGGCTGGGAGGACCTTGGGTTACAGACTCACATAGTCTGGGAAATTTATTTCTTTCCTTGACCCTCAGTTTATACCTCTGTGAAATGCAGGTAATGGTCCCTGGGGGCCTCCTTCACAGAGTGGGAGAGACTGAGATCTCACCCAGTTGATGATCTGTAGGTAACTGTAAGTTCAGTGCAACTCTGAGTGGTTGTTATTGAGAGAGTTGTGATGAGAAGGAAACTGTCATATAAAATCATTCTAGCCCACCCGGGACACCTTCAGTGTACAGAGAGAGGCTAAGAGGGAATATGGTAGAAATCTATAAAATCAGAAAGGGCATAGAGGAGGGGATATAGCTCCTTCACTAAATCCCAGCCTGAAAGAATGAACCCCTCTCCATTCCTCACCCTCCACCAAAACGCAAGAGAGGGAAGTTTAAAACCGATAACAGGAAATCCTGCTGCACTCAGCAGGGAATAAACTTTGAAAATCATTTTCCCTAGTGGTGATACAGGCTGGAAATACAAATTGCTTCCAGAAGGGTTTAGATAGGTTCATGGATAGCAGAATCAGTGTAGTTCTTGGGCAAAATTAGAATGTTAGGAGGTCTCTGCACTGTGGGGATGATGTCAGAGAGAAAGTCCCCAGCAGAGCCAAATGCCTAGGCCAGATCTAAGAATACTGTCCCTGTGTGTGAGAGAGAGGGAGGGAGGGAGAGAGTCTGTGTTCCTCTCTCACCAGTCTGCCTCTGTTCTGAAACTCCCTTTACTTCCTCCCCAGTCCATCACCCCCATTACTGTTCCACACTCCCTATAAACTCAATCCCATGAATTCCTTAGTCCCACTCCCAGAATTTCATTCTCACTGCTGACCTGTGTCTCTAGCTTGTCCCTGCCATCTCACCTGTCATCACACAGCACCCACCATCCTCCTCTGTGTACTGTCTCCTAGCACAGGTGCCTTGCCTGGCAGTGCCCATGAGCCACTGAGGACTAGAGTCTCCTGCCAGACCTTCCAGTTAATGCTGTTGGCATTGCAGCTTCTCTCCCCGGCTGCCTGCCCAGAGTCCGTCTCTGCCTGGCTGCCTCTCCCTGGGTCCCCAGCAGAGGCTGGCTGAATAGAGGCTGATGTTCAAACCCTTCAGGGACCCATAACCCTGGAGAGCTTGGCCACGTCAGGATGGACTGACATCTGCACTGGGGACAGGGTCACCATCAAGAAACAGGCCTTCCTGGGTCTGTGCCAGGTTATCTATCTTGTGCAGAAGGTCTTGGGGGACTAGGATTAACATGGGGAGGCAAGATTATGGAGTCTTCTTCCTCACTGTGGTTCCTAAGATTCTTTGAGCCTTTTCCAAGTCACTATGGATGGACCGAGTAAGCTAGCTGTGAGCTCTGTTTTAGCACCACGGATAGCGGTCCTGGGTGCAGCAAGGATTTCAGCACCATGGACAGTTCCATGCGGTTTCTTGGCTGGCTTTCGGGGCCTGCCTCTCCAGCCTCTGCTACCCTCCTCTGCCATCTCCAGAGAAATCATTGATCCATTTGCCAAGATTCATTGGGCACCTACCTACTGTGTGCCAGTTTTAGATGCTGGCAACACATTAGGGGATGAAGCAAACATTTTCCCTGTGGAGCCTCCATTCTCCCAGGTGAGGACACCCCACACCATAGGCTTCCACTGACGTCCCCAGAGCTTGTTCCAGGAAAGGTGGCAGTGGAGGATGAATAGATTATGCTTCTTACAAACCTGATTCTGCGGCTTAGCTCTGGTGGAAGGGGGGCTGGAGAGGTAGGAAATAGGGATTTGTGAGGCTAACTTAGAGGGTACTTTAGGATCTGGGAGCCCAGTGTGATCTACTTGGGCCCCATGAGTCCCCAGTGCCTATGGAAATAAACCTGTCATTCAATCCATTGGTAAAATGTTCCTGATCCATCTTGCCAGTTCTATCATTTACTCTCTTTTTATGCTTCCCTACTCCAACCAAACTGGAGTCTCAGTTAAGCATCTTTTGATTATAATATGACAGAAAACTCAACTCAGTACCTAAACAGTCAGTGGATGTTACTGACTCTTGTAACTGGAAAGCCCAGAAGTATGGCTGACTTTGGGGAAGGTTTGGTCCATTGACTCAAGCAATGTCACTTTGGAACTACTCTCTCCCTTTCTCTGCTCTGCCTTCTCTGGTGTTGGTGACATCCTTGGCCTCCTCAGGGCAGCCCCCAACAACCCCATACTCTCCCTGTCTGGCAACAGAATGGGTGCAGCCGCCCAGCCCCTGCATCTTTGCCCCACACCATTTAGGAAAAAACTTCATTGACCAGCTCCCATGCCTCTCCCAAATCATTCCCCAGCCAGGGAAGAAAAGACAATTGGTTTAAGTCAATCAAAGTCTACTTCCAGAGCTGGGAAGGGGGAGTTATTTCCCCCAAAACTACATGACTGAATATGGGTCAGCAGGAGATCCTCAAAGAAATAGAGCTGCTATTGGGGAAACATGGAGGCTTGAAGGGCAGGTAATAGGTGTCCAGTTATTGAGCATGCTATTTTTTCTGCTTTTGTGATTTTGCACCTGTTTAATCCATCTACCGATACTCTGTGCCACCTTCAAGGACCTTCTCAATTGCCCCTGCCTTCCCAACGCTACTCCTGTCTCTTCCTTTGGGGAGTCATATCTACCTCTTCTGATCCCTCCCAGCACTGTGCTTACCTCTCCCTTCTATCTGCTCACCATTCCCTGATCTGCAGGCACTGAGGGGAATGGACATGCTTCCTAGGGCACGTATGCTGGAGCTGGGTGATGGATGGCTGCTGTCACATTGGCTCAATGGGGTGAGATAACAGCATTGCTGAGCTGCCGGCTGGCTGGGGAGGGCCGGCTGGTTGGGCAGCATGGCTGTCCCAGGTGCCACAGCCTGGGCTGTCCCATGTCTTTACCCCCAGCAAAAATTTGGACTTGCCAAGTCTGCAGGAGTCCTCTCTTAGCCCCTGAACTCCCTGGCAGGGCCAGCCCAAATGTGACAAGAGAGCAGGGGACGTGCATGAGGAAGGCAGACTCGCCTGAGAGTAGTGGCACTTGGGGGATGGCCAGTGGGGTCCCAAGAGAGCAGACACGAGGAGGCAGGCAGCACCCTGGGTTTCTTTTCCCATGATGCTTTCACTGCCTCCTTCTTGAAGTGTTTACCTTCTTCAGATGTCTCTGGCCTTGTGGGGGTGTGAGAGTTGTTGAGGGAGAGGAAGCGCTTGTAAAGAGCTTGCTGGTTTAAAACAGAGGCGACCAGAGCTGAGTGTCAGAGAGGGAAGACACTCAGAGGCATAGGGTGGGATGGGTAAGTGTGCGCGGGTGCAGTGATAGGGGCTGGGCTGTTAGTCTGGAGAGGGGACAGAGCAATTATTCATTCCCACCACCGAGCCTTGCAGCTTCCCTCAGTGGGGTAACACATCAGCAGTTTTCCCTTCCATGCTCCTGTTTTAATGAAAAGTTGGGCTCAGCAGGGGGTAGCCACATCTCCTGATCTCTTTCTCTGTTTGACAGGGATCTTCACCCTGCTCAGATGCTGATGCTCTGGAACAGAGCTCAGATGGCTGCGGGCTCATGTGAGGGACTAGTGGGGATTCTCTGTCCCCTGTGAGCCCTGTGAGCACTCCCTAGAGACAGCTAGTGGACAGAACAAGAGGGAAGCTTCTTGTCCCAGGCCTTCCTGGTGATCATCTTCTAAACCACTGACCCCGGGAGTATACTAGGGCTTTCCTGGTGTCTCAGATGGTAAAGAATCTGCCTACAATGCAGGAGATCCCAGTTCAATCTCCTGGGTTGGGAAGATTCCCTGGAGAAGGAAAGGGCAGCCCACTCCCGTATTCTTGCCTGGAGAATCCCATGGACAGAAGAGCGTAGTGGGCTACCATCTTTGGGGTTGCAAAGAGACACAACTGAGTGACTAACGCTTTCAGGGGATGTATTACACCCAAGCCAACCTCAGAGAAGTCTCATTCTTCAGTGAGACAAATGGGACCAGATGATGGAGAGACCTGCCCAGGTGACCCTGCAATGACAACCTTGTAAGCAGGTGGGGGTGGGACTGGGGAGAGCTTCCTGCATCTCCATGTTTGCCCTCTTCTTGGGTGCCCCCACTGCCCTTGAGGACTGAGGAAGGGATAGCTTCTGCCCTCTGGTTTCCTCACTCTGGCTTTGGTTCCCTCACTGGAAATCTCTGTCCGCCAGACAGAGGGCATCTCAGTCCATTTGGGCTGCTGTAACAAAACACCACTCCATGGATGGCTTGTCAGCAGAAGTTTATTTCTCACAGTTCTGGAGGCTGGGCCATCCAAAGTCAAGGCACTGGCAGATCTGGCGCTTGGTAGCTTTCCTGGTGGCTCGGGTGGTAAAGAATCCGCCTGCAGTGCAGGAGACCTGGGTTCGATCCCTGGGTTGGGAAGATCCCCTGAAGGAAGGCGTGGCAACCCACTCCAGTATTCTTGCCTGGAGAATCCCCGTGGATGGAGGAGCCTGGTGGGTTACAGTCCACGGGGTCGCAAAGAGTCAGACACGACTGAGCGACTAAGCACAGCACAGCACAAGAGCCTGTCTCCTGGTCCACAGACAGCATCTTCTTTCTGTGTCCTCACATGGTGGAAGGGGCTAGGGAATACTCTGAGGCCTCTTTTATAGGGGCACTAATCCCATTCATGAGGCCTCCACCCTCATGACCTAATCACCTCAAAAGGCCCACCTACTAACATCATCACACTGGGGGTTAGGGTTTCAACAAATAAATTTTGAAGGATCACTTAGAGGAAGATGAATGACTAGGCATTGGATGGATGCAGTGTGACTTGGTCACGTGTTGAAGTCATGGCAGGCAGTGGGTATGTCAGGAACCATTCTTGTCCCTTCTGCTAAACTTGGAATGTTCTGGGGTCAGGACAGCATGGTCATGATCACAGAGCTGGAGCTGTAGGGGGCGCCAAAGGTCTGCTCCAGTTTATTTCCTTCGAACCACAGCACTCTCAGTGACGCAGGCAACTGTGGGTGCCACTTTTAGACACGCATCAGCCAGGGTCAGAGGGACTTGTGTGGGCACTCTACCAGCCAGACAGGGAGCTGGGACTCAAGATTCCGGCCTTCAGTTCCCAGGTCAGAGATCTGCCCACCATCCCGGACCTTGCCCAGGGCTGAGCCCAGGAAAGCTCTGAGTGGCAGAATAGCCGGTGCCTTGGGGCACAGACTCTAGAGCCAGACTTCTGGTTCTGCCATCAACATTGTCACCTGAATCAGTGGTTGGTTTCCTTTCACTGCTGAGCAGTATTCCATGGTATAGATGGACTGCAACTTGTTTATCTGTTCATCAGAGCTGTTTCTAGATTTCAGGAATGACAAAGCTGCCTTTGATGGACACGTCTTCACTTCTCATGGGAGTGGGACTGCAAAGGCGAATGGAAAGCATGCCCTTGGCAAGTTACTTCACCTCTCTGAGCTTCAGTTTTTCACTTGTGAAATGGGGATGATGATAATACCTAACTCAAAAAGTTGTTGAGGAAACTGAGATGTTATATATAAACATGTAGAATATATGTAACAAAAAGAATTTCTTATCAAGTTCAACACACACTTTCCATTTGCCTTTGTAATCCCACTCCTGTGAGAAGTGAAAACGTGTCCACCAAAGGCAGCTTTGTCATCCCCAAAATCTAGAAACAGCTCCAGTGAATGGATAAACAAGCCACAGCCCATTCATACAATGGAATACTGCTCAGCAATCAAAAGGAACCAACCCCTGATTCAGATAACAATGTCGATGAACCTCAAAGGCATTGTGCTAAGGGAAAGAAACCAGACACAAAAGCCTACATACTGTATAATTCCATTTCTATGAGATTCTAGAGAAGGCAGAAGTATTGTGACAGAAAGCAGATCAGTGGTTACTGAGGTTGGTAGACAGATTGATAGCAAAGGGGCTCGGGGACGTTTGGGGGACAACACTGTTCTCTCTCTTGGTTGTGGTGTTGGATACATTTGTCAGAAGTCACCAGACTGTAGATTTAAAGGGGGTGCATTTTACTTTGTGTGTCAAAATAAAAAGACAACACTGCTCTTTAAAAGCAGAGCTGGGGGTCATAGTGAACACTATACAACTGTGAGCTGCCGTTATCATGATTACTGTTACAATTAGGATCACCCAGGGAGAGCATCCGGATCGGTCATCCATGTTCTGGACCCACCCTGGCCGTGCCCCCGGCACCCACCTGCTTGCTTAGGTTGGCAGAGGACGAGCCAGGTCTTTCCTGCTGACCTGGCTCCCGTGGGTGAGGACCGCCGAGCAGGGAGCTTGGAGCCAGCGCTCAGCCGTTTCCTGAGTCTAGTTTCCCTCCTGCTGATCCTGCGAGGTACTCAGTGACACGTTAGCAAGAAAGATGCCACAAGAAATAAAGTTTGTTATGAATTATTCTACTTGGGGCTAATTATAGGCACAGAGGAGAGGATTATTTACAGAGGCAGGAGACAGCAGGAGGAGAGATGGGGCCCGGAGGCGTGGAAACAAGGTGGAGGGCTGGAGAGTGAAGCCAGTGGGGAGGTGTTTGGGGGAGTAAAAGCACCTTTAAATAAAGCTGTAACTAAAGGCAGGTCCAAGCTGAAGGCAGTGTCTCAGCAGAGAGATCAGAGACCTCAGGCCTTATTATTTCCTGGAAACACACTGGGGTCCCTCAGGCCACCGGGCTTTGCTGGGTGAGGTGTGTGTGAGGGATAGCAATGTCCAGACTGAGCTAAGCGGGTGGCTGGGGATGATGTGAGCCAGATGTGGACACCCCCTAGTTCTAACAGGCCAAGGTAGTGGGTGGATGGGCCCACAGGGGCTGTGGTGAGCTGTGCCATGCCTGAAGAGTGTTCCCAGTGGTGGCTCCTGGACGCGAAGGCCTGGTGTGGCCCTAGCTTCTGATTCGTCAATGGGGGTAGATACCTGAGTTGGTGTGAAAATTCCTAATCTCCAAAAGTTGATTTCAACCTACAGGACACACTTAGGGGCCCACGGACTTGCGGTCTGCAGCCTCAGAAAGCCAGCCTGGCCTCCTGTTGTTCCATTTGGAAGACAGAGGCCCAGCGGCCCAGCAGCCCAGCCCTGGGCAGCCCTGCTCACAGGGAGTCGCAGGGCCAGCTCAGTCCAGCCATGGACCTCCACCCCAGGGCCCCAACAGCCAGCTGTCATCACACACTTGTGTCTGTGCAGGGCTGGGCTTGTGGCTCTCTCAGCTTGTCGGAGGAGCCCCACCTTTCCAGAGGACACAGATCTTGTCTCCCCACCCCACCCCAAAGTGTGAGCAGCAGGCCAAGACCTCCAGTAGTGTATGCCTGGCTGCATCACCGTCTACCACTCAACCAGGCAGGAAATGACGGACTCGTCTCTGCTCCCTGCCCGCCTCCCTCCCAGCCAGGATGGTGACCCCCAGAGGCTTTTCACATCCACTCCTGCTCTCCAGCAACCTGTTCCAAGGCAGACAGCTCCCTGCTCCCTGGTGACAGCCTTCACTTTCCTCTCTCTCCCAAACAGAGCCATCTCTCTCCTCATCTCTGATCCCATTGGCCCTGCTCCAGAACCTTCCTGGCTTTCCCAAGCTCAGTGTCCTGGTGTAGATTCACACCCTTTCTCATCCCATCCATGCTGTCCCCAGATACGTCCTGCCTCAGACTCCTTACTCCTGTTGCTCCCCCAGCCTGGAATGCCTTTCCTTACTGTTCTCTTCAGCCTTTTCCCCTCTTGCCCCACCCCAGCCCTGCAGCAGGACATGCACACTGCATTCCGTGCCTGTCCCCAGCCGAATGGTGTGTGTCCCAAAGACCCTCCATGGCCAAGACCTCAGGTTCTCCAGAAACACAGCCATTCCTTCACTCAGAAATATGCAGTGACACGGCCTCTGGTTCCAGGCAAACAGACAACAACAACACAAAAAAACAAGTGAAACAGGGAACCCATCAGAGGGGCGACAAGGATGCTACCGTTGATGGAGGTCGGGGGGTGGGGGGCACTAGGAAATGACAGGGATGCTATTTTGGCTGGGCAGCTCAGGTAAAGCCTCTCCGAGCAGGTGCCATGAGCTGAGCTCTGGACAATGGAGAGTGATAGCCACAGCACCGGGGTAGCAGGAATAACAGGGACAGTGGCTCTGAGGCAGAACTGAGCTTGGAGGGGCAGGAGAACAGATGGAAGGCTGGGTGTTGGACGATGAGTTGAAAGGACGATGGCCTGTGACATCTGAAGGGACGGGGAGACCAAGAGACAGGAGAGGTAGAGCCAGGTGCCCAGCCAGGGCCATGACAGTGCTGTTTGTGCAGGGAGCAGGCCGTTGGGGGAGCCACACAGGATGGCTTGGAGGAAGCATCTTGCAGAGACAATCCCCCTGCCAGGGGATTTCGGAGTCTTCTGCTCCGACATCCTTTTGAAGCCTGCTGTTCTCCAGGAACGAGGAGCACACAGATGAGAGGAACAGGAGGGAGGGAGGAGCCTGGGCCTAGCCCTCAAGGTGGAGGCCAAGAGGAGCTCTTGACTCAGAGGGGTTCCTTGGCAGAGGGGAGAAGTGAGGTGAGAGCCCGACTGGAGGGCTGAGTTAGGAATAAGCAGGAGGGAGAGCAGAATAGGAGACCCAAGGAGGGGGAAAGAGAAGGAACCTAGGCTGCAAGGGGGCAGAAGAGGTAAACAAATGGTTTTCTTGTCTTTGATAGAGAGGAGCAGGCACCTTAGACACCCTCAGGTCTTCAAGGCATTTTACATAGCTCAGCGACACCACCTCCAGGAAGTCCTCTTGGACACCTTGGATCAACACTCTCCCCCAAGTTATGTGCTCTTTTGCCACCAGTGTTTCTCTGACTAATGGTTGTAACTTTGGGCTTATGGCCCTGATATCAGGCCAGCATCTGTCTCCCACAAGTAAGCTCATGAGAGAGGGACGTGGGTTTTACCCTTCGTGGAAAATCCAGGTTGCTACTCAGGGCCTGGTGGGAGAGGCCAAGGATGGGCAGGGAGAGCAGCTCAGCCCTGGTGGGAAGTCCTGGAGGGAGCCGAGGCTGCTGGGTGGTGAACTGGCCCAGAAAAAGGTCGCATCGACCTTGAAGTGAGCTGGCGTATCAAAAGGGGGTGGATGTGCTCCGGAGCAGGGTAGACACAGATGTTACCCAAATGCCCTGTCTGCCGAGCTTCCACGAGACACCCACAGCCTCACCCAGACTCACATCCCTCTTGGCCTCCCAGCCCCTCATCATCCGTTTGTGTTGCTCTGACAGCGATGCCTGCCTTCTGGTTTGGGCGGAGATGAAGGTCGGCCTCATCCACGGCTCGCTGAAGTCAGGCCCCATCTGATTCTCCACATTCAATAGCCAGGATCAGGCCCTGGAGGGGTCTCGATGGAAGAAAGGCTGCCTGGGTGGAACTGCCCCATTGCCAGCCTCAGAGACTGACCGGCTGTCCCCGCTGGTCCCAGCAGGAAAGCAAGTGTCTGTGACCTGGCACGCTGACCCAAGAACCCTCCCTCCAGGGCTTCTCTTGTGGGGAGGACCCCCCCACCCAGAAACAGGCCACTGGGGGTCCCAGAGAGAGCAATGCATGGGGGCGGAAATGTAGGGGCCCTTGGCACCCACTCGTTTCCCTCAATTCATTAAGACCTGTAAATTTTCTCATTAATATACTTAAAGTTCGTTTTAAGGGAAACGAGCACAGAGATAATTGATAATAAACCCTCAGTTAATGCCCTCGGTTTACTGTATGTAATTTATATCCGCTGATAGCGTCTCTCACTCCCAATTACCCGTTTAGCTGTGGCGATAACAGCAGTTCAGTCAGACCGATACCAACTTTTATATATTCCAGGCTGATAGCAATAAATACCTACACAGGGAAACTCACTGGGCCTACTGTATTTTTTTATTAAGATTTAAATATTCATGCAATTATTAGTGATTTATTAAGAGCTAATGACCCCTTCAAGAGGCTCTAAATATTCACCCAAAGAAGCCCTGGCCCTCCTCTCCCCCTTCCCCCCATCTCTCCTCGCTGTCCGCCCCCAAATCAGAGAAATAAGTGGTTCTTTCACAGCCTGGATGACATCAGAGCATAACCCATGTTGCCATGACAGTGGCAGGTAGGTGAGGCAGAGGCCAAGGATGGAGGTCAGGCCCGGGAGGGGCTGGATTTCCTGAAGGTAGATGCCCCTGTTCCCTGCCCCATCAGATCTGGGGGACACAGGGGTAAGGAGGCCCACCAGCCCCTCTGCACCCCCACTGGCCAGTGGCCCTCCACACTGCAGCCTCCTCCAGGCTGGTCTCCAGGAGTACCCACTGCCCACTTCATTCTGCCCTTACTGTCCCCTCACTGCCCCCTCCCCTTTTCCCTACCCCTCCAACCCTCCCGCTTGTCTGAGTCTCTGCCCATCCTGTAGGGCTCCCTTGGGAGGAAGTACACTTGTTTCTCTCCTGCTGCCCTCTCCTTTCTTCCTTTCATTTTCAAATGTTCCACCGTGGTTACATCAAGGACAGGAGGATGTGCAGGGATCTGGGATTGTGGGACCCAGGGCCCAGAGAGGGCAGTAGCTCACCTCAGGCTGCACAGCAAGGTCCGGGGCACCTCTCCTTCCTCCACCCCACTTCCTCCAGCCCCCTCTCCTCCAGTAGCAAGACCTCCAAGCCCATTAAAGGGGCAGGAAAGATAATGAACAAACCAGGAAAACATGAAATCAATATCAGGAGAAAAAAAAGTACAGCTGCCATTAAGTGAAATAAACAAGCTGGTAATTATTTGGACAGCGGGTAATTAAAAAGGGGTGAGGGCTCATTACTGTCTTGTTGGGGTTTGATGGCTGCGGTCTAACACCCTCCTCCCAGCTCTAAGGCCATAGCCGGGCCTGAGTTCCTGCCAGCCTAGATTTGGGGTGATCGTAGCAGAGATGTTCTCTGTGGAGTGCCTACCCCCAACCTGCCTGTGATCTCATCTCCAGAAAACTTCTCTCAGTTCCCCTCTCAGGATCTGAGGCCCAGAGCAAAGGCAGGCAAGGTGGGGCAGCCCCTAACCCACCACCATCCCCACCAGGAAGCAGCTTCCTGCTGGTTCTCAGACCCCCAGGCTCTGGGAGAGAGCAGTGCCTTCAGGCCTCAGCTGAGGATGACCCTGGTGATGACCCTGGGGTGATAGGCGAATGACCGCTCCAGCCTCTACCAGGCCCCAGGGAAACCTCCTTTGGGAGACCTTGATGAAGAAGGGTCCCAAGGTGAAGACAGGATGATAGGGTGGATGCTGGCAAAGGTGGGAAGATAGGGGGAGGGAAGGAAGCCAGGTAGGCAGAGTGGTGACAGAGAGGGGGCTCCCCCTGACCCTGCTGTGACCCCAGTTCTTAGCTCTGTACAATCGAAGGAGACCTTAGACATTGTCCAATCTGGCTTTGGCCTGCCAACTTGTTTGGCCCATACAGTGTCTAAATGTTTAAATTAGTTGTCAACATTTTAAAACAGGAAATTTCACATAAAAATGATTTCTAGCTTCTCTTGAAAGAAAAAAACAAAAACAAAAAACTCCAGCACCTCCTGGCTGGTCTGCCATGTGGCAGCGGTTGGCTGAGCTGAGCTGGCCCCTGGGACAGGCATCTTTACTTTCCACTCCTCCTGGGCTTCATCAGCCCCTGAAGCACTGAGTTTGCCACCCTGATGCCGTCCCATTCCTTCTGGGGCCCAGAGAGGGCAATGACTTATCCAAGGCCACACAGCCAGGTAAAGGCAGAGTGGGGACTGGCCCTGCTCCTGCCCTCAGGGAGCCCATACCCTGGGCCCATCGCTGGTAGATACACTCCTGAGCTTGCAAGTGACAAGGAGGTAGGTTGTGGGTTGGTACCAGAATTGAAGCTGCTACACTGGGTGTGCAGGGGGAATGAAGGGGGCTGTTTGGGAAACCCACCTTTACCCTATGATCAGTGGGAGCTGTTGCAGGAGTTCGAAGGGCAGGATCAGATTTTCTTTCTAGAAATAGCAGTGTGTTGGCATTGTTGACAAAGCCAGGAGATGGTCACCTAAAGACAGGTTTCAGGGGCTAGGGGTGGGAGTAGCCCCAAAGTGCAAGAAAGGAGGGAGTGGATGGGAGAGAGGTTGGGGGAAGCTAGAATGGTGGACTGTGAGGGCACGAGAAGGCCTGGCAGCCCCGCTGTGTCCCTGCCAATAGCACAGTCTCTGGGAGCAGGTTTGAGGGACCCACCAAACCCAGCTAGGGGCATGCCCAGTGTGAGGTCGAGGGGCATCCAGAGGCAGGGGAGATGTCAGCATGCAGCTCAGCTGTGAGGGGGAGTGAGGGGCCCCACTGGAGAGCAGGAGGTTGTGGGGGTGGGGAGCTATGGAAAAGGGGGGGCCCCAGGAGAGGGCAGAGCACAGCCAAGTGGCTGCATGGACAAGGGACAAAGGAGGAGCTGGGCTTGCATCCACCTACCACCCCTGCCAATAGGAGCTGGGTCTGGCACCGGTTTTCAGGTCCCTGCTGAGAATGGGGTCACAGGAGGCCTGGCCACTGGGTCACCATCCTTGTGAGGGCGTCAGCCACCTGGCCAGATTTAGGCCGGAGGACAGTGGGCAGTGCTGGTGTGCTCTATGCCCAGGACTTCCCAGCCGGGCTGTGGCTCCTGGATGCCCCACGGGGCAGGGACAGGAGTCTGCCTGGGGCGCTGCTGTGTGCCTCGTGTCCGGGGCACTTGCTGAATCAGTGTGCCCTGGTCAAGGGCGTGGGGCACCATATGGGAATCCATCACTCAGCGTGTGCTTCCCTTGTCCCCGCCTCAGTTTTCTCGCCTGGAAATCAGAACTTTAGCATAGTTTGGCTCCTAGAATTGTCATGAGAACTAAATAAGAAAATCCATGTGAATTTCACCACTGCTACTATGGTGTGACTGTGTAAGGTGTGTCTGAGAGTGAACGTGTGTGCACGTGTGCATGTATGTGTAAGAGCCTGTGTGCGTGTGCCGGGGCTGGCTGTGGCTGTGGGCGGTGTGCCCCACCAGCCTAGGGCAGATCACGAGGGGCGCCCTGTCTCACCTCTGAGCTCCGTCTAGGGGTGCCCTGTCCCGCCCTGGGCACCCTAAGCTGAGCCTTGGATGCCCTCCTGGCCCCCGCTCAGGCGGGGCTCACATTAAACCAGTGAGATATGAAACCCCACCATATCCAGGACAGGGCCTTTAATTAAATTAATTGCCGGCAACATTGTAAAAATGCTGATAGGGTCATAAATGGAGCCTCGGTGATGCCATCCATCATCTCCTCGGACTTGAGGGGGCCATTCCTGGGCTGGGGGCAGGGGTAGCGGTGTCCCACTGAGCACCTGGGGAGCTCGGGTGGGCAGGCCAGCCAGGAGAGGGAAATGGGAGCAGGGGGCGCGGTTTATCTTAAGGCTGCACTCGAGAAGCAGTCACGCCCTCCTTAGCCCGTGTGTTTCCTTGGTGAAGGACACGGATGGAGGTGGGGTGCCTAGGGAGCTGGCAGGGGCTGCAGGGAGAGGGGAGCACCTTCCAGCCTCCTGGCCAGCCAGAATCACTCTTGATCCAACCTGAGAATCTGGTCCAGCCCAGCCGCTGATGACTGTGTGACCTTGAGCAAGTTCTTGCCCTATCTGAGCCCCAGTTTTCTCACTAGGAAGACAGGCAGACCCTCTCCCCACCTGCCTGCCTCCCTCATGCTCCCAGTGCCCTCCTGGCCACCCTCCCACGGCCTCCCACCTCGCAGGAAACACTTGCCAGGGAGCCTTTTATGTCTCTTCCAGCTGGAGCTGCAACAGGCCCTGACATGGCTCAGATGACTATCTCCCGCCGCCAAGCACTGGTGAGGGGCTGGGCCTGCACCCACCTGCCCACCTCTGCCAGGTGAAAGGTAGAGGAGGCCTGCCTTGCACACACACACCCCGCCACAACCACCATCGCCAGAAACACACTCACAGCCACACACACGGCACCAGCAGAAGATTCCAAAGCAGGGAAAAGCCTTCCTTCCCTGGTTCTCTCTGGGCTGTGCGACCACATAATTACCCTGGATTCCATTCTATTTAATTGCAGCTTATTAAATTCTAACCAGCCAATTATCAGCCACAATTACAGCTTAATTCAGGGACACAATAGCTATTTTATCGTTTGTTAATCAAATGCTTATTTAGGCCTCAGCTTTATTAACTATTTCTCTGGTCCAAAGCAAGACCCTGCCGCCAGAAGGGGCCCTGGGAGGGGCTCCTTGGAGGTCTATCCCCGCTTCAAGCACTCTTTCCCCAGGCCCCTGCTAGTTTCTAAGTCCCCTTCACAGGTGGGTTTCGGGGCTCTTAGCAATGCTCTGGACCAAAGTTGGAAGACAGAGTTTGTTCATTCGTGCATTCAGTGTGTGTGCCAGGCCTGCGACCATATGAACAAGACAAGTGTGATCTCCATTGTCATGTCACCTTTCAGGGGAAGGAGGCCTAGACAAAAAGCAGTGCACAAGTACACTATTTCAGAGAGTGGTGGGTGCTATGAGGAAAACAGACCGGGGAAGGGGCGAGGGGCTGGTGTAGAGGGCCTCCCTGAGGGACTTCCCTGGCGATCCAGTGGTTAATACTCCACGCTTCCATTACAGGAGGTGTGGGTTCAATCCCTGATCAGGGAACTAAGAGTCTTCAAGCTGCATGGCACAGCCAAAAATGACAAAGGGCCTACCACAGATATGAAATTAAAAGACGCTTGTTCCTTGGAAGGAAAGCTGTGACAAACCTAGACAGCACATTTAAAAGCAGAAAGATCACTAGACGACAAAGGTCTGTCTACTCAAAGCTCTCTTTTTCCAGCAGTCATGTTCGAATGTGAGAGTTGGACCATAAAGAAGGCTGAATGCCAAAGGAATTGATGCTTTTGAGTTGTGGTGCTGGAGAAGACTCTTGAGAGTCCCTTGGACTGCAAGGAGATCAAACTAGTGAATCCTAAAAGAAATCAACCCTGAATATTCATTGGAAGGACTGATGCTGAAGCTGAAGCTCCAGTACTCCGGCCGCCTGATACAAAGAGCCAACTCATTGGAAAAGACCCAGTTGCTGGGAAAGATTGAAGGCAGGAAGAGAAGGGAATGACAGAGGATGAAATAGCTGGATAGCATCACCAACTCAATGGACATCAGTTTGAGTAAATTCTGGGAGTTGGTGATGGACAGGGAAGGCTGGTATGCTGCAGTCCATGAGGTTAGAAAGAGTCAGACACGACTGAGTGACTGAAAAACAACCACCTCAGGTGTAGCAGTCAAGGATGGCCTCCTAGAGGAAGTAAAGTTGAAGATGAGACCTGAGGGATTAGAGGAGGGCCCTGTGGTAGAGCAAGGGGCAGCATGTTGCAGGCAGAGGAAAGAGCTATGCAAAGGCCCTGAGGAGGGGGTGAGCTTGGAGGGTTTAGAAAGCAGAGAAGGGTCAGTGTGTAAGCCAACCCTTGCTCACAAGGGGTGGTGTGATGGTGGGGGCCAGGTCTGGCTCCAGGAAAGTTCCATAACTCCTTCCCTAGGCCTGGCTTGGGTCAGTGGGTGTGGAGAGCAGGCCCTCCTTCTGTGGCTATGTGACCTTAGACAAGTCCTGAGCTTCATGTTCCTTGTCTATGAAACAAGGAAGGGCTGGCAGCCACCTGAGGGCAGCCGCCAGAGGTTTAAGCCTGGGCTGCGACAGCTGGTGGGCAGAGTGATCCAGTCACCCACCCCAGGCACATGAGGTGGCACCATGCCTAGCCCCAACTGCCTTGTTCTTTGCAGGTCAGCCCATCTGCCTGTCCTCCCCATGACGCCTGTGTCTGTCCTCGTGAACAGGCCCCTGGAGCCCGCTGGGGAGCTGGGTGACTTTCCTCCAGTCTTGGCAAGGTGGCTGCTGTCTCTGTGACACTTTCACACATGCATTACCATAGAAACCACAGTGCCACTCACACATGTGTGAGAGCAAGGGTTGGGGGATCAGCCCTTCCTTCCAAGGGACACAGTGAGGGGCTGTCACTCCAGTCTGCCACCTCCGACATGCTCCCTGACAAGAGAGCCTGCAGTCATGCGTCCCCTCGTTCACTGACCACACGCCGGGGCAGAAGAGCCTGAGTTCAGGACTACTCCTGCCGTCAGGGAAGTCCTGTGATGCTTGGAGCCACAGTCAGGGAGACAGAAGATTGAAGGAAAGACCACAGGGCCGGGAAGGGAAAGCAGAGCAGCCCTGGGGCACGCCCGGAGGCCCCAGGGGTGGTGTTCCTGACCCACCTTGTCCTGGGGCCAGGTCAGCACTGTTTGCCCCAAATGAGGAAACTGAAGCTCAAGAAGCAGGGGACAGCACAGGGGTCTGCAGCAGGCAGTGAGCCCCAGAAGCAGCTGGTGGACGGAGCGAGGTTTTACATGTTGGATTTAGAAAAATACCAGGGCACACCCCCCACCTTGCTGTGGCCTCTTGGCACCCCATCGTCACCTCCAGGCAGGTCCGTGGCTCTGAGTTGCCACCTGGAAGCTCAGAGTCCTTCATGTAGCCCCCAGATCTGTCTCTTCGTGGCCTCCCACCCACCATCCCTCCACCCCGCTGCTGTGTGTGTTTCTTCAACAGCAAATGCTAACTTCACCCTGCTTATCAGAGCCTCTGAGTGAAGCTCCTCATCATAAAATTGCCCAAATTTAAAAAATAGTAACTCGCGAGGGCGTCTCTGGCTGCAGGGGTGCAGATGGGCAGGAGAGCACAAATCCCTGTTCCAATGTGTGTCTGCACCCCCTCTGCACGCTCCCCACCACTGTGGCCATGGCTCCCGCCCCTCTGTCTCCTCTGGGCCCTGAACAACAGCTTCTCCGCTGTCCCCTGGCCCACCTCCGCACAGTCCAGCACAGTGGGGTTCTAGAACTGACTGTTTGGAAAGAAAGCAGAGCTAGCTTCCAGAGAAAGCTGAGTGTGTGTCCCCCTCGTTCAACCCTCCTTTCTGGGCTGTGGTCCTTGTCAAGGGAATCATCTTCAACATTCATCCAACAAGCACTCACTGGACACTCGCTGTGTGTCAGTCCCTGGCCAGGCTCTGGGAGATGCTTAAGGGTTAGGGTGATGTCACCATTCAGTCCCTGCCCTCAAGGCACCTACAGTCTGAGTAGGGAGACAGATTCATAAAGGGTGACCACATGGTGTGGGAGGTACTGAGGTGAGTTTGGCCAGGGCCTGTGGGAGCCCGGGGGGGGTGCAGCCAGCTCTGTCTAGGGGTCAGGGAAGGCTTCCTGGAGGAGTGGGTACTTGAGCAGGCCTAGAAGGACAAGTAGAAGTCACCCAGGCAGAGAGCAGCTGGGGACTGGATCAAACTAGCCCCCAGCTGACTTCAGGCAAAGAAAGGAATCCAGGCATAGCTCTGCCTTCCGGCTTCTTGAGACCCCAGGCTTCCCACTGAGTGAGGAGCTGATCTCCTTTCTTCCTTGGTTGCCTCCATTCTGCAAGCCTCTGCTTCAGACCTGTGGACAGGCTCCCATTCACTTGACCTCCGATGGCCTGCACGGCCAATAGGACTGGTCCAATAGAGAGGTTCTCTCTTCCCAGCAGCCCAAACCAAATCCCCAAATCCTATCTTTTGCAGTGGGGTGACCTGCTCATCTGGGTACCAGTTGGTGCCACATACCTACCTCTGGGACCAGAGGTGATGTCAACCCACCCAGACCGAATGGCCATATGGATGGAGCTGGGGGAGGGCCAGGCATTCTCTGCAGAAAATCAGACACTGTCAGCTGGACAGGGGAGGGAGACAAGGCCCCGGCCAGGATATGCGCCTGCATTGGGAAGATCCCCTGGAGAAGCGAATGGCTCCCCACTCCAGTATTCTTGCCTGGAGAATTCCATGGATAGAGGAGCCTGGCAGGCTACAGTCCATGCGATTGCAAAGAGTCAGACACGACTGAGCAGCTAACACTTTGCACAAATGCAAAGGGTCAAGATGCCAACCTACACACTTGAAGGGGAGTCCCTGGAAGCGAGGCCAGGTGGCAGCCCAGGCCCTGGGCCAGTAGAGCCTCGAATGCCAGGCAAAGTGTGTGGCACACCATCCTGTGGACTCTCATCTCCCCACCCGGGCCTGTGGAGCAGGACCCCCAGGCCCCAGGTGGACCTACCAAATGCGTGTCTCCAGCTTGGAGAGACTAGGAGCACAGTGCCCAGAGGTGGGGGTGGGGGGTGGTGCAGTGCTGGGTGGACAGCCAGAAAGAGAAAGACAGAGGCTGCCAGGCCCCTAGCCCCCTTTCCTTCCTCCGCCCATCTCCACACCCAGGACATTCCTCAGGGAAGTGGCAAAAGCAGGGGCTTGCTGTCCCTCCCCCTCACCATTGACGCAGGCCTGGCTTTTGGGAAGTTAAACAGGAGCAAGTTGTGGACCAGGACTGGGCCATCCACAGCTCCCAGCTGAGTGAATCCAGATGACACCCTGCCCCCAGCCCTCCCACCCTGCTCCGTGGGACTGAGTCCTCACTCAGTAAATACAAGTTCATTAATTGCTTGATTAATCACACCTCATAGTTTCGTGCTGCTTTTAAAAATAAAACACTTGAAAGCACTTTCACACACACCCTGGGCCTCAGAGTTACACGAGTACGTCTTATCATCCCAGGCTGCTGGTGAGAAAAGGGAGGCTCAGCATCAGAGCAGCAGGATGTTGGGGTGTGGCGGGGGCAGGTTGGAGTGCAGAGCCATCTCCCTACCCACATGTGCCTGTGGGCCACTCTGAGTTCTCTCTGCGTCTCCCTGCAGGTCAGGAGTGAAGGGGGCCATCCTTAGGCAAATCTGAAGTTCAACGGGGAAAAGAGGGCAGTCATTCAGTCACTCCACAAACACTCCAGAAATAAAGGATTCTGTAAGTTGCTGAGGGTTCTAAAGCAGGTAATTGTTCAATCTCTTAAGTCACATCTGACTCCAACCCCATGGACTACAGCACACAAGGCTCCTCTGTCCTTCACTATCTCCGAGTTTGCTCAAGTTCGTGTCCATTGAGTCAGTTCAGTCACTCAGTCGTGTCCGACTCTTTGCGACCCCATGGTCTGCAGCACACCAGGCCTCCCTGTCCATCACCAACTCCCGGAGTTCACTCAAACTCATGTCCATTGAGTTGGTGATGCCATCCAGCCATCTCATCCTCTGTCATCCCCTTCTCCTTCTGCTTTCAATCTTTCCCAGCATCGAGGTCTTTTTCAATGAGTTGGCTCTTTGCATCAGGTAGCCAGAGTATTGGAGCTTCAACTTCAGCATCAGTCTTTCCAATGAATATTTAGGGTTGATTTCTTTTAGGATTCACTGGTTTGATCTCCTTGCAGTCCAAGGGACTCTCAAGAGTCTTCTCCAGAACCACAGTTTGAAAGCATCAATTCTTGGCAGTCAGCTTTCTTTATGGTCCAACTCTCACATTCATACATGACTACTGAAAACCCATAGCTTTGACTAGATGGCTCTTTGTTGGCAAAGTGTTGTCTCTTCTTAGTAATATGCTATCTAGGTCTGTCACAGCTTTCCTTCTAAGGAGCAAGCATCTTTTAATTTCATGGCTGCAGTCACCATCCCCAGTGATTTTGGAGCCCAAGAAAATCAAGTCTGTCACTGTTTCCGTTGTTTCCCCATCTATCTGTCATAAAGTGATGGGACTAAATGCCATGATCTTAGTTTTTTGAATGTTGAGTTTCAAGCCATCTTTTTCGCTCTCCTCTTTAATCCTCATCAAGAGACTGTAGTTCCTGTTCACTTTCTGCCATTGCTGCTGTTGCTAAGTCACTTCAGTCGTGTCCGACTCTGTGCGACCCCATAGACAGCAGCCCACCAGGCTCCCCATCCCTGGGATTCTCCAGGCAAGAGCACTGGAGTGGGTTGCCATTTCCTTCTCCAGTGCGTGAAAGTGAAAAGTGAAAGTGAAGTCGCTCAGTCGTGTGCGACTCTTGGTGACCCCATGGACTGCAGCCCACCAGGTTCCTCCATCCATGGGATTTTCCAGGAAAGAGTACTGGAGTGGGGTGCATTGCCTTCTCCTTTCTGCCATTAGGTGGTGTGATCTGCATATCTGAGGTTATTGATATTTCTCCCAGCAATCTTGATTTCAGCTTGTGATTCATCCAGCCTGGCATTTTGCATGATGTACTATGCCCAAATTCTGCATATAAGTTAAATAATCAGGGTGACAGTACACAGCCTTGTCATACTCCTTTCCCAGTTTGGAGCCAGTCCATTGTTCCATGTCCAGTTCTAACAGTTACTTCTTGACCTGGATACAGGTTTCTTGGGAGATAGGTAAGGTGATCTGGTCCTTCCATCTGTTTCAGAATTTTCCACAGTTTGTTGTGATTCACACAGTCAAAGGCTCTAGCATATTCAATGAAGCAGAAATAGATGTTTTTCTGGAATTTCCATCCTTTCTCCATGATCCAATGAATGTTGACAATTTGATCTCTGGTTCCTCTGCCTTTTCTGTCCGCCTTATACATCTGGAAGTTCTCGGTTCGTGTACTGTTGAAACCTAAATTGAAGGATTTTGAGCATAACCTTGTTAGTATGTGAAATGAGCATAATTGTGTGGTAGTTCCAACAGTTTTGGGATTGCCCTTCTCTGGGATTGTCATGAAAACTGACCTTTCTGAGCCCTGTGGCCACTGCTGAGTTTTCCAAATTTACTGACATGTGTAGTGCAGCACTTTAACAGAATCTTTTAGGATCTTAAGTAGCTCGACTGGAGTTCCGTCAGCTCCATTAGCTTTATTCATAGTGATGCTTCCTAAGGCCTACTTGACGTCACACTCCAGGATGTCTGGCTCTGGGTGAATGACCACACCATCGTGGATATGAGGTCTTTAAGACCTTTTCCTGATATAGTTCTTCTGTGTATTCTTGTCACCTCTTGTTAATCTCTTCTGCTTTTTTTTAGGTCTTCACTGTTTTTGTCCTTTATCATGCCTATCTTTGCGTGAAATGTTCCCTTGATAGCTCCAATTTTCTTAGAGATCTCTAGTCTTTCCCATTCTATTGTTTACCTCTATTTCTTTGCACTGATCACTGAAGAAGGCTTTCCTATCTCTCCTTGCTATTCTTTGGAACTCTGCATTCAGATGGGTATATCTTCCCCTTTCCCCCTTGCCTTTCACTTCTCTCCTTTCCTCACCTATTTATAAAACTTCCTGAGACACCACTTTACCTTCTTGCATTTTGTTTTCTTTGGAATGTTTTCGGTCACTGCCTCCTATACAATGTTAAAAGAACACATTTGTCATAGCAAACACTCTTTTCCAACAACCCAAGAAATGACTCTACACATGGCCATCACCAGATGGTCAGTACCAAAATCAGACCGACTATGTTCTTTGCAGCCAAAGATGGAGAAATTCTATATAGTCAGCAAAAACAAGGCCTGGGGCTGACTGTGGCTCAGATCATGAGCTCCTTTTTGTAAAATTCAGACTTAATTTGAAGAAAGTAGGGATATCCACTTGGCCATTCAGGTACAACTTAAATCAAATCCCTTATGATTATACAGTGGAGGTGATGAATAGATTAATGGGATTAGATCTGGTAGACAGAGTGCCTGAAGAACTATGGGTGGAAGTTTGTGACACTGTACAGGAGGCAGTGATCAAGACAATCCCAAAGAAGCAGGTTATAGGGGTGCTAATTCAGAAAGTGTGGGTGTAAGGGCTACAAGGGACTTGGGGCAGTTTCTCTGTGAAGGTCTGAGCAGAGCCCAGAGTGCCCGGGCCAGGGGGAGAAGGATTTTAGAAGGAGACAGCAGAAACTGTCAGGCAGGACACAGCTGGGCTTGTGTAAGGACTGGGAGCCGGGCAGCATGGCCAGAGCAGAGGGAGTTCAGGGAAGACTAGTAGGAGGTGAGTCAGAGAGGGGACAGGCGTGTGTCCTTGGAGTTTGTTGGGAGGGCAGTGGGAAGCCTCTGGGGTGCTATGTGCAGGGCAATGCAGAGACCTCCCCCATGAGGAATGTGTGGAGGGAAGCGGGATGGCTGTAGAGGGTTGGATGAGGAGGCCTTCAGTGGAATGGGCCATAGTGGGCCGGCCCTATGAGGTCCATCTGGAAACTCCCCCACCCAGACATCAAGTCTCAGCCAACAAGCCACCTCCTCCAGGATGCCTTCTTGGCTCCATACTCTTCATCGACTTGCTCCTGTGCCCACACTGTCCCCTGAGCCTCACTCCAGGGTATGTGCCACATTCAGGACTGGGCATGCTGCCTCCTCCACTGGACCGTGAACTCGCTCAGACAGGAGCCCAGGTCTTGCCTGGGCCAATGACAAGTAGCCCTCCTGAGATACATAGGGGCCAGCCGGCCAGCCCCAGGGCTCACTGGAAGCGGGGTTCCCACTTCAAGGCCCGAGCATCAGTAAAGCCCCATCTGCAGTTCTCAGCAACCAAGAGCCCATCAGGGATCCACTAGTAAGTGAAAGAAGTCTTCCAACTGAACTCTGAGAGGGTGGTTGGGCAAATAGGAGAGGCCTGGCCAGGGTGTGGCAGGCAGAGCTTCTGGAGAGGTGGGGGGTGAGGCTGGCGAGCCCTGCCCCTGCCCGCGATCCCACAGCCCCAGCATCTGCACTGGGAAAGCCTTCCTCCCGTGCTCATCACCTCACAGCCAGAAGGGAGCAGGAGTGGGTACCCAATTCCTAATCCCCACTCGCCCTCCCCAGCACTAGGCAGCCTGAGCTGGGTGGCAGGGACCAGAGAAGGACAGGCTGGGAGTGGGGACAGAGGCCTTGGCCACGCACTTGCTTCTCCTGTGATAACAGCTCCAGTGAGGATGGGTCCTAGAGGCAAAGTGGGGAAATTGGACAGGTGGGGGAGTCCTCTTTCAGAAGAAGTGAATAGAATTGGCCCTGAGGAAAAGGTAGGAGAGTGCCAGCAGAGGAGGAAGGCTGCAGTAGGGAGTGGAGTCGTGTCTTTCTGTTTGTTTAACACCAAAACATACATTTTGTATTGGGGTATAGCCAGTTAACAATGTTGTGATGGTTTCAGGTGAACAGTGAAGGGGCTCAGCCATACATGTAGTCATTCTCCCCCAAATTCTGCTCCCATCCAGGCTGGCACATGAAGTCATGTCCTTTTGAAAGCATCATATAGCATATGACCCTGAGCAAATACAGGGTTTCTTGTCAAAGGCAAAGATCACTCGTGCTGGTGGCCTGCGATGTGGAGAGGGAGAGGCCCAAGGCTCTTACTGGGCTTTAGTCCAGGAAAGAGACCTAACTGGGATGGTGAGGGGGGTAGGCAGATCACAAGTGCTGACCACAAGGGTGGAGGTCACGTAGTGTGCTCTGGGGCCAGACAGAGGGGAAACCAGCTCTGACCACCCAGGAAGCTTCCAGCAGCCCCAAGAGGGGCTGAATTTACCCCCACCCATGGCCTTACAGTGTCCTTGCCAGAGGGCATAATGCAGCCTAGAGGGGCCCCCTGGGTCCACCCAATAAATGCCCCACTGGGGGGCAGGGAGCGGAGACCGTGCCCACGTGGCGTGGCGGAGGCCCAGAAGTGAGCTATGTCCCTTATTGGTCACAGTACATTTATTTTTCATTAGCAGTTAAATGCAGACATGAGGGATTGTGCTGGGTTCAGCGGGCGGCTGACGTGAGCAGTGCTTGGTGCAGTGATCGATAGGGAAGCTGAGGGGCCATGCGCCTTTCCCAGCCAGGACCCCTGCCCACCCAGCCCCGAGCCAGTAGGCAGAACTGGGCCATCACATCGAGCCTGTGCAAGGCAGGGCATGGGCAGGCCCAGAAGCTGCTGCTCAGGTCTCTTCTGGAGCCTGTGGTGCTTGCCCCCACCTCCATGGGCTCTGCTCTGTGTGGCCTGGGGGTCTGCAGAGACACTCTGGCTTGCCCAGTAGGCATCTAGAGAGGCTCCTGACCCACAGTGCCCCTCCTTGGGGAGTCCCTCCTCCTATTCACCCTCCAAACCTTGGGAAACCAGGGCACAACTCAGCCTCGCCCTGGCTCAGCCCGCTGCCTAGGTCAGGGCTGCTGAGTGACAAGTGAATGTCACATCAAAGGGTTAGGATGTGGCCCCCCAGAGCCCAAGGCTGAAGCTGGGGGGCAGGGTAAGTGGCTTCTCCCTCAGGCCTCAGACTCCACATCTGTAAAATATCTGGAGGGCTCCTCCCATTTGCCAGCATCCCCCACCTTCCTCACCCTAAAACATACCTGCAGACTGGCCAAGCCCCATGGAGGTTGTTCAGGAGTGGGTGGGGTGGGACCAGAGGGGCTTGTCTTTCCAACTGCAAATGTGGTTCCAGGCAGCTTAGCCTTCATTGCAGTGTAGCACAAAGTGCATGGAGGCGTGGGGACAGGCTGGGGATAGAGGTGGATGAGCCCACTGCTGCAGACACTAGGGGCAAGCTCTGTGCCTCAGTTTCCTCGTCAGCCCTCATCCCTGAAGAGATTGCTGGGAGGGAGCTGGAGCCCTTTGCCACTGTCGGGTAAAAGTTCTGGGTGTGGATAGCAACTGACATCGACCGAGCACTGTGCCTTTGTCCTTTTCCCCCTCACAAGAGCCCAAAGAATTGGGTACTATTCCCTGCTTTGCTGGTGGCTCAAACAGTAAACAGTCAGCAGAGCAGGAGATCCGGGTTCGATCCCTGGGTCGGGAAGATCCCCTAGAGGAGGCATGGCAACCCACTCCAGTGTTCTTGCCTGGAGAATCCCATGGACAAAGGAGTCTGGTGGGCTATAGTCCGTGGGGTCGCAGAGTCGGAAATGGCTGAGTGACTAACACACACACACACCCCAGTCTGCAGGCAGAGAAACAGCCTGGCGTTGGGGGAGTGGGGGTTACCTGCAGTCACAGCAGGTTTCTCAGCCTCTGCAGACTTTCCCAGCTCACCCCCCTTGGCGCCGACAGACCAGGCACAGATTCCCTCCCCAAAATCAGTCTTGAGTGGAGGGAACTCCCTCCTTGGAAAGAGAGGTTCCCTGTGCCAGCAAGAGAGAAAAAGCAGTGTGGATGCCCCCTGGGCCCAAAGACCCAGGCCACCTATTAGAAGCCCACCACAGGTTTGGGGCTGCAAGTGAGGAGGGTAGTGTAGCTGGGAAGCCACTGCGGGAGGCACCTCCAGACCTGCAGTGGGCAGTCAGGACCTCCACAGAAGGGGTAACTCACCCAGGGTCACCCTAGCAGGGTCTCTGAAGTCCAAGCATTTCCTTCCATATGCCCAGAGGCCCCTGTTGGTTGGGAGTGTGTGTTGGGGGAAGTGACTGCAGCCCCGAGAGAGGCCAAGCTGTCAGGGGACCTGTCTGGTGGGTGTGGAGGCTGAGGCTACTCTGCCCCCGACCCCTCCCCACCCCTCTCCAGGTCCTATTGGGGGAGCAGACTGCTGAGGATTTTACTTCCACCAAAGCCTCAGAGCCAATTACCTGTGTAATTAGCAACAAATGACTTGTGGGATAGCTGTGGTTTTCAGTTAAAATTAGAAGGAAACCCATGTTCAGTTCTCCTTAAAGAGTGAGACTTTAGGCTCAGGCTCCCAGACACGCCTTCCTGGCTCCCCACCTGCCTGAGACCCAGCCACCCAGCAGCCCAGGCTCACCCCGATTCGCCCCTCCCCACTACAGGGGCCTCACCTGTCGCACTGCCACGAGCACCCCTTCACATCTGAACCTGTCACAGCCTCCCTCACTTCATTCACGTGCTATTTTCTCAGCTCCTACTAAGTGCAGGGGCCAGGAATGGGGAGCAAGCCAGAAGCAGCCCCCCAGGCAGCCTGGCACCAGAGGGAGGGACTCCTGGCTGCCGGGGCCCTCTGCCTCCTCCAGCTCTCCCCTGGCACCTCCCACATCCCTGAACTTCTACCAAGGGAGTAATGAGCCCTGACAATCGTCACAGGCTGGCACTTTCGCCTTTGTCTCGTTTCAGGTCTCCACAGGTCTTCATAAGTCGGAGTGGGGGTTGTGGGTTGGAGAGGTGGGGAGGGCTGCTGCTCCTCCTGTTTTAGACTGAGGGTTGGCGAGGGGCCCACTTAAGCAGCCCAGGTCACTGGACTGGAAGCGGCAGAGCCTGGCCCCACAGGTGTCTCCTCATGGCTTGGCCCTGGCCCCTGAGCAGGCAGGTGGCACCAAGTCCAGCAGAGCCCACCCCCTGACTCACCAGCCCTGTTTGCTCCTATCGCAGGTGCCCAGCAGAGTGCCACGGTGGCCAACCCAGTGCACAACCCAGTGCCCGGCTCCAACCCAGACCTGCTTCCCCACTTCCTGGTGGAGCCCGAGGACGTGTACATAGTCAAGAACAAGCCGGTGCTGCTGGTGTGCAAGGCCACACCCGCCACGCAGATCTTCTTCAAGTGCAACGGGGAGTGGGTGCGCCAGGTGGACCACGTGATTGAGCGCAGCACGGATGGGAGCAGCGGTAAGGCCAGGAAGGAGCGAGGGGAGAGGGACGTGGTCGGGGAGAGGACTTGTGGGGGGGCGTCTCAGCCCCCGAGGCAGTGGAGGCTCAGAGAGGGGCCCTGCTGCCCGAGAGCAGAGGCCAGGGTGAAACTAAAAGCTCTGTGTGGGCAGGACCCCTGTGTACACACCAAAGTCGTCTCTGGGAGGCCTACCTTCACCAGACTTCATTGCTTGGTGGGGGAGTAAAAGGGAAGCCTCACCACCAAAATATCCCAGGGAGCTGTGAATGGTGGTTCAGGTCCTGGCCGCTCCATCTGAGGGGTTGGTTGCCTGGTGCTAGCAGAGAAAGGTTTGGAAAGAGTGGGTCCCAGATAACAGAAGAGCTCACAGACCTCAATTCCGTGATGGTTTGTTGGTGCACTCACTCCCCGAGCAACCACTCCCCAGCTGGAGATACAACCCTGCAGAGAGGGTGGGCGGCACAGTGACCTCTCCATGAGTTCTGGGAGCTGGGGCTGCCCAGGGTGGGCTCTTCAGGGGAGGGAGCTGTAACCCTGGTCTGGGCAAGAAGAGGGGAAGGGTGTCCCAGGCGACCCAGGAGAGGATACAGCGCCAACAAAGGCCTGAAGGCAGATAGGTACACCAGGGCTCAGGGGGAGGGGGGTGGAATGGGCGCCGGGGGCACTGGGGTCACCCAGGAGCCTCACCCACTCAGCTCTGGAGTAAGGTCACTGTGCTGTGGGATTTCAAGCTACAGACTGACATGACCGGTGCTGTGGGTGACTCTCAGGGCCCATGTGAGGGCTGACAGGAGAGGCAGACCCAAGAAGTGCTCCTTCTGTGGGCCCCCTTCATTTCCCTCCTCCAGCCCTGGGGATAGGGGCAGAGAGCCATTGTTTGGGAACCTGTGCTCCGAGAACAGGCCCAGTGGAGCTGTCAACAGCCTCTCCTCCTCACTAACTGGACCCCAGTTAAGCTCATTTCTGACTCCCTTCCTGGTGGCTCAGACAGTAAAGAATCTGCCTGCAAGGCGGGAGACCTGGGTTCGATCTATGGGTCTGGAAGATCCCCTGGAGGAGGGAACAGCTTACCCACTCCAGTATTCTTGCCTAGAGAATTCCATGGACAGAGGAGGCTGGCGGGCTATAGTCTATGGAGTTGCAAAGAGCTGGACACAACTGAGTGACTTCACTTTGCCGTGATGCTCCGTAGAGCCCCCCCACACGTGCTGAGTTCTCAGGTTAAGCCCGGAGCCCCTTCCCACCTAGGCTCAGCCAGCCTGAGACAAACAGCACACAGATCCTGTGCTGGGTATGGCCACTTGAGTGAGGTCTGAGTCATAGGGCCAGCAGAGGGCACCCAGAACAACTCACAGTGATGCCAAGAGCAGGCAAGAGACCAAGGCCCAGAGCGCTGGCCCCTGCTCCAGGCAGAAGAAACCGGGCAGCCCAGGAAGGAATTCCAGAATGAGAGCTGCCTTCCATCCCCAGTCTTAAAACCACCTGGAATGCCTAGCAGGTCAAAGGACAAATGCAGGGCACAGCAGGCTGGCCAGAGGCAGAGGCCTGGGGCAGCAGAAGTGGGGGTGGAGGGGGTGGTCAGCGGGACAAGGAAGCTGCAGCCACATTGCACTGTGGGAGGCAGGCTTGGGCAGAGGGAGGCCAGGGGACAGGGCCCTGCCCTGGCGAACATGGAAGCTTGCACAAGAATGCAGGTGTGCGCAGACAAGCCCTGAGTCTGGACAGTGTGTGATTTAGTCCTCAGAGCCAATCTGTCGTGTTATAGATTCTCTGACTCATCCAGGGCTCCAAACAGGTCTTTTAGTCCATAGGGGTCACATGCCATCCTAACCTAGCAGGGTCAGCAGGGTCCTCAGCATGAGCCCCCAGCCAAGTCCTTGAGCCTGCCTTGTCCAGGCCTTACACACATCTGCTGCTGGCAGCAGCCTTCTTGCAGTCCTCAGGTGTCAACGGAGCACCTGCCATGTGCCAGGTCTGGGTGAGGTGCTAGGAATTTAGCCCGCAAGTCTCTTGGTGCCAGTGATCCAGTTCTGCTTCCCACCCTCGGGAGGGGAATGGATAGGGTCCGTGGCCTCTCTGGCAGGTCGGTCCCCTTCCCCCATGGGCCTGTTTCCTTATCTGTAAAATGGGGATGAGGAGGGGCCCCTGGCAGTTTGCTGGGGGCAGCTGTGAGATTTCTCATACCCAATTGGAGCCCAGCTCCAGGTCTTCCCTGTCTTCCTGCCCCATGCCCAGGGCCCAGCCTCACTTTGCAGCATCAAGAGTCCTCCTGTTGCTGAGGTAGGTCCCCCAGGGAAGGAACAGGCGAGGAAGAGGAAATCACCATAGCCTGTCTCCCTGCAGCCTTGAGGGCCTGTCCTGGAACCTCTTGGGAAGTCTCCAGGCCAGCCCCTAGCTGCTCACAACCTGCTCTTCCAGGCTTCCCACATACACCCCTCCTTGTCTCCTGCCCTCGTGAGGTCTGGTATCCACGGCTTGGGCGAGACCCAGGTTCTTGCCTGCAAAGCAATCCAAGCCAGTCCCACAGGCTCTGCTGGCCTTTCTCCCTTCAAGCCAGGAGGAGAGCAGATCTCACAGAGGCACATCCCACCCGTGGCCACCAGGGTCCCCTCCTGCTCTGAGCCTCCAACCTCAGGCCTCCTGTGGCCAGCCCATTTGAATTTTCTTTGATCTTATTGACTTCTTAACCCAAAGCCGCTGAGTGCTTTGAGGCAAAGAGATCGGTTTCTCTCACCCACAAATGGATGCCCAAGCAGTGGGTGACACGCATGATACACACAAACCCAATACCCTGACCCAGACATGCTGTGGTCAGGCAGGCATGACAGAGGCAGAGGTCAGCCCAAATCTGGAGCCCTGCATGGGGGTGGGGATGGCTGAGTGGACAACCCAGGAGAGAGTATCTGGTCTCCCCTTTGCTTGCCCCCATTTCCCATCCAGGGGCCAGGGGAAGGGACCAAAGCCTGAAAACTCTTAAACCCAAACCCACTGATAGTGTAAAAGTTGGAAATTTATCAAGTACTGGGCTCTGGTCTGGGAGTATAATTTATTGTGTGTTAAACAAACCGGCTGATTATGAAAAGCAATTTGGTAAGAAGATACCCTGCACACTCGCTTGGCCTCAGAGGCCCCCACCCCCACCCCCTCCACCTCCCAGAAACACTCAGCATGCACACACCAGGGCCTCCCCACACACCCAAACCCTCACATGCCTGCACATACCCCACATGCTCCCGGGCCTGGGCCAGCAGGGACTCCCACCTTCCTGCCGCCCTCCCTCAGGCTGGCATCTGCTCCCATTTACCAGGCAGGTGCAGACACAGCCGTGCCCAGAAACTGCTCCCAGGAGCCCGGCTGCTCGGCAACCTGCAGCTGGGAGGGCACAGCCCCTCACTTCAAGTCCCAGCCGGCTTGGGTCTCCCCCATCCGCAGAGCTTGTAGGGCTCAAGGGCGCTGCCTGGATCTAGAGCTCATGGACAAACTTGGCCCTCATTTGTGGCAGCAAGAAGGAGAGGAGGTGGCAGGACAGAAGAGGGAGGAGACATTGGGGAATAGGAGCATTTTAAATTTAGTGCTGTTCTCCCTGAGCTAAGCTGCCTGGGTGGTACGTGAGCTCCCCCACCACCCTGGGAGATGCAGCAGTCCTTCCATAGACCTGTCCACCCAAGAGAGGAAAAGCACCCGGTTCAGAATGTTCTGCAAGTCTCCCATCACTAACCCCAGAGGCTGAGAAGAAGGACCCTGTCTTGGCCCCCAAGTAGGTACACAGCTCCTTCTCAGATGCTTGACAGATAGCACCCCCTGTGAGGGACCCCTTCTCACCTCTCAGCCCTCACCTCACCCCTAAGGACATTCACATTCAGCACCTTAGGGTATGGGGCAGGCGGTGCCCAGAATGGAGGGATCTCCAGTGACAGTGACCTCAGCCAGTGATGATCCCCCATCTTACGGTGTAAGGGGACGAAGGTGAGTGATAGAAATATCTGAGGACTTGTGTGGGAGCTGGACAGACTCATGAGGAGGGGTCTGGGCAAGGGTCAGGGAAAGACAAGTTAGAGAAATTAAGACAGAAAACAACCTCCTGGCTTGCTGCTTTGCTGGGCCGCTGCTCCTCCTGCAAGGCAGCCCTAATTGAATTTCTCTGTTAACAATGGAAACACCAGCCTCTCTCCCTCTTTCTGATAAGCCAGTGACCCGAGGGAAATTGGGGTCAGGAGGAGGAGGAATTGGAAACAAACAGTCTTTTCTCACTCCTGGGGACACTGGTTTCAGCTAAGGGCTAGGGGGCTGGAGGAGGGCTGGGGTCCCCCCTCCCTTCTGGGTCCTCAGAGGCCTGGACCCTCCCAAGACACCCCACACCTGGTTCTGGGTGTGGCAGATGTGTGGGGGCTGGGTACTGTGTCCACCCTTAAGAAGGGATCCTTTGGGCCCAGTCCATACAGGATAAAGAAGGTCCCAGACAACCTCACAGGCCAGCTTCCTCTCTGTGGGCTGTCTCTCCCCATCACCAGCATTTCTCCTGGTACAAGGGGCACCCCTAGCACCCCACCCCACCCCAACTCCCATGAACCCTGAACACATTCTGGACTCAGACAGCAGGCAGCCCTGGGCGCCTCTGGCAAGTCACTGCCTCTATGAGCCTCTGTTTCCCCATCCACAGAATGGGAGCAAATACCTCCAAGGAAGCTGACTGGAGAAGATAAGCCAGCATGAGGGAAACACTGTCTAAGCCCCAGGGGTCTATTATCATACTACATAATCACTGTCATTATCTTGTTAATAGCTATTATATCATCACACATCAGGATCTACCTACTAACCCCAGGAGGCCAGCCAGATAACTCCGCGAAAGTGAAAATATTAGTCACTCAGTCCTGTCCAACTCTTAGCAACTCCGTGAACTGGAGAAGGCAATGGCACCCCACTCCAGTACTCTTGCCTGGAAAATCCCATGGACGGAAGCGCCTGGTAGGCTGCAGTCCATGGGGTCGCTAAGAGTTGGACACGACTGAGCGACTTCACTTTCACTTTTCACTTTCATGCATTGGAGAAGGAAATGGCAACCCACTCCAGAATGGGGGAGCCTGGTGGGCTGCCGTCTATGGGGTCGCACAGAGTCGGGACAAGACTGAAGCGACTTAGCAGCAGCAGCAGCAGGCTCCTCTGCCCATGGGATTCTCCAGGCAAGAAAACTGGAGTGGGTAGCCATTTCCTTCTCCAGAGGATCTTCCTGACTCAGGACTCAAACCCAGGTCTCCAGCATTGCATGTAGATCCTTTACCATCTGAGCCAACAGGGAAACCCTAAATCCCTCCTTACCTTTTGCCTTTACCCACAGTGGCCCCCAGGGCTGGCCTATCTGCCTCACCCCCTTCTGCCTGAGGTCCTTTAGAGGTCAGCCTCCATTGCCCCAGGTTCCTCTGTGACTGTTGCTGAAATAGCAGGAAACCCCTCTCCTGACTTTTTTTTGACTTCAGGGAGATAGGCCTTGGGTGACCAAGTACCCACTCCTGACTTTCAGGAAATACAAAGGGACTTCCCCAGGAGCCCCTTCTCCAGGCAGAGGACTGCCCCCAGTGTCCGCCAGCTCTCCTGCTCAGCAGAGGGAGTGTCTGTGGTGGTGCCGGGACCCCGCAGGGGACTGGCCCATGAGGACCATGCGCAAGACACGCCCCTTACTCCCCGTCCCTCCCCTCTCAGGACTGCCCTCCATGGAGGTCCGCATCAATGTCTCGAGGCAGCAGGTGGAGAAGGTGTTCGGGCTGGAGGAGTTCTGGTGCCAGTGCGTGGCGTGGAGCTCCTCGGGCACCACCAAGAGTCAGAAGGCCTATATCCGCATTGCCTGTGAGTCCAGGGCAGAGGGGGCCTCAGGGTGTCACCCGGGAGGAGGTCCCATAAGAAATCCTCAGGTCCTGCCTTGACAGCTGGAGGGAGTGCTTACGGATTCCGCCCCCCGCCACCCCCTACGTTCCCCCGGGCATTGGAGGCTTCTTCCTGGCCTGGGCCATGGTCTCTGAAGGACCAGCAGACAGGGTCAGCCAGGCTGACCCACCTTGAGGCACTCAGCCAGGGAGACGCTTCTGTTCTGCCCCCAGATTTGCGGAAGAACTTTGAGCAGGAACCACTGGCCAAGGAGGTGTCGCTGGAGCAGGGCATCGTGTTGCCCTGCCGCCCACCAGAGGGCATCCCCCAGCCGAGGTGAGAGGGGCTGCGGTGCCGCTCCAGGTGGGCAGTGCCCCCAGGTCTCAGCCCCACCCCGCCCAGCCCTCCAGGCTGATCCCCCCACCCAGGGGCCCCGCTCGCTCCAGGCAGGGCCAGCACAGTCAAGCGGTGCAGTGGCATGGCTCCCTCCCCCAGGTGGAGTGGCTCCGGAACGAGGGACCTTGTGGACCCGTCCATGGACCCCAATGTGTACATCACGCGGGAGCACAGCCTGGTGGTGCGACAGGCCCGCCTGGCTGACACGGCCAACTACACCTGTGTGGCCAAGAACATCGTGGCTCGTCGCCGCAGCGCCTCCGCCGCTGTCATCGTCTATGGTGGGCCCCGGTGCTGGCAGGGTGGAAGGGCTCCGGGCACAGGCAAGGCGCTGGGGTGCCTTTGTGGCAACCACACATGGCTGGCTCCCTGCAGAGCCAGGACCGGGCCTACTGAGCTGTGGCCTGATGGGGAAGGATGAGAAAGGGGCTGGCTGTGGCTGTTGAGGAGCAGAAGGGCCTGTCTAGACAGAGGTGTTATTGGTGACCGGACATCCCTTGGCTTATCTGTGGTCAGGGGACATGGTGCGGGAGGAGATGAAGGGACAAGATGGAAGTCTGAAACAGCGACAGAGCCCAGGTTGGAAGTAGATGGAGCCGGGCACCCCCAGGAGCAGACAGGAGGAGGGCTGCTGGAGTCACCCTGTAAAAGGCTGGGGTTTGGGTTGGAGGAGCATATGGGAGCTGCAGCTAGGGCTGGCTGTCCTGAGCACCTGCAGTGCCCACCTGGAAAGGGGCTGTGGAGCGGGCCCTGCCAGGCCCAGGCGGCAGAAGGGCAGAAGCGTGGCCTCCCCTCCAGGGCTTTTCTCTCAGCCCAGCTGCAGCCTGCCCACTTTCAGCTCACACCCCCTCTGTCCTGCTCTGGCCCCTGGGCCAGCATGTCCAAGGAAGCCCCCGCTCCCTGACCCAGTCCTTCTCTGTCCGGCCAGTGAACGGTGGGTGGTCGACGTGGACTGAGTGGTCTGTCTGCAGCGCCAGCTGTGGGCGCGGCTGGCAGAAAAGGAGCCGGAGCTGCACCAACCCGGCGCCTCTCAACGGGGGGTGCCTTCTGTGAGGGACAGAATGTCCAGAAAACAGCCTGCGCCACCCTGTGCCCAGGTACCAGCGGCCGCCACTTCCCGCATCGCACTTCACCACGCCATCTCCGTGCCCTGGCTCCATCGTGCCCACCAGCCTGCTCCCCATTGGCTCCATCCCACCCACCCGCACGCAGGGCCAGGCTCAGTCCAAGGCCAGGATGGGATTCAGTGTGATCAGAGGCAGGGCTCAGTCTGTGTACAGGCTCAGCCTCAGTGGAGGGGCCAAGTCACAGGGTCTGAGATACCATCGGGACAGGGCCAGTCCATTTGGGGCAGGGCCCAGCCTGGTACTGCACAGCTACCCGCGCCTGGGATCAAGGGGTCATCGTGCAACTGAGGGCCCTCACTGCCCCAGGGCCAGGACAGCCCCTGGTGTGGGGAGAGCCGAGCAGGCCCAGCGTCATTGTGCCTCCTGTCATTAGCATGCGTCATCCAGGCCTGCTGGACACCAGAGGGCTTGCAGACTGGCAGGCTTGGCCCTGACCCTGGCGTTGCACCAGGTTTGGCTGCCCAGCGGGGCCACGCTGGCAGACAGCCTGGGCTATGGCCCCCTGGGCTGACTGTGCTGCCTCCTCTCTGTCCGTGTCTGTCTCATGTCTAGTGGATGGCAGCTGGAGCCCGTGGAGCAAGTGGTCAGCCTGCGGGCTCGACTGTACCCACTGGCGGAGCCGTGAGTGCTCAGACCCCGCGCCCCGCAACGGGGGCGAGGAGTGCCAAGGCACTGACCTGGATACCCGCAATTGTACCAGCGACCTCTGTGTGCACAGTGAGTCCTTTCCACCCAGGAGCCCTCTCGAGTTTGCCAAGACTGGCCCTGCCCTGCCCGATGGCTCAGGGAGTCAGTCCCCTGCCACAGGCTGCACCTTCCATTCAAAGCTCAGAACCTTTGGGGGACCCCCCATCCCTAACACTCCCAACATGTGCCCGCATACACCCCAATATTTCCCACACCTGCCCTGAGACTTGCATACATCGGTGGTTTTACTGTGCACACCAAGCCTCTGGGATCGTCTCCCAAACCCCTTCCCATCCTCTCCTACAGTTTTACCTCTGCCCCGTCCCCCAAGTGCACATACATGTCCTGTGGGGACACCAAGCTTGTGAGGCCTGTTAATTACAAGGCCATAACTAACAATTAAAGATCTCTGTTGGATTTTTTTTTTCTCTAGAACACACCCTCCCCCATTCTTTCAATTAAAAACCTAATTATCTGTGTCAATTCCTTTCTGATGGACATTTCTTTCATTATGCAAAACCCTTCTAAAATCAATATCGCTTCCTCGGGGCAGTCAATCTCTCTTCTCAGCCCTGCCCCAGGCCTCGGGGAGGCAGAAGAGGAGAGAGCCCAGCATCCCTGCTCCTGGTCCAGAGGTTGGCCAGGAATCAGATTGGCAGAATCCTCCACCCCCCACCCCCTGCCCCAGAAAGCAGATTCCCTGCTTTAGGGATCCTAGGCACTCACCCTCAGTCTCAGCTGCCCCTGGTCCCCCAGAAGAGCTGGTTTAGCAGGGCTCCAGGCCACCCAAGGAAGTGGCTCTTCCCCGCCTCCATTCTCGTCAGCAGCAACTTCAGCATGAATTGAGCTGGTGAGGCATGCCGTCTGCCTGGAGTGACACAGCAAGGCAGTGGCGGGTGCAGGACTGGAATGCAGGCGTGCTGACATTTCATGCCGCCGCTGCCAGCATCCCGCCACCCCCTGGTGCTGATGCCCAAGGAGCGGAGGCCCCATCCCCCTGCGGTGTAGACTGCTCACCTCTCCTTCCTGGCCTCCTGACCCTACCCCTCTCAAGGCTGTACTCTCTCCCACAGCTGCTTCCGGCCCAGAGGATGTGGCCCTCTATGTGGGCCTCATAGCCGTGGCCGTGTGCCTCCTCTTGCTGCTGCTCGTCCTCATTCTTGTGTACTGCCGCAAGAAGGAGGGACTGGACTCGGACGTGGCCGACTCGTCCATCCTCACCTCAGGCTTCCAGCCCGTCAGCATCAAGCCTAGCAAAGCAGGTGGGGTACCCCTGCCCCCTGCACTCGTGCCAGGGCCTCCACGCCGAGTCACCCACACAGGGCTGCCCCTGTGCCACTCTGAGTCCATCTTGATCTTTGCAGACAGTCCCCATCTGCTCACCATCCAGCCAGACCTCAGCACCACCACCACCACCTACCAGGGCAGTCTGTGTCCCCGGCAAGATGGGCCCAGCCCCAAGTTCCAGCTCACCAATGGGCACCTGCTCAGCCCACTGGGCAGCGGCCGCCACACGCTGCACCACAGCTCGCCCACTTCGGAGGCGGAGGACTTCGTCTCCCGCCTCTCCACCCAGAACTACTTCCGCTCCCTGCCCCGCGGCACCAGCAACATGGCCTATGGGACCTTCAACTTCCTCGGGGGCCGGCTGATGATCCCTAATACAGGTGGGTAACACCCCTGGGTTGCCCCCAGGGAGCTCTAGGAGGCAAGACTAGCATGAGTCCCTCCTGGAGGAGGGCGGGACAGCTTTGATGTTCCTCCAGTGCCTCTCAGCCTCACCCTGAGAGCTGGGCCAGCCCAGCAAGGAAAGAGGACAGAGTACTGGGGAGGATTCAGTCTCTGGGACTGGCACTGAGATGGAGGCCAGAGCTGTCTCCCTTCTGTTGCCCAAGGACACAGGACTACTACCCATTCATCTGCACAGCCCGCCAGCCTGTGTGTGCTGGGCCCTAGGCCCCAGGGAGCTGGGGGAACTAGTGGAGAGAGAGCAGAGGAAAAACATCCAGACAGGGGCTTTTCCACCCAGCACCTCACGGAAACCCCTAGGACATCTGAGAAAGAGCCACGGTGCCTGGTGTGACTGCCCGCTCCCACCCTGACATCCTCTGTTCCCTCAGTTTCAGTAACTCTGCATGGCCCAGACCTCCTCGTCCCCCCTCCAGCTACTTCTGGAGCCTGCTCCCTAAATGCAGGTGTTTCTCATGGATCTCACCCACTCCACGGCCTCAGTCGCCGTGTCTGTGTAGATCACTCCCACTCCTCCATCCCCAGCCGTGGTTCTCCTGGGTGACAGAATCGCACGCCCAGCTGCCTCCTGGGCAGCTCCATCAGTATGTCTCACAGCACCTCAGGTTCCTCGTGCCTAAAACAGCACCGTCTCCCACCCTCCCCCAGAACCTCCTCCCTCCCTGTGTTCCCTACCTCAGGGACAGTGCAGTCGAGTTGCTCAAGACAGAAACCGGGAGTCACCTCGACCTCCTGCTCTTCTTCACTTTCCCCCTTCACCTCCACCCCAGCTTCATTCGTGCACAGATTGCATCCTTCTTTCTTCTCCACACCTGCCTCCTCCTACTTGTCTTTCCTGCGGCCTCTCCTGGCCTAGGCCACCACACCTGCCTCTCGCCTGGTTCACAGCGGAGCCAGACTTGGCCATGTCCCTTTCTGGAGTTTCCACTTTCTCCCTCAAAGCCTGCATGACAGAATCACAGGGACTCATCCCATGTGGCCTCCCCCCCCACATGCTTCTCCTGCACTTGGTATCCTCGCTGTGCTTTCGTGAACCCAAATACACTGGGCTGCCCTTCGCACACATGGCCTCTCTGCCCCCATCCACTGGCCTAACTGCTACTTCCCCTCCTGGTCTGGCAGCTCTCCCTCTCTCTGCTTCATGGTCTCCTTCAGGGGGCTGCTAGGAGATCGTCCTTGTCAAGATCTTAGAAAAGGGCAGGCACCCAGTGGGTGCTCAGTGACCATCTGCCCCTCACTTCCCAGCGGGGTGGTGGCCGGGGTGCTGTGCACCTCTCTGCTCTCACCCAGCACCCAGCAACCTTTGCTGCCGTCCACTTACCTGTTTCCCTGCGGACTGAGCGCTCCGTGAGAGCAGGGCTCATGGTTTCCCCTCAGCGTTTGCACTCGCTGAATAAGTACCTGACTGAACATACCCCGCCACAGAGCACTCACACATGGGTCACTCAGACTGTCGGTCACTACCCTGGCAGCTGCACCAGGAGGCAGCACAGGAGCATGAAGAGGGCAGGAGCCACAGATCCGCCACTTCTGGCTTCACTCTCCCTCCCGGGCCCCAGCGGATGCTTTCAGATGCTGCCCCTTTAGACACTGGGACAAAGGTGAATCAGCCAGGCAGGACACATGTGCAATGGCATCCAAACTAGGGAGGGCTGCCAAAGCGGGCAGGGTTGTTAAAGGGCCCAGCCCCACCCACAGGGGGCCGCTGCCCTGCACAGAGCAACAGAGCTGAGGTACCTGCCCAGAAATGATTGAGCTGAGAGGGAGGAGAGGAGCTCGGGGAGACCAGGATGATGGAGCGCCCAGAGGCATAGCTAGGGGGTGGCTTCAGAACAGCAAGTATGCAGGGCAGGCCAGGCCCAGGGCCAAGGGCCTTAACTATCAGGAGCTGGACTTATCCTGGAGGCAGGGCAGGTTTTAAGTGGGTGATGAGGGAGGGAGGTATAGCATCCAGAAGTTTCTGTACCCAGGCTAACTAGGCATGCATTGCCCACATGAGTCCCCTCGGCTTTGTGCCCACTGGGCAGCTTGGCAGTCCCAGTGGCACCTCTGTTCCCAGGCCAGGCTGGCACCAGTCAGTCCTCGGAGGGAGGCTCAGGGCGGGACTGGCAGAGTGGGGCGTTTGGTGGCTCTGCAGCCCTAATAAGCTCCAGCCCCACCTCTGTCACAGGCATCAGCCTCCTCATCCCCCGGACGCCATACCCCGAGGAAAGATCTACGAGATCTACCTCACACTGCACAAGCCAGAAGACGTGAGGTGTGGGCATGGGCCCTGCTGATGGGGCTGGGTGGGTTGGGTCCCTGCCCTGCCTGCTGTCACTCTGGTGCCCCTGCCCTCTCCCCCACCTAAGGTGGGGTCTGCTCTGGCCTGGCCCAAGGGATGGCAGGGGAAGAGGGGGAGTGTCCCTAAGTGCCACTCAATTCCTCAGCCGTCTCCCCAGGCTCCCAATATTGTCCCCCTGACACCTTTCCCTTCCCACCCATATTTCCCCACTTGAGGTTGCCCCCTAGCTGGCTGTCAGACCCTGCTGAGTCCCATCGTTAGCTGTGGGCCCCCTGGAGTCCTGCTCACGCGGCCCGTCATCCTCACCATGGACCACTGTGGGGAGCCCAGCCCTGAGAGTTGGAGCCTGCGCCTCAAAAAGCAGTCCTGCGAAGGCAGCTGGGAGGTGAGCCCGAAGCCTCCCCCGTCCCCCCAAGCTCAGAGTGGGGTCTGCCTTCCTGCCTGGCCCCCGGGCTCTGCACCCTCCCCAGTCTCTGGCCACTCCTTAGAGAGGCAGCTGGCCACCAGCTGACCTGTCGGGCCCTCAGAGCTGCAGCTGGCTGCCAGCTGACCCCGTCAGGCCCTGCCCACAGGACGTGCTGCACCTGGGGAGGAGGCGCCCTGTCACCTCTACTACTGCCAGCTAGAGGCCGGCGCCTGCTACATCTTCACGGAGCAGCTAGGCCGCTTCGCCCTGGTGGGAGAGGCCCTCAGCGTGGCTGCCGCCAAGCGCCTCAAGCTGCTCCTGTTCGCCCCAGTGGCATGCACCTCCCTCGAGTACAACATCCGAGTCTACTGCCTGCACGACACCCACGACGCACTCAAGGTACCTGCCACACGGAGGCTGGCCTGGAGGGCTGACCACCCCTGGCCCTGGGAGGGGGCAGTAGAGAGGGTGCCCCTGTGGGCTTGGCTGACACCCCGGGCACTGCAGGAGGTGGTACAGCTGGAGAAACAGCTGGGAGGACAGCTGATCCAGGAGCCCCGCGTCCTGCACTTCAAGGATAGCTATCACAACCTGCGCTTGTCCATCCACGATGTGCCCAGCTCCCTGTGGAAGAGCAAGCTGCTCGTCAGCTACCAGGTGAGGACGCTCGGGGTGCTTGGGCTGGGCTCCCCACACCCGCCCCCCTAATGCTGCCTCTCCGTAACCCCCGCCCCCAGGAGATTCCCTTTATCACATCTGGAATGGCACACAGCAGCACCTGCACTGCACTTTCACCCTGGAGCGCGTCAGCCCCAGCACCAGCGACCTGGCCTGCAAGGTGTGGGTGTGGCAGGTGGAGGGCGACGGGCAGAGCTTCAACGTCAACTTCAACATCACCAAGGTGGGCCGCACCGCATAACCTGCTCCCCAGTCTGGGCCTACCCGGCCCCCAAGCCCACCTGCTAGAAACCACGTGGCAGCTTCCTCCAGTGTCCCGAGGAGGGAGGTGTAGATGCACATGTAGACAGAGGTAGCCAGAGACTGTGGGGCTTGGGAGGGGGTGGAAGAGGGAAGGGGAGCCACAGGACGGGAGGGGGAGACAGAACTGGTCTGGGGGCCCTGGAGGACGTCCGTGAGAGGAGGGGGGCTTGTTTGAGGCTCAGAAGGATGAGTGCGAGATAAAAAGGCAACAGTGAAGAAGCAGTGTGGAGGGTAGAGACAGAGCGAGGAGAGCAGAGAGTTCAGTGGTCAGCAGAGGCTGGCAGGGGTGACTAGGGAGGGGTGGAGGGGGAAGGAGAATGGGGTCAGAGGCTCCTCCCCTCACTGGCTGTGTGACTATGGGCAGGTCGCTGCACCTCCACACTCCAGGGAGCAGGAACCTGGCCCTTGGTGGGTGCCCATGTGTGCCCTGGGATGGTCAAAGCGTCCCCCACTCAGCACGTGGGCTGGGCTGGACAAGTTGTAACAGGTACCTCCATCCTTCCCTATTCCCAGGACACGAGATTCTCTGAGCTGCTGGTCCTGGAGAGTGAAGGGGGGTCCCAGCCCTAGTGGGCCCCAGTGCCTTCAAGATCCCCTTCCTCATTCGGCAGAAGATCATTACCAGCCTGGACCCGCCCTGCAGTCGGGGTGCCGACTGGCGGACTCTGGCCCAGAAACTCCACCTGGACAGGTGGGTGGGAGGTGGGCAAGGAGGAGATATGAAGGCCACCTGCAGCCCAGCTGGGCGGGGATGTGGGGCAGCAGGTGTGGGTGGACAATACACATGGTGGGGCCTGTGGTCCAGCCCCAGCAGCTGGGGCTTCCCCTTGGCTGACCGAGGGAGGCCCTGTCCTCAGGTGGTCTAGGAGGGCGGAGGCGGCAGCGCCCAGTGAGGCCAGGCTGCTGACGCGCTCCCCTCCCTTCTGCAGCCATCTCAGCTTCTTTGCCTCCAAGCCCAGCCCCACAGCCATGATCCTCAACCTGTGGGAGGCGCGGCACTTCCCCCAACGGCAACCTCAGCCAGCTGGCGGCAGCAGTGGCTGGACTGGGCCAGCCAGATGCCGGTCTCTTCACAGTGTCAGAGGCCGAGTGCTGAGGCCAGCGAGGCCCACAACGCCTACACTCACCAGCTTTGGCGCCCGCCAGAAGCAGGCAGAAGCCAAGACAAGGCCCTTCCCCACCACCGGGGAGAGCTGCGTGGACAGGCCCCCTCCTGGCGGACGCTGTCCCCTATCACTGGCCCTTTCAGACCCTGCCCGCACTCCCTCCCCTCCACGGCCTGCCCAGCCAGGCTGGCACTGCCACCTGCTCTCACTCTGCCCGGGCCCCTGGGTCCCAGGGTGGATGGCGCCTGGAGCTCAGGAAGGGCCCAGCCCATCGGTGTGTGTGTCTGTGCGTGTGATGTTACCTCTCCTCCTGCCCCGGCCAGGGGGCCGCATACACACAGGCAGGCACGCACGCCATGGGCTCAGGACGTGGCCCCAGAGCTCCTGCCTGAGCTGGATCTTATGCAAACATTTCCGTGCCTGCTGGGTAGGGGCACATCTGAGGGGCTCGGCTCCAAGCCTTCGGGACTGAAGGCCACAGCTGAACAGGGGGCGGCCCCTGCATTCAGGCACACGACCATGGCCATGTCCCCACGATGTCCTGCGTGCTCCTGTCACCTGTGTCCCCTGACACGCATCTCATGCCGCACACCCAGAGCTGCTCACGTCTCTCATGCCCGGTGTCAATCCACACCTGCCTCTCACATGCTGCCCTTCTCCCACCTACCCAGGGACACCCAACGGCTCCTCCCTGTCCTCCCTCTCCTAACCCCAGCCATGAGGAGCCCTGCCCAACAGGGCATGTGAATATGCAATGGGAGTCCCGGGCTGGACAATGGCAAGTGTGCGTGCCGTGGCATGCCCATTCCTGGGGCTGGCAGGTGCCCCATGTGGGACCTGTGGTGTGAAGTTTGTGCCCTGACTCTGTTTTAAGTGCATTCGTGCACTTACACTTGGCCTTATGTACACAGCCTTGCCCGGCCGCCAGGGCACGTAGGGATTTTAGCGGACGTGAATGTAAATAAATTATATATATATATTGCTAAACCAAGTGCTCCTTCTCTTGGGGAGAGCTAAGGGTCTCCCCAGCGGGGGTCACACATGACTATTCTGGAAAGTCCTGGGTGTCTGGGCCTGGCTTGGGGACAGACAGGGTCCCAGCCCTGTACCAACAGAGCTGGTTGCTAGAGACTTCTTCAGACACGGGTCCTCTGGGCAAGGCGGCAGGCAACAGCAGTGACCAGGGCTGCACCTTTGCCAGACCCATCCTCTGACTGCAGGAAGGTGACCACACAGCGAGGGGCCAGCTCCTGCACCGTGGCTGCCACCAGGCTGGAGAAGCTGTGAGGGGGAGAGGCCAGTGTGAGCCTAGGTCAGTCCAGTCCCACTTGGCCGTGGCCCCCTGCCCAGCCCACCACCCAGACTCACTGAGGGTGCAGCTTGTAGAGGGTCCCATCCACCCCCACGGATATGGTCAGCTCTTCCAGGCCTCGGCTCTCACGAATCTTCTCCACCACGGCAGCCACACCTGCCCCACAAAGCTGGGCAGCCCTCTTGGACACAGCCTGGCACACCTCCAGGACCATCAGAGCATCGTCTGAGGTCAGGGGGCAGCCCCAGATCCTCCAGGATGGCTCGGACCTGCCTCAGGGCTAGGCTATCACTAGGAACAGGAGGGAACAGAAGGGCAGGTCCTGCATGAGCACCCCCTCTCATTACTTTTCCGTCCTCTGGGGTGGACCTCCCTCCAACCAGCATTCCACCCCAGGAAAGAGTCCTTTGGGAGGTGGAGGGACATAATATAGGCCTCAGCACCTTTCAATCTCAGAGAGAAACTTGGTCTTGAAGATGTCCCTGGTCTGAAGGCGCTGGGTCTGCTGGCCCCGGAAGAGGACTCCAAGGCTAGTCAGATGCAAGAGGATGTGGCGGACGATCTCTCCCAAGTACATGCCACTGATCATCTTCTCAAACCTGCATGAACATGTGTGTGTGCCCACAGGGCTAAGGCCCCAGCCCCAGCCACCCCCAGCCACCAGCCATATCAACCAGTGCCCGCCACCACCAACCACACCTGCCTGGCCCAACCCATACCTCTGCTTGCCGGGATTAATGGATGCCTGGTCCACACAGGCATCAAATCGGGTGCTGAGCATGCTGAGAGAGCCGTCATCCCCAAAGCCGCCCCACTCCGTGTTGATGCACATCTGGCCTGAGTCCCCATCCACACTTGCCACATTCCGGAGCTCCTCCATGTAGCAGGCATTGGTGCCTGTTCCTGCAGAGGGCCCAGGTGGGGTGTCTGCATTGACTGATGCCCACAGGATCCCTTTGAGCCCCTCCCACCGAGATAGCAACATTTGCACTCATTTCCTACCCTCTCCATCTCCACATGTTCATTGGCCTGTTCCAGGGCCAGGTCAGTCCTCTTTCCTTCCTTTCTCATATCCCTTCTGCAGACCCTGCCACCACCAAGCCCTCTGGGCCTCCACGACTTCCCCTACCAGCACCACCATCAGTCCATCTCCCATGCTGCCTCAGCGTGCTTCCCAAATGCCTGTCAGTCGTGTCATCTCCTGGTAGATGTATGACAGCCCTGCAGTCACACAGGTGAGAGGCCCACACCTTCTTGGACTGGCCTTCAGTCAAATAGCAGGTGCTGGGCCAGGAACCAGGGGCATAAAAATGAGATATGAGGAGGAGCACCACAGTGGCCAGAGCCTGGGCAATGAACAGCCAGCTGTGGTGCTGCCCAAACAGAGGTGCAAAGAAGAGCATCATGGGATGCCCAAGCACAGGTGAGTCTTCCTGCCTCAAAAGTTAGGAAAAACCACATAGGGAACATGACATTTAGATATGACCTTGATGCCAAAAAGCTTACAGACAGAGGGCACACCCTGGGTAAAGGTATTTCCTTCCTCTCCCCAACACACAGTCAGCTCTAAGCAGGTGTGTTGACCCCCGGAACTTCTCCATCCAGTTACTTATCCACATAGCAATCTGGGCCACCTCTCTCCAGCACCTCCCAGTGCCAGGCACTATGATCAAGAAGCTCCCAGTCTCCTGCGAGGCTGCCACATACCTCTCACTCTAAGAGACAGATGTCCAAGGAGCTATGAAAGCCCTCCTCCTCCATCTAGCCAATCCCCTTTTTCAAGGCCTTCTTTTTAAGTCTAACTCATGTTGGGACCGCTTCTTTTCTGATCTTGGCTTCATTGCCCTTGCACTTAAGGTTGGGTTCAGCTCTCTCTGATGGCCAGGTGCTCTTCTGGACTCAAGCCTCGCTAAACAGTCAGTTCCGAGAAGGCAGATATTTTCCCCTTCTTAATGTCTTCCTGTCCCTACATGCAGCCTCCAACTGGCCAGAGGAGAGGAGCTTAATCAAGACTTAGAATCTTGGACTTCTCAAAGGACCATCTCAACTCATTCTCTGCACACCCCCACCCCCTGGGGTCCACTGTATTCCAAATACTGTGTGTTTTGAGCCAGGCATCCGGCTACACTTTGTCCCCTCTCATTTCATCCTCATCACCCCTTCAGACAGGCATTGTTATGTTATCATCTCCACCTTAGAGATGAGGAAACAGAGGCTTTGGTGATTTGCCCAAAGTCATACAGGGGGAAGTGACAGAGCTAGTGTGCTGTGCTGTGCTTAGTCCCTCAGTCATGTCTGACTTTGTGACCCCATGGACTGTAGTCAGCCAGGCTCCTCTGCCCATGGGGATTATCCAGGCAAGAATACTGGAGTAGGTTGCCATGCCCTCCTCCAGGGAATCCTCCCAACCCAGGGATTGAACCCTTGTCTCCTGTATTGCAGGTGGATTCTTTACTGTCTGAGCCACCAGGGATGCCCAAGAATACTGGAGTGGGTAGCCTATCCTTTCTCCAGGGGAACTTCCTGACCTAGGAATCAAACTGGGGTCTCCTGCATTGCAGGAGGATTCTTTACCAACTGAGCTACCCAGGAAGCCCGACAGAGCTAGTGTTTCTACTCAAATCTATAACATCCCAAAGCTCACATTCATTTAACAGATAAGCAAACTGAGGTTCAGAGAGCTTAAATGACTGAGTCAGCAATTGAGCTGGGCTAGACACCCAAGCTCCAGACTCTCAACCCAATAGTGTTCCAGGGCCCCATGGGCTCAGGTTGGCATGATGCCACATCCCTAAGGTGAGGGGAACGTCCGACCTGAGGAATCAACAGGAGGCAGCAAATTAGCATCAGGAGGTAGAGGCACAAAAGGCAGGGCCCTCCTCACCGACGATGAGGCCGACCTCGCAATGGGGGTCCTCGTAGCCACAGGACATCATGGTCCCCACCGTGTCATTGACAATGGCAACCACATTCAGCTCCACTCCCTGCACAAAAAGGATGCCTCTAGTTGCTGGGCAACATGGTTGTCACAGCAACCAGCACCAGACCCAGAGGTCTCTACTGCAGAGGGCCCCCAGCAGGCAGACAGAGACCCTCGCTCCCTTCAAGCCCTGTTGCACCAAAGCAGCCCTGGAGACAGACTCCTTACCTGTCGGCGCCTGATGGCTTCCCGCAGCAGATACACAACGTCTTGGCCCTCGCAGTCAGATGCATTGAAACCCTTTGTCCAGTTCAGGAGGATGCCCTGGGGTGGGACCAAGGGGAGGCAGGAAGCTAGAGAACCCCTGGAATCTCACTTTGCCTCCCCCAAAGCCTGTATCCCATCAGAATACAGTGTATAGGATTCCCTCCCCAGTGGGAGGCTGTCCTACTCTACCCATATGGCTAAGGGCCTTGCCCTCTACCCCCCTCTCAACTCCCCAGTGTGAAGAAGCCTATTAATAACCATCCAACCTACATCTTCTATTTTTAGTACCAGAATGCTGAGATGGTCTGAAGGTCTGGCCATTTTAAGACATCTGCCCAGAAGGAATGGTCCTTTGTAATCGGGTTAGGAATGAACAGAATGAGTGCTGTGTGTTGAGAAAGGGAAGGACAGAGAGAGGTCTAAATGACAGCAGAGTCTGCTCCTACAGAAACAACTAGCAAGAGCCACTTGAGAGGGAGAAATTCTGAGCGGGGACAGAGCTGAGTCAATGGGACGTTCACACACATGTTTCATCTATAAATGAGGGGTGAATGGAAGAGCCAGAAACAGACACCTGAGCAGGACAGGAGGGGACACAGCAATTCCCCATGAGAAACTGGCCTTAAACTGTGAACTTAGTAATGGTGGCCTGGCTGTACTTGGGACTGTTCTTTTCTTATTGTGCTTCCTCTGGGTGGGATGGGGACGGGGGAACTAGTCTACCACCATTAGGAGAAATGATTGCTCTGCCCAAGTAGAAGCATGAAGAGCAGATCTGGGAATCTTTGGGGCAGGAGATTTTGGAAATATTAACTGACATATCTCCCAGTAGTTTCCTTTTATTCCTTTTCCTATAGAACCACAGCTACAGTGATCTGTGCTCATTGTCTCAAAAAGAGAAACCAGAGAGAAAGAGTGGGTAAGAGGGAGAGCCAGCTGGTGAGTAACAGCAAAGTTTCCCTGCTCCCAGATAAGAGGAAGACCCCCTGGTCAGGGGAAGGTGAGGTGGGCAGGAGTCAGAGCCAGGTTCCGGATGGCTTTCTGAGAAAGATGTCCTAAACCCTCCACCCTGGGCCTGCCACTGTAGGGGAGGGGAGGAAACAGAAGGGATTTGGATAATCTGAAAACAGAAACAGCCTCTGACCTCCTTCCATGGAGGGGAAGGTAAGGTGTCAAGAGAGATGTCAAGACCCAAGAGAGCAATAGGGGAGTCCAAATAGCAGGCACCTAGATGTCTCCCCAAACTCCCAGCTTGTTTGCACATTCTATACAGCAAAGGAGGGACCCCTGCCTGGATAAGGGGGTCCCTGAATTGATTAACATTGTTTTCACTCCTGAAAAGAAAGTTGGCTTAACATAGAAATTGAGTTCTGTTATAGAAAATGAATAGGACCGTGTTTCCGGCATGCCTGATTTTGCACACAGAGTTCCACCTGCTTCTCACACCTTTTGCTATTGTTGTTGTGTCCGACTCTTTTGAGACCCCATGGACTATAGCCAAGGCTCCTCTCCAGGCAACAGTGGGATTCTCTAGGGAAGAATACTGGAGTGGCTGCTATTTCCATCTCCAGGGGATCTTCCTGACCTGGGGATCAAACCCTTGTCTCCTGCATTGTAGGCAGATTCTTTACCACTAGGCCACCTGGAAAGCCATTCTCTCTCACCTTACAAGGAATAATAAAAAGTGCCAGGATGCTTAGACTGGAGGGAGACACAGCAGAGAGACTGGCAGGCCAGCAGATAGACACTGCCCGTTGCACGATCCAAAGGAAATTGGAGCACAGAGGTCCATGTCTGAGAGATCAGAGTGCGAGCAGAGGGCAAGTGAAAGTCACAGGAAGGCTGCTTGGAGTAGAGGAGGCAGAACTTTCCAGAGAGCACAGGTGTGGAAGAATCTGGTGGGCACCTTCAGCGCCAGCGAGCTCCTCACCAGAGGAGCTTTTAGAAGTGGGAGTGTTGAGAAGACTCCAAGGAACTTGGGTCAGAGGTCTGGGAGGAGCTGTCTCTGTGGCAGTCCTTAGGGGTATGCACGAGAAGTCTAGTATTCCTGATGAAGGATGTGGAGGTATTGCATCTAGACCTGTGTCTGTCCCTCTGCCAACCTCAGCCAGGCACCTAACCCTGAGCTAGGTTAACATCAGCAAGGCTGGGAATGGGATCAGTTCAGTTCAGTTCAGTCACTCAGTTGTATCCAACTCTTTGTGACCCCATGAATCACAGCACGCCAGGCCTCCCTGTCCATCACCAACTCCTGGAGTTCATGCAAACTCATGTCCATCGAGTCAGTAATGCCATCCAGCCATTTCATCCTCTCTCGTCCCCTTCTCCTCCTGCCCCCAATCCCTCCCAGCATCAGAGTCTTTTCCAGTGAGTCAGCTCTTCGTAGGAGGTGGCCAAAGTATTGGAGTTTCAGCTTTAGTATCAGTCCTTCCAATGAACACCCAGGACTAATTTCCTTCAGAATGGACTGGCTGGATCTCCTTGCAGTCCAAGGGACTCTCAAGAGTCTTCTCCAACACCACAGTTCACAAGCATCAATTCTTCGGCGCTCAGCTTTTTTCAGTCCAACTCTCACATCTGTACACGACCACAGGAAAAACCATAGCCTTGACTAGATGGGCCTTTGTTGGCAACGTAATGTCTCTGCTTTTGAATATGCTATCTAGGTTGGTATCATATGCTATCATAACTTTCCTTCCAAGCAGTAAGCATCTTTTAATTTCATGGCTACAATCACCATCCGCAGTGATTCTGGAGCCCCCAAAAATAAAGTCTGACACTGTTTCCACTGTTTCCCCATCTATTTCCCATGAAGTGATGGTACCAGATGCCATGATCTTTGTTTTCTGAATGTTGAACTTTAAGCCAACTTTTTCGCTCTCCTCTTTCACTTTCATCAAGAGTCTTTTTAGTTCCTCTTCACTTTCTGCCATAAGGGTGGTGTCATCTGCATATCTGAGGTTATTGCTATTTCTCCTGGCAATCTTGATTCCAGCTTGTGCTTCTTCCAGTCCAGCATTTCTCATGATGTACTCTGCATATAAGTTAAATAAGCACGGTGAAAATTTACAGCCTTGCCGTACTCCTTTTCCTATTTGGAAGCAGTCTGTTGTTCCATGTCCAGTTCTAACTGTTGCTTCCTGACCGGCATATAGGTTTCACAAGAGGCAGGTCAGGTGGTCTGGTATTCCCATCTCTTTCTGAATTTTCCACAGTTTATTGTGATCCACACAGTCAAAGGTTTTGGCATAGTCAATTAAGCAGAAATAGATGTTTTTCTGGAAGTCTCTTGCTTTTTGATGATCTGTGGATGTTGGCAATTTGATCTCTGGTTCCTCTGCCTTTTCTAAAACCAGCTTGAACATCAGGAAGTTCACGGTTCACGTATTGCTGAAGCCTGGCTTGGAGAATTTTAAGCATTACTTTACTAGTATGTGAGATGAGTGCAATAGTGCAGTAGTTTGAGCATTCTTTGGCACTTCCTTTCTTTGGGATTGGGATGAAAACTGACCTTTTCCAGTCCTGTGGCCACTGCTGAGTTTTCCAAATTTACTGGCATATTGAGTGCAGCACTTTCAAAGCATCATCTTTCAGGATTTAAAATAGCTCAACTGGAATTCCATCATCTCCACTAGCTTTGTTTGTATAAACCATGCAACCACAAGCTGCTTTGAGAGACAGAACAAACTCTGCCTTCAGCCTGCAGGCCTACACTGCTCCCAGGTGCCCAGACCTAACACTGACTCCACTCTCCTGCCCACTGGCAGCCTCTAGGATAACTAACTATGTCCTTCTCCATCCCATGTCTTTCCATGGCCCTGGATTCCAGGCCATTTTACCACATCCCTTTCACCTGAGCATGCCATGTCTGGGAAAACTGAGGCTAGATTCAAGGCACAGCCCTGCAGTGCCTCCAGCTGGTCCTCTCCCCAGCCCAGAAAGCCTCCTCTGGACCTCCTGCCCACTCCATGAAGAGCATGTTAGCAGAAAGCCCCTGAGTATGGCTTCCTCAGACCCCACCTTTCTCACCTGGTCCAGGCCCATCTGCCTGCACGGGAAGGAGAAGGTGAAACCCAGGGGGAGACTCTGCCCACTCAGGCCCTGCTTCTGCTGGAAGTCCACAATGCAGTCCACAATATGGTCAAAGAGCTGCGGGGTAGGAGCAAGTCAGGGAGCAGGCCACTAAGCCCTTCCCTGGCCCCTGACATCAGCTCTAGGACATGGGTACCTGCTGTCCAGAGCCCTGGGCCACACACTCCCGGGATGGAATAGATCTGGCTGGAGATCTGCACACCTCCTGTGGCCACACGCACCAGGAGGACTCGAAAGTTGGTGCCCCCCAGGTCCAGGGCTAGGAAGTCCCCACGCTCTGTGAGACAGAGACCCACAGCTCTAGGATGGAGCTGGAGGCTGCAGCCCCACACATGCTGTGACCCTGGGAGCCTGTGTCCCCACTCCACGTTCACGCCGGGTCCTTACCACTGCCATCCGGTGTGGCCCGCACATAAGTGGGCAGCATGCGGAGGGAGGAGGCTTCCCCTTGGAGCCCCTTGGCCATGGCCTCTCGCATCTGTGCCTGCACTTCTGCCAGCTGCTCCCAGGTCAACCGGAATGGTGCCAAGGTCTCCTCCAACAGGCGCCGGTGGGCAGCCAGGCGGGCAGCCACAGCAGTCACCATCGCCACGCCCGGCCACCCCCATCCACAGAGGGGATGAAGGAGACATTGCAGTCGGGGGCCAGGACCATCACTGTCTCCCGTAGGACACTGAGAAACCTACACAGACACACAATTGGTGCGCCCTGGCTTGGCACCTGGCCCTGACCCCCGCAGCATGCCGAAGCCCTGGGCTCCCTCACTTCAAATCAGTTCAGTTCTAAACCCATCTATGCACAAGCCATTCACCCAGTGTTCCCCTCCCTTGCACACTCAAGAGAACCCTCTTTCTCTCCTTTGACCTCTTCTGGCCTCCCCTAACCCTCCATCCATCTTTATTCTGCTAGGGAGCCATTTACACCCACTGCCTTGCATCTGTGGTACCAGAGTGCCCTCTGGTATTACATACACACACATGCTCCAGTGACCTGCTCACACAGGTTCATGCTGTATTCCAAGTACCTGGGGTGTCGCTCAAACACTCGGCCTCCAGTAGCCACAGCGATCTGAAGAGCCTGCTGCTCCCGGCTGTGCTGGAGGCGGGAGAGGACAGCGGCCAGAGCAGCAGCGCAGAGCTGAGCGGCCCGGGTGCACACAGCCATGCACACACACTGCACCCACTCAGCATCTGAGGCCTTCGGGTTCAGGCCCAAGTCCTGCAGTACAGCGTGCACACGGGCTGCCCCAGCAGAGGGACTAGTGGGGACAAGGTGTTGCTTTGGGGCTCAAGGAGGCCAGAAGCTCCTTGCCCCCACTAAAGCTCCATGCAGAGCTCCCTCAGGGGAAAACCATCTCCCCAGCTCCCAAGCCAGGAGTCCCTTTGTCACAGCCCCCTTGCCTGCAGCACTTACTCCTCCATCTCAGCCACGTGTTCCAGGAGGATGCTGCCTTGGCTTCGCAGGACAGGGGAGGTGTGGCCGCCAAACAGGGCCCCACGCTGGGCCAGGTGAGCCAGCACCAGCCGCACCAGCTCACCCAGGTACAGACCCCCAATCATCTTCTCAAATCTACAGGCAGGAAGGATGGCTGGCCAGAGCCTTTCCTAAGCCCTCAGCCCTCCTACCCCCACCTCCAAGAACTCCCCAAAAGAGCTTATTTTCTTTGGGGTCCTTGACTGAAGGATCCAGAAGCAAATGGCCTCCTCAGAGACAGTTGAGTGTTTACCCAGACCACACTACCCCCTCTGGTTTAGATGAAGTTCAAGGGGGCTCCTGGAAGGACCCAAGGAGGGTAGGAGACCCTTTGCTTGACTACTCCCAACCCCTAACCCCTGTCAGAGCTGGCCAGAGTCAGGAATAAGAGTTGAAAACTCTGCATTCTAGAACCTTGAGCCATTCCTTCTTTGAGACTGGCCAAGGCCCCCTAGGATGCAAGTGGGGAGCGGGAGGTATGGGCCTAAAGACTAGAGTACATGAACAGCAGAGCGGAAGTGGAACAAAGCAGTTTGTAGGACCTAGAGAGAAAGTTAGGCCACCTCTGGGCACCCGGGTTCAATGACTCATGGTCCAGGGTGCGGTCAAAGATGGTCTGCACTGGCCCCAGGGCCCCCTCGTCACTGAAAGAGCCCCACTCGACGCTGATGCAGACTCGGCCCCGGTCTTCATCCAGCACTGCCACGTGCCTTGCCTCCTCCATGTAACATGCGTTGGTGCCGGTGTCTGGCAGGGACAACCCCATCAGGGCCTGCCCATCAGGCATCCAGGCCCTCCACCCACTATCACAAACGCCTGCATGACTTACCTACAACCAGCCCAACTTCACATGGCCCGACCCCTGGCTCACAGCCCATCATGGTGCCCACGGTGTCATTCACCACAGCAACAACATCAATGCTGTAGGCCTGGGCAACAGAGAGAGGACAGAGGTTGGGGAGCCCGGGGGATGGGTGGGGCTGGGGCCCTGGATTTATTTGATGGAGACATGCAGGGGTCCCCCAAAGGTGTGTCTACCTGCCCCACACATTTGTGTCATGTATGCTGGAGGCCCTCCCACCCTATAAAGGATTTTTCTTCCCTCTTACCCCTGCTGCTTGGTTCCTCTGCCCCTGTCTCAGGCCCTGGAGTTCCCAGAGGCTCTCAGCCTCAGTCACCACTTCTGGAACCCCAGTGCTCCTCACAAGACCAGGACAAGGGTAAGCAAGCATGTCACTTTGAAGGCTGCGCTGTACTCACCTCACTTGCTTGCCCTGGTCCCAGCCTATCTTCCCAAGCCTGCTCCTCTCAGTCCTGACTTCCAGGTACTCACATAGCACCCATGGTGGTGAGTCCAATGGATCCAGAGCAGCCTTTCTTAGCCACTCAGACTTCTGAAAATGCCCTTCACTGAAATTAGAGCTTCCTCCCCAGCCGCAGCTTATGCACCTGGCAAACTTCTCCTTCAGGTCTCTGCTCAGGCCACAGTGCACCCTTCCCTGTGCTCCCAGAGTCATCGGAACCACCTTCTCAACAGGGACAATCTTTTAGTGGGTGCTGTCCCCACTAGGCTTGCAAGGTCCTTGAGGACAGGGTCAAGTCTTTTCATCTGTTTCCCCTCTAGTCCTCAATATTTATTTGACCCTTCTTAGTCTCAGTCTCCTCACCTATAAAATGAGACTGTGTTGTGTGCTTAGTCACTCAGTTGTGTCCGACTCTTTGCAACCCCATGGACTGTAGCTCGCCAGCCAGCTTCCTCTGTCCATGGGGATTCTCCAGGCAAAAATACTGGAGTGGGTTATCATGCCCCCTTCAGGGGATCTCCCCAACCCAGGGATCAAACCCTGGTCTCCCACACTGCAGCAGATTCTTTACCATCTGAGCCACCAAAGAAGCCCAAGAATACTGCAGTGAGTAGCCTATCCCTTCTCCAGCAGATCTTCCCCACCCAGGAATCGAACTGGCGTCTCCTGGATTCTCCTGGGTTTAGAATCCCAGCTGAGCTACCAGGGAAGCCCATAAAATAAGAATGGTAGCAGTATTTATCCCCAGGGTTAAGTGGATAAAGGATATCAACAGGATAGGAAAGCAGGCCCTCCCAGAACCCAAGACACAGCCCTATTTGCTCCCCTGCCTCTACTCACTCCCTGCCTCTTGATGGCATCTCGTAGCAATTGGACCACGTCCTGGCCTTCCCACATCACTGCACTTAAAACCTTTGGTCCAGGAAATGAGGGTGCTCTGGAGGCAGGAAAGTCAGGTCAATCCAATGACCTTCACGGCCCTGCAGCCCCTCCACCCACTGTCCACGTAGCCACTCTGCCTCACCTTGTCCAGGCCCGTCTGGTGACAAGGGAAGGAGAAGCTGAACCCAAGCTGCAGACCCTGATTGCCCATGGGCAGCACATCCAGGAACTCAGACAGGCAGCGGGCGGCAAAGTCAAAGAGCTGTGGGATGGGGTTGCGGGCTTAACTCTGCCCACTGGAGCCCCAGCTGCCCAGCCAGGCTCGGAGCCTATGCACTGAGTGCTCACCTGCTGACCAGGACCCAGCATCACTTCCTGGGGGATCACAAACTCCTGGCTCTGGGGGCTCCACCTTGTGCCCCTCAGTGCCCGTTAGGGTCACCCATAGAACACGCAGTGAGGCCCCTGTGGCCCCCAGCTCCAGCACCACGAAGTCCCCTTGCTCTGTGGGCAAGTAGGTCACAGAAAGGCATGCAGCTGGTGAGACCAAGCCCTCCACCTCCCAGAAACACTCCTAAGGCCTGTATAGGCTCATCAAGGGACCTTAGAGATGGAGCAAGGGGTAAGGAACGCACCCCACCCCCCTCCACCCGCCTCTCTCCCAGATCAGAACCCTCTCTGCAGGCCTGGCCACCCATCTTAGTCTGTGCCACCCACCAGTGCCATGTGGGGTAGACCCCACATATGTGGGCAGCATCCGGACAGCAGGGGCAGGGCCTGCTTGCCCCCTCAGCGCCTGCTCCATGGAGCCCAGGAGGCTGGTCTGGATCTGCCGCAGCTGCGCCCCTGTCACCTTGAACTGCTGTAGGCACTCCTGTACCTGAGGAGAAATGGGCAGACATCTGTACAGGTGGCCTGTTGGCCTAGCCATATCCCCCAGCTCCAACCAGGGCAGAGGCCAGTCTGGCCCAGCTCATACCTCCCTTCCCTAACTCAGACCAGCAGCCCTCCCTCAGCTTTCCTAGGGGAAGACCTGAGCCCTGCTTGAGCCCCGAGAGCGTTGCTGCTCTCCCAGCAACTGTCCAGCCCCCTTCCTCACCTTTTCACATATCTGTAGCTTTCCCGCTGCTCACAGCCTACACCAGCTCCTACACTCTCAGAAGGCTCCTCTCTGGATGGAAAACCCACACACTTCCTCCTGCTCTATTCCCACATGGCTCCTTATCGGCTCTCTGCAACTCCCTCCACTTCTTTAAATTCAGGGATGGTGAGGCTTCTCCCCTATCACTCCACTACTGACTAGCTCTGGTTCCCCAGTACCCAGAGCCAAGCTGCTCAGTGCATTGTTGTTGGATGAACAAATGAATGAACAAACATGTGAATGCCTTCAGGTTCAGGGGCTCCCCTCTTCTGATACACTCCACTGTGGCACCTGGGCAAGCCCAGCCCAGGAGAGTTTGGGGGTCACACTGTGGAGGACAGGCCTCCCACAGTTTGGCCATCCTTCCCACAGACATTGACTGAGCCCCTAATATGTATCCAGCACTATTCTAAGCACCATATATTGCACAACCAGCTGAGCCTGCTCTTGTGGAACTCAGATTCATGTAGGGGGCAGAAAATAAGCACAGAAACACATAATACAGTTCTGGTAGTAATGGTAGAAAAGAAAGGCAGAAGTAGAAGTTCAGGAGTGACCAGGGAAGGAAGAGGTATTTTGGGATATTGGTCAGGAAAGGTTTCCCTGTGGAAGTGACCTAAATGAAGGAAAGGAATGAGCCATTAGAAGATTTGGAGGAAGAACACAAAGGGATTTTCTTCAGAGCAAAGAAGATGGATGTGGGGAAGGCTGGGCCAGGAGTGGGTCAGAGTGAAGGGAGAGGCAGGCAGGCAGGGAAAGCAGAGGATGGGACACCAGGTTCTTCTCCACAGAAGCTCAGTGGAGCTTAAGAAAAGCTCCAGTACCTCAAGTCTGTGTGGGAACCTCCCCTGGACAACCCTCTGGCCTATCGTTCCAAGAGACCTCAGCAGTCTCCTTGAGTTTTTCGGAGGGCCCCAGGCCCTGATTCCACTCTCCCAGACCCCTACCACCCATCTCATAGGAATAGAATTCTTATGACCTGCTGCCCCATCCTCGGCCTATATCTGAAAAGTACCACTCAGGCACCTGGATAAGAAGACAGGGAGAGCCAGGGAGGAGGAGGCTGCCCAGTGAGGGAGACAGAAGCAACTCAGTCCCACCCCTGCTTTAGGAAGAGAATGGGAAAAAGATCCCTACAGAAGCAAAGGATTCTAACTGGAGTGCCAGATGTTCAGTTTCATATTCATGTTATTGCTTCCAGTAGCCAGGCGTGCTAGGAGAGGCTATTTCTATGTCACAAATGAGGAAACTGAGGTTCAGAGAAGGCCAGTTATCTGCCTAATCCAAGTAGTAAGGGGAAAAGTGGGACTTGAATCCAGACCTCTCTGACTACAGAGATGTTTCTAAATAAATGTGAAGCCTTGTAAAAACACCAAAAAAAAAAAAACACCCCAAAGCTGATGAAGAAACTCCATCATCAAGAACTTGAGGTGAGAAAGTTTACACCTGAGTCCTTGCCCTGCCACTTCCTAGCAATGTGAAAATGTTAGTCACTCGGTCATGTCCGACTCTTTGAGACCCCATGGGGTTGGGGTGTAGCACACCAGGCTTCTTTGCCCATGGAATTCTCCAGGCAAGGATAATAGAGTGGGTAGCTATTTCATTCTCTAGGAGATCTTCCCAACCCAGGGCTCAAACCCGGTTCTCCTGCAATGCAGGCAGATTCTTTAACTTCTGAGCTACCAGGGAAGTCCTGGCAATGTGGCCCTGGGCAAGTCAAACTTCTGACATGATGAGAATTACCTCTTATGCAACACCAGGAGAATAAGAATACTCTCTGGCCAGTGCTGGTGGGCATGCAGCAGCCAGGAGAAGCTACTAGAATCTCCCCCTCAACATCCCCCCAAGAAGAGTGGGGAGAGACCTCAGCCAGGAGAGTGAGGGTGGATTTTATGTGACTTCAATGCTGGCCTCTTTGACCAACTTGCTGTGTTGGTCAGTCTGGGTCTATCACCTCACCTTTCCTCTGTCAAGCAGGAATAAAAATAGCACCCCCCTTCTCAGTAATGTGAGAGGACTGAGAAGAGAGTAGATGTGAAGAGGTGAGACAGTGGCCGGTCTACAGGACATGCTCAATGTGGTTCCCTTTTCTCAGAGTACAAGTTACAACCAGCCTGGGGAGCCTGACTCCACGTCCCTGCTGGAGACAGAGTCCTGAGGGAACAGACGCAGAAGGGACGCAGGTGGCGCTGGGCTCCAGCACCATATAGTTCTTAGATCACCATGGGAAGTGGAGCTGAGACAGAGGCCTGTGGTGCTGAGTGGGGATCCAAGGCCACAGGATGTTTGGTTGCATGTGAAGTTCCTCCAAAGCCAAAGAGAACTGTCTTTAAACTGCAGGTGTGCACAGTTGAGCCAGCAGGGTTGGTGCAGGACCAGTGCACAAGTCTCAAGAGAGAGTGGTGTGAAGTAAGAGAGGAGGAGATGGCAGGCCCTAGAGCAAGCCCAGCAGGGCAGACAGCGGCAGAGTCCCTGCTCCCTTCTGGGGCCCAGTTACAGGCTCTGCATAAAGGAAATGTTTACAGCAGGGTCTGGGGCAGAGGTTGGACAAGGGTAAAGTGGGGGCATGAAATGCAGTGAGGGATGATGCCCCCACAGTGTGGGCAATAAGCCAAATCCAGCAGATGTCAGAATAGGCTGGGAAACTAAAGAAACTGCAGGGAACAATTCAAGAACCCCTTCATGAATGCCTCCTCTGTGCAGTTCCTTTATCTCCAACAGCTCACTGAATCCGCCAGGGTGAGGGGATTAGACATTTTCCTCCATTTTCCTCCCTTGCACTGATGAAGAAACAGAGATGAAAAGATATGAAATGACTTACCCACATGTTTCCTGCTCAAGGGTGTGGTAGGGAAGGGCTTCTAAATCTTGGTCAAGATGACAGAAAAAGAGAAACTCACTCTGAGTTAACCTGAGGTATACAGACCACAATAACCTCCAAGTTGAGTTCAGCACTGAAATAATCTCTATGTGCCTGACTAAAGTGGCCACATTGAGGGCAAAAAGATGTACAGGAATGACTAGAGAAGTGAGGAAAGAAAGGGCCTTAAGCTTTCTACCAGAAAAACCCTGGAGGGTCCTTTCCAGACTGAGACAACCCAAGGTGCCAAAAGTGATATATTTGGAGCTAAACACCTCAGCTCAAGATACTGTCATGCCTTAAACTCAAAGTACATCACCTCTCCAAGCCCCTACATCCTTCTGTTAGAGGAAAAGATAATCCCCACCTGTCAATGGTGAGGGGTCTTGAAAGAGAAAGTTACTAGATCAGATATGAAAGGCTCAGTACACTGGAAAGGGCTGCATGGGTGTGAGCCCATGGCTACGTGGTGGAGCCACTCCTGCCTGAAGAGGCATGAAGAGGCATGGGACAGGGACCTAGTGTTGAACTTACCATCTCAGAGCTGTTTGAGGGGCAAGGCAAGCCTTCTTGGGGGCAGCCAGGGGCTCCTTCCCCTTGCTGCAACCCTAGAGACCCAATGGAGTCCATGTGGTTCCACGATGGTAAGGGGTGCCCTCCTATGGGAGAAAAGGGATAGCCCGGATGAACCACGTACTCCACCATCTGCGATGAACCTCAGAGGCTGTGATGAAGACCCTTAACTTTCTTCCTTTTGAAGGGGACCAGGAAGGAAGATATGGGCAGAGCTCAGAATCTCTGACCATCAAAGATTCTTTAGTAAATCAACCAGAAGGCCCTCATTTTCCAGAGCATGTACAGCAAGAGAGTACTGGCAAGGCTGATTTCTCACCCCCAATGCCATTCATTCATTCTGTCATTTATTCACATTTACCAGTCCCTAATGTCTACCGTGGCTTCCCTGGTGGCTTAGTGGTGAAGAATCTGCCTGCCAATGCAGGAGACACAAGTTTGATCCCTGGGTTGGAAAGACCCCCTGAGAAGGAAAAGGCAACCCATTCTAGTATTCTTGCCTGGGAAATCCCATGGACACAGGAGCCTGGTGGGCTTCAGTCCATGGGGCACACAGTCAGACACAACTTAACGACTAAACAACAGTGCCTACTGTGCCATGTGCTGATGTACAGATGAAGCAGACCTAGGCCACACCCTCAGGGGCGTCACAGCTTTACCAATGATCACAGTATGGCTGACATGGGCAGCGACAGAGGTGGACTTGCTGCTGCACTGGGGAGTTCAGGGCTGTGCTAGAGGTTGGAACAAAGGGTGTGAGATAAGTGGGGAGCGGGTTAAGATCTGCTGCAGAAGCAAGCAGGCTGGCTTGGCACTTTCATGCCAAGTTGAGTGAATTTCATGCTGAAGAGAGATGGGGACAGGGACGGATCTACACTCCAGAAAAGGGTTCCACTAGTGCTATGACTTTGAGCATGTATGACTTTGCATTTCAGTTTCTTTATGTGTAAAAAACAGGAGATGATAGTATCTACTTTTGCAAGGTTGTCACCAGAGTTAAATAGAGTGACAATAGGGAAAGTGCTTTGGGAACTGTGATGTACAACACAAACAACATGGTGGGCTTCAGAAGGTGGGATGATGCTGACCTGAAAGAGTCCTGTGCTCAAAGCTGAGGACACAGCTCCCCCACAGAGCGGCAGCACCAGGCCTCTCCATCTCATGCGTGCATGCTAAGTTGCCTCAGTCATGTCTCTTTGCGACCCTAGGAACTCTAGCCCACCAGGCTCCTCTGTCCATGGGATTCTCCTGGCAAGAATACTGGAGTGGGTTGCCACACCCTCCTCTAGGGAACTTCTCAACCCAGGGATTAATATCTCTTGCACTGACAGGGGTGCTCTTTACCACTAGCGCCACCTGGGAAGACCTTCTCCATCTCAAGGCCTTTTTTTTTTTTTTTCCAATCTGGATATGAATTAAAATGGGACCAGGAAGTTACCAAAGAAGACTTCAGTGATTTAAGTGCCCTTCAGGGGTGGTGCACTGGAGGGCCCAAGATGGGCAGAAGGCATCTGGCCCTCTCCTATAACAGGTAAACTTTGGGAAAGTTGCCTTCCCACCATCGCAACCTCTCCCCACCTGTCACTCCCAACACATCCATGATTTTGCCCTTCCTGTTGTCACCCTTGATCTCCTGACTGCCCTTTCCTGCCTCAATTCCAGCCTTTTCCTCAGTCCCCACCCTTTTGTCCTCTCAGGCATGCAAAGCCATGAGACTTCTCTTCACTGCAGTTCTCTTCTCCCTTGGCTGCTCCCATCAGCCTTTCCTGGCTTCCTTCCTGAGTCTCTCATAGTCTTCATCAATAACTCCTTTACTTTGCTCCTCTTAAACAATGGGGCTCTCAAGTTTCTGGCCATAGCCTGCTTCTCCAATGCTTCCTCTTTATCTCACTCATCCCCAAGGTTTGATTAAAACCTCTGTGTGAAGGTTCTCAAATCTACCCCTGTTTTGAGCCAAATTCCAATGGTTTTTTAGCACCTCTGGATGCTGGAGAAGGCTCCTCAAACTCAATGGTCAAAATCACATTCATTTTCTCCTTCACTTTTCCTCATGAAATTCTTCTCCTGTCCTTCAGCTTGGCTGGAGGCATTCATGTTGCCTCTATACATCCCTGGCCTTCATTTCCCTATGCAATCATTTCTCAGGATGAAAAAGCTGAGAGTGCAAAGAGCTCCCCTGTGCATCCCCACCTCCCAGTTCCCACAGACACTGTCCTAGACCTCCTACTCATCTGACTATTCAACAGTCTCCTAATTGATACTCTTGCTCCCCACTCTACCCACAACAAACATGTCACCCAGAGTGACTGTGCGAAAATAGACTTTATCATGTCATTCCCCAGTCCCATCTCCCCTAAGAAAGGAAGACAACCTTCACACTGTGATGGTTTCTACTGCAGAAAAAACAAGTCCCCAACGCTTTATTGTGGCGTTGCAGGCCCCTGACATTGTCCTCAACCCAAGCTTCCTCTTTTGCTCCTCCCCTTCATATTCCAGACACACTATGAGCTTTGTCCTATCTCTGGCTGTTCAGCCTTTGTTCACAGCCTTCCCTAGAACTGCTGTGTCTGAGTCATTATTTCTTCAGTGCCCAGCAAAGAGCTTGGCCTAAGCAGCTGCCAGTAAAACTTGCCTAACAGCTAGAAAAATTGAGAGATGGGGAGTTTTTTCTTATTCAGAGAACCAAGAAATCAGTGTCCAACAAATCTCCCCAAAGTCACATATACCTATATTCTCTCTCAATCTGTCAAACATATACTCCATATATGTTAGAGGTCTCTTTGAGGATAAAATGGGGTAAATAAGGCAATTATCTTTGGGAGAGGAAGGCCTAGGGATACACACATGGTGAGATTTCACTCTCCTTTCGAGGCCCAGCTAGCTCATTCATTCATTCATTCACTCTTATTCACTCCTTCTTCTATTCAATATTTACTCAGCACTTCTACATGTCAGAGACTATAAAGCTTCCCTCAAGTAACCCATGTTTACACTTCTGGTAAATGTATTCATTTGTGTCTCTTCTAGCTGAGAGTCCCTATGGCGAGGGACATGTCTCCCATGTCTCCCATCACTAGATCCCTGAACCCAGCCTAGGGTCTCATGTTTGAATAACTAGGGGCCTCTTGGCATTATTCAGCTGAATCAGCTACATCGAACAGGCCTTCCTTCTGAAAGGTATGCCAGGGACCTCTACCAAGGATGGGAACCACCACTAAAGAAGAGCCAATTTAGTCTTTCCAGCCTCCACTCATCCAGGATGGCCTAAGTAGGAGAGATGAAAGCAAGGGGCTGGAACTGAGGTTGGCAGTAATTAGAGGAGGATCTTACCTGGGAGAAGCAGCAGTTGGTCACTCTCCTTAGATCTGAGCTCTTCTTTCTCAATGAGACATCCACTGGCCTGGTTTGCACTCCAAAGTGAAACTCACCAATGATATGAGTTACAATGTCACCAAGCCCCACCCTCTCACTAGACACCAGCTAATTCAGGAAGGTGCACTTCCCTCTGAGTCTGTCTTAAGGGGAGGCTGGTTTAGGCAGGACCATGGTGCAAATTTAAGCAAGATCACCACAGGAAGTTGAGAGTTCTGAACTAAGTCAAGAGCCCTAGGATAACCCCTCTGCAATGCTGAGAAGCTCCATCCATTTTACAGGCACTCCAAGTCTGAGTTCTGGAGTGGTGGCTCACCCCTGAAAAGGAACTAGAGGAAACTAGTTCCTCTGGGAAATACGCAATTCAGTGGACAATTTTCCAAAACATGGAAGGACTTACTAAATGAACGAGAGGCAATGTGGGAGTACAAGAGGAAGAGACTAACCCTGCCCCAGAGTGGGCAGAAGTTGAGGAAGCTGAGCCCTGAAGGAAGAGTGGGAGTGTGTCCTTGACAAAGAGAACAACATGTACAAAATTATGGAGCACAAGGCAACTTCATGGAATTGGGGTTCAGCTCCAAGGACCTCAAGATGACACATGTAGGTGAGGATATATGGTGGGATGAGAGGCAGCCAGACTGGAGTTTAGTCTATAGGCCAAGAGGTTAACAGTAGGTTCACACTGTGGGACGGGGAAGAGGAATCTCAAGCTGCAGTGGAGCTGTGAGCCAGCCAGCTGGTTTTCCCTGAACGTCTTCTGGAATGTGCAGAAAGCTGGGATATCACTGCGCCCAGTGTTGTGATCTAAATAGTTTTGTCCCCCACCCCCACCAACCTAATCCTTGTGTTGAAAGCCTCATGCTGAAGGTGATGGTATTAGGAAGTGGGGTCTTTGGGAGGTGATTAGGTCCTAAGGGTGAAACCCTAATGAATGGGACCAGTGTTCTCATCATATGTCACTGAGAGCTCCCTTGCCTCTTCTGCCATGTGAGGATACAAGAAGTGGGTGGTCTGCAACCTGGAAGAGGGCCTTCATCTGACCATGTTGGCACATTGATCTTAGACACCCAGCTGCCAGAACTGTGAGAAATACATTTCCATTGTTTATAAGCCACTCAGTCTGTGGTACTATTTAATAGCAAGCCAAATGGACTGAGATACCTATCCACCATGGTAACTAGACATACTGCACCAATTTCCCTGGAAATTGGTGAGCAGATACTTTAAAACTTCCGGCTACCTCATCAACAGTAACCTTACCATTAACCGTAACAGTACTCGGCCTACACATGACACCAGGATGGAGACCAAGGATGATACCTATTCTATCATTCTGGGGCATGACTGGACCTGGAAACATGCCAGACATCAGCCCCTCTGCACAGTTCAGTGGGCAGCAATCAGGCAGATAAGCTCTAAAGGCAGGAAAATTGGGAATGGGGGTGGGGAGGACAGAGTGGCCGTCATTCACAACATAGCAGCCTGCCTAGCCTGGGGCTCGTCTCAACTTTGTTTAGTTAGGAGAGAACACAGAGCTGAATGCCAAAGGCCCAGCTGTGATTCATGCTGAGTTTGCTGTCCCCTGAACCTGAGTGAGGATACATCCCTGATAAGCAATGCCAGGGCTCTTTGTCTATATTTCTGGAAGTCCCATGTCTATTTCCCCAGCAGCAAGGGTCCCAGTACCCTGGGCAGAGTGTCAAAGAAGGCCTATGTCAGAGCTTAGGCAGGGAGGAAGCAGCCTGGGCTTGGGGTCTGTGAACTACTATGACAGCCCTGACTGGAACAGAGGCATAGCAGGAATCGGCAGTTCTCTTCAGACACCAGATGACCATCGACCAACAAGGGGAAGGACAAGTCCTGACAAGGTTCCTCATAGACCCTAAGCGCCAATCTCCAGCTCTTCGGGAGGAATAAGGAAAGAGAGGCAGTTAGCTGGGGGAAATGTGGGCTGTAGCCCCAGTAACATGGCTGGGATGAGAGCCGGGCCATCTTTGTTCTGAGCTGCTCCCAGGCTTGCTTCTCACAGCTGCCCCAAGGCCAGGCACACAGGCCCTCAGGCCCAAATAAGCTTCCTGCCTTTCCCGCCATGACTTTTACTCCAGCTCTCCTATACCTATCTAGCTGCTCTTTACTGTTAAGTGTTTTGTTCATGCTGATCTGCCTGGATTGACTCCCTTTGCTTGCCCCATCCAGCTTTTCCACTTAACTTTTCCTCATTCTTTAAATTACACCTTAGACATCAACAATGCTGGGAGCCTTCCCAGACAAGCTCCTCCTGGCCCTGATCCCAGCTGAGTAGCAGCCTACTGATCCCATAGTGTCTTGATCTCCCTGTATCATTGCATTGACTACAATCTATCAATAGAATCTGTTTGCCTTCCCCTACTGCACTGTGGACTCTCAAAGAATGATTCTTATTTGTCTTTGGAGCTCCTGCTCTAGATCTAACATGAGATGAAAACTGAAGATTACAGTTGCCCAGTTGTATCTGGACTCTGCAGCCTCATGGACTGTAGCCCACTAGGCTTCTCTGCTCATGGGATTTCCAAGGCAAGGACACTAGAGTGGGTTGCCATTTCCTTCTCCAGGGGCTTTTCCCAACTCAGGGATTGAACCTGGGTCTCCTGCATTGCAGGTAGATTCTTTACCATCTGAGCCACCAGGGAAAAGGTATCAGTTAATTTTTCTTAAATTGAAGAACTCTCCCACAACCTCAATAGTACAGGGCTTTTGAAACTGAGAGGAAATAAGTAATCTCTTCTTGCCTTCCAGGTACACATGGTTTCAGCAGCCTTCCCACTCAGGGTTTATACATTCTTCCATCTTCCCAGTGGTACTACCATCTACTTACTACCTGCCTTTCCCTCATCCCAATTCCCATCATCTAGATCAACTTAGGGCCAAAGCTGCTCTGCCTAACAGGTGAGAATGGGCCCATCCAAGCTTAAAATTCCCATTGGATTTTGCGACTCAAGTGGGGTTAGGAAGTAGTGCGGAATAGTAGAGAGAATCAGCACTGGTGTCAGACAGACCTGGGTTTGAATCTCATCTCATTTACCAGTTGTACGACACAAGGTGAGTTTTTACATTCGCTGTTTTCTGTATATAAAACATAAAGACTAATAATGCCTTAGGACAGGTTCCTCCAGAAGTGGACCTAATTTGTCGTTTAGTGGGGAAGCAGTCCAGGCCAGGGTTAGGATTAGGGCAATGCATGTGAAGTGCCTAGCTACAAAATGTGGAGAAACCCTTTCAAGTTCATACTAGTGTCAACTCTTACTTTACATGACCTAAAGAGTGAGGGTCCCTCACCTTAGTCCCAGCCCTGATCCAGGAAGCACTGACAGGGGAGCTGGAAATGAGATAGGAAGGGAAGGAAGTCAACAGAGCATATATAATTAAGCTACTGCTGAGCTGAGAGCTCCCGAGGTTCAAGCCCTGAGGGAGACATGTAGAATGAACTTAAGTGAGGTGAGGAAGCTGGGGAATTTATCCTCCAAATTCCATTTTCACTGGTTGAGGGCTGCCTCAGAGGCCTTCACTTCCTGGCACTCCCAGCTCTGCCGCATACTAGCCTAGAGAAGTGCTAAGGCAGAGTTACAGGTCCTTGCAATAGGACCCTGTGGGTATGTAGTAGAACAATGAGTGCCCAGGGGAAATGGGCAAGGCACAGCCTCGGCTAGAGGTCTGTTATAAGGATGAAGTGAAATAACACAACCACCATGCGGAATAAAAAAGTTACCTTCTCCTTCCCCATTCATCACAATGCCTTGTAAAGTTCATGGAGTTTCCCAGCTCCTCAAGTTGGCAACACTAGTAGAACAGCTGCTTCCCATCTTTAAGAAGTAAAACAAAAACAAGAAACAAAACCCCAAAACCTGACGGCCTGAGACAAGCTCTAGATACCTGAGTTTGCTGTGGAAGGCTACTAACTTGATGGAACTAAGGTCATCAAACTGTATCCTCTCACATCTGCACATCATCTCTCTGGCTCTTCCACCTCTCACCGTGACACTACTTAAGACATACAAAACTAGTATCACATTGAAATAGCAACTACTGCCATTTACTCACCTTTCTATGAGATAGATAATGTGCTTTTATATACATTATCTTACTCTTTAGAGCCCTGTAAGCTTTCCCCCAATTTATAGAAAAGGAAACTAGGTTTCATAGATGTTAACTTGTATCAGAAGCAGAGCTTCAGATTCAGTTCAATTCAGTTGCTCAATCGTGTTTGACTCTTTGTGACTCCATGAACTGCAGTACACCAGGCTTCCCTGTCCATCACCAACTCCCAGTCTACTCACTCATGTCCATTGAGTCAGTGATGGCATCCACCCATCTCATCTTCTGTTGTCCCCTTCTCCTCCCACCTTCAATCTTTCCCAGCATCAGGGTATTTTCAAATGAGTCATTTCTTTGCATCAGGTGGCCAAAATTTCAAGTTGATGTCATACTCTTTCCACTGACTTGGGAGAATAAGACAAATGAACAAGCAGCCTTTACCAAAGACAGAGGTGGGAGGGCCTAGGGAGATGCTTGTTTTCTCCTGATTCCACATTAGTTAACAAATAAGCCTATCGGGAGTAGTCCCACTGATCTACACCCTCCCTCAACAATTTGCCACTGATTCATGTTCTAGGGGACTGCTCAACTATAAGTTAAATAATTCCCTTTCCAGAATCAGCCCTTTCCCTATTCTTATCTCCTGGCAGAGAGATAAACATACTACCCCATTTATAGAACTTTACCTCAATAAACTGCCATTTACTGAGAAAGAAAACTAGTGAAAATTAAAGTGATGGAACATAACTGATAAACTACTTCTCATTAGAAGGAAAACGGAAAATAATCAATACTAGCATTTTTGTTAGGACTAAAGAGGCAGAGCACTGTAGTCTCACTGCCAAGGACAAAAAGTGTTTTTTATTTTTTCACTCTAAGGCTGTTTCCTCATTTGAAAATTGGGGGATAATACCTACCTTATAAGGTTGCTGTGAGGATTAAACGAAGGCACACACGTTGCCTAAACCATAGCAAATGCTCAAAAATAACAGCAATTATGTGATGCTGGCCACAATGTCAGTGCCGTCCAACACCGTGACATGGAAGAAACAAGAGTGAGCCTGCCATCCCGCCTTCTTCTAACTCTAAGAGCTTGTATGCAAAGGCAGCTAGGCAGGAAACTGCATTAAAAGCCTGTGCTGTGCCCTACATCAAGCTATCTCTGAACTTCCCAGTCTAACATATACTTCACATTTGTTTTAAAATAAAGGAGGAACTTCCCTGGTGGTCCAGTGGCTAAGACTCTGAGCTCCCAATGCAGGGGGCCTGGGTTGATCCCCAGTCAGGGAATAGATCCCATATGCTGCCAAGAGTCTGCATGTCGAACTAAAGATTCTGCATGCCACAACTACGACCCAGTGCAAATAAATGAATTAAAACATCAAATTTTAAAAAATAAAGGAAAAGAAAATTTTGGACTTGGTAAATCAGAAGTCAGGAGAGTCTGAGTGGTGTCCCATTTATCCTGTCCCAAGATCCTTTCCTGCTTGGTAGTCACCTCATAACAACTTCCACTAAGACATCAAATCAACTTGGGCCAATGCTAATTTTCTCAACATCCTTGTTTGGTCATCTCCCCTTAAGTAGCTGCTTCTGCCATTCAACATGCTCTCATCTTTGGAGTCTATTGTGCACTGCGGATAGTCCACAGCTCTGTTCTTCACTGGAAGATCCTGAGCAACGAGGTTAAGAACATGCATTCCTCTACTGATGTAATGAAACAGAAGTTATTTCCTGTTGCTGCTATGACCTCTGATGGCAAGAGAAGCAATCTCAGCTTTAGCAGATGAATATGCAAGGCATCCCCACTGGTTAATCCAGAAAGAAAAAATAATTGTATAGAAATTCATAACTTGAGAGTTCATTTACAAATTCCTGGAAAGAATGACTGGACATATTTCTTCAAAGGTCCTGTGCTCTGGCTGAGAATTCTTAACTGGGTGAAGCAGCAAGATGAAGTGACAAGTCACTGAACAGTAAGGACAGGAGAACAGAAGTAGCATTCAATCCCTTGGCATCTTCCAGAATGATGTCAGAGAAGGTCAAAACAGTAAAACTGTACACTACACATTCAGTGAATATAGGTAGTATGTCAGAGACCAGTAATGGAATTCCAAAACATACAATTTATGAGTCTGAGAACTAGCTCCATAATTAAAACACCCCTCCCCAAGCCCTGCAACACAGAGACAAAAGGAAACTCTACATCTTATTGAAATAAGACTTCATACAAACATAGATAAATATACTTAAATTTTTTTTTAACTATACTTGAATTCAAACAGATTGTTATAAAACAAAACACTACACACAGTTGTCTGTATAGCTCATAGAAAACATAAAAACCAGAATGCTGAGTAGATGCTGGTAGTAGAACCTGTAGGGACAAAACTTCCTTAACAAGAACTGCAGGCCACTAAGGCTTAATAAACATGGCAGACTTCTATTGCTAATGATTTCGTCAACCTTCGGACCCTAGAAATTCAGGGTTTCCTCCTTCTTCCTCTGCCTGGTTTGGTTTGTGTCTGGCTACGTGGCCGGACAGTAAGCTGTTTTTAAAGTCCACTAAGCAATCTGTGGCTTCTGAAATAGAAACAAAAGACTTGATGGGAGACTCATTTGAATCGAGATGTGTAAGGGAATTTTGCATCTCTCTGCTGTAGCCTGCTTCTTCGAGCCCTGGTGAAGACACCCTAGAGAGGAGAAAAAAACATCAGAATTCACGATACACCTACTAATAAGCAGTAAGTATGTGTCTCAGGGGTATTTACATATATACTAGCTCACATAATCTTTGGAATAATTCAATCAGATAAGTACTGTCATTTCCCTTTCACAGATGAGGACACTGGGTAAATCATACACCCAAAGCCACACAGTTGGGCAGTGAGGAAATGAGGATTCAGACCCAAATTCCCAAATTGTTTGACTTCTAAGTCAAAAGATAAGGGCTGGGTGGGGATAGACAGGCAAAAAAGAGTAAGACAGCTTTTTCTGTGCTTATATTAACACCAGGAATGAACGGAGGTAGTCACCCAATTCTTAGCCTAGACATATGAGGGTCACAGAGTTATATCAAGAATGGTCACACAGCTCCACAGCTTTCTACTTCAACTGTTTGAATACCACATTATACACAGAATACAGGACCAGGCCTGTTTCTAAAACTGCTGACAGCCACACTTCAATGCACACCCCAACTCACCTGAAGGCTCCTGTTTCTGAAAACTTTGTCTTTATCTCTGTATCTGTGATAGGAGAGAAAAAGTAATAATTTTTTAGTAGTGCTACAATCATAATACTTTTCACATGTGCTTCCTATGTTCTGGGCACTGTTCTTCATCAGGCTTATCCAGGTGGCTCAGATCTCCAATCCTCAGACCAATGGAATGTGAGCATTAGCATCCAATAGGCTTAGCTGCAGAAGTACAGCGGTGAACACTTTTGAATGAATAACCACTGAATAAACCTACTTCAAATCTGGACTTGAGGAACAATGAGTTGCCAAAGAATATATGCTACCTGCAAATCTATAATCTGCTGACCTAAAGGCAGCAGGCTATGGGGCTCAGAGAGGCAGCCTTTTTATAGTCAAAGGAAGACACAACAGATTTACTTGGTGGGAATGAACTATTAGAACTAGATGGCAAGCAAATCTCATCAGACCTAAGCAAAAGTTCCTCTTTCATCTACATCTAGTAAATTTTAACAAAAGCAACTATCAACAACAACAATAATAATAGCAGCTAACATTTATCAAGAGCCTATTTACACCAGGGAATATATATGGAGCTTTACTAGATATAATCCTTTCAATCTATGAAGTTGGTATTACTAACTCTATGCAATGCTACAGACTCTCAGGAGGACAGGCTGAGACACTAAGCTAAGGGTAATATGAATAATGCACAAAACATTAGGAGAAGACAGTAATGTCTGGTTTTCAATGTAAAAGGTATTTAGGGCTTGTGCCATTGCCCTATGATTTGGAAATGTTTTTTCCCCAGTTCAACAGGCAGTAAAAAGCTCAAGCTTTATAAAAGCTGAAACAAAACACACGACAAATAAGACAGAGTATTTAATCTTCCTTAGGGAGAGATGATCTAGATCAAGTCTCAAAGGCCAGCTGATTGGGTCAATGTGCACCCTCATAACTCTAGTAAAAGTGTTGGTAGTGGCTATGTTTACTGGAAGGCCTTAGGAGAAGCTCAGAAAACTGGTCCTGAGGGCCTCACCTGCAGTCTTGTACTCAGACTGTTCCAAGAGACAGAGGAGACGGCCTTCATTTTGGCCTTTATCCTGTGTCAGAGAAAAAGAGATGAAAAGGTTACACAGAGAGTCTAAAATATAACTTCCTTAGCCTAGATCACAGATATCTCCAGGAGAGAAGAGGTGTGGGGACACAGCTGACTGGAAGTCTTTTGCTTTCTAATAAAGGAGGGTACACAATTAAAAAAAAAAAAAAGAGGGGGGGGGCTTCCTGCTGGCTCAGGTGGTAAAGAATCTGCCTGTAATGCAGAATCCCTGGGTTCAAACTCTGGGTCAGGAAGATCCCCTGGAGAAAGAAATGGTAACCCACACCAGTATTCTTGCCTGGAGAATTTCATGGACAGAGCAGCCTGGCAGGCTACAGTCCATGCTGTCTCAAAGAGTCCAACATGACTGAGTGACTTAATCACTTTTACACAGTAAAAAAGCAAACATGGTTAATAGATACATCTTTATGCCAAGAATATATCCAGGAATGGATACCAGAGTCAAGGCAAATTATTCTCAGTTCAGTTTAGTTCAGTCACTCAGTTGTGTTCGATTCTTTGTGACCCCATGAACTGCAGCATGCCAGGCTTCCCTGTCCATCACCAACTCCTGGAACTTGCTCAAACTGATGTCCATTGAATTGGTGATGTCATCCAACCATCTCAACCTCTGTCAACCCCTTCTTCTTCCTTCAATCTTTCCCAGCATTAGGGTCTTTTCCAATGAGTCAGTTCTTCACATCAGGTAGCCAAAGTACTGGAATTTCAGCTTCTGCATCAGTCCTTCCAATGAATATTCAGGACTGATATCCTTTAAGATTGACTGGCTTGATCTCCTTGCAGTCAAGGGATTCTCAAGAGTCTTTTCCAACACCACAGTTGAAAAGCATCAATTCTTCAGCATTTAGCTTTCTTTATAGTCCAACTCTCACATTTATACATGACTACTGGAAAAACCACAGCTTTGACTAGATGGACCTTTGTCGGCAAAGTAACGTCTCTGCTTTTAATATGCTGTCTAAGTCGATCATGGCTTTTCTTCCAAGGAGACTGCTCTTTACAGCATCGGACTTTACTTGAAGCATCATCAGTAACATCCACAACTGAGCGTTGTTTTCGCTTTGGCTCCGTCTCTTCACTCTTTTTGGAGTTATTTCTCCACTCTTCTCCAGTAGCATATGGGGCACCTACTGACCTGGGGAGTGCATATTTCAGTGTCATATCTTTTTGCCTTTTCATACTATTCATGGAGTTCTCATGGCAAGAATACTGAAGTGGTTTGCCATTCTCCTCTTCAGTGGACCACATTTTCTCAGAACTCTCCACCATGACCCATCCGTCTTGGGTGGCCCTACATGGCATGGCTCATAGTTTCACTGAGTTAGACACGGCTGTTGACGACAGAATGAAACACCAACAAGGCCGAGTGGTTTGAATCTTTTTTTTTATTTTGCTGTTTTTTGCAGCTGCTTTATTTTATGTACTTTGCACAACAACCAGCAGGGCAAGTTGCCAAACACTTATGATTTAGTGACTATACAGTGCGCAGGCGCGGGGTGAGATAACTTTTACCTTATTTAATGCAGCTAAGACTTTGTTTTGGGGAACTTCCTTATCAACTTAGAATCTACTTATTGTCTCTGGGTCTGTTTCTTTTTGAAGAATCAGAGAAACATCTTTGTATGCAAGAAATGTTCTTTTCCCACGGGAACAAACAGGATTTTTGGCTGAACATCTTGTTTGCAAGAATGTTCAGCCCTGGTTGAGAGTCTTGTTTGCAAGCACTTTCCAACCTTCCTTATACCTTGTTTCTTACACACGGCTGTGGTCCATGTGATCAGTTTGATTAGTTTTCTGTGATTGTAGTTTATTCTATAGTAACCTTTGACCTATGATAGCTTTGGAGAGATTTAAAACAGAAAATAACAAGTTTCAAGTTAGCTTTTAGAGACAGTGTTGCCAGAGAAAAAACTAGCTCTGTGGTATAAACACATACCCATAAGCCTCAATTCCAAATTATAACCTCAAAATCACCCCATTCATACAGAGGTCCCTTTTTCCCTTCATGATATATTATGGCTTCTCCATCTTGGTGTGCAATGATTGCTATGTCAGTAAGTCTAGAATATGGAGCTGCTGCTTTAATTTCAAAGCCAAGACTTGCTCTTCCTGTTTTCTAATCATAAAGGCCAGAAAGCACATATTCCCAGTGACCAGGGCCAGATCCTACGACTTCCTAATAAGGCCAGGTACATGAGGTGTTCAGCAGAGTTGACTGTGATATGTTCCTGGCAGTGGGGATATTTCTAGAATATACTTTCTGGAAAGTCATTTGGCAATATGTTTCAAGAGATTTTAAAATGTTTAGATTCATTGCCCTAAGAGCTCCACTTCAGGAAATCTATTCTAAGGAAATAATACAAAGACTAATTAATCCTTTAAACATAACGTTATAATACAAAAGAACTGGAAACAATCTGAATGTCAATATGAGAATGGTTAATTGACTGTATGATACAAACATTAAGAATAATTTCAGAAACAGTTTAAAAATATACTTAGGAAGTTTGTTATGCTACAATGATAACTGTGTATGTACATATACAATTAATTAAAAATGCATAGGGAAAAAAGACTGGAAAAAAATAGGCCAAAATACTAAAAGATGTCATCTTTGAGTAACTAAATTATGGGTGATAATTCCCCCTGATTCTTCATACTTTTTTTTTAACTTCCTGTATTTTCTATATTAAGTGTATACTACTTGAGAATATATTACTTTTTAATTAAAATTTAAACAATTTTAAAAAGCACAAATCTAGTTTCAAGATAAACAGAAGAAAAGGAAAGAGGGAGGAACGGGACAAAGAAAGCCCTGAACAGAAATGTGAAGAACTAGGTAACCTTTCCTAAAGCACCCCATACACACCTTTAGGTTCCTCAGCCGCTGTGGACGCTTCCTCCCCCAAGCTGTGCATACTCTCTCGCTCTCTTCAGGCTCATCTCTTTGGTCACCTCTTGCAAGCTGGAGACAGGACTCTACATGACACTGGTACTCTCTGAGTGGAACAAGGGATTTACAGAGGTAACACTTCTCATCCCTAGCCAATCAGAAAAAAAATGGAGAAAAAGCAGTTAAAAAAAGAAAAAGATTTGCTTTTGCCTCTATGCTCCTAGATACATCTCAAATTGTGTTTTTACATCTTAAAGTTATGCTATGGAGGAGAAATGTCAACCAAAGCAGAATCGCTCAGCAGGATCATCCATAAAATGAACCCAATGCCAATCCAAAGGACTGAGTGATTAGTGGTTTACCCTGGCTGTTTCTTTGTATCCTGCTGTTGCAGCAGTAGGATGATAATGAAATAAGCTCTTCTAACTAACTCAAACAATGCTGATTGCTCTCCAGACATAAAATATTCTGTCAAACTCTTCTCAAATTAAGTGTAATAGTTTTTTCAAAGGGAAGTTAAAAATTTAGACAGAAAAGGGAACACCAAGAGCATTAAATCAAAAATGACATTTCTACCAGGGAGGGTGAACTTGTCTGATTAGTAAATCAAGTCTGTCTATATGCTGCCTTCCTCAATTCTACAGCTAGAAGTTACTAAAACCATGTGGTTCTGCCAGAGGCTTTTGTATAACTTCATATATACAGCTATTTTTACCTTTTTATAACGTAGACTTTGTGTAAACAGAGGAAATTATGTCCTCGAGGTAAAGTTTATTGGGTATCAGTGAAAATGGAATCACTGGAGACAAAGGAAGAAAATGAACATTCATGATGTATTTTCTCTGTGGTGAGAACTGGTGCATGGCCCTTTAAACACAATTTCTCAATTAATTCCTTGGCCGGGTTAGGAAGGTACTACTATTCCCAATGTCCTATAGCTAATAATTGTCAGAAGCCAGGTCTGTCTGACTCATAAGATCATCTTAGTTTTACAAAGCTAAAGAAAACCTTCCAAAACTTCTGGCTGTTGCTACTCAGTTACTACAGAAAGATTTAGACTGCCTTTAAGAAAAGTTTCTCTGAGAGGTCTTTAAAATAGGAGAAATAAGTCTCTCAAGTAATTAATCATCAGAGAGACTAAAAGTGAAACTCTGCTTTATGAGAAAACTTAGACTACTGTACCTTTCAAGGTTTATCCATTAACGTAAAAAGCATTATTAATACCCTACTTACATGAGAGATGCAGCACTGTAAAAGCAGCATAAGTTTTTGAGTCAGGTAGACTTTGCCAGTTCTGGCCACATGATCATAACCAGTTACCTACAATTTCTCTTCAGTTTCTATATCTATTTTTAAAAAGAAAAAAATACTACCATATCAACAATTGTGATAGTTATGAAGTAAATAAAGCACTCAGCACAGTGGCTGGCACATAATATTAAAAGCTCAACAAAGAGGTATCACTGTTATTGCTGTCTCACACACATTCTATTAGATGCTGGGGATATAAACATGAATGAAGGCAAGTATCTGACTTCAAATATTATAACTCACAGCCTAGCCAGGGAGACCGAAATGTCAAAAATCAAAGAAAAAAGATTAGTGCAACAATGTGATGAATACAGTCCTAGAAGAATATCTGCATGATGGTAGGATTCTAAAAAACGGAAGTGGATCAGCTCTGCTCAGTTGGGTTAAGGAAGGCAGCTATGAAATTTAGAGTCTAAGACAGGATCTGTGTTTCAAAGAAAAATGTTTCTAATTACTAACTGCTCTAATGTATTGTTGGTGATATCTTACTTTTAGGAGGTAGCACTTATACCTGACCTCCCTTGCCTCTGCCTCCACTGGTAACAAATGTGCGAACGCTGCAATCCACAACCCAAGGAAGTCTTCGATATTGCCCAACTTCTTGCAACTCAACTTCTGCACCATTACATTGCAAAATAGCTCACTACTTCCCCAAAGCACCAAACACCAAAATGCAAATTCAAAGAAAACAGAAAGCTCAGAGCAATGTGGAAGTGGAGTAGGTGGCAGGGTCTTTTCAGAGTAACAAAAGGGACACAAGAGGCCACCAATACTGACATAAACTGAGAATACTAAAAAGAAATTCAGGCGTTAAAGCAAGGTTTGATTGCCTAGTCAAAGAAACCCAGGGTAAGAGAGGAACTGGTCTCTCATTCAGTCTAAGCAATTGTATGTTAAGCAAGAGCTCTATAAACACAGTGCACCTACTTACTTGTCAATGTCTAGGGAAGTCTGAGCAGTTGTCACACTGTCACGTCTGTTCAAGGCCTCTCTTTGACTTCGAGTCAACACTTTCAACAACAAAAAAAGAAGAAAATCTGTTAGTTGGCAGTAGACTGTAAATATAAAATGTATTGGAAGTAGAAAAGTTTAAAATTCTGTTCCAAATGGGAGAGGTGACTAGGAAACCTCTGCCTACTATAGAGAATATTACTTGCATAATTGGACTGAAACTGCCAGCAGCAAGGTATTTCCATATTTGCAATGAGATCTATTTTTCCTCTATTTGCCATTAGATCTAAAGATCTATTCCACACCAAGAAAAGTTTCTGTGTACTATCTCAATTTGCAGAACTCAGGGGAAGGATTTATACTTTCCCAATGAAAATTCTGTCTGGTGTGATACATGCTCCAATATGATGCTTTTTGATACATAGCAATGACAGCTACATCTGAGTGCAAACATTAGGTCCAATCTTTATAAAACACTGGAAAGGGTTCCATTTACCAGTAAGAAAAGCAGAGCTCACAACAGTTGACATAATCAGTCTTTTCCACTACACTAGGACCACCTCCTCCTAATTCTAGTGATACAGACAGCTTTAGCCCAGGTAGCATACAAATTCTTTTCTCATACCAAAAGGTATGTTTACAAAAGCACATTCTCTTAAAGGGTTTTGGAAGTTAATTAACCAACTGTTTTTCAGTCTTCATTCCTTGCAGTTAACAAGAATTATGAACATCTCACTTCAAACCTTGCCTTTGTCTCTCTTGACACTTGAAATTCCCATGACAGAAGATTTAGAAAGGGTATCAGTTCACAAAATAATTTAGGTTGTGGAAGCATTTACCTAAACCAGAGGTTAGCAAATTTTTTCTATACAGGACCAGACAGTAAGTAGTTTAGGTTTGGAAGGCCACATGGTCTCTGTCACAACTACTCAACTGGGCATAAGCGTTCCTACAGTAGGAAGGCAGCCATAGACAACATTATAATGGGGTGTGGTATGTGTTAAGTAACAGCAGTCATGTCCGACTCTTTGCAACCCTATGGACTATAGGCTTCCCATCAGGCTTCTCTGTCCATGGGATTCTCCAGGCAAGAATACTGGAGTGGGTTGCCATGTCCTTCTCCAGTGGATCTTCCCAACTCAGGATAGAACCCAGGTCTCTGGCACTGCAGTCAGATTCTTCACCATCTTAAAACTTTATTTACAAAAACAGATGTCTGACTGTATTTGGCTCTGGCTGGTCATAGTTTACCTACCCTTCTAGTCCAACCTACCACTCATAAAAATGCCTCTGAAAGTATTCCTGACAACTGATTATACAGTCTCAACTTGACTATGTCCAATTACTGAGGAGAATTCACTTCCTCCTAGAGAAACCCATTCTACTGTTACACAACATTTCTAACTCAATCTGCATTTACGGGCTGTATGGATACATTTACCCCCCTTTTCCACAAGTCAGTTCTTTGAACACAGAACAAGCTGCATTACTTGTAACCTTCAAAACAGGTATTATATCTAGTCATTAAGCCAATCTGTAATAAGACTTGGAATACAGATCCTTTTGAGGGCCTAGGGTAGCTCTAATCCTTTTAATGATCCTCCAGAAACTGGTATTATTATTCTGTCCTATTTTAAAGGTACAAAAATAAACTCAAAGGAATTGACTTTGCCAAGCTATCACAACTAGGAAGAACAACCCAGGACACAGTCTAGATCTGTCTGATTCTTATACCCATGTTTTATCTTTCACATTAACCTCTACATATACCCCAGTCTGTTAAGTCTTCCATATGTGTGGCACCCCGAAACAGATCCAATATTCCAACAAGCAATCTGACCAGTAAAGAGAACACAAGAACCACAAGCTACCTTATCCAGACTAATTCAGGCTGTAACTAATCCTGATATTCTACTGACTTAAACTGAACTTAAAGGCAATTAAGATATATCCCTCCTCCTCCCAAATCATCTTCAAAATGCTATCAAGAAGGTCTCCTAATTCTATATTTGGGTAACTAAACTGTTGGGTATTTTCCCCCTTCAACAGGGCTTTATATCCCTGTTCTTTTCAGTTGCATATTGCAGTCTGTAGAGATCATCTGAAGTCTTGATTCTGCCATCCGATACTATACTAGCTCTCTGTTTCAACTCTGGTTCATCTGCATATATGACAAGCATGCTTTCTACATCTTCATCCAAGTCACTGGGGAAAACGGTTGTAAATGATTAGGCTAAGGACACAGAAAACTGTGCCATGTTACCAGAGGAGCCTATCTTCTCCTAGTCCAAATTTCCTTTAAATACTTAATCAAGCAAATATTTATTGAGACTCTTTAGTGTGTGAGTAATTTGGAGAGATAACAGGAAATTTTGAGGCACGGTCCTTTCTCTTAAGGAGCACACAATTTACTAAGGAGACAGCACATACACTAAAATCACTGTAATACAATGTTAAAGAGATATGTATAATAAAACATGATCATATACAGAAGCAACTATAATGTCTTGTCTCTGCGGAGGATGTCCGGGACACCAGGGGACTAGAACAGGCAGCAGGCATATTTTTCACTATATATTTTTCTATACCACTGAATTTAAAATTTTAAAAAGTATGCATTTACCTGAAAAGAATGAAAACTCTAATTCAAAATATATGTATCCCTATGGTCACTGAAGCATTATTTACAAAAGCCAAGATATGGAAGCAACGTAAGTGTAACAGATGAATGGATAGAGAAGAGGTGTATGTGTGTCAATGGAATATTATTCAGACATTTAAAAAAAAAAAGCCCTTGCCATTTGCAACAACACGGATGGACCTAGAGGCTATTATGCTAAGTGACGTAAGTCAGACAGAGAAAGACAAGCACTACATGATTTCACCTATATGTAGAATCTAAAAATAAAACAAATACAACAAAACAGAAACTGAGTCACAAAACAAAGAACAAATAAGGAGTTGCCAGAGGTGGGCAGCAGGGGGCAGGGGGCATGGATGGGAATTAGGTGAGGGAGATTAAGAAGTACAAACTTCCAATTAGAAAATTTAAAAAAAATTTTTTTTTAAGTTTCTCCCTTTTCTCTTCAAAGGGAGAAAAAGAGACCAGCTTATAGTGAGGACTTAGGCACAAATTAGACTAGATGATCTAAGTTCCCTCCAACTAAGAGACTTTATAAGTAAAAATAAAGTACTGCAGGAGAAAAACATCCTGGACATAGTTGTATAACCACCTACAAAACCCACCTCCTATTCTATCAGCTAACACATTTCTCCAACTTATGTACAAGGACTCTGAGAGATTTTATCAAGTGCCTTGCTGAAATCAATTCTTAAAAGATTGGCATTTCAGACAACATAAACCTTTGTTTGCCACCTCCTCTCTATTTGTCCCCCATCTTGACTATCAAGTATTTTTCCAAAAGAAATACTTAGAAACCACTCCACAAACAGGGCTGGGAAAAAAACTGTTTACAGAACTTTATATTAATATGAAGGTGAAGGTGTTAAGTCACTCAGTCGTGTCCGACTCTGCAAACCCATGGACTGTAACCCGCCAGGCTCCTCTGCCCATGGAATTCTCCAGGAAAGAACACTGGAGTGGGTTGCAATTCCCTTCTCCAGGGGATTTTCCCAAGGCAGGGACTGAACTCAGGTTTCCTGTGTTGCAGGCATATTCTTTACTTCATGAGCCACCAGGGAAGCTCTCTGTATATTAATTCATACCTCTGTAAATAGCATGTTTCTGTTATTTGTCAGTCATTTTTCTATGTCACAAGAACTTCAGAATCCAGAGATTCCAGATTTTGATTTGATCTCTTTACCATCCCCAACACAGTTTAGCAAAGATTAGATGTTAATAAATATTTGTCAATTTAAGTCATAGCAAGGGATTCATGGGGTAAAGGACTCTTATTTTATGAGAACATTTTCTGTACCAGGGACTTAATAAACATAATTGTTAATCTTTACAACAGTCCTGCAAGGCACATATCACTATTTGTATTTTATATATGATGAAATAAACTGACCAAGATCACAAAGCCAAAACAACAAAAATGAAACATGGCACCAAGAATAAAATATGAGTCTGACTTTAAAGAAATATATGTTCTTCTCTAAGAGCAGGCTGCCTCTCCTGGGAAATAAGACGGCAAAGGATGGGAAGACAAAAATGATAAATGGGCAAGTGGAAAAGAGATTTGGCAGATGGCTGAGAGTTATATGCTAATTCCATATTAAATGTTATGATCAGAGAAGACTTGGACTGGGGCCTTGCAGCTACATTTTTCCTTTGAAAACTACCACCCTTACAAAGGAGCAGAAAGGTGGTAAGTTGCTCTAAAAGAGTCTCCTACTCTGGTTTATGAGTGCTGAGAGAGCCATTTCAACTAGCTGCAGGATGAGAATTCAATATGAAACTTAAATCCAAAAACTCAGTTGCTGGTGACAACAGCCAAAGATTTTAAATGGAACAATGGAGTCTGAGGACAACTCCAGAAGAACAACTACCTAGGAAAGGTAAGCAAAACAGAAAGGAGGAAAATCATTGAGAGCTGAGAGAGCCACCCATAAACCTACAACCATTAACTTAGGTCTTTATAAACCACTGGATGGAAAACACCCTAGGAATCTGTACTTGGGACTTGACTTGGCACTGTCAAGATATAAAGAAGCAGTGACACACAATGGAATAATGTGCATCAACTTTATAGTTGGATTACAAATCCATCCCCAAGTTGGGACTCTCTACTAGTTGTGTTGCCTTCCATAAGTTACCTAAGCTCTCCGAGTATCAGCTGACTTACCCACAAAATGACATGATAATCAGCATCTATCCCCTTGACTTACCCACAAAATGACATGATAATAAGCATCTATCCCCTTGGGTTTTGGTAAGGCTCACATCAAATAATCCAAATAAGTTTAAGAGTGTTTGTGCACAGAAAGCACTCAGGGTAACACTCAGTCCAGTTCAGTCACTCAGTCGTGTCCAACTCTTTGCGACCCCATGAACTGCAGCACACCAGGCCTCCCTGTCCATCACCAACTCCCAGAGTTCACTCAAACTCATGTCCATCAAGTCGGTGATGCCATCCAGCCATCTCATCCTCTGTCGTCCGCTTCTCCTGCCCCCCAATCCCTCCCAGCATCAGAGTCTTTTCCAATGAGTCAACTCTTCGCATGAGGTGGCCAAAGTACTGGAGTTTCAGCTTTAGTATCATTCCTTCCAAAGAAATCTCAGGGCTGATCTCCTTCAGAATGGATTGGTTGGATCTCCTTGCAGTCCAAGGGACTCTCAGGAGTCTTCTCCAACACCACAGTTCAAAAGCATCAATTCTTTGGTGCTCAGCTTTCTTCACAGTCCAACTCTCACATCCATACATGACTACTGGAAAATCCACAGCCTTGACTAGATGGACCTTGGTTGGCAAAGTAATGTCTCTGCTTTTGAATGTGCCATCTGGGTTGGTCATAACTTTCCTTCCAAGGAGTAAGTGTCTTTTAATTTCATGGCTTGCAGTCACCATCTGCAGTGATTTTGGAGCTCCCCAAAATGAAGTCTGACACTGTTTCCACTGGTTCCCCATCTATTTCCCATAAAGTGATGGGACCAGATGCCATGATCTTTGTTTTCTGAATGTTGATTAAGCCAACTTTTGCACTCTCCTCTTTCACTTTCATCAAGAGGCTTTTTAGTTCCTCTTCACTTTCTGCCATAAGGGTGGTGACATCTGCATATCTGAGGTTATTGATATTTCTCCCAGCAATCTTGATTCCAGCTTGTGCTTCTTCCAGCCCAGTGTTTCTCATGATGTACTCTGCATATAGTTGTCTGAAGGTGAAGGTGAAGTTGCTCAGTTGTGTCCGACTCTGCAACCCCACGGACTGTAGCCTACCAGGCTCTTCCATCCGTGGGATTTTCCAGGCAAGAGTACTGGAGTGGGTTGCCATTTCCTTCTCCAGAGGATCTTCCCGACCCAGGGATCAAACCCAGGTCTTCCACACTGTAGGCAGACGCTTTACCGTTAGTTGTTTATTACTATGTAATTCTTGTTATTGCTGCTGCTGCTAAGTCGCTTCAGTCGTGTCTGACTCCGTGCGACCCCATAGACGGCAGCCCACCAGGCTCCTCTATCCCTGGGATTCTCCAGGCAAGAATACTGGAGCAGGCTGCCATTTCCTTCTCCAATTCTTGCTATTAGTCTTCTGTATTTATTTCTTAGTTGTATCCAAAGATGTAAGCCCATCTTTAAATCAACACCTACCAGCCTATTGGATTAGGTTTTACTCTTAAATGTTTCCCATTCTAATTTGTACAAATAAAATGAAATAACCAAAGCATCACAGAACAATTACCAATACTATGTAAGCATCAGCACATTTATTTTCAAAATCCAAAGCAGATAAGCAATCAAAAATAAAAACAAAGACCTTGAACTACTGGAAACAGTGAAGACAATGGCTCCTTGAGTTAAACATATATATGTACAAAGAAGAGAGATTTGGCAGAATGACAGAAGTTAGTCTCAGTTTGTCTCCCTCAGCTTCAAAACCACATCAGCAGAAAATAATGTGAGGCCACAGAATTGTTTATGTTCCTGTTAAGGCTGACTGTCCTCCAACTTAGCACTTTCTTAGTGAAATGTTAGAGGAAAAAGGAAAGGCCTGTTCCACCTGCATGTTGCCTGCCTCACTGCTGGCAGCCTTTCCTAAGAGACTAATCCCAACACAAAGGCTATCAAAAGAACTGACCATTATCTACCATTTTGAGACATGTGGCCATTTAAATTTAAATCTCAATTAGAATTAAACGTAATTTAAAATTTAGCTAAGCAATTACATGAGTTAAATTTCAAGTGTTCAATAACCACATGCGACTTGTGGCTATCATGTTTGGTCCTACTGTTACAGAACATTTCTATCACTACAGACAGTTCTACTGGCTAGCATTTCTCCTTTAAGAGATAACCAGGATTAACCCTTTATTGCCTTAAACTTGCTTACCCTGGACACCCCGAGAAATTCAAGCTTCCCGTGGCTTCTCCATCACTTGGATTCTCATTCCCACAGGACTCTAATCTGTCATCTGGGCACACTTTTCAAATATGACTCAGTCTCCTGCTACTGCTCTCATAACTGCCCTCTGGAATTTGGGTCTCTAATCAAAAAAAAAAAATCCTTGACGCTCTTAACCTTCTCTGTGAAAGTATTCTTCATCTTCTTGCTGTAACTAAAAGATAGCTATCCTCTGAAGGTATTGTTTCTCCCTGTACCCTTTCAAGTACTGGCTGTTCTTCCTTACAACTCAGTACCACTGACCGGAGGTGGACTAAATACACTCTTACTCCTCACTGTTGCTTCCAGACTACTGGAAAAACAACTTTTGAAGCACAAACCATTCTGCTGCCCTTGCTACTCCACCTTGAAGAAGTCATCTACTATCCCCCTCATCCCCACCCCACCCACTTTCCTGGCCATTCACTGAACATTTTAACAGATGACTTACTTTGTTTTTGTCCCTCTTGCCATCACTCTTGATGATTTTCAGTTCAGTTCAGTCGCTCAATCATGTCCGACTCTTTGCGACTCCATGAATTGCAGCACGCCAGGCCTCCCTGTCCATCATCAACTCCCAGAGTTCACTCAGATTCACATTCATCGAGTCAGTGATGCCATCCAGCCATCTCATTCTCTGTCGTCCCCCTTCTCCTCCTGCCCCCAATCTCTCCCAGCATCAGAGTCTTTTCCAAAGAGTCAACTCTTCGCATGAGGTGGCCAAAGTACTGGAGTTTCAGCTTTAGCATCATTCCTTCCAAAGAAATCCCAGGGCTCATCTCCTTCATATCCTTGCAGTCCAAGGGACTCTCAAAAGTCATCTCCAGCACCACAGTTCACAAGCATCAATTCTTCGGCGCTCAGCCTTCTTCACAGTCCAACTCTTACATCCATATATGACTACTGGAAAAACCATAGCCTTGACTAGACGGACCTTAGTCGGCAAAGTAATGTCTCTGCTCTTGAACATGCTATCTAGGTTGGTCATAACTTTTCTTCTAAGGAGTAAGCATTTTTAATTTCATGGCTGTACTCACCATCTGCAGTGATTTTGGAGCCCAGAAAAATAAAGTCTGACACTGTTTCCACTGTTTCCCCATCTATTTCCCATGAAGTGATGGGACCGGATGCCATGATCTTCGTTTTCTGAATGTTGAGCTGTAAGCCAACTTTTTCACTCTCTCTTTCACTTTCATCAAGAGGCTTTTTAGTTCCTCTTCACTTTCTGCCATAAGGGTGGTGCTATCTGCATATCTGAGGTTATTGATATTTCTTGATTCCAGCTTGTGTTTCTTCCAGTCCAGCATTTCTCATGATGTACTCTGCATATAAGTTAAATAAGCACAGTGAAAATTTACAGCCTTGACGTACTCCTTTTCCTATTTGGAACCAGTCTGTTGTTCCATGTCCGGTTCTAACTGTTGCTTCCTGACCTGCATACAGATTTCTCAAGAGGCAGGTCAGGTGGTCTGGTATTCCCATCTCTTTCAGAATTTTCCACAGTGTATTGTGATCCACACAGTCAACGGCTTTGGCATAGTCAATAAACCAGAAATAGATGTTTTTCTGGAACTCTCTTGCTTTTTCCATGATCCAGCAGATGTTGGCAATTTGATCTCTGGTTCCTCTGTCTTTTCTAAAACCAGCTTGAACATTAGGAAGTTCATGGTTCACGTATTGCTTGATGATTTTAATGCCTATATATTAGCTGAAGAATATGCAAGTTGCAGTTTTTTGTAGTTCAACCTTTGGTTAGCCATGGTTCAATTCAGTATCTGTCCTCTCACTTCCTTGGCCTTTTGCTATCAGCTCCCATGGATGAGATCTTAGCTTTGCTCAAGTGGGACTGTGAGAGAGAAGCAAGCGTAATGCCTTCAAGCATCCATTGCATGTAATGCATTAACCACTGTCCTCTGCATTTAGAATAGTACCAACCAATTATGTATCATCCTTGGGACAAGTAAGGAAAACATTCCATTCATTTTCTGTATTCTGTGGTTCCAGTGAGGAACTCTGATTGAGCCTGTCAATAATAATCACGCCACTTTCAAGACCACCACCACCTATCTTTTCCAGCTCACTCCTTCTAATATTCTAATTCTAATCATCCTTCAGCCCCACTAGAACATCTAGTTCCAGGCTATCACCTTTTCATTGTCCATCATCCTGTCACATCCTCACTTTTCTTCTTACCTAACTTAGATCTCATGGTGATCATACCAACTATTCCTCTGAATATTTTCTCAACTTATTTCTACTGTTCAGTTCAGTCGCTCAGTCGTGTCCGACTCTTCACGACTCCATGAATCGCAGCATGCCAGGCCTCCCTGTCCATCATCAACTCCCAGAGTTCACTCAGATTCACGTCCATCGAGTCAGTGATGCCATCCAGCCATCTCATCCTCTGTCGTCCCCTTCTCCTCCTGCCCCCAATCCCTCCCAGCATCAGAGTCTTTTCCAATGACTCAACTCTTCGCATGAGGTGGCCAAAGTACTGGAGTTTCAGCTTTAGCATCATTCCTTCCAAAGAAATCCCAGGGCTGATCTCCTTCAGAATGGACTGGATGGATCTTCCTGCAGTCCAAGGGACCCTCAAGAGTCTTCTCCAACACCACAGTTCAAAAGCATCAATTCTTTGGCGCTCAGCCTTCTTCACAGTCCAACTCTCACATCCATACATGACTACTGGAAAAACCATAGCCTTGACTAGACGGACCTTAGTCGGCAAAGTAATGTCTCTACTTTTGAATATGCTATCTAGGTCGGTAACTTTTCTTCCAAGGAGTAAGCATCTTTTAATTTCTACTGTACTGCCTCGCAAAACCCAATTCTGCTTAATTCTAATTCACCACCTATTATGTGTCACTACCTAAGCAGCTCAACTGTGCTGACTATGCTCATGTTATATTTAAGACCCAAAACCTCAAGCAGCACCTCAGTGTGGCGTAGCAATCCTAGTATGTGTCCATACTCCATATTCTACTGTCAGAAATTATTTCACAACTTCTATGCTGTCCTCAAACTTTCAATATTCATCCTGACTCTGCTGTCACTATTCTGTTTCAATGTTGTTGTCACTGTTGTTCAATAGATATGTTATGTCCAACTCTTTGCAACCCCATGGACTACAGTATGCCAGGGTTCCCTGTCCTTCACTATCTCCCAGAGTTTGCTCAACTTCATGTCCATTGAGTAGCTGATGCTAACCATCTCATCATCTGCTACCCTCTTCTCCTTTTGCCTTCAATCTTTCCCAGCATCAGGGTCTTTTCCAGTGAGTTGGTTCTTCACATCAGGTGGCCAAAGTATCAGAGTTTCAGCTTCAGCATCAGCCCTTCCAATGAATATTCAGAATTGATTTCCTTTAAGACTGACTGGTTGGATCTCCTTGCAGTCTAAGAGACTCTCAAGAGTCTTCTCCAGCAATTACATACATATGAAACAATTATATTTGTTTCAACATAACACCTTTATTGGGATAAAACTACATAGTATATTCTGAGTATATTCACAGAGTTGTATAATTATCATCACTACCTATTTTAACATTTTCATTAACTAAAAAAGAAACTAGTTCCCATTAGCAGCCATTCTCCTTTTCCCCAAACTCCCAGCCCTAGGCAACCACTAATTTGCTTTCTGTCTCTATGGATTTGCCTGTTCTGGGCATGTCTGATAAATGGAATCATACAATATGTGGGCTTTTGTGACTGACTTCTTTCACTTAACATATGTTTTCAAGGTTTATCCATATTGTGTCATATGATAGTACTTCATTCCTTTTTCCCACAGCAGTTGAACCATTTTATATTCCCAACAGTGTACTGGAGTTCCAATTTCTCCATATTTTTACCAACATTTGCTATTTTCATTTTTTTAAAATAGCCATTCTAGTGAGGATGAAGTGGTATCTCATGGTTTTGACTCACACTTTTCAAGTGTTTGCTAGGCATTTGTATATATTCTTAGGAGAAAATGTCTTCTGTTTTAATTGAGTTTTTTTTTTTTTGATGTTGAGTGGTAAGAATTCTGTATATATTCTGAAATCTAGACTCTTTATCAGATATATGATTCACAAATATTTTCTCCCATTCTTTAAATTTCCTTTTCACTTTCTTGATAGTGTTCTTTGATACAAAATAGTTTAAATTGTGATAATTTAATCTATTTTTTCTTTTGTTGCTTGTGCTTTTGTGTATCTAAAAATCCACTGCCAAAATCTAAGATCATGAAATTTACCCTTAAGAGAGTTTTATAATTTCAGCCCTTACATTTAGGTCTTCAATCCATATTTTGTAGATGGTGTGAGGCAAGGGTTCAACTTCTTTTTCACATGCAGATATTAAGTTGTCCCAGTGCCATTTCTTTTTTAATTTTTAATTTTGTATTGAAGTATAGCTGATTAACAATGTTGTGACAGTTTTGGGTGGACACCAAAGGGATTCAGTCATACAGGTCTTTGTTGGTTATCCATTTTAAATATAGCAATGTGTACCCATCTATCCCAAACTCCTTAACTATCCCAGATAGTTGGTGAGTCTATCTTGTATATAAGTTATTTGTATCATGTCTTTTAGACTCTACATATATAAGATGTCATATGATGTTTCCATTTCCTTGTCTGAGTTCATTCAGAATAACAATCTTTAGGTCTATCCATCTTGCTGCAAATGACATTGTTTCTTTTGATGGCTGAGTAATATTCCATTGTATCTATGTACTACATCTTCTTTATTCAAATACTCCTCTGTCAATGATCATTTAGCTTGTTTCCATGTCCTGGCTTACAGAACAGTGTTGCAAGGAACACTGCAGAGTGCATGTATCCTTTCAGACCATGCTTTTCTCCAAATATAGACCTACAAGTGGGACTGCAGGGTCATATGGTAGCTCTATTTTCAGTTTTTTAAGGAATCTCCATATTGTTCTCCATAATGGCTATATCAATTTGCTTTCCTACCAACAGTGCAGGGGGACAGGATAGTTAGGGAGTTTGGGATGGATGGGTACACACTGCTTTATTTAAAATGGATAACCAGCAAGAACCTACTGTATAGTATAGGTAACTGCTCAATGTCATGTAGCAGCCTGGATAGGAGGGGAATTTGGGGGAGAATGGATACATATGTATATGTATGACTGAATCCCTTTGGTGTACACCTGAAACTGTCACTTCTCTCTACACCCTCTCCAGCATTTGTTTGTGGAATTTTTGATGATAGTCATTTGATACCACCATCATATAAGGTGGTATCTCATTGTAGTTTACCTTCCCTGGTAAAGCATCTGTCTACAATGCGGGAGACCTGCGTTCAATCCTGGGTTGGGAAGATCCTCTGGAGAAGGAAATGGCAACCCCCTCCAGTATTCTTGCCTGATAATTCCATGGACAGAGGAGCCTGGTAGGCTACAGTCCATGGGGTTACAAAGAGTCGGACACGACTGAATGACGTCACTTCACTTCAGTAACTAGTGATGCTAAATATCTTTTCATGTGTCTCTTGGCCATCCTGGTCTTCTTTGGAAAAATGTCTATTTAGGTCTTCTGCCAATTTTTTGATTGGGTTGTTTGTTTTGATGATGTTCAGCTTACGAATTGTGTGTAGACTTGAGACTAACCCCTTGTCAGTCACATCATTTGCAAATATTTTCTCTCAGTCTGTGAGTTGGCTTTTTGTTTTATCATTTCCTTGCTGCACAAAAGCTTTTGAGTTTAAGGAGATCCCGTTTGTTTATTTTTATTTCCACTATTCTGGGAGATGCTGCTGTGATGTATATCAGACAGTGTTTTGCCTATGTTTTCCTCTAGGACTTTTATAGTGTCCAGTTTCACATTTACGTCTCTAATTCATTTGAGCTTACATTCACTTGAGCTTAATTTATTTTGTGTATGGCAGCACCATTTCTTGAAAAGACTTTTTCGCCCATTGAATTGGCTAAGTAGCCAAAACCTAAGTCAAAGCTGCCTTCATTCATCCTGACCCTCAGTCACAAAGTTTGACTGATTTCTCTCACCAAGAGATTCTCAAATCTGTCTGTTCCCATGACACTGCTTCATTACTTGTCTTATCTCTAATCTCAATTCCTCTAGTCTGTCTTCCAGAAATACTATTCCAAGAATAATTTAGGCCCAGGATTGCCAGTTGGCAGTACCCAGGAAGCCCTTCCCTAACCCAAAAATGCCACAATCTCCACGCTTGAACAGAACTCTATGAGCATGCATCACAGCATTTTCCACACAACATTCTAATTATTGCTTTACCTATTTATTTCCCCTGTCAACTCTCAATCACTTCAGTATTCCATATTCTTGGTATAAAATTGACATGATATAAATGTATATTTAATGAATCAATTAGTTTCTTATTCTCAAGTTCAGTGGAATCTTTTCTTGGCTTTAAAAACAACAGAATATTTCTGTAACTTAGATGAAAATGTCTCTAGAGTTTGATGTGAAATACTCTTGAAATAAAAAGACCCTATCTGCCTCATTCCATTCAATAAGCAAATTCATATCCTCTCAGGTACTAGGCTTAATAATCCTATTCTACTAGTGATAGTTCCTAACTAAAAATCCTAATGACTATGTTGATACTTTCTAAATAAAGCAACACTAAAAAAAAAAAAAAAAGACAGGCATCACTGGGTACAAGGAACAAATGAACAAATAAAGGCTCAGAGGCTTTAATTTGGCAAATACCTGGATACGATTCCAAGTCTGTTAAGAGTCCAAAGCCAGCACCACAATACCAAACTGCCCTCTTTGTTGTGGGAGAAGGCACATAGGCATTCTGTCCCTACTCAAGTTGTAGCAATTTTCATTTAAGTTTAAGAGATAAGCTTGCCTTTCTAAAAAAAAGTACCCTTGAATGTTGAGCAAATGACCTTAATCTTCAGTGCTGCTGTAGTTGACCACTGCATGGTTCCTTCCAACGTTTTTCCATATAAGACAAAAATACTCATATAAAAATATGCTTGGCAGTGTCCCCACCACCCTGAGAGTTAAAAGAAAGAATTAATTCTCAGAAGAGAATTAATTCTGTGTCTTAAACCACACAATTCCTACTTAGGATATAGAAATAAAGGATCTACACCATTATATTTTTATGAATAAAATTCTTCAATCTATGAGGTATTAAATAATTTGGAGGTCTTAGAAAAGCAATCACTTGTGTAGTCCCTACTAGTAATTGTGTATATTTATAGGACAATCTTTTTCTTTAATAGTTGGCATTTTTATTTAAGCAATTTGACAATATGTAAAGATTCTGCCTGCAATACAGGAGACCTACGTTTAATCCCTGGGTCAGGAAGATACCCTGAGAAAAGAATGGCTACCCACTCCAGTATTCATGCCTGGAGAATTCCATGGACAAAGAAACCTGGCGTACTACAGTCCATAGGGTCGCAAAGAATCAGACATGACTGAGCCACTAACACTTTAACTTTCATAAGGAATTTAAACAGAATTCACATGTTCTGATCCATGAATTAAAATGTGGGAATCTACTCTGAGGAAATCACTTGAATTTAGACAAAATCATAAGACAAAGACATTCTAACAAAGCATTTTTATAACAATGAAAAATTTAAACAACCCAGTGTTCAAATACAGAATGAAATACTATGCAGAAATTTTAAAATAAAGACTGAAAGGAAATAAGCCAAAATATTAACTGTAATTGCAGCAAGGAGATTAGGGGATGATTAGTTTTGGATGATTATCCTTCTATGTTGCCAGTTTTTTAATATGAGCATATATTCCTTTTATAATTAAAAATTATTTAAATATTGAGAGATACCCTTAATGAAATAATGGATCTGGGCAATGATCATCAATGACTCTTAGTTGAATACGCTTTCAAATGGATGGATTAGGCTGATCCCATGAATCAAACTTAATATTATAAAAGAAAGATAGCCAGACAGTATGTATCTGTTATAATGATACAATGACATAATACACCACCTATGAAATACTCTTAAAAAAAAAAAAAGAAATCTAGGGACTTTCCTGGTGGTCCAGTGGTTAAGAATCCACCTTGCAATGCAGGGGACACCTGTTGGATCCTTGGTCGAGGAACTAAGATTTGACATGTCTTGGAGCAAGTAAGCCCCAGGCCCAACTACTGGGCCTAAGCACCACAACTAGAGAGTCTCAGAATTGCAATGAACGATCCCACATGATGCAATGTGCTGCAACTACTGTAGCCCATGTGCTTAGAGCCTGTGCTTCACAACAAGAGAAGCCACTAACACTGCAAAAGAATGAAGCCCCTGCTCACAGCCAACTAGAGAAAGTCTGCACACAGCAATGAAGAGTGAGGGCGACAACAACAAAAATTTTTTAAAATCTAAATGGAATCTGATCAAGTCTCAAATCAAAATAGAAGCTTCCAGAAAATATAGTTCAGAACAGAACACCATGTTAAAGATGATAATAAGCATACAATCAGCAAAGTGTAGCAGGGAAATTCTGAAAGACAAAAAGCCAATCTCTTTAACAAACTATAAAGAAAACAAAGAGAAGAGGATACAGACACTAAAAGAAAATTGAAAGACACTGGGACTTCTCCAGTGATTCAGCAGCTAGGACTCAGTGCTCCCAATGCAAGGCCCAGGTTGATCCCTGGTCAGGAATCCTACATGGTGCAGCTAAAGATCCCACATGCCATAACTAAGACCTAGCACAGCCAAATGAATTAATAATAATAAAAAGGAAAGAAAGACACTTGCAAGACATCAACCAAATGTAATACATGAACCTTGTTTGGACCCTGATTTGAACAAACCATTAAAAAAAATTATGATAAGACTGAGGAAAGGGAGATGTTGACTGGTATGAAAATGGTACTGGGGCTGTATTTTTTTTTAAATAGTCTTTATCTTTTAGTATTACAATATTTATAGATAATTTGTCTGAAAATTGCTTCAAAAATCTAGTGGGAGGTGGATGGGAGGAATGTTATATATAAAAAAGACTGGTCATATGTTGATAACTGTTGAAGCTAGAAAATGGGTTCATATATACTGGGGATTCAGTATATATGGGATTCATTATACTGCTAAACAATAAAAATTTTAAAATGGTCTCAAAATAAACCTGCTGTTCAAAGCTAATTACGGGCATACATTGGAGATATTACGGGTTCAGTTCCAGACAAGTGCAAAGCAGCAAATATTGCAATAAAGCAAGTTGCACATATTTTCTGATTTCCCATTGCATATGAAAATTATATCTATACTATACTATAATCTTATTTTTTAAAAGTAATTTTATTTTTGGCTGTGCTGGGTCTTGGTTATTGTGCAGGCTTTTCTCTAGTTACAGAGTTTGATCAGGGATCGAACCCATGTCTCCTGCATTGGCAGGTGAATTCTTTACCACTGAGCCACCAACGAAGCACCTTCTTTTTTAAGTTTTATTGGAATATAGTTGATTTACAATGTTGTGTTAGTTTCAGGTGTTGAGCAAAGTGAATCATATATATATATATATATATCTCCATTCTTTTTAGATTCTTTTCCCATATACGCCATTACAGAGTACTGAGTAGAGTTCCCTGTGCTATACAGTAGGTTCTTATACTGTAGCATTTTAAGCATATAATAGCATCATGTCTTAAAAAAAATAATGTACATACCTCAATTAAAAATACTTTATTGCCAGGTATATATGTATACATATGGCTGATTCACTTCACTGTACAACAGAAACTGACACAGTAGTGTAAAGCAACTATACTATTAAAAAAAAAAAAAACTTTATTGCTGAAAAGTGCTAACCATCTTCTGAGCCTTCAGTGAGTTACAGTAGTAACATTAAATATCACTGATCACAGATCACCATAACAAACAGAAGAATGAAAAATTTGAAATATTGTAAGAACTACCAAAATGTGACAGAGAGACATGAAGTGAGCAAAAAGCTGTTGGAGAAATGGTGCTGACAGTCTTGCTTGACAAAGGACTACCACAAATATTTAATTTTTAAACACACACACACTGAAAGACAGTGCAATAAAACAAAGTATGCCTGTAAATAAAAACAAAAAAGGAAAAGATACACATCAAACTTAACAATGGCTTTGGTCAATTCAGTTCAGTTGCTCAGTTATGTCCGACTCTTTGCAACCCCATAGACTGCAGCACACCAGGCTACCCTGTCCATCATCAGGTCCCAGAGCTTGCTCAGACTCATGTCCATCGAGTCGGTGATGCCACCCAACCATCTCCAACCATCTCATCCTCTGTTATCTTGGACTGGACCAAATCATAGATGAGATTTTTCTGAGTAAAATTTTCCAGTGTTATAAACCAACATCACTTCAATTAAAAAAATTTTTTTCCACTTATATCTTCTATAATGAAGATGTACTGCTTAAAAAAAATTGTTAGGAGGCAAAATAGCATAATGACTAAGAGTAGAACTCCTGGATAAATGGCAAATTCCACTGCTGACATAGGAAAAGTCAAAGCAACATCATAACTTCTTTTTAGTAGAAAGTAAAACTGATGGGCACATGACAAAAGGTTATACGAGGCACCTGAAAGGACTTTCACTGGTCAAATCTGGAACAATTTGAAAAGCTGCTAGAAAGAATTAATTATGACACATTAAATTTTTAAAAATGAATTCATATCATATTTTTAAAAATTAATGGGGCTTCTCTACTGGCTCAGTTGGCAAAGAATCTTCCTGCAATGCAAGAGGCCCGGATTTGATTCCTAGGTCAGGAAGATCCCCTGGAGAACAGGATGGCAATCCACTTCAGAATTCTTGCCTTGTCCATTCTTCCATGCACAGAGGAGCCTGGGAGGCTACAGTTCATAGAGTCAGAGTCGGACACAACTGAGTGACTAATACTTTCACTTTCAACAGGAAAGGGGAAAGTTTCTCTTACAGAAGAATGACAGGAATACAAAAAAAAAAAAAATCACCATTTACTATTACAGTAGCAATTAATTTAAGCAAGATTCACCACTGGATGCTAAATCCATGGGTTAATGTCTGTTTGGGAATAGGCTATTTATACAGCCTCAGAGTATATTATCCCACAGATGACATACTGATTACAAAATAGAAAGGTACCTTTGCGGAAGGAGATCTGGCAGACACTACCTTAGAGAGAGGATCAAACTTAACCCCAATAACAAAACTGATATCATTTGCTCCCTGATGTAATATGTTATGGATTGAATATCTGTGTTCCCTCAGTACTCATATACTGAAATCCTAATGCCCACTGTGATGGTATTAGAATATGGGACCTTCGAGTAGTGATTAGGTTGAGAGGGTGAGCCTGTGTGACTAGAATTAGTGCTACTATAAGGGACTGAAGAGACCAGAGCTCTCTCCTTCTACCACCTGAGGACACAGCAAGACACAGATGTCTGCAACCCATAAGAGGGCTCTCACCAGAACCTAAGCATTCTGGCCCAAAGATCACAGGCTTCCAGCCTCCAGAACTGTGAGAAATAAGTTTTGGTTGTTTCTGTCAGTTCAGTTCAGTCACTCAGTCATGTCCGACTCTTTGCAATCCCATGAATTGCAGCACACCAGGCCTCCCTGTCCATCACCAACTCCCCGGAGTTCACTCAAACTCATGTCCATTGAGTCAGTGATGCCATCCATCCATTGTTGCTGCCATCCAACAACCGGTTGTTTACAAATCACACAATCTATTGTACTTTGTTGGAGCAGTCCAAGCTGAAAAAGACACAGTGCACTTAGAGGAATATAACATTCTCTTTGTTATTATTCCTGCTAAAAAGATTTTAACATAAATTTAATCATAAGAAAACATGAGACAAATCCAAAGTGAATAATATTCTCGAAGGAAAAGCCAGAGAGGAGAAACTCCATATTCTGTGAAGAAACTCTGCCCAGGTCTCTGGCTGACTCCAGAACCATTCATGCACTAAACAGACTGCAGTTAAGGATAAATAACCAAACTGAGATTTGAACTGCTTCTCCAGACAAGAGTGTGTAGTTGATTCTAGTCCAGTGAACTGTCTAATGAAACAAAATACAATACTTTTCTGATATATAAAACACATGCTAGAACACCCACAATGTAAATTCACAAGTTCCAGGATACAGTCCCTAATTATTTGACATACATACAAGGAGAATCAGGAAAATGTGACTTGTTTTCAATTTAGAGGGGTACAACCATTTGAGTGACTTCTTATCAGAAGCTATGGAAGCCAGAAGATAGTGGAGCAAAATCTTTAAGTTGCTAAAAGGGGAAAACCTATCAATCCCAAATTCTATATTCAGTGAAGCCATTTGTCAAAAATCATGACAAGGCCCTCAACATATTTCTTGGATTGAGTGTTTTGTAGTTAAACCATATAGAATTCAATTGATGATATTTGAACAGAACAGTGCCCTATGAACAGGATTTCAGAAATGCAGATGAATCCTAAATGGATGTAGTACTTGAAATAAAAATGGTAGCATTTGATAATTCAAAAGATACTGATCCTAAGAAGTTGAACTCCAATGACTGAAAAACCAATATATTAATAGAACTAAAAATCAGAAAGCAGAGCTAGATATGGAGTTAAAAGATGAATTCTGATCTGACTGGTTCTCTTTGAAAACCAAGCTCAGCATTAACTTTTGGAAAAAGTCACATTTTAAATTTCATACTAGTTATATTAATAAAATAGCATTTCCTTATTAATTCATTTATCTTAACAATGCAATGGTTAAGGCAAAGATTAAAAAATAAGTAAAAGAGTTAAAGATCAGACAAAAACAATTTTAAAATATATAAACTTAATAAAAAGAATGATGGTAAAATCAAGACATTTTCCAGATAAAAAAAATTATTAAGGAATTATTATGGAAGTTTGTTGCCAACAGGCCCACACTGTAAGAAATACTAAAGGCAATTCTTCAGACTGAAGGGGATCATCAAGAAAGAACTGAAGAATATAAAAATGGTAAATATCTAGAAAAGATCATTTTCCTCTTAATTTCTTTACAATACACAGCAAAAAACTGTAACATTGTTTTACAAGATTTATAATATATGTAGATATATGACAACTACAGCATAAAAGAAAGGGTAAGATAGTAAATGGACTTTTATAGTTATAAGATTTCTATACTCTTCATAAAGTGGTATTAATGCTAAGCAGACTGTGGAAGACTACCTTCCCCCAAGAGTAGCCACTAAAAAGTTATAGCTTTAAAAAATAAAAGTGAAAAAAAGTAATTCTATAATATATTCCAATAATGAAAAGAAGATAGAAAATAAGGAAAAAAGAGACAAAAATTTAAAAAACAAAATATTAGACCTAAATCCAATCATATCAATAATTAAATAATTTTCCAATTAAAAATTAAACAGTGTCAGAATGGGTAAAAAGCGTGACTCAATGATATGGTGTCTACAAGACACATACTTTAAATATATATATATATATATATACATATTTATGTTTAAAGTGAGCTTTCCTGGTGGCTGAACCAGTAAAGAATCCACAGCAATGTGGGAGACCTGGGTTTGATCCCTGGGTTGAGAAGATCCCCTGGAGAAGGGAATGGCTACCCACTCGAGTATTCTGGCTTGGATAATTCCATGGACTATACATATACAGTTCACGGGGTAACAAAGAGTTGGACACAACTGAGCAGTGACTTTCACTTTCACGTTAAAAGTAAACGTCCAGAAAACATACACCAGGCAAGCAGCAGGCATAAAAGAGCTGAAATGGCTAGAATTGTCTAGCTGTTCTATCAGATAAAATAAACTTCAAGAAACAACATCACCAGAAACAAAGCTGGAAACTAAGTAACTTAGTGGCCACTCAGCAGTGGCCACAGGACTGGAAAAGGTCAGTTTTCATTCCAATCCCTAAGAAAGACAATGCCAAAGAATCCGAAACTACCACACAATTGCACTCATCTCACACACTAGCAAAGTAATGCTCAAAATTCTCCAAGCCAAGCTTCAACAGTATGTGAACCATGAACTTCTAGATGTTCAAGTGGTTTTAGAAAAGGTAGAGGAACCAGAGATCAAATTGCCAACATCTGCTGGATCATGGAAAAAGCAAGAGAGTTCCAGAAAAACATCTATTTCTGCTTTATTGACTATGCCAAAGCTTTTGACTGTGTGGATCACAATAAACTGTGGAAAATTCAGAAAGAGGTGGGAATACCAGACCACCTGACCTGCCTCTTGAGAAATCTGTATGCAGGCCAGGAAGCAACAGTTAGAACTGGACATGGAACAACAGACTGCTTCCAAATAGGAAAAGGAGTACGGCAAGGCTGTAAATTGTCACTTTGCTTATTTAACTTATATGCAGAGTACATTATGAGTAACGCTGGGCTGGAGGAAGCACAAGCTGGAATCAAGATTGCCAGGAGAAATAGCAATAACCTCAGATATGCAGATGACACCACCCTTATGGCAGAAAGTGAAGAGGAACTAAAAAGCCTCTTGATGAAAGTGAAAGAGGAGAGTGAAAAGGTTGGCTTAAAGCTCAACATTCAGAAAACTAAGATCATGGCATCTGGTCCCATCACTTCATGGCAAATATATGGAGAAACAGTGGCAGACTTTATTTGGGAGAGTTCCAAAATCACTGCGGATGGTGATTGGAGCCAAGAAATTAAAAGACACTTTCCTTGGAAGCAAAGTTATGACCAACCTAGACAGCATATTAAAAAGCAAAGACATTACTTTGCCAACAAAGGTCTGTTTAGTCAAGTGTTTTTCCAGTAGTCATGTATGGATGTGACAGCTGGACTATAAGGAAAGCTGAGCGCCAAAGAATTGATAATTTTGAACTGTGGTGTTGGAAAAGACTCTTGAGAGTCTCTTGGACCACAAGGAGATCAAACCAGTCCATCCTAAAGGAAATCAGCCCTGAATGTTCACTGGAAGGACTGATGCTGAAGCTGAAACTCCAATATTTTCCCCCACCTGATGCAAAGAGCTGACTCATCTGAAAAGACCCCGATGTTGGGAAAAAATTGAAGGCAGGAGGAGAAGGGGATGAAAGAGGATGAGATGGTTGGATGGCATCACCGTCTCAATGGACATGAATTTGAGTAAACTCTGGGAGTTGGCGATGTACAGAGAGGCCTGGCATACTGCAGTCCATGGGGTCGCAAAGAGTTGAACAAAACTGAGCAATTGAACTGAACTGAACTAAAGTAACGTATAAGTTGGCTTTTAAATCTCTATGGAAATGCAAAAGCCCAGAATATCCACAGTAATCTTTAAAAAGAACAAAGCAAACTTTTGCTAGCTGACATCAAGACTTTCTATGAAACTATTTTAAGCAAGATATCTGGGGTACTACAAATATAACAGAACCCAAACACAAGCCTTACTTACTTAGTCATTTGATCTTCTACAAAAGCACCAAGGTAACCCAATGAAAAAGGGAAGTCTTTTCAACAAAAAGGTCTGGAATAACTAGATATGCATATGTAATAAATAAACCTCAACCCTTACTGCAACCGCACACAAAAATCAATTCAAGACATATAAGCCTGAACAGAATAACCGTAAAAGAAAAAAATTAATAAATTAGACTCCATCTTAAAAGTTCCACTCATCAAGACACGTATAAGAAAATGAACAGGCAAGTCAGACTAGAAGAAAATATCTGTACAACATACTATTTACAAATGACTGGAATTTAGGACATATAGAAAATCCCATCTGGATAATAAAAAGTCAAACAATCCAACTTACTAGCTCAGTGAATTTTGACAGTTACTTACTTCTCCCTGGGGGTGATATAATGTAATTTGCAAGGTTGCTGCAAAGATCAAGTGAGATAAGCATAAGCATGCAAGTTCACAGTGCCTAGCAGTAGTAATAGTAGATGTCATTATTATAAAGACCAGGAATTTGTTATATACCCATGAATTTCAACATTTTTTTCTAAACAAGAGAATCCTGTTTCCAAATAAACCTCATTCCAGACCTTATAAATAAAATACATAAAGTAGAGCTCTGCATGAATGGGTAGTGAAGGTGGACTATAACAACAGTATTAGCGCTGGCCAACCCACTCTTACCCTAAATCCCCAGAACTCCAGTGATCTACAAAACACACTGTGAAAAGCCAATGCGGACGAACAGGGACATTCCAATTATGGTCTGATTACCTATTTTTATAAATAAACTTTAATTGGAAGAAAGCCATCTTGTGCGTGCATGCTAAGTTGCTTTAGTCATGTCCAACCAACTCTGTGCGACCCTAGGGACCATATCCCATCAGGCTCCTCTGTCCAAGGGATTTTTCCAGGCAAGAATACTGGAGTGGATTGCCATGCCTGCCTCCAGGGGATCTTCCCAATCCAGGGATCAAACCTACATCTTTATGTCTCCTGTGCTGGCGGGTTGGTTCTTCACCACTAGTGCTACCTGGGAAGCCCATTCACTTACATATTGTCTATGGTTGCTTTCATACTATAACAGCAGAGCTAAGAAGCTGTGACAGAGACCATAAGGTGTGTGAAGTCTAAAATATTTACTACCTGTCTCTTTAAGAAAAGTCTGTCAGATGAAACAGTGACCTTAAGTTGATGACTGGGCAGCACATGGGGGTTTTCAAGGCACTAACATTCCTTCCATTTTTATGTCTGAAATGTTCTTATAATTAATATAAACATGCATACACAAAGTCCTTTTGCAAGACAATAATCAAAGTTAAACTGGCCATTGTCTTTTCAAGAAACTGGTATGAAAGACATGTGGCACCGATAAAAGAACCTGGAATAAACCCGAAGAGGTAGTTAAAAACTATTAATGACAATCTAATCCAGTGGCTAAATTATAATTATAAATTACATTTATATATATATTAATTATAATTAGATTATAAATCTAATTCAGAGCCTAAATTAAGATATACTCAATGAGCTTCATATGGAGAAAAACTCCCTATGAAATAAATTTCTCTGAATTTTACTAGTGGCTGGCTTTATCAAGGTTCCTACAAAAGTGAAATGGATGACAGTGGCGCATAATAAAAACATACAAGCTCTTTAAAATGTTTTCATAACATATACAAAAGAATATATATGCAAATTAATCACCCAACTTAAGAAATACACTATTATCAACACTGATTAGCTAACTATGCTTCTTCCTGATTCCACCGTCTGTCTCTACCCACTCCTAGCAAGAAGACTTTAGTCTCAAATTTGTTATTATTACTTTGTTATTCTATAAAACCACAGTTCTACTATAAATTCTTAAAATATTGACTATCATACTGTATTCAGTAATCTTAAATTTTTTAAAAATCTGAATATTTCTGGATGATTCTCTGGAGTACAAGCTTTGAATTAAAGCTGGTTGCATATCTGAGTTCTTGCCACTTATCATGGATGTGACCTTGGGGAAATTATTTTCCCATCAAGCATTCGTTTCCTACTACAAAAGATTGTTGTGAGAATTGAAACAGAATATACAAAAAGGGCAGTTTCTAGTATATAGCAGATGTTCATAAATGAGCTGTACTGGGTATGATTTATAAAGACTTGACAAATTAAACCCTTTTACTTAATGGGAAAACAAATCTATCTTGCTATCAAGTGCTCCTTTTATATTAGGCCACTAGAAAACTCCTTAGTAACAAGTCTGTGAATGGTCAATCTCCATAGCCACCACCAGAAGTAATTCTGATAGTTCATCTGTTGCTTTGCCTTTGCACACATGTTTTCAGAGATGACTTATGTAGTCTGAATCCATCGAGCAGTTTCTTCTAGGTAACTGAAAAGCTGACAAGGTCAATTCTGATGAGATCAGATTTCATGTTTGCATTCAAGGGTGAAGGATTGCACTCTGCCTTCCTAAAACTGAGGCTTATATGCACTCCTTGATACTTTCCCAGACTGTGTGTCCCCATCTCTACACACAGAAAGGCAGAGAGAAAACAGAAGTGCAGTGAATAAAAATGCTAACTCTCAAGTCAGGTAGACTTGGGTTTGGACTCAAGACTCTGTTGCTTAACTATCTGATGCTGGACAAGAACTAAACTTCTCTAATACCAGATTCCTCATGTATAAAATGAAAATAACAAAAATACTTAACCTCTAAGAGTCCCTTGGACTGCAAGGAGATCCAACCAGTCCATTCTAAAGGAGATCAGTCCTGGGTGTTCACTGGAAGGACTGATGCTAAAGCTGAAACTCCAATACTTTGGCCACCTCATGGGAAGAGTCGACTCACTGGAAAAGACTCTGATGCTGGGAGGGATTGGGGGCAGGAGGAGAAGGGGACGACAGAGGATGAGATGGCTGGATGGCATCACCGACTCGATGGACGTGAGTTTGAGTGAACTCCGGGAGTTGGTGATGGACAGGGAGGCCTGGTGTGCTGCAATTCATGGGGTCACAAAGAGTCGGACACGGCTGAGCGACTAAACTGAACTGAAGATACTTATAGTCCTGACTGTGGTTCTATGAAAATTACAATGGAGATAACACCTAATATTAATTTCTTGAACTTTCTTCTTTCTTAAAATGCTCTAGATGCCTGAATCAAAATGTGTGACTAAATCATGAAGTGAGAGAACTTCTCTTTAGTAGTTTTTAGCTGTTAATATTCCTTCAACACATAATGCTTTGGGTATTATTTAGGTGTTAATAAGAGCTATTTTATTTTTTCAAGGAAGGAATAAGCACATCTTGAAGAAAAAAACATGCTAAAAGAAATCCTGATGTCTAGCTCTTTAGCACAAAGTCACAATGTGTAGGGATAACTAAAACAAAGAAGACAAAGTCAAGGTTTAGAGGAACAAAATGGGAAGAGTGAAGACTATGAGGACTAAAGCAGACATGGATTGCAGTCACACTGCTATTTCACATGCCACACCATACAGTAACCTTACTGTTACGCATCATAGTGGAGCTGATACAAGGAAATGTTCCACAGAAGGGGGAACAAAAATTATCAGAAGACAATTCAGATGACAAGCATGGAGGAATGGGACAGGACCATACAGTTTTGTTACATTATTCATACAAGAGGAGAGAGTTGCATACAAGAGAGAGTTACAAGCAACAGAACATCACAAGTCTGGAATGGAGGTACTTGGTCTAAGGGTTCATCCAGTGGCTAAAAGTTATGATGTATTTCTATGTCAGTAGGCATTCAAATAAGACGATGGCCTCTACAGAAACACTGAACAGTCTGGAGTCAAGTTTATCAAAGACAAATCTACTTTAGATGTATTACTTCCAGCTCGTACTGACCTCTGTACTAGACCACCATCTCTTCCTACCTCTCAGCTTCCTTCTCCCACTATAAGCAGCAATAAATTTTTACAATTTCTCCTTGTAGCCCTCTCCCTAATTGCATGGGATTCCAATACTCTTTTCTCCATACCAGTGCCAGTGATTAGGCATCTTTCTACAGGATCAGCCCTGCCTCTGCTTTAAGAAATAAAAGCTCTGACTGTTTAAACACAAGAAGGGGGTGCTGTGCCAAGCTGCACAGATTTGTAAACTTGGTAAGAACTGATGGGGTGGGTGGGAAAAACCTGGAAAGCACCTTTGAAGCAAAAGACAAATATCATTTCTAAAGAACTTACATAAGTTGATAAGAAAAATATTAAGAACCCAATAGATACTTGGGAAAGTTCAGATAACAATTTTTCAAAGAAGAAATACAAGTTGGCTTTTAAAAAAAAGAAACAAATTCAACGGTACTAATCAAAGAAATATAAAACATAATGAAATATCACTGATTATCTAATGAATATATCATGATTTAAAAACAAAAAGAAAAAGTAACATTCCTCAGTATCTGTAATAGTGTGGTGAAAGGAAAACTGTCATGTGCTGCCAATGAGAATTCAAATGAGCAGAATCTTCTGAAAACAGTCTTAAAACTTTATATATATAATTCAGTAATTTTACTTTTTGTAGTGTGGCAGAAATTCAGACAATTTACACCTAACAAGGCTTGTTGCTATTTTAGAGGCACATTTTCAATGGTGGGGGGTAGGGTGGGGGTGGGGGGTGTTAAAAAACCCACACCTGATATTAGTGCCTCTATTTTAGCATTTCAACTAATTTGTATCATATTTAGTCCTGTCCAAGTCAGTCTGCCTCATTGGACTGTGAATTTCCTGAACACAAACTTGAGGTTCACTCAGCTCTGTGAGCACTTATCACCTTATCACCCTGTGAACACTCCTAGCACCTAACAGAAAACTTCATTAACAGCAAATTAATCAATGACTGACTTCAAAGACACATAAACACACACATAAAGGAGAGGAACAAACACTAAATTTATAACTGACCTAATTTTTCCACAATTTGGAATAAACTCAATTCCATGAGATTATTATAGCAATGAGTTAATAGATTGCAGTAATTACAACCTAGAATCATGCTCCTTTATCCTTCTTGCCTGGAACACAGATTTAAGGTCTAGAGATAGAACAGCCATCTTGAAACCGTAAGTCAAGAAGCTACAAGTCAAGGACTACAGAGCTGAAACAGAAAAGCTTTGGTCCTCATTATGTCACTGAGCCACTACCTCACTCCAGATATCTTGTTATGTGAGAAAAAGAAACCTTACATGTTAAACTCACTTAATTACATTAACTAATATGGTGTTTTCTGTTATCAGAATTGATAAAATTTTCTGATAGATACTAACAGGGTTTTCCGTTATTTGTTCTGACATATTAATAAGTGATACATAATCATCCACTTGATAATAGTAACTAAACCAGGGGTGGTTACTTAAATAAAGACCATCAGAGTCTTTCTTAGATTGATTTATGGTCTCAGGAGAAAGAACTCCTTTTTCCCATTAAAGGCTAAAACTCTATGGCTGCTGGCAGACACTCTGCCCGTCCCTTAACAATAACAAAGTCTATTTGTTGAATAAAGAAAAGCAGAGTTAAAAGACAGAGAAACACCATCTCAGCTCCCAGATTTGGCTCAGCCTGACCTAACAGAAGCAGAAGATATTAAGAAGAGGTGGCAAGAATACATGGAAGAACTGTACAAAAAAGATCTTCACGACCCAGATAATCATGATGATGTGATCACTAATCTAGAGCCAGACATCCTGGAATGTGAAGTCAAGTGGGCCTTAGAAAGCATCACTATGAACAAAGCTAGTGGAGGTGATGGAATTCCAGTTGAGCTATTTCAAATCCTGAAAGATGATGCTGCGAAAGTGCTGCACTCAATATGCCAGCAAATTTGGAAAACTCAGCAGTGGCCACAGGACTGGAAAAGGTCAGCCTTCATTCCAATCCCAAAGAAAGGCAATGCCAAAGAATGCTCAAACTACCACACAATTGCACTCATCTCACACACTAGTAAAGTAATGCTCAAAATTCTCCAAGCCACGCTTCAGCAATACGTGAACCGTAAACTTTCTGATGTTCAAGCTGCTTTTAGAAAAGGCAGAGGAACCAGAGATCAAATTGCCAACATCTGTTGGATCATGGAAAAAGCAAGAGAGTTCCAGAAAAACATCTATTTCTGCTTAATTGACTATGCCAAAACCTTTGACTGTGTGGATCACAATAAACTGTTGAAAATTCAGAAAGAGATGGGAATATCAGACCACCTGACCTGCCTCTTGAGAAATCTGCATGCAGGTCAGGAAGCAACAGTTAGAACCGGACATGGAACAACAGACTGGTTCCAAATAGGAAAAGGAGTACGTCAAGGCTGTATACTGTTACCCTGTTTATTTAACTTATATGCAGAGTACATTATGAGAAACGCTGGACTGGAAGAAACACAAGCTGGAATCAAGGTTGCCAGGAGAAATATCAATAACCTCAGATAAGCAGATGACACCACCCTTATGGCAGAAAGTGAAGAACTAAAGAGCCTCTTGATGAAAGTGAAAGAGGAAAGCAAAAACGTTGGCTTAAAGCTCAACATTCAGAAAACAAAGATCATGGCATCTGGTCCCATCACTTCATGGGAAATAGATGGGCAAACAGTGGAAACAGTGGCAGACTTTATTTTTGGGGCTCCAAAATCACTGAAGATGGTGATTACAGCCATGAAATTAAAAGACACTTACTCCTTGGAAGAAAGTTATGACCAACCTAGATAGCATATTCAAAAGCAGAGATATTACTTTGCCAACTAAGGTCCATCTAGTTAAGGCTATGGTTTTTCCTGTGGTCATGTATGGATGTGAGAGCTGGACTGTGAAGAAGGCTGAGTGCTGAAGAATTGATGCTTTTGAACTGTGGTGTTGGAGAAGACTCCTGAGAGTCCCTTGGACTGCAAGGAGATCCAACCAGTCTATTCTGAAAGAGATCAGCCCTGGGATTTCTTTGGAAGGAATGATGCTGAAGCTGAAACTCCAGTACTCTGGCCACCTCATGAGAAGAGTTGACTCAATGGAAAAGACTCTGATGCTGGGAGGGATTGGGGGCAGGAGGAGAAGGGGGACGACAGAGGATGAGATGGCTGGATGGCATCACGGACTCGATGAATCTGAGTCTAGGTGAACTCCGGGAGATGGTGATGGACAGGGAGGCCTGGCGTGCTGCAATTCATGGGTCGCGAAGAGTAGGACACAACTGAGCAACTGAACAGAACTGAACTGAAGCCTATCCCAGGCTTCCTAATTATTATGCAAACTAAATTCTCTTTTTGCTTAAGATTACCAAGGCTTCCCTGGTGGCTCATATGCTAATGAATTTGTCTGCAATGAAGGAGACTTGGGTTTGATTCCTGGGTTGGGAATATCCTCTGAAGAAGGGAATGGCTACCCACTCAAGTATTCTTGCCTGGAGAATTCCATGGACAGAGGAGAGCCTTGCAGGCAATAATTCACGGAGTTGCAAACAGTCAGACATAACCGACTAACACTTTCACTTTTGACTTGAACTGCATTTCCAACACTTGCACCCAAAAGAGTCCTATATACTACACTGGAGTAAATACATAAATAATTTTTTACAGGTTGAAAAAAAAACCTTGTCCTATATTAACTCATATAATTCAAGTTACATTTGTCATTCTCCAACTGCTTACTATATATTTTCATTATGTCCATACTACAACCACACTGAATTGTGTGCTCTTTTGTACACCTTCATGTTTTCCCTATTTATATGATTTGATTTTTGCCTGCTGTTTTACATTAATGCTTTTCTTCTAAATCTCTAATCACATTTCTTCTGAAACATCTCAGAATTTATCTTTATGCACCTTAGTAGTTTTATCTTGCATTACAGTTATTCATGTGTATGTCTTATCTACCCAACAGTACTATAATCTCACTTTGTTTGGATTTGTATATATCCCCACAGGTCAGTGTGTTTCCATAATCCATGCTATTTCTACTAAACTTAAGCTTCTTCCTAACGATACACCTAACTACTGACATGTATTATTAACACCTCTATAGTTAGTTGTCAATAGTAATATACTTAATCCTCCTAGATACCACAAAAGCCACATTAATACAAGTGAGAAGACTGAATGGGAGTACAAATTACATTCAGGTACGCAAATACACATATATAAAACTCAAAAAGTCAACTCTGTTCAATTTAAGAAATGTTTTACCTAGAGATGTTCAGGTCTTCTGATTTTTGCTGAGTCACTCACGTCAAACCTATTCTAGGTCTCAGTATTTCTCTGATATTTCTCAGGCAAATCTCCATTAAGGATTCTTACCTCTACCCGTATAGTCAAAGCTATGGTTTTTCCAGTACTCATGTATGGATATGAGAGCTGGACTATAAAGAAAGCTGAGCACTGAAGAATGCTTTTGAACTGTGGTGTTGGAGAAGATTCTTGAGAGTCCTCTGGACTGCAAGGAGACCAAACCAGTAGGAAATCAATCCTGAATATTCAATTGGAAGGACTGATGCTGAAGCTGAAGATCCAATACTTTCGCCACCTGATGCAAAGAGCTGATTCATTAGAAAAGACCCTGATGCTGGGAGATTGAAGCAGGAGAAGGGGACCCAGGACAAGATGGCTGGATGGCATCAGCAACTCAATGGACATGAGTTTGAGCAAGCTCTGGGAGATGGCGAAGGACAGCGAAGCCTGGCATGCTGCAGTCCATGGGGTCGCAAAGAGTCAGACATGACGGAGCGACTGAACAACAACCCATGCACTTACCCACCATTATGTTTCCATGAAATATCCATGAAGAGAAAATCCACTCCTAGCAGTATTCACACCTCTGTATCTAGGCCCAAAGAGTATACAGTTAATGCCTTCAGCTTTCCTAACTCCGCTAGGATCTATTTCTCACTAACTTATTCTTAGTACTTTGGCCCTAATGCCCTTCCCTGTCTTTCATCCTTCTTTTAGCTCTAGCTGAAATAATGAACAATAACAGCAGCTACCATTTATTGAATATCTAAAACAATCCAGACACAGTGCTGGGTACTTTATAAAAGTATTTCTGATTCTCATGACAATACTAATGATGCTAGACTAATTTTACAAATAAGGAATGTGATCCTCAAAGAGCAAGGCAATTTGTCAAATATTACCCAGCTGACCAGTATTACAGGTGCAATTTAAGTTCAGATCTACCTAGTTTCAAGCCCATGTTTCTCTCACTGTATCATATTACCAAAAATAAAACACTGGCTATTCTCACAGCTTCTATTCACACAGCATCCAGAGTGATCCTTTGTTCAAATATTAATTCATTTTTTTGCTCAAATCCCTCCAATGTTCCCTTATTTAAAAGCTCAAGTTCCTCACTAATGACCTACGAGTTCTACGTAATCTGTTCATGTGTCCCCTCCTCAATTATCTCTCTGGTTTCGTTAATCTCTCCCTCACTCCAGCCACACTGGCTTCTCTATTATTCCCCATACACACCAAGGCTGTTCACACCTCAGGGTCTCTGAACTTACTGTTCCCACTGCCTGTAACACTCTCCCCTCTCCACTCAAAATTCTCCTGCCTCATTCCCTCACTCAGGCCTCTATTCAAATGTCACCTTCTCAACGGAAACTTCCACATCACCTATTTTAAACTGCCACCTCCTGTCCTCAGTACTTTCTATTCCCCTCTTTTGATTTCTTTCTCTAAAATACCTATCAACATGACATACTGTAGGGGGCTTCCTGGGTAGCTCAAACATTAAAGAATCTGCCTGCAATGCAGGAGACCTGAGTTCAATCTCTGGGTTGGGAAGATCCTCTGGAGAAGGTAATAGCAACTCACTCCAGTATTCTTGCCTGGAGAATTCCATGGATAGAGGAGACTGAGAGCTACTCTCCAGGGGGTCACAGAGTCAGACACGACTGAATGACTAACACTTTCACTTTCTTTCTCTCATACGTATTATATGTTTATTGAAGTAGTCTACTACTAGAATGCATCTCTGACAACATGGACTTTGCATATTCTGTTGACTATAGCTATTAATAGTAGGCATTTAATAAGTATTTATTGGATAAGTAAATGAACACCTTTTTTTCTTCCTAGGTGTTTAATAAAACGAGCCAATGATGGCTCAGTGGTAAAAAAAAAAAAAAAATCTGCCTGCCAATGCAGGAGACACAGGTTCAATCCCTGATTCAGGAAGATTCTACATGGTGGGGTGCAACTAAGCCCATATGCCACAACTACTGAGCCTGTGCTCTAGAGCCTTGGAGCCACAACTACTGAGCCCATGTACCACAACTACTGAACCCTGCATACCCTAGAGCTCGTGCTCTGCAACAAGAAAAAGCAACTGCAATGAAAAGCCTGCAAACCACAACTAGAGAAAAGCTCGCACAGCAACAAAGACCCAGCACAGCCAAAAATAAAATAAATAAAATTACAAAAAGGAAAAAATTATCTCAAAGACATTCTCCAGAAAGCAAATGTAAAGGCAACCTGCTTCTGTCACAGTTTAGACTGATTTAGCAAATTGTCTCTCCTCAAACAATGCCTTTAAAGAACACTCTCTAATTTTTCCACAGTTGTGAACAGACAGCCATGTCATTGAGCAACAAACTGAGCAGACTGAGCCAACTCAACCAGAGTGTAGTATTATAATCAAATAAAACTTACAGCAAAGTTAATCAGACACATATTTAATGATATGCATAATTGTTATTGTGCTGCACGGTAACAGGCATAAATGGTAGACACTTCATGTAAATGACTCTAATTACTATTTCTTTTACACAGCCAAACCAAGCATGTCTAGGATCAGATTTAGAGAAAAACAGGAGAAAAAAAAAACAGACAGGGAAAGCTGGATCCTTAGCTCTGGAAAGAAAGTCCTCTCTTATTCCATCTCCTTAGGCATTTGGCTAATGGCCTCTCATCCCGAGGTAATGTGTAAAACTCTATCCCTCCATTGTAGGAGAGGCTTCCTTTCACCAAAGATTAAAATATTAGGCTGAGGACAGCCCTCTTTCTTCAGTCATAAGGCTGAGAGGAACCAGAACAAACACTACAGTACATGGCAAGGAAGACAGGACAGGCAAGCTGGTAGAGAAACCAAATGACAGCAAATTCACTGAAGACCTACTATATGCCACACTAGTACACGTTTCACATAATTCATCTAATATACTTCCCCTACTCCACCTTAGAGCCGGCAAGCTCAGTCCCCAGAAAGCAGAGGAATAAGCAGCGAGAGCGACATTTTTTGTGAAGACTCCCTGTTCCAAATTTTCCTATAAGGCCTAAATAATGTCACCAGAAAGGGTAATTTAAATTTAGGTAAGCTAACATTACTAGGAAGATTAAGAGGAAGCTGTTATTTAGTGGCTGTTTCCCTTGCTTCCTAACTTATCTAACCCACTGGAGGATAAAGGGCCCCCTGCTTTCCTATGGGTTTGTCCAAACCAATCCAGCTGAGGCTAAGCCCACTATTCTCTGGCAATATCATCCCTGTTCACTGCAGCTCTCCTTTTTCCTGGTGCACTTACTGTCAGGGTACACAATATTCACTTTGTGCCATCCTATAATTAGTTTCTTAGGTTAATGCTTATCTCCTCAATGACACTATAAGCTCCTTAATGGCACAAACCTTGTCTTAAACTTCTTTAGTAACCCACACAAGATCGAGCATCATTTTAAAAAAGGTGTTTCAATAAAATATTTGGATGAATTAAAGTAGGTAGGCAATAGATGGTATAAAAAAAATAAATTTCTGGTTCTAGGTAAACAAGCTGGTGTTGAGAAGAAGTCTGCAGTATTCCAACATGTCTTCATCATACTTTTGGATTTTTCCTTTGGGGAAGCGGGGAGCCTGTGCCATGTGACATGCAGGATCCCTGACCAGGGATTGAGTCCGTGCCCACTGCTATGGAACCACAATCTTTTAACCACTGGATCACCAAGGAAGTCCCTGAACTAATTTTTAAAACAAATTTCCTTAAAAAAAAAAGTATGACTATCATTTAGGATACCTCAGACATCTTTGGATGGAGGTCTGTGACATGTGGATCAGAGCTACAAGACATACAGTGTCAAGAGTATAAGAGCTTCCAATTATATTGGAAAACACACTTAAATCTATAATGTTTGAAAAAGTCCTCAAGACCCAGAGTGTAAATCCAACTGAGCAGCAATACACAGGATCACTGGCCCAATGGATTCGAGAACTTGAAAGACTTCCTGAACGGATAACAATGCAAGTCTCAGTCTACTTTGCCTACCTGATGGTGTCAGCGTCTCAACAAGTTCAATGAGAATAACCTGATTCTGGTGGTTAAGTCTGCATTAGGTTTGAGACAACTCATAAACAAGCCTGAATCAAGTATCTGGTATTGTGAGTTGCCCCACCACACCCCATAAGGAAGAACAAGCTTAAAAGCAAGTATAAAGCTGAAAGATACCTGACAAAGATGAATACCAAAGCTTCCTGTTTAAGCACAAACTATCCATGTTCTGTCTAGGAGATGTCACTAAAGTCTACTCTATACTACTTTTTACCTTTTAATTATGACTGGAAGAAAGTCATCTATTTGTAGAGCTCAATGGGGATTCAGTTTCTCAAACTCGTTTATTTCTGAACCTCAGTGCTGAATGGGATGTTGACTCAGTAACTAATACCAGTTGGGTAAGCATGTTTAGTGAGATAGACAAAACAGTCTCTCTGGTCACCAAATGTCCAGCCTTAGAATTCTTTCAGTCACTAAAACTCTCTACTAAAAATCAAACTAAAGAGTTATATCAAAGTAAAACTGCATCTAAAATCCTAATCCTACAGTGCTCTTCAATTAAAGGAGTTGACCAGATTTAGGTCTTCAACTTTCAGAGTATTTAAAAAACTACAGTGTTATTCATAAAAATCTTTAAAAATCATGACAAAATATCTGACCTAGTAATTCCACTACTGGGAACAATAACAGCAGCTCAAAGTTCTTAAGCACTTACAATGTGCTAGGCACTGTATCAAACACTTTACTTAAAATATCTCATTTAACCTCATAAAAACCAAATAAGGTCATTTCTATTGGTTGACAGACGCCATGAATAGAAACTAGCACAGGGTCACAGAGTAGTAAATGACAGAGGCAGGACTCAATCTCAGACTGACTGGACTGTGGAGCCCATCTTTTTCTTACTACCAACCAAAATAAAAATATATCCTGAAAAAATAACCCCAAAATATAGCAACAATTTTCGGCATAAAAGCTCAGTGTCGTGTTAGTATAATGTGGCAACATGAAGCATTCTAAATATATGACAAGTAAATGAAGGTACTTTGGATTACAGAATATTATATTAAAAATTTTAATATAATATTAATATTTTTACACCTAACTTTTAGTGACATGGGAAAACTTTAATGCTATAAGTAGAAAAAACAAAACAGAACTTTACATACAGTCAGATCTCAACTATGTAAAAATATATCTGTACATAGAAAGATCTAAATTTACTGCTAAATTAGGGAAAAAAGCAAACTACAGAATTATATGTGGCATGGTCCATTTATGTAAATAGTGCTTGACTCATTTCAAGTACTCAATAAATGTACACTACTATTATTATTTGTACTAAAAATGAACAGATACTACTTTACAATTAGAAAAATCAACAAATTTATTTAAATTATAAGTTTAGGTACTTCCTTATTTAATTACTGAGAAGTGTATAACGTCAGAAAAGTTAAATAACATGTGTCTTTCTCTCCCATACCTCACAATTATACAATTTCAGATTAACATCTCTGAGTGATGGGAACCAAGAAGAACTGAGAAAACTGTTGCAACATTTCTAATCTTCTAACAGATGGTTACATTCAACATGTTAAACCACAGGGAGGTATGCAGATTCTATTATCTTTAGACCACAGAGAGCTGTGCAGATTCTATCGTATTTAGAGTTTAGAAAGGCAAGATCAGGGGTGGTATTTAAAGGGCTGTGATGAACAAGCAGATTCTCTTGGCCAGTATCTCATGCTGTACCCAAACCAAGGTCTCTGGTGTACTCTTTGAAAGATAACCAAAAGCTCCAGGGTGATGCATCAGAGACATATAGGAGAGGAATAGAAACTAGGGATATTTTTCAGCTGTAACTGTCTTTAGGTAAAATTAACACATACACACACACCCCTGACAAGAGACTTATTTTGAATGAAAAACAGGCAACTCTAGAACTTATTTTCTCAAGCTTCATAGGAGTTTCAGTATTTGTATACAACGTGAAATGCAAGGTCCATGGGATCACATTGATCTTTGGCCTGCCTAAAACAAATAAGTTTGAAACATTAAAAGATGAAAGATTTTTTTCCATCTCCTTGTCCTGAGGTATGTGCAACAAAATAGTATGCCAGCCAACATAGTAAAGAACGTCAAAAGCACTGAGACTTAGCTAAATAGAAAAATCAACAATTTAAATACAGTGTGTTGCACTGTACTGTACAGGATTACAAAACCACCATGTAGTCAAAGCAAACAGTGGCTTTACCTGTATCTTGCCCCATCAGCCCACTGCAATACATGGCATGTCGCTCAATCTTTGTGGGTGGGAAGCCTTGGTCACAGAGTGGGCAGGATACCTGGACACTAGACGAGAAGATAGAAGTAGATATTTCTTTCTCAGCATCTTTCTTGTTATCAACTTGAAGAACCTAAAGAACATGACAAACAGCAATTGTATTAGCTTTACAAAGTATCTTTTCCCAAAAAGAACTGCAAGAGGCTCCATCCTGTATTTTAAATTACTTTCAATGATACCAATCATTTTGCCAAATTCTGGACAGTAGATTGGGAGATACACTAACACAGTTAATACTCATTCAGTGTCTGCCTACTGTGTGCTAAGCATTCTGCATGTAATAATGCTCGTTTAAACCTCATGGTAATCTTGCAAAGATTACTACATTCTTTTACACTTGAGAAAAGTATTGTCTAAAACAATAAAGCAACTTGCCCAAAGTTACAGAACAAAGTGGCAGAGCTGAAATTCAAACCAGAGATTACTGGGCTTCAAAATCTGATAGCATTCCTCCCTATCCCACTGCAAGGCGCTATCCTTGTTAAGTCAGTACGCTATGTTTCAATTTGTATTAGCAATAGCATCTTAAAGACAGTTTTTCAATCTCACAAAAGAATTATGAAGGCAGTCAAAAGATATAAACTCCTAATTGTAAGATAAGTATTTAGGTGTAATTTACAATGTAATAATATAATTAACATTGCTGTATGTTATATATTAGAAAGTTGTTAGAGTATATCCTAAGAGTTCTCATCACAAGGAAAAAAATTTTCTATTTTTTTAATTTTATATCTATATGAGATTACAGGTGTTCACTAAACTTATTGTGATAATCATTTAACTATGCATGTAAGTTAAATCATTATACTGTACTTCTTAAACACCGCTATGCTGCTGCTGCTAAGTCATTTCAGTCGTGTCCGACTCTGTGCAGCCCCATAGATGGCAGCCCACCAGGATCCTCTGTCTCTGGGATCCTCCAGGCAAGAACACTGGAGTGGGTTGCCATTTCCTTCTCCAATGCATGCATCTACGCTAAGTCGCTTCAGTCGTGTCTGACTCTGTGCAACCCTATGGACAGCAGCCCACCAGGCTCCTCTGCCCATAGGATCCTCTAGGCAAGAATACTGTAGTGGGTTGCCATTTCTTTCTCCAAAACAGAGCTATATATTAATCATATCTCGATGAAACTGAAAGAAAAAAAAGAATTAATTCCACAAACACACAACAAGAACTATGATCACTGTAAGTAACTTCGGACATCAGGAGTGAGGGGGAAAAAAAGAGCTCAAGCAATACAACTAAAATTTAAGTTAAGAATCTAGGCCTCAGCTTATACCAGTAAGACAAACCACCTCATGTTTTATTTGTTTCTTTTGGGTTGAAAGAGGAAACACAACTAAGACCCAAACATTTAAGAAGGCCTGAAGGCAATCATTAAAACAATTCTGACAAAGCCATTCTTACTGTCTTTTCAGTGTTTTGTAGTCATCATTTTTCCTACAGTTCCCAGTATCTCTCAGAGGCAGTTTTATTTTACCTTTACAGGTCAGAGCCAAGAACTCTGCAGTGATTAATTCAACAGTATGTGTGAGCACTGCAGCACTACTGCCTAACACTTGCTTCAAAGGACAGCATGTCCTATCCAATCAATGTGAAACTATCCTGCATAGCCACTGCTTCCATTTAAGAGCAAGGAGCAACCAGGCCGTCATTATAGCTTTACTATAGAAAACAAAATAAACCCTTTTCTGATACAAGAACAAAATGAGACCAAACTGCAGTGGATAGATCATTTGAGCTCTGAGAAAACCGGTTTTTTTTTTTTTCTTTTTAGTCTCTAAGTTTGCTGCTGCTGCTGCTAAGTCGCTTCAGTCATGTCCAACTCTGTGAGACCCCATAGACGGCAGCCCACCAGGCTCCCCCCGTTCCTGGGATTCTCCAGGCAAGAATACTGGAGTGGGTTGCCATTTCCTTCTCCAATGCATGAAAGTGAAAAGCGAAAGTGAAGTTGTTCAGTTGTGTCCAACTCTTATCAACCCCATGGACTGCAGCCTACCAGGCTCCTCCATCCATGGGATTTTCCAGGCAAGAGTACTGGAGTGGGGTGCCATTGCCTTCTCCGTTTAGGTCATCCCTAAAATTTACCACCTGTGAATGTAACCCAGAAGAGAGGGAAACAGGCCATCTAAATAAATACCAAGTAAAACAATTTCTACAACTGCCGGAAAATGTTATTTTCAACACATACCTGCTTTTTACTTAGAAAGGGGGCGGGGGGAAGGTGGGGACGGAGAAGAAAGATAAGAAAGGAACCAAGAATGGTTGAGTTCCTGTACTATGCCAGGCTTGGCCAAGCATTTTCCATATCCATACCTCAAAACAACCTAATTGTCAGAGGTATCACTCGCTCCAATATTATACAAGAGGAAATTAAGGCTTGAAAAGGCAAAGTTATCTGCTGATCACAAAATGACTAAATGGACAATGTATACTCAAACCCAGGCCTCTGGTGACATCCAAACTCTCAGTATTTCACCATAGTATGACAAAAGCACTCCCCACCCACTTTGTTTCTGGAAGCTGACTCTGCCAGGTATTGGGAGACACTCTGGTTCTAAAATTATTCTTCTCTAGGATGTGGGATAAGTCAAGTGGGCCTAAAAGTTCTGCCACTGCTGCTGCTAAGTCACTTCCATCATGTCCAACTCTGTGCAACCCCATACACAGCAGCCCACCAGGCCTCCCCGTCCCTGGGATTCTCCAGGCAAGAATACTGGAGTGGATTGCCATTTCCTTCTCCAATGCATGAGAGTGAAAAGTGAAAGTGAAGTTGCTCAGTTGTGTCCGACTCTTAGCGACCTCAGGGATTGCAGCCTACCAGGCTCTTCTGCCCATGGGATTTCCCAGGCAAAAGTACTGGAGTGGGGGTACCACTGCCTTCTCCTCTGAAAGTCCTAGGTGCTTTTTATTTCAATCTTAGTCACTGAGATTCTCACAAACACAGGTTCCTTTGTATAAGGAAAAGTTGTCCTGTAAGTGCAAAGCCATTTGAGCAGAAGGAAGAAAAGTCAATATACCCTATAATTTGCAAATAGTCTTGAAAACTAAGTGGCAGTTGAGCAGTTACTTGGCGTTCTAAAGTTCACTAAGCATAGAAACTGGAGAAGGAAATGGCAAACCACTCCAGTATTCTTGCCTGAAGAATTCCATGGATAGAGGAGCCTGGCGGGCTGCAGTCCATGGAATTGCAAGGTGTCGGACACAACTAAGCGACTAACACATGCACGCATAGAAAAGTTATATGACATGAATGATACTTGTATTCCCATCCAGTACTATACTCCTTTGTATTCCATCACCAGCTCTATAAACTGCAGAGAAGGTACCTTCAACTATTACTATAGTATTCACAGGGAGAAGCTGATCTATTATTGTTTTATTGTGAATACAAGACAACTTCCAATCACATTCATAGGCAATCCAGAAGGTTTCTAAACATTTTTATGCTTACCTAAGTTTTTTCCTACTCCAATGTTCTTGCCTGAGAATCCCAGGGACAACAGAGCCTGGTGGGCTGCCGTCTATGGGGTCACAGAGTCGGAAATGACTGAAATGACTTAGCAGCAGCAGCAAGTTTTTCCCAGCACCATTAAAAATGTCTATTAAATATTAACTACAATGGAGGAGCCTCAAAAGGAAAAAAAAATACAAGCCAAGAAGCCTTTGTGAGGACTATGCAATCAGAGACTGGGTCTCTGCAGAGCTGCTTCTGCTGCTTTTAAAATACTATATGTGTATTTTCTCAAAACAGGTACTTGTATACCAAATAATGATCTATTAAAGGCTGGCCTGAAAAGAAACTTCATCTCAAGAAATGGATCCAATGAAAATGAGAGTATGTCCTACAGTCACCAACTCCCTTACCCATTCCCCATAAGATTTATGCATAGTTTAGGAAAGTGTTTATCTCCCCTTTTATCTTAGACAGTCTATTTAACACAGTTTACTTAACCAACTGACTAAACTGACTACAGTTGTGCAGGTCCACTAATATACAAATATTTTTCAACAGTAAATACTACAGTTCTAAGACTGCGGTTGGCTGTGTTAGGGAGAAAACACAGACACCAAGGGCCCACTATAAGTTATACACAGGTTTTCAACTGCATGAAAAGTCAGCACCCCTAACCCCCTTGTTGTTCAAGGGTCAACTGTATCTGAGTCTGAATAAAGCCTACAGTTAACAGACTTCTGAGTACGAATATCTGAGACTCCCACTCAAGCAAGATAATCCAAAAATATTATTTCCAAAAGAACCTTACCACGGCAGGAAATCAAATCAAGAGGGACTACAGCTCTGGCAAGGGTATTCCAAATACCTCAAATACTGTCAAGCAATTCTGTGTCATTAGTAAGCTAATATCACTGAGCAGCCACAGTGTTACAAAGTAGTTCCACATGCATACTTCTACTTGTGCCAAATCTCTGCTATGTTTCATATTCTTTATCTAACTTCATCAGAAGAATCTAATAAAATAGGCTATTTCTGTCTACATTTTATAAATGAAGAACTGAAATTCAGAAAAGCATTCTTCTCCATTAGGGCATTCCTCTAATGCCCTCCCCTAATGCCCCAGGCATTTTCTAACATTACATTTGTCAGACTGTTAGGGGAAGCACACTGTTTGAAACCATCCACCCTGGCCAGGCACCATAGTAACTATTTGCATGAGTTGTTTTATGACAGGAGATCCTGATAAGGAATACGGAACTAATAAGCCACCACCAACCAGAAGAGTTCAGGAATTCAGGAAAGGTCTAAAGGAGACACCGCGTGTCCATCCACTTCCCGGAATCCCTCTCGCTAGCATCCATCTCGGCTGAGCAATGCCACCATGAAAGACTCTGAATTAGAATGACTGGCCAAAGACCACCCGGAAACTAATCCCATCACCATAAAACCCAAGACTGTGAGCCACGCAGAGCAGTTCTCCTGGGTGTCCTTACCCTACTGCTCTCCACCCGGGTGCCCTTTCCCAATAAAATCTTTTGCTTTGTCAGCACATGTGTCTCCTCGGACAATTCATTTCCGAGTGTTAGACAAGAGCCCAGTTTCGGGCCCTGGAAGGGGTCCCTCTTCCTGCAACAAGACCACCTTATAATTATCTGTTTGTGTGTCCCTTTGAGGGCAGGAGTTGTTTTTATATTTACCTATATCTCACAACTCCAAAACAGTAACTGGCACACAGTACACAAACTATAATATTTGAACCAAATAAATGAACAAAGCAATTAACCTGACAAGGTGATAGGGTTGGAATTCAAAGTCATGTCTTCTAGTTCCAATACTCAAGCTCCTTGCACAATAAACAAGAAATTTTGGGGTAAACGATCCTGTACACAGATTCCAAGAGCAAGAGTCCACACCCTTTGTAATACTATCACTGTACACACAAAATGCCCAGATTCTATCTTTCTAGTAAGTGACTTGTAACTAGTGACTGTGCAATAACTTAAAAACTACAGCATCTCCAACTTCCTTTAATGTTAACTTCTAAGACTATTTAGAGCATCCACAGATATCAGCAAACAGTAACACCAAAAAGGGGACATTAGATGTGAAAAAGACCATACAATTCCATCCACTTGATGTGTAGTGCTGCAGACACACATAACTTTTAAATAGGGTTCTTGCTCTTTGCCCAAAGACTTGTTTCCTCCACAGTCATGGATGCTTAAGAAATTAGCCTTGATTAGCTAAAGGCTTGCAGAGCTTCTTCTGCATGTTAAGATAACTATGTTAACAACACTCTGTTCCCCCATCCCTATTGAAAAGGTTATAGTTTCTCCCTAAGATAAGAACCTTAGCAGGATCCAGCTTCAGCAGCTCTTAAATAGGGAGCTCCTCACCAAAAGGTGTTAGGAAACTAACACTACAGGCATGAGGAAATCTCAGTCTGTCAGTTGTGACAGATCAGGTTCCAGGGAACCAAACAGCAGGCACAAGTCATGAAAGCAGGATTTCCACCCAGTTACCTGCAGTACAGAAACTAGGAAGGGGATCTATTAATAACTTCTAAGGCAAAAACTGTTTTCAAAAAAATGTAGAGTATAAAAAGGAATAAGAGAATGAAGCTCAGAATAAGAGAATTGCTCAGAATAAAACGTATGCACATGTGTAACCAAAAATTTATTTTAACGAAAAACTAGTTTAAGTCTCAGGCTACTTTTCACAATACATTTTAAAGGTCTAAATTCTTTAAAAGAGTTATTAATATTTAAATTGTTTTGTCAGACTCAACATGAAAAACTATGCACTGAATCTTAATCAGGCATATTAACTTGTGTCAATCAGCCTTATGGTTAATGTCAGATATTTGAACTTAAGAAAGGTACTAGTACGAATACAGATTGACTTATTTTATCATGCTGTTATCCAGATTTTGCATTTCTGATCACATCTCAAAATTAGGGCTAAAAGTTAGGTCATAATATAAAGGTAGCAACTTTTTCCAAGATTGTTCATCTCTGTTACATCATTCTGTTAATGGAAAGTGCTCCAGGACTTTGGAGACAAATCTATGTTCAAATTATGGTACTATCATTATTAGCAGTTTGAATTTGAGCAAATTACTATGAAATGGAGTATTTCCTGTCATATCAATAAACAGGAGTGTCATAGCCATCAGGGATTCTGGCCCTCCAAATGTGAATTTCTGAGCCCAGGAAGAACAATGCCTGCTATCAGGAGCCATCAACCACTCCCCACGGTGAGCACTGGCTCCAGACAGCTGAGATGCATATGAAAGGAATGATTTCAGTAAGCCCAGACTCTTGCATCTTCCCACACAAAGAAAAGCATTAAATTTCTTAACTTGAGATATTTGGTTTTCCTTAATTAACAATAATCTTTTGATGTTTAGATTACCTGCTCCGTGTTAAGAGTTTCTATATAACCTGACTCCTCTCCCCTAAAAATTCCCACCAAATAAAACATAACTCTCAGCTTCTAGGTTGTGACTATTCTTTAGGTCAACATTACTCAAACATCCTAAATCTCCATTTCCCCATCTGTACTAGACATAATAAAGAATATTAAAATGCTGAAGAAATGGAACTACTGTTACATTTAGAAACAGTGCTGAACTCACTTTTAAGAATCTAAGATAAAAACCTAACCCACTGTCACTTAAATCTCTTCATCCAAGGTCAATACTGCATCACAGAAAGGACGACCAGTAGAAAGAAAACACTGAGAAAAATTAAAAGTAATATTCACTTCCTTATCTGCCATTATTCTTACTTCATCCAGGGTCTCTCTGCCATCTGGAAAGCCTTCTTTTTCAAGGTCAAAAGTTTCAGGAGAACTTAGCTGTGTCTCTGCAATTTAAAAAATCAAAACTTCATTAATTTTCACTTTGTATTTTCATAGCTAAAAGAAAACACTTATTTCCTTAAGCTAGAGTATGACAGATAATACTGCAGTAGCAATATAAATCAAGCTTGTTTCTTCTTAAAACTTTACTGAGGGCTTCCCTGGTGGCTCAGTAGTAAAGAATCCAGACGCTAAAGCAGCAGACATGGGTTGGATCCCTGGTCTGGGAAGATTCCACACACCACAGAACAACTAAGTCTATGTGCCACAATTATAGAGTCTATGCTCTAGACCCCGGGAGCTGCAACCACTGAGCCCACATGCCATTGCTGCTGAAGCCCTGCACTCTATAGATCCTGTGCTCCACAACAAGAGCAGCCAGAGCAATGAGAACCCCACACATCACAACTAGAGAGTAGCCCCCGCTCACCACAATACAGAAAAGCCCACACAGCAACGAAGACTCAGCACAGTCAAAACTAAATAAATTTAAAAAAAAATTTTAACGCTTATCTCCATTTAAAAAAAAAGAACTTTACTAAAGTATAATTTATATGTAACAGAATTCACCAATTTTCAGTATACAGTAAGTTTTGACAAATGCATACAATGTATACATGGCATCTTTATAACACATAACCACAATCAAGATATAAAATATTTCAAGCACTCTCAAAAGTTCTTATGTACCCCTTTGCAGTCAATCCTCCTCCCACTTGGCTCCTTGCAATGATCAATCTACTTTATGTTCCTACAGTTTTGCCTTTTCTAGAAAGTCATATAAATGAAATAACACAGTGTGTCATGTTCTGTCTGATTTCTTTCTTCTAGCATGTGTATGAGAAGCATTCACGTTGTTACATATATCAGTGGTTCATTCCTTTTTACTGCTTAATAGTATTCCACTGTATGGCTATATCATAATTTGTTATCCATTCATCTGTTAATCCATTTGGCTTCTCTTCCAGCACAGTTCTGGCTTTAAAGTATATTTACACATTTAAAACAAAACACTGCCAATGCTAATTCTTGAGGCTAAAGGGATGATTAGAGAAGACATAAAAATTGGGAGCAGAAGAACTACAAATACATTCTCAAAGATATGCTTTTCTTTAACTATTATTTAAGCAGCATCTACTAATTCAACATTAATGCAATACATATTTATGAAAGAAGTTCCAGGCACTGTATAGGCTACTAGCAATAAGAAGGACTGGGTTGGCCAAAAGGTTTTGCTTTTTTTTCTGTACAATGGCTCTACTAACACTTGGTTGTCTTTAACTTCATTTGAAACAATTTAATTAGATTGTATTGTGACAGCTGTTATATCAGCATGCATTTTTTTTAAACACCTATCAAAATTGGTGGGTTTTGTGTAGCCATTTTAGTATTATAGACAGAAGGAAAAAAACATTATCGGCATATCATGCTTTATTACTTCAAGAAAGGTAAAATTGCACCTGAAACAAAGAAAGATTTGTGCAGTATATGGTGAAGGTGCTGTGACTGATCGAATGTGTCAAAGCAGTTTGCGAAATTTTGTGCAGAAGATTTCTTGCTGGACAATGCTCCACAGTCAGGTCAACCAGTTAAATTTGACAGCAATCAAATCAAGACATCAACTGAGAATAATCAACATTAACCACACAGGAGAAAGCCGACATACTCAAAATATCCAAATCAAGTGTTGAAAAAAATTTGCACCAGTTTGGTTATGTTAATAGCTTTGATGTTTGGGTGCCACATAAATTAAGCAGAAAAAGCGTTCTTGACCATACTTCCATATGCAATTCTCTACTTAAATGCAACAAAAACATTCTGTTTTTAAAGCAAGTTGTGACAGGCAGTGAAAAGTGCATACTGTACAATGATGTGGAATGGAAGAGATCATGGAGCAAGTAAGAAGAACCATCACCAACCACACCAAAGGCTGATCATCCAATGAAGGTGATGCTGTATATATAATGGGATTGGAAGGGAGCCCTCTATTATGAGGTCCTTCTGGAAAACTAAATGATTAATTCCAACAAGTACTACTCCCAGTTAGACCAACTGAAAGCAGCACTCAATGAAAAGGGTCCAGAATTAGTCAAAAGAAAATACATAATCTTCCATCAAGATAATGCATGATGCATGTTTCTTTGATGACCAGGCAAAAACTGCTATATCTTGACTAGGAAGTTCATTCTGCTATATTCGCCAAAAGTTGTATCTTCAGATGTACGTTTCTTTTGGTCTCTAGAAAATTCTCTAATGGAAAAAATTTCCTTTCTCTGGAAGACTGTAAAAGGCATTTGGAGCAGTTCTTTGCTAAAAAATAAAATAAGTTTTGGGAAAATGGAATTATGAAGTTGCCTGGAAAATGGCAGAAGGTAGTGGAACAAAACAATGAATACACTGTTCTAAAAGTTCTTGGTGAAAATAAAAAATGTATCTTTTATTTTTACTTTTAAAACTGAAGGAACTTTTTGGCCAACCCAGCAAGATGGGGACCCCTCACACTCTGGTTCAGGGGTCTATAACTAGTTCAAGTAGAGCCAGTTGCCTGTTTTTGAAAATAAAGTTTTAATGGGACACAGCCACATTCATTCTTCTTTATATTGTCTATGAATGCTTTCAAGTTAAAACAGCAGAGTAATTTCAAGTACTTTGTATGGCCCACAAAGCCTAAAATATTTATTATCTAGTCTTTTTATATTCGGTTGGTGCAAAAGTAATTTTGGTTTTGTGCTGTTGAAATTTGCTGTTTGATATTAGAATACATTCTTAAATAAATGCAGTTATGTTATACATCATGGTGTTGGAGAAGACTCTTGAGAGTCCCTTGGACTGCAAGGAGATCCAACCAGTCCATTCTAAAGGAGATCAGTCCTGGGGGTTCATTGGAAGGACTGATGCTGAAGCTGAAACTCCAATATTTTGGCCACCTCATGCGAAGAGTTGACTCACTGGAAAAGACCCTGATGCTGGGAGGGATTGGGGACAGAAGGAGAAGGGGATGACAGAGGATGAGATGGCTAGATGGCATCACCGACTCGATGGACATGAGTTTGGGTAAACTCTAGGAGTTGGTGATGGACAGGGAGGCCTGGTGTGCTGCAATTCATGGGGTTGGAAAGAGTCGGACATGACTGAGCGACTGAACTGAACTAAACTGAATGTGCATTTCTCATTTTATGGTTTTTTTGCTAATGACTTATTACTTGCTGTTTATTTTACAGTTATTTTAGACTAGGGAAATTATGTTAGACAAAAAAGCAAATTTGAGCAATTTTTCTTATTCAAGTTCAAAATGGGTTGTAAAGCAGCAGAGACAACTTGCAATATCAGCAACACATTTGGCCCAGGAACTGCTAATGAACGTAGAGTGCAGTGGCTGTTCAAGAAGATCTGCAAAGAAGACAAGAGCCTTGAAGACAGGCATAGTGGCCAGCCAAAAGAAGGTGACAATGACCAACTGAGAGCAATCACTGAAGCCGATCCTCTTTCAACTCCACAAGAAGTTGCCAAAGAAAATGTTGACCATTCTATGATCATTTGCCATTTGAAGCAAATTGGAAAGGTGAAAAAGCTCAGAAAGTGGGTGCCTCTTGAGCTGATCACAAGTCAAAACAATCATCATTTTGAAGTGTCATCTTCTCTTATTCTGTGCAACAAAAATGAACCATTTTCTAGATCAGCTTGTGACATGTGACCGAAAGTGGATTTTATATGACAACTGGAGACAACCAGCTCAGAGGCTGGACCAAGAAAATCCAAAGCACTTCCCTAAGTCAAACTTGCACCAATAAAGGTCATGGTCACTGTTTGGTGGTCTGCTGCCCGTCTGATCCACTATAACTTTCTGAATCCCAGCCAAACCATTACATCTGAGAAGTATGCTCAGCAAATCAATGAAATGCACCCAAAACAGCAATGCCCACAGCCAGCATTGGTCAAAAGAAAGGGCTTTTTTTCTGTACAACATCTAACTGCACATCGCACAACCAATGCTTCAAAAGTTGAACAAATTGGGGTACAAAGTTTTGCCTCATCTACATTCACCCGATTTTTTTTTTTTTTTCGCCAATGACTACCACTTCTTCAACCATCTCGATAACTTTTTGCAGAGAAAGTGCTTTCACAACCAGCAGGAGGCAGAAAATGCTTTCTAAGAGTTCATCGAATCCCAAAACACAGATTTTTATGCTACAGGAATAAACAAACTTATTTCTAGTTGGCAAAATGTGTTGATTGTAACAGTTTCTATTTTGATTAATAAAAACGTGTTTGAGCCTAGTGGTGATGATTTAAAATTCACAGTCTGAAACCGCAATTACATTTGCACCAACTTAATAGAAAGTTTGTAAACCTCTCGTCTAGACATCTATCACTTGATAAAAAAACAGAAACAATATTTCAAAAGATGACAATAAGTCCAGAAAGGAAATTTATCTGAGAACACAACCCAGTAAGTTTTCTGTTATCTACACTATACACACTGTACATCTAACTGGTATTTCTGTGCTTCACAAATACAATAAGCAAATAGTATACTTAAAAGGTACTGAAGTAGCTTCTCAATCATCAAAGAACGATTATATACATTTCTAATGTTAATCATATTTTAATACATCATAATTTTTTTGAAACTGGTTATACACACAGATTTCACCACCTGGTTGGAAAAAGACTTATAGTGTATAAACTTCAAAATCTTCTCTATCAAGCTTTCCTGAGAGATATTTTCAAAAATGACATTTAATCTGTTAGAAAATAAAAGAGCTGCTCACTGCTTGTACTACTGTAACAATAAAAGTCCTTCATTAAGCTTTCTGTAAATGGCTGAAACATTTAACTATGTATTCAATGATAGTGACAAATTAAGAGAACATTAGCTTCATAGAAATAAATAATGTTAGCATCATGCACAATGTGGGCATGATGTTGTCATCCTGCTTCTTCACTAAGATGATGTTATAATTTGAGTATCAGACCCCGGGAACCACAAGCAATATGAGACAAAACAAAACAGGTAAGATGGACTACTATACTCAATCTGTGTTTCACTCATTTAGGACACATTTTTATACATAGCTTCTAAATTATATATTTTATTTTTACTGAATTATAGTTGATTTACAAGTTGTGTTAATTTCTGTTGTACAGCAAAGTGATTCAGTTATACATATATATACATGTCTTTTTACATTCTTTTCCATTATGGTATATCACAGGAAATGAAATATGGTTCTATGTCCTATACGGAAGAACTTTATTGTTTATCCATTCTGTATATAACAGTTCGCATTTGTTAACCCAAGCCTCCTACTTATCCCTCCCCAACTCCCTCTTGGCAACCAAAAGTTTGTTCTCTAGGTCTCTGAGTCTGTTTCTATTTCATAGGTAGATTTATTTGTGTCATATTTTAGATCCACATATAAGTGATACCATACAGTATTTATCTTTCTAACTCAGACATCACTTAGTATGATAATCTCTACTTTCATCCATGTTGCTGCAAATGGCATTATGTCATTCTTTTTGTGGCTGAGTAATATTCCACTGTGTGTGTGTGTGTGTGTGTGTGTGTGTGTGTGTGTGTGTACATATATATGCCACACTTCTTTCTCTATTCATCTGTTGATAGACATTTAGGGTGCTTCCATGTCTTGGCTGTTGTAAACAGTGCTACATTTTTTTGAATGATATCAACAGTTTTGTCTGAATATATGCCCAGGAATGGGACTGCTGAATCATATGGTAATTCTTAGTTTTTTGAGGAAACTCTATACTGTTTTCCATTATGGCTGTACTAACTTACATTTCCACCAACAGTGTAGGAGGGTTCTCTTTTCTCCGAACCCTCTCTGGCATTTTGTTATTTGTAGATTTCTTAATGATGGCCATTCTGACCAGTGTGAGGTCAATGGTACCTCACTGCAGTTTTGATTTGCATTTCTCTAATAATTAGCAACGTTGAGCATGTTTTCATGTGCCTGTTGGCCATGTGTATTTCATCTTTGGAGAAATGTCTATTTAGGTCTCCTGCCCATTTTTTGATTAGGTTGTTTGTTTTTTGTTGTTGAGGTATATGAACTGTTTGTCTATTCTGGAAATTAATTCCTTGTTGGTTGTATAGTTTGCAAATATTTTCTCTCACTCAATTGGTTATCTTTTGCTTTGTTTATGGCTTTCTTTACTATGTAAGAGCTTTTAAGTTTTATTAGGTCCCATTTGTTTATTTTTGCTTTTATTTCTATTGCCTTGGGGGCTGACCTAAGAAAGCATTGATACAATTTATATCAGAGAATACTTTGTCTATGATCTCTTCTAGGAGTTTTATGGTGTATTATGTTTAAGTCTTTAAGCCACTAAATTATAGAGACTCAGGAGTCTAGCTCCATAGAGAAGTAGTTATACTTTCTTAGCAAAAGAACAATAATGTTAGGGAAACCTTTTACCTAACTCATTTAGAAGTGGCTTGTATCAACAAACAATTGGAGTTAATTAGTAGGTTAATGACAGCAAATCATGATCACAAAAGTTAAATAACCACAGTGATGAAGGGCTTGCTTCTTCCTCATTAACTTTCCTCTCATTAGGATTTCAATATTATTGTATTTGCAGTTGTATTTGCAGGTTCATCCTGCAAGATCCCAGGGTGATGTCACACGCCATCATCCTTAACTTACTGCTTCCCTCTCTGGATGACAGAGGTCAACAGGCCTAGACGGAGAGGGAGTAATGCTATTTTTTCACAAAAATGACACTGTATACCTGAAAGCTTCTGCCAAAATCATGGTACTTGGTAGTGCCATCATTGGACAATAATTCACAGAAACTTCAAATAATAAAGAAACCACTTTCAACAAAAATGACACAGTTAAACTTTAAAAATAAATAAATACTTTTACAATATGCTGTCAAATGTTTAAACTTTGGCAGGACTTTCCTAGACTAATGTGTAAACTAAGTATGAGTATCTGTGGGAAAAAACTTGAAAGAAACCAAAATAAGAAAACTACGAGTCTCTCTGACCCCAACAGGTTATATGCTACCTCAGGAAAAACTAAATATGACTTAAGGTAACATTTGTCCAATTCTTGCTGCCCAAAGAGTTTAAATGTTAAGAGGAAGTTACTCACATGAATGAGGCTACTGATAACTTATTTATTAGCCCTCACTTTTAAGAAAAGCCAAATACATAATATATATATATATATTTAAGCTAAAACAAATTCCTTAGAAAGTAGTGATTCATATCACAAAATAATTCTCATATTATACAATGATTCAACTCAAGAGTTCGCTTAAGATAATGTATATCTTAGTTCATTTTACATTATTTTGTATATCAAAACATTTTCACGTGCAACTTTCAATAAACATCTTCTCAAACCTTAAACAAAGTACATGTATATTTTCATCACTATTATTAACAAAAGCAAAGTACAATACTTGACCAGGTTAAGTATCTATTTGGAGATTAAAAATAAGTCAATGACAGAACTGTGCAAAAATTCAATTTCTAAACTCCCTATGCAATAGAGTCCATGAATGGCAATGTAAAACTAACCAGTAAAAGCCTCAGTGGAAAAACTGCTTAATGACATGCAACCCACTTTGAGGACAACCCACTTTAAGAACCCATAAACCAAACCATAAAGTTCTCTTGGCTCTGAATGTAGAGTTAAACGCTCCTAAGGCTTTGCTGCCATCTCTGATGACACCAGTAAGTAAACAAGCAGACAAAAGAGCCATGTTAATTTCAAACTATCTCTAAGAAGAGAAAAGGTGAGATGCAGAGCCAATGTCCATCAAAATAAGTATATGTGTATATATATGTGTGTGTGTGTGTTGTATGAACACACACACACATCAATCACACATAAACCTCGTACAAGTCACAAAAAGGGAGGGACCAGAAACTAGTAAAAACACAGTGGGGTACTTACCAGGACACACAGTGATTTCCTCTGCAGAACTCTTTGGCATAAAGGCTGAGCTTCTCTTACTGGTCAAAGCAGCAATGCTGAAAAAACAATCAAACCCAAGTGAATTCCCAGTAAAATAAATCAGAACAAAGGACCAAAAGCAATGGTTAGTCTTTCACAAAGCCACAGGTAATCTGATACCTGTTGTCCAATACCACAAAAGCACAACAGGGAAGCAAGGAATCAGCAGTGAAAACTCCAAGTCCAAAATAGGGAAAATAAATATGCTTACAACTTTGGTTTCAGTGAAATCACTGAATGAAAAGAATCCCTTTTGAAGTCTTCACAAAGGAAGGTTGAAGGGTAAGGACTCTCCATGGAACCACAGAAAACCAAAAAAAAAAAAGTCTACTCCAGTATAAGGATGTCAAAAGTGTTTTACAGTCTCCATCTCAGCCTTATGAAAGCCAGAGTTTTGTAAACTCATAAGAGAAGATATGAAGATTCTTCTGACACAATAGGTTTTGCCTCACCTTGCAGTTAAACTTCCTATTTATCTCAAGATGTAGCTCTACATGCAACAAAAATAAGATACAATTCCAAACTGCCTATAGCAAAAATCTGTCCAACCAAGTTGAGTATCTCTTCTGAGGAAAACATAATTATGAAAGGCTACCATCATCCAATCTTTTGGTTTACCCTGACTGCTCATGGAGTGCAATCTCTTCCTGACATAGGAGCACATGGCTTAGAGATCTAAGCATCTGAGCTAGCCCCCTCATGCTTCACAGAGCTTTACAATTAGTTTAATCAAGTATGCAAGAGAATGCTTAAAAACACAAATCCTCACAACCAAGAGCCACAGAGAAGACAGAATAACCACCACCGATTCATGATAAATAACTAAATCCTGATAAGAAATCACAAGTGATTACTCCCTCTAAATAAAACATCTCAGAGCATTTGTTATAAACCTAAGCCAGATAGAGTTTATTCTGTATGTAATATTAGAGCTCTATTCAAAGGGTCCATCACAAAACAATTTGCTGACATTTATTAAATGGGCTAATCAATCTGAAGTCAAACCACATTGCCTGCAATTCCAACTCTCTCCTGGTGACAAAGCGTATAATCATTTATTAAAACCTACATCTGCTCTGCAGAAGGCTCACCACAACAAAGCAGACAGGCCTGCAGGAAGCAGAAGGCCTACTCCAGTTAAAACCACTTCCAAAACTGTCTTAACAGCAGGAGAATCAAACCAAAGTCACATTCTTTAGCTCAGGAAGAAACGCCCAGTATTATCAACTTAACCAAAAGTCTAAGAACATCAACTTAAGTAACAGCAAATGATGACTGGGCCTCAACTATTTTTTGAGAGATGACAGTCAGTTAACACAAAATTCAGCTCTTGAATAATCCACAAAGTTCAACTAATGATAAAAGAGAAAAAAAACTGGATGTCTGATCTAATTAATGCAGTTTATAACCAATCAACCTTTCAGTTCAATTCAGTTCAGTTGCTCAGTCGTGTCCGACTCTTTGCGACCGCATGAACCACAGCACGCCAGGCCTCCCTGTCCATCACCAACTCCCAGAGTCCACCCATGTCCATTGTGTCGGTGATGCCATCCAACCATCTCACCCTCTGTCGTCCTCTTCTCCTTCTGCCCTCAATCTTTCCCAGCATCAGAGTCTTTTCAAATGAGTCAGCTCTCTGCATCAGGTGGCCAAAGTATTGGAGTTTCAGCTTCAACATCAGTCCCTCCAAAGAACATCCAGGATTGATCTCCTTTAGGATGGACTGCTTGGATCCCTTTGCAGTCCAAGGGACTCTCAAGAGTCTTCTCCAACACTACAGTTCAAAAGCATCAATTCTTCAGTGCTCAGCTTTCTTTGCAGTCCAACTCTCACATCCATACATGACCACTGGAAAAACCATAGCCTTGACTACTACTGCTGCTAAGTCACTTCAGTCATGTCCAACTCCATGTGACCCCACAGACGGCACCCACCAGGGTCCTCTGTCCCTTGGATTCTCCAGACAAGAATACTGGAGAGGGTTGCCATTTCCTTCTCCAATGCATGAAAGTGAAAAGTGAACGTGAAGTCGCTCAGTAGTGCCTGAATTAGCGACCCCATGGACTGCAGCCTACCAGGCTCCTCCATCCATGGGATTTTCCAGGCAAGAGTACTGGAGTGGGGGTGCCATTGCCTTCTCCAATAGCCTTGACTAGATGGACCTTTGTTGGCAAAGTAATGTCTCTGCCCTTCAACATGCTGTCTAGGTTGGTCATAACTTTCCCTCCAATGAGCGTCTTTTAATTTCATGGCTACAATCACCATCTGCAGTGATTCTGGAGCCCAGAAAAATAAAGTCTGACACTGTTTCCACTGTTTCCCCATCTATTTGCCATGAAATGATGGGACCAGATGCCATGATCTTAGTTTTCTGAACGTTGAGCTTTAAGCCAACTTTTTCACTCTCCTCGTTCACTGTCATCAAGAGGCTCTTTAGTTCTTCTTCACTTTTTCCTATAACGGTGGTGTCATCTGTATATCTGAGGCTACTGATATTTCTCCCAGCAATCTTGATTCCACCTTGTGCTTCCTCCAACCCAGTGTTTCTCATGATGTACTCTGCATAGAAGTTAAATAAGCAGGGTGACAATATACAGCCTTGATGTACTCCTTTTCCTATTTGGAACCAGTTTGTTGTTCCATGTCCAGTTCTAACTGTTGCTTCCTGACCTGCATATAGGTTTCTCAAGAGGCAGGTTAGGTGGTCTGGTATGCCCATCTCTTTCAGAATTTTCCACAGTTTATTGTCATCCACACAGTCAAAGGCTTTGGCATAGTCAATAAAGCAGAAGTAGATGTTTTTCTGGAACTCTCTTGCTTTTCCCATGATCCAGCGGATTAGGCAATTTGATCTCTGGGTCCACTGCCTTTTCTAAAATCAGCTTGAACATCTGGAAGTTCACGGTTCATGTATTGCTTAAGCCTGGCTTGGAGAATTTTGAGCATTACTTTACTAGCGTCTGAGATGAGTGCAATTGTGCGGTACTTTGCGCATTCTTTGGCACTGCCTTTCTTTGGGATTAGAATGAAAACTGACCTTTTCCAGTCCTGTGGCCACTGCTGAGTTTACCAAATTTGCTGGCATATTGAGTGCAGCACTTTCACAGCATCATCTTTCAGGATTTGAAATAGCTCAATTGGAATGCCATCACCTCCACTAGCTTTGTTTGTAGTGATGCTTTCTAAGGCCCACTTGACTTCACATTCCAGGATGTCTGGCTCTAGGTGAGTGATCACACCATCGTGATTATCTTAGTCATGAAGATCTTTTTGTACAGTTCTTCTGTGTATTCTTGCCACTTCTTCTTAATATCTTCTGCTTTTGTTAGGTCCATACCATTTCTGTCCTTTACTGAGCCCATCTTTGCATGAAATGTTCCCTTGGTATCTCTAATGTTCTTGAAGAGATCTCTAGTTGTTTCCATTCTGTTGTTTTCCTCTATTTCTTTGCACTGATCGCTGAGGAAGGCTTTCTTATCTCTCCTTGCTATTCTTTGGAACTCTGCATTCAGATGCGTGTATCTTTCTTTTTCTCCTTTGCTTTTCGCCTCTCTTCTTTTCACAGTTATTTGTAAGGCCTCCCCAGACAGCCATTTTGCTTTTTTGCATTTCTTTTCCATGGGGATGGTCTTGATCCCTGTCTCCTGTACAATGTCACGAACCTCCGTCCATAGTTCATCAGGCACTCTATCTATCAGGTCTAGTCCCTTAAATCTATTTCTCACTTCCACTGTATAAGAGATTTGATTTAGAAATCATTCTAGAGCCTTGTTATTGGCATAGGAAGTGAATGTCGTTAAGACAGCAGCAGGATGTGACCGCTTTTCAGGAATAGTGTAGATGGAATTTGCGCCAAGATAGTTGTGTGTCTAACACAACTCTAAAAACCTCTAAGATCTCTTCCACCCTAATTTACTAGGCTTCTATGAGATGCATATTTGAGAACTGGAAGATAAAGATTTCTCTTCAGCTGTGTGTATAAAAGAGCTAAAAGGTCCCTGGGAAAGCTGTTCCTATACAGTCTCACTTATGTGGCTATCTTTCATTCTGGTACTATCAGAGGAGAATTCAGACCCACAATAATATTTATCTTACCTCTGTGAGGCAGGTACAGAAGTTCCTTCTTCAGAAGTTTCTTCAACAAAGAGTCCTTGGGAAGACTGTAAAGAAAGATGTAACATCCTAAATATACAGGCACAGATGAACTGGTTTTTCTTCCTTTAAAAAAGTAATTGTTCAACATTAACACTCAGCACATAGTAATAAGAATAAAACATTTTACAAAAGTCAGTGATTTTAAGTAAAAAGAACATATTCTGTGGAATCAGAACACTGGAATTTAAATCACAGGTGAATGACCTATTAACTTTTAATCCTGGATAAGTAACATTTCAATCTGTTTCCTCATCTTAAAATATTAAAACCTGCTTCACAGTGTTACTGTGAGAATTAAACAAGATAATATATACAATGCACTGTGTAAAACACAAGGCATATAAATATTAGTGAGTCAAATGAATTATGATTTCAGAAAAGCAATTATGAAGCTTTTGTTGTGGAAGGAAGAAATACAGAGGAAAGTTTAGCTCTCAATGGAAAGAAGTATCTCTTGGTAGAACCAAGACATAAATAGGCTATCCAAAAGAAAAGGTTATAAAGATTCCTTTTGCTATGAATCTGCCACTATGGTTAATATTTAGCTACAAAAGATATCTTTTAAGAAACACAACAAATAGGGACCGGATAAGGAAAAAATTATTTTCTTTGGCTATTAATAGAGTTGGTGCAAATGTTAACTTGTTAAATGTAGGTGCATGGAAAAGTACAGGAAAAGCAGCTACTACTGACTTAGGGGGTATTTCTGAGGAAGTACCTGGGCTGCGAAGCTTCTTCCAACAGATATAAAGCTGAAGTTTTCAAGGTCTCCTAACAGAATATAAATAACCTAAACAAGTTAGGCACCTCTAAATGATGGAATATACTAACAAACAAGAACAGCCTAGATGAGTCCTCAGTCAAAGAGAAGATAAACCTGTACAATGATTGGGAATGTAGTAATCATGAAAAAGGAGGGCTGAACAAAACTGTCAAAAGGACTAAAATACAACAGTAATAAATACTTTTTTGTTTGAACTCAATGGTTACAAAACAGTTTTGTTCCTGTTATCTAAAAAAAAAACAACCAAAAGGTAAATACTGACACCTGGTGTCCATTTAATAGAATTTTACTTTATTATAATGACTAGCCAATCAAGACTCAGGCTTCAGAAACAAGGCACTAACCAACAAGTTGAGATACTACCACCTCTACGTTAGGCTAAAGCACATCTCAACCTTTTACAGTCTAATTTTTTTTTAATTATTGTTACACCTATTATGTGTCAGGCCTATGCTAATCACTTTACATGTGTTATCCTTTAATCCTCACAAGGACCTTCTGAAGTAGAAGTTATTAAATTATTTTTAAAATGAGGAACGGAAAACGTCAACAGATTAAATTATCTTCCCAAAATTATAGAGTTGTTCAAAGTGGAGCTTGGACCTTTCTGACTCCAAATGATCTTCTTCCTAACCATGTCAATACAGAATCCCAAAACTGTCTTTATTTCAATAAATCATTCCTAATTTCTAAACTTACACCTCAAAGGCAGTGAGGAAAAGTAAAGTTCTTTCAGAATATGAAAATAAGACAGCAAAACAAGCAAACAAAATTTGATTAGACTATTCACGGCTAATCAAAACGAACAGAGAAGCCTGACAGGAATGTAACTTTCACTAAGGAACCTGTGGCCTCATCAAGACATTGTATTCTGCATGAACAAATATGCTAATAGAAATGGATAGTTTGCAACAAATAAAAAGAAAAATCCAAAGACCCAGAATCAAGCAGTGGCTTCAAAATCGTGATCTGCAAGTGAAAGCAAATAGACATACACATCATCTGATCACCACAGAAATGTCCTCTGCTGTCAGGCACTGGTAGCTTATTAGGTCTTTCCACAGCCTAGTTAAACCACACCTTAAAATTTCCATTTTCTGATGATTATTTCAGCCTTCCAGATCCTTCATCCTTGAAAAGGTGTGATGGTGTTATTTGTATTCTGGTCAATGAAAATGTCTCTCTTCCACAATAAAATAACAGAGATTTGGTATACATACCAGCTTGATATTTGGTTAGTCAAAGTCAGTTCTCACATTCTCACATAACCTGGGAAAGAAATCCCTGTACCTGGACTAAAAATCAAAGATTAGACCCTGAAAAGTAGTGACCACTTCAATATACTACCCTTCTTCTTCCTGCTGTAAAGCCATTTAGATGACCCCTCCATCTTCATTAAAATCTTCTCTATAATTGCAGTGATGCCAGAAACCATTTATCTGATTCAAATTGCTTAGTCTATACAAAGTTTTTGCAACCTTCGTACAGAGTAAGTAATTTGCCCCAGGGTAAATGCTTCTCTGAGTCCTTATTTCTGGGACTCTTGCTATCTCTATTAACCAAAGAGTTGCAAATATGGGCAGTTCCAGCAAAGTCATGCTGTTGTTCAGTCACTAAGTCACAGCCAACTCTTTCCAACACCATGGACTGCAGGACACTAGGCTTCCCTGTCCTTCACTATCTCCCAGAGTTTGCTCAAACTAATGTGCATTGAGTCGGTGATACAAAGCCACTGAAAATGTTTAACAAGCACATAAACTCTTTCTACCCAGTTCCTGAAAGCAAAAGACCAAGATGTGAAATTACAATTGCAAGATTTTCACTGTTTGCTGATAGAATTAGGATATTAATTTCTCTTTGTTTTTTAAAGAGACTATTCTACATTGGCAAGACTGCAGTGAACTAGGCATTTTCATACACTGCTGGAAGGAAATAGTACAAATTGGAACAACCTTTCTTAAAAGCAATTTAGCAATGAACAGTGGGTCTTCTTTTCTACATTCATAACTCTAACCCAGTATCTTTCTGGTTCTCTATCCCTAAAGACACAAATTAGTGTAATTAAATAAATAAAAGTTTTACTTAGATATTTCTGAAATATCCATCAATAGGACAATAAATATTATGGTAAACTCATAAGCAGCCATTAAAAATAAGAGAAGTAATTTTAACATCAGAAAATGTTTGTATGTTAAGTTAAAATATAAAAATATAGTAATATGATCTAAACTATAGAAAAAATAAGTATAGAAAAAAGATGAAGGAATACATCATTGGATTGTAAGACTGTGGATACTTTCAACTTTGTTCTTTACACTTTTGGCATTTTTCAAGTTTAAGTGATTTCTAAAATTAATGTTAATGACTAAACTGAGTATTTACTAGGTTGTCTACCTGATCTCCTTTACTGAGGACTGTTCCTCACTCCCCTTGAATGGCAGTATAGCAGCAGGCTCATTCAGAGCCATTTGTACAATTTGGATCATAGCCCCTTTGGACTATAGACATCTGGGCTGGGGAGGATTACTAACTCCATATGTGCTGTAAGTCATTTCCTAGAAGTTTGAAGTTGAAATTTGGAGAGAATAAATCTCCTGTAACCTATATTTACCTTTGGGAACTGTAGGATCAATGTCTTTCACCTACCATGTATAGCAGAGAAGCAAAGCAAGCCAGTTTGCAGGGAGAAAAATGAAGCAGATATAACTATGAGGCAGATATGAATTTTTAAACCTAGTACCTTATCTAGGCTTGGTTTACCATTCTGTTTGAGAATTTATGAAACCTATCTTTTTTATGATCAAGTCCTTTTTTTTAAATTAAGCTAGCTTGATTTGGTTTCTTGTAGCCAAACAGTACCAAATAATGATACTATGTGTAGTATTTGGTGGCCTGTTCATGAAGTTAGAGAACTTCAACTAAAAAGCCAGCTATTAGGTTCTAGTCACTTCCAGCCTATTCTAAAGGCACTGGTTTAAAACCTCAGAACCTGACACAAGTCTATGTTCTAAAACTCCAGCCCCTGAGATCTTTCAAGCCAACAACTTCAATTACAGTAAAATATTAAGCATTCACTCTGTAGACTTAATTTATTCTTTTAAGAAGAAGCATCTCTGAATCACAATGGATAAACAAAATGTTATCATATGCATAACTTAACTTTCCTTTGGAAGAGAGGCAAATCACTGGAAGAACTGTTAAGAAAAATGCTTTATCTTTCCACACTGCTATCCTTCTAGAAAATGGATGAAGAAGGCTGGTAGGGAAGAAAAATTCCCATATATATTTTCAATCAATAAGCTTCTGGTCCCTTAGAAAAAACTACCATTTATTGAGTGCCTATTATCTCCTAGGTATTATACTAGACATTTTACAGAATTCACTTTATTCATTAAAACTACTGAAAGATATGAATAACTACTTTCATTTTATAGATATTTTAAAACTGAGACTCAGAAGTTTAATGGCCTTCTCAAAGGCAGTTACTAAAACACTAAAATAAAAATTCAAACTCCAAATCCATGCTCTCTACACAATGCAATGAAATTTCTCATCACTACCATTTCTTGAACCCTTAAGAGAGACCAAAAAAAACAGCATGACTGTAAAACAAAACCAAAAACTCAAGAGTCCAATAACAGAAACAGCAACACAAAGCAGTACAGTATTAAAATATTCTATACCCTTGAAAATTATAGTTTATAAAGAATTTGTAATGATATGATTGTTACTACTCAGAGAAAAAACAGAATATAAGTTTAACCTACCATATATACAAATATATATCTATATAATATAATCTAGGTATCTCAGAAAAAGACTTAAAAGGCAAATGTACCCAAATAGGGAATCATTTTCAGTAAATTATTGACAATCTCAAGCAAAAATCAGAAACACATGATTATGTGAGGTAGAAAAGTCAACTGGAAAACTACCTGCACTTCCTATCACAGAGGACCACTTCCCCTAATACATAAAGGATGTCTATAAACCACTAAGAAAAAGACTCATATAAAAGAAAAATGCCCATAAGATGTAAACAGACAAAAAGGAAATACAAATGAGTCTCAAGCAGACATAAGAAAAGTGAAAATTAAGACTGCACTGTGATACCACTGTGTTTCATCCTCAGACTGGCAAAGATCAAGAAGTCCTGACAGTACGGTACTGGTATGGGTATGGGGAAAGCTGCTACTCATACAACCTCTACAGAAGGCAATTTAGGAACCGCTATCAAAATTGTAAATACATATATACTTTGATCTACCAATTATATCAACAAGTTATCCTATAAAATCTCCCATGTAGATGAAACATCTTATGCACAAAAGTAATAATCCTCTTCCAATTAAAAAAATTAATAATCACTGCAGTAGTGTTTGTAACAGTAATATTTTGGGAACAACCTAAATGTCCACCAATAGGAACACTAGATACAATAAACTCATTCATACATAGTGTATTACACATTCTCCCTCCAAAAGAAAAAGAAGAAATTCTTTATGTACTGTTATGGAATGATCCCATAGAGACAGTAAATGAAGAAGGTACAGAATAATGAAGAGAATGCTATCAGCTGTGTAAAAGGTGAGGAAAAGTATCTATACAAATTGTTTGCACCACATGAAATCCTCAGAAGGATGCACTAGAAAACAGTAATAAATGTTGACTCCAGGAAGAGGAACTGGTTGGCTGGGGATGGGGATAGAAGACAAACTTTATTTATATCTTTTTGAATTTTCAGTCAGTTGAACATTACTACCTATTCAAAAACTTAACTTTTTAGAAATACATATTTAAAAACAAAAATAAACTGATACATACATCTGATACAATTAATGTTTTCAAGAATGCATAAGGAATAGGAAAAGCTCTAAGATAAGCTATTAAGTAGGAGAAAGAACAAAGTTTATACAGAAAAGTCTTCATTTTGTTGAAAAATTTACAAGAAAAAATAACTTTATATGCATAGAAGTAATAATGATTGCCTTTTAGTGCTGGTATTATGGTCAATTTTTTCTTTACACTCTTCTGTACTTTCCTAACTTTTCAGAGTGAGCATATATGTGCTACTTTAAAAGTCGAGAGGAGAAGGCAACACAAAAAAACAGCTAAAATAATCCTTGTTTAATCTGTGAATAAATCATCCTTAATCACAGCATCACTGACCCTTACCTGACCATGACTGGTTGTTGGTTCTTCCTCCAACAAAAGTTTCTCTTTCAAGCTTTTAACTGGACTTTCTTGGAAATCCTTGGTTTTTGAGTGCCAGACAGATGCCCTAGACTCCTGCCTCTCCTCTTTGTCTTCATCTCCCACATCTTCTGAGATGCCTTCATTTTTTCACTAGCCTGATCTCCTTGGCCACATTCATTCTGGATCAGAGAAGGAGGTCTAGGTAACACTGGTTCCCCAAAACCTTTTTTTTATGGGAGCTGCCTCTGAGTCATTTTCAGGCTCTTTTGATAAACCTCCAACTGGCAGAGAATAACCTTGGTATATTGGTTAGGGTCTACTCCATCAGGGCAGAATGGAATACCCCAGAAGTAGTGTACAGTGCCCCCACTGTCCTGGAGACCTTTGGCATCTGCTGGGGTAGGCAGACAGTGCCTAGATGTGTCCCCCCTACCCTGGGCAGCTTTGTGAAAAGCACAACCCCTCCCAGTACTTTCCTGTGGCTTCCCACACTGTGTGTGCTCAGCCAAGTGGCCAGTACATCTGTCAAAACATTTAACGTTCTCATTCTCAAACACTGGCTGGCTTGATTGGTCCCAGCTTCCTGAGCTGCCAGAGACCGGCTCCTCTTCAGTGTTTTCAGTGTGGTCCCAAGGCTCCTCTCTTTCCTCAGACTCGTTTCCCTGACTGATATGTGAGCCTTTAAACAGTGATGGAGGTACCAGCTGCCATATGCCTGTAGGTATTTGAGAAAAAGTAGGGCTAAGGACAAACCATTTTTTATTAAGAGGGTTTGGTAAGTTATCACTTATCAAGAATTACATAATGTGGGTAAAAAGGCTCTTCTTTGGGTTTAACCAAAAGTTGGCTTCTCCTGGGAGATAAAAGTATGCTGGATATTAGTGAGAACTCAACTACTATCTGATTTAACCTCTTTAATACCACCAAAGGGATTCTGGACATTTCTGTATATCTACTCTCAGCATGATATCCCTCTGATATGGTTATGCTTGATGAGAAGAAGGAGCCAGAACAGGGAGACATGCCTTCAGTGGTCCCAGAGTCTGTGGTTTTCTGTTGGTGGGACTGTGAAGATGGTCCAGTGGCCAGAGGTCGAGATCTGGTAGCAGAAGCATCAGAAGGCCGGCAACTCTGAAACAAGTGATCCCACACCAGACCAGGTTTATTATTAAGATAGCTATACATGAAGGGTCATAGGAAGTACAAAAAGAGGAGTCCACTATCCCTAAGTGATTCTCCTCTCCAAAACGTAGATGCTCGATTCAAATAAATTCCACAATGTGCACTACGTGCCTACTATGTACAAAGCACTGTATTAGATCACTATACTAGACCTTTTTCTAATATAGAAAAGTGAATGGCATAAAGGATGGCTCAGGATCTGCCACTGGCAAATATCTTTCACATTTAAAATAACTTCAATTATACATATTCAAATCACAATGTAATATTATTTGAAAATTTTTAATTCTGCTCATTCTGTCTCTTCATAACCTACCTCTAGTTCTCATTTCCGTTGTTTTCCCCACAATACAGGGAAAGTAAGCACCTTATCTTGCTCTCTTTTGGTTTCTTATTACTTAGTAACTCTTTTCAGAAGCTGCCAAATACTATGGTTCTCTTAAGACATGGACTGAAAATCTGTGAGGTAAGAAAACTCTTCCATATAGATTTAACAAAACACTAAATTGAGTTCACAATTTGACACAGATTTTAAAAATGATAATGGGAAATATCTGTTAATTGAAAACCCTATGAACTGCTTACTACAGCTAGTTCCTAATTAGCCATGACACTGCAGAAATAAAATATTGCTGATCAATGCTCACAAACTTTTTCAACATAGCATATTTACATTCAGGCTCTCCGCAATGGCTTTCCTCAAAAGCTCCTCTTCTTCCGCCTCCTGGCTGTTCACCTCCCTAGCTTCCTGTTCACTCATTTTGAGAGCCAGAGCAAACTGTTCTTCTTCTGTCATTTCTGTAAGAAGATAGGGAAAAGAGAGAGTGACACCACAAACATTAAATAAGTGTGTAGATAAGAAACAGAATTATTAAACTTTTCAAGAGAAGACACTAAAGATCACTTAGTACAATTTTGTGAATAAGGAAAACTCCAAAAGGTAAGGTACCAGTAAAGATCAGTAGCAACAGCTATAAGAGTCTAGGATTAACAAAACTGTGAGCTCCTATGAAGGCAGAGTTTCTGCCTACTTTTCTTCACTGTTGTATCTTCAGCACAAGAGAAGAGTACCTAGCTCCTGACAGGTAATATCTGGTGACTGAGTAAGAGGAACTACCTCCCAATCCAGGGTTTTTCAATACCTATCACTTCATACTGATACATATTTGCTTTATGCTCAACATCAAGACAGAGTAATTTTACTTTTCAGAATCTTCTGATTTATACAGTAGAAAAGAACATCTCTAAAGACCTGGGTGTCATCTGCAAACAGCATTTCCCATTAAAAGCAACTGGGGTACCCTGGAGAAGAATAGTTGACTGCAAGTCTGGAGAATGAAACATATTAATAGAAGATGAATTAGAATATCTGTCATATCTATGAGCAAAGAATCTACCAGACACTACTGGGTCATATCAAAAGAACTTAAGACCCAACTTAAAAGGTTCTCAATGGCCAAAAATAAGACCATTGAACATCAACGAGGATAATGAATACAATGAATTAAAACAATAAGTTTAACTGGAGAAGAGAATGGCAACCCACTCCAGTGTTCTTTCCTGGAGAATTCCATGGACAAAGGAGCTTGGCAGGCTATGGGGTCACAAAGAGTTGGACACAACTGGGTGACTAACACACAAATAAGTTTAAATCTATAAGTTCATAATAGTACTTAAAAAAGATTCTGGCAGTGACTAACAAACTACACATATGACCCAGCAATCCCAATTCGAGCAACGTACTCTAACGATATATTTTCAACTTTAAAAAAAAATAAATATACACAAGACAGCATATTTAAAAAACAAAGACATCACTTTGCTGACAAAGGTGTGCATAGTGAAGCTATGGTTTTTCCAGTAGTAAGAGGGTAACAGGCAGGAAAGCCAAGGGTCTCCAAACGGAGGAAATAGGCTACAAGTCTTAGACACTTTTTTATCTCTCTTTTAAGCAGCAGGAGGAAACAAACCACAAGTGTCAGATTTTATTCCCTTCTCTATACAAATTTAAAAGGTTTCCCTTAAAATTCTGTGTTGCCATGATGACACCTGGTTCCACCTGAACTTTTCTCAAACCTTGAGCTAACCAATGCATTTTTCTTATGGAAACGGTTTTCTTAAGCTATGTTAATGAACTATGTATTTACACTAGACTCTGTCTCTCTTCAATTCTGTTCTGCTTATAAAACTCAGATAAGGGCTCAACAAACCTGTATGTTTTACTCATACACTATTTTCTTAATCTATGTTAATGAAACTACATATTTATGTGGAAACCTGCCTTTCTTGAAGATTCATGTCAATCGTTTTATGGCCCAGGATGACTCACCTGATGCCAATGTTATCTCAAAATGCATGTTGTGGGTGAGGGGCTGGTGCCACTCTGAGACATCTCCTTTCTCTGATTAACAGCTTGCTGCTAAGTATATAACATACTGCTAAAGGCTAGCAGAGGGCACTCTTTCTGTCCCCTTCTGATGTCTATGCCAGAAGCTTTGTCCATCTCTTTCATACTTTAATAAAACTTTATCACACAAAAGTTCTGAGTGATCAAGCTGCATCATTGGCCCCGGACTGAATTCCTCTCCTCTGGAGGCCAAGAATCCCGACATCTTTCACGGCTCAGCAACAACCTTTCATCTTGAGGGCTTGTCTGGGACCTGAAACTGGGACCTCTCATGCCAGAGGCAAGAACCGTAACCTGTAGACCAACCAGCCTGCTTCAGCAGTCATGTACAGATGTGAAAGCTGGACCATAAAGAAGGCTGAGCAGTGAAGAACTGATGCTTTCGAATTGTGGTGCTGGAGAAGATTCTTGAGAGTCCCTTGAACTGCAGAGAGGCCAAACCAGTCAATCCTAAAGGAAATCAACCCTGAATATTCAGGAAAGGACTGATGCTAAAGCTGAAGCTCCAATATTTTGGCCACGTGATGTGAAGAGCCAACTCATTGGAAAAGACTGATGCTGGGAAAGACTGAAGGCAAAAGCAGAAGAGGGTGACAGAGGATGAGACGGTTAGATAGCATCACCAGTTCAATGGACAAGAATTTGAGCAAACTCCAGGAGACAGTGGAGGACAGAAGAGCCTGGCATGCTGTAGTCTATAGGATTGCAAATAGTTGGACACAACTTAGCAGCTGAACAATGACAACAAAACCAAATAGGTACTACATTTTTCACTCCAGCATTGTTTGAATTTGCAAAACAATAGAATCCATGTAATGACCATCACAGGACACTGCTTGAATAAATTTTGGTATGCATACATAAAACTGTAAGAAGAATAAGGAAGGTATCTATGCTCTAGGAATAGAATGATTTTAAAGACAGTATTAAGCTAAAAAAAAAGAAGCAAAACACAAAAGTTTATATAGTATGCTAATTTTTGCAAAGAGTGACACAAGAAAGATGAATTAAAAACTAATTCAAATGGTTATATACAGGTAGTTGGGTACAAAGTGGAAGGGATAAGGAAGGGAGTGACATTTCTTTGACTATAACTTTTGGTTTATCTTTGACTTAATCGGGTAAATGTTAAACCTGTTTTTAAAAAGTAAAATAAAATCAGTAAGGATGAGGGATCCCTAAGATTAAATTCCAACATAAAAAAATGGACCCAAATAAATTTAAAGTGATCTTAATGAGAATGAAAACAGATCAGAATTAACCAGTGAATGAATGTCAGATGGCCTTAGATTTTCTTTATAGAGAGGTTTTTTAACTATAAATTCAAATTATTTAATAGATATAAGGTTATTCAGATATTCTCTTTCTTCTGTGTCAGTTTTGATAAATTATGTTTTTCAGTGATGTTTTTAATTTATTTCAGTTAAGTCAGTATTTCTCAGTCCTTTTTCATTACTATTCCCTGAAGAATCCTTTATAAACTTTTTTTCCTAGTCAAAATCTGTGTAAATACATAAATGCAATGTTTACAGGGATATGAATAGTTTTACATGATCATATAAGAAAAGAAGAAAAATTTTAAATCAGAAAATCCAAGCTTTCCTCTTTAATAAGCTAAACAATGAAGAGCAAAATTAACTCAAAGTAAGAAGAAAGTAAAATAAAGAGCAGATATCAATGAAATAGAAGATGGTGTACAACCCAGAAAATAAAAATTAATAACAAAACTTGGTTCCATGAAAAGGTCAATAAAATTTATAAATCTCTGATTAGACTAATTAAGAAGGAAAATAAAACATGTAAGTTAACAATACAGGAATAAGAGGGGATATATCACTACAGATTCTACAATCATGAAAAGAACAACAGAATACCATGGACAATTTTATGCCAATAAATTTGACAAACAAGCATGCATTCTCAACTGGCATGATATCATCCCCAAGTGGACAAAAACTGGTTCTTGGAAGTCCAAGAAATCTGTACAGGTGTATAAGTCAGTACATAAATAGGATATATAGCATTATCTATGGCATTAAAATTTCATGGGGACAGTGGTGGCTAGGAAAAAAAAGGTCTAAAAAGGATCCTTCAGGGAACAGTAGTGAAAAAGGACTGAGAAACACTGACTTAACTGAAACAAACAAACAAAAACAAATCACTGAAAAACAAATTATGAAAACTGACACAGAATAAAAAGAGTATCTGAACAGCCTTATACCTATTAAAGAATATGAATCTGTAATTACATACAGATTCTTCTCCATACAGAAAATCCAAAGCCATCCGACATTCATCACTGGTGAATTCTAACAAAAACTAGAGAAAAAAATAATAGTAACATAATTCAGAAAATAAGATATCAAGTCTCCCCAAACTGATTCAACACAATCCCAACGAAAATCCAAAACAAGCTCATTAAACATAACGTAATAGAAAATTCAGAAATAGATGCACAAAGTTTTTTCAATTGATTTCTACCAACAAGGCTTTTCAACAAAGGGTACCAGAACAACAGGATATCCATAAGGGAAAAAAATGAACCTTTAACCCTTCAGTTCAGTTCAGTTGCTCAGTTGTGTCCGACTCTGTGACCCCATGAATCAGCACGCCAGGCCTCCCTGTCCATCACCATCTCCCGAAGTTCACTCAGACTCACATCCATAGAGTCGCTGATGCCAACCAGCCATCTCATCCTCTGTCATCCCCTTCTCCTCCTGCTCCCAGTCCCTCCCAGCATCAGAGAGTCTTTTCCAATGAGTCAACTCTTTGCATGAGGTGGCCAAAATACTGGAGTTTCAGCTTTAGCATCATTCCTTCCAAAGAACACCCAGGACTGATCTCCTTTAGAATGGACTGGTTGGATCTCCTTGCAGTCCAAGGGACTCTCAAGAGTCTTCTGCAACACCATCGTTCAAAAGCATCAATTCTTCGGCACTCAGCTTTCTTCACAGTCCAACTCTTGCATCCTTTCATGATCACTGGAAAAACCACAACTTTGACTAGATGGACCTTTGTTGGCAAAGTACTATCTCTGCTTTTCAATTTAACCCTTATCTCACACTATATACAAAAATTAACAAAATGGAATACATATCTAGATGTAAAAGCTAAAACTATAAAAATCCTAAAAGAAAACACAGGTGAAAATCTTTGTAACCGAGGGGTAATCAAATTTTGGTTAGACATGATACAGAAAGAAAAAGTAAATATAAAACTTCTCTTTGTTACAAAAATAAAAAGTAAAAAAATATTTTTAATTAAAAAAATTTTTAAGTAAAAAAGAAAGAAAAGAAAAAGGTAAGTCACAAAATGGGAGAACATATTCACAATATATATAATCTGACAAAAGACTTGTATCCAAAGTATAGGAAATATCTATACTTCATAGTAAGAAAACAAGCCATCTAATTTTATCAGTAATGAACAAAAGATCTGAACAAATCCTTCACAAAAGAAAATTTTGGAATAATCATTAGCTAAGTCACTTCAGTCGTGTCCGACTCTGTGTGACCCCATTAAGCATAATAAAGGATCATTAATCATAAGGAAAATGCAAGTTAAAATGAGTTACCACTATATATCATTAGAATGGATAAAATGGAAGACTGACATTCTTACAACATGATTATTCATTCTTAATGAAATCATTAAGTCATCAAGAAAATGTTGAGGTTGATTATATCCTTTGTGTTCAATTTAAGAGAACCAAAACCATGTAATAATGCAAAATGAGTTCTTTGTAATATTCAGTCTTTTAAAGTATCTTGTATTCCCTAATTAAGAGTACCTTGGACAGCAAGGAGATCAAACCAGTTAATCTTAAAGGAAATCAACCCTGAGTACTCACTAGAAGGACTAATGCTGAAGTTGAAGCTCCAGTATTTTAGTCACCTGATGCAAATAGTAGACTCACTGGAAAAGTCCCTGATGCTGGGAAAGGCAGAGGGCAGAAGAAGAGGGAGTTAGATGATGAGATGGCTGGATGGCATCACCAATACAATGGACATGAACTTGGGCACACTTCAGGAGATGGTGAGGGACAGGGAAGCATGGTGTGCTGCAGTCCATGAGGTCACAAAGAGTTGAACACGACTGAAAGACTCTGATGCTAGGAGGGACTGGGGGCAGGAGGAGAAAGGGACGACAGAGGATGAGATGGCTGGATGGCATCACGGACTCGATGGACGTGAGTCTGAGTGAACTCCGGGAGATGGTGATGGACAGGGAGGCCTGGCATGCTGTGATTCATGGGGTTGCAAAGAGTCGGACACAACTGAGCGACTGAACTGAACTGAAGGACTGAAGAACATATTTCCTAAAGATTCTGGAGAGATGTAGGCTTTGCTATTACATTAACATGAAAATAAGAACTTAATAAAGATTCTGTTCTCAACTACATAGACGGGAAGCTCCACAGCCAGACTGAGGAAGGAAATGAAAGTCCCTCAGTCACGTTTGATTCTTTGCGACCCCAAGGACTATATGTAGCCTGCCAGGCTCCTCTGTCCATGGAATTCTCCAGGCAATTCTATTGGAGTGGGTGGCCATTCTCTTCTCCAGGGGATCTTCCCAACTCAGGGATCAAACCCAGGTCTCCCACGTTGCAGGCACATTCCTTACCATCTGAGCCACCAGGGAAGCCCCCACAGCCAGACTACCTGGGTTTAATTCTTGATTGCATGCCTTTTAGTTGTAAAATTTTGAGCAGGTTATTTATCCTCTAAACCTGGATACTGGTGCTGGTCTCTGATAATCTCCCTCTCTCTTTTTCCTTTGTGTCTTTTAATCTGCATGACCATGTATCTAGAGTAAATATAAACATACTCTTAACATTAGAATTCTCATATAAATACTATGATTTAATAAAACTTGGTTTACTTCACATACAAGAAAAACAGAGATAATAGTATTTAAGTCTGTTACAACGGTTAAATAATACATTAAAAATATTTAGAATAGTACCTGGCACATAACAAGTGTCTAATAACTGTTTGTATCAATTAACAAATTATTTACTGTTATTACATTTTATTTAAAGAAATCCAAAACTTCAGATTATTGTCTTTCACTAACAATAACACCTGCCTTCCCAGGTGGCTCAGTGGTAAAGAATCCTCCTGCCAATGCATGAGATGCAGGTTTGATTCCTGGGTCAGGAAGATGCCCTAGAGAAGGAAATAGCAGTCCATTCAAGGATTCTTGCCTAGAAAATCCTAAGGACACAGGAGCCTGTCAGGCTATAGTCCATGGGGTCACAAAGAGTCAGATACAACTAGCAACTAAACAACAAACAATAACATACAAGCACTTAATCTGACAAAGCCACCACTACATATATACTCTAACCACAATCAGAATTAAAAGGACATTCTTATTCACTAGTTACTGACTCTTATTTTTATATAACCATGATCTGAGACTAGAGTCTAATAAACATCACTACTGGACATATTTTACCTAACCTCTCTATAATATAAGAACCCAACCATTAGAAAAAGGGAGAAACAAACTGGAATTCCAGCCAGGAGGAAATGTCAGCAATTGTCAACATTAGAATCTCTAAGTGAATTGGCTCAACTAGCTTATCAAAGGATTCTGATTATGCTCTTCAAAATTTATGATCTCCCAACATTCAGGCTGGCCCACTGAGATGTGTAAACAGGCTGTTAACAATCCAAACAATCCAGAACACAAAAACAGATATAACCTGTAAAATTTGTGGTTATTTAAAAAGGTTGAGGGGCTTCCTGGTGGTCCGATGGTTAAGAATCTACCTTCCTATGCAGGAAATGGGGGTTTGATCCCTGATTGGGGAACTAAGATTCCACATGCCACAGGGCAACAACTCCATGTGTTGCAACCACTGAGCCTGTGTGCTCTAGAGTCCATACAACAAAATTAGAGACGCCCATGCACTGCAATGAAGACCCAGCACGACCCAAATAAGTAAACTGAGAGAACAGAACAAATGTTCTGACAGAGCACATTTCATGCAACAACAAAAGATAAATTATCTTCCTGCCCAAATCTTTTCCTAAGAACTTTTTTTTGCAAAACAGACATAGCTCTGCAACTGTGATAAACTTAATATATTTACACATTGCCAGTTACAATTTAAGTTTATAAAACACTTTTGAAAGCATCAAGGTATTGTGTAGGCAGCTGTATAGATGTGCATTCTCAAACAAAGTGATACCACTTCTGGGAGTTTATTTTGAACAATCACTGAAAAGAAAAACTGTTATACACAAAAAGATGTTCATTACACTATAACCTGGGCTTCCCTGGTGGCTCAGTGGTATAAGAATGTGCCTGCAATGCAGGAGATTCGGGTTCAATCCCTGGGTCGGGAAGATCCTGTGGAGAAGTAAACAGCAACCCACTCCAGTATTCTTGCCTAGAGAATCCCATGGACAGAGGAGCACGGCACGCTACAGTCCACGGGGTCACAAAGAGTTGGACATGACTGAGCGGCTCACACACACACACTATAACCTACAAGGTGACTGACTTAAGTTTCCTAAAAACAAAGCCACTGTTAAGTTATATAAGGCATGTTAACTCAAGAGACTCCTATGTTATCAAAACACTAATCATGAAGATATATAAAAATGATAAAAGTCTATAAAAGCCATGTGAAAATATAATGGAAATTACAGAACCAATTTCTGATTCCACATGTATGAAACCTGGAAGTAAGTCACTGCTTTGTCCTGAAGAGTAAAAAGCTATTAATAAAGCAACTGAAAAAAATCAACAACTCTTCCTGGATCTGTGAGAAAGGAGGGCACAGGGCGCATTGCTGCCCCCAAGATGGACAGACAAACAAGGGAATACAGGGAATCATGGCTTATCAGAGCAGAGATTCAAGAGCAAAAACTAACACAGAAATCAGTGCCAAGAAAATCTGAACTGTAAGGGACAAATTGCTGGGGGCTTGGTGTGGACAAGTCTAGGAGTTAAAAGTTCCAGGGAAACTCAGTCAAAGGGGGCCCACAGACTTGTAAGTTTTATTTCCAAGATTTTAACCAGATTCTCACAATAAATATAGGAAAAACTTCCTCTTAAATGTCCCAAACAGAGTAGGAGAGAGGAGCTATTTTGAAATTTATCAGGGCCCTCTGTTCTTTCCAGTAAGGCTTGCCCTAGTAGAAACTAAGTAATCAGTCTGGACTAACAGTATAACTGAACTGTGAGAAGGGACATACCAAACTCCAACCTACTCTGGCCATCCTCTCCCACCTAAAGAGGAAGGAAAAAATTAGAAACACTTGTGACGTTCACAGACTGAAATAGTGAGACCTAATTAGGGAACTTCCCTGGTGGCTCAGATGGTAAGGAATCTGCCTCCAAGGCAGGAGACCCAGGATCGATCCCTGCATCAGGAAGATCCCCTGGAGAAGGAAATGGCAACCCACTCCAGTATTCTCGCCTGGGAAATCCCATGGACAGAAGAGCCTGGCAGGCTATAGTCCATGGAGTCACAAAGAGTCGGACACAACTGAGAGACTTTCACTTCACAATCAGGGAACTACAAATACTTGCCTTATTAGCCACATCTAACACCACATTTCTAAAGGCCTATTTAGAGTAGTTTCTTTTACCTGGTACATCATGTCCAGCTATCAAGAAGACATTACAAGTCACACTAAAAGGCAAAAACTACTATTTGAAAAGATAGACTATGCATCAGAATCAGACATGGTGCTAATGCTGGAATTATCAAGCTAGAAATTTAAAACAATTATGATTAATATAAGGGCTTTAAAGGATAAATTAGAGCACAAACAAGGTCAGATGGGAAATGTAAATAGAGATGGAAATCCTAAGAAAGAAACAAAAAGAAATACTAAAGATTAAAAACACTGTAACATAAATGAAGAATGCTTTGGATGGGTTTATCAGTCGACTGGACACAACTTTAAAAAAGAATCTGAGCTTGAAGACATGTTAATTGAAACCACCAAAACTAAAACATAAAGAGAACAAAGACTGAAAAGAATAAGACAATATTCAAGGACTATGGAACAACTACAAAAAGAGTAATGAAAACATAATGCAACTGCCAGAAGGATGAGAAAAATAGAAGCGAAAGAATTATGTGAAATAATGATGACTCAGAATTTCCCCAAATTAAGGTCAAATACTAAACCACAGATCCAGGAAGCTTAAGGAACACTAAACAGGGAGATCCCGCAAGATAGCAGAGTAAAATACAGAGGCCACCTTCCTCCCCCACAAACATGTCAAAAACTTAATCTGTGTATGGAACAACTCCTACAGAATACCTTCTGAAAGCTGGCAAGACCCCAGACTTCCAAAAAGGCAAACCAATCTCCACAGAATGAGGTAGGGGAAAAGCTGTAAGAGAAAAATGAGACAAAAGATTTGGGATGGGGACCTACACCTTGGTGAGGGAGCCATGAAGAAGAAAAAGTTCTCCACACTTGGTAACCCCCTCACTGCAGGGTTGGGGAAGAGCTTTGGAACCACAGAGGTGAACGCAGCAACATGTGCTCAGAAGGTAAAAGGGAAAGAAATCACCATAGAGATTGTTGCTGACCAGCACTTACCAGCCAAGATGCTGTTGGCACGCCCTGCTGCAGCCAGTATGGGCTGGGTGCTGAGGGCTTTGGGGGCTGGACCCTAGGGAGAGGACTGGGGTTGACTGCTGTGAAGATACTCTGAAGTGGCTAGTATAACACAGCTGAGGGAGTCCAGGGAGTTGGGCCTGACAGGGAGACAGGAGATTATTGCTGTGAGGATCCTCAAAAACTGTGCACTCAACTGACAACAGGACCCAGTCTTCAAGAGTGCCATAGGTACAACAAGCCCCAGCTGTGGACTGTGACCCGAGGCAGATGCGCTGGCCAGCCACCAACAAAGCCAGCACAAGTGCCAGAGGTGGCAGGAGTCGTAAATGCAACTTATGATCCCAGAGAGGGGCACTCAGGCCAACTGGCCACCGTCAAAGCCAGGGCAAGACAACAGTCAGGGAACAAACTGCCACTGCGGTCCCAACCCCAAGGTAGCAGCTGCCCCCAAACTGTCAGCAGGCAGAGGTCACAGTCCACACCTTCCTGTGAACTTATGTGGCTTGGCTCTAACAAGGGACACACAACCAGGGACCAACTACCCTTCAGTTCAGTTCAGTCACTCAGTAGTGTCTGATTCTTTGCGACCGCATGAACCGCAGCACACCAGGCCTCCCTGTCTATCACCAACTCCCAGAGTCCACCCAAACCCATGTCCATCGAGTCGGTGATGCCATCTAACCATCTCATCCTGTCGTCCCCTTCTCCTCCAGCCCTCAATCTTTCCTAGCATCAGGGTCTTTTCAAGTGAGTCAGCTCTTCGCATGAGGTGGCCAAAGTATTGGAGTTTCAGCTTCAAATCAGTCCTTCCAATGAACACCCAGGACTGATCTCCCTTAGGACGTACTGGTTGGATCTCCTTGCAGTCCAAGGGACTCTCAAGAGTCTTCTCCAACACCACAGTTCAAAAGCATCAATTCTTGGGCGCTCAGCTTTCTTCACAGTCCAACTCTCACATCCATACATGACCGCTGGAAAAATCATAGCCTTGACTAGACGGACCTTTGTTGGCAAAGTAATGTCTCTGCCTTTCAACATGCTGTCTAGGTTGGTCATAACTTTCCCTCCAAGGAGCAAGCGTCTTTTAATTTCATGGCTGCAGTCACCATCTGCAGTGATTTTGGAGCCCAGAAAAATAAAGTCAGCCACTGTTTCCCCATCTATTTCCCATAAAGTGATGGGACCAGATGCCATGATCTTCGTTTTCTGAATGTTGAGCTTTAAGCCAACTTTTTCACTCTCCTCTTTCACTGTCATCAAGAGGCGCTTAGTTCTTTACTTTCTGCCATAAGGGTGGTGTCATCTGCATATCTGAGGTGATTGATATTTCTCCCGGCAATCTTGATTCCAGCTTGTGCTTCCTCCAGCCCAGCGTTTCTCATGATGTACTCTGCGTAGAAGTTAAATAAGCAGGGTGACAATATACAGCCTTGACATACTCCTTTTCCTATTCAAAACCAGTCTGTTGTTTCATGTCCAGTTCTAACTGTTGCTTCCTGACCTGCATACACATTTCTCAAGAGGCAGGTTAGATGGTCTGGTATTCCCATCTCTCTCAGAATTTTCCACAGTTTATTGTGATCCACACAGTCAAAGGCTTTGGCATAGTCAATAAAGCAGAAGTAGATGTTTTTCTGGAACTCTCTTGATTTTTCCATGATCCAGCAGATGTTGACAATTTGATCTCTGTTTCCTCTGCCTTTTCTAAAACCAGCTGGAACATCAGGAAGTTCACGGTTCATGTATTGCTGAAGCCTGGCTTGGAGAATTTTGAGCATTATTTTACTAGCATATGAGACGAGTGCAATTGTGCGGTAGTTTGAGCATTCTTTGGCACTGCCTTTCTTTGGGATTGGAATGAAAACTGACCTTTTCCAGTCCTGTGGCCACTGCTGAGTTTTCCAATTTGCTGGCATACTGAGTGCAGCACTTTCACAGCATCATCTTTCAGGATTTGAAACAGCTCCACTGGAATTCCATCACCTCCAATAGCTCTGTTCGTAGTGATGCTTTCTAAGGCCCACTTGGCTTCACATTCCAGGATGTCTGGCCCTAGGGGAGTGTATGAACCACCTCAGACTATAGCAACTTCTCACAGGCCTCTGCTGAAGCAGGTACTCCCCACACACCCCAACTGTGTCTGCCATACCCTCCATCTCCCCAGCCCGACTGAGAGGTGAGCCATAATAAGCTGCTATTTTCATTCCCTCTTGTCTTGGCAGGCAACAGACACCAGAGGGTTGCCTACAAGCAGCTGTTACTGGTATTCAGTCGCTAAGTTGTGTCTGACTCTTTGTGACTCCATGGAGCGTAGCATGCCAAGCTCCTTTGTCCTCCACTATTTCCTGGAGTTTGCTCAAATTCATGTCCATTGAGTCAGTGATGTTATCTAACCATCTCATACTCTGTTGCCCCTTCTCCTTTTGCCTTCAATCTTTCCCAGCACCAAGGTCTTTTCCAATGGATTGGTTCTTCTCATCAGGTGGCCAAAGTATTGAAGCTTCAACAGAGGTGGGACCAAAACCAAAGCTAAGCTCCAGGGACTATATGAACAAAGAAGAATGGAAGGCACTCTTGCAGCTACAGGTGCAGCAGGTTAAATACCTGCTATCAGCCTGAGACTGTGGACTTTGGAGCAATTGTATGTCCATAAAATGGACAATCTGGAAGAAATGGACAAATTCTTAGAAAAGTATAACCTTCCAAGACTGAACCAGGAAGAAACGGGAAATATGAACAGACCAATCACAGGCACTGAAATCAAAACTACAATCAAAAATCTTTCAACAAACAAAAGCCCAGGACCAGATGGCTTCACAGGTGAATTCTACTGAACATTTAGAGAAGAGTTAACATCTATCCTCCTCAAATTCTTCCAGAATACTGTAGAAGAAGAGAAACTCCCAAACTCATTCCATAAGGCCACCATCACCCTGATACCAAAACCAGATGAAGACATCACAAAATAAGACAATTACAGGCCAATATCACTGACAAACACAAATGAAAAAAATCCAAAACAAAATTTTAGCAAACAGAACCCAACAACATAGTTAAAGGATCATACACCATGATCAAGTGGGGTTTATCCTGCCATAAAAAAATTAGGGTTAGGGTCAAGGGCTTCTCCAATATACACAAGCCAATGTGATATACCATATTAACAAACAAAGATAAAAAGCATAACATCATCTCAATAGATGCAGAGGAAGCTTTTAACAAAATTCAACATTCATTTATAATTAAAAACTCTCCAGAAAGTAGGCACAGAAGGAACCTAACTAAACATAATAAAGGCCATATACAACAAACCCACAGAAAACATTCTCACTGTTTAAAAACTAAAAGTATTTCCACTAAGATTAGGAAGAAGACAAGGGTAATCACTCCCACCATTATTAGTCAATATAGTTTTGGAAGTCCCAGTAACAGCAATCAGAAAAAGAAATAAAAACATCTAGATTGGAGAAGATAAAATAAAACTCTCACTATTTGAAGATGACATGGTATTATACATAGAAAACCCTAAAGATGCCACCAGAAAATTACTAGAGCTATTCAATGAATATAGTAAAGTCACAGGATATAAAATACACAGAAATCCCTTGTATTCCTACACACTAACAATAAAAAATAAGAAAGAGAAATTAAAGAAACAATTACATTAACTATTGCAACAAAAAGAATAAAATACCGAAGAGTAAACCTACCTAAAGAGATGAAAGACCTCTATGCATCAAACTATAAGACATGATGAAAGAAATCAAAGACAACACAGACAAATGGAGAGCTATAACATGTTCTTGGACTGGAAGAATTAATATTATCATACTACTACCCAAAGCAATCTACACATTCAATGTAATCCCTAACCAACTACCAATGACATTTTTCACAGAACTAGAACAAAATTTCACAATCTGTATGGAAATACAAAAGACCCCTAACAGCCAAAGCAATCTTGAGAAAAACATACCTGGAGAAATCAACTTTCCTGCCTTCAGACTATACTACAAAGCTACAGTTATCAATACAGTATGGTATTGCCACAAAAACAGAAATATAGACCAATGGAACAAGATAAAAAGCCCAGAGATAAACCCACACACCTATGGGCACCTTATCTTTGACAAAGGAGGGAGGAATATATACAACGGAGAAAAGACAGCCTCTTCAATAAGTGGTGCTGGGAAAACTGGACAGCTACATGTAAAAGAATGAAACTAGAACACTTCCTAATATCATACACAAAATAAACTCAAAATGGATCAAAGATTTAAACGTAAGGCCAGAAACTGTAAAGTTCTCAGAGGAAAACAAAGGCAGTATATTCTTCAACACAAATTATAGCAAGACCCTATTTGACTCACCTCCTAGAGTAACAGAAATAAAAACAATCAATGAGACCTAATTAAGAATAAAAGCTTTTGCACAAGAAAGGAAAGATTGAACAATTTTAAAAGACAACCCTCAGAATGGGAGAAAATAACTGCAAATGAAGCAACTGACAAAGGATTAATCTCCAAAATATATATGTAACTCATACAGCTCAATATCAAAAAATAAACAGCCCAATCAAAAAACGAGCAGCAGAAACAGATATTTCTTCAAAGAAGACATACAGATAGCTAATAAACACATGAAAAAATTGCTCAACATCACTTAGAGAAATGCAAATCAAAACTACAATGAGGTTATCACTTCATACCAGTCAGAATGACCATCAACAAAAAAACTACAAACAATAAATGCTGGAGAGGATGTGGACAAAATGGAACCCTACTGCCCTCTTGGTGGGAATGTAAATTGATACAGCCACTATGGAGAACAGTATGGAGATTCCTCAACAAACTAGTAATAAAACTACTATATGACCCAGTAATCCCACTACTGGGCAAATACTCCGAGAAAATCACAATTCAAAAAGACACAAGCATCCCAGTGTTCACTGCAGCACTACTGACAATAGCCAGGACAGGGAAGCAACCTAGATGTCCATCAACAGATGAATGGATAAAGAAATCGTGGCACATATATACAATGACATAATACTCAGCCATAAAAAGGAATGATTTTGAGTCAGTTGTAGTGAGGTGGACGAACATAGAGCATGTTACACTGAGTGAAGAAAGTCAGAGAAAGAAAAACTAATACCGTATATTAACACATACAGATGGAATCTAGAAAAATAGTACTGATGAACTTTTTATTTATTCGTCTGGTGGACACAGAAGGGGATGGAGAGGGTAGGACAAATTGAGAAAGTATCACTGACACATATACACTATGCTTATTCACACAGTCCTGTCCAACTCTTTGCAACCCCATGGACTATAGACTGCCCAGCTCCTCTGTCCATGGGGATTCTCCAGGTGAAAATACTGGAGTGGGTTGCCATGCCCTCCTCTAAGGGATCTTCCCAATCCAGGGATGGAACCCTGGCCTCCCACATTGCAGGCAGATTCTTTACTGTGTGAGCCACCAGGGAAGTCCATGAATACGGGAGTGGGTAGCCTACCCCTTTTACACTATCAAGTGTAAAATACGTACTAGAGGGAAGCTGCTGTGTAACACAGGGAGCCCAGCCTAGTGCTCTGTGATAATCTATAGGGGTGGAATGGGTAGGGAGAGACTCAAGAGGGGATATATAGATAGATAAAAATGTGACTGATTCATGTTGATGTACAGTAGAGACCAGCACAACACTGTAAAGCAATTATCCTTCAATTAAAAAAAAACACCAAACAGCAAAAATGCACCCCCAAAACTATACCAAGGCATATAGTTTTCAAACTGCTGAAAATCCAAGATGAAGTGCTAAAAAAAGCCATAGGAAAAAACACCTTACCTACTGAGCAATGGCACCCCATTCCAGTACTCTTGCCTGGAAAATCCTATGGATGGGGAAGCCTGGTGGGCTGCAGTCCATGGGGTCGCTAAGAGTCAGACACAACTGAGCAACTTCACTTTGACTTTTCACTTTCATGCATTGGAGAAAGAAATGACAACCCACTCCAGTATTCTTGCCTGGAGAATCCCAGGGACGGGGGAGCCTGGCGGGCTGCTGTCTATGGGGTCGCACAGAGTTGGACACAACTGAAGCAACTTAGCAGCAGCAGCAGCATAGAATAACAAAGATAAGAGTTACATCCGACTTCTCAGAAACCATGCAAGCAATAGGAAAGCAGGGTAAAATATTGTTGAAAGATGTTCTTTAGACAGAAGGAATATTATCTAGGTCAGAAACTCAGATCTACATTAACAAAGAAGGAATAAGTGAAGACAAAATAAAAACTTTTATTTTTCTTATTCTTTGTTCAGTCTTTAATTGAAATGACAATAAAGGAAATAGCTATTTAAAACAAAACCACATAGCTGCTTCAGCCTAAATTAAGAGGTGGCACCAGGTATGGGGTTCACATTCTGGGTGGGCAACTGCAACGCAACCTCAATGATCTGGGGCTTGTCTATGATCCTGGCTGTGTGGTTACCCTTCTCCATAATCCCAATAATCCATACCTGTTGGCCTTCACCATATTTGGGGAACTTTATCTCTGCACAGAACTGAGCTACTTGCTCACAAAGTAAACAGATCATCTCCAGACAGGTCCCATGCATAAGGCCAAACATGTTTCCATAGGCCTTGCTCACAGCTGCCATCTTGGCAAGGACAGCAAGGTTATAAATCACAAAGGACATCTTGTTTCTCTACTATTTGGCCAGGTTTTGTGCATGGCCCAGAATCCCAAAGCCTGTGACGTTGGCGGCTGCATGGGCATTGAATGCACACACGAGTCCTGCCACTGTCCTATTGAGCCTGACCATGTTCATCATTGCCTCCTAGTACTGCAGCTCCACATCTTCCTGGGGAACCACTAGCTTGATTTTATTCCATTTCTCAGGAATGTCCAGCCACTGGTGCATGGCCATGATCACTTGCATTCCCAAACGTTTTGTCAACACAAGCACACCCAGCACAGCATTATCTGGCATGACAAATTCATTGGGGTGGCAGACAGTTGTATCCACAGCAACCCATGGGTTTAACACAGAGGTTTAGCTCTGTTTGGCCACTCATTATAGACGTTCCCACCTCCTCTGCTGCATCTTTAAAACCCTATATATTTAGGAGCATTACTTTATCCCTTTCCCTATTGGTCATTTTATGACTGATTTCAAGAAGCATCAGCATGTTGTCACATTCTGTGCCCTCCATGGCACAGAGGTCACTGAGGTCATTAGCACAGGCTATCCTGCCCATCATTTAAGGATCACTGACCATGGGCTAAATGTAATCTGCAGTTTGAACCAAGGGAAGACTGCCATGCCTCAGAGGAAAGACACAAGTGTCCATCCCAATGCCAAGTCTTGGCACATCTGCTATAAGAAATTGCTCTTCTTCTTGGAAGTGGTTCTCCTGTAAGGACTCCAGCAATTTCTGCAGGACATCTTAGAGCCCTGTGAAGCCAGACCCCTTCAGTTAAGTGAACCTAGTTAACCAGAAGCTGTTTTCCAATTCATAACTTTCCCGATTAAAGTACTCCCACTCAGACATGGTTCTTGAGCCCATACACCTCACAGTTGGGCTCCTCCCCTCCCTCTCCTATGAGGCTGGTTTCTTTAGATTCACCGGTTAGCTTTGCATCCTCTGCCTCCTCCCACAAACAGGACTCTGTCACTCCCACAACATACCAGGCATGGCACCTTAACAAATTTAAAGCAAGAGAAATCATGCAATGTCTGCTCTCAGACCACAATGAAATTAAACTAGAAATCAATTAGAAAAATAACAGGAAAATCTCAAAATAAATGGAGATTAAACAACATACTTTAAATAACTCATGGCTCAAAGAAGAAATCTCAAGAGAAATATAAAAATACTTTGAATCAAATGAAAATGAAAACACAACTTATCAAAATTTGTGGGATGCAGCAAAAGCAATGCTTAGAGGGGATTTATAGCATTGAGTGCATACACTGGGAAAAAAGATCTAAAATCAATCATCTAACCTTAGGGAACCAGGAATAAAAAAAAAAAAACGAGAGAGAGAGCAAGTTAAATACAAAGTAAGCAGAAGAAAAAATAATAAAAACTACAGCAGAAATCAATGAAACTGAAATTGAGAAGTGAATAGAGAAAACGAACCAAAATAAAAGCTGATATATTTTTTTAAAAATCAATAAAACTGATAAACCACTAGCTAGGCTGACTAAACAAAGAGAGGACATAAATTTCTAGTATCAGAAATGAAAGAGGGGACATCACTACAGACCTCTTGGAGATTAAAAGAATAATAAAGGAATACTATGAACAACTCTATGTCCACAAATTTGATAACCTCAATGGAACAGACCAATTCTCTTGAAAGACACAATCTGCCAACACTCACATAAAATTAAAAAAAAAGGACAGTCTGACTATACCTATTAAAGAAATAGAATTCATAATTAACCTTACACAACAAAAAGCAACAGGCCCAGGTGGATTCACTAATAAATTCTACCAAATATTTAAGGAAGAAATTATACAAATTCTCTATAATCTCTTTCAGAGGATAGAAACAGAGGGAATACTACATAAGTTATTCCATGTGACCACATTAACCCTAACACTAAAACTAGACAAAAATGGTACAAGAAAAGTACAGACCAATATCTCTCATGAACACAGATGTAAAACTTAACAAAATATTAGCAAATTGAACCTAACAATACATTAAAAGAATTATACAACATAACCAAATGGAATTTATCCCAGATGTGCAAGCTAGTTCAACATTCAAAAATTAATTAACATAATGCAATGCATAAACAGAATGAAAAAGAAAAATCACATGATCATATTCAATAGATTTAGAAAAAGCAGTGGATAAAATCACTCATCCATGATAAAACCTCTCTATAAATTAGGAATAGAGATTTTCTCAACTTGATGGAGAATAATCTATAAAGAAAAACATACAGCTAACATCATACTAAAAGGAAAAAACTCAAAGCTTTCTCATTATAAATAGGAAAAAAGGCTACAATGGCCCTCTCGTCACTCCTTTTCAACACTGTACTGGACATACCAGCTAACGCAATAAGACAAGAAAAGGAAATAAAAGGCATACAGACAAGGAAGGGAAAAAGTAAAACTGTCTTTATTCACAAATCACACTATCATCTAAGTAGAAAATCCAACAAAATCAACAAAATTCCTAGAAATAATTATACTAAGGTTCTGATATACAAGATCACATTCCATATACCAGAAATGAACAAGTATAACTTGAAATCTGATGCTTTCCAGGTGGTGCGATGGTAAAGAATACATCTGCCACTGCAGCAGATGCAACAGACACAGGTTCAATTCCTGAGTCAGAAAGATCCCCTGGAGTAGGAAATGGCAACCCATTCTAATATTCTTGCCTAGAAAATTCCATTGACAAAGGAGCCTGGTGGGCTACAGTCCAGGGGATGCAAAGAGTCAGGCACTACATGCACACATGAATTTGAAATTTAAACACAATACCATTTACATTGGTAATAAAATAATGTACAAGATCTACAAAACTCTGATTAACAAAATCAAGTAAAAATTAACTAACTAAAGGGATTCCATATCATGGGACAGAAAGACTTATATAATGTCAACATACCAATTTTACAAACCTGATCTGTAGATTCAATATAATCGAAATCAAAATTCCAGTAATTTTGTATATACAAACAAACTCATTCTAAAGTTTATATGGAGAGAAGGAAATGGCAACCCACTCCAGTACTCATGCCTGGGTAATCCATGAACAGAGGAGCCTGGCAGGCTACAGTCCATGGAGTCGCAAAAAAGTCAGATACAACAGAACAACTAAACAACAACAACAAAAGCAAACCACCTACTCCAACCAGTGCAGCCTGCCAGCCTGGGTCATCCCATGCCCCACACCCCCACCCACCAAGCTAAACACTGGACTGAAATGAAAATACTGCTTTTGCTAAGACATCAATGAAACAATTTGGATTAAGATGAGTGATTACATCAGAAGAAGGGTATGGTCATCTGGAGAGCTGGCCAGTCCTGGTACATGCTCTCTAGAGTCTGTCTCCCAAGAGAAATGTGGTCTCAAACAAAGGCACTGACCACTGCTCTGCCTCCATCAGGTCCACACACACATACATGTCAGCTTGAGATAAACTCATATTAAATACTTTCTTTCACTCACTGAACCTGAGTATGACAATTAATAGTCATCCAACCCACTTAGTGGTTGGATAATCTTATAAAAGTCACTTAATTGGTCTCAGCCTGTTTCTTCTTCTCTAAAACGGGGGATAATCTTAAGTAGAGCTACCAGTTCTTAATGTTCAATAAATATTTATAAAGCCCCCACTATATGCCAAGTACATAGTTGAATTTTCTTTTTTTTAAGATTTTGCATGTAAAAGAAGCTGATTCCAGTCTGGCCCAGAGTAAACCTAATTTTCACTACTAAGAATGTGTCTCTTCCACATTCCATAGGCAATGTTCATTTGTCAGCCAACGGAAAACCATCAGCAGCAACTTTTGCCCCCAGAATTGTGATATTCTGTTTACAAAGTGTGGTCCCTTTTTTTTGTTTGTTTGTTTCTGTACTTAATAGAGCCTCATATAATATCAGAGCTGGAAAGAATCTTAAAAGTCATCCAGGCCAGCTTTCTGCCTACCTGGCCAGGTGGCCCACCCTATCTTTGGACAGCTCAGCTAGACAATTCTTTCTTGAAATAAAATCATCTTCCCTGTGGTCTGTGTCCTAGTTCTGCTCTCTAAATCATCTCAGGAAAAAAGCTACATTTTTTCATCTCTCTTATAACAGTCCTTTTTGTGTATGTGGAGACCTCTCTCACTCCTTCGTCAGAAATAAATCTTTTATCTAGGATCAGATAAAAAGTAATAACAACTACTTCAATCAATTTCTTTTCCAAAGGAAACAGTGCCTTTATTAAGATGATGGGAATTGTCTGCCCACTTAAATCTTTACATATTTTATTGACTAATATAAATTAAGGCATTCAAAATGAAAAAAATATAAGTTTATATGGAAAGGGCAAAAGATCTAGAATAGTCAACACAATACTGAAGGAAAGGAACAAAGCAGGAGGACTGATGCTACCTGACTTTAAAACCTACTACACATAAAGCTTCTTTACTGTCTGAGCTACTAGGTAACACCAGTGGTAAAGAATCCACCCGTCAAGGCAGATTTAAGAGACCTGTGTTCTACCCCTGGGGAAAAACATGGCAATCCACTCCAGTATTCCTGCCTGGAGAATCCCATGGACAGAGAAGCCTGGTGGGCTACAGTCCATGGGATCACAAAGTGTCAGACACAACTGAGTGACTAACACACAATCATAGTTGAGGCAGGAGATAGATGGGCCCCAGGTCAGCTATCTACAACTGGCCTCCTGTTCATATCTCCTAGGGCCGGTCATTCATTACCAGCCCCTGTTTACATTTCCTGAAGTAAGAGACAAATGGGCTCCAGGACTACATATTTATGACTGGACTCCTGTCTATATTTTAAGATCTATACCTCGATATAAAAACCAACAAGAACAGGGTAAATAACTGGACATAGGGCAGTCTAAGGGCAGGGACAGAGTGGGACTAAAACCTGTTAAAAGGTTAAGAGGTCACACACTCCCCCATCCTTAGGGCAAAGGAGACACTATGCATATGCAAAAATCCTTCATGGGGTCAAAAGGGCAGGGGACGCCAGACCAAGTAAGCCTTGCTACCTCCCTTCCATAAGCCTTTTCGGTGGGATCCATCTTAACTGAAAGGTCTGTGCACACCCAGGGGAGGGTTAGGACAGGTCAGGTGTGGAAAAAGAAACCAGGTAATTGGCTAAAGAAGACTAGGAAGAACTGTCCTATATAAATGACTTAACAGCTTATTTTCTGTGCTTCTCACTATGGGGGACGCCCACACCCCTTCTCTCCAGGTGCATCTCTGCCTTGCTTCTATCTTAACTAAACAAACTGTTTCTCTATGTGCTCCTCCCACTTGTTCTTATGCTATGTCTCTAATAATAAACTTTATACCTGCATTCACAGTTTTTGTCTCCATGATAAATGCATCTTTCACTGGGGGCAAAGATCCAGGAAAAAAAGAACAAAAGGTGGTTTTTAAATACTGTTTGTGGAATGTGTTTAAAGGATTGATTCTAGAACCCTTGTATATTTGATAGTATTTCTAACTCATTTCTTTACTGTTTGCAGTTAATGTTCATGTTCTGCTATGCAATCATTTATATGCACGTTTCTTTATTTTTAGATTTTCCTGGATGTATAGTTTAAACAAAAGTCTATTTAAAACTGTAGCAGTAGTTCGCAGTTCTTGCAAAGAGGAAAGTTGTGGGGTTAAACTTTGTATTTTCTTTCTTATAGAAGCTTCTAAAAAGGTATTTTTATATGTTCTTTTTAACAAATATTGTGTACAACCTTTAAAACATCAATGTTTGGATCAAAACAAGACCCAGCTTATTTTCTGCTTGCTGTAAATTAAGCAAACATGCTATAATAAAAACAAAATGAAGGAAAAAAAAAAAAATAGCCTCTAGCCTTTGCTGGTCTGGATTCCTGGTTTTCATCCACATTGCCCAAGTTCAACTCCTGGGTAGGGAATTAAGATCTTACTTCATGCCACTGCTCACTGCTGCCTCATAGAGATCATAGTGACAGCCACCTTTAGATATACCACAACGATTTAGCAACAACAACAATTATGGTTTATTTTATAAGGCTGAGAATTATACTTTAAATCACCTAAATTCAAATTAATAGTGAAAAAAATTCTGCTGTATCTTCAATGTTTTGTAATAATCTCAGCTAGTTAACATACATTTTAACAAGTTCACTGAAATACTTAAACATCTCACATGACATTAAAATGCAAAATTATAGCCATTATTAAATAACTTCACAATTGAGTAACAAAGTCAGAAGAGAAAAACTTTCAATAAATAACTTTTGTGATATTGTGATTTATAATAATATATACTAAATCTTCGGGGAAGGCAATGGCACCCCACCCCAGTACTCTTGCCTGGAAAATCCAATGGACGGAGGAGCCTGGTGGGCTGCAGTCCATGGGGTCGCTAAGAGTCGGACACAACTGAGCGACTTCACTTTCGCTTTTCACTTTCATGCACTGGAGAAGGAAATGGCAACCCACTCCAGTATTCTTGCCTGGAAAATCCCAGGGATGGGGAAGCCCGGTGGGCTGCCGTCTATGGGGTTGCATAGAGTCGGACACGACTGAAGCAACTTAGCAGTAGCAGCAGCATACTGAATCTTGGCACCTGACACAGAACTTCTAATAATCCTGGAATTTCCTAACAGCTCCTAACAACTGGAATTTCCTAAATGAAAAGAGCAATAAAAGTATCTTTTGTTATTCATAACAATTCCCTTTTAGGCACACCAGAAATTCTATTCATGAACTTACTTTTGGAAAGTCCCTAAGGATGGGGGCTGGTTGCCAGGAAACCAACCAAGCTACTAGAGGATTAACTTTTATTCCAACTCCCCAACCTCCAGAGAATGAAGAGCAACTGGCTGGAAGTTAGACCAATCACCAATGAACAATGGTTTAATCAATCATACCTGTATAATGAAGCCTTCATAAAATACCTGAACTATAATGTTTGGTGAGCCTCCAGGTTGGTGAATATGTACAGGGACTGAGAAGGTGACATACCTGGGTAGGTCAAGGAGGTCCCAGGTCTCCTATATCTTGCCCTATATCTTCAATCTGGCTGTTACTGAGTTATATATCCTTTATAATGAAAGTGAAAGTGAAGTTGCTCAGTCATGTCCAACTCTTGGTGATCCCATGGATTGTAGACTACCAGGCTCCTCTGTCCATAGGATTCTCCAGGCAAGAATACTGCAGTGGGTTGCCATTTCCTTCTCCAGGAGATCTTCCCAACCCAGGGATTGAATCCAGGTCTCCAGCATTGTAGGCACACACTTTACAGTCTGAGCCACGAGGAAGTCAATCTGGCTGTTACTGAGTTATAGCCTTTATAATAAACCAGTCATCTAATAAGTAAACTGTTTACCTAAATTCTGAGAGCCATTTTGGCAAATTGAACACAAAAAAGGGGTCACAAGAACCTCTGATTTATAGCCAGTTGGTCAGAAGCACAGGTAACAACCTGGACTTACAACTGTCATCTAAAAGAAGGGGAAGTCATGCAGAACTAAGCCTTTAGTTTGTGGGATCTGACAGTATCATATTTCCATAAACTGTAGGGCACCCAGTGTCCAAAGAGTTGGAGAAGTGCTTTGTGTAGGGGAGAAAAAAAAAAAAACCTTACACATCTGATGACCAGAATAAAGTGCTGGGAGTAGAGGAGACACACAGAATTTTAGTGATCAAAACAGTAACACCATTATTGGAGCCACTAAGTGATTTTGTACGTGTTATCTTCATTTTATTGATGAAGTAACAGCAGTAGGCTGTAGAGGCTTGCCTAAAGTCCACATAGTAAATGGAAACACAGATTCAAAACCAAGTGTGCCTAACTCTGAAAGGGCACATTCTTAATTTCAACATGCTGCCTTTAATAATCAATTTTATACACTCTAAGTAACTGTGATCGCACAAATTTTAATGAAATCCAGAATTAACAGGAACCACACACATTCTTATTCAGAGAAACCTCTTCTTAATGAAGAAAATAGTGTCAATTCTATGACTGTTGAAACTTCCAAACCATTCTCAACACAAAAATGGAAACATACGTGCAATTTTTCTTTTAGCCAAACACTTTGCTCTATTTGACTGTTTTGCCTTCGTTTTCTGCAATCCATTTTCCTCCTTTGGCTCCTGTTGCAAAACAAGAAACATGATCAGGTTGATTGCCATTAAAAGTAGTACTCTTTCTACCCTCATCTACAGCTAACAGAGGCCACTAAACTTCTAAAGAATCAGTGTTTTTGTAAATGTTTTGTAACATTGTTTGCAAATGTTCAAAGAAAACATCAGAAACAGATCTTTATGGTAGAAAAAGAAAATGTAGATTCAGAACCAATAAAAATAAAAAACTGTAATATACAGATATAATTATGTCATAGTCAAGATCATATAAAAACTGGCCCATCTGTAAAATACCAGCAAGTATGCATCCAAGTTCAGAGAAACCTCGATTCAATGTTTCAAAGTCAGTAATAACGTTTAAACCCAGTGCATACTCACTTCTTTTAAATCAGTACTTTAAAAAGTAATAGAACAACCAGGGAAAAGTATGTAACATATTTATCAGATAAAGGGTTAATTTTCCTTATATATAAAGAGCTCTTACAAATCAACACAAAGCACCCTCTCACAGGCAAAAACCATGTTAAGACACTTCATAGAAAAACATACCCAAAGAGCTTGTATGTATATGGAAATGCAATTCATAACAATTATATAGGTATCTTTTTTTAATCTATACAAATGGTAAAAATGAAAACGTTTCATAAAATATTTATTGTGAGGAAACAAGTACCACATATTGGATAAAAAGGATGCAAATCACTATTTTGTGCCCCTGGAACTAATATAGTATTGTGGGTAAATTATACTTCAATTACGGGGGGGGGGGGGGATGCATCAAAATGCTAATGGTGGTTATCTCTACAGGGTAGGGTTTGTGAGTGGTTGTCATTTTTTAGTTTAGGCTTTTACGTGTTTCTAACTGTCCACAATCAACAGGTATTGCTTGTAAAATTAAGATAAAAACAATAAATGTCATTAAAAATGAAAAAAAATACAGGCAAAGGTGATCCCATAAATATATAACTGGGATCTCTGAAGAAGAAAACAAACAATGAAACAAACTGACATTAAGATTATAATAAATAAAATTTACAAGGGAAAAAGGCATAGGATGAAATGGTTCCATGGCATCACAAACTCAATGGACATGAGTTTGAGCAAGCTCTGGGAGTTGGTGATGGAAAAGGAAGCTTGGCGAGCTACAGACCATGGGGTCTCAAAGAGTCAGACATGACGGAGCAATTGAACTGAACTGACATATTGAAAATTCACTCTGACCAGTTTCCTAACACATACATATAATATACCTATCTCACCTCAAAGAAAAATTCTTAGCATTCATACTAACGAAAAGGACTAGTCACTTACCAAAAAAGGAAAATAAATCAGACTTATCAAACATCACACACAAAGCAAAAATCAAGAAGGTAGCATTTTAAAGAAACTCAAGGGAAAAAGAAAATTTTAAACCAAGATGTGGGATATCATTAAGCAGTCTTTCAGATATCAAGACTATAGAAAAACAGTATCAAAAACATAACAACTTAGGAAATAATCTAGTCACAAAACCTACTTGACAAATCTAGTAAAAATCAAGCACTATTCAACTAAAAAAATATTAGAAAAACTTGGCAAAAGAATTGATAGTAAATATTTAACATATTTAATTTTAGAACTAAGACTAAAACAAAAGTAGAGATAAGAATAGAAGAAAACATGTAAATATCATATGCAGAAATGACACACCTAATAATTGAGAGAAATCAGAAATGGAAAGTAAAATAAGTTCATTTTCTATTGCATGCACTATAAGTGGAAGTCAAAGGATACTATTTACAACTGACAAACCAGACTACAGAGAGCTAAATTTAAAAAAAAGGAAGGAACTATGAAAAGCATTTATATAAATTCAGATATAAAGATATACCAAAATATATGTCAAAAGCAGAGTCAAAAATCAAAGAATATAGAAAAAGAAATAAAATTAACAAAAAATTAAACTCAACACTATGACGGGGTTATAACAAAGTGATCCAGAATGGCTAAAAATGAAAGGTCTAGAAGATAACAGTAATTGTGTGTGCATGCTCAGTCACTTAGCTGTGTCTGACTCTCTGTGACCCTGTGGACTGTAGCCAGCCAGGCTTCTCTGTCTATGAGACTTTCCAGGCAAGAATACCGGAGTGGGTTGCCATTTCCTCCTCAGGAGATCTTCCCAACCCAGGAATCTACCCTGCATCTCCTGCACTGGATTCTTGAGCACTGAGCCACCTACCTAAATTGACTCTCTCCATATATCCTCCCAGAAAAAAAACACAAAACCAATAGGGCTTCCCAGGTGGCACTAGTGGTAAAAAACCTGCCTGCCAATCCAGGAGACGCAGGAGACCTGGGTTCCATCCCTGGGTCAGGAAGATTCCCTGGAGGAGGAAATGGCAACCCACTCCAGTATTCTTGCCTGGAAAAATCCCATGAACGGAGGAGCCTGATGGACTACAAACCATGGGGTTACAAAGAGCTGAATACGATTGAAGCAACTTAGCATGCAATAAGGACCAGAAATAATACCACCTATGACCAATGCCTTCAACATTATTAGGAGACAAATCATACCACAGAATTCAAATAACCAGTGAGCAGAGAAACAGCAAATTCTAGCAGAGTTCTCGGTGCTATTGCAAGTCTATGAGTAAACAGAACAAAGAAAGAGAAGGCTTAAGAGACTATATGAAAAACAAGAAAAAGAGATGAAAAACTTAAGAACACAGACAAAACCACCTTCAAAATTAGAATGTCTAACACTAAGACCAAACATTGGTCCAAGACATGGTATTTCACATAATCAGCTACATCTTAAAGGGCTTGAAAGTGAAAGGAACAAAAGTGGCAACCTCAAAGACATACTACCAATAGAAAAGAGGAAGATACACAAAAAGAGATGGTACCCCCTCAGATTTCATAAAATAAAAAGAAAGGAGAAAAAAAAATGACAGGTTCTGAAGAAAAAAATAAACATGCCAACCTCTCTTCTAATATCAACAATACCATCCATAAAAAACTAAAATGAATTACACTAAAAAGACAAAAGGGAAGCTTTTGTCCAGTAAATACAAGAATAAAAAAGAAATTTCAAACCAAGCAACTATAAAACAGAAAGAGAAAATGTAAATAAAAACATTTAAGTTTATGAATACTCTCTAATCATCAACCCAGAAAAGGAAATTAACACATCCCAAACAAATTTTAAAGAACCATCTACAGATTAAGAAAAGCCTAGAATCAGAAAGCTCAAACCATAAACCAACAAGAAAAGGAACAAATAATTTGAAACTTGATACAACCAAAACTGAAAATAGATAAAATCACCTCAAAAAGAAAAACAGAGACTTCCCCAGTGGTCCAGGAGCCAAGATTCTGAGCTCCCAATGTGCGGGGCCCAGGTTCAATCCCTGCAATCTGCATGCTGCTACTGATCTGGAATGCTCCATACTGTTCTCCATAGTAGCTGTATCCATTTACATTCCCACCAACAATGCAAGAGGGTTCCCTTTAAAAAAAAAAAAGTGGCGGGCTGGGCAGGGGGCCGCGGGGGGGGATGGTTTCCAAAGGAAAACAGATTCAAGTAAAAATCTGAAAGTGCCACTAAAGAAATACATGAAAACGATGAGAAAATGAAAGGAATAAGCTACAAGATACACTGTTCTGAGAAAAGAACAAGACGCAAATAAATATGCAACATTTCACATAAAAAGAAGCATAAGAAAACATGAATGGGGACACTTCCCTGGAGTCCAGTGGCTAAGACTCTGTGCTCCCAGTACAAGGGGCCTGGGTTCGATCCCTGGTCAGGGAACTAGATCCCTCAAGTCACAACAAAGATTGAAAATCCCATGTGCCACAACTAAGATGCAGTACAACATTCAGAAAACTAAGATTATGGCATCTGGTCCCATCACTTCATGGCAAATAGATGGGGAAACAGTGGAAACAGTGTCAGACTTTATTTTTGGGGGCTCCAAAATCACTGCAGATGGTGACTGCAGCCATGAAATTAAAAGACACTTACTCCTTGGAAGGAAAGTTATGACCAACCTAGATAGCATATTCAAAAGCAGAGACATTACTTTGCTAACAAAGGTCCGTCTAGTCAAGACTATGGTTTTCCAGTGGTCATGTATGGATGTGAGAGTTGGACTGTGAAGAAAGCTGAGTGCAGAAGAATTGATGCTTTTGAACTGTGGTGTTGGAGAAGACTCTTGAGAGTCCCTTGGACTGCAAGGAGATCCAACCAGTCCATTCTAAATCAGTCCAGGGTGTTCATTGGAAGGACTGATGCTAAAGCTGAAACTCCAATACTTTGGCCACCTCATGCAAAGAGTTGACTCATTGGAAAAGACCTGATGCAGGGAGATATTGGGACAGGAGGAGAAGAGGACGACAGAGGATGAGATGGCTGGATGGCATCACCGGCTCGATAAACGTGAGTTTGAGTGAACTCTGGAAATTGGTGATGGACAGGAGGCCTGGCGTGCTGGGATTCATGGGGCTGCAAAGAGTCAGATACAACTGAGCGACTGAACTGAACTGAACCAAACTGCCAAATAAATATTTAAAGAGAGAGAGAAAAAAACATGAATGGGCTTATTTTTGCTTTAAAGCAATGTTTTAAGAATACAAAAATTTAATGAAATTGGTTATCAGTGGTGTGAGGGATGTGGAATAGGGTGTATAGAATGGAGAAGCAAAATAACGAGTATATCTTTCTCTATACATTTAATTTATTCAATAAAGCAATTTTCTACATAATGCAAAAATAAAATTAAATCAACAAGAATAGGAGAAAACAAAGAACCAATGTGAAAACAATCAGTTGGATGGTACCTTTTAAAGTACCTCAGTAACTTTATTACATATAAATAATCTAACCACATCAATTTAAAAAGAGACTCTCAGAACTGTATAAAATTAGAAACCTCAAACCATGTGCTACCTACAAGAAATCCAAATAAAATATAAACAAATACCTAGGTTAAAATTTAAAATACCAACAAATGGTGCTGGGAAAACTGGATATGCACAAGCAAAAAGAAGTTAGATCCCTATCTTATACCATACACGAAAGCTAATTACACAAAATCGATCGAAGACCTAAATATAACACTTAAAATTTTAAAACTCTTAGAAGAAAACATGGGGAAGGAAATGAGAACCCAATCCAGTATTCTTGCCTGAAAAATTCTACGACAGCAGAGCCTGGCAGCAATAGTGCATGGAATCACAAAGAGTTGGACATGACCAAGCACACACAGAAGAAAACATAGGGGAAAAGCTTCATGACATGGAAGATTTGGCAAGACTTTTTGGACATGACACCAAAGCACACGCAGTAATACAAAACCATATAAACTGGACTAAATTTAAAACTACTCTGCATAAAAAGACTATCAACAAAGTACAAAGGCAACCTATGGAATGGGAGAAAATATGTGCAAATCATATATCTGACAAGGGGCTGGCTAACTGTCCACAATATATAAAGAACCCCTACAATTCAACGGGCATTTCTGTAGTGTAGTGGTTATCATGTTCACCTCATACACAAAAGGTCCCTGGTTCGAAAACAGGCAGAAGCATGTTTAGGGATTCTCTGATAGCTCAGTTGGTAAAGAATCTGCTTGCAATGTGGGAGACCTGGGTTCGTAAGATCCCCAGGCTACCCACTCTGGTATTCTGGCCTGATGAATTCCATGGACTCTAGAGTCAATGGGGTCGCAAAGAGTTGGACACAACTGAGTGACTTTCACCATTCAACAACAATATGTATGTGAATATATATAATCTAAAAATGGTTAAAATCCTAAATTTTGTTATGTATATTTTAACACTACACATACACACACGCTATCTCATACCATACACAAAAATTATTTCAAAATGGAACAAAGACCAAACTGTAAGAGCTAAAATTAGAAAACTCTTCGGGATCAACTTCATGACTTTAGACTTGGTAATAATTCTTTAGCTACAACACCAAAAGCATTAAATAACCAAAGAGAGGGAAAAAAAGGTAACTTGGACTTTTTCAAAATTTAAAACTATTGTGCATCAAAGAACATTATCAAGAAAGTGAAAAGACATCTCTTAGAATGGAAGAATATATTTGCAAATAATGTATCTGATAAGAGGTTTAACATGCAAAATAGAAAAAGAAAACTTAACCACTCAACAACAAAAAGAAAAACTGCAAGGTACAAATGGACCAAGAACGTGAACAGACATTTCTTCAAAGAACCTATACAAATGGCTAACAAGTACAAAAAGAGGCACAAGTTCATTAGCCATTAGGGAAATACAAGTCAAAACCACAATGAGAAACCACTATACATCCACTGAAAGTGAAGTCGCTCAGTCGTGTCCAACTCTTTGCGACCCCGTGAACTGGGGCCCACCAGGCTCCTCCGTCCTTAGGATTCTCCAGGCAAGAATACTGGAGTGGGTTACCATTTCCTTCTCCAGGGGATCTTTCTCACCCAGGGATCAAACCCAGGTCTCCTGCATTGCAGGCAGATGCTTTAACCTCTGAGCCACCAGGGAAGCCACTGGGGTGATATAAAATTAAACATCTAAAAATAACAAGTGTTAGCAAGAATGTAGAGAAAATGGAATACCAGTATATTGCTGATGGGAACGTAAAATGGTAATGTAAAATGGTGCAGTCACTGTAGGGAAAAAAGGCATGAAGAGGACTTCCCTGATAGCCCAGAGGTTGAGAATCTCCTTCTATCACAGGGGATACAGGTTCAATCCTTGATCTGGGAAGATTTCACATGCAGTAAGGCAACTAATCCCCTGCCCCACAACTACTGAGCCTACACGCCCTAAAGCCCGTGCTCTGCAACAAGAGAAGGTACCACAATGAGAAGCCCTGCACCACAACTAGAAAGTAGCCTCTACTCACCTCAACTAGAGAAAGCCCGTGTGCAGCAACAAAGACCCAGCTCAGCCAAAAATAAATAAATACATAAAAAATTTTAACAGGGATTAAGTACTGTTCTATGCTACAATATGGATAAACCTTGAAAACATATGTCAAGTGAAAGAAGGCAGTCACAAAAGCAATTTAATAAAACAAAGAGTCAGAGACAATTCTGAGCTTTATAACCTGAGGCAAATGAGTGGTTCTACCATCAAATGAGATAGCAGATAAAGAAGAGTGAGAGGTAAACTTAGATGAAAATACAGTGACTTACTTCACTGTCTTACTGGATGTGACCTACAAACAGGCAGAAATTTCCAATAAACAAATGGAAACACAGATCAAGGGCAAGATTTAAAATCTATTACAGCTCTGTCCAACAGAGCTGTCTATAATGAAGGGAAATGTTCTATACTTGCACTAACACAGCAGACACTAGATGTGACTAGTCCAAGAGATGAACTGATTTTTCCTTTTATTTAATTTTAATTAATTTAAATTTAAATGGCTACAGGTGGCTAGTTGCTACCACATTGGACAGAGTATATCTAGAGACTTAAAAAGCTGTCTTTCTCTCACTTTATAGACATATGAAAATTTTCCAATTTGATTTATTCAAATGGTTTTAAAATAACACCATCAGTTAATACATTATAAAACCGAGGAGCTATGATCCATCCTCAGTCAAACTGTATGACTACTTTCTTCTAAGTAATTCTTAATTCCATTTATGAAGCTGAGTAAAAGCTGCATGCTCTGGCAAGATGTCATTAAAGTTCAGTCTCACAAACAAACCAGTCACAGAAAAGGAGGCCTAGTTTGAGACCTAGAGCTCTACTCTTTAGAATACTGACCTCTCCATCACTATCAGATATCACAATGTATGCATCCTCAAGTCTACGCTTCTTCACATTAACAGAACTGGTAGTTTCTACATCTTTCTTCTCCAGGTTCTGAGCTTCAGAGGCTTCTTTAACTTTTTTTTTCCTCCGTGGCATCCTTTTGTCTGAAATAGAAGGAAAAAAATATTGGAGAAGGAAATGGCAATCCACTCCAGTATTCTTGCCTAGAGAATTCCATGGACAAAGGAGCCTGGTGGGCTGCTGTCCATAGTGTTGCACAGAGTCAGACATGACTGAAGCAATTTAGCATGCATGCATGCATTGGAGAAGGAAATGACAACCCACTCCAGTATTCTTGCCTGGAGAATCCCAGGGACAGAGGAGCCTGGTGGGCTGCCGTCTATGGGGTCGCAGAGAGACACAACTGAAGCAATTTAGCAGCAGCAGCAGCAGCAAAAGGAAAAATAATTTGCTTAAAGTATAAGTTTTCTAGATGCTATTTATCATTTGGTCATATAAAAGAAAAAGATAGCTATCTAACAGAAGTAAAATTGGATTTCTGAACTCTTCTAATTAAAATTTGTATTTTTCTTATAAAGGAAAATATATATATATAAATCTCATTTTTCAGTGACATTTCAATAGGAATAATATAATAATTTATCATAGTTCCTTAAACATTAACTTAAATAACTGGCTCTCTAACTGCATATTATTATTCATCTAAAAGCTTTTTTTTTTTTTTAATATCAATGCCTCAACCCAATAAAGGACATCTTTTTTAAAAATCCACTTCAAATAATCATACTTAAAGGTAAAAGACTGAATGCTTTCCTCTTAGGATAGGAATAAAAAAGCATGTCTGCATTCATCATTTCTATTGAACTACAGGTTCTAAACAGGTCGATTATGGAATAAGAAGAAATAAAAAATCCAGATGGGAAAGGAAGAAGTAAAACTATTGCCTTTTGTAGATGACATGATCTTGAATTTTTAAAAAAACTAAGAAATTCACTAAAAAACCATTACAACTAATGAACAAGTTCAGTAAGATTGCTGGATACAAAGTCAATATACAGAAATCAACTGAACAGCTATCTATAAGCAATAAATAATCCAAAAATTAAATTTTCAAATTATATTTTAATAGCATCAAAAATAAAAAAATTCTTAACAAAATTTAACAAAAGTGCAAGGTTTGCAACCAAAAACTATAAAATATTGCTGGAAGATATAAAAGATAAATGCAAAGACATCCCATGTTCATGAATTAGAAGACTTGACACTGTTAAGACAGCAATATTCCCCAAATTGCTCTACAGATACAACATAATTCCTAATAAAATTCCTACTGGCTTTTTGTTGACACAGACAAGTTGATCCTAAAATTCACAGAGGAAATGCAAAACAGAGGAAAAACAGAAGTCCCAGAATAGCCAAAACAATCTTGAAAAAAAAAGGCACAAACTGAAGGACTCACACATCTCTATTTCAAAACTTACTACAAAGCTATATTATCAAGACGGTGTGGCACTGGCACAAGAATAAAAATAAGATCAATAGAACAGAAGACCAGGGAATTCAGAAAACATCCACACATTTACTGTCAATTGCTTTCAACAAAAGTACCAAGATAATTCAATGGACAAAGTATAAGTCTTTCCAGTAAATGGTACTCTGACAACTAGATACCCAAATGCAAAAAGAATGAAATTGGACCTCTACCTCACATAATAAAGAATTGCATGAAACAGATCAAAGACCTGAATGAAAGAGCAAAATCTATAAAATTCTAAGGCAGAACGTAAGCATAAAGCTTTGTAATCTTGGATAGGTGAGTTTATTAAATATGTTATCAAAAGCATAAGCAACAAAAGAAAAAAATTAATAAACAGGGTTTCATCTTATTAAAAACCTCTGTGCTCCAAACCACAATATTAAGGCAAGTTTAAAAACAAATAAAGAATGAGAAAAGTATCCGTAAAGCATCTATGTAATAAAGAAATTGTATACAGAATGAAGAACTCTGGCAACTCAACAGCAAAAGGGTTTCCATCCATATCTTGGGTTTTTGTTAATAATGCTGTAATTAACACTGGTATGCATATATCTTTTCAAATCAGTGTTTTGCTTTTTTGAGTAAATACTCAGATAAAACTGCTGAATCATACAGCAGTTCTATTTTTTCATTTCAATTGCATGCTTTAAGTGGATGGATTATATGTTAAGTGAATTATATCTCTATAAAGTTACATTTTTTTCTTAGAGAAAACAGCAAACATTGGCAAGGACGCAGAGAAATTAAAAGTTTCATTCATTCATAGTGTAAATATAAAATTCTGCAGCTGCTGTGGAAAACAGCTCGGCAATTCTTCAAAAAATAAAAATACGTCTAGTAATTCTACTCCCAAGTAAACATCCAAGAAAGTTAAAAACAAGTATTCAAACAAAGACTTGCACTTAAATGTCCATGGAGAAGGCAATGGCACCCCACTCCAGTACTCTTGCCTGGAAAATCCCATATATGGAGAAGCCTGGTGGGCTGCAGTCCATGGGGTTGCTAAGAGTCAGACACGACTGAACAACTTCACTTTCACTTTTCACTTTCATGCATTGGAGAAGGAAATGGCAACCCACTCCAGTGTTCTTGCCTGGAGAATCTCAGAGACGGGGGAGCCTGGTGGGCTGCTGTCTATGGGGTCGCACAGAGTCGGACATGACTGAAGTGATGCAGCAGCAGCAACATCATTAATCATAATATCCAAAAACAGAAATAATCCAAATGATAGATACACAAAATGTGGTACATACATCCATACAATGGAATGTTGGTTAGCCTTAAAAAAAGAAACAAAGTACTAATACATGCTGCTGCTGCTGCTAAGTCGCTTCAGTCATGTCCGACCCTGTGCGACCCCGGAGGAGCCTGGTAGGCTGCAGTCCGTGGGGTCGCTGAGAGTCGGACACGACACAGCGACTTCACTTTCACTTTTCACTTTCATGCACTGGAGAAGGAAATGGCAACCCACTCCAATATTCTTGCCTGGAGAATCACAGGACGGGGGAGCCTGGTGGGCTGCCATCTATGCGGTTGCGCAGAGTCGGCCACGACTAAAGCGACTTAGCAGCAGCAGCAGCAGCAGAATTCTACCTAAATTTAAAAAAAAAAAAACTTTCCAGATGATCTTCTATTATAACCAAAGCAGAGACTCACTGACTTAAACACTGATTTTAAAAGAACGTTAACTGTGTTACAAACTTCTCAAATTGTTTAACCATTCAATTACTCTTAAGAGAAATGTTACACCTCATTGTCAAAAAACATCTGGACAACCTGAGTAGTAAGGGAGGATAGTAATAAAGGACACACTCAAACTCTTCCAATCTAGTCACTCACGATATCATTCCCTATTGTAAGAATAGAAGCTAGCTAAACACAAATTTCTTTTCTATTCTTAATGTTTATTTTTAAATGACTTAAGTCTTGAAGAAACAGAAGAAATCATACAGAATGATGAAAATATTAAACTACACATAAATTTTTCATTATAGTATAGATGACTTACAATACTGTGTTGGTTCTAGGCATACAGCAACATGATTCAGTTATTTATTCAGATTATCTTCCCTTACAGGTTATTATAAGATATCAAATATTGTTGTTCCCTGTGATATACAGTAAATCCTTGCTGCTTCTCTATTTTATGTATAGCAGTTTATATCTGTTAATCCCCTACCCCTAATTTATCCTTTCCCCTTTGGTAACCATAAGTTTGTTTACTATGTCTGCGAGTATGTTTCTGTTTTATATATAGATTCACTTGTATTATTTTCTAGGCTTCACATACGTGTTATTATATAACATTTTGTCTTTATCTGACTTCACTTAGTATGATAATCTCTAAGTCCATTCATGTTGCTTAAAATGGTATTATTTCATTTATTCTTATGTGTAATACTCCATTTTATTTATACACAGACACACACATGCATGCTCACCCCCCCTCCCCTAGCTCCCACTCCTCCACTAGCACATCTTAAACCAATCAACCAGATTGGCACCTGGGTTGTTTCCATGTCTTGGCTACTATAAATAGTGCTGTTGTGAACACTAGGGTATCTGTATCTTCTCAAATTAAGAATTTTCATCTTTTCTGGATATATGCCTAAGAGTGGGGTTACTGGATCATATGGCAGCCCTACTTTTATTTAAGGAACTTCCATACTGTTTTCCATAGTGGCTGCACCAAGTTACACTCCCACCTACAGAGTAGGAGGGTTCCCTTTCCTCCACACCCTCTCCAGCATTTGTTATGTGTAGACTTTTCGCTAGTCATTCTGACCGGTATGAAGTAATACCTCATTATGGTTCTAATTTATATTTCTCTAACAATTTAAGCTACATATAAACTTTTTTTTTCCCACAAGGGAAACTAGAAAGTATTTTAATAAAATGAAAACAAAAACACGAAAGCAAAATCTGTGGGATGCAGCTAAGGAGTTCTTATAGGAAAGCTGATGGCATTAAATGCTTGTATTTTTTAAAAAACTAAGTATCTCAGATCAGTGACCTGACCTTATACTTTAAGGAAACTAGAAAAAGAAAAGAAGAGCAAGCACCTCAAAAGGAGAAGAATAAAAATAATAAAAAACATGAAGAAATTGAAAAAAATAATGACAGAAAATCTATAAAGCCAAAAGCTGACTTTTAGAATTCTGAGATTAATAAAAACTGATAAGCCTCTAACCAATCTGCCCAAGTAAAAGAAAGATGATATAAAGTACCAATATAAGGTAACTGAAGGATTAAGCATTAGGATTTTTAAAAGTCTCATCACTACAGATAATATAGATATTAAAAGGATAATAAAGGGATATAACAAATAATTTTTGTCCTTAAACTCGACAACTGAAATGGAACAATTCCTTGAAAGGCACAAACTCCCAAAGCTCCATCAAGACACATTTAACCAAAAGAGATAGGACTGGGTAACTCTATTATACCTTTGATTTGTAGTAAGATACTACTTTCCAGGGTGATGTTCAAAGCACTTGTTAGGTACTGATTGAACTCCTCAAAGAACATTCTGTTCCCCTTCTTCATACTTCCCATAGTTCTCTGAGTACTCCTTTTGAATGCAGTGATTAGTCAAGTGGCTGGTTTTATCTTGGAAATGATCCACCTGATACAGTTCTGAAGCAGTCTGCAGGATACCCTCTGTATAGAGGTAGATATTAAACTGATGGTCCACCAAGACCCAGCTTCGGATGTCAAACTTGCAATGACCAGGCTCCAGGAACAGCAGGCTCCGGGTATTTCTGGATCACGTGCACCTGGCCTTGGTTGTCTATGAAATCCAACAGTTCTGTAGCCTCTGAGAAGATGAGGATGCCTTTACCTTTGGCTCCAGCTGATGACTTTGCAATCCAAGCATTGCCCTCTCCCTTCTCTTTCTTTGTTATATTAAGTCAGGAAAAATTCTCTGTTGTCTATCCTTGAACTATGGAGCGGTGGATGGATTCCATTCTGAGCTGGAGCAACTAGAGCCCTGAGGTTGGTTGGATAAATCACGTAGGACTCGCAGAACAATGTACAGGACTCAGCCTGTTCTGGGCTGGTTTTGATGAGCTTCACTAAAGATGCTTTGCAACACAGTTTGTCGGCCCCTCTGTAGTAATTCACCAACTGCATCAGCCCAGGTTCACGATCCAGGCTCCCAAAGGGCAGCCGGTTTCTTTCTTCCAGCATCAGGCTAAACCTGGGGTTGTCCCACTGCAGCCGCTTCCAGTGGCTAGTGGCGAGCAGCAGCCAGAACACCTCATTGGCACAGACATTGCTGTTCTCATCGCGTACCTTGAAGGTGTACATGGCGAAAGGCTGCGCGCCCGGCACCCCCACCCCACCAGCGGCCTCAGGGACCAGCCAGTGGGCGGTGGCTCAGCTAGGGACCAGCCCAGGCACCCACCACCTAAACTTTGGAGTCTATATATATTTAAATACATATAGTAACAATAAAATTAGAAAAATATTTATAGCATACATGAAAAAAGCTATTTATTATATTAAAAAAGTACAAACTGACACAAAATATTAACATCCCATTAGATAACGAGACATGAACTGTCAATTTGCAAGGAAAAAAATTTATCAAACATGAATATGTGGAAGGATTTAACTTATAACACTATTAGACAAATTTTTAGACAAATTAGACGTATTTTTACTTCCTAAAGTAAAATGTATTAATTTTAATGATAATCCTGCAGTTGGAGCAATTCTTCAAACACCAAACTGTAACAGATATTTAAAAAAACACACACAACACAAAACTTTGTATAAACAGTGCCATATTCTAATATAAATTACTAAAATCACTAAACTTTTCAGTTTTAACCACTCACTCTATCCCTCCTTTTAGACTCCGGTCTGTTACCGCCATAATGGAAACTACCCAAAGAAAAACAAAACAAATCTTTTTGGAGACCAAGAAAGAAACAGCTAAGACATCTGAGCTAAAAGTATAATGGAATCTGGCAAATTAAAGAGATAAATCTTAGATAAATACTTAAAAGAACTGCTAGCTAAGGGTTCTTAACCAATCCACAAGCCCTTAAAGGACCTATGGTTAGGCTTCAAGGGATTCACAATCTCCTGAAACTGTGGGTAAAACTGTCTTATTTTTGTATGCTCCCTGGGAAAAATTCTTATAGCTTTCATCCAACTCTCAGAGGAGCTCAAAATCCAAAAGAGTTTAGAACTACCAATGATCTAGCTAAACCCCTTCATTTTCAGAAACAACCCGAAGATTTAAATTGACGTGCATAACCAGTCTCCTAGTGTTTTTGTGTTTAAGAATTATGACTATTTTACCTTTTTACATTTTGGGGTTTTTTGGTGTGTGCATGGCTTCTGACACTGAAAGGTAAAATTTTTGTGAACTGAGTAACAAAGATTTCTCAAGATATAAAGAGTAAAAGACATAGAATCTTTAAAAAACTGACAAACTAGGCTTCAATGAAACTTAAAACTTATATTCTTCAAAATACACCAATAAGAAAACAAAAAGACAAGTCATAAAATGGGAGAAAATATTTGCAATGCATATATCTTGCAAAAGACTCATAGTCACAATATATAAAGAACTCTTATGGTGGTAATGGTTTAGTTGCTAAGTTGTGTCCAACCTTGCAACCCCATTAACTGTAGCTCACCAGGCCCCTCTGTACATGGGATTTCTCAGGAAAGAATACTGGAGTAGGTTGCCATTTCCTTCTCCAGGGTATTTTCCCAACCCAGGGATCAAACTCAGGTCTCCTGCATTACAGGAGGTCTCCTGCACTGCACACGAATTCTTTACCAACTGGAGCCACCAGGGAAGCCCAAATAACTCTCATAATGCAATAATAAAAAGACAAACCAGTTTTATAAATGAGCAAGATATGGACACAAAAGCAAATGTACTAATAGCCAATAAGCAAAACAAACAGAAAAAGATGCTCCACATCATTAGTTATCAAAATAGAAATTAAAGCCACAATGACATAACACTACACACCCATTATAATGGATGGTTACAATTAAAAATACTGAAAACACTAATATGAGCAGGAATGAGGAATACATGGAGATCTCATACACTGCCAATGGAAATGTAAAATTTTAAGCCACTTTGGAAAATTGTCAGGCAGTTTCTTAAAATTAAATGTATACTACTACACAGGCCAGTCATTCTGCTTACTACTATTTACTCAACAGAAACAAAAACATATCACCACATAAAGACTTGTACCGTAATGTTCAAAGAAGCTTTTCACACAGTGTCAAGCACTAAGAAGTGAAGTTGCTCAGTCATGTGCAACTCTGCAATTCCATGGACTGAAGCTCCTCCATCAATGGAATTTTCCAGGCAACAGTACAGGAGTGGGTTGCCATTTCCTTCTCCAGGGGATCTTCCCAACCCAGGGATCGAACCCAGGTCTCCCACGTTGTAGGCAGACACTTTACCCTCTGAGCCACCAGGGAAGCCCACGAGATGACCCAAATGTCCATCAACAGATGAATAAACAAATCATGATTTATTCATACAACAGAATATTACTCAGCAATAAAAAGGACACAGGCAAAAATACGAGTGAACCTCAAAATCATTTCACTGAATGAAAAATTTCCCTGGTGGTCCACTGGTTAAGACTCCATGCTCCCAAAGGAGGGGACCCAGATTCAATCCCTGGTCAGAGAACTAGGTCCCACATCCTGCAACTAAGTTCAAACACAGCAAATAAGACCCAGCACAGCCAAAGAAATAAGCCAGTCACAAACAGTAAAGGTTGTATTATTCCATTTATATAAAATGTAACCTAACCTATAGTGATAAAAAGTAAATCAGTGGTTACTAAGGTTCAGGAGTATAAGAAGAGAAGGACAGAAGAAAGCATGAGGAAGCTTTTTGAGGGTGATGGGAACCTACTGTATCATGATTTTGGCAGCAGTTTCACAAGTGTATACAACTGGAAAATTGCATCCAACTATATGCTTCAAATAGATGCAGTTTATTACACATAAATCATTTTGCAATAAAATTGATAAGGAAAAAAATAAAATGAGACACCACTACACATCCACTAGCATGGCTAAAATTTAAAAGACTAAAAAGATCAGGCATTGATAAGAATACAGGAGCAGCTAGAACTCTAATACATTGCTGTTAGGAATATAAAATGGTACAACCACTTTGAAAAGACAGTTTGGCAGTTTCTTAAGAAGTAAAACATACACCTACTATATGACCTAGCCATTTCAAGTATTTACCCAAAAGAAATAAAGTCACATTCATAGTAGCCCTATTCGTAATAGACAAAATCTCTAAACAGCCCAAATATCCACCAATAGGGGAATGGACAAACAAATTGTGGTCTATCCATACCATAGAAAACTACTTCACCAGTTAAACTACATAAAACATTATGGTGAGCAAAGAAAGCAAGACACAAATAAGTACATACTATATGATTCCATTTACAGGCATACCTCATTTTTTGCACTTTGCAGATACTGCATTTTTTTTTACAAACTGAATGTTTATAGCAATCGTGTGTGGAGCAAGTCTCCCAACAGTATTTTCCTCACTTTGTATCTGTGTGTCACATTTTGGTAATTCTTGCAACATTTCAAACTTTTTCATTATATTTATCAAGGTGACCCACTTTCAATGATTTTTTTTTCTTTTTCTTTTTTGATCAGTGATTTAATTCAATGAAGATTCAGATGACAGCAATTTTTAGCAACTTTTTCATTTTCATTATAGTCAATTTATAAATTTTGTGTTATTAATAGATTCAAGTGTACAGTAAAATGAATCAGTTATACACATATTCACTCTTAAGATTCTTTTTCCATATAGGCCGCTACACAGTATTGGGTAGAGTTCCCCGTTAATTAAATATATACATTGTATGGATGTGAGAGTTGGACCATAAAGAAGGCTGAGCACCAAAGAATTGATGCTTTTGACTGTGGTGCTAGAGAAGACTCTTGAGAGTTCCTTGGACAGCAAGGAGATCAAACCAATCAATCCTAAAGGAAGTCAACTCATAATATTCATTGGAAGGACGGATACTGAAGCTGAAGCTCCAATACTCTGGCCACCTGATACAAAGAGGTGACTCACTGGAAAAGACCCTGATGCTGGGAAAGATTGAGGGCAGAAAAAGAAGGGGACAACAGAGGATGAGATGGTTGAATGGCATCACCAATTGGTGATGGATCCAATAGACATGAGCTTGACCAAACTCCAGATGATAGCGAAGGACAGGGAAGCCTGGTGTGCTGCAGTCCACGGGGTCGCAAAGAGTCAGACACGACTAAGCAATTGAACAACAACAAAATTATTTTTTTAGACTTTGCAAGCATAACACCCTACAGTAGAGTGTAAACATTACTTTTATATGCACTGGGAAACAAAAAATCATGTGACTCACTTATTTTGACTTACTGCAGTGGTCTGGAACTGAACCACAGTATTTGAGGTATAACTGTGTTTGAAATTCTAGAAAAGACTAATATAATCAACAGTGGGATTAAAAAAAAAACAAAAACCAGTCAAGTAATTGCCTCAGGCCAGGATGGAGGAGGGAGAAAAATGGCTGGTAAAAGGCATAAAGGTACCTCTTGAAATAAGTGTTCTGTATTTTGATTAAGGAAGTGGTTACACAGGTGGATACTCTGATCAAAATTCAACCACAGACCTCTGACTACTTGTCATGACAATAAAGAGGTTAATAAATTTTTTCTCAAAAAGAAACATAAAAAGCTGACAAATTTCAGCTTGGAAACTAACTGAATATAACAAAATTAGAAATATTCATTCATGAAAACTACTTAACTTTCAGTAAGAACACCATGAATCTCTTCAATTCATACCAAGAGCTTCTCCCATATATCCCCCGCCACTAGATTCACCAACCAAGGAAAGGAAGGACATGAATATCAACAATTTCACTTTCACAGCTGGCGGGGACTCACTAGGTAGGAACATTTTTAGTCTATCTTAGTGGCCAATCGGAGAAGGCAATGGCACCCCATTCCAGCACTCTTGCCTGGAAAATCCCATGGATGCAGGAGCCTGGTGGGCTGCAGTCCACGGGGTCGCTAAGAGTCAGACACAACTGAGCAACTTCACTTTCACTTTTCACTTTCATGCATTGGAGAAGGAAATGGCAACCCACTCCAGTGTTCTTGCCTGGAGAATCCCAGGGACGGGGGAGCCTAGTAGGCTGCCGTCTATGGGGTCACACAGAGTCAGACACGACTGAAGTGACTTAGCAGCAGTAGCAGCAGCAGTGGCCAACAGCCTGTGGTTGGGTCCTATATGAGGCAAGCAACAAACCAGAGAATGAATCAAAGATTTATCAGGAAATTCCAAGAAGACAGAGAGCCATAAGAGGATTCATAAAGTCTCCAAATATCCCAGACTGATGAAAGGTTGTGTACGTGCATGCAAACAGCAGACCCAAGTGTCCTACATAAACCTGGCAGCAGGACACTGTGCATACAGAGCATAATCTGAGAGCCCCTGAGGGCAGTAAACGCTGGGGCAAGCTTGAAAGGCAGTACTCAGGTTCCATCCTATGCTCATCTTTGATTCTCTTTCCCTCATATTTCATATCCAATTAATCCTCACGCCTTACTGATTTCACCACCTATATTTCTCTTTAACCTATCCATTTCCAATTCAGTCCATTTCCAATTCAGTCGCTCAGTTGTCTTACTCTTTGCGACCCCATGGACTGCAGCACACCAGGCTTCCCTGTTCATTACCAACTCCTGGAGCTTGCTCAAATTCATGTCCATCAAGTCAATGATGCCATCCAACCATCTCATCCTCTGTCGTCTCCTCCTCCAGCCTTTAATCTTTCCCAGCATCAGGGTCTTTTCCAGTGAGTCAGCTCTTCGCATCAGTTGGCCAAAGTACTGGAGTTTCAGCTTCAGCATCAGTCCTTCCAATGAATACCCAGGACTGATCTCCTTTAGGATGGACTGGTTGGATCTCCTTGCAGTCCAAGGGACTCTCAAGAGTCTTCTCCAACACCACAGTTCAAAAGCATCATTCTTCAGTGCTCAGCTTTCTTTAAAGTCCAACTCTCACATCCATACATGACCACTGGAAAAACCATAGCTTTGACTAGACGGACCTTATGGGCAAAGTAATGTCTCTGCTTTTTAATATGCTGTCTAGGTTGGTCATAGCTTTTCTTCTGAGAAACAAGCATCTTTTAATTTCATGGCTGTCATACCATCTGCAGTGATTTTGGAGACCAAAAAGTACAGTGTCTCATTGTTTCCACTGTTTCCCCATCTATTTGCCATGAAGTGACGGAACCAGATATCATAGTCCTAGTTTTTTGAATGTTGAGTTTAAAGCCAACTTCTTCACTCTCCTCTTTCACTTTCATCAAGAGGCTCTTTAGTTCTTCTTCACTTTCTGCCATAAGAGTGGTGTGAACTGCGTATCTGAGGTTATTGATATTTCTCCCAGCAATCTTGATTCTAGCTTCTGCTTCATCCAGCCCAGCATTTCACATGAAGTACTCTGCAAATAAGTTAATTAAGCAGGGTAACAATATACAGTCTTTCCCGATATACATACTCAATATACATAACATACATAACTCAGTATACATAATATATACATACACCTTTCGCAATTTGGAACCAGTCTGTTGTTCCATGTCTAACTGTTCTAACTGTTGCTTCTTGACCTGAATACAAATTTCTCTGGAGGCAGGTAAGGTGGTCTGGTAGTCTCATCTCTTTAAGGATTTTCCACAATATGTTGTGATCCACACAGTCAAAGGCTTTGGTGTAGTCAATAAAGCAGAAGTAGATGTTTTTCTGAACTCTCTTACTTTTTCAGTGAGCCAATGGATGTTGGCAATTTGATCTCTGGTTCCTTTGCCTTTTCTAAATCCAGCTTGAACATCTGGAAGTTCATGGTCCATTTCCACTACCACCCTAGTTCCAAGCTAGCAGCAATTCGCATGTGGACAATATCTTAGCTAGGTCCCTTACTTTCACTCTTGCCCCACCCCCCTGTCCAATTTGCTCTACACTCTGAAGCTTTCACCTTTTACAACTGCAAATACTAAATTATTCCACAATTTAGGAATTCCTTGGCAGTCCAGTAGGGCTGAGACTCCACACTTTCACTGCTGACGGGGAGGGTTCAATCCCTGGACAGGGAACTAAGGTCCCACAATCCACATGGCAAGGCCAAAACAAACAAAATAAATAATATTCCACTATTTAAAACTTCAACATCTCACTGTTTCATATATAAGACATTTTTCTCTTAATATGGTCTATATGGTATGCCCTGTATTATCTGACCTCCTGCCAGATTTCTCTTGCTCTAACCACTCCCTCAGTTCTTAAGCTACATCCATACTACTCTGCTGCCACAAAGCCTTCCCACAGAATTCTTGTGCATGAAAGAGTCCCTCCAACACTACCCTGTTCATCTAGTTTACTCCTTCTCATCCTTGAGATCTCAGCTGAACTATGATCTCAGAGAAGTCTTCCTTGACTCCCAAACTTGATCAAATCTCTTACCACATATGCTCAACGCATCAGCTTTCCCTCAAAGTAAATAATCACAGCTGTAACTATATATTTATGCTTCTGATTTTTATGGAAATACCCGTCTTTTCCAATAGATTGTAGGTTTCAGAAAGACAAGGATAGGTCTAGCCTAGGACTTAGCACATTCTCTGTAAATAATAGATGATCATCAAAAACTTATTAAATAAGTTACTTATACAAAATTTAGAACAATTTAGTGGTAAAACTATACTTTTCTCCTTTATCCAAACTTTCTAGTCTTAAAATTTTTAAATATTTAAAAAAAAAAACTAGCTGTATTTTGTAGTTTTCAGCTTGTAAGTCCTGTACATATTTTGTTAGATTTATGCCTAAATATTTGAGATGACTGGATGGCATCACCAACTCAATGGACCTGAGTTTGAGTTAACTCCAGGAGTTGGTGATGGACAGGGAGGCCTGGTGTGCTGCAGTCCATGGGGTCGCAAAGAGTTAGACACAACTGAGAAACTGAACTGAACTGAACGTCTGTTAGTAATTAATGAAGGCAACCAAAGATCTAAATCAGTGGAACATACATGTTCATTGATTGTAAGACTCAACATAATAATGCTGTCAATTCATCCCAAATTCATCTTAGTGTATCAGTCTCTCAGTCATGTCCAAGTCTTTGCAATCCCATGGACTACAGCCCACCAGGCTCCTCTGTCCATGGAATTCTCCAGGCAAGAATACTGGAGTGAGTAGCCATACCCTTCTCCAGGGGATCTTCCCAACCCAAGGATCGAACCCAGGTCTCTCATGCTACAGGCAGATTCTTCACCATCTGAGCCCCAATTCATCTTAGATTTAACATAATTCCTATAAAAATCCCTGCAATATCTTTTTGTAGACTTAGACAAGTTTATTCTAAAATTTACATGGAAAAGCACAGGCCCTAGAAAGGCTTAAACAATCCTGACAAAAAGAATAAAGTGAGAGGAATCACACTACTCCATATTAAGGTTATTATATGACTACAGTAATCAAAATAGTGTGGAATTGGTAGAATAATAGACATACATCAATGAAGAAGAAAGAGCTCAGAAACCATCACAACATACTCAAATCTAATTTAGTAGGGAAAGTCTTTTCAACAAATGGTGTTAAAGCAAGTAGAAATTCATTGGCAAAAAGAAAAAGAAAACCTCAAGCTAACACTTTATACAAAACCAACCCAAAATGAATCTATTAAAACCACAAGATAATACTATTGAATAAACACCCATCAAAATAAATAAAATGTAAAAAGTCACACCACCAAAGTCAGGCAAATGTTTAGGGAAACTGGATCACTCATACAAAGTTGGTAGGAATGTTAAATAGTACAACTCTGAAAAGGGTTCTGCAGTTTCTTAACTATCACATAACCCAATAACTGTACTCCTGAGTATTTATCCCAGAGAAACAAAATTTTATATTCACATGAAAACCTTGTACACAAATGTTCACAGCAGCTTTATCTGTAATAGCAAATCGAGGAAACAGTTCAAAGTCCTTCAGTAGGTGAGTGGCTAAGCAAACTATGGTGTATATATATATATACTATGGAAGATATTCAGCAATGGAAAAAAAAAACAACAACGAAGAACTTCCCTGGTAGTCCATGGAAGCTAAGACTCCATGCTTCCAACAGGAACTACTAGGTTGGTGCAAAAGCAATTGCAGTTCTGCATTGCTGAATTTGCTGTTTGATATTGAAATACATTTTTAAATAAATGTGGTTGTGTAATATATCACTTTAATGCATAGTTTTTTTGCTAATGACATTATTATTTGCTGTTTATTTTAGACTATTGAAATGATGTTAGACAAAAAGTAAATTTAAGCAACTTTCTTATTCAAAATGGGTCATAAAGCAGTGAAGACAACTCACAACATCAGCAACACTTTTGGCCCAGGAATTGCTAACAAACATACAGTGCAGTGGTGGTTCAAGAAGTCTTGCAAAGGAAACAAGAGCCCTGAGGATAAGGAGCACGGTGGCTGGCTCTTGGAAGTTGACAACGACCAGGTAAGAGGATCATCAAAGTTGATCCTCTTACAATTCCACAATAAGCTGCCAAACAATTCAACCTCACAAATTGGAAAGGTGAAAAAGCTTGATAAGTAGGTGTCTTGTGAGCTGACCACACATCAAAAATATTATTATTTTAAAATGTTGTCTTCTCTTATCCTGTGCAACAACTATGAACCATTTCTCAATCAGATTGTAACGAAAAGTGGATTTTATGCAACAACCAGCTCAGTCGCTGGATCAAGAAGAAGCTCCAAAGCACCTCCCAAAGCAAAACTTGCACCAAAAAGAGGTCATGGTCACTGTCTGCTGCCCATCTAATCCACTAAAGCTTTCTGAATCCCAGTGAAACCATTACATCTGAGAAGTATGCTCAGCAAATCGATGAGAGGCACCGAAAACTTCAAGGCACGCAGATGGCATTGATTAATAGAATAGGCCCAATTCTTCTCCACAACAACATCTCACCGCATTTCCCACAACCAACACTTCAAAAGTTGAACAAATTAGGCTACGAAATTTTGTGTCATCTGCCATATTCATCTGACCTCTCGCCAACCAACGACCACTTCTTCAAGCATCTTGACAACTTTTTGAAAGGAAAATGTTTCCATAACCAGATGCTGCTGCTAAGTAGCTTCAGTCGTGGCCGACTCTGTGCAACCCCACAGAGAGAAGCCCACCAGGCTCCCCAGTCCCTGGGATTCTCCAGGCAAGAATACTGGAGTGGGTTGCCATTTCCTTCTCCAATGCATGAAAGTGAAAAGTGAAAGTGAAGTCATCAGTCATGTCCCACTCCCAGCGACCCCATGGACTGCAGCCTACCAGGCTCCAGCCTCCATGGGATTTTCCAGGCAAGGGTACTGGAGTAGGGTGCCATTGCCCTCTCCGCCATAACCATCAGGAGGCAGAAAATGCTTTCCAAGAGTTCATCAAATCCCAAAGCAAGGATTTTTATGCTACAGGAATAAACAAACTTATTTCTCATTGGTAAAAATATGTTGACAGTAATGGTTTCTATTTTGATTAATAAAGATGTGTTTGAACCTAGTTATAATGACATAAAATTCACGATCTAAAACTGCACCTATTTTATATAAATTTATTTATTTTTAATTGAAGGATAATTATTTTACAGTATTGTGTTAGTTTGTCAAACATCAACATGAATCAGTCATAGGTACATATACCCCCTCCCTCTTGGACCTCCCTCCCACCTCCCTTCCCATCCCTCCCCTCTAGGTTGTTACAGAGCCCCAGTTTGAGTTCTCTGAGTTATACAGCAAATTCCCACTGGCTACTATATCTATTTTACACATGGTAATGTATGTTTCCATGTTACTCTCTCTATACAACCCATCCTCTCCTTCCTTTCCCACCACTCCATGTCTATAAGTCTATTCTCTATGTCTGTGTCTCCACTGCTGGAGACACAGTGGAGACTTATCTCCACTCCCGGAAATAATTTAATCATAGTACCATCTTTCTAGATTCCATTTATATGTATTAGTGTACAATATCTGTTTTCCTCTTTCTGACTTACCTCACTCTGTATAATAAATTCTAGGTTCATCCACCTCATTAGAACTGACTCAAATGTAATCCTTTTTATCACTATGAGTAATAGTCCATTGTATATATGTACCACAGCTGCTTTATCCATTCATCTATCAATGGACACCTAGGTTGCCTCCATGTCCTAGCTATTGCAGGCAATGAACCTTGGGGTACATGTGTCTTTTTCAACTTTGGTTTTCCCAGGGTATATGCCTAGTAGTGGGATTACTGAGTCATATGGTAGTTTTATTCCTATTTTTTTAAGGAATCTCCATACTGTCTTCCATTGTGGTTGTATCAATTTACATTCCTACCAACAGTGCAAGAGAGTTCCCTTTTCTCCACACCCTCTCCGGAATTTATTGTTTGTAGACTTTTTGATGATAGCCATTCTGACCAGTGTGAAGTGATATCTCACTGTAGTTTTGACTTGCATCTCTCTAATAATGAGCGAGATAGAGCATCTTTTCCTGTGTGTATTAGCCATCTGTATGTCTTTGGAGGGAGAAAGAAATGGCAACCCACTCCAGTATTCTTGCCTAGAGAACCCCATGGACAGAGGCGCCTGGTGGGCTGCTGTCCACAGGGTTGCACAGAGTCGGACACGACTGAGCGACTTCGCATGCATGCATTGGAGAAGGAAATGGCAACCCACTCCAGTATTCTTGCCTGAAGAATCCCAGGGACAGAGGAGCCTGGTGGGTTGCCGACTATGGGGCAGCACAGAGTTGGACACAACTAAAGCGACTTAGCAGCAGCAGCAGCATGTCTTTGGAGAAATATCTGTTTAGGTCTTTTTCCCACTTTCTGATTGGGTTGTGAAACCACAATTACTTTTTCACCATCTTAATAGATCCTACATGCTGCAACTAAGAGTTCACATGTCACAATAAAGGTCGAAGATCCCACATGCAACAACGAAGACCCAGCGCAGCCAAAAAGGCAAACAAGTTAAAAAGAAAGAAAAAGAATGAACTACTGATATATGCAACAACTAACTTGGTTGACTCTTAAGGGAATTGTGTTGAGCAAAAAAGTCCATCCTAAAAGACTGAAGGCAAAAGGAGAAGTGGATAACAGAGGATGAGATGGTTAGATAGCATCATTGACTCAATGGACATAAATCTGAGCAAACTCCAGAAGATAGTGAAGGACAAGGAAGCTTGGCATGTTGCAGTTCATGGGGTCACAGTCAGACATGACTTACTGACTAAACAACAAAATGTGATACAGGGCTTCCCTGGTGGTCCAGGAGTTAAGAATCCACCTTGCAATGTGAGGGACACCAGTTGGATTCTTGGCCCAGGAAGATCCCACATGCTGCAGAGCAACTAAGCCTGTGTGCCACAACTACTGAGCCAGCACTCTAGAAACCATATGCTGCAACTACTGAAGTCTGAGCACCTAGAGCCTGCGCTCCAGAACAAGAGAAGCCACCTCAGTGAGAAGTCCACACATGACAATGAAGAGTAGCCCCTGCTCACCACAACTAGAGAAAGCCTGCATGCAGCAACAAAGACCCTACCACAGCCAAACAATGAAATAAATAAATATATAAATCTTTTTTTATTTTCTATATTATTCCATTTATAAAAATGCGTGAAATGACAAAATTTTAGAAAACAAGCATATTGTTGTCAAGGGTTAGGGACAGGAGAGGGGATATGCAGGAAGGACATGGGTTTGGTTAAAAAGGGGTTCCTGTGGTGTTGGAACTGTTTAATATCTCGATTGTTGTGGATAATACAGGAACCTACACACTAATGATAAAATTGTAGTAGTTAACACACATACACGGAAACACATAAATGAATATAAGTAAAATGGGGGAAATCTATCAGTGGGTTATACCAATATCAGTATCAAGACTGTGTTATTAAAGGATAATTTGGAATTCCAGTTCAAGATGGTGATGTTGCAGAATATTGAACTCGCTTCCTCCCACAAATCTACAGCTACATACAGAACAATTTCCTGCAGGGAAGAAAAAAAAATTATACATACACACACACACACACACATAACCCCATATCTGAGCAAATCCTACACATCAGACAAACAAGAGAAATTTACTTCAAAGTAAATCCCACACCCTTATGTAGTGACCCACAATCAGGAAGGAACTCAAAGTTCCAATCTTCTCCCTGAGGAGTGAAGGGTTTGAACCCTGTATCTGGCAGCCCAACTTTTAAGATGCACCTGAGAGATGACCCCCAATACATCTAACTTTGAAACCTGACAGCGCTTGCATTCATGAAACCCACAAGGCTATAGTAAACTGAGAAACAGTTCTCAAAGGGCTCACACACACAGAAAACCACCAAGAGCCCAGCACAGAGGCCAACTGAAAAACACCCAAACTTTCTGTGAAAAAAAAGTTTATTTGCTTATCATAAAGAACTGGCCTATGGAGAAGGAAATGGCAACCTACTCCAGTATTCTTGCCTGGAAAATCCCATGGACAAAGAAGCCTGGTGGGCTGCAGTCCATGGGGTCACAAAGAGTCAGGACTGAGTGACTGAATGCGTGAGCACGCATGTGCATGTGCATGTGTGCACACACTCACACACAACTTCTGGACATTAGCTGATCTGACCTCCAGGAGACTAAGAGCCTGAGGTTGAAACTGGCAAGGCAGCCCCCCAGTGAACTCTGAACTTGACTAGCTAGCTCCTCTCTGGAGGCAGAGTGCGGTGAAATAGACACTGTAGGAGAGAATTTTGATGAACTTCTTAAACGTGATCGTGCTGAGTTCATTGATGTTAGCATCCTCTTTGTTGTGATCAGCAGACTGATTTGAGAGTTGTATCCTCACTGTGTAATAAGACTGGACACCATTGTTTGCCATCTTTTCCTCTTGTCATCATGTGTGTGGGGGTTGGAGGAGAGGGAATCCATTCCAGATTCATGAATAAATGATTAAAAAAAAAAAAGAACTGGCCTGATGAGTAGGCATCTAACTTAATACACATCTAAGTACCTGCTGAAATATTATTCAGAGACAAAGGCTGGTGGGTGACATCTTTGCACTCTTCCTCTGATTTGCTCCAGCTTGTCAGTATCTCACAGAACAGAGCTTGTACCCTCATCTGATGCCTTGATTTTTGCAGTTGCCACCAGAAGACACTCTAGGTTGTCAAATTCTAGTGGTCAACAAGGCTTAGGCTCAGAATCCCACAGGACTGTAGCTATCTGCCTATTTTTTTTAACATTTATTTGGCTGTGTCAGTTCTTAGTTACGGCACATGGGATCTTCATTGCAGCATATAGGATCTTTCGTTGTGGTGTGCAGGCTCTTCATTGAGACACACGGACTTCTCTCTAGTTGTAGCAGGGGCTTCTCTTGTTTTAAGGCAGAGGATCAGTAGTTGTAGTACACAGGCTTAGTTGTCCTGCAGCATGAGATCTTGGTTCCCTGACCAAGGACCAAATCCATGTCCCCTACACTGGAAAGCAGATTCTTAACCACTGGACCACCAGGGAAGTCCCTATCTGCATAATTTAAAAGCAGCTGCCTAAGAGTCTGGCTTTGAATCAGCCTTTATCTACAAGCAGAGTTCTTCCACTTTGGGATACTGACAGGTCTTGGCACATCTTAAACTACTGGGGGCCACTAAAAATAAAGTAGGCTGCTTGGACATTCACAAAGGTTTGAGAGACAACCAAGAGCTAAGGCAAAGTTGAATGATAAGATTCATCCCCTACACAAGGTCACTCTTTCAAAACTAAACAGTGGCTATTTCATCTAATGCATAACCAACTAATGCGTATCTAACCAACACAGAGACAAGGAAAATGAAAAAACAGACAAATATGTTTCAAGTGAAAGAACAAGCTAACACCTCAAAAAAGACCTTAATGAAACAGAGATAAGTGATTTAACCTGATGGAAGTACAAAAGAATGGTTATAAAGATACTCACCAAGCTCAAGAGAAAATGGAGGGACAAAGTGAGAATCTCAAAACAGAGGCAGAAAATAAAAGGAAGCACCAAATAGAAGTCACAGAGCTGAAGAATACAATGACTGAAATGGAAAATATAATATGAAGGTTCAACAGCAAACCAGATGAAGCAAGAAAAAAAAGGGTCACTGCACTTAATGAGAGGGCACTGGAACTCACCCAATCACAACAGCAAACAGAAAAAAAAAAAAGAGTGAAAAAGAGTGAAGACAGCCTAGGAAACAAATGTTGTTGTTCAGTTGCTATGTTCAACTCTTTGAGAATCTATGGACTGCAGCATGCCAGGCTTTCCTGTCCTTTACTATCTTCCAGAGTTTGCTCAAACTCATATCCATTGAGTCAATGATGCCACTCAACCATCTCATCCTGTCACCCTCTTCTCCTGCCCTCAATCTTTCCCAGCATCAAAGTCTTTTCCAATGAGTAGGCTCTTCGCATCAAGTAGCAAAAATATTGAAGCTTCAATTTTCAGCATCAGTCCTTCCAACGAATAGCCAGGATTAATTTCCTTTAGGATTGACTGGCTTGAGATCCTTGCTGTGGATATCAAGAGTCTTCTCCAAGAAACTTCTCAAGAGTCTTCTCCAGCACCACAATTCAAAAGCATCAGTTCTTCAGTGTTCAGCCTTCTTTATGGTCCAACTCTCACGTCCATACATGACTACTAGAAAAACCAATGCTTTGACTAGACGGACTTTTGTCAGCAAAGTGATGTCTCTGCTTTTTAATACACTGTCTAGATTTGTCACAGCTTCTCTTCTAAGGAGCAAGCGTCTTTTAATTTCGTGGCTGCAGTCACTGTCTGTAGTGTTTGGGCAGGCCAAGAAAATAAAATCTGTCATTGTTTCCACTTTTTCCCCATCTAATTGCAATGAAGTGATGGGACCAGATACCATGGTCTTAGTTTTCTGAATGCTGAGTTTTAAGCCAGCTTTTCACTCTCCTCTTTCATTCTCATCAAAAGGCTCTTTAGTTCCTCTCCACTTTCTGCCATTAGAGTAGTATTATCTGTGTATCTGAGGTTGTTGATATTTCTCCCAGCAATCTTGATTCCAGCTTGTGATTCATCCAGCCCAACATTTCGCATGGTGTACTCTGCATAGAAGTGAAATAAAGAGGGTGACAATATACAGTCTTGACGTACTCCTTTCTAAATTTTGAACCAGTCTGTTGTTCTATGTCCAGTTCTAACTGTTGCTCCTTGACTCGCATACAGGTTTCAAGGGAGGCAGGAAGGTAGTCTGGTATTCCCATCTCTTTAAGAATTTTCCAGTTTGTTGCGATCCACATAGTTAAAGGCTTTAGCATAGTCAACGAAGCAGATGTTTTTCTGGAATTCCCTTGCTTTCTCTATGATCCAGCTGGTACCCCTGGAAATTCTCAGCTCCTATACTGTTAAAGCCTAGCTTGAAGAATTTTGAGCATTACCTTGCTAGCATGTGAAATAAGCACAACTGTACAGCAGTTTGAACATATTTTGGCATTGATTTCTTTGGGATTGGAATGAAAACTTTTCCAGGACTGCGGCCATTGCTTAGTTTTCCAAATTTGCTGTCATAAGGAATGTAGCATTTTAACAGCATCACCTTTTAGGATCTGAAATAGCTGAGCTGGAATTCCATCACCTCCACTAGATCAGACAATCAGAGAAGGCACCAGCAACCCACTCCAGTACTCTTGCCTGGAAAATCCCATGGACAGAGGAGCCTGGTAGGCTGCAGTCCATGGGGTCGCTGGGAGTCGGACATGACTGAGAGACTTCACTTTCACTCACTGGAGAAGGAAATGGCAACCCACTCCAGTATTCTTGCCTGGAGAATCGCAGGGACAGGGGAGCCTGGTGGGCTTCCATCTATGGAGTCTCACAGTGTCGGACATGACTGAAGTGACTTAGCAGCAGCAGCAGCAGCTCAGACAATACTAAGATGACAATACTTCCCAAATTGACATTCACAGTCAGTGCAATCCCTAATAAAATCCTAGTTGATTTTTTTGGTGAAAACCGACAAGTTGATCCTAAAATTAGCATGGAAATTCAAAATAATAATTGAAACAATCAAAACTATCTTGGGGAAAAAAAGGTGATGGACTAACACATCCTGATTTCAAGATCTAGTACAAAGGTACAGTAATCAAGACAGTGTGGCACTGGAGCTAAGAATGAATGCACAAATCAATGGAAAAGAACTGACAGTCTGGAAATATATGGTCATGTCTACAGTCAACTTATTTTCAACAAGAGTGCCAAGACCATTCAATAGGGAAAAGAATCATCTTTCTAATATATGGTGTTGGAAAAACTGTACAGACAGATGCAAAAGAATGAAATTGATCCCTACCCTCACACCATACAAAAATTAACTCAAAACAGATCAAATACTTAAATGTAGAAGCTAGAATTATAAAACTCATAGAAGAAAACAGACAAATTTTTACAAGCTTCAATTCAATAATGGTTTCTTATATATGACATCAAAAGCACAAGCAACAAAAGAAGAACTAGATAAACTTGACATCAAAAATCAAGAAATTCTGTGCTTCAAAGACACTATCAAGAAAGCAAAGGGACAATCCACAGAAATGGAGACAATTCTTACAAATCACATATATGTTAAGAAGTTGTACTTAGAATATATATACATATATATTCTTATAACTCAAAAATAAAACAGCAAATAACCCAATAAAAATTAGTCACAGAATCTAAATACACATTTCTTTAATGATTATTTACAGACAGCAAATAAATGGGTGAAAAGATGCTCAATATGATTAGCCATTAGGGAAATGCAAATCACAATGAGATATCACAAATGGGTATATAATCAAAAAGATAAACCGTAACTAGTGTAGGTGAGGATGTGGAGAAATTGAACCTGTATACATTACTGATAGATATGTAAAACAGAGAAGACTCTCTGGAAAACAGTCTTGCAGCTTCTCAAAATGTTGAAATTAGAGTTACCATGCAACTCAACAATTCCACTCCTACGTACACAGCTGAAAGAAATTACAATTTATGTCCACACAAAAACCTGTACATAAATATTCACAAAGCAGCATTACATGACAGCCCCAAAATGGAAACAACCCAAATATCCATCAACATATGAAGGAATAAATAAAATGTATATCAGATCCATACAATGGAAAATTATTCAGCAATGAAAAGAAATGAAGCACTGATACATGCAACAACACAGATGAAGTTTGAAAACATTATGATCAGTAAAAAGAAGCCAGAAGGACCACATACTGTCTGATTCCATTTACATTAAATACCCATACTGGTAAATCTAAATAGACAAGACAGTAGATCAGTGATTGCTTACAGTTCAGGGGGATTAGTACTGATGAATTAGGGATATGGAATTTCTCTTTAGGATGAAGAAATGTTCTAAAATTGATTGCTGTGATGGTTATACAACTCTGTGAAAAATACTAAAAGCCACTGAATTGTACACTTTAGTGTGTAAGTTTTATGGTATATGAATTATATCTCAATAAAGCTGTTTAAAAAAATTAAGCTATGGATTTAGTTACCTTTGGGGGTACTAACTGGAAAGGAGTACAGGGTATCCTTTTGAGGTGTCAGAAATGTTTCATATCTTGATTTGGGTGGCAGTTACATGGATGTACATATTGAGCTATACAGTTAAGATTGGTTCACTTCACTATATGCAAATACTTTTTTAATAATAAATACTTGTGAGTGAATGACTATTTTATTTAATCCTTATAAAAACCTAAGAAGTATATATAATATTATAAAGAAACAGGTTCAAAACACTAACCTGCCCAAAGTCATAAGGCAGGCACTTGCGCTTCTATCTCTCAACTCTAAATCCTGACTCCAATACTCCATGACTTAATCTTTGGATTTCTGATGTAAGGTATGACACATAAATATTAGATGAATTGGTGGTACTAGTGGTAAAGACCCCAATACTCTTGCCTGGAAAATCCCATGGACGGAGGAGCCTGGAAGGCTGCAATCTATGGGGTCGCTGAGGGTCGGACATGACTTGAGCGACTTCACTTTCACTTTTCACTTTCATGCATTGGAGAAGGAAATGGCAACCCACTCCAGTGTTCTTGCCTGGAGAATCCCAGGGACGGGGGAGCCTGGTAGGCTGCCATTTATGGGGTCGCACAGAGTTGGACACGACTGAAGTGACTTAGCAGTAGCAGCAGTGGTAAAGAACCTGCCTGCCAATGCAGGAGATGTAAGAGACACCAGTTCGATCCCTGCGTCAGGAAGAGCCCCTGGAGAAGGAAATAGCAACCCACTCCAGTATTCTTACCTGGAAAATCCCATGGAGAGGAGCCCGGTGAGTTCCAGTCCATGGGATCGCAAAGAGACACAACTGAAGTGACGTAGCATACTTTATGCTATATATTTAAATTATAAAATATAATTCAATAAAATGTTTAAATTACATATATTTAACTTATTGAATGCTATATAAGGGCACAAAAGGCTAAATTACAGGTCAAAGGAAACTATTGCTATATGGAGAATAATAAGACTTGAGGTGATCCTTGAATCTAAGAGAACAGCTTAAACAGGACTTGGAAGTAGGGATAAGTATGAGGTTAGACAGGAGGAACCATAGTGCGCTAGGAAAACATCTTATTAGAGTTGAACATATTGGTTTCAATAATTAAATGTAAAGTGTTTCCTGTACATTTAATTATTGAAACCAATATGTTCAAATCTGATAGCAATGGTGCTACACCATCAAATACATCTAATTTCTTAAAGATATGTAAAGAAATAAAAACTGTTCTCCTTAGCACAGAACCATCTACAGGCTCAAAGTGGGCTTTCAAAGAATCATAAGATAAGGGATCAATAAGAATTAAGTCAGAGGCATCCCACAGACAGATTCCAAAATTCCAGTGCTTCATGACATTTAGCCACACTATTTCCATGGACATTCTAAGAGTAAAAAGGTCATGTGCATGCATACTAAGTTGCTTCAGTTGTGTCCAACTCTTTACGACCCCATGGACTGTAACCTGCCAGACTCTTCTGTCCATGGGATTCTCCAGGCAAGAATACTGGAGTGGGTTGCCATTTCCTCCTCTACGGGATCTTCCCCACCCAGGGATTGAACCGGTGTCTCCTGCAGCTCCTGAACTGTAGGCGGATTCTTTACCCCTAAGCCACCGGGGAAGTTCCTAAAAAGTCCCCGTTCAGCCAATTTAAACAAGCAATCTAACATAATTCAACTCCTATTTAAGTTGCCATCTTTCAAAATGAAAAAAAAAAAAATCACTAAAATAATGGCTTATCTTCAACTACTTGAATAGAGGCTACAGAAGGAATTACCACTAAGTGTCTGCAAAGAAGGAACAGAGTCTAGATACCAACACTCTCTTCTCAATCATAACAGAAACAAAACATCTCTAAAAGGATGCAAAGGCAGGAAAGGTGACCCAAAAATGAGACTCGTTATATTACAGTTGGTAGTGTCTTGGAAAATCTCCAATTTGTAAGATATTGTTTGTCATTTTTGTTCAACACATCCATCATCTTGATCTATGCAAAGAACAATCACTGACAAGAAAATTTAAAATCTTGACACTCTACCTACCAAATCTGTCAAAATTGCTCTGAAAGCTTGGAGGCACTGGGACCTTAACAGTCCTCTCTGATTGACTGATTCTTACTTCTAAATAATCTACCATTCAAGAAATCTGGTACCAAGCTCTTCTTCAACTGCTCACATGAGCTTTACTGTTTCTACAATTTAAAAAAAAAGTAAATGCACACCTACACACACACACCCCGATGCTCTATATGCCTACACACACATGCTCTATTTCCCATTTTATATTCAGTTTCAGTTTAAGACAAGTGTATAAAAACAGAATCTAAACACAATAAGTAATAGTTATTTACTGGGTCCTTGGACACTATTTTAGGTACCTCAAATGCATTATAGAGGTTATTCCTCCCAAAAACTCTATGTGGTAGGTTTCATGATTTTAGGACACTTTTATCATGATTTTACAAGTTAGGAAACTCAAAATCAAACATCTGGTAATTTCTTATATTCAAAATGGGAATGCTGATAATTGAAGCTCAATGTATCTGATTTCAACTAAAAGGCACTGCCTCTGACAGGAAAAAATAAAGACAGCAGACTTTCACTTATTCATACTCAGTGATTAAATACAAGAACACTGGAGTCAGGCTGGCTGGATTCAAAACCAGCTCAACCGCTTACACCATGTGTGTCTTTGAGCCTCAGTTATCTAATACCTAAGTTAAAGACGGTAAGAGTACCTATGGCATAAGACTGTCGTGAACGTTCAACAAATGTCTATGTGTAAAAGGCCTGAAACACTGTCTATCACCGTACAGAACGGAAACAGACTACTGTGGCAATGGGAAGTGGTACACGACGATCAGGATTCCCAAGGAAAATCTTAATTTCTGGGCAAAATAACCTAGACCACTAACCAACAGAAAACAGTAGCCTGGAGGAGATAGGGAGCCTGAGGAGAAAGGGGGGTGGGGGACCCAGTCGACCTGACTCCGAGAGAGGTCCTGGCTGTGAGGCCCCAAGAAAGGAGGCGGCATAGACGGAGCCCCCCTCCCTGGGTGCTCAGCGTGAGGCAGACGCCTTCGAGGGGGGGGCAGGGACCGGAGCCGGTCGCAGGAGACCCAGAAGGGCCGAAAGGGACCCGGGGAGAAGGAAGGCCGCACCCTCGGTTTGAGGGGAGCGGGCCCGGCAGTCGAGGGAGGAAGACCATGCGGGGTCCCCAGCGCCCCAACCGGCGTCCAGAGGCGCCCAGTATCCTGAGGGGCCATCCTCGGTGTTCTAACGGCCTACCCTGGCGTCCCGAAGGGCCGTCCTGTCAGCAGGCGCCCACCTTGGCGTCCGAAGAGACCCGCCTCAGCATCAAGAGGGTCCTAACCCCAAGTCAGAGACTGCGCTCCGGAGAAGAGCGGGCCGCGCCCCCACTGAGGGGGAAGAGGCGGCGGGAAGGAGGCGGCTGGAGGTGTGCCGAAGCGGCTGGGACTCACCGACCGCACGCGCCGCGCGGATGCGCCCCTCCGCTCAGGTCCTGTTGGTCGCGAGCGTTCGCAGCACGTCAGGAGCCGGAGGCGGGCGAGCGCGCGCGAACCTGAAACACCGCGGGGTTGCGACGCGCTCTCGGGGCGGGCGCATGCGCGGGCGTCCAAGGATGGAACCAACCCGCACTGAGGGGGAGGCTGCCACCAGGACATACCAACTGTGTGAGATGGGGGTGTCGCCATCAACCAGAGGCAGATTTCATCTCCAAGAGGCGACTGGGCACCTCCCAGTGGGCTCGCGGTCTGTTCGTTTGCTTTATCATTTGCCAGGACTTTGAGGGAAACCGAAGAGTAGTAGTAGTAACAGAGTCCGCGAAACCCTACCTTGAAACCTTGAAAGTCTTCTCTGCCACATCAAGCCTCGTCTGGCCCTGTTTTTGCATGTAACTTAAGTTAGACTGAAATTATCTGTTCATAAGATAATGAAAACAATCTCCGGATGGTAAATGTTTTAAAGTCTGACCATTTCAGGAGAAGGGACTCTGCGAAGTGGAATGCAAGGTAGAAGCATAAAATAAGCCACCTGTGGTGAAATTTAAAACCTGCATTTTTATGACCCAGCAATTTCATGTCTACAAGTGTGCAGAAGACGTGTTCATATTCAGGCCCACTTCCTTGTGAAAAATATAAACAAAGGAAATGTACAATAAGATGTGAATGAATAAAACGATATGTTCTATAATAAAATATTACATATAAGACTCATAAATGAATACTATATATATCGACATTTGACAGCTCGTAAGAGTTGTTGAATACTAATGTGTCAATAAATGTTACTGACAATTTGGTCCTTGTCACCACACCAAATGAGATTGATGGGACAAAGTTTTGAGGATAAAGGAAGAAGAAATGTATTGCTGCTGCTGCTAAGTCACGTCAGTCGTGTCCGACTCTGTGACCCCATAGACAGCAGCCCACCAGGCTCCCCCATCCCTGGGATTCTCCAGGCAAGAACACTGGAGTGGGGTGCCATTTCCTTCTCCAATGCATGAATGTGAAAAGTGAAAGTGCAGTCGCTCAGTCGTGTCCGACTCTTAGCGACCTCATGGACTGCAGCCTACCAGGCTCCTCCGTCCATGGGATTTTCCAGGCAAGAGTACTGGCGTGGGTTGCCTTCTCCAGAAATATATTGATTTGCCACCAAATGAGGAGGGTGGCAGACTAGAGTCTGGGAAACTATGACCTGCCTTCTGGGGAGAAAGCAGGTGTATTTAAAGAAAAGTCTTGAAGCTGGGGTTAAGGTAAGAGGAGCAAGCAGAGATGAATATGTGTACACCATGACAATATGACTTGTGACCTTTCTGGAAGATATGGTCCATATAACCCTAGCAAGTAGTAAAGAGCCTGGCCAAAAATAAACACCAAAAACTTGTTGATTGAATTGAATTGGGAAATGGGGAGATCAGAAAAGGTTTCAGCATAGGGCCAGAAATGTCCTTTGAAGCATCTTACCTCAGAGAAAATGTTTATCAATTGCTGTTAACAGCCATCTTACAAGCCTAAAGACAGCCAGCCTATGGCGTGCAGCCTCTAAGATGGCCCCGGCTCATCCTGCCTCCTGGCAATCACATTCTTATGGAATTCCTGCTTCCCTTTGAGTGTGAAAGTGAAAGTGAAGTCACTCAGTCGTGTCCAACTCTTTGCGACCCCATGGATTGCAGCCCACTAGGCTCCTCCATCCACGAGATTTTCCAGACAAGAGTGCTGGAGTGGGTTGCCATTTCCAGCTCCAGGGGATCTTTCCAACCCAGGGATCGAACCCGCGTCTCCCGCATTATAGGCAGACGCTTTTACCATCTGAGCCACCAGTGTGAGCTACACTTAATGACTCTCTTTCAAAAAACATATAAATGAGAGAAATGCTGAGATGTCATTTCCAAAATTAGGTTATAAAAAGACTCTAGTGGGCTTCCCTGGTGGCTCATCGGTAAAGAATCCACATGCCAATGCAGCAGACACATTTTGATCCCTGATCAGGGAAAAGCCCACATGCCGGGGGAGCAACTAAGCCCACATGCCGGGGAGCAACTAAGCCCACAACTACTTGGCGTGTGCTCTAGAGCCCAGGAGCCACAACTATTGAGCCTGCGTGCTGCAACTACTAAAGCCCATGCACCTGGAGCCTGTGCTGTGCAATAAAAGAAGCCACACATCTATGAGAAGACTGCACACCACAAGGAAGAGTAGCCCCCACTTGTTGCAACTAGAGAAAGCCAGAGCAAAGTGACAAAGACCCAGTGCAGCCGAAAACAACATAAATAAATAAATAATTTTTAAAGTATTTTCATAGGCCTGGGAGGATGGGTGGATACATAATAAGCCAAAAGTAAAGACTACTTCTGGAAAAGGAGCTAGGAGTCCAAAAATGTATTCAGACAAAGAGAACCTTAATTTATCTGAAATATTCTCATTTTATTTTTACAACTACTCTATAATTTAAAATAAATAAACCATATATTTATAAAGTAAACAAAGCAATCACTCAGTTCAGTTCAGTTCAGTCGCTCAGTCGTGCCTGAATCTTTGTGAACCCGTGGACTGTAGTATGCCACGCCTCCCCTGTCCATCACCAACTCCCAGAGCCTACCCAAACTCATGTCCATTGAGTTGGTGATGTCATCCAACCATCTCATCCTCTGTCGTCCCTTTCTTCTCCTGCCCTCAATCTTTCCCAGCATCGGGGTCTTTTCAAATTAGTCAGCTCTTCGCATCAGATGGCCAAAGAATTGGAGTTTCAGCTTCAACATCAGTCCTTCCAATGAACACCCAGGACTGATCTCCTTTAGGATGGACTGGCCGAATCTCCTAGCAGTCCAAAGGACTCTCAAGAGTCTTCTCCAACACCACAGTTCAAAAGCATCAATTCTTTGGTGCTCAGCTTTCTTTATAAGCAATCATTAGAGACCGTTTAATGATTGCTGCATCAAGGATCTAATCTTTCTGTGTTGATGGTTTTTGTTCTAAAGTTTTTCTTGCCATTTATGCATAGAATTCATGTCATTTTTAAAGTGTGTTATTTATTGACATTAGGAAAATCAATTGTTAACAACTCCTCATGTTCCACACGAAAATACTACAGTTAGTGTAAAAGCCTGGCCCCTCTCTACCTCTTTCCTCACACCTCCCAGAGTAGGACAGACTTATATGACTGATAGGTTTCAGAGAAGGAACCACACTTGCTTTTCCCAGTCCTTTCCTCACTCTCAGATCCACCTACCTGCATGAAGCACATTTTTTCTGCTCGTCTCTGCTATAACTTTTCAGCACATCACACCATCCCTCACCTCTACCGTACACACCAAGAAAAGCTGAGACTGTTTAGATGTACCCATAACATGGCAAGGGCTTCCCAGGTGGCACTAGAGGTAAAGAATCTGCCTGCAAATGCAGAAGAAGAGATGTAGGTTTGATCCTTGGGTCAGGAAGATCCCCTGAAGGAGGGCATGGCAACGCACTCCCATATTCTTGCCTGGTGAATCCCATGAACAGGGGAGCCTGGCGGGTTGTAGTCCATAGGGTTGTACAAAGAGTCAGACATGACTGAAGCAACTTAGCACATGCACACACATGACATGGCAAGCCCATCCAATTCAGGATTGAAATATAAGCAAGCTCACTTGGTTAACACACTAATCTTTCAATCCATTCCAATCTTGGCCAAAGGACAGGAATGTTATTTATTGACATCCTCAAACCACAATAATTAGGAAGCTGATAATTCTTTACTTTTCTTTAAAAAAATGAGGGCGATATAATTATCTACTCCTATAAAACTATAGCAAAAGAGAACAGTACCAAAGCACATGTGCACAGCATCCAAGAAACTGCCAGAAGAGTCTCAAGTATATGCATACAACACTTGGTTAGCCATGATGTAATTTTCTCTTTTCCTTTTCACTTCTTTTTTCATTTTTGGCCTCAGCATTTATTATACCATTGGGCTCTTTCAAATCTATATTTATATTTATTTATAAATAGAAATATTTATATTTATAGGGAATACACACCATTAGATAGTAATCTTGATTCCATTTAGAAATAAATTTTCCCTTCTCTTTTTAAAACTTCCATCTCAGTTTAACTGAAGAACAGCTTGAAATTGTAAGCAAGCTATTTTTTCGACCATTATAACTAACAAATACTCAAATATTTGAATCTGAATTTTTTAGATATTATAAATCAGATTAAAGAAACATCTACTTTCAGTCATACAAAAACACATATACATAAGTTTATCCACTGGTGATTTTATTTTTACTTTGGGGTTTTCGTTTGGATGTGTCACATGGCTTGCAGCATCTTAATTCCCTGACCAGGGATTGAACCTGGGCCCCCTTCAATGGAAGCATTGAGTCCTAACCACTGGACTGCCAGGAAACTCCCTCATTGGTAATTTTAAAATGCTGAAAATAAATGTTCAGTCATAGGAGAATGAAACATCCAGTTACAGGACTATTGGGACTTAGTATAGCCACTATGGAGAACAGTGTGAAATTCCTTAAAAACTAAAATTAGAGCTACTATATGATCCACCAATCCTGCTCTTAGGCATATATCTAGAGAAACCATAATTTGAAAATATAAAGCACCCCAATGTTCATTGCAGCACCATTTACAATAGCCAGGACAAGGAAGTAACCTAAATATCCATCAACAGAGGAGTGAATAAAAAGATGTGGTACATATATACAGTGGAATATTCCTTGGCCATAAAAGTGAAATAATGCTGTTTGCAGCAGCATGGATGGACCTAGAGTTAAGTCAGAGAAAGACATATCATATGATATTGCTTATATGTGAAATATTTTTTAAAAGAGTATAAATGAACTTATTTATAAAACAGAAATAGAGGTTTTCTATAGAGGTAGAAAACAAACTTAGGGTCACCAGGGAGTAAGGGGAGAAGGGATAAATTAGGAGATTGGGATTGATACAAACTACATTGAAAAAGGGCTTCCCTGGTGGCGCAGATGGTAAAGCATCTGCCTGCAATGTGGGAGACCTGGGTTCAATCCCCTGGATTGGGAAGATCCCCTGGAGAAGGAAATGGCAACCCACTCTAGTACTCTTGCCTTTCCACAGACTGAGGAGCCTGGTAGGCTACAGTCCATGGGGTCGTAAAGAGTTGGACATGACTGAGTGACTTCACCTTGAAAAAACAGAAAGTCACCTAGGAAAAAGCCTGAAGTTAACTCTTATCATATCCTTGAAATACACAGCTCACTCTACTTGAGACTTCAGACTTGGGCAAATTAGTAGAACTTAAAGCCAAGAAAAAAAGAAAAAAAGGCAAAGGGACATTTAAAATCTCAAACATGAGATTTCTGTCTGTCTGGATATGTAGGTCTCAGTGTGTGTCTTTGTCTTTTGATAATATTGCTACAATTAATTTGTAACTAAGCTCTAATTCAATTGGCTTAAAGAAAAGTGCTTACAAAACAAATAATTATAAATACAAGATAAATTACACTGAATGAATTTCAGGTTCACATGAACTGGGAAATATTCAATATTAAATTAATACCTGGTATCAATATTAATATTTGTTTGTTAATCTAATTAATATGGACATATCTAAGAATCAGCAACACTAAGTATAATACTTTTACTATGCCTAGATTTAATATAAACTAAATAAGATCTTATTATATCTATTGCAAATTTGTCAACAGGAAAGTCTTGATATGAAAAAACTTTTAAGAAAATGCAAATGAGATAAGAGCTTTAGGTGATTTATGTTTACTGGTCTATAGAGTGCTGAAATAAAGGACAGTTCATGGTTGCTTAAGGAAAGTAAGACATGTGCTTTTATTAAAAAGTTATAAGGAATGGAATTGCATTTCACTAAGGCAAAAGGAAGTAAGTCTGACTTACAGGTGGCTGTTCTCTGAATGGACAAATAAAGTGATAAATACAGAAAGTGAAAAAAAGGTTTATGGAAAGTGGACCCTGAGAAAAGAGTCTTATGGGTAGTACAAGTTTTCTTGAGATGTTGAACTGCCTTTGAAATCTTTTATTTCTGCTTTATTGACTATGTCAAGGCCTTTGACTGTGTGGACCACAATAAACTGTGGAAAATTCTGAAAGACATGGGAATACCAGACCACCTGACCGGCCTCTTGAGAAATGTGTATGCAGGTCAGGAAGCAACAGTTAGAAATGGACATGGAACAACAGACTGGTTCCAAATAGGAAAAGGAGTGTGTCAAGGCTGTATACTGTCACCCTGCTTATTTAACTTATATGCAGAATGCATCATAGAAACGCTGGGCTGAAAGAAGCACAAACTGGAATCAAAATTGTCGGGAGAAATATTGATAACCTCAGATTAGCAGCAGCAGCAGCAGCAGCAGATATGCAGATGACACCACTCTTATGGCAGAAAGTGAAGAAGAACTAAAGAGCCTCTTGATGAAAGTGAAAGAAGAGAGTGAAAAAGTTGGCTTAAAAGCTCAACATTCAGAAAACGAAGATCATGGCATCTGGTCCCATCACTTCATGGGAAATAGATGGGGAAACAGTGGAAACAGTGTCAGACTTTATTTTGGGGGCTCCAAAATCACTGCAGATGGTGACTGCAGCCATGAAATTAAAAGACGCTTATTCATTGGAAGGAAAGTTATGACCAACCTAGACAGCATATTAAAAAGCAGAGACATTACTTTGCCAACAAAGGTCCATCTAGTCAAGGCTATGGTTTTCCAATGGTCATGTATGGATGTGAGAGTTGGACTATAAAGAAAGCTGAGCACCGAAGAATTGATGCTTTTGAACTATGGTGTTGGAGAAGACTCCTGAGAGTCCCTTGGACTGCAAGGATATCCAACCAGTCCATCCTAAAGGAGATCAGTCCTGGGCGTTCATTGGAAGGATTGATGTTGAAGCTGAAACTTCAATACTTTGGCCACCTGACTCATTTGAAAAGACCCTGATGCTGGGAAAGATTGAGGGTGGGAGGAGAAGGGGACGACAGAGGATGAGATGGCTGGATGGCATCACCGACTCAATGGACATGAGTTCGGGTGGACTCCGGGAGCTGCTGATGGACAGGGAGGCCTGGATTGCTGCAGTTCATGCTGCAGTTGCAAAGAGTCGGACACGCCTGAGCGACTGAACTGAACTGATTGTTACTTTGGCTAAGTGAATAACTATTGTTTCACAGTGAATATAAGCTGGTACCAAACTGGAACTTATTTGGTTTTCTCTTTTTATAAGAGAACAGTTTTTTGGGAATGAATGTGACTTTTGATAACAGACTATGAGAATTTCTTTGATGATTTATATTTGTTTTTAAAGTCTTTTGTTACTTTGATAAAAATGAATAAATATTATTTCATAATGATCTATGAAGATAAATTTCATTTTGCTTCTACAAAAAAATTAACCCCTCATTGTCAGACTTTTACCATCTTGATGTCCTTGTAACATGGCAACAGCCTACTGGTAAATCAGGGAATTTGAAATGGGTAAACAATAGCTGTAATAAAACAGTCAGGGCTCTGGGAAATCCAAGACAGCCGTTTGGCTTTCTGGCTCCTGGGCAAACTTCATTTTTATTTGATGGATTAAAGCCTTTCCTGGCTGCAGGGTTAACACCTTCACAAAGGAAAAAAAAGTTAAAAGTGCGTCTTTCACTTAGAGTATACTTTCTACCATCTCCAGTGATCAAGGCACCCACTTCATGGGACAATCATACAAGCCTTAACAAAAACTTCACAAAGTTCTTAAAACTATAACTGTTATGATCAACCTCAATCATCAGGCAAGGACAATAGAATGAAGATTAATTACAAAGGATTAAATAAACTGCTACATATGATTAAAATTTTCATGAGTGTTTGTCTGATACATTACTGGCTTCTAATCTTCATTTTTCAGATATAAAGACGCTCTTCTCAAGCTGCTGCTGCTGCTGCTGCTGAGTTGCTTCAGTCGTGTGCAACTCTGTGCAGCCCCATAGACGGCAGCCCACCAGGCTCCCGCCGTCCCTGGGATTCTCCAGGCAAGAACACTGGAGTGGGTTGCCATTTCCTTCTCCAATGCATGAAAGTGAAAAGTGAAAGTGAAGTCGCTCAGTTGTGTCTGACTCCTAGCAACCCCATGTACTCTGGCCTACTAGGCTCCTATGTCCATGGGATTCTCCAGGCAAGAGTACTGGAGTGGGTTACTATTGCCTTCTCCATTGTTAGCCACTCAGTTGTGTCCAACTCTTTGCTACCCTCTAGACTATAGCCCGCCAGGCTCCTCTGTCCACGAGATTCTCCAGGCAAGAATACTGGAGTGGGTTGCCATTCCCTTCTTCAGGGGATCTTCCCAACCCGGGAACTGAACCCAGGTCTCCTGCATTGTATGCATGTTCTTTCCCTCCGACCCTATGCAGCCAAATAAATAAGCAAATTTTTTTTTAAAAGGTTAAGATAGGGGAATTCTCTGGCAGTCTAGTGGTTAGGGCTCCATGTTTCACTGCCAAGGGCCTGGGCTTGATCCCTAGTTGGGAAACTAAGATTCCCCAAGCCTTACAGAGCTGCCAAAATAAACAAAATTTATTATTTAATGGTTACAGTAGGAAATTTTATGTTCTGTGTATTTTACCACAATAAAAAGTTGGAAGAAAAACAAAAATTCATTGTCTTTGCCTCTGAACATGGAACATGCATACCTAATATATTCCTTATCTCTGTTAATGGGATTACATACAATCTATTGTGCATATTCCCTCAAGCTAGAAGCCTCTTGGACCACCCTCCTGGGCACATTCTATGGGTCATGGACTCCTGAATTCAGAAAGACACTTTGATCCACCCCCTCCTTTGCCTCTGCGTTGGTTCAGGTCCCTCTCATGTCATGTTGTTGTTGTTCAGTCACTAAGTCATGTCCGACCCTTTGCGACCCCAGGGACTGCAGCATGTCAAGCTCCCCTGTCCTTCATTATCTCCTGAAGTTTGCTCAGATTCATGTCCATTTAGTCAGTGATGCTACCTAACCATCTCATTCTCTGTCACCCCTTTCTCCTTCTGCCCTTAATCTTTCCCTACATAAGGGTCTTACCATCAGTTCTTCCAATGAATATTCAGAACTGATTTCCTTTCGGACCGATTGGTTTGATCTCCTTGCTGTCCAAGGGACTTTCAAGAGTCTTCTCCAACAATACAGTTAGAAAGCATCAATTCTTGGTGTTCAGCCTTCTTTACGGTCCAGCTCTCATATCTGTACATGACTACTGGAAAGACCATGGCTTTGACTATACAGACCTTGTTTGGCAAAGTGATGTCTCTGCTTTTTAATACGACGTCTAGGTTTATCACAGGTTTCCAAGGAGTAAGTGTCTTAATTTCATGACTGCAGTCACTGTTCACAGTGATTTGGGAGCCCAAGAAAATAAAATCTTTCACTGCTTCCACTTTTTCCCCTTCTATTGGCCCTGAAGTGATGGAACCAGGTACCATATTGCAATAGTTGAACAGTTTTATGAAGACCCACAAGACCTTTAGAACTACACCCAAAAAGATGTTCTTTTCATTATAGGCGACTGGAATGCTAAAGTAGGAAGTCAAGAAACACCTGGAGTAACAGGCAAATTTGGCCTTGGAATGTGGAATGAAGCAGGGCAAAGACCAATAGAGTTTTGCCAAGAAAATGCACTGGTCATAGCAAACACCCTCTTCCAACAACACAAGAGAAGACTCTACACATGTACATCACCAGATGGTCAACATCGAAATCAGACTGATTATATTCTTTGCAGCCAAAGATGGAGAAACTCTATACAGTCGACGAAAACAAGACCAGGAGCTGACTGTGGCTCAGATCATGAAATCCTTATTGCCAAAGTCAGACTTAAATTGAAGAAAGTAGGGAAAACCGCTGGACCATTCAGGTATGACCTAAATCAAATCCCTTATGATTATACAGTGGAAGTGAGAAATAGATTTAAGGGCCTAGATCTAATAGAGTGCCTGATGAACTATGGACGGAGGTTCGTGACATTGTACAGGAGACAGGGATCAAGACCATCCGCATGGAAAAGAAATGCAAAAAAGCAAAATGGTTCTCTGGGGAGGCCTTACAAATAGCTATGAAAAGAAGAGAGGCAAAAAGCAAAGGAGAAAAGGAAAGATATAAGCATCTGAATGCAGAGTTCCAAAGAATAGCAAGGAGAGATAAGAAAGCCTTCTTCAGCAATCAATGCAAAGAAATAGAGGAAAACAACAGAATGGAAACAACTAGAGATCTCTTCAAGAAAATTAGAGATACCAAGGAAACATTTCATGCAAAGATGGGCTCAATAAAGGACAGAAATGGTATGGACCTAACAGAAGCAGAAGATATTAAGAAGAGGTGGCAAGAATACACAGAAGAACTGTACAAAAAAGATCTTCACGACCCAGATAGTCATGATGATGCGATCACTAATCTAGAGCCAGACATCTTGGAATGTGAAGTCAAGTGGGCCTTAGAAAGCATCACTATGAACAAAGCTAGTGGAGGTGATGGAATTTCAGTGGAGCTGTTTCAACTCCTGAAAGATGATGCTGTGAAAGTGCTGCACTCAATATGCCAGCAAATTTGGAAAACTCAGCAGTGGCCACAGAACTGGTAAAGGTCAGTTTTCATTCCAATCCCAAAGAAAGGCAGTGCCAAAGAATGCTCAAACTACTGCACAATTGCACTCATCTCACATGCTAGTAAAGTAATGCTCAAAATTCTCCAAGCCAGGCTTCAGCAATACGTGAACCATGAACTTCCTAATGTTCAAGCTGGTTTTAGAAAAGGCAGAGGAACCAGAGATCAAATTGCTAACATCGGCTGGATCATGGAAAAAGCAAGAGAGTTCCAGAAAAACATCTATTTCTGCTTTATTGACTATGCCAAAGCCTTTGACTGTGTGGATCACAATACACTGTGGAAAATTCTGAAAGAGATGGGAATACCAGACCACCTAACCTGCCTCTTGAGAAACCTGTGTGCAGGTCAGGAAGCAACAGTTAGAACTGGACATGGAACAACAGACTGGTTCCAAATAGGAAAAAGAGTACGTCAAGGCTGTATACAGTCACCCTGTTTATTTAACTTATATGCAGAGTACATCATGAGAAACGCTGGACTGGAAGAAGCACAAACTGGAATCAAGACTGCTGGGAGAAATATCAATAACCTCAGATACGCAGATGATACCACCTTTACGGCAGAAAGTGAAGAAGAACTAAAGAGCCTCTTGATGAAAGTGAAAGAAGAGAGTGAAAAAGTTGGCTTAAAGCTCAACATTCAGAAAATGAAGATCATGGCATCCAGTCCCATCACTTCATGTCAAATAGATGGGGAAACAGTGGAAACAGTGTCAGACTTTATTTTGGGGGGCTCCAAAATCACTGCAGATGGTGACTGCAGCCATGAAATTAAGACGCTTACTCCTTGGAAGAAAAGTTATGACCAACCTAGATAGTATATTCAAAAGCAGAGACATTACTTTGCCTACTAAGGTCCGTCTAGTCAAGGCTATGGTTTTTCCTGTGGTCATGTATGGATGTGAGAGTTGGACTGTGAAGAAGGCTGAGAGCCAAAGAATTGATGCTTTTGAACTATGGTGTTGGAGAAGACTCCTGAGAGTCCCTTGGACAGCAAGGAAATCCAACCAGTCCATTCTAAAGGAGATCAGCCCTGGGATTTCTTTGGAAGGAATGATGCTGAGGCTGAAACTCCAGTATTTTGGCCACCTCATGCAAAGAGGTGACTCATTGGAAAAGACTCTGATGCTGGGAGGGATTGGGGGCAGGAGGAGAAGGGGACGACAGAGGATGAGATGGCTGGATGGCATCGCAGACCCGATGGATGTGAATCTGAGTGAACTCCGGGAGATGGTGATGGACAGGGAGGCCTGGCGTGCTGCGATTCATGGGGTTGCAAATAGTCGGACACGACTGAGCGACTGAACTGAACTGATATACTATCACCAGCTTTATGTTTAAAAACACTAATCCAATCCTATCATTTTTATGCATAAAAATATTTAATAACTCATCACTGCCCACAGAACAAGCATAGCTCTCAAAGTATTCTCAGCATAACTTTCTACATCTAGCTCCTGTCAGTCTCCACACTAGGCTCCAGCTCCCATTCCCTGGGGTCATACATACATGCCTTACCTTCTGTTATACATAGTTTTCCCATTATCTAAAACTAACTTTCTCTCCTTCATGTAAAGAATTTGTAATCACCCTCCAAAGCTCAGAATCATTATCCCTCTCCCTGATTCTCCATTCAAGAGACTTGGTTGCTTCTTCCATCAGCCAGTCAATAAAAACTGAAAGCCAACTATGTGCCCTAGTACTCCTCTGTCCATGGAATTCTCCAGGCAAGAATACTGAAGTGTGTAGCCATTCCCTTCTCCAGGGGATCTTCCTGACCCAGGGATCGAATGCAGGCCTACTGCATTGCAGGCAGATTCTTTACCCTCTGAACCACCAGGGAAGAATAATACAAGGTACTAAGGCTATAGTAAACAAGAGTCTGTCTGACCCAGACTCTAATAGTCTGCTGCCATGCTAAGTTGCTTCAGTCATGTAAAACTCTTTGCCACCCCATTGATTGTAGCCCACCAGGCTCCTCTGTTGGTGAGACTTCCCAGACAAGAATACTGGAGTGGGTTGCCATTTCTTTCCCCCAAAATAAATAAACAAACAAAATTTCTTTTTAAAAAAGAACTGATTGTTGGCAGCTCGGTAATTATATATATTTTTAAAACATATAGGACTTCCCTCGTCATCCAGTGGTTAAAACTCCACATTTTCCTTGGAGGGGCAGATTGGATCCCTGGTCAGAGAAGTTCCCCATGATGTGGGGTGTAACCAAAAATTAATTAATTAGTTAATTATAAAACAATAGCATAGAAAGCAAAAATTGTTAGAATTAAATTATTTCAAGTCTCTAGCATTATTCACGGAAAAGGCAGTGGCACCCCACTCCAGTACTCTTGCCTAGAAAATCCTATGGATGGAGGAGCCTGGAAGGCTGCAGTCCATGGGGTCGCTGAGGGTCGGACACGACTGAGCGACTTCACTTTCATTTTTCACTTTCATGCATTAGAGAAGGAAATGGCAACCCACTCCAGTGTTCTTGCCTGGAGAATCCCAGGGACGGGGAAGCCTGGTGGGCTGCCATCTGTGGGGTCTCACAGAGTTAGACACGGCTGAAGCGACTTAGCAGCAGCAGCAGAATTATTCAAGAAGTGTGAAAAATACTAATTTAGGGTAAACTATAGTGAGTTAAGAATGTTTATTATAATCCCTAGATGTTGTTGTTCAGTCCCTAAGTGCTGTCCAACTCTTTGCTACCCCGTGGACTGCAGTATGCCAGGCTTCTCTGTCCTTCACTATCTCTCAGAGTTTGCTCAAACTCATGTCCATTGAGTCAGCAGTGTCATCCAACCTCTGTCATCCCCTCCTTCTTTTGCCTTCAGTCTTTCCCAGCACCAGGGTCTTTTCTAATAAGTCGGCTCTTTGCATCAGGCGGCCCAAGTATTGGGGCTTCAGTTTCAGGATCAGTCTTTAACGAATAGTCAGGGTTGATTTCTTTTAGGATTGACCGATTTGATCTCCTTGCTGTCCCAGAGACTCTCAAGGGTCTTCTCCAGCCCCACAGTTCACACCACTAAAAGAGTAATCAAATAATAATCAAACATCTAAATGGTTAAATGCTAAAGAAAATAAAGACTAAAAAGTGGAATGATAAAAATCATTGTTCAGGGCTTCCCTATTGGCTCAAGAGTAAAGAATCTGCCTGCCAGTGTAGGAGACACAGATTCGATCCCTGGTCCAGGAAACTTCCACATGCCTGGGGGCAATTGGGCCAGTGTCCCACAACTGCTGAGCCCACGTGCTCTGGAGCTTGTGCTCCTCAACAAGAGAAGCCAGAGAAGCTCGTGCACTGCCAGGCTCCGCCTGGGCACAGTCTATGTGCACTGCAGCTAGAGTACCTCCCCCTCACCACAACTAGAGAAAAGCCCACCAGCAGCGAAGACCCAGCACAGCCAAAGACAAATATATCAAAAGAATTTTAAGTCATTGTTCAATACAAAAGAAGGCCAAAAAAGAGAAAGAATGAAGGAACAAAGAACAGATAGAACAAAATAAACAGCAAAATAGTAAAAATAAACACACTCTATCATAACAAAATCAAATGGAAATGAAGTAAAAGACTCTGAATAAAAAATAAAGATTATCTGACTGGATTTTAAAAATACAACTATAGGCTATTTACAAGTGACACACTTTAAATATAAGCTCATCAAGGTTAAAAGAATACAAAAGAACAGGATCAAAAAAGATGCGCCATACAAACACAAACAGAAGAAAGCTGGCTTTAGCAAAACTATTTTTGGGCAAAATAGACTTTAAGGTGACCTCACACTGATAAAAGTGTTTGTATAGCTGAAAACACAAGTTTCTAAGTCCATCTTTAGAAATAAAATACACGAAACAAAAAGTAACAGAACCAAAAGTAGACAAAGCCACAATCATTGTTGGAGATTCCAACACACACATGTCTCAGTAACTGACAAAACTAGTAAAGTATGTAGGGATCCAGAAGATCTGAACCTGCCATCAACTACACTGACATAACTGAATATTCATACAACACTATACCCATCAACTGCAAAATACATTCTTTTGAAATACAAAGGAAATGTTCACCAAATAGACCAATATGCTGGCCCATAAAACAAATCTCAAGAGACTTCAAAAAACTGAAGTCTTACATGGGATGTTCTCTGATCACAAGAAATTAAATAATAAATTAACAAGAAATCAAGAGAAGCCCCAAATATACGGAAATTAAGCAACTCATTCATACAAAGTTCAAGATCAGGCAAACCTAATCCACAGAGACAGAGTTGAAGATAATTTCTTTGGGGTAAGATGAGACAGTGAGCATTCTGAGACTCTGAATGTTGTAGATCTTAATATAGGCAGTGGTTATACAGGTGTATTTATATATAAAATTCATTCAAGATTTGTATTTATACACTTTAAGTAAGTTGTATATAAAAATGTAAATTGGAGGGACTTCCCTGCTGGTTCAGTGGTTAGGAATCTACCTGCCAATACAGTGGACACAGGTTGGACCCTAGATCTGAGAAGATTCCACAGGCTGCAGGGCAACTAAGCACGTGAGACACAGCTACTGAGCTTCTGTGCCACAGCTGCTAAAGCTTGCATGCCCAACGGCCTGTGCTCCTCAGCAAGAGAAGCCTCCGCCATGAGAAGTCCATACACCTCAACTAGAGGGTAGTCTCCACTTAAGGCAACTAGAGAAAGCCCGTGCACAGCAGCAAAGACCCAGTGCAAGCAAAAAGGAATTAATTAATTAATTTAAAAGAAAATAAACCGATCGCTGCTAAATTTTTTAAATGTAAATTAGAATAAAAGACACTGGGAATTCCCTGACAGTCCAGTGGTTAGAACTCAGCATTCTTACTGCCAGGGCCCAGGGTTCAATCCTTGGTCAGGGAACTAAGATCCCACAAACTATATGGTGCAGCCAAAAAAAAAAAAAAAGCATATAAAGAAAAAGACATTAAATTCCCTAGTACCTAAAAATATCTAGTTTATGGTTGCATTCTAAGTCACTTCAGTTGTGTCTAACTCTTTGTGACGCCATGAACTGTGGCCCACCAGGTTCCTCTGGCCAAGGGATTGTCCAGGCAAGAATACTGGAATAGGTTGCCATGCCCTCCTCCAGGGAAATCTTCCCTACCCGAGGATCAAACCTGCATTTCTTTATGTCTCCTACACTGGCAAGCGGGCTCTTAACCCCTGGGAAGCCATCTAGTTCATGGAGGATGCTTAATAAATGTTTAATGAATTTTAAAAGGAGGGAGAAATAAAGAATAGAATGAAAAGGTCTAACATACTTTTAATATCATTTACACCAATTAGACTGGAAAGAGATAAAGAAGTCGGCTACTACCAAGTGCTGTAGAGAATGAAAATCAATGGAAACCCTTAAGTTTGCTGATGAGAATATACATTGATTCAATCACTTTAGAAAGCAATTAGGTGTTAGCTTATAAAGTATATCATTCACATACTCTCAGTTCAGTTCAGTTTAGTTGCTCATCGAGGCCGACTCTTTGTGACCCCATGAATCACAGCATGCCAGGCCTCCTAATCCATCACGAGCTGCCGGACTTTACTCATGTCCATTGAGTCAGTGATTCTATCCAGCCATCTCATCCTCTGTCATCTCCTTCTCCTCCTGCCCCCAATCCCTCCCAGCATCAGAGTCTTTTCCATGAGTCAACTCTTCATATGAGGTGGCCAAAGTTTCAGCTTTAGCATCAGTTCTTCCAGTGAACACCCAGGACTGATCTCCTTTACGATTGACTGGTTGGATCTCCTTGAAATCCAAGGGACTCTCAAGAGTCTTCTCCAACATGACAGTTCGAAAGCATCAGTTCTTCGGTGCTCAGCCTTCTTCACGGTCTAACTCTCACATCCATACGTGACTACTGGAAAAACCATAGCCTTGACTAGATGGAACTTTGTTGGCAAAGTAATGTCTCTGCTTTTTAATATGCTATCTAGGTTGGTCATAACTTTCCCTCCAAGGAGTAAGAATCTTTTAATTTCATGGCGGCAATCACCATCTGCAGTGATTTTGGAGCCCCCAAAATAAAGTCTGACACTGTTTCCACTGTTTCCCCTCTATTGGCCATGAAGTGATGGGACCAGATGCCATGATCTTCGTTTTCTGAATGTTGAGCTTTAAGTCAACTTTTTCACTCTCCTCTTTCACTTTCATCAAGAGGTTTTTAGTTCCTCTTCACTTTCTTCCATGAAGGTGGTGTCATCTGCATATCTGAGGTTATTGATATTTCTTGATTTCAGCTTGTGCTTCTTCCAGCCCAGTGTTTCTCATGATGTACTCTGCATAGAAGTTAAATAAGCAGGGTGACTGTATACAGCCTTGAAGTACTCCTTTTCCTATTTGGAACCAGTCTGTTGTTCCATGTCCAGTTCTAACTGTTGCTTCCTGACCTGCATACACATTTCTCAAGAGGCCGGTCAGGTGGTCTGGTATTCCCATCTCTTTCAGAATTTTCCACAGTTTATTGTGATCCACACAGTCAAAGGCTTTGGCATAGTCAATAAAGCAGAAGTACATGTTTTTCTGGAAATCTTTTGCTTTTTTAATGATCCAGCAGATGTTGGCAATTTGATCTCTGGTTCCTCTGCCTTTTCTAAAACCAACTGGAACATCAGGGAGTTCACGGTTCACGTATTGCTGAAGCCTGGCCTTACTTTACTAGCATGTGAGATGAGTGCAATTGTGAAGTAGTGTGAGCATTCTTTGGCACTGCCTTTCTTTGGGATTGGAGTGAAAACTGACCTTTTCCAGTCCTGTGGCCACTGCTGAGTTTTCCAAATTTGCTGGCATATTGAGTGCAGCACTTTCACAGCATCATCTTTCAGGATTTGAAATAGCTCAACTGGAATTCCATCACTAGCTTTGTTCATAGTGATGCTTTCTAAGGCCCACTTGACTTCACATTCCAGGATGTCTGACTCTAGGTGAGTGATCACACCTTTGTGATTATCTTGGTCATGAAGATCTTTTTGTACAGTTCTTCTGTGTATTCTTGCCACTTCTTAATATCTTTTGCTTCTGTTAGGTCCATACCATTTCTGTCCTTTATCAAGCCCATCTTTGCATGAAATGTTCCCTTGGTATCTCTAATTTTCTTGAACAGATCTCTAGTCTTTCCCATTCTGTTGTTTTCCTCTATTTCTTTGCATTGATCGCTGAGGAAGGCTTTCTTATCTCTCCTTGCTATTCTTTGGAACTCTACATTCAAATGGGAATATCTTTCCTTTTCTCCTTTGCTTTTCGCTTCTCTTCTTTTCACAGCTATTTGTAAGGTCTCCCCAGACAGCCATTTTGCTTTTTTCCATTTCTTTTTCTCGGGGATAGTCTTGATCTCTGTCTCTTGTACAATGTCATGAACCTCTGTCCACAGTTCATCAGGCACTCTGTCTATCAGATCTAGTCCCTTAAATTTATTTCTCACTTCCACTGTATAATCATAAGGGATTTGATTTAGGTCATACCTGAATAGTCTACTGGTTTTCCCTACTTTCTTAAATTTAAGTCTGAATTTGGCAATAAGGAGTTCATGATCTGAGCCACAGTTAGCTCCCGGTCTTGTTTTTGCTGACTGTATAGAGCTTCTCCATCTTTGGCTGCAAAGAATATAATCAATCTGATTTTGGTGTTGACCATCTGATGATGTCCATGTGTAGAGTCTTCTTCCACCTGACAGTTCAGCTCCTAGGTGTGGATCCTAAGAAGCTCCTGCCCAAGTGCCCCAAGGATTAATTATATGAATGTTAGTAGTAGCTCTGCTGAAAGCAAAAACTGGAAACATTTCAAATGTCCATCAATAGTAGAACAGTTAAAGCAATTATGGTTATTCACACAATAAAATATTGTCCTCCAGTGACTATGAATGAAACATAGTTGCTTGCAACAACATAGATATTAGAAATTTAATGTTGAATGAAAAAGGACAATCACAGTAAAAATACAAACAGTATGATACCATGCTTATGAAGCTCAAATGAAAACAAAATTAAACAATATGTTTTCTAAGCATATATGCAATTTGTTTAAAGCAAGGAAATTATAAATACAAAATTAAAAATAACAGTTAGGAGGAGGTGGCGAAACAAGATAACATCCTAATTCAGATTGGATGGTGACTTCTTGAGTGTCCATTATATTTTCATTCTTTATAATTTATATGTAATATTTTATATGTATTAAATATGATAACAAAATATCTGTAAATTTTTTAAAAGGCAGTAGAAAGTGTTATAGGAGCATGCAGAAAATGAGTTGTTTACTTCTTCCTGGAAGAGAGGAGACATTAAGGCGAATTTCTTCTAGTAGGTGTGTCAGGAGTCCCCAGGTTTAGTGATTCACTAGAAGGCCTCAGAGGACTCAGTATATAACTGTACTCATAGCTATGATATATTATAGCCAAAAGACAAAAATAATCAACAAAGGGAAAGGAGGCATGGGGCAAAGTCCAAAGGAAACCAAGCATAAACATCCAAGAGTCCCTTCCCAGTAGAGTCACACAGGACATAATCAGTTTCTCCAGCATGAAACTATAACCCCACTTGTGAGGTGCTGTCTACCAGAGAAACTTCCCTGAGCCTAGGAATCCATGGCTTTTATCAGAGGTTAGTTGGGTAGGCACTCTGCCGAGCACGTACAAAATTTCAGACTCCCAAAAGGAAAGCAGGTGTTTAGCATAAACCATATTGCTAGCACAGTTTCGGTTCAGTGACCCACTGCTATATGTTAGGGTAGTTAGAAGCCCTCCTAAAATCCAAATTCCCAGGTGCTAGCCAAAGGCCAACCTTGAAAGCAGGACTTTCAGAGAACAATAGTCTCAAGCTTGCTACATTCACTTTTTTTCTGCATAGTTAGTAATACTGCGGCTGATATTTGAGGTAAAACTTCAAGAAACATGTCAAATGGATAAAGTAATGTGGTGAAAGGGCATTAAAGCCAGTAGGAACAGTATGTGCAAAGTTAAATAGGTATGAAAAGATGCCCTAGTTGGGTAACAAACCACAGTGGGGAAGTCCTTTCAATGCAGGTGGAGCACAAGGTACTTTGGGTTAGGGTCAGACTTAAAACGAAGAAAGTAGGGAAAACCACTAGATCATTCAGGTATAACCTAAATCAAATCCCTTTAGGATTATACAGTGGAAGTGACAAATAGATTCAAGGGATTAGATCTGATAGACGGAGAGCATGAAGAACTATGGATGGAAGTTCGTGTATTGTACAGGAGACAGGGATCAAGACCATCCCCATGGAAAAGAAATGCAAAAAAGAAAAATGGCTCTCTGAAGAAGCCTTACAAATAGCTGTGAAAAGACGGGAAGTGAAAAGCAAAGGAGAAAAGGAAAGATACACCCATTTGAATGCAGAGTTCCAAAGAATAGCAAGGAGAGATAAGAAAGCCTTCGTCAGTGATCAGTGAAAAGAAATAGAGGAAAACAATAGAATAGGAAAGACTAGAGATTTCTTCAAGAACATTAGAGATACCAAGGGAACATTTCCTGCAAAGATGGGCACAGTAAAGGACAGAAATGGTATGGACCTAACAGAAGAGGTGGCAAGAATACACAGAAGAACTATATTAAAAGATCTTCATGACCCAGATAACTATGATGCTGTGATCACTCACCTACAGCCAAACATCCTGGAATGCAAAGTCAAGTGGGCCTCCACAGGAACCATCACTATGAACAAAGCTGGTGGAGGTGATGAAATTCCAGTTGAGCTATTTCAAATCCTGAAAGATGATGTTGTGAAAGTGCTGCACTCAATATGCCAACAAATTTGGAAAACTCAGCAGTGGCCACAGGACTGGAAAAAGTCAGCCTTCATTCCAATCCCAAAGAAAGGCAATGCCAAAGAATGCTCAAACTACTTCACAATTGCACTCATCTCACACACTAATAAAGTAATGCTCAAAATTCTCCAAGCCAGGCTTCAACAGTATGTAAACCATGAAACTCCAGATGTTCAAGCTGGTTTTAGAAAAGGCAGAGGAACCAGAGATCACATTGCCAACATCCGCTGGATCATCAAAAAAGGAAGAGAGTTCCAGAAAAACATCTATTTCTGCTTTATTGCCTATGCCAAAGCCTTTGACTGTGTGGATCACAATACACTGTGGAAAATTCTGAAAGACATGGGAATACCAAACCATCTGCTCTGCCTCTTGAGATATGTGTATGCAGGTCAGGAAGTAACAGTTAGAACTGGACATGGAACAACAGACTGGTTCCAAATCAGGAAAGGAGTACATAAAGGCTGTATATTGTCACCCTGCTTATTTAATTTCTATGCAGAGTACATCATGAGAAATGCTGGGCTGGAGGAAGCACAAGCTGGAATCAAGATTGCTGGGAGAAATATCAATAACTTCAGATATGCAGGTGACACCCACCCTTATGGCAGAAAGTGAAGAAGAACTAAAGAGTTCCTTGATGAAAGTGAAAGAGAAGAATGAAAAAGCTGGCTTGAAACTCAACAGTCAGAGCCACCTGGAAAGCTCCTTCACATATACAGACATACATGCATATAGGTACAGATCTACAAATCATTGATGATGTACATACACTGTGGTCATATAGATTCACAGGATATTGGATACAGATCTGAAGGCATGATGGGGACTCATATTTATGCATTTTTGGATTCAAGTCTATTAATGTTTGAATACAGACATACACAAGTAGGGGTTCTACTGTAATTCATGCCAGAATAAGATATTAGGTCTTTCTGATCAGCTCACTGAAAATGTGAATTGAATATAAGTAAGAAAAGCAATAGGCAAAATTTTATATACTCCATGGAGATGATTGTAGACTTCCCTGGTGGCTCAGACAATAAAGCGTCTGCCTACAATGCCGGAGAGATCCCTGGGTGGGGAAGATTCTCTGAAGAAGGAAATGGCAACCCACTCCAGTACTCTTGCCTGAAAAATCCCATGGAAGGAGCCTGGTAGGCTACATTCCATGGGGTCACAAAGAGTTGAACACGATTGAACGACTTAGATGATTGCAAATTTTTATTAAAATGTCAATCAGTTTTTCAAAAAAAAAGAAAACAAACTTCAACAGTCAGAAAACTAAGATCATGGCATCCAGTCCCATCACTTCATGGGAAATAGACGGAGAAACAGTAACAGACGTTATTTTGGGGGCTCCAAAATCACTGCAGATGGTGACCACAGCCATGAAATTAAAAGACACTTGCTTCTTGGAAGAAAAGCTATAACCAACCTAGACAGAATATTAAAAAGCAGAGACATTACTTTGCCAACAAAGGTCCATCTAGTCAAAGCTATGGTTCTGCCAGTAGTTTTGTATGGATGTGAGAGTTGGACTATAAAGAAAGCTGAGTGCCAAAGAATTGGTGCTTTTAAATTGTCATGTTGGAGAAGACTCTTGAGAGTCTCTTGGACTGCAAGAAGATCCAACCAGTCTATCCTAAAGGTAATCAGTCCTGAATATTCACTGGAAGGACTGATGCTGAGGCTGAAGCTCCAGTACTTAGGCTCCAATACTGACTCATTGGAAAAGACCCTCCTTGATGCTGGGAAAGATTGAAGGCATGAGGAGAAGGGGATGACAGCAGATGAGATGGTTGGATGGCATCATCAACTTAATGGACATGAGTTTGAGTATGCTCCAGGTATTGGTGATGGACAAGGAGGCCTGGTATGCTGCAGTCCATGGGTTCACAATCAGTTGGCTACAACTGAGTAACTGAACTGAACAAGGTGCTTGGGAAAACACCAGAAGAAGGAAGTGGAGAGGGAAAGAGTCAGACTATAATGGACCTCTTACACCACAGTGGGACATTTTAACTCTGTCCTGAAAGCAGTGGGGAGCCAAATGTTTTGTCAGTGAGGAGGTATAGTATAATGCCTGGCTGAAACAGACTGTTTATGTCCTTACAAAATTATGACGTTGAAATCCTAATATCTCCGTTATGGTACTTGAAGGTGGGCCGTTTGGGAGGTGAATGGGTGATGAGGGTGGTACCCTTATTAATGGGATTAGTGCCCTTATAAAAGAGATCCTAGAGAGCTCCCTCACCCTGTCTGCCATGAGAGGACAGACCATCTGTGAACCAGGAAGAAGGCCCCCACCTGACACCAGCTCTGCCAGCACTTCAGTCTTGGACATTCCAGCCTCCAGAACTATAAGAAATAAATGTTGGTCATTTAAGCTGCTCAGTCTATTGTAGTTTGTTATAACAGCCCAAATGGACTGAGACACTGGCACATAATATAGTAGGCTCTAAATAAAGCCTCTGATTTGATGTCACTAAAACTACTATGTCAGTTCAAGATCCATACTGATTTCTTGGAAATCCTTTTGTAGAGATGACAGAACTTCATTGATCATTTTAAGCCCTTCTAGATTTCATTAGATACATTAACTAGACTATATCACTCTGATCCACAATCAAATGTACGGACTATTAACTGAAACCAGTTCTCAGAATTATAGGATCTAAAACTGGCTCTAGAAAAAAAGGATTGAAGTGATATAGTCTTTATCGAGATGGAGACTAGAGTATAGTATCAATTTGTTCAGTTCAGTTCAGTTCAGTCGCTCAGTCATGTTCGACTCTTCGCAACCCCATGAATAGCAGCACACCAGGCCTCCCTGTCCATCACCATCTCTCGGAGTTCACTCAGATTCACGTTCATCCAGCCAGCGATGCCATCCAGCCATCTCATCCTCTGTCGTCCCCTTCTCCTCCTGCCTCCAATCCTTCCCAGCATCAGAGTCTTTTCCAATGAGTCAGCTCTTCGCATGAGGTGGCCAAAGTACTGGAGTTTCAGCTTTAGCATCATTCCTTCCAAAGAAATCCCAGGGCTGAACTCCTTTAGAATGGACTGGTTGGATCTCCTTGCAGTCCAAGGGACTCTCAGGAGTCTTCTCCAACACCACAGTTCAAAAGTATCAATTCTTCAGCACTCAGCTTTCTTCACAGTCCAACTCTCACATCTGTACATGACCACAGGAAAAACCATAGCCTTGACTAGACGGACCTTAGTCGGCAAAGCAATGTCTCTGCTTTTGAATACACTATCTAGGTTGGTCATAACTTTTCTTCCAAGGAGTAAGCGTCTTTTAATTTCATGGCTGCAGTCATCATCTGCAGTGATTTTGGAGCCCCAGAAAATAAAGTCTGACACTGTTTCCACTGTTTCCCTATCTATTTCCCATGAAGTGATGGGACCGGATGCCATTATCTTTGTTTTCCGAATGTTGAGCTTTTACAGGAAAAAACTACCACGCAATTGCACTCATCTCACATGCTAGTAAAGTACTGCTCAAAATTCTCCAAGCCAGGCTTCAGCATTATGTGAACCGTGAACTTCCTGATGTTCAACCTGGTTTTAGAAAAGGCAGAGGAACCAGAGATCAAATTGCCAACATATGCTGGATCATGGAAAAAGCAAGAGAGTTCCAGAAAACATCTACTTCTGCTTTATTGACTATGCCAAAGCCTTTGATTGTGTGGCTCACAATAAACTGTCGAAAATTCTGAAAGAAATGGGAATACCAGATCACCTGACCTGCCTTTTGAGATATGTGTATGCAGGTCAGGAAGCAACAGTTAGAACTGGACATGGAACAACAGACTGGTTCCAAATAGGAAAAGGAGTACGTCAAGGCTGTATATTGTCACCCTGCTTATTTAACTTCTAGGCAGAGTACATCATAAGAAACACTGGCCTGGAAGAAACACAAGCTGGAATCAAGATTGCCGGGAGAAATATCAATAACCTCAGATATGCAGATGACACCACCCTTATGGCAGAAAATGAAGAGGAACTAAAAGCCTCTTGATGAAAGAGGAGAATGAAAAAAGTTGGCTTAAAGCTCAACATTCAGAAAATGAAGATCATGCCATCTGGCCCCATCACTTCATGGCAGATAGATGGGGAAACAGTGGAAACAGTGTCAGACTTTATTTTAGGGGGCTCCAAAATCACTGCAGATGGTGACTGCAGCCATGAAATTAGAAGACACTTACTCCTTGGAGGAAAAGTTATGACCAACCTAGATAGCATATTCAAAAGCAGAGACATTACTTTGCTGACTGAGGTCCATCTAGTCAAGGTTATGGTTTTTCCAGTAGTCATGTATGGATGTGAGAGTTGTACTGTGAAGAAAGCTGAGCACCGAAGAATTGATACTTTTGAACTGTGGTGTTGGAGAAGACTCTTGAGAGTCCCTTGGACTGCAGGGAGATCCAACCAGTCCATTCTGAAGGAGACCTGGGATTTCTTTGGAAGGAATGATGCTAAAGCTGAAACTCCAGTACTGTGGCCACTTCATGCGAAGAGTTGACTCATTGGAAAAGACTCTGATGCTGGGAAGGATTGGGGGCAGGAGGAGAAGGGGACGACAGAGGATGAGATGGCTGGATGGCATCACAGACTAGATGGACGTGAGTCTGAGTAAACTCCGAGAGATGGTGATGGACAGGGAGGCCTGGTGTGCTGCGATTCATGGGGTCGCAAAGAGTTGGACACGACTGAGCAACTGAACTGAACTGTGGGTCTTGGAATAAACCAGTAACAACTACCATGTATTATGTGCCAGGCAATGTGTTAGGTAGTTTGAGATTATTTTCGTTAATCTTTACAACCACAGTTTAAAATCATTATCATTTTTCATTTACAAATGAAGAAGCCAATTTACAAATGTGAAACAATTTACCTAAAGTCACATAAGTCATAGGAGCAGAATGGAGCAGTTGACGTCAAGCTGAGAACCTCACAGCTTTAAATGACTGCCTGTTTGTTTTTTTCCTCAGAGATTATTGAGGTTAATCCCCAACCACTTGCCTCAGAGTTCATCTAGGTCCAAAACATCGTGACCATCCACTGCCCCTCATGTGGCTCTGACTATCCACCTCTCCTTCCCCAAGGGTGACTTGGTAGAGCTTAAAATGGTTCGAATCCCTAGACTGCCATGAGGGTGATGAGAAGAAACAGTCTTATCTGTTTACTCTAACTTGCCATACAGACATGCTCATTTTCTAAGTGGGCTATGATACGGAAAAAGTTGAGCAGCTCTGCTTGAAACCTAATCTTCCTAATCTTCCTCCTTTCAAAATCCTCCGGAAATCCCAATCTGGGATCAGCAAACTCCACTATACCCTCAATCTGTCCTTTGAAAGCCACTGAATTAAAATTTGGCATCTGCTGAAGACACTGCTTCCCTGAAGACACTAATAAAAACGACCCAGCCTGAGAAATAGACTAGGATTGTAGCAAAAATCATTCCCAGAGTGTGGTTTTTCCACCATTTCCTCAGGAATACCCGTGCTGTTTTTTAGATTAATTTTTCAGGTTTGTGATAACACTTGTTTATATGCTGTTTAAAAAGCAAAACAAAACAAAACTAATCTATGGCCACTTCTAACAGCTAGAGATGTATTTGCCCAGAAACCATCATGATCCCCACAACTGTGGCTTCATTATTCCACTCTATCCACACTAGACATGGTTTGGGTTTTTTTTTTTCTGTTTTATTTTATTGATGCTTTGACGTCTTGGGCCTTGTAGACCAGGGTGGAACTGTCCCTCTCAGTGTTCGCTAGTTTATAGAGATAGAAAACAACTTGACTTCAATCACACTTTTTTGTGCAAACCAACCAATCCAAACCAATATGCCTGACCACCTCCTTTATGGACTCTCATGCACCAAACCAATATTCTCACTGCCCTAAATCACCGAGGCCAGGTACCAGTAAACTAGGGATCACCCATGTGGCCCAGAGCCCTGTTGAGATTATTCAAACTGGGACTTTCCTGGTGGTCCAGGGGTTAAGAATCCACCTGCCAATGCAGGAGACATGGGTTCAGTCCCTGGTGGGAAAGGATCACACATGCCACAGGGCAACTAAGCCCGTGTGCTACAGCTACTGAGCTCATGCACCATAACTACTGAAGCCTGTGTGCCCTAAGAGCCCATGCTCTACCACAAGAGAAGCCACCACAATGAGAAGCCCACATACCACAAATAAAGAGTAGCCCCCGATCACCACAGCTAGATGAAGCCCACACACAATTAAGACCCAACACAGCCAAAAATAAAAATAAATAAATATTTTAAAATAACAAAATTCTTTAAAAAAAAAAAGGAAAAATAAATTATTCAAAAGTAGCCAACTCAATCTCTTTCCTTGCCTCACCCATTCCTTCTTGTAATCATAATAAAGTCTCTGGGCAAAGCTTTCTCCTCACACCTTTTGCCTCCTGGCCAACTTTTGGGCTTCGGTCCCTGCAAGTACCTCTTGGGAACTCTGCATAATAAAACTTTCAATGGCATTGAACTCCTGTGTCATAACTCAGTCACCTCTATAAATTAAGTACTGGGTACAATCAAAACATTTGTCACTTCCATTATAGCAGTTAACATATACTCTCAGATATTATGTATATGTATATAGTAGATACTTTCATCTCCAGAGTCTAATCTCCCTGAGAGCAGGAACCATAGTTTACTAAAAGCTCTGTAGTGTGGGTTTACATGCCCAAGAATGCACACAATCAGTGTTTATCCAACTGATTTGCTGAACTGTGGTCAATTCCTATCCCTTGGCAAAGCCATTTCCTTGCGATTGTTCTTCTCCCATAGCAACAGTACACTGTAGGATATGCAGAGAAGTGGTTCTCATTTTCCACAGGAAAGAAAGAAAAAGCCAGCCCCACAAACACAAGGCATTACCTAGACTGCTGGGTCCCAATAAGGAGTCCAGGCCTAGACCAGTATTAGAGGCATTTACACAGAGACAAAGCATAAAACTGGTAACATGGCTGTTCAGCTACTCAGTGCTGAGGCTCAGGACTCTGCGTCAGTAACAACACAGGAGACAAATCGTGACAGCATTCACTGGAGAATAAATGGAAATTATTTTGAGTATCTAACTGGGTTGACAGTGAGGAACTGGGGATTGTTTTTCAAAAACCTAAAGCATCTTAACTATCCCATTCTCAAGATTTGTTCCATTGTGTTTTTAAATTACATATGCTTGAGTTCTGGGACTTAAACAGAGATGTATTTCTAACTGAATAATTCAGATCCCCTGGAGATGGAGATGACAAATCACTCTAGTATTCTTGCCTGGAAAATCCCATGGACAGAGGAGCCTGGTGGGCTACAGTCCACAGGGTTGCAGAGTCAGACATAACTAAAGCGACTTAGCAAGCAGCAAAACGCAAATATAAGTATCTAGAAATCCTCTTTAAGATAAATAAGTAACATATAGTCACTGGTTTTTAGGTCATCTGGTATTGGCAAAAAGCCATGGATTTGCAGTTTGAGGACTGGTATGTTCAAGTATAAGAGTGACTAGGTTCTGTCATTAATCAGCTGTGTGACCCTGATAAAACTTTTACCTCTCTGCTTTTATTGAAAAATCAGAATCTATCATAAGAGAACCACCCTGACAATTAAATGTTAAAGATGCTTCATCTGCTTCTGGGTCAGAGCCATGGCACTGGCAAATTCAAGCTCCGTCAATCCCATGGAATTCCTTGATGACAGCATTGGCAGCCAGGAAGTTGGCCGCATGAAGACTGAGCTCTTTGCAGACTTTGTGCCTAAGACTGCCGAGAATTTTAGGCAGTTCTGCACAGAATTCAGAAAAGATGGGGTTCCAATAGGCTACAAAGGGAGCACCTTCCACAGGGTCATAAAAGATTTCATGATTCAGGGTGGAGATTTTGTTAACGGAGATGGTACTTGAGTCACCAGTATCTACTGGGGGCCATTCGCAGATGAAAATTTTAAGCTTAGACACTCAGCTCCAGGCCTGCTTTCCATGACAAACAGCGGTCCCAGTACAAATGGCTGCCAGTTTTTCAACACCTGCTGTAAGTGTGATTGGCTAGATGGGAAGCTCATGGTGTTTGGAAAAAATCACTGATGGACTTTTGGTGATGAGAAAGATTGAAAATGTTCCCACAGGCCCCAACAACAGGACCAAGCTGCCTGTGGTGATCTCACAGTGTGGGGAGATTTAGTCCAGAGGGAGACTGAATTTCAGACCCTCTATCTCCGCTACTGCAGGCCTTCCCTTGTTCAATGTGATGCTCTTGAGTAAGATAACTGGGATTGGCCCCTGTGCTAGCTTCCCTGCTGGCTGCTGCCCCATTTGATCAAGAGACCTTAGGAGCATCACAGTTTCAGAACCCAAGATTTTGTGTTTAAGTCAACTGTAAATAAAGTTATTTTATTTTAATGTTAAAGGTGTTTCATAAACTATAAAGCACTGCACAAACATCAGTCATCTCTTGCACTGGAAGCTCCAGCGCCTGGCATGAGACCTGACACAGAGCTAGAATTCCAAATTCACAGAGCTAAATGAGTAACTGATGAGTTGTGTGATCTCAGGCAACAAAAATCTCTTCTCCTCTACTTCCTCGTCCTCCTCCTTTGATATCACTGTCACCCTTGTTCACTGGACTACAGTCATACTGTCCATTTTCTTGTCCTCCTGTTAGGTAGGTAGAACAGGGAAAAGGAGTCCAAAATGGCGGTGGCTACAAGGCAAGGAAGGGAAAAGCCTGCAAAAATAAAACAAAAGAAGGTCCGAGAACCGGAGTGAGGACCTCAGGTAAAACAAACAACACTCCTGGCTAAGCCCAATTTACACAGGACAGGCCCAGGGAGAGATAAACATATAAATAGAGGAGCCAAAGCTAGCTCGGTCTCTCTCCCGGCACGCGCTGCGGCTCTTCTCCTCGTGTCTTTAGATCGACATGCCCTCACGCCTCGAAGATGGATTTTCCTGCAATCTTCTAAATAAAATAGAGCTGTAACACTGAGCTGTAACACTGATTTGTCTAAGAGCTATAACATGGTCCATTCGAGACCTGAGAGCTGTGACACGCCGAGGGGCTTTAATGTCCGTCACTCCAAATCTTTGTTGTGACGAGACAAAGAATCGAGGAACATACACTCACGTGACACTCCTGAACAGTAAGCTTAACTCCTGCTTCAGGGCCTTTGTACCTACTGTTTCCTCTGCCTGGATCACTCTTCCCCAGCTCTTTGCACGGCCATTCCATTCTCCTCAGTCAGGTCTTAAGCCAACTGTCATTTCTTCAGAGGCTTTCTTTTACCACCCTAATGTTCCTCTCCTATCATTCACCCAATATATATTCCTGTTTTATTTTCTCTGTTGACTTATACACTCTCCTTCACTAGAATAAACAATACTCTACTAGAGATTCCTTGTCTTTTTAAAAAATAATTTATTCGTTTGGCTGTACCAGGTCTTAATTTTGGCACGTGGGATATTAGATATTCATTGCAGCGTGGTGGTTCTTTAGTTGCAGCATGTGGGATCTGGTTCCCTGACCAGGAATTGAACCTGAGCCCCCTGCATCAGGAGTGCAGTCTTAACCCCTGACCCACCAGGGAAGTCCCTCCTGTGTCTGTCTTGTTCACCACTGTATTCCAATACCCCCAAAACATGTAGCTCATAGAAAACTCTCAACAAACATTTGAATAAATAAGACTGAAATAACTTTATATCAAAAGTTTAATTTAGTCAACAAATATTTTGTATGCACCTATGAGGATTCAGGCTTTATTTCAAAGTGATGGAGATTCAGCTGAGAACCAAACAGACAAAATTCCTGCTTTCTTGGGGCTTGACTTCTATTGGGGAAACAAACAACAAATAAGATAAAAAGTGAAGTACATGCTGTATCTGATCGTAAGTTTTAAGGAGAAAAAATAAAGACAGCGGGAAAGGAGGGTATGAAGTGTCTGTGGAGGGCACACAGAAATGAGACTGAGCCATGAGGATATGTGGGGGAAGTGCATTCCAGAACAGGCTAAGTGGTACAGGAATGAAGGGGTTGGAGGCTAACACAGTAGGTGATGAGGTCAGGAAGGTTAAGAAAATTCATATTGTGTAGTGCTCTATCAACTAAACCAAGGACTTTGACTTTTACGAAAGAACGATGAGAAGGTTTTGGAGAATTTAAGCATGGGGAATCATGATATGGTTTGCTTTAAGAGGATCGCTGGGGCTGCTGTTTTGGGAATACCTTAAAGGTAAGTGAAGGGACCAGTAAGGACATTACAAATACCACAGCAAAATATCGGGGCTCCGAAAGACTAGGGAAGGAGCAGGTGTGGGGTTGGAAGATTACATTTTGACTTTTGACAGTTACTTTGGAGTGGACTTTAGGGAGACTTCTGGCCTAAGCGTCAGCACCTGGAACTCAAATGGTACCTAATATAAAAGTAATTGAGTCCCAGCTCTACCACTTGCTAGTAGCGAACTCGTGAGTAAATCATTTCTAGGTTCCGAGCCTCTGTTGCTCTATTAGTGAAATGAAAAGGATATTCTCATATAACAGGGCTTTCATGAGAACAAAATGAGAAGTGTCAAAGTTGGCCGTGAGCAAGGTGAGACCCCTGAGCCAAGGACCGCACGGCCCTGAGGGGGCTGACGTGGAACAACCAACTTTCGAATCCACCGCACGAGCTCCGCAGCGACAAGAAAGAAGGGCGCGTGCCAAAGTCGCAAAGGAGCCTGCGGTGCCCAAACCTCGCGAGATTTCTTGGCCGGGCAAAGTCATCGTCCCAGCCACATCTCGCGAGATCAAGATTCGTGAGCGGCTATCGGCCGGTTAGGGTTTGCGGGGAAGATGGAGTATCCTGCATTGGGCACGGTGGAGAACGCGGACAGCGGCGGGGCCAGGTCGTACAATTCGGAGGAGCGGGAGGGCCGGGAACCGGATGGGCTGCGCTTCGACCACGAGAGGGCGCGCCGCCTCTGGGAAGCAGTGTCCGGGTCGCAACCAGTGGGGAGGGAGGAAGGTGAGTCCGGGGGCTTCAGCAGCTGGAAGCCCCTCGCCTGCCTGCTACTTTCGCGGGGAGTGGCGGAAGCGCGGGGGCGGAGACGTGGACCGGCCTCCAGGTCTACGGTCACACCCCCTGGCGCTCGGCCCGCCCATTTGCGCGAGGCGCCAGGGGACTCCTGACTCGTGCACCACGCTATGGCCCGGGAGCCGTGGGCCAGCTCCCTGAAAAATCCAGGCTGCGGCACCGCAAGAATCGCGCGCAGATGGTCAATGGCCTTCTCACGCTCTGGCCGTGGGCTTCTTTCCCCCGCCTTAGTCACCTACCAGAGCTCACATCTTCCTGAGTTCGAGGACTGGAATCTCTAGGCTTGCCGTCTAGGCCATCTCGGAGACCCCCAGAACCTTCCCTGCCAGCCTCGTAGCCCCTTCACCGTCCCAGTTTCCAGGTTCACCCATCCCTAGTGTCTTTTGCCTCCTTCTTTCACGCCCCGCACTTCCGAGGGCTGTAGAAGGCCACCTCCTTACCTCAGTGTTCCTTCTGGACTTGGTGACTGAGTCCTGGCTTACCTCTGCTTTTTGGTGTCTCTTCTCTTGTCTCCACCAGCTGGGTCTTTTTCTAATATGGGAGCCAGGAGCCTGAGAACCTGGCCAGGGCATTCTTTGGCTCCAGCTTCTTGTTTGTATCCCACGCTTGACCCAAAGTTGAGAATGGAATACATAAGGCCACCTTGGAGGGCATTTCTGAGCTTCCCAGCTTGCTCTGCACTTGACCTGGCCCTGGATAAGACAGAGATAGAAAGAGGAGAATAGAAAGAGCTGCTGTGACCCCATTTTGTGACCCACTTCACAGTTCTTAGCAGAGCTAGCTGCTTAACTCTAACCCAGAAGTACACAAACTGGGCTTTTGTGCTAATCCTGTCAGGTAATCTGCAGAGAAATCAGATTTCTCTAAAGATTTGTTTGCTTGCTGAGCAGACTAAACTTGGAAGTTAATACATTGCTTGTGAACTGACTGCCATGGGATAAAATGAAAATTTTGACCACATCCAAGGAAGATATGTTTAAATTTGGGATGGTACACACTACAGACCTATACCCTATATATACTTTACCAGTAAAATTAGTCTTGTGTGTCTCTTAAATTAATATGAAGCTCCTATCTCCCTTATTCTTATACTTCAAACTTGTTTGGCACAGAATTACAGTTTTCCTCTCATTAATTTGACAAATACTCTCTTCCCAGGATTGGCTGGAAATCAAAGCTGCAGAGATGAAAATACTGTCCTTGGCCTGGAGGGGCTTGTGGTCTAGTCCAGGAAGCAGACACCAAGACAGTTGCAGTATAATGTAGTGGGTGCAGTAAAGAGGAAAGTCTAAAAGTTGGGGGTACACAAAGAGGAAGTGACCTTTGTCCTCAGGGGACAGAGCAGGCATGCTGTGGACCTTGAGAACACAGCAGCTGTGCTCTGGAAGGTGAACTGTTTATATGTGTATGAGTGTACACAGTCACTTAAAGACCAATTCATTTCTCTGATCTCACTTTGTCCAGTGATTTGTTTGAGGTGTAGATAGATACCTGTAACACCAAGTCCTACTCACCTTGGGTTTGTTTTCTCATTGAGTTGTAATTTACACACCATAAAATTCACCCATTATAACTGTACAATTCAATGATTTGTAGTAAAAGTATAGAGTTGTATAACCCTAGGCCAACTTAGAATATTTCCATCACTCCAATTAGTTACTTTGTGCTTTTTTTTTTTTCTGGCTGTGCCAAGTCTTAGTTGCAGTATGTAGGATCTGACCAGGGATCAAACTCAGGGCACCTGCATTGGGAGTGTGGAGTCTTAGCCACTGAACCACCGAGGAAGTCCCTCTTTTGTGCTCTTTTACATTAAATCCCCACTCTTACCTCCTGCCCTTGGCAACCATTAATCTGTTTTCTGTCTCTATAAATTTGCCCTCTCTGAACTTCTCACATAAATGGAACATATAATACATAGGCTTTTGCATTTTGTTTCTCTCACTCAGCATGTTTTTGAGGTTTAGCCAAATTGTACTGAATATTAATACTTTATTCCTTTTTATTGTTAAATAAAATTCCATTGTATGATTCTTGCTTTTTTATCCTCTAATGATCTCTGCCTTTCAAGTGGGCTGCTTAAACTATTGACATTTAATTTAGTTGTTGATATGGTTAGATTTGCTATCCCTCCTTCATGACCTTGTGAAAATCAGCCCTCTGTTGCACATTCTAAATCTCTCAGCCTCTGCCCCATACATCTTCTGACTATCTACAATATAGATACAAAATAAATCCTACCAATTAGGAGCTTTCTCATAAGATTTGGAAGGTAGAAATGTGGTGAAAATCACATTCCTAAGACTATTGGAACTATCAAGAAAAATTGTAAAACTATAAGGTCTTCCCACATCAGTGTTCCAGCATCCGTTCTTCAGCTTCATAGATTAAGAGACCTGTTCAGGGACATGGAGCTTCTTACTTCAGCAAGGCTGCAGTGGAGGCCTCAGAGACTAGCTCACATGTTGGAACAGTAATGCATGCATTGTTCCGGAGACATTTCCAGAAGGCTCAGCCTAGTACCTCAGTCTTTCCAATATTTTCTAAGCACCTAATTGTTTGTATCAAACCTGTCCCCTGTGGTAATTGGTAGATGGATTAGAGTTGTATCTGAGCAACAGAGATGCACATTCAGGCCTTCTCAGAATTCTGATAACTCATGTAAGTCTTTTTCCCTCTGTGGACCTTAGCTTCCTCCAGCCTCATGAACTTCTCACAGATTTTTGTAAGTCAGGAATTCAGGAAAGGGTTGACTGGGCAGTTCTGACTCAAGGTCCCTTTTGCATTGCAATCAGATGGTAGCTAGAGCTGAAACAATAGTGGATGGAACTTCTGGAGGCTGACTAGGTGTCTGTTTTTCTCATGTAGTCTCAGAGTCTCTGCATGTGATTTCATGATGGAATAGTTAGGGCTTCCTCCAAGCTTGGAAGAAAACTGCTTATGTAGTGGCTTAAGACTTGAAGAACAGTGCTCGCTTCGGCAGCATATATACTAAAATTGGAACAGTAAAGAGAAGATTAGCATGGCCCCTGTGCAAGGATGACCCACAAATTCATGAAGCATTCCATATTAAAAAAAAAAAGACTTGAAGAGCAAATATTCCCAATTTGGTTCATTTTTATAATATGTCTTCCACATGTCTATATGTTGCTTGCTTAGTGGTCAGGCAGTGATTCAGTAACACCTGGAGTCAGTAAGGCCTCAGTCCTCTGCAGTTGGATCTGTGGGTATGTAGGAAAGGGCATTCAAAGTTCAGGCCATTTTAAAGTCAGCCCTAACTTTTACTTTCTGTCAGGCTCTTTTGCATCACTTATGTTCATGTGAACAACCAGAGTTGGCCAGGAGTATTTAGCTACCTTAGGCCCTCTTAGGTCCCCACTGCCACACAGGCTCAGCCACAGACATTACTAACCTCAGGTTATAGTAGAGCCTTTGGCCTTTCCTGCTCACCTGCCTCTGAGACCATCCCGTCCACCGACATTACCAAAAGATCAGGGCATTGCACACCACTCCAACTCAAATACTTTCCTCTTTCGTGGGGGAAGCTGTTGGTTCCCACATCCTGCCTCTTCCTGGTAGAACCTCTGCTCTGACTGAGTGTGGGAGGTGATGAGAGCAGTACCGGACCCCTGCTGTTCTCATCCAGAGTTCATCAGTTGTACAAGCATAACTGCTTCCCAGATTGTTAAGTGCCTTTGATCATTTTCCAGAGTACTGAAGGAATTGTTTCTCTCAACTTTGTCCAGTTTTATAGTAGCTCTGGGTGAAGATCTCCTCTACTACAGCTGCAAGCTCTACCTTATACTCATTTTATGTTCAATTTCACTTTCTTTGCTTGACCTCTAAATTTGGAGGGTCCAGGACTCAAAATCCCAGGGGCTTCCCTGGGATTGGTAAAGAATCCAGTCCACTCAGTGGTAAAGAATACATCTGCCAGTTCTAAAGACACTAGTTCAATCCCTGATCCAGGAAGATTCCACATGCTGCAAAGCAACTGTGCCTGTGTGGCACAAGTAATGAGCTTGTGCTCTAGAGCCCAAGAACCACAACTACTGAGCCCATAAGATGCAACTCCTGAAGCCTGTGCACCCTAGAGCCTGTGCTCTGCAACAGGAGAAGCTACTGCAATGAGAAGCCCACACCCTTTCCATCCGGAGAAAAAAACCTGCACAGCAACAAAGACCCAGCACAGTCAAAATAAACAAATAAATATTAATCCCAAGAACTCTTTCCTTTTCCATCTACATTAGGCATCCTCTTCTAGTCCACTGCTTTAAACAGGATAAATACACTGATGATTCTCAATTTGTATCTCTAGCTCTGACCTTTCCCTTGAACTCCAGGCTTGCATCTAAAAGTGACTACTTGATATCTCTATCCATGTGTATGACAGAACACTCATGTTTAATATAGCTGAAGGAAAAGTCTTAATTTCCCCTCCAACACTGTCTTCCTCCACTTCTCATGTACTTGTTGCTCAAATTCAAAACCTAGGAATTATCCCTGACTCCTGTCCTACTTTACCCCCTCCATCCAGTCAGAGAAATTGGATGTCAGATCTACTTCCAGAACATAATTCCAAATCCATCCACTTTTCTTCATCTCCACTGACGACCTACCTCATCCAGATTTCTGTTATCTGCTGCCTAGAAGATTGCAGCAGCCTCCTCCCTGCTCTCCCTGCTTCCGTTCCTATTCCCATACAGTCTGCTGACAAAATGGGCAGACTAATCTTTTCAAAACGTAAGCCATATCTTGTCACCTCTCATTGCACTAAGAGTAAAATCCATAGTTCAGACCATGGTTTATGAGACCTATACTGATTTGGCATTATCTGGTAGGCCTCAAGCTGTCTCTCCCAACTTTATTTCCTACCACTATTCACTCATTCACCATACTGTATCCACAGTGTCCTTCTCTTCATTTCTTGCATATGCCAGACTTATTCCTGCCTCAGAGACTTGATTAATCTATTTTATTGAAGTATAATTGATTTTCAATATTGTATAAATTTCTGCTGTACAGCAAAGTAATATTTTTTCATATTATTTTCCATTATGATTTATCATGGGATATTAAATATAGTTCCCTGTGCTATACAGTAGGACCTTTTTGTTTAATTCACTCGACATACAGTGGTTTGCATCTCCTAATCTCAAACTCCCAATACGTCCCTCTCCCACTCTCTCCCCTTCATAATCACAAGTCTGTTCTCTATGTCCGTGAGTCTATCTGTTTCATAGATAGGTTCATTTGTGTTGTATTTTGAGATCCAGCATGTAAGTGATATATGGTATTTGTCTTTCTCTGACTTCACTTGGTATGATAATCTCTAGGTGCATCCATATTGCTGTATATGACATTATTTCATTCTTTTTTATGGCTGAGTAATGCAGAGTTCCAAGGAACAGAAAGAAGAGATAAGAAAGCCTTCCTCAGTGATCAGTGCAAAGAAATAGAGGAAAACAACAGAATGGGAAAGACTAGAGATCTCTTCAAGAAAATTAGAAACACTAAGGGAACATTTAATGCAAAGATGGGCTTGATAAAGGACAGAAATGGTATGGAACTAACAGAAGCAGAAGATATAAAAAGAGGTAACAAGAATACACAGAAGAACTATACAAAAAGATCTTCATGACCAAGATAATCACGATGGTGTGATCAATCACCTAGAGCCAGACATCCTGGAATGTGAAGTCAAATGGGCCTTAGAAAGCATCACTACAAACAAAGCTAGTGGAGGTGATGGCATTCCAATTGAGCTATTTCAAATCCTGAAAGATGATGCTGTGAAAGTGCTGCACCCAATATGCCAGCAAATTTGGGAAACTCAGCAGTGGCCACAGACTGGAAAAGGTCATCCTTCATTCCAATCCCAAAGAAAGGCAATGCCAAAGAATGCTCAAACTACCACACAATTGCACTCATCTCACACCCTAGTAAACTAATGCTTAAAATTTTCCAAGCCAGGCTTCAGCAGTATGTGAACCATGAACTTCTAAATGTTCAAGCTGATTTTAGAAAAGGCAGAGGAACCAGAGATCAAATTGCTAACATCCACTGGATCATCTAAAAAGCAAGTGAGTTCCAGAAAAACATCGATTTCTGCTTTATTGACTATGCCAAAGCCTTTGACTGTATGGATCACAATAAACTGGAAAATTCTGAAAGAGATGGGAATACCGACCATCTGCCCTGCCTCTTGAGAAATATGTATGCGTGTCAGGAAGCAACAGTTAGAACTGGACATGGAACAACAGATTGGTTCCAAGTAGGAAAAGGAGTACATCAAAGCTGTATATTGTCACTCTGCTTATTTAACTTCTATGCAGAGTACATCATGAGGAACGCTGGGCTGGAAGAAGCACAAGCTGGAATCAAGATTGCCTGGAGAAATATCAATAACCTCAAATATGCAGATGACACCACCCTTATGGCAGAAAATGAAGAGGAACTAAAAGCCTCTTGATGACAGTGAAAGAGGAGAGTGAAAAAGTTGGCTTAAAGCTCAACATTCAGAAAACGAAGATCATGCTATCTGGTCCCATCACTTCATGGGAAATAGATGGGGAAACCGTAGAAACAGTGTCAGACTTCATTTTGGGGGCCTCAAAATCACTTCAGATGGTGATTACAGCCATGAAATTGAAAGACGTTTACTCCTTGAAAGAAAAGTTATGACCAACCTAGATAGCATATTCAAAAGCAGAGACATTACTTGACCAACCAAGGTCCGTCTAGTCAAGGCTATGGTTTTTCCTGTGGTCATGTATGGATGTGAGAGTTGGACGGTGAAGAAGGCTGAGCGCCAAAGAATTGATGCTTTTGAACTGTGGTGTTGGAGAAGACTTGAGAGTCCCTTGGACTGCAAGGAGATCCAACCAGTCCATTCTGAAGGAGATCAGCCGTGGGATTTCTTTGGAGGGAATGATGCTGAAGCTGAAACTCCAGTACTTTGGCCACCTCATGTGAAGAGTTGACTCACTGGAAAAACCCTGATGCTGGGAGGATTGGGGGCAGGAGGAGAAGGGGACGACCGAGGATGAGATGGCTGGATGGCATCACTGACTCTATGGACATGAGTCTGAGTGAACTCCGGGAGATGGTGATGGACAGGGAGGCCTGGCGTGCTGCAATTCATGGGGTCGCGAAGATTCGGACACGACTGAGCAACTGAACTGAATATTGTGTATAGGTATCACATCTTCTTTATCCGTTCATCTATTGATGGACATTTAGATTGTTTCCATGTCTTAGCTATTGTGGACAGTGCTACTATGAACATAGAGGCACATGTATCTTTTGAATTATAGTTTTATCTGGATATATACCCAGGAGTGGGATTGCTGGATCATATGGCAACTCTATTTTTTCAGTTTTTTAAGGAACCTCCATGGTGTTTTCCGTAGTGACTGTACCAATTTACGTTCCCACCAGCCGTGTAAAGAGAGTCCCCTTTTCTCCACACCCTCTTCAACATGTGTTATTTGTAGACTTTTTAATGATGACCATTCTGGTTCACGCATTTTATTAGATTTGGGGGATACAAAGTCATAAATGACATGATCCTTACCCTGTTTAGTGTCTGGTAATCAGATTCTGAATATTCTTGGGAGGGAACCCCATCTCCTTTAATAAAATAATACAACATCTCCAGACAAGGAGAGGATGACTGGACCCTGGGTTTCATTTTCCCCTTGTGGGCTTTGCATTCTGAGGAGCCTCTCACCCTCCCTTTAAAAAGCTCTCAGGGGCTTCCCTGGTGGCTTAGTGGTAAAGAATCCACCTGCCAGTGCAGGAGACACGGGTTCAATCTCTGATCCAGGAAGATCCCACATGCCACACAGCAACCGAGCCCATGTGCCACAACTATTGAGCCTGTGCTCTAGAGTCTGGGAGCCACAACTACTGAGCCCATGCACCCTAGAGCCTGTGCTCTGCAACAAGAGAAGCCACTGCAGTAAGAAGCCTTCACACTGCAGCAGTAGCCCCTGCTTGCTGCGACGAGAGAAAGCCCACACAGAGCAGCGAAAACCCAGCACAGCCAAAGATAAATAAATAAAATTTTAAAAGCTCTGGCCCAGATCTATTCATACATCCACTTCCTTTTGTTTCTCTGAGGATGGCTGAGGCAGCCAAAGTCTTTCAGAAAAATTTACCGAACACTGTAGGAGAAAAATGGGGAAATAAACAAGGGACTCCAAGGAGCAGAAATATAGCCAAGACAACACCCCTTCTTCCCAAAAGGGCTGTTATAAATAAGCTTTAGTTGTTGTGGGAGAAGAACCTTAAAACTTCCCCACCCAAAAGTTTCCTCCAGGAAATCTTGTCCACTTTTTGATCCAGAGTAGAAGATAAAAAACACGGATTTGCCATCTCATCATGGTTTTCTAGACTTATCCCTGCCTCAGATTATCAATGTCATGATGATAGAAATGTCTGGAGTGAGATTGTACTCCCTCCTCAAAAAGTAAGGTCTTATTTTCCAGGTGCAACAATTAAGTACAGGTTAATACTGTGGTTTCCTACAGTGTGGAACTTACATGACATACTGAGTAATTTTAGATATTTCAAAATCAGATCAAGAACAGTAAGAGAATTATTTCAAAATCAGATCAAGAACAGTAAGAGAATTATTTCCTTTTCAAGTCTTTCAGTCCTTCCAGTTCTATCTGAGAAGACGTCTCGGTTGCTACCATGTCTTAACGCCTCTCCTCACAGTTGCCACTCTCTTAATGTTCCTTTTAGGAAGCTCTGCAAGCTTCTCACACCAGTAGCTAACTAGAATTGTTTCTTTTTAATGTATTCATTTTTATTGGTGTTTACTTAAGTTTGTAATTTAAAGACTCCTTTTTAAAAGAATTTAGTAAAGAAAGTTAGCCTACATAAAATTATAAAAGAAGTTACAGGTTTGGTGGCACAAGAATATAGCCTGAGTCATGAAAGCCCTTAGGGGAGGGGTGGCAGATTTAATAGTATGGCATTCCATTATTCAGTGCCTGCATTTGAGGCAGCGTTCAAAGACAGTGCTACTGAGGCAGGTTTTTAACTCACAGAGCTTTTATTTTTCTCTCTGTAGTGGAACACATGATTCAGAAGAACCAGTGTCTCTTCACCAACACCCAGTGTAAGGTTTGCTGCGCCTTGCTCATTTCTGAGTCCCAGAAGCTGGCACACTATCAGGTATGCCCTTGTACCTTAGTACTTTTAGACCCAATGCCAAGCCCCCTCTTCTGTCTTGCACAGTGAATGCCTTCTTAGCCACCCGTATGTTGCCTCCATGCATGTTGGCTTAATTTTTGACTGAGTCTTAATTTGACTGACTGATTTACTTAATTTTTCTGAGTCTCATTTCTCCATCCAAATCAAGATCATTGTACTTACATGTTCCCTTACAGCTCAGTGTAGTAGAAAGTCTATGCTTTGGCTTTAAATAAACCTGTAGTCAAATCACAACTCTGCTACTCATCTTGGTCAAGAAACCTCATTATCTTCAGCCTCAGTTTCCTCATCTATAAGATTGAGATGATAATTTTCTCATAAATTTTTATGATTAGATTGGACAGCATCTAAGTACCTTATACAAAGCAGGAATTCAATAAACCAGGTTTTTTCCTACCCTCTCCTCCTCTAAAGTTTCTGTGAGGATGAACCACTGAAAATCTGGTAGATATTTTTGAGTGCCTTAGGTATGAAATGGCATTTGGGTATCTTTGATCTTTTTCCTGGGTTCTTACAGAGCAAAAAACATGCCAACAAAGTGAAGAGATACCTAGCAATCCATGGAATGGAGACACTAAAGGGGGAAATGAAGAGGCTAGACTCAGATCAGGTAATCCAGCTGCCATATTGAGACCACTCGCTTCCTGATGAAGCCAGCAGGCAAGTTGGTGTGGTGGAAAGAGCTTGGGCTTTGAGTCAGACTGACTTGCCTTCAAATCCTGGCCCTATTGTGTAACTTGGGCAAGTCTTGATCTTTTCTGAGGCTTGATTTCTTCCTCTGTAATAATGAAGATGCTAATATCAACTACCTTTCAAGATTTTTCCAAACAATAATGAAAGAAGGTTTATAAAGCACCCAACACAGAGCCTGGCACATAGTAGGGGCTCAGTAAATGGAGCCATTGTTATATATTACATTGAATGGTTTTTAGAGTACGACCACTGTCCATGCCCTACTCAAGAAGAGAGAGAGGAAGGAAACTAGAATGCTTACATTCTTGAGATTCAGTGGAAAGAACTGAGTTTCGCACTTGAATATTGGGAATAAACAAGTGAAAGGAACACTTTTCCAAATTCTTGCTCTGATCAAGATGTAAACATGTTTGCTTTTGCCTAGCAATACTGTGAGAATTATGCTGAAACAACCCCAACCCCTCAGGTGTACCGTTATTTTTGTTCCATAGCAGACTGTGCAAATATTATGGGATGATAAGTCAGCAGACTAGGGCCAAATACTAGCTCTAGAACTTACTGGTTGGGTGACCTTGGATAAGTCACTTAACCTGTCTGTAGAGATAATAGTTGCTACCTTGTAAGGGTATTGTGAAGTCAAATTACAATTCCTAGTGGATGTTCAGTGAGTTAGAGTTTATACTACAAACTGTGCCTCCCTATCAGAGGGGCCACAGGTTTGGAAGGGCCTTGCTTATCCTTCTCCACATTCACTGGACTAACCCCCTAGTTGCCCTCCTTATGATGTGGAATTCAGAAAGACAATATCAACTCTGTGGCCCTGGGCAAGTCACTTAACTTCTTTATATCTCCAATCCCTCATCTCTCGGGGTGGTCCAGTAGTTCAAATGAGATCACAGACTCCTCCCCATCCAACAAAGAATTATTCAGCCCCAAATGTTAATAGTACCAAAGTTGAAAAATCCTATCTTAGAATGAATATTTTATTCAGACAGCAGACCTGAAAGAGAAGACCTGGAAGCCCTTACTATAGGCTTGAAATACATTGTTTTCTAGCCTAGTCACAATCATCAAATAAAATACAATGGTCTGCGTGTTCAATAAACCCTGAACATCTGCTGTGTGCCAGTCTCCACCAGGGTGCTAAGGATAGGAAACATTTATAAATGAGTCTAACAATCTTTGCCCAAACGTTGCACTTTAGTCTACAAGAAAGTCTCCTAAGCTGCATCACTGTTAGTTTAGGGTGACACGTGGTACGACAGAGGTCTGTTTAATGTATTCCAGGAGTATAGAGGAAGAATAAAGCTAATTCTTCCTGGAATAATCATACAAAGCAGGTTGATAATTCTTTACTGGGTAATTTTCTTGAGTAAAAGTCTCTCAGAAGAGGTGATATTTAATCTGGGCCTTGAAGGCTAAGCAGACATCTGCCAGGCAGGAAAGAAAGGAGGATCATTCTAGGCAGTAGGAACGGCCCAAAGTAAAACATGGAAGTAGCAGAGAACAAAACGGGGAATGGTGAGTAGAGCATGGGATGAAGTAAGAAAGAATCCAGAAAGGTAGGTTGGGGTCAGTGTGTGAAGAGGGCCTTGAAGGCCCATTCTCCTATGGGCAGTGGGGAACCAGTGAAGATTTTCTGGCTGGGCAGTGGCGTGATCAGACCTGTGTTCTTTCTCCTAACCAGAAGAGCAGCAGAAGCAAAGACAAGAACCAGTGCTGCCCCATCTGTAACATGACCTTTTCCTCCCCTGTCGTGGCCCAGTCGCACTACCTGGGGAAGACCCACGCAAAGAACTTAAAGCTGAAGCAGCAATCCACTAAGGTGGAAGGTACTGGTTTTCCTGAGTGGTGCTATATCGGGACCCCTCCCGTCCTCAAGGCACCAATGCCAGGTGCTCCCAGAAATGCTCACTGGGGCCACAGACTTGAAGAGGTTGAACTGCTTTTGAGAGCCTTAAAAATATCAGAGTAGACATAGCTTCATTGAAATGCAGCCTAAGAGTCCTACTCACCTAACCTTCCTTTCTTTGGTTATATCAGCCTTTCTCTGTAGAAGCTTCTTAGCCCTGAGCTTTTGTCCTGACAAATAATATAACTCGGGAGTGCCCAAGTCCTCCAGGCTCTGCACACCAGAAGAGCATTCCGTCTCCTGCCTCTCTCACTTAGATTTTTCCCTCCTAGCATCCACCTGCCCTTATTACCATGTATTCCAAGTTAAAAGTTAGATTCTTGTCTTTTTGTGTGCTCAGGTTATGCCCTGTTCACTTTAATCCTCAAAGCTGCCTGTTCTCCTCAAGATAAGGACTTGCCTTTCAAAGCTGAAGACCTCAGCACTGCCAGTACTGTCCAACAGACAGTGTTTGCAGCTGCCGTGAATCCATTCCCAGGGCAGTGACTTCTAAAATAACCCCCTTTACCTTGTCACCACTGGGGCTCAGCCTTCATTTTCATCTCATTAACTACTGACTTTTAGGATTTTATATCTCTGCTAACTGCAGTTAGTCAAGACTGAAGGTTCTTTGATCTTTATTTCATTTTTTTCTCAGTAAGTTTTCTTCTCTATTTTGGACTTGTCCTTTTTGAATTGCTGTATTATGAAAACAAGACAATTATGTTCTAGAAGACTTTGAAGAATAGGGTAAAAAAAAAATCACTCATAATTATACTGTCTTACCACACCCAAATCTAGTATTCTAGCAATGAAACAACAGATGAAGTCATGGATACCCAAGTTTAAATCCTGGCACTGCTATTTACCATCTGTATGACTGACCTTCTTCATGCCTGAGTTTTCTCACCTATAAAATGTTGATAATGTCATCTACTTCATAGGTTATGAGGATGAAATAATGTTTATAAGGGCCCTGAGACATAATAGATGTTCAGTAAACAACATTTTAGGATTTTTTGTTTTGTTTTGGGGCTATGCTGCATGGCTTGCAGGTCCTTCATTTCCCAAGTAGGGATTGAAACTGGGCCCCAGCAGTGAGAGCACCAAGTCCTAACCACTGGACTGCCAGAGAGTACCCAGCAGATCCTATTGTTGGTATTAACAGCACAATTAAGATAGTGCATGGAATCCCCACAGAAAATGCAATGATAGATCAGGCATTCATCACCCAGAGCATGTCACTGGCCTTGCTTCTGATTTGTTCATCATTAAGTTATACTAGTACTAGTTGCTTTTTTGTGAAGTCACTGTTGGTACCATTTATGGTACCAAAAGATTAAACATTAAGCCAAAGGAAACTAGCTTAAGAATAGAACTTTTAAGATCATTTATCTTAGATTTATATGAACTTGTCTTTCCATAAATGGGAAAATTCTCTGAAATATTCCTGGTCCAAAGATTCCATATTGAAGAGTTTATTTTTCATATTTACTTTTGGCCCTTGCCACATAACAGATATGTTTTTATATAATTATAATCATAGTTCATGTACCATTTGTATCCTGTGTTACCTTTTAATTTTGTAGTTAGAGCACATTTCCATGTTATTACATGAGTTTATAACTATATCTCTGAAAGTAAACATTTCTCTAATGTAAAAGTAATACAAGCATATTATAGAAAGTATGGAAAATATAGATAAATGGAAAGAAAAATACCCATAATTTTACCATTCAAAGACAACCACTGTTAACATTTTGGAGAACTATTTCTCCTATAATCTTTTGTTATGTGTATGTGTGTATATCTATGTCTATATTTGTTTTATGTATGTCTAGATTATATATATAAATGTAAAACACTTTAACCTTATTGTTTTTATAAAAACAATGCATACTCCCTCATTGTTACTTCTAGTTCAAACAATGCAAAAGGTACAAAGAGAAGAGTAAATACCACTCAAATCCTACCACCAAGAGAGAAACACTGTTAATATGTTGGCAGCATTTCAAAATACCAGTACACACATATAGATTGCACATATGTCTTTTAGTAATGATATGATCATATTATGTGTATCATTTTCTTTTATACTCTTTTCACTAATAGAACATTTATATTTCTCCATGTTATTAAAAAGTTTTTCATAAACATTTTTAATGACAATTTCCCATTGCACCACATTCATTTAACCATCCTCTAATGATGAATATTTACATTTCTCCCTCTCCTTTGTTGGAATTTATAAATAACACTACAGTGAATAGTCTGTAGAATTCTCTTTCTATATTTCAAGTTGTTTCCTGAAAGAAGACTCCCATAGCTCTCATTTTTATTGGATGTCCATTAAATGGTTCCTCCAACTTTAATTAATCATTCACCTCTGATGTTTCTCTTTAGTATCTTTTAAAGAATGACCTTTATGTTTTAATGACTATGATTATCTCTTCTGATATCAAAACCTACATTCACTATAGAAAAGGTGGAAAATACTGAGAAGTATCCTTTTACTCAATGCTTTTGGTCTTTCTCTACACATTACCAGTTATTTTACAGAACTAAGTACAAAAGAAATAGTTTGCTATATAACCTGCTTTTTTTTCACTCAACACCACATACTGAATATTTTCTCATATTATTGAATATTCTGCAACATGTACATTACTTTTCCAGTGACTTGTTGAAATAATGACTAAGGAAAATTAATAGCCAGGAGAATTAAGAGTCTCTGTACTGGAAAACCATGTAGGAAAAGCCAGCAACTTTCTTCTGGCTTGTTGAAAAATCCTCAAAACTTCCCCCATTGAAGTGGAAGGGATGAAAGAGCATCTGTGTGTGAGTGCTGCTGAACCCCACCCCTCCTCCACCATTGGTGAGGGTTCTAGGCCACATTCCTAAATCAGTGGTTACTGGATTGATACCATTCCAGCCACGTGGGCTCATTAGTGAGCCATGGCATCAATTTTTAAAGCAGCAGTGCAGCCTATAGTCAGGACATTTGTTGGCCCACAGGAGGTTTATACATATGCCCATACCAGGCTCTGATTAACTGAATTCATAGACTCGAGCCAGGGATGCTTTCTGTAGGTAAACACATGGGCTGTAGCCTTCTTGTCTCCCTGCCATACTCTGGCAGCCTGGCATAGCAAAGAGGGCATGGTCTTTAGGGTCACGCAGACCTGGATTCACTCATTAACTGAGTGATCTTTGGTAAGTCATTTCACCCATCTGAGCCTTGGTTTTTCTCTGTATTGTGGCAAGATGATACCTACTGCAGAACATAATTCAGAAGACCAGAAGAGAAAATATATAAACAAAGCTGGTAACTAAATGTCAATGTCATTCTCCTCTCCCCACTCAGCCTAGAAGGCAGTGCAGCTCAAAAGACCCCTTTTGTGTGGCACCTTTTCTAGATGACCCTCTAGACCCTCAGGCTGTGCATCTGTGCATTGGCTTCCAGATCTATAACCGGGATACTTTAAAGATGGGAATAAAACACCCACATTTCTTGTCCTATGTGCTGTGACATTCTGGGGAGTTCTGAGGGATGAAAAGACTGCAAGCATGTACATCTCACATCTATTGTAATTTGGCAGATGGGTAGCAGAAGTGCAGAACCTCCTCAGAATATGAGAAAATAGGGATTCACGTGCCTAAAGTAGTTTAAGCTGCCAAACAAAGGAGCCGGTCTTTGGGTTCCCCTGTATCTGCTCAATTAGAGAAGATTTTCACTGTGTGATTCACTCAGGCAGTGCCCCATATGCAAGTGTGATTAATAGTGACCCAGCCTTTCTTTGCATTCAGCATACATAAAAGCCTGGCACCTTCTGGGTTTTTCATTGTTTCTGTTTGAACTTTCTCACCACAGCTCTGTCGAAACGCCTTACAAACCCTTTCCTTATGGCCTCCACCTTAGCCTTGCACCAGAATAGAGAGATGATAGACCCAGACAAGTTCTGCAGCCTCTGCCACGCGACTTTCAATGACCCTGTCATGGCTCAGCAACATTATGTGGGCAAGAAACACAGGAAGCAGGAGACCAAACTCAAACTTATGGCACACTACGGACGGCTGGCCGACCCTGCTGTCACTGACTCAGGTAAGGGGCCTAGCTCACACCCAGAGCTGGATCAGGGCTTGACTGCTAGAGCTCCCTGGACCATCAAGGGTATGCCTTTTCTCTTTAGGTCTTCTGAAGCAAGCACATTGCAAATTCAAATGCTTGCAAAAACTAGATGGGAAATTTTGATAAATGAAAAAGCCAGAAGGGATGTAGTCAGCTGAAGAGTACATGCCTCTCCTAGGCAGTGCTAAACATTTGTTAACCGTATCTTTCAGTGTTTTGAAAGACTCTGGAAGCCAGATTTATAGCTGACCCTCTTGCTCTAGTCCCTGCTCTGCTTTACTTGGTCCTGCCTGGCCATTCCCTCATTGTCTCTTTTTTATTGGCAGGATTCAGGCACTGCAGTGTTTCAGGCCGCTTATCTTAACTTGTGTCCATTCTTATATCTCAAGCCAAAGCCTTCTCCTTGTATTCACCCTCCTCCGTTTGTCTAATATTTAATCCTAGAACTGTATCCTAGATATTTTTTTCTTGCTTAAATCATCTGATTTCTTTACAGATCAACTAAATTCTTTCATGAAAACCTAGGTGGGAGGAAAGGGTATCACATCCCACTTTGATATTAATGTATACAGCATAATTTGATCCCCACAAGATTCCTATAAAATAGCTGTGATTTTCCTAATTTACAAGTAAAGAAGATGAAACTCAGAGTGACATGATAAGGTCATACAGCTGATATGACCTGATGTTAATAAATGACAGAAGATGAAACTCAGAGTGACATGATAAGGTCATACAGCTGATATGACCTGATGTTAATAAATGACAGCATCAGTCGGGGTCTCTAGCTCTGTCTGATTCCAAAACTTATACTCCTTCACCCTGCCTCCAGCTTTGAGTGTACTTGGCTGGAGGTGCTCCAAGTACAGGGTGTCAGCAGAAATATTGAAGTGACTCTGACCCGCTTCTTACTTACAGAGGTGGGGTGTTGACCTGGGATGTGCAAGCAGGGACTTCCACTGACAGGACTTCTGCCTTCCCAAACGATTTAGGTTGTTAGCAGCTTGGCTTTTTTTCCCTGCTGGCTTCAGTCCACCCTTGTTCATTCATTCTTTCAGACAGTCATCCTGCACTTACCAATAGCTGCCATAGTCCAGGCCTTAGGCTAGATGCTCTCACATGTAATTACCTGATTTAATCCTCACAGCAACTCTGTTGTACACATTTGATTATTCCCATTTTACAAATGAGGACATTAGCATCAGAAAGATGAAATGGTTTGTTCTGGATCCCATGCTAGACTGTGGCAGCCAACATTGAAATCCAGGTAAGGTTCTGTGTTAGGTCCACAGAATAGTTTCCATGGGGCTTCTGGCATGTATCATGACAAGTATGAGTCAAATGTGAGATGACCCAGAGTGTCCAGATGTCTCCCACAAGGATGAGATGTAGCATCTACCAAGCAGATTAAACAAGGCTGGAGTTTGCTTTGTACTCCAGGCCCACATTTCTCTCATTTATTCAAGAATGCCAAACTAAGCCCTGCATATCATTCAGGTAGCCAAATCCTTTCAGTCACTGGAGCCCTCTTTTTCTGTACCCCCATCACCTTCGCTCCCTTCCTCAGGGCCTTGCCTCCTGCAGGTCAGGTCTGCTTTCTCTGCCCCGTCTGATCCCCTAGTTTCTTCAACCTCTGTACATGGGACAGGCTTTCAGGTCTATTCATGTCATACAAAGTCAAGAAATGTTTGTTGAGCTCTTTCCTAATATACACCAGGCATTGTGTATATAACATATATTAATTACATGTCCATGTTCTTATGGAGCTTAGAGTCTATCAGAGCAGACAGGCATTGGGCAATTAACTACAAGTGTGGCAAGCTTTAGAAAAAAAAGAAACAAACGGTATGCTATGAAGATAACTTAAGATGGAAGAGCAAGGATCAAAGGCTCCCAGAAGCAAAAGGGATAGTGTAGGGGCAACATGATGCTGGGGACATGAGCAGGTGTCCAGTCATGGCATTGTAGGTCATGTTTGAGATTTCAGCCTTTGTCCTAAGAGCGTTGGGAAGCCTTCACATCCTCAGCATTATTAATTAGAGCATTCTAGTTACAAAGTGGAGAATAGTTTAGAATGAGGAGGAAGGGTAGTGGAGAGAGACCAACAGTGAAGCTGTTGCAGTAATTCGTAGTGGAGAATATGGGAGCTTGGACTAAGGTAGCACTGGTAGAGATAGACAGAAGTAAATGGATTCAGGAGGTGGGTAGGAAGTAGAATTGGCCATCCAGTGTGGGAGCTGAAGGAAAGTGAGCAGTCAAGGTTTAGCCTTAAGCCACGAGGTGAATAACCAGGTTTCGGCAGCCTGAGTTTAAGATACCCATGAGATATCCAAGTAGGAATGTTCAAGAAGCAGTTAGGTGTGGACCTAAAAGAAAGGTCTCGGTTAGAGATACCACCATTTTAGTGGTTAGAAACTGCTGAATATGGGTAGTTTCATGTTTGAAGCTAATAAGTGGTACTTGGAAAACAGGGAATTGAATGAGATCCCTTAGAGAATTTGGAGAGAAAGGAGTGAAGCGCCTAAGATTGAGCCCTCTGAAAATTCTGATGTGCTATAAACATGGATGAACCTTGAGGATATTATGCACAGTGAAATAAATCAGTCACAGAAAGAAAATTCTTATATGATTTTACTTGTACGAAATATCTAGAGTAGTCAAACTCATAGAAACAGAAAGTAGAATGTGATGGCCAGGGATTAGGAAAAGGGAGAAATGGAGAGTTTAATGGGTATAGATTGGCAGTTTCACAAAATGACAAAAGTTCTGCACGATAATGTGAAGATACTTAACATGATGAAAACACAAATTTCTCTAACCCAGAACTGTCCTTTAACATTAACTGAATTGGACACTTAAAATAGATTAGATGGTAAACTTCCTGTTATTTGTATTTTACCACAATTTAAAATAGTAAAAAAAGAAACAAAACCAAGATTGAAACCTCTGAAACTGGCAATAGTAAATGGTGAAGGTCAAACAAGAGACAGCAAAAGAACTGAGAAGGAACCACCAGCGGAGAAAAATCAAGAGTGTGGCAGGCTGAGAGCAAGGGCAGGAGACTGAAGGAGGAAGGAGTCACCCACGCTGCCAGGTGCTGTGGGGAAGCCCAATACAAAAGGCTGCATAAGCGTCCATGTTGTCCGTTAGGTTTAGACACAGGGAAGCCTCCACTGGCCTGAGAAAGAGCTTGTGTGCCTGTAGGGGGAGAGGTTGCAGAATAATTGAGAGACAAGGAAATGGAGAAGCAGTCGTATACAGGGCTTTCAAAGTCTTGGCACTAAAAGGGAGGAGATACAGGTGCTTTGCCAAGTAAATCAGATGTTTTAAAATGAGCTCTAGCGACTTATTCTTCCTAAGATCACAGGGGGAAATTAGAATATCAAACATGTAAAATGAAAACCAGATAAAAATGGATGAGTGTGGGTACTGAACAAAGCTGTTTTTAGAAGCACCAATGAATTCTTCACTTACCCCAAGTGATGATTTGAATCTAGCTTACAGATTAGTATACTCTGCACTGAGATGTACTTAGCATAGAAGAGTCCAGAGACCTTGCTGGTGTGGTGCAGAGGAAAGGATGGGGGCTTCACAGACCAGAGGGCAAATCCAGCTCTGACCCCAGGTCACTTAACCTCCCTGAGCTTGCTTCGTGCTCTGATAAATGGAGAAAACCACCTACCTATCTTCCAGCATTGTTATAAAAATCCAAGGGCATAAGTTATCCAAAATTTTGTCATGGTGCTTGGTGTTTAATAGATGATGAGTGAGCTGTTATAATCTGGGCATCAGCGACTCTAAACCATTGGTGGTTGTTAGCCCCACACCAGCCCCAGGTTCTACCCTGGACCTTGCAGGGATGGTGGTTCTGCTAGTCCATTGTGAGTCTTTTGCCTGTTTGTGTTGAACCGTGAATTCTGGCCTTCAGAGTCTTTTTAGACTCTGATTGGATAATTCTAATTGTAATAATTTTCCCCTTGAATGCTTTAAAGGATATGTCTTCCAGGAAATACCTGAAGATACAAGAGAAACAAAGGTAGCTGAGAACATTGGCTAGCTTATTGAATTAAAGGAGATTGTTGGTGTTCCCAGCTGCCATGCAAGGCTGGTTAAAAGATACTCTCCATTTTTTTGCCAGCATCACTCATGGAATCTATAAGAGTGAAATACAAATAAGCCAAAACCTCATATTTACTGGACACTTAACTATGTGTCAGTTACTTTTATTTGAATGATTACAATAACCCTATAAGGTTGATACTAATATTAACTGCATTTTATAGGTATGGAACCTAAATCTCAGGGAAGCCTTACTTTTACACACCTCAGAGAGATTAAGTACCTAGCATGTGGTCCTACAGGTAAGAAATGATGGAGCTGGGATTTGAACCTAGGTGATCTCACTTCAGAGCTGTGAGGTTTTAGGATGGCAGATGACTCAAAAGGTATGTCAGAGGACTCTTGAAGTCATGTGTACAGTGGCCTGCCTTGCGCAGCTGGCACCAGGCATGCTGGTAAGTAGAGCCTCATAGTCAGCCACTCCTGTTTGCCATTCACTAACTCTGTGTTCGTGGACATGTGACCATGCCTTATTTTCTTCCTCTGAAAGAGAAGGATGGTTTTCATGGGATCTTTATGAGCATCAATCAAAATAATATAAAGTGCATGACTATATCAGGCACTTAGTAAATAATAACTGCTTTTTATTGTAAGTACCATGGGTATGGTGTAATTGGTTTATAGTTGAGAAAAGCTGAGGATCAGAAAGGCAAAGGGATTTAGCCAAGGTCATGTGAATGCAGAGCCAGGAGTCCAGCCCCATTTCTTGGCTCTTGACCCATGCTCTCTCTGCTAGACCATGTGAAGAAAGGCCACTTTGTCATTGGAGCAGCCCTGTTAGTGAGAAAGGGCATCTGTGAGCCCCACAGTAGAGAGACAGGTTAATTTTCCTTATAGGCCTTCTCGTTAATTACTGTTATTGCAAGCCCAAGGAGAGGCCTGCCTTCCCAGAGATCTCTCATCTAAGGGCACAGTCCAGGTGGAAAAGACAGTTACACCAGATGTCACCTCTTTGTTCTATCAATCATTTATTTCCTCAGTAGACAGCTACTGTGGACCAGGCTCAATGCTAGGACAAAGGGTACAGGGCAGTGGGGGACAAGGAGTTTCCCAGCTCCAGGGAATATACAGGCATACATGTGCCCTTGATCATTGAGTCATTGAGGCCTCTGGGATTCTTACCAGGGCCTAACCTCACTCCACTCGTCCATCTTCAGAAGGGCATTTGCACATGCTGTCAAAAGCACAGAGTCCCCAGGCCCCTTCTTATTGGATTACTAAGCATCTTAACTTTTACGTGTGTTTCAGCCGGGAAGGGCTACCCCTGCAAGACATGCAAGATAGTGCTGAACTCCATAGAACAGTACCAAGCTCATGTCAGCGGCTTCAAACACAAGAACCAGTAAGTAATCACACTTTGAAATCCATGGGTCTGCAGCAGGAGCTCAGGGCTTCAGAATCAGAACAAAGCCAGGTATTCCTCGGCTAAAAAGGAATCCTAGCAGTCTTTTCTTTTTAGTTAGCAGAACCTTGGTCAGTCAACAGTAGTATCCCCTATATGAGTTCTCCAGTCAGCTTCTCCCCAGCTTTTAGACCTGTTGGGCTGAAGGTTTCAGTAGAAAAACAGAAATGATTCCCTTAGTGGTCACCTAAGTTTTTGGCAACGTGTTAGCAGTCTAACTGGGGGCACTCCTCAACCCCAACCCACCACTGGCTTGAAGACCAGAACTGCCATTAGTTCTGTGGCAAGAGCTTCCTCTACAGGTTATTACCAAATATGACCAGGTTCTTTCATTGATCAAATACTGAACACCTCTGAGTGGTAGCCCAGACAGACCCAGTCTGACAGACTTAGTCCCTGCTCTGATAACCTAGCATTCTGATGGGATGAGACAAAAACAATGACCATGCAAACCACCAGTAGTTACAAATGGTGATAAGTGCTTTAAAGGGAAGAGACTAACAGAGTTGTCTGTTTGTAATAATCTTGAAAAAGATTCACATTCTTTGGTTGAGCTCCTGGTCTGTTGCAGGCCATATGCCAAGCAGATTCTCTCAGGTAATCCTCACAATAGTTCTGGGAGAAAAGGGTTATTATTCTGATTTACAAACATAGGTGACCACCACTCAGAGTGGTGTTATGAGGCAGAGCTACAATTCACACTGAGGCTTGGCAGGCTCATAGCATGCTCCTCCAGGGCAATGCTGACCAGGGGGCTGTGGTGCCATGTGATACAAACAGGCCAGGTCCGGCTGGGAGGGCTCAGATGGTTCAGTCCCTGCTTCTCAGGAGGGTAGTGTGGACGGTGTGCCACAACATGACCTTTGGAGATAGGAATTATTGCTGTTTCACAGATGAGGAAACAGTGTGAGGTAGATCTGCTGAGACTGACTGCTTTGACTTTGGTGATTGGTTCTGGACTGCTTACAGAGCCAAGTGAATTACAGGTGGTAGAAGTGCAGAGTGCTAGGCCCAAAACGTTCTTGGTCCTCTCTGCTCTGCCTGAAGTCTCCTCTCCCACACTGTGGCTTTCTTGATAGGTACATCTTTAACTGGGAGAACTCGTGAGGCTCCCCTTAGATAGGATTTGAGGCAAGCCCTCACAGCTTGGCTTGCATCTCACTTTCAGCATTGCAGCTTGGGGGGTGGCAATTTTGGCAAACAACTCAGAACCATACCGTGGGGCTACTCAGACTTGAAAATGCTAGTGTTGTTTATTATTTCCTTCTTACACTTTCCAGCTGTGTGACCTTAGGTGAGTCAATGAACCTCTTTGAGCCTCCAATTTCTTCTCTATAAGATTATGCTACAAACAAAACAAAACAAAGATTATAGTATAATTTGTTGAACACGTAATTGAATCTCATTTAATTTGCAGCAGCATCTCTGAATTAGGACTCCCCCACCCTTTACAACCCAAGGAAACCTAATATCAGATAGATTAAGTAACTTGCCGTAGATCTCATGGTTACTTGGAATTCGACCCAGTGTTCAAACCTCTGACTCCAAAGCCCATTCATTTTGCTCTGCTGTTTCCAAATGGAGCTCTTCTTCCTCACCTTATGGGATGAAGATAATATATGTGAAGTCCTGGTCCTGATGAGAGGAGCTATTAGAGATAAGCTTTCATTCACTCACCAATGATCTGTTGTTCACCTATTATGTGTCAAACTCTGTTTTGAGCACCGGGGCTATGTTAGGAACCAAGACCAATGCTTTTCAATGATCCATTTGATCCCCCTCTGATGGTAGAAAGAGATACTAAACAAATCCAAAACAAATCAGACAGTATCAAGTGATACTAGTGAGGTCATGACTGGAGAGCCACTTGATTCCATGTGCTGGGAAGAATGGTCTTTCTATCCCATCCAGGTCACATAGAGCCCCATAGGCTGAAAAAGTGGTTCAGTATAGAGGAAACGCATGGGCTTCAGTCCTGAATCTACCACACTTTAAATCAGCTTACTGTGAGCAGGTCACTTACACTTTCTGAACTTTAGTTTCCTTGTATATAAAATGGAGGTGCTGGTCCCCCCACCTTGCAAAATTAGCCTGAGAATGAAACAGGATGCTGAAAGCAGAACACCCAGCCTTGTGCCTGGCATGCGGTGGTCCTCAGTAAGGAGAGCTGCCCTGCTTGTTACTCCACACCCTGAAAGAGCTGTACTGTCTTTAGAATAAACTACCTGGGATACCATCACCACCATCACAAACTAATCCTATGCCTTTGTTCCCTCTCACATTACAGGTCACCAAAAACAGTGGCATCACCTCTGGGCCAGATTCCCATGCAAAGGCAACCCATTCAGAAAGACTCAACCACCTTGGAAAACTAGAGGTGTTTCTGTCCAGCAACCCAGGTTGAACCAGCCATGAGCCAGCTTCCTGTTACTATGGTCAGCCCTTGGCTCCCTCTTTCTCCTTTCTTACACCTGGAGAATACGCAGGCCTGAGGCAGGAGTAGACCATAGACAGCCTTGGATTGGCCCGGGCAAATCTACTCCCCCTCCTCCCCCTTTGGAATTGGCCCTGTAGGTCAGGGTAAGGGAAGCAGAGATGTTGACAGGACTTGGGATTTCCCAGGGTGGTAATTGGGAGGATGGCCTTTCCCCTTCGTCCAGCCCCTCTGGGCCGTATGTCATGAGACCCCAGGCCTGTCTTTCTACTAGAGGTCACTTATGGACCACTCCCTGCAGCTAAAGAACAGAGGTCTCCCTAAGCTCTAGGCATCTCCAGTGAAACCTGGAAATTTCACTCCAGGCCTTGGCCTAGGTAGGAAAGGGCAGATGGAAGTGGCTGCCACCTGGAGACTTGGAGTTCATGTGACACTTCCCGCCCCACAGAGTGTGAGCTTTCCTGAGCCTGATATCTGATGCTGGCCAGTTGTCCAGATTTCTGCCCACTGTGAAGTCTCCTCCTGGAGCAGTGACACAGTCCTGGCAGAGCACTGCTATCCCGCTTTCCCCTTCTCCACAGTTCCTGAATGGTGCTAAGGACCTGCAGCAACTGGGGACAAGCTAGAGCCGAAGGAGGCCTCAGTGCCCAGTGGGATCACAGAACATGCCAACAGAGGCCTTTCCCCTCCTCCATCAGAGGTGCTCTGGCACAGGGTCATGTGGGAAGGTTCCCCACATAAAAATTTCCTGGATGGCTCTCTCCCTTTAAAGGGAAAGTGCCCTCACGCCAGCCAGCTCCAAGGTTGACTGCTGTCCTTCGGCCCTACTGGTCCTCTTGTTCCCCTTGCACAGCAGACCATCCGCCCAGGCTGCTGTGGTGCTAGTCCTCCCCATCGTCCACTAGGAGATTCTGGAGACCAAGGAGCAGGATGGACCCTTAAGGGAATAGAAAAGATAGCTGGTGTAAGCTTCTACAGTGAGGAAACAGCTATGTCCCCGACCCCAAATGTAGATTTCTACAACACTGCTGTGCTTTATGGCCTGGGACTTCACTGGGAGTGGACTTTACCTCATAGCTTTCAAACAGGAATTCCATGGAGGGTCACCCTCTGAGGTCCCTCCTCAGTGGGTCGGAGAAGTCCACAGCTGCTCTTGTGGGCTCCCCCCTCCACTCCCTGTCCCTTCGCCTGTAAATGCCTTTGTGTAGTGTGTGTGTGTGTGTGTGTGTGTGTGTGTGTGTGTGTGTGTGCGCGCGCGCGCGCTTATGCTCTATCTTTTGGTCACTGAAGCATCTAAATAAAGAATTTCTCCCATGAGCCAGACTGCAACTCAACAGATCTGGGATTTGAATCATCTAGTATGTGTATCTTTACCCTTTGCCCTAGCCCTGCTCAGACTTCCAGCACCCTAAGTAGTGATTTTAGGAGCAGAAACAGAAACAGATATCCAAATTGCTTGGCAGCTCTGTAGAAGTCTTACAGAGTCCAGGTGCCCTAAATTCAATACAAGTTTATCTGCTCATCTACCTCCCCCTATCCTGGAGGGCCTCACAGATGTCTTTAGAAGGTTTAAGCTGGGAATCTACTTTGAGATGATCGTGTGGCTGCTGTGTGAGAAGGAATTCAGGGGAGCAGGAAAGGATATGTACAGGGAAGCCAAAATGGAAACGGTGCCCAATTTGACTCTCTCCAGGCTAACTCCTTCAGGGCAGAGACCTAGCGTCATTCATCTCCGTTCCTCTGATGGACAGAGTGGTTTGTCATGCAGTGTTTGTTGAATGAAAGAATGAATGAATGAGGATGCATGAGAAGAGATGGGCTTTTCCTGCTCAGCTAATACATAGCAGTAGGCTGGTTCCATGGGACTTGTGATTCTTAGAAAAACCTTTTCCATGACCCAGAAATGAGCTGGGAAAGGAGTGCATGCGATGACTTCAGCAGCCTTCTTTGCTTCAGACAGCCAGATCTGAGGAAGGTGCCCAGGCGGCCTGAACTCTTGTTCTTCACTCAGCATTATTATTCTTGGGAACCTGCTCTTTACCAACTGGGAAAGGCCCTACACAGCTCTCAGCTTCCAAAGCCTAGACTGCCTAGCAGTTTCCCCAGAGTCCTTCTATCCTAACCACGATGTCATGATCAGCCCCCACCTACCAGGCAAGGAAGCAAAGGGCAGAGAGAGGAGTGAGCTGCCAGAGTATGAGCCCTTGACCTGTTGATCTCTTAGTCAGGATTCAAGAGTCCTGCCAGCTGTGTGCCCAGCCCTGTTGGCCTGGGGATGCAGGAATGAATATTCTTTTAGAGCCCTTGGGTAGCTTATACAGTCAAAGATCATTATGGTGATAGAGGGTTATATAGGATGCTCTGGTAATGCACAAAGATGCAGGCACTAACTTAGCCAAGGGTATGAAAACATTGAAGACATTGGGAAACTAGCACTTGATCTCTATAACAACCTTTTGAGCTAGGAGATGATACTCCATTTTATAGAAAAAGAACAAGGTTTAAAAAGGTATAGTGATTTGCCTAAGGTCTCACTGCTAAGAGCAAAATGGAGCATAAAATCTGGTTCTCTAGATTCCTTGTCTTTACAAACAAGGACCAGAGTACTTCCCCCATGACCCCTGGGCCTGCCTCACTCATCTGGCAGGGCCACGGTCTCACAGCAGCAGCACCATCAAAATGAGATTGGACAAGGCTCTATGGTTATTTTATATTCCAAGCCCCCTTCCCCTCTCGTAATTTTACCCAAGATTCCTGGTGTATTAGACTTTAGTTGTAAGTAACAACCTTAAAATGATTATCTAAAAGGGGACTTCCCTGGTGGTCCAGTGGCTAAGACTCCAGGCTCCCAATTCAGGGGCCCCAAGTTCAATCCCTGGTCAGGGAACTAGATCCCACATGCTGCAACTTAGACCTGGTGCAGTCAAATGAAGAAATAAATAAATATTTTTTAAAAATAAATAAATAAAAATAAAAAGGAAATTTACTGAGTCTCCGAATGAAACAACCTTGTACAGAGTTGGCTAGATTCAGGTTCTGACACAGTCATCTCACTCTGGTTTGCTCTGTGTGGCCTCTCTCCCCTGGGCAGACTTTCTCTAGAAGGTGGAGACAGCCTCTGGCAGCTTCAGGTTTATATCCTAATAGATTGGTAACTGCAGTGGAAAGAACATCTTTTTCTTGGTACCAGTAAAAAATGCTGGGATTGACTCATTAGCCCATCTGGATCTGTTCCCATCCCTAAACCAGTCGCTGCAGCTAGGGGAAATGGTCCTCTGGGCACCTGGAAAGGAGTGAGTCCCACCTACAACACACTGACTGGAAGAGGGAGAGATGTGCTTGCATCAAACAAGAAAGTGCAGAGCTCCCTCCGTCCCAAGGGAGAATAGTGGATGTGGAGGGCAAAAATAACGGCTGTCAGCCATATTCAAAGATTATCTTTACTTGACCATTGCTTTTCTAATGTTTTGAGATACAGCATACATTCAGTAATGTGAGCCAAATTTTTAGAGTACAATTTGATGAGGGTGATGTATCCATATGGTCAGTAGCCTCCAGATCAAGATAGAAAACATCACCAGTCCCCAGAGGCTGGCTTTGTCTCCCTTCCTAGTCAGTATCCCACAAAAGCAAACACTATCTTGACCTGTCTTAACCATAGATTCATTTTGCTTGCCCTTCAGTTTTATAAAAAGGGACTTTTCCATGCATCCACTTGTGTTCAGTATTATGTCTGTGAGATTCATCCATGTTATTGTGTGTATCAGAAGTTCATTTAAAAAAAAATTTCTTTCATGCTGAATAGTAGTCCATTATATGAATATACCATAGTTTAACCATTCTACTATTATAAATAAAGCCACTATAAAAATTTTTTTGTGTCATTTGGTGTGCACATGCATGCATACATTCAGGAACAGAATTGCTGCATCGTAGGATAGGTGCATGCTTAGCCGGACTAGACAATGCCAAATGCTTTCAAAAGTGGTTCTACCAACTTACATCCCCACCTGCAGTGTAGAGTTCCTGCTCCACATCCTTGTCAGTACTTGGTATTGTTCATCTTTCTAATTTTGACCATTCTGGTGGCACCCAGGAATTTGAACCCAAGAGTCTTATCTTTTCATCAGTGATCCTTTTATTCTGAGCATCCCTGAAATCGGGTTTGAATTTCTGCAGCCTGGAATATTCTCCACTGTGGCCCAGGACCTACAATACACAACACAGCAGATAAACATTAGAGGGAACCCCTGCCCATGACTCCACTGGGCAAGGAAGCCCTCATGGAAGAAGAGGCGTCAGCCCTGGAGAGGCAGCCTCGTGAAGCAGCGAAGAACTTAGGCTCTGGGACTTCCTGGAGGTCCCGTGGTTAAGACTTCGCTTCCACTGCAGGGGGCACGGGTTTGATCCCTGGTTAGGTAAGATCCTGCATGCCACATAACGTGGCCAAGGGGAAACAAAAAAACAAAAGTACCTATTAAGAGCTCAGGCTCCGGAATGGGTAAAATGTTAGTACTCACTTATCTTATAGGGTTAATTAAAGAATATATGTGTGCTAAGTCACTTCAGTCATGTATGACTCTGTGACCTTATGGATTGTAGCCTGCCAGGCTCCTCTGTACATGGGTTCTCCAGACAAGTATAATACTGGAGTGGGTGTCATTCTCTTTTCCAGGGGATCTTCCCAACCCAGGGATCAAACATGAGTCTCGAGTCTCTTGCATTGTCAGGCAGGTTCTTTACTACAAGTGCCACCTGGAAAACCCAAAAGAATAGATACATATGAAAAATTACAGTGACTGACACATGGCAGAAGCTATGTGAGTGATGACTACTGTTTCTATCATTGGCCAGAATCAAGTTCTGGGTCTCCTTGGGGAAGAAAGTCTATAGGCAGATGGCATCTGGCGCAGCCCCCCATATTAAGACTCAGTGATTTATGAAATGTCAGAAACCTGTTTCCATCTGACTAAGGAAGGAAAAAAAAAAGCTGGCCAAAGATGATTCTCCCCTGGGCTCTAGCAAGAAGTCATCTTCCACTGATCTGGAACCTCAGCCTATCGCTGCATCCCAAGCCCTGCAGCCAATAACATCTGAAGAGAAGATGAAATGGAATCGTGGAAGTAAAGCTCTTAGCTCAGAACTGGTTGCACCAACCACTCAATTCAGACACAAGACTGTATGTGCCAGGACCTATATGATTCTGGATCCCTGGGTGTTGGCCTGAACCCTGCCACTAGCTTCATGTGACCTGAGGCCTTGATATTTTCTTGTGAAGTAGAAATTAGAAGAAATCAGAGTTCTCAGCCAGAGTTCTAAAGAGGTAGTGACAGGCAGGGATTCTTCCAAGAAATAGCAAAAAAGAAAGCCTTTCCCCCAAAGTCCCTGTCCAATGAGCTGTTCCAACCCCTAACCAGACCTTCTGACGGGCAGACAATGGTGTCAAATAGGAAAAACAACTCCCTCTCACCATCTGTCCACCTAATGACCTGACCTACTCTGCCTTGTGTCAAGCCCACATTACAGACAGGGCAGACACAGCCCTGCTCTAGCACTCAAGCTTGCTATTCACAAATGCTGCTTCCATCCATCCAGGAGCTTAAAAATTGGGAAGAAATCTTCAATTCTGTGACGAGGTCAACTCTGTAGTGCAATGACCCCATTGGCCACTAGGTGGAGAAAGCTCCTTTTTTTGCTGGACAAAGCAGACCAGTCTCAGGACCTTCAGTTCAGTTCAGTTCAGTCACTCAGTCATGTCCGACTCTTTGCGACCCCACGAATCGCAGCACACCAGGCCTTCCTGTCCATCACCAACTCCTGGAGTTCACTCAAACTCACGTCCATCGAGTCCAAGATGCCATCCAGCCATCTCATCCTCGGTCGTCCCCTTCTCCTCCTGCCCCCAATCCCTCCCAGCATCAGAGTCTTTTCCAATGAGTCAACTATTCGCATGAGGTGGCCAAAGTACTGGAGTTTCAGCTTTAGCATCATTCCTTCCAAAGAACACCCAGGACTGATCTTCAGAATGGACTGGTTGGATCTCCTTGCAGTCCAAGGGACTCTCAGGAGTCTTCTCCAACACCACAGTTCAAAAGCATCAATTCTTCGACGCTCAGCTTTCTTCACAGTCCAACGCTCACATCCATACATCACTACTGGAAAAACCATAGCCTTGACTAGACGGAACTTTGTTGGCAAAGTAATGTCTCTGCTTTTAATATGCTATCTAGGTTGGTCATAACTTTTCTTCCAAGGAGTAAGCGTCTTAAAATTTCATGGCTGCACCATCTGCAGTGATTTTGGAGCCCCCCAAACTAAAGTCTGACACTGTTTCCACTGTTTCCCCATCTATTTGCCATGAAGTGATGGGACCAGATGCCATGATCTTCATTTTCTGAATGTTGAGCTTTAAGCCAACTTTCTCACTCTCCTCTGTCACTTTCATCAAACTCTTTAGTTCCTCTTCACTTTCTGCCATAAGGTGGTGTCATCTGCATATCTGAGGTTATTGATATTTCTCCAAGCAATCTTGATTCCAGCTTGTGCTTCTTCTAGCCCAGCGTTTCTCACGATGTACTCTGCATATAAGTTAAATAAGCAGGGTGACAATACACAGCCTTGATGTACTCCTTTTCCTATTTGGAACCAGTCTGTTGTTCTGTTTGATTTAATGCCAAAGAGAAGAGAATGACTTTTTCTGAGCCCCTGTATTTGATATTTCACTTGGCCCTCAAGACAGTTTGAAAAGGTTCATTTTAACAGGAGAAATATAGAGGCAAACTCTTGCAAAGCTTACACAACTGAGACATAGTGTGCAGAGATATGACTCCCATGATCCTAAGTTTTAGCACACCTTACCAGGTGTCCCTTGGGGAATAACTCTGAAAGCTCTAATTTAGTCACTTACTCGGGAGTATACCTGATGTCTAGCCTGCTCATCAGCCTTTTTTAAAAACTCTCTTCACTTGTGTGATGTCTCTGCTCCATTCTTTAGACCCTGTGGTTCTGAGAGAGTGACCCCGCCACTCTCTGGTTCCAGGGGTGAACCTGTGACCTAAACATGGGCAATCAGAATCATAAGTCTGGAGCTGTTAGTAGCCATCTTTGCCAATATATAAGGATAGTCTGCCTGATAATTAAGCCAACATAGAGTTTCCCTGGTAGCTCAGATGATAAAGCATCTGCCTCTAATACGGGAGACCCAGGTTCAAACCCTGGGTCAGGAAGATCCCCTGGAGAAGGAAATGGCAACACACTCCAGTACTCTTGTCTGGAAAATTCCATGGAGGGAGGAGCCTGGTAGGCTACAGTCCATGGGGTTGCCAAGAGTCGGACACAACTGAGCGACTTCACTTTCAGAGGAAAACAGACCTGAGAGATAAGAAGAGACTGATTTCTAAAGAGCACCTGGATCCAACCATGCCTGAAGCTAATAATCTCAGGACTTTTTAGTTATGAATCAGTACATTCTTTTTCCCTTAAGTCAGTTTAAGTTGACTTTCTATCACTTCAACCAAGAGCACCTCCTAATACATTTCTACTCATCCTGAGAAGATCACTGCCCCTCAAGGCTGAGTTGCCTGCCTTTCATTGCTCCCCAGATGCCCTGTGCCTCCTCTAGTATTACTATTAATATTCTCTGTTATGGTCAACTTCCTGGTGGCTCAGACAGTAAAGAAACTGCCTGCAATGCTCGGAGACCCATGCTCAATCCCTGGATCGGGAAGATTCCCTAGAAAAGAGAATTACAACCCACTCCAGTATTCTTGCCTGGAGAATCTCATAGCCAGAGGAGCCTGGCAGGCTACAGTCCATGGAGTGGCAAAGAGTTGGACATGACTGAGTGACTAACACTTTCATTTAAACTAGAATCTCTTTGAGGTCAGGAACTGGACCTTATTCATTACCCATAGTCCCCGGTGCTTAGCATAGGACTGTGATTATCTTAATAACTGCTCTGTGATGAGTAAATTAATGGGTAAGTGAATAAGTGAATATGGGCTGGTAGGGACCACTGCTGGGATTTTACATGAAGACTTCTTGAAGGAGCAGAGCCTCTAGCCTCAAGGTCAAAGGAACCAGGTTGCTGGGTGGGAAGAGAGTGAAAGCACATAGAAGTTATAGGGTATAGTAGATTGTTTCAATAATGGCCTCTCAGGATTTTTGGCCTCCTAGGTCTGAGCCCTTTTGCAAAGTGACTTTGTCATTCTAGGCATCAAGATGCATGTGTGCATGCTAAGTTGCTTCAGTTGTGTCCAACTTTTTGCAAGCCAATGGACTTTTGCCCACCAGGCTTCTCTGTCCATGGGATTCTCCAGGCAAAAATACTGAGTGGGTTGCCATGTCCTCCTCTAGGGGATCTTCCTGACCCAGGGACCGAACTTGAGTCTCTTACATCTCCTGCATTCGCAGGCAGGGTTCTTTACCACTAGTGCTACCTGGAAAACCCAGGCATCAAGATAGGAAGTCCATTTCACAGTCCCTTGAATCTAGACTGACCTCGAGACTTGCTTTGCTCAGAGAATGCACGAATGTGAGGTCATTCAAGGCTAGGGCGTAGGTCTTGAAGCTTCCACTCCCACCATGTTGAAAAGAAGTCTGGACTAGACCACATGGAGACAGAAGCCAGTATCCAGTTCCACATGCATGAAGGAGAACATCTTCAACTTCAATAGAATCTCAAGGAATAATAATGTTTTAAATCACTATGTTTAGGGATGATTCATCGCACAGTAAAGGATCACAGAATCACCAAGTACAGTATCTATCCCTTGTTTTGGCTTCCTTGTATTTATTTCCCCTTCTTCCTATAATAGGATTTTCCTGGAAAAGCCCCACCCTCAGCTCCTGTGGTCTGGGTGGGTCCAACTCTACCCTCCTGGCTTCTGCTAGAAGCTTTGGGAAGGTCTTGAGCCCAGAGTTGTTGGTGACCTTCTTTGTTACTTCTTGGGGAGCATCTGCTGGAGAAAGGAGCGCTCGGTGATCCAGCTGTTCCTGGAGACTGTCAGCCCCTGAACTTTAAAGGCAAAGGCCAATCAATCCACTATTTTGTATAAGCTGATTCAGTTCAGCTGCTCAGTCATGTCCGACTCTCTGCGACCCCATGGACTGCAGCGCGCCAGGCTTCCCTCTCCGTCACCAACTCCCAGAGCTTACTCAAACTCATATTCACCGAGTTGGTGATGCCATCCAACCATCTCATCCTCTGTCCTCCCCTTCTCTTCCCACCTTCAATCTCCAATAAACTGATTAGAGTTGGGAAATCTGTTACTTGCACCTGAGGGGCAGGAAGTTGGCTAGGAGCTGAGCAGTTCCTGGCAGATGGCTGTTAGGGTAGGAGAGAGGCTCCCTGGAGCATGTGGGACAGTGAATTTATTTTTCCTCAGGGCCTCCTGTATGCTAGGATCCTGGAATGAGACTCGATCTCTGTCCCAGAGGACCCAGTGGGTAAAAGTTACTCATTACAATAGTGATATAGTGCTGGGAAGGAAAACAACTGCAGCTAGAACATATAACTGGGGGACTGAGCCCAGGCTGGGGAGGGGCAGGAAGGGTCTCCCTGAGGAAGTGCGCTTCAAGCTAAGACTGGGAGGTTGGATAGGAACTAGGCTGGGGTGATGGGTAACAGGTGCAGGGGAGGGGAGGGGATATTCCAGGCAGAGGGAATAGTGTGTGCCAAGGCCTTGAGGGAAGCAGATGCTTGTCATCTTGAAGGAGGGAGAATATGTCACCATGTAAGGGGAGAGACTAGCAGGGCCAAGTCCCTCGGGGTGAATCAAGATTTTCAGCAGAAAGCAGCAGAAATACATTCCAGCTAGTTCAAATTCAAGAAACTACCAAGAGCGCTAAAGAGCTGGGCTTGAGGTATATAACCCCCATCACATCACAGAACAGGCACAGAAAGGACACCGCTGTCCCCGCCTGTGCTAAGTTCTGGAAGCTGCTGCCTGTGCCAATAGCCCAGCCAGTGCTGATGCTGTGCCCAGGACCTCAGTCTTGTCACCACACCCCCACCAGAGAAAACTGCTCCTGGGCCTCCCCAGCCCAACTTGTGGGCATCACTGGCTCTCTGGAGGAGATGGTGTGAACCGGAAGAGTCTGGGCCTTAGCTGGAAGAGAAACCTGGAGAGCAGCTAACACTTTTGGCAGAAAATGGGGGCACTTCCCAACCTTAGAAAAGGGTTCAGACAACAAACGCAGAGTAGGATCTGGTCTTATAGTGGTTTTATTATAATCTTATAGTGGTCTTAAATGGCCATGCATGTTTTAAACTATTCCTCTCTTCAGGAAGTCAAGTTTTAATTTCCTCTCCCCCACCCAACTCCCTACCTTGAGTGGCCTCTACTGAGTGATTCAGTTCTGACAACTAGAATAATGTAGAAATGACCGAGTATGACTCTCGAGTAAATCATAAAAGACATACAGTCAGTCTTTATTGGATCACCAGCTATGAAGGAAACCAGCTAACATGTCCTGAGGACACTCAAGCAGCCTGGTGGAAAGGCTTGTGTGGAAAGAAGTGAAGGGCTCCTGTCAACAGCCAGCCAAATGTTTGTTATTTTAAGCCATTAAGTTTGGGGGCAATTTGTTATACAGTCATTGATAACTAATACAGGTCTTTATTCTAAAAGCAATGGGAAGCCACTGAATGGTTTTAAACAAATGGAAGCAGAGACATGATGAATTTGCTGACATGTGAACAGATGAACAGTATGGTCTAAGAGCCAACAGAGGGTGGTAGGGACACAAAGGAGGGAGGAATAATTTCTCCTGGGGAAAATAAGAGCCTTTTATGTATAAAGAGTTTGGGGGAAACAAAGTCAAATTAACTTAAGAAAAAAAGTATTTGGCTCACATAAATGGAAGGTTCGAAGAGGTAATGGCTGCAGGCATGGCTGGATCCAATACGCTCCATCTCTTGGCCCTCTTGTTTCCTGTGTTGGCTTCACTCACAGGCAGATTTACTCAAGCAGCTCTAGACTTCCATATTCATACCTCAGAAACCTCTGAGAGTGTTAGCTCCCCATTAGTTCCAATAAAAGGCTGAGACAGCCTCTCACTGGCCCAGCTAGAGCCGTATGCTCATCCCTAAACTGGTCATAATAGGCTGAAGATGGAATATCTTCATTGTCCAGGTGAAGGGACACATGCCCACCACAGGACCAGGGAGAAGTGTTGGCCTTACCCAAACCTCGCATGAATTCAGAGTAAGAGGGCCAGGACCTCAGAGATGAGGTCCTGTTTCCACAGAGAGAGGAAAGGATTTAAATGTCCAGATTGGGGTGGTCAGGAAGGGTCTCAGAGAAGATGGAATGCTTAAGAGGAATCCAGAAACCCAAATGGCAGGCATCTGGTGAGATAACTGGAGGGAGAGAGGGAAGGAGGGACAGGAAGGAAGGAAAATCCCAACAAGAAAAACAGCAAGTACAAAGGCATCAGATGTGAAAAATCAAGGCTGTTCAGGAGGGAGTTCAGTGCAGCTGGAAATCAGAGAGGGGAAATTGGACAGGAGAGGGCAGTAGACACCAGTCTGGAAGGGTCCTGAATGCTAAGCTAAAAAGCTGGGGATACCAGTGGGTAGTGGGGAGAGAGTAGTTGAAGCTGAGGAGTGACTGGGTTAGATTTGAGTTTTAAACAAATCACCGCAGGGCCAATGAGACTGATGATACAGAGACTGTATCACCATTAGGCATTTGCCCAATGCTCAGCCATCCCTTCTTTCTAATGGATCCAGGTTTTGTTAGGGAAGACAATGTGTCCATCAGAATTAATATATGTACTTCCCAGCCTCCTCTGCAGCTAGGCATGGCCATGTGTCACAGTTTGGTCAAAGAAATAAAATCAGAAGTTGCTGGGTACATATTCACCTCTTTGTGGCTTCTTCCTTCTTCCTGCCTGAACACAGATGTGATGACAGGAGTTGAAGCTACTATTTTGCAACCATGAGATAAAAGTCTAGCCACCAGAAGAGACCACACTCCTGATGACTTCAAGATGACCTTCACCTACCTCCAGACTTGGGGCTAAGGGAGGCCTGAGGCTGGCAAACCACAAAAGCCCTCAGACACCTCTGGTCCTAATATGCCAGGACACAGGCTAACAGTATCTGAGACCAGGCCTGAGGGGACCAAGAATGCTGCTGAGACTCTGGGAGATAGCAGGATTGACCCAGAGAGACCCTCATATCCCTCGTAGTCCATTCTTATCCATCATTCTAGGTTCAGGGGGCCTCCCTGAGAACTCTCCCAGACTACCAACATTAGCACCAGGCTCCCTGCCTCTGCTACCAAGGTCCTGGGCAGCCTGTAATTCCTGGCTTTGTTGTCCCCAGAGGAGAAACTGGATGTAGATGTGCCCAATGGGTGGCTTATGAGGAGATATGAGGACTGGAGGAGAGAAGACCCTCATAGTCCCTCCCTTCTGGTCTCAGGAATATATTCCCCATACCTTGGACCAGGTCCCACCTGGCCCATAGTTGTGAGTATTAGTATTGGCTATTCTTTCCTGAACATGAGCTGTGTGCATCATATTTTAGACACATGATTATCACATTGAGCCCTCACAGAAGAGTTGTTCCCATTTTATGGAAAATGAAACTGAGGCTTAACTTAAGTGACTTATCTAAGGTCACAAAGCTTTCAGCATTCAAATAACTTATCTGTCTGACTCTAACACCCAGCCTTTCACCACTCAATAGCTGTCAGTGTCACCTCCATTTTGTAAGCCAAGCCAGGCCTCCCCAGAGCCTATGGGAGAAACCAGAAGAGAAAAGGTCTGGGAAAAAATGGTAAAGTGATACTAATTGTCAATTCTGAGTAGCAACTGTTAATCTATTACCCTGGGTACTTTTTCTATATTCTAAAACTTCTTCAAAATAAAAATTGTTTTAAAAGAAAAAATGAAGGAAAGAAGAGCAGAAAGCACAAGACTGGGTCAGAGGATGGGGCCAGGCCTGTGCTGGAGTGGGGCCTGTGCAGGGGGCTTACGGCAGCCCTTCTGCACAAGAGCCCCAGTGTTCCCTGGGCCCGGCTGCCATCCAAGAACAACATGGTCGGCACCAGGCAATGTCTACCCCCCTCCCCTAACTCTGCTCCCAGGCAGGTGGGGGGGTGGGGCCTGGCCTCAGGAGTCCCTCTTGGCCCAGCCTTGCAATCCAGGATCCCAGAGCCTGCCAACCCCTGCCTTGGGCCTGGCACTTCATAGGTAGCCCATCAATCCTGGCCAAATGGGCAGAGAGCAACGCCCAGCCCCAGCTCCCATACATTCTCACCTTAGGTGAATCGCCGCTTTCCAGGCCACAGAGAGAGAGAGATGCAGACAGAAAGTGGGCTGATGTATTAGCACCAACCATTCCAGCTCTGTAGACAGTCACCCTGAGCTCTCCCTCCCCTTTTGGCCCAAGAGAGTAGGGTTCACAGCTCACTTCCATTCAAGTTCACTTGCTATGTGACTTTGGACAAGTCATTCTGTCTGCCTGAGTGCCTGCTCTGTCACCAGCAAAAGAGAGCTAAGGCTCCTCCCCCATTTGGCTGGAGGGAAGGATCAAAGGATATAATGGATGGATAATACCTTAGCCTAGCCCAGTGCCTGGCATACAGTGGAAACTCAGTCAGCATGAGGAATTCTTCTCAACATCCTGTTCTGGTGAAACCCATTCTCTTAACTCATTCAATTCCTCCAACACCCCTGAGGTCAAAGGAAGTAGGGTGAACCCATTTTGGGGGATAAAGAAATTGAGGCTGAAACAACTAAAGACAAAATCACAGGATGGCAGGCTCCTGAGCCGCTGTTAGGAGTGTGGAGTGTGTGTGTGTGTGTGTGTGTGTGTCCATGCATGTTTGACCATCTTTGAGAAAGGTTGCAGATGTGACTGGTGAAAGATTGTTAGCAACAGAGCAAGACCGTGAAGGGAAGACAGGCTTGGGTGCCTCTCCCAGACTCCCCCCCGCATGTCTCCTTCTGTGCTCTGTTTACTTATCTATCTTTCCCTATTACTGTGTCAGCAGCTTTAACCCCAGGACTTAGAACAGTATATGCTACATAATGAACCTTCCATACACGCTTGGTGAATGAGTGAATGAATGAGAGACCTTGTGAGAGAGTGTCAAACTCTGCACAGGCTCAGTGTGAGAAGCTGTGAGTGTGGGAGGGCTGGACACACATGTGCCGAGGCAGGGAGTGGGGGCAGGGTTGTTAGGCTGAAGGACTTGGGCATCTCGGGGGACAGGAGGTTGCACAACCTGGACTATGAAAGCCTTATTCTGCTTTTGGCTCAGGTAAACCGGGAAAGTGCTTGGAAGTTGAATGAAAGCTATGTGGGGTCCAGCTCCTGCTGGCAGCTCACCCCACCCCCCCACCAACCACATTCATGGAGGAGCTAGCAGAGGATCGGGGGTGGGGAGCTGAATCCGGGAGGTCTGAGGCCCTCTCTGGGTGGGAGGCTCCCATTTGCTTGGCTTCCCGAGTGCCCAGAACCTCATCTTTCCAGGGTGCTCCACAAGGAAGGACCCTCATGGGGGAATCAGGACAAACAGTTTTTAAAAGCTAACCAACTATTTTCTGGGAACTCTGCTCAAGATTCTGTAATAACTTGAATGGAAAAAGAATTTGAAAAAAAATACATGTACACATATAACCAAATCACTTTGCTATACACCTGAAACTAACACAACATTGTTAATCAACTCTGTTCCAATTTAAAATAAAATATATTTTTAAAAAGATAATCAACTATTTTCTGATTTATCTTTGGGAAGAGACCCTTCTTTTGTTTGAGAGGGAAAAGGGAAAAAGCACTTTGATGGCCTTTTAGGACTTCCCTGGTGGCTCAGATGGTAAAACGTCTGCCTACAATGCAGGAGACCTGAGTTCAATCCCTGGGTCGGGAAGATCCCCTGGAGAAGGAAATGGCAACCCACTCCAGTACTGTTGCCTGGAAAATCCCGTGGACAGAGGAGCCTGGTAGGCTACAGTCTATGAGGTAACAAAAAGTCGGATATGACTGAGCAACCTCACTTTCTTTCACTTAAGTTATGCAAAGGAAAAGCCTCTAGTTCTTTGGGAGTCAGGGGTGGAGAAAGCTGGACTCCTCTGCATAACAAAGGGAAAGGAAGCTACTTCTCAAGGGCAGGGTCTCCACCAGCCTGGAGGCTGACTGGGAGGTGAGACTGAGACTCCACTGCAGGGTTTCCTTTCTCCTGCAGAAATCTTAAGAGGAGCACAGGGCTTGGACTTAAGGTGAAGACTGGATAGAAATCAAGGTCAGCAGACCTATGACACCATATTTTCAAGAGAAGTGCTCCTAGTTGAGGCAGACCTGAGCTGAAAGGGACATGGTGGAGCTATTCAGAGTCCATCTATTGTGTACCAGGCAACTGAGATATAGTGGTATGGCCTATGGGCCGTTCCTGCCTTCTATTTACAGAGTTAGCTGTTATATTTTTTGAACATGTGGTGAGGGAATAACAAGTCCTAAATAATCACAGCTTACATGATAAAGCTAGTGCTATATGTCAGGCAGTATTCTGAAGGCTTGGGTTCAGCAGTAAAGAATTTGCCCATAATGCAAGAGATGCAGGAGACACAGGTTCAATCCCTGAGCCTGGAAGATCCCCTGGAAGAGGGCGTGGTAATCCACTCCAGTATCCCTTTGGACAGGGTAACCTGGCGGGCTGTGTTCACAAAGAGTCAGACTCAACTGAGGAGCAGCAGCACCAGCATTCTGAAGGCTTACACATAATATGTCCACTTATTTTTCCTTCTTATCGAGGTATAGTTGCTATACAATTGTTCTAAGTTATAGGCATACAACAAGATGATTCTCAGTTTTTAAAGGTTGTACTCCATTTATAATTATTGTGAAATATTGACTATACTCTCCCTGTTGTACAATCTATCCTTGTTATACATATTAGTTTATACTTCTTAATCCCCTCTGTTTTGCCCCCTCCCCACTTCCCTCTCCCCACAGGTAACCACTAGTTTGTCCTCTTTATCTGTGAGTCTGTTTCATTTTGTTATATTCACTAGATTGTTTTACCTTGTAGATTCCACATATAAGTAATATCATATATTATTTGTCTTTTTCTCTCTGACTTATTTCACTTAGCTTAATACCCTCCAAGTCCATTCATGTTGTTGCAAATGGCAAAGTTTTATCCTTTTTATGGCTGAGTAGTATTCCATTATATATATATATATATTTACATATATATATATAATATCTTCTTCATTCATTTATCTGTTGATGGATACTTAGGTTGCTTCCATATCTTGGCAACTGTAAATAATGCTGCTATGAACACTGGGGTGCATGTATTTTTCAAATTAATGTTTTCATTTTTTTCCATATATACTCAGGAATGGAATTGCTGGGTCACATGGTGGTTCTTTTTTCTTTTTTTTGAGAAACCACCATACTGTTTTCCACAGGGACCCCATGAATTTATATTCCTACTGTTGTGTTTGAGAAGAACATGTCTACTTTTTGCAACCACTTCTTGAGAATGATACTATCATACCTGGTTTACTGATGAGGAAATGTAGACACAGGGATGGAGTAACTTGATAAGGCCGTGTGTCATGGTGCTAAATTTGAGTTCTGCAGTCTGTGCTCTAAATCACTTCACTACCTGCTTCTTTCCCATGCTCACAGGAGAAAAGACTTGGAAGAAGCTGGCAAGTTCAGAGGGCTCCTCTGGGGATGTGAGCTAAGATGTAAAGAATATGCCTGCCAATAGGAGGCATGGTTTGATCTCTGGATCGGGAAGATAACCTGGAAAAGGAAATGGCAACCCACTCCAGTATTCTTACTTGGGAATTTGCATGGACAGAGGAGCCTGGTGGGCTTCAGTCATGCAGTCGCAGAGTCGCGCATGACTGAGTGACTCTTTTTGCTTTGTTTGTTCAGTTGCTAAATCATGTCCGACTCTTTGGGACTCCATGGACTGCAGCACACCAGGCTTCCCCATCTTTCACCATCTCCCAGAGCTTGCTCAAACTCATGTCCAGAGTCAGTGATGCCATCCAACCATCTCATCCTCTGTTGTCCCCTTCTCCTCCTCCCTTCTATCTTTCCCAGCATCAGGGTCTTTTCCAATGAGTTGGAATCAAGTGGCCAATGTATTGAAGCTTTAGCTTCAGCATCAGTCCTTCCAGTGAATATTCAGGACGGATTTCCTTTAGGATTGACCAGTTTAATCTCTTTGCAGTCCAAGGGACTCTCAAGAGTCTTCTCCAGCACCACAATTTGAAAGCATCAGTTCTTTGACATTCAACCTTCTTTATGGTCAAACTCACATTCATACATGACTACTGGAAAAACTATAGCTTGGCTATACAGACTTTTGTAGACAAACTAATGTCTCTGCTTTTTAATACTTTGTCTAGATTTGTCATAGTTTTTCTTCCAAGGAGGAAGCCTCTTTTAATTTCATGGTTGCAGTCACCATCCGCAATGATTTTAGAGCCCAAGAAAGTAAAGTCTGTCATTGTTTCCATTGTTTCCCCATCTATATGCCATGAAGTGATGGGACCAGATACTGTGATCTTTGTTTTATGAATGTTGAGTTTTTAAGCCAAGTTTGCGACTTAATGACTAAACAACAGCAAATCAGACCTCCTAGAGCAGAAAGATTGTTTCAGGAAGCGGTACCATTTGTGCAAGGTCCAGAGGTAGGGTGGGAGCAGGGAAGAAGTAAGGAAGGCTTCCTCTGGAGGTGTGTCTGTGTGGGGTGGGGGTGGGGGGCAGGTCAGGCCAATAATCTCTACAGAAAGCTATTGAAAAGTTTTAAACAGATGGTTGTGGTTGATTCCCTGGTGGCTCAGACAGAATGAGGGAGACCCTGGTTCGATCCCTGGGACGGGAAGATCCCCTGGAGAAGGAAATGGCAACCCACTCCAGTACTCTTGCCTAGAAAATTCCATGGATTGAGGAGCCTGGTGGGGTGGCAAAGACCAGTCCATGGGGTCGCAAAGACTCAGACACGACTGAGCGACTTCACTTTCACTTTAAAGGTTGCGCAGAGAAGGATGAAGGTTAGGGCAGAGAGTATGATGATTGTACAGAAGACAGAGGAGCCAGGCTAAGCCAAGTTCTGCGGAGGTGGCAGGTCTGAACTGCTGAGTCTTGTTCCTTGAGGTGTAAGAACCAAGGGACGAAGCGATGGTCAAGAACTTGGAAGCCTGGCCCAGGTGGGGCAAAAGGGGCGGACTCTGAAGGAGTGTGCCAGCCAGCATTGGGCCGACCCCTCAGGCTACCAGGCGCAGCTGAGTTCAAGGAGTAGTCTCCAGGTACGCGAGACGTTGTACCACTCACCAACTGTCAGGAGCTGGTCCCGGCCGGGCGGGACCCGAGATGGGCGGGGCGCTGGGCTGTTCCCCCGCCAAGCCGCTGTTAGGACAGAGTTGGTCCAGGATGGGCGGAGCCCGAAGTAGGTGAAACCCGAGGTGGGCGGGGCGCTGGGCTACCCGTGGCCACGCCGCTGTCTCGGGTGCATTCCTGGCTCTGCGGCCGGGGGCTGCGCAACTCCCGAGCAGTCTTCTGTCTTCGCTGGGCGCGGGGGTCGGGGCTGGTGGGAGCTGAGAACGAGGCCGCGGAGGACCCAGGTAAGTCGGGACCTTGTGCCAGGAGCGGGACCACGGAGGTTCGAGGTGAGCCGGGACCCCGTGCAGGCCCGTGCTGCGCTCCCAGCCACCAGGGGGCGAGCAGCAGCGGGGCTCCGAGCTGACCCCTCCCAGCACTAGGGACCTGGGAGTCCGCTCGGCGTGGGGGTGAAGGGGAAGGTAAATCAGTAACCCGTAGCGCACAGGGGCCTTTTGTCCCGCTCCGTCCAAAGAGCACCCTGGCCGCGGAGCTGGTTACTCATTGCCCACCGGGGCGGGGGCGGGCAGACTGTCCCTGCAGCTCCTTTCGAGACCCGCCGACTTGCACTGCTCCCCGGGTGGCCCGATAGGGGCGGAGGAAGGGTGCGCTGGTCCCTCGGCTGCTGGACGGTCTGTTCACCTCGAGTAGAGAGATGAGGAAGCTGAGGCTCCGAGAGGTGCAGTCACTTGCCCAGGCTCTCCCAGGGCTTGAGTGCGGGAGGCCGGAGAACCCAGAACTACCTGATGTCAGTCAGACCCTTCGACCCCAGGTGCAGGGCAGTCTGTCCCGTCAGCCGCGCGGGTGACCCGACTAAGTGAGGTCAGGGTAGCTCCGGAGTGGGAATAGAATCCCTGGGCCTCCCACTCCATTCCCAACCCAGAGAGCTACATCCGTGAAGAGCAGAGCAGGGTGAGGGGGATTTCACAGGGGAGGGCAATGGAAAACGAAGGTGGGCACAGACACGGCACAGATTGTGGCATCTGAGCTGTGGGCTCACATGAGGAAGTGGGCTCACAGAGGTATGGGCAAGAGAGAAGACATGCCCAGTTCTGAAAGCCGATGACTTCTCAGTGCTGAGGAAGCAGACTGTGCGGCCAATGAGAATGACCGGGGCAAGGAGGGAGGCCTTGGATGCTGGATAAACAGTGTGGACTGGATGCTGCTGCACACAGGCAGCCATTATGGGCTTGTAAGCTGGTGGATGTTGAGCCCCGGGGGACATGACAGGCTCATAAATTTCTAAAACTCTGCTGGAGAATCAAGGGAGATGTTTGCAAAGGCCCAAGCTAGAGATGCCCATCACATGCTCTGGGTTCAGGCAGGGAAGGTGAGGTGGGCTGGAGAGGGACTGGACAAGCGATGCCCCAGCTGTGGGGGCAGCCCAGAAAAGAAACCGTTTGAAGGGGCAGATGATTGCTTTGGCCAGGACAAGCTAAGCGCCCCCTGCCTCAGAACTCAGGACAGGGGAGCAGTGGCTGAGGAGGAGTGCAGTGAGATATCTGAGTGAGGTGGATGCAGAGCCATCAGTGACACCTGCTACTCAGCCCCAGGTGATAGCCAGCGGGCCCTTGGGACTATACTAGCCACCCTCTTCCCCCTGCCAGCTGAGGCTCAGGTCTGACGGTTCCTTCTGGTAGATGGAGACATCGTTGATGGTGTTTGGAGGAGAGTACCTAGATGGGGTGGGCATGTACATCACACCAGCTAGGAACAGCACCAGAACGGGAGGTGACTGGCTGAGGGCAGACGCAGGATGACAGTCATGGAGATGGGAAAGGGAAGAAAACACTGCAGCGTTCTCTGCGCCTGGCCCTACATATGTTCTCTTTTATCCTTAAAGCAGTCCTGTAAGGACAGCAGCCCAGAGAGGGACAGTGACTTGCACTTGGTTAAGAGTCAGGATTTGAAGATGGCTCTGTCAGACACTAGAGTCTACCTGCTTTACAAGAGCTTGGGTCACCTCTGATGGAGTTGCAGGGGCACAAAAAACAGAAGTATCCCCAGAATGCAATTCTGGCTCAGAATTTTTCCTGGCCATGGGATGTATGGCCTGGTTAGCAGTGAGCATTCTGCCACTGCAGGGCTCCTTGGGTGGCTCAGACGGTAAAGAATCCACCCGCAGTGTGGAAGACCTGGGTTTGATCCCTGGGTCAGGAAGATCCCCTGGAGAAGGCAATGGTGACCCACTCCAGTATTCTTGCCTGGAGAATCTCCGTGGACTGAGGAGCCTGGTGGGCTACAGTCCATGGGGGTAACAAAAAGTCAAACATGACTGAGCGACTAAGCACACACCCACCCTGCCACTATAGGTCTCTGAAGCTGGTCTTGGAAATGTAAGCAATGCTCTAAGGAGTGGGGGTCAGATCAGATAACATCCAAATGCTGAAGCTTGGCCTTGTATTATATTTCAGTTTGGTTTTTTTGGCTCTTCAGCGATACATTTATTCAGCAAAAAATAAATTATGTGTGCTGAGAGGGAGAAGATGTGTCTCCATTCTCTATTTCCCTCCAAGCAAAGAATTCCAAAACTGCCCTTTCTGTGAACTTGTGCCAAGGAAGGTCTCAGCAGGACCCAAGAAGGGCAGGAAGCCCAGCCCACTTCCAGCCCCCCCGCCCCCGCCAACCTACCATGGGAAAGCCTTGAGCTCTAGTTAACAGCAGAGCTGGTTCTAGTCTGATGCTGCCTGTCGGGCTTGGACAAGTCAGCCAGCCATTTCTTGTCTCAGTTTCCTCATCTGCAGAACAGGAGCAGAGAGGCAGCAAAGGTGTGGGTCTAGTAGGAGTTCTTTGCCTTCTCTGTTTCAGCAAGGCAGTCATAGGAAGCCCAGCCTGGGTCCCTGAGAGCAGCAGGAAGGAGATGCGGCTGCTGTTGGTCCTACTGGGGTTCCTGCTGGGGGCACCTGGGGCTCCAGCTTTGTCCTTTGAGGCCTCTGAGGAAACGGAGCTGGGTATGGCCTCTATGAAGGGAGAGGGTGGCTGGGGTGGGAAGAGTGGGCCTCAGGAGGGGGCTGCTGGCTGAGCAAGGCTGGAGACGATCCTGGCCCAGGCCCTGAGGAGGTGGCAGCAGGGCAGGACTCAGCCATGGAGACTTGGTGTCTGGCTCCCAGCAAGCGTCCACCTATCTGTGTGTCCCCAAGAGAGGACTGGCCTTGCAGGGTGCGGGGCCCCGAGCTGGGCCACAGAGCTGGTGGTGAGCCCCTTGGCTGTGTGCGTGTGCGTATGTGCGCGTGTGTGTTCTGAGCACTGGGTGTGCGTCACTTGGGGGCCCCACCAGCATGTGTGGTGTATGCACTGTGAGTGTGATGTGCCCCAGAGGTGTGGAGTGTGCCCTGTGCGTGGCACGTATAGCATGTGCCTTGTGTGTGTGTGTGTCCCTTAGACAGTGGCATGTCCAGTCCAGCATGTCTGCTATATGTCGTGTGTGTGCTATGCACCAGAGGGGTGGCGTTTGCCCTGCATATAGCGTCTGCAGCATGTGGTTGTGTGTCCATGAAGGGGCAGCAGATGTTTAGCATGTGTCGAGCGTGCTCGTGTCTTGTGTGTGCAGCATGTTCTCTGTAGGCAGGGGGCCTCCAGGGCTCACGGACCTCTGCCCTCGACCCACAGAGCCCTGCCTGGCCCCCAGCCCGGAGCAGCAAGAGCAGGAGTTGACAGTGGCCCTTGGGCAGCCTGTGCGGTTATGCTGTGGGTGGGCTGAGCGCAGTGGCCACTGGTACAAGGAAGGCAGTCGCCTGACACCTGCTGGCCGGGTACGAGGCTGGAGAGGCCGCTTGGAGATTGCCAGCTTCCTACCCGAGGATGCTGGCCAGTACCTCTGCCTGGCACGAGGCTCCTTGCTTCTGCACAATGTCACCTTGGTTGTGGACGGTAAGGGGGGACCGGCAGAGGCTAAGGGGTGCCTGGGGAGAGACTCTCTGTCCTGGGCCTCAAACGCCTCCTTCTGTCCCGTACATAGACTCCATGACCTCCAGCAATGGCGACGAGGACCCCAAGATCCACAGGGACCCCTTGAATGGGCACGTTTACCCCCAGCAAGGTCAGTGTGAGTGCTCAAAGACTCTGCCTTCCTGCTGGCCACTGAGAACAGATCTGTGTGTGAACAGGTCTTCTAGTGGACACTGAATTCTCCCATCTTCTCCTCTTCAGCACCCTACTGGACGCACCCCCAGCGCATGGAGAAGAAACTGCATGCGGTGCCTGCCGGGAACACCGTCAAGTTCCGCTGTCCAGCTGCAGGCAACCCCATGCCCACCATCCGCTGGCTCAAGGATGGACAGGACTTCCACGGGGAGCACCGCATTGGAGGCATTCGGGTGAGTCTCCAGGTTCCCTCGTCGGTGCCCTCAAGTCAAACCCACAGCTCTTTTTCTAATGAGGAAGGCAGCCGAGGGCCCAAAAGGGGCATTAGACTGTGGACATGGACAGCTCTGAGTCAAGTTCCCACTCTGCCACTCCCTGGCAAGTGACTTAACCCGCCGACCTTAGCAACTCCATGTGTACTGTGGGAAGGATCACTGACCAGCAGGTATCAGTGTTTCACGGGCTCATTTTCATGATGAGACCACAACAGGGTCAGTTCCAAGCTGTTGTCTCAGAGAAAGCTGAGACTCAGAAAGGGCAAAAACTGGTTCAAGGTGGCCCAGCTTGGAAGCAGTAGAGCTAAAACTCAAAAGACTCAAACCCACCATTTGGATACTCTTGGGAGCCTTCTCCTTTGTCCCAAAGTCCCTACCCTTCGCATTGGTCTCCCCGGGCTTAGAGAGCTTGAGAAGAGCCCTGTGGGCACGGTTCGGTGGCCTCTCATGGACGCTTGCCTGCTCCCCAGCTGCGCCACCAGCACTGGAGCCTGGTAATGGAAAGCGTGGTGCCCTCTGACCGTGGCACGTACACCTGCCTCGTGGAAAACTCTTTGGGCAGCATCCGCTATAGCTACCTGCTGGACGTGTTGGGTGAGTGGGTGGGCAGGCGGGTGAAGGGGTGTGGGGGTGGGAGTCCTGTCCCTGTCTTCAGGTGGGACCCAGTCTGACAAGCCAGATGGACTTAGTCTTAGGCGACTCACTCAAGCTACTCAAAGTGTCCAGGTGGGGCCGAGGGAAGCACAGAGAGTAACGTGGGCTTGGAGAAGCAGGGCCCAGCTGAGGTGGGGAAATGGGAAAGACGTCCAGGCAGAGGACACAAGCTGAGCCAAGGCCCTAGGCATGAAGAATACAGTGCTTCTATGGAGAGGTATATATATGCCTGGCTTGTGGGATTTAAGCAGAGAGCCAGACCTGGAGGGTTTTTGAGTGCTTGGCTGAGAAGTTCTCCTTGTCCCCAAAGGCAATGAGAAGCCATGGAAGGTTTGAATGGTGTAAGGAGGGGATGAACAAGGTCTGAGCTGAGTATCAGGAAGGCTCCTCCCTTGAGCTGGGGGGTAGGCGGGAGGCAGGTAAGTGCACCGATCAGGACTGACAGCCTGGCCTGGCCTCACCCCCAGAGCGGTCCCCGCACCGGCCCATCCTTCAGGCAGGGCTCCCAGCCAACACCACGGCTGTGGTGGGCAGTGACGTGGAACTGCTCTGCAAGGTGTACAGCGATGCCCAGCCCCACATCCAGTGGCTGAAGCACATCGTCATCAACGGCAGCAGCTTCGGGGCCGACGGCTTCCCCTATGTACAAGTCTTAAAGGTCTAGTCCCTGCTGGCACCTGATTCCACCATCTTCCCACAGGGGTGGGGAGTCCCCATCTCTCTTCCTGGCCACAGCGGGACCCCAGGCCCTGCTGTGACCCCTAAGTGTATCCCCCATCCCCAGACAGCAGACATCAATAGCTCAGAGGTGGAGGTCTTGTACCTTCGGAATGTATCTGCTGAGGATGCAGGCGAGTACACCTGCCTGGCAGGCAACTCCATCGGCCTTTCCTACCAGTCGGCCTGGCTCACGGTCCTGCCAGGTGAGCTCCTGCTGTGGTCCAGCCATGGGCTGTGACCTGCTGGGTAGAGGGAGTCTTCCTTGGTCTGTGAGATATGGATCTGGATGGATTTGGGATTGAGTGCTTGGCTGAGAAGTTCTCCTTGTCCCCAAAGGCAATGAGAAGCCATGGAAGGTTTCAATGGTGTAAGGAGGGGATGAACAAGGTCTGAGATTCTGCATACAATAATCCTGCTATGCATGTCCACATATGACTGTGCGACCCTCTGGACATGGGTGTGCAGTGCTGTGCCGTGCTTAGTCTCTCAGTCGTGTCTGACTCTTCGTGACGCATGGACTGTAGCCCATCAGGCTCCTCTGTCCATGGGATTCTCCAGGCTAGAATACTGGAGTGGGTTGCCATGCCCTCCTCCAGGGACCTTCTCAACCCAAGGATCGAAGCCAGGTCTCCCACATTGCAAGTGGATTCTATATTGTCTAAGCCACCAGGGAAGTCTGTGGGTACGCAGGACGGGGTATCAATGCAGTTTTACTGGTGTGCATCTTTCTTTGTGAGGAGTTACAAGGGCTTCAGTGAGAGGGGGTGGGGCCAGCCATCTGACTGCTGACTGACCAATCAGTTTCTGTCCGTGTGTCCATCTGCGGGCAGAGGAGGATCTCACGTGGACAGCGACGGCACCCGAAGGCAGGTACACGGACATCATCCTGTACTCGTCAGGCTCTCTGGCTTTGATCGTGTTCCTGCTGCTGGTCGGGCTATATCGCAGGCAGATGCTCCTCACCCGACACCACCGACAGCCCGCCACCGTGCAGAAGTTATCTCGCTTCCCTCTGGCCCGACAGGTATCCAGCGTGCTATCCCCCGCCTCCATGTTCCCATAGCAAAGGCTCAGGGCCTGCGTTCCCGCCCCAGCTCAGCTTCAGCAGACCGACCAAGTCTCTCACTTTGCAGTTCTCACTGGAGTCAGGCTCCTCAGCCAAGTCAAGCTTGTCCCTGGTGCGGGGTGTCCGTCTCTCCTCCAGCGGACCCCCCTTGCTCGCTGGCCTTGTGAGTCTCGACCTGCCTCTTGACCCGCTGTGGGAGTTCCCCGGGACAGGTATGCCGTGCTGAGTGAGCGTGGGGATCAGACCCTGTGCAGGAGTGATGCCCAGTGTCTGACGCCTTGTCTCTCTCATCTTCAGGCTGGTGCTAGGAAAGCCCCTGGGCGAGGGGCTGCTTTGGGCAGGTGGTGTGTGCAGAGGCCTTCGGCATGGACCCCACCCGGCCGGGACCAAGCCAGCACCGTGGCCGTCAAGATGCTTAAGGGTAAGTGTGGCGGCTTGTGGGAGACCCTATGACCTTGGGAGTAACAGATAGGGCTCAGGGTGCTAGTGGGTGAGGACCAGGAAAGGCTGTCATTCCCCCACTCCTTGGGCCCAGTGCCCAAATGTGCCACCGACCCTGGCAAGTCATTTCTGAGCTTCGATTTCCTCACAGGTCACATGGGATAAATAACAGTCCCTGTCTCCCAGCCTGAGGTTGGTGGAAAATGACACCTAAAATCTTCACTACTGGGATGATGGTGACCACAAGAGTTTAGGGTGATGGGTCTGCTACCCTGTGTCAGCTTTGACCTCAAATAACCTTATTAGCCTTGAAGGCCTCCACATCAACTCCATGATCCCCCCACAGATTGCACCCTCGGTCTCCCCCAGGTCCTTCCCAGATCTCCCGCTGTGTCCACCACTCTTTCAGAGAACAGCCCAAGCAGCAGGCCCAGGAAGCTCAGGACATCCGGGCGGGACCCATCATCGAGGCCTCTCGCTGCAATTCCCCAGCCCCTTCTACAAAAGCGGCCAAAATCGCTGTTCCACTCCCGCCAGCCCCTCCTTTCTGCACAGCTGGGGCCACCTGGCACTTTCTGGGAGGCAAGGATTGAGAAATGTGCATTGTGAGGTCTGGCGGGGAGGGTATGTCATTGGCCCAGGGCCACAGGTCAGCCCCCAGGGGCTCAGCCCCTGGTCCTTAGCCTTCTTAAGAGAAACTAGAGCAGCTTCTTCCTGGCCTCCCCTGGCTGCGCCCTACCAGCAGCTCCCTGAACTCCCAGGCCAGATGGACGCTAGGCCCTGGTCAGACAGACCTCAGGGCGCCAACCCACTTCCCGTCCCCAGGAGCTCCCACCCCATTCGGGGACTAATGCCAAGTCCTCCAGATGGAGCTTCCTTCCTGTTCAGAGCTCTTTCCCCTCCCTCCTTTTTCCTGGTTGCACTCACGGGCAGGCCTAGCACTCTTAGATCCTGATCTTGTCGCATCCTTGCAACTGTTATAAGAGTAGGGCATAATCCATCGTCCCATTTCATCCAAGATGATCCTGAGGTTCAGAGAAGTTAAGAGACTGTTTCAAGGCCACACAGCCTAGCAGGGATTCAGGCCCAGACCTTTCAGGCACGGAATTTAGGGCTCCATGTCCCGTCCCCAACCCAAAGCCTCCCTTGTGTAATCACCGTGGCTATCATCCTCGCAGACAACGCCTCCGACAAGGACTTGGCCGACCTAGTCTCTGAGATGGAGGTGATGAAGCTGATTGGCCGACACAAGAACATTATCAACCTGCTGGGTGTCTGCACCCAGGAAGGTGGGAGCGGGGGCGGGGTGAAGGGGGCGGGGATGGTGGGGGCATGGAGCCACAGCCTTGTCAGCTTCCCTGTTGCCCCTCTCCTCTGCAGGGCCCTTGTACGTGATTGTGGAGTGTGCTGCCAAGGGCAACCTGCGGGAGTTCCTGCGGGCCCGCCGCCCCCAGGCCCTGACCTCAGCCCTGACGGGCCTCGGAGCAGCGAGGGGCCGCTCTCCTTCCCTGCCCTGGTCTCCTGCGCCTACCAGGTGGCCCGGGGCATGCAGTACCTGGAGTCCCGGAAGGTAACGACCCATCCCCGCACTTTCAGGCCTTGTGTTAAATGCCACCAACTTCTCCCTCTCTCCTCTTTTTCCTTACTGTAAGTGTCCTTGAGTCCTTCTGTACTGCCTCATCTATACGCAGTTAACACTGCATCTTCCCATTCCTTCCTCTCCCACAGGCAGGAAGAGGTGGTGCGAGAGACAAGGTGTGGGCCCTGAAGTTAGTTGGCTTATGTTTCCCCTCTCTCAACTTCCCCATCCGTAAAATGGGTGGATGATTCCCACTAGTCGGGTTGCTGTGAGGTCCTCTGTACCCATTTCCCAGCCATGTGTCCTCAATCTAAGACCTCTGCCCGCCCCCGCCCAGTGCATCCACCGGGACCTGGCTGCCCGCAATGTGCTGGTGACCGAGGACAACGTGATGAAGATTGCAGACTTCGGGCTGGCCCGTGGCATCCACCACATTGATTACTACAAGAAAACCAGCAATGTAAGGAAGGCGGGCGCAGCTGACTGGGGCCAGGCGCTGGGACCCGTGGCCCCTGGCAGCAGTGCGCCTTCTTCCCTCCAGGGCCGCCTGCCTGTCAAGTGGATGGCACCAGAGGCCTTGTTTGACAGAGTCTACACACACCAGAGTGATGTGTGAGTCCTGGAAGCTGGGGCCTGGAATATATCTGCAGGCAACCTTTGTCCTTCTAAAGCCCTTGCCCTGGGTCTGAGTGGGACCAGACTCTAAAAGAAGCCCTTATTCCCACCCCCATGGTGGATCATAGTTGTGGGGTCCCCTGTCCTAGCCGCAGGGTTAGGGAGTGAAGCTGTACCCTGCTGAGCCTGGGTTCTGCCTCCATCCAGGTGGTCGTTTGGAATCCTGCTGTGGGAGATCTTCACCCTCGGGGGCTCCCCATACCCTGGCATCCCCGTGGAGGAGCTGTTCTCACTGCTACGAGAGGGGCATCGGATGGACCGGCCCCCACACTGCCCCCAGAGCTGTGAGGCCTCACCCCACTCTCCCTCACTTTCCAGTCCTCATTCTCTGTCCTAACCCTGACCTCACAGTCCAGTCATACAGAGTGGTCAGCTCTCACTCATGGTCACCCCTTCCTCAGCCCGGCAGGGAAGGCCTGGCAGGGTACTCTTTCGCTGAATGGCCTCACCTCACATCAAACCCTCCTGCCCCTTCGCCACACCCCCTCACCCAGGCCCTAGGCTCCTTCTGACCCTCCCCCACCCCCTCCCCCAGGTACGGGCTGATGCGTGAGTGCTGGCATGCAGCACCCTCTCAGAGGCCCACTTTCAAGCAACTGGTGGAGGCGCTGGACAAGGTCCTGCTGGCCGTCTCTGAGGAGGTACTGCGCCCCTATGGTCCCAAGACCGCCCCCTGCCTCCATGCCCACTGCCCTCTGGGCTTCATCCCACCTGACCACCAGGGCTGACCAACACTGTTCCCCACAGTACCTCGACCTCCGCCTAACCTTTGGACCCTACTCCCCTGCCGGCGGGGACGCCAGCAGCACCTGCTCCTCTAGCGACTCTGTCTTCAGCCACGACCCCCTACCACTGAGACCCAGCTCCTTCTCCTTCCCTGGGGGGCAGACGTGAGCAAGGGCACAGGCTGTATGGGCGGGGTCAGCTGCCAGCCTTGGGCCTCCTGGCTCAACTGCAACCAGGTGGCGCTCAACCTTGGCAGCCCCAGGCCCTGACCTAAGGGTACTATCCCAGATCTCTGGTTCTGTTTGGGGGAGGTCTGTCCTTGGTCCTGGGGTCCCTAGTCTTGAGACTTCCTTCTCTGGCCTCTGGGTCTCAAGCCAGAGTTCAACCCCAGTCTCAAGGCCCTGTTGTTTGGAGTCATGGCCCCAGTGTTCTAATGGCTTGTTAAGGTTCTGCCTGGACTTCTGGTCCTTGGCACTCAGTCCTTGTTCCGGGGCTTTGGTTGGACCTGCCTCAGGGCTGTCTTTATACCTCCCTGCTTTCCCATACCAAGAGAGGTCTTAGACCTCTGAACCCCACTTCCCCAGGCCTCCCCTGCCTCCCTCTGCTGCTTGTCCCAGCATCTTGATGGAAGGAGCGCTTGTGCCCACCCCATCCCCACACCACCCCGTGCTGGCTGAGAGGCTGGGAGCCTGCCAAAACACAGAAGCAAATGACCTTTTATAAATTATTTTTTTGAAATAAACTTCTGTGTGCCTGCCTGGTGTCTTCCCCACAGTGGATGGAGGGGGAACAGGGTGGAGAGATCCCTGAGCTGGGAGTTTTGCTGGGGATGACACAGACGGAGGGCTCTCACGCCAGCTGCCTCAGGGTGGACCCAGGAGCCTTTGTGCCCCTCTGTCTTGGTTTGTCTGTCTCAGCAGCCTCATCGGATATATGATAGTGTGAACGAGTGCTAACTGGCAGGTGAGTCCACACGGCACCATCCACTTGGCGGGACTCCTGTACCCTCTGCACATGTGTTATGTGCATACATGCCCTGGGACTGTCCCCAAGGGAGCTGGCAGCACCCGCCCCCATCTGCTCAGCATTAACCAAGCTGACCGTTAACACAGCATGAAAGACTGAAACTCAGCTTCGAGGCTGCTGCCCGCTCCCACGCTCTGCCGCTCAGGGTGGGGGCTCTGCCCACCCCGCCCCACCCTGGCCAGTCTCCCAGGCAGCAGCTGGTTGCCGCCTGGCTGGGCTGCAGCTGTCTCTGCCTGCCTGGTCCTCCCCTGGGGAGGCCGTCATGGCCCTGTTCTCAAACACCCTCTGGGGGAGGGTGGAGGGATCAGCTTCTCAGGGCTCTAAGCCTGGAACTTCTCCGGCTCCATCTCAGCAGTCACTGCTGCTCTTCAGCGCCCCAGTCCACAGAAGAGGTATCTGACCCAGTGCCAGGCACTCTCTCTGGCCCTGCTCGGCCCTGCTGAAACATGAGCTCCCATCCAGAACAGACTTTTGGTGGAAGCTCCTGGATTGCCCCCAGAACCTCTAGGGGATGGTGGCTGAAAGTATAAACAGGGTCAGAAGGGGCTAGGAATACAGATTTGGGACTAGGACCATCCTGGAAGATGGAGCAGCAGCCACACTTCTCTTCCCATTCCAGGTTTCCTCTTTGTCTCCTCTTCCTACTCCTCTTTGCCTCACTGCATCCCATCATCCCCCACAAAACTGTACCTCCTCCAGGAGCCCCCATCTCAGAGAAGGCACCAGAGAAAAACCCAGGGAGTCTTCCCTGACCGCCTCTTTTCCCTCAGGAGTCCTGTTCCCCAGTGGAATGAGAGAACACTGGACTTGGAGCTAGGAAGTTCAGAGCTGTCACCTCCACTGTCCCATGGCCACTGTTCTCACTTGATCATAACTCTTCACCTATATGAGTGGTGTACCCCTGCTTGCTTACCTCCAGGGGTTAGGGTTTAGGATGAAATGAGTCTCAGATGAGCACATGCTTGGGGAAGGACACCCTGCAGAGTTCACGTGGGTGTTTCCCTAAGAATTGGTGAACTTGGCCTGTGCCGCATCCCTGAGTCTCAGGGCTGTCTCAAAGGGTCTCCTTCCTGCCCAAGTTCTCTTCCATCCCCTCCCTTCCTATTCCCTTGCAGGTGGCTCCACAGACAGCTTCCAAAAGCAGCTCTTGGCTTACGTTCCTCCTGCACTCAAGAACCCCCCTCTGGCTCCCAGGAGTCCTCCAAACTTTCTGACTGAGCCTTATCTCCCACTGAAATCACTGGCTAGTGACTGTCCTTTATTAACCTAATCAAACACAAATCCTTCAAAGCCCACCCAGGGAAGAAAAGGGCTGGGAGGCTAGAGCAGTGCGTAAGGAAAGGGGAGTGGCAAATGAGAACCCCCATTTTCCACTTTGCCACCGTGAGCCCACTGCTGTGCTAGGCCCAGCACGGTGGAGGGAGAGGCCCACCACTGTCCCTCATCGCAGCCTTGCCAGATATTGAGACCCTACGGACTGCAACCTGCCAAGCTCCTCTGGCTACAGGATTCTCCAGGCAAGAAAACTGGAGTGAGTTACAGTGTCCTTCTCCAGGGGATCTTCCCAACCCAGGGATCGAAGCCAAGTCTCTTATGTCTCCTGCATTGGCAGACAGGTTTTTTTTTGTTTTTTTTTTTTTACCACTAGCACCACCTAGGAGGCCCAGATAAAGATTGGTTTTCCCAATTTAATGGTAGAGAAACTGAGGATATGATGGACGCCAGGGTCACAAGGATTAGGGTCTAAGGAAGGAGTTTTCCCCCACACCAGGTTCCCAGCAGGTCCTGTGTACATGGGAGACTCATCAGAGTGATGGGGGCAGCTGCTGCCTGGTAGGTCCTGGGGTCCCCGAGGGGTTCAGCTGCCTCTCCCTGTGCCCCCCTCCCTGCTAGCCTCTCTGGCAGGCACGTGCTTACTGGGCCTTTCCACATTCCTCACGTCCCATGTCAGAATGAGACAGATGCTACTAATTCCCCCGTGCAAGCTTTGCTGCTCCATCCCCCCTCCCCCAAACTCGCTCTGGGCATCTTGGCAGCATCTGGAGCTGACACCCTTGGTCTGCCTGGGTTCCAAGCAGCTTCTGAGCTAGTGCCCACCCGGCCACCCCAACCCAACCACAAGAGCCTGTCAGAAAAGCACTGGGTCACCTCTGGACTCTGCCACTTGCTGGCTGCTTGGGTCAGCCAAAGGTTCTGGTAGGAGCAACAGACAGATGGCCACTCAGATCTCAGGAAACCAGAGCCAAGAGGCAGGAGGCTTCTGGGAAGGAATCATTGCCTGGGAGGGAGGGGTAAGCTGTCCCTGGTAAAGGGGTTGGGAGGGTGTTGAGCTATGACTGAAGTTACCCTCTCTGAGCCTGAAACACAGGAATGACAATATGCCTTGGAGAGTGGTAGGAAACGCTTGGTCAAAAATGGCTGTTGCTACATGGATTAGGAGGGAACGGCCCCCAGGTCTGGGTTGCCATGATCTCATGCCTTCCTTATGACATCCCTTCCCTGGAAGGCATGCTTGTCCCCATTGCCCAGGTGAGGACACTGAGGCTCAGAACGAGGGAGTGACTGGCCCCAAGTTGTTAGTCACTCAGTCATGTCCGACTCTTGTGCAACCCATGGACTACAGCCCGCCTGGCTCTATCCATGGAATTCTCCAGGCAAGAATACTGGAGTGGGTTGCCATTTCCTCCTTCTCCCAAGATCACATGGGGGCAGTGAGAGAACCAGTGCTCGGGAACAGGTACCTTTCCCACTGCAGGGATCGTTCCCAAAGCCCTGGTGACCCAGTCATTCCGAGGGCAGGAGAGGCTCTGGATTTCCACAAAGCAGAAATGGAACGTCCAAACATGCAAATGGATGGTCATTCATGACACCTAAGCACAGAGGTGCTAGGCCCAGCACTTTGAGCTCCAGCCCTGTGACCTTCATCTCTGCCACCTCTGGGCCTCACATGGGCTATTGCTTCTTCTCCCCCACTTAACTGGCCAAGCCCCTCATGCACTTTAGATCTCACTTAAACCTCATTTTGGGGGCAGCCTCCCCAAGGCCTCCTTCAAGTTACACCGCACTTCCTGCTCTCATTGCTATAGAGCAGGATGCTCATAAGAATCTCCTTTCCCCAAAGTGTGATCCCGGGAAGCAAGCAGTGCTGCGGTAGATTTTAGCATATATCAGAATTACCTGAAAAGTTTAGATTGCTGGGCCCTACCCCAGAATTTTGTATCTAGTAGGTCTGAGTATTCTTGCCTGGAGAATTCCCATGGACAGAGGAGCCTGGCAGGCTTCAGTCCACGGGGTCACAAAAAGTGAGACCTGACCAAGCGACTAAGCACACACACACAGAGGTTTGAGGTAAAGCCTGGAAATCTGCGTTTCTAACAAGTTCCCAGGGGATGCTGCTCGTCTGAGGCCACACTTTGAGAACCACATTTCAAAGAGGCATTCTGTGTTCATGGTTTAAATAACTGAAACAAAAACTTGAATGGCACAAAAGGGTTTCCATGAAAAACTACCCCCTTGTCCCCACCCTCTTTGTTCCCACGAAAAACTGCCCCCATTTTCTAAGCCTTCTTGCATTGCTCCCCCCATGTTCATGTAGCCCTTGATCCAGGGTAGCAGTTACTGTCCTTGCCCCCAACTCCCATCCAGGGCAGCACCAGGCAGAACGGAGGGACAGGTGGAGGAGACTCACACCCTGGAACATACACTCAGGTGTGTACCACCACCGTCTGCCCCTTCCCACACTCTAGGACCCTAACTGGGAACCCCCCTCATCCCTCCACCTGCTGTTGGATTTAGCCTAATCCCAGAGTATGTGTGTGAGGCAGCTGCAGTTCTCTGCAGGGAGAGGGCCCCCTCCAGAGGAAATCTCCTTTTATTCTCTTGCTACCGAAATCTGACCTTCATCAGCACCTGGGCCCCTAGGCTGGGGCCTGTCCCCAAGAAGTGGCTGAGGAGATGGCGTGAAATCGCCAACAGCTGAATTCACCCAGCATTTTCCTGCATCCTCTCCTACTCAGTTGCCACTCACATTCCACAGCGCCAGTCCCTTCTGGGCTCTGGTGCCAGCCTCTAGTTCTTGTGCTGCTGCTTGGGGCCCAGCCTGACCTGGCCCTACCGATCGCACCCACTGGCCCTGTGGCCTATGGCTGTGGGCGCCTCCCAATTCTGAACCTCCAGACCACTCTTGTTCCCTTCAGGGCATGGTTCGGCGTTCACCTCCTCCAAGCAGCCCACACTGATCTCACAGCAGAGCCTAGGCATTCCACCTCTATGCACAACTGGAATGACCCATTTATGTCCCTCTTTGTCTCACTCAGAACAGGATCCTCATGGGCTCCCTCTCGAAGTGCAGAGCAGGCCCACAAAGGTTTGTGAAATGACCGAATGACCTGGTAAGGACGATGATGCGGCTCCTGGTCAGGGAGGTATAGGCCCTTTCCTTTCACAGCGAAGGACCCTAGGAAACCAGGTTCCAGGAGAGGAGGGTTGGCTCGGAAGACTTAGACAGCCAGACCCATATTGGACAGCACAGCTCTACAACCTTGCCAACAGGCTAGCCCTCAGATTCTGGGGGAATGAGGTTATTATCATTGCTGGGGGACTTACTGCATTGCTGGGGGACTTACTTGTGTGGCTTCACCCACACAACTGGGCTTCTGCTGAGATGACTGTGGCCCCTTCCAAGTCACTGCTAATTACAGACATGGACTATAGCCTGCCAGGCTCTTCTGTCCGTGGAACTCTCCAGGCAACAATACTGGAGTGGGTAGTCACTTCCTTCTCCAGGGGATCTTCCTGAGCTTGAACCTGGGTCTCCTGCTTTGCAGGCAGATTCTTTACCATCTGAGCTACCAGGGAAACTCTGAAGCAGACAGGCTAGAGATAAATGATGGATGGCATAGGATTCTCTAAAGCAGCACTGGCAGGAGGACCTCTTGCAATGATGGAAATTATCCTTTTGTCCAATACAGTAGCCACTGGCCATACATGGCTACTGAGCACTTGGAACGTGGCTCATGTGACCAACGGATTGATTATTTTAGTTCATTTAAATACAAGTTTAAAGAGCTGTGCATTGACAAGACAGCTTCAGAGCCTTCACAAAGGGGCTCTTAAGTGTTCTGATGGGGAATTCGTTCCACCTGACAACGCTGAGGGGAAAATTTGAAATGGAGTGATGTACCCCTGTCCCTGTGAAGTACTTACTGCAGTTGTGGGGATGCAATCACTTGTGAAGGGTGGGCAGGCAGTCACTATGGCTGCTTCCGAGGAGAGTAACTCAGTGGATGGGGCCACGGAGGGAGGGGACCTTTGTTTCTTCTGATTTTTAAACTTGATACGTGCATTGTTATTTACCAAAATTGAAATTTTTAAAAATATACATAAGGGCAGCAGATGTATCAATACTATTCTTATATTTACTGTGTTTACTTAATATTGTGTAATAAAATTTTGCATATTAAAAAAAAAAAAGAAAAGAGGGAATTCCATAGCTGTCCAGTGGGCAGGACCCTGCACTTTCACTGCCATGGTTCAGTTCAGTTCAGTTCAGTCACTCAGTCGTGTCCAACTCTTTGTGATCCCATGGACTGCAGTGCACCAGACTTCTCTGTCCATCACCAACTCCCGGAGCTTGCTCAAATTCATGTCCATCGAGTCGGTGATGCCATCCAACCATCTTGTCCTTTGTTCTCCCCTTCTCCTCCTGCCTTTAGTCTCTCCCAGCATCAGGGTCTTTTCAAATGAGTCAGTTCTTCACATCAGGTGGCCAAAGTATTGGAGCTTCAGCTTCAGCATCAGTCCTTCCATGTTCAAGCCCCAGTTGGGGAACTAACACCCTGCAAGTCATGCAGCATGGCCACAAATAATAATAATAATTCATTAAAAGAAAAGAAAAATACTAGAGACAAAAAGTATCCCCTCTGAGTACACATCAGCTTCCACAGCGGCCGGGCACAAAGCTCAGGCTGTTCCAGGAGCCAGCTGCAAAGCTTCCTGGGGCCAGCGCCCTCCTATATAGCCCCTCTGACCTCCTGTCGCTTCACATGCCAGCCCAGGATGAACCCAGTCCCATCAGACAAAGCCTGAACTGACCCCTGCCCACTCCCCAAACTCCCTGCACACCCCTTCCTCATCAAGTCTCTAGACCCAGTCACGTTCTTTCTGTTTCTCTGCCACCCCAAGTTCATGAGAACTTCAGGGCTTTTGACTTGCAGGTCTCTGCAGGGAATACTAGTCCCCCGATGCTTCTGGGTTGGCTGTTAGAACAAAGGTCGTCTCCTAACAGTGGCCTCTCCTGACCACTCTGGCCAAAGTCCCCCTCTGTTATTCCATATTTTAGCCCCTTGTTTGTTTTATCATTATCTTATTTGCTCACTCTTTACTGACTGCCACCTCCCTAGGAGGCAAGCTCTGAGAAGCCAAGGGACCATTCTGTTCACAGTTGTACTTGTCAACAGCGGGATCTGGGGGCCTTGTGGATAAATGCTCCCGAGATATTCACGGAATGAATATGTGTTGAATGAATTTCCCAGACTCAACTTCAAATTCCAGATTGTCAAGCCGGGAGCTAAGACAGTCTCCTCAGAATACACACATAGCCTCCTGAGGGGCTCACAATGATGAGCCCCATAGTGTCCACCAAGGGATGGTCAACCCTCCTCCCCTCTCTGAGTGGGGCTGAGAACCCCAAGAAGGCTCAGGACCATCACTACCCTTACCACACCTAGGCTCTGGGTGTCTGCCTGTAAGCCAGTCAGCCTGTGTCAGGACAGCATGAAGCATCCAAGGGGGTCCTGCAAATCCACAAGGAAAAGACCCTTCAAAACACTACAGGGACTTCCCTGCCAGTCCAGTGGTTAAGACTCCACACTTTGACTGCAGGGGGCACAGGTTCAATCCCGGGTTGGAGAATCAAGATTCTGCATGCTGCAAAGTGCAGCCCCAAATTAACAACAACAGCAAAAGAACCACTAAAGAGAGAGTATGATGAGGTGATTAAATAAGGAAACCAGAGGTCAGCAAGCTTATGAAGAGACCCTGAAACTCAAGAATAATGCAAGAGATGCTCTCAAGAGATGTCGCTTATCACACTGCCAAAAGTTAGTGAGCTGGAGAATGCTAGGTGTCATCAGGGACAAGGAGTGGGAGGGTGAGGGTACCCCCTGGACTGAGGGTGCAGCTATCCCAGAGAGCTGCCTGGGAGCTTTCAACTAATTATATAAATGCGTGCCCTATGATCTAGCAATTTGGCCTGAATGTATACCACCCCCTCTTCCCAAACCCTCACACATAGGGGCCCACATGGGGAAGCTTGGAGGGAGGGGTTGGAGGCAGTTGGGAGTCCATCCTGGGAGGTGGATGGACTACATGTACAGGGGACCCAGTGGAAGCACAGCCATGTGGAAGGACCTCAGAAGCCTAGTGCTGATTAGAAAGGGTAAGAAATGAAACAGGCTCTAAAGCATAAAGCCATTTGCACAAAAGAAATGATGATGACACGGGGAACACACATGTTATAAGTACACACACAAAACCATTAGCACTGATGCCCGAGGCACAGGCTGATAAGAGGAGAATGAGGCTCTAAGGGAACTGAAAACCAAACAAAGGAATAAAGCCCAGCAGCTGTGTGCACCCCGGGCAGGCTCCAGTGATGCTTTACGGGGAGGTGACGTGGGGGCCCAAGCTGAAGAAAAATCAGACAGACAAGGACAGGAAGGCACAGTAAATCAACAAATGTTTACTGAGCACCTACTGTATACCAGGTGCCACTCTAGTTGGTGGTTATACCCTACCCTAAAGAGCTAGAAATCTAGAGGCGAGGACAGTCATTAAATAAACACCCAGGGAAACACTGACTATATTTAACACAGACTCTGAAGGTCAGTTGACTGCAGCTGTGAGTTTCTACACTGGGGACCAATCCTGATCCGACGCAGGGAAGAGCTCCATGAGGAAGTGATATTTGGTAGAAGGAGGACAGGGCTTGGCCTTGTGATGAGTGGGAGGAAAAGCATTCCAGGCAGAGGGAACAGTTTCACAGTAGTCTGGAGGCAGGCAGGAGTGGGGAGAATCTGAGATGCTCCAGTAGAGAGGCCACATACAGAGTGAGGGAGAAGGTGGTCCCAGGTGGGGCCATACCATAGAGGTTTTGCAGGCGTCGGATTTCATTCCCAGAGGAATGAAGAGATCAGAGAGTGCGGGGCTGCTAATACAGAGGTGGAGAGATGGGTGAGGGGCCACTACAGTGTCTGAGTAGAGCTGGAAACTGGGACAGCACCTCCAAAGCACACATGGAGTCTCCCAGGGTGATGTAAGTAATGAACGTTAATGCATCTAAAGAGGGACCATCCAGTTACCCTCCCATCTTCTCACCAGGGACCAACACCGTCCTTCATAGCCGCATTGCAGGCTCCTACGGTAGCCAGGCTGGAGAAGGAAATGGCAGCCCACTCCAGTGTTCTTGCCTGGAGAATCCCAGGGAAGGGGAAGAAGAGGGGGCTGCCGTCTATGGGGCCACACAGAGTCGGACATGACTGAAGCGACTTAGCAGCAGCAGCAGCAGCAGCAGCATGGTAGCCAGGCGATGGACAGAAGTGGAAATCAAAGGATGTCTTTAGAATGCGAGGGGCTTGTTAATGCAGGCCAGAAGGAAACAAAGGTGGTTCTTGGCAATGGCTAAGAACTGGGTGAACATGTGGGGTTCTTGTGACTGTTTCAGGGGCCTGAGGAGGGGCTGCATGGATGAGGGCGGGGAACACAATGGTGAATGAAAATCCAGGGACTTCCCTGGTGGTCCAGTGACTAAGACTCCATGCTTCCAATGCAGGGGGCCGGGTTCAGTCCCTGGTCAGGGAACTACATCCCACATGCCACAACTAAGATCGAAGATCCTGCATGCTGCAACTAAGAACCAGCACAGTCAAATAAATATTTTTTTAAAAAGATTTGAGTCAGACTGACATACTGCGCTCGACCCTGAAAAAAATCAAAAGGGAGCCAGTACAGCCCATCTCCCCTTGCCCTGTGCCTGGCATTCCACCACCCCTTGGGTCCATGGCCTCCTTTCCTCTCCTCACTCCTTTCCTCTCCGGGTTTTGTCCTATAATTACACCCTGGGAGGGGCCTCCAGCTCAGGGAGCAGGGTAGAGGGGATACGCTGGGGTGATGGTGCCACCTCCTGGAGGCCACAAGTAGTGTAGCATCCTGCTTCAGCCTCACGTTGGGTGGGGATGGGGCCTTGGGCTATATCCATAGACTGGCTTTCATGTTGGTGATGATCAGGTCATTCTTGGAGGACTGTTCAGGCCTGGGTACTCCATTTGTCAGTGAGGTGCTGACATGCCCTCTCCACCCTACCCAAGGGAACCACTGTAGCTGCCCCTGATAAAAACCCTCCCACTGCCCTCGGGACTGGGGCCAAGCTGTTTGGCATAGCAACTATGGATTTGGCCCTGGCCTTAGTCTCCATCCCTACCTGTCCCCCACCCCACCCTGCCACACATGTGCACCTCCATCCCTTTGCACAGGTTGTTCTCTCTTCCTGGAACCAGCTTTCTCTTCCCCTTCAATCAGTTTTTCCAAACACTCTTGCAGGTTCCAAATTCTCCATTCCAGGGCTTCCCTAGTGGCTCAGTGGTAAAGAATCCCCCTGCCAACGCAGGAGATACGAGTTCAATGCCTCATCCGGGAGGATCCCACATGCCTTGGAGCAACTAAGCCCCCTGTGTGCCACAACTACTGAGCCTGTGCTCTAGAGCCCAGGAGCCACAACTACTGAAGCCCACACACCCCAGAGCCCGTGCTCCACAATGAGAGAAGCCACTGCAATGAGAAGCCCGCACACGGAAACTAGAAACTAAGCCCTCGTTTGTGGCAACTAGAGAAAAGCCCCCACAGAAATGAAGCCCCAGCACAGCCAAAAATAAATAGAACAATAATTTTTTTTAATTTTCAAGAAGCTTCATAGTTTTAAAATCCAAAAAAATTCTCCACTCCCTTCCCCACCCCCAGTCCTTCCAGCACCTCCATATTAATTAGGCGAAGAGAGGAGGAAGTCCATGGGAACAGCATGTGCAAAGGTCAAAGGTGGCTTCAAGAAGCTGGGAAGAGCCAGAGACCAGAGAATGTGACAGAGCTGACAGGGCTACAACAACTGATCCATAGAGTCACAGGCTGAGACCCCAGCGTGCAGTGAAAGACAAGCTTTTCAGTAGCAAAGGACATGATCAGAGGTGTGTTTGGAAAGGCCAACACAAGGCCACCAAGTAGGAAAGGCACTGGAGAAGCTAGAGTGGGTGTGGGCAGAACAGGTCCCCGGGTTGTGACTGCAGCTTCCTTGACAGGACCTTGACTTACCTCAGTGTTTTCCATACCAGCTCTGACTGCCAACTGTGATACCCTCCCCACTTCTCAGCCCTGGTGTCATGTCCCCAGACACTACTTGCCCCATGGAGTCAGCACCTGTGCCTTGTGGGAGCTGCCATCTCATTTTAGAGGAAGACAGGCCGCTTGGGCTCAGAGTTGGGAAGTCAGTAGTGAGCAACAGAGATAGAATTTGAACTGAGGTCTGCCTGCCTCCTCCACCACACTGGGTGTCAGAGAAGTTGTAAGCAGGCTTCTGTCCCCTGATGGCAATGCGACTTTGGGTGGGTCACTTGACCTTTCTCTGCCTCAGTATCCTCGTCTACAAAATAGGGGCAATGGTAGCAACCTCCCCTGCAGGATTTGTGAAGTGTATATGCACTAAATCCCCATAAGGAGCCCAACACAGCACCAGACACATAGTAGGTGATCAATAAATGGTTGCTGTTCACGTGAACACTATCCCAGGAACTTAACATGTTCATTGGGAAAATGTACTTTGGCATTGTGAATTAGGAGGAGGACAAAGTGAGCTCAGGAGGGATGGGAAGGAAGGAGAAAACAGCGAGCATCTCGAGGCAGGTCTGGAGCTAGGTGGCCCTAGGATTCAAGCACACGGCAGGTGTCAAGGATACTAGCCCTGAAAAGGTTTGAATGACACAGTGAGGAACCACTGAAAGTTCTATAGCCAGAGAAGGCACATCCAGAACCCTGCACCTAGGGGTGGGATGATTTCTCCTCCATAGGTGACAGCACTGACACTGGAGGCCAGAGGGAACCCAGACAGCAGAGCAAGGGAGCAAGGGCTGCAAGGAGCCAAGTTCTCAGGCTTCAGCAAACCCAAGTCCAGGGCTTCCCTGGTGGTTCAGTGGTTAGGAATCCACCTTGTAATGCAGGGGACACCAGTTCAAACCCTGGACTTGGAAGATCCCACATGCTGCAAGGCAACCAAGCCCCTGTGCCTCAACTGGTGAGCTCATGCACCCTGGAGTCCATGCCCTGCAAGAGAAGAAACCACCACAGTGAGAAGTTCATGCACCGTGAATAGAGAGCATCCCCCACTCACTGCAACTAGAGAAAGCCAAGGTACAGCCATGAAGACCCAGTATAGCTAAATAAGTAAATAAATATTTTAAAAGAAAAGAAAACCCAAGTCTAGGTAGCCCTTTTCAGGCCAAAGAACCTCCCTTATGTAATTTTCCATCTTGTCACACGGTGGCGATAGTGTGCCACCAGGAAAATCCTCTTTACCTGTCTTTCAGCCAAAACAATAGCCAAGTACCAAGACTTGTCAGCTTCCTCAAAGGCTCTAGGGAGAATCCTTACAAATCTCTATAATGTAGAGTCTCTTTATATCTCTAACTTACAGGTGGAAACGTGGGCTCACAGAAGTCCAGGAGGACCCATAAGATAATCCAACCAGGATTTGAACCTTGGTCTGTCTGTCTCCCAGTCTGCCTGCAACAGCTTCCTGTCCTGGGATAACAGCTCCTGGCTGTCTCTTCTGCCCCATCACTGGGCAGTGCTACCTTTGTGGAGCAGACAGATTAGACAGGGAGTAGAATATTATACAGAACAAGAAGGACTTTCACTTCTGCTTTTTCTCTCTTTATCTCCCTTATGCAGCTTTTGCATTGAAGGTGAGGTGATGGGACAGTTCCCATCCCTGGGGTAGAGAGAAGCTGGGCTGAAGGATGAGGCAACTAATTTTGAGCACCTTCTCTGTGCCAGGCATTATGCCAACCAACATTCATTCCTACATTAATTCAGGACACAGTAATGAAGCACCCACTGTTCGCTGGTCACAGGTGACACAGTACTCCCAAGCTTTTGGCACACGGCAATAAACATTTATTTTTTATGTAAAGAAGGAAAGAAAATGAAGTCGCTCAGTCCTGCCAGACTCTTTGTGACCCTGTGGACTGCAGCCTGCCAGGCTCCTCTGTCCATGGGATTCTCCAGGCAAGAATACTGGAGTGGGTTGCCATTTCCTTCTCCAGGGGATCTTCCCGACCTAGGGATCAACCCAGGTCTCCCGGATGGCAGGCAGACTCTTTACCGTCTGAGCCACCAGGGAAGCTTTATACGTAGAGATACGTTTTAAAATATTCATACTGTAAATGAGCCCTCAGCTTAAAAATATTTATTGACTAAAACACCTTTCAGCCTTAGGTACCCGTGAGACATGCAGGTATGAAGGCTGGAACTCTGGGTCAAATCTAAGCTAGAGATTGAGGCTCAGAAATTACTGGCATTTAGGACATGCCAGTGACCAGACGGGATTCCTCAAGAAATCTGGGTAAACAATCAGCAAGGTGGACCTCTGTTTGCCAAACAGGAAAAAGGGAGGCATACCCATGACAGGATGGCGCAGAGAAGGGCTTGATAAAGAGGTAGGAAGGGACCAGACTAGAGCGGGAACTTCTGGAAACCTTGTTAGTTCCCAAGGGTCAAGAGAGTCAAATGCTGCAAAACGGAGCAGCAAGGATTATGAAATACCACCGGTTCTAGCCAGAGCAGGACTGTGAAGCCAAACTAAAGTGGGACGAGAAAGGGAGGCCAGAGCCAGCGGAGGGGAGAAGAGAGCCTCGCTGTAGACGCATGGAGATCTTTCTCTTACCAGGAGGAAAGACCTCACGGCTTGCGGGCTGCTGAGAAAGAGCGAGAAAGACAGGAAGGCTTGGAGCTCCAGGGGAGCTAAAGGAGAAAGATGCACAAAGAGGGCGGAAGCATTAAGGCGGGACCCAGAGCCCAAGAGAAAGGCCAGCCCAGCCCAGTCCTCATTTCTATCTCAAAACGATGGGGCAGGGCGCAATCTCTGGCTGGATTTTCGGCATGCCGGACATTACTAGATACTGCCGGCCCTTTCCGAGCGCGCCCCACTGCGTAAGATCACCTTTCCCCGGGCTACACCAACCTCAGCTTCCGAGGGCAGAGCGATCGCGCGGCCCACGGTCTGGCCGCTGCTGATTGGCCCACGGGAGCCACGTGACCGAGCCGGCCAATCGGAGGCTCTCTCCCAAGGAATGGGGCCCCACGTGTGGCCCCTGGTGCAAGGCTGAGCTGCTGTGAGGCCCGGCGGCCATACGGACAGCGAGGTTAGAACGGGTCTCAGCCCCTGAGGAAGGCAAGAGGAGGCCCGGCCTCCCCCAACCTCGCCGGATTCCTGCCTATCCGGCTACTACAACCCCCAAACCCTTTTGCTAAATTTCCTCTCTTGGCAGCTTCTGTGACTCAGCCGAGGTGTGCTCATCCTTGTCCCTCTGCCTTGACTGGTCCAAAGTGGTGATTTGCAGGAAGACAGACCTAAGTTCCAGTCATCGTATGACCAATGGCAACTGTTTAACATTGTTGAGCTTCATCTGTAAAACGGGACTCCTAATACCTACTGTGGTGTTTTTGTGAGGATTGTAAAGCCCAGCGCCTGGTACATGGTGAGCTCCCCAAAACATTGATTATATATATTTTTTACTGTTGTCTATATTTCTACCTATCAGGAATTCACAGTCCTCATTATACAAGGTCTTGTGTTAAGCTATTTTTTATTCCTGTTCTCTTATTAGAATGTAAACTGTCCACGGGAATCTGCCTAAATACCTTTTTAGTCTTCCAGCTCCATGGTCCCTTCACTTGGTCTGACAAGGGTAAATTTAACTTAACATAAACAGTAGCAGGACAGAGTATACAAAATCAAGGAATTTATAGCACGGAGACTCTCAGCAGTTAGGTGGGGCTATTTATAATGCAACAAAAGTGTACTAGGGAAAAAAAGTTTTAGAAGACTACCAGGTACCAGCTCTGTGAGCTCAGGCAGAGCCTCATGAGAACAATAATCATGACTATAACAACTGCAGGACTAACCAGCTGCTAGATACTATGTGAAGCTCATATTAGCTGTCCACAGTCCCACTTGACAGAGAGGACACACAGGCACAGAGAGGTTCTGTAACTTGCCTGAGATCACACAGCTATTAAGTGGTAGAGTTGGGGGGTTCAAACAAGGTCTTTTGGGTCTGAGTCTACACCCATAACTGCACTGTGTGCTACCTCTCAGCACAGGCAGTTGGTACGCAGTACAAAACTATGGAGAGGGCTGGACTAACAGGCCAAAGTCTTCTGCATCTATGAACCGAAGGAGGCCAGTGTAGCTGAAGGGTGGAGAGGGAGAGGAACAAGGTAGATGGCGAGCCTGGACTTGTAGGCAAATCCACATCTTTAAGATGTCTAGGCCACAGTGAGGAGCTGAGGTAGCACGGCAGAAGCATATGACTAGGTGTTCCAAGGGCGGTTTTTTTTTGGGGGGGCACACTGCGAGGCTTGTGGGATCTTAGTTCCCCAACCAGGGATCGAACCTTCACCCCTTGCATTGGAAGCACGGAGTCTTAACCACTAGACCACCAGGGAAGTCCCTCCACAGGCATTTCTGACCCTTTTGTTGCCGTAGACCTGGGATGCAGAAGGCAGCAGCGGTCTTTCTTCTACTATGGTTTAGCATCAGTCCCTGCCAGGATTGGAGATCCAGGGCCTATCATAGCCGTAAGTCCCCTGGCTGTCCCCCAGAATCCCCTCCCTGGGCAGAACTAGAGATGTCACCACCTCTTGCCCACCCAACCCCCCAACCCAGCTCCTCCTTTCTTGTTTCATAATTGTCTTAGGCTCATTAATATGACTAATTAGGTAGGCCTGAAGTCAATTGCATTCTCCTGTCCTCCCACTATGTAAATGCTGAGATGCCTCATTATTTAAGGCCTCTGCAAGTCTCCCTTGGAGAAGGCAATGGCACCTCACTCCCAGTACTCTTGCCTGGAAAATCCCATGGATGAAGGAGCCTGGTGGGCTGCAGTCCATGGGGTTGCTAAGAGTCAGACACGACTGAGCGACTTCACTTTCTCTTTTCACTTTCATGCATTGGAGAAGGAAATGGCAACCCACTCCAGTGTTCTTGCCTGGAGAATCCCGGGGACGGGGGAAGCCTGGTGGGCTGCCATCTCTCGGGTCGCACAGAGTCGGACACGACTGAAGTGACTCAGCAGCAGCAGCAGCAGCAAGTCTCCCTGGGGCTTATTATGAACTCTAAACACATCAACTGACTCTCCAGGCAAGGGGCCCAGAATTCAGGGGAGCAAGGCAGGGCTCCTGTTGACCATTGAGCCTCAGTTGTTCATTTCATTGGTCCTGTCTTATCACTGACTTCTCCGGAAACTCCCTGGCAGTCTCCTCATGCTCCCTGGGTTTTCTCACCGCCTGTCCTGCCCCTATCAAAGGCTTCTGGTCCCACCTCCTCTATGATGACTCTTGAGGTATTCTCTCTCACCTGGTTCTTCCTCTGGGTCTTCAAACCAAATGTATTTCCAGCCACTAGCATGACATGTGCTCTGATGTCCTTCAGGCTCTCCAAACCTAACATGCCTGAACACCAACACCTGCCTTACTTCAAAGCATTCTTGTAAAAACATTAACCCAAGTGTAATCAAGCCTCTGCCCTTATATCCAGTTTACAGGAAATACAGGGCGCATATGAACAGGGTAATGAAGAAGCATCAGCCGAATGCAGAACATGGGGCCAGATAACTGGCCCAGTCCCTGCAAAAGTCAATATTTCAGAAAAATAGGAGGTGGAGCCTTCGAGGTTGTAAGAAACTTAAGAGCTGCAAGGACAGATGCAATATGTGAAATTTGATTCGATTAATTCAGAAAAATCATCTATCAGAAACATTTGGCAGAAATTTGAATATGGAAAGAACATTAGATATTAGGGAATTATAGGTGGTACTGTGGTTATATAGGAGAACACCCTTATACACTGGAGAAGTTTGCAGAGTCTTTAGGTGAGAAGTATCAGAATGTCTGTAACTTTGAAACTGTACGGAAAAGAAATATCTTTATCTCTGAGACTTCCCTGACCATCCAGTGGTTAAGACTTAGCACTTTCACTGCAGGGGAGTTTAATCCTGCACGTTGCATGTAGGGGAAAAAAAATCTTTATCTCTGAAGCAAATATAACAAAATGTTAACAGACACTCTAGGTGTATTGATTATATCTTTTGTTTTGTATGTTTGAAAAATGTCACAATAAAATGTATATTTGAAAATTAACATAGGGAAAAAAAGATGGTGGCGCCCAGCTTCCAAATGCTGTTGCACAAGCCTACGGGCCACAGGCCCTTCAGTGTAGAAGCCTTCAGAGGACATGTTTCTGCCGCTGGACACACTCCAAGCAGCGGTGGTATCTGCATTCCTAGCCTCTATGATCCGTCTTCAAGCTCTGTACATCTGCACTGATGTCAACCCCAAGGCAGCAGTGTGTACCCTGGAGAGAGCACACTGTAACAAAGTCCATATTCAACCAATTATTACAGATTTGGTTCCAAGCTTGCTACCAAGACTGAATGAAAAAGTTGATCTTCTGGTGTTTAATCCAAGGAGTCATGGAATTGATAGAGGCAGCTTGGGCTGGTGGCAGAAACAGCAGTGAAGTAATGGACAGATGCTTACCACTGGCCCCAGATCTCCTTTTACCAAGAGGATTATTCTATTTGGTTACTATTAAAGAAAACAATCCATAACAAATTTTGAAAATAATGAAAACAAAAAAGTTTACAAGGCATCACTGCCCTTTCCAAGTAAGCAGGCCGAGAAATCCTGTCAGTCTGCAAGTTCACCAAGTCCTAATCTACAGTGTGTGCTACTTAAATCCAAATGCATTTGGCATATTTTGAAACTGAAGTCATCTCTTAGTTAGTAAGTAAAATTGCCAGAAATTTGTCATCCAGAAAAAGGCAGACAAGTAAGAGTATTTCCTTTTACCCAAGAATCAGGCCTATAGAAATATTTGAACAAATGCAAGTAAGTATATATATATATATGCAATTTGAATTTTACATATTATATATATATGTAGAGAATATATAATGACAAAGTTATACTTAATTATATGTGAAGAGGATATTCATTTCAGCATTACTTGTAATGGCAAAACAATGAGGTTAAGTGTCCATCAGCAAAGGAATTGGTAAAGTAAATTACAGTATATTCATGTTACTGAATATGAGTGACACGTCCAACCATTAAACATGAGTCAGGTCTGTATATACTGAACCAGAAGGGGTTTGTGGTGTACTATTGAGAAGTGAAAACAAGCAAGTTACAAAACAGTGTTAACCTATATATGTATGTATACATATATATATTTTAAAACTAACAAAGAAGGTTTGTGTGTATGTGTATATAAGAAATTCTCAAAAGGTCCATAACAGGTGGGAATAGAGGAATTTTAAAGTTTTTTGTGTTGATATTTGTACAATGATAATGTATTCTATAATTAAACAAATTTTTTTATTAAAAAAAAACTAACATACTTCCCCCCTTGTCCCAGCGGTTTTCCTTATGTCTGCCATCTTAGTGGCTGATACAGCCATCTCTCTAGCCTGGAAGTCTGGACCCCTGCTCTAGCTCTTTATGCTCCGTCATGCTCCCATACAGTCTCCATTTCCTGCCCTTTCTACTTTCTGAAGCCGTTCTTAGTCCATTTTTGTTTTATATTGAGGTATACCTGATATATAACATGTGTTAGTTTCAAGTATACAATGTAATACTTCAATATTTGTACATGTTATGAAATGATCACTACATCAGCCTAGTTAATATCCATCACCATATACAATTACAAAAATTTTTTTCTTGGAAGAAGATTTTAAAATCTACTCTCTGCTGCTGCTGCTGCTAAGTCACTTCAGTCGTGTCTGACTCTGTGCGACCCCAGAGATGGCAGCCCACCAGGCTCTGCCATCCCTGGGATTCTCCAGGCAAGAACACTGGAGTGGGTTGCCATTCAGCAACTTTCAAATATGCCAAACAGTATTATTAACTATAGTCATCATGCTATATATAACACCCCCAGATTTAGTCCATCCTTTATCCCCATTTCCCTGCCATTGCTTTGGTAAAGACTACAGCTAACTTTTGACTCATGGTCCCAGCATCTTCCCAGGTATCTCTGCCTTCACACTCATCTTCCACATAGTCCCAAGTTCATGTTTTTCAGTGTTGTATCTGATTGTGGCACTCCCCATGCCAGTGGAATTAAATTCCAGTCCTCAGAGCTCTTCATAGTCTACTCCTGATGACTTCTTAAAATTCTCTCTCCCTTTCAGCCACTCAACCAGACCCCTTTACATTTCCTTCATACTCTTCAAAAATATCTTCTGAAAAGAAAAGATACAAAATTATCTTCTAAGAACTGAGGCTTGAAACAAAAGTAACTAGAAAGCTATAAATTCAATCTGAGACACTGTTAAAAAACAGAAAAATCTAATTCTTAAAAGCATGTTTGAAGGCCTTGCTGTTAAAAAAAAAAAAAAATCCATCCTATTAAACTGAGGTATTTAATTGAGAAAAACCTAATTTATGAGGTTCATCAAATGGGAAAGTATCCACATAAGAGAATGGGTATCAGTGGTTTGAAGTATAATCCTGGGGACAATAATGGAGCCCTTTTTAATTTTTTAAAATATTTGTTTATTCATTTATTTCTTTTTGGCTGCACTGGTCTTTGTTCCGGCATGCAGGCTTTCTATAGTTGTGAGTGGAGGCTACTCTCTTATTGCAGTGCACAGGCTTCTCATTGAGGTGCCTTCTCTTGTTGTGGAGCATGGTGTCTAGGGCATGTGTGCTTCAGTAGTTGAGGCTCCTGGCTCTAGAGTGTGGGCTCAGAGTTGTAGCACTCGCTTAGTTGCCCTGAGGGGTGTGAGATCCTCCTGAACCTGGGATCAAACTTGTGTCCCCTGCATTGTCAGGCAGATTCTTAACCACTAGACCACCAAGGAAGTTCCATGGAGCACCCTTAAGAAAGGCCACGTCACAAATGATCTGATAACACAAAGAAGGATAATTGAGCAAATTAACATGAACATCAACAATTCTGAACCCAAAAAAAAGTGATTCAGGAGTCTACATTCAAATGTAAAGAAGTTTTTAAAATACCTTAATTAATTTATAGCACTTTTATTTTTCTGTTTATGAATGCACAAAAATGATATATGAGTTTTTAAAACTGAGTAAATCTAAAGGAGCTCCTTATGTAAGTTTAAAATTAAGAATATAAGGAATTAAGAAAAAAATCTTCCAAGATCTTCCAAAGATTCAAGAATATTACAAATCTACAGACGAAAATATGTAGCCAACAAGTCCAGAGATCAGCCAGACTCACTGAGGGAGGCAGGGTTCATTTAATTCACTTCCACTCTCAAACTGGCCTCACGGCTTGCCTTTGCTCCTACCCCAACCATGTTGGCCTGTGCTCTGCCTCAGGTCACTTTAGCCTTGAGAAGTCTCCCACAGGAGCTAACACTCCACACTAACCACTGTGTGCCCAGCAGTGGCTGGTATGTAGGGTTTAGGAAATGTTGCCTGAGGTCAGGGGCCCTGTGCTATGGCTTCTCCTCTGCTTCAGCCAGCCTGGGCCCCAAGGCCTTGACTTCACATGCATCCTCTCTAGTTCATCACCCCTTGACCTTTTATCTGGTAACCATTTCCCCCTAGAACCCTGGAGGGGATCCAATCATGAGTGGAGAGTGCCCACTTGTTAGGTCCAAGCCTGGGCTCTGGCCCCAAGGTCACTCAGCTGTCCTCTGCTTCCTTGAGCCTTCAAGCCCCTCCCTTCCCTCTTACTCCCTGTCTCTGGAGAACACAGAGGTACTGGGTGGGACCTCTCTCAATTTCCTTTCCTTCCCACTTAAAACATAGCTGAGGGCCCTTGCCTTTCCCTGCAGGTCTCAAATATTAAGGGGCTTCTCATCTGCTCTCCGGGCCACCCATCCCGCTATGGCCCCATTCAAACACCCTGTACCTCCTTGCACTTCCTTGACCTCAGTGACCTCTCATCATTATTGTACCCTCAACTTCCCCCTCCCAATTGACTTCTTCCCAAAACATTTTACTTATTCAATGTTATTCATTCAATAAGACATTGAATAAGTTTCAATTGATTTACTTATTCAATCCACAAATATCTGTCAAGCATCTACTCTGCACCAAGGCACTGGGAACACAGCAGTGAGCGAGTCCTAACTTCTTGGTATGTCTATTCTAGACAATGAGAAAGATGGAGGTATGGGACCAAAAAAAAAAAAGGCAGGCAATTTAGACTATAATTTATAAAGGTGGGAAGAAGAGGGAGGGATAGATTGGGAATTTGAGATTGACATGTACACACTACTATAGTTAAAATAACATGCTTTTCCATAAAAAAGAAAAAGCGGGGTGGGTGGGGGGAGGGAGGGGGAAAAAAAAGAAAAGAAAAGACTTCCTGTTACTGGCATAAAGATAGATGTATTGAGTCAGTGATAGTGAGGTGGATAAACCTAGAGCCTGTTACACAAGTGAAATCAGAAATAGAAAAACAAATATCATATATTAACACATATATATGGAATCTAGAAAAATGGTACTGATTGACCTGTTTGCAGGGAAGGAATGGAGATGCACCTGTAGAGAAGGGACTTGTGGACATAGGGGGGAGGGAGAAGGTAGAACGAATGGAGAAAGCGTTGATATGTATACACTATTGTGTAAAATACACAGCTGGTGGGAAGTTGCTATATATACACAGGGAGCCCAGCCTGGTGCTCTGTGATGACCTAGAAGGGTGAGGGGAAGGAGGGAATATATGCATAAGTATGGATGATTCGAGTTATTGTATGGCAGAAACCAATACAACATTGTAAAGCAATTTACCTCCAATTAAAAATAAATTTTATAAAAGATCTATTGGTCAATGGAATAGATTGAGAATTCAAGAAGAAACCCAGGCTTCTCTGGTCAACTGATTTTTTTCTTTCTTTTTAATTAATTAATTTTATTTAATTTGTTAAAATTAATTTAATTAAAAATTTTGGCCACACTGTGCTGCATGTGGGATCTTCGTTCCCCAACCAAGGACTGAACCCACACCCTTGCATTGGAAACATGGAGCCTTAAGCACTGGACCACCAGGGAAGTCCCTGATTTTTGGCAAGGGTGTCAAGACCATTACTGAAGAGGAAAAGTCAGTCTGTTAAAAAAAATGCTGTTGGAACAAACTAGTTATCCACATGCAAAAGAATGAAGTTGGATCCCTACCTCACACTATAGTAAATTAACTCAAAAGTCCTAAATGTAAGGGCTAAAATTATTTCATGGGATTAAACAATGGTTTCTAAAATATTACAAAAACACAGCAACGAAAGAAATAAAAACAGATAAATTGGACTTCATCAAAATTAAAAGCCTTTGTATTTCAAAGGATACTATCAATAAAGTGAAAACACAAGTCACAGAATGAGATAAAATATTTGTAAATCTTATATCCAAAAATGATTTGTATCCAGAATAAAGGATTCTTATAACTCAACAACAAAGAAAGATAATACCCAATTTAAAAAATGTGCAAAGAATCTGGATAGACATGTCTTGAAAGATATACAAATGGTCAACAAACACAAGAAAATGAGCTCAACATCACTAGTTGTTCAGGAAATGCACACTAAAACCACAAAGGGATGCTATTTTGTACCCACTAAGATAATTATACTCAAAAAGGCAGATAATAAAAATATTGATGAACATGTGGAGAAATTGGAACCCTCGCACGTTGCTGGTGGAAATGTCAAATGGTACAGCCACTTTGGTAACATTCTTCAAAGAGTTTCTGATAATTCCTGAAAAGGTTAAACATGGAGTGACCGTATGACCAACAATTCCACAATTCCACTCCCTAAATATATGCGACAAATGAATTCACATGTCCATGCAAAATTTTGTCCATGAATGTTCACAGCAACATTGTTGATCATAGCCCCAAAGTGAAAGCATCATTGAAAAACAAAACAGCAACTGATAAGTGAAATGTGGTGTATATATATATATAATATATATACATAATGGAGTATTATTCAGCCATAGAAAGGAATGTAGTACTGCTACAAACAACAACATGGATGAGTCTGGAATACATCATGCTCAGTGAAAGAAACCAGACATAAAAGACCATGTACTGTTTGATTCCGTTTATATGACAAGTCCCAAACAGGCAAATCCAGAGAGACAGAGAGTAGATGAGTGGTTGTTAGGGCCTAGGGGAAGGGAGGAAGTAGCGTGTTAGTACAAAGCTTCTCTTTAAGTGATGAAAGTGCTCTGGGATCAGATAGTGGTGATGGCTGCAGGACTTGATGAGTGTATTAGAAACCACTGGGGAATTCCCTGGCAGTGGTTAGGACTCTGCTTCCACTGCAGGGGACCCAGTTTGATTCCTGGTCAGGGAACTAAGATCCCACAAACTTCGAGGTACAGCCAAAAACAATTGTTTTAAATTAATTTTAAAAAAGAGAGCACTGGATTGCACATTTTACTTATTTATGTATTTTTAATATATTTTTTCTATTTTTGGCTGTACCACATGGCTTGTAGGATCTTAGTTCCCTGACCAGGGATTGAACCTAGGCCCCCTGCAGTGGAAGACCAGAGGCCTAACCATTGGACCACTACGGAATTCCTGCATTGTACATTTTAGAAGGGCAGATGTTATGGTATGTGAAGTATATCTCAATAAAAAGAAAATAAATAAGTAGGGAAAAATCAGATAATTTCAGGGAATGGTAACTGCTGTACATTACCTCAACAGGAAGATGTAACAGAGTGGCCTGGTGTCAACTGGAAGTCCTCAAGCTGAGGGAGGAGCCAGGGAAGCCTGTAGAGAGACTCTTGAACTCATAGATAGAAAGTGTCTTGGCAGAGGTGGGGATGGAATCTTCCAGACACAGGAACACAGACCCTGAGGTGGAATAGTTTACTCAAGACAGAGTCCCTTGTGCCTTTAGAAAAAGTCTTCCCTCCTAGCCTCCAACATCCTCCTGTTCTACATGGCCACCTGTTTCCCATGGTTTTTGCCTAAGGTCTTTACCTGAGGGCTGTGAAGATTTTCCAGATTATTTAGAGCATAGTTGTTTTTTCAATCATGGTTTTTGCCTGAGGTTGTCACCTGGGCATGTATTATACTTTCCAGATTTTTCTGAGCTTAGTTGGAGTGAAGGGTCCAAATTTCCAGACCTTTAACTTCCATTTGAACTCCTTGATCTGCCTCAGAAAACACCTCTCTTCAGTCCCTTCAGATGGCTTCCCGCTCATGAGAGATGAGCCACATCCCAGCCAGATGTGGGCCAAGCACTCCAAAGAGAGGGTGCTGGAGAGCCCTCAAAGCTTCCTAAGGACTGACTTCAGTAAACTCAGGGCAGGGCTTTAGCCTTGTCTGTCAGTGCTAGAATTAACCCAGCAAGGGCATGGTTGCCATGGGGATGCATATTATAACATGCTGGTTTTAATTGAGAATGAAGTCAAATCTTTTCTGATCGAAAATTAGTGTGAGTGCTTGTTTCAGCAGCACGTATACTAAAATTGGAATGCTACAGAAAAGATTAGCATGGCCTTAGTGGAAGGATGATACGCAAATTCATAGAGCACTCCATATTCTTATATTAAAAAAGTCAGTCTCAGCTGGGTGACGCATTTGATGATGGGGCCCGGTTTTGCCATTTTAGACACATGAGACATTTTCTATAAATTGATAGAGCTGTATCTACAGCCCCAGGGCTTTATGATGTATTTAAAGCACATATATAGTATGAGTGAGTGTTAGTTGCTCAGTAGTGTCTGACTCTTTGTGACCCTATGGACTTATCCTACTGGGCTCCTCTGTCCGTGGAATTTTTTTCAGGCAAGACCACTGAAGTGGGTTGCCCTTTCCTTCTCCAGGGGATCTTCCTGAACCAGGGATCAAAATTGTCTCTCCTGCAGCTCCTGCAATGCAGGAGAATTCTTTACTGGTGAGCCATTAAGTGACTGCTGCTGCTGCTAAGTCGCTTAAGTCGTGTCTGACTCTGTGCGACCCCATAGACGGCAGCCCACCAGGCTCCCCTGTCCCTGGGATTCTCCAGGCAAGAACACTGGAGTGGGTTGCCATTTCTTTCTCCAATGCATGAAAGTGAAAAGAGAAAGTGAAGTCGCTCAGTCGTGTCCGACTCTGTGCGACCCCATGGACTGCAGCCCACCAGGCTCCTCTGTCCATGGGATTTTCCAGGCAAGAGTACTGGAGTGGGGGTGCCATTGCCTTCTCCCATTAAGTGACTACTGGGTGTAAACTCTGAGCCTTCAATCACTTGCCAGAACAAGACACTGCTTCTTTCTCAGCCTCTGTTTTCATATGTAAAATAGGACAATATCCTCTTTTTGCAGGGAGATGATGGGTGGGTGGGTGTAAAATGGTGACCCTTAGGCAGGCAGAAGGTACAGAACTCTCCTGGCCACCAGCTGCAGACCTCCTCCTTCCTCTGATTTCATCCCCCTCCCCCTCCCAGAGCCCTGCATTCTTCCACATCCCCCTTTCTCCCCTGGGAATTAGTACCTTCAGAAGTGCTTGTCTGGAAGCTAAGGGTGCATCTGAAAACTCAAGTGCTCAGAGGAGAGGTTTGGAATGGAGGAAAGACTGACCTGTTGGGCTGGGGAGCCTGGTGGCATCTGAAGCAGGTGTTTCATAGGCAGCTGCTCTGTGTGAGCCCTCCTGCCATGTCCTGCCTGCATTGACACATTCAGTCTGCCCAATGACCTCATTTGTGAGGCTCAGGAAAGGGAAAGATTTGCTGAGAAGTGGCCCCACTCCAGTTTGAACCCACATCTGTCTGACTCCAGATACTATAGGCTCTCATACTTTCTGAAAGTCTCATCTGGCACAGAGGCCTGAGTGTTCCCCAAACATCCTTGAATCCTTTGAGGGGTGATTTGACATGACCAGGTGGTCCATGTGAAAGTGAAAGTCGCTCAGTTGTGTCCCCCTGGACTGTAGCCCACCAGGCTCCTCTGTCTATGGGGTTCTCCAGGCAAGAACACTGGAGTAGGTTGCCATACCTTCCTCTAGAGATCTTCCCAACCCAGGGATCAAACCCAGGTCTCCCACGTTGCAGGCCAATTCTTTACCGTCTGAGCCACAAGCCATAATTCTTCTGTCATTTGAAGACATAGACTTAGAAAAGAGGTGATCACTAGGAAGTGTTTCCTGGGCACTTACTCTGATCTTCATAGTCCAGGGCTTGGTCACTGGTGGTCATAAGGGGCTCACCAACTGGCTTGGACTAGATATGTAAAGCCAATAGTTACTGCAAGGGCTCATACAGGGGAAGAAAAATTACTGCCTACAAGGGAGGAAACAGGGAAGGCTTCCAGGAGGAGAAATCTTCTAAACTGGGCTCTGAAGCAAGTTTGCATAACAGGGGAAAAGGCAGAGGGGTGGGCCTGAGTACAGGATGGATGGGATGTGGCCTGTCCTGGCACAGTGATATACTGGGCAGCTGGGAGATTGAGGGCAGGAGGGCAGAGGTTAGAGGCCACCCACTACACTCAGGGCTTTCCAAAGAGAACATTTGAAAAATAGAACACCTGAAGGTAAAACTTGAATCCTTGGGCTAAGGCTACAGGGTCTGGTTAGATGACAGAAACCTGGTATTTTGGGCAGGAAGGAAATTGCTGGAGGGCTATATGGCTCCAAATGCCAAACCTTCCTCAATTTTAAGTGGAAGCCTGATCCAGTTCTGGAGAAACCACTCAGTGGGACAGAAAGTCTTAGACCCTTCACAAGGAGTGGTTGTAGTATTCACCAGCAGTGTTTGGGACTAATCACCACAGGCCTCCAAACCTCCCCACAAAGCCTGGCTATTTCATCAGAAGGCATATGCTGCTCTTGTCCAGCATGGCTGAAGAGCTTGAACTGAGAGTTGGGGTGGGAGCTCAGCTCTGAATAAGTCACACTTCCTCACTTCCTCCCTGGAAGATGGAAATAACAAGAATGCCCATCTCAAGAGTAGATGAGAAGTGTCTTGCAGAGTAGCCGGCACAGAAGAGAAGCCACAACTGTTACTGTAACAAAACAGTCCTAGCATACCCCAAGGCAAAGCCCTCTTGTTTCTAGAGGAGGTATCCATCTCTTTTGGGCACTGCTGGCAGAGTGAGCTTTCAGCTGCACAGATGAGATTCTTAATCTGCTTCTTAACCTTCCATAACTCCCTACTGCCTTTCCTGTTAAAAGCTGAATTCTTTAGCTTAAAAGAGAAAGTCCTGAATTGTCAGGTCCCTGTGGCTTTCCCCATCTCCGTCTGAGGCCTCTTAACTGTACTCGTCACCTCTACCACTCCCGCCTTGCACTAGCCTCTGACCACACTGAACTGTGGTCAGTCCCTCCAAAGCCCAGTTTCTGCTGGAATCTCTAACTTATCCCCTCCTTTCTAAGCTATTCCTGTATATCCTTCTGAGCTCCCTGTGAATCTTACTTCCATGGAAGGCCTTCCCTGACTGTCTGTGAGCCCTCCTCTGGCTTCTCTCTCAGTGTTCAGCTCTCTACCTTGTTACTACTTCTCTGCCTTTCCCACAAGACTCTGAGGGGGGACACAACGAGTATCTGCTGAATCAATGCATAGCCTTTTTTTTTTTTTCTTCCTAATTACATAGCTTACAGCCCCATGGACTATAGCCTGCCAGGCTCCTCTGAGGGGAATTTTCCAGACAAAAATACTAGAGTGGGTTGCCGTTTTCCACTCCAGGGGGTCTTCCTGACCCAGTGATCAAACCTGTGTCTCCTGCATTGGCAGGCGGATTCTTTACCACTACACCACGTGGGAAGCTATATCTGCTGAATTCATGAATGAAAAGGGAGGGCAGTTCTAAGAAATATGGAGTACACTGGCAGAATGTCTCTACAGGTATCTCTTTCAGCAGGTTACCAGTATCAGTAATTTACAGAAGAGGAAACTGAGGCTAAGGTAATCTCACTCTGCCCACCACTCAAATTCCAGAGTTCTTATGCACAAGGCACTGTACTGGGCCTTCTCACCTACTCTACCCGGAAGGTATGTTTGCCAGGAGCAGAAGACCTGAAACAACAAGACTCTGAGACCTTGCAGAAGGACTTAATATTTTGGGCCTCATTTCTGCATAGGGCAGCTAAAGGTTTAAAGGAACTCATGCATGTCAAGTGCCCAGCATGGTGTCTAGTATACTGCATAGACTCAGCAAGTATTTACTGATTCTAATCTCTGTCTTAAGGATGGGAGGCACAGGCCCAGTTCCTTGTGCTGAGACAAGGAGGGCAGGCCACAGCCCTATCCTTTCTTCCTCTACTTCGGGAGCCAGTATGAATATAGGGTCCTCTGGGTCCCCTCAACCAAATGCTGGCACCCAATAGGTGCTTAGCCTTTTGAATGGGAGTCACCAAAGGAAGCTGCTATGGGTGAGACCTCTGTAGCCAAATTGTATTCTGAAGGCAGGAAGGGACCCTTGTGTCATTCCAGGAAAGTCCAGGAGGTTTTCTCTGGGATTCTAGTCTTTTCCCTAAGACCATCATCAGTAAGCTGTTCATCCCTAGCTGTCTGTCCTCCTTTAGCTCCTATGCCTATTCTGTGTGGGGTAGTGGGAAAGAATCCACCTTCCAATGCAGGAGACGCACAGGGGACTTGGGTTCGAACTCTGGGTCAAGAAGATCCCCTGGAGTAGGAACTGGCAACCTACTCCAGTATTCTTGCCTGGAAAATAACCTATGGACAAAGGAGCCTGGTGGGCTACAGGCCATGGGGTTGCAAAGAGTGGGCATAACTGAGCACATAGGCACCAGACCTATTCCTTGGGGCCTCTGAAGTTGGAGAGAGGTTCATTGAGGTCAGTGATGTCTAGAGGTCAGCTCTGGAGGAACCATTGTCCTTGTCCCTCTTCACACCTTTACACCTTTATTTAAGTGTTTTTTCCTAAGTCTGGGGGCTTCCTAAGGTAGAGATCTCATCCTTTGTTTCCCCAGTATCTAGCAAAACTGCCTCGAATACAAAAAAAAAAAAAAGGTTGCTGAAAGAAGCAATGAAACATCTCAGCATTTATCAAGTATGTAGTCTGTATAGGCTCCAAACACCTTTCCTTGCCTTGCAAGAGCCTCAGAGCCACCCTGTGCATTGGAAACCTCAGGTGACGAAACTGAGGCTTGTGGCTTTTTAACTGAGTGGCTCAAGGCCATTGAGTGGCACCTCACAGGCCCTCAGGATGGTCATGGGAGAATAAAGGGTTGCAAGTAATCTGAATTGGGGCAGTTGATAGGAGGTAACTGTTAGTCAGAAATGACTATTTCAAAAGATTAGGTGCGAAGGAGTCCCAGGTGGCGCTAGTGGTAAAGAACCCGCCCGCAAGGCGGGAGACCTGAGAGGGCTGGTTCGATCCTTGGGTTGAGGAGATCCTCTGGAGGAGGGCAGCCTACTCCAGTATCCTTGCCTGGAGAATCCCATGGACACAGGAGCTGGGCAGGTTACAATCCATACCATGACATAAAATCGGACACGACTGAAACAACTTAGCATGCACTAAGGAAGAAGGAGCCAGTCAGAGCTCCCTAGAAAGGATTAGCAGGAGTCACTCCTTAGCAGAACAAAGGGCGGGTCTTTGTAGGGCGGGACCCTGGAGTGTAGACCCAGCTCTTCTTCGACTCACTGCCAACCTGACTATGCACTTGGGAACAGTCAGGATACCTCATTCTCCTCAACAGAAGGAGGCCGCCTGAGGTCACAATGCTCCCCTCATCACACTGGTTCCAGGGGACACCTTCCTTCCAAGACAGCCTGCTTGCTTTCTTGGTAGGGATGCATCCCAGCACTCAGATGTGGTAAGGACCTGTTGTCTATCTCCTTGGCTGGTCTGTGGGTCTTAGAGGGAAGGAAGCTACGGGCATCCTGAGCTCAAGTCTACTGGGGTGAAGGCTGGGGGAGGGCTGAAGGACGGAATTTAGGGAGCCGCAAGCGAAAGCCAATACCGCGCAAGACAACGCCAAAAGTGCCTTTCTCCCAGGTGGGCTCGCTATTAACAGATAGAAGGATGGCGGGTAAACACTCCACTGAGGCAATAATTATGCACATTTACTAAGCCCTAGGAGGAATGGTAGTCACGTGGCTCTCGAGGGCGGCGCCCTCAGCTTTGAGATGGAGTTAACACTAATCACAGAAGGCTTTCTGGAGGAGGCGGAATTTTTATGGCGGTCGTTTGTGACTTTCTCTGAACATCGAGGATGAACTTAGCACTCTAGGGACCAAATAAGTACCCAGGTGAGCTTTTTGTCGGGGAGCAAGCCAGGAGGGGGAGGGGGTCAGAGTTAGATCGGGTTAGGCATAGGGCCTGGGGGAGGGTCGGCGTCGCGGGGTCGTTATTTGGGTTTCCCCACCTGGCCTCGCGGTGTCTTTGGTGATTGGACGCAGTAGGCCAGTGCTGCGGGGCCCCGGTACTGGGTGCAGGCCTCGAGGTGCCAGGCGCCCGAGGGCAGAGCGCCCCACACCAGGAATTAGGCGAGCAGTCTTGGCAGGACCAGCTCAGCGGTCCGCCCTCCCAGCGCTGTTCCGCCGGGGTCCCGATGCCCGACCCGCAGGGGGCGAGGCGCGCGCCCCCGGGAGCAGGCGGCCTGCGCGGGGCGGAGGTGGCACGAGAGGGCCATCTGCCTGGGTGCAGAGAACTGCAGCGTCCGCGGTGCGAGGCTCGGCCCCTCCGGGCCCCCAGCCTGCGTCCACTGCCCCGCGCGCATACACCTACTGACGCCCGCCCGCGCCCCCGGCCCGAGTCCCAGTGCCAGGCCTAGACCCGGACTAGGCGCGGGAGGCGGTGCAGGGATTAGTGGACCCCTCCCCCATCGCTCCCCTCGCCCCGCCCGGGGCTGCGAGGACCCCTGGGCCCGGGGGTGACGAGGGAGCTTCGTCCCGGCGGTGCCCGGGCTCGGGACTCGGCCTCACTGGGCGGGGGGCCGCACCGCGGCAGGCCGAGGTGCGGGCGCGCTGTCAGATGCTGCCCGGCTCGGGTGCGGGGGGTGGGCTCAGCGCGGGGTCGCCTAGCCTCATCCCCCACGGAGGCCAAGGCTGGGCGGGCAGTGCCCGGGCGGGTAACCCGACCCGACCCGGCTCCCGGGAGCCGCTCACCCCGCACCGGCCGGGCAGGGGGAGGAAGAGGAATGGAGGGAGGGGGAAGGGAAGGGATGGTGGGTGAGGGGCTGTGGGGACCGCAGGGCTGAGTCCTCGGCCTGTCTGCGCTGCTCTAGGGCGGCTGCCTTTGGCGCCCGGGACGAGCCAGCCCCCGGCCTCGCGGGCGTCGGGCCTGCGGCAGGAGGGAGCCCTGGGGCTGCACAGGCTTGGCTCGGGAGGCAGACCCGAGCTGCTGCCTCCATTTTGTTTCCTGTTCTGCTTGGTCTGTGGTGGTGGTGATGTGGGCTTGGGGTGCGGCCCGGCAGGGGGTTCACCTGTGGCCGCGCCTGCTCGGGGTTTGAGGCCTCGAAGACCCCAGCCCAAGCCCCCAGGTGAGCCCCCGCGGTAGGAGGGGGTTGCCTTGGTCTCGAGCCCGAGCTGAGCGGGCTGAAGGCAGGTGCCCAGTGGATAGGGAACCCGGGCTGTAACCTAAGATGGAGGCCGGGACTGACGCGGGCCCGAGCGGGGCTGGCGGGGCGGTCGGACAGGCCTCAGCCCAGCCAGGTGCCGCCGGGGGCTGGGGCTCTAGACTGGTAGGGTTCTGGAAACGTGTGCAGCCCGGGGCCGGCGCAGCTCCCCGAGGTAGGTGAGGGGATCGGAATGCCACCCACGACGCCCGCAGGCCCCGACACTCCGGGGAGGCGCGCGAGGCCCCTGGGGAGCCCGCCTCAGGCCCCGCCCGGGCAGCCGGGCCGGCCCGTAGGCCCGGGCCGTGAGCGGGCGCGCAGAGGGGAGGGGGAGGGGGCGGCAGCGGCGGCTCCGCTGATTGGGTGGCGCGCTCGCGAGCCCGACTTCACCCGCCCTGAACCCCGAAGAGTGAGGCAAAGGAGCGCGCGCCTTGGGGGAAGGGGGTGCGCGCGCACTCGGGGCCCCAGCCGCACGCGGGCCGGCGCGAGGCGCTCGGTCGCACGCGCCACCGCGGGGGCGCGCGCGGTGGGGGTGTGAGGAGGAGGAGGCGGCGGCGGAATAGGCCGGGGCAGGTCGCGCTTGCTACCTTCTCTCCTGAAGAGAGACGCGGGGGAGGGGGGTGCGGCGAGCGGTTCCACGCTCTCCCCACCGCTCCGCTCGCGCCCCAGTGTAATGAGGGTCACCCCCTCCCCCAGCCGGCCCGGGAGGGGGCGCGGGGCACGGTAACTAGTGCGCTGGGGTGGGCGGCGGGCTGGCGCGAGCGGATGGGGGAGGCGGCCGGGCGGGGAAGATGGTGGTGGCCGTGAGGTGAGGGGCGCGGGGGAGGGCCGGGCGCGGCGCAGGGTTGGTGGCCCGCGGCGTTGCAGCCGCAGGCCCCCTCCCCCTCCATCACTACCAGCCGGGCTCAGGCCTAGCCGGCCGGGCCTCCGCGAACTTCCTCCCCGCGCGGCCCTTGCCCCGCCGGCCTCCCGCGCGCACCTCGGCCTCCGCCTCCCTTCAGGTAGCCGGCTGGGGGCACGGGGCCGGCTGCCCTCCTGCAGCAAACTTTGCTTGGTGCTGAATATTGATGAGTGCGATCGGCGCGGCCAGGAGGTGCTGCCGGCGCTGCGGGAAGGAACGCGGCCCGGGCAGGCGGCGGCGGCGTCGGCAGCAGCCATGTTTGTCAAGCTGTAGCAGCTGCTGCCGCTGCCCTGGCTCGGCTTCACCGACTGCCTCCGTTTCTCCCCCTGCCGCGTTCCGGCCTCTGGGCCTGGAGCTGTGGACGAAGCAGGCCTGCAATCCAGAAAGGACAACTTCGGGGTGCACCCGCTTCGCCGACTTGCTTGCGGCCTGAGCACGGCCACTGCAAAGGCTCGGGCGCCAGTTGGGGCGCAGGGTGCAGCGCTATTGTGACCGCTGCGCCCGAGCGAGCCAGGAAGGATGGGGGGGTAACCTTTTGTGCAGCGTCCCGGAGCCCCCTCGAACCCTACAGCCCCCTGCTTTTGGGAGATCCGGCCGCTGGACTCCTAGCGGGGGAGGGGAAAGACAATCCTGTTTGAGATTTGGAAATTTCTACTGCCAACGGGATTTTAATTTTAGATCAGCCCAACTGCCCACCAGTCTGCAGGAAAAAGGGACGGGCTGTTTCCATGTGGCAAGATCTACCCGTCTCCGGGAAGATGGAGTTCGCGGAGGCTCACCGAGGCTGTTTTTCCATCGTCAACTGGGGAACTTTTTCCACCCGTGGAAGTGCAGCAGCAAAGCATCGAGGCCACTAGGCCTTGAGAAGTGGCTGCCATTTTGAAGATAAGAGTCAAATGGCCCATTAACCCAGATTAATTGCCGTGTTTTTGGATTCCAGGTTGATGCTGGCCCAGGATGGATCAGACCTGTAAACTACCTAGAAGAAATTGTCTGCTGCCCTTTTCCAATCCAGTGAATTTAGATGCCCCTGAAGACAAGGACAGCCCTTTCGGTAATGGTCAATCCAATTTTTCTGAGCCACTTAATGGGTGTACTATGCAGTTATCGACTGCCAGTGGAACATCCCAAAATGCTTATGGACAAGATTCTCCATCTTGTTACATTCCACTGCGGAAACTACAGGATTTGGCCTCCATGATCAATGTAGAGTATTTAAATGGGTCTGCTGATGGATCAGAATCCTTTCAAGACCCTGAAAAAAGTGATTCAAGAGCTCAGTCGCCAGTTGTTTGCACTTCCTTGAATCCTGGTGGTCCAACAGCACTTGCTATGAAACAGGAACCCTCTTGTAATAACTCCCCTGAACTCCAGGTAAAAGTAACAAAGACTGTCAAGAATGGCTTTCTGCACTTTGAGAATTTTACTTGTGTGGACGATGCAGATGTAGATTCTGAAATGGACCCAGAACAGCCAGTCACAGAGGATGAGAGTATAGAGGAGATCTTTGAGGAAACTCAAACCAATGCCACCTGCAATTATGAGCCTAAATCAGAGAATGGTGTAGACGTGGCCATGGGAGATGAACAAGACAGCACACCAGACAGTAGACACGGTGCAGGCAAACCGCCATTCTTGCCATTAGCTCCTCAGGCCGAAACGCAGAGAAATAAGCAAAGAAGTGACGTGGACGGCAGCCATGAAAGAGCAGCCCTTCTCCCAGCCCCCTTTTCACTAGGAGATACAAACGTTACTATAGAAGAGCAATTAAACTCAATAAATTTATCTTTTCAGGATGATCCAGACTCCAGTACCAGTACATTAGGAAACATGCTAGAATTACCTGGAACTTCATCATCATCTACTTCACAGGAATTGCCATTTGTAAGCAGTTTTTGGTACAACTTAAATAGATACATTAATGTATATATACAGGCAACTTAAAGGGAAACTATAAAAACAGGTTATAACTAATTGGTTTTTGGTTGTTTACCAGTTCACGGATGAAAGCTTATTGCTAATGATAAGCTCTTTGGGAAAATTTTACTTTGATCTAAAATTTTTTCTGTCTTACATGAGTTTGATTCTTTTCTGATTTTCCAAGTTAACTCTCCATTGAGGACTGGTTAAGAGTTAAGCTTTTAAGGGCATTTGAGTTCAGAATTAGGTTTTCAAGGTAGAGGTATACATTTGTTTAGCTTTTTTCCTAAAAGTGGCCTTGGCTTTGCCTTGGTTGTGTCTTGAGTACAGGAATCAGTGAATTACCTGGAGTCCTATTTTTGCATAAGGCATGGATTATAATTTTAGTTGATGGGATGACTTGCAGGTTGAAATACATTTTGGGTTCACATTCAGGGTAGCTCAGATGAAAAGGCCTTTTGGACACCAGTCAGAATTTAAATTAGGCTCTTTTTTCTGAGGTACGTGTTGTACAGCATCCTATGGTAACAGCCACCGTGAGAGCACGCTCTTGAACCTTCTCTGCTTTTAAATTTTGAAGCGTAGTTATGTTTGTGGTATGGGTGAATGTGTATGAAAATGGGAAAAAATGTACTTTGAGTTACCCAGTAGTGCTACCTACTATTGTTAGATTGTGGTAAATGATACTTGCTTTTTAAAAATCTGGTCTTCACCCAGAATTTTTGACTGTCCTTAGTTAGCTAAATGACCAGTTGACTTCACTTACCCTGTTTCATCACTTTTAAAATCTGAACCAGCTTGATTGTTCAAAGATTCCTTTCAACTTTAAATATTTGATTCTTGTTTTGTTTCTGCCCAGAAACATTGTCATGGTCATCTGTTATGTCACCAAAGAGGATCCCATTTCCTCCCAAGATGTCTCTGAAATACTCTGTAAAGATTGAGATAGAAAAAACTTTATGGTGTGTGGTGATAGTTTTGAGTGCCTTAAATGTTCATTTTACTATATAGCCCTGCAGTTCTTTAAAATTAAGAGTGAGAATGTGGGTGTGTCGCTTTTGTTTCTGTTGATTCATATCTTAAATATGCTTTAGTACTACTCCTTGATTTCTTAGTTTGGCAGTTGCAGATTTACAAAATTTGTTTCAGTAGTTATTTTGAGTGTTTTGTCCTAGATACTTTTTAGGGTGGATAGGCTGTGTTGGCAGCCTATCAGCAGTTCAGACAAATCCTTCCTTGTTACATTGAAATGTAATTTACATGTATATAGTTTTGTCTTTACATAAAAACTTAGATCGGAAGGTGGAGATACATGTTTCTCTAGAAGTTTACTAAGTGTAAATCTGTGTGGTTCTTATCAAAGAGGTGTCATTACTGGTTCTAAAATACTAGAGCCTTTAGGAAAAACGTTATGCATCTAAAATGAGAGTTAACAAAATTGTATAAGTGTAGAAAAGTTTTTTCATGTAGAAAATAAAATTACTCAAAGACTACGGACTTGAAGAAACCAGTATCTTTTTTTTTTTTTTTTTTGACCGTCCTGCATGTGGCTTATTGATCTTAGTTCCCCTGACCAGGGGCTGAACAGCAGTTCAGTCTTAGTTCCAGGCCACAGCAGTGAAGTCCTAACCACTGAATGCCAGGGAATTCGAATCTTTATTCTTTTAAGTCTTTCTTACAGATTGTTTATAAATCTAAATTGCTTCATCCAAAATCTATTGCTTTCATTTTTGCCTTTGATATTTTCTGAGAATTTAAAGTGAGGTCAGTCTCAAAATGCAAATTTAGTTGAACAGTAAGCTTGAGCAAAGTGTAATTAAAAGAAATTCTATATAGCTGCACACTTGATATATTCAGACTATTCACAGTGACTGGTTGATGCAGCAGGTGTGGAGAGCACTTACTCTGTATTAGAGCCTGTGCTTAGGGCTAGAAATTTTAGAAAATCTTTTGCGCATGCTATTGTTTGATACTGTGATAGAAAAAGATTCTCCTGGCAAGAGTAACAAGTACTTATTAGGATTTTAAAACGAGTACTTTTTAGGATTTTAAACCCTCTGTCTGGAACTAGAGAATGACAGCATAATTCAATGTTGTATTGCCGGTTGTTTTTGTACAACTAGCAATCAGCAGACTGTTTGTCTCCTGTCATAAAGGAGCAATCTCTTCAGTTCACCTTCATGCTCTTTGGTTACTTTTTCTGCATACAGTGATGTGAAATGGTTCTCACTATAGTTAATAATCCTGACCTGGTGTTTTTATATTTAATTGGGTTGGTACTGTCTAGCTTCTGCCAGTGTACATACATAGTATACAGTGCTTTGTATATTGTAGGTGCTTGGAAAAAGTCTTCAAGGAAGGGTGGTTCCCAGAGCTCCAAGTTATAACAGGCAATAACTTAGTTTTAAGTGCTTTGATCTGTATTGTCTCATTGGGGCTTCATAGCCTTGCAGTAAAAAACAAATGTCATGGAAAGTCTAGGTCTGCTTTAAAGGTACTTAAGATTATTGGGGGTAAGACTGAAAACTATTGAAATCATAGAACTATTTGAGTACTCTTGGCGTTCTTTAGGGACTTTTGAAGGTCCCTGACACTTTTGCCTGGGCCTGAAGTATCTCCTGGTTTTCTTACTAGGCTGATTGCAGCAATTGTTTGTTTGATATTCTTCCTCATTTAGATATTTTATGGAGGTAAAATTGAGTTAATTTATGCTGTGGCAATATTGAGGAATTTTGGGAATCCTCAAAGTTCTTAGGATGTAGGCAGCCTCCAGAGTAGTCTAAAGTATATATTAGTGATTTTCTTTATCTGAAGAAGACCACTAAAAATGAACACAATTAAAATTGAGGACTAAAATTTTACAAGTAAATAGAGAGGAACAGTTTTATTTAGATTTTATATTGAAATGTAAGATTGAGAATTAAAAAAGGCAGTTTTAAACCTTTATCAAAATTTTGATTATGATGGCAACTGTTTTTTAATAATAAGACAAGAATCAAGTAGATTTTATTTTGGCTGTGATGTGTCTGCATTGCTGCACACTGGCATTCTGTAGTTAATGGTGAGCACAGGCCGCTCTTCGTGGTGGTGCTCAGGCTTCTCGAGGCACCAGGCGCCCGGGCTCCAGTAGGTGCAGACCTCGGGCTCTAGAGTGCTGGCTCAGTAGTCATGGCGCAGGGGCTTAGTTGCTCAGTGACATCCTGGACCTAACCAGTGTCCCCTGAATTGCAAGGCAGATTCTTAACCACTGGACTACCAGAGAAGCCCTCAACCAGGTTTAAAAAATTTTTTCCAGCAAAATTGTACAATAGGTAGATGGGATACTTTGTTTTACTTCATTTTCTTACCATGATCATAAGGATAAGTTTTTATAAAGTATTTAAGGACTTAGTCTTAACTAAGGTATTCTTTAAAGAAAATGTCCACTATGCACAGTTTCAGATGTATACCAAAGAAGAGAAAGTGGTTGAATTTAAATGTACTCCTCACCAAACTTTAAGAATTCCAGATATTTTGCCAATCTTGTTTTATCCTCCCTCCACGATGTCATTTCACTAACTTTTCTTAATTCTTTTATGTTCATCATCTCTCTCTTTGAAGCTATTGTCCTATTCTCCTTGTCAGTTGTCACTTGTTTATTGTTTGACCTAGATAACCTTTTTCTTGCCTTTAATTGGAGTAGTTCTTTATTATTTGCATTGACTTTTAGAAACACAGCATCTTTGTGCCAGATTTGTTTGCAGTTTTACCTTGTAATTGATTTGCACTGTAATACTAGCTTGTGCTTCATTAGGTAGAGACAGACACTATATTGTATGTGGGATGGATGTTAAATAGAAAATTTTGGGGAGCCATTTCAAAATAGATATCTTGATGTTGTGACAGTATACCCCTGTACAGTCTTGGAGATGCAGCAAATACGAACCACCCTCTGTACTAAGTTCTGTGCTGTGGATGTTCAGGTGGTTAAGGAGATCAATGGAGAGGTAGATGAAACCTAGAGCGATCAAGGCTCCACTAAAGAGTGGGACTTCAGTTCATTGACTAGGTTGGGTTTGGTTAGGTTTAGAAAGGTACTTTGGATAAAAAGAATTAAGTAAACTTAGTATTTTCACCACCCCACTCCAGTACTCTTGCCTGGAAAATCCCATAGATGGAGGAGCCCGGTGGGCTGCAGCCCATGGGGTCGCGAAGAGTCAGACACGACTGAGTGACTTCACTTTCACTTTTCACTTTCATGCATTGGAGAAGGAAATGGCAACCCATTCCGGTGTTCTTTCCTGGAGAATCCTAGGGACGGGGGAGCCTGATGGGCTGCCGTCTATGGAGTCGCACAGTGTCGGACATGACTGAAGCGACGCAGCAGCAGCAGTATTTTCACAGGGTTGGATAGGAGGAATGTCCTCAGGTAATGTGGATGGTTTAGTTGATCAGTTATGTCTGACTCTGTGACCCCATGGACTGTAGCCTGCCAGGCTCCTCTGTCCATGGGATTTCTCAGGCAATAATCCTGGAGTGGATTGCCATTTCCTCTTCCAGGGGATCTTCCTGACCCAGGGATCGAACTCACGTCTCCTGGATTGTAGGCACATTCTTGACCAGTGAGCCACCAGGGAAGCCCGTCCTTGTGAAATAAGGCCTAGAAATTCAAATTGGCATTTGATGTTGATGTGATAGAAACTGGGATCCAGTGAGGAATTTCAGCTGAGAAGTGACATGAAATCTGTGTTTGGGAAATTTTGGCTGGGAGAGGGTAGAGGCAATGTTAGGTTGTGGAGTCTTGGAGTAGTAATTAAAAATTAGAATTGAGCAGAGTCAGTGGTAGAAAGGGGGTAAATCTGAGAGATTATTTCAGAGGAGAGAAAATTGGCAGCCCTTTTAGGGTTGCCTGGACTGGAAATAAAGTTGGAGCCTGGATTTGAGGAATGAAAGAGATAAGTATAGACTATGTTCAAGGCTTGTTGTGTTGGTGCCTGAGACAGAAATGGGGTTCTCTCTTACCTTCTCATCATTTCAGCAATTCTCTGCTTCCTCCTTTCCTGTTTCCACACTTCTCAGCCTCTGCTCTTTCTCTGACTCTCCTTGCTGGAGGTGCTGGTTCTCTTCACTACTTTCTCCTTTCTGCTGGGATCTTTATTCTCCACCTTCACTGCATCACTTTTTCTGCCTAAAAACAGAATGACATCTCTCTATTCTAAAGAATCTTCCTCTATCCTCTAACCCCTGTGATTACTTTCCTGTTTCCTGGGGAATTTCTTGAGAGTTGTCCACTTTGTTTACCCCTCCTTAAAGCCCTGTGGATTGGCTTCACTACTCTGTTGGAACTGTTCTTTTCAGTTACAAGTGGCACCTCCAGACTTATCCTGATGTGCAGTGTTTTGACCGCTACTCTTTTAAACAGTCCTTTTGGACTGCTTGTTCTCTTTTCTTCCTCTTTTCTATCATTCTCTGCAGTCTTATCTGCTTTTATTAATTCACTTGTCTGCTGTGTGAAAACTCTTGATCTGACTTCTGAGCTTCAGACCAGGAAACAGATTTCCAGCTGAGTTTCTCTTCCACCTGTAGCATACTTAGCCTACTTTTGACCATCTCTTTTTGCCAAACATGCTTTTCCTTCTGTCTTTTTAAAAATATTTTAAAAAAGTATTTATTTTCATTTATTTGTTTGCCCATGCCAGATCTTAGTTGTAACATGAGGCATATTTGATCTTCGTTGCAGCATTCATGATCTTTTAATTGTAGCCTGTGGGGGTCTTTTTGTTGCAGCATGCAAACTTGCTGTATGTGGGATCTAGTTCCCTGACCAGGGATCAAACCAGGCTTCTTGCATTGGAATCAGGGAGTCTTAGCCACTGGACTGATAGGGAAATCTCTTCCTGTCTTAATGATGGCATCATCCTCCAGTTCTTTTCAAGGTTGGAAACCTTGGAATCACTTGTTTATATGATCAAAATGAACTTGAGTGCCTTCTCGATGCCAGGCACTGCTGGTATTGAAAGATACAGTCTGCTTTTAAGGAACTTTACCATTCAAGGAAGAGTGATGTAAACAATGACAGTACAGAATACCACATGGCCTGGTAGAAGTTATAGAGCAGTACTGTGGGAGTTTGGAAAAAGTCATGCCTGGAGTAATGTGGAAGAATTTCATAGAAGGTTATTATATATATTTAAGCAGAGACAAGCCAGTAAGTAAGGAGGAATAAGCACATGAAAGTGGCAAGAAATTCTTTGATAGGAATCTGAGAGGAGCAGGGTTGTCAGGAGATAAGTATAAATATAGGCCTTGTATTCCATGTTATAGGGTTGAATTTTTATGCTGTTTCCATTCTATTATGTTATCTTTATTACTGGTCTTCATATTATTTTTCTTTCCGGTCTTTCTGGAGAGACAGATTTACTTTTGACCTTCAAAATGAGAAATACAAGGTGAGGTCTCTGATGGGGCTTCCCTGGTGGCTCAGATGGTAAAGAATTTGTCTACAATATGGGAGACCTGGGTTCGATTCCTGGATTGGGAAGATCTCCTGGAGGAGGGCAAGGCAATCTACTCCAGTATTCTAGACTGGAACCCAGTGGACAGAGGAGCCTGGTGAGCTACAGTCCATAGGTTCGTTCACAAAGTGTCAGGACTGAGCGGCTATAAGCATACAAACAAAACACAGGTCTCTGATGAAAGCTTTACCTTCAATGCCTAACTCTTCTCCCCATTTGCCTAACAAATAAAGCCCAAATTCTTTCATAAGACCTCATCTTGACTTTCCAAATCTCATATGCTAAACCCAAGATATCCTGGCTGGCCTGAGTTCAGCCAACCTGAACTATTAGTGGTGCCTTACTTCACAGTCCCCTGGCTTATGCCTTTCTCTTCCTGGTCTAATTTCAGCATTTAATATCTTAACAGTGTGTAGTGTGATGCTTTCTTTGTAGCAGACACTCAGTGTACTTATGGAGTAGAAGAATGAATGGTACTATTACAGAGATACACGTTGGGAAGGGGAGTAAAATTTTAGGTAGGAAGGTAATCAGATGGTGAGCAATGTACCAAATTTCAAAACTTCAGAGATTTTTTTTTTACTTCATTCACTCATTCCATCAGTTTCTAAGGGCTTTGAATTTGTGCTCCCTTATATCTCAAGCTTTCATTTTCCTATTCTTATGTATAAACTCTTAAGGATATTAAGTCATAATAGTTTCGTAGGACAGATTCCTTGAGATGCTATCTGTTTAGTAGAAGTCCCTAATATCTTTGAGCCCATTCCTCATTTCTAAATGGGGCAAATACTGTGCAGCCTTGCACATTTGAGAGGATGCAGCAAGATAATTAATCTGAAGCAGCTAGCACAGTGCTGTTTTTGAAGTAGGTGCTCAGTAAGTGATGCATGTTATTCTGTGCCAAGAGCCAAATGCACATTTGGAAGAATTGTGAATTTTGAGAAACATATCTTTACAGTTTTGCTTTTTCTGTTTATACAAACTCTTCTTGCTTAATTGGTAAGATAAGGGCATTGGACTATTTGACAGTTTCAATTTTTAATATCAGGAGAATTGGATCCATTTTTTTGATTGGTAATCAGGAGAATTTAATTTGGGCCATAAGTTCAGTATCTTTCCCTACTCCAGCTGTGAAGTGGTATAATTTATTACATTGTTGCTCTTTGCTGGCTGTTCTTTGTCATGGGTATAAATGATTAATTTCCACCCCCTGGTTTGTAGGAGAGCTGACCTCTTTTCTGGTGGTGGACTTGATTTTCATTGAATGATCATTTCTGAAACTTTTAAAAATGATCTCAAATGAAGAAATTGCTAGGAATCTTTTTAGTTAGAAAAGTAAGATAAATTCATGGTAAAAGTGAAAAATGAAATGTTAATAAAAAATGATCTTTATTTCTGTCATCTTCATATGCTCCCTCTTTTTTTCTTTTTTGGGTCAAATTGTGACTTGTGGATCTTATTTCCCTAACCAGGGATTGAACCTGGGCTCCCTGCTGTGAAAGCAGAGTCCTAACCATTGAACTGCCAGGGAATTCCCAATGTCCCCTCATTTTCACTCTTAATATTTTATTAGAATTATCTTTGTGTTTGTAGACCTTTTTTTTTAATCTTTTGGTCACAAGTGGCCTCATATACGTATTATTGAATACTTTGTTTAATACATTAGGGACATGCATTCAAATGAACACGTAGGTAGATTTTTTTTAAATTATTGAAACTTTTATTGAAATTAGTATAAGTGCACATGCAATTAGTTGTAAGAAATAGTACAGAGATCTCATGTGTGTTTTGCTTGATTTTGCAATGATATGTTTTGTGAAAACATCTAATACCACAACCAGATTATTGACATTGGTATAATCCACCAAACCTACTCCGATGACCCAGTTTTTGTTTTTCATATTCTTTTTTAAAGAAAATTCTTTATTTCTGTAAGGGCATATTCCAGATGTCCCTGGTTTTACTTGTATTTGTTTGTGTTTACTGTGTTAAGTTCTTTGCATTTTTGTCAACTGTATGGATTTGTATACTCAGCACCACAGTTAAGATGTTTAACAGTTTCAGTGCCACAGGGGTCTCTCCTGTGGCCCTTTGTATCACATCCATCTTCTTCCTGGCAATTCCTCCTCCACCTTTGGCCAACTACTAATCTGTCCTTTGTTTCTAAAATTTTGTCGTTTAAAAAGTGCCCGTAAATGGAATCATGCAGTGTGTGTGTGTGTGTGTGTGTGTGTGTGTGTGTGTAGCCTTGTATTGGGTGTTTTCGCTTAAAATTACCTGGAGAGTCATCCAAGTTACTGAGTATATCGATATTTTATTTCTTTTTGTTACTGAGTAGAAAGCAATGGCACCCACTCCAGTACTCTTGCCTGGAAAATCCTATGGATGGAGGAACCTGGTGGGCTACAGTCCATGGGGGTCACGAAGAGTTGGACATGACTGAGCGACTTCACTTTTACTTTTCACTTTGATGGATTGGAGAAGGAAATAGCAACCCACTCCAGTGTTCTTGCCTGGAAAAATCCCAGGGACAGTGGAGCCTGGTGGGCTGCCGTCTATAGGGTCGCATAGAGTCGGACATGACTGAAGTGACTTAGCAGCAGCAGCAGCAGCATTCTATTACACACACACACACCATTCACCTGTTGAAGGACATCTGGGTTTATTCTAGCTTTTGGCTATTAGAAGTAAAAGTGCTGTGACCATTCATATATAGCTTTTGTGTGAACATAAGTTTTCATTTTTCTGGGAATAATGCCCAAGAATACAATTGCTGAATCATATGTTACTGGCATGTTTGCTTTTATAAGAAACTGCCAAGCTGATAGAGTGACTATACTATTTTACATTTTCACCAGTAGTATATGAGAGATCCACTTTCTGTTCATCCTTACCATCATTGAGTGTTGTCACTATTTTTGTTTTAACCATTTTGATAGTTATGTAATAATATCTCATTATGGTTTTAATTTGCATTTCCCTGATAGGCAATGGTGTTGAACATCTTTTTGTGTGCTTATTTGCCATTTGTATATCCTCTTTAGTGAAATATACTCATGTTTTTTGTTCATTTTCTAATTAATTTGTTTGATTTTAGTTGTTGAGTTTTGAGAGTTCTTTATGTATTCTGGATGCTCTACATTCTTTAACATGCCTGTATACAAATCCTAATTTTTAACTATTACGTCTTTTAGATGACTTATTAAGGAAACTATATAATCATACAAACTTGTGGTTTCCCTTAATAAATTGGAACAGATTTTAGTGTTTGTTACTGTTATTAGGTAAAATTACTTTATTAAGTCCTCTAAAATTCACATGTCTAGTGAACTTACAGGAAATACCATAATACTATGTTTAAGATTGCTGGAAGGATAAAATCCATTTTGGAGGGTGAACAATTATATTTACACATTAAATTAAAAATAATTACTGGTTATATGATATCCCCTGATATACCAAGAAGAATCTGAAGGTAATCTTTCTCTGTAAATTATGAGGGTATATTTCCCTTGTCATTTCTATAATTTCTCTTGAAGCAGTAATTGGAGCTGTTGGGGATCCCTGATGTCAGCAGTGGGCATTGTGGAAGTTCTGTCTATACCCAGTAAAAATAATAGACATTAATGCCATGCTGATTGTTAATGAAATTTTATGTCCAAAGGCATCTCTTTAATGTTGCAGATGGTTCAGTTGACAGTGTATAGACTCTGTTTTTCTTATTAACATGAAGAAAAAGCACTTCCACCATGCCATGATCTGTAAAGAATTGCAGAGCAGTGGTTGAGAGTAACAAAGTGCTACATTTGAAATGCTTTTTAATGTCGTAGAGCTTTGGGGCAGAAGTGTTATAGTGCTGGTAATTATACCACTGAAATTAGTTACTTGGTGGAGTAGATACTGGAGTTGTAAGTAAAGTCTTGATAGGTACCTTAATAATTTCATAGTAATGCCTGTGGAATTGTTATTTAGGATAAACTGGTGATAATGGAATTATCAGGGCAATGGGTTAATTTTCTTTGTGTCTCACATGTGCCTAGTTCTGTATGGTTTTCCAAAAGGATTGTACAGTTTTACACAGTTCTCAATAGTGTATGAGTCCGACGTTTTCCTCCCTTTGATAACAAAACAACTTTGATAGCATTGATTTTTTTAAAGTCTTTTACATAATTAAATAGATACATACTGCTACTGAAAGATTGATTTAATTAATACAATTTTATTGTTGAAAGTGATTTATGTTTGTATTTCTTCTGTGGACTTTGCTGTCTGTATCTGGATTGTAGTGTTTTGTAGCTATTATCCTTTTATTTTATGGACATAAATATTTCCTCTCAATCTGTTTTTCATTTTAGTTAATAATTTTCTATAGTTGTAGAGCTGAAGTTTTATTTTTCATATAACCAAATTGGTGTTTTGGAGTAATTTCTTTTACGGATTTGAAGCTTATTGTGCTTCTATAAATTCGATAAACGTTTACATACTTGGAAGAAATCCTATCTTCTACAGTCTTAACTGATTTAAGAGATTTTATTTTAATATCCAGCACTATCCAGATAATTTTTATTGTGTCTTTAGTAGTATTTTTGGAAATTCTTTTAGCTAATTCCATTTGTATTAGGGAAGCAAATTACCCTCAAATTACCTGCAAATTGAGTAGTCTAAAACAATATGGAGTTCTGTCATATGAAGTTAGGAATAAGGGTGTGGCTTAGCTGGGTGGTTCTGCCTTTCTCTCATGAGATTGCAAGCACGATGTCCTTCACTGATGCAGTTATTTGAAGGCTATTGTAGGATCCTTGTCCAAGATGATGCACTCATATGGCTATTGGGAAAAATAAATAACTTACGGCTGTTCACAGTAGGAGACCTCTGTTCCTTACCTGTGGGCTTCTCCATCGGGCTGCTCACATTGATTAGCAGGCTTTCCCCAGAGTGAGTGGTTCAAAAGAGGAGAAGCTTAACAAGGAGATCCAAAGAGATATACAGTGTGGGAGGGGAATACCTTGAAATGTGGATCACTGGGGGCCACTAGGGCAACTAGTTACTAACCCACCCAGTAAGAAATAAACAGTTTTAATTAAAGGAGAAAGCATAAGTATACATAGTAGTGATACTTAAAACTTTTAAGCTGATGGACCTTGGATTTTTGAATTAGGTATATGATTGAAAAATATAGTATAGAAGGATAACTAATGAAGTACCCTAAAGTACTCTTCTACCTTGCCTGCTTAATTTCAGTTCTTATGGGCCGTCTTACCTTTTTATATGACAAAGGTAGCAGATTATACACACTTAATCTTTCTTTTTCACTTAATATGTTGTCTAAATCTTTACATTTTTGAACAATATTTTCTCATTCGTTCATACACTTAGATAGTATTTTATTTTATGAATGTATGAACATTTTCATTCCACATATTATTCTTTTGCTGAAAGGGAACAACTGTGCACGTAAGTCATTGTGAATGTATGCAAATAAATCTGTAGGGTAAATCTCCAGGACCGAATTCTGGGTCAAAGTTAAATGTTTATGATTTTGAAAATATTGCCAAATTGCCCACTAAAAGAGTATATGTATTTACACTCTTAGCCAGCAGTATATGTATTTGCCTGTTTCAATGGGGATTCTTTATTTCATTTGTCATGGTATAAAATTTAGCATCTTACCTTTTTTTTTTTTTTTTGCCACACTGTGTGGCTTGTAGGATCTCAGTTCCCCAACCAGGAACCTGGGGCCACCAGAGTGCACGCCTGGAATCTTAACTAGTAGACTACCAGGGACCTCCCCATCCTAACCGTTTTGAAGTGTACAGTTCGATAGTATTAAGTGTATTTACATTTTGTGCAGCCGTTCTCCAGCACTCTTACCATCTTAGAAAACTCTCCCCTTAAACAGCTGTGCACTTTTCCTTCCTGCCAACTCCTGTCAGCTACCATTCTGCTTTCTGTTTCTGAGTTTGACTGCTCTCGAAACCTCTTGTAAATGGAATTATAGTGTTTATCTTTTTGTGATTACCTTATTTCACTTAGTGTAATGTCCTCAAGAGTTTACTCATGTTGTAGGCTGTTAGAATTTTCTTCCTTTTTAAAGATATTCTGCAGTATACCACATTTTCTTTATCCATTTATCAGTCGATGGCCACCTTTTGGCTATTGTGAATAATGCCGATATGAACATAGCTGTACAGATATGTCTTCTAGATTCACTGGGGTTCCTTTTTTTTTTTCCGGTCACACCATGCAGCTTGTGGTCAGCTTAGTCCCCTGACCAGGAATTGAACCCACGCACTCAGCAGTGAAAGCGCATAGTCTTAACCACTGGACTGCCAGGGAATTCCTTATGGGGATTCTTTAAAGCCTTTTTTTTTAATTTGGTTCCACTGAGTCTTAATTGTGGCACTTGGGATCTAGTTCCCTGACCAAGGTTTGAGCCCTGGCCCCCTTCATTGGGAGTACAGAGTAGAGTCTTAGCCACTGGACCACCAGCAAAGTCCTCCTGTGGGGATTCTTACGATACTTCTTATACCCAAGGGAGAAGAACAAATAATAAACGTTTATTTGATACCTAAATGACCTATAATTTGGATAGTCTTTTTTTTTTCCTCCCTCCTTCCCCTCCCCCTCTTGCTTTTGTAAGGTATTTTTTTGTTGTTTAAAGCATGGACCTGTAAAAATCAAACATCCTTTCAATTCAGTTCAGTCGCTCAGTCGTGTCTGACTCTTTGGGACCCCATGAATTGCAGCACGCCAGGCCTCCCTGTCCATCACCAACTCCCAGAGTTCCCTCAGACTCACGTCATGGACCTGTAAAAATCAAACATCCTTTATGTTATGTATAATTTTTTTCAACATTTAAATTCTGAGTATATGTCTTATAAATTAAAACATAGTAATTGCATTTAAAAAATTAAGATAAAATTCACACATTATAAAATTCACCTTTTTAAAGGATACAACTCAGTGTGGCTTTAGTGTATTTACAGAGTTGAGCAGCCAAAACCACTATCTAATTCCAGAACATTTTATCACCCAAAATGAAACCCATAGCCAGCAGTCACTCTTCATTTTCCCCTCTCCTAGTCCCTGTCAACCACTGATTTACTTTGTCTCTATGACAAAGTATTTTATCTGTTCTGGATATGAATTTCATGTAAGTGGAACTATACAATCTTGGCCTTTTGTGTCTGACTTCTTTCGTTTAGCATGTTTTCAGATTTATCCATATTGTAGTATTACTGTAACTACTTAATTCTGTTTTATTGCCAAATAATATTGCATTATATCGATAATCATATTTTGTTTACCCATTCATCATTTGATAGACATTTGGTTTGTTTTTACTTTTTTGGCTGTTAGGCGTAATGCTGGGCTTCCCATGGGGGACTAGTGATAAAGAACCCGCCTGCCAGTGCAGGTATATGTAAGAGACATAGGCTCGATCCCTGGGTCAGGAAGATCCCCTAGAGGAAGGCACAGCAACCCACTCGTGTTCTTGCTTGGAGAATTCCATGGACAGAGGAGCCTGGCAGGCTGCAATCCATAGGGTCCCACAGAGTCAGACACAACTGAAGCAACTTAGCTTGCATGCAGGCATGATGCTGTTACAAACACTTGTGTATAGGTTTTTTTAATGGATATATGTTTTCATTTCTGTTGGGTATATTCCTATGAGTGGTGTCACTGGGTCACATGGTGACTGTTTACTATTTTGAGGAACTGACAGACTGCACCATTTTATCATCCTTTTAATGATGTATGAGAGTTGTAATTTCTTCATATCCTTGCCAACACTTGCTTTCTTTTTTTAAATTTTAGCCACCCTGGTGAGTGCTGTGTGTTATCTCGTGATTTTGATTTACATTTCCCTGATGACAGATGTTGAGACTCCTTTTATGTGCTTTTTGGCCATTTGTATAGCACTTTGGAGAGTCTGTGTTGTAAATTCTTCGTGTATTTTTTAAAGATACGGATTTTTTTCTAATTGCTATAGTTCCTTGTATATTATGGATTAAGTTTCTTATCAGATATGATTTGCAAATATTTTCTCCCATTCTATGATGTTTTTCATTTTTTTGATGGTATCCTTGAAGCACAAAGGTATTTATTTTCTTAATTTGACCATGCTGAGTAGCCAGCCACGGATTAAATCAGGGCCCTTGGCAGTGAGTGACAGCATGGAATCCTAACCTCTGGACTGCCAGGGAAATCCCAAAAGTTTTTAATCTTTTTTTTTTTTTTAATTTATTTGGCTGCACTAGGTCTTAGTTGTGGCACTCGGGATCTTTAATCTTTGTTACACCCTGTGGGATCTTTAGTTGTGGCATGTGAACTGTTAGTTGCTGCGTGTAGGATCTAGTTCCTTGACTGGGGATCAAACCCAGGACCCCTGCAGTGGGAGACCATTGGACCAACAGGGAAGTCCACGCCACATATCATTAATTATTTATTTAATTATTTAATCATCATCTATTTATTTAATTATTTATTTATTTGGCTGTGTCTAGTCTTAGTTGCCAGAGAAGGCAATGGCACCCCACTCCAGTACTCTTGCTTGGAAAATCCCATGGACGGAGGAGCCTGGTGGGCTGCAGTCCATGGGATCACAAAGTCGGACACGACTGAGCAACTTCACTTTCACTTTTCACTCTCATGCATTGGAGAAGGAAATGGCAACCCACTCCAGTGTTCTTGCCTAGAGAATCCCAGGGAGCCTGGTGGGCTGCCATCTCTGGGGTCACACAGAGTCAGACACGACTGAAGTGACTTAGCAGCAGCAGCAGCAGCAGTCTTAGTTGCTGTACAGATCTTAGTTGCTGATGAATCTTTGTTCCATCATGCAGGATCTTTCACTGGAGTGTATGGACTCCAGAGCACACAGGCTCAGTAGTTGTGGTGTGTAGTTAGTTCCCCGACCAGGGATTGAACCCGTCTCCCCTGCTTTGGAGTTGGATTCTGTACCACTGGAACACCAGGGAAGCCCTCCTGGCTGCCTCCTCCTGCCCTCCGCCTTTCTGTTTTTTGTATTGGCTGCACTGAGTCTTCATTGTAGCACATGGGTAACTTAAGAGTTGTGCTTGGACTTCTCTTATTGTGGAGCACTGGCGCTAGAGCTTTCAGGCTCCGTAGCTGTATCGCACAGGCTTCTTGAGTTTTGCTTAGTTGCCCTGTAGCATGTGGGGTCTTAGTATCGTAGTTCCCTGAAAAGGGATCAAACCCTTGCCCCTTATATTGGAAGGCAGATTCTTCACCACTGGACCACCAGGGAAGCCCTTCCCTTCCTTCTTTAGTATGGTATATTACATTAATTGATTTTCCTGTATGTTGAAACAGCCTTGTGTTCCTAGGATAAATTTCACTTGTTCATGATATATAATATTTTTTATTTGTTGCTATATTTGGATTGTTAGGATTTTTGCATCTTTATGCATAAGGGATGCTAGTCTGTAGTTTTCTTGCAATGTCTTTCTGATTTTGGTATCAGGGTAATACTATTCTAATAGAATGAATTTCATTTTTAATATGATTATTTTTAATAGTGAGAGTTACATTCTAAGTTTTCAGTTAAGAGTAATTTTACCAGGTACATTTAATTGTAACTTTGCATTTTGAAAATTGCTAACATTGAGACAATACATTCTTCATTGATTACTCAATAATTTTTTATGTGCCAGGAATGCATAAGATGGGAATATGGTGGAAGCTGAGACAGGCAACTATGCTAGGCTGAGGGGAGTGTGATTTAGGATTCTAAGGATTGGAATAGCTGCTGCTTTGGAAGGCTAAGAAGTTGAACGTGGCGTGATTAGTTTGGGAAGATGGGGTAGGAAGGGATGATATTGAAGGGAGAAGTCAGGGTCCAGGTCTTTCCCTAAATTCTCCCATTTCTTTTGTTTGTTTGTTTGAATGATTGAAGTGATTTTTATGTATTTATGGCTGTGTCGGCTCTCCTTTGCAGCATGCGGGCTTCTCTCTAGTTGTGTTGTGCAGGCTGAGTTGCCTGCAGCGTGTGGATCTTAGTTTCCTGACCAGAGTTGGACTCGTCCCTTGCATTGGAAGGCAGATTCTTAACCACTGGTTGCTGCTAAGTCGCTTCAGTAGTGTCCGACTCTGTGCGACCCCATAGATGGCAGCCCACCAGTCTCCCTCGTCCCTGGGATCCTCCAGGCAAGAACACTGGAGTGGGTTGCCGTTTCCTTCTCCAATAACCACTGGACCACCAGGAAATCCCCTATTGAAGTGATTTTTTTTTTCTGTTTGTATTTGACATTTGTATCCATTGTTAACCTGTTTCTGTTAACATTTTGATTGCTGCTCACCAGGAAAAAAGCATAGATTAAATCCCATTAAAAGAAGTCATAAGAATCTTACCTTATTAGAAAGGCAGTTTATGATTGTAGAAAAACTGTGGGAGGAAGCAGACCCTTAGAGTTATTTGGAAAGCTGTGTCTTGGTCTTAAGTGCTCAGTTATGTCAACCAAATAAAGCATAACTAAAACAGTTGTGGGCTTTGAAGTTGGACATGTCTCCATTTGAGACAAAGACTAGATTCTTTTGTTTCCCTTGGACAAGTGACTTTTCACCCTTAGTATCTTAATCTATAAGCTGTTTTGAAAATTAACTCATAGAACATGGTGAGTATTTGCTGCTATTGTTAATTATCTAGTTAACATATATTGCCCTATGGTAGGCAGCTTAGGCTTGTACTAAACACCTAACAAGTATTAGCTCATTTAAACTTCAGAACAAGCCCACATAAGTTGCTGGGCACAAACGTTATTTCAGGTTCACACATTAAGAAATGGAACCCAGGTGACGGTGTTGGTTTTTCAACTAAGGCCATCTAGCTTCAGAGCATTTTCTCTGCTCTACTGCAAGAGTGCTGTTCACTACATAATGTATTTTTAGTAGACTCTTGTCTTGTTGGGAGTAGGAGATGAAAATGAGAGTTTGACAAGTTTTTGCCAAGTTTTTCTCAATGTACATGTCAATTTGGCCTGAAAACATGAATAGAAAGATATGTGTCATTAGCAAATCTGTCCTGTCCTGTATTTCAGAGTCAAATGTAACTTATGTCCAGTATGAGGATTTATTTCTGTCTGAATTCTTGAGTTATTTCTATGAATAAATAACCAAATAAATAACCACATTGTAAGTGTAGCTATGTGGTAATAAAATGTTCTTTCAGTTTATCATAACCAGATGTGAATGTTCCATTTAAAAAATAGTTGCCTTAGGAAGCTAGGACTTTTTAAGAATTGAAATAAAATTTAAATTAGTTAAAATTTACCATTTACACAACTTTAAACTATATAATTCAGTGGCGTTTTTTATATTTACATTGTTGTATTAGCATTACTGCTAATTCCAGACCATTCTGATCACTCCAGAAGGAAAGTACTTAATCATAAGAACAATTACTCCTCTTTTCTTCAATCCTTGGCAACCACTGGTCTTTTTTTCTTTATGAATATGCCTATTCTAGACATTTTATGAAATCAAAGTATGTGGTCTTTTGTGTGACCAGACACAAGGTTTATCTATATTGTAACATGTGCCGACACTTTGTTCCTTTTTATGGCTGAATAATATTCCATGGTTTGAATATACCACATTTTGTTTATCATTCATCAGTTGATGGGCATTTGAATTACTTCCACTTTTCAGTTATGATGAATTATGCTGCTATTAATAGTTGTGTACAGGCTTTTGATTGACTACTTGTTTTTAAATCTCAGATGTATGCCCTCCAGTGGAATTTCTGGGTCATATGCTAATTTTGTTTAATCTTTTGTCCCCTTTTATTATTTTTCATTGAGGCATGATTGACATACAGAAAAGCTATACATATTTAGTGTATTTATCTTAATGAATTTGAAGATAAGTATGCATCTGTGAAACTCACCATATATGATGGCCATATATAATACCATACAGTTAATTTAACCATAACATCTATTCAATAAATTGTAAGTATATAATACAGTGTTGTTTATTATATGCACTATACAGTACCTCTCTCAGTCTTGTTTATCTTGCGTAAGTGGAACTATGTACCCTTTGATTCACATATCCCTGGTTCCCTCTCCTCCCAGTCCTGATAACTTTCCAACCCCTGATACACCACTGAAAATCACCCTTCACCTTTAGCTCCTATGAATTTGACTGTGTTGAATTCTTTATAAGTGGGATCATATAGAATTTGTTCTTCTGGGTCTGGCTTATTTCCCTCAGCATAATATCCTTCATGTTCATTTAATATCTAGTGGCAAAATTTCCTTCATAAGAAAATCCATAATACTCTATTGTACATATATATCACATTTTCTTTATATGCTTATCTGTTAGACACAGTTGCTTCTGTGTCTTTGCTGTTGTAAATAAAATGCTACAGTGGCATGGATGTGCAGATATCTATTTGAGATCCTGATTTCAATTCTTTTGGGTATATGTGGCAGAAGTCGGATTTCTGATCATATTTTAAATTTTTTGAGGAACCTTCACATAGATTTCCATGGTACCAATTTATATTCCCATGAACAGTATATAAGAGCTCCCTTTTGTGTATTCTTGTCAACACTTGTGGAAGTTATTTATGTGTTCTGGATTTTAGGTGTTTATCAGATGTTCAGTTTGCAAATATTTGCTACCATTCCATGAATGTTGCTGTTGCTGAGTCACTTCAGTTGTGTCCGACTCTGTGCGACCCCATAGTTGGCAGCCCACCAGGTTCCCCCGTCCCTGGGATTCTCCAGGCAAGAACACTGGAGTGGGTTGCCATTTCCTTCTCCAGTGCATGAAAGTGAAAAGTGAAAGGGAAGTCGCTCAGTTGTGTCCAACCCTCAGTGACCCCTTGGACTGCAGTCTACCAGGCCTCTCCATTCATGGGATTTTCCAGGCAAGAGTACTGGCGTGGGGGTGCCATTGCCTTCTCCGACCATGAGTGTTACCATTCTTAATAGTTGATAGTGCCCTCTTCTGCAGAGGGAACTTTAATCTTGGTGATGTCTAGCTGAATCTTTTCCCTTTTGTTGCTTGTGCTTTTGGTGTCCTTACTATGACTCCATTGCCAAATCCTAGGTTGTAAAGATGTACTGCTGTGTTTTCTCTTAAATTTTTATAGTTTTAGCTTCTATGTTTAGCTCTTTGGTAACATTTGAATTAATTTTTGTGTATGGTGGGAGGTAAGGGTCTAACTTCATGTTTTAAATTAAAAAAAAATTGAATGGCTTTATTATATAATTACCACATAAATATATCCATTTAAATATATAATTAGTAATTTTTAATATATCCATTGAGTTACATGTCCATTACCACAATCTAACTGTAAGTTTTTTTAGAAAAATTATTTATTTGACTGTGTTGGGTCTTAGTTATGGCCTAGGAATCTTCATTGCGTCATGGAGATCATTCCTTGGATACACAATACTCTGTAGTTGTGGTGCTCAGGCTCAATTGGGGCATGCAGCCTTAGTTGCTCTGAGGCATATGGGATCTTAGTTTCTTGATCAGGCATCAAACCTGCATTGCAGGGTGTATTCTTAACCACTGGACCACTAGAGAAGTCCCTGTAAGAATATCTTTATTATTCTATTAGCAATCATCTTTCTCAGCCTGAGGCAACCAGCAGTTTTATGTTCTTTCTTTATGGATTTTCCTATTCTGGACATTTCATATAAATAAAATCATATAATGTATGGTCTTTTATGATGAGTTCTTTAACTTAGTGTAATAATTTCAAGTTTATCCATGTCATAGCATGTATCAGTACCTCAGTTTTTGTGTGTGGTTGAATAATATTCCATTGCATAGATATATACCACGTTTTGCTATCCATTCATTAGTTGATGGATCTTTGGTTTATTTCCACAGTTTGGCTGTTGGAATGCTAACATGAAGGTTCATGTAAAAGTTTTTGTGTGGATGCTTATGTTTTTTTTTCCTCGAGTATATACTGAGCTTGAATCTGCATTTAATGTTTTTCAAAATTTTTAAATTAAATGTCACAACTAAGAAAATTATTATTTATGAAAATTACAGCTGCTTCCTTGCATACTCCCAGTAGTCTCTCCCTACTTTTTATAAAAGTGAATGTAAGTTAATATAACATAAAATTAATTATTTTAGTTTATCTGTCATTGGCATTTAGTATAGATATTCACAGCGTTGTAGAACTACTACCTCTATCTAGTTCCCATAGCATTTTCATCAACTCAAATGATATGAAAATCCCATGACCATTAAAGTCATTTCCTATACAACTCTCATCCTTGCTCCTAGCAGTCTGTCTCTATGTATTTTGCTTATTCCAGATATTTTATATAAATGAAGTCACAAATGTGTGACTTTTTTGTTTCTGGCTTCTTTTCCTTAGCATAATGTTTTCATAGTTTATCCGTATTGCAGGTACACGAGAACTTCATTCCTGTTTATGGCTGAAGAATCCTCTGCTGTATTTATATACCATACTTTTTCATTCTCCATTGATGGACATTGGTTTCTTCCCACATTTTGGCTATTTTTAAACGTGTGTGTGCTAGTCTCTTTGTGGACATAACTTTTCATTTATATTCACTATATACCTAGGAGTAGAATTTCTGGGCCATGTGGTCATTTCACATGTTAACTTCTTGAGGCACTGATAAACTTTCTCAGCGGTTGCACCATGTTTACATTTCCACCAGCACTGTACTCGAGTTCTTATTTGTTCATATTCTTGCCTATCCAATGCTTTCTTTTCCTTTTCTTTTTAATGTTAGGGCCATCCTAATGGGTGTGAAGTGGTATCTTATGTAGTATTGATTTGCTTTTCCTCGCTCACTAGTAATGTTAACCATCTTTTCATGTACTTGTTGGCCATTTGTATACCTTCATTGTAGAAATATCTGTTCAATTCTTTGCCCATTTTAATATTAGGTTTACCTTTTTGTTGTTGAGTTTTAAGAGTTCTTTATATATAGAGGATATTAAGCTCTTACCAGTTATGAATTACAAATATTTTATCTCAGTTGGCAGGCTTTCTTCTCATATTCTTAAAAAAAAATTTTTTTAAATTTTTAATTGAAGGATACTTGCTTTACAATATTGTATTGCTTTCTGTCATACATCAACCTGAATCAGACACGGGTATACATATGTCCCCTTCTTGAACCTCTCTCCCACCTCATCCTACCCTCTAGGTTGTTATAGAATCCCGTTTTGAGTTCCCCAAGTCATACAGCAAATTCCCATTAGCTATCTATTTTACATAGGGTAGTGTATGTGTTTCCATGATAGTCTTTCCATTCATCCCACTCTCTCCTTTCTCCCTCCACTTCTGTGTCTATAAGTCTGTTCTCTATGTCTGTGTCTCTATTCCTGCCCTGCAGATAAGTTCATCAGGACCATCATTATAGATTCCATGTATATGCATTAATATATGATACATATTTTTCTGACTTACCTCATTCTATATAATAGGCTCTAGGTTCATCCACCTCATGAGAACTGACTCAGATGCATTTCATCTTTCAAATGGACATCTAGGTTGCTTCCATGGCCTAGCTATTGTACACAGTGCTGCAGTGAACACTGAGGTACATGTGTCTTTTTCAGTTATATTCTTGATAATGTTATTTGATTGGCTAAAGTTTTAATTTTGATGAAGTGTAATTTATCTCTCTTTGTTGTTGCTTATCCTTTTGATATCAAATCTAAGAATCCTTTGCCCAGTTGGAGGTCTTGAGGACAACCCTTTGTTTTATATTAGTTCTCAAATAGGCTTCCTTGGTGGCTCAGTGGTAGAGAATCTGCCTGCCAATGCAGGTAACGTGGGTTTGATCTCTGGGTTGAGAAGATCCCCTGGAGAAAGAATTGGCAACCCATTCCAGTATTCTTGCCTAGAAAATCTCATGAACAGGGGAGCCTTGCAGTCTACAGTCCATGGGGTTGCAAAGATCAGACATTATTTAGCATCTAAATAGCAACAGATAGTCTATGATCCACGTTGAGTTATTTCAGTATTTGGAATGAGGAAGAAGTCCAACTGTATTCTTTTGAATGTGGTGATCAGGTTGCTGCAGGACCATTGTTGCATACAGAAGAGACTGTTCCCTCTCCATGTAATGGTGTTGGAGCCACTGTCAAGTCTACTGAAGATATTTGTGAGAGTTTACTTCTGGACTCTAAATTTTATTCCTTTGATCTGTGTTTCTGCTCTTATGCTAGAATCATACTGTTTTGATTGCTTATTTTTGTAGTAAGTTTTGAATTCAGGATAGGTGAGTCTGCCTGTTTCTTTATCTTTTCCAATATTATTTCGGCTATTTTGTTTACTTGCAGTTCCATGTGAATTAGAGAATTGGCTTGTCCATTTCTCCAAAAATGTCCTTTGGAATTTTCATAGGGAGTGAATAGAATATGTGGATTACTTTGGAGAGTATTGCTATAGTAACAAAATTAAAAATTCTGGTCAATGAACATTGATGTCTTTTCATTTATTTAAGGTATTCTTTAATTTCTTTTCAGCAATCTTTTGTAGTTTTCAGTGTACAAGTCTTTCACTGTTATTGTTTGGATGCTGTTGTAAAGTGAAACTTTTTCCAGTTTCTTATTTTGAATGTTCATTGCCCCTGTATAGAAACAAAGGTAATAGTTGAGGTAATGTTATACCCTGCAACTTTGCTGGATTTATTAGCACTAGTATTCTGTGTGCCCGTATGTGTGTTTGTGTTGTGTGTGTGAATTATAAGGGATTTTCTGTGTGTAGGATTATGTCATGTGCAAATAGAGGTAGTTTTACTTTTGCCGTTCTAATTTAAATGCCCTTTTTACTTTCCTTGCTTTGGCCAGAACTTACAGTACACAATGTTAAAAGCAGTTGTGAAAATATTTTGGTCTTATTCTGATCTTAAGGGAAAGGCTTTTAGTCTTTCATTTGCCATGGAATATGATGTTAACTGTGGGTTTCTCATAAATACCCTGAATTAAGGAAATTCCCTTCTATTCTTAGTTTGTTCAGTTTTTGTTTTTTTTTTTAATCATGAAAGGGTGTTGGATTTTGTTAGATGGTTTTTCTGTGTATATATAATGGTAACTGTGTATTCTTTTCTTTGCTTGGTTTTTCTCTTTTGGCCACTCTGGGCAGCTTATGGGATCTTAGTTCCCTGACCAGGGATTGAACTTGGGACCTCAGCAGTGAAAGCACTGAGTCCTAACCATTGGACTGCCAGGGAATTCTCTCCTTTGTTCTATTAACACGATGTGTTACATTGAATGTTTTTGGATGGTTTCCTTTTTTGTTGTTGTGGAAGTATTTATTATTTTTCCGTATGTGAGTATGCAATTTGGTGGTGTTAATTACATCCATATTGCTGTGTAACCATCACTGTTAACTGGAGTGAAAACTTTCATCATCCCCAACATCTCTACCCTTTAAATAATAACTAATTGCTTTCTCTCTAGGCACTGCTAACTTCAGTTTGTATAATTGATCTGCTAGTCTTGGAGGATCTCTTGGGGGCAGGGGTGGGGGGGTCATAAAAACTGGAGAAATACTGAGGAGTGCCCAAGCAATGGCACCCCACTCCAGTACTCTTGCCTGGAAAATCTCATGGACGGAGGAGCGTAGTAGGCTGCCGTCCATGGGGTTGCTAAGAGTCGGACACGACTGAGCGACTTCACTTTCACTCTTCACTTTCATGCATTGGAGAAGGAAATGGCAAACCACTCCAGCGTTCTTGCCTGGAGAATCCCAGGGACGGGGGAGCCTGGTGGGCTGCTGTCTATGGGGTCGCACAGAGTTGGACACAACTGAAGCAACTTAGCAGCAGCAGCAGCATCCCCCTAGACTCATGTTGAAGGCAGACGTATTGCTTGGGCAGTTAGCATTATTGTGTTAATTTCTACTGTACAACCAGGTGATTCAGTTACATATACACATATTTATACATTGTTTTTCATATTCTTTTCCAGTATGGTTTATTACAGGATACTGAATATAGTTAATAGGACCTTGTTGTTTGTCCATTCTCTCTGTGATAGTTTGTGTCTGCTCGTCCCAAATTCCCAGTCCATGCCCCTTCTTCCCTCTGCAACCACAAGTCTGTTTCTGCCTATGAGTCTGTTTCTCTTGCATAGGTAAGTTCATTTGCATCACATTTTAGAGTCCCCATGTGGTGACATCATGTGGTATTTGTTGCTCTCTTTCCTATCTATCTTACTTAGTATGATAATATCTAGGTCCATCCATACTGCTGTAAATGGCATTGTTTCTTTCTTTTTACAGCTACGTATCCTGCACCTTTGTTATTCTTTTATCACTGGACGTTTAGGTCATTTCCATGTGTTTGCTGTTATAAATAGTGTTGCTATGCACCTAGGGGTGCATATATGTTTTCTAATTGAAGTTTTCTCTGGATATATGCTCAGAAGTGGGAATGCTGGATCATATGGCAACTCTATTTTTAGTTTTTTTGAGAAATCTCCATACTGTTTAACATAGTGGCTGTACCAGTTTATATTCAACACCAGCAGTATCCAAGGGTTTGCTTTTCTCCATACCCTTTCTAGCATTTGTTGTTTGTAGACTTTTTAATGTTGACCATTCTGACTGGTGTGAGGTGGTACCTCACTGTAGTTTTGATTTGCATTTCTCTGATAATTAGCAGTGTTGAGTATCTTTTCATGTGCCTGTTGACCATTTGTATGTGTTTGGAGAAAGGACTATATAGGTCTTCAGCCCATTTTTTGATTAGGATGTTTTTTTGTTTTTGTTGTTATTGAGTTGTATGAACTATTTGTATATTTTGGAAATTAAGTCCTTGTCAGTCACATTATTTGCAAATATTTTCTCCCAGTTTGTGGATTATCTTTTTATCTTGTTTATGGTTTTCTTTGCCATACAAAAGCTTTAAGTTTGGTTAGGCCCCTTTTGTTTGTTTTTGCTTTTATTTTTATTGCTTTGGGAGACTGACCTAAGAAAACATTGATATGATTTATGTCAGAGAAAATGTTTTGCTTTTGTTCTGTTTTAAGTTTATTTTTGTGTATGGCGTGAGGATGTTTTCTGACTTCATTGATTTGCATGGGGCTGTCCAGCTTTTCCAGCACCATTTGCTGGAGGAGACTCTTGTCTTTTCCCATGTGTATTCTTGTCTCTTTGTTAAAGATTGATTGTAGGTATGTGGGTATACTTCTGGGCTCTTTATTCTGTTCCATTAATCAGTATGTCTGTTTTTGTTCTAATACCATGCTGTTGATTAGCTTTATGGAGAAGGAAATAACCCACTCAAGTATTCTTGCCTGGGAAATTCCATGGCCAGAGAAGCCTGGTGGGCTATAGTCCATGGGGTGGCAAAAGAGTTGGACATGACTGAGCGATTTCACTTTATAGTATTATAATCTGAAGTCTGGGAGGGTAACGCCTCTTGCTTTGTTTTTTTTCCTCAGGATTGCTTTGGCATTTCTGTGTCTTTAATAGTTCCATATGAATTTTAAGATTATTCTATTTCCTTGAAAAATATCATGGGTAATTTGATAGGAAGCACATCAAATCTGTAGATACCTTTGGTGGTATGGCCATTTTAACAGTGTTCTTCCAGTCTAGTAGAATGGGATATGTTTCCATTTCTTTGAATTATCTTCAGTTTTATTAATATTTTATAGTTTTCAGTTACCTCCTTGGTTAGGTTTATTCCTAAGAATATTTTTGGATGCAATTTAAAAAGGAATTTTTTTTTTACATTCCCTTTCTGATGTTTCATTGATAGTGTAAAGAAATGCAACTGACCTTTATGTGTTAATATTATAGCCTGCTACCTTGCTGAATTCGTTTATCAGTTCTAGTAGTTTTTGTGTTGAGTCTTTCATGTTTTCTGTAATAGTATAGTATTATGTCATCTAGATACAATGACAATTTTACCTCTTTCCTTCCAATTTGCAAACTTTTTACTTCTTTGCCTTGTCTGATTGCTGTGGCTGGGACTTTCAACACTATGTTGAATGCAAGTGTTGAGTGGACATCCTTGTCTTGTTTCAGATTTTCACAGGAAGACTTTCAGTTTTTCTCTGTTGAATATATTGGCTTGGCTGTGCGTTTGGCATAAATGACTTATTTTGCTGATAAATAAAATAAAATGACATTAATTTATTATGTTGAGATATTAGGTTGGTGAAAAGGTAATTGTGGTTTTGAACCATGAATTTTAAATCATGAAAAGAAGTGAAAGTGGTCACTCAGTCGTGTCCAACTCTTTGTGACCCCATGGACTGTAGCCTCAACCTAGCCTACCAGGCTCCTCTGTCCATGGAATTTTCCAGGCAAGAGTATGGGAGTGGGTTGCCATTTCCTTCTCCAATCATAACTAGGCTCAAACACATCTTTATTAATCAAAATAGGAACCATTACAATGAACACATTTTTGCCAACAAGAAATAAGTTGTTTTTTTATTTTTGGCTTTGAGAGTGATATTTATTCATACGTGAAGATTTCCAAGGGAGAAATTTTGCCTTACGGTTTACAACTTTTCATTTTTCTTTTACATTTTTTGTTGCAATTTTCAGAGTGAACTTAACTGCTCCCCACTTTCTTAGCCCTTTTAAACAATTATTAGGTTTTATATTTTTGAGCAGTTTTAGGTTTACAGAAAAATTGAGTGGAAAAGAGAGAATCCTCATGTACCTCATAAACTGTAAAATCCCACATAGTGTACAATACAAAGAGTAAATTCTAGTATAAACTCTAATGTAACTATTTAATAATAATGCAGTATTGGTTCATCAGTTGGCATAGGAAATGGCAATCCACTCCAGTATTCTTGCCTGGAAAATTCCTTGGGCAGAGGAGCCTGGTGGGCTCCAGTCCATGGAACAAAGAGTTGGACAAGAGTAAGCAACTGAGCACATAGACTCATCAGTTCTAATGTATGTGCTACATTAAGGTAAGATGTTAAGAGGAATACGTTTATTTATTCCTGTAGCATAAAAATTTGTGCTTTGGGATTTAGTGAACTCTTGGAAAGCATTTTCTGCCACCTGATAGTTGTGGAAGCATTTTCCCTGCAAAAAGTTGTTGAGATACTTCAGGAAGTGGTAGTTGCTTGGCAAGAAGTCAGGTGAATATGGTGGGTGAGACAAAACTTCGTAACCCAATTCATTCAGCTTTGAAAGTATTGATTATGTGATGTGCGGTCAGGTGTTCTTGTGGAGAAGAGTTGGGCCCACATTGTTGACCAGTGCCCACTGCGTGAGTGTCAGTTTTCGATGTATCTCGATTTGCTGAGTATGCTTCACAGATGTAATGTTTCGCCGAATTTAGAATGCTGTCGTGGTTCAGACAGGCAGCAGACCATCAAGCAATGACCATGACCTTTTTTGGTGGAAGTTTTTGGCTTCGCAACCCCATGGACTGCAGCCTACCAGGCTCCTCCGTCCATGGGATTTTCCAGGCAAGAGTACTGGAGTGGGGTGCTATCGCTTTCTCCGTGCATATCTGGTTTTTAAATTAGAAATCTAACATTCTATTCATACTAAGTCAAACAAGTGGAATCAAAATTTCATAACTTTATAGGCAAAAATTAAGTTTTCTAAAATTTTTATATTATACATTTTATTTATGTATATTATACAAAAGCTTTTCTACTGCTGATAAAGGCTTGAGAAGGAATATCAAAAAAAAAAAGAGATGGCGAAATTGGAAAATATAAACTAAATGAAATGGAAACACTGAGTATGAAATAGAGTGAAACACACTAGATAAAAGTAATAAAAGATCATCATATAGTCCAGTTCTTTTAATATACTAATTTATTTTGCTTTAATTGTTTCTACTACCTTATAAATGGCAAAAGTCTCCACAATATTAGAACAGGTAAAGGAAATGAGCTGTAAAGGATCATGAAGACTATTTCAAGATCCACACATCAGAAAATCTGATGTCACATCAATCCCCATCACTGAAATAATTTAAGCTGTGTCAAGGAAATGTAATGCCATGAACTACGTACACAAATGAGTCTTATTTTATCGTAACCCTTTGTGTGTGCTAAGTCCCTTCAGTCACGCCTGACTCTGTGCAACCCCAAGGATTGTAGCCTGTCAGCCTCCTCTGTCCATGGGATTCACCCTACTTGTACATTAACTGGATAATAACCAACCAACCTTACACTTCCAAGTAAAAGTGGTTAATAGGTTAGAGCTTCCCTGGTGGCTCAGATGGTAAAGAATCTGCCCGCAATACAAGAGACGCAGATTCAGTCCGTGGGCTGGGAAGATCCCCTGGAAAAGGAGATGGCAACCCACAGTCCAGTTATTTTTAAACATGACAGCCCATTAGAAACATATCTGAAGCTCTGGAGGAAATAAAGCAATACCTGGGCATTTGTGTTTTTCAAAAATTGGAAGATAATTCTGATATGCATCTGAATTTTAAAAAGTGATGACAGGTTTTTCCATTAAATGGTAGTTTTGGTGATAGAGAATTCTATAATTTTATGTTACACTGTGTGGGGTCTGTAGTTCAGTTAGTAAAGAATCTCTGCAATGCAGGAGACCTGGGTTGAACCCCTGGGTCAGGAAGATCCCCTGGAGAAGGAAATGGCAACCCATTCCATTAATCTTGCCTGGAAAATCCTCTGGACAGAGGAACCTGGTGGCTCCAGTCCATGGGGTCGCAATTATATAAGACACACAACAAAACAATCATGATGCAATAGTATTAAGTGAGTAATAGTTACACAATAGTAAAAGGTGTTCATCAGTTTTCTCAATCACTAGCCAGACAACAATAAAAGATAATTACAGTTGCAAGCCATAATGGGAACATTAACTTAACAACATAAAATAATTACATACAACTTGAGGGCAGGGGGTGGGAGGAGTCAAGCAGATGTGATAAATGGAAGTAAGTACGTGTGCATGTTTTCATATGCTCATATGTCCGTTTACATTTAAGTTAATTACTGATATGTATGATGTTACTGTTTTCTTAATTGTTTTGGGTTTATTTTCTGTAGGTCGTTTCCTCCTCTTGTGTTTCTTGCCTAGAGAAGCTCTTTTAGTATTTGTTGTAAAGCTTTGGTGCTGAATTCTCTTAATTTTTGATTGTCTGGAAAGCTTTTGATTTTTCCCATCTAATCTGAAGAAGAGTCTTGCTGGAAAGAGGATTCTTGGTTTTATCTTTGTCTTTAATTTTTGTCAGTTTAATTACTATATGTCTTGGAGTGTTCCTCCTTGGGTTTATCCTTCCTGGGACTCTGTGCTTCCTGGACTTGGTTCACTGTTTCCTTTCCCATGTTAGGAAAGTTTTCAGCTCTTATCCCTTGAAATATTTTCTCAGGTCCTTTCTGTCTCTCTTTTCCTCCTGGGACCCCTATAATGCAAATGTTCATGCATTTAATATTGTCCCAGAGGTTTCTTAGGTTGTCTTCATTTCTCTTCATTGTGTTTTCTATATTCTGTTCTGTGGCAGTGATTTCCACCATTCTGTCCTCCAGATCATTTATCCATTCTTCTGCCTCAGTTATTCTGCCATGGATTTCTAGTGTATTATTCACCTCTGTTTGTTCTTTAGTTTTTCTAGGGCTTTGGTAAGCATTTCTTCTCCATTGTTTGCCCAACATCCTGGATCATCGTCTGTCTTTATTCTGAATTCTTTTTCTGGAAGGTTGCCTATCTCCATTTAGTTGTTTTACTGGAGTTTTATCTTGTCCCTTCATCTGGGACGTAACTATCTGTTTTTCATCATGATTAGTTTTCTGTAGTCTAATTTTCTGTAACAAAAATAAAAATATGTTTTTTTCTGTGGGACTGTGCTTTTTCTTGCTTCCTCTGTCTGCCCTTTGATGGATAAGGCTAAGAGACTTGTGTAAGCTTCCTGAGGGGAGGGATGGGTGATGGGAAAAACTCTGGTGCGAAGAACCTTAACTTAGTTCAGTTTAGTTCAGTTCAGCTCAGTCGTGTGCGACTCTCTGCGACCCCATGAATCGCAGCACGCCACGCCTCCCTGTTCATCACCATGTCCCGGAGTTCACTCAGACCCACGTCCATCGAGTCTGTGATGCCATCCAGCCATCTTATCCTCAGTCGTCCCCTTCTCCTCCTGTCCGCAATCCCTCCCAGCATCAGAGTTTTTTCCAATGAGTCAGCTCTTCTTATGAGGTGGCCAAAGTACTGGAGTTTCAGCTTTAGCATCATTCCTTCCAAAGAAATCTCAGGGTTGGTCTCCTTCAGAATGGACTGGCTGGACCTCCTTGCAGTCCAAGGGACTCTCAAGAGTCTTCTCCAATACCACAGTTCGAAAGCATCAATTGCTCGGCCCTCAGCCTTCTTCACAGTCCAACTCTCACATCCATACATGACCACTGGAAAAACCATAGCCTTGACTAGACGGACCTTAGTCGGCAAAGTAATGTCTCTGCTTTTGAATGTGCTATCTAGGTTGGTCATAACTTTTCTTCCAAGGAGTAAGCGTCTTTTAATTTTATGGCTACAGTCACCATCTGCAATGATTCTGGAGCCCCCCAAAATAAAGTCTGACACTGTTTCCACTGTCTCCCCATCTATTTCCCATGAAGTGATGGGACCGGATGCCATAATCTTTGTTTTCTGAATGTTGAGCTTTAGGCCAACTTTTTCACTCTCTTCTTTCACTTTCATCAAGAGGCTTTTTAGCTCCTCTTCAATTTCTGCCATAAGGGTGGTGTCATCTGCATATCTGAGGTTATTGCTATTTCTCCCGACAATCCTGATTCCAGCTTGTGCTTCTTCCAGTCCAGCGTTTCTCATGATGTACTCTGCATAGAAGTTAAATAAGCAGGGTGACAGTATACAGCCTTTACGTACTCCTTTTCCTATTTGGAACCAGCCTATTGTTCCATGTCCAGTTCTAACTGTTGCTTCCTGACCTGCATACAGATTTCTCAAGAGGCAGGTTAGGTGGTCTGGTATTCCCATCTCTTTCAGAATTTTCCTCAGTTTATTGTGATCCACACAGTCAAAGTCCTTGGCATAGTCAATAAAGCAGAAATAGATGTTTTTCTGGAACTCTCTTGCTTTTTCGATGATCCAGTGGATGTTGGCAATTTGATCTCTGGTTCCTCTGCCTTTTGTAAAACCAGCTTGAACATCAGGGAGTTCACAGTTCACGTATTGCTGAAGCCTGGCTTGGAGAATTTTGAGCATTACTTTACTAGCATGTGAAATGAGTGCAACTGTGCGGTAGTTTGAACATTCTTTGGCATTGCCTTTCTTTGGAATTGGAATGAAAACTGACCTTTTCCAGTCCTGTAGCCACTGCTGAGTTTTCCAAATTTGCTGGCATATTGAGTACAGCACTTTTCACAGCATCATCTTTCAGGATTTGAAACAGCTCAGTTGGAATTCCATCACCTCCACTAGCTTTGTTTGTAGAGATGCTTTCTAAGGCCCACTTGACTTCACATTCCAAGATGTCTGGCTCTACATTAGTGATCACATCATCATGACTGTCTGGGTCGTGGAAGATCTTTTTTGTACAGTTCTTCCGTGTATTCTTGCCACCTCTTCTTAATATCTTCTATTTCTGTTAGGCCCATACCATTTCTGTCCTTTATCGAGCCCATCTTTGCATGTAATGTTCCCTTGGTATCTCTAATTTTCTTGAAGAGATCTCTAGTCTTTCCCATTCTGTTCTTTTCCTCTATTTCTTTGCATTGATCACTGAGGAAGGCTTTCTTATCTCTTCTTGCTACTCTTTGGAACTCTGCATTCAGATGCCTATAGCTTTCCTTTTCTCCTTTGCTTTTCACTTCTCTTCTCTTCACAGCTATTTGTAAGGCCTCCCCAGACAGCCATTTTGCTTTTTTTTTGCATTTCTTGTCCATGCGGATCGTCTTGATCCCTGTCTCCTGCACAGTGTCATGAACTTCATTCCATAGTTCATCAGGCACTCTATCTATCAGATCTAGGCCCTTAAATCTATTTCTCACTTCCACTGTATAATCATAAGGGATTTGATTTAGGTCATACCTGAATGGTCTAGCGGTTTTCCCTACTTTCTTCAATTTCAGTCTGAATTTGGCAATAAGGAGTTCATGATCCGAGCCACAGTCAGCTCCTGGTCTTGTTTTTGTTGACTGTATAGAGCTTCTCCATCTTTGGCTGCATAGAATATAATCATCCTGATTTTGGTGTTGACCATCTGGTGATGTCCATGTGTAGAGTCTTATCTTGTGTTGTTGGAAGACGGCGTTTGCTATGACCAGTGCATTTTCTTGGCAAAACTCTATTAGTCTTTGCCCTGCTTCATTCCGTATTCCAAGGCCAAATTTACCTGTTACTCCAGGTGTTTCTCAGTAAAGGTTTAATACCATTATCTGCTGATGGGTGGAATTGCTGATGGGTAGTTGTTTGGCCCGAGGCAACTCAGCCTTGGACTCTATGGTAGGATTAATTGGTGAACTCCAACAGGGTTTATGCCAAGGGAGACCTTCCTGGCCTAATGCTGCCAGTGTCCCTGTCCTTGTGGTGAGCCCCTGCTGACCCGTACTCCACAGGAGACACTCCTGCACTAGCAGATATTTTTGGTTCAGTCTCCTGTGGGGTCACTGCTCCTTTCCTCTGGGTCTTGGTGTGCAGAAGACCTTGTTGGTGTGCTCCAAGATGGGAGTCTCTGTTTCCCACAGTCCTGTGGAAGTCCGGTAATCAAATCCAGCTGTCCTTCAAAGCCAGATTCCCTGGGAGTTCTCAGTCCCATTGTCGGATCCCCAGGTTGGGAAGTCTCATGTGAGGTTCAGAACCTTCACAGCAGTTGGATAACTTTGTTATTACTGTTCTCCTGTTTGTTCGTCAGCCATCCGGCGGGTATGGGATTTGATTTTATTGTGATGATGCCTGCCCCTCCTACAATATCACTGTGGCATCATTTTTGTCTTTGGACAGGGGGTATCTTTTTTGGTGGGTTCCAGCATCCTCCTGTCAAGGAGGAGCTAGTTGCAGTTTGCATTTTTGGTGTTTTCACAGGAGGAGATGAGCGCAAATCCTTCTACTCTGCCATCTTGAATCGGAAGTCCATGATGTATGATCTTTTCAAGGTGTTGTTAAATTCAGTTTGCTAGTATTTTATTGAGAATTGTGCATTAATTTTCATCAAAGATTTGGCCTGTGCATTTCTTTTTGGTAGTGTCTTTGTCTAGTTTTAGTATCAGGGTTTTATGGTGGCCTCATAGAATGTCTGGGAGTTTTCCCTTTTAAGTCTTTTGGAAGAGCTTTGAGAAGAATTGGTATAAGTTCTTTGTATGTTTGGTAGAATTGAACTGTGAAAGCCATCTGATTCTGTACTGTTGTTTGTAGAGAGGTTTTCAAATTTTTTAAAATTACTGATTCTATTTCACTTCTAGTGATTGGTCTGTTTAAATTATGTGTATCTTGATTCAGTTTTGTGGGTTGTATGTTTTTAGAAACTTACGGATTGTTGAATTTTTTTTCACATATAATTGTTCCTAGTGTTCTCTTACGACCTTTGCATTTCTTCAGTATCAATTGTTGTTTTTCTTTTTTCATTTCTTATTTTATTTGGGTCCTCTCTTGGTGAGCCTGGCTAGAGGTTTGTCAACTTTCTTTACCCCTTCAAAGAACTAGCTATTGGCTTTATTGTTTTCCCCCATTGTTTTAAAAATCTCTTTCATTTCCTATCTGATCTTTATTATGTCTTTCTTTCTATTGATTTTTAGGTTTTATTTGTTGGTTCTTTTTTCTGATTCTTCTAGATGGTAGCTTACGTTGTTTATTTGATATTTTTCTTGTTTTTTGAGGAAGGCCTGTATTACTGTGAACTTCTCTCTTAAGAACTGCTTTTGCTACATCCCATAGTTGTGTTGCTGTGTTTTCATTTTCATTTATCTCAAAGTATTTTTAAAAATTTTCTGTTTGATTTCATTGTTGACCCATTAGTTTCGTAGGAACATGTTGGTTAGTCTCCATGTAATCTTTTTTTTTCTTTTTCTGTGATTAATTTGTACTTTTTATGCCTTTGTGGTCAGAGAAGATGCTTGAAATAATTTCTGTTTTCTTAAATTTGTTGAGGCTTGTTTTGTGCTGTAGAGAACGTTCAATATGTACTTGAAAAGAAGATGTATTCTGGTGGGGGTTTTTTTTTTTGGATGTAGTTTCCTGAAAATATCAAGTAAGACTAACTGTTACATTGTATCATTTAGGATCTCTGTTGCCTTATTGATTTTCTGTCCAGAAGATCCATCCATTGATTTAAGTGTGGCATTAAAGTATCCTAGTATTATATTCCCATCACTTTCTCTCTCTGTGTTACTATTTGTTTAATGTATTTGGGTGTTCTGTATTGGACGCATCCTGATGGGTGTAGTACCCTCTCCTTGTGTTGATTCTTCTATCATTTTCTTTATGGCCTTTGTTGTATCTGATATGAATATCGCCACCCCTGCTTTGTTGTCATGCATTCCATTTATTTCCACCCATCTCTTTCAGTCTGTGTGTTTTCTTTGCCCTAAAGTGGGTCTCTGTCGCCCCTCTTTCTGGCTGCACTAGTGGCTTGTGGGACCGTAGTTTCCTGAGCAGGGATCAAACTTGTGCCCATGGCAGAGTCCCAGCCTCTAGACTGCTTTTCCCTACTCCATATCTTTTGATTGGAGCATTTAGTTCATTGACATTTAAAGTAATTATTGATAGATATGTTTTTTAATTGCCATTTTAATCCTTGTTTTACTTTTGAGTTCATATTTCTTTTTGCCTTTTCCTTTTTTCTTTTTGTGGTTTGATGATTTTCTTTTGTGTTATGCTTGTGTTCTCTTTTTGTTTTTTTGTGAATCTGTTGTATGTTTTTGATTTGTGGTTTCAAGTATGTTAACTCATTACTATGATATTTCGTTGCTTTAGACTAATAAGTCATATAGGCTCAAACATATTCCTAAAAAAACTGTCTTTTTTTTTTTTTAACTCTTGTCCACATTTTCTGATTTTGATGTCTTCTTTTACATCTTTGTGTTTATTCTTTTGCTGTTCTTTTGTTGTTGTTCATATTGGTTGTAACTTTCAGAAGATTTTATTTTTTTCTTTTAATTTGTATACTGGCTTATTTAAGTGATTTACTTGAGAATTGTGATTTTCTCTTTATTATAGTTGCTTGATTTTTTTCCTTTTTTATTTAGAGAAGACTTCAGTATTTCTTTTAGAATAGGTTTAGTATTGTATTCTTCCTGTTTTTGCTTCTGTGAGAAATTCTTTCTCTCTCCTTATATTCTAAATGATAATCTTGCTGGGTAGAGTATTCTAGGTTGCAAATTTCTCCCTATCTGTACCTTGATCGTATCTTGCCACTTCTGGCCTCTGCAGCATTTCTGTAGAGAATCAGCTGATATAGCCTTACAGGTTTCTCTTGCAGTTAACTTTTGTTTTCCTCTTGCTGCCTTGGAGAAGAATCCATACTCACTTTAACTTTTGTTATTTTAATTATAATATGTCTTGTTATAGGTCTGTTTTGGATTCAATTTTTTGGGACCTGCTATGCTTCCTTACCTGGATTATCTGTTTCATTTGTGAGGTTTGGGAAATGTTTAGGTATAATTTCTTCAAATACATTTTTGATTTGTTCTTCTCTTTCTGGAATCCCTATTATGTTTAGGTCGGCACACTATATTATATATATATATCCCATACATGTACTGTATATATCCCATAGGTTTCTTGTATTGCTTTCAGTTTTCTTTTTTCCATTTGGCTTTCTGCCTGATATTCTGATTGGATAATTTCCATTATTCTGTCTTTCAGATCACATATTCATTCTTCTGCATTATTCAATCTGCTATTTATTGCCTGTAGCTTGGGTTTTGTCTCAGCAAATGAGTTTCCTAATTTTTCTTGGCTTCCCTTTCTAGTTTCTAGTTTCTTTTTACAGTAGTCCACATTTCTATTGATAGCCTTTCTTAATTCCTTGATTATTTTCATTGCCTCCTTTTTGAACTTGGTGTCTGTTAAACTGAAGAGATTTGTTTCATGGTTTGTTCTTTCAGGGGAATTCTCTTGATCTTTTAATTGGTAGTGGTTACTTTGCTTTTCTATTTTACTTATATTTCTTACTCTATGAGTTTAAGAAAAACAATTTTCTGCTGTGGTCTTTGAGGGGTCTTTTATGTGGGAGCATCCCTTGTAGTCTCCGAGTTAACATTTTTGATGTGAGGGCTGTTTTTAGTATGGATGCCTGCTACCTCGTTCCTCAATGTGTGCTGACTTTTATCCCCTTGATAAAGGGGTGTACCTGGTGTTGTGACCAGAGCCGGCACTGGAAGTTGAGCGTGGTGGCTACCTCTTTGCTCTGTGGTTGTCATAGCCCTGTTATGGGCAGATTCTGCTCCTTAGTTGCAGGAGTGAAAGTGAAAGTCACTCAGTCCTGTCCGACTTTATGACCACCTGGACTGTACAGTCCATGGAATTCTCCAGGCCAGAATGCTGGAGTGGGTAGCCTTTTTCCTTCTCTAGGGGATCTTCGCAACCCAGGGATCAAATTCAGGTCTCTTGCATTGCAGGCAGATTCTTTACCATCTGAGCCACAGGAAGCCCAGGAATATTGGAGTGGGTAGCCTATCCCTTCTCCAGCAGATTTTCCCAACCCACGAATTGACTGGGGTCTCCTGCATTGCAGGTGAATTCTTTACCAACTGAGCTATCAGGGAAGCCCATAGTTTCTGAGCTGTGGTGTGAGGTAGATGGGATTGGAGCATTCCCATTGGTAGAGGAGCCACTGAGTCCTCTGCTGGAGCTGTCCACTGGGAAGTGTGCTTTGTGGTGTCACCTAAAACCTATTGTGTAAGCTCACAAAGTACACTGTTGCTGGCACTGTCCTCATCCCTGGTCAACTGTGGGAATGAATGCTGGTTGTAGGCCCTGGTGTCCCTCAGGCACTGCATTTACAAAACTACCGGTGCATATCCACCAGCTCAGATCCAGTGAAATCTGGTACCAGGACCAGATAATTGCAGTGTGGGAACTATGGAAGCAGCTCAGACCCTGGCCCAGCCTCCATATGCATACTCCCACACAGCCCACAACTGCTAAGGCCAGACCTGTCCCAGCATTGGGGGCACCTATCGTCTACTTGGATGTCCCACAGGTACTGAGTATAAAAAGCTGGCAGCCTCGCCCCTTTTCTTGATTAATCTTTTGCTTGATTGTTGCAGACCTTTTTAGTTGTTCAAGATGGTGTGTAGTTTGTGGTAGTTTTTCTTTCTCCTGTTGAGTTGTTTTTGTGGCGGGACTGTCTTAACGTTGCCTATTCCTTCATTTCTTCTGATGTCAGTTGAGACATTTGACTGTTAAAGCCTTTGTGCAAAGTATTTTGGGAGTTTATTTTTGAATTCATTGTTGGGCCTTGTTTTTCTCTCTTTGGCAACACCTCATGACATGTGGGATCCTAGTTCCCTGACCAAGGATCAAACCTGTACCTCTTGCAGTGGAAGTGGGGAGTCTTAACCACTGGACCACTGGAGAAGTCCCTCAGACCTTGTTTTTATTAGGGAAAATCAAGTAAGAATGGAATCTGGTGAAGAAGTTAAACTGATAGATAATCATTTAGGTTCTGCATGTAATTTGTAATTAATATGAAAGAGTTTAATCATGTGATATATAGAGTTGACTTGTTAGTAGTCTTTTATAAACTACGGATAAATCTGTCTACCACCTGTGTTTGTAACAGCCCACCAGCCAAGAATAGTTTTTTTGTTTTTGAATGGAATCAAATCAAAAGAAAATATTATGTAACATGTTAAAATGATACAAAATTAAAATTTCAGTAACCAAAAAGTTCTGTTGAAACATGGGTCTTTTATGTGTTGTCTGTGGCTACTTTTGTGCTGTAATGGAAGAATTAAGTAGTTGGGGAAAAGATTGTATGAAATATTTACTATTTGGATATTAACAGAAAAAGTTATCACTCCCTGTGTAAGTTATCCTGAGAACTATTTTAAATGGTCTTGTAAGGACCATACTTGTTTACGAATTCTGGTGTGTTATGTCAAAATATTGTTCATAAACACATCTCATATTTTAAGTTTTAATGAATTAATACAGTAATTCATTAGTTAAATTAACTACAACTTTTCTGGTTAATGGGAAAGATGTTTATAGGTAGTCTGATACCATATTGTTACTTGGTTAGCATTTCTTCTTACTCTCTTAATACTCTTCCTTGGTTTTCAGAAAGGTGGATAAAAAGTTCTGTGTTCCCATAATACTGTTACAGCATTTTTCTTATATGTTTTGCTTATTGTTCTGTCCTGTATCCCCCAGTAAACTTACAACTTCAAGCTTGGGATTGTGTTGTCTTTATTTTGTATCTTTGAGTCCTGCTACAGTTTCTCATAAGTAGGTAAGCAACAAATATTTTTAGGAGGAAAGAATGAATATTCTGTTAGAGAAATATCTATGTCATTTCTCATTCTTGATCCTCAGAGAGGAAAGAGATTAAACCTAGATGTATGTTTTAGAGATGTAAATTAAAATAAGTAGGGTTTTGCCAGAGGCTGAATCAGCTGTAGGAAATTATTATACATTCAAAGTACTACTGGTCAAAACTGTTACTATCTTTTAACTCACCAGAGTATAGATTGTACATGTTTATTACTTCATTGATTTTGTTTTGGGGCTGTCTCATCAACTATGTGATCACAAAAGACAAGGATTAATTTTTCTGTGGTCAGTAGAAAGATAATTTGAATTGCATTTATGTTATTGGAAGTAATAAATAGTATTTAAAGTCTTATTCAGAGGTTATTCTTGGAAGGGCAAATAATGTTAAAGCTTTGTCTGTGATATGTAGTATATTATTTAAACCACATGGAAAGGGATATTTTGTATGTCACTTAAAATAATAATACACAAGGTAAAATTCTAAAAATATCTCTAGAATGGCAAGTGATACATCCTGTCTGCATTTTACAATAAAGCTTATTTGTGATGTGAACATTCGAATTAGAAAATTCTACCTTTTCTTCATTTTAGTGTCTTCAAACAGTGTTTAGAAATTGAAGTGTTAAAAACTAAATTGTTCTTTTAGATTTTATGATTGCAAATTCTGAATACTGTCTACATTTTACCCGAAATGTTTAAAATAGGTTTTGTCATTAAACTTTTCCTGATTAGTACAGCATAAATCTAAAAGGATTGTGTTGGAAGAGTTTATAATAACTTAGAAAAATTAAAAAATTTTTGGTTTTCAAAAATCCCCCTCTGGTGATATGCTCAGGTTTTTCTTTTAACTCTAGATCTTAGTTCAGAGTCCAAGCCCAGACTTTTTGCAGAGAGCAAGATGGTAGATACCCAAACTTTGGGAATCAGTCAGAATTGAGCTCAGCAATTAATGATATCCCATTGGAAATTTTTTGTTTTGGGTTTCTCAGTAGTAAATGGAGGTTAATACCCCACCTATTAGCATTTTTATGATTCTATTATGTTACATGTAAAAGGTCTTGGCACATGGTTGAAGGTTTTCAGAAATGTTTTTTCCTGTAAACCTAAGATTCAAGTTGGTCCCAGTTTCTAAAGGGTCAAAGTTTTTCTTTAAGGATTCAAATACTGATCCACAAACATTGGGTTCTCAAGCTATTTGGGTCACCAATTAGCTCAGCATATTTACTTAACTTCAGTAATTTAAGACCTGTGGGCTCTTCATCATTTGAGTTGGTATTTGATCCTATTTGTTCACCAGAAACTTCAGATATATCATTTTCATAAATGCAACAGGTTTAGCATTGAGAGTCTACATGGATAAACTGTGAAACTTGTTTTCTGGTTCCTTCCTGTTTGTATCAGGGTCCTCTTAGCACATGCTGTAGCTTTCTTTTCTCAACAGCTCTTTGTATTTTTATTTCTTCTTCTGTGTGAGAATCAAACCATACACCACTGAAGGGGACTAGTTACATTTCTGGAATATTCCAAGTAGACTACTGGCAGCCAAAGGAGAAAATGCCCATTGGCTGTGGTTTTTAAATGAATGTGACACTTTAGCAGGTACTTTGCACCTCTGTGCATGCAGCTGTTGTGTTCCCACTTACATGTAAGTAGGACTTAAAGCTGCAGGGAGTGAAATGAAAGATACAAACTTTTACTATATCTCATTAAGTTTTTTTTTTTTAATCTTTCATTTATTCATTCATTATTCAACAAATACTGAGCATTAACCATGTGCCAGACACTGTTTTAAGTACTGGGAATATGGTGACTCTCCTTTGAGTACTGTGGCGAAGGCTAACATTAAACTGGGTACTCCACAATACTTAGGTAAGTACAGTTAAACTGAGGATTAGGAAGAGAAGTAGGGAATTCCCTGGTAGTCCAGTGGTTTGGACTCTGCTATCACTCCCAGGGGCCTGAGTTTGATCCTTAGTCCAGGAACTAAGATCCTACAAGCCACACTGTGCAACCCACCTCCCTGCACCACCCCCACCCCCACAAAGAAATAAAGGGGGGGAGGAGAGGAAAAGTATAGGGAACTCGCAGCTTGCATCCCTGGAAGATTTGATATAGTTTGGTGCTTACTTAGGAGTTTTCCCTAAGAATGTGGAGACTGGGAATCCAAAGATTAAGTAAGAGTTAACTGGGACATAAAAGAGATTGGGAGGGTAGTGGTGAGAGTGGGAGAAATGAATTTTCTTTGAAGGTGTTAGTATCTTTTTTCTTTTTAAATTTTTTATTGAAATATGGTTACACTGTTGTGTTAGTTTAATGTGTACAGCAGAGTGACTCAGTTATACATGTGTTCTTTTTTAGATACTTTTCCGTTTTAGGTTATTACAACATGGTTCCATGTACTGTACAACAGGTCCTTGTTGGTTATTTATTTTAGACATAGTAGTGTGTATATTTTAATTCCAAACTCCTAATTTATCTCTTCTCTTTCCCCTTTGGTAACCATAAAATTGTTTTCTGTGTCTGTGAGTCTATTTCTGTTTTGTAAATAAGTTCATTTCTATCAGTTTTTTAGATCCCACATGTACATGGTATGATTGTTTTTTTGGCTTCGCTAGTAAGATAATCTCTGGGTCTTTTTCATGTTGTAGCAGATAGCATTATTTCATTCTTTTTGTAAGGGGGAAAGGAACTAAAAGACCATTTTAGGCAGAGGAAGCAGCTTGAGTAAAGGCTAAAAGGAACCACAATAATTTAGTAATTGTGCAAAGTCTGTGAGCTGATGATTGAATCCTGGGCATCCTGAGGATTTGCCTTTCAGATTTCCTTTCTTTTTAATTCAGAGATAGATTGTGTACTCACACTGACTGTGGTGAGAGGAAACTCTTTATACCAATGCCCAGATTTTCCTTTCTCTCATGATGCTTTCTAAATAAATTATTTGTTACAGTTAAGATTTTAGAGCCATTCTTTTTGTTTCCTACTTGAAAATGGCATTTTACAACCTTATATGCTGTAAAAGATTTATAGTGAAAAACATTTAAATCAGCCAGTGTCTGTCCCTGGTAAATCAGTTTATCAGTTCTTATGTGTTATCCTTTGAGATATTTTATACATATATAAGCAAATGTATATACTATTCACCCCATTTTGTTTTTATTTTTTTATTTTATTTTTTTCCATTTTATTTTTAAATAATGGTGGCACACACTATTACTTTTTTTTAGTGTAAAAATATTTTAATAACTAGGGTTTTTTTAGAATTTTTATTTTATATTGGAGTACAGTTAGATTAACAACGTTGTGATTCAGCTCATTTAGACTATTACAGAGTACTGAGCAGAGTTCCTTGTGCTGTACCGTAACTCCTTGTTGATTATCTATTTTCTTTCTTTTTTTTTTTTTTTTTGGGCCACATCACACAGCTTGTGGGATCCTAGTTCCCACACCAGGGATTGAACCCTGGGCCCTCCACAATGAGAGCACAGAGTCCTAATCAGTGTGTGAATTCCAAAGTTCCAGTTGGTCTGTCCCCAACCCGAATAACCATAAATTCGTTACGTAAGGCCCTGAGTCTGTTTTGTAAATAAGTTAATTTATGTCATTTAGAAAAATTTCCTCATATAATCAATATCATATGTTTGAAATGAAATCTCATCCAGAACATCAGTATAGAACAGAAAAAAGATGGCACTACTTTAATTTGGGATGGAGAAAAGGCATATTTTCTTCTTCCTCTCTTGGGCAAACCCTGAGGGACTCTTCAAGATACACTCTCTGAGGAACACAATTGAAACTACTTTTTGGATGGAGTTTCAGCACAAGGATTTTGAGAAGTCCAGAGGGAGAGCATCACCTAAACCAGTAAATGTAAATGTGTTGTTACAGGGGAAAAAATTGGTGTCACATGTGGAGGAGGGCAAGGGGGAAGGAAGCCAGTCCACCTGTGTTTGGGCTGTCCTGAAACTATTTCTGTTCTTTAGAATAGTCTATTAATAGATAATAAATGTTAATTAAATGTTCCTTTAGAGATACATACTGAAGTATCATGAAGGAAAATATATCTGGGGATTTGCTTCAAAATAATCGAGATTCGAGGTTTATAGATCATCACAGCTTGTAGCAAAATTCTTGCATTCTGGGCCTCCATTGTATGAGAGGGCTGGTGTTGTAGGGTGTTTAGACTGGAAAGACAGCATAGCCTTAGGGAAAAGACACTAGAATAGAAGGCCACGTATGCTAGTCTTCTTGTTATCTTGAGGAAATCACTTAGGTATGGCAAAAACATTGCTTCTTTTTTAAGGTACATGGGGACAGTGTGCCCTTTTCTTAAATTGCAGGAAGCTATACAAATTGTTTTACTGTGTTTTCTGAAGGCATCTTTGTTTTAAACTTGAGCTGACTTAAGTTTAATACTATCCATTAGTGACTTGTCTCTTAACAGTATTAATTAATTTCTCTTTAACAGTATTGATTAATTTTGACTCGGATAAAGAAGTACAGTAAGGAGAACAGATGTCTTTTTTGAAGAGACTGAGGCATCTTCTGTTAGTTGAATTATGATGTAAAGGTGTTGTGAGGAACATTACCTGGTGAGAGTTTATGAGCAGAATCCCCTTATTGAATGAGAGAAGGTCATTAATTGTGTTGAGGTTGAGTATAGTTACGGATACTAAAGGCTGATGGTTTTATTTGTTTTTCTGTGTTGTGATCTGGTGAAAAGAGCATGGGCAATTGAACAGAGCACAGACATGGCTCTGTTTGGCATTTGACCAGCTCACTTCCCATTTCTGAGCCTCAGATTCTACACCTAAAACAGATAGTAATTGATATTTGCCTCATTGTCACTATGAGGTTTAAAATAGAAAGAATATACATTTTCATAGAATGTACATTTTCATTTTCTCCTACTTGGAGTATCAGAAAAACACTTCCTTTTTCTTGTGTGATTTTACATTGGAATTGTATAGTCAGTTACCTCTTGCTGGTATCAGAATACCTTTTTAAAAATTTTTCTTAGCTGTTCTCCTCCACCAAAACAAAGTCACTCAAGCCTATAATTACAATAAAATACTAGCTAGCTATGTGATTTGTTTTCAACCTTGGCTGTTCATCAGAATCACCTATGGATCTAAAAACAAGTAGATGCCAAAAACCTCACTTTGTATATATTGAATCAGTTTCTCCAGGCCTGTGGGTGGGTGTGAGGGTCTGGGTAGCATTGAGAACCATTGATCTGCATCTTCTGGAAGCAGAAGCAAATCCATAAAAGGCATAGACTAAAGCAGAAGTCAGAGGGGGAGAAGTCAGAGGGAAAATAAGCCCCAGGTCATACACAATAGTTACATGGTATAATGATGAATGGGAGTCATGGGGACATAATAGCTTCTCAAACAGTGAAAGAAAAATTTGTGGACAGAAACACTGTTCAAAATGAAGTTGATTTATGTTGTAATGTTTGGGCACTAAGTTTTCTCTTGTAGCGAAAATGCTTCTGGTCAGTGTTATGAAATTCTGCAGATTAAGAGTTCAAGGATATCTCCAAACTAATGTCTAAATCATTTGGTTCCATTATAACGTACAGGCATAATGGCATGCAGCATTTTCTTTTCTTGCATCAGGCCAGAGAGTATAGTTCTCTTCTCTTGTTCTAGCCTTTTGGGGTTGTAGGGGGCTGCACCCTTTCAGGCCTGTCTTCTGCGCTGTTATCAAACCTGTTTTATTGTGGGTTTGAGGATTTTTATGGCATAAAGCCAAAGGTCTAGGCTAAGCAGGAATGCCTTGGCCTGCATGTTTCTGTTCTACCTCTTGAGCAGGCTGTCCTTTGTGAGCAGCTTCATGCTACATCCAGGCGAGGCTTCCACTGGTAGTCGCCTAGCCTCAGCCTTAATTACCCCGTGGTCCTCAATACACCTGTTTCCATGACTAACCTAGCAGCTGCTATGCTTTCCAGCTTTCAGTGGACCAATTCCCTGCTTTTCTGCTGTCCTTTTCCAAGACTTCAGTGATTATCTTTGATCTATTGTCAGTGACTTTCTTTTGATCTGTTGTTTCTGATATTTAGCCAATAAACAAGAGGTCATTTCTTACTCAGTAACAAGTTGTACACAATAATCTTTAGTCTTTTGCCTCAGCTTGCTGTAGGTTAAAATTGTAATGCTGCCAGAAATCGTTTATCTAACTATTCTTTGCTAGATTTTTTTTTTTTGCTACCTGGGTTCCAGATCCTCTTTTTTCTCAGTGAAAGTTAATAGACCTAGCACTGACTCCCATCTGCAGTGTAGAGAGGGTTGGTGGGAGGAGACTTAAGGACTCCAGTTCACTCCTTTGTTCTGTGATTGGTATGGTGAAGTAGGGGTCAGACAATGCTGGCTTCTAATCCCCACCTTTTGTTAAAGCTCTCTACACTTCTGACAAGGTCACTCTGTTTCTCTTTCCTGGTCTGCTGTAAATATGGGATAATAAAAACTGTACTGCCTACCTCACCTGGTTGTTTTTGAGATTCATATGACAAAATGGATGTTAAAAGAGCTTTGACAACTAGAATACACCACGAACATTTATTTGACTATGTAGCTGTAAGGTGGGAGTAAAGCAGCAGATGCTAAGTAATATTTTACTTTCTATTCTAGAGTTGAACATTTCCTTTGCAGTTCTGGGTTGATACTGGGAAAGGAAATCACAATTCTCATAAAGTAGAAGAATTGTAATCACTGACTAAAAATAGCTATCATTTATTTTTGATTTCTCGTACTAGATTAAAAATAGTATTAGAGTTGTTCAGCCTTCTACAAAATTGGAGGTATTATTATCCTACTTTCACAGGCAAAGAAACAAACTGCCAACTAAGAGAGGTAAAGTAACTTTTCAGAGTCTCACAGTTGGTTTAAGAGCATAGCAGGAATTAAGCCCATACATTTCTGTTACGCTGTCAGTGTATTTAATTCCTCATTTAATTATAAGCAAAGGTATATGAAAGATTAAGACTTTAAATTTAGTCACTGTAAGTTCAGTTCAGTCGTTCATTCGTGTCCAACCCTTTGTGACCCCATGAACCGCAGCACTTCAGGGCTCCCTGTCCATCACCAACTCCTGGAGTTCACCCAAACCCATGTCCATTGAGTTGGTGATGCCATCCAGCCATCTCATCCTCTGTCGTCCCCTTCTCCTCCTGCCCTCAATCTTTCCCAGCATCAGGGTCTTTTCAAATGAGTCAGCTCTTCGCATCAGGTGGCCAAAGTATTAGTGAATTACAAATGCACAGAATAGTATAGCTATTTATCTTGTTAACCCTACTTATCTCATAGTCATGGACATGTCATTTGGTCCCTCTGTCTTTCACAGTCTCTTTGGGAAAAGTTTATCCCTCAGAGAGGACACTCATTTTTAATAAGTTCTAGAAAGTGAAAGTTGATCAGTCATGTTCGACTCTTTGTGACCAAATGGACTACACAGTCCATGGAATTCTCCAGGCCAGAATATTGGAGTGGGTAGCCTTTCCCTTCTCTAGGGATCTTCCCAACCCAGGGATCAAACCCAGGCCTCCCACATTGCAGACAGATTCTTTACCAGCTGAGCTACTAGGGAATCTTAATAAGTTATAATACTATGTAAACTATATAATAGCATCAGAATTGTGTTACTATTTAAATATTTTTAGGTCAGTTATTTTGAATTTGAAATATTTCTCTAAACATAGTGTTAAATGGAGGTTAAGTGCCTGTACTGCCATATTAATTCTTAAAATAATTGAAGTAATAACCTTTGCAAAGAAACACAGTGAATAATATTATAGCAGCTGCTTTTGAGTTGTAATTATGTGTTAGGCCCTTTATAACTTTGTAAGTTTGACTTCAGAGAGTCAATGCTTTTTAAATTTATTAATTAATTTTGGCTGTCCTGGGTCTTTCTTGCTACATAGGCTTTTCTCTAGATTTGGAAAGTTGGGGTTACTCCTTAGTTGTGCTACACGGGCTGCTCATTGTGATGGCTTCTCTTGCTGTGAAGCACAGGCCCCAGAGTGCATGGGCTTCAGTAGTTGCAGCATGTGGGCTCCAGAGCACAGGCTCAGTAGTTGTGGTACATGGGCTTAGTTGCCCCATTGCGTGTGGAATCTTCTCACAGCAGGGATCGAACCCGTCTCCTGCATTGGCAGACATATTCTTTACCACTGAGCCACCAGGGAAGCCCCAGAAAATTTCTGTATAGCATTCAGATGTATTCTTCAGTCACTCATTCATGTCCCAACTTTTTGCCACCCCATGGACTGTAGCATGCCAGGCTTCCTTGTCCTTCATCACCTCCCGGAGTTTGCTCAAACTCATGACCACTGAGTCAGTGATGCCATCCAGCCATCTCATCCTGTGTTGTCCCTTTCTCCTCTTGCACCTCAGTCTTTCACAGCATCAGGGTCTTTTCCAGTGAGTCGGCTCTTTGCAGCACGTGAAAAGTATTACAGCTTCAGCATCATTCCTTCCAGTGAATATTCAGGGTTGATTTCCTTTAGAGTCAAACATACAGATATTGTGTAATTAGCCAAGTACCTGTCCAACATCCATCTGAATTATTTCCATTTCTTCCATCATTTAAAAAGTGATGAGACTACATTACATTTTAGGTACCGCTTTTCTAAACTATGCCACATTCTCTCACATTGTTTCTGAGTTGTTTTTTTTTTTTAAAGACTGAAGTGTAGTTGCCATTTCTGAGATTTTAGCCACTGCCCTTTGTGGCGGAAGAAGATGCTCTTCAAAAATCAGAAAATGTGTTGACAGCTACAGAGCAGCTTCAGTGGCTTTGCTTGCAAGAATAAACTTTTGAAAGTTAGTTGATTTTTTTGAGGGGGCTATGCTGTGCAGCTAGTGGGATCTTATAAGTTCCCCAGCCAATGATTGAACCTGGGCCCTGGCAGTGACAGTGCCGAGTCCTAACCACTGTTCAGTTCAGTTCAGTTGCTCAGTCGTGTTCGACTCTTTGCGACCCCAAGAACCGCAGCACGCCAGGCCTCCCTGTTCATCACCAACTCCCGGAGTTCAACCAGACTCCTGTGCATCAAGTCGATGATGCCATCCAGCCATCTTATCCTCTGTTGTCCCCTTCTCCTCTTGCCCCCTATCCCTCCCAGCGTCAGGGTCTTTTCCAATGAGTCAACTCTTTGCATGAGGTGGCCAAAGTATTGGAGTTTCAGCCTCAGCATCAGTCCTTCCAATGAACATCCAGGACTGGTCTCCTTTAGAATGGACTGGTTGGCTCTCCTTGCAGTCCAACGGACGCTTAAGAGTCTTCTCCAACACCGCAGTTCAAAAGCATCAATTCTTCCGGTGCTCAGCCTTCTTCACGGTCCAACTCTCACATCCATACATGACCACTGGAAAAACCATAGCCTTGACTAGACGGACCTTTGTTGGCAAAGTAACAGCTCTGCTTTGTAATATGCTATCTAGGTTGGTCATAAATTTTCTTCAAAGGAGTAAGCATCTTTTAATTTCATGGCTGCAGTCACCATCTGCAGTGATTTTGGAGCCCAGAAAAATAAAGTCAGCTCTTTCCACTGTTCCCCCATCTATTTGCCATGAAGTGAAGGGAACGGATGCCATGATTTTCGTTTTCTGAATGTTGAGCTTTAAAGCTAACTTTTTCACTCTCCTCTTTCACTTTCTTTCTTTCTTTTTTTTTAATCATTTATTTATTTTAATTTGGCTGCACTGGGTCTTAGTTGCTGCATGTGGGATCTAGCTCCTTGTCCAGGGATCGAACGCAGGCCCCCTGCATTGGGAGTGCAGAGTCTTAGCCACTGGACCACCAGGGAAGTCCCTCCTCTTTCACTTTCATCAAGAGGCTTTTCTCCGAGGAATTCCCTAAAGTTACTGAGTTGGCCAAAGAGTTCCTGTGGTTTTAAAGTAAAAATAAAAGACACATTTTCACCAAGAATTATTGAACAACACATTTACTGTTTTGTTCCACTTTGTTCTGACATTTTTCAGGAACTTTATAATTCTACCTTCCCAAACTTTTTATCTTTTGAGCAAAGAACTGTACCAGGTACCTTTTACAGTCTTCCACGGAATTGAAATTTTTTTCAATTAAGAGAATTTTGTAAAGACTGAAATAAATGGGAAATCCAAAGGTGCCTTGTCAGGTGAATACAATGGATGAATCAGAACTTTGCAGCTAAGCTGTAACAGTTTTTGTCTGGTTATCAGAGAAACATGCAGTGTGGTCTTGCTTTTATCCTGATGGAAGATAACGTGGTTTCTGTTGACTAGTTCTGGTTGTTTTTTTGTCGAGCGCTGCTTTCAGTTGGTCCAATTGGGAGTAGTACCTGTTGGAATTCAATTGTTTGGTTTTCCAGAAGCAGCTCATAATAGAGGATCCCTTTCAATAGCACTGTATACACAACATCACCTTTTTTGGAAGAAGACTGGTGTTTGGTGTGGTTGGTGGGGTTCATTTTGCTTGTTCTATGATCTTTTCTGTTTCACAGTATTATATAGTATCCACTTTTCATCATGTCAGCTGTCTCCTGCATAGTTTAATGTTGACTGTTCTCTGTATCTCGATTTGATTGCTCTCCCCTTCAACTGGTCTGCTTGACTGTGGAGCATTGCCCAGTGAAAAATCGCCAGTGCTAACGAAAACCATTTTTTACACGTTTGATCAGTCACATCACCTTCTCCACATACTGCATAAATCTTTGTTTGCATCTCAGTTGCATTTTACCTTTGTTTAAATAATAAGACATGATGTGTCAAAGGTGTTGCTTTTTTCTTTCTGTCTTCAATATTAAAATGGCTACACAAAATTCACCAATCTTGATAAGTTTTGTTTTTTTAAGCACAGTGATGTGACAGCTATCACAGTGCAGTGTGACAGAATTGTTTTGAATGAAGTTAAAAACAACTAAGCACTGCTAGAGCCATTTTATGGGAAAAACCTGATGAACCTTTTGGCCAACCCAGTAGCTGTTCTAGACGGGGGAATATTTGGATTTCTAAAATGGTTAGGTGGATATGATATATATTTAAATATTGTGGAAAATTTATTTGTAAAATGTAAAATCTTATGTAAAGAAAATTTTGGTTTATCTTCAGCAAATAGATTGGTGCAGTGTTAAAAGCATTTTTATTGGAGTCAGATTTGAATCCCTGCATTGATATTTTAGTAATAGTTTTATGAACCTGGGTAAATGAATTAATTTCTGTCTCAGTTTTTGCATGCATGATATGGAGAAAAACATCTACACTGTTCTTGGAAGCTACTGTGACATCAGAAATAATTAAGTGTTCAGCAAAGTGTCTGATTTTTCATTGTGCCTAAATGTACCTGGCTAGATTGTTATACCTAGCACAGTTATTTTCCTTAGCTGTTACTGGATGTGTGATGTGGTTGGGATGCACTTTAGCCCTCTTAAAGTGCATCTTTAGTTACAGTGTGCAGGCTTCTCTGGTTGGGGAGCATGGGCTCTAGAGCTTGCAGGCCTCAGTTGTGGCATGCAGGCTTACTTGTCCCGAGGCATGTGGGACTTTAGTTCCCCAACTTGGGATCAAACCTGTGCCCTCTGCAGTGGGAGTGGGAAGTGGGGAGTGTTAACCACTGGACCTCCAGGGGAGCCCCATGGCGCTTTATACTTGTTCAAGACCAAATTCCAGATTTTATTTCCTCAAACCTGCTTTTCCTGTAGTCTTCTCCATTTTAATAAATGGGAACTCCATCTTTGCAGTATTTAAGGCATAAAGGAGTGATCCTTGAGTTCTCTGTTTCAGCACACACATCCAGTCTTATCAGCAAGCCCCCTGCCATCCCAGCTAGGTTCACATAACTGTTACATCGCAAGCCCCTTTAAAAGCATAAGATAGGGAGGGGTGAGATTAGTTGTTGCAAACTTCTTGGTGCTTAATCTTTTGTTCTTGAGGTCAGGGTAACGGTCAGGTAACTGTGTTTCTATAAATTGCTACCAAATGAATGTTAGTCTCTGTCTTTACAAGAAAGGACAAGGTACCAAGGCACTGCTTTTACTCTCCAAGGTCTCCAGTTCAGTTGCTCAGTTGTGTCTGGCTCTTTGCTATCCCATGGACTGCAGCACACCAGGCATCCCTGTCCATCGCCAGCTCCCAGAGCCTACTCAAACTCATGTCCATTGAGTTGGTGATGCCATCCAACCATCTCATCCTCTCTCATCCCCTTCTCCTGCCTTCAGTCTTTACCAGCATCAGGGTCTTTTCCAATTGAGTCAGTTTTTCACATCAGGTGACCGAAGTATTGGAGCTTCACCTTCAACATCGGTCCTTCCAATGAATGTTCAGGACTGTTTCCAGTCCTGACTAAGAGGAGGCAGAACTCAGTTGGCAGCTCCTTCAGGGCCAGGTTCCCACATCTTGCCCAGCTGTCATCACTGAGGGAGCCAGGCACCCAACCCAAATGGCCCTCAGTATCCTCAGGCCACCCAAATGGGGGAGACCAGGTCTCACTGACTGCAGCCCAGACAAATGACCACTGCTAGTAGATCACAGAGAGAGGGATGGGGGAGAGGTTCACCGCTTCCTCAAAGCCTGGGCCAAGGCTAGTGGAGGGCCTTAGTGAGGACTCTGAAGCCCTTCAAGACGTAGTCCCCAGTCTGTATCCTGGGCCCTCCAGCTCACCTGCTGGCCAAAGGCTCAGTGAGCTGGAGGCCCTTTAAGACAAGGCCTGAATCTGCCTCTTACCTCACACTCTGCCTGATGACCACCACACACCACTGACCCTTGGCTGAATCATTTCCTTGATGGTTCCTCATTGATAGTTACTTGTGGGCAGGACCCTGCTGACCAATAGCTGAGCAGGACAACCAAGAGTTCGTTGTTGATGATTGCTTGTGGGGGCAGCCCACTGAGGCACCAACCAATGGCTGAGCAAGACCTGTTGCCTAGTAATACGGTGCAGAATAATAAGGCAGAGCACTGGCCGCCTAATAAGGGCTGTGTCCATACTGCTCTATTAACAGCGTCTCTCTGGAGCACGGCCTCTAGAGAGAGCTGCCTCAGGAGTTGTGGTGTATGGGCTTAGCTGTCACTTGGCTTGTGGAATCTTCCCAGGTCAGGGATCAAACACATGTCCTTTAAATGAGCAGGTGGATTCTTAACCACTGAACCACAGCGAAGTCCCCCAGTGGTATTTCTTATAGGGCAGATTTGCTAAGGAAGTCCCTTGAAATTTGGGGCTCCCCCAGTGGCTCAAATGGAGGAGAGTCAGGTGACAGGGAAAAGTGTTTTATAAACCACCCAACTTACAGAAATGTAAGATTATTTTTATTTTATTTACTCAAAAAGTTCGTATGTTAAAGGAACAACTGTGAGTTTTATGTAATCTGTCACCTTAGGTGTCCTATTTGTAAAATACTGAAACTACGTACTTTTAGCATAATAATAAAAAAATTGGGAGGAAAAAGTTGAAATTCCAAAGGAAAATTCAGATAGCCCTGTATAATGTAATTCTTTAGAGTAATACTTAAAATTTGGTATTTTGTAATTTTTTAACATTTTTTTTGGATTATGCCCTGAGTCATGCTGGATTTTAGTTTTCAGGGATTGAACCCTTGCCCCTTGGAGTGGAAACAAGTATTTTAACCGCTGGACCTCCAGGGAAGACCCAAAACTTGGTATTTTAAATAAGTTACTAAACATTTTTACTCCTTTTGGAATTGATAAAAGCAGTTGTTGTTTAGTTGCTAAATCTTGTCCGACTTTTTGCAGCCCCTTGGACTCTAGCCCATCAGGCTCCTCTGTCCATGGGATTTCCCAGTCAAGAATACTGGTTCCACTGTTTTCCCATCTATTTGCCATGAAGTGATGGGATCAGATGCCATGATCTTCGTTTTCTGAATGTTGAGCTTAAAGCCAACTTTTTCACTCTCCATTTCCACTTTCATCAAGAGGCTTTTTCGTTCCTCTTCACTTTCTGCCATAAGGGTGGTGTCATCTGCATATCTGAGGTGATTGATATTTCTCCCGGCAATCTTGATTCCAGCTTGTGCTTCTTCCAGCCCAGTGTTTCTCATGATGTACTCTGCGTATAAGTTAAATAAGCAGGGTGACAATATACAACCTTGACGTAGTCCTTTTCCTGTTTGGAACCAGTCTGTTGTTCCATGTCCAGTTGTAACAGTTGCTTCCTGACCTGCATATAGGTTTCTCAAGAGGCAGGTCAGGTAGTCTGGTAGTCCCTTCTCTCTCAGAATTTTCCACAGTGTATTGTGATCCACACAGTCAAAGGCTTTGGCATCTTAGAAAACCATTATAGGTCTGGTTTGGACCTCTTGATGGAAATTCACTTTCTTGATGGAAAGTGAAAGTTCTGGAGTTTAGAAGTTTCGTAGTTGTTGGTAAGAGGTGCTTCCTTCTGAGGGCCGTGAGAATCTGTCCCATGCCTTTCTTAATGTCTGGTGGCCTCTGTCAAACCTTGTTTTGTAGAAAGCATTCTTCTTGTGCCATCACATCACTTCCTTATATGTGTCTGTCTCTGTGTCCAAATTTTCCTTTTATATAAGGATATAGTTGTATTTTAGGTGTTTAGCCACTAAAGTTGTGTCCAATTCTTTGAGAATCCGTGGACTATGGCCTGCTAGGCTCCTTGTCCATGAGATTTCCCAGGGAAGAATACTGGAGTGGGTTGCCATTTCCTTCTTCAGGGGATCTTTCCGACCCAGGGATCAAACCCATGACTGCTGCTCAGTAGACGAATTATTTACCATTGAGCCACTTGGGAAAGCACCAGTATATTTCATCTGATTGGACATAGCTGTTCTGAAGTATGTCTGTCCTCCAGTCTAAGCTTAGATGACACTTATTCACTCTAGTCTTTGCTGCTATTCTCCAGGAATTTTGGAGTCAGGAATTCATGTTTGTATTTCTTGTTTTGCTTTGTATGTAGGTTTTTAGTTGAATAATGGGCTTTTACAAGGAGTTGTTCCAGAGTCTTTCTATCTGAGGTGGTATTTTTAAGCTCTTCTGCGGAGTCATATCCCCCCCCGCCTTTAATTTTCCTTTGTCCTTATTTTCTCTATTTTCATGCTTAAAAGCCTCTTTGGTCTGAAATTCTTGCCCGTTTCTAATTTTTTATATATTGAGGTCGCTTATAGGGATTTCCCTGGCAGTCCAGTGGTTAAGAATCTGCCTTCCAATTCAGGGGAATCATGTGCCATCCCAGTCTGGGAATTAAGATCCCGTATTTCTTGAGGGGGTGAAGATCATGTGCTGTGACGAAGATATTGCAGCTAACCTCAAATAACTAAAAACAATTTTTTTAAAAAAGATCACTAGTATTTGGATGTTGTTGTTCATTACTAATATGTATTTGTATAGCCATTTTTTCCCAGTAGGTTTTCATATTTTTTTTTCTTGGTTGTCTTGGTAAATGAATTAAATAGTAAGGAGAAAATTAATGTTTCAAGTTTATGAAAATCTTCACCCATGATACTTTTAGTTTAATGAAACTATTTTTGTGTGTTTCTCAGTGACTTTTTTTTCATCATTGTAGTTCAGGCATAGTTTCTAATAGTTGGTATAACTTATGTAAGGCTGTGTATTACACTTTCAGTGTCCCTTAACTTCATCTGCACTTTGCATATTTCATTGTTTTCTGCATAATTTGTTAAATAGGCCTCTTGTTGGTTGTTAACTTTTTAAAAAAATTGAAGTACATTTGATTTACAGTATTGCGTTAGTTTCTGGCGTAAAGCAAAGTGATTCAGTTATACACATTCTGCTTTAAGATTCTTTTCCATTTCAGTTTGTTAAAATATATTGGATATAGTTCCCTTTGCTTTATACTGGGACCTTGTTTATCTACGTTATATATAGTAGTTTGTATTTGCTAATTCCAAACTCAGTAATTTATCAACCCCTCTTCTGTTAAGTCTGATTCTGTTTTTTTTTTTTTTAAATTCTATTTATTTATTTATTTTACTTATTTATTTATTTTTGGCTGTGCTGGCTCTTGCTGTACGTGGGCTTTCTCTAGTTCAGTGCACGGGATTCTCATTGTGATGGCTTTCCCTGTTGTGGAGGGTGGGCTATCCAGCTTGGGCTCGGTAACTGCGGCGCACGGGCTTAGTTGCCCTGCGGGATGTAGAATCTTCCCAGACCAGGAATCAAACCTGAGTCCCCTGCATTGGCGGGTGGATTCTTAACCAATGGACCACCAGAGAAGTCCTGATTCTGTTTTGTAAATAAGTTCATTTGTAACATTTTAGATTCCATATATAAGTGGTATCATACGTTGTTTGTCTTTCTTGGTCCAGTTTACTTCACTTAGTGTTATACTCTCGAGTTCTATCCATGTTGCAACAAAGAGCATTACTTCATCCTTTTTATGACTGAGTAGAAATTCTCTTGTGCTTCCGTGATGTCTCAGATGGTAAAGAATCTGCCAGTCTGCCTGCAATTTGGGAGACTTGGCTTCAGTCCCTGCGTTGGGAAGATACCCTGGAGAAGGGAATAGCTACCCACTCAAGTATTCTTGCCTGGGAAATCCCATGAACAAGAGGAGCCTGATGAGCTACCGTCCATGGGGTCGCAGGGAGTCAGACATAGCTGAGTGACTAACACTTTCACTTTCAGAATTCCATTGTATATGAATACTGCATCTTTTTCCATTCATCTGCTGATGGACATTTAGGTTGCTTTCATGTCTTGGCTATTGCAAATAGTGCTTCTGTGAACGTTGAGGTGCATATATCTTTCCAATTGGAATTTTCTCTGGATAATGTCCAGGAGGTGGATCTTGGATCATATGGCAGTAGATTTTTTTTTTTTTCCCCAGTGATGGCCATTCTGATCAGTATTAGATGGTACCTTGTTATAGCTTTGAGTTGCATTCCTCTAATAACTAGCAGTGTAGAGCATTTTTCCATGTGCCTGTTGGCCTGCTGTATATCTTCTTTGGAGAAATACCTGTTTAGATCTTCTGTCTTCCTTTTGAACATTAATTTGGCTGTGTGGGATCTTAGTTGTGGCAGCATGCGGATTTGTGAGCAGGGGCTGTGGAATTTGTGAGCAGGGGCTGCCCTTCATTGTGATGCATGGGTTTCTCGTGGTGGCTTCTCTTGTTGTGGAGCATAGGCTCTTGGTGTGCAAGCTTCAGTAGTCATGGCGTGTGGGCTTTATAAGTTGTGGTACTCTGGACTCTGGCTCAGTAGTTGGGGCTCACAGGCTTAGTTGTTTCACAGCATGTGGAATCTTCCTGGCCTAGAGAGATCGAACCTATGTCCCCTGCATTCACAGGTGGGTTCTTAACCACGGGACCAGCAGGAAAGACCAGATTTGTTTTTCTGTCCAATGTTGGTATCATGGTTTTAAAGTTTTGAAGCCATTGCTAGCTTTGAAGTAATTTTTTTTCCCTGATAACGTACAGAATGATAATAGGCAAAAATGGCGCCTTTGCATCGTGTTTTCAAAAAGTTTTTAAAAAAACATTGTAGCTTCTGTCTCTGTTCCTAGTAACTGTATATACATGAAGAACTAATGGCACTGTTTTTTAAAATTTATTAAGCACCTACTATCTGACAGACACACTAGGCATTAGTGTTATTTTTAACTATTTTACTTTTGGCTGTGCTGGGTTCTGATTGCTGTGCAGACTTTTCTCTGGTTGTGGTGAGCAGGAGCTACTCTGTAGTTGAAGTGTGTGGGCTTCTCATGGTGGTGGCTTCTCTTGTTGCGAAACACAGGCTTGATGAGTGGGCTTCAGTAGTTGTGACACATGGGCTCAGCAGTCAAGGCTCCTGAGCTCTAGAGCACAGGCTCTGTAGTTGTGGTGCACAGGCTTCAGTTGTTCCTTCTCTGGAATCTTCCTGGACCAAGCATTGAGTGCATGTCTCCTGCCTTGGCAGTTGGATTCTTTGCCACTGAGCCACCAAGGATGCCTGAGACTATTTTTAGTAAGCCTATTCTGTGAGAATTAATTCTCTGAATGCAATCTTAAAGTTGAATGGTAACTTACAAATCATGGAATTGAGCCCAGTGCATTGGTATCCTTGAGCCCCAGATATTACTGATCATTATTTTATTTGAATGATTTCACTCATTTCATTCACAAATATTTCATTTACAAAAATTCCTATTTATTTGGTTGTGCTGGGTCTTAGTTGCAGCATCTGGACTCTTAGTTGTAGCACATGAGATCTAGTTCCCTGACCAGAGGTCAGACTCAGGCCCTTGCATTGAGAGTGAGAGTCTTAGTTATTGGACCGCCAGGGAAGTCCCTATTCAGCATATTCTTTATTGAACACTTTATACGGTCCAGGTGGGTACTTCTGTAGGAAGTAAGCAGGGACAATCAGGTCTGAAATAGGAACTCATCAAGCCTCTTTTGAGACTTGGAATTTATGGAAAGTCATAATGTTTGTGTGCCTCTTTGGAGTAAATGTACAGATCCTTTGTCCAAGTACCTTAGGTGCTATTTTTTTTTTAGCTACCTAGAAACAGTTTGGCATATGTGACACTCCTTTGTGTGGTTTATCAGGTGGGAAGCTCAGTCCTAGTAAACGCAAAGTCATGTTTCTCTCAGGGCAGGAGAGCCGTACTGTTGATGGGATGTTAAAGACGTTGTTATTGTTCATTCACTAAGTCGTATCTGGCTTTGTGACCCCATGAACTGTAGCACTCCAGGCATCCCTGTCTTTCACTATCTCCCGGAATTTGCTCAAACTCATGTGCATTGAGTCAGTGATGCCATCCAACCATCTTATCCTTTTTCGCTCCCTTCCCTCCTGACTCATTGGAAAAGACCTTGATGCTGGTAAAGATTAAGGGCTTTTCCAGTGAGTTGGCTCTTTTCATCAGGTGGCCAAAGTATTGGAGCTACAGCATCTGTCCTTCTAGTGTATATTCAAGGTTGATTTCCTTTAGAGTTGATTGGTTTGATCTCTTTGCAGTCCACGGGACTCAAGAGTCTTCTCAAGCACCACAGTTTGAAAGCATTGATTTTTTATTTTTATTTTTTTGTGCTCAGCCTTCTTTATGGTCCAACTCTCATATCTGTACATGACTACTGGAAACACCATAGCTTTGACTATACAGACTTTTGTTGGCAAAGTGGTGTCTCTGCTTTTTAATATGTTGTGTAGGTTTGCCACGTATTGCTGAAGCCTAGCTTGGAAATTTTGAGCATTACTTTACTACCATGTGAGACGAGTGCAATTGTGCGGTAGTTTGAGCATTCCTTGGCATTGCCTTTCTTTGGGATTGGAATGAAAACTGACCTTTTCCAGTCCTGTGGCCACTGCTGAGTTTTCCAAATTTGCTGGCATATTGAGTGCAGCGCTTTCACAGCATCATCTTTCAGGATTTGAAACAGCTCAACTGGAATTCCATCACCTCCACTAGCTTTGTTCGTAGTGAGATCAAATTGCCAACATCTGCTGGATCATGGAAAAAGTAAGAGTTCCAGAAAAACATCTATTTCTGCTTTATTGACTATGCCAAAGCCTTTGACTGTGTGGATCACAATACACTGTGGAAAATTATTCAAGAGATGGGAATACCAGACCACCTAATCTGCCTCTTGAGAAATCTGTATGCAGGTCAGGAAGCAGTAGTTAGAACTGGACATGGAACAACAGACTGGTTCCAAATAGGAAAAGGAGTACGTCAAGGCTGTGTATTGTCACCTGCTTATTTAACTTCTATGCAGAGTTCATCATGAGAAATGCTGGACTGGAAGAAACAAAAGTTGGAGTCAGTATTGCTGGGAGAAATATCAATAACCTCAGATATGCAGATGACACCACCCTTATGGCAGAAAGTGAAGAGGAACTAAAAAGCCTTTTGATGAAAGTGAAAGAGGAGAGTGAAAAAGTTGGCTTAAAGTTCAGCATTCAGAAAACGAAGATCATGGCATCTGATCCCATTACTTCATGGCAAATAGACAGGGAAACAGTGGAAACAGCCCCAGACTTTTTTGGGGGTTCCAAAATCACTGCAGGTGGTGATTGCAGCCATGAAATTAAAAGACGCTTACTCTTTGGAAGAAAAGTTATGCCCAGCCTATGTAGCATATTCAAAAGCAGAGACATCACTTTGCCAACTAAGGTCCGTCTAGTCAAGGCTATGGTTTTTCCTGTGGTCATGTACAGATGTGAGAGTTGGACTGTGAAGAAGGCTGAGCGCCGAGCAATTGATGCTTTTGAACTGTGGAGTTGGAGAAGACTCTTGAGAGTCCCTTGGACTGCAAGGAGGTCCAGCCAGCCCATTCTGAAGGAGATCAACCCTGGGATTTCTTTGGAAGGAATGATGCTAAAGCTGAAACTCCAGTACTTTGGCCACCTCATGTGAAGAGTTGACTCATTGGAAAAGACTCTGATGCTGGGAGGGATTAGGGGCAGGAGGAGAAGGGGACGACAGAGGATGAGATGGCTGGATGGCATCACGGACTCGATGGACATGAGTCTGAGTGAACTCCGGGAGTTGGTGATGAATAGGGAGGCGTGGCGTGCTGTGATTCATGGGGTCGCAGAGTCGGACACGACTGAGCGACTGAACTGAACTAGGTTTGTCATAGCTTTTCTTCCAAGCCACAAGCATCTTTTAATTTCATGGCTGCAGTCACCATCCACAGTGATTTTGGAGCCCAAGAAACTAAAATCTGTCGCTGTTTCCATTTTTTTTTTCCTGTTTATTTGCCATGCAGTGATAGGACTTGATACCATGATCTTCTTTGAATGTTGAGTTTTTAAGCCAACTTTTTCACTCTTTCTCCTTCATCAAGAGCCTTTTAAGTTCCTCTTTGCTTTCTGCCATTAAAATGATGTCATCTGCATATCTGGTGTTGATATTTTTCCTGGCAGTCTTGATTCTAACTTGAGCTTCATCCAGCCCAGCATTTTACATGGTGTACTCTGCATGTAAGTTAAATAAGCAGGCTGACATTATGCAGTCTTGACATACTCCTGTTGTTCCATGTCCGGTTCTAACTATTGTTTCTTGACCTGCATGCATATTTCGCAGGAGGCAGGTAAGGTGATCTGGTATTCCCATCTCTTCAAGAATTTTCCGATTTGGGTTTTCTCTAGTTGCAGTGAGCGGGAGCAGCACTTCCTTTGCTTTGCATAGGCTTCTCATCGCAGTGGCATCTCTTGCTGCAGAACACAGGCTGTAGGCATGTGAGTTTCAGTAGTTGTGGTACTGGGGTGCAGTAGTTCTCTTACATGGGCTTAGTTGCTTCTTGGCTTGTGGGATTTTCCTGGACTGGGGATTGAACCCATATGCCCTGCATTGACTGGAGAATTCTTAACCACTGGCCCCTTATTGTTAATTAATTAACAGAAATGTATATGTTTGAGAAGAATGGAGAGTATCACCTGCCCATTGGACCAGTTTTATTGAGATGTAGTTGGCATGTAACATTGTAATGGGATCAGAGTCTCTTGATACTGTTAAAATTTTTCTTGGGCTCCCTGCTTCCACCTTATGTTGTATTGTGATCCAAGCACTAAGGCAGAGATATCTTTTCCTTGGGATGATTCTGTTTCTTTGTTACTCAGTTTTTAGTTTTTCAGAATTTAAAATACTTATTTTCCTAGAATGCAGGTAGATTGCTTATGTCAAACAAATATAAATTGAGAGCTACTACAAACTGGAATATGTTATAAACAGTTAAGATAAAATAATTTAGTTTTACTTATTCTGTAATTGTTAAGGTGGAGTGTTTTCATCTAGTATTCGTTAGGTCTTGTTGTCTCAGAAGGCGTGTGGGAAGGTGATGTTTTGTTTTGAAAAGTGTTGATTTTTATTGATGCTCTATGTTTTGTCTGTCTAAAGTGTCAACCCAAGAAAAAGGCTACGCCACTGAAGTATGAAGTTGGAGATCTCATCTGGGCAAAATTCAAGAGACGCCCATGGTGGCCCTGCAGGATTTGTTCTGATCCATTGATTAATACACACTCAAAAATGAAAGGTAAAACTTGCAGCTGATTATATGTAATAAAATATAGTGTGGAATTATAAACTTGCAGTTGCCTTTAGTAACAATCTATATTTACTTTTGATCTTTTCATTAGTACATAGTTATGTATTTTAACCTCTTTTGGATTTCTTTTAAAAAGGTTTGTTTTAAAACCTCTATGATTTTAAAAATTCTCATTTAGTCTATCTGTAGATGCCAGAAAAATGTTAGGCTTTATTGTGCAAAGTTTATATTATTCAGAATCATTTTTCAATGTATTTTTGTTTTTTGCTTCAGTCTATAGATTTGTGTCATTTGTTAGTTTTAAAGCTGAAATAATTACAAATAATGCATGTAAATTATCTTGAATTTTAAAATCTTGATTTAAAATATTTTCTTCAGTTACTATTGTTTGTTACTTGATTATTCTGTTTGTATCTTAATGTCTTAACTTCTCCCTATTTCCTATTAAGATATTCTGTGATTTTATTGTAGTTTTAATGCGTGTATTTTAGTTTTTGACTAAGTTACTAACACATATGGGGCTTCCCTGGTTGCTCAGCTGGTAAAGAATGAGCCTGCTATGTGGGAGACTTGGGTTTGATCCCTGGGCTGGGAAGAGTCCTTGGAGAAGGGAACGGCTACCCACTCTACTATTCTGGATGGAGAATTCCATGGACTGTATAGTCCATGAGGTCGCAAAGAGTCAGACGCAACTGAGAGACTTTCACTTGCATTTTTCACTAATATATGCACAAGGTTTAAAAGAAAAAAATCTCTGATCTGTCCCATTCTTTACCTCTTTTCAGAGAGTAGTCAATTGTTATTAATGTTTCTTTCTAAACTTGCTTTATGTAAATGCAACTATGTATTCTCATCTCTCTACCCTCCTTTTTATTTAACATAAAAGTAGCATATTGTAGGTATAGTTTTTTCACCTGTTTGACTTCTTCGAGATTATCACCATTCCTATGTTGATGGATGTTTAGGTTGGTTTTTAATCTTGTGTTGAAAATATTATACATATACATACACATGTGTTTGTGTGCATACAAAACAGTATTATAAACAATAACTGTATTTAATGTCTATTTAGCTGTAGGATGGTTTACCACAAGTGGTATGCTGGATTTTATTTTATATTTTGAATACTAGTATTGAAGTACCCAAAGACCTTTATAGCTCACTGTTTAAAGAGAATGATACCTAACTTTGTGACCTGCTTGGACTTTTAAATTCTAGTGTGGAAAATTCTTTTAGTCCCTCTGCCCTTCCTATGCCTGTGACGTTGCTGGTTTCTTACTCATTGTGGTGTCCTTCATGTGCACTAGTTGGATCGATGCCATTTGTTCAACAAGTAATTAGTATGTTCTAGAAGTACTGTGCTAGGTATTGAGATCTAGTCATTGGCAACACATTTTGCTTGCCCTTATGTATAATTAGAGTCCAGTTGAAAAGAGAAGGCACCAGCAAATAGACGAAATGACTAATTACTTAACAGAGAGGTGTGTTCAAGGAAAAATACTGATGATGAAGTGAAGTGATGTTGGTGATGATGTGAAGGTACCTAACCTGAACTTTTGGAGCAGGGGTAGTCAGGGCCAGTGGTGCTGTAAAGGTTATGTTTGATCTGAGATGTGATAGGGCAAGTAGAAGTTAACTAGGTGGAAAGACGCTTCCAAGCATAGAAAGTAGTAAATGTTCTGCTCCTGTGAGGGCTGCAGCCCATAGAGTTATGGGGCGTGATGCAGCATGAGGCTGAGGAGATAGGTGTGATTCAGATCATGTAGCATTTTGTAGACTTCATTAATATTTTGTATTTTTTCCTAAGAACAGTACCATTAACATGCTGTGAGCAGAGGGAGATGTGATCTGATCTATATATTTTGAAGTTCACTGAGTGCAATGTGGAAAATGATTTGGAGGGGGCACAGATAAATTGGAGGAGATAATCAAAATGGGTTTTCACAGTGATTATGTCAAGATTATAGTGGTGAAGAGGAAATGAAGACTACTTAGGAAGTAAAATGTGTATGATTTGTTAATGGATAATGGGAAGTGAGGAAGAATGAAGACTAAGGTTTCTGTATCTCAGGATGGTCCCCAAGTTTTTAGCTACACCAGCATGTAAAAGTGTTGCCATTTACTGAGAGCACTGGAACAGCTACAATTTGGAGATGACATCTTCTTGTTGATATTATTTGAAGCCGTGAGGAAAGCATGGGTGAGTTGGCCTTGGGAAAAGATAATATGGTGAGGAAAAAAGGTGGCTCTGAGGAAGGCAACATTTGAGGTCTGTGTGGAGGAGACTGAGTGTGCAAAAGAGATGGGAAAAAAATAAGGGAAACACCAGGAGCATGTGATATTGGTGACTAGATTTGTTTTGTAAAGCAACTGTGGTCAGTTTGGTTGAATGGTGCCTAGAGATCAGATAAAAAGTCCATTAGGTATAAAGAGCTGGAGATCACTGGTAATCTTTTTTGATGGTACAGTTGTGGCTGAAGTGTGTGTGTGTATGTGTGTGTTGGTAAGGGAAAGGATTCTTAGTATTCTATGTATTTATTATTTCTGTTCTCTCTCCATATGAACTGATGCATCAGTAATTTGTTATTTTTCATCATCTTGAGGGAATACCACCCGGAACTTTTTCTGTCCCTTCAGTCGACATGAGTTACCTTCTGTACCTGGTGAAGAGCTATCATCTTTCTTGGAGATTGCCTTCAACACTCTTGTGTCAAATGTCATCTCTACCTTGTTTCTGATTTACTTACTATTATATAAAATACATAGTAAGCCCTTAAGTAGTTTCCTGTAAAGGAAGCACGGAGGTAAAATTTTTTGAGACTTTTGAGATCTGGACATATTTCTATTCTTTTCCTGTATTTGTTTGGTAGTTGAACTGTATAAAATACTAGGCTGGAAATAATTTTTGCTCACAATTCTTTGAAGGCATTGCTCCATTGTCTTTTAGCTTCCAGAGTTTTCTATTAAATCTGAGATTGTTTTGATTTATGATCTTTGGTATATGATTTTTGTCCTTTACTCTGAAAGCTTATAGTCTATTCTGTTCTGATAGTGTATAGACTATACCTTGCTGTAGGTACTTAGTAGGCCCTCTTTGATCTACAAGGTTAGTTTTCTTTAGTTCTGGAACATTTTCTTGAATTTTTTCATTGATTGTTTCCTTCCCTTTATTTTCCTGTAAGTCTTATTCACATGTTGACTTTTCTGCATTGAACTAGTTTTTGTTTTTGTTTTTGGTTGAATTTTTGTTGCTTTGCTCTACTTCATAGGGTAGAGCACATTTAAGTGTGTTGATGTAGCTGGGTCTTGGATTTGCTCACTTTTTTTTGTTTTTTTAAAAGAAATTTCCTTTTTAAAATTAATTGATGTGCTGCGTTTTTGTTGCTGTGCATGGGCTTTCTTTAGTTTTGAGTGGATGCGTCTCATTTCTGTGGCTTCTCTTGTTGCAGAGCATGGGTTCTAGGGCACACTGGCTTTAGAGACAGGTTTAGTTGCTCCATGGCATGTGGAATCTTCCCAGACCAGAGATTGAACCTGTGTCCCTTTCATTGGCAGGCAGATTCTTAACCATTGGACTACCAGGGAAGTCCATGCTCACTGTTGATTGATAGACTTTAGTATCTGTTATGTAAGTTAACATAAAAAAAATTTATTTGGAGGATAATTGCTTTACAGTGTTGTGTTAGTTCCTGCTATACAGTAATGTGAATCACCTATAACTATACATACATCCCCTCCCTCTCAAGCCTCCCCACCCCCATTTGCTTTTATGAAAATTGCTTTTTGTTGTTCGGTTGCTAAGTTATGTCTGACTCTCTGCGACCCCATGAACAGCAGCATGCCAGGCTTCCCTGTCCTTCACCGTCTCCCAGAGTTTGTCTCCCAGAGCTCAAACTCATGTCCATTGAGTCTGTGATGCCATCCAACCATCTCATTCTCTATCCCCCCTTCTCCTCCTGCCTTCAGTCTTTCCCAGCATCAGGGTCTTTTCTAGTGAGTCATCTCTTTGCGTCAGGTGACATCAAGTATTGGAGCTTGAGCATCAGTCCTTTCAGTGAATATTCAGGGTTGATTTCCTTTAGGATTGACTTGTTTTATCTCCCTGCAGTTCAAGGGACTCTGAAGAGTCTTTTCCAGCACCATAGTTTGAAAGCAGCAGTTCTTTGATTCTCATCTCTCTGCATCCTTACCACCAATTGTTACCTGAGTGTTTTGTTTTGTTTTTGAAGTAAAACAATGTACATATATAACAATTTTATCATTTCACCCACTTTTAAGTTTATAGTTTAGTGGCATTAAGTACATTCACATTTTTGTGAAATTATTTGCACTGTCCATCTCTAGCACTTTTTCATATTCTTGAACTAAAACTCTGTACTAATTTAACAAAACTTTCAGCCCCTGGTAAATAGTATTCTACTTTTTCTTATGAATTTGACTATTCTAGGTACTTCCTATAAGTGGAATCATGCAGTGTTTGTCCATTTGTGTCTGGCTTATTTAGCATAATGTCTTTAAGGTTCATCCATGTTGTTATTGTGTTAGTCATTTGTAAGGCTCAGTGATTTTCATTTATATATATTTTTTGTTCATCTTTACATCCTTCAGTGGATATGAGGGTTTTCTCATTTTGGTTATTGTGAATAATGCTTCTCTGAACATCGGTGTTCAGCTGTTTTCCTTACCTGACTTTTTATTAATATCTAGTCCTTTTCATTTGTTTTCTTAAGCAAATCTTTCGAATTTTGTTTCTCCCACTGCAGCCACCTTAGTTTATGTCTAGTTATCTTGAGTATGCACTAGTGGTAATTTCTCGTCTCCTGTGTCTCCTTTTTGTTTCCTCTTAAATGTAATATTCATTGGTCAAGGAGATTTATCTTTCTAAGGTACAGAACTGAACCTGTAGTTTCACAGTTTAAATGGAGTTCAGTGCTAATGGGACAATGGTCAGACTCTTAACATGGCATTCAAGCTCTTCAGGTAGTTTCCCTTTCCTTCAACTGTTTGATTTAGTGTTCTGAATTACTTATTTATTGTTCCTGGCTGTTTCATTTGTTCTGTTCATTTATGTCTTTGAAGGTTCTTGGCCCCTTTATAGGAATTCTTCCCTCAATTCTCTCCTTTTAAAATTTTCTACTGAGGTGTCCCGTTTGTCGTCCAATTAATGATTTTTACTTAAAAAAAAATACATTAACAACCTAAGTGTCCATCAATAGATGAACAGATAAGGAAAATGTGGTACGTATACACAGTTGAATATTAGCCATTCCAAAGAAAGCACCCTTTCCATTTGTGACAGCATGAAAGTACCTGGCAGGCATTATATTAAGTGAAGTATGTCAGAGAAATATAAATACCGTATGAACTCCCTTATATGTGTAATCTATAAAAACCAAACTCCAGAAAACAAAACCAAGTTCATAGATCCTGAGAATAGATTGCTTGCTGTCAGAGGCCGGGGGTGGGGTGGGTCAGGAATGGCAAAATGGGTGAAAAGGGGGTCAAAGTAATAGTTACAAAAGAAATAAGTCACATGGATGTAATATACAACATGGCAACTGTAGTTGATACTGCATTGTATATTTGAAATTTGCTAAGAGAAGTCTTAAAAGTCTTATCACAAGAAAAAAATATTTTGTAAGTGTGTATGGTGATAGATTGATACAAATATCAAGTCGTTATGTTGTATACCTGAAACCAATATACCTTAATGTTAAAAAATGCCATTGCCAATACATGCCATCAAATGATAAATTTGAGTGTATGCAATGCACTCAAAGATAAAAACAAAACAAAACAAAACAATGTTCATGTTACATCAATTAGCATGCTGTTTTACCAGAATCTCTTTATACTGTATATCTTGTACCTGTCAGGCAGTGAATTCTTTCCACTGTCTATAATAGTGACTGTTTTTGCCTCTCTGTATGGTGTTCTCTGTATATTGTTCTCTTGTAGTGAGTGTTTTCAGTTCTCTGTATGCTGGCACATCATAAATGTTTGTAGTAACAGAGTTTACTTGTTTTGGGGAGGATGACTGACTTTTCAAATTGACTTTAAGAATCTGTATCTGTGTGTATGTGTACATTTAATCTTCCTTTATAGGTGGTTTCTGTTGAAGTGTTTACTAGGTAGAGTCTAAGGAGTTTAGCGTGTTTTTTTTTTTTTTTAAACAGAACTTGTTTTTAAAATTTACAATAAAACAAAATTTAACCAGGTTGTAATTCATTGTGAGTTAAAGTGAATTTTTATATAAAACAATTTCCTTTTTTTTTAATAGAGACAAATCATTCTACCTGTGTAGCCCTGGCTGTATTTCTTTTGTGACCCTTTTTTTTAAAACTGGTATGAAAAATGATAAGTAAGTGTATAGAAGTACATATATTATGTAAATTAGATTGTAATCTTTTCTGGATGAGATTTGTATTGATTTTTGATGATTGCATACATATAACTTTGGACAGCCAAGAAACTAGAATAACTGGATTTTTTTCTGACAGTTTTTAATTTATTTATTTATTAAGTTATTTATTTATTTAACAATAGTTGTTATTTAGTTTTTATTTCCTTTTCTTTATTTAAAAAAAAATTTCTGTAGTTTGAATGATCAAGTCCCACTTTCTCTGCAAATCCAGTGTTTCATTCTGAATTTATTCTCTCTGAAGTTGTTGAATTTATTATTGTCTGTAAAATGGAGGTTATACCACTCATTTTTTAGAGTTCATTGTGAAGAATACATGAAAAGCAGCTTGTCCAGAGTAGCTGTGCCATAAGTGTTAGCACATCATATGTGGAATAATGTTGAAACATTTCTTCCTCCTTATATTTTAGCATAATATTTTATAAGTTTGTTTAATGGTTAGTTCTTGGTAATTGACATTTTTACAATACTGCAACTTATTATATGGCCTTTGTGATTTCTGGTAATGAGGGTATAAAACTTCTGGTTTGGAATAGATAGCATATCACCAGAGCAAAACATTATATTGTTGCATTAACATCTGAACCATTTTCTTGTCACATAAATTGAAATTTTGCTTTCTATCTAACTTACCTTAAAGTTCCTTTTTCTGTAGGTTTTTAGCTTGTTTTTTATGTTACTTTTAAGTGACAAGAGGGTTCTTTGCTGCAGTGTTGCTGTTTTCTTGATGATGAGTAGTCTTTTTTTTCTTTTCCCTTTTTAAGTAATGACATTGTGGTTTTTGTTTTTATCTAGTTTCTAACCGCAGGCCCTATCGACAGTACTACGTGGAGGCTTTTGGAGATCCTTCTGAAAGAGCCTGGGTGGCTGGAAAAGCAATCGTTATGTTCGAAGGCAGACATCAATTTGAAGAGCTACCTGTCCTTAGGAGAAGAGGGAAGCAGAAAGAGAAGGGATATAGGCATAAGGTATTTCTTTTCTTTTTTAAAAGCGCCTCAGATTATCTTCTTAGGGTTAGGGAGGGAGGAATCCCCAGCTTTTCTGAGACCAGTCTTGTGGCACGTAATTTTTCCACAAACCAAGGTGGAGGGTATGGTTTGGGGATGAATCTTATAAGGAGCATACAGTTCACAATAAGGTTGTCACTCCTACGAGAATCTAATGCCACCGCTGATTGGTGGGAGGCAGCTCAGGTGGTTTATGTTAGCCATGGGGACTGACTCACCTGTCGCTAACTTTCTGCTGTGTGGCCCAGGTCCTAACAGGTCGTGGACCAGTATCAATCTGGGGGTTGGGGACCCCTGGTTTGTGGGATCAGCCAAAGGAAGAAATATTACAATTTTTGGAAATTGTCAGAAAGCTTTTTTTTTTTCCAGGATAAGGTAGGGCTAACCTTCCAAATATTTCTACTCAGTGTTTTGAGAAGTGATACTTTTGTCATGTCACTTATATGTGATAGTACAAAATGGCACAACCAGTCACATTTGGGTCTATCTAATTTAAGCAGAAAATGAGCATCAAAATGAAATGTTCTTCTCCCTCTGTAGATTAATTATTTCTCTTAAAAATGACAAATATAAGGCTTTGAACATTCTTGTTTTGTCATTTTGATTTTCATGTGTGATTATCAGTGCTTAAGATTATAGTTTCAAACCTCGTTATGTCTGAATAAAGAACATGATGTTTTTGTTTCATTTGCTTGATGCTGTGTTTTAGCTATTTCTTTTGATAACGTCTTTATAGTCCATTCTAAAAGGGGAAATAATTTCTTTTAGATTTGTATTTCCTACTTTTAGACTATTCTATAAAAATTATAATTTGGATAATTTTGAGTCAGTATACAGTCTCTGCTATTTTCAACTGGAGTTTCTTCATCTCTAAAACTAAGATAATAATATGTACCTTGTTGAACTCTTGTGAAGATTAGCAATAAGTACTTTGTATCTCACAGTATTCATGCTTTGAAACAACTAATGTGTGCTACTATTAGGATACAGGAGGCTAACTGCATCCTTTCTAATACTTTGGGTAGTTGGTGGTAGGGAGACACCAAAGTTTTTGTGTCAAGCCTTTAAGTATGTGTATTAAACAAGCCCCCTTTCAAAAGAGTTTGCTTGGGCTTTCAGGTTCTGGAAAATTGATTTACTATAACCATAGTTAGACAATTAATGGCTGTGTGCTTCTGTCTAAAGTAAATCAGATGATTTGTATATTGCTTTATAAGAAGAGGCTACCTGTGTAGTGGCCTGAATTGTTACATGGTCAGAAGAACATCTCTTTCACAAGTATTATAGTATTTGTGGACACTAAATGGTAGTTAGAACCTTGGCTAACATCTGTTGTATGAAGCCAGGGAGGGAAATAAGAGTCTCGAAAATTAGATATATTTCACAGAGCTTCGATGTCCTTAGGCTATGCTGCTGCTGCTGCTGCTGCTGCTGCTGCTGCTAAGTCGCTTCGATCATGTCCAACTCTGTGCGACCCCATAGACAGCAGCCCACCAGGCTCCTCTGTCCCTGGGATTCTCCAGGCAAGAATACTGGAGTGGGTTGCCATTTCCTTCTCCACTTTATGCTATGAGGATTCAAGAAAAGAGCATATTTAACTTGTTAAGCTATCCAGGGTGTATTGGTGTCTCTGCACTACATGATTAAGCCCAGGACACTGTTTGATTATAATCCAGATTGTATGTAAAACTTACAGAAAATTCTTGGTTAGTCAAGGGCCTGGTGATAACCTGAGTTTCAAATTTCAGGTGTTTTAGGGAAGATCTGAATTAACTCATTTCCAGTCCTAGTTTTTCCACATTTATCTTCTTTAGCCTTTTGTTTTCTCTTTTATGCAACTGAGCAAATGCTTGGCCTTCATAATTCAGGAAGGAAATCTTTATGATTGGCAAACTAAGTAGGAGTCATCTGGTTATTCCTTGACATAGTAATATAATGTTGATTAATAATGTAATATCGTAGTCTAATTTATGGTCCACTTTTTGTGCTTTTACTGGCAAGGAGAGTGGAGGGTTTCCGGGATCAGTGATAGATCCAGTGATAGATCTTAGTGATAAAAGAAGTGTTGCGGAATCCTCATTAGCTAAGGTCTGACTGGGCTGTGGGAGGTAACCGCCTGACAGTCCCATAAAAGAGCCTCAAAGAAATATAATAAGGCTTGAAAAGCTTCTGATTTGAGAGGTGCTCAGTGATCATTTCCCTGTTTCCTCTTCTGTTTCTTAGATGAGTAATAATCTTTTTTTCTTTACATTTAAGGTTCCTCAGAAGATTTTGAGTAAATGGGAAGCCAGTGTTGGTCTTGCTGAGCAGTATGATATTCCCAAAGGGTCGAAGAACCGAAAGTGTGTCACCAGTTCAATCAAGTTGGACAGCGAGGAGGATATGCCATTTGAGGACTGTACAAATGATCCTGAGTCAGAACATGACCTGTTGCTTAATGGCTGCTTGAAATCTCTGGCTTTTGACTCTGAACATTCTGCAGATGAGAAGGAAAAACCTTGTGCTAAGTCTCGAGCCAGAAAGAGCTCTGATAATCCAAAAAGGACTAGTGTGAAAAAGGGCCATATGCAATTTGAAACACATAAGGAAGAACGGAGGGGAAAGATTCCAGAAAACCTTGGCTTAAACTTTATTTCTGGGGATGTGTCTGATAAGCAGGCCTCGAATGAACTTTCCCCGGATAGCGAACAGCCTCACAGGGCCCAGCACTGCCCCAGGAAGTTTCCTGTTTTCTTCTTGTGCAAAAAACACTGCAAAGAAAGAATTTGAGACTTCAAATTGTGACTCTTTACTGGGCTTGTCTGAGGGTGCCTTGATCTCTAAACGTTCTGGGGAGAAGAAGAAATTCCAGCGAGGTCTCGTGTGTAGTTCGAAAGTACAGCTCTGTTATATTGGAGCAGGTGATGAAGAAAAACGAAGTGATTCCATTAGTATTTGTACCACTTCTGATGATGGAAGCAGTGATCTGGACCCTGTAGATCATAGTTCAGAGTCTGATAACAGTGTCCTTGAAATTACAGATGCTTTTGATAGATCAGAGAATCTGTTACCTGTGCAGAAAAATGAAAAAGTAAAGTATTCTAGGTATCCTGCTACAAACACTAAGGTCAAAGCAAAGCAGAAGTCTCTGATTACTAACTCACATACGGACCACCTAATGAATTGTACCACGACAACAGAGCCTGGAACTGAGACGTCTCAGATTAATCTCTCTGATCTTAAAGTGTCAAGTCTTGTCCGAAAACCCCAACCAGATTTTAGAAACGATGGATTTTCTCCAAAATTCAACACATCATCAAGCATTTCCAGTGAGAACTCAATAATAAAAGGTGGGGCTAAAAATCAAGCTCTGTTACATTCAAAAGCAAACAGCCCAAAATTCGAAGTATCAAGTGCAAACATAAAGAAAACCCAGTTGTAGTAGAACCTCCAGTTGCAAATGAGGACTGCAGTTTGAAATGCTGCTCTTCTGATAACAAAGGCTCTCCTTTGGCCAGCATTTCTAAAAGCGGGAAAGTGGATGGACTGAAACTACTGAGCAACATGCATGAGAAAACCAGGGATTCGAGTGACATAGAAACAGCAGTGGTGAAACACGTTCTGTCAGAGTTGAAGGAACTCTCTTACAGATCCTTAAATGAAGGTGGCAGTGACTCTGGAACATCAAAGCCATCGAAACCATTACTTTTTCTTCTGCCTCTGGTCAGAATCATATACCTATTGAACCAGACTACAAATTCAGTACATTACTAATGATGTTGAAAGATATGCATGATAGTAAGACCAAGGAGCAACGAATAATGACAGCTCAGAACTTGGTCTCTTATCGGAGTCCTGGTCTTGGGGACTGTTCTACCAGTAGTCCTGTGTCAGCTCCTAAGGTCTTGGTTTCAGGAGGCTCCAATCACAGTTCAGAGAAAATTGGAGATGGCACTCAGGATCCAGTCCACCCTGGCCCTGGTGGGGGCGACTCTGCACTGTCTGGGAGCGGTCTACTTCCCTGCCTGGCTTGGGGTCTGATAAAAGAGACCTCCCTGCTTCTGGCAAAAATCGTTCAAACTGCGCTGCTAGGCGCAACTGTGGTCGGTCAAAGCCATCCAGATTTCGAGATGGCTTTTCAGCCCAGTTGGGAAAGAACACAGTGAACCGTAAAGCCTTAAAAACAGAACGCAGAAGAAAATTGAACGAGCTTCCACCTGTGACTCTTGAGGCTGCACTTCAGGGAGACAGAGAGGTAGGGGCTCAGAGAATAGCTCCTCCAGATGTGAGGCAGAAGACCCTGGTAAGGAACCACCCCTTCAGTTAATGGGCCACTTAACAAGTGAGGGTGGTGCCCATTTTTCCAGTGTTAGTTTTGATAATAAAGTCAACCAGTCTGACCCTGAAAAAATTCCTGAAAAAGGCCCCTCTTTTGAAATCAGAAAAGTCCCAGAGCTGGATTCTGAAATGAACAGTGAGAATGATGAACCCAATAGTATAAATGAAGCAGTGCCTAAAAAGCGATGGCAACGTTTAAACCAAAGGCGCACTAAACCTCGTAAACGCACTAACAGATTTAAGGAAAAAGAAAACTCTGAGGGTGCCTTTGGGGTCTTGCTTTCTGCTGACCCTGTAAAGAAGGAAGACGAGTTCCCAGAGCAGAGACCTCCTGCTTCGACAAACAAACTAGAGGCTGCACTGACGGATCCAAATCGTGCCGACCACTTAGATTCAGCTGGGCCACGGTTGAATGTTTGTGATAAATCGAAGGCCAGCAATGAGGAGATGGAAAAGGAGCCAGGAATTCCCAGTTTGACTCCTCAACCTGAGCTCCCCGAACCAGGTAAGGGTTCCTAACTGTGAAAGAAAGGGATTAGATGAAGTGATGATAATGATACACTACCAAATTCAGTCTGTTTTCACAGAAGACCTAAGTATACAGTGGGAGGGAGGGTTGAAAAAAGGGCTTTATGTAGAATTGTCTGAATTTTGATGACCAGGTTTCCACATACTTTCAGAAGTTACATTTCACCAAGATGCTCTTTTTCTTTTGCTTTTAATAAGTATCAGGAACATTTTGTTTCTGCTCCCCATTTCATACCTTTTAAAATCTGTGAACTTTTGGGGGCTCTGTATTTGAGAGGTTCTGAGGGTAAGATTAAGATCTAATTGTTAGTTTACAGAAAGCAAATAGATTTTATTGAAGGTTAAGCTCTTACAGCTTAAGGAAGGCTCTCCTGTTATATAGACAAAGGGATATGTTTTTGAAAAAATGTGACTGTTTTGTGGTACTTACTTGAAGAAGTTAGATGTCTTGCATCCCTTTTGGAATGAAGTTTGAGAATAAATTTTAAAAATCTGAAATACCAGGGTATCTTACCTTAGCTGCAGAAGGAAAGCAGCTTAAGTTTTTCAGAATATAAGTATTAAGCCTTGAGGATAAAACTGACTTTCCTTAAAAGGTTTCTCCATATTGTTTACCATAGCAGATTCTGTTTTCTAACAGCTTTATTGAAATATAATTCACACATCATAAAGTTTACCTTTTGAAAGTTTGTACTTCAGTGGTTTTTAGTATACTCAGAGACTTGTGCATCCATAAACATGATTAATTTTGGAACATTTGCATCAGCCTAGAGAGAAATCTTGCAACCTTTATCAATCTCTATTCATTTCGGCCCTGTCTATAGATTTGCATGTTCTATACATTTCATATAAATGGAATCATATAATATGTGGTACTTTGGGTTTTTTTGCTTTGCGTTTATATCAGCACTTTATTTTGGTAAAAACACATGAGTGTACCTTCTGAACAAGTTGAAAGTGTATACTACAATCTTAACTATATGCACATTATTGTACAGCACCATTTATTAAGCAAGCTGCACTTTTCCCCATTGTATGAATAGTCTTGTTCAGTGGCTAAGTCATGTCCAACTCTTTGCAACCTCATGGACCCTGGCATGCCAGCCTCTTCTGTCCTCTACCAGCTCCTGGAGTTTGCTCAGATTCATGTCCATTGAGTTTGTGATGCTACCTAATCATCTTATTCTTTGTCGCCCCCTTTGCTTTTGCCTTCAGTCTTTCCCAGGATCAAGGTCTTTTCCAGTGAGTTGGCTTTGCATCAGGTGTCCAAACTGTTGGAAATCCTTTCTCAGAGATAATTTGACATATGTTTAAGGGCTTATTTCTGTATTCTCTGTTCTGTTGATCTATGTTTGTCTTTATGGTAATAACAAGTTTGTTTTGACTACTGTAGTTGTGTAGTATGTTTTGAAAACAATGTATGATCAAGAGTATTTTTAGTATAGGATGGCTTTTTTGTATTTCTGCAAAAAATGACATTGGGATTTTGATAGAGTACTGAGTCTGAAGATCACTTGTGTAGTATGGATGTTTTATTAATGTTATCTTTGAACCCATGAACACAGACTGTCTTTTCATTTATTTGTGTTTAGTACTCAACTCCCTCACATCCTTGCTTAAGTTTATTTGTGAGTGTTTTATTCTTTTTACTGTATTATGGGATTGTTTTCTTAATTTCCTTTTGAATTATTTGTTGTTGTTGTATAGAAACACAAACTAAAATTAATTTATATAATTCATGTATGTTTAATTGCAGGATAATTGCTTTACGGTAGTTTGTTGGTTTCTACTAAACATCAACCCACAATCTGATGTTTTTAAAACAATGTTTATTTTGACTGTGCTGGGTCTTCGTTGCTGTGAGGGCTTTTCTCTAGTTGTGGCAAGTGGGGGCTGTACTCCCTGGTTTGTGGTGGCTTTTCTTGTTGCTGAGCGCAGGCTGTATGGTGAGCAGGCTTCAGTAGTTGTGGCTCCTGGACTCCGTAGTTGTGGCACACGGGTTTAGCTGCTCCTTTGCGTATAGAATCTTTCTGGATCACAGATCGAACCCGTGTCTCCTGCATTGGCAGGCAGATTCTTCACCACTGAGCCACCAGGGAAGCCCAGAAACACAACTGAGTTTTAAATGTTGATTTTTCTATCTTTCAGCTTTACTGAATTCATTATTATTCCTACGGCTTTTCTTTTTTGTGGACTCTTTAGGGTTTTCTTTACATAAGGTCATAGTATCTATGAACTGAGATCATTTTACTTTTTCCTTTCCAATTTGAATGTCTTTTATTTATAATTGTTTATAATTCTTGTCAAATTGCTCTGGCTTGGACTTCCAGTGTCGTGTTAAATTGGCAAGAATGGGCATCCTAGCCTTTTCCTGACCTCTCAGTTTTTCACCATAGATGCTCATGTTAGCTGTGGGATTTTCATATATAACCTTTATTTTAGATTATTTCTTTATGTTCCTACTTTGTTGAGTGTTTTCTATTAGGAGAAAGTGTTGAATTCAGTCTTTTCTGCACCAGTTGAGATGATCATGGTGCTTCCCAGGTGACTCATAGGTTAAGAATATTCCTGCCAAAGCAGGAGAGGCAAGAGATGTGGGTTTTATTCTGGATCTGCACTCATCTCACACACTAACAAAGTAATGCTTGAAATTCTCCAAGCCAGGCTTCAACAGTATGTGAACCGTGAACTTCCAGATGTTCAGGTTGGATTTAGAAAAGGTAGAGAAACCAGAGATAAAATTGCCAACATCTGTTAGATCATCAAAAAGACGAGAGTTTCAGAAAAACATCTACTTGTGCTTTATTGACTACGCCTAAGCCTTTGACTCTGTGGATCACAATAAACTGTGGAAAATTATTCAAGAGATGGACATACCAGACCACCTTACCTGCCTCCTGAGAAATTTGTATGCAGGTCAGGAAGCAACAGTTAGAAGTGGACATGGAACAACAGACTGGTTCCAAATCGGGAAAGGAGTACATCAAAGCTGTGTTTTGTCACCCTGCTTATTTAACTTCTAGGCAGAGTAAATCATGCAGAATGCCAGGCTGGATGAAGCACAAGCTGGGATCATGATTGCCAGGAGAAATATTAATAACCTCAGATATGCAGATGATACCACCTTTATGGCAGAAAGCGAAGAGGAACTAAAGAGCCTCTTGATGAAAGTGAAAGAGGAGAGTGAAAAAGCTGGCTTAAAACCCAGCCTTCAGAAAACTAAGATCATGGCATCCGGTCCCATCACTTCATGGCAAATATATGGGGAAACAATGGAAATAATGAGAGACTTTATTTTTTGGACTCCAAAATCATTGCAGATGGTGGCTGCAGCCATGAAATTAAAAGATGCTTGCTCCTTGGAAGAAAAGCTATGACCAACCTAGACAGTATATTAAAAAGCAGAGACATCACTTTGCCGACAAAGGTCCCTCTAGTCAAAGCTCTGGTTTTCCCAGTAGTCATGTATGGATGTGAGAGTTGGACTATAAAGAAAGCTGAGCACTGAAGAATTGATGATTTTGAACTGTGGTTTTCGAGAAGACTCCTTGGACTGCAAGGAAATCCAACCAGTCAATCCTAAAGGAAATCAGTCCTAAATATTCATTGGAAGGACTGATGTTGAAGCTGAAACTCCAGTACTTTGGCCACCTGCTAAGAACTGACTCACTGGAAAAGACCCTGATGCTGGGAAAGATTGAAGGCTGGAGTAGAAGGGGACGACAGAGGATGAGATGGCTGGATGACATCACCGACTTGATGGGCATTTGTTTACTCAAACATGAGTTTGCTCAAACTCCGGGAGTTGATGATAGACAGGGAAGCCTCACGTGCTGCAGTCCATGGGGTGGCAAAGAGTCCAAAGTGACTGAACTGAGCTGAAAGGTACTGAAATCAGAGTGTTATCTTATCACTGTGGAATTATGTTAGAGATTAGTAGCAAAAGATATTTGAAAATAACCCATATATTTTCCAGTGTAATGTGACATTTACCAAGAAAGATCTTTGACCTAGCCATTGAAAGCTTCAATAAAGACTGAAAAAACACAAAGGGTGATTGCACAGAAAAAAGCATTTAAATGATTTTTGGAAAATAACCTGTATATTTTCAAGTGTAATGTGACCTTTACCAAGAAAGATCTTTGACCTAGCCACTGAAAGCTTCAATAAAGTTAGAAGACTGAAAAAAGCACAAAGGGCAGTTGCAGAGAAGTAAGCATTTAAATGACCAATTAGAGAATGAGAAATTTATCTCAAAGATACTTTTAAAATCCCATGTGTTTGGAAATTAATTGTCCATTGTTAAACACTGGGTGTATCTTAAGAAGCCATAGCAAGGAAATAGAAAATAGAAAATAAAAATGCAAAGAGATTTTTCCAGAATTTTTGCATGCAACTTCAGCTGCTCAGTGTAGTTGAATACAATGTGGAGGTTTGAATAAGGTGTGAAAAGAAAACAAATAATGGACACTCTGATAAAAATGTGTGAAATTTTGAACAAAATCTGTAGTTTAGTTAATAATGTTGTGTCACATGTTAATTTCCTAGTTTTGTTTGTTTTTTACAGAACGTAGTATTTCTTTAGGTTCTCAGAATTGGATTAGAAATTCAAGCCTCATTCAAAAAATATTTTAAAATCACTAAGATGATAAATTTTCTAGACTTTTAGCTGTTATACTTGATGCCAAAATGCATGGAATTATATCAAAGTTTTGAGTGAATATAAATTAGAAATCTCGCATTCAGATGAAGTCAAACAAATGAAATGAATGTCGTAAAATTTTTTTGCTAGACAATAACTCATTTTTTCTAAAAATATGTTATACATAATATATATATGCATACACCCACACAAAAGCTTTTCTATTATGCTTATAAAGACTTAACAATGAAAAATTTTTAAAAAGGATAGAGAAATTGGAAAACATGTTGAATGAAATAGTAGCACTGATTTTGAAATAGAAGAAGTAAAATAAACTAGATAATTCAAAAATAATCATAGAGTATACTTGTTTTTAAACATGACTGCTCATTAGAAACACATCTGGAGCTTTGGAGAAAAAAGTAATACCTGGGCATTTGTTTTCTTCAAGAAATCCCAAGGTAATTTTGATATACATCTGGATTTTAAAAAGTACTTACAGGTTTTTCTATAAAATAGTATTTTAGTCTTAAAAAATTCTAGTGTTTTTTGTTGACTATTATTGTTTTTTCTTGACTGTCATGATTTCTTTTAGATACCGGTGTTCTCTTGTAGATCACTGAGTTTCCTTAATACAATTGTTTTGAATTCTTTGATAATTCAAAGATCTCTGTTAGGTTATGGTTAGTTTCTGGAGATTGATTTTGATTCTTTGGGATGTGTTTCCTTGTTTCTTCATACATTTCATAATCCCTCCTCCCCTACCCCCTGCCCTTAGTTTCATGCATTTGAATTTGATTAAACAGCCACTTTTTTGAGTCTTTACAGACTGGCTTCATATAGGGGAAGGCATACCAATCATATTGGCTAGAGATTCTGGGGACCTCTGGAATCTTTTTGTAGAATGGTGTTCTGTAGGTTTGTGTATATAGTTTCATAATCAGAGAGATTTGTCTATTTCTTTTTCAGGAGTTTGCAATCTCTTGCTTCCTCTTGTGTTTCTCTGCAGTACTACAAGTTAGTTGTTGCTATTGCAGCAAGCTTTCTCACTGTCTTTAATTCTCAGCAGCTCCCAGGTATCTGAAGAAGCCAGTTCTCTGTTAGCTTCCACAAGCAGGCCAAACAGGTACTAGTCCCTTGGGCAATTTTCTAAAAATTCAGATTTCCAAATACTCCCTTTTTATCTCCCTTTGTAGAGAGAAGCCAGGAGTTTAGTACTTTCTCCCAGTCTTAGCAATCTGGCCCCTGTCCATGTCACTATAGCCCCTCTGGTTCCACAACATGTTCCCTCTCTCCCTTATTTGTAGTGCTTCCAAGAGTCCAAACTGTGTGACTTCTGTTGGGTTCCCAGTCAGATTAGACAGAAATGCAAAAACCGCAATGTTGGACACCTCCAACATTCAGCTTTAAGGGGGAGCTCAATTGTGCTTGCTTTCGGAGTGGCAGTCTCAGGTAAAGTGAATTGGCTCTTCTAATCCATTTCAGTGCTGTTTTTCAAGGGTTTTGCACTTGCCCTGGGGTACTGTAACTTCTTAACTGATTCTGCCTTCCTGCTGTACAAGTTTTGAGGAACTGCCAGAATGTTTTGCAAAGGTGTCTACCTTTACATATACACCTATTTGACAAAGCTGTCCTGGTTGGTGTCAAGTGGTATATCATTACTATGATTTTGATTTGCGTTTCCCTGATGACTGACGATATTGAACATCTTTTTATATGTTTTTTGATCAGTTAAGATGTTTATTGGGCTGTTTGTCTTTATTATTTAATTGTAAGAATTCTTTACATGGTCTATATATAAGTTCACTATTAGGTATGATTTGCACATATTTTCTTTATTTTGTGGGTCACCATTTATATTCTTAATCATATATTTTGAAGCACAGACATTTTTAATTTTGACAAAGTCTGATTTGCCTATTTTTTCTTTGATTCTTTGTGCTTTTGGTGTCATAGCTAAGTAACTATTGTTAATCCAGTTGTCTCAGCACCATTTGTGGAAAAGGGTATTCTTTCCCCATTGAATGGTCCTGACACCCTCTTTGAAAATCTTTTGACCATAAACATGATGGTTTATTTCTGGACTCTCAATTCTTTTTATTAATATATATATCTATCCATATGCCAGTACCAGAAATTCTTAATCTTTGTAGTAATTAATTATTGTAGCTCTGAAATCAGAAAGTACAAGTCTTCCAACTTTATCCCTTTTCAAGACCATTTTGACTCTTCTGGATTTTTGCATTTCTGTATTTATTTTAGGAGCTTCTTATCTTTCTACTGAAAAGCCAGCTGGGATTTTGATAGAGGTTGTGCTGAATCATAGGGTCAGTTTGCGCATTGTTGGCATTGTAACAATGTTAGGTTTTCCAACCTATGAACCAGAGATGGCATTTCCTTAATTTAGGTCATCTTTGTTTTCTTTCAACAATATTTTGTAGTTTTCAGTGTACAACTCTTGCACTTCTTCTGTTTGTTTTATCCCTTAGTATTTTTATCCTTTTTTGGTGCTATTATAAATAAGATTATTTTCTTAGTTTCATTCTTGGTTTTCCCATTGCTCAGTTCAGTTCAGTTGCTCAGTCTTGTCTGACTCTTTGCGACCCCATGAATTGCAGCACGCCAGGCCTCCCTGTTCATCACCATCTCTCGGAGTTCATTCAGACTCACATCCATCGAGTCCGTGATGCCATCCAGCCATCTCATCCTCTGTCATCCCCTTCTCCTCCTGCCCCCAATCCCTCCCAGCATCAGAGTCTTTTCCAGTGAATCAACACTTCACATGAGGTGGCTAAAGTACTGGAGTTTCAGCTTTAGCATCATTCCTTCCAAAGAAATCCCAGGGTTGATCTCCTTCAGAATGGACTGGTTGGATCTCCTTGCAGTCCGAGAGACTCTCAAGAGTCTTCTCCAACACCACAGTTCGAAAGCATCAATTCTTGGCACTCAGCCTTCTTCACAGTCCAACTCTCACATCCATACATGACTACAGGAAAAACCATAGCCTTGACTAGACGGCCCTTAGTCGGAAAAGTGATGTCTCTGCTTTTGAATATGCTATCTAGGTTGGTCATAACTTTTCTCCCAAGGAGTAAGCATCTTCTAATTTCATGGCTGCAGTCACCATCTGCAGTGATTTTGGAACCCCCAAAATAAAGTTTGACACTGTTTCTACTGTTCCCATCTATTTGCCATGAAGTGATGGGACAGTATGCCATGATCTTCGTTTTCTGAATGCTGAGCTTTAAGCCAACTTTTTCACTTTCATCAAGAGGCTTTTAGTTCCTCTTCACTTTCTGCCATAAGGGTGGTGTCATCTGCATATCTGAGGTTATTGATATTTCTCCTGGCAGTCTTGATTCCAGCTTGTGTTTCTTCCAGTCCAGTGTTTCTCATGATGTACTCTGCCTAGAAGTTAAATAAGCAGGGTGACAATATACAGCCTTGACGTAGTCCTTTTCCTATTTGGAACCAGTCTGTTGTTCCATGTCTAGTTCTAACTGTTGCTTCCTGACCTGCATACAGATTTCTCAAGAGGCAGGTTAGGTGGTCTGGTATTCCCATCTCTTTCAAAATTTCCCATTGCTAGTATGTAAGAAATACAGTTGACTTTTTAAAAAAAATTTTTACTTATTTTTTTAATTGAAGGATAATTGCTTTACAGAATTGTGCTGGTTTCTGCCAAACATCAACATGAATCAGACATAAGTATACATATGTACCCTCCCTTTTGAAGCTCCCTCCCACTTTCCTCCCCATCCCACCCCTCTAGGTTGTTACAGAGCCCTGGGTTGAGTTCCCACAATTGACTTTTATATATTGATCTTATATGTTGCAACCTTGCTGAACTTTTTTTTAAGCTCTCATCATTTTATTATGAATTCCTTAGGATTTCCTGGACTTCCCTAGTAACTTGGATGGTAAAGCATCTGCCTGCAATGCAGGAGACCTGGGTTCGATCCTCGGGTCAGGAAGATTCCCTGGAGAAGGAAATGGCAACCCACTCCAGTATTCTTGACTGGAGAATTTCATGGACAGAGGAGCCTGGCAGGCTATGGTCCATGGGGTTGCAGTGTCTTCAGCCAAAAGAGATTGTTTTGCTTCATCCTTTCTAATCTGGGTACATTTTGTTTCTTTTGCTTGCCTAATTGCCCTAGCTTAATCCTTCAGTGCATTGTTGAGGATAAATAGAGTGAACAAACACCCTTGTGTTACTCCTAATGTTAGGGAGGAAAGCTTCTGGGATTTCACCATTTAACTATGATATTTATTTACTGGGATTTTGATACATGGCTTTTCAGACTGAGAAAATTCCCTCTATACCTAGTTTGTTTTTCAGATTTTTTTTTGTGTTTATTGAGATGATTATTCCTGTTTATTTCATTTAATATGACCTATTAACTTTCTTACGGGGCTTGAATTTTCCTGTCCATCAGACTGTAAACCGACAGGAGGATCAGTCACAATTTCTCAAGGACTTGTCCTCTCTCCTGCTCCCCTTCTGCTTGGTGCCAAAGCACCTTTCCTTGTGGTCTCCTGGGGATTGGCATACAGTTTACTTCCGTGTCACTGTAACTCTGAAGATAGAGTCTTGGGGCCCAAGTTTAGTCTCCTTTAAACTCCTGCCTCCCAACAGGGTTGCCATGAGGTCCTCAGGACAAAAATCAGTTTTAGTGCTCTCCTTATTTCCGTGGGTTATTACTTTCCATTGGATTTTGGTTTGTAGTTCTTCACACTTTTGTCAGTTTTTACTTCGTATATGGTAGATTTTTAAACATATTTATGCAGTATTTGTATTTACTTTCAACAGGAGATGTGGGCTAAGTAATTTGCCATTATTATGAAGAGTTGTTTATATTTTTGCCTCCACCCCCCCTTTAAATTCTTTTTCCTCTGAGATCCCAGAACTAGAGTAGAGGTATGACAGGGTTTAATAATCTGTATTGGTAGATTGATGTTGCTGTTAGTATTCTAGTTTCTTGGGAAATACCAGTGTTTTGAAGAAAAGATCTAAACTTACTGAGGGTAAAGTTTACATTCCACAAAAGTCACACACTTTTTAAGTGTGTAAGCAAATGTTTTTAGTAAATTTACTGAGTTGCACAAATATCCCTATAAATTGGTTTTTGAATATTTATAGCATTTCTGTAAGATCATCATAGTTAGCCCTGTTCCTAGTCCCAGGCAACTACTAGTCTACTCTCTCATCTCTGTAGATTTGCCCTTTCTGGACATTTTATATTAATGGAATTATAGAATGCATGATCTTTTTGTCTTTGTTTTTTCATTTGATATCACGTTTCTGTGGATTACTAATATTGTGGCATGTAGCAATATCTTACTCATTTTGGCAGTGTGCCCAGGATCACCCATGTCCCTGATGTCATATTTCTTATTCCCAGTGTGTTCCTCACTTTGAACATCCTACCTTGCACTCGGGGACTCCCACAACAAGCGTGCCCCATGTCCTGTGCATCTTGGGCACCTCATCTTTCTCTGCACCTGCCAGAAAAATCCCACATTCAGGGTGCCCCATGCCTAAAACACCCCTACTTTATGACTTTCTATGTCTTGGAACCCTGTATTCTCTGCAGCTAGCACCTGGCCACCTGGGCCTCAGACACGGATGGCTTTGCTTACCTGCTCCCTGCTTTACAGCTGTTGCCCTCTTTTGTTGTGCCCAGTGTCTTGGACCCCCATGCTGACTGCACTGGATGCTGTACCCTAGTTTGCCCCAGTGCTTGCTGAACCTATGACCCTTTCTTTTGTGTTCCTTTTATTAAGAGAACACCCATATTGCCACATTAAAATGAGGCAGGAATAATGTTCCCTGAAGTCACCATATTATGAAGTACTCCTGGCCTCTTGAGTAGATTGTATCCAGCATTCTGTAGGCATTAGCCTCTGCTCCCAAAGAGTTTACAATATAGTAAAATGATTCTTCTTGTTGTTCAGTCGCTAAGTCTCGTCTGACCCTTTGCCACCCCATGGACTGCAGCATGCCAGGCTTTGCTGTCCTTAACAATCTCCCAAAATTTGTGCAAATTCATGTCCATTGAGTCAGTGATGCTGTCTAACTGTCTCATCCTCTGCAGTACTAAAAGTAAAGTGATTACAGCATGTGAAGTATATTAAGACTAGGATAAAGTTTTATAGGGAAATTATAATAGATACTTGTTTCACTGTTAATTCAAAGAGAAATGGTATGGTACTTTGATATTTTGGTTATAAAACATGGCAAGAGGTATATTTTTAAAGCAGGTACCCAGAATTCTATATCTTATCTTTTCTCTTGGGATACATGCCATACATTTTTAAATGCTATATTGGCATACATTTAATGGTTTATAGATAACTATTTTTTTGATGTTTCTAAAGTGAAACTCATCACAACTGTGATAGAAAGTACGTGTGAAATGCTTTTGAAATTCATGTTGTCGTACTGATTGGGTAAATATTCTGTCTGGATATTCATCTAATATTCTGCATAATCCAGCAAGAAGTTGTTTAGTCACTAAGTTGTGTGATTCTTCTGCAACTCTGTGGACTATAGCCCACCAGGCTCCTCTGTCCATGGGATTTCCCAGGCAAGAACACTGGAGTGGGTTGCCACTTCCTTCTCTAGGGGATCTTCCCAACCCACGGATCAAACCCATGTCTCCTGCATTGGCAGGCGGATTCTTTACCATTGAACTACCTGGGAACCCCCTTAAGAGAGATGCTACATGGTGTTCTTCATGTTTTTGCCTGATTTAGAATCTGTATTGTATTATTAGCTCTGTCACTGTAGGATGCTGTGTGCTCTACTGTGCTTACTCGCTCAGTCGTGTCCGACTCTGTGCGACCCCATGGACTGTAGCCTGGCAGGCTCCTCTGTCCCTGGGATTCTCCAGGCAAGAATGCTGCAATGGGCGGGCATGCCCTCCTCCAGGGAATCTTCCTGACTCAGGGATCAAACCCAGGTCTTCCGCATTACAGGTAGATTCTTTACCATCTGAGCTACCAGGGAAGCAGCTATAGGACTAGTTTCAGTTTAATTTCCTTAAAATTAGGTGGGCTGTTTGTGGATAGAGCAACAAAGGTCTTCCTTCCTCCCAATTTTTGCATAAGATAAACCATAGCAAATCATTTTTACCCTCTTGGAGCTTAAGCCATGGTGTTTTTTGTGAATTTCCTATTTCTCTTCCTTTGGGGATGCAGAGATGGTTATATGAAAACATTGGATTTCTCTCTAACTTTTTGTTTAATACTGAACTTGTGCCTCCTCTTTTAGCTGTGCGATCAGAGAAGAAACGCCTTAGGAAGCCAAGCAAGTGGCTTCTGGAATATACAGAAGAATATGATCAGATATTTGCTCCTAAGAAAAAACAAAAGAAGACACAGGAACAGGTGCACAAGGTATATTCCAACATTTCAACAATGTTTTATCAGTCCTTTTAGGATACTGCAATTTTGCCTTCAATATCATGTTTTATCTTCACAGAACAATAGTTTCCTTAACTAGAATCTTGTTTTTTAGTTTTTTATTTCCAGTTTCTGGCATGTATTTAGCATATACTAGTTATACAGAAAAGGTATAAATGATTCTACATACTGTGTGTATAGTATGTGTGTGTGTATTTTCCCCTTTTGCTTTTGAAACTATTTTACTGATTTAGGAGTATTACTATGATAAAATATTTAGTAAAAAAATAATACAAATAATATAAAAATAATAGCTTGATCCTGATTCTGTCAACAAATGTTACAGTACCTATTTGCTTTATTTTTCACTTGAATTGCTTGAAACTCAAAGTATTTTAAAGTAAATTAGAGATATTTTACAGAGAAGACAGTGGCACCCCATTCTAGTACACTTGCCTGGAAAATCCCATGGACAGAGGAGCCTGGTAGGCTTTAGTCCATGGGGTCGCGAAGAAGTTAGGCACAACTGGGTGACTTCACTTTCTCTTTTCACTTTCATGCATTGGAGAAGGAAATGGCAATCCACTCCAGTGTTCTTGCCTGGAGAATCCCAGAGACGGGGGAGCCTGGTGGCCTGCTGTCTATGGGGTCACGTAGAGTCGGACACGACTGAAGTTACTTAGCAGCAGTAGCAGCAGCAGAGATATTTTGACTCTGTTTCCCTAGGTAACTTGCACCTCTAAAAATCTAATAACAAATCCTTGTTCAGATTTCCCCAGTTATTCCCTAACCTTTACATTTATCTGAAACAAGATCCAGTCCAGGACTACACTTTATATCTTGTTGTTGTATTTCTTAAGTCACTTTAAATCCAGGACAGTCTCCCGCTTTCATGACCCTATGTAAGTGATGAGAATGACATATTAAAAGTATCTGCCTTCTCAATTTGCTTCTAGGTTCCCTGTTAAGTGGTAGTTTTAACTAACATTTTGATAGATTCAAGTTAAACATTTTGGCTGATTACATCATAGCTGTTGGATGACATTGGAAAGTATTTAACGTCCACTAGCTCAAAATGGTGATTAACTGATCTCTCTGGTTTGAGTTATGCTTCACCTCTTTTGATCAAGCAGCTGTACACGTATAATTAATTTGACTCCAACAGAATATCCTATTTCCCATCAGCTATTTCCCTGGTTTTTTAAAATCAATTATAATTCCTTGTCTATATCAATAATTTCATTTGAAGTTACAAAATGAAGACACTCAGATTTTATAATTTCTTCTGCTTATATTATCTGGTAGTCTCATTTTATAGTATAGAAAATGGGTATATTTCCTTCCCATTAATGTATCAGTTCAACATTGGAAGTTTATTATTAGCTGCTTTTATTGATTGACACATTAGGGAATCTTTTGGAGAAGGAAAATGGCCAACCCACTCCAGTATCTTTGCCAGGAGAATTACATGGACAGGAGACTGGCAGGCTACAGTCCATGCTGTCTCACTGCAGAGAAACTAACACTTTGACTTAAAGTGAATCTTTTTTTCCTTTTTTAGATCATCACTATGGCCTTAATGAATTTTTATAGCTTTAGTGTTTCTCAGTCTCTGTGATGCTGAATGATTTGCTTTGGAAATGAATTGAGATCATTCTGTCGTTCCTGAGATCATTTTGTCATTTTTGTCGTATCTGTCAACGATGTTTTTTACCCTTTAAAATTATAGTGAAATATATATATATGTAACATAAAATTTATCATTTTAACCTTTTTTTCCTCCCAGTTTTTATCTATTTTTGTTCTTGGCTATACTGGCTCTTCTTTGCTACATGTGGGCTTTCTCTAGTTGTGGCAAGTAGGGGGTACACTTCATTCTGGTGCGTAGGCCTCTCATTGTGGTAGCTTGTCTTGTGCAGCATCGGCTCTAGGCACGCCAGCTTCAGTAGTTACAGTGTGCGGCCTCTGAAACATGGGCTCACTAGTGTTGTCAGTAGGCTTAGTTGCTCCGTGTCATGTGGAATCTTCCCACACCTGGGATTAAACCCGAGTCTCTTGCACTGGCAGATTCTTAACCAACTGTGCCACCAGGGAAGTCCCTGACCATTTAAGTGTAAAATTCTGTGGCATTAAGTATGCCATCATTGTCTTTGGAACTTTTTCATGTTCCCAAACTGAAACTCAGTACCTGTTAAAATGTTTCCACTTCCCTCTTCCTTAATCCCTGGCAACCACCATTCTGTTTTTTTTGTCTCTGTGAATTTTCCTATTTATAGAATTCACCTCATACAAGTGAAATCATACAATATTAGTCATTTTGTGTCTGTTCATTTCAGTTAGTGTCATGTCTTCAGGTTTCTTCCATTTGTAGCATGTATCAGAATTCCATTCCTTTATAAGTGCATTATTCTTTTTAACACTAGAATCACAACAATTTTGGCCTATGGATTGCCCGTTTATCTTTTGTTTTTAGGTAAGTTCCCGCTGTGAAGAGGAAAGCCTTTTAGCCCGATGTCGATCTAGTGCTCAGAACAAACAGGTGGATGAGAATTCTTTGCTTTCAACCAAAGAAGAGCCTCCAGTTCTTGAAAGGGAGGCTCCATTTTTGGAAGGGCCCTTGGCTCAGTCAGAACTTGGAGGTGGACATGCTGAGTTGCCACAGCTGACCTTATCTGTGCCTGTGGCTCCGGAAGTCTCTCCACGGCCTGCCCTTGAGTCTGAGGAATTGCTAGTTAAACCACCAGGTAAGATGGGGATGGGTCTCAGTATGTAAGTGGGTATACTTAGAGTACGCAGGAGATTTTAGTATGTTTTGATGGAAAGCCAGTAGTTTATCTGTGTACAACAAACTATCCATTTTGATCCTGGGAAATTCTTACAGTACTGGCTAATGGATACAGTTACTGATCATAAATTGGTGGTGTACTGTCAGGAAGTATTAAAAAAAAAAAAACAACTAGGCTCCTTACACTGTTACTGCTCTTCATAATTGTTGATCAACCACAGTGTGAATCAGCACTCACACTAGGATTTTGGGGAAGAGCACTGCATACTAGTTGAGTAAACACATAAAAATTATACTTTAGATACTGATTTTTACCAGTCTTTGTGTTACTTGGGAAGTTGTTTTATACTTTTAAAATACTATTGAGTATTGTAGTCAGCCAAGGAAAATTCTGTATGTAACTTTCTTAAATTCCCAAGAATTGCTTGTGATGTTATTCTTTAGAAAGGTGTCCAGTTGTGCAGAATCAAATAAGACAGAGTCAAAAGAATAATCCCCATTATGTGCCAAACTGTATTTGACTGTTTTATATAATTCTTAAGAGCAATCCTATAAAGTAAGTAAGTGTCTCTACTTAGGAACAGAACAAAAGTTCTACTCTTGGTCCATTTACGCCCAGAATTCTGGCTCTGTTGAATTCACTTTTCCTTTTTTTTTTTTTTTTTAACCACCAGTTGATAGCTCTAAAGGTAGTTCTGCCCTTTTGATTTCTCCCTTTGTTCATTTGTGATTTTAAAAACATATATATATATATATATATATAAATATGTATATAGTATATATATACACATTGACATTAGAACAGCCTCACATTAATTTGTGTCTATATTCAGAACTATTTTCTTATTTTGTTTTACATTAACTAGTATTTTAGAGTAAATAAATTTTTACCCCGTCTCTTCCCAGAATATCATGAGAAAAACAAAATAATAGGATGACTAATTTTTGCATGATATATAGGTTTTTTTAAAAACTCAGCTTGTGCCCAGTTTCTAAATCATCTAATGAAAAGATACATGCATTTCAGGAAATTATGAAAGTAAGCGTCAGAGAAAACCAACTAAGAAACTTCTTGAATCCAATGATTTAGACCCTGGATTTATGCCCAAGAAAGGGGATCTTGGCCTTACTAAAAAGGTATGTTAATTTTAGTCAATTCTAAAATAAGGTTGCATCCAGGAAATAGGGGATTTTAAAAACAAATCTTTTAGTAATACCTATATTTACATAGAAATTCTAGAATGTTAGAATATATATGGTTGATCTGAGTGATTCTACATTAACAGACCATTTTGCATTTGTATGACCATATGTACCAGTTGGTTTTAGGTTTTCTTTTCAAAAGAAAATGAAAAAAGCCTTTACAGTTGAGTAAAGTTTGCATTTGTTATAATCTCTTTTCTTGGCTCAAAACCTCTTAGCTGATTTCTACTTCACTTCTGTCTCTACAAGCCACTGTAAGTTAATGCCATTGCATTCAGTATCTGAGTAATACCTTAGAAAAGACCCTGTTCAACTATAATCCAGGCATAAACATTTCATCTTCAGTTTTGCGGACTTGGTTCCCATTAGCCAAGAAGGCATAATTCTATCGTAGGTAGAAAATTATTTTCTAATTCTATAATGGATGATAACTGGATATTGACTCCTTAGGCTATATCCTGTTCTCTTTCTATTTGCGGAATAAGTATATGTTAAAGTTTCAGTTGTAGGATGCACAGATTTCCTGTTTTTAAATATATGTATATATTTATTTGGTTGCATTGGGTCTTACAATAGTTATGGCACACAGGATCTTTCATTCTGGTGGACAGACTCTAGTGTTTGCGCTTGGGCTCAGTGCTTGTAGCGTCCATTGCTCTATGGCATGTAGGATTTTAGTTCTCTGACCAGAAATCAAACTTGAATCCCCTGCTCTGCAAGGCAGATTCTTAACCACTGGACCACCAGAGAAACCGCCAGATTTCCTGTTTTTAAGAATTCTTTTTCTTTGAAGAAAAAATATAAGATTGTAATCAAGTCATAAATAAATTGAGTTTCTGGAATTCTTTTCTTAGCCCTGGCAAACTTCTAATCTTTAACCCTATATTAAGTCCCCTTGTTTTTCTTAGTCACCCACCAGTAAATGTAAAATTTATTTGTATTTTTATTAATATGTTATTTTTAAAAGTCATTTTATGTACTTTAGTTTTTCTTCTCAAAGCAATCTTATGACATGGACTTAACAGTTTTTCTTAGGTTCATCTCCTGCCCTCTGCATTTTCTCTGCAGTCCGTGCAACCTTCAGTGACAATGTTTCCAACTCTTGTTCTTTATACTCTAGTAAGGCTGAGAACATCTGCAGTGCTTTCTCTCCTGGCTTGTATTATTCAAATTATAGCCACTTTGCAAGATTGTTGGAAAAGGACCAGGGAAACTGGGATTCAGTTGAGCTTGGAAGTGACTTTTACAGAGGATAGATTTAATAGGTGAGTCATGGGAGGCCTGTTGTCTTACTGCTAGAAGTAAGGCACTGCAAATATCAAAACAAAGTAAGAACTCAGGCGAGTTAAGTGAATGAGCCCCTCCTCCCATTTTGTGCTAAGCTGCTTCAGGCAGGTCCAACTCTATGTGACCCTGTGTGGAGCAGCCCACCAGGTTCCTCTGTCCAGGGATTCTCCAAGCAGGAATACTGGAGTGGGTTACCATTTCCTTCTCCAGGGGGTCAGTCTTCCCGACCCAGGGACTGAACCTGTGTCTCTTACATCTCCTGCCTTGACAGGTGGGTTCTTTACCACTGCTGCCATCTGGGAAGCTCTGTGGAGCTATAATTGACATACCTAAGTTAATGATTTGAAGAAATAAGATGAAATTTGAATCCTCAGTTTTGAGGTTTTGAGACTGTGTCACTTATAAAATAGTGTTAATTTGTTTTATAATAACTGTAAATGGAGTGTAACCTTTAAAATTATATTTTAAAATAGTTAATCTGTGTAATCTTGCTCTGTCCAATGTAGGTTTCTAATCTGAAATTTAAGAGGATAAAAAGCACGATTTAGTTGGAACTTCCTTGGCTGTCTAGTGGTTAACAGAGTCCTCATTTCCACTCCAGGGGGCAGAAAACACATGGTTTACTTGATGTGTGTGTGTGCTCACTTGCTCAATTGTGTCCTTCTCTTGGTGACCCCATGGACTGTAGCCTGCCAGGCTCTTCTGTCCATCGGATTTCCCAGGCAAGAATACTGGAGTGGGTTGCTGTTTTCTACGCTAGGGGATCTTCCTGACCCAAGGATCAAACCAGTGTTCTCTTGCATTTCCAGGTGGATTCTTTTTACCACTGCTCCACCTTGGATGCCGATTTAGTTGATACACTTAATTTTAATAGGCGAATGTGTCCCAGAACTCTTGAGATTTAATTTATACCAATAAAATGCATAGATCTTAATTGTTTGATGTCAATTGATAGACAGTTGTATATACCATGTAATAAGTACCAGCCAAACTAAATATGCTATATAAATCTACTACCCCCAGAAGTTCTCTTGTGCCCTTTTCATTAATTATCCATTCTCATCTCTTCCAGAGGCAAAACTTTCTAACTTCTGTTACCATAGATTAGATTTGCTTGTTCTTTCTTTTTTTTTTTTTTTTGTTGGTTGTGCTGGGTCGTCATTGCTGCAGGTGGGCTTTCTCTGGTTGCGGTGTGCAGGCATCTTGTGATAGCTTCTCTTGTTGCAGAATATGGGCTCTCGAATGCATGGACTTCCATAGTTGCAGATTGCAGCCTCAATAGTTGTTGCAAATGGGCCTCGTTGCCTCATGGCCTGTTAAATCTTTCTGGAGCAGGGATTGAATTTGTGTCCCATACATTAGCAGACAGATTCTTAACCACCAGAACATCAGGGAAATCCAGTTTTGCTTGTCCTTAAATGTCATATATTTTGTTTTGTTTTTGTTAGTTGGCTACTTTTATTCAACACACTTATTTGAGATCCATCCACAAAGCTGCTATTTCAATAGTTCATTTCCTTTTATTACTCAGTAGTAGTTCAAGTAATTTGCTTGTCTTTTTTTCTGTTGAGGCACATTTTTGTTTTCATTTTGGGTTTATTGATTATAAGGCTGGTATGAATATACTCAGAGTCTTTGTGTACACATATTTTCATTTTTCTTGGTTTTGTAAATACTTGGGGTTGGGAATGCTGGCTCATAAATGTTTTCCTTTTAAAGAAAATGCCAAACACTTCTCCAAAGTGCTTGTACAACTTCACATTCCCAGCAGTGGTATATCAAAGTTCTGTTTGCTCCACATCTTTAATAGCATTTTGTTTACTGGTCTTTTTAAAATTTAGCCATTGTAGTGGATGTGAAATGATACCTAATTATGGTTTTAATTTGCATTCTCTAGCGACTAATGATTTTGAGCCCCTTATTATGTGCTTACTGACCATTCCTATATCTTATCAAACAACTATTCAAGCACACATATTTTTAGTTGGGCTGTTCAGCTTTTTTATAGTTGCCTTTTTAGGAGTACTTTTTGTATTTGGAATATGAGTCTGTTGTCAGGTATATATACTGTAAATATTTTTTCCCAGTCTGATAGTTGCCTGTTCATTTTTAAGTTGTATCTTTCATGAAAAGGAATTTTTAAAGTGTTTTTTATGATTTATATTTTGTGTTTATTTCAAGAAATCTTTGCTTACCACATCGACACAAAGATGTACTTATTGTGATTTCTTTAGAGATTATATGATTTTGATTTTATGTGTAGATCTTCGTTTTTAAAAAAATTTGATTAGTGACTTTATTCAATAAATTTCTGTGAAGAGTGAAGAATAAGAGATAATACTTGTATTAGTTTGGCTGCCAAGAGAAAGCAACACAGGCCAGGCGGCTTACACAGCATTAGTTTTTGCACAGCTCTGGAGACCAGAGTCTGGGATCAAGGTTTCAGCAGAATTCCTTTCTTCTGAGGTCTCTCTCCGTAGCTTGTAGATGTCCGTCTTCCTCCCCATGGCATCACGTGGCTTCTCCTTTGTGTGTCTGTGTTCTAAGCTCTTCTTATGAGGACACTAGTCCTTTCCTGCTCAGTAGAGCAGCAGGGTAAGAACAGTGAAAAATGAAGGAGAGTGTGGGGGAGTGAAGTCCATTGTCACTGTAGGGGCCAAGGCTGACCCTCACGTAGGTTATTGGAACCAGGACCCAGGCACCCAGAGAGCTGTGAGGAGGGGGCCTGGAGCAACTCATTTCCTGTCACCGTGTCCCCCACAGGTCCCTGCTGGGCAGTGTCCACTTACTGCTCCTGGTCTTCCTGAAGGTACCCCTGCTCCTGGGCATGCTTGGTACTGTCCTCTGGGTCAACAGGTCTCTGAGGAGATCTGGGGGAAGCCCCAGGAAAATTGGTAGCCCCCATTCTCTTCAATGTCTTGTCCAGAGAGAGACCAATACAAGTTGGAGGTTCCATTGCAGTAGGACTTTCAGGCTTGTCCAGTTCCAAGGAAGGCAGAACGGGTGCCATCAATGATCAAAATGGGAACACAGTCTTTTTTTTTTTTAAAGTTTTATTTATTTACTTTACAATATTGCATTGGTTTTGCCATACCTTGACATGAATCTGCTGGGACACGGTCTTATTCAAATTCTTCTACCTGAGTTGAGCATGTCCTGCTCTGAGAGGCAAAGACAGTCATACTCTTCTGATGTCGTACTCTCATTCCTTCACTCACTCATACTCATACACATGGTCTCAGGGGAAGGTTCGGGGATTCATCTCTATAGTTTGAATAAGAATGAAGGGGATCCTGGAACCTCCATTGACCAGCAACATGATGCCTGGAGAAAGAGTCCTTATCTGGGTCAGTGGTCACTTTAACTCAGACCCTAGGGTCTGCTTTGATTCTCTCAGCCCCACACCAGTAAGTGTCTGCTTTGTTTTGCCTGAGCTCCTGCAGGTGTGTTGAGAAGCTGGAGCTAGTGTGTTGAATGAAAACTATGCAGATTATAGAATGAAACAATGCCATTTGCAGCAGCGTGCTTGGACCTAGAGATGGTGATACTAAGTGAAGTAAACAAGAGAAAGACAATATCATATGATATCACTTATATGTGGAATCTAAAAAATATGAACATATAAAAACAAACATGCAGAGACAAAGAAAATAAACTTATAGTTACCAAAGGGGAAAGGAGGGGGAGGGATAAATTAGGAATTTGCGATTAACATATACACACTACCATATATGAAATAGACAACCAGTAAGGACCTACTGTATAGCACAGGGAACTCAACTCAGTATTTTGTATTACTAATAACTTATAAGGGAAAAGATTCTGAAAAAAGTTACGTGTTATATACAACTGAATCACTTTGCTATACACCTGAAATTAATACAACATTGTAAATCAACTATACTTCAATTAAAAAGTTAATTAAAAAATGAGTTTGAAAACACGAAAATAAAGAATATGCAGATAATCTGTTGAAAGAGGAGGCACAAGCCACTCACACGGGGTCTTAGCATCTAGAAATCACACTTGGGAAGTGAAGCCCATGAGGTCATTTTGTTTGAGGTTGTTGTTGTTGTTCAGTCCCTGAGTCATGTCCAGTTCTTTGCAACACCATGGACTGTAGCCCACCAGGCTCATCTCTCCTTGGGCTTTCCCAGGCAGGAATACTGCAGTGGGTTGCCATTTCTTTCTCCAGAGTAGATCTTCAATTTTTGAGATGGAGTTTTGAAGTGCATATCCAGTTGTTTTAGTACCATTAGTTAAAAATCTCTATTGCTATCCAGTTCTCTTACATAGTTTTGGTTTCTTTAAGCATTAAATATAATTAATGTCCCTGTCACTGTTGAATTTTTAGTTTTTTTGGTAGGGAGAATCAGATTTGGTGCTAGATTCAGATTTGGGAATCAGATTTGGTGCTAGAACAAGTGAAAACTAGAATTGTTGGTGATAGCTAGACCCAGACTCTGGAGAAAAGTTAACTAAGTCAATTCTACTGTCTGACCTAGTCAACTTCACAGTTAAATTCCTGGCTACTCCAAACTGTATTTTGAAACCATCAGGTTGAAACCATGATTCAGCTCAATCTTGGGACTTTGTCATGGGTTAACAGGCAGGCCACATCTTTCCTATAAACGGATCAGTCGGTGGCTTCAGAGAAAGAGGTAGTCTGTTGCGGTACTGGTACTTTAAGAGTGCACTGACTTAATACATATCCACACCAGGCTACACATAAAATAAATTAATGGAATCTTTCATGTACCCTCCAAGGCACTTACAGAGTTCTGTGGTCTTTTTTATTATAAGCAGAGCAGATGGATTTTTATTCACATAGTGTGATTTGTGTGTATGTACCCTGTTATTTCTACTTTAACAAAGTTGTTGATATCAGACATGAGAATATTTTCTGTATTGTTCTCTGACTATAGTTTTGGGAACATTCTGATTTTTTGGGGGGTTAGTGTTAAACAACGAAGTATGAATTAGTTATCAAAGTAATATAAATGGTAGTTTTCTTTAAATTATGTAATCTATTTTGTATGTTTCTCTACTGGTGTTTTGTTTCTTTTAACTAGATACCTAACATTAGCTCTTTGATTTTATTTGACTTTATAAGACTGATCTACACTGAACATGAGGAAAGTTATATTCTTATAGTTTATTAATGTATATATGAAGTGTTCAGAAATTCACAGCTGCATTTTATGTTGTATTGACCTCAAACTCTGGGAACTTCATAGCAAGAATAGCATCTGTTATATTTGCTTTTGTGGCCACTAAATTTTTACAGTCATGATGAAGAACATTATTCTTGTAGGAGAAGACATTTTCTTGGAATAGAACTAATTGATACAGGCATTAGTAGTAGGGGAATAAAATGGTAAATTACTCTTGATGTTTAAGATTGGCTTCTTTTCGTCCATGCTGCATGGCTTGTGGAATCCTATTAATAGTTTCCCAACCAGGGACCCTTGGCAGTGAAAGCGTGGAGTCCCAACTGCTAGACTGCCAGGGAATTCACAATATTTTAAGTGTTTTGTTTTTAGTTTCTGTATTGTTTTAATTTATATTTCTTAATGGATAGCAACTTGAATTAGAAAGACTTTCCATGATATAAACTTTTTATGTTTAGATTTCACGAAGTAAATAAGTCTCTGTAAAATCCAGTGGCCGTTAAGTATAATATTAGGAAGGTAGATTTTAAATACAGGGTGGCATGGAATAAAATAGAGCTGGTGGGTATATGAGCACATACTTTTTCACTCCCACTTCAATGAGAACAGTGTTCTGTATATGCTCTATACACTGGAAATCTCTTGAGTATGCCAGTGTCCTGTGTGTGTGCACATGCCTCCCGCCCGCCCAGTGCCTGTCTGCCCCATGTGGTGTTCTTGAGTTTTAGAGGATTAAAAAAATCTGATGCTTTCCTTCACAAAGTTTCTTTATTATTGTACTGTTCCTTTAATTGTCCAAAATAGCTAAGATTCTATATCTGTCAATAGGCAGTCCAACTTTTGGCATATAATGTAAAGGATTGAATTTCTACTCCTGTGTAAAACATGATGCATCTTACTTATTTACAGTGTTATGAAGCTGGTCACTTGGAGAATGACATTAATGAATCGTGTGCTGCACCTCGTTCTAAAGAGTTTGGTGGAGGTGAGTATCTTGAGATTTAAAAAATGGTTTACAGAAATAACTGTGAAGTCGGCTAGTGAGAACAGTGAGATTGCAAGTTCTAAGACTTGTTTGCTCAATATGTGCTTCAAGTAACACTAGGAAATTGTATTGATTCATTTCCATCTTTATGCTGAAATTAGTTAAATGTTATTAGAATTATATTAGCATTAAGGAAATGTTAGGAATAGCAGAGAAAAATCAGTTCCTAATCTTAACAGATAATTCTCTATACTGTATCATTCATTACTTTCTTGGCTTTGATTAAGTTTTTATTTCTGTGGAATAGAAATAGAGAATTTGAGTTAAGGGGAAATTGCAAATCATCTTAAGTCTTTCATAGTCTTACATTCTTTTAATCACATTTGTAACCTTGGTTAGAGAAGAGTTTAAACATTTGAGCCTAGTCTATTATAAGTTGCATCCTAAGGCTGTGAGAATCTTCTGGATTAAATTTAAATCTATTTCCTGGAACTTGTGCTTAGTCACCTTGTTTCTGCCCACAGGAAGAATTGACAGCGCTTCATTCAATAACAGATGAAATAATAACAGTTATAGTATCTACCATGTTCTTTGCTTAAGGACTGTTACCTTTAATCAGTCTAAAGCGTTTCAAGAATTGGGATATTATCTATATTATCCCTATTTGTAGAAGAAACTTGAAAATGAAAGAGGCTGGCAGAGTTGGGATGTTCAAATCTGACCAAATTTATTGCCACACTACTGTCTCGTTATCCACTCTGTATTTTCTTTTTTCTCGATTCAAATTCTTTCTACCCCTTTGATCATGTTGTCTGCCAGTGCCATGTATTAATGTGTCATTCCTGAAATGTTAGCCTATATTTGAGCACAGTGCATCAGATATGGTCTATCAGCAAAAGATATTATGGGGAGATTGTATTTTTGTGATCTTCAGTGTACACTTCTGTAACTGTGATCTGTGATTATTAAGTTTTTCAGCAAGTAAGTTTAGCAGTATATTAACTTATTTTAACCCTGTATGCAGTTATATAGTTATATAGGGTGGTAAATTTGTTTGTTCGATTTAAATAACAAAAAGTACTTCCAAAATGATATCAGCTCTTCCTGTATACACTTGTATTTCAGCTTTTTGTAAAACTCACTGCCTGTACGTAATCCTTTGTAAGTTTCATCTAAGTGTTTTAATTTGTGAGAAATTTGAACCTTTATTCTGCCACCATATTGATTCTTCCTTTTTAATCTTAGTCTGTCAGCTGCTTTGATAGCAGAGCTTCTCCATCTCTATCAGGCAGTTCAAGAAGAGAAGCCTAAAGCCGTCTTCCAAAGTCCAACCTTCATGTTGATATCTAGCCTGAGTATCCTGGAACATTTTACAAAAATACCTCTTTAGAGTCTTCCTAATGTTTCTATAACAGAAAGTTGAACTATGTAGAATACAAATTGAAGGAGAATCTAGACCATTTTCTCAATATGGCAGACTAGGCATTTATTTTATACTGTTGGATGTTCAAGGTTATAATACCGCTGTATGAATATATCCTTTTGGCTGATAGATGTATTGATTGGGGTAGGGGGTGTTCTTCTCTCCTCCTATAAGCCAGATCTTATGTATTTCAATTTTTTATCTAAATCCTTAAGTCAGAGAGTGATATACTTTATTGTCTTTAATCTTGGAGGCCTGGTTTTAGTTATCTTTAGTTATCTTTACCTGACTACTAAATGCATTTCCTCCTTATCTGAACGATATTAAAGTCCTTTCTGGAACTAGAAAATCTTTCATATCAATCACATAAAATGAAATTGCTTTACTAATCTATACATTTACTGTTTAATCTGTATGAAACAGAACATATATATACACCCATACATACGTACTTCCCTGGTACCTCAGATGCTAAAGCGTCTACCTACAATGTGGGAGACCTGGGTTCGATCCCTGGGTTAGGAAGATCTTCTGGAGAAGGAAATGGCAACCCACTCCAGTACTCTTGCCAGGAAAATCCAATGGACGGGGAACCTGGTAGGCTACAGTCCATGGGGTTGCAAAGAGTCTGACATGACTGAGCAACTTCACTTCATACATACATATATATGTATGTGTATAGCCATTTCCCCAACTACATATATACTAATGGGTAAGTCTCTTTTTTTTTCTCTTCCCCTGTTTTCTTCATCTACAAAGTCAGAGAATTAAAATTAAGGTTGTTTTCACTCTTGACATTCCATAATTCTAGGAGGTACCTTTAGTCGAGGTTAGAAGTTCTTAGACATGTCCATTATCAGCCACCAGGTAACACCTGTTGTCCTGTCCTAGGCACTGCCAAGCTGTTTGATAAACCAAGGAAGCGAAAACGACAGAGGCATGCTACAGCCAAGGTGCATTGTAAAAAAGTGAAAAATGACATCTCATCAAAAGAAACTCCAAGCTCTGAGGTATTACTCAGTTCTTCATCTTTTGACCTTCCATAGTGAAGCTTCTTTCACAATAGAGTCCATACCCCTCTTTCCCTTAAGTTTACCTGAAAATAGTGTTTTATTGAAACTGCTAGTAGTGATAAGGAATACTGGAGAAAAGGAGAACCTGATTCTAGTAGAAGTAAGTCCAAACACATATAGTACCTGTGGGCATGACCTTTTAAAAGATCACACCTCATGCTCTAAATGTCAGATAAAATACATAATTTGTTTCATCATGAAGTAAAATTGTTCTAAAACCAGAGAGCACCAATACCAAGAAAATACATGATCCAAATGAACTTGGATATTGCCCTTTAAACGTTGAGACTGCTACAGTTAAGGGAAAAACTCATTTGCTTATATATTGAAACCACGAACTACTTTAGAGTAATGTTTGTAACCGGTGACTTTTAGGAAATAGAGGTTTAAAGCCATTTCCTTACGGAGCATCACTGAAGTCATTGATGCTATCCCTCACTTTCCAATTCAGGTTAAGAGAGAATTAGAACAAGTCAGGTCAGCATCACACATTATGGTGCAGAGCATTTCTTTCCAGGACAATATGAATAGAATGCCCAAGGGGGCATTATTTAGGAAATACTGATCTTGGAAGGACAAATAAGTAATCAAATAAACTTAAGAATGTTTTCTCTCCCTTAGTGAAACCTTAAAATGGAACAGCTCAAAAGTTCCAGTGGAACAGCCTCAGAGCAGTTAGTGGCAGGGCATGAGGCGCCCACTACCCGCCCAATCACAGCAGGGTTAGAACTAACATTGCATGCAGTCCGCCCGCGTGATTGGCTGAACATCTGTAAGTGCTTAATGGATAGACAAATAGCAGCCCAGAGGGAGGGGGTCAGATGGCGGAGACATCAATAATACAGATGTGGGATGTTATTTTTTTCTCTGCAAGGGAGAACTGATGACACACAGGACAGCTGCAAGCCCCAAGGAGACTATTGAGGAGGGTGTAGAAAACGACCATGGAATGCCTGCATCTAAAAACTGCAGGGGGAACGAGGAGGTGGAGCCGCACTCAAGGAGAATGTCTGTCAGGTAGAGAATGTTTGCCAACTTGCATTTTGATTGCATGCTTATCTTTTAAGATAAATCAGTCTCCCATCTCTTGATGACTTAGTCATGGTTAGAATAAAAATTTCCCTGCAATGATTCCATTGGAATTACTTGTCTTCCTTAAGGCTTTAACTCTGCTCTCTCCCCACAAAAAGAGAAATGAAATAGTGTCCCTGGGTAGATAACCTAAAGTTAAATCTGAGATGGCAGAGAATCTGTGGTTGCTCAGCCAGAGGTAATTTTGCCGCACCTCTCATGGTGTAAGAATCTTTGGGTTTCTAGGAATTTTTCAAGAATTTTCACTTCGAGATTTTCTTGATCTGTTTTGTTTTGTTTGCTTAAGTAGTATTACTACTTTAGCGAACCTACTGTTTATATTTGTCTATCTGTTTAATAAGCATATAGCGTTTTTATTATATGTTGTGTTTTTACATTCACTTTTTGAATACTGCATCATGTAGGTATCATAACAATCTCATAAGATTTTATTATCGTCAGCCATCTCCGACTATTTCCAACCCCATGAACTGTAGCATACAGGTTGCAGTGTACTTCACTGTCTCCCAGAGTTTGTTCAGATTCATGTCCATTGAGTCATTGATGCCATCCAACCATCTCTTCCTCTGCCACCCTCTTCTCTTTATGCCTTCAGTCTTCCCCAGCATCAGGATCTTTTCTAGTGAGTCAGCTCTTCACATCAAATGGTCAAAGTATTGGAGCTACAGCATCAGTACTTCCAGTGAATATTCAGGATAGATTTTTTGTAGGATTGAGTTCTTACAGTCCACGGGACTCTCAAGAGTCTTCTGGCACCATAATTCAAAAGCATCAATTCTTTAGCACTCAGCCTTCTTTATGGTCCGGCTCTCACATCCGTACATGACTACTGGAAAGACCATAGCTTTGACTATATGGACCTTTGTTGGCAAAGTGATGTCTTTGCTTTTTAATACACTGTATAAGGAAATTGAGGCACCAGGTGTTAAATAGCTTGCTTGTAGTCACTTTGTGAAGCCAGCATTCAAACCCAGGCAATCTGGGTTTTGAGCCTTAACTGCTATGTTGTCTTGCTTTTCTGTGAAATGTGACCCTATAATGTCAAATGCCTTTATCTTACTTGGGAATAGAGTCAATTAAATGGATGCTTTGGTTATATTCTCTTTTCACAGTCTTAATTTACCCTTGTAAATGCATTAAAACTTAAATATAGAAAGTTGAAAATATTAATGTCTTTTTCCCTCATTGAAACTTCTAAAAATAAAATTACTCCAGGTATAAAATATTATTATTATGGCCAATATAATTTCAACTCAGTTTGTCTCTTGTTGATTATATTCAGTCCTGCTCCTAGTGTTAGTCCTCAGAGACTTAAGCCCATCAAAACTGTCATATAATATGAGGTGTCATAACCCTGTGGTCCTGGTTTGTTTGGATCAGTCTTTGTTTCAGTCTGCTGTGCTTGTATAATTTCTTTATTGACAGCACCTTCTTTCATGTTCTGGTGTCCCAGTTGGAAAGATGAATTACATGGTCATCCCAGTTAAAGGATTAGTCTGTAATATCTGGTTAATTTGAAAAATTTATTCTTCAGCACATAGTATACTTGAAGTTTTCCTGTTTGAGTGATGAAGATGGATTTGTATGAATAGTAGATGATGGGAGGGCCAAACGTGATTCTGGCTCAGGATCTTTGGCGGTCCCCCTCTTAATTCCTGGCTGCCTCTGGCCCTTTCCCAAAGCTTTTCTCCTTGCTTGCTTGTTGAAACTGTGATGCTAGGTAGCCAATACCTGTTCTGTTTCTTTAGGTTCTTGAAAATATTAGACTTGCCTAGCCATCATTCCCCTTTTCTTGTCTTACAAAATAAGTATAAGACTTTTTTCATTTTTAGCATGTTTCTGCTGATATTAATATAGAGAAACAAGTGGAAAATCACTATGGTGGAAAATATTTAGAGGTGTAACAAATACTGGGAATTTCCAGAATTTTCATAACTCTTTAAAAGTTTTCAAAGCAGCAAAGTCAGATTTTTATTTCCTAATATTCTATTATCATTCACACCCTATTTTAGATGAGATTAATTTAGAAAAGTGATCTCTCTGATATGGTTCTTGATATATCTCAAGGGTTGTTCACATGTCAGCCAGAGAGCCCTTCTGGACTGCTGTGACCCCAGTCCAACTGGGCAATATTTCTTGCTTGAATGATTGCATTAGCCTCTTTGATTATCTCTGCTTCCCCTCTTCAGTTCATTTCTCATGTAGTCATAGGGACCTGTGCTTAGATAAATACCTAACTTCAACCTTCCCTTGGTATAGCTCTCATTATAATGACAAACCTTTGTAATTATAATAAAATCTGAAACTGTGCAATAATTTATAAGGCCACCCAGCCAGGCTCTTGTTTGTCTTTTTTCTCATTTCTACCACTTCTAACTTTTGTTTGCTTTTGTCCAGTGATGTTGACTTTGTGATTCATAGTGTGCAATGGTTTTTCCTATCTGTGGGCTCTCTACTTTCTGCCATCTTGGTCCCTTCATATCACATGGCTGACTTGTCATTTAGAGCCCAGTCTAAGAGGCCAGTCCTAACCACTCAGTCCAAATTTGCTATTTGAATTCTACTCAGATACTTATTTTCTGATATTTTTGTTAATTCATTTACTTGTATCTTCATATCCTTAGAATGTAAGAATGATGGGAGCCAGGGCCTTGTTGTTCCTGGCATAAAGGAGGTAATTAAATAGTAGCTGAATGAATGGTGGTATTTTTTGTTTCTGCCAGACTTGCTTCTTATTTTTTGCTTTAATGAAGACTTTCCGCTTAGGATTTTTAAAACCTTTCTCTATAGAAAGATCTGTTTTCTTTTTCCTAACAGAACTGTGAGAAACTGGGTGAGCTGCTATTATGTGAGGCTCAGTGCTGTGGGGCTTTCCACTTGGAGTGCCTTGGATTAACTGGAAATGCCCAGAGGAAAGTTTATCTGCAATGAATGTCGCACAGGTAAAGTAGATAGGTCTTCTTCCAAGGAAGTTTTGAGCTTTAAGTTTTGTAGGAAAAAATTGTTTATTAGAGACACTTTTTTGTGGTAATACTTAACTGATTCCTACAGACACAGAGATAGGTGCTCTGTGGTCTTTGCCTTCCAAAGAACTCAAAGTGGATAATGAATGTATAGCATAACGTAATGCAAAAAGTGTTGTGAACATTAAAGTGCTGTGTGAACGAAGATGCACTAGTGCCAGAGAAGAAGATATCTGAGTTTGGCTTTAAGAGAGAAGTAGAAATTGTTCTGTGGAGGAGAAGGATGGAAGGTCAGTAAAGAAAGTATAAACTATTTGGGAAATAGATAGCATAGTTCAGTATGTTTGGAGTTCTAGGTATTTTAGGGAGGAGGTGAGGCATAGGTAGTGATGAGGGAGGACTTCTGGATTACTGATGATATTTTATGTTTCTTGATCTGACTGGTAAGAAATGTATTCACTTCATGATTATTTGTGAAATTAAACAATTTTATTAACATAAGTGCACAAATTGTTTAACAAAAAAAAATGAGAAAGAGCTGTTTTGTAAGAGTTACTCTCTCTCTCTCTCTCTCTCTCTCTCTCTCTCTCTCTATATATATATATATATATATATATATATATATATATATATATATAGGGTCAGTAGCTAGAGTGGTCAGATGAGACCTCACAGCTGTGCTAAAGAGATTGCTCTTTTTCAGCATTATGAGATGTCATAGTATGAAAGTAGTAAGAAAATAGGGCTGACAATAAAGATCTTATAAGTCATTAAAACTGTCGCTGTGCATGATGTTGTGCAAATAGAAAGCATCTGTAGTATTGCGAAGAGGGCTAATAATAGTACCTGGGGATACCCATGTAAATGTAGCTATTGAGGAACTAGTCAAAAAGAATAGCTGGGAGAGGCAGATGTGTCAGATAGATAAAGGAGGTTCTGGAGTGAAAAGGAGATCTGTTTTTGGAAGCAAGAGAGAAGTGCCTTACTGAACCAGACTGAAAGATGAATGAATGGGTAGCAGTGTATACTGTGTATTACAGAAACTTAACTTCATTGGGAAAAAGAGCTGAAGGTAGGATGTTGTAGGGTCAGGAGGAAGAACATCTTTAGTAGAATGAAGGTTGAGAATTGTGTAGGGAAATAAATTTCCATAATAAGAGGGGAAATTATTGATGGAGTACAGTCACAGAGACAAGGAGAGGATAGTCTTGAAGAGATTAAAAGATTAAATGTACCATGTAATTATGAAGAAGACAGACATTTTCCTTGACATGGTGAGCATGGAGGGGAAGGTTTTGTAACTTTGTAACTTGAAGGAAAGAGTGTGTAGGCTTAGACTAGCCCTTGTGGAAAACAAGAGACAGAATTAACTGGTATCTGTAAGTAGATAGCTATATCAGATTGAGTTGTTTCATCTTTCTGCTACCACTTTCAGCAGTATAGGAACAAAAATTGGAAGACAAGATAGTTGTGGGATGATTTTGCCTTCTGCATAGTTGGGCTTTTGATCAGTTTGTGCCATTAGAAAGTTGTTTTTTTTTAATTTTGTTTTAACTTTCCATTTTATATTTTTATAAATGGAGTATAGTTGACTAACAATGTTGTGTTGACTAAGAATGTTGTGTTATACAACACAGTGATTCACTTGTATCTATTTTTTAAAAATTCTTTTCCCATTCAGGTTGTTACATAATGTTGAGCAGGGCTCCCTATACTATACAGTAGGTCCTTGTTGGTTATGTATTTCAGATATTGCACTCTATACATGTCTATCTCAAACTCTCTAATTATCCCGATCCTGCTGGTAACCATAAGTTTTTTCCTCTTAAGTCTATGAGTCTGTTTTGTAAATAAATTCACTTGTATTTTTTTTTTTTGAAATTTCTGTGTATAAACGCTATCATACTGTATTTGTTTGTCTCTATCTTAGTTTACTCAGTATGACAGTCTCTAGGTCCATCCATGTTACTGCAAATGGCAGTGTTTCATTCTTTTTTAACAGTTGAGTAATATTCTATTTTATATAGGTACCACATCTTCTTTATCCGTTTGTCTATAGGTATTTAGGTTGATTCCATATCTTGACTTGTAACAGTGCTGCAGTGAACACTGGGGTTCCTGTATCCTTTTGAATCTTGTTTTTCTCTGGATAATGCCCAGGAACGGGATTGCAGGATCATATGCTAGCTAAAAATCTTCTTTATTGAAGTTCAATTTGCTTACTATAAAATGTGCTTCTTTTAAATACATGTTTTGATAGGCTTGATAAAATGTATACACCCATGCAACCATGACCACAGTGAAGATTTAGAATATTACCATGATGCCAGAAAGTTTCCTTGTGATCAGATCCAGTCAGTCTTTTTGCACCTCACTCCTTCACCCCCATCATCAATTTTAGGTTAACCAGTGATCTGCTTTCTGTTCATAACACATACCTTTTTTTAGAGTTTGTGTCCAGCTCACCATAATGAGACTCATCTGTGTTGATGTATGTATCAGTAATTCATTCTTCCTTAAAATAGTGTTATTGAGGTTTAATTGGTATATAGTAAACTACACAAAGTGTACATTTTGATAAGTTTTGTGTGTGTGTGTACACACCTTTGAAACCATCCCTCTTATAGTTATCTTGAGAGTCAACAACATTGTTGTGAGTATTGGGAATTCATTCCTTTTTATTGCCAGTGGTATTCCATTGTTTGGATATAGCAGTTTGTTTATCCACTTATCTGTTGATGTACCTTTGGATAGTTCTCAGATCGGGCTATTTTAAACAAAGCACTGTGTATCCTTTGAATGGATGCGTTTTGTTGTATATTTATCTAAGAGCAGAATGGTGGTTTATATGGTCAGCTTTACTTTTTAAGAAATATTCAGTCCTTGTACCATTTTGCTTGACATCAGCAATGTGTGAGGGTTTTAATTCTGCCATATCTTTGTCAACACTTGGTAGTGTCAGTCTTTTTAATTTAGCTATTTCATGATGAGTAGTGGTATTTCATTGTGATTTTAATGTGCATTTCATGATGAATGATACTGCACATCTTTTTATGTGCTTAGTTTTCTGTCTTGAGGAAGAAAGAGTGCTCAAAGCTTTTTAAAAATTGGGTTTGGTTTTTCTTTAATGAGGTTAGTTTATCAAATTTTTGTTTTAATTGACTGATTAAATCTTTCTTCTTTTTTTGGTTAAGAAATCTTGCTAAACACAGTGTTGGAAAGATTTTGTTCTGAACAGTTTTATAATTTTAGGTTTCACATTTAGTTCTATAGTCTATGTTGAATTAAGTTTTTTTTATGTATTATGTGATGTAAGAGAGATGTTTTATTTATTTATTTATTATTGGCTGCACTGGATCTTCGTTGCTGCGTGTAAGCTTTGTCTGGTTGGTGCGAATGGGCGTCTGGGTGTGGTGCATGGGCTTCTCTTTGTAGAGCTTGGACTCTAGGGCTTGTGGGCTTCAGCAGTTGTAGCTCTCTGGCTCTAGAGCACGGGTTTAGTTGGCCTGCATTATGTGGAATCTTACGGACCAGGGATCGAATCCATGTCTCTTGCATTGGCAGGCAGAATCTTAACCACTGGACCATAGGGAAATCCAAGGTTATTATTTTTGAATGCAGAAAATTTTACCCTAGTTTTAGTAAAGGTGAATAGAGTAAGCATAAAGGAGTCATTTCTTATTTGGCTCACCCAGTTTTCCTGTAGTAGGATGAACACACTATAACTTAGGTTACTCCACTTCAGTATTGGCTGCCAGTTATTCAACATTAGGCAAGTAGAAAGCTTCTTTTCAAATACTTACTTAGATTTTTCATAAAATTATTATTAGTTGGGTGATATCACTATAAAGATTTTAAGTGTGTAATTTTAATATGTTCCTATTTCCAGCAAGTGCCAAAAGCAGGCTTCATGTTCAAGTCTGTCTTGCCTCTCAAACCTGGGCTGTTTCCCTTATATCATACTGCTTCTCAGAGAGAGGTAGATTTTTTTTTCTGTCTTAAATTTTTTATTACAAAATTCCTCACACATATACAGAAGTAGAGAGAAAACTATAAAAGATAAAAGTATAAAAGATTGAATGTACTCATCACTTAGCTTCAGTAATTACAACTTTTGGCCTCATTTTGCTAAAAATATATTATACTAGCATATTTTTAAAAACTTAAATAATATCCAGTATAAACAGTAACTCCTGTGTGTCTTCAGCTACTCGGTCCCACTTTCAGATTTTCCCACTTTGTCATTGAATATATTGTTCTATAGTGTTTTCTTTGTCTTTGAATATATTGTTCTATAGTGTTTTGAATCGAGATCCAAATAAGGTCCCTGTATTTTTTTTTTTAATAAAAAAATTCATCTCTTGAATTTCTTAGTCTACAACAGTACCATTCCCCTCGCCCCATTTTTTTTTTTTCACAAGAGAAGTATATGTTTTATTTAGTCCAGTATATTAAAAATGTATCTGCATATAATTAACGCATTACTGACTGGGGGATTTATGCAGAAGGTAATGCCAATGGTGTTACATTGTCTCCAGTCAATAATGTGTTAATATGAAAATGACTGAAATTTTTCCATTCTTTTTACTTGCCAGGTCTTCAAGCTCCATTTTCAGTGCTTATTATGCACCTGTGCTAAACCATACTTACCTGTCACCCCTACATGACGAACCTTATAGCTGGATCCAAATAACTGCACATATTTGAGGGGCCCCTCACCCACTGTTTAGTATTCTTTATTTCTTGGAACAGTGATCATTTGTCTGCTAAGTTTTCCATATTCTAAATTTGGTTGATATTGTATCTTTTTAATTTGTTCATCTATCCTCCATATTTCCCAGAAACTTGTAGTTAGATCTGGAGGCTGTGTTAGGTCAGGTCAGCTTTCTTTTGGCAAGAGTACTTTGTGGGGAATGTATACTTCCTATTACATCACATCAGCAAGCATGTATTAAAATTTCTACATAATAGTAACACTAAGATTGTTCAGTGGGTTCATGTTGTCATCCTGACCAGTCTTATAACGTTCTTTACTGTGATATTATGATTTTAAATAAATACATATTTGGTCTTTGTCCAGTTTCTGGTACAGAGGTCCTGAAACACTTGAAATTTCCTAAGTGATGAGAGCTATAAAGATGTTTTCCTTTTTTTTTTTAATGTTAATGAGATGACTTTTGGATCTCCCTAAAGGATGGGAGCTGATTGCTAGGAGAACCAATCATATGATTAAAGGGATTCATCTCCCCTGACCTTTTGGAGGGGAGAGTGCTAGAGGTTGGACTAGTCCTCAGTTGTCTGTGATCTAATCACTCATGTCTAAGTAATGTGGCCTCCATTGAACCTCAAAAGCATGGGGTTTGGAGAGCTTCTGGGTTGGTGAACACATAGAGATAAAGGGAATGTGACATGCTTAGAGAGAGCCTGGAAGCTCTGAGCCCTTTCCCCATACCTTATTCTGTGTATTTCTTTTATCTAGCTGTTCCTGAATTATATCCTTTTTTAGAAAACTGATGATCTAGTAAGTAAAATGATTCTCTGACTTCTGTGAGCCACTAGAGCAAGGTAATCGAACCCAGCATTTGATTTATAGCCAGTTGGTCAGAAGTACAGATGACAACCTTGTCTTAAAACTGATGTCTGAAAGAGTGGATGTGGAGGACAGTCTTATAGGACTGAACCCTTACTTAACCTGCGGAATCTGATATTATCTCCAAGTTGATAGTGTCAAAATTGAGTTGAACTGTAGGATACCAGCTGGTGTCCGAGTTGCTTTCTGGTGTGGGCAACCTCCCACCCCCACCCCATGCTGGAATTTATGGTGTGGGCAACCCCCCACCCCCCACCCCATGCTGGAATTTCATGCTCACTAAACTCTCCACCTAATAGGTTAGCACTGAGTGAATCCTCGTGTTTTATATTAATTTGTTTTTTTCTGTTTCCCAGGAATACATACTTGTTTTGTATGCAAGCAGAGTGGGGAAGATGTGAAAAGGTGCCTTCTGCCCTTATGTGGAAAGTTTTACCATGAAGAGTGTGTCCAGAAGTACCCACCCACTGTGATGCAGAACAAGGGCTTCCGGTGTTCCCTCCACATATGTACCACCTGTCACGCTGCCAATCCAGCCAGTGTTTCTGCGTCTAAAGGTATGTGTTTCTTGTGTGGGCCAATCTAATTACAGAACCTCAGCTTCACTGGCAGTGGATGTTTCCAGATGGAATCTATTATCTATCTTCTTGGCGTCTAGCTTTTGTTAGCGTACCAGCATTTACCATGAGAGGTCAGAGAGTAATAGACAAGTCTAGCAGCCACCACATTTTTACATGTGCTTTATGGAGCCCTGGCATTATGTAGTAGCTTTAAAATATTTATATATTTATGGCTGTGCTGGGTCTTCATTGACTTTGCACAGATATCTCTAGTTGTGGCAAGCAGGGTCTGCTCTTCATTTCAGTGCACAGGCTTTTCATTGCGGTGGCTTCTCTTCTTGCAGAACCCAGGCTCTAGGTGCCTGGATGTCAGCAGTTGTGGCACATAGGCTCAGCGGTTGCAGCTCATCCTCCAGAGTGCGGCCTCAGTAGTTGTGGAATGTGGGCTTAGTTGTTCCCTGGCATTTAGAATCTTCCCAGAACTAGGGATCAAATCTTTCCCTTGCATTGGCAGGTGAATTTTTATCTACTCCGCCACCAGGGAAGCCCAGTAAATATTTGGAACTCAAGTGACGTTTAGTTTGCACAGGTGTTCTGCTGGATATCTTACATTTTTTGACTGCACCATGCAGCTTGTGGGATCTTAGTTTCCCAACCAGGGATTGAACGCGTGCCCTGGGGAGTGAATGTGCAGTGTCCTAACCACTGGACTGGTAGGGAATTCCCTCTGGTGGGTATCCTCCTCCATCAGAACAAAATGTATTCTTCTCCTGTGGGCCCTGTATCTATGGCTACCAGATGTGATATCATTCGGACATGATATAGGGGAAGAATTTGTTTTGTGCTGGTTGGTTTTATTTTTGAAAATGGAAATTCCTATCCTGAAAATTTTTTCATCTGTCATAGTTAGGCTAAGAGCTGAGCTTTCCACACTGTGTGTGGGCACAGGTAAACTCAAGTTTCTAGATTCTTTCTGCTTAGTAATAGTGGGTCTCTTACTGATTTCACTGAAAGTCAAATACAGTGTCTCTACTATTAAATCCTTATTTGCCCAAAGAGCCTCCCTTCTCCCTGTGGGGACTGAGCAGGAAAAAATGCAGCAGTGTTGGCTTTTCTTTTAAGCAGAGTGGCAGTATACCTTCTGTAAGATGATTAAGATGATTTCCTGGCCCTGTAGAAAATTGCAGTTTAACCATCAGCTACTTTCCCCTTTTTAGTTGCTATTGCAGATTGCATTCAGGTGGCCTGGTACTGGTTTTTAGTTGGTAAAGTATGTTAGAAGATATATCTCAAGTGGGTCTGAGGTAGAGAGGTTCATTCATCTAAAAGAATCACATAGTAAAAGTCAATGAAAGCAGCCATTAATGTTTCTACCATCTGGCCTTTTAGTCTGGTCGTATACACACACACCACCACCGTTTAGTCTGCAGCTGACTCCAGTTTCCAAAGAGCCAGGACAGTGGATTGAGTAGGGCTTATCCTTGCAGAGGCAGGCTTGCTTACTGTTGTGGTGTCTTTGACTCCTCAACACTGTTTATTGTATGATTTCCATCTCAGCTTTTTCATAGAGAATTGGGTGTTTAAGATCTCTTGACCTAGTAGTGCTTCTATTTATTTGTGTCATTTTCCAGTGCTAGCAAATAGACTTGAATAACATTGCTTTTATACTTACACTCACATTGTTTTTATACTTAATCTCTTTTTCTTTTGTCCCCTCCCTGGTTTTTCGGCTTCTTGTATTTTTAGGTCGACTGATGCGCTGTGTCCGCTGCCCAGTGGCATACCATGCCAATGACTTTTGCCTGGCTGCTGGGTCAAAGATCCTTGCATCCAATAGCATCATCTGCCCTAATCACTTTACCCCAAGGCGTGGCTGCCGAAATCACGAGCATGTTAATGTTAGCTGGTGTTTTGTGTGCTCTGAAGGTAAGACTTAACTTGTTCATGTATGGATAGTGTAAAGAGAGATTAATTTAGCAGTGTTAAATTGCAACAAATATATAGTTTTCTTCACATTGCCACTAGAAACTATATTGGGAAGTGATGTCCTGAATTACTGATAACAGTACAGTGGTTTTGTTCCCCTACTAGGGGGAGGTTTTATTTTTGTTATTTTGAATAATGATTTAATTTTAACAAAATGATAAACAGTTGAACCAATTAAAAAGATTAAGAGAAAAGGAACAAAGTCATTCTTGGAAAATTTGAGAACGTGGTCAAATGAATAAATTTAGGGGATATAACATACAATATGGTGACTATAGTTAATGACACTATATTTTTGAAAGTTGCTGGGAAATCAGATCTTAAATTCACACATACACACTGCTTAGAATTGTAACTATTTGAAGTACTTCTAATTCTCGGCTGTGCTGGGTCTTCGCTGCTGCATGCTGCGCTCTCCTGTGGCACATGGGCCTCTCGTTGCAGGGCTTCTCTCGTGGAGCACAGGTTCAGTAGTTGCAGCATGCAGACTCCACAGCACACAGGTTTCAATAGTGGCGGCACATGGGGCTTAGTTGGCCCGCAACATGTGGAATCTTCCTGAACCAGGGATCAAACCTGTGTCCCTGGTGCTGGCAAGTGGATTCTTAACCCCACACCACCAAGGAAGTCCGTGAGGCACTGAATGTGTTACCTGGTATTACTGTGGCAATCTTTTCACAGTATATAGACATATCAAGTACACTTTAAATGTACACAATACTATATGTTAATTATATCTCAGTAAAGGTGGAGGCGAGTAAAAAATAAATTGGAAGAAAAAAAATAAAATAAGAAATTTTAAAACCCTAAATAGCCCCAAGTCCTATATAAAAAAAAAACATTGCTTAATATTAAGTCATAATACTCCAGACAGAGGTGCATATAAATAGGTAGAAGGAGCAGCTGTTTGTATAGAAATAGCTCTAGAAGATGGTGTTACGTAATTGTGTGTGGTTTTTTAAAAATCAATTTTATATTTAAAAGGGAATAAATAAGGGGTCGCACAGAGTCAGACATGACTGAAGCAACTTAGTAGCAGCAAATAAGGGGAAAGTAAAAGAATTTATGAACTTGTGTTAAATATTTCTTCACTATAACATATATTAGTTTCTATAAAGTTTTCTATGAAGGAAAAATAAGTTTTCTGTCTTTATTTGTATCTCCCCCACATCCCATACTTAAAACACACTTCTCCTAATTTAGAGCAGAATCAATATTATCCTTCTTAAACACAGCCTGATTTTTGCTAGTTACGTTAAGTGGAATATTTAGTACTCCACCAGTCTGTTTACTGTGGTGCTTATAGTTCTGAATTCCTTATTTCAATTTTTCTCTTAGTTGGCCAGAAGCACCCAGGAGGCCTGCATTTCTCTGCTTGAGACTGTTCAACTTTTATCTCTGTTCTAGAAGCACACATTTGGTTATTATAAGATTGTTGGCCGCTTGTTCTTTTTCTAAAACTTTTATGGATATTACTCTACTATCTTTTAGTGTTGAGGGTGGTACCAACATCCTTTTATCTAGTTTTTTTCTTTCCTTCTCAAATTGACTAAAATTTGTTGGTTAGTAATTTGAGGGAAACAATTTTCTTGACTTTTGTATTTTTAAGATCTACTTTCGGTGATACAATTGCATGAAAATTTGACTGGTTGCAGACATTCTGAGGGACTAATTTTTAAGTCAGCATTTGTATTTGAAGTAGCATCCCTTTTGAAAAATTTGGATATACTAAATTGTGCTAAAGCCAAAAAAGTTTTATGACTGCTTTATGTGATTGAAAATGGTCAATCAGGACTTTGTTGTTGTTGCTCTTAAGATTTATGTAACGTGACTAGGGTTTGCATCAGAACATCCTGAAACTGTGGTGCCAGTATAGAATAAATAAAACAATATTAAATGCAGTCATTTGGGTAGAAATGGAATTTTTATGTAGTTACGGATATTTTACTGCACAAAGGATTGTGCTGGATTTGGTTTTAGACATGTTAGCTTTGTGATTGTCTTACATAAAATTTTATGGTATCATACTTTATTTTTGGCTTTTTAATATCTGTTCCTTATAAAACTGGTGAACAATGGTGCCTGTTTATCATTGTACCACTTTTTGATTAGAAGAAAATTAAAGATAATTTTGGTATATAATAGCATTTAAATACAACACTGTATAATCCTGCTCTTGAATGAAAATAGACATCTGCCTGAGAGGCTGAAATGCAGGCTCCTAAACTTTTCCATGTTTCATGAAAAGGGGAGAGAAAACAGCTTTAGCACTAGACTGTTTTTAATTACATAAGTAGTATGAGATGGTTTCAAAAGTAATGTGGTTTCTGTGTGATGGTAGTCTGAAGTTGTGGCATAGTAATGAGTACCCAAGAAAACTTAGTAGCTGTAGCAGTGGCTCTGAAAATGTGAGCCGTGAATCCTTGGGAAGTGGAGAGGACCCAGAGACATGTTCAGAAGCCTTCATGACATCATAGCTCTTTTCATAATAATTCCTAGATGTTACTTGCCTTTTTTACTTTGTTGACATTTGCACTGGTGGTATATAGCCAGTAGTGAGTAAAACTACCAGCACCTTAGCACAAATCAAGGTGGTGCTTCTAAACTATACAAGTAAAAGCAGTAACTGTTCTGTGTCATTTACCCACTTGCAGTAAAAACATGGAAATTTCATGTAACAGTAACCTTGATTTTATTTATTTAGTTTTTAAAATTATTTATTTATTTATTTGGCTGTGCTGGGTCTTAGTTGCAGCATGCGGGCTCTTTAGTTGCTGCATGCAGGATCTAGTTTGCTGAACAGGGATCAAACCCAGGCCCCTTGCGTTGGGACCACAGAGGCTTAACCATTGGACCACCAGGAAGTCCCACAATATCTTTGATTTTAAAAAGTAAGTAAAAATTATTAAATCTCAACTCAAACGTAGATGTGGTTTTAGGTATACATAAAGCAGTTCTGTTGCATACTGATCATGTTCTAAAGTTAAGCATTCATGTAATAAGTTGCAATCTGAACTAGCTGCCTTGTTTGTGGAACACCATTTTTACTCTTAAAGTTACTGAAAAACTATGGCTCTTCATTCTTGGGTATTTGTCAGATATTATCTTGGAATGGATAAAAATGAGCATGTCAATTCAAGGAAAACAACTGACAAAGTGTTGCCAGTGATAAAATTTGAGTTCTTTAGTGGAAATTAGAATTTTGGAAAACCTATACCTACTGATTCTAAGCTTAATGACTTTAGTATTTACTGATGAGATCATGGTGGCACTAATAAATGTGACATTTTAGTAGTATGTAATGAAACAGGTCAAAATATGGAAGGTCTGGGACTTCCCTGGTGGTCTCTTGACCCTATGCTCTCAGTGCAGGGGCCCCAAATTCAATCCCTGTTCAGAGAACTAGGTCCCACATGCCATAACTGAGACTTTACATGCCACAGTGAAGATTGACGATCCAGTGTGCCACAACTAAGACCATGTGCAGCCAAATAAATAAATAGAAAATATTTGGAAGATCTACCAGACTCAGCAAACTAATATTTTCCATAGGACCAATGCATGATGTTAAAAACCAGGCATATGTAAAGGAGCCATTCAAAGTGCAAGACAGATCAATGAATTTTAATGTAATAGTATTGAAAGTTTATTAATACAGTTTCACAGTTGACACCAACTAAGGTTTACCCTGTGAGGTTTTAGTGTATAGTATGAAAGAAGGAGAATTACAGTACTCCTTTTTCCAACTGTTCATCTGTGAGAGACCAGATTTTCTTCACCAGACCACATTTTGCAACAAATTCAAGTAAAAAAATATTTGCAAAAAGTATGATGGCCATTGATCAAAATCATCAAAAAGTCTGCAAATAATAAATGCTGAAGAGAATGTGGAGAAAAGGGAACTCTTCTACACTATTGGTGGAAATGTAAATTGGTGTATGGAGAACAGAATAGAGTGTTTACTCAGTTGTGTCTGACTCTTTGTTACCCCATGGACTGTAACCCACCAGGCTCCTCTGTCCATGGACTTTTGCAGGCAAGAATACTGGGATAGATTGCCATTTCTTTTTCTGGGGGATCTTCCTGACCCAGTGATCAAACCTGGGTCTCCTAGCATTGCAGGCAGAGTCTACCTTCTGAGACATGTTCCTTATGAAACGAAAAATAGAGTTAATCGTATGATCCAGCAGTCCCACTCCTGGGCATATGTCCAAAAAAGATGAAAACTCTAATTTGAAAAGATACATGCACCCCAGTATTCATAGCAGCACTATTCACAATCACCAGCTTATCCATAAAAGTGTTAACTTAATGTTAAGAGGTTCATTGTTTCTTTTTAATGAATTAATACTATTTTTAGCCCATATCAACAAAAGTTCACTGGGAATCTCTTTATTTTTCAAGATTATAACATGTTCCTGGAGGATTTTTCTACCAAGGCCATGTAATTAGCAAACTGTTTTATTAAAAGGCCTGAGAACTTTTGATCCCAGTATCTAAGATTATCCTGCTGTTACGAGACAAGGAAAGAATAGTCTTAAGTCATTTTTTTGGGTCCATTTTTAGGAGAAAACTGAAGGTGGTTATTCAGTGTTAGTGTAATAATATGGTAAATCATAAATTAGAAAGTAATCTATTACTAGAATTCAAGAAGTTATTTACACTTTATTTTCTTTTACCTTCATCCACCAAATATCACTTTTTCATCTTTTGGTTTCTTAAGATGGTTCATGTGATTTTCTTTTGTTTTCTTCCCCTCTTTCTCCTATGTGTTTCCTTTATTCCCACCAGACAGACCCTCTTGCTTGTCTCCCATTCATCACCCAAAGTAATCCTGTCAATTGCTTTTCATATCCTCCCTTAGCTCATCCCATTATGTCCTTCCCGGCAAAACTGTTGTGCTTGCCACCGTTGGCCTTTCTTCACTGGTTATTCTTCAGTCCAGATATTTTTCCAATGCCTTCTTTGAAGCCCTAATTCAAATGCCTTATTGTATATATTTTCTAGTTGTCATGAATGTCAGATGAATAAAATGAGGATTTTTTTTTTTTTGCTGTCTTTTTACAAAAGCCATTAATTGGCATATTGTTATTAAATTTTGACTGAGCAGATAAATAAGCATAGAGAGGAATGTTACAGAGGGTATTCCATTATTGGGGTGGTTAAACTCCTGTGACTGTCCTGTGCTGACTGTTTATCCCATCTACAGAATGCACAAGGATAGCCAAATATGACTTTTGAGAGCATAGAGTACAGGCTTTATGTGTTAAATAAACAAGTTCTGGAAACTTGTTTTGTAGCCGAATTCTGAATCTGAACTCCAGTGTACAAAACAGGAGATTTTTCTCTAGTTGAAGCCAGAGTTGGGTCTTAAGAGCACATTTCTGGCCACAACAAAACAAATGCCCCCAAACTTGTTTTATTGAGAAAAGGAAAAGCACAGTAGAAATCATTTGAGGATGGTGTCACAAAATTAAGTTTTTCATAGATTTTTATGTGGGAAAAGAAGCACAGTTAAACCAGGAAGATGCACATATATACCTTGCTTATGGCTTTGTCCTTTGACGTCTCTTCAGGATAAAACTTGGAATTACATGCTTGATTCTAGCGTGTTGGAACATGCTAGTTTCTGGCATGAGATAAATAAGGCATTTATTGTATTACTTATATGTGAAACCTCTTTACCTGAAATTCTTTATTATCTGTAACCATGATGTTTCAGATTCAGATATGGAAACTGAGTCACTTTGAGTAAAAATCTCTTAAGACGTGAAAATTCATCCTCGTTGCAATGTGTATAATTAATCTGGTATCTGAAAACTTAGCAGGAAGGGGAGATCCTATGTCTAACTGAAGTTCAGACAAAAAATCACAGTAGTAACCTGTGATTTCTGTCCCAGTAAAAATCAGATATTATTATAGATATCTTGAAACCTTGTGTCCAGTCATTACTACTGCTAGATTTTATTTGTGTGTTACAGAGGACTGTATATTCTAATATCTTGTTCTAACATTCTGATCATTTTATTCTATGTTCTTTTATTAATTTTATGCATTTGTAAAGTTTATTCTGCAAAGGGCCCTTAAGGTGTGAGAGAACCCAACAAAAAATGATTAAAAAGTAATTTAAAAAAAGAGAAAGAACTGACCTTATAGAGACTACTAATGTGTCAGACACTGTGAGGCAATTTATTTTCTTATTTAGTTCTCAGATAGGTATGATTATTTAGTCTTCATTGCAGAAAATACCTTACCATTGAAGAAGTTAAAGTTCAGCAAGGAAAGTGAATTCCCCAGACTGATATATCTTAGAGTTCAAGTTTGACATCACTTAAAGCTTGTGCTCTTTATACTCTGGTCATTGTGTATCATTGATATTTATTTATAATGTGTTGTCTTTTAATGAAGAGGAAGGAGTTGGGGAGGGGCAGGTTGTGTACATACATGACTTTTAGGGATTTACTTCTGCCCTCATTGCCCTAACCTAATTTTTCCAGTAAGATCTCATGATTTGCTGTGACTCTTACCAGATCCCCAGGGGTATGGTTCAAGTACATTGGAGAGAGAATACTCTTATAAAAGTCTTTGCAAATAACTAATTAAATTACTAAGCCCTTGGCTGCAAGATAATTGGTTAGGAACTGAGCAAAACGTATTTCAGCTGGGCCCTTGTATGCAGCCTTGTGATTCTGAGTGCCAGATTTTTTGATTCCCGCAGGAGGCAGCCTTCTGTGTTGTGATTCTTGCCCTGCTGCTTTTCATCGTGAATGCCTGAACATTGATATCCCTGAAGGAAACTGGTATTGCAATGACTGTAAGGCAGGCAAAAAGCCACATTACAGAGAAATTGTCTGGGTAAAAGTTGGAAGATACAGGTGAGTAAGCATGAAGGAGACTTGACAGTTCTTTCACCAGCCTGTGTTTAACTTTTTAAATAAATGGCCTAATTAAAGAAGGTTTACCCACTCCCCCATTAACTTTCCATCATAAAATAAAAACTGTATACTAAACTGTATATCATCTGTAGAAGCTTTATTAATGAAAACAAACCCATAATATCACAAATATCACAGACACACCAATACATGCACCTTCAAAATAACTGACCTATTTTGTACCCAGTTGTGTGTGTTGCTTTTTCTTTTTAAAATTACTTATATTGCATATTGTTGATGTTTTGTCACTAAGTCATGTCCAGCTCTTTGTGACCCCATGAACTGCAGTACGCCTGGCTTCCCTGTCCTTCCCTGTCTCCTAGAGTTTGCTCAGACTCATGCCCATTGACTTGATGATGCCATCCAACCACCTCATCCTCTGTCATCCCCTTCTCTTCCTACCTTCAATCTTTCCCAGCATCATGGTCTTTTCAAGTGAATTGGCTCTTTTCATCAAGTGGCCAAAGTTTTGACCCTTCAGTATCAGTCCTTCCAGTGAATATTCAGAGTTGATTTCTTTTAGGGTTGACTGGTTTGATCTCCTTGCAGTCCACAGGACTCTCCAGAGTCTTCTCCAGCACCACGTTTGAAAGCATCAATTCTTCAGTGCTCAGCCTTCTAATGGTTCAACTCTTATATCTGTACATGACTACAGAAAAAAGCATAGCTTTGACTATATGGACTTTTGCTGACAAAGTGATGTCTCTGCTTTTTAATAGCTGTCTAGATTTGTCATAGCTTTTCTTCCAAGAACAAGTGTTTCTTAATTTTGTGGCTGTAGTCTTTTGGAGCCCAAGAAAAGAAAATTTATCACTGTTTCCACTTTTTCCCCATCTATTTGCCATGAAGTGATGGGACCGGATGCTATGATCTTTTTTGAATGTTGAGTTTTAAGCCAGCTTTTTCAGTCTCCTCTTTAACCCACATTAAAAGGCTCTTTAGTTCCTCTTCGTTTTCTGCCATTAAGGTGCTATCATCTGCATATCTGAGGTTGTTGATTTTTCTCCCAGCTATCTTGATTCCAGCTTGTGAGTCATCCAGCCTGGAATTTCACATGATGTTGAGTGCACAACAAATACTATAACATGCATGATTTTAAAGAAATACTTGTGTGTGTACCTCCCATTTAAAAAAAATAGCACTTTTTAGGTTCCCTCTCTGCCCCTATCTGAATCTTCTCTCCCCATCCCTAGAAGTAACTGCAATACTGCATTTTGTGTTTTTTTCTTTGCCTGACTGTATACATTTACCATATGTGTGTTTGATTCTATATGCTTTAGTCCTTTATATAAAGGAATTGTTGCTATGTTTTCTTGCAGTATGTTTTTTATTTGTTCTTTTGCTCCTTAGATATTAGGGTTAGTGCAGTGCTCCAGTTCATTCATATTTCACTATTCCAGAGTGTTCCTTTATGTTTACATGCAGTGTGGTATATTTATTTATTTATTTATTTATTTATGTAGAGAAGGAAATGGCAACCCACTCCAGTTTTCTTGCCTGGAGAATCCCAGGGACGGGGGATCCTACTGGGCTGCCGTCTGTGGGGTCGCAGAGAGTCGGACATGGCTGAAGTGACTTAGCAGCAGCAGCAGCAGCATGTTTGAACTATGAACATTTTGTCAATGTTTTTTGGTATATATATACACTGGAGTTTATTTACCACATTCTTACAGTAGAATAGCATTGTCTTCCTAACGGTTGCTGTAATTTATATGCTTGCTTTGCCAAGCTGATGGGGGTGGGGTATTATTTTGGGTGTTCCATTTTTGTATATTTCTAGTAGTTTTTCAAAGTTGCCCTCTTTAAAGGCCAATTTATATTTTGTTGTACAGTGTCCCACAGCTACTTTCATCATTCCCTTAATGTTGAATATTTAAATTGTTTACAGATTCTCATTCTTTCAGATTCTTCAGTGAACACTATAGTCGTAAAGTTTTGTCCATGTCTTTGATTACTTCCTTTTATACATTCCTTGACATAGAACAGCAGTCTGAGGACGTGCGTTTGGGCCTGTGAGAATGTGCGTGAGGGTGGCCTCGCCAGGCTTTTGGCACATGCTGCTTGTTTCTTCTCTAGTTATATTGTAGGTATGCCCTGGGTCAGACATTGATGTAGGTTAGGGAGACATTGCTATTCTTTTTCCTCTCTCCACAGTAGGATTCTTTTAGTGCCTTGTGGCCTTCTAGAGGTTTTCTTCCTTGTTTTCACATTTCCCAGGTGGTGGCCAGCTGAGATCTGCCATCCTCGAGCTGTACCTTCCAATATTGACAAGATGAGACATGATGTAGGCGAGTTCCCTGTGCTCTTCTTTGGGTCTAATGACTATCTGTGGACTCACCAGGCCCGAGTCTTTCCCTACATGGAGGGGGATGTGAGCAGCAAGGATAAGATGGGCAAAGGAGTCGACGGGACATATAAAAGGTAACTTTATCCTTTTTGTTTCTTGGGCCAACATTAGATCTCTGTTGCCTGAGTATCTGCTCTCTGTTTGAATTAAATGTTTTAGAATTTATATACAGTCTATTAGCAGCTGTGTTCTACCCTCTGGAGCAGTATGTGGCTCCAGCTATAGAATTTGGCAGCCAAGTTGACCCATGTAAATCAGTATTTTTAAAGCTAACCTTTACTTAACTAGAATTTACTTAAGGGATGTTTCTTATCTATCCTGTTTTAGCAGCATCACATCAAGTAAGTACTGGAGATTTGGAACTGTTTTATAGAATAAATATTTCAGTTTGCTTGCCAAGGACCAGAATCTCTAGCAGAGCCACATTTGTTCTAAGGAGAGTTTGGTTTTTTTACATTAAGAAATAAAATTCAACCAGAATTATAGAACAATATAAGAAAGCACATAAATGTCCTAAATCAGAGTTTTTTTCTAAGCTGGCCTAGCAGTGAATGAGAAGGGGCTGTTTTGAGGCCAGGAGGGTCTGACAGTGATATCTCTCCCTATGTAATGAGTTAAAGTTGCTTTGAGAATTGAGTGAGGTAATATAAAAAATCAGCCTGCAATGCATATAGTTGGTTTCCCATCAGTGATAATTAGCTTCTTCCTTTAGCTGTCCTTTGAAAAGCAATACAAGTATCTCTTATTATTTGAATATGTTTGGACAGTGATGTGTAATATTTTGTCTGCATAGTGAGGTGACGAGATTCCAAGCAGGTAGAACTTCTTAGATGGGGAATGAAGATGATGTACATAAGGAACAAGTTTAACAGAAGTTTTGTTTGCCTCATGTTATTTCAAGGGTCCTCACTTAACTGTGCTTTCTGTGCAGATATGGGCTATCAGTGCTAATACTATACGAGTTTTGGTCTTGAGCCTTAGACTCTCAGGTGGTCAAGGACCAAGTGACCAACATCTTTGCCTGTATAGAGCTGGCCACCATCAAGGCTAGGGGTGAAGTTGAAGCGTAGGAAATATTGCAAATCTGAGCCGGCAGAAGCTCTGTGATTCTGCCCTCTATGCCTTGAACTGACAGAACGTGGTCCTGACAGAACGTGGTCCACTGGAGAAGGGAATGGCAAGCCACTTCAGTATTCTTGCCTTGAGAACCCCATGAACAGCATGAAAAGGCAAAATGATAGGATACTAAAAGGGGAACTCCCCAGGTCAGTAGGTGCCCAATATGCTACTGGAGATCAGTGGAGAAATAACTCCTGAAAGAATCAAGGGATGGAGCCAAAGCAAATACAATACCCAGTTGTGCATGTGACTGGTGATAGAAGCAAGATCCAATGCTGTAAAGAGCAATATTGCATAGGAACCTGGAATGTCAGGTCCATGAATCAAGGCAAATTGGAAGTGCTCAAACGAGATGGCAAGGGTGAATGTCGACATTCTAGGAATCAGCAAACTAAAATGGACTGGAATGGGTGAATTTAACTCAGATGACCATTATATCTACTACTGCGGGCAGGAATCCCTCAGAAGAAATGGAGTAGCCATCATGGTCAACAAAAGAGTCCAAAATGCAGTACTTGGATACAATCTCAAAAAGACTGAATGATCTCTGTTCGTCTCCAAGGCAAACCATTCAGTATCACAGTTATCCAAGTCTATGCCCTAACCAGTAATGCTGAAGAAGCCAAAGTTGAACGGTTTTATGAAGACCTACAAGACCTTTTTAGAACTAACGCCCCAAAAAGATGTCGTTTTCATTATAGGGGACTGGAATGCTAAAGTAGGAAGTCAAGAAACACCTGGAGTAACAGGCAAATTAGGCCTTGGAATGCAGAATGAAGCAGGGCAAAGACTAATAGAGTTTTGCCATGAAAATGCACTGGTCATAGCAAACACCCTCTTCCAACAACACAAGAGAAAACTACACATGGACATCACCAGATGGTCAACACCGAAATCCGATTAATGATATTCTATGCAGCCAAAGATGGAGAAGCTCTATACTGTCAACAAAAATAAGACCAGGAGCTGACTGTTGTTCAGATCATGAACTCCTTATTGCCAAATTCAGACTGAAACTGAAGAAAGTAGGGAAAACCGCTAGACCATTCAGGTATGACCTAAATCAAATCCCTTATGATTATACAGTGGAAGTGAGAAATAGATTTAAGGGCCTAGATCTGATAGAGTGCCTGATGAACTATGGAATGAGGTTGGTGACATTGTATGGGAGACAGGGATCAAGACCATCCCATGGAAAAGAAATGCAAAAAAGCAAAATGGCTCTCTGGGGAGACCTTACAAATAGCTGTGAAAAGAAGAGAGGCGAAAAGCAATGGAGAAAAGGAAAGATATAAGCATCTCAATGCAGAATTCCAAAGAATAGCAAGGAGAGATAAGAAAGCCTTCTTCAGTGATCAATGCAAAGAAATAGAGGAAAAGAACAGAATGGGAAAGACTAGAGATCTCTTCAAGAAAATTAGAGATATCAAGGGAACATTTCATGCAAAGATGGGCTCGATAATGGACAGAAATGGTCTGGACCTAAAAGAAGCTGAAGATATTAAGAGATGGCAAGAATACATGGAAGAACTGTACAAAAAGATCTTCATGACCCAGATCGTCATGATGATGTGATCACTCATCTAGAGCCAGACATCTTGGAATGTGAAGTCAAGTGGGCCTTAGAAAGCATCACTATGAACAAAGCTAGTGGAGGTGATGGAATTCCAGTGGAGCTGTTTCAAATCCTGAAAGATGATGCTGTGAAAGTGCTGCACTCAATATGCCAGCAAATTTGGAGAACTCAGTAGTGGCCACAGGACTGGAAAAGGTCAGTTTTCATTCCAATCTCAAAGAAAGGCAGTGCCAAAGAATGCTCAAACTACTGCACAATTGCACTCATCTCACATGCTAGTAAAGTAATGCTCAAAATTCTCTAAGCCAGGCTTCAGCAATACGTGAACCGTGAACTCCCTGATGTTCAAACTGGTTTTAGAAAAGGCAGAGGAACCAGAGATCAAATTGCCAACATCCGCTGGATCATGGAAAAAGCAAGAGAGTTCCAGAAAAACATCTATTTCTGCTTTATTGACTATGCCAAAGCCTCTGACTGTATGGATCACAATAAACTGTGGAAAATTCTGAAAGAGATGGGAATACCAGACCACCTGACTTGCCTCTTGAGAAATCTGTAGGCAGGTCAGGAAGCAACAATTAGAACTGGACATGGAACAACAGACTGGTTCCAAATAGGAAAAGGAGTGTGTCAAGGCTGTATATTGTCACCCTGCTTATTTAACTTATATGCAGAGTACATCATGAGAAACGCTGGGCTGGAAGAAACACAAGCTGGACTCAAGATTGCCAGGAGAAATATCAATAACCTCAGATATGCGGATGACACCACCCTTATGGTAGAAAGTGAAAAGGAGCTAAAGGGCCTCTTGATGAAGGTGAAAGAGGAGAGTGAAAAAAGTTGGCTTAAAGCTCAACATTCAGAAAATGAAGATCATGGCATCTGGTCCCATCACTTCATGGCAAATAGATGGGGAAACAGTGGAAACAGTGTTAGACTTTATTTTTTGGGGCTCCAGAATCACTGCAGATGGTGACTGCAGCCATGAAATTAAATGATGCTTACTCCTTAGAAGAAAAGTTGTGACCAACCTAGATAGCATATTCAAAAGCAGAGACGTCACTTTGCCAACTAAGGTCCATCTAGTCAAGGCTATGGTTTTTCCTGTGGTCATGTATAGATGTGAGAGTTGGAATGTGCAGAAGGCTGAGCGCTGCAGAATTGATGCTTTTGAATTGTGTTGGTGAAGACTCTTGAGAGTCCCTTGGACTGCAGGGAGATCCAGCCAGTACATTCTGAAGGAGATCAACCCTGGGTGTTCCTTGGAAGGAATGATGCTAAAGCTGAAACTTCAGTACTTTGGCCACCTCATGCGAAGAGTTGACTTATTGGAAAAGACTCTGATGCTGGGAGGGATTGAGGGCAGGAGGAGAAGGGGACGACCGAGGATGAGATGGCTGGATGGCATCTTGGACTCGATGGACGTGAGTCTGAGTGAACTCCGAGAGATGGTGATGAACACGGAGGCCTGGCGTGCTGTGATTCATGGGGTCGCAAAGAGTCGGACACGACTGAGCGACTGAACTGAACTGAACTGATGCCTTGAACTTTGGCTGGCTGGATGCCTCTGCCTTTAAAGAACACATGGTTTTGTGGGAGGACACAGTCAAGTGGTCGTTCTTTGAGAGTGTTGTGGCAGAAATGTGCGTGGTATGCTGTGGGAGCCAACCAAGAGGATACAAAACAGTGCTGAGGTTGACAGTATGGAAGTCATGGATGACTTCTTTCTTAAATGATGCTTTCAAGATAATTACCATTTTTTGTTTGCCAGTCCCTGTTCAAAGTTTGTTTTCCCACTTTAAATCTTTGAGACAACCCTATAAGTTAGATGCTGTTATCTTTATCTTCTAATGAGGAAACTGAGGCACATAAAAGGTAAATTTGGAAAATTCTCTGGTGGTTAGGACAACGTGTTTTCACTGCTGAGGAGCCAGATTCAGTATCTGGTCAAGGAACTAAGATCCTACGAGCTACATGGCGTGGCCAAAAGGAAGTTTAATTTGTTGCCCAAAGTCCCTGTGCCAGTAAGGGATGTGGGAAGGTTTCATACTCTAGTTGGACCCCAGAATCCAAACTCTTAACCACTACACTGACTGTGAAGAAGTTAACTTAAAATGTAACAAGAAGACTGTGTGTAAAAGTGCACCTTGAGTCTAACATGATGAGTTAGTGATCTCTAAGTATTTGGTAGAGTTTAAGCATAGGGTTGGGCAAGTACCAGACTGTTTTACTGATGAGGTAGCTTAGTTACATGGTCAGAATAGAGTTTTATAAGTCTCATTCTGAGTAGAATATCAGGACCGTGGAAAGTGAGAGGCTATATAGCCAAAAATGTCAATGAGATAGCTGTTTTAGTAATTTGAAGCAGAGATGATGTGACTGTCACAGGGACTAGTCTGTGGGGTAGAGAGGATGATGGGTATTTAGCTTTTTCAGATTATTTAGATAGTAAGTAGATCAGCTGGATGGTAATGAGGAAATAGAGAAAGAAGGGGTGAATCAGAGGGAAGATATTCTTTATTGTTTTGACAGATCATGGGGAGAGTGACAGAAAGGAAACTGGGAAATTTTGGAATCCTTTTCAGAGTTTTTAACCTGAATTAAGCGTGATTAATTAAAATTTTTAGTCGAGAAGAATGAGATTCTTAGGATTTTTGTTGGACTTTTCAGATACTCTAGTCTTTTAAACATATGAAAGTGCAGGGCTGGATGGAGATGAGCTGTGAGGGTCTATCTTTGTGTTAGGGTTGTGTGCGTGTGTTTTAGTTGCTCAGTCGTGTCTGACTCTTTGTGGCCCCATGGACTGCAGCCTGCCAGGCTCCTCTGTGGCGTTCTCCAGGCAGGAATACTGGAGTGGGTTGCCGTGACCTCCTCCAGGGGATCTTCACTACTCAGGGATCAAACCCGAGACTCTTCTGTCTCCCTGCATTGCCAGGCGGGTTCTTCACCACTGTTGCCACCTGGGAAGCTGTATTAGGATAATCACTGATATTTACAGAACGAGTTTTAGAAGAAGAGTAGGCTAGATATTCCAGACAATAGATAGGAAGAGAAAGAAAACTTCAAGTTTCATTTCTTCCAAAGGAACACTGTATGTTTTCTGGACACCTACAAGGCACGTTATTTATGGAAGCAGAAAACTGGTATCTGAGGAAAAGAATTAGACTTCGAGGCAGAGACATTGCTGAGTGGATGAAGCTTGATTGTTGTTAGGAGACACTATATGTGAGCTTTTTCAGATTATTTCGCTATGGTTTTGTTTTGTTTTAAATTTTCCTCTGAAACTGGTAGTCCATATAGGGCTATTGAGTAATGTATTATGTTTTATTTTAATGCCATATATGAATACCCTGGGGACATGACTTTGTTGAAAATAGAATTTGTATGTATGTCTTAGATTTTTATCTAAAACATGAATTTTCTCCAACTTACAATGGAGAAAAGGCAAAATAACTCTACCCAGAGAGAAAGTGACTGTGCTGTGTTTTCTTAGCTCTTCAGGAAGCTGCAGCAAGGTTTGAGGAGTTGAAGGCTCAAAAAGAGCTAAGACAGCTGCAGGAAGATCGAAAGAATGACAAGAAGCCACCACCTTACAAACATATAAAGGTGAGACCAGACTTCAGGAGAGACCATGTGATATCTTGCCCGCTTCCCACTCTGTCCATGGTGAGAACTGGAAGCACAAGCACAGTTGCTTTTAGGTAGAGGCGTGAGCTTAAAGGAGTACAAGAAAAAAGTGCCAGAGCATCATTTTTAGCACCTTGTTTGTACTGATACTTTATAAAAGTATCAATCTTTTATTATTATCTGATGATAATGTTTTATTGTTGCTTCAGAAAGTCTTCATAAAGTGAATGGAATAGATTTTGTTCACAGTCAGCATCTTGCAGTTTTAACGGCAGGCACCAAAGAGCCATGATAAAAAATGAGAAACAGCCCTGATATAGTGTGAATAATACACATGATAATTTCTTCTGGTAGTAGCTGATACTAAAGATATTTTAGGTGACTAGTATGCCTAGAATTCCCAAAGTCACAAGAATTCATGTTAAGTGTACTTAGGTATGCTAGTCTGCTTGGTAAAAGAGTCATTGACATTTATCATCTGGGTCTGGTAGACCTTTTGCATTTGTATATTGTTAAGTCGTTTTTATAAAGAATTTACAGAGGTAAAAATAAAGGAATAGTGAGGAACAAACGTATTAGAAATCTTAGTGAAGTATTTGAAGTGAAGTGAAGTCGCTCAGTTGTGTCCGACTCTTTGTGACCCTATGGACTGTAGCCTATCAGGCTCCTCAGTCCATGGGATTTTCCAGGCAAGAGTACTGGAGTGGGTTGCCATTTCCTTCTCCAGGGGATCTTCCCGACCCAGGGATCAAATCCGGGTCTACCGGTAGGCAGACGCTTTACCATCTGAGCTACCAGGGAAGCCCAGTGAAGTATTTAGTAAGTACTAAAACATCTTTTTGAAAACCTTTTAATCAAGTTAGTTTTGGTGCTCAAATATCAGACCACATGAAATTATACTGTAAGCTCTATTAACAAAACGAAATTGCCCAAGTTCTTATTGTGAAATGTTTGTTATTCCTGGATAAGACATCTATATATATTTATTTTTGTCATGGTAATAATAAGTTGTGTATTCATTGATTTTTTTTTTTTTTTTTTGAGTTTCTGAAATCTGAGGTTTTCACTTAGAGATCAGTTTCACCACCATTTTTAGAATCTAGTGTGTTTAAGTGTCCCAGATATTCTGTGGGACATTCTTAAACTAAAAACTATGTTATTTATCTGAAATTCAAATTCAGTTGGGTGTCCTAGATTTTTACTGGCCTAGTCAAACAATCCCACTAAAGGTATACTGAAAGATATTATCTCCCGTCTTCTCTGCTTTCTGAAAAGATAGTACTTTGAGTAATGCATTGCAGAAACTAAACTGTGCCTGTTTCATTGTTGCATCAAGCCTTTATGATTTTGTCATTCTTCCACTTTCTTATTTTTGTCTTTTTAGAATAGCTGGGAATCATCAAGTAACAAAATGAGGTGATGAAATAGTAACGAATTATGAGATACAGGAAAAGGAAACACTAAATACTTAGTGTTTAGAACACTGAAACTCCATAATGAAGCTTCGATTTATAAAAGAGTGTAATGGATCTGCCTAGGAGTATGCAATATAGAATGAGTTAAAAATTATATAAATAGTTAAAACTATTGGAAAAGGAAAAAGAAACAAAACTTAAAATTGCATAGACTGAGGGTTAAATGGAGTTAATTGTTCATGGAGACATAACACTGAATTGTAGTTCATCCTCAAAAAAGGGAAAGTAATTCCTGTTTCCACAGTCATAGATGTCACACGTAACAGAAGTTAGGCACTTCAGGGTAGCTTGTCAACTATATTGAACCTGAGTATTGAGAGACCAACTAATGTCCTGTGTGTGATCTAATCATAAAATTTAGACACCACCTTTAAAACAAAGATGTATTTCTAGGAATAAGATTAAACCAATGGTTGGTAAACGATAGTCCCAACTCTGGCCTACCATGCGTGGTCCAGAAGAAGTTTTTTTTTTCCCAAAGAGTTTTTCTAACACCTGAAGATTTTATGAAATTTAAATATTCGTGTCCATAATTAAAGCTTTATTGGCACATAGCCATGCTTGTTCATGTACACATGGTCTATTCCTTCTTTGGAGCTACAGTGACAGTTGAGCAACATGCACCAGAGATCTATGTCCTGAAAACATGAAATATTTACTATCTGACCCTTTACAGAAAAGGTTTGTCAATCCCTGGCCCAGAGTGAGTATAAATGCTACAATTATATATCTATGCTGTTCCTACTTAACTATGTATGGGGTTTTATTCTTGCTTTATGTTATGTTAGGCAAGAAACTTAGTTGAGATTATTATCAGTTTAGATCAGATGTCAAAGAAGAATGATTGAAACATAACTTTATGTAGAAAAAAGGAGTGGAATGCAACTATTTTGAATGGGGAGTCTCAGATAAATATAACCTTGAATCAAAGTGAATATGCAGATGGCCCTATGTGAGACCAGGTGATTGAGCTCAGCCCTGGTCTGCTACCTTGGCGTTTGCCTTAGTAGGTCTGTGACTTGCAGTGGCATGGGGTGAGAGTGCTCCACTGACAAGCATTTACCAGTATTTTGAAGAAGCTGGGAAGAGATCTGGCAGTGAGACTCACTGTCATTTTAAGTTGTTCTGGAGAACATTTTAAGACAGTGTATTTTTACACACAGATTGTAGATTATTCCCAGCAACAGTTTTGCAAGTAAAAATTAACTCACCAGATAATGCAGTTCCTGAAGTATCAAATTTTACATATAGGATAGGTTTTTGAAGACTCGTGATTTGACTGTTCCCATTGAGATAATATCAATAAGAGGAAACTCATTCCTTTAATCTTATTGAATTATAGTTGATTTACATTGTTGTGTTAATTTCTGCCTAATATCCTATGTATATAATCGTCCACCCCTAGCTTTGGAGCTGGACATGTAGGGTCTTAGTTCCCCTACTAGGGGATTGAACTACCGACCCCTGCATCGGAAGCGTTGAGCCTCCCACTGGACCACCAGGGAAGTCCCCAGGACTCATTCTTATAGTGCACAAATCTCTCTCTATTGAGAATAGAGAGAATTTCTACTTTTTCCCACACTGTTGTTAGTAATGGCTTCATTATCACAGCAGTTGGCCTTTGTTTTACCATACTGGATATTCAGTACTAGCACCACAAAAAATAAATGCTTAGGTGACATTGCTGTAGTCTGTTCAAAAGATTTCAAGTTGTGATAATAAATTTTAAAATATATCTTCACATATTGGAACTCAATTACTCAAAGCCCTTTCATGTTTTTTCAAGATTTACCACTAGAGAAGGGTGATTTTTTTTTTTTAATATAGCAGCTAACATGGCGCCACCATGTGGCAATAGCGGAAACTCAAGTTTACAATTGACTTCTCTTATTTAGAGGACTTCCTGGTGGCTCAGAAGGTTAAGCGTGTGTCTACAATGTGGGAGACCCGAGTTCGATCCCTGGGTGGGAAGATCCCATGGAAAAGGAAATGGCAATCCACTCCAGTACTCTTGCCTGGAAAATCCCATGGACAGAGGAGCCTGGTAGGCTACAGCCCGTGCGGTTGCAAAGAGTCGGACACGACTGAGCAACTTTACCTTTACCTCTCTTGTTTAGTTGCTCAGTTGTGTCCGACTGTTTTGTGATTCTCATGGACTGTAGCCTGCCAGGCTCCTCTCTCTATGGATTTTCCAGGCAAGAATACTGAAGTGGATTACCATTTCCTTCTCTAGGGGATCTTCCCGACCCAAAGATGGAACTCTTGTCTCCAGAATTGGCAATCAATTTCTTTGCCACTGAGCTACCAGGGAAACCTAGGCTTGAAATTATGAATTTTTTAGAGATGATTTGTTTTTAAATGTTTATTTAGACTGTGCTGGGTCTGCGTTGCTATGCAAGCTTTTCTCTGTCTTCATTATGCATGCATGGGTTTTCTCTAGTTGGGACAAGCAGGGGCTACTCTTCCTTTCAATGTGAGGGCTTCTCACTGCTGTGGCTTCTCTTGTTTTGGAGTATGGCCTATAGGCTGTGTAGGTTTCTGTAGTTGTGGCATGTGGGCTCAGTAATTGTGACTCCCAGCTCTACAGGCTCAGTAGTTGTGGTGCATGGACTTAGTTGCTGTGTGGCATGTGTGATCTTTCCACATCGGGGATCAAACCCATGTCTCCTACATTGGCAGGCAGATTCTTATCCGCTGGGCCACTGGGGTAGCCCAGAGATGATTTTTTTTTCCTATTTGTGGTATTTATATTTTATGTGTTGAGTGAGGCTTTATTTTTATATCAAACTGCCTTAATTTTTATTTCCTTCACCTTTTTTGTGTTAAAAATATAGATACATAAAGTTTTTTTATCTTAACCATATTTAACTATACATTTCAGTGGCATTAAATGCATTAATGTGTATAACTATTGCCATTGTCTCTTTGTATCTAAGTGGTACAAATATTTGTCTGTTTTGACTAGCTTCCTTCATTTAAAATAATGTCCTCCAGGTTTATCCATGTTGCGCATTGTGTGTCAAATTTCCTTCGTTTTTAGGCTAATACTCCATTATTTTTACCACATTTTGCTTATCCATTCATGTACTGGTGGACACTTGAGTTGTTGCCATATTTTAGATGTTATGAATAATCCTGCTAAATCTTGATAATGCAAAATCATGTAAAGTGTGGTCTGCAACTTGAGAGAAGGCTGCCTTTCACAGGTGTGGAGTTGTCCTGCGTTGACTTGCCTTATGCGCTGTCGTGTGTGTCTCTTCTCCAGGTGAACCGCCCTGTTGGCAGGGTGCAGATCTTCACTGCAGACTTGTCTGAGATCCCCCGCTGCAACTGTAAAGCCACGGACGAGAACCCCTGCGGTATCGACTCGGAGTGCATCAACCGCATGCTGCTGTACGAGTGCCACCCCACAGTGTGCCCTGCGGGGGGCCGCTGCCAGAACCAGTGCTTTACCAAGCGCCAGTACCCAGAGGTGGAAATTTTCCGCACGTTACAGAGGGGCTGGGGTCTCCGAACAAAAACAGATATTAAAAAGGTGAGGAGACTGCATCTTCAGTTTTTTTTCCTTCTTTGCAATTGCTTAATACAAGTAAGTCTTCGGATTAATATGAGAAAATTGGTCCTGGAGGAACATAATAAAGTGTAAGGATTAGCCTTATTATAATGTCTTGCCATATCCTTATAGAATAGATGGTCTCTTTTCTGTATGAAGTTCACTTACTGATCATGTTCATTATGTATGAGGATGAAAAAAAATGAGTGAAATTCATAGAGATACCATGGTTTTGTCTGCTCATTTGTCGAAATCCTGGAACTTGTAGTTAAGGGAGAGAATAGAAAGTGTGATACAGGTGTTAATCATCAACTAATGAAATAAAGTTTATTTTTACTGAGAGAAAAATAGGTTTGGGTTCATAGAACATGAAGGAAAAGAGGATTAGGTATTCTCTAACGAAAATGCAGTAACATTTTCAACTTGAACCTTGGAAGGACCTACAAATTTCTGATAAATAGATAGTATTATACAGTCTCTGAGTGGAATAAACCATATTTGACATTTGAATGTAATAAGTCTTATTCTGGTTATATTTTCTGAAGAATTTTATTGAAGTTTATTTCTAGGAAAGGAGATGAATATGAGTTGGCTGGTCTCTTTTAGTCATTTGCTGAGTAACTATTGTATGTCTCCTTTGTGCCAGGCATGTTGCTATGTGATGCAGTGTTCAGTAAGAAAGACATGTTCCATACTTTCCTAAAGTTTACTTTCTAGATGGAGAGAGATAGTGAACAAGTAATCACTCACTGTGGAAGCACAAAGGGTTCTGTAGGCATGTGACAAAGGGCCCGAAGTTAGCTTATCTCAGAGAATATTTTAAATTGAGACTTGAAAGATATAGTTGTTGGCTTAAGCTGGTGGAATATTTTAGCATTTTGGGTAGAGGGGACAGCACATGGGAAAACCAATATGACCAAAATATAGTGAATCATTAGGACAGTGGTGTGAAATGTGGATGGGCAGTAGGCAGGGCATGTTCCATGAAAAAAGAATATAGTTTAGGAAATGTAGGTTCTTAGGTAAAGGGATAAACCATTATAGTGGAGCTTTAGTTTACTTACATCCATTTTGATTGATCTTAAGGTGAATTCCAAATTTTCTGCTGTTGGCTGTGGTGGGAATGGGGAGATCATTCTTATTGTTTAATAGTGAAGCATCATATTTCTGTTTTATCTTGAATAAGTGAGGTGCAAGTGTTAGTCACTTTGTCCTGTCTGACTCTTTGGGACCCCATGGTCTATAGCCCCCAGGCTCCTCTGTCCATGGAATTCTCTAGGCAAGAGTATTGGAGTAACCATTCCCTTCTCCAAGGGATCTTCCTGATCTGGGGATCAAACCTGGTTCTCCTGCATTGCATGCAGATTCTTTGCCATCTGAGCCACAATCTTTGTTAAGTACAAAAGTACAGAGTGAAGTCACTCAGTCATGTCTGACTCTCTGCGATTCCATGGACTGTGGCCTACCAGGCTTCTCCGTCCTTGGAACTTTCCAGACAAGTGTACTGGAGTGGGTTGCCATTTCCATCTCCGGGGATCTTCCCAACCCAGGGATTGAACCCAGGTCTCCCGCATTGCAGCAGACACTTTACTGTCTAAGCTACCAGGGAAGCTTTTGTGAATCTGTTACTTTCTTTAATTTTTAAAAATAAGGTATACCTATGAACACAGTTGACACTTTTTGCCATTTAAGTCATTTCTCGTTCCAGGGTGAATTTGTGAATGAATATGTGGGTGAGCTAATAGATGAAGAAGAGTGCAGAGCTCGAATCCGTTACGCCCAAGAACATGATATCACTAATTTTTATATGCTAACTCTAGACAAAGTAAGTAATGGAAAGTGCTATTCCCACAAGCTTGGTTTAATCAATGTTGTCCCAGCTATTCTGTGTAGGCATGTCATACACTGCGTAAAGCATTGTCTTTCCCCCAGGTTCATAGGGATTACTTGATCAGGGTCCTGGAGCTGGATAAGGTTACTCATTTCTAGCTGTACAGCCATGGGCAAAAGGCACTAAAACTGCTTTTCAACTGTCCAACATAAGTTTGGGATGAATTCTTTTGGTGTTTTTCCTTTAAGATTAAAACTTGAAGCCAGAAAAATAAATAACAATTGTTTTACTATTTATTTTACAGATTGAAACACTGATTTGTTAATATTTAGTTAGTACATTGAGAAAGTCATAAGAATTGACTATAGAACTCATCTTACAAACCCAAGTCAGCTATCCAGCTATTGGAATTTCTGACGAGTTTTGTTTCATTGGTGTCTAGAATTATATTTGTGATTTTTTTTTTCTATATGTCATTCCAACATGTTTCATATTTCATTTTTAAAGTTTATTATTTTTAAAATGTTTTATTGAAGTATAGTTGATTTACAATGGTGTTCTAATTTCTGCTGTACCGCAAAGTAATTCAGTTATACATATACATATGTTTTTCCATTATGATTTATCACTGGATATTAAATATAGTTTCCTATGCTGTATATAGTATGACCTTCTTGTTTACAGAATGTATTTCTAATTCTGGCATCCTAATGCATTTTGTTTCTGTGTACACTGAGATTCCTCTTTGTACGTGAATATTGGGTTCTGTTAGGTTTCGCCCTGTCCCCAGCTTTTATAATAGACTTTTCTTAGTGTGAAACTTTGTATTTACCCAGTTGTACTTTGATGGTTTGTGAGATCCTCAGCTCAAGGTTCTCTGCTCATTTGGGATTAGGTCTGGATGTCATTATTAAAATCTTAGGTGATTACTAATGTATAGCCAGGGTATACATTAGAGGATACAAGAAGCTACTGCTTCTAGGATGGTGGTCCTCAAACTTCACCATAATCCTAACCACCTAGAGGGCTACATACATAGATTGCTGGGCCTCAGAGTTCCTGCTTTAGTTGTCTCTGAAGTGCCACCAATGACTTTGCGTTCTTAGTGGCTACTGAGGTGGTGATACTAGTGCTAGTCTAGGCCCTACATTCTGGAAGAGTCGAAGTTTACCAGTAGGAACTCCAGCTTGTTAAAATACTCTAATTTTACTCAGTAATAGTGGAGGTCTGCTGAACAGCATCTCTTGAAATTCTAGGACCGGATCATTGATGCTGGCCCCAAAGGAAACTATGCTCGATTCATGAATCATTGCTGCCAGCCTAACTGTGAAACACAGAAGTGGTCTGTCAATGGAGACACCCGGGTTGGCCTTTTTGCCCTGAGTGACATTAAAGCAGGTGAGACTCATTTAAGGATTTTGGAACCAGGACTAGGACCAATTTTTATTTTCTAAAAACCCCATTTGTCCTGTAATCCAAAATGAGGCTGCAAACCCATGAGGACACAAGGAGACCATCTTGGTGATGCCTGGCAGGTACCAGGTCTGTTCTTACTGGTGGTGGAATGGTAAGACACATGTAACCTGAAGTTTACCATTGTAGACATTTTAAAGCGTGCCCTTTGGTGGCATTTCAGTCCATGCACATTGTTGTACAACTGTCACTACCATGCATCTCCAGCACTTCTTCTTTTCCTGAGCTGAAGGTACCCATTAAACAAAAATTCCCTCTCTCCCCACTCCCCCAGCCTCTAGGGACCACCATTTTACCTTCTGGGTCTGATTTTTTAGCTGCTCTAGGAATCTCATGTAAGTGCAGTCATATACATGTTTTGTTGTGACTGACTAATTTTATTTAGCATGATGGTTTGGGCATGCTCTCCAGGCACACCATGCGGCTTGCAGGATCGTAGCTGTCCAGCCAGGGACTGAACCTGGGGCTGTGATATTGAAAGCACTGAGTCCTAACCACTGAAGTCCCTGTATGGTTTTAAAGGAATAAATTTCCAGACCTTTCTGTAACTTATATGAACTCCATAAAAATTGGGCTGCCTTAAAAATCGTCAGCAGCCAAAGTCTCCTTTCACAGCTGACTTTCATCCGTTTTGTAAACCAAATAGCCACCTCTCACCCATCTGAAGTTTATGGTTTATGAGCCCAAAGCTAAGAAGAAAAAAAAAAAATCCCTCACCTCTTGGGTGTCAAAGAACTGGACATTTGGAGAATGCACTTTTATGTTGTGGCTGGCCTAGATGCCCATGCCTCTGAGAGTTCAGAGTGAAGAACTGAGGTTATTGTGTTCAGCACAATATTCAGATATTTAGTTAAACTGAAAGTATATCTGGTAAGGCTGAGAGGTTTGAACGTAAACTTATATTATGGCTATTTTCCATAAATTAAAGCAACTTAATATTTAGTGTCAAGGTTTTTATGAAAATTTTGAAACATATTATATGACATGCTCTAAATTTTTTTTAATATTTAGATGTAAAGTTTGAGTGTAAGGGATATACCTAATTTTTCAAAGTAAGTTTTTGCAGGTATACTAGCAAAGCGTTTAAAGATCACTCTCCCAGGTGGTGCTACTGGTAAAGAATCCTCCTGCCAGTGCTGGAGACATAAGAGATGCAGGTTCGATCCCTGGGTGGAAACGATCCCCTTGGAGGAGGGCATGGCACCCCACTCTAGTACTCTTGCCTGGAGAATCCTATGGACAGAGGAACCTGGTGGGCTACAGTCCCTGGGGTCACACAGAGTCAGACACAATTGAACACGTGTGCGCACACACACTGTCTCTCTCTACTACCTCCCCCCGCCCAACTCAAAATGACACTGGCCTGGGTAGAGTTTTTCCCTCTCATCAAAGCAGACTTTACTGGTGGAGCACCTGGCAGCCCCGCGCCCCCTGGGTGCCCACCCTGTGCTCAGCGGGCAACCGCTGCGGCATTGTTACCCTGAGTTCTGGCTTTGCTGTTGCTGCACCTCGGAGGGCAACTCTCGGCTTGGGCAGTTTATAATTGACAGTAGCATAGTCCAGTGATTCTCAAAATGGAAATCCTACATGAGCCCCGTCAGTGTTGTTCATGTTTACCTCAAGAAACACTAATCAAAATGAAGAGTAATTTGGTCAGCTTTTCGTCTGTTGCCCTTTTTTTCATCTGTAGACAACCTCTCCTTTCTTCTTCCCCTCTCCTCCCCTGTATATTTTTTCTCTTTGACAGATATACTGCTGCCTGGGAGTCTTTTAGGCTCTTTAAATTTTAAAATCTGACAGTTTTCCTATTTTTAAAGTTGAGCCACTAGTTCCTTTCTCCTGTTTTGCATTGCTCCATATAAGGTATTTAATGATGAAAGTAACACTATTTGAGCATCACTGTGCACTTGTGTTCTGACTAAATGAAACTGATTTTTAAAATCATAATGTGTATCAGGTTTTTAGAATGGATGGCTTCAGAGTAAATTGGGTAGATTTTTGATTTGTAAGAGGAATTATCAACTGAATGCTGTTAAGAGCTGCTGTTTATCAGATGCCAAACTTTGTTCCAAGCTTGCTATTTTATCCTTACAAAGTGAAAGTTAAGTTGCTCAGTTGTGTCCAACTCTTTGTGACCCCATGGACACCAGACTCCTCCATCCATGGGATTTCCTAGGCAAAGGTATTGGAGTGAGTTGCCATTTCCTTCTCCAGGGAATCTTCGCAACCCAGAGATCGAACCCAGGTCTCCCCGCATTGTAGACAGACACTGTCTCAGCCACCAGGGAAATCCAGTCCTTACAAAAGTACTATAAATTACCTGTTACCATACCTGTGTTATCTGCATTTTTGACCTTATCTCTCTCTCTCAATCTTTATCTGGTTTTCTCTCTAATCACCCTAGGGGAAGAAGGGGCAGTGTTCCTCTGTTAATTACTCAAAAGTTAGTCATATGACTTCAGTGCTCATCTCTGTCCTGACTGCTTTTAGTACCACAATCCAATTCAAACTTTAGTCTGTGTCTGTGGGGATAGCCTGTTCTACCATGTGCAGCCATAAATTTCTCTGCTCCTGGCGTTTTGTGGGAACTGACTGACTTGTTCCTGTCCTCCCAAACTGCAGGGGTATCGTCCATGTGTTGTTCTCATTCCTTGTTTATCTCTTTTCCAGTGCCCTTTGAAAGTGAAGTCGCTCAGTCATGTCCGACTCTTTGTGACCCCATGGGCAGTAGCCTGCACCAGGCTCCTCCGTCCATGGGATTTTTTTAGGCAAGAGTACTGGAGTAGGTTGCCATTTCCTTCTCCAGGGAATCTTCCTGACGCAGGGATCGAACCCAGGTCTCCTGCATTGTAGACAGACAGCCAGGGAAGCCCATTGCCCTTTGTTCTTCCCCAACATTGTAGATATCTGTATTTTGGACTCTTTTCTAGAATGGCTTGCCTGTGTGCACACTGATAACCTTCTGATTAACCCCCTCCTATAGTTTTGTTTGTGTAGTGGATGCTGAGTGAGCAGCAGGTAATCAACAAGTATCCTGCTATCTTCAGTTCAGTTCAGTCACTCAGTCGTGTCCGTCTCTCTGCGACCCCATGAATCGCAGCACGCCAGGCCTCCCTGTTCATCACCATCTCCCGGAGTTCACTCAGACTCACGTCCATCGAGTCCGTGATGCCATCCAGCCATCTCATCCTCGGTTGTCCCCTTCTCCTCCTGCCCCCAATCCCTCCCAGCATCAGAGTCTTTTCCAATGAGTTAACTCTTCGCATGAGGTGGCCAAAGTACTGGAGTTTCAGCTTTAGAAATCCCAGGGCTGATCTCCTTTAGAATGGACTGGTTGGATCTCCTTGCAGTTCAAGGGACTCTCGAGAGTCTTCTCCAACACCACAGTTCAAAAGCATCAATTGTTTGGCGCTCAGCCTTCTTCTCAGTCCAACTCTCACATCCATACATGACCACAAGAAAAACCATAACCTTGACTAGATGGACTTTAGTACTTGTGTTTGGTAGAGTTGTATTGTAAGCCCATTAAATTTGTGAAAGTTCAGCTATATATTCAGAAAATTTTTAAAAGGTTAGTGTGAATAAAAGTACCCATCATTTAGTCCAGTAAGTTCACAGTGGGTGTGAGAGGTTAGATGTGACCCTGCTGACACCCTGGTCAGTCTTGGTTCCTCCAGGCTCTTCACAATGTGAACCTCTTACCAGGCCACAAGTAATTCTAGCATTTGTACCATTCAGATTCCTAAATAGAAGCTGGCTGCTTTATAATTTACTCAACCAAATTTAGGGAATAATGATCTCTTTCCAATATCAGATGAAAACCTATATTAATTAATCTCACTGATAGAAGATATATCATTCTGCAATGGGCGATCTTCCTCAGTTTTGACAGTTTTAACTGAACAGTTATCACTTTGTACATTAACGGTAAGCCATTACCCCTACCCAGGGACAGTCTCATTGTATATTTCTGTAAAATTCTTCTGTCTGGTAGGCTTTCCCCTAACACACTTTGATTTTGAATGTTTGTGTGATTTATTTGCTCTCAATTTTGATGAGATGCACTTATGAGAAAAAGGGGAATTTTTGTATGTTAAATTTGTAAATCTCCCAATTAAAGTTGACAAATTCTTGCTGTGTGCATTATGTCTTTCTCAGTAAGCTTGTAAGATTGTTATCTGCGTTTAACAAGTGGACTCTCAGGCTTAGCTCACCCAGCTAGACTGTGGTGAAACTGGAATGTAAAGCCAGGGCTTAGGTCTTGTTGTCTAGAGTTCCTAATACTATTCTTTATTGACTTGTCTCTAGAGTGCTGTCAGGTAAGATGCTCACTTTGGGACAGATAACAGACAGCCTTCCTTCACACTTAGCTTTCACAGTGCCTGGCACATCAGTGTATAAATTGCATCTTGTTGTTTTGGGTAATAATATAATTTGAATCTGAATGGTTAGAAAAAAAATTCAAAACAATTTGGGTAACACCTCGATGAGAAAAATTGTTTAAGTATTACTTGTTAGGTCATGTTTTTCTGTTGTTCAGTTACATTAGTTGATTAATATTATTATTAGATTCAGATTCATTAATATGTTATTAATATAGTGGAATTAAAGTTAATATGCCCTTTTATTCCTCTTAAAAACTAACCTTGTTCTCTTGGAAGTCTGTATCATTTGTGGTTAATACAGAACTATTGTAATTAAAACTATGTTGATACTAATATTTTCATGGTCTCTTATGCAGGCACTGAACTTACCTTCAACTACAATCTAGAATGTCTTGGGAATGGAAAGACCGTTTGCAAATGTGGAGCCCCAAACTGCAGTGGCTTTTTGGGTGTAAGGCCAAAGGTACCTGTTAAACATTTGCATCAAGGATAACTGTGTGGTCATTTCTCCCTAACCTGTTGGCAGGACTGAGTATTTAAGATGTCTGTTTGAAATGATGACACTGAATACTTGTCAGTAGGGACACTGGCAATTTACGCATTCTAATAACCAGTTTGGTACACTAGACAAGGTCTTTGGGTATTGTTGAAGTGTTTTGAGTAATCTGACTTCTAATTAATGATACCTTTGAAGCTAAAAAAGATGTAAAATAGGAATCTATAAGGTAGGTTACTTCCCATATCTCTATTGGTCTTAGTCAATCTTACATTTGCTAAGAAACTACTTAGATTCTCAGTCTCTCTTTGTGTCTTTTTAAAGATATTAGAGAATCTGATATTGAATTTAAGATTCTAAATGCAGTGTAAGATTGAAGATAAACATGGGACCCTTATTTTTTCTTAAGAACCATTAATCTTTTTTTTTTTTTTAACATTGTATTTTGTATTGAGGTATAGCTGAATAACAGTGTGTACGTATAAGAACCCTTAATCTTAACCATGTGCCATGTAACAGAGTATAAACTTTATTGTATCTTATATCCTATTTTTTTATGTATAAGTTAACTGAATTATAATTCTATATCTGTTAAAAATTGTTTATAATTCATAGATATTATTTAAAAATACTTTCTTGCTGTTACATTATTTTATTAACCATTTTCAGTGACTGTTAAAGTTTTTATATATTGGATGAATCATGATAGGTGAATATCTGGATGCTTCTTGAGTTACTCTTATAAGTAACAGCATGCTGAAAATTGAAGTTTAACTTTGATACAAAGTACACAGTGACTCCAACTGGGTATTTGTTATTATATATCTTTGATAGTGAAGTCAACATTAAGAACTGAAAAGTGAAAATTAGCATGAAACTATTTAATAAAAGGATCATTTTGACCTATAATACATGAAGAACACCCAGTAATTACTCTTTTATCTATTTAAATAAGAAAATGTATATTGGATTTTGTTCTTTGTTCTATTGGTTGGTTAAATGGTCTTGTTTCTTAAGGTATTCAGTGGATTTAGCCCCTGTAAATTAAAATAGTAACAGAATTTAATGGTGTTTGGTGTACTTGGGATGTCTGTTTCTGTATCCTTAAGGTCTGTGTAGCACTTCACAGGTGAATCAGTGAGAGAGGAATTTGAGAACAGAAGTTTAGAAATGGGAGGAGATCACTGTGGGCTGGCAATAAACTGGATTGGTCCTGGATGTTTCTAGGCCAAGGTAAATAACGTGATAAAACCATGCAGTTTGGTGGCCACATGTGGGCTGCAGGGAGCGCAGAGTAGACCTGCTAGCTGCTCCAGGGTCTGTCTTGGCAAGTGGTGGATATGGACCTATACTGATGTAGATAAAAATGCAAAGACCACAAATTAGTTTTCTGTGTCTTGCTGGAACATGGCTCATATGAAGAGCTCAGTGAAGATTTGTTGAATAAATTTAGAAATGTGTGTGACCCAGAGAAGTCTTCCTTAGTTTTGAAATTAGACAAACTTAAGAATAAAAATAAAATGTATCATTAAAGGATGATCTTTAATACCAGCCTTGTGTGTCAACATAAAGCAGCATATTTCTCTTTTATTGTACTCAGGTGGTAGGAGTAGTTGATGTCAGATACACTTAGTGCTACCATTTATTGGGTACCAGTGATATGCCTTTGCCTTTTTCTGCATTTTCTTTTATCTTCACAATAGTCTGTGAGGACTGTCTTTCCAGAGGAGAGTCTGAAGTGCAGAGAGATTAGTTAACCTGGTCAAGATCATACAACTAATGTGTCAACAATATTTGACCTCTAGAATCAACCCATTGCCACAGAGGAAAAGTCAAAGAAATTCAAGAAGAAGCAACAGGGGAAGCGCAGAACCCAGGGAGAAGTCACAAAGGAGCGAGAGGATGAATGTTTCAGCTGTGGGGATGCTGGCCAGCTCGTCTCTTGTAAGAAGCCAGGCTGCCCCAAAGTTTACCATGCAGACTGTCTCAATCTGACCAAACGACCAGCAGGTTGGTGCCAAAATCCTTTTAGAGTTCTCTTTGTTCTCTGCCGGAATTCTCAGAGCCCTTTGGTATTCTCCTGTGTATATTGAGGGGTGGTATGTTTCATGTTCTCACTATCAATGTAAATGACAACAAAGACTATAGGGAAAAGAACAGAAACTCACTTGCTCCATGAAGCATTTGATGTTAGTTTATCCTCCCACCAGCCTGTAAAGGTGAGGCCTTTTACCTTCCCATGTTCCGGATGAGGAAACTTGAGTCTTGACTTGTCACATTAAAGCGTATAGATGCAGGGACTGGCTTAAAAGCCAGAAGTTTTCTGACTTTAAGCCCACTACATCATGTTCACTCTCTAGAGAAAGAGACACTGAGAAGAGTGGAGCTTCTGGGGGATTATAGCCCCACTCTGGCTCACTTCCCTCTGAAAGAGATGCAGTTGTGTTAGTAAACACAGGAGGACCTATGCAAGCAGGTGTGGTACTCAGAAATATCTGTCTGGAAAAATTGTCACTGGTCTTTGGATGATGATTTGACGTTAGAGGAGTTCAGGGAGTCGGGTGTGCTGTGTATTTTAAACAACAAAAGTGAGAAACTATTTTGGGTGACATGCACCATTCATGGCCTGCTTCTGGGAACTGCAGAAAGAGAAGTTTGGGTTGGGAGTGAGAGGAGTTTGTATGAAAATTAGCTTTTCTTCAGTATGTGGTTGCCAGGATAATGAAATAATAGAAACTGAGATAGCTTGGGGGCAAGGCCATAACACTGATTTCAGTGCCAGGAAGTGGGGGATTGTTTCAGAAGCAATTACTCGGGGTCATAGCTGGCACAGGTTCTGATAGACCTCATCTTGCCAATTCTAGAGCTAGGAGTGAGCTCTAGCATAGTTCACTTGGAAGGAGCTGGGATGGAAACAGCTGTCCATGTCAGAGACTCTGGTATCATGAAATGAGGATAAAAGAGAACAGCTTAGGTTGGCATTGGGTCTTTTCTGTTGATTCTTTGTAGACAACACAGATTAAATTTGTTCTAATTTCCAGTTTTAATGTTGAACAGAGATAAATCTGTTTCCATTGTTCACTGTTTGTATCTACTCCCTGTTCCTAGTAACAATGAAATAAGCAGTTTAATTGACTGATATTTTCCCCCTAGAGTTAAATATTTAAAGGCTATATAGGACAATGGAATTTGTAAATATAGAAAAGTAATATGTTCACATTCCATCTAAGGGGAGCTTTGGGTTTGGTTTTGTTGCTATTTCTCTCCTTGTTGGAATTAGTCATAGAAATCAGGCAGAGAACTCCTTGGTCGTGGTTGTGGACCGACTGCTGCTTTCCGCAGAGAGCTCGTGCCCCTTGTCCATATCCCTCCCACAGCATCTGGGCTTTACTTTCTGCAAAATGTGTAAAAACAACAGCCAAACATTAAGTCACAACTGAGTATCAATTAAAAACCAAGTAGGTTTTGTTTTGTTATTGTTATTTATCTCCTTGTTGGAAGTAATCATAGAAATCAAGGTTTACTCCTTGGCTGTTGTTGTTTACTCCTGCTTGGTTTTAAATTGATACTTAGTTATGACAACATTTGGCTGTTATTTTTACACATTTCACAGAAAGTAAAGCCCAGATCCTGAGGGAGGGGGTGTGGGCGAGGGGCACAAGCTCTCTGCAGCAGGCAGCAGTTTGCAGTCATTTCTTTGACTTGGTTCCAGAGCTGTGCCCCATCTCAGGCATGTCTTGTTTTCCTTAGTTTGTGTTTCACTTCTGTGTTTTCAGGGAAATGGGAGTGTCCTTGGCACCAGTGTGACATATGCGGAAAGGAAGCAGCCTCCTTCTGTGAGATGTGTCCCAGCTCCTTCTGTAAACAGCATCGGGAAGGGATGCTCTTCATCTCCAAACTGGATGGGCGTCTGTCTTGTACTGAGCATGATCCCTGTGGCCCCAACCCTCTGGAACCGGGGAGATCCGTGAGTATGTACCTCCTCCAGTACCACTGCCTCCAGGCCCAAGCACTCACCTGGCAGAGCAATCATCAGGAGTGGCTGCTCAAGGGCCCAAGATGTCGGACAAGCCATCTGCTGACACCAACCAGTCGCTGTCGCTGTCCAAAAAAGCTCTGGCAGGGACTTGTCAGAGGCTCTCGCTGCCTGAAAGGCCTCCTGACAGAACTGACTCCAGGCCCCAGCCTGTAGATAGGGTCAGGGACCTTGCTGGGTCAGGGACCAAACCCCAATCATTGGTATCCAGCCAGAAGCCATTGGACAGGCCACCTGCAGTGGCAGGACCAAGACCCCAACTATCTGACAAACCCTCTCCAGTGACCGGCCCAAGCTCCTCACCCTCAGTCAGGTCTCAGCCACTGGACAGACCTCTGGGGACAGCTGACCCAAGGCTGGATAAATCCATAGGTGCTGCCAGCCCAAGGCCCCAGTCACTGGAGAAAACCCCTGTCCCTACTGGCCTGAGACTTCCACCGCCAGAGAAACTGCTAGTCACCAGCGGTCCCAAACCCCAGACTTCAGACAGACCCCCTGACAAATCCCATGTCTCTTTGTCCCAGAGACTTCCACCTCCTGACAAAGTACTGTCAGCTGTGGTCCAGACCCTGGTAGCTAAAGAAAAAGCACTGAGGCCCGTGGACCAGAATACTCAGTCAAAAAATAGAGCTGCTTTGGTGATGGATCTCGTAGACCTAACTCCTCGCCAGAAGGAACGGGCAGGTTCACCCCATGAGCTCACACCACAGGCTGATGAGAAGATGCCAGTGTTGGAGTCAAGCTCATGGCCTGCCAGCAAAGGTCTAGGACAGATACCACGAGCTGTTGAGAGAGGCAGTGTGTCAGATACTGTCCTTCAGCCACTGGGCAAAGCATCGGCCCCTTCAGAACACTCCTGGCAAGCTGTTAAATCACTCACCCAGGCCAGACTTCTTTCTCAGCCCCCTGCCAAGGCTTTTTATGAGCCAGCAACTCAGGCCTCAGGAAGAGCACCTGCAGGGGTTGAACAGACCCCAGGGCCTCCCAGTCAAGTGCCAGGCCTGGTGAAGCAGGTGAAGCAGATGGCTGGGGGCCAGCAACTACCTGGACTCGCTGCCAAGAGTGGGCAGTCCTTCAGGCCTCTTGGGAAGCCCTCCCTCTCCACTGAAGAGAAGAAGCTGGCGACCACAGAGCAGAGTCCCTGGGCCCTGGGCAAGGCCTCGCCAGGGCCAGGGCTCTGGCCCATGGTGGCTGGACAGACACTGGCACAGTCTTGCTGGTCCTCCGGGAGCACACAGACACTGGCACAGACTTGCTGGTCTCTTGGAAGAGGGCAAGACCCTAAACCAGAGCAAAGTACACTTCCAGTTCTTAACCAGGCTCCTTCCAGTCACAAGTGTGCAGAGTCAGAACAGAAGTAACACCAGTAAATGCCACGTGACCAGACCAGCCGCCCCCAGGGTTCTTGGGGAAGGGAAAAATCTTTTTCCCTCTTAAAAAGAACAGACCCCAACACTTTTCCACTGTTATTCTTTCCTTATATCCCAGCAATCAGAACTCTTGTGACATTAGCCAGTGGGGGGGAGGGGGGGCTTGTGGTTGTGTGAGCCATGTATGGAAGTCCAAGTGGGCCCCAGCCAAGGAAACAGACAGACGCGGGTCTCTTTCCCCCCAACCTTTACTCATGGTGAACTTGAAATAAAAAGTCCACTCTGGAGTCAAGCATGGGATTCAATTCCACTGGTCAGGTTGGAAGGTAGTAGGGCTCTCAAAGCTCTATCTAATCCTGCCATGCCCCACTGCGGGTACCTGATGAATCCTTGGGAGGAACTAATACCCGTTCAAGTCGGTGGTGATTTCTTGAACATCTGTGTGTGCTAGGTGTGGTATTAGTCACTGGCAGGAAATATAGAGATAAATAAGACCTGATCCCTGTGAGCCTAACATGCCTGCCTGGGTTCTCAGGTTGTTTTTAAAGAACCTTTGACCAGGAAATAAATAACAGGAAGTTTGAGGGGCCCTGGGGCTCTGGGCTCATTTTGTAATGTCCTTTGTGGCCCCAGAAGTGGTTGTTCTTGAGTGTCTCCTGGTCAGGTGTCCCTGTGTGCGTGTGCATGCATGAAAGCTCATGCAGAGGCCTCCTCTATAGGCAGGAGGGGGCTGCACCAAAGCCAAGGGCTGTGGCTAGGCAGCCGATGCTGATTCTGGCTGGGCTCTGCAGAGTCTAAAGATCTGTCCTTGGTGGAGCAGTTGGTTGAGGGACTGGGCTCTATTGAGGACACAGCTTTCCCCTCAATGTAAGAAGGCAATTGGCAAGCTTACCTTCCTTTTCTACAAACTTTCCTCAACATCAACTCACCCCAAGCCTGTCCCCTGAACACTCAGGTGCTTTCAGATTTCAGAGTCTCGGGCAGTAGATCTAGGGAATCTGGCAAACTCTGGGCTAGATCCACCACCAGCTCAGGGAGAATGCCAGATTCTGGCGAGAAATTACTTATCTTCTGATCCTTTGCCTTCCTACCTGAACGGAGGAGTCATCGTCTTCACTAGTGGATCCTATCACCATTTCTCCCTGAGAAATGGTGTGCTCCTTGTTGAGAGCGCCTACCTGCTGACTTAGCCTAAGGGCAAGCCAGAACCCCTCCCCTATGACCGGCAAGATGGGGCTTACAGAGCAATGTCCAGCCTAAGAGATGATTCCTCATAACTGCTGATTATCTGTTACTGCTGCCCTGAGCTGGGGCCCAAGGGCTGGGAAATCTGTTGGTGCTACCCTGCCCTACCATTCACCCAGCTCACTGACTGCCAACAGGAAGTGCTGTTTGGCCAGTTCCTTCCCATTCACCCACCCCCTCATCCCTAGACCAAACATGTTTACCTCTGCTTCGCCAATGCAGCCAGCAGCTTTAGCCAACAGGCCGTCTCCTGGCGCCAGTGTCTCCTGGCCATTTCTGTCTCTCAGTTATGGCTTTTATACCCTCAACAGGATTCTGTATTGTCCCAGTTTCTTCCTCCTGAGTTTTTATTGAGGTTATTCCCGTCACTTCTAAGGAGGGAACAATAGTTGTTTTAGAAGCATTTGCGCTTTATATAAAGATTTTAAAAAGAATTTGCTTTTATTTCCCAAAGTTTGTCTCTGGGGTTGAGACATTTGAACTCAGGCAGAGACAAGAGGCTGGGCAGAGCTGCCCTGAGTTTAGGGGTCTATTCTTGCATCTCACTTAGACCTCAGACTCTCCTCTGTAAATTCCACCTGCCTAGTTCTCCCCTTTCATCCTCTTTCTTCCCACATCATCAGAGAGGAAAAGCTCTTTGTTTAAGAGGAAGAGAAAACAAAGCATCTTATTTTCTTTTAAAAAATTTTAAATCATGGAAAAGATATTTTTAAAGAAATCCACCCAAAACATTAAAGTTCATTATATTAAGTATTTATCATGTGTGAGAATAATAAGTATATAATTGCAGCTAGTAGGTCCCTTTCCCTAATCTCTTAGGTTGTATGAGTAGGATTTGCTTGGTGCCAGTCCTGTGCCCTTTTTCTCCTATCATCTGTAGTTGTGATCAGAACAAGATAACCGCACTGCGCTGTCAGAATCTCTTTCCACTATGTTGTGTGTTCAATTACCGTAGCTCTTTGTTTCATGAAATAAACTGTGAATTTTTTTTTGTGGGGGGGTGGGTATGCAGGCTATGTAAAATTTTTAAGAGAAGTCTGATCATGAAGTAGCTTCTCTGACACAGGCTTTGGTAGGTAATTGACAGCCACTCTAGATGTCTCACAGGACAGGAAGGAGTGAGGGAAAGGTGGACCACTCTGTGGTTTTCAGTTCTCCATTCTCCATCATTCACTGGAAGCTTCCTTCCAGACCTGCCTAGTAAACAACTTCTGAGCTGTGCTTGGATTGGGGGAGGCAGGGTAGTTCTTTAAATGGATGGACAGCCAGCCAGAGTTTTGTGAGGGCCATTGAAAGATTCTTCGATTGATTGGAAAATAGACATCCAACTCAGGCCTACTAAGATTGTTAACATCATGAAAGCAGTCACTGTACAATTAGAAGCAGAGTCAGAAAGACTTTTGGAAAAAGAGACTCTTGCATGAAAGGGGGGTGGTGACCTTGCCAGCCTTTGGGGGTTTTCCTGGAGCCTGTACTGAGACCTTTTCTCTAGGGAGTGTGAATTGGCAGTTAACAGGAAATCTTTACTCTTAGAAACTCCTGATCTTTGTGTAAGGTGGTATTTTGGCATTTGGCCAAGTGCTTATAAATCAGGATCTCAAGAGTCTGCTTCTAACCTGGTTCCCCAGGAAGCTTTTCTGAGGAGGAACCCTTAGCTTCCACGAGTAGCTGGAGAACTAGTACCTCCCTTAGCCCTATTCAGAAGAAAATTATGAAAACTGTTGAAATTTTTATTCAAAGCCTCATTTGCTTCTCTACTGGAGCAAACCCATTCTCATAGCAAAATAGTTGTTGCTACAACAGCATTTAAGTTTTTTAAATGTCTGCTTCCCCCTGAAGTTACTGTGTTGATACTCTTCTGAACAACTACCAAATCCACATCTTTAGCATTGATATAAATACTTGTTTTATTCTTTATATTCTCCACCCCACACTACAGTCAGGGCATGAAGCGCATCAGTGATCCTTTTCCAGGCTTGGCAGCATCTACTCACTGGAGCTGGACTCGCACGTTGCCTCATGAGAACAGAGTGGCAGGAAGGAAGTTGGTCCTGGCAGCTTCCCCTGTGGAGAAAAATCAGGAGAGCACTAAACATGGATGGATTTTATTTTTTGCATTGGCTCCTATAAAAAGTGGGTTTTCTCCAAGGCTTTTTTAGGGGGATATCTTCATCCTCTTGGTATCTGTCAACCAGGAGGTCAGAGTTATCCCAGTGTCCTCACCTCTCTGAGATCATGGCAGGAAAGGAGGTGGGACAAGCCCCTGTTACTCCTGAATAATGACCGGGCTGTTCCATGTGTTCAACATTCCAGATCATTTAGAGCTCAGTAGCTGCTGCATGAGACTTTCATTGACTGTGGCCCGTTAGCTCTCAGCTGAGCTTCCTAGGGCTAGTATAGCAGGGCCAGAGGTTGCTATAGTGTAAATTGAAAAAATAGGTAATTTGCTTTGTACACACACAAAAATGTAATGATGGTGCTAATTTCCTGGTAAAAATAAGCACTGCCAAGGGTTGAAGGACTGGTGACTTCAGAAACCTAGATTCCTGTTTGGGAGGAAGAGATCTCCTGTCTTAGTTTCCTCGAGGTTCTGTTAGGAGAAGGTAGAGCCTTGGTGAGTCCTGCACCCAACCCTGGGGTGATCCAGTGCAGTCCGGAAGCGGAAGACACGCTATCTGCAGATAAGGGAGTTCTTTGAGTTTCTCAGGGCTGTTGTTACCTTGTCCACAGCCTCCGTCCACACTGCCTGAACAGGTTGGTAGAGAGCTCCAGGTGTGGGATCTTCCTCAGATACCTTCTGCCCCACTACCTCTTCACTCTCATGGGAGCACCTCTATTGCTTATGAAGACTAAGGATATTATTTCTTAAGGAAGTGGAAAGAGTTTATTTTAATTAGAAATCCACAGCCTGGGCAGAAACATTTCCTATCAACATAAGCAAAAATAGCACATGTGGTCCCTTTTCTAGAGCTACTTTCCTGTGACTCTCAAAACATCAGGCTCTTTAGGGGCTTCAGGTATAACACCTTGGAAATCCAGCAAACCTTTGCAGTAAGAGGTGAGCCCAGGGAGCAGGAAAAGAAATGATCGGTTCTGGTGCTTTAGACTTGTAGGGTTGGGGCAGAGAACAGGCAGTCTCCAGGTCTGAGATGCGTGCTGCCTGTGTGCATGTAGGTGAGAGTGTTGAAGATGGGCGAGTGCAGCACACAGGAGCTCATGGAAGAGCAGCTTTCTAAGTCTTGGCAAAAAAATAAGCTGACAATAAGAGATCTCTTTATATTTTTAAGGGGCAAAGGGGGTGTCAGCTGAGGTCCATCACTCTTTTTGCCCCCTTCACCCCAATAGATTGTCAGCGGTAAGTGAAACTCTTAGTGAAAAGAGGGGGAGCCTGTGCTAGGAGTCCCCATAAACATGTACTGTAATTCTTTGTATATAGAAAAAAAAATTACTGTAAAGTAAAGTTTAACTTTACTCTTATGGCCCTTGCCCTGTGTTTTGTTTTGTTGTCCGTGGGGAGATAGAGCCTAACAGGAGGGAGGATGGGTGTGGCGTCAGAGCAGAAGCCAGACTCTGAGGTGGTTCTCAGATGGGGACACGGAGCTGAGCCCTTCCTCCAAGCACCTCATGGAAGTGGTGTGGGTTTCCTCCCAGTAGCCACTTGCTGTCAGAATGTCTTTCTGCTGCTTTTGGGAGTGGCTGGTATCAGTCTCAGTCCGTACCCAGGAGGCCTCCATCACCCACACAAGAAGGGTATTTTGAGGAATTGGTTTTTAAAAAGGAACTGGAACCAAAGCACTTTTCTGATGATGAGTCTAGCCATCTTGGCCAAGTTGTTAGTTTTTTAGAAGCAGGTGCTAAGCACTGCAGAAGACCCAGCCCAGGCCTAAAATGGGATAGTGAGGCAAAGAGGCTGAGCACCCCATACCAGAAAGGAAAAGGTCAGTCCTGTGTACAGTAACATCTGGTTCTTCTGAAGTATCTTGACATCCAAGGCCCCAAAATAATACTTTCAGGGAACCTTGGAAATCACTTCCCTTTGTGACTTCGTCCTGAACTTCCTACCCCAGGAAAGAATAGGGGAAGCAAGCGTTTAGTCCTACAGTTAACATTCCAACCATACTCTTCATAGTCTTGAACTAGGTACTAGTCACCTCATTTTAAAAGGAGAACACAGCCAAGTTTGAGTCCCTTTTCTGGGTAGTTAGAGCCCAATCTGGATCTCTAAGACCTTTCTAATCTTGCAAAACCTGTAATTTGTCTACTATTAAGCCACATTATAGCATGTTGCTGGGAAGCTTAGGCTCTGAGCCACAGGGATGACTCACAGACCTAGACGTGACAGAGGTGCAGTAGAGCCAGGCAGTCGGAGGCAGAAACGCTTGACCCTTTGATCTCTGGATACCACCTGAGTGCCTTTCAAGTTCTTAACACCAAGAAGGAACCATGTGAGCTTTGCACTGCCCCAACCCCAGCTTTTCATTCTATCTCTGCACCCAACAGAGGGCCCTTTTGCTTCTCCATTATCTCAGCTGCAACCCTAGGGTGAAGCCACTTGGTTTTTCCAAAGGAAAATAAGACCTGAGAAGAACGCTGATTATAGGAAGTGAGGCCAACCAGGTGGCCCCAGAAAGTCCTAGGTGTCCTGACACCCAATCCAGACAGCAGGGAAAGGGGTTGAGTGTAATTCACAGTGCATTGATTTTATTTACAAATCAGAAGCCATTTAAATAATCTGTAGACACAACTGCTGTCCAGGCAGAAGCCTGGGGTCCAAATCAGCCCTTACCCTCTTTGTGCCCATCAGTCAGCCCCAATGCTGTCTCCACTCCATGGGCCAGGCCAGCACAGGCAGGTGCCACCTCTGCTGCCACGGGGACCCAGGTAGCTCAGATGTTTGATCATCCAAGCCCAGACAAGAGCTAGGTCCAGCCTCCCTGGGGAAATCCCCCAGGCCAAGTGAGTGGTGACTCAGTGATGACAACAGCTGTAGAAGTAGGGGTTTGCCTTCTGGCCCAGGTCCACGCCCTTGTCCTCTGTCAAAAGAGAGAGGTGGTAGCTCAACATACTGTCGCGGGGTGGGGGTCAGGTGTTGTGGGCCTGAAGGAAGTCTCCACAGGAGCTAAGGAAGGACACACCTGTCATCACCTGGAAGGCGGCCACACTGACGTAATCCTCGGCCACTTTCTGGAAGAGCTCGTCTGGCAGGAAAAAGGGCGATCAGTGAGGACCAGATGCTAGGAGCCCAGGGGTCACAGTAACCCAGCCCTCTGGGCTTTCCTCTGCCTCCTTTGTTGCCCCTGTGTGTTATGCTGTGAGGCCAAGGACAGCACTCACCCACACTCTGGCCTGTCTTGCTGGATGTTTCAAAGAGCTGAGCTTTGATATCTGTAAAGAGAAATGACTAAAGCCTCATACCTGAGAATTAGGTGGGCACAGACTAGCAGTACAGGGACTCTTCTGAACTCCACAGATTCAGGGAGGCCAGAGAAAGTCTTCCTGTGGGGGATCTTGCCAAGGCAGCCCCGTTTCTGTGACCCACCCAAGCTGCCACTTCCCTCCCCAACCCAAGGAGCTAAGGAGCAGTTACTATCTGCATAGTCCTGAACATCGTGGAAGTCCACTCGTCGCCGCCGCCTGTCCTCCTCCAGCAGGTCACTCTTGGTGCCACACAAGTAGATCTGACAGCCCTGGAGCAGAAGACAAGGTCAGGGTCACCTCCCTTGGACCACCACACCGCCAGCCCCTGCCTGGTCTTCTGGTGAGGTCAGGCCACCTACCTCCTCTAGGTTGCGCAGTTCCTTCACCCAGAACTTCGCCCGTTCAAAGCTGCTGCTGTCTGTCAGGTCTTGGTGTGGAACACAGGAAACACAACCAAGGGTGAGGGGCTGTTCTATAAGGCCAGCCTGGCACCTTCCCCTTCTTGTTTGAGCAACAGGCCAAAACCCTTCTTACCATAGCAGACGATGGCAGCCTTGGCGCCCCGATAGTAGATTCGGCTCATGGCCTCATAGCGCTCGGAGCCTGCTGTGTCCTGAAGGGCAGGGGGAGGCTCAGCCCTGGCCTGAGTTACAGAGCTATACTCCCCACGACTTCAAACTAATATCACGTCCTCCAGACCCCTGTTTTTAAATTGGGGTCTAGAGAACAGAAACCTCCGTGAGCCCAGAAGTCAGTACAAGGCAGGAACTATGGCCCCTCAAGAATGGGTTTTCCCAGATTACGTGCCCAGAGAACTTACCCAAATACCCAAAGTCACCGTCCGGTCTCCGACAGACATCACCTTTGCTACGAAGGCGGCCCCAATGGTCTGCAACCAAGGGGAAGCGATCAGCCTCGCGTGTCGGCTAGCCCTCTCCCACCCGTGCTGGGCCCCGTCGGGCGCACTCACATTCTGATAAGGCCCCACCAGGAAGCGGTCGTGCACGTATCGCTCCACCAGGCTCGTCTTGCCCACGTACTCCTTGCCCAACATCACCACCTTGACGTCCACGCGCTGCCCGCTCATGCTCCCAGGGCCGCCTCACCCGCGTCAGGGTCCTGAGCGGGGGCGCGAGGCAAACCCGGATCTCCGCTCCGACAGGCAGCGCCCTTAACCTCAGTCCCCGACCCCAGGCGCCAACCTAAGGTTCCACACGCCGCAACGAGCTTGAGCGATGACAACGCCTCCGTCCGCCCCCGCTTTTCGAGCCCAGGAATTATCCTCCTCCTAAGAGCCTGGGAACGGGCGGCCTGGGAGAGCGCGGGGCAGCGCCCTTAACGGCGCCGCGCTGCGCCGCCCGACTTGCTAGCTCGCTCTGCCGCTCGCTCGCCCACCTAGCTTAGAGGCCGCGCCGGCACAGATTCCCCACCGAGCCAGGGGGATCTTCCAGCCCAGCTCCGGCCCGCAGCGCCGAGACTCCAGCGGTGGCGGGGGCGGGGAAGGGGAGCTGGGTGTAGGGGGAAGGAGAGTGTGGGGGGCGGGGTCGTCGGGTCACGTGGGCAGGCACCGGAAGAGGTGGGTACTTCACTGCTGAGCCGGAAGTGGCGCGCAGCCCGATAATTCCTCATGGCGGCGGCGGCGGCGACTGGTTGGGTGCGGCGCTGTAGCGACTGACCTGCTGCTAGCCTGGCGGCTGAGCGTCGAGCTCCAGCCCGGCCTCCGCGTGCCCCTCGGGCTTCGCACCCCTGATGCTGCTCGGGCGCTGAGCCCGCCCCGCCCGGGACGATGGTGAAGTATTTCCTGGGCCAGAGCGTGCTCCGGAGTTCCTGGGACCAAGTGTTCGCTGCCTTCTGGCAGCGGTACCCGAATCCCTATAGGTACGTGGCCCTGGGAAGAGCAACCCTCCTACCTCGCTCTTTGGAGATCGGAGTCTGGGGGCCGGGAAAGACTCGACTTCGAGTCGGGGGATCTCCAGATCCTGGCCATGTTAAGGGCAGAAGAACCCTGTCGAGTAAGCGGCCAGACTAGGCCTACAAGGTACTGGAAGGAAGCTGGGCCTGAAGCCCTTACTTGAAGTCCTAGTCTTGAGGTTCTCTCATCTCAGTGTGGTGAGACAGGAAGAGGAGGCAGCACAGGAACTGGGGAGGGATCTTGGGGTTGGAAGTCTGGGCGCTCGCCTGCTTCTCTGCCCTTGACTGCTCTCCAGTGGTGCAATAAATCAGGAGGTCCATCCCTGCTGGAATGCCCAGGATTCCAGGTCAGCGAGGGGGCAGGATTTGGAATTTGCCCTGGGAGAGGCTCAAGGGCTCCAGTTCAGGTCTGAGCCACAACCACAGCTTACTCTGAAAGTTTGGGAAAAGGCCTGGCCATTCTGAGCGTGGAGGCTCCAGATGGGAACCTCAGCAGGCAGTCTCCCAGGGTCAGGCTCCTGAGGGTCACCTTCACCCTGACACCTGCAGCAAACATGTCTTGACGGAAGACATAGTGCACCGAGAGGTGACCTCTGACCAGAAGCTCCTGTCCCGCCGACTCCTGACCAAGACGAACAGGATGCCCCGCTGGGCTGAGCGACTGTTTCCTGCCAATGTTGCTCACTCAGTGTACATCCTGGAGGATTCTATTGTGGACCCACAAAACCAGACCATGACCACCTTCACCTGGAACATCAACCACGCCCGGCTGATGGTGAGACCCCTCTTGCTTCCCCCGGAAACTAGAGCGCTTTGGAACCATGTGGCTAGGGAACCATGAGAGAGCTTCTGTGAGGGGCTAGGAGCTTCAGATCAAGCAGATCTGAAGAGTGATAGCTCTAGAGTACAAACTCGGATGGTCTTTCCAGCCGGTTACCTTCTCTAAGCCTGTCTTCTAACTCGTTCATACAGTGAAGGAGGAATACCTGTGTTCCACTTGGAAGTGCTAAATGCAGGGCACTCACAATGTGCCTGGCACGAGTACGGGTTTGGCCACAGGCATGATGCTGAGGGACAGAGACTGGTTTTCAAACATCAAGCCTCCGGGGTACCTTGGATGTACCTCGGATGTACCTCAGAGGGAGAGGACTGGGCCTGCCCGCTTCTTTGACTATCTAATGTAATGGATTTCTGCCTGAGATTTTAGGGCAAGGAGAGGGAAGTTCCACATACCTTTGATTTCTTGCTTAAAAAAAAAAAAAAGACTTGAAAATCCATGATTTATTAGTAGTTTAAGGAACAATTCATCTATGAGTACCTTGAAAGCTTTCAGGACACTTATTCTCTCAGTTAATTGTCACAATAACACAGAGAAGTGGGCCTTACTCTATTGTGCAAAGAAAAAAGTGAAGTTCAGGGAGGGGAAGTGTGCTGCAAAGTCACAGAATGAGTCACCTTAATGCTTTGCCCCAGAGTCATCTGAAGGCCCTGTCTCTATGTTTTGTAAATTACTAAGATAAGACCTCTGAGACCTCCCTTTCAATTCAGCTGTGACAGATGTCTTTTTAAGTGTTTCTCTTGGACATGCAGGTCCACTTTCTCCTCTCTGATAAGGACAGCTGTGGTAATGGCCAGATTTCCTTTTCTGTTTTTGGATTGCTGGCAGCTTAAGGGCCAAAGAGGGTGGTCATAGTGTTAGTTGCTCAGGGAAGCCTGGTGTACTGCAGTCCATGGGGTCACAAAGAGTCGGACACGACTGAACTCAATAACTGTGTCTCTTTGCAGCGTGATAGACTGTAGCCCACCATGCTCCTCTGGCCCTGAAATTCTCCAGGCAAGAATACTGGAGTGGGTTGCCATTTTCTTCTCCAGAGGATCTTCCCGACCCAGGGATCAAACCCAGGTCTCCTGCACTGCAGGCAGATCCTTTACCAGCTGAGCCATGAGGGAAACCCAAGATGGTTGGCGGGCAGGCTGAAAATACCAGACATTTCAAGAGTTTATGTGCCTAGTGTGAAGGGTCAGAGGAAAGGTTTTGAGAGCAAAATGACTTTTTTTTTCATCTTCCTACTCTCTTCCTGAAGTGCCATTTGAGACTGCAGTAAGGTGAGGGAAAGAATGTTTTCCCTCATGAAAAGAGTCAGGGGATAAAATTGATGTGTAACTTAGCCAAGTGAAGGACTCCCACGCGATTGTGGTTGACTTGCCTGCCTGCACAGGTGGTGGAGGAACGATGTGTTTACCGTGTGAACTCTGATAACAGCAGCTGGACCGGAAATCCGCCGGGAAGCCTGGGTCTCCTCTAGCTTATTTGGCGTCTCCAGAGCTGTCCAGGTGAGCAGCGTTGGGGTGCTGGGGCCAAAGCCATTTATCATCGAGTCTGGGCTGGGGTTCCGTGGGCAGCTCTGAATCCTTCCCTTTGTCATTTTTGCCAGGAATTTGGTCTTGCGCGGTTCAAAAGCAACGTGACCAAGACTATGAAGGGTTTTGAATACATCTTGGCCAAGCTGCAAGGTGAGGGCTCAGGTCACAGACAGAGGCTGTCAAGTCCTAACTGCCATGAGTGGGCCAGAGCCTACTCTGAGCCCACCCTCAACTCATCTGTACTGAGTATTTCCTTCAGAGCCTGGCCCCCAGGAGATAAATGCCCTGAGAAGTAATTTAGGTCGGTTTTCTTGGCATTCTCTAAAACCAGCCCCCCACCCTTTGCTCCAGGTGAGGCCCCTCCCAAAACCCTTGTTGAAACAGCCAAGGAAGCCAAGGAGAAGGCCAAGGAGACGGCACTGGCAGCTACAGAGAAGGCCAAGGACCTTGCCAGCAAGGCGGCCACCAAGAAGCAGCAGCAGCAGCAGCAGTTCGTGTAGCCAGCCCAGCCCTGAAGCAGCAGCCTAGCAGACTACCAGCTCCAGTCCCTGTGCCCCCTCCTCCTGTACTTTATTATTAAAAGCCAGCTTCTAGCCCTCCCGACTGTCTGGGTGGTGGGCTGAGGGTAGGTGCTCTGTTTGGCATCTCCAGCACAGCCAGCCAGTTACCCATGTCTGAGCCGGGCCTCCTTACTCCTGCATCGGGTGGCTGAGGACAGAGGCACAGTGACTTGCCCAGGGTCACTGCATCCAGGTTAAGTGGTCGTAAATGCTAGACTGTAAGCTCCATGAGGGCAGAGACTGTTGTTTCATCCTCTGATGTGTCCCAAGTATCTGAAACAAAATGTTGCGTGTAACAGGCACTCAATAAATACTTGATGAATTCAATCGGACACAGCTCTGGAGTCAGAAAGCTTGAATGTTGACCCCACTTGTTTTCCGGCTTTGGCCCTCAGGCTGGTCACATCATTCGGCCTTGGTCCCACTCTTGAAGTGTGGACAGATGGCCTCCAAATTGTGGGGAGTAAAGGGGTACTGCCCGGTGCGGTCAGTAGGGTTTGTGGTAGCTGTGAGTCTCATTTCTTCTTTTCAAGTTTGTGGCTGGAAGTTCCCACATTTTCATCAGGCAAGACCATGCACAGGAAGTTAAGAAAGAGGCTTTTAATGAAAATACAGTATGCATGGGGCAAAGGCCAGGGGCCCTTGTTTAGGAAGGAACATGAGGGCCCAGGAGGCTTCCTGCTGCCATGGACAGCTGGGCCAAGTGCTATAAAAAATGCCTGGGAGGGGTGGCCTGGGCCCAAGCTGCCTGCCCTGCAGGGCTTGGGGGGCCCAGCACCCCTCTCCCAGGTGGGACTGCCAGCCGCCAGCAGCAGGGTACGAGGAGCACCTGTTCCCACATAGAGTCCTTTGAGTCCATTCCAACAGTGACTCCAAGCAGCCCTGGAGGCTCGGTGAGGGCTCTGGCCTGACGGTGCAAAGAGTGGGCTGAGGGCAGAGGCCGCTCTGGTTGGTGAGGGTCATAACCAGGCACCGCTGCTGTGTGAGTAGCTGTGCTCCTGGCCTGCGCTGAAGCCCCGAAGCAGCTCAGCCTCACCTCCGAACACCAGGCTCTCCACGTCCACCTCCAGCTCCTCTGCACAGGGAGAGGGCCAGTCAGGAGGCCTGGCCCACTCATCCCACCCTACCCCTCCACTCCAGGGCACTTACCTTGGTCTGAGTCGGAGCGCTCGGAGGAGAGGCCCGAGGGTCCAGGCTGTCCGCCCGCAGGCGCTCCCGCTCACCCACCGTGCATAGCCCCCGGAGTTGCTCCAGCTGCTGCCGCAGACTCTGCTGCTTGCTGCGCAGCTTCTCCTTGAGCTGCCGGGCCCGCTGCTCCTGCTCCTCCAGCTTCTGCAAATCCAGGGGAGCAAGCAGCTGGGCTCAGGCACCGCTCGACGGCAGACAGTCATGTGACAGGCTCACTAGATGTGGGTGCCAAAGGTTGCTCCCACATCCTGCAGGAAGCCAGGGCCTGCTGCCCTCCTGTCTCACGTAAGTGGCCTGGGAGTTCTGTCTGGATGGTTGGGAGGGAGGGCTGCACAATCTCAAAGGCCCTCAGGGCTGTCCAGTGACGTGAAGGAGTGGAGTGTGCTGGTATCAGGCGATGGAGACGGGAGAGGGACTGAGGCACACCAGCAAGTGCATACTAAGGCTCGGAGGAGGAGGTGTCCCAGGCCAATTACTGCCACATGGGAACAAGCCCAGTGTTGCCAGATCGCCTAGGGCTTGTTTTTGTTTTGGCCACGCCAGACAGCATGTGGGATCTTCATTCTCTGATCAGAGATAGAACCTGCATCCACTATTTTTAGAAAGCTACAAATCCTACCTGTCAATGCAGAAGATGAGGATTCGATTCTTAAGCAGGGATGATCCCCTGGAGAAGGAAATGGCTACCTAGCTGGTATTCTTGCCTGGAAAATCCCATGGGCAGAGGAGCCTGGCAGGCTACAGTCCATGAGGTTGTATAGAGTCTGACACAACTGAGCAACTAAATGACAAGAGATGAAACAAAGGCTACCAGTTTGTAACTCCTCCTCAAGATCCTGCCGGGAACCCTAAGGCTTCCGTATTTATTAGCCCTCTCCTGCAGCCTCTATGCGAGCTCTGCCAGCCCTAAGATCCAGGGACTGGAGGGCCAAGGGTTCTCCCATCAGGCCCTCAGTGGGCAAAGCGTGCATTCAATCAACAAGAAGAGAATTGGGTGAGGAGGTATTTGAACTGGGTATAGATGCGTGAATAAGTGCTACCCAGGTGAAGATGGAGGAGGAAACATGCAGGCAGAGTGAAAATGGGAAGAGTATAGAGAGTTCAGCTATGGGACATGGTGCAAGATGAGACCAGAGGCAAGGCCTGTGTTGTGAAGGGCCTTGAGTTTCACAGGATGTGAAAAACTGAGTGTCCTGTCAGAAACCATAGAAGGTTTTCAGCAGGTGACAGACCTGGACAGATCTATGAGCAGCGAAGAACATTCCAGGGCTAGGTGGGGAGGACAGCCAGGTGGAGGCAAAACAGGAAGCAGGGAGCCCAGAAGGAGCAAGCCCTAGGCCCTGGCCACGGGACAGCCAGCACCCAAGGCAACACCCTCTGAGAGTCAGGCCAGGCAAACCACGTGAGGCACTGGAGCCCACTGTCCAGCCAGGGCACTATTCAGCCATGAGGCACCGTGAGGACAGTGCTAACAGTTTCCACACCATTTTATTCCCTGCGTGGCACCTCCAGCCTTCTCTGCCACGGCTGCCTGTGCCCACAATTGCGCCTGGCAGGGCCGATGCACACTTGTTGCAAAGGAATCCAAGTCAAGAAACACAGGTCTCAGTTCTGAATCTGCCTCTCAGCAGCCCGCTGTGCCTCCATTTCTTCCTCTGTCAAAAGGGCCAGGAGAGCAGGAAAAGGCCTCCATTGTTTCCAAGTCGCTTCTAAGTGCCCCCACTCCCGTGGTGATGCCTCGTCTTGAGTCGGCACATTCTACTCCCATCCACCAGGAGGCGCTGAGCTGAGCCCGGGAAGGAAAGGTCACTGGCGTCCTCTCAGCCCTTTTCCCCCTTCTGGCCTCTGGACCTGCCTCCCAAAGCAGGACAGGACCCTCAGAACAGGAGGCCTTGAGGATGCAGGAGAGGAGGAGTGAGAAACAGCCCTTTCCAGACTGAGGGGTCCTTATAGTGACCCATCACAGAATATCCCCCATACAGAGGAGGAAATGAAGTCCAGAGAGGCTACCTAACTTGCTCACAGTTGAGATTCAAGTAATAATCGTAATAACAAGTGAACATTTATTGGGAAAACTTGCTTAAAGCCTCAGAACAATCCTCTTGGGTTACTTCCTGCTTTTCCTCCTACTTAAACTTGGAAACTAAAAGCACCAAGCCCAGTGTCACACAGTTGGTCTGTTACATGAGACTTCACTCCTAGTTTCTCCCAGTCTCTCCCTATTATGCTTCTCCCAGCATCCTGGCAAGCTGGCCCTGGGCCCCAGGGTAGTGTCTTACCTGAATGTGCATCCTGGCCCCTGCGCAGAAGGCTCAGTGTGGTATAGCGGACACAGTCAGCTCCCAGGGGCATCTGCTGCTTCAGCTGCTCCAGGCATCGCTTCAGCTGGGCCCTCCTGCAGAGGAAGGGGTCTAGAGGGCAGTGCCAGCCCAAGCTCGCTGGCCAGATGAGGGATGGCAGGGGAGGGAGGCCCGAGGGAGGCTGTTCCTGGGGACTGGTGCTCTCAGGGCAGGGTTGGGACTCACCTGCGCTTCTCCAGCTCGTTGTGCACAGACCTGCCAATGCCAGAGAGGATGGGGTGAGGGGGTGTCAGTTAGTGTCCACACCCTCAGTCCCAGAGTCCCCCAGGGGCTCAAAACTCACTACAGATGTGTGCCCCAAACTAGCCCACTGTGGGGACCTTGTGCTGGCCTCAGACAGCTGAGTCCCAGGCAGAGGCAGAGACAGTAAGGAGGTCAAGTGCTGTGGGAGGTCTGCCCAGGTGATGTGGGGTCCAAACAGAGTCCCCTAGCCACAATCAGGAAGGGCTTCCTGAACACAAGTGACATTTGAGCTAAGCCCAGCCACACAAGTCACCCAAAATGAGTAGTGGGGGAGAGGTATTCAAATTGAGGGGGAACACGTGTGCAAAGGGTTGAGAGGAGAGAAAAGGAGAATGCCTGTGAAGGAAAGCAAGTGGTTTGTTTTAGGAGTGTGAGTGGAAGCAGGACCCAGAACTATTATTCACAGTTCCAAACACATCAGAGGTGCCTGAGAAATAGTCCTTGAACGAAATGTGTGTTCGGAGGAAGGGGAAACGGCAGGAGTCCGTATGCCTCCAGAGCAAGGTACCTGGCCCAGAAGATGCAAGCAACAAGGAGGAAGTGGGCAGTGGAGAGACCCGATGAAGGACGGTGCCCATCCCCCTACTCCCCGCTGCCCCAGGCCCTCCTCACCGCCCACTGTCCAGCGCGCCAGGAGCTTGGGGAGACCGCTTCCTCCTCCTGTGGACTGGACCTGGACTCCGGTGAGGGCACAGGGACGCATAGCCATGCTCGGCCTCTGCCAGAGAGAGTCCCCACCAGCGTCAGGCTAGTCCCAGCGGGCGCCCCATGCACGGCACCGTCAGAAAGGGATTTTTGGGCTACAGGGCCAGTTCCCTAACCCCTCCAGCCCACTGTCCGCGGACCCTTCTTAAATTGAGCGCGGCGGTGCCGCAAGACTACTACGCTAAAGCCATGCATTCTTCGAGTCGGGAGTCAAGCCCAGCCCAGGCCAGTGTCAGCGAGGTCGCCGCCTGGAGTCCGACCAAAGGTTCTTCCTCACCTCTCTCGCGGCGCTCCAGGAACTCTGCCGCCTGCAGCAAGACTTGGATGTTGCTAGCCACCGGTTCCATGTCGGCGACAGCCGGAGGCGGGCGGGCCTGTGGTGCAGACCCGAGCAGCGGCGACACCACTTTTGTTACAATGTAACTGACACGGGGCAACAAACACAGGCGCCCGGCCCGCCCCCAAGACGCCCCGCCCCGGGACAGCCTAGCTCTTGGCCCCGCCCTTCTGGAACGCGCCCGCGAACCGCAGCCCACCCTCCGCCCACCTGCCCGCCCCTAGGACTCCCGTAGGGCTTCCACCGACGCCGGCTCCAGGCCTGGCCCTCGGGCGAACGCCCGGGCTGGAGTTGGGGTGCCGCATCTTGCCGCTTCGCTCAGCGACCCCGCGCCGATCACTTGGCGTTTCTGGGCTTCAGTCTCCAGCCAAGTACTGGTGACTAGAAGCCCGCACGCTGAATAGTGCTCTGGGGGCGGGTGGTCCACCGGAGGCCCCGGGCTCGGCCGCTGCACGTGGGCGCCGCGGAGGCGGGGCCGGCGGACGCCCTCGCCCATTTGCTCTCCGTCGCTTGTGGCTCGCTGACGTCACCTTGTGGACGGAGCAGTAAGGCCTTGGAGGCACTATTGGCTGCGCGAGGCTCCGCCCTCTCTCGCCGCTGGTCAACTTGTTCGGGCGGGAAAAGGAGCAGGTTTCAAATTTGAAAACCCCAGCGATGGGGGCGGGGTTAAGTGGGTAATGGGGCCGCAGTGCGCAAGCGCTGGGGGGGCGGGGCGCGGATCTGGCTCCGTAGCTGCTGCTGCTGCTGCTGCGTCGCTTCAGTCGTGCGACCCCATAGACGGCAGCCCATCAGGCTCCTCAGTTTCTGGGATTCTCCAGGCAAGAGTCCTGGGAGTGGGTTGCCATTTCCTTCTCCAATGCATGAAGGAAAGTGAAAGGAAGTCACTCAGTCGTGTCCGACTCTTAGCGACCCCACGGACTGCAGCCTACCAGGCTCCTCCGTCCATGGGATTTTCCAGGCAAGAGTCCTGGAGTGGGGTGCCAGTTTCTTCTCCGGGCTCCGGAGCTAGGGGGTTAGTATCCTGCAGGCTTGCCCTCTGCCCCTGTAGCTCCTCGCTGATCTTCAGCTTCCTACTATGGCGAATGGGAATAGTTTCCCGGCTTCTCATCTGCAGGGAAACTGTTGTTGCTACGAAAACGTCAGAAGGATATCGATTTACAGCTGGCTAGAGTCCTGGGTTCTGGAGCCATCAGAGCTGAAGTCTCTCACTGCTACTTCTCAGCTGTGTGGCTCGGGAAGTGCCCTCCTTCTTGTAAGTTCGGGAAGGGGAAGCCCTGCGAAACCGTTGTCGTTGAAGACCTGGGCATTGAAGGATCAGAGAGGTGCGCATTTTGTAGGAGCCGCTGATTTTGTAACCTGACACAGGCTTCTTCCTCCCACAGAGCCCATGGCTGCCTTGCTGCTAAGTCACTTCAGTCGTGTCGGACTCTGTGTGACCCCATAGACGGCAGCCCACCAGGCTCCCGTCCCCGGGATTCCCCAGGCAAGAACACTGGAGTGGGTTGCCATTTCCTTCTCCAATGCATGAAAGTGGAAAGTGAAAAGTGAAAGTGAAGTCGCTCAGTCGTGTCCGACCCTCAGCGACCCGATGGACTTCAGCCTTCCAGGCTCCTCCGTCCATGGGATTTTCCAGGCAAGAGTACTGGAGTGGGGTGCCATTGCCTTCTCCGTGTAAGCATGTTACTATGACTTTTAACATCAAACAGTAACTGTTGGCATATATAAGGGATTCCCTTCTGTTGTACTTCAAATAGGCACCCAATGCTTGTTATTATTTCGTTCTTATAGGACCTTTATCTCTCATTGCTAAAAGATCTTTCAATAGGATCTAGGTGGGGGCAGAATTTTTTTTTTTAAGTTTCATCTTAAAATGTAAGAGAACCAAATACAACCAGAGAGAAGGAGAGAGCGGATTGGACACACCCCTCTCATTTGGCCCACCACACATCCTCACAGGTCGATATCCCAAACATCTGTAGGGGTGCTGGCTTGGTCCAGCTCATCCTCCAACTTGGATCCGTCACCCTGGTCCTGACGGTACTGCTGCAGGTTATTCAGCTGCAGCACCTCTATCTGCTCCTGGCAGGCTTTGGTTGCCTTACCCAGAGTCAATGAGCCCTTCTTTAACTTGACTGCCTAGCTTCCCGAAGGAGATGATGCAGTGACTTCTAGGGGCGGCTTCACCCCTGCGGAGACAGTGACAGTCTAAGGGTGGAGGCCTGAAGATGAAAGCAGCTGTTAAAGAGTTGAGCATTACTGTTAGGATGGAGCTGAATCTATGGCCCGGAAATGGAGAGGAGGGAGAAGCAGGAACTAGATTCTTTATAGACAGCCCTGGGTAAACACATGGCACACAGCGGTCACTCCTCTCAGTTCTTTGGACAAAACCTTTGAGTTTCTCTAGGAGTCGCTTCCAGAGGAATCACTGACATGCTCAGCCAAGAACTGTTGCCTGGGACTGTCCACCCTTTCACCTACCGTTTCACTCATGAAATATTTGCTGAGAACTTGCAGGACCCCTAGGCAATGTGCTGGGAACATTGCCTAGGGGTCCTGGAGAACCTGGAGAACAGGGTTGGGAACCAACAATCCTTCCCAGGGAGCAGGGCAAGCGGGGGAGGATGGGGCTCCTGCCCCAAACCTTTGGATGCCCTGTTGAGAACAGGGTTCCTGGAGAACACAAGGTTGGGCAGAACCAGACAGGGTCCTTCCCTCTGCCAAGCTCTTGCATGAGGGGGAGGGAGACTGACATAGTAATCACACAGTAAAGATACAATGTGGCAGGTCCACATAGGAAAAGACGCAATGTAAGCACACTTCCTAAAGGAGCATTTGGCCTAATCAGAAAGGTCAAAGGTTTTTCTGGGGCAGGGATGAGGAAGTGTTATCTATGTATAGGAGGAATGTATGAGAATTCCAGACACACTAACAGCAGGTGCAGAGGCCCTGGGACTGAAAGGATGTATGCAGATGGGAAGAAGGTCAATGTGGCCAGCGTAGAGACATTAAAGATAATGGTGCAGGTTGACACTGGAGAGGCTTGCAGGGCCCAGAAGAGACTGAAGGGTTCCCCAAACCCCCACCGCCAATTAATTTTGTCCGCAGAAAAGAGTCACAAGACTTGTGAGTGAATTCCCCATTTTATTTCACTAATTCACTAAAGTCAGCACCCACACAGTGTAGGCACAAACCAACTAGTAAGATATCTGGGACCCAGGTGGCCCAGCCTTGGGCGGGGAGAGCTGTGAAGGATAAGAGCTCCCAGCAGCAGGAGGGAGCTCTTAAAGAGTTGTACTGTGTGCTCAGTTGTGTCCAACGCTGGGACCCCATGGACTGTAGCCCACCAAGCTCCTCTGTCCATGGGGATTCTCCAAGCAAGAATACTGGAGTGGGTTGCCATGCCCTCCTCCAGGGGATATTCCCACTCAGGGATTGAACCCAGGTCTCCCACATTGCAGGCAGGTTCTTTACCATCTGAGCCACTAGGGAAGCCCAAGAATATTGGCATGGGTAGCCTGTTCTGTCTCCAGAGGATCTTCCTGATCCAGGAATCGAACCAGGGTCTCCTGCATTGCAGGCAGATTCTTTACCAGCTGAGCTACCAGGGAAGCTCAGAGTTAGGGCTGCTCCAACTGGAGGTTGTGGAAGTGAGGCAGAAGCTGCAAAGCGGACTTGAGTAACCATGTCAAGGAGTTTGGACTTCATCCTAGAAGGGTAGGCTTTGGGCTAGGGAACAACATGGCCCTCAGGCCTCCCAGGGCGACTAACTAGAGGAACAGGAAACAATCCTTCCCAGGGAGCAGGGCAAGCGAGGGAGGATGGGGCTCCTGCCCCAAACCTTTGGATGCCCTTCTGGGGCCTTCTGAGGCAATGCTAGTACTAGTCCCATCTGGGCACAGGGCTGGGCAGAGGCCTCCAGTGCTCCTGCCCTTTCAGCAGTGACTGGTCTTACAGCCTCTTCCCCAGACCCCCAGGTCCTGCCGAGTTCAGCTACACAGTGAAGCCGAATGGCCTCCCCACCCCTCAGCCCTCACTGCCCACATTTCAGTGCAGGTTCTGTCTGAAACCAGTGCCCTCTGGGCTCCAAGGGGCAGAGCCTGCATCTGTGCCCTGAGTGAATGGGAGGGGAGAAGAGGACCCCCACCCTGCTGCCTTGCCCCAGTTAGGACATCTGGAAGAGGGCAGCTTTCAGGGCCTCAGCCCCGGGCTTATGCTCTCTCACGCTATGGACAGGATGCCCGAGGAGACAGCTCCTGCCGTTCCCCCAGGACCCTTTCACCTCCTTCCCTGCAGGTGAGAGTAATGGGGGGGGAGGGTTGGGAGAGTACTGGAGCTGAGGCCTGGCTCAGACCCGGAACCCCGCCCAGCCTCTTCTCTATGCTCCCTGTCCCAGCCTCTCCCAGTTCACGCACCCTCCCTTCTTCCCAGAAAGTAGCATTCCATGGTCACTGAGCTAACCAGGCCGTGTCCCTGCTGAAAGTCCCGCCAAGACTCCCTCAGCCCTGAGGACAAAGTTCAAGCTGGCTGTGCCTTCCTTCTGCACTGTCAGGCCACATGCACTGCCCTTGCCCCACTTCCCTAACCCTGCTAGTTTGGCTTACATGTCACTTCCTCCAGGAAGTCCTCAGGCCCTCCATTCTTCTGCAAACAGCAGAGCATCCTTCTGAAAACAGCAGTGGCTCTGTGTCCCTCAGGGTCAGCCTTCTCTACCTGCCTATGAGCACAGCAATAGAGGAAGCCTGTGCTAAGAAAGGGTTTGGCCAAGCTGTCGTGGGGGCGGGGTGGGGACAGCAGACTGTAGTGGGCCTGGGTCTCTATGTACACAGGAGGCCAGTGGCATAGCGGTCAACAGGCCCCCAACTTGGAGGCCACAGCTGGAATGCCACTCCAGGCATGTTGTCAGGAGCTGCACAACACAGTGACTGACAGGAAGGCGAACTGCTCCCTCTGCAAGTGCAGGGGAATAGGCCATGAGGCCAGCCTGCTAGACTCCATCTCAGGAGTGGCTGACAGTCCTGCTTATCCTGGTGGGGTCGCCGGGAAAAGGCCTCTATAAGACGTAGTATGTCCACATTTTTATTCCTGATATAGGTAGATTCCCCACCACCACCCTTGATAAGTTTTACTGGGAGTCTATCAATTTTGTTAATTTTTTTAAACAATCACCTTTGGATTTCTTTTGCTCCTTTGTTATCTGGGTTTCTTAACATGGAAATGTACATAATTCACTTTATTCCTTTCTTCTCTTCTGCACCTTGCTTTCACTCCATCCCACAAACTTTAAGGTGTTGTTTTTTCATTCACATAGAGATATTTTTAGAATTTTTCTTTGACCTGAGGCCTGCGGGTAACCTGAAGTGTTTTCCATAATGTCCAATACTTGGGAATTTTCTAGATGTCTTTTTATTATTGGCTTGTAATTTAATTCTATGGTGGTAAAATATACTCTTATGATTTTGATCATTTGATTAATCAAATTTATCAAAGCCTATATGTTCCAGTATATGATCTATCTTGATGAATGTTTTATATGCATGTAAAAATAACATACATCCTCCAGTTGTTACCTGTAGTGTTCTAAAAGCATCAGATTAAGTTGGTTGACTGTGTTGTATATAAAAAAAAATTTATATACTTACTGATCTTTTTTTGTCTATTAGGTCTATCAATTAGTAGAAGATAAGTGTGAAAATCTCCAAGTTTAATTGTGAGATTGTCTGTCACATTCTGCTTTATGTGTTGTGAAACTCTAGGTGCATATACCTTCATGATTGCTTTGCCTTCTTGTTGACTTCATTATTTTTGCATTCTGAAATATCCCTCTTTATCTTTGACAATCTTTTCTTTAATACTGCTTTGATATTAATATAGTCACACTGTTCCTTTTGATTAGTGCTCTCATAGTGTGTTTTTTCCCATCTTTTTTACTTTTTACCTAACAGTGTCTTAGTATTTAACATGTTTATCCTACAAATAGCATATGACGGGAGTTTTCCCCTGTGGCCTGATAATCTCTGCCTTTGAATTGTGTTGAATACAATTATTTTGACATAGTTGATTTTAAGGTCTATCATCTTGATTTTTATTTTACATTTGTCCCATCTGTCCTTTTCCTCTTTTCCCTCCTTTTCTGACTTGTTTTGGATTGTTTGAGTCTTTGTCAGCCTTGCATTGTATATTATATATTAATATCTACAACTGGCTTATCATTTCCTCTTTCAAGTGGTCTTTTAAGTATTCACTTTAAGAACTGTAATAACAAATGTCTTTAAATTAGCACAGTCTACTCTGAATTAATATAATACAATTTAAAGTATAAGGTAAGAAACACACCATTATGCTTCATCTACTGTCTACCATCCTTTTTACTACTGTTATTATATATATGTATTAAAATTCCTAGAATACATTGCTACAATCTTGCTTAAAACAGTCAATTGACTTTTTAAAAATTAAGAACAAATACTCTTTTATATTTCACCACACTTTTACCATTTCCAGCATTCGTCATTCTGTCCTGTAGAGCTGGGTTTTATTGGTACCATCTTCCTTCAGCCAAAGGAGCTGCCTTTGGCCTTCCTTGCAGTGTGGGTCTTTTAACAACACATTCTACCAGCTTTTCTTCATTGAAAATGTATTTATTTCATCTTCATTTCTGTAGCATATTTACACTACATATAAGATTCTAGGTTGACTGCCTTTCAGCACTTTAATTATGTTACTGGTTTACCTTCTGACTAGTATTTCTTTGCCATGTCAGCTGGAATTCTTATCACTTCCCACTGTATGTAATGTATTTATTTCCTCTATTTTTTTTCTTTTTTTCAGTTATTGGTTCTCGTAGCTCAGACGGTAAAGAATGCACCTGCAGTGTCAGAGACCTGGGTTTGGAAAATCCTCTGGAGAAGGGAATGGCTACTCACTCTAGTATTCTTGCCTGGAGAATCTCATGGACAGAGGAGCCTGGCAGGCTACAGTCCATGGGGTCACAAAGAATTCATCACGACTGAACAGCTTTCGCTCTCATCCCTTTCATTGGCTATGATACCTGTGGATGTGGTTTTCTTTGATTTTGCCTTGCTTGGTGTGTATTAAGCATCTGGAATGTTTTTCAATTTTTAGTTCTTCAAATATTTTTATCCACCTTTCTCTCCCCTCTGTTAATATGATCTCAATTTCATGTATGTTTCCCTGTTTCATAATATATCAAGGGGAACTGGTGCTGTTAATTTTAATTTTTTAATTGAAGGCTAATTCTTTACAGTACAGCGTTGTTAATGTGTGTGTGTGTGTTACTCTCTCTGCTTCATTTTGGATAAGTTCTATTTACTTGGCTTCAAGTTTGCTTATTCTTTCTTCTGTAACATCTAATTTGGCATTTAGCCCATCCATTGTAGTTTTTACTTCAGCTATTGTATTTTTCAGATCTAGAATTTCCACTTAGTCCTTTTTAAAAGTGTTCTACCCATATCCCAGAATATCTCTTTACCCATGTGTTATGGGCTTCCCAGAACACAGTATTGTAACTGAGTGGCCTACAACAATAGAAATTTGTTCTCTGACAGTTCTGGAGAAGTCCAAACTCCAGGCGTCAGCAGGGCTGATTCCCTCCTGAGGGTCCCAGACTGACCTCATTTTATAACTATATCTGTAAGGATCCTATTTCCAAATTAGGTCACATTCGAAGTTCTGGTGAACATGAATTTTTGAGGGACACCATTCAACCTATTATTACCCCTTCTCTATCACAGTTATTCTTTTGCTATTAATTAGTTTATATATTTATAATAGTTGTTGCATGTCCTTGCCTGCTGATTCCAATAACTTAGGGTTTTATTTTTGGGAGGGGGCTTCCATTGACTATATTTTCTCTTTATTATAAAGCATATTTTCTTGTTTCTTCTCATGCCTTATAATTTTTCACTGATTCTAGAATATAAAACTGAGAGAAAATATAATGGAGCATAACCATATCAAAGTATATATTGTTTTTTTTTCAGTTTGCTTATTTTTTGGCCATGCTCGGTCTTCCCCATTGCGCACAGCCTTTCTCTCGTCGCTGAGCGAGGCCACTGTCGCGGTGTGCAGGCTTCTCGCTGCAGTGGCTTCTCTCGTGGAGCACAGGCTTCAGTGCAGCTCCAGGCTCTAGAGCACAGACTCAGTAACTGGGCCACAGGGTCTTAGTTGCACCATGGCATGTGGAATCCTCCCTGAGCAGGGACTGAACCCATGTCCCCTGCCCTGGCAGATGGATTCCCATCCACTGTGCCACCAGGGAAGTCCTATATTATTTTGTTTTGTTTACTTTCTTAAGAGTGCAAGTCCTTAACTGTTTGGCAGTTAGAGGGAGAGGCTTATCATACAGATTCCTACTAAGCTTTGTGAGAAGATTAACAGGTTAGAGATGAGAAGGATCACACTCACATGAGACCACCATCATTTCAGACCCTAACTGCAAATTCAGGGGTTTCACCAAAGCACTGTTGGGAGTGGCAATTTTCAAGGACTCACAGAACCTGCTCAAAGCTATTATACTCCCTGTATACACTGTATTATACAGTTTCTTACAGAGAAGGGATACAGATTAAGATAAAGTGAAGAAGTTCATGAGTCTACAGAAGTGAAAAATGTGGGGCCTCTGCTCCTTCTCTCTGTGTAGCCAGGACATACACAGTATACTGTGCACTAGAGAGGTTGTTCTGAGTTACTTAGGTAAGACATTGATACGTTGATCTCCGTCTGCAGATCAACCAACACCTTGTGACCCTAAATCACCTGTGTGGTTTTTCTGGTGTGAGTAGTCCTCACCCTGAGGTGTGGTCAGCACCCACCCTAAATCAGGTCTTTTTCTCTGGCTAGCCCAACACTCCTTGGAAGAAAAGCTATGACCAACCCACACAGCATATTAAAAGCAGAGACATTACTTTGCCAACAAAGGTCCATCTAGTCAAAGCTATGGTTTTCCAGCAGTCATGTATGGAGTGAGAGTTGGATACAAAGAAAGCTGAGTGCTGAAGAACTGATGCTTTTGAACTGTGATGTTGAAGAAGACTCTTGAGAGCCCCTTGGACTACAAGGATATCCAACCAGTCAACTCTAAAGGAAATCAATCCTGCATATTCACTGGAAGGACTCATGCTGAAGCTGAAACTCCAATAATTTGGCCACCTGATGTGAAGAACTGACTCATTTGAAAAGACTCTGATGTTGGGAAAGATTAAAGGCAGGAGGAGAAGGGGATGACAGAGGATGAGATGGTTGGATGGCATCACCAACTCTATGGCCATGAGTTTGAGCAAGCTCTGGGAGTTGGTGATGTACAGGGAAGCAGAGTCAGACATGACTGAGTGACTGAACTGAACTGAGCCCATCATTCCCAGAAAATAAAGCATAATTTAGGGAAAACAAAGGTATCTCCCAGGACCTGAGGGCAAAATCCAGACCTCTTTTGGGACAGTTAAATTCTTTAAGACATAGGACAACCTTTGCCTGTGGCCAAGGCTCTCACAGCAAAATGATCATATTGCCGAACAGATGCAGAACCAGTGTTGAGGTTCTTGTTGTTGTTCAGTCACTAAGTCATGTCCAGTGATTTGCGACCCCATGGACTGCAGCATGCCAGGCTTCCCTGTCCTCCACTGTCCCCCAGAGTCTGCTCAAATTTGTGTTCACTGAGTTGGTGATGCTATCTAACCATCTCGTCCTCTGGCGCCCTCTTTTCCTTTTGCCCTCAATCTTGCCCAGCATCAGGGTCTTTTCCGTTAAGTCTGTTCTTTGCATCAGGTGGCCAAAGTATTGAGCTTCACTTTCAGCATCAGTCCTTCCAACGAATATTCAGGGTTGATTTCCCTGATGATTGACTGGGATTCTTAAGAGTTTTCCCCAGCATCACAGTTCGAAAGCATCAGTTCTTCAGCACTCAGCCTTCTTTATAGTTCAACTCTCACATCCATACATGACTACTGGAAAAACCAGAGCTTTGACTAGACAGACCTTTGTTGGCAAAGTGATGTCTGTGCTTCTTAATATGCCATCTAGGTTTATCATAGCTTTCCTTCCAAGGAAGCAAGCACGGTTTAATTTCACAGCTGCAGTCACCATCTGCAGTGATTCTGGAGCCCAGCAAAATAAAATCTGTCACTGCTTCCGTTTTCCCCCTTCTATTTGCCATGAAGCAATGGAATCCGATGCCATGATCTTAGTTTTCTGAATGTTGAGTTTTAAAAGTTTCTTCACCCACTTCTTTCACCCTCATTAAGAGGTTCTTTAGTTCCTCTTCAGTTTCTGCCATTAGAGTGGTATTCATCTGCATATCTGAGGTTGTTGATATTTCTCCCAGCAATCTTGATTCCAGCTTGTGATTCATCTAGCCTGGCATTTTGCATGATGTACTCTGCATAGCAGGGTGACAATATACAGCCTTGTTGTACTCCTTTCCCAATTCTGAACCAGTTAGCTGTTCCATGTCCGGTTCTAACTGCTGCTTCTTGACCTGATTACAGGGTCAAGTGTCCCTGTCAGAGTAGGGATAAACAAACAACTCATCTGTCCTACAAGCATTTTCATATTTTTGTACTAATTCAATTGTCATTGTCCCCTTTGTATCTTATGATAAAGTTGTACAGAACTATTAACCTTAGAAATTAGCTAATAATTAGGTAAATCCAGTTCTTCCTGAGACCAGTCATTTTCCACTTATTTGACTTCTCAAGGGGCTTTAACTGAATTTCCCCAATACATGTGACTACGAATATAAGTATTATAACAAGTCCAGTGTTATACACTATCGCAGTGTGGCAGCAGACATATCCTGGAAAACCTCACCTACATGACCAAAGTCCCACTCAGCCAGTAAGAATTAGTGCAGTGATGGAAATGTCTCCCAGAGTGATGGAAGTCATTCAGGTTTGCGACTTCCTTTCAATTGTTTCAGGCTGTAAAAGCAGGAGTGGTCTCAGCAACATGTCATCATCCTTTCAGGCATCTGGTATAACTGAGCTAAGAGGCAATAACATCTTACTCTGAGCCTCTCTCAAGGAACCAATGTAAACTGCATAAATCACTAAACTTTATGTTCAGCTACCATTCTGCACGGGCTTTCCTGGTGTCTCAGATGGTAAAACCTGCCTGCAATGCAGGAGGTCCAGGTTCAATCCCTGGGTCAGGAAGATCTCCTGGAGAAGGGAATATTTCCCAACTCCAGTATTCTTGCCTGGAGAATTCTATGGCCAGAGGATGGGGTCACAAAGAATCAGACACTGCTGAGAGACCAAAACACACACACACACACCATTCCCCTTCCTCCTCTCCATTCAAACCCTAATGTTCCCACTTGGGGAGAGGGTTGTTAGCGGTGGCCTGCCAGCAGCAATGCAAATCTCGTCCAGCCCCTACCCTCCCCCAAGGCGACTCTCATGCCTGTGGATAGGGCTGAAAGGGTGCAGAACTGGTGGGCTATCCCAACCACTAAGCAATATAGTGGTATTCACCCTCACACCCAATTTTGTCAAGTTGGGTGAAGGCACAACCCACCCCATCAGACCCTTAAGAATCTGACAACAATTTAAAGGCACAGTTACAGTTTCTTAGGGGTCATCCCTGCATTCAGCACCTGCAGTTGCAGCCCTGGTCCTGGACCACTGCGTCAGGCAGGACAAAAGAGGTGAAAGTGATGCGAGGAAAAAGAAAAATAACCATACCACCATCTTTCCCACCTCCTCTTCCCCAAATACCATCCCCCAAAAGCAGAGGAATCTGACTAGGGGGAACTATCCCTTGCCCCACCCACTTGTGTATAAGTGCACGCTCATAATGGTGTGTAAACTAGCCGTTTATGCCTTTATTTCCCCATGTTTTAGACCTCCAAAACAGTTCCACATTGCTAGTGATTAGTGAAATGGAAGTCAAAACTACAATGAGGTGTCACCTCACACCAGTCAGAATGGCCATCCTCAAAGTCTATAAATAATAAATGCTGGAGAAAAGGGAACCTTCTTACACTACTGATGGGAATGTAAATTGGTGCAGCCACTATGGAAAACAGTGTGGAAGTTCCTTAAAAAACTAAAAACAGAGTTGCCACATGATCCAGAAAGCCCATTTCTGCGCATATACCCACAGCACTATTTACAATAGCCAAGATAGGGAAGCAACCTAAGTGCTCATTGACAGATGAATGGATAAAGAAGATACATGATGGGACAGTACTCAGTCATAAAAAGAATGGAATAACATCATTTAACAGCAACATGGACAGACTTGGAGATTATCATACTAAGTGAAGTAAGTCAGAGAAAGACAACTAGCATATGGTATCACTTATATGTGGAATCTTTAAAAATGATATAAATGGGACTTCCCTGGTGGCTCAGAGGGTAAAGCGTCTGCCTACAATGCAGAAGACCTGGGTTTGATCCCTAGGTTGGGAAGATACCCTGGAGAAGGAAATGGCAACCCACTCCAGTACTCTTGCCTGAAAAATCCCATGGACAGAGAAGCCTGGTAGGCTACAGTCCATGGGGTTGCAAAGTCGGACACAACTGAGCAACTTCACTTCACTTCCCTGGTGGTACAGTGAGTGGGAATCTGCCTGCCAGTGCAGGGGACACAGATCCGATCCCTGGTCTAGGAGGATTCCACATGCCACTGAGCAACTAAGCCCATGCGCCACAGCTGCTGAGCCTGCGCACTCCAGGGCCCTGGGCCGCAGCCGTGGAGCCTGTGTGCTGCAACAACTGAAGCCCACTTGTCTAGAGCCTGTGCTCCACAAGAGAAGCCACCACAATGAGCCTGAGCATCACAACAGAGCAGACCCCACCTGCGGCAACTAGAGAAAGCTCACACACAGCAATGAAGACCCATAATACGTAAATACAATTATTTTTTAAAATTATACAAATGAGCCTATTTACAAAATAGAAAAAGACTCACAAACATAGAAAAAAAAATTTACAGTTATCAAAGGAGAAAAGGGGTAGTATAGGATTAAACAAGGAGTTTGGAATTAACAGATACACACCATGTTATATTGGAGAAGAAAACGGCAACCCACTCCAGTGTTCTTGCCTGGAGAATCCCATGGACAGAGGAGCCTAACAGGATACAGTCTATGGGGTCACAAGGGCTGGACATGACTGAGCGACTAAGCACACCATGTTATATAAAATAGACAAGCAACAAGGTCTTACTGTATCACACAGGGAACTGTAGTCAATATTTTATAATAACTTCTAAAGGAAAATAATCTAAAAAACAATATATATATGATATATAATTATATCAGTTCAGTTCAGTCGCTCAGTCATGTCCGACTCTTTGCGACTCCATGAATCGCAGCACGTCAGGCCTCCCTGTCCATCACCAACTCCTAGAGTTTACTCAAACTCACGTCCATCAAGTTGGTGATGCCATCCAGCCATCTCATCCTCTGTCGCCCCCTTCTCCTCCTGCCCTCAATCCCTCCCAGCATCAGAGTCTTTTCCAGTGAGTCAACTCTTCACGTGAGGTGGCCAAAATACTGGAGTTTCAGCTTTAGCATCAGTCCTTCCAATGAACACCCAGGATTGATCTCCTTTAGGATGGACTGGTTGGATCTCCTTGCAGTCCAAGGGACTTTCAAGAGTCTTCTCCAACACCACAGTTCAAAAGCATCAATTCTTTGGCACTCAGCTTTCTTCACAGTCCAACTCTCGCATCCATACATGACCACTGGAAAAACTATAGCCTTGACTAGACGGACCTTTGTTGGCAAAGTAATGTCTCTGCTTTTGAATATGATATCTAGGTTGGTCATAACCTTCCTTCCAAGGAGTAAGCGTCTTTTAATTTCATGGCTGCAATCACTATCTGCACTGATTTTGGAGCCCCCAAAATAAAGCCTGACACTGTTTCCCCATCTATTTGCCATGAAATGATGGGACCAGATGCCATGACCTAAGTTTCCTGAATACTGAGCTTTAAGCCAACTTTGTCACTCTCTTCTTTCACTTTCATCAAGAGGTTTTTAGTTTCTCTTCACTTTCTGCCATAAGGGTGGTGTCATCTGCATATCTGAGGTTATTGATATTTCTCCTGGCAGTGTTGATTTCAGCTTGTGCTTCTTCCAGCCCAGCGTTTCTCATGATGTACTCTGCATCAGTTAAATAAGCAGGGTGACAATATACAGCCTTGACATACTCCTTTTCCTATTTGGAACCAGTCTGTTGTTCCATGTCCAGTTCTAACTGTTGCTTCCTGACCTGCATACAGGTTTCTCAAGAGGCAGGTCAGGTAGTCTGGTATTCCCTTCTCTCTCAGAATTTTCCACAGTTTATTGTGATCCACACAGTCAAAGGCTTTGGCACAGTCAATAAAGCAGAAATAGATGTTTTTTCTGGAACTCTCTTGCTTTTCGATGGTTCAGCGGATGTTGACAATTTGATCTCTGGTTCCTCTGCCTTTTCTAAAACCAGCTTGAACATCTGGAAGTTCACGGTTCACATATTGCTGAAGTCTGGCTTGGAGAATTTTGAGCATTACTTTACTAATGTGTGAGATGAGTGAAATTGTACGGTAGTTTGAGCATTCTTTGGCATTGCCTTTCTTAGGGATTAGAATGAAAACTGACCTTTTCCAGTCCTGTGGCCACTGCTGAGTTTTCCAAATTTGTTGGCATACTGAATGCAGCACTTTCACAGAATCATCTTTCAGGATTTGAAATAGTTCAACTGGAATTCCATCACCTCCACTAGCTTTGTTCGTAGTGATGCTTTCTAAGGCCCACTTGACTTCACATTCCAGGATGTCTGGCTCTAGATGAGTGATCACACCATCATGATTATCTGGGTTGTGAAGATCTTTTTGTACAGTTCTTCTATGTATTCTTGCCACCTCTTCTTAGTATCTTCTGCTTCTGTTAGGTCCATACCATTTCTGTCCTTTATCGAGCCCATCTTTGCATGAAATGTTCCCTTGGTATCTCTAATTTTCTTGAAGAGAACTCTAGTCTTTCCCATTCTGTTTTCCTCTATTTCTTTGCATTGATTGCTGAGGAAGGCGTTCTTATCTCTCCTTGCTATTCTTTGGAACTCTGCATTCAGATACTTATATCTTTCCTTTTCTCCTTTGCTTTTCTCTTCTCTTCTTTTCACAGCTATTTGTAAGGCCTCCTTAGACAGCTATTTTGCTTTTTTGCATTTCATTTTCTTAGGGATGGTCTTGATCCCTGTCTCCTGTACGGTGTCACAAACCTCCGTCCATAGTTCATCAGGCACTCTGTCTATCAGATCTAGTCCCTTAAATCTATTTCTCACTTCCATTGTATAACCATAAGGGATTTGATTTAGGTCATACCTGAATGGTCTACTGGTTTTCCCTACTTTCTTCAATTTGAGTCTGAATTTGGCAATAAGATGTTCATGATCTGAGCCACTGTCAGCAGCTCCTGGTCTTGTTTTTGCTGACTGTATAAAGCTTCTCCATCTTTGGCTGCAAAGACTATAATCAATCTGATTTTGGTGTTAACCATCTGGTAATGTCCATGTGTAGAGTCTCTTGTGTTGTTGGAAGAGGGTGTTTGCTGTGACTAGTACATTCTCTTGGCAAAACTCTATTAGCCTTTGCCCTGCTTCATTCCATACTCCAAGGCCAAATTTGCCTGTTACTCCAGGTGTTTCTTGACTTCCTACTTTTGCATTCCAGTCCCCTATAATGAAAAGGACATCTTTTTTGGGTGTTAGTTCTAAAAGGTCTTGTAGGTCTTCACAGAACCATTCAACTTCAGCTTCTTCAGTGTTACTGGTTGGGGCATAGGCTTGGATTACTGTGATATTGAATAGTTATATATAATTACATATAATTGAAAGACTTTTCTGTATACCTGAAACTAACACAACATTGTAAATCAACTATACTTCAATTTAAAAGAAGTTTCAATTGTTCATTTCTCCATCAAACTTACTCTGAGGATGACATCTCTCTGTCCATCTACTTCATGGACCCAGCTGGCCACCTCAAATGAGCACCCTAGGAAACCTATTTGTTAATTCAAATCATCTTCCAAAGCTGGCAGGGGCTCTTCTGCTGGGCATCACATGTCCTATGCACCCCATATGGTCATCTTGTTAACAGGCCAGCTTTCCATTGCCCTCTGCCTGACCATATGGCCAGACCATTGGCCCCTGCCTGTGAGTCAGTAAAAACCCAAATAGAGAGTCTTTTACTATTGTTCAGTCCTTCCACCACTGCTAGGAAAAATGCAAATCAGCCCCCTGGGTTGATTTGCTTTGATTTTCTTCTATCAGAGTGGTAGCCTGCCAAATAGGAAGGTGTCCACTCACTGTGGAGCGTCTGCCCACAAACCAAACAGCTCTTTGTTGGCCGTGGAGGGCAGCTCATAGTGCACTGCCCACGTAGCCTGTGGCCATAGGACCCAGCAGCTTTTTTTTCTTTTTTTCAAATTTCAAGCCGATTAACAATGTTGTGGAAGTTTCAGGTCAATAGTGAAGGGACTCCATCCTACATATACATGGATCCAGGGTTCCCTGGTGGCTCAGTAGAGAATCCACTGCAATGCAGAAGTCACTGGAGACACAGGTTCGATCCCTGGGAAGGGAAGATCCCCTGGAGGAGGAAATGGCAACCTGCTCCAATATTCTTGCCTGAAAAATCCCACGGACAGAGGAGTCTGGCGGGCTACAGTCCATAAAGAGACAGATGTAGACATGACCGAAGTGACTTGCAACTTAGGAAACATGCGTGCGTGTGTCCGTTCTCTGCCAAAGGCCCCTCCCATCCAGGCTGGCACATGACACTGAGCAGAGTTCCATGTGCTGTATACTAGGTCCTTGCTGGCTACCCATTTTGAATATAGCACTGGGACACAACCTTCCCAGACTTCCTAACCACCTCTCTCCCCAGGCAACCCTAAGTGTGTTTTCTAAGCCTGTGAGTCTCTTTCTGTTTTGAAAGTTCATTTGCATCATTTCTTTTTAGATTCCACATATAAGACATGTCTATAATGTTTCTCCTCCTCTGTCTGACTTACTTCATTCAGTATGACTCTCTCTAGGCCCATCCATTTTGCTGCAAATGGCATTATTTCCTTCTTTTTAATGGCCAAGTAATAGTCCATTGTATATATTTACCACATCTTCTTTATCCATCTGTCTTTTGGTGGACATGTAGGTTGCTTCCATGTCTTGGTTATTGTAAGAAAGTGCTTCGGTGAACACTGGGATGCATGTATGCTTTCTAATCATATTTTTCTCCAGACGTATGTCCAGAAGTGGGGCTGCAGGGTCATATGGCAGCTCTATTTTTGGTTTAAGGAACCTCCATCCTGTTCTCCAAAGTCGCTGTGCACGAAGTCACTCAGTCGTGTCTGCTCTTTGTGACTCCACGGACTGCAGCCCGCCAGGCTCCTCTGTTCATGAGATTCTCCAGGCAAGAGTACTCGAGTGGGTTGCCATGTCCTCCTCCAGGGAATCTTCCTGACCGGAGGACTAAATCCACATCTCTTCATCTTCTGCACTAGCAGGCAGGTTCTTTACCATTACCACCACCTGGTACGTAACAGCTGTACCAATTTACATTCCTGCCAACAATGTAGGAAGGTTCCCCCGCTCCCTGCCCTTGCCAGCATTTGTTGTTTGTGGATTTTTTTATGATGATCCAGCAGCTCTTTAGGTGGTTCCAAGTCAGCCCTAGAGGAAAAGAGTAAGTATCACCTGGCATTCTGTGGCATATTCCTGTATGAAACACTTCCATTGTATGACGGAACACTCCTGGGCATTGCCCTCCCCATTAGAGTATTTCTCCATCATCACTCAAGGCATAATGAGTGTTTCAGGTTCAAGGTTATTTAATGTCTCCCAGTCATAGGGGAAATCTCAAAGCCCAATAGCAAGCTCTGTGTGTGTGCTTAGAGGCTCAGTTGTGTCCAAGTCTTTTAGTAGTAATTTTCTCTCAAAGGTGAATGCTCTGGTCCCAAATCCCAGAAGTTGCCACTAGGTGGCGCGCACAGGCTTTGCTATCAACTCCAGTCTACACGGCACATTGGGCTTCGGAATTGCAAATCAACAACCGGAGGAGGCAATGGCACCCCCACTCCAGTACTCCTGCCTGGAAAATCCCATAGATGGAGGAGCCTGGTGGGCTGCAGTCCATGGGATCGTTAGGAGTCGGACACAACTGAGCGACTTCACTTTCTCTTTTCACTTTCTTGCATTGGAGAAGGAAATGGCAACCCATTCCAGTGTTCTTGCCTGGAGAATCCCAGGGATGGGGGAGCCTGGTGGGCTGTCGTCTACGGGGTCGCACAGAGTCGGACACGACTGAAGCGACTTAGCAGCAGCAGCAGCAGCAGCAGCAACCTGTGTGGGCTCAGGCACTCTCACAATTTCCCATTTAATGTTTCCAATCAATATTTGAGGAAGGGTAGATTCCCATGCCTCCTGTTTTACAATGCTGGTAGGCGAAGCCTTCCTCAGTCAGACACAGTATCCATCCTCACAATACATTCAGGTAAAGAAGACGCAACCACTTCATACAGTCTTGATGTGGGTTCAATCCCTGGGTCAGGAAGATTTCTCAGAGTAGCAAATGTAAACCCACTCCAGTATTCTGGCCTGGGGAAATCCCATGGGCAGAGGAACCTGGCGGGCTATAGTCCACGGGGTCACAGAGTCGGACGAGATTGAGTGACTGAACAACAGGAAAGCAGACACAACCACTTCATACAGTCTGTTCATGTCTTCGACTTTCATCCAGACTTTCACCTTTATCCTGTTTATCCTCCCAATTCAGCTATAGCACTGTTCACATACAGAGTTTGGAATCACAGTGCACGGGGATCCCCTATCAAGGAGTCCCAGAAAAGTCTCTTCTCCATCCTCTGACCGTATTACTCAAGTTCGGATGGCCTTGGGTCTCCAGCAGGGGTCAGTCCTTATCTTGATTATATTGCAGGGCCATTGCCCCAGATAATTGGAGGCCTCTAGCCATCTTTGTCTTCCAGCTTTAAAAATTCCTCCACAAAGAATAAATAAAGCAAAGTTATTTACGGCCCTTCGCTATCAGAGCTTGTATTCACTTCAGCGGTGCATACACTAAAATTGGAATGATACAGAGAAGATTAGCATGGCTCCTGTGCAAGAATGACATGCAAATCTGTAAAGTGTTCCAAGTTTAAAAATATATATGACTTATATAACATGCGTGTGTGCATATGTGTGTGTTGAGTCACTTCCGTTGTGTCCAACTCTTTGTGACCCTATGGACTGTAGCCAGTCAGGCTCCTCTATCCATATGATTCTCCAGGCAAGAATACTAACGTAGGCTGCCATGCCATCCCTCCAGGGGATCTTCCCAACCCAGGGATCGAACCCACATTTCTTATGTCTCCTGCATTGGCAGGTGGGTTCTTTACCACTAGCGCCATCTGGGAAGCCCATAATGTAACATATATAATATATATACATATCTTCACTGTGCTTCCAGTATCATTTCTCCCTTCGACAGTGGCCCTGATACCAGTGCCTGTAGCTCAGACCAGCTATAATCCAAGCTTGGCCCAGTCTCAGGATCTGCAACACTCTTTGCTTTCATTTTAGCAATTACAGATAATAACCAAGGCAGAATGTATTTTTGCTTACTTCTTGTTACTTTTGATTTCCTTATGGATTCAGTGAACCAACTCTGTGGGAATGGATTCTATCATTTCTAAATTCTATTACTGATTTTTTAACATATATTTAAATTTTTTACTTATTTATTTTTGGCTGCACTGGGTCTTTGTTGCTGTGCCTGGGCTTTCTCTAGTTGCAGTGAGCAGGGGCTATACTTTGTCGCGGTATGTGGGCTTCTCCTTGCAGTGGCTTCTCTTGTGCAGCACAGGCTGCAGGACTTCCAGGCTCAGTAGTTAGGGCACATGGGCTCTAAACAGCTGGCTCAATTGTTGTGGAAGCTTAGCTGCCCTGAGGCATGTGAATATCAGATCACCTGACCTGCCTCCCCAGAAATGTGTATGCAGGTCAAGAAGCAACAGTTAGAACTAGAGATGGAACAATGGACTGGTTCCAAATTGGGAAAGGAGTATGTCAAGGCTGTATATTGTCACCCTGCTTATTTAACTTATATGCAGAGTACATCATGCGAAATGATGGGCTGAATGAAGTACAAGCTGGAATCAAGATTGCCAGGAGAAATATCAATAACCTCAGATATGCAGATGACACCACCATTATGGCAGAAAGCAAAGAACAACTAAAGAGCCCTTTGATGAAAGTGAAAGAGGGGAGTGAAAAACAACGCTGGTTTAAAACTCAACATTCAGAAAACTAAGATCATGGCATCTGGTCCCATCACTTCATGGCAACCATGGAAAGGGACATACTCTCTTTTCTTGGGCTCCAAAATCACTGCAGATGGTGACAGCAGCCATGAAATTAAAAGACGCTTGCTCCTTGGAAGAAAAGCGATGACCAACCTGGAGACCATATTTGAAAGCAGAGACATTACTTTGCCAACAGAAGTCCGTCTAGTCAAAGCTACCGTTTTTCCAGTCATGTATGGATGTGAGAGTTGGACCATAAAGAAAGCTGAGCACTGAAGAACTGATGCTTTTGAACAGTGGTGTTGAAGAAGACTTTTGAGAGTTCCTTGGACTGCAGGATCAAACCAGTCCATCCTGAAGGAGATCAGTCCTGAATATTCATTGGAAGGACTGATGCTGAAGCTGAAGTGCCAGTATTTTGGCCACCTGATGGGAAGAACTGACTCATAGGAAAAGACTCTGATGCTGAGACAGACTGAAGGCAGGAGAAGAGAACAACAGAAGATGAGATGGTTGGATGGCATTACCAACTTGATCGACATAAGTTTGAGCAAGCTCCGGGAGTTGGTGATGAACAGTGAAGCCTGGCATGCTGCAGTCCATGGGGTAGCAAAGAGTTGGACATGACTGAGCAACTGAACTGACTGCCTGAGGCATATGAGATCTTCTCAGACCAGGGACTGAACCAGTGGCCCCTGCACTGGAAGGTGGATTCTTAACCACTGGGCCACCAGAGAAGTCCCTTCCTTAATCTTTAAGAATGTCCATCTTTTTCATCTCCTCCCAAAGTTTTCTAGGATACTTCTCATAAAAGAACTATTCACATACTGAGGTATGGGAAAGTCATTCTGGCTTAAACATGAGCTAACAAATTTTATGCTAACTAGAATAGCCTATTTATGATCCAGCAAACATACCTTATACATCTGCTTTAATTATTTTAAAAAGAGCTCATCCACCAGAAGTAGACTGTCCATGTTAAAAACAAAGAATTAGGGCTCCCTGGTGACTCAGTGGTAAAGAGTCTGCCCACCAATGCAGGTGACGCAGGTTCGATACCTGATCTTGGAAGATTCCATATGCCCTGGACCAACTAGGCCCACCCACCACAGCTACTGAGTCAGTGCTCTAGAGCCCAGGATCTGCAACTACTGAACTCTGCATACCCTAGAACCTTGGCTCCACAGCAGAAGGGAACACTGCAGGGAGAAGCCTGGGCGCCAGAACTAGAGAGTAGCCCCAGCTCGCCACAACTAGAGAAAAGCCCGTGCAGCAACGAAGACCCAGCACAGCCAAAAATAAATAAATAAATAAATAAAGATTAAATAAGTGTCTCTTATTTTTTAAAAAAGATTAAATAAGTGACCAATTTTCCAGGACAGAATACTGGAGTGGATAGCCTTTCCCTTCCCTTGGAGAAGGGATCAAACCCAGGTCTCCCACAATGCAGGCAGATTCTTTACCAGCTGAGCCACAGGGAAGCCCCAAAATACTGGAGTGGGTAGCCTATCCCTTCTCCAGGGGATCTTCCCAACCCAGGAATCAAACCGGGGTCTCCTGTGCTACAGGTCGATTCTTTACCAACTGAGATATAAGGGAAGCCCTGTGACCAACCTAGACAGCATATTAAAAAGCAGAGACATTACTTTGCCAACAAAGGTCCGTCTAGTCAAAGTTATGGTTTTTCCAGTAGTCATGTAGGGATGTGAGAGTTGGACTACAAAGAAAGCTGAGAGCTGAAGAATTGATGCTTTTGAACGGTGGTGTTAGAGAAGACTCTTGAGAGTCCCTTGGACTGCAAGGAGATCCAACCAGTCAACCCGAAAGGAAATCCATCCTGAATATTCACTGGAAGGACTCATGCTAAAGCTGAAACTCCAATACTTTGGCCACCTGATGTGAAGAACTGACTCATTTGAAAAAACCTTGATGCTGGGAAAGATTAATGGCGGGAGGAGAAGGGGATGACAGAGAATGAGATGGTTGGATGGCATCACCGACTCTATGGACGAGTTTGAGCAAGCTCTGAGAGTTAGTGATTGACAGGGAAGCATGGCGTGCTGCAATCCGTGGGGTAGCAAATAGTCGGACACAACTAAGTGACTGAACTGAAGTGTCTCTTGCTTCCTGGGACACCAGTGCTGGTACCCTTGGATGATAAGACTACGTTTCACATGCCAAAGTCATACTGATTCAATGTATATGTGCTGATCTGATTTTTTCCCTGGCTTTGATGTTCTTTACTCTGACCAGACATAAAACCGTGCTATAAACCATGTTCCTCTGGAGCAGTCCCTCAGAGTAATCTGAGAGACTGTCTTCTGGGCTATAGCCCTCAGTTTGGCTCAAATAAAACTCTTTTCTATTCCTATTATAGACTGTTTATTGTTTTCATCCACACTTCTTTGACTGTATCTTTTGATTTACTAGTTTGTTGAATACATGTTGTTTCTCAGCCCATCTACTGAGTTCCTTATGTCAACAGTGACATGTTTCGGGCCCCTCATCTCCAGTAGACTCTTTCTAACTGCTTGCTCTTTCTTCATGTTCAGGAGCCTCCTGGGTCTGAGGAAATCCTTACTGGCAGGTCTATGCAGTTGGCTTCACTAGCACAAGTTGTTCCATCTCCTCTTTGCAGTTCCTGCAAGTCTCAGATCCCCAGAGGACCCACAATCCTGCCTGCCTGGTATTAATAAAAGAGGCCCAAGTGAGTCTACTGTCAACTCTGCCCTGATGGTGAACCTACTGTGGGGGAGACTATACCTCAGGGCTGAGGGCCTCATAGGTACATTTGGTCCCATTATTTTGCATTTTCTCACCCCCTCCCCACGTACCCCTGCCACGTGTGTGTGTGTGTGTGTGTGTGTGTGTGTGCGTGTGCGCGTGCGTGTGTGCTAAATCACTTCAATCATGTCTGACTCTTTGCAACCCTGTGGACCATAACCCGCCAAGCTCCTCTGTCCATGGGATTCTCCAGGCAAGAATACTGGAGTGAGTTGCCATGCCCTCCTTCAGGGGATCTTCCTGACCCAGGGATCTAACCCACGTCTCTTCTTCTTCTTCTTTTTTTTTCCACTTTATTTTACTTTACTATACCGTATTGGTTTCGCCATACATTGACATGAATCCGCCATGGGTGTATATGAGCTCCCAATCCTGCATCCCCCTCCCATCTCCCACCACATATCATCTCTCTGGTTCATCCCCGTGTACCAGCCCCGAGCATCCTGTATCCTGTATCGAACATAGGCTGGCACTTCATTTCTTACATGATAATACACATGTTTCAATGCCATTCTCCCAAATCATTCCACCCTCTCCCTCTCCCTCAGAGTCCAAAAGTCCGTTCTATCTCTCTTGCTGTCTCTCTTGCTGTCTCGCATACAGGGTCATCATTACCATCTTTCTAAATTCCACATATATGTGTCAGTATACTGTAATGGTGTTTTTCTTTCTGGCTTACTTCACTCTGTATAATCGGCTCCAGTTTCATCCACCTCATTAGAACTGATTCAAATGTATTCTTTTTAATGGCTGAGTAATACTCCATTGTGTATACGTACCACAGCTTTCTTATCCATTCATCTGCTGATGGACATCTAGGTTGTTTCCATGTCCTGGCTATTATAAACAGTGCTGCAGTGAACATTGGGGTACATGTGTCTCTTTCAGTTCTGGTTTCCTCGGTGTGTATGCCCAGAAGTGGGATTGCTGGGTCATAAGGCAGTTCTATTTGCAGTTTTTTAAGGAATCTCCACACTGTTCTCCATTCAAAAAATGGGCCAAAGAACTAAACAGACATTACTCCAAAGAAGACATACGGATGGCTAACAAACACATGAAAAGATGCTCAACATCACTCATTATCAGAGAAATGCAAATCAAGACCATAGTGAGGTACCATTTCACACCAGTCAGAATGGCTGTGATCCAAAAGTCTACAAGCAATAAATGCTGGAGAGGGTGTGGAGAAAAGGGAACCCTCTTAAACTGTTGTTGGGAATGCAAACTAGTAACCCACGTCTCTTAAGTACATTGTCAGGGGTGTTTCTTTGCAGCTAGCGCCACCTGGGAAGCGCCACCAGCAGTTGTCTTCTATGAGACGTACGGTGTGATTCACTCCTAGCTTCTTCCCGGCTCTCACTCCTGTGACTCATGTACTCTGTCTGCAAGCCCTGAGATCACTCAAGGTCAAATGACTGAAACTGAAATGCTTAACTTCATTTTCGCTGTTATATAGTATATATAATCTTCTGTTATGTAAGTTCAATTCATCTACGTTTACTGATATAACTGAGACTTTGTGGTGTCAACTATCTTTTACCATGTCATATTCGCTCTGTATTGTTTTATTTTTAGGGCTTCCCAGGTGGCTCAGCAGTAAAAAATCAGCCTGCAATGCAGGAGACCCAAGTCTGATTCTTGGGTCGGGAAGATTGCCTGGAGAAGGAAATGGCAACCCTCTCCAGTATTTTTGCCTGGAGAATCCCATGGACAACAGAACCTGGCAGAGTACAGTCCATGGAGTTGCAAAGAGTCAGACACCACTGAAGTGACTAAAACAGCAACAAATTCTCTGTATGATTAGTTTGCTTTTGTATTTCTTTTGGAAGTGAGGTTTGTATTTCCGGTTAGTGGTTATTTTTCAGTTAATTACTTCTATGAGGCCCTCAGGGCTTTGACCTTATTTGAGTTCAGTTCAGTTCAGTTCAGTTGCTCAGCCATGTCCGACTCTTTATTTAGGTTTCTGCTATTTTATTTGCCAGCTCTGAGTGCCATCCTTGGATGCTGACCTGTTCTCTCTGTGAGAATCGGTGAGCTCACCGTGCTTTCCCCACGCTCTCCCCATCCCCCACTGTTCAGTCACTGTTAGCACATACAAAGTTTACGTACATTTTCTCCACCCTTTTTCCTATCTTTGTTTTATGGTTTGACCCACAGATAACATATTCCAGGCATCAAGAGCTTTTTGCCAGTTTCTCAAATCATCTCCTTTTTGGATAAATTTCATCCTCAAAGGACTTGTGAATGGGTATTTCCTGTTTCTGTATTTTTAAAGCTTTTTTTTCCTAGCATCTTAATACTTAAAGGATTACTTGTCTGCATATAAAGTCATCGGTTTACACTCTCATACACTGTTTCTTTTTAAAAATACTATTACTTAATTTATTAATATTTATTTTATTTTTGGCTGTGCTGGGTCTTTGCTGCTGCTCAGGCTTTTCTCTAGTTGCAGCAAGGGGGCTACTCTTCATTGCAGTGCTCAGAATTTGGCAAGACAGAATCCCATTCTTTCGAGATGCCATCTCCAAGAAGGTACCATAGCTGAGTCTTCAGAGAGCCATTCCACATTTCCACTGAGGCAGCCACTTCTGGATGACAGACGGTGCAGTAAGACTATGACAGAGAAGAATAAGCCTGGCTGCACGCTGGATCTACTCCTGATGCTGTGACCTCTACACTCTGTTGCCTGTGCCTGGTCGCACTGGTTCTGAACATCTGTAAAAGAATATTCCTTGCAGCCTGAAATATACATACTAGCTCCTTCTCAATGCTCTGCCTCACAGGCTTTAAAAGTATAACACTTTTCCACTCAAATAGAGATAAAAGTTGTAGAACAGAAAGTAACAACTGTCTTGTTGGAAGATTATATGTGAGAAGATCTATGCAGACAGCTGCAAGAACAAAGGATTAAAGAATCAAGAAGTCTGCAACAACCAGTCACACCTCCTCCCTTTTAGTACAAAAAAAGACTGAATTCTAACTCAGGGAAAATGGTTCTTTGGAACACTAGTCCATCATCTTGGTCTGCTGGCTTCCTGAATAAGTTATTCCTTGTATCAACACCTTGTCTCTTGATTTATTGGCCTGTCATGCTGGGCACTGGGGCTTCCCTTGTGATTCGAGGTAAAGAATCCAGGAGATTGCTATGCAGGAAACGTGGGTTCAATACCTGGGTGGGAAAGATCCCCTGGAGAAGGAAATGGTAACCCACTCCAGTAGTCTTACCTGGGAAATCCCATGGACAGATGAGCCTGGCAGGCTATAGTCCCTGGGGTTGCCAAAAAGAGTTGGACACAAATTTTCAACCAAACAATAATATGCAGGGAGAAGTAGGAGCTTGGACTCAGTAACAAGACCAGTTAATGCCATTAGCATGGACCCAATGCTGTGTCTTTGTAGTGGAATTAATTTCTTGGTCAGAAGCAACACCGTGCAGAGAACCACGACAGTGGGTAGATCACTGTGTGAGTCCAGAATGGTGGAGCTAAAAGAAGCATCAGAAGCAAGGAAGACAAATCTAGTCTCAGATCTAGATCAAGTGAAGTGAAAGTGGTAGTCGTTTCAGTCGTGTCTTGACTCTTTGCGACCCCATGGACTGTAGCCCACCAGCTTCCTCTGTCCATGGGGATCCAGGGGATCCTCCTGACCCAGGGTCAAACCCGGGTCTCCTGCATTTGCAGGCAGACTCTTTACCGTCTGAGCCACCAGGGAAGCCCAAAGATACACCAAGGAAGACAAATCTACACTCAGATCTAGATCAAGGGTCTGTGTCTACTTCTGTAAGAGTGAATTCCTTTCTCCTCCATGATGGAAAAGAGAATACAATCAACCAGAAACCAGGAAAGCAGCTACTCTTCCTTCTCCAGGGGCTCAGGGCTGGTCTCTGCAGCTGTCATACAGCTCACTCAGCAGCGGCATGACCCGCTCAGATGTGGCCAGGAGAAGTCTGTGGTACTGAACCGCGCACAGGCTCCACGCTGCCACCAAGGCCACTTTGCTCACGGGTCCACGGAGCCTGCTGTCCCTGGGAAAAGGATGATGGACACCCACAGGTGTTATTTTGTCCACTTAATTATGAAGAGCCTCCTCTGCATAGATGCCCCTTTGGTGGGCATCCACACAGAACACAAAAACTTGAGTCTGCTCCCTTCCAAGAGGTTCAAACATTCTTCCCCAGATGTCCTCATTATTAATTTTCCAATTTTGATCCTCTTAAGACTTTGACAATCCAACCAAATAACTAGCCACTGCCCATAAATCATGGTACACCCATTCTTCCAGGCATTTCTCACTCCAGACAAAGTGCACAGCCAGATGTACTGCCCAGAGGATTTCTCTTCACCTCTGACCCCAATTCAGGAGGGCCAGAGTCAGGGAAAAACAGATTTGAAGATGTTATACAATTGGCTTGGAAGATGGAGAAAGAGGTTCTAAGTCAAATAATGCAGGTGGCTTCTAGAAGCTGGACAAGGCAAGGAAATGGATGACCCCCTAGAGTGTCTAGAAGGAACCCAGCCCTGCTGTCCCCTCGATTTAGCCAGTGAGATTTCTGACCTACAATACGGCTGTCCACTGGAGCTGTCTGCTTCTGAATGTCAAGCTTCTCATGCAGACCATCTGGAAACCAAGCTCAAGTTCTTTCTCTCTCAGTCACCTGGCCAAGAAGGCTCTCCATGAGGCCACAGGCCTGGACTGATGGCAAGAGGCAAACACAGAAGGTGGCAACACAGGCGTCCAAGCCACCCCTGGTGTACCCTATGTGTGCCTTTGGACATGCCCAGGCCCAGTCTCTAGTCTGCTCTGTTGCGGCTGGGTGCACCAAAGGACAATTTAAGGACAACAATGCCAAGTTCGCTGTGGGCAACTCAGGCTGCATCATCACCTGATGTCCCATGGTTAGGCCTTTCCAACCCAAAGCCAGAAAATATTTCTCAAAGGGAGAATGGTTCTGTGTGCAAAGGAGGGGATGAATTTGCTCGAAACCCTGAGGTCTGTGCTTTCCAGAAGCTCTGCGCAGCAGTCCTATCTGTCACAGACACGGCGAGTGTCATTGGTTCTGCTGGATCATGAGGCCCAAGTGTTGGGGGAGATTTACTGCTGCACAGCCTGCCCTTGTTCTGGTCTCCTCTCAGACCCAGGTGGCTGGGACTTCCTGGTAGAGCTAAGACTCCAAGCTCCCAACACAAGGGGTCCAGGTTTGATCCCTGGTCAAGGAAATAGACCCCACATGCCTCAACTAAAAGATTCTGCATTCTGCAACTAACGAGTGCTGTAACTGAGCCCTGATACAGCCAAATGAATACATAATAATAATAATATAAAAAACAGGTGGCTTGCCAGGCGGCTCTCTCCGGGTAAGGGATCAGACACAAACATGGTGCGTGTTGCCTCTCCACTCTGAAATGACTCACCAAGAACTGTGCCTCTCTTTGGAAGGTGCGTTTGTCTTTTATCAGAGAAGAGATATATTCTAGACCATCAGACTTCCCAAATGAAGAAGTGGTGGGCCCCTGAAATTTTATGAGGTTTTATGAGGTTCATACTGCTCACTATATGACTTGCATGCATCTTATTAAGATATCCAAAGTATCTGCTATTTCTTGTTTATCAGACCAGTCAACATCATGTCAGTGCAGAGGATCAGCATCAGGTTTTCTGGAAGGTCAAGGTGGTTGAGTGATGTATGGATTATATCACAGCCGAGCAGGAGAGCTGACATATCCCTGAGGTAAGACCGAAGGCAAGTTGCTGGTCCCAGTAGGTGAAAAAAACAAACAAACACTGTCTTTGGAGAGCCTTACAAATTGGTATAGAGAAAAAGGCATTAGCTAGATCAGCAGCTACCAACTGTCAGGAGATGTGCTGAATTGCTCCAGTGATGCCTAGACAGCAGCTGCAATCTGAGTCCCCAGCAGCCAACAGCTGAGTTAAGGGGGATGTGGCATTAAGCTCTGTAGCTCCCCTCGGGAGGCAGTCTTGTTTCCAGGTTCCTGTTTTGGCACAGAGGAGCAGCTTCTGGAGCTTTCACTCCGAGGGGTAGGGAACCAGCGTCAGCATTCTTCCAGTTGCCAGGTACATCTTTTCCCATCATACATTCAAGAATTGAAGAAATATCAATTGAGGGACTTCCCATCCAGTGGTTAAGAGACCACTGGCCAATGCAAGGGGCACGGGTTCAATCGCTGGTTCAGGAAGATACCACATATGGTGGAGCAACTAAGCCCGAGAACCACAACTACTGAGCCTACATTCCTCAGCTACTGAAGGCCGCACACCCTAGAGCCTGTGCTCTACAACAAGAGAAGCCACCGCAATGAGGAGCCCAGGCACTACAACGAGAGAATAGCCCCCGCTCTCTGCAACAAGAAAGCCCATGCACAGAAATGAAGACCCATGCAATCAAAAATAAATAATTAAAAAAAAAAAGAAATATCAATTGATTTTTGACAAGGGTGCCAAGACAATTCAGTGGGAAAAAAGTCTTTTCAACAAATGGTGCCGGGACGACTGGATACCCACATGGAAAACAATGAAGTTGGACCTCTTTCATATACCATGCACAAAAATGAACTCAGAATGGATTGTGGGCCTAGATGAATGAGCCAACACTATAAAACTCTTAAAGTGTAAAAGTAAACCTTTGTGACCTTGGGTTAGGCAAAGCCTCTTTAGATCTGACATCAAACACACACACACACCACGGATAAATTGAACTTCATAAAAATTAAAAACTTTGAGTACCTCTAGTACTTGATGAACTAGAGATCTTGATTTCAAATACCATTCTCCAATGAAAGGAACCAGGGCTCCTTGGAGAAATGGCTGATTCTAGGACCAGGTAGGAATTATATAAGATGAGACTGAAACATCTTATAGTGCCAGAAATAAGTGATAAACACACACAGTGATGGGAAAATGTCAAAGGAACCCAGGACCAACTGAAAGCAGAGTTGGAACAATTTGAGCAACCAAATAAAGTTGTTATTGTGTATAAAAGAGTCTATACTGATATAGATAAATGACTAAATAAATGAGGAGGAGAGACAAGTCACCCATGCAAAAGAATTCTGAATAATGTACATGGCTACTCTGCCCTCAAGGAGTTGGCATAACTCCACAGTCCTTAAATGGAGGCTGCACATAGTGTGGACATAACTCCAGTTTAATTAAGAGAGATACATCAATTAAAAATACATCAGATAAACTCAAACTGAAGAACATCCTTAAAAAAAAACAAAAAACCCGCCTAACCTGTGCTCCTCAAAACTGTCAAGGTCATCAAGAACAAGGAAAGTCTGAGAAATTGTCACCACCCAGAGGAGCCTAAGGAGACATGATGACTAAATGTGACATGGAGCCCTGGATGGGGTCCTGGCACAGAAGCAGAACATTAGGTAAAAACTGAAGAAATCTGAATAAAGTATCAATATTGGTTCATTAATTGTAACAACTGTGCCATGTTAATGTAAGATGTTAATAACACGGGAACCCAGGTGTAGAGTATATGGGAATTCTTTGTACTATCTTTGTAATTTTCCTGTAAAACTCTTCTAAAATTAAAATTTTATTTTTAAAAATGTAAAACTTGTAAAGGACACCCTAAATAAAGTGAAAGGAAACCCAGAAGATTAAGTATTTTTCCTAGGACAGAAAGGTCCAGAAAAGCAGGCAGGGCCAATGATACTGAGTATTTTTCACGTGCTTACTGGCCATATGTATGTCTTCTTTTGTGAAGTGTATGTTCAAATCTTTTGCACTTGTAATATTGAATCAACTGTCTTATTACTGCCTTTTGAGTGGAGTTTTATTGGCTTAAAACAACATAAACTTATTATCTTATAGTCAGGTAGATCAGAAATATCTCTGGGCTAACATCAAGGGGACAGCTGGACTGGGATTCCCCTAAAGACTAGAGGATCATTATTTCCATGCCTTTTCCACCTTCCAAACCTACTTGTGTTCTCTGACTTGTAACCCATTCCTCCATCTTCAAAGCCAAGAATGTAACATCCTCAAAAATCTGTTTTTCTCCGACTCTACCCTTCCTGTCTCCCTCTTCTAAGGTCACTGTGATTACATTGGGCCCAACTAGGTAACCAGGACAGTCTTCCCATCTAAAGATCCTTTATTTAATCACAACTTCCAAGTTCTGCCACCTAAAGTAACTTATTCACAGGTTTTACATATTAGGATGTGGACATCTTTGGGGAAGCCATTAATCACCCTATAACACCCACAATCTATCATTAAGTATAAAAAGCTAGCAATAAAGAATGCACATAGATTCATTTGCATAAGAAAAAGCACTATTATCACTGAGTGTTAAGAGCTCTTCATATACTCTAGATCGAGTGTTTTATTTAATTAATTAATTAATTATTTTTGGCTGCATTGGATCTTCGTTGCTGTGCATGGCTTTCTCTAGCTGGGGCGAACAGGGGCTTCTCACTGTGAGGGCTTCTCTTGTTGCAGAGCGCCGGTTGCAGGCACTCAGGCTTCAGCAGCTGCAGCACTCAGGCCCTAGCGCATGTAAGCTTCAGTAGCTGTGGTGCACGGCCTGGTTGCCCTGCAGCATGTGGAATCTTCCCAAACCAGGGACCACCCATGTCCCCTGCATTGGCAGGCAGATTCTTAACCACCGGGCAACCAGGGAAATCTAGATCAAGTTCTTTGACAGGTATGTGTGAATACCATCTCCCAGTCTATGACATGTTGCTGCTAAGGCACACCATAACCAAGACGGATCTCAAGAACATTATTCTGAGTGAAAATGACCTTACACAAAAAATTATACTGTATGACTCCATTGAGAAGACGTTCTAAAGGAGGCAAGACTAGTCTATGGTGGGAAAAATCCAAGCAGTAGGAAAAGCCCTGATATGTGTGAAGCTCAGACCCAGGGGACCCTCTGCCTAGGGCAGCTACTCAGTGTTTCGGGCTTCTGCCCTCCCAGCAGATGCTGAATATACATCCTCAGCAGTCCCTTCTGTCTGCTTTACCCTGTCAGCTGAGGGACCACGGTAGAAAGAACGATGGCCCCCAAGGATGTCCATATCCTAACCCCTGGCACCATGCATGTGAATATCTTAATGCTACATCGCAAAGGGGGAATTAGAGTGGCAGATCAGCTGACTCTAGAATAGGATGATTATCCTGGATTTTCCATGTTGGCCCAGTGTAATGATATGGGCTCTCAAAGGCAGCAGCAGAAGATGGAGAGATGCAGTGATGGAAGAGACTCAAAGTGTAGAGGGACCGGTCCACACTCGTGGGATTTGAAGATGCAGAAAGCAGGTCACGGCCCAAGGAATGTGGCTGGCCTCTGGAAGCAGAAGCAGGGGATGGCCCTAAGCCAACAGCCAGCGAGAAGGCAGGGACTCTGCCCTACATCTGCAAGGAAGTGAATCCTGGCAACAACCTGGATAAGTAAGCACACCATTCTCTTTTAGAACCTCCAAAAAGAATTAGGGCCTTGATGACACCTCGATTTCAATTGGTTGAGGTTCACCTTGAGCTTCTGACCAACGGAACCGTAAGAAATAAATCTGTGTTGTTTAAGTCACTACATTTGCAGGCATTTGTTAGAGTAGCAATAGAAGACTAGCACAGGAACCAAGCTATTGCTCATGAGTCCATTAATTCTGTTTCCCCAGGCATATCATAGACTATGTCCAAGCCCATCTTATCACACACACACACCTTAATAAACCCCAAAGCCCAATATATTTCGTGTGCACTTTTCTTAACCTAATACATTTCTCTTCTCAGATGTTCTATCCCCAGGATACAATGCTGCCACCCCCCAGGATCTACTCCCACCCCGAGCCCTGTGTCATTCTGCTCTCATCCGGGGCAGGTGCTTCTTAAGCCTCTGCCTCTCTGTGGGCCTGTGTCCGCCCACTGCTATTCTCCTGGGTTGGAAGAAACAACTAGAAGAGGTTAAAAAGTTGTTCCCTGGGAGCGTGGGGACCACAGAACTGGTGTTTTTCACGCCAGAGGGAACAGCCTCTCTTCAGACTTTCTCCTGAACAAAGCACAAGGGCAAAGCTTACAAAGGCCGAAAGATCAAAAACTACAATCTACACAGACTGAAAGGTCCATTTAGTGAAGCCTGTGGGTGGTCCATTCAGGACTGGTTGGGTTGGGCTGGTTACTAATCTGTGAACTTGCGGTTTTCCAAAAGACTGTGTTGGCTTATCCAGTCTCTGACATTTTGTTTTTTTTCTGGGAGCTGCACCTGAGCTGCACAGAGTTGCCTGTCCTCTGCTGATGGTGGCAAAGCCAACCTATAGCAAGGAACCAAACAAAGACAGAGTCCAGCACTTACTGTGGTCAGGGGCTTCCTCAGTTTCCCTTTTGGCCACATTCTGCACTTGGCAGGGATGGGAACAAGTATTAGGCTTCCCTCGTAGCTCAGTAGGTAAGATTCTGCTTGCAATGCAGGAGATCCGGGTTCGATCCCTGGGTCAGGAAGATCCTTTGGAGAAGGAAATGACAACCCACTCCAGTATTCTTGCCTGGAAAATCCCGTGGACAGAGGAGCCTGGCAGGCTACAGTCCATGGGGTCGTAAGAGTAGGACACGACTTAGTGACTAAACCAAACCACCAGATGGGTTTCCAGGCTAGGTCCTTCTCCTCCTTGAAAGCTGTGGCTGCCACCAGGGATTGTGTGCAACTGGGTGATTTTGATAAACAATCCAAATAAACAGAAATGGAGGCCAAGGAAATGGGAGCAAGAGGCAAGGAAGTCAACAAACACCAGGGGGTTTCGGGGACCTGGTAACCTCGGTAGGTCACTGAGGCTCAAAATGGCCAAGAGGAAGGAGGTACCCCTGGGCATCCGGCACGGAGGGTTGCTTGGTTTCTGTCTGTCTTCGGATTGACTGTGTGCCTGTCGAGGCAGAAGCTCAGACTGAACAGTACTTGCTCAATAAGATATTGGGATACAAAATCACAATACACATGCAAGTACCTCAGACAGTTACAACTTGATCACCAACAACCCTGTTTCTTGGAAAAGCCAACCTGTTCTTCCTGACACCACACCAGGGAACCAAGAATTCCACCAGTGAGGTGGGAACCTTCACCACGCTTTGAATGTATATAATTACCCTGATGTGCAGGGCTATTTGGTGTGTTTTCCTATAGGGTAAGAGCTGTTCTTTAATACTTACAGCCTCCTTAGGAAGCTGACAATACTCCACCTTGGCAGTGAGTATGGGGCTTGCTAAAGCCCCTAATCACAGATTCCATAAAGCCAGAAGTATTAGCTAAGGTTCTCATCAGTTCCTCCACTTTGAGTTTAGGAACCAAGGGCTATCACAGCTAGCCTCTACAGGTTTCATGGGCATAACCTTTAACTAGAGGGGTATCATCTTTCTTGAGATCCCAAGTTCGCCAACATGTCTGACCTGCCAGGAAGTAACCTCCTTACTGCCTGCAGACTGGGACTACGCAGGCCATTAAACCAGCAGCAGGTCAGCTTCCTGAAATACTTCGCAGGCATCTTTTCCATGTGTGCTCCCCCGGAGGGCAGCCAGCCCTGAGTGAGTGGGACACGGCTGAGCAAGTCATAGTCACAGGTCCAGTCTATCCAGCAGTAGGACGGCAGACTGGCTGGGCCTGTGCCAAAGATTACAGCACCATGCAAAGTCAGGTTAGACACAAAGTGAAACCCAGAACTACTACAAAACCCAGCGATGCCGCCCCTAGGGTTATACTCAAAAGAACTGAAAGCAGAGGCTCAAACAGAAATACTTGTCCACCCACATTCACAGCAGCCTTTTTATCTTTAATTTATTTGCTGTGCTGGGGCTTCGCTGCTGCCTGGGCATTCTCTAGGTGCGGCGAGTGGGGGCTACTCTCCCGCTGCGGTGCTGTTTTCTCACTGTGGTGGCTTCTCTTGCTGTGGAGCGCGGGCTCTAGAGCGTGGGGCACGTGGGCTCAGCAGTTGGGACTCCCTGGCCCTAGAGCAGCATGGGCTCAGTTGCCCGGTGGCGTGTGGGATCCTCCTAGACCAGGGATTGAATTCACGTCTCTTGCACTGGCAACTGACCAGTGAGTCACCGGGGAGCCCCACAGCAGTCTTACTCACAACGGGGAAGAAGGTGCAAGCAACCCAAGTGTCCACCAGCAGATGAACAAATAAACAAAATGTGGTATAGCCATATAATGGAACACTATTTGGTTATCACTTCTGATACTTATTAACCTTTTAAAAAAAAATGTATTTGGCTGTGCCAGGTCTTGATCACCACACACTCAATCTTTGACCTTCACTGCAGCATGTGGGATCTAGTTCCCTGACCAGGGATTCAACCCAGGCCCCCTGCATTGGGAGCTCGGAATCTTAGCCACTGAATCACCAGGGAAGTCCCCCTGATACTTGTTAACTTTGAAGCCCTAATCCTAACCTTGAAAACATGTGAGATGAAATAAGCCAGACCCAAAAGGATAAATATTACGAGTCCACTAAATGTGGAATCTACAACAGGCAAATTGAGAGACGGAAGGTAGACAGAGGTTCCCAGGGGCTGAGGTGGGGCAAAGAGGAGTTACTATTTAATGGGTATAGTTTCCATTTGGATGAAAAAAATTTCTGGAAATGGACCATGGTGATAGTTGCATAATACTGTGAATGCACAACTTAATGCCACCGAGCTATATACTGAAAAATAGTTAAAATGGCTACTGTTATGGGCATTTTATTAAAGATTTTTATAAAAGTAAAGTGACTTAGTACTGACCACAAACTTGGGTAGTTTTATAGATAAAGCCAAGTCAATATGTCCTATTTTCAAAGAATCAATATCTTATTAAGATCTCTAATTATTAGCCTATAATCTACATGATCTCCCGATGGATATTTTTCCTTAGTACTGACTGTTCTCATTCAGTTAGAACAATGTATCATTCACAGACTGCTTCATTCTAGTTTGTACAAGCACAGCCTGGTAAGCTAAAGACTAAAGATAGACAAGAAAAAAGGTCAAGTGCTTCCTCATATGCTTCTCAGAAAAAAGAACATTAAAAAAAGTACCCCTATGTTCATGCATGAATAAAAAGTTATCAGAAATACCGACAGTATTCTAAAACAAATGACCTCAGTTGGTTTTTCTCATTTTCATCACACAAACAAAAAGGAAAAATACAGAGCATCTGAGGAACAGGAATAAGGCCGATCTAACACAGACAGATCAAACCCCTCCTCTGAAAACTAACTGTAGGATCACAATGCAAAAGCTAATCTATATTTTACACCACAAAGAAAAGCTCAACTCACTGCCAGAAGAATACAGACCAGCTCCCACACGAAGGCACATGCGTCTACTTCTCTCCTCTCCAAAAACCCCATCAAACTCATTAGAAAACACACATCCCATAATTTCGAGAGAAATTTCTAGAAGTTCAGTACAGACTCACAGAAAAATGAAAGCACCAAAAAACGCCCAAAACCCACAGGATGAGACTATTCAGAGGTCAAGCACAACGCCAAGGAGAACAAGTAGGAAGCGGCTCGGGTGGACAGCACACAACGGAAGAGAACTAAAGTAAGACACTGGTTTCCATCTGTCTGGTCTGGGGAGGTGGGCATGCAGTTTCCTCTACAAATAGGGAGCAGATCCTGGAGCAGGCCAGAGTAGCTCGGATATAAACATCCGGGGGAGTAGAGAGCTTTAGGAAGAACCGAAAAACTTCAGGGAACGGGAAACAGAAGCAGAAACAGCTGAGTAAACATGAGCCTTTAGGTGAGACTCACAGCACACAAGAGATGACAGCAGAATCATCAATATTTTTTGTGAAAATATAGCTATTCCTTTTCTGCTTTCAAATACGACTTGATCCTATTGCATACAGCACAGAGAACTATATTTACTATCCTATGACAGGCCATAATGGAAAAGATTTTTAAAAAAGAATAAAGAATTTACATATATATATATACATAATTACATATATAGTCAAGAAACACATGGGGTAACAGGCAAATTTGGCCTTGGAGTATGGAATGAAGCAGGGCAAAGGCTAATAGAGTTTTGCCAAGAGAACACACTGGTCATAGCAAACACCCTCTTCCAACAACACAAGAGGAGATTCTACACATGGACATCACCAGATGGTCAACATCAAAATCGGACTGATTATATTCTTTGCAGCCAAAGATGGAGAAGCTCTATACAGTCAGCAAAAACAAGACCAGGAGCTGACTGTGGCTCAGATCATGCACTCCTTATTGCCTAATTTAGACTTAAATTGAAGAAATTAGGGAAAACCACTGGACCATTCAGGTATGACCTAAATCAAATCCCTTATGATTATACAAAGGAAGTAAGAAATAGATTTAAGGGACTAAATCTGATAGACAGAGTGCCTGGTGAACATGGACGGAGGTTTGTGACATTGTACAGGAGACAGGGATCAAGACTATCCCCAGGAAAAGAAATGCAAAAAAGAAAAATGGCTATCTGGGGAAGCTTTACAAATAGCTGTGAAAAGAAGAGAAGCGAAAAGCAAAGGAGAAGAGGAAAGATATAAGCATCTGAATGCAGAGTTCCAAAGAATAAGAAGGAGAGATAAGAAAGCCTTCCTCAGCAATCAATGCAAAGAAATAGAGGAAAACAACAGAATGGGAAAGACTAGAGTTCTCTTCAAGAAAACCAGAGATACCAAGGGAACATTTCATGCAAAGATGGGCTCAATAAAGGACAGAAATGGTATGGACCTAACAGAAGCAGATGACATTAAGAAGAGGTGGCAAGAATACACAGAACAACTGTACAAAAAAGATCTTCATGACCAAGATAATCACGATGGTGTGATCACTCACCTAGAGCCAGACATCCTGGAATGTGAAGTCAAGTGGGCCTTAGAAAGCATCACTACGAACAAAGCTAGTGGAGGTGATGGAATTCCAGTTGAGCTATTTCAAATCCTGGTAGATGATGCTGTGAAAGTGCTGCATTCAATATGCCAACAAATTTGGAAAACTCAGCAGTGGCCACAGGACTGGAAAAGGTCAGTTTTCATTCCAATCCCAAAGAAAGGTAATGCCAAAGAATGCTCAAACTACTGCACAATTGCACTCATCTCACACACTAGTAAAGTAATGCTCAAAATTCTCCAAGCCAGGGTTCAGCAATACGTGAACCGTGAACTTCCAGATGTTCAAGCTGATTTTAGAAATGGCAGAGGAACCAGAGATCAAATTGTCAACATCCGCTGAACCATCGAAAAAGCAAGAGAGTTCCAGAAAAACATCTATTTCTGCTTTATTGACTATGCCAAAGCCTCTGACTGTGTGGATCACAATAAACTGTGGAAAATTCTGAGAGACATGGGAATACCAGACCACCTGACCTGCCCCTTGAGAAACCTATATGCAGGTCAGGAAGCAACTGTTACAACTGGACATGGAACAACAGACTGGTTCCAAATAGGAAAAGGAGTATGTCAAGGCTGTATACTGTCATCCTGCTTATTTAACTTATATGCAGAGTACATCATGAGAAACGCTGGGCTGGAAGAAGCACAAGCTGGAATCAAGATTTTGGGAGAAATATCAATAACCTCAGATATGCAGATGACATCACCTTTATGGCAGAAAGTGAAGAGGAACTAAAAGCCTCTTGATGAAAGTAAAAGAGGAGAGTGAAAAAGTTGGCTTAAAGCTCAGCATTCAAGAAACGAAGATCATGGCATCTGGTCCCATCATTTCATGGCAAATAGATGGGGAAACAGTGGAAACAGTGTCAGGCTTTATTTTTGGGGGCTCCAAAATCACTGCAGATGGTGATTGCAGCCATGAAATTAAAAGACGCTTTCTTCTTAGAAGGAAGGTTATGACCAACCTAGATATCATATTCAAAAGCAGAGACATTACTTTGCCAACAAAGGTCCGTCTAGTCAAGGCTATGGTTTTTCCAGTGGTCATGTATGGATGTGAGAGTTGGACTGTGAAGAAAGCTGAGTGCCGAAGAATTGATGCTTTGGAACTGTGGTGTTGGAGAAGATTTCTGAGAGTCCATTGGACTGCAGGGAGATCGAACCAGTGCATGCTGAAGAAGATCAGTCCTGGGTGTTCACTGTAAGGACTGATGCTAAAGCTGAAACTCCAATACTTTGGCCACCTCGTGCGAAGAAGTGACTCATTGGAAAAGACTTTGATGCTAGGAAGGATTGGGGGCAGGAGGAGAAGGGGACAACAGAGGATGAGATGGCTGGATGGCATCACCGACTCGATGCACATATAACTACATATATATAATTTTATAATTATAGATATAATTTTTATAATTTTATATATATATACTTTTATAATTTTATATATATATAATTTTTCCTGGAGGAGGGCATGCAACCCACTCCAGTATTCTTGCCTGGTGAATCCAGAGGAGCCTGCCAAGCTACAGTCCATAGGGTTGCAAAGAGTCAGACATGATTGAAACGACTTAGCATGCACACACACACACACACACACAAAGAATTTATATGTATTTATATATTATATATAAATAAATATATATATAACTGAATCACTTAGCTGTACAGCAGAAACTAACACAGCATTGTAAATCAACATACTTCAATAAAAATAAATAAACAACAAACAGGGAGCGAACCGGAGTGAAGAATTAAGTCCCAGCACATTCTTGTGTAAACATACGTCACTTCATAGCTAACTGCGACTCTTCAGAATCCTCCTTTAGGGAAAGCAGTCTTTTCATTAAACAGCTGAATTCTCTCATGAATCCATTCAGTTCAGTCCAACTCTTTGCGACCCCATGGACTGCAGCACGCCAGGCTTCCCTGTCCATTACCAACTCTTTGATCTTACTCAAACTCAGGCCCATGAGTCAGTGATGCCATTAGAAACTGAACTGGGCTGCCAGTGACAGAGGCCAGCCTGTGGCTTAATCTCACAGGGCTTTTAATTATTTTTAAGTGATGTACGGTTCATGACAGAGGCCAGCCTGTGGCTTAATCTCACAGGGCTTTTAATTGTTTTTAAGTGATGTACGGTTGAGTTTAACTATATTAGTTTCAGGTGTACAACATAGTGATTCAATACGTTTATAATTGCATACCATAAAAAGTTATTATAACCTATTGACTATATTGCCTGTGCTGTACATTATATCCTTGCATCTTACTTATTTTATACACAGTAGTTTGTACCTCTTAATCCCCTTCATTGATGTTACCCCTGCCCCTACCCCCACTCTGTGGTGCCCAGTAGTTTGTTCCCTGTATCTGTGAGTCTGTTTCTGTTTGGCTTTGGTGGGGGGGCACAATGAGCAGTATGCAGGATCTTAGTTCTCTGACCTGGGATCCCAAGCCCCACTGCAGTGGAAGTGTGAAGTCTTAACCACTGGACTGCCAGAGGAGTCCCAGTCCATTTCTGTTTTGTTATATATTTGCTTTTCTCTCAGGAAACAAAGTGTTCAGCATCAGCTATGCCGGGTTGGCAGGACTGCTGCAGCCAGCAACCCCTCCTGCCTTTCTGCTGTGACATAGGATATTGCCCTGGAGTTCACCTCTTGGATGGCCACTGCACTTCCAAACATTAGGTGGACATCCCAGGAAGGAGCAGGGGCAGGGGCAGAAGGGTGAGGGTCAGGCTGAGCCAGCCCCTTCAAAGAACATTCTGGAAGCACCACTTGATGACTCCCACTAACTTCTCACCACCACCAGCAACAGAGCTGGAAAAGGTCACCCTTGATTAAATCTAGGTTTTGACAGGCATGAAGGACATAGCACACATCTGGAAGACAGCGTCCCCCAGCTGAGTGTGTGAAGCCTGTGGGTATTTTTCTTTTTTAAGATCTGGAAAATCTTTTATGGTTTGAGGGTGATATGATTAGAAAGTAAAAAAAAGCTAATGGATTCCAATTAGCTCAAAATTAAAATTGCTTATTTTTTAAAAAGAGGGATCAGGAAATATATTAGAAAAAAATTTGATAAACTAGATTGAGCTCAACATACAATAAAATAATTAGAATAAAAGTCATGAGAAATAGGAATTTTTAGACAGAAAACTACCAACTTTACTGAGGGACATAAAACTAATTTCCACAGCCAGAGAGTTCATGTTACAAAATGGAAGTAAAGAGCAGCATAATTTGTATTAATAGTAACAGTTACTGGGGGCTCTGTCTTGGCAGACAGGCACTATTCCGTGTAATGGGTTCACGCACGCGTTGCTCTCAGAAATCCTGAAGCAGACAGACCTGATCCCTATTAAGATGACAGAGACACACAGGAGTCGAACTTGTTCCTCTCAAGGTCCAAGGGTGAAGGAAAGACTCAGACACAGCCAGAAATCTACAACCACTGCACTTGTCACTATTTCAGTCTAAACTTTCACATAATCCCCTCCAGCTTTGCTGAGGTACAACTGACATGTAACATGTGGGTCAAAGTACTGTCTTTATGGTACGTTCGGGGAGCTGTTGGGTACGTGTAACAGGCTGAGGTGGACGCTTGATTGAAATTCTGTCTGTGCTAACTCTAGAGTTGGGAGGAGAAAGACAACTGAAGACCACACCAGGGCTCAGAGTTTAGATTTTAGCTAAAGTACACACTCATGCCTAGGAAGAAATAGAATGAAGCCCAGGAGAAGGAGCTCCCACTCAGGAGGGCAAAGAATCTAGGCATGGGGCACCTGGGCTGGATGGGGAACGACAGGGAAAGGAGGCGGAAATGCTGTGGAGGAGCTTCAGGGGGGGAAGTCTTAACCACTGGACTGCCAGAGGAGTCCCAGTCCGTTTCTGTTTTGTTATATATTTGCTTTTCTCTCAGGAAACAAAGTGTTCAGCATCAGCTATCCCGGGTTGGCAGGACTGCTGCAGCCAGCAACCCCTCCTGCCTTTCTGCTGTGACATAGGATATTGTCTTTTGTACATGGGAAACACTGCAAGTTAAAAACGAGGTAAGTGGCAACCCACGGGAAAGCTCAAGGCTGCACAGTCAGGCACTGGAACTGGGTCGGCTCTACCTGGCTTGAAAGTAGAATACATTTGCATCGTGATAATGATCACTTATTTAGCTAAAAATAGGGACATAATCACATTTGGAGGTTGGGGAGAAGGCGGATGTGAAAGAGCTGAACCTCAAGTATCATACAAGGAAGTGAATACATAATGCTGAATACTTAGATATTCAGACAAAACAGGCATATCATTTAGAAACACAAAAGTAACTGCCAGGAAAAAGAGCTAAAAGAGTTGAAAATCCCTGCCCTTGGAGAGCAGAACTGGGGATCGTGGAGAGTGATCATTTTGTTGCTGCTGCTATGGCCTTCGATATATTTGATTTTTAAATCATTGCATGTATTATTAGATGTGGGTTTTACTTTTCTTTTGATGTAGACCATTTTTAGTCTTTATTGAATTTGTTACAATAATTGCTTCTGTTTTATGTTCTTGGTTTGGGGGCTGAGAGGCATGTGAGATCTTTGCTCCACAACCAGGGAACAAACCTGTATCCCCTGCACTGAAAGGCAAAGTCTTCTCTGGACCACCAAGGAAGTCCCTATTTGATGCGTTTTAAAATAAACACACAACAGAATTGATACTACCTGTAAGTTATTTCAATGAACCCATGTAATTGTTTTTAGCAAAGTCTTTTTTCTCCTTGGCAAAAACTTTAGCTCCTGATGTGACTGATAAAGTTTCTGTTTCTGCTTTGAGGAGGTCTCCTCCTTTCTCAGTCACAAATGTTTCTGGGGTGTGATTCTCTAGAGTCTGTCAGGCAGATGACACCTTCTTACTTAAATGGTGAGTTGGCCTATTTACAGGAACTTGTATTGCTGTGCACACTCTGCGTGACATTGACTTTGCTCTCAGATGATATGCATGGATGAACAGAAACATAAGCAATTCAAGCAATGTTAAGAATTAGGCTGCATCCTAAAAGCATTTATTTTTGCATTCCAGGTTTAAATTTCTGTAAGTATATTTTAGAGAGTCTCATTATCAAAATTCTGAATTGGAACGCTCAAGGCTGCAGAGCTGCCACAAAAATGTCACTCCAGCCCACAAATCTGGGACTTCAAATACCAGCCCAGGAAAAAGTGGAGGCTCTCCCTCAAATGAAGTTCCCTTCAAGGGAGGCCATGCTCTTGGAAACAGGGAACTCTGACACTGGGTCTCTAAGAGAGAGAATATGAGAGTAAAATTCTAATGATTCCATCCTAAGTTTGGGAATTTTCTTACTAGGTAATATCTGACTGGAGTGTTAGCAGGAATGAGCTGCCAACGGGTGCTTTCTGGGGCTTGTCCTGACCCTGTTCCTTGCACTCACCCTTAAATGGAGATTGGTTAAGGAGATGGATGTTTGGGTTCTAGAGTTACAATGCTGTACTTGTCTGCTTTCTGGGGGAGAGCAGGGTGTAGTACTGGTTACCAAATGGATTTTGTGTCCAAGATGATGAATATTGAAATTTCCCGTTTCATTCTAGATAAAGCAATATTTCTACTGGACTGTTTTACTGTAATCATAGGTTTTCAGAATGCTTTGTAGTGAATTTCTGGAAGCCACCAGAGAATGCTAACATGGACAGCGTCTATGGTGTGCACAGGCCTCCTCTTTTTGAAAAATGCATATTCCCAGGCTCTGCCCCCCAGCAGTTTGGGTCAGTTGGCCTGGTGCCCCCGGACCCCACTCTGAGAGCCATGGTCTACCTTATGCTGAAACTTGGATGTCTGCACCCAGCCCTCCCAAGACGAGAAAGGAGAACACACTTACGGTCCTCAAAGACCTAGGCTTTGGCACCCAGTGCTCTGATGAACTTCCCTTTAGCTGCAAGCATGCCTACGGTATGTTAAAGCAGGTGGAGGAGGTCAGCAGCCACTTAACATGACAGTCACCCTGTGGCCCTGTATGTGCAGGGACTGCCCTTCCTCACCGCCAGAAGTGGGAGGAGGCCAGGAGTGATGTCCCCAAGGGTTGGCACATGTCAGTCCAAACATCGCCCATCTAGACTGCAGAGTCAACATAAGGCACTGGCAAGAGGCTCACATCTGCTGGGGAAAATGACTGGCTTCCAACAACTGGATGACCGAGAGCCCAGGACAGCAGGGTGATCAAGGCCAAGGCAATTCCTCTCAACTGGAGCTCAGGAGAGAACCAGGAGATGGTGAGGAGCAGTGGTGGGGGTGTGTGCATGGTCCAAGTATTGACTGCTGCATAAAAAGCCACCCTGAAACCTGGTGATATAAAACAGCAATCTCTTTTTGTTGATGTTAACAATTTGTTTATTCATTCACTTACTGATGGACTATTTAAAGAAATATCAGAATGTTTCTTTTCCTTTTGGCTGTACCACGTGGCACACACAGGATCTTAATTCCCCTACCAAGGATTGAACCCATGCCCTCTGCTGTAGAAGCACCGAGTTCTAACCACTGGACCACCAGTTCAGTCCCAGCAATCCCTTTAGGACTCTGTGGTCCAGGGATATGGAAGGAGCAAAGGAATTGCTCCACATCCAGTCCACGACATCTGGGGCTTCTGCTGAAGGACCTGAACAGCTGATGCAGGAGCCCGGATGGCTTTTTCCCTTGCATGTCAGCACCTGGAGGCTGAGGGACGGGACCAGCTGGGACTGGAGGCCTGCTTCCATGGTGGCTCAGGGTTCCCAGGGCCAGAGTCCCAGGCAAGCGGGTGAAACTTCCTGGCCTTTAAGGCCGGCCTCAGAAGTCACAGCACCTCACCTCTGCCACATTCCACTAACGGAAGCAAACAGAAACCCACCGGACACAAGGAGGCGGCAGACAGAGCATGGACCCTACCTCTTGAGCGGAGAAACAGGAAAGAACTTTGGGCAGTGCTGTAAAACGAGCACAGCAGGTCATCAGAAGAGTGAATGATCTAAGACAGTAACAGAAGAAAACTTCCCAGAGCCAAATAAAGACACAAGTGTCAAACTGAAAGGAGATGCCTAATGCCAAGGAAGAGAGAGAAAAGAAAAAGATTCAGACCCAGACACATCCTGGCCATGTTTCAAACCATCAAACAAAAATACTCCTAAAAACTTCTGGAAAGAAGAATCAGAAAGGAGCAAGAATCAGAAGATGACATCAGACTTATAGTTGACCTCACTAAACACAAGTATAAGATCAAAATAAACCTGTTTTCAGACAGAGAAGAATTTAGAATGATAACTTCCCCTGAACTGTCTGTAAGAGAGTATCTAAAAGGCATATTCCACAAAACAAAACATAAAAAGGAAAAGGACCTGGAACACAGGAATTGGAGAGCAAAGAGACCAGGAAGGCAAGTCAGTGCATATTTTAAGAATAGCCATTTATAACCAAAATCCCAAACAATTTCTGTTGGTTTCCTGTTCTGCCCCTCCCTCAGGATGGCGGCTTAATGTTGGCTACTTAAGATTAGTACCACAGGATACCGAGGGGACCCCAGTTCAGACACTGAGATTTCTGGAGTGCTCAGCCAAGCAGTTGTGTCTGAGTGCGTCAGCTGAGACTGGGAGCGTCTGCCTCAAGCCACCCAGTTTATTGTGAATCCCTGTCTCTTCCACAAGGCTTCAAGCAAGGCAGAGCAGGGTTTGCCCACTCCCTTCCTAACATCCCCTCTCCACGAGATCCACCCCCTCCCACATTCTCAATGACAAGTGAAGTTCCTACTAAACTTACTAACTTAGCCATTTAACGTCATTCCTCCTTCTACATATTCAATTCTCCTTCTGATCACACTTGCATGAGTTGGAATTAATTTCAACCAAGAGTAAAAGGAAACTACACACGCATGCAAGTTTGATTTCTCTCCTTGTGAATGCCCTCTGCAGCAGTGGCAGGTCCAGGGACCCTGGTGTGCCACCCTCCAGGCAGCTGCGTGCCCAGCAGCCTGCTGTCTGTGGGTTAGTCATCGTCTCTAAGCCACGAGCCCACATTTCATACTGTTGTGTGGCTGGCTCCTTAGCCAGCCAGCCTCCTGCTGGGTTCTGCTCTTGGGAAGTCCTGGATGGAGACTAGAAGAGCAGACAGAAGGGACTGCTCTCCTTTTTCCAAGAGAAGCAGCAGTAGCCAGAGGCTCCAGCCCGTTCAGCACTCACAGCAGCACAGACCTTGCCCCATTCGTCAGCAGAAGAACTGTTACACTGCACTCCCTCCCTGCTAGGAGTCCAAGTATCTGCCAGGACCCACCTTCTCCAAAGTCTGGGCCCCAACCAAAGGGCACCCCAATTTCTTAATGCCTCTTTGAGGATACAAAGATCCTCCACTGACGAGAAGAGAAACACAAATGAAGACTTTTGTATACTTACCAGACTACCAAAAATTGAGCACTCTTAACAACATGAAGTGCTGAGAAGCGGCAGTGGGCTGGCAGCCAAGATGGGTGTGGAATGGATGCGACCCCTTTTGGAGAGCACCCTGACCTGTAACAGAACTGAAACTCACGTGGGTTACAACAGTAGCTCCTGTTCACTTGTGCATGAGGACTGCTCACGAATTGTGCAGAGCAGAGCTCGTAAGGGCAAAACCTGGAAACCGCCTAGATGTCCAGCAATGCAGAATGGAACTGGAGTCTGCTCAGGCCACACCTTGAGCTACATGTATTCCAAAGGCTCACAAACAATGGTGAATTTTAAACACTGAGGAAGGAAATTCCCTGGTGGTCCGGGGTCAGGACTCCACGCTTTCACTGCCACAGGCCAGGGTTCAACCCCTGGTCAGGGAATGAGGATCCTGCAAACCAAGTGGTGAGGCCAAAAATAAACAAAGATATTGAGGAATACATCTGTGTACCATTTATAATTTTTAAAATGCAAAACAATACTATGTACTGAGGGACACACACTTCCATGGTAAAATTTTTTAGAAACACATAAAAAGTCAAAACCGGCAGTGGTCGCATCTGAGGGGAGCACACAGGTTTAAGGGCAGAGGGTGAAGAGGTATGCAAACATTTTGAAATGTTTTTTATCACACTGCACAGCAGGTCCAGGGATATCCATTTATATATAACTTTCAGATGATCAAATAACTCAATTTTTAAACACACTTGGCAAAAATGCAGATTACAGCATCATGATCCCATGGGTATGAAAAGACAAATTAAGTACATACATCTAACCATCTAATTTTCTGAAGAAGCACCCCTGGGTGTGAATTTGACAGGCATATAAACAAGACCCTGACAGTCAAGCAAAGACCAACACCATCACTTTACGCTTTGCCTTCAAATCAGTGACCTGACACCTGCTGGTTCTCAAGCCTGGATTCTCATCAGAACCACCCGGGCCGGGGAGGGAGTGCTTTTAAAACTGCCCCTGGGCTTCCCTGCTGGCTCGGTGGCAAAGAATCCACCTGCCAATGCAGGAGACATAGGTTCAGTCCCTGGTCCAGGAGGATCCCATATGCCAAAGGGGCTGAGCCCAGGCACCACAACTACTTACCCGTGCTCTAGAGCCCAGGAGCTGCGACTGCTGAAGCCCGCGCTCCACAACAAGAGCAGCCACCGCAACGAGAAGCCTGAGCACTGCAACTAGGGAGCAGCCCCACTCTCTGTAACTCTAGAAAAGCCTGCAGCAGTGAAGACCCAGCACCACCAAAAATTAAATACATAAAATTATTAAAATAAATATATATATATATATTTAAAAAACAAAACCAAAAAGCCTGCCCTTGCCCAGGCCCCACCTTCTTACACCAGAGCTGGAGAAGGCAGGCTCACTTTCCTTTTCTAGGTGACTTTAACATACAGTCAAGGGTGAGAATTATAGAGTACCAGATGCCAACTTGCCTACTTCAGGAATTCAGGAAACACCAAGTATGGTGAGTGGGCTGCAGATGACATGGCCGCTGCAGTCATGGGGGCGGTGGGGCCAGGCTCCAGGCCTAGGCTGTGCATGTCAGTGTGGACACGGAGCTCCTCTCCAAGAGGGAAATGCTCAATGAGGCGGAGCCTCAATGAGCTCTCCCTACAGATCTGCATCCACAAGGGCATGGAGTGAAGTGAGTTAACTCATGTCAACCGCTTAGAACCAAACCCTTGGGCACACAGTGCACATTCCATGTTAGCTACTCTTCGAGTAAAGAAACCATTTTGAGGTAAGTGCTTAATAAAATGTTTCAATGAGGAAGAGCATATTTACTCTTATGGCTTCATGAACAAGCTCCCAAACCCGTATGACGGAAACACAGCTTAGACCTCTCGAAGTCAAGTGTGTGAACAATCTCTCGACACCTAAGCCATACACGCAGGAAACATTGAGAGGGACAGGAGATGGTTAAGAGTAGACCAACAAAGAGCTCTGGGAGTGAGCCTGAATGACTGAGAAAATAAGTTCTCAGTCTTCACCTCATCTACTTGCACATTACCTACTCTACAATCAAAGTCAGATAATGTCAATTACAAAAAGCCTGCCCACGACTGGAACCAAGTGTTTGCACCTGCTTTAAGATGGAGGCTCTATTGCTTCTGTGTCCTGGTGCTGCACTGATGCTAAAAAAAACCCGTGTGGTTCTTTAGCCAAGATGTTTAAGAAAACCCAGACCTCAGACCAGCTGACAGAGGAGGAGGTTGAGATGTCTGCCTTTCAGGAAGCAATTACCCAGTTGACGTTTCTAAGCAGCAATAATTACCACTCACATAGTGATCTCTGAGGGAGCTTTCTTCTAAATCATCAGATGATCTGGACAAAATTATGATATGAAAGACTGACAGACACCAGTAAACGTAAATGTGGGAACGAGCTGCATGTTAATCTCATTCCAGATGAGTAAAATTGAACCCTCACGGCTGTGGACACCAAAATAGGGACGACCAAGGATGCGCTATCAATAACCCTGGTGCTATCGCAAGTCTGGGACCAAGGCACTCATGGAGGCCTTGCAAGCTGCTACAGAGCTCTCTGTGACAGAACAGTTTTGTGCTGGGTTTTATTCAACCTATTTGGCTACTGAAAGTGGCCGTTATCACTACTAGAGCCTTCTGTAGGAGGATCGTCCAGTTAGGACCATCAGAGGCAACCTACGGGCCGAAGAACAAAGGCTATTCTGTGTCTGAAAGACCTAACCAAGTCCTTGGAGGAAAGAATAAAGGAGATTGTGAAGAAACTCTCAATTTATCGGACGTCCCATGACTCTCTGTGTGGAGAAGGAACATGATAAGGAAGTCAGCGGTGGCTGAAATATTTAACTGTGAGTGGGAAGATGCTGGGCTGGATGGGGGCCCGTCCGTGGTAGGCAGGGGTCAGGGAGACTGGAAGCAGCAGCCAGCTGCACTGGGAGTGAGCCTCAGAGGCTGTCACACATGGCACTTACTGTCGCTTCCCTCACGTCCTGGACCACCTTTGACCAGCCATGACACCATGGGAACACCGCCGCTCACCCACGACCCCTTGGGTGGGAAGTCACACCCTCCGTGTGGGAACCACATCCTCCCCTCAGTGGGTCCTTTCACAGAGGCCCCGGGTGCGTGGAGACCGTGCAGGCCTCGCCCCATGCTGCCAGTGGTTGTGTGTCACCGGGCAAGTATTGCTTGACCTCTAAGAGCTGTGATTCCCCAAATGGGGAAATGGAGACCCCAGCACCTGCCTCCTGGGGCCGTGCCACGCCTGAGGGGACGAGGCTCGAAGCGGAAAAGCACCTGGAAGTCATTCAAAAAGAGAAAAGCAGACCTCTTAGGGCAGCCACACAACTGAGGTTGGTTATTTCACTTTATTTAGCAAACCATCATACTCTGGGCCCCACCAAACTGCTTCTCCAGCCTCACCCAAGGTTCAGCCTTGGGAAGAAGCTCGGAGCATGAACAGGAAGACCCAGGCTCCCCAGCTGGCTTCCTCTTCTGCCACACACACCACACAGCACAGAACAATATCACCACTTATGTCCTCAGGCGCCCACCCCAGTGTGGCCTGGGGGGCCTCCAGTGTTCACAGCCACCTGCCAGGCTCTCGGCCCAGCACCAGGCACAGACCCCCTGCTCCTGAGAGGCCGGCACAGGGCCAGGGCCTCTGCCCCCAGCTGTGGGCATGGAAAACCCCTTATTCCCCGGCCCTGCAGCCTTATTCCCCATTGGGCAAGAAGCAAAATATATGAAAATACTTTAATTATTTCTTTGAAATGGTTAAGAAATAAGGTCATCTTATTTTCCTTTTACAATCCTAGTTAAAAAAAGAGTTCACATTAGCGCCGGGGCCCTTCCCCAAGCAATGGGCTGGCTGCTCAGTAGAAACGCTTGTTCCGTTCCTGCCGCTTCTGAAACACCACAGCCCCCACCACGGCGCACACGATGATGCCCAGGAGTGCGCACAGCAGCAGCAGAAACACCCGCCACCCCGTCAGGGGTCCGCTCTGAAAGTTCCCCGTTGGGTCGTCCACATTGTCTGAGGGAGGAGAGAGGGGGAAATGAGAGGCCGAACGGGCTCCCAAGAGACAGCGTGATAAGCCCCCCACCCCACCCTCCAGGCAGCAGCTGTGGCCTGCTCGCACGGCTCCAGCACGGGGCAGGGGCATACACAGAGTGACAGTCCCACTGGGAACAAGGGTCCCCGGGATCCAGGCTGAGGTGCCTTCTGCTGCGAGAAGCTGGTGAACACTGCACACCTGGGATCTCCCTGACAGCCTGAGTCTGCCTAGGCGAGCCCAGGACCTATCTTCCCAAGACCACCCCCAGCCCGGTGCAGTGGTCTGAGGTTCCCAGCTGGAGAGACACAGCCCTGGCCACAGTCTGCCCTCCTGCACACGTGGATGCATTCCGTGCCTCCTGGGGGCTCCCAGGGCCCTAACCCTCAACCTTCATCCTTTCGCTTTGACCTTCTAGCCCAGTGGGCCCACTTGTCTGACAAGGAATTAACCTCTGACGGGCCAGCCACATGGGCTGCTGGGTGAGCTGGAGCAGATGTGTCCAAAAGCCTTGGCAGCAGGAAGCCTTCAATGAAAGGTCGCATATCAGTGGTCTATGGTAGGGTTTGTCTGGCCCTCAAAACATTTAAAAGCAACTTGAGTCTATAAAAGTGAAATGTCACATGAACTGTTGGGTTCCAGTGGTACTCTATCTCCCGTTGGGCCCACACGCATGACTTGGGGGGCTCCTGAAGTAGAATTCGCAACACACACACACAGAGGCCTCACTCCCCATTCATCCTGAAAACCCTCTCTCTGTGAGGATGGAGTGGTGGCTGACTACTACCCTGCAAAGGGCTCAGACTTGGAGGTTTGCCAAAACTCAAGTTTGCATCCCGCCTTTTTGCCTCTTTCTAGCTGAGGAAGCCTAAGGATCAGCTCCCCGAGCAGTTGCAGGACCTACTGCAGGCTGTTTGTTGAGGCCACGCACTGAGGTACCAGAATGCCTGCACCAGCAAACAGCCCCTCTGGTTTCACTGGCTGTGATCCCAGCACTGACAGCAGGACGATGCAGAGGCCTGGGGCTCACACACCTGTTCATGAGCAATAGCTGCTGATTCAAAGGCTGAGTTGGTCCAGGGAAGGGCAGATGGACCCTGAGCAGCTGCCTAAGCCAGCCCAGGCCCCACTGGGAGGGGCTGTATGTGCATACCTTTAGGAGACTTGAGGAAGTTGACGCTGGGCTCGATCTTGGTCCAGTCGATGCTCTCCTCGTCCGGTGTGTGCTCCACCATCAGCTGGAACAGCTTCATGGAGATGATGTCATGATTGTCTGCAGGCCAAGAGTTAGCTTCTAAGGGGCATGGAGCCTCTTTGGCACACGTGGCTCAACCCTCTCCCACCCCACACCACACAGAGAGGCCAGGTCCCCTGGGGGAGAACCCAGCAGCCTCTAGCAAGCAGTATTCCAGGGGCTGGAATACTCCAGTACTCAGCAATAAGAAACCTGAGAGGAAGCAGAGCAGAGAGGAAAAAGCACAGGTTTTACAATCAACATCACTGGGTCTAATCCTGGCTCTGCTACCCTCTTTGAGGCTCAGTCTCATTTGCAAATGGGGGTGGTAATCTCCATCTTGCGGTTACTGAGGCATGTAAATAAGAAAGTAGACAGGGCCAAAGGTACACTGCCTGGAGGTAGCATGTCCTTGAAAACAGAACCAGATAAAGACCTACACAAAGCTGCATGGCTGGTTGAGAAGCCTGACCCTCCCAGGGGCGGGCAGCCACCAGATGCTCTATCACAGAGACCCAAGTGCAGGATGCAGACGAACAACCTGGCAGCCTGCTGACAGCTCAGCTGTGACAGTCATCGACTGTACCCGGGGAGACTTGAGAAGGCCCTGGTCCACTAGTATGGGCAGGAGAGAACCTCTGCCTGACACTGACAGTAACTGACAACCCCATTTGGAGATGGAGAGGTTGAGGCTCAGAACTGAGACAAGGGTCCCAGTCAGTCCGCCACCAGCTCTCAGCTCAGCTAACTGACTGGAAGCTGAAAGCGTAAAGAGCCAGGACCCTGCGGCCAGGCCAGGCAGAGGCCAGCATACCGGACAGCTGGTATGAGCGGCCCTGGAAGCCCAGGGCCAAGCAGGGGCGCTGGAGCCAGACAGCAGGGGCCATCTGAGTTCTGTCACTTTGTGGGTGCCCGAACTTGACATCCACCTCCCTCAACTCCCAAATACCTAATGGTCTCAGATGTACAAAAGGGGAAAGAGACAGTTACCTAACTAAGAGCACAGCCACGAGACACCTGCGGGAGGCTGGCGTGCACACCCCTCTGCCTAAGGGCCACACACTATATACCGCAGGCATGGCCCTTCCATCGCCCTTCCCAGGGCCACACCAAGCAGACTTAGAGAATACCCTGCCACAGGCCTGGCTCTGTTTCCAGAGCCTTCTCATGATGCCTGCTGAAACAGTCAGATGAATTCCAGGTGACCCAGGGCAGGGTTGTACCGGGTCCACAAATGAAACAAGGCAGGCCGTGAGCTGTAATTATTGAGGCTGGGTAACAGCAATAAGGGGCTTATCACACCATCTTCCCTCTTGTGGGTATACAACTGGAATTTCCATATCAGAAACCTCAAAACAATAGACACTCTGGGAACCAAACGGACCCAGACACTTCCATGGTGATGGGGATGCTCCTGGACAGTGGCTGGCTCACAGGCCCTGGAAACATCTATCCTGACAACAAACAAGCCTCTGTCTGGTCTGCCATACTGCTTCTCAGCTCTGGTCAACAAGAGCTGGCCCCAGGTATGGTACCTCCCGAGGGCCCTGAGAAGGGACTAAGGACCAGCGTCAGGGGCCACCAACAAGTGCCACCCAGGCCTGGTGGTCCCAAGAGGCCTGCACGGGCAGGTAGCACCCCAGAGCTTACAGCACTCACCATGGGCCCAACAAGACAGAGCCCTGACTCCATGGAGCTCACAATTCAGTGAGGGAGACAGGACAATGAAATAAATGACACAGTGGATTCCAGGATGGCTAAATGCTGTGAAGATAAATAAAGCTAGAGAAGGCGACAGGAAGTGTGGAGGGGACTGGGGTGCGTGCGTGCGCGTGTGTGTGACTTTAAATGAGGGAATCAAGGATGGCCTAACTGGGGAAGAGATACCTGAGCAAGACCTGGAGAGACGCAGGCACAAAGGCCTGAGGCAAGAGGACAGGGGTGGGTCTGAAGAGTGGCTAGGGGCAATGTCACCAGAGAGCAGAGAGGATGAGGCAGAGGGAATGTGGCGGCAGGCAACAGAACCGCTGCTGGGAGGACAGAGGCCTCAGCCCTGAGTGAGGTGGAAGAGCAGCTCGGCTGTGGTGCTGGGAGGAGAGCACCCTCGGGAGGCTCCTGCAATTGTCCAAGCAAGAGAGCACGGTGGCCCAGACCTGCCTGCAGTAAAGGAAGGGAGAAGAGTGGTCTGCTGCGGGGTGAAAAGAAGACACAGCCAGCAGGACATGCCAACAAAGGGGAGGCGGCATGTGAGAGAAAAAGCAGAGGCCGGAACAGCAAGGCGTTCTGACCCACGTAACTATCAGGACAGAGGTTCGTTTGTCTCTGGCTGTGGGCGTGTGAAGGCTGAGAGGCCTGCTGGGCACATTGCTGGTGACTCAAGCCTGGAGAGGGAAATGTGGGGGTCCGCTGCTGGGTTCACCAGATGCAAATCCCCCAGCTCACAGATGACAGAGAGGGAAGACGGCTGAAGGACTGCGCACACACATGGGAAGAGGGGGAAGAAAACCAGGCATGTGTGGAACCAAATGGAGGCAGATCGAGGAGGAAGGGGCTCTGCCGTGTCACAAGCTCTGACAGCAGAGAAGGCCACACTGAGACTGGATGCCTCGCGCTGCCCGCACACTCACCGGACAGGTCGCCGGGTACCAGCAGAGGCTCCAAAATAGTAGCCGGTGGGCAGGCGCACTCCCGTGATGTCAATGCAGTTCTTCCACTCATTCTTGTCCTCCAGGTCAGTCATCACCTGCGGCCAGCCAGCAGGTCAAGGGTGGCCCAGGGCTGGCCTGCCCGCCTCCCCAAGCCCCGCAGAGCTGCCCCTCCCGCCTGCTCACCGTCAGGCGACCCCGGGAGTAGCGCACTGCCAGGAAGGTGTCATGATCGCGGTTGCGGAAGTCAGCCGTGCAGCCCGCCAGCTCAGTCCAGCGGCCGTCCTTGCTGTGGTCGTAGGACAGGGAGCCATTGTTCACCATCACGGAGATGTACGGGAACACGCGCTGAGACAAGACATCGGTCACTCCAAGGGCAGCCCAGCCAGTGGGAGGCCGCAGGGCACCCACCACCCTGACCCCTGGAGGCTGCTCTCACGCAGAGCCCAGGGAGAAGTCCTGTCCTGCTCTGCAGGAGAGCAAGGGCCTACCTCTGTGGTCTCATCGTTGGGGTATGTGTCCAGAAAGATGGCTAAGCCATGGAAGTTGTCTTTGCTTCCAAACACAGGCCCTAGAATTAGAAGGAGATGATCCTGTGATGGGAAAAATTGGGAGTTGCCCAAGGGGTACCTGAAGGACAGAGTAACGCCAGCATGGATGGGGTCAAAGACGTTAGCCCACAGTCATGCTCCCAGGAAAAAAGGGATCTCTAAGTGGGGTGGGCGGGTTGGAAGGGTAGTCTCAGGCATGTGGCAGAGAGGACTCAAGTTTGAAGCCTAAACTGTGAAAGAGCAGCACCTGTCTATGTGCTCTGAGGTGTCGAGGGCAGGGGGATACCTAATCTGTAAAAACCAGATGGTCATGCGTTAAGGACCATCCCTGAACCCAGGGGTCACCGGCTTTCTGCCTAAGGCCAGAGAGCAAAGATTTCAGGCTTTGTGGGCCACAGATGGTCTCTGTCACAGTCTTCTTTGTTTTTCCTTCCTAAGATGATAGGATGGTAAAAACCACTCAGGGGGTGAAGACCAGGCCACACTGGGCAGAGTTGACCACGGGGTCATCTTCTACAGGGACGCTCCCTCCAGCTACTCTCCAGGCCCCCTGTTTCCTCAAAGAGGAGCAGCAGTGCCCTAACAAGGAGTGCAGAGTGGAGGACTCCTGGCCACAGACAGCCCACCTGTGCCAGCACCATCCTACCTGGCACCAGGCGGTCTCGGGTGTACCACAAGGCAATGCCATCTCCATGGAGATTTTTCTTTCCTGCGCCATGAACTTTGAAGTGAACATGCATCTCCCAGTCCTTGAGGAAGCAAGGCTAGAGGGAGAGCAGAGAGGGCTGTCAGAGCTCCCCAGGCTTGCCTACTCACTGGAAGTGACCTAGAGCGAGTCGGGGCACTCAGAACAGGGCCAGGCAGCAGGGTCCCAAGTGTCAGATGAACAGATCCCCGAGCATTTCAGCAGGGAGGGAGGGGGGAGGCCACAGACTGTCCCAAGGCTGCTGAGGCCCTGACTCCACCCACCCTGGCCCCAGTCTTCTCCTGGGCTGGTTCTCACACCTTGACTCACTTTCCTTGATACCAGCCAAACCTGTTAGCCCTGTTTCTTCTCCATCCCCGCTGTTCCTGTCCCCTGGGATCTTGTGGAAGGACTACTATCCCTATTTGAGTCATATATTTTATAAAAAGGAAACACATTCAGAGACAAAACAACTCGTCCCCCGTAGGTAAGTGGATGTCCTGCCTCACGCCCAGGACTGTCTGACTTGGAAACTTCTGCTGTTGCCTACAGCTGCCATGGCCTTCAGGCCTGTAACACAAGCAGCACCAACTCCTTTCTGGCTTTCCATCTCCACTGTGTTCCCTTCAAACCAACCCCTCAAACTGATGGACCCACACTCAGGTCTGGCAGACTCGGAGCCCTAGACTCCCAGCCAGCACACCACCTGCCTCTTGCAGTCTCAGCCCAGCCTGAGGGTGGCGATGGTGATATCAGGCCTGGGGGCTAGAAGGGCAGCTCTGGGGCCTCCGGGCTACTGTGATGTGAGGGAAGGAAGTCCCAGCAGTCAGGAAGGCACAAGGCTGGGCCCACAGCAAGGACACCAGCATGGCCTTGCCTACCAGGAAGCTGCTCATGAAAACTATGGTATTGACACTCTAACAAGAATCTGCTTAGAGAAAGTCTGCAGATGTGTGAGCAAGTAATTAAACAAAGGCCTATCTGAAAGGCAAACTAAAACAAGGTATTGCTGACTTATCAGATTGGCAAGGCTTAAAGAGATCATGAGCAGCAATGCAGACAAGAATGAAGAGAAACGTGGCCTAAATCCAGAGGACGGTGGATGCTCCCATCTTCTTGGGGGCAATTTGGCTGCTGCAGCTTTTAACAAAATGAGGGAGATCCATAAGCTCTCACAGGTCACGATCAAGATGTCAAAGATACTAAGAGGAAAGATAAGCTGAAAACAGTATCAGTGATATGTGCTCGTTTAAAATATATATATATATTAGTCTATGTGCAGAGAAAGAAGGAAATGAAGGAAATATGACCAACATTAATGAAAGCTAACTCTGGGAGGGGAATGTTTACTTTCCACATTTTCAGTCTTCTATACTGAACATATTACTTCTGTAATCATAAAAAACTCAGCTAAAAACAAAAAAATCCTATGTCCCCCGTGGCTTGTACATCACTGATTCACCAGGCACTGTTCGGGCCTGGGCACCAGAAGCTCAGGTAAGAAGACTCCACCCTTGAGAAGACAGGGTTAGCAGGCACCTGCATGACAGTCTGACAGTGTGAAGTCAGCCCTCCCAGTTTCTGACAGTTCACTGGCTCTGGGAGACCCTGCAGATTCTGGACGAGGTCAACTGTGAGGTGATAAAAAGCAGGTCTCCAAGACAGATGTGCAAGGAAATATGAGTCCAAGACCTGCTGAGGGGTGGAAGGACTGGTGAATCAGTCTTGCTTTGCATTGAGGTGACAGAAATCACAACTGAAAAGAACAAATGAGAAAGGGCTCTCAGGGACTGCAGCTCAGCTATGAGTTCCCATAATCCCTGAAATTAGACTAAATAGACTCACTCAGGCCTCATACTGTAAACAAAATATTGTACAAACACCGTATCTGGGACACAACCAAAAATACCAGGCACATGAAGAGACAAGATAGGAACAAAACACAGAGAAAGGCAAGGAGGGAGAGAGAACCACCACTGCCATTACCATCCCAGGGACCCTTAAAAGTAGCCAGAAGGAAAAAAAGAGTAACTTCAAAGGAGCTATAATCAGCCTGATACTAGAATTTCCAACAGAAACACTAGCGGTAAGAAGACAACAGACTGATATATTTGGAGTTGAAGGAAAATACTTAGCACATGTATCCTTCAAGAAAGAAGGTGCTCTTTGGCCTCGGACCTAATTTTCGGCAACAGAGCTAACACACTAAGAAGATCCAGTAAATATGGGAGCTGCTATTTCCCTCAGGAAAATGGTGAAGAGAATGGAAATCAGCCAACACAACAAGCACACTTGCTCCTATGACAAAACCAAGATGAAGAGGCAAGCTGTGGGGATCTGCCGCCGTGGCTCCTTCCACGAGAACAGGAGCTGGTGGTGCCTGAACCAACGCCACCGCTTCTGCCATCACAGGAAAGTCAGGCCTCAGAAGACTGAAGGGCCGGCAGAAGCACCACCACTGCCAGCCTACAATAAACAGATTAATTTATGCAATCCGCTTTAAAAAAAAAAAGGTGAAATCAAGACATTTTCAGACAAAAACACTAAGACTATCTCTCATTCTTCAGGGAGAAATGCAATCCAGACCCGGACATGAAGTCAGAGATTCAAGAAGGAACGAAGACTAAGGACTAAACCAAGTATGAGACTAAAAACACAAATAAACACTTGGCTGTATAAAACAACCATGTTTTGTGTCTCCTAAAAGCCTATCATCATCCTGGAAGGAGTTAAAAGTACATCTTATCAGTTCTCTTTGGTAAAACATGATCTGTGTTTTAAACTTGAGTAATCACCAAAATCTTGGGAAATAAGCACAGAACTTTCAAGCTAACAGAAGAATAAAAGTGGAATAAAAATTAACTAACTCAAAAGAAGCCAAGACCAGAGAGAAAAGTGAACAGAGGACAGCCAGTACAAACAGAAAGTAAATAGTAAGATGGTAGATTAACTCCAAATGTATCAGTGACTTTACAAAATGTATATAGACTAAATGCTGGCAAGAGTACCCAGGATCTCCCTGTATTCTTTTCTTTCTTTTTTTAAATGAAATATAGTTGACATACAATATCAGTTTCAGGTGTACCACATAGGGATTTGACAGTTACATACATTACAAAATGATCACCACAAGTCTAGTAATATCCGTCACCATAGAAAGTTACTGTAATGCTATTATGATTGAATATTACTGACCACATTCCCTATGCTATACATTACATCCCCATGACTTATTTAATTTTACAACTAGAAGTCTGTACTTCTTAATCTCTTTATTTTTTCTTACAACTACATGTGAATCTACAATTATCTCAAAAAAGTTTAATTTTAAAAATAAGTAATAGATCAAAGACTTAAACTAAAGAGCTAAGAGTACAAAACTCTTAGAAGAAAACTGGGGAAACACTAGATTTAGCAATAATTTCCTGAATATGCCACCACAGCACAGACAACAAAAAAACTGGATAAACTGGACTTCATCGAATTTAAAACCTTTTACATGTCAAAGAACATGAAGAGAATGAAAAGACAACCCACAGAATGAGAGAAAATATTTCCAAATCATATACCAATAATGTCCAGAATACATAAAGAACTCCTAAAACTCAACAAAAAACAACATGAAACTGGACAAAGGATTTAGATAGACATGTTTTTCATAGAAGATAATTTGTATATAAAAAGCATATGAAAAGATGCTCAACATCATTAATCACTAGAGAAATGGAAATCAAAACCACATACCACTTCACACTCGTTTGGATGACTATTATAAAAAATGGAAAATATAGTATTATAAAAATGTGGAGAAACTGGAACCCTGGTGCATTGCCGGTGGGACTGTAAAATGGTGTGGTTGCTGTGGAAATCAGTTTGGTGGTCCTCAAAAAGTTTAACAAAGAGTTACCATATAACCTAGCAATTCCACTTCCTAGATATTTACCAAAACAAGTGAAGGCAGGGACTTCAGTACCACCTATGTCCACCCATGTACACAGCAGCACAACAGCCAAAGGTGGAAACTACCCAGTGTCCAACAACAGATGAATGGATAAACAAAATGTGGTGCACACACACAGACACACAGGAACATTATTTGGCCATAAAAGAACGAAATACTAATACATGCTACAGCATGGATGAGCTTTGCCTATGTTATGCTAAGTGAAATAAGTCAGATACAGACAAATATTCTATGATTCCATTTATGTGAGGTACCTAGAAGAGTCAAATTCAAAAACAGTAAGTAGAATAGTGGCTACCAGGGGCTGCAGAGAGGCAGAAAACAGGGAGTTAGCGTTTAAGGAGTAGTTTCAGCTTCCGATGATTAGAAAGTTCTGGAGATGGACGGTGGTGATGGTTGCACAACAAAATGAATGTACCTAATGCCACTAAACTGTACACTTAAAAATGGTTATACATACATAGTCTTTGGCATATTTTCATATTTTCCGTTACAGATTATCACAGGATACTGAATATAGTTCCCCGTGCTATACAGTAGGATTTTGTTGTTTATTCATCCTATATTAATAGTTTGTGTCTGCTAATTCCAAACTTCCAATCCTTCCCTCCCCAACCCCCTGACAACTTGGCAACCACAAGTCTGTTCTCCATGTCTGAGTCTGTTTTGTATATATGTTCATATATTTTAGATTCCACATAAGTGATATCATAAGATACTTGTCTTTCTCTAACTTCACTTAGCATGGTAATCTCTAGGTCCATCCGTGCATGCATGCTAAGTCACTTCAGTCGTGTCTGACTCTGCAACCCTGTGGCTTCTCTGTCCATGGGATTCTGCAGGCAAGAGTACTGGAGTAGGTTGCCATGCCCTCCTCCAGGGGATCTTCCCGACCCAGGGATCAAACCCGCATCTCTTGTTTACCTGAACCAGCAGGTAGGTTCTTTACCACTAGTGCCCCCTAGGTCCACCCATGTTGCTGCAAGTGGCATTACTCTTTTTGTGGTTGAGTACTATTCCATTTGTGTGTGTATGTGTTTACACACACAAACACATCTTGATCCATTCATCTGTTGACAGACATTTAGGTTGTTTCCATGTCTTGGCTATTGTAAATAATGCTTTAACGAACATAGGGATGCATGTATCTTTTCAAATTAAGAGTTCTGTCTAAGTGTATGTCCAAGAGTGGATTGCTGGATCATATGACAACTCTATTTTTAGTTTTCTGAGGGCTCTCCATACTGGCTGTACCAATTAACATTCCCATCAACAGTGTAAGAGGGCTCTCTTTTTTCCACACCCTTTCCAGCACTTAGAGTTGGTAGATTTTTTAATGATGGCCATTCTGACCAGTGTGAGGTAGAACCTCACTCAAGTTTTTATTTGCATTTCTCTAATAACTGGCTTCCCAGGTGGCTCAGTGGTAAAGAATTCACCTGCCAACGCAAGAGATGTGGATCTGCACTGGAAAGATCCCCTGGAGAAAGAAATGGCAACCCACTCCAGTATTTTTGCCTGGAAAATCCCATAGACAGAGGAGCCTGGGGGCTACAGTTCATGGGATCACAAAGAATCTGACTTGACTTAGCAACTGAGTATACACACAGGCATTGGCCGTCTGTATATCTTCTTTGGAGAAATGTCTATTTAGGTCTTCTGCCCATTTTTAAATTTTTAAAAAAAAAATTATTATTGAATTGTATGAGCTGTTTGTATATTTTGAAATTAAACCCTTGTTGGTCTCATCATTTGCAAATATTTTCTCTCAATCCGGGCTTCCCTGGTAGCTCAGTTGGTAAAGAATCCACCTGCAATGCAGGAGACTCCAGTTCGATTCCTAGGTCAGGAAGATCTGCTGGAGAAGGAACAGGCTACCCATTTCAGTATTCCTGGGCTTCCCTGGTGGCTCAGATGGTAAAGAATCCGCCTGCAATGCAGGAGACCTGGGTTCGATCCCTGGGTTGGGAAGATCCCCCTAGAGAAGGGAAAGGCTACTCACTCCAGTATTCTGGCCTGGAGAATTCCACGGATTACAGTCCCAGGGGTTGCAAAGAGTTGGACATGACTGAGCCACTTTGACCGAGTGACTTCACTTTCACTTTTCACTTGCATGCATTGGAGAAGGAAATGGCAACCCACTCCAGTGCTCTTGCCTGGAGAATCCAGGGACAGGGGAGCCTGGTGGGCTGCCGTCTATGGGGTCACACAGTTGGACATCTGAAGCGACTTAGCAGCAGCAGCAGAGCCACATTCACTTTCTTCCAATCCACAGGTGTCTTTTCATTTTGTTTATGGCTTCCTCTGCAAAGGTTTCTAAGTTGGATTAGGACCCATTTGTTTATTTTTGCTTTTTATTTCTATTGCCTTGGGAGACTGACCTAAGGAAACACTGGTACGATTTATGTTAGAGAATGTTTTATCGATGTTCTCTTCTAGGAGTTTAATGGTGTCATGTCTTATATTTAAGTCTTTAAACCATCTTGAATTTATTTTTGTGTGTGGTGTGAGCATGTGTTCTAACTTCACTGATTTACATGAGGCTGTCCAACTTTTCCAACACTACTTGCTAAAGAGATTGTCTTTTTCCCAGGGTATACTCTTACCTCCTGTGTGGTGACCATTCACACTTTTAAAAACTGTCTCAATGCCATTAAGTATTGTGTAGAAAAGAATGGTTTGAAAAATTAACCTGTTTAAAAGACAATAGAAGGTTAAATGGGGGACTCCCCTGGTAGTCCAGTGGCTAAGGCTCCAGGCTCCCAATGCAGGGGCCTGGGTCCAATCCCTGGTCAAGCAACTAGACAGCATCTGCCTCAACTAAGATTCGCATGCCACAATTAAAGATCCACATGCTGCAACTAAAGACTGAAGATCCCTCATGTTGCAGCTAAGTCTAGGCAAAGACCAATAAACAAACTTCTTTTTAAGAAAGGTTAAGTGGCAAATTATGTTACTGTATTTTATCACAATAAAAATAAATGGATAACCACCCAAAAGCCTGGTTATACGCCATTTACAAGAGACAACTCTAAAAGAGGTCAGGAAAAGAAAAGGACAAAAAAAGACAGTAAATGCAAATGCTAAGCAAAAGCAAGCTTGTGCAGCTGTGCCAATAGCAAAGTTTAGAAGAGGACTCTTCTCCATGACAAAGGACTCCATTTACCAGGAAAATGTTGGTCTCAAAATATATGAAGTAGAAACTGACAGACTATAAAGATGAAGGCAAATACACACACAGACATTTTAATACACCTCTTCTAATAACTGATAAAACAAGCAAAATGTCAGGAAGATACAGAAATTTGAGCCCAATCAGCAAACAGACCTAAAGATCTAAACGGCACACTTCACAACCAGCAGAGAATCCACATCTTTCGCTAGCACACATGAATGTGTCCCCCAAATCCTGATCACTTGAAGGACCATCTGCAAGTCTCAACAGATGTCCAAGGACTGAAATCACAGAAGCCATTTCTTGACCATGAAGAGATTAAACTAGGTATCAATAATAACAACTTAAAAAATAAAGATAACTAGAAAAGCACTTATATATTTGAAAAAAATTTAAAAATGTAACTTACACACACAAAAGTCAGCCCAGAAGCCAATATTTCAAATGGTCTCTTTGGTGCCCAGGAGTTTCCTGTGCCTGGGAACAAAGCACCCCAAGCTAGTAGGAGATGTGCCTCTGAGAAGGGCAACTGTGCACCAGAGGATGGGAGAGGAAAACCTCCCCACCTGTCCCCAGCATGCCTGCAGGAAGATCAGTTTTAGGAACGAGTACACACACAGAATTTGAGGACCTAGAAACTGATACCTCCAAGAATATTCAAGGCTTGGAAAAGTCTCCCCATACTACAAGTAAGACTACAGACCATCAGAGAGAATATTATGATAAAGACAGTACAAAGAAGGATTTTAAGCAGATGAGGTATGGGCTAGAACTAATGTAAAGCTGCTTTTGGGGGCAGAACATGACATGGTCACGGCCCTCTATCCCAGCTGAGCCATGTGGGGAGCTGAGAAATCTTCATGCCCTGGCCCTACCCGGCCAACTAAATCAGAATCAATCACTTGGCAGTCATGAACCATTTTACAGCTAGGTGGTTTCTATGTCTTGGCTTGCAACAAAGTGAAAGGCAGAACATTTTTTTCCATTAAAATTTCTGATGAAAGATCACTACATTTGGGGTTTATAAATCAAAGGAGTTCAAAATATTGAATGACCCCTGCTATAACAAAACTCCTTGCATCTCCATCTATTACTTTAGCAAACACAAATTTTCAGCATTCACGTGAACAAAAAGCAGAAGTCATGCTTAAGCGTCTCATTGTGACAATGACATGCATTCAAAAGGGGTGGGGAGATGACAGCTCAGTGAGATGCATTTCAAAAAATGTTTACTTGGTGTAATAATTACTCAAAAATTGTGTAATGTGTAAGGCATTTCTTTTGATCAATTGTATACCAGTAATAACTATAATAATCCCAAAGAAAATATTAAAACTTAATTTCAAGGTCCCAACAAAGTTAGAAAGCTTAAATTGTTACACTTAAGTCACAGAAGAACATGATAGGTTAATCAATAAGATTTTCAAGCATTACATACACTGCATTAGGATAAAATTCTGTGTGAGATATGAAATGAAAATATAAGTTCAATTTTAAAAAATGACATACAATTTGGGTTTATTAATAGTATTTAAAGGGCTTCCCTGGTAGCTCAGCTCCTGCCTGCAATCCAGGTGCCATGGTTTGGATCAGGAAGATCCCCTGGAGGAGGGTGTGGCAACCCACTCCGGTATTCTTTCTTGGAGAATCTCATGGATAGAGGAGCCTGGCAGGCTACAGACCATAGAGTTGCAAAGAGATGGGACACAACTGAAGTGACTTAGCACATGCACACAGCATTTAAAAGAGTGGATCTCAAACTGCAATATTTAGATTCCACTCAACAGGAAGATAAGGGTTTCCCTGGTGGCTCAGATGGTAAAGTGTCTGCAATGCAGGAGACACAGTTTTGATCCCTGGGTTAGGAAGATCCCCTGGAGAAGGAAATGGCAGCCCACTCCAGTATTCTTGCCTGGAAAATCCCATGGATGTCGGAGCCTGGTAGGCTACTGTCCATGGGGTTGCAAAGAGTCGGACACGACTGAGCAGCTAAGCACTGCACAATAATCTAGAGGGGTGGGAATGGGCTGGAGGAATGAGGGAGATTCAAGAGGGAGGAGACGTAAATACACCTATGCTTAATTCATGCTGATGTATGACAGAAATCAAAGCAATATTGTACACCAATCATCAATCAATTAAAATAAATAAACTTTTTTTGAAAAAATAAAAGTTACCGAAAGCATGGGAGCCCCCTGGTGGTCCAGCCATTGGGACACCATGCTTCCACCACAGGGGGCCCAGGTTGGGGAACTAAGATTCCACATGCCTCGCAGTGCAGCCAAAAAAAAAAAAAAAAAAAGTTATCCGAAAACAAATGAGACCTAATGAAACTTAAATGCTTTTGCACAGCAAAGGAAATCATGAACAAAAAGACAATCCACAGAATGGGAGAAAACATTTGCAAATGAAGCAACCCACAAAGGACTAATCTCCAAAATATACAAACAGCTCATTCAACTCAGTATCAAAAAAGCCACCCAATCAAAAACAAAGGGCAGAAGACCTAAATAGACATTTCTCCAAAGAAGACAGACAGATGGCCAAAAAGTACATGAAAAGATGCTCAGCCTCGCTCATTGTCAGGGATATAGAAATCAGAACTACAATGAGGGCCCTGTGGGCAGCCTCTGAGCACTAGAGGGGCTTGGGGCTGAGTCCTCACTAATGCCAGTGTGGAGATGGCACCAAGGGCAAGGGGTAGAGGGGCAAGTTGGCCACCGCCACTGCTATTACCACCAAGGGTAGTGAAAGAGCCACTTCAGGGCAGGGGCCAGACTGGGGAGGGAGGCATAGGTATCATTTTTCTAGCTTTTCTGGGTCCAGTGGCGGTGATATTCCAGGTCCCCAGAGTGATGCTGGCTGCTGCCCACCTGGGGAGAGGAACGCTAGCTCTTGAGCAGGCTCCTTTGGGGGAGGAGGGACGCCAACTGACCTGCCAGAAAACTGCCTCCACTGGCCCAGGTGTGGAACCTGAGAGCACAGTCACACTAGTCTAGCTTCCGAGAAGGAGCAGTAATTCTGCATGCAGAAGAAAACTGGACACCTATCATGATTTTTGCCCTGTAATTCCTTGATGGGCTCAGATGACTTCAAACTTTTATCTTTTGGCAAAGAATAGTACTCTTAATCGATGTATGTATGGGAGAAAGCAAAAGGGGTTCTGGTTTCTCGGAAAAGAAGGAACCTCCTCTGTTTAACTGCTACCTCTTTCGTGAAGCCACATCCACCCCAGCCTGAAGACAATAAGTCAACTCTCTCCTGATCTTCTTCAGCACTTTATACCATTGCTCTGACTCTTATCATATGCTCTTTTGGAGGATATAATAAAAAGCTACCTAAGGATTAAAAAAAAAAAAAAATGAGGCATCATCACCTCACACCAGTTAGAATGGACATCACCAAAAAAATCTAAAAATAATAAATGCTGCAGAGGGTGAGGAGAAAGGGGAACCCTCCCATGCTGCTGGTGGGAATGTAAATTGGTATAGCCACTATGGAGAACAGCATGGAGGTTCCTTAAAAACTAAAAATAGAACTATAATATGATCCAGTAATCCCACTCCTGGAAATATTTGGAGAAAACCACAGTTCAAAAGACACATACACCCCAATGTTCATCACAGTGGTATTTACAATAGCCAAGACATGGAAGCATCCTAAATGTCCATCAACAGAGAAATGGATAAAGAAAATGTTGTACATATATACAGTGGAATATTAGCCATAAAAAGAATGAAAGAATGCCATTTGCAGCAACATAAATGAACCTAGAGATCATACTAAGTGAAGTAAGCTAGACATCAAAAGTCAAATATCATATGATACCACTTCTATGTGAAATCTAAGGGGAAAAAAAGATACAAATGAACTTATTTACAAAGCAAACAGACTCACAGACTTGGAAAACAAACTTTTGGTTACCAAAGGGGAAAAACGTAGTGGGGGGAGGGATAAATTGGGAGTTTGGGCTTAATAAGTACACACTACTATATATAAAATAGACAATGAACAAAGACCTACCATACAGCACAGGGAAACTTTACTCAATATTCTGCAATAACCTATATGGGAAAAGAATCTGAAAACAAAATGGATATATGTATAAACGAATCACTTTGCTGTATGCCTGAAACTAACACAATATTGCAAATCAATCATAAAATGAAATCAGGGGCTTCCCTGGGGGTCCAGTGGCTAAGACTACGCTCGGTTTAGGATCAATCGATCCCTGGTCAGGGAAGAAGATCTTGCATACCGCAACTAAAAAGATCCTCAGTGTCGCAAAAATCAAAGACCTCTGTACCGAAGCGAAGACCTGGCACAGCCAAATAAACATAAAATGAAAATTTAAAAGTTACATGACAGAATGAAGTGAGAGAATGGGACTCCAGGGGAAACAAGGTAGTTATTGAAGTACTCTCTGAGTGGGTGGCACTCGAACTAAAAACTTAACAAATGAGGAGAAACCAAGCAAGCATGAAGAGCCAGGAGACGGTGTCCCAGACAGAAGCTACAAGTGCAAAGGTCCTGAGGCAAAATGGCAGCCAGAGAAGTCGGAAAAAAATTAACAGAGAGGACGACTGGAGATGCGAGGCACTAAGGGCCAGACCGTGCAGACACAGTGCATGTTCATCCCTTCACAGGAGACCCCAGGCTCTGAGGATCAGAGTGAAAGCTAAGCAAAGTATCTCCAGATCCCCCAAGCAGGAAACAGAGGAGGAGGAGACATAACACGCAGACAAGGCAACACAAGGACGGTGTGGGCTCTCAGAACTACTTGGGGAAGTCATTCAGAGAGACCAAAGAGCGGAGTGATGGAGAAAACTAGGACACTGGCCAACTGCTTAGGCCATGGAAAGGGCTGGGATCATGCAGGTTGAGGGGAGGAGTAGGTTCTGCCCCCGATTATTCCCCTTTCACCCCTTCCTGACCTTCCTTGGTGTGGCATCTGTGCAGCAGCAGATCTCGGCCACTGTGTATGTATGACACGCCTGCGACACCTGAAGGTCCATAACCTTTGCAACGAAGGTCGCAGAAACTAAAACTGCCCGCAAGTCCACTGATAACCAGGCCAATCCAGCACTGAGGAAGGGGACTGACGTATGCAAGGATTTTTAAGGGGTTCCTCCACCGTCCGGGCTGGGGTCAAAAGTAGCAAGTGAACTGCTGGACTTGGAGATGAGACAGAATTTAAATGCTGTTTATAGCCATTCACTGTCTGTGTTTGCTCTGTTTATGAAGAGTCACGAAAGCCATCTATATCAATCTGAGAACTAAGTGCAATAAAGCAAGTTAAAGTCAGTGCCTAACACACATAAAATACCCAATAAAGACCCCACTCCTTCCATTTATCCCACTAATGAGAGGGTTCAGCTGAAGCAGACAACAGCTCCACTACTTGCTGGCTATGTGACTTTGAGGAAGGCACTTTCAACTCTGAGTCTTAGCTTCTTCAGCCAGTGGAACGGAGATAACATCGGTTACTTCACATGGCTTTTGAAGGAATGAAGAGATAGGTGAACAAAGGGTTGAGAACAGCTCCTGACATACGGTAACTTCAACAGCCATCACCTGTTACTACTGGCAAGTAGTAACGCAAGTGACCAAAGGGGCGGGGAAGCAGGGGGCCCTTCAAATCAAGTTCAGGCCTGCTGAAGACCAACTGTAGTGGCTTACTTCATGGTCTGCCTCCCCTCTTAGGAACCACTCACCAAGTGGTTCCAGATAGAGCCCTCTTTGCTGCGCTCGTCAGGAGTCAGACGCACATACTGGCTCGTGAGCATTGTGCTTCCTTGGAAATCCCAGAGGAGCGTGGAGCTGGAACCGATCCCTGCGGACAAACACAAGGACAGACAGGTGCTTAAGAGGCCGGGCCAGGACTAGATTTGCCGGAGGCAGGAACCCCACAGGGCTGCCCTGATCGGAAGAAAGAGCATCCCTTCCCCAACTCCGTCCAGCCTCAACATTACCCTAGACTCATTCCCGCCACAGGCCTCACCGTGGTAGGGCTTGATAAGCGAATGCTCCCGCTTGAGATGTTCACTGTTGCCGTCAGTTATATCCGCAGCCACCGGCCCCAGCAACAAGAGGAAAAGCAGTAGTATAGTGGGGCCTGGGCCGGGGCCGCGAAGCCCAGACCTCCCTGGGCACCGCCGGCCCCAGCCCCAGCGCCAAATCCAGCCTGCTGCCGCCGCCGCCGCCGCCATTCTCTGTCCCTCTCGGCCACTTCCGTCCTAGGACTTCCGCCTTCCGGGTGTTCCATCTAATAGCCTCCGGCCCGAAACCCGCTAACCCCAGTGGCGCCTGGGAACTCCAGCAAAAGCAGAGCCTCGCTGCCTTGTGGACGACTGCTTTATTTGCGAAGCAGCCCCTATCCTCGTCGAGTGTCTTGGCGGCTGCGAGACACCTGTCAACCAGCTTCAGCAATGGGTTCTTAGGAGCGACAAGAGCAGCAACCAATCATGGAACAGCACGTTCGGCTTGCGGGCCAACGGGGAGCAGAAGAATGATTTGTGTCGGCCGGCTGCGAGGGGATCGTCTGTGAAGCGGGGCATGCTGGAACTTGCAGTTTTTATGGGCCCCTAGAACACTTGGCCTCTGGCCCCTGGTCACTTCTGTGGGGTAATCTTTCCCAGTCAGAGGAGAAAGGAGTCCTAAATTGAAGGTGGAAGCCTGAATTCCAACTTCTGCGCCATCTAGATCTCAGGCGGGGCTTTTTCGTCTGTGGCTCCAAGCCTTTGGAAACAGAATTCTGTTATTTGGTGGCGTCCACTATTCCCAGCTCCTCAGGGCCAGTTGGATTTCAGCAGAAGGAGGCGGCCTGAATCCCCGTCCCTGTGATGGCTGGGGCCCATTCATATCCAAATGATTGTAGCGGGTCCCCTCCGTGAAAGGTCTAAGGAAGCCGACTGGATCAAATGTGGGAAACAGGTGGCCCACAGCTAAATAGAGCTCTTACTGATGCTATTTCAATAAATGGCTTAACTATAGCTCAGTCGATAAAGAATCTGCCTGCAGTGCAGGAAACCCGGGTTCAATCCCTGGGTTGGGAAGATGCCCTGGAAAAGGAAATGGAAACCCACTTCAGTATCCTTGCCTGGAAAATCTCATGGACAGAGGAGCCTGGTGGGCTGCAGTCCATGGCGTCACAAAGAGTTGGGCATGACTGAGGCGCTAACACTAACACTAAACCAATATTTTAAATCATGAGACAAATGCATATTAAAAATCCAAATTTCCAGCTTCTCAGGAAAAATCAGAAGACCCAACCACACTTGGGTCATGGGGCTGCCCTGCTGAAAATGCCTTATTTTTCAAAGCTCATCTCCACTCTGGCCACTAGTTCACAGCACCTGCTTGGCCCCCTCGACACTCGAATTAATAACCCTGTTATAGATCACAAGATGGAATAGTTGGTTGCTTGCTCCTTTAAGAAGTTGGCTCCGCTCTCTTTTAAATTGCTGTTCTTTGCTTCAACAACACATCTTAACAACAACAACAACAAATCTGTTTGCTTGCTCCAGGTCTTAGTTGCAGCACACGGGATCTTCGATCTTTAGTGGTAGCATGTGGGAATTTTTAGTTGCAGCATGTGGCATCCGGTCTCATCACTTCATGGCAAATAGATGGGGAAACAGTAGCTGACTTTATTTTTCTGGGCTCCAAAATCACTGCAGATGGTGATTGCAGCCATGAAATTAAAAGATGCTTACTCCTTGGAAGGAAAGTTATGACCAACCTAGACAGCATATTGAAAAGCAGAGACTTTACTTTATCAACAAAGGTCCGTCTAGTCAAGGCTATGGTTTTTCCAGTGGTCATGTATGGATGTGAGAGCTGGACTATAAGGAAAGCTGAGCACCACAGAATTAATGCTTTTGAACTGTGAAGTTGGAGAAGACTCTTGAGAGTCCCTTGGACTGCAAGGAGATCCGACCAGTCCATCCTAAAGAAAATCAGTCCTGAATATTCATTGGAAGGACTGATGCTGAAGCTGAAGCTCCAATACTTTGGCCACCTGATGCGAACAGCTGACTCATTTGAAAAGACCCTGATGCTGGGAAAGATTGAGGGCAGGAGGAGAAGGGGACGACAGAGGATGAGATGGTTGGATGGTATCACTGACTCAATGGACATGGGTTTGGGTGGACACCAGGAGCTGATGATGGACAGGGAGGCCTGGCGTGCTGTGGTTCATGGGGTCACAAAGAGTTAGACACGACTGAGTGACTGAACTGAACTATGAACTCTTAGTTGGTGGGACCTCGTTCCCTGACCAGGGATGGTACCCTGGCCCCTACATTAGGAGGACAGAGTCTTAGCCACTGGAGATAGATGGGCTCCAGGTTAGACATTTACAACTGATTTCCTGTTTGCATTTCATAGGGCATGAAGAGGAGGGCTTCAGGCTGGATATGGATACTAACAATTGTTAGCACTTTTGAGACAAGAGATAGGAGGACTCCAGTTAAGGCATTTACAACCAGCCTCCTGTTTGCCCCCCAAAGTGACAGTAACAGCAGAAACAGGGTAAATAACCAGTGTTTTCCTCTTGTAAACACCTAAGGTAACAGTCATGGCAAGGACAAAGAGGAACAAAACACTGTTTGAGTAAAGGATTAAGGGATCTCCATTCCCCCCTCCTTTGGGATAAGGGAGATGTTACACCTGTGCACAAAGGCTCCTTGTGGGTCAAAAATCAGGGGATAACGCCAGGCCATAGTGAGTCTTGCTTCTCTCAGAAGTCTTCACTTAGAGATCCATCTTGGCTGAAGGGTGCAGGTGCACCCAGGGGAGTATCCCAGGGTAGACCAGATGTGAAAAAGAAACCAGATAATTGGCCTGAAGGAAGACAAAGACCTGGAAGAACTGCCCTATATAAATGACTTATCCACCTGTTTGTTGTGTTCCTCTTCCTAATGGGGACGCCCACACCCTTTCTCTCCAGTGTGTATCTCTGCCTTGCTCCTATCTTAACAAAGCATTTTTCTGTTTGCTCTCCCACTTGTTGTGCTGTGTCTCTCGTAATAAACTCTGTACCTGCATTTACAGTTTCTGCCTCTGTGCTAAGTGCATTTTTCACTGGGGGCAAAGATCCAGGGGAAACAGCTTCTAGCTGTCTGGCAGTTAAGATTTCTGGTTCTCATCCAGGCTACCCAGGTTCAGTTACTGGGTAGGGAATTTAGATCTCACTTCAGGCCACCACTCACTGCTGCCTCACTGAAATCAGGACCACCAGGGACGTCCCAAAAAGTTGCCTTTCTGAATGAATGAACTTCTTCAGGATTAAGGAGTAAGACATCTTTTTTAAGTTATATGGGGCTTCTCTGGTGGCTCAATGGTGAAGAATCCACCTGCCAATGCAGGAGATGTGAGTTCAATCCCTAGGTCAGAAAGATCCCTTGGAGAAGGAAATGCCAACCAACTCCAGTATTCTCGACTGGGAAATCCCATGGACAGAGGAGCTTGGTGGGCAACAGTCCATGTGGTGGCACAAAAGTCAGACATGACTTAGCGACTAAACAACAACAACATCAGACGTATGTACAACAAAAGTCCTCTTCCGAGAGGTATACGCTCCCGAAGAAATACCCATATCTATTTAAACAGTCAGACATGACTGAGTGATTAAGCACAGCACACACATGCAGACAAGGACACATGCACACACTTAGACTTCCATGAGGATTGGGGTTTTTATCAGCTGCTGTCACTACTGAATCCCCAGCATCTAGAAAAGTGCTTGGCACACAGAAGGTGATTAATAAGTAATTGGTAAAAGAATGGATATTTGGTCTAGAATCTGGAAAGAGACCCTGACGAATGAGTTAGTTTACCAGAAAGGCATCCTTAGCAAAGAGAACAGGAAATGCAAAGACCAGGAAAGATCCCTGAAAGCAAAAGCGATTACAAACAGTTTGGAATGGCTGAGGAGTGGTAGGGGAAGAGTATGGCTAAGGCCAGAACTCAAAGAGCCTTTAATTCCAGCTACAGAGTAGAAGGCAGTGGGATGGTTTTAAGCATGGGGGTGACCAATCATGGGGTTTCCTTGGCTACAGTGAAAGAGACTGGAGGGAGGTTACAGGTGAGGTAAGGTGTCATGACCAGATAAGAGAGGGGGAGTCTGAGCCAGGGAGGTTTCCACAGGGAAAGGGGAGCAGAAGTCTGCAGGGAAACTAGATATCAATAACAAATCCCCTGTGGGAAGACAGGGAAAGAAAAGTTGAGAACTGTGTTTTGTGACGTCGACGTATCACCACAATTATGGAGGGGAGAAAACTAGACAAGGGCTGAGAGATGGGAAGTCCCAGGGTTGGCTGGAGGTCCCTGGGAGTGAAACTGGCATCCATTGTGGAGTGGTAGGAAGACACATCTCTGCAGCAGCAAAGCAGGGTGTGCTTGCAGGGAGGTGGGGGTTCAGGCAGAACCTGGGTGCTTATGTCTTTGCAGGGAAGAAGATGAGCTGTTGGAATCTGGACCAGTGGTGGCCCAGGGCCAGCTCCTAGTGCCTCAAGCACACGTATCCACAGCTCAGCAGAGCTCTAACTTGATGTGTAACCTTGCTGCATGCAGGCTTTCTCTAGTTGTGTTGAGCAGAGGCTACTCTTTGTTGCAAACCATTGGTTTCTCATTTCAGTGGTTTCCCCTGTTACTCAGGCTCTAGGGCACTCGGGCTTCAGCAGTTGCTGTATGTGGGCTCAGTAATTGTGGTGCATGGGCTTAGTTGCTTAACATGTGGGATCTTCCTGGATCAGGGATCAAACCCACATCCCCTACATTGGCAGGTGGATTCTTAATCACTAGACCACCAGAGAAGCCCAGCGACTCACTTCTGAATCTCAGTTTCCTGACTGCAAAATTGTTCAATGAGCATCATTCACAGGCAGGTTGTGAGGATCGAAGGAGGTCATGTTGGGGGAAGACCTTGTAAATTTTAAAGCCTTATGAAGCTAGGCCCAGATCCATGGCACAGCGGACAGGCAGGTGGCCGCCACTCACATCACACACCCTACCACACCCTGTCACAGATATATTGACACTGTCACAGACCTTAAGACCGCCATTGACAATGCTCCAAATGCAACTTCCAATACACACACCAAGTATGAGTTACTGAAGGCAGAGAGGGGGCAACAGAAGATGAGATGGTTGGATAGCATCATCGACTCAATAGACGTGAGATCGAGCATTGAACAAACTCCAGGAGATAGTGAAGGACAGGGAAGTCTGGTATGCTGCAGTCCAATGGGGTTGCAAAGAGTTGGACACAACTTAGTGACTGAGCAACAACAATCTGGTGGCCTTTCTAGAGCAAGCTGTCTAGAAAGAAGTGAGTTAGCACTGGGAAAGAGGTGTATTAACTAGGATAATGCTAGCTAGTATAGCAAATACATCCCACGTGTATAACAGCTCGAGGAAGTTGGTCTCTCTCTCTCTCTCTCTGAACCGTCCAAAGCTGGTGTTCCTGGTTGACTGGTGGCTTGCTTTCTTACATCAATGTGGAGACCTAAGCCCCTTCCTTCTTGTGATTCCACAAGCCCCTAGGGCTTCATCATCTTCTGTATACAGTCAGTTAAAAAGAAAGGAAAGAATGTGGAAGACACATAGGACTTAAGAGCCTTGTCACACTTCACTCCACTCCACTCACATTCAGTTGATGGGAACTAGTGAGCGCATGGCCACACCTGACTGTGAGGGAGCCTGGGAAACTGAAGTGTAGCTGTGTGCCAAAGAAAAGGACATCAATTTGTTGTGAAGGGTCATGGCTCTAGCAGGGGGCAATGGAGCAGAGGGTGTAATATGCAAGAACCTTATCCCTGTAGAAAGAGGGGCCCAAACTGGAGTGGCAAGTGACTTGAGAGCTCTAAATAAGCCCATGTGTGTGTACATGCTCACCTGCTTCAGTCGCGTCTGACTCTTTGCAACCCCATGGTCTGCAGCCCACCAGGCTCCTCTGTCAGTGGGATTCTTCAGGCAAAAATACTGGAGTGAGTTGCCATGCCCTCCTCCAGGAGATCTTCCCAAGCCAAGGATAGAACCCGCATCTCCTGCACTGCAGCCAGATTCTTTACCGATGAGCTACCATGGAAGCCCCAAGTAAACCCATGATGGTGGTTTTGTCACTGTGTCCAACTCTTGCAACCCCATGGACTGCAACCTGCCAGACTCCTGTGTCCATGGGACCTCCTAGGCTAGTAAACTGGAGTGGGTTGCCATTTCCTTCCCCAGGGGACCTTTCTGACCCCGGGATTAAAACCATCTCCTGTGTTGCAGGCGGTCTTCTGCATTGCAGGCAGATTCTTTACTGATGAGCCACCAGGAAAGTTCCTAGTAAGCCCACACTGAGGTAAAATACAAGTCCCATGCTGGATACATGCACATATAAAAGAGGCCAACTTAAGACTCTGAAGAGCCTGAGTTCATCTGGGACTGGGCCAGGCCATGGAGGCAGGGTGCCCTTCTTCAGTCGACAATACTGCATGAAGGTGGGACTCTCATGTGACTTGAATGCACAGGTGTCTTTGGGGACCTGACCTGTTCCCTGCCCAGGTGGGTGAGTGTGTGCATACCTGATTGCATGTGTCTGTCAGTAGGGTGCCTGAATTCACAGGTGCCTGTGCACATGTGTGACTGTCACACACACACATCCAAGGGACTGTGCATTCACATGACTGAACACCCAGATATTCCTGATGAGTCTCTGCCCCACACACCTGAGGGTCTGTGTGTGCGTGACTATGCCTGCAATGCAGCTGTTTCTCTGCACACACAGGAACAGGCCCCGGAAGGACAGCTTGGAGATGTCTCAGGACAGGGGTGGTAACTATGTATATAGCTGCCAGGGGGAAAGGCGCTGATTGTGCACACGTCCAGCACACGGCAGGTGGGATAGGTGTGTGCCAAGTGAAGAACGCACATGGATGGACACTCAGATCACAGTACATATGTCCTGGTGTACACGGGAGCCCCTGTAGCTTGTACAAAGGTGCCCAGGTGTGTGAACATGTACTTCTGCGTGCCCAGATGTGCCCTTGGAACTCCCCAGATGGGCCAGACTGGGCTGAGCTCCTCTCTGGGCACAGAGGCCTCTGCTGTGTGTTGGTGCCTGCATGGGGCACTGCCAAGGGTGCGTTGGCGGCATGTGTGTGTGCGCGTGAATGTGTGTGTGCGCGTGCGCACACACGTGTGTGTGTGTGTGTGTAGGAAGAAACATTCGCTCTCTTAGACCTTGCTTCTTTCTGTGGTTCGGTTTCTATAGAGACACTTCCTGTGGCAGAGAAAAGAGGTAGTGAGCTGGTGTTTCAGGATGTGAGGGCCCACAGGAGCAGACCTGGGTTCTCTCTGTCATCTACCCGTCATCGTGCAAGCTCTGACCGGAGCTGCCCGCAGTCCCCATGGTGGGCGTCCCCGCGGCGGGGACCCGTGAAGAGCAGCGGCATGCCAGGGAAGCCCAAGCACCTGGGTGTCCCCAACGGACGCATGGTGAGTGCGGGCTCTGGGCCAGGCCCACAGGGAGGGGGTAGGCACACCCAGGGTGGAGCCCAACAGGCACACCCGGCAGGGCTGGGCTAGAGAAGTTGAGGACAGACAGCAGCAGGTGGTGGAACGTAGTGCCCTCCTCCCAGGACCTTCCAGATGGCTCTGATGGGGACCTGGGGCCACCTTGGGGATGATACCACAGGAGAGTAGCCATAGGCTTCTGGCCCAGGCCCCACTGCTCTCTCACCTGCTACTTAGGCACCATCTGGGGCTGCCGGCTTCCTAGGGGTGCAAGCAGACTTGGCATGCCCTTTGGCCCTTGTATACCCCCACGAGGCCCTGAACCCCCATACCTCACTTAGCCTCAGCCCCCTCCCTCACCTGGAATCCTGATGCCCATGATCAGGTAAGGGGCAGCTCCTATGGGGTCACCACCCTCCACCGAGACCTGCTCCAGAGGCTTCCTGCCACAGCTAGCAGCCCTTCGGCAGCCTGGGGTGGGTCAGCAGGATCAGGCTAGGTCCCTGCAGCTCCTGTCTGTTCTATTGCTGGGCTGCTAGGAAGGGGTGGGGGTAGCTGAGCCCTGGGATGGCCCTGGCTGTTGCTGCTGCCCCACCCCCTTAAATCCTCTGGTGGCTTGGTGTCCAGGTTAGAGACGCCCTTGGAGAGGTGGCTTCTTTAATCATTCAGCAGATGGGACAGGCTGTGCTGGGCTTCTCATCTCTTCCCCTGGACACCAGCCCACTTGGCAGAGACCCAGCTCCTCCTGAAAACTCCAAAAAGTCCAGACAGTGTCCTTGTCTCTGACCCAGACCCAGCCGAGTACTGTCCACAGAGACCTGGGTTCTCACCTCATCTCAGCTCTGTTGTCCTTGACTAGGGACTGACCCTTAGTTTCCTCCAATTGAGATGATTAAGTGGAATAATGAATCTGAGGTTCTTGACCCACTGGGGAGTCTCCATTAAATGTCAGCCCAATGCCTCCCCTCATTCTCAGCTCCTCTTCAAGGATCTCCTGCCTCACCAAGAAGCTGAGCTACTCCCCCACTCCTCCTCCTCCTCCTAATTCTCAAGACCTGTTCAACACCTCTTCCTCCAGCATAATTTTGTTGGGCAGGAGAGAGGCAAACCCCTCCAGGCTGGTCCAGTCCCCCACCTCACTATCTACCATCAACCTAACTTTGAAAGTTTGAGCACTCAGGGGCCTCACACTCCCTGGAGGCATGGGGCTTGGCTCACGCCTCTCAGGGCATCCACACTAAGGAGGAACACGCCCACTCCCATACCCACCCCAGAGGTAGTTGACTTGATGCTTCTGAGCAGTGCCCAGGAATTGCAGGGCAGCCGGGGGCTGAGACACCTGGCTTCTGCCCATCACATGTCAACCCATAGCTTCTTTAAGTCCATGGACACCCTGGCTCCTCTCAGGAACTTTCATACTCTGGTTTATATCTGCCCTTCCCCAAATCCATCCTGACTCTCTGTGCTACCTCTTGGCATCCCGAGGGTCATAGGTCAGCCACTCACTGGCCCTCAGGCAGGCTTCTGCAGCCATGCTCAGCTGAGATGGAGAGGGATAGGCAGACATCAGATTTAGATATCCACAGATGTGGTCCAGCTGTCAGCCTCCTTCCATGAGTTACTTCCTGAGGGAGGTTCAGAGGAGGACATGACGTGCTAAGAGCAGCTGGCAGGTAGAGGGACCTGCCTGTGAACCTGGCCTATCTGACTCGATGCCAGGACTCCTCCGCCTCCCAGAATTGCCTGGCTCGGTCCGCCCCTATCTCCCCCTGCTGCCACCCCCACCTGTCATTCCCTCCTTAGGCAGCTTCAATTGTCAGCCTCGTCTTTCTGCCACTCAGCTTGTCAGGCGTTTGCAATGCAACCTGTCACTTAGAGATGGCTCTCAGCCCCCCTCCCAGAGAGCTTTCACACAGTCCCAGCTGCTGCTTCATTTGTTCACTCACACATTCATTCAACAGCCCCTCTTTCGGGCCTGCTCATTGTTGGCCCTGTCCCAGGCATCAGGACCCAGGCCCGTTGCCCTAGCCCCTGCCTTCAAACAGCTCCTGATCTGGCAAAGTATAGAAGGCACGAGCACAAATGCTGGATAAAATGCAGGCTTGGGTAAGAGCGTGGGTCAGGAAGAGAGAAAGCTTGAGGAGGACCTGGGAGGAAGAAACAACTTTTCCAGTCGCTTCATGCATTGTTGGTGCGGAATGTGTCCTGAAAGGACGTGCCAGCCAGAGCGGGGAGTAGCTTGGGGAAATGCCTAGACTCGGGGGAAACAGGGACAAGGCCTGAGGGCTGGCGAGCCTAAAGCCTGGAGTTACTGAGTCTTGTCACTCTCCAGGGCACCCAGTCTCTCTGCTGGGGAAGACCTGCAAGGCAGAGCCCACTGCACCTTGGAATCCAGCTCAGGGCTAGGGGTCAGCTCCACAGGGCTGACTCAGGCAGCAGAGCCAGGCAGCCGTGGGTCTTCCCAGAGAAGATCTTGGGGCCTAGTCACCCCAAGCCAGGATGAAATGAGATGATGGTATAGAGGGCCTGGTTCAGAATTTGCTCAGTAAATCAGCCTTCCTTTTGAAGTCTGACCCCCTCCATAGGGCAGAGTTCACCCAGGAGCCCCTGAGGTCTTTACCCCAGTCAACTTTGCCCAACTACACCCCAGGGGCTGAGAGGCCCTGGGCCTCTCGTCTCCCTGGTATGTCTCCTGTGCACGCAGGGAGGAAACTCTGTAGAGAAGACACCTCAGGCTCCTGAGGCAGGCACACTTGGGCCCTAATTTAAACTCGGGTGCTCCCTAGCTGTGTAGTTTCTTTGGGTTTCATCTGTAAAACAGAAGCCATAATATCTACCACCCCAGGTGAGGATGGAGGGAGAACGTGGCTCTGTGCCGTTGCTGTCAGAGAGAGCACAGGAAACATTGGGTCACTCTCACTTGGGTATTCTCAGATACCAGCAACTCCCCCAGCACCCATTTCCAAAGAAAAACCTATGGAAAACTGAGCCCACATCATGGGTCAGGGCGCCACTGGCCACCACACCCTTCCTCATCCCTTCTTCCCCTTTTCTCCCATTCATTCACCACTTCTCCTCAGGCAGGCCAGGGTGGGGGCAAGGCCAGCCTGGCTCAGCACAACTTCCCCAGGCCCAGGAGCCTGGACAGGTCAGAGCCCTGAGTAGCAGCAGCAGCCACTCTCCTTGCTGCACCACCTCCCTTCCTGGCAACCCTGGAGGATGCGAGTGCTGAGCACCAGACTACCCAGGGGGAAACTGAGGCCCAGAGAAGGGAAGTGACTTGCCCTGGAATGGTGGATCTGGAATTGGACTCCGTCGCCACTCCCTGCCACCTCCGTCTCAGCCCCAGCTCTATGGGTTAACATCTAGTGGGGCAAGAGAGGGCCAGGAAGAACTGTAGGGCACAGAGATGGGGGGTCCAGAGCCACAGCATCCCTGATGGAGGGGTGCCAGTGCCTCCTGCAAGGGCAGAGGAGGGCTATGTGGGCCCCCATGGCTGCTCGGGAGCACTTGAGCTAGTGCTCCTTATGAGGGGAGTTCAGGCCAATTCTCTCCTGTAGTACAGGCCTGCCTTCCAGGAGCTATAGGATGGAAGGGGGGAGGTCCAGACATAAACGGGCAGTGTGCACTGGACAAGGGATCAGGGCAGCTGGTGTTTAGGGATAACTGATCTCAGCAGGCAGAGACTGCAGGCGGGAGCAGGAGCAGATACCAGGCAGAGGAAACAGCAAAGCAGGAAGCAGGAGTGTGAAGGGGTGTGGGGAAAATAAAAGTCTGATAAAGCAGAGGGTGGAGGTGAGGGGGAGGCCGTGGGGGAGGCTGAAGAGGTTCATTAGTCAGGACCCGGCAGAGCTTCAGCTGTAACCCAGCAACTGCTCTGCCTCCCAGATGGAGTGGGACCAGAAGAGGACCTGGGAGCCAGCCCCATCTAAAGACACAATCCATCCAACAAGATGTAAAGAACAAAACAAACAGAAGTGTAAGCCAGCCCAGGTCCCTCTGCCTTCTCTGGGGTCCTGGCTTGCCCATGAGCATCCTGCTACTCTGCCACCCGACCCCTCCAACGAGCGGAGAGTGCAGTGGAGAGCACTGAGCAAGGGAGAGGCTGAGTCCGGGTTGGAGGGCAGGCCAGAGAGAGGCCGGTGGGTGTTGGGTGCGGGGAGGAGGGAGGGCCAGATGGCCACTGTGGACGAGGAGGGGAAAGTTAGGCTGGTTCCTGGAGACCTGACCTGGTGACCAAGGCTGGAAACAGCCACAGAGCAGCCTGGGGAGGAAGAACCCGGGGCAGGCAGGTGTCCACGCGGGCGCGAGTCTGTGCTAAGTTGTTTCAGTTGGGTCTGACTCTCTGCTATCCTATGGACTGTAGCCTGCCAGGCTCCTCTGTCTATGGGATTCTCCAGACAAGAATACTGGAGTGGGTTACCATGCCCTTCTCCAGGGGATCTTCCCAACCCAGGGATCGAACTCGTGTCTCTTAGGTCTCCTGCACTGGTAGGTGATTTCTTTACCACTAGTGCCATCTGGGAAGCCCCACCCATGAGGGCAGCTGCCAGGAAAGGGAAAGAACAGCTGGAAGGAATCTTGAGCTTCAGCTTGTCCCCTTCACACTCCCCAGAAGTTTGTCCCGCAGCCCCAGGGGAGAATTCTGATGAAGCTGTCAGATGGGAGAGTGCAGAGGCAGCTGGGCGAGGGCTGGGGTGGCCAGGCGAGGGTGCACGGCTTGGTTCCATGCCCCGCTTCCCTCTGCACAAGCTTTCCTTCCTCCTCATCAACGTCTTATCCCCACATTCCAGCTTGGAGACAGGCTCAGAGAGGGGCCAAGGTGGTAATACTAGAAGAGGACAGGGCTAGGATTTGAATCCGGGTCCAACGGACCCAGTACCTGTGCTTTTCCCTCTCCAGCAGGGCTTGGCAAAGCTGAAAGCTGAAGCAGGGTCAGACACCAACATAGTGCAACACCAATAACAGTTATGTTCCTTGAATATTTACCACATGCCAGGTGGTGCTCTGAGTTCTCTCTATGTATATTTAATTTCTTTAATTACAGCAAGCCTTTGAAGTCAGGACCATTATTTGACCCATCTGGTGGCACTAGTGGTAAAGAACCTACCTGCCCCACAGGAGATATAAGACACGAGGGTTCAGTCCCTGGGTCTGGAAGATCCCCTGGAGGAGGGCATGACAACCCACTCCAGCATTCTTGCCTGGAGAGTCCCATGGACAGAGGAGCCTGGCTGGCTACAGTCCACGGGGTCGCACAGAACTGGACACGACTGAGCGATTTAGCACGTACAGAGAATGCAAGGCACAGAGGGGTGAAGTATCTGCCCAAGGTCACAGAGCACAAATGGGAACTCAGGTTGTCTGGGACCTGCTTCCATAAGTAACAGAAATGCATCAAACTGGCCCCAGAGTCCTCTGAAGAGAGTGTGAACTCCTTCTAGAGGAACCAGCTCTTGCTCAGGAACAGCCAGGGTTGCCATACTGGGAAGAAGCTCAGGGTAGCTGGGGCAGAAACCAGGTGTCATGTAAAATGCCTAACTCTTCAATGTGGGAAACCCCTTTTAAGTTAAAAAAAAAAAAAGCCATTCTGATATTAATGACATCCTACCTGTTTGCAGGCCAGCTCTGGCCCACAGATGTGTGACCCGGTGCTCCCAGGTAGAAGTGGGGGACAGAGAGGGATTTTCCAGCCAGGAGGGCAGGGGGAGGCTTGCTGGGAAGAAGACATCTGCAGACCTGTTTCCAGTAGGGATGGAGTGAAGGGACAGGTGGTGGAAGCTCCTGTAACAGGACCTGGTGAAAATGCTGCAGGGCCGAGGCAGGAAGGAACCGGGGATCAGTCAGACCCAAGCGATGGGAAGAAAACCAGATGCAGGGAAGTGGCTCCCGGCCCTGCGCTGGTGGCGGCAGGAAGTGGCTTCCATTTGGGACTGGCTGAGCTGGAAGGGCTTATGGGGCATTTGGGTAAAGATGTCAGCAGGAAGTTAGCTATTTGTGTGTTTGAAGCTGAGGAGATGTGGGAGGGAGAAAGGGCCCAGAACAGAGTCAGAGAAGAGTAAAGGCCGCCTTGCATGCATAGATACTGAGGAAGCTGGAGAAGCTGCTAGGGAGGTAGGAGGACCAAGGGAAACCACTGCAAGAGTCATTTTGAAAGGAGAGTTTTTCTGTTTCACTAATGGTTGGGATTCCCAGAGAAGTCAAAATTGTGCACCCAGTGTGGGGAGTGAGGGAGGGGGCACAGAGGATGGGATTGAACTTTGTAGCTACTCCTGGTGAGGCTCGTAACCATCCACATCAACACCTCCTGGGAGAACCTGAAGCTCCAGAGGGTGCCCCTCCATCATTCTAATGCACACAAAAATTTGAGAACTACTGCTCTCTACTATAAAATAGAACCCCATGCCCTGCCCAAGGTAGGGTGTTTCCAAGAAGAAACAGTTACAATAAGGAGATCATCAGTTACACAGGTAATCTCTCCTTTCTCAAAGAAAACAGCCAACATAGATATATCATTTGCCACATGCTGGTCCCTGTTGTAGACGCTGGAAATATATTAAGCTGATTTGACCCTCATGGCAGGCACAGGAAGTAAGTCACTATTACTATCATTCCCTCTTCACTTACAGTAGATGGAGACAAACAAGTAACTCGCCCAAAGTCACACAGCTAGTAAGTAACAGAAACAAGATTCAAATTTTATGCTCCTACCCACCATGCTCAACACTCAGGCTCACCCAGTGGGAGCTAGGGGTCTACCAGGAGTGACTGGAGGGTACCTGGCATAAGTCCTAGCACACAGGTGGTTGGCACATGATGGAAGGGGAGCCCAGGGCAGCCTGAGCAAAACCATGAGCAAGCAGTTACCCGGCTGAGGATGCCCAGCATGGCCCTCCAGGCAGATGAGAACACAGCTCTAGTCCCAGGGCTGGGCCTCAAACTGTCCCTTGAGAATCCCCCGGGGCTCTACTCTGACTTTCTTCCTTGGGTTTCTTGTAGGTTCTGGCTGTCTCTGATGGAGGTAAGTGTCAAAGTATAGAGAGAAAGCCTGGCTGGAGTTGGGGGTGGGGGTTGAGGCGGGTGTATGTGGAGAAAGGGTGGGAATATCCCTGCCATTTGCTGTCTTTCCAGGGAAAGTACCTGAGATGGGCTTGGGCCAGGGGCTGGGGAAGGCCGCAAGGCTCACCTGCACTTGTCCATCCCCTGCAGAGCTGAGCAGCACGACTGGGCCCCAGGGCCAGGGCGAGGGCCGAGGCAGCTCCCTCAGCATCCACAGCCTCCCCAGTGGCCCCAGCAGCCCCTTCCCCACCGAGGAGCAGCCTGTGGCCAGCTGGGGCCTATCCTTCGAGCGGCTGCTACAGGACCCACTGGGCCTGGCTTACTTCACTGTAAGCCCTGGGGTGGGATAGGGAGGGTGGATGGCAGTGGCCACCATGGGGGAAGGGCGGGGGGACAGGGGAGAGAGCATGGCTGGAGTTCCAGGCTGGCCAGATCTGGACTCCTCTGTCAGCTTCACATCCAGCCTTTTTTGGCACTCATTGCTCTTCTCCCAACTGGGAAGTTTCCTTCTCTCTGCCTCTTTTTTCCCTCTATGTGCCTCTGGATCTGATCCCTTCTGTCTGTTTGGCTTAGCCTCTCGGCCCTCTTTCTATCCCAATCTCTTTGACCATATCCCCTAACTAGGTCTCTGGGTCTCCACCTGCCTACTCCTTCTCCCCACCCCCAGGAGTTCCTGAAGAAGGAGTACAGTGCTGAGAATGTGACTTTCTGGAAGGCCTGCGAGCGCTTCCAGCAGATCCCGGCCAGCGACACCCAGCAGGTGGGGTGAAGGGGGAGCTGAGGCTGCGAAAGGTGGGACCAAGCCCTGAGCTATGCCCCTGACCTTCTCCTGTCCGTCTCTGCCCCAGTTAGCTCAGGAGGCCCGTAACATCTACCAGGAGTTCCTGTCCAGCCAGGCGCTGAGCCCCGTGAACATCGACCGGCAGGCCTGGCTCGGCGAGGAAGTCCTGGCAGAGCCGCGACCGGACATGTTCCGGGCCCAGCAGCTTCAGGTAAACTGTCCCGGGGGCGGGGCCTGGGGTAAAGGGCGTCGCCTCTGAAGGGAGCTGGGCGGGGCAGAAGCGGGGCCAGATCCAGGGGCGGAGCCTGAGCGGCAGAGATGGTTGGGGTGGGGTGGGGAAGAGAGCAAATCTGGACGCTGGGACTCCGCTAAAGGCAAGGGGCACTGTGAAGGAGAGGCTAGGAGGCGGCGCCTGGGGCAAGGAGGGGCTCGGGGCTCGCCCCCAAAGTTGGGGATGCACCCAAGCCCCAGGGCCGGGTCTGGAACCTTGGCGGCTCGCTGAGCGCTCTCGGCGGCTAGCTTAGCGCTCTCCGCAGCTCACCGCCCGGCGCCACCTCCGCAGATCTTCAACTTGATGAAGTTCGACAGCTATGCGCGCTTCGTCAAATCCCCTCTGTACCGCGAGTGCCTCCTAGCGGAGGCCGAGGGTCGCCCCTGCGGGAACCTGGCTCCTGGCGCCCCGGCAGCCCCGACACCACGAGAAAGGTGCGCACGCTGGGTTGTGGAGGGCAGTGTCCCGGTGCATATCTGCGGGGGTCGCCCATGGTCGGCCTGCGGGCTAGCGCCCCGCCCAGTGCCATTGCCTTCCGTCTGTCTTGCAGAAGCCGAAGCTGAAGCCCGGGAAATCGCTGCCGCTGGGCGTAGAGGAGCTGGGACAGCTGCCACCTGCTGAGGGCCGCCAGCTCCGCAAGTCCTTCCGCAGGGGTGAGGGGAGAAGCGGGCTGCAGAGATAGCGAGGGCAGGAATCTGAGCCAATCTGGAGAACACCCCTTCCTCCTACTGGTCTTGCAGTCTAAGTCAGTGAAAATCGAAATGCAGGGCCCTGTGGACCCCCCCCCGCCACGTTCCCCTGGTCGTTCCTAGAGCCCAGAAGTTTGGGAAGCCTCCGTCAGTAGCGAGGCCTTCCGGAACCCAAACACCGTTAGACTCCTGAAAAAGGGCTCCAGCAGAGTCCGCTTGGGTGCAGAAAGGCCTCAGCAGAGGGGTGAGGAGAGGGAGCCTGTCCTGCTCCCTCTGCTCAGTCTTCCTCTCCTCTAGAACTAGCCGGCGGGGCGGCCAGCTCAGCCTTGCGCCGTGAGTCCCAGGGATCGCTCAACTCCTCCGCCAGTCTGGACCTGGGCTACCTTGCCTTTGCCAGCAGCAAATCTGAGGTAAGCCAACTGTTAGGAGAGACGAGGTGTGGGCCCAGGTCACTGATTCTTACCCCTTTGAGTGGCCACCATCATTCATTGAAGTGGGGCCACCAGCCCCACTTCATCCCCTACTTGATCCATATGGCCAATAACTCAGCCTCCTTACTTTCTTCCTGTCCTCACTGCTTTGGGCCCCATGCATATTATGGGTGAACTCTTCCAGCCTGTGTGTGCATGTGTAGGTGACCAGGTGTATAGAGTGTGTGTGTAGCAGTTGGTGGGTAGACCGGTCCCTGGGGTGCCCATAGACTTGGGTGAGTATACATGTATTCCCATGAGAGGATGTATCCTGCCTGCCTGCAAGTGTGCCCTTGGGCACGTGTGTGCCTGTGTGTGCCCCAGTGAGCTTACCTGCGTACCTGTCTTTGTGTCCTTGCATGTGTACACTTCCCTTGACATCTGCTCTGGATCAGAGCCACCGGAAGAGCCTTGGGAGCTCAGAAGGTGAGAATGAAAACCGACCAGGGAAGTACTGCTGCGTATACCTGCCTGATGGCACAGCCTCCTTGGCCCTGGCCCGACCTGGCCTCACCATCCGTGACATGCTGGCAGGCATCTGTGAAAAACGAGGCCTCTCTCTACCTGACATCAAGGTCTACCTGGTGGGCAATGAGCAGGTGTGAACCTGGCCTGGTCTCCAACTCTAAATCCCTTCCTGATCCTGAACTGCGCCCCACCCCCATTCCTGTCTCTGCTCAGTCATGACCCAAACACCAATTCCATCTCTAACTTTAACCCATCCCCCATTCTTACCCCCTTCCTGACTCCAGCCCTCACTACAACTTTCAGCCCCATGCCCAACTTGAATCCAGGACCAATTCCTCACTCAAATTCAGATATCTACTCTTATCCCACAAAAATCCTGTCCCCATCCTGGTTAGCTTCATTCATATCCAGAGACTGTGATATGAATGTGATATGAAGAGACTCCACTGCTGGAGCTGGGTTTTTCCCTGTCACCCCCAGACTTCAGACTGCCCATTCCTGAAATGGCCACTTGGAGACCTCTCACTCCTCCTCCAGGAAAGCCCAACTTCATCCAGCCTATGAAAAATTTTCCATTAGGTACAAACTAGCATAGCTTTAAACTTAAACTAAACCATCCAATAAGGGGGAATCTAAACGAAGGATGCTATATCCCAGGGAGAACTGTCAGAATATCATTCACCCAGTAGAGAGTCCTAAGGCCCTGCCAGGTGAGTGAGCGGAGGGACCCAGGGCCCTCCAGTTCCAAAGATGGGAGGTGAGCCAGGCAGAATGTGATCAGGGAGGAGGAGCTGACCCTCCATGCAAGATAGGCATTTCTGGGTGGTCCCAGGAGGCTTCAGGGAACAAGTGGTGGTTAATGAGGAAGAGTTTGCCTGGCAGAGCTGTGAGGAGAGGACATTCAGGCAGAGGGGGTCTAAGAAGTGCTGGGCACATTCAGAGGCCTAGAGCACAGGAGTGTGAGGGCCACAGTGGGAGAAACTCTGCCCATTCTCTTGGCCACCCAGGCAGCCTCCACAACCCAGATGGGTTCTCATGTCTGCTAAATATAACTTCCCCACCCACACTCCACCTGTCCCTGCAGACAGCACAGGCCTATTCCCTGGGAGAGGCTGCCTCCCAGCCCTTGGCTGGTGCAGGTCTCCGGGTGGTGATCACTACCACTACTTTTTTGTACCTACTGTGTGTCAGGCACTGTGTAAGATCCTTCACATCCTTCTGGCTTCACAGGTGTCTTGGAGGAAGAGCTCTTTTTTTTTTTTTGCAGTGAGGAAACAAGAAGTGTTCTTAGTAGGTGGGAATGGAGAGAAGTGGACAAGTGTTAAAAAAATAAAGACAAGGCCTGGGTGGCTGACCAAAGGTGGGTAGTAAGGGAGGAAATGCGTCCAGCTGGCCCGGTTAAGTTTCACATGCCTGAGGGACAAAGGGCAGCTGTCCAGGGGCAGATCCTCACCTGGCTCAGGAAGAGGTAATTTCTTCCAGCCCTTAAGCTGGCCCTTTTAACCAAGCAGCCCCATTACTATATCCGGCTTACCTCACCTCCATGTTTCCCATAACTCTGCTCCTTTTCCAAGTCTTTCCAGCATTCTTGCCACCGGTCTCTCTGGTCTGGGCCACTCTAGGCTCTGATCCAGCCTGGTCTCTTACTCTGTCTGCATCTCTATGGCTCACCCGACCATCAGCCCTTCCCTCTGACCCTTAGGGAGCCTCCATAGTGGTCATGGAAGGACGTGAGAATGACCTGGGATGGGGGGAGGGGGAAGGAGAAGGAATTCTGCGACTCTGCCCTTCTGCGTTTGCAGAAGGCCCTAGTCCTGGATCAGGACTGCACCGTGCTGGCAGACCAAGAAGTGCGGCTGGAAAACAGAATCACCCTCGAGTAAGTGAATAACCCTCGAGTAAGTGAATCACCCTCGAGTAATTACACCTCAGCCGAGGGTCCCAGCACTCACTGGGGTCCCAGTTCGGGCTGCTGTTGTCCCTCCAAGTCCGGCCCCTGTACTAACCCCGCCCCCTAGGCTAAGGCCCCACCTCCCGTCGGTCCCACCGCCCCAGTGCAGGCTCCACCCCTTCTCGGGTCAGTCCCCGGTGGGTTGGGAGGGAGGGCGCGGCGGGCTGTCCGCCCTTCTGCAGCGCTAGGGTCCCGCGCAGGCTCGAGGTGTCGGCGCTGGAGCGCCTGGTGCGGATCTCGGCCAAACCCACCAAGCGGCTGCAGGAGGCGCTGCAGCCCATCCTCACAAAGCACGGCCTGAGCCCGCAGCAGGTGGCGTTACGCCTGGTAAGCCGCGGGGCCGAGGAACCGGGGCACAGCGGGGAGGGCTGCCTGTCCCGCGGGCTACTGACCTGTGCCTTCAGCCAGGCGAGAAGCAGCCGCTGGATCTGGAGAAGCTAGTGAGTTCGGTGGCCTCCCAGAGATTGGTTTTGGACACTCTGCCAGGTAAGGGATGTTGGCCCATGGCTTGTTCCCCTAGAATACCTCTGGCCCAAGAGGAAGGGGGTCCAGGCAGGAGGCAAACGAATTGTGACGCTCTCTGCTGCAGGTGTGAAGATCCCTGAGGCTGGCGACATAACCCCCTGCCACAGCCAGGTGAGCCAGGGGCTGGGTGCCCTCCATAACCAGTCTCTCCTCCTGGTTATGGCTCCAACCCCACGTTCTCACAGGGTGGACCGCCTAGAATCCAGGACAAGGCCACCAACCTCCCTCCACCGTCCCTGAACTCACTGGCCCAAGTGCCCAGTAGCATCACTGAAAAGAGGCAGACCTGTGACATTGAAGGTACATTGGGCATGGTGGCGGCTAGCGACCAGAATGGCTGAGGACCACTGAGGGAGGGTGGCCTCGGAGAGCCTGGAGCTGAGGCAGGGGCCTGGACGTCACTGGGCTGGAACATGGTCCCCTGGAATTGAGGGACCAGAAGGGCCAGGATGGGGGCAGGAAGGGAGCATTGGTGCTGGGTTTAGGGCGGCTGTGGCCATAGTAAGGACAGTGGGTCTGTGGTGGGCCAGCATAAGTAGGTCTGCACCCATGGGCCCCTCGACTCTGCCACCACCCCCAGGCCTGGTGGAGCTGCTGAACCGAGTGCAGAGCTGTGGAGCCCATGACCAGAGGGGCCTTCTGCGCAAAGAGGACCTAGTGCTTCCAGAATTTCTACAGCTGCCTGCCCAAGGACCCAACTCCCAGCAGCCTCCACCACAAGTGGAATCAGCAGCCCAGCCCAAGGGGGAGCGCCTCGGACTCCACTGTCCACTCTGCCCTCTGACAGCCACCCAACAGTCCAGGCTGGCTGCATGGCACCTGGCGGGCCAAGCATGCCATGGGCCCGCTCTGCATGCCCTGTCTGTGCCATGAGTGTCTCTGGCCCCTTCCTGCCATGGGCAGGCCCGCAGGAAGAGATGGGAGGGGGTAGAGAGGAGACTCAGAGGAGTGACACCCCACAGCTGCCACCACTTGGTCCCTTAACGGGCTTGCTCATCCATCCCTCGCTGCCAGGCCACCAGGGGGAGGTGGGCCTAGCCCCCAGAGCAGATGTGCCCAATGCAGAGGGCCGGCATTGGCAGTGCCAGCCTCCCTACCGGTGTGCTGGCGTGCTGTGCCAGGCCTCAGCAGGGAGCAGGAGGAGGGGCTGGCCCTTCTTCCAGTAGTTGGTCTGAGTAAGGCCTGGGGGTGCAAGCAGGCAGCCCCTCCTTCTACCCAGAGACTTGGACTGTGCAGTTGGCTTGGGGCAGCTGGGTTTGTCCTGGATGTATGATATTGTTATTATAATAATTATTATTATTCTGCCATGAGGTGTCTTCCTTGTGTGCCAGTCTACACTGTGCGCCGCCCCCACCCAAAAATTGCATTGCCTTTGTCACTAAGGTCAGTGCCAGGAAGTTCTTGGGGGCCTCAGGATGTACCCCCTGACTTCCTGCTGTCAGAGCCTCTCTTCCTGATTGCACGGGAGTATAGGGTGTAAGTGTGAGAGGCAGAGACAGCCAGAGAGAGGGAGGGAGGGACAGAGGAAGTGGGGGAGGGGAGGAAGGGGAGAGAGGGGGAAGGGGAGGGAGGGGGTAGGCCCTCTGGGGAGCTGTGCCTCTGCCGGCTTCCTTGTGCTGTTCCTAGGTCTCTGAATCTGAGTACAGTGTCTGGTCACTCAACTCCTTTCTAGTGGAGACTGAATATGTCTCTGCAGACATGGCAGTGGGCTCCTTTGGATTCCCTGAAGCTGTGGTGGCAAGGGCAGGTTCTGGCCCTACCAGCTTTGGCTGTTTGGTCTTCCCTGTCTCCAGGCAGCCCGGGAAGCCCAGAGCCCACCCAGGAGGAGAAGCAATGATCTCTTTTAACATTCTGTGATTCTTTTGGGGAGAAACACACTCTTTTTAATTGAAGTATGGTCAATTGATAATATTATATTAGTTTCAGGTGTACAGGAAAGTGATTCTGTTTTAAGTTTAATTGAGGTATAGTAAACATACAGAAGAGAAGTCATGACTATATAACTTGAATTATCATGAAGAGAACACAAACCAAGAGTGATTCCGTTTTGTTTTGTTTCAGATTATGAGATAAATTATGAGAATGAGATTAACAGGTACAAGCTACTTAAGATAGATAAGCAACAAAGATTTACTATATAACACAGGGAACTATATTCAAATCTTATAATAATATATAATGGAGAATAATCTGAGATTGATTGTTATATATTTATCTTGTATACAGCCAAGTTCTCTTATTAATTTTGGTTGGGGCTGTTTTTATTTGTTTTTGTTTTAAACTAGATCCTCTTAGGGCTTTATAGATATTCAATATCATCTGCAAATAAAGGGAATCATGTCTCTTTTTCCACTGGCATACTTTAACTTTTTATTAAATCAATTTCAGATTTGTAAAAAGTTACAAAAATAAAATAGTACAAGGAGCATCCATATACCTGTTTGTTATAACATTTGCTCTGAGTGTGTATCCATGTGTGTGTGAGTGCTTGTTGTTGTTGTTGTTTTTTTTTAGCACTTTTGAGGGTAAGTTATATCCAAAACTCTAGTGTGTACTTCTGAAGAATAAGGATATTCTCTTACTTACCACAGTAGTTATCAACATGAAATTGACAGATACTTTTATCTAATCTGCATTCTGTATTCCAGTTTATAAGATGACCTAATAAAGTCTCTTATAGCATTTCCCCCTGTAATATAGGGTTCAGTCTAGGCCCAGGTATCATATTTAATCATCATGTCTGTTTAGTCTCCTATAATCTGGAATCAGGGAAAACCCAGGAAGGAGAGCCCCAGCCTTCAGGCAGAGAAGCCAGACTCAATCCCAGTGTCTGTGATAGAGAAACAAGGGGACAAAGGAGCCTTGAAAAGGCACAGGGAGGAGCAAGGCGCACTCATGACTATCTCTGACAGGCTGAGCTCTCTTCCCCGCTCCAGTTCTTTACCCTCTGCCAGGGGCTCCCCATACCTGCCCCCTATCTTGTAACTGACATTTTACCCTTGAAATTCCTGGGAGAGATGAGTGGCGTTTGCTGGCCTTTCTCTAGAAGTTGGATACCATGATCTTAGTTTTTGAATGTTGAGTTTTAAGACAGTATTTTCACTCTCCTCTTTCACCTTCATCAAGAGGCTCTTCAGTTCCTCTTCACTTTCCAGTAGTCATATATGGATGTGAAAGTTGGACCATAAAGAAGTCTGAGTGCTGAAGAACTGATGCTTTTAAACTGTTGGATAAGACTCTTGAGAATCCCTTGGATGCAAGGAGATCAAACCAGTCAACCCTAAAGGAAATCAACCCTGCATATTCATTGGGAGGACTGATGCTGAAGCTGCAGCTCCAATACTTTGGCCACCTGATGTGAAGGGCCGACTCACTGGAAAAGACCTTGATGCTGGGAAAGATTGAAGGCAGGAGGAGAAGAGGACAGAGGACAAGATGATTGGATGGCATAAAGATTCAATGGACGTGAGTCTGAGCAAACTCTGGGAGATGGTGAAGGCCAGGGAAGCCTGGTGTGCTGCAGTGCATGAGTTGGATATGACTGAGTGACTGAACCACAGCTCTAGAAGGTGAGTGCAGGCCTTCCTCTTGGGGCCTTTAGCCCTCTCCCCCCTCAGCCCATTTTGTTTGGCTGTTGGGGTCATCTCATGAGCCAGGCTTGGCTACTGAGTATGGTTCAGGAATGATCCTCTGACCCCAGAATCCCAATCCTGGTCATTTTCTACTGTCCTCTGGGAGATTTGCAGAACATGCATGCAAATGAAACCAGCACAAGAAAGCAGGTCTGATGGATGGTGAGTTTCGATGAAAAGGATCTAAACTCCTAAATTCACCCATCCACTCCTAGACTTCCTCATTAGGCAAGCCAACGCTCGTGTGTGTGCTTGTGACTCTGAGTGAGTTTCTAAGACTTACAACCATAGACGTCCCTCTTCACTGAAGGTCTCACACCTCAGAAGAGGCTTCCTGACCACACTGTGCTATGGTCTAAACATTTATATATCCTTGAATTCATGTGTTGAAATCCCATCCCCAAGGTGATGGTATGTGGAGGTGGGGTTTGGGGAGGTGATTAGGTCATGAGAATGGAGTCCTCGTGAGTGAGATTAGTGCCCTCGTGCCCTTACAGTGCGATCCCAGAGAGCTCCCTGACCCCTTCCACCATACGAGGACACGGAAATTGGCTGTCTACGACCTGGAAGAGGTCCTCGCCAGAAAACCACAGTATTTGCACCCTGATCTTGGACTTCCGACCTCTAGAACTGTGAGAAATAAATGTTTGTGGTTTACAAGCCCCCAGTTGCTGTTTTTTTTTCTTTTTTGGTTAGAGCTGCCTGCAGACTATGATAGTCTATATGAAGTGCTTCCCAGCTTTGTGTGTGTGTGTTTTCTTTTGGCTGCACCAGGTCTCATTCGTGGCATATTGTAACTAGTTCCCTGATCAGGGGTTGAATGCATTGGGAGCACAGAGTCTTAACCATCAGCCCACCAGAGAAGTCCCACGTGCTTCCCAACTTTGTTCTCTACCGTTTTATCCATTTGTCTTCCCTCACAGCACTCAGCCCACTCTGTAATGACCTTGTTTACTTATTTATACTTTGCTGACAGAATGATATGTGTCAGCAGGAATCTTGTCCATCTTAGTCACTGCCGTGTCTGCTTGGCCTAGTGGGCTGACAGATAATGCCGCAGCCCACAGATCTAGTCCAGTGAGGAATTCAGGGCAGCAGGGCGGTGGGGGTGCTGGGCAGGGGCCACATAGCACCAGGGTCACAGTCTGTGGCCAGACATGGAGGCAGGGAGGCAAGCTTTGCCCTGATCAGCTGCAGAACCTTGCTCATACTTCCTAGGGACTGGAGCTTCTCCCTTGTGGCATTCTTCCACATGCCCTGGGATAGAGAGGTGGGGACACCAGGTGAGAGATGGGATATCTTCCCAAAGTTGGAATATCCTGCAAGCCAAGCCCACTCTCCTACAGACTTCCATCCCCACTCCCAGAGATGATGCTTCTTACTCTTAGGGACCAACAAGATTATCCCATTAGAAAAGAGATCATGGGCCAGGCAGGAAAGCCTCCATAAAGGTCAGTCCCTGCAGGAGGAAGACTTCACATCTACCAAGGTCCCCAAGTTAGAACTGCTCCATCCTTTATTTCATTTTGTCCTCACAGCAAAACAGACTGGTGTGGATGACATCAGGGCTGCAGGAGGCCAAGTGACTAGTCCAAGGATCACATAGGGAATTGTTGCTGGTGTCACCAGCCCTCAGTCTGTCTGATTCAGGGACAGACACCAAAGGAGGGCCTGGATACTATAGGACCCCCGTTGGGGAGCCTGGGCCCTCTCAGAAGAGGACACATTGATATGGCTACTTTGGGGGCGTTTTGAGAATTTCTGTTAAAACTTAAAAACATGCAGTGTGTGACTCTAGCAACACCCCTAGAGAATCCCTCACTTATGGACACAAAGGAGCCCATCCCTGCAGGATGACCTATTGCCTGAAAACTGGGAAAAGTGGATGGGGTGGGGTTGGGGTTACACAACACGTGCACTCCAATACCACACAGCAGATAAAGACTTGAGTACAGCCTTTCCTGCTACAGAAAGTTCTCCAAGACATGTTATTGTTTGGTTTAAAAAAATGAAAAAGCAGAGCAATGAACATAGCACAATACCTTCATATAAACCACAAACACATTAGGCACTTACAAGTGTACAGAAAGGAGAGGAATGTTCTGGAAGGATGCATATCAAACTCACAAAGAGATGGGAAGAAGACCAGGATGGAATAATAGTCAAAGGAGACTTTCACCTTTAATTTGTTTTTAAAGAACACAATTAAAAATAATTACACTATCATGAAGCACTTCTCAAGACCACTTCTTTGTCACTGCTGGTCTGCCATCTCTTTCTCAAAAAGTGATACCAAACTCTTCCTTTAGGATCTTCAGCCCAGGGGTCTTCTTCCCCATCAGCCCATTTTAACCAGCTGGGTGTGTCCCTCTGCCATAGTCCCCTCATGCTCCCCTCCCCATCACACCCCTAGAGGCAGCCCTGAGCTCTCATCATTCATCTCCAGCCTGGCCAAGCCCCATTTACAGAAATGGGGGCAAGGAGCACCCGCTGGTCAACCCCTGGGACCGTGTTTCAAAACTACTGCAGACTCCTGGGTGGTTAACGCAGCAGAGCTGCTTGTCCTCATGCTACCAGTGGGGCAGCCCTGGGGGCAGTCAGCCTGTTCACCCAATACCCAGGGTGAAGGAAGGGAGAGAGTACATGTTGGACCCCTTGCAGCCTCCACCACCCCTATCCAACAACCTTCACAGGCTGAGAGGGCAGATGTGACTTCAGGGATATGCAGGGGCCCTAGCTCGTGGGCTCCAAGCCTCTAAGAGAGAATCTGTCTCTTGTCCCCCTACTTGCCTGAACAGCCTTGGAGTATGGGATGGAAACAGGGGCCTTGGTTCTGAGCCAGGGTGGGGGGCAGGGCAGAGGCTCTGGCTGTTCACCTGGAGCTGGGCTGCAAGAGCTGACGTGGCCACTGGCCACGGGCTAGTGCTCCGGGATAGCCGCCCCACCCTCAAGGGCAGTGCAGGGTACACTCAGCAGGGGGCCTGGCCTGGTGGTCAGGTGACTCCGGACTTCTGGGGGATTAAAGGCTGGAGTTCAGCTTCCACAGGGAAACGAAGACCCGGATAGGGAAGAACACACATGGTTGGTTACACTGAATCAAATGCAGCCAGATCTGGGCACAGGCCCCTACCCCTGCACAACTGCAGGGGGTGCCGCTTATGTTGACCATGGTCCTGAGGGTCCAAGAAGAAGGGACACGGACATGTATGTGTGTCCAATGACTCCTGCAGGGACTAAGTGAGGAGTGCTCTGTTACCGTCTCAGCTCGTGTCTCCAGAGAACTGGCTTGTGTGTAGAGGGGGACAGAAAGCCACGGAGAAGCCTCACTGAGCGTCCGACCTCCAGGCTGGCCCGAAGTGCCAGCTGCCAGGAGGAAGCAGCCAACCAAGGTGGATGGGTCGAGGTAACTCCACCAGCCGAGGAGGAGGCCACCATCTTCCTCCCTCATTGCCGAGACGCTGAGGAACACAGAACCTAGACCCCAAACTTAATGCTTGGAAGGTGGAACTAGAACTTCAGATCTGGAGCACAAAGCCTGGATCTGGGAACTGAAGCTCCGACCCAAAACACGGAGCCAAGAGCGGAAAGCTGAACCTGGCATTTGGATCTGAAATTGGAGATGAGGACTCAGAACCTGGAGTCCAGCGCCAAGAACCAGAGCCCGGAGCTTGACATCTGATGCTTAAAAGTGGAGCTGGAGAACAGAACTCAGATCCCAGAGCCCACTTGGAAGCCAGAAGGAGAGTGGGGACCCCAGAAACTGGAGATAAGCTCCACGTCCAGACCGTGGAGGCCAGGACCCAAAATCTGAAGCCAACCTCCGAGCTTCAGGTCTGGAACCCAGAAGCCAGAGGCTGGGACCACCAGCTGTGAGTTCACAGCCTCCCATTCAGGCCTGTTCCTGAAGCCAGCAGGAAGGGCATTGGGCTGGGGACACATAACGAACAGAGCTGCAGGGGAAGAAGTGATTTCTGAGAAAAGCCCCAAGCGGCCTCAGCTCTTTTGGCCACAGACTTTGGCCTTGTCAGTCAATGAGTGACTGGTGACTGGGCCACCAGGATTAATCATTATACGGGGCACAAATCCCCCAAACAAGGACACGGCATCCTCAGGCCAGCCACCCCTGCTCTGGACACAAAGGGTCTAATGCAGTCTTGGCCCCACTCTGGAAAGTGGGGCTCAGACGGAACATCTCCGGGCTCTGCCTGCTCTGTGCCGGGCAGCTCAGATCAAAATCTAGCTCTCTATGAGAGGCCAGTCAAGAGGGCCGGGAGGGGAGGGAACACTCTGTTCCCAGAGGGAGGTGACAGGTGACAGCCTGCTGGTAAGAGTGGCTGCCTTGACCACAGATACAGAAATGAGGCATCCACGTGTGCAATGCACACTCATGCTGGGTCAGTGTGCAGTCTGGCTGGCCACACACTGGGTCGGAATGTTGACGCCCATATTTCCAGTGTACAGCTCTGTGCTGCCTCCGTGGAGCTTATATGTTGCTTGAATGAATAAATGTGGACAAGAAGAGGCACAAATTCCCCAAACTGTGCTGATGGGAAACCCTGTTGTGGTCATTGAGATCCCGCAAAAAGTCCGGTTCAGGGCTTCCCCGGTGGCTCAGTGGTAAAGAATCCTCCTGCCAATGCAGGAGACACAGTTCGATCCCTGAGCTGGGAAGATCCCACATGCCCTGGAGCAACTAAGCCAGTGTGCCACAACTACTGAGCCTGTGCTCTTGAGCCTGGGAGCTGGAACTACTGAAGCCTGTGTGCCCCAAAGCTCGTGCTCTACAACAAGAGAAACCACTACAGTGAGAAGCCAGTCCACAGCAATGAGCAAGTAACCCCGCTTGCCGCAACTAGAGAAAAGCCTGAGCCGCAATGAAGACCCAGGGTGGTGCGGGGCTTAGTCCCTCAGTCGTGTCCGACTCTTTGCAACCCCATGGACTGGAATGTTAGTTGTTCCTCCTTTGATTGTTGTCAAACTTTAGGTTCTGCAGAAAACTCACGTGAAGCAAACGGTGTGTATTTAAGGAGAAAATGAATCTCAACAGAGAACTGCAGAAACAGAGCTGGTTGTGCCGGATCCCAAGGCTCGCATCCTTTCTGATCCACACACTGGCTCTTGGTACCATTCTCCACTCCATTCAGCAATTAGGTGACTCCTAGAGAGACCTTTGTCATCTGTGTGATGAAATTCCAAGTCTATCACCTGTCCCATTCACGTTAGCTGCACTGTCTCTGCTCCTACCTCCTGCTCCTTCCCCTGCCCAGCACTGCCGGGGTCAGCTCTCCCAGGTCACTCAGTCTGCTCTGTTCTCACATTTCCTGACATCTCAGCAGTATTTGATCATGCTGACCAGGGTGTCTCTTTCAAAACGGGAGTGATCCTGGCTTCTGAGGCACCTGCTTTTCTACTCTTTCTCCCAGTCCCTACTGTACCTCTTCCTGTGTTCTCCCTCAAATGTGGGTGCTCAGCTGGGTCTCTTCTCATTGTGCCCACTCTCCTTGAGGGCACCTTCACCTGAGACCATGCAGGCAGTAAGTCAAGTCACACCGGGCCCCAAGCTGTGACCGGATGCTTGTCTAAAGGCCAGCAGGGACAGGATTTAAAAGCAACAGGGGTGACATGGTGAGATTTTCCTTTTGAAAAGTGGCTGGCAGTTTTTCTGCAGATTGGATTGGGGGAGCCATCAGACAGAAAGGCTATTGCACTAAGCCAGCTGAGAAATGGTGGCCAGGACATGGAGGTGGCAGAAGGATTAGGGAGCTCCCGGAAAAGGAAAATTGGGAAAATAGGGGGATGGATCTGAGACCAGGAGGTGGAGGTGAACATGTGTCAAAGATGCCTGCTCCAGGTCTGCTCCAGCAGCCCATGTGTTGTTCACTGAGGTCAGAACATGCTGGAGGCCCCATGTGGGGGGTAGGAGCACGCCATGTGCTTCAGACCCGCAGCTCCAACTGCTTGCACCAGAAACATCTCAGACACAGCAATACAGTTCAGAACAGACAGATCTTGGCATCTTCCCTCCAAAACTCCTCCTCCTGGGTGCCTCTCCTCATTGTAAGACACTGCCAAACACCCAGGCTCCAAGTCCAGAGGTCTGGGGAAGGCCATGGCTGGAGCAGAGGTGAGCAGACAGGGTGGGACTCACCATTCAGGGGACACACAGAATCTGTCACAGACAGGGAGGAGGCAGGCTGTGAGCAGAAGCTGAGATGAGCAGAGGGGCTTAGATTCTTGGGGGCTGGGGTGTGGCCACCTTCTCCACTGCTCTCAAGAGTCCCAAAGACAGTTCTGATCCCCTCTATGCTTTAGCTAGGGCTGTGGCAGCCCCGTGCATGCATGCTCAGTCACTTTAGTCGTGTCTGATTCTTTGTGAGCACATGGACAGTAGTCCACCAGGCTCCTCTGTCCATGGGATTCTCCAGGCAAGAATCCTGGAGTGGGCTGCCATGCTCCAGAAGATCTTCCCGACCCAGGGATAGAACCCACGTCTCCTTCATCTCCTGCACTGGCAGGCAGATTCTTCAGCGCTGAGCCACTGGGGAAGAACCAAGGAGCCCCATTCCCCCAAAATATTTTTGGAATTGGTGGATGTCCACAGCATTTTGTAACTGTATCTCCTATGAGGCATTTCATTAATAACTGAGCTGCTAAACCCTGAGCTGAGGGCAGGGGAGGTAGGCTTCAAAACTGTCAAAGGTCCAAACCTTCTTAAAAAGGTGACGTGCTTCCAGTTCATAAGGAGCACCTTGGATACCACTGCTCCTGCCTGGAGCCTGACTGGAGCAGGCAGGAGAGAGGACCACACCTGTGGGTGGGGGGGTCCCTGGAACCACTGTGGGTAGGGATGTTTGTACCCAGACAACCTACAAATCCATCAGGGCCTCTGAGCTTCAGGATGAATCCAACAGAAGAATTCAGTAATAACTGTGTTTCCCTGGACAAGCAACACCCCTTCCATCCATGCATGAACCCCAATCTTACCCAAATCACTTCCTCCAAGTAAGAGAGGTTCTAGAACACCTATAGGTTCAACATGTAAGTTAGGGTTCATGACTGAATGTGATGCAATCACTAAAAACAATATGTGTGCTGGGTGTAAAGACAGAGGAAAAGGCTCGTGTTAGAATGTTAGATGAAAGAAACCAAGATGCAGTCTTCTAGAGACAATCAATCCAAAATAGGCACAGGGAAAAAGACGAAAGTCAGTGTCTTAGACACCACAGTGAGGTTTCTGGGCAGCAGGACTGCTTTTATTTTCCTTTTGCTCTGAATGGAGACCCTTCTAGTAAGCACCCGGTGGCTGATTCCCCGCCTCAGTTCCTCAGAATCTTCCAGAACAAGCCATATGGCTTACCCTCCAAACCAGGGCACTTTGCAAAATGAAAGGGGACTCTGGGCCAACAGTCATAACCCAGATGTGGCTGGGCAAACTGGGACTCATGATCACTCTACTCAAAACCAATCCCAGCCACGCCTCCATCCCCCTCACCCTCGTGGGTTTTGTGGCCTGAACTACCATGGCCACAGTGTGGTGGTGCTGGGATCCAAAGGCAGGTTGGCCTGTTTCCTTGCTCTTGGTCACTTCAACAGTCTATTGTGAACTCTACACAGTGGATAATCCCACAGTGCTCTGCAAATTATGCACTAATATTAAAGAGGGAAGTGGACAAAAATGTCCATCCTCCTTGAAGGAAAACGCTGGGTCTGTGTCACCCTAAGATGTGTAAGATGTTGAGCAATCAGAGGGCTGTTGAGCCAAGAGCTGTTGACCTGAAACAGGGCTTAGAATCTGGAGAAGTTGGGGCCATTTCTTTGCCAGGGACACTTCAACCATCCTAGAAACAGTGAAAAGGGCATGAAAGCGTGAAGAGAGCAAACATGCTGAGGTCCTTTGTTCAAGGCACTGAGATGGGTCATTTAGCTCATAGAGTCCTACAGCTCCCAGAGAAATCCATACTCATTGCCATTTTCTAAATCCCTTAGAAGGGAATGACATGTCTCTGTGTGATTACGGGCTCCCAACTCAGGCTTCAAGGTCCTATAAAAGGGAAAAAAACTTTCAAAGACTCCCTGCATTTCAGGGACTCCTCAACAGACCTCAGGTCATCATCAGCTTCTTGATCCAGAAACCCAGCTGTGATACACCTTCTCTCCTTCCCAGCCCCCCAACACCAGCTGTTCTGCCCAAGCAAAACAACTGCTGCTTGGGCAGACAATAAAGAATCCGCCTGCAGTGTGGGAGACCTGAGTTAGATCCCTGGGTCGGGAAGATCCCCTGGAGAATGGAATGGCTACCCATCCAAGTATTCTTGCCTGGAGAATTCCATGGACTGTATATTCCATGGGGTCGCAAAGAACACAACTAGAGCCTAACAATTTTAAATTTCAATAAAAAGCATCCCAGGAGCGCACATTCTCCTCTCTGTTCCTTTTCTTCCCACTTAGATTCAGACCTCATCCTCTATCACCTGGACCATCTCATCACCCTCTTACCTGGTCTCTGCTTCCAGACTCACTCCCCTTGACTCATGCCAACCCTCCCACACCCAGAACCACTCTAAAATGCAGACCAGGCCCTGCCCCATCCAGGTAGGGGCTTCCCGTTCTCTCGGGTCATATCTCAGATCTGGGGTCGTGGACCTTCCACGGTCGAGCACTACACAGCCCCTTTGTGATTGTCTTCTGTTGTCTCCTCCATCACACACTTTCTCCCTTCAAATGTCCCTAAGGATACCCAGCGGCAAAGCAAGTATAAAGTGTACTTAGGTTGCCTCCTGGGGAGTACAGTCAGGCCAAGGATGAGGGAGAGAGGCCAGAGCCGTGGCATCTCTGCGGACTCTGGGAATGAGGTGCCTGAGTGGCCTCAGGGTCTCTGCCTAGGGACACGGGACCATCTGTGCCCTCCTTGCTGGTTCTGAGTCACAGTTCAGGCTGGGTATCTGTGTGGGAGAGGAAAGAGCCTATCCACAGACTCCAACTGCAGAGCTGACGATTAGCAATTAACCAGGAGGAATCTCTGGGATGAAGTTAATTGGGGAACAGAGGGAGGGAAGCTAGGATTCTAGGGACTTTGCCCTTGACCCAAAGGTATAAAGCCAGCTTCTCCTCAGGCTCCTAGGGCTTCCCTGAGCTGCTGGGCAGGAGCTGAAACACAGAACACCAAGGTGAGTCCAGAGTCCCCACATCCCAATCCCATCCCTATCTTAGCAGAAAATGGGCCCATCGCCCCTGTCCTTACTGTGCTCCCATTTCCCATCCCCTGTAACATCTCAGTCCCAGCCAAGCCTGGCTCACTGCCTCAGAGTCTGCAGAATGGACTCGTGCTCTTCCAGGGCTTGGAATTCAGCTCTGCATGGTCCCCAACCCCAACAGTCAGGACCCTTGGAATAAGATTGGGGGTAGAGGGTGGGGGTGCTGAAGTAGATGGGGGTACTCCCACCCCAACAGCCGCCAAGAACTCCTGGGGCAGTTCAAGGGGTCCTAAAGCAAATTGGAGACTTCCCAGACTTTGGGTCAGGGTGGGGACCCTCCTTAACTAAACCAGTCCTGGTTTGAGCCTCATACATGGCAGAAAGTCCCATCAGTGTTTGTTTATTGCTGGGGCGGGGCAGGGAAAAGTAGGGATGGATAGGGAAAACAGTTCACTTGTGAGGGTGTACCTCTGGGACACCTCTGGTGGTACCTTCCTCTGTCATTAGAATGCTTGTTCCTGTTGCCACGTTCCATCGATCTGAGGGATTATTTCATTGACATCTGTTTCTCTGCTAGACTTTGAGCTTCCTGGGGGCAGAAGCTGTATCTGTATTTAGCTGGCTGTACTCCAGCATCGAGCTCAGTGCCTTGGAAAGAGCAGATGCTCAATAAATACTTGCTGAATGAATGAATGAATCTCCAAATCTGTGCTGAGTACCTGTGTGCCTCTTTGGGTGTGTGTGGTGGTGGCGGGTGTGCTTCGCTGGGGTGTGTTCGGGATCACACACCATGGACGTTTGTGCAAGTGAGTATATGGGTGTGGATACAGGGGGATGAGTGTGTGAGTGTGTGTCAGTTTCCGGGACACAGCAGTTGTCACTCAGTGTTGCTATGCCTCTGACGCACAGGCCCACAGTGTGCACTTGAGATGATGTCTTATGGAGAGAAGCTGGGGGGCCGGGCTGTCTCCCCACTCCCAGTCCATGGGGGCACATGATGCATGGAGCAGCCTTTGCCTACGTGCCCAGCCCACAGGGTGAGTGCTACTCCCACCCCTGGACCCTGTTTGCCCTCTGTTGCATATGGCCCCACCCCCGGAGGGAGGCCTCTAGCCCTCCGCCCAACCCCTCCAACCCTCCCTGGGACATGGAGCCTCAGGGAAATCCTGATCAGCCTCATTCCCCCAGTCTTGCACAGGATTCCAGGGACCTCGGCCTATGGCTTCCCCAGCGTGGGCCCTGTGGCCCTCCCAGAGCATGGCAGCCCCTATGGGGAGGTTGTGGAGCACCATGACCCACTGCCCATCAAGCTGGCCCTGGAGGATGAGCGGAAGCCAGGTGGGCCTGGGTTGGGGTGGGGGTGGTGTTGGCAGTCATTGGCAGAACTCTCTAGCCCCTGCGCTCACGACTGCCCATCTCCAGAACCTGGATTGGTCCAGAAGCTGCGCCAGGCTGGCGTGACCCTCCTTAAGGTGCCACTGATGCTTTCCTTCCTCTACCTCTTCGTCTGCTCCCTGGACGTGCTCAGCTCGGCCTTCCAGCTGGCTGGAGGTAGGACAAAGGGGGGTGGGGGGACAGGGAAGGGGCCTGAAGCGTCTGGGACAATGCTGGCTAATGTTCCGCAGGGAAAGTGGCTGGCGACATCTTCAAGGACAACGCCATCCTGTCCAACCCGGTGGCGGGCCTGGTGGTGGGGATCCTGGTGACTGTGCTGGTACAGAGCTCAAGCACCTCCACGTCCATTGTGGTCAGCATGGTCTCCTCCGGCTGTGAGTTGGCCTGCCAGGGTCGGTGGGGGGGTGGTTGATGCTGGACCTGGGGCTCTGGGTGGGAAGAGCAGGAGATGGGGCAGAGGACAATGGGCAGCTCTGGCATCTCCCACTCTACTCTCCAAAGCGTGGCCTCGAGTCTCAGCCAGGAGGGGTGCCCAGGAGCCGGGAAGGGTGGCGAGTGGGGAGCACAGGCCCAGGAAGGCTCACCTCCATGTCGCCACACAGTCACTCGTTTCATCAGTTAGGGGAACAGAACTAGAGGAATCAGAGAAACAGAATCTGCAGGAGGTATAGAGACATCTATGATTTATCGCAAGGAACTGACTGTCTGATTGCAAGGCAGGCTGGGCAGGCCAGAACTCATAGGCAGAAGCCAATACCGCAGGGCACAGGTGGAATTTCCTCCCCAGGGAAGCCTCAGTTTTGCTGTTGGGGCCTTTCATCTCACTGGATGAGGCCCACCCAGATTACTGAGATTAATCTCGTTTCCTAAGGTCAACTAATTGTTGACAGAAATCACAGCAACATCTAGATCAGAGTTGCACTGAGTAACTGGGTACTAGCCAAGCTGACACATGAAACTGACGTCACACTCGTGTACATATGTGCACACACAAGCACAGAGGCACAATTGCACATAGGACCCGTACCTTAATGGATACGCACCCACACATAGTCACATATCTGCAGGGGCAGTACGCATACATGAACATCAGTTTACATGTATGCACACAGCACATGCCCCTCGTACCTGTGATGCCAAGGCTGAGCAGAGTCAGCAGCGTGGCAGGAATGCCTGCTGAGGCAGGGATGTGGGCAGCGGGTCTGACAGGAGGAACTGTCGGGGCAGGAGTTGGGTGGCCGCCCCTCCCAGCTCCTGCCTCCTTCTACCAGTGCTGGAGGTGAGCTCTGCCATTCCCATCATCATGGGCTCCAACATCGGGACCTCTGTCACCAACACCATCGTGGCCTTGATGCAGGCGGGGGACAGAACTGACTTCCGGCGGTGAGGGGGGAGTGGTGAGGAGCCTGCCCTTGTTGGGGGAGGGTGGTCCCTCATGCCAGGAGCCCCTAGTCTGAGCGTCTGCTGGCTCCAGCCTGCCCTGCAACGTGGTCTCCCCGCGCAGGGCCTTCGCGGGGGCCACCGTACACGACTGCTTTAACTGGCTGTCAGTTCTGGTGCTGCTGCCCCTGGAGGCTGCCACGGGGTACCTGCACCACATCACTCGACTTGTGGTGGCCTCCTTCAACATCCGCGGCGGCCGCGACGCTCCTGACCTGCTCAAGATCATCACGGAGCCCTTCACTAAGCTCATCATCCAGGTAGAGGCAGGGCGGGTGTGGGGTGGGGGCCCGGGGATTGTAGGACCTCACCCTCACACCCACCGCCCACACTGCCCACAGCTGGACAAGTCTGTGATTACCAGCCTTGCCTCGGGGGACGAGTCCCTGAGAAATCACAGCCTCATCCTGGTCTGGTGTTACCCAGACCCCACAGAGGTGAGTACTGGTGAGAAGACTCCCTCTTCAGACAGCTGACTGCTAGCATCATGGTCTGTTTAAAAGCTCTGTAAAGACCTTGGCCAGAGAAGGCAATGGCACCCCCACTCCAGCACTCTTGCCTGGAAAATCCCATGGACTGGAGCCTACCAGGCTCCTCTGTCCATGGGGTCGTGAAGAGTCCTACACAACTGAGCAACTTCATTTTCACTTTTCACTTTCATGCACTGGAGAAGGAAATGGCAACCCACTCCAGTGTTCTTGCCTAGAGAATCCCAGGGACGGAGGAGCCTGGTGGGCTGCCATCTATAGGGCCTCACAGAGTCGGACACAACTGAAGTGACTTAGCAGCAGTAGAGACCTTGGCAATCCTTTAGCTTGGGAGGACAAGTAGGGGCACTTTTGCTGTGTTACAGCACCTGTGGCGGATATTGCTACACCCTCCCAGCCTCACATAGGCTTCAGGCAGCCCTTGCTAATCAATTAGAGTTAGCATGTCACTGAATTAGCCCAAAGATCAGTTCTCAAAGTGTAGGCCAACGGCACACCTACCACCTGGGAACTCGCTAGAGATGCAAAGTATCTGGCCCTTTCCTGCTACTGTTACTGCTGCTAAGTCACTTCAGTTGTGTCCGACTCTGTGCAACCCCATAGACAGCAGCCCACAAGTCCCTGGGATTCTCCAGGCAAGAACACTGGAGTGGGTTGCCATTTCCTTCTCCAGCCCTTTCCTAGACCCACTAAACCAGAAAAAGAAATCTGGTGGAGCCCAGCAGTCTACATTTCAACAAGCCCACTAGTTGAAGAACCACTCATCTGGCTCAACCCTGTGGTTTCACAGGTAAAGAAATAGGCTCCAAGAGGCTAAGAAACTCTTTAGAGCTTGTTCTACCGCTTCAGGGCCCTGAGCATAGGTCTTGCAGTCTAGGGCTTCTCTCCCCATCGGGATCTAGAGAGTTTAAGTGACAGCTCTGCCGTGTTTGGGGGCCCAGGTAATGTGCAGAGGAGGCCAGGGAGAGAGTGCTACAAAGATGCCTGGGAAAACCAGGACCAACAGGGAACTGGCCCAGGAGCAGGACAAGCAGGCCATGGAGACCTCACTGGAGACACACAGCCACTCGTACTGATACTGGGCTCCTTCTGCTGGAGACTGCCGCAGGCCTGTGTCCCCTTGTCCTGCCTGTTCTTCCTGCTGTTTCCTGGCTTGTCATGCCTGGGATGAGGCTCCGTTTGGATCAGTTGGACACTCATTGACTAGCCATCACACCAGGCTAACAGGGAAGCAGGCAATTACCGCACTTTCACATTCAGCCATCAAAAAGGAAAATGATTCATCAAAACCATAATCCATAGTATCTACTTCCCTTGATTATGACATTACAAAAAGTAACACCATCGAGAAAGAAAGACGAGGAAACAGCACAGCTCCTTCACTCCCTACTTGATGTTCCTGGACTTTATCCCAGCATGAACAGAGAACATTCTTTCAACCGGCCCTGCAAGCTTCCTTTGCATCTGAGTGGCACACAGCTCCAGCTCAGTGCTGAGTGTTCAAGGCAGTTCAATATCAAAAAGCCCATGCGGACAGCTTTTGCAGTGGCTTTATGACCCCACTAACACATCTCTCCTTCTCACAAGCACTCTGGGCACTCTCCAAGCTCTCTGAATCACTAAAATCCCCTCTGCTTCGCTGCAAACCCTGAAAGACCACACTTTGATCAAAAAGCGAGTTGTGGAAAGGAGTTCCTCGGCCCGTGGTGATCCTCGCTTACTGAAATCCCCGCCGCCTGCCTGCAGCTGCATTCGGCCAGTCTCCCTTTGCAGCATGCAAACGAGGCCCTCACACGATGGAACTCTCAGTGATGCTGGTGAGGCGGACACGATCCACCTGGAACCTGAGGTCCAGCAACCTAAGCAAGCTGCCCAGTTCCCTGTCTTCACACGTTCCTCCATAGCTCCTGCTACCACTGGCCCGAGCACTGGTTTCTCATCCCAGTCCTCCTGGGGAAACCTTTCCTTGACCACAGGGTCCAGATAGAATTTCCTTGGCCTGGAGAGTGGCAGGGGGTGGGAGGTAAGCTCCTGGTCCCGGCCCTCTCTCTGGGACAGTCCCCTCAGGAAAGTGGTTCACAATCATGAGCCCTGGCAGCTCCTCCTACCCATTTTTCCTTTGGCCACTGAATCTCCCTGTGGCCCCTTCTGACCTGTTCTCACTGCCTCCAGCTTTCACCAAGCCAGGCCCAACCTCGCCTGAGCCAGCCTCCAGGGCACCTATGTGATTGGCAGTCTGGGATTTTCCAGATGGTGAAAGAAAAGCCAGAGTTGGTATTAGTATTCCAGCAACTCTTGATGCTCAGGGGGTCCTGACACTGTCCTGAGAATTACCTTCCTGTTTGGTCACCCTGTGGATTGTCAACCCTACATGCATGCAAGAAAGACGTTTCTTCCAAAGACTTGCAACCTGGGAGGCAGGGATTATCACAACCCCATTTAAAACCATTTATTTATTTATTGGCTGCGGTGGGTCTTCGTTGCTACACGTGGGCTCTCTCTAGTTGCGGTGAGTGGGGGCTACTCTCTAATTGTGGAGTGTGGGCTTCTCGCTGCGGTGGCTTCTCTTGTTGTAGGGCATGGGCTCTCAGTGAACTGGGCTTCAGTAGTAGCTGCTTGAGGGCTCAGTAGTTGTGATGCAGAAGCTTAGTTACTCAGCAGCACGTGGGACCTTAGTTCCAGGACCAGGGACCCAACCTGTGTCCCCTACCTTGGCAGGTAGATTCTTAACCACTGGACCAGGGAAGTCCCTCACAACCCCATTTTAAACAGGCTCAGACAGGTTTGTCCAAGGCTACACAACTGAGGGGGACCAAAGTCCTTGCATAAACTACACCCCATACTCCTGAATCTCTATTTCGACTTCTCTTCCAGATGTGTATCCCACCACATGTGTCCATTGCCCACTCTGCCTATCGGGCATGAATGCCCTGCAGGTGACTACAGCCGCTTGGAGACCCTCCAGGGGTGATAGGTAGGGCTGTAAGAACGAATTCTCCTCTTGGCCACCAGATGGTGCCACTAGCACAGCACTCACGCTCTGCTTCCAGGAAAAAAAGACCCTAGAACACCCCCTTCTCCTGGAGGAGAGGCCACAGTACAGGCCCTAACTGCTGCTACTTCCCCACGCGTCCCCCGCCAGGGTGTGGGGGAGAATTCTTGGAGCTCACATCCTTCTGTGAGCTTAATCTGGTGGCTCAGATGGTGAAAAGTCTGCCTGCAATGTGGCAGACCTGGGTTCAATCCCTTGGGAAGATCCTCCGGAGAAGGAAATGGCAACCCACTCCAGTATTCTTGCCTGGAGAATCCCTTGGACAGAGGAGCCTGGCCGGCTACAGTCCATGAGCTCACAAAGAGTCGGACTTGACTGAGCAGCTATCACTTTCACATTTTCAGTTGCCCGAGGTCTCCTTAGTTTGGGTTGTCTCTTCAGGCACATGAATTCCACACTTTCTTTTTCCAGATTTCTCACAACTAGCCCCTGGGGAGAAGTGGGCCGCATTATGGACCGCACGCTGCAGGCAAGGAAACGGAGGCTCAGAGAGGTTTCGTGTTTGGTCCAGTGTCACACAGCAGGGGTGCTCAGCTGGGGTTTGAGCGCAGCTCTTTTCTTATCCTGCTTTAGAGAAAACAGGCTCAGGAGGTGGCATGACCTGTGCAAGACAGTTAGGATAAAAAGCAGGACTGAACTCAGATCCGCCCGGTAGCAAACACCTGGCTCCCTCCCAGTTACCATCGCTTTCCCAGCCAGCTTTTGCAATCAAGCCCATCAGAGACCACTTTCTCTGATTTCTCAGCCTCTGATTATGGCCGAGGCTTGGAGGTGCTGCAGGGCTCTGGTATGGGTGCACAGATGCGTGTGCTGCCCCACTCAAGGGCATACATGCCACTAAAATAAGCCCCGATTTAAAGTCACGTGCCATAAATAGTTCTTATCTCTAATAAGCATGTGTCAGTCACTCCATCTTGTCTGACTCTGCAAACCGCATGGACTCTAGCCCATCAGGCTTTCTGTTCATGGAATTCTCCAGACAAGAATACTGGAGTGGGTTACCAATTCCTTCTCTAGGGGATCTTTCCAACCCAGGGATCGAACTCTGGTCTCCCACATTGCAGGCAGATTCTTTATCATCTGAGCCACCAGGGAAGACCATCTCCAACATACATCTTTTTAAATGACACAATTTAGAATAAAACATAAAAGAGCTGTAAATCCAAGTGCCATATCCCACTCGAGCCCCACCCCCCTGCACCCAGGAGGTCAGAGGGGTGTGAGCTGCTGACCCCTAGGGAGAATGGGACCAGGGTCTATATCAGCTCCCACAGGTGGCAGAATGTGGTGACAGACGCTGTGGTTCTTGCATTTTGCTGGCGGCCCAAGGAGTCACTACCCCCTTTCCAGGACCCAAGTCGTCCTGCGTGACAGGGCTTTTCTGCAGCCAAGCCTGGCCCACTTTCTCCTTTCACTGGCAGGACGCTGGGGGAAGGTAAGGAGCCTCAGGCTGCATTTTTTAAAAAGAACTCCTTAGGGAATTCCCTGGCAGTCCAAGGGTTAGAACTCCACACTTTCACTGCTGAGGGCTTGGGTTCACTCCCTAGTCAGGGAACAAAGATCCTACAAGCGGTGCCAGGGGAAAAATATTCCTAACTCAAGAAGGCGACAAAGGAATGGTTCCCAGGTCAGACTGGCCTTCACAGAATTATAACGTACATCTTGAAGCAGCTGCCAACATTTACAGATTGGGAGATTTTATCTAAATGTTCAGAGTTGTGGTTTCTCTTGTAAAAGCAGGCCCTTTGGCTGAGCTGGGCTGCATCTCTGGATGGTGACAGTGGCCTGGAGCTCAGCAGCTGCTGTCCCTTTAGGCCCATCATGCTTCCCAACACCTCCACAAACAGCCTGAGCCCCCTCATCTAGGCTACCTGCCTGGCCCTGGGCCCTCTGAGTTAAGGGACTTTCCCAGGAACCCTCTCCTCTTCACTGACATTAGGTGGGGTAGGAAAGAAATATGGGGCCTGGGCCCTCTGCTCCATCCTTTCTGGACAAGGAATTGAAGAAAACTCCAAAACTTGGGCTAGATGCCTGAGGGGAGAGGATGGGGCAAGGGTACCAGGGAAGAGGTGGGCACTGAGGCAGGGATTGAGAATAAAAGATGGGAAAGGGAGAGTTTTCAGAAGAAGTGAGCCATGGCCAGCTGCATCCACGGCCAAGGAGAGTGGGGGAGAGGATGGACAAGATGCCATCTGATCAGGAGGCCCCTGCAGGCACCGGTGAGGCCAGATCAGTGAGTTGATGGAGTATACTGAGGGCTGACTGCAGCAAGATTCTCCTGTGGCAGGTGTTTTCACCCCCATTTCATCACTAGAGGAAACAGAGGGCAAGCAAAGCACCCAGGGGCATGCAGTCATGAGGACAACCTGTATCCTCTCTATCCCCCATCTCTCCCTAATCCCCATTTTAGCCCCAGTCCCAGAATGCACGTTCCTAAATTTGCTATGTCAATCTCAGCCATGAAATTAAGATGCTTGCTCCTTGGAAGAAAAGCTATGACCAACCTAGACAGCATATTAAAAAGCAGAGATATTAGTTTGCTGACAAAGGTTCACCTAGTCAAAGTTATGGTTTGTCCAGTAGTCATGTATGGATGTGAGAGTTGGGCCATAAAGAAAGGTGAGCGCTGAAGAATTGATGCTTTTGAACTGAGATGTTGGATAAGACTCTTGAGAGTCCCTTGGACTGCAAGGAGATCAAACTAGTCAATCCTAAAGGAAATCAGTCCTGAATATTCATTGGAAGGACCGATGCAGAAGCTGAAGCTCCAATATTTTGGCCACCTGATTTGAAGAACTGATTCATTAGAAAATACTCTGATGCTGGGAAAGATTGAAAGCAGGAGGAGAAAAGGACAACAGAGAATGAGATGATTGGATGGCATCACCAACTTGATGGACATGAGTTTGAGCAAGCTCTGGGAGTCAGTGATGGACAGAGAAGCCTGGCGTGCTGCAGTCCACGGGGTTGCAAACAGTCAGACACGACTGAGCAACTGAACTGAACTGATCTCTCCTCTTAATCTAGGTTCCCACTCCTATGCCCAGGGCAGAGGCCAACACCAGCCAGATGCTCAGAAATGCCACCCTGGAGAAATGTGAGTACCCGCAGTATGGGAGATGTCCAGCCCAGCAAGGAAGAGCCTGGCAGAGGCAAGGCCATCTTCCACCTGGCCACTGCTGCTTCCAGCCCAGAAGGACAGCTGTTGGCCAGCCTAGCTTTTGGGCTGGGGTCAGGCTCTCATGTAGAGGTTGAAGGAACATGAGGCTCTGAGTCGAAGAGGGTGGCAAAGGTTGGGGGCTGGGAGCTGGATTGAGGGGGCAGCAGCTTGATACCACTCCCCCACCCCACAGGCAACCACATCTTTGTGGACACGGGGCTGCCTGACCTAGCTGTGGGACTCATTCTGCTGGCTGGCTCCCTGGCACTCCTGTGCACCTGTCTCATCCTCCTTGTCAAGATGCTCAACTCTCTGCTCAAGGGCCAGGTGGCCAAGGTCATTCAGAAGGTTATCAACACTGGTGAGCCCCAAGCAATGGGTGGGCAGGCCTCAGGACGGGCCTTCTGGATCTTGTTAATCCTTCCACTGCCTTACTGTGTGATCTGGGTAAAGCCCTACCATCTTTGAGCCTCAGTTTCCCCATGTGAACAAAGAAGAGGTTGGACTGGGTGATATATGAGGTCCCTGAGATGCTGACAAGCTGGGAATCTGTGGCTGCTTCTGTTCTAGCAGGTGGCTCCAAAGGGATTCCCAGAGGCCATTGTTTGATTCAATTAACAAATAGTCATTAAGTCCCCTCTGTGTGCCAAGCAGAGTGGCGTGAGGGATACAGAGGTGAGCCTCACAGAGATGGCTCTTGCCCTCAGGGGGCTCACAGCACACATGGAAAGACAGCAAAAAAAAAAAAAAAAAAAAAAAATCAAGGAGGGATAAATTTAGATAGAAGAGAACAGTTACTGCCAAACAGAAAGCAAAAACAGCAAAGGGAGAGTATGGAAGAGTTGCTTTTGATAGGTGGCCAGTGGCTTCTGTGCAGTGGCGACATTTGAGCAGGGACCTACATGTGAAGCAGTCAGACGTGGCCAAAGAGCTTTTAGAGTGGAGGGAACAGTGCATGCAAAGGCTCTGAGGCAAGACTTGGCTGGGCAGGCTGGTGGCACAGAAAGGTGGCCAGCCCTGTGGTGGGAGCTTGGTGAGTGAGGTGGACAGAGGCAGGGAGAGATCAGCGAGGTAACAGGGGCCCTGCAGGCTGCACTTAGAGCCTGGTCTTTATCCATGGCTATGGGGGCACTTGGGGGTTGGGCAGTGACACCATCTGACTTTCATTTAAGCCTCATGTTGAGCTTTGGGGACCCCACCCGGCATGGGCAGAGGCCATACGACAAATGCTGGAATAAGGGGCATTTGTGGATCTTTGAGAATTCAGAGGAAGGAGAAGCAAAGTCTGCCTTGGGACTGGGGTCAGGGAGGGCTCTCCAATGGCAGTGATATCCATGCTGAGTCCTGAGCATGAATATTAGGAGTGAGGAAGCTATCCCAGGCAGAGGGAACAAGGAGCAAAAGTATGATGGAAGCAGGCTAAGAAGGGTCTTTAATCCAAGTTCAAGGAGGACCAGGAGAAGCTGCTGCAGTTGAGTAGGAGACGGAGAAGGTGCTGCTTGGAAGCTGGTATCAGAGACCTCCTCCTCAAGAAAGGTCCCCGCCCCCTCAATCCCCTTCCAGTGATCCTACTCGATGGTTTCCTCGCAGACTTTCCCACCCCCTTCACCTGGGCCACGGGCTGCTTTGCCATGGTGGTAGGGGCCAGCATGACCTTTGTCGTTCAGAGCAGTTCTGTGTTCACCTCGGCCATCACCCCACTCATCGGTGAGTCCTCACACCGAGGCAGGGTTGGGTGCGGAGGGGGCCGGCAGGGAAAAGCCTGAAGGAGGGAGCTGGGGAGCCCATGTCCTCTCCTCTGCCCCCAGGCCTCGGTGTGATCAGCATTGAGCGCGCCTACCCGCTCACACTGGGCTCCAACATCGGTACCACCACCACGGCCATACTGGCTGCCCTGGCCAGCCCCCGGGAGAAGCTGTCCAGTGCTTTCCAGGCAAGCTTGGGAGAGGAGCCCTGCCAGAGGGAGGGTGGGGCTAAGACTGGCGCCTGAAGCCTGACCCAGTATAGACAGTGTGTACCAAACAGTTTTTGACTGCCTAGTGGGGGCACCTGCTATGCCAGATACTATGGAAGTCATATGGGCAAAGTATACCTGGTGCCATCGTCAATACCTTAGAGTCTAGTAAGGGAGACATTACTGAGAACACAGTCAGACATGACTGAGCGAGTGTGTGCACGCACACATGCCAATCAATGAACAAAAGTCAGTTGGATTCACACTCTAGGGAAGGGTGCTGTTAAGAGGAGGCCTGGCTCCATCTGGGGGATCGAGGACTGGGGGCAGACAGCAAAGGGGTTGCTGCTCTAGGAGCAAAAGATGTTGCCCACTCAGGAGGCCAGAGCTTCTGAACCAGAAATCAGTATGAATCTTTCAGCTCCTGGATATGAATGGGATCTGCTGGGGAATTCCTGAGAAAGGGCTTAGTGGAAAGAAATGTGGAGAGTTTAGGGCAGTTAAGTACCCACTGGTCCGGAAGTGTACCAGTGTTTCACTGGGGGCATGCTAGCCCTGAGTGCTGATTTTCCTGCTGCCCAGAGGTGGTGGTCCCGTCATCTAATCCTGACTCAGGAGCTAGGGCCCATGCCCGCCTCCACCCCCTCTGCCTTCTCTCTCCCCTGCAGATTGCCCTCTGCCACTTCTTCTTCAACATCTCTGGCATCTTGCTGTGGTACCCCGTGCCCTGCACGCGCCTGCCTATCCGCATGGCCAAGGCGTTGGGCAAATGCACGGCCAAGTATCGCTGGTTCGCCGTCCTCTACCTCCTCCTGTGCTTCCTGCTGCTGCCCTCGATGGTGTTTGGGCTCTCCATGGCAGGCTGGCGGGCTATGGTAGGTGTGGGCGCACCCTTCGGGGCCCTGCTGGCCTTAGTGGTACTTGTCAGTGCGCTGCAGAGTCGCAGCCCCGGGTGCCTGCCCAAGTGGCTGCAGACGTGGGACTTCCTGCCCCTATGGATGCACTCCCTGAAGCCCCTGGACCGCCTCATCACCCGCGCCACCCTGTGCTGTGCCAGGCCTGAGCCCCGCTCACCCCCACTGCCTGCCAGGGTCTTCCTGGAGGAACTGCCCCCCGCCACACCCTCCCCCCGCCTTGCCATGCCCCATCACCACAATGCCACCCGTCTCTAGGCTCCAGCCCAGATGGCTGCCTGGAGCCAGAAGGAGCCTGTGTCTGAGATGCCCAGGGTGGAAGGGCAGAGGGGTGCATCTGGGCGTGTGCTGATGCTTGTACAGGTCCTGGGAGGTCTCGGCTTGTGCGGCTGAGAGTGAGTGTATGTGCGCATGTAGGGGGCCGCATGCCAACTGCAAGGTGTCTGGGTATGATTGTGAGTCCTTTGCAAACGTATCTGGAAGCCTGCACTTGTGTCCCTGTGTACACACAACTCTGACTAGGCTGGGCGGGAGTGAGGGTGAATCTGTGTACGTGACCTACAGCTGTTTGCTAGGGCACAGATGTGGGTGCCTGATTCACTGCTTGAATTCTCACCCCCTCCCTGCCACCTTCCTTCCTCCATGGTACCATTCTCCTCATCCTCACCCAGGGTTTCTGCATCTCCACTACAAGTCCCTTCCTAACACTGCCTGATTAAAAAGAAAAGAAAGAAATGAAACTCTCATTGTGCACTTGGAAGTCTGCTTGTTCTCCATCTGGAGAGGAGGAACAGATCATGGTTTGGGGCTCAGCAGTACTGTTTCCCCTCCGAAAGAGACCCTGCTGTGCCCTGGGAAAGCCAGCCAACAGGCTTTCCCCAACAATCCTCCTGACCCTGCCTAATGAGTCCAATCCACAATTCAAACTCCCTGGAGGCCCCTTAAGGGCTACCTTAAGGCAAGCAGAAGGAGGGCTCTGTGCACCTCTATCTCCCAGCCCCAGCAGGCTGACCTCTGCTCTCTACCTGTCTCCCTCTCCTACTCTGAGATAAAATCAGTTCTCCAGAAACCAAGTGACAGGTGGGGGCCCATCAGGGCTACTGGGGGAAGGAGAGGGAGGGTGGAGATGGGCAAGAGAGGCCATGCCCTGGGCCCCAGTGTGCAGCGGGCAGAGACCAGCCAGTTTCCCTCCCACCTTTATACTCTGCCTTTAGGCAGTAAACCAGGCTTCATTTAAGCCCACCAAAGTTTTCAATTCCTCCTCCCCCATAGGGCCCCTGAACAGAGGTCTGCAGAAGGGGAGGCAAAGGGTGGGCAATGCCAAAGCTCCTCCCTCTAGTCCAGGGACATCTCTAGGGCCTTTGGACCCCAAAGTGGCAGGAAGACTGTAGGGCCCCGCATCTAGTTGTGATGGTCTACAACACTTGCCTCCCCACCCCCACATCCACCCTCTTTGAAGTGTTGTGGGGGGATGCAAGGGCCTGGAAGCCAGAGAGCTGTTTTCTAAGCTACCAACCCCATCATGTTACCCACCCACAGCCCTTGCTAGGGCTTCTTCTTGCTAGGTGGTGAGAAGTACATTGGCCCCAGCTTAGGGAGTGGTTCGGGAGGGTGGGGAGGGTGGAGAGGGGACTTCCTTTAGAGTTTGTCTCACATAGACTTGTGGAAGTTTTGTGGGAAAGGATACTCAGGTCTGAGTTGGAGGGTTTCAAAAGGCTACCCGCTCATTAGCTTGGGTGTCCCTAGGGACCCTGGGGAGGCACCAAGGCCCTCGGACTCTGGCCTAGGGAGTTAGTCCAGTGGCGGGGCACCCATGGGAGGTCCTGAGATAGATAAAGCCTAGGAGACTGGGAAGCCTCTGGAGTCATAATAAGACCCTCACCAGACACCCTTCTGCAAGGATCTAGTAAAGTACCTTCCTCATCGGCAATTCCCCCACGCCCTCTCACAACTCGGGAGTGTGAGTCTGCCACGCCCAGGTCAGACTTTATTCTGGACTGGCTGGCTGTCCTGCTAGGTGCCCTGCATGCGCAGCCCATGGATCAGCTCGTGCATCGTCTTGTTGAGAATGCCCCCATGCACGCCCGCCCGGCCCATGAGCACGAGGAGCGCCCGAGGCGTGTGGCCCACGCAGATGGCGCGCCCATCCAGACCCTTCATGCGCGCGTCCAGCACTCCGTCTCCCTCCGCCAGCAGGTGGTCTCGGATGACGCAGCAACGGCGGCCTGCCACGCACAGCCCCGCCTGCAGGAAGGTGCTCCGGTCTGGCCCGGTGAGCACACCCACCTCCTGCGGTGAGATGGCCGCCAGCAGGCCCCCAGGCCGAGAGGCCCACACGCAGCGATTGTCCGAGTGGCCCACGATGGCCACGTCATCGATGCGCTGGTCCCGTAGCACTGCGCTGATGTAACCTTTCCAGTCGCCCATTCCGGCTCAGAGTGCGCCCCTCGCTTCGCACTTTCCTGAGTTGTCCAGCTGCGCCTTGCGCCTAGAATGCCCAGGACACTATGACGTATTCAGGGGCGTGGTTATGACGTTGAGGTAACCTTGAGGTCACACAGGGGTTGCCTACCCTGGAGAATAGGGTTGGGGCGGGGCCCCGTTTGTACCTATCGCCTGACGCGGTTTAAAAGTTGGCTGAAGGAATTGCACAGCAGTCAAAATAACTCTAAAACAACGAAAACAAAGCTCTTACTTAAACGGTCCAACAAGCACAACATGCTGCTGCTGCTAAGTTGCTTCAGTCGTGTCCGACTCTGTGCGACCCCACTCACGGCAGCCCTCCAGGCTCCCCCGTCCCTGGGATTCTCCAGGCAAGAACACCGGAGTGGGTGGCCAGTTCCTTCTCCAATTCATGAAAGTGAAAAGTGAAAGGGAAGTCACTAGCGACCCCATGGACTGCGGCCTACCAGGCTCCTCTGTCCATGGGATTTTCCAGGCAAGAGTACTGGAGTGGGGGTGCCATTGCCTTCTCCGGTGAGTTTAAACAAAAGAAAGGTGCCCTGTCTGGACAGCCAGACCGCTCAGGCCTGAGAACCATTCAACCCTCAGAATGTGGTTCTCAGACATGAGGAGTATCAGAATCTCCTGGAAAGCTGTTAAATAGATTGCTGGGTCCCAACTCAGAGTTTCTCTCATCCTGTACTGTGGGACGTAACCAGAGAAAACGCGTGTCTTAACAAGTTCCCTGCTGACGATCCAGGAACCACACTTCGAGAGCCACTGCCCTAGTGAGAATTAGGGCAGGGGTAAGGGGCTTCCATGGAGAAGGTAATGGCAGTACTCTTGCCTGGAAAACCTCATGGACAGCAGAGCCTCGTAGGCTGCAGTCCATATAGTTGCTAAGAGTAGAACACGACTGAGCGGCTTCACTTTCACTTTTCATTTTCATGCATTGGAGAAGGAAATGGCAACCCACTCCAGTGTTCTTGCCTGGAGAATCCCGGGGACGGGGGAGCCTGGTGGGCTTCTGTCTATGGAGTCACACAGAGTCTGACACAACTGAAGTGACTTAGCAGCAGCACCAGTATCAGGGGGCTTCCAAGCCAGCAGCCTTAAGAGCTCGCACCACTGTTTTCATGTTGAGTACTTTTTTTTCGTTTTTAATCTTTTGTAGGATCTTAGTTCCCCCACCAGGGAATGCACCCCCTATATTGGAAGCATGGAGTCTCAACCACTGGACTTCCAGAGAAGTCCCTAATGTTAAGTACCTGTAACCATGGTTCTCAACCTCCACTGCAGATAGAATCACCTGGGGAGTTTTAAAAACATCCGGCCACCCACCCCCATCCCTAGAAATATTGATTTAGTTGACCTGAGGTGGATGTTGGGCATAGGTTCAAAAAGCTCCCCAAGGTGATGTGATGTACATTCGAGGTTGAGAACTCCTGTTCTGTAAACTTAAAATATTAGTTTCATATTCATGGAATCACCTCGCACTGGTTTGGTACACAGTGTGGCTTAGTAAATATCAGCTGGACGTGAATTTAAATATTGTATCAGATCTCAATAGATTCTGTTCTCTAACTGGGTCTGAAGAAGTTGAGTACCAGTATACTATTTTGGGTAAAGAATCTGCCTGCAATGTGGGAGACCTGGGTTCGATCCCTGGGTTGGGAAAATATCCTGGAAGAGGGCATGGCAACCCACTCCAGTATTCTTGCCTGGAGAATCTCCAAGGACAGAGGAGCCTGACAGGCTACAGTCCATGGGGTTGCAAAAGAGTCGGACACAACTGAGTGACTAAGCACACAGCACATACTGTCTTGGCATTTCCCAACAGGACCTTGAAGAGCTGAACCTTTCAAGTAGCTTCAAAAGCACTTTATTGAGTGCCTATGCCATGCCTGGCCCCGGGCTGGCAGCGCTGGGGGGAATGGAAAACAATCCTTGCTATCCATAACCTCCTGTCAGACACGCTTCCATTCCAGAACTGCTCAGAGGAGAAAGACAGTCGCTGGGCCATCACGAAGCGCTGTGCTCCCGAATCCAGGCTAGGTAGTTGGCCACGTCGGTGTACACACCGGGCTTGAAGCGGTTGCCGCAACCTGAGCCCCAGCTGACTATGCCTCGCAGGATGAGGTGACGCTCAGGGGTCTCATCCTCACACACCAGAGGGCCTCCGGAGTCACCCTGAATCAGGGACACGCGGCTCAGGGTCCTTGGCTGGGAGTCCGCCCTTGACTGGGTTGGGGAAGGGCGCCAAGCGGGGGCCCCAGGCTCACCTGGCATGCGTCGGTGCCGCCCTCCAGAAAGCCAGCGCAGAGCATGCCGCGGGTGAAGGCTGCTCCGTGCACGTCGGGGGCGGAGCAGCGCTCAGGGTCGATGAGCGGCACCTTAGCCTCCTGCAGGAAACTGGAATATTCCCCACCTGCGAACCGACAGCACCTTCCTCACACCCTTCGAGTCCGCCTGACGCCCAGGACATGGACCTGGCTTTACCAGGCTCTTTCAAACCCTCTATAATCGCCTGTCTCCCTCGCAGCAAGCCCGGGAGGGGCTGAGTTGCCTTTAACAAAGGGAATGAGTTGCCTTTAACACCTATCTCATAGACAGGAAGCCAGAGAGGAGCTGTGATGTGAATGAACCAGGAGGAAAGAGGACTGCTTCTGAACCCCACCCTCACTTCCCATCCAGTGGCTCAAAACCTTGCTCCCCATCCAACCCACCTGCGGCTCCATCGCGGGCCAGCGTTCTAGTAGCCCTTGCAGCCCAGTGCTCAGAGGGAATCCAGAGAACATGCGGCTCTCCCGCTTCGCCACAGGAGTTCTGGGGACTCCCCCACTCCCCCAACAGTGAAATTCAAGCCGTTGGAGAAGCGGACTGCAGAGGCAGGGGCCCTGCGCGTCCCCACAACCCAGCGGATCGGCCCCACCTGTCCACCTGCAGGCTTCTCTTGCCTACCCCAGTGACCAGAGGCCTCCTTCCCCCCTTCCAGCCGTTTTGCCTACCCTCGAACTGGTGACCCCAGCCTGCCACCTCGCAGACTGCGGCTTCGGATTCGGCGGGGCGGGCGGCGCTACTCGGCAGGCACACTGGCTGAACGAAAGGCGACGGGTGCGCGCAGCGGCCGTCCGCGCTCTCCTGCAGGCGCACCAGAGCTAACCCGGGCGGGGAGAAGCGTGAGACCGGAACGCCCGGACTTCGAGCCCTGCCCACCCCTTTCCCCTGATCCCCGCGGGGGCTCCTCCACGCACCCAGGTCGTGCTGGTAGGTGACGGGCGAGAAGGCCTCGTGCAGGCGATAGTCCCGCACTGCCAGGGTCTGGCACTGCTCACAGCTCTGGTTGTGGCGGTCCTGGCCGAGCACCACGGTCAGCTCCTTCGGCGAGGGTCTGGGGACAGGGTCGGGAAAAGGAAGCGCGCTCAGAGCGGATCACAGGCATCCAGTGGGAGCCCCCTTCTTCCGAACCCCCAAATAGGTTTCGGCTTCCTCCTGGGAAGCTCTGAAAGGGAGAAGGGGGCAAAGGTGGGCGGGGACGCAGAGAGGTAGGGCACGAGTTCGGGTGTCGCGCGGAAGCTGGGCGCAGAGGAGAGAGGCGCTAGACGGGTCCCGGGCGAGGAGCTGAGCTCGAGGACACTCGCCGGTTCTGCAGGCAGTGAGCCGCAGTCAGCACCCAACAGGGGGCGATGAGGCTGCCGGCGCAGAAATGTTGGCCCCAGTACAGCGCGGCGATGTAGGGGTGCGCCCCGGGGAGCGCCACCAGTCCTCCGACGACGCGGTTCAGCGAGGACAGCCATTTGCGGAGCCGCTGTCCACAGCCCCCGGGGCCTGCGCTGGCCAGAGGAGTCGGCTGTTCAGGAGGCGAGCGCCAGCCTGTGGGAGGAGCCCAAGCTGAGGACCTGGAGACCCACGGTCGATCGGTTGGAATATAGGTCGTCCTACGCCCTCTCCTCTCGACCCTTCCCAACTACCTGAAGTCAGGGATGGAAGCGGGGTCTGGGTCGTGGACTCAGGTTTCTGCAAAGCCGACGGCGAGGGCAAGGGGAAGCGCTCGTGCCCAGCTGCGGCCTGGCACGGTGCCAGGCGGCAGTAATTCCAGCTCAGTCGGTCGCCTTTCCAAATGAAGCACCACGGGCGGGTGTCGTTGTCGGGGTTCCTGTAACCACGAGGTGGGGCGGAGGCGCTATTTTGAACGTGAGAAGCCCTCGAAGGGCCCTGGAGCGAAAGGGGACTTCCAGCCGCGTCCCACGCGCGCACCGGCAGAAGGCGTGGTCGCCCAGTCCCCAGTTCAGCACTTGCTCTGCGGTCACATTCCAGTAGGTGGCCTCGGAGGCCCACGACTGACAGGGTGCTCCGGCCAGCGTAGTCCCGGCCAGGCCGCGGTAGCTGCGTCCGCGGTCGCGGTCGTCGTAGCAACTCGCCCCGAGGTCTGGGGAGGGAGGAGGCTCCCCACCGCTAGGTGAAGAGTTGGTCCCCTCCCCGCCGCCCTCAGCTGCCCTCTCACCCACGGCGCCACTCCCCCTCCTCCCTCTCTGCAAGTCCTTCCCACGCGGGGGTGGGGCTTCTGCTTCCTAGAGACCTTAACTCACCTACATCGCACAAATGTCCCATGAAGCTAGGCGGGCAACGGCACAGGCGGTGGCCCTCCGCCTGTAGGCAGCTGCCCCCGTTGAGACACGGGTTGGTGTGGCAGACTGGGAGAAGGAGCACTCTGAGTCACCCCTAGGCCCAAAGACGGCCCAGAAAGCTCCCTCTTACACTGGCACACCACCTGGCCTCCGGCCAGCCTTTGTTCCTCACCTTCCACTCTGGTCCCTGTCCAGTTCCCTGCCAATCTACTCACCCTGGCTGGCCAGTGGCTTGCATTGGGCATGCGGACCCTTGCACTGGCACTTGACCACACCTGCTGGCTCAAGCCTATGCCATATTTCATCCTCGTGGAAGAACCGGAAAAACTGGGGCTCAAAGCACTTCTCTGGGGACAAAAGGAGAAGAGGGACCATGCCAAGTCTCCGGGAATCCACAGGACTTCAGTGGGCCTGAGGCTGCCCCTGTTCCCCAGTGCCCCATCCCTGGCCTCAGTATCGCCTCACCTTTCTGGCAGTGCTTCCCAGTGAAGTGATCTGCACAGAGGCAGCGTGGGCCATCCGGCATGTTCACACAGGTCCCTCCCTTCTGGCAGGGATTGTGTTTGCTGCAGTGGTCTGAGAGATGGACACAGAGGGAGAAAGAGCAGGGAGCCGGAGTCAGACAGATGGGGCCAAGTCCCTACCCAAACATGCGTGTCTTTTGATCTTGGCGCTCCAAGTTTCCAAGCCTTAGTTTACCCACCTGCAAAATGAGGCTACCCACTCTTAGAACTTCTCCCTCTGGGGGAGAGGGAAATAGGTGGGCCCAGAATCCCATGTATTTTGGGTCTGATGATACCCAGGAGAGGAGCTAGGGATGGGGAGAGGGCCCTGGGTCACTCCAAAGGTTGTATGGCACCTTTCACTTTCTTGGGCTCCAAGCAGTATGCCCATCGTTGGTCCTTCTCAAAGTTGGGGGTAGTAGCACACCTGCAGAAAGAGACAAAGCTTAAGATGTGGAAGCGACCCAAGTGTCCATCAACAGACGAGCGGTTGAAGAGGAGGTGGCACATACACAGTGGAATATTATTCAGCCATAACAGAAGAATAAAACATTGCCATTTGCAGCAACATGGATGGACCTGGGGAATTAATATACTAAGTGAAGTGAGTCAGATAAAGCTAAATATTATATGATATCACATGTGGAATCTAAACCAGAATATAAGTGAGTCTATATACAAAATAGAAACAGACTCACAGACATAGAAAACAAACTTACAGTTACCAAAGTGGAAAGCGAGGGGCTAAATTAGGAATATGAGATTAATGGAGAGAAACTGCTATACATGAAATAGATAAGCAACAAGGATTTACTGTATAACACCAGTAATTTTTTTCAATGTCTTATAATAACATACACACACACACACAGACACACACAGACACCCAAGAATCGAACCCAGGCTCCCGCATTGCAGGCGGATTCTTTACCAGCTAAGCCACTAGGGAAGTCCATGTATACACATATATATATATATGAATCATTTTACAGTACACCTGGAACCAACACAATATTGCAAATCAACTATACTTCAATAAATAAAAGAAAGAGATGAGGTTTCCCTGCTTTGCCCAAGGGGCTAAGCTCATCTGCCCTATCACAACCCCCCTCTCTTCAAGCAGGGTTTCCTGGACAGAAGGGTGGGCAGAGTCCACAGAAGACCCCTGCTCCAACCCTTCCTGGGTAGTCTTACCAAGGTCGGGGCCTGGCCGGCCTCTGTGGATGCATTTATGATACAGCTGCCGGTGGTACTGGAAGGGGAAGTGGCAGGGTTCCCCGGTGACAGTGAGAACTGCAGGGATAACACACTCTTTAATGCCTTTCCCCGTGCCCCCATTGACCAGGAACCACCCTCAGAGTCTGGTTGGAAAAAGGATAGACCTTTGGAAAGACCTTCAAGACCGTGCGTGCATGCTATGGGGATTATCCAGGCAGGAATACTGGAGTGGGATGCCATGCCCTTCTCCAGAGGATCCGGGGATTGAACCTGTGTCTCTTATGTCTCCTGTATTGGCAAGTGGGTTCTTTACCACTAGTGCCACCTGGGAAGCCCTGCCTTCAAGACCACACCCTGCTTAAGAGTTGGGTTCTGGAGTCTGACAGCTGGAGTGGACTCCTGACTCCACCAACTACTAACTGGGTGACTTTGGAAAAGTCTGCAGACCTCAGGCCTAGAAGGCTCCTTGCCATAAAGCAGGCACTTAGTAAATACTTGCTGAATGTTGAAGTTACTTGACCATTCTGAGCCTTACTTGCCTCATCTCTAAAATGGCAAAAATAACACATAGTAAAGATGAAGAGTTTAGGTTTTGCAAGATAAAAAGAATTGTAGATAGATAGTGGTAAGGACTGCACAACGGTATTATCATACTTAATACCACTGAACTGGACTTAAAAATGGTTGAGGTAGGGACTTGCCTGGTGATCTAGTGGTTAGGAGTCCACCTTCCAGTGCAGAGGATATGGGTTTGATCCCCAATCAGGGAACTAAGATCAAGATCCCACAAGCTGTGGGGCAGTTAAGTCCTGAGTGCTGCAACTAATGGACCTGTGCTCTAGATCACAAATTCTGCAACTAGGGAGGCCCCAATGAGCCTCAACAAAGACCCAGTGCAGCCAAATAAATAAATAAATGGTTGAGGTAGAGCATTTTGTGTTATGTGTATTTTACCACAATGAAAAAAAATAATGATACAGGTCTATTTGCAGAGAAAGATATTCATAATTTTAAATAAAGTAAGTCAAAAACAGCATGTCCTATTTTTTTAACAAGTATTTTTACATACGCATAAAAAAATAAATCTAGAAGGATATCTCCAAAATTTCTAAAAGTGGTTTTTGGAAGATAGTGGATTGTGGGTAACTTTTCCTTCTCTTCTATTTCTGTAACTTCTGTAGTTTTTACAGTAAAAATATCGCTATCATAATTTTTAAAAAATAGTACAATTGAGCTTCATTATTCAGATTCTGTGTTTGCTTATCTGTACATCTCACTAAAATTTATCTGTAACCTCAAACCAATACTCAAGGTGCTTTCCACGATCATTTGTAGACATGCACAGAGTGGTGAAAAATTTGAGTCACCTGAAGTGCACATTCCTAGCTAAGGTCAAATGAAGTGATGTTTTGCTTCTTGTTCAGCTCCTACTGTAAACAAGTGTCCTTTTCACACTCTAATTAGTGCCACATTTTCAAATTTTGTGCTTTTGGTAAATGATTTTGCTTGAAAATGGCTGCCAAGTAGAGTCCTAGAGTGTGGTCCAGTGTTCCTATGCACAGAGGGCTGTGATGTATATTATAGAGGACATTTTCAGACTAGGTAAGTTTCATCCAGGTGGGAGCTAGTAGTGCCGCTGGCCATGAGTTCAATATCAGTGAATCAACAACATCTATTAAGGAAAGTGTCTTTAAAGAAAATCACACATAAGGCAAGGTTATATATTGATGGTGACGAAAATGCAACCAAAGCTCACAGGAACCTAACCCTATATTTCCTTTAGGAGTAATGGCGCGGTTTTGCTAAATCAGTGTTCATGGTGACTTTATAGAATATGACTACTAGGAATAATGAGAACTGACTGTATATACTTCAAAGGAGTGTTGTGAAACTTAAATGAGATTGTCTGTAAAACACTGAGAGTCTGGCACATAGTCTGTGTTTGATATACATTAGCTCATATTGTTAACGGCATAGTGGCACTTGTGAGTGAGTGAGTAAAGTCGCTCAGTCGTGTCTGACTCTTTGTGACCCCATGGACTGTAGCCTATCAGGCTCCTCCCTCCATGGGATTCTCCAGGCAAGAGTACTGGAGTGGGTTGCCATTTCCTTCTCCAGGGGATCTTCCCGACCCAGGGATCAAACCTAGTTCTCCCGCATGCCAGGCAGACGCTTTAACCTCTGAGCCACCAGGGAGTGCTGAGGGCCAAATCACAGACAGGATAGTAAAGAAAGAGGGAAAGGCATCTGAGATAGACCTTTAAGATGCAAATGGAATGGAAAAAAAGCAAGTGAAAATCGCTCAGTCATGTTCAACTCTTTTCGACTGTATAGTCTATGGAATTCTCCATGCCAGAAAACTGGTGTGGGTAGGCTTTCCCTTCTCCAGGGAATCTTCCCAATTCAGGGACTGAACCCAGATCTCCCACATTGCAGGTAGATTCTTTACCAGCTGAGCCACAAGGGAAGCCCAAATGGAATGGAGGCCCTTAAGTTGGTGATTAGGCAAGGACAGAGCAGCTAGGTTGGGTCAGGCTAGAGCAAGAAGAGCTATCTGGCTGGGTGTGAAGTGCTGAAGAGAGAAGATGAGGTAGTCAGGGTTGGCTGGGCTAGGCCTCAGGGCCATGCTGAGGGACTGTCTCATCCCACCAGGCCAGGCTTACTAGAGCAAACTCTAGTTTGCAACTCTAGGTAAATATTTAGTGTCTAGAAGAATAAAGACAATAGGGAGCTAGGGGAGATGGCAGATATCCCTCATCTAAAAGGAAACTTGATAATAAAAGTCAATATATTTTAAGCATTTACCATGCACCAAAATGTGGGCTGAATGTCTCACCAGGATAAATGACTCATTTCTCCTTCTCAGCAACCTTAAGAGTTTTACCATTACCAACTTGATTTTACAGGTGGGGAAATTTAAGCTTGGAGAAGTCAAGTCTCTGACCCAGAGCCACCCAGCCCATGAGTGCTGAGGCTGGGATTCAGAAGCATTTGGGCTCTAAAGCCCTGCTCTCAATCCTTTCTTGTCCGTCAAGGGCCCTGGCCTTTGTGTGGCATGCTTGATGCCTGTGAGATACATCGAGAAGATGAAAGGATGAGACAGGCCTGGGAAGCTGAGGAAGAAGAGCAGGTGCTGGGCCAGGCACTCAGATACAGCCCCAACCTGTCCTCAGGGAGCACACAGCTCACTATCACTCTGGGTCTGCAACACCCACTTGCACAAGACCTGACACATAGCAGCCTCCCAGGTCTGAATGCCAGCCAGACAACTCCGGGGGTAAGAGTGAAGACTGCCCAGGATCCTCCCTCCCACTCCAAGGGCCAAAGACTAACAATCTGCACAGTCTCATGACTCATCCCTGTCCGAGGCTCTCTCTGGAGGTGGTCCCAGGCTACTTACCCACTGTGTGCTGACTCTCTGTGAGCTTATGCTTCTTGGGGTCTTTCCAAGGTGGAGTCTATGGGGGAGAGAAGAAGACAGGGAATTTTGCCAGAAAGTCATTGCCTGCTCCTATCCCATGCTAGTCCCCAGCTTCCTCTCACAGTCCTGAAATATAGAGATTTCCTCCAAAGGCCCGGCCCCCTCTTTACTCCTCCTGTTGTCTCCTCAATTTCCCTCTCCCCCAGAAATGCAGGCCACATCCTCATAGCCACCAGTCTGTCTATTCTCTCTCCTCTACTTGGGCCTTATGGGCTTGCCTCATCTTCCCAAACAGGACTTCCAATCTCCTGGGCCAAAAGGTCATGGTCATAGGCCAAAGCTGTGATAGGGACCCACAAGGACCATCCCAGTATAACCCTCCTGGTTCCCACAGTCCTCACCGAAACCGTTGACTCCAGGCTCACCAGCAGGGCCCCCAGGAGCAGCAGTGCCCTCATGGCGTCTGTCTGTTGGTCTAACCACTTGACCAGGAGTCCAGATCAATAGAACTGGTCAAAGGTCCCTGAGGCCTGGGGAGCAGAGGTTGGTTGAGCTGCCCTTTTAGGCTGTTTATGGAAAGTCAAGCAGGGTTTCCTTGATGAACCCCTAAGGATGGAAAAGCTGGGAGCTGATGGGTGGGAGTAGAATAATAAGGAGTGGGGGCTCCCCCATCTTTCCCAGATAGTAGAACTGGAAGCAGGAAGAGGGGGTTGCCTCATTTCCAGTCCTACTGGGGATGAGGAGGGTAAGGAAAACCAAGAGAAGCTCCCTACTTTGGGAATCTGAGAGTCCATGGGAAAGTATCTTGTTGTTTAGTTGCTAAGTCATGTTCGACTCTTTTGCAACCCCATGGACTGTAGCCCACCAGGCTCCCCTGTCCACGGGATATCCCAGGCAAGAATACTGGAGTGGGTTGCCATTTCCTTCTCCAATGGGGAAGTGTATTCATTTTCTATTGCTGTCTAAAATTAACCACAAACTTTGCAGATTAAAATAATACCCATAGTTAGTTCACAAATCTCTGGGTCTAAAGTCCTACACTGCGTGACTCAGTTTTCTACTCAGTTTCACAAAGCTGAGTTCAAGGCTGAGTTCTCTGGAGGCTCTGGGGGAAAAGTTCCCTTCCAAGGTCATTCAGGTCATTGGCAGAATTCAGGATTTTCTACATTTGTAGTAAGTGAGGTCCCTGTTTCCTTGCAAGCCATCAGCTAGGGGCTGCCCTCAACAGCTAGAAGCTTCCTTCATTTCTTGCCATAGAGTCCCTTCAATTTCCCAAGCCAATAACAGAGAATCTCTGCCATGTTGACTCTTTTCTCACCCTTTGAATTTCCTCTGTTAGGAAGAACCCTGTCCCTTTTAAGGATTCATCTGATTAGGTCAGGCCCACTAAGGAAAATTTCCCTCTCTTAAGGTCAGTTGATTTAGGACCTTACTTATATTCACAGCATTCTTCTACAGAAGCCTCTAGATTAGCATTTGATTAAATAACTGGGAGAAGGTATGTTTACACCGGGGTCTTGAGGGCCATCTTAGCGTTCTACCTACAAAGTAAATGATCCCATGGAAAAAATTACCAAAAATACTAAACCAAGAAGTGCTAAAATATGCAATTGGAGCACAAGGAAGAGAGATGTGTTGGACATGTATTATTTTTCCTTCCTAACAGCTATTTATCTTGGTTCAGTAAGGATACCCTGATTTTTCCTTTGAAAACTATTCCTCCTTCATCCCCTCCATGAGTCTCTAGTGCTGCCCGCTCTACCCTTAGGTCTAGGGCTGGGGGGGTGTGGCCTAGGTCTGGCCAATCAGAGTATGGTATTTCTAGACCACAGGGATTGGTTCAGGGATAAGCCATACACAAGTGTGGCCAATTGGAGTCAGCCCTGGGACTTTTCACCAGAACTTTTAGGATAAAGGTACTTTCTTCCTCTTGGAGTCCCTAAGAATGCAATCCTGGAGATGTTGATGGCCATCTCTGTCACTGCCTAGGGAGGTCCTGCCTGGGAATGAAGCATATGTTTGACTTCTGAGCCCAGGTCATAAAAGAGATCACAGTTTCAGTCTTGGTCTCATGGATCACTCGCTCTGGGGGAGGCCAGCTGCCATGCTGTGAGGACACTCAAGCAGCCCTTCAGAGAAGCCCATGAGGGAAGAAAGTAAAGTCTTCAGCCAGCAATCAGCACCAACTGGACAGCCATGTAGCCATGTGAATGAACACTTTTGATACGGATATTGCAGCCCCAACCAGCATCTGACCTGCAACCTCATTAGAAACCTCAAGCCAGACCATCCAGCTAAGCAGCTCCTAAATTCTTGAACCTCTAAAGTTGTGAAAATCATAGCTGATTTTTGTTGTTTTAAGCCATAAATTTTTGGATTATTTGCTACCCAGCATTTGATAACTAACACAGGTAGAGTGATTATTGATTATTTTATTTGAGAATCTGGATCCTAAACCTAGAGATATAGCCTCAAGAATTCTCAGTTACAGGTATACCAATTAAAACCAATTTGAATGGACTTCCATCATTTTCAATCAAAGAAGTCCTGACTGATCCAGAGTAATTTGTGGGAAATGAAGTGAAGACAGAATGTAGCAAATTCTTGATTCTGATGGAAGAGAGGCAGGTCATGGAAGACTTCCTAGGACAGAAACACAGCAACAGGAGGGCAAGAATAGAGGCACCACTTCAACAATTGTTTTCAAAAGTAGAAGTAATGGCTAATAAGACCATGATGAAAGTGAAATCATGAGAGGTATAGACAAGCTCATTACAGCGAAAGCACCTTCGTCAGGTCTTGATTTCAGTTCCTGAATACAGTCTGTGACCCAGAACTGGTCCCCTACTGGCTCCTTCCATCTGATGAGAAACCAGCTCTCCCTCCAAATGGAAGGGGCCTTTTAAACACATCTTCACAAAGAATAGGAAGTTGCAGGTAGGAAAAGGAGAGAAGGGCTTCCAGGCAGAGCAAGTACGCCAACTTCACATAAGCCTGGATGTAGCATGTCAGGTGAAGAATATGGTAAGTGCAGGCTGCTTTATATGGAATGTGAGGTGAGGTAACCAGTCTGCTGGGACTAGAGAAGGATATTCATGAGTATTTGGATCTTCAGCATCTGTTCCCTCCTCCTTTTCCTCTAGTCTGCCAGTTTTTATTTGGGGTTGTGTGTGCATGCTAAGTTGCTTCAGGTGTGTCTGACTCTTTGCGACCCCGTGGCCTGTAGCTCATCAGACTCCTCTGTCCATGGGATTCTCCAGACAAGAATACCAGAGTGGGTTGCCATGCCCTCCTCCAGGGGATCTTCCCGACCCAAGGACTGAACCCACATCTCTTAAATTTCCTGCACTGGCAGGCAGGTTCTTTACCACTAGTGCCATCTGGGAAGCTCATATTTGGGGTCACCCCACCCCTATTGCCATCTACTCTTCCCCAGTATATATAGGACACATTCCTACCTGGGAAGTTTATCTTCCAGCATCATGTCTTTTTGCCTTTTCATACTGTCCACAGGGTTACCCAGGCAAGAATACTGGAGTGGTTTGCCATTCTCTCCTCCAGTAGACCACATTTTGTCAGAACTCTTCACTATGATACATCCATCTTGGGTGGCCCTGCACAGAGCATGGCTCATAGCGTCATTGAGTTACACAAGCCCCTTTGCCATGACAAGCCTGTGATCCAAGATGCTACTGGGGGAAGAGCAGAGGGCAATTAATAATAGCTCTAGTAAGAATGAAGCATCTGGGCTAAAGCAGAGATGATGCTCAGTTGTGGATGTGTCTAGTGGTGAAAGTACAATCTGATTCTGTAAAGAACAATATTGCATATGAACCTGGAATGTTAGGTCCATGAACAGAGCTAAATTGGATGTGGTCAGGCAGATGGCAAGACTGAACATTGACATTTTAGGAATCAGTGAACTAAAATGGACAGGAATGGTCAAATTTAATTCAGATGATCGTTATATCTACTACTGTGGACAAGAAATGGGATAGCCTTCCTTACAAGAAATGGAATAATTAAAAATAAATAAATAAATAAAACAAGAATTAAAAAAAAAAAAGAAAAGAAATGGAATAGCCCTCATAGTCAACAAAAGTGCCATACTTGGGTGCAGTCTCAAAAACGACAGAGTAATCTCAGCTCCTTCCCAAGGCAAACCATCCAACATCACATTAATCCAAGTCTATGCCCCAACTATTGATGCTGAAGAAGCTGAAGTTGACTGGTTTTATGTAGACCTATGATACCTTGTAGATCTAACACACACACACCAAAAAAAAAAAAGGTCCTTTTCATCATAGAGGATTGGAATGCTAAAGTAGGAAGTCAAGTTCAGTTCAGTTCAGTCGCTTAGTCGTGTCCGACTCTTCGTGACCCCATGAATCACAGCACGCCAGGCCTCCCTGTCCATCACCATCTCTCGGAGTTCACTCAGACTCACGTCATGGTGGAGAGGTCTGACAGAACGTGGTCCACTGGAGAAGGGAATGGCAAGCCACTTCAGTATTCTTGTCTTGAGAACCCCATGAACAGCATGAAAAGGAAGTCAAGAGATACCTGGAAAAAAAAGGCAAGTTTGGCCTTGGAGTACAAAATGAAGCAGGGCACACTGGTCATAGCAAACACCCTCTTCCAACAGCACAAGAGATGACTCTACACACGGACATGGACATCACCAGAGAGTCATTGAAATCAGATTGATTATGCTGTTTGCAGCCAAAGATGGAGGAGAAGCACTATACAGTCAGGAAAAACAAGACCTGGAGCTGACTGTGGCTTAGATCATGAGCTCCTTATTGCAAAATTAAGGCTTACGTTAAAGAAAGTAGGGAAAACCACTAGACCATTCAGATATGACCTAAATCAAATCTCTTATGATTATACAGGGGAGGTGATGAATAGATTCAAGGGATTAGATATGCTAGACAGAGTGCCTGAAGAACTATGGCTGGAAGTTCATAGTGCTGTATAAGAGGCAGTGACCAAAAGCATACGAAAGAAATAGAAAGGCAAGAAGGCTAAGTGGTTGTCTGAGAAGGCTTTAAAAAGAGCTGAGGAAAGAAGAGAAGCAAAAGGCAAGGGAGAAAGGGAAAGATATACCCAACTGAATGCAGAGTTCCAAAGAATAGCAAGAAGAGATAAGAAGGCCTTCTTAAATGAACAATGCAAAGAAACAGAGGAAAACAATAGAATGGGAAAGACAGATCTCTTCAACAAAATGGGATATATCAAGGTAACATTTCATGCAAGGATGGGCACAGTAAAGGACAGAAACCACAAGGGCCTAACAGAAGCAGAAGAAATTAAGATGGGGTGGCAAGAATACACAGAACTGTACAAGAAAGGTTTTCAGTTCAGTTCAGTTCAGTCGCTCAGTCGTGTCCGACTCTTTGCGACCCCATGAATCGCAGCACGCCAGGCCTCCCTGTTCATTACCATCTCCCAGAGTTCACTCAGACTCACGTCCATCGAGTCAGTGGTGCCATCCAGCCATCCCATCCTCAGTTGTCCCCTTCTCCTCCTGCTCCCAATCCCTCCCAGCATCAGAGTCTTTTCCAATGAGTCAACACTTCGCATGAGGTGGCCAAAGTACTGGAGTTTCAGCTTTAGCATCATTCCTTCCAAAGAAATCCCAGGGCTGATCTCCTTCATATGGACTGGTTGGATGTCCTTGCAGTCCAAGGGACTCTCAAGAGTCTTCTCCAACACCACAGTTCAAAAGCATCAATTCTTCAGCGCTCAGCCTTCTTCACAGTCCAACTCTCGCATCCATACATGACCACTGGAAAAACTATAGCCTTGACTAGATGGATCTTAGTCGGCAAAGTAATGTCTCTGCTTTTGAATATACTCTCTAGGTTGGTCATAACTTTTCTTCCAAGGAGTAAGCGTCTTTAATTTCATGGCTGCAGTCACCATCTGCAGTGATTTTGGAGCCCCCAAAATAAAGTCTGACACTGTTTCCACTGTTTCCCCATCTATTTCCCATGAAATATTCATTGGAAGAACTGCTGTGATTCATGGGGTCGCAGAGTCGGACACGACTGAGTGACTAAATTGAACTGAAGACCTTTCTTGTACAGTTCTTCTATGTATTCTTGCCATCCCATCTTAATCTCTTCTGCTTCTGTTAGGCCCTTGTGGTTTCTGTCCTTTACTGTGCCCATCCTTGCATGAAATGTTACCTTGATATATCCCATTTTGTTGAAGAGATCTGTCTTTCCCATTCTATTGTTTTCCTCTATTTCTTTTCCCATGAAGTGATGGGACCAGATGCCATGATCTTCGTTAGTGACTCAGATAACCACGAGGGTGTGGTTACTCACCTAAAGCCAGATATCCTGGAGTGTGAAGTCAACTGGGCCTTAGGAAGCATTACCATAAACGAAGCTAGTGAAGGTGATGGAATTCCAGCTGTGCTATTTCAAGTTATAGAAGATGATGCTGTTAAAGTGCTGCACTCAATATGCCAGCAAATTTGGAAAACCCAGCAGTGGTGACAGGACTGAAAAGGTCAGTTTTCATTCCAGTCCCAAAGAAGGGCAATGCCAAAGAACATTCAAACTACTGTACAATTGTGCTCATTTTATATGCTAGCAACATTATGCTCAAAATCCTTCAAGCTAGGCTTTAGCCTAGTACATGAACCAAGAACTTCCAGATGTACAAGCTGGGTTTTGAAGAAGCAGAGGAACCAGAGATCAAAATTGCCAACATTCATTGAATCATGGAGAAAACAAGGGAGTTCTAGAAAAACTCTGTTTCACTGACCATGCTAAAGCCTTTGACTGTGTGGATGACAACAAACAATGGAAAATTCTTAGAGATGAGAGTACCGACTACCTTACCTGTTGCCCGAGAAACCTATACTTGGGTCTAGAAGCAATAGTTAGAACAGGACATAGAACAATGGACTGTTTCAAAATTGGGGGAGTACAACAAGGCTGTATATTGTCACTCTGTTTAATTCACTTCTATGCAGAGGACATCATGGGAAATGCCAGGCTGGATGAATCACAAGCTGGAATCAGGATTGCTGGAAAAAATATCAACATCCTTAGATACGCAGATGATACCACTCTAATGGCAGAAGATGAAGAGGAACTAAACAGCCTCTTGATGAGGGTGAGAGAAGAGAGCAAAAGGCTGGCTGTCTTTAATTCAGCATTCAAAAACCTGAGATCATGACATCTGGTCCCATCACTTCATGGCAAATACATGGGGAAACAGTGGAAACAGTGACAGATTTTATTATCTTGGGCTCCAAAATCACTGCAGATGGTAACTGCAGCCATGAAATTAAAAGGTGCTTGCTCCTTGGAAGGAAAGCTATAACAAACCTAGACAGTATATTAAAAAGCAAAGAAATCACTTTGCCAACAGAGGTCCATATAGTGAGAGCTATGTTTTTTCTAGTAGTCATGTATGAATGTGTGAGCTGAACCATAAAGAAGGCTGATTGCTAAAGAATGGATACTTTCAAATTGTGGTGTTGGAGAAGACTCTTGAGAGTCACTTGGATTGCAAGATCAAACCAGTCAATCCTAAAGGAAATCAACTCTGAATATTCACTGGAAGAACTGTTGCTGAAGCTCTAATACTTTGGCCACCTGCAAGGAGCCAACTCATTGGAAAAGACCCTGCTTCTAGGTAAGATTGAAGGCAAAAGGAGATGAGGGAGGCAGAGGATGAGATGGCTGGATAGCATCACCAACTCAATGGACATTAGTTTCAGCAAACTCCAGGAGACAGTGGAGGAAAGAGGAGTTCATAGAGTTGCAAAGAGTCAGAATCCTGGGACAGAGCACCTATTGACTGAGTTTAGGTCGTTAGTGTAGGGAGAGGGTAATCTAGTCCATTAGGCTTCCATAGTGGGAGGTGGTCACTGGAAATTACCCTTCCCTTACACAATAAGGAAGTTGTTCTTCACAACTTAGCAACTGAGCAACAACAACTTCCCGTTGTGTGGGGGAAGGGTAATTTCCAGTGACCACTTCCTACTATGGAAGCCTAATGGACTAAATCACCCTCTCCCTACATTAAGGTAATCAGAGAGACCTAAACTGGGCCAACAGGCTCTCACTCCCAGGATTCTGAATCCTGAACAGGACACACAAGCAAGGATGGTGAAAAGTGCCGGGGTTGGAGGTCTGCCATTTCACCAGCTGTACCCTGGCCAGATTTTCTCTGCTCCATGGTATAAGTCAGGATGCCTTCCAAAACCCAAGCTTAAGTAGCAAAGAAATTTAAATTTATCATTTCATATCACAAGAGATCTAGAATAGAAGGGCTCCAGGAACAGTGCTTTCAGTGGTTTAACAATGCCATCAGGAGTCCATGTTCTTGGCTGATTCACACTGTTGTGCAGCAGAAACTAACCCAACATTGTAAAGCAATTATACTTTAAAAAAAAAAAAAAAGGAAGAAAAAACCAAGTTCTTTTTTCTTTTGTTTACTATGGTCTTCAGTGTGCATACCTTCAAGCTAATTCCCTCATGGCCACCAAATGGCTACCACAGCTCCAAGAATCATGTCTAAACTCCATTGAAGAAGGACCTTTCCTTCCATTAGATCATTCTTAGAAATGAGGAAAGTTTCCTCCCCCAGATTCCCAAGCAGACCTCCTCTCATGGCTCAGTGGCCACAACTGGGTTATCTGCTACTCTTAACCAATCTCTAGCAAGAGTAAGGGGTTCTCTATGACTGGCTTAGGCCAATCGACCCTGGAGCCAAGTCAGGGGCATGCAGGTCAAGTGGCCTCAGGAACAGAATTGGGACTCTGCAAAAGAGTAAGAAATAGATATTAGGTAGACAACCACAATTGCAATTCCCACATTCTGGTCCTCTAGTGGTCCTTTATTCCTACTTATTTCCAAGTGTATTCCTTCTAGCTGATGCTATGAACCGTCGAGGGCATTCCCATGATGTAAATTCCCTTTTGTTTAAGTATCTAGAGTCATATTCCAATGCTTCTAGCCAAGAACTTTCACTCTCCCTTATCCCTCAAGTCTAATGAGCCTTCAAGTTCTGTTTGTTACACTGCCCACATATTTCTCAAAACTTCACTTCTCTCCATTCCTAGTGTCTCTTTCTTTGACTTCCAGAAAAATCAAGGTATCAACTCTACTGGAACAGAATTTGAGAACCTCTGGTGGACATCTGTCATTTCCCTTCTTTAGCATCCATTCTCCCTTTATCTAGCAAGAGCCCTCAATGTTCCTTTGGGGAGAGACTCATTCCCCCTTCCATCAAGTGGACAGAAGAAAGCTTACCCTTTCCATCAGCTGAAGGTGGAGTGGACATGTGATCCAGGCCTGGCCAATTAGAACACTGCCTCTTTTGGAAAACTCAGGATGCTTAGACCCTTAATTCAAGGAGGAATGTTTTTCATGTTTATTCATTCTAGTTTATTTTCATTTAAAATCTTTTTGGTTAAATTTAAGCTCTTTAGAAGTTACTTTTAGAAATTGAGACACATTACTAATACTGTAGGAATTGGAGAGGCCTTGATTTAAAATTTTATTTGTACTGATATTTCCTTTCAGGTGTATTTTGTAAAATGAAACATTAAATTTTTGTTAACTTAATTTTTTCTTAAAATAAAGACTTATTCACAATTAAAAAAAGAACACTACCTCTTTCTGTCCTCAGTGATTGGTTCAAAAGGAACCCCTGACCCAAATCAAACCAATGAGAGGCAATCCCAGGAGTTTTTGAATTTTTTGATTTTTAGAATCAAGATAGAGTCTCTCTTTTTCTATAAAAGTGGCCCTGTTGGTAGGAAGTGAGCTTGAAGCTGCTGGCAGCCATTAACATCTCAGGAATGGGCTGAGATAAAGATAACACTTTAAAAGCTGAGTCAGAATATGGGAAAGACAAATTTTGAGTGACGCAATTTGAGATCTGAGATGCAATGACACTTGTAATCAGAACCAAGACTTGTACTTTTAATTTACTTAAATCAATAAATTACCTTTTTTTTTTTTAACCTTAGCCAGTTTTAGTTGCAATCAAAAACTCCTAATGATGCAAGCAGGAGTTCATACTTTGTTACCATCAAGTTCCTAAAACAAAGAAAACAAAACCCCTAGTGATCAGCTCTGTAAGTCAGTACCCTAAAGAAGAGAAGAACAATGACCCTGGAAGTAGGGACTGGAGGGAAAAAACAGCAATGAACTTGAATCAGGAAAACTTCAAATCCGATATTGGCCACTGACCCCCAGTGTGATTACTGAGTCAGGTGCTCAGCTTTTCAGAACCTTGATTGCCACACCTCTTTAGGGAGGGAATGGCACTCAGACCAACAAGCATGGCTTGTTGAGATGCTTGAATGGGGATTCATGTGAAAGGGCCAAGCCTGGTATTTTGATTGGGACTCAGTCTATAGGAGTTTACAAAGAAACTTTCCCTAGAAAGACTATAAAAAAATAAACAAGAGAAAAAAAAATAAGAAAAATTTTAAAGGAAAAAGAAACTTTCCCATGTGAACACCTCTACCCCCGCTTTAGCAGTTTCTACACACATGCCAGTTCCTCCTGAACATCTGGGTCCCTTATCAACTGCTTTGGATCAGAGCAGAAAGGTACTCAGGTTTCTATCTTCCCACGGCTGGAGCATCTATGGGATCAGAAGGGAGAAACTATTGAGTTCCTGCTCACAAGTGCTTGGATCCACACAGACGCACACAGATAGCGCTTCTTCATAGCAGGGACTTGGAAGATTTCAAGAGGTGGCAGAACTGCCTATTCAAAGACAAGTTTGGGGGGTCAGAAGGTACCCAGCCCACCATCCTTCATTCCTCCTTACTTAGTGGCATCATTTTTCTCCCAGGTGTTTAGGCTGTCACCATGGAACCTTTGTACAAACGGGAAGCCTCTCCTTCCTCTAGATGAGCGCGGCCTGTCAGAACTTCTGTGATGATGGAAATATTCTTTAGACATCAGTCCCATGTGGCTATTGAGCACTTGAAAACTGGCTAGTGTGACTGGGGAACTGGATTTTCTTTTCTTTTTAGTTAATTTAAATTTAAATAGCACACATGGCCAGTGACTACTGTATTGGACAGCACAGCTCCACAGTGTGATAAGAGGGAGAGGTGTATGAAATATTGCTGGAGAGCTATATGGGCCCAGATCAAGTTGGGCCCTAATAGGCCATGCAGAACAGTTTGTGTTTTATTTATAAGTGTAATTCGAAGTGAATTAGTTATCTACTGCAGCTAATAAGAGATGACAAATTGCTCCCAAATTTAGCAACTTACATTACAAACATTTACAGGCATACTTCACTTTATGGCACTTCCAAGATAGTGCAACTGGGGGAGGATCCACTTCCAAGTTCATTCATATAGCTATTGACTTCATTCTTCTTGATGGTTGGTCAGTTCCCAACCATGTAGGCCTTGCCATAGGTAAGCTTACTTGAGGATGACAGTTTGTTATCTTTCGTCACTTTTACTGCTTTTGTTTTTTTTTCTTTTGGGGGGCTGTGCTGGGTCTTTGTTGTTACATGCAGGCTTTCTCTAGTTGCCACAAGCAAGGGCTACTCTTTGTTGCAGTGTGTGTGCTTATCATTGCGGTGGCTTCTCTTGCTGTGAAGCATGGGCTCTAGGCAAACAGGCTTCAATGATTGTGGCACTCAGGCTCAATAGTTGCGTTTAGGGCTTAGTTGCTTCCTGGCATGTGGTAGCTTAATTCTCTGACCAGGGATTGAACCTGACTCCCCTGCACTGCAAGGCAAATTCTTAACCACTGGATCTCTAGGGCAGTCCCCTGATCTCCCTTTTTAAAAAGATCATTTTGAAAAAAATAATAAATAAAAGATCATTTTGGCCATAGGTAGAGAATGGGTTGAAGAGTCAGATTCTGGGAATTGTGTGAGATACCTTCCCATCCTTATCCCATATCAGTCGCCAAGTCCCATCTCCATGACAGCTCTCAATCTGGTCACTTCTCTGCACCCCCTTGGCCACCTCCCCAGCACAGGGTATCTTTCCTCTCTCTAATGGTCCCTCTTAAAAGGACCTCCTGCCTGTCTTACTCAGGATGGTAGTGGTGGTTTATTTGCTAAGTCATATCCGACTCTTGCAACCCCATGGACTGCAGCCCACCAGGCTCCTTTGTCCATGGGATTTGCCAGGCAAGAATACTGGAGTGGATTGCCATTTCCTTCTCCAGGGGATCTTCCTAACCCAGGAAGCCAGGTCTCCTGCATTGCAGGTAGATTCTTTACCGACTGAGTTATAAGTGAAACTCTTACTCTGGATACATGGTTCTCAACAATGAAACCAATTCTGGGTAACTTAGGCAGACAAGGAACTGACTGAGTGCCTGTTAAATCCACCTACCCTCCTAAGGCCAGGCTCAATCTCCTCCCCCTCTTCTTCTCCTGTCACCATAACGAACCCTCAGTTCAGGTGAATCACTCAGTCGTGTCCGACTCTTCGCGACCCCATGAATCGCAGCACGCCAGGCCTCCCTGTTCATTACCATCTCTCAGAGTTCACTCAGACTCACGTCCATCGAGTCAGTGGTGCCATCCAGCCATCCCATCCTCAGTTGTCCCCTTCTCCTCCTGCTCCCAATCCCTCCCAGCATCAGAGTCTTTTCCAATGAGTCAACACTTCGCATGAGGTGGCCAAAGTACTGGAGTTTCAGCTTTAGCATCATTCCTTCCAAAGAAATCCCAGGGCTGATCGCCTTCATATGGACTGGTTGGATGTCCTTGCAGTCCAAGGGACTCTCAAGAGTCTTCTCCAACACCATAGTTCAAAAGCATCAATTCTTCAGCGCTCAGCCTTCTTCACAGTCCAACTCTCACATCCATACATGACCACTGGAAAAACTATAGCCTTGACTAGACGGATCTTAGTCGGCAAAGTAATGTCTCTGCTTTTGAATATGCTATCTAGGTTGGTCATAACTTTTCTTCGAAGGAGTAAGCGTCTTTAATTTCGTGGCTCCAGTCACCATCTGCAGTGATTTTGGAGCCCAGAAAAATAAAGTCTGACACTGTTTCCACTGTTTCCCCATCTATTTCCCATGAAGTGATGGGACCAGATGCCATGATCTTCGTTTTCTGAATGTTGAGCTTTAAGCCCACTTTTTCACTCTCCTCTTTTACTTTCATCAAGAGGCTTCTTAGTTCCTCTTCACTTTCTGCCATAAGGGTGATGTCATCTGCATATCTGAGGTTATTGATATTTCTTGCAGCAATCTTGATTCCAGCTTGTGTTTCTTCCAGTCCAGCATTTCTCATGATGTTCTCAGCATGTAAGTTAAATAAGCAGGGTGACAATATACAGCCTTGACGTACTCCTTTTCCTATTTGGAACCAGTCTGTTGTTCCATGTCCAGTTCTAACTGTTGCTTCCTGACCTGCATACAGATTTCTCAGGAGGCAGGTCAGGTGGTCTGGTATTCCCATCTCTTTCAGAATTTTCCACAGTTTATTGTGATCCACACAGTCAAAGGCTTTGACATAGTCAATAAAGCAGAAATAGATGTTTTTCTGGAACTCTCTTGCTTTCTCCATGATCCAGCGGATGTTGGCAATTTGATCTCTGGTCCTCTAATGTCTGATGTAAATCACTTGCTTTGGATTTCAAAGACCTGTTTTCAAACGTTGGAAACATGCTCCAGGTACTAGGGAACTTGGAGAGGAAATTTTTCCTCCTCTGATTTCCCTAGTGGAAAGCAGGGCCTGCCTCTGCATTTTGTAGGTTTCCTCCTAAAGTGGAGGGGTATTCAGATGCTGGGCACCAAAATAATAGGTGTTTACATGACAGCCTAAGCCTCTCTCTCCTCCCTTCACCCTACCCCTAGTATGGCATACAGTAAGCAAATATGATCTAACTACTTCCTGGTTTAACACACCCTGGACAGCTCCCCACTACCCTCAAAATAAGTCTACACTCCTTGCCTAGCTTCCAAGGAGTTCCCTAATTCAGGTCTCTTTTGAAGGCCTGAGCGTCATTTCTTGTCCCCACCCCTCACCAAGCACACCCGATGTGCACCTGAAACTCTAGTTCAGTGCTCTGCCCTCACGTGCCAAATGTATAAGCCCTCACAACCTTCCTCAATAGAACTCTGAACATATGCTGCCTCTTGCCAGAACTCTTTCCTTCCCACACCAGTTACCTCTGAAAACTGCACATTCTCACTTAACTCTCAGGTCTCACTTGGACATGACAGCCTTCAGTGGGTGAGGTACCCATCCTTTGTCCTACTGACCAGTGCTTTTCCTTCTTTCAAGGTACTTGTCTTTATTCCCCAAAGTATCCTCGATTGACACATTTCCCTGCATCTCCACTGCCACCTTCTCAGTCCATGTCATCATCCCCTGTCTCCTGGAATTCTATAGCTTCCCAACTGCTTGTTCTGCCTCCATTCTTGGCCCCTTGAAAGTCTACTAGCTAGAGTAATCTTTTAAAAGGCTTTCAAAGGCTTTGAAATCTTTCAAAGGCTTCACATTTAAGAAAAACAAACTCTTCTCCATGGTTTGCAAAGCCTTCCAGGATCTACTTAAATCCCTGCTCTTTCATTTCATATCAGACTTTGGGCTCAGAAGCTACACAGGCCTTCTTCCTGTTCCCTGAACATAGCAAACTTACTCCAGGCTCAGAGCTTTGCACTTGTTATTGCCTCTGCTTGAAACTCTTCCTCTAGATCTTTGTGTGGTTGGATCTGCTCAAATGTCACACCCTGAGACCAATTCCCTTCACTATTTTGTCTTACTGTCTTAATAGCATTTATCATTCTCTCAGACCACCCCAATTATTTGTTTACTCATAGGATTACCATCTTGATCCTCCTTCTTGCAAGTAGGCTGAGAGACTGACTATCTTGCTGGCGCTACTGTATTCCCCCAGCTCCTGGCTCGGTGCCTGGCACGAAGTATGTGCTCTGCATTTTTGGATGAATGAATGGATAGGAACCAGAGAAGCCTAGTTGAATTCTGTCTTGCTTTACTTGCAAGTTTCGGCAAGCCTCCGTTTCCTGGTGTGTGAAGTGAGGGTGGAGGGAGTAGGATGTTGAACTAGAAGTTGTTGATTAGCTGTAAAAGTTCAACCTTGCTTTCTTCCTAGTCTTAGGCCTGAAGCCAGCCACTGGACCCCAGCTCCCCACCTGTATAATGGGTGTGTGCTCATTCCTGCGGCTTGGGGTGGTAGCGCTGCCTTATAAGGCAGCAGAGGCCGAGGGCGGGCGAAGTCGTGTGGGTGGAGAGAAATCACAACATCCGGCTGTGGGGGCAGGGCGGGGGGCGCCCGCAGCGGGCAGGCCGGAGGCCGCCTCGCAACTAGGGAGGCCGCCAGCCTTCTCTAGGCCTCTCCCCTGCCTCCGATGTGCGCCCCCTCCGGATGGGCCGACCCAAAAGCATACGGACAGATATACAAACTTGTTTGAGGCCGCCCTGCAGAAGGCCTAGGATGCCAGACGCATCCCCTTTAAACCCTGGAAAAGCCAGGGTGAACCAAAGGGACCACACCCACATCTAGTGGCCCAATCAGAGTGCACCGCTGAGAATGACTGACCTTCGTTCATCCAATCAAATACCCTATATCCGGGGCGTGATCCAGAGATCCCACCTCCGTTGTCCCCGAGGAGGGCTCGACCTAATTGGCAGTTCGGTATCCTACGAAGGTGCAGAAATTCGAACGTAGGGGCTGAACCGCACCGCAGACCAACCAGGAAGAGGTGACGTTTTAGGTCCTGCCCGCCCTGTTCCTTTGAACGAATCCCTAGCTCCGGGGGCGGGGGATGATTAAGGGCTTGTCTAATGGGAAGACGGCGCGGGGAGCGCTCGCCCAGTTATTGGCCAAAGAAAGTAAACAGAAGGCGGGCCGGGGCGGGGCGTGCCGGAGCCCGGGTGGCCCCCGGGAGGGGGCGGAGAGTGAGCGGGCGGCGGCGGCGGCCCGGGAGGCCCCGGAGGCCGCGGTGCGGTCACTGCGAGCCGATCCGAGCCTCGCCGATCGCCATCCGGCCCCGGCCCCCTCGCGCAGTCCTAGCCGGCGGCGCGGCCCGGCGGGCCCGGCGGCGCCGCAGCCCATGGAGCTCGAGAACATCGTAGCGAACACGGTGCTACTCAAGGCCCGGGAAGGTGAGGTTGTCGGGTGCAGAGAAAGCGGGCGCGCGGCCTCCGAGCTTTTTGGGGCGTCTCAGCCGCTCTATGCCCTAGAGCAGCTGGCTCCACGCCCCGCACCTCTCGCGTACTCGAGCCCTTCTGGCCTGTGGTCCTTTTCCTCCGCACCTGCCCTCCGGGAGCCAGAGCCTAAGAAGGGGCGGGAGTCAGGCCGCCGCCCTCGCGGCGAGTAGGGTGGTGGTGGTGGTGAAGAGGGGGTATGAGAAGGAGACAGGAAGGAAGAGGGAAGGGTGGGACCTCAGCCCCGGGAGAGCCGCTCTGAGGCCTCTCCCAGGTGAGAGGTTAAGAAGATGCCTCAGGAAGGGAAGGGGCAGCCAGCCTACCCCACGTGCCCGGGCCCAGATTCAACCTGGGTTGCGCCCAGCCTGGGCCGGCGCAAAGTTGGTGCAGGGTAAAGGTTTGGAGAATGAATTAACCTAGGCTCTGCCGTAGCAGAGCCCACCCGAAGATGGGGAAACTGCTGGTCATTTATGCTACCCGCATGACTGCCACTTGCTCGGAACTTCAGGACACTGGGTACAGAGGGGAATGGGTAACAATTTTTGCCCTCAGAACTAGTGGGGCAGATGGGCACAGAAATAACTAGAAGCTGAGTTTTGATGGAAGGGAGCATGCCAGGCTGGTAGGACTGTTAAGTGCAAGGCCTGGCAGAGGGAGCCTGTCTAGTGAACCTGGTTGTTACTGAGTGCCTCACGGTACCAGACACCTGTTCTATGAGGGTCCTGGGGATGCATAAGGACCAGATCCGGTCTGCCCCTCACCTGCCATTGTTCACCTCAGTAACATAATCACCCGAACACCTACTCTGTGTCCTGTCCTGTCCAGGGTGCTGGGGACCAGTATAAGAAGAAGACATTTCTCTTTGAAACACTAGGGCAGGGAGGTCAGGACTCATTGCTGGGCTTTCAGGCAGGTAGCGCCATCTGCATTGCCTCTCTGACCTCTTTTACAAGTGGGAAACTGAGGCTCAGATCAGGAACTAGCCCCCAGGACCCAGCAAGATGGATTGACTCAGGCCTAGGACACAGCATGTCCCCGGTGCAGCCTGTAGGAAACAGATGCTTTCTGGCACATCATCTGGTGCCCCCTGCCTGCCCTATGCATGTTGACCCGAGGAGGTGCTAACTGGAAATGGACATGGTAGGCTGGGTCCTCAGTGCCCAGAGCCTTCTTTATCTCCTGTCCCTTATCGAGTCCTGGGGCTAGGCCTTCCTCCCAGCCTCTGGGGGCATCTGCCGATTCTGTTCTGCCTCGTCATCCAGCCAGCCAGGGAGGAGGGGAGTGGAGAGGCTGGACAGGCCTCCCTCCCTAGGGCTGTAGCCAGTTCAGGCTTCAAGCCTGCTGAGAACACTGCTTTGCCTGGCCAGAGAATGTAGGCACCTTCTGACAGGCTTCCTTATGCCATGGGCGAGGCATAGGAGAGTATGACCAGACTAGGACCAGTGCCTTCACTGGAGAATCCTTACTCCAACCTGGCCCTGTCCCTCCCACCTGGGTGACTCTAGACAAGTCTCCTCTCTCTGAACTTCAGTAACTCTTTTTGTGGCATGGTTGGGGATGGGACATTGAAAACTGAAGGGGAAGTGCTGACCCAGTTGTCACTGGGTTCTGAACCCTGGGTCTATAGACTGAGTGCATTGGAATCCCTTCATGAGCTGATTGACAGCTTGGGCCTAGGCTTTTGCCAGTTTCCCAAGTGATCTGAGGCCCTGAGTGATTCGGGATTGCATGTATTCAGTTGACACCTGATAGATGCCGGGTGTGTTTGGGTTCGGAAAAGAGCTTGGCCTGGTGTCCTAGGGAGCTGGGTTCGAATCCTACCTCTGGGACCTCCAGGCTTTGTAACCTTGGACAAATTGATTCTCCATTTCAGGGCCTCAGCTTTCTCATAAAATTGAGCCAGGTCTGTCAGAGTTGCTGTGAGGATGAAGTGGGACAGCATTGGGGGGGTGTGAACACTCACTTAATCCTCCTTCCTTTCCCAGACCCCCAGAGACATGGTAAAGGGTCTAGGCTGGGGTGGGGTGGGGAGGAGCCCTACTGACTCTAGTGGCAGTTCCAGGACAGGATATTTGCATGTGACTCTTTGCTGCTGCCTTGATGTGGCTGAGAGGAGGGGGGAGGAGGAAGTAACTGGTGGGGGTAGCAGGCGGATGGAGGGTTGGGTGAGGGACTTGCGGGGGTGGGGGGAGGAGTTCCCCTTCTGGGGAGGCCTTGCCCTGGGTTGAGGGTGGGGGTCTGTTGCTCACTCACAGTGGAGCAATGACTATGAGATGTGCTGGGTTCAGGCTGCGGGAGGGCTGCTACCAGGTTTCCCAATGGGGTACCCTGCAACACTTCCTCCTCTAGGCAGCTTAGGTCAGGGAGCCCACTGGAGGACCCAGCTTTGCCCCTTCCCTGCAAGGCGGCCCTCCTACACCGCCTGCCTTCAACCAGGCTAGATAGAAACAAAGTTGCATAAACTATAGGGGAAACTGAGGCCAGGCAAGGGAAAGTGGTGGCTGGAGGTTGCCACTGACTTGTTGGGGCTGGGCCCCACCCCTTGCCACAGCTTTACTGAGTACTGGACACAGACTCTGTTGGTCATCCTCACAATACTTCTGGAGGACCTGAAGTACACATGGAGAAACTGAGGTTCCTAGAGAGCAAGTTAGGGGCTTCTCTGGTAGCTCAGATAGTAAAGAATCTGCCTACAATGCAGGAGACCTAGGTTTGATTCCTGGGTTGGGAAGATCTCCTGGAGAAGGGAATAACAACCCACTCCAGTATTCTTGCCTAGAGAAATCCACGGACAGACCACGGGGTCACAAAGAGTCGGACACAACTGAGAGACTAACACAGAAGAAAGCAAGTTACAGTCTGAAGTGTAAAGGGCGATTCAAACCCAAATCTGTAAGATGCCAAGGCTCAGGCCACCTCCACCATGTTCAACCTCATGACCCACAGGCCACACCTGTCTAGCTCTCTAATGTGTTTTATGTATTTGGCTGCAGTGGGTTTTTTTTTTTTTTTTATAATATAGGAACCGGTATTTCGTGTAACAGTCCAGATTCCCGGCTGACTTTGAAAAGTCTGGAAGAGTTGGCCACACCGAGGCGGCATTCCTGCCTAGTCAGAGTCAAGCAGTCAGCTGCGGTTGTGCTGCAGCTGTCTCCATTTGAGGGGTTCAGTTCCCACACTCCCCACCACTCCCTGTTGTTTCCCATCTGGTCCGTATTTACCGCACCTGTCTGATTCTGTAGGCATTTGAGCTGCTGCCCAGCGGCTACAGATGAGGGATCAGCTAGGTAAAATGAGGTGCCAGGACCAGGAAAGTAGGGGTAAGAATTCTGAGTGCCAGGCCTCCTGCCACCACTTCTTTTGCCTCTGATGCAGGGTCCCGTCATAGGGGCCTGGAGCCTCCCGGTGACTCAGCTGTCCTCTGCCATCTCTCAGGCATGTCCCACACATCCCAGGACGTCTCCCTTCTGGGCCTGGACTTAACACAGTTTCCCCTACTATCACGTCCTCTTCACTTGGGAGGGAAACTCCTACCTGGTTGGAAGCAGCTGAGGCTTGCTGAAGCTAACTGGAAACCCCACCTCCCACCCATGGCCTGGCCTCATGCCCTTGTTGGTTCTTCCATCCCTTCTTGGCTCTTCCAGCCTAGGAGCCCCTAGCAGGAGGGCCTGGGGTCCATGTGTGTCCTGAAGCCCAGCAAGAGCATGTTGCATGCAGAAGGAAGGCCCAAGGAGCCTCTCAGAGTGGACTGGGCCTAGGTTGGACCCTGAAGGCCTTTGGACCACACTGACGGTGGCAGGGAGGCCTGCAATGGCAGGACTCAAGAACTAGCACCTGTTTGCTTCCACAGGTGGTGGTGGGAATCGTAAAGGCAAAAGCAAGAAATGGCGGCAGATGCTACAGTTCCCCCACATCAGCCAGTGCGAAGAGCTGCGGCTCAGCCTCGGTGAGGCCTTGGTTGAGTCCGCGGGGTGGGGTGCAGAGGCAAGAGAGTCCTGGTGTGCCAGGGGAGCCTCCCCTGAGACCTTGTCGTGGGCCAGAGGGTTGTGGGGGTTTCGCGGAGCAGAGAGATGGAGGCTGCACCACCCAGCTGAGTTTCAGTTCCTGGGTCCAGGGTGGGTGGAGGGCAGAGAGCACACAGGACAGCAGCGGGTGGTAGGGGTAGGTGTGGGGAGGAGCCCCAAGTCAGATATGGGAACAATCTGGGGAAGCTTTAGAAGGAGGGACCAGGCCTCGGGTGAGCAGGGCTTGGAGGACAGAGCAGAATGTGCAAGGGTGCTGGAGTCAGCTCACACACTGACTCTCTGAGGCGGTGAGGGTGGTGGAACCCAGGCCTGTGCACAGCCCTACCCAGCTTGGCCCTGAGGGTGCCCAACAAAGCCTTGACCAGCAGGGCCCAAGCCCCCTCTGATGGCTTTGCACGTGGGCCAGGAGTACACCATGGCTGCTTCCACCACTGGGAAGGAGGCCTAGCCTCGAACTCGCCCGGAAGCCACAGCTTCCTCCCATACTTTCGCCAGGCAGGCAGCAGGTGTGGGCTGGGCCAGAGCCGGGCCGGAACCGCACAGACCACACCCAGCCCCGACCATGACGTATGTACAAGTAGTGTGAACTGGAAGTCAGCGGCCGGAAGTGAGGACCGGGCTCGGGAGCCACACTCCTGCTTGTGTGCCCTTGGGGCTAATCACTCAGCCTCCCTGGGCCCTGGAGTCCCAGGGCGACGATGGCAGTCACAGTGGTGTCGCCTCAGTGCTGTGGTGAGGGTTCTAAAGCAGACAGTGGCTGCCATACTGCAGGGCTGGAAGCTGTTGGCGGGGGGCTCTGGGCCTGGCGGAGTGGACAGGAGTGCCTTGCCGGCAGGCTCTAAATCCAGGAATCCAGCAGCTCCCACCTCTGCCTGCAGAGCGTGACTACCACAGCCTGTGTGAGCGGCAGCCCATTGGGCGCCTGCTGTTCCGAGAGTTCTGCGCCACGAGGCCTGAGCTGACTCGCTGCATTGCCTTCCTGGATGGGGTGGTGAGTGCGGCCCAGCCCCACACCGAGGGTGGGCAGAGGTCCTGGGCCACATGTGTGTCCCGTCTCCTCACACCCGTTACTCCATCCAAATCCCAAGCCTTCTCTGCCTCCACCCCACCCCCTCAGGCCGAGTATGAAGTGACCCCTGATGAGAAGCGGAAGGCGTGTGGGCTGCGGCTCATGCAGAATTTTCTGAGCCACACGGTGAGTTAGCACTGGTTTAGGGATGAGGGTAGTGGACAGAGCTCAGTGATGGTGAGAGGAATGACCACTGCCTGTGCAGAGAGTGCCCCTGGAGCTACTCCAGGCTCACCAGGCGGCACCATGGGCAGGGAGCCCAGGAGGGGTGGGCTGGGGCACTGGGCCCAGCAGCTCTGCTTCACCATGTCTCAAGGAGAGCTGCAAAAATTCATCCACTAAGCAGGCTATGTACCCCTGGCCACCCATCACAAACCCGATATCTCTGCCCTGGAGGTGGGCAGGTCCTGCACTGACCTGTCTGTGGCATGTCCCCAGGGTCCCGACCTCATCCCCGAGGTCCCTCGGCAACTGGTGACGAATTGTGCCCAGCGGCTGGAGGAAGGACCCTGCAAAGACCTCTTCCAGGAGCTTACTCGGTAAGATTCTCCCTGCCCTCAGGCTGAGAACTGTGTCCTGAGGAGGGGGCTTCTGCAGACCCAGAGGGCTATGAACAGTGCAGCAGGTGGTGAGCAAACTCAGTCTCTCACCCCAGCCGTGCCCCTGCTCTGTGACCCTGATCAGGTAGCATCCCCTCTCTATAGCATCCTGGGCTTTAGCATCAGATATCCGTCTCCCCCACAGGTGGGCTAGCAGGAGGGTTGGCCAAGGATTCTGCCTTTCAGGCTAAGCACACACATAACAGGGTGCCTGGCCCATCGAGGGGAGAATGGGGGTGTCAGGTGCTGACCAGAGGCTGGGCCTTCTCGACAGGTTGACCCACGACTACCTGAGCGTGGCCCCTTTTGCCGACTACCTCGACAGCATCTACTTCAACCGTTTTCTGCAGTGGAAGTGGCTGGAAAGGTGAGCTCCTTGAAGGCTGGCCCCAGGTGGGCTGGATTGAAGGGGTTCTCATGGGTCTCAGGCCCCTGCTCAGCTAGTGTTTGCTTCCCAACCCCTTGTCCACAGGCAGCCAGTGACCAAAAACACCTTCAGGCAGTACCGAGTCCTGGGCAAAGGCGGCTTTGGGGAGGTGAGTGGCCAGCCCAGAGCCCAGCAGAGTGTAGAGGTGGAGTAAAGGGGACCCTGGCCATCCCCTTACCCTCTCTGAGCCTATAACCCTCAGAAAGGCCGTAGCTGGTCCCCACTTGCCCCATCTATCCTGGCTATAGGTATGCGCCTGCCAGGTGCGGGCCACAGGCAAGATGTACGCCTGCAAGAAGCTGGAGAAGAAGCGGATCAAGAAGCGGAAAGGGGAAGCCATGGCACTCAATGAGAAGCAGATCCTGGAGAAAGTGAACAGTAGGTTTGTAGTAAGTACAGACAGGAGACCCCTCCTTTCCCCTACGGCCACACCGGCCCTTCCCACTCACTGGTCTAAGACCTCTTCCCTCCCTGACCTGGCCCCTCCAGGCACTGTTATCTCTTCCGCCCTCAGAGATGCCTGGGAGCGGTGGCTTTGGGATGTTGACGCCTGGCCTGGGAAGCAGGATGGCCCCAGGGAGTGGCACTAAGAATAGTTTTTGGGTGGCTGGCGCTCGCCCCGCCACCAGGCATCCTACGGCCTCTGCTCAGGGTTCATGTCCCCTTGGTCACAGGTGAGCTTGGCCTATGCCTATGAGACCAAGGACGCACTGTGCCTGGTGCTGACGCTGATGAACGGAGGCGACCTCAAGTTCCACATCTACCACTGGGCCAGGCTGGCTTCCCTGAGGCTCGGGCTGTCTTCTACGCAGCGGAGATCTGCTGCGGCCTGGAGGACCTGCACCGGGAACGTATTGTGTACAGGTGCAGGGGCATGGCCCCTCCCGGCTGGGGGCCACGGCTCAGCTGGGGTAGAGGCTGCAGAGATGTTGGTGTGCTGGCACCGTCGTTACAGGCACAAGTCTGTCGGACCTTAGCTCGGACTCCACATTCACTAGGCTACTAGGCTCAGCATGGCTCAGAACCCAGGCTCTGGTTTGGTTAACCCATGTGTGAATCCTGGCCCTGTCACCCCTATGTGGCCTTGGCCGGTCAACTCCCTGCTCACGACACCATTTTTTTTCCCCTGGGAAGCAAAGATTTTAATTCCTGCCTCGCAGCTTGTTGTAGAGAATGAATGAGATAAAAAGTACACAGAACACGGCAGTGGGGAGCTCTGCTTTGTACTATTACTAGTAATGGTTTTGGGCTTCCCTGGTAGCTCATCTGGTAAAGAATCCGCCTGCAATGAGGGAGACCTGCGTTCAACCCCTGGGTTGGGAAGATCCCCTGGAGGAGGGCATGGCAACCCACTCCAGTATTCTTGCCTGGAAAATCCCATGGACAGAGGAGGCCTGGCGGGCTGCAGTCCATCGGGTCACAAAGAGTCAGAAATGACTGATCGACTAAGCACACCAGGAAGGGTGGCCCTGTTGGCTGGCTGGCCAGCTGAGCAGCATCTAACCCGCCGTTCTCTCCTTGCAGGGACCTAAAGCCAGAGAACATCCTACTAGATGACCATGGTGGGTGAGGGGCCTCTAGGGGCAGGGGAAGGATGGGAGAGGTGTGCCCATCTGCCTAATGGGCCTCCCCTGCTTCTCCACCCACATTCAGGTCACATCCGCATCTCTGACCTGGGGCTGGCTGTGCACGTACCCGAAGGCCAGACGATCAAAGGCCGTGTGGGCACCGTGGGCTACATGGGTGAGTCCTCCTTCCCCCGACCCACCAGCCTCCTGGGTCCTCTTGCTGTCATGTGTCCAGTCCCACCACTTCTGTTGGGAAATTTGTACCTCACAGAACAGAAAGAACCGACGTTCCTCTTTTATAGATGAGGAGACCCAGACTCAGCTAGGGCTCCATACACTGTGAATCCACAGCATTCACTCACTTGCACAATCATTGAGCCCCTGCTACTGACTGGGCCTGAAGGTGGCTACCGGTGAAAGACAAGGGCCTCACGCCCGTTTTCCGTAGCCCTGGCTCCTCCACTGCCCCCCGCCTGCCCATTCTAGGAGTGGGGGTTCCCATCTGTGGTAGGGGCCATGATGAGGCCCTGAGTTCCTCTTGAGAGCACGTGACACAGTAGACAGAGCTCCGGGTATGCGCTCCACCACCTCCTTATTATATGTCCAAGGGCCAGACATTTTGCTTCTCTTAGCCTCACTTTCCCTGGCTGAAGCCTGCACCCAGAGTTGCCTTCAACCTGACAGGAGGTGGTAGAGGCAAAACCCCCTACCTGCCCGCTTTAGCAGGCAGTCAACACCCAGCAAATGAGTTGCCATCTTCTTTCCTCTCTTTGACATTGAAGCTAGAGGTTGCAAACTGGTAGTCACACTGGGTCTAATTTGGCCTCCATCTGTGTTTAAATCAAATTGTTTTTGAAACAATTTTAAGTGGTCATCAGCATTTGATAACCCAGACAGCTTCATGTTAAAAATATGATTTCTGACTTCTCTTGAAAGATCAGAAGACCTGACCCCCACCTCCACTCCACCTTGCAGGGCCATACCAGCTCCTTTCTGGTGGGCTGTGAGTTCCGCTACTGCCTGTGGTCCCCACCAGGCTGCTGATGGTGCCTGCCTGGCACTGGCCAGTGCCAGTGGGTGTTTGAACTGATCCCTGGGTTTGACATGCGAGCTGGCCATTCCCAACGCCTCAGGGATCAATTCTGCCTCCCGCCCAGTCTTAATTCCTGCTGTCCTTCCCAGCCCCAGAGGTGGTAAAAACGAACGGTACACCTTTAGCCCGGACTGGTGGGCACTTGGCTGCCTCCTGTATGAGATGATCGCAGGCCAGTCACCCTTCCAGCAGAGGAAAAAGAAGATCAAGCGGGAGGAAGTGGAGCGGCTGGTGAAGGAGGTGCCTGAGGAGTACTCCGAGCACTTCTCCCCACAGGCCCGCTCACTCTGCTCCCAGGTACAGCTGCCAGCAGGAGCCCCAACCAGCCGGGGCTGGGGCTGGGGGTCCCTCTCCAAGGATGCCCTAACCGCCCCTGCTCTGACGTAGCTCCTCTGCAAGGACCCCTCCGAACGCCTGGGGTGTGGTGGGGGCGGCGCCCAAGAGGTGAAGGAGCACCCTCTCTTCAAGAAGCTGAACTTCAAGCGGCTGGGAGCTGGCATGCTGGAACCACCCTTCAAGCCTGATGTGAGTGCCACCCATTCCTGCTGAAGGCAGGGCCAAGCCCAGGCGGAGCTGGGGGCTCTTGGAGCATTGATTAGGACTTGCTCAGTGCAAGCATTAGAAAACTCAAGTGGGTTAACCAACCAAACAATTCACCAGGCTCCTAAAAATGAAAGGCCCCAGGGCTTTTGGCACTCTGGATCCGAGGCTTCAGCAGTACTGTAAGAATTCTGTCTTCCTCCTCCTCCCCACTACTTGCTTCCCTCTTGGGCAGCTGTCCCCAGGGTATCAGGCCTTCATCCTAATAACTTAGCCACCCTGGTAGACAGAGAGTGCCTCTTTGCTCATTGCCTGATTATTCGGATGCCCCTCAGCAGCCACATCAGGACCACGTGCCCACCATGCTACTCAAGTGGGGAAGATTGGTCTCCCAAAGGGAAACCAAGATTCCTTGCCAGCAGGGGGAAAGGCCATTGGACTGGCAAAACTTCCACTGCCCCCTGCACCTGGCAACGCTGACCTCCCATCTATGAGCAGAACTCTCCCCTTTGCAGAGTCTCACTCATTGACTGAGCTCTTCAGTGGGTCAGGCATCTGCTGGCAGAAACATCCTGGAGTCATCAGATTCTCAGTGGGAGAAGTCCAACTCAAACTTAGGCCCAACATGGAGCTTTTTGGTTCATTTAGCCAGGAAGTCCCAGAGCAGGACCAGCATTAGTATTTCACACTGTGTTGCCAGGACTCCACCTCTTGTCACTGCTTGTCACCTGTTGACTGGTCTCCTGCTGAATTCAAGCTTCTCAGTATAAAGTCATAGGGAAAGTTCTGATTGGCCTAAATTAGGTCATGTGCTTGCTCTCGCCTCATGTGTAAGAGAACTGAGTCCTGTGATTGACAGTTCACCAGGAACACAGGGGAAGAAGGAAGGTGATGATGGGCAGGCCAGATGGGTGGCTGTCAGTCGTGCATGTGATTGTTTACTCATTCAACAACGTATCTGAATGCCAGTATGTGCCAGATCTCAGAATTCATACGGTCAGTAGGACGCAGTCCTACCTTCATGGTCTAGTGGGAAGACATAGAAAAATAAGCCAGTAAGTGAAAAAGGAGTGGTGGAGGGGTGGGAGTATTTTTGGACAGGATGGCCTCTGAGTAGCTGATGGATGAGTATCAGTAGAAACCTAAAATCTGTGAAGGAAAGAGTTGTGCCAAGATTTGGGGCATGAGCATTCCAGGGAGAAGGAGCAGCTAGGCACTGAGGTCCTAGTGCAGGGACCAACCTTGAGAGGTGGAGCAACAGTGGAGGCCAGTGTGGGCAGAGAAAGAGGGAATGTGGAGCAGGAATGTTGAGGGGTGGGGACAGGTGGTGGTGCCATAGAGCTGGGAAGTGGCAGTGGGAGGCCCCTGCCTCCATAGGACTGCATCTTGTAGGTGGGGCTCACCAGCGCCCGGAGGTGTTGGCCTTGCCATCGGCAGTTGAACTGCAAGCCTGGCTTCTGCAGCCTGCCTTAGAGCTGGCTGTCCCACTCAGCTTTACTCCAGCTTCCCTGCACATGATCTCAGTTAATACTGAAAATCACTGCCCTGGAGTTTAACTTTTTAGAAGCAAATGAAAAGTGTGCTTGATGGTGTTACAGTTTTTAGCAGCTTTATTGAGTTCACATACTATGCAACTCACTTCTTTTAAGCAAATAATTAAATGACTTTTAGCATAAAGATGCAACCATCACCAAAATTAATTTTAGAACATTTTCATCACCCCTTCCCCCAAACACCCCCTATTCATTAGCAGTCATTTCTCATTCCCCTTCACCTTGGCAGCCACTAATCTGCTTTATGTCTGTCTATATTTGCCTGTTCTGGACATTTCATGTTAACGGGATTGTATAATATTTGGTGCTTTGTGACTGGCTTCTTGCAGTTTGTGTGTTTTCCAGGTTCACCCATGTTGTAGTTCTTACTGGTCCTGCATTCCTTTTTTATAACTGGATAATATTCCATTCTATGAATATTGCACCTTCTGTTTATTCATCCATCTATGGACATCAGGGTTGTTTTTGTTATGGGGCTCTCATGGATAATGCTGCTTTGAACATTCACATTACAAGTTCTTGTGGGGATGTATGTTTTCATTTCTCTGGGACATATACCTAGGAGTTGAATGCTGGCTCATATGGTAACATGTTTAACCTTTGGGGAGAACTGCTGACTTTTCTGAAAAGCAGCTGTATGATTTTACATGATGATGTTTTGACATCCTTAACAGTATGATTTAGAAAACAATGTAAAGATGAAAAAGAAGTGGCCTTCTGGAGTGAGGTGGGCTTCTAGCAGGGGGCTGGGGGCACAGGGACTGTTGGCTGTGAAGCAGAAGGAGATGGAGTATGCCATTGGACATCCCAGGACAGAGGGACCCATCAGCTCCAAGCCCTGCATGGGGTGTCCAGCTGAAGGGCCAGCTGAGATTCAGCCTGCTCTCCCTTACCAGTTGCCCCCAGACAGCTGTGTACAGGCAGGGGGTGGGGGGCTCCCCATTCTTGATTCCATATGGCACTGTGGAGACTGATGAACTGTTATGGGTCAGCTATTCAGCCTCATCAGTCCATGAGCAGTGAGGGTGATCCCCAGTTTAGAGGGAAACTTGGGCCTCAGAAGGGACTGTCATGCTCAGGAAGTACATGGAACACTTTGGGTTTTGAAGTAAAGTTTATTTATAGTGTTGCGTGTTAGTTTCTGCTGTACAGCAAGGTGATTCAGATAAGATATATGTATGTTTATGTACATGTATATACATACTTTTTCAGATTCTCTCCATTGTAGTTTATTACAAGGTATTGAATATAGCTCCTCACACTATATAGTATGACTGTGTTGTTTATTTATGTAATATATAGTCATATGTATCTGTTAATCCCAAACTCCTTATTTATCCTCTCCTCTTCCTCTTTGGTAACTGTAAGTTTGTTTTCAATGTCTGTGAGTCTCTTTCTGTCTTGAAATTAAGTTCATTTGAATCTATTTTTCTAGATTCCACATGAGATGTCACTATATTTGTCTTTGTCTGACTTACTTCACTTTGTGTGATGATCTGTAGGTCCATCAATGTTGCTGCAAATGGCATTATTTCATTCTTTTTTATAGCTCAGTAATATTCCATTATAACTATGTATATATACCTCAACATACCACATCTTCTTTATCCATTCATCTGTGGATGGATATTTAGACTGTGTCCACATGTTATCTATTGTAAATAGCGCTGCTGTGAACACTGGGGGCACCAGGAAGCTGCAAGGGTCAGGGCACACCCAGCCCCAGCTCAGGGCTGAGTTGGTCTCCTGTGGGGTCTTCCTGTCTGACCACTGTCTCTGTTCCCCCAGCCCCAGGCCATTTACTGCAAAGATGTTCTGGACATTGAACAGTTCTCAACAGTTAAGGGTGTGGAGCTAGAGCCCACTGACCAGGACTTCTACCAGAAATTTGCCACGGGCAGTGTGCCCATCCCTTGGCAGAACGAGGTGGGGACCTGCCTGGCTGGTGGGTGGGGGGTGACCTCAGGGGCAGCACTCACAGCTGCCTGTTCTGTGGCAGATGGTGGAGACCGAGTGCTTCCAGGAGCTGAACGTCTTCGGGCTGGATGGCTCGGTTCCCCCAGACCTAGACTGGAAGGGCCAGCCACCAGCACCCCCAAAAAGGGACTGCTGCAGAGACTCTTCAGTCGCCAGGTAATCCCCAGCAGTGTCCTACCTTGGCCCCCAGCCCAGCTCCTGGGATGGTGGGTGGGAGGCAGAGCTGGTGCCCGTATGCGGGGAGTGGGCATCCTCCGGTCGTGTCAGTGTTGCCCAGGGTCTCTGGCCCCATTCCCGCCTATCTCCCACCCATGGCTGGGCTCATGGCCTCTTTTCTCTTTCCAGAGGTGAGCAGTGTGGGCTTCCCGTGGGTTGGCCTTGCTGCCCAGCCCCGGGGAGCCACAGGCAGCCCTTCCATGGCAGAGGCGAGATGTGGGCGAAGAAGTCTGGTGCCCGCTCCCTACCCATCCTTCCCCTCCCTGCCGTGCCCTGCACCTGGCACCTGCAAGCAGCAAGCCTTGCTTAGCCGTCTTGTCTCCTTGTGCCTTGCATCCACCAGCCCCAGAATAGAGGGCCCTGGCAGAGCCTGGGATCCACCTGGTCCCTCTTAACTCCAGCCTATGGCCAGCAGCCTCTGCACTGGTGTCAACACGTGTCTGGCCTGAGCTGCTGCTCTGGGCCCCTCGTGGGGAACCCCCTCCTTGGAGCACAGCCCTGGTCGGCACTGGCAGGACTGGGCCAGGTAAAGGCCCTGGTGGCTAACTGCGCGCGCTCTGCCTCTCTCCCTTCATGTCTCCCCTGCCCTGCAGGACTGCTGTGGAAACTGCAGCGACAGTGAGGAAGAGCTTCCCGCCCGCCTCGAGCTCCCCACCCGCCTCTAGCCCCCAGACTGGGGCCCCCTGGGCGGTTGGCGGTAGCAGCTACTGCGAACGCTGTTTACAGTTTTGCACAGTGGTCTTCCCCATTGTCCACTCAAGTCGTGGCCTGGGAGACACAGCCGGAGCTGTCCTCAGTGCCCTCTGGCCCCGGAGCCCCTGGTCTGGCTGGAGTGGTCAAGGCCTGGGCTGTCCCCTGGGACAAAGGTGCGTCCCTTCAGCTCTTGTCTGTGGAGCTCGGGGATTTCTGTATTTATGTCTTTGTATGAATGTATATAGCAACCAGAACATTCTTAAGACTCACCCTGGAGCTGGCAGAGGGGCTGCTGCTGCACACTCCAGACACCTCAGGCCCAGTTTGGATGGGCAAAGTTGGGCCAGGCCAGGCCCCTGGGCCCTCAGCACTGTGCTTGCCACCGCCGACCTCTGAGTGAGACTCGTGCCTGCCGCTGCTGCCCTGGGTTTAGGCCTCCACCTCTGGGGCCCAATACTGTCCATTCTCAGCGCCTGTCAGAGCTGGACCTGGGACCACTGGGTCCCCTAGGCCTGTGCCAAAGTATGACCGGAGACTGGGCTGCCTCTGGGACCCCTCAGTCCACTGCCCAGGCTGTCCCGGACGGGTCTGACTCTGCCTTCCAGCTCCCGGGACACCTCGTCCCCTGTACTGGGCCCTGTCCTGGATCACCTCTTGCAGAACACCCCAGCCCAGGCCATAGGAAGGGAAGGGGTGGGGGTGTCACTGACCAACCCTAAAACATTCCAGACTCCCCTCAAAATAGACATGTGCCCAGCAATAATCCGCCCCTCCCTGTGTGTGTGTGTGTGTGTGTGTGTGTGTGTGTGTGTGGCGCGTGTATGAATGAATGAATGGAAGAGAGAGAGAGAAGGGGGCAGGCTGAGGCTGTGTGCCTGCATCCCAGCCACAGCTCTTCCCAGACTGGTGGCCCTCTCGGTCCCAGTGTTAACGGTAGTATGGGATACAGGGCCCCAGTTTTTCCATATTTAAGGCCGATTTTTATTACTCATTTTGTCCAATGTAAGCTGCCACATGTCTCTGTGTGAATACAGTCTGAGCACAAACCTGGCTAGCTGCCCCTGCCTGCCTCTTTCTTGGCCTTGGTGGTCCAGGGATCTCCTTGCTTCCCTGGCCCTGCTGGAAGTGGGAAGGGGTTGGAAGTGGGGCTGGTGGAGGCTTCCCTTCCACCAAGGCCTAAGGGCCTTAGGACTGATCTTAGGGAAACCTCTCCAAGCTCTGGTGGCCTTTGGGCTCCACCAGTTTCCTCAGTGGGATGAGGCCTGAGGAAAGAAGCCTTGGGTCTCCACTAGGGTATGGGTCTGACTCTGCTTGTGCTGAAGAGGCAGGCTCAGCTGGCAGTATCCTCCAAGACCAAGGCCTAGCCACCACTTGTGGGTTTGGAGCTGCCTGTGGAGTAGGGTGGGAGCTCCTGTTGGGAACACCTGCTCAGTCTGTCTTGTCTGGACACCTCCATGATTTGCCCAGGGCCCGTACACATGTGTTAGAGCCATTCCTCTGCTCTGCTTCTGAACCAGGAAATGTGGCCAGGCAGAAATGCACACTGGTGATGCTGCAAGTTAGGTCATGCAGAGGGAGGTGCAGACCAGCCATGTGGGCATCAGGGAGAATGCTCTGAAGGTAGCAGTTGAGCTAGGCCTAGAAGGAGACCTGCACAGAGATGAGAGTGACAGCCTATTGACCACAAGTCTGTCCCAGACTACACAAACCTGTTCCTGTAGCCTTCCAGTGACTCCGGCCCCTGCTATAACCACCTATGATGGTTTGTTCCTGGCCTTTGGGCCACGTACCCAGTGCCACAGGCCACATGAGCTTTGCAGTTGGACAGCTCTGGGTTCAAGTCCCAGCCTGGCCACTTGTCAAGCTGCATTGCATAGACCCTACCTTTGTCTGGAAAGATGGGTGTGATTTCTCATTGCCTCACAGAGCATCTGTGAAAATTAAATAGCCAGTCACCCTCCTGAGACCTTGGGTCACCAGCAGCCCAGCTCTTGAGAGCATTGCAGTGTGCACCGCTGCTTCTGTTGATTTGAGGGGAATGGGGTAGGGAGAGGGCTTTGCCTAGGTCTCTCCAGCTGGTGAGTGGCCATTGCAGGGTTGAGAGGAAGCGATTGAAGATGAGAAAACTAAAGGTGAGGGGCAGGGGCCTGAGGCACAGCAAATTCTGTTGTGGGGGTTGAGGACGGGGTAGATAGGTATTAGTGTACAGAGGCTGCAGCCCAGCTCTGGGCAGGTGTGTGAGGGTGAATGAATGCCAGGTAGATGGATAGGTCCATACCTCCTGATAGCACTAGTGGTAAGGAATCTGCCTGCCAATGCGTGAGATGCTGGTTTGATCCCTGGGTCCGGAAGATCCCTTGGAGAAGAGAATGGCAACCCACTCCAATATCCTTGCCTGGGAAATCCCATGGACAGAGGAGCCTGGAGCGCTACGGTCCAAGAGGTTGCAAAGAGTTAGACACAACTGAGCATGCATGCATGCAAGCCTCCCACCAGACTCCCTTAGGCTAGGTAGGTACCCAGGAGCTTCTTGGCAAGGGTTCAACCCACCCTAAAGTTCTTACCACAGTGGATCCTTGGCAGAGAAAACTTCCAGAATTCATTTACTAACAAGTCTTCCCCAAGTTCATCTCCCCATCCAGCTCTGTGATCAGAGCTGGGAACCCAGATGGAGATGAGGCCCCCCCTGCCAGCTTGGAACTCAGTCTGGTAGGCAAGCAGACAGGGGAACAGTGGGACCCAGTGTGATCAGCACTGTAGCAGAGATGATTCTAGAATTGCTGGGGCTAGGGCTGAGACTGAGGGCCAACACAAAGCAAGGGAGGAGGCCCCTTGTCACAAAGTTGTCCAGTTGGGACCCTCAAGGTATTCCCGGACAAGGAGTCAGATGGGTGATCTAGAGCCTCTAGTGGGGCAATGGCTGGAGCAAAGTTCAAGGAGACTGCCACGCTGGGTTTTGAAAGCTGTGCTAGGATGTGGGGTCTCATCTGGAAGGTGGGGGCAGTCCTGAAGGATTTTAGGTGGTTGTGTTAGGGTGTCTGCCTAACATGTACAAAAAGCACCCCATGTTTCCTTTGGGCAAACTCCTCTTAGTCTTCGTGGTTCAGATGGGACTGGGCTGGCACTTGCTGTATATACATAGGCTTACAGCATGTGACCCAGGGGGCACTGTCTGGGATCTTTGGTTGCAAGTGACTGCTGTCCTATAGCTAACTTAGAACGTGTTAAATGGTATGGAGGAGCTGAGAGAACCAGGACTTAGGTAGCTCATCTGGTAGCACAACCCCCAGAAGCAAGATGCTACAGCCATGTTTATGTCTGCACTACTGAGCTTCAAATCCAAGGAGTCCAAATGACCAGGCTGGGAACCTGCCCACTGTACATCAGGGGCACCTTATAGGGGTGTGGTGAGTCCCACAGTGAAATAAGGGTACCCAAAGAAAAGGGAATGGATACTGGGTGACTGAACACATACCCCTTCGCCTGTACCTGGATTAGTTCACCTCTGTACACTTGGCCAAAACAAATCCAAAAGGAGCCTGGGTGGTTGCCTGAACTACCGACGGACAATCAGTGTTCAGTTCCTCTAGGGATGGATGGCTTGTGTCTAGAGATATGGGGTCAACCTCACCACTACATGGAGGCAGATTTACCTGAAAATGATGCAAACAGAAGAAAGCTGAGTGGAGAGAACATAAATGCCTCATTGCATTGCTAGAACACCTGGAACCAATTGTGACCATAGCTTAAAATCCCTGGACATTCCAGTTACAGGGGAAGTTACATACACAAATAGGCCTCAAGCCTATTTGTTTTGAGGTTTTGTCACTTGCAACTCAAAATGTTCTGGCCAACATGAGAGTAGAGGATGTTTTTTGGAAGACCACCATAAGTGTGGAGGAGAATTTGGACTGGAAACAACCCAGTTAAGAGGCTGGTGGACAGTCAGGATCAGACTCAGCCGAGGCAGTGGAGGCCCTGACTAGAGCTCACCTCTGTTCCCTGAAGATGAACAGAGTCCCTGCAGGCCAGGTGTACAGATCTAGTACTAGGTACTCCATGTGCTACTTCTTACTAGACATGTGGTAGTGTGTGCTGGGAACACGGTGGGGAGGGCCATGAGTTGGGTTGTTGTTCAGTTGCTCAGTCGTGTCTGACTCTGCGACCCCGTGGACTGCAGCACACCCGGGCTTCCTTCTCCTTCATCATCTCCCTGAGTTTGCTGAAACTCCTGTCCATTGAGTCAGTGATGCCATCAAGCTCTCATCCTCTGTTGTCCCCTTCCCCTGCCTTCAATCTTTCCCAGCATCAGGGTCTTTTTCAATGAGTCAGATCTTCGCATTAGGTGGCCAAAGTATTGGAGTTTCAGCTTCAGCATCAGTCCTTCCAATAATTATTCAGGCTTGATTCACTGGAAGGACTGAAGTGAGTTGGAGATTCAGTGGGGTGCCTGCCTGGTCCAACTCCTGCCCAATGCGTGTGGTGTGTGCGGTGCCTGTCAGGATGTGACCGGGGCCCGGACATGTGTGTGTGTGAGGTTCTCCATCTCAGCTGTGTGTGTGTGTGGCTGTGTGTGTGTCAGGGTTTTCCATCTCAGCTGCTTGTCTCAGCATACTGTGTGTTCGGCGGACGACGGCCTGCACGGAGTCTGCCAGCATGTGCCAGGTCCGGACAGCCTGTTGCCAGTTGTGTGGCGTGGTGTCAGCATTCCCTGTGCAGGGTGAGCCTGGCACCCTTCCTGCTGAGTCTCTGATGCGGCAGGTGGGTTTCAGGTCCTCCGCCTTTCGCTCCCGGGACAGCCTCCTCAGCAGCGAGTGACTGGGGGTGGGGGCACTCTGCTGGCTGCCGCGCGCGCGCACGCCGGACTCGGTACGCGCCGTGTACGCGCCCGTGCGCGCGCCCCGCGGCTCCAGCCCAGGGCTCGGGCCGCCTTCGCTGCCACAGTCAGCTCCCTGGGGCCGCCGCCTCCCCCGGGTCTGGGGCTCTATCCGCGGGGCCCGCGCCGCTCGCCCTGAGCCAGGAGGACGAGCTCAAGGAGGATGCCTGGGCCCGTGAGTACCGCGGCGGCGGGCCGATCGGGTTTGGAGCGCGAGCAAAGGATGGTCCCGGGGCTGAGCCCCTCCTGCGGGCGGCTCCGCTCCCTGGCCCAGGGTCGCCGCCTCGGACCCTCGCCTCGGCCAGCCCCTCCCCAGGCCACAGCGGAGGGAGGGAGGGAAGGATGGGAGAGGGAGGGCGCCAGTGAGCCGAGGAGCGGGGCGAGAGCCGCCGCCAGTTCGCTTGGAAACGGTTGCCACAGCAACGGGGTTGCGCTCCCCGGCAACGCGGCTGCAGGGCGGCGACGCCCCCTCCCCCACCTCACGAGGGGCCGCATCCCAGGGGCGCAGGGAGAGGGGGACTCTCCCTCTCGCGGTGTGTGTGTGGGGGGGGTGGAATTTCGCCCCTCTGGCCTTGTCAGGATGTGCCTGCCTCCACAGCCGTCGAGGGTGGGGGGTGGGGGGCGATCGGCCCCGTGGGCACGAGCTGGCTCCCACGTGGCTACAGTCGTCGCAGCAGGGCTCCTGGGGTGGCAGCAAACGTGGGGGCGGCCCAGCCACTGGGCCTGCCATGGGAGGAGGAAGCAAGGGTCCGGGGTCCGTGCCCCGCCACACCAACCCACCATCCCCCTCCCCGACGCCCCCCCCGCCCCGCCCTTACTGCACCCACCGCCAGCGAAATGGCCTGCCACGAGTTGGGTGCTTCAGAGGCGATGGTCCCTACCAGGGGGAGAGAAAACACGCTCACCTCCCTCCTCCTCATGGCCAGAGCATGTGCCAAACGGTAGCTTGGGCCCACGGTGGGTCTCTCTGCTCCTCTTCTCAAGCCACATTCTCCAGGGAGGGGTAGGAGCAGTGTGGGCAGGAGCAAAGGACACGGCTGATCCAGGGAAGCTGAAGCCCAGGCCAAATGGGAGCACCCAGCCCATTATCTGGATCACAAGTGTCCCTTTCTTGTCTGAGCACAAAGCCCAGACTGTGCTGGGTGGCGTGCAAGTTGGCCAGCAGGCAGGCCAGCGCCACATGGAGATGCCCTGTCCTCCAGGGGAGCTCCTCTGAGGGCAGAATGGGCTGCTGAGTCAGAGGAAATGACCTCTGGCTCCCCTCCCAATCTCCCCCTCAGTGGGCAGCTTGCTGGGGGAGAGAAAGGGCCCTCCTGCCAGCTCTCCCAGGCCTGACTCAGCAGATGCCAGCCCGACCGCAGGCCTTGGACCCAATATCCCAGTGATCACAACTACCCTGGGGTCTCCTTTCCCATCCAAGGAGGTGTCCTGGGTATCACAGGTGACCATTAGCTAGACATTTGAGGCAAAGATGCCCTTAGATGGGTGGTGTCCTAAGTCAGGCCTGAATCTCCCGCAGGCAGAAGTGCCTTTGGAATTACTCACAGGCTCCTTTCATTCTGTTCCTGCTTTGTCGGAGACCTGTGGTGAGCGCTCTGCATCCATGATCTCCTTAGTCCTTACAACATTGTGCAAGGTAAGTTTATGATCCCCACTTTAGAGATGATGACTCCAAGGCTCAGGGAAGTGAAGTGACTTGTCCAAGGCTGAGCAACCAGTAAGTGGCGGCGCTAGTCTTCCAGTGTTCGTTTCTCTACTGGCATGGCCCCTCTCTGCTGTGGTATTGCTTCATACATCTCTTGTGACCCAGGCAAAAAAGAACTGTAGAGCCTTCTAGAAGGGCTTTCTTAACCTTCTTTCACATTCCTCCAGTAAGGATATTCCCTGTGTTTTAGGTCTTGGTACCCCTTTCCTTTTCCGGCAATAGCAGCCAGATTCTTGCTCCTCCAGATGCTCTATAGGACCAGCTACTGCCAGGTTGCCTCCTTCCCTCCGTCTCTCTAGTAGAAGTTGAGCAGTGAGGGCTACCTCAGTCCCCTGGAAATCCTTGAGGCTCCATTCCTTGGTCTGTGGGCTCTGTGGCCTGGTCAGCTTATAACCTTGGTGGTCGCAGAAGGAATTTAGCAATAATAGGCCCATGAACTGCTGGGCCCTGTGGGTGCTCAGTCTAGCTCAGGGGTTGGAAACCCAGATGGCTCCAGGGCCCAGGTGGACTAGGGCACTAATCAGCCGTAGTCTATATCACCATGTGAGAATGTGGATTTGGTATGACCAAGTTGTCCAATTTTCAAGGTGAACCAGAAATCCAGACATTTATGTAAAAGTCTCCTGGTTTTTAAATGTTGACAACTAATCATAATATTTTTTAAAAAATGGTTATGGGTCAACAAACCATGTCCATGAACAGCGTCCAGCCTGAGTCACAAGGCTGAGACCTCTGACGCATGGGAAGGTGATGGCAGTTTTTGCTGGACTACCTCTAGGCTTGTGTAGGTGTGGTACCATGGCCAGTTAACACATTTGAACCTCTTAAGGCTGCAAGGTGCTGGCAGTTTCATTTATCAAGTGCAGCTCTGTATGCTGGTCTTGAAGGATTTTCACATCCCACATCAATTCTGCTCCTCCCTTGGCACTGCCAGGCTGGTCTCATCATTTCTGTCTTATAGGTGAAGAAAATTCAGTTCAGGCATGGGAATGCTATTGCTGGGATGGCTTTACACAGCTGGGCAGAAGGAGGATTTGAACCCAGGGCTTCCTGCTCAGTGCTCTGTGTGTTCACCAGGCAGCCCCTCAAAGAAGGGTATAATCCCCTCTGCTTTCCCCCTACTCCCCCGCCCCGAGCTATAGCCACCTCCCTTGGAGGGGCAGATCTGAGTAGACACCAACCCACTAGGGCCCCCATCTCTTGTCCCACTTGCAGTTTCCCAAGCCCCGGGTTCCTGGCCTGGTGCCGAGGTTGGATCACAGAGATGCTGCCTGCAGATGAAGGTGTCAAGCCAGTACCTTGGCCTCGCTGGGAATAATGTTCTGGCCAGCTCCATACCTGGCCGATGGTGGCAGCTGGGACGGTTCCTGTCACTTCTTTCTGGTTTCAGTTCATTTGTTTTGGTGTGAGAGGAGTGTAAAAATGTCACCAATACTTCCCTGAAATGACCTTCCTGCCAGGTTCTACAGTTCCCTGGATTTCATAAGCCCACAGGCTACGTGGGCCTGAAGTGGCCCCCAGCTCCCTGCCTGTAGAGTGGGGATGACAGTAACTCCCTCCTGCCTTGGAGAAGGAAATGGCAACTGACTCCAGTATTCTTGCCTGGAAAATCCCATGGACAGAGGAGCCTGGTGGGCTACAGTCCATGGGGTCACAAAGAGACAGGACTGAAGCGACTTAGCATGCACACACGCAATCTTTACCTCCCAGGGTGGTGCAGTGGTAAAGAATCTGCCTGTCAATACAGGAGACTCGGATTTGATCCCTGGCCCAGGAAAGATCCCCTGGAGTGGGAAATGGCAACCCACTTTAGTATTCTTGCCAGGAAAATTCTATGGACAGAGGAAAGTTCAGTGGACAGAGGCTGCAGTCCATAGGGTTGCAAAGAGTCAGACACAACTGAGTGACTGAGCACCCTCCTGCCTGAGGCAATGAATGTAAAGAGGTTAGCATGGGACTTGGCATACGCAGGGAGGGCACACAGGACAGGTGAGTGGTCGCCTTTCCTACCCCACCCGCATTCTATATACCACACTCTCCTCCCTCTCTCCTCTGTCCCCTGGCCTGAATTCCTATTCCTTCACAGGACTAGCAGCTCTGGCCTCATGTCCAGGACTTCCCCTTGTGACTCAGAGCCCCTTGCCTCCTTCTGCCTCAGAGCCCTTGGTACACATCTTAATCTCCACGTAGGCTTTTCCATTTATTCATGTAGATGTATGTATCCTCAGCTTGTTTATAAACCTCTCTGTGATGGCTGAGCTGGTGATAGCTTGGTTATCAGTGATGTTTTGGTGAATGGGCAGCATGTCCCAGGAATGAACTGGATGCAGACCTAGCTCTTGAGATGTTCCTTGTCAGACAGGTAAAAGACCAAACAGGTAACTGAACACCTCCAGTTTCTCCTTCAACAAGTGGTTTTGAGCTACCATATCCCACATGATGAAGACAGATGTAGCCCTCGTGTTGAACACAGGCGACCACAGAACACTGTGATCAATATCGCTGGACTTCTCAGCCATCCCTGGGGGTGAGGGAGCTGGAAGCTGACACATCCAGGGAGGTGACAGGTGAGACCAAGAGGCTGAGGAGCAAATGCTGGGGCAAGAGCAGTGCGGCCATGTTGCAGCCAGGTTCACAGAAGGCCTGGGGGAAACAGGCAGTGTGGAGAACGGCAGGCCAAGCAGGAGCACTGTGGGGAAGCAGAGAAAGTGGTGGCAATGGTAATGGAACCCCAGGTGAGAGAGGACAGTGGCTTGGCCAAGCCAGCAGTGACAGGGGGACAAAAGGAAGTAGACAGATGAAGACACCCAACAGTGAGGGCTAAAAAACAACAGGACTTGGCAGATGGTGTAAATGGTGGGCTCTTTGTGGAGATAAAGACCCAGCAGCAGATCTTTGGGGTCTAAGGTTAGGGTGCTGGAATTCTTTATGCAGAGGAACAGTGTGGGAGGTACACACAGCAGTGTGCCAGGCCCCAGAAACCATTAATCTGTCTGAGCAAAGTGTTCCCATCTGTCAAATGGGCAGAATGCTCACCTAGTTTATAAGGTGACTGAGAGGAAACTCTGCGGCATCCAGCCCTGGGGCACACACCTCTGTACCCCCAGCTCTGAAGCTGTGGGCAGCAGTGCTCATGTTTTGGGGTGTCTCTAAGCCCTTTGCCTGGATTAGCTCACTCTTCTCCACTGATGAGGAAACTGACACAACGTGGCACCCCCGCCCCCAGGCTCATCCCATCCTCCCCCGCCGTGCTTCCAGTGAGAGTACGGCCTAAGAAAACGCTACAAAGCAATATACTCAGAAACCCCACAAAGAAATCAAGATGGAATCCTGAAAAATGTCTAAATAACGCACAAGAAGGTAAGTAAAGAGAATGAGGAGGAAACAAACAGAAAGCAAATCATAAAACAGCAGACTGAAGGATGAGCCTGGCTGAAGGCTCTGCTCCCAGCACACAGTCAGAGTTGGGTATTTACTAAGGACCAGGCATGTATCTGCAGGGGATGGAGAAGGAAAGCTGCTGTGAGCAACAGGCAGTGTCTGCATCTGAAGGGCTTCCCAGACCCACCAGGAGCATGCATGAGGCATGAAGGGATAAAGGAATAACCCTTTGGAAAGGCTTTGAGAAACTTGGCTTCAGAAAAGCCCTTGGAAAAGTCTGAATGAATCCCTTGACATTTATATAGTGGGCACCTACTGTGAATTAGATGAGATGTTACTGAGCAGCTCCCTCTAGACCAGGAGGGACGCTCAGGCAGGATTCCTGCCGTCTGGGCCTGCTGGACCGCCAGGATGAAGCAGCAGCCGAGGCATGTGTCATTGTTCCCCTCCACACTGGGCACTGGAGTCAGCGTGAGGTCAGAGGGCCAACTCACCTGAGCCTGTACGCAGACTTTCTCTCTCAGAACCACAGTGGCCAAGTCTGTAAAATTCAGCGATAGTTCTGTCGCTTGGCTGGTGTTTAGCTAAATAGAAGTAAAAATACCCGGCAAGGCCTGTCTACTGTGTGTCAGGCCCTGTTCTATGCCTCTTCTATGAGCTTACATGATCATACGTGATGATCACATCTTACATGATCTTCAGCACCACCTTCTTGCTGGGGTCATATCCATTTGATAGACTAGAGAGGCGACAGTGGCACCCAGCGGGTCTTGGGTTTGGCCTGTCTGTCCCCTAATGCCAATGAGCTGAGCTAGACTCCTCAGGGCACAGTCCCTGTCCTTTGTTCCTTATTAACCCTAGAGCTGCCATTCCAGCTGTCCTTCACCCTGTAGCCTTTTCCCACTCTTGAACTGAGGGCTGGTTGGCAGAACTGCCAAGTTTTTGTGAGAAGGTACAGGAAGGTGCATTTTGACTACAGGCTGGCCAGCCTGGCCAGTGTCTCCACAGGTACCAAATCTCCTGTACTGAGTGCTCACACATACTTATTTACATCTCACTCATCATTTAGGGGAAAGTGTTTCAACACAGACTTTGGATTCAGAGTCAGGCTAAATCCTAGCTCTTCCCCTTATTAGCTGTGTGACCTTGGGCAAGTCATTTCCTTTTCTAAGCCTGTCTCACATCAGATGGGCATGACCCCCACAGTAGGAAGGTGGTATTGATTATGTAAGATTATTCTGCATGGAAGAAGTCTAAAACGAGGCTTCACACAGCAGACAGTCCTTGGCATGTATTTCTAATTCAGCTAAACTCCATCACCTCCAGCCCCAGAAGTGCTTCTGTGACCCAGAGCTGTTCCTGCCCTGCAAGCCAAGGAGGCACCTAGTTAGTGCCAGCTTCCTCAGAGCATTCCTGAAAATTCCTGTGGGCTCAGGAAAAGGAGAACAGATTTAATTAACCCCCAATGACTGGCAGCATCGTGTTTTTATCTGGGCTGCGTCACCATGGCAGCCTCATGGTGGGGTTGTGAAGGGGCGGGTGGAGCTATTGTTCCTACCGTCGTCTGTTCTGGAATGGAGGCCCAGGAGAAAGGGACTGGCACGGGCGCCAAGGGGCACATGGCACAGTGCTACCATGGAGTCAGACAGGAGCCATCTGGGGAGAAGGGTGGGGTATACTGGATGGCCTGCCCCTCTCCCGCCCCCGCCGCGGCTTGCTCTCAGACCAGTCTAAGTATAATGTGGGGTCCTCAGCTTGGGTCTTAGGTCCACTGTGACACCCAGAGCTGAATACATGTGTGCCTTGGTTGGGCATGCTGAGGATGGGGGCGGGAGCCCAAAGAGACCCACAAAATAGCTCAGGAAGCAGCACCCTTAACACCCCAGGCAAGGGTTTTGTGGCCAGTCTTGGATTCAAATTATGGAACCGTCACCTGCCATCCACACAGCTAATTGTGTAAAATCTGTAAAATAGGAATAATTCGTTACCCCAAAGGCTACTGTATGTGAAACGCCTTGGATGTGAGGCATTCAAGAAGAGCTCATTCCTGTTCTGAGGGGGGGTGGTGAACAGTTGCCTGCCACTGTCCTTCCAAAGTCAGGGCTCCCCTCCTACATACCTCTTACAATGTGAGTGAGGTTCCCCTCTCAACCCTGGCTGTGGAGAGGAGGTGGAACTGGAAGTGCCCATCTGGAGTGATGTGGGACCAGGCGGTACCGATTACTTGAGCTAGTTTTCCTACCCTCTGCAGAGAGGGAAAGGAATTGGGGGAAGGGACATGGCGGTCTGGAGCTAGAAGGGCAGGGCCAAGTCGGGCTGCGCATGGGTAGGAGGCTCGGGAGACGGAGATGGGATTCAGCGAGCGGAGGCGCTTAGAGGAAAGGAAAAGAGGGAACGGCCCACGCTCGGCGGCATATTCGGCTCAGACAAAGACAAGCTGGTAGCACGCAGTGGCCACTAAGAATCGTCCGCTTGATCCCCCTACAAGAGCTGAGACAACCAGGAGGCCGCGGTGCAGGCCGGAATGTTCCAAGCTCTGGGCAGCCAGGTTTGGGAGCGGGAACAAGGTCTAGGACGCCAGACGTTGCCAGGTGCGTATGCACAGGCTGAAGCTGGGCCCTGGCGGGTTGCTCGTGGGGCCTAGAAGGTGAACCACCTTTTCCCCGCCGGAAAGCAACCGCGCAGTGTACCCTTCCGCGCCCTGGGTGTCTGCCTATGGGCAGACTGGAAGCCCTTTCGGAGCTGGGGTATCCTGCAACCGCGAGAAGCGGATGGCGAATCTCTCTGGAACACTGAAGCCGAACCTGGCCTTCGCGCGCCCCCTGCTGACCGGCCTGGAATCACATCGGATGGGTGGCGGCGGCGGCGGCCCGGTCTCAGAAACGGGAAAGCCCTACCGGGGAAACCTCGGGCGTGGCGTCATCCCTGGTGACGTCACCGGCCCCCCGCGGAGTGCGGGGGTTCCGGCAGAGGAGGCTTCCCCGGGATTGCGCAGGGCACCCGCGCGGGCAGGGAAGTCCTCAGGGGCTGCAGCGTGCCTTCACCGCGCCCTGTGTCTGTCCTGCAGGTTCCACGCGGTCCCGGGTGAGGCCAGCCAGCGCGCCTGCCGGCGCCATGGGAAGGGACCGGCGCCGCTGCTGCTGCTCCCCGCCGGCGCGCGCACGACTTGAGCCCAGCTGCGGGCAGCCCCCGGCCGCGGGTCCTCGAGTGACGCTGGCGGCGTCTGGGAGCTTGGCGCGGGCCCGGGGCCACGTCGAGGAACCCATTGTCCAGTGAAGCAGCCGAGGACCCGCCGCCCGCGCCGCCGCCATGGTTATGTCCCAGGGCACCTACACGTTCCTCACGTGCTTTGCCGGTTTCTGGCTCATCTGGGGTCTCATCGTCCTACTCTGCTGCTTTTGCAGCTTCCTGCGCCGCCGCCTCAAACGGCGCCAGGAGGAGCGGCTGCGTGAGCAGAACCTGCGCGCCCTTGAGCTGGAGCCCCTTGAGCTTGAGGGGCAGCCTGGCAGGGAGCCCCCGGGCCTTGCGCCCCCGCCACCCCCTCACCGCGGCCGTCTTGAGGCGCCGGCGCACGCCCACCAGCACGTGCACGTGCACCCGCTGCTGCACCACGGGCCCGCGCAGCCACACGCGCACCCGCACGCACACCACCACGCGCTTCCGCACCCGCCGCCGCCGCACCTATCCGTGCCGCCCCGGCCCTGGAGCTACCCGCGCCAAGGTAAGTACCGCGTTCGCCAGGGGGCGGCCGGGCTCGCTAGGGTGGGCGAGGCCTCGGCACGGGGAGGGCTCGCTGCTGTCCCGCGGGGCTTCCACGGGACAGCCTCTCCAGCGAACCTAGGAAGAGGGAGCGGGCTGGGTCTGGGGTTGGCCGAGGCTTCTGCGGGAGGCTGATTTGGCCTCACACCCGTGGATTACTTCCCACTCCACAGCGGAATCGGACATGTCCAAGCCACCGTGCTACGAAGAGGCGGTGATGATGGCCGAGCCGCCGCCGCCCTACAGCGAGGTGCTCACGGACACGCGCGGGCCTCTACCGCAAGATCGTTACGCCCTTTCTGAGCCGCCGCGACAGCGCAGAGAAACAGGAGCAGCCACCGCCCAGCTACAAGCCGCTCTTCTTAGACCGGGGCTACACGTCGGCTCTGCACCTGCCTAGTGCTCCACGGCCCGCGCCGCCCTGCCCTGCGCTCTGTCTGCAGGCGGACCGCGGCCGCCGGGTCTTCCCCAGCTGGACCGACTCAGAGCTCAGCAGCCGAGAGCCACTAGAGCACGGAGCTTGGCGCCTGCCGGTCTCCATCCCCTTGTTCGGGAGGACTACAGCCGTATAGAGGGCGCCCGGCGTCCCGAGCCCCACCCGCGGACTCATGGCCTGATTGCGGGGCTTTTTAAATGCTTCTCTTGGACTGCGGGGGGTGGGGGTGGGGCGGGAGGGAGGGATTTCTTACCCGGTTTGTTACATTTTGAGGATAATAAAGGTGTGTGATCTGGTTTGGTACAAGCGGAGGGGGCACCCACTGCTTGCGGCCAGGTTCTGGTGGCCGGGTGTGGCCCGGCCCAAAACTAACCAGCTGTAGAGCTGAAGCTGAGGTCAGCCTGCTCCAAACCTTTGGTTGGTTCCCGAAGAGCCTCACATCCCCACTTTCCTTAGGGGCTTTGGTGAGGGCGCCCTCTTAGCTTTGAAGGTAGTAAGAGTTGGGAATGGGGTCGGGGCAGGCGGCCCCACCACAGATCAGCCCCCTGGAGGCCCGGAGCAGCAGGCCTGAAGGGATCTGGATTTCTTTATTAACAGACATGAGCACGACCTGTTACAGAAGTTTGTGCTTTCCAAAAAAACAGTTACTGAACGTGAAAAAAACCCAAGCAAAGAGGGAGGAGGTGGAGAGGGGGCCACCCATAGCCCTGACCTGAATCACACCTAGGGCCTCCAGCCTGGGACCTGCCCAGCAGGAGGGGGGCAGGAAAGGGCCGGGAAGCTGAGAGGCCCCAGCTAGGCCTGCTTCTTTTCCTTTGGGCCAGGTGGGGAAGGGTCAAGAGAAGGGTGGGGAGGGGTGTCCCCAGGGAGCCAGAGCCCACGAGCCATTTATTGCCATGTTTTTAAAATTCGTGCAAAATATCTGAAGCCCTGGACAGAGAATACAAAGTGATATTTTTTCCAAGAAACATAAAACTAGGAAAAGAGGTGGGGAACATTTTCCCACCAGAACTTCCCCCCACACCAGGCCCCAAGCAAGGTGAGGCCTCCACCCGGCCAGGTGAGTGAGCAGGGAGGACTAAGAGCTACAATCTGGACCGGGTGGGAAGGGGTGGAATCTGCAACAGCGTCTCAACTACCAACGGGAGGAAAACCAGTCAACTGTACAAGTCTCCTATCAACTTAAAAAAAAGAAAAGAAAAGCTGTAAAAGTAGGGGCCCTGTGGGTAGGGATGCGGCCAAGTTCCCAGCCAGGGCCAGAATCCAGAGTGGGTGCCAGGCGGAGCTGCTGCGAGTGCAGGCACTGTGGACCATCTGGCCAGAGACGGGGGGCAGGTGGGCGGCCTTGGCGAGGGCAGCTTAAGGGCAGGCACCACTGCTAGTCACCACCCTCGAAGCCCTCCTCCTCTTCCGGTACTGGGTCTGCATCCCAGCAGGTGATGTCGATTTCTATGATGCGGGAAAGGGAAGGGAGTTAGGATGTCTCAGCAGATCCATGCCTGTATCCATCCCAAACCCAGCGAGCTGTCCCAGCTGTGTATGGGGGAAGGGCTGCCTGGCCACACTTGAACGCAGCACCCTCACCCGAATTCCTCTCCATCATCCATCCCGGCACTACCTGGAGGCTTGTTGTAGAACACAGGAGGCGGAGCCTTTGCACATAGCTCTTCTGATTGGACAAACTCCTCCTCCTGTGACTGGCTGAAGTACCCCTCACTGGCCTGCAGGAGAAAAGCTCCAAGTCACTGGGCCCCACCCAGCAGGACTAGGGCTGACCTACCAGGGGCTGAGCTCGTTTCCCCAGCAACCAGTGAGTCCATCAGTGGTAGCCAGGGAAACACAGATGCCTACCCTGGGAATAAAAACAGAGCTGGCCCATGGAGGGGAAATGAAATAGATTCCCCCAACAATGTGGGCCACAGAGAAAGGGGGCAGGGTATTGTTGCAAGCCTGAGGAACCAAGGGTCAGCCCCCTGCTCCAGCCCTGACTACTTCCCCTCCCATCAGGTAGCCCCAGCCCCACCTGGGTCCCCTCCTTCTGGGTGGTCTCGCCATTGGTCAGCAGGTGGGGCTCTGGTTCCAGCTCTGGCTCCAGCTTCTGATCCAGCTCTTCCAGAGCTGAGGGCAGAGTTGGAGCCTGGGGGGCAGCCAGGGGCTCCCCTTCTACTTCCTCCCCTGGGTCACAGAAGGTGGCTGGCGGCTCAGGCAGCTCATCAAAACTGAGAAGATTGGCACTGCCCTCTCCTGCTGGCAGCAGTGGCTCTTGAGCCACCTCATCCAGCAGAGGCACCTCCGCCAGCACGACTTCGGCACCTGAAGGTGGTGTGGGGGCCTGAGGCTCAGCCTGGGGTGCAGAGGACCCTTCCCCATTGCCTGGCCAAAGGTCAATGAGGCTGGCAGCGGCAGGGGTGACGGTGTTAGCAACAGCAGTGTCAGCAGCGGCAGTGTCGGTTTCAATGGCATCAGCTGCTGGGCTGTCAGCTCTAGAGGCTGCAGCCATGGCAGGCTCTAGAGAGGCAGCCAGGTCTGCCTGCTCTGTAGATGCCGTGAACATCAAGTCCTCCTCCATGGGGCTGCCTTGGCCCTCACGAGGCTCCGAGGCCTGAGGGGACTCCTCCAGGGGGCCAGCCCTGGCCTGAGGGGCTGCTGCTCTGGCTTCCTTGCTGGTCTCTTCACTATCCGGGCTGAGGCTAGGCTCCTGGGTCTCTGTCGAAGCAAAGACAGAGGAGACATGTGATCAGCTCCCAGGAAAGGATGTGGGCCCTGGGCAGCCACCAGAGAGTACCCTGCTTACCCAATGAAGAGTTCAGAAAAGAAGGCCTCCACTAAGACTTCCATGAAGAGTGCCTTCTAACGCCCACTGGCCCCTGCTGCCCTTTTACCTGCAGTCTTTAAACTGCTCAGCAGCCCTGGGAGGAAGGCCCAGTCCCCACTCCAGGGAGACCCTGAGGTCCAGAGAAGGCAGGTCTGACCAGGGCTTGTCCCTGCCCCAGCCACTTGCAGGGCCATATAGGGGCCACTTGGAGTTCCCAGTCCAGGCGCTAGGGCCCCCTCACATACCTTGGGCTGCTGGGGGTGGTGGTGGCAGTGGTGGAGGCTGCGAGGACGTGACCTCATCCAGGGCCCGCTCAATCTGCTCAGCAACAGGGGTGGAGGCCGTGCTAGAGTCAGAGGGGCTGCGGGCAGGGAGAGGGGTAGGTATCATCCTCCGGTGGCTGTCCAGGTGGCTGCCTGTGGGACAGAAAACCCCAGGCTGATCAGTGAGGGCCAAGGAGCCAGATAGAAACAGGACTGTCCAACTTGGGGCCTGGCCAGCCCCTCCTCTCTGGAGTCTGGGTGGAGGCTGGGAGCTCCCCAGGCTGCCCAGGGGCTAGACCACAGCTCCAGACCCTGCAAGCCAGGGCCCCAGAGGGCCAGTGCCCCTTCAGGGCCAGGGGAAAGGAGCAGGCAGTACCTGCTCTGGGGATAAACACCAGAGATCAGTGATCAGGCTGGGGTAGGGCAGGGGGGCTGCTGGGAAGCGGGGCCCTCCTTACCCCCTCCCGCAGAGGCCTGGGACTGCTACCTACATGGGAGGGAGGAAGAGAGGTTTGGGGTGCGGTGACAGGTGATATAGGGAAAGGGAGTCCGTGGAGGGGAGGAAGAGGAAGAGGAGGAGGAGGGAAGGCCCACTGTCCGATGCCTTTATGAAAGGGCAGTACGGACGACCTGCCAAGAGAGACAGACAGAGAGAGAGACAGAGGACAAGAGAGGGTCAGTCTCCCCCACCCCCATCCTGAGGCCTCACCCACCCCCAGGCCGGCCCTGGAAGTCCAAGCTGCCTTCAGCCAGGGCGCACATTCAGCTAAGCTGGACCAGAGCCTCAGGCCATCAGACCACTGCCACCAGCACCAGCCACACAGAGCAAAGAGCCTGCCTGACACATCATGATGCGGCCAGCCTCCCAGGGTCTGGGCAGCCCAAGCCCAGGAACAGCCTGCCCCACCCCACTTGAGCCAAGCACACAGAAGGGGCAAGCAGGCCAGCAGACAGGGAGCAGAAAGGTGCTTCAAGGAGAGGTGGAAGCCATACAGGGAGAATCCAAACAGGGAACCCGAAGTACAGCTCCAGGCTGCTCAATCTCAGGACAGGACGAGGCCCCACTCCCCATGCACCTACAGTTCTTCAGATAAGACAAGTTCAGTCCCAGCAAGGCCACTCACTGCAGCCAGGGGGTTCCCTCAGCCCCAGATGGCCTCTAGCACCACCCATTGCTCAGACCAGGCTCTGCTCGAGCCCTTCTCGGCCCTGCCACCTGGAGGCGGTGGGTGGAAGCACATGTGATGCTTGGCCTTGGTTTCTCCAGGGGGTCCTTGGGCAAGGAAGGTCTCAAAGAGGCTCAAGACCAAAACCTGAGGAGTGGGGGCTGGGTAAGGGTGTGGGAGCTGGGACTACCTGGTCGGTGGTTGAAGGGTGAGGGCACATCGCAGCTGCCTGCGGAGGCCGAAGCCACTCTTTCCTGCTGCTTAAAGAACTCCCGTGGATTATCAGGTCGCTGGGCAATAATGGCTGCTGCCTCCTGGGGGCACACGGACAGTCAGGCCAGGCAGGGCCTGATTGAGGCAGTCGGGCCAAACTCAGATGCCTGGTCCCCCCCACAGTGCTCACCTCTACCTCTGATTCTGACTTCTTCATCTGGGTCTCTTCCTCCTCATCCCGCTGGTCACCCTGGAAACCAAAGGGATGGTGTTCTGAGCACCTCACCCTCACAGGAGCTCTGGGCTTTCTTATAGCCCGCTTCTTTCACTACCAGAAACCACTTTCACGACCCAGTCCCACAGCACCTTCTATCTGCAAGGCCCTCAGCTGCCTCATCTCCAGTCCAGACAGGCCACTGGGCACCCAGGGCCATCCAGGAACAACCCCACCTTTGCAGCTAACTTTTCTTGAACCTCTTAACCCATTACCTGGCCAGCCACACCCCCATCCGTGCAGCCTGAATCTTGGTATCATGACTGAGGCTTCACTAGTCCCCCTGCCTCCTTGCTCTTTCCCTCTATTTCTTTCTCTATAGACCCTGAAAGTATCTTTTCAAAACATTAATTGCCATCACTCAAAAATCATGAATCTGCCTGCAATGCAGGAGACCTCTGTTCAATCCCTAGGAAGATCCCCTGGAGAAGGAAATGGCAACCCACTCCAGTAGTCTTGCCTGGAGAATTTCATGAACAAAGGAACCTGGTGGGCTTCAGTCCGCGGGGAAGCAGTCAGTCAGACATGACTGAGTAACTATTACTCACTCACTCAAAAACCAAGTTTCTTACTGAAATCAGGCTCTTCAGTTTCTTTTGAAAATGCCAACAGCCCTGGCAACACAGGCCTGTGTGCCCCAAAGCAGCTTTCAACTACAGTTGCAGTGCAGCAGCCTCAGTTTGCCACAGTGCCCACCACTCCCTACTACCCTTCACTTGCTGTTTTGGGACTGCCGCCCCAGGTGTAAAGATAGGTGGGAGTCCTTGGTTGGCCCTCCCCTCTCCCTGCCTGATCCAGCCCATCGTCTCTCCCAACATTCCCCTCCTGCCCTGACTCCCACACACCCTGTGAAATGTAGCCATCAAGCCCTCAGCACAATGGAGTTGTAGGTCCTGTAACATGCGTACAACTTCCCAACTCTGTGCCTTGGCAGAGGAAATGAATCTCTCTCCCTATGTGCCTGACTCCCACCCTGGGTCCAGCTCTTCCTGCTTCCGGCCTCAGCTTCGGCACAGCCTCCGGAGGAAGGGGCCAATGGCCCATTCAGGTCATTTCCTTCCCTGGGCCCACATGAGGTGTTACAGCCATACACCGATCACACTGTGTCCTAATTTCCTGTTTCTGGATCATCTCCCCACCCTCTGTGGGTGACACAGGATGAGAACTTACGTATGTGGCTAAGTGGTCAGCCTGATGTTCAGTGGTACCTGTTTCCTCAGTTGACCTCACCACACCAAAAGCCTTAAGAGGGTTGCCACCCTAACCACCACTTCTTGTCTCCCATCTCCCAGAATGAAGTCTAAACTCCTCTTCTGACCTCACTCTCCTCCCAAATTTCCAAGGGACTCCAGTCAAGCTCTCTGCCTTCCTCGAAACATACATCCCAGCAGCCTCTGCTGCTATGCCGCCCCTGCCTAGTGCCACAGGACTAGGTTCCTCTGCCTCATTCAAAACAAGGACCAGAGGCAGCTTACCACAAAAACCTTAACTACCAACACTGAGAAGCACGGAAACAAATCAGAGCTGGGGCCAGGAGAGACATCAGCACAGTAACTGGAAAGGCCAGTGGTGCTGCTGTGCTTCAGCACCTTCAGATGAATAAGCTCCTAGTATCCCAGGCACAACAGGAACTCACAAGGAAGGCAACTCTCAGCAGAAGGGAGAAGGCAGAGTAGCTCCTTAGGTCGAAAGAAAGCATGTTACGGTTGTAAATTCCAAAATTTCTTGTGGGCGACCTGCCTCAGGGGACCAGAAGTTGCAGGGTCACCACAGTGACCTGTTAAAATACCTGCTGCCACTGTCACAGGAACCATACTTGAAGGGCCAGATGAGACTATAAAATAATGGTGTCACACTGTAAAGCTTTGCCTGAAACATTGGTAACTGGTGAAGATAAGCGATCAAGTCAAGGTTCACTCAACTATTGTTTCTACTTTTGTGTGCACGTGTATGTGAGATTTTCCGTAAGTTTTTTTTTTTCCCAAAAGACCTTGCTCTGAATGGATAAACAAAATCTGGTATACATATACTATGGAATACTAATAGCTTTCAAAAGGAAAGACATTCTGACACATAGATGAAGACTGAAGATGCTATGCTAAGTGAAATAAGCCAGTCATAAATGGTAAAATAATTGCGTGATTCCCCTCATACGAGGTACTTAGTCACATCACAGACACAGAACGCAGTTGCCAGGGGCTGAGAAAGGTGACAATGGGGAGTTAGTGCTTAATGGATACGAGGTTCGGTATGGGAAGATGAAGAAAATTCTGGAGACGAACAGAGGTGACAGCTGTACAAAATAAATACACCTAATGCCATGGAATGATACACTCAGAAATGGTAAAGATGGTAGCTTTTATGTTATGTACCTTTTGCTGCAGTTAATTCATCAGCTAATTGTAAAAGAGCCTTGCTCATCTTGCTCTCCACCATATTTCCAATACCAGCACGTGGCAGGTGGCAAGGGTTTGCTGAATGAATAACTTTGGAGCTTACTACCCACACATTCTTTCCACCCTCTAGGGGCTAATGAGTGGAATGATCTATGACAATCATCAATGCCAGCGCCTGAAGGACTGTCCTGCCACCTCCCTCCCAGCCTCCTGTGGGTGTGACCTTGAAGTCTGCTTGAGTCCGCATGGCCCAACAGCTACCCACCAGGCTCAGTCCAGACAACTACTGCCTACCTCCTGTCCCAAACTGTACCATGCTCAGCACTGAATGATCTCTGCTATTTCTCAAGTGTAAAATTCAATTCAAAGCGTGAAGATCTGTCTCCACTGTGGCTGTGAAAGGGTCAATCCATGATGATCCTAGGGCCATCCCAATGTTTGGAAGTTCAGCCAAGTACCCCTGGAATAAGTGCCTGCCCTAAAGGAGACACTACACATACTTGTATACAGATGTTCAGAGCACCAGCCCAGATTCTTTCAGTGGCTCTATAGCATTACTACAATGGGGACCAGGCCTCAAGTCCCATTAAGTACAGGAAGCATGGCTAATGTACCTCGAGCCCCTCAAGTCCTGCTGGAAGTGGGCAGGAGGAGCCTGGTCAATGAGGATTTGGGTCAACGTAGATTTTCTCTTTCAGCCTAAACTTCTCCAAAGAGGTCTCTTCCCACAGCCAGGGGATAGAACCCCACATGATCAGGGATCAGGCCTGACATGGCAGGACATCCCATGCTAATGCAAGGGTACCCTGAATGCCCAGCACTGTCCCCAAGACTCTGACTATCCCCCAAGGGGCCCAGTAATTCAGGGACCATCCCCACTTCCCTGACCAGGAAAGAGAAACCATGGGCTAAGAACTTACAAAGATAGATTGCTCCTTCAACCGCCTCTTGGCCTCCTCAGCCTCTAAAGTCTGTTGTTTCCTCCTGGAATGAAAGGTGCAGGCGAGCCCTTAGGACTAGCCAACGTGGGGCTATGGCCCAAGGTGGGGGGTGGAGCTGGGGTCACACCTGTGTTCCTCAATCTGCTGCTCTCGCTCCCGATATCGGCGCTCCCGCCTCCTCCTGCTCCTGCCGCTCCTGCTCCATCCGCTCTTGCTCAAATCTGAGTCTCTCATCCAGGGCCTTCTTCCGCTCCTCCTCCTTCCGCAGTTCTTCCTCCTTCTGCAGCCCCCCAGTGCCAAGGCAGTGCAGGCCCTGAGCTTGTGGCTCGGCCCACCCCACCCCCATCCCTGACCCAGGCTTCTGTGAATTCGGGGGCTTTCACTGTGGGGAGCACATGGGACAGGCCCTGCTGTTGAAGGGAGGGACTTTAGGAGAGGAGCCAGAGCAGCCCTGTGGGGTCAAGACGGGGAGGAGTCACCCAGCCGGCAGGCCAGGGTCGGGGTCTGCACCTTGGCCTGCTCCCAGAACTGCTCGCGGTTAATCCGCTTCATCTCTACAGCTGCATCAGTCTTCTGATAGGTGGTGCCCTGCAGAGTTCAAGGGGCCTGGTGTGAGTGCAGCCCACAAGCCAAGTGCTGGGGACCACCTCTCCGCACCCCCATGAAACACTGAGGACCGAGAGGGGACTGGCCAGTGGAGCACCAGGCAGGGCCAGCCCACCAGGAGCACACACTGACCACCGGCTCTGCATTCTCGTCCTCACGGAGCCGTAGTCGGTGCAGCACAGGGCTGGAGAGACGGGCCAGCCCATTGGAGAGCCGCTGCCCGATGGCGCCTGCATCAATGTCTTCCACGCTACTAGCATTCACGATCACATCGACGCCCTGCCACAGGAAGAAGGCAGGTTCAGGCAGCCAAACCCCGCGCCTGTCGCCAACCCCTGCCAAGCCCTGACCCCACACGCACCTGGAAGAACTCAGCCACCTTAGCCACGTGGCTGGCACAAGCACATTTGCGGGCATCAGGTACATCCTCACCAACCTGCAAAGTCGCAGCAAAGGGGGATAGGGAAAGGACAAGAATTAGGGGCAGGCTGAGGCCTGGAGCTCTCTTCCCGCAGCATCAGTGAGTGGAGTGGGGCTGAAGGTGAACCGTTCTGGGGCCCTCAGCTCCCCTCCCCAGCCCACCAGTGCATACCCAGTTGATGAGCACGTATTTTGGCAGAGCAGCCTGGGAGTCCTTGACACTGCAGAAGCCATACATCACCCTCTGGTTCTCAAAGTGGCCGGAGAGCTCCTGCAAGCCCCCATCTGGGGGAATCAGGAGGGTTGTCAGACCCAATCTCCTGAACTCCTCCCTGACAAAGGGCCTGGAATCCAAAGCAAGGACTCCTCTCGTGGGCTCTGCTGACACCCCCAGAGATCTACAAGTCCCAGAGTTCTGTGCTGGTGTGAAAGAGGCAGCAGGCAGGTGCGAGTTTTGCCTTTTAATCCCCCAGGACCTTGGAGAACTGAGGATGTGTTCTTCACACATCAAGTCTCACGCGGTGCTAGCACCCACTGAGGTAAATTAAAACCTTTTGGGCTCTGGAGAAAGTGAGGGTGATCTGGGCCATCCCTGTCAGGCCCCTTCCTGCCTAGCTGTGTGACTTTGGGCAAGTTACACTCCTTCTCTGAGGCTCGGGTCTTTTCATAATCGAACAGGAAACCAGTCTCCCTCCCTCCCCACCCTAGGGATCTTAGGGATGATTGGAGGAAGGACACTTGCCAGACAAATAATGGTCTGCTGGACGCAGGCAAGCAAGCCTCCAAGTGGCCTGGAGCCAGACGGGTGGGGAAGAAAACAACCCAACCGGAGGAGGGGGCGGGAGGAAGACAAAGGAACGGCTGGAATTCTTACCTCCTGATGCTGCAAGCTTGAGGTCATCTGAGCCATCCTCATAAGTGTACAGAGCCCTGGGGAGAGGGAGGGGTGGCTCGAAGAACTGTCAGGGCCCAGGCAGCCAATTTTGGGTGGAGATGGCTCTGGGAGGGTAGGAGGGACACAGAGAGGGCAGGACAGGAGGGGGATTCCAGCCTAGCACTTAAGCCTTATCACCATGACAACAGAGCTAAGCACCATTTCAGGCTGGAACTCAGTGGGGGACAGTTTGGGATTTGATGGAGGGAGGCTTGGATCAGGTGGAAAGCAGGCAGTGGGGAAGGAATTGCTGGCCAGTGGCTCGCTTCCAGTAAGTCAGTGTGCTGTGTCCTCGGAGCCCTGGCCCTAGCAGCCTGCAACCCAGCCAGTGGTGTGAGATGGAGATTCCAAGGCGACGGGTTCCTTGGTTACCGTTCCCTGGCTACAGCTCCTCATCCCCCATTGGTGGTTGCCAGGAACCTACCTGGCGCGTGCCTCGGTACCCACTGCCCCTCCCCCACAGCAGGGGGGCAGGGAGAGAGAACCTGGTGCTGTTCAGCTCTGGGCATCCCCCTCGTAACCACGGCAACCCAGCAATTGGCACGCGACTGGCCCACCCAGCTGCATTCTCCTGAACACAAAGGACCCCGGGGACACACCCTCATCCTCAACCTCAGACTCTCTGAAATGGGATGAGGTCACCATGGCCACTCTTGCCTGGACTCTGGCCTTTGGGCGGCGGCGCTTTTGGCCTTCCAGCCGTAGGCTACCTCTGCCCTAGCTGAGGTTCTGGTCTCCGGGGACTGCTGGCCTTTCCTTCCCTCTCAGCTCCGGCAGAGAGCTGACCCAGCGGCCTTCCTCCTCCCTAGCTTTTTCTCCACAGGTAGGAGCGGCTCAACATCCATTTTACACAAGAGAAGAGAGAAATGTCTCTTTCCCGGGACCCACTTGGAGGAAGACCGGCTTGGGGCTGGGAAGAAAGGCCAGAGGGGCAAGGAGGCTCAGCCCCTCCTTCAAGCTCCCTTCCCTGACTGCCAAGGCAGGGTGCTGGGAGGAGACCAGCGAGATGTAGAAAAGAAAGCGAGCTAGGAGAGGAAGCAGAAACAGAAGACAAGGGAAGGGAGGGACGCGAAGGGATGGAGAGAAAATGAAGGCTCGGGGGAGGAGAAAGGGATGGGAAGGAAAGAGGGAGGAGAGAAGAGGGCGGGAGGGAAGGAGGTGGGAAGAGGGCGGGAGGGAAGGAGGTGGGAGGAGGGCGGAAGGAGTGCCTGGTCCAGGCCCAGCCCTATGAGGTCAGCACAAGTCACTGCCAAATGGGCCCCAGCCCCTCCCTGCTTCTCAGGATCCCTTCCCTCCTAAAAGGGACACAGGTGGGCTGTGGGGCCTGAAACTCCCCATCCAACTGTTGCCTGGGCCCCAACCCTGGCAGCTGCCTTCTCCACACAGCTGTCCCACCACCTGTCTGGCTGCCCTAAGCTGCCACTGCGAACAAAAGGCCCTCAGAGAAGAAGGATCTGCCCCTTTGCATCCCGCAGCTGGGAAACTGAGGCAGGACTCCACGACTCTGGTTCCCAGATACTGCACTAGCCATCAAGTCACACTTCCCGGGTGGGACTTGTCAGACTCTCCCAGGCGCTCTGTGGCTCTTCCCAAGAACACGTGTCCTGCCCCTTCCGTTCTTTACTCCTTCTCTACCCACCTTCAGTCACCTTTCTGTGCTGCAGCCCCTGCCCTTACCTGGTGAAAACCGTAGCCAAGTTCAAAGATTTCAGCAGGCCTTCATCCCTGAGCTCCACCCCACCTGCCTTTCCAGCCAGACTTGGATCACACTGGATGGGTCCCTGATGTCCAGCACAGTTCTGGGCATTTCCCACCCTAGGGCCTTTGCATATGAGTCTCCCTTCACAGGAAGGCCAAATCTGCTTCTCCATCTCACGCCCACCCCTGACTGAAATCCCTCAGGGACCCAATGCCAGCTCCCCGGGAAGCCTTGCCCTGCACTGCACCTCCCTCCCCAGGGTGCTTACCATACCCCAGCAAGGATGGGAAGAGGTACCTGAAACTGCCTGGGATCTCACGAGACCTGTGCTTTGGGTGGGTTGGAGCTGGTGAAACCGAAAGGGGGTGGGAGGGAGGGGGCAGGAATCTACACCTCCAACCCCTGGAGATAGACACCGTTCCACACCGTAAGCTTCGTGAAGGTGGGACATTTAACTCAGACTTTCAAGACAACACAGAGCAGCTCTAGTTGGTATTTCCCATCTAAAAACCATCTCAGCCAGAGAAAGTGGACTGGGGTGAGTGGGAGACGGAATGTAGCAGATCCAGGAAGATTCTGGGTTGAGCTGAGGATGGGGGCTGCAGGGTAGGTGGATTCCTCAGGACAATTACACTCTCAGGATATCAGAACTGGAAGGGCCTTGAGCATCCCAGGTACGGTAGAGCCCAACTCCCTCTCCTGCTTGTCAACAGGAGCAGGGACTCGTGTGGTCATACAGTGAGTCAGGTCACATCCAGGGTAACACCAGTTCTCACTACACAATCTGACTTCCATGGTCCCCTGCTCCCAGTCTCAGGCAGCAGTCTATTCCACAGTAAGCCACCTGGGTGTGACTTTCCCGACCCTTACTCCCTACTCAGAGGAGGGCAGTGCCAAGCCCCCTTTGCCCAGACAGTGATTTTATCCAAGACATCCTCTTCCAGCCCTCAGTGCAGGGTCTGCTCCTGAGTCTGGAGACCCCAACTGTACCCTGGCTCTGTGCTGGGTGCTAGGGGCCGTTATGTCCCTGAAGACTCTCACATTCTTTCTACCAAATGTTTATCTGGGCCCTTGGGAGTGAGCAAATGTGTGTATGTGCGAGGGTGCGTGTGTACATCTGTGAGTGTCCCACACAGAGCCCAGATCGGGGCGGGGGTGGGGGGTGACGCACGCCTGTGATGAATAATAACTCGCTTGAGCCACATGGATGCTGCTGGGTGGTGGGAGCCCAGGCCTCCGCTGAGCAGGATGCGGGCCAGCAGTGGTTGTGGGAGCTCCACTTTTTGGAAGGTAGGGGGAAATGGGGTGGTGATAGGCAGCACCCCCAGACTGAAGAGCATTCTGAGGTGGGTTGTGCCTCTCTCCAGGCATGGCCCATATCCCATGGCCAACTCCACCAGGCCAAGCCAGCCACTTGCCCTCAACTCCTCCCATGATCTCAGCCCCATGGGACAGGGCTGGGACAGAGGGTGGGCTGCCTGCCTGCTTGGCCCGTCTTGGCCTCTCCTGTGACTGACCCGAAGGACGAGAGCTTGCTCATCTCCCTCGTCCATGCCTCCAGGCCTGGCTGCCCGCCAGTGCTGCAGTACTGTGGCATGGATGCCTGGCCATCTTGTCCCCTCCTCCAGCCCCCAGGTCAGTGTCTTCCCAGGCCAAGTGTGGTCCCTCACATCTTCCTTCACTTTGTGTTTCCTGCTTGCCAAGGGGAGAAAAGGCCTAGGGAAGAGAATGGGCACTTGCCCCAGGAGAAGAGTATTCCGGGCAGATGATGGTTCCTGAATGGGGTAGCGTGGATCCTCTTGGCTTTTCCGCCACTCTGGGGACTCCAGCCCCAGAGCAGGTGGCCCGTCCCCACCCACCACCTAGGGGAGACAACAGCTGGGGAGGGGAGAGAGGGCAGCCCAGCTCCTCCCCATCCCCGCGGTAGCTGAGAGCCCCTTGCCACTGGGCCACTGGGCCACCAGGCCAGGGGCTCCGTGGATCTCCTCACCCCCTCATTCTTCTCAGAAAACTAACTCCACTCTCTCCACAATGGTCCGCCTGGGGGCTCCCTTCCAGGGACCCCACTTGGCACTCTAGGCAGGCAGTTCAGTTCCTTTGGCACTTCCCAGCCTGGGTGCCTAGTCCCTGCAACCCTCTTCGCCTCGGGGAGAAGACTTAGCCCTGCCTCCCTCGACCCCCAAGGGGAACAGGCGGCCCTTAGCGGCGGTGGCCTTGTGGCAGTGAACGTCTTTCCGTCACACCCCAACTCGGAGAGGCCCCCGGTGGGCGGGGCGCCCCGGCCCCCAGCCCGCTCCGCTCCGCTCCTCCCCCGCCCTAGCTTTTCCTTTGTGCGGTGGCCGGCTGGGCTGGGCCGGGTAGACAGCTCTGGCTCTGCCGGTTCGGTCCCCGCCCGCTCGAAGGTGTCGAAGGTGCCCTTGGCCTCCCGGTGCACACCTGTCCCACCCCGGGGCCCAAGGCGAAGAGGAAGGGGTGGAGAAGCAGTTCTGCAAGGCCAGGAAGCCCCAGGCCACACATCTGGACCCTGCGTCTCTCCAGCCTGCGTCCAGCCACCAGCGTTCCCACCGCGCGGCTGGAGCCGCCTCCGGGTGCTCGGGGGACCGCGGGTGCCCCGCCTGGCCCGGCCCGGCCCCCTCCCCCGGCGCGCACAAAGGCAGCTCCTCCCTGGCCCTCCCGGGCCGCTGCAGCATTTCGGGGTCTCCTCCTCCCTCCTGGCTACCGGGCGGCGAGGCCGGGTGGAAACAAAGGCGCGGCGGCGGCGGCGCGGGGACAAAGGGGCTGAGGGGCGGGGGCGGGGGGGCTCACCAGTCGGCCGCGCTCTCCTCCCGAATCACCTCTTCGTACGCCGCCAGCAGCTCCAGGCGGTGGCCACTGAAGCTCACGCCGGCCATGCTGCGGGCCGGACCGAGGCCGAACGGACAGACGCACGGACGGACGGACGGAGAAAGAGGGAGGGAAAGACGGAGTCGCCGCGCCGCCGCCTCACAGCCTCTGCAGCGTTGCGAGCCGAGCGAGCCAGCGGCCGGGGGAGGGAGCCGGCCGGCGGGGGGCGGGGGCGCTGGCTCCGCCCGGCTAGCTCCCTCCGCGCGCTCGGTCCTAGCGCCGCCCCCGGCCCGGCCCTGGGGGAGGCCCGCCCCCCTTCCCGGCCTGCCCCGGGGCGCCCTCAGGCCCCTCGCCCCCAGCCCGTGCGCGCCGCGCCCAGGCGGCTCTACCATTTGGCACCCAGGGGCGGTTCTTCCCGCGTCCCAGTTCTCGCCTGTTGGGTCCCCAAACACAAACCTTAGGGCCTCCGTTCCCGCCCCCCGCCTTGATCCCCCTCTCTCCATCCCCACCTCACCAAGCCCTATCCAGGCCCAACTTCAGCCCTCTTTTTCCAACTACCTGTCCCAATCGCAAATCCATTCCAGTCCGGCCCAGCCCCACTCTGTCTGTCCTTCATTGATCTCCCTCCACCCTAGCCTCACCCCCATCCCTGGTCCATCCCAACCTATATCCCCAACCTCTGGCCCACCTGTAGCCCATCCTCATTTCTTTCCCCTCCCAGCCCCAGCCCCACTCCCAACCGTGTGCTTGGCGCAAACCCCTACCCATTCGTCAGACCCCATCCCTACCTGCACCTTCCTTATTCCAGCCTAAACTGTTCTTATTCTGATCTTTGTTCCAACCACACCCCTCCACCCCTGCCTTCTAGACCATTCTCGGCTTCCTACTCCGACATTCCCAACCTGTAATTCATCTCCGCCCCACTCTATACTGAACACCCCTCCCCCACCAGCTGCCCCCTGAGCCCTCTTAAGTGAGGCCGGCCTAGGAAATCCTTTGCCTTCTCTCCCAAGCCTCAGGTCTCTCAGAGGAATCCCAAGTAGAGTTCCGGAAGCAGCATCTAACCCCTGACTCCCAGGGCAGGGCTTCTCCAAGGACTTTCTCTAGAGCCAGTCCCCTGGCACCTTTAATTTCCAAAGCTCTGAGCACAGAAAACACGGGGGCCTCAGAGGAGTCTCTTGCAGGGAAGTGGGCACCGCTGCCAGGGCCTCCTGGAGCAGCTCTGCTCCTGTCTAAACAGGGCTCCTGAAACCTTCTGCAGCTCTCAGAAGCCTTGATCACCACCTGCAAAGCCTCCCACCCCTGTCTTCCCAGAGGAGGCGGCAGAACCTAAGCAAACTTTTTCTGGTCCAATCTGGGAGGTGGTGGGGCTGAGCCTCCGAATTCTGAGCTGTGTAACCAACCAGCTGGACCAAGAAGAGGAAAGAAGTATGTACATTGATCTCTAGTAGTTGATCCCAGCACTTTAGAGTACAAAGAACCCCTTAAAACTCAAAAGATTCCACAGGCCCCCGCCTGGAGAATTCTCAGCACTATGCCCCTGGACCCCTGGTCCTGTCAGTTTCTCCAGGGCCCCTACCTGGAGCAAGTCCCAAGCAGAATCCGTGAGATTCTAGGGAGAGAGGAAGACCCCACAGCCGGGCTGAGGGGTGCCTGGGAAGGATAGGTCGAGGGGCCTCAGGCCTCAGTCCCTTCCTGCTTCCTTTGACTTTTTCCAGCTTTCATTTCCCCATCCCAAAGCCCCCTCCCCAGCCTCCTGCTCAGTTTCACATCCAAAACACAGAAGCCCTACCTGCACCTGCGGGCTGTCTTTCTCAAATTCCTGCCTCCCCCAGCCACCTACAAATTCTAGCCACACCCACTCTTACCTCTTTGCCATCTATATTTTTAAATAAACTTTTAATTTTAGAACAGCTTGAAATTCACAGAAAAATTACAAAGATAGTACAGAGAGTCCCCATATGCCCCATGCCCAGTTTTCTCTCTTTTCAGAGGAGCAAGGAGGTTCCCTGCTCATATTCCCTGGAGCCCACCCTTCACCCCTTCACATCATCATCATCCTATACTTTATCTGTACTCTTCCTCCTCCCCTCATGGTCTCTGGCACTGCTCTGGCTGAGATCACCAGGGACCCCAAAATTGCCAGATTCAGTGGCCCCGTTGTAGTCCTCAGTTTCCTCAACCAGTGGGAACAGGGTGACTAATGATCACTCCCTCCTCTGCAAAGCCCTGAAACCCACATGCTCAGCCTTGGTGGGTGGGTGCTGGGTGCCTCCTTGGAGGCTCTCCCACCAGGCTTTTATGTCTACCACTCTCAGCACTGATCACCCTTCAAGTCTCTCCCTCCCCAAGATCCTGACCTTGTCCCCTCTCCCACCTGCTCCCCTGCCCCCTTCAGCATTGGGAGGCGTGTCCAATGGCTTCTCAGTCCCCAGAGTGGAAAAGCTAAGAAAGAAGGAGGATTCACATCCCAAAGCTGGTCATTTGCTGTGTGACCTTGAGTAAAATGCTTTCCCTAAGTTTCCTCTTTGATAATGTGTTGTGCGGATAAAATGTGACAGAGTGAAGGCTTAGAAAGCAAAAACCCCTTCCCCTTTCCTCCTTGCAGCCCCACCCTTCCACGCCCATCTTCCTGCTCTGTGCTCCCCACAACTCTCAGATAAGGCTTCAAGGCTGACATGTAGGTTTCAGGACTTTTTCAGCACCTGGAGCCTTCTCTGCCCTCACCCTGCCTCTGCAGGTTCCTACCAAGCATACCTTCAGAAGTTTCGCCCTAATCATTACAATGCTCCCATCACTTTTCAGATCTTGCCTCTGGCATGGGCCCAGCCACTTTCACCACTTAGCTCTGCTCCTGAGTTGCACAGACCTTGCTACAGTGTGACTAGACTCTTCTGCTTGACCTTGTCTTGCTGTAAAATGGGGATGATAATGATTATATCCACATCATAGGGTTTGTTGAGGATTTAAGAAAAAAGTATCTAGAAAGCATTTAAAATGGCAGCTGCACATAGTAAATGCTATTGACATGTTGGCTATCATTACTATTTCACAAATGGGAGAACCGAGGCTCAAAGAGGGGCAGTGACTCGCCCTGTAAGGCAGAGTGGCAAAGTCTGTATAGAAACCTGTCTATCCTGCATCCCTTCAGCATAGCATACACTCTCCCTGCTTCTGCTTCTAGCACCCGTATTTCTACATCCAGGAGCTAGTCTGGCCTGGAAATTGGTCAGAAGTAGCTCCTGAGGCTATAGCTGTGGGGTCAAGGGAAGGAGTCTGAGGGGCAGGGATCCTGAGTGTGGAGAGCGAGATGTCTGCCCAGCGCAGTGGACATCCATGATCAACCATCCCTGCTCATCTTCCAGTTGATTTTCCAATGCAGGCTCCAGAGAACAGCATGTGATTCAGGCCAGTGGGTCAGAACCAGTGGCTGCTTCAGAAGTGGACACATGATCCCATTAAGTCCAACGGGTATCAGCCCTGGGACTTTTTGCTGGAACCATCAAGAATCTCTGGTGGGCTGCTGAGCTGGCAGGATGTGGGACTAGAGCTGGCTGAGGGCCATTTTTGCTGATAATGGGATGAGTTGCCTGAGACTAAAGCCAGAACTGAGAAAAGGAGGGCAGGGACTCAGACTCCTGAAAACATCCTGACATCCATGGGTACTGGATCCTGCTGTGTCTGAAGCCATTGACCTTTTCAGTTAAATGAGACAAATTATCCCTGTTTTTTGCTTAAACAAGTTTGAATTGCAGCTGAGAGTCCTTCCTAGTTGACCCAGTCTCCAAATAATAGTCATTTTTGTCAGTAGCAAGAAACAAGGGTGAAAACAAAGTTGACCTTCTAGCGCCCCCAGGTCCTGGGACCTTCCTTGGCTATTCAGGGCTGGTCCCAGCCTCCTGAGTTCTCCTCAGGTTCCCAGAAAGCTGCCTCTTGCCCCGGAACCCCCACCTTGCCCCACTTTAGGTCCCAGCTGGGGAGGAACTCTTTGTCCAGTCTCAGGTTTGGCTTTGGATTCAGGTCAACTCAGGTTCGAATCCGAGCCTCCGTGGCTGCTCCATGTGTGTGCTGTGGGGCTAGGCCCTCAGTCCCTAGCCTCAGCTCCCTTCCTGTAGCAGGACCTTGTGTGCCTTATGAGTGTTCCAAGGCCCACGTGGGGCCCAGCACAGAGAAGCAGCACCAGAATTGAGAATTGTCAGTCCTTGCCTGTGTACCTTGTTCTCCACCGCCTGTCTCCCTGCTGATTTCAAATGAGTGCAAGCCGCTCAGAACTAGAAAAAACCCCTCCCTGGCCTGCTGTCTCTCCAGTTGCCCACTCAGCCCCCGTCAAGGGCTCTGCCCCCTCGGCTGGGGGGACTGCACACTCCCAGGGCGCTAATGGCCCCCCGTGCCTGGTACAAAGACATTTCCCAATACCCTTGGCCTCCACCTGTATAGCCTTGCACCTGAAACTTGAGAACACAGTGATCCCTGCAGCTCTGTGCTGGAGAGGGGTGGGGAGCTGGGAGGTGCAGTGGGAAGCAACTCCGCCTTTAATCTGGGAAGCACGGACTAGACCTGGGCTGCTGGGTAGCTCTGGAGAGGTCACTTTACCTTTCTGAGCCTCAGGTCCCTCCTCTGAAACATGCCTTGAATGACATCTCTTTTAAGCATGTTTTAATGATTAAATGACATCTAAGCGATTTCTCTGTGGTTCCAGCAGAGAGGTAGCTGTTCAGAGCAAGTGCCCCATGCTTGTTTTGACTTCCATCTAAAAAGCTCCGCTTTCCTGAGATTTCAGTCCCCAGCTCTCTGCTCTTCCCTTTACTCTTCCCTTACATCTGCCCTCCAGATTCTTCAACCACCTCCCCTTGGCAGGAGCCTTCAAGCTGCCTCCTCCACCCCTACTAGCAGCTCAGCTGACCACAGCTGCTAGAGGTTCTCAGGGTCCACCACAGTCAAGCCTTTTAAGACAGCTGTCGACACACTCATCGACTCACTCTCTACACCCTCCCCTTCTTCCTCCAAACCTGGCACTGGCCCCAGCTCTCAGCAAAACTGATCCGGCAAACGTCACCTTGTTGCAAAATGCCATGGGGACTCCTCAGCCTTATCTGCCTAGCTGACACTTCTGTAAATACTCCTGCCCACCCGGGCTTCCCTGCCGCAAACTGCCTCCCTCCAGAGACTGTGGTCCTCCACTTCTGGTGGCTCCTTCTGCTTTCTCTGCCCTACCCTGTGATGTTGCTGCTGCTTCCCCATCTCTCATGTCTTCTCTAGGCTGGCGCCCTGGCCATCGCCACACTAGATTTGGTCCACGGTATATATATATTTTTAATAAGATTTTTAAAAATCTTAGTTGCAAACACTGAAAAACCAAATTTCACATAAAAGTGTCAATCTCTGGATGTTGTTGGTAAACTGGCAGGTCTGGTCACAATTCAGCATTCCCACACAGCTGCCCCCAGAAGGCTCCCCACAGGCCAGCACTTAACCATCCGCCCCTGTGCTCTTGCTGGCTTGTATCCATGGAAACCAAGGATAGACTGGGAGGTCTTCATGGTTCAAGAGAAGAGGGAGAGAGTACATTTCCTTGTGGAAGTGAGAGATACTCTTCACTGAATATGCCAGGAATGTCTATGTTGAAAGAAAACCACATCCTACCCGCTTTACTCCTCATGTGACCTGCCAGGGCCCCTCTCTGAGCATCTGTGATAATGGCTGAATATCTGCGATAACTGCCCTGAACTCACTCCCAAATTTAATCCAAGGTGTATCTAGACTTGAATCTTCAGCTGCTTCCTGGATTTGTCTCCTAAATGTCTTGTAGGTACCTCATTCAGTCATTCAACAAACATGCATTGGGTACCCACTGTGTTTTAGGCACTGTTTGAGAGTCTAGTAAGATATCATGAAAGTGATATGCAAAGTCCTGCACTCCTGCTCCAGGGGTCCTTGAGAAGACAAAACACAGAGGCCCTGCTCTTCTCTTAAAGGGAACAGGCCCGAGTATCTGTTGAGAACACCAACTTCAGATGTGCTATAAAGTTCCTCATGCTAGCGAGCCCTGGAGGACAGGTGGCTATGGGGGTACCATGCTCTCCTGGTCTAGTTTGGGGCCTCTCCTCAGTCCCTCTCCAGTTCAAGCCTGGAATGGAAGGAATGACAGTCCCCTTGGGGTAGTGGAGGGCACCAATGGGATACAAGAGGCCCTGGGGAAAGATGGGGCCACTGCCAGACCCTCCAGGTTTGGAGGCAGCAGGCAGAGGCGAGCTCTGCAGGGGCATCCCTGGAGCGTGGCACTCAGCGCCAGCCAGTCTCAGGATGGTGCGCCCAGATTCAGGCCTGGCTGCTGGCCTGGCTCGTGGCTCGGGGGCAGTGCAGCTCTGGTCAGGTCTCCTAAGCTTTCGTTTATGAGACTAAGTGCAGACACCCCACAGGGTTGCTGCGTGAGACAATGGGAGGAATGACTGGTATACTCTGGGTGCCTTCCTTCCTCTTCTCACTTTTCATCCCCCATGTCTCTACTCCAGGCCTGGGACCAGTCGCTGCCATGTGGCTTGTTGTTCCTTCCTTCCCCTGAGCCCTGCCCCTCCTCCCAGCCTCCCTCCTTCCGCTTACCCTGCTCATGGCTCCCCGAGGCTCTTTCTACAACACAGATCTGAACATTCTGTGCCTGGCTCTCCCCACCGTGCCCTCAGGAAGCAGTCCCAGCTCCTCAGCCTGGCATTTCCAGGACCGGGGGCTGCCTTCTCCAGCCCCCTTTCTTTGCCTGCAGCATACAATGGCAGCAGCCCCTCTGGACCCCCACTTGGGTGTACCATTTTCCATGTTACACCCCTGAGGATGCCCCCTCCAACTCCTCTTCTCTGACTGCCAAGCCAAGCCAGACCAGGCACCTCCAACTTCTGTGGGTCCTGGGCCCAGCATGTGAGATTCCCCTTTGCCTCCTCCCTGTCCCCATCACAGGTCCACCAGGACTGTCAGCCCTGGAGAATTTAATCTCCACCCGGCTATAGGCCTCAGATCCCACCTTTCTTGATGCACAGGGGAAGCACACACCAGACACAGCTGGAGACAGATTTATTGTAGCACTGGATGTGAGCAGGGGCCGGTGTGGCCAGCACCAGTGTGTGAAGGTGGTGGAGGGAGTAGGGGAGGTAAAGGGGAGGGGCCTGGGGGACCCCAGGCTCAGGCCAGGAGTCGAGGTCAGGGCAACCTGGAGCAATGGTTCCAGAATCAGCAAACCCCTTGAGCTGGGTAGGCTGGGGTGGGCAGCAGTGGGTGGGAGGGGCTCACACGTGGGAGAAGGCATGGCTCTTGCAAAGGGGCTTGTCCTTCTTGGAGTAGAAAGTCTTTCCTTCCAGGTTGATCTGACATACCTGGGAACGGCCAAGGTACAGTTACGAGGGGTGGGGGGTAGCAGGAGAGGGCCATTCCCAACCTCTTAGGAATCCCAGAGGCAGGGGGTGGAAGGGAGGCGGGTGAAGAACACAGGGCTCTGGGGATAGGGCCTGGGTCCAAAGAGGGGTACTCACTGCGCACACAAAGCATGTATCATGCCAGCTGAAGCCCAGCGCCTCCAGGAAGCGGTCCCCAGCATCGATCTTGAAGTCACAGCCTCGGCATTTTGTGCCAAACATCTTCTCATAGTCTGGAGACGCAGAGAGAAGCCAAGTGGCAGGGGGCCTTGGGCTCCCCCTGCCCACAGCCCGCCCTCTCTGCTGGCCCAGCCATACCTGGCTCACAGTAGGGGCCCCCTCCTCCATGTAGAAGGCCCTGTTCCGAATGGGCGTCTTGCAGGCCGTGCAGGTGAAGCAATGCACGTGCCAGGTCGTCTTCAGGGCGTGCATGACCTCCTGAGGGGGCAACAGCCGCTTGGCAGCTTGGCACCCTCCTCTCCAGAGCCCGGGACAGAGGCAGGCTGGCTAGGGTCCCCTTCCTTTCCAGATAAATGTTTGATCTGCACACCCACTGCTCCCACTTTCTCTCTCCAACCCCAAGGCATCCCTGGGGACATCCACTGTGCTGTGCTGTGCTTAGTCAGTCGTGTCTGACTCTTTGTGACCCCACGGACTGTAGCCTGCCAGGCTCCTCTGTCCATGGGATTCTCCAGGCAAAAACACTGGAGAGGGTTGCCATGCCCTCCTCCAGGGTATCTTCCAGACCCAGGGATCAAACCTAGGTCTCCCTCACTGCAGGCAGATTCTTAACCATCTGAGCCACCAGGGAAGCCCATCAGTACCGGAGTGAGCAGCCTATCTCTTCTCCAGGTGATCTTCCCAACCCAGGAATCGAACTGGGATCTCCTGCATTGCAGGAGGAGTCTTTGCCAGCTGAGCTACCAGGGAAGCCTGGGGGCTGTTCACTATGCTACATCTGAAGTTCTGCTCCCAATCTCCACACACTCCGCCTTGCACATTCCCACAGCGTCTGTCTCAGTGGATGGTGACTCCATCTGCACGGGCCAAATTCCTTGCTATGTCCCTTATTTCGGGTCCACTCTGAAATCCAGCCAGGCTTTCCTTCAAGATACATCCAGATACTGGCCACTTTTCACAGCCTCCCTGATGTGGAATGTGAGCCTTGGGCACCTCTGACCTGGATGAGTGCATAAACTGGTTTCTGTGCTCCTTCCTCTGCCCCTGACAGCCTGATACCAACCTGTGTTCGGCCAGCTTCTCCTCTGCTTGAATCCCTGCCTAGTCCACATTGCTCTGAGCAAAGGGCAAAGCCTGGGGAAAGGCCCAGAGGCCAAAAAGACTGGCTTCCGTCCCTCTGCTCCCCCTCATGGCCTCTTGTCCATGGCTGATGCACCGGGCACACCATCTTAGGGCTTTCCACCAGCTGCCCCCTCTACCTGGACTGCTTGCCCCAGATATCTGCTAGGCTCAGCCCTCACCCTCTTCAAGACTTTGCCCAAAGGTCACCTTCTCCCTTAAGGCCCACGCTGACACGGTCAGCTCATACGCCAACCCCCTTCCCAAAGCCATGCTTCCAATAGCGTGAACCCTGCACTTTCTTCCCGTACTAACATGTGTGTGTGTGTGTTAGCCACTCAGTTGTGTCTGACTTTCATGGACTGTAGCCCGCCAGGCTCCTCTGTCCATGGAATTCTCCAGGCAAGGATATTGGAGTGGGTTGACATTCCCTTCTCCAGGGGATCTCCCTGACCCATGCGAACCTGGGTCTCTGCATTGCAGGCAGATTCTTTACCATCTGAACCATTTTAGGGAGCCCCCATACTAGCATACCACCAGGTAATTTACCTCTTCTCTCTCTTGCTTTTTGTCTGCTCTCCACCGCCTTCTTCCCAATCTAGTATGAGGTCTCGGGGGGTTGAACTATTAACGTTTCTGTTAGCTGGTATATCCCAACAGTGCCTGGCCCATGGGTAGGCATCATGAGTGCTTGTGAGCTAAGTTAACCTGCTCTACTGGAGGCGTGACAGAGCAGAGGCCACAGGTGGGCTGAGCTCTCCCTGGGGCCAACCAGGTAAGCAGCACTCATGCCTGGAGCAGGCAGAAGGCAGTGTGGAGCCCCAGGGGATGTCAGATTGTGGGTTCAGCCAGATCTTAGCTAGGTGGCTTGCCCAACAGCTTCATCTCCTCATGACACTTGGTTCCTTCACTGTTGAACTGGGAACCTGATTCCAGCTTTGCCGGGTTGCCGTAAGAATGGTCCCATATCTGAGGCCAGGGTTACCAGACCCGGTGCCTGCCAAAGCCAGGTGGCATACACAGTGGGGCAAGGTGGGGACTGTGTCATGGGAAAGCACGTCTTCCGTGTGCAGGGAGGGTGCTGACCACTTCATTCAGGAATGCCTACAAGGCTCAGGTTGAAATCCAGGTGTTAAAGTCAAATCCAATTTTTCAATATTGGCTATTACTTTAAAAATGAAACGGAGACTTCTCTCGTGGTCTGGTTAGGAGCCTGCCTGCCAATGCAGAGGACACGAGTTCGAGCCCTGGTCCAGGAAGATCCTATAGGCCGAGGGACAGCCAAGGCTGTGCGCCACAACTACTGAGCCCTCAAGCTGCAGCCACTGCAGCCCGCGTGCCCTAGAGCCCATGTGCCACCACAGGAGAGCCGCAACCAGAAGCCTGCGCACCACAGCTAGAGAGCGGCCCCCACTCCCTGCAACTAGAGAAAGCCCGTGCGCAGCAGCGAAGACCCAGAGTGGCCACAAATAAATAAAAAACACGTCTTGAAAAAGACTTCCCTGGTGGCCCAGAGGTTAAGAATCCACCTGCCAATGCAGGAGACACAGGTTCGGTCCCTGGTAAGGTAAAATTCCACACACTGCAGAGGTAGCCAGACCCATATGCCACCAGCTACTGACACTGTGCCCCAGGGCCCATGCTCTACAGCAAGAAAGCCAACATCGTGAGAGGCCCATGCACCTCAACGAAGAGTCGCCCCTGCTTATAGCAACTAGAGAAGGCTCTCGTGCAGCAATGAAGACCCAGCAGAGCCAAAAAAATAAACACATTTTAAATAGAAACTATGAAAAAATAATAATAAGGAAAGAAACAGTGAGGCCAAAGCAAGACATAAGTATGGGGAGCACCTAGCTCTCAGCTGGCTTGTCTGTGCCCACTATAGAAATTGTCAAGGGAATTCCCTGGTGGCCCAGTTGTTAGGATTCACCACTCACTGCTGAAGGTGCAGGTTCAATCCGTGGCTGAGGAACTAAAATCCCACAAGGCATGTGGCACAGTCACCCCTGCCAAAATCTGTCATTTCTCACATATACTTCAAGCCTGGCCAGGAAGTTACCGCCACTCTCATTTTAGCAAGGTCCAGACCCACTCCAGTGTTCTTGCCTGGAGAATCTCAGGGACAGGAGAGCCTGGTTGGCTGCCGTCTATGGGGTCACACAGAGTCGGACACAACTGAAGTGACTTAGCAGCAGTAGCAGTAGAGAAAGTGATCTGTCCCAGATCAGGGCTGGGGGAAGGAACTTGGCTGTGGGCCAACAGGACAGGGTCTCGGCAGGAGCATGGGGAGCCCAGAGATGGACCCAGTGGGCATGTGGACAGGGAGACAGGTCTCTGAGCTAGTTCTCCGTATCCACCTTATGCCCAAAGCTTCCTACATCTGTCTGCCCTTGCCATCCCATGACCCTAACCCAGGGCTAGCAGTTCCGTTCCCCTCCTCAAGTTGTCTCCCCCTGCCCCAGGGGAAGCACAATGAGGCACATCTGACCTCAGCAGTCCCCAGCTCCGGAACCCCTAACGTGGACCCTGCCCTCAATTCCACCTTGTTTCACACCCTCCCTGGGTGTTGCCTTGTGACACAAGCTGTTTGGAGCATTCTCTCCTGACCCTTGTCCAGGCTAATTCCAACTGATGATTAAATTCAGCTTAGAGGCCACTTCCATTCACTCCTTCAAGTGTTAAGTGACCACTTTCTATACACATGTTAGGATGTAAGTCGCTCAGTCATGTCTGACTCTTTGCAACCCTGTGGACTGCAGCCTGCCAGGCTCCTCTGTCCATAGAGTTCTCCAGGCAAGAATACTGGAGTGGGCTGTCATGGCCTCCTCCAGGGGATCTTCCTGACTCAGGGATCAAACCCAGGGCTCAGGCATTGCAGGTAAGCTCTACCAGCTGAGCCACCAGGAAGGCCCTTCCTACACACGAGGCACAGCATTACACATGAGCACAAGAGCCCTGGCCCCAGCCCATGAGTTTCACACTGGAGAAGAGACGGAACAGAAGGGCTGGAGGGCAGTAAGCAAGCACTGGGGAGCCTGGCCAGGTGGGAGGGTGGGTACCAGGGAAAGTGCCCCTGAGGAAGTGTTACTTGAATCCCAGATGAGAAGGAATGAGGTAAAGAGAGTGCTAAAGGGTATTTCTAGCAGAGTCCAGCCCATGCAAAGGCCCGCGGGGGAAAGAAACACTGCACTGGCGAGATGGAGCTGCCTGTGTCACTGAAGCGCCCGGCGTGACGGGGGGCTGGTGGTGAGTGCTAAGGCTCGACCTTCTTCCAGAGGGTCCCCAGACTAAGACACGTCCCCTCTAATGTGTCCATCCCATCCCCCAGAGTTCCCCTCCAAGTCTGCTGAATCAACCAGATGGTCCTGTGTTTCCCCATGCTCTAAGCTCTAAGAGCCTGAAGCCCGTGGTCAAGTGGGACAGTTAGGTTCCTGCCCATTCCCCCACCAACCCTGCTAGAGGATCTGTCAGCCCCCCTTGCAGCCCCTGCAAGAAGGGAAGCTGAGTACCCCTGGGCCACATGTGGAACCACTGGGCTGGGGCAGGAGCAGCACTTGCCACCTTATTCTGGGCATACTCTAGGACCCAGGAGCTAGTCAGGCTCTGTGGGCCTTGCCTCGGTATCTGCAGCCTGGGCATTAACTTTGTCCACCTAGAACTGGGGCAGGGCAGGACGAGAGTGAGAGGTAATGTAGGCGAGGCTGTCAGTGAACAGAATGTTAGGGCCTTGATCTGTGGGAAGTAAATCCAGATGCCAGCTTAAGAAAGGTCCTGGGGGACTTCCCTGGTGGTCCAGTGGTTAAGAGTCTGTCTGCCAATTGAACCAGGGGACACTGGTTCAATCCCTGGTCAGGAAGATCCCACATGCCATGGGCCAACTAAGCCCGTGTGCCACAACTAGTGAGCCTGTGCTCTGCCTCAAGAGAAGCCACCTCAATGAGAAGCTCATACACCACAACTAGAGAGTAGCCCCCGCTTGCTGCAAATAGAGAAAAGCTTGCATAGCAATGAAGACCTAGTGCAGCCAAAAATGAATAAATAAATAAAATTAAAAAAAAACAAGGTCCTGGGTTTCAGCCCATTCTGACAGAACAGTCCAACACGGTATCTGTTAGGCTGGTGGGGAAATGACTGTAATCTTGGGCAAAATTTCCTCATCTGTAAGATGAGAATAATCAAACTGACTTTATAGTATAATTGTGAAGCTGGATATCCACACATAGAAAATGACCCACAACACAAAACTGTGATATCCTTTCTCCCCTTCTAGTCTACTGATGGAATCCTCACTTTTGCTGGGCACATAGCTGTAAAAGAGGCATTTCCCAGCTTCCCTTGCAGCTTAGTAATGTCATAGCCCAGTGAGTTCTGGGCTATGGGATGGAAGCAGAAGGGCTGGATGGCACCCATAGCCCAATCCAAAGGAAATCAGTCCTGATATTCATTGGAAGGACTGATGCTGAAGCTGAAACTCCAATACTTTGGCCACCTGATGTGAAGAACTGACTCATCTGAAAAGACCCTGATGCTGGGAAAGATTGAAGGCAGGAGGAGAAGGGGATGACAGAGAATGAGATGGTTAGATGGCATCACTGACTCGATGGACATGGGTTTGAGCAAGCTCCGAGAGTTGAAGGACAGTTCCCTGTCCTTCCCTGACATGCTGTAGTCTATGGGGTCACAAAGAGTTGGACATGACTGAGTGACTGAACTGAACTTATCTTCTAAAGATGGCTCCCAAGAACCTTCCACTCTTTCTTCCTTTTCCAATTTCTTGCTGAGAAAAGAAGCGAAGGGAAAGGCAAAGGAGAAAAATATATACCCAACTGAATGCAGAGTTCCAAAGAATAGCAGGAAGAGATAAGAATGCCTTTTAAGTGAATAATGCAAAGAAATAGAGGAAAACAATAGAATGAGAAAGACTAGAAATCTCTTCAAGAAAATTAAGAGATACCAAGGGAATATTTCATGTGAAGATGGGCTCAATAAAGGACAGAAATGGTAAGGACCTAACAGAAGCAGAAGAGATTAAGAAGAGATGGCAAGAATACACAAACTGTACAAAAAAGGTTTTAATGACTTGGATAACCATGATGGTATGGTCACTTACCTAGATAGAGGCAGGCATCCTGGAGTATAGTCAAGTAGCCCTTAGAAAGCATTATTATGATCAAAGCTAATGGAGGTAATGGAATTTCAGCTGAGCTGTTTCAAACCCTAAAAGATGATGCTACTAAAGTGCTGCACTCAATATGTCAGCAAATTTGGGAAATGCAGCAGTGACTAGAGGACTGGAAAAGGTCAGTTTTCATTCCAATTTCAAAGAAGGGCAATGCCAAAGAATATTCAAACTACCACATAATTGTGCTCATTTCACAGGCTAGCAAGGTAATGCTCAAAATCCTTCAAGCTAGGCTTCAAATGTGAACCAAGAACTTCCAGATGTACAAGGTAGATTTAGAAAAGCAGAGGAACCAGTGATCAAATTGCCAACATCCGCTGGATCATAGAAAAAGCAAGAAAATTCCAGAAAAACATCTACTTCTGCTTCATTGACTAAAGCCTTTGACTGCGTGAATCACAACTGTGGAAAATTCTTTTTTTTTTTTTTTAATTTATTTATTTTTTTAATTACAATACTGTATTTGTTTTGCCATACATTGACATGAATCAGCCACAGGTGTCCACGATCTCCCAATGCCAAAGCCCCCTCCCACCTCCCACCCCATGGAAAATTCTTAAAGAGAAGGGAATACCAGACCACCTGACCTGCCTACTGAGAAATCTGTATGCAGGTCAAGAAGCAACAATTAGAACCATACATGGAACGATGGACTGGCTCAAAATTGGAAAAGGAGTATGTTAAGGTTTTCCTGTGGTCATGTATGGATGTGAGAGTTGGACTGTGAAGAAGGCTGAGCACCGAAGAATTGATGCTTTTAAACTGTGGTGTTGGAGGAGACTCTTGAGAGTCCCTTGGACTGCAAGGAGATCCAACCAGTCCATTTTGAAGATCAACCTTGGGATTTCTTTGGAAGGAATGATGCTAAAGCTGAAACTCCAGTACTTTGGCCACCTCATGTGAAGAGTTGACTCATTGGAAAAGACTCTGATGCTGGGAGGGATTGGGGGCAGGAGGAGAAGGGGACGACAGAGGATGAGATGGCTGGATGGCATCACTAACTCTATGGACTTGAGTCTGAGTGAACTCCGGGAGATGGTGATGGACAGGGAGGCCTGGCGTGCTGCGATTCATGGGGTCGTAAAGAGTCGCACACGACTGAGCAACTGAACTGAACTGAACTGAAGGTTGTATATTGTCACCCTGCTTATTTAACTTATAGGCAGAGTACATGATGCAGAATATCGGACTGGATAAATCACAAGCTGAAATCAAGCTTGCTGGGAGAAATATCAACAACCTTAGATATACAGATGATACCACCTTAATGGCAGAAAGCAAGGAGGAATTAAAGAGCCTCTTGATGAAGGAGAAAGAGGAAAGTGAAAAAGCTGGCTTAAAACTCAACATTCAAAAAACTAAGATCATGGCATGCGGTCCCATCATTTCATGGCAAATAGACTGGGAAAAAATGGAAACAGTGACAGACTTTATTTTCTTGGCTCCAGAATCACTGTGGACAGTGACTGCAGTCAGGTGCTTGTTAAAAGACAGATGCTTGCTCCTTGGTAGAAAAGCTATGATAAACCTAGACAGCATATTAAAAAGCAGAGACATCACTTTCCCAACAAAGGTTTGTATAATCAAAGCTATAGTTTTCCAGTAGTCATGTTCAGGTGTAAGAGTTCGACCATAAAGAAGGCTGAACACTAAAGAATAGATGCTTTTGAACTGTGGTGTTGGAGAAGATTCTTGAGAGTCCCTTGGACAGCAAGGAGATCAAACCAGTCAATCCTAAAGGAAATCAACCTTGAATATTCATTGGAAGGACTGATGCTAAAGCTGAAGCTCCAATACTCTGGCCACCTGATATGAAGAGCTGACTCATTGGAAAAGACCTCAATGCTCAGAAAGATTGAAGGCAGGAGGAGAAGCAGACGACAGAGGATGAGATGGTTGGATGGTATCACCAACTCAATGGACATGAATTTGAGCAAACTCTCAGAGACAGTGAAGGATAGGAAAACCTAGTGTGCTGTAGTTCGTGGGGTCGTAAAGAGTTTGACACCACTGAGCAGGAAGCCAACTGGAGCATGGAAACTTTGCCTGAAGTTCAAGAGGTTATCTTGGACTATGAGTGGTTAGTAAGTCAATGCTTAGAGGTCAGAGAAACAAGATACAGGAGGCCTGGATCTGCCTACATATCCCAAACTGCCCACCTCTCAACTTCCTTAGGTGAGAAACGAATGTCATTATTTTTTCTGTCACTTGTGGTCAAGGCAATCATCACTAATATGACCATTACTATGGAGCTCTCTGGGCTTCCCAGGTGGTGCTAGTAGTAAAGAACCCTCCTGCCAATGCAGGAGATGTAGGAGACTCAGGTTCGATCCCTGGGTTGGGAAAATCCCCTGGAGGAGGGCATGGCCATCCACTTCAGTATTCTTGCCTGGAGAGTCTCCATGGACAGAGGAGCCTGGTGGGCTACAGCCCATAGGGTCACAGAGTCAGACACGACTGAAGCGACTTAGCACACACGCATGCGCAGAGCTCTCTGGCCACATCTGGACGCTCTGCCCATGGATCCAAAAATAGGGGACAAGTGAGTGCCGGAAGTCCGCAGCGCCTGGCGCTGCTCTGGTTTGGCCCTCATGCTCTGCAGCCTTGGGCAGTTTCTGCCTCTCTCTGCACTTCTCTGCCTGTTTTCACACAGGCACAGCTGAACCCCCCTCAGTTGTCACCCTGCTTGTTACACTCCTCTTTCCTTAAGCTGCTCACCCTTGACACTCTTGGAGTCCCCTTCCTGTGTCTGAGTTCCTAGGGGCAGGACCATGCCTGTCTCTTCACAGGGTATTCCCCATGTGGGGCACATTGCCCACAATGAATGGGAGATGGTAGATAGGGCATCACTCTCAGCCCATAGCTTGTGCTGACCCAAGACCCAATCCAGCTCCAGGTGGCAGCTAGGCTGCCCTGCAGGAGACCAGGCCAGGCTCTGCTGCATATTTACACTCAGTAGGAAGAACAGGATTTTTTTTTTAAGAATACGTTTTTATATATATATTATTTATTTGGCTGCATGGGGTCTTAGTTGTGGCACAGGGGATCTAGTTCCCTGACCAGGAATTGAATCCAGGAATTGCCCTGCATTGGGAGCGCAGAATCTTAACCACTGGACCACCACGGAATTACCAAGGATAGGATTTTGAATCACAAATTTTGAACCTAAATTTCTGCCTTTGCAAATCAATAGTTTTGTGTCATCAAGCCTATCTTTAGAGACTCCATTTTTCATAGCATTCGCATTCAGGGCAGCAGACTGCATTAGCCTCTCAAAAGCCAGTCACAACTCCCTTTGACTTCCTCTCTTATAGAGAACAGCAGCTAAAATTCTGGGTTTGCCAGCTTCCCTCACTTGCCTAGGTGCTCATACAATAACAATTCCAACAACTGAGATAAAGGTGCAAGTTCCTGGTTTTTCCTCCCTAGTCAAAACGCAAAACCTTATTAAAAGAAGGTTCCTGCTCCTTCCCTCTTCTTCCCCCATGCAACAAGAATGTGAGCCTGGGGCTGGAGCAGTCGTCTGGCAACCATGATACAACAAACTTGAGGACAAAGGCCTACCGGCTAAGGATTTCAGAACTAAAACACAGGAAAAGACTAAAGCCTTCCAAGAGCTGTTCTTCTACCCCTGGCGTTCTTGCAATTGAAGTAAACATTATCCCTTCGGTTTCAATCTTTATACTGGAGTTTTTTCTATTACTGAAGCTGAATGCAATCCTAACACAGTAGCCACCTCTTGTTTTGGCCTGACTAGCACTTACCTCCTCTCTTGGGGTAATGTCACCCTGGTTTTATTTTCAAGGAACCAGTCCTGTGATTCAGGCAAGGCCACCAGATCCCATTCCAGAGGTGGGTGTCACCCAGGCCTGGCCAACTAGAGTCACAGGGCTTGATTCAGAGATGGGCATGTGAAGCAAGCCAGGCCAACAGGCATTAGCACTAGGACTCGATGCATCAGCTGGCACAGAGGTGCTCTCTTTCTTTCCGCGGTGCTAACCTGGGGAGATGTAACCCTGGAGCCACTGATGCAGCAGCATCTTTGCCGCTTTCTATGGAAAAGCAAGCTGGGAACAAAGCCAACACAGATGAAACCAGAGGCAAGTGGAAGAGACTCCTGACGACCTGGATCTGCATTCAACTGGGCCAGAAGTTAGCAACCCTCAGCCTTTCTGACTATTGGCGCCAAATCTCTCCTGCTTGAGCCCTTTAGAGTTAGGATTTAGGTCACCTGTTAAGACAATCCTGGCTAATGTAAAGTAAGGTTAATATAGTAGCCCAATTATGTGGCTGGTAAGGTTCCAACGGGGTCCTGCAGGGAGAGCCCCCCAGCCTAGGAGCTGCTCAACACTCCTCAATGCTGAAGAGTCAGGCTTGCCTTCCCAGACCCCCCGCCAGCTGCCAGCCCCACTCACGCCAGTGATCTTCTTCTTGCACTTGGCACAACTGGGTGCATAGCGCACATCATAGCAGGGTGGGCAGAAGATGGCCCCCTTCTCCTCGAAGAAGCCACCCTCTTCCAGAACCTTCCCACACTGGCTGCACACAAACTCCTCAGGGTGGTACGCGTGGCCCAGCGCCACCAGGTAGCGGCCCCTGCAGGGGAAAGAGAGGGCAATGAGCAGGAGTGGGTGCAAATGAAGTTGGAGTTCCTGGCCAGCACTCCACAGGATTTACCCCACACACATTATGAAACCTTGAAGGGAACGTTCATTCTCTTTATCTCCAAACAGGGAAGCTGCTGCTGCTGCTGCTAAGTCGCTTCAGTTGTGTCTGACTCTGTGCGACCCCATAGACAGCAGCCCACCAGGCTCCCCTGTCCCTGGGATTCTCCAGGCAAGAACACTGGAGTGGGTTGCCATTTTCTCCTCCAATGCATCAAAGTGAAAAGTGAAAGTGAAGTCTCTCAGTTATGTCCGACTAGTAGCAACCCCATGGACTGCAGCCTACCCGGCTCCTCCATCCATGGGATTTTCCAAGCAAGGGTACTGGGTGGAGTGCCATTGCCTTCTCCAAATAGGGAACAGACAGGCCTGAAAGGTGACTTGCCTAAGATCAAACAGCAAGACAAAGCTGACTATTGTGGGACTTCCCTGGTGGTGCAATGGTTAACAATTTCCCTCCCAAGGCAGGGGACAAGGGTTCAATCCCTAGTTGGGGAACTAACATCCCATATGCCTCAGGGCAACTGAGCTCATGTGCTACAACTAGAGAGCCCGTGCACTGTGACTAAGATTCCATGTGCTGCAACTAAGATCAGATGCAGCCAAATAAATATTTTAAAAAGCTGCACTGTTTTGATGACAGGAGGTGAGGGAGAAGGGTAGTGTCAGAAAAGGGAGGAAGGTGACACTGGGTGAGGACTGCTGACTTGAGCCTAATAAGTTGAACCCAAGGGGTTGGTGTCCTCGGGGACAGGAGGCCTGGAGTGCCTGCGAGCCCTGAAGACCAGTGGGCACTTGAGCAGAGCCTGGTGCCCACTCTGTTCCGCTGGCCTGTTCCATCTAGGCTGGAGAGGGACCCGGCCATCCCAGATAAATGGGAATGTCTGAACGAGGGGGTGCTTTCCAGAGCTTAAGAGCTGACAGGAGTTGACAGCAGGGCAGCGCCTTGGATGAGAACTAGGAAGGTTCTCGGGCCTCACACAGATCCGATTCTGGGGGCTGTGGGACTCTGCTGGGCCCTGGGTAGCAGTGCAGAGAGGGGAGGAACTTAAGAGGCTTAGCAGAGAGAAACCAAGTGAGTGGGAAGGAGAAAGGCAGAGGGGCTGGGAGCAGGGAGGCCATTCCTGGACCAGAGAGCAGCGAGTTTAGGGCTGCAGCTTGGCTATGTCGTTGGCACCCCCTCCGTTTCGCCAGGCCAAATGTTGGAGAGAGGCTGAGCAGGGGGCAGCTGAGATGAGTAGGGAGACAGATGGGAGGAGCAGCGGTCAGAAAGACCCCAGGGCTGGAGTTCCAGTTCAGGGCAAGGCCAGGGTAGGGAGGATCGGGCACCCACCGGATGACCCTGTGGCACTGGCAGCACACGGGAGTCTTGCCGTTGCTGCCCCCGCCCCGCCACGGGCCCCTCCAGTGGCGGCCTGCACGATGGAGGTGCGGTTCTGCATAGGCGTGGGTGTGGCTGGCTGGGTGTGCCGGGTCAGCACCGTGCTGGTCTTGTCCGGGGCATAGCGCTCAGCAAATGCAGGGTCCACGGCCCAGGGTGGGCGGCTCGTGGGACTGGGGGTGGTAGGGCCTGCCAAGGCCAGGAAAAGTGGCTCCATGGGGGTGCCCAGGGACACCACAGGACAGTGGGGAGAGCCCGGGGCAGCTTGCAGGGGCCCGCCCCCATGCCTCTGGAGGTTACCCACCCTTCCCCAAACCAAGCCCACGCTCTCTCACCAGGCCAGGGTTCCTGGGGTGTAGCTGAGGCTGGGGTTGGGGCTTCCGTCCTGGGCACCTGGCTGTAAGATCTATCATTCAAGGCCCTGCACGGCAGGCCGAGGCTCCTGGCATGGCCCCACCCCCAAACGTGGTCCTGCCGGCCCCATGAGAGATGCCTGGGGGCATGACAGCAGAGGACTCCAGGTCCCCCAGGGCAGGGATGGGTAGGGCAATTTCTCCTGGCCAGGCAGGTTCCAGCTGGCTGGTCTATCACACAGGGCTGGGAGGTGAAGCAGGGCTCTCACTTCTGGGGCCGCTTGTGAGGGTCCTTCTGATGGCAGGGGCTCCTTTTGCTGGGTAACCCCAACCACTGAGACCCATACTGGCAGGGCCCATACTGGATCTGAACCATCTAACACCCCTGACCCCAAATGCAAACCAAGTCCACAAAGATAGAGAACAGAGGCAGAGAAAGCAGGGCTGAGAATGTTTATTTTCATGCCCCAAAAGCCAGCACAGACCTGGCAGACAGCAGTACCACAGGGCAAAGAGTGAAGGCAGCGGTGTCAGATGGAGCCGGGCCCTGTGCCAGGAGGGCAGCTGGGGCCAGGCCAGCAGGAGGCTCAGTCCAGGGGAAGAAAAGGGATGGGTGAGGCAGGCAGAAGCTGGAGGTGCCAAGGGGAGGTGCCCTTGGGCGGGGGAACAGCAAGAAAGAGGCAGAGAGGGCAGCCGGCCGGCGAGGACCAGGCTACGACTGCACGTTGAGCACATGGGCAGAGCGCTGGTGGTGCCAGTCCCGCAGGCGGGTGTAGCGCGGGCTCTGCAGCTCCAGGACATACTTTTCCCTGAGGGGCAGAGAGAGAAGGAGGAGGAAGTGGAAGGAAGGAGAGACGGAAGGGAGGCAGGGAAGGGGGACCAGAGGAAGGAAGGAGAACGGATGAACCTGGCTAGGGCTGGCCAGGAGCAGACAGGGCTGGAATGGGAGAGGCCGGAGATGAGAAGGAGGGGCTGCAGCTTGTCCTGTTACCTTGATTTCTTCAGGTGCTCCTCATCCGGGTCTTGCACTGAGAGGGCAGAGGCAGGCATTGACCAAGAGCAGACAGAAGGCCACCCCAGCCCTGAGCCCTGGTAGAGGGTGCTGGAGCCAGCCGGCTCCAGCTAAGCCTGGGTCCGGGCTGGGGACCAGGAGCAGAGTCCCTGGGCTGGCACTTACTGAACTCGGTGCCCGTGAGGTGGGCGAGGATGCGGAAGGAACGGGACTGGCCTGTCCCAGGCCTCGGCCGCCAGTCCTCCGTGTCCTCCATCAGCCGCTGCTTGCTGGCATCTGGCACCAGCGGTCGGAGCGGCTGTCTGTGGGGGAGGGTGTGGCTCAGAACCTCATGCTGGGGTGGGCAGCAGGGGTGGCCCCTCCCCGGACTTGATATAGGTGGGCTAAAGTGAAGGGAAGAAGGCAGGGCAAGGCCAGAGCCCTGCTGGGTGAGGGGTGGGGTTGGGAAGTGAGAGGGGAGGAGGGCAACCAAGGTGAAAGGAGGGCAGCCAGAGTGGGGAGGGGCCACCACCCAGAGTGCCAAAAGGAAGGAAGAGAGGGACAGGCAGAGGGGGCTCACTGACTTGTCAGGGGTCTGCACCTGTGAAGGAAATAAGACAGATGGACAGATAAAGGTACAAAGAGATAGACAAGGGGAGGAAGAAAGATGGCAAGGGGTCAGAATAGCCAAGGGGAAGGCTGCACTGAGTGTCTGGGCTCAGTCGGCCAACAACAAATCCCAACCCCAGGCTACCACCGAGGAGGGGGCAGCGCGCTGCCTTGCTCACAGCCCCCAGGAGGGCCGGCCCAAGGCAGGAGCCATACCCTCGGTGGGGCCCTGTGCCTGCAGTACCCGCCCCAGCCACCAGGGGTCGCTGCCGCACGGTTCCGGCCAGGCTGGAGCACAGCACAGGCAGAGCAGCAGCGGGCAGCCTGCGGGCGTGCGGTGGTGGAGACACGGCGTGGACGGGCAGGACAGACGTACCCATTCTGCTGCGGGGCGCTGTCTGCGGGCGGGTTCGCCCCGAAGGGTCGGGCCGTCTTGTTGAGGGAGGCGCTGGGTGCAAAGGTGTACCGCGGGGGGTCCGCGGCGGGGGCCAGGGCCTGGGCAGAGACAGAGCAGGGAGGGCGGGCAGGGCAGGAGGAGGGGGGATCTGGCCAGAGTGGGGCGTCCCCTGGCACGAAGAGGCCAGCGGTGCTCCAGCCCTACCCCCACACATCTGGCCTGAGGCTCCGGGGAGGGGGCGACTCAGGTTTCAAGGGGCCCATTTGGGAGCAATAATCTCAGCCCACGCAGTCCGCAGTCTGAGGGCGGGTGGGCTAGTGCAGCTTGCAGCACAGGCCGGCGGGAGAGAGGGAAGGAGGCAGGCAGGCAGACGAATGGATGGACGGACCGACAGGCAGACATGCATGGTGCTCTGACCGTGCGGCAGTCCCTGGCCCAACTCCCAGTTCCCAGACTCCCCAGCTCTGGCGTCCACCCTTTACTCCCGGCCAGGGATGGGAGAGTACCAAGGCTGCACCAGGGAGGGCAGGTGAGCCTCGATGTCCAGTCCCACCCCGCCTGCTGCCCACATATCCCAAGCCCATCCCCTACCTTCTGCGGTTTGCTCTGAGCAGGCTGAGCCCTAGAAGAGAAGGGGAAGTGGTGATGATGCGCCACGCCCAAGGGCACGCCCACCTGCCAGGGCTGCTCAGCTCAGACTTACCTGCTGAGGCTGAGGCTAAGGCGCTCCCCGCAGGCACGGATCTTGTTCTGGGCTTCGATGTGTGTGAGGCCCCCCGCATTCTCGCCATCAATACTCAGCACCCAGTCACCTACGGCCACTCCAGCCTGTGCAGCTTTACCTCCAGGGGTGAGCTATGGAGAGATGGAGGGTCATGGAGGGCCAAGACTCTGCAGACCAAACTCAGGCAAACAGCAGACAACCCTGCCCTTCCTCAGCTGCCCCACTCGCAGAACCCAGGGGTCTCTTCGTTCAATGTGTTTCTGGACTACTGTTGAATACTAAACCATCTAGGAGGGGGTGGGGCTCCCTTGAGCTTCACCATCACCTCAAACACTCTGCTTACACATTCATTCACCTTCAGGGACCCTCATGGTTCAGAAGCTGTTGACATCAACATGCAGCCACCTTCAGGCTAAAACCCAAGTGTCTCAGCTTCAACCAAAGCTTTTGAGGTCCCTGCTGGCCTCTTGCCCAGGCCATTCCACCCACCAGACCTGCCCTCTGGCTGTGCATGTGGGCATGAAGCGTGCATGTGTGCTTGTGGTATGTGCATGAGCTGAAACCATGAAGATGACTTCTGCGAAGAGGTGGGCTTTGGCGAAAACAGAGTGGAATGGGCTGCCTAGGGTGTGAGAGGATCCAATTACTTATGAAGACCTCAAGTGCTGAAAGAACTGTTCTCAAGGTTAGGAAGCACCAGTTTTATGGCCCAGGGTGGGGTATTTCTCAGGGTCTTGATACACGTGACCCTAAAGAACCCAACTGGGCCCTCTCAGCCCTCTAGCCTAGTGGCAGCAACACAGGCAGAAGCAGCACTGCTGTTCATAAGTCTAAGCCCACAGGTCTGCCTGGCCATCTGGCAACGGGCTTGGCCTTGAGCCGGCTTGTGGGGAAGTACTGGGAGGTAGAATCACACAAGTTGGGGAGGTTTGCGGAGTACAGGCTGCCTGTAACCCCATAAGTTTCCTCAGGTGAGCCGATACTCAGAAGGAATTCAGGCAGGGAGAGGAGGTAAGAGGTCCCAGAGAGGTGGCAGAGGGATCAGACCCAGAGACTCATGGCACTTGGGCAAGAAAGGAGAGCTCGGTTTGATGGCTCTACTTCATGCTTCAGAAGTTAGAAGGGTAAGAGAGCTGGGTGGCCTTCTTTACTTGCTAAGTACTAACAGCAGTTTACATTTATCGAGTACCTAGTATTACCACATACTGAATCTTCCAAAAACCCTGTGGAGGAGACTCTGGGAATATACCTATTTTATACATAGGAAAACAGAGAGGTTAAGTAACTTGCTTCTAGTTGCCTAGCTAGCAACTCAAGAGGCAGGCTCAGGCTCCACCCTATTAGGCCACCTCTGTTGTGAAAAGTAAAGTCAAAGTGTTAGTCCCTCAGTTGTGTCTGACTCTTTTGTTAACCCGTGGACTACAGCTCCTCTGTCCATGAAATTCTGAAGGCAAGAATACTAGAGTGGGTTGTCATTTCCTTCTCCAGGGGGTCTCCCCAACCCAGGGATCCAACCCAGGTATCCTGCATTGCAGGCGGATTCTTTACCATCTGAGCCTCCAGGGAATTGTTGAGAGCTGGGGCTCAGAGGTCAGCCCTCTGAATGGAAAGATTCTCTGACCCTCAAGCTGGCTTTGGGGCTTGGATCCCCTATCTTACATCTAGTTCAATCCAACCCCTTATAATGGGCATGGGGGAGTGATGCCCTTGAGGGGAAGTGACTTACTCAAGGTCACAGTGAGTCAGTAGAAGGGAAACCTGGTCTGGCCACTCCCTACCCACACGGCTGGCTCCGGGGAAGTGTGAGCTAGCCCATGGAGGTGGGAGTCTCCGGTTGAGCTGGAGCTGTTGGCTCCCAGAACAGGGGATGGGGAACTGGCAACTACTTCCTTCTCTGGGATGAGGAGGACACAGGAGGGACACAGGAGTGGCCAGAGGTGGAGACAGAAGCAGAAGAGACCTGGGTATGGGGGGGCAGCGTGTGTCTGGAGAGAAAAGCAAGGAGGCCCAAGGGACCAAGGAGAAGAAAAGCCAGGGGGCTGGACACCACACGGAGTAGGGGGTGAGTCAGCCTGAGGGCTCCACTGAGCAGCCCAACCCCCAAGTCCCAGACGTTACCTCATCTCCCAGGCCTGGGCCTCCAGCCAGCCCTAGCCCCTCCCTCTCCTCCTCCATGATAGGGTCAGGAGAGAGGGAGGGGGCCCAGCCCAGCTCCGAAAAGACCACCCTCACTCCCACCCACCAGGGCCTAGGGTCCAACTCCAGGGCTGGGCTCAGCCAGCGGCCCCACCCACATGCTGGGGCTGCTGACAACAGAGCTCAAGCTCAGAGTGCCCCCAACAGGCCACATCTGAAAGTCCATCCCTTAGGCTGCTTTGTTGCCCATCCCCACCAACGAAGAAACTGAGGCTCAGAGGTCAGCCAAGCTCCCAGCCACACTGACCAGCACTTTCTCAGGAAGCGGAGTATAGGATGAGTTCCCAGGGCTGGCAAGGCTTGAGCATTATGTAAGGGCTGGGTGGAAGTAGTAGGGAGACCAGTGCCCTTAGCTACCTTGCTGGCAGAGCAGCTTCCAGGAAACCTGGCGGAAGGGTCCCTGGGAACAGTGACTGCCTGCAGGTCCTGGCCACCAAGCCCAACTACACAGACTCTATCTTGGGGCCCCTCAAGCTGGGCTCTCTAGACCCCTCCAGGCTGTGCCTGTCCTGGGCTTCATGCCAATAGCTGCCCACCAGGAGCCTGGGTGGGCCTCTCTGGACAAGTGGATATGGGGACAGAAAACCCCGCCCACTCCTGACCCCCAGACTACAGTCAAGAGACACCCACCCAAGGGCTGGCCTCACCCTCTCAGGGAAGGCACTTTGTTCTCTGTGTCCCACAACTGATCTCACAGTCGGAGCCACAGCCTGGTGATCGGCTGAGGGGCCCACTGATGGGGTTCAGGGTTCCAGGCCTAGGCCAGCCTTTAGTTCTGCAGACTCCAGCCACCAGTTGACTATCCCAGCATGGGGCTGCATTCTTGGGCTTATAAGGCAATCCCCCTGCCACAGGGAGGAGCCAGCCTCCAGCTCCACCCCCACCAGGACAGGCTCTTGGTAGTTGAAGTCAGAGCCCTAGAGACCCAAAGACCACTGCATCCTGAATGGAACCAGTGAATGGGATGAAAGTCCTCACCTGGGCTGGGGAGAAGCACCTTATCCACCCACAAAAACTGCAGGCCATCCCTGTGTTTGAAGCCCATGCCTGCTTTGCCATGGAACTGATGAAATCGAGTTCCTTCAATGAGTCTTGAGTTATCTCATCTGAATAAACAGGGTGGTAGTTGCTATTCCTTAGGTGGCAATGAGGATGAAGTGAGCTCCTGCAGTCAGAGTGCCCTCCCAGGGGCCTAGCACCAAGCATTGCTCCTCAAGCAGTTTATAGACACTTCTTGGAGACCACAGGCTCACCTCCTGAAGAATGGGCACACTCCTGAGCCTAGAAGGTGCAGTGTAGTGCTGTGGAAGTCTGAGAGTTGCTCCTTTCCCAGTATCTACCGAGTTGGGAGTCTTTGTGGCAGATGCCCACAGCTCTGGACCTAGACACCTCCTGGTCTATGACTTCGGCTCATTCCTGCTCAGACTCCTCCTGCCACCCACTGGAGATCTGAGCACCCAGAGACCCCCAGGGTAACCCTTCCCTCAACCTAGGCTCACCCGAGAGATGGAGAGGGGTACATTGAAGTCCTTGCCCCCCTGCAGCCGGAAGCCCCAAGGTGCTGGCCCCTCCAGCACCACCTTGAAGGAATCCATAGTGCTGCTCCTGAGAGGAGAGAGAAAGGTGAGTGATGCACGGTGGGTGCACAGGCAGGCCCGACTTTGGACACCAGCCTTGGACTAGCGCCAGGCAAGCACTGGCAGACGCTGAGCACACCCAGGGGGAGGGTAGGCGGACACCCTGTTAGGTCGCGCTGGGCTGCTAGCTGGCAGACTCACTTTGGAAAGACAGGGGCAAGACCCCTTCCCCAAAGGGCTGGGGCAGGGGGTGAAGGGAGCCCGCATCCACTCTTAAGGTTCCTCTCACCCAGGAGTGGACAGCAGGGCTACTTTGGCATGACTTCCTTCCCAGCCAGTCTTGAGCCTTGGTCTGGACAGCAATGCCAGTCCAGGGCCGGCACTCCTCTCCCCCGCCCCCAGGTCCCCACAGGCAGGCCTCGGCTGGAGCTTGCTCGGACTATATAAGGCGTGTAAACTGACACTGTTCGGAGAGAACACGGGGGCTTGGGCCGCGAGGGGAGGGGTGCGGAGGGAGGCGGCTGGAGCGAATCCTAGCCATTCCAAGCCCAGTCGAAGCTACTGAGAGCCAGGGCAGGACCCTGGGGAGCACTGGGTTCTGGGCGGGGGCGCGGCCCCTGGGGGAATGGTGGGGGCTGGGACTCCAAAGTATGGCCAGGAAGAGGATTCATCCTGCAGCCCAGTGGGAGTGGTGCCTCCCACACAGGACTGCTACCATCCCAACGTGACTCAGTTTCCCCCTGGACCCCCGCCTGGGCCCCAAACACTGGCCGAGTCCCAGGCGCAGGAAGCGGCGCAGGCGCCAATCAGCCTCGCCGCAGCCGGCTTCGCCGCAGGAAGGCGGGGGCGGGGGTAGGGGCGACGGCCCATCGGAGGAACTGCAGAGCTGGCTACGAACCCCAGCCCCCTCTGTGGTCCCCATTAGGCCTTTGCCCCCCGCCTGGTCCGGCCCGAGATGCCCCGCGCTGTCCCAAGTACCTCCTGGGCCCCACCGGGGCGCTGCTCTGCGGCGGGCTCCAAAGAGCCGCAGTGGGATCCGCCGCCCGAGTTCTGACCCCGCCCCCGCGGCTGCCATCCGCTTTGAGCCCGCGTAGGGGGGGCGGAGCCAGATGCCCCGCCTCCTTCAAAAGTCGCTGTCGCCCGGGCAGTGGGAAGCCCTACCCAATCCTTCCGCCCCACCCAATCATCAGGTCCCATCTAGCTTTGGGCTCTAAGACACAGCCCTCCTTGGTCCCGTCGGCGGGGCGGGGCCTGGGCGGAGTCTGGGCGGGGTCTCGGCTGCTGGATACCTAGTCTGGGAGCCTAACCCTCCGCTTTCCTGGCCCTTTGCGCCTCCAGCTGGCGGAGTGAAAAGAAAGTCTACTTGGGAACCAGACAGATCTGGATCTGAGTCGTCTGTGAACCTTAGTTTCCAACTTGGAAAAATGGGACAATACTACTCGCTTCACAGGGCCGTCGTGAAGATAGGCTCAGTTTGCCGTAAGGCACAGCCATCGGCGGCTCCAGAATTTCTAAATCGGACGGATTTGGTGGAGAGTTGGTAGGGGTGGTGGGTGGACCTCGAGGTGGGCTTAGTTGAGGAGGATACGGGGAAGCATGAAGTTAAGTTTGCAGAACATTCCACCGAAGGCACAGGTGTAGGGACCCTTGGCTCTGGCCCCAATCGTTACTCATTCCTGACCTATTCCTACCGCCGACCCCTCGCAGTCAGCGGCCAGCAGCCTAGCGACCCCACCTAAGTGCTGACTGTCCTGATGGGGCATGTCCTGCTACCCGCTCCAGAACCGGGAGTGCCTCCAATGAGGGTGTCAGAGTCCCCACTTTGACCCAGTGCTCAGCCCAGGCGGCTAGCTCAGGCAGCGGGGGCAAGTGAGCAGGGACCCAGGTTTGGGAGGGAATGAGCATGCCCACGCCTCAGGGCATGGCCAATGCTGTTCTCCCCTCCCCACTATTATCATATTTCATCCTCTTCTGCATCGGTCCCTTCACTACATACACTGATGTAAGAGTCTCATCTTTAAAGAAATTTTCTCTTGATCTCACATCACTTTTCAGATCTCTCTCTTATTCTTTTATTCTACTTTCCTTGAGGGTAAAATTCCTTGGAGTTGTCTGTCACCCTTCCTCCCCGTTTTTCCTCCCGTTCTCTCCTGAACCCATTCAGTCAAGCTCTTGTCCCCACCAGTCCTCTGAATTAATTCCCTCTTCAAAAGGTTTCTAATGATTTCCAGGATATTCAATCAATGGTGATTTCTCAGCTTTCCTCTTTCTCTACCTAGAAACAGCTCTGGTCAGGGTACACTCCCTCTTCCCCATGGCTTCATCCTGTCCCACTGACTGCTTCTTCTCCACCATCCTTCCTCCTGCCCTACTGAATTCTCCTTCTCCACCTCCTTTCGCAGCTCCTCATTTGCTTTCCAACATGGTCATCAGCTCTTTCCTCTCTACATTCATTCTCTGGGACCCCATTCTGTTCTGTGACTATCAATAACACCTATATGCCAAGGACTCCCAGCTTATATGTCCGAATCTGGCCTTCCCCAACAAATCGAGACTCCAGTATCCAACAGTCCGTCAAACCTAGGATGTCTATCTTGAATCATCATTGTTGGTCAGTCACTCAATCATGTCCAACTCTTTGTGACCCCATGGACTACAGCATACCAGGCTTCCCTGTCCTTCATCATCTCCCAAAGTTTGCTCAAACTCATGTCCATTGAGTCGGTGATGCCATCTAACCATCTCACCCTCTGTCGTCTCCCCTTCTCCTCCTGGCTTCAATCTTTCCCAGTATCAGGGTATTTTGCAATGAGTCAGCTCTTCCCATCAGGTGGCCAGTGTATTGTAGCTTCAGCATCAGTCAGTTTAAACTTGCAATTTCTCCACCTCCCTGACTCCTTCCTCCCTTTGGTAAAATAAAAAAAAAAAAAAATTTTTAAAGAGCAGCATTATTCATCTGCCTGGTCCAGTAAAAATTATGACGTTTTCCTTCCTTTATTTTCTGTCTCATACTTCAGATTCTGCAAATTCCACCTTCAGAATTTGTTCCACATTTGGCTTCCATGTATGTCCCTGCCACTTCTCTCATGTCTGGACATTTTAACGGTCTCCTAATAGAGCTCTCTGCTACTACTCTTACCCAGTCCAGAGTTCTTACACTGGAGCAGCCAAAGTCCCCTAAAGCAGAGATCACATCAAATCACCCTCGGCTTTTAGCATTCCAGTGGGCTGGTATCACACTTGAAAGTAAAGTGTTTCAGATGTACATGACAACACTAATAAACTGCATCCACCAAGACACGATAAACTGGGTCACTCACCTCGTTCACTCCATCTACTCGTCACTTGGCCTCCTCAGTGTTCCTCCAACACAGCAAAGGTATCCCTGCCTCAGAGCCTTTGTATTTGCAACTCCTTCTGCTGAAACACTTTCTCCCAGATATCAAAACAACAGGCTCCCTCACTGTCTTCAGGTCTCTGCTCAGCTGTTGCCTCCTTTCTTGATCATTCTATCTAAAACAGCAGCCCCCAACACCTCACCTGCATAATGCACGAGTTCCTCATCCTTCCTTATTTTCTCCCTATAGCACTTACCACCATTTGACCTTATATTAAGTGTTTGTTTCTTCGTTGCCCTTTGTTTGCTTTAGAAAATCAGTCCTATGAGAACAGGGGCTCGTCCGTCTTGTTCACCATGTCCCCAGTGACTGCACACAGTGGATATGAATAAACAGATGAAGAAAGGATTGAGAAAGTGAAACAGTAAATGAGGAAAGGAAGCAGTGGCAGCCTGGGCTCCAGGCAGTCCTCCAGGGAGAGCCTGGGATCCCATCCCTTGGGCTCCTGCAGGGCTCAGACCTAGACAGAGCCACCAGAGCTCACTGCACAGGGAGCCGCTGGGTAGGGAGGAACAGGCCGTGGGCTAGGTCACAGTGCCCCCTGGTGGTCAGGATACTTGTAGCTCCAGGGCCAGGTCCCTAGATGTTTCCAAAGACTTTCTCTTCTACTGTCTGATTGGAACTTCATAAAAATTGCCATGAAACAAAAAAGTTTAGATTTGTAATAGAAAAACATGCCAAAACAACAAGAACCTACTGTATAACACAGAAATTTATATTCAATATCTTGTAATAACCCATAATGGAAAAGAATTTGAAAAAGAACATATAAATGCATGCATACATATATATACATACATATATATATAACTGAATCAGTTTGCTGTATATTTGAAACATTATAAATCAGATCAACTACTCTTCAATTTAAAAATGAATATACACTGAAAATAAATTTTAAAAGAACATTCAATTGCTTAAAATAGAAAAACCATTCTATAAATTGTGTTGGAACAATTGGCTATTGTCTAAAAATAACAAGGCTCCACTTCATGCCATATAAAAAATATATCATGTATAAATTAAAATCTACTTTTACGAGACTTCACTAATGGTCCAGTAGCTAAAACTCCTCGCTCCCAATGCAGGAGGCCTGAGTTTGATCCCTGGTCAGGGAACTAGATCCCACATGCTACAACTAAAAACCAGTGCCATCAAATAGATAAGTAAAAATAAATATTTGGGAAAATAAAGTAAAATCTACTTTTACAAGTAAAGTTATAAAAGTATTAAAAAGTGAAAGTGAAGTTGTTCAGTTGTGTCCGACTCTTTGCGACCCCATGGACTGTAGCCTACCAGGCTTCTCTGTCCTTGGGATTCTCTAGGCAAGAATACTGGAGTGGGTTACCATTTCCTTCTCCAGGGGATCTTCCTGACCCAGGGATCGAACTCTGGTCTCCTGAATCGGAGGCAGACGCTTTAACCTCTGAGTTTTAAAAGAAGCATGCCAGACCAAGGACCCAGAGTCCTGGATTCCAGTTCTGGCCAAGATCTTGACTCTCTAGATAACCTCAAGTGTGTCCTGGCATTCTGTGAGGTAGCAGGAGCTGACCTGTTACTGTGGGGCCAAGAGGTCACTGCTGAAGGTACCCTGACACCTCCTAGCCTCAGCTTGCTTTGTTACAAGCAGCCTGATCAATCATGGGAAGATTTTGCCTGTCAGGAGGAGCGTCTGTAAGTAGGGCTGAAATGTGCCTCTCGGTGTTTCCAGCACTTCTTTGGGTTTTGTCCTGTGTGGCCACAAACACCATGGGATAGCACAGACTGCACCTCCCCGCAACCCCCCTTCACACCCTACATTTGGAGATGCCTTTTAGACACCTAGAACTCGAGTGCAGTTGGAATCTTAAATCTGGATCTCAGGGGAGAGATTGACAGGTCATCAATATTTAGATGGCCTGTGAGATCTGGAGACCACCTTGACTCACTTAGGACTGTGGTTCTTAGCCTTGGGTGCATACTACAATTATCTGGGGAGCTGAAAAAGTGGTGCCCAAGGCTTGCCTTGACAGATGAAATTTGAGACCATGGGTGTGGGCTGAGGCATCAGCATCTTAAAAGGCTCTACTTCAAGCTTCAACAGTAACTGAACCGAGAACTTCCAGATGTACAAGCTGGATTTAGAAAAGGCAGAGGAATCAGAGATCAAATTGCCAACATCTGTTGGATCATAGAAAAAGCTAGAGAATTCCAGAAAAAGATCTATTTCTGTTTCATTGAGTATGCTAAACCCTTTGACAGTGTAGATCACAACAAACTGTGGAAAATTCCTAGAGATGGGAATACCAGACCACCTTACCTGCCTCCTGAGAAACCTGTATGCAGGTCAAGAAGCAACAGTAGAACCAGACATGGAACAATGTCTGGAAATTAGGAAAGGAGTACATCAAGGCTGTATATTGTCACCCTGCTTATTTAACTTATATGCAGAATACATCATGCAAAATGCTGGGCTGAATGCAACACAAGCTGGAATCAAGATTGCCAGGAGAAATATCAATAACCTCAGATATGCAGATGACACCACCCTTATGGCAGAAAGCAAAGAGGAACTAAAGAGCCTGTTGATGAAAGTTAAAGAGGAGAGTGAAAAAGTTGGCTTAAAACTTAACATTCAAAAAGTGAAGATCATGGCATCCAGTCCCATCACTTCATGGCAAATAGATGGGGAAACAATGGAAACAGTGATATACTTTATTTTCTTGGGCTCCAAAATCACTGCAGATAGTGACTGCAGCCATGAAATTAAAAGATGCTTGTTCTTTGGAAGAAAAGCTATGACCAACCTAAATAGCATAATTAAAAGCAGAGACATTACTTTGCCAACAAAGATCTGTATCGTCAAAGCTATGGTTTTCCCAGTAGTTATGTATAGGTGTGGAAGCTGGACCATACAGAAGGCTGAGCACCAAAGAAAAGATGCCTTCAAACTGTGGTGTTGCAGAAGACACTTGAAAGTCCTTTGGACAGCAAGGAGATCAAACCAGTCAATCCTAGGAAATCAATCCTGAATTTGCATTGAAAGGACTAATGCTGAAGCTTAAGTTCCAGTCCTTTGGCCACCTGATGCGAAGAGCCAGCTTGACTGCAGAAGACCCTGATGCTGCGAAATATTGAGGGCAGGAGGAGAAGGGGTCGATAGAGGATGAGATGGTTGGATGGCATCACTGACTCAATGGACATGAGTTTGAGCAAACTTTGGGAGGTGGTGAAAGACAGGGAAGCCTGGTGTGCTTCAGTCCATGGGGTCACAAAAATCAGACATGACTGAGCAACTGAAGAACAACAACAGGTGATTATGTATGCAGCTAGGGTTGAACCTCACTGTGTCTGATGCCAAAGTCCCGCACAGAACTCAGGCAGGGAAGGTGACAGAAGAGTCTGGGAAGGAGAGACCTGGGAGGAGGAAAACCAAGTGAAGACCACATTCCAAAAGGGGTGTGGAAAGCTGCTGAGAAGTAAGGAGAGTCTAGATCACAAAGAGAGTCCAGGTGGCTTTTGTTTGGGGGAAAAAGGAGATTGATGATCCTAATAAGAGCAATGGAATGGAGTTGTGGAGACCACCAGGAGATTGGGTTTGGGTGAAGGGAGAATGGGAGGTGAGAAAGTGGAAATGAGAGTAATCAACAACTCTTTTGAGGAATTTCTCTGTGAAGAGGAAGAGAGAAATGGGGAGGTGGCTGAAGGAGAATAAGAGGCCAAGGGGAGGTTTGCTTTAAAGAAATTATAGAGCATATTTGTGTGTGGCTGAAAATGATGATGATGATGGAATTAACAGGTCCAGGAGAGATGGTAGAGCTCCGTTGGCCAAGCCATGGGGAACTGAGAGGAGATGGGAGCAGACACTCTTTTGTTGCAGGGCAGGAGGGAGACTGGTGCAGATATAGCTGCTCTTGTAGATGGAGCAGTGGGAGGTCAAGGATGCTCACTTCTGTTGGCTACCATTTCCTAAGAAGAAATGTGAGAATGGTCAGGGATGGAGAGCAGAAGCTATGAGAGCCTTGAGGAGGAGAAAAGCAGCCACTGTGGGGTACAGGATCTCTGGGCAACATGGAGAGCGTATCTATTTGAGGTTTGAGATCACATCGTTAAAGAGAACGCAATCAACCTGGTTATGGGAATTTCTCATATGGTGGCACAGAGAATTGGGTTCACCTGAGGCTGGGGACTTGGCCCCAGAAATAGGATGGAAGGAGAGGGGAGCAGAAGGCAGAATCCAAGTAGGGCAAGGATGGGATTATGGACTGGAGTAGTGCAGATAATGAGAAAAGGGTCAGTGCAGGTCAGTGAGAATGGAGAGCAGCCACATAGGCCACACTAGAGGAAGTGGGCTGGAAGGAGAGGAGGTAGCCAGCGGCAGACACTTGAAATAAGACAATGTCACTGTGAAGTGACAATGGAGCGTCACCATCATAAAGGTGAAGTTCAGGATGTGTCAAGGGTGTGAGCAGCTGAGGTAATGCTGAGGTCAAGGGGCCAGGAGGCTGGGTCTTTGGGGGCATTGATGCTTGTATGCATGGAGACCCAGGGATGGTGACAGGGGCAGCAGTAAGGCGAGGACAGTAAGGCAGCCAATGAAGTCTTCAAGAGACTCCTTATCTCCTTCTGGAATGTGGACTCCTTGAAAACAGGACTGTGGCTGTCATGAACATGGCCATGTAGGCATTGGTAAGACTCGAATGAATGCATGTCTGGTGTATAATTTGATCTTTATCCTTGACAGCTAAGGAAGAGACTGAGGCCAGGGACTCCCCAGAAGTGTCTGTGCATTTCTAAGTCTCAGCGGAGACTGTTTGGGGTGTGCACATCTTTTGAAGTCCCTGCCCCCTGCCCCCTCCCCCACTCCCACTCCTCCCCAGCTCAGGCTTTCCACTCCCTCAAAATCAGCCTCCACACAGCTTTCCCTGGTCTGACTGTGTCCCTCCACTGAGGATGAAACCCAGCTCCTTGTAGGATGATCAGGCCTCTCATGTGTGGCCAACTCAACCTCAAGCCCCTAGGAACCCTCTGGTTCATGCTCTTCCCTTGCTTTCTGCAACCACCATGCCTGCCTTCAGCCTGGAAAGCTCGAGGGCTCACTGCCAGCCTGGTGAAGCCCTGCCTCCCCTTTATGCTCAATTCAGAGGGTACATCACCCATCAACAAGCCTTATTTCTCCCTCTGCCCTACTACTGTCTGAGTCACTTCCACTGCACAGGACCACATGAGGCCATAATTATCTGCATTCCACTTGCCTGCTCCAGTGGACTTGAACCTGCTGGTGGCAGAGATCGGTGCTGGGTCACATATGTTCCTGGAACCCAGCACAGGGCACTGGTGTTTGCTGCAACCTGTGTTTGAGGATCTGTGTGGACCTGGGCATTCCACTGCCGGGAGCCTTGCTGTCTTTAGTTGCTCAGTCATGTATGACTCTTTTCGACCCTACGGACTGTAGCCCGCCAGGCTCCTCTGTCCATGGGATTCTCCACGCAAGGATACTGGAGTGGGTAGCCATGCCCTCCTCCAGGGGATCTTCGCGACCAGGGATGGAACCCAGGAATCCGGCATAGCAGGTGGATTCTTTACCATCTGAGGCACCAGGGAAGCCCTTAGGGAGGAGAGAGCACTGTGGGCCGGGAGGCTGGACAGAGAGGAGAACTAAAAGGCTTTATTACCAGCAAATCTGTACACTGTACACGGGGGATGGGGTGCGGGTCCTCCCCAGGTCTCCCACCTTGTCACCCAGGCTAGAGTGAGTGTGAGGGTGGCATCCCCAGATGTCTGTTGTCCCCCGTGCCCTCTTGTCCCAGGGAGAGTGCCCTCCTCTCCTCGGGCGGCCACGCCCAGTGGTTTAGGGCCGGTCGCAGGGGGCCGGGCCCTTCTTTCGCTCTCGGCTCAGAAACGTCACCAGCTTGGCCTTGAAGCCTGAGTGCGCACCCGGGCGCCCAGACCCCGCGGCCTCGTCGCCGTTATCCGCCAGCTCCAGCTCCAGCAACCGCCGGTACTGGGCCTCCAGGCTGCCGTCGTGGGCCGCGCCGGGCCAGCCCAGGTCCTGGCTGTTGTGGTAGATGGGGCTGTCCCCGCCCGGGCCCTCTTCCACCAGCTCCCGGCAGCCGGCGTCGGGCGCGCACAAGTTCTCGTACAGGTGTTCGGCGGCGGCGCTCGGGGGCCCGCTGGCCCGCTTGCACACGGACGCGTAGAGCACTGCCGGCGGCTCCTCGGAGACCGCGGGGCCCAGCAGCGGCGGCAGACTCTGTGGCCCGGGCTCGGCCGCGCGCATCTTCCGCGAGCCGGGCGCCTCGGGCCGCGGGGGGCCTCCCGCAGCTCGCCTGGAGGCTCCAGCGAGGGCAGCGAGGTGGCCCGCGGCAGAGGGCAGGGCCGGGGCCGCGGGAGCCGCTCCCGCTGGCGGGCGATGGCGGCGGCCAAGGCCCCGCACAGGTCGCGGGCGCGGGCGCTGCTGAAGGCGAAGAGGCCCTCGCCCGAGTCGCAGCGGCGGCCGGCTTCAAAGGGAGAACACGCCCTGGGCAGGGGGCGGCACGAGGAGTCAGCGGTTTGAGGAAGCGCGCGCCGCCCGCCACCCTTCCCTGCGGGACCAGCGGGGCGGCAACCCAGCACCTCACCTTGTCGGAGCCGAACTTTCGCAGGAAGCAGTAGGGCCAGGTGTAGAGCGCCTGCGGGTTGGCCGGTTCGCTCAGCTGGATAGCGTCCTGGCCCAGTCGCAGGAGGTAGGGCCCCTTCAGCTGGCAGCGGGTGGCTGCCTCCGTCCTCTGCACCACCACCGGGAACTCACCCACTGCAAGCACCGGCCGTGAGGGCCACAAGCACAGACTCCCGGGGTGGGGTCCCAGAAAGCGTCCCGCCCCAGGTGTGCTGGGTTAACGCTGCCTTTGTAATCTCTGCGACTTACCTTCCTGCCAGGAAGAGTAGATGGAGTTCTCCTCCATGGGGACCAGGCTCCCCCCGCCGAGCGTCTGCCTCCCCAGATCCTGAGGGACTCTCCCCTGTGCCCTACAGAATGGGACAGGGTTAGAGGTTAGTGCCTCTCCTCTCCATTCGCATATCCTTTCCCTGGGGTCTGTGACAAGCAAGGGCACCCAGCGACCTGAGTGCCAGTCTCAGTTCTGCCTGTGACACAGTGCAAGGTCCTGGGCACCACTTTGAGCCTATTTCCCCAGCGGCTGCCCCTTTTAGGGTGCTGAGAGCTGTAAAGCAAGGGCACACATGAAGATGGCCTCCATCGCCCCTGAGGTTGGCCAGGGACTGGGCCAGTCTGTCTGTGTCCCTGACACCTTGGAGCAGTGAAGGGGTGGGAGCTTCAAGGGTGGGACCCACGAGTGAACGGCCACTGTTCCTCCCATCTTTGACCTCTTTCTCCATCTTCCCCGACATTCTTCAGGCTCTGAACCTGATCATCTCCATCATGACCACCTTGGCCCATGATACCATGTGCCATGCCATGCTAAGTCACTTCCGTGTCCGGCTCTTTGTGACTATGGACCATAGCCCACCAGGCTCCTCTGTCTGTGGGATTCTCCAGGCAAGAATACTAGAGCAAGGTTGTCGTGCCCTCCTTCGGGGATCTTCCCAACCCAGGGATTGAACCCAGGTCTTCTGCATTGCAGGTGGATTCTGTACATTGGAGCCACCAGGGAAGCCCCAAGATACCATAGCCAGGGTCAAATGCAATGGCTTCCCACTGGTCTCTTTGCTCCTGTTTATTTACCTTTTTTAAATCAAAAGAATTGTGGTAAAATACATAACATAAAACCGACCATTTTAACCATTTTAAAGTGGATGGAGATGTAATTCAGAACTTTTTCATCACTCCAAATGGAAATCCTGTACCCGTTAAGTCTTTACTTTCTATTCCCTCCTCTCCTCAGCCTTGGCAACCTGAAAGCTGCTTTCTGTAACTATGGATTTGTCTATTCTGGGCATTTCATGTAAATGGAATCACACAGGGTGTGGCCTTTAGTGCCTAGTTTTCTGACTTAGCATGTTTCCAGTGTCCACCCATGTTGTAGCATGTATCAGTGCTCCATTCTTTTTAAGTAATGTTCTGTTGTATGGATAGACTACATTCAGTTTATCCATTCCTCTGGTAATGCACATGTGGGTTGTTTGCATCTCTGGGCTACTACTATGAAGAATGCTGCACTAAAGATTCTCATGCAAGTTTTGTTTGAACACCTGTTTCAGTTCTCTTGGGTCTACGCCTAGGAGGAGAATTGCTAGGTCATATGTTAACTTCATTTAATTTTTGAGGAACTGCCACTCATTTCCTTTTGGCCCATCAGAGACCCTGCAAAGCTTTAAAAATTCAGTTTCTGGGTCCAACTCCCCAGAGGCTTCTCCTCTTGCGTAGAATAAAAGCCCAGACTCCACAAGTGGCCCAAGGCAGGTTCAGTTGGCTCCCACCAAGTTCTCCACCGTTGCCTCCTCCTGGGTCCCCTCTCCCTTCTTACCCTGTGGCCACGCTGGCCTTTCTGCTCCTTGAACATCAAACTTTTCCCTGCCTCAGGGCCCTTGCCCATGCTGCTCCCTCTTTTCAGGCGCCTTCTCAGACCGGTGTTGAGGACACTCTTTCTTCAGATCTTTGCCTGGTGGGTTATTTGTCCTCTCCTGAGAAGCCTTCCTGGACCATCCTGTCTAACATCCCCCCACTCACTCATGGTCCCACTCAGCCTCTCATATTCTCCATAGCATGCATGGCTATCTGAGATTTGTTCTCTGGGCTTCTGGGCTGTATCCCAGGCTTCTAGGTGCTTGCCGAGTGATGGAATGTGAATGAGCATGGAGATGAACAAGATGGGGGTGAAATGGTCGGCCCGGCCCACCCCTAGATGCCTTACTCACCTGCCCTGTGCTCACCGGGAAGGCCAGCTGACAGATGGGGCCCATCCATGCCTGGCGGTGCTCTGCGGCCAGCAGGTGGCTTCGCTCCGTGGTGGTGAGCAGGAAGGCACCAGTGTCCCGGGGGCAGCTCTCACCATCAGCCGGTAGCACAGACACGCAGTCAGCCAGGCGGATGATCCTCCGTTCTCCCCGCCGGCCAGGCCCAGCAGACCTGTCACCTGCTGGCCCTAGGCCACCATCCCGGACCTCCCAGCTCTCCAGCCGGGCCACACCTGAGGGGCCTCCTGCATAGAGTAGACCCCATACCTTCCGCCAGGACTTCTGCAGGAAATAAAAATGGGGAGATGACCCTCAAGTGGCAGTTCCCAACCTGCAGCAGCTCAACCCCACACAAGCCATTCAGCCAGTGCTCCTGGCCACCCAGGGTGGCCTCCGCCTCCCCGTTCCTCAGGCCACGTGAAAGCGAAGTGTCGTCCAGTCGTGTCCGACTCTTTGTGACCCCATGGACTGTAGCCTGCCAGGCTCCTCTGGCCACGGGAGTTTTCCAGGCAAGAATACTGGAGTGGGTTGTCATTTCCTTCTCCAGGGGATCTTCCTGGCCTAGGGGTTGGACCCAGGTCTCCTGCACTGCAGGCAGATTCTTACTGTCTGAGCAGCTTTTTTTACCGTCTGAGCCACCAGGGAAGCCCAGGATGCCTTGCCAGAGCTGGCCTGGCAAGGGGGACAGTCTGTACTTGGAGTCAGTCAGCCCTGGGTTCACATCTACCCCCACAATTTCCCAAATGTGATCCCCATAAGCACTAGTATCTTCATCTCTCAAAGGTCATGAGGGGGGCTTCCTTGGTGGTCCAGTGGCTAGGACTCCATGCTCCCAATGCAGGGGCCTGGGTTTGATCCCTGATCGGGAACTGGATCCTACATGCGACAAGTAAAACATCCTGCACACCACCACTGAGACCCAGCGTGGCCAAATAAATAATAAAATAAAATATTTAAAAAACAAATGGTTGTGAGAACGCACAAGGTTGGGGCTTCTACTGGGTAATATCTAGTGGCTAGAGCAGACCACCTGCACCCGTGCTTTCTCGGTGCCCCCACTGCCTGCAAAGAAAAGGTCAATTAGGCCATGGGGCAAGGGCTGGGGTGGGAGGGAGGTCTCGGTCTCATGATGGCAAGGAAGGAAACATGCAAATAATTCCGAGCAAAGGAAACAGACGGTTTATCTGCCTGGGCAGCAGCTGCGGCTGAGCTATGGGTGTGCAGGGCCCCGCGACCTGAGGACAGGGCTGGGAAGAGCCGAGCCCTCTTCAGCAGGATGGAGCTCCACTTTTAGGGGCTCCTCCAGCTCAGCCTCCAGCCCTCTCAGGGGCCACAGTGCCACTAGTAGATGGGATGGAAGGCTGTTGGATTAGCCGGTCCCTCACCTCTGCTCTGCCCCAAGGGTGGCATTACCAGCTCCCCACTCTTGGCTTCCCACCTGTAAATGAGGCAGGGTCTCACTGAGGCTGAACGTCTCCACACCCAGGTTGGACTCCCCACCCTGACGCTCACTCCCCACTCTCCCAGTGCTAGTGGCCTGTCCCAGTCTGGGGCAGAGGCCTACCACCTGTTCTAGGCGGCCGCCTGGCAGCCAGGGTCCCCACCTTGCCAAACTTGATGTGCTGCTGGTAGAGGATGCCGTCCTTGACGGGGGTCTCCAGAGGCTCCATGGCCGCAGCTGGGCCCAGGGCCGCCACTCTGAGGACCTGCGGAGACTGACGACGGGCAGGAGGGGAACTCCTCACACTTCCCCCTTCTGGCCACTTCCCCCTCCCTCTGTCCAGAGCGGCAGCTGCAGACCTGGGGGAGGGGAGCCCTGCCTACACCATAAAGGAGCTAGAATGGGGTGGGGAGGGCATCCCATATTTCTCCCTCGGGGTTCCAGGTATCCCACTAGGGCCAGGCAGGGACCTCAGACCACCTGAGGGCAGATGATCCCTGCCTGTTCCGGTTGGCTGGGTGTGAGCCTCTGACCACAAGCTGGCTCCCGAGTCATGAGCTCCGACCCCTCCCCCATCCTGGGGCAGTTGTGTACCCTGGGGCCTGGCATGCCCACAGCCTGGTCCCCACCCCAGGACCTTACTCTAGCCAGATGGGCAAACTCCTTGCTTTCCCATTCAAGAGTCCTAGTTGGTCGGCCTGTCTATGCTGGAAAACAGTTCTAACAATCACTTGATCCTCTCCATTTCACAGCTCCTGTCTATTGCCAGCCTTGGCATCTTCTTATTGAACCATGGCCCCACCTGGGCCCATCAGGCCCCTTCTGCATTGCTCAAACAACCCATCCCTCCCCTTCCTAAATGCTGCCTGGCTCCCAGTGCCCTCAGGTCTAGCTTGGACTCCTGGGCCCAGCACTCGAGGAGTATTCTCTCCTCCACCTACCCACTCCTGGCCCCTTCAGGGCACCTCTCACCGTGCTCCTCAGGGTACTGGGCCTTCTCCCTCTGGCCTTCTTCCTCCAGGAGGCCTCCCTTGACCACCCCTCTCTATCTTGAGAGCTCAAAGGCCCCAGCCCTCACGGCATGGCCCCATCCACGTGAGTGGGTGTGGTACGCCCTGCCGAGTTCCCTGGAGATCTCATGTGCGTTTTTTTTTTTTTTTAAGCTTTGCTTCTTACTGGGGCTCTTTCTAAGCCTTGCCTTGCTGGAGGCCAGTTATCTGAGGTCTGCATATGAATCTGAATTCTGGAGACAGCCTTGTGTCATTTATCCCATGCCACTTCTAGGAAGGAACGTGTGAACAGGCCAGATACTGTTTGGGGATCACATGTGGGTTGTGTAGCTTCTCAGGCAGGAAATCTAGGGCCTCATTCACCTGGCTTTGTGCCCATTATGGCCCAAGCAGCCCCAGACACCATGTCTTTTGCATTCTCATTGCCATTACACCGATGAGGAAATCAAGACTCAGAAACATTAAGTAACTTGCCCAAGGCGACACACCAAGTGGCAAACATGGCTTGAACAACCGCTGTCCCGCTGGGATAAGCGCGTGTCCTGCGCATGGAGCATCTGGTGCAGAGGAGCTGCCACCAGGGCTCTTTTTCTATCTACCCCTAGCAAGATGCTGAAATCCTGGCCCCTCTGCTAGCAGTCCCGTCACCACAGCCTGCATTTATTCATGGCTGATCTGTCTGTCCTGCTCACTTGTGAACTTCCCAGAGGGCATCTGTCTGGCTCATCTGGGTCTTGAGCCCAACACATAGCTGGGTCAGTGGGTGCATGTGGCCTAGGTGGCAGTCCTATGGCATTTGCTGCCTGCTTGGCAACAGCAGAGGCCTCCCTACTGGGAGCCTACGTGGGCAGGGGGCCTGAGACAGGAGGTCTCCAAAGGGCCTTAGGAGAAGCCCCAGGGAACTTCACACACTGACAGGAAGAGGGAGGCTGGGGCAGGCCTGGAGGTTGTTAACAGCCGACCAGAAAGACCAGAAACCCCAATCATCCATTTCCCTTTGGTCTATCAGGGTGTTCCTTCTCTGAGTTACAACAGAAGAAATTTACCCTAAGCCTCCACAGGAGACCCCAGGCAATTAGCTCCTTCCACAGCTCACTACCAGCAGGTTTTGGCAATGGTGGTAGGAAATACCAAGGTCCCACCTCAGAGGGGCGCTGGTGGTCAGAGGGTGAGGCCTGCCCAGGGAGCACGGGGCAGACAAGGTGAAACACAGAGGCTGAGATCAGAAAGGCTTGTGCTTTAATGGCAGCTAGAGTAAAGGGGAGCAAAAATAGTAATTCTGAGGGGCATGGGGAGCAGGCAGCCAGGTCCAGCCTGGCCCAACCCAGGCCAGCTGAGCCGAGGTTGCCGTCTTCTTGTCCAAGGGCAGGTGTGTGTGTATGTGTATGTGTATGTGTGTGTGTTGGGGGCGGTGGCGGCGGCTGGAGCTCCAGGGACAGAGGTCCCTTGCAGAGAAGGAGGGGTGGCAGGCAGCTCAGAAGTCCATGGAGCTGTGGGCCAGGTAGTCCTTGCGGCCGATGTTGCTAACCTGCTTTGTCTGCATGGCTTCGAGTTTGGGGCAGTCGGTGATCCGATGACCCAGGCCCCCACAGAAGGCACAGCCACGCTCTCCTGCAGGAATGGGGTACCGGGGAGGGAGGGTCAGCACAATGATGGGGCCAGCCTCCATACCCCAGACCTTGGGCACCCCCATCAGACCCCCAGTCCACCAAGGGGCAGCATGCATTTGTTCTGTGGTGTGCTCGACTGCCCCCACCAGACTAGGGTCCTTCCACCCCGCGTCACCTCCAATCTCCAGCATGGACTCGTCCCCACAGTGCAGGACTTGCAGGACGGGTGGAACCTTCTGCTTGGCCTCCAGCAGCAGGGCTTTGAGATCCATCAGCACTGACTCATCTGTGGGGATAGTGGGGAGTCTTCAGGTCCAACCCGGGGCCCTGCAGCCAGAAGCTGAGTGGTCACAGGTGGAGGACCCAGGAGACGGCCTCGGTGGCAGACTCACCACAGGCCTTGTTGATGAAGGTGGTGGCAATGCCCGTGTTTCCTGAGCGCCCAGTTCGGCCAATACGGTGCACTGTAGAGATAGGCAACAGAGCATGTGGCCCCCTCTCCAGGGGCTGGGGCTGAGCCCTGAACCCCAGCCTCCCAAATGCCCCACCGTAGTTCTCGATCTCCTCAGGCATGTCATAATTGATGACGTGCTGGATGGCAGGGAAGTCCAAGCCCTTGGAGGCTACATCTGTGGCCACAAGTACATCTTTCTTGCCCTCCCGGAATGCCTCGATAGCCTTGGTCCGCTCCTCCTGGTCTGAAAAGGGTCGGGCAGGAACGGTTAGAGCGACAGCAGGGGTCTGGGGAGGAGTGGCAGGCTGTTCAGGCAGGGGAAGGGGTAAGAAGAGGGGCTGAATGGGGGGTGGGGTCCGTGCCTAGGACATCCCACCCTGACCTTTGCCCCCATGGATGGCAACAGCCTCCACTCCTTTGAGCAGCAAGTACTCATGGATGGCATCCACATCTGCTTTCTTCTCTGCAAAGATGAGCACCTGTCCAGAAAAAGCCAACTCTGGTCACAGGGGCTGACTCCTGGGTGCCCCCTGTGACATTCCCCCTGCATGCTGCCCCCCGACCAGCCTGGCTGGCAGCACTCACAGGCGGTGGTGTCTTCTGCAGGCACTCAAGCAAGTACACCATCTTGGCTTCCTCCTTCACGTATTCCACTTCCTGCCACCACCGGGATCAGGTCAGGTGGTCCTGAGAACAGGCTCACCAGTCCTGGCCCTGCCACAGAGAATGGGTCCCCAGTCCTGGCTGGGAGGTGACCAGAAGCCTCTTGCCACGGGCGGGGCACTATAAGAAGGCTTCCTGCTAAGGGCCAAGGCTGTGAATGAAACCCTCGGTGCCCACCCTGCTCTGATCAGTTCCCGGGAGCCTCAGAAGACCCCATCCTCCCAGGTGAGGCTGCCTAGCAGGTACCTGGATGACATCCAGGCTGGCGGCCCCGGCACGCCCCACGTTGATCGTGACAGGCTTTACCAGGGCGCTCTTGGCAAAGTTCTGAATCTTCTTAGGCATGGTGGCGCTGAAGAGGAGGGTCTGTCGCTGGCCCTGAGGAAGAAGCGGACATGTGGGGGCTGGGGAAGCTGAGCAGCTGGGACAGTGGGTGTTGAATGTGGTGTGTGTGGAGGGGGAACGAGGCGGGAACGTCCCAGCCAGGTGGGGAAGGGCACCTTGAAGTAGGAGAAGATGGTGCGGATGTCACCCTCGAAGCCCATGTCGATCATGCGGTCGGCCTCGTCCAGGGCCAGGTAACGACAGATGTCCAGGCTGACCATCTTCTTCTGCAGCAGATCCATGAGGCGGCCAGGGGTGGCCACCATCATGTGCACACCACTGGGGACCAAGGGCGATGCTGAGGCTGAGCCACCTGCTCGGCCTTACCTAGAGGCCGGCAGCCCGCCCCTGTTCTGCCGTCCAGTCTCCTTCCTGTTTCTCCTCGCTTGTCCCTCCTTGTCACTGCCATCACCTTGCTCTCTGAACAAAACAAGGCTCTCCTGGAGAGCACTACAGCCTTCTCTGCTAGATCCCAGCCATGTGGTCACCTCTGCCTCACACACCCGTTCCCCCGATCACTCCTCTGCCCCTAGGAGGGCTGACCTGAATCTTCAGATAGTTTCAGCCTGTGCTTCCACAGGTCCCTTTGCAGGCTTCAATGGGATCAGCTTTCTGGTACACTGAACTCATCTTTTCCATGTCTGCATCTTCCCTAACTAACAATGCCCATGAAGCAGGGACTGGGTTTGGCCTGTCTGTTACCCTGGACATGTAGTGATGTGATGTCTGTCAGGAACTGCACTGTGTGGAAAGGGCACAGGCCCAGCCAAACCCCAAAGCCTCCTTGACAGATCGCACTGGACAACCCTGATTGTCCTTGACACCCCAGGCCCTCCACCTCTCTGCCTTCCGCCTGGAATGCCCTGACTCCTTGACCTCCCAGATGCCCCTGTTCCATCCGCTGTGGCCCCAGAGTACTTTAGCACCTTCCTCTGTCCCAACCCACCTCCCCATTAGACTGGGGGCTCCTTGAGGGCTGAGCCCATGGGCGGCCTCTGCAAGGCTCTGCTGAGTAGCTAAAGCAAAGGGCCTCTTGGCTTGTTAAGGGGTTCTGAGGAAGCCTGTGGGGCAGGGTGACTTGGACTCACTGTCGGATGGTCTCCATCTGCTCTTTGACGGACATGCCCCCCGATGCAGAGGGCGCAGCGCAGGAGTGGCGAGCTGTCTTCCTGCAGCAGGCGGCAGTAGTACTCCAGGATGCCGTGGGTCTGTCGGGCCAGCTCCCGCTGCAGGTATAGGGGCAGTGGCTGGCACCAGAAGGTGGCTCCCTCCCTCGTGTACCCTGCCCTCCAGGCCAGCCTCTCTTACCGAAGGGCAGATAATGAGTCCATAGGGCCCTTCACGCTTAGAGAAAGGTAACCTTTTCTCTTGTTCCAGGCAGAACATGATGACGGGCAAAGTGAACACCAGTGTCTTGCCTGAACCGGTAAAGGCTATGCCTATCATGTCGCGGCCAGAGAGACTGGTGACAGAGAAGAGAGGCCGGAGGGTCAGGCTCGGTGGAAAACAAAGACTGCTTCTCACCCAGTGGCTGCTCCTCCCCGGACTGTCAGCTTCACACTCACATGGTGGGAATTCCCTGGATCTGAATGGGTGTTGGGTGGTGGATGCCCTTCTTCTTCAGGCCTCTCAGGATGGCTACAGAAAACAGCCTGGCTTCACTTTTGTGTTTCACAGGATGCGAGACACAGGCCCATAATGCCTGTAAAACTGGCACTATGCCCCTCACGTTACAAATGACAGAACTCAGACAGACAGAAAGACAGACGCACAAACTTGCCCAAGGCTTCTAGGCTAAGTGGAAGCAGGATTCACACCCAGTTCTGTTTAAGGCCAACATCACTTGTCCGCCAAAGCTCCCTAATGGCAGAGGTTACGAAATACGAACAGCTCAATGACTGAAAAAGAAGCATAAAGACGAATTCCTCCTTCTCCACTGACTAGACCTGATGCAGCAGCTTCTGGATTTCGGTGAGGGCCTAGGATGCAACCTCACAGATATTTCACTATCTAAACGTGGTGCATATTTCATGATCACAATGTGGTACTACAGACTTCCCTGGGGGTACAGTGGATAAAAATCTGCCTGCTGATGCAGGGGACGCGGGATCCACCCCTGGTGTGGGAAGATGCCACATGCTGTGGAACAGCTAAAGCCTGAGTGCCACAACCAATGAAGCCCGCACGCCGCAACCTCTGAGCCCGTGTGCTGCAAGTCCTGAAGCCCGAGTGCCTGGTGCCTATGCTCCACAACAAGCCTGTGCACCGCAACAAAGAGTAGCCCCTGCCAGCTCCAACTAGAGAGAGCCTGTGCGCAGGAACAAAAGACCCAGCACAGCCTGTATGCATATAATGTGCTGGTGCTTCCAGCTCCCAGGTACCTGCAGGAAATTTCATTTCCTTGAAGCTCTTAATGGGCGGTGGGATGCCATCGCCTTCCACCAAGATGTGATACTTCTTCCCGGACACGTTCATGCCGCTCTTCAGACATACTCAGGACATAACGGGGTGGTGTCCAACTGTGGGTGGATGACAAGGGTCAAGACAGCCCCTGGACACACCTGGCTTTGGGGTGTCCCTTCCAGTCTCAGCCACCTACCATCCCAAGTAAGAGGAACCAACTGCAGACAAGAAAAGACGTACCTAGTTTTGATTGGATCGTCGTATGTGATTCCCTTAGCCATCTCCTTCACTGACATCAAAGCTGAGGAAACAGATGTGGCTCAAGGCTGGCTCCTGCTTCCCAGAGGCCAGGTCCCTTGAAATGGAACATGCCTAGGAGTGAGGGAGGAGGCTCAGTTCACCTCTTCTCTGCCCTGGCTACAGCCATACCTCGACCTTCGGCCACACTCTCCAGGATCTTCTCCTCTTCCTTCAGCTGCTTCTCTTTGGCAGACTCTTTGCGTGCTGACAAAAGAAGCAGAAGTTGTCAGAGAGACACCAAAGCGGTGCGCCACACTGAGCCTCTGGCCTATTGCCCAGCCCACCTTCAGCCTTCTCTTTGAGATGCTGGTGCTGATCCAAGAGGCTGACGTTGGACTGAGGACCCAACGGGATGTCGTCCTCGTCTCCTCGGGGCTCGCTGCCGCTGTCCTGCTGCTCCTCTTCCGCAGCTCCCTTGCGTCTTCGCTGCAACAGCTTCTGGAACTGAGGTTCCACCAGTGCCCCTCAGAGCCAAGCCCAACGCAAAGTGGGGCATCGGGCCCAGGGGCCTGCGTCAGGATCCTGGCTTTTGGTAAAGGGTCCTGTGCTCAGAGGCGCAGAGCTGCCCAACTCCTCGGATGAGATTGCCAGTTCCTCGTCTGCCTGGGGACCACGCTCCCGCGTACTGACACCTCACTCCGCCGAGCCGGGGCCACCCCTCCACTGCATCGCTAAAACCCCATCTCCTGCCCTCATTCTTCTCGCGACCCACGGCCCTCACCAGCATCTGCCGGCGTTGTCGCAACGGCACGTATGGCACGTAGTCCTCGTCGTCCTCATCCTCTGCCTCAGAGCGGCTTCCTGTGGCAGCCGCCTCGTCGGTGCGAGCCCGCTGCAGACACACACGAGTCAGACCCGGGCCTCCGGTCTTTACCTTCGCTCTCCACCCGCGCGTATCCCAACCTCTCTCACCTTCCGCTCAGGTTCCGAGTCCGCCATCCTTTGCTGCACGCATGCGCACCACAGTAAAACCCCGCCCCACCTATATGAGATCCAATCAGATGTAAGGAAGCGGACGTCAGCACCTAGCAACGACCTCAGAGTGCCGGATCGCGCAGAAGGACAAATTTTCTCCAGAGCGTCGGTCTTGCGGTGCGGTGTCCCCGCCCACTGTAGGTGGCTAAGCAGCTGTTGCCGGGGCTGAGGGCGAAAGCGTCAGGCAAGGCATTGTGTGACTCTGCAGGATTTCCAGCACGCGCTAAAAGCTCAAACCGAGCCGGGTAGAAGCGTGGAAACCGCCGTTCCCGAAGAGGGAGACTGCCGGCTGCCCAACATCGCCCAGGGCGTGACGTCACTCGGCACGCCCTCCCCCAGTGGACACTGCGCCCTCTCGTGGCCGGGTAGCTCAGAGACCAGGCTAGCTGGAATCCCGGCCCGGACTCTATCCAGCCCCTATTAACCCGCACCGGCCAAGGCAGGCAGGGCAGGATGGGGCTTGCAGAGTAAGCTGACTAGTGAGAATACTGCTGGTGTTATCTGTGTGAAACACCTATGTTCAGAGTGGCGAGATAAACAAAATGATGACTCTGGTTTTAAACTGAGGGCCTGTATATGTACGCAAACGATTATTATTGCAAATGCTGTAACAGAGAGTAACTGGGGAACCAAGGAAGACTTCGAGGAGACCTGGATCTGACGTTATAGGGAAGTGAGAAATCTCAGAGCTGCTGGGAGGGCAGGAGAGGGAGAGGCTTCCCGATACAGGGGCTAGCAGGAGTCAAGTTCTGGCCATGCCCAAGTTTCTCAGTGAACAAAGAGATGTGGCCTGTGTAGGGTAGTGTAGTTCGAGTTAAGGCTGGAAAGGTAGACCCAGAGTGTGCAGGGCTGACTGTCAGGATAACTTCAACTTTTAAAGAGGATAGGTTAGTGCTGTTCTGTTCTTCCTTTGTATGTTGAGTGTGGACTGGACATTGTGCAGTGTGAAAGTGTTAGCTGCTCAGTCATATCCACCTCATTTGCAATATCGTTGGCTGTAGCCCTCCACGGTCTTCTGTCCGTGGAATTCTCCAGGCGTGAATACTGGAGTGGGTTGCCATTTTCTTTGGGGAACTTCCCGACCTAGGGATTGAACCCGGGTCTCCTGTATTACAGGCAGATTCTTTACCATATAAGCCACCAGGGAAGCCCAAAGAGATTAGGTGGAGATAGATAGATAACTGGTCTTAAGAACTCTCCTAAGACACAAAAAGTACCACTTTTGGAATTAGCATAAAGGCAGGCAATTGGCAACCCATTCCAGTATTCTTCCCTGGAGAATTTCATGGACAGAGGAACCTGTCGGGCTAGTCCATGGAGTCGCAGAGTTGGACACCACTGAGTAACTTACACACACACAGGGCAAACTGTAAAAAGTGGCTTCTCAGCTGGAATGTGGATTAGGTGGTATTTGTAAGAAAGTGTTATTTCGAAGAGGGAAACAAGTGAGTAAGTTAGGAGCCCTGAGGGTGCCAGTCTCACTGGAGTGCTCCAGACCTCACTGGAGACAGGTCATCAGGTGTGGCTGGAGTGTGCCAGAGGCAGAAGCCAGACTCTAATAACCCTGAACACCATCCATAGAGTTCTTTTTCTGTGGGAAAGGGCTTCTCTGATAGCTGCTGGTAAAGAATCTACCTGCAATGCAGGAGACCCCAGTTCAATTCCTGAGTCGGGAAGATCCACTGGAGGATAGGCTACCCACTCCAGTATCCTTGGGCTTCCCTTGTGGCTTAGCTGGTAAAGAATCTGCCTGCAATGTGAGAGACCTGGGTTCAATCCCTGGGTGGGCTCAATCCCCTGGAGTAGGGCATGGAACCCTCTCTGGTATAGAGTCCATGGGGTTGCAGACTTGGACATGGCTGAGTGACTTTCACTTTCTGTGGGTAAAGCAGTTGCTTGATCAGATCTGCAACTCTGCAGATGAAACAGAATTTTTCATAGCTGTGACAATTCAGTTGCAGAGCAGGATCTCAGTGTAAAAGTTGAAGGCGAGAAGCACAGGTAATCAATATAGAGAGGTTTCACAGAAAAGCGGCCGCCCTTCCTTGAGGACTGGCCGAGGGACCAGGACTTGTGAGCCTGTGGCCACTGCTGTCTCGCCTCTGGAAGAAGTGGTGCCGCTAGCCCAGCGTGTGTGTGTGTTGCAGGGTAGGGAAGGGTTCAGCCCGGTGGGAAAGGAAGGAGTGGTTTTGGATCCTGGTCCCAACACTCCACCTCTTGGTGGAGGGTAGCCGCTGCCATTGTCACTCCCCACAGGAGCACAAGCTAAGAGCTGTTCTAGTAGAGAAAATGACATTGGAGGTGAGGATTTGGGACAAAAGTGTGTGTGAGGCATTTCTGGCAAAACTACTATATTAAAATCTGAATTCGGAGAAGGAAATGGCAACCCACTCCAGTACTCTTGCCTGGAAAATTCCATGGACAGAGGAGCCTGGTAGGCTACAGTCCATGGGGTCACAAAGAGTCGGACACGACTAAGCAACTTCGCTTCACTTTTTACTTCACTTCCAGGTGTTTCTTGACTTCCTACTTTTGCATTCCAGTCCTCTGTAATTAAAAGGACATCTTTTGGGGGTTTTAATTCTAGAAGGTCTTGTAGGTCTTCATAGAACTATAGAACTTCAGCTTCTTCAGCATTCCTGGTTGGGGCATAGAATTGGATTACTGTAATATTGAAGTTGGGATAGACTATCATTTAAATATAGCCCTTTGAAAATAACTGCTAATCTCTTATGTCTGAAAATATTTTCTAAACATAGTGTTAAGTGAATTAAGACAAAATGCCTTTTTTTTTCACAAGTTCGAAAAATGCAAATAAAAACGTTCATTTATTCAAGGGAAAAAAAAATCTGAATTCACAAACAAGATCAGATCTGTGGTGGGGAGCAGGGGATGAGGTAGTTTGCTTTACACAAGAGTTCATTCTTAACACTCAAGTACTTTGGCTACACATCCATGCCCACTGTAAACTCAGGTCCAACTTATAAAATTCCATCTTTACTTTTACCCCCCACCTTGCCCTGACAGCTTCAATCATCCAGGCTACAGGTATGCACACAATCCACAAGGCCTCAAGACTTCCTGATAGCTTCTCACATTAGTTGCGCAGAGACCAAGTCCTAGCCCTCCAACTCTCCCATCTTGGAGGGAAGGAAACTGAGCCAGTGTGGGGAAGGGGTTGCTCAGGGTTTCCATACTGGAGTCTTATTAACAGGAGGATGCGGCACAGATGCTACTGTCATACAACCTATGCTTTAATCCTGTGTGTGTGTGCACGTGCACGCACGCGTGCACACTGTCATGTCTGACTCTTTGAGACCCAATGGACTATAGACCACCAGGCTCCTCTTTCCATGGAATTTTCCAGTTATAAAATACTGGATCATGTTGATGTTTGACAGAAAACAACAAAAGTCTGTAAAGCAATTATCCTTCGATTAAAAAAAAGGAATACTGGAGCAGGTTGCCACTTCCTACTCCAGGGTTTGAACCTGAGTCTCTTGTATCTCCTGCATCGGCAGGCCGAGTCTTTACCACTGCACTACCTGGGATCCTAGTTGGCCAAACAGCTCAGTAGAGTCTCTTTGTTGTCAATTGGCTTTAATTCTTCATCCGTAAAATGGGCTAATAGTTCCACTTAAGCGTTGCTGACAGAATTAAGAGGAATCGATGCCAACCTCCTGCGGTAGCACGTGCTCAGGAAAGTTAATGACTAAGGCAGACTGCAATGCCTCTGAGTACATCCTTCACCCTCACCCCCACCCAGATGAGTAAACCTTCAATCAACACACCGACTCTGTGTCCAAATGTTGCTTTATCTTTCGGCAGGAAAGATTTTCACAGTATCAAAAGTAAAGAATTGAAAAACAAGTAAAACAAAAACAAAAAAACCAAACACAAAAAGAGCAGTGTTGGGCCAGCAGTACCATCAGCCCCCAAGCCCACTGGCCAGCCCAGCCTCCGGGCTCTGAGTGTGGAGGCTGCGTAGCACCAGGAAGCGGCTCTGCGGAGGTCCCAAGGGGCCCCAGCATGAACAGCATCTATTCAGCTTTTGGTTGGTCCAGGATGGTGGAGCAGGGAGTGGGGTCTTGGGCAGGTAGGTGGGGATGTGGAGAAAACTGTAGACCTTCCGCTGGCAGTTGGGGTCTCAGGACACCCTTAAGAAGCTGGTTCTGGCAGGGGCTGAGAAAACAGAAAAGTATGGCCACATGGTGAGAAATGGCCCCGTAGCAGCCTCCCTGTGCTGGCTCCGAGTCTCCACAGGTCCCCATGGAGGCAGAACAGTTGCCTGCTATTCCTGTCCATTGGGCTAAAAACACTGAACAGACTTTCCCCATCACCTCCAGCAGAGGACGAAGGTTAAGACAGAACCGCAGCCCCACTGAACATCATCCTAAATCTCAAGGAATGAGGACAACACTTGAGGAACCCAGGGGCCCCTGCTGTAGGCCAGGGTGGAGGAAGAGCCCAGCCTCTCCCGTTGACCATCGAGAGGTCACCTATGGTCTCAGACTCCCGCCTCAGGCTCCAGGTGCCTGGCCCAGGCTGGGTCCCCAGCCTGCACCAGCAGTGCTCTCACACACTCAGGGCTCACAATCAAGGCTACGAGAAGGGTGGAGAAGGTCAAAGGAGGGCATTTATTGGTGGGGAGCACCCCCGTCTTGAGAAAGAGATCAGTCAAGAGGGAGTGAGAGAAGATGGCTGGATGAGGCTTCCTACATGACAGGGGCACTGGGCTGAGGAAGGCAGTGTGACTTGTTTTCTCTCAAAAGGGCCAACAGATGATGGTGCCTGGGGCTCTGGTAGCTCCTGGCCCCTGGGGAGGTGGTGAAGAAAGGCAGGATGGCACCCTGACTCTGGCAGAAGCCCAGGCCCACAGGGCAGAGGGGCTGAGGTGAGTCTGAGGACTGTTCTGACTCTGGGTTAGTACAAGCATGACCAGCCCACAGGGAGCCCAGACCTGGGCTGCCTGGGGAGCAGAGGCTAGTGTTAAGGGTGGGGGGGATTCTGACTCAAAAGGGGACTCAAGAGACTCAGTCAAGGGTCCAAGAAGTCTGTTGCCCTGGCACTGGGAAAAGGAGGAAGGGACAAGAGAGGATGTCCTCCTGAGGGGTGAGCTCAGCCCACCTGCCCCAGCTCCCTACTGCCTCAAAGGCAGCTGTAAGCTTGCCAGCCTGAGAGGCCTGGCCCTGGGCACGCATCTTAGGTGAACTATGGTACTGTACAGCCATTAAGCCCGAAGCCCAGGACCAAGGCCTGCCAGCCAGCCAGTCTTCTCTTCTGCCCTGGGGGTTCCCAGCCCCACTGCCTTCTCAGTTTTCTGTTTTTAGCCTAGAACATCTGATATGTCAATATTTCAGATAAAAGGACTGTGCAGGTGGCTGGGAGGGGAGGCCAGAGCCCAGCTGGGGGCCAGGCTCTTCTTCCAGGAGGGAGCTTCAGTACCGCTTTCCTCATGGAACCCATCCTGTTTGAGGAAGAGGGCCCACCTAGCCTCTACACCTAAATGACCTCCAAGGCCTTGGTCTAGCGGGACTGCCCTCTCACTGTTCTCTTGGGGCTGGGTCCGTTTTGCATGGCTTCAGCTGGGAAGCACCTTGGTAGCCTGCATGGAGGAGCCAGACCAGGCCAATGAGATTCAATCCTGAGGCCGATAATGTCAAGGGTGGGGGCAGCCTTCTATGGCCCACGGCCCCCTGGGCACTTTGGGAGGCAGCTGGTGAGGGAAGTTAGAGGCCTGGCAATGACACCCCAGGGGATGGCAGTGCTGGAAGGGCCCTTCAGGAACAGGGACAGGAGAGCTCTCAGGAGAGGAGATGGGGCTGGCAAAGCACCAGGCCAACTCCCTGTGCCCCAGAGCATAAAGTGGCCTGGCAGTCGCACAAAACATGGCAGAGCATGGGAAGACGTGGTGCATGAAACACTTGAGGGGTCTTGATACCTCACTGAGCTGTGCTGGGAGTGGTTTTCTTGAGGCTGAAGTTGGTCCAATTCACAGCAACTTTCTGACGCGTCTGCTTTGCAGAATCCAGACAGAACCTGTAGGGTTTGGGAGATGCCCAGGCAGTGGGTGGGGTGGGGGCACAATCAAGAGGTTCTCTCTTCTCCCCACTGGACCCGCTTCCAGACCTGTGCACCTGGCCACTAAGGAAACCAGGTCAGCTCTGTACAACCCCTCGGACTCCCAGGGGTCTGGGTCTAACAGTATGAGGCTGCCCGATGAGGTGCCCACACGCCTAAGGGGCAGTGTGTGAAGAGAGTGGCCTGCCTTAGCATACAGCCGGCCTCCTCATCCTGGATTTTACTCTAGCTAAACTGGGATGCCTTGTTCCTCCCAGGATGGTGTATTTCTCCTGCCCTCAAACCCTTTTCATTTTACCTGGCCCACTCATTCCTATTCCTCAGGTTTCAGTCTGGTTACTGCCTCTATGGGGAGGGCTGCCCTGGCCACCCCATCCTTCAGCTTGGCCATTCCTAAGCCCTAGCACCATATCTTTACTCCTCTAATAGCTCTTTTCACTGGATTGTATGTATATGGCTCTCTGCCACCACCTAGACAAGACTCTGCCCCCAAAACTCAACCCAGGCATGAACAGAGAAACGCACGTGAATAAAACTGGAGAAGGCCCTCGTTCTTGGGGCCTGACATCCCTCTTGCTCCCAGTCCCTTGCACCTTCCCAGATGATCCATCCTGGCTACCTGTGTCCCTACCTGGGGCAGAGTGGAGGGGCTGGAGTCCACCATGAGTGGGAGAGCAGGCAGCCTCACACCTACCTCTTGAAGTACTCCACCTCCCGGTCAGTCTCATCCATCTCCACCCCATCCATGTCCTTGGGCAGGAACACATCGTCTAGGAAGACATAGCCAGGAGGGCTCAGTGCTCACAGCAGCCTCTGGGTCATGCTCCTGGGGCAATGCTGCTCACATGTAAGGACTGCCCTCCACCCCATGGCCTGGCTGGGTGGGGGGTCGATCAGTCAGTCAGTTCCTGGTGCACTCACCCAAGGAGGAGGCTGACTTCTCCTGCTTGTTGCGGCTCCGGCGGCTGCGGCCCCTTGCCCTGTGGCAAGCTCTGCAGCCTTGCTGGGCCTGGGGGCTGTACAGACTCCTGCTCCAGAGGCCGTGCCTTGGCTTCACCTGGCCAGTTTCGCCAAGAACTGCCCTTCTCCTTGTCAGCTTTGGGGCTGTCAGCCCAGCCTGGTCCTGGTCGGTTCCCCTGGCTCCCTTCTCCAGCTTCAGCACAGCTGTCCACTCCAGAAGGCTCCGGGGCCTTGCTTGGCTGCTTGGGGCTAGGGGTCTGGCCCTTGGCACTGGGAGTCTCAAGGCAGGCTGGGGACTGGGAAGCTGGGCTCACCTCACTCTTCTTGGCCTGACTACCCTGTCTCTTGCCCTTCCGTGGCTTCCCACCTGAGGCCACAGGCTCAGGCAGCTCCTGCTTGCAACCAGGGGCCTGCTTTATGACTGGCTCCTCAGAGCTAGGGTTACCTGGCTTGGGTGTCTTGACCCAGATCATCCGGGAAAGGTTGGGCACGGTGTTGAGTCTCCTTACTAGCCCATTCTCAGGGATGATACCAGGAGGGGGGCCCTTCACCTCTGTCCATGGTGGGTGGGGACTTCTCATTTCTGCCCATGGTGGGGCTGGCTCTCCTGGAGCTTGCAACATATGGTTCTGAGGGGAGCCCAAAGTCAAAGGGGACAGGTCAAGGTTAATGTCAGGCCTTTGCTCTGAGGAGCCACTGGGGTTTGAGGGGGCTAGACTCTGAGGTTCTGGCTCAGTGGCCCCTTCCTTAGAGAAGCCATTGCTGTCCACGCTGAGCTCACACATACTGAAGTTGGCACAGATGGAGTCCTTGACAGTGTTCTTGATCTCCTGTAGACGGCTGTTCAGAAAGCTGTTGACCCGATCCAGCTCCCGATCAGGCCACCCCAAAAGACTCTCCCTGGCAGGCCTCAGCTCCCGGCTTCCAGAAACACTACGATTTGCTTGCTTCAGAGCTTCCGCTGCCAACTGGGCCTTCTCTTTTCCTGCCAAGACAAGAGGCAGTTTCAGCAGGGGCTTGGCAGCTGCCAGGCACAGTGTGACACCTGACACGTCTGCTTTCAGCCCAGCTTTCCCACTAACTGACTAGAAGCAGGGCCTGGCAATCCTGGCATGTTCACCCTACAGTAACAAGGATGAAATGCAATCTGATAGGTACATGTCGTAGGGATGGAGGCAGTTACACCAACAGAGGGTAGGGTTTTTACAGCTTGTTCATCCAGGGCCCTAGAATCAGTCCTAGGGCCTGAGAAGTTTATAGGATCTCCCTCTCAGGCATAAGCTTAAGCAATTCACTCACTTGCTGAGTTTCAGTGGACTTATCTGCAAAATGGGGACAGTAATTCTGGAGTGAAGACCAAAGTCGGGATACGTGTAAGGAAGATTGCTAGTATGGAGGCATTCTCTCCAATTCTGCAGGTGGCAGGAGAAAAAGCCATGACAACATGTAGGTCTTTCAAGAAGGAAGATGTGGAGCTGTGAGATACCATGGTAGGTCACACTGTTCTGGGTGGCTTGGAAATGTGTGTGCCCTCCTGAGGCTGCCTATAGGTGCTACTGGAGAGGGCCAAGTTCCCATAGGAAGGCTACTCACTGCTTAGTTGGCCTCAAGGAATCAAGGACACACCTAAAGCATGCCCAGTGGCAGACAAGGGGCCCCACAGCAAGAGGTAAAAGCGCCCCATTGCCCAGGTGAGGACCAGGAGGCTGAGGGAGGCTGGACTCTACCACTCAGCATCAACAGTCAGATCGGGAGAGTGAAAGCAAGTCTGTGGGCTGAGTCATCCCACTTGTAACCTCTGGCACCAGCTCTCCCCAACCTCAAGGCACCAGCAGGCTGAGGGGGCCTTTAGAGGGAGATAGGAGACAGTTTTCAAAAGCCAATGTGAATGAGGTGGTAGTGGTGTGCTAGGGACAAGATGACTTCATTTGGGAATGGCAGGGGCGGAACAGGAAGTTATGCCAGAAGAGGGCTTGCCATCACGATGTCAACTTAAGGAGGGTGACCCTGTGCCCCAGGGGGCATACATTTATTCTCATCTTTTTAACAGGCTGGTTCTATAGCTGACTAGGACCACAACTGTGGGACCTTGGACAAATCACTTATTCTCCCTGAACCTTACGATCTCCATTTATAAATTTGGGAGAAAAGCAACCAACCTAATTATGTCACAGGGCCACCATGAGGATACCTCAGTGGGTGTGTGTCCATCCCCTTCTCTGGGTAATAATCAGGCTGTTAAGCCGTGGAGTCCAAGGTTACAGGCAGAGCTCTGAGGCTATGGTGATGGACAAAGAACTGGAAGGCCCCTCACTTTGCTCTTCTGTGTCAGAACAGCTCTGCTTTCATTTGTCAGGAATTGAAGGCCTGAGGACAATTTCACTTGCAGAAAGGACTTTTGCTGCTATACAAGTGTAGAACGACTGGTGAAGAGGGAATGATGTGGAATTGTGCATAATTTTGTAATGAGAGAAGGAAAAAGCATGGAACCACACATTTTTGCTATGTACCAAAAGCCCGGTGCCTTCCCATGTTGCCTCATTTCATCCCCACAACTGCCCTTGCTGTGTCATTACCCTCAGTTTATAGATGAGGAAACTCGACTTTGGAAAGAGTTAAGGAACTGATCCAAGATTACATGCTAGTTAAGTGGTGAGTCAGGAAAGCATGCCCAGGGGTGATCTTCAGAAGTTCTTATGTTTTTCAGTATCATTTGACAATCATTTCTTGACCTGTGACCTTATATGAGGCGCTGGACTGGGCTCTAGGCACTCTCTGTTCACTGATTTGAGTCTGCTGGGGGAAATGGATGTGCAAACAGGATGTTTAATTCTGAGTGACAGTGTGAAAAGTGACAAGGGCAAAAAGCACAGGGTGCTCTGGGGACCCAGACTGGGCCATCAGGAGGTGCTTCCCAGAGGAGCTATCTCACTGAGCACTGAAGGGTAAGTGGGACTATCCTGGGAAGTGTGACATGAACATATTCTAGATAAAAAGTAGAAAGAGAGGCTGGGAAATGAGGACACGCAGAATATTTAGGGAATGCAAATACTTAGAAGGCAGCTGGAGCACAGATTTCTTTTGAGTGGAGTAGAGTGGGCTGGAAGGCCACAGGGGCAGACTGAGAGATGAAGCTGGCAAGCTAAGCAGGGGCTAGATCCTCAAGAGCCCCACAGGCCATATTTGATCCTAGATTTGAGCCTATGGGCAATGTTCGGTCCCTGAAGACTTTTTAAACAGTGCCAGTAGGGTGGAAAGAAGTGGATGGTGTAAGCTGCTGGAGGAGGTCACAAGGCCAGGACTGCTCGGTGACGGGTGGGGGGAGAGAACGAGAGGAGTCATGAACACATCATCAACCATCACTACTGTTCCTACAGCAACTACTCTGCTCATTCTGCCCAACCTTTCTGTGCATCACTCCATTTCATTCTCGCAAAAGCCTTGAATTTTAGGTTCTACTGTTATTCTCATTTTACGGAGGAAGAAACTGAGGCTTAGAGGTTAAGTGATTTGCCCAAGGTCATACAGCAAGTACAGCAGAGCCAGGTTTCAAACTGGTCCAATTGCAAGGCCTGCTGCTCTCCGTCACCATGATGCAGTCCTCCCCAGATGGCATCTGGGGTTCTGGTTGAGGCAACTGAGTGGACGGTGGTGCTATTAACTAGACAGACAATGGAAAAGGAAAAGTGGGCTCTTTTGGAGAAAGGTGACAAGCTCAGTTTGGGATATGCTGAGTTTGGGCACCTGTAGAATGTCTGTGAGGAGGTACCCAACAGTGGTAGGATATGTGAAGTGCAAGGGGAAACAGGGAGACATGATGACCTGGGAGGAAACACTATCTAGATGGCTCTCTCCCAGGGAGCTGTCTTTAAGGGGGAGGGCCAGGCAGAGGAAGACGTGCTCACAAAGGATACAAGACAGAGGGCAGAGAGGAAGTGAGAAATGTAGAGAATGTGGCCTCCCCTTTCCCTGCCCCAACTTGAATGAAGTTGGAGGGGCCAAAGAAAACTATTTGAAAAAAGAGAACAAAGGGTGAGATGCTGCCTGGCGGAAAAGAAGATGGAACAGGAGAAAATGACTTGGCGACAAAGACGTCACTAGTGGCTCAATGGAGGAGTGGAGGTAGAAGACAACCTGCAGTGAGCTGACAGGAGTAAATGCAGATGAGGAAAGAGCCTGGGGTGGTTAAGAGAGGCCGTGCGCTCAAAGGACAGTTTGCTTTCAAAAAAACAGAGCACTTGCCACAGTGAGAGGCTGAAGCCACACAGCAGAAGTGGTATTAGACTGAGGAGGCAAGAAGGACAGCACAGGCTTTAGGTAGGAAAAGGACTAACTCTTCCTTCCAGCAAGAAGAACTCTGCAGGACAGTGCCTCTCCAGTGGCTTTGAATCCTTGCTGAAACAGGAAGTGAGTTATCTACCAAAAAGTAAGGTGGGGTGGGGAGAGCTTGGCAGCTGGAGCAGAATGGAGGTCTAACAAAGGGGTTGGGGTGAATGGAAGTGCAGTCAGAACACTAGAAAACAGCAAAGTAGGGGCTCAGGCAGGTGGGAGACTACTTGGCCAGGGTGCCAAAGACAGATTCAATCTAGCACCTTCCTCAAGGTGTAGGAGAGAGGGAGGCTGGGGCTGAACCCAGGACTGTGGTTTTCTAAGTGGGCATAATGGAAGGATAATGAGGAGCTGAGAGGACTAGTAGGAGAGTGAATGAATGATACTCAAGGGATCTCAACTGGTCTGAGAAAGGAAGGAAGACAGATGACAGTCTTCTGTGGATGAAGAGGAGTAGTGGCGGGAGGTTACAAATAACAGACCCAGGGTCGGTTTCAAAGGAGCAAGGGTTAGGACATTGAAGAGTCATGGCTGGAAATGGTACGAGGGAACAGAAAAATACCCAGCATCATCTGTCTCCCCAGGTGGGTAGTGGGTGGATGCCTTTTGTGGTGGAAGCTGTGTTTTTGGTGGACTGTAGTTAAGTCTGGGAGGTGACGGAAGGGTACTGTGGAGAAGGCTGATGTATAAACAGATAATGACCATGACCACTACTTACAGGACATCAGAACTGCCTGCTTTGTGTTGTATCCTGGCTTCTAGACTGGGTGGGGCAGATGGGAGCTTGCAGGCAGTTTCTGAACTGTGAATAGAATAAATGGCAGACTAGAGAGATGTGCGAGATGCAGCCACAACACAGTGGACGTTACCTGAGGAAGACTGCGAAGGAGGAAACATCTGAACTGGGCTTGGGAGGAGGTTTTTAGAAGGGAAAGGAGGGGGCAGAGGTGAAGGAGAAAGGATATCCAGGCAGAAATTTATGAAAAACATACCAGGCCTGGGAACTGTGAAGTGTGTTCCCTGGGACCTAACTGGGAACCACAGCCTTGGGAGGCCAGGAAAGGCCAGAGAGACCACTTCTGCCCACTGCACACTTCTGGCCAGGCAGTGCTGGCAGGGAGACAGCAAATGCCGACCACTTTCTGAAGGCAGTGGTAAGGCCCTTTGGTTTACTACTTCAGGGTGCAGGAAGGGGTCCTGGTTTGTCCTTTGGGCTGGAAAAAGATGGAGAATCACTGCTGTTTTCCAGAGCACCGGGGCTGTTTGACCACCCAGGACCTGGAGTTAGCTGGCTGTCAAACCCATTCTCTTCAGCTGCTGAGCTCCTGAGTGTGGCACTGTGCAGACACAGCTGGGGGCAGGCAGGCTAAGAGGTAATGAGGTGGCAGGGTCCGAGCCATCAAGCTCTGCTGCTCGCCTGGCAGCAGGGCTGCCTGGGAACAGCTCCCCTGGTTCTGTCCTCGGCCTTCTGGGAGGAGTTCACTCAGTCCTCAGGATGGGTCATTCCCATGGCTTCAATTACATCTCCATGCCAGCAACTCCCAGCCCCACATCGCCATCTCCACTCGGACCTCTCATGAGAATCTCTGAGTCACTGTGCCCAACTGAATTCCATCTTCTGCCAATTCCACCTGTGCTCAGTAAGGCATGCCATCCTGCCGGCCACCCTGGCAAACACCTAGGAGATACCCCTGACTCTATCATCTCCTTGTCCAGAAATCAAGAGATCGCCTGCCTCCTCTGAAAACTCCAGCTCTCCTGCTCTAGGCCCACTATCGATCACCTCTCCCCTGGCTCTTGGTTCTCTGGCCTGGAGGATCACTCCTTCAGGCTACCTTCCAGATTGCTACACAGTCACCTTGGCAAGCACATCTGGTGAGTGCATTGTGTGATTAAAGCCCTTGGGTGAACCCCCTCGGCTGTAGGATCAAGTCAGAGTTCTTGAGCAATACCATTCCCTCACTTCTGCTATCTGCCTGCCTTCTCCTGGGTGTGAGCTCTGGCTTCAAAAACTGCTGTGGATGTGCTATGCCCGCTGCCAGGAGGGTCCTCCTGATGAATCTGTACTCACTCTCTACAACTCAGCTCCCAAGGCAGCCTGGTGGTCCAGCCATTTCCAGTGCCTCAGGCAGGATGGGGGCTTCCCCTCATCCCAGCACTTGTTGCACACTAATGTGTTTGTCCAGTGTTGTTCCTCCACCAGACTGAGCTTTTCCAGGGTAAGAAGCTAACTGCATCATATTTGGCTCCAAGCATTCGCAGAAGTGTTTGCTGAATGAACATATGACTGACTGACTGAAGTCCTAAGCGTTGAGGAATCCAGCAAGCGGCTTCTGATGCCAGGACTTGTTTTTCCTCCAATCACTGGCCCCCTGGCTCCCTTACCCCAGTGCCTCCCAAACTCATTCAGACCTTCTCAGAGAAGAGAGCCCTGCCAAGGCCTTTGGCAGCCAGCACTATTCATGCCCGAGAAGTCCTGGGGGTTGGGGCGAGGAGTCCTCGGGGGAAAGAGGTGGTAGAGCTGGGCTCCCCCACACCCACCTTCTTTTTCAGCTTGTGCCGGGCCCGCTTGGCAGCCCTGGCGCTGTTGGGGACTTTGGGCTCCGTGCTGTTGATGAATTCCAGCAGCTCATCCACATCTCGATGATCCACGGCAGGCTCCCCAGGGATCCCGCCCAGGGCGCCCCCTTCATGGGCAGCTCCTCTTTGCGCCTGGTCAGCCTTGAGCGAAGCTTCTCTCGGATCTCGGTATAATTCCGACTCGTCGGGGCAGCAGGTGGCTGGGGGAGGGGAGGTGCTGACGTTACACCCTGGGCCTGGGAAGCCCGGGCACTCCCACCCACGGGCACCAAGCATGTGGTGAGAAGCAAGACAACTGTTCTTTCTACCACAGCCACAGAGGCCAAATGGCTTCACCCTCAGCCAGGCTCGGAGCCAAGGCAGTGGTGGGTGGAGGAGTGGGAGGTATGGAGCAGTGTTGCGAGCACACTGACTTGGGAGCCAGGAAAGCAGGTTTGAGCCCAGGCTTCGTCACTCGGAAGCTGTATGACCTCGAGCAGGTTCACTGAGTCTTTGTAAGCCTCAATTTTGTCATCTCTAAAATGAGGATAACAACTTCTAGCTCAAGCAACATAACTGCTTGAATTTCTTCTGTCCTCAACTGCTCTCCCCTAGCCAGAAGCCCTTTCGTCTTCACCTTATGAGACTTCTGAATTGCTTTCTCTCCCTGTCCAGAGACAGCCTGTACTCTGCTATGAGCCTCCTTCCTGGTGCCATCTGTGCTCACGGCCTGTCCCCTGGCTGGCTCCCACACTGGGGACTGAGAGCCTTGGCTTCCACTCTGCCTTCATCAAACACAAGCCTTTACTTCTCTGTGATTACGCACGTTATGTATACATACTCATCAGAATCATAGCTTTCATCTGCCACTTTCTTTTGCCTAAGGAAAAAAGTCAATCTTAAGAGAAACCATGAGAAGAGCAAAGGTAGCAAACTTGAAAAATCTCTACTTCATTCATATGCCGTGAGGATCTAGCAAGCGGGCGCTGGCGAGGACTCACAAGGTCCAAGCACAATTATTAGCTCCAAGAGCAAGGGGGACCTGGGAAGAGCAAGGTACTCGCCTGGCTCCCCTCGGCTGGCCCCCAGCCTGCTCTGGCCTGGGAAGGCCCACTCACCGCATTGTGGCCGAAGAACTCACAGTAGCAGCAGTCACAGAACTTCCCATCTCGCTGGTGGGTGGAGGATGAGGTGCAGGAGCTACGCTCCGAGCTGCTGTCCTCTTCCTCGCCCAGCCCCTCGTCTGCCTCGCATGGCTGGGGAAGCTGGCACGTCAGGCCACTGTGGGTAAACTTGTGCCCCTTGCACCCAGGGTCCCTGCTGAATTGGGAGAAAAGACAGGCCCAAAGGTGAGGAAAGGCAGGGCAGGAGCACGCTGTGAGGAGCCTGGGAAGCAGCCCCACCATCACCTTCATCTGCCTCATCCCACAAAGACCAAGGCAGGCAGACAGAATGAGCCTCTTGTAAGAACAAGGCAAACACCCTCACTGTTCCTCAGGGAACCGCTCAATGGCACTGTTCTGGAAAGGTTCCCCATACTTCACCTCCCCATGTCTACCATGTGAGCCTTCTGGACTCTGAGGGCACCAAGTATACCTCTATCACACACTATAGTGACAATCTGTTTACCCATCTGTCTGTCTTCCAGAGCAGAGTATGGATTCCCTGAAGATATGGACTATGTCACTTCTATTTTTGGGTCCCAGTGTGTACCATCACAAGCCTATCCACAGTAAGTGCTGAGGAAGTAGGTATCTGAACAGATTAGTGGGCTGATGGTTCCTTGGAACATCCAAAGGAGGCCAATGTCCTTTCATTCTCTACGGTTCCCCCAACCCTGACACTGTGGTTTTGTTTTTGGCCATACCATGTGGCTTCTGGGATCTTAGTTTCCTGACCAGGGGTTGAATTCGGGCCCCTGACAGTGGAAGTGACAGTGGACCATGTTCAAAGGTCCTTCTGATTGAGATCGCACCACTGCACAGAGCTGCCTTAGCCATGGTGTCTAGAGGTTAGGAAAGCAAATGTGCCTTGTGGGCCATATTTTGAGCTACTGTTTGTGCCAGGTATGGTATACAGCAAATAATTTCTAACAATCCCCCAAATCCTGCAAAACAGGTTTTGCCATCCCCACACTGCAACAGAAGAGACCAAGGCTCAGGGTACTTCACCGTTTTGCCCAAAGAGCAGCTAGGACTCACCCTCCCACTGCACTGCTCTGCTCTGCCTCTGGATTTCAGGAAGCATCTTGTAATATGGACTAATTTCCCAGGGTAAGGAAGAGACAGGTCTGAAAGGTCCCAGAATTCAAGCTAGAAGAGTCAAGAGTCCTGGGCTGGCCATCAGCAGTGGGAGTGCTCCAGGGCTGAAGCCAAAGGGAGCTAGGAGGAAGGGTGGGGCAAGGAGCAGCCAAGGAGGTTCCCTGGGGCAGGAATCATTATCAAAGTGCTGGAAGGACTTTCCTGGAGGCCCAGTGGTTAAGACTTCACACCTCCACTGCAGGGGGCATGGATTCAATCCCAGGTTGGGAACTAAGAGCCTGCATATTGGGTGGTCCAAAATAAAACGGTGCTCAGAGAAGCTTAACCCCAACTGACCATTATTCATCTACTATACTAGCACAGTTAAAAATTCCTAGTGCTTTAATACTGGTGGTTACATCAATTTGGAGATCTCTTTGGAAAGCAATTTTTCAATATGTATTAAGAGCCTTTCTCAATAAAATAAAAGCAAAAAATCCCTCATAGCCTTTAAACTGAGAACTTTTTTTCACCGAGAGATCTATTCCAAGGAGAAAAATCCAAAAGAGTGAAAAGATTTAGGCAAAGACATCGTTAAGAGACATTATTTATAATGTTAAGACGCTGGGATGACTTAACAGTTCAGCAACTGGAGAACAGCAAATAATTTCCCAGCCTTTAAAGCTGAGGTTCAGAAGCCCTGTGGGAACCTAACAGTGCTAAGTGAAACCGGATGACGAAAAACCACACAGACACCACTACCACGTGGGAAAGCTACTCAAGAGAAAACTGCTACGAGTGCTGTATCAGGGTGGTGGGATTTTAGAGCAGGCAAATAGAAACACATCATCAACACACATCTGATTTATAAAAAGACATCTTCTCCAAAGAACTGTACCTTTCAAATATATATTAAAACAAACTTTCTCAGTACTTAAGAGGTAATTCTAGGAATCTACTTTAAGGACAGAACTCTTGACATTTGGGTGCAAGGATGCTTATTACAGTCTACAAAAAAAATCTACAAATGCCTGAATATCCAGGAACTGGGTAATGATAAATCATGCCACAGTTGTACAATAAAACATGTGGCCACTGAAAAGGTTTTTCAAGAATTTTAACTAGGGAAATGATGATGGTATAATGTTAAAAAGTAACCACATAAAAATAATACAGAATGTGACCTCATTTTGTTATCGATATATAGAAATGTGAGAAAAAGAAAACATATTATGGTGTTAAAGTTTATCTTTAGGTTGCCAGGAATTTTTTTCTTCTCCCATGTATTTAAAATTTTGACATTTATAGATTTCCCAAGTTAAAAAAACAGACAAACATATTTCTTTCATATCTGGAAAAACTATAGAAAAACATAGAGTATACCCTTTAACTTCCACCCCAAAGTTTTCCCCAAACTCTTAAGTTCAAGTTGTCAGGAGTTTGCTCTTTGTGCCACTCACCTGTGAGTGCTAGGGAGCTGCTGAGAGCTGGGTGGTGGGAGGAGGGGCCCACTGCAGTGCCCGCTGCAGTGCCCACTACAGGGGTGGCTGCAACCCGAGAATGGAGGAGGCATCTTCAGGAGCGGCATGCTGGTGGAGGGAAGGTGGGGGCTCTGACATGGCCCTGGGGTATGGGGGGCAGCAGCCACGGCAACAGGGCATTCTGCCACGGCAACAGGGCATTCTGAAACCTGGGCAGGGAAATGCACTGCTGGGGTGGTGGGCAGCAGGTGCGGGTGGGGTGGTGAGCCAAAGGATCCGGGGTGAGATGGGATCAGCGGCGCTGGCTGGGGGTGGTGGCCGGTGGGGCTGTTAGGTGGAGCAGTGAGGTCTGAGTGCCGGTGGTGCTCCGAGATGGGGAAAACCTCACCTGTGGGCGGATGGGGGAGAGAGGTGTCAGAGCGGGAGCCCAGATCCTGGGAAGGAGGCCCAGGGCTCGCTGCTGCAGCAGCCTGCTTACTGTGGCCAGAGGCAACGTGCCTGGGCACAGTCTCTCAGCATGATAGACCCATGAGCTTTTGGAAAAGCCGAGCGGTGCCTTGGGCTGGAGAGATTTCTCTGCAGGCATCAGCTGGACGGGCTGAAGATGGCCAGGCCTAAGGGAGAAGGCACCAGGAAGGCCAGTCCCATGCAAGGTCATAAAACCTCTGCTGGGCATAAACAGAGGTTATATGTTTTATTTTTGAATGCTTCTCTAGGACCTGTCTGACAAGGCTTTGCTTCTGGGCTGCGGGCATCAAGGCAGCCAGGGTATGCCAGACTTTCGGGTGGCCCCAAATTTCAGAGGACAAGTGAGAAAGTGCTTTGATGACTCTCTCTGGCTCATGCACCAGAATAACTGCAGTTATGTATCTCTCCACTCACACGGGGGTAGCACCCCTCTGAAGAACTAGGTCTTCCATTTAAAAGTAGACAGTAATTCATATTTACAAAGTACAGCAATAACTCAAGATTTTTTCTTTGGGTTGCTAAGCATTATCCCAGGGTCTAAAAAGGCTTACATAGCTGCATAACTGCCTAATAATCAAAGCAGCTCACACTGCCAATCTTGTGCGGACGGAAGTGCAGTGCTTTTATGAAAGCACCTATCCCTTGGATGGAAAAGAGCAGACACTCAGGCCCTCCATGCTGTTGCAGCAGTCAGGTGACCTGAGTCCTAATTCCTTAAAGACCCTTGCAGACTTCACTTTCTCTTCAGCCAGTGCTTACCAGGTGCCCTCTTGGATCCAATGGGAACAGTTATAGAGCCAATGCCAGCAGTATTTTTCAAGTTCAGAGTCTTGGGTAAAGGATTCCTACCAAGATAGTCAAGGGCTAGATTCCCTACTTGGCTTCCACCAGAACAGCTCCACTTTTATTTATTTTAATAACTGATCTGATTTGTTTGAACAAAATGGTTAGGAAAACACAACTCTCTCCATTTATGGAGAGAGGTCTCTTCTAAGCTTGGAGACTCACCAGGGATTGTAGGAGGGTTCCCGAGCGAGCCACCTGGCATGGCCCCACTGGAGTGCGGGGAGTTCCAGAGGCCCGAGAGCTTATGTGCTGACAGGAACGAACTAGGATCCCAGTCCCCTGAGTTCCCATGGCAGGAGGAGGACGAGGAAGAGGACGATGAAGAGGAGGACGAAGAGGAATGAGAATCACCCCCACAAGACTGTGATTTGCAGGATGTGTGTGACAAGGAGATCTGGGGAAGAAAAAGGCTCATGGTAAAACAGTAAACATCAGGGCTGGCCCTCTGCTGCCTTGGCTTCCCCAGGGGCACCTCCCACCAACTGTGGGAATGGCCCAGATCCCACAACTCCAGGTGCAAGGGCAAACACGGGCCAGGCCTTTGCCAAGAGGGGCTGCGGTGTTCCCTGTGAAGTGAAGTATGTGGATGTGATGAGAGATTCTGGTAGTGGCAGAGACTGCCTGTCAGCTGTGGCCTTTGGGGAGTCCTGAGAGCTGCCAAGGAGAGGAAAAAGGTCTTTAAGCCAGGAGTCCTGAAGCTGAACTGATCTGGGTTACAGAGAGGGACTGAGGGGAATGAAAAATGAGGAGTCTGACCTCTGTGATTCAGGAGATGGTAGTTAGATGGCTCCCGGACATCTTGGAAGCCTTCTAACAGAGGTATTGCAGACCCTCAAACTGACCTTTGCCTTCCATGTCATACTGGTTGGTTTCTGAGCTGCCACAGAGCTGAAGGCAGTGGTCACAGGGAGGGTCAGGATCTCGATCTACCAGTGCCTCCAAGCCGGCCATCACACGGTGCACTGTCCTTGGGGGCTGGTGGGCTGCCTGAAACCTCTCTTTCTTCCCCCAAATGTGGGCCACAAGCTGCTAATGCTGTATGGGTGCAGCCTCTTTGGCACCTGGGTGGAGGTGCTGCCTGAGGACAGCCACTTGAGCACAAGGCAGCCACAGCTCAACAGCCTGACTTCTCTGGGCAGGCAGCACTCCTGCTTTCGGGGACCCCTTCTCAGCGGTTACCTACCGCCACTGCATGTTCTCGACCTGTCTGCCTTTCATCTTCCTCCATGCTCTTTCGGCAACTCTGGCAGACCCATAGAGGCATCTCGCCTAGGAGATTCTTGACGAGCTTTGGCATGAAGTCAGGGGGCAGCTTCTCACCCTGCAACACCAGTCCGTTCTGGGAAGGGCCTTCTTCCCAGCCTTTGCGTTCCCGGTGACACAGCAGGCAGCAAGTCTGCACAGACTGGCTGGTGGTAGGGGGAACCTGTCCAACAGACAGAAACAGGGTTTCCCAGAAGGGGAAAGGCTCTGCTTAGAAACAATATTAACAATACTGATGACATCACTTATTATGTGTCAGGCACTGAGTTAGGCACTTTATTTACCCAATTTTAGCCCTTGTAAACAGCTCTGCAAACTGTGTTATTATTCTCATCTTTTTTTTTTTTTTTTCAAGAAGAAGTCAAATAAGTTGCCCAAGGTTATAGAGTTAGTGAGTGGTTGAACCCTATAGGATTTGAACCCCCAGTGAGGCTGACTCCAAAGCTTATGCTCAAATGCCCTAGTGCCCCAACGTCTCTGAATCTTGAAGGTTAATGAGTCGGCCCTTCCTGCTGTGGCATGTCTGGGACAGGTCACAATTCTTGGGCTGTCTGTGAAGTCTACAGACCAATCCTCACCTGAAAGGAAAAAAAATGCTTTCAGTTAACGCAGCTTGGGAGACCATGTGGGTTTCCCAAAGAGCTGCACAATTCCATTAGGATCACAGGAACATTTTGGAGGAGCCAGTCAAAGGGTATCAACTCAGCTGAAAACCGAGCTGGAGGGTAAGGCAGACCCAGGGGATTCTGAGTGGCAGGGAGGTGTGGTGAAAAACCCCTGGGCTTTAGGTGTCAGATTGACATGAATTCTAATCCCTCCCTGACCACAAATGAGCTGGGTGACCTTGAGCAAGTTATTCAACTTCTGATTTCCTACCTACTTGCAGAGCTGTTATGAGGGGGTGCATAAATAAGGAAAGTGCCTAGCCCTGTGCATGTCCATAGTACAGTCCCAGTATACAGTCGTTATTATTATTTTTCCCTTTTCCTTCTAGGACAAACCTGACCTAGAAATTTAAGTCTACAGGTTTTCTGTCACACTGAGGGATAGTGGCTTGAGAGACTGACTGTGTCTAATGACCCCATTAATGGCTTTCCTATATCCTGCAACTTTGCATTTTAGTCCCTTCTCACTCTGACAGTCATGTCACTTTCTTTAGCCAACGAATGTTGGCAAACATGCTGCCAGCATGAGCGTGAAAAGTGTGTGTGCATTTCTACATGCTCCCTTACATGGCTGGACTTGCTCGCTCCTGCACCTCTGCCCTGCCACGTAAGCATGACCAGGCTAGCTGCTGGAGGGATGTGAGACCTGTGGGGAAAACTGAGTCTTCCCAGCTGACTGGCCAGTAGATCAGATACATGAGTATAGCTGAGATCAGCCAAGTAGGCCCCAGTCAGCAGAAACACCCAGTCAACTGAGATACTCATGACAAATAATAAATGGTAGTGTTTTAAGCCACTAAGTTTTGGGATGGTTTGTTGCACATATTAGTTAAGCTTCCAAACTTACCCACCACTAGGCAAGACGTATTTGCAGAGGCCTAAGCAAAGGAATAATACAAGTATCACTTTCATCCTACCAATAAAATAAATGGCATCATCTTTTTCAAATAAAATCACCTTCTCACAATAAGTTGGCATCAGGGTATCCTTAAATTTGTAACGTTACAATTACACTGACCTAGGTCCCTGGTTTCTAGAAAAGAAAGGAAACAAACAGTAGCACCAGAAACACGTGTGTTTGAGCCTGTGCATGTGTGCTCAATCGCTCAGCCATGTCCGACTCTGCAACCCCATGGACTGAAGCCCACCAGGCTCCTCTGTCCATGGAATTCTCCAGGCAAGAATACTGGAGTGGGTTGCCATTTCCTCCTCTAGATCTTCCTGACCCAGGGACTGAATCACGTCTCTTGGGTCTCCTGCATCTCCTGCACTGGCAGCAAGATTCATTACCACTAGCACCACCAGTAGCATACTGAAACATGTGGGGAATTACAAGGACCTTGGGAATGAATAGCAGAGAGAAAGAGAAAGAAATCTTACATATGGAACTCATGTGAGATGCTGCCTAAAGTCTGTGCCAAGGAGGCAGTTCAGTGAGCAAGTCAGCTGCTTAGTGGCAGCTATAAAAGAAAATTGCATTCTAGATTCCATTTGTGGTGAGTGTCTCATGGTAAGAGTGGAAGGCTGACAGAGAAGTTAAGGTAAAGGAGGCCTTTCTGAGACATGCACCCAGGAAACTTTTCACAGCTACAAGATGCCATAGTATTAATAGCTCCAGGAGGAGGAGGTAAGGCCCATGCCCAAGTCCCTTTCCCTGTGAGAAAGAGTAAAGTGACTGTATTTTTTAGGCAAACACCAGGATGTGCAATTTTATTACAATGGAGCTTCATTTTCCAGCGTTAGGTTCGAGTTATTACAGAAGATGAAAATCTTGAGTGAGTAAAATAATTCTTGAAATTTTTAATGTGGCCTGTAAAGTACAGTATATATGGCTTTATAGGAACAACCAAGAAAGCAAATGTACAATGTAAATGACAATGTGTGGTGTTATTTGCTGTTTTCTTTTAAAAGTGAAACAATTCTTATAAGGTAAATATGTGACCTGTGTGACTGTACTTGATGCTAAAGTACTTGTGGGAGGTGCTGGGATGTAGAAGAAACAATACTGGCTTTGGCATTAATCCTGGGCCTCCATCACTTACCAGCTGTACAATGTTGGGCAAGTTCTACTTATTCCGTGCCTCCCCATCTATAAAATGGGATTAAGTTCTGACTTGCAGAGTTGGCTGTGAGCACTGGGATAAAGCACCTAGTCCAGTGCCAGGCATATATGCTACTCAACATATGGCACTAATTATGAACATGATGGGAGCAATAGGAAACAATATTTAAAATCAGGACTAGGGTTGAAAACAGAATATACAGTCACTGTATTTTATGAGAATGCAAGAGTCTCTCATATGTAATGAACTGAAGGTGACATTCAGGCATCTTAACCTCTGTCCTCGCTCCACTATGTAATTCCTTAAGTTCCCCAAATACTCCTTGTGCTCTGCTATGTCACACCTTTGCTAAAGGGGATCCTCTGCCTAAACCCTTCTTCCTCCCCACATTTACCAAAAGGTAGATGAGCAGGGGCTTAAATAAAGCCCAGCCTAGATGCAATCTCACCCAAGCTTTCCTAGAGATTCCCTCTTACAATTCACCTCTCTTTCCCATTTCCATACCCCCACAGCACACTGGGCCTTGGTGACAAGATTTATGCCTTCTACTTAACTTATTTACCTGTATCTTCGGTCCCTTCTACTAGGTTGTGCTCCTAGAGGGCAAGTACCAGGTCTGATTCTTGTCTGGATCCCTCACGGTACAGCACAGGGCATAGGCTCAGCTGGGCATATAGTGGCTAAGTCAGATTTGTTAAGTATCCTCATGGCAATACAGCTGGCAGGCAGTTTGGTGAGACATTGCTTGAAATTGTTGTTTCCCATAGTAAAAGGCTGTCTTCCCACCCTGGACCTCTAACTAAATGGTTCCAATTGCAAGTGTGGAAGAGTGGAAGATTGTTGGAAGATTGTATTTCTCAGAGATTACAAGACTACTTATTCATGGAAATAATGTGACTTTCCCTAGAGTCGAAATGGTACATATGATAAATAAGATTAGCCATCAGAAGGAAGTGAATTTACAGGGCAGGCTGTCTTTCTAGTGAAAGGAAGAAACACAAGGCCTAGGATGCTAATTAAATACAAACTGAAGCAGAGATGATACCACCTATGCTGCATAAGGTTGCCCAGAGGATTAAGAGACATTAGAGATGCAAAGCACTTTGCGCAAAGGATCCATACAGGAGGTGCTCAATCTATTATCCAGGCTCCTGGGCTGGTCTTTTTTTTTTTTCCGGTCTGTTCTAAGTAAGTCTACACTGGAAACTAGCTTATCTACTGTCCTGAGTTTAGTATATTAGATTCTTTCTTTCTAGGCCCAGGAAGTTTTAGGGGCCACCCCTCAAAGTTGTCTTAACTCCAAGCCTCGGTGCCTATCTCTGGGTAAAATTCCCAGTGGAGCCTGTGGACTGTTCTCCCTGACATTTTCATCTCTATCTTAATTGCCAGAGGGTGTTGAGAATCTCAAGCCCTGGAGATATTATATACAGTTAATACTGTCAAATTTTTGCTTTGGCAGAAAAGCTCTTGGTTTACAGTTCCCTTTGACTGCAATCTCCTGCCACTTTACAAATTCTTGGAAATCGTGACTTTGTATGCCCTATAGTCAATTCAGGCTTTCAACTAGCTGCTCTCAAGCTGTACTTTTTAGCAGCTCGCACAATTTTACAGTAATCTCACACAAATAACATGATCAATACATGTTTATCGAATGAATGAAAATTCCAACCATGTTTCTTCATCAGAAAGGCTGTTGGAATTGATTCTTCAACCCAGCGACCCTGAGCAACAGCTAATTATTCCTTCTTGCTGCTGCTGCTGCTGCTGCTAAGTCGCTTCAGTCATGTCCGAGTCTGTGCGACCCCAGAGATGGCAGCCCACCAGGCTCTTCTGTCTCTGGGATTCTCCAGGTAAGAACACTGGAGTGGGTTTCCATTTCCTTCTCCAATGCATGAGAGTGAAAAGTGAAAGTGAAGTTGCTCAGTTGTGTCTGACTTTGCGATCCCATGGACTGCAGCCCACCAGGCTCCCTCCATCTACGGGATTTTCCAAGCAGGAGTACTGGAGTGGGGTGCCATTGCCTTCTCCAAATTATTCCTTCTTACCTCAGGTTAAATTCAGAGCCTCTCCAGATTTCAGTCTAGCCTTAGGTAAAAGATGGAGGAGCAGAAGGAAAGGTTCTAGGAGTTCTCTAGATTTGGGATCTGCTAAAAAGCTCCAGGATAATTCTGCTTCATTCTCTGGGCAAACCCCCAATCTCTGGACGTTTGACATTACTCACACGGGGTATCTTGCTATAGGCATATCCCCAGAGCTCTCAGGGAGCCAGGACCCTAGACTGTGGCCACTCCCAGCCCAGGGGACTGGCATGCACACCCATGAAAACTAGCACCTTTGCCCTCATCTGACCATGCCCAAGACTTTTCTGTTTTTGTCTGAGAAGTATTATGCTAGGACTTGCTAGTTTTTCCTGGGAAAAAGAGATAAAGTCAAAGGAAGGGAAAGCAAATTTTTCACAGAGCATTTTTACTACAAAGAATGACTAACTGACAAACTATGGTTATTCAAACTTGGGTATTGGCAGACATTTTTTCAGAAAATGAACAAAACAAGCCTATCACCCCCAAGGAAAACTATTCTGTTTCTGTGGTCAATAAGAAAAATTCAAGTTTTAGGCGAAAATTAGAATTTTCAAAAAGCTGCATCCACAACCATGAACTTGACAGCTTCCCAAAACTTAAAAGACTTTATGATGAAATTGATGGTGATATTAACATATGTTATTTTTGATATTATAAAATGAAACAGGAAAACATCTGGAAGATCTACATAACTCAGTGAACTTATTTTTCCAAATGATCAAAGCATGATGCCACAGAGTCATGCACTGTTATAAAGTCCACCTAAAGTGTTAGATGAACCAACAGATTTTAACAATAAATGAGTATAAAGACTTCATTGATATGTTCTCAGATTCCATATTGCAAAGAATAATACCAACAATCATCTGAAAAGGCTATCAAAATACCTTTCTCTTTTCCAACTATGTATCTGTGTGAAGTTAAATTTTTTAAAAACATAATTCCATCAAAATAATGTACTGCCAAGACTGAATACAGAAGGACACGTGTGTGAGTACATACTCAGCTGTGTCTGACTCTTTGTGATCCCATGGACTGTAGCCCACCTGGCTTTTCTAAACATGGAATTTTCCAGGCAAGAAATACTGGAGTGGGTTGCTGTTTCCTTCTCCAGGGGATCTTCCTGATCCAGGGATTGAACCCTCATCCCTTGTGTCTCCTGCATTAGCAAGTGGATTCTTTACCACTGGCACCACCTGGGAAGCCCCAGAAGCATGTAAGAGAATCTAAACTTTTCCTATTAAGATAGACATAAATTTGCAAAAGTGAAAACAAGACCATTTTTCTCACTTTTGGGGAAAATTGTTATCTCTAATTTTAAAATTGTTATTTATGTTAATATGATAGCTCTAATACTGTTATTCTGAAACGAGTGACCAAATGTTTTTAAACTTTCTCAACTTTAATATTTACTTTGGTAAATTTCAATAGTTTAACCAACAAAAGCTCTTCTGGGTCCTCAAAATTTTTAGAACTGTAAAAGTTCCCAAGACCAAACCCTCTGAGAACAGCTGATGTAAAGTATCTAGCTGCCTGTCAGCCAGGGGGTGTGCTATAAGCAACAGTGATTATTAACAATCATATAGCAGTTCGTGGCATATCTGAAGAGCTGTATGGGGTCATGAGAAAATTTTGCACCACAGCCTTTCTGGCCACAGTTTGGGAATTACATGTCACTAGGCAAGATGGCTATCAAGGACTGCTCTTGAAGCTGGATCTGATTTCCAAAACCAAACCTGCTCTCATTTCTTTCATGGGTTCCTTTTATTCCAAAGAGTTAGTATATGTTTATAGAGGATTCCCCCAAGACACAGTGCTGTATCTACCCAGGAGCCCTGTGACAGCTTCTAAATTCTATTCAGAAATGGCCCAACTCCAAAAGCCTCCTTGTCACCGAGGCAGGCAGAAGACAACAATTAAAAAGTCCCTTCCAAAAGCAGAGAAAGTGATTAGTTCCCCAGCCTAGAAAAACTTAGCCCAGTCATTGCCATTCACTCTTCCATTCATTCCCTCATTCAACAAACATTCTCAGGGCCTCTACCTGGTGCCAACCATTGTGCTAGGTGCTGGGAAACAAGAGTTCCTGCCTTAAGAACACATGCATAAAAAGTAAAAACAGGCAGGTTCATGCACAGGGTTGTCTATGCTCCCAACTCCCAGGATGCCTCATATTTATTCTGGATAATCAGGCAGGAAAACATTAAAATAATATACAATTATAATCAGTAAACAAAATAATAAATATAAATTAAAAACAACCAATTAGGACACTGGGTTTCTCTCCTTAAGGTTAAGTTTGTAATGTGCCTTCTCACGTAACTCTCCAGTTTGAAGATTTCTTTCCTTTACCTCCTCATCCCTACCTTGGTCGCTTTCATCTCTAGGCTCCTTTTGGTGGAGCTCATTACTCTCACTATGATACCCTTTGGCCCGTGGCACTCATAATGTGGCCCCAGCTGATCTCTCCATATTCCATTTCCATGCTTAACACCCTGAGCCATAGGTTGTATTTGTACTATTCCTCAGATACACTGTGCCCCATCAAACCTCAGCTTTGCTCCTCAGGAAATTCCTACTCATCTCCTAAGATCTTGGTCAAAGGTTGATGAAGCTTTTGCTGGACCAAGCTAAATAGAATTCTTTTAGTATAGCGTCTATCGCATTGTGCCATAGACACGTATCCTCCGCCCACTCCCAAACCCCTGTAGAATGGGAGCTCTTTGGGGGCAGGGAGTGGACCCTGGCCATTTAAATGAGTCTAGGAACTAGGCTTGGCTTGGGCCTGGCACATAGCAGGCATTCCCTGAATAAATAAATGATGTTTAAGCCATGTGGCTTATGTCTCAGCTGCTCTACACAAAGGAAAGGAACTAAACACAGCCCAACGAGCCCAACATACTATGCTGAAAAGGCATGGCTGCGCCACTCCAGGTCACTAATGGGAAGGCATCAGTGCTAAGAATCTCAGACCATTCTAATGCAGGCCATCAGAGGTGTAGTTAATTCTTAGGGAGCCAATACAACCACACCTCCGTGCCCTGAGCTTTCACCCAAAGTCCCACTCAGGCTGCTGGCTCAGGTCCTTCCAGGAGACAGGACAGCAGTTTCACAACGTAAAGTCAGTTTGCGGAGAATTCTCTCTGGCTGTGCACGCTGAGTCAAGGATACAGCAGTGAGTCTCTAACCCCAGTGGCCCTCTACCTGTGAAGGCTAGTTCACCTGTTGAACCTGTTTCCTGGGTGCAATCAGTCATGGGAAGGCCTAAGCTCCTGCTTATTTACCTGGAATCTCAGGCAAACCTTATTATCGACTACTCTGTAATGGTAACAGAGTTCTCATGGGTGGAACAGAATGACCTCTGAAGACAGACTGTTGAGTTCAAATCCAAGTTTGCCATTTTCAGTATGATCTTGGATTATTACTGAATTTCTTTGAGCCTCAATTTCCTCATTTATGAAATGAGAATAAAACCATACTTCACAGAGTCGTGAGGACAGAAGGAAATAAATTATGTAAAGTACCTGGCCTGGGCCTGGCACACAGTAGGTGCTCAATACCCGTTAGTTTCTTTCCTCTTCTGTCCTGGAAGAAATGACAGGGAAACTTACTAAGTGAGACTTGCCCAATCCAAAGTTATTACTTGAAGCACAGGACAGAAGACTAGACAGATGACCTTCAAGGTCTCTTTAACCCCCAGTTCATGTTCTCTGGCTACAACTTCGTAATAAGAACCTTCAATATTTCTAGGCCCTTCTTTCTGCCTGAATTTCTCTATATCTATTCACTTCAGAATGGTGGGGGAAACCACAAAGGGAGCTGGATAGTGAAGAGTCTTGGGGAGGGAATGAAGGAGAGGTGGCCTATAGGACAGCACCATGCTCATCCATCTTGCACTTGGAAGGATGAGAGTGGGAACATGGGCACAGAACTGAAAGGTGCAAACACAGGGTCCTTCCGAGGACACAAGCATTCTTCTCCTCAGTTCTTTTCTGCTCTGCACATTCCACCACGAAGAACCATGAACTATTTCTTTGTACAATATTCATTCCCTGTCCCCAGTTCATAAAGTGTACCTTCACTCACATTGTCCTCTTTGCCTCTTCCTATTGAGGCTCAGTTTGGGTATTACATTCTCCTAAGTCTACAGGCAAAATAAACTATGCATTGCTCTGTGTTAGGGGATGCCCTAACACTTTTTTTACATGTCTCCTGAACAGAGATTATCACGTGTACCCCGATTGTCAAAATCTGTCTTCTCCATAGCACTGTGAGCTTTTCAAGGGCAGGGCCTGTATCCCATGAGTCACCGCATTCCAATTGTTCAGCAGAGATGGCAGCACATGTTTTGATATACAAAGATTAGCAGTTGGAGAATATGGACAAATGTCGAACTGGAAAAAGTTTGCCTTTTTTTTTTTTCTTTAAAAACTAGGGCTGCTTCTTCTTCTGCTAGGGAAAAGCTTTCTCTTTCCCCAGGAAGCTCCATTCTTTAAAGAATACTTTAGGCCTCCACAGAGATCCCCATGGCACCCTCAGTTAAATAGTTCCCAGACCCAGCCACACATCAGAAATCATCTGAGGCAATTTAAGAACAGGTTTCTGGGCTCCAAACCTAGAGAAGACTCTAGGGCTGGGATAGGGTCTAGCAAAGCACAGGGGATCTGATCATTAGTTAGGCTGGGGTGCGAGAGAGGTAAAATCAAGCAAGCATAGTTGCTTCTTCTACTGAAAATTACTTCCTCCCACACTCTCATTCACTTTCCCATATCTTTTGTTGACTCCTCATAGTCTATAGATTAAAGCTCAAACCTACTAAACTTTCCAGTCAGACTTCTCGCCATTCTCCATGAGTTGGGCAGTTCTGGACTCTGGGTCTTTGTCTACGCTGCCTGCTTTGCTTCACCTTCTCTGGAGGACCTTCTACTTGACCTTGAAGCCTCAGCTCCAAGAAGCCTTTTCTAGGCTATCACATCTGTGCATCCTCAAAACAAAGCACTATACTAATCATAGCTACTACATGTGTTCCATGCTCGACATGCACTGCCTGTTGAACCCTAGTTTGAGTCCAGTATCACTGTCATTTTATACACAGAAAAACCAAACAAAAGGCTGAAGCACTTCTAAAGGTGTGTACCAGGGTGTAGAATTTGACTCAACTTAGAGGAAGTGATGCTCCTCTAGCTTAACTGTAATTATTACATATATGTTCTTTGGACTATGAGTCCCTGTGGGCAGAGACCATGTCTGATTCACTTCTATATTACCAGCTAGCCCAGGACCCAGCACAGACCAGGAGTCTATTAGTGTTGGTAGAATAAATGAACAGCAGGTTAGGTGAGAGGAAGGCTGGGCATAGTGCATGTGTAATGGGCCTGAATGAGTGACTGCCAGCCTGGCCTAGCAGTGCAGGCAGTAAGAATAAGGTGCCAGAAACCTAACGTTTCTTTTATTATAGTTTAACAGCCACTCACTGAACACATAAGAACCATGTGCAATAAATACTCCAGAAATGAATTAAGAACATAGCCCAAGCTCACAAAATTCTAGGCTTAGTAAGTGAAGGTGTTAGGATATTAATAGTACATCTAACAATATTACACTTAATAGTTCTGGGAAATTTTAAGGAAATTTAAAATTTTAGGAAGTAAGTTTTAATCTTCAAAGGTCTTTTGGCATTTCTACATGGTGAAGCTCTACTGGTTTACAAAGCAGCAGAGGTGACAGGGATCTCTACTCAGCATTATCTCCTCCTACCTGCATTTAAAATGGTTAGGTGGGCAGTGATTTTAAGGGGGAAGTCTCAGGATACAGGGATTATCTCATTCATCTGTGTGCTCTGAATAAAGGCCTTGGCACAGAGGTTGTTAATACTTGCTGAGTGGATTAAATATAATGAGATGATTTTAATAAAGATACTGACTGTTATCTGCTCCTATCCCATGAGGAAGTAGGTTTAACTCTGAGCAGTGGTGGAGCCAGGTCTCTAGAGTTCCTTTAAACTAGGCTGGGCAAAGTCCCATGGGAAGCTGCAGAGGAGAGCTGGAAGGACAGGATGCGCTCGACCCCTACCAACGTCAGTTGACTGTCTAGCGAGTCTCCTGGGGGTTTACTGAGTGAGTGTGCACCTGGACTGCAAGCTGAGTGGCCCAAGAGAACTAGGAAACAGCCAGCAGGGCCGGCAGGTGAGAACACTCAGGCTTTGGATGGCCAAATGGCTCCTGCCACATGCCACATCCAATTCCAGCTCCGGCATGAGCAGCACTAGATGCTATGTGGGCTGCTCTACATTCTCTTGTGAAGCTGCCTAAGAGTCTTAAAGACGGGAAGAAACATGCCTAGAGTAACAAGGCTAGGAGACTGAGCACAAAGCTCATCCCAAGTCTGTGAGATTAAATACTATGTCTCTCTGCCTCCTTCAACTGCTTTGTAATTCAACTATCCCCTCTTCACTAAGAAGGCTATAACTGTTTTAGTCTTCTCGTGGGGAAAAAAAAAACAAACAAACGAGGATTTGGGTTTTCAGTGAATGTATCAATGTTGTTTAGGGGCCTAAACAATTATAAGAAAGGGCTTTTGGGATTCCAATTAAGTTCAAGGTCCTGCATTTAAATGCATACAAGTTATGAAAATAAGCAAAGGAGATTGGATGGAACCAGAGAGGCCTATGAGCCTTAACTCAGAGAAAGCAATGCTCTTCTAGCCTTACCGTGACTGCTATATACATGTTCTCTAGACCAAATGAGCCCCTTGTGAGGAAGGTCCACAGTTGATTCACTTCTGTATACCAGCTAGCCCAGGGCATGGCACAGATCAGGTGTCCTCCATATGATGAGGAGGGCAGACACTTCCCAGAGACTACAGATGACTAACTTCTGGAAACCTGGGCCTAGCAGTACCAGATTTTTAGCAGCAGATGGCACAAATCCAGTTTTGTGGGAAATTGATTTTTAAAAATACTGGCTCAAATGAAAACAAAAAAACAAAACATGTGACTTGGGGCATTAAACCCTGTATGTGGACTGAAGTTTGGCTTAAGTGTGGCATTCAACACTGACTTTCACCTTACTTACCCACTCTAAGTGCTTAAGACAGGGGACTAAGTGGTGGTGGGAGCCAGAGGTCCTCGCCAAAGGTTTGCCTGCAGGCAGAGCAAGGACTGATCCCACTTTTTCAGCAGGTGCTTTTCACCAAGACACTAAGGCCTGCTTCTGGGACCCAGAACGCCCTTCCCCAGCAAAAATGGGGCTCAATCAGAAGTTTGTTCATTTGTTTCACCTATTACAGCTAGAGTTAAAAAAGTCTTGCTAAATACCCCACAGTACACAAGAAGGTACTTTATGGGGCTGTGGTAGGTGTACCTATAGTAGGAGTTTTTGGGCAAATATTTAGTTTCTCTGAGTTTCCGTTTCTTCATCTGGAAGGTGGGATTGATAAATTCTAATAGTATTTATATATACATTCATTAGAATTTATCAATCACCAGGCTTAGTGGTACAATAGTGACTGACTTGGTTCCTACACTCTCAAGAGTTTATAAAGCAAAAGCAGACTAATAATTATATCAATGGTTAACTCATCACATTCGTGCTAAATGCTGAGGAGAACACAGGGGTGGTGGGAAGGTATGTAAAATGCCTAGTGTGAATTAACTGAAAGGTCAAGTTGTGGAGTAGGTAGGAATCTGTCATGTTAAAACTGCCACCTAAATAAAAATTGAATGGTTATGCCATCAACCAAACTTTCTGGCCATGAATACTATAGGCTGGTTAAGTGGCAGGGGACCCTGAATGGTAAACAAGAGAAGACAACAGCTCCCTGACTCTCCCTTCCCCTACCTTCCTCTTCTGGAGAACAGCACTCCCAGGGGTCCAGGGAAGGCTAGAGGGGCAAACAGCTTCAGGGTGGGAAGTTAGACTAGGCAAGGGTAGGGTCCAACTTGAGTTCTCAACTTGAGGAATCCTTTGGAAACAGTCTCAGCCCAGGGTAGGAGATGGGGATGAACGGGGGGCTTATCACACTCAGTAAGTAGTGACATCTTCATTAATTAAAAATCTTACTATGATCTAAGACACAAAGGAGACAGTATAAAAACTGGGTTACAGTAGTTTTGGGTTCTCAACGGATTCATTCTCTCTCATTCACCTAATTATTCCTACTCTGTGTCAGCAAGGCCCAGGTCTAAAAGTGGAGGGCTGAGGACAGACGGCATGATTTGTGCCCCTGCAGAGTTCACAGTTCAGTGGGGGAAACAGACACATCAACAGACTATGTCATTGTAGAACAGGGAGTCCTACCAGAGGAGAGCATGGGGGCTGTGGGACAGATGGGGCACCTCACACAGCTGGGGGAGGTCAGGAAAGGCTTTCTGGGAATGGTACCCCAAACAGCATCCCCACTCACATGCACAATTCCAGAGATTCTACTAGAAGGCTGTCAAGAGCCATGCCTTCTGGCTGCACCAGCCTCCCAGAGTCCCCTGCTGCCCGATGCAGTGTCTGCAGAGCCAAACGCATCTTCCGCCACGCCTCATCCTCATCCGGCGCTGCATCCGACCCTCCAAGACTCCTGCAGGAGCCTGCCTTCCTCGGCAGACTCATCCAAAAAAACCAACTCAAAACTCTTTTGTCAGAGCAAGCTTAGGGCGAGCCACCCAGCCCCAGGTGCCACAACCCTCCCAGAGCAACTGTGGCTCATGCCACCCCAGCTTCGCAGTGAACACTGGCAGGGTACCTCCTATTATCTCCTTTGCTCAAAAGAAAGTGACCTTCTTCCAGGTGGCAAGCTGGAAGCCTTGGAGAGTCTTCCTACTGCTCACTTTCAGCAGGATTCGCCAAACCCAGGGATGTGAGGGTTTGGGTGGACTACCTCGTGGGTCGGGGGTATAGTGGGGAGAAAGAGCAGGCTTTGCTGGCTTTCCAACTCAGTACAGAAGCCCCACCAAATAATTCTAGGCAGCCTGGTTGTCTGCTTCAACTGCTCAGCTGGGCAAGTCGGGGAGGGGGGGAGGGGGGAGGGGGGTGGCTTCCTGGAGACAGATGCTGAGGGCACAGCTGCTGAGGGAGCAGCGAGGGGAAGGGGTGGAGCTGCTCCCAAGGGGGTGGAGGGAACAGGCTGCAGCCTTCCAGGGCCCAGAGCCCCGACGTGGCCTGTGGGTGGGTGGGGAGCAGGTGGGCCCAGGGAAGGTGAAGGGCACAGAGCTACGCTGTGGCCTTAAGACTGGGTGTGCGGTCAGAAGGTATCCCGGAGGCGGCGGGAGAGGGCAGGGAGGCTGGTCTCAGAACCAGACGGGCCGTGCCTCGGCTTTGGACCAAAGGGTCCAGGCTCACTCCCGCCTTGGGGGAGGGAAGCCTCAGCTCTGGCCCTGAGGGTTAAGGTGCTGGCCCCAGGCGGGAATGGTCCATCCCCAAGCCCGTCCCAGCCCCACTCCACGGAGGTGAAAGAACCCGAGCAGCCAGACTCGCCTCGCTCGCTCCTACCTGGGGGCCGGGCGCCAGCTTGGGCTCGTCCTCCTCCCTGGGGTCGTCGCAGTAGGGCTCCGCCGGCGCCTCCGGGGGCCCTGCACCCGCTCCCGCTTCCAGGCGTGGCGGCGGTGGGGGCTCCGGCGCCTGGGGCTTCTGCGGCCCCGTGGCCCGCGCCCGCTCGCGCCGGCCCGCGCCGCCACTCGGCCTGCTCCGCCTCCGAGTCATGCTGCTTCTCGCGCCGCTCCCTTGCTCCACTCGCACCGCCGCCGCCGCTCCCCACACAGGACAACAGCCAATATGGCGGCGCCCGGCTCCCCTCCGCCGCTGCCAGCAGGTCAGAGGGCACGCGGGGTCCGCGCCGCCGCACTAGCCCCCGAGGCCGCCTGCGCCATTTTGCATAAGGTCACTACCCGGAGTTCCGCGGGAGAGTAAACCTGCTGAGGAAACGCCCTCCTCATTTCGGGATTCCGGGGCTGAGACCTGCGCCAGGATGGGTTGTGCGCTATAGTAACCGTGCTGCATGGCCCTGGGCGCTTCAAAACTGGCTGTTAAATGGATGAGTGAATGTTAGTAATATTAGTAATTTCTATAGTGCTCCGCTACTTTTACAGCCGTGACTTGACTTCTCGTACCCAGACGACTTGGCAGGTGCGATGGCTCTCGTACCTACACGACCTGGCAGGTGCGATAGCTCCTATTTTGCAGCGGAGAAAACGGGAGCTACAGAAGGTGAAACGGTTGCTCGGCATCAGACAGCCAGAACTCATGGGCTTGTGGACAGCCTGAGCTGAATGGGACGAAGGGATTGTTTAGATCCTTATTTTCAGTGTATGGTCCACGGGGAGTCCAGCGTTTGGTGCTTAGGACAGGGAGACTCGGCTCCTCAGTCTGGTGGGAAGAGTGGACACTGAAATACACAATTACAACAAGTGTGATAAAGATGAGATGACTGGGGCACATATATGTGTGTGAGAGGATTCTGAGTGATACACAACGGAACATTAAAAAGTGTAATGATTATGTATTTAATTGTTTAAAATGGGATGTTTACTCTTTTTCAATATGTGACATGCACGTAGAACAAATTTTTTAAAAACAGTTTTGAGTGCAGCTTGTCTCATGCAAGGGTCAGTCGTATCTTGAAACCTATGGTGATTATATGTAGAGTTGCTGTTGCTCCATCAAGGGCACAGTTTTGACATTGGCTCGACTTAGGGAGTAAGGGCTAAATGGAAGGGCCTGGAGCTCTCCCTAACTACCGAATGAAAAATAATACTTCATCTAGTTATAGGGATTAGCACCACCGTCAAAGATTTGAAAGATTCAGGGTGATTCCCACTATATCAACATTAACTCTTCAGTTTGGCCAGAACAGAAGATAGATGGCATTCCCCCCCACCCCCCGTTTATTTATTTTCATTGTGGTAAAATATGTGCAACATAAAACTTAAACTTTGTTAACCATTTCTAAGTGTACAGTTCATCTGTATTAAATACATTCAAATTGTTGTGCAACCATCACCACCATCTATCTCCAAAACTCTTTTCTTGCTAAACTGAAACTCTATACTCATTAAATAAGGTCCCATTCTCCTATCCTTACAGCCCCTGGCAACCAGCATTCTACTTAAAAAAAAAAAACAACACAAAAAACCTTCCCCTTTTCCCTATACTGCAGCGTCTGGTAACCATTGTTCTACTCAAAATGAGTTTAGCTTTTTAAAAAAATATTTATTTATTTATTTGGCTGTGCTGGGTCTTTGCTGCTGTGATAGATTCTTGTTGCAGTGGCTTCTCTTGTTCCAGAGCAGCAGCTCTCTGGCACGTAGGCTTCAGTAGTTGCAACTCCTGGACTCTAGAGCACAGGCTCAATCGTTGTGGCACACGGGCTTAGTTGCTCTGAGGCATGTGGGATCTGCGTTAGCAGGCAGATTCTTTACCACTGAGCCACCGGGGAAGCCCTATGAATTTAGATTTTTAAAAAAGTATTCCACATGTAAGTGAGATCATGCAGTGTTTGTCTTTTTGTGACTGGCTTGTTTCATTTAAAATGCCTTTCAAATTTCATACATGTGCAAATGACAGAATTCTCTTCTTTTTTAAGGCCAAATAATATTCTTTTATATTGATTATATATACTTTTTGTATATCCTTATATATTTATACTCATATATATGGTATATACTTACATATTCCTTTATATATATACAGATGTCTGTCTATATCACGTTTTCTTTATCCATTCATACTTCAACAGAGAAGATAGATGGTCTTAAAAAATGATTGACCATTATGATAACCTCATTCTGGTAGGGAACCCAACTGAGGGACTTTTTCAGAGTGGTCATTCTTGGAGCAGACCAGCACAATTGTTGGCCCACAATGATAGGTCAGGTCAGTGCTTTTTATTCTATACCAAAGCTTGGGAATAGTTTGTATTCCTCTAGCAGGGGCAGGAATAGACTTTTACTGTCCTGCTTCAGGGGTGTGTCACTGTCTGGATACACTCAGCTTACAGGAATTTTTGACCAGATCACCATTCCAGGGGATATCAGGCTAATATACTGTGATACTGATGACAGTTTCCAGATGGAGCTTGAGAACAGGAAGAGGCAGATACCCTAGATGATTTGGTAAGCACACAAATGTGTGCCAGAGGGCAGATAACAAATCTGACAAATACATAGGGGTCTGTCTAGTCAGTGAACTTTCTAGGGTTCTGGGATGTATTGTAATATTCTGCACCAAATAAAGGACAAGTTGCTGAACACCACACTCTTGACCACTAAGAAAGAGGTATATTACTTTGTGGACTTCTTTAGAATTTAGACTTCAGACTTCAGTATAAAATATACGAAATTTAGGTATATTCAGTTCAATCGCTCAGTCGTGTCCGACTCTTGCGACCCCATGAATTGCAGCACGCCAGGCCTCCCCTGTTCATCACCATCTGTCAGAGTTCACTCAGACTCACATCCATCGAGTCCGTGATGCCATCCAGCCATCTCATCCTCGGTCGTCCCCTTTTCCTCCTGGCCCCAATCCCTCCCAGCATCAGAGTCTTTTCCAGTGAGTCAACTCTGCATGATGTGGCCAAAGTACTGGAGTTTCAGCTTTAGCATCATTCCTTCCAAAGAACACCCAGGACTGATCTCCTTCAGAATGGATTGGTTGGATCTCCTTGCAGTCCAAGGGACTCTCAAGAGTCTTCTCCAACACCACAGTTCAAAAGCATCAATTCTTCAGCGCTCAGCCTTCTTCACAGTCTAACTCTCACATCCATACATGACCACAGGAAAAACCATAGCCTTGACTAGACGGGCCTTAGTCTGCAAAGTAATGTCTCTGCTTTTGAATATGCTATCTAGGTTGGTCACAACTTTTCTTTCAAGGAGTAAGCGTCTTTTAATTTCATGGCTGCAGTCACCATCTGCAGTATGTTATTTTTACCTATTACTGGATCACTTGAAAACTATCAACTTTAGGGGGACCATACAAGGAGAGATGGTTTTCTTACTGGATCAGGCTTTAGAGTAGATGGTTCTGCCTTTCGCATATTGTGTTTGGGCATTGGATTTTGGAGCAAAGTTATGACCTCCTGCAACAGTTATTTTCCTTTTGAGAAACATCTGCCTTGCTCCAGGAGTCTGTTGAAATCAGATGCCTGATCATGGCACAGCAGGTGACCACATGACCTGAGCTACTGTGGCATCTGATCTACCTAGATATAGAACCAGGGATGACCAGGCCTCACTCCTTCATGAAGAGGACATGACATACATAGCTGGGATCCCGCAGGCCTTAAAGGCACAAGTAGGTTGCCTGAGCAAGTTGTTTCCTCTTCTGCAACTGATGTTCTACTCCAAGAGAGTTGTTTGTGATAGGTTGATTAAGGAAGAAGAACCTAAAGCCTTGTTTATAGGTAGCTTTGCACATTATGTTGGCTCCTGCTGAAAGTGGAGTGCTAGAGTCTTCTAGTCTTCCTCCGAAAAGGCCTGAGGGACCTAGAAAAGGGAAGTGTGCCCAGAGTCCCCAAAGTGAAGATGCAGTGATTCCTGGCCATTGGTTAATGGTGTGGTCTGTTGGTCAGGGACTTGAAAGGAACCAGACTAAAGACTTAGTGATGAAAAGTTTTGAGGAAGATAAATGAGGATAAACTGCCCAGAATGGCTTCAGAGCCTAGGCTTATTTGTGTGCCAGATGAATAGTCACCAAAGGGTCTTACTACAGAAGAACTTCTTAGCAGCTTGGTGGGCAGTATGGCTTCTTCCCTAGCCATATCAGGACTGGCTCGATGGGTTTATGAGAAAACTGACAGAGTATTACGAAATGCTCCCTCTCTCAGCTGACCTAGTCTCAGTGCTGAGCCCAATTTGCAAGCCTTGGGGAACCAGCCTGAGCCCCAAGGCAGAACCTTACTTTGAGGGAACCAGCTTGCTATCTCCTGGCAGGGAGCTTACATTAGACTCTGTATTAGTCAGTGTTGGCTAACTGCTGTAACAACCGACTCCAATATGTCAGGGGTTTAATACCATAATAGCTTAGTTCTTTCTTGTTCATGTCACAGTCCAAAGCTGGATGAAGGGACTTTGCTTCAGGCTGTTGTTCAGGGGTCCACTCTGTCTGTCTTGTGGCTCTGCCCTCATCTAAGTTCTCTTCATTCAATGAGAGGATGGGAAAGAAGGTAGAGCAAGAGTTGCATGGGTTGCTTTTATGAGCAATATCCATTAATGACTGTACATCACTTTCACTCATCTGTTGGGGAGATTGCAGCCACACGGCTCCACCTAACTGTCATCTTTCCCTCCCACTCCTTCCCTCTCCCCAGGCAACCACTGATCTGTCTCTATAAGTGTTTTGCATTTTCATATAGCATGCACTTTGTTTTGTTTGACCTCTTTCCCTCAGCATAATTATTTAGCAAATTATCCATGTTGTAGCGTGTATCCTTCTTAATACTTAAGAAGCTCATTCCTTCTTAATACTAAGTAGTATTCCATTGTATGGAAGTACCGCAGTTTGTTTATTCATTCAACATTGATGAATAGTCATGACAGATCTTTCTCATACATTGAATTAACTTATTATACTTCTCTGAGAACTGAAAGAAAAAAATTTTTCTTCCTTTTTTTTTTTTTTTGACTGCACCATATGGCATATGGGAATCTTCCCCAGCCAGAGATCATACCTGCATCCTTTGCATTGGGAACACAGAGTCTGTAGGGAAACAGCAAATCAGCCAAGATGGCGGTGGTCAGGCTCTCTCACCCCATGCCCTCTTGTTCTTGCCCTGTGTTTTGTAAATCATGATTATGCAACAGCTGAGATCACTTATAGCACTGTGCATGTGGCTCACAAGGTACTCGGCCATGAGCTACTTTTGTTCTGTAAGCATACATAAATTCCACCTGAAAAGCCCTTGCAGCTACCTTATGGGTGTGTTATGATGGTAAGGCTGTGTTATGGTTGTGTCCACTGGGTCAACCATGAGAAGGGAGAATACAGCATATCTGCTGCTGCTACGGCTGCTCTGCCAATCTGGAGAGAATAAACATGTCTGCAGTTCCTATGTCTCCTTGAGTTTTCTTTCAGCTTCCCCACTCATGCTTTACCTACCATGGGTTCAACAAACAGTGTACACAGTGAGATACAGCAAGACAATTGGCATAGTCGGCAGGATCGGCAAGACAGTCTTAACCACTGGACCACCAGGAAGTCCCAGGAAGAAAATATTTTTAAAGCAAGTATGCAGGATACTAAAATCACATCTTTTGCAACTGCTTAACTTTATATATATATATTTACAGGCTAACTTAAGAATGTGTGAGAGCAGAGCCAGCTGCTTCTGGGTAACCTGCACAGTCACTCAAGACCTCTAATTCAGGAGGGCTCTGAGCTTGGCTTAACAGTCTGCCATTACTTCTTGAATTGCTTCCTATCCCCAGCTTCCCGCCCCCAGCCACATTGCACAGCATGTGGAATCTCAGTTCTCTGACCAGGGATGGATCCTGGGCTACCTGCAGTGGAAGCGCAGAGTTGTAAGTAACCACTAGATCACTAGGGAAGTCCTTTGAAATTCCTAATATTGTTTGAGCAAGGGGCCCACATTCTCATTTTGTTCTAGGTACTCCAGTTTATGTAGCTAGTCCTGTGTGAAAGGGTGTGTAGTTTTAAAAACTGTTTTGGGGGAGCAGGAAGCAAGCGGGAAGCAAAAGTTTGCAGGCCACTGACCTCAACCATCAAGTCTGTAAGAGCTTGGACTTTTGAAACATAAAATCCAGGATGGTTTATATATTCTCCTACTTTCCACTTTCCAATAAAGTAGTACTTTATTCCGACTTCAAGGCAACCGTTACAGAACCAGCTGCTTGAGTGGAGAGGAGGAAAGGGGAAACGATAAGGGTGATGCCAACCAGATTACCATCTCAGCATAGTGTCCCATCTGCACAGGTGAGGTTGGGCCTGATACAGGTGTGTGTTTCAGGCAGCCCCAGTGCAGTTCCTGAGCCCCATCCAGCTTGCCACCCTCATCTGTGGCTGTATTCTGGGAAGAATTTGTCAGATCAGGGTACCTTCCTCTCCTTGAGTCCTGGAGTTGGGCCTTGCCCACCTAAGGAATTTATTAACCCTTTTGAGGGAGGTGACTAATTCTCCTTTCTTTTCCTTCAATCCTCCTCCCTCTACACTTGAGAAGTGCCTTTTTACTCTTGGGCAGGAAGGCCTGGGACAAACCCTTCCCACCACCCCAGAGAGGAAGAGAGGTTTAGAGAAAAGACATAAGGCTGAGAGGACGAGAGATGGGATCCAGTGGGAAATAATCTCGAATACCAGGGTGAGGACTGGACCTTCTATGAGGGTAGTGGAGCTTAAGCAAAGGGAAAGAATAAAACAGGAAGGTCCAGAAGAGATACTCATGGAGGCAGAGCATTTGAGAATTTGCCCTGACCTCTTCCAGGCCCTATGGACTAACTTAAGTGACTATTGTGCAGAAGTCTGAATGGGGCAATTTTCAGATACTTTTTCTAGGAAGTAAATAGTAAATTGCTAGTAAATACATTGCTTTATTAGAGTAACCAGTAATGGCTCCTGATCATTAAATAACTGGGCAAGAGCAGTAGAACCTATGTTATAGGCTGTGAGAAAAGAACATCAAAGGAAGGAAGGAAAACTTTGCAGACAGAATTGAAGACCTGAATTTGCCTGGGGCATTTGGGAGACAGGTATCTCAGAGGGGACAGAGACTTCTTCCCCACCATTGCATCATACATCAGACCTCCAAGTCTTGTTGATTCTGCCTCCAAAATATTTACGACAGCAAGGAGGAAACTCTGTTCATAAATTCACCTGTGCAAGAAATATAATTATGGACTTCCCTGGTAGTCCAGTGGTTAAGAATCCACCTGCCAATTCAGGGAACATGGGTTTGATCCCTGGTCCGGGAACTAAGTCCAACATGCCGTGAGGCAACTGAGCCTTCACCACCCAAGGGCCTGTGCTGCTTTAGGGCCAGTGCTGGGCAACAAGAGGAGCTGCTGCAATGAGAAGCCCACGCGCCATGACAAGAGAGTAGCCCCCACTCGTGACAACTAGAGAAAGCCTGTACACAGCCAACAAAGACCCAGCATAGCCAAAAAAAGGTAATTAAAGTTTTCTATAATTCAATTTCTGCTTTGAACTCCCATTCTGCTGGAGTGGCAAAACCTAAGCTCAGCTAATTGAGGGTTTTACCCTTTCCCTGGGGTTGTGTTTAAGGGCCTGGAGCCTTATCTAGTACTCAGTTGTGAGTGAGCGAGAGAGTGTGTGTGCATGCATGGTTGCAGGTTGAGCCTAGTTCTCCAGGGCATCTATTCACACAGGTGCTCTTGGTGGTGTCATTGGTCCCCATTGGCTGCTTGTTCTCACTCACATGTCTGTTAAAGACCTGTCAATTACAAACTGGAGCTTGCCAACAAACTGTGGAAAATTCTTAAAGAGATGGGAATACCAGACCACCTTACCTGCCTCCTGCGAAGCCTATATACAGGTCCAGAAGCAACAGTTAGAACCGGACATGGAACAACAGACTAGTTTAAAATTGGGAAAGGAGTACATCAAGGCTGTAATATTGTCATCCTGCTTATTTAACTTATGTGCAGAGTCCATCATGTGAAATGCACAAACTAGATGAAGCACAAAGTGCAATCAAGAAATATCAATACCAAAAAAAAGAAATATCAATACCCTCAGATATGCTGATGATACCACCCTTATGGCAGAAAGCGAAGAGGAACTAAAGAGCCTCCTGATGAAAGTGAAAGAGGAGAGTGAAAAAGCTGGCTTAAGACTCAACATTCTAAAAACTAAGATCATGGCGTCTGGTCCCATCACTTCATGGCAAATAAATGTGGAAACAGGGATGGGCTTTATTTTCTTGGTTTCCAAAATCACTGCAGATGGTGACTGCAGCCATGAAATTAGAAGACATTTGCTCCTTGGAAGAAAAGCTATGACAAACCTAGACAGCATATTAAAAGCAGACACATCACTTTGCTGACAAAGGTCCATATAGTCAAAGCTATGGTTTTTCCAGTGGTCATGTATAGATGGACATGAAAGTTGGACCATAAAGAAAGCTGAACGCTGAAGAATTGATACTTTTTAACTGTAGTGTTGGAGAAGACTCTTGAGAGTCCCTTGGACTGCAAGGAGATCAAACCAGTCAATCCTAAAGGAAATCAACCCTGAATATTCATTGGAAAGACTGATGCTGAGGCTGAAGCTCCAATACTTTGGCCACCTGATGCAAAAACTGACTCATTAGAAAAGACCCTGATGCTGGGAAAATTGAAGACAGGAAGAGAAGGGGATGACAGAGATGGTTGGATGCCATCACCGACTCAATTGTCATGAGTTTGAGCAAGCTCTAGGAGATGGTGGAGGACTGAGAAGCCTAGCGTGCTGCAGTCCATTGGGTCACAAAGAGTCGGACACTGAGCGACTGAACAAGGGCATTTGCCATCTGCCTCTGCAGAGATTGAACCTTGTGCTGCTGCAGCTGTTGACCTTCAGCACCCCCTACAGGAAATTGAGGGTGGAGAGTTCCCTGCTCCAGGGAAACTGGTGGAACAGGTCTTTGTATAGTTAGATATTTTCAGGAACAGATTTCACGATCCCATTCTTTGCATCTCCTCAAAAGGCAGAGGAACCAGAGATCAAATTGCCAATATGTGCTGGATCATAGAAAAAGCAAGATAGTTCCAGAAAAACATCTACTTTTTCTTTATTGACTACGCTAAAGCCTTTGACTGTGTGGATCACAGTCTTAGGAATTTACCTGAGAAGGAAGCTCACCTTGCTGAGGAGGCACTGATTTTCTTGAAGATGACAAAACTGTCTCCTTGAAGGAAAGAATATTCTTCCTGGAAATGTAATAGTGCTCTTTGGAAGCCATAGCCCTAGACCATCACATAACAGGTGTTTGACATTTTCTGGGCTGAGCTCATCTATAGAACTGGCTTCCTGGGGAATATTAGGTCTCCCATGAGGATTCTTCCAACTTCCACTTGATTTTCTTTGATTTAAAAGGATCACTCAGATGAGAGAGCATCTGTGTGTTTACAGTTTGTCCTATTGAAAAATAACTTGTTTATTCATTAGGCCTTTGTTAGCACTCCATGTCATAGCTTGACTTGGTGATGGGTAAAAATTTAGAAGAAAAAGATACTGTTTTTGGCTGAGGAGCTCTTGGTTTAGAAAAGGGAGCACAGAGAGACAAGGCCATTGAGTGCAGTGTGATAGGGACTGACATTCAGAACACTTGTTGATGTGGGAGTCCAGAGGGTCTGGGAGATTTTATGAGGAAGAGAATTTCAAAAGTGAGCCTTCAAGGGTGTGTGGGCTTCCTTAGAGGCTCAGATGGTAAAGAATCTGCCTGCCATGCAGCAGACTCAGGTTCGATCCCTGGGTTGGGACGATCCCCTGGAGAAGGGAATGGGTACCCACTCCAGTATTTTTGCCTGGAGAATTCCATGGACAGAGGAACTTGACAGGCTACAGTCCATGGGGTTGCAAAGAGTTGGACATGACTGAGCAACTAACACTTTTACTTTTCACTTTCAAGGATGTGTAGGATTTTTGTCATACTAATGGGGGTGGGGGGCTGGATAACTCTTCAGTCAGAGGGAATTACCACTGAAAAAGCTTGAAAGGCTGTTCATAGTTTGAAAGGGTATTTGATATTTCTTGAATAATATAGTGAGAAGCCCCATCTAGTCCGGAGCATGGAGATGAGAGATGAGAATGGTCTTGCAGGAGAGGTGTGTGCTTTCTTCTACTGTTTATGGTGAGTGACCAAAGGGTGTGAGTCTAGCTGGCAGGTAGTATGAGAGTACAGGGTTTGAAACGAGGCTCTGGATTGGGAGGTACTGTGGTGGAATTGATCCTTGTCTAGTTTGTTGCTGTCATTTCATCAGGGAGTGCAAACTCAACATATGGAGGCTTGGGCTCTAATTCTTTTTGAGCCCCAAATTCCCCGTGAACTGCAACGGGCCCTTGTATTTGAAAGTTAAGAGCAATGTCTGCTTATTTGCGTAGACTTTTACAAGGAGACAACAGCTACCATCTGCCAGGTGCCTTTTAATTTTTTTATTTTTTGAGTTATAATTTTGGAGCAAAAATATGCAAGGAATATCTTTATACATGTATGTAAAAATTAAAACACTTTTGAAATGCAGCATACATCAGTTCAGTTCAGTCGCTCAGTCGTGTCCGACTCTTTGCGACCCCATGAATTGCAGCACACCAGGCCTCCCTGTCCATCACCAACTCCCGGAGTTCACTCAGACTCACGTTCATCAAGTCAGTGATGCCATCCAGCCATCTCATCCCCTGTTGTCCCCTTCTCCTCCTGCCCTCAATCCCTCCCAGCATCAGAGTCTTTTCCAATGAGTTAACTCTTTGCATGACGTGGCCAAAGAAGTACTGGAGTTTCAGCTTCAGCATCATTCCTTCCAAAGAAATCCCAGGGCTGATCTCCTTTAGAAGGGACTGGCTGGATCTCCCTTGCAGTCCAAGGGACTCTCAAGAGTCTTCTCCAGCACCACAGTTCAAAAGCAGCAACATACATAGATAAGATAAGGAGTAAAACCACAAAGAAAAGCAAGGAAGACATACGGAAGTGAGGCAAGGAGGAGGTTAGGGACCTTGAGTGGTTTGTGGGGAAGGATACACGGAAGAGTAGTTATGGTTCTGGTAACAGTCTATTTCCCAACCTGAGATCTGAGTATGTGGCTATTCACTCTATTATTTCCTCTTTCAACTGAAAATGTACCTTTAAAGGAATCTTCTATTTGTCCTCAATGTTCTGGAATTTCACAGTAACTTTCCTTGTTGTGGGTCTATAGGTTTTCTCGAGTTCTTCCAACTTTTAAAAGTCAAAGTCTTCAGTTTTGGCAACATTTCTAAAATTATTATTTTTGGGGATAATTGACTATTTTCTCCTCCATTTTCTCATTTAGATGGTTGAACTCCTGGAGAATTTCTCTTATTTTTCCTATCTTTTCATCCCTTTTCTTTGCCCTCCTTGTTGGGAGAGTTTCTCAAATTACCCTCCAATGCTTACTTTACATATTTTCCACTTATGCTGTCAGATTTTTAATTTCCAAGACCTATTTTTGTGTTCTTCTACGTCTTCATTCCTTCCTTCTTTTCCTCCATCCCTCTCTCCCTCCTTTCCTTCCATCCTTCCTTTTTAAAAATAGCACTGTTACCATTTTAAGGATATTTAATTTTTTTAAACGATTTTAAAAATCTGAATTTAAAAATGTACATGTGGTAGTATTCACTATTTGGCGTGTGTAATTTGAAGGGTTTTTAAAAGTCTTTATTGAATTTTTGCAATATTGCTTCTGTTTTATGTTTTGGTGTTTTGGCTGGAAGTCATGTGAGATCTTAGCTCCCTGACTAGGGAATGGAACCTGCACCCCCTGCATTGGAAGGTGGTCTTAACCACTGGACCACCAGGGAAGTCCCCTGAAGAGTTTTAACACATACATAAAATATTCTCCTGTATAGTGCGTTCCCTCCAGATTGTTTTCTTTTTCTCTTAAGTGTGTTCAACATTTTTCTCAGATGTCTAGCAGTTTATGACTCCCTGCTCATGATTAAGAATGGGGACTAACCGGGGACTTTGAGAACATGGTGGGCCTTGCCAACTGGGAGGCTCACAGTGGGTGATGACATGAGCCAGTTGCTGGGGGTCAGATTTCCCAGTGAGGAGCCCTCTAGGCTCCTGCCTTCAGCGTTTATGTGTTTTTGGTATTGCCACCCTATCTTATTCCTTTAAATATATTCTTTATTATTTATTAGCTTAAGATAGTATCTAGTTACTATTGTGTTGGGAAAGATGAGAAAATCAACATATTTGTACTATTTGTTACCATTTCTGCTTCTCCTTTACCGACTCTACTGAAGACAATTTCTTTGATTATTTCTAAGCCTGTTTTCTGGAACCAAAATCGCTGCAGTTGTTTGTAGCTCAGTTGTACATGTGAATGCATTTAGCGCTCACTTTGTTGCCGTCGTTGCTAGTTTTTCTGTTCATCTTTGGCTAAAAATGGTCTTTTAAGAACAGAGCTTTTCCAACTTTTATGTTCTTAAGATTCACCTGGAAATCCTAAGACTCGGGTTCAGTAGGTCTGAGAGATGTTCTTCACTTGTTTCTTTATTTTTCCACTTTCTTTCTTTTTTTCCCCTGCAGTATAGACTCTTTGCATGTTCATTTTGTGGTTGACTTCTTGGATAAGCTGTTTTCATAAGGATGGTGTTGGGGAGGGCCCAGGACATTTACATTATTTCATGGGACATCTCATAAGACAAGTGCGTGTGACTGCGGCTGCTGACCTTTCCTCCTCTGAGCTGACCAAGAATGGCAGCTGCTGCTGTCTCCCTTGAGCCCTTCCTGCTCCCCATGTTGCTGAGGCAGCCATTTGCCAGGTCCTTCATGTAACCTCCTCTCTCTCTGAGCACCTTCTCCTTCTACTGTACTGTATCCAATGTTCTTTTGTCCTAACCCCTACCCCAGGTAGGCCACCCACCTGCATGGGTCAGTCCCACACTGGCCCTGCTATAAAGGTGTCCCTGGATGGACCACTGTTCTCTGTCCTCGGCAACTTTTCTCAGTTATTTTCGAGTTTGGAGTTTGAGGTTTTCCTCATTTAATCAAAGACAGAAACCTGCTGTTTCTTATTTTCTTTGCTGCTTTTGATGGGTTTGGGAGAAAGAGGCAGATAGGAAGTCGACAAATAATTTCTTATATGTAATTTCAATAAAAGAATGACCCAAAGTAAATGCTTGGGAAAAAATAATGAAGATTAGCACACCCTTCCTTACTATAAAATGCAGGCAAACTCAAATACATATAAATTTCTGTATTCAGCTCAAAATCTTTACAGAGGTATCCCCCACCCACCTACTCTTACGACAGTAAAAATAAATGTCTCGATGCCTCTAAAACCAAATTTCAACTGTATTCTATACCTCGTATTTCAAGTCAAACTATGCCAAACATCGCTCTGCATTTGGAGAAAAGTCAGCCATCTCCATAACGTGGTAGCAAACAGTTATCTTACAGAAAGGCAGAAATACTACTTTACATAAAGAAGCAATCAGTGTAAAACACTTGTCACAGTGTTTGCTCCTATCTGAAATCAACATTGGGCTCTTCTCTCTGCCTCATCGCCTTCTCAGTTATAACTGGGGTGATACTGTTGTGGGAGGAAGGGAGCTCTTCATCAAGACTGGGCCGTTAGTCACTGGGACACTCATCTCCCACCTGGTACTGCTGCTGATGGCCCCTGCCAGTACGGCCTCGGCCCCTCTCTCTGGAGCACTATGACCTGAGGGGGCCCAAAGTTCTTTGAGAGTCTTCTCAGTTCAGTTCAGTTCAGTCACTCAGTCATGTCCGACTCTTTGCGACCCCATGAATTGCAGCACCCCAGGCCTCCCTGTCCATCACCGACTCCCGTAGTTCACAAACTCACTCATGTCCATAGAGTTGGTGATGCCATCCAGCCATCTCATCCTCTGTTGTCCCCTTTTCCTCCTGCCCCCAGTCCCTCCCAGCATCAGAGTCTTTTCCAGTGAGTCAACTCTTCACATCAGGTGGCCAGAGTATTGTAGTTTCAGCCTCAGCATCAGTCCTTTCAATGAACACCCAGGACTGATCTCTTTTAGGATGGACTGGTTGACTCTTCTTGCAGTCCAAGGGACTCGCAAGAGTCTTCCTCAGCACCACAGTTCAAAAGCATCAATTCTTTGGCACTCGGCTTTTTCACAGTCCAATTGTCACATCCATACATGACCACTGGAAAAATCACAGCCTTGAGTAGATGGACCTTTGTTGGCAAAGTAATTTCTCTGCTTTTTAATATGCTGTCTAGGTTGTTCATAACTTTCCTTCCAAGGAGTAAGCGTCTTTTAATTTCATGGCAACAATCACCATCTGCAGTGATTTTGGAGCCCCCAAAATAAAGTCTGACAAAGTCTGACACTGTTTCCACTGTTTAGAGACTGGTAATGTTATGAGTCCAAGGTCATCTGTTTGCCGCACAACATGCCAATGAATCCAAGACACGAGGGGTTGGGGCAAGAAAGAGACAATTCAGGGAGCTGTCTGACCAAGAAGATGGCAGGCTAAAGTGAAGTGAAAGTCATTCAGTCATCTCCGACTCTTTGTGACCCCATGGACTGTAGCCTGCCAGGTTCCTCTGCCCATGGAATTCTCCAGGCAAGAATACTGGAGTGTGTAACTGTTCCTTTCTCCACAGGATCTTCCCAACAGGAATTGAACCCAGGTCTCCCACATTACTGGCGAATTCTTTACCATCTGAACCACCAGGGAAGCTCCAAAATAACCATCTCATGGGGGCTGGATGCCAGGTTCTTTTATAGATCAGAGATGGCAAGGAGGTGAGGAAGCCAAGTAAAAGGCCATTAATCTTGCAAACATCTCCTAGAATGGCAAGCCTCAGGCAGAGGATGTGTTCATTCCTTCCTTCCTGCCACAGGTGGACAGGATTCTGAACAAAGGCACTTGAGTTAAGAGTCTGGCAAAGGGGCAGAATTCTTTGAGGCAAACCATTCTGTATGATTATAATAACAAAAGCAGTGAAAAGCAAGTCAAAGAAACAGTTCCACCACAGAGTCAGAATTGGCTTCTGTGCAACAACAATACCTGAAGTCACAATGCCCAGGGCTCTCAGCTTGCTTTCCAGTTCAGCAGAGCCAGTTCTCCAGGCCATCTGGTCTCCATCACCACTCTGCTTGGTGTTCACCTACCTGCACCTGTGAACAGCTACTACTGTTCTCACGGCAGCCTTTTCACAGCCTCCTCCTGCCCTCAGCTTCACTGTTACCAGCCGGGGTCCAGCCCCCGGTGGATCCAGGGTGATTTGAAGGTGGGGATGGAATAGGCGTCCTAGGAAAAACTTATTGAATTACAGATAGCGAGGGACTAAGATTTTAGCAGAGAAAAAGAGGCCAAATAACTTGGTTAACACAGGGTACCAATCACCACCTATGTAGGCCGCAGGCGTCTTGCCATTCTCCCGAAGGAGAGGAGGCACTGAGGACCCCCGGTCCGATCTTAGAAGCCCAGGCAAAGTTAGTAGGCTTGGTGGGTCCTATGCACCAGATGGGAATTCGGCCAGAAAATAGTAAGAGAGAGAGAAAGGGGGCTGAATAACTTGGCTTACGTGGGGTACCAATAAAATTCCGGACAAGGAATTTGCACCATCTGAATGGTGGGCACCCACGCTCCAGATGGGAATTCAGCCAGAAAATTGGGGAGCAGAAAGGAATGACATGAGGGAATCAGTCTTTCCGGAACTGATCCAATTTCTTTATTTTTCAGGTTTGTTTATATACCTTTTGTTACACATAGGGATGAATACAGAGTCACGTGGGGGTCAGCAGACCTGACCCTTGTCACAATCAGGTGTTTCATATAAAATTATACAAAGGTCTTATGAGTTTTTATATCATCTTCTGACCATGAGGTCCGCTGACATTTTATGGCCCTTTCTGATACTGGTCAGTTAACCAGAAAGCTTATTTTTCCAAGGCACCACCCTCCAAATAAAGTTGCATTCCTATAGGGTGAGGATGTAGTGAGTTACAGTCAAGAAAGGAATTTACTTAACCTAAGGTTTAACATGATTAGTCTTAAAGGTTAATACTTATTTCTCTTATATGCTTAGAGGTTAATACTTATTTTTCCTATATGCTAGTTATATTTATTATAAGGGCAGGGACTATGGAGATTTAGCAGCAAACATCAGTCCAACAGAGGAAAATCCTTTCACCAGTGTTCCCTTTACAATCTATTTAGTCTTAAGATAGTGATAAGGTTACAGTTTTTGCATAGCAAGGACACAGTGATTTATAACAAAGTACAGTAGTCTATAACAAAAGAGAAAATTCATTAACTCAAAAAGTCTAATATTGCTAACATCAAAAACTACTATATTTCCTTTTCTATATTCCAAATACATTGATTAATATATTCTCAGGTGCCTAAGGATATGGAGGCCTGGCGGAAATCAAATGAGAAAAGCCCTATGCTAATACCCCAAACTCTCTGTGCTGTTTATGATTGAGAGGTTGTCACACAAGCTAGTCTGTCAGCAGAGAGGTTTGACCTGAGCCACCCTTGTCACACCCAAGGCAGGGAATTAGCAGTAATTATTAGCATGACAAATGAAAAACCTTTCACCAATATAATTCCTAATCAACCCACTAATACTATACTAATAATCTAACTTCTCAAAAGAGTCTGTATTTAGAAAGTTTTAAAGCATCCCATGCCTCTCACAGTTGGGAGGCTGTAAACAATCACATGCGGCTGGACAACCTGATCAGGTGGGCTAGAGAACCTTCAGAGTTTGTAAGCTGAAACACTCTTGTCACGCCCAGGAATTTTTATTAACTGGGGCTGCAGGTTAACTCCTTCTCTGAGAGAAATGGCTATGGGGGAGAGCTCCCTGTAAAGTACTCTGGTTTTGGGGTAGATGCTTGGGAACAGGGGATCTCCTTGAGGCTTGATCATGCCTTTGCATATGCCAAGCTTCTTTTTCCTCATGACCTTTGCCATGGGCGGAGTTCCTCACACTGGCCCCCAACAGTTACCTGGCTCCCCTCCCCTCCTGCCCCTCCTTCTGCCTTAGCCTGAGCCTCCTGGTGCAGAGCCTACGTCGGCGGGTCCCAGTGCTGCTGCCCCACCGTGCATCTCTGCGTGTTGCCCTGTTGCAGTCCTGTGTGGGCGTAACGCCACTCACCATCACTGGAAGTTCTAGGGCTGTGGCTTTTAGCTTCTGCTCTATGCCTGGGAAATTTCCAGGCCCACCCTACAGTGAAGGGTTACTTCCGTACCTCCTTTGGGTGCCCAGAACACACCAGTCACCCCCAATATGGCACTGACTCCTGGACATAGTTCTGTTTATGCGATTGTCTCTCCAAGCCCCCAGAAGCTCTTCTCCTAACAGAGTGTTAGTCATCTGTACCCCATTGTCAAAGTTAGGGGCAGCTTCTTGTTCAGCGCTAGTCTGTTTTAAGAATAAACAAAAGACTGGAAGTGAGGGACATAGAAAAGGAAGCACAGGCTTTGCTTTCCTCTCCTGCAGTTCATCGTGCCATTTCTCCAGGATGGAAGCCATTCTCCATCTGCCCGTCCCACTTCTTGCATCTCCTTCCTCCCTCCAAAACCCTCAACTTCCAGGACAAGTCCTCCAGTCCTGCTTCCAGTTCTACTTTTCCTTTCTGTTTAGGGATGGAGACTGGAGGCCTGCATGGCCTGTGGCAGGTAGAGGGCAGGTACCCTCTGAGCTGGGCAGGGTGTTCTTGCCTCCCTCAGTGCCGAGGTGGGTCTGGGAGGCTTAGGTGAGATTAGTTAAGGGTGCCTTGGTGCTGAGCCCTCAACCTTGCTCTGCAGCCTTCAGCAAAGGATTTGACTACTGACTAAAGGCAGGTAACTGCTGTGTGGAGGAAGCATCAGGTGGGCAGGGATGAGGCTCCTAAGATAGTGAGGTGTCTTGCCTCTCCTTTGGCGAGAGGCTCTTTGGGCCCAATGAGGGAGGCCAAATAGGGGCCTGGCAAGAGCTGGAGAGGGAGCTTTGGGAGCCTGGGGTTTGGATTCTGTCTATGCAGGGGTTCATGACTGCCTGCTGTCAGTTCTTCCAGTCCCAAAGTCACAGACAGAGGGAGGAGAATATCTAGGAATTTTCCTGGAACTGGAAAAGAGTGGGTGGTGGTCGAAGAGTTGTGTTTAATCAAGTCTGATTAATTTATCCCTGAAAACATACACAAGTAAAGAAATATAACAGTGGATTCGCTGTAGCCACGCATTCTTGAAACAAACTCACTCAGAAGGACAATGCAGACAGTGGAGTGCAATTTATTACACCAGTGGGCCTAAGGCAGAGTCTCCTCTTAGCCAAGGACCCCAGCTAGTTTTTGTGAAAACCTTATATCCCCTAAATGTACGTGCACAAACCCACCTCCCCAAATTCCTGACAATCAAAGTTAACCCGTGATTCATATGCCTTATGGGGAAGGCAATGGCAACCCACTCCAGTTCTCTTGCCTGGGAAATCCCATGGATGGAGGAGCCTGGTAGGCTATAGTCCATGGGATCTCGAAGAGTTGGACACGACTGAGCAACTTCACTTTCATTTTTCACTTTCATGCAGTGGAGAAGGAAATGGCAACCCACTCCAGGATTCTTGCCTGGAGAATCCCAGGGACAAAGGAGCCTGGTGGGCTGCCATCTATGGGGTCACACAGAGTTGGACACAACTGATGCGACTTAGCAGCAGCAGCAGCAGCATTTGCCTTAAGCCTAGGTAGTTAACAGTGGACAATTATCAATAGGCCTGTAGTCATACCCCAATAAGCATAATAGAACATATGATTCTATTCAGTTACACAGATAATTAGGGTATTCTTTTAGCAATGAGAGCCCTGGGGCTCTTCCTTCCGGGGGCCTGGTTTTCCAGTTGGTATGTCGTTTCCAGAGATACTGGGCATATAGCTCAAAGTCCACCATCCGGCCCACGATGGAGTCCTGCTTTCAGGATAGAACCTGTTCTGTTTCCTCCTTCAGACTCACATGTACCCATTCTCTAGACTGAATAATTACTAAGATTGTGCTGTATTTACTCTGTCACTTTTTTTTTTTTTTGGCTGAAGCATTTTAAGGTGAATTTCAGACATTTTTGTCATTTTACCTTTAAATACCTTGGTCTGTCAAAAATATGACAGTTACTTTCATACCATAGTGCCATTATCATACTTAACGAAATTAACAATGGTTCTTTGGTATCAACTAACATTAGTTCATAGTTGAATCTCTTTGGTGTATTTTTGCTACTGTTTGTTATGTAGAGCCCAACATTTGGTTGTGATATCTCTTAAGTCTGTTTTGATGGACAGTGCTCTCCCTTTTATTCTGGGTCAGTGGCCAGTGTTGCTGACACTGGGTGTCTTGTACGCCCGTGACACTCTCCATGGCTCTCAGTCTGTTTGTCTGTATAGTTGACGGTTTTGCTGCCCTGCCCAGGTTCTCTTTCCTGGCACACCCAACTTTTGGCTACAGGGCTACAGGGAATGTGGGATGCTAAGGGTTCACAGGGGCCTTCTCCTCAAGGGAACTGCTGCTAGAAATTGGTCAACCTGAGCTCACTCTCCTCATGGCTCACAGACAAAGACTGGGGTACTGAAGCCTGGGCTTCCTAGATAGCTCAGTGGTATAGAATCCACCTGCCAATGCAGGAGACACGGGTTCTATTCCTTGATCAGGAAGATCCCTTGGAGAAGGAAACAGCAACCCACTCCAGTGTTTTTGCATGGGAAGTCCCACGGACAGAGGAGCCTGACGGGCTACAGTCCATGGGTTTGCAAAAGAGCTGGAAAGGACTTAGTGACAAAGCAGCAGCAACAACTGAAACCTAACTTTCTCACCTGAGGAGGGGGCAGTACTGTAGCAGTGCTCGTGTTCTAGAGCTTTCAGGAGATTAGGCAGAGCCTTGGCTTCAGCTGAAAGCACTTTTGCTTTTTCTAAAAAATTAATTTATTTTAATTGGAGGATAATTACTTTATAACATTGTGGTGCTTTATGCCATACATCGAAGTGAATCAGCCATGGGTACACACGTCCCCACCATGAACCCCCTCCCACCTCCCTCCCCACCCCATCCCTCTGGATTGTCCCAGAGCACCAGCTTTCAGTCCTCTGCTTCATGCACTGAACTTGCACTGGTCCTCTATTTTACATATAGTAATATACATGTTTCAATGCTATTCCTTCAAACCATCCCACCCTCACCTTCTCCCACATAGACCAAATCTGTTCTTTACATCTGTGTCTCTTTTGCTGCCTTGCATATAGGATCATCATTAACATCTTTCTAAATTCCATATATATGCATTAATATATTGTATTGGTGTTTCTCTTTCTGACTTACTTCACTCTGTATAATAGACTCCAGTTTCATTCACCTCATTAGAATTGACTCAAATGTGTTCCTTTTCTTAGCTGAGTAATATTCTGTTGTGAGTATGTACCAGAACTTCTGTATCCATTCATCTGCCAATGGACATCTAGGTTGCTTCCATGTTCTAGCTATTGTAAACAGTGCTGCAATGAATACTGAGGTACATGTGTCTCTTTCAATTCCGGTTTCTTTTGTTGAAAGCGCTCATTTTCTTAACTTCTTCCCCTGTTCTACTCTGCCTCTCTCACTTTCCTGCAGGTTTCTTTTGAGAGCACTTGCTCTCAAAAAGAGAATCCTAGGGTCAAACTCTGTTCCTGGGAGACCTATTTTCTTCCTTAGAGTGTGATTTAACTTTTACTTTGATTTCTTAAATACCTACAAATGGAAATACCTTCTAGAAGCCTAATTAGAGCCAAGTTCAACTCTTTATAGCAAGATAACTTCATCAGAAGTCTGGTCAGCATATTGGAACCTAGAGGCATAGGGAATCAATGAGTTCAGTCTGATCCCTCCATTGTGAAGTTACCCATCAATCTCTCAACCAAATGCTTCATCCGTCGGTTATTCCCTTACTCAGCTACTGCAATAGGGGTGGCAAGGAGGTTACTTTTTAATTCTTTTTCTAACATCCTTTATTCCACATTTATTACCTGCAACATTTCTATAGGGAAGAACTTTCCTTTATCATTGAAAGCTATTTGGTTGTCCTGGAATGCAATTTATTCAGGAAAGGTTAGTTTCTTTCCTGATGTTTACCAGTGCTCAGTAAAGAGGTGATGCCCATTGTTTCCTGGTTCTATTACCATTATTACTCAAGTCATTGCATAGTCCAGTATCATAAAAATGTGTAGGTTTTTAAAGATTGAGATAAAATTCATATAACATAAAAGTAACCATTTTAAACTTTTAAAAGTATGCAATTCAAAGCTTTTTAGTATATTCACAAACTTGTGCAACCATCATCACTATCTAATTCTAGAACATTTTATTACCTAAAAGCAACCCCACCCATTAAGCTGTTAATCCTCATGACTCCTCAGACCCAGCCCCTGGAAACTATTAATCTACTTCCTGTTTCTATGGATTTGCTTATTCTGGACATTTCATATAAATGGAATCATACAATATGTGGCCTTTGTATCTGGCTTCTTTCCCTTGGCTTAATGTTTTCAAATTTCATCCATGTGTTAACATGTGTCAGTTCTTCATTATTTTTCATTCATTACTGACTAATAGCACATGGTACAGATATTTCACATTTTGTTTATCCGTTAATCAGGTGATGGATATTTGGGTTGTTTCTTTTTTCTTTTTCTTTTTTTTTTGGCTATTAGGAATAATGCTGCTATGAACACTGAGATACAAGTTTTTGTGTGAACATGTCTTTTAAATTGTCTAGAAGTAGAATTTTTGGCCATATGGTAACTCTATGTTATCTTTTTTAAAGGAGGCTGTTTTCCACAGCCTCTGTTCTGTTTACATTTTCACCAGCAATGTGTGAGGTTTCCAGTTTCTCCACACCTTCATCAACAGTTGTTGCTTTACCATTTAAAAAACTATAGCCACTCTGATGAGTGTGAAGTGGTATCTCACATGGTTATGATTTGCATGTCCCTAATGCATCTGGACTGAACTGAACTGAACTGAATGCATCTGGTCCCATCACTTCATGGGAAATAGATGAGGAAACAGTGGAAACAGTGTCAGACTTTATTTTTGGGGGCTCCAAAATCACTGCAGATGGTGACTGCAGCCATGAAATTAAAAGATGCTTACTCCTTGGAAGGAAAGTTATGACCAATCTAGATAGCATATTCAAAAGCAGAGACATTACTTTGCCAACTAAGGTCTGTCTAGTCAAGGCTATGGTTTTTCCTGTGATCATGTATGGATGTGAGAGTTGGACTGTGAAGAAGGCTGAGCGCCGAAGAATTGATGCTTTTGAACTGTGGTGTTGGAGAAGACTCTTGAGAGTCCCTTGGACTGCAAAGAGATCCAACCAGTTCATTCTGAAGGAGATCAGTCCAGGGTGTTCATTGGAAGGAATGATGCTAAAGCTGAAACTCCAATACTTTGGCCACCTCATGTGAAGAGTTGACTCATTGGAAAAGACTCTGATGCTGGGAGGGATTGGGGGCAGGAGGAGAAGGGGACGACCGAGGATGAGATGGCTGGATGGCATCACCAACTCTATGGACATGAGTCTGAGTGAACTCTGGGAGTTGGTGATGGACAGGGAGGCCTGGTGTGCTGCGATTCATGGAATTGCAAAGAGTCGGACACGACTGAGCGACTGAACTGAACTGAACTGAATGCTAATAATATTGGACATCTTTTCATATGCTTATTGGCTATTGTATAATCTTTGGAGAAATTTCTACTCAAATCTTTTGCCCACTTTAATTTTTATTGGATTGTTTGTTCTTTGTTGTGGAGTTGTAAGAATTCTTTATAAGTTCTATCCAGACTAGACTCCAGGCTGTCTTGATGGTATCCTTTGATGTATAAAAGTTGAAACCACTGCCAACCCTACTGATTGAGAGATATATTGACAGATAACATTGTGTAATATTGTATAAGTTTAAAATGCAAATGTGATGATTTGATATATATATGTATGTTATGAAATGGTAACCATATTATAGTTAATTAACACATCCATCATTTCATATACCTATCATTTTTTTGTGTGTGCATGTTTGTGTATGGTGAAAACATTTAAGGGTGTATTCTCTTAGCAAATTTCAAGTATACAATATAGTATTGTAAATTATTGTCACCATGCTATACATTAGATCCCCAGAACTACTTCTTCTTCTAATTGCAAATTTGTATCATTTGACCAACATGTCAAATCGCCTCATTCCATAATCTCTGGTTACTCTGTGTTTCAATAAATTCAGTGTTTTTGATTCCACATTTTAGTAAGATCATACAGTATTTGTCTTTCTCTTTATGACTTAATTCACTTAGCATAATACCTCAAGTTCATCCATGTTGTTGCAGATGACAGAATTCCTTTATTTTTTATGACTAAATAGTATTTGTGTGTCATTCCATCTAGTGTTAGCTGCTCAGGCATGTCTGACTCTGCAACCCCATGGACAGGCTCCTCTGTCCACGGAATTCTCCAGGGAAGAATACTGGAGTGGGTTGCCATATCCTCCTGCAGGGGATCTTTCCAATCCAGAGACTGAACCCTGGTCTCCAGCATTGCAGGCAGACTCTTTTCTGGCTGAGCTCCCAGTGTCAGTCCATATCACCTTCCTTATCCATTCATCTGGAGACTGACGCTTAAGATTGTCCCCATGTGTTGATATTGTGAATAACGCTGCAGTGTGCATGGAGGGTATGTGTGTGGACATCTTTACCAGATGGTAATTCTATTCCCTTTAAGTATGTATCCAAAGGTGGAGTTGCTGGATCATGTGGTAGTTCTATTTTTAATTTTTTGAGGAACCTCGATACTATTTCAAATAGTGACTGTACCAGTTTACATTCCCACCAATAGTGCATAAGGATCCCTTTTCTCCACATCCTCTCCAACACTTGTTATGTTTTAGGTTTTTAATTGTAGTCATTCTAACAGGTATGCAGTAATATCTCATCATGGTTTTGATTTTCATTTCCATAATAATTAGTGATGTTGAGCATCTTTTCATGTATCTGTTGGCTTCAAAAATATCTTTTCAGGTCCTCTGCCTATTTTTAAATCCAATTTTTCTTGAGTTGTTTGAATTTCTTATGTTTTTATATTGATTCCTATCAGATGCATGACTTACAAATACTTTCTCCCATTCCATGAACTGCTTTTTCATTTTGTTGATTGGTTCTTTTGCTGTGCAGGAGATTTTTAGTTTTATGTACTCCTACTTACTCATATTTGTTTCTATTGTATGTGCTTTTGATGTGATATTAAAAAAAATGTTAAGACCAATGTCAAGAAGTTTTTCCTTCTAAGAGTGTTACAGTTTCAGGTCTTATGTTTAAATCTTTAATCCATTTCAAGTTACCTTTTTCTGAATGGTATAAAGCAGTGTTGCAATTTCATTCTTCTGTTAGTGACTGTCCAGTTTTTCTATCATTATTTATTGAAGAGACAGTTTTTTCCCCATTGAGTATTCCTGGCTCTCTTGTCAAATATTAGATGAATGTATATATGAGGGTGTGTTTCTAAGTTATGTTCCACTGGTCTATGAGAGTACCATACCATTTTGATTACTATAGCTTTGTAGTTATAGTTTAAAACCAGGATGTGTGATACCTCTAGCTTTGTCCTTCTTTCTAAGAATTGCTTTGATTATTCAGTCTTTTGTAGTCCATGCAAATTTTAGGATTTCCCCCATTTCTCTGATGTCTTTGGAATTTTGATAGATGTTGTATTGAATCTATAAATGGCTTTGCATAGTATGAAAATTTTAACAAAATTAATTTTTCTAATCTATGACCTTAGGGAAGTTTTCCATTTATTTGTGCCTTCTTCAATTTCTTTCATCAGTCTTATAGTTTTTGGTGTACAGATATTTTACCTTCTTGGCTAAATATACTCCTAAATATTTTATTTTATTGTGAATGGGATTGTTTTCTTTATTTCTTTTTAGATATTTCACTGTTAGTGTATAGAAAGATAACTGATTTCCATATGTGAACTTTGTATCTTGCAATTGTACTAAATCATCAATTAGTTCTGATAGTTTGTGTGCATGTGTGTGAAATCTTCAGCATTTATATATACATATACACACATATATACATGTATACATACATACATATACATGCACGTACATGTAGATGTATGTATGTACATGTATGTGTGTGTGTGTGTATATACACACACACACACACACACACACATATACATGTATATGTATATGATTGTATCAGGGCTCCCCTCATGGCTCAGATGGTAAAGAATTTGCCTGCAGGCAGGAGACCTGGTTTCGATCCCTGGGTCAGGAAGATCTCCTGGAGAAGGATATGGCAACCCACTCCAGTATTCTTGCCTAGAGAGTCCCATGGACAGAGGAGCCTGACAGGATACAGTCCGTGGGGTTCAAAGAGTTGGACTTGACTGAGCAATGAGTACACATGCATGCATGATGATGTCATTTGCAAACAAAGATGATTTAACTCCTTCCTTTTCAGCGTGGATGCCTTTTCTTTTTCTTGCCTAATTGCTCTGGCTAAGACTTCCAGGTCGCACAGAGTCGGACACGACTGAAGCGACTTAGCAGCAGCAGCAAGACTTCCAGGACTATGTTGAACAAGAGTACTGAGAGGGGCATGTGCGTGTGCTAAGTTGCTTCAGTCATGTCCTACTCTTTGTGACCCTATGGACTATAGCCTGCCAGGCTCCTCTTTTCATGGGATTCTCCAAGCAAGAATACTGGAGTGGGTTGTCATTTCCTTTTCCAAGTAAGTGGGGCACCCTTGTCTTATTTCTGATCTTAGAGAAAAGCTTTCAGCCTGTGACCACTGAGTGTGATGTTGGCCCTGGGCTTCTATAGAGACTTTATTATGTTGAGATATGTTCCTTCTATACCTAATTTATTGAGAGTTTTTTTCAATTGAGAGTTTTTAATCATGAAAGAATGTTATATTTTGTAAAATTTTCTGCATCTATTGAGATAATCATGATTTTCACCCTTCATCCTATTAATGTGGTGTATCATATTTATTGATTTGCATATGATGAACCATCCTTGCATCCCCCACTTGAACTTGATGCAAGATCCTCTTAATGAGCTGTTGAATTCAATTTTTAAATATTTTTTGGGGGAATTTTTCATCTATATTCATGAAGGATACTGGTTTATAGTTTTCTTGTAGTGTCTGGCTTTGGTATGAGGGTAATGCTGGCTTCATAAAATGAATTTAGAAGTGTTCTCTCCTCTTCCTTTTCAATTTATTGGAAGAATTTGGAAGGATTGCTATCAACTCTTCCCTAAATGTTTGGTAGAATTTGCCAGGGAAACCATCTCATCCTGAGCTTTATTTTATTAGGAGAATTTTGATGCTGATTCACTCTCCTTACTTGTGGTATCATTCTGTTTAGATTTTCTACTTTCATAAGATTCTATCTTGGTAGGCTGTATGTTTCTAGATGTTTAACCATTTCTTCTAGATTGTCCAGTTTTAACATATAATTGTTCATAGTAGCCTCCTTGATCCTCTGTATTTCTGTGGTATCAGTTGTAACGTCTCTTCTTTCATTATATTACTGATTCCTTTTATTTTTATCTTCTCTTCTTAGTTTAGCTAAAGCTTTGTTAATTTTGTTCATCTTTTAAAAACAAACAGCTCTTAGTTTTGTTGATCTTTTTATTGTTCTGGTCTCTATTTCATCTCTGATCTATTTTCTAACTTCTGCTAACTTTGGGCTTAGTTTTTCTTTTTCTAGATCCTTGAGGTGTAAAGCTAGGTGGTTTATTTGAGATTTTTCTTTTTTTTACATATAGGTGTTTGTCACTATAGACCTCCCTTCTAGAAATGCTTTTGTTGATTCTGTAAGTTTCAGTATATTGTTTTTCCATTTTAGTTTATTTCAAGATTTTTTTACAACTTCCCTTTTGTTTTCTTCTTTAATTCATTGGTTGTTCAGGAGTGTGCTGTTTCATTTTTACATATCTGTTAATCTTCCAGCTTTCCTCCTATTATTGATTTCTAGTTTCATTCCATTGTAAGCTCCAAGGAAAAAGATACTTGGTATTATTTCAATTTTTTTTTAAAAATATCACTAAGACTTGTTTTGTGGCTTATCCTGATCTGTCTTGGAGAAGGTTCCATGTGCATTTGAGAAGAATGTCTATTCTTTTCTGGTGGGTAGAATGTTCTGTATATATCTCTTAGGTTCATATGGTCTAGAGTGTAGTTCAAGTCCAATATTTCCTTGTTAATTTTCTGTCTAGATGATCTATCCATCACTGAAAGTAGGATATTGAAGTCCCCTATTTTTATTGTATTGTTGTCTATCTTTCCCTTCAGATCTATCAGTGGTTGCTTAATATATTTAGGTGCTTCAGTGATGGATGCATATACACTTATTGTTGTTATTTGTTCTTGATGAATTAACACCTTTACCATTATATAATGACCTTCTTCATCTTTTGTTACAGTTTTTGTTTTAAAGTATATTTTGTATTATATATCTACTTCTGCTCTCTTTTCACTTCCACTTGCAAGGAGTATCTTTCTCCATTGCTTGCCTTTGAACCTATGTATGTCCATAAAGCTGATATGAATCTCCTATAGGCAGCATGTATTTGAGTCTTGTTCTTTTTATCCATTAGCTGCTCTATGCCTTTTGATTGGAGAATTTAATACTAATGCCATCTTATTGTTTTCTAAATGTTTTGTTGTTCCCTATTCCTCTCTTGCTGCCTTTCTTTGTACTGATATGCTTTGATTTCCTTACACTTACCTTTCATATATCTACTATAGATTTTGCTTTGTGGTTACCATTAGCCTTACATAAAACATCTTATAGATGTTACAGTCTATTTTATGCTGATAATAACTTAAATAAATATAAAAATTCTACTCTATTTTTCTCCCCTTCTTTTATGTTTTTGATGTCATAATTTAAATGTTTTAATACTGCATATTCATTAATAAGTTATTATAGCTACAGTTATTTTAATTTTTTGTCCTTTAACCTGTACAGTAAAGTGGTTACTATATCACCCTATCACACTATTAGAGTATTCTGAGTTTGACTAAGTACTTAAAAAAAATTTTGGCTGCACTGTGCACCATGTGGGAGTTCAGTTCCCTGACCAGAGATCAGAACCACACCCCCTGCATTGGAAGTGCAGAGTCTTGACCACTGGACCACCAGGGAGATCCCATGACTATACACTTGTATTTATCAGTATGTTATATATTTTCATGTTGCTAATCAGTCTCCTTTCATCTCAGCATTTCTTACAAGACAGGTCTAGTGGTGATAAACTCCCTCAGCTTTGTCTGGGAAGGTCTTTACCACTTCTTCATCTCTGAAGGACAACTTTGCCATATTGAGTATTCTCATTTGGCAGTTTCATCCTTCCAGGCCTTTGAAAATATCATCTCCCTCTCTCCTGACCTGCTCATTTTCCTACTGAGAAATACTCTGATAGTCTTATGAGGATTCCTTTATAAGTTACAAGCTTTTTTTTTTTTTTTTTTTTTGCACCTTATATTTTTTGTCTAAAAAACTGACTTTTGACAATTTTACTATAATATATGTCCTAGAGGATCTCATTAAATTGTTTGGTAACCTATGAGCTTCATGAACCTGGATAGCCAAATCTCTCTCCAGATTTAGGAAGTTCTTAGCTTTTTTTTTTTAAAGTAGGTTTTCTGCTCCGCCTCCACCTTCTCATTCTGAGATTTCAATAATTTGCAGGTTATTTCTTTTTATATTATCCCATGGATGACACATGCTTTCTTCACTCTTTTATGTTATTTTTCTTTGTTTCCTCTGACTGGATAATTTCAAAGGTCTTGTCTTCTAATTCCAGATCCTTTTTCTCGATCCATTCTGATGTTGATACTCTCTACTGCACTTTTCATTTCACTCATTTGTATTCTTTGTATTGAATTTTGGTTTGGTTCTTTTGCATGATTTCTCTGTTTTAAAGTTCTCATTTTGTTTGTGCATCATTTTTCCTGATTTGTTCAGTTATCTTTCTATGTTTTCTTGCAGCTCACTGAGCTTCCTTAAAACAATTATTTTGACTTATTTATCATGTAAATTGTAGGTCTTCATGCCTTTGGTATCAGTTACCAGATATTGGGATCCTTTGGTGGTATGATATGTCCTTGAATTTTCATATTCCTTGAAGTCTCATGATGCTGTCTTTACCTTTGAAGTAGCAGTCACTTCCTCCAGTCTTTATGCATTGACTTGGGGAAAGAAATACCTTCTGTCAGCCCTGTTGGGAATTCTGAGGTTTCCTCAGACCTACTATGGATATACCTAGTTCACAGGGAACAGTCCTTGTTCCCTCTTGTGGCAGAACTCTTAAGCTTCTCTCCATCCTGTAAGGCACCAGACCAGAGGCTGACAGACTCTCTTTTGCTTTTTGAAAGGTAGAGCTAAAGCTCAAGTTTGTGATCTCTCCTGGCCAACAGATTTAGGCCAGCTTTCTACACATGCCCACCATTTTCTGCCTGAGCTTATTCTCATCACCATCAGGAGTGGATGCATGGAGGTAAGACACAGGGTGGAGGTGTGTAGATGAGGCACATGGACCATTGGCAGTACCTGTAAGCCATCTAGGGGGAGTGTGTCCTCAGCAGCTTGTGGGCAGACTTCTAAATGGAGTTCGTACATTCAGTAGGATCCACATCCCTTTAATGTCCTCTGAGAACCCTATCTGCTCTCTCCTAGCCTCTTTCCACCTCCAGTCATGTAGCTCACAACTCAGTACTCTGGATGGAACAAGAGAGAAATGGCTTCTTTGGCACGATCCCACAGTGCTGGGGAAGTTATGTGCTCATTCACACACTCTCACTTTAACCTGCAGGAGAAATCACTGGCCAAGGAAATGATTCCTTGGCAATGAGGTGTGTCAGTTTGGAGGACAAGTGATGCAAGTACAGTCAAACTCTTCCTCTTAGCCTCGCCAGTGTGTTCAAATGTATATTTTTCTGCTCCAACTATATGCTGGAATTTCTCTTCTGGAAACCTGGACTTCCTCTCATATCTATGAGTGATTGTCTAAGACAGTGTTCTTCAGGGAGAGAGGCCCACTCTTTCCTCATAATCTTTATCATGCCTCCTGGATATGTACAGCTGTCATTTTCTCATATTTATGTCAAGTCAAGTGTTACAAAACAGCTCCAAGCTCCTTCATCCAACTAGTTTGCCTATCCAATATATCCCAAAATTTATATTACAGAAACTGTGATACTGTTACTGTTGTCAAATAATTTGGAAAAAAATTAACCAAAAAAAGATAAACAATATATTTTCAGGTCACCCATCTGCAGCCTCTGATAACAGCCTACTTCTAGTTGTCTAACTTGCAGTAAGTATATTCCCCCTTCATGGATCACTGCTTTGTTGCGACAAAGGGGCTTGCATAACTCAATGAAGCCATGCGGTGCAGGGCCACCCAAGACAGACAGGTCATAGTGGAGCGTTCTGACAAAATGTGATCCACTGGAGAAGGGAATGGCAAGCCACTCCTGTATATTTACCATGAAGACCCCATGAACTGCAGAAAAAGGCAAAAAGATATGACACTGAAAGATGAGCCCCCAGGGTTGGAAGGTGTCCCCCATATGTAATGGGGAAGAACAGAAGACAACCACTAATAGTTCCAAAAAGAACGAAGCAGCTGGGCCAAAAAGAAATGATGCTCAGCTGTGGGTGTCTGGTGATGAAGAAAAACCCAATGCTGAAAAGAACAGTATTGCATAGGAACCTGGAATGTTAGGTCCACAAATCAAGGTAAATTGAATGTGGTCAAGCAGGAAATGGCAAGAGTTAAACACTGACATCTTAGGAATCAGTGAATTAAAATGGATGGGAATGGGTGAATTTAATTCAGATGACCATTATATCTACTACTGTGGACAAGAATCATGTAGAAGAATGGAGTAGCCCTCATAATCAACAGAAGAGTCAGAAATGCAGTACTTGGGCGCAACATCAAAAATGATAGAATGATTTCTGTTCGTTTCCAAGGAAACCATTCAACATCACAGTAATCCAAGTCTATGCCCCAACCACCAAAGCTGAAGAAGCTGAAGTTGATCAATTCTATGAAGACCACAAGACCTCCTAGAACTAACCCCCAAAGATATCCTATTCATCAATGCGATTGGAATGCAAAAATAGGAAGTCAAGAGATACCTGGTGTAAAAGGCAAATTTGGCCTTGGAGTACAAAATGAAGCAGGACAAAGGCTAACAGCATTCTGCCAAGAGAATGCACTGGCCATAGCATAACACCCTTTTTCAACAACACAAGAGATAACTTTACACATGGACATCACCAGATGGACAATACTAAAATCAGGTTGATTATATTCTTTGTAGCTGAAGATGGAGAAGTTGTATACAGTCAGCAAAAGCAAGATCTGAAGTTGACTGTGGCTCAGATCATGAGTTCCTTACAGCAGAATTCAGGCTTAAACTAACAAAAGTGGGGAAAACCACTAGGCCAGACAGGTATGACTTAAATCACTGTGAATATGGATTTAATATTAAATTTTAATATTATAATAATATATTAATATTTATTAATATTAAATATTAAATAAATGTTTAATATTTGTCACCAGTGGAGGTAACAAATAGATTCAAGAGATTAGATCTAGTAAACAGTGTGCCTGAAGAACAATGACAGAGGTTCATAATATTTATTGTACAGGAGGCAGTGAACAAAATCATCCCAAAGGAAAAGAACTGCAAAAGTGGTTGTCTGAGGAGGCTTTAGAAATAGCTGAGGAAAGAGGAGAAGTGAAAAGCGAGGGAAAAGGGAAAGGTACACTCAACTAAATGCAGAGTTCCAGAGAATAGCAAGGAGAGATGAGAAGGCCTTCTTCAATGAACAATGCAAAGAAATACAGGAAAACAACAGAAGGGGAAAGACTAGTGATCTCTTCAAGAAAACTGGAAACGTCAAAGGACTATTTCATCCAAAGATGGGCACAATAAAGGGCAGAAATGGTAAAGACATAACAGAAGCGGAAGAGATCAAGAAGAGATGGCACGAATACTCGGAAGAACTATACGAAAAAGATCTTGATGACCCAGATAATCATGATGTGGTCACTCACCCAGAGCCAGACATCCTAGAATGCAAAGTCAAGTGGGCCTTACGAAGCACTGCTGCCAATAAAGCTAGTGGAGGAGATGGAATTCCACAGAGCTATTTCAAATCCTAAAGGATGAAGCTATCAAAGCACTGCATTCAATGTCAGCAAATTTGGAAAATCCAGCAGTGGCCACAGGACTGGAAAATGTCAATCTTCTTCCCAATTCCCAAGAAAAGCAATATTAAAGAATATTCAAACTATTGTAAAATTGCACTCATCTCCCATGCTAGTAAGGTTATGCTCAAAATCTTTCAAGCTAGGCTTCAGCAGTATGTGAACTGAGAGCTTCCAGATGTTCAAGCTGGGTTTAGAAAAGGCAGAGGAACCTCAGAGATCAAATTGCCAACATCTGCTGGATCAGAGAAAGCAAGGGAGTTCCAGAAAATATCTACTTCTGTTTCATTAACTAGCTAAAGCCTTTGACTGTGTGGATCATAACAAATTGTGGAAAACTCTTAAAGAAATGGGAATATCAGACCATTTTTACCTGCATCCTGAGAAACCTGTTTTCAGGTCAAGAAGCAATTAGAACCTTACACGGAACAACTGACTGGTTCAAAATTGAGAAAGGAGTACAACAAAGCTATATATTGTCACCCTGTTTATTTAACTTATATGCAGACTACACCACGTGAAATACTAGGCTAGATGAATTACAAGTTGGAATCAAGATTGCCAGGAGAAATATCAGCAACCTCAGATATGCAGATGATACCACCTTATAGCAGAAAGCAAAGAGGAACTAAAGAACCTCTTGATGACGGTGAAAGAGGAAAGTGACAAAGCCAGCTTAAAACTCAGTCCTAAAAAACTAAGCTCATGGCATCTGGTCCCATCACTCCATAGCAAATAGAAGGGGGAAAGGTGGAAGCATTGACAGATTTCCTCTTCTTGGGCTCTAAAATCACTGTGGATGGTGACTGCAATTAAGAAATTAGAAGACAGTTACTTCTTGGCAGGAAAGCTACAACAAACCTAGACAGTATATTAAAAAGCAAAGACATCATTTTTCCAACAAAGGTCCATATAGTCAAGGCTATGGTTTTTCCAGTAGTTATGTATGGATGCGAAAGCTGTTTTCGAATTGTGGTGCTGGGGAAGACTCTTGAGAGTCCTTTGGACAGCAAGGACATCAGACCAGTCAATCTTAAAGGAAATCAACCCTGAATACTCATTGGAAGGACTGATGCTGAAGCTGCAATATTTTTGCCACCTGATGCAAACAGCCGACTCATTGGAAAAGACCTTGACACTGGGAAAGATTGAGGACAGGAGAAGGGGGTGGCAGAGGATGAGATGGTTGGATGGTATCACCGACTCAGTGGACATGAATTTGAGCAAACTCCAGGAGATGGTGAGGGTTAGGGGTAGCCTGGTGTGCTGCAGTCCACCACGTTGCAAAGAGTTGGATAAGACTTGGTGATGCAATAGATAAGTATATTCACTTTCATCTGTTGTTTGATCTAACTTTCTTTCTGTTTTCACCATGCTACACTTATCTTCTTGATTCCTTTCTTTTTCAAAGTCTTTGTCTTACGGTGTCATATATTCATGGGTACTGGATTATATGTTAAATTATATTGAAATCCTTTATGCATTTGCATCTTTATAGGCTCCATTGCCCCAAACTGAAATTTCTTCCCTATTCTCCTCATATTCAAGCCATTTATCTTTCAGTGTTTCCTTATGTACTATTTCCTTTATAAAGATCTTGGCATCCCTCTTCCTATTCATCCATCCATCCACCCAGGTCTCTCCCCATACTGAATTCTCAGAGCTCTGAGTACCCCATTTGTTAGATCACCTGGAATCTTATCATATGTGCATGTCTTGCTCTCTGTTGTGGGTTGAATGGTGATGCCACAGAAGATGTGCCTATGTCTTAATCCCTGGACCCTGTGAATATGAGCTTATATGGAAAAAAAATTCTTTGCTGATACAATTAATTCAAGGACCCTGAAATGTGATCATCCTGGATTACCTTGGTAGGTCCTAAATCAAATGACAAATGTCCTTACAAGACACAGAACAGGAGCCACAACAGGAGACACATAGGAGGAGATGAAGGCACACACAAGCTAAGGGATGCCTAGAGCCACCTGCAGCTGGAAAAGGATGAAGGAGTATCTTCAGGAGCCCTTGGAAGGAGTGTAGCCCTGCTGACACCTTGATTCTGTACTTCTGGCATCTAGAACTGTGAGACAATAGACTTTTGTTGTTGTTGGTAATTTGTTAAGGCAGCCACAAGAAACTAGAAATTCAAATGACCAGCTCCTGCCTCTTTGTATGGGATCTTACCTCTACCTGGAGAAAAGTAGCCAGAACAGAGAAGCTGAAACAGAAAAAAGAACAAGAACTGAGTTGAATTCACCCATTTCAGAATGACCCATCCCTTGCTAGCTGGCTCTCTTCTCTAACTCAGGGACATGTGCCATTTCCCCCAGAGAGTGACTGTGAAGTTTCCACGTGGAAATGGATGGGGAGGCTGACACAAAGAAACCCCATTCCACTGTGTATGCAACTCTTCCATGTGCTCATTCACTGTTGCTGTTTTGTGACTAGTTTCTCTATCGAAGTGACAGGATAAGGTCTCACCTATGTGGGGAGAGGACAGAGTCCCTCTGAAAAGTGTGTGGTCACTCTAGGGTTAATCATGAGGAAGAGGCAAGTCCTAGACATGAAGTCATAATTTGGAAAGCAAGCTGCAGGCAGGCTCTCTGGAGTTGGGATTTTGATATAGCGGCCTCCTTTCAGTTTCCCCAAATAGCCATGTTCTTTTTTGTTTTAGGCTTCTGTATTTGCTATTCTCTCTAGCCAGAACATTCTTTCCCTAGCTAACGTCTATCCTGAGTCTGAGTTCTGAAAAGCACCCTTGTATGACTAACTAGATTAGACCAGGATCCTTGAAATAGTGCCCTTAGCCCAATGCCCTCCTCCTCAGAAGCATGCATCACCCTTACATCTTGTTCAATATCCTGACTCATTTGGTGTTACACTGTAGGTTCCATGGGCAAGAATGTGCCCAGCTAGGTCACTTTCCTTCCCCTGTGGCAGAGAGTAGAGCACCCTCCCCATCCCTACCCCCACCAACTTCAGATGAGGGAAGTGAGCCTAAAAGGCCACATTCTATGATTAGAGGTTATTCTCCAGTGGTCCCTGCCCCCAGCCTTCAGTTAAGCCTCATTCATATTTTCTGAGGCCAACTGTGGCCAGATGCATAAGTGAGCAACACCCCTGAAGCTTGTAGTCACCCTCAGGATTATCCCAGGCGAAGGTGAGTCTCTATCAGGGGCCAAGGCTATCACAGCCACCCTTCCCCATGGGGAGTCTCTCTTATTAATACTCCTGGCCTTGACAATTTGGACGTGACTTTATTGAAATGTCAACCAGTGAATTTCTCTATAAGAGAAAATGTCAAATTCACATGAGAGATGACTATGGTCCAACAGGGCCACCAGCATAGGACTTGGTAAAATGTGGATTAGATCAGGCAGAAGCAATGGGGGGGCATCTATATCTATGTGCCAGGGCTTCCCAGGTGGTGCCAGTGGTAAAACAACCTGCCTGCCAATGCAGATAGACATGAGACGTGGGTTCTATCCGTGGGTCAGAAATATCCCCTGGAGGAGGGCATGACCACCCGCTCCAGTCTTCTTGCCTGGAGAATCCCCATGGACAGAGGAGACTGGCAGGCTGCAGTCCATAGGGTTGCAAAGAGTTGAACATGACTGAAGTGACTTAGCACGAACGCACATATACCTGTGTGCACTTGTGAAGGTTGAGTTACGGGAGATGCTGAATGTAATGGAAACAGTGACTTGGAACTTCAGGCATCTCCTGAAAAGATAAGCAAACGAAATCACAGAGAGACAGAGGTCAACTGAAAAAAGCAGGACCACAGAGGGGCATATCAGATTCCTTGAAGAACCTAGCAGTCCAGGTAATTGGAATAAGGTGGCATGTGAGCCTGACTAGAGCCCAGAGAGAGAAGGTGCAATGGGCACACGATTACCACCAGCAAGTTGGACTTTACTAGAAAAGGTCCCACATGTTGCTAATGCTTCTGGGATAAAAGCATTTTTCACCTCATTCACTATGAGATCAATCTCCCACCAAAGCCTCACATGTTAAACATCTGATTGGCCACATAGAATGAATTGTAGCATAGGAGGCAGTAAATGTTTAGCTCAGAAAATTAGACAGTTATAATTTATATCCACTCCTGTTTTCTCCATCTTGGGATAGTTCACTCATCCTAATTAACATAGGGGTAGGAATAACACTTACCATCCTCCTGCTCAGCCAGCAGCTCCTCCCACCCACATGTCTCCAGCTGGAAACTCATTCTCTCCCAAATCCCAACCGAGAAAACCAGTTGACCGAGGTCCTCTCTCCCCCTGCCAGTTAACAGTGAAATCCCTCAGGGTTGGGAAGGAAGGGAAAAGCCAGGAGACAGACCAGGCCAGACCACCTCCCATCATTCAGCAGCAGGGAATTGACTGGAGGCCAGGCCTCTGGTCTCTGAGGCTGATTTACACCAACTTCTTGGCTTTAAAGAAGCTCTTGAGGTGCTGCATCTGCCAGATGCTGGTGGCCACAAGGATGAGGGTCTGCAGGATGGACCACCACAGCACCCTCTGATTGGTGCTCTCGCTGGTCTGCTGGAAGTGCTCCTATCGTTGCTGTGAGAAGAGGAGAAGGAGCAAGGCATGTTGTTAGAACGGAACTGACCTCCAGGGGAGAAGCTGAAAGAGCCACTCCCTGGGAGGTTACACGTCTGCTGTCCCAACTGGGCCCAGCCCAGCCCCTCACCCTCTGGTATTCTTGCTCCTTCTGGATCTTCTCCACCTGCTCTACCAGCTGCTGTATGTGCTGATGCAGCAGGGTCAGCTTGTCATTGGCCGCAAGTTCTGTATAATCATTGGTATGTTCACCCAACTGCATGTCCAAGTGAATGGCCTGAGGAGCAGAGGAGCCAAGGGTTGGAGGTCAGGGAGCACCTGCAGGAAACCCAGCTTCCACACACTAGGCTGGGCCTGACTGAACCGAGCAGTTCATTTCCTCGTACTCAGTGATGTGGGAACAGTCCTGCTCCAGGTGCCAAAATCCCAGATCAAGGCCCTGCTTGCATGGAGTTCCAAGTCCAAAAGACAGAAGGGACAGAACAAAATGTGCAGAGAAACCAAAGTGTGACTCAGTGTTTGAGACAGCCAGCTTCTAGGAGATCTGTGTCAGTGGGAGGTGGTAACGAAGAGCCTGGGAGCATTCAGCTGCCGGACAGCTCTGAATCTCACATTAGAAGCTTGGGCTTCAATCTAGAGATGGCAGGGGGCCTAGGGATGATTTTAAGTCCAAGTGACTCCCTCCTGGGTCCCCTCTCATTCTTCAGGAACTGTTCTCTGTAGGCTTACTTCATGGAAAGCCCAGCTCTCATCAAGAGGCATCACCTACAGAACCCTTTTCACCCCAGGGACTGAGACATTGAGGACTGGTGACGTTCCTCTCCATACTCACCAGTTTGCCATCATAGAAGAGGGCGAACCGGATGGACTTGAGGTAAAGGCAGACCTCGTGCTCTCCTGGCAACTGGGAGGTGAAGGTGAAGCTGCTCCGAGGGCCATACTGCCGGGCCAGCAGATTCTAGCAGAAACAGCTTCTGGTGAGCATGGAGAAACGGCACAGAAACCTACCTCTAAGAGAGGAACTCTGGGGGTATCCCAGGTTCTGACCCTCACAGGCCAGACCAGAAAGGAGGATGTGAGAGAAAAGGCATTGGTCCGGGTTCGAAAATCTCAGATCCCAGCACTGCCAATACACAGTACTCTACAGCTTGCAAAGAGCATGGCCTTCCTTGAGCCCTCCTGCCAGTGAGGAGATGGTCCCTCGTCTAAGAAACGGAGGGCTAGGGAGAACTAGGCATTGACGCTGGAGACCGCGGAGGGCAGGAGTCCGGTGAAGGGGGCAGGGCTGCATGGGGTTCTCAGGGTCCTTTACAAACACGAACAAATTGATCCACTGCGGGGAGGGCTGGTACTTTTCCATAGCAGGGTCGTATAGCTTGGTCTTGTAGTTACCTAATGGAGAGGCAGGCTGCATGCATTTCCATCCACAGTCGTGACCAAGAGCCCACCAGGGACTTTTGGTCACAGGGGGTGGTGGTGGGCGGAGGAACAGGAAGATCTGGTCTGATTGTGGGGCCTGACCACTGCCTCTCTCTTCCCCTCTCCAACCCTGCTTTTCTGCTGTTACCCGGATCTGGATCAATCTTGCCTCCTCCGTGTCCCCAACCCCTGCACAGGCAATGGAGAGGGTGCTTTGACCACACAGCTGTCCGCCTGTTTTCCATCCGTGCCCTCCCGGGGCCTGAGCTGATCCCGCGGGCACCATCTCCCATTCCCTTTCAGGGCTCTGGGTGTGGGTAGGGCAAGGCCGGGACTGGCGGCGCGCGCGCACCTATGACCACGGTGCCATCGGGGATCTCCGGAATGAAGCACTTCTCCTCCAGCTCACGTACCTCGAGGTAGAACACGCCCCCGCCGCCCGCCAGCGCCAGCAGCTGCCACAGCAGCAGCGGCAGGGCCAATCCGGCTGCCCTTGTTCGGCCCCATCCCAGCCCGGGACCGGCGCGGGGCCCAGGGCCTCGTGTCCCGCAGGCCCCCGCCACTTTCCCAGGCGAGTCCGAGGGTCTCTGCGTTGCAGTCCGAGACTGCGAACTAGCGCACAGACTGCGAATCCCAGGAGCGCCAGCGCGGCCCCGCCCCAGGCGCGTTCCCGCGAACCCGTGTTGCGAATGGGCCACGCGAGCTCCCAGCCTGCCAGTGAGGCGCTCTAGAACGCTTTCCTTGCCTTACCTCGCTTAATGCTCGCAGAAACCCGAGGAAGCAGGTGCTCTTGGAGGTATCTTGTTGATGTGGTAACTGAGCCGAAGAGAGAGGAAGGAAGGAGACTGCCCTCTGAAACTTGCAGAGCAGTTGCCAGAGATGGGTGACTGCACCTAAACCCCAAGGAGGTTAGAAGTGATGTGGACGGAATGGTGAGACAGAATGAGAACTGCATGCAAGCCCTGTGGAATTCAGAGGCTGAGATGGTAGTTCAGAAAAGGGAGGGAGAAATGTCCCTTTTATGGAAGAGTAAGTTTGACTCAGGGCTTCGCAGGTGGAGCAGTGGTAAAGAATCTGCCTGCCAATGCAGAAGAGAGAGGAGACACAGATTCAGTCTCTGGGTCGGGAAGATCCCCTGGATGAGGGCGTGTCAACCCATTCCAGTACTCTAGCTTGGAAAATCCCGCGGAGAGGAGCCTGGTGGGCTACAGTCCATAGGGTCGCAAAGAATCGGACACGACTGAAGCTACTTAGCAAACACTGAAGTTTAACTTGAGCTCTGAAAAATGGTTAAATCTTCCTGAGCAGCGAGGGAGCAAGAACCACTTAGGTGGAAAGACCTAGAATTACCTAGCAGCAGTAGACAGGTAAGGTACTAGAAAGTTTACGGGAGGGAGGGAGGTAAATTGGGCCAAATCACTGAGGGGTCAGGAGCTGCCAGGCCCACTTGTACAGGTGGGACCCTTTATCCAGGGATAAAGAAGAAGAGATTGTGGGACCAAAAGAAGAGATTGTGGATGAGACTGCAGAGTGAAAGAAGGCATCAGGAATGCAACTGGAAAAGGAAAGGGAATATACAACTGAAAGGTGTGGGAGAATGGGGCCAACATGACAGGATAGGGATCCAGGAATAGCAAATCTCAAGAATTCCAAAGCTCACAGTGCCCTGAGTAGGCAGTGTAAACCCAGGCGTCAATATAAAGCAGTAATCTATCCAGGTGATGGGATGAAGTCCTCCACTATCTCGTACTTGGTAATAATACATACTCATTGGTTTATTCAGCAGTATAAAATAATGATGAAAATAATAATATTCTTTTATTCTTCTGTGCCAGCCACTGTTTTAAGCACTTTTAAGTGTATTAACTAAGTTAATATTTTAAAAACTTTAAAAGGTAGACTCTAATGGGATTCCAGTTTAACAGATGGAGAAGCAGTGGCAAAGAAAAGTTGAGTAATACTTGCCCAAGGTCGTCCACTTGATAAACAGCAGACGTTTGTTCACACAAGCTCTGGGCAAGACCTTACAATGCATACTGGATAAAAAGATGAATAAAACCTATCTCCTTCCCTCTAATAGCCCACTGAAAAGCAAAGGATCAATGTCAATACAGTATTTTAAGATTAATGATATGTTTAAGTTACCGGAAATTGTCCCCTCACTTTAGCAGTGTGGCCCGTTGATAATTCTAGGTGAAAGTTTTTGTTCCTTCATTGGGAATAGTCTTTAACAAAAATGGCAGATGCAAGTGTTAACAAAGGCAAACACTTTAGAAAGGTCAGTTAAGACAACTGAAAAGCATCAGTTGGATTTAGAAACTAGTTGTTCACAAAGGGCATTCACCAGGAGCTGGGAGCAGGGATGATGATGACTCAGGGTTTGGGAGACTGAGTGAGGTGCTGTCCATGGTTCTGAATCGTGATTGCCGGTGCCGTTGTCTGCCTTAAAGGACTGGTTGGTTTTGGTTTTGTTGTTGTTTTTATACAAAATTTCCAATCCCTCATGAGCCAATGATTTTGTAAAACAAAATTTAAAAAAAAGAAACATTATGTGCTTGGATGTCACATCAATGTTAAATTTTTACAAAAGTTTCTAAACACTCAATTTCTGTAGTTTATCTCTTTGAAGATCTGTAACAAATGCTAATGGATCAACACTAGCCCACAGTGAGCAGCACTGTTTTCATAGCCAGTGGTCAGACTGCCCACATAAATCTTCTAAAGGGACAAAAGTGTAAACTTATTAGGGGCTGCAGAGACGTGATGTAAGAAGACAGCACACCAGCAAGATTTCAAAGTCAAGAATTCTGATGTTGGAAATGGTGACATGGTTTCCAAGTGGCAAAAGTATTGTTTTGATGATAAAAACCTGTCTTTAAGTGATGACAGGATTAAGAATATAAGAGCAGTGAGGGATTCTCCCACTTGACAGTGATCTCATTCCACACTGCTAAGACCACTGAACCTGGGTGTCATTTGTGAGATTAAAGGAGATATTGGGGGAACTACATCTACTTGCCCTATCTGGGGTTCCCCCAAGATCTAGTCTCTGCAGGCCTCTACTACACACTGTGCCCTTTTTAAGGGATGTCCAGAACCCCCATTGCTGCCCTCTTTTCCACTTGCCTAATTCCTATTCACCCTTTCAAGTCTCAAGTGCAGCAACACTTTCTTAGGAGTTTCTAATCCTGGGTTCCTTGGGGCCTTGTATTAACCATGTTGAATTACAGTTGTTCATTCACACTCAAGTCCCTTGGGGCTGATGGCTAGAAGGGATAAAGACAGGTTTCTGCCACAAATTTATCTCTGTGCTTGCCAAAGCATAGCAAAAATCCAGGAACAGTATAATTGTGTGATGTATGTTTGGTTAGAGAAAGGGAAGAGAGATGAAGGAAAGAAAGAAGAAAAGTATGGAGAGAAAGGAAAGGGAATAGAAAGAGGAAAAAGAAAGAGAAATTAGAGAGATAAAGAGAGAAGAGGGAAAGGATGAAGGGGGAAAGAAGAAAGAAAGGATGAAGGAGGTAGGAGAGAAAGAAGGAAGAAGAGCAATGGTGAGTCAAAAGCACTGGAAAAGCCAAAATCTCCGTATCTGATGCCTGGCCTTTCTTGTGATGTTCCTTCCTCATTATTCCCATTAGGCATCTCAAGCTGAGGATGGTGGGAGTGGAGGCTTATCAGGATCACAATGTCCTGCCGCTAAAATTGGAGCTTCCAATTTTCCCAGAGCACTGCTGTGGTGCTGGGTGGATTCTGTTGGTTTGCTGGTGACCTCCACTTCATCCCCAGGATACCACAGTGCCACTGTCCCTTCTTATGGCCCATTGGCCTCTACGTTCTTCTTCCTCCCTGGCCTGTAGGAAAATAGTCTTTGTTTCCATTTCCACAAAGGAATTTCCTATGCATTTTCTTTCCCTGTGCTTTCTGTCCCAGAACACCTAGGCACTGAAGGGCGTGTATGGGCTGAATCCAGGGACATCAAGAACAGTATCACTCTGGATCTGGAATCAACTACACTTCTTGATTCAGATACCCCCTGCTCCCAGGCTGTCATTGATCCCTCTGACAGAATTCTACTACTCCTGGTGAGTTTTCTCACTGCCTTCCTTTCTGGTCCATCTTTCCTCGGGGATTCAGGCAGTCCATCTCACAGCTATGTGTCTGGCTTGGTCCTCCTTCCTGCACTGCAGGGGTTCCCACAATGAGGGCCAGTCAAAGGGAGTGGCTGGGCTGGGTCTCAGTCCCTGAGAATCAGGAAGCCGTTGATGCAGAACTCAGAGGACAACTAGGGGTAGTGTGGCCTAAAACAATATACTTAAGTAACACACTTAAGTCCCAGCTCTACTCCAGCCAAAATGTCATTATACTTTTGTTAGGTAGGTAGAATAGGGAAAAGGAGTCCAAAATGGCGGTGGCTAAAAGACAAGGAAGGGAAAAGCCCGCGAAAATAGAACAAAAGAAGGTCCGAGGACCGGAGTGAGGACTTCAGGCAGAACAAACAGCACTCCTGGCTAAGCCCAGTTTGCATAGGGCAGGCCCAGGTGGAGGAAAAACATTTAAAAAGAGGAGCCAAAGCGCTTGCTCTCTCTCATTCTCTCTCGCATGCGAGTGCTCTTTCTCTTTCTCTCCTTCTCTCTCTCTCCCTCCCCCACGCGCTCCTCCACTCTCTTCTCTTCAAGTCTTTGGGCTGGCATGCCCTCATGCTTCGAGGATGGATTCTCCTGCTATCTTCTAAATAAAATAGAGCTGTAACACTGATTTGCTTAAGAGCTATAACATGATTTGTCCAAGACCCGAGAGCTGTGACAGGCCGAGGGCTTTAATGTCCGTCACTCCAAATCTTTGTTGTGATGAAACAAAGAACTGAGGAACATACACTTTCGTGACACTTTCCCAAAGTAAAATGTTTGCAGCATCCTCAAAGTTCTCCACTATCTTCCAAACATCTTTTCTGGATGATTAAAGAAATGCACAGACTTGGCTGAGGTACCAGGACTTCTCTCTGGGCTCTGTTTTAACCAAGGGCAAACCCTCTCCCCTCCTGCCTGAGGCTGTATAAATGAATCTGGACATGGGATGCAGCTTTCTCAGACATCTTCTACTGCTCATAACCCTTTCTGTCAAGTTCCCTAACTGGTAACCACTCCTGCCCTTGACCAAAGACTTCCTCTCCGGTCTTTCATAAAAATGGGAAACCCCATTCTTTAGGTTCAAAGATCATTCATTGTCTATAATGAGACAGAGCCCAGGGGAAAGGTGGAGGGAGAGAGGAGGAAGATGGCAAATGCAGACAGTGACACTTCCTTACTTCCAATTTCTCCCCCTTTCTTCTCCTCTATTTTCTCCTCTCTCTCCCATAGCACTTCCCACCTCTCTCTTCTGTTTTTAAAATGTAGGTTTTACTATTCTTTAGGCATGGTGAGGCCTAAAGATAGGAGATGATTGCTATTGAAAAGATAGTTTGGGGACTTCCCTGGCAGTCCAGTGGTGAAGACTCCGTGCTTCCTCTGTAGGGGATGCGGGTTCAATTGAGATCCCTCATGGGCTTTGGTGTGGCCAAAAAAAAAAGAAAGAAAGAAAGAAAGAAAGAAAGAAAAAGAAAAGAAGGATGAAAGAAAGGAAGAAAAGATAGTTTATTACTCATAGTTCTCAAGAGGACTGGTTACACCACATCATGCAGGGCCACATGGGGAAACAGCAGGGTTGGTCAGGAGGCAGGAGTGAGGGGAAATCATGGGTAGAAGCTTCTATTGTGGTTTCCATGGGAAGGAGTGGGTGATTGGTTAGTTTGAATAATTGCAGCAGTCTCTGTGGTGTTTTGGCTTTCATTGGTTGTCTAGTATCTGACCATGGGGTGATTAGGGCAGGAGAAATACTAGTTTGGCACATGAGAGTTCAATAAAGGTGGTGGTTGAGGGCGGGTGGTGGTGGTGGTGCTGGTATGGGCTTTGGATTGGTTCTTTTGCATCTGAAAGATACCCTCTGAGTGGAGTTCTTTGCTATTTCTAAGAACTGGCTCACCCTGGAAGGGGCAATGAGGGGTCAGATGCCAGAGCACCAGGACCACAGAAAACATGGTGTTAGGTAGGTAGAATAGGGAAACGGAGTCCAAAATGGCGGCGACTAAGTAAAAAACAAGGATGGTCAAAGGAAGGTCCGAGGACCAGAGTGAAGACTTCAGGTAGAACAAACAGCACTCCTGGCTAAGCCCAATTTGCATAGGGCGGGCCCAGGTGGAAGAAAACATATAAAAGGAAGAGCCAAAGTGCTCTTTCTCTCTCTTTTTCTCCTGCGTGTGTGTGCGCACTCTTTGTCTCTCTCTCTCTCTCTCTCTCTCTCTCTCTCTCTCTCCCACACACTCTTTCTCTCTTTCTCCCATTCTCCTGCTAGCTTCTAAATAAAATAGAGCTGTAACACTGATTTGCCTAAGAGCTGTAACACGGTTTGTCCAAGACCTGAGAGCTGTGACGCGCCGAGGGTTCTAATGTCCGTTGCTCCAAATCTTTGTTGTGATGAGACAAAGAACCGGGGAACATACAGTCATGTGACAATGGTTAATACACTCCCAACCAGAGTCTGCACCACTGGGTCTCTAAAAGGTCATGGCAGCATTCTCATCCCAGCTACACTGAAGGCTTTACTAACTAGGAGATGGAGGACAGAGTGGAAAGGCAAGAGTAGAAAGGTCGGTCACAGTCCCATCTTCTCTTGGACTGGAGTGGAGCAGCTTGGGGCTGAGGCTAAGAGGAAAGTAAGACAGTTGGGTTTCTGCTGCTGCCACTGCCGGAATACTGCTATACTAAACCTGGTAAGTCCCAGTTAAACCCAATCTGGTAAGCCCCAGTCATGTTTCTAGCTTTGAATAACGATTTCAAATGACCTAAGGTGGGTTCTGGTTTCCATCCTTCTCCATCCCCATCCTTAAAACTAGGATTCAACATTGTGGACTAGCTCTCATTAGTTGATTATATGAGCTTATACTTTGTTTCCCTTCTCTGGTGCTCAGATTTTCCTGCCCCCAGGGCTGATCCAGATGAGGGCTCAGCCACTGTGCTGCTTGCTGGTCCATGTTGCAGAACTCTCTGCCTCTCAGAGCTTATGTCAATCATTCCATCCTACAGTCCCAAGTGCGTAGATACTTGTTGGTTGAATAGGCACTGCCACCACTGGAGAGGAGAAAGGGAACCCCAGGACTGCTCCCCAAGTGTGGGAGAGGTGGCACTCACCTCTCAGGTGTTACACCTGAGAAGCAAGCACCTCCTGCTCGGGGAGTTTCTGTCTTAAGAATAGTTGGATAGAATTAAAGTGAAGTAAGTTCTTCAGTTACCATTAACACTGATTGATGTTATTTGATCTCTAGTTTCCCTGTTCCCTTGAGTGTATGTCAAGAATAAACTCCATACTTGTGTCCCAGATCTCTCTTTCTCTCTCTCTCACACACACACGTTGGATATACATATTAAAAAAATGTATGTGGTAGAACTGGGTCTTAGTTGCAGCATGCAGGCTTTTGATCTTTGTTGCAGCATACGGGATCTTTAGTGTGAACACTTAGTTGTGGCAAGTGGGATCTATTTCCCTGCCCAGGGATTGAACTCTGCATTGGTAAGATCCCCTGGAGGAGGGCATGACAACCCACTCCAGTATTTTTGCCTGAAGAATCCTTTGGACAGAGGAGCCTGGCAGACTACAGTCCATAGAGGTGCACAGAGTCGAATACAACTGAAGTGACTTATCGTGCACGCATGCATGGGAGCATGGAGTCTTAACCACTGGACTAGCATGGAAGTCCTTGGATATACATGGTTGAACATTCATATTCTTCTAGTGCTGCCTTCTTTACTTTCCCTGTATTATTTAATCCCTTATGAACGTTTCCTTGTTACTGTTCAGATTCCCGTCTCTGAGTCTTCTCCAAGCTGTAGCCATGGATTTAGGAAACCTGTTTGGAACATGAAGCCTGTCTTCTGCTTTGACTATGTCACTGCTCAGTGGGGAAGATTTCCAGCAAAACTGATAAACATCTGGATGGAAACTGTTTTCTTTTTCTACACTGCTACAGAAACAGAAATGTGTCAAGAGTTGTCTACTTCTTGATAGTCCAATTCTTAATGTGAAGACTATGACTTAAAGAACTCAGAGGAAACCAATGGAACATACCAGAGAATGTGTCAGACTAAAACCACAGAGCCGGGTGACAGCATAGCTTGGGAAGTATGACATGTGTGTGAGATGTAGAGACATCGCTTTCCTCATCTCTCAGGAAGCTTCCTGTAACAGCGCTTTAGCAAAACTGAAAATTTAAATTTAACCATGGTAAAAGATTGAAAGATTTCCTTCTAGAATCAGAAACAAGGCAAGATGTCTATTCTCACCACCTTATTCATCAGCACATCAGAAGCTGTAACAGCTGCAATAAGGCTGAAAGAAGAAATGAGAAGCATGCAGTTTGGAAAGGAAGAAAGGAAACTATCCCTATTAGTAAATGACTTGATTGTACAGATGCAAAATCTCAAAGAATCTACAAAAAACTCCTAGAACTAAAAAATGAGTTTAGCAATTTGCAAAATATAAGAGCAACACAAAGAAATCAAGCACACTGCTACGTATTAATAATAAACATAAATAGACCAAAATTTAAAATGTAATACCATTTACAATCATGCCAAAGGAAATTACTCAGGTAAGATCTAAACAAACCATGTACAGGATCTGTTTGCCAAAAATTACAAAATCCTGATGATAGAAATCAAAGAAGACCCAAATAAATGTAGAGACATACTGTATTTGTGTACCAGAACACTCAGCATAGTTAAGATGGCAATTCTTTCCAAATTAATATTCAGATTTAACACAATTCCTATTAATATCTCCTGAAGAAGGAAGTGGCAGCCCACTCCAGTATTCTTGCCTGGGAAATACCATGGACAGAGGAGCCCAGCAGGCTGCAGTCCATGGGGTCGTAAAGAGTAAGTTAAGTCGCTCAGTTGTGTCTGACTCTTTGCGACCCCATGGACTGTAGCCCACCAGACTCCTCCATCCATGGGATTCTCCAGGAAAGAATACTGGAGTGAGTTGCCATTTTCTTCTCCAGGGGATCTTCCCAACCCAGGGATCAAACCCAGGTCTTGCATATTAGAGGCAGACGCTTTAACCTCTGAGCCACCAGGGAATATAGTGTAAAGAGTAAGACACGACTTATCAGTTAAACAAAAACAACAATCAAGATGATAGTAATAAAGGATATGTGGTATTGGTAGAAAGATAAACAAATAGCTCAATGGGACAGAACAGAGAACCCAGAAATAGACCAACAGAAGCCATTCTGATTTTTGACAAAGATACAAAGCAGTTCGATGGAAGAAAGATATCATTTTTTAAAAAAGACTTTATTTTTTAAAGCAGTTTTAGGTTCACAGCAAAACTGAATCAAAAGTACAGAAAGTTCCTTGCCCAGAGCATGCACAGCCTCCCCACTGTCAACATCCTGCACAAAAGTAGTGCGTTTGTTATAATCAACTAAAGTACATTGACACACCATTACCACCCACAGTCTATAGTTTACATTAGGTATTACTATTGGAATTACGCATTCTATGATTTTGGACAAATGTATGATGACGTGTATCCATTATTATAGTATCACACAGAATAGGTTCAATGCCCTAAGAATTCTCTGTGCTCTGCCTATTGATCCTGCCTCCACCCCTCACCTCATTCCTAGCAACCATTGATCTTTTTCTTTTTTAAAATATTTTTTTATTTAGCTGTGCTGGTTCTTAGTTGCAGTATGTGGGATCTAGTTTCCTGACCAGGGATTGAACCCAGATCCCCTGAGTTAGGGGCACTGAGTCTTAGCTACTGGACCACCAGGGAAATCCACAGCCACTGATCTTTTTATTGTTTCCAGTTTCCCCTTTTCCAGTGATAGTTTATGGTGAACAATGTCAGATTGGTGACCTCCAAAGATTTAACTTTGGGACCAGGCACCAGGCTTGATTACTCAAGAGCTTTTGTGTAACAGAGTTTTATTAAAGTATGAAAAGGGACAGAGAAAGCTTCTGACATAGACATCAGAAGGGGGACAAGAGTGCCCCCTTGCTAGTCTTGCTGCTGCTACTGCTAAGTTGCTTCAGTGGTGTCCAACTCTGTGCAACCCCATAGACAGCAGCCCACTAGGCCCCCCTGTCCCTGAGATTCTCCAGGCAAGAACACTGGAGTGGGTTGCCATTTCCTTCTCCAATGCATGAAAGTGAAAAGTGAAAGTGAAGTCTCTCAGTCGTGTCCAACTCCTAGCGACCCCATGGACTGCAGCCTACCAGGCTCCCCGTCCATGAGATTTTCCAGGCAAGGGTACTGGAGTGGGGTGCCATTGCCTTCTCCAGTCTTAGCAAGGCCCTAGATGCTTTTATCAGATGCACTCCCACAACATAGATTTTAAGATAACAGGATTAGTATGAAGGTTCTTGCTAAGGAGAAACATATCCTTAAGCAAGAGACATTGCTGTTACATAATCCTTAATAAGACTAAGGAATGTAGGAAAAAAAGTTTGTCCTTTCCTCTTTCTTGAGAATTCCAGACCCCTATCTCCCCCTTGAGAGCCCCAGACCCCTCTCTCCTCCTCAGGGATGCCAGACTTCTGATTAACCTTCCTAGGAATTGACTCTCTCACCAGAATGGCAAATGGTTAGCATCGTTTCCCTAGTGGGTCAGATGGTAAAGCGTCTGCCTACAATGTGGGAGACCTAGGTTTGATCCCTGGGTTGGGAAGACCCCCTGGAGAAGGAAATGGCACCTCACTCCAATACTCTTGCTTGGAAAATCCCATGGACAGAGGAGCCTGGTAGGCTACAGTCCACAGGGTTGCAAAGAGTTGGACACGACTGAGCGCCTTTACTTCACTTCTAGCATCATATAGTATGTGGCCTTTTCAGTTTGCCTTCTTTCATTTAGTAATATACATTTTTGGTCCTTCATATCTTTTCATGGCTTGATAGCTCATGTACTCTTGGTGCTAACTAATATTCTATTGGCTGCATGTACCACATTTTATCCATTTTTCTACTGAAGGACATCTTGGTTGCTTCTGGGTTTGGGCAATTATGAATAAAACCACTATAAATGTCAGTGTGCATGTTTTGTGTGGACTTAAGTTTCAACTCCTTTGGGTAAATACCAAGGTACATCACTGCTGAATCATATGGTAAGAGTTAGTTTTGTAAGACACTGCCAAACTGAATTCCAAAGTGGTTGTACCACTTTGCATTCCCATCAGCAATGACTGAGAGTTCCTGCTGGACAACATCCTCATCTGCGTGTAATGCTGTCATGTTCTAGATTTTGGCTGCTCTGAGAGGTGTATTTACGATCTCCCTTTAGCTCAGTTGATAAAGAATCTGCTTGCAATGCAGAAGAACTGGGTTCAATCCCTGGGTTGGGAGGATTCCCCTGGAGAAGGGAAAGTCTACCCACTCCAGTATTCCGGCCTGGAGAATTCCATAGACTATATAGTCCATGGGGTCACAAAGAGTCAGACACAACTGAGTGACTTTTACTTTCAGAGGTGTATGGTGCTATTTCATTTATTTCACTGGTGTTTTATTTTGAAATTATTTAATGACGTATAGCAATGATTATGTGTTCATGTGCTTATTTGCCGTTTATATGTCTTCTTTGTCAAAATGTCTGTCCAGGTCTTTTGCCCATTTTTAATTTGGATGGTTCATTTTCTTATTGTTGAATTTCAAGAATTCTGTGTATATTTTGGGTAGCAGCCCTTTCTCAGATATCTTTTGTAAACATTTTCTCCCAATATACGGCTTGACTTTTATTCTCTTCAAGATAGCCTTTTCACCAAGGGATGCTACACAAATTTGCCATCCTTAGACAAAAACTAAAAATATAAAAAAGAAAGAAAAGAAAAAAATGTTAACGGAATTCAACTAATTAATTAACAGAATTTAATTAATTTCATTTCATTTTATTATTGTTAACAGAATGAAAAGATAAGCTAAAGTGACAGAAAATATTTGCAAGCCATGTATTTGACGAAAGTCTATTATATAGAATATATATAAAGAACTTCCATCACTCAAAAGTAAAAATTTAAATAGAAAATTGGCAAAGACATGAAGAGACATCTAATTAAAGAAGATATAGAGATACAAATAATTGCATGGAAAGATATTCAACATTAGCCATTAGGAAAATGCAAATTAAAACCACAGTGGAGTTGAAACAGCATTTCTCAGATGGGACTCAATGTAAGCTCCTTGCAATTCTTTTGTGTATATACCTAAAAGTGGAGTTTCTGGATCATATGGTAATTTTATTTTAAATATATATTTTTAATATTCCCATCAACAGTGCCCAAGGGTTCCAATTTCTCTACATTCTTGCCAACACTTATTTTTTTATTTTGAGGGATGGAGGTACTATCTCACTGTAGTTTTGATTTGCATTTCCCTGGAGGGGATGACAGAAGATGAGAAGGCTGGATGGCATCACTGACTCGATGGACGTGAGTCTGAGTGAACTCCGGGAGTTGGTGATGGACAGGGAGGCCTGGTGTGCCGTGATTCATGGGGTCACAAAGAGTCGGACTGAGCGACTGAACTGAACTGAATTGAGTAGCTATTTATGTTGAGAATCTTTTCATATGCTTATTGACTATTTGTATATCTTTTTGGAGAAATGTCTATTCAAGTCCTTTACCTATTTTTGAATTGAGTTTGTTTTTTGTTTGTTGTTGAGTTTTAGGAGTTCTCTGCATTCTATATATCCTAGATATTAATCCTTTATCTAATGTATGATTTGCAAATGTTTTCTCCCATTCTGTGGGTTGCCTTTTACTTTGTTGATACTGTCTTTTGATCCACATTAAAATTTTTTTTTCATAAAGTCCAGTTCGTCTATTTTGTTTTTGTCTCTTGTGCCTTTGGTATCGTATTCAAAAAACTACTGCCAAATCCAACGTCATGAAACTTTGGCCATATGTTTTCTTCTAAGGGTTTTTATAGTTTTAGGCCTTATATTTAAGCCTTGAGTCCATTTTGAGCTCATTTTGTATATGGTGATAATAATGAAACTTCATTCTTTTGCATGTATATACTGAATTTTCCCACCATGTTTTGAAAAGACTGTCTTTTCCCTATTAAATGGTCTTGGCACCCTTGTTGAAAATGACTTGACCATTTATGTGAGGGCTTATTTCTGCACTCTCTAGTCTGTTCCATTAACCTGTCTGTCTGTAATTTGTCCCAGTACCACACTGTTTTGATTAATGTAGTAAGTTTTGAAATCAAAAACTTGATTCTTCTTTTTCAAGATTGTTTTGCCTATTTTGTGTTCCTTGATATTCTATGTGAATTTTAGGATGGGTACAAAAGAAGTCACTGAGATTTTGATAGAGATTGTGTTAAATCTGTAGTTTGCTTTGGGTAGTACTGACATCATAAATTACTAATTTTTCCAATCCAAAGACACATAGGGTGTCTTTCTATTTATTTTTGTCTTCTATAATTTCTTCTAGAAATTTTTTGTACTTTTCATTGTACAAGTCTTTCAACCCTTTGGGTAAGTTAATTCCTAAATTTTTTGTACTGTTGTAAATGGTACTTAAAAATTAACTTTTTTTTTTAGCTTGCCTATGGGACTAGAAATGCAACTGATTTTTGTCTTGACTTTATATCCTATTTTGCTGAATTTGTTTATTATGTCTAATGGGTTTGTGTGTGTGTGTGTTTGGAATCTTTAGGATTTCCACACAGACCATATTATCTGTGAATGAAGATAATTTTACTTTTTCATTCTCAATTTAGATTACTTTTATTTTTCCTTGTGTAATTGTTTTGTCTGAGTCTTCTAGCACTGTGTGAAGTACAAGTGGCAAAAATGGACATTTTTGTATTGTTCCTAACCTTAGAAGAAAAATCTTCAGTCTGTCATCATGAGTATGATGCTCATTGTGGATTGTCACATGCGGCTTTTCTTATATTGAGGTAGTTTTCTTCTATGCCTAGTTTCTTTCTTTCTTTTTTTTTTATGCCTAATTTCTTGTTTGCTTTTATCATGAATGGGTATTAAATTTTGTCAAATGTTTTTTCTTCATCAGTTGAGATGATAATGTGCTTTTGTTTTTTCTCTTAATATAGTGCATTACACTGATGAATTTTTGTATGTTCAACCATCTTTGCATTCCAGGGATAAATCTCACTTGATTATGGTGGAAAATCCTTTTAATATGCTGCTGAATTTGGTCTGCTAGTATTTTGTTGCAGGTTTTTCCATCAATTTTCATAAGGAATATTGGTCTGGTTTCTTTTCTTGTAGTGTTTTTGCCTGGCTTTAGTATCATGCATTGGAGAAGGAAATGGCAACCCACTCCAGTGTTCTTGCCTGGAGAATCCCAGGGACGGGGAGCCTGGTGGGCTGCCGTCTATGGGGTCACACAGAGTCGGACACGACTGAAGTGACTTAGCAGCAGCAGCAGCAGCAGCAGTATCAGAGTAATGCTGAGTTACCCTGAATGAAAGAATTAGAAATGAATTAGAAAACATTCCCACTTTAATTTTTTGAGAAGTTTAGTGTTGGTTCTTCTTTAAATGTTTGGTAGAATTCACAAGTGAAGCTGATGGATTATTTTTCCCATTCGGAGATTTTTAGATTACTGATTCACTCTCCTTACTTATGTTTCTTTGTGGTTTAGTCTTGGGAGGTTTTGAGTTTCTAGGAATTTTTCTGTTTCAACTAGGTTATCCAATTTGTTGGCAAAAATTACTTACAGTGCGTGTGTGCTAAGTCGCTTCTGTCATGTCTGTCTCTTTGTGGCCCTATGGACTATAGCCCTCCAGGTTCCTCTGTCCATGGGGATTCTCCAGGCAAGAAGACAGGAGTGGGTTGCCATGCTCTTCTCCAAGGGATCTTCCCAACCAGGGATTGAACCCGCACCTCTTATACGTCCTGCACTGGCAGGTGGGTTCTTTACCACTAATGTCACCTGGGAAGCTCTTACTTATAGTACTGTCTTGTAACAGTTTTTATTTCTCTAGAATTGTCCTCACTCTCATTTCTGATATTAGTCTTGTGAGTATTTTTTTAACCCATCTAGTTAAAGATTTGTCAATTTTCTGTTCTTTATCTCTGCTCTAATCTATAATTTTCTTCATTCTGCTAGTTTGGGGTTTAGTTTGTTCTTCTTTTACTAGTTCTTTAAATTGTAAAATAAGGTTGTTGATTTGAGATCTTATTTATTAACATAAGCATTTATAGCTATAAATGTACCCATTAGCACTGCTTTCTCTGTGTCCAATAAGTTTTGGTACATTGTATTTTTGTTGTCAGTCATCTCTAAGTGTATTCTTAGAAATAACCTTGTGATTTCTTCTTGATCCACTGGTTGTTTAAAAGGAAAAAAGTTTATAATTAAAATCATACCATCCCCTTTAATAGACAGTAAGTACCATATGGCCAGAGAACGTGTGTGTTTTTGAGTCACCAACATATATCTAATACTAAACACAGGACTTGGCACAAAATAGGTGCTCACATCATAGTGGTTAAATAAATGAATAGCTCTAATCACACAAAAATCTATTGTTTAATTTCCACAGACTTGTGATTTTTTCCAGTTTTCCTTCTGATAATGATTTTTAACTTCATCCCACTGTTGTCAGAGAACATATTTTGTATGCTGTCTAGTTTTTAAAATCTACTATGACACTTTAATCTCAATATATGCCTAATGTTTTCTCTATTCTGAGAAATGTTCCATGTGCACTTAAGAAGGATGTGTATACTGTTATTGTTATCTAGAGTGTTTTGTATGTCTACTAAATCTGGTTGGCTCATTGGGTTGTTCAGGTCCTCTGTTTCCTTACTTGTCTTCTGTTTTTTTTTTTTTTTTTTTTCCTATCCATTATTGAGAGCTGGCAGCTCCCCTGGTAGCTCAGTTGGTAAAGAATATGCCTGCAATGCAGGAGACCTAGGTTCTATCCCTTGGTAGGGAAAATCCCCTGGAGAAGGAAATGGCAAACCACTCCAGTATTCTTGCCTGGAAAATCCCATGGACAGAGGAACCTGGTGGGCTACAGTCCATGGGGTCACAAGGGTCAAACATGACTTAGTAACTAAACCACCAACCATTGAGAGTTAGGTATTAAAGATTCCAGCTATAATTGTAGAACTGTCTAGTTTTCCTTTCAATTCTGTCCATTTTTAAAAAAATTTTTATTTTTTTGCCAAGCAGAATGTGGAATCTGGTTTCCCAACCAGGGGTTGGAAACTGCACCCCTTGCATTGGAAGTCTTAACCACTAGACTGACAAAGTCACCAATTCTGTCCATTTTTGCTTCAGAATTTTGATGATCGATTATTAGGTATGTAAATATTTATAATCATTTTATCTTCTTGCTGTATTCAAACTTTTATTAATATATAATTGAACCTTTTATTAATATATAATACATTATATATTAATATAGAGTTTGTTTCTTATACTTTTTAAACTTAAAATCTATTTTGTTTGATACTAGTTTAGCCACTCTTGCTCTCTTCTGGTAATACTTGTGTGGACTCTCCTTTTCAGTTCTTTCACTTTCAAATCTGTTTCTGTCATTGTAGCTAAAACGAGTCTCTTGGGAATTCCCTGGCAGTCCAGTGGTTAATCAGTTGGTAAAGAATCTTCCTGCAGTGCAGGAGACCCCAGTTCCATTCCTGGGTCGGGAAGGTCCCCTGGAGAAGAGAGAGGCTACCCACTCCAGTATTCTTGGGCTTCCCTGGTGGCTCAGATGTAAAGAATCTGCCTGCAATGTGGGAAACCTAGGTTTGATACCTGGGTTGGGAAGAGTCCCTGGAGAAGGGAAAGGCTATCCACTCCAGTATTCAGGCCTGGAGAATCCCCATGGACAGAGGTGCCTGACGGGCAACTAAGTATAGCACACCAGTGGTTAGGACTTGGCGCTTTCACTGCCATGGGTCAGGGTTCAATCCTGGTAGGGAAACTAAGATCCCACAAACCCTGTGGTGTGGCCAAAAAGAATAATAATAAAATAAAATATTCTCTTGAGTTAGGCAGCAGGGGAGACACAGGTGGGCCCCACCAGGCCGGTTGAAGGAATGGAGGGCAAGCGAAATCCTGTACCACTGCCCCAGCCCTCAATTTGGATCTGCTGGTAGTGGGGACCCTGGTTCCTCAGCACACCCAGCTCCAGCAGCCCCAGAGCCTGTCCTCAGTCCTTCCAAAGCCCCGGTGCCAACCCAGACTCTTGGCAAAGACAGTTGGTAGAACTCAACAAAAGTCCAGTGGAAGGCTTTTCAGAAGGTTTGATAGATGACTATGATCTCTATCAATGGGAAATTCTTACTATTGTTCTTCCTGAAATAAAATTCATTATAGAAATCTGGTGCCCAAATGTTGATAAAAATGGTGAAACATGCATTGCTATTCTTCACAAGCCTGAAAAAGATAAACATGGCTATGAAAACCCCGAGGAATGCTGGCTGCCTATTCCCACTGTGGAAACCATCATGATTGGTGTCATTTCTATGCTGGTAGACTCTAATGGAGACTCATCTGCTAATACTGATGCTGTGAAAGAATGAAGACAGAAATGGTGACTTAAAATGGAATGTTGGGGGACTTTCCTGGTGGTCCAGTGGCTAACACTCCATGCTTTCACTTCAGGAGGCCCGGGTTTGATCCCTGGTCAGGGAACTAGATCCTGCATGCCACAACTAAGACCTGAAACAGTAAAATGAATTAATTAAAAAAAAGGAAAGTTGCCTGCTGTGTAAGGAAAAGCCAAGAAACTGCTTTTGAGTGACATTTATTCAACAGCTGTAACTTCACTTATTTCAGAGATTCCAGTTGAGAAACATGGCACTATTTTCCTTGCACTCTACCCACCTATTGCTGGACTTCTGTTGTAACAAGTTGGCAAATAACAGCTAGAAGTGGGCTGCAATAAAACATGCCAGTATCAATGTTGACAAGAGCTTAAAAGTGCCAACTTACAGATAATTATGCATTTCGAATTCTAATGAACTGCTTTAACCTTCAGGAAGAATTGTAAAGACTTGTACATAGTACAATATGATCCAGATAGTATACATGTGTTTATGTACATCCACAAATATACCTTGTACCAGATAATGTTTTCTTGTAGTAGAATAAAAATCACAGAAATTCTGAAAGATTTTAGCAGGTTTTCTTTCCCTATTGTTTCTTATCAGTTTTAAAAGATTCCTTAAAGCAAGTCAGATGAAAAGCAATTAGGACTAAAAGTTTCCATTTAATTTCCTCTTTTAAAAATGTATGGGAATATTTATTTACGTATTTCTTCAGGCAAATCATCTACAACAGTAACTAGAAAAATCTCAGCCTTGGCAGGATGATGGATCAGGCAGAGAAATAATTATTTCCATATCTACAATTAAAGCACATATTTTTGAATGTTTCCATCTTCAGTTCAGTTCAGTCCCTCAGTCGTGTCCAACTTTTTGCGACGCCATGGACTACAGCACGCCAGGCCTCACTGTCTATCAGCAACTCCCAGAGTTTACTCAAACTCATGTCCTTCGAGTCGATGATGCCATTCAACCATCTCATCCTCTGTCGTCCCCTTCTCCCGCATTCAGTCTTTCCCAGCATCAGGGTCTTTTCTAATGAGTCAGTTCTTCGCATCAGGTGGCCAAAGTATTGGAGTTTCAGCTTCAGCATTAGTTTCCTTTAGGATGGACTGGTTGGATCTCCTTGAAGTTCAAGGGACTCTCAAGAGTCTTTTCCAACACCACAGTTCAAAAGCATCAATTCTTCAGCACTCAGCTTTCTTCACAGTCCAACTCTCACATCCGTACATGACTACTGGAAAAACCGTAGCCCTAACTAGATTGTCTCTGCTTTTTAATATGCTATCTATGTTGGTCATTACTTTTCTTCCAAGAAGCAAATGTCTTTTAATTTCATGGCTGCAGTCACCATCTGCAGTGATTTTGGAGACCAATATCACTTAAACTTATCTTAACATAATATGTTTCCATCTTAAACATAATAAAAAAATTTCAAACATGTGGACCAATCACTGCTGTGAAGCATCATCATCACGATTTTACCCACAATGCCCGAGTCAGGCACTGAGAGCTTATCTTCTCAAAGGAGCTGGAGTTACTTTCTCCCAATTGCATATTGATTTATGTAGATTTCTCAGGACTTCTTTCTGAACATTAATCAATGATATTTCTTAAATTTGGTGTATAGACTAGAGAAAGTCATTTGTAAAGTGTTACAATACTACCTACTCCAAATTGGCTTCCCTGGTAGTTCAGACAGTAAAGCGTCTGCCTACAATACGGGAGACTGGGGTTCGATCCCTGGGTCGGAAAGATCCGCTGAGGAAGGAAAATGACAACCCACTCCAGTATTCACGCCTGGAAAATCCCATGGACCGAGGAACCTGGTAGGCTACAGTCCATGGGGTTGCAAAGAGATGGCTTGACTGAGTGACTTCACTTTCACTCCAAATTACCTACTAGCAGGTGGGATGAAAGAAAACTGTTTCACAAATTAATTTTAAAAACCCTAACAATTCTGTTCTGGCTTATAGTATCTCAATTTTAGGAGTAATACTATCAACTTCTTGATTACCTGTACAAATGGATGGGAAAAAACCACAGGTCTATAGATTACAATGAGTAATCCAAAAACTTTTCAAATGCATTCATCTGATTGTTTTCCAGAATATCTATGTTTTGTTATAAATATTTTCAAACAAAATCAACATGTTTTAATTTCCTTTAAACCATCCAGGCTTCATTAAACTCTTTTCACTTACTAAACTTTTGTATCTTCTTTGTTTTGACACTCTTCTTTGCTCTTATCTCTTCTGTATGTCAGGAAGTTTTTATTTATTTCAATACTGAACTACTCAATAAGCAGCTACTTGATTTTTTTTTTTTTTTTGGCTGCACCACCTGGCATGTAGGATTTTCGTTTTCTGACCAGGATCAAACCTGTCCCCTGCGGTGGAAGCCCGGAGTCCCAACCGCTGAACCACTAGGGAAGTCACAAGTACTTGATCTTCAATGATGACTTCAGAGGAGTGGTCCTCACCAGGTGCTTTATCCCTTTTATATTTATTTGCACCCATCTCTTGGATTGGACATAGTAATAACATTTTTCGTTGTTGAGAGCTCTTTTCAGTCATTATCCCCAAGAACAAAGAAGAGCTGGTTCTAAATTCAATTCAGATTTAAAATTATTAAAATTTACCCCAAACAATACAAAATTTGGTTTTATTTTTGCTCTTCAGTTACCCAGTGTGAAGTCTGGATGAATAAAGAATGCACAGCTATAGCTTTCTATTTAACGTCTATGTTTGCCATTTAAAATGCTGTTTACCCTCAAACCTTTCTCCTTCTTCATATTCCTTTGCCTCTATTCTATACTGCAGATTTTTTTTCTCACCTATTGTAAAAGAAATTGTGATGTCTATTTTCATGCAATTTGATTTTGGAATTTTGTCACCTGATGTAGTGAGTTCTTCCAAAATAAATTTTTTTCCAATAAAATTTTAAAAAGTAAAATGAAATAAAATGATCCTCTTGCAAATAGCGTATAGTTGGGTTGTGTTTTTACCCATCCTGCAGTCTTTGTCTTGACTGGAGCGTTTAATTGATTTACATTTAATAAATTACATTTAAAATAATTACTTTTATTAGCAGCAGCAGCAGCAGGAGGGACTTACTTCTGTCATTTTGCAATTTTTTTCTATTTCCCTTATAGCTTTTGTTCCTCATTTCTTGTGTTTATTTCTTTTGCATAACTTTTTGTAGTGAAACATTAAAATTCCGTTCTTGTTTCTTTTTGGGTACATTCTTTTTTTTTTTTTTTTTTGCCAGACCTTGCCATACACAGGATCTTAATTTCCCAATAAGGGATTGAGGCTGTGTCTTATGCAGTAGAAGCGTGGCGTCTTAACCACTGGACTGCCAGCAAAGTCTCTTGTGTATATTCTTTAGCTCTTTTCTTTGTGGTTACCATGGAGATTATATTTAACATCCTAAAGTTATAACACTCTAGTTTGAATTTATACTAACTTTCTTTTTTTTTTTTGAATAGCTATTTTCTTTTTTTTTTAATTTTTATTTATTTATTTTTAAATTACAATACTGTATTTGTTTTGCCATACATTGACATGAATCAGCCACAGGTGAACACAATCTCCCAATGCTGAAGCCCCCTCCCACCTCCCACCCCACATCATCTACCTGAATCATCCTGTGCACCAGCCCCATGCATCTTGCATTGAACATAGACTGGCGCTTCATTTCTTACAAGAAAGTATACACGTTTCAATGACATTCTCCCAAACCATCCCGCCCTTTCCCTCTCCCTCAGAGTCCAAAAGTCCATTCTATACCTCTGTGTCTCTTGGTTGTCTCACATACAGGGTCATCATTACTATCTTCTAAATTCCATATATATGTGTCAGTATACTGTATTGGTGTTTTTCTTTCTGGCTTACTTCACTCTGTATAATCAGTTCCAGTTTCATCCATCTCATTAGAACTGAGTCAAATTTATTCTTTTTAAGGGCTGAGTAGTACTCCATTGTGTATATGTACCACAGGTTTCTTATCCATTCATCTGCTGATGGACATCTAGGTTGCTTCCATGTCCTGGCTATTAGAAACAGCGCTGCAATGAACACTGGGGTACATGTGTCTTTCAATTCTGGTTTCCTCGGTGTGTATGCCCAGCAGTGGGATTGCTGGGTCATAAGGCAGTTCTATTTGCAATTTTTAAGGAATCTCCACACTGTTTTCCATAATGGCTGTACTAGTTTGCATTCCCACCAGCAGTGAAAGAGGGTTCCCTTTTCTCCACATCCTCTCCAGCATTTATTGCTTATAGACTTTTGGATCGCAGCCATTCTGACTGGTGTGAAATGGTACCTCATTGTGGTCTTGATTTGCATTTCTCTGATAATGAGTGATGTTGAGCATCTTTTCATGTGTTTGTTAGCCATCCATATGTCTTCTTTGGAGAAATGCCTATTTAGTTCTTTGGCCCATTTTTTTATTGGATCGTTTATTTTTCTGGAGTTGAGCTGCATAAGTTGCTTGTATATTTTTGAGATTAGTTGTTTGTCAGTTGTTTCATTTGCTATTGTTTACTCCCATTCAGAAGGCTGTCTTTTCACCTTGCTTATAGTTTCCTTTGTTGTGCAGAAGCTTTTAATTTTAATTAGATCCCATTTGTTTATTTTTGCTTTTATTTCCAGTATACTGGGAGTTGGATCGTAGAGGATCCTGCTGTGATTTATGTCGGAGAGTGTTTTGCCTATGTTCTCCTCTAGGAGTTTTATAGTTTCTGGTCTTACATTTAGATCTTTAATCCATTTTGAGTTTATTTTTGTGTATGGTGTTAGAAAGAGGTCTAGTTTCATTCTTTTACAAGTGGTTGACCAGTTTTCCCAGCACCACTTGTTAAAGAGATTGTCTTTACTCCATTGTATATTCTTGCCTCCTTTGTCGAAGATAAGGTGTCCTTAACTTACTTTCAATAGCATATAAAAACTCTGCTCCTTTAACAGCTCTGTTCTCACCCTTCAGTTGTTTATTACAAAATTTTATCTTTATACATTTTAATGGTTATTTTTTACTATAAAAAAAACTAACAGTTGGTGCATGCAATAAGCTGAATAAATCTCCAAAATTATGCTGAGTGAAAAAAGCCAATCTCAGAAAGTTACATACTGTATGGTTACATTTATATAACATTCTTGAAATGACAAAGTTATCGAAATGGAAAACAGATTAGTGGTTGTCTGAGGTTAAGAGGGAGTTAGGGGTAGGGAAAGAGGGTAAGAGGGTAGGTAGGGAAGTGGGTGTGGCTATAACAGGAGCATACAGATTGACCTGCATACAGATTTCTCAGGAGGCAGGTCAGGTGGTCTGATAGTCCCATCTCTTTAAGAACTTTCCACAGTTTGTTGTGATGTAGTCAATAAAATAGAATAGATGTTTTTTTGGAACTCTCTTGCTTTTTCAATGATCTAATGGATGTTGGCAATGAAATATCCTTGTGGGGATGGAACTACTGTATCTGGACTGTATCAATGTCAATATCCTAGTTGTGATATTGTGCTATACTTTGCCAAGAGGTGATGGGACCAGATGCCATGATCTTAGTTTTCTGAATGTTGAGTTTTAAGCCAAATTTTTCACTCTCCTCTTTCACTTTCATCAAGTGGCTCGTTAGTTCTTCTTCACTTTCTGCCATAAGGGTGGTGTCACCTGCATATCTGAGGTTATTGATATTTCTCACAGCAGTCTTGATTCCAGCTTGTGCTTCATATGGCATGGAATTTCACATGATGTACTCTGCATATAAGTTAAATAAGCAGGGGGACAGTATACAGCCTTGACATACTCCTTTCCCAATTTGGAATCAGTCTATTGTTCCATGTCCAGTTGTAACTGTTGTTTCTTGACCTGCATACAGATTTCTCAGGAGGCAGGTCAGGTGGTCTAATAGTCCCATCTCTTTAAGAACTTTCCACAGTTTGTTGTGATGTAGTCAATAAAGTAGAAAAGATGTTTTTCTTGAAGTCTCTTGCTTTTTTGATGATCTAATGGATGTTGGCAATTTGATTTCCAGTTCCTCTGCCTTTTCTAAATCCAGCTTGAACATCTGGAAGTTCATGGTTCATGTACTGCTGAAGCCTGGCTTGGAGAATTTTGAGCATTACTTTGCTAGCATGTGAGATGAGTGCAATTGTGTGGTAGTTTGAGCATTCTTTGGCATTGCCTTTCTTTGGGATTGGAATAAAAACTGACCGTTTCCAGTCCTATGGCCATTGCTGAGTTTTCCAAATCTGCTGGCATATTGAGTGCAGCACTTTCACAGCATCATCTTTTAGGATTTGAAATAGCTCAACTGGAATTCCATCACCTACACTAGCTTTGTTTGTAGTTATGCTTCCTAAGGCCCACATGACTTCACATTCCAGGATGTCTGGCTTTAGGTGAGTGATCACACCATCGTGGATATCTGGGTTATGAAGATCTCTCTTGTATATTTTTTCTGTGTATTCTTGCCACCTCTTCTTCTGCTTCTGTTCTGTTAGGTCCATATTTCTTCTGTTTCTGTTCTGTTAGGTCCATACCTTTTCTGTCATTTATTGTGCCCATCTTTGCATGAAATGTTCCCTTGGTATCTCTAATTTCCTTGAGGAAATCTCTACTCTTTCCCATTCTATTATTTTCCTCTATTTCTTTGCATTGATCACTGAGGAAGGCTTTCTTATCTCCCCTTGCTATTTTTTGGAACTCTGCATTCAAATGGGTATATCTTTCCTTTTCTCTTTGCCTTTAGCTTCTCTTCTTTTCTCAGCTATTTGTAAGGCCTCCTCAGACAACCATTTTGCCTTTTGCATTTCTTTTTCTTGGGGATGGTCTTGATCACTGCCTCCTCCATAGTTCTTCAGGGACTCTGTCTATCAGATCTAATCCCTTGAATCTATTTGTCACTTGCACTGTATAATCGTAAGTGATTTGATTTAGGTCATACCTGAATGGTCTAGTGGTTTTCCCCTACTTTCTTCAATTTAAGTCTCAATTTGGCAATAAGGAGTTCATGATCGAGCCACAGTCAGCTCCTTCTTGTTTTTGCTGACTGTACAGAGCTTCCCCATCTTTGGCTGCAAAGAATATAATCAATCTGATTTCAGTATTGACCATCTGGTGATGTCCATGTGTAGAGTCTTCTCATGTGTTGTTGGAAGAGGGTGTTTGCTATGACCAATGTGTTCTCTTGTCGAAACTCTGTTAGCCTTTGACCTGCTTCGTTTTGTACTCCAAGGTCAAATTTGCTTGCTATTCCAGGTATTTCTTGACTTCCTACTTTTGCATTCCAGTCCCCTATAATGAAAAGGACATCTTTTGGGGGTGCTAGTTCTAGAGGTCTTGTAGGTCTTCATAGAGCCATTCAACTTCAGCTTCTTCAGCATTACTTGTCAGGGCATAGACTTGGATTACTATGCTATTGAATGGTTTGCCTTGGAAATGAGCAGAAATCATTCTGTTTTTGAGATTGCATCCAACTTCTACATTTCAGACTCTTGTTGACTATGATGGTTACTCCATTTCTTCTAAGAGATTCTTGCCCACAGTTCAGTTCAGTTCAGTCACTCAGTCATGTCTGAGTCTTTGCGACCCCATGGACTGCAGCACATCAGGCCTCCCTGTCCATCACCAACTCCCAGAGTTTACCCAAACTCATGACCATTGAGTTGGTGACCATCTCATCCTCTGTCCCTTTCTCCTCCCACCCTGAATCTGTCCCAGCATCAGGGTCTTTTCCAATGAGCCAGTTCTTTGCATCAGGTGGTCAAAGTATTCTTGCCCACAGTAGCAGATACAATTGTCATCTGAGTTAAATTCACCCATTCCGCAGTCCATTTTAGTTCACTGATTCGTAAAATGTCAGTGTTCACTCTTGCCATCTCCTGTTTGACCACTTCCAATTTGCTTTGATTCATGGACCTAACATTCCAGGTTCCTATGTAATATTGCTCTTTACAGCATTGGACCTTGCTTCTGTCACGCGAGTGTATGTTCCTCGATTCTTTGTCTCATCACAACAAAGATTTGGAGTGACGGATATTAAAGTCCCCTCAGCGAGTCACAGCTCTCAGGTCTCGGAGAGACCGTGTTATAGCTCTTAAACAAATCAGTATTACTGCTCAGCGTTACAGCTCTATTTTATTTAGAAGATAGCAGGAAAATCCATCTTTGAGGCGTGAGGGCACGTTGATCTAAAGACACGAGAAGAGTCCCCAAGCATGGAGGAGAGAGAGAGAACTAGCTCTGGCTCTTCTATTTATATGTTTATCTCTCCCTGGGCCTGTCCTATGTAAATTGGGCCAGCCAGGAGTGTTGTTTGTTTTACCTGAGGTCCTCACTCCGGTCCTCGGACCTTCTTTTGTTTCATTTTTGCGGGCTTTTCCCTTCCTTGTCTGTAGCCACCGCCATTTTGGACTCCTTTTCCCTGTTCTACCTACCTAACACTTCTATCACCAGTCACATCCACAACTGGGTGTTGTTTTTGCTTTGGCTCCTTCCCTTCATTCTTTCTGGAGTTATTTCTCCACTGATCTCCAGCATATTGGGCACCTCCCAACTTGGGGAGTCATCTTTCTGTGTCCTATCTTTTTGCCTATTCATACTGTTCATGGGGTTCTCAAGGCAAGAATACTGAAGTGGTTTGCCATTCCCTTCTCCAGTGGACCACATTTGTCAGAACTCTCCACCATGACCTGTCCACCCTGGGTGGCCCCAGATGGCTCATAGTTTCATTGAGTTAGACAAGGCTGTGGTCCATGTAATCAGTTTGGTTAGTTTTCTGTGATTATGGTTTTCAGTCGGTCTGCCCTCTGATGGACAAGGATAAGAGGCTTCCGGGAGCTTCCTGATGGGAACTTATAACAAATGTTGATACCTCAGCGAAAGTCACTCAGTCGTGTTAGACTCCTTGTGACCCCCATGAAATATACGTGTCCGTGGAATATACATATAAATGGACCACAGAGTCCATGGAATTCTCCAGGCCAGAACCCTGGAATGGGTAGCCTATCCCTTTTCCAGCAGATCTTCCCGACCCAGGAATCGAAATAGGGTCTCTTGCACTGCAGGCGGATTCTTTACCAACTGAGCTACCAGGGAAGATTGGGATGTCTCTAAAAAGCTTAACTTTAAAAATACCTGAAAGTATTATCATAAAATGTTATCATTTGTTAATTCTGTAATTATTTGTTAATTCTGAGTGGTGGTTACAACAGCAGTAACATACCATGAAGTTAAAACACCGCAAAGGAAAACACAAGCAGAAGCAAGCCCAGAGCGGCAGATCCTACTTCCCAGGAAGTCAAGCATCCTAGGTAAGGCTCCTGTCCCTTATCATAATTCGCTTGCCGACTCAAAGTTTCATCATCTGTAAAACAAAACAAACCGATAATCAACGCCAGTCACTGGGCGGTGATGAGAATTAAAGGGGAAAAAATCTAATTCTGCAGCTCTAAATCGGCCCTAGAGAGGAGCTGAGCCCCACTGAGGTACTGCCGCGCCGCGGCCTCGGAGCATCTGGGACTTGTAGTCCACCCGGCGGAACTCACTGTCCCGGCAGCTCCCGCGGCGGCGGCAGGGCTACGTGGCGCGGCAGGCTGCGCCTGCGCGGGCAGGTGGGGCAAGATGGCTGCTGAGCGGAGCCTGTGGGTCGTCGGGCTCTGCCCTGGGTCCCGGTTGGGTAGGGTCGTTCGGGTCCTCCTCCTACTGCTGTGGTTTGCGGCCCGCGGAGGCGCGCTGTACTTCCACATTGGGGAGACGGAAAAAAGTGCTTTATTGAGGAGATTCCGGACGAGACCATGGTTATAGGTACGGGGGAAGGGAGAGAGTTTTCAACAAGACCGCGGTCTTGGGGTGGGGGTGGGGGAGTGCGGGAGAGTCTTGTCTTCAGAGCCGGGAGCAGGCTGCCTCCCAGTGCCCTGGCCACCGTGGACCCGCCGCCACCTCGCGCTCCTCAGACTGGGCTCGCCCTGCTTCCCTCCAGGAAACTACAGGACGCAGCTGTATGACAAGCAGCGAGAGGAGTACCAGCCGGCCACCCCTGGGCTTGGCATGTTCGTGGAGGTTAAAGACCCAGAGGATAAAGTGAGTCGGCCCCGCTGAGCCCCGCACCCCCACCACGCTTTGCACTTGGGCGCCAGATCAAGCAGGCACTGGTACTTCCCCTCATAGTTTCCGCATCTGCTAAACTGGTTAAAAAAAAAAAAAACACAAAAAACCAGTTGGTACTACGGGAAGAACCTGCGTTTTCACTCCAGTCTAACCTTGGGCTGTTTCAGTGCTAGCTGCTTCTGTCAATTTGTTCAATTTGTTACTGATCTCAGTGTGACTCCGCCTAGTCAGTTGCTTTCCCTGAGCTATTTTTCTAGTCTGTAAAATAGAGATTCATCCATCTTACAGATGTGATGGGTGGATTAATTGTGGTGCTGGAAACCAAAGAGCTTTGTTAACTCTAAAACTGTGGCATATAGACTTTAGGATATCAGGGAACAGGGTCCTTTCCAAAAAGAATGAGCAGCTTTTAATTTGACAAATAAGAATATTAAACCATATCCCAAACCCAACTAAACAAAACCGTTTAGCTGTCACCTTTCACTTACAAGAATCACAGTGAAAGAGTTGAAAGGACATGAGTTATGAATGAAATAAAGAGCTTTCCAAGAGTAGCCACATGCCAACCTCATGTCAGTCTCTTCACTCTTTCTCCAGATAGCTCAAAGGCAAGTTTTTGGCAACTGCTGCTAAGCAGCATTGGAACTTTTAGTGTTGTGGGATGTCTCTGCTTGTCAACTTTTAAGGCACTTAGAGCCTTAAGCACCATTCAGCCTGCTCAGACGGTAAAGCATCTGTCTACAATGCGGGAGACCTGGGTTCAATCCCTGGGTTGGGAAGATCCCCTGGAGAAGGAAATGGCAATCCACTCCAGGACTATTTCCTGGAAAATCCCATGGACAGAGGAGCCTGGTAGGCTACAGTCCATGGGGCCCCAAAGAGTTGGACACGACTAAGAGACTTCACTCAATGCTCATTGAAGTCTCTGCTCTCCAGGTTATCCTGGCCCGGCAGTATGGCTCTGAAGGCAGATTCACCTTCACCTCCCATACCCCGGGCGAACACCAGATCTGTCTTCACTCCAATTCCACCAAGTTCTCTCTCTTTGCTGGAGGCATGCTGGTAAGTGGACCATGTTGGATTCTTTCAACCTATAGCTCATCAAGATGGGGAACTGGTGGTACTGTAGGTGACTATGTCAGATTTTGTGTCTCTTAATATAACTGGGTTTCCAGTGAACATTAAGGGAGTGGTTGCAGAGCTTTCTGTATTTGCTTTGGTGAGAGCATCAGCCAAGGCTTATTCTTGCCTTTGGGCCTAGAGCCCCATAGGGCCAGATACTGAGGACGCCTCAGTCAGTGTTGGTTAAATGAACAAATGAAGAAAGGTGGGAGGACCAGCTGTTAGGCACTGGCAGGAAGACAGAGCAGGGCTACCTGATTCTCCCAGCCTTCCTTGTGTGTCTCCAGAGAGTTCACCTGGACATCCAGGTGGGTGAACATGCCAACGACTATGCAGAAATTGCTGCCAAAGACAAGTTGAGTGAGCTGCAGCTACGAGTGCGACAGCTGGTCGAGCAAGTGGAGCAGATCCAGAAAGAGCAGAACTACCAGCGGGTGAGTGGCTGGGCCAGGAGCAGTGGGCCTCTTCCCAGAGGCTGCCCACTGGCTTAGCCAGGAGTTGCACATCAGATTCATTATAAATCCAAGGGACTTCTGTGTCTTTGCTGTACTGCCAGCCTAAAAGGTGGGATGGGTATTACTAACTCTACTTTGTAACTGAGAAGACCGTCTCTTAAGAGGCTGTCATTGTCTTATTAGGAGCCACACAAAGTGACAGAGCAAGAATTGATACCAACACCTTGGGTGTTCTTTCCATGGTTCTCAGTGCTCCCAGGATTAGGAGTTTCAAACTCACTTGTGTCCCAGAGCCCGGCCTGTACCATGAATGGATCTATGAACATAAGGACTGGTAGAATAGCAACCTATCTAAATAGGAAGAGCTGCTGTTGTCAGCTGAGGACAGCATTGCAGAATTGCTCACTTAGGTTTTAAGAGATACTTAGAGGTCCAGGTTTTGGGGGTTTTTATGTAAAAATTCTGAGTTTTAAATGTCGTCTAAACATTGTGTGAGCCTACAAAATACATGTGTGGGGTCAGTTCAGCCCCTGGACCACCAATTTGCAACCTGTGCACATAGTATGCAAGGAGCAGTTTGGGAGACCCAGGCAGAGGGCTCAGAGTAAATCCATTTCTGAGTGTCCCAGGACAGCTCTGTCTGATAGGGTAATGCTACAGCCACTTTACCACTCCTCCAGGCATCACGGTAGGACCAGGTGAGGGCTGTACCTGACAGATGAGCCAGTGGACCTTGGAGAAATGAGTGGGTTACCCAGGGGCATATGACTAGTGAGGATGAAGACAATTCGTTCCCAAGTGGGGTGGTTTTTTTCAGACACTTGCAGCTGGAACCCGGGCAAAGTTAGTTGGTCCTGGGGCATTCTCTGGAGAGGGAACCCAGTGGTTCTAGTGGCTGCAGATGAGGCCCAGCCAACTCAGGCTTCTCCTGTTTTCCCTTCCCACAGTGGCGAGAGGAACGCTTCCGGCAGACCAGCGAGAGCACCAACCAAAGGGTGCTGTGGTGGTCCATCCTACAGACCCTCATCCTTGTAGCCATCGGTGTCTGGCAGATGAGACACCTCAAGAGTTTCTTTGAAGCCAAGAAGCTGGTGTAGCCATCCCAGGCTTCCCAGGCCAGCCTTCCTCCCTGGCTGGGGAAGAAAGGACCTCCTGGACTGACTTCTCTCTGGCAGGAGGACTGGTTTCCAGCCATGGGTATTTGGAGGGGAGAGGGGCCACAGCCCAAGCCGAGGGCAGCAGCTTGCCTGGCTAATACTGAGCAAATGGTTGGGTAAATGCCTGCCCCCTCCCTGGGCCCTTTGCAGTAACCTGGTGAAGCCACTGGGAGCCCTACTGACACCTCAGAATCACAGTGTTCCTGATCAGGGATGTGAGCCTGTTGTCTGGGGTGACTGGGGGAGGGGAGCGGGTGGGCAAGCCAGTCTTCCTTTGCTAACTTGGAATTTTGACCAGGTTGGGGCATAGCTGTGATTCCCTGCCACCCAGGAAACCTCACTATTCCCTCCTTGGGCCTAGACCCAGCCTGCTGATCCAGGGTGTGTGTCAATTGAGGGTGGGGGTATAGGGAGTTGCAATGTGGGAAAGTAGCCCTGAGGTTGACCCCAGGTTCTTTACGTGGTTTTTCTTATGGGGACTAAAGAAACTGGAGTCAGGCCAAGCAGAGGCCTTGGTGCTGGTGGGGGATGGGGCCTGCAGAGTATTAGTTACTGATTTCATTTTCAATAAGTCTAGGTTTGTTACATTGGTTTCCCAATAAAAAAAAAAAATTGACTTCTTGTCCAGTGTAAAGTTACTCTGCTGCCAGTGGGCATAGCACTGTAGGGTGCTTGAGGGAATGTGAAGTTTTTCCAGTGGGCAAAGCACTTCACATCCTAAGACGAGTACCCACCTGTGGACTTCATTCCTTTCATCCTCTCCATACCTTCTAGTGGCAGTGGGTGGTGGTCTTGCCCAAAATCATGCAACAAGTAAGTTGTGCAGTTGGTGCTAAAATTCACACCATTTCTTCTGTGCATTTGCCATCTCACCAACCTTTCCAAAGCAGGTGGACAGAATTGTTCTGGTGCTTCTAAAAAGTGCCCACTTAGTGAAGGTAGTGTGCACTGATCAGAGGGGTGCAACACGTGTGGGAAGAACAGGAAGCCCTGGGCTGGGGGCAAGAGGAAGGTACTCATGGGCTTAACCAGTAGCATGGAATCTCAACAAGGACTTTGAAGGAGACAAAGGATTCTGATAAAAGAAGGTGGACAGGGGTGATTGAAGGGAACAGAAGCAAACAGCTGCTGTGGAGATAGGCTTTGTTTCAGCTAGAGTTGAGGGGCCAATGAGAAAGCTGGAAAGGAAAGTTGGTTACTATTAGAAAGTTGAATCCCAGGTAAGAGATTTGGACATTGCCAAGTGTTCAACAGAGTTTTGAGTATTAGAACCCTATGAAAATAAATATGAGGAAGGTTAATTTCCTCATGGCTCAGCCATAAAGAATCCTGCCAGTGCGAGACATCTGAGTTTGATCCCTTGGTCAGGCAAATCCCCTGGAGAAGGAAACGGCACCCACTTCTTGCCTGGGAAATCCCATAGACAGAGGAGCCTGGCAGGGTACAATCCATGGGTTGGCAGAGTCACATGATTTAGTGACTAAACAACAACAATCTAACAGTATGTAATGGGATGGGAAGGCAAGTTTGGGGACTACTTCAACTGCTAGGAGAATGTAGTCTGAACACATACTGCAACCTAGACCTCCACATTTAGGGAGAAAAAAACAGCTTTAAATAACAGAAAAACTGTGACGATAGTTAACCTCATTACTGACATCATTCAGTAGTATATTTATTAAAAATGAATTAACCAGTAGGGATGTGCTCCTTTCAGTCATATCTGACCCTGAGCCTGCCCGCAGGGGATTTCCCAGGCAAGAATACTGGAGTGGGTTGCCATTTCCTTCTCCAGGGTGAACCAATAGGGATAGTCCATGCTTTATGCCCATTTCGTTAGCTGTTACCTTGTGTCTTTTTTGTTCCAAGAGCTCAAGTAGGAGATATCATTGTTACATTTAGTTGTCTTTTCTCATTGGGCCCTTCTTGGCTGTGACACTTTCTCAAACTTCGCTTGTTTATTGACTTCACAGTTTTCAGGAGTACAGTTCAGGTATTTTGTAGAATTTCTCTGCAATTGCTGATATTTTTCTCATGATTAGACTGGGGTCCTGGGTTTTTGAAAGAGCACAGAAAGTGTCATTCTCATCCCGTCATATCAAGGGTACTAATTGTCAACATGACTGGATATCACAGTTTAAAATTGGTTAAGGAGCTTCCCTGTGACTCAGTGGTGAAGAATTTGCCTGTCCATACAAGAAACAAGGGTTCGATCCCTGATCTGGGAAGATTCCACTTGCCAAGGAGCAACTAAACCCATGTGGCACAGCTACTGAGCCTGTACTCTAGAGCCTGGGAGCTCCAGCTACTGAAGCCCGGAGTGCCCTAGAGCCTGTGCTCAGAACAAGACAGGCCACTGCAATGAGAAACCTGCACCACACAGCCAGAGAGTAGCCCCGCTTAGTATAGCAACCAGATAAAAGGCCAAGCAACAGCGAAGGCCCAACACAGTCAAAAAATAAAATCAGTTTAAAAGTTATTAATCTGGATTTTTACATGAAATCTGATTTCTGGAGGTAAATCTAATACTAGAGAGGCTTCATTCTGAGACGACAACAGTTAGCTGGATTGAAGAGTCCCCTTAAGGTAAGCTTGTGCTTTCCAGGCCAGTCCCATCTCCCAGTTTCCATCATTGGCCTTACCTGACTGGTCTCTGCAGGGGTCACCCTTGCTTTTGTCATCAGCTAAATCAAGGCTGGATTTGTCAAGGTTTTAGTATAAGGTATGGTGACCTGGCAGAGCTCAGCAGGAAGGGACCAGTGCGTTGTATGCTGGGTTAAAGGGAGAAAGGGGGCTGCTGGGAATAATTAATTTCCTATGCATAGTGAAGTCCTCTCAGAACCAGTAGTTGAGATCATAGACTGTGCAACCAAACTACCTGGGCTTATATTCTGAACTACCTCTTGGTGCCATAGTTCACTCGTTAAAGAGGGCATAAGTACAAGACACATAAAGACAGAGATAGCAGTAGTAAAGAATTTGGAAAAATGACTGGCACATAGTAAGAACTCAACTGATGTTATTAGCTATTTATTAGAAACCTTAAAGTTTGCCTGGAAGAACAGAGGAGATAAGTCTAATAACTTTCCCCTTCCCTTTTCCTAGTTGGAAATCTGGCCCAGGCAGGGGCTAAGTTCCCACTGTTGACAAGGCCAATATGGGAAGTCAATTTTACTCCCTTCTTCACTTCTCAACTCAGCTCCACGAAATACTCCTCCCCTGGATGACAGCTGTCATTTATATAGCATTGATGATTGTGTCCATCACTGTACCAAGTGTGTGCTTTCCTCCTTTAATCCTCACAGCAACCATATATATCAGGAACCGCCCCAAAACAAACCAAACTAGGAGACAGGTTTCAAATCCAGCCAATCTGTCTTTAATACCAGTCTCCAAACTACTACTTGAGGCAGTAGGCTGAACGCAAGACAGCCTTGAGCTTGGCCCTGCCCACCTCCAAGCTTGTTGCAGACAAAGAATTTGGAAAAATGACTGGCACATAGTAAAAACTTAAGGTGACGGCAGGACTACTCAGACGCGCTCCCCGCCTTCCCCTGGGAAGAGGAGGAAGATGCAGATTATCCCAGGACGCTGGTTTGGAGATCTGGAGTTTAAATCCAGTTCCAGCCCGGTGACTTGAGCGCTCTCCTGGCCCCTCAACCTCTTAAGACCTCCAGCGGTCCCCGGAAGGAAGTTACCAGTTTAGGCGGTTGCGCGTTCACTTCTTCCTTCGAACGCGGAACCTTTGACACCACAGCTTCGAGGAGCAGACGGCGTAGACGGAGCAACGGACCCAACGGACCAAGGGGCGGGGCGGACGGGCTTAGGCGGGGCGGGAGGCGGAGGCGCCGCGTAGGCCAGGGAGGCCGGGCTGGCCCGGCTTGGTAGCTGTGTCCCCATGTGCCGCCGCCTCCCCCAACGATGTTCCCCTCCCGGAGGAAAGCGGCGCAACTGCCCTGGGAGGACGGCAGGTGAGCTCGGCGGCCGCCCCGGTCTCCGTCCTCCCGGGTGCCAGTTCTTTCCGGGCCACCGCGAGGAATCTAGGAGCCCGAGGCCGTTGTGACTCCGTCTCTGCAGGGCTCTCAGAGGGTCTGTGTTTCTCCTTGGGGTCTCTCTCTGTATTTGGGTTTCTGTTTCTCTCTGTTTGCGTCTTTGGCTCTACCCGTCTCCGTCACTCAGCAGGTCTGTATTTCTCCTTTGATTTCCCTTTGTGAGTGTCTGTCCCTCTGTGCGAGTCTCTCTCGTTTTGAGTCTCTGTTTTAACACTGACTTCAATTTTTATGCGGGTCTTAGAGTCCGTTGACCTTTCTCAGTGGATCTCTTGTCTGTCCCTGGTTTGTGAAGGTCCTTATTTCGTTTCTCTGGTCTCTGCCTCCCCCATCACATGCCTGTAGACTCAGACCCTACACTTGTACTTCCCCATTCTTTGCTGAGCCCCCAGAAGAATACACCAGACAGAAGCTCTGTGCTCTGCCTTGCTGGCCACTGCCTGGCTGGGGCTGAGTTCTCCCTCAGACTTAACAGTAGTTCATTTCCGGTGCAGCTGTACTTGAATGTGGCCTGCCCCATGTGTTAGGTGTGGGGTTGACCCAGACCTTAGTTAGTGGTTGTCACTAAAGCAGAATGGGGATGAGCTGTTTGGCCGTTAAGATTGGAAGGGACGCCCAGACTTCAGTCTTGAGGTGTACCCTCAAGTCTTCTCAGAACACATGGTAGTGGATCTAGCCTGGTGAATGACACCTCTTTTTCCTGTACATCTGTTAAGTTTGCCCAAAGGTGCCCAAAGACTTTGGAATATAGTGGGCACAACTCTTTATCTTTAGGAAATTTTCAGACTTGCTGTTGAAGTAAGAAGACAGGAATATAGTAGAAAGCCTAGACTGTGGATTTAGGCCTGGGCCAGAATCCTCTTTAATAGCCATGTGACCAGAGCCAACAATCTTCCTTCTCAGCTCTTCCATCTCTGAAACAGGGATCATAATATCTTTTCTGCAGGTCTATATGAAGATATAAAGGAGATCACACATATTTAAAAGTCTTGACACTATGCTTGGCACAGAGAAGGTGCCAATTATCTTCCAGTTACTTTTGCAGTTTGGAGGTGCTGTAATCAGAGCAGCTGAGTATTCAAACCTGTGTCACTAAGGTTTGTGTGAGGGAAGAAAGGAAAGGTTATGTAGAATTTCCATTTCCTAATTTCTTCCTAAGAATTTTAGGAAGATAACCATGTTCCACAAAACTTTACTGGTATCACTTCCTGCTTTTGACACAGGGGTACAAAGATCCATGCAACAGATGCATACTGAGGTAGCAGTTAAGAGTGTTGGCTCTGGAAACAGCCTGTCTGGGTTTGAATCACCCTCTTATTAGCTTTGGACACATACTGATGAAGGAGACAAAACCTCATTTGGTCTGCCTCCCCACAGCCAGGAACAGGGTGGCCTGGGCCTGGTAGCTGCTGAGACTGCAGATCTGGGGTTTGCCACCAGGTGGCACCAGGAGCAATTGTCAGTGTTCACTGTCCTGAGGAATTGGGATTCAGCTCTGAATTCAGTTGTTCAGTGATTTGGGCCCTTGCAGCACAGGAAGAGAGTGTCCGGGGGAATGTGATCCTAGTAGGAAGGGAACGCTGGACCAAGGGGACAGAAGGTGAAAGTGCACGGAGTGCCCAATCCATGCCATACCTCTGGATAATGGTCACTGCTTCTTCTCCCGAAGGTGGGATATTTCCTCACATCCATCTCCCCGGCCGCTACCCCACCCCCAGCAAGAGCCCAGAGGGAGAATTTATAGAGGTTCCAGCCTTCCCAGGCCAATAGCAGGATTGGCCTCTGCTCCTCCCCAGCAGAAACCCCCACCACCCAACAATGGGGGGTAAGTCAGAAGTCCTGCAAGGTTGTCTTGCCATGCTCCCTCTGCTGTGTGTGGGACCTGGGCCTGGCTTCAAGGTTGCTTCCAGTTGGCAGTTGTGCCTCTGGAGAGAGACAGGAGTTGGTCTGGCTTTATTGTGTGACAAGCATGCCCTGAATGCTTGATCCCTTCCTGTAACTCACTTAGCAAGCCCTCTGCTGTATAACTTGTGCTAAGTACACAGCTATGAATCTGATTACCTGTGAAGAAGACAGGCAGGGACACAGGTGATTTAAAAACTCTTAAATGCTTCAAGGAGGGCAGTACCAGATACTCCAGGAACACAAAGGAGGGAGTATGTATCTCAGTCTGTTGTGTATATGGGCCTAGGGGGTGACAGTGCTGGCCATGACATTGGAGTTTGGCCTTGAAGGATCAATGGGGTGCTTCCAGGCAGATGAAATAAGGAAAGCCATTTTTAGGCAGAAGCGGCAGACTCTGTGAGGGCTAGAGCAGGAAGGAATATGGTGAGTGGAGAAACTGAACTGCTCAGTGTGTAGCAGGAGCATCTGGAGATGGGGCCAGGTTACAGAGGGGTTTGACTGTCAGATCACGGAGTTTGCCCATTATCTTGTAAACAGGAAGACCATCCATGAGATTTGAAGGGGTCTGAACAGGGCAAGGACCAGGTGAGACTTGAACTAAAAGATAGGCAGTGTGTGAGGGAAGAACAAAGGGTACTTAGGAGGTAGAATCTATATGCTCTGGTAGCTAATTGATAATTCTCGGAGTTTATAAAGTAAATTGCTTTGCTGATTATTTCAGAAGACAGGAAGATGCAATTTTCTTGGATTCCTTAGTTCCTTCACTGCCCTCAGGAACTTCCAGAGAGAGGGGCAAAGAAACCAGATGACTTCCATCCATTTATTTGTTTTTCCCAGAACTACCCCAGAGTGTAAGATATTATGTTGTTTTTCCACCTTCTGAAAGGTGCCTGGGTGCTGTTCCCAGCTCTCAGCTTTCTTTCCCTCTTCTGTTTCTCATCTTTTGTCACATGAGCTACCCTGGACTGAGATGCATTCTGTGAACTGCCTTTGTTAGTTTGGGCCTCACATTGGTTTGGGGACAGACCTGATCTTCCTAGAGTGAACAGTGGTTTTTTCACTGGGGCTGAAACAGTGAAACAACTTCCCTCTTTGGGGGAGCTTTCTGGTCTGGGAAGTAGGATGAAGCCAAGCTTTCTGATGAGGGTGAACCTGCAGGGGAACAGGTAGAAGGCAGTGCGTGGGGTCTCTAAGGTGGTCTTCTGCCTTTGGCTCTGGACATGAGATGTCATCTTGGGGAGGGGCAAGTGCAAGGGACAAGGAGTCTTCCCTGCCCTCGAGCAGCTGTTGGTCTGATCTGGACTCAGGCACAGAAAGTAAGAGAGCATTGAGCAAGTGGGGCACCTCCGAGACCTGCGAGTGTTTGGAGGGCCTCCTGGAGGTGGGATGGCTCAGGCTGAACCTAGAGCTGTAAGCAGGATTCTGATGCATGGTAGCAGCACAAACAAAAGCACTAAAGTTGCTTCTGCACTAATTCCCAAGCGCTTGGGGCCGACCAGTCACCTGTGCCTTACTTGTGGGAAGCCAGAGAAGGGTGTTACAGGACCTTGGCTCACCTTGCCCTTCTGACCCGCTCCTTGTTCTTGTCCCAGGTCCAGGCTGATGCCCAGTGGCCTCCCCCGGAAGTGTTCCGTCTTCCACCTCTTTGTTGCCTGTCTCTTACTGGGCTTCCTCTCCCTGCTCTGGCTGCAGCTCAGCTGCTCTGGGGACGTAGCCCGGGCAGCCAGGGGACAAGGACAGGAGACCCCAGGCCCATCCCGGGCCTGCCCGCCAGAGCCACCTCGTGAGCACTGGGAAGAAGATGAGTCATGGGGCCCCCACCGCCTGGCAGTGCTGGTGCCCTTTCGAGAACGCTTTGAGGAGCTGCTGGTCTTCGTGCCCCACATGCACCACTTCCTGAGCAAGAAGAAGATCCAACACCACATCTATGTACTCAACCAGGTGGATCATTTCAGGTAGGGACCACCTCCAAGCTGGCACCTGCTCACCTGGGCCTCACTTGCCCTGGTCTCTCCCTTGCCTGCTCCCTTTCCCGACAGCAGTCCAGTACCAGCTAGCTCAGGCCCGTGAAAGGCCACCCGGGGCAGAAGCAGAAGGGTGGGAGGTGCTCGACCCCTCTCACTGGGTGTGATGGGAATTTACGGGGGAGGGTTTGGGACTGGGGAGGCCCTGGATCTGGTTTCCATTTTACAAAGGTCCCTGTGGCTGCTATTTGTGTACTAGGCCATACCAGGGCAAGAAGGGGAGTGAGAGACCTGTTCAGCAGGCGTTGCCCTCATTGCCATCGTGGCAGACACAGTGGAGAGAAGCAATGTGGAGGAAGTGCAGGCAGGGCTTGCTGGTGGATTAGCTGCAGGGATTAGGGAAAGAGAAGGGTCAAGGGCATGGCTTTAAGGTTGTTCAAAATCTGGTATTAACTTAAAATCCTTGCCTTCACCAAAACTGCTCCCCTCCATGATCACAATCCATGCATTGCACAGCCCACCCCCACCTCCTTTTCCTCCAGCTCACTCCCCCTGGGGAACACACTCCAGCAGTTCTTGGAACCCGCCAGGTCCTTTAATTCACGATCCTCCCAGTGTTCTCTGCCTTCCTCCTGACCTGACTTGACTACAACTGAATCGCTGATTTCCCACCTGTCCCTGACCTGCTTCTCCTGCCCTCTTCCTCCTTTTAGGAGGTGGAAACTCCACACTCCCAGCTGCTCAGGCCAGAAGGTGCTGGGGTCGTCCTCCACTCCTGCTCTCTCACACAGCACGTCTAGTCCACCGGCACAGTGTGTCTAGCATCTGCCCTCCTATCATTGCCACTGCTGCCTGAGTTAAGGCATCATCAGTTCATGCCTAAATTATTGTAGCAGCCTCTTAACCTGTCTCCCTGCTTCCACCCCTCACCTTCCAGGCTCTTCTTCTCATACCAGCTAGAGTCATCCTGGTAAACAGTGAGCCACTGCACATGATGCCTTCACTCTTAGCCCTTCAGTGGCTCGCCATCTCATCCTGGGTCAAAGCCCATGTCCTTCAGGGACCTGTCTCCCTCTGACCTCATTCCCTAAAACCTCACTCACTCTGCTTGACCGCATTGCTGACTGATCCAGCCTCCAGCCTTGGGATTCATTTTCCCCTCTGCTCGTAGCCCATTCCCCGTGATTTCCACAGGGCTCATTCCCTCAGGCCTTCAGGTTTCTGCTCACATATCACTCTGTTCAAACGCTGGCTCTCCCTGACCACCTTGTCTAAAAGGACAGCCCCTACCTGCCAGCGTGTTTTATTCTTCTCACATTGCTTTACTGTTCTTCTCAACATTTACCACTCACTGGCTTGTTGCATGTTTACTCAAGTTTTTTTTTCTTGTCTTATTAGAATGTCAGCTCCTTGAGGGCAGGGCTTTTATTTCTCACTGCTGTATCTCCTGTGCTCTGAACAGTTTCTGGGACATAGTAGGTGCTTGGTAAACATTCATTAGATGAGTGGAGGAGCAGCTGGGCAGCCCTGTAGTGAAGTTGGCATTGAGCTGGAGGACAGCATGGGTACTGGGGTCTGTTGCGTGGAGGACAGGCTCTCACGTAGAGGCTGGGGGAGGGCAAGCTTGCTGCCCCCTGCCCAGCTTTGGCACCCTGCACAGGTTCAACCGGGCAGCACTCATCAACGCGGGCTTCCTGGAAAGCGGCAACAGCACAGACTACATCGCCATGCATGACGTGGACCTGCTCCCTCTCAATGAGGAGCTGGACTATGGCTTCCCAGAGGCTGGGCCCTTCCACGTGGCCTCCCCGGAGCTCCACCCGCTCTACCACTACAAGACCTACGTTGGTGGCATCCTGCTGCTTTCCAGGCAGCACTACCAGCTGGTGAGGCCTGGCGTGCCTGCTCTGCTCAGAGCCAGGCAACACCTTTCTGGATGGGGGGCTGTGGCCAGAGGAGTGGCAGTTCTGGGGCCCAGTAGCTGGCGGATCCTTCTTAGGGCCAGTGGGGGGAGCCCAGGGCTAGCTAGAGGCGTGAGAGAGGAGCAGGACCAAGCAATCCAGTTAGGGAGGGTTTCTCCCTCAGTTGCAGAACCCCTCATGTGAACTAGCTTCAGAAGCCCTGTTCTTTGCCTCCAAAATGGAAAAGTCTGCTCAGCCTATCAGACAGTTGTCACCAGGACATCATTTCACTTTCCGTCTCTCAGCGCTGCCTTCTCTAGACTGGATTTACTTTCAGACATTCACAATACAACGTAGTGGTTGTAGCTGCAACCTGCATTTGTCTAGGCCCAGGTCCAGTGCAAAATGGAGCTCCTTTTTCCAGCAGCCCAGACAGCAGTCCCACAGCTGCTCCACATTGGCTCTTGATTGGCCTGCCTTGAGTCATGGCTAATCCCTGAATCAGTCACTGTGGTAGGGGTGGGATTGGGATGGTGGGGTGGGAAGAACTGAGTGGCTTAGACCTCCATCTCTTGCTCCTCTGTTCAGTCTGTGGCTGAAGCCAGCTTAATGTAAATGAAGCCTGAAGTCATGGCAAAAACAAATGTCTGCCATCTGACTTCAGACACTGTCTCTTTCTTCCATACAGAGGAAGAGACAAGGGCAGAGAGACCCTCAAGAGAAATAGGAGTAGGGGACCAGGCAGAAATAGAGCAAGAGCTGGCACTGTGCCCATCATCAGCTCTTAGAGGTCCTCTCCCAGCAGTCAGACATTTTTGAGAAACTGTTCATCTCACATAAATCTAAGGCCCCATTAGAACAGGCAAAGGAACCTGGGATATGCTGACTGTTCCCCACTGGTACCACAGAGGTTGTAAGAACCAAAAGCATCTGAATGTCCATTCATAGGAGGAGGAGGAAAGGGGGCCTGTCTTGGCCCCACTTGGGCTTGGGACCCCCAAGTAGGAGACCAAAGAGCATCCCCAGGAGGTTGGGGCAAGTGACACTGCCTGTCTTTGTGTTAGTGCAACGGGATGTCCAACCGCTTCTGGGGCTGGGGGCCGAGAAGATGACGAGTTCTACCGGCGCATCAAAGGAGCTGGGCTCCAGGTAATGCTCTCCCCACCCCCAACCCGTCACGTCCTCAGCCATCATAGCAGTCCTGAGGTTCCTCTCTGCCTTCAGATGAAGTTCCTGGGGCTGGGAGATGGCACCCCTGTTTCTAATACCAGCCCTGCCCCCAACTAGTACACCTCTCTTAAAGAATGGGAATACAGGCCCCTGCCTGTGGGCTGTTACCTAGTGGTGAGGGCCAGGGCTCCAGGAGAGGCAGCCTGATCCAGCTTCTTTGGCCTCCTTAGCTTTTCCGCCCTTCGGGTATCACAACTGGGTACAAGACATTCCGCCACCTGCACGACCCAGCCTGGAGGAAGAGAGACCAGAAGCGCATCGCGGCTCAAAAACAGGTGATGGCTGATCTCTTGATCAGGGTGGACAGGTGCTGGCCGGTCCCTTGATCAGGGGTGGACAGGTGCTGGCCAGTCCCTTGATCAGGGTAGGTATGTGGTATATAGGGAACCAGCAGGCCCAAGCTTTTCACCAAGTTCTCATTGTGCCCAAATGGTCCCATCCTCCCCTGCTTGGCCCAGGTCATTGTGGGCATTCTGCTTGGGCACAGGGCCCTCTTCTGGTGGCTGCCATGGCCCCTGGGCCTTGTGGTCAACCAGGATATCAGAGGCCATTTAGGCTATGTGTGTCAGGTTGGGTGGGGACAAGACTCAACTGAAGGTGCCAGAATCCCAGGCAGACCTGGGACACAGGAGTCCACATCTCTCAAATAGCCTCTTCACTCAGAGCCAGATTAGTTGAACTAGAAAACACTTGGTCTCCTGCTGATGGGGATGTGCAGCCATGGGCAGGAGACTTCCTGTCTCTGAGCTTCCCTTTCTCCTCTGTGGGGATCGTAGGACCTCTGATGACAAGATCGTGGGGGATCGGTGAACAGCTGGCACCTTCAAAACCCTGAGTACATGCTCTCTCCCCACTTCCTTCTCAGGAGCAGTTCAAGGTGGACCGGGAGGGGAGGCCTGAGCACGGTGAAGTACCATGTGGATTCCCGTACAGCCCTGTCTGTGGGCGGGGCCCCCTGCACTGTGCTCAACATCCTGCTGGACTGTGACAAGGCCGACACCCCATGGTGCACATTCAGCTGAATTGGCTGGACAGTAAGGGAGCTTGTGCCTGCAGGCCACACTGCTACTCACGCCTAGGACAAAGCCTTGGCCCAGGCCCAGCTCCAGTAGGTCATGGAGTGGCCTGAAGCAGTGGCCAGCCAGCCACATGTTTGCAGCAACCTGGCTCCCAAAGGCAGGTTTGAGCCAGGACAGGACACACACAGGGTGCCTGGGATGCTACCAGCAATAAACAGTGATGGAGAGAGGCTGGGACATGGCTCCCAACTGGGGCTCTCCACCCTGCCTTACTGCTTGCCTTGCCCCGCCCTACCCTCCTTTGTGTGCTGAGATCTGCAAGTTCCTCCCTTTGGACTGCCTCATGCAGAGATACAGTTTAGAAGCCAGGCCACTGATGTGGGTGGCCAGGGCCATCAGGAGGGTTAAAACTGCAGAGACCAGTGTGTAAGCCCTACACAGGGAGCAGCTGAGACCAGCTCTGGCTGGCTATCACCATGCAGGAATGTGGGCCTAGTGTTGCCAGATCTTCTGATTTTTCAAAAGAAACTAGAATTCTGGATTCTTGAATGAATTGGTTAATTTTTTTTTAATTGGTTAATTTTTAAATGATAGCAACTAATTCAAACTTTTAAAAAGTATGGTGGGCCGAACCTGTGGCTGAGGGGGAAGGGAATGGGGCAAAAGAAGACATTTTTCTTTGTTAAAAGCTGGCAAGGAGTTGGGGCAGGGCTGGGGACGATGAGACCAGGGGAAGCTCAGGTGGGAGAGAAGCCCAAGGCACAAGGTCCCTGTTCCCTCCCTCAGCCCAAGGGGTGCTTCATCCTGTCTCACTAAAATGGACAGAAGTAGATCACAAGACTGGAGTGCGGGTAGTTGGGCTACATTGCGGAGACTCAGTCATCGCTTGGGAAGGGAAGACCGTGTTCCTGAGGTGGGAGGAAGATGAGAAGTAGAATCCCGGAGTGTTCCCACAGTGTGAGGAGAGATTACTGATGGTCATCGAAAGCAACAAAGAGGGAGGGTAGGGAGCCAAGGGAGATGGTGGAACCATCTGGAGGGAACCCCAGGGCCAATGAGGGACCCTGAAAGGTAAATTACTCTTTCAAGGCATTTGACTACAGAAGATTTGGGGCAGAAGTTGGAATAGACTGGGACCAGTTAAGGTTAGTTTGTTTAACAATAAACAGGACATCTGAAGTGCCAGAGGAAAGATTGAGGTCCCCAGATACAGGAGGGTAGATTCAGCATCTCTCCTTCAAAAGGCTCCTCCTCCAGCAGTGGTCTTCAGGTTATTTTGTGCAGTTGTGTGGGTTGTGCACTATACAACCTGAGCATAAACCAAGAGATTTCAGCAAAGAGGAGTGGAGGGAGTGAAGAACTTCAGGCTCCATGTAACTGGTGAGACTTAGAAGAGAGGGTCCTTGGGATTCTAAATTGACCTCACCCAGCAATTCAGCTTTACTTACTACAGTGAAAGGCAAACAGATCTTGATGACAGTGCAAGGGTAGTAAAGGGACTTTCTTGACTTGAGGCCCAGGGGAGTGGAATGGTGCACTTTCTGTATGCTGGTCTCCTGAACAACCCTGACTGTATCATCTTGGACTTAAGTCATGAAGCCTTTTGGAGTTGGAGTAGGTATGACTGCCCCCAGCTCTATACTCACCTGGCAGGTAAGAAGACAAAAAGATGGGGGACTCATTCCTTTCCACCTGCTCTGAGAGGTGGGATGAGCAGGAGAAAAGCAGGATCAGCCAGCTCAGCCTGGGCTGGGTGCATCTCTAACCCGGCACTCCCACACACTCAAGACCACCGCTACCACCTCCATAATCCAGACAGCAGAAGGCACCCAGGCCAGGCCTGATGCAGCTGTAATCTTCAGCCCATCCTCACTCCCCATCTCGGGCCTCCCCTAGACCTTTCTGGGAGAGCGGGAGAAGGCTAAGAGGTGGTCAGTAATGAGAAGAAGCAGAGAGCTCTTCCGCTTCTTCAGCACCTTGGCAGCTCTTCTCAAGTGGAACAGGCGCCCCAGCCTTGCTGGTCAGTATGTGACTGATATGAACCCAGGATATAGGAGCACCTGGCACGTGCTTCGCCTGTCATTCTATGATGACAGCTGGCACTTGCTGAGCATTCTCAAGTACAAAATTTAGTACGCTGGGTTATTTCATGTAGGTCTTCACCTAGGAGCTGGGCCCTATTTTATTAACCTGTTTTATAGATGAGGATGGTGGAGCACAGAGAGGTAAGAAACTTTCCCAGGGTCGCAAGGCTGGTAAGTAGTGGAGCTTGGAATTTGGATCCCTGGAACCTGTCTTCTGAGCAGGAAAAAAACTGGAGAAAATCTAGGTGATTTTGGTTTGGCAGTGAATTTTTACATACCAAAAATGTGATCCATGGAAGAGTTGATGTTAGACTTTTATTAAAACTTAAAACTTCTGCTCTGTGAAAGCAACTGTTAAGAGAATGAAAAGACAAGCCATAAACTAGAAAAAAGTTTGTAAAACATGCCTGATAAAGGACTTGCACCCCAAATATACAATGAGTTTTAAAATTCAACAGTAAGATAAGAAAAACCCAAGTTAAAAACAGGCAAAAGATCTGAACAGACACTTCATCAACAAAGATAGGCAAATAGAAAGCAAATGAAAAGATGCTCAACATAATTTGTCACTAGGGAATTGCAAATTTAAAACAATGAGACACTAATACATACCTGTTAGAATGCCTAAAACCCAAAAACTATCAAATGCTGGTGAGGATGTGGAGCAATGGGAAACATTCTCACTGTTGCAGGTGAGAACGCAAATGATAAACTCACTTTGGAAGATGGTATGGAAGTTTCATACAAAGCCGAGGATAATCTTACCACATCAGTGAGCTCACTGCTAGGTACTTTCTCAACTGACTGAAAATTTGTGTCCTCACAAAAACCTACATGTGAATGTTTTATGGCAGATTTATTTGTAATTACTTAAGTACAAGAAGTGACCAAGAGTTCCTTCAATATGTGAATGGATTAAAAAAAAAAAAAAAACTAGTGGCACATTTATACAATGGGGTACTATGCAGCACTAAAAGAAATGAGCTACCAAGTCACAAAAAGACATGGAGGACCATAAATGTGGCTGAGTGAAAGTCTAGAAAAGGTATGTAGAGAATTCCCTTTTGGTCCAGTGATTAGGACTCTGGGCTTCTACTTCAGGGGTCATAGATATGATCTCTGATTAGGGAACTAAGATCCTACAAGCCCTTTTGTGGTGCAATCAAAAAGTGAGCCTTAATGCAAATTTAGGAGGTAAGAGGATCACGGAAGGAATGCACACTACGGCAAGAAAATCTAACTGCCTTACATTACAAAACAGCCTCACTGAAGAGGATAGGGGAGAAGGTGCTGACCTAAGTAACACTGGAAAGTATGCAATCTGTACGACTAAGGTCAAAAGGTGCATGTGTGCAGGATCCTCTAGTAGTTTCCCATAGGGATATGGTATGCTTGCTAATTGGGAGAAGGAAATGGCAACCCACTCCAGTACTCTTGCCTAGAAAATCCCATGGACGGAGGAGCCTGGTGCTGGCTACTGCCCATGGGGTCGCAAAGGGTCGGACACGACTGAGCGACTTCACTTTCATGCTTGCTAATTTGCTTCAGTCATGTCTTGTCTCTGTGATCCTATGGACTGTAGCCCACCAGGCTCCTCCATCCATGGGATTCTTCAGGCAAGAATACTGGAGAGCGGGTTGCTATGCCTTCCTCCATAGAATCTTCCCAACTCAGGGATCAAGCCTGTGTCTCTTACGTCTCCTCCACTGTCAGGTGGCTTCTTTACCACTAGTGCCACCTGAGAAGCCTTGGGGGTTTGGGGTATGGTATAACAATTCTGCATATTAGGATTGAAGAATTTAGTGAATGGTGGGAGCCAGTTTTCTTACTATAGAGTAGCAGTTTTTAGCAAAGAGCAGAATGCTAGAATGATTCATGTGATGATGGATTAAAGTTGAATAAATCAGTATGAATTTGCATTAAGCTTAATTATACATAGAAACATTTATAGATATGTGTATACACAGGTATCGCACGTGTATATTTCCTTGTTCTGTCAGCTAAGAGGACCTGGAAGCAATGGCACTCCAGTAGCAATGAGCACATTAGTGCTCGCATCATGGTTTCATTCTCTAGTGACAGGAACCACGACTGCTGGGATAAATGTTTGAGTCAAAGGCTAGGGTGGAAAGCCTACAAGATGAGCCTGGAGCATCTTTTAGTTTCAGAAAGTAAGGAAATTTTTTTTTAAATTGATGGGGTTGAGTGGTTGCTTGGTGATCCATTGGTTAAGATTTCATCTTCCAGTGGAGGGGGTGCAGGTTCAGTCCCTCATCAGGGAGCAAAGAACCCACATGCTTCATGGCCAAAAAAACAAAACATAAAACAGGAGCAATATTGTAACAGATTCAATAAAGACTTCATAAATGGTCCACATAAAATTTCTAAAATAAAATTTTTTAAAAATTCAGGGTATTGTCGAGGGAACACAGGAGCCAACTTAAAGGGCTCCCAATGGCCAAAACTGGGACAACTGTAGCAAAAACAACAAAAGAAATATGGGATTATGACTCAATGTATAAAATAAATACACTGATAAATGGGAGAAGAGAGAAGCATCTTATGCATAATTATTCCACGTAATTTACGCAGATGCTCTGCCCTCCAGGAAAGGGAGCATGACTACCCATTGTTTAAGCTGTGGACTGCTGACAGTGACTTCCTTCCAGAGAGTACAGTGTGGAAAGGTGTGTGTTGGGAAAGAGTAACTCTAGAATGGAAAAACACGACAAACACTACCCCAGCCAGGTGATCAAGGACACCACCAACAGTGATAAGTGATCTTGATCGTATTACCCTTGTTATGTTGTAATAAAAATGATACTTTATGTCAGTGATCTTCCTTCCCCAAATCATAATCCGAGTCTAGTCATAAGAAAATCAGCAGGACTTTGCTGGTGATCCAGTAGTTGGAAATCTGCCTACCAGTGCAGGGCATACAGGTTTGATCCCTGGTCCAGTACAATCCCACATGCCACAGAGCAACTAGGTCCATGTGGCACAATTGCTGAAACGCAAATGCTCTGAAACCTGCGCTCTGCAGCGAGAAGCCACCACAGTGGGAAGCCCACAGACCACAACTAGAGAGTAGCCCTGAGCTTGCCGCAACTAGAGCAAGCCCACACAAAGCGGCGAAGACCCAGCACAGCCAAGTAAAAAGTAAGGAAGAAAGAAGTAGCCGACACACAGCTGGTAAATTTTTTAAAAGTTTTAAAAAATAACAAATTCCAATAGAGTGTATCTTAGAAAACACCTGACCAGTGCTCAAATTTGTTGAGGTCATTACATAAAAGAAAAGTTGGAGAAACTGTCACAACCAAGGGGAGCCTAAGAGACATAACAGTAAATGTAATATGGTATCTTCAGTGAGCTCTTGGAGCAGAAAGAGGACATTAGGTAAAAACAAAAATCTGAATAAAATACAGTTTTAGTTTTTAAAAAATGTATTAGTATTTATTCAGTAATTGCTGTGTAATAAAGGTACCATACCAATTGAAGTTGTTGATAATAGGTGCAGGTAGATGGGCACACAATAATATCTGCAATTTTTCTGTGAATCTAAAAATGTTCTTTAAAATAGTATTTTTCAAAAAAGGGGAAACAAAGCTATGTGGGGGAGCCAAGAGGAGGCAGCTTTTGAAAAGCTGAAGTCTAAGTAGCCCTGGTTCATGGAGGTTGAGCAGGGGTAGTTTTAAAGGCACATGCTTTCCTCCTCCTGGTTTCCTCTACTTGCCTGTCTAGTTCCAGTCCAGGTTCTCCTGTGAGTCTAGAGTTCAGAGGGGCTTCAGGCTGGGGCAGATGTTTGGCAATATCTAAAGACATTTTCGGTTGTCACAACTGAGATAACAGGCATGTAGTTGGTAAGAGGCCATCCATCAACGTCCAACATCCTACAGGACAACCCCACCCCCAACAAATAATTATCCAGCTTCAAGTTCTATAAGAGATGGGAATACCAGACCAACTTACCTGTCTCCTGAGAAACCTGTTTGCAGGACAAATAGAAACAGTTAGAGCTGGACATGGAGCAATGGACTGGTTCAAAATTGGGAAAGGAGTACGTCAAGACTGTATATTGTCACCCTGCTTATTTAATTTATATGCAGAATACATCATGTGAAATGCCAGGCTGGATGAATCCCAAGCTAGAATCAAGCGTGCCAAGAGAAATAACCTCAGATATCCAGATGATGTCACCCTAATGGCAGAAAGTGAAGAGGAACTAAAGAGCCTCTTGATGAAAGTGAAAGAGGAGAGTGAAAAAGCTGGCTTAAAACTCAGCATTCAAAAAACAAAGATCCCATCACTTCATGTCAAATAAATGAGGAAACAATGGAAACAGTGACAGACTTTATTTTCTTGGGCTCCAAAATCACTGCAAATGGTGACTGCCGCCGTGAAATTAAAAGATGCTTGCTCCTTGGAAGAAAAGCCATGAGAAACCTAGACAGTGTATTAAAAACCAGAGACATCACTTTGCCAACAAAGGTCCGTCTAGTGAAAGCTGTGGTTTTCCCAGTAGTCCTGTATGAATGCTGGGCTTCCTCAGTGCAGGTACTTCCAAATCAGAGGGGTCCTCCCTGGCCTGAGGGTAGAAGGGACAGCGGCTAAGTCAAAAAAGAGAGACTCTCATTTTTTCCCCCATTTAAGTGAGACTATCTAATTGGATTACTCACTTGGGTGATGTTTGGTTCCAGAATTTCAGGACGAAGCACAGGAGGCTTCTAGGAAGAAGCTGCAGCAGGAGAGTCCAGGAGCTTCAGACAAGACACAAAGCAAGGAGTACTGGGGGCCAGCAGAAATGGCTGCCCTGTGGACACTGACAGAGCACCCAAGGGCTACAGGACAGGACTGCTCCACTTTGAGAAGAAATCTTGCTACTTTGGGTCTGGAGCAGGGCCAGTACCAGTCCCCCGGAGGTTAAGGACTCTTTAGGAAAAGCAGCCAGGCAAGTCAGAGATGGCAGAATCCCCCAGAATCCACAAACCATAGAGATGAGATGGTGGGTCTATTCTTAAGTATTTGTTGGGTTTGTTAACTTTCACTAGCGAGCCAGTTGCCAGCTGCAGGGACTCCTTGAGGCCATGTCACAAGTCCTATCACCTCAGGCCATGGCTGTGAGAGAGTAGGTCTCCTTTGCACCCAGAAGTAGGTTGGAGGCTTAGCCCTGGCTTGAACTGGTTCTTCTGGACCTTCCCATGCTCTTCTGGGAAACTCTCCATCCAGCATGCAATCCAAGTGCATAGTGGAGTTTGACGGCAGAAGAGGAGAAGGAACCATATGAGATACTGTGGTCGGCCCTGACATTGAGTGTATCAGGTGTAATAACCAGGTGTAATGTCTGGGTTAAACCAGAGAAACAGAATTAGTAGGAGATACATTATTTATATATATGTAAAATTGACTCATGTACTTCTGGAGGCAGTCTAAGTAGCCCTGGTTCATGGAGTCCCAAGATCTGAAGGGTGAGTCATCAAGCTGGAGACCCAGGAGAGCTGATGTTTTTATTTCGTTCTGAGTTCAAAGGCCTGAGAACCAGTGAGCCAGTGTTGGAGTTCCAGTCCAAAGGCTGGCAGGCTCAAGACACAGAAAGAGCCAGTGTTTCAGTTCAAGTCTGCAGGCAGGGAAAAACAGGTGTCCCAATTCAAAAGCAGCCAAGCAAGAGGAATTCTCCCTTACTAGGGGGAGAACTTTCTGTTAAGATTCAGGCCTTCAACTGATTGGATGTGGCTCACCCATATTGGGGAGTGCAATCTGCTTGATCAGTCTGCTGCTGCTGCTGCTAAGTCACTTCAGTTGTGTCTGACTCTGTGTGACCCCATAGACGGCAGCCCACCAGGCTCCCCTCTCCCTGGGATTCTCCAGGCAAGAATACTGGAGTGGGTTACCACTTCCTTCTTCAATGCATGCATGCATGCTAAGTTGCTTCAGCCGTATCTGACTCTGTGTGACCATATGGACAGCAGCCCAACAGGCTCCCCTGTCCATGGGATTCTCCAGGCAAGAATACAGGAGTAGGCTGCCATTTCTTTCTCCTGCTTGATCAGTCTACCAATATAAATATCAATCTTATCTAAAAACAGTCTCACAAATACACCCAGAATGATGTTTGGCCAGAATGTCTGGGCTCCCTATGGCCTAGAACAGGTCAACCCATAAAATTAACTGTCACTTTGGGATTCCTGAGCTACCAGCTCTGCCAGGGAACTGGTGGATCTAGTAAGGCAAGGTGCCTTGTCCACCTCTTTGGACCCCACCCTACTCATCAGCAATCTCTCTTTCTTGAACAGACCTGAAAGGAAATACAAAGCTTCTCTGCATTTTTGACTCCAGCAGCCATGAAATTGCACTTTGCTCAAACTCCTACTATCAGAGTCCTTAACTGGCTGAGGGACCCAGCTGCCACACTTAAAATCCATCATATGCTTTACTGAGAGCACACTTCCTGTGGGTTGCTCTAGTCCTCCACTCAGAAAGGACTCCTTTTTGGCACCCAAACATCGCTCTCCCTCTCACTTGTGGTCAGACTTTCATGGAAATGACAACTCTCCCTACCTCTTCTGGCTCCCTCCCTATTTCAGGTGTTTCCCCAATAAAATAATTGTGCAGTTAATCATCTCTTAGTGTCCACTTGTCCAAGGATCTAGACTGACACACCGATTTCTCCTCCTTCAAAGAGGCAGTGTTATCTAGAAAGAGCACACATTTCAGAGTCAGACAGACCTGTATTGCAACCTGAACTTCCCCCACTTACTTGCTGTGTATCATCTTATTTGAATCACAATGTCTCTGAATTTCAATTTGGCCAGAGTTGTTGAATGATTAAGATATTAAAAGATAAGAAACTTGAAATCCAAATTTCTTTCTGTAATTTAATATCTTAGTCTATTTGGGCTGTGATAACAAGAAGATCATAAATTTTTTGTTGTTCAGTCGCTAAGTCCTGTCTGATTTCTTGTGACCCCCATGGACTGCAGCACACTGGGCTTCCCTGTGCTCAAAGTCATGTTCATTGAGTCAGTGATGCCATCCATCCATCTCATCCTCTCTCACCCTCTTCTCCTCCTGCCCTCAATCTTTCCCAGCATCAGGGTCTTTTCCAACCAGTTGGCTCTTCCCATCAGGTGGCCAAAGTATCAAAGCTTCAGCTTTAGCATCAGTCCTTCCAGTGAATATACAGGGTTGATGTCCTTTAGGATTGACTGGTTTGATCTCCTTGCTGTCCAAGGGACTCTCAAGAATCTTCTCCAGCACCAGAGTTCAAAAGCATCAGTTCTTCAGCACTCAGTCTTCTTTATGGTCCAACTCTCACATCCGTACATCACTACTGGAAAAAAAAAAAAAATCTTTGACTAGACGGACCTTTGTTGGCAAAGTGATGTCTCTGATTTTTAATACACTGTTTAGGTTTCTCATGGCTTTTCTTCCAAGGAGCAAGCATCTTTTAATTTCACAACGGCAGTCACCATTTGCAGTGATTTTGGAGCCCAAGAAAATAAAGTCTGTCACTGTTTCCATTGCTTCCTCATCTATTTGACATGAAGTGATGGGATCTTTGTGTTTTGAATGCTGAGTTTTAAGCCAGCTTTTTCACTCTCCTCTCACTTTCATCAAGAGGCTCTTTAGTTCCTCTTCACTTTCTGCCATTAGGGTGGTATCATCTGCATATCTGAGATTGTTGATATTTCTCTTGGCGCGCTTGATTCCAGCTTGGGATTCATCCAGCCTGGCATTTCACATGATGTACTCTGCATATAAGTTTAATAAGCAGGGTGACAATATACAGTCTTGACGTACTCCTTTCCCAATTTTGAACCAGTCCATTGTTCCATGTCCAGTTCTAACTGTTGCTTCTTGACCTGCATACAGGTTTCTCAGGAGACAGGTGAGGTGGTCTGGCATTACCATCTGTTTAAGAATTTTTCTCAGTTTTCTGTGATCCATGCAGTCAAAACCTTTAGTATGTAGTAAAAGCTTAACCAACAAACATTTATTTCTCACAGTTCTAGAGGCTGGAAAGATCAAGATCAAGGTGCCAGCAGATTTGTTGTCTGGTGAGGGTCCTCTTTCTGGTTCATAGGTTGTTATCTTCTGGCTGTGCTCTCACGTGTCAGAGGGACAAGGGAGCTCTCTGGGCCCTCTTTTATATGGGCACTAATCCCATTATTCAGGGTTCCACTCATGACCTAATCACCTCCCAAAGGCCACCATCTCCTAATACCATCACATTGGGGGTTAGGATTTCAATACGCGAATTTTGGAGGAGGGCGACACAAGCATTCCGCCTATAGTATTTAGCTACAAGTGCTGCACTACTGTCAATTTTGATAAATGCACCACGGTTATGTAAGATAGTAACCTTAGGGGCAGGTGGGCAAGGGGTCTGTAGAAACTTTTTATAATATCTTTATAATTTTCTTATAAATATACAATATTCCCCAAAGGAAAAAAATTAAAGATGTTAGAAATGAGCGATGTAGTAGTTGCTCAGTAAGTGACAGAACCCCGCCCTACCGCTCAGGCTGGCAGAACCGAGAACTGCCTCTGCTACTGCATCTGCCTGAGCCATGGCCCCTCAGCCACAAGTAAGGTTTGGTTGTGGACTCCCCAGGCTGTGGTATTGGAAAGAAAGAGTATTGTTTTATTTAATAGAAAGGTCACTATTTGGTTGTCTGATAGTTCAGCACTATTTGCTCACCTAGGAAGGGAGGAAGAAGTTTGTCCTTGATAACTATCCCCAGTGTCCCTGCGTCACAGAGGCCGCCCTGACTCCCATTCTAGAGTTCACAGGCATGCGTCTGGACACATATGCAGAAGTCCTGTTTATTGTCTCTCCCCTGCCCCCATCCCTCTAGAACATCGTCCTCCTGGGTTCAGAGTTGAGGTGTCTCTATTATAGCCTCAGTGCCTAGGACGGTGCCTGCTGCCTTGTAGTTTTTATGGAATTGAAGTTCCCTGGTGTGGGTTCCAGCCCCCAGGTTCAGCCACTGTTTTGGGGCCTCCTCTGCCCTACAGGCTGGTGTCTTGCTCTCCTATCCTGCCCTGAAGACCTAGCGCCACCCTTCCCCTATACCTGGGCTCCCTCTTTTTCACTAGCTCTTTCCACCTGTCTGCCAGCAGCTGCCATGCTCCCTGCCAGCCTTAATTCTGCTTCATTTAGGCTCATTTGTACCAATTTCCTTTTAAAGAACTCCCCTGAAGAGGCAGCACCTGTTCTGGGAGGCCCAGCTCCCTTTTCTTAATCAGCCCAGGGCCTTGTAGAGGAGGCACCCCTGACACGGCACTTTTCTCCCCTCTGGGAACTAGCTGGAGGAGAGCCCAGTTCGCAGGCCCAACAGCAGGTATTTCCTGGGAAGCCTCTGCCAGGATAGGAGCAAACCTGGAGAGACTCAGAGATGCTCAGTTCCTGCCGGGCTTGTGGTCAGTAGACATTCTGCGAAAGTTCTGAATTTAAGAAGACAGGAAGGCCAAAGTGCTATAGGAGCTGAATCCTCTCCTGAGGTGTTCCCCCTCACAGCTACAACGCACCCATGTCCTCACTGCAGGGCTTTAGACCTCAGACTGTCCTAAGGGCTACAACCCAGGATGAGGGTCTGTTCTACTTGGGAAATTGGAGTGAGAGGGAAGTTTGGGAGAGGTGTCCTTGCCCCAGGGAATATTTTCATTTCACTCTGACAGCTGGCAAAACCAGAAGTCCTCATAGACATAAATTTTTGCCCAACCAGAACTCCCCTTTCTGTGTAGTGTTCTAGAATCTCATCTCAGCATGAGGAGACCAGACTCTGCTAAGCACATTTTCACATCCTCCTCTCACTTCTGTGCTGCAGAAAACTCATTAGCACATTTAATTCCTCTTGGTTTTCACAGAAATGAAACCAAAGTGGGAAGTGGGGGGAGGCAGAAACAGAAGGGCCCAGGAGACTCACCTGGAAAAGGAGAAATTCCCAGGGCTGGGTCAGCTTGGGTCATAGGATGAACTCTGGCCTCAGCTAGATGAGATCTGAGTCCCATCTCCACCATTAATTCACTGCAACCACAGGCAAGTCGCTGAATCTCTTGGAGCCTTGGTTTGCACATTTCTAAAGTAAAACTTTTAATACCTGACTGCTGAGAATAAACGAGATAACATCAATATCTGGTATAGTACATGGTATTTGATACATAAGGAGTACCCAATGAATAGTAGCTTTCATTACCATTGAAAGGCTTCAAAACAGTGAATGAGGTCACCTTTATCTTTTTTAAAAAATTATGACTCTATATGAAATCTCTGAAATACGTAAATCTGTAGAGACAGAAAGTGGTGGTCAGCAACAGCAGGGAGAGGGAATGGAGGGTGATTGCTGATGGATATAGTTTCTTTTGGGGATGATGAAAATGTTGTAAATCTGATTGTAGTGATGATATTGTAACTCTGTGGATATGCTTAAAAGCCATTGAATTATATCCATTAAATGGGTGAATTACTTTGGCCACTTGATGCAAAGAACTGACTCATTTGAAAAGACCCTGGTGCTGGGAAAGATTGAAGGCAGGAGGAGAAGGGAATGACAGAGGATGAGATGGTTGGATGGCATCACTGACTTGATGGGCATGAGTTCGAGTAAGCTCCGGGAGTTGGTGATGGACAAGGAAGCCTGGCGTGCTGCAGTCCATGGGGTCGCAAAGAGTAGGACACAACTGAGCGACTGAACTGAACTGATGTGATGGGTGAAATATATCTCAATAAATCTATTACTAACATGCATTTGGATGAAACATTAGAGTGATGAAAGACAAGATATTAAAACTTTTAAAGTAAACTTTTTGCTTTCTTTTTGGATTGGAGACCATTTTTATCTTACCTCAGAGAGTGTCACATTACCTCATTATGTCAACAATTCTAACCTAAAATTCTACTGGATCTCACTCAGGATCGGGAGGACCTCACAGATAGGCCTTGTAGAGAGATACAGGCCATTTCCACAACTACACAAGAGGAACGTGGCCTTAGACCTTGAACTCACTGACTTTTTTAAAGACAAATTTTCTAGTATTTACCTATTTGGCGCTGCATTGGGTTTTAGTTGCAGTATATGGGCTTCTCACTATTTGTGGTGTTCAGGCTTAGCTGCCCCATGGCATGTGGGATACTAGTTTCTTGACCAAGGATTGAACTCATGTCTCCTGAATTGCAAGGCAGATTCTTAACCACTGGACCACCAGGGAAATCAGGAACTCACTGACTTTTAAACTAAATGCTATGTACCATGTTCATGGATCGGAAGAATCAATATAGTGAAAATGAGTATGCTACCCAAAGCAATCTACAGATTCAATGCAATCCCTATCAAGCTACCAGCGGTATTTTTCACAGAGCTGGAACAAATAATTTCATAGTGTGTATGGAAATACAAAAAACCTTGAATAGCCAAAGCAATCTTGAGAAAGAAGAATGGAACTGGAGGAATCAACCTGCCTGACTTCAGGCTCTACTACAAAGCCATAGTCATCAAGACAGTATGGTATTGGCACAAAGACAGAAATATAGATCAGTGGAACAAAATAGAAAGCCCAGAGATAAATCCACACACCTATGGACACCTTATCTTCAACAAAGGAGGCAAGAATATACAATGGGTTAAAGACAATCTCTTTAACAAGTGGTGCTGGGAGAACTGGTCAACCACTTGTAAAAGAATGAAACTAGATCACTTTCTAACACCATACACAAAAATAAAATGGATTAAAGATCTAAACGTAAGACCAGAAACTATAAAACTCCTAGAGGAAAACATAGGCAAAACACTCTCCGACATAAATCACAGCAGGATCCTCTGTGATCCACCTCCCAGTATACTGGAAATAAAAGCAAAAATAAACAAATGGGATCTAATTAAAATTAAAAGCTTCTGCACAACAAAGGAAACTCTAAGCAAGGTGAAAAGACAGCCTTCTGAATGGGAGAAAATAATAGCAAATGAAGCAACTGACAAACAACTAATCTCAAAAATATACAAGCAACTTATGCAGCTCAAGTCCAGAAAAATAAATGACCCAATCAAAAAATGGGCCAAAGAACTAAATAGACATTTCTCCACAGAAGATATATGGATGGCTAACAAACACATGAAAAGATGCTCAACATCACTCATTATTAGAGAAATGCAAATCAAAACCACAGTGAGGTACCATTTCACACCAGTCAGAATGGCAGCGATCCAAAAGTCTACAAGCAATAAATGCTGGAGAGGGTGTGGAGAAAAGGAACCCTCTTACACTGCTGGTGGGAATGCAAACTAGTACAGCCACTATGGAGAACAGTGTGGAGATTCCTTAAAAAACTGGAAATAGAACTGCCTTATGATCCAGCAATCCCACTGCTGGGCATACACACTGAGGAAACCAGAATTGAAAGAGACACGTGTACTCCAATGTTCATCGCAGCACTGTTTATAATAGTCAGGACATGGAAACAACCTAGATGTCCATCAGCAGACGAATGGATAAGAAAGCTGTGGTACATATACACAATGGAGTATTACTCAGCCATTAAAAAGAATACATTTGAATCAGTTCTAATGAGGTGGATGAAACTGGAGCCTATTATACAGAGTGAAGTAAGCCAGAAAAAAAAACATCAATACAGTATACTAACACATATATATGGAATTTAGAAAGATGATAATGATCACCCTCTATGCAAGACAGCAAGAGACACAGATGTAAAGAACAGACTTTTAGACTTTATGGGAGAGGGAGGGGGTGGGATGATTTGGGAGAATGGCATTGAAACATGTATACTATCATGTAAGAAACGAATCACCAGTCTATGTTCAATACAGGATACAGGATGCTTGGGCCTGGTGCACGGGGATGATCCAGAGAGATGATATGGGGTGGGAGGTGGGAGGGGAGTTCAGGATTGGGAACTCATGTACACCCGTGACTGACTCATGTCAATGTACGGCAAAACCAATACAGTATTGCAAAGCAAAATAAAGTAAAAAACAAAACAAAACAAAACGAAACTAAATGCTATTAGCTAGACTGTCCTCCCGGAGAAGGCAATGGCACCCCACTCCAGTACTCTTGCCTGGAAAAGCCCATGGACCGAGGGGCCTGGTGGGCTGCCGTCTATGGGCTCGCACAGAGTTGGACATGACTAAAGTGGCTTAGCAGCAGCAGCAGCAGGCTGTCCTCCATATAACGTTTGTATCGGTCTAGATTAAAAAACAAAAGCAAACCCTCCACAACAATAAAGAAATGTGTGTTTTAGGGCTCTGAGAATGTAGTGCAGAGAACTGGGGCTGTGTTCCAACCTTATAGGTTTCAGAGTGTGTCTCCTATGTAGTCTCTATCTGGGAGTTGATATGGAGGTAGCTTTCTGGTGCAAAGGAAAGTTGATGGCAAGAGTTGAACCAAAGAAAAATGTAGGGCTTAGAATTAAGTATTGCATTACGAAAGTAAACTGTCTAAGGAGAATGATCTAGAACACATTTTAGATTCCCAAACTAGAGCAACGGTCCTCACCCTGGCCACCCACTAGAATCACCTGTGGAGCACTAAAAATGATGGTGCCTGGGTCCACCTCCAGGGGTTCTGATTGAGTTGGTCGGCATAGTACCTGGTCACCAGGATTTAGAATCTCCCAGGTAATTCCAGTGAGCACCCATAGTTGAGAATCCCAGGTCTAGAGTGTTCTAGGCCTCACTTTCTTTGGTCCAGGAACACATTTACAAAGGATTGTAGTAGGTGGGACAGGGCAAGGATGAGCTCCCTCCCTCTGTGGGAATAGTGCACATTTCAGAAGACAGGTTAGTTGTGTATGAAACAGCAGGACCCTAATGATCCTTACCCCTCAAGTCTTCTGCCTGCCTTTTGTCTGTGGAAAACTTTAATCAAAGAATAAGTTTAATTAGAGAAGTGAGAAATGTGGAAACAGAGGAGACTAAATAATAATGGTGCAGTCATTAAGCATAGTCAAGGACCTTTAGTTCTTTCTCAAGGGCTGTAGATAATATTCTGAGCCACATCGTGTGAGCTGTCTTATCGATACCAAAACCCCAGGTGGAGAAGTTAGCTACATGGTGACGAGACTGTACCCAGGACTTGAGCTGCCACAATTCTGAGAATTGACTGCAGAGAAATGGGAACAAGTGGACTCTGGAATTGAAGATTAACGGTACCTAAAACAATCAAGAGATGCTGGTCAGACCACTGGTGACCAATTTGAAGACGACTATTAGAGATGATTGTGCTGTTTCTACATGTGACCCCCCCCACAACTATCTGTCTATAAAGCTCTCACCCCTGCTTGTCAGGGGTGGTGAATCAGCCTTTGGCCAGACGTCAGCCATCCTCTCCCTCCAGTTGCCAGCATCTGAAATAAAGCAAACTTTCCTTTCCACCAACCTGGCCTGTTTATTGGCTTTGGGGTGGCAGGCAGCCAGACCCTCCCACACATACATTTTGGTAACATGTGTATAAGGGCCCATCTTTACCCAGGAATGGAAGTGATCAAGTTTAGTTAAAGTAGGAAATGTCGTAGCTCCAGACGAAAAGCCTAAACAGTGAAGGCAAGACTGGTAGCAATCGTGGAGGGCCATGTCATAGCTTAGTGGCTTTCATGCCCCACTGTAGATCCAGAGGGTGTCCTGGAGAAGGGGACCCCAGGGAGGAAGGCACTAGGCTGCAGGGGCACTGGGCAGCATGTTCTCCTGGACTGTTTTGTTGCCTTGGTCTCAGACAAGCTCCAGTCCTGGGCTTTCTTTTCCCTTGAACACTTTAGGGCCTTTTTAGGAGATAGGATCACTCCCTCACCAAGTCTGGGGGTTCCATGGGAGTTGGCAGGGCAAGGGAAGGGAAGGTTGGGTTGGACTTTGAAATGTGGGTGGGCTCTCTAGCAGAAGTCATCAGGGTGTCTTGGAATGTCACTTGGGTGGGATATTGGAAGTCCAAGAAGTTCTTTGGTGTTCCAATATTTCTTTCAGAATCCTCTATTATGCTGACTGGTTTGAAAAAAGAAAAAGGAAAAATTTTCAAGTCAGAAGTCAGTGGATTGGACTAGAACAAAGATCTCATAAAAATGATCTCAAGAAATGATCAGTAGTCAGATCCGGCCAATGCATTGCTGCTAAGTCACTTCAGTCTTGTCCGACTCTTCGTGACCCCATGGACTGCAGCCTACCAGGCTCCTCCGCCCATGGGATTTTCCAGGCAAGAGTACTGGAGTGGGGTGCCATTGCCTTCTCCAGGCCGATGCACTAAGAGCTAATAATTTGGATTGAAGGGGGCTGCAGAGACAGGCTGATTTGTTTCCAGTTACTCTTTTCTACTGTGACAAGTGAAAAAAAAAAAAGAGCAGCAACAGCTGCAACCTGTAGAAGTCAAAGATGGTAGCTTAAAATGGCCTTCCCAAAGGATAGATGCATGAGTGCATGTCCAACTCTTTGTCACTCAATGGACTGTGTCCTGCCAGGCACCTCTGTCCATGGGATTCTTCAGGCAAGAATACTGGAGTGGGGTGCCATTGCCTCCTTTAAGGGATCTTCCCACCCAGGGGTCAAAACCTGCATCTCCTGCGTATCTCTTGCATTGCAAGTGGATTAGCCACTGGGCCACCAAGGAAGCCCCCAAAGGACAGGTGGTAATCTCCAAATTGCCAACAGTTAATGAAAGGGGGGCTGCTTTACCGGTGCTGAGAATGAGTGGGAAAAGGTTCAACAGATTGTTGGCACAGAAACATATAGAATAAATTTTGGCCCTGAATCCAAAATGAGGCTTCTCTCTCAACTGTAATATTAAAAAGAAGAAAATTTCATTATAGTGTTTGGTTTGTATTTACTTCCTGTGGAAGCTTTTACTGAGGTCATCAACCATTCTGGAGGAAATGATTGTGGACATAATGAAAGTTACAATGATCACTATACTTTTTTTTTTTTTTAAGTAAGAAAGTGCTTCTGTTGCTTAGAAAATCTCAAACATTCCGGACTGAATTCTTAAAATGTATGTCAGTATGCTCTCATAAAAACATAAAGTGAGACACTTATGTAATTTAAAAAATTTAGTAGCCACATTGAAAAATATATAAAGGCACAGTTGAAACTCATTTTAATAATATGTCTTACATAACTTGGTATGTCCAAGAGACAGCATTTTAATATAAATCAATGTATACATTTTCATTAATGCATTATTGGAAATGACACATATACCTAGCACTTCCACCACAACACAACAATATCTAATAGGATGCAATTCTAAGGTGAAATGTAGTCCTACCAAAATAGCATATTGCTTCAGTTTTTAAATTAACATTAAAAATTCACTGCAGTTTGTGAAGATAGATTCTGAGCAGCCACCTTTTGGTCATCAGTATCTAATGAGCTTCCCAGGTGGTTCTTGTGCATGGATGGTCAGTCGTTAAATCGTGTCCAACTCTTTGCAGCCCTATGGACTGTGGCCCACCAGGCTCCTCTGTCCATAAGATTTTCCAGGCAAGAATACTGGAGTAGGTTGCCATTTCTTTCTCCAGGAGTATTCCTGACCCAGGGATCAATCTCACGTCTCCTGCTTTGCAGGTGGATTCTTTACCTGCTGAGCCATGGCACAGTAGTAAAGAATCTGCCTGCCAATGCAGGAGAAGCAAGAGACTTGGGTTCGATCCCTGGGTTGGGAAGATCCCTTGGAGAAGGCAATGGCAAGCCACTTCAGTATTCTTGTCTGGAAAATCCCACAGAGAGAGGATCCTGGCGGGCCACAGTCCATGGAGTCACAAAGAGTCAGATATGACTGAGCAAACACTCAAGAGATATAGTGAGCACTTTGACTAAGGATTTGTGTATTTGGATACAACTACCAGAGCCCTGGTGGCTCAGAGGTTAAAGCGTCTGCCTCCAATGCGGGAGACCCAGGTTCAATCCCTGGGTCGAGAAGATCCCCTGGAGAAGGAAATGGCAATCCACTCCAGTATTCTTGCCTAGAGAATCCCATGGATGGAGAAGCCCTAGTAGGTTACAGTCCACGGGGTCACAAAGAGTCGGACACGACTGAGTGACTTCACCTCACCGGAGCATTGCTTGAGAACCTAGCATATGGACAACAGTCCTGAAAATCCCTAGGCCATTAAGGGAGGATATATCTGAAAAGGCACCAAGTATCTAAAGGATGTCATTTTACCAACAAGATTACTTTACCCTCAAGGATTGCATTTAAAATTGATGGAGAAATCAAAAGCTTTACAGACAAGCAAAACTAAGAATTTAGCACCACCAAACCAGATTGCAACAAATGTTAAAGGGACTTCTATAGGCAGGAAGTATAAGAGAAGGAAAAGACCTACACAAACAAACCCAAAACAATTAAGAAAATGTCAGTAGGAACATATATATCAATAATTACTTTGAGTGGATTAAATGCTCCAACCAAAAGACACAGATTGCCAATAGATACAAACACAAGACCCATATATATGCTGTCTACAAGAGACCCCAGTTCAGACCTAGAGACATATAGACTGAAAGTGAGAGCATGGAAAAATATATTCCATGCAAGTGGAAATCAAAAGAAAGCCAGAGTAACAATTTGCATATCAGACAAAATAGATGTTAAAATAAAAAAATTACAAGAGACAAGGAAGGATACTACATAATGATCAAGGGATCAATTCAAGAGGAAGACATAACAATCGTGAATATTTATGTATCCAACATAGGAGTACCTCAATACATAAGGCAAACACTAACAGACATTAAAGGAGAAATTGATGGCAACACAGTAATAGTGGGGGACTTTAACACCCCACTTAAACCAATGGACAGATCATCAAAACAGAAAATTAATAAGTAACACAAGCCCTAAATGACACACTAGACCAAGATATTTTCAGGATATTCTAACCAAATGCAGAATAATACACTTTCTTCTCAAGTATACATGGAACATTTTCCAGGATTTGGGTCACAAATCAAGCCTCAGTAAATGTAAGAAAATTGAAATCATATTATGTATCTTTTCTGACCACAGTGCTATAAGATGATATCAATTACAGGAAAAAGATTATAAAAACACAAACACATGGAGATGAAATAGTATGTTTCTAAAGCACACACAAATTACTGAAGAAATCAAAATGGAAATAAAAAATGACTATGAAAACATGGTAACCCAAAACCTATGGGATGCAGCGAAAGTGGTTCTAAGAGGGAAGTTTATAGCAATACAATTCTACCTCAAGAAATAAGAAAAACATAGAATAGACAATCTAACTTTACAACTAAAACGATTAGAAAAAAAAGAACAACAACAAAAAACCCAAAGTTAGTAGACGGAAAGAAATCACAAAGATCAGAGCAGAAACAAATAAAAAGAAATGAAAGAAACAATAGTAAAGATTAATAAAATTAAAAGCTGTTTCTTTGAGAAGATAAAATTGACAAACTATTAGCAAGACTCTCCAAGAAAAAAAGGGAGAAGAATCAAATCAATAAAATTAGAAATGAAAAAGGAGGAGTTACAACAGAAAGCAGAAATACAAAGGATCAGAAGAGACTATTACGAGTAACTATATGCCAATAAAGTGGACAACCTGGAAGAAATGGACAGAGTCTTAGAAAAGTTAAATTATCCTAGGTTGAATCAGGAAGAAATAGAAATTATGAACAAGCCAATCACAAGCGCTGAAATTAAAACTGTGATCAAAAATCTCCAAAAGAAAAAAACAAAACAACAAAACAAAAAACAAAACCAAAAGCCCAGTGCCAGATAGCTTCACAAGTGAATTCTACTAATCATTTAGAGACGAGCTAATGCCTATCCATCTGAAAGTTTTTCAAAAAAACGTCAGAGGAAGGAATACTTCCAAACTCATTCTATAAGGCCACCATCACCCAGATACCAAAATCAGATAGTAAAAGTTTTAGTTGCTTCATTGTGTCTGGCTCTTTGTGATCCCATGGACTATAGACACCCGCCCCCTGCCCAGGCTCCTCTGTCCATGGGATTCTCCAGGCAAGAATACTGGAGTGGGTTGCCATGTCCTTCTCCAGGGGATCTTCCTGACTCAGGAACTGAACCCAGGTCTAACACATTGCAGGCAGATTCTTTACCGTCTGAGCCACCAGGGAAGTTAAAACCAGTAAAGACATCACAAAAAGAAAATTACAGGTCAGTATCACTGATGAACATAGATGCAAAAATCTTCAACAAAATTCAATGAAACAGAATTCAAGAACACATTAAAAAGACCATAGACCATGATCAGGGCCTCCTTGGTGGCTCAGCAGTAAAGAATCCACCTGCAGTGCAGTAGCTTCAGGAGACACAGGTTTGATCCCTGGGTTGGGAAGATCCCCTGGAGGAGGGCATGGCAACCCACTCCAGTATTCTTGCCTGGAAAATCCTATGGACAGAGGCACCTGGGAGGCTATAGTCCATATGGTCACAAAGAGTTGAACATGACTGAAGCAACTGAGCATGCATGCATGTATACCACGATCAAGTCAAGTTTATCCCAGGGATACAAGGATTCTTCAATACACACAAACCAGTCAATATGATACAGCATATTAAAAACTGAAGATAAAAATCGTACGATAATCTCAATAGATGCAGAAAAAGCTTTTGACAAAATTCAGCACTCATTTATGGTAAAAACTCTTCCAAAAATGGGCATAGACAGAACTTACCTCAGCATAATAAAGGCCATATATGATAAATAAAGAGAAGTGGAAAGCAAGGAAGAGAGGGAAAAGTACATCCAATTAAATGCAGAGTTCCAAAAATAGCTAGAAGAGACAAGAAGGCCTTCTTCAATGAACAATGCTTAATAGAAGAAAACAACAAAAGGGAAAGACTAGAGATCTGTTCAGGAAAATTGGAAACATATATGGAGCATTCTGCCCAAAGGCAGGCACAATAAAGGATAACAATTCTAGAGCCTTAGTAGACTCTGAGGGCTTCCCTGGTGGCTCAGATGATAAAGAATCCACCTGCAATGTGGGAGACCTGGGTTCTATCTCTGGGTTGGGAAGATACCCTGGAGAAGGGAACGGCTACCCACTCTCATATTCTGGCCTGGAGAATTCCATGGACTGTATAGTCCATGGGGTTGCAAAGAGTCAGACATGACTGAGTGTCTTTCACATGTTAGTAGACTCAGAAGAGATCAAGAGGAGATGGAAAGAATACAGGGAATAACTGTACAGAAAAGACCCAAATGCACTGGATTACTATGATGGTGTGGTTAGTCACCCAAGAGCCAGTCATTCTGGAGTGCAAAGTCAAGTGGGACTTAAGAAGCACTGCTGTTAATAAAGCTAGCAGATGCAATAAAATTCCAGAAGAACTATTCAAATTCCTTAGGATGATGCCATAAGGTTTTACATTCATTATGTCAACAAATCTGGAAGACCCAGTAGTGGCCACAGGACTGGGAAAGGTCAATCCTCATCCCAATTCTCAAAACAGGTAGTACCAAAGAATGTGCTAATCATTGGACAACTCCACTCATCTCCCATGCTAGTAAGGTCATGCTTAAAATCTTGCATGCTAGGCTTCAGCATAATGGTGAACCAAGAACTTCCAGATGTCCAAGCTGGGTTTAGAAAAGGAAGAGGAACTAGAGATCAAATTGCTAACATTTGCTGAATTATAAAGAAACAAGGGAATTTCAGAAAATCATCTATTTCTGTTTCATCGACTATGATAAAGCCTTTGACTGTGTGAATCATGACAAATTGTGGAAATCTCTTAGAGAGATGGGAATACCAGATCATATCACCTGTCTCCTGAGAAACCTGTATGCAGGTCAAGAAGCAACAATTAGTACCCTGTATGGAACAACTGACTGGTTCAAGATTGAGAAAGGAGTATGGCAGGGCTGTCTGCTATCACCCTGTTTGCTTAACCTATATGCTGAGCACATCATGAGAAATGCCAGGCTGGATGAGTTACCAGCTGGAATCTAGTTAGGCAGGAAAAACATCAACAACCTCAGATATGCAGATGATACCACTCTAATGGCAGAAAGCAAAGAGGAACTAAAGAGCCTCTTGATGAAGGTGAAGGAGGAGAGTGAAAGAGCCAGTTTAAGCCAGTTTAACACAACTGCTGGCCATAGACAAAGTGAAATATAATTATATATTATATAAATATAATTACATATACTCATATGAGTATACGTGGGCTTCCCCAGGGGCTCAGTGGTAAAGACTCTGCCTGCATTGAAGGAGAAACAGGAGACATGGGTTCGATACCTAAGTCAGGAAGATCCCCTGAAGGAGGGTATGGCAACCCACTCCAGTATTCTTGCCTGGAGAATGCTGTGGACAAAGAAGCCTGGCGGCTACAGTCCATAGGGTCACAAAGAGTTGGACATGACTAAAGTGACTGAGCATGTTTATATATATGCATGTGTGTATCTGATTTTGTAAATATATATGGATGTAACATTTGAACATAATTTTGCATAACAAGTGAAATTATAGATGTTCTTCTAGTCTTGGTATTTCTTTTCATTAAGATATTTTGGTCTATATTAATGAAAACAGTTGAATAAAATCATTGTTTTCTCACTAAAAAAAAAAAAAGAAAGAAATCATAGCAAGATCTTCTATGACCCACCTGTTAGAGTAATACAAATAAAAGCAAAAATAAACAAATAGGGCCTAATGAAACTTAAAAGCTTTTGCACAGCAAAGGAAACTATAAACCAGGTAAAAAGACAACCCTCAGAATGGGAGAAAATAATAGCAAATGAAATAACTGACAAAAAGATTAATTTCCAAAATATACAAGCAAACAAAATAAAACAAATATACAAGCAACTTATGCAACTCAATACCGGAAAAAGACAAAACCCAACTAAAGAGTGGGCATAAACAGACATTTCTCAAAAGAAGACATACAGATGACTAATAAACACACGCAAAGATGCTCGAGAACACTCATTATTAGAGAAATGCAAATCAAACTACAATGAGATATCACCTCACACTAGTCAGAGTCAGTTCAGTTCAGTTCAGTCGCTCAGTCGTGTCCGACTCTTTGCGACCCCATGAATCGCAGCATGCCAGGCCTCCCTGTCCATCACCAACTCCCGGAGTTCACTCAGACCCATGTTCATAGAGTCCGTGATGCCATCCAGCCATCTCATCCTCTGTCGTCCCCTTCTCCTCCTGCCCCCAATCCCTTCCAGCATCAGAGTCTTTTCCAATGAGTCAACTCTTTGCATGAGGTGGCCAAAGTATTGGAGTTTCAGCTTTAGCATCATTCCTTCCAAAGAAATCCCAGGGCTGATCTCCTTCAGAATGGACTGGTTGGATCTCCTTGCAGTCCAAGGGACTCTCAAGAGTCTTCTCCAACACCACAGTTCAAAAGCATCAATTCTTCAGCACTCAGCCTTCTTCACAGTCCAACTCTCACATCCATACATGACCACAGGAAAAACCATAGCCTTGACTAGACGGACGTTAGTAGGCAAAGTAATGTCTCTCCTTTTGAATATGCTATGTAGGTTGGTCATAACTTTTCTTCCAAGGAGTAAGCGTCTTTTAATTTCATGGCTGCAGTCACCATCTGCAGTGATTTTGGAGCCCCCAAAATAAAGTCTGACACTGTTTCCACTGTTTCCCCATCTATTTCCCGTGAAATGATGGGACCGGATGCCATGATCTTTGTTTTCTGGAATGTTGAGCTTTAAGCCAACTTTTTCACTTTCCTCTTTCACTTTCATCAAGAGGCTCTTTAGTTCTTCTTCACTTTCTGCCATAAGGGTGGTGTCATCTGCATCTGAGGTTATTGATATTTCTCCTGTCAATCTTGATTCCAGCTTGTGTTTCTTCCAGTCCACCATTTCTCATGATGTACTCTGCATATAAGTTAAATAAGCAGGGTGACAGTATATAGCCTTGACGTACTCCTTTTCCTATTTGGAACCAGTCTGTTGTTCCATGTCCAGTTCTAACTGTTGCTTCCTGACCTGCATACAGATTTCTCAAGAGGCAGGTTAGGTGGTCTGGTATTCCCGTCTCTTTCAGAATTTCCACAGTTTATTATGATCCACACAGTCAAAGGCTTTGACATAGTCAATAAAGCAGAAGTAGATGTTTTTCTGGAACTCTCTTGCTTTTTCCATGATCCAGCAGATGCTGGCAATTTGATCTCTGGTTCCTCTGCCTTTTCTAAAACCAGCTTGAACATCAGGGAGTTTACGGTTCACATATTGCTGAAGCCTGGCTTGGAGAATTTTGAGCATGACTTTACTAGCATGTGAGATGAGTGCCATTGTGTGATAGTTTGAGCATTCTTTGGCATTGCCTTTCTTTGGGATTGGAATGAAAAGTGACCTTTTCCAGTCCTGTGGCCACTGCTGAGTTTTCCAAATCTGCTGGCATATTGAGTGCAGCACTTTCACAGCATCATCTTTCAGGATTTGAAATAGCTCCACTGGAATTCCATCACCTCCACTAGCTTTGTTCGTAGTGATGCTTTCTAAGGCCCACTTGACTTCACATTCCAAGATGTCTGGCTCTAGATGAGTGATCACATCATCATGATTATCTGGGTCGTGAAGATCTTTTTTGTACAGTTCTTCCATGTATTCTTGCCACCTCTTCTTATTTTCTTTTAATACTTTATTCTACATTACAATACTGTATTTGTCTTGCCATACATTGACATGAATCAGCCACAGGTGTCCATGATCTCCCAATGCCGAAGCCCCCTCCCACCTCCCACCCCACATCCTCTCCCTGAATCATCCCATGCACCAGCCCCATGCATCCTGCATCCTGTATTGAACATAGACTGGCGCTTCATTCTTACAAGGTAGTATACATGTTTCAATGCCGTTCTCCCAAATCATCCCACCCTCTCCCTCTCCCTCAGAGTCCAAAAGTCCGTTCTATACACCTGAGTCTCTTTTGTTGTCTCAAATAGAGGGTCATCATTACTATCCTTCTAAATTCCATATGTATGTGTCAGTATACTGTATTGGTGTTTTTCTTTCTGGCTTACTTCACTCTGTATAATTGGCTCCAATTTCATCCATCTCATTAGAACTGAGTCAAATTTATTCTTTTTAAGGGCTGAGTAGTACTCCATTGTGTATATGTACCACAGCTTTCTTATCCATTCATCTGCTGATGGACATCTAGCTTGTTTCCATGTTCTGGCTATTATAAACAGTGCTGCAATGAACATTGGGGTACATGTGTCTCTTTCAATTCTGGTTTCCTCGGTGTGTATGCTCAGCAGTGGGATTGCTGAATCATAAGGCAGTTCTATTTGCAATTTTTTAAGGAATCTCCACACTGTTCTCCATAGTGGCTGTACTAGTTTGCATTCCCACCAGCAGTGTAAGAGGGTTCCTTTTCTCCACATCCTCTCCAGCATTTATTGCTTGTAGACTTTTGGATCGCTGCCATTCTGACTGGTGTGAAATGGTACCACATTGTGGTCTTGATTTGCATTTCTCTGATAATAAGTGATGTTGAGCATCTTTTCATGTGTTTGTTAGCCATCCCTATGTCTTCTTTGGAGAAATGCCTATTTAGTTCTTTGGCCCATTTTTTTATTGGTTCGTTTATTTTTCTGGAGTTGAGCTGCATTAAGTTGCTTATATATCTTTAAGATTAGTTGTTTGTCAGTTGTTTCATTTGCTATTGTTTTCTCCCATTCAGAAGGCTGTCTTTTCACCTTGCTTATAGTTTCCTTTGTTGTGCAGAAGCTTTTAATTTTAATTAGATCCCATTTGTTTATTTTTGCTTTTATTTCCAGTATATTGGGAGGTGGATCATAGAGGATCCTGCTGTGATTTATGTCGGAGAGTGTTTTGCCTATGTTTTCCTCTAGGAGTTTTATGGTTTCTGGTCTTACATTTAGATCTTTAATCCATTTTGAGTTTATTTTTGTGTATGGTGTTAGAAAGAGGTCTAGTTTCATTCTTTTACAAGTGGTTGACCAGTTTTCCCAGCACCACCTGTTAAAGAGACTGTCTTTACTCCATTGTATATTCTTGCCTCCTTTGTCAAAGATAAGGTGTCCATAGGTGTGTGGGTTTATCTCAGGGCTTTCTATTTTGTTCCATTGATCTATAGTTCTGTCTTTGTGCCAGTACCATACTGTCTTAATGACTGTGGCTTTGTAGTAGAGCCTGAAGTCAGGCAAGTTGATTCCTCCAGTTCCATTCTTCTTTCTCAAGATTGCTTTGGCTATTCGAGGTTTTTTGTATTTCCATACAAATCTTGAGATTATTTGATCTAATTCTGTGAAAAATACTGCTGGTAACTTGATAGGAATTGCATTGAATCTGTAGATTGCTTTGGGTAGTATACTCATTTTCACTATATTGATTCTTCCGACCCATGAGCATGGTATATTTCTCCATCTATTAGTGTCCTCTTTGATTTCTTTCATCAGTGTTTTATAGTTTTCGATATATAGGTCTTTAGTTTCTTTAGGTAGGTATATCCCTAAGTATTTTATTCTTTTCGTTGCAATGGTGAATGGGATTGTTTCCTTGACTTCTTTTTCTACTTTCTCATTATTAGTGTATAGGAATGCAAGGGATTTCTGAGTGTTGATTTTATAGCCTGCAATTTTACTATATTCGTTGATTAGCTCTAGTAGTTTTCTGGTCGAGTCTTTAGGATTTTCTATATAGAGGATCATGTCGTCTGCAAACAGTGAGAGTTTTACTTCTTCTTTTCCAATTTGGATTCCTTTTATTTCTTTTTCTGCTCTGATTGCTGTGGCCAAAACTTCCAGTACGATATTGAATAGTAGTAGTGAAAGTGGACACCCTTGTCTTGTTCCTGACTTTAGGGGAAATGGTTTCAATTTTTCACCATTGAGGATAATGTTAGCTGTGGGTTTGTCATATATAGCTTTTATTATGTTGAGGTACGTTCCTTCTATTCCTGCTTTCTGGAGCGTTTTTATCATAAATGGATGTTGAATTGTGTCAAAGGCTTTTTCTGCATCTATTGAGATAATCATATGATTTTTATTTTTCAGTTTGTTAATGTGATGAATTACATTGATTGATTTGCAGATATTGAAGAATCCTTGCATCCTTGGGATAAAGCCCACTTGGTCATGGTGTATGATCTTTTAATGTGTTGCTGGATTCTGATTGCTAGGATTTTGTTAAGGATTTTTGCATCTATGTTCATCAGTGATATTGGCCTGTAGTTTTCTGTTTTTGTGGTGTCTTTGTCAGGTTTTGGTATTAGGGTGATGGTGGCCTCATAGAATGAGTTTGGAAGTTTACCTTCCTCTGCAATTTTCTGGAATAGCTTCAGTAAGATAGGTGTTAGCTCTTCTCGAAATTTTTGGTAGAATTCAGCTGTGAAGCCGTCTGGACCTGGGCTTTTGTTTGCTGGAAGATTTCTGATTACAGTTTCAATTTCCATGCTTGTGATGGGTCTGTTAAGATTTTCTATTTCTTCCTGGTTCAGTTTTGGAAAGTTGTACTTTTCTAAGAATTTGTCCATTTCTTCCAAGTTGTCCATTTTATTGGCATATAATTGCTGATAGTAGTCTCTTATGCCACCTCTTCTTAATATCTTCTGCTTTTGTTAGGTCCACACCATTTCTGTCCTTTATTGAGCCCATCTTTGCATGAAATGTTCCCTTGGTATCTCTAGTTTCCTTGAAGAGATGTCTGGTCTTTCCCATTCTGTTCTTTTCCTCTATTTCTTTGCATTAAAATTAGAAATACCTAATTCATCAAAAGGTGCCATATGTGTTCATGTTCTTCTTTTCCTCCTTCTTTCCACTTCCTCCCATCCCCTCCTTCCCTCTCCTTCCTGAAACATTCAGTACTAAAAATTAGGTGAGGACAGGTCAGGTATTTTGTCACATTAGAGGGTGAAGGGAGAACAAGGGTGGCTCAAAGGAGGCGTCAGAGTCCAAGTAGCATGGAGGCATCTGCATGGGAGATGTACCAGAGGCCAGAGAGCATAAGCATGGAAGCAGAACAGGGGCAGCAGCCTGGAATAAGGTGTTAGAGCACAAAGGAAGTGGGGAAGGCATCTGGATAGGATGCGCATCCTTTTAAATATACAAATATGCCTATGACTATATATGCTGTCCATGATTTGCAAAATAACACAGGAGGTAAAGGAAATAGATGTGTGGCAAGGCAGGATGAGCCAAGGGTGGGAAGTTTGATGAGTCCTGATGATGGGTACACTGGGCTGTATTAGTTTATGTTTTTGTACGTCCAAAATTATCCATAAAAAGCAGTTTTCAGTGTGAACACACACACACACCACAATGAAAATGAAGAGATAAGCTACAAATCTGTAAAAGAATTGTGCTATGCATATAAATGATGAAGGATTTGAATCTATAACACAGGACTTCCCTGGCGGTCCAGTGGCTAAGACTCAGATATCTGAATGCAAGGGGCCTGGGTTCAATCCTAGGTCAGGGAACTAGACTCTACATGCAACTAAGACCAGGCACAGCATACATAAATGAGTGAATGAATAAAAACATAAATATATATCTTTAAGAAAAGAAACTATAACATATATTTAAAGGAAACAAATCTCTCCATGTCAACAATAGACAAATAATCTGCTTCCTGAAGAAGGAAATATAAAGATCAAAAATCTGAAAGAATTTCTGACCCATACTAGTCAGAAAAATCCACATCAAATGCACAGTTAGGGACTTCCCTGGTAGTCTAGTGGCTAAGACTTTGTCTTTCCAATACAGGGTGCCTGGGTTCGATTCCTGGTCAGAAAACTAGATTCCATATGCCACAACTAAGACTTGGAGCAGTCAAATAAATAAATAAAAATAAATAGAAAAAAAAACACAATTAAATACTAGTTTATCTTTATCAAACTGACACAAATTAAAAGCTGTGTTGCTAAGTCTCAAGCACTGCTTGTAGGAGTGTAAGTTCATCAATTGTTCTGGTACCACTTAGCCAAGTATAAACTCTTATACGCGTGCACCAGAGCATGGAAGTAAGAAGACTGAAGGTAAACTTGCCTGTAATTTAAAAAAACAAAAACAAAAACTCTGGTGGCTCTGTGGTAAAGAATCTGTCTGCCAATGCAGGAGACACGGGTTCAATCCCTGGTCTGGGAAGATCCCACATGCTGTGGGGCAACTAAGCCCATGCAACACAACTGTTGAGCCTGCGCTCTAGTGCCCAGGAACCACAACTCCTGAGCACACAGGCTGCAGCTCCTGAAGCCTGTGTGCTCTAGGACCTACGCCATGCAGCAGGAGAAGCCACCACAATGGGAAGCCACAGCCTCGGTAGCCCTTGCTCACCACAACTAGAGGAAAACTCCACATAGCAATGAAGATCCAGCAAAATAAATAAGTGAAATCATATAAGAAAGAAACAACACACACACACAAAGAAAAAACAATATAGTCTTCAACAACACATGTACATATATATGTGGTAAAATAAAAAGGAAAGCAGGATTGATAAAAATTCAAGACAGGTTTACCATGGTGAGTGAGGAGGGAGAAGCTTCAAAGATACTCTTAGAGCTCCATTTCTTTTTGAATTTATTTTTAATTGGAGGGTAATTGCTTTACAATATTGTGTTGGTTTCTGCCATACGTCAGCATGAGTCAGCCATAGGTATACATGTGTCCCCTTCCTCTTGAACTTCCCTCCTGAGTTCCAGTTCTTAAGCTGGATGTTGAGCACATAAAGGCTCATTTTATTATTTTTATACCTTATATACACATTTAATCATATGCATGTTTTGTACTGATGAACTATATAATCTTCTAATACAAATTTTAATCAAAACATAAATAAGACTATTGACTTCTGGCAATGCTCTGTGAGAGCCAGGGTAAGCACACATGAAACCTATGCCTTTGGTCTCAGCATCCTCGTATGCACCCTCTTTTCACTCTCAGAAGTTTTGCTGATGAGATCTGTTAACAAAAGGATCCTGTGCTCTCAGTGATGGCTGCTGTCACCACTGCTTGTCCCAAGATGAACAGAAATGAACAACAAGCTTAGCTAGGACACTATCAATTTTTATTACTTAAAGGGAAGCAAAATGAATTAACTGAATTCAAATATTTGAATGGTGAACATTGAAACATAGAATTAACTATAAACAAATCTTTACTTACAAGAAATACTTACATAAAGATGATCAAAAAAATTTGCACTTTGACCTGAACCAAGTATCTTGTATGGTAGTGGGAGAGCTAAATGTGACAAATGACCGAATTGCCCAGCTACATTAATTTTTTAAAAATGAAAAAGTCTTTGGAAACACTTTAAATATTAAAATTATTTAAAATGATAATAAAATTATTTAAAATAATATTAAAATAATAAAATACTTTTAAAAAGAGAAAGAGACCTAAGAGACCCATCCATCAAATGTGAAATGTGGATTTTAGGTGGATCTTTTGGTGGTGGCTCAGAGAGTAAAGAATCCACCTGCAATGTGGGAGACCCAGGATCGATCCCTGGTTTGGGAAGATCCCCTGGAGAAGGGAATGGCTACCCACTCCAGTATTTCTGCCTGGAGAATTCCATGGAGAGGAGCTTGGCGGGCTACAGTCCATGGGGTTGCAAAGAGTTGGACACAACTTAGTGACCATCTGTTTCTTTCACTTCTGAACTGAACCAATCAACTATAAACATATTCTTTATTAAATGAGGAAAACGTGAGTAGGAATTGGGTATTAAAAGATACCAAGGTATGATAATGGAACTGTGCTTGGATTTAAAAAACAACTGTTAAACTTTAGAGATGAAGCCTAAAACGTCTGGGGAAGATGTTATAATAGCTAGAATTTGCTGTGAAATAATCTCGGGGTGGGAGTGGAGAGGGGAGGGCTAAAGATGAAATAAGAGTGGTCATGAGGTGCTCACTGTAGCTGACTGGTAGGTACAAGGGTACCTTGTTCTCTTTGTCCTTCTCATGCCCGTGCGAAATTTTCCATGGGAGAAGAGAAAGATGGGAGAGGAAGAGGGAGGGAGAAAGTAGGAAGGGAGATCCTCCCAACAATGCCTTGTATCTCTCAGAGCAAGAGCCCAGCTCGGTGGATGGTTTCTGCTGCCCTCCTGCAGGAGATACCATCACTGGCCAGAGAGAACCTCAGAGGAGGATGGCCTTGCGCACTATGCCATTTCACTGTTCTGTTGGGGCCAAACCCACACAAAGGGCTGCTGTATCAGAATGCATGGTCTGAGTAGGCCCAGGTATCCAACCCTCGTGCGTTTCACAACTTTGGCCCTTCTCAGTCCCAGGAAACCATGCACAAGAAGTGAGCCACTTTCCTTTTTTTTAACCTCCTAAAATATCACAGCAATTCTGAGTCTAGTTGGCCTCGGCCTGCAGTGCCTCGAAGCAGGATTCTGGTACCAGAGCCTAAAGCCTGGTACCCCAGAGACTAAAGTCAGGCCAAGAGCACTGAATACTAGCCACCAGACCAGCAGAGCCAGTGGCCAGTGATGAGGCACGGGCCCACCGGCTTTGTAGAAATGATTTCCCACACACAAAAATGGAAAGCAGTGAAACAGGTAAAGTGTTTATTAGGAGGGAAAAGGGTACGTGTGGGTAGACATGTGTGGGCTCAGAGAAAGAGTCATGCCGCTGTGGCAGTTTGAATCACCTGGAACATTTCTTCCGGGTTTGCTCCAGTCAGTCATCTTGCTTTGCTTGAATCTGAGTCCATAACTGGTTTAGTTCAGGGTCCTCTCCTATGTGTGCACACATCTCTTATCCAAGATGGATTCTAGTGAAGAGGCCTATGGGTAGGTTGACATTACCTACTATGGGATGGCACCCCTCCATTTTGGCTCCCAAGGAGCCTCATGTGCAGTCAGGAAGGTCTCTTTGACCTCGAGAATGAGAAATATGTGGTCTCTCTTTCATCTGGCACAGCTCCTGCTATCATCTTCATCTTGGAGTATCTGACCACAGCTGCTCAGCCTGGAGCCCATCTATCTCCTGCCTCAGATCCTCTTGAAAATCACCCAATATTTTCATTGCACTCCTTCTGGCACAGTCTGATAGCCCCTGAGAAGGAGTTCAGATTTAACAAGAGCTTGGTAGCACCCCACCCATTAGGCCTCTGCCTCCTCCTGGGAAGGGGAAAGACATAGTGTGGACTGGGTAGGGATAATCTTTGCTGATTAATTCCCGTTCACCCCTGTTCTACTTGCCCCAACCAATATAGACAAGGAGACATCTCACTATAGAAGTGCCATAATAAAAGTTAAGAGGGTGGGTCTCTGTGCTATAAGCAAGAGATACTCCAGGTGCTGAATGGAGGCTGTTCATTCCCATTCCCAGCAAGAGCTCGCCGTTCATCCACCGGTTTTTTACCGCCCCCTTGTGGTCATTTGCTTCCTGTAGCCAATCCCGGTTTCCCAGGTGGCGCTAGTGGTAAAGAACCTGCCTGTCAATGCGGGAGTCGTAAGAGATGCTGGTTCAATCGCTTGGTCGGAAAGATCCCCTGGAGGAGGAAATGGCAACCCACTCCAGTATTCTTGCCTGGGAAATCCCACAGACAGAGGAGCCTGGCGGGCTGCAGTCTTGCAGTCGCAGAGTCGGACACGACTGAAGCAATTTAGCACGCAACCCTGCAACCTTGAAATACAGGTCTCCCACCCGCACTGACAAGTCAATCCCCTGCAAACCTTGCACTGGGTTTATCTTCATTAAGGGACAGATATTTCGCTCAGTAGTGAGAAAACTTTCTTCCAAAGCAAATAAGAACATGAGTGTCTTCCAGACAATTTCTTTTCTTCTTTTTATCTTTGACTGTGCCTTGCAGTTTCTGGGATCTTAGTTCCGTGACTAGGGATTGAACCTAGGCCCATGGCAGTGAAAGTACCAAGTCTTAACTGGACTGCCAGGAAACTCCCTCTCTGCTTTTTAAAACCTTTACTGGTTGAAAAATTTTAAAACAAAAACTGGGGAGAAAGAAACTTGATGAGGATTTCCCTGCTGGGTCCAGTGGTTAAAAATCCACCTGCGAATGCAGGGGATATGGGTTTGATCCCTGGTCTGGGAAGATCCCACATGCCACAGAATAACTAAGCCTGTGCACCACAACTCTTGAGCCTGTGCTCTAGAGCCCAGGAACCACAACTCCTGAAGCCCATGTGCCTGGAGCCCGTGCTCGGCAACAATTCAGTTCAGTAGGTCCAGTTAAGAGAAGCTGGTGCACTGCGATGAAGAGTAGTCCCCACTCGCTGCAACTACAGAAAGCCCACGCATAGCAATGAAGACCCAGCACAGCCTAATAAGTAAATAAGAAACTTCATGAGATGCCTATAGGGCTAGGGGATCAGGAAAGTATTCCCTGCCTCTATGTGGGTGAAGGAAGCTCGGTAATTCCTGTAAAAAATGATGTCCCTTCAGATGAAACCATGTAACTCAGACTGGGACTTGAACACACAGTCTTTTTAACTGAGATCCCATCTAGTCTTAGGACTTAATGAAGCTCAATGTCTTGATGTCTCACTGCAGACAGAATTCAGTGAGAGACAAAGTGACAGGTAAGAAGTGGATTTATTTAGAAACACACTCCACAGAATGTGGGCCGTCTCAGGAGGTGAAAGTTCCCAGGGTAGGGAGTTGTCAAGTTTTTATAGGAATGGTAATTTCATAGGCTTGTGAGTGGGAGGTGTATTCCAGCTATTTTGGGGAAGGAGTGGAGATTTCCAGAAATTGGTCCAGCATCCACTTTTGATCTTTCCTGGTAGGTCACTGTCATGGTGGGTGTGCCAGTTAGCTTGCTGATATGTTACAATGAGCATATGATGAGGCTCAAGATAGAGTGGAAGTTAACTGCCATTTTGGACCTATTTGGTTCTAATCAGTTGATGTTGTGTCCTCAGGCTATGTCATTTTTCAGTTTGTGCCCTGCTCCCCTCCCTCCTGTTTCATTTCCCCCTCAGAGACATTACTTCTCTATTCTTATGGGAAGCAGCCCTTGATAGTCTGTCTTCTGTAATTGCTTCAAGGCTCAGCAGGGGTGTTGACGCTGCCCGTCGGGGAGTAGACATCTTTGGATGCCTGATCTAGGGCCCTCAGGGGAGCACAGCCCCTTGTTTTAAGTCAGTATGGGCTGGAAATCCTTGTACAGCTGTTAGGAAGGTAGAATAGGGAAAATGAGTCCAAAATGGCGGTGGCTAAAAAACAAGGAAGGTCTGAGGACCAGAGTGAAGACTTCAGGCAGAACAAACAGCACTCCTGGCTAAGCCCAATTTGCATAGGGCGGGCCCAGGTGGAAGAAAACATATAAAAGGAAGAGCCAAAGCGCTTGCTCTCTCTCTTTCTCTCCCGCATGTCTGCGCTCTTTCTCTCTCTCTCTCCCTCTCTCTCTCTCCCTCCTCCACGTGCTCCTCCACTCTCTTCTCTTCAAGTTTTTGGGTCCTCACGCTTCAAGGATGGATTCTCCTGCTATCTTCTAAATAAAACAGAGCTGTAACACTGATTTGCCTAAGAGCTATAACACGGTTTGCCCAAGACCCGAGAGCTGTGACGCGCCGAGGGCTCTAATGTCCGTCGCTCCACACCTTTGTTGTGACGAGACAAAGAACTGAGGAACATACACTCGCGTGACACAGCCATCATGCTGATGTGGAACTGTTGTAACTGCTTCCATAGCTTTTCTACGAATCTCTTTGATAATGAAGCGCTTTTTGTAAAAGCATCCAAGTACAAAAATAACTATCTATAAATGACAAAAGACTTAATAAGCAAGGTTAAACATCTGATTACAGTGTAATCTATAAAGAAACTTAGTTACAATAACCAGAATTACAAATGATTACATTTAACTCAACATATCAAATAATTCTAGCTAAATATTTCTCTGAGAGGCCTCAGGGGCCATCTAAAGCATCCCAAAATTAGCTGGAAGTCAAAAGAACTTCAATTAAAATTTTATATATGAGAAGTTCTGAAACATTTAGTCAAGTAAGATCATAGATTACTGACAATATAATTTTTCAACCAAAGTTACTAGAGCTCTCAAAAGCAAATACAAATCACTTAAAGGCAAACAAACACAGTCTATTGTCAAAAGCAGCATTTCAGGAATATTTTAGAGGGAGAAACCAAATCCAGTCTTTTCCTAGCCCATTAGGAACAAAATCCATTCATCCAACTAGATTTAATGCGATCTTAGAAAATCCTGATCATGGATAACTCTTTTCAGTATTTTTTTTCTTCCTCACAACTTGTTTTACTGAAAACATAATGTTACTTTCATTAAAAGTTTTTTCCACATTGAGTTACTTTTCTTACTAACAAATCTGCAACAGATATAATAAAGTCTTATTTGAACTCTAGCAAACCTAGGTACATCTAGTAAACCTAGGTAAAGGTCCGTCTACTCAAAGCTATGGTTTTCCAGCAGTCATATATGGATGTGAGAGCTGGAATATAAAGAAAGCTGAGCGTCAAAGAATTGCTGCTTTCGAACTGTGGTGTTGGAGAAGACTCTTGAGAGTCCCTTGGACTGCAAGGAGATCAAACCAGTCAATCCTAAAGGAAATCAGTTCTAAATATTCATTGGAAGGACTGATGCTGAAGCTGAAACTCCAATACTTTGGCCGCCTGTTGCAAAGAACTGACTCATTGGAAAAAACCTGATGCTGGGAAAGATTGAAGGCAGGAGGAGAAGGGGACAACAGAGGATGAGATGGTTGGATGGCATCATCGACTTGAGGGACATGAGTCTGAGCAAGCTCTGGGAGTTGGTGATGGACAGGGAAGCCTGGCGCCTGGCGTGCTGCAGTCCATAGGGTCACAAAGAGTGACTGAACTGAACTGAAACCTAGGTGCAACAGAAGTACTATACTTAACACTGATGAGTCTAAAGAAATGTCTGTATTAGCAAACCGACAAGCTTAAGTCATCTTAAATATCAGATATCAGTTTGAAACTGAAAGTGTTAGTCACTCGTTGTGTCCAACTCTTTGTGACCCCATGGGGTTGGGGTATAGCCCGCCAGGCCCCTCTGTCTACGAAATTCTCCAGGCAAGAACACAGGAGTGGGTTGCTGTTCCCTTCTCCCAGGGGATCTTCCTGACCCAGGGATCAAACTTAGGTCTCCCACATTGCAGGCAGTTTCTTTACTGTCTGAACCACTACGGAAATCCTATCAGTTTAGTACTGAATATTTTTCAGATGACATGAACTTGAAATTCATCTTGGCAGATTATTTTCTATTTCTGAGTATTTATATAAGCACTTAATTTCCTTTAAGTCAATTAGAGTTCTTTTTTTTTTTTTTTTGCTTAAATATATTTTATTGAAGTATAGTTGACTTAACAATGTTTCAGGTGCACAGAAATGTGATTCAGTTATACATATACACATGTTATTATTCAGATTATTTGCCATTTTAGGTTATTATGAGATACTGACTACAGTTCCCTGTGCTATACAGTAAGCCTCTGTTGCTTGTTGCATATCTATTTTTAATTAGAAATCTAATTACTAAATCAAATACTAAATCAAAGTAGAAAAATTTTTAATTAGAAATTTTAAATTAGAAATCTAGCACTCTATTCATATTATTAAAAAATTATAGGCAGAAGTTCATAATTTTTCTTAAATACATACATAGTATTTACATTCATGTATACAAAAACTTTTCTACTATGCTTGATGGAGGCTTGAGAAAGAGGTGGAGAAATTAGAAAACATAAACTAAATGAAATGGGAGCACTGAATATGAAATAGAAAAAGTGAAGCAAACTAGATAAAAGTAAAAGATAATCATATAGTCCAGTTGTTTTTAAACATGGCTTCAAGGCAATGGCACCCCCACTCCAGTAGTCTTGCCTGGAAAAATCCCATGGACGGAGGAGCCTGGTGGGCTACAGTCCATGGAGTCTCAAAGAGTTGGACACGACTGAGTGACTTCACTTTCACTTTTCACTTTCATGCATTGGAGAAGGAAATGGCAGCCCACTCCAGTGTTCTTGCCTGGAGAATCCCAGGGACAGAGGAGCCTGGTGGGCTGCCGACTATGGGGTCGCACAGAGTCGGATACAACTCAAGCGACTTAGCAGCAGCAGCAGCAGCTCATTAGAAACCTATCTGGAACTTTGGAGAAAAAAAGCAATATCTGGGCATTTGTATTTTTCAAAAAATTCCAAGATAATTCTGATATGCATCTGGATTTTAAAAAGTGATTACAGGTTTTTCTACTAAATGGCAGTTTTGGTAATAAAGGATTCTATTATTTTTCCATTGACCAATCATAATATAATGGTGGTAAGTGAGTAATAGTTACATAATCCCAATAGTGAAAGATGCTTATCAGTTTTCACAATCAATAGCCAGACAAAAAGTAAAAGATAATTACAATTGCAAGTCATAATGGAAACATGACTAACTTAATGATATAAAATAATTACATGCAGTTGGGGAGGTCAAGCAGAGTGATGTGGTAAGTGGAAGTGCATACATGCACATGCTTTCATCCACCCAGCCAGTGTATGTTTTTGGTTGGTGCATTTAATCCATTTGTATTTAATGTAATTATTGATACGTATGATCCTATTACCATTTTCTAAATTGTTTTGGGATTATTTTCTGTAGGTCTTTTCCTTCTCTTGTGTTTCCTGCCTAGAGAAGCTCTTTTAGCATTTGTTGTAAAGCTGGTTTGGTGGTGCTGAATTCTCTTAACTTTTGCTTGTCTGGAAAGCTTTTGATTTCTCATCAAATCTGAAGGAGAGGTAGGGTGTTCTTGGTTGCAGGTTCTTTCCTTTCATCACTTTAAATATATCATGCCATTCCCTTCTGGTCTGTAGAGTTTCTGATGGGAGATCACTTGTATGCTATTTGTTGTTTTTCCCTTGTTGTTTTTAATGTTTTATTTTTGTCTTTAATTTTTGTCAGTTTGATTACTATGTGTCTCGGTGTGTCCCTCCTTGGGTTCATCTGCCTGGGACTCTGTGCTTCCTGGACTTAGCTGATTATTTCCATTTCCATGTTATGGAAGTTTTCAGCTATTAGTTCTTCAAATATCTTCTCAGGTTCTTTCTCTCTCTCTCTCCTCCTTCTGGGACCCCTATAAGGCTAATGTTAGTGACTTTAATGTTGTCCCAGGGGTCTCTAAGACTATCTTCACTTCTCTTCATCCTTTTCTCTATATTCTGTTCTGTGGCAGTGATTTCCACCATGCTGTCCTCCAGATCATTTATCTGTGCTTCTGCCTCAGTTATTGTGCTATTCATTCCTTCCAGTGTGTTATACGGCTTCCCCTGTAGCTCAGTCTGTAAAGAATCTGCCTGCAATGCAGGAGACCTGGGTTCGATTCTGGGGATGGGAAGATCTCCTGGAGAAGGAAATGGCAACCCACTCCAGTATTCTTGCCTGGAGAATCCCATGGACAGAGAAGCCTGGTAGGTTCCCAGTCCATGGGGTCACAAGAGTCAGAAACAACTTAGTGACTAAACCACCACCACCAGTGTATTATACATCTCTGTTTGTTAGTTCAATTCATCTAGGTGTTTGGTAGCCTTTTCTTGCATCTTCTCCGTTGTTCTCCTGAGATCCTGGATCATCTTCACTATCATTTTTCTGAACTCTTTCTTTTTTTCTGGAAGTTTGCCTATCTCCACTTCATTTAGTTGTTTTTCTGGGGTTTTATCTTGTCCCTTCATCTGGGATATAACTTTCTGCTTTCTCATCATGAGTAAATTTCTGTAATACATTTTTGTTTGGGGACTGTGGGACTGTGCTTCTTGCTTCTATCTGCCCTCTGATGGATGAGGCTAGGAGCCTTGTGTAAGCTTCCTGATGGGAGGGACTAGCATGGGAAAAACTTGATCTTGCTCTAGTGGGCAGGGCCTTGCTCAGTAAATCTTTAACCTAATGATCTGCTGATGGGTGGGGTTGCACTCCCTCCCTGTAGCTCTTTGGTCTGAAGTGACCCAGCCCTGGGGTGTACAGGCTCTATGGTAGGGTTAATGGTGAATTCCAAGAGGGCTTATGCCAAAGGGAACCTTCCCGACCTGATGCTGCCAGTGCCCCCATCCCTGTGGTGAGCACCTGCTGACCCACACCTCCACAGGAGACCTTCCAACACGAGCAGGTAGTTTTGGTTCAGTTGCCTATAGGGTAATTGAGCCTTTTCTCTGGATCTTGGTGCATACAAGATTTCGCTTGTACCCTCCAAGACTGAGTCTCTGTTTCCCCCAGTCCTGTGGATGTCCTGTAATCAAATCTTGCTGGCCTTCAAGGCTAGATTCCCTGGGGAGTCCCAGTTCCTTTGTCAGATCCTCCAGCTGGGAAGCCTGATGTGTGGTTCAGAACCTTCACAAAAGTGGAATTTCTTTGGTATTATTTTTCTTCAGTTTGTGGGTCACCCACCAGGAGGGTATGGGATTTGATTTTATTCTATTTTAGGCCCCTCCTACCATCTCACTTTGGCTTCTTCTTTGTCTTTGGACATAGGGTATCTTTTTGGTGGGTTCCAGCATCCTCCTGTCAATGGTTCTCAATAGCTAGTTGCAATTTTGGTGTTCTTGCAGGAGGAGATGAGTCATGTCTTTGTACTTCACCATCTTGAACCAGAACGATTGAGTTATTTTACCAATTAATTTTTGCCAACACTATTCATCTACAACACATATACAGATACATAGGAACACACAAATACTGTGGCCTCATAGCTCCCATTTCAAAATTTCAGCCCTGAGTCAGGTACAGCAATGTAAAACTTACTAGTTTACAAAAGAGGTTGGATTAAAATTAGAATTTTGGCAGATGGAACAAATCAAGCTCATTTGACTAAATGGCTAAACTTTTGACTAATGTTCAGAAAAGACACTTAGGATTTCTATTTATCCTTGACAAATCAAGTTCTAAATTATTTATCCTCTTCAAAATTTGCACATTAGAAAGAAGGCAGAGATAAGGTTCCTGAAAAGACCAGAAAGGACATTTGCATTTCAAAGGTACAGGCAAGTTTCTTTGCAGTTCAGTTTAGCTCAGTTCAGTCACTCTGTTGTGTAGGACTCTTTGTGACCCCATGGACTGCAGCACACCACGCTTCCCTGTCCATCACCAACTCCCGGAGCTTACTCAAACTTATATCCATTGAGTCAGTGATGCCAACCAACCATCTCATCCTCTGTTGTCCCCCTTCTCCTCCTGCCTTCAATCTTTCCCAGCATTAGGGTCTTTTCCAGTGAGTCAGTTCTTCACATCAGGTGGCCAAAGTATTGGAGCTTCAGCTTCAGTATCAGTCCTTCCAATGGATATTCAGGACTGATTTCCTTTAGGATGGACTGGTTTGTTTCCCCTTTGTTTAATATTTACCAGCCTCTTAAGATAAACAGGGAAGGTTTGGGGCATGGTAAAAGAATTGGTGGGCTTTGGGTTATTTTTGGAGCCACACCTCTAGTCCTATAAAGACTAGATCTGAAAAACAAGGACAGCTTTTTTAAAAAATACTTTTTCTTTTTCAAAGAATTGCATGGCTACCGCAATGATATTCAAAGGCTGACATACCTATTTACCTGTGTTGGAATGTTTTACTTTTCCTCATTTAGTTTAGGGCAGAAGGACTCCCTGCAAAATTCTTGAAAGTGAAAGCCACTCAGTCGTGTCCAACTGTTTGCGACCCCATGGACTATACACTCTATGGAATTCTCCAGGCCAGAACACTAGAGTGGGTAGCCTTTCCCTTCTCCAGGGGATCTCTCCAACCCAGGGATCAAACCCAGATCATCCACATTGCAGGTGGATTCTTTAACAGCTGAGCCACAAGGGAAGCCCAAGTATCAGCTATGATTAGTTTAGCTGGACCAGTGGCCTACCATTTTGATAATCAAGTTACAAACATTTTTGAGTATTTTTCCCAGGTATAAAAAATTTGTGCCTTATATTTAGACACTCCAGAACCCTTTTACTTAGTAATTGTTGGCTGGATTTCTTTAGCCCAGCCAGGAACCTCCTACTAAGGCTTTTATTTTAGCTTCAGTTTTATCTGCTCCTTTTCCTTTTCTGTAGGGCTTCCCTGGTAGCTCAGTTGGTAAAGAATCCGCCTTCAATGCAGGAGACCTGGGTTCGATCACTGGGCTGGGAAGATTCCCTTGGAGAAGGGAAAGGCTACCCACTCCAGTATTCTGGCCTGGAGAATTCCATGGACCATATAGTCCATGGGATCGCAGAGAGTCGGACATGACTGAGGGACTTTCACTTTCACTTCACTTTCTCTTTCTGTTAGAACCATTTGGTGATGAGGGTGATTCCCTTGCCCCTCAAGAAACAGAGTGGCCCCTAACTTAGTCTCTTCCCATTAAAGGTGAAACAGGAGGGGAGGGGGTAAGGCACAACTTTTGAAAGAATGACATAGCCTGAAGATACAACCGATTAGAATCAAAAGGGTCCAAGATGGCAGGCAAGTTAGCTTCTGACTATACCTTGATCCTCAGTCAGCAAGCTAAAGGACACACCCAGAGGCACCATGACAGTTCCAAGGTTGACCAAAAAGTGAGTGGTGGCCCAATTCCTGGAAATCTCCACCCCTTCCCCCAAATAGTTGGAATAATCCTTCCATTCGTCCTTGTTGTTCAGTTGCTCAGTCATATCCACCTCTTTGTGTCCCCATGGACTGCAGCACACCAGATTTATGCTGGCCTACTCATTAGCCTTTGAAATTACCCAGCCCATAAAAGCTAACCACACTACATTTTGAGGTAGCGCATGCCCTCTGCAATGACCCACACTCTTGTCTGTGGAGTGTTTCTCTCTGAATAAATCCACTTCTTACCTATCACTTTGTCTCTCACTGAATTCTTTCTGTGATGAGACATCAAGAACTTGAGCTTCATTAGGTCCTGAAACCAGGTCTATGATCTCAGCTGGAAGACTGAGTTTTGGCTGGGTTGGAGTCCCACACATATGGGTTCAAGTCACAAGCAGTTTGCTCAAACTCATGTCCATTGAGTCGGTGATGCCATTCAACCGTCTCATCCTCTGTCACCCCCTTCTCTTCCTTCCCTCAATCTTTCCTGGTATCAGGGTCTTTTCCAGTGAGCTGGCTCTTCGTATCAGGTGGCAAAAGTATTGGAGCCTCAGCATCAGTCCTTCCAATGAATGTTCAGGGTTGATTTCCTTTAGAATTGATTGGTTTTATTTTTCAGTCTAAGTGACTCTCCAGAGTTTTCTCCACCACAGTTTGAAAGCATCAGGTCTTCAGCTCTCAGCCTTCTTTATGGTCCAACTCTCACATCACATGCATACATGACCACTGGAAAAACCATAGCTTTGACTGTACAGACCTTTGTTGGCAAAGTGATGTCTCTGCTTCGTTGGTTTCAGACAGTGAATTTTAAATCATAACTAGGCTCAAACACAGCTTTATTAATCAAAATAGAAACTATTCCAATCAACACATTTTTGCTAATGAGAAATAAGTTTGTTTATTCCTATAGCATAAAACTCCATGCTTCAGGATTCAACAAACTCTTGGAAAGCATTTTCTGCATCCTGCTAATTGTGGATGGAGAAGACACTGGCAATCCACTCCAGTGTGCTTTCCTGGAGAATCCCAGGGATGGAGGAGCCTGGTGGGCTGCCGTCTATGGGGTTGCATAGAGTTGGACATGACTGACACGACTTAGCAGCAGCAGCAGCTGGTTGTGGAAGTGTTTTCCCTGCAAAAAGTTGTCAAGATGCTTGAAGAAGTGGTAGTCAGTTGGTGAGAGATCAGGTGAATATGACAGATGAGGCAAAACTTCATAGCCCAATTTGTTCAACTTTTGAAGCATTGGTTGTGTGCTGTGCAGCTGGGCATTGCATTGTAGTGGAGGAGAATTGGGCCTTTTCTGTTGATCAGTGCTGATTGCAGATGTTGCAGTTTTTGGTACATCTCATCAATTTGCTGTGCATACTTCTCAGATGTAATGGGTTATGCTGGGATTCAGAAGGCTGTAATGGATCAGACAGGCAGCAGATCACCAATCAGTGACCACGATCCTTTTTTTGGTGCAAGTTTGGCTTTGGGAAGTGCTTTGGAGCCTCTTCTCGGTCCAACCACTGAGCTGATTGTGTAAATTTACTTTTTGTTTCAATGTCACAATCCCATTGAGAAATGGTTCATTGTTGTTGCATAGAATAAGAAATGACACTCCAAAATGATGATTTTTTTTTTTTTGGATTTGTAGTCAGCTCAAGAGGGCTTCACTTATCAAGCTTTTCACCTTTCCAGTTTGTTTCCAATGCCAAAAAACCATAGAATGGTCGATGTTGACTTCTTCAGCAACTTTTTGTGTAGTTGTAAGAGGACCAACTTCAATGATCGTCTTAGTTGGTCATTGTCAACTTCCAATGGCCAGCCACTGTGCTCCTCATCTTCAAGGCTCTTGTCTCTTTTGCAGAACTTTTGGGCCACCACTGCACTGTATGTTTCGTTAGCAGTTTCTGGGCCAAATGCATTGTTGTTGTTGTGAGTTGTCTCCTAGCTTTATGACCCATTCTTGAACTTGAATTTAAAAATCACTCAAATTTGCTTCTTGTCTAACATCATTCCTATAGTCTAAAATAAACATAAAATAAGCAGCAAGTAATGTCATTAGCAAAAAAACATATGTGAATTAAAATGATGCATAATATAACCACACTTAAGAATGCATTCTAGGGGAGATTTAAAGATGGAGGACAAGTAGGTGTATGTGGAATACATCTCTCTCCACCGATACATTAGAAATACACCTTCAGACACAGAAGTGCATGCAGAATACCAGCTGAGAGAAGACAGGAGTGCCTGACCAGTGGAAAAGAATATATAGAACCACACAAAACTCGGTAGGATGAAGAAACCAGGGAGAAAAACAGGACTGTTAGTAGGATTGGACCTGCCCTTGGCAGGTGGGGGAACTGAAGCAGGGGTCTGATCCCCATGTCAGGGCAATTGTCTGAGTCATTGCCTCAGTCTCACTGAGTAGGAAAAACATTTAAGGCTGAAACAGCTGATCTGTGGCAGCCTAAATAGAATGAGAATCAGACAGTCCTTGCCACAGCCATACACACCATAGTCAGGGATGAGGGCCCCCTGGAAGGTACGGAGGCTGGGAACTGGGTTTAGCAATTGAGGAGCGATCCCAAGGTGAAGGCTGCCATTGACTATAGAGAGACAGATTGAAGGGATGTGAGGGAGGAGATTGTGGTGGGAAATGCCTGTGAAGGAAAACCAGGCAGGGATGGAAGCAAAGCGATACTGCTGAGTCATGCATAGGGGATGGAGCCATCACCATAGCCTCTCTCGCCCCAAATGCCAGGATCAGCAGCTGAATGATGGAGAGGCTGGCCCGTCAAAAGTCTGACGCACTGAACTACAGAGCTGGACCCCACCCAGGGTACCCCCTTTAAGTGCCTGATGCACCGATCTAGAGTGGGACCCCAGCCAGGGGGAGCCCCTCTATGTGGCTGATGTACCAAACAACAGAGAAGGATCCCAGGCAAGGGAGCCCTCTAAGTGCCTGAACAGGTGGAACTACGGAGAAAGACTGGCCAAAGAGGCCTTCTGATCGCCAGCTAAAGAATGCTCGAAAAAAGACCCTGAGAGGACCGTATCTCCTGTGGCAGAGGCAGTCTGTGTCCCTGCACGCTTGGTGCCACCAGGGTCTTTGCAAGACTGGCAGCTGCACCACCTTCACGCTCTACTTTCACAGGGGCAGTACTGCCACAGGCAAAAAAAAAAATCTTGCATCTATGCACACAGGGTCACTTCAGTCATGTCCAACTCTTTCCGACCCTGTAGACTGTGGCCTGCCAGGCTTCTTTGTCAGGGGGATTCTCCAGGCAGGAACACTGGAGTGTATTGGCCAATACTGGTTGTCATACCCTTCTAGAGCACTGTATTTCCTGCTGCCCTAGCCACCAACTCCTTTGAGTACCTCGTGTTGCCAGAACCCCTGCGACCCAAGCAACTGCACCACTTCCACACCTGGCCCTCACAGGGCCAAACCCAAGTCCTGAGGGCAGCCTCAGGAGCAAAACTCAGTGGACGACCCACACGCAGACGTGGAAATAAAACCACAGTTGAAACCCCGGGGCAGGGTGGCTAAGGAAGAAGACCCCAAACCTTCCCAACCTTGCAATCTTACAAGCTGCAGATTAAATCCACAGGATCAACTAGGCAGACTCTGTGTCTATGGAATATATAAAAGGACATTGAGAGCTCCCACAAAAGAAAAGGCATTAGTTCTGGTAGCTATGGATATTGGATGCAAGAACACACAGGAGTAGGACCAGAATAGATCTGAGCTGCCCCCACAACAGGTCCAGAGATCAGTACAGTGTTGGAAGACATCCTAGGGAGGTGAGGTGGACTGTGACTCCCAGAGAGGGAAAGGACTCTGACAGCAGTGACTCAAGAAAAACATTTATTATTCCTATGTTTTGACTTGTTCTGTAGATTCTACTGGATTTTTTTTTTCTTCCCCCTCCCCTTTTTCTCTCCTCTCTGTTGTAGTTATCAATTTTATTGGCACTGTGAAATCTAAATAAGCTTTTTTCTTGTCATATTTTTTATTGTTGTTATAAACCTCTGCCTCTGTGTTGGACTTTGAAGTTCTGTGGAGTTTTCCTTTTTTCCTTTTTAATTTTTAAGCCTATTATAATTTTTTCTACACTTATTCCTTTGTTTGCTTTTCCTACTGATCTTTTCCCCTTGCAGTTAATCTTTACATAAATTTTCTTTATATACCTCTATTTAACCTTGCATATCTATTCTTTCTTTCCTTTCCTCTCAACATATTTATTAGTTTTATTTTCATTGCTTTATTCCCCAGTTGGCACCTTGCTTTAGTTTTGTTTTCCAGTTTGTGCTTTAGTTAGTTTTGTTCTTAACTGGTAGATATAATTTTTGGTTTCCTTTGTTTGCCAAGTCAATCTGTTGTACTGTATTTTTGTTGGACTGTTTTGGCTTTGCTCATGGGTGTATATGAATATGTGTATATTCCATTATTTTAATTATTATTTGCCTGGTTTTGTAACCTCCATGTGTCTGGGGTTCATCTTTGGTTTCTCACTTTTCGGTATTTGTTTTAAGCTCACTTAATGCCATAACAAACCACTTGTGGAATCTTCGTTCCTGACCAAAGATCAAGTCCTGAGCCTTTGGAGTGGGAGCACTGACTCCAAGACCCTAGACTTCCAGAGAACTAACCTTAGGGAGTATCAAATAGTGAGAACTCACCCAAAGGAAATCACTTGAATACAAGACCTGGCATCACGCAACCACCAGTAGCAGCCTGTGCAGGACGCCTTATCTAAACAACAAACAAAGAAAAATACAAACCCAGTCATCAGCAGACAGGATCACCACCTCACTCAGCCTTGCTCATTAGAGGAAAAACAAACAAAAAACTGAACAAATCTCACCCTATATGAAGTTTAGGGCTTCCCTGGTGGCTCAGAGGTTAAAGTGTCTGCCTGGAATGCAGGAGACCCGGGTTCGATCCCTGGGTCGGGAAGACCCCCTGGAGAAGGCAATGGCAACCCACTCCAATACTCTTGCCTGGAGAATCCCATGGAGGGAGGAGCCTGGTAGGTTACAGTCCATGGGGTCGCAAAGAGTCAGACACGACTGAATGACTTTACTTACTTACTTTTTACTTATATGAAGTTTACACAAACCACTGAACCAAACTTAGGAGGGCAGAAACCAAAACGAAGAAAGAATTTAACCCTGAAGCCTGGGAAAAGGAGACCTCAAATACGATAACTTTAAAAATAATAATGAAAAGGCAGAGAAATACTATACAAATGAAGGAACAAACTAGAAACACAAAAGTCCAAATAAATAAAGAGGAAATAGGCAAATTACCTGAAAAAGAATTTGGAATAATGATAGTAAAGATCATCAAAAACCTTGAAAACAAAATGGAGAAAATGCAAGAATCATTTAAAAAAGACTTAGAAGAATTAAAGAATAAACATACACGGACAAACAACACAATTACTGAAATTAAAAATATTCTGAAAAGAATCAATAGCAGAATATCTGAAGCAGAAGAACAAATCAGTGAGCTGGAAGATAAAATGGTCAACAGATGAATGGATAAGAAAGCTGTGGTACATATACACAATGGAATATTACTCAGCCACTAAAAAGAATAAATTTGAATCAGTTCTAATGAGGTGGATGAAACTGGAGCCTATTATACAGAGTGAAATAAGCCAGAAAGAAAAACACTAATACGGTATACTGACACATACATATGGAATTTAGAAAGATAGTAATGATGACCCTGTATGTGAGACAACAAAAGAGACACAGATGTATAGAACAGACTTTTGGCCTCTGAGGGAGAGGGAAAGGGTGGGATGATTTGGAAGAATGGCAATGAAACATGTATACTATCATGTAAGAAATGAAGCACCAGTCTATGTTCGATACAGGATACAGGATGCTTGGGGCTGGTGCACGGGGATGATCCAGAGAGATGATATGGGCTGGGAAGTGGGAGGGAGATTCGGGATTGGGAGCTCGTGTACACCTGTGGCGGATTCATGTCAATGTATGGCAAAACCAATGCAGTATTGTAAAGTAGAATAAAGTAAAAATAAAATTAAAAAATAAATAAATAAAATAAAATTCTTAACCACCCCCCAAAAAAGGTGAAAATAACTTCTGAAGTGCAGAATAAAGTAAAAGAATGAAAAGAACTGAGGATAATCTCAGAGACCTCTGAGACAATATCAAACACACCAACACCTGAATTATAGGGGTCTCAGAAGAGGAAGAGAAAAAGAAAGGTATGAGAAATTTTTTGAAGAGATTATAGTTGAAAATTTCCCCAACATGGAAAAGAAAATAATCAATCAAGCCCAAAAGGCACAAAGAGTCCCATACAGGATAAACACAAGGAGAAACATGCCAGGACACATACTAATCAAACTAATAAAGACTAAACACAAAGAAAGAATATTAAAAGCAGCAAGGGTGAAGCAACAAGTAATATACAAGGGAAACCCCATATGTTTAACTGCTGATTTTTCAGCACAAACTCTGCACACAAGAAGGGAATGGCAAGATATATTTAAAGTACTGAAAAGGAAAAATCTACAACCAAGATTACTGTACCCAACAAGGATCTCATTCACAGTTGATGGAGAAATAAAAGCTTTTCAGACAAGCAGAAGTTAAGAGAATTCTGTACCACCAAACCAGCTTTACAACAAATGTTAAAGGGACTTATATAGTCAAGATATGCAAGAGAAGGAAAAAGATCTACAAAATCAACCCAAACAATTAAGAAAATGGCAATAGGAACATATATATCAATAATTACTCTAAATGTAAATGGATTAAATGCTCCAACCAAAAGGCACAGACTGGCTAAATGGATACAAAAACAAGACCCATATATATGCCGTCTACAAGAAACCCACTTCAGACCTAAAGACACGTACAGACTGAAAGTGAGAGGATGGAGAAGTATAGTCCATGCAAATGGAAAGCAAAAGAAAGCTGGAGTAGCAATCTTCATATCAGAAAAAAATAGACTTTAAAGTAAAGAATATTATAAGAGATAAGGAAGGACACTACATAATGATCAAAAGATCAGTCCAAGGAAGACATAACAATTGTAGATATCTATGCACCAAACATAGGAGCACCTCAATAGACATAAAAGGAGAAATTGGCAGTAACACAATAATAGTAGGAGACTTTAATACCCCACTTATACCAACGGACAGATCATCAAAACAGAAAAATTAATAAGGAAACACAAGGTCTTAAATGATACATTAGATGAGATGGATCTCATTGATATCTTCAGGACATTCCATACAAATGCAGAAGAAGACACCTTCTCAAGTGCATATGGAACATATAGAACATTCTCCAGGATAGACCATATCTTGGGTCACAAATCAAACCTCAGTAAATTTAAGAAAACTGAAATTGTATTAAGCATCTTCTCCAAGCACAATGCTATGAGATTAGATCTCAACTACAAAAAAAAAAAAAGTAAGAAACACAAACATATGGAGATTAAACAAGAAGTTCTAAATAACCAACAGGTTACTGAAGAAATCAAAGGGAAATAAAAAATTTCTAGAAACAAATGACAATGAAAACACGATAACTATGGATGTAGCAAAAGCAGTTCTAAGAGGAAGTTTATAGCAATAAAATCCTACCTCAAGAAACAAGAAAAATATCAGACAGTCTAACTTTATACCTAAACAGGAAAAAGAACAAAAAACCCCAAAATTACTAGAAGGAAAGAAATAATAAAGATGCTCACAGAAAGAAATGAAAGAAACATAGTAAAGATTAATAAAACTAAAAACTGGTTCTTTGGGAAGATAAACAAAATTGACAAACTTTTAGTCAGACTCATCAAGAAAAAAAGAGAGAAGAATCAAATCAACAAAATTAGAAATGAAAAAGGAGAGATTACAACAGACAATGCAGAAATACAAAGGATTATAAGAGACTATTTTGAACAACTATATGGCAATAAAATGGATAACCTGGAAGAAATGGACAGATTCTTAGAAAAGTTCAATCTTCCAAGAATGAACCAGGAAGAAACAGAAATTATGAACAACCCAATTACAAGCCCTGAAATTGAAGCTGTGATCAAAAAAATCTCCCAAAAAACGAAAGTCCAGGGCCAGATCACTTCACAGGAGAATTCTATCAAACTTTTAGAGAAGACCTAATGCCTAACCCTTCTAAAACTCTTTAAAAAAATTGCAGAGAAAGGAACACTTCTAAACTCATTCTGCAAGGCCACCATCACCCTGATCCAAAACCAGACAAAGACAACACAAAAAGAAAACTGAAAGGCCAATATCACTGATGAACATAGATTAAAAAATTCTCAACAAAATTTTAGCAAACACATAAAATTCAGCAACACATCAAATAGCTCATACATCATGATCAAGTTGGGTTTACTCCAGGGATATAAGGATTCTTTGATATATACAAATCAATCAATGTGATATACCATACTAACAAATTGAAAGATAAAAGCCACATGATAATCTCAATAGAAGCAGAAAAAGCCTTGGACAAAATTCAGCACCCATTTATGACAAAAATTCTTCAAAAAATGGGTATAGAAGGAACTTACCTCAACATAGCAAAGGCCATATATGATAAGCCAATATGTGAACCATGAACTTCCAGATATTCAAGCTAGTTTTAGAAAAGGCAGAGGAACCAGAGATCAAATTGCCAACATCCGCTGGATCATGGAAAAAGCAAGAGAGTTCCAGAAAAACATCTAATTTTGCTTTGTTGACTATGCCAAAGCCTTTGACTGTGTGGATCACAATCAACTGTGGAAAATTCTGAAAGAGATGGGAATACCAGACCACCTGACCTGCCTCTTGAGAAACCTGTATGCAGGTCAGGAAGCAACAGTTAGAACTGGACATGGAACAACAGACTGGTTCCAAATAGGAAAAGGAGTACGTCAAGGCTGTATACTGTCACCCTGCTTATTTAATTTCGATGCAGAGTATATCATGAGAAATGCTGGGCTGGAGGAAGCACAAGCTGGAATCAAGATTGCCAGGAGAAATATCAATAGCCTCAGATATGCAGGTGACAGCACCCTTATGGCAGAATGTGAAGAAGAACTAAAGAGCCTCTTGATGAAAGAGAAAGAGGGGAGTGAAAAAGTTGGCTTAAAGCTCAACATTCAGAAAACTAAAATCATGGCATCCGGTCCCAGCACTTCATGGCAAATAGATGGGGAAACAGTGGAAACAGTGTCAGACTTTATTTTGTGGGCTCCAAAATCACTGCAGATGGTGATTGCAGCCATGAAATTAAAAGATGCTTACTCCTTGGAAGGAAAGTTATGACCAACCTACATAGCATATTCAAAAGCAGAGACATTACTTTGCCAACAAAGGTCCATCTAGTCAAGGCTATGGTTTTTCCAGTGGTTATGTATGGATGTGAAAGTTGGACTATAAAGAAAGCTGAGCACCGAAGAATTGATGCTTTTGAATCCTGGTGTTGGAGAAGACTCTTGAGCATCCCTTGGACTGCAAGGGGATCCAACCAGTCCATCCTAAAGCAGATTAGTCCTGGGTGTTCATTGGAAGGACTGATGTTGAAGCTGAAACTCCAATACAGCAAAGAACTGACTCATTTGAAAAGACCCTGATGCTGGGAAAGATTGAGAGCAGGAGGAGAAGGGGATGACAGAGGATGAGATGGTTGGATGGCATCACTGACTCAATGGACATGAATTTGGGTGGACTCTAGGAGTTGGGGATGGACAGGAAGGCCTCGTGTGCTGCCATTCATGGAGTCACAAAGAGTCAGACATGACTGAGTGACCGAACTGAACTGAACTGAAACATTATTCTCGATGGTGAAAAACTGAAATCATTCCCCCTAAGATCAGGAATAAGACAAGGGTGTCCACTTTCACCACTATTATTCAACATAGTTCTAGAAGTCCTAGCTATAGCAATCAGAGAAGAAAAAAGAAGTAAAAGGAATCCATACTGGAGAAGAAGTAAAGCTCTCATTGTTTGCAGATGACATGATACTGTACACAGAAAACCCTAAATATAGTAACAGAAAATTGCTAGAGCTAGTCAGTGAATTCAGCAAAGTTGCAGGATATGAAATCAATACACAGAAATCACTTGCATTTCTATATACTAACAATGGAAAATCAGAAACAGAAATTAAGGAATCAATCCCATTCACCATTGCAACAAAAAGAATTAAATATCTAGGAATAAACTCACCTAAGGAGACAAAAGAACTGTACACAGAAAATTATAAGACACTAATGAAAGAAATAAAAAATGAAATAAACAGGTGGAGAGATATTCCATGTTCCTGAGTAGGAAGAATCAATATTGTGAAAATGATTATATTACCAAATGGAATCTATAGATTTAGTGTGATCCCTATCAAAAGTAAGAAAAAGACCTAAACAGACATTTCTCCAAAGAAGACATACAGATGGCTAACATGTTCCTACTCAGGAACATGGAATATCTCTCCACCTGTTTATTTCATTTTTATTTCTTTCATTAGTGTCTTATAATTTTCTGTGTACAGTTCTTTTGTCTCCTTAGGTGAGTTTATTCCTAGATATTTAATTCTTTTTGTTGCAATGGTGAATGGGATTGATTCCTTAACAATCCTAACATTACTCATTGTTAGAGAAATGCAAATCAAAACTACAATGAGATATCACCTCACACTGGTCAGAATGGCCATCATCAAAAAAGTCTACAAACGATAAATGCTGGAGAGGGTATGGGGAAAAGGGAACATTCTTGCACTGTTGGTGGGAATGTAAATTGATACAGCCACTATGGAAGATGGTATGGAGATTCCTTAAAAAAACTAGGAATAAAACCACCATATGACCCAGCACTCCCACTCCTAGGCATTTCCCACCCTGAGGAAATCAAAATTGAAAAAGACACATGTATTCTATTGTTCACTGCAGCACTATTTACAATAGCTAGAACATGACAGCAACCTAGATATCCATTGATAGATGAATGGATAAAGAAGTTGTGGTACATATACACAGTGGAATATTACTCAGCCTTAAAAGGAACACCCTTGAGTCAGTTCTAACAAGGAAGATGAACCTAGAACCTATTATACAAAGTGAAGTAAGTCAGAAAGAGAAAGATAAATATCGTATTCTCATGCATATATATGGAATCTAGAAGAATGGTACTGAAGAATTTATTTACAGGGTAGCAATGGAGAAACAGACACAAAGAATAGACTTATGGACATGGGGAGAGGGGAGGAGAGGGTGAGAGGTATGGAAAGAGTAACATGGAAACTTACATTACCATCTGTAAAATCGATGGCTGACGGGAATTTGCTGTATGGCTCAGAAAACTCAAAGAGAGGCTCTGTGTAAACCTGGAGGGGTGAGATAGGGAGGGAGATGGGAGGGGGCTCAGGAGGGAGGGGATATATGTATACCTATGGCTGATTCATGTTGAGGTTTGACAGAAGAACAAGAAAATTCTGTAAAGCAATTATTCATCAACAAAAAAATAAACTTTAAAAAATAATATATTCCAGTATCAAATGGCAAATTTCACTGATGCAAAACCACAATTACTTTTGCACCAACCTAAATAAATACACACAAGAGGGTGTTGGGGAGACAAGAGCTCCGCAAATATTGTTCTGCAGGGGGTGCTTTCCACTCAGGGACCTGCAACCGCCTTGGGGGTGGAGGTGGGGTAGGCACCGTTTTCACAACCTGAGGCAACCCTAGATGCTATGTCATCTGGTGTGCATCCACTTATTAATAAGTTTGCTTTGCTGTAAACAGGCCCAGAGGCTCAAGCAATTAACACTCCTTTAAAATCACAAGATAATATCTACCCAGATATCTGTATCCTACACAGACAGAGAACCCTTTCAGAAATACCACCCCCAACTCCCCCCTTTCAACAAGCCTCCCAAGCAGAGGTCAGGGTTCAGGTCAATTCTTTTTAGTCTTAGAAAATGTTCCATTATTGGATTCAAAGTTACATAAGCGAGTGTGGTTGGTTATGTTATATGTAATTGGCTATAATTTCTATCTGCTTTCTGTTTAAGGTTTGCTTCTTTAAAAAATGTTTTTTTCTGTTTTACTTTGCTTTTTGAATATGCAAAATATTTTCATGATTCAGAAATCAAAACTATATAAAAACGTTAGGTGGGCACCGGTCAAAACTGCCTGCCCTGGCCAGGCCTGATAGTAACCACCTGCATGAGTTATCTTAGGAGGTCGGTTGCGGAACTAACAAACTACCACTGACTGGAAGAATTCAGGGAAGGTCCAAAGGAGGGAGGAAAAAATAAGAGGAGATGCCAGTCCTTATATCCTATCCACCTCCCAGAATTTGCGCTGAAATCCATCTTAGTTGAGTAATACACGCATCACCAGGAAGGACCCTGAATAAGAACGATTGGTCAGAGACAACCCAGAAACTAACCCCATTACCGTAAAACCTGAGACTGCATGCCACAAGGCAGAGCAGTTCTCCTCGGTTCCTTTACCCTCCTCCTCTCCATCCAGATGTCTTGTTTTGGTAAAGTCTTTTGCTTTGTTAGCACGTATGTCTCCTCAGACAATTCATTTCCAAGTGTCGGATAGGAGTCCACTCAAGGCCACTTTCTGCAACAAATGGCAACTCAAGTGGGACCTCTTCTTTGTTATGACTGACATCCTGACCATTCAGGGTGCTTGGGGACCAGTTCGCCTGTAGACAGACTAGGCCCAGCAGCCACAACTGGGATCCTTTTGTCTCTGTTCTCCTCCTTACACAGACAGCAGGTCAGAGTGACATGACTGGGTAAGGAACAAGAGACTTTGTTGATCTCTTTCCCCTTCTTCCCTCTCCCTTTCCTCTTTTCAACCCCTCCTACCCTACCCTTTTTTCTTCTGTTCTGGTTCTGGACACAGGAGTCTGGTTGAAGGGCCTCAGCCTGATCTGAGGGTTGGAGCCTGATCTCTTTCAGAGGGCAGAAAACTTGAACTCCCATCTAGTGTTGGGCACCCTAGTTTCTAGTTTCTGGTTGGGCCAAGTTCCTGTCCTCCCTTTCTGGAAGCCCAGGGAAAAGTTCCGTAATGCCTGAGCATCTGCAGGCGGCAGGAGACGTCTCTAAAGCCACTCTTTGGCCCCTTGTCCTTCCCCTCTTAGTTAACCTGGCCTCCTTTCCTTCCTTTGTAATCTTTGAAGACCCCAAATATTTCAATTTACTCTGTCAGTGTTTGGATCTAAAGTCCTGTGACTCTGTGCAAGTAGATTTTCTTAGAGACTGCAATCTTGTCTTTAAGGGAGTGTCTGATTAGGACAGCTTTGCCTATTTGTTTTATACTTTGTGTTCTGTGCTATGACTTGTGATGGCCATTCTGTCTTGTGATGTGGCGAATTCTGGTTCTGTTTGCATGTGCCACCAGGAAGGACCCCAAGTCAAAACATCTGGCCAGAGACAACCCAGAAACTAACCCCATCACCATAAAACCCAGGACTGTGAGTCACGTGGCAGAGCAGTGCTCCTGCGTTCACTTACCCTGCCACTCTCTCCCAGGCGCTCCTTCACAATAAAGTCTCTTGCTTTGTCCAACATGCATGTCTTCTCAGACAATTCATTTCCAAGTATTAGACAAGAGCCCACTCTCAGGCCCTGGAAGGGGTCCCCCTTCCTGTAACAAAAAGGTGAACTCAAAGAAGTATATGCTCCTTTGATTCTGCACCCCTGATTCCAACATGTGGGGTTCCCCCCGCCACATCACCATGCAATTGACAAAATAAATGCTCACATATTGAGGTATGAGGAAGTCATGCTGGCTTATACATGAGTTAACTTGAATTTTATGCTAACTGGAACAACCTGTTTGTGGCCTATCAAACACACATTGTACATCTGCTTTAACTATTAAAGAAAGGGGCACATTGACCAGAAATAAAGAATTGTTCATGTTAAAAATAAAGATTAAATGCCTCCCGTTCTGGGACATCAATTCTGGTACTCCTTCAATGATAAGATTCCCTTTCCAAGATGCTAAGGCCATACTGACTTGTGTACGTGCTGGTCTGGCTTTTATAAAACCTTGAAGAAATGTACCCCTGACTTATTTAGTGCTCTTCTTTCTGAGATGTAAATCTGCACTGAAGAAGGTATCAGTTCATGGACTTTCTTCTGATTGGTGATGAGGTAACAAGGTGATGTTTCCAGAATCTTAATCATCAATCTTCTGGTTCCAACCTGTCTGTGGTCAGCAGATGGTCGCCATCCTTCCACCTGGGTGTGTGTGTGGGGCAGGGGTGTTGGTGGTGGTCTTAGTTTCTGCAGAACGGCTCAAAGATATGTGTCAGTTTGTTATGTATATCCCTTGAAGAGGAGCTAGGACTATGCTTTGGGGCTGAACAATTGTTTTAGCTATGTTTACTTTTCTTGTTTGACAGTTTTTCCTTTGTTTCTGCATTCCTTCACTTCCCCAATTAGTAACTGTTTGAGTCTGCTCTTTGGAATTCAGGGAAACCTAAGGAGACTAAAGCCTTTTCTACAAATAAGAAACAGGAACAAGAGTGATTTTTGTACCCTGGAGGGCCCTGTAGGGTCCTGCTGGGTTTGATCCTACCTTTTCTTTGATCCTACTCAATCCTGAAGGAAATGATACCATGCAGGTCCCACTGGGGCTTCTGGGCACAAGGCCTTTCCGTATCCCCCATTTCTTTGATTATAGGAAACAGTCTTCATTCAGCCTTCATGACCTTCCCTGAGTTCCAATGAGCAAATTCAAACAGTTTTTAATTAGGGAAGGGAGGGAATGGGAGACCAGGGACAAGCAGTCAGGAGAAGCCTTTGGGGGAAGGTCCTGTTTCCCCCAACAAATGGATACACAATATCTTTGAGCTATTTTGCAGATCCTGAAAACCCTCCAGGTGGGAGAAGTTAATGATTAATGATGTAATGCTGCCCACAAGTATGTGGACCCCTGACAGTTGGATCTGAAAGTTGATGATGCTGACTCCTACTTATCTCACCACCAGCCCATCAGAAGAATGTTCACGAGCTGATCACACCCTACTTTTACTATAAAACTTGTCACTATCTTCCCCAAGTTAGGACATTTGGTCTTGAGGGCATTAGCCTGCTATTGCCCCCCTTTGCCAGGCAAAGCAGTAAAGCTATCCTTTTCTACTTCACCCAAAACTCTGTCTCTGAGATTTGATTCAGCACCAGTGCACAGAGAAGTTGAGCTTTCACCATCAGAATCAGGGGTGGGACAAGAGTGGGAATCAAGTTTTGGAGAGAAAACCTAATCATAAACTCAGCAGGAGAATTTGGTTTTGGAGGTGCTTGGTTTCACTTCTGGCTATATCAGAGATTCCCAAGATTCTCTCCTTGGGTTTGATTATGGCTCAAAGAACTCGGAGAAAATATTTACTAGGTTTTAAAAGGATTTAACTCAGGAACAGCCAGATAGAAGAGATGCACAGAGCAAAGTATGGGGGAAGGAGCTTGGGGCTTTCACACCCTCCCTGAGCAGGACACTCTCCCCAATCTCCAGGTGTTCACCAGCCCAGGAGCTCTCAAACCCTACCCTTTAGGGTTTTTATGGAGGCTTCACTATTAAGGCATGATGGATGAAATCACTGACAGTGCAACTGACTGAACCTCCAATCCCTCTCCTCCTTCCAGAGGTCAGGGGGTGAGACTGAAAGTTCCAAGCCTCTAATCACCTGGTTGATTCTCCAAGCAAACAGTCCTCATCCTTTTGTTGTTTTTCAGTCATTCACTCATGTAAGACTCTTTGCGACCCTATGGACTGCAGCACTCCAGGCTTCCCTGTCCTTCACCATCTCCCAGAGCTTGCTCAAACTCATGTCCATTGAGTCAGTGATGCCATCCAACCATCTTGTCCTCTGTCGTCCCCTTCTCCTCCTGCCTTCAATCTTTCCCAGCATCAGGGTCTTTTCCAATGAGCCAGCTCTTTGCGTCAGATGGCCAAAGTATTGGAGTTTCAGCTTCAGCATCAGTCCTTCCAGTGAATATTTAGGGTTGATTTCATTAAGGAATCACTGGTTTGATCTCCTTACAGTCCAGGGGACTCTCAAGAGTCTTCTCCAAGACCACAGTCCTCATCTTAAGTGGGTCCAAAAGTCACCTCATTAACATAATAAAGACACCTTAAGTTGCTCTTATCACTGAGGAAATTTCAAGGGTTTTCCAAGGAGCTCTGTGCTGGAAACAAGAAGACTAAATATATATTTATCATTTTAAAATCACAACATCACAGCTCCCTTTCTTATTTAGGAAGTATATTTATAGCAGCTGTCTCCAGGAGCCCCTCACAGCAGGTATTCCACACCCTACCCTGTCCCTCTTGGACAGAGCCTGACCGTCCAGATTGCCATCAGGGCATCAGGTGGCCTCAGCAGGCCGGGTCCCTGGAGGTCATCCAACATGCCTCTCTTACGGATCCAACTGGTCTGACTCAAAGATTTTCATGCTGCACCACAGAAAACATACTATCCTGCCTCTCCTGCCACTCAGCTGCATCTTAAATTCCCCACTTCTCCCAGCAGCAGGAGCAGCCGCAGCGTTCAGGCTTCCAGACCAGCCACACAGGAGCCAGTTTAGCTCTTCCCTCTCCCTCATCTTGGCATCCAGCCTATGGGCACAGAATCCAGCCCTGAAGGGCTGAAGAAACCATGAAGAGCATGCAGTTCAGCTGCCCACGCAACACTTGGATTCCCTTGGAATGGCTGGGGCCAAATTGTTGCCCAGACTCAGCCTGACCCACCTCCACACTGGGGAGTTGGTCACTTCCTGACATTGCCTGTTATATCTTGAAACAGTTATGATGTTGAAAAGTGGTCTTAGGTTGAGCTGAAAATTGCCTCCCCATTGCTTCCCACACATACGGTTTCACCGTTCCTAATTTTTTTGGTTGTCACAGGACAGACCTCCGTCCTCTGTCTGTATCTTAGTCTTTTGAACATTAAAGCTATGATCACGACTCCAGCAGGTAAATATCCCCCATCACTCCAGCTAGTCTTCCTGTTACATATTTCAAGTCACTAACTGGTATGGCCTCTCCTTCAGACATGCTCCAATTTATCCAAATCAGGTGTTGCAGACAGTGCTTACGGGCGCCAAAGCCAGTGACATCAGTGGATAAGATGGGTGGAGCACAATAGGGAGTGGAGGAGACTGCAGCAAAGAGAGTAGTTGCCCTGGTTACTGGAAACAACCATTTCTGTTTCAGCCAGTTGTCCCCACTCAGAAGTGGGGCCCCAGTTTGCCAGATCTCTCACTTTCCAATAGAAACAGGAAATCTGGATTTGCATTTGAAATGTCCTGATTTTTAAAATTGGTAATTAATTAAAATGAAAGACTGTCTGTGTCAATACTGTGCAGGCAAAACAAAAACCCATGGGCACCAGTATGCAATTTCTGTCTGTAGTTGCTAAGTCATGTCTAACACTTTTGCGACCCCATGGACTGTAGCCTGTGAGGCTCTTCTGTCCATGGGATTTCCCAGGCAAGAATCCTGGAGTGGGTTGCCATTTCCTTCTCTAGGGAATCTTCCTGACCTGGGGATTGAAACTGTGTCTCCTGCATTGGCAGGCAGGATCTTTACCACTGCACCACCAGGGACGGCCAATGTTTGGTCTACAGGTGTCGAAAAATGTGCCACCTAAAACTGAATGTGACACTCAGAGGTGGCTGCTGACCTATCCCCTCCATCCTTCCTTGGGAAAGCGTTTTCCCTCTCTCTCAATGTCTACTATTTCAACATCTCTCATCAGGACTGGGTCTGTAGTATCCTGACCAGCAGCCATCTCTACCTCTCCTGCATCCTCCTCATCACTGTGGAGGGCATGTCCATCACCCTGGTCCCTGTCCTAGGGCCTACTGTGGCCAGACCTCAATCAGCCAGGTCTGCTTCCTTCTGGAGAGCAGACAGACCAGGAGCATGATAACATGCTCCCTCAGCCTCCCCCTCTTCTGAGAGAAGTCCGCCCTCTTCTGCCCAATCCTCCTCACCTTTACTCAAGCCAGGCCTCCCTCCAAGAATGCCTTCCTCCTCCCCCACCCACAGGCTTACCTCTTCCTAAGGCCTTTCCTGGCAGTGTGAGCCTTTCTCTGCCTCTTATACTTTGCCATATCTGTAATATGGGGAGAATAACAGACCCAATTCAAAGAGCGTTTGAGGAATAAATGAGTGACATGTGTCACCTGCTTGGAGCAGTACCGGGCACACAGGAAGCGTTCAATGAACACAAACTGTGATTATTAATACTCATAGCACTAAATCCATAGGGGCTTTCCTGGTGGCTCAGATGGTAAAGAATTTGCATGCAATGCAGGAGACTTGGGTTCACTCCCTGGGTCAGGAAGATCCCCTAGAGAAAGAAATGGCTACCCACTCCAGTATTCTTGCTTGGAGAATTAATGGACAGAAGAGCCTGGCAGGCTACAGTCCATAGTGTTGCAAAGAGTCAGACACAACTGAGTGACTAAGCACAGCACAGCACAGCTAGCCTTTTCACATTTGCTACTCATATCTTTCTACCTAAATGATGAAAGAAGCCTGGACGTGCACACTGGCAGACCTGGGACTGAATTCCATCTCTCCCACGTTTTACCCTGGTGAAGTCACACAATCTCTCTTGGCCTCTGTCTCTGCATCTGTGAAATGGAGCTAATGGCTCCTACTTCTCAGGATTGTGATAAGGATCAAATGAGACAATGTCTGTTAATGCTCTAAGTAAACTGGGAAGAAATGCTGTAAGAATGACTGGTTTCTGGAGGAGCAAATTCCAGACCAGCCACAATACTGCTGGAGTAAAGGGCAGGTGGTCCCATCTTTGGGTAGAGCTAGAAGATTCTTTTGTTGAAAGTTCAACAAATGGTTCTTGAGCAGCCACTCTGGGACAAACACCATGCAGAGTTACTGCAAATGTGAGGGCCCGACCATCAGAGTAAAGGGTTAAGTCACCTTAGAGGTGGTCTCACCAGCCCTCCACTCAGTGACTCCTCTCTATGCAGACCCTCACGTGGGACCCTGTACTCCCACACCTCCTGACTTCTCTTCCAGGCCCCGCCCACTCCTGTCCTCTCAGTGCTGCCGGAATAACCTTTGTGCAACACATCCATTCATTCACTCATTCATGCATTATATTATTTATTCAGTAATTACCAGCCTTCTGAAAAGTGGAACAAACCAGAATCCCTGCCCCTCATGGGTTTCATATTCTAATAACTCTAGTAACTCATTACCCAATTTCTTTGCTTTAAAAGCTCATTGGTCTTCAATTACTTATGCTAGAGTCAAATCTTGAGCTTGGTTTTGAGCTCACATCTGGCTCCACTCCCTTCCAGCATCTCCCCACTTTCATAGGAAGGTGTTCCGAAGGGCTCCAGATGGGCCACCCCCTTAGACTTAGTTTCCTGAGTTTTCTTGTTGTTCCTTCAGGCTGGGAAAGTCCTCTTTCACGTTAGAGGCAGATGAATGTTTCATCTATAAGAGAATCTGTTCTCAGACCTGCCCATGAGCTCTACCACACTCACCTGGGAGCTCTCGAAGGTAATCTTTCTTTTGTTTCCCTGACATCTGCAGAGTGGATGCTCAACTATGGGGATGTTTGTGTGTGTGTGTGTGTGTGTGTGTGTGTGTGTGTCTGCGTGTGTATGTGTGTGTGTGTTGAGAAAGAAGCTTGTAATGAACATAAATGGTTTTGTAGATGGCCAGAGGAGAAAAGCAGAGAGCACCCTTCAAAGCGGAGATGACAGAAAGTCTCAGGGAGGCTCTCCTTGTGTCCTCGGCCTGGATGAATGAGCAGGATATGACCACAGGAAGGAGGACCACCTGTTAGGCAGAGAGATGCAGGCACAGTGTGGCCAGAATCATGGGACATGCTAAGGAGCCATCCAGTGTTCCATGGGGAGAAGAAGGTAAGAAAAGGAATGGACAGAGAAAGAAGGTGGGATAGAGAACATGTCCCCTGAGTTGGAAAAGTCTTGAATATCAAGCTGGGGTATCTGACCTTAGCAGGCCAGGGGTCAAAAGCTCCAGGTGGAAAAGGGCAGGTTAAGGGAGACAAATGTGGCCCAGGAGACTCAGGGGAAGTGCAGACTAGGGCCTTTCTAAAAGGAAAGGCACTCTTAGCTCCCTGTGATGGAGCCAAAGTTTGAAATCTGGGCTCAGGTTGCTGTAGCCACTTTTTTTTAAAAAAACAGAAGCCAGAAATCCAGTCTTTATAGTGAAATGTTCTGATGGAAAACACCACCGCCACCAACAAACCTGTTTATGGGTCTTGAGTTTGCAGTCTCTGGGTCAGAATTCTAGGTGGCAATATCGGAGATGTATGTTGGCCTTGTAAGCTGGAGACTGGTGTGGAACAAGGCCCAGGGAGGGGCAGGAGTAGAAACAGCTGCAGAGGATTGGAGGGGGCTACAGCAGTTCAGGTGGGCTTGAGTCAGGAGTGAGGATGGAAAGGAGAGGCGAGCTGGGGCAGGGGTAAGGTTGCCAGACAAAACAATAAAACCCCCAGTTAAATTTCAACGTTTCAGAGTAACAAATTACTTTTTCATATTAAAAAGTGGTATAACAGATCGCTCATTGTTTACTTGAATTTCCAATTTGCCTAGGAGTGCTGTGTTTTTATTCGCTAGACCTGGTCATCTTGCAGATTATGGGCTATGGAACTGAGAGCACTAGATGAAGAACTAACCACCGTGGGGAGTGTCCCAGGTGGCTCAGGGCAGGGCAGCAGCACCTAGGGGCCTGGTGAGGACAGCTCGGCCTTATGAACGCAGACCCGCGCCACCAGCCTGGATCAAAGAGCTGCGAGAATCCCGAAGGCGCCGCTCCTGCTTCCTTGCATCAGTCCAGTCTCTGCAGGCTGACCCTCAGGCTGGGCTCAGGAACAGTCAGGAGATTCCGAAGCCTCCGGAGTTGAGGAGGAACAGGCAGACCCCGTCCTCCCAGGGGCCTCTCCCTGCAGCACAACAAAGCACTCCCCGCCCCACGTCTTTCCATCAGGTCAGCTGAGTGGGGTTCCCTATCTCTGAGCCTCTCCGCGATCACCGAATCTCCTCAACCCGCTGCTCTGGCGGGCAGAGCAGCACATGCGCACCTGGATGCAGCCAGATCGGGGCGGGACCTGCTCTTCGCTGAACCCAGTGGACAGGTCGGGTCCGTGCCAGCTTTCCGTCTCTCTCTCTGCGGGTCTTGCCGGCTCCTCATCCTCCTGGACCTGCTTTCACATCTGGTAGTCCCACCAGCCTTGACTTTGAACCCAGTTCTCTCTCCAGAGGATCTGAACCTCAGAGCTTCAGTAATATGCAGAGGGTGACAGGAGGGCATTTTTGACCTTCCCTGTTTAAACCCCAAGGTATTCTGATCTGTTGTACCCTGCATCCTCTCCCCTGCCACCCCACCCCCACCCCCATCCTCCATCTCTCCCTCCCCGTCTCTTTCTGCCCCCACCCTGTCCTTTCTCCTGTTTTCTTTCCCTCTCTCCCCGTGTCCCTATATTCCTCAACTATTCTGTTCTCTTGCTCTCCATTTGTCTTGATCACATAACTGCTCAAAAAATTTCTCCTGGATTCCCTAAGAAACAGAGACAAACTATCACTCGTCCACTGAATGCTGTGCTGTGCTTAGTCCATCAGTCGTGTCCGACTCTTTGGGACCCCAGGGACTGTAGCCCGCCAAGCTCCTCTGTCCATGGGGATTCTCCAGGCAAGAATACGGAGTGGATTGCCATGCCCTCTCCTGGGGATCTTCCCAACCCAGGGATTGAAGCCAGGTCTCCTGCACTGCAGGCAGATTCTTTACCGACTGAACTACCAGGAAAGCCCCTTCCACTGAATACCACCAAATAAAACTGACAGCAGCTGAACCTGCACCGGCAAAATGTTTGGCTTTAAAGGTTGAAAAATTCAAATCTTCTGGACATAACTTAGATCTGCAAAACCTGATCCAGAAGACTGGACTTCACAGAGATAACAGTTGCAAGAGGAAATGCAAACTGACTCATGGAGAAACTGATTTTATTTTTAAGTTAGATTGAAAAGCAGTGATAAAGAAAATAATTTTTGCAAAATAAACTTTAAATGCAAAAAATAAGAAACTGTGCTGTATTTAAACTTTTTCAGCAAAATTGTTTGCTTTAATGCAATATGTTCAAAAAATGCTTTATCAACCCAAGAAAAAATCATCAGTGTTGGTAAAAATTATAGTTAAAATATTTCCATTCAAAGAAAACCACAGGGTCAAAGGTTAAAGTCTTTCTGTTGAAAACTCGAAATTTTATATATCACTGCCTGAACTCCAGACCCAAATATGCAGTTGCCCATGGAACATTCTCTCTCTTGGACAGTCCAAAGCCTCATCAAATATATATACCCAAAACCAAACTGCTGATCTTCTGTTCCCAAATTGTTCTTCCTCTCAGACAACTACCTCTGAGACTGGGAATCTATTACCCATTCAGTTACTCATGCCAAACACAATAAAAAACAAAGTCCATCATGTCAGCATCCAGAGTAGCTCTCAAAATCTGTCCTCTTTCCAGCTCTACTTCTAATATCCTATCGAAGCATCTTCCACATAGCTTTCCACTGGCCTTCCCAAAATCATTCTTGTACTCTCTGATGTATCCTCCACACTGGCAGTTTAATAAGTCTAAAAGGCAACCAGGGAATTTCCTGGCAGTCCAGTAGTTAGGACTCAGCACTTTTGCTGCTGGGGTGGGGGTTCAATCCCTGGTTGAAGACTGCTGCTGCTGCTGCTAAGTTGCTTCAGTCATGTCCGACTCTATGTGACCCCATAGATGGCAGCCCACCAGGCTCCCCCCGTCCCTGGGATTCTCCTGCCAGAACACTGGAATAGGTTGCCATTTCCTTCAAGTCTTGCAGCAAGGCCAAAAAAAGAAAGTAAACCAGGACATTTCTTACAGTAAAGGCAGTCTAGATATTTTGGACACGACCTGCTGCTGAAGACAGCTAAAAGAGCTGGTCAAATGTTCATAAAATTTACACACATGCTTTTTTTGGCAGGGGTCGGGGAGTGCAGTATGGCTTGCAGGATTTTAGTTCCCTGACCAGGGACAGATCCCCAGCCCCAGGCAATGAAAGCCCGGAATCCTAACGCTAGACAGCCATGGAATTCACACACACACACACACACACACACACACACACACTCTCTCTCTCTCTTAAAAGCATCGGGGAGCTAACAAAATAGTGAGGAACTGCTGTGCCACGTTCCTGCAGAAGACAGGATTCAAAGAGGTGATCCTGATACTTGATGCTATGGTTCTCCTCAGAAGCTTTTGCCAAATGCAAAGAAGTGGCTGAGAAGCCAAGCTCACTTCTAGTGGCCTTGCATGGCTGGAGACAAAAATCAGAGTCAGAGGGCTTCCCTGGTGGCTCAGTGGTAGAGAATCGAACTGTCAAGGGAGACAAGTGTTCGATCCCTGGTCTAGGAAGATCCCACATGCTTTGGAGTAATTAAGCCTATTGAGCCTGTGCTCTAGGTCAGCAAGCCACAATTACTGAGGCCTGCGTGCCCTAGAGACCATGCTGCTGCTGCTGCTGCTGCGTCGCTTCAGTTGTGTCTGACTCTGTGCAACCCCATAGACGGCAGCCCACCAGGCTCCCCCGTCCCTGGGATTTTCAGGCAAGAATATTGGGGTGGGTTGCCATTTCCTTCTCCAATGCATGAAAGTGAAAAGTGAAAGTGAAGTGGCTCAGTCGTGCCCGACTCTTAGCGACCCCATGGACTGCAGCCTACCAGGCTCCGCCGTCCATGGGATTTTCCAGGCAAGAGTACTGGAGTGGGGTGCCATTGCCTTCTCCGGCCCTAGAGCCCATACTCTGCAACAAAGAAGCCACTGCTTTGAGAAGCCCATTCACCACAATTAGAGAGTAGCTCTGCTGCTCACAAAAACTAGAGAAAGACTGCACAGCAATGAGGACCCAGCATATAAAATAAATAAATAAATAAATCAGTCAGGGGCCTACCAAGGGTGGTGGACTGACAAAGCAGATCAACATTGGGCTCGGCCCCAAAGAACTGCACCCCAGAAGTAAAAATGAACTGAAAGCAAAACTGCCCTTCCCTGAATGGTAGTCAAGCTCTGAGTCATTCAGGTGCCCCAGAAAACATCATGCCCTAAGTATGAACTAACATGATTTCAGTTTGCTAATCCCTCCAGGCACCTGGCAAGAGCAACAGAAAATTCTCCTTGGTGAATGACAAAATCACCTCATATCAAATTATTCTCTACAAATAATTTCACAAACACAATATTCAACATACAAAAATAACCAGACACAGGAGGAAGTAAGATTCCTTGAGCAAAACCCTTTGGAAATAATAATCAATAGAAACAGAGCCAGAGGAACTCCAGACTATAAAACAAATTACATTTACTATGTTTAAGAAATTAAATACTAAAATTGGAAATTTCAGCAAGGAACTAGGAACTCCATAAAATTATATAGCATATGCAAAAACAGAATAAATAAAAACTCAAAGTTCAAATTATAAACTGAATGGATGGTTTAACAGCAGATTTGACATGACTGAAGAATGCATTGCTGAACGGGAAGGTTGGTCAGAAGAAATGAACCAGAAAAGAAGTATGGAAAGACAAAAGGATGGAAAATACAGAAGCTAAGAAAGTTATAATAAGATCTGACATATTTCTAATTGCAGTTCCAGAAGGAAAGAAGAAAGAGAGACCAGAACAGAGACAATATTCAAAGATGGGTGGAGAATATTCCAGAACGGATAGAGGATATTAATCTACAGATGAGAACTCAAATGGATCCCACCAGAATAAATAAAAAGAAATCCATGCTTTGATCCATCATAGTGAAACTGTAGAATCTCAAAGAGAAAAATGGTAAACACATCCAGAGGAAAATAGGTAATAATGCTGGTTATTTACTTCTTGTTTCTCAGGTCTTAACCCGCCTTTTTCATAACAAGCTCTGCAATGTTAGGGGAGAGGGTTTGAAAGCCATATTTCCCAGGCCCTCTTGGCAGCTGACTTTCTATTCAGTTCTGCCAATGGGAGGCACTAAAGAAGATTAACATGTGGGAGAAGGGGATTCCTTCCTGCTCACTTCACTTTAGGAGCCTCCAGCTCCTTTCAATGCTCCCAGCACAAGTCATACAAAACCCCCTCCCAGATAATACCGCTAGCCAGCAGGGCCTTCCTATGGTCGATCCAGCCCAGCTGCAGGTCCTTCTTCAAGCCCCTAGGTCCTGCTACCCTGCCTCTTCCCTTTTATCCTTCTAGGCCAAGGGATGGCAGCTGCTTCCTGTAATTACTAATATCTGGGTAAACTCAGCATCCTCTTTTGCTCTTGCTGCCTTCAAAAATAAGTGTAAACAAGTCATACAAAACCCCCTCCCAGGTAATACTGCTAGCCAGCAGGGCCCTTCCTATGGTCGATCCAGCCCAGCTGCAGGTCTTTCTTCAAGCCCCTAGGTCCTGCTACCCTGCCTCTTCCCTTTTATTCTTCTAGGCCAAGGGATGGCAGCTGCTTCCTGTAATTACTAATATCTGGGTAAACTCAGCATCCTCTTTTGCTCTTGCTGCCTTCAAAAATAAGTGTAAACAACTCATCTTGTATATTACATCTTTTTGTTTGAAAAACTAACATAATTTATATTTTCTTGGGTATACCTAAAGCGTACCCTAGTGAAGAGTAACTAAAGAGCCTCTTGATGAAGGTGGAAGAGGAGAGTGAAAAAACTTGCTTAAAACTCAACATTAAAAAAACTAAGATCATAGTATCTGGTCCCACCACTTCCTGGCAAATAGATGCAGAAAAACATGGAAACAGTAGCAGATTTTATTTTCTTGGACTCCAAAATCACCATAGATGGTGACTTCAGTCATGAAATTAAGACACTTGCTTCTTGGAAGAAAAGCTATGACAAACCTAGACAGCATACTAAAAGCAGAGACATCACTTTGTTGACCAAGTTCTGTATAGTCAAAGCTATGGTTTTCCAGTAGTCATGTACAGATGTGAGAGTTTTCATATTTGCTGTTGAGGAGCCAGATATAGTTGAATTCTGTGAATCAGTCAGGTTTTGCTAGAGTATGCTGTGGTAACAAACAGCCCCTGAATATCTTTGGTTTCTGACAACAAAGGTTTATTTCTAGCTTTCTTTCCATGTGCTGCATGAGTTGGCTGCAGCTCCTGCCTGAGACATGCTAATCTCCTAGAGGAGGGAAAAAAACTGGCAAAATCATGTGATGTTTTGTAAAACTTTTACTGAGAAGTAGTGGCCTTTTAATTTCATGGCTGCAGTCACTGTCTGCAGCAAAAGCTTTACAAACCATAAAGAAGGCTGACTGCTGAAGAACTTATGATTTCAAGTGTGGTGTTGGAGAAGACTTGAGAGTCCCTTGGACTGTAAATTGAGGGCAGGAGGAGAAGAGGGTGACAGAGGATGAGATGTTTGGATGGCACTACTGACTCAATGGACATGAATCTGAGCAAACTCTAGGAGACAGTGAAGGACAGGGAAGCCTGGTGTGTTGCAGTCCACGGGGTCACAAAGAGTCAGACATGAGTTGCTGACTGAAAAACAACACACCTACGTGCTGCAGAACTCTTCAAAGGAGCCACAGTGTGATAGCACTGTTGTTCCCAATTAGTCATCCCTCCAGGATCCACAGGGCATTGATTGGTTCTAGGATGCTCAATTTCCTTATGTAAAATGGTGTCGTATTTGCATATAACCTACAAACATCCTCCCATATTCTTTAAATCATCTCTAGATTATTTATAGTACTTAATACCGTGTAAATGGAAATAAATAGTTCAGTTCAGTTCACTCAGTCGTATCCGACTCTTTGCGACCCCATGAATCACAGCATGCCAGGCCTCCCTGTCCATCACCAACTCCCAGAGTTCACTCAAACTCATGTCCATTGAGTCGGTGATGCCATCCAGCCATTTCATTCTCTGTCGTCCCCTTCTCCTCCTGCCCCCAATCCCTACCAGCATCAGGGTCTTTTCCAATGAGTCAACTCTTTGCATGAGGTGGCCAAAGTATTGGAGTTTAGGCTTTAGCATCAGTCCTTCCAATGAATACCCAGGCTGAGTACAAAGCAGATTCAAGTTTGGCTTGTGGTACTTCCTGGAATTTTTTTCAAATATTTTTATTGAAATATCATGATTGGTTGAATCCATAGATGCAAAATCCTTGGAAATGGAAGGCCAATTGTATTTGCCACCAGTCTTCATGGGAGGCTAATATTTTTCCAACCTATTGTCAGGCTTTGGCCAATAACATGTGTGGATAAGTGATATCTACCACAACTTCTCAGCAAAAACTTTACAAACCATCACACGATTTTGCCATGGTTCTTTTCCCTCTGCTAGGAGACTAGCATGTCTCAGGCAGGAACTGCAGCCAACTCACGCAGCACATGGAAAGAAAGCCAGAAACAATCCTTTGCTGTTACAAACCAAGGAGACTCAGGGGCTGTTTGTTACCACAGCATAATCTAGCAAAACCCGACGGATTCACAAAATTCAACTATATCTGGTTCCTCAACAGCAAAAATGGAACTGGATGGTTGAACAATAGCATCAATGTACTAAAAGGAAATTAGTGCCAACTTGGAATTCTATACACAGAGACATTATCCTTTAAGGAGAAATGTTAAATAAACACACTGTCACAAAAATTGAGAAAATATGCCACCAGGAGACCATAATACATTAAAGAAATTCTAAAGGCTGCTTTGCAGAGAGAAGGAAAATTATCTGATCATGGATGCAGGAAGGAATGGACAAAAACCATGTTATATACGTGGGTTAATTGAGCTAAAGATTGGCCGCAGCAAGAACAATAATAAAGTCTTTAAAGTTATACAGACAACGGTATCTTGGAAATCAAAGGGTAGTGACTGGAACTTAAGTTTTGTAAGATCTTAGCGGGGTGGCGGCCGGGAGGGAATACCCCACGTCTGAGGTCAGGGGCAGCAGTCAAGAGGAGCTACCCCATGTCCGAGTTCAGGGGCGGCAGCTGAGAGTGCCAGGCTGCGACAGCGCAGGAGCAGCCGAGAGGAGCTACCCCACATCTGAGGTCAGAGGCTGCCGGGAGGAGCTACCCTCCGCCCAAGGCCAGGGGCGTCGTCCAAGAAGAGCAACCACATGTCCAAGGAGCGGTGGCTGCGTGGGGCTCAGGAGGACCTAGAGGTGCTACTCTACATTCAAGGTCAGGAGGGGCCGTGGTGAGGAGATACCCCTCGTCCAAGGTAAGGAGCAGCAGCTGCGCTTTGCTGGAGCAACTGTGAAGAGATACCCCACGTCCAAGGTAAGAGAAACCCAAATGAGATGGTAGGTGTTGCAAGAGGGCATCAGAGGCAGACACACTGAAACCATAATCACAGAAAACTAGTCAATCTAATCACACTAGGACCACAGCCTTGTCTAACTCAATGAAACTAAGCCACGCCCTGTGGGGCCACCCAAGACAGGCGGGTTATGGTGGAGCGGTCTGACAGAATGTGGTCCACTGGAGAAGGAATTGCAAACCACTTCAGTATTCTTGCCTTGAGAACCTCATGAACAGTATGAAAAGGCAAAATGATAGGATATGGAAATAGGAACTCTCCAGGTCAGTAGGTGCCAATATGCTACTGGTGATCAGTGGAGAAATAACTCCAGAAAGAATGAAGGGATGGAGCCAAAGCAAAAACAATACCCAGCTGTGGACGTGACTGGTGATAGAAGCAAGGTCCAATGTTGTAAAGAACAATATTGCATAGGAACCTGGAATGTCAGGTCCATGAATCAAGGTAAATTGGAAGGGGTCAAACAGGAGATGGCAAGAGTGAACATCAACATTCTAGGAATCAGCGAACTAAAATGGACTAGAATGGGTGAATTTAACTCAGATGACCATTATATCTACTACTGTGGGCAGGAATCCCTTAGAAGAAATGGAGTAGCCATCATGGTCAACAAAAGAATCTGAAATGCAGTACTTGGATGCAGTCTCAAAAATGACAGAATGATCTCTCTTCGTTTCCAAGGTAAACCATTCAATATCACGGTAATCCAAGTTTATGCCCCAACCAGTAATGCTAAAGAAGCTGAAGTTGAATGGTTCTATGAAGACCTACAAGACCTTTTAGAACTAACACCCAAAAGATGTCCTTTTCATTATAGGGGACTGGAAGGCAAAAGTAGGAAGTCAAGAAACACCTGGAGTCACAGGCAAATTTGGCTTTGGAATATGGAATGAAGCAGGGCAAAGGCTAATAGAGTTTTGCCAAAAGAACACACTGGTACAAGAAAAGACTCTACACATGTATATCACCAGATGGTCAACACCAAAATCAGATTGATTATATTCTTTGCAGGCAAAGATGGAGAAGCTCTATACAGTCAGCAAAAACAAGACTGGGAGATGACTGTGGCTCAGATCATGAGTTCCTTATTACCAAATTCAGACTTAAATTGAAGAAAGTAGGGAAAACCACTAGACCGTTCAGTTCAGTTCAGTTGCTCAGCCATGTCTGACTCTTTGTGACCCCATGAATCGCAGCACGCCAGGCCTTCCTGTCCATCACCAACTCCCGGAGTTCACTCAAACTCACGTCCATCGAGTCAGTGATGCTATCCAGCCATCTCATCCTCTATCGTCCCCTTCTCCTCCTGCCCCCAATCCCTCCCAGCATCAGAGTCTTTTCCAGTGAGTCAACTCTTCGCATGAGGTGCCCAAAGTACTGGAGTTTCAGCTTTAGCATCATTCCTTCCAAAGAAATCCCAATACTGATCTCCTTTAGAATGGCTATGGTTTTTCCAGTAGTCATGTACGGATGTGAGAGTTGGACTGTGAAGAAAGCTGAGCACTGAAGAACTGATGCTTTTGAACTGTGGTGTTGGAGAAGACTCTTGAGAATCCCTTGGACTGCAAGGAGATCCAACCTGTCCATTCTAAAGGAGACCATTCAGGTATGACCTAAGTCAAATCCCTTATGATTATACAGTGGAAGTGAGAAATAGATTTAAGAGACTAGATCTGATAGATAGAGTGCCTGATGAACTGTGGACTGAGGTTTGTGACATGGTACAGGAGACAGGGATCAAGACCATCCCCATGGAAAAGAAATGCAAAAAAGCAAAATGGCTGTCTGAGGAGGCCTTACAAATAGCTGTGAAAAGAAGAGAAGCAAAAAGCAAAGGAGAAAAGGAAAGATATAAGCATCTGAATGCAGAGTTCCAAAGAATAGCAAGAAGAGATAAGAAAGCCTTCCTCAGTGATCAATGCAAAGAAATAGAGGAAAACAACAGAATGACCAGAGATCTCTTCAAGAAAATTAGAGATACCAAGGGAACATTTCATGCAAAGATGGGCTTGATAAAGGACAGAAATGGTATGGACTTAACAGAAGCAAAAGATATAAAGAAGAAGTGGCAAGAATAAACAGGAGAACTGTACAAAAAGATCTTCATGACCAAGATAATCACGATGGTGTGATCATTCACCTAGAGCCAGACATCCTGGATTGTGAAGTCAAGTGGGCCTTAGAATGCATCACTACGAACAAAGCTAGTGGAGGTGATGGCATTCCAGTTGAGCTATTTCGAATCCTGAAAGATGATGCTGTGAACATGCTGCGCTCAATATGCCAGCAAATTTGGAAAACTCAGCAGTGGCCACAGGACTGGAAAAGGTCACTTTTCATTCCAATCCCAAAGAAAGGCAATGCCAGAGAATGCTCAAACTACCGCTCAATTGCACTCATCTCACACACTAGTAAAGTAATGCTCAAAATTCTCCAAGCCAGGCTTCAGCATCTCCAAGCCAGTCTTCAGCATCTCAAAGCCAGTCTTCAGCAATACGTGAACCGTGAACTCCCTGACATTCAAGCTAGTTTTAGAAAAAGCAGAGGAACCAGAGATCAAATTTCCAACATTCGCTGGATCATGGAAAAAGCAAGAGAGTTCCAGAAAAACATCTATTTCTGCTTTATTGACTATGCCAAAGCCTTTGACTGTGTGGATCACAATCAACTGTGGAAAATTCTGAAAGAGATGGGAATAGCAGACCACCTGACCTGCCTCTTGAGAAACCTATATGCAGGTCAGGAAGCAACAGTTAGAACTGGACATGGAACAACAGACTGGTTCCAAATAGGAAAAGGAGTACGTCAAGGGTGTATATTGTCACCCTGCTTATTTAACTTCTATGCAGAGTACATCACATGAAATGCCAAGATGGATGAATCACAAGCTGGAATCAAGACTGATGGGAGAAATATCAATAACCTCAGATATGCAGATGACACCACCCTTAAGGCAGAAAGTGAAGAGGAACTAAAGAGCCTCTTGATGAAAGTGAAAGAGGAGGAGTGAAAAAGTTGGCTTAAAGCTCAACATTCAGAAAACGAAGATCATGACATCTGGTCCCATCACTTCATGGGAAATAGATAGGAAACAGTGGAAACAGTGTCAGACTTTATCTTCTTGGGCTCCAAAATCACTGCAGATGGTGACTGTAGCCGTGAAATTAAAGATGCTTACTTCTTGGAAGGAAAGTTATGACCAAGCTAGATAGATAGCATATTGAAAAGCAGAGACATTACTTTGCCAACAAAGGTCCGTCTAGTCAAGGCTATGGCTTTTCCAGTGGTCATGTATGGATGTTGAGTGTTGGACTGTGAAGAAAGCTGAGCGCCAAAGAATTGATGCTTTTGAACATGGTGTTGGAGAAGACTCTTGAGAGTCCCTTGGGCTGCAAGCAGATCCAACCAGTCTAAAGGAGATCAGCCCTGGGTGTTCTTTGGAAGAAATGATGCTAAAGCTGAAACTCCAGTACTTTGGCCACCTCATGCGAAGAGTTGACTCACTGGAAAAAACTCTGATGCTGGTAGGGATTGGGGCAGGAGGCAAAGGGGATGACAGAGGATGAGATGGCTGGATGGCATCACCGACTCAATGGACGTGAGTTTGCGTGCACTCCGGCAGTTGGTGATGGACAGGGAGGCCCTGGCATGCTGCGATTCATGAGGTCGCAAACAGTCAGACATGACAGAGTGACTGAACTGAACTGAACTGAAGATCTTAGCACCAGAGAGGAAATATGCTGATATCTTGGCCCCTGATGTGTGCCAAGATGGCACACATCTCGGTTGTTCCCTCCCCATGCTGCCCAGCCTCAGACAAACGTTAAGTTGAGGGTATTGTACAACATGAGTGCTCTTCAGAGAGTGAAATCATGAAAGATAAGGTAGGACTGAAGAAATGTCAGAGTGGAGGGGACTACAAAGACATGACAACTAAATGCCTTGTGGGGTGCTGGGCTAGGTCCTGAACCAGACAGGGGATGTTGGTAGAAATGCAAATAAAGTCCACAACTTACAGTACTGAACCACTGTTAACTTCTCAGTTGTCATCACTGTGCTTGGTTATGGTTGATAGTAACATGGGTGGAGGCTGAGTCAAGGGTGTAAGAAAACTCCATTATTTTTGCAATTTTTCTCTAAGACCAAAACTATTTCAAAATTAAATCTTAAAAAAAGTCACCCAGAAACACTTAGTGTTAACATTTCTGGTGTATTTTCTGCCTGTTCCTTATCTTGCATGGGGTGATGTTCTATGCTTCATATAAGTAAGATTATGTCAGACACATGATTTTATTCTACATTAGTTTTTCAGAGATGTTACCATGTTTAAGTCTTACAACAGGCATCATCACTCTCATTTTACAAATAAAGAAATCAAGGTCTAGAACAAGTTAAAAGGTCATATAGCTAACAAAGGCACAGGCTGAAGGTGAGCTCAGCTTTCCTAATGCTAAATTCCAGAATTGCACTAAAACCTGATTCTTGAGGAGTATGTTCATCTACTTGTTTACATATGTGTTCAGCCACACCCTGCATCTCCTGGAGGTGGAGACAGAGTCTAGGAGACCATGATCCCACCATTAAACTGCTTCCCCCACTAAAGGTTTTATGCCTGCAGCCCAGGACCTCCAGTCACACAGCCTGTCCTATGACTGGGTAGGACAAGGTGACATGCCCTTTAAAGAAAGGACTCATTGCCCAGCTGCAAGGAGTGTGCCTGGATGACAGAGCCCGGCTATCAGCATCTTCTGAGTCCAGTTAGGCTTTCAGATGGAGGTCACATTCTTCTCTGGAAGCCGGCATGGTGGTGGTAGAAGGACTTTATACTTATCAGATGAGGGATCCTCCGACAGGCAGTTAGGTCTGGAGCCCCTCGCTGGGCAGTTGTTGGAGTCTGTCTTGCTTCATGGTGCCCTCTACCCAATCCTGCTCCCTTTTCTTTCATAGATGTTCCCCCAATAAACTCTCCCCTTCTGCCTTTCCATGTCAGCATCTGCTGCCCAGATGGATGGACCTGGAACAAACTGTTCCAGTACATTTGTGGACCATACCACTGGCTCCTGTGGGTAAACTAACCCAGGGACAAAGGGTGAGGTGTTGTTTGTCACCATCAGCTTGGTAGTTCAGTTCAGTTCAGTCGCTCAGTCTTGTCCGACTCTTTGTGAGCCCATGAATCGCAGCACGCCAGACCTCCCTGTCCATCACCATCTCCTGGAGTTCACTCAGACTCACGTCCATCGAGTCAGTGATGCCATCCAGCCATCTCATCCTCTATCGTCCCCTTCTCCTCCTGCCCCCAATCCCTCCCAGCATCAGAGTCTTTTCCAAGGAGTCAACTCTTCGCATGAGGTGCCCAAAGTACTGGAGTTTCAGCTTTAGCATCATTCCTTCCAAAGAAATCCCAGGGCTGATCTCCTTCCAGAATGGACTGGTTGGATCTCCTTGCAGTCCAAGGGACTCTCAAGAGTCTTCTCCAACACTTCAGTTCAAAAGCATCAGTTCTTCGGCACTCAGCCTTCTTCACAGTCCAACTCTCACATCCATACATGACCACAGGAAAAACCATAGCCTTGACTAGACAGACCTTAGTCTGAAACTGACAGCTGTGTGCAGAGTATGGGACTGGCCCCATCTCCCTGATGTCCATGCCCACACACAATCCTGTGCCCATCCTGCCGTCAGACCTGACAGGAGTACCACTAACTCCTGCTTGAAAGACCTTGAGGATCACGTGAAGGTCTGTATGTGGCCTGGATTTCAGAGGAGGGTGGAGCAGTGGGTGGAGAATGTCTTCCCAGGAAGGTTGGTTGGAGGGTGGGGGTGGGGGCGTGGCAGGCAGGCGGGCAGGGTGTGTGTCCAGCCTGCCTGGCTCTCCTGGGTGGGGCCAGATGAATGTTTGGGTATGGGCAGCAGCCGACACAAGCCGCTTAGCCTGAGTCATGCCTGCCGTGAGTTGGGGATGGACGCCAGATAGGCTGTGTCGGGCATATACTCAGTGGGCTGAGGAAGGGGGACAAAGCAGGGGACTGAGCAGAAGACACGGGGAGAGGGCTGACTTCCAGACTTCCAAGGCCTGTGGCCTTTCATGTGCCAGGGCCTGGGGCATAGATAAATGGAAGGGCAGGTGAGGTGCCCACAGGCTGGATATGTGAGCGAGGGGACCAGGGCAGCCAGGTAGCCGAGCTCCCCAAGACTCAGGACCTAAGGGGTCAGGCTCATGGCTCCCACTCACTGTAGGAAGCATCCTTGTCTCGGCACTCCAGCCTGCACCTGAGCACGTCAGCCATCTTTTAGGCACATGCAGGGGTCCTACGGGTGACCTCAGGGTCTTTCCCCCGGCCCTCTTCTGAGAGCAAGAGAGAGGAATGAGCTTCTTCTTTCTCTCTCAGGAAAGCAGTGTCAGTGAGCAGGTCACCTTGATGCTGGTAGAGGGCAAAGAAGAGGCCACCAGATGGCCCTAACTGGCAGACCCTGAGGAGCCCAAACCCTTCATACCTGTGAAATTACTCAGCCTAGAATAAATGCATATTATAATTTCAAATGCTTGTCGACACTGAAATATTGACGGATGAAATACCATGTCTGGAATTTGCTTTAAAATAACCTGGAGTGGAGGAGGAGCTGAGGGCATGGGGGAGGGTTTATATAGAGATGAATAAAATTAGATGATGAGGTGATGGGTACCTGAGAAGTTTTTACTCTTCTCTTTACCTTTGTGCCTGTTGGGAAATGTCCATGGTTAAGCTTTGAAAGTAAGCTAGGTAAATCTTTGTTTAAAAAAATACCCTTAATAGCACCTTTTAGTGAACACTGGAATATGTGAATCCAAGTTCACTTCAGTGTAGTTTTATTCTGTTAAAAAATTTCTAATTGTGGTAAAATACACGTCACACAATTTGCCATCTTCAAGTGTGCAGTTCAGGATTGTGCTGTGCTTAGTCACTCAGTCATGTCCAACTCTTTGCGACTCCATCGGCTGCAGCCCACCAGGCTCCTCTGTCCATAGGGATTCTCCAGGCAAGAACACTGCAGTGGGTTGCTGTGCCCTCCTCCAGGGATTGTCCCAACCCAGGTCTCCTGCATTGCAGGTGGATTCCTTACCACCTGAGCCACCTATTGGGCTCCCAATCTCCACAACCCTTTCATCTTGCCATAGACTTCCAAGACCTCTCTTAATCTTCCTTCACCCCCAACACCCAGCCTCCCTTACTGTCCACTGCCCGGAAGTCACTACAGCCAAGGACCAGAGCCCAGGTATCGCTGGTTTCAGGGCAGGTTTCCTGCTACCACCCTGGTTGGCTCAGCCTGGCTGTGGGGCCAGGGGGCTGGCCAGGCGGCCTGGACTTCTGGGCGACTTTCACAATGCAGTCCTGCTGGCTCCTGCAGAGCTGAGCTCTCTGTCCCTGAGCAGGCAACTGAACAAGTTCAGGCAGCTCTCAGCTTCCCCCCCCACCTGCAGCCTGAGGTTGCCCTGGGTCACAGTCACCAGAGGAGGCTGGTCACAGAAACAGTAGCAGAGGTGGACTCAGGCTCCTCCCCAGCATGGTGACTCAAGGAGGGCAGTCCAGATCCCAGGAGTCCACTTTCACCCCAGGGTGTGGTGTGCGGGAGGGTGAGAGGGGTCCTTCTGCCTCTACCCTGACAGCCACAATGCCCCAGCCATGACACAGCTCTTGGGTTTAGAATAATCTTGGAGCTGGCAGCAGCTAGAGTGGGCACCAGGAGTTACCTGTTAGCCTGCCCTTGCTATGGTCTGAAATTCTTAGTTGCTGCCTTTCTGGGAACGCCCAGTGCTTCTCCCTCTTCCTTCCTCCTTCAGGCTAGGGCCTTGCCCCAGAGGACGAGAAGGGACAAAGAGGACAAGGAGTGAAGAACAAGTAGGGGACACACAGCTCTCAAATCCCTGTATGTGCCAGTTCCTTCCCATGGCTGGAAGCCCGTGACCTGTTCTGCCTGTTGACAAATGAAGAAATGAAGGCTCAGAGAGGTCACCAGGAAGCTTTAGACTGGGGATTAGAGCCAGGGCCACCTTTTTTCATCCTCCTCCTCCTGGTTAGAAAGCAGTCATGAAGAGGCTGTTTTTGCAGGTGGTGGGTTGGAGCTGAGCATGGTCAACTGTCAGATTTGGGGAGGCACCGGGGGATGTGGACTGGGGGTTCAGAACGCATTGAATTTCTCCAGCCAAATGAGCCACAGGCGCCAATGCACTGCATCAAGTGCTGCCCAGTGGCAGAGAATGGGGGAGCAGTTTTGCCTTGGGGGTAAGAGGAGGGGCCATGGGCATGGTGGGTGCCTTAAGTGGATTCTCCCAACAAGCACTTACAGATGAGGACATGGACGTGGTCCCCAGCACAGAGGTGGGGGAGGCAGGGGCCAGAGCTGGGCCTGGAGGAGCTATGGGACCAGTCCTGAAGATGGGATGCCATCTCTCAAAAGAGGACAGTAGAGACAGGATGCGTAGGCTGGAAAGTGCAAGTGCCCTCCGGGGCAGAGTGGGCAAAGACCAAGGGTAAGCAGCAGGGAGCCCAAGCAGGCTGATGCAACAATCAAGGAGAAAATGACAAGGGCAGAGGTGGCAGCCAGAGAGAAAGCAAAAACCCCAAGTCTCCATGGGTGGCTCAGGGTTTTACTTGCATGTAGCATAGATGCACGTACCACCCAGCCCAGAGAAACTGATCCAAGACAACATGAGTGCATGCTAGCTGAGAGTCTAGCCGCCTCAAGGTAGACTCCGTGGCAGGCATTTTGACCTTCTGATACACTTTCCCCATAAGGAGTAGGAAAAGGACAAACTGACACGTACAGATGCCCATTATTTGCCAGATGCGGTGGTGGGCACATGCTTCACATATGATACTTCATTTAATCCTCCCAGCCAAATAATGATCCCCTTTTTGAGATAAGAAACCAAGGTGTAGAGAAAGAAATGAAATTGTCCAAGGCCAGCCAATTCAGGAAGCGGGCGCATCCAGGGAGCTTCTTTCCATTCTCCTGGCCCCAGGCCCTCAGTGCCTCGCCCCTTGGCATCTGGGCAGTATGTGGCTCCTGAGTCAACTCCACAGGGATGCCAAATCTGGGGGCAGGTGCCCAGACAAGGGTGTCTGCCTGATGAGCCCAGGAGGGTGAGCAAAGTTCACTGCATTCAACCCCCACCCCTGCCCAGTCTGGCCTCTCCCATGCTGTCCAGGTAAGCATATGGAAGGGGACAGAGGCCTGGTTTCTGCTCAGCCCTCCTTTTTGCTTGTTTGTTTCATTTGCTGAGGCTGCTGGCATTTATTTATTACTGAAACCACATCAACTCTATGATTTACAAATTTGACTAAATGTGGTGGTGGTTGTGTCTGAGAATGTGATAATCCATGGAATGTACAGGAGAAAAGAAGGTGGAAAAGTAAACACAATGAATAGAATAGTTTACAAAACTGAAGGTGACCCCAGTTAAGTTAAAATAAGGAAGAACATCAAATTAACAAAATGAATTTCACTTTTGTACTGTATATCAAGGATATTTTCAACTTTCAAATTTGTTTTTGAAATATAGCTTTACTGAAATATAATTCACATACCATTTAATTAATTCATTTAAATGTATAATTTAGTGATGTATAATTTAGTAATGTATAATTCTAGTGGTGGTGTCACCTCAATCAATTTTAGAATATTTTCATCATCAAAAAAGAAACCTCATGACTGTTAGCAGTAACTGCCCATTTCTCCCAAATCCCCAGCCCTAGGAAACCATTAATCAACTTTCTATTGATTTGCCTGTTCTAGACATTTTATATAAATGGAATCATATAATATGTGGCCTTTTGAGATTAGTCTCTTTCACTTGGCCTAGTGGTTTTAACATTTATTCATGTTGTAATAGGTATCAGTACTCCATTCCTTTTTACAGTCAAATAATACTTATAGCTATAAATTTCCCTCTAAGTACTGTTTTAGCTGTATCCAATAAACTTTTGTCATTTAAATTCATCTCCAATGTATATTCTGATTTTCCTTTGTGATTCTTCTTTGACCCACTGATTACATAAAGTGTACTGCTTAATTTGCACATATTTGTGAATTTCCCAAATTAATTTTGTTGTTGATATCTAATTTCATTCCATTGCCAGAGAACGTATGCTTGTATGATTTCAGTCCTTTTAAACTTATTGAGGCTTGTTGTATGGCCTAGCACATGGCCTATCCTGGAGAATACTCAATGTGCACTTGAGAAAAAGACACCTTCTGCTGCTGCTGGATGGAATGTTAGGTTTAGAATGCTTGGTTTATAGTATTGTTCAAGTCTTATATTTCCTTGTTATCTTCTGACCAGCTGTTTTATCCACTATGGAAAGTGGGGTATTGTAATCTCAACTATTGTTCAACTTTCTATTTCTCAGTTCAATTATATCCATTTTTGCTTCATGTAATTTGGGGCTATATTATTATATTCTCTACTTCTAAAGAATCAGTATCCTCAGATTTGCCACCATATTCTTGTCTAAATTATTTTATAATTTTATTTATTTATTTTTATTTTTGACTGCTGGGTCTTCGTTGTTACGTGGGATTTTCTCTAGTAGGGAGCAGGGGCTACTCCAGTTGTGGTGCACAGAGTTCTCACTGCAGGGTCTTCTCCTGTTGTGGAGCACGGGTTCTAGAATATGTGGGCTGCAGTAGCCGTGCATGTGCTCAGCAGTTGCAGTTCCTGGGCGCTGCAGCTGCAGGCTCAGTAGCTGTGGTGCCCGGGCTTTGTTGCTCTGCAGCACGTGGGATCTTCCTGGATCAGGGATCAAACCCATATCTCCTGCACTGGCAGGTGAATTCTTTACCACTGAGCCACCAGGGAAGCCTTCCATGTCCAAATTTTTACGAGGTAATTTTCAGGAAGCTTTATATGAGAAACTGAGATAACTGTTTCTAAGAATCCATGCCTAGGGACTTCCCTGGTGATCCAGAGGCTAAGGCTATGCACTCCCCAAAACAAGGGGGTCGGGTTTGATCCCTGGTCAGGGAACTAGATCTCACATGCCACAACAGAGACCTAGCACAGCCAAATATTAAATAAATAATAGAATTACATTTGACTATTAAACAAGTCAAAATTAAGTTGATTTGCCTTTTTATAATACAAATATAACAGAAACAGTCCATTACTTTATAGACAGTGTTAGTCACTCAGTCGTGTTTGATTCTTTGTGATCCCATGGATTGTAGCCTGCCAGGTTCCTTGTCCATGAAATTCTCCAGGCAAGAATACGAGAGTGGTTTGTCATTTCCTTCTCTAGGGGATTTTCCTGATCCAGAGATCAAACCTGGGTCTCATGCATTGCAGGCAAATTATTTACCATGTAAGCCACCAAGGAATGAAAGCTTTATACAGTGAATATACTATTCAATTCAGTTCAGTCCAGTTCAGTCCCCAGTTGTGTCCGACTCTTTGTGACCCATGAATCGCAGCATGCCAGTCCTCCCTGTCCATCACCAACTCCCAGAGTTCACTCAAACTCATGTCCATTGAGTCGGTGATCCCACCCAGCCATCTTATCCTCTGTCATCCCCTTCTCCTCCTGCCCCCAATCAGAGTCTTTGCCAATGAGTCAACTCTTCGCATGAGGTGGCCAAAGTACTGGAGTTTCAGCTTCAGCATCATTCCTTCCGAAGAACACCCAGGACTGATATCCTTTAGGATGGACTGGCTGGATCTCCTTGCACTCCAAGGGACTCTCAAGAGTCTTCTCCAACACCACAGTTCAAAATCATCAATTCTTCGGTGCTCAGCTTTCTTCACAGTCCAACTCTCACATCCATATATGACCACAGGAAAAACCATAGCCTTGACTAGATGGACCTTTGTTGGCAAAGTAATGTCTCTGCTTTTGAATATGCTCTCTAGGTTGGTCATCAGTTCAGTTCACTTCAGACACTCAGTCGTGTCCGACTCTGCAACCCCATGAATCACAGCATGCCAGGCCTCCCTGTCCATCATCAACTCCCGGAGTTCACTCAGATTAATGTCCATCAAGTCAGTGATGCCATCCAGCTATCTCATCCTCTGTCATCCCCTTCTCCTCCTGCCCCCAATCCCTATCAGCCAATGAGTCAACTCTTCGCATGAGGTGGCCAACATACTGGAGTTTCAGCTTTAGCATCATTCCTTCCAAAGAAATCCCAGGGCTGATCTTCAGAATGGACTGGTTGGATCTCCTTGCAGTCCAAAGGACTCTCAAGAGTCTTCTCCAACACCACAGTTCAAAAGCATCAATTCTTTGGTGCTCAGCCTTCTTTACAGTCCAACTCTCACATCTATACATGACTACTGGAAAAACCATAGCCTTGACTAGACGGACCTTTGTTGGCAAAGTAATGTCTCTGCTTTTGAATATGCTATCTAGGTTGGTCATAAGTTTCCTTCCAAGGAGTAAGTGTCTTTTAATTTCATGGCTGCAGTCCCATCTGCATTCTACATCTACATTCTAGGAATCAGCAAACTAAAATGGACTAGAATGGGTGAATTTAACTCAGATGACCATTATATCTACTACTGTGGGCAGGAATCCCTCAGAAGAAATGGAGTAGCCATCATGGTCAACAAAAGAGCCCAAAATGCAGTACTTGGATACAGTCTCAAAAATGACAGAATGATCTCTGTTCATCTCCAAGGCAAACTATTCAATATCATGGTAATCCAAGTTTATGCCCCAACCAGTAATGCTAAAGAAGCTGAAGTTGAACAGTTCTATGAAGACCTACAAGACTTTTTAGAACTAACACCCAAAAGATGTCCTTTTCATTATAGGGGACTGGAAGGCAAAAGTAGGAAGTCAAGAAATACGTGGAATAACAGGCAAATTTGGCCTTGAAATGTGGAATGAAGCCAGGCAAAGACTAATAGAGTTTTGCCAAGAAAATGCACTGGTCATAGAAAATACCCTCTTCCAACAACACAAGAAGACTCTACACATGGACATCACCAGATGGTCAACACCAAAATCAGATTGATTATATTCTTTGCAGCCAAAGATGGAGAAGCACTATACAGTCAACAAAAACAAGACCAGGATCTGACTGTGGCTCAGATCATGAAATCCTTATTACCAAATTCAGACTTAAATAGAAGAAAGTAGGGAAAACAGCTAGACCATTCAGTTATGACCTAAATCAAATCCCTTATGATTATACAGTGGAAGTGAGATATAGATTTAAGGGCGTAGATCTGATAGATTGAGTGCCTGATGAACTATGGAATGAGGTTCGTGACATTGTACAGGAGAGAGGGCTCAAGACCATCCCCATGGAAAAAAATGCAAAAAAAGCAAAATGGCTGTCTGGGGAGGCCTTACAAATAGCTGTGAAAAGAAGAGAAGCAAAAAGCAAAGGAGAAAAGGAAAGATATAAGCATCTGAATGCAGACTTCCAAAGAATAGCAAGAAGACATAAGAAAGCCTTCCTCAGCGATCAGTGCAAAGAAATAGAGGAAATGAACAGAATGGGAAAGACTAGAGTACTCTTGGCCTGGAAAATCCCATGGACAGAGGAGCCTGGTGGGCTGCAGTCCATGGGGTCGCTACTAGTTGGACACGACTGAGCGACTTCACTTTCACTTTTCACTTTCGTGCATTGGAGAAGGAAATGTCAACCCACTCCAGTGTTCTTGCCTGGAGAATCCCAGGGACAGGGGGAGCCTGGTGGGCTGCCATCTATAGGGTCGCACAGAGTCGGACATGACTGAAGCGACTTAGCAGCAGCAGCAGCAGCAGCAGCAGCAGAGATCTCTTCAAGAAAATTAGAGATACCAAGGGAACATTTCATGCAAAAATGGGCTCTATAACGGACAGAAATGGTATGGACCTAACAGAAGCAGAAGATATTAAGAAGAGGTGGCAAGAATAAACAGGAGAACTGTACAAAAAGATCTTCACGACCCAGATAATCATGATGGTGTGATCACTCATCTAGAGCCAGACATCCTGGAATGTGAAGTCAAGTGGGCCTTAGAAAGCATCACTACAAACAAAGCTAGTGGAGGTGATGGAATTCCAGTGGAGCTATTTCAAATCCTGAAAGGTGATGCTGTGAAAGTGCTGCACTCAATATGCCAGTAAATTTGGAAAACTCAGCAGTGGCCACAGGACTGGAAAAGGTCAGTTTTCATTCCAATCCCAAAGAAAGCAATGCCAAAGAATGCTCAAACTACTGCACAGTTGCACCTATCTCACATGCTAGTAAAATAATGCTCAAAATTCTGCAAGCCAGGCTTCAGCAATACGTGAACCGTGAACTTCCTGACATTCAAGCTGGTTTTAGAAAAGGCAGAGGAACCAGAGATCAAATTGCCAACATCCGCTGGATCATGGAAAAAGCAAGAGAGTTCCAGAAAAACATCTATTTCTGCTTTATTGACTATGCCAAAGCCTTTGGCTGTGTGGATCACAATCAACTGTGGAAAATTCTGAAAGAGATGGGAATACCAGATCACCTGAACTGCCTCTTGAGAAACCTATATGCAGGTCAGGAAGCAACAGTTAGAACTGGACATGGAACAATAGACTGGTTTCAAATAGGAAAAGGATTACATCAAGGCTGTATATTGTCACCCTGCTTATTTAACTTATATGCAGAGTACATCATGAGGAATGCTGGACTGGAAGAAACACAAGCTGGAATGAAGATTGCTGGGAGAAAGATCAATAGCCTCAGATATGCAGATGACACCACCTTTATGGCAGAAAGTGAAGAAGAACTAAAAAGCCTCTTGATGAAAGTGAAAGCGGAGAGTGAAAAAGTTGGCTTAAAACTCAACATTCAGAAAACGAAGATCATGGCATCCGGTCCCATCACTTCATGGGAAACAGATGGGGAAACAGTGGAAACAGCGTCAGGTTGGTCATAGCTGTCTTTAATTCTAATATATTTAATAGGAAAATATTTTAACTATTTTTCAGTTTCCAAAAACCATTAGACCTTATAGAAATGAAGCATATTAATCTATGAGTAACTGCTATCTTAATTATAATTCATCCTTATTTACTTATTAGAGTAGATAATACCCCAAGGTGTATTTTCTTAGATTTCATTGTATTATCTTGTATTTCATTCACTTGGAATGAAATAACACATTGCCAGTCCACCTTCTTAAGGGCCTCAGAAAGGTAGATCAGAGGTTAAAGGCCAAGGGGACAGAGGTAAGAATAAGAGGTAGCCTGCATGGAGGGAAGAATAGTTGAACTGTTAGGTGGCTAGACTTCCAGATTTCATGTCCAGCTCTCAGGAACTAGCTCTGAAACATATTTTGGGGGAGTAAGTCATGTGTCTTCTCTGGACTTTAGTTTTTCCATCAGAGGTGGCTGGACTGAGGTCACCCAAAGGGTTCAGTGTCATGCCCTCTGGTTAATGCCCTAAGGGAAGAAGGCCTTCTTCAATGAACAATGCAAAGAGGTAGAGGAAAACAATAGAATGGGAAAGACTAGAGATCTCTTCAAGAAAATTGGAGAGATGAAGGGAACATTTCATGCAAGGATGGGAACGATATAAAGGACAGAAATGGTAAGGACCTAACAGTGGTAGAAGAGGTGGCAAGAATACACAGAAAAACTGTATTAAAAAGGTCTTAATGTCCAGGATAACCACGATGGTGTGGTCACTCACCTACAGCCTGACATCCTGGAGTGGGAAGTCAAGTCGGTCTTAGAAAGCATTACTACAAGCAAAGCTAATAGAAGTGATGGAATTCCAGATGAGTTATTTAAAATCCTAAACGATGATGCTGTTAAAGTGCTGTACTCAAAACGTCAGCAAATTTGGAAAACTCAGCAGTGGCCATAGATCTGGAAAATGTCAGTTTTAATTCCAATCCCAAAGAAGGGTAGTACCAAAGAATGTTCAAACTACTAGACAATTGTGCTCATTTCCCGTGTTAGTAAGGTTATGCTGAAAATCCTTCAAGCTAGACTTCAGTAGTACGTGAACCAAGAACTTCCAGATGTACAAGCTGGGTTTAGAAAAGACAGATGAACCAAAAATCAAATTGTCAACATCCATTGGCTCATAGAAAAAGCAAAGGAATTCCCCCAAAAATCCACTTCTGCTTCATTAACTATGCGAAAGCCTTTCAGTGTATGGATCACAACAAACTGTGGAAAATTCTTAAAGAGACGGGAATATCAGACTACCTTACTTGTCTCCTGAGAAACTTTTATGCAGGTCAAGAAGTAACAGTGAGGACTGGACATGGAAAAACTGACTGGTTTAAAATGGGAAAGGATGACAAGATTGTATATTGTCACCCTGCTTATTTAACTTCTATGCAGAGTACATCACACGAAATGCCAAGCTGGATGAATCAAAAGCTGGAATCAAGACTGCTGGGAGAAAAAGACAGAACAAGAAAAGGTTTCTGGGAAAAATATCAACTACCTCAGATATGAAGATAATACCACTTTAACGGCAGAAAGTGAAGAGGAACTAAAGAGCCTCTTGATGAGGGTGAAAGAGAGTGAAAAAGCTGGCTTGAAACTCAACACTCAAACACTAAGATCGTGGCATCTGGTCTCATCATTTCATGGCAAATAGAAGGAGGAAAAGTAGAAGCAGTGACCGATTTCATTTTTGGGCTCCAAAATCACTGTGGATGGTAACTGCAGCCATGAAATTAAAAGATGTTTGCTCCTTGGAAAGAAAAGTATGACAAACCTAGACAGCATGTTAAAAGCAAAGACATCATTTTGCCAACAAAAGTCCATATAGTCAGTGCTATGGTTTTCCCAGTAGTCATGTACAGATGTGACAGTTGGACTGAGCACTGAAGAACTGATGCTTTAGAATTGTAGTGCTGGAGAAGTCTTTTGGGAGCCCCTTGGACTCAATGAGATCAGACCAGTCAATCCTAAAGGAAATCAACCCTGAATATTCATTGGAAGGACTGATGCTGAATCTGAAGCCCAATATTTTGGCCACCAGATACTGAGAGCCAACTCATTGGAAAAGACCCTGATGGTGGGAAAGACTGAAGGCAAAAGGAGAAGAGGTGGGCAGTAGATGAGCTTAGATAGCATCACCAATTCAATGGACATGAATTTGAGCAAACTCCAGAAGATAGTGAAGGACAGGGAAGCCTGGTGTGCTGCAGTCCGTAGGCTTGCAAAGAGTTGGACACAACTTAGCAACTGAACAACCATTAGGCTTCTGAATATGCATGGGAAGATGTGAGGGTGAATGGATGTGGAGGAGGAGAAGGCAATTTCTGGATTAGTGCTGAAGGCAGCTGGTCCCCTCAGCCTTGCACTCCTCATCCAGTGACACGGACATCATCAAAGGGCTCCAAGAAGCCAGGCAGGAAGGAACATCTGCCAGGCCAGTTCCTCAACTTCTGAGGGGAAGTGATGGGGTGCTCTTAGCAGCACAGAGAACAGAGCCTGTGCAGGAGATTGGGACCAGTAGCCCGGTCCAGACTAGAGGGGGCCACAGACCTGAGCTCTGTTTCTCTTCATGACAACTCTGCTAGAGAGATGGAGTCAGGCTGCTCTCTACTGCCCCAACCCACTGCGCTCTGCATCGTGGTGCCCAGCAGCCAAGGGTCTGCCAGCCTCCCACCACCAGCTGCTGTCTCTGGTTGCAGCCACTTTCTTGGTATTCTATTCAGAGGGGCCACTCTCTGGCCCCTCTCTCCTCCCTGCCCTGGTTTTATATCTCTGGACTCCAGAATATCATCTGATTTCTTTCCCTCCTCCTGGGATGTTCTAAGATATTGAACACCCTTCCCTCCTACCTCCCTCTGGCTGGGAAAAAAACAGACTGGGGGTTGGGGGGTGGTCACTTACCCCCAACTTTGGATAAGTCACTTACCATTGATCTCCTCCCTCTACTCCTCACGGAATTTCTCGCCAAGACCATCTCATGAACATCCTTCCTCTCTTCCCTTCCTCACTGCCCTTTCCCTCCGTAGCCCTGTTTCTATTCCCTAACATTCCTCTAATCCATCCTGCCTTCCTCAGTCACCTCACAGGGCCTGTGTACTTTCCCCGAAGCCCAGCTTGGTCCTCCCACTCCCCTCTCTCAACACCTCCGAGGCTCCCATCATCTGGCCTTTCTGAGTCTGCTCAAATGTGCCGCCTGTGCTCTGTCCCTCCCACTGACCTTTTCTACCCCAGGGCTCTGGGTTCACTAGTAAGGTGAAGGCTCTGCCTTCACCGACCATGCGCTGCTTTCTCCAGCCACAGGCTCTCATTGCATCATAAGCACCCTCCTCCATGGAAATGCCTTTCACCCTTCAAGTACCGTCTCAAAAGCCACTTCCCAATGAGGCCTTCTTTCAGGTCTCCCCCAAAACAAAGTGCGTACTTGTGCTAAAGCTTCATATGTAACGCTATCAGACTAGGGGCTCCCCAAGAGCTGATACCCCAAATACTTATTAATGAGTTTTCTTAATTAGACAAGTCCTCTGAATTCTAGCACTTCCATTGTTAAAACACTGGTAAGGACAGCATAGAAGACAGGGGTTGCAAACTGGTGGCCTGTGGGCCAAACCTGATTCAAGGGTAACATGATGTCTTTTTGTTTCTTTCTTTATTTTTGGCTGCACTGGGTCTTCGTTGCTTTGCGTGGGCTTTCTTTAATTGTGGGGAGCAGGGGCTACTCTCTAGCTGAGGTGGGCTGTCTTCTCATTACGGTGGCTTCTCTTGTTGCGGAATACAGGCTCTTGAAGGATGTGGGCTCAGGAGTTTTAACCTGTGGGCTCTAGAGCACAAACTCAGTAGTTGTGGTATGGGGGTTAGCTGCTCCGTGGCATGTGGAATCTTTCCAAACCAGGGATCAAATTCATGTCCCCTGCATTGGCAGGCAGATTCTTATCCACTGTGCCACCAGGGAAGTCCTGGTATCACTCTTTTTTTAATTGAGGTAAAAATCACATCATATAAAACAAACCATTTTAAATTGTGCGACCACCATTTCTATGTGGTTCTGAGACATTTTCCTCATCGCAAAGGAAACCCCACATCCACTGTCAACTTAAAAATACAGTCATAACCTGAGAGTGGAAAGTTGTTTTATTTGGTGGGAATGTTTAGGACTTCAAGCCCGGAGGACTCAAGTAACTTTGAAAGAACTGTTCCGAGGAGGCAGGGGAAGGAGTCAGGTTATACAGAAGTTTGCGATAAAGGGAGCAAGTAGCCTTAACATCGAAGATTATTGTTCAGTTCAATCACTCAGTCGTGTCAGACTCTTTGTGACCCCATGAATGGAAGCACGCCAGGCCTCCCTGTCCATCACCAACTCCCAGAGTTCACTCAAACTCATGTCCATCGAGTCGGTGATGCCATCCAGCCATCTCATCCTCAGTCATCCCCTTCTGCTCCTGCCCCCAATCCCTCCCAGCATCAGGATCTTTTCCAGTGAGTCAGCTCTTCGCATGAGGTGGCCAAAGTATTGGAGTTTAGGCTTTAGCATCAGTCCTTCCAAAGAACACCCAGGACTGATCTCCTTTAGGATGGACTGGTTGGATCTCCTTGCAGTCCAAGGGACTCTCAAGAGTCTTCTCCAACACCACAGTTCAAAAGCATCAATTCTTCGGCGCTCAGCTTTCTTCACAGTCCAACTCACATCCATACATGACCACAGGAAAAACCATAGCCTTGACTAGATGGAACTTTGTTGGCAAAGTAATGTCTCTGTTTTTAAATATGCTATCTAGGTTGGTCATAACTTTCCTTCCAAAAGGAAAATTAGATATCTCAAGTTAAAGAATCTAGCCCTTTTCTATGTATAGGAAGATGCAAGCTCTGGGCTCACTGAAATCTTTCCTTTCATACACAACTCAGCTATATGGGGTCAGCATCTTGCTTCTTGTTTTTTTTTGTTACATCCTTAGTTCCTTGTTCACTGCTGGGAGTGACATAGGGAATGATGACAGCTGACAGCTGCTGGATTGCAGGCATTGTTCTCCCTTTTGGGCCCCTCTGAGCTCAGAAATTCACTTTTGGAGGCCTTGAAATCGCTGACATCCTTATTTATTGATATGGCAGGAATCAGTCCATTTTATACCATCAAGCAGTCACTCTTCAATCTTCCCTCCCCACAGCATCTAGACCTAATCTTCCTTCTGCTGGATTTATCTGCTTCATATAAGTGGAATTATACCGCATGTAGTCTATAGTGTCTGGTTCAGCAAAACTGGCGGATCATTCAAACCGTCCTTCCATGGTTGAATAATATTCCATCTATGGACATACCACATTTTGTGTGTTCATTTATCTGTCGATGGGCAATTGGGTTGTTTCCACATTTGGGCTATTGTGGCTAGTCTTGCTACAAACATCCGTGCACTAGTGTCTGTTTGAATTCCTGTTTTCAATTCTTCAGAGTATATATCTAGGAGCGGAATTGCTGGATCATACCTCACTATATATTTATAACCTTTTTTGGAAGATGTGGTGTTTTCATATTTGAATCTGAATGCCTATAGGTGCCCATCTCTGTCTCGGTTTCCATCTCTTCTATTGTCTTACACCTGCCAGTCTGACTCACATTATTTGCCTGGCCCCTGAAGACATCTGCAGACGGTGACTGTCGCCATGAAATTAAAAGATGCTTGCTCCTTGGAAGGAAAGCTATGATCAATCTAGACAGCATATTAAAAAGCAGAGACATTACTTTGCCAACAAAGATCCGTCTAGTCAAAGCTACAGTTTTTCATGTATGGATGTGAGAGTCGGGCTATAAAGAAAGCTCAGTGGGGAAGCACTGATGCTTCTGAACTGTGTTATTGGAGAAGACTCTTGACAGTCCCCCGGACTGCAAAGAGATCCAACCAGTCTATCGTAAAGGAAATTAGTCCTGAATATTCACTGGAAGGACGGATGCTGAAACTCCCAATACTTTGGCCACCCGATGAGAAGAACTGACTCACTAGAAAAGACCCTGATGCTGGGAAAGATTGAAGGTGGGAGAAGGGGAGGACGGAGGATGAGATGGTTGGATGGCATCACCGACTGGATGGACATGAGTTTGAGTAAGCTCTGGGAGTTGGTGATGGACAAGGAAGCCTGGTGTGCTGCAGTCCATGGAGTCACAGAGTCAGACACGACTGAGTGACCGAACTGAACAAAAGACGTCTGAATTTGCTCCCCTTACAAGTATTTGGCACCAAGTTCAGTTCAGTCGCTCAGTCGTGTCCGACTCTTTGCGACCCCATGAACCACAGCATGCCAGGCCTCCCTGTCCATCACCATCTCCCGAAGTTCACTCAGACTCACGTTCATCGAGTCGGTGATGCCATCCAGCCATCTCATCCTCTGTCGACCCCTTCTCCTCCTGCCCCCAATCCCTCCCAGCATCAGAGTCTTTTCCAATGAGTCAACTCTTCGCATGAGGTGGCCAAAGCCCCCACAAAAACACAGCGCCCAATTCAACTGCTAAGGAGCCTGAGATCTTGGGCAAATCTCTCCACACCTCTCGGAGTACTATTTTGCTCAGCCTTGCCAGGGAATAATGCTGCTTACCTAAGGGGAGGCGGCAAGAATCAGGGAGATGATGGACGTAATGCGCCTCTTCGGAAGCTGTCGGGTTCTGGAAACCGAGACAGACGGGCTAGGCTAGAAGAGGAGGCGGCGGAGGAGCGGGGCGGACTGGACGCGCTCTGGGACATAGGCCGCACTTCGGGTTGTAGACCGGCCCGGGTCCGAGCCGGCGCGCCCGGGCGTCCGCGGCACAGAGCGCAACCAGCAGGGGGCTCGGGCGCCACCGCCTCGCGACGTCTCGGCGGCCCGGGCTAGGCTGGAATCGCGAGCCCGGGCGGGGCTCAGGTTGGCACGCGGTGGGCGGGGGTGGCCCCCGTCCCCGCCCACCACATCCGGGGGCCCGGGCGGGCTGTGGGTCTGCCGCGCGCCGGTGAGTCAGGCCGGGTTTTCCCTCCGCCTCTGGGGCAGGATAGCGAGCGCGGCCGAACGTGTCCCTCCCTCGCCAATCCGGCTCCGGAGCCCGCCCGCCCGCGTTTTCCCGGCGCCTGTCGCCTGGCCGCTCCAGCCTGGTTCGCAGTCTCGGCCGGAGCTGGCGCCCTGGAGGAAGGGTTCAAATCGCACGCAAGGGAGCTGCCGTACGCGAGGGGGTGCGGATGGGCGCCAGGATGGTGAGTAGGGCACACCGTGGGGCTGGAACCGCGGCCTGGGGGCTGGACTCGGGGGTGGGGCTGGCCGCCGCCAAGGTCTAGCTTTCCCGGCGACCTTGGCCAAGCCCGCAGCCCTACGTGGGCGAGGTTCCCGTCTGAGAAGTGGGCAGGGGTGGCAAGATGAGGTGTACGTCCAGGTACCTCTTACTTCCAGACACCAAAGCACCGAGGTGCGGGATCGGGGACCGTCCGCGGGCAGGGAAGCTCTGCTGAAAGGGCAGGCGACAGGTTATGCTCTCCGTAACCCATACAAAACGCGCTTTCCTTGGAGGAGTTCCTGGGACCCCTGAACCACCACTGGGGTGGGGCAGGTGCCCTTGGCGCGGGAGTCTGACCTCGGCTTCCGCGCCCACAGCGCATCCGTTCGGGGTTAAGTCTTAGAGAGAAGCCTGAGAGAGACATCCCCTCCCAACCCTCAGGTAGCTTGGGGACCTCCCCCAGTTCTGGGGGAGCCCCCGCCTCTGTCCCATCCTTCCCCGAGGAAATTCGTGGAGATGCCAACCACCTTCCCCAAGAGACGGCTTCCTGCCCTCTCCTGCCCCCCTCCGGGATACCCCTTTCCTCCACTATATGAGCCCTGTATGAGCGGCAGCTGCCAGCTTGCTGTCAGGGGTCCCGTGAAGAGCGGACTCTCCCAGATCCTGAGCACCATCCCAGTCTGGCCACAACCTTCGGCCAAAGTGAGGGCCTGTCTGGAGCCGGGCGGAAATCGGGGCCGTGACTGCGTCCGGGGGAAAAAAGGACCGGGACCTGTCATCCCCGACGCGGCAATCCCTACCACCACTACCGCCCGCCCCGCCTCCGCCTCCCGCCTCCACGAGCAGACCGGTCTCTCCTGGCATGCACCGGGGGCTCAGCCTGTCCCGCGGCCGTGGTGCCCTGCCGGGAAGAAGAGAGGCAGGAGGCCGTCCTGGAACCGGTGATCTGCCTCCTCCCAGAGCCCTCCTAGGCAGGGCTCCTCTCCTGCCGACTGGCTGTGTGTGGGTGTGTATGTGCCAGACTAAATAAGAGCGGCCAGTCTGCTCAGGCCACCGCCTATGGAACTAGCAGCTTCCAGGGCTCACGGTGCCCATGCAGCGGTGTTTCCACTATTTCTATCTGACCCAGGGGCAGGCAGTGGGTATTCCAGGCTGAGGGGACTGGGATCCAAGCCAACCTGGTTGCAGGTACCCTTGGGAGAAGCAATGTGGGGAGCTGAGCAGACATAATCCACAGCAGTGTGTGAGCCCAGGGAGGGCAGCTGGTAACCCCTGGCTGGGACAGCCTGGGGCAGAAGAGAGGGCCTTGCCTGGGGAGTTGGGATTGCTGGTCATGTGGAATCATGGGCAGCTCACTTCTTTGGACCTCTGTTTATCTAGCTGTAGGATGGGGAAAGGGTAACTACTGTCTTGCCTGCCTCCACGAAGCTGATGCAGAGATCAGATGATGAAATGAAAGGGCTGATAAAAACTGTAGAGCACAAGTGACTTGGTGATACTAAGAATCACTCCAGCAGGACTCTGCCTCTTGATGAGTTGAAATGGGGCTACGGAATGCCAGCCTCTCCCGTCTTCTCCCTGGGCCCTCTTTTGGAACTGGGACATTCCAGTGTCATTCCTCAGGGGCAGCTGCAGTCACTCCCTTCAGCAAAGCTGATCCTCCAGCAGGTGGTGGGACCCTCCCTGGGGCCAAGGCTCACGAGGGGCTAAGGGCAGTTGAGGCTGGACTGGGAGCTTCCCTACCCAAGTGCTTTGGGTACACTCCAGAGGAGACGCACAGTGGGGGTCAGGGCAGGCTTGTAATTGTAGAGAGCCTCTAGACTTTTTCCTGTGCAGCTGAACATGACCTTAGGCACCTTATTTTACCTCCTGGGCTTCAGTTTTCTCCTCGGAAGTGGGGGATGACACTCTTCCTCTCCCACGTGTGTTGTGAGCATGTGCCAGGCCCAGCATCAGGCTGACTCAACAAGGCACCCACTAAGGGACACCAGGATGCCTCCCTGAGTGTCCTTTCTTTTTCTGCTTCATGGCCAGGGGTGTATCCCAGCCTCATTCTCCGGTCTCCTCCAAGAGTTGGTCCAGAGAGATGCTCCCAGTGTCCAGGCTGTCTAATCTTGGAGTGGGTGGAGGGGAAGGTGGAAGCAGGATTAAAGGGACCTTGTTGGGACCAACTAGGACCTGTGCAGAATAGGGCCTACGTGACTAGCTGAAAGCTTGCTGGCAGAGCAGTGGGGTGGTGGCGGCGAGGTTCTGTGCAGAGCTCTGGGCCCCAGGCATGTCATGAGTTCTGGGTACAGAAGCCCAGGCACTTGGAGGAGGAGGCCCTGTTTTCCCCAGTGGGGCTGTAAGGCACTTGCTGTCTCTCCCTCCCTCCTCCCCCTTCCACATCCTCTCCTGCACAGCTGCCCTGGGCCAGTCCCTGGGCTTCCAAGCAACGGGAAGGAATGTGTGTATTGGGGGATGTGGGGAAGGCAGGGGAGGTGGATAGAGTCCTTTAGGAAAAATGACTGTCCCCAGATTGAGACCTGGGCAGGGTAGAGAGCCTCCTGAAAGCCAGGGCCCTTGGCCCAAGGCTGAGGAGCTAATAATACAGCCTGAGAAGTTATCTAGGAGGGGTGGAGAGAGGAGGGGGAAGGGTAGGGGCCTTAGATAAAGACAAAGGGAAGGGCTGTTGGTGCCCCTCCATGTAGCTCCGGAATCATTTAAAATTGCTCAACTCAAGTGTGAAGAAAAGCCGATCCCATGCCCTCCTTTGCCATACACACACACACACACACACACACACACACACACACACACACACACACACACTTGCCTACATCTAGCAGCCTTGGGGCTAGGAAGGACAGCTGGGTATTTGTGTGTGGAAGGTGCTCATTGCAGTGTGAATGACCTTGAGTGTGTGTGAGCCTCGCTGTGTCCTCTCACGGAGAAGCTTCTGGGCTGCTGGTGGCACCGACTGGACTGCAGTATGTGTGTGGTGTGCGTGTTTCGGCCCATGACTGCTTCTCCCCTGGACCTGGGACCCTTTGTGGGGGTTATGGTGTGTTGATTATTGCTCCTTGAGACAGGAAATGAGGCTGTGGCCAGGGGAAGGTGAAGCAGTGTGTGTTTGGGATGAAGTGGGCGTGTTTAGCTCCCCCTGCCACCGTCCCTGCCCTCAGGCTCTCATCAGGCTTGCAGCTCTGGAGCCCTTTCATCTCCCTGTCCCTGTGCTGGCTGTCACCAGCAACCCAATAGGAAGGCAGAGAAAGTAGAGTCTTTCCCATTTGGGGGAAACTGAGGCATGATCAAGGGAGGTGTCCCATGGAGAGATAATATAAGGGGTGGGCTGGAGACCAGATTCTCTGCTGTCTACCTCCCCAAGAAGCAGTGACAGGAGTTCAGTGGGCTTGTCTGTTGCTCGGTGGGCTTGTCGTGGTGAAGGGGTGGGAGGAGTGGGAGGCAAGATGCTTCAGTTCCAACTCGGGTTGTGGGTGACATTGTCGGTTCCCACTAGACATTTCGAGTCATTGTACTGTAATCACAGGCCAGCACCTCACTCTGACCAGCTCTGTGACCTTGGGCAGGCCACTTCACCTTTTGGAGCCCCATTGCCCTTACCTAAAAACACAGACAGTTAACCATGTGCCAGGACTCTGTGAGACCCCTACGCAGGGCCGAATCACTGTAGGTGCCCAGCACCTGTCATCCCTTATCTAGATGACTCCCCTAACCTTGTGTGGCTTGTGGCACCCCATAGAGGATGAGCTGTCTGGGAACAGGAAAGGGAAACTTGGGAAGGTTTCTTTTGCCCAAGGTAAGGTTGAGGACTGCAGGGTGTAGGGGCAGGGCCGTGCTTTCCACCCCTCTCCCTCCCTCCTCATGGAGAGCTTTGTCTTCTACAAACACAAAACCTGGAAATGGTTGAGGAAGATGGAACCTCCTAACCATTGTTTGGGGTGGGAGTCTGTGTCCCGGAAGCATATTGGATTGGGCAGTTGGGGTGGGGCACATCGGACTGGTAGCTGCATTTTGCCTGCTGGGTGTCTGTTCAGGAATGGAAATAGCTGGGTAGGAGGTAGAGAAGGGGGCTTCCCTGGTAGCTCAGCTTGTAAAGAATCCACCTGCAATGCAGGAGACCCTGGTTCGATTCCTTGGTCGGGAAGATCCTCTGGAGAGGATACCCACTCCAGTATTCTTGGGCTTCCTGGTGGCTCAGATGGTAAAGAATCCGTCTGCAATGCAAGAGACCCCGGTACAATCCCTGGGTTGGGAAGATTCCCTGGAGGAGGGCATGGCAACCCACTCCAGTGTTCTTGTCTGCAGAATCCCCTTGGACAAAGGAGCCTGGAGGCTACAGTCCATGGGGTCACAAAGAGTCGGACATGACTGAGTGACTAAGCATAGCACACAGGTAGAGAAGGTGGCATTCGTTCATTTGGCAAGTTCTTTCTGAGCACTTACTGTGTGCCAAGGGCTGGGATGGACACGGGATCCCCGGGGCACTGGGGACAGGTCCTGCCTTCCACAGTGTGGTCCCAGCACAGGTGGGAGGCAATCCGTAACCCTGTCACTCGGGCACTCGCCGGTGGTGTTAGTGTGTCTACCAACTAAGCTCAGCTTCAGCTAGCCCTTGTGGACCCTGGCTGTGGGCCAGGCTCTGGACTGGGCATTTTATCCTCTAATCTTAGCCAGTCCTCCCAGCATCCATGAGTGATAAGAGTTGACATAGTCATTGTCCAGATGAGGAAGCCAGGGCCCACACACTGATTGGTTCCACACATTGGGTCAGGATTGGGGCCCTGATGCCTGGCAGTGGGCTTTGAAGTGGCAGCATGTTAGAGGGGCTGGCAGGGGCTCTGGCTGCCCCGTCTCCCTTCCTCCTACCTCTGCTCCAACAGGAACACCTGTCCCGGAAACTGTGGCCATTGTTCCTGCCATCCTTCCTTCCCCTTGGCCCTTCCTGTTTGTATCCGTCCCACTGGAGCCCCTAGCCCCACCGGTGCCAGGTGCTTCCCTTGGGAAAACTCTGAACCTCTGCAGGAAGAGGGGTTGAAGGAAGATTTTTTCCCCTCCCAAGGGAAGAAGAAGGATTGGAGCTTCTGAGGCCACTGGTCTTGGTTCCCTGTGCCCTCCGCCCACCCACCACGTTGGGTGCCTGGCACGAGAATAAACAAAGTTAGAGTCAGAGATGGATTCTGCCAGCTTAGTCCTGGGAGGGGCCCCTATCCTACTGCTTCAGGTCCTGGTCCCCCTGTGACCCCAGTCACACACTGGCCCCCTTGTCGGAACTAGGGCACTAGACAGGTAGCCTTGGGACTTCTACTACTTTCTCTAGGAGTCCTGTTCCAGATTCTCTCTGGAGCTCACATCTGCCACTCCTGGGTGGGCTGGCATGGGGGAACTGACACAGAGATCAAGCACCTGCTTCTAGGGCAACTGGGGAGTTGGGCAGCAAGTGCGTACCTGCCCCTGATGGAGCCTCCCAACCCCCCAGAAGCAGCCGCCTGTGCCCTGGTGAAACTTCATGGCCACAGCCCCAGGCCCTGCTGGCATTGCCATGGGCAGCGTGGGCAGCCTGTTGGAACGGCAGGACTTTTCCCCTGAAGAGCTACGGGCGGCACTCGCAGGGTCTCGGGGCTCCCGCCAGCCTGATGGGCTCCTCCGGAAAGGCTTGGGCCAGCGCGAGCTCCTCAGCTATCTGCACCTTCCCAAGAAGGATGGCAAGACCACCAAGCGGGCCCCTCGGAATGAGCCTGCCGACTATGCCACCCTCTACTACCGGGAACATCCTCGGGCTGGTGACTTCAGCAAGACCTCACTGCCTGAACGGGGCGTTTTGACAAGGTGTGCCTCAGCTCCTCCCCTCCCTACTGTGGCAGGGTGGGGAGGGGGCCCTCCTTGAAGACCCCGAGGCTGGGATAGGACATGGAAGTCTTGCTGTAGACTGGCCTGGTGACAGGTACCCCTCATTCTCAAAGGGGACTCCCAAGGGCTTCGGGAGGGAGCACCAGAAAGCAGTCAGCCCAGAGCCTCATCCCTGCCCTCTCTTTCTGGCAGTGTCGCATTCGCCCATCAGTATTCAAGCCGGCATCGGGCACCGGGAAAGGCTTTCTGTCCATGCAGAGCCTGGCGGCCCACAAGGGCCAGAAGCTGTGGCGCAGCAATGGCAGCCTGCACACGCTGGCCTGCCACCCGCCCCCTGAGCCCCGGGCCCCGGGCCAGCCAGGCCCAGGCCCGTGCACAGTTGCTGCACGCCCTCAGCCTGGATGAGGGCGGCCCGGAGCCCGAGCCCAGTCTGTCCGATTCTTCCAGCGGGAGGCAGCTTTGGCCGCAGTCCCAGCACTGGCCCCGGCCCCTTCAGCTCCTCCCTGGGCCACATTAACCATCTTGGGGGCTCCCTGGACCGGGCCTCACGGGGTTCCAAGGAGGTTGGGCCACTGGCTCTGCTGAACTGCCTGCCCGAACCACCGCCCCCCTTACGAATTCTCCTGCCCCGCCACCGAGGACTTGGGGGCTGTGGTGCCGGACACCTGTGAAGAGCTCAAGAGGGGCCTGGGTGAGGAGGATGGCACCAGCCCCTTCACACAGGTGAGAGCAGCTGTTGTCTTGGCCACCTGCTCTATCTCTTGGCATTAGCGTACAGGGCAGACAGAGGGTCACCCGCCAGCTCTCCTGCAGGGCTCCGGGTATAGGAGGGTAAGGAAGAGAGAGACGAGTTTGCTTCTTTCCCCAGGTCTCACGTGACATGGGGGGTCATGTCTGGTGGTCCTTGCAGGAAGTTGTGAGGGAGGGGGACTCCTGGGAGGGCCACATGCTGGGGACACTTCACCTCCAGAGGCCACATCCTAGGTCGGGGCACATGTGTGCCCAAAGCACTGCACCCTGGACCCTGTGGTGTTGAGACAGAGGATATCAGAAGCAGCTGGAGCGTTGGAGCAGTGGGCCAGCCATGGGAGTGCAGGCAGTTGGTATCCAGGGGGCAGGGTGATATGTGGATCTTGGGCCATGGCAAGTGCCCTTTCCCCTGGGCAGGTGCTGGAAGAGCGCCAGCGGCTGTGGCTGGCTGAGCTGAAGCGCCTCTACCTGGAGCGATTGCATGAGGTGACCCAGAAGGCCGAGCGTAGTGAGCGCAACCTCCAGCTGCAGCTGTTCATGGCCCAGCAGGAGCAGCGGCGCCTACGCAAGGAGCTGCGAGCACAGCAGGGCCTGGGCCCGGAGCCCCGGCCACCAGGCAGCCTCCCAGAGGCCGATCCTAGTGTGCGAGCAGAGGAGGAAGCCCGCTGGGAGGTAAAAGGCCAGGCGTTCAGAGACTCCTGCCCCCACTACTGTCGTGCCATCCTCTGCTTGCCCTCCGACCAGTCCCCCACCTTACCCTGCTTTGCTTGGCTCTTGCCTGTCCCCTTCAGGTGTGCCAGAAAACAGCAGAGATCAGCCTCCTGAAGCAGCAGCTGCGGGAAGCCCAGGCGGAACTGGCTCAGAAGCTAGCTGAGATCTTCAGCCTGAAGACACAACTTCGGGGCAGCCGGGCACAGGCCCAGGCCCAGGATGCAGAGCTGGCCCGGCTGCGAGAGGCCGTGAGGAGCCTGCAGGAGCAGGCCACTCGGGAGGAGGCCCCAGGCAGCTGTGAGACCGATGACTGCAAGAGCAGGGGGTTGCTGGGGGAGGTGGGAGGTGGTGAGGCCAGAGATGGGGCTGAGCAGCTGCGGGCCCAGCTCCTGCAGGAGCGGCTCCGAGGCCAGGAGCAGGCGCTGCGCTTTGAGCAGGAGCGGCGGACGTGGCAGGAGGAAAAGGAGCGGGTGCTGCGCTACCAGCGAGAGATCCAGGGCGGCTACATGGACATGTATCGCCGCAACCAGGTGCTGGAACAGGAGCTGCGGGCGCTGCGGGAGCCCCCCCGCGCCCTGGAGCCCTCGGCTTGAGTCCTCCAAGATCTGAGGCCCTCGGAACAAGCTGACAGCAGAAGCACTGTCAGAAGATGGCTTGGACAAGCCCACCCTGAGATGGCCAGCTCCTTCCTTACATTGGTCTGGGGTGGAAGCTGCTGAGACCAGCCAGGGATGGAGAGGCTGGCCGAAAGGAGGGGGTCCATTGGGGCTGTGGGCTGGATGGGGTGCCAGTAGCAGGAGGAGCCAGGGCAAGGTCCCCCTGGCTGAGGAGTCTCCAGGTAGAGCCCAGCCCTGGAGTAGGTGTGGCCCAGGAAAGGAGGTTTGGAAGTAAAGAGCCCTGTGAAGCGAAAAGGGCCAGTTTGAGGAGGGGAGGCTGGGATGGGAACTTTGGCCTCCCCAGAATAAAATCACATTTTCTACAAGGAATTACCAGGTGATAATGTCAGGCCTGTCTCTGGCCTGAGTGCAGAGGACTGTGGAGGGTCCGTGTTGGGGCTGTTGGCCTGGACTGCAACTCCACCATGTCCATGGCATGTTGGGGAGTGGAAGAATCCTTGCCCTGGCACCACAAAGTTTCTTAGCTGCCATGTGAGCTGAAATTCCTTTCTTTAGCATCAGTGAGACTTTTAATAGGGAACAATGCCAGGGAACCCAAGAAAACAAAAGGGCAAGTCAACCAAGGCATTGCTAGAATATGAAATGTCCTCTTGGTAAAAAGTCTGGGCTTCCGGGTCCCAGGCCCAGCTGGATGTGGGGCCAGCCTAAAACAGCTTCTGCTGGAGAGCCTTTAGCCTCCAGTAGTCTGCCCCTCCCAGAACTTGCCTCCCACCTTTCTCTCTGGCTTGTGTACCCCTCCACTGGGATGAGGACCTGGAAAGATGCAGGAAATGAGGCAGAGAAAGTTCGATAAAGGACTAAAACTGTAGCAGGGAATGTGGACATTTCTCCGTAGGCATGGGGGCCATGGGGTATTCTTGAGCAGGAGTGTGAGGTGTGATCTGATTTGTCTTCTGGAAAGTTCTGTCCTGGGAGGAAGCACCCCTGTGCCTGGCCCTGCATTGCCTGATCCTTGCTCTTAGCCAAGGCTTGCTGGTCCTTGACCCCTAAAACCCACTCCCATCCTCTCTGGACCCTTGCTCCCTCCTGGTGCATTAACTAGAGCACAGAACAAGTCGGGCTGTGCAAGTGGCATCTCCCTAGCCCTTGCTGTGAAGCTTGGTGTCCTTACAGATGCATTAGTATATCTGCTGCCACACATGGAGCACTTCCTGTCTGCCTGGTGCTGCACTAGGCAGTAGGGTCTGGGGGCTCAGGGTTGAATGAGATGTGCTTTCTGCTGCAGGGGAATCAATACACAGATGTGTCCCTTCCAGGCTGCCTGGTGGGGCAGGCACACCTCAGATCTCTGCAGACACCCCCAGTTTGCTCCCTATGGCTGTGCTCTGATCCTTCCCTGGCCACACCCAGCAGCCCCTCAGGTGGGCCTGATGGTGGAGTGGTGTGCAGGAGATGGACACATCTGGGGAGTGTAAGCCAGTGGGCCCCGCCCTTTTAGGGCGGAGAGTGGGGTGTGTGTGTTGTCTGCTGTGGGGATAATGTGTTTATGTCTGTGTGAGCAGCAGGTGTGTACAGTAGAGATGTGCTGTGGGTGGTGGGTGTGTCTAAGGGGGTGTGTTTGGGCCTCCTGGGTTTGGAGGCTAGGCTGGGGCTCCTCCCTCTGTTCCATCCTTTCCCACCCTTCTCAGCCCCTTTTAGTCCTGGCCAGGCTTGACTAGAGCTTGTGGCTCTAGACCAGGTCCCTGGGCCTTGCTGAGAGCTATCTGGACTCAACCCTGAGCCAGGTCCTCTGTCTGGGAAGGGAAAGCAAGGACACCTGGCTTAGGCAGGCCTATTCTCCACAGGCCTTGATACCCATTTTATACACCCCACCCAATCAAGCTTTCTGGGTCAGTGGTTCCTCCAAAGGGCCCTCCAGAGCTCAGTGCTAGCCTGAAGGCTGGCTCACCCCATGGGCTGGAGCTGGTCAGGCTGGATACCCACATGGTCCACAGTGGCTGGGGTCTACTTTTGGTGTCCCAGCTCTGCAGAAGAGCTCCCCACCCAGCAATTAGGGAGCTGGGCTGGCCAGTACAGCCAGCAGGGAGTGGGTGGGCGGTACCAAAACTTGGCAGCTGTGCCAGAAACCAAGGCCAGGCCCAAATGTAGGGGAGGGCGCAAGAGAGCTGAAGCTGGGGCGTCTCAGAGGGAACCAGATCCTGTTAGCTCATCGCTGCCAGGAAAACCAGTTCCCTGTCCCCAAGCCGGCTGGGCAGCTCTGGGGCCAGCTGATCACAGGTGCCACTGTAGTGGCTACACCTTGGGGCAGCCCCTCCATCCTGCCCCCAGTGCATCCCTCTGCGACCCAGCTGTCCTCTGACCCCCTCCCCCAGCAGACTAGGCCCAAGAGCTGATTCTTTCCAGAACTGAGACTAGCTCCCTGCACCGGTCTCCCTACCTTTCGTCCCTCGTGTTCTCATCGAGATAGTGTGTGCCCTCCAGTGGCTCCTTGGGTCCCTTAGCCTATCACTTGAGGCTTCTGACAGTCTTGCCTCCAGGGTCACTGATGGTGGCACCCCTCCTAATCCCAACAGCCCTCTGGGCCCTCGTTCTCCAGGCAGACTCCCCGACCATGATGCTCAGATTTTCCCTCCTTAGGGAAGCCTTCCCTGAACTCACACCCTGTCCAGGCAATTCCTTGCTCCCTATGCCCGCAGCCCCTGTTTCCCTCCACCAGCTCTGTCTGTTCTTTGGAATGGTCAGTTTGCCTCTGTTTTCCACTGGACTGTGGACATGGCTGGAGCAGGGCCACATCTTCTGTTTTCATCCCCAGAGCCTGCTGTAGTTCCAGCCCAGAAAGCACTGGGGGCACTTTGGAGTCAAGAGAGACCAGACCCCTTCCCTGACTGCCATGGGTTCAAGCTAGAGGTGGTAGGGGGAGGTGGCAAAGGCTCAAATGCCAGGCGTTCATTCACCTTTCGTGCCACCTGGTCCAACCAGGTCTGTGCCAAGCACCACCATACACTGCACAGTGATGTGTTGAGTGCCTCCTTTGGGAAGGAAGCTGAGGTGGTCAAGGCCTTTGCCCCTGTGGTCTTTTCCAGAGGGTGAGGGAAGGAGACAACACGTACGGGTCCCCAGTAGTGACTGGGCCAGAAAGGTGCCAACATTACAGAGGTAGGGACAGCAAAGGGCCTGCACAGTGGTGAGCAAGCCAGCAGAGCACGCAGAGGCAGAGGGAGTCCATCTGGGGGACTGAGAGTAGATTTCTTTGAGACTGGCTGTGGGTATTAGGGAAACTTTTCCCAAAGAGGGTATAAGCCCCACAGTGACAATTCAGATTGTAATAATCCACCATTCTAGTAGGTGGGGGCTTAGCCCTCTATATTGGATTCAGAAAAAAATAATGTGCTACTTCTTGTAGAAAAAACAAGAAATATGAAATAGTGCAGCAAAAACAAAGTGAAGTATGTTATGAGAGGTGAAGTTTGAATGCCATGGGAGTTCAGAGGAGGGCTGGCTCACTTATCACTCCAGGTGGTGGGGTGGGGGTGAGGGGACAAAGTTGACCAAACTTTGGGCAGGCACTTCCAAGCTTTCTGACTGGGCCTTCTTGTGTGCTTTCTTGTGCAGCCCAGTTCTAGCAAGAATCCCAGTAAGTTAGGTTAGCCAGAGTCTCCCATCTTCCATGTCTGAACACCTGCCATATTCTAATCTGTTTCTCCACCTGCACCATCTCCCACATTGTGTCTGGTTGCTCTGGCCTGCCTTCATTGAGAATTCTCTGCAGTCATTTAGCCAGTTCCCCCTACCCCCTGAGGTTTCCTCTTACAAATTTTTCATCCACTGACCTCCACCCTGCACCTTGGCTGTGAAATATACTTTTCCTTGTATTTGGAATTGAGGCCACTCTCTGACCCTTACATAAAATCCCATTCCAGTAGCCCCCCACTGAATAAAGTCTTCCTTACCACTCTTTAACACATCATGGCATTTTTTTTTCTTTTTTCTTTAACAGAGGCAAGCTTCCCTGAGGAGGAGAAGTTGCTGCCGGTGGGGGGTAGGGTGGGATATTTCCTGTAGAGTAGGGTGGGGTGAGGGCATTCCAGGATGGGCCTGGATTTCGGCATGAGGAAGTGGGCAGGTCGGCAGAGGGTCTTGTCTGGAAAGGGATGAAAGGAGGCAAGACAGATACTGGGCAGTCCGGCAAGCTGGCACAGAACTTCGGGTCCTGTGACTGTGGGTGGATCCCTCAGGCAGCCAAGTGAAAGGGCCAGAATTGGGACCAACTTTGTGTGTGTGTGACGTGTGCAGTCCCCAAGGCCTCACACTCAGAAGGGCCCTAGGCCTGGTGCAGTGCTCCACTGTCACTATCTGGAACTTAATGATGTTTGAACAAGGGGTGTCACATTTTCATTTTGTTTTGGGGCCTGCAAATGACACAGCTGCTTCTGGCCTGAACCACAGCTTTGCAAGGAAGGGCAGGGACAGGGAGAAGCAGGAGACTGGTTGGGAGCCACCTGAAGGGTGGAAGGAAGAGCAGGGCCTGAGCAGGCAACTTGAGCTCCACAGGCTGAGCCCTGATGCTCCCAGGTTCTGCAGAGAGCAGGCAGTGGCGATCCCACCTGCTGTTGCCCCCTATCCCATCAGCTATCACGGGAGGGCTCATCTTTTTCTAGCCTGGCCTTCCTGGACACACTCTGGGAGGCATGGAAGACTGTTTTCAGGACAGAATTCCAAGGCTTGTTCTGTCAAGGACCAACCTTTCTTTCTTCCTAAAGATTTATCTGGAGTGCTTTTTGTGTAGTGGTCTCCCTGCCCACTGCCGTTTTAAAAGTGTAATTTACAGAGAGAAAAATTCAGTGTTTTGACAACACAGATAATTGTACAAACAGCCCTAAGCCAAGATAAAATACGGTTTCATCATCCTCCCAAATCCCACCCCCTGGCCCCCTACCCGTCCCTCTACCCTTCTGCCCCACCCTCAGGCAACCAGTGATCTGATTTCTCAATAACCTTGTGTTTTTCTTTTTGTGAGCAGTGTTTAATCCCGATTTCAAAGTAGTGAGTAAAACAATATGCAATGGTGAGTGCATGCTCAGTCTCTTCAAGCTCTTTATGACCCTGCCAGGCTCCTCTGTCCATGGGATTCTCCAGGCAAGAATACTGGAGTGGGTTGCCATGTCCTCCAGGGGATCTTCCTGACCAGGAATCAAACCCACATTTCCTGTGTCTCTTGCACTGCAGGCGGATTCTTTACCCATACCCACCGAGCCACCTGGGAAGCCCAAAACAGTATGACATTGGTGTAAAAATAAAACTATACCTCAGTGGAAAGAATGAAGAACTAGAAATGAACTTCATTTTGAAGAAAAATCTTGATATTATGGTAATGGGCTTCCAAAATAAGAAGGGTAGGCAGGATTATTTTATAAGCAGTTCTGGGATAACTACACAGAACTGTGGGGAAACATAAGTCATACTTTGCACCATCCCCTGCAAAATAAAATGGAATTACATTAAAAAAATAAAATCCTACGAAACTAGCAAAAGGTGAAACAGACTGTTAATGAGTTAGTGGAGAACAGCTAAATTTTTCTGCTTTGAAGCAGCCACACTCCAATAAAATGAAACTAAGTAAAATCAATTCCAAATACAAGGAAAAGTATATTTCATGGCCAAGGTGCAGGGTGGCAGTCAGTGGATGAAAAACTACTAAACGAGGAAAGGTTGACAAAATTAGCTAGGTAAGAAAACATGTTGTGCCCTGAAAAGTGACAAAACCATCATAACAGACAGGTGAAGGAGCCTGATATGTGAGCTAGGCATTCTAACTTTTGGCAGAAGGTAGGTTTTGCTCACACCCCAGTGTGGCTGAGAAGCAGGCTCCTCCAAAGTGGGGAAGCCTGGGGCGTGTGTTTGCGAAAGCCTGTGAGGTCCTGCTGGAGTGAACTCAACTTCAGATCAGTGGCCCCAGGAAAGGTTCACTCAACCCTCCGAACCCCAAAACTCCCACCTGGGCCAGGACCACCCAGGCTCCCGGTGCAGACAAGCTTCTCTGGGATGCTCTGACAACTCTGTAGGTTCCTGGAGGGGCTGTTGACCGCCCTCTTCCCTGCAAGTTTCATCAGGTTTAAAGCTGAGGTTTCCTCATTCATAAACAGAGGATATTGGCTACTTTAGACTATTTCTGAGCACCTCCAGTGTTCCAAGCACAGGGTGTTGGGGATACAACAGCGATGAGTACCAAGTGCTGGCCCCAATGGACCTTTTATCCTGAAAGGAAGGGTGGGGAGAGTTAGGGGCAGGAAACCAGAATAAACAAATAAACGCTCAAGACAATTAAAAAGTCAAAGATTATAAAGAAAACAGGACTGGATTGTGCAAGTGCTATACAGAAAACAAACCAAGATTGTGCAAGGCTGTTCTGTTGGGATGGGGAAGAGGTACGGAAGGTCGGAATGCAAGAGGCCTTAGAATGACTGGCCCTGAAAGGAAGCAGCAAGTCAGGGAGAGACCTTTTCGAGATGTTTGTACTCCAAGTCCCTGAAGCCTTTGGAGGGTGTGGGCCGGGAGGGGCTTCTCTACCCCTTCCCTACAAAGCAAGGGGTGCCTGGGAGGGTTGTGAATTCAGTCCTTAGGGTCACCGCCTACTCTCTCCTTCGTCTTATCCTTCAGCCTCAGGGCGGTTGTGCAACCCCCGTCTCTTCTCCATTCTGCAAAGAGGGCGACCCATGGAGGGCAGCAGAGCAGGGCTGAGTACCTCACAGCTGAATTTAATTGCCCAGTGTCAGGCGCCAGCGCGGGAAAGCCTAACTGTAGGACCTTACGTGCACTGTATCGTGTGCTATTGTTTTTCTTTGATGAGAGTGGAGGGCGGGGAGCTGGGGCGGCATAGTCGTTTCTGGTCTAGAGCTTCTTACTGCTGAGCCGCCCCGGGTAACCTTGCTGGCCAGCGAGTGGGTTGCTCCGATTCCTTCCCGCACACGTGGAAAGTCGGGGCCGAGCCGGAGGCGTCGGCGGCTGGGGCCCCTTCCCCTCCGGCTGCCTAAGAGAGCCCCGTCACAGCCTCAGCAAACATCTAAGGTGCAATTTCCTAGCCGCCGCCCGGATCCTGTGGCCGACTTCACTCTTAGTGCGCGGAAGGGGGAGGTTCGGCCACCCCTCCGCGAAGCCGTGAGTGGGCGAGTCCGGAGCGGCTGAGCAACTGCCCTGGCTTCCGGTTCCGTTGACAGCTGCACCGGAAACCAGAGACCGGCTGCAGGACCAGGTGAGAGCCCGCTGGCCTCCCGGCTGGGCGGTGCGGCTCAAGGGCGTGGCCCGGTGGGCGGCTGCTCCGCCGGGCTCCCAGTCCCCGGATCTCCTTCCAAGCTTCGGGACTAAGCGCCCTTCTCCAGTCCTCCCTCGGGTTTGTTTTCTCCGCAGACCTCGGCCCGGGCAGGGAGTTGGACCCTTGCATTCGCAGAGAAATTTGAGGAGCCGCCCCTACTGGGGAGGTCGCTCCAACCGGCACGTCCCATCCATTCGCAACCTGGCCGAGTTGGAGGTAACCCGTCATGGGGGATCTGGGAGAAGTTTTCTAGGCAGTGGGAAAACCCTGAGGTGGAAATAAGCTGATGTTCGAGAAACGGAAAACTAGTGTGATTGGAATATGGTCACTGAGAAGGGACAGTGGTAGGAGATGAGGTTGGAGAGGTGGTTTGGAGTCACATAAAACCTTGTAGACCATAAAACAAGGGTGGTTTTTAAGTAAGTGTAAGTCTATTTTTTTAAAAACTCTTTATCTTTTTGTTGTGCTGGGTCTTTGTTGCTGCTCATGGGCTTCCTCTAGTTGGAGCAAGCAGGGGCTACTTTTCATTGTGGTGCACAGGTTTCTCATTGCAAAGGCTTCTCTGGTAGAGCCTGAGCTCTAGGCATGCGGGCTTCATTAGCTGGGGCACACAGGCTCAGCTGTGGCACACGGACAAAACATGTGGAATCTTCCCAGACCAGGGATCGAACCCTGCATTGGCAGGCGGATTCTTATCCACTGTACCCCCAGGAAAGTCCACGCTATTGGGTTTTAAGCAGAGGCGTGATGTATAAGGTGAAGAATGGATAGAGGTTGGGAGTGTAAAAGGTTAAGTGCTGGGCCAGCGGAGGCTGTTCAGTTCTGTGTCAAGCAAAGGGGACTTTCTGTGATTTGCACAAACTTCTCTCCTTACCTGCTCACCCCAGAAGGTGCCCCTCTTGTGTTAGGATACTGAAGACTGAGGACAAGACCCCTGTGCACACGCCTTGGTGGGGATTTCATTATTTCACTCATGTCTCTTCCTGCCCAACCAGGACAAGTGTGAGTTCCGGTCCCCTAATTAGGAAGTACATGTACCCACTGTGGACCAGGCCGTAGGCCTGGGGAGAGAAGATGAGATTGGACTCTAGCCCTGAGCAGCTCACAGTCTAGTGTGGGGAGACGACAGACATGTGAATGGGCAGTTACTGTGCTGAAGTGCTGAGAACTCAGATGTCTGTGATATGGGGCACCCTTGATAGAGGTTTGGTTTGTGAAGCAGGGGAGGGGGTAGGGAGATTTCACTGAGGGCTTCATGGGGGAGCTGATGATTAAATGTCATCTTGTGTTCCTGCAGAGAACACTCTAGACATAGGAAGAGTGGCATCTAGATGTAGGAAAAGCGCATGCAAAGGAAGTGAGTGAATGTACAATTGCAGAGGGCTTCTGTGTCAGACCATGGCAGTGATGAGTAAACGGGTGACAGGATCTGATGTGTTGTTTTGGGGTGATCACCCTCGTAGATAATTTCTGTCCATTTGAGACCTTGGGGAGGAGGGCTTAGGACAATGGAAGTGAAATTCCCTGGATTAATCCTGAAGACAGTCTGCCACTCATCCGTCCTTGTGCCTGGTGAAGATGACCGACTGTGACGAAGAGTGGCTTACCCTGGACACACTGAATTGACCTCTTGGGCTTTTCAGATGGAATACCTCCAGGCAGTTCTATTTTCCCATCTCGTTCATTAAAAAATTTTTTATTGAGGTAATCACACTTGTCAGTTCATGGTACATTTAACTGGTCCACACAGGCCATTTTTCTCCTTGTCATTTGTTTACATATTTCCCTTTTATCCCTATTCCTCCCTCCATTCCCTTCACCTCCGCCCCTGACTGCAGAAAGCCACTCTCTTATGTGTTTGGTAAATATCCTTTTATTTACGTGTGTCCTTGGTTGTATACCTGTATTTTAAAAGTGCATAAATGGTATTCTGTCTGGATTTAATTTTGTTTTTTTTTTCCCTTCAGTACCATGTTTTGGGATCTTACTGATGTTGCTGTGGTTTCTCAGTACTACCCCCAGGTTCCACAGATGCAACTCCCAGATTTTACTTCCTTGACTTACAACTTCCTTTAGGCTCCTGAGTTTTCTCAAGCTCGTGCAGCACTGAGATAAAAATTCCATCTCCTTCCTCAGCTTTTTAATTCAGTTTCAAGTTGCTGACTTGGGCTTCCCTTTAATAATCCTGGTATTGGTTGATGTCTGACAGGGTCATACTCTTTGATGTTGGTGAGGTCCTAACCTTTCTTGAGCTGTGTTTATTTTTGGTAAATTGTGATTCTGGTTCCCAGACCCTTTGGCAAATACTCTTTTGTACTGCCATCTTTCCTAGTTGATCATCTCATAGGCTGTGAGGTTACTTTTCTGTTTCTTGTCATCATGAATCATTGCTGTATACTCATTCCAACCACAAATATTGGCTGTGTTCCTTTCCTGGTGAGATGGTGGCCTGTAAAGCTGGTCCAGAGAGGACTATGATGCAGACTGCTTCAGAGAGGAGCTCTGGAGCCAGACTGCCCAGCTTTAGTTCGAGATCCTCTACTTTGCAGCTGTGTGACCTTGAGCAGTTTATTTAATATGAATTTCATTTTGTGTTCTGTAAAGTGGGTCTCATAATTGTACGTGCCTCATAGTGCAATTGTAAGAATTTAGTAAATTAGTTAATTAATGCCAAGTCATTAGAGTAGTTCCTATCACATAGTAAGCCCCTATGAAATATTAACTATTAATAGTAATAATTATAGTATATTATTTCCAACAGATATCCCTGTTATATTTTGCTTGTAATGGTTCATATCCAGTTATAGGGTATTTCTTCAGGGAGCATGAAAAGGGGGCCTGTTTTCTAGACACGGTGATGAACAAATTCTTGTGTGATAGTGTCAGCCATAAGGAGGGAGGACATGAATGCATCTTAAGGCCCTGCGTACCATTTCTCCATCACTCATCACCTGTTTGATAAGGAGACACTGGCTGCAGGTTGGGCTGAGATGATGGGCCCAGAACTAACAGTGCTGCTGGGAATGGGAAGAGAATCTGGTAAAACTGGGAGAATCCCAATGGTCACTTTGGACATAGAACTCTCTTTGTGGTATTACTCTGTACCCTTCTTTGAGAGAGAGAACAGCTGGCTAGATTTGATCATTTGAGAGGTGCATTTGACAGAACCCTCTTACTTTTTTTGGGGAGGGCTTTCCTGGTGGCTCAAACAGTAAAGAATCTGCCTGCAATGTGGGAGACCTGGATTCAATCCCTGGGTTGGGAAGATCCCCTGGAAAAGGGAACAGCTATCCACCCAGTATTCTGGCCTGGAGAATTCCATGGACAGAGGGGCCTGGCAGGCTGCAGTCCATGGGGTTGCAAAGAGTTGGACACGACTGAGTGACTTTCACTTTAAATCCTGTAGATGGAGGGATGAGGAGTGAAATCGACTCTGTCACTAACATTTTAAGGATTGTCTATGTGTTCAGTGTCACAGGCTGCTCTGAAATGGAAGGGAGTGGTGGCCCAGTGTTGAAGGGATTTAGCAGTGGGACCTCAGTGGTAGGAAAGGTAGGACAAGACAAGTCAACTCTCTTTCAGTGGTATAATGAGAAGGAAAGTTGTGTTACAACAAGAGATTTTCTAGGCTAGTGGGGGAGGCAGACCCTCAAACGGATCATTACCCAGTGATCAAAACTGAAATAGAAGGATGCCAAGTGGGAGTGGAGAGAGCCAGGTGGGAGCAGGCTAGGGATAGCTGCAGAATATGACCTCTGATGGGCCATTTTCTCCAGTAGTTGAGGAGGTGAAGGGTGATAGAGAGTATACCAAGGCATGGAGCTGTGATGGAGTATAGATAGTATTGCCTGCTGAGGGCACTGCAACGCCTGCTCTCCATTTTGGTTAAAAAAGAGATGAAGGGAATCCCCTGGTGGTACAGTGGTTAAGACTTCATGATTCCACTACAGGGGTCACGGGTTTGACCGGGGAACTAAGATCCCTGCATGCTGGGATCAGGCAAAAAAGGAAGCGAGATGGATGAAGATTCTGATGAAGAGTTGAAAACAATGAACACAGGAGTAATTTTCTTAACGTGATTCAGAAAACCCCTGTCCTCATGTCTCCCTTCACCCTCCAATGGGCACCCTGGCTGGGGGTTATGGAAGCTGTGTACGTATGTTAGGCTGGGAACTTCGCCTTGAAATGTGATATGGGAATGGTAGGGTGGGATCTGGAAGCCCTCCTCACTGCCCCTCTGACCCAGGTGGGGCCTGACGCAGTGGCTGCTATGGAGCAGTGTGCCAGTGTGGAGAGAGAGGTGGACAAGGTCCTGCAGAAGTTCCTGACCTATGGGCAGCACTGTGAACAGAGCCTGGAGGAGCTGCTGTACTACGTGGGCCAGCTGCGGGCTGAGCTGGCCAGCACAGGTGGGTGTCCCCTCAGGGGAGTCCCACATCTGCCTCCTTAGGGGCCTAGGAGACCCCAAGGCTACGTGATTTCGGAGTTCTGGAAGGATGGTGGTTTTGATAACATGGGTCTTTAGGACTCTTCAACAGAGGCCAATGGAAGTCTCTGAACTACTCCAGAAAACCCAGCAGAAATCGTTAATTTATCTGGAGATCATTTACATTTAGTTTCGATTTACTTTTCTATTTTGAATGTTTAAGACATTTTAAGATGTTTTCAAATTTACAGAAAAGTTCTAAGAACAGTATAAAGAGCTCATATATACCCCTTTACTTAGATTCACCAACTGCTAATATGTTGCCATATTTGTTTTATCAGTTTGCTCACATATTCTTATTACTTTTAAAACCAGTAGAAAGGAAGCTGCAGATATTATACAGCTAAGTATGACCTAAGGTCAGGGGCATTCTTTTACATAAGTTCAGTGTAATTATTAAAATCAAGAAGTTAAACAAGCCACTGACTAGTTTCTGGGAGGCAAGAGTAGAAGGTCTGCCAGTTGATGGTGGCAGGTGAGGAAATTAATGAGGACTATCCAGTAGAACTTCATGAATATTTATCAACCTTTGTGAATTCCATTGGTGGTGTGGATGAGATGCTGAAGACCAAGATGTCTGTTTCTAGAAATGAGATGTTGCAGAAGTTGGACCCACTCGAACAGGTAAAAGTGGATTTAATTTCTGGCTTACACATTAAATTCAATGTTTGGGGTTTATTTGGCAACTCATGGAGTCAGTCCTAAGGAACATCCAGTAAAGCAGGAATTGGAGAGAATCAGAGTATACATGAACAGAGTCAAAGAAATAATAGGCAAGAAAAAGGCTAGCAAGTTGGACAGTGGTGCAGCTTCAAGATTTGTAAAAAATACCCCCTGGGATCCAAAACCTAATAATGCATTCAAAGTTGCCAATAAAGGAAAAAGTAAGAATTAACCTTTCGGTTTTGACATACACATATTAAAAAGTACATAATTTTTATTGTTTTCCACAAAATAGATGATTATGTGGTATTGTAAGGTTTAAATGTATCCTTTATTGAATTCATGTATAAAACTGCATTTTAAATTTGTAATGCTGAATACTTTTTTTCCTCAGTAAGACTGTTATCTTTATTGATTTTCTTATAGAACACTATGAGGTTAACATTGTGGTATTTATATATTTTTGAACTTTTTAGTTTGTATTGGGGTATAGCCGATTAACAGTGTTGCGATGGTTTCCTGGGAGCATTGAAGGGACTCAGCCATACATGTGCAGGTATCCACTCTCCCCAGGGCTCCCCTTCCATTCAGGCTGCCACATGGTACTGAGCAGAGTTCCATGTGCTATACCATAGGTCCTTGTTGGTTATGCTTTTAAATATAGCAGTGTATACATGTGTACCCCAAACAACATTGTGGTATACTTTGTATTTATAGTTTACTGTCTCTTGATCAGACTTACTTTATTAGGCCACTCTTTCAAGTGTCATTTTATAAGCAATTATGAAATGTAAGTTAAATGTTCTTTGTAAACATTTGTCTATTTTTGATGAATAATGATTTTATGAAGTATGCCGAAATTATAAATACATCTGTTTTCACTATATAGTATTAAGAAAGAATGAAATGACTTAAATTTCATTTTTTTTTCTGTGCAGTTATTTTACTGTGCTTTCATGATTTGAGGAATTAATGCTTTTGTGATATTTGAAGTATGAAAAGCAGGAATTGGAGAGAATCAGAGTGTACATGAACTTTAAGGTTATTCTTCAAGTCATGGCAGTTTGCCACTTGTTTAGTCATTCAGTCGTGTTCAACTCTTTGCGACAACATGGACTGTGGCCCACCAGGCTCCTCTGTCCATGGAATTTTCCAGGCAAGGTTACTGGAGTGGGTTGCCATTTCCTTCTCCAACTTTGCCACTGTATCCCATTTAAAATAAAATATATTCTTGTTAAATTTAAATGGGAAATGAGGTTGTACATTGATGGCTGAATTTGACATAATGGCTCTACCCTATCAGTAAAGCTGAAAATGTGTGGGACGTGTTTTTTATTTTTCTCTTTTGAGTAAATTTTCCCATGAAATTAGAAAGGTAGATTTTAGAAATCCTTAGAAATGGAGGAGTTATGAGTTTTGATGCTTATGCATAGTGCCCATAATTCTTTTGGCCTCACTCTTTCAGATTTCTTTTTATTTGTTTCTGAGGCTACAGCAAGTATGTACAATTATTTTGGAACAACTTTGTATGTTATATAATGCCACCACTTAAGCAGAGGAGAAATCCAAAGGAGAGTACATTGTGTTTATATTCTGATTTATTGTTCTGCAATATTTGTTACAGAGGATTCTAAATATTAAAACTGTTTTAATACCTAGGCCCATGAATTTTAATTATATACCATTAATGCTTTCAGTCTTTTTTTCTTTTTTTAACTTATTTATTTGGCTGCACTGGGTCTTAGTTTCAGCTTGTAGGACCTTTTAGTTGTGGCATATGGAATCTGGTTCCCGGACCAGGGATCAAACCCACACCCCCTGCATTAGGAGCTCAGAGTCTTAGCCACTGGACTACTGGGGAAGTCCCAATGCTTTCAGTCTTTGAGTTCATATCCTTATATGTAGGAATGCCAAGTACAGTAAAGTACTTTAATTTTTGAAAAAGAAGAGTTAAATTTTTCCATGTGATTAATTCTCCATAAGTAACCTGGATTAAATGGATTTCTTGGTTTACGGTAGCAGATATGGGAAATGGTAATGGATTTTGTAAAGTGTATCAAACTCTTTCTGTGGCCCATGAAGAGGAAGACGCAGAAAGACAGATGCAGATAGATGCATCTGATAGATGCAGCAAGTCTTCTGATGGAGATGTGAGACAGTTGTTGAAGTAGAACATTCATAGTTATTTCACTCCTTTTTTCACCTTCATCCCCTCTAAATTGTAGTTTTTAAAAAAGTAACTTCTTTATGAGAGAAGTAAATGTTAAAATAAAAATTAAGTGAATATAGCTAATGCTATGGCACCCCACTCCAGTACTCTTGCCTGGAAAATCCCATGGACAGAGGAGCCTTGTAGGCTACAGTCCATGGGGTCGCTAAGAGTCGGACACGACTGAGTGACTTCACTTTCACTTTTCACTTTCATGCATTGGAGAAGGAAATGGCAACCCACTCCAGTGTTCTTGCCTGGAGAATCCCAGGGACAGAGGAGCCTGGTGGGCTGCCATCTATGGGGTCGCACAGAGTCGGACACGACTGACGCTACTTAGCAGCAGCAGCTAATGAATATAGCTCATATTTCAGTTTGCCATTACCCAGTAATTTTCATAAAGCATTTTATTTCCCGGTGCAGGCTCTGATCTAAGATCAAGCACTGCACATAGTTTCTTGTGTCTGATCTTTAGTTTTTTGTAGTCTGGGACATTTCTACCACGTGCTTTTGTCTTTCAGGACATTGACATTTTGGGAATATTAAGGTCAGTGATTTTGAAGAATGTCTCTTGATTTGAATTTGTTTGCTCTTTCCTCATTTTTTTTTTTTTTTTTTGCATTTTGGGCAGGATTACTTCAGAACTGATGTGTTTCTCAGTGCATCACATCAGGAGGTACAAGGTATCAGCTTGTTCCATTATGGGTGATGTTAACTTTGATCACTTGGTTAAGATGGTGTCTGCCAGGTTCCTACACCCTAATAATGTTAATATTTCTTTCTTTAGAGTTAATAAGTAATTTGTGGGGAGATACTTTGAGACTATATACATTTGCTGTGCTTCTTCACACTCTGCCTCATTGGTTTTCTCATCCCTTGACAATTCTTGCCTGAACAAATCATTACAGAGTTAGTTTTAACATAGGTGGGTTTTCCTGCTCTATCATTTCCTATACACTTGTTAGTAGGAATTTAACATAAGGAAGCTTGCCTATCTTCCTTACTTAAGTTCATGCTCATAAATTCTTATTTTATTCAATGGGTTACACTCCATTACTGTTACTATCAAGTTGTCTAAGATTTGACCAGAGGTAACTCCTATTTCCTATGTCCTTTTTTTTTTCTGGATTGAGCTATAATTCACATAAAAATTTACCCTTTTAAAGTATACAATTTAGTGGATTTTAGTATATTTCCAGAATTGTACATTCATTACCACTAATTAGAGAACATTTTCATCTCTCTCAAAAGAATCCTCCTTAATAATCACTCTGTCAGGTTGGTTTATCTCTCTTCCTCAGTTCTTGTCTGTCGCAATAAAAATTTGGAACAATGAACTAAAGGGTTTAAAACAACAAACAAGTGAAGAGCTCGGATCATCTTTCGTAAGACACTCACAAGACATGGGAGCAGGCCGACCCCAGAGGAGCTGCCCTCCCCTTGCCTCGTCTTCCCCCTTTTTATACTTCCTGTCACCTCCTACTGGTTATGCCCTGTGCGGAACAGGGCTTATACTCACCAACAATCAATGAAAGGGAATGCAAATGGGCGTCTGCTCAAGGCCGACTGACAATTGCAAGTTGTATAACAGCAGGCCCTGGTGTTTATGACTTCCCATAATTCAGCCTGTTATATAGACATATACATGTTATAATACATATATCGGGCTTCCCTGATAGCTCAGTTGGTAAAGGATCCGCCTGTGATGCAGCAGACCCTGCTTCAATTCCTGGGTCAGGAAGATCCGCTGGAGAAGGGATAGGCTACCCACTCCAGTATTCTTGGGCTTCCCTTATGGCTCAGCTGGTAAAGAATCTGCCTGCAATGAGAGAGACCTGGGTTCGATCCCTGGGTTGGGAAGATCCTTCAGCGTATGCTCAAGGCCGATTGACAATTCCAAGTTATATAAAAGCAGGTTCTGTTGTTTATGTCTTCCCATAATTCACTCTGATAATATCATACATACATACATACATATATATATACATGTAATAATCATATATAATCATATATGTATATAATGATATATATAGAGAGACTATTTATGAACCCTTAATGGGCTCCTAGCTACCTAAGGTTACTTGGAGAAGCCCCTGTGGTTACTTTATATTCACTGTGTGCCTGGGATGCATGTACAGGAGTTGGAAAGGTCTCTGTGGTTATTTTTGTAGCACATCTGTGAGCTCTCTCAGGTGTATCTGGGATGGAGTTTAGAGATCAGCTTGCATCCCTTTCAGCCAGGCCTCCCCTGGTTGCTCATGTCTAACTTCTGACCTTATAACTCCATTTCTGCTTCTCCTCCAGCCCCTGGCAACCACTAACCTACTTTCTGTGGACTGCTCTGGATACTTCATGTAAATGGAATCATGTAATATGTGGCCTTTTATACTCTGACTTCGTGTGTTTTTAGGGCTCATCCCTATTGTGCCGTGAATCATTGCTTCGTTCTTTTTTATATGCTGGTCATGTGGTAACTCTCTGTTCAACTTTTTGAAGAGCTGGTACACTGTTTTCCAAAGTAACTGCAACTTTTTGTATTCCCACCAACAGTGTATGAGAGTTCCAATTTTCCCACACCCTCACCCACGCTTGTTTTTATGTTGGTTTTTTTTTTTTGGTTATAGCCATCCTAGTAGGAGTAGGCCCAGCCACCACCTTCTGTTTGTATTTGTCAATTAAATGTGACATTCAGTTAAATGTGACAGAAACCTAGCTTAGACCAGCTTAAACAAACACAAAGTGGGGGGGCTGGGCTGCTGGATTTATAGTCTCAGGTAACTGAAAGGTCCAGCCCAGTTGATCTGGGTGCTCATGTGATGCCTTCAATCTACACTGGCTTCATTTTCAGAGCAGTGCTCTCTGGAGGTGGCCGTGGTGCTCCAGCAATTCCAGGAGTATACATTTTGTTTGTTTAGCAAGCTGGAAGAATGCATTTCTCTTCCAGGGCTTCTGATCTCAGAGCTGAGACACTCCCTGGTCCTCATGGGTCATGTTATCTTCCCTGGGTCATATTTTTCTCCCTGAACCCAGATGCTACCATCTAAAGAAGGGGCAGAGATGCTGGCTGGAAGAAGGGACTTGTCTGCTCTTCTCTTTTCCAAGCCTCACATACTTTTGGTAGTGCATGTGGTTCACCCAGCCATGGGGGTGGAAAGCACTTATTGTGAGACAGAAATGTCCTTGTGCTTCCCTGATGGACCCTGGCCTGCCTGGTGTCCTCTGGGTTAGAGGCATTAATGTGGGGATAATACTTTATGATTCAAAGCCTTCCCACAGTGTCTCCCTCGAGATGTTAAGGAGCCTTCGGTGTGGTGGTGAGGAGCCAGGGCTTCAGATCTGTCACTGCTGTGAGCTCTGGCAAGTTACTGCCTCAGCTTCCTCGGGTGGAGTATAGGCTACTAACAGTGCCATTGCATATAATGGTAGTGAGGATTAAATGGGCTAAAACCAAGTACTTACCCACACTAAGTGCCAGAGCATCTTCATTTCACAGCAGCCTCCAAGGCCAGTGCTATCACCTGTTTTATAGATGAGGAAATGAAGACTCCAGGCAATGAACTGGCTTGTCCCACTTGGCTAATTCCAAGTCATACAGTTAAAGAGTGGCGGGACCCAGAATAGAGGCTGAGACTTTCACTCTGGAGTTTAGGGCTGCTTCCCAGGCCTCCATGCTGGCATTTAGAATAGGGAGGCCGAGACAAGGGCTGCTCCTCTGTGTCCGAGTCCTGACTCATTACCACTGTTTTTCTGCAGCCGTCCAGGGAACCCCTCTCTCAGCTACCCTCTCCCTGGTTATGTCACAGTGCTGCCGGAAGATAAAAGACACCGTGCAGAAACTGGCTTCAGATCACAAGGACATTCACAGCAGTGTTTCCCGAGTGGGCAAAGCCATTGACAGGGTGAGCATGTGGGCAGGTCCAGACTGGAGGCGGGAATACCTGCGGCCAGTGTGTATGTAGCAGGGCTCCTCGGGAAGCCGGTGTGAGAAGTGCAGGCCTGAGTCACAGGGTGCTGTCTCTCGTCCTTATCAGAACTTTGACTCTGAGATTTGCGGTGTGGTCTCCGACGCAGTGTGGGACTCGCGGGAGAAGCAGCAGCAGACCCTGCAGATGGCCATCCTGGAGCACTTGTATCAGCAGGGCATGCTCAGTGTCGCTGAGGAGCTGTGTCAGGTAACGGGCTCACCGGGGAGGTGCTGGGACCTGCCTGTTCTGCTTTCTGCTTGGTAGCATTCTTTACATTAGGACCCCATTATTATTGTTATTTTTATACCCACACAGGTCAGTTTATTTACATGACTGAGACATGTGTGTCACGGGAACACCTGTTCCCAGAGACCTGTCTCCAGTGGACAGTTGGCCTGGCAGGGCATCCTCCCCTCTGGACTGCACATGGGGAGTCTAAGGTTTCCATCAAGACTGTGTGCCTTTACCTTGTTTGCGTTGATGCAGTCTTTCCTTAAATGAGTTCATCTCTATTTTGAAAATTGCATCTAGTTTATTAAAACAAAAAACAACAAAAGTAGTTCATCCATTGCTCCCACTCCCTACCCTCTACTTCTTTTAAGCACCAATCTGTTCTTTGTATTTATGAGCTTGGTTTTCTCAATAACTTTTTAGATTCCACATGTAAGTGAGATCATACAGTAGCTGTCTTTGTCTGGTACATTTAGCATAATGCTTCCATCCATGTTATCACAAATGATAGGATTTCCCCACTTTTTTTAATGGCTGAAAGCGTGCATGCTTAGTCGCCCAGTCGTTCTGACTCTTTGCAGCCCTGTGGACTGTAGCCCACCAGGCTTCTCTGTGCATGGGATTTTCCAGGCAAGAATACTGGAGTGGGTTGCCATTTCTTACTCTAGGGGATTTTCTGACCCAGGTATTGAACCCAAGTGTCTTATGTCTCCTGCACTGGCAGGTGGGTTCTTTACCACCAGTTGCCATCTGGGAAGCAATATTTCATTATATATATACATATATATATTTAGATGGCGGAGACCTGGGTTTGATGCCTGGGAAGGGAATGGCTACCCACTCCAGTATTCTCTTCTGGAGAATTTCATGGACAGAGGCGCCATGGACACAAGGACAGTGGGATACAGCTGAGTGGGTTGCAGAGTCGGACATGACTGACTATGTATTTTATATATATATATATATATATATATATATATATATATATACACACACACACACATTTTATCTATTCATCCATAAACGGACACTTAGGTTGCTTCTTTATCTTGGCTATTGTAAATAATGCTGCAGTGAATATGGGGGGGTGGTGCAGATATCTTTTCAAGTTAGTGCTTTCATTTTCTTTGGGAAAATACCCAGAAGTGGGATTGCTAGATCATATGGTAGCTATATTTTAATTTTCTGAGGAACTTCCATACTGTTATCCATAGTGGCTGCACCAGTTTACGTTCCCACCAAAGGTGCATGAGGGTTCCCTTTCTCCACATGCTTGCCAGCACTTATTTCTTGTCTTTTCGATAACAACCATTCTGTCAGGAGTGAGGTGATGGCTCACTGTGGTGTTGATTTGCATTGCCCTGATGATTAATGAGGTAGAGCATCTTTTCATGTGCCTGCTGGCCATTTTGATGTCTTCTTTGAAAAAATGTCTCTCCAGATATTCTCTCCATTTTTTATAAGAATTTTTTTTTGCTATTGAGCTTTTATATATTTTGGATATTAGTCCCTTAGGTAACAACGATCTGCAGATATTTTTTCCAGTCCTGTAGGTTGCCTTTTCATTTTGTTGATGGTTTCCTTTACTGTTTCAGAAACTTTAAATTTAGTCTGACGTAGTCCTACTTGTTTGTTTTGCTTTTGTTACTTCTTAAAATAAATTTATTTTAGAAATCAGTGCCCCTGCCATAAATGGAAAGTAGCTACAAAATATATACAATACAAAGTGAAATTATTAATTTCTAGCTGGATTTGGGTGTCCACCAGAGTTCTCAGTGCCTGATAATCCTTTTCTTAAAAGGGAAGACTAGTAAAATGACAAAGTTGTACTTGTTAGGTGTTAAACGACTAAAGGATGCTTTCCCTTAATGTAATTAGGGGGATTGAAAAAGAGTAATTTTCTCTCCATGCTACTCAGTGTGGGTCTCCAGTACCACAGCAGATGGGGTGGAGTTTGCAGTCTGTCCTCTGGGAGGCCAGCATGTAGCATTCAGCCTCCCAGAACTTGAACTGGGAAAGAGGAGTCCAAGGGACTGGCAAGAAACCATGGACCCTCTCTGGCTTGTCTTTGGTGGATGAGGTTTTACTAGGTGTGGAGCAGAGAAGTTTGGAAACACAGTCCTCCAGTGGTAGATGGCTCTCTCTCCCTCTAGGAATCAACACTGAATGTGGACTTGGATTTCAAGCAGCCTTTCCTCGAGTTGAATCGTATCCTGGAAGCTCTGCATGAACAAGACCTGGGGCCAGCATTGGAGTACGTTGGCCTTTGGGTGGTCCCACAGGGGACAGGGCTTGTCTGCTCTTCATGTCACCCAGCATACTTGACACACCTCCAGCCCTGTCTCACGGGCCTCACATAAGATTTTGGAGGCCCTGCCAAGCCCTCTTCTCGTGCCTTACTAGCTCCCACTCAGCTGGCCTCTTTCTCCCCAGGTGGGCTGTCTCCCACAGGCAGCGCCTGCTGGAGCTCAATAGCTCCCTGGAGTTCAAGCTGCACCGACTGCAGTTCATCCGTCTCCTGGCAGGTGGCCCTGAGAAGCAGCTGGAGGCCCTCAGCTACGCCCGGCACTTCCAGCCCTTTGCTCACGTGCACCAGCGTGGTACGTGCCCAGGTGCTGGGGTGGCCCCTACAACATGCGTTCCCTTATGCTGCTCTGCCTCACATGCTATATGGCATCCCCCCCGCCCCCCCAAAAAGATTAGCCAGTACTGGAGCAGAGGGACAAGAGCCTGAGACCCGCTCCTTGACGCAGCTGGAAGGGTGGGGAAGAAACTGAAACCCCTCCCTACGTCATGTTGTGCGGTCATGCTTGCCACAGAAACAGCCCTGAAACCTTACTTCCTCACTGGATTTTAGGGAAAACTGGCTTTGCCATAGGGCATTTTAATCCTGGATTGGCCAGGTCATGGGCCTGGGAGCCATGGGGCACAGCCTGCTCCCCATACTGCCTCTGCAGCCCTGCCACCCGAGGGCTGGAAGCAGAGCCCAGAGAAAAGCTGCCTCCTTGCACTCTGATTCCCTTTTGCCTTGTAGAGATCCAGGTGATGATGGGCAGTCTGGTGTACCTGCAGCTGGGTTTGGAGAAGTCACCCTACTGCCATCTCCTGGACAACAGCCATTGGGCCGAGATCTGTGAGACCTTTACACGTGACGCTTGTTCCCTGTTGGGCCTTTCTGTGGAGTCACCCCTCAGTGTCAGGTATAGTCAGCCCTGTGGGGGCAGTACTAGTGGGTGGGCTGAGGGAAACCCAACTTGTCAAGACCCTGCCCTGTCTGGGGATGGTGTTTGGTGCCTTCACAGACCTAAACTGGCTGCTCAGTCACTCTACTAAGTAGGAATTACCTTTCTTTCTAGTGCCCCTCCCAGGAGGTGCTTGTGGTAAAAACCCGCCTGCTATGCAGGAAACATAACGGACGTGGGTTCAATCCCCAGGTAGGCAGGATCCCTTGGAGGAGGAAATGGCAACCCACTCCAGTATTCTTGCCTGGAGATTCTCATGGAGAAAGGAGCCTGGTGGGCTACAGTCCATGGGGTCACAAAGACTCGGACATGGCTGAAGTGACTTAACACACGCTACAGTTGGAGAACAGACTTAGAGTTGTGGCCTGGGGTCACCACAAGGTCAGTGGCAGAGTCAGGGTTCCCATTTTGTAAGGTCTCCTGAATGAAGTCTGTGCCTCCTGCACCTCACCTCTGGGTAATCACAGGACCCTCTGACAGCCCAGCCTTCTGGCCACCTCATGTCTCAAATACCACTTCCCTCAGGGAGACTGAGTAGCTGAGTCACAGGTGCTGAGAGCTTTCACTTGGAAGGCTCATTTACAGTAATATTCTCATGGCTTCAAACCAACCCAAGAGTTACAGGTGCTGTTACCCTCATTTTACAGGAAGAAACAGAGGCTCCTAAGGCTTCATAGGGAATGAAGGTCACCTGGACCTGGCCCCACCACATACATGTGTGTGGTATATGTACATATAGTGGTGTGTTTTATTTAGGCTGGCTGTGGAACCGCATGGGGCGCATTTACCTGCCCTGTCGTGATAGGCTTCATCCTCCAGTTTCTCCTCATGGACTCTGGTTACAGAACAGTCTTCCCCAGCATGAACACGGGCACCTTAGGACGGTTCTGTTTGCACACCTGCTCTGCATATTGCAGGGGTTTGGCACCCCAGGCTCCAGTCAGTTTGTTCCCCATCCCTACCCCAATCCTAGTGAAAACTTAATCTACTTTTTCCCATTTCTAAGTGTCCTGGTTGATAACCAGTTATAGGGGTGCACTGTGATGACAGAATGGGGTACACAGGCAGGATTCTGAACATGAGCGTCCCTGTCACACCAAGGATGTATCCGTGGATGAACAGGTATCTGGCCCCTGGATATTCCTTTTGTCCAAATTTTGGGGTGCATTAGAATGACTTTCTAGAGTTAAGACACAGAACCACATATGTGGCTTTCTGCGTGACCTGAGAGATTTTTAAGGACTGGTTTGATCAAGTGCCACTTTGAAACCCTGTGCTGAGTCACGTACTGACAGCATGCTGGGCCTTTTGTCTGTCTGCTGGGCTCTTGGTCAGCTGGTCCCTCCAGCCCCTGCTCTCTGTTCTGCAGCTTTGCCTCTGGCTGTGTGGCGCTGCCTGTGCTGATGAATATCAAAGCTGTGATGGAGCAGAGGCAGTGCTCTGGGGTCTGGAGTCACAAGGACGAGCTACCGGTGAGGCCCAGCAGGGGGAGGCACGGCGTGAAGCACTGGGGGAGGACAGTGCCACAGGAAGGGGGACTCACCCCACTGTTGGCCTCCCCAGATTGAGATTGAACTCGGCATGAAGTGCTGGTACCACTCAGTGTTCGCATGCCCCATCCTCCGCCAGCAGACATCAGATTCCAACCCTCCCATCAAGCTCATCTGTGGCCACGTCATCTCCCGAGATGCACTCAACAAGCTCATTAATGGAGGAAAGTAAGTTCCTGGGGTTCTGTTCCACCTTAGGCTGATTCTTCTGCTGGCTGGCCACCTGAGACATTCTTGGTTCTTCTCCCTTTGTAGGCTTAAGTGTCCCTACTGTCCCATGGAGCAGAACCCAGCAGATGGGAAACGCATCATATTCTGATTCCTGCTGGGGAGGAACTTTGTTGCAAGAGGTCTTTCACCCCCAAGCCTTGTCTGTCTCAGTGGGGGCGGTTGGCTTCCGTGAACTGTGGTTCATTTCAGAGCAACTGGCTGAGGAGCGCCACCACAAGCAGGGGCCGGCCTCCTGGCAGAGGCCAAGGAGGGAGATGAGACAGCCTACAGCAGGCAGCTGGCTTCTTGACGAACGGCAGGGAAACTGGCGTCTTGCACTGCTCTGCTTCCTGCTCTTTATATTTGCTGTTAACTAGGTGGCAACTGACAGAACAGCAGCGGGCCTGGTGGGCACAGCAGATGTCTCCATCCCCGCCTCAGCCAGACCTCTTCCTGCCACACCAAGGCTTGTGTCCACTCCTCCCATTGTACAGCCTCACAGCTCTGTGTCAGTTCCCCACTGTAGTCCAGGAGAGAACCGAATGCCTTTGTTTTATAACTTTGAGGAAATATATTCACAGGCCTTCTCCTTACTTTGCCTGCCTTTAGCTTCACTGGCAAACAATTACCATGTGCCCACCGTGCACAGGTGCTGGGCATGCTGGTTGGGAGCATGGCAGCCACAGAGTGCAGTTGGAAAGAACCCAACCTGCATGTGATTGGGAGAAAAAGTTAGGAGATGGCAAACCCTGGGCAAGACGCTTTTACATATACATGATTGTATTACCTCCTTAGAAATGAGTGTGAAGGGATATAGAAAGATGAAATGACTTGCCCAGAAGGGCTCACAGCTTATCAAGAAGAGAGCTTGGAGTTTAAACCAGTTCCAACCCTCAAGCCAGTGGTCCTTCCAGTTTATTGCAGGGTGCCTGAAGCTTGGCTGCTGTGTGTACTGAGTCTGCCCTGGGCCTCTGAGAGCAGGAAGGCACTGTAAGTCTAAAATATTTGAAGAGATGAGTTTACTGGGGCCATACTGGCAAAGTAGGAGAGATGGCCTGGGATTCCGCATTAGCTTCAAATACCTACTTAAATTTACTGTGTGGGCAGGTAAATTGCGTCCGTCAGCTTCCCAGTGGCATTTAAGGCTCTTGGGGGAAAAAGAAAAGAGGAATGGGGGTGTCCCTAACATAGGAACTACAGGCTCTATGAAGTGGGTTCTGGGCTCAGCTGGCTTGCCCTGCAGCTCCCAGCTACTCTAGAAGTAGAGTGGAAAGCTCAGGGTGGGAGCAGGGTCCATTCTCAGCTTGAGTCCAGCACTGACCCTGGTGGCCAAGCATTACTGAAGTCCTGGTGAGAAAGGTTACTTCTGCTTCTTCCTCCCCACCAACAACTTGGCCCCACCAGTAGCTGCTACTTAAAAAAAAAAACAACCCGCAGACTCACCACATTTTAGTTTTAGGATTTACTTCCCCACATCACATTCTTGAAACTATCTTCACTGAAGCTCAACAGGAAACAGCGCTGTTGGAGAAGATGCTGGCTAGCTGTTGGAGCTGCTTAGGAAGAATACGTGCCTCGTGGCCACGGAGATGTCTGAATGTGGGCAGCAGGAGGGCAGCCAACTGGCCTGCCACCAAGCCAACTGTTCTTGGAGCAGGTGCCCAGGTTGTGCCTAAGTTCCTCACATGGGTGGGGGCAGGGCTTGCACCTCCTCCAGGCACTCGTCATAGGCCTCCTGGTATTCCTCGTGGGGCTTGACCATTATCACGCAGGTGGGGGCGCTTAGAGCCAGCGGCTGCACCCAGGTCCTGCAGAGAAGGAAAAAAGGCTGTTTGGAACAAAGGCCACACAACCTGTGCACTAAGCAGTCACGAACTGATGGTCCACCAGCCTAAGGCAGCCCACAGACGTGCTAATCAGCCAATGTTAACATTTTGAATTGGTTGCCACCGTCTAAACTCAGCAGACTTTCAAGCTGTGGTCCAGCGACACTGGGCCTACAGTTCCATGTGGCAATTGTGAAAGGGCTCCAGCTCAGTAGGGGCTGTCCCCTTAAGAAGGGCCTATGCTTTCCAGGGCCCTGCTATTCCCCACCCCTGGAACCCAGACCTGGCCTCTGCTATGTAAAGGTAAGAACAGCTCCAGGTCCCTAGAACATCTCTTCTGAACACTGCACCCACCTAATGGGACTGACACATTCAAGTTCGCTTTCTGTTCATTCCCACAGTCCCACTTTACAGGGAAGTAGAAGTACAGAGAGGGTGACTCATCTGCATTCCCTCATCTGGGAAGCAGCAGAGCCAAGAATCCATCCAGGCCTGTCTTTAGCTCCAGAGCTCATGCTGTTTGCCACTATGGCCTGCTGCTACCAACCTGATCCCAGGCCTTCTTCTGTGCTGACCAAGATCAGGGGCTCAGGGACTCCTTACCGTCTTAGAGGGGATATAGACATACGGTAAATTCCGGTCTTCACACATAACTGGGAGATGGCAGTATACCTCAATGGGTAACGTGTCTCCTGCCAAAACCATAATCCTGAAACAGGAGAAATCACTGTCACTCCCAGCTTGCTGGTTCCCTTTTCAGTCATAAAGGTCCTCCGAGCTGGACCTTGGGGGTTACAGAGATGGGTGAACTGGCCCCTGCCCTCAAGGAGCCCCATCATATATGTCTCCCAAACTCAAGAAATGCATTCAGATTTGTTTGGTGAGTGCATTCCTCTGGGGGAGGTGATCTCTGTTGCCTGGCAACAAGTAAATGCCACCAAGTATGACAAAAGGTACTGTACCAGAACAGATGAAGTATGAGAGATGCTAAGGAGTAAGAGCTCAGCTCTCCTTGGACAATCAAGAAAGGAATCAGGAAAAACACTTGAAAGCTGAATGATGAACATCTGTCAGGCAGCCCATGGAGGAGCTTTGTTGCTGCCAGTCGCCATGTCCTACTCTTTGTGACCCCATGGACTGTAGCCCACCAGGCTCCTCTGTCCATGGGGATTTTCCAGGCAATACTGGAGTGGGGTGCTATTTCCTTCTCCAGGGGACCTTCCCAGATCAGGGATTGAACCTGCATTGCCTGCCTTGGCAGGCAGATTCTTTACCACTGAACTACCAAGGAAGCCCATAGAGGGGCTGGGGGCAGGGAAAGCATTTAAGGTTGACAGAATCAGAAAGATACCAGATACACAGGGGATGGCTGTTGTTGGGAGCCAGGGATGGCTTTGGAATCCAGGATGGGGAGATGAGACTGACAAGAAGGCTTGAAAAACTAGTCACATGTAAGGGTCTTGAGTGCTTCAAGGCTCATTCCTAAGAGTGATAAGGAACCAAGGAAAGCTTGCCAGAGAATCTATAACTGTTCTAGCTGGCAAGGTGATGGGGTTCTGTGACAAGGGCCTCAGGAGCCCTGATGACAGAAGGAAGAGTCTGTTCTAGGGGAGAGGAAAACACAAGGAAAGAGCTCTTGAGTTCAAAGCACTACGTCCACACTCCCTAGTTTTCCTTTGGCTCATAGACTCTCCTTTGCAGGCTCCGCTTCCTTTGAGTAGCCTTTATTTTTGGCCGTGCTGTGCAGCTTGTGGGATGTTAGTTCCCCAACCAAGGATGGAACTCTGGCCCGCTTGCAGTGGAAGCATGGACTAACCACTGGACTGCCAAGAAATTCCTGAGAAGCCTTTCAATGCTGGTATTCCCGCAGCCTGGTCTTTCTGCTCTGTCAGTACGTTCTCTCAGCTGACCCCATCTGTAACCAAGGCTTCAAGTGTCAACTCTATAAACAACTCCCAAATCTATTCTCTCCAACCCAACCCTCTCCCAAACTGAACACCCATAGAGCCACCAGCCTATCCAATAGTTCTGCTAAGGAGAGGGTTCCCATGTTTAAAAGGCACTTTGAAAACTTGTCTAAAGCCAGACTCGTGCTCTTCTCATACAAATCTGGCTCCCTCATTGTTCACTGTCTCAGTGAACGGGCCCTCTGTCCATCTGCCTGGAGCCCACACCTACTCACTCTCTATGCAAAAGTCCTCTCATCCATCCACTTTAATTCTCTCCATCTCTGCCATCAATAACCCAATCAAAGCTCTCATCTCTTTTGCACCAGAGTAGCTACCTATCTCAATTTCTCCATCTATTTTTCCACCTCTGATCTTTTCCAAAGTTGCCAGAAAAACCTTCTAAAGATGTAAACATAATTATGTTACTCATTGGTCTCCAAAACTCCTGAGTACAAAAACTAAACTTAAAATGGCTTATAGAGTCCCATGAGAAGGTAGCACTTCTATCCACTACTACCCTCTCTTGCCCTGGAATCTACTTTCCTTTGGCAGAATGCCCCCCAAACCCGGAAGTCACAAACTAATCCTATATCTTTAGACCTCAGCTACCCCACCTAGGTCAGACTCCATAAAATACCAAATCCTCCCAGCATTATTTAGCTCTTGAGCACCTATGATGTACCAGGCACTTCTGAAAAATAAAGCAGTGAGAGACTTTATTCTGCTCTCAGAGAGCTTACTTTCTGGCCTGAGTGAGAGAGACAGGGAATAAAAATGCAAATAGTTTTCGGATCCTGAAAAATGCCAAAAGCTGTAGGATAATGAAGTCATTCTCACTGCACCCTGTACTTTTCCTTCATGCTTACCCATGACAACTTGTAATTGTGTGTGTATTTGATTACTGCCATTGTCTCCCCATAGCACAGTGCCCGAAAAAGAGTAGAACTCGGTAAATAGTTGCTAAGTGAATGAAGCTGGGATCAGTCCTAAGTAAGTTGGCTTATACGATTTGGTTCCCCTGGAATTCATCTTCCCCAAGGTGTCCCTTTGAACTCTTTCAAAAGCAGAGATATTACTTTGCCGACTAAGGTCCGTCTAGTCAAGGCTATGGTTTTTCTAGTAGTCATGTATGGATGTGAGAGTTGGACTGTGAAGAAGGCTGAGCGCCGAAGAATTGATGCGTTTGAACTGTGGTGTTGGAGAAGACTCTTGAGAGTCCCTTGGACTGCAAGGAGATCCAACCAGTCCATTCTGAAGGAGAGCAACCCTGGGATTTCTTTGGAAGGAATGATGCTGAAGCTGAAACTCCAGTACTTTGGCCACCTCATGTGAAGAGTTGACTCACTGGAAAAGACTCTGATGCTGGGAGGGATTGGGGCAGGAGGAGAAGGGGATGACAGAGGATGAGATAGATATCTGGATGGCATCACTGACTCGATGGACGTGAGTCTGGGTGAACTCCAGGAGTTGGTGATGGACAGGAAGGCCAGGCGTGCTGCGATTCATGGGGTCACAAAGAGTCGGACATGACTGAGCGATTGAACTGAACTGAAGTGGTATCGACATCTGTACAGAAGGGAATGTATCTTCTGCATACGACCCAAGTCGGAGCACTTTTACCAACTACCTGTTAAGTAGCAGGATACCATCCTCGAAATCCGGCGGAGGGTAGGGGAGATTCTTACCCTTTCTCGCCTTTGTTGATAAACTTCTGAACCTCCTTCACCCCGCGCCGAATCTGCTTCTGCTTCACGGCTGCAACGACAGAACAATCAGTGGGGGGGCCTCGGCCTCCCACCGGCGTCCCGCCCCTGCTCGGCGTCCACCGCACCTTTCTTGATGCATTTGTAGAGCTTCCGCGTGAGGCGGCGAGAAGCCAGAGGCTGCGCGATGGGGTTCAGATTCACCAGCAGTTCATGGTAAGTGCGCTCCCCGCAACACGCGTCCGCCTGAACCTCCGGCCCGTCCGGATCTGCCTTTATTTTGGTCATAGCAGGGACTGTGGCAACCTTGCACTCAAGGCGCAAGTCCACGCGGCCGGCACTTCAGAAATCACTTCCGGGTCATGCTACTTTGCGGGAAGAGGCCGTACGACAAAGCCAATTAGGAAACAGGGAGCGCCGAGGGGCGGGGCCACTCCCACAATGCAGGCGGGGCGGAAGCGGTTTAGGGCACCAGTCGGCAGACAAGCTGTGAATTTGGGCAAACTCGGGGAGATAGTGAAAGGCAGAGGAGCCTAGCGTGCTACAGTCCATTGAGTCGCAAAGAATAGCACAGAACTTCGCGACTAAACTAAAACAACGGAAGGCCTATGAGGCGAGGGGCGAAGGCCGGAAGGAGGCGGGCACTGGAGGAGGCGAAAAGGGACTAGGATCCGGGCTTGGGTTTGTGTGAGAGTTCAGCGTCACAGGAGTAGGCGGCGCGAGGAGGAAGCTGTACCTGTAGGGGCGTGACCGCATCTAAGTGGACGGGAGCCTTGCCTAAAGGGCGGGGTCTGCGACCAGAATTGTGGAATGGGAAGTCTTAGGTGTGATTCCAAACTTCCTTAGAATCTGATCCCTCACTTGGGCAGTTCCGATCCCCATCTGGTACCAGGTCCTGAGTTGGTCCTGGGTGCTGTACCCTGGGTGCCAAGGTTAAGGTAAAGCCTGGCACTGCTTGCGATTTCTTCTGTTCTAGCACGGTTCTCACACTCTGCTTTCTCTTTACTGGCAAGGGATGGAACCATTCACTCACTAAGCGCCTCGGTCTAGACCGCTTTTCTTCGGAGAACTCGGTACCACCCTTCCCGCAGAAATCTGCTCAGCTGTTAATCACGAGAGAGATTCTCCTGACCAACGTACCCAAAATTAAAGTTCCTTGCCTACCTCCCGCTGGCATCCTATAACCCTCTTGTTTTCTTCGTAGTTCCCGCCGCCTGGCATCACGCCCACTGAAGGCATGACGGAGACCGCTGAGGGGGAAGACAGTGGGAACACGGGCTGAGGGTGGGGAAGTGCGCTGAGTAGGCGGCGCTTTGCAGTTAACTCTAGAGGATTAATTGGGCTACCCTGGTGGCTCAGATTGTATAGAATCTGCAGGCAGTGAGAGACACCCAGGTTAGATCCCTGGGTTGGGAAGATCCCGTAAGAAGGAGATAGCAACCCACTTCACTCCAATATTCTTGCCTGGAGAATCCTATGGATAGAGGAGCCTGGAGGGCTACAGTCCATGGAGATCGCAAAGAAGCGGACACGACTGAACGACTAACACACACGGTGCTGGGGAGGTCAGCAGGCCTAGACCGGGGTGGATCTTGTACCTCTGACTTATTTCTTGTACTCAGTCTTGGAACGTTGGATGAATATTTGTTGTTATTTAGTCCCTAAGACGTGTCTGACTCTTTTGTGACCCCATGGATATAGCCCACCAGGCTTTTCTGTCCATGGGATTTCCCAGGCAAGAATACTGGAGTGAATTGCCATTTCCTTCTCTAGAGAATCTTCCCAACTCAGGGATCAATCAGGTGTCTCCTATATTGGCAGGCAGATTCTTTACCACTGAAGCACCAGGGAAGAGAATCATTGCTATACATCAGTTGCCTTTGATTATGTGGTGGTAGGCGGGCCATTTTTGTGGTAGTGGAACAGGCCATAAAGTGGAACTTTAAAAGTCTGCAGGTGGCCTTGACAGCAGGGGACAGTTAAGCCAACTGAAAACCTGAACTTTTAACCCTGAAACCAAGTGCAGCTGTTACGTAAAAAACAAGTACTCTGGTTTTCAGACTTAAAACTTTTTATTTGTATTGAGATATGAAAGTGAAAGTGAAGTCGCTCAGTCGTGTCCAACTCTTTGGGACCCCGTGGACTGTAGCCCACCAGGCTGCTCTGTCCATGGGATTCTCCAGGCAAGAATACTGGAGTGGGTTGCCATTTCCTTCTCCAGGGATTTTCCCAACCCAGGGATCGAACCTGGGTCTCCTGCATTGCGGGCAGACGCTTTATCCTCTGAGCCACCAGGGAAGCTGCTGGATAAAAATGTTGTGGTAGTTTCAAGTGAACAGGGAAGGAACTCAGCCATACATATACATGAATCCATTCTCCCCTAAACCCCTCCTCCCATGCAGGCTGGCACATAACATTGAACAGAGTTCCTTGTGCTATACAACAGGTCCTTGTTGGTTATCCATTTTAAATGTAGCAATGTGTACCTGACCTTCCCCAAATCCCTAACTATCCCTTCCCTCTGGCAATCATAAGTCGTTTTCTGAGTTTGCAACTGTCTTTCTGTTTTGTAAGTTCATTTGTATAATTTCTCTTTTGAATCCACATATAAGGGATGCCATATGATATTTCTCCTTCTCTGGCTGACTTACTTCACTCAGTATTACACTCTTTTGGTCCATCCATGTTGCTACAAATGGCATTATGTCATTCTTTTTAATGGCTGAGTAATATTCCATCATATATATCTTTTTTATCCATTCCTCGGTTGATGGACATTTAGGTTGCTTCCATGTCTTGGCTATTGTAAACAGTGCTGTAATGAACACTGGAGTGCATGTATCCTTCCAAATCATGGTTTTTTTTTCCAGATATATGCCCATGAGTGGGATTGCAGAGTCATAGGATAGCTCTATTTTTAGTTTTTTAAGGAATCTCCATCCTGTTCTCCATAGTGGCTATACCAATTTACATTCCCACCAACAGTGTAGGAGGGTTCCCTTCTTTCCACACCCTTTCCAGCATTTGTTGTTTGTGGATTTTTTTGATGATAGCCATTCTGACCTGTCTGAGGTGATGTCTCATTGTAGTTTTGATTTGCATTTCTCTAATAACTAGCGATGTTGAACATCTTTTCATGTGCCTTTTGGCCATCTGTATATCCTCTTTGGAGAAATGTCTATTTAGGTCTTCTGCCCATTTTCTGAATGGGTTGTTTGTTTATGCTGTTAAGTGTCATAAGCTATTTGTAAATTTTGGAGACTAAAACTGACCTTTTCCAGTCCTGTGGCCACTGCTGAGTTTTCCAAATTTGCTGGCATATTGAGTGCAGCACTTTCACAGTATCATCTTTCAGGATTTGAAACAGCTCCACTGGAATTCCATCACCTCCACTAGCTTTGTTCATAGTGATGCTAAGGCCCACTTGACTTCACATTCCAGGATGTCTGGCTCTAGGTGAGTGATCACATCATCATGATTATCTGGGTCTTGGAAGATCTTTTTTGTACAGTTCTTCCGTGTATTCTTGCCACCTCTTCTTAATATCTTCTGCTTCTGTTAGGTCCAGACCATTTCTGTCCTTTATCAAGCCCATCTTTGCATGAAATGTTCCCTTGATATCTCTAATTTTCTTGAAGAGATCTCTAGTCTTTCCCATTCTGTTGTTTTCCTCTATTTCTTTGCATTGATCGCTGAAGAAGGCTTTCTTATCTCTTCTTACTATTCTTTGGAACTCTGCATTCAGATGCTTATATCTTTCCTTTTCTCCTTTGCTTTTCGCCTCTCTTCTTTTCACAGCTATTTGTAAGGCCTCCCCAGACAGCCAATTTGCTTTTTTGTATTTCTTTTCCATGGGGATGGTCTTGATCCCTGTCTCCCGTACAATGTCACGAACCTCATTCCATGATGTGAAAGTGCTGCACTCAATATGCCAGCAAATTTGGAAAACTCAGCAGTGGCCACAGGACTGGAAAAGGTCAGTTTTCATTCCAATTCCAAAGAAAGACAATGCCAGAGAATGCTCAAACTACTGCACAATTGCACTCATCTCACATACTAGTAAAGTAATGCTCAAAATTCTGCAAGCCAGGCTTCAGCAATACGTGAACCGTGAACTTCCTGATGTTCAAGCTGGTTTTAGAAAAGGCAGAGGAACCAGAGATCAAATTGCCAACATCCGCTGGATCATGGAAAAAGCAAGAGAGTTCCAGAAAAACATCTATTTCTGCTTTATTGACTGTGCCAAAGCCTTTGACTGTGTGGATCACAATAAACTGTGGAGAATTCTGAAAGAGATGGGAATACCAGACCACCTGACCTGCCTCTTGAGAAATCTGTATGCAGATCAGGAAGCAACAGTTAGAACTGGACATGGAACAACAGACTGGTTCCAAATAGGAAAAGGAGTGTGTCAAGGCTGTATATTGTCACCCTGCTTATTTAACTTCTATGCAGAGTACATCATGAGAAACGCTGGGCTGGAAGAAACACAAACTGGAATCAAGATTGCCGGGAGAAATATCAATAACCTCAGATATGCAGATGACACCACCCTTATGGCAGAAAGTGAAGAGGAGCTAAAGGGCCTCTTGATGAAGGTGAAAGAGGAGAGTGAAAAAGTTGGCTTAAAGCTCAACATTCAGAAAACGAAGATCATGGCATCCGGCCCCATCACTTCATGGGAAATAGATGGGGAAACAGTGGAAACAGTGTCAGACTTTATTTTTTTGAGCTCCAAAATCACTGCAGATGGTGACTGCAGCCATGAAATTAAAAGATGCTTACTCCTTGGAAGAAAAGTTATGACCAACCTAGATAGCATATTCAAAAGCAGAGACATTACTTTGCCGACTAAGGTCCGTCTAGTCAAGGCTATGGTTTTCCCTGTGGTCATGTATGGATGTGAGAGTTGGACTGTGAAGAAGGCTGAGCGCCGAAGAATTGATGCTTTTGACTGTGGTGTTGGAGAAGACTCTTGAGAGTCCCTTGGACTGCAGGGAGATCCAACCAGTCCATTCTGAAGGAGATCAACCCTGGGATTTCTTTGGAAGGAATGATGCTAAAGCTGAAACTCCAGTACTTTGGCCACCTCATGCAAAGAGTTGACTCCTTGGAAAAGACTCTGATGCTGGGAGGGATTGGGGGCAGGAGGAGAAGGGGACGACCGAGGATGAGATGGCTGGATTTCATCACGGACTCGATGGACGTGAGTCTGAGTGAACTCCGAGAGATAGTGATGAACAGGGAGGCCTGACATGCTGCGATTCATGGAGTTGCAAAGCATCGGACACGACTGAGCGACTGAACTGAACTGAACTGAATCCCTTATCAGTCACGTCATTTGCAAATATTTTTCTTCCAGTCTTTGAATTGTCTGTTCATTTTGTTTATTTCCTTTGCTGTGCAAAAGCTTTTGAGTTTAAGTAGATTCCATTTGTTTATTTTGTTTTTATTTCCATTATTCAGAGAGATGAATCAAAAAGATGTTGCTTTTATTTTTATGAGAGCATGTTCTGCCTATGTTTTCCTCTAGAAGTTTTATAGTGTCTGGTCTCACATTTAGGTCGGTAATCCATTTTGAGTTTATTTTTGTGAGTAGAGTTAAAGAATGATCTAATTTTTTTTTTTTAACAGGTGGCTGGCCAGTTTTCCCAGCACTATTTGTTGAAGAGACTGTCTTTCCAACATTGTGTAGTTTTACCTCCTTTGTCATAGATTAATTGACTATAGGTGCCTGGGCTTATTTCTGGGTTTCCTATTCTGCTCCATTGATGTATGTTTCTATTTTTGTACCAGTATTATACTGTTTGGATGACTGTAGCCTTGTAATGTAGTCTGAAGTCAGAGAGCCTGATTCTTCCAGCTCTGTTTTTCTTTTTAAAGATTGCTTTGGCTATTTGGAGTCTTGAGTCTCTATACATTTTAAATGTTGAGATTTTTAATTCTAGTTCTGCAAAAAGTGCCATTGGTAATTTGATAGGTGTTACATTGAATCTGTAGATTGCCTATCTTTCTGAAACTATTCCAGAAAGTTACAGAGGAAGGAAGCTTTGAAACTCATTTTATGAGGCCACCATCACTCTAATACCAAAACCAGACAAATATCACACACACACAAAGAAAATTACAGGCTAATATCACTGATGAATATAGATGCAAATAGTCCTCAGCAAAATATTGGCAATCCATATCTAACAATACATTAAAAAAATCATACAAAGTGTCAGCTTTTTCAGTCATAAGACAATGAAATGCCAAGAACAAATCTGTCATTAGTAAACCTCTCTGATGATCAAGAGGGATTCATCCCAGGGATGCAAGGACTTTTCAACATCTGCAAATAAATGTGATAAACCACATCAACATATTGAAGAATAATAAGCGTATGATTATCTCAATAGACACAGAAAAACCTTTTGACAAAATTAAAAATTCAGCACCTATTTATGATTAAAAAAAAACTTTTCAGAAAGTGGGCATAGAGGGTACATATCTCCAGCTTAATAAAGGCCATATATGACAAACCTACAGCTAGCAACATACTCAGTGGTGAAAAGCTGAAAGCATTCCCTCTAAGATCAGGGATAAGACAAGGATGTCCAGTCTCACCACTTTATTCAACATAGTTTTGAAAGTCCTAGCTACAGCAATCAGAGAAAAAGAAGAAAGGGAATCCAAATTGGAAAAGAAGAAATTAAACTGTCACTCTTTGCAGATGACATGATACTATACACAGAAGATCCTAAAGATACTACCAGAAAAATACTAGGACTCGGCAATGAATTTGGCAAAGTCACAGGTTACAAAATTAATACATGGAAATCTGTTGCATTTCTATACAATTAACAACAAAAGATCAGAAAGAGAAATTCAAGAAGCAACTCCATTTACCATCACATAAAAAAGAACCTAGGAATGAACCTACCTAAGGAGACAAAAGACCTGTACCCTGAACACTACAAGCTGCTGAAGAAAGAAATCAAGGCGTAAACAGATGGAAAGGTGTACCATGTTTGTGGATTGAAAGAATCAATATTTAAAAAATGACTATACTTACCCCAAAAAGTAGTTTTTGAAACTTAGTATTTTAATAGGAAAAGTAGGATGTAATCCATTCTAACCTTAGACCCCAAATAATTTCACAAATAGAAAAATATATCAATTGAGCAATGAGAATGGTTATTTAAGCAACAAAATATAATTTGAAAATTAAGTTTGTATGCATAATGTAATTAAAAATTGATCTTTCAAATGTTTTTACTATGTAATTTCTTTAGTAAAGATAACCTGTCCTGAGCTTTAGGACTTGTGGCTACTGTCAGATTTGCCTTACTGTCTACCACTTTGCTACTGCCATTTTTCACCCCAAACCCTCCCCTGCCTTCCTCACCCTAGGTCTTACAGTAGAAGTTCTGGCCCTCTTTGGGGAAGGCTCAGTTGTGTCCGACTCTTTACGACCCATGGACTGTAGCCCACCAGTCTCCTCGGTCCATGGGGTTCTCCAGGCAAGAATACTGGGGTGGGTTGCCATTTCCTTCTCCAGGGGATCTTCCTGACCCAGGGATTTGTCTCCTTGGGGCGCCCTCCCCAAATGGCACATGAGACCAGCGCTCCTCTGAGCTGGCTGGACTCCCCAGGTGGTTTTCTATTCCTCTTTCAAGCTTGTTGGTTGGGTGACAATGTATCAGGGCTGCAAAGGGGAAAGTGTTCCTAGATGTGTGCACTGGGCATGATTAACTCTGCAGAGAATTTCATCCCCACAAAACCCAATTCAAGCAAATGTGCTTGACTGACCTTACCAAGGTCTCAGGTATGAAGACCTCTCAGTTCTTATGTGGAAAGAGGAAGGAATTAAAAATGCATGTACCAAGCACATTACATGCAATAGCTCACAAAGAATACCTTTATTATTCACAATTTCCTTAGGTTCGTAAAGGTAGTAGCTTCCTGCAGCTCACACAAAGCTGAGTTTGAATCCTGTCCACTAGTGTCCAAACCCGTGCTCTGCTCATCTCCTGTGGACTTGGTATTCAACTTTAGTTCAAAGGTGATGAAACATGGCTGGATAATGAAAGTGGCTGGGCATCTTGGCTTGACTAGGTCACAAGTGTCAGCTTTTGAGCTTTAAGACAATGAAATGCCAAGAGCAAATCTGTTCTCAGTAAACAACTCGGTACATTTCTAACACCAGTCTGGAGCTCTGTGATAGACCTAAGGTGGTTTGTATGACCTCACTGATTTTTTTGTGAATCGCCACTTATGTGCACTTGAGGTAGGGTAAAATAGGTGAGGTCATAACTGTTAATGGGTAGTCAGGCCATCTGGATTCTAAATGGCAAAAGACTTTGGGCAAGTCATTTTAACCTCTCTGGGCTTCAGTGCCTCATCTAGAAAATGAGAAAGTTAGACCTTGATGGACTAAAGTTCCGTTCTTTTTTTTTTTTTTAAATGTTTAGCTTTTTTTTTTTTAATTTTTTAAATACTTTATTCTATGTTACAATACTGTATTTGTTTTGCCATACATTGACACGAATCAGCCACAGGTGTACACGATCTTCCAATGTCAAAGCCGCTTCCCACCTCCCACCCCACATCATCTCCCTGGATCATCCTGTGCACCAGCCCCAAGCATCCTGCATCCTGCATTGAACATAGACTGGCACTTCGTTTCTTATATGATAGTATACCTATTTCAATGCCATTCTGCCAAATCATCCCACCCTCTCCCTCTCCCTCAGAGTCCAAGAGCCATTCTATACCTCTGTGTCTCTTTTGTTGTCTCACATAGAGGGTCATCATTACTATCTTTCTAAATTCCATATATATGTGTCAGTATACTGTATTGGTGTTTTTCTTTCTGGCTTACTTCACTCTGTATAATTGGCTCCAGTTTCATCCATCTCATTAGAACTGAGTCAAATTTATTCTTTTTAAGGGCTGAGTAATACTCCGTTGTGTAAATGTACCACAGTTTTCTTATCCATTCATCTACTGATGGACATCTAGGTTGTTTCCATGTCCTGGCAATTATAAACAATGCTGCAATGAACATTGGGGTACATGTGTCTCTTTCAATTCTGGTTTCCTCGGTGTGTATGTCCAGCAGTGGGATTGCTGGGTCATAGGCAGTTCTATTTGCAATTTTTTAAGGAATCTCCACACTGTTTTCCATAGTGGCTGTACTAGTTTGCATTCCCACCAACAGTGTAAGAGGGTTCCCTTTTCTCCACATCCTCTCCAGCATTTATTGCTTGTAGACTTTTGGATCACAGCCATTCTGACTGGTGTGAAATGGTACCTCATTGTGGTCTTGATTTGCATTTCTCTGATAATGAGTGATGTTGAGCATCTTTTCATGTGTTTGTTAGCCATCCGTATGTCTTCTTTGGAGAAATGCCTATTTAGTTCTTTGGCCCATTTTTTGATTGGCTCGTTTATTTTTCTGGAGTTGAGCTGCATAAGTTGCTCGTATATCTTTGAGATTAGCTGTTTGTCAGTTGCTTCATTTGCTATAGTTTTCTCCCATTCAGAAGGCTGTCTTTTCACCTTGCTTGTAGTTTCCTTTGTTGTGCAGAAGCTTTTAATTTTAATTAGATCCCATTTTTTTTTTTTTGCTTTTATTTCCATTATACTGGTTCTTTTAAAAAAACTTGGAAGGAAAAATGCTGCATACCCAATGCAAGGGGCCTGGGTTCGATTCCTGGTTCGGGAAGTAAGATCCCACATGCTGCAGCTAAAACAAATGAAAAAGATCCTGCATGCTGCAGCAACAACCCGGTGCAGCCAGATAAATAAGTATTTTTTAAATAAATAAATTTAGACCTAATTCCCATATCATATAATTCACCCATTTACAGTGTACGAGTCAGTGGCTTTTAAAAGCAGAGACATTACTTTGCCAACAAAGGTCCGTCTAGTCAAGGCTATGGTTTTTCCAGTAGTCATGTATGGATGTGAGAGTTGGGCTGTGAAGAAAGCTGAGCACAAAATAATTGATGCTTTTGAACTGTGGTGTTGGAGAAGACTCTTGAGAGTCCCTTGGACTGCAAGGAGATCCAACCAGTCCATTCTGAAGGAGATCAGTCCTGAGTGTTCTTTGGAAGGAATGATGCTGAAGCTGAAACTCCAGTACTTTGGCCACCTCATGCAAAGAGTTGACTCCTTGGAAAAGACTCTGATGCTGGGAGGGATTGGGGGCAGGAGGAGAAGGGGACGACCGAGGATGAGATGGCTGGATGGTATCACTGACTCAATGGACATGAGTTTGGGTGAATTTTGGGAGATGGTGATGGACAGGGAGACCTGGCGTGCTGCAATTCATGGGGTCGCAAAGAGTCGGACACGACTGAGCGACTACTGAACTGAAATGAACTGAGTGTATTCACTGAGTTGTGAATCTATCATCAAAATTAATTAGGACATTTTCATTAACTTCAAAGAGAGCCCCTGCACACTGTAGCTATCACATCTCACCCCCTTATCCTCCCTGGACCTAAGTAACCACTAATCTACGCTTTGTCTCTATAGATGTCCCTGTTCTAGACATTACACAGACATGGAATCACAAACTATGTGGCCTCTTGTGTCTGGGCCTTTCACTTAGCAGGTTTTCAAGGTTTGTCTGTGTTGTAGCATGTGTCACTGTCCATTATTATATATTAAACACAACATTCCATTGTATGGATATACTGCATTTTATCCATTTATAAGTTGATAGCCAGGGTTTTTACCACCTTTTGGCTGCTGTGCTACTGTGGACATATATGTACAATTTTTCATGTGGGCATATGTTTCTGATTCTTCTCTTGGGTATGCACCTAGAAATAGAATTGCTATGTCAGTGATAACTCTAACTTTTGGAGGAACTGCCTGGCTGTTTTCCAAAGTGGCTATACCATTTCACATTTCTATCAGCAGTGTGTAGGAGTTCCAATTTCTCCTCATTCTCATCAATACTTACTGTTATCTGACTTTTTCATTATCGTGATCCAAGTGTGTATGAAGCAGTATCTCATTGTGGTTTTGATTTGTGTTTTCCTGATGACTAATGATGCTGAACAATTTTTCATGTGTTTAATGGCTGTTTGCATGCCTTTGGAAAAATGTTGACTCTTTTCCATATTTCAGCCTGGAAATTTGGGGCACACAGCTTCTAGCCTAAAATCTGAACTTCATATTTCAGCATGGAAACGTGGGGCACAGATAAAAATACAGGAAACTCATCTTCAGAGTTAACACCTTCTGAATAGTTTTTGAAAAAATCATCAGAACTTTTATGTATCATTTGATGGTACTTATTATCAGAACATGCGCCTGGTAAAATGTGACTTTTGTGTGGCTTTCTTGTTCATATTTATTTTGCTCATAGGTTCATTGGCCTCCTTTGATAATAAGTTGTTTTTGAAGCAAAGATTAAAATGGTAAATCTAGTTTGTGTGATTTTTAATAATCTATCCAAAGTAATTTCTCAATTGGCTTTTCTGTTGTATAAAATTTCCCATTTTCATTTCATTCCTCTTTTCTTGTTTTCTTTTGTGTTTATAGCTATATATCCCTTTTTTTGGTAATTGAAGTACATTTGATTAACATAACTATATTTGTGTTGTGATACAACATAATAACGCAATATTTTTATGGAATTGACTTTATTTAAATATTACCAAAATGTGAGCTGTTTGTTAGTTTTGGAGATGAATTGCTTGTGGGTATCTTGGCTTGCAAATATTTCTTTGCATTCTGGGTTGCCTTCTTCATTCCTTAAGATTTCCTTTTTGGGCACCTGCTTTGAAATTGAAGTAGATCACATTTTCCTGGTTTTGGTTTATTTCTCATTGCTGTAGGATTCCAAAAGACCTTGCAACGATGTCATCCAAATCCAAAAACATATTGTAGTTTATATTATCATGTCTCCTTCCTATGTTTTCCTTAAGACTTTCATAGAATCCTCCTGACCTTTAGATATTAATGATTTGGAGTTAATTTCATGTATGGGGTTAGAGAGTGTTCTAACCTCATTCTCATTTTCTTTGTTTTAATAAGCCTCGCACAATCCTTCATAGTGTCTCTACCAGTGTATATTCCCAGCATCAGGGGAGGAATATTCCCTTTTCTCCACACCTCTATCAGTTAGCGTTTATCAAGTTTCTGACAATGGCCATTCTGAATACTGAGATGAGTCCTTCCTATGGCTTTGATTTGCATTTCTAATATTTCGTGAAATTGACCTCTTTCCATGTGATTTCTTTTCAAAGGTGACTTCATGTTACCTCTTGATTCAGCTTCCTATAACTTGGCCCTGCTTTAAATTCTTTTCTGATGACCACTCCTAAGACATTTGTTGAGATCAGCTGTTTTTGACTTAGAGACCCTTTGGCCTTGAGAACGCTCAATGCCCATCAACATGGCTTTTCAAGCTGTTGTTACAGAAAATGGCCACAAAACAGCAGCATTATTCAGCCCCACACATTCCCTACCCCCACCCTCCCCATCGTTTCTGTGTGATTTTGTATTGGAACAGAGGTGATTTCTGATTTTATGTGTGTTTCAGGTGTACAGAGATTGATGCATTAATGTATGACTGTTTATCTATTTCCTTTCAGGTTCTTGTTCTCATCTAGGTGATTACGGTGTGATCAGTAAACTTCTGCGTGCTATTCAGTAGGTCATTTTGGATCATCTATCGGATACATATGTGTGTGTCCACAATGATTCAAATCTCTTAATTTACTTCACCTGTACCTAGAGATTGAGGGCTCCTGCAGAGGGCAAGAGGCATTCCAGGAACATGGTGGGGTCACACTGCCGGTCACATCCTCCCAGGACCCTGAGCCCCAAAACAACCCAGCCTTGGGACCCTAGCCTGCGCAGTCTCCAGCGATGTGATACCAGCCAAGGTAACCATGGGATGAGGGGAATAGAGTCAGGATATGTTTCTATATTTATTGTGTTTATTCACTTGTTTGGACTTTGAATTACAAGGCAGTGGGTTTTTGTGTGTTTTTTTTTAAATTCAGTCACTTGATTTACTCGCACATAGATATGTATATGTTATATTTCAGGGACTGTTCCTGTATAGATTATTACAGAAAGTAGAGCATCATTCCTAGTGTTACTCAGGGGGTCCTTACGGCTTATTTTCTAAATAGTGTGCACACGTTAGTCAAGTAGCTCATTTCTATGTGCGCAACACCTTTCTTTTCTGCTAATGGTAAGTGAGAAGAGTTTTTCTAAGTCTGTGAACTGTTTATCTTGGCTTAAAGAGCTCCTATGTATCCATTTTTAGATTCCCCTTAGAAGTGACATCGTATTCTATTACTTGCTACGATCATCTCTACCTTCTGGCCTGTGCCTGAATAGGGCATTTTTCACTCTTCCTTATGGCTGATTCATATACTGTTGTAAATATAGAATCCATTTTCTTTATTCATTTCTGTGTCCTTTTACACTTAGGTTGCAGCAGTGTCCTTCTTTTGGAAACTGGTCTGGCAGGGATGGCATGGGTACCCTTGTCTTTGAAAATGTTTCTTCTCCCTGACTGTATGCCCAGGCATGTGATTGCTGTTTTCTCTTCCATGTTTCGTTTCCTAATGATCCTCCATACTGTTCTGTCTAGTGGATGAACCAATGGAGATTTTTAGTAATCCTATCCAAATTAATTTCTTGATGGGAGTTTCTATTCCTAAACTTTTCCCATTTTTATTTTGCTAACCTTCATTATTATTTCTTGTGTTTGTAGCTATCCATCCACTCTTTCTTTTCAATTGAGGTATAGTTGATTCACATTACTCTATTTGCTTTGGGATACAACATAATGATTCAATATTTTAATGGAATATATACCATTTAAAGATATTTCAAAATCATGGTTATATTTCTCTCTGTTGCTTACTACATCCTATTATTTTACTTACATTATACATAGTGATTTTTATCTCTTAATTTCTACTTCAATCTGGCAACACTCCCAACAAAATCCCCACAGGCATCCATTAGTTTCTGGATTTGTGAGTCTCTTTCTGCTTCATAGATAGGTGCTGCTGCTGCTAAGTCACTTCAGTCGTGTCTGACTCTGTGTGACGCCATAGATGGCAGCCTACCAGGCTCCTCCGTCCGTGGGATTTTCCAGGCAAGAGTACTAGAGTGGGGTGCCATTGCCTTCTCCGATAGATAGGTGCATTTGAGTCTTATTTTAGACGGAAATTAAATGTGATTTCCTATGGAAGTTTTCTCTGTGTTTCTGACAACCTTGCCTTATGAAAATATGTAAATATATTTTCCTGAAAAGAGTATAACTTTCAGGAATAGTATAATGTCAAATGGATTTTTTTCCAGCTTTCAGCCCACAGAGTTTCTGGCCCAAAATATGAACTTGTCCATATATCAGCCCGGAAACGTGGGGCACAGAGCTTCCCTGTGGAAATAAGCACATCTTGTCCTCCATCGCTCAGCCCCGAAACTTGGGGTGCACAGCTTCTGGCCTGAAATATGAACTCTTTTCCATTTCACATGAAATATGAACTCTTTTTCCATTTAAAATTAAGGATGAGTTTTTGATTGACTTTTTATTTGTCAGTCTAGATGCTTATTCTAGGAGCTGAAGTTCAATTAGAAGTTCAGTTGCCTTAATGGCAATTAGTGTCTCCCCAGAAGTGAAGCCTGAGATTTTGGAACAGAGGCTAAGGAGAGAGGGACCATCAAGTGGGGTTCCAGAGGATGGAGCCTTCCTCGTACACAACTGCTTAGGACACACCTGACTCAGTGTAAAGCTGAGAGCTTAGAAAAAGCAGGTTGACACTTCAGAACGCTAGGTTTCTTTAAGGTTAGGATTTTGGCTTTGGAATTTAAAATGTAGCATTGGGATGATATTTATGTTAAAAACATTTTCAGATAGTACAGAAGAGTATAAAGCAAAAAGTTAAACATCCTTCTCCCCTAACACCTATCCTCTCACTTAAATGTTCTCCAGAGATACTCACTATCAAATTTGTGTATGTATATATGCAAATATATATCATGTATTTGTTTATATACATTAAATAATATAATACATTCTTTTGACAATTTGTTTCCACTTCTCAGTATATATTGGGATATTTTTCTATTTTCATCATAGATAAAGATAAGTCATTCTTTTAATATATTGCCATTTCATGTTGTATATTTAATCAAACTTTACTGAAAAACTTTAGTTTGTTGTTAGTGTTTTACAATTTTGAATAAGTTTGCAATGAATCTTGTGCTCTGTCTTTGGTACTTCTATAAGTCTCTTCAAGGATAAATTCATAACTTTTATGTTTTGATGGATGCAGTGTGGTTCAATTGTCTCCTAAAGAGGTGTGGTTTAAAGTTGTCCTAACAGTGTCTCTTTTGGAAGACTGGGTTTTTGCACACTTTTTTTTTTTTCCAGAGGGAAGAGCACTGGTGATGATCTAATAGGGAGAAATAGTGTCTGTTTTCATTTACATTTCTTTAGTTCAGAAAGAGACTGATATCTTATATTTTTATAGGTCATTTATGTTTCTTTTCTGTGAACTTTCTGTTCTTTTCTGGTCCAGTTTTTCTATATGATTATCTCTTAGTGCTTTAGAAAAGCTTTTCGTATTTTAAGGAAAGTTTCTAGTGCTTTTGTGGTTTTACTGTTTATAGGAAGATTTTTGATCATGGGTTTTACTGTGTGAGGAACAAGGCGGGACTCCAGCTTTGCTTTCTTCCAGATGGCTTGCCATTGTCCTGATGCCATTTATTGAATTCTTTCTCTTTCTATCCATTCATTTAAAATGCCTTTGTGATATACCAGATTATAATATGTGTTCGGGTCTATTTCCAGTCTCTCTATTCTTCTCTAATATTAAGTTACTTTGATGGCTGTACTGCTTGTTTTTTAAAAATCTGTTTGTTATTAATCTATTTTATACGGTTTTGGCAGTTTACCAATTAAGTCAGGTCTAGGGAAAAGCAGGTTATATGAAGAAAAATAAGTGGGAGTCAAACAGATCACGATTTGATCCCAGAAATGTACTTTGTCAGCTGTTTAGCCATGAACAAATTCTTCAACTTTACTACGCTTCAGTTATGTTCACCTTTAAAATAGAATGAGGGTGGAGATGAGATGCTGCCAGGAAAGTGCCTCCTGGTGCTCTTCGGCACGTGCTGGATATCAGGCTGTTGTGTTCTGGGCCACCAGGCGCTGCTAGGGCCTGAGCAGGGGTGAGACATATGCAAGATCGAGGGGATGTGGCCCCACCCCAGTCCTCTGAGTGCGGTAATTCCCTACCCAGTTGGCCCTGAGTCCATTACTACAGACTTCCCAGCCCTGTCCCTTGATCTGTTCTTCAGAGAGAGAACTGTCCCTGAAGGGTGGCCAAGATGTGTGTGGGTGGTGCATGGACAGAGCATGGGTGTTTGCCTTGGGGTGTCCACATATGTGCATATGGGTCCCTCACTATACAGAACAGAGTGGGACTGATGGAAATAGAAAAGGAGGGACCGGAACTCCATCTATACTCCTGCCCTCAATCCTTCCCATATGAAGGTTGGGCCTGCTTCCTCTCCTTTTCCTCATGATGATAGACTGGGGTTGGGTGGGGAGATGTATTCACATGTTCAGTAAGAAGATCCTGGGGATTGGCTGGGTGTATTAGTTTCCAAGGGATGCACTAATAAAGTACTGCAAACTGAGGGGCTTAAAACAACACACATTTATTGTCTCACAGTCCTGGAGGCTCGAAGTCCAAAATCAAGCTGCCCACAGGGCTGTGCTATTTCTGCAGGTTCTGGGGAGAACCTCTTCTGTGCCTTTCTCTTAGCTTTTGGTATTGCTGCCTTCCCTGGTGTTCCTCGGCTTGGAGACACAGCGTTCTAAGCTCTGCCTCTGTCATCACATGGCATTTTCCTCTTTTATAATAACACCAGCCCTATAGTATTAGGGGCCCACCCTAAAGAGCTCATCTTTACTTGATTACCTTTGTAAAACCCTCTTTCCAAATAAGGTTATGTGCATAAGTACCAGGGCTAGCACTTGAACAGATCGTTTAGGGGACACAGTTTAACCCGTAACACTGGTAACACTGCCTCTTAGTAGGGTTAGGGTTAAGGCTAATGGAAGGCATCAGCACTTCTCTCCCTCTCCTCCTGCTTTTCCAGCCAGTGACCTGGGATGTGGCTTTGATTTCTGACATAGATAAAAGCAGTGGGGAGGATGATATTTTTAGAAATCCAAGGGGCCCTAGGGACCACCTCATCTGGACATTCAACAGATGGGAGCTGAGGCAGTCCAGCAAGATGCTTGGTGTTCTGATCAGGCTCTTTGTGCTGATGCAGCTGCTATGGGCCATGGACTGCGGCTCTAGCTGGTGGTGGAGAGAGGGAGAGCATGGCCGCTGAGTCCATTGTCAGCCCTGGATCCCCAGCTGCAGCTGAAGCAAATGCTACTAAGGACCACTAACACCTGCTGAAACCCCATGCTTTTCCCAAATGAAATTTCTTCTGGGGCGGCCGGGAAGGAGGAGGAGGCAGTGGGTGCCAATGCTGCCACTGTTAATGTCTGGCTCCCATTCGCACCAACCTGAAGCCTGTGGGTGCCACTTGAGGCAAGTTTCCTCTGCAGTGTCCCTGCCACCCCCCCAAAGACTCCCCTAGGCTGCAGCTCTCACCACCTGCTTCATCTGTTATCCTCTTCCATTGGCTTTGCATGTTCTCAAAAATCAGAGAAATTTTTCCTCTGTTGGAGTCTCTGCTGTTTTCTTTGCTGTTTTGATAGAAGCTGGTGGTGTGTTGATGTGTGTGTGTGTGTGTTTCTGCGTGCAAGTCCGTGCATGTAAAACCTGCCCTGTCTTCACAGTGCCATCCTGCCTCCCACTGCTTAACAAGATCCTTGAGCTTGATGGGCCCAGAAAATCTTATCCTCTCCCCTTGGCCTCTTTGGAATTAACACTGGCATGCCTGCCAGACTTCGTGTCATGGAATGAGCTCTGGTCCTTAAATAGCTGATCCCAACTGGGATTCCAGCTGCAATTTACAGGTAGGACTCAGGACCAGCATAGGCACCCACATGCTAGAGCTGAGTTGCTGGAGTTTTTGCTGCCAGCCTTTACTGTGGAGTTAAAAAACCATCAGGAGTAGGGGATGCTGAAGAGGTTTGCATCTCCACCATTTGCCTATCAGACTCTCCATTCATTCCAAAAATGTACTGAACATTTGGTATGTGTCAAATGCTGTACCAGGCACTGGAGGAAGTGCTAGTGAGCTGGAGAAAGTCCTTGCCTTCCCAGAGGTTCCATATGAACTCTACTACTGTGTTCCATGATGGGGAAGCATCAGGAACTCTAAGAGTGTTGAACTGGAACCTAGCAAGGGATCTGGGAAAAAGCTCCTTCCTACTGAGATTTGTGGAATGGGTGGGGCTGGTGCTGGCAAAGCCTGGAGGTATGGAAAGGGGAGGGCAGGGATGAAGACAGCCTGGTGGGCCCACTAACTCTTAACACAGTCATATTCATTGTTGGGGCCCCTCTGTCTTACAGCACTTAAAGCTCCAGGAGGGCAGACTGTCTGTGGATCTGGCATGTGGCAAGGAGTCAGTGCTTTGAAAACATTTGAATGAATGAACTTTACAGAATTTTGTTTAAATCTTGATGCTACTGGGGACTAGAGTTTGAGTGGGGGCTAACCTGGTTAGTTTTATGATTTCGGAAGATCATTTAGGCAACTGTGGGAAAACAGGAGAGTGGACAGTATGTCTGAGGAGCTTCTGCTGCTCGTGACTAAAGGGGAATCAGATTTGAACCTGGTACCTGAAGATGGAGGAGGCCACCTGGAAGGAACAAAGAGCAGCTGCAAGGGGCTGAGAAGGATCTCTGGCCAACAGGAAATGAGGATCCCAGTCCTACAACCACAAGTACCTGAAACCCACCAACAGCAGTAACGAACTAGGAAGAGGATCCCAAATGCCAGATCATGACAGTTGGAAACTTTTATCTCACCCTTGTAAGCACTGCTCAAAGAACCCAATCATGCCGTCCTGGACTTCAGACCTGCAGACCTGGGAGAGAATAAAAGGATAAGGCACTAAGTGTTCATGAAGTGAAGGTCGCTTAGTCGTGTCCGACTCTTTGCGGCCGCGTGAACCATACAGTCCATGGAATTCTCCAGGCCAGAATACTGGAGAGGGTAGACTTTCCCTTCTCCAGAGTGTCTTCTCAAACCAGGGATCAAATCCAGGTCTCTTGCATTGTAGGTGGATTCTTTACCAGCTGAGCCACATGGGAAGCCCAAGTGGTCATATGTTACAACAGCAATGGAAAATGAACACACCAACTGCTGGATACATTCACATGTGTTAAGGGGCAAGTCGGGACAGGCCAGCAGAGGAAAGAGAGCCAGGAGGACTTGGAGTTGACGATAATCACCCCTACCTCATCAGGCTGTGGAAAGGATTGAATGCAGAGAAAGTAAGTGCTGGATAAATGTTGGCCACCAGAGGTGTGGCTGGAACTGCAGAGAGACCTGGGTCCTAGATGTAGGGGGAGATCTGAGAGTCGCAGAAGGGCTGCTGCTTCCAGACACCAAGCCTCTCTCAGTCGTTGATTCCATGAGATAGGATGGAGAGAGCAGGTGACATAGTCACTGCCCAAGCTCTGCTGCATCCCCTGTGCTTGGAGTCTGTCAAGTGGGCTGGTCCCAGTCCTCTCTGCCCGGGCTCACACTTCCTCTCCTTTGAGTTTATACCCACCCTCTAGAGCAGTGAGGAATTACTGAGATTGGCTGTGGCTGTCTCTGGTTTATGAGCTTTTATTGCGGTGCTCTGCTGACAGTTGGTTTCTTACTTTGCCTTTGGAGGGGGGCATGGAGGTCATGGTCTTATTGCTAGAATGTGAAAACTGGAAGCATCTTTGGGACTTATCTATTCCCTCTCCTTCAGTAACAGAGGCTTGAGGAGGAAGGGACTTGCCCCAGACCACAGAGCAAACCAGGGGCCAGGCTTCCCTTCCTCCCTCTGTCAGTCTTTAGCTGGACTTGGAGAGAGGTGAGATTCAGGGAGCAGCAGGTGGTCCCCTTTCTAGCCCTGTGCTCCTTTTCCTCAGCCCCCAGTATCACTGAGGAGGAACAGAAACCCAACCATACTCAGTTTCTGTCCAGGCTTTCCTTTTCTATGCGTGGATGGGGAAATCTATTTTTCTTTCTTCACGAGAGGAGGGAAGACTGGCTGAAGTGGAGCAGACTGGGGAAGAAACTGGGTTAAGAGTGTTTGGGGCTTGATAGGGAGGCCTTGGGTGTCAGAGTCCTTGTAATTTAGATGAGGAGTCAGCAAATGTTTCTGTTAAAGCTCTGCAGGCTATACAATCTCTGTTGGAAGTGTTCAACTCTGCTGTTAGAGGATGAAAGCAGCACGAAGAGTATGTAAACAAATGGATGTAGAGTTTAGAATAAAACTTTATGAAAAAAAAAGACAGTGGGCTACATTTGGTATATGGGCTGTAGCTCACTGTAGTTCCTTGATTTGGGTGATGGTGGTGGTGGCGGCTTCTCCTATCCTCACCTCCTCATTACCATCTATAACTCCATGACTTGGAGCCCAGTAATGCAAGGTTTTAGATACCTAAATCACTTGCTGGCAACACAAAGCCATTAAAATATTTTTTAAAAATAGGAATATTATTGTTTTCAGTTTTTAAAAAATTTGAGTAAGTAATGCATTCACGTGGTTCAAAATTTTACCCAAAAGGTATACAGTGAAAAGTGTCCCTCCCAGCCCTATTTCAGTTACCCATTTTACTAACCAACAGCAATGAGACTCATTTCCTACTTCACCTTCTATAGACAGTCCGTATCTTATCTATATACAAATGCTTGTCCCCTTTTATAGAAATGATAGCATGCTATGCATAGCATTTTGCGTCTTGCTTTTTCAGTAGGAGATTGTTTCTATTACATTTTGGTATTTTTTTCAGGATAGCATTAGCAGATTATTTCATCAAATGTTTACAAGAGGTTGACATCTTCCTAATGTTGAATCTTCCTATTTGCTCAGATCTTTGTGTGCTCAGTATTTCAAATTTTCTTCATCTTTATCTTGTTAAATGTATTCCTAGGTGTTTTTGATCCTTCTTTTGTATCTTTGAGTGTTGTTGGCATATACAAAAGCCACCATATTAACTTCTTTTATAGTTTGGAATAGTGTCCTGGGTTTGGGGTTTTCTATGTTTTCGTATTATCTGCAGATGATGATGGTTTTATCTACTCTTTTCTTGTTTTTGTACCTCTAGTTTCTTTCTCTTGTCCAATTGCTTTAGAAGAAGACAACTTGTGTTTCTTTTACTTTAATGAAAGTGCTTCTGGAAGATGATTGTTTGGGGTGTTTTTTTATAAATATTTACCTTATTCTATCAATATTTTTATGAAGAGTGTTTACTAAAAATATATGTTGAATTTTATCAATTGCCTTGTTAACATGTACTGATAAGACTTCTTTCTTATTTTGTCTATTAACATGGTACTATATATTAACAGAGTTCCTAATGTTAAACCATCCTTGTCTTTTTGTAGTAAACATTCCTTGTATATTGTTAATGTACTGTCAGAGGGTGTTTGCTTATGAAGTGAAATGTGGAAATAAAAGTGTTAGTCGTTCAGTCATGTCTGATTCTTTGCGACCCCGTGGACTGTAGCCCTCCAGCCTCCCCTGTCCATGGAACTTTCCTGGCAAGAATACTGGAGTGGGTAGACATTCCCTTCTTCAGGGGATCTTCCCGACCCAGGGATCAAACCTGAGTCTTCTGCATTGCAGGCGAATTCTTTATTGTCTAAGCCTAACTAGCATTCTTCCATCACTACTCATAACTGATCTCATACTGTGGTTCTCTTGAATTGGTTGTGTCAAACCTGATGCTTGAGATGACCAAGCGGATATATGGAAGAGGCTGTGGGACCTGTGTGTCTGGAACTCATGGAAAAGGGCTGGATAGAGAGATTTGTGAGTCATTTGCATATAGGTGTTATTTTGTGTCAAGAGATTGAATGAATCTCTGAGATCCAGGAACTGAGTTCAGTTCAGTTCAGTCGCTCAGTCGTGTCCGACTCTTTGCGACCCTATGAATCACGGCACGCCAGGCCTCCCTGTCCATCACCAACTCCCGGAGTTCACTCAGATTCATGTCCATCGAGTCAGTGATGCCATCCAGCCATCTCATCCTCTGTCGTCCCCTTCTCCTCCTGCCCCCAATCCCTCCCAGCATCAGAGTCTTTTCCAATGAGTCACCTCTTCACATGAGGTGGCCAAAGTACTGCAGTTTCAGCCTCAGCATCACTCCCTCCAAAGAAATCCCAGGGTTGATCTCCTTCAGAATGGACTGGTTGGATCTCCTTGCAGTCCAAGGGACTCTCAAGAGTCTTCTCCAACACCACAGTTCAAAAGCATCAATTCTTCGGCGCTCAGCCTTCTTCACAATCCACCTCTCACACCCATACATGACCACAGGAAAAACCATAGCGTTGACTAGGCAGATCTTAGGGACAAAGAGGGGAAGAGGATTAAGCCTTGGGGTACTTCAGTATTTTGAGATTCAGCCTCTGCCAGGGAACCAGCAAAAGAAAAGGGAAATTGTTTGGCAATAAAGAGGAATGAAGTACTGAGACACACTATCATATGGATGAACATTGAAGATTGTGCTAAATGAGAGAGGCCGGGCGCAAAAAGCCGCATGTTACATGATCCCATTTATATAAAATGTTCAGAACATGCAAATCTATAGAGACAGAAGATAGGTTAGTGGTTGTGGGGGCTAGGGGAGAGTGAGGATGGTAAATGTAAAGGGTTAAAGGGTAAGGGTAAAGGGTAAAGGGTGAGGACCGGTAAAGGGTTTCTTTTCTAGGTGATGAAAGTGTGCTAACCTGAGAGTATGGTGACCATTGCCCCACTCTGTGAATATGCTAACCATTGAATTGTACACCGTAAGTAGGTGGACTTTATGATATGCAATTTATCTCAATAAAAACAGTAGGGGAAAAAATGAAACTGAGAGGTGGCTAGCAGGTAGAAGGAAAATCTGGTGATTGGCATGAGGATGCTGATCCCATCATGGGTCAAGGCTCAAAGCCCCACCAGTGGGAGGCTAGTTCTCACCTTGCTGGCCAAATGGAGGAACATTAACTGGGGCCAAGAATACTTGTTGGCAATAAGTTCAATTCTAGGCCATCGTTCTTCATTGCTAGAAGGAGTTCTGACTTACCAGTTAAAGGGAAGGTCAATTTTAGAAGAAACGCTTCCCTAGCAGGAAAAGATTTACTGGCAGGATGTGACAAAGGAAGACTGGTGGGCCCTGAGCTAGAGCCTAGACTAGCCTAACATAAGCTGGTGACCAGACTGACGTTGGCTGGGGAGAGAGCACAACTGGAGCTGGTTCTAGAAAAGCAGAAGCCGTTAGGACTGGGCAAGATTGGTAGGGGTGTCCCTGGGAAGAGGAGGCTCTGTTGAGACAAGGAGCAGCCAGGATTGTCATGTCAGAATTGATGAGATTTTTGTCATGGTGCCAGAGGGGAAAGGAAGGACATGGCCCTGGAAATCCGGCCCATGTCTCTCTAGCCAGTCTAAAGTATTTGTTGAGACCCTTGTGTGTGCCGAGGGCTGGCTTGGATTGGGCCTGGAATTGGTCCTCACCTGGAAGAACCACAGCTGTGCACAAGCCAGATCACCTCTCAGGCATGGTGGAAGTCAGGCCTGCAGAGGGGCAGAGCTGTGAGCCAAAGGGCACTGCTGGGGCTTTAGGGGTGTTATCTTGGAGGAAACAGAATTTGGTGAAGGAGAAGGAGGCTCCTCTAGGTAGACAGAAGTTTGTGCCACCAGAATGATTCAAAAGCCAGCAAAATGGGGCTTTTGCCAGTGGAGGGAGAGATTGCTGAGGATGCTAGGAGAAGGGGACGAGTGCATTTGTTACTCAGGTGATGTACTGAGTGAGGTGAGGGGGGGCTTGGTAGACAGGTGTTGTGCCTGGAGATGTGAAGACTGGAAACTGGAAGAGACTGGAGGGCCAGAAACAGGTGAATGAGCGACCTGCTCTGTGGCTGGCAATGGGTTTGTTTTCACCCTCTTTACACCCACTTGAGTGCTGACTTGATTTTCAAATGAAGAAAATGGAGGCCCCTAAAGGGGAAATGACTTGTTCTAAATCCCAGAGTTGGGATACAGGGGAGCTGGGATTTGAGCTGGGCCTTTTGATTTCAAAGCCAGATCTGTAGCTCCTGTGTTGGAGTCTAGGGAGTAGGAGAATGGCCTAGGATAGAACTGGGCAAGGATTTCCCTGTATAGGATCAGATAGTAAATATTTTCTGCTGTGTGGGCCAAGAGGAAAATTTAGAGGGTATTATGTAGGTAAGTAAAAATATAAGAAGAGATGAAGCATATTTTCATACATTTTTATTGACATAATTTAAAACATCACTTATAAATACAAACTCTGGGTTTCATAGAGTTTGTGTCATGAAGCCTTATTCTTTTGATTTTTTTCATTCATTTAAAAATATTAAAAAGTCACTCTTGAGAACTCTCTGGCAGTCCAGTGCTTAGAACTCTGTGCTTCCATTGCAGGGGATCTAGGTTCTGTCTCTGGTCAGGGAACTAAGATTCCACAAGATTCGAGGTGTGCCCACCCCCCCCAAAATCACTTTTTGTTCAAGAGTCATACAAAATCAGACAGTAAGCCAGCCAGATCTAGGTTTGCCAACCCCTGGTCTAGATCTGTGCTGTCTAGTATAGTGGCCCCTGGCGCCATGCAGCTACTGAACACCTGAAAATCATGTAGTCTGGACTAAGATGCACTGTGAGTGTAAATACACACTGGATTTCAGGCAATCTAAAAAAACAAGCAAAATATCTCAGTGCTTTTCCATGCTGATTACATATTGAAATTATAATATTTTGTGTAGATTAGTCTACATTAAATATATTATTAAAAATTAGTCTCACCTCTTTCTTTTTTTACTATTCTGCTAATTTTGTAATAGTCTTTTAATGTGGCTCTTAGAAAGTGTTAAATTGCCGCTGCTTTTGCATTTGTGGTGTGCATCATGCTTCTGTAGTGTTGCGCTGCTCAAGGAGTGAGGCTGGGGAGTGGAGGGTGAGATGGCCCCTCCGTCCACTTGTGTTGAGGGAAGTGAGAGGAGGCATTCAGGAGTGGTGTGTGGGGCCATGTGGGGACATGGTTCTCATTAAGGGGAGGTGGAAGGCTGGGGTGAAATGGATATGCAGGCCAAGGAGGCTTCTGCAGGCCTAGGTTGGCAGTGGCCAAGGGGCTGCAGTGGGACTGAACTGTTCAGGGGGCAGCCATGAGAAGTTGGAGGGCAAGACAGCTTCTGAGATGCAAGAGGTTCCTGAGCAGTCAGCCAGGTGAGGGAGTATGGAACGAGGACCGTGCCTTGAGGAGCTTCCATCCCTCAGATCCCCTGGATCAGGAGACAGTATGCATTTATCTTCTGTTCTGAGCCTAGATGGTGCCCCCTGCTTGGAGAAGTGGTTTGGTCAGTTCACTGGCAGAATGTGGAAACAGAATGTTAAGTGGCAGGATCTACCCCCAAATCCTTACTTTTCACGTCAGGAGAGTCTCATGGCTAGAAATCATTCCTCTTTCCTCAGCCCCCTCCGCCCAGCATTGGCAGTCTCGCCTACGCTGGCCTTGTGCTAGGAGCAGGCATGACTGTCAGAGCTGTGGCTCCATGCGCTTGGTGGTTGTACCCAGGAGCTAGCTTTGCCAGGACCTCTGGGAGGAGAAGAGGGTGGGAGGTGCCAAGGAGATGGTACCTGTGTGTGCATTCCTGTTTCTTAGCTTGTAGGAGAAAGGTGGGGTTTCTCTGTTCATATCTGTGGCCTCAGCACTTGAGGTGACAGGATGAAATCCTCAGCATGCCTCTGGTCTCTTGTTTCCCAAGTGCTCGGAGCTTGGGAGGGTGCTAGAGTAGCTGAGCGAACACGGCACACGGAGGCCTGGCTTCTAGGCCTGATGTCACTGGACATATTACTCCCTGCTATAGACTGAATGTTTGTCCTCCCCACCAAATTCATATCTTGGAATCCTAACACTGCCCCTCTGCCACTCCCCAAGGTGATGGTGTTAAGAGGTAGAGCCTGGGAGGTGATTAGGTCATGAGGGTAGAACTACCTAGAATGGGATTAGTGCCCTTATAAAAGAGACCCCACAGGGCTCTCTTATCTCTTCTGCCAGTTGAGAAAGGAGTAAGAGGGAGAAGACAGCCATCTGAGAGCCAGGAAGTGGGTTTTGCCAGACATCCAGTCTGTTGGTGCTTCATCTTGGACTTCTCAGCCTCTAGAACCATGAGAAATACATTCTGTTATTTATAGGTCATGTAGTCTATTGTTCTTCAGTTGCTCAGTTCAGTTCAGTCACTCAGTTGTGTCCAGCTCTTTGCGACCCCCATGAATCGCAGCACGCCAGGCCTCCCCTGTCCATCACCAACTCCTGGAGTTCACTCAGACTCACGTCCATCGAGTCAGTGATGCCATCCAGCCATCTCATCCTCTGTCATCCCCTTCTCCTCCTGCCCCCAATCCCTCCCAGCATCAGAGTCTTTTCCAATGAGTTACCTCTTCTCATGAGGTGGCCAAAGTACCAGAGTTTCAGCTTTAGCATCATTCCTTCCAAAGAACACCCTGGACTGATCGCCTTTAGAATGGACTGGCTGGATCTCCTTGCAGTCCAAGGGACTCTCAAGAGTCTTCTCCAACACCACAGTTCAAAAGCGTCAATTCTTTGGCACTCAACCTTCTTCACAGTCCAACTCTCACACCCATACATGACTACTGGAAAAATCATAGCCTTGACTAGATGGACCTTTGTTGGCAAAGTAATGTCTCTGCTTTTGAATATGCTATCTAGGTTGGTCATAACTTTTCTTCCAAGGAGTAAGTATCTTTTAATTTCATGGCTGCAATCACCATCTGCAGTGATTTTGGAGCTCCAAAAAAATAAAGTCTGACACTGTTTCCCCATCTATTTCCCATGAAGTGATAGGACCAGATGCCATGATCTTAGTTTTCTGAATGTTGAGCTTTAAGCCAACTTTTTCACTCTCCTCTTTCACTTTCATCAAGAGGCTTTTAGTTCCTCTTCACTTTCTGCCATAAGGGTCGTGTCATGTGCATATCTGAGGTTATTGATATTTCTTCCAGCAATCTTGATTCCAGCTTGTGCTTCTTCCAGCCTAGCGTTTCTCATGATGTACTCTGCATAGAAGTTAAATAAGCAGGGTGACAGTATACAGCCTTGATGTACTCCTTTTCCTATTTGGAACCAGTCTGTTGTTCCATGTCCAGTTCTAACTGTTGCTTGCTCAGTTGTGTCCAACTCTTTGCAGTCCCATGGACTGCAGCACACCAGGCTTCCGTGTCCTACACCATTTCCTGGTGTGCTTGCTCAAACTCATGTCCATTGAGCTGATGATGCCACCCAACAATCTCATCCTCTGTCATCCCATTCTTCTGCCTTCGACCTTTCCTAGCATCAGGGTCTTTTCCATCGAGTCAGCTCTTTGCATTACGTGGCCCAAGTATTGGAGCTTCAGCTTCAGCATCAGTCCTTCCAGTGAATATTTAGGGTTGATTTCATTTTGACTGGTTTGATCTCCTTGCAGTCCAAGGGACTCTCAAGAATCTTCTCCAACACTACAGTTCAAAAGCATCAGCTCTTTGGTGCTCAGCCTTCTTTATGGTCTAATACTCACATCCATACATGAGTACTGGAAAAACCATAGCTTTGACTATACGGACTTTTGTTGGCAAAGTGCTATCTCTGCTTTTTAAAATACACTGTCTAGGTTTGTCATAGCTTTTCTTTCAAGGAGCAAATGCCTTTTAATTGCATGGCTGCCGTCACCATCCACAGTGATTTTGGAGCCCAAGAAAATAAACTCTCTTACTGTTTCCATTGTTTCCCCATCTGTTTGCCATGAAGTGATGGGACCGGATGCCATGATCTTCATTTTTTGAATGTTGAGTTTAAGCCAGCTTTTTCACTTTCCTCTTTCACCTTCATCAAGAGGCTCTTTAGTTCCTCTTCACTTTCTGCCATTAGGGTAGTGTCATGTTCATGTCCAAGATTACTGCTATTGCTATTTTGGCAATCTTGATTCCAGCTTGTGTTTCATCCAGCCCAGCATTTCACATGATCTACTCTGCATATAAGTTATATAAGCAGGTGACAATATACAGCCTTGACGGAATCCTTTCCCAATTTTGAACCAGTTTTCTATAGCAGCTTGAATGGACTAAGAGACTCTCCCTTCCCTGACCTTTGGTTTTCTTCCCTGGTAATGAGTGATTTGGACTTCATCTTTGAAACGGGTCATCTCTTGATCCTTTCCTAGCCATTAGGGACTAATGTACTAGAAGAAATGGACAAATAGACTATGCTGCTGGAGGCAGGCATAGGAAGGAAGCGAGGGGGGTCATCACCTGTGGTGGGGTGGTTTTCTCCTTGAGAGAGGCAGACAGTGCTCGCCCTCTGCCTTCCTTGTCAGGCCTGGCATTCAAGGCCGTCCACCTTGTGGTTCTGGTCCAATTTTCCATCCTTACTTCCCATCTCACCCCTATGCATGGAATCAGGATTGTAGCCACATACCCTCCTTAATGTCTCTCATCACCCCCTCCTTTCATGGACCATTGCCATCACAGAGCTCACTGACTTCCTGTTTCCTGTAGATAAATGAAACCCTTTGTCATGGCTTGTAAAACTGCCGAGCAACACAGTCTCAAGTCCTCTCTGTCACGTAGGGCTACTTGCAGTTCTCTAAACAGTCTGCTTTCTCGGGTGCTGAGCCTTTGCTCAGTCGATCTCCTCTGCCTTGCACCCCTTCTCCCCAATCCCTGTCTGAAGAACCCCCATTCAGTCTCCATGGCGCAGCCCAGCATCTGCTCCTGTGAAAAGCCTTGTCCTTCCCGCCCACTTCCTGGGCTTGGTTCATGTCTCTCCTGTGCTTCCCTGATAACGGTGTTCATCTTACCATGCAGAAAGTAGACTTGCTCCCAGCACAAGGGCAGGGGCGGCCTCTGATAGTTGTGGCACTTGGTGACGGGTCCCTGAAAGGTAGGCTGACTGACAGAAAGCTTTCCTCTAGTCTCCGTTCACTGTCTCTAACATGCAGTTGTTGAAGCCTAGTGTGAAAAACTGGGCACCCATTCTGTCCTTGCCTTCCCTGTGCAAGTACCTTGGCTTATTTCTCAGTGCCCTTTGCAGTAACGCAAGGCCACAAGCAGAGTTCCAGCCAACAGAGAGTGAGTGAGAGCCACGTGTGCTACTTCCAGGCCCGGGCCATCAAGCTTCACACCAGTTCCTCTCCGTGTGTTTCCTTCTGCCAGCTACTTGAGATGACAAGGCCTGAGGGGCTGGTGGAGCCATAAGACAGAAGGGGCACTGGTCCCTAAATGACCCTGTGGAAGAGAGCCACTTCTCTAGTTTGAATACCACCTGGGACTGTTATCTGTAAGAAAATCTTCCATGGCTTTTAGTTGTATTTGGTACACAGGGTATCCTGCCTTGACTGATATTCCCATAGTGCAAACCTTAGTGAAGGTGACAGTCATAAAAGCACATTGGGGTCCAGGTGATGGATTGGATAGGCGAGGAGTGGGGAAAGGGCATCAAGGCTGGTCCAGCCAGGTTCCTGGCCTGCACAGGTGGGTGGCAGAGGCATTCTTTCGCGGCCAAGAGCACTGGCAGAGGGTCTGGGCTCAGGGGAACAGACATGCTGAAATGGAGGGGCCTTGGGGACATTTCAGGAGAGATGTTGAGAGATAGTGACTCATGTGGGTTTACAGGTCAAAAAACAGATCTGTCCTGAGGGGCACGTTGATGGCAGTGGAAGCCCGAGCTGTTAGTAAATGAATGAATATATGAATTGTTATGTAATCAGATACTACAGTTCAAATGGAGAGACCCCTGGGGCCACCCTGACTTAGTGGCAGGGATAAACCCCCCCCCACCCCCCCGCCACAAGCCTCCAAGGCTGCTCTGATGAGTAGGTGTTGCTGCCTTTCAGAGGGAAGATGGGTGTTTCCTGGTTTCATAGGTTTTCCCTGACCTGGTCAGCAGCATGTGTCCTGAATCCATCCCTGTCCAATGGTCTGTGCCCAGAAAACTGTAAAGGTGAGATTCTAGCCACGGGGCCTTGATTTAGGGCCACAAGATGGAAGGGATGTGGGTCCTTTTCTTATAGATAACAGTCCCAGGTGGTATTCAGGCTAGAGAGGTGGTGTTTTTCCACAGGGTCATTTAGTGACCCACACCCCTTCCACCTTACGGCTCTAAATAGTAGTAGTCTTAGAAGCTACACAGGAGATCTGTGACATGAAGCCAGGCTGGGCCCCTCTGCATGTTGTAGCCACTGAATGCAGCCTTGCGAGCTCAGAGGAGATTGGGAGGGTTAGGTCTGTACATGAACCACATATTCCATTAAGGTCTGATTCTAGAAGGGTGTCCTAGGCAATTCTGATTGGTCTCTGCTAGGCAGAGGCTGCCTCTGAGACTCAAACTAGGCACAGGTGGCTGTTGCAAGAATGTGATCTTAGCAGGTGAGGGATACTGGCTAGAAGAGCTTCTCCAGGTCTTCCACTTCTGTTTTGAGGATTCGATTGTGATGGTAAGCTCCTCAAGTGAAGGAGTTGTCCCTGAGAGCTAATATGATTATTGTCAGCAGTCCTAGCACTAACAATGACAGTTATATCTACTGGCACTATACTAAACTCTTGGCAAACAGTCCCTGATCCCTGCAGGAGTGCTGAGAGGCAGGTGTTGTCACCCCTGTTTTACAGATGAAGAAGCTGAGTTTCATGGAGGCCTAGCTAGGGATTGGCACTCCTAATGGTTTCAGTTGATGAGATGAGTTTAGAGGGCCAGGAGCAAGATACTGGGCCCTTGTAGGGGCTGGAATGAGCTGGACAGCACCTGCTCCACCTGCTGAGGGGCAGTATGACTCAGCTCCTGCTGAGTGTGAACATGTGAGACTGTGGCCCAGTGTGACTTCAGCTAAAAACTTTCCAAAGTACCTGGAAATGTAACATTTTGTAGAAATATGCTTTATAAATGTTGGCAAATATATATATATTTTACAATGTTCAAGACATTGTATAGGCAAGCAAACACATCTGACAGATTCACCCCATTAGGAATCCATGTGTCAGTTTGGGTTAGGAGATTCTTTTATTCATTCTGCAAGTATTGTGGTGCCCACTGCAGTGATCCAGGTGAAGGAGACAGCCCTGGTGCAGGATCTCACTGAGCTCATGGTCAGTGTCAATACCGTATGGTCTGTGTTCTGAGAGGTTCCCTTCCTTGAGGCCTGACAGCACTTTCTGGAGGAAGCTGAATTCTGATGTATGTTGGATTAATCAGTTAGGGCTGCTATAACAAAGCACTACCAGCTGAGGGGGTGTATCAACAATAGAAATTTATTGTCTCACATTTATGGAGGCTAGAAGATCAAAATCAAGGTGTTGGCCGAGCCACACTTGCTCTGAAGGCTCTAGGTGGGGGATCTGCTCCATGACTCTCTCCTAGCTTCTGGTGCTGCTAGTAATCCTTTGTATTCCTTTGTGTTATGGACAGAATGTTTGTGTTCCTTCAAATTCATATGCTGAGATCCTAATTCTCATTGTGATAATATTTGGAAGTGGGGCCTTTGGGAGGCAATTAGGTTTAGATGAGGTCACGAGGGTGGGGTCCTCATGATGTAAGTAGCGCCCTTTTAAGAGAGGTATGAGATAGCTTGCTTCTCTCTGTGCTTTCTGCCATGTGAAGATACAGGAAGAAGATAGCCATTTGCAAACTAGGAGGCAGGTCCTCATCAGACATCTTGATCTTGGACTTCTCAGCTTCTAGAACTGTGAGAAATAAGTTTGTTGTTTAAGGCACCCACACCATAGTATTTTGTCATAGCAGCCTAAACTGACCAAGGCACTTGGTTTGTAGACTTATCACTCCAGTCTCTGCCTCCGTCGCCACACAGTGCTTTCCTTGTGTCTGTTTTTGTGTCTTCTCATAAGGCACCAGTCTTGTTAAGGGGCCACCTACTTTACTCTGACCTCATCTTTACTGGATTACATCTGCAAAACCCTAGTCCCAAATAAAGTCACAGGCACAGGTACCACAGGTTGGGAATTGAACAGAGCTTTCGTGGTGATACAATTCAACCCAAAACAGATATGCAGGGTAGGCAGGTGAAATCTGTGGAAGAGTATTTCAGGTAGAGGGAACAGCATGTGGAAAGAGACGAGCACAGTTGAGTTCCAGGAAATAAAAAGAAATCAGCATGGCTAGCATGGAGAGCTGAGCATGAGATGTGACTGGGGTGGCTCCAGCCATGTGGAATGGTCAGGTGTGACTAGGCTGCAATTAGAGATCTCACTGGCTTGACCCAGTACAGGTTCATTTCTTACCTCAAGTCTGATGTGGGTGAAACAGCTCTTCTCTGTAATGTAGCTCTGCCAGGCAGAACACTTGGTGTCCAGGAAAAAAGAGATCTGGGGGAGGTGCCCAACTGACAGGAGGTGTCTCAACTGACTCTTCCACTCAAGATGAAGAGAGGTTGGAGGGAGGAGGAAAAGGATTTCTGTGAGTCTCAGCTGTCTCTCTTACCTGTATTCAGGGTTAAGACTTCATCCTTAGATTACTGGGGAGTCAGCCAGAGTTTTCATGCAGAATGTGACAAGATCTGACTTGTGTTTTAGGAAGTCTTCTCCAGCTGAAGCCAGAGTCAGCCCAGAAACAAAGGAGCTGAAGCCCACGGAGCTGTGGTGAAGGAAGTGGCCCATATGGGAGTCAGCCACAACAGTCAGCATATTTGCAATTAACTTTTGCAGGTTCCACCTTGTAGGCCCAGACTCAATCAATCAGTCAATCAATAGAAAAATTCATGTAATTTAAACAACTTTCAAAATTCATTTTGTGTCTGTCCTCTTTTTTCTGGGCTGTTGTTACTGGGTTCCTTGCTGATTTGAGAACCTCATTGTTTTAGAAGATGTCCTCAACTTGTCTGTAATTCAGACCAAATAACAAGAGTCCCTTGTGTCAAAGGGACTTCTTGCTGGTTCCAAAGAGCCTGGTGACCTGCCTTTGTGAGAAGCACTCTTGAATACAATATAAGAACATTCTGTATTGAGACTGATCCCCATTTGTCTGCTCTTCTTTATGAAGTATGTTTCCTTTGAGCCTCAAAATCTGACATCCAATTTAGACCAAAGAACTCAGAAGCTCAGAACCCCCTTGTCCTACAGTAGTCAGGAGCACTGGAAACAATGTAGAGATGGAAGTGTTGTAGTGTTGACTTTGTGGCTAAGATTTTAGCTGTGTGATTTCAGTGTTTTTGTGTCTAAACTATGGATAACTGCATACAAAGTTATTTTGAAGCTCTAAAAAAACAAGGTCGGTGAAGGTATTTTGCAAACTGTGAAGCACCATCCAACTGTTGTCATCCTTCAGACTTGACATGTCATTGAAAGCATTTCCCAAATTGTGCTAATGGAATCCAACCAGACAAGAGCAGATTTCCCTAGTGGTTCAGACGGTAAAGAATCTTCCTGCACTGTGGGAGACCAAGTTTCGATCCCTGGGTTGGGAAGATGCTCTAGAGAAGGAACTGGCAACCCACTTCAGTATTCTTGCCTGGAAAATCCCATGGACAGAGAAGCCTGGTGGACTACAGTCCATGGATCTGCAGAGTCAGACACAACTGAGTGAGTGACACACATACAAAAATAAGTGGTTCCGCAGCTACACTTGACCTTGATTACCTGAATTTTCTTCGTTGCTTGGTCAGTTGTGCCCATCATTGCCTGTGACCAAAAACCCTGGTTCTTATTTCTGTAGGTGAGCAAAGACTGGGGTGGAGAGTTTGTTAGGGAATTCCCTGCAAGCCTTACCGCCAAGGTTTTATGGAGTGACCAACGTTTTATAGAGATATGTGAATCTAGCCTGAAAGTGAAATGGTCAGGTGAGCCTTGGGATGAACCACTGGCATTTGCTCACTTGGGGGGTGGGGGGTGGGTGTCCCAGCTCTAGGTGGTTGATACCTTGGGGGAGATGCAGCATTGTGTGGCTAATCCTTAAGATTTTTTGAAATTTATTTTTTTCCAAATGTGAAATTGTGACATTTTACATTCTCATGGCAACTTCACTGAGCTTCCCTGGTGCCTCCGATGGTAAAGAATCTGCCAGCAATGCAGGAGACCTGTGTTCGATCCCCTGGGTTGGGAAAAGCCCCAGGATAAGGGGCTCTAGTATTCTTGCCTGGAGAATTCCATGGACAGAGGAGACTGTAGCAACTATAGTCAGGCTCTTTGGGACCATTGAGTTGCTGGACACGACTGAGCAGGTTGGCTTAGGAAGTGAGTCTCAGACCAGGGCTCTGGGCTTGTTTTCTCCTTTATAAACTGGTTGTCAACTTCCATAGGGTTGTTGAGACCAGATGAGAAAACAGAATGCCCAGCCGCCACACTGGGCCCGGCCACAGGATCCCAGCGGGAGATGTCAGCCACTTGTGTTCTGCTGTTATTTGGCAACCCCCGAGCTTCCGAAGTTTTAATCCTTCTTCATTTGGTATTTCTCACCTATATGGTTAAAAGGAATCATGACTATACAGGCCTTTCAAGCTTGGTCAAAAGATAAATAAGTATTAAGTATTTTGTATATTAGAAAAAGAGAACTATTCTTCCCTTCCCCAAAACTGCATGATTTCAAGGAAATGGTGTATTCTTCTTAAAAACAGATTTCAGCAAAAATAAACGAAATGAAGATATTAAGCAGTCAAAAGTAAAAATGTGATGCTAATCGTCAAGGTGGTGCCAAGCGACCTAAGAATGGGGAACACCTCAGTCCCACCGTTTCTCCCGCGTGGAGCACCATTGGCCACCTGGCGAACTCCGCCCCCTCCTCGCTTCTTGCTTCGGGGGAGGCGGCAGAAGGGGCTGGAGCGAGTGGCTTAGTCGGCACCAAGGTCAAGGGGGACGGCTGGTTCCGTCCCAGTTTCTTGGGGTTTGGAGGACACTACGCGCCCAATCTCCGAAGGCCGGGTTCTGCACTTCCAGTCGGGCGACCTCGGTTTCCGAGACTTCCTGAGTCCAGTTTCCTCTTTTGGGAAATGGAATGGCCAAGGCTGCCAGTGCTGGTTTAGGGCGCACGGGGACCAGGGTCTACGGCCTCAGAGGCGAAGGGTCAGGCTTACGCCTCTCCGGTGCTGGAATCAGACCACCGGCCACTTGGAACGGGACCGTCAAGCCACCAGACCCGGCCACCCTCCGCAAGGCCCCGGCTCGCGCGGATTCTAAAATGAGGACAAAGCCCGCCCGGATCTACCGTGCGCGCGCCGCTGCGGCCAATGGGAAGCCGGCACGGGGCTGAGTGACAGACCGGCGAAGCCAATGAGCATGCACCTTGTTGCGAGGTGGCCTTGGCTCCGGCATTATAAAGAGCGCCACGAGTCGGCATTGTCAGGCGGCGGCACCGCGCGGCCGGGGCGAGCTTTGGAGTCGGTGGGCTCGTGTGGCTGCCGAGGCGGAATAGTCCAGCGCGAGTTCCCAGCGGCTCCGTCGGTAGACGGGGAGAGGCCCGGCAGCGCGAGCGTGAGCGCGGCCGAGCCCGCGGGTGCCTTCTCGGCGGGTGGGGACGAGTGGGCCCCGCGGCGTCATCGGCGGCGAGGTGAGCAGCCGGGCCCGCGGGCGGGAGCTTGGGCGGGAGTGGCGCCGGCCTGACGCGCCGCGGCTGCTGGTTGCAGGAGCCGCGCGCCTCGGCCTAGCATGTCGGAAGCGGGTGAAGAGCAGCCCATGGAGACGACGGGAGCCACCGAGAACGGACATGAGGCTGCTCCCGAAGGCGAGTCGCCGGCCGGCACTGGTACCGGCGTTGCGGCGGGCGCTGGAGGCGGGAGTGCGGCGCCCCAGGCCGGCAACCAGAACGGCGCCGAGGGCGACCAGATCAACGCCAGCAAGAATGAGGAGGACGCGGGGTAAGTGTTGCTGCGGGCCGACGGGGGCGCCGCCTTTGTTCCGGGGCCGCCTTTTGTTGGCGCCACGCGGCGGGGGGAGGGGCGGGCGGCCGGGGCCTGCTCGCGGCCCGCAGACCGGCAACTCCGCGCCGCCCGCTTACGGCGCGCGCTGGAGTTTGCAAGAGTTTGTTGGGTCGACTTTAGCGCCGCCCCGGGGCCGCTGGCGCGGGGACCTGCGGCAGGCGGTCCGGAAGGGGAGTGAGCTCGGAGCCGGGGCCTGGTGGGTCGCGCTGCTTAGGCTGTGTGGGCGGAGTTGGCGCGCACCCGGGCCTCGCTCCTCCGGCTCCTGCCGGGGGCGGAGTCCTCGTCTGAACTCTGACTCGGCCCCGGAAGCCTCGAGTTCCTTGGAAGTGATCGGAGGTGGCAGGGACTGTAGTGTTTTGATATATAGTTGTTAGACAAATTAGATTCCGAGAAGGAAATGGCAGCCCACTCCGGTGTTCTTGCCTGGAAAATCCCACGGACGGAGGAGCCTAGTGGGCTACCATCCATGGGGTTGCAAAGAGTCGGACACGACTGAGCAACTTCACTCACTCCGGTTGTGAGACCTCAGGTCCTAGCTCTCCGGCCAGGTTGTGCTTTCTTTCCTCAACCAGCTTAGGGTACGGAGTCACCTGAGGCTTTATTAGGGTCAAGGTTGAGTTTGGAAGGGTAGGGGAGACTCGTTAACATATTCCAGAGGTAGAGCCCTGTGTGGCTTTATAATCCTTTCAGTGAGAGCTTTGTCAGGGTCTATCCTTCCAAAATCACAGGTTGGTTATGAGGCTTGTTGCCATGTGTCTCACCCCACTATTTCAGAAAAATGTTCGTTGGTGGCCTGAGCTGGGATACCAGCAAAAAGGATCTAAAAGATTATTTTACCAAATTTGGAGAGGTCGTTGACTGTACAATAAAAATGGATCCCAACACTGGCCGGTCAAGAGGGTTTGGATTTATCCTCTTCAAAGATGCAGCCAGTGTGGAGAAGGTAAGCTGGGGTAGTTCACAATCAGGAGTCTCAGTGTATTCCAAGATAACCATTCTTAGACCACGATTGGCTTATGTGCTTTGCACAGTTGAATGCTTTGGGAAGAGCAGAGAGGTTGAGAATTTATCCTATCCTTTTCAAAGGGATTAAAAGTAGAGATTAAGTGAAGGAGTGAGTATGGGCTGGGGTGATCATGGAAGGTTTATAGTGGACCATTTATTATCTTGTGCCTATTCTGGACCTTGCTAAAGCAAACATTTCATTGAGAAGATTAGAAGAGAGCCCACAGTTGCTAGGAGATAGGCATTACTTTAACCTCATTTTGCAAAAAATGTTAAATAGAAGAGATCACATAGCCAGTAAAGGGTGGATTGTGAGGATTCCAGCCCTAGCAGCCTAATTTTAGCCTGTGCTTAAGTTTATGGAACTGGATAGGCAAGAAGAGGGGTGCAGGGCATGGTCAAAAATCTTGGGGGTGGGTTAAGGATAGATTTCTAAGTGCTTAGGTAAACCAGGTGAAATTTGGAGATTGGGTTGGGAAGTCAGGTTGGGGGCAGAGTTTGGAGGGGATGAAGCAGTTTTGTGTGCCTGTGTTGGGAGTCCTATGGCTGAGAGAAAGAAGGTCCTTGTGTCGGTTCACGCTGCTAAGTTAGACTCCAACTCCCTTCTGTTGGAACAGGTTCTAGACCAGAAGGAGCACAGGCTGGATGGCCGTGTCATTGACCCCAAAAAGCCATGGCCATGAAGAAAGACCCAGTAAAGAAAATTTTTGTAGGGGGTCTGAATCCTGAAGCCACTGAGGAGAAGATAAGGGAGTACTTCGGGCGAGTTTGGGGAGGTGAGTGTGTGGCCTGCCAGTTGCAGTGATGTTGCCTTCTTACTGGTCCTTGACACCTTGGCTGACTGGAACTTTTTTTCACTGTGGTGTTTGTGGGCCTTTTCCTATGAGTTCCTTATAGGCTCTGAGGTAGAGTCTTGAGCTTTGCCTATGTTTGCAGATTGAAGCCATTGAGCTTCCAATGGATCCAAAGTCGAACAAAAGACGAGGCTTTGTTTTCATTACCTTTAAAGAAGAAGAACCTGTGAAGAAAGTGCTGGAGAAAAAGTTCCACACCATCAGTGGAAGTAAGGTAAGGTGTCCCCAGCTGTGTGTGCACTTAGCCTTCTGCTGGAACTGGCCTTTGCAGGTGTAGACTAGGGCTTGAACCACCTCCAGGAGTTCTCCAGGGTGGACTGGACTGTTTTTGTGCAGTGTCTGCTGTCCTGATAGGGACAAGTGGTCCTGTCCTTCAGCGCTCCCAGGCTGGCAGGACAGGATGTGAGGGAGGCAGGAGAATACTGGCGCATGGGCGGCCCCTCTGGGACGGGGTAGTGTGCTGAGCAGCCTCTTTAGTTCCTGAAGAGAATTGAAGCTAGAGGGCAAGGTGTTCCGGATCTAGAATGCAATGTGTATAAGTCCTGCAGTTAAGGTCTCAGAAGATTTTAAAATTGCTGCTTAGTGATTTCTGTGGTGAAGTCTCTCCTGCTATGGACATTGTTGCAGAGCTTTTCTCTTATCTGTTTCCAGCCACAACCACATCTCTTCATTTCCATCCCCTTTGGTTGATGGTTAAATTAACCCCTAGTCCAAAGATCCTTTCCAAAGAGCTCCCAGGGTCCTGGCCACCTTAAATCCAAGGCCAGTTTTGACTTCAAAGGAGCAAAGTCCTTTGCACTAGGGGCACCTCTTTCTCCTGAACTCTGGATAAGAGAAAGGGTAGGTAGTTTGTGCTTTAAGTGTTCTCCCAGTGGCTGAGGCAGTTGGGAGTTGAGGGTGTGACCCACTGGCAGGGTGTGGTAGGTTTTGCCTGAGCAGGAGTGGCAGCCAGATAAGGTGGGACAGATAGGGTGGGGCTCCTGGAAGTCTCAATCCTGGCTGGGAGTTTGGAAAGATTGGATTTGTGATTGGGCCCTTAAATTTTCTGAGAGAGGAGGATCATAGAGGGCTGTTGGGTGAGAGCCATTGTTACCCTAGTGGACACTGACATGGAAAGAGGCCTTTTTCTCTGTGCCATATGAAAACGGGCATGAAATGCCCGTTTTGCTGTGCTGTTAGTCAAACTGCTGATGGTTGGTTGTGAAATAAGTGTAATTTAGGTGGTTGTATTCAGCAGTTTTAACCTAGTAGGATAGAAAACATGAGATTGCATCACTTGGTGGGGGTAATCTGCCAATTTTTGACTATGCTTGGATGAGGACATCTTATAGAATGGTTTTTAATTGGTCTTAATGCTAGATCAATGTTGTTGAAGTTTATTTTAAAAATACATTTAAAAGCAGGAGCACACAGGAAAGTCCATGGCTTTTCCACCCACAGTAGGCAGAGAGGAAACTGACTCTTTTGCCCTAGCCAGGGAGATACACCTGGCCCATCCCAATAGTAGATCAGTGTTTGGAGGAGGGAGGAGCAGCGGGATGGCCTTAGGGAATGCTGTCCTGAGCCCCCAATGGCTTTTTCCCTCTGTAAGATAGAGGTCAGGGTTGCCACCTCAATAGTGTATTTGAGTGGAATGTTTTATTTCTTCTTGGGGCGGGGGAGGGGTGGGATGGAACCTGCATTCTCTCAAATCCCTTACCTGGGAAAGCCTTCTCTGACTTCCTTGCCCAAGGTGGTATCTTGCTACACTGGACTGGCACTGGCGCAGCTGTCCCTGTCCTCCCACTTGTTAAGGTATAGAGTGGCCAAGGGTGACCATCAGCAGACCTGTGGGTGTGTCTCATTGTTTTTCAAGCAGTCTGGGAACAGGTTTGAGCAAAAAGGCCAGTGTGAATCTGGGTCTGAGTTTTAGTTGAAGTTCTGAGCTAGTCCCAGTATGGTTTCCTACTCCAGCATGTCTTGAGCAGATAAGATCTACCACCTTAATGCTTGTCATTGAAGGCTCTTGTGTACACTCCCCGTTTAGGACTTGTCCCATTGGCATGACCCACTGTTCTCTTGACTTTCAGTGTGAAATCAAGGTGGCTCAGCCCAAAGAGGTTTATCAACAGCAGCAGTATGGCTCTGGGGGCCGTGGGAATCGCAATCGAGGGAACCGAGGCAGTGGGGGCGGCGGTGGAAGTGGAGGTGAGTAGAACCCAGATGAAGACGGGTCCTGTTTCCCTGCCTGCATGGAGCTTCTATGTTTGTCTTGGGGTTGCTTGTTGCAGCAGGGTGGGCGCGATCAGGAATGGCTCCTGAGTCAATGCTATGCTGCTGCTTGGATTGGAAGAGCCCATCTTTATCACGTGGCCTGGGGCCCCAGGGCAGAGCGGGCCTCTGCATCATACTCCAAGTTTTGACACGGGGCAAGGTGGAAGTGTGCTTGGCTCTGTAGCTGCCCTGAGACTTGGTATACCCGTGGGTGGGCGGGCTGAAGGATAGGGCAATGCTGTGCCAGGCGCTTATCCTCCATCCATCCCAGGCCCCTCTGACTCCAAAGCCTGAACTCCATCCTCTTAAGGCCAAGCTGCCAGGGAGGGTGGGGGTGATCAGTGGGTGATTTGAATGAAAGTGAGCTGCCTTGGTTGCCCCAGTGAAGTCAGTGTTCTGGCCTGGCCTTCTTAGCTCTAGCTTGGGTCTCTCAGGCCCTCTACACCAGGACAGCAGCCCCTTGGCTTTTCTGACTTGCCATAGTAACGTCGCCACCCAAAGGGCAGGATTTCCTCCATCCTAGCTCCTGCGTGTGCTAAATGGTCCATGGGCCCCTGTGCCCTGCTCCCCCACAGGTCAGAGTCAGAGTTGGAATCAGGGCTACGGCAGCTACTGGAACCAGGGCTACGGCTACCAGCAGGGCTACGGGCCCGGCTATGGCGGGCTACGACTACTCGCCCTATGGCTATTACGGCTACGGCCCCGGCTACGACTACAGTAAGTAGGAGAGAGGGAGGCCCCCATCCACTCACCCACCCCGGGAGGCAGGAAAGATAGGGCAGGGGCCATTGGCAGCAGGGGCTTTGGAGTCGGACAGGCTGGGCTTTGTCTGAGTGGATTTTGAGCTTTTGGGTTTCAAGAAGGAGGGGTGATATCCTACCAACAGAGTTGTTGGTTCTGGTGAGGATGCATATCAAGCGCCTGGCACAGGGGTAAATGTTCAGCAAGTTGTAGCTACTTTCACTGTTGTTCTTGTCCCTAGGTCAGGGTAGTACAAATTACGGGAAGAGCCAGCGACGCGGTGGCCATCAGAATAACTACAAGCCATACTGAGGCTTCAGCAGGATGACTGACCACACACGCTTTGTTTGGATATCGAGTGAACACAATTATGTACCAAATTTAACTTGGCAAACTTTCTATGGCCTGTCCCATGTGCATCTTATTTAAAATTTCCCCCCTGGAAATCACTCTCCTGTTTAATATTTCCAGAGCTCTAGTTGTTTAGGCAGCGTGTGGTTTCTCAAGAGGCCAGAGCGGCATTATGGGCTGATTTTTATTACTGGGTTACCCAGAACCAGATTGGAGGGTCTGCTTCCTGCTGCCGCTCTGCAGCCTGGACCTGTGGACCCTGGTTGTAAAGAGTAAATTGTATCTTAGAAAACCAGTGTCACCTTTTTTTTCACCTTTTAGTTTTATATTATTTGTGTCATACATTTCCTATAATGGAAGTGTTAATTTTACTGTACTTTTGGTACCTTTCGGGAATCTAATGTATTGTAAGGTATTTTACACGTGTCCTGATTTTGCCACAACCTGGATATTGAAGCTATCCGAGCTTTTGAAATAAAAATTAAAAACCCCCAAGCCTGGGTGAGTGTGGGGTACACTGTAAAGGGGGGCAGGTGCTCCAGAGCTCCAGTATCCTCCACAACCTCCTAAGGCATCGTGTCAGGCATAACCACACACTGTCTTCATCTTTGGTTAGTTTCCTTTAATGACTTGCCCTGCTTAGGACTTGGGCAGCTTTAAAGATAGTGGAGTGGTAGAGGTTTGAGGCAGTTGTTCAAGGAGGTGAAGACAGTACAGTGAGGGTTACCACCTTGAATGGGGATGCTGGCCCAGGCCATTTGGAGTCTGGAGCACCCTGGAACACCTGTCTTGACTTGCCATTGAAAATGGGATTCTATCCCAGCGAAGTTGTGAAACCTAAAGAGGGGATATACAAAGGACCAGCTGGATCTGGGCAACAGTGTTCTAAGATGCATCCCTCGTCCGGGGCCATGGTGGATAAAGCCTCGCAAAAGTTCTGTATCTTATAGAGGAACTGGCTGGGGAAGGAAATAGCTTTTCAGGGGTGAGGGATGTGGAGCTCAAGGCACCTAGAGCCTCCTAGTGTTGAAATTAACCTGTGGGAAAGGTACACCACTTGGAACATATAGGAGCTGCTGATGGATGGTACGGAAGCCAGCTCTGAGTCTTCTGGGAACAAGAAGCAAGGCCACTTACCTAGAGAAAGATACCTCTCAGCAGGGCTGCCTCAGGAGTGGAGCCTTAGGGTTTCACAACTCGTACTTTCTCTTCCATGTCTGAAAAATACCACAGGACCACTCAGAATGGTCCACCTTCAAAAATACATTCCCTTCTCCCAGCAGGTCCCATTCCACCTCCAAATGTCTCTACTAGGGAGAACTGGGGGCAGTACAGTACAAAGTAATCTGGTCGGGGATGGTGGGGTGGTTGTCACTGGGCTGTAGGGGAGTCGACAGGGGAGACCTTGACTTTCCTAAATGATTAGCAATATGGAAAGGGATTTTGTGTTGAATCTGACTTGAGCGCATCTCATTTTAGCCACTTAGCAACTGAAAAACAAAGCTGCTGCCACCTGTCTCAGGGAAGCTATGAGGGTATAAAGAAGCTATAAGATATAATCTGACATGTGGTTCTGACAGCTGGGCCCAGCCCTGCTTTCCCTTGTCCTGCACACCACACTGGTGCCTGCCCAGGGCTCCGAGTTTTGGGGGCACAGGCAGGAATAGGCCTTCCCAATCATTGCACTGCTCAGAGGACACCTGGCTCAGCTATTAGACCCATCCCTGGGCATACTGGGAGGTTGTGGCTCCAGGCTCACCTGTCAGGATGGCATCTAGCTTTGCTACCACGTGTCGTGCGTTGTCCAAACTGAAACACATTGGGGGCTTAAACTTCAGTACATTCCTCCCAGGCCCGTCGGTGCTCAACAAAATGTAGTTCTCCTTAAGCCTGTGAAGGTAGGACACAGCAGAGTCTGCTGCCCACCGGCCAAGGGCACTTCATACAGATCTTCCAGACTTTTCTCAGCTTGGTGTTGGCAGCCATACTGCTCTCAGAACCCACCATAAGCTAGTTCCCCCACCAAAATAACAGCATTGGCCACCCCTACCCAGGTTCCTGCCCAACTCTGGCCCAGCGCAATACCCCCATCTGAGGTGCCCTGAGGCTGCTGCTGCCCCCACCGCAGGGGTCTTGCTTCATCCATCCCTAGAGGCCCAGGGTGAGCCAAACAGAATTGCTGTGGGGGCTACAAATGTGGATGTCAAGATGCCCTGCTTTTCCATTTCGATGTATGGTTTCTGTCACGCATGGTTTACTTTTATAGGAAGGGTCCAGCATTCACAAATAGAATAGTGCAGTGAGTTCACGTAACCTAGCTTCAGTAGCTCCTGCCACCCCCTTCTCTACCCTGCACCCAGACTATCTTGTGACTCCAGCTGGACTATCCAGCTTTAATTTCCAGTTCTTTTGAAAGATGACTTTACTCTCTTCAGCATTATCATTGGTACCTAGTAATAACTTTTAATAGTCCACATTTATACTTCTAACCCAGGAAGGTATTTTGGCCTCTCAGAGAAGGGGTCTGATGTGACTGTATTTACATTCTCTGACCTGCTGCTCTCATTTTTAAAGTGTATTACTTTTACGTAAGTCTTGTCAGGAACAGTGTCCTCAGCCTGCCCCTGGCTCCCTATCCCATCCCGGTCTTCTGGCACTGACAACAGCCATGCTAGAAAGCCCAGGTTCTGACTTCAAATCCAGCTCTGGCTCCTTCCAGCAGGGTGACTGCCAGTGGAACACTGGCACTGCTTTCACTCAACTGGAGAAACTACACGGGGCTGGGGGTGGGGTGCAGAGAGGGGTGCTTGTAAGATGGAGGCAGTCAGGCTTGGCTGAAGAGCTGGCTCCCTGTTTGCCAGAGATCATTCTCAATTCCTGAGTCCTGAGGCTCCCTGAGAGAACTGGTGGGCAAGCTGGTGGATGTGCTTCAGCAGAAAGGAGGCAGGGGTTGGGTGGCCATGCAGGAGGGGTCAGCCTCCAAAACCATGTGGAGAGATTTTTACATAAGTATAGTTTGTGTGAATTCAAAACAGAATGGAAGCACATTTTACAACTTGAACAAGAATACACATCAAACACTAGATGGGTTTTTCAAGGTGGGGGAAGTGGGTAGGAGTAAAGAATGGAAGAAAAAGGAATCACCAAACAAGAAGGGGAAGGGTCCTGGGGCTCATGCGAACATGCAAGCCAGGGCCGGTGGTGAGGGCTTCCGAATCTTGAGATGCCGAGTCCTCAGACACTGCCCCCAAGATGAGCAGGAGTCCATCTGAAAACCTCTTAGAATAGGAAGTCTGCTTCTCTGCCACAGTCCCAGCTGTGGCTCTGGAGAAGCTGCTTCTCTCAGGCAGCCTGGAGCTGTGACGTGCAAGCTTGTGGCTGCCTGGGTCTGAGAGCTCCAGCAGCTTTGGTATTGTCTTGGTCGAAGTGGCTGCTCAGGCTGGGAATGGCCTGCACTCTGTGGGCCCAGCATGTCTGGAGGCATGGGTCAAAAAGGAGAGGCAAGGGGGAGCTCTTTCCCAGTCAGAGCAGTAGACGCTACAAAGGCAACTTGTTTCAAGGAAAAAATACCTGGATACCACGTAGTCAGCCTCTTCGGTTGCTGGCATTCTTGTGGCCTCATCTTTGATCAGATCCACACCAATGAAGAGCCCAACACCCCTGGAGCAGAAAGGTGACATCTCAGGAGACAAGGCTTGAGGGACTGAGGTTCTTGCTTTCACCCTCTGCCTGGGTCTCAGCCAAGCCCCTGTCAGAAAGCTGACCAGGGCTCACATCTCTACCTCCCAGGGAGACAGAGTTGTAGGAACCCTTGGAGGGTAGTCAGTACCAGGAACTAAATGTGACAGGGAGGAACCCTCAGTGTGGACAGAGTAAAGTCTGATTCTGGCTTCACCACCCCACCTCCCGCCAGGTGCCACCTTGGGCAAGAGCACCTATAGGTGCTTCAGTTCCTCCTCTGTGGAGATAAAAGTTGCCACCATCCCAGGTGGGGTGACAAGGTGAATGAAGGAACCATACCAGGCCCCTGGCAGATAATGACTGCTGTTTTTAGCCTCACCTGATGTCCCCAAGAATGGGATGTTTGGCTTTCTGCTGTCCGAGGAGCTCCATCAGGAAGCTGCCCACACAGGCTGCGTGAGCCTGCAGCTGCTCCTTCTCCAAGACATCCAGGACGGCCAGCCCCACAGCACAGGACACTGGGCTGCCCCCAAACTGAGCCAGGGGACAAAGGGCAGTTCAGGTGCCCAGCAGAGTGGGCCATGCTCCAGGGAGCATGAGGGGCAGCAGAACTGCCACACACATTCCAAAGGCAGATAAGGACAGGCATGAACCAATGACTCAAGTGTTCTGGGCAGCAGATGGGGTTTTCTTGAGGCCCCCATGGGTCGTCTCTGCCTTTCCAGGTACTAATGGAGATGCATTAGCAGGGATCCAGTAAGAAAACCAGGGATGCAGTAGGTTCCCCAGGAAGATGCAAAAATCAGAAGAGAGGGTGTTCTGGGCATTCCCAAAGCACTGGTTTTTGTCAAAAGGCTTCCCGGGTCCCATCTCATGGACTGGACCCAGGCCCACTTCATTGTACTACCCATCACCTCTTCCAAGGAGAATCAAGAGCAACATGCCAGAGCCACACCCAAGAAAAGTCACTCTGTAGTTTTAGCTCACAACTTTACTGGCTGAGTTCAAGGTAGATTTTAGGGTGCAGACCACAAGCTGGCTGCCTGTGAGCCAAATGGAGCCTGAGGATTCATTTTGTTTGGCTTGTGTGGCATAATTAAAGGTTTTGAATTAGGTATTAATGTCTTAAAAGAAGGGACTTCACATAAAAATATGTCTGACTTAAAACAAACCTAGCCTATTTGGCTAGGGACCTCCTACAGACCATCTTTTTTTTTTTTTTTTAAGTGTATCTTAAAACCTTTACTGAGGTATAGTATACATACCCAGGTGGTGCTAGTGGTAAAGGACCCACCTGCCACTGCAGGAGACAGAAGATCCCTGGGTTAGGGAGATCCCTAGAGGATGCATTGCAGGATCCCCTGGCAATGCACTCCAGTATTCTTGCCTGGAGAATTCCATGAACAGAAGGGCCTGGCGGGCTATAGTCCATAGGGTCACAAAGAGTCGGACATGACTGAAGCAACATACATACAATAAACTGCATATATTTTAAGTGTATATAGTTCAGTGTGACTTGACAAATCTACGCTTAGTTGCTCAGTTGTGTCCGACTCATGACAAATGTATATACTTATAGAAACTCCACTACCATGAAGATATAAAACATTTCTACCATTCCCCAAACTTCCTTGTGCCCCCTCCACTACTGGCCCAGGTAACCACTGACCTGCTTTCTCGCCACAGTTTTGCCTTTTCTGGAATGTTATATGAATAGAATCACAAAATATGAACACTTTTGTGCTTAGCTTTGCTCAATGTTTTTAAAAACTTATCCATAATATGTGTATTGGTAGTTTGTTCATTTTATGGCTGTATAGTATTCCACTGTATAGACATACTACAATTTGTTTATCCAAATTCCTATTGATAGACTCGGCTTATTTTGATTTCTGTCTATTTATGAATAAAACTGTTATCAATTTATAATAAAGTCTTTTTGTTAACATATGGTTTCATTTCTCTTAGGTAAATACCTAGGAATGGAACTGCTAGACTACTTGATAAATGTACATTTAACTTTATAAAAAATGTGAAACTGTTTTCCAAAGTGGTTGTGTACATATTACACTTGTACCATTAGTCTGCGAAATCCCAGGAACTCCATATCCTCAAAAACATTTGGAATTGTGGCATTTTTAATTGCAGCTATTCTAATGGGTATGTAGTGGTATCCTGTAGACCATCTTGGAAATTTGTGTGCAGAATCTCATACCTGAGATCATAAAAACCTTAATAGGTGATTCTGCTATGAGGCAGCTTTCTGATAATGTCACAACAAATTATATGTGGAATGGACACAAGGGATGAACTGAGGTTACTAATTGTGTATTATTACCAACTGTGAACTCATTACAAGGTGGTATGTTCCACTCATAGTGTCATTGTTTTTTTTTTTTGATGTGGACAATTTTAAAGTCTTTATTGAAATTGTTACAGTATTGCTTCTGTTTTATGTTTTGGTTTTCTGGCCTAGAAGCATGCGAGATCTTAGTTCCCTGACCAGAGATGAAGCCCATGAATTGGAAGGGGAAGTCTTAAGCACCGGACTGCCAGCGAAGTCCCTACCCACAGCATCTTTGGTTTAGAATTGTGGCCTGGTCAACATGCTGAACTAGCATAACAGATAGGTCTTTTCCCCAAGATCACCACAGGGGAACAATAGAAGGAAAATGAAAAAAAGCCCTGGGCTCTTCCTAAATGCCCATAGTCCTGGGCATTTAAAAAGCCACGCAGATGTGTAGGGATACGTTCATACCCCATGCTATGTGCATGTTCAGGAAGCCTGGAAAAGCTCTAAGCTCTTACCACCAGCTAACTTTGAGGTTTCACAGAAGGAAATAAAGGCTAAGGCAGAGCTGTCAACTGCTTGGCTGAGTGTTGAAGGCATGTGCCAACACACACATAGGGCCCTTTGTCAAAGACTGACACAACTCTTGGTTTCAAGAATGTAAGGAGATGTCTGTCTAGTCTTTAGATCACAAATCTAACCAAGCAGAGACTATAGTGGTCACGCATGACAACACAGACTTTATAGAACTAATTTAGAAAAGGCAATATACAAACAACAATAAACCATGAGGAGGAAAAATGATTTCCTACATTATATTATTTTAAATGTCTAATTTTCAACAGAAAATTGTGAATCATGAAAGCATGGTCCATATATGGAGCAGTGGTAGTGGTGGGGCAGGTAGAATCAATAGAAACTTCTAGAGGAAACTCAAATGATGGCCTCATTAGACAAAGACTTTTTCTTTTTTTAGACAAGACTTTAAATCAGATGTTATAAATATGCTTAAACACGAGAAGAAAGCGTATCTAAAGAACTAAAAAGCTAAGCATGAATATAGTGTCCTGCCAAATTTGGAATATCAATAAAGAAACTGAATTTATTAAAAAAAAGAACTCAATAGAAAAGCACAGTAACTGAAATGAAAAATTCACTGAGAGGTCAACAGCAGATGTGATCAGGCAGATGAAAGAATCAGTAAACTTGAAGATATGTCATGTCTGAAAATCAGAAAGAAAAAAGAATGACAAAAAAATGAACAGAGCCTCAGAGAGCTATGGGACACAAACATTCCAACATATGCAAAGGAGAATACTCCATACCTAGACACAACATAACCAAACTACTGAAAGACAAAAACAAAGAGGGTGGGTGAAATGGGTTATAAAATACATAAGTCACAGGGATGTAATGTATAACATTGTGACTATAGTTAATAATACTGGGGACTTTCCCCGGCAGTCCAGTGGTTAAGACTCTGCACTTTCACTACAAGGGGCACAGGTTTGATCCTTGGTTGGAGAACTAAGATCACACATGCCCATGGTGTGGCCAAAACAAGCAAACAGGCAGACAAATAAGCAATACTTTACTGTATACTTGAAAGCTGCTAAGAGAACAGACCTTAAAAGTTCTCATTACAAGGAAAAAGTAACTTTTGGTGAGGGTTGTCAAGTAGACTTACTGTGGTTATCATCTTGCAACATACACAAATGTTGAATCATATGGTATACCTGAAACTAATATGATGGTGTATGTTAATTATACCTCAAAAAAGAAAAAAGACTATTGAAATTATCGAGAAGCAACTCATCTCGTACAAGAGATCCTCAACAAGATTAATAGATGATTCCTCACCACTGTTGTTTTTAGTCGCAAAATCATGTCCGACTGTTTTGTGACTGTAGCCCATCAGGTTCCTCCATCCATGGGGTTTCTCAGGCAAGAATACTAGAGTGGGTTGCCATTTCCTTCTCCAGGGGATCTCAACCCAGGGACCAAACTTGGGTCTCCTGCATTGGCAAGCAGATTCTTTATCACTGAGCTACCAGGGAAACCCTTTGGAAACCCTAAAAGCCAGAAGACAGTGGGATGACCCGTTCAAAGTGATGGAAGAAAAATACTGTCAGTCTAGAATTCTATATAAAGTAAAAGTATCCATCAAATATAAAGGAGATGGGAATTCCCTGACGGTCCTATGGTTAGGAGTCCACGTTCTCACTGCCAAGGGCCTGAGTTCAATCCCTGTAGGGAAACTAACAGCCTACATCCTGTAAGCCGCATGGTGTGGGGAAAAAATTTTTCAAAAAGATAAAGGAGAAACTAAGATAATTCTAGATAAGCAAAAAACTGAAAAAATTTGTCAGCAGCAGATCTACTTTACATGAAATACTAACAGTATTTCTTCAGTGAAAGGACATCAGACAGTAATTCAAATCCACAAGTAGGTTGAAAGTGAGAGTAAATGTATGCCATGGAAACAGAAACCAAGAGAGCTGGGGTGGCTACTGTAATATTTGACATAAAAGACTTGCAAGATTAAAACTGCTATTAGCAACATAGGAAAACATTTTATAATGATAAAAGAGTTATGTATTTAACAATAGAGCCCCCATCCAATTAAAAAAAAATAGACTTATATTAAAAAAATAGAGCCCCCAAATACATAAAACAAAAACTGAACTGAAAGGAGAAATATAGAACTCAACAAAAATAGTTGGGAGTTCAATCTCTCATTTTCAATAATAAACTAGATAGAAGATCAACCAGGAAATAAGCCTGAACAACACTATAAGCCAATTAGATTTAACAGATATATACAGAACATTCCACTTCAAAAAGCAGCAAAAATACTCTTCTCAAGTGCACATGGAACATTCTCCATGATAGACTATATATATTAGACCATAAAACAAGTGTTGATATATTTTAAAAGTCTGAAATCCTAGAATGTATCTTTTCTCACCACAGCAGAATAAAACTAGAAACAAAGGACAAAGAAAAACTAAAAAATATGTAGAAGTTAACTGAAACAATGGGTCAAAGAAGTCATAAGGAAGATTAGGACATATTTAGAGATAAAGAAAAAAAAGCACAACATACCTAAACTCATGGGATGCAATAAAAGTACTGCTTATATAAAACTTGGTATCTGTAAATACTTTTGTTAAAAAAAAACTCGAATGAATGACCCCATGGACTGCAGCCTTCCAGGCTCCTCTGTCCATGGGATTTTCCAGGCAAGAGTACTGCAGTGGGGTGCCATTGCCTTCTATGACTTTCACTTTAAGAAAGTATAAAAGAGAAGAGCAAACTAAACCCAAAGCAAAAAGAAAATCATAAAGACTATATAGTGGAAATAAACAGAAATACAGAAAAACAACAGGAAAAAAAATCAACAAAACCAAAAACTGATTCCTTGAGAAAATCAACAAGATAGACAGACATCAGTTAGACTGACAAAGATAAAAATGAGTCAAATTATGAAGATCAGGAATGAAGAGGATATATCCCTGCCAATCTTATGCAAGTAAAAAGGAGTTTAGGGAATAATATGAACATATGTCAACAAGCTAGATAACTTAGATGAAATAGACAAATTTCCAGAGAGAAAAAGTATTAACACTGCTTTGAAAAGAAATAGAAAATCTGAATAGACCTGAAGCAAGTAAAAACAACTAATCAGTAATTTTAAAAAAATCCCACAAAGCAACTGGTGAATTCTACCAAAATGTTTAAAGAATTACCACCAATCTTTCAGAAAGTCTTCCAGAAGACAGAAGAGGCATGATCACTTCCTGCCTCATTTTTGAAACCTGTGTTACTCTGATACCAAAACCAGATAAAGATATTCCAAGATCAATATCTCTTAAGAACTAGATGTAAAATCTTCCAAAAATATAATAACAAATTGAATCTGGCAACATATAAAAAGGATTATACACCATGATCATGTGGACTTAATCTCAGGAATGTAAATATTAACTATATTAATAGGATGAAGGACAAAAAAAAAAATCAATCATTACAATAAATGAAGAAAGAGAATTTGACAAAACCCAACAGTTTTTCCAGATTTCCCTGGTGGTCCAGGGGTTAAGAATTTGCCCTCCAAAACAGGGGGCATAGGTTTGATTCCTGGTTGGGGAACTAAGATCTCACACTAGATCTGCGGGGCAACTAAGCGTGCGTGTCACAGCTACTAAGCCTGTATGCTCTGGAGTCTGTACTCTACACCCACAGTGAAGCCTGCACCCTAGAAAAGCCTGTGGATCACAACTAAGACCCAATACAGCCCTCCAAAACCCAAACAGCCTTTCATTATAAAAGCTCTCAACAAATTAGGGAAAAAAGGAACTTCTTCAACCTGATAAAATGCTTCTATGAAAAACTCACAGCTGATATTATACCTGATGGTGAAAGACCGAATGTATTTCCCTAAGATTAGGAACAAGACAAGATGTCTACCTTTGCTATTTCTAGTCAACATTATACTGGAGATTCTAGGGCAGTTAGGCAAGAAAAAAGAAATTAAAGGCATTCAGAATGGAAAGGTACAAGTAAACTACTTCTATTCACAGATGACATGACTTTGTACATAGAAAATTCTAAAGAATCTGTAAAAACTATTAGAGCTAATAAATGCATTCAGTAAGGTTGCATGATACAAGATTGATATCCAAAAATCATCTATATTTCTACACACCATAAATGAAGAATCTTAAAGAGGAAGAAAACAATTCCATTTATAAAGCCATGAAAAATAATATAATACTTAGGAGTAAATTTAATAAAAGTAGTTCAAGACTTTTACAGGGAGTTCCCTGCAATCCAGTGATTAAGATGCCATGCTTCCACTACATGGGGTGCGGGTTTGATATCAGGTCAGGGAACTAAGATCCTGCATGCTGTGTAGTGCAGCCAAAATTTTTTTCCATCATTTTATGAAGAAAATTATGAACATCACTGAGAAAAATCAAAGACCTACATAAATGGACAGATATGTTTATAGATTAGAAGACTTAATACTGCTAAGATGGCAATACTCTCTAAATTGATCTACAGCTTCAATGCAACCACTTATCAAACTCCAAGATGCTTTTTGATGGAAACTGACAGGCTGATTCTGAAAATTCACAATGAAATGCAAGGGACCCAGAACACAAAACAATCTTCAAAAAGAACAAAGACTGGAGGGCTAACAGGTCTTAATTTTAAAACATATTACAAAGTATAGAAGTCTAGACTGTGTGCAACCAGCAAGAGGGTAGATATACAGATCAATAGAACAGAACTGAAAGTTCATAAAGAAACCATTAAATCCATACATTTATGATTGATTGATTCCTGACAAGGGTGCTAAGACCACTTAATGGGGTAAAATATAACAAAGAATAGTCTTTTCAGCAAAAAGGTATTGGGACAACTGGATGCCAAGTTGAGTAACTCCAGCTCATACCATCTGAAAATTATCTCAAAGTGGATCTAAGACGTAAATAAAAGAACTAAAACTAGAGAATTCTTAGAGGAAAATACAGGTATAAATCCTTCTGATCTTTGATTAGGTAATGGTTTGTTAGCTATAACTCCAAAGTACAAGCAACCAGAGAAAAAATAAATTGGACTTCATCAAAATTAAAAACTTTGGTACTTCAAAAGAAGACAACTCAAAGGGAGAAAAATTTTACGTTTGATAAGAATCTAGTATTTAGGATACATAAAGAACTCTTAAACTCAGCAAAAGAAGAAAAAGACAAGTAACCCAATTAAAAATGTGCAAAAGATATATTATTTCAAATATATATGTCATATATATTGGAATCTCCTTCATGAATCACATCCTTGTCATGGCAAAGGGGCTTGTGTAACTCTAAGCTATGGCCCCACACCTTGTAAGGCCAGCCAAGACAGATGGATCATAGTAAACAGTTCTGACAAAACGTGGTCCACTGGAGGAGAAAATGGCAACCCATTCCAGTATTCTTGCCATGAGAACCTCATGAACAGTATGAAAAGGCAAAAAGATATGACATTGGAAGATGAGCCTCCCTGACTGGAAGGTGTCCAATATGCTACTGGGGAAGAGCAGAGGGCAATTACTAATAGTTCCAGAAAGAGTGAAGCAGCTGTGCCAAAGTGGAAACGACACTCAGTCGTGGATGTTTCTGGTGGTGAAAGTAAAGTCTGATGCTGTAAAGAATGATACTGCACAGGAACCTGGAATGTTAGGTCCATGAAGCAAGGTAAATTGGACATGGTCAAGCAGGAGATGGGAAGAATGAATGTTGACATCTCAGGAATCAGTGAACTAAAATGGATGAGAATGGGCAAATTTAATTCAGATGACCATTATATCTGCTACTATGGGCAAGAATCCCTTAGAAGAAATGGAATAGCCCTCAGAGTCAACCAGAGAGTCTGAAATGCAGTACTTGAGTGTAATCTCAAAAACAAGAGAATGATCCTGGTTTGTTTCCAAGGCAAATCATTCAACATCACAGTGATTCAAGTCTGTGCCCAACCACTGATGCCAACGAGGTTGACCAGTTGACCTACAACACCTTCTAGCACTAATACCAAAAAAGATGTCCTTTTCATCAAAGTAGGAAGTCAAGAGATAGCTGGAGTAACAGGCAAGTTTGGCCTTACAGTACAAAATGAAGCTGGGCAAAGGCTAACAGAGTTTTGTCAAAAGAACATGCTGGTCATAGGAAACACCCTTTTCGAACAACCCAAGAAATGACTCAGTCTCTGAAATCAGACTGATTGTGTTCTTTGCAGCCAAAGATGGAGAAGCTCTATACAGTCAGCAAAAACAACCTGAAGCTAACTGTAGCTCAGATCATCCACTCCTTATTGCAAAATTCAGGTTTAAGTTGAAGAATGTAGGGGAAATCACTAGGCCATTCAGGTATGACCTAAAAAATAAATCCCTTATGATTATACTGTAGAGGTAATGAATAGGTTCAAGGGATTAGATCTGGTAGACAGAGTGCCTGAAGAACTATGGATGAAGGTTTGTAACACTGTACAGGAGGCAATGACCAAAACCATTCCAATAAAAAGAAATGCAAAAAGACAAAGTGGTTGTCTGAGGAGGCTTTATACACAGCTGAGCAAAGAAGAGAAGTGAAAGGCAAGGGAAAAAGGGAAAGATACACCCAACTGAATGCAGAGTTGCAGAGAATAGCAAGGAGAGATAAGAAAGCCTTCTTAAATGAACAGTGCAAAGAAACAGAGGAAAACAATAGAATGGGGAAGACTAGAGATCTCTTCAAGAAAACTGGAGACATCAAGGGAACATTCATGCAAGGACAGGCATGACAAAGGACAGAAACAGTAAGGATCTAACAGAAGCAGACAAGATTAAGAAGAGGTGGCAGGGATATACAGAAGAACTGTACAAAAAGGTCTTAATGGCCCAGATAATCATGATGGTGTGGTCACTCATCTAGAGCTGGACATGAAGCTGGGCAAAGACTTCAGGGGCAAAAGCTGGAGTGTGAAGTCAAGTGGGCTTTAGGAATATTACTATGAGAAAAGCTGGTGGAGGTGACAGAACTCCAGCTGAGCTATTTCAAATCCTAAAGGACATAGTTGTTCAAGTGCTGCATTCAATATGTCAGCAAATTTGGAAAACTCAGCAGTGGCCACAGGACTGGAAAAGGTCACTTTTCATTTTAATCCCAAAGAAAGGCAATGCAAAAGAATGTTCAAATTACTAAACAACTGTGCTCAGTTCATATGCTAGCAAACTTATGCTCAGAATCCTTTAGGCTAGGCTTCAGCAGTATGTGAACCGATAACCTCCAGATGTACAAGCTGGGTTTCATAGAGGCAGAAGAACCAGAGATCAAACTGCCTATATTTGTTGGATCATAGAGAAAGCAAGGGAATTTCAGAAAAACATCTACTTCTGCTTCATTGACTACTCTAAAACCTTTGACTGTGTAGACCACAACAAACTGTGGAAAATTCTCAAAGAACTAGGAATACCAGAGCACATTACTTGTCTCCCGAGAAACCTGTATACAGGTCAAGAAGCAACAGTTAAAGCCAGACATGGAACAACAGATTGGTTCAAAATTAGGAAAGGAGTACATCAAGACTGTATATTGTCACCATGTTTATTTAACTTATATGCAGAGTACATCAAAAGAAATGCTGGGTTAGATAAATCATAAGCTGGAATCAAGACTGCCAGGGGAAACACCAACAACCTCAGATATGAAGATGATACCACTCTAATTAGAGAAAGTGAAGAGGAATGAAACAACCTCTTGATGAGGGCAAAAGGAGAGTAAAAAAGCTGGCTTGAAACTCAGCATTTAAAAACTAAGATCATGGCATATGGTCCCATCAGTTCACGGCAATGGAAGGGGGAAAAAGTGGAAGCAGTGACAGATTTATTTTCTTGGGCTCCAAAATCACTGCAGACTGTGACCACAGCCATGAAATTAAACAATACTTGCTCCTTGGAAGGAAAGCCATGACAAACCTAGACAGCATATTAAAAACCAGAGACATCACCTGGCTGACAAAGGTCTGCATAGTCAAAGCTATGGTTTTTCCAGTAGTCATATATGGATGTGAGAGTTGGGAATGTAAGGAAGGCTAAGTGCTGAGGAACTGATACTTCTGAACTGTGGTGCTGAAGAAGACTCTTGAGATTCCTCTGGAGATCAAACCAGTCAATCCTAAAGGAAATCAACCTTGAATACTCATTGGAAGGACTGATGCTGAAACTGAAGCTCCAACACTTTAAACACCTCATGTGAAGAGTCTAGTCACTGGAAAAGACCTGAGGCTGGGAAAGATAGTAGGCCAAAGGAAAAGTGGTTGGCACAGAAAGAGGAGTTTAGGTAGCATCACTAACTCAACGGAAATGAATCTGAGCAAACTCTGGGAGACAGTAGCGGACAGAAGAGCCTGGCATGCTGCAGCCCATGGGGTCACAAAGAGTTGGACACAACTTAGCAACTGAACAAGAACAACAACATATTGGAATATATATGTCATATACATTGGAGTGTGTGTGTATGGCCAATAGGCACATAAGATTCTCAATACCACTGGCCATCAGGCAAATGCAAATCACATTAAGATACCACTTCACACACTAGTATGGCTATGATAAAAGGTAGAAAATAAATGCTGGAGAGTATATGGAAAAACTGGAACCCTCATAAATTGCATGTAAAGTGGTATAGCTGCTTGGAAAAAGTCTGTCATTCCTTGAAAAGTTAAACTTACAGTTGCCATGTGACCCAGCAATTTCATTCATAGGTATATGCCCCAAAGAATTGAAAACATATGTCCATACCAAAACACCCACACTGAATGGCCAACTGCAGTATTACTCATAATAACCAAGGAAGGAAAATAGCTGAAACGTTAACTGAAGAACCGATAAATGAAACATGATATGCTCATACAATGAAACATTATTCATTCAAAAAAGGAATGAAGAACTGATTCATGCTATGACAATGGATGGACCTTGAAAATATTGTGCTATGTCACAGAAGTCAGACAGAAAAAGTCACATATTGTGTGACTCCACTTATGTGAAATGTCAAGAACAGGCAAATCTACGGAGACAGAAAGAAAGTTAGTGACTGCCAGGACTTGTAGCGAGAAGGCAATGGGGAGGGACTGCTAATGGGTATGGGGATGCTTTGGGGGGTGACTGAAAATGTATAATAATGAAAACTAAGATAGTGGTAATGCCTGTACAATGGACTTCCCTGGTAGCTCAGCTGGTAAAAATCTTTCTGCAATGCAGGAGACCCCGGTTTGATTCCTGGGTCGGGAAGATCCCCTGGAGAAGGGAATGGCTACCCACTCCAGTATTCTTGCCTGGAGAATTCCATGGACAGAGGAGCCTGGAGGGCTATAGTCCATGGGGTTGCAAAGAGTTAGACATCAGTGACTAACACTTTCACTACTTTCATACAAGTACTGAATCATTATGTTGTACACCGGATACAAATGTCAATTATAACTCAATCAAGAAAAAGATTCAATTCCCAATGAACATACAAAAACAAAAATACACGTATACTGGGAATTCCCTGGCAGTCCAGTGGTTAGGGCTCTGTGCTCTTACTGCTAATGGCACAGATTCAATCCTTGGTAGAGGAACTAAGATCCCTCAAGCCAAGTGGCATGACACCCCTAAAAATACACACACACACTTAATAGCTTCATAATATCTGAAGTAAAAATTAATAGTATTATGAGAAAAAGTTGATCATTTTTCATCATAGTGTGATATTTAAATAATCCTTAATTATTAACAGATTAAGTAGGAAAAAAATCCAGCTAGAATATAGTAGATTCAAACAACATAATTAACAAGTGTGACCCAAGAGATATTCAGAGTCTGGCAAACAACATTTAGAGAACTCACAATTTCCTAAGGACATGTAGAATAATACCAGATCACCTCACCATATTTTACAGAAAAAGTATCAAAAGAAAAAGCGGCAATAAATCAGAAGTTAGTAAGATTAAAAAAACTAGAATTGAATGATAATGCAGTGGTTCTCACACTTTTGGTCTTAGAACTTTTATACTCCCCAAATTTGTGAGGAAGCTGAAAAGGTTTTGTTTATATGCGTTATATCTATTAATATTGATGAAAAAACAATTATATTTACCAAAAAATTAGTGAGTACTAGTGAGAAGGCAATGGCACCCCACGCCATTACTCTTGCCTGGAAAATCCCATGGATGGAAGAGCCTGGTAGGCTGCAGTCCATGGGGTCGCTAAGAGTCGGACGTGACTGAGTGACTTCACTTTCACTTTTCACTTTCCTGCATTAGAGAAGGAAATGGCAACCCACTCCAATTCTTGCCTGGAGAATCCCAGGGACAGGGGAGCCTGGTGAGCTGCCGTCTATGGGGTCGCACAGAGTCGGACACGACTGAAGCGACTTAGCAGCAGCAGCGGCGGCGGCGGCGGGGAGTTTGTTTGCACAGACGCTACATGGTGCTTCCTGGTCTGGAGGTTTTACTCACCGTGTTGAAGTACTCGGCGCCGGTGGCTTCAAATGCCCTTGCCACAGCTTGTGTTGTGGCCACGCAGGCTACAGGGTGGCCATTGCCTATGGACTTGCCCATGGTGACAATGTCGGGGACGAAGTCTTCCCCCTGCAGCTGGAAGGCCCAGAAGTGCTTGCCTACTCGGCCAAAGCCCACTTGAATCTCGTCTGCAACAAAGACCCCTCCGGCCCTGCGGATGTGCCTGTGGCAGAGGACACACGGCTGATGGGAGACTGTGGTGAGAGGGAGCAAACCAGGAGCTGAGATGTCCTGGGACTCTGAATCCTGGTGTTGCCAAACGTAAGGTGGGCTCCTGAGGCAGGTATCTGGCCTTTGGGAGCCACTATTTCTTCAGGGACTTTGACAACTCTGGCAACTAGGCCAGGCTGAAGTTGGAATTTGGAAGCAAGGCTGGGAGACCCCACCCTCAGGCAGTCTCTCCCACCTACTCACCCTGCCACTTCTGGGAAGTAGCCAGCAGGGGGAATGATCTGCCCTCCCACACTGGGCAGAGATTCAGCAAAGAACGCTGCAATCTGTGGAGGAGAAGGAGTGGCACTGTGGTGGGGCTGAGTGGCAAGCTGGTGCATCCTGCTGATGCTGGCTCAGTGCTGGCTCCAAACATGAGTTACTGTTATCACCGTGCCCCCACTTTGGGCTCCACATCGTATCTGAATATTTGCAATGTAGTTTTTTCAGGCCTCAAATAAATTCTTACCACCTGGAAGACCCCCTGTACTTAGTGTGCTCCAGATGAAATTCACTGACTTCTCCGCCATAAACCTATTCCTTCCCTCCCCCATATGGTGAATCCCATTCCTCCTAATTAGGACAGAAATCTGGCCCCATCCTTGATCCAGTCTCCTCCTTCACCCATCAGCTGGCACAGCTTCTGACTCATCCCTGTAACATCTTTGTACCCTCCTTTCCCCTCCTGGGCAGATCTGCTAGTTTCGGCCTTGCCTTCCTGCAGCTGCTTTCTAACTGGACATCTCTTCCAGTCCATCCTTCACTGGCCACCAGGGTAATGCCTCAACCCAGACACTGAGCTCATCATTGTCCTATTTAAAACCCATCACTGACTCTTTTGCTTATGGCAATGACTTCCAAACTCTGCTCTGTCTTGGAGCCGTTTCAGAGGCTACTGCTGGGATAAAGGACCAGTGGGGTGGGAAACTGGTCACCCACCCATACTAACCTTCAGAGCAATCTCTTATTAAATCTACTTGATTTAACACAAGTCGGTGCAGAGCATCTGAAATGCGTAAGCCAAGCTTCCCAGCTCTGATTCTGCCAACCTCTTTGGCCAGTCTTTTCTGTATATCCTATGTTCAGTTGCCACTCTTTCAGCAAAGTCTTCTAGAGAGCCTTCACACCAATTGCTAGCTGCCTCCCTTCTACTGTTGCTGTGGCTGCTGCTCTTCCAGGGTAAGACAATCTCTTGTCTCCCCCACTGCTCAGGCCAACAGGGCCTTTGCAGGGCACCATGTCAGACTGACACCATTCAAGTGCATCCCCTGGTCCCATTACCTTCTCTCTTAAAACTCTGTAAAGGTCCCCTTATAGCCTCTAGCCCCTCGGCTAGAAGGGCACTTGCAGTCCTTTGACCTACGGTCCCGCCTGCCTCTCTAGGTTCATCTTCTGCCTGCACAGCCTGACTCTGCAGTCACATGGTTTCTGCACAGGCCACTGGGCTGTTGAAGATGCCTTTCTTTGTCGACCTTCTACCCTTCCTCGAGTGGCTAATGCCTACTTACCTTCTATTACTAAAATTAGTCAGTACCCGCTTCTCCCCCAACAGGCCCACCCTCACACCAACACCAGTGCAGCCTGGATCCCTGGATTTTAGTAATGTCCAGGATATATCTCTACCTAAACTCTCAATTGAACAATTAACCCCCTCCTAGATTCCCAAAGGGCAGGCCCTGGTTCCAATTTCTCTCAGGGTTCCCAAGATCCAGTCCAGGGCGAGCAACATTCGCAGCTTGCTGGACCAGACCTGCATGGATGTGGTTACCTTCCTGCCCTTCTCCTGTGCGCTGCTGACCACACGTTTCACCTCACTGGCGTAGGCCACAGCTGGATTGGGGTGGTCTTCCCGGTAGGGGCCCCGGTAGGTATCTGGGAGAGGTGCCTGTGGGGAGGGACAGTGCCACGTCATCCAGGCTGGGGTGCAAGCACCGACCTGTTGCCCACTTGAGCAGCGCATACCACGTGGACCCACTCCTTCTGCCCATCCAGGTCCCGGAACTTGTAGGGGCTGATGTCAATCAGGGAGCTCAGATGACCGTGATAAGCACTGGGGAGGAGAAAAGAGAGGGGACTTAGGCTCGTACTTCCTGGCCTGGCCTTGACCACTGTCCATCCATCTCAGGAAACAGTCAGGCAAGACCAAGCTTTCTGACACAGCCCCCAAGTCCTGGGGCCAGGAATGAGCACAGGTCTTGGAGTCAGCAAGCCTTCCTACAAGGCCACTCATTAGCTATGTAATGGTGGCTAACTGCTAAATCTTCGGGTTCAGTTCTCTCCTCTGTAAAGTTGGGGCAGGGTGCTCTTTCTCTCTTGTGGTTGTGATTTTAAATGTGATAATGCTCTAACCCTGTGCCTAGGTCTTGCACACAGCAGATACTCAATACACTGGGAGTTACAGTTTTAATACCTAAAATGTGGGACCAATTCTCACCACCTTATAAAGCATTCTCTGCTTCCCAGAAGCTGTCATAATGGAAGAGATGCCAGGGGAAAGAGACACTGGGTATCCACATGGGGGATTTGTGGCCAGGTCCTCGTGATCCTCTGCAGGCCCAGGCCTCTCATCGTTTTCCTTCCCAAGGCACCTAAAGTCAGAGCCTCATTGATTCCCAATAAGCGGCAGGCCCATGCTTCTGGAAATGGCACTTACTGATCTAATACCACCACATCCCAGTGTCCTGTGTACTGGCGTGCCAGCCTCAGGGCCAGGTCATTGGCTTCTGACCTATGACAGAAAAGGTGAATATTTCTTGAGCAGCTGTTCAGGGCTTTCCCTCCTGGATAACTGCTTCCTATAGAGAAACCTGGAGGGGAATGGAGGAACTCTTCTAGCAGCAAGAAGATTCTTAGGACACCATTCATTAGTCATTCACTTATTCATTCAATAAATATGTATCAAATGCCTTCAATGTGCTAGGAGCTGGGGGCAAAAATATTAAGTAAAATAGGCAGGCCCTGGCCTTTTTGGAACTTATGTTCTAGTATGTGTCATGGAAGACCTAAAACGAAGACAGAATGATCATTTGGTAAGTGCTACAATGGACATAGGGTGTCAAGAACTAGAAGGGGCTCTACCTTTGATAAGGGGGTGTTAGGGGCTTGAATCATGAATCATGTCCTCCAAAATCCACATGTTGAAGCCCTAACTCCTAATATCTCAGAATGTGTTTGTATTTGGAGAGAGGGCCTTTCAAGAGGCGATTAACGAGGCCATCTGTGTGGCCCTAAACCAATATGACTCGTGTCTTTAAAAGAAGACATTTGGACACACAGAGAGACATCAAGGATTGTGCATGATTGGAAAAAGGCCATGTGAAGACAGCAAGAAGGCTGCCACCTGCAATCAAGGAGAGAGGCCTCAAAGAAACCAAACCTGCCAGCACCTTGTTCTTGGACTATGACTTCCAGAACTATGAGACAACACATTTCTGTTTAAGCCACCTTGTCTGCAGTGTTTTACTATGGCAGCCAAAGCTGACTAAGGCCATACCCATAGAGTCTTGAGAGTCAAGTTCCTATGCAGAGTGAGCAGCACACAAAGACCCTGCGAAGGAGAAGAGCTCAGGAAACCAGAAGATGACAAAAAAGGCCAGGAGAAGCCTGAGAGAGGAAGTGGGGAAGACAGGTAGGGCCGCAGAAGGAGCCTGGGTTTTCTTCTCAGTGCCAGATGAAGCCACTGTAAAGTTTTAATCAGAGAAGGGACATGATTCAGCTCCCATATGAGGAGGAAGCCTCTCTGTGTATCTAATGGAGTAGAAAGCAATTAAGGTGCAAGTGAGGAGAACTAGAAGAAGGACACAAAGATGAGAGCAGGTGGTGGCCATGTGGATGGAGAGAGTCGGATGGAGTTAGGAGCCAACGTGCAGAGAGATGTGACGGGCTTAATGCAGGACTGGAAGGAGGGCGCGTTGCTAACTTGAGCAGAGGTGCACACTCCTCTGTCATTTGCCAGGAGGGAGAGGGTGGTGGTGGTGAGGCACAGCCGGCCTTCTGGGGAAGGTCTGGGGCAGCTGCCTGGGAACGTCAGAGAGAGCCAATGCCACGGTCCCATGCCAGGTGTTAGTGAAGTCGGTCAACTCTTGTGTCTGTTGGACAGGTGATATTAGACACGTTGCAAAGTCAAGCGGGTGAAGTGATGTTAGACACGTTCCAAAGTCAAGTGGGTGGTTAGAACCTTGAGGCAGAAACACGGGGAACATCTGGGTCTAAGATACAAATGTGGGAGTCAGCAGCATGTCGACAATATAAAATGCACAGGAATGGATGAGATCAGGAAGGGAGAGGGGCTCAGAGAAGATCAGCCCTGAGAAATGGAAGGGGAGGAATCGGCAAAGGAGACAGAGGAGTAGCCAGAAGCTGGCAGAAAACCAGAAGCGTGAAATGTTCTGGAAGCAAGACCAGAAAGCATTTCCAGAGAGTGGTAACTATCAATATTACTGAGAGACACAGGAAGACAAGGGCAGCAAAGAGACCAGCTCTCCCGACTCCTATGCCTCATTATTCTCTGTATTCTTCTCTCCAGGGCACACGGGGTTGGTTCTGTGTACACGCCTTCACCTGCCATTTCGGCCGCCACTGCTACTCCCAGCGTAGTATCTCCTAGTCACCCAGTCACTAGACTGGTGCCTAACGGTGTCCATTCTTGCTCTCCTCCAGCCCTGGTGACATCACTTACCTGATTAAAGCTCTCTGATGGCTTCCCAATGCTCTTAGGGTAAACAAGTACCTTACTTGACTAAAGAAGCCCTGAGTGATGGGCCCTGCCTCCCTCCCCCAGTGTCTTCTCCCACGTTCTACCCTCCCTCAATGGCTGTCTTTCAGTTCAACTGTGCAAATACTCATCCTGCCACAGGGCCTTTGCACAGGCTATTCTGTGTGATGACCAACCTTGACAAGAATACTGCAAATGGAGTTGGCAGCAACCTGTTTTCCTCCTCATCCAGGTAGCCCCTAGTCACTGCTTAGCCTATCATCACTTATTCAGGGAAATCTTTCCCAACCCTCTCAGAGGAGGCCAGTCCGCCCCCCACCACCCACTGCTTCTATGCCTCACTATTCTCTGTACTTTTCCTCTAGACCAAGACTCCTCCTTGTTATTTTGTATTTCTTTGAAGAATCTTGGATGTTTCTGTTCCTTATGGAGTGGGATTTTGGCTGTAGCTCAGAGCACTATGCCCCTATATTCTTAAAGCAAACAAAGATACGTATTACCTTGGTAAAGCCCCAACAACAATCCTACAAGGGAGGTAATGGCACCCCTTACAAAGAGAACAGGAAACTGGATCTGACAGAGAAGCAGCAGCGCCTGCAGCTGGGAAGTGTGAGTGTCCAGCACACTGAGGGCTGCCTCTCCCCAAACGCAGTCGGTTACACTATGCTTTGCCCATGTGAGCAAATTGCTGCCTCATCCTTTTACTGGCCATACCATAGTGCACTTACCCAGAATTCAGGAAATAAAACACACAGAGCTTCTCTGGCAGGGTCTCTGACAGCCTCTGCGCGTAATCCACAATGTTGTCATGCAGGTATCGGCTGTTGGTGTTGAGCACCTGGTTCTGTTCGTGTGCTGCTTGGACCACAAGAGGGTGGCAGTGCCCAACTGCAAGAGGGCCACCTCTATCATACGGCTGGCTCCGATCAGCCAATCCCTCCAGGCCTCCCCCGCCCCAATCTGTAAACCCAACTAGAGGAGATGCAGTTATGGAGGGAGAGGTACAGAGGAAAGAGGGGAGTCTGAAGACAGAGGTGCCAGTCTGGGAGGGAAGCCCTAGAAAGGAGTCCTTGAGATTCTGGCAGAAGGCAAAGTTCTCTGGCAGAAGCCTGATCTAGAAGAAGCTTCTTGAGGCCTTGCTCTTGACAAAGATGGAGTGGGGGGGTGGGGGTGGAATTTCGGGGATGAAGATGGCATTGGGGTGTCTGCTTGACTTTACTAGTTAGGAGGCTGGAGGTAATGACTGCCAACAGCCAAGGATAACCAGAGAATGAAGATGACTGGCGGCCCGCCAAGCAGGCACACTCAAAGCAAGTTACATGAATTAACTCAATCCCTCCAAATGTCTGGAGGTGTGTACCTAGTATCATCATGTCCATTCTGCAAATGAGCAAACCGAACAGAGACTGAAGCCTGCCCAAGACCACAGAGGGAGTAAATGGAGAACAGGGATATGAACCCAGGAAGCTTAAAAACTAAAGCCCCTGCTTTCAGCTCTACTAACTTCCAATTCCCCTACTGGGTCACTGGACTCCCTTGCTTCCACCAGCTCTGGTGGCCTCATCTGGTTAACTGAATTCCTACTTAAGTTTCCTCGTCCAGGACCTGAGATGGTTACCAGGGCTAAAGCCTTGCTGTGACTGCCAGGGCCTGGCCAGGGTCCTGTTGGGTGCTAGGCTGACTGCTGTTCTCTGAACTCACCATCAGTTCCAAGTGGAACTGAACCGCTAGACTTAGGTCTTTGACTCTTGCTGGTTTAGCACAGCTTTAGTGGTGAGTCACCCAGTCATGTCTGACTCTTTGTGACCCCATGGACTGTGGCCCATCAGGCTCCTCCATCCATGGGATTTCCCAGGCAAGGATACTGGAGTAGATTGCTATTTCCTCTTTCAGGGGATCCTTCCAACCCAGGGACTGAACCTGGGTCTCCTGCACTGCAAATAGACTTTTTACCATCTGAGCCACCAGGGAAGCATTTTAGCACAGCTAGTGTTTGGATGTTTCCACAGTTTCCATAGAAAGACTGGGCCTCCTCTGCACATGGATGCTGGCTAAGTTGAACCTGAGTTCCCTGCACCTCTCTGCAACCTGAAGATTACCCCTGAACTAGGTTCTGTCTTGGCATCCTCTTCTGCCCCATCCTGAAGTATGATACTGACCGTGAGCCACATTGTTGATGCAATCGATGTATTCTGCCCCCTGTTCATCATACATGTACTGCCCTTGGCCCCGGACAATCTTAATAGGATCCTCAGGAAAAAAAGAGTCTGCAGGAATTGCTGTAGAGACAGGCAACAAACGGACAGCCATGTCTGAAGATCTGAAGGAAGAAATCCACCCATCACAGGCCTCCCCCAGCATCTTCCCAGTTTCTGGAAAGGACAAAAGCTTGAAGGGCAAGGTGTTGTGTCCCTGCCTCCAGTTCCCCCACTCCACAAGTGGCTGGAAAGGTGAAGGATGGGTTAAGAAGTTGCTAAAACTTAAATTGTTTAAGTCATCTGAAGACTACGTGGCTTCATACATATCTGAATGAATGTGCCCAGAGTCCCCTGGGTCCTGGAAAAAGTGGCTGCTCCAGACCCACGGACTCCCTAGGGCAGTGACTCTTTGCTGGGAGTGTGAAGGGGGCTGGCTCTCGGCCTTAATGGTCCTTGCTTGCCAAGCCTGCTGCGCTGCTGGGGGCCAGGCCCAAGCTCTAGCCCAAGGCTGCCTCACGCTCCACGTCCCACCAAGAGCCCCTCAGACACAGGTCAAGGGTAGACTTTCTCTAAGGATGCCTGTGAGCCGACTCGCCCCACCCCCACCTTTCGTCTGGACTTTCAATCCCTTCCTGGGTCACTGTCTGGCCGGCCCCAGGTCCAGAGAGCAGGCCACCACTGGGGGAGGTCTTCCCAGGCGCCCGGCTGCAGCTGCGAGGGTGGATAAGACGCTGCGGGGGAGGCGCAGGAAGCGACAGCCCGCCACAGGCTGAACGCCGCAGGGTCTCAGGGGCCGTAGGCTCGGGAGCCGGACGAGACCCGGCGGAGCTGAGGCCTGCGGGCTCCGCGCCGGACGTGCGTACGTTGTACGCGCCGCCCCCACGCTGCTGTCTCTGTACCTGAGCAGCCGCCGCCTCAGGGCCAGAGTCGCGGCCTTCCCACGCTGATCCGCCGCCATAGCGCTTGCGGGCAGTCGCTCGGAGACGCTGGGCGGAGCGTCCGGGCTCCGCCCAAAGCCACGCCCCAGCAACGGGCCCCGCCCATCGCAGAGCCCGACTCCGGGCTCCTGTTTGCCCCGCGGCCCCGCCCCCAGGTGGTCTATTAGGAGTTTGCTCCTTAATTTGGCTTTGGTCTGGTGGGCTCCTCACCCCAGCGCAGTTCCATAGACAGTGCCGAGCGGAAGCCGGGTTTGTGCTCGCCTTGCCTAGTGCTGCCCCAGCTCTGGTTTCCGGACAAATCACCAAATCACTGACCTCGCCCTCCCGAATGCTGTGGTTTCCTTCCTTGGGAAGTGTACCCTGGTGATCCCGCCGCTGCTCCTGTACTCGAGGGGGCTCTGAGCTTCGGGAGGCTTCACCTGAGCCTCAGGCTCAGTTCCTGAGTTGCCTCCCCCTTCCGCCCCCCTCCCCGAGCAAAAATGGGATGCGCCCTAAGCTTTCCCTGGGAAAGTGTGACAGGCACCCAGCATAGTTCGGGCCTCAAGGCAGGCGAAGTCCATGAGCAGCGGAAAGGGCACCACTGCACAGTCCTGTGAAGGAGCAGCGGAAAGGGCAGAAGGAGAGCACAGGGCCACTTGGCTGAGGCTTGCTGAAGAGGTCCTGGGCGTGACCTTTGGGACTCCTGCTGGAATCCAGGCAGGGTGAACTCGAGCTATAGAACCACTATGAGAATCTTACAGTGTTTAGGAAGAGAGGTAGGAGGTCTCCTCCTACGGCCAGGAGACGGAGGCTCAGACAGGGAAACTGCTTGTTCTTAAACACATAGCAAGAGTGAAGCGGAGGCTGAACTCCCAACTCCAGGGAGTGAGAGGAGAACACCCCTAAGGGACTGGAAAGCAGGATACAGAGAGATAGCCCCTCCTGGAACTTTTTGCCCTGGTGGTGAACCCTAGAACCAGGGCGGAGGCTGCAGCCTGAGTTGGGTGGCCTGAGCAGGCTGGAGAAAGGGGAGGCTCCTGCTTTCCCTCTTGTCACCTCTTCATGAATCTCAGCGCTCTGCTTCACCCCTCTTATTTCTGATTTCTTCGTCTCTTCTCCCAGACTTAAGGATTTTTTTTTTTTTGGCTGAACTGAGCAGCTTGTGGGATCTTAGTTCCCCATCCAGAGATTGAACTTGGGTTCCGGCAGTGGAAGCTCTGAGTCCTAACCACTGGACTGCCAAGGAATTCCCACTTAAGGTGTTTATTAAAGAAAAATTGGAATTTCTTTATTGTGGTAACATATACACATAACAAAATTTACGATTTTAACATTTAAAGAATATTTTATTTTTGACTGTGTTGGCTCTTAGTTGCAGCACACAGGCTCTCTAGTTGAGGTGTGAGGGCTTAGTTGCCCTGTGGCATGCAGGATCTTAGCTCTCCTACCAGGGATCTAACCCGCATCTCTTGTGGTGGAAGGTGGGTTCTAACCATTGGACCACCAGGAAGTCCCCATTTTAACATTTTTAAGTGTACAAGTTCAATGGCATTAACAGCATACACTCAGGTGCGTCCAGCACCACCATCCATCTCCAGAACTTTTTCATCTTCACATACAGGATGAAGTTTCTTACTTTTAAATGTAAAGCTGGGTTAAACTTTAGGTATGATTCTTGAAAAAAATCCTCGCAAATTAACCGAGAAAGTTTGCTTGTGGCCTGTAGTTTTTTCCCTGAGGGCCAAGCCCCCTCCTTGCATGTGAAATGTGGTCACTGGTTTTCTCAATGGATCTGATCCTCTTCTTTGGTAGAGAGACCCATAGATGTCTGTACATCTTGCAGTTCCAGCTTTGTATATATAATACACATGCTTGTGGGCTTCCCAGGGGTGCTAGTGGTAAAGAACCCGCCTGCTGATACAGGAGACATCAAAGAAGTGGGTTCAGTCCCTGGGTTGGGAAGGTTTCCTGGAAGAGGGCATGACGACTTACTCCAGCATTCTTCCTGGAGAATCTCATGGACAGAGGAGCCTGGTGGGCTACAGTCCATGGGGGTCGCAGAGACACGACTGAAGCAACTTAGCAGGTAGGCAGGTGTATGCTAGTGTGGATGTGTTTGTGTGGCAGAGGGAGTCTGAGAGTCCTGTGAGGGGCCTATCTTTGGCCCTGTCTTGAGCCCAACATAGGCCTGTCTTGTGACTCAGGACAGCTCAGAGAAGTCAGGTTACCTCAGGAACTTTTCCAGCTTTGAGACAGAGGGTGGGAAGGCCACAGTCAGGCCCAGCTCACATCTCACCCACTCATGGGATGTCCAGAGTCAGGAGGGTGGAAGTCAGATCCAGACTGGCCATTTCCTGGGCTGAAAGTATCTACAAGAGGGGCAGGACAACACCAGGAAGCCTCCTCTCTTCCTGCTCAGAAAAGCCCACTCTTTTCTTCCTCTGGCCCTGTGCTAAGCACTCCTGTGTCCATTCTCTCACGTCTGACCTTTGAGGTGGCATTGGAGGCCAGTGGGGCAGGGGAGGAGAGGAAGTAGCTGAGTCAAGATTTGAAGCTAGGGCGTGTTGTTTCTCAACGCAGGCAGCACTGGCATTCTCACTGAGATGGTTCATCACTGGGCAGGACTGTCCCACGCATTTCAGATGTTTGATGTGCCTGGTCCTACCCACTAATGCCAGGAGTGTCCCCCAATCATTGTGGTAACCAAAAGCAAACCATGCATTTCTGGTAGTGTTCTAGGGATCAGGAGGATGGAGACTGGGGTAAGCCCACTCCTCTCTGGCCTCAGCTTCATCTGCAAAAGGGGGAAGTCATCGCTGTGACTAGTTTACATGCTATGGCACACAATGGGGCTCCAAAATGTGTTCTTTCGCTTCTGGAAGGGGTAGTTTGAGGCACAACTGCCCTTGTTGGCAGGGGAACATGAGGTCCCCAGTCTTGAAGGCTCAATTTTGAGGCAGGGTGCTCCCCATGTCTCTGCTGGGACCGCAGCAAGTCAATCATTCTTGTATAGTCTGTTGCCCCTACCCCAAGCTCTTGGAGGACTCTGCAGACTCGATTTTGAAGTTTGCAAAACCTGAGAATATACAGCACAAGGCCAGAAGAGGGCAGCAATGGACCATGAATGGCCCTGTCCTGGCCAAAGGAGCGGGAAAGGCCCCCTCTCTCCCCGACTCCCACACCCAGGTCTCTGGGGAAGGGGAACACGTGGCTTCTACCCTCATGAGGTTCTGCCCACCCAGCATCATGGTGCTCCCCATAGACTCCATGCTCTGCCAAACAATTTTGGAAAGACAAACTGGAGGACATCCAAGAACCTCAGTTTGATATCCCAAGCCTGCTACCATGTCCTGACTGCATCCCTGGGCAGGGGACTAACTCCTTGGAACCCCATTTTCCCCACATGTAAGGCAGAAATGATGATAGGTTGGTGAGGGGATCCAGTGAGTTACCTGGGTGGTGTGCTGTGCTGTGTTTAATCGCTTAGTTGTGTCCAACTTTTCATGACCCATGGACTGTAGCCAGCCAGGCTCCTCTGTCCATGGGGATTCTCTAGGCAAGAACACTGGAGTGGGTTGCCATGTTCTCCTCCAGGGGATCTTCTCAATCCAGGGATTGAACCCACGCCTCCCGCATTGCAGGCGGATTTTTATTTACTGTCTGAGCCACCAGGGAAGCCCAAGAATACTGGAGTAATGACTGACGGATGTGTGCAGTGATGCTGAGCTCCAAAGGACATCTGGATGTCCAGTGGTCTCCGTCAGTCATCATAGCCCTTCTGTGTTTTCCTTCCTTTTCATGTTGCTGACTTCCCTGGTGACCCACACGACTGGCTGAGCAGCATGGCCTGCCATTTATTCCCAGCAACTGAGGGAAAAAGGGGCAGAAATCTGACCTGCTCCTTCTCCTGAGCCAGCAGGTGGCTGGACCTGATTTGTTAGTTAGGAGGCCAAATGGTGGGGGGCCTGGGGGTACTGTTCATACTATGGCCTCCTTAGACCTCAGTTCTTGGAGGGAGAAGGCTGTGATACCATCATGGCAGGCCCCGTCATGTGCCTGAGTTTTGCCACCTGAGAAATGGGCACTCTTGCTGGGCCCCTCTCTCAGGATTAAGGACCAACTGGGATGTAGAATTTTCTAAGATGGCTGAAACAAGATCTCCTATCCCACATTTTCTTTTAAAATATGCTGCTGCTGCTGCTAAGTCGCTTCAGTCGTGTCTGACTCTGTGCAACCCCATAGATGGCAGCCCACCAGGCTCCTCCGTCCCTTGGATTCTCCAGGCAAGGATACTGGAGTGGGTTGCCATTTCCTTCTCCAGTGAATGAAAGTGAAAAGTGAAAGTGAGGTCATTGACAATTTTCCCTTGAATTAGGGTGAACCTCTGATTCTGGCAGGAAGTAATACCATATGACTTTTGAGGCTTGGTTGTAAAACGTGACACAGATTCCATCTGGCCCACCTGGGACATTCACCCTGGGAATCCAACAGCCTTATGGTGAGGAAGCCCAGACCACACAGAGAGGTGTGCTGGCCATCAGAGGCCAGCCAACATCAACTGCCGGATGTGAGAAAGCTTGAGTGACAGCCGCTGAATTGAGACCATTACTCCCAGAACTATAAGACAGAAATAGAAAGGATCTTTTTTTTTGGTTTGCTCATTTGTTTTTGGCTATGCCACGTGACTTACAGGATCTTAGATCCCCAACCAGGAATTGAACCCAGGCCCCAGCAGTGAGTGTCAAGTCCTCACCACTAGACCACCAGGGAATTCCCAAGGATCATTGTTTTAAGGCAACAGGTTTTGGGGTGATTTGTTATGCAGTAGTCATGGCTTATCAGATCAGAGAACTCTCAGTGACATGGGTGACTGGACAGAGGGCTCAGCTGGTGTTAGCTGGGCTAGGCCTTGAGTCTGTGTTTTTCTAACTCCAAATCCCATCTTTGCCTTGAGCCTGAAATACTTCTGGTTTCTGGAGGTGGCTCTGGCCCAGGGAGAGTTCTCTTATCCCTCCCCACACAGCAATGACCAGGTTGGAAACCTCACCTAGGGATGGCCCTAGGGGCAGTCTGCAAGGACAGACATACCCAGACACACATTTGTGATTTATTACACACAACAATATCCATTTACACAGAGGGGGAGGCAAGTAGTTGGTCTGGAGCGGGTGGCTGGGGCCCCTTGTCAGAGGAGGGGAACCTCTTCACAGAGCATCATTGGCTGAGGGCACAGGCCACCTACTCAGACAGGTGTGGAAGCAGCCCTCAGGCTCTTTTCATTTCCATAGCTCACTCAGAGGACTCGTTTTTGGCAGGCTGACCAGAGTTCCCCTGGGTGGGGAGGCTTGGGGTCATCGAGGCCCAAACTCTGAGCTGGCGGTCCACCTCCTCAGGCTGGCAGTCCCATCACATCACTCATGCGGTGGGGGTGTGGTGAAAAACAGGAAACAGCAGACTTTCCAGCCTGGGACCTCCGCGTTTGAGGATCACAGGGCTCCCTGGTACTGGGTCCACGTGGTAGTGATCACAGAGCCTGGCCTTCACTCCTGGCCAGAGGACACTTGTTCTCACAGCAGGCAGGCTGGTTCCTGAGGCCCATGGCATTCGATGGGAGCTCAGCCCGCTTAGGTTGCTTCCCACAGCTCCAGCTATGAGTTCTGGGTGGAAGTCCCGTCCTGCCCTGGTGAACCCAGGCCCCAGCGGGGCCCAGAGTGGTGGGCAGCTGGCTGTGGCTGGAGTGCAGAGGCCAGAGAGGCCAAGATCAGTTGTGTTTGCTATCCATGCCACGAGCCTTTGTGGATGGCATGGCCCCAGAGCTCCAGAGCTTCAGAGGGCAGGCTCTTGCAGGGCAGCGGAACAGCTGGAGTCTCTGCTCTCAGGTGACCGAAAGCCCAGCCTGGCCTCTCTGCAGCCTCTCCTGAGCCAGGCAATTTACTTTCCTCTCCTTCCTGGGGAAGCCCAGCCCTGAGGGAGCCCTGCAAGGCACACAGTGCCCGCAGGGGGCCTGTCCGCTTCCTGCCACCTTCACACACTGGTTGTCCTGGGGCTGGGCTGGGCGCACTCTCGGATGTTAAAAGGCCACAGTATTGGTGTTGCATCCCGTGAAAAAAGATCAATATATTACTGTTTTGTTTTTACAAAAATTAAAAATGTCCACAAGGATCTATACAGGTTGTGAACTGCGCGCTCAGGATCACTAGAAAAGGAGGGAAAGATTGAAGGTGAGGAGGGAACTAGGGGGCCCCAGAAGCCCTGCCTCTGATCTGGGTATCCCTGTCCTGCCTATTTCCTTGGGAAGAGGTATGGCCCACCCAGTCCTCTCATCGCAACTCTCTGAATTCCACCCCCTCTTGGGGTGGGGGGGGGACAGTATGAACAAAGTCTCAGGGGCTGATGGCTTTGCTTTAGCTGGGCCAGGGCTTGAATGAGCCCTGTATGACCAAGAGGGTGGTTTACTCACAACCAGGATCACAGCCCTGGGTCTTGGGCCACATGATGGGAGAGTCATATCTAGGGGTCATCTGGGGAGACCGGCTGTTCCATCACGATGTAGGGGAGCAGCAGGCACTCAGCCCCAGGGTTCCCTTAGCTCCCTACCCTCCTAGCCTGCCCTGGAGACTCTTCCCTGAAAGTTACCTTATGCCAGCAGCCAGGCACCGGCAGTCCATCGGGGCCCTGGAAAGGAAGAAGGTTTCAGTGACAAGGAGGCAGGGCTGGTCAGCAGCTCCCTGTGCTCTGCACACTCCTGCCCCAGGAGGAGCTAGCTGCAGCCCAGGGAGCTGCCACCTGAGGCCACTGGACCCCACTGAGGCAGGGCCTAAATGCCTGCCCCTTGGTGCTTGTTCTAAGCATGCCCCCATGGGCTTTGTTGGGACATGAGTAGCTGTGGGCAGAACCAGGACACCACAGAGTATAGAGCGTCATACTAGACATCCCCAGGCCAGGAGCAGGCCTGGCCCTGGTCCCACCGAGCACCTGTGTGTCTTTCTGTCTGGCAGCTGTGATGGTGGTTCTGGTAGCTCACCCTGTGGTCCTGAGAGCTTTCAGACATGTGTCCAAGAATATCTGAAGGACAGTCCAGGAAATGGGATTCCCTTTTGGCCTGTCCTGGTTCCTGTGTTTGGATCTGAGTAGCAGACAGGATGGGCTGAGGTCAGGGTGGACACTGGGTCAGGGTGGGGAGGTGTGTGTGTGTGGGAGGGTTGGAGTGGGGGTAGTCTGGAGCCATCAGACACAAGCAGGGAGGTGGGTTTCCTCAGCGGCCTGGAGGTGGGGGAGCTGGTGATGGACCAAGGCTGACTCGTCAGTCAGCCTAGCGTCCCTGGTGGACGCCACAGTGGATGACACTTCACTCTGTTCTGAAGCACACAGGCAGATCATGTTCCCCCCTCCCCCACCCTGCACTCTCATGCACCCCTGGGGGCTGAGGCTGGGACCCAAGGGCAAGCGGGGAGGAGGGACAGAGTGGAAAGGAAGGCAGGGCAGGGCAGTGGGCACAGGCAGCACAGAACACCCAGCACAGGAGAGCACACAGCACACAGCAGGCCAGGCTGCATACCGCAGGGCAGGGTCCACCGGCCCTGGCCAGGCCCCCTGGAGCCTGGCGCCCCTCGCCTGCCTCTGCATCTAAGATTCTCCTGTTTCAGAGACAAAGGCTTAATGACTTGGAGGGAAGTCTTGACCCAGGGCCTGGGGGCTTGGGGCCGGGCCACCCTGTCTCCCTGCTGTCTCTGGTCCTTTTAGTGGGTGCCTGCCTCACCCCTGCTCTTCCTGTTTTTTCCCATTGCCTCCTCCAAGCCATCTGGAGGTAGGGATTAGAACCCCTGTTGCATGGATAAGGAGACTAAGGAACAGAGGGCTAAATGACCCATTTGAGGTCAGAAGATTGGACTTTGGGGGTCCCTGGCCCTGCCCCCTCTGGAAGGGATACACAACATGGCTTCCCCCAACCCCAGAAGAGATGGGGTGAAGGTAAAGTCGCTCAGTCGTGTCCGACTCTTTGTGACCCCGTGGACTGTAGCCTACCAGGCTCCTCTATCCATGGGATTCTCCAGGCGAGAATACTGGAGTGAGTTGCCATTGGGGATATGAGTAACTGGTGAGTTTCAATATGGAAACTCAGTTGTTTTTCCTATCTTTTCTGAGTTCCACTAGAAGAGTTTGACATGTAAACCTTCCCTGCCTTGTAGAAGGAAAGGACCAAACTTTGGTTATTTCAGGTATCAGGTCTGGTGGGCCACACGAAGCTGTGGTAAAAAGCAGGAAAGGAGAAAGGCTGTGAGGAGAAAGGGCTTTGGGACACGGGAGGGAGATGCAAGGGGTGAATGTGCAGCTACCCAGATGAGCAAAAGCCTCCTCTGGGACCGGACAGAGCCTCAGAGAGGTAAGGGTGGGTCCATCTCCCTTTAGGTCCAAGGAAGCTGAGTAAAGAGGAACAGTGATCTGGCAGACTCCATCCCTGACCAGGCTTCCATCTTCTAGACTGAGTGGGTCCCTGGGCCCTGCCCATGGAGGGGTTACGACCAGGGTGAGAGGAGCCTTCGTGACAGTAGAGATTAGAGGGCAGCCCCAGCAGTGTGGACACCCCAGGGCAGGGCACCTGGGGCCTCTGGGACTTGCAACTGAGCTCTGAGGACTGCAAACACCTGGGTTGGGGCTCCCATGTCTCACCAACACGTACCACAGGACACGGCTGGTCCAGGCCTGGGGGTCCCGGCTCGCCCTTCTGGCCTTTCATTCCTTTCCCGACCCGGGACACCGCGATCCCCCTGGGGAAGAAGGAAGATGGGGTGTGATAGTGGCTGCCAGGCCCAGGGCGCCTCCAATGTCCCCTCAGAGAGATGGGCCTGGGGCTGGCAGCCCCCTGCCCTGCTACCCACAGACCAGCCTCTGCAGCCTCCTTCCTTCCCCTTCTCTCTTCTTGCTTCCTGCCTCCTATGTCCTTTCCTCTCCACCTGCTCCCTCCTTCTCTTTGCTTGCCTCCCTCCTTCTCTCCTCCTGTCCCCTCACTTTCTCTCCACCTTCCCCACCTTCTCTCCACCTTCCCCACCTTCTCTCCACGCTCGCTCCGTTCTCCTTTTTCTCCTCGAGGTCCAGGGAAACCCTGTCAAAAAGATTAAAGGCTAAACCTGACGAAGTTTGAGGTGTGCTCTGGTTATCTCTTCATCTCTCTACCTCTCCCACCCACCTCTGTCCCTTCCCTCCGCACATATCCATGTTACAAGCTGGACCGTCCCTGGCTCCCAGGGGACACAGATGCTGGTATGAGGATGATGCAGAGAAAAGCCTGCATTCAGGACACTGGCACGGCTTCCTCCAAAGTAGAACACCACTGCTGTTTCTGGGTGGAAGCCCTCAGGCAGAACTGCTAGCAAAGAGCTTTGTCTTAGGTCAAGTCAGGTGCAGCAGACACCCGCCCAGGCTTGGCTGGGGGATGAGACACAGGAAACCCATGGAAGTTTATATCACCATCTTCAGCAGACCAAGAAATGGTGCTCTCTGTTCTCTGCGCTTGGCTGAAACTCTTATGCACCCACCTACCCATCCATCCATTTGTTCATCTGTCCATCTTCCCAGTCAACGTTTCTAAGTATCCACTAGGAATTGGGCTGTGGGCTGAATGCTGAGGGCAGAAAGCCAGATTTGATGAATTCCCTCTGAGGTGGCACTAGTGGTAAAGAACCCATTTGCTAATGCAAGAGACATAAGAGACATGGGTTCGATCCCTGGGTTGGGAAGATCCCCTGGAGAAGGGCATGGCAACCTATTCCAGTATTCTTGCTAGAGAATCCCATGGACAGAGGAGCCTGGTAGGCTATAGTCCCTGGGGTTGCAAATAGTCAGACACGACTGAAGTGACTTAGCAAGCACACTCTTATATTTATTATGCTGTTTATTTTCTGTATCTTCTGATGTATTGACATCATCAAAATCTTGCTGGCTGGGGAGAGGCTGCCTCCGAGAGGTAGCCAAGCCTTAGATATAGCAAAGAGCTAGGTAGGGAGCATGCCTTCAGATGTAAACCAACCAATCCTGGAACATAAACCAACCAATCCTGGAACAACCTCCCTCTATCTAACTCACATACCAAGTCCATATTTTCCCTGCCCCAAATCATCCCAGGGCCAGGTAGCAGGCAACCAGAGACCACCCTTAGAGCCCAAAGCCTGCCAGGATTATTCAAACTAGCCAATCCTAAACTGTTAACTCTTTTCTGCCTTGCTTTCCCCAGAGAAATGCCAGTAAAATCCCTGCCCTAGGTTTCTCCCCCACTCCTTTCTGCCTGCCAACCAAACCTACTGCGTCCCATGTGGTCCCATGTGGGGCATGCCCTTTCCTTGAGAACTGTAAGTTATAAGTTCTTTCAAAGGCACTTGACCTGTGTTGTCACTAAGTCACTTCCGTAAGTTAGAATCCCACAGGCACAAAGCTACAGAGTCGAACCGTGGGGTACAGAAGATGATGACCAATACTCATAGTGATAGAGATCTGAACCAGACACCGTGGGGTACAGGAAGAGGGGCTCTTCTTTCCAGGTGTGAGGTCAGGAAAGGCTTCCAAGCAGACTCCCCATTTCAGCTGGGCCCATTGGAGTGGGTTGACCTTTACTTTGGCCTCACCAATGTGGCATGTGAGATCTCAGTTCCCTGACCAGGGATCAGGATCAAACCCCTGCCCCTTGATTGAAGTATGCAGTTTTAACCACTGGACCACAGTGGTCACAGTACTGGGGGCATAGAGTCCCTTTTGCTCCACCACCACTACCTCTCTGGGTCCACAGCCTGAGCTGGATTTAGCAGTGTCTTCTTCTCCTGGAACATCAGTGGAACCCTCTAGTCAGAAACTCAGCCTAGAGTTCTTTCTCTTCCTGCCTGTAGGGTGACACTGTCTCCCTAAAGTTTAGGGTAGGCATCAGAGTCCTTGCAGCCCTACCTGCATCTGGTCACCATTTCCCTTGCAATAGCCATCTGATTTTCCTGGGAGCCACTCTCCCTTCTCACACTTCACCAACTCCACCCCCAGACCCAGGATGGAGCTTTATGAGCAGGTCTGGCCAGTTAGGGAATTGCATTCTTATGGCCGAGTGACATTTCAGCATTGGCCCAGCTGGGGCCGATGAGAGTTGATGAGACTTTTTCTCAAAGAGTAGAGAGTGAGGCAAATGCCTTTCTCCAGGATTTGGACTTAGAGGGATGCAAGTTTGGAGTTTTGGGCTCCATCTCATCACTGTGTGGAAACTGGAATGATTCAAGAGGAAGAAGAGACGAGAGGGTGACAGGTTGGGTTGTGTTGACATACTTGAGCCCTGGATCTATGTGTCACACATACGGATTTTTCAGTTATGAGTCAGTTTAAACCAGTTTAACTTGTGTTTCCCATCTCTTGCAACTAAAGATACCTGATCCAATCACCATTGGATTAATACTTCTCCACTCCTTCCTGTAGTACTGCCATAGCTGAAGCCTTATCATCTCTCACCAGGATATTGCAATATGCTCCTCATTGCTCTTCCTACCTCCCTACTCCAATGGATCCACTCTCCATCCTCGATCATCCTCCATCCATCATCTGTCCAGCTATCATCCATCCATCCAGCATCCATCATTCGCTTATATCCATCACTCATTTACACACCATCCACCCATCCTTCCTGTACCCATCCCTCCACCCACCCATCCTCCATACTCTATCCATCATCCACCATCCACTCAACCGCCCATCTATCATCAAGAAAGCACCTGGGCTATGTGTTAGATTTGCACTGTGGACAGGGGTGGAACCGGCCAGTTGTGGTCCTAGCTATGGGGAATGGGGACACATCGAGGCCATCCAGAGGGCAGCATGAGGGCAAAAGTTACAAATGGGAGAGAGCCAGCCACAGTGGATGGTGAGCTACTTACATCTAGTCCTGGCTCCCCGGGTCTGCCCTGAGAAGAGACAAAGAGGAGATGTGAGGAGGCTGAGAAGGAGGTGTTGGGAACACACCCGCAGCCCTGTGAGCTGTCCACAGAACCTGGACTGTGGCCCCAGAGGCCAGTGAAGCGCAGGGCTTGAGCCCCCAGGACTGAGTGATGCCATAGTTGGGGGACATTAAAGGAAGGTGGTTACCTTCTCTCCTTTGGTTCCTGGCAGCCCAATAAGGCCTGGTGGGCCAGCTGGCCCCTGGATGGAAAAGGACTGTGTCAAGAGTCATGACATTTACAGAAATTAGTCCCTCTAAGGATGAACAAGGCTCATGACACTCACAGGCAGGCCGCTGGGTCCTCTCTCACCCGGACGAGGCCCTTCTCTCCCTTTGCTCCATCCAAGCCCTGGAAGCAAAGGGGAGATGCCAGTTAAGGGGGTCAGACAGATGGCAGAAGTGGAAAGCCTAGGGCCTGACTGGGAACTAAGGTGTGTGGGGCAGGGGGACAGACTCCAGGCTCTGACAGGCCTAGCCCTGACTTCCTTTTGTGCAAATTTCAGAATGTAGGTGTGCATGTTTTATCCTTTCTTACACATGGGCTTTTTCAGTAGTCCTGGAAGGTGGGTTATAGTCACACCCATTTCACAGATGAGGAAACAGGTACAGAGAGGGGTAGGGACAGGCCCACTTGCACAGCCAGGAAGTGGCAGGGCTGAGCAGCCACTGGGTTTCTGAGTCCCTGTCTTGGACCTCATCCCTGACAGCAGCTGCTTATTCTAAACATGATCTGGGGAGGCCTCGGAATAAAACAGAACCAGAAGCTGCACATCTGCTCAGGCTACATGCTCGATCCCACTCAGCTCTGGGATTCCAAGACTCTGAGGCCCCACTTGGCCTCTGAGCTGGGGATGCGGAGATGTGGTCTCCCCAGGGTAAACGAGAAAGATGCAGTGAGGCCAGCTGGCCTCCCTGGGCAAGGGGACACGGGCAGACCACACTCACAGTTTTAATTGGAGAGCAGAGGACACAACGTTATGTAATATACACCAAAGCCAGGACTTTGTATCCAGGCTGCGGGCAGTTGAGAAACACATGTGTGCTTGAGGGGTGAAGAGGGGAGGGGGCAAGGAACGGAGAGGCTGATTGTGGGCCCGGGAGCACCAGCTCTGAGGACACTGGCAGGGGCTTGGGAATGGCCAGGCCATGGGAAGATGCAGGGCTGGTCCGAGGCTGAGTGTGGGGCCCTCACTTTGCCTACAAGCAAGAATTTGGGGAACCAAGCAGGCTGTGAGCCTGCAGCAAGTATGGGCCGGGGTTCCCATCAGTGCTTCAGAACTCACCTTGGGACCCTGCATCCCCTGAAGGCCCTGGAGGAGGAGGAGAAAGCCCCAGATTAGGAAGGCCATGAGGCTGGGTCCAGACCTCCAGGCCAGGCCCTCTTGCAGCAGCTGCGAAGGCTTCCAGGCCACGCCCTGGCCCTGTGGCCCTGAACTCTGTGGCCTCCCAAGCCCAGACCTGGGCTCTGCTTGGCTTGCCTGATGTGTCTCCCTCCCCGTTGGGGTACCCTGTCGTCCTCTGGGCCTAAGCCCGCCACCCTCTCCACATCCCAGCTGCTTCAAGTCAAACTTTCTTACCATGGGACCTGGGGGACCAGGAGGGCCTGGGGGCCCTGGTTCTGCTATGATCTGGGCCTAGGAAGGGTCAGAGGTGGATTAGTTTCCCATTGCCCCACTACCCTTCACTTACCCACACCTGAGCTCATCGGACATTGGAGGAGCGCTCCCTGGGTGCTGGGCACTGCGTTCCACACTGCCCCCAAGAGGCACTGCTGGGTGGGGAGGCCCAGGGCTGGCCTTTGGGTTCAAAGATGGGCCTGAGGCTCCCCCCCCTCCCCCACTGCCCTGAGTTTGGTCAGGCCAGGTGGCCCTGTGTCCCAAGGCTCAGGGCCCCAGCCAGCCCCCAGCAGAGACTGTCAGCAGTGCCCTTACCAGGCTCTCCTGTAGCTTGTCAGATGCCGACTCTCCCTTCTCTCCCTTGGGGCCGCTGGCACCCTGCAGGACAGGATGGCCCTGAGCCCTTTCCGTCTATCACCAAAATTGCCACCCACGGGGCTCAGCACCTTCCCTTCCTTCCTCCGTCAAGCGGAGCAACTTCAGTAGCTTTCCCCAAATCAGCGGGTGTTCAGAGAGCATCTTAACAGCAGTATAAGTTGTTTCCTGTGGGGCAGCCAGGGGCTCTAGGAGCAAAACCTGGGGTTCAAATCCTGGCACCAGCTCTCTAGCCTCATGGATGGACAATGGCTGTGACGTGGTGCCAGCTGTTCGCATCTGGCCACGCATGACAGAAGCAACGGTAAAAGTGACGATGACCGGGGGTCCCTATTCTCAGCCATGCCTGTGTGTCCCTTTGTGGGAGGGGCAGGTTATCACTCCCATTTTAGAGCTGAGGAAACTGAGGCCCAGGGAGGTCAGGTCACGTGTGCTGGGTTCCAGAGTCAGTGAGATGGAGCAGGATGCAAGCTCGGGCTGTCAGAGCTCCCCATCTAGTCATCTGCCATCAGGCGGGGCCTCCTTATTTCACCTTAAGGAGGCCTCTCCATGTGAGTGGTAGGTCTGTCTGCCGGGGAGGAAGTGGGGGCTCAGAGTCAGGGCATCCCAGCGCTTCCCTTCAAAGGTCCAGTGGCTGGGGCTGAGACTGGGATGAGACTAGGATCGCAGAGTCCCAGCCCCTGGCAGCCACCATGGGGGGCCCACATTCACCTTGGGACCCTCACATGGGGCTAGTAGCAGGGGGGCTTACCCAGCCACCTACCGGGAGGCCTGACAAGCCCATCTCTCCTGCTTCCCCTTTGGGTCCTGTTGGTCCAGCTTCTCCTGGGTCTCCTTTCTGTCCTTTGGGACCCTGAAAACCACAGAACAAGATATGGTAAGCACTTTCCCTCCCCCACCCCATTACAGAGCTTATTCTAAGCCAGGCCAGACCCTCCCTTCTTCCTTGTGGGTCCTCTGCTCCAGACCAAGTGATGAATGAACAGAGTGGCCTGGCTGGCAACACAGAAGGGGCAGTCCCCGCCTGTCTTACTGCCAGCAGGGCTGCAGGGTGGGGCAGGGGGCAGGGCAAGTGGGAATGAGTAGCTACTGAGGGGGGTGCATATGGGGTCAGGGCCAACCCTGTGCTCACATCTCAGGAGCCAATGGTGAGAGCCCCCAACCCCATATACAACCAACCATCCCTCGGTCACCCAATCAGCTGCTGCAGTCCTTCATTCAACTGATTGTAATGAATGTGTCACACACTAGGGACCCAGTGTTAAAGGCACAGCCACGAACGCTAAGTGATACCCATGGACACTGTTGTGTCTACGCAGGATCATACACATGCGTGTATACTTACACTAATACTAATAACGACAGTGAGATGACTCTTTGCTGTTACATGCCAGGCACTATAGAGTGTGTTCCGTGTAACTGAGGGACTGAGGAACTGAGGCTGCCAGAAAGCGAGTAGCTTGCCTGAGGTCTATGGGCAGAACTGGGGTTTGTACACAGGCTCCAAAGCAAATGTTGTTTTCTAGAACTCTTTCTGCACACGTGCAGACACACACACATACACACTCAGCCTGACACAGCATCAGGCACAGCATCACCAAGGAAATGAAAAGCCTAGAGACCTTCTCTCCGTCGATTCCAGGAGCACCAGGCAATCCGAGTTCGCCCTGGAAGGGAATAGACAGCAAGGTGGGGGTTACAGTGCCCCGGCCCCTGGCAGGGGTTTGTGGCCAGGCTGCCCCTCTGACTAGCACGCTGGCCCTGGGTTGGGTCCCTGAGGTTGGACCTTCAGGAAGAAGCTCACTGCACGCCTAGCACAGTGACAGGCACAAGCCACCCCCTCCTCCATTTCCTCAGCCCCCCGTGGGCAGGTGCGGCTGTGGCTGTGGTAGGTGGGAAGCTGAGGGTCCACAGAGCCCAGGGATGATGGCTGGGACCAGATCCTGCCTGATTTTAAAGTCTTGGGCTCCTTCTCCTGAGCCAAGTGGGCATGTGTGAACGATACACACAGGCAACGATACACACAGGCCATAGGAATGGCTCTGTAATCTACAGGACTTTGTGACATCACGAGGGGCCCATTTATGGATTATATGTGTGAATGAGGCATTGCAGGGAGAAGCCAGGGCCAGGAAGAAGGCACCCCGCTTGGTTACGAAGGCGCAGCGCCACTTCCTCTGAGCCCTAGAGGCCAGGCCAAGGTGCTGGGAGAGAAGCAGAGGCAGAGAGGAGACCCTGGAGGCCACCCTGGAGACAGAGACCCGGGGGACCACACAGTTACGTCTGCACTGACCTTGGCTCCGGGGATCCCTGGTGGCCCTGGGGGCCCCTGTGGCCCAGGAGGACCCTGTGTGTGAAAGTCAAGGGGTCAGTGTTTAGGTGGGGCCTCCCCATCACTGCCCACCCACCTCTCCATCTTGAGGCCGTAGACCATATAGCCCCCTTCCCACCTAATCAGGTCAGGCCTGTGTCCTGGGGGAGGCCTGGCAGATGGCACCAGGTATCGGGTAAGACAGCACAGTGTCTACCCCTCTGCCCTCAGTATACATTTCATCACAATACACTTCTGCTCAGTCCCATGACAGCTCTGCACTGCCTCTAGAAGCAAGTGTAAAACCAACCCCTGCTGGCACTCAAAGCCAGCGCCAAACCGGTTCCCCGGCAGAGGCCCAGCACTGTGCCCTCTGCCTCTCCTGTGACCTCTGGTGCTGTCTGCTGCTCCCCGGGCATCCCTTGGTTTCACGGGGAGGGGACAGTATATTGACTCCCGAGCTCCCGTCCCTGCCCAGGCTTCCCTCAGGCCACCTGCCCCCACCCCCGCTCAGGCCCCTTCACAAAGGCTGCTGTCACTCAGCCCCCAGTCCTGCAAGCCCCAGGCCTCTTCCCTTCACGTCCTCTCACCTAGCTGCCCCCTCCTTTTTAAAAATTGAGGCATAGTTGATATACAATATTATATATGATGTACAATATTATATAATATTATAATCACTATAATATAGTGCTTCAAATCACTGTCCAAGGTTATACCCATTTGTAGTTATTATAAAATATTGGCTATATTCCCTGTGTTGTTCAATATATCCTCGTAACTTATTTTATACATAATAGCTTGTCTCTCTTCACCCCTTACCCCATCATCCCTTCTCCCTTCCCTCTCCCCACTGGTCATCACTAGTTTGTTCTCCGTATCTGTGCATGTGCTTATTTTTTTGTTGTTGTTGTTATGTTCACTAGTTTGTTGTATTTTTTTAGATTTCACATATAAGTGGTATCATATAGTATTTATCTTTGTCTGATTTATTTCACTTAGCACAATACTCTCCAAATCCATCCATACTGCTGCAAATGGCATTTTAATGGCCGAGTAGTATTCCATTGTGTGTGTGTGTGTGTATACACATCTTTATCCATTCATCTGTCGATGGACACATATCTTGCAACCCTTCCTGTCGGTGCCTCCATTGAGATGCCCTGGTCTTACTCCTTCCTCCATTCCAGCCACCCTCCTCCAGATTCAGGCGCAGCACCTGCTTCCCTGGTGGCCTCTCTGCCTCCAGTGACCCCACCTTCCTCACCATTCCCCAGCTAGCCTGCCCCTCAGTATGTGTTTTTCGACTTCACCCTTCTGTGTCTGCCCAACGAATCCAGTCATCGTCCCCGCCTGGCATCCACAATCCACCTCCCCTCTTCTCTGCACCCACAGGGCTTCTCCTTGAGGTTCTGGAGCAACCATGCACAGGCATAGCCCTGGGCCACGCCATGCCACGCAGGCCTGGGGTGGGCACCATTACCAGCAGCTTGTGCTTCCCTGAGGCCTGTGGGAGACAGCTGAAATTGAAGCTCAGGTGGGATTTGGTGCTGACACCCAGTCTTTGTGGACCACCTCTCCCTACCCCAGCTCCTCTCCTGGTACCTCTGAGTAGCTGGCCCCCAACCCTTCTCTCCAGCTGGTGATGGGTCCTGGGCTTGCCCAGCACTGGGACAGGGCTGAGGCCACACAACTCTCGAGTCTCCTGGAGCAGGCCTTGCCACACTCTTCTTTCTCACCCAATGGTTGTTAGGAGATCCAGCCTTCCAGCCTCTGGTTCCTAGAAAGGCTGCGAGAGGCCCTGCCTCTTGCCTCTGAATGGTGAGCTGCCCTTTTTGCCTCAGCCTCTGAGGAGCTCAGGGCCACATGGGCCCATTCAGAGTGGCGCTCTCAGCATCGTGTGGGACTCCACACAGTACTGATTTCCATATTAGAGACCTGGTGAAGTTACCTAATATGTGTTAAGCCACCCCTGGTCCCTTGTATAAACACGTGTGCAAAGTGAGTGGATGTTCCCTCAGGAAGGGAACGCCAGGGCTCCACCAGGAACGCTACCTTCAGGGCATCCAAGATTCTGCCATCGTAGTCAATTACCACTGTGTCTCCCTGCTCACCCTTGAGGCCTGGGGGACCCTGAGGCAGGAAAAAGAGGAAGAATTTCAGGCAAGAGCATGGTGGGCATTTCTGTTTCACCCTGAGAACCTAGTAACAGGGGCTGTGCGCAGGCCTGTGAACTGTGGGCCAGCTCTCTCAGCGGGGCCCTGGCTGGCCCCCAGCATGGCATCATCTCGAATTCTCTCAGGAACTGGCACCCCGGCTCACCGAGTGAGCATTCTGGGGGGCCGGGCAGGGGCGGTTACACTAGGGAGAGGGGGAGGCCTGGGGCCAACTGAGGAAAACACCTCCACCAGGTCTGGAGGTGGCTGTGATTCACCTTCACGTGAGAACTGAAGCCCACTGAGGCTCGTCCTTGAGAGAAAATGGAGAGCCTGACTTTGATGTGAAGTTCTTCAGATTTTTAAATGCTGGCAAACAAAAACACCCAAACCCTCCAAACCACTGCGCAGGCCAACTACAGACCTGCCAGCTGGAGGCTGCCCTCGTACCTCAGTTTCTTAACCTCGGAGGGAGGCTGCACGCAGCAGGCGCTGACACTCCCATTCACTCCTGGTTCTGAGTCCACACCCACCCACGCACATGTCCACACGGATGTGTCTGCACAGACACTTGTCGACACAGGCACAGACGTGTGCTCTGCTGCTGGCCTCACCTTTCCCCTCAGAACCTCCCCTCTCCTCTGGACTTTTCTCTGCTAGAGCAGCAGGGCATGTGAGCACTTTGGCTAGGCTTGCGGCCGGCCGCACCAGAAGAAAGACCGGCCAGGGCCTCATTTGCCAGCTGTCTCCACGGCCATGGCCTTTATGGAACTGGAAGTTGTACACTGAACTGCCATGCTCAGTGCTTAATCCAGTTTCCCGGCCATCCGCACCAGCAGGCTGCTGGCTTAGACCTCTGTCTTGGAGGAGGGAGGCAGCCTGTGGGAGCGTGGTGGGGGATGTGATTGCTTGAAATCACAGGGCCAAGAACAAGGTGTGCTGATAGGGGCTCATCACAAAAGATCTGGGACCAGTTGTGGTGTGCTCCAGCGACGGGGGGTGAAGTGTGGAGTGGGGCTGGGGGAAAGGCAAGGCATATGTCATGTAGGATAATGCCATCCATGACATGTTGAAGTCTATGTTGAATGTGCCAAGGAAAAGAGTTTAGGAAGGCAGACTCTTGCCTGGGGAGGAGGAGGAGAGGGAGGAGGATGGGACTCTCCCTTTCACATCCATAATTAAACATTTTACCCAAACTATGTATTAAGAATTAAAAAGCAAAAAAAAAAAAAAACAACAACACACACACACAAAAACCCCAACCCACTAATGAAATATTAGTATCTAAAAAAAAAAGACTCCAAGTTCTTGGAGCCCCACTGCTCCTCTGGGGTATCTGGGGGACAGGGGCTTCAGAAGGAATGAGGTCCCTGGATCCCATTGGTGGGGCTGGGGGGAGGGGACTGCTTACCCGCTGCCCCGTGACTCCATCAGTGCCTGGGTGGCCGGGCTCCCCCTGTGGAGACACATAGCTGCAGCCGGGTATGTATGGCTGAAGCCAAAAGTTCCCCCGCCCTCTCCAGTGCCCTCTTCCCCAAAGAGCACAGGGCCGAATGGATGTGAGTGGCATCTCCCAAATCGAGGGAGGAACTGTGGGACCTTCTTCTGACCCCTTGTTGTGTAGACAAGATGGGCCACTGAGGCCCAGGGGCCCAAGGCTACATGGTGGCCTTGTCACTACTTGAGACCACCTGCCACCTGACTCCACGCCAGCCTTTGATTGCCAGGGCCCAGACCCTTGGGCCAGGGACCTTCTGGACTCCCAGCTTAAAAGGGTAGATTGGAGGTGAAACCAGTCCCCGCTAGGATGGGCCTTCAGGAACCAGAGCAGCTCACATGATGTCACCTTGGGCCCCAGGGCTCTGTCTGTGCCATTCTCTACCCACGGCCCCTTTGCTCCCTGACTGGCCCTGCAATAGAGGTGTCTGCTGTGGAGCTTCCAGGCTCTGCGGGCTTCCAGAGGAGGTCCTGAGAACCTGCCTGAGCCCCCTGGGGTGAGGGGTGGTGAGTTCAGCACAGCCCCAGGACTCAGGCCCCATTCTGGTTGGTCTTAATCCATGGTTGGAGAAGCTCAGGGACTCAGTCAGGTTAGAGGAAGCCTGGCAGGATTTGGTTGTTGTCTTAAGGGGATAGGGACCAGGAACACAGCCAGTTCCTGGCTTGGGAGAAGGGCAGAGTGGGGCCACCTGAGATGGGAGCCAGAGGACTTGAGGGTGTAAGGGGAGCCAAATGGCCTGGGTGATTTGCCAGGCCTGTTGGTGAGTGGGACCTTGGCCTTCCTGCTGGCCTCCCTCGGGCCTGCCCTGGTAATCAGTCCACATGCCTGTGATGTAAAAGGGTTGGGTAGGCGCTTCACCAGGCAGGTGGGAACTGGGGAGATGGGAGGCAGGGGGACCACTGGAGGAGGGATGTGTACCTACCTTGGGCCCTGGGGGTCCAGAGAGCCCTGGTTGGCCTGGTATCCCGTCATCCCCCTGAAGAAAGGACAGTGGAGGCTGCAGCCTTCAGACTTGGACACATTGGCTGGGTCCTCTGGCAGTCAGCTGGCCATCCCCTCTCTGTACTTCCTAGCACACCAGTCCACTCCTGATAGCAGCACTGATCACACTGGGTCAGGGCAGTGCTCCCTCCCCTCCTTGTCTCTCTAGGGCAGGGGTGGGGTAAGACCCACTTCCGTCCCCTGTCCCCACTAGCCCAGAACACAGCTCAGTAGGTGTGTGCAAAAGGAATGGATTGGCTGAAGGAGAGGTAATTCATTCCCTCTGTGAACAAACGTCTCTGAGCATCCTCTGCAGGCTAGGCAGACAAGATCCCTGCTCAGTGGGTCAGAGGAGACCAAGGGCCAGGAAATATCCAGATAAATTCACAGTCTCATGCTGGGTAGTGGATATACTCGGAAGAGAATATAAAGGAATGGTGGGATAGAGAGGGACTCAGGGAGAGTGTGGGCTTCAGTAGGTGGCTGGGGATGGCCCTTCGGAGGAGGGCACAGCTTTGCTGAGACCAGTATGAGGAGGGAGGAGGCCTGGCCATGGGAAATAATGGGGGAAGATCAATCTGGGTCAGTGGTTCCCAAACTGGAGGGCACGTTAGCACCACTAGGGGTTGCTTGAACAGAGTATGCCCACCTCTATTGTCTCTGACTCAGTGCTTTGGGCTCCAAACACGTGGTTCTAATGAGACCCAATGATGCTGATAATACTGCTGGTCCAGGGATCACACTTTGAGAACCAATTTGACGTGGGAACAAATGATCTGCCTGAGTAATTCTGTGTTTGATGTATTTCTCTAAGAATGAGTGAATGAATGAATGTGATCCTAGCTTCTGAGACAGGTAAGAGCAGCCACCCACAGCGAGGACTTGGGTTTGGTCCCGCTGTGCCCAGCCCCCTGCTTTTATCTCCAGCCACCTCCCATATCCCTGCCAAGAAGGCCCTCCACAGCCACCCCCATCTTCTTCCCAGAAACACTGGGTTTACCCTGGTCAGAGCCACCTGGACACCAGCTTCCTCCTCCTCTGGTAGAAGTGGCTCTGATGACCTCCACCCAGCATAGCCCATAGACCCTGAGCTCCTCAGAGAGATTCGCATGGGTGATGGGGCTGATAGTCCTGGACTTCAGTCTGACCCTGGCCTGGTCCTTCCCAAGCTGAGTGATCCTGGGCAAGTCACTGCTCATGGGGGCTATAATGCCCCCAGTCTCAGACGGAAGTTGTGAGATTAGAGGGAATGCATTGGAGGCCCTCAGCTCCCAGAAGATGCTCACTAAAGATAGCTCCTTCCCCCACTTTCTCTTCTGCCCAGTCCAGGGGCCCTGGCTCCTTCAGGGAGGACCATAGCCTGCCTTCCACCCTGGCAGGTGCTGCTTAAGGAAGGAAGAAAAGAGAGCTGACAAGCTAATGGGTATTATTATTCAATCCTCACAGCCTGCTGTGAAGGTAAGGCAGGAGAAGTCTATCATGACCTCATTTGACAGAGGAGTAAACTGAGGCCCAGAGAGGAGATGAAGTCACTTGTTTAAGGTTGTAGAACTTGGTCTTCTAACCCTGCTGCTTTGGCTTCAGTGGGGGAGGAGGAGGAGAAAGGGGTGGGGTGAAGGAGCCCTCTATGTCCAGGCCTGAGACAGGAGTGAGAGGCACTCACCTTGGGCCCTGGGGGTCCGCTTGGGCCCTGGAACAAGAGAAGAAGGGGTGTAAGACATCATCCCAGAGGCTGCACCTGGGCTGTCTTCCTTAACATCCTTGTTTTATAAAGGGTGACATCAAGTCCCAGAGGGTGGCAGGGCTGTCTCTGGAACCCAGCTGAGTCACCTGTTCGTATCTTGGACAGAAATCTGCATTAGATCCCCAGCCGTGATGAGTGGACTGCAGGCTCTCTCCCAGGGGTGTGGGGTTGTGAGAATTTTGCTGGGGTAGGGTCTTGGCCCATTTGCCCCCAGTGGTGGTGGGGGCAAGAGCCCAGGTATGCACACTGGGCTGCACTCCCAGTCCCGCTGTGGGTGTGCAGGGGAGAGGAGCTTCCAGGACTTGAACCACGGTCCTGCCTGCCCAGGCCTCTGAAATGCCCTGGATACTGACCGTTGCACCATCTTGTCCAGCTTCTCCTTTGGGACCCTGAGGAGGCATAAGAGAAGAGCACTGAGGCGGGGTGGGGTGGAGGTGTCACAGTTGCCTGAGCCTGTATCTCCTGCCAGACCCTGGGCTGGGGTGCATGTACATCCTCTCATGCAAGTACATTTTTGTCCTCACCAAATCTCTGAAAAGTGGGTGTCACTGTCCTCACTTCACAGATGAGAAAGCTGAGGCTCAGGGAGTTATGTGCTCAGCACGACAGGGAATCGGTGAGCCAGTTGAGCAGTTGCCCTGATAGGGGACCCTGGAGGCAGTCTAGGGTGCGTGCCAGCTCTGCACTGGAGGAAGCACGGTCCAACCTGAGCCCCTGGGGGAGGAAAGGGAGCGGTGCAATGAGGTCTGACCCCCGGTGTTTGGGTTAGGACTAAGGGGGCACAACTGTGGCTTCATACTAGGGAGGAAGAGAGAGAGAGATGGCGAGAAAAGAGACAGAGAGAGGGAGAAGAGGTTGGTAGAGAGCTGCAGAAACAGGGTCTCGGGGTCAGGACTGGGACTGAGATTATAACCAAGGTCAGAATCTATGTGTGGTTAGAGAGTGGGGTTAAGAGTTGGGTCAGAGTCTGTAGGTGTGAGTTGGGGTTTGGATAACAGTCTGAACTAGGGGTGTGGATCTGGATTTGGAAATGAGTTTGGGGTCAGATCTAGGTTTGATTCCTGGGTCAGGAAGATCTCCTGGAGAAGGAAATGGCAACCCACTCCAGTATTCTTGGCTGAGAAATCCCATGGACAGAGGAGCCTGGTGGGCTACAGTCCATGGGGTCAGAGAGAATCTGACATGACTGAGAGACTAGCACTTTCTCTTTCACTTGGGATAAAGGCCTATGTTGGGGTCAAGGACCTGGTTTGTGTTAGATTAAGGTGTGATTAGAATAGGAGTCTGGGTTGGGGCTGGGGATAGGATAGGGTGGGGGTTGGTTCTGGGATTAGGGTTGGGAGGTTTGGTAACCACGTCCTGCATGGTCCAGCTCCATGCTCTCTCTTACCACTGGGCCTGGTGCTCCCCTGGGGCCATCTTTCCCAGTGTCGCCAGGAGGGCCCCGGGCCCCAGGAGGTCCTGGGGGCCCAGGAGGCCCAGCAGCTCCATCTTGCCCTGGATCTCCCTGAAAGAGATGGGGCCCAGCATGACTCCGAGGGTGGGTGGAGGGAGTTCTGGGCTCCAGAGAGAGAGAGAGAGAGAGGCCTCTTCAGAGAGGCGGCCAGATGTCTTCGCCTTCCCAGCATGCGGCCGGCTCGGAGGAAAGGGGCTTGTTATTCGGCCTCTTGCTACTTCTTGGTATACAAAGGGACAGGACAAGTCCCTTGGTATATAAAGGGACATGACCTACACCTCTGCATGAGAGGCCAATAGGATCTCACACCCTCCCCTGTATGCATCATTGTTCCATCTCAGTGCCTGAAGCCCAGCTACGGAGTTTAGGTGAGAGATGAGGCATATTAAGTGTGGGACAAAGCACACGTGCCCAAACAGCCCCCTTCCTTTTAGAAGGGAGGGGACTGTTTGCCTCCTGAAAGACCTTTCTGGTCACTCAGCTCCGGCTTTATTAAGTGCTAGAGGCACACTCTCGGGCATTGGTCCCAGAGAAACACTGAAAATATTGAAAATTAAAAACATGTCCACACAAAAACCCATACGTGAACATTCACAGCAGCTTTATTCACAATAGCTCCTCATGAGGAACAATCCAGATGTCCTTCAATGGTGAATGGCTAACCAACCGGGATGCGTCCATATCTCGGAACACCGCTCAGCAATGAATAAAAAGAAACAGAACACTGACTCACGCAACAGCCTGGATTCGTCTCAAGAGATTTATGCAGAGCGAAAAAAGCCATTCTCAAAAGACGGCTACTAGATGGCTGAGCTACACGAGATTCTTGGAATGCAAATTTGCGGAGATGGAGCACTGATCAGCGGTTGCCAGGGGTTAGGGATGGGGGCTGGAAAGGAGATAACTACAGTTATAGATGGGGAGCAGGAGGGCTTTTTGTGTGGTGGTTGCACAAATCTCTAGTGATAAGACTGCATGGAAATACACAGATGCACAAATAAGTAAAAGGGTGAAACTGGAATAAGGTTGGTGCATTACATCAATGTCAGTTTCCTGGTTGTAGTTGTACTATAGCGATGTAAGATGCCACCATTGAGGGAAACTGGATGATGGGTACATGAGGTATTATTTATTACAACTGCATGTGAATCTATAATTATCTTAAAAAAGCCAAAAAGCAGCAAAGGGCCACACCGTCTCTCTCTTGCAGCGCCCAGTCTCTGACTCTTGGCTGTGTTAGTAACGGGTTAGACCTCAGGCAGCCAGAGCCCTCACCTTGTGGCATGTCCCCTCAAGGGGGAGAGACTGCAGACCCCTGGCACTTCCTGCTACTCTCGGGGGACCTGCCCAGTCCTGGCTTAGGGCACAGTCATGGGGCATCCCTGGCTCACAGTGCCAGCAACTCCCAACCCACCTGTTGCCAAGAAAGGAAGAAGGCTTTTTAGACTGGGCCCCTGCTGCATGCCCAGTCCTGAGGGGGTGAGGTTGTCTCACCTGACCCTGTGACCTCCTGGCCAGGGCACTGCTACTTTTTAACAGATGAAGAAGCCAGGGGTTAGAGAGTGTGACAACTTGCCCAGGGTCACAGAGTAAGGAAAGGCAGGATATCTTCTGGCTAATGAGGCAAGAGTCTCCTTTAGACCGTTTTTTTTTCATCTGTGGACCCCACGCTATGAGAAAACTTGCCTCTCTAGACTATGGCACATACAACATAGCTCACTTGTCTTTCCAGTTAAAACAGTAACTGAAGTTCTCAATGTCCACCACTCAGATCTTCTGACCAGTCTGACTTAGCCAGGGTCCTGACCAAGAGAACATTCTGAACTCCAGCCAAAAGACAATGGCTCAGAGTGGCTGTGGTGGTGGGTGATTCCTGTCTCATTTTACTCTGTGTTAGGAATCAGCTGCTAAACAATTCAAAGGCTCAGGGTGGGAACCACTGATATGGGCTCTCCTTATCAAGGCAGAAAATGAATGTTGACACTCGTACATGTTCAAGAGGGTGGTTAACTTCTGAGTTACTTGGAATGAGGCTGGACACCTTTCTCCCCACAGGATCGGATGGCTGAGGTCTCCCCTAGGAACGCAGGATGAGTTGAGGGGAGCGTGCACAACAGTAGCCCAGACTCGGCCAGTCTACCTTGAGGATGCGGCGACTGTACACGTGATGGTCTCTACTTATAAAGTCCGGATTGAGCCTCGGGAAAACCATCTAGTCAGCAAATAGGTGTTTGATGAGAAAGGCAGGAGGGTGATTTGGAAACCACCAGGTTATTTCTGGAGGCAAAACCACTTAACCCAGCCTGGAGAGAGGAAGGGCATTGGAAGTTATGGACCACAGTGAGAGGATAACAGGGAGATGCCAGGGGTCTCCAGATGGAGGAAACAGGGTCCAAGTGTCAGACATTTTTTATCTTTCTCTTAGCGTCAGGAGGAATTCTTTTCCTTCTCTACACAAATTTAAAAAGAGGTTTCTCTTAAAATTTTGTGTTGCCATGATGATACTTGGCTCCACCTGAACTTAACTTTTCTCAAACCTTGAGCTAACCAAGGTGTTTTTCTTATGGAAACGTTTGTCTTCAGCTATGTTAATGAACTATGTATTTACCCTAGACTCTTGTAGCTCAGTCGGTAAAGAATTTGCCTGCAATGCAGGAGACATGGGTTCGATCCCTGGGTTGGGAAGATCCCCTGGAGAAGGAAATGACAACCCACTCCAGTATCCTTGCCTGGAAAATCTCATGGACAGAGGAGCCTGGTGGATTGCAGCCCATGGGGTCTCAAGAGTCGGGCACGACTGAGCGACTAACACACACACACTGTCTTTCTTCAGGTCGGTTCTGCTTAAGACTCAGAACCAATCAGGGCTCAGCAAGCCTGTATGTTTTACTCATACACTGTTCTTCTAATCTGTGTTAATGAAACCATATATTTACTTGGAAACCTGCCTTTCTTCCAGATTCATGTCAATCGTTTTATGGTCTGGGATGACTCACCTGGTGCCAATGTTATCTCAAAATGTATGTTGTGGGTGAGGGGCCTGATGCCACTCTGAGTTTTGAGACATCTCCTTTCTCTAATCAACAGCTCACTGATAGGTATATAACATACTACTAAAGGATAGCAGGGGGCACTCTTTCTGTCCTCTTCTGATGTCTATGTCAGAAGCTTTCTCTGTCACTTTATAGTTTAATAAAACTTTATTATGCAAAAGCTCTGAGCCATCAAGCCTTGTCACTGGCCCCCAGTTGAATTCTTCTCCTCCAGAGGCCAAGAATCCCTGTGACTTTCATAGTTCATCAACAACCTTTAAGAGTCTCCAAAGAGGGCTGCTATGCTTGATCCCATCCCTTGGGTTCTTCTGCAAAGGGACCTCACCCTCCCTAAGAGCTGGAGTCCATTTCTTCACCCTCTTGACTTGGGTGGGTCCTGTGACTTCTGTGACCAATAGAATGCTGTGGACATGGCACTGTGTCCCTTCTGGAGGTGGCTCTTAACTGGCTTCCTGCCTCTTGGAATGCTACTCTTGGGACGGCCCTTCTCCCACCAGGCTGGGAGAGGCCTGAGCCACACAGAGATCCATGAGCAGGCAGCTCCAGCTGAGCTGCCCACCAATAGCCACACGAATTGCCAAGACGTGCTTTGTGGAGCCCACCCAGCAGGAGTCCTCAATCTGCTTCAGACTCTGTTGAGGAGACCCCTGGTTTGGCAGGAGGCACTGCTGGGTTCCCGGGCCCAGGGGGCATGGAGGGCTAGAGGAGACTCTGTTCCCACTCAGCTGGGTACCCACTTTCCTGATTGCCATGAACCTTCATTTCAGAGGCTTGGGATATAGGATGCCAGCCCCATTCACACTTGGAGAAACTGAGTCTCAGAGGAGGAGATGATTCACTCCATGTCGCTCGGCTGGTAAGTGGCAGAATTGAACCCTGGGCTCAGGGCATCTGCCTCCAACCACAGCCTTCCCTTTTCCTGGGTGCCAGCTGCTCTCAGGAAGATCAGTCTCTAGTCTGGGCCCGGTGCCAGTCCCACTTTCTGCCTATCTGTGGTGATAAGGGTGACCAGGATGTCTGCTTGTCTGTGCTGAGAATGGAAGCTTTGGCCAAGTCAAGGTGCTTGGAGCTTCTACCCGACGGCTGCTTAAGTAAAAACAGGCAGCAAGATAGACCACAGGTGGGGAGGGGGCTGTCACTCACTTCTTTCTGTGATAAGCATAGGGACCCAGAAGAAATACTTATTATGATATAAAACAAAGCATGTAGGGTCGGGGGAGGGTCTTGCTCGGTTCTTACCTGGGGGCCAAAGTCTCCTGGGGCACCCTAGGAACAAAAACAGGATGACCTATCACCACCACTTCTATTACTTCTTCACATGTGTAGAGCATTCGCCTGTGCCCAGTGCTTCATACACACGGTCTCACTCCAATCCTAGCAAAAATAACCTACAGACTCCACCTTATCTCCATTTCCGATGAGGAAACTGAGCCCCAGAGAGGCTAAGTAACTTGCCCAAGGTCACACAGCTAGCAGATCCAGGGCTTGGAGTGAGGCGGTCTGCTATCTATTGCCAGCCTCCAGACACAGCGGAGTAGAACCTTCGAACTTCCGAATAATGATGGATGATAACTGATTCATTGCTTGAAGTCACCAAGCTTTGGAGCAGTGTGCTATGTAGCAGTAGATGCTAAGACAACAATTTTCTCTGGTTTCAAGAGAGAGGTCTCCCTGCCTTCATCATTTCTACAACTCAGTGGCATTAGCCAGAGCTGGCATGAAGGCAACTACTCCACTGCCAACTGGTGCTCATTCTTTGTTCATCTACAAAGAACACTTAGTCCATTACCTTGCGCAGTCTTCCCTGTGAGAAGCTGGTTTTAATTTACAGATGGAGTAATTGAGGCCCACAGAGCTGGGCAACTTGCCAAAGATGACACAGTTGCAGTGGAGCTGGAATGCACATCTGAGGCTCCAAACACCAGATCCTGTGCCTTGCTCAGCCCTGATGGTGGACGGGAACCCTGGCTATACTGACCTACAAGGGGCACGTGCCAATGGGGGTTGTGGGTGGCGCAGAACAGCCTGGCCCTGTCCTGCTTAAGAAGTGTCTGTTGGTTCTATCACACCCAGGGCTGTTCTGGCCCCTGACTCCACTGTGGGACACACAGGTCTCCCCTCTCTCCTGCTCCCCTCCAAGGCACCTGGAGTCCCAGCCCTCCAGGAGTCAGACTGTGACATTTAGTGCCCAAATGCCAGGGAAGTCCTTCTCACAAAGGGCTACAAATATCCTGGGGCTAGCTCTCTACCATTTGTTTTCCTGGGAGGTGTTCTCTCCACAAAGAATGCCATCAACAGTGTCAATTCCCCAGGCTTTTCTGGTACCTTCCTCTTTTCAGGATTGATAATTTTGGAAACCTGTCATTTTGGATAGACAATGCTTTGAGATTTGTTACACTCTGGTGCCAGAAGAATTCAGATTCAACCCTCCAGGTACTTTAACTTGTCACATGTAAGCCTCATAACCATTTTAGGAGGTAGGCACCACTAACCCCACTTCACAGATGAAGAAACTGAGGCTCCAGGAGAGGATGTGACTTGCCCAAGGTCATATCCTGGGACTGGGGTTTGAAGGCAGGTTTCTGGCCTCCTTTTTCAGCCTGCCATATCCGGACAGCCTCCAGCATCACTTACCTTTTCCCCTTTGGGGCCTGGAAGTCCCTGGAGAAAGAAGATAGAGAAAGAACATGAGTGAGTGAAGAGGACTAGGCTGACCCCCTTCTGGTTTCCCTGAGGTTCTGAGGGCAGAAAGGCCTGTGAGGCTGAGCAGAGCTGTGGGTGGCTGAGTGAAAAGACATGTGAGCCTATCAGCCTTTAGCTGTTTGTGCTGGCCCCAAGGGAGCTCTGCATCTCAGTCCTCACCATGAGGAAGACAGGGCACTGGGGCAGTCACTGGCATCCTCTCTGAACAGGGGGCAAGTGTGCTAGTCACTCCCCTAGAGAACAGAGCTCTCCCCGCTCAGCCCTCTCTGTGCCCAGACACCAGTGAGGAGTCTCTGACTCCTGGGCCTGGGGGTGTGAGACGGTGGAGGTGGCTCCTGGCAGGCCACAGTGGCTGCCATCATCCTCTGGCTGCAGGGCAGTGTGTCTCTTTCCGTCTTGCCAAGTTATTAACACCAGGACTTCTAGGGAAGCGGGTCAGGTCACACACAAGGCACTGACTGTGGGGCTCAGAGACCCTGGGGTGGGCGCTAGGCTGTGGTGGGGCGAGTTTGGTGTTCACACTCTTGGTCAGGGGCCTCGATCCTCGATCACTCCATCCCAAATCGTGTTCTCTTCAGCTAGTACTGGATTCGCTCATTCACTCTTTGAACAACTCATCCGTCTAGGTACTGGGTTCTTTCCTCCCATCCTTTAATAATGTACGCAGCATCAGTCAGCTCTCCAATCATTTGTTAATCCATTCATTTTTCACTCAATTGTCTGCCCAACCATCATGCATTTATACATCCACAAACTGATCTACTCTTGCTTGCATCCAACTGTCTGTACAGTGTTTGATTCATTACCTCACTTGACTGTCCTTCCATCTACCCACTCATCCATCCACTCATCCGTCCATCTGTCCATCAATCTAACTATCCATCTGTCCTTCCTTTCATATCCAATTATTAATTTAAGTATGCCATCTGTGTGCATCTTAATTTATTCTGCTAAGGACGCCCATGGACCACCTCTGATCCAGGTGTTGAAAACTCTTGAGCGTGGTGTCCACCATCCAACTCCTGAGACTGTATAAGGGAATGCTATGTGCTGAGGGCCTGCTGGGAAGGCAGGTGTTTTGAGGGCTGACTGGATACCAGGGACAGTGTTGTTCACAGTTTTTTGCATTCCCAGCATCCCTGTGGGGAGAGTTAATATGACTGTTTGACAAAAAAGAAGGTTCATGGTTGGGAGGTGAAAAGGCCTCCACAAGGGTGCACAGTCAGTAGCGGGTGGGGCTGGATTTGGAGTCAGCTCTGTCAAATAGCTTCTCTCCAAGGTGAGCCACATTCTCAGTGGCTCCTCCCTCTGGAGTCCACGGTCATTCCCAACCCCAGGGGCAGCCCCATCCCAGGACACCTACAACTGCCCTGTTATCACTTACAGGCTTTCCATCCAGACCCAGTGGCCCCTGGAAAACGAGAAAGAGAGACAGAGAGAGCACAGAGGTTATATCTCTTCTGTGTTTTCTGACCCAGAGGCCCTGAGTGACAAGAGGCCAGAGCCTGCCCTGAGTTCATGGTCATGGGCACATTTCACATGAACTCAGGCTGGGGCACCCCTGTGTTTTTTGTTGCCCAGAATCCCCTCCTTCACAAACAGAGCCCATTTCTCCTTCAAAGCCACCTGCCTCCATCACCTCACAGGATTTGGACATGTGACCACATTCCTTCCGCCAGGCTGAGTGGTTCAGGAATGAGCGTCATGCCCGGGGCTCTGAATGGTGGAGCTTTAGCTTTGTGGTGTCTGCGGATGGCCAGTGGCCACTGCACAGAAGCCTCCACTATCTCCCCTTCACCTGTCTACACACCTGACAAAACCTTGCTGAGCTCCACCTCCTTGTGGGGGGAATAGAGGAATCCAATGGGGGTGCCATGGACTGGGTCTGCCTGGCCTTGACCAACCCTTGCCCACTGGGTCTAGCTGTAAACAGTCAGTTTTCCTGGCTGGGTCTCCAGACTGCCCTGGTAGACAGTCATCCACCAGTTTCCCAGATGCCGTGACAATGGCTACCGCTTGGTGCCCTTGCTCAAGTCCCTCACTCCAGGAAGGAAACCACGGCAGTTCTTAAAACTGGTCCCCTAAGTGCTTCCGGCCACTCGCTTTACATTCAAGTCAAGGGTCTGGATGTTAGGGCAATGGCCTGGGGGCAGCTGGGATCCCAGGAGAAGGGGGAATGGGATCATTTCAAGGGCTCAGGCCCTGGGGTCTCCTGGTGAGGTGCAATTTCATTCCCCGCCATCTGCAGCTCAGCAGGAGCTGCACAAGCTGGCCTGTCTTCTTGGGCCAGCTCCTGGCCATCTTGACCTGGATACGTATGAAAGGGCTCTTCTCTTCAGCAGTCCACTAAGAGTGGGCCTTGCCCTCATCTACCCAGCATGGGCTCCGGCCCTGATAAGGCCATGTCCCTCTGGGCATCTCTACCTGAGACCCTTCATCCTGGCCTGGCCTTCCCAGCTGCCATAACACAGAGGGCCCAGTCCCATCCTGGGTCTCTTCTGGGGCTATTGGTGGCCTCCATACTCTGCCTGAATCGTAACAGAAGCCCTGTGTAAGGCAGGTGTTATCATTCCCATCTTACAGAGGAGGAAGCTGAGGCCCAGTGAGGGGAAGGCATTGCCCCAGGCCAGGCAGCCAGAAGAATTCGGGCCTGGAGCCCAGATGGCAGGGACTTGAATTCTCTGTGGACACAGAAGCCTATACTACACTCAAGCCCTGGCAGTGGTCTCACCTGGCCTCTGGCCCTCTCTCTCCCTCTTGTCTGCCCTGTATTCCTCTGTTCAAACTTTCCTTGCTCTATCCCATTGCCCACTGGATCCTGCCTGTCCCTGGATGCCCAGTCACCTTGTCCAGAGTGGCTGCCACTGCAGACTCTGTGCCCGGGCCCTGAGTGTGTCTGTCCGTCCTGCCAACCTGAGCCCAAACATAGTGCACGCTTTGCCCCTCTTTATGCTGCACGGTTTAAAAAGTCATAATGCAGATGGAAATTAAAAAGAGACGAAGATGCAGCTTAGAACTAAGTAACATTCTTTCCTTTTCAAGAAATAAGAAGGCGAGGATGCAGAGAAAAAGGAAGCCCTGGGTGTTACTGCTGGGAGTAAATTGCGCAGCCACTAGGGGAAAACAGTACGGAGGTTTCTCAAATAATAAAAACAAAACCACCTTACGATCTGGCAATTCCATGTCAGGGTATTTATCAAAAAAAAAACAACACAAAAACATGAAAACAATAATTCAAAAGATACCTGCACCTCCATTGCAGCATTTTCCACAATAATGAACAGAGAAACAACCTACGTGTCCACTGATGGATGAATTGATAAGGAAGATGTGGTACACACACACACACACACACACAGAAATACTATTCAACCATAAAAGAGAATGAGAGGAGCTTGCCTTTTCAACAACACGGCTGGACTGTGAAGTGCATTATGCTGAGTGAAAAAGTCAGGCAGAAAAAGACAAATACCATATGATCTCATTTATGAGTGAGTGAGTGAGTGGAAGTCACTCAGTTGTGTCTGACTCTTTGTGAACCCAAGGACTATAGTCGATGGAATTCTCTAGGCCATAATGAAGAAGGAAACAGAACAGGCTCCATCTGGAAAGCAGGACTCCATCTTGGGCCAGACTGTGGACTTTGGGCTATATGCCCAGCATCTATGGAAACAACATACCGACTGGAAAACCAGGCCCTCTGGATGGAAGAGCCCCAGGGCTCGTACCTAGACTCTCTGTTGCCTAAAAGAATACCCTAATTATCTGTGTAACCGAATAGAATCATGCATTCTATTATGCTTATTGGGGTATGACCACAGGCCTATTGATAATTGTCTGCTGTTAACTACCTAGGCTTAAGGCATATGTATTACGGGTTAACTTTGATTGTATCTTTCTTTTCCTTTGTTCAGACTAGTTTCAGGGAATTTGGGGAGGTGGGTTTGGGTGCGTCTACACTTAGGGTATATGAGGTTTTCAGAAAGACTGGTCAGGGTCCTTGGCTAAGAGAAGACTCTGCCTTGGGCCCGCTGGTATAACAAACTACACCCTACTATCTGCATTGTCCTTCTGAGTGAGTTTGTTTCCCCAGAACACGTGGCTACAACATTTGGTGCGTGGGCCGGGAAACTTCTCACTTTGAGGAGACAGGTCCCATTTGGGACTACTCCGAGGCCTTGCGACTTGAATCTTCTAGAGAGGGGAAGGCGCCTCGCCCTTCTGGAAGGATTCTGCTTCTCAATGCCCAGACCTTTCCTGTTAGCAGGTGGTGGATGGCAGCAGGGGAACTGAGCGCTCAGGTGAGGAGGAACCCACCCAGCAGGGTGGAAGAGGGGGCCTGATCACCCCCTGGGGGATTAGAAGGGGCACAGACCCACAGGAGCCTGGAATAGGCAGGTGGAAGCGATTTCTTGGTACACAGGTTGATGAGCGTGTTAGGGCTTAGGAAGGAAATTTGTGAAGGTTATTTAGGAGGTGGTGTGCACGCTGTCTTGGGGAAAATTATTACCAAGCAACTGCCAGGGGATTTTTAGGAGAAGAAACTTGGTTTTTGTATGCTCGTATTCTGCCCTCCTCAAGGAGGTGTCCTATCTGCTGTGACATTCTTGACCCCTTAGGAATTGGCAGGCTAGAAGGAGGGGGATACATAAGTGAGTACGAATTGGCTTTTCTGGAGACAGCCTGGGATGTGGGATATTTAACCCATCTGTGTTTTCATCTGCACCTGATCAAGCCCACCAAGGCAGAATGGACTTTAAAAGTTAAGGGAGAAATAGTCTTGGACCACGTGGTGTTCTGGTTTGGGTGTGCTGACTGGCAGGTGAAGACATGCTGATTCCCCTTCTCCCTCTGGGATCTGACAGGTAGGGCTCTTCTCACCCCAATTAGGAAGGAGGCAGAATGGCGATTTAAGTGTCATTGAGCGGAAATAGCAGAAGTACACAAGGTACTGAGAACTTCGTTCAGTTCAGTTCAGTTCAGCTGCTCAGTTGTGTCTGACTCTGCGACCCCATGAATCACAGCACACCAGGCCTCCCTGTCCATCACCAGCTCCCAGACTTCGTAGACAGAATAAAAAGGAAAAGAAGAAGAAGAAGGTCCGAGAAGGTAAGCAAGATGAGGGGAAGTGAATCTAAGGCAACTGTTCTGGAGTGCATGGTTAGAAATTTAAACAAGGGATGGAGGAGACTATGGGGTGAAGATGGAAGCCTAGCCGCCTCCACAGACTCTGTGAGGTCGAAAGGCCCCCTGGGGGAGTAGGATGGCCACCAGAGAACACCATGAGCTTAAAAACAGTGGCAGCAGCCTATACAGCAGTCACAGGAGAGCCGGGACACCCGGATCAGTATCCATACACTGACTCACGGCTAGGGTTAGCTCAAGGCCCTCCTAGTTGGACAAGGTTCTATAACCAGAAGGGAAAGGGAAAAATATTAATAGCACAAAGATTGACTGATGATAGAAAAGGAAATTCCGCAGGATTTGGATGGGGATGACCTGACCCCTCCCCCATACTGGATGATGACGCGCCCGCTGCCCAGGGCTCCACCAGGAGCGGAGGCCGCCTTAATGTCTGATCCAGGGCCAGGTGAAGCTCCTGAGCAGCCACTGCTCTTCCACCAGCTCTCCCGGAGTTTGTAGAGCCGCCGTTTTGGCAGGCTCCAATGCCGGCAATGGAGACCTCTGGTCAATGCCCCCAGAATTCCACCTCAGCTGGACCTCCTAAATTGAATCCACCTCTCCCGTTAACCCCTCAAGATGAATGGAAGTTGCACAATCTCAGAAAGGCTCAACAATTCTCTGAGGTCTGGGCGGAAGACAACCCCCCTCAGGCTTGCAAAACAAGTCCCACTGGTAATAGAACTCAAACCCAGTACAGTTACGCCAGCACCCGCCTTGGGCCTGCCAGACCTTGTTAAGCCGTTTACTCTTTACGTGACTGAAAAGGACAAGGTGGCTATGGGAGTGTTGTCCCAGACTATGGGGACATGGGACAGACCAGTGACTTATCTCTAGCCAGCTGGGCATTGTTGCCACTGGGTGGCTGGGAAGCTTACGGGCAGTTGCTACACTTGCCTTACTGGTTCGGGAGGCAGCCAAGCTGACTTTGGGCCAAGATTTGCTTGTAAAAGTCCTGCATGAGGTCAACACTCTCCTGCGAGGGACCCCCATAAATGGCTGTCAGCATCCCGGATTACTCAGTACCAGGGACTGTTATGTAAGAACCCCCATGTTACTACTGAGCTTTGTCAGGCCCTGAATCTGGCCACTGTCTTTCTTGTGGGAGAAGGTGGGCCCTCAGATGATTGCAAGGAAATATGCCAGCAGACCTGACTTGAGAGACCAGCCAACCCCGGACCCAGATTTGGCCCTGTACACCGATGGCACCAGCCTGGTGAAACAAGGACAACGACTGTCGGGATACGCAGTCATCATGGAAGAGTCCATTGTTGAGGCTAGCTCTCTGCCATCACAGTGGTCCGCTCAACAGGCCGAACTATATGCTCTAATCCAGGCCCTCCAGCTGTCCAAAGGAGAGAATCTCAGAACTGCACCGCCTGCTCACAGGTCCCATGCTGCCTCTCAGCACAGACAGAAACCTCCAGGGATTCAGGTAAAGGCACGCTGCCCTTTGGACACCTGGAAGTGGACTTCACTGAAATGAAACCTCACCGACACTATCATTACCTGCTAGTCATGGTATATACATTCTCGGGATGGGTAGAAGCTTTTCCTACCTGGAATGAAAGAGCATCAAAAGTAGCCTCGTGCCTGCTTAGGGAGATAGTTCCCAGATTTGGATTTCCTACCAGTATTGGTCTGGACAATGGCCTGGCTTTTGTACCTGACTTAGTATAACAAGTAAGCAAAACTTTAAACATCAAGTGGAAATTACATACAGCATATAGGCCCCAGAGTTCTGGGACACTGGAAGGAATCAGCTGGACACTTAAAGAGACACTCTCAAGTGGATCTTAGAGACTGACTGTTCCTGGGTGGACTTGTTTCCAAAGGCTCTTCTCAGACTCAGGATGACCCCACAATCCCATGGCTCTTCTCTGTACAAAATTGTGTATGGGAGGCCCCCCCATAATAAAACAGGTGTCAACAAATTTGTCTCAGGTAAGGGAGATGAGATTTCACAGCAGATGCAACAACTGGGTAAGATAATAAATCAGGTAACTGGTGGCTCAGACGGTAAAGCGTCTGTCTACAATGCAGGAGACCTGGGTTCGAGCCCTGGGTTGGGAAGATCCCCTGGAGAAGGAAATGGTAATCCACTCCAGTACTAATGCCTGGAGAATCCCAAGGACAGAGGAGCCTGGTGGGCTACAGTCTATGGGGTCGCAAAAGTTGGACACGACTGAGCGACTTCAGTTCAGTTCAGTTCAAGTTTGTACAAGAAAGGGTGCCGTTCCCTCTTGGGGAACAGATTCACGAATTTGTGCCCGGGGATCAGGTGTGGTCAAGACTGGAAACACGACTCCTTGGCCCCACATGGAAGGGTCCAAATATTGTTTTTCTAACAACCCTTGCTGCTACTGCTGCTGCTAAGTCGCTTCAGTCGTGTCCGACTCTGTGTGACCCCATAGACGGCAGCCCACCAGGCTCCCCCATCCCTGGGATTCTCCAGGCAAGAACACTGGAGTGGGTTGTCATTTCCTTCTCCAATGCATGAAAGTGAAAAGTGAAAGTGAAGTCGCTCAGTCGTGTTCGGCTCTTAGTGACCCCATGGACGGCAGCCTTCCAGGCTCCTCCACCCATGGGATTTTCCAGGTAAGAGTACTGGAGTGGGGTGCTATTGCCTTCTCCACCCCCACTGCAGTTAAAGTTGCAGGTGTCACTCCCTGGATCCACCACATGAGGGTGAGGAGAGCATACCACGCAAAGAAGAAAAAAAAGATGAAGCTCTACAATCAATTGCTGCTACAAGGACTTGCTGGTATCATCTTGAGACTAACCATAGTTTCAGTACAAAGAGGGACTTGTGCTATAATTAAAGTTGAATGTTGTGTATATATTCCTGATTTATCTGGCTATATATCAGCCACCCTAGATGACATGAAAGGCCAGGTAAAAGTTATGTCTGATGATAATCTTCCTTTTTGGACTTTGGTCCTATCTTGGGTGAAGAGTGATTGGTAGAAAACTATATTTATCATTGTTACAGTTGCCTTGATAGTTCTGCTTTGTGGACCCTTTATTTTGCAATGTATTATGAACTTTGTAACCCAAAGGTTGATGTTGTTCTCCTAAATTGGAGGTGGGAGAGTCAGGGTGCAATATATCCCTATGAATGATGCTCATACTATGAGTTAAGAGCATCAAGAGGGGGAATGAAGGAGGAAACAGACAGAACAGGCTCCACCTTGAAAGCAGGACTCCATCTTGGGCCAGACTGTGGACTTTGAGCTCTATGCTCAGCATCTATGGAAACGACATAGCAACTGGAAAATCAGGCCCTCTGGATGGAAGAGCCCCAGGGCTTGTACCTAGACTCTCTGTTGCCTAAAAGAATACTCCAATTATCTGTGTAACCGAATAGAATCATACATTCTATTACGCTTATTGGGGAATGACCACAGGCCTACTGACTACCTAGGCTTAGGGCATATGAATCAGGGGTTAACTTGATTGTATCTTTCCTTTCCTTTGTTCAGACTAGTTTCAGGGAATTTGGGGAGGTGGGTTTGGGCACGTACACTTAGGGTATATAAGGTTTTCAGAAAAACTAGTCAGGGTCCTTGGCTAAGAGGATACTCTGCCTTGGACCCGCCGGGGTGTGTGTGGCTACGACAATAACACTGGAATGGGTAGCCTTTCTCTTCTCTGGGGGATCTTCCCAGCCCAGGAATCGAACCAGGGTCTCCTGCATTGCAGGCAGATTCTTTACCAACTGAGCTATGAGGGAAGGCCTTTTTAATATGTGGAAACAAAATAAACGAGCTTATAGATAGAGAGAACACACTGAAGGTTGCCAAAAGCAGGGGAGTGGGTGAAATGGAAGAAAGGGTCAAAAGTACAACCTTCAAGTTACAAGCTAAATAAGCTCTAGGAATGTAATGTACAGCAATGATGACTCCAGTTAACAATACTGTATTGTATACTTGAAAGTTACTAAGAGGGTAGATCTCCGAAGTCTTCATCACAAGAAACAAAAGAAAACAGAGACTAAGGTGTAGCTTAGACCTAAATGAAGCTCTTTTCTTCAAATGCCAGGGGACAGAACACAGCAGACCTCACTGCTAAGTCGCCAGCAGCAGCTGGTGACATGAGCTGGCCTTGGAACTAGATTGCATGATGAGTTCAAGACACTCCTGATAAAGGCCAGGATACAGAGCAGGGCTTGCTTTGGACTTGACTCCCTTTCCTTCACAGGGTCTGCCCTTGCCACAGCTTTGGGAGACTGGTGCCATGTCCCTTCCTACAGATGAAGAAGCTGAGCCAGTGGGATTGTCCAAGGGCTTGAAAGAGGCCCGACTCTCCATGCAATGCTCTCTCTCCAGCAGCCCATGGTAGCAGGAATGACAGATGGCGATCCAGGGAATCTGGGGAGAAGGCTCATAGGCTTTGCCTTCCTTCCAGGATTTCTGGTGCCTCTTACTCCCTGAGTGAGGAGACGCAGGGCTCTCTGGATCCTCTTTCACTTTGACCCTCTGCCAGGCCCAGGTCCATTGGCATGAGGCATGCAGTGCCATGGTGCCCCGCTTTTCTAGAAATGACTGCTACAGAAGGGAGCTTGCAGAGGTTCCCTTGGCTTTGACCCCAGAGGGGAAAACTCAGTGCCACCAACTATCTCTGGGAGCATTCTGAAGGCCAGACCTCAGCAGCCCCCTCCTAAGAGTTACCAGGGGCCTCTTGCCTTCCAGGCAGGATGCTCCCCTTCTGCCACCTCCAAGACTGTCCCAGTGGATCATTGACAGTGCAGCCTTGGTTCCCAGCTTACTAGTTTGTGAGAAGCCCCCTACGTGGCAGAAAACCAAGTTTTCAATCCAGGATCCTGCCTGTATTTGGAGTCACAGGGCCCTTGGCTCCTGGGACTTGATAAAGTTTGTAGTTTCAGAATAATGGTAGAGGGGGCACGAAGAGCAGCAACCTTGGAAATGTCCATGGTGAGGCTGAAGGAAAGTTACGAGTTCCTCAGGGACTGAAAGCTGGAGCTGTATGTGGAGAATCCCATGGACAGAGGAGTCTGGCGGGCTACAGTTCATTGGGTCACAAAGAGTCGGACATGAGTGAAATGACTTAGCGTGCACATGGTTAGATATGATGCCCTGCAGATTCCCTTGGCAAACAGAATGGTGACGTGCAGATATTTAGAGACCAGAGGGTGCTGGCCTGACTTCGGGGATGGAGCTGACCCACAGCTATGGCTTTGGTCTGTGGAGGTGGCTGTGGGCTCATCTCTGATGACATCGAGGCAGGAAGGTTATACCCAGACCCTTGAGTTTTTTGTCTGGGGAAATAGCTGATGTTTGGAGAGGCTGCTCGGTGACCATGGGTCACCGGGAGTCACTGAGGAGGGAACTCACAGAAAGGTGGGATGGAGGAGGAAACAGCTTGGCTTTGGAGTCAGATGGATTTGCCCAGCTTTGGGGCATGATTCTGATGCTTCTTATCTTGGGAGAGGCTGGGGCCTGGGCTGTGACCCTTAGAGGATGGGCCCTGCCCACAGTCACCCTAATACTGCTTTTACCAAACTGGTGTCCAGGGAACACTGGTGTCTTGCAGGGTGTTAACAGGCTTGCCTGGGGTAAGGAATGCTATGGTCAAGTAAGAAGTTGTTGAGTTACCAAGTTGTGTCCAACTCTTTGAGACTCCAGGGACTGCAGCACTCCAGGGTTCCCTGTCCTTCCCTGTCTCTCGGAGTTTGCCTAAGTTCATGTCCATTGAACCGGTGATGCCATCCAACCATCTCATCCTCTGTTGCCCTCTTCTCCTGTCTTCAATCTTTTCCAGCATCAGGGTCTTTCCCATTGAGTCAACTGTTTGCTTCAGGTGGCCAAAGTATTGGAGCTTCACTTTCATCATCAGTCCTTCCAAGGAGTATTCAAAGTTGATTTCTTTTTAAGATTGACTGGTTTGATTTCCTTGCTTTCTAAGGAACTCTTACGAGTCTTCTCCATAGAAGACTTTTTTGAACCATAGTTTGAAAGCATCAGTTCTTCAACGTTCTGCCTTCTTTACTGTCCAAGTCTCACATCCATACACAATTACTGGAAAAACCATAGCTTTGAATATATGGTCCTTTGTTGGCAAAGTGATTTCTTTGTTTTTGAATACACTGTCTAGGTTTGTCATAGCTACCCTGCCAAGAAGCAATCATCTTCTAACTTCATGATTGTAGTCACTATCCGCAGTGAAGTAAGGAGTTATACCCTGTGAAACAGGTTTCTTTCCTGCAAGACTTGCCTGAGCCATCATTCTGCTTGTGGGTCTCCCAGAAGGCAATGTTCCCAGCTTCACTGGATCCCTTGTCTCAGGGCCTGGCTGAATCTTTGCAAAGAAACTGTGATGGCAGGCTGTGTGGATGAACCTGGTGTTTCCATGAGTTGGAGGGAGGTCTAAGCCTGGCTCTGAGTGCTCTATGAGGAAGAGAAACATTCTGGGGAAGGGCAGGTCTAGTAGATGGGCTGGAGCAAGTCCAGGCTGAGTGCCCCAGATGCTGACAAGCTGGTTTTGGGCAGGAGGGGAATGTACTGGGAAGCCAAGCCATCTGAAAGAGCAGCACCCTGGACGGGGTGGTGGCAGGGCCTTGGTGGTAGGGGGTCTTATCCTATCCAGACAGCCCTCCCTTCCCTGACTCTCGGCAGTCCCGGCTGCTTCTCTCCCTGCAGCTCCCACCAGAGGAGAAGAAGGAAGGACACTGAGCAGCCCACAGAGTGAAGGCAGGACTTGGGCCTTTCCTGGGTTCAAATCCCTCTCTGAGCCTCAGCTCCCACTGAACGGTTGATCCTGAGGGTCAGATGCCACAGCACTGTGCCTGGAGGCGCTCGGTCCCTGCTGGCTCCTTCCTCTGCCTGATCAAAGCTGTGGAATTCACCAGAGGTTTTCAACGCTTTCTGCCCTCCACGAAGCTAGACAGCTGTTTACAAGCCTGAGTTATGCTTTAAATCACTCCTCCCTGGTGCAGATCAGCTGAGCTCCAGGGCGATTCTGGTTGTGTAGAAGCAAACAGAACCTTGCTCTGTGCTGAATCTCAGGCCAGGAGGACAGAGCCCCCGTGCTGGCCCATCCCCTTGCCTCGCTCAACAACCTGAGCAGCCTGGAACCTCAGTTTCCTCATCTGTAAAATGGAGGTCATGTCTTTCTCTCAAATGACAAATTCAACATGGGTCCCAAGATAGTCTCCTTGGTCTCCTCTTTCAGATCAACCCAAGTTGTGAGACCTATAGGCAAGCAGGCATGGAGTGGAGTCTGCACTGGCCTGGGGTGGGCAGCGCTGGGGAGGGATCTTTGTGTGGCCTTCCAAGTGGCTGGCAGTGAGATGCCAGGTTGTGCTGACATCTCTTACCTTTGTGGGTGTGCTCCCTCCCTCACCCCTTGGGTATTTCCTAAGCAGGGTTCCATGGAGCCATCTTTCAAAAAAATATTAGCAAGTATGGCAAAAGAGAGGAGGTTTCTTGGTGAAGTAAGTTTGGGCCATGGAGTATGCCAACTCTATCATTGGAACTTCTCAGTGTGACCATTGAACAAAGCCTTGGAGGGACCCCGAGGCAAAGAAGTTGTGCAGACTGTTTGCTCTGTGTGAGGCTGGCTCTGTTCCTCCCTGTTAGCTGTGGCTCAGGCCTCCCAACTGGCAAGAGTATCTGTTGTATGGAACTGATGTCAATATACTGGCCGTGTTTAGACAGAGACAGGAGTAAATGCTCAGACCAGCCGGAGCTGGGTGACTATCTTGCTTTCTGGTTGTAACTAACGCTGACAGCTCTTGTTGGGGGAATGGAGCCCCCACCAAATGCACCAGAACAGGGCCCCTGGATGGGGGGCTTACCAGGATTATCAGTCCAGGGTCTAGTAATTATGGCCCAGATGTTGACAATTCATCAAATTACAAGGCTGTTGGGGCCCAGAGTCCCAGCCTGGGACGTGCGCTTTCCTGTGCAAAGGCTCTCTCATTAGGGCTGTCCAGTGTGCAAGTGGGTGGATGGGCAGCGCCCTCAGGCACGTCAGTACCATGCAGTTCTGATTTCTCAGGTCAGGTTGTTTGCACACACATGGGCCACAGCACGACTGTCCGGGCTTAGCGATTTCCCAGACTTGAATTCCACTGTAGGGTAAGGGAAGAGAGAACCCCCATTCTTACGTCCAGGCTGGCTGCAGCTTGTGTCTTGGTGGCGGCACGTGGCTTCTGGGGAACCCCTTCCTGGGATCTCAGGCCCTTTGTAGAGTGGTCTCTGCAGTCCCCTGCTACACCTCAGAGTGAGCTGTGGGGACTCCAGCTGTGCGGGGACCTAGGAGCCTGCCAAGGTCGGAGCTTTGCCCTTCACTTGCTCCTTGGCCCTCCCATGCTGCCCCCTCTCACTCCTTGTCTGGGCAAGGGAGGCAGGGCTGGCCTGGAGCCAGGTTTGGTTTAGTTGCAACATTTAAAAATTGTAACATTTAACATAAACATCTGGAGCATGGACTTTTACTGAAAAGCTGAAGATGGGTTCAGCTGGGTTCACATGTCTGGCAACAGCTGCTGGGCCCAGTGCAGTTCCCAGGGTCTCACAACTGGCCTACTGTCCTGCTGAAGTGACCTGCCAGCTCTGTAGGGGCATCTGGCTTTGTGACCCTTGGCCTAGAAAACCCATTGGTCTCTTTAGCTCTGTGACTGTGTGAGGCCAGAAAGCCAGCTGGCTTCTATTTTGGGGGAGAAGACATGATCAGTGAACACTCTGTGTGCCCTGGAAGCAATTACATGTATGTCCATTACACTTCTTGGCTAGAAGAAGGGGTGCTATGCCTTTGAACAGATCCCCCAAATACCTGCCTAAATTACACATTTGCCTGTTACATGATTACCCTGTCAGATATCAGGAAAAATTGTTTCAGGGTGGGGTGAAGGGGAGTGACAGACCTGGCTCCCACTGGGTGGGGGGCGGATGGAACCTGGATGGGTGAACTGAGCTTATCTGCTGAGAGCTGCCTCCAGCCTGGTGTCTCCAGCTCAGGCACGTGGGGATGGTCTGAGGGAAGGCAATGGGGATGGCAGACCAGCTGAGGCACCCATTTTGTCGGCAGCCTCTGGTGCGATGAAGATCTAGCAGGATGGGTCAGAGGGTGATGGTCCCAGTGTGGCTGAAGCTATACAATGGGTAGTGGCCTGCCTGGGACAGCACAGTTCAGCTGGTGGGACTGAGACACAGCATTACCAGGACACCAGGGGACAAGAGTGACTGACAGGGCTCACAGCAGACACTGAGGCTGCAGGGACCCCTAATGTCCTAGGCTACACACCTGATCAGACCTCTTGCCTTGAGCCTTAGTCTGCAGGGCCACGTGCCTGCTTCCTCCCATCATCACTCATGTTTGAATCCCCAGCCTCTCTGAAACCTTGGCTTTTGAGGTAAGCCCTCCTTGGTTTCCATGGGGGACACAGTTGTCACCCACTGTTAACAGACTGGGCTTCCCTGGTGATCCAGATGGTAAAGAGTCTGCCTGCAATGCAAGAGACCTGGGTTTGATCCCTGGGTCAGGAAGATTTCCTGGAGAAGGGCAAGGCAATCCATCCAGTATTCTTGCCTGGAGAATTACACAGACATAGGAGCCTGGTGGGCTACAGTCCATGGGGTTGCAAAGAGTTGCAAGAATTAACAGATTGATTGGAATTCTTAAGAATCCAAAGATTTCATTAAAAACCTGTATTTCCAGCTTCTCTTGAAATGTTAGAAGACGTGGTAATGACTGATCTGCTTGGGCTGAGCTGCAGTGACCCCCTTAGATGGGACATGTGCCCTCCCAGTTCAGTCGAGGCCCACTGTTCCCTCCACTCCCCTGCACCCAGCCTGCCTTCCCTATTTCATCACCTGGCTGGCCTCTGGAATGCACCAATGAGCTTGCGAGCCTGCAGTTCTATCTCTGAACCATCTCTCTGAACCACGTGTACGTCCAGCTCTCCACTTACCCTGGCTAGAACTTGGCCTCTCTCTTGGATCGGTCTCCACCAGGCCCCGTGCCTCCTACCCCCAGTGCCCATTCTTCCTACAGTGAAGCAGCGGGGAGTCATCCTCATTGTTCTGCTTTTACCCTGCAGGCCTTGGAGCAAGCTGCTTAACTTCCCTGGAACTTGTTTCCTCCTCTGTAAAGTAGGTGTGGTGTGGATGGAATGATTTCCTATAGGTGACAGTGTCCAGACTAGAGCTGGGCACCCAGGGCGTTGAATGAGTGTGACTGTAATGCGCTGGGCCAGCTTCAGTGTAAAAATCCAGGAAATGGGGCAGAGCTAAAAGACACACACACACACCCCTTTGCCTTCTCACCTGGAAGTCACTGACGCTAAGCATAGCCCTGTTGGGCAGGTACCGTTATTACCTCCACTCCACCAACGAAGAAACTGAAGATTGGTGAGGTTAGGCATAGCCAGTTTGGCCTGGGACCCAAGCCTGAATTTCCTGCTTAAACGCTGCATGTTTCCCACCTCACCATCTCCCTCTGGCTGCACCCAGTACAGCCTCACCCCCACCCCTCAGGGCAGAGCTGCAGCTCCCCTTGGCCTAACATTCAAGGACCCCCTGTCCGCCCCCACGATACTCCTTCCAGACCCACATGTCACCTCTGAGAAGCCTTCCTCACCTTTTCCTCAGCCCACATAGCTCCTCAGTAGCTGACCCTGACCTACTGCACTGCCTTCCTGCCACCTCCCGTCCCCACTGTGGCTCTCCCTGAGGATTCAGCGCCCACCAGAGGCCTGCCTCTGCAGCGTGTCTGTGGCTATCTGAAGTGCCCCTTCCCTAGCTGGGCTTGTGCCATCCTGTCCCACCGAGTTTGGGTCTGAGTAGCCCCAAAAGGCTTCCCAGGTGGTACTAGTGGTAAAGAGCCTGCCCAGCAATGCAGGAGACCTAAGATGTGGGTTCAGTCCCTGGGCTGGGAAGATCCCCCTGAAGGAGGAAATGGCAACCCACTCCAGTGTTCTTGCCTGGAGAATCCCATGGACAGAGGAGTCTCGTGGACTACATTCCATGGGATTGCAAACAGTCGGACATGACTGAAGCGACTTAGCATGCACGTGAGTAGAAGGACCTGCCTTTGTAGGGCGATGACCCACTGGGGCCAGTCTCTCCCAAGAAGCCCCTCTTGAAGGGTGGTTATGTAGCACAGGCTTGCATACCTCCAGTGACAGGGAACTCACTGCTTCCTGGGCAACCTGATGGATTTGCAAGGTTTCTGTTAAGCCTGGACCTTCCCAGGTTGGATGCTATTGCGAGTTCTCTCCACCTCGTGCCCCCTTTATGGAGGCAACTGACTTGTCAATGAAGCTGAGTGCTCCAGGCCTGCTGGCCTTGACCCTCCTCTCCTGTTCCTTCCCAGCCTGGCCTGTCTTGGGTACACCCTCTCTCTGGACATTATCCTTGAAGTTCCCATCTGCCAGCCCCTCCTCGGCCTTCCAAACTCGGCTCACACCTCTCTTCCTTTGGATGGTGCCCTGACCCCCACCAAGCCCGGCCTGGGTCACAGACACCTGTAGCAACCTGCACCTTCTCAGCCCTGAAGTTTGATTCTCTTTCCCACTCAGTCCCATCCTCCATGAGGGGAGGGGCCCTGGATGTATGTCTCACTAGTTGTATCCCAAATGTCAAACAAAGTGAGGACACGATAAATATTTGTTGAGTGAACCAATTTTCAAGTGAATTCTTCTGTAAAGTTCCCTACTAGCACCAGTGCTTGGCCTGGGAGCACCAGAGGGCGCTCCTGACCTGTCAAAGGACAGCTGACTCTGTCCTTCTGGGCCACATCTTGGGTGCTGGGGACACCGGCTTGGGAGGGGTCCTTCAGCCTCAAGGGCTCCCCTGCTGGAGTTGGTGATCACCGTGGTTGAAGGAACTGTCACTGAACCTAATCTGTATGTCCAGTGCTAGGGCTCTCATGGGGTCAGTTAATCGGCTCCCCAGCTGCCTGAAGAGGGGTCACAAGGTCTATGGAGCCCCAAAGGCCACTCTCTCTCCATTGCATGGGCAGGACAGAGGGCCAGTCCTTGATTTCAGGAGGATACTGTGTGGACCAGCTTCCTACTCCAAATACCTGCTTTCTTTCAAGCCTACTCTCTTGGAAGACCTGAGTTTGCCCCAGTGGCCTAGTGCAGGTCTGTGAACATGCTCTTCCTGGCAATGTGGTGAGGGCGCTTCACTGCCTGGGGGAAAGGGGGTCAGAGACCAGCCTGGAGGGCATCACTCTGCAAAGGTGTCACAGGAACACCCGTAAAGAGCCGGACAAACCTCTGCTGGCCTCTCATGGGCTGCTCCTGCTGAGAGCAATCCCAGAACTAGACACAGGGAGATGGTACCTCCCTTGGAGGTTTGTAGTAGGAGCAGGGGGCTCCTGAGCCACTGCCTGGAAGATACAAAATGCTTCCAAGGGTAAGTAGGGCTTCTAGAGACCAGAGGCAGGAGCAGCAGCTCAACCCTCTGTTCTTTTGATTGCTCCATGTGTGATACTTGAGGGACATGGGCCCAAGGCAAGGAGGCCAGGTCCAGGAGCACCTGCACTGGGCTTTTGAGGGTACCCTGGGGAAGAGGAAGGGAAAGTCAGCATGGTGGCTTTTTCCCTGGGGCCCAACTGTGATTCCCCACAGTTCCAATCTGGGGACCATTAGCAGGGGCTGCTCAGGAAATCTGCTTTCATTTGCTCCACCCAGAATCTGGAGAACTGGGGAGCAGCCCTGCAGGGGTCAGATGAAAATGAGATGTGGAATGCTTAAGTCCAAAAACAGATGAATTTGGGATATTACAGATGAATCATTTAACTAATTACATTTTTACAATCAAAGCTGTTTTTGAACTATGAGGGTGCAAAGAAGCCTATGAATGCATGGTGCCTGGTGGTCCTTTTTTGTTCACTTGATTAATTCCAAACAGTCTGAGTTATTCATTTCAAAATTGGTCCCAGGCAGAGACCCTGTCTCCTATCCCGCATTTCAGCTCAGGGCTTGTGCTGGTCTCCTGGGGCCTAGGCTGTCGACGCCCTCCATGACTGACTCTGCATGCGGTGGGCAGCTCTGCCTGCCCTTCACCCCGCTTGGGGAACTGGCTGCTGCCACGCATGAGGAGTTCTGGTTTTGGTCTCTCACCTGTCAGCGTCAGGCTGCAACTCCTGCCAGCCCTCTCTTCTCCAGTCTTCCCTCTCTCCTCTCATCCTTACTGGGACTTGTTTCAGTCGCTTGATGTTGATAGCCACCTTCTGTCTGGACCTCCCCTACACCCTGCCCCTGTCTCTGCCCTGTAGCCAGTGAGGCCTTTCCAGTATACACATCCGTCTTCATCCCTCTGGGTGAGGGGGGGCTCTTCATTCAGCATCATCCTCCTCTTTCCTGCCCTTCTGCAGGGTCACCGTCCACTGGCACGTGGACCACACTTTGGCCCTGCATTTTCACTGTGCCCGTGTTGGTGCTGCATGGAATGCCTAGCTACCTTGTCCCCCTGTCAAACTCCTACCCATCCCTCAAAACAGGCCCCAATTGTCCCTCTTCTGTGAGGCGCCCCCTGTCCCAGGAGGAGTTGGCTCCTCCTTCCTCTGTGGGGTCCGGGGCCTTGTCTGGCTGCATTACAGCCTTACCCGCTGTGCCATAAAGATCTCTGTGTGGGAAGGTCTAGAGAGCCTTCAGGAGGAAGCCAGGCCCCTCGTGCTTGCCACTGTGAGAACCGGCAAAGGGGCATGGCCACTCTAAGCTTCGTTTTTCAGTCCACAAAACGGGCCAAGTCGTGGTGTCCAGGGATAGGATGTACTCTGAAACTGTGAAGTGCTGCACAGATCCGATCCCTCATGTTTTCATCCAGGCCATGTTTCACACTGAAAATGTGGACAGAAGGGCTAAGTGGATGACTAGGGGCAGGGGGTGGGGAGGGGGTCAATTATGGCTGTGGACTCCCTGCTTCCCTCAGCTGCTCCTGGCCAGGGAAATGGAATTAGACATTTCAGCATGAGGAAGATTTCCTTGCTCTTGCCACCACCAATTTCTAATAATTGGGGCCTGTTTTGAGGGATGAGTAGGAGTTTGACAGATATATGGATGAGAAATAGGAGAGAAGATGGGATGAAGAAATTTTCTTCTTTAAGTTAGACTTCGTTTTCTGTTTTGTTTTTTTAATGGAAAGCAGGAAAGGGTCCTAACAATTTGATAATGGGGGAGGGGTGGTGAGATGGGGTGAGAATCCCAGGGCCAGATAGAAACAGGGATGAGGAGGAGAACATTCACTCTAAATATCTGTTTCTCTGGGTAAGAGGAGAAAGACCCTTCTGCCAGTGCACAGACAGTCTGAGCCCTGATCTGCTGCTGCAGCCAGCTTACTGATAGGGTGGCTAGTGTGATGGAGAGTCTGCAGGCTTTGTGCTAATTCAGGCTTTGCCATGAGGGTGGGCCTGGTGTCTCAGCCAAGTCCTATCATGGACTGAGCCCAGCTTCCTCCTCTGTGCAGCAAGGCCAAGTCCATCAATCTTTCAGGGTGTGAACACGGGCCAGCATGTCTCCAGCAAACACTCAGTCCATGCACTTACAGTCCTTATAGTGCCTGGCATGTTGGAAAAGCCTCTGGGGGATGGGAGTGGACAGTCCTATAGCTCAGCAGGTAAAGAACACACCTCCGAATGCAGAAGACCCAGGAGATGCAGGTTCCATCCCTGGGTTGGGAAGATCCCCTGGAAGAGGAAATGGCAACCCCCTCCAGTATTCTTGCTGAAAAATTCTATGGACAGAGGAGCCTGGTAGGCTATAGGCCAAAGGGTCACAAACAGTTGGTGATGACTGAGCGACTAAGCACTGGAAGGAGAGAGTCTTCCAGCTCTTGTCAAGGCAGCCTGCCCCTGTGGACAGGTGGTTTCAGTAAACACAGAGCCAAGGTTTTCTTGGCCTCCTGCCTGGGTCAGCCTCTCACCGTGACCTACAAGATTCTACTCCATGCAGCCCTGGAGACCTTTCTAACTCCCCCTTCTACCATTTCCTGGCACTCGTGCACTCACTCCAGCCGTGTTGGCCTCTCACACACTCTGGACACGCGACACATGCTTCACTCTCATGACCTGTGCACTTTTTCCTCTGCCAGGAGCATGTCTCACCACCTCTCCAAATTGTGACATCTTTTCATCATACGAGTTTCAGTTCAAATGTCATCTTCCCCAAGAGCTTTCTGATGATCCACATTATCCCACCCAGTCAGCCCTCTCATCACGTTCCTGCTTTATTCTCTGTTTAGGACATTTTACTGTTTTGTTGGTTTCTTTTCTTTGTTTCTCTCCTCATCACTGCAGGGAGGGGCCTTGTCACTCCTGTTTGGTGCTAGTCCAAAGACCCAGGAAACTGTCTGGCATAGAGACGATGGCCGATGGTGTTTCTGAAGTGGGCACGCTCTCCTATTCCAGGGACTCTGCACCACTGGTGCTCAATGGGCTGCATCACTTCTATGTGCCTCTGGCCTCACAGCCTATCACTCTCCTCATACATTCAAATACACAAATCTTAAGCTCTGGAAGATTTACTAAATACACATTTTCAAGAACTATTTAAATTGTGTTCTGAAAGCGTAAAGCAAACCCGAAAGTCATTAAAGCTCAGTGTTAAGAGTCAAAAAGTCCAAATACCAAAAAAAGGAAAGGATTTTGATGTTGTGAATAGGAGATAGTGAGAAGTTTTATACGCGAAAGTCAAGGTGTAGACAATGCTGAAGCTTGCATGAGGGACAAGTCTTTTGTCCTAGACAGAAGCCACAGTTTGGAGAGGAAAAAGGAGAGTATGATAAGAAACCTCCAGGAGGGCCACAGTGACTCCTAGTTGTCCCTTCCTCTCTGCTGCTGCTGCTGCTAAGTTGCTTCAGTCGTGTCTGACTCCGTGCAACCCCATAGACGGCAGCCCACCAGGCTCCCCCGTCCCTGGGATTCTCCAGGCAAGAACACTGGAGTGGGTTGCCATTTCCTTCTCCAATGCATGAAAGTGAAAAGTGAAAGTGAAGTCACTCAGTCGTGTCCGACCCTTAGCAACTCCATGGACTGCAGCCTTCTAGGCTGCTCTGTCCATGGGATTTTCCAGGCAAGAGTACAGGAGTGGGGTGCCGTTGCCTTCTCCACCCTTCCTCTCTATCCCATGGTAAATTGGCTGTTGGCTACCCCTCCCTCATAGTTCCCCAAAAACTGCAACTGGGTCTGATTCTCTTCGTGCTACCCTCATACACAACACATCTCTGGGATTTGTTGAGTGGAGCCAATTTTGCTATTTATGAGATGGCAAACTCACTTTATCAACATGAACGCTGATTACTACCCCTAAATAAAAAGTGCTGTATCAAGGGCTCCTCTACAGGTCCCACCTTGGACTGATAATGTTCTGAGTTGAAAATTCCCCCTGGGCTGCTCATTTCATGACGTCTGCTGACCCTGGATCAACTGAAATTTGAAAATTTTTAAATGCCTGGTGATCTCTTGAAATTCTATCCCTGTAATTCCAAGTTCTACCACCAGATGGCAGTTAGGATTACATGAATTTTATCAAAACTAATTTCATCTGCGATTGCTTCTAATGAAAATATACTTGAAATTAAAACAAGGTACATACTTACACTTACATCCATAAATTTTTACCTACCATATTGGCATAGATTTAAAAGTATAATACCCTTGATTGGCCAAGGCTTTGGGAAACAAGTAGCGTTCATGTGCTGTTGGTGGGAATGTAAATCAGCACAGCCTTCAGGAGGGCAATTTGGCAGTACACATCAAAAGCCTTAAACATGTGCAGACCCTTTGGGCCAGCAAGTCAACCTCTAGACGTTTATTCTAAGGAGATAATTATGGAAATAAGCTTAGATTTATTCCCGTCATGTTGACTACAAGAGTGAAAGATTGTTAATATAAATTACATGACTTGGAGACTGGTTAAATCAATTACATATATGGCAAAATGCTATGCAGCTATTACTTTCTATAAAAATTTTTTAATGATGTAGGAAAGTCTCATTCTACATTAAGCGAAAAAAATAAGTCACAAAAAAGTATATCCATTGTAATCTCATTTTTATAATAATAAAACTAAAAACAAACTTGTATACAAAAAGTATGGGAAGAACAAACACCAAAATATTGAGAAGACTTATCTGTGGGTGGTAGGATTACGGATACTTCCTTTTTTCTTTTTGTGCCTTTCTCTATTGTGGGAAGGTTTTTATAAAAAAGCATGCTTCTTTTGTCATCAGCAGAGAGCTATTCATGAACCTTTGCAGTAGAAAAGGACAGGCTGGCCTCTGTATAGGGAGACTGTGGACAAGGTGACCACAGGCCCTTTTCGGTCCACAACCTGCCCCATGTACATACTCAGCTTCTATGCTCCTGTCCCTCTGCTGCCCCTGCTAGGTCCACGTATGGACTTAGTTTCAGCTGCTCTCCTCACAGGGTGGGGAGGGGCACCCTGGATTAACCCAGAAGACGCAGCTGGCACAGTCTTCACCACAGCCACCCTGCTTAAGTCTTTTCTTGCTCTTACTTCCCTTTAGGAAGCGACATGTTTTTAGCACAAAGGAAAAGAAAAACCTCCCTGAGGCTGGTCTTGAAGTTTACTAAATTGCAGAAAAAAGCCCCTAAAGCTTTTTCTAAAATTGACAATTCTCAGGGTTTCAGTAAAACTTTTACAGCTTTGAAATGCTTATTTAACCTGTTGTTGGTCGCCCGCTAGAAGGTATATAAAGCTCTGCTCAAGTTAATGACGGGGTAATCTCCTTTACTCTCTTCTGATGTCTATATCAGAAGCCTTTTCTGTTTCCTTTCAATAAACTTCCTCACTGCAAAAAAAAAAAAAAAAAAAAGAAAAGAAAAAGAAAAAGAAAGAAAACTGACTACTCTCAAAGCCATTTTCCTTTCTAAATGCTGCCAATATGTGTCGGTGGATAAATTTCCTAAGCTTGTCTTTCTTTCCATCAAGGTTGTGTGAGGTGAGGAAGATAGAGGTATTATTGAGGGGCTGCCACCTGACATCCTACACTTGGGCTCTGGTGTATTCTCCCATTTAAACCTTTAGCTCCGTCGATGTGTTTCCCCCAGGTTCCAAGTACTCCAGTTTGCCCAGCTGAGCCAGGATAGGACTTGGGTCAGACAGATTCAAAGCCCGTGAATACTCAGCACATGAGGTGCCTCTCGAGCTGCGAGACCCCTCACGCTAGAGGTCACTTTACCCCTTGGTGACCACATGGAACCGTCTGTAAGCAGAGCCCAGGCTGGAAGCCAGGGCCTCCATCAGCTGAGAGGTCCGAATTTCAGCCTAAAACACATGGACCCCGAGCCTGCAGAATCCCCTTCCAACCTCCCCCAGCCCACATAGGTCTGCTTCCCTCCTATGGGGAGAAGTCAGGCAGGGTGTCACCTTTACCCTGGGGGCCCACTAAAGGGACAGCCTTGGAGGCCTGGAACAAGGGTGTTCAGAAACACACAGCTGGGTGAGCTGACTGGCTCCCGGCACTGGAGCCATGAACACCTTGAACTCAGCAGCAAGCAAGGCCAGCCCATCCAGGGAAGATGCCCAGATCTGTGTGGAATGGTGCATGCTTGCTAAGTCACTTCAGCTTGTCCAACTCTTTGTGACCCCATGGACTGCAGCCTGCCAGGCTCCTCTGTCCATGGGATTCTTCAGGCAAGGATACTGGAGTGGGTTGCCATTTCTTCCTCCAGGGGATCTTCCTGACCCAGGGATCCAACCGGCATCTCTCATGTCTCCTGTATTGGCAGGAGGGTTCTTTATCACTAGCGCCACATGAGAAGTCGGAAGGGAGGAGTTGCATGCAAACGGGATGGGTGGCCGCAGGAAAAGGAGCAACGCAGCCCTGGGGTAACTGTGGTTGTGATACCAGCTTCTCACCCAGCCCAGTCTGCTCGGGGCTACCCAGAGACAAGAAGCCTAAGGGGCCAAGGGCACAACGGCACAGGCTGCCAGCGCTGCCTGCAAACAGGCAGTGGGGGAGTGCTTGCTGGGCTCTAACCTGCTTCCTTTCCAGAAAGCTCCCAACTTCATACCGGGTGAACACACCTCTCCTTTGGCCTCCTCATCTCAGATTCACAGACCCTATCTCTGACCTGGGCTCAGCACCAAAAACCTCACACACTATATGCTTAGTTACTCAGTCGTGTCCAACTCTGGGACCCCATGGACAGTAGCCCGCCAGACTCCTGTTCATGGGGATTCTCCAGGCAAGAATACTGGAGTGGGTTACTATGCCTTCCTCTGGGGGATCTTCCCAACCCAGGGATCAAACCCAGGTCTCCTCCATTGCAGGCAGATTCTTTACTAGCCGAGCTACCAGGGAAGCCCCAAATCCCAGGCTTAATTTCCTGCCAGCCCTATAACAGCCCCACTCACTTGGCCACTGTTTACTGTGATCTCACTTTACCTAATCCCAGCTCTCTTCTTCACATGGAAGGAAACACATTCTTAGTGCTGCTGAGGGGCTTGCCCCTGCCTCACAGCTAGTGAGTGGGATTCAATTCCCAGCTGCCAAACTCTGCAGCGGGACTCTGGCTCATCACCCACAGAGCCTGCTGACCACCCCCACAGCCTGCTCCGTCCTGGGAGGAAGGGCAGGGATGGTGGCAGGGGGAGCTGAGGCTCTGTGGGAGGTAGACTGGACCCGCTGGCAGCTGGTGGAGAGCTCCCTGCCCCTTACCTGGGCTAAATGACTCCCACAGTCAGCCAGTAGCCTCTCTGATGCTCACAGCCAGGGGAGAAAGAACCTCTGGGTGTCATGCACTCAGAGAAGACAGTAATAGGGGAAGAGCCACTACTCACTCCCCTGGGGCTTCCCTGGTGGCTCAGTGGTAAAGAATCTGCCTGCCAATGCAGGAGACACGGGTTTGATCCCTGGTCCGGGAAGATCCCACGTGCCTCGGAGCAGTTAAGCCCATGCACCACATTACTGAGTCTGTGCTCTAGACTCTGGGAACCGCAACTGAGCCCGCGTGCAGCAGCTACTGAAACCCATGTACCCTAGAGTCTGTGCACCACAAGAGAGGTCATCGCAACAAGAAGCCTACACACTTCAACAAAGAGTAGCCCCCACTCTTCACAACTAGAGAAAGCCTGGGAAGCAACGAAGACCCAGCCCAGCCAAAAAAAAACAGTAAGCCTGGAGTGTAAAAGGCAACAAGGTAATGCCAGGAGTGGTCCTGTTGGAAAATGTCCAGAGCTCCTGGGTTAGCGAGCGAGTGGGCCCAAGACATGAAGGTGAAATATTCTAGCAAAGCTTCTAGTTCCCCAAGACCCTGGCTGCCATGTCTGGGAATGTGAGGCCTGACTCCTTCCTCCCGCATCAGGAAAAGTTGCTGGGGAGGTGGTGGCGCCCCTGACCCGCTGTGTACTCCTGCGGGATGAAGGTGGATCGTGGCTGGCTTCGCATTTCATTCTTAACCTACGCAGGGCTGGGTGTTTCTAATCTGAGGGTCCAGGCTGCTTGCTGCTGGGGGAGCTGCCCTGGCCAGCCAGGAGGTTCCAAACTCCACTCCGGACTCAGAATGGACCACTCCAGACATGAGGGAAATGCCCCCTAAATTTCCACCAAGTCTTGTAGGCTAGGTTTGTGACACATTTTGTGCGGCTCTCACCTCCTCTGCCTTAAGTAATCCTAGCTCCAATGCTGTAAGGGAGGCTTTGAATCACCCTGGGTCACAGAGCAGGAAACTGAAGCTCACAGAGGGCCAGAGCCTTCCCCAAGGGCATCCCCATACGAGACAGCAGTGTTGGAACCCATGCTCAGGTCTCCCTGATGCTTGGGGCTGGAGTGCCCTCCACAGCCTCCTTGGAAGGCGACTTCAGCAAGACTGGGGGACCCACCTTCTGCCCCTGCCTTCCCCTGCCAGCCCATCCTGGGTGTGGACAGAGCTGGCCGCTAGAGAGGCCCCTGAATTTATAGACGTTTACCCTCCCTGCATCCTCCTGGCCTGAGCACAGGACAAATGTGTCTCCTGGCAGGATGGTCCTTGTACTCCCCTTCACCGGGCTCACCCCCTGCTCTGTCTTTATCAGGACTTCTGGATGCTGCTGTCACAGGCAGGACCCCACAGTGGCACAACCTCATGTCACCGTGCTTCCGCTGTGGCACTCACTCGGCTCAGGCTGGGGACGTCCATTCCAGGTATAAGCTAGCTTTTAGGTTTAACTGTAAAGATCTGAGAAGTAATGACCCCAAAGAGGCCAAACAGGAACCAACCAGTTTCCGGTTCTGGAGCGGTGACAGGACACGGGGGGCTGGGACAAGGAGGCTGGGACAGGGAGTCTCCTGTTCCCTGGGAAGAGGAAGACATCCAAGCCTGAGGGGGAGCACTCACTCCATGGTCAAGGACTGGACCTTGGGCTCAGGGCTGACAGACTGGCTGGGAAGAGCAGTGTTGGGTGGTCTCAGCATGCCCATGAGACTCTTGAAGGCTATTTGATTTGTCTGCAGGGCTGCTGGAGGAGCAGACAGTTCCTGCCAGGACAGGGCCTTGCAGACCTGCACATTTTGCAACTCCACAGAACTAACGCTAATCCATCCAGAGAGAGACTATGGCCACTGAGGAGCAGAGATGGAGGAGCAGGAGGAGAGGGGTGCAGACAGTTAAATAAGGCACAGAGGAAGAAGATTGGCTAGAGAGTAAAGGGCAAAGAGAGAAAAAAAAAATAAATGGCAAATTACCGGGTAGCCATCTCGTCCCGATTGCCCCTGTGGTAATTAATATGTCGTTAATAATTAGACCTCCGGTAGAAAAACCATATGGCAACACTTAGAACTCAATCAGGGCCCCAGATCCCCCTCGCCCCTGTGTCTGCGGGGTTTGCAGCAGATGCTGCTGATGGACTCCTTCAAGGGGGAATGCAAGGCTGAAGCGGGTCTGGGGGATGGAGCACCTAGTTCCCACCTCATTGACCTGGCTGGAGGAGTCGCCAGGGCACACACCACAGTGTTTTCCTCACGTCACCTGAGGCACATGGCAAGGACTTTGTGGAGTTCCAGGGTGTGGCATCCTAGCTACCACGGACAACGCTCCTTCAAGGGCCTCAGGGGTTTCCTGTCTGTTGCCCCTGGGAATGAGGTGACCCGAGGAAGGCAGCCTTTGGAAGTCAGAGGTATGGGGACACGTTGACTGCTACTGGATGCTTCTCTGACTCCATGTGCTTGCAATAGTGGCTGCCCAGACACTGGGCCACACATCGGCCTCCACTGCAGGTTGCCATGGTAGCTATGGAGCCACCTTCCAGAATCCCATGGGGTCTTGGCCACGTGCAGCTTGAGAACTCTGCGTTTGTTTAATTTGCTTAGTCACTTTACAGCCAGATTGAAAAACACAAACACACACACGAGACAAATTTGCTCCATAGCCCTCTGCGTTCCGCACTTTGGCGAGTTCACACGGGCTAGCCTCCACATGACAGGAATGACTCAACTGCGTAAAACTGCTCCTGGCCCATAAATCTACACATTCCGGCTTTCTTCCTCAACGGGGTGCTGCTACATGCACCAAGACGTTCAGATTCTGAAGGGTGCGGATTGGGAAATGAATCATGGTTAAATTGAAGTAAAAATGAAGCTGCTCATCTGAAAGGAATTCCTTTAGAAGGTTAATTTTGGCTCAAGCAGACCGTCATTGTGTTTCTTGAATGAATTCATTGGGATTTATCAGGCTCTGAAAAACTGCCAAGATGAATCAAATGCGGACTTGTCATGGGTCTTGGAGAAGGAATGGGATTTCTGGGGCTGCTGTGGATCCAGTAGCCACCCCCTCCCTCACATCCTTCTCCAACTCAGCGCCCTAACTGGCCAGCTGTACTCTCAAGGTCTCTGTTGCTCAACCCAGAGAGTCAAATATTTTGGCAAAGAAGGAAAACAGACCCCAGAATCTAGTGGTTAAGCCCCACTTATTCTTGACATAATTGCCTGATTTCAGAGTCCTTTCTGCCAAAGCACGTGAGATGAAAATGTTTATGCAGATCAACTGCTGCAGAAGGGTTAGGAAATACAGGCATGGTGCTTGCGCTTCTGTGCACCAAGTTAAAAAACTTGAGCCTGAGATTTTGATGAGGAGCAGCCAGGCTTGTGCCAGCTCTCTTGGAAGGACAATGGTCACAGGATGCTTCACTGGGCAAGTCAAGCACATGGAATCCTGTGCTTGCATTCATCTACAAATACCAAAAGAACATGTCCTCTGGCTGAGACTGAATTTTTGTAAAGAATACACCTCTCTAATCAAATATTCTTTTCACAGAAGTGCGACACAGAGAGAAAACAGAATATCTTATCTTTCAGGAGCAGGAATATAATCCAGGACACTTACAGGAGGACCTGCAAAACACAAGCAGAGAAGCCATAGTAAGTATCAAAGGGAGAGAGGGTCCCCTCACCCTGGCCAGCCCCTTCCTTGCACAGCTCCCGGTCACCCCTCCTTGCAAGGCTTTGATGCTGTTGTCAGCCCCAAAGCCAAGTGTCAGGACAGAAGGAGCACCTCTGTCCTTGGAGGGACTGGATGGGCATGTGCGTGGTTATGACAATCCAGCAAGTTTTGGTTTGTGCATTCATGACACGAGGCTGCTGTTGCTTCCTGCTTGGGGGCACACCCGTGTTGGGCTTTGGCAGGCAGGGTAGGAGTCAGATCTGTTCCTTCTTGAAGAATACATTTTGGAGCTCAATGGGGGTTGGTTCATTTCTGTGGAAAGGAGATACTTGAGAAAGAAAACATTTTGGGCAGAGGGAAGAATACTCCTAACAGGCACTGGATATGTGCTTGTGTGGCTGAGCAGATGTGTAAGGAGGTGGAGGGGGCCCACAGCCCAGCTCTGGGGTTAGTGGTGCTGAGCCTGGCTGTGTGCAGGGAAATTTGAAGGGGCCAGTCTAGAAGCACAAGTGGCAGCTCCAGGAAGGCTGGTGCAGCAAGCTGAGACTTGCCCCATGGAGGACATGCAAGGTGTTCCTCACCTTGGAGTGCCCAGACCACATTGCACAGCCATGACAGCATCTGACCTACTCAGTAATCTCTGAGGCACGACAAACATACCCATGCGGCAGATGACAACACAGAGGCTCAGAGCGAAAGAAGTGACTCGTGTAAAGACACATTGTTGGTTAGGGATGGAATTTATGCCTGGAGGAAGTCTCCCAATTCTCAGATCCCACACATATTCCCCTAAAAGCCACAGTGCTGCCAAACCAGTGACTCCTCTGCTTGCTCCTCTCCAACCCCAGACCTCAGTCTGGAGGGTGAGGCCAGAACGCAGAGGCGGCCCTAGGGCAGTCGGCCACCCCCACGTTTTCATGGATCAGCGTTGGGTGCAGGTATGAAAGAGGCCGAGATCTCTGACTCACAGAATTCTCCTTGGATGGGTTGATACTTGAGAAAGTGTCACAGGACGGAAGCACAAGAAGCTCCCAGCACATCACCAGAGACCAGAGCCAGACAGGGCTGACTTGGGACGGGAGGCTCGGCTGAGTCCAGAGGGTGAGGCATGGTTTTCTGGCAGAGGAAGAGGAGGGGAAAAGCTCCAAATATGCCAAGCCACTGGGCACCTAGGGTTCAGGCAAAGCCGAGCAGGCTGCAGGAGGGCAAGACCTGGGGAGAAGGCAAGTCAGCCAGACCACAGTGTCTTGTTTCCATGTCATCATCTGGGGGTGGGGGGTGTGATCTGAAGGACAGTGGGGGCCACTGAAGGTTTCTACTCAGAGGAGTGATTCGAGGGGGTAAAAGTGGGCTTGAGGATGTGTTGTAATTGTCCCCCTGTAGGTGACAGTGGCGTGGACTTGGGGACTGGCAGAGGAGATGAAGAAAAGTGAGTCAGATGGACTTGCCTGTGAGGACAGACAGAACTTGCTCATGGATTTAATGGTGGAGAGTGAGTGAAGAGGTGATGGGATAGAGGAAGGAGAGAGATGAGACCAAGCCTTTTCGCTTCAGAAATTGATGCATGATGTGCTAATGTCTGAGAATGTAACCTGATGGGGGGCTGCGTTCTGTGCATACCCTAAATCTAGACGGGGACGGGGCGGGTTGTTGGCCATGTGGACATCTGCACTGCTGGTATCTCACTTTCAGACAACTGCGCCACTCTCTGTTTTACCAAAAAGGAAAAGCCACCAGATGGACTTGCTATCACCTTTCTGATGCCACACGCACACACCTGCCCGCACCTTCACCTGTGCCTGGCCTACTCTGTGTTTGGTTAACTCTGATAGAAGACATGTTCACATATCGAGGTATGGGGAAGTCATTCTGGCTTATACATGAGTTAACTTGGATTTTCTGCTAACTAAAACATCCTATTTATGGCCAATCAAAGTACACTGTACCTCTGCTTTAATTATTAAAAAAAGGATGCATTGATGAGAAGTAAAGACTGTTCATGTTAAAAATAAAGAGCAAATGCATCCCTTCCTGAGATGCCAATGCTGGGACTCTTTTGATAAGACAGCTTCCCAGGTTCCAAGGCCATACTGACCCACCAGGTACCTGATGATCTGTTTTATTTTTAAACCTTGAAGGAATGTACCCCTGACTTGTTTGAGGTTCTTTGTTCTTTTTTAAAACACAACATGATTATATTTGAATATACAACCAAAATACAAAACACCATAGTAAACTGATGGAAATGAAATATTGTAATTCATTTGCACTGCATGAAAACAGCTAACATCCCCAGTTATGAGTTCTTAGAAACCAGTAACAAAGACACTGATATACCAAAGAAAATGGAAAAAAAAAGGAAAATGAAATAACAAAGTGACTAGTAAGGATTAAGCATATATGAAGATTACTGAGCTGAATTAAAACAGAAGAAAAGCAATTTCTTTGTAATATCACATTGCCAAAGATTAAAAATGTAACATTTGTGCAGTTTCAGGAAACATACCCATATAAACACTGGGGGACAAGATTGATGAAGTCTTATCTATATAGCATGGAAAAATATATTATAATTTAATTATATAACCTATAATTCTAAGTTCACACTCAGTCCAAATTCTGAGTGTGGACTCAGAGTTATAAAATTTGGGTATCCTTAGTCCTTGCAGTTTTAATTTATTGGAATTATTTCTACAAATTAGATAAATTTAATCTATATAAACCATGTTTACCACATAGAAAATTTGTAGTTAATATACATGTGCCCCAAATGACATGTATATTAATTTATCAATAAATCCAGAAGGATGTGCACAAGATTTCATTAATAGTAGATAACACAGATAGAGATGGCAGAATTAGAGGAGGAAAAAAGCCATTTAATAAGTAAAATATTACACTTCACAAATTGCCATATCCTTTGAAATCTTGAAAAGATGATTTTTATGAATTAATTTTAAATTTCCCTGTGATAAGTTAAAAATTTAAATATATGCAGTTACAGGAGCACTGAAATGAAGCCTTGAAGTTACACCATCCTGAGCAGTGTAACAATATCTCCATCATTCAAGCTCCTGAGATACAGTCCAATGGCAGCAATAAAACAGTCAACTTGCCTGGTTACTATTGTCTCCAGTATCACCCTTTAGGTCACTTTCAAACTTGAGCCTTCTCAGCCTGTTTTTCTGATCTACTGCTGCTACTGCTAAGTTGCTTCAGTCGTGTCTGACTCTGTGCAGCCCCATAGACGGCAGCCCACCAGGCTCCCCTGTCCCTGGGATTCTCCAGGCAAGAATACTGGAGTGGGTTACCACTTCCTTCTCCAATGCATGAAAGTGAAAAGTCAAAATGAAGTTGCTCAGTTGTGTCCGACTCTTCGCGACTCCATGGACTGCAGCCCACCAGGCTGCACCGTCCATGGGATTTTCCAGGCAAGAGAACTGGAGTGGGGTGCCAGTTCCTTCTCCATTTCTGATCTACAGGGAGTGTCTATTGCAACACATTGATGAGGACTCTCCATATTTTATGAAGGCTGTCTTTGGCTTTACTGAAGATGGTGGTAGAAGCAATGGCATCAGTTTTCCTAGTTAGTCATCACAATCATTATCACCAAGGAGGTTCTCCTGGGCTCACAGGTGGGAGTGAAGAACATTTGGAATGAGGAGTACCGCATCAGGTCTGGTGGCACCAATTGCTGAGATTAGAAACGAAGAAGACAAAAGTATCTTCTCTTGGAGCTGCCATCTCCCTGTGGCTTACAGTTGGGATTTATACGTTAAGCAACTCCAGAGGGAGAGAAATGTCCCTGATGATGACAGACATCTCAAGTTATTTAGGTCTTTCTTTCACCATGTTCACCTCAAATCCCATCTTCTCCCTTCTTTCTGTGAATAAGCGAATACTCTTGTTTCACCGTGTACAGTTCTCTGCTGCACTAGCATCTAAGTCACAGGCTCTTTAGGATCACTCAAAAACTATTCGTAACAGTCACTGGGAGTACAGAGTTGGATACAGTAGCCCAACACTTCCAAGATGTCAATAGGTAACGATGAAGACAGGCACAAAATGGTTGTATCTTTAAAACACCCTCTGTTGTTTATATGTTGCTTTAAAAATTCTAAAGGCAGAAAATAGCAGCACTCGCTTATTTTATGATCTATTAATACAGTAACATTTTGCTATGTTTTTCCAGGCAACTTTCTATTCAATAATTCACATTTGCATTTTTAGATTGTCATGTAGCAATAGACAAATATATAAACAATGTTTTAGTATTTTACGCATGTGCAAAAATTTTTAAAAGAACACTAAAATAATCACCATTTTACTTAACACTAATGACAGCATTACTGAACTCTATTATCAGGTTAGAATAAACACATTCTTTAGGAATAGTAACCACTAATATTTCAAATAGAAAAACCTGAAGCATATGGACACACCTCATTGCATACATTTAGTTGACATTTGTACAAAACCGACAATTTAAAAAACCAACTTTGGACTTCCCTGGTAGCGCAGTGGCTAAGACTCTGGGCTCCCAATGCAGAGGGCCTGGGTTCAATCCCTAGATGTGGAACCAGAGCCCATATGCCACAACTAAGGCCCCAGTGTAATCAAATTAAATAAAAATAAGTAAATATTTAAAAAATCAGCTTAAAACACCCTTCAAAGTCAGAATAGCTTTTCAGTCCTTGAATGATATTCATCCGAATAAGCTATCATTACAATTGTTCTTTTAATGGAGGGTCTTCGTTCTGACATGACAGAAAAGTGTGCTGAAAACCATGCTTCTCTGAGGCAGTTTCTCAGAATTATCTGGGAGGCTGGCTTCCAGGCTACCGTCCTCACTTTGGCTCAAATAAAACACTTTTCTCTTCCTTTTATAGACTGTTTATTGATTATTTTTGTGGACAACTCAGAAGAGCTGACCCACCTCCTCTTTCCTGGGACTCTGCCGCCCCCACGCTCCCCCAGTCACTGTCAAGCGTGACTTTCAAGCACATCCTTCCCCACAGATCTGAACATGAGAAACCACCCTTCACTGCACGGCCTCCTTTGTTCCTTCCCCAGCTCCCCTCTCCCTCACAGATGCACTGCTAGAAAGAGGGGTCTCCTCTCACTCACCTTCCATTCACCTTGTAACCCTCCGATTTGGATTTCATTTCTACTTCTCCATCAAAATGGCATTCACCAAATTTCCAAGGACCTCCTCCAATCAATAATCCTGACAAGGATTTCTTCTCCTTGAACTTATCTTTTACCTCCTTCTAGAAGTGCTCTCCTTTGGCTTCCAAGATGACACGTCCTTCTACCTCCCTGACTGTTCAGCTGACTCCGTCTCCTCTCCCAGCCCCACATGCTGAGGCTCCTCAAGGTTCAAGTCTAAACTCTCTTTTCTTCAGTTCTCTGCTCATCAGTCTCCTCTCTCCATCTTCCCCAAAGAGCTCTTTCACACTCATGGCTACACTAGGTGGAAGTGTCCCAAGTGTCTATCTCCAGTGCTGAGCATACCTCAAAGTCCAGGCTCCCTTTCTGAGCTGCCTGCTTGATTTCCCCTTGAATAATCCCCTGATTCCTTAAACCAGAATGCATAATCATGCTCATGATTTTCTGCCCTCAAACATGCTCCTCTCCAGCTTCTGAACTCAGTGGATGTCATCCCCTCCTTCCCAGCTGGTGAACAGGAGAATGAGGAGTCCTCCTTGACACGATCTGTTTGGCACATTCCCTGTTTGTTGCTCCGGAGCTCATCCACTTGGGTCTCTCCCTAGTACCACAACCTCATCCATGTTACCAGCATCTCCTGACGGTTGCAGTAGCTTCTTCACCCATCTCCCACTTCACTCATCCCACAGACATTCACTGAGTGCCCACCATTCCAGACACTCTTCTGGGAAAGTGGGATACAGCAGTGAAAAGGACAAGCATCTCGGTCCTAAGGAGTATCCCTGCTAATGAGGGGACAGCAAAGATACAATAACCATAAACAATGGTCCATCACCTGGAAGAGGATAGGGTCATGGAAAGAGAGAGGCAGCGGGACAGGGTATTTCTCCAGGATGAGAAGTACAGCAGCGTGTTTGCACAATGGAAGTCATCAGCAGGAAGGGGAAGACCTGATGTGTTGGAGAAAGGGGGATTCCTGGAACGATGCCCTTGAGGAGGCAAGAGGGACTGGCACTGGCACAGCTGTGGGTGGGAGCCTGGACAGCCCATCTGTGGAAATGGGCGGGGACGGAGAGCATGCAGGTGTGTGGCCGTGCAGGTGGGATTTGTGGAAGTTCTCTTCCAACTGCCCCAACTGTGCCGGTGAAGTAGGAACTGAGGCCATGAGTGACGAGTGTGGATGTGGGTGTGGTTGAGGGTGTGAGGGGCTTCTATGAGGTTATCAAGATCCCCAGGAGTTCACCTAGAAGTGGTGTTGGAAAGAGGACTGGAGACCCAGGAACTGAAACCCACTAGCTGTGAAAGTGATGTGCCTGGGATCAGAGACAGCCTCAATCAAATATGTAGACCTCATGTTCTCCAGTCTCCATTCAGGGGCTAGACGCAAGTCCGATCATGGCCTGTCCCTCCACTCCTCACTTTCCCATTGTTCTTAAGACAGAGGCTCATATCCAAAGCCCTGTCTCCACTGTGGGCTGCCCATGCCTCTTCACCTGAGCCCATTGAACTGCTGGCACAAGAGCTGTTATTACTAGAAGGTGGTGCGCAGGCTAGTGGTTATTGGGACTAAGTCAAGTTGGATTCATACCGCTGCATAAATCAGGATAAATTCCAAAAGGATCAAAGAGTTACAAGTTTCAAAAAAAAATCATAAAAATCCTAAAGGAAAATGTGGGGAAATTTCTTTCTAACCACGGAGAGGAGCAAGCTTTCCCAAGTACAGTTCATAATTTAGAAGCTATGCCATAAAGTCAGATCCAACCATATAAAAGCAAAAATGTTTGCAAGGCAGAAAGTCAAAAGCCAGAGCGGAAACATTTCCAACTCATGTCACAAAGGCTAGATAGTTGGATATAAAAGTATTCCTAAAAATCAACTCTAAAAACATCAATAATCTAACAGAAAAATGGTCAAAAGATATGAATAGAGAGTACACAGAAAATATAGCCCTTAAGTATGTGAAACAAGAAATCTTTATTCTCAATAAAAGGAAGTTAAAACTATATCATGTCAGATGAGAAAAAGTGAAAAAATCTGATGGCTTATTATGTCAAGGGAAATGAGGACAGCCACCTCACACATTGGTTGGGAGGATAAATTGGCACTTTCTCTGTAGAGAGTGAGTTGGCAATACTAATTAAGATGTGAAATTTTTGTACCAATTGCTACAATGATCCTCCAAGAAATGAATGCCATAGATATATTAACATATGCATAAGATGACAGGTGTATAAGAGTCTCACTGCAGAACTGGTTGAGATAGTAAAGACATTAGAAAGAGCACAAGTGGAATGGCTTAAAGAAACGATGGGATGCTTATGAAAGTGGGATACTAAGCAGCTTTGAAAAAGACTAAAGTAGTGCTGTATGTTCTGACATGGTATATTGTTATATTAAAAAAAAGCATATAACATTATATTAATAGGTAGCCATTTATACTAAAAAAATTGGTAGACTTTTGTTTGTATAAGTGTGGAACATCTCCATGTGATCAGAAGAATTTGGTCGTCAAGTTGCTTCCGAGTAGGGGAATAGTTGAGAGAACAGGAGAGGTGGGGAGAGACATCTTTTCACCACGGACTGTTTGATGCCAGCAGATGCACACGTGTAGCTCCCAAGTTAGACAAAGCAATAACTTTAACTTAAAAATGGCTGGATTTGTGTTTTTGTCTGGTCCTCCAGCTTTTTCTGCCTTTCCTCACACTCACTTCTAAGTTCCCTTCAATAAAGCTCAGACTGCGATTATCATTCTGAGGGCCTGGGCGCCTGAGATAGGAGCCTGTGGCCTGGTGAAAGGTTCAGCTCAGGAGACGGAGGAGGAGCTGCAAGGGTGACCATCGCTATTAAAGACCTCAACAGCTCTTTGCATACTTAAAAGCTGTATTTTCTGTGTACTCTCTGTTCATATCTTTTGACCATTTTTCTATTAGATTATTGATATTTTTAGAGTTGATTTGTAAGAATACTTTTGTATCCAACTACACAGGCCAGAGACTGTAAAACTCTCAGAGGAAAACATCGGCAGAACACTCTCTGACATTAATCGCAGCAGGATCTTTTTTGATTCATCTCCCAGAAAAATGGAAATAAGAAAAAAAAAGCAAATAGGACCTACTTAAACTCAAAATATATGCAGGTTAGGAAGCAACAGTTAGAACTGGACATGGAAAAACAGACTGGTTCCAAATAGGAAAAGGAGTATGTCAAGGCTGTATATTGTCACCCTGTTTATTTAACTTCTGTGCAGAGTACATCATGAAAAACACTGGGCTGGAAGAAGCACAAGCTGGAATCAAGATTGCCGGGAGAAATATCAATAACCTCAGATATGCAGATGACACCACCCTTATGGCAGAAAGTGAAGAGGAACTAAAAAGCCCCTTGATAAAACTGAAAGAGGAGAGTGAAAAAGTTGGCTTAAAACTCAGCATTCGGAAAACTAAGATCATGGCATCCAGTCCCATCACTTCATGACAAATAGATGGGGAAACAATGGAAACAGTGACAAACTTTATATTTTGGAGCTCCAAAATCACTGCAGATGGTGACTGCAGCCATGAAATTAAAAGATGCTTGCTCCTTGGAAGGAAAGTTATGACCAACCTAGACAGCAGGTGAAAAAGCAGTGTCATTACTTTACCAACAAAGGTCCATCTAGTCAAAGCTATGGTTTTTCCAGTAGTGAGGTATGGTTATGAGAGTTGGACTACAAAGAAAGTTGACTGCCGAAGAATTGATGCTTTTGAATTGTGGTGTTGGAGAAGACTCTTGAGAGTCCCTTGGACTTCAAGGAGATCCAACAAGTCTATCCTAAAGGAACTGAGTCCTGAATATTCATTGGAAGGACTTATGCTAAAGCTGAAACTCCAATACTTTGGCCACCTGATGTGAAGAACTGACTCATTAGAAAAGACTCTGATGCTGAGAGGGATTGGGGGCAGGAGAAGAAGGGGACAACAGAGGATGAGATGGCTGGATGGCATCACCGACTCTATGGACATGAGTCTGAGTGAGCTCCGGGAGTTGGTGATGGACAGGTGCTATGATTCATGGGGTCCCAAAGAGTTGGGCACGACTGAGTGACTGAACTTAACTGAAACTCAAAAGCTTTTGCGCAGCAAAGGAAATAATAAACAAAATGAAAAGACAACACAGGCTGCGAGAAAATATTTGAAAATGATGTGACTGACAAGGGATTAGTCTCTACAATTTACAAACAGCTCATCATCAAAACAAGCAATCCAATCAAAAATAGGCAGAAGACCTAAATAGACATTTCTCCAAAGGAGACATACAGATGGCCAATATGCACATAAAGATGTTAAACATTTCTCTAGTTATTAGAGAAATGCAAATCAAAACTACAATGAGATATCACCTCACACTGGTCAGAAAGGCTATCATCAAAAAATCCACAGACAATAAATGCTGGACAGTGTGTGGAGAGAAGGGAACCATCTTACACTGATGGTAGGAATGTAAATTGATACAGCCACTGTGGAGAACAGTATGGAGGTTCCTTCAAAACTAAAAATAGAGCTACGATATGACACTGCAGTACCACTCCTGGGCATATATTCGGAGAAAAAACATGATCTGAAAGGGTACATGCACCCCAATGTTTATTGCAGCACTGTTTACAATAGCCAAGACATTGAAGCAACATAAATGCCCATTGACAGAGGAATGGGTAAAAGATGTGGTACATATATACAATGGAATATTACTCACTCATTAAAAAGAATGAACAAAGGCCGTTTGCAGCAACATGATGGACCTAGAGATTGTCATACTGAGTGAAGTAAGTCAGACAGGGAAGGAGAAATATATGCCATCCCTTATATGTGGAATATAAAAAGAAATGATACAAATGAACTTACAAAATAGAAAGAGACTCACAGACTCAGAAAATGAATTTATGGTTGCCGGAAGTGGGGGCGGGAGGGATAGTTAGGGACCTTGGGAAGATCATGTATACACTGTTACATTCAAAATGGATAACCAACAAGGACTTATTGTATAGAACATGGAACTCTACTCAATGTTATGTGCCAGTCTAGATGGGAGTGGGGTTTAGGGGAGAACGGATACATGTATATGTATGGCTGAGTCCCTTTGCTGTTCACCTGAAACTACCACAACATTGTTAATCTGCTATACTCCCGTACAAACTAAAAATTTTAAGTTTGGAAGAAAAACATAGGCAGAACACTCTCTGACATAAATTGCAGCAAGATCTTTTCAATTTATGTCTCAGAAAAATGGAAATAAAAACAGAAATAAACAAATGGGACCTACTTAAATTCAAAACCTTTTGCACAGTAAAGGAAACAATAAACAAAATGAAAAGACAACCCACAGATTGGGAGAAAATATCTGTAAATGATGTGACCAAGAAGGGATTAGTCTCCAAAATTTACAAACAGCTCATAAGGCTTAACATCATCAAAATAAACAACCCAATCAAAAAAAAAGGGCAGGAGACCTAAATAGACATTTCTCCAAAGACATACAGATGGCCAAAAGGCACATGAAAATATGTTCAACATTGCTAATGATTAAAGAATATAAAATCAAAACTACAAGGAGGTATCACCTCAGACCAGTCAGAATGGCTATGATAAAAAAAAAAAAAAATCCACAAACAATAAATGCTGGAGAGGGTGTGGAGAGAAGGGAACCCTCCCACACTGCTTGGTGGAGATGTAATTTGGTACAGCCACTATGGAGAAAAGTGTGGAGGCTCCTTAAAAAACTAAAAGCTAGAGCTACCATATGATCCAGCAATCCCACTTCTGGGCATGTATGCAGAGAAAGCCATGGTCCAAAAGGATACATGCACCCTAATATTCATTGTAGCACCATTTACAGTGGGCTTCCCTGATGGCTCAGATGGTAAAGAATCTGCCTATAGTGCAGGAGACCTGGGTTCGATCCCTGGGTCAGGAAGATCCTCTGGAGGAGGGCATGGCAACCCACTCTAGTATTCTTGTCTGGAGAATCCCCATGGACAAAGGAGCCTGGAAGGCTACAGTCCATGGGGTCACAAAGAGTCGGACATGACCAAGCGACTAAGCACAACACAAGACATGGAGGGAACCTAAATGTCCATCAACAGAGGAATGGATAAAGAAGATGTGGGTAAAATGGATAAAGAAGATATGAGACCATGCCATTTGCAGCAACATGGATGAACCTAGAGACTGTCATATTGAGTGAAGTAAGTCAGACAGGGAAGGAGAAATATTGTATGCTATCCTTTATATGTGGAATCTAAAAAGCAACGATACAGATGAAGTTATCCTTAAAACAGAAATACTCGCAGAATTAGAGAACAAACTTGCTAAGTGGGAAGAATCGGGAAGGGATGGTCAGGGAGTTTGGGATCAACATGCATACACTGCTATATTTAGGATGGATGACCAGCAGGGTTCTGCTGGGTAGCACAGGGAGCTCTGTGCAATGCTATGTGGCAGGCTGGATGGGAGGGGAGTTTAGGGGAGAATGGATACATGTATATGCATGGCTGAGTCCCTATGCTGCCCACCTGAAACTATCATCACATTGTTAATTGGCTATACTTTGATATAAAACAAAAGCTTAAAAATGAATTCTCTCAAAAACAAAAAAGAAAAAGAAAAAGTACCCATCAGTCACTTAGGGCTCATCATGCTCTGGGAACTCCACTATCTCCTTTCCTCAAACATCTCATTTAACCCCTGATGCCCCTGCACTTGCACATTTTACAGGTGAAAAAACCGAGGCTCAGAAAGGTTATGCGTTGGTCACAGCCTGCTGGAACCCAGCATGATCCAGGCAGTCTGACTTCAAGTCTAACAAAGGGCAAACTATTTTGGCAGAAAGAGCTCTTATGTTCACCGAGTGAGGGTGTGTGGCATGTCTGAAGTCACTTAGCTAGTGGGGAGCAGTTCAGGCTGGAAGCAGAGCTGCTGCTGCTGCTAAATCGCTTCAGTCGTGTCCAACTCTGTGCAGCCCCATAGACGGCAGCCCGCCAGGCTCCACCATCCCTGGGATTCTCCAGACAAGAACACTGGAGTGGGTGGAAGCAGAGCTATGGGACCCCAAACCCACAGCACCTTCCATCATCCTCAGAAGAGTGGCCAGAGTGGGAATGGCAGCATTCCAGCGCCCGGTCCCATCACTGGTGAGACAGGACACACCTAGCCCAGCTGAAGTGAAGTGAGGTGAAAGTCAGTGGTGTCAGGCTCTTTGCAACCCCATGGACTATAGAGTCCATGGAATTCTCCAGGCCAGAATACTGGAGTGGGCAGCGTTTCCCTTCTCCAGGGGATCTTCTCAACCCAGGGATTAAACCCAGGTCTCCTGCATTGCAGGCAGATTCTTTACCAGCTGGAGCCACAAGGGAGGTCTAAGAATACTGGAGTGGGGAGCCCATCCCTTCTCCAGTGGATCTTCCTGACCCAGGAATCTAACTGGGCTCTCCTGCATTGCAGAAGGATTCTTTGCCATCTGAATTATCAGGAAACCCTCTAGCCCAGCTGAGAGACTTTAAACACACCATCACCTCTCATGAGCCCTTCTGGCACCACATCACCAGTCACCATCACTTAGCACTGGCATTAGCATTACAACCTCATTCTTCTGGGCACCTCAGTCCACCAACCAGCAGCTGCGCTTGGTCGCTCAGTTGTGTCTGACTCTCTTTGACCCCACGGACTATAGCCCACCAGACTCCTCTGTCCACGGAATTCTCCAGGCAAGAATACTGGAGTGGGTTGCCATGAACTTCTCCAGGGAATCGTCCCCATCCAGGGACTGAACCCAGGTCTCCTGCATTGCAGGCAGATTCTTTACCATATGAGTCACCAGGAAACCCAGAGGGGTTTTAAAAATGCTCACTCCTTCCCAGGGCTTCCCATTCACATGGAATAACAACACCTAGACTCAGGCGACACAGCACTCCTGTGTGGCCCTGCTACTTGCTCTATCAGGCTTAGCTACCCACTGGGTCTCACTTGTCTCTCTCTCTCAGTTCCTCAAGGGCCCAGCTCTCTTCAAACCCAGGACAGTCACACCTGCCTTCACAACCGTGAAACTGAAGACATCTCCTCACCTTTTGCTCTTGCTTCCATCACAGCTGCCTGCTATTTTCTTTCAAGCACTTATCAGTCTTTACTCCTGAAATCCATTTATGTGTGTTTTGTTTATTGTCTGTCAGCCCCACCAGCAAGGTAGCTCCCTGAGAGCTGGGGCTCTGTGTGTCTGGCTTCCCACCATTTCCTGAGGCCTAGAACAGGGCCTGGCAGACACAAGCACTTTGTAAATACATGCTGAGTGGATGGGAGGGGAGAAGGTCAGGAGAGCCGAGTCCTCGACTCCTGACTTCATTGTATAGTCAATCATTGATATCTAAAGTTGGGAATGGTTCCATGACTCCCCAAGATACCCAAATCCAAAGATGCCCAAATCCCTTGTATAAAATAGTTATATTTGCATATAACCTAAGTAATCCTCTTATATATTTGAAAGCATTTCTAGATTACTTGTCATACCTCATACAATGTAAATACAGTGTAAATACTATGTAAATAGTTGCTGATGCACGGAAATTCAAGTTTTGCCTTTGGAACCTTCTGGAAATTAAAATTCTGATACGTGGTTGGTTAATTCCATGGAGGGCAAACCATACAGGATTTGTGCAGTGGCCGCCAGCAGCCTCTGGAGATAAGACTCACTGGCCAGCCAAGAGCTTGGCTTGGGCTGTCCAGGTGTTTCCCTGCTTAGAAAGTGAGGCTGCAGGGTCTCCAGGAGGCCACGTGGTGGTCCGGCCAGGGCCTGGCTCCATTCTGCACACAGTTTTCAAGTATGTGTTTCAGGCATTGGCTGGATATGTTTTATTTGCTATTGGGAATGTGGGAGCAATTAATGAGTCAGATAATGTGGGAAATAACATGGGTCTGAGGGAGCAGAGAGTTCGATGGTTTTGGAGCCTCTTTAACCGAACTGATACAGCCTGACAGGGACAGTGTTTCCCAAGTGGGAAGCCAAGTCTTTTCATGTCTCAGGGTTAGAAGGGTGCAGAAGCTGCTCCTTGACAGCCAAGAAGTGGAGGGCGGAGGGCCTGGGGCCTACAACACCTACCTACCTAGAGCTCTAAGCCTTCTGGGGATGATCATTTCCTAAGTGTTTCCCAAAGGCTGTATTCCCAGAAAAGCAAACTGGGAAGAATTCCCACAGTCTGGCAAGTATGTGGCCTGCACACTTGGAGGTGAGGCTGGCCTTAGTGCATGGGCTGCTGGGGTCACCGTCCCTGCTCACAACCCACACCTGCCCCTCTGGCCTGTGCCCGGACTACTGACTCCCACTCTGCCGGCTCCCTGCTCTGCCCAACAGGCTCTGGCTCCTATCCAGGCCTCTGCCTCTTCCCACCCAGCAACTTGGGTTACAAGGCCTGACTCTTGACTCTTGGAAGCCCACTGACCCATGAGGAAATGACCTTCAGCCATGCTTCTCTGGAGCTTTCCCCAGGGGAGCAGAGTGGTCCAAGGCTTTTGAACTGAGTTTGCAGGTAGATGAAATGAGGCTTGGAGGCTGACAAATCCAGAGCCAGTACTGAGTCAGCAAGCCAAGTGCTTAGGTCAGGCCTCAGGCCCTGGATTTAATCAGGGCAATACTTCCAGGAGTGTGGAGGCCTTAGAACCTGTCTCTCCAACTCATGAGCTCTAGACCTTGAGCAAGCGCCTGTCCTCGTGGAGACAAAGTCTGCTTGGGGAAACATGGGGAGTAACAATCCTGCTTCTCTGGACTGCTACGAGGACTGAGTAAGATACTGTGTGTACATAAAGGGCCCAGGCCCGCAGTGGCTCAGAGGAGGCACCAAAGCGCAATGCTGGCTGCAGTTACAGTGCAGCGTCCTTCCTCTTTCTAACATACGTATGCATTCTGTGCAGACACACATAGACACACAGAAAGAAGAGCAGCACAGATGGTGGTTTTCCATTGTTTGGCTCATGTTGCCGAACAAACACTGACTGCACAGCAGGTGTGAAGAGTCTTGTTTTGAAACGGCACCTGAGATGGGTCTCCAGCATTTTGGCATGGAGGTTTGCTCTGGCAATCACCCTAGTCAGACTCTGTGCAGGGCAGGCACTGGTGCTAATTAGAAGCCTAAATGAAAAGTAAACTCATTGGGTTAAAGAAAAAAAGAAACTAGTCTTATTGAAGTGTAATTCATATACCATGAAATTCACTCTTAAGCATAAACAAGTAATTTTTGATATAGTCACAGGATTGTGTAACTATCATCATTGTGTAATTTTCTTTCACTTCCAGTTCAGTTGCTCAGTTATGTCTGACTCTTTGTGACCCCCTGGACTGCAGCACGCCAGGCTTCCTGTCCATCACCAGCTCCTAGAGCTTAATCAAACTCAGGTCCATCGAGTCAGTGATGCCATCCAACCATCTCATCCTCTGTCGTCCCCTTCTCCTCCTGCCTTCAGTCTTTCCCAGCATCAGGGTTTTTCCAACGAGTTGGTTCCTCACATCAGTTGGCCAAAGTATTGGAGTTTCAGCTTCAGCATCAGTCCTTCCAATGAACATTCAGGACTCAGTTCCTTTAGGATGGACTGGTTGGATCTCCTTGCAGTCCAAGGGACTCTCAAGAGTCTTCTCCAACACTACAGTTCAAAAGCATCAATTCTTTGGTGCTCAGCTTTCTTTGTAGTCCAACTATCACATCCATACATGACCACTGGAAAAACCATAGTTTTGACTAGATGGACCTTTGTTGGTAAAGTAATGACACTGCTTTTTCACATGCTGTCTAGGATGGTCATAACTTTTCTTCCAAGGAGCAAGCATCTTTTAATTTCATGGCTGCTGTCACCATCTGCAATGATTTTGGAGCTCCAAAATATAAAGTTTGTCACTATTTCCATTGTTTCCCCATCTATTTGTCATGAAGTGATGGGACTGGATGCCATGATCTTAATTTTCTGAATGTTGAGTTTTAAGCCAACTTTTTCACTCTCCTCTTTCACTTTCATCAAGAGGCTTTTTAGTTCCTTTTCACTTTCTGCCATAAGGGTGGTGTCATCTGCATATCTGAGGTTATTGATATTTCTCCCAGCAATCTTCTTTCCAGCTTGTGCTTCATCCAGCCCAGCGTTTCTCATGATGTACTCTGCATAGAAGTTAAATAAGCAGGGTGACAATATACAGCCTTGACGTACTCCTTTCCCGATTTGGAACCAGTCTGTTGTTCCATGTCCAGTTCTAACTGTTGCTTCTTGACCTGCATACAGATTTCTCAGGAGGCAGCTCAGGTAGTCTGATATTCCCATCTCTTGAAGAATTTTCCACAGTTTGTTGTGATCCACACAGTCAATGGCTTTGGCCTTGTCAATAAAGCAAAATTTTCATTATCCTTCATTAAAAAAAAAAAAACAGAATGTGTCTTTTAAAAGTAATTTTATGTATGTCTGTATTTATTTTTACTTTTGGTTGCCCTGGGTCTTCATTGCTATGAGGGATTTTCTCTAGCTGCAGCAAGCAGGGGCTCCTCTCTAGTTGTGGTGTGTGGGCTTCTCATCGTGGTGGAGCACAGATTCTGGGGTGAATGGGGGTTCAGCAGTTGTGGCTCCCAGGCTCTAGACACAGGCCCAATAGCTGTGGTGCAAAGGCTTAGTTGCTTTGTGGCATGTGGGATCTTCCTGGATCAGGGATCAAGCCCAACTCTCCTGCACTGGCAGAATGATTCTTCCCGCTGAGCCACCAGGGAAGCCCTACCTTTCATTTTGAAAGAGAGTTTTTGCTGGACATATGCTTCTAGGTTGGTGGTTTGTATCTTTTTAGTCATTTGAATAGGTCAGGTCAGCCCATTGCCTTCTAGCCTCTATTATTTCTGGTGGGAAGTCAGGGTTTTTATGTTATTGAAGTTCTCTTGTATGGATGAGTCATGTCTCTCTTGCTGCTTTCAAGACTTCCTCTTTGACTTTCAGTATTTTGCTGTAATGTGTCTGGGTCTGATTCTTAGATCTGTAGAAAAATCTATTTATGCTTAGTATAATTTCTCAGAAGGTAGGACTTATGTGTATCAATTTGCTACTTAATTTCTGTATGTCTTTTATATATATATATATATATTTTTTTTTGCCTGCTGCTGCAGCACGTGGGATCTTAATTCTTTGACAAGGGATCAAACCTGGGTCCCTTGCAGGGGGTGTGGGTTTGATCTCTGGTTGAGGAACTAAGATCCCATATGCCACACAGTGCTGTCAAAAATGGAAAAAAAAGTACATTAATACTCTTTCATATTTGTCTGTTATTTCACTGAAACTCTTTAATTCTGTGTGTGTGGATTTAAATTAATGTCTAATGTCCTTTAATTTTAGAGTGAAGGAATCCCTTTTATATTTCTTGTAGAGCAGACTGCTAGTGATGAATTCTTTTCCTTTTGCTTTTCTGGGCATGTCTTATTTTCTCTTTCACTTTTCAAGAATAGTTTTTCTTATTATAGTGTTCTTTGTTGACAATTTTTCTTTTTCCCATTACTTTGAACATATCATACCAACTGCCTTATGACTTTTGTGGTTTCTGATAAAAAAATCAGCTATTAATCTTATCAACAATTCAATTTCTGTGATGAGTTGTTGTTCTTTCACTGCTTTCAAGATTCTTTCTTTCACGTGTGTGTGGAGAAGGCACTCTTCCTTAGACAGGATCGTCTCAATTGACATATCTTCAAGTATGCTGGTTCTTCTGGCAGCCCAAATCTACTTTTGAGCCCTATTAGTGAATTAATCATTTCAGTATTGTACTTTACAGCTTCAGAATTTCTATTTTGTTCCTTTAAACATACTTTCTATCTTTTTATTGGTAATCTCCATTTGGTGGTACATAATTTTTATAGCTTCTTTTAATTATTTAGACATGATTTCATTTAGTTCTTTGTCTAGTAAGTTCATCTGGGCTTACTCACCGATAGTTTTAACTGCTTTTCCCCACCTTTCCCCTTCATTGCCACACTTTCTTATATCTTTGGGTGTCTCATAATTTTTGTTAAAAACAGTATTTCAAATAGTCTAATGTGGCCACTCTAGAAATTAGATACTCCTCCTCCTTTCCAGAGTTTGTTGTTGTTTGTTCAGGGGCTTTTCTGAGCTTAATGTGTATACATTTTCTCCGAAATGTGTACTCTTTGTCATGGCAGTTACTGAATTCTCTGCTTAGTTTGCTTAACTGTCAGCTTAGGACAGAGGTTTTCTTTAATGCCTTGAACAGGTAGATCTCCCATTCTGTGCCAAGGGACTCTTTGTGTGTGCTGAGCATAATTTCAACACTCTATCAAGTTACAACTCTGCCTTTGCGTTCACTTTTTGCTTGAATGGAGCCCAGCATCAGTGAGAGGTGAGAGACTGGGGTTCTTTTAGGCCTTTCCCTACGCAGGCATGTGTACTCTAGATCCCCAGGTGTCTGTGGGAGCATTTTAAAGCGTCTTTGGACAGTTCATCCCCTTGATTTTCATGTAAGTTGCTGTGTCAGCTTCTTGTTGCTCCAACGGGTATTGCCACCTTAGGCAGCTGCAATGTTAAACAATTGTTGCTGAGTGTTTCTGGCAAACACTCTTAGGATATGGCTTTTCCCAGTGAGTGAGCTCTGCATCAGTTCAACAACAAAAAAAGACAAGTCATGTGTACGGGCTTTTCCAGGAGCTTACAGTGACAAGTTCTGGAGAATGAGCATTCGAGGAGCTTCAGACTTGTTCTGCCACCTCCAGTGGCTGCTCATTTTCACAGGTATTGTGATTGTGAGGGTGTGATGGTTTTAGGGTTACCCTGGGGCTGGGGAGATGAGCAAATTAAAAAGCTACAAACCTCACTGCTCTTAGCAAGGTTCAAACCTTTTTATAAAATTAACATTTCTTAGGTTGTTACCAGACATTGATTTTCAGAATACGGAAAAGGTCATTTTCTTCCTAGCGTTCTTATGGCTTTTATGTAGCAGTTGATTTTCAGAGGTCCTTACCCTACCATTCCAGCAGTGCTTCTGCTGTATTTGTAGAAAGTGTTTCTTAGGACCAGGGTGGATAGAAAACCTTAACACTAAAACTGCTGATCTGAGGCTGGCACCTGCAGAGATCTGGTGAGTGGCTCCATTTGTTGCTATAGATTTAGCACAGCCAAGCAAAATTTGTTTTCATCCTTGTCCCTTCCTGCCTCCTAACCCTTTATCCTTCATTTGCCCATCAGTCTGTCTCTCTCTCTCTTCTCCCTTTCCTCCCTATTTCCTGTCAATAAGCACTTATTGGCCATCTCTTTAGTGCCTGGGGTCAAATTCCTGCTCTGAGGAGCCCATACTTTGGTGGAGAAGGACATGTTTGCAGAGCAGACCACCAGCACTGCAGGGAATTTTGGGATCGAGGGAGGGATCTAGGGCTGGGAGAGTCAGGAAAGACAGATCGATGCTCATGGAGAAAGGGGAATCCAGAAGGAGAAAAAAATCCTGCTTAAGTTCCCTAGAAAGAGGATCCCAAGGATACTGCTGGGCTTCCCCAGCTGAGAAATAGGCTACTGGGGAGACGAAAAATCTGTTCTATTATGATAAACATACAAACACACTGAAAGACCTGTGAAGTATATTCCAGGCAAAGGCTCCCACTGGGAGCTGGAGAGGCCCCATCTACACAGGTGGGCTGGGTCAGTTCTGTCTGCAGTAGCAGCAAGAAACCCTCTCAGCCAGATATTGTCCCACCAGGCAAACAAATAAAAACTTTTCTCCCTGGGGCTCAAGAAAAGCCTGGTTTGTACAAGGGAAGGAACCAAAGCCAAGAGGTGCATGTATGTGAAACTATCTAGAAATAAACACAAGGCCCAGCCAAAGCTAATCAGAGAGGGACATCTGCTCTGTGCCACTCACACCATTCTGTGACGGGCAGACCCCCGGGCATCGCGTGGGAAAGGGCAGTGACGGGGAGGAGGGGCTGCCCACCCCTTGCCCAGCAGCTGACCTTAGACAAGACATTTCTCCCCCTGAAGCATCAGTTTCCTTCTCTACAAAATGGGGATAATAACAAATTCTTATCTTTTGCAGAGCTCTGTGAGGATTACATGAGATGAAGGACTTGAGAGGACACAGCATGGGGTCAGGGGTCCATTGAGTCCTTGATTTTCCCTTGACTTTTAGGTCAGTTATGAACTGGAGTCATAATTCTAATGAGTTTTTGAGTAATATTATATTTTGTCCTAAAAAGTCACTATCTATTCCTCTTTTTCTTCCAAAAAGGACATCAGGAGCTTACAATAAAAGGCAATAAAATCTTTTACAAGGGCAGAAATGAGAACTGAGTGATGAAGTGTATATTTGGCACGGAGTGGTGCAGGAGGGTAATTACACAGAAAATCCATTATAATCAAATACAAAATAGTCTCCAGTTTCTGGAAGTCAAAGCAAACAGAGTACCACTGAAAGGCATTTCCTGCCAGTGAACTCTGGGGGAGTTTATCTAGTAAGGAACTAGACTGGGTAAGCATGCAGCAAATCGAGGGGACAAGAGGCCCATGCCCAGGGCCAGGAAGAAGAATCTGAGCTTCACAGAGAGCCTGCCTTGTTTCTCCCAGAATCAGTCTGCCTGGGGTCCTCCTGATGGTGGAGCATGGTCACCACCATGCTCTCCTTATGAAGCTGCCGTGGGGCTGAGCGTGTGTGCATTCATTCATTCACTGTCCTGTGCATTTCCATTCCTTGCAGGCTCCTCTGCACCAGGCTGTTAACTGCGTGCTGTAGACTTGGGGTGTCATCCCCAGCCAGAAGGATTAGATAAGACTTTGGAGGAGATGCTTGAGCGAGGCCAAAAGGACAAAGCATAGTGAACTTGGGGTTACAGTCCAGGTATAAGAGGAGAGATCTGGGTGGGGGAGGATATGAATGCAGTTTCAGAGGGCGAGGACCCTGGATACAGCTGGAGGTAGGGGGCATGGGAGGAGTAGTGGTGAGAACTGTGCCGATGAGGCTGTGCTGAGAGACTGAGGTGGACAGATGGGAGGTTTGGTGTGGGAGTGGGGAGGGAGGGATCAAGGAGGATGCCCCTTGTCTGCATAGGGAAGCAGGTGGCTGGAGGTCCCCTGCTAGGGGATGTGCTGGGTTCAGTGGGACCGAGTTCAATCTCTGGGTCAAGAGGGGATGACTTGGCTAGAGGAAGGAAGAGGGGCATTATCAGCATTATGGGGGTGCCAGAGCCACAGGGGTGGGAGAGAAAGAAGGTCAAGGGCAAATCCATTTAAGAGGCAAGTGGGGTCCCATAGGAAAGATATATGAGAAGGGGTCAGAGATGTGGGCAAAAACACAGGCAAGAGTCAGCAGGGCGCCTGGGGGAACAGCCAATGTGAGGCTCAGGAAGAGAGACAGCAATGCATTTGCGTCTGCCCCTGGCCACCAGGAGGTCGGTGGTAACCTTTGGCCAAAACTATGTGAGTGGAGTGGCAGTGAGAAGAGACTGGAGGGGCTGGGAGGAGCGGAAGGCAAGGTGGAGGAGATGGGGAGCCCAACAGGGGTGTGCAGGCTCTGAGGGAAGCTTCACGGTGAGTTGGGGGAAGGATACGAAAGAGTGCATTTTGGGTGAAAGGAAGATGGCGAGAGGGAGGTTGGCAGCAAGTGCACGCTAGTCTGCAGCTTGTATGGCAGGAAAGTGAAAGGGTCTTCTCCTGGTGGCTCTGCCAAGGGAAGGACCGGCCAAGTCTGTGGAGGGATGGGGACACAGAGGAGAACCATCTTGTGTCAAGGGACCCAGGGTAGCAACCCTGGGTGGTGGAATTACCATCTATTCCCACAGAGACAGGAGGTCATTTCAGAGTGGGAGATGGGGGATTAAACTTTCTGAGGCTCAGGGAGTGGCTGAGGGCATAGAGGGGACTGCCACTGGAACTGTGACACTGGAATGATGTCAAGAAGGCAGCCCTGGGCGCTGCAGCTCTGGGGACAGTGGCTGGGATTGGAGGGGGAGACAGAGACCTGGTCCTTGGTTATGGGCTGGTGCAGGGACTGGCACCTCCAGCCAGGTTCCAGGTCAAGGGCAGACTTCCAGGTTGAGGTTTAGGAACTAAGAAAACCTGGGACTCACCGGGATCACCTCTTCTTCCGGGCTTGCCACGCCGTCCAGGGGGCCTAGACAGGAAAACAAGGATGGACTCTTTAAGATGGGAAGCCAGTGGGCTTGGGGACAGCCTGCCTGCTGCCAGCTGCCCCCGACTCACACGCATTGCAGCAGCCGGGGGGATAGCCTGCCCACCACCTTGCTGGCTGGGAGAGTGGAGAGGAGTGTGAAGAGAGCTCTGTCTCCTGCCCCTCCCTTACCCCTGCTCCTCTGGATCATCCTTATTGGTTGCATTCTCATCCCCGACTCATTCATTCAGTTATTCAATTATCTGTTTATTATTTCATTCACAAGTCCTTTCCCATTCAAAAATGTATACTGCCTAGAAACTCTTGAGGCAGGAGATAGCCACTGAGAAACTTCAGACTTACAAGAAAAATAAGGCTGAGAATGGCAGTTATCTTATGAAAGCCTGGACAAATGCTTTTAATATTCACTAAAATAAGGCAACAGAGAGAGCACACCACATAAAGACACTGTCGTGTGTACATGTTGCTCAGTTGCTCAGTCTTGTCTGACTCTTTGCAACCCCATGGACTGTAGCCCACCAGGCTTCTCTGTCCATGGGATTCTCCAGGCAAGAATACATGAGTGGGTTGCCATGCCTTCCTCCAGGGGTTCTTCCCAACCCAGGGATCAAACCCAGGTCTTCCGCATTGCAGGCGATTCTTTACCATCTGATGCCCTTCTCCAAAAGACACTATCATGGCATCTCAGATGCTTAAACTCAGTGATAACAGGCTCTGTGCTCTCCACCTACTTCCTTCCTCTGTTCACTAAACACTTTGGCACCTCCCTCCACTTCCCCACCGCTCTAGGGAGACACATACAGTTCTTTATTTATGTGATTTATTGCACATAATGTGCACACTGATGCATGTGCTTTTTGGTATCCAGTCTCATCCACATGGTTTTGCACTTTCCGAATCTGATGTAGACCATCCTGCCTTCGTCTTCTGCCTCTGGGCCTACATTAGCCCCCAAGACAAGAGTGACTGAGATGCTGAAGAGAGAGAGGGCTCTGGGTACCGGAACAGGCGGCAGGGCTCAGAGAACAGCTCTGGCCTTGGAGTGGAGGGCAGAGCTCATGCCTCCTTGCCTTTCCCTCCCTGTCTCTCTTTTCACTCCCCGCTAGTCTAACTACCTCTGGTTCTTCCTCCTGTTTTATCAGGTGCTGGAGAAGGTGTGCAGAAACGAAGTCACAGGCATTAGATTGTAATTTATACCTCTCTTCATCTTGCCCCTCACTGTGCCTCCCAGCTCTGGGCTGGGCCCAGAGGCAACTGAGGAACAGCCTGTGTCATAAGCACTGTTCTTTCCTGTAAAAGTCAACTTTAAGGGGATTCCCTGATGTTCCAGTGGTTAGGACTTTGCTTTCCAATGCAGGGGTTTTAGGTTTGATCCCTGACTGGGGAGCTAAGATCCCACACGCCTCAGGGCAAAACCCTAAAACATAAAACAGAAGCAATATTGTAACAAATCCAATAAACTTTAGAAATGGTCCACATCAAAAAAAAAAAAAAAAAACCTTAAAAAAAAAAAACCCTTAAAAAAAAAAAAGCCAACTTTAAACCCCCTCAAAAATTCCTGGAACAATCGCAGAGAAGAGGCACAGACTAGCCATGAACCAGGTCTGTGGCAGGATGACTCACTGAGAAATTAGTGTGCCTGTGTGTGTTTCCTTTATTGTTCTCTTCATTTTTAAGCAGGTAGTCATCCCCACTTGTGGGCTTCCTGGGAAGCTCAAATGGTAAAGACTCTGTCTGCAATGCGGGTGGCCTGGGTTTGATCTCTGAGTAAGGAAGATCCCCTGGAGAAGGGCATGACAATCCACTCCAGTATTCTGGCCTGGAGAATCCCATGGACAGAGAAGCCTGGTGAGCTACAGTCCATGGGATCACAAAGAGTCAGACATGTCCGAGTGACTAACACACACACACGACCATTTGTGCCCCTGAAATGGGGGTCTGGGACAGAGCAGAAAAGCAGAGGCAGCCCCAGGTCAATGGTGCTTCCAACTTTTGTTAGGGGAGGGGGCATCCTGGATGGGGGAGGACGGAGGGCTTCTCCAGGAAGAGAGAGACTCCTGTGGAAGGGAGGAGGCCCCTCAGTTACACATTAGACTCTGAGACCTTTGGAAATCCCATGGGTGAGGTAAGAATGAATTTCATGCCAGCCTTATGGACTGGGGGGCTTGAGCTTAGGAGGTTAAACAAACTTTAAAAAGTGAGAAACATGCTATTTCTTGCACTACTGAGTTTGTAGTTAAAAATGTTTTTATTGTGGTCCCAAACATAAAATATACTGTCTTAACCTTCTTTATGTGTATAGTATTGTAGTGCTAATTAAACACACACTGTCATGCAATAAATTTCTAGAACTTTTCAGCTTCCAAAACTGAAATTCTGTATCTACTGAACAACTCCCATTCTGCCCTTCCTTCAAGGCCCTGGAAACTGCCATTCTGCTTTGTGTTGCTAAGAGTTTAACGATTTCAGGTATCTCAGACAAGTGGAATCATGCAGTATTTGTCTTTTTGTAATTGGCTTCTTTCATTTAGCATAACATCCTCAAGGTTCATCCATGTCTCGACATATGATAAGACTTTATTCCCTTAAAAAAGACTTTATATACATATATAAATAATAAATATGTATATTTAAATTAATTTCCCTGGTGGCTCAGTGGTAAAGTATCTGTCTGCAATGCGGGAGATCTGGGTTTGATCCCTGGGTCAGGAAGATCCCCTGGAGAAGGGAATGGCAACCCACTCCAGTATTCTTGCCTAGAGAATCCCATGGACAGAGGAGCCTAGCGGGCTACAGTTCGTAGGATCACAAAGAGTCAGCCACTACTAACACTTGATCAGTCCTTGCCTGCGCTGAGTTTTCATTGTGTTGCGTGGGATTTCTCTGGCTGTGGTGAGCGGAGGCTACTCTCTAGCTGTGGTGTGTGGGCTTCTCATTGCGGTGGCTTCTCTTGCTGCAGAGCATGGGGCTCCAGAGTGGGCTTAGTAGGTGTGGTGCACAGGCTTAGTAACTCTGTGGCATGTGGGATCTTCCTGGAACAGGATCGAATACATGTCCCCTGTATTGCCAGATGGAGTCTTCTCCACTGCACCACCAGGGAAGTCCTTCTTTGTTTTTAAGGCTGAATAATAGTTGGTATAGTCAAAGCTACGGTTTTCCAGTAGTCATGTACGGATGTGAGAGTTGGACAATAAACAAGGCTGAGTGCCGAAGAATTGATTCTTTTGAACTGTGGTGTTGAAGAAGACTCATGAGTGTCCCTTGGACAGCAAGGAGATCAAACCAGTCAGTCCTAAAGGAAATCAACCCTGGGTATTCTTTGGGAGGACTGATGCCGAAGCTGAAGCCCCAGTACTTTGGCCACCTGATGTGAAGAGCTGACTCACTGGAAAAGACCCTGATGCTGGGAAATACTGAGGGCAGGAGGTGAAGGGGCCACAGAGGATGAGATGGTTGGATGACATCTTCAACTCAATGGAGATGAATTTGAGCAAACTGCCGGAAATAGTGAAGGGCAGGGAAGCCTGGCATGCTGCAGTCCATGGGGTCGCCAAGAGTGGGACAGGACTGAGCGACTGGAATAGCCCGTTGCATGTATCTGCCACATTTTCTTCATCCATTCATCTTTTTTTAATTTTTTGCTGTTCTGGGTCTTCACTGGGGTACATGGGCTCTCTAATTGTGGTGTGTAGGCTCGGTCACCCCATGGGCATATGGGATCTTAGATTCCCTGACCAGAGATTGAACCCTCATCCCCTGCATTAGAAGGTGGATTTTTAAACACTGTACCGCCAGAGAAGTCCTATCTTCATCCATTCATCTTATTAGTTGATGGACACTTGGGTTTCTTCTACCTCTTGTGAACAATGCTGCAATAACATGAGTGTGCAAGTATCTCTTCAGGATCCTTTTCCAACTGGTTGGGATACATACCCACAAGCAGAACTGCTGGATCCTATGGTAATTCTATTTTTAATTTTTGAGGAAATGCTATTCTGTTCTCTATAGTGGCTACATTATTTTATATTGCCACCAACAGTGCACATGTGTTTTGTTATTTCTCCACATCCTTGCCAACACTTGTTACTTTCTGTCTTTTTTTTTTTTTCATAGTGGCCATCCTAATGGGTATGAGGTGATATCTTGTGGTTTTGACTTGCATTTCTCTAATAATTAGTGATGTTGCATACCTGTTAGCTATTTGTATATCTTCTTTGAAGAGGTATCTATTCAGATTTTTGCCCAGTTTTAAATTGAATTGTTCTTTTGTTGCTGAGCTGTAGGAGTTTTCTATTTATTTATTTTTAGTTCAAGGATAATTGCTTTAAAATGTTGTGTTGGGCTCTGCCATACATCAGCATGAATTGGCCATAGGTATGCATATGTTCCCTCCCTCTTGAGTCTTCCTCCCACCTCCCACCCCATCCCACCCCAGTAGATTGTCACAGAGCACTGGATTGAGCTCCATACTTCATACAGCAAATTTCCACTGGCTATTAATTTTACATATGGTAACATGTATGTTTCAATGCCCATCTCTCAATTTTCTCCACCCGCTCCTTCTCCCCCTGTGTCCATAAGTCTGTTCTCTATGTCTCTGTCTCTATTGCTGTTTGGGGTCCTTTATACATTCTGGATATTAACCCATTTTTAGGTATAGAGTTTGCAAATATTTTCTCCCATTCTGTAGGTTGCCTTCTGTCTCTGTTGATAATTTCCTTTGCTGTGCCAAAGTTTCTTTAAAATTTTACTTACTTATTTAATTTTATTTTTGGCTGAACTGGCTTTTTGTGGCTGTGCCTGGGCTTTCTCCAGTTGTGGCGAGCAGGGGCTGCTCTGCAGCTGTGGCACATGGACTTCTCATTGTGGTGGCTTCTCTTCTTACACACCATGGGCTTGGTGGTGCATGGGTTTAGTTGTCTCTTGGCGTGTGGAATCTTCCTTGAACCCGTGTCCCCCTGCATTGTCAGGCAAATTCTTAACCACTGGACCTCCAGGGAAGTCCCAGAAGTTTCTGAGTTCGATGTAGCTCAACTTGTTTATTTTTACCTATTTGACCATTAAGTTAACTTTTAAACTTTTGAGCTAATTTTTATATATAGTATAAGGTAAGGGCCCAACTTCATTCTTTTGCATGTGGATATCCAGTTTTTCTCGATAGCATTTATTGAAGAGATTATCTTTTCCCCATTGTGTAGCCTTGGCACCTTTGTTTAAAACCATCTGACCATATAAATGATGCACTCCTGAGTTTCTTTTTTAAATAAATATTTATTATTTGTTTATTTTTGGCTATGCTGGGTCGTAATTGATGTGCATGGACTTTCTCTAGTTGCAGTGAGTGGGGGCGACTATTGTTAAATAAATATTTCACAGTATTTTAAATATTTTAAACAGTATTTTAAATAAAATACTGTTTATTTAAAAATAAACAAATTGGGCTACATCAAACTTGGAAACTTCTGGGACTTCCTGGAGGTCCAGTGGTTAAGAATTCGCCTGACAATGCAGGGGACACAGGTTCAATCCCTGGTCTAGGAAGATTCCACACGCCAAGGGACAACTAAACTCATGCACCACAGCTACTGAACCCACACTCTAGAGCCCATGGTCTGCAAGAAGAGAAGCCACCACAATGAGAACAGGCTCTAGGGGTATACAGGCTTTAGTGGTTGCAGCTCTTGGACTCTGGAGCATGGGACTCTCAGTAGTTGTGGTATATGGGCTTAGGTGCTTCAAGGCATATGGAATCTTCCCAGACCAGGGATTGAACCTGCATCCTCTGCACTGGCAGACAGATTCTTTAACCACTGGACCATCAGGGAAGTCCCACCCCTGAGTTTGGAGAGCAGAGATTCATGCCAGTTACACAGCCCTTGATGCCCTTGAGTTTTCCTGATACCAGAGAGAAACCTTGAGTTTCATGCTGGAATGGCTCAGGACTGTATTGACTGGCAAGGCTAAGATTCTGGCACCCCCATAACTGACAACAGCTCCTCATGGCAGTGTAAACAGTGTAACCAGCATCCAGGTCCATGATCTCAGCCAAGGCCTGAAACACCTCATTGCACGTCCAACCACCTCCAACACCTACATGTGGGTGTCTCACCACTGCCTCAGACCCCTCATGGCTAAACATACATCCTGCTTTCCTCCCAGCTCCTTTGTGGGGCTGATGGTGCCCTGGGAACTTTGTGAGGCTGGTCGGTGTTTAGATCCCCTGTGCTGGAGGGTGAGTGAGGGTGTGGGAAGAGGAACTCCACTGGCACACCTGGGGTCTTGCTCCTCTGGCTGCACAAGGGAGGAGGCCCAGCAAACTGACCCCTGGGTTCTCTGCTCTCACCAGGCTATAGAAGGCCTGTGATTTGCCCCCACAAGGCTGCTCGGCTGTCCTGGGTCTCAGACTGAGGTGTGAGGCATGGCAGGAAAGGGGCCCAAGAGTGGGAAAGTAAGCCATACTCTTTCTGGATCTGAAAGCTAAAGCAGCACCATCATTTTCTGATGGTCATTGTAGGGTATGACTGTAAAATTATCTGTCTGGGTAACTCAAGCCAGATGAAGAAGACATTTGTTGCTGCTGAGGGAGCTGAACTAATGGATTTTTCTGGGTGGTTCTTCTGGGTGGCACAGTTAGGCAGAAGGCCCAGTAAGGAGGATGCTCAGTGGGTAGGCGGCTGTCCAGGCATGCTGGGGTGCCCTTGCTTCCCAGAGCCTTTGAGGGAAGCTCCCAGCAGGCCTGGAGTGGGAGAGGAGCCTGGGTACTGATGAGTGCACATGGTCTGTGGGGCTGCAGGCCTGACAGGCTGGACAGGACTCCCAACTGAAATGGCCTAAGTGAAAAAGGAGACTGAGGCTGCTGCTTGTGAACCCTCTGCAGCCAGCCCAAATCAGATCCTGGCAGCCTCTGTGTGAAGAGCTCACCAATAGACAGCTGGTTGACCTTCCCTTCTGAAATTCATACTCAAACATTCAATTGCCTCCAGGATAATTCTATTGAAAGGCAACGTGTCCAAAGCCAAAATCATCTCCCAGTTCTCCATGTGCTCCCTGACAAGGTTCTCTTCTCACCTAAGTGCAGAGATCACCAGTATCCATGGAGCCAAGCCAAAAATCATGTGGAAGCTGTCTGTAGCATCCTCCTTTCCCCACACAGGAGGCATCAGGCAAAGGCTGCCCCCACATGTAGCCTCTCCACCTACCCTTCCTGCCATGCCTTGCTTGTTCTCTTCCTAACAGAAGATAGTCCACTGCAGCCTGCAGTCTGCATTGTGTGCAGCCTAAGTTCCCTCCTCACTATTTCTTAGCATTCTCCTTAAAAGGCTGTCAAATCCAAAGAGATCCAGGGCTTAGAAGAGATGCAAGACGACCTAATTTGATGCCTAGGGCTGTTGAGATGAGGGATAATTTTTCCTCCTCCTTTCTTCCCACAGTACGAGATGCAGGTGGTGAGGCCTGCCATGCTTGATAAATATAGGTCCTGGGAGTGCGGAGTGCCAGAGCTGAGCCTCATGCTGACTACTAGTCTCCCTGTCTGCTTCTTTTGCAAACAGAGAGGCCTTGCACGCAAGAAGCGTGCATGGTGAAACCTGCAGCTGTGGGGGCTGTGATGGAGTGGAACGGCAGGAAGCACGGCCCTTCATGAACTTCTGGATTGTCAGGTGCTGAGGGCTGGTCATACTGTTCTGTTCAAGCTGTTCATGGGGGTTCTCAAGGCAAGAATACTGAAGTGGTTTGCCATTCCCTTCTCCAGTGGATCACATTGTGTCAATATTGCATAGGAACCTGGAATGTCAGGTCCATGAATCAAGGTAAATTGGAAGGGGTCAAACAGGAGATGGCAAGAGTGAACATCAACATTCTAGGAATCAGCGAACTACAATGGACTGGAATGGGTGAATTTAACTCAGATGACCATTATATCTATTACTGCAGGCAGGAATCCCTTAGAAGAAATGGAGTAGTCATCTTGGTCAACAAAAGAGCCCTAAATACAGTACTTGGATGCAATCTCAAAAACGACAGAATGATCTCTGTTTGTTTCAAAGGCAAACCATTCAATATCACAGTAATCCAAGTCTATGCCCCAACCAGTAACGCTGAAGAAGCTGAAGTCGAACAGTTCTATGAAGACCTATAAGACCTTTTAGAACTAACACCCAAAAAGATGTCCTTTTCATTATAGGGGACTGAAATTCAAAAGTAGGAAGTCAAGAAACACCTGGAGTAACAGGCAAATTTGGCCTTGGAATGCAGAATGACGCAGGGCAAAGACTAACAGAGTTTTGCCAAGAAAATACACTGGTCATAGCAAACACCCTCTTCCAACAACACGAGAGAAGACTCTACACATGGACATCACCAGATGGTCAACACCGAAATCAGATTGATTATATTTTTTGTAGCCAAAGATGGAGAAGCTCTATACAGTCAACAAAAACAAGACCAGGAGCTGATTGTGGCTCAGATCATGAACTCCTGATTGCCAAATTCAGGCTTAAATTGAAGAAAGTAGGGAAAACCACTAGACCATTCATGTATGACCTAAATCAAATCCCTTATGATAATACAGTGGGAGTGAGAAATAGATTTAAGGGCCTAGATCTGATAGATAGAGTGCCTGATGAACTATGGAATGAGGTTCGTGACACTGTACGGGAGACAGGGATCAAGACCATACCCATGGAAAAGAAATGCAAAAAAGCAAAATGGCTGTCTGGGGAGGCCTTACAAATAGCTGTGAAAAGAAGAGAAGCAAAAAACAAAGGAGAAAAGGAAAGATATAAGCATCTGAATGCAGAGTTCCAAAGAATAGCAAGGAGAGATAAGAAAGCCTTCCTCAGCGATCAATGCAAAGAAATAGAGGAAAACAAAAGAATGGGAAAGACTAGAGATCTCTTCAAGAAAATTAGAGACACCAAGGGAATATTTCATGCAAAGATGGGCTCGATAAAGGGCAGAAATGGTTATGGACCTAACAGAAGCAGAAGATATTAAGAAGAGGTGGCACAAATACACAGAAGAACTATACAAAAAGATCTTCACGACCCAGATAATCACGATGGTGTGATCACTCATCTAGAGCCAGACATCCTAGAATGTGAAGTCAAGTGGGCCTTAAAAAGCATCACTATGAACAAAGCTAGTGGAGGTGATGGAATTCCAGTGGAGCTATTTCAAATCTTGAAAGATGATGCCCTGAAAGTGCTGCATTCAATGTGCCAGCAAATTTGGAAAACTCAGCAGTGGCCACAGGACTGGAAAAGGTCAGTTTTCATTCCAATCCCAAAGAAAGGCAATGCCAAAGAATGCTCAAACTACTGCACAATTGTACTGATCTCACATGCTAGTAAAGTAATGCTCAAAATTCTCCAAACCAGGCTTCAGCAATACGTGAACCATGAACTTCCTGATGTTCAAGCTGGTTTTAGAAAAGGCAGTGGAACCAGAGATCAAATTGCCAACATCCACTGGATCATGGAAAAAGCAAGAGAGTTCCAGAAAAACATCTACTTCTGCTTTATGGACTATGCCAAAGCCTTTGACTGTGTGGATCACAATAAACTGTGGAGAATTCTGAAAGAGATGGGAATACCAGACCACCTGACCTGCCTCTTGAGAAATCTGTATGCAGGCCAGGAAGCAACAGTTAGAGCTGGACATGGAACAACAGACTGGTTCCAAATCGGGAAAGGAGTACGTCAAGGCTGTGTATTGTCACCTTCCTTATTTAACTTCTATGCAGAGTACATCATGAGAAACACTGGGATGGAAGAAGCACAGCTGGAATCAAGATTGCCGGGAGAAATATCAATAACCTCAGATATGCAGATGACATCACCCTTATGGCAGAAAGTGAAGAAAAACTAAAAGCCTCTTGATGAAAGTGAAAGAGGAGAGTGAAAAAGTTGGCTTAAAGCTCAACATTCAGAAAACAAAGATCATGGCATCCAGTCCCATCACTTCATGGGAAATAGATGGGGAAACAGTAGAAGCAGTGTCAGACTTTATTTTTTGGGCTCCAAAATCACTGCAGATGGTGATTGTAGCCATGAAATTAAAAGACGCTTACTCCTTGGAAGAAAAGTTATGACCAACCTAGGTAGCATATTCAAAAGCAGAGACATTACTTTGCCGACTAAGGTCCATCTAGTCAATGCTATGGTTTTTCCTGTGGTCATGTATGGATGTGAGAGTTGGACTGTGAGGAAGGCTGAGCACCGAAGAATTGATGCTTTTGAATTGTGGTGTTGGAGAAGACCCTTGAGAGTCCCTTGGACTGCAAGGAGATCCAACCAGTCCATTCTGAAGGAGATCAACCCTGGGATTTCTTTGGAAGGAATGATGCTGAAGCTGAAACTCCAGTACTTTGGACATCTCATGTGAATTGTTGACTCATTGGAAAAGACTCTGATGCTGGGAGGGATTGGGGGTCAGGAGGAGAAGGGGACGACAGAGGATGAGATGGCTGGATGGCATCACTGACTCGATGGACATGAGTCTGAATGAACTCCCGGAGTTGGTGATGGACAGGGAGGCCTGGCGTGCTGCGATTCATGGGGGTCACAAAGAGTCGGACACGACTGAGTGACTGAACTGAACTGACCTGAGGGCTGGTCAGAGGCAGAAGTCCTGGTTCAGCATCTACTAGGCACCACTCCAGCTACTTATCTAGCAAACATATACTTGGAACCCTTTGTGCTCCGGGTCTCCTGTGGCTCATCCAAGGAGCTCAACTATTCCCTGCTCATCCCTCTTGTATGCCTTGTACAGAGGGGAACTCAGGCTAAACGAGGCTAAAAGACTTGCCTGCCTCAGGCCACATGGGCTTCCCAAGTGGCGCTAGCGGTAAAGAATGACCTGCCAGTGCAGGAGATGTAAGAGACATGAGTTCGATCCCTGGGTCGGGAAGATACTCTTGAGGAGAGCATGACAACCCACTCCAGTATTCTTGCCTGGAGAATCCCATGGACAGAGAAGCCTGGTGGGCTATAGGCCATGGGGTCACAAAGAGTTGGACACAACTGAAGTGACTTGGCACATATGCCTGCATACAAGGCCACACAGCTGGTGCTCTGGGGAGCCCTTCATCATCAGTTTGTGATCCCTAAGGTATTAGGGCAGTTGTGCCAGATATGTCAACCCCTGAGGCAGGCAGCCTTGACAACGGAAGCGGGGGCAACCCTGGGGTGAGCAGCTGGGCAGATGGGCCATCCCCCTGGCATCTGGGCCAGGCCTACAGCATGTTGCCTGGGCTCCCAGCGATAGCTGGGCCAGTTGATTGCAGCTCAGATGTTCTCCAAACAAGCATAACCAGGCTTTTGGCCCAGCCGTGTACCCCAGAGTTTTCCACCTGTTGGTTTTCCTCTGCTCCTTCCTTTCCACAGTAGGACAATGTTTCCTACTGCTGGCACAGAGTCAGACACTCAGGCTGCCCTGGAAGGCAGCTGGGAGTCTCTCTTGATCAACTTGTTGATGTACAGATGGAGACAATAAGGTCTTGCCTAAGGATGCTCCTGTAAGAATAGTCCTGGCTGGAGAGTCTCCAGGTGATGAAGACCAGCTCGGTCTGTCCTCACCTCTGTGTGACCCACACAGCTCTGGATCAGGGGCTGGTGGTTGTGGGGACCCTGGTGTTTCACAGTGGGTGCCGCTGTGGTGGCGCATGCAAAGCTTCTTTCCAGAGGCTTTGAGAAATAGACACCCACTGGTGACGCTGGTGCAGAAAGGGAAAAAACATGACTGACAAGCTAAACAACCTCTCTGCGCTTTGGGTTCCCAATCCACAAGGATAAAAGTTTAGAGGTGATGGCAACCACGCCTGCCTTGCAGAACTATTTAACAGATGAGTTGACAGCAGACACACCAGCGTGGGGGGCACAAAAGAGGGACCTATTTGGGACTGAAAGACATAACACAGAGGCCTCTGGAGCATTAGCATCTGGGTATTTGATGTACCTGGATTACATGCTTCACAAGGTGAGTGAAGCCTGAGACAGGGTAGCTATATTTCACTTTAGCTCAAGTATGGGGTAGTGGGCAGGGTCTGAGTCCAGAGGCTGGCTGAACCCTCAATTACACCCTGACCTTGAGCCCAGAAGAGCAGGGCAAGTCTGGAGCCTTTCCACGTACCTGATTACAGTGTGTCTGCGGACCTGGGGATCAGGATGCATGGGTAGAATGGTGCGGGAACGAGATTTCTGAAACAAATCCTGAGGTTTCAGGCATAGCATGGGCTAGTGAGGGCTCTGCTTGTGACGACCATCTGCATATTAAGTAACTCCAGGGAGGCCGATGATTTTCTCAAGCACCCTTTGAGGCCAGACAAAGTGGAATTTCTAACCAATAAAAATCTGATCTCTGGTTGGGCTGGAGAACTCGTGTCACTGACCCACTTCAAAGGGGGCCTGAACTCTGACAGGCTCCAGGGAGGCCTGAGCAGTGAGGACCTGTTGGTCTCCCTCAGTCCTTCTGGGCAGCTCCCTCCGCTGAGCACGCCTCCTCCAGCAATGCCTGCCTTACTGCTGTCCTCTCATGACCCTGGGGTCAACACTCTCCCTCTCTCGCTTCCCCTGGATCCAACCGAAACTCAGCCACCCTCCCTCAGCCAGCCCCCTGCTCCTCCCCCCTGAAGTCCCTAAGGGCAGGAGCTGTTGTACAACGGAAGGGGGGCAACACTTATCTAACTGAATCTATACTCAGTTTTGAAAAACGTGTTAAACTCTCTCCACTCTTCCTTCTGTAAAGACTGGGAAAACTGAGGCTCAGAGAAATCAAGAAAGTTTCCCAGCTGCAACAGCAAAAGGTGGAAGCAACTCTAATGCCTAACAATGGGTGAACGAATAAACAAAATTTATTGCAATATATATGTGCAATGGAATTTTATTCAGTCTTAAAAAGGAAATGGCAACCCACTCCAGTATTCTTGCCTGGAGAATCCCATGCACATAGGAGCCTGGTGGGCTACAGTCCACGGGGTCGCAAAGAGTCGGACACGGCTGAGTGACGTCACTCACTCACTCACTCACTTAAAAAGGAACGAAATTCCTGCACGTGCTGCAACATGGATGGGCTTTGATGACACTATACTGAGTGAAACAAACCAGTCTCAAAAGGAAAAATACTGTATGATTCCACTTATGTGAGTTATCTGGAGTAATCAAATTCATAGAGATAGAAAGAATGGTGGTTACCAGGGGCTGAAGGAGGGTGAGTAGAATGGGGAACTAGTGTTTAATGGGGTCAGAGTTTTGGTTTGGAAGACGAAGAAAGTTCTGTAGATGGATGGTTGCCCAGTGATATGAATGTACCTTATACCATTGAATTACATACTTAAAAATGGTAAATTTTAAGTTATGTGTATTTTATCACAATTAAAAACAAAAGGAAAATGTTCCCTGGGTTCTCAGCCCCCAAGGGCCAGAGTGAAATGTGAACTCAGGTCAGCCTCGTGGAGACCATGGCAATGCTGTCGGCAGCACAGCTATCATGATGCCACTGAGCATCTGCTGAGCCTGGAACTGTGTGGTCATAGGGGACAGTGGTGTTGTCCCCCAGGGTACACAGCCAGGAGGGGGCAGGTCTGTGTGACTCCAGGCCCCATCCTCCAAACTCCTCAGCTACCGTGATTAAGGCTGTCCCCAAATGCGTCCACATCCCCCGAGGTCTTCAGACCCGGTCCTCTGGCATTGGAGGCTCCTTTATCTGACCTTCTTCCCAGGACTCCAGGAAGAGAGTGGTTCTGAATCCCCTAGACATTCAGCTTGGCGTTCCCTAAGATTTCCCAGGGCCCCAGGGCCATTGTGGGGGTGTACCGTGAGCACAGAAGGCAGGGGGAATTCCTGGATTTGAGCTTCCATGACCACATCATTAAAACATCTCCCCAGATCATTTTGTTTTACAAGTTTCAGACCAACCTCGGGGCTAGAAACTTCCACCATGCTCATTTCCAGCCTGGCCTCACAGGGCCTTTTGTCCTTCGGAGGATGGAGGCAGTGTATCCTGTGAATGCCTCTGGGAGGGCCTGGGGGACACTGCACTCGGGGAGGGCACACTGACCCTGGGAGAGGCTGGCTAGCTGGCAGGCTGCCTGGGTTCCAGAGGTAATGCTGTCCTCCAGGAATTAAAATCACAGTATCTTGCTCGGCAAGTACAGCTCACTTCAAAGGCATTTAGGTCCTGCAGGCTCTTCCTCTACCATCCACCACACTTGTAAGCCCAACGGCTTGTTGTAAGGTCCTGAAGCAGTTTGGAGAAGCAATGTCACAGGCTGCTGGGGTTGTAAGGCAAATGTTTGTTTGGAACTACAATGGTTGTCCAGGTGAATGAAGACCCCTTCTGCCCCAGTGATCAGACCTGGTCAGCCTGCTTGAACATCATGCCAAAGGAACAGAGGCCACCTTGGGGTGGGGGGGCTGGGCCAGGGCTGGTGGATGGCCCCAAACTCACATTCCCCAAGGGCCTCAGATATGAATGCTGATGCTTCCTCCAAAAGGAGTGGACAGTTCTGCACAGACACAGCAGCCCCTCTAACTCTGTTCAAGAAAAACTAGAGACAGGTGGTACCATTTACTGAATGTTTACACATGGAACTAACCTCGATTCCATGGTACTAATTCATATTCTTCACACCTAACCTTGGAGGAAAGCTACTATTATGATCTGTATCTCATAGATGGAGAAACTGAGGCACAGAGAGATTAACTGAGCTCTGAGGTTAGATAGCTGGTGTGGATGGGGCCAAGCATTGAGATCCTGAGCCCTGGCATCCCAACCTTGCCACTGGCCTCTTGCAGAAGATGCTTGTGGAAGGTGGGCAGGTAGAATGGGTCACAATTTTTATACCCAGTTCTTGGCATTTGTTATTATTATTTAAAAAAAAAATATACTGTGAACCACAGAAAATGGAAGGGGCCCAGGGGTGGTTCTTAGAAGTCTGTGAATTAAATACTGAAATAAAAGACCACATGCTGCCAACACTGGAGCAGACTCTGGCCTGCTTTTGGCATGCCCATTAGAAATATCTATTGTTTCCAGGCTGGTTTCTCTCCCAAGTCAGGAGCAACTTTAATAAGGCATTTTGCTTTTTATTTTTTTCTCTCTTTTTAAAAATTTTAAATTGGAGGAGAATTGCTTTACCATGTGGTGCTGGTTTCTGCCATACATCATAATAAGGCATTTTAAATGGGATCAAGGAGTCCAGACCCATTACTTAACGCTGGCAGCACACCAGACCCAAGAGCCAGCTCCTGAGGGTCCCCAGAGTCCCGGTGGGAGAAGATGGGGTGCAGCAGGCCTGGGGGGCAGTGGGTCGGTTGACACAGGCTGAGCCGCTGCAGGCTATATGCTGGGTGCTTTTGCTGTCTCTTTAATTCTGCTGGCAACTCAGATGTGGACATAACGGGTTTGCTCACTGCAAAGAAACCGAGGCCCAAGATGAGGTGACCTGTTCAAGTCAGGGCTGGTCAGGAGCCAGGAGCTGGACCAGAGCTCTTGTTGGCACTAGCACGGCACTCCTAAGTGTCTCCTTCTTGGGAAAATGGACCATGTATAGGCACCAGAGCCAAAGAGGTGGACTGCCTCTCCCAGAGGACCTGGAGAGAGGCAGAATACAAGTGGAGGGGATGAGGTGTTGGTGCATGGTTTCTGGATCAGAGCAGCAGGGCTCATGGAAGCGCTTTCAGGAAAGGGCTTCTGTGCCTCAGAGTGGAGATTTCAAGGGACTATTTGAAGGGGTTCTTTTAAGTGACAGATGGGTAAGTCACAACCCTTGGCTCAGGCAGCTGAAGGGAGGGCTGAGTAAACTTGCATGACGAGTGAGAAGCCCCTCAGAGGGACAGAGAGAGACAATGGCCCATCTTTTCTCTTGGGCTCAAGGCCATGAGTACATCTCCAGGAGTGGAGAGGCCCTGATTGGCCAGGTGGCTTCGACTGGAAGGGCTAAGTGGCAAGTTCCAGGAAAGGGAGAAGGACTTTCTTGAGCTCCCCAAGGGTGAAGGTAGAGTCAGATTAACCTGAATGTGGAAAGAGCTGGTGCCCAGGCTAAGAAAGGCATGCAAAGAAACTGCAGCTCCTGACTGCTGGTTCCTGGGCAGGCGGTGAGGGTATCCGAGGCATCGGCTGTGAGAGGTTGGTGGTGGGTGGTCAGCGGTGAGTGGGAGAGCCTAGCGCAGGTCTTTGGGGCTCAGTCAGACCCAGATCTGTGCAAGTGAGAATTGGCTTCTTCCCAGAGCCTATCATCTCCTGGGATTCTGTTTCCAGTTGGAAAACAGACTCCAGAGAAGCATCACAGAAACCAGCACACCCCAAAGACAACAAATTCCTCAGTTCTCCATTCACCCCAAAGCCTTAATCACTGACACATGGGCCAATGTATCCCCTCAAACTTAATGAAGGCCAGGATTTATTGCTTTCAGAGAATGAAAAGCTTTTATTTTTTTTTTTAAACTTAAAAGCCATCCATGTGAGCTTTGATTTCCAAGAGAATTCCTCCTAACCTACATGTTAAAAGTCCAGTCATAAAGTTCTAGAAAAGAGCAAGTGAGGCCTTCCAGAGCATGGCCAATATGCTGCGGTCATGGACTTAGGAAGCGATCCACAGGGAGAAGCTGGCCACTCAGCTTGTTCCACTCTGCTCCGAGGTAATTTGACTCTACAGGCCTTGGACCTAGGCCTCCCACTCCTGGGGACAGGAGAACAGAGCTCTCCTGAGGGGAGGGGGGCTTGCCAGCCCCCAGCAAGGCCTGGGATGCTTTAACGTCCACATCTAGGAGGTGAGGGCAGCAAGTGACCAGCCATCCCAGGGTGGTCAGGACTAAGAAGTTTTCTGGGCCTTTCAATTTTAAAAGTGGGACAGTCCCAGGCAAACCAGATGCTTGGTCACTTCAGCGGGCAGCCTGTGAGGAGGCTCTCTACAGAGGCCCACCTCCCACTGTCTCCCTTCATTCCACACCTACACCTCCTGCCACGTGGTCCTGCTTCTGCTTCTCAAGCCAGCCAGGCCTTGTCTTTTCTCAAGGCCTGTGTTCCCTGGTCACCGTCTCTGGCTTGCTTTCTTGTTTTATTTTCTTACAGTCACTTACCTCTACCTGACTTATTTATTTCATTTCTTTTTTAGTGCTCAGGGGATGGGGAGGTTGGAACCAAGTTTTGAGTTTATAATACCCAAGGGACACCAGTTCTGGGTTCATAAACCACCAGCCATTATTTCCACAACCACCACCACCAGGATTATTGCAGTGTACACTCAGAATTTACTGTGTCCTGTTCTGAGTTCCGTCATGTTAATCCTCCTGTAACTTTCATAGCCACCCTATGGATGTGAGAGTTGGACTATAAAGAAAGCTGAGCATCAAAGAATTGATGCTTTTGAACTGTGGTGTTGGAGAAGACTCCTGAGAGTCCCTTGGACTGCAAGGAGATCCAACCAGTCCATTCTGAAGGAAATCAGTCCTGGGTGTTCATTGGAAGGAATGATGCTGAAGCTGAAACTCCAATACTTTGGCCACCTGACGCTGAAACTGACTCATTTGAAAACACCCTGATGCTGGGAAAGATTGAAGGTGGGAGGAGAAGGGGTAAACTGAGAATGAGATGGTTGGATGGTAACACTGACTCAATGGACACAAGTTTGAGCAAGCTCTGGGAGTTGGTGATGGACAGGGAAGCCTGGCATGCTGCAGTCCATGGGGTCGCAAAGAGTCAGACACAACTGAGTGCCTGAACTGAACCCTAAACCTCATTCTACTGAGGAGAAAACTGGACCCAGAGAGGACAAGTCACTGGCTTGAAGTTACTATCAGTGGCAAGGTCAGGACTTGACCAGGTGGTCTGGTGCCAGAGATCATGATCTGAGCCACAGGCTACTATTTCTGGATTGGATGAGGTGGGGCAGAAGCCCCTTATTTGTCCTAGTGGAAGCTGGGTGGAATGGCCTAAATCAAAGTTCTTACCCCCACCTCACCCCAATTCTCTATCTGAATTCCAGTCTCTGTGAACAGCATTACCATTTACCCAGGAGCTCTCAGGAATGTGGGTGGATCCCACTCACACTTCCTGAGCAGCTGACCAGGTCTTGGCCTTGTCCTGGCATTTTAAGTGTATTACTGTGAACCACACAACAACTCCATGTGGTGGGGGCTATTATGCCAATTTTATAGCACCAAAGGTGAAAGAACATGCACCAGATGACAGAGTCAGAAGAGAAAGAACCAGAGTCTGCCCCTCTCTGTTCCTGCTGGGTCTGGTACCAGCATCTCTCCCTGGGTCAGTGGTCACAGCTTCGTCCCTGGCTTCCTTGTTTGCTTTAGTTCTCTGTCCCACAGTCAGTACAGCCCTTATAAACCACAAACCTGATCATGGCGCTTCCTTTAAAGCCTTTCACAGGCTCCCTTCTGACCTTGGGCCACAGTCTGAGCTCCTTGGCCAAGGCCCTTCCAGGTTGAGCCAGACTTTGGCCTGCACTGCCCACCTCCTACTTGTCCTCCATATATTACTCCTGGCCCAGAACACATCAAGGCCCCTGACCTGTATGTCCTTTCTCAAATGCTGGCCAGAATAACTCCTATTCATCCTTCAAGACCCAGCTAGGACATGGACTCTTCCCTGGGAAGCCTTCCTGGCTGCCACTCTTGGGCCAGGGATGTTTACTTGCTTCCGTACTTAGTGCACTGGGATGAAGCTGTCTGCCCAGCTCTCTCTCTGTCTGTCTGCTAGAACTGTGAGCCTCACAAAGTGGAGGCCACATTCAATTTGCCTCAGTCCTCCAAGAGCCTGGCCCTGGCTTAGGTTAAATCCAGTTAAACTGGACTAAGGTGGATGGTCACCAGCAGCCAGGCAAAAATGCTCTGGACTCTCAGGTGTCCATCAGCAGCTTGTCTCAGAGTCTGATCTTTGCTGGGGGTTGGAAAAGGAAAAGATGTAAATTTGTCTTTTTAATTATTGAGCACCTGTGCTTGACCCATTCTGCCCACTAGGGTAGGAAGATGTCCAGTGATGAACCAAGGGCCAGCTGCCATGGTCTTTTAGCTGGGGCTGTTGGAAATCACTTGGGGCAGATTTAGCCTAGTAAACTGCTCTTAACCACTCCCTGGGAAGATCCTTGAGCCCTCAGATAATTAGCTGCATGTGTGTGGGAGAGAGGCCTGTTTTTCCCCCAAAGATTTATGAGAAGGGAGAGTATTCTCATTGACCTCCCTTTCAGGAAAGGCCTCTTTCTGGAACACTTGCTGAGTATTCCATCAGCAGTCCAGCACATATGCTTGCAGTAAGCCTGCTTGACATCACCACCCCTGGCATATGTTTCTTGTCTCATATGCATTTTAGCACTCGCTTTGGTGACTGTATGCATTTCTGAGGGTCCCTAAACATAGCTCTGAACGAAGCACTTATAATTCATCCTTCATGAAAGCCACCACTGGTCTTTCTAAACATACTTGGAAGTGGATTCAAAGTTTATTTAGAGAAAAAAAATTTTTAGTAGACAGAAAGAGAGTGTTTGTGAATTCTTTCTCTTAACCCCTCCCCCTTTGAGACCTTGGGAACAACTCCTTTGGCTCACAGACACTGACACCTTCAGAGGAGAATGTGAACGTGTGAACGTGTGAATGCCATCTCTTTGCCCAGGCATTTCTCTAGTTCCTCCTCAGTTTATTCACCTGCTAGGCTGTTTCTCCCTCCATCCCAATTTCCCTTCCTTTCCTTCTAGTCATGTGCTCATCCATATATCCTGCTGTAAAAAAACTACCCACTACATAGTTCTGAATGAATGAAAGACTTTATTCATCTAGACAATCAAATATCCACCTAAATATTTGTTCAACTATCCATCCAGCTGTTAAATTATTACTCTCTGTTTATTCTTCCTTTTGATCACCCATCCACCCATCCATCCATTCAACCATCTGTCTGTCTTTCCATCCATCCAGCATTAACCCACTCTGTGCCAGGCTCTGGGGATACTCAAATAAATACATCTGGTTCTGTTCTTAAGCAGCTCACAAATTTCTGGGGTATGATATGCAAACAGTCAATTACAGCACAGTGTGGGAAGTGATCTTAGATGTGAAGGTGCTGTGGGGGTTCTGGGGAAGGGGCATGGATGCCTGAGATCAGTTCCAGTACAGAAGGGGAGATAGAGCCATCCAAAGGTAGAAAACATGCCCATCTTCCCTACCTCCTAGAACTAATGGGGTGGCAACTTGGGGTGAATGGAGTCAACAGTCTCCTCAAAGCCATTCCACTTCTGCCTTGCAGACATTTCCTGTCAGAAATACATTTCTTGATGGGGCCCACTCAGATGTATTCCCTAGTGATCCTGCATTCCCATTCTGCAGAGGACAAACTGGGGCTCAGGAGGAGGCGGAGGCAGAAAGAATTGGCAGGACCTTCATATCAGAGTCTAAGGGTGGGTGGTCAGCTCCTGCAGCCTGCTGCAGCCATTGGCCAGTGGTTAGCCCTCAGAACAGGACCAAACTCTGGCTTATCTACTCCCACGTTGAAAGCTTCCAGAGTGCTTGGGACTTGGGCCCAGTTGCTTGAGATCCGGGCTCTCTCTGTACCCCATGGCTAACTAGAAATTCCTGGCAGGTAAGTTGTGGTTCCTCTCTGGGAAGCAGAGTGCTCAAAGGACCCCTCAAACCCTGATATTTCAGCACCTCTCTTCTCCTGGCCCCACACCAAGGGCTGAGAACAAGGATCTTGCTTGCAGAGCAGGGGCCATGCCTCTCAAACTCTAGGCTCTGGCCAAGCGTTAGGCTCTGGAGCCTGCAGAGAATGGCCATGGTTCAACAAGCATTTTGGGTGTTGGACTGACCAGCATTGCCTTACCTGGGTGAGGATGGCCGGGTGCTCCCTCCACTGGGTAAGGCAGTCCCTCTGCTCTCTCTGGCTGAGTGTTTCCCCTTCATCACAGGGTCATCCTCCATGCCTCCCTTGTCCATATACCCCAATTCAGTGATAAGCCCTGCCCATGGTCTCTGTAATCCCTGTCAAACAAGCCCTCTCAGCCTCACTGCTTTCAACCATCTACAGCAGCCTCCTCATGGGCCTCCCTTTCCCCAGGCTTGTTTCTCACATGCAATGTCTTCCGTGATTCCCCGTCCAAGGCACCTTTCTAAATCTAGCCATGTCATTCTTCCTTAAGAGAACATCAAAGCCCATGGCCACTTCCTTAACACAGAAGTAGGATCATTAAAAGAGTTATGTGTTCAAACTCTGCTCTGTCACAAACTATCCAGCGAGCTCAGGCAACTTTGGGCCTCAGTTTCCCCATATATAAAATGGGCATATTAATACCTTTCTCACAAAGCAGTTTTTGTTAGAATTATGGCTGCAATATAAAGTAAAGCTTTTTCCCAAAACAATGCCTCAGAAAGGAAGGAGTCATTTTATACTCAAGTCTTTAGAGAAGCCTTTCATTTTATGTGGTATATGCTCAATTAATTTATTAAAAAAATAGCAACAAAGTACCATTTGGTAAAAATACACAACCTAAACCATTCCTAATTAACATTAGTTACAGAGGCTTCTCTGGTGGCTCAGATTGTAAGGAATCTGCCTGCAATGAAGGAGACCTGGGTTTGACCTCCGGGTGGGGAAGATCCTGGAGAAGGGAATGGCAACCCACTCCAGGATTCTTGTTTGCAGTATTCATTCCAGTATCCCATGGACAGAAGATTCTGGCGAGCTATAGTCCATGGGGTCTCAAGGAGTCGGACACGACTGAGCAACTGCCACTTTCACTTTCTTTCTAGATGCTTAAAGAGGTAACCCTAGGGATCTATAAAAATAAATAAATCAATGTATGGCAAAACAAATACAGTATTGTAATGTAGAATAAAGTATTAAAAAAAAACAAGAAAAAAAAAAAAGAATCCAGGAATTTAAGGAAGAGAGATGGAGTTTATTTCTACTACCTCCAGAAACCTGAGTTCCAAGGGCAAAATAGGTCAGGAGAGGAAACACCAGCAACAATATTTAGGAAGCTGGGGAGTAGACAAATGAGAGATCACTGCCTATGCAGAAACCGGACAGCCAGTATTTTAAGCCAGGATTTGGGACACCTCAAAAGCAACCAAAACGAATACCCAAAGCCCAGAAACTGGAAGCACCATACAGTGATGAGCTGGAATCTAGACCAGGAGTCTCAAGTCATGGCCCACAGGCCAAATTTTGCTCACCCTCTATTTTTGTAAATAAAATTTTATTAGGACACAGCCATATTCATTAAAAAAAAAATGAACTACCTATGGCTGTTTTTATGGTACAAAGGTAGAGTTAAGTAGTTGCAATGGAGATTGTATTAGTCTCTGATCTGGACAGCTGCCATTCTTCAAACTGTGCAGAAGCTTGGGGTTTGTTTTCCAGACAGAGGAAAGAGGAAATTCTCTAGCGCATGCAGGAAGCCAGGCACAAACGAGAGAGGGTTGCCATTAAGTGGAAGCTTACACACGGAATATGGAGGCCCATGTGTCTCTCCTTCTCAACACAGATCCCTTCCTTCGCTGCCAGGTGGGAGGTGGGAAGGCTCTTCCTTGGGAATGTGATCAGCCCAGGAGAAAGACGCAACAAGCTCATGCTCCTGTGGAGCCATAGTAGGTAGTTCCATCTGGGTCAGTGGAGCTACCAGTCAGCTGTTTAGGTTTATGCTCTGAAAAACAAATTTAAGGTACTTGTCCTCTTACAGAGGGCAAAACAAATGGAGAAAGTAACTCAGAGGAAACTGGCTTTCAAAAACATCAAACTTAAAAAATCCATAAATAATAATCTCAGAGATAATGGTGGATACAATATACATGAAACAAGATCAGGATGCTATTAAAAAGGAATACCCAGAGAACAGAGAACATTTGCACAAAAATTCTCTCAAATTAAAAACATGATAGCAAAGATTGAAATTCCATGAGAAAGAGTTGTGAGAGAAAGGTTGGGGGAAGTCATCAAGAAAGGAGAACAAGACAAACAGATGCAGATAATTGGAAAGAGGAGATAAGAAAATCAGTCCAGGAAATCATGATTTGACAAGGGACTGCCCCTGTTTCTTTGCCCCTCAATAAAAAACAATCTTACAAAGCAAAAACAAAAACAGACACCCACCCAACCACGAAGCCAAACAAACAAAGAACTTCAGAGAGAGGGAACAGAAAAATATGGGGAAGAAATTGTTTTAAAAAATTCAAGAAATTTGGTTTTCTGAGAGCCCAGCTCAGTAAAAGACAGCAGACCTTGTGGGGAGAAAAGTCAAGATAGTGGAATTGTAGGATGCAGAATTTGTATCTCCTCATGAGTACATCAAGAATACATCTACAAATGGAACAATTCTCAAAGAAAACCTGCTGTACATTAGCAGAAGACTAAAAGGGCAAGAAAAATTCCCTCACAACAAGGTAGAAAAAAGAAAGAAAAAAAAGAAAAAAGGAATCAAAGGAGGGTCCAGCAACCCTGGCAGGAAGCTGGATGATGAGGAGGAAGAACCAGAGATCAAACTGCCAACATCCATAGGATCATGGAAAAAGCAAAAGAGTTCCAGAAAAACATCTACTTCTGCCTTATTGACTATGCCAAAGCCTTTAACTGCGTGGATCACAACAAACTGTGGAAAATTCTTCAAGAGATGGGAATACCAGACCACCTGACCTGCCTCCTAAGAAATCTCTATGCAGGTCAAGAAGCAAGAGTTAGAACTGGACAAGGAACAACAGACTGGTTCCAAATCAGGAAAGGAGTATGTCAAGGCTGTATATTGTCACCCTGCTTACCTAACTTACATGCAGAGTAAGTACATCATGAGAAATGCTGGGCTGGACAAAGCACAAACTGGAATGAAGACTGCTGGGAGAAATATCAATAACCTCAGATATGCAGATAACACCACACTTATGGCAGAAAGTGAAGAAGAACTAAAGAGTCTCTTGATGAAAGTGAAAGAGGAGAATGAAAAAGTTGGCTTAAAACTCAACATTCAGAAAACTAAGATCATGGCATCCAGTCCCATCACTTCCTGGCAAATAGATGGGGAAACAATGGAAACAGTGACAGACTTTAGTTTTGGGGGCTCCAAAATCACTGCAGATGGTGACTGCAGCCATGAAATTAAAAGATGCTTGAGTTATGACCAACCTATATAGCATATTAAAAAGCAGAGACATAACCTTGCCAACAAAGTTACATCTAGTCAAAGCTATAGTTTATCCAGTAGTCATGTATGGATGTGAGAGTTGGACTAAAAAGAAAGCTGAGTGCCAAAGAGTTGATGCTTTTTTAAAAAAATTTAAATTTATTTATTTTAATTGGAGGCTAATTACTTTACAATATTGTGTTGGTTTTGCCATACATCAACATGAATTCACCACCGGTGTACACGTGTTCCCCATCCTGAACCCGCCTCCCTCCTTCCTCCCCATACCATTCCTCTGGGTCATCCCAGTGCACCAGCCCCAAGCATCCTGTATCTTGCATTGAACCTGAAATGAGGATTCGTTTCTTATATGATATTATACATCTTTCAATGACATTCTCCCAAATCATCCCACCCTCTCCCTCTCCCACGGAGTCCAAAAGACTGTTCTATACATCTGTGTCTCTTTTGCTGTCTCGCATATAGGGTTATCGTTACCATCTTTCTAAATTCCATATATATGTGTTCAGTTCAGTTCAGTTCAGTATACAGTATTGGTGTTTTTCTTTCTGACTTACTTCACTCTGTATAATCGGCTCCAGTTTCATCCACCTCATTAGAACTGATTCAAATGTATTCTTTTTAATGGCTGAGTAATACTTCAGTGTGTATATGTACCACCGCTTTCTTATCCATTCATCTGCTGATGGACATCTAGGTTGCTTCCATGTCCTGGCTATTATAAACAGTGCTGTGATGAACATTGTTGTACAAGTGTCTCTTTCAGTTCTGGTTTCCTCAGTGTGTATGCCCAGCAGTGGGATTGCTGGGTCATATGGCAGTTTTATTTCCAGTTTTTAAAAGAATCTCCACACTGTTCTCCATAGTGGCTGTACTAGTTTGCATTCCTACCAACAGTGTAAGAGGGTTCCCTTTTCTCCACACCCTCTCCAGCATTTATTGCTTGTAGACTTTTGGATCGCAGCCATTCTGACTGGCATGAAATGGTACTTCATTGTGGTTTTTATTTGCATTTCTCTGATAATGAGTGATGTTGAGCATCTTTTCATGTGTTTGTTAGCCATCTGTATGTCTTCTTTGGAGAAATGTCTATTTAGTTCTTTGGCCCATTTTTTGATTGGGTTGTTTATATTTCTGGAATTGAGCTGCAGGAGTTGCTTGTATATTTTTGAGATTAGTTGTTTGTCAGTTGCTTCATTTGCTATTATTTTCTCCCATTCTGAAGGCTGTCTTTTCACCTTGCTTAGAGTTTCCTTTGTTGTGCAGAAGCTTTTAACTTTAATTAGGTCCCATTTGTTTATTTTTGCTTTTATTTCCAGTATTCTGGGAGGTGGGTCATAGAGGATCCTGGTGTTGGAGAAGACTCTTGAGAGTCCCTTGGACTGTAAGGAGATCCAATCCTAAACTGCAGTCAATCTTAAGGAACTCAGTCTTGAATACTCATTGGAAGGACTGATGCTGAAGCTGAAACTCCAATACTTTGGCCACTTGATGTGAAGAAGTGACTCATTTGAAAAGACCCGGATGCTGGGAAAGATTGAAGGCAGGAGAAGGGGATGACAGAGGATGAGATGGTTGGATGGCATCACTGACTTGATGGACCTAGGTTTGAGTAAGCTTTGGGAGTTGGTGATGGACAGGGAAGCCTGGAGTGCTGCAGTCCATGGGGTAGCAAAGAGTTGGACATGACTGACTGACTGAATGACTGACTGACTGAACCCTGGCAGGAAGCTGGACATGAGAAGAGGTTCCTGCACTCAGAAACTGCCCCCCCTTTTTTTTAACCTAGAGTGGGTAAACTAGCTGAGGCAGAAAGGGACCTTTGGGGTATCAAAGGAGAACACAGCAGATGGTCTGTGGAAGGTACAACAAAGTATGTATCTTGACATCAAGACCTGGCTCTGCCCAACTGCCTGCAGGCTCCAGTGCTGGACATCTCAAGCCAAACAACCAACAAGGTAGGAACGCAGACAGCCCTACCCATCAGCAGATAGGCTGCCTAAGTCATACTAAGCTCAGAGATACCACCATAAAACACACCACCTGATGCAACCCTGCTCATCCGAGGGAAAAGATTGAGCTTCACCCACTAGAGCACACGTACCAGTCTCTTGCACCAGAAAGGGCACACAAGCCCTGGGACCAACCTCAACCACCAGGGGGGAGAAAACAGAAGCAAGAAAAACTACGACCTTGTAGGTGGCAGAAAGGGGACCATAAACACAAGAAATTAGACAAGAGAACCCAAAAGAAGCAGACAAAACTAAGTTGAGACAACAGAGAAATATGTTACGGATGAAGGAGCAAAGTAAAGGACTCCCTGATTCCTTTGAGTGTATCTTTCACTTCAGTTATTGTGTTTTTCATCACAGTTTGTTGGTTCTTTAGTTCTACATCTTTGTGTTTAATTTTTGTTAGTTTGATTAATATGTGTCTCGGGATGTTTCTCCTCGGGTTTTTCCTTTATTTGGAAAACTCAGAAATGGCCACAGGCCTGGAAAAGTTCACTTGGGAAAGGAGTACAAGGCTGTATGCTGTCACCCTGCTTATTTAACTTCTATATAGAGTACATCATGTGAAATGCTGGATGAATCATAAGCTGGAATCAAGATTGCCAGGAGAAATATCAACAACCTCAGATATGCAGATGATAACACTCTTATGCCAGAAACAGAAGAGGAACTAAAGAGCCTCTCGATGAGAGTAAAAGAGAAGAGTGAAAAAGCTGGCTTGACCACCAAACCAAACAAAAGAGGAAGAGATAGGGAATCTACCTGAGAAAGAATTCCGAATACTGATAGTGAAAATGATCCAAAATCTTGAAATCAAAATGGAATCACAGATAAATAGCCTGGGGTCAAGGATTGAGAAGATGCAAGAAAGGTTTAACAAGGACCTAGAAGAAATAAAAAAGAGTCAACATATAATGAATCATGCAATAAATGAGATCAGAAACACTCTGGAGGCAACAAACAGTAGAATATCGGAGGCAGAAGATAGGATTAGTGAAATACAAAATAGAATGGTAGAAATAAATGAATCAGCAAGGGAAAAGAAAGACGAATTAAAAGAAATGAGGACAACCTCAGAAACCACCAAGACAATATGAAACGCTCCAACATTCGAATTATAGGAGTCCCAGAAGAAGAAGAGAAAAAGAAAGACCATGAGAAAATACTTGAGGAGATAATAGTTGAAAACTTTCCTAAAATGGGGAAGGAAATAATCACCCAAGTCCAAGAAACCCAGAGAGTGCCAAACAGGATAAACCCAAGGCGAAACACCCCAAGACATATATTAATCAAACTAACAAAGACCAAACACAAAGAACAAATATTAAAAGCAGCAAGGGAAAAACAACAAATAACACACAAGGGGATCCCCGTAAGAATAACTGCAGATCTTTCAATAGAAACTCTTCAGGCCAGGAGGGAATGGCAAGACATACTTAAAGTGATGAAAGATAATAACCTTCAGCCAAGACTACTGTACACAGCAAGGATCTCATTCAAATATGAAGGAGAAATCAAAAGCTTTACAGACAAGCAAAAGCTGAGAGAATTCAGCACCACCAAACCAGCTCTCCAACAAATACTAAAGGATAGACTTTAGACAGGAAACACAAAAAGGGCGTATAAACCCGAACCCAAAACAATAAAGTAAATGGCAACAGGAGCATACTTATCAATAATTACCTTAAAAGTAAATGGGTTGAATGCCCCAACCAAAAGGCAAAGACTGGCTGAATGGATACAAAAACAAGATCCCTATATATGCTGCCTACAAGAGACCCACCTCAAAACAACGGACACATACAGACTAAAAGTGAAGGGCTGGAAAAAGATATTCCATGCAAATAAAGACCAAAAGAAAGCAGGAGTAGCAATACTCATATCCGACAAAATAGACTTTAAAACAAAGGCTATGAAAAGGGACAAAGAAAGCCACTACATAATGATTAAAGGATCAATCCAAGAAGAAGATATAACAATTATAAATATATATGCACCCAACATAGGAGCACCACAATACGTAAGACAAATGCTAACAAGCATGAAAGGGGAAATTAATAATAACACAATAATAGTGGGAGACTTTAATACCCCACTCACACCTATGGACAGATCAACTAAACAGAAAATTAACAAAGAAACGCAAACGTTAAACGATACAATAGACCAGTTAGACCTAATTGATGTCTATAGGACATTTCACCCCAAAACAATGAATTTCACCTTTTTCTCAAGTGCACACGGAACCTTTTCCAGGATAGATCACATTCTGGGTCATAAATCCAACCTTGATAAATTCAAAAAAATCGAAATTATTCCAAGCATCTTCTCTGACCATAATGCACTAAGGTTAGATCTCAATTACAGGAGAAAAACTATTAAAAATTCCAACATTTGGAGGCTGAACAACACCCTTCTGAATAATCAACAAATCACAGAAGAAATAAAAAAGAAATCAAAATATGCATCGAAACGAATGAAAATGAAAACACATCTACACAGAACCTGTGGGACACTATAAAAGCAGTGCTAAGAGAAAAGTTCATAGCAATACAGGCATACCTCAAGAAACAAGAAACAAGTCAAATAAATCACCTAACTCTACACCTAAAGCAACTAGAAAAGGAAGAAATAGAGAAGCCCAGAACTAGTAGAAGGAAAGAAATCCTAAAAATTAGGGCAGAAATAAATGCAAAAGAAACAAAAGAGACCATAGCAAAAATCAACAAAGCAAAAAGCTGGTTCTTTGAAAGGATAAATAAAATTGACAAACCATTAGCCAGACTCATCAAGAAACAAAGAGAAAAAAATTAAATCAATAAAATTAGAAATGAAAACGGAGAGATCACGACAGACAACACAGAAATACAAAAAATCATAAGAGACTACTATCAGCAATTATATGCCAATAAAATGGACAACTTGGAAGAAATGGACAAATTCTTAGAAAAGTACAACTTTCCAAAACTGAACCAGGAAGAAATAGAAAATCTTAACAGACCCATCACAAGCATGGAAATTGAAACTGTAATCAGAAATCTTCCAGCAAACAAAAGCCCAGGTCCAGATGGCTTCACAGCTGAATTCTACCAAAATTTTGAGAAGAGCTAACACCTATCTTACTGAAACTATTCCAGAAAATTGCAGAGGAAGGTAAACTTCCAAACTCATTCTATGAGGCCACCATCACCCTAATACCTAAACCTGACAAAGACACCACAAAAAAGAAAACTACAGGCCAATATCACTGATGAACATAGATGCAAAAATCCTTAACAAAATCCTAGCAATCAGAATCCAGCAACACATTAAAAAGATCATACACCATGACCAAGTGGGCTTTATCCCAGGGATGCAAGGATTCTTCAATATCTGCAAATCAATCAATGTAATTCACCACATTAACAAACTGAAAAATAAAAATCATATGATTATCTCAATAGATGCAGAAAAAGCCTTTGACAAATTCAACATCCATTTATGATAAAAGCTCTCCAGAAAGCAGGAATAGAAGGAACATACCTCAACATAATAAAAGCTATATATGACAAACCCACAGTTAACATTATCCTCAATGGTGAAAAATTGAAACCATTTCCCCTAAAGTCAGGAACAAGACAAGGGTGTCCACTTTCACCACTACTATTCAATATCGTTCTGGAAGTTTTGGCCACAGCAATCAGAGCAGAAAAAGAAATAAAAGGAATCCAAATTGGAAAAGAAGAAGTAAAACTCTCACTGTTTGCAGATGACATGATCCTCTACATAGAAAATCCTAAAGACTCGACCAGAAAACTACTAGAGCTAATCAATGAATACAGTAAAGTGGCAGGATATAAAATCAACACTCAGAAATCCCTTGCATTCCTATACACTAATAATGAGAAAATAGAAAAAGAAGTTAAGGAAACAATTCCATTCACCATTGCAACGAAAAGAATAAAATACTTAGGAATATACCTACCTAAAGAAACTAAAGACCTATATATCGAAAACTATAAAACACTGATGAAAGAAATCAAAGAGGACACTAATAGATGGAGAAATATACCATGCTCATGGGTCGGAAGAGTCAATATAGTGAAAATGAGTATACTACCCAAAGCAATCTACAGATTCAATGCAATTCCTATCAAGCTACCAGCAGTATTTTTCACAGAACTAGATCAAATAATCTCAAGATTTGTATGGAAATACAAAAACCTCGAATAGCAAAAAAGCAGTCTTGAGAAAGAAGAATGGAACTGGAGGAATCAACTTGCCTGACTTCAGGCTCTACTACAAAGCCACAGTCATTAAGACGGTATGGTACTGGCACAAAGACAGAAATATAGATCAATGGAACAAAATAGAAAGCCCTGAGATAAACCCACACACCTATGGACACCTTATCTTCGACAAAGGAGGCAAGAATATACAATGGAGTAAAGACAGTCTCTTTAACAGGTGATGCTGGGAAAACTGGTCAACCACTTGTAAAAGAATGAAACTAGACCTCTTTCTAACACCATACACAAAAATAAACTCAAAATGGATTAATGATCTAAATGTAAGACCAGAAACTATAAAACTCCTAGAGGAAAACATAGGCAAAACACTCTCCAACATAAATCACAGCAGGATCCTCTATGATCCACCTCCCAGTATAATGGAAATAAAAGCAAAAATAAACAAATGGGATCTAATTAAAATTAAAAGCTTCTGCACAACAAAGGAAACTCTAAGCAAGGTGAAAAGACAGCCTTCTGAATGGGAGAAAATAATAGCAAATGAAACAACTGACAAACAACTAATCTCAAAGATATACAAGCAACTTATGCAGCTCAACTCCAGAAAAATAAACGAACCAATCAAAAAATGGGCCAAAGAACTAAATAGGCATTTCTCCAAAGAAGACATATGGATGGCTAACAAACACATGAAAAGATGCTCAACATTACTCATTATCAGAGAAATGCAAATCAAGACCACAATGAGGTACCATTTCACACCAGTCAGAATGGCTGCGATCCAAAAGTCTACAAGCAATAAATGCTGGAGAGGATGTGGAGAAAAGGGAACCCTCTTACACTGCTGGTGGGAATGCAAACTAGTACAGCCACTATGGAGAACAGTGTGGAGATCCTTAAAAAATTGCAAATAGAACTGCCTATGACCCAGCAATCCCACTGCTGGGCATACACACCGAGGAAACCAGAATCGAAAGAGACATATGTACCCCAATGTTCATTGCAGCACTGTTTATAATAGCCGGGACTTGGAAACAACCTAGATGTCCATCAGCAGATGAATGGATAAGAAAGCTGTGGTACATATACACAATGGAGTACTACTCAGCCCTTAAAAAGAATAAATTTGACTCAGTTCTAATGAGATGGATGAAACTGGAGCAGATTATACAGAGTGAAGTAAGCCAGAAAGAAAAACACCAGTACAGTATACTGACACATACATATGGAATTTAGAAAGATAGTAATGATGACCCTCTATGTGAGACAACAAAAGAGACACAGAGGTATAGAACGGACTTTTGAACTCTGAGGGAGAGGGAGAGGGTGGGATGATTTGGGAGAATGGCATTGAAACATGTATACTATCATGTAAGAAACGAAGCGCCAGTCTATGTTCGATACAGGACACAGGATGCTTGGGGCTGGTGCACGGGATGATCCAGGGAGATGATATGGGGTGGGAAGTGGGAGGGAGCTTTGGCATTGGGAGATCGTGTACACCTGTGGCTGATTCATGTCAATGTATGGCAAAACAAATACAGTATTGTAATGTAGAATAAAAAAATAAATAAAAAAATAAAACAAGCTGAAAAAAAAAAAAGCTGGCTTGAAACTCAACATTCAAAAAACTAAGATCATGGCATCCAGTCCCACAAGTTCATGGCAAATAGTAGAGGGAAAAGTGGAAGCAATGACAGATTTTATTTTCTTGGGCTCTAAAAATCACTGTGGATGGTGACTTTAGCCACAAAATTAAAAGACACAATCTTTGGAAGGAAAGCTATGACGAACCTAGACAGTGTATTAAAAAGCAGAGACATCATTTTGCTGACAAAAGTCCATATAGTCAAAGCTATGGTTTTCCCAGTAGTCATTTATGGATGTGAGTGTTGGACCATAAAGAAGGCTGAGTGTGAAAGAATTGATGTTGAATTGTGGTGCTGGAGAAGACTCTTGAGAGTCCCTTGGACTGCAAGGAGATAGAACCATTCAGTTCTAAGGAAATCAACTCTGAATATTCATTGGAAGGACTGATGCTGTAGCTGAAGCTACAATACTTGGCCCCTTGATGCAAAGAGCTGATTCTTTGGAAAAGACTCTGATGCTGAGAAAGACTGAAGGCAGAAAGAGAAGGGGGTGGCAGAGGATGAGATAGTTAGATAGTGTTAGGTAGGTGAAAGTGAAAGTGAAGTCGCTCAGTCGTATCCGACTCTTTGCGACCCCATGGACTGCAGCCTGCCAGGCTCCTCCCTCCATGGGATTCTCCAGGCAAGAGTACTGGAGTGGGTTGCCATTGCCTTCTCCAGGGGATCTTCCCAACCCAGGGATCGAACCTGGGTCTCCTGCATTCCAGGAAGATGCTTTAACCTATGAGCCACCAGGGATGGGGATAGGTAGGTAGAACAGGGAAAAAGAGTCCAAAATGGCGGTGGCTACAAGACAAGGAAGGGAAAAGCCCATGAAAATGAAACAAAAGAAGGTCCGAGGACTGGAGTGAGGACCTCAGGTAAAACAAACAACACTCCTGGCTGGCCCAATTTACATAGGAGAGGCCCAGGGAGAGATAAACATATAAACAGAAGAGCCAAAGCCAGCTCTCTCTCTCTCTTTCTCACACGCTGGGGCGCTCTTCTCCTCATGTCTTTAGATCGACATGCCCTCACGCCTTGAAGATGGATTTTCCTGCTATCTTCTAAATAAAATAGAGCTATAACTCTGAGTTGTAACACTGATTTGTCTAAGAGCTATAACATGGTCCATTCGAGACCTGAGAGCTATAACACGGCATATCCAAGACCTGAGAGCTATGACTCGCCGAGGGGGGTTTAATGTCCATCACTCCAAATCTTTGTTGTGATGAGACAAAGAATTGAGGAGCATACACTCGCATGACAAGAGCCTACTGTATAGCATAGGGAACTCTACTCAATGCTCTGTGGTGACCTAAATGGGAAGGAAATCCAAAAAGGGGGTATATGTAAACATATAGCTGATTTACTCTGCTGTACAGTAGAAATTCTAATGGCAAAAGTGAAGAACTCAAGAACCTCTTGTTGAGGGTGAAAAAAGAGAGTGAAAAAGCTGGCTTAAAACTCAGCATTCAAAAAATTAAGATCATGGCATCTGGTCCCATCACTTCATGGCAAATAGAAGGGGAAAAAGTGGAGGCAGAGACAGATTTTATTTTCTTGGGCTCCAAAATCACTGTGGACAGTGACTGCAGCCATGAATTGAAGGATGCTTGCTCTTTGGAAGGAAAGCTATGACAAACCTAGACAGTGTATTAAAAAGCAGAGACATCACTTTGCTGACAAAGGTCCATATAGTCAAAGCTGTGGTTTTTCCAATAGTTGTGTACAGATGTGAGAGTTGGACCATAAAGAAGGCTGAGTGCTGAAGAATCAGTAATTTCGAATTATGCTTTTGAGAGTCCCTTGGACTGCAAGGAGATCAAACCTGTCAGTCTTAAAGGAAATCAACCCTGAATATTCACTGGAAGGACTGATGCTGAAGCTGTTGCTCCAATACTTTAGCTACCTGATGTGAAGAGCCAGTTCACTGGAAAAGACCCTGATGCTGGGAAAGATTGAAGGCAGGAGGAGAAGGGGGCATGGTGAGATGATTAAACAGCATCACTGACTCCAACACAACATTGTAAAACAATTATAGTCCAATAAAATTAATAATAATAATGAAAAAAATAGACCTTGCTAAGGTACTTCATCTTGAAATTTCAAAACTCTGAGGTTCAATAGATGATTCTGAAAATGCCCAGAGAGAAATAGCAGGTTTCACACAAAGGACTGAAAAAAGAGGAAGACTTTGGATTTCTAATAGATAAGGCCTAAAACAGAAATATCAAGAAGTTGCAAGATATTCAGGTTATTTAGAGAAAGGTGATAATTACCAAGAGAACCCCACTATTGGCCAGGTGCTATGCCAGGAACTGGGCATAAAATGGAAATAAGATAACAGTCTCTACCATCATTAGGCTAGTAAGAGAGACAGGCACTGGTCAAATAATGTATAAAATTACAAACTGGTGTTATGAGAGACTCTTGACAGTCCCTTGGACTGCAAGGAGATTAAATCAGTCAATCCTAAAGGACATAAACCCTGAATATTCACTGGAAGGACTGATGCTGAAGCTGAAGCTCCAATACTTTGGCCACCTGATATGAAGAGCAGACTGATTGGAAAAGACCCCAATTCTGGGAAAGATTGAGGGCAGGAGAAGGGGACAACAGAGGATGAGATGGTTGGATGGAATCACCAACTCAATGGACATGAGTTTGAGCAAACTCAGGGAGATAGTGAAGGACAGGGAAGCCTGGCATGCTGCAGTCTGTGGGGTAACAAAGAGCTGGACACGAGTTAGCTATTGAACAACAATTGCTATGCAGGAAAAGTACAGGGACCTCTTACAGCACATGATAAGAGAACAAGATCTGATCTGGAAGGTCTGGGCTTTTTGAGAAACCTATGCTTGAGATAAGGTCAGAGAGATGCTCAGAGGTGACTGGGCAGAGTGGAGAACATTTCAGGCTGGAGGAACAGCAGGTACAAAGGGTCTGCAGTGAGAGGAGGTAGGAGGGCTTCAACTCTGCACCCCCATTGGAATCATCTTAAGAGATCTTATAACAGATGGCTGGGTCTCACCCTCAGAATCTCTGATTTAGGAAGTTTGAGAATTTGAAATTCTAAAAATTCCCAGGTAATATTGATGCTGTTTTTCCAAAACCAGAGTTTGAGAAGCACTGATGTAAATATCTGCAGAGCCCAATCAGAAGGAATTTGTATTTTATTCTTCAGGCTGCTGCTGCTGTTGCTGCCGCCAAGTCGCTTCAGTCATGTCCGACTCTGTGCGACTCCATAGATGGCCTCCTACCAGGTTCCTCTGTCCCTGGGATTCTGCAGGCAAGAACACTGGAGTGGGTTGTCGTTTCCTTTTCCAATGCATGAAAGTGAAAAGTGAAAGTGAAGTCGCTCAGTCGTGTCCTACTCTTAGTGACCTCATGAACTGCAGCCCACCAGGCTCCTCTGTCCATGGGATTTTCCAGGCAAGAGTACTGGAGTGGGATGCCATTGCCTTCTCCAATTCTTCAGGCTAGTGGTTCTCAAATGGGAGAGTCATCTGGGCACCGGCTGAGCTTAACTAACTTCCAGGTGCCCACCCACCTTGGACTGTGCAGGGCCTGACAATGAGTATTGACTTGGATGCTCATGTTCAGAGGCCACTAGAGGGCTGGGAGCAGGGAGATGGGCAGGCACCTCTTGCAGCAAAGCAGTGGGTAGAGGATGGGGCCTCACCTACCCTGGTAAGAGACTCAGTTAGAAAGAGCAGAATGGTTTTGCAAGGCAGACAGACAGGTCTGAATATGGCTTGAGGACAACAAGAGCCAAAGAGTATGTAGGATCCTGGAGGCTCTGGTCTTGGGGGTCCTGGATCAGATTTCCAGGCTTCCAAGCCAACAAGCCCTGTCAGCTTTTTCGTCTGTCGGAAAGCCCTCCTGCAGGTAGTCAATTTCAGGTTTCAAGTGTCAGCTGGATTTTCTGTTTCTAGTCTCCTCAAACCTGACTGAAAGTTCACTACCAAGTTGATTTCTAAATTTCTAAATTTTGTGAAATAAATTTATTCCCAGAATAAATTCCTACTCTATCTGATTTCTTCTGTGGATGACTCAGGCAAGATGGAAATCTGCTGTGTCTGACTTTAGAATCTATCAGAGTCAGCTTCCATTTCTAAGACAACTGAACAAAGCCTTAATTCCAACTGAATCTCAACAGATGGAGTGAGCCAGCCTTGGCCTCTCCAGGCTTTAGGCTCCTCCTGACAGCAAGGAGGGAGTCAACAGCAGACCTGCAAAGCACCCAAGCCTCCCCAGTTCCCTACTGGGAGAGGCTGCTATTTCGTGGCCATGATAAGAGCCAACAAAAGTCCAAAAGGTGCCACATGAGGCCTTCATCGACCCTGAGTCATGCCTGCCCCCTTGAGACCTTCCCTGTCCCTTTCAGTCTCAGTCCACTCACATCTGGACACAGGATGAGTCGCAAATGGGGCTTGACTTCCCGGGTAGCTCGAATGGTAAAGAATCTGCTTGCAATGTAGGAGACCCCGGGTTTGATCCCTGAGTCAGAAGATCCCCTGGAGGAGGGCATGGCAACCCACTTCAGTATTCTTGCCTGGAGAAGCCCATGGACAGAGGAGCCTGGGCTACAGTCCTGAGGGTTGCAAAGAGTCGGACATGACTGAACAATTAACACTTCTGAGGTTCAAATGAAAGACTGCCCACATAGCTGCCCACGTGACATGTGACATGACAGGAACTGGAGGCCTGTGCAATTTCTCCTGCTGGTTAGTCCCAGAAAGGCAAGTGTTTGATGGGAGATATGGTTCCTGCAAGGATTGCAGAGACTCTGGGACCCAAGTACAGCTGTCCTCTTTCAGCAGGGCCTGTGGGAGAAGGGCCTAGGGACTCCTGCCTTCCTGCCCATTTTAAAGGCCCACCTGTCGTTTATGAAGCATCGACCTCCCCCACCCCCAGCCCCTCCCACCCCCTTCTAAATAGTGTATTTCTATCAGTTTTGATCTTCTACTTCTTCAATCCGCAGAGCCACCTTGTGCAGTGTTATTCACGCCTTTTGTGTCACTTAGGGCACGTCCTTCTCCTGCTCAAGTGCCCCAGGTCCTCCTCTGCACTGGGGTAAAATCCGCCACCTTGCCCTGGCCTAAGCATGTTGTCAGATCTGTCTGGTGGTCACCACATCTTTGACCTCATTTCAAATCCCCCTACCCCAATTAACCACACAGATCTTCTTCCTGCTAGAATGTAAGTTCTTCCACAGGACAGATCTTGTCTCTCTTATTTCCCAGCGCTTAGCATAGAGTAGAGTTCAGAAATATTAGCTATGTGAATGAAATGAGAAAATGGAGGCCTGCAGAGAAGTGACTTGCCCCACATCACAAGCTGACAGAGGCCTATCAGGCCTGGACACAGGACTGGTACTGGCTTGGCCAGCTTGGGGTAACTCTGTGTGGCCAAGTACTCTGATGAATGTTTCCTGGTCAAAAGAACCTTGTGGAAGGCAGAAATGCTGCTTCTGGGCTTATCTTGCAGAGATAGTGGTTGTAGAACAAAGTGCAGTAGCTGTGGCTGGAGATTTGGAAGCCAGGCAAACCTGGACTGACTCCTAGCTCTGCCACTCACTAGCTGAGTGGCCCTGGGTAGGCCACCTATTCTCCCTGAGGCTCAGTTTCCCAAGGTGTAAACCTGGGATTACATGGCATCTACCTTCTCAACTTGTGAAGCTTGTGCAAGACCTGGAGTATTGAACACTGAGCACAGGCCTGGCACTTGGTGATGTTGCAATGAAAGTGAAAATGTTGCTCTGCCTGCCAGGGGCTGAGATGTGGAGCTCACAACCCAGGCCATGTGCCCCCTGGGCTCTATAAGTGGCCTGCAGGGAATCAGTGTCCTCTGGAGCAGGTGATGGTGCCATCACGTTGGGCAGGGTCATCAGGGGAGGGCTCTGAGGACAGACAGCTGCCAGCAGGAGGACATGGTGGGCACAAATGCCACAGGCTCAGGAGTGTGGACAAATACACTTGGGTGTGCAATTTCAGACATTTGCATGGTTTTTCATCTTTTAATCTCTTCCATTATCAGCTGCTAGGAAGAGCAGAGCCAGACTCCAAGCTGTCAGAATGTTTCTCTGAATCCAAGAAGAGAACAAAGAATTCTGAGAGGGTGACACAGCTGCCTGACTGGCAGGGGCAGGGCTAGGCTGGAAGAAGGCGTGTGAAAGCCAGGCAAAGGCACTTGGCCAGGAGGGTGGGCACAGCTGCCAGGAGGCTAACCAGTTGGCCTGCCAGGGACCACCCTGGGCTCTGGAACGTCAGAAGGCTGGTGGGAGTCATCTCTTTGAAGAGTGCCTTTGAAGAGTTCAGGAACTCAGGAGCCAAAGTGGTGTGAAGTTCCAAGACCACCCCAGGATGCAAGAGGGGTGGGTTGGCTAGGTCCCAGTTGGGTGACCTCCCAGATACTGAGGCTACCCCCTTCCCCAGAGCCTGGAGTGGTCAGTGGTCATTTGTGGCTGCTCTAAACCTTCTGGTCACCTCCTCACATTTAGATGCTTTCCCAGAACATAAACCCAACTTTCCAACATTGATTGGAAACTTCTCTGCTTTCTTAGGGCTAAGGGTAGGTGAGATCTACATTCTAAGCTCAGATCCACTTGATTCAGAGCTGAGTTAGGTGCAGATGGAAGCAGGGCTCAGGGCTCCCAATCTTCAGGTAGAAGTAGTGTGATTCTAAGCCAGCAGCCTTGAGGAAGTTTCCTGATCTGCTGGGAGTGCTCCTGGTAGGCTGGTTCAGAGATGTGATGCAGGGACCCATTCTCAAAAGCTCCTCCACCTAGTGCATTGTACCCCTTAATAAATCTTTTTCCTTTGTTCTTAAATTAGCTGGGAGTGGATTCTGTTGTCTGCAACCATGAATCCTGACAAACTCCTCCAAGGACTACCTGGCAGAGTTTTAAAATCTTCTGCCTGCAGGCATAAGCAGGTTATACAGATTAAATAGAACTCATGTAGCAAATATCACAAGGCTGTCATTTGGGTCTATGGTTTTTGACAGTGATATGATTCAAAGAAGGCTTTCTTTACTACGAGAAAAGAGACTGCAACCTGCAGAGTAAGTGGGGACTGACAGTCACTGCAGGATCAGAGCTCAATAATGAGTAGTGGGGACTGGGCACACTGGAGAAAGTATACGCTAAGGGGGCGACCACTAGGTAGTTACAACAGACTGCTTCTAGATCCTTCCATTTTCTAAGAGAAGGCTGAAATCAGGATGTCCCATATCTTTAAGCATTTTGCAAACATAATGAGGGTCAAAAACAACAAAATCACAGAAGCAACACCTTTCAATCTGAGTTTGGCCTGTGGTTGCCCCTTTGTGACCATAGGATCAAGCTCCAGCTCTTTATTATGGCATTTTACATAAATCCAACCTCATTTCCTTCCACCCATTCCTTTCATGCCCTCCCCGACAGCTGCATGCACAGACCCCTTACCCTATGCCTCATTTCTTTCCTTATTCTCCCATCTGGCAAAACACCCACATATCCTTTAAGATCATCCCAATGATCAATCCTTTGTGAAATGTATTCGCATCTCTTGAATCCCAGATGTTCAGTCTTGGGTCTCCCACAGTTCCCTCTATATCCTTTCATCCTGAAGTTTCTCACTCCGTGAAAATCACCAGGGCCTTTGTGTCCCCAGCCCAGTGCCAGGAGCTTGTCCCCCTTAAGAGAAAGCCTGTGTGGTCCCCTAAGGAGGTGGGCTGATTCTCAGGTCTCAGGGGGTATCCATCCTAGTGGAATGGGATGTGTGGGGTTTGGCTGGTCTCACTGTCCAATGAGTGAGTCCCTGGCTAGCCCCTCCTTCCAGAGCTTGGCAACATACGTGCACTTTCAGGAGAGAGTTTCCCTTTCTCCTCTGGAGAGGAGCTGGACAAGCACACGGCCTGTGCCTGTCCTCCACCTCATGCCTTCAGGCCGTAGTATGGGTGGCCTTGTTCCATCCCCCCGCCTCCATCTCTAACTGCAGATTTGCCTTCCTCCTGTCCTCCTGAGTGGGGTGGCAATGCATTTCAGTTCACCCAACTGTAACTAGGTTCACCTCACAGTTATGAAGCTCCAGCCTTTTGCCTGGCAGAGTGCAGGCTGCGCCCATATCTCAGGGAAGCCTCACAGTGATGCCTGATGTTGGTCTCATGCCCGTTTTACAGAAGCCCAGGCTCAGAGTGGTGAAATGACCTACCTAAGGTATGTGCCTGACCATGGCCCTGATGCCTATCCTGCCCTCTTTCCAAGAGAAACGATTCTTGGCTGTGGGGCCAGAGGGTAGACATCAGGAGGCCTGGTGGCTTTCCACATCTTCTGCCCTGAACAGAGTCAAGTTCCTGGGAGCATGTCCAGCTCAGCATTTCACAGGATGTGGCTCCATGATTGCCCCCTGAACACGAGAGCCTCTAGCTGGGGAGCGCTACATACATGGCACCCCTGGAGTGCTTTTCCTGTGTTTAGCTTTCTTTTTGAAGGTCGGAAATCTGAAGTGGGGGAGGGGGGACTGCCCTAGGAAAGCACTACCGGCCCTTGACCTTAACCTTCCTCTGCACTTGGACAACAATGAGCCTCACGGATGACAGGAACCAAGCATCTGTGGTAGTGCCGGTATTTCTATGTTGTCTCCTGTGGCCTTTCAAACTCTTAGGAGGTGCAGATACTATTACTAATTTATTATTTATTTTCAGATAAGGTGATGGAGCCCAAAGACAAGGCTGTCTTGAGGTCACACACGTAGTAACAGGTGGTGCTGGGATTCCCAGCCAGGGCAGTGGACTTCCTTCCCCACACCCTGGGCCTGGATCAGCCTGGATACAGACTCAGTTTTCTTCAAGGCAAAAATTGTTCCTTCAATAGATGAGATGGTGGCTCCTAAGGCAAGGGGACTTGAATGGTGGGAAGGCCCTGTGCCAGACTCAGAGCTGGTCATGACTAAAGACAGATGGAGCAAGAGGAGAAGGCAAGGTTCTGATTGCTGAAGGCCAGCCATTGTGCACCAACCAAAAGGGGCTTTCAGAAGCAAAAAGCTTTCTAATTAAACAAAAGGTTGGATTTCACAGGAATGCCACATTTTGAACCTCTTACCCACTCTGACCTTTGAATAAAATTCATAATTATTTTGAAGAGATAACATAATTTCCAAATCAAAACTGTGCTGTTAGACTTAAGGCGATGGAAGAGCTTTCTGCTACCCCCTTGGAGACTAGGAATTTTGTGGGGGCATAATGGAGGTCTCATTCAGTGCCTGGGGGAGAATGTTCCCCTTGAGCAGACTTAAGGACCAAGGAAGACAAAAGTAAAGGCAGCAGCTGCTGATCACGACTCCTGCTTATTGCACGAACTGGACATACTTGGGCACACACTGGTTATTCACTCCTGAACCTCTGAGCCAGGACAAAGGGTATGGCCTACATTTAACGTATAGAGGCCCTCATGCCAGAATTTGCCAATGCTTCCAGCCATATATGAAACGGCAGCTTCAGTATCTCTCGAGAGGGAAGAAGTAAGCTCAAAAAGGAGTTTCTGCTCAGCCTGTTGTCAGTATAGACTGACAAATCAAGAGGGAGGGTCTGCAAGAAGCATAGAGGACCTAGAATCAATGTTTGGACACTGTGATAATTTGTAAAGTTACTGAAAAATGCTAGTTTGCTCATCATATGTGAGCTATAATTAATCCACCATGTCTTTGCAAAGAATTCCAAATGATTCAGGGTGTGCAACTAACTTTGATCTATTGCTAGCTTCTTAGGTTGCCGTGCCTGGTGTCTGGTTTCGAGCTCTGTGTTGCCCTATATCAGCTGGTAGGCTAATGAGGAAAAAAGCCCTCTGTGACATGAGTAGGATAAACAGAGAGGCACAGAGTCCTGGTGCTCTGCAAGGGAAGGTGAAGTCAGGACTTGATACAAGCTGTGTTTTAGTCTGTTTGAACTGTTATAAGAAAGATACCATAGATTAGGTGGCTCATAAACAACAGAAATTTATTTCTCATGGTCTGGAGGCTGGGAAGTTCAGGACCAAGGTGCCAGAAGATTGTGAGAGCCTCCTTCCTGGTTTACAGACAGCTGTCTTCTGCTGTGTCTTCACTGGGCAGACAGAAGGGGTGAGGAAGCTCTCTAGGCTCTCCTATAAGGGCACTAATCCCACTTATATGGGCTCCACCCCCACCACCTAATTGCCTCCCAAAGGCCCCATGTTCTAATACCATTACATTGGAGGTTAGGATTTCAACATATGAATTTTGAGGGGGCATAATACATTCAGCCAATAGCAGGTTAGAATGCACTCTAGGTGTTCAGTAACATCTAAGTAATCCAGCTGTTCCTAAAAAAGTTAAACATAGAGTAACCATAAAACCCCACAATTTCATTCCCAGGCATATAGACCAAATAACTGAAAACTAGCCTGTTCATAGCAGTATTATTCACAGTAGCCAAAAGGTGAAAACAATCCAAATGTCTATTAATGGGTGAATGGATAAAATGTTGCAAATCCACAGTGGAATATTATTCAGCTATAGGAATGAAGTACCAATACACAGTACAACACGGATGAACCTTGAAAAGAGCTTGCTGAAGCCAGACACAAATGGGCACATATTGTATGATTTTCCTTACATGAAATACCCAGAATAGGCAAATCTAAAGTCAAGGCTGTATCTTGTCACCCTGCTTATTTAACTTCTATGCAGAGTACATCATGAGAAACACTGGGTTGGAAGAAGCACAAGCTGAAATCAAGATTGCTGGGAGAAATATCAATAACCTCAGATATGCAGATGACATCACCCTTATGGCAGAAAGTGAAGAGGAACTAAAAAGCCTTTTGATGAAAGTGAAAGTGGAGAGTGAAAAAGTTGACTTAAAGCTCAACATTCAGAAAACAAAGCTCATGGCATCCAGTCCCATCACTTCATGGGAAATAGATGGGGAAACAGTGGAAACAGTGTCAGACTTTATTTTTGGGGGGCTCCAAAATAACTGCAGATGGTGACTGCAGCCATGAAATTAAAAGACGCTTACTCCTTGGAAAAAAATTATGACCAACCTAGATAGCATATTCAAAAGCAGAGACATTACTTTGCCAACTAAGGTTCGTCTAGTCAAGGCTATGGTTTTTCCTGTGGTCATGTATGGATGTGAGAGTTGGACTGTGAAGAAGGCTGAGTGCTGAAGAATTGATGCTTTTGAACTGTGGTGTTGGAGAAGACTCTTGAGAGTCCCTTGGACTGCAGGGAGATCCAACCAGTCCATTCTGAAGGAGATCAGCCCTGGGATTTCTTTGGAAGGAATGATGCTGAAGCTGAAACTCCAGTACTTTGGCCATCTCATGCGAAGAGTTGACTCATTGGAAAAGACTCTGATGCTGAGAGGGATTGGGGGCAGGAGGAGAAGGGGATGACAGAGGATGAGACGGCTGGATGGCATCACTGACTTGATGGACATGAGTCTGAATGAACTCCGGGAGTTGGTGATGGACAGGGAGGCCCGGCGTGCTGCGATTCATGGAGTCGCAAAGAGTCGGACACAACTGGAGAGACTGACCTGAACTGAACTGAACTGAAAGATTGGAAACTAGATTAGTATTGGCCAGAGAGTGGGGATGGGGAGTGAGGAGTGACTGTTAACAGGTATAGGTTTCCTTTTGGAGTGCTGAAATGTTTTTGAACTGAATAGGAACACTGACACTGACTTTACTAACTCCTACTGAATTATTCACTTAAACTGGCTGATCTGTGTTAGGCGAATTTCACTTTAATGGTTAAAAAGAGAGAATCCAGCTAATAGTTCATCTTGCTCCTGGCAGTACAGCCTCTGTTTCATCTCTAATGATGCTTTTAAAAATAAACCAGAATTAACTGGGGAGAGATGGGGAACTGGTTAGGGTAAGAGAGTAGAAGGGGAAAAAAAGCAAAGTTAAAACAAGTGCAGCTTTGGTGCAGCTGGTTTTCCAATCCCTCTGTTTTCCTGAGGGTTGGTTTTCACTTGTAAAGAATAAAAATGCTTCTCCAGCTAAGCCAGTGGCTCAGAACAGCAGATACAGGAATCACTCAGATCTCTTCCTTCTGTGCCAGTCCACAGGGGAGCTCGATTTTCCAGGGAGGGAGGCTCAGAGAACATCAGGAAATCAGCAGCTTGCTGGGTGCAGCTGTGGGGGCTGCCCTTCTCAGATGGGTCTGAGTGTAGAGACACAGGTGTGTGGGGAAAAGGTCTCCCTGACCACCTGACTCCCTGCAAGTCCCCAGGAGGCATGTTTTGTATGTGAACAGGTTTCTCCCACTTTTTCAAACTGGAGGCAGGCTCTAACGGTGAAGTCCAGACATCACCTCTCTCCACTTTTAAAATTAGTTCCATAAAACGAAGGAATTCAAACATGTGAGACCCTTCCACAAGCTGGGCTGGCTGCCAGGCTCTCCAAGCTCCAGAATAAGAGGGAGTGGAGTTGCCTCCTTCCTGATCCACGAGTCTCCGCTCTGAGGTATGTGGGCTCTGTAGGGTGGGGAGTGTAACAGGGGTGTGGGGGTATTCTGGGGTAGGGGGGCACTGCAGGGCTATCCGTGGCACCCAAGAATTGGAGGTGCCTTCTCTGAGCAGAGGGGGCCTGCTTCACCAACTTGCTTATTCTGGAGACAAAAGCATCATTCACTGTCGACCATTAGTTTCCGTGATGAAAAGAGGTTCATGGGGTCGTGGAGGGGTCAAAATAATAACAATGATAATTAGGGTACCTGGTATTCATTGAGCAGTTACCACCTGGTGGGCATCATGCTAGGTGCTTTGTGTGGATCACTGCATGCAGGCTTTGAGACAACTCCAAGAAGTAGGTACCATTATCCTCCTGTTATCACTGAGGAAACTGAGGGTTGGGGAGGCTGAATGAAGTACTCAGGGTCCTGTACCTTGGGCTCAAACTCCCCAGGTGTGTGGTCCAGGTGTGTGTCTGGCTATTCCAGGCAGAGGTGAGTAGGGGAGGGACAGGGTTCCACTCAGGCAGTCTCTCTCCAGGGGCCATGCTGTTAACTATGACTTTCTACACCCTGAACCCTCAGTGCTCCCAAAGCTTCTTTGCACCCCACCCTGGAGGCAGCTGGATAGTACAGAGAACACAGAGGAGAAAGTCAGACTCACTCCAGCGGTCAGTGAAACCTCAGCTGGTCATTCTCAGCTGAATTTTTATGACACTGGGAGGTGCATGGAGATAAGAAAGGTGAATCCAGCATCCAGATATGCCTCGGACACAGAGGCACTGTCCTCCCACCTCCAGCCTGTGCAACTCACACCAAGGGTGGGCTTCCCTGAACGGCGCAGTGCAGTGGCCGAGGTCTGGAGGTAGCAAGTCAGGCCGAACCAGACAGGGCTGAAATCCTCTTGAAAGCCTGAGGAAGGGGTACTGCTTGAAGCAGCATTCAACCCCTTAAGGAGACAGAGCAGCAGGCTTGCTCCTCCCAGAGCTGGCTGCACCAACACCAGATGAAACAGTCGCTTGTGTCTAGTGGAAGCCATGCATTTAAACCCTAGATGATCCCTAGGGATCATACAGAATGAACCCAACCACCCCTCGCAAAGGCTGCAAATTGACAGGCAAAGCCACAACCCTAGTTCTGCATCTCTAGGAGACGTGCGTTCCTTAACCCTCTGCCATCCTGGAAGCCTTCTTCTATCCCTGCCCCATCTAATAGCATCCTTCCCTCTACACCATGGCTACCAGAATTGAGTCCTAAGGGCAAGCTTCACAGGGAAGCAGAATAACCCTCTTCCTTATTGGAGGTATTATGCCCCTATTAATACAGTCTCAGGTCCTACCCTGACACATAGGCAGTCAGCGCTATGATGAGTTTCTCACCCAAGCCTTGAGGCTGCCCTCTCCAGGCCTCAGCTCACACATATGTAAAGTGTGCACAGGTCTACCCTGTTTCTGTCCAGCTGATCTGGTATGGAGGTAAGAATGGGAAGGTGCAGGCTGTGTGAATGATGTCCCTGGCTCGGTGTCCCTGGCTGTGCAGTGGACAGCATTCTCACTGATTCACAGCCAACTAGGGATGTTTGGGGATAGACAAGAGATGTATGATTTAAATACCAAATCTTCACTTATGCACTGGAGTCAACATAAGCTGGGGACATAAGTCTGCCTGCTTCTTAGTGGGCCTTGTGTGAGGTGACGTGGGTGCTCTAGCTGAGGTCCCGAGTTTGGTGGGTAAGGACTTTCTAGTACTCAAGGACTCCTGAATGCAAGTTCAAGCTGTTCTTTTTTTTTTTTTTTTTTTAAGTTTTATCATTTTTCCCCCAGCACTGGAGTGAACGCTTGGCTCTATAGAGTTTTGGAGAGAGGTGCATTCTAGATTCTTTTGGGTGACCTGAAGGATTTTTGGAAGAATTTGGACTATGCATAATTTTTGCCTTCTGTAATGACTTTAGAACAAAGATCCCACCTAAAACATGACTTTGTAACAATGACTTATTTTTGTACCTGCCCCCTGGGAAGGCAGGGGTCATATATTTGGTTACCCATATCTCTAGGGCACAGTCTAGTCAATGGGATGTCTCAGGAGAAGGTCTGGCTGCACGGATGCATGATGAATGGATGGGTGGGGGAAGATGGGATTGGAGCTTGAGGCGAGGATGGGCCTGGTTGAGAATTAGGACGTCTCTCTGACCAGCATCACCAAAATGCACCCACATGAGAATAATAGACAGTTTTCCAAAAGGTATTTGTCAGAACAGCCTTGTTGGTATCTCTAGAGCGGAAATAATACAAAAGGTAATGAAAGCTGGTCATCTGGGCAGTTAACTTTCACTCCCATTTTTGCCTTGGAGGCAGTTTTGAATAAACCCACTCAATACATCCAACTCCAGCAATAAGTCAGCTATTGGCTGCAGGCGGGGTTGCTTCCCCTCCCCCTCCCCATTCTCTAGGTCATGGCTTCTCAAACCCACCTGGGGATCTTGTTATAACACAGGTCTAGGGCAAAGATCGGGGGCAAGCCTGCAGATTCTACTAGGAGGAGCTGATGTGCGTGGCCAAGAGCACAGGGACTATCTACCAAGGTTCCTGGCCTGACAAATAGGATGGTATAACTGTGAGCCTCACCCAGGTTAATGGAGTGAGTCTGATCTCCAGCACAGAGGTGGACAGGCCCAGCTTTTCCTGCATGATGTTCCTATCTTCTGTTTAAAAAGTCACACCATCATTGCTCTTTTTGTGGAAAAGGACTGTGAAATAAAGCACCCAGAGTCAACGTGCACTGATCAGGGGAGCTGAGATGAAAGTCTGGATTCAGGTCACACTAGACCTCTCACCAGCCACACTCACCGGCTCTTTTCCTGCATTCTGATGACAAGGAAGCTATGTCCCTTGTGCTGAGACACTTGGCTGTGCTCCCTCAGGCCACATGGATGGTGCGCAGGGCCGACCCCATTTCTCTGCTCCTTGTTCCGGCCCTCTCTGCTGATCTTTACAGAGAGGACAGAAGACAGTTCCTGCTTCCCCCTGAAAACAGCCCTTATCTGCCCTGAGCTGAGACCTCCTGTGGGCCCTGCAGTTGCCCAAGGACCACTGACCCCTCTCCCAGGCTCCTGTTTGAATCAGTGCTGCAGAGCACTTAGGAGCCTCTGCCTTCCTGTGCCACAGAGCGCGCAGTTTGTTTTCAAAACCTACACGTAAACACAGCTGACAAAGACAAGTTTTTCCATGCAAAGTTGTGCTTTGGGCTTTGCTCCAGATTCTCAGTGGTGGAGGCTAGGGGAGATCAGGAGTATCAATGCTGGGTCCCCATGTGTGGCTTGCCCGAGGGACCATAGGCCAACCTCTCTCCATCTGAACTCCTGAGTGGTCTGGCCTCTGTTATCCCCTGACGTCATCTGCCACCATTTGCTTTCTCTCTCACTCACCTCTAGCACATTAGTATCTGTGCTGCTCTTCCAAACAAGGCACCATCTCCTACCTCCTGATCTCTGCACTCAGTGTTCCTGCTGCCTGGAATATTTTTCTTCTAGATAGCCACCTGGTAAATTCTGTCACTTCCTCCACTTCTTTTCTCAAATGTCACTCTTCTCACTGAAAGCTGTCACATCTTCCTCACTCTGCCACCCCAACACTCCAAGCTGTCCTTTCTTTCCTTCTTTTTTTTTAATAACACACCAACTTTTTAACATATTGAAACCTTATTTACTGCCTATCTTTCGCGAAAGAATACTGCAAGAATTGCTATCTGTTTTGTTACTATTTCCCCCAGGGCTCAGACCTGTGCTGAGCATACAGAAGGCACCTAATTAGTATTTGTTAACAATACAGGCCTGACATAGAAGGAACATACTTCAACATAATAAAGGCCATACATGACAACCCACAGCAAACATTATTCTCAACAGTGAAAACTGAAAGCATTTCCTCTAAGATCAAGAAGACGACAAGGGTTCTTGCCATTATTATTCAACATAGTTTTGGAAATCCTAGTCACAGCAAGCAGAGAAGAAAAAGAAATAAAAAGAATCTAGATTAGAAAAGAGGAAGTAAAACTCTCACTGTTTGCAGATGACATGATAATAAACACAGAAAACCCTGAAGATGCCACCAGAAAATTACTAGAGCTAATCAGTGAATACAGTAAAGTTGCAGGATACAAAATCAATACACAGAAATCCCTGGCACTCTTATAGACTAACAATGAAAATCAGAGAGAAGTTAATGAAACAATCCCACTCACCACTGCAACAAAAGAATAAAATATCTAGGAATAAACCTACCTAAAGAGACAAAAGACCTGTATGCAGAAAACTGTAAGACATTGATGAAAGAAATCAAAGACAACACAAACAGATGAGAGATATACCAAGTTCTTGAAGATGAACTTGGAAGAATCAATATTGTGAAAATGACTATACTACCCAAAGGAATCTATAGATTTAATGCAATCCCTATTACACTACCAATGGTATTTTTCACAGAACTAGAACAAAAAATTTCATAATTTGCATGGAAACACAAAAGGCCTGGAATAGCCAAAGCAATTTTGAAAAAAAAAAATGGAGCTGGAGGAATCAACCTTTCTGACTTCAGACTATACTACAAAGCTACAGTCCTCAAGACAGCATGGTTCTGGCACTAAAACAGAAATATAGACCAATGGAACAAGACAGAAAGTTCAGAGATAAACCCACGTACCAATGGACATCTTATCTTTGACAAATGAGGCAAGATTATACAATGGAGAAAAGACAGCCTCTTCACTAAGTGGTGCTGGGAAAACTGGACAGTTATATATATAAAGTGAAACTAGAACACTTCTTAACACCATACACAAAATAAACTCAAAATAGATAAAATACTTAAATGTAAGACCAGAAACTATAAAGCTCTTAGAAGAAAATATAGGCTGTACACTATTTGACATACATCACAGCAAGGTCTTCTTTGACTTACCTCCTAAAATAATGGAAATAAAAACAAAAATAAATGAGACTTAATTTAACTCAAAGCACAGCAAAGAAAACAATAAACAAGATGAAAAGATAATCCTCAGAATGGAAGAAAATGATTGCAAAGGAAACAAGTGACAAAGGATTAATCTCCATACGACTCAACAATCCCACTTCTGGGCATATACCCTGAGAAAACCATAACTGAAAGAGACACATGTAACCCATGTTCGTTGTAGCACTATTTACAACAACTGGGATGTGGAAACAACCTATTAATAAATGTCCATTGACAGATGAATGGATAAAGAAATTGTGGTACGTATATACAAAAGAATATTGCCCAGTCATAAAAAAGAACACATTTGAGTCAGTCCTAATGATGGGGGAGGGAAACTAGAGCCTGTTATACAGAGTGAAGTAAGTTAGAGAAAACAAATATCATATATTAATGCATATATATGGGATCTAGAAGGATGGTACTGATAAATCTATTTGCAGGGAGGAATGAAGACACAGACATAGAAAATAGATGGATGGATTGAGAGAGTAGCGTGGAAACATATACATTACCATATGTAAAACAGATAATGGAAATCGGCTGTGTGATACAGGGAGCTACAACCAGAGGCTCTGTGAAAACCTAGAGGGGTGGGATGGGGTGGGGGTTGGCAAGGAGGTTCAAGACGGAGGGGACACATGTATCCCTATGGCTGATTCTTGTTGATGTATGGCAGAGACCAATACAATATTGTAAAACAATTATCCTCCAATTAAAATAAGTAAATTGAAAAAAAAAAAAACAAAAAACCAATACTGGCCTATGATGCCCACACGGTTGCCCTCTGGGAGTTGAGGTTTGTGAACCAGATATATGAGCCAGAGGGTGTGAGTATATAAGGTGTCCCACACAACACGTGTGGTGTGCTGCCAAGTATGTTCAACATGAGCAGCTGATCTGGGACAGAGAAGGTCTGGGGAGGGGGTGGTAGTTTCCACATTAAAAATTTAATGTACAGTTTCATTGCATTGTGTCTTCACTTGCAAAAGCTTGGGTACAGTAAGCGGACAAGCCCAGCAAGTAGCCTCAGATACCCCAGCCAGTGGGACATGGGCAATGGAGCATCACTCAACCTAGAGCAGCAATCGGTGCCTCTGCCCAGGGCACTTGCAGACATGGCAGGAGGCCTGCTTGCCCTGCCAGGCTGAATGGACCTGGGTTGGCATGATCAGGAATGTGGCAGGGATGCATGTCCTCCTGGGAGGCCACCTGCTCACCAGTGGGGACAAGGATGGTGACACCAGGAGAAACAGGCTCAGAGGGGCAAATATTGGAGAGGTCGTGTGGCCCAAGGAGAAAGGTCCTTGCTGCCAGAGATTTCACAAAGTGAGCTGTAACCTGGTCAGAGGGTACTCCTCATCTCAGACCTGCCACAGAGCTCCAGGTGAGAGACACTGCTCTTTGCAAATGTCCCTTCATCTTGGGTCATGGGGGAACAGAATGATACCCAGCAGCCTTCAGCAGAAGCAGTTCAGTGGCTCTGACAGGCCCCTGCCAATCAAAGAGCTCTGCTGATGGAGTCAGAGATAGAGGTACTTCCCCGTCACTGCCCATGTCCAATTGTGTGACCTTAGGCCCTTCACCTCCTAGTGTTGTATACTCTGTCTGCAAAGCAGGACCTACTATGAGAGGCTCATGAGAGTGATAATGAGAAAACCCCCCACACAGAGCCAGCACAAGGGGAGGATGGACCAGGCTCTTGGGAACATTTATTTATTTTAAAAAGAGAAGATGGCTGTGATATACCAACATTTCTCAACCCTTTCTTTTGCAAGCCCCTCTTTCTATTTATATGTACTCTTATTAAATAAGAAATCAATTTTTATTAATATATAATATATAGACCACCAATAGTAGCTGTAGGAGGAAATGATTAAAACAGAGCGGAAGTGATAGAGATAGATTTCCAGAATTAAAGATGAAAGCGCTCGAACTGCAAAAGTCCACAGAACACTAAATAGAGTTAAGAAAAAATTTATGCTTCAACTTGTGGCAGTCTCCACAAACTGGAGACTATTAGAGACAGAGAGAGGCCTAAAATTCTCCAGAGAGAGCAGAGCATGTGATAAAGGAACAAAACACAGACTGGCACCACGCTTTCCGATCACAGCATTGCCTGCAAGATGATGAAGGAGCAATGGTTTTGGGAATCAGCGTGAGTATCGAAGCTCTAAGCACGGAACTTTGAACCTGGGAATTTTACCTCCAGTCAAACTAGCATCCAGGTGTGAGAAGATGACCAGGGCAGTCTCAAACACAGAAGGCCCTAGATGGTCTGCCACACAAAGGCCCTCACGGGAAAACATCCTGGAGGAAGAACTCAGACAAGAGAAGAGACAAACCCAAGGAATGTGACTAAGGAGTGGTCAGATTCCCTAAAGACTGCTGGTCTCCCCACCCTACGACCTAATTAGCTAAGACCAAGAAAGAAAATAGAGGAATAACAACATGATGGGAATTAGGTGGAGGGGACATTGGGGACATGACAGTACAGGAAAGTTTTTGCCTTGACAGAAGCACATATGGATTACTATTTTTATTTAGAAAAAGAAAGGATTATCAAAGAAGCATAGAAAAAGCAGAGGCAAGCTGAAACCATAAACTTCTCAGTAAAAATGGCAGATGGCTGATTGGGTAAAATACAAAATCCGGCTAACGCTTTTTACAAGACAGACAGTTAAGCCATAAACTGAAGTAATGAAGAGGAGAAGGGGATGGATGGGGTAGATCTGAAATTCATTGGAGCTGGATTTGGTCCATGGGAGTTCATTATGCTATTCCTGTCTACTTTTGCAAACATTTGAGTTTTTCCATTACAAATGCTTTTTTAAAAAGCATGTTTTTGACCAAGATTTATCTCTTCTCCTAAAGTTCAGGACAGCTACGAATTGCTTTTATTTGCCCTGTGTCATCACTTGAGCTTTCAGAAATAGTTAAATAGAAATGAGCTTGGAGGAACTGGTTTTATTGGGTAATGATATAGTATTGCATCTGGAAATGCCCCAAATTTCTACTTAGAAAGATCATTGTAAATTGGCAGCGGTGTTTTGTGTATTTAAACTGTGTATACAAATTGACCTTTCAAAATGAAACACAAATATATATACATTTTAATATCATACATTTATGCATATGTCCATGTGTGTACCCTCACACGTTCCCCCAAATCTGAATCTTGAGACCATTAATTAGAATGCTAATAACGTTTGCCTCTAGATGGTAAAATCACACAAGGGTCCTTTTATTATTCTCCTTCCCCTCCAAAAGATCGTGTGTCCCAAGTTGCGTTTACATAGTAACAGTTAACTTGTTTTCCCATCATTATTAATCAGAGTCATTTGCAGCAGCCAGTCAGAGCCTTTGGTGGCTTCAGATAGGCAGACTCCCACACTGGGCTGATAGAACTCTGGCAGAAAGCCAAGAAGCATAGTGTTGGGTTGGCTTGAGAGCTGCTTCCTTGTAAGGCATGATTTCCATCACTTTTTGAAATAGCAAAATTCATCGGTGGATCCCACTGTGGCCTTCAGGGACCTGAGCAGTGGGTCTTGTTCGCATCCCCTCTCACTCCTCACTGTCTTTGCTGTCCACTGAGGGCACTGTGGAGCAGCACGGCCCCACAGGACTTTCTGTGATGATGGCCGAGTTTGCCAGACTGCCCCATGTGGAAGCCAAAAGCCATGTGTTGGCTATTGAGCACCTGAACTGTGGCCAACTCAGCTAAAGAGCTACATTTTAAATTTCATTGAACTCTAATTAAAGTAGCCATGGATGAGACTTGAAAACATTAAGCTAAGTGAAAGAAATCAGGCATAAAAGGCCACACACTGCATGATTCCATCTATATGAAATGTCCAGAATAGGACTCTGAACTTACAAAGACAGAAATAGTGGGTTGCTGGGAGTTATAGGAAGGGGGTTGGAAGTGACTGTGAGGGTTTCTATTTGTGGTGATGGACATGTTCTAGAATCAGAGACTGGAGATGGCAGCAAGCATTGTAAACACACTGAAACCCACCGAATCGTAACACTTTAAAATGGTGAATTTTATGTTGTGTGAATTATATCTCATTTTTAAAAATATGGCTTCTTGGCTTCTGGGCTGAGCTCTCTGCCCTGGGAGAGGAGGGTGGGAGAAGGTCTGCAGGCTCCCCCTTCCAGGACCAGCCCTTGTGGGTGCTTGCTGGCTCCTGCACTCCTAAGCTTAATTGAGGAAGGGCTTCTGGAGATCCCAGGACCTGCCGGTCACCTGCCCCTAAACCCAGCCTTTCGCATCTCTGACCCCGTCAGGCACTGCATACGGCTTGAGGGTGAGGGGAGGGGCCGTGGGCCCGCCGACTGCTGGTGGGAGGGAGGCCCAACTCCCTGCTGCAGCCCTCCTCGCTGCAGAGGGCCAGCCCCGCCCCCCCCCACCCCCGCCGTGACATCGCCAGTAGGACAGGCTGACCCCCACATCCTACCTGGATCCAAGTGGGAGTGGGGGTGAGCACGCGTGCAAATGTGCTGCACTGAACACACAGAAGGCGTCATTGTTTCCGGCGTCTCCTCAGGCAAAGTCTGGAAGGGATTCTTGGTAAGAGCTCTGATGAGGGTTTACCAAATTCTCAGCACAGCAAGGGCCAGGGTGATTGATGCGGAGAAAAACATTTTTACCAGGCCCCTTCATCTGGTTTGTATTAAGAGATTTCCATGCTTGGTTGTTTTTTTTTTCTCCCAAGGTAAAAATCCATGATGAGTTGGGAGCAGAGAAACAGCAGAGGGGACAGGCAGTTGGGTGGTGGTGGGGCCGGGGGAGCTGGGGGCAACCAGACCAAAAGACGGGCTGAGGTGGAGGGCAGTCTCTCACTCTGGACTGCTGTGCTGTGCTTAGTCGCGCAGTTGTGTCCGACTCTTTGCGACCCCATGGACCGTAGCCCACCAGGCTTCTCTGTCTATGGGATTCTCCAGGCAGGAATACTGGAGTGGGCTGTCATGCCCTTCCTCCAGGAGATCTTCCCAATCCAGGGATCGAGCCCAGGTCTCCCGCATTGCTGGCGGATTCTTTACCAGCTGAGCTAGTGGGAGACAAAGGCCCAGTAGGCGGATAACCAGTGATGACGGAGATGTTGGGACTGGCTTCCTTTCTCACTTTATCAAGGTCATGATGGAACTGGCAGCCAAAAAAAAAAAAGTGGTCCCTCGCAGCCCTTATCACCCGGCCTCTCAGCCCATGCCCGGTCTGCCATTTCCCATATCTCTCTTGCCCTTCTTTTCCTCCCCAGCACTATGGGCCTCAGATGTCACTAGAGGCTGTTTTTTTTTTATTTCAGTCTCCCTGCTAGCAGGCAAGCCCCACAGGGATGCGGGATTGTTGACTGCATGCATGAATGAATGAGTGACCGAGTCCTTCTCCTGCCTTTCCAGCCCCAACCTGGACACCCAGTTCCTCCTCTTTGGTTGGGGTGTCTCACTAGTGGATGTGGCTTGGTGGAGACAGCCCCTTGCAGTGCCCCTGATGGGGGTTAGCCTCCACTTCCCCCTGGGTTTTTTTCTTTCAGAGCTGGAGAGAGTGTAAGTTGGGAAAGGCCTTCACAACCCAGTGAAGCATGCACACACAGGGACCTGGTCCTAAGCTTGTCTCTTGGCCTTCTTGGTCCTCAGGCTCTCTGATCAGACTAGGTCTGGGACCTACTATTCCCCTGCGTAGAATGACCATGAGAACTGTCCCACTTAGCTGGCTTTTACTCATGCCTCAGGGCAGAGTGCTCATGTCACCTCCTCTAGGAAGCCTTCCTGGTCCTGCCCCTCTGTTCCTCCTTCTTCCTGGACCGACTTTGCTCTGAAGCTTATTTCTCCATCATAGTCCTTGGTGCTTGGATATCACTAGCTCCCCAAGTGAGAGCTCCTGGTAGCTCAGAACCATCACAGTATCTGGCACACAGCAAGTGATCTCAGAGGGTTTGCTGGGCTGATGTGTGAAAGAGGAGCGTGGCCAGCACATCGCCCTAGCACCCAGCACAGGGTGGGATGGAACAGGCAAAAACATGACTGGATATAGAGAGGGAGAGCTGGGTGGGCCACCTGCCATCCCTTTCTCCCTTGGCCTGTGCATAGCCTGCCCGCTCTGGCTCTGTGACTGTGACCGAGGGTGGCTCATTTCTTGTCTGAGGGCTCTTGCCCAGGGCTCAGGCCTTTCCTCCAGCACTCAAGCTGTTCTCCTTGGCCATGGGCTCAGTTGTGTCCACCCTGCATTTTTTAAAAACACAAGAGTGGCCACAGTAGCCACTTCCATGATCACACCACAGGGGCAGGATTGCGACAGATTGCGCAAAGCCAGCTGGGGCTGTCCTCTGGGGTGCCAAGAGGACCAAAGATGCTTCGGCACTCCATCACCTGCCTGACAGTTTGGTGCAGAAGTGACCTCTTGCCACACCAGGCTGGAGTCTTGGTAACCAGCTACCTGTGTGGTGTCGGATCGCTCAATAACAAACCAAGAGGGAGCCACACAGCCAGCTGCAGGGGTGTGGCAAGGAAGAGTCTGACTCCAGGTAAAGAAGGAGGGGAGGAGAAACAAAGTGTGATAAGGACTGAGGAAGGACAGCTCTCAGCTCTGGTGCCAACAGTTAACCAGCAGTTTAAGACGAGGAGGGAAGAACTACGATTTCTGCCATCAGCAAAGTGAGTCTTTAAATGAGCGATAACATCTGTATACAGTGCAGGTGGTCTAACAGCAAGCACAGCCTGAGCGTCCACCTTGCACCAGCCTCTGGAATACTGGAGATAGCTCAGCAGGCCTCTGCTCAGGGAACTTAGCTCAATGGAAGGCCATTCCAGATGGGACAAGTGGTGCTCAGAAGGACGTGCATGGGGCTCTCAAGGTGGGTAGCCTGGGGCCTGACCAGGTCTCGGGGGTCAGGAAGACTGTGTAGGGTTTGGATGAGGAGAGGATATGTAGGTGAGGGATACATGTGGGAACCCAAAGCAGGGGAGCTTATGGTCTGAGGGTACATCTGAGAGAAAGAAGTGTGTTTGCAGTGTAGGGGAGGCATGAGGCTGGCAGCACAGTCAGGAGCCAGAGTTGGGCTCACTATGGGGACTGTGGATTTTATCTCAGTGGGGGAGATGCTGATTTCATGATGCTGAGCCTGTGGGCTGCATATTGTGTCCCAGGATGTTAGGGAAAAATTGTGTCCCCCACTCCATCCCCCAATTCATATATTGAAGCCCTCCCCCAGTGGGCTTCAGGGGAGGTAATTAAGGTTCAAAGTGTTAGTCACTGAGTCACATCTGACTCTTTGCGACCCTATGGACTGTAACCCACCAGGCTCCTCTGTCCATGAGATTCTCCAGGCAGGAATATCAGAGTGGGTTCCCATTTCCTACCCCAGGGGATTTTTCTGACCCAGGGATCGAACCCTGGTCTCCTGCATTACAGGCAGATTCTTTACCTACTGAGCTACCAGGGAAGCCCAAATTAAGGTTGCTGGAGGTCATAAAGGTGGGACCCTAATCTGATAAAACTGGTGTGCATATAAAAAGAGACAGAGATAACAGAACTCTCTTTCTCCATCACATGAGGACCCAGCAAGAAGGTGCTCTCAGCAGGCCCCAACTCTGATGATGTCTTGTTCTTGGATTTCTAGCCTCTAGAATGTGAAAAAATAAATTTCTGCATTTAAGCCCTCAGTCTGTGGTATTTGGGAATGGCAGCCTGAGCAGACTGATAACGTGGGCCCTAAGTTAGATACTTTCACCCACGCTTTCCCTCTCACTTTCCAGGAAGCCCATCATCGTCACCGTCCTCACTCTGAGCAAAGAAGCCAAAGGACTTTGACGACTCAGTCAAGTTTGCAGAGCTAGGAGCACAGCTGTAAAAATACCTTCTTGCTTTGGGTCTTTTCTCTCTTAAATGAAAAAGAGAGACAGTGGCTACCTTTTCAATTAGCAAGATCAAACGCTATTATTCAAATTTAACAAATAAAAATAGACATCAGCTAATGACACAAGTTATGCTAAAGAGGCTGAAGATGAAGGGGGACTGGATGAGACAAAACCCTAATGGCCTGAAGTATTTAGAATGATTACTCTTAAAATATGTATAATGAATAGTAGTTTGATATCATGAAGGATTTTAATTAAAGGTAAAACATGGATGTGCAGCTCTTTCAAACTTCTGTCTTCAGTACAGTATAAAGATAAACCTCTTCACTTTCTTTTCCAGAAAGAGAGGAAGGCAGCATCCAGCTAAGAGAGAAGGAGCATGGAGTTTCTTGTGGCCCAATAGACAACTTATGCTAAAATCTTTTAAAGACTATTTTTTTCTTCTTATTTTACATTTATGTATTTTTAATTGAAGGGTAATTGTTTTAAGACATGTATATATTTGGCATTTCTTTTTTTTTTTTGAGCCACAGGCTGCCCAGCAGGCATCAGGATAAGACAAACACCCACTAGTGCAGCCTGCTGAGGAAGGTCTCTGTTTGAACATTCCAGCATGTCTCCTTGTCCATAATCCCTGCACTGAATATTTTGAGAAGAAAATAAATGAAGATGTTTCCCATTAAGAAAAAGAGTGGCAAGGCCCTCTCCTAAACAACTGAAAGAAGGAATACAGGACAGTCTCTTTGGAAAGTAATTTGGCAATATGTTTCAAAATCTAAAATGCATATACTCTTTGATCTAGCAATTCTACTTTTAGGAATGCCTCCTCAGATATTCCACATGTGCACCAAAGTATGAGGTAGGAGGGGATTCACAGCAGCATCACATTTAATAGGAAAAGATTGGAAACAAGCCATATGTCCAATAACAGAAGAACAGTGTAGTAAATTATGACATACTCATACAATGAAACTCCATGTAGCCTTTAAAAACAATGAAGTGAAATGAAGCCAGAGAAGTTCCAAAAGGATACATAAATTTCTTTCATCTTCTCTGATTTGAGAAAATTCTTGCATATGACACAGACTTTAGAAGCCATACAACAGAAAGCTGATAAATTTGACTACATTAAAAATTTTTTTTGCATGACCCAAAAGGAAAATGAAAAACAAAAAGAAGTAGTATAAAACTGAGAAAATATTTCCAACTCATATGAAAATTTCTTAAAGCTAATCCATAAGATGAACAACTCAACAGAAAAATGGATCCAGGATAGGATCGGGCCATTCACTGAGAATGAAACAGAAGTTTCTCTGAAACATATGAAAAAAATGCTCAATCTTAGTCAAAGAGAATTGCAAATTAAAACTCTATTGGGGTATTGTTTCTCATCTCTTAGAATGACATACAGTGAAATAGTAGCAGGCTGGTAGGGCCTGGAGAAGCATTGATAAAGAAGAGGGTGGATGTTGACGTGGATCAGCACTCTCTGCAAAACATTTTAATCCAGCAATCCCACTTCCAGGAATTAATTGCTCAAATATAGTCACCAGCATGCACACCATTGGATGCAGGCATTCAGAAGAATGAGGAAGCTCTGTGGGTTTAAGATGGCAGAGTAGAAGGATGGTCACTCACGTCCTTCTGTGAGCACCAAAATCCCAACGAGCTGTTAAACAAACATCAACAGGAGGACCTGCAACCTATCAAAAAGATACCCCACATGCGAAGACAAAGAAGAAGCCACTGTGAGATGGTAGTGTAACAGGAGGGAAAGAGGCAGGGCACAACTGTTGGAAAGAATGACATAGCCCAAGGACACAACATAAGCTGATTAGAATCAAATGGGACCAAGATGGCAGACAAGACTAGACCTTGATCTTCAATCAGCAAGTGAAATGACACACCCAGAGGTGCCATGACAGTTCCAAAGCACTGTCAAAAGACCAAGGAGTGGGCAGTGGCCCAAATCCTGGAAATCTCCATCCCTTCCCAACAGGGCTTCCCTGATAGCTCAGTTGGTAAAGAATCTGCCTGCAATTCAGGAGACTGTGGTTCAACTCCTGGGTCAGGAGGATCCGTTGGAGAAGGGATAGGCTACCCACTCCAGTATTCTTGGGCTTCCCTTGTGGCTCAGCTGGTAAAGAATCTACCTGCAATGCGGGAGGCCTAGGTTCGATTCCTGGGTTGGGAACATCCCTTGGAGAAGGGAAGGGCTACCCACTCCACTACTCTGGCCTGGAGATTCTAGACCATATAGTCTATGGAGTCACAAAGAGTCGGACATAACTGAGTGATTTTCACTGTTGTTTTCACTCCCCCAGATAGTTGGAGTAATCCTCTCATTAGCATATGAAATTACCCAGCCTATAAAAACTAACCATGCTACATTTTGCAGCCGCACTTGCCTTCTGGGATGACCCACACTCTGTGGAGTGTGCTTCTCTCTGAATCTGAATAAATCCACTTCTTACCCATCACTTTGCCTTTCACTGAATTTTTTCTGCAATGAGACATCAAGAACCTGAGCTTCACTAGGTCATGAAACCAGGTACCATGGATTTTGGCTGGGTTTCAGTCCCAGCCACGTGGGTTCAAGTCCCAGTCTGTGGTATGTGGTTTCAGCAGGAGGGACACAATCATAATAAAATCAAATCCCATAACTGCTGGCTGGGTGACCCACAAACTGGAAACAATCATACAAAAGAAATTCTCCCAATAATACTAAACAAGTTCTCTCACGAGTTCTCCCATTGTGAAGGTTTGGAACCCCGTAATCAAGCTTCCCAGGACAAAGGGACTGTAAATCCCAAGGAATCTGACCTTCAAGGCCAGAATTTGATTACAAGATTTCCACAGGACTGGAGGAACAGACTCCAGTCTTGGAGGGCACAAACAAAGCCTTTTGTGCACCAAGGCTCAGATGATAGGAGAAGTTGATTGCACAGGAAACTGAACCAAAACTACCTGCTAGTGTTGGAGGGTCTCCTTGGAAGTATGGGTCAGCAGGGTCTCACCACAGGGATGGGGGTTGGTAGCAGCTGTCTGGGAACATCCTCTTTGGCATAAACCCTTTTGGAGGTCGCCATTAACCAGACCAGAGCCCTTGGACTTCCCTGGTGGCTCAGATGGTAAAACATCTGCCTACAATGTGGGAGACCTGAGTTCGATCTCTGGGTCAGGAAGATCTCCTGGAGAAGGAGATGGCAACCCACTCCAGTACTCTTGCCTGGGAAATCCCATGGACAGAGAAGCCTGGTAGGCTACAGTCCATGGGGTTGCAGAGTCAGACACAACTGAGCAACTTCACTCATTTCACTCAGAGCCCTTGTAGACCAGAGGGCTGGGTTGCCTCAGCCCAAAAAACTACCAGGGAGGGAGGCATCCATCAGCAGATAATTGGATTAAAGTTTTAGTGAGCAAGGCCCTGCCCACCAGAGGAAGACCCAGTTTTTCCCACCACCAGTCCCTCTCATCAGGAAGCTTACACAAGCCTTTTAGCCTCCTCCATTAGAAGGCAGACAGAAGAAGCAAAAAGAACCACAATCCCACAGTGAATAAAACAAAACCATGTTACAGAAAGTTAATCAGCATGAAAAAGCACAAAGTTATGTCCCAGATGAAGGAACAAGATAAAATCCCAGAAAAACAACTAAATGAAGTGAAGATAGGCAATATTCCAGAAAAAGAATTCAGAATAATGATAGTAAATATGATTAAGGATCTCGGAAACAGAATGGAGGCAAAGACTGAGTAGATTGCAAGAAATGTTTACCAAAGACCTACAAGAACTAAGGAACAAACAAACGGAGACGAATAATACACTAGAAGAAATCTATAGCAGAATAATTGATGCAGAAGCATGGATAAATGACCTGGAGGACAGAATAGTGGAAATCAGGGCCACAGAATAGAGTATGGAAAAAAGACAGCCTAAGAGACCTCTGGGACATTAAATGTGCGAATATTCACATTATTGGGGTCCCAGAAGGGGAATAGAGAGAGAGGAAGGACCTGAGAAAATATCTGAAGAGAGAAAAAGCTGAAAACTTCCCTAACATGCATGCATGCTTAGCTGTCTGACTCTTTGAGACCCTATTGGCCACAGCCTGCCAGGCTCCTCTGTCCATGGGAGTCTCTGGGCAAGAATACTGGAATGGGTCGCAATTTCCCCCTCTTTAGGGGATCTTCCTGTTCCTGGGATTGAACTCACATCTCTTGAGTCTCTTGCATTTGCAGGCTGATTCTTTACCCACTGAACCACCTGGGAAGGTCACTGAGCCATCCCTAACATGGGAAAGGAAATAATCAACCAAGAATGAGGAAGCTCCGTCTAAGCAACAGAAACACCTCAGGTATTCTATTAAGTAGAAACAAGGGATAAAACAATGTGTGTTTTGTTATTACCACTGAGTTAAAAAGACCTGGAAAAGACTGTATTTATACACGTGTTTGTTTAGATGGGTCAAAAACACCCTTAACAGGATACACGAGAAATGACTAGGGAAGGGTTGCTACAGGACAGAGGTACAAGGACTTTCCTCCCTGAATACCTTTGATACCACTGGAATCTTGAATTATAAATACCTTGCCAATAAAATTACTACAATAAAATCAAAAGAATGAGGCAGATTTATATGTTCTGATAAGGGATGTTTCCAATTTACCTTGAAGTATTAACAACAAGGTACCCAAACATACTACAACATGGATAAACTTTGAAAACATGCTGGATGAAAGGAGCAGCACAAAATGCCACACACTGTATGATTATGTTTATATGAAATGTCCAGAACTAGCAAATCTAAAGAGATAGAAAGTGGATTAGTGGTTTCCTAAAGCTGGGGGTGGGCAGTGACGACTAATGGGTCCAGGCCTTCTTTTTGGGGTGATGAAAAGTTCTAAAATTGATTGTGGTTATGTGTCGCACAATTGTGTGAATAGACTAAAAACCATCAGCTTTGAGTTGATGGTACATTTTGAGTAGATTGTATGGTATGTGAATTATGTCTTAATAAAGCCATTTTTTTTAAAGGTCAGGTGCAGACAGTGTGTAAGGCATACACAGCTTTTCTGAAAGAGGGGCATTTTTCTGTGTGGTTTAGTGTGCATGTAGGAAATACATGAGTGGGTGATCCTGTAGCAGAGAAGGTGGCCAATTTCCACAGGCTATGTGAGCCCCACTGAGCCTAGAGACTGACTGCAGCGATACGAGCCATGGAGGGAGAAAGTGCCCATTTAAGGTTCCAAATGAGGAGGACCTTTTCCAGCAATGTTAAAGATGGGGCTCTACTTGCTGTCCCAGGCATGACACAGTGTGTAGTCTAGAGTTGCAGGCCTCCCCTCTAGGCCCCTGCAATAAAGCTGATAAAAACTGGGTACAGACAATAGAAGGTCAGGGAGGTTAGATAACTTTGTTCAAGTCACACCAAAAATCAGTGCTGACCCAGCACACAACACAAATCTACAGACTCAGAGCTCAAGTATTCATTCCACTGAAGCCACCCTTCAAGTTTGCAGACATTCACAGGATACAGAGGAGCAATTCAGTAACAAGTACATGCCCTGCTCCTTCAGGTACAGGCCCTGACATGGAGAGCACCAGAAAGAGAATTGGGCTACCTGTCTCCCATCAAAGCGTGCATGAGCCATGGTCCTCACTATCATCTTCTTCTTCCCTCCCCATCATCACCTTCATCTCCCCCACTTCCCTCCACCTCATGCAGCATGAGCAGTGGCAGCTAAAACTCCCCAGTGATTACTACATGCCTGACACTTGGTACCCACTGCCTTGTTTAATCTTCAGGAGGTTCACCTCCAGGCCTTCATGACAAGTCTTGGGAACATCTCACACAGAGCCCAGTGTTTCCAATCCAAGGCTCCACTTTAAGATATTAGGGAGAAGCTGTGTGAGTCAGGATTTCTGAGAGAATGGCAAGGAAGTCAGTGATCTCAGGCGGGGAGGACCTTCATGGCCATCTAGTGTCAATCTCCCACTAAGCAGGAAGTGTGTCCATCCATCCAACACTTATTTAGTATCTATTATGTTGTCAGGCTTCCCTTGTGGCTCAGACGGTAAAGAAACTGTCTGCAGTTCAAGAGACCTGTGTTCGATCTCTGGGTCAGGAAGATCCCCTGGAGAAAGGAACTCAGACGGTAAAGAAACTGTCTGCAGTTCAAGAGACCTGTGTTTGATCTCTGGGTCAGGAAGATCCCCTGGAGAAAGGAATGGCAACCCACTTCAGTGTTCCTGCCTGAAGAATTCCATGGACAGAGGAGCTTTTGCGTCCATGGGGTTGCAAAGAGTCGGAGCGACTAACATATACACATGTGTTGTCAAACAGCAGACTTTGTGCCAGAGATACAATTCAGAATTGGCCCCATTCATGAGGCCAGTTTAAGGGAGTCTAATACAACTTCCTTTCCATCATGGCTCTTCAGCTCATTTCTGCTTACTTCTTATGCTGAGGAACTCATCACCTTGCTAGAAATCGCATCCCATCTAATGGAACACTTGGACTGTTTGCTCCCTTCATTTTCTAGTTGAGGAAACAAAGGTCTAGGAAGAGAATCGACATGGCTGAGCTCACACTGCGCACCAGGTCAGAGCTGGACACCTGCCTTAAGGCTGTTTCCCTCAGCTTAGAGCTCTCTGAGAGAGTGGTGCATTGCCTCCAGGATCTGTTTGAGATACTCAAGAAGTTTACTTTGCTGACACAAACTTCTGTTTAGCCTTTCAAACACACAGGGTACTGATGGCTGACTGTTTAAGTCCAAAGTCAGACAAAACCAATTTCCCTTTTTGTTAAAAACAATTAAAAAAAAAAAAAAGATGTTTCTTTTGTCTTCTTATGGAGAAAGGTCTGTAGTAGAGCAGGAACTCACCTCCTTCACCTTGTGATCTCAGACTCCAGAACTGTCCCTGGCCTGTGGACTGGCTACAGAGCAGGAGAAAGAGCTTGGGCTTCCAGCCTCAGGTTCTGGTGCTGGCTAAGGCCCAGTCCTTTGTCCACCTAGCCTCTCTGAGCCTCTATTTCCAAACCAGGATATTTTTTAAAAATTTTATTTTAAAAAATTAATTATTTTAATTAGAGGATAACTACTTTACAATATTGTGAAGCTTCTTGCCATACATCAACATGAATTGGCCACAGGTATACATGTGTCCCCCATCCTGAACCCCCCTCCCACCTTCCTCCCCACCCTATCCCTCTGGGTTGTTTGTCCCAGAGCACTGGCTTTGGGTGCCCTGTCTCATGCATGGAACTTGCAAGGGTCATCTATTTTACATATGGTGATGTACATGTTTCAGTGCTATTCTCTCAAATCATTCCACCCTCACCTTCTCCAAAAGTCTGTTCTTTACGTCTGTATCTCCTTTACTGCACTGCCTGTAGGATCATTGGTACCATCTTTTAAAATTTCATATATATGTGTTAATATACACTATTTGTCTTTCTCTTTCTGACTTACTTCACTCTATATCCATCTCATTAGAACTGACTCAAAAATGTTCCTTTTTGTGGCTAATATTCCATTGTGCATATGTACCATAACTTCCTTATCCATTCATCTGCCGATGGACATCTAGGTTGCTTCCATGTCCTAGCTATGGTAAACAGTGCTACAATGAACACTGGGGTATGTGTGTCTCTTTCAGTTCTGGTCAAACCAGGATACTTGTGCTTGCTTCTTCAGCAAATCTGAGATACTGTGTATAAAGAACAATCTAGGGCTTCCCTGGTGGCTCAGTGGTGAATAATCAGCCTGCCCATGCAGGGGACTCGGGTCTGATCCCTGATCCAGGAAAATCCCACTTGCTATGGAGCAGCTAAGCCCATAAGCCGCCAAGTACTGAGCCCACGTGCTACAACTGAAGCCCACACATTCTAGAGCCTGTGCTTTGCAACAAGAGAAGCCACTGCAATGAGAAGCCTGTGCACCACAACTGGAGAGTAGCCCCTGGTCGCTGTAACTACAGAAAAGCCTGCACAGCAACAGAGACCCAGCACAACCAAAAATAAATAAAATAATTAAAGAAACTAGCATTGAACTCGACACTAGGAAGTGCTTGATAAAACTGAGGTTGGGTTTGTTATTTAATTTTTTTAAATGCTTCGAATCAGATTATTGTCCGAATGAAGGAAATGATTAAATTCCCTTTACAAGACACTGCCTGTTCCTTTCTGCTATTCCAGTCCCTAATTGCATTAAGCTCGAGTTCCCTCCCTGGTTGGAGGTCTGCCTGCCTAGAAATCCGCTCTCTGAAGTCCCATGTGACATGTCCCCTCCGACGTGACCTTCCCTTCTCACAGGCTTCCTCATCTGGCCCGGCCTGGCCCTTGGAAGAATGCCTTGTCTATGCTTTTGTAAAAGACTGACCATTTCTGAGCTTGGAGGGGGCAGAAGCAGGCCTGTGCCCCCAGGCGCTGGGCAGTGTGGCCAGCACTATGGTGCAGCCTCATCTCTGAGAGCATTCACAATGAAATGAGGTTAGGGCAGGCTCAGGCCAGGGAGAGACTGCAGTCTTGCTGGGAATACCACATTCTGAGGAACTGTGTGCCTTTGAGGTTTTAACTGTCTGCTGAGGAAACTTTTTAGTGAGTTCTTTAAAGGAAGATATATTTTGGAATTTTCTCTGAATGGTACCACAAGGGCAGGCACCCTTCAGAGGTCGCCCTTGACTTTAGGCTAGAGTTCAATGGTGAAAATTCCCCTCAGTTTCAAAATGTTGGCCCCCAACATAAAAGAATCTACCCATCCACTGAAATTCTTAGTTTTTATTTTGCTAAATACCATGTCAAGTTTAAAATATGTGAATGTGTGTCTGTTGAAACATGACACACCCATGTCAAACTTAATATATGTGTAAAAACCAATACACATATAAAAGAGCTACATGTATAATATATTTTAAAATGTTTCTTTATAAAATTCCAGTGAAAAAAATTTAAATAAAGGGAGAAAATAATTTATGATTTCATTATCTTTACATGACTATGTTTAAAATTCACTGTGTTTTGTTCCAGGAGAGGGGTCATATCATTCTAATAAAGACTTCTGATTTGGTCTGGGAGACTGAAGCGTGATCTGTGGGGAGAGATGGTGCAGAGTTTGTAGGTGTGTGCAGGTGCAGAAACGTGGCTTTTCTAGGTCAGACCTGGCTTTGATGCTGGCACTGAAGTAATTCTTAGTGTGACCTTGGGTAGCCACTTAACCTCTGTCAGCCTCAGCATCCACCAGTGGCTCAGCTGATTTCTGGGGAGAACATGGAACAGGGCTAGAATGCTTCCCAGAAACGAAGCTCTTTCCTCAAGAAGTGGAGGGAGAGGAGCAGGGAGCCAGATGGAGGAAGAGGTGCGCTGTGGAGAAGGATTTCAGGGAGCAGGGCTGGGGTTAAGGGTGAAGATATGGAAGCAGAAAAGCCTTTCGTGAGACTGTGGCCTCCTGTGAGACATGAAGGCATGCCTTCAAGGACAGGGCTATGGTGACAGGTCCAGTTCCACAGTTCTCTTTGATGGGCTCCATAAGCTTCCCAGATACCCTGGGATGCCAGCCCTCTGACATGCAAACCACGACTCCCTGAGAACCCATCCTGCCAGAAAGAAAGAAAGTGAAGTTGCTCAGTCGTGTCTGACTCTTTGTGACGCCATGGACTGTAGCCCACCAGACTCCTCTGTCCATGGGATTCTCCAGGCAAGAATACTGGAGTGGGTTGCCATTTCCTTCTCCAGGGGATCTTCCTGACCCAGGGATCGAACCTCGTCTCCCGCATCGCAGGCAGATGCTTTAGCATCTGCGCCACAAGGGAAGCCCCATCCTGCCAGAAATGGCCTCAAATTCTTTGTTAGACCAAGAGTAGGGATTTCTGGTTAGGAAATGTCAATTATTGTGAATTTCATGGAAGGTGGAACAAGAATAGAAACTGCTAAATTGTTTTTAAGGAAATACACATTTCTTTGGGGCTTCCCTGGTGGCTCAGGGAAGAATCTGCCTGTAATGCAGGAGACTCAGGTTTAATCTCTGGGTGGGGAAGATCCTTTGGAGGAGGAAATGGCAACCTACTCCAATATTCTTGCCTGGAGAGTCCCATGGACAGAGGAGCCTGGCAGGTTACAGTGCATGGGGTCCCAAAGAGTCCAAGCCAGCTGAGCAGCTAACACTGCTGCTGCTGCTGCTAGTGTAAATTCTTTATCAGGCTGCAAAATCTTCCTCAGCGGGGACAGGCCAGTTTACAGTGCTGGCGGTTACAAGGGATGACGAACACACCGATGCTCCCACCTGTGAAAACATGCCTTCCTGCGGAGCCTGCTGGGCCTCACTTAGGAGGGCTGAGGTCCTGCATGGAGTGAGCCTTGGGCAGAGGCTACATACTGCCAGGCAAAGAGCATGAAGAAAGAGTCTGCAAAATCTGAATCCCTCACACAGTGTGCTATCTGTATAACTTCAGGTAAGCACCTCCTGAGCTTCAGTTTTCCGACCCTAAAAATGGGCATAATGATAATACCTACCTAGCTGGGTTGTAGAGAGGATCAAATGAGAAGCATATTAGAAACTGGCACTCAGTGCCCGATCCATGGAGCTGTTCAGGAAATGGTGTCCTTGTCATACTGAGGGTAGGTGTTTCCACTGACTGCTGTGTTTCTGCAGTGAAATCCTTTGGTGAACCAGTAACCTTAAAGCACCACAGATGTTCTAGGTCCGTGGGCTGGAAATTGGCCACCAGAGAAAATATGATGAGAGAGAAAACATGCGCTGGGGGGCTTGAGCAAGAACAAATTCTATGGTCTTTACTGGGTCAGCAAGCTAGTCAAGGACAACGGAATGAGTTTCTGACATTCAGCTTCAGAGTCCGTAAACAAGACTGGCATTGAGCTCTCCAGGACATAATTTGGTCCCATTTTTGCCATATCCAAGCAAAGGCTGCTGGGAGCTTCTGTGAGAGACTGTTTCTAGATCTTTCATCATTCTTGTGCCATTTGTACCATCTTTTTTTACTTTATTTTTAAACTAATTTTTCTTATTTAAGCAAATATGTTCGGAAATGAAATTTGATCTCTTCCACAAAAGGAAAACCAGTCTTCCATGCCATAAAATGGTTACAGTTAAAAAAAAAAACACACAGTGAGAGCTACACAGTGCAACAAATTTTAGCCAAAACCCTTGCCTGAAAGCACTTAGCCTGAAGTCTGTTCTCTTTGCAAAAGGGAGAGTAGCAAGGGTTAAAGGGATGTTAAAGATACAGAAGGACCAAATTGACCAAGCTTTTGGGCCAACTGGAAGGACTGAAAGATCTGAAGAAGGGCTTTCTGATACAGAGTCGGTGCCTTTGATACTGAATTAATAATGCTCTCATGTCCCTGCTCAGCAAAACTTGCCCTGAAAATGCGCTGGTATAAACCAGGGCACACATGGCCCATGTGTGCCTGCTCTGTTGCTTCAGTCATGTCTGACTCTTTGTGACCCCATGGACTGTATAGCCCACCAGGCTCCTTGGTCCACAGGAATTCTCCAGGCAAGAATGCTGGAGTGGGCTGCCATGCCCTCCTTCAGGGGATCTTCCCAACCCAGGGATAGAACCGGTATCTCTTACGTCTCCTGTATCGGCAGGTGGGAAGCCCAGGTGGCGCTCGTGGGCTACAGGCCATGGAGTTGCAAAGAGTGACTGAGTGACTAAGCACAGCACAGCACATGGCCTGAGGGATGTATAAACAAATGCCCTTGGATTCTCATTCACCCTACGTCTCCTTGTCACTCCTCTACAGGTTCTATCTCCCTCCTCTAAGGCTCTTCTCCCCACCTCTTGCCCTCAACCCAAACCTTGGTCCCTCATCCTTGTCTCCTTCACACACCGGCCTGCAAGGCATATTTCTTCCTGCAGCCTCTCCTGGAAATTCCATGCTGAGCATTCCTGTTTCTGCTATCTCTCCAACCCTCTCCTCTCCCTGTTCCAAGGGTCACCCATTCTGTGCAGGACCTTCATCCTCTTCAGGCACACAGTCACCTCAAAGACAGATGCTTTCACGTATGTATGTTCACACCTATGCGCAAGCTCTTACTGTCCCCTTCTATAGATGAGGAAAGTGAGGTCCAGAGAGACTAGCTGACAGGTATGGGTCCCACAGTTAGCTGACAGCCAGGCAAGTGCCATATCCTGACTCCCGCTCTCCCTCTGAAGTCCTCCCATCACACCACTCTGGACCTCTCCCTGCAAACCACAAGCTGAAATAACACAGAGGGCCACAGGCATTGCCTGGAAAATACTGAGTGGGAGATAAAGGAGTTCTGATATTTATACAAAGGTTTCTCTCTTCCTCCCTTAGGATGTGAGGCCATTATTACTGGCAGTGGGGAAGCTCCTAGGTCCAGCTTCTTCTGGTTGACACACTGCAGGTTTGCAGAGACATGTGGTAGGAAGCATGCCTGAGTGCCCCTTCTACAGCTGACAGCCAGGAGGCTCAGGGTGAGCCTTCAGAGCCAATCCTCCTGAGCCAATCCTCCCGAGCCAATCCTCCTGTCCCTGACTGGGGGCCGGTAGGTGGAAACACACTAGTCCCTTTTCTATCCAGAGACTAAGGGAAAGAAGGGAACCTGAATTTGGAGACAGATGGATAAGGGCTTGAATCCCAGCTTAATGATAGACCTAGGGCCAGAAAGAGGATAGGAAGCCTCAATGATGGGGTCCCAGCCTGGAGGTAAACCCGAGGTGGGAGTACCCACTGAATCCCAAGGACACAGAATCCAGGTTAAGCCATGGATAACCTCATATGGGGGTGCCTGGTCTACCTTTCTCTGTCTTCTTTTGCCTTTAGCACCTCAGTTTTCCTTGGAGAGCCATCCCTCTTCCCTCCTCTCAGTTCAGTGGGTTTGGTAAGTCTTGACCCCCAAAGTGTACCCTGGACACTGGTATGTAACTTTGGCTTGGTCTATCAGCACACTCTTGTCTTTCTGGCTGCAATGATTGACTCAGAGATGGACGTGCCACCAAGGAGACTTAGACATGGGACTTCTGCTGTTGGGAAAAGAGATGCGGTCTTTGGTTGAGATACAAGAAAGGAGTGAGGAGTGAGCTTTAAGGGCCCCACTTTCTGAAGAAGCCAGCACACAGCAAAGCAGACCCAAGCACTGGAGACAAAGGCATTCATATGTCACCAGGGGAGCACCCAAACCCATCCTACTGAAGTCAAATCAGTGATTCATCTTTTTTTTTTTTCTCTCTTGGCTTAAACCAGTTTGAGTCAGATTTATTGTGACAGGCCACAAAACATATCCTAACAGGTAAGTGGAGTTTTAGGGGGACCCACATGAACATTTCATGCAAAGCTGGGCTCAATAAAGGACAGAAATGGTATGGACCTAACAGAAGCAGAAGATATTAAGAAGAGGTGGCAAGAATACACAGAAGAACTGTATAAAAAGATCTTCATGACCCAGATAATCACGATGGTGTGATCACTCATCTAGAGCCAGACATCCTGGAATGTGAAGTCAAGTGGGCCTTAAAAGCATCACTATGAACAAAGCTAGTGGAGGTGATAGAATTCCAGTGGAGCTGTTTCAAATCCTGAAAGATGATGCCCTGAAAGTGCTGCACTCAATATGCCAGCAAATTTGGAAAACTAGCAGTGGCCACAGGACTGGAAAAGGTCAGTTTTCATTCCAGTCCCAAAGAAAGGCAATGCCAAAGAATGCTCCAACTACTGCACAATTGCACTCATCTCACATGCTAGTAAAGTAATGCTCAAAATTCTCCAAGCCAGGCTTCAGCAATACGTGAACCGTGAACTTCCTGATGTTCCAGCTGGATTTAGAAAAGGCAGAGGAACCAGAGATCAAATTGCCAACATCCACTGGATCATGGAAAAAGCAAGAGAGTTCCAGAAAAACATCTATTTTTGCTTTATTGACTATTCCAAAGCTTTTGACTATGTGGATCACAATAAACTGTGGAAAATTCTGAAAGAGACGGGAATACCAGACCACCTGACTTGCCTCTTGAGAAATCTGTATGCAGGTCAGGAAGCAACAGTTAGAACTGGACATGGAACAACAGACTGGTTCCAAATAGGAAAAGGAGTATGTCAAGGCTGTATATTATCACCCTGCTTATTTAACTTCTATGCAGAGTACATCATGAGAAATGCTGGACTGGAAGAAATACAAGCTGGAATCAAGATTGCCAGGAGAAATATCAATAACCTCAGGTATGCAGATGACACCACCCTTATGGCAGAAAGTGAAGAGGAACTCAAAAGCCTCTTGATGAAAGTGAAAGAGGAAAGCAAAAAAATTGGCTTCAAGCTCAACATTCAGAAAACAAAGATCATGGCATCTGGTCCCATCACTTCATGGGAAATAGATGGGGAAACAGTGGAAACGGTGTCAGACTTTATTTTTTGGGCTCCAAAATCACTGCAGATGGTGACTGCAGCCATGAAATTAAAAGACGCTTACTCCTTGGAAGAAAAGTTATGACCAACCTAGGTAGCATATTCAAAAGCAGAGACATTACTTTGCTGACTAAGGTCCGTCTAGTCAAGGCTATAGTTTTTCCAGTGGCCATGTTTGGATGTGAGAGTTGGACTGTGAAGAAGGCTGAGCGCCAAAGAATTGATGCTTTTGAATTGTGTGTTGGAGAAGACTCTTGAGAGTCCCCCGGGACTGCAAGGAGATCCAACCAGTCCATTCTGAAGGAGATCAGTCCTGGGATTTATTTGGAAGGAATGATGCTAAAGCTGAAACTCCAGTACTTGGCCATCTTATGCGGAGTTGACTCATTGGAAAAGACCCTGATGCTGGGAGGGATTGGCAGGAGGAGAAGGGGATTGACAGAGGATGAGATGGCTGGATGGCATCATGGACTCGATGGACGTGAGTATGAGTGAACTCCAAGAGATGGTAATGAACAGGGAGGCCTGGCATGCTGCGATTTATGGGGTCACAAAGAGTCGGACATGACTGTGCGACTGAGCTGAACTGAACTGAACATGGCACAACTGTCTCACATTAATTAAAAAAAAATTAGTTCGTTACCTACCATTATGATACAAACCATTATGCTCAAACTATTGTACAATTGCACTCATCTCTAGCAAAGTAATGCTCATGCTAGCAAAGTAATGCTCAAAATTCTCCAAGCTAAGCTTCAACAATACATGAACTGAGAACTTCCAGATGTTCAAGCTGGATTTAGAAAAGGCAGAGGAACCAGAGATCAAATTGCCCACTTTCACTGGATCATATAAAAAGGTAGAGAATTCCAGAAAAACATCTGCTTCATTGACTGCACTAAAGCCTTTGACTGTGTGGATTACAACAAACTGTGGAAAATTCTTAGAGATGAGAATACCAGACCATCATACCTGCCTCCTGAGAAACCTGTCCATCATACCTGCCTCCTGAGAAACCTGTATGCATGTCAAGAAGCAACAGTTAGAACTGGACATGGAACAGCAGACTGGTTTCAAATTGGGAAAGGAGTATGTCAAGGCTGTATATTGTCACTCTGCTTATTTAACTTCTATGCAGAGTACATCATGAGAAACACTGGGCTGGATGAAGCACAAGTTGTAATCAAGATTGGCAGGAGAAATATCAATAACTTCAGATATGCATATGACCACCCTTATGGCAGAAAGTGAAGAGGAGCTAAAAGCCTCTTGATGAAAGTGAAAGTGGAGAGTGGAAAAGTTGGCTTAAAACTCAACATTCAGAAAACTAACATCATGGCATCTGGTCCTATCACTTCATGGGAAATAGATGGGGAAGCAATGGAAACAGTGACAGACTATTTTCTTGGGCTCCAAAATCACTGCAGATGGTGACTGCAGCCACGAAATTAAAAGAAACTTGCTCCTTGGAAGAAAAGCTATGACCAACGTAGACAGCATATTAAAAGCAGAGACATTACTTTGCCAACAAAGGTGTGTCTAGTCAAGGGTATGGTTTTTCCAGGGGTCATGTATGGATGTGAGAGTTGGGCCATAAAGAAAGCTGAGTGCTGAAGAATTGATGTTTTTCATTCATTCAGTTTTATTGAGTCCTTTTATGGTAACTCATGATGTGATTAGACTGCTGTGACTATTAACCAACCAGCTATACTCCTAGCTTGACTCTAGTCCAAATGACTAATTCTCAGACAAAAAGACTGGACATTTTGTCAGCATCTGAAGTCCAAAGGCACCGAGATTAAACACTCCCCTGACCTGAGGTCATGCAAAGGACCAGCTCGGTGAATGGCTTTTACCTGGTGGGCACTGAGGCGCCACTGGTCACAGGGCTCATGGGCCCTTTGCTTCCTTCTCTGCTTGAGACAGCAGCCCCAGGTCCCTGTCTGGCTCAGCCACCTGGGGTTTCTAGAAATACCTTTTCTGAAAACAGGACAGTTCTGATGTTACATCCTGTCCTCTATTCTTCCTTAAAGCCAAGGCCATATTTCTACAATCACACTGGCAAGTTCTTCCTGTGCTCCAGGCACAATTCAGTTGGATCTAGAGACTCAAATTCATGCAGTGAGACCCAGCAAATGCTTTTTGCATGTGACTTGTGACAGAGCTTCTTACAACTGGCCCCCTCACTCTCTCTACCTAGAGTGGAAGCAGGAACACAGGACCCGAGCCATCATTTGCTCTCACTGCTGCCTGTTAAAACCACATTGTGGCGTTCTGGCCACATGTCTGGCTCCTCTTTCTTCTCCTTATGCCGAACAGACTTTAAAAAGCCAAGTGTGCTCTTCTGCATGTTTTTGCCATCCCTGGGCCTGTTTTTTCCTGGGCCCTGGCCCTGCTCCTCTTCCTTCTGTCTACACACGCACACCCTTTCTAAGTCTGAGAAGTAAGTTCGTGCATCCTCCATCCCATAGGAGAAGCTCTTTTTTTTTCCTTCAAACATCTTGACATCGACTTTCCTAATTTGCAGGGTATGAATCTTTTGGTTGTGGGACATCAGCTCCAGGTCCCCAGGATGGTGAGCTAATGGTGGAGGAAGCTCATGGGGCACCCCCTGTGTGGAGAGACCACAGCCTTGCCCCTGAAATGCAAGGGCCCCTTCACCTGGTAGTGCTGAGAGTCAGGGTGGTTCCTCACAGTCTATGTCTCCTTCATCCAGCCCCTCCATCTCCAACACTGAGAAATGCTAGATTATAGTTCTAGAAAGGGGAGCCTTGGAAATCACCCAGTCCAGCGGCTGCACCTTAACTGGCGGCATCACCTGGAGGGCTTTTCCTGTCTCCATCCCAGAGACTGAGCTGTGAGGTTTGGGGGTGGATCTCAGGCACTTGTATCTATAAAAAGAACCTCCAGGTGCTAAGATTCTGCTGATGAGCCTCACTGGGAACCCCCCACCCCCACAGGGTAGTTGGCACCTGGCACAGGGCACCAACCGCTAGGGTCCAGGGTAAGCTCATAGAGCATGCCCAGGTGCCCAGCCTAGTATTTCCATTACCTTTTGCTGACTAAGGGCTTGGGAGCCTGAGCTAGAGGCTGCTTTACTTCCACAACCCTTGTAAATACAGCCTGGGCTTATTAAGCAACAGAGACCATCCAGTCAGGCCAATAAACATATGTATAAACAGATAAATCAATGGAGCAATAAACAGCAGGGGCCATAATGATTTTTTTACAATTTCTCTTTGGGGGTGGGCTTTGCAACATTACTCTGTTGCTGTTTCAATAAGCAAAATTGTTTTCTTGGGACTTCATCCAAGATCCAGCCCCAGCTGGTTACAGGAAACCCTGTGCAAGCAGCCAGTGTGGGAGGAGGCCATACTTTGATGTGCAGTATGGAGGCATCCTGGGGGCACGAAGGCCTTCCTGAGGCCCCAGCTCCACCATCTCTGGCTCAGCTTCCCACTGGCCTCCTTCTTCCCCTCTTACTCACATGGTGCCTTCCTCTTCAACCAAGCCCTTCTGTGTCCTCTTGACCACATATGTGCCTCTTGTGCTGTGTTGTGCTTAGTCGCTCAGCCATGTCTAAGCACGTGTCTTAGACTCTTATTGTATCTAAGAGTCATGTCCGACTCTTTTGTGACCCCCATGGATGGCAACCTGCCAGGCTCCTCTGTCCATGGGGATTCTCTAGGCAAGAATACTAGAGTGGGCTGCCACACCCTTCTCCAGGGGATCTTCCTGACCCAGGGATTGAACCCAGGTCTCCCACATTGCATGCTCTTTACCATCTGAACGGTACCCAGATCTTTGGCATTTCAGCCTCTTTACTGTCTGAACCACCAGGGAAGCCCAAGAATACTGGAGTGGTAACCTACCCCTTCTCCGGGGGATCTTCCCAACCCAGGACTGAACCAACGTCTCCTGCATTGCAGGCAGATTCTTTACCAGCTGAGCTACAGGGAAGCCCATACTGCCTCTTGGGAGATATTAAGGACTGTCCTGGGCCCAAATAACTGTTTCCCAGACTCCAACACATGACCTGAGTTCGGCCCACTGGGGTATTTGGTGATCTTTTCTCTCCTTGACAGAAATAGACCCTTCTGTTTCCTGACTCTTTCTCTTCCTTATTCTCTGAGCCCAGCTCTGATATCACCTTCTCCCCACTCTGCCTGGTAATGGTCTCCCTGCCACACTGGGAGCTCACTGAGGGCAGAGCTTGGGTCCTCTCAGGCTGGGTCAAGGACCGAGGCAAGAAGGACAGTGGTCGGGGCAGCAAGAGCTTTGGAGGCAGACACACTGGGTTTAAACCCTGCTCACACTCTAAACAGCTGGGTCACTCCTTAAAGCCTGCAACATAATCCTCTCAGTGACAGGCATCATCTGGCACTGTTTTCCCTCCTTCCATCAGTGTGTGTGTGTGTGTGTGTGTGTGTGTGTGTGTGTGTGTGTGTGTGCATGCACGCAGGCTCAGTCACTCAGTTGTGACTGACTCTTGAGATCATAGACCACCAGGCTCCTCTGTGGAATTTTCCAGGTGAGAATACTGGAGTGAGTGCCTGTGTGCATGCTTAGTCGCTCAGCTGTGTCTGACTCTTTGTGACCCCATGGACTGTAGCCCACCAGTCCACAGGATTCTCCAGGCAAGAATACTGGAGAGTTGCTATGTTCTCCAGGGGATCTTTCCAACTCAGGGATTGAACCCAGGTCTTCTGCATTGCAGGCAGATTCTTTACCATCTGAACCACCAGGGAAGGCCAAAAATACTGGAATGGGTAGCCTACTCCTTCTCCAGGGGGTCTTCCTGATGCAGGGATAGAACCCATGTCTCTTGTGTCTCCTGCGTTGGCAGGTGGGCCACTTGGGAAGCCCAGAGTGGGTAGCCCATCTGTTGAAGACTCATCTTCCCTGTGAGTCCCCACAACAGAGCTGGGTCTGATTTACCTCTTCCTTCCCAGCTGCGCACAGATGGTCACTCAGGAGCTCTGCTGCCTGCAGGGGCTGCTCCTAACCCCGCCCAACTGTCTGCAGAAGAGGGAAGTTCCTGCCTGTGCCCAGGGTTGACTGATATGACCTCCTCCATCCTCTAAGGCACGAGGTCACCTTCACTCTGAGCTCATTCGGCTCCATCCAGCTTCCATACCTCTGCTGGCCCTCTTCATCTACGGAGCTGGACCCACTTGGCCCCATCTTTTGTCACATATACTTTTGTCCACAGCCTCCTCTGTACCCACAACCCATCTGAACCCTTCAGCCATTTTCCACCCTGTCCTCAGGATAGGGCTTTCAGAGCACCCCTCCTCAAAACCCATCACTGCAGCTGAAACAAGTGCCCATAACTCTCTAGCTGACCCCCAACCACTTCAGCTTCTCCTAGAACTGAATAGCATCCTGCCCCGATCCACTGTAGCCACTCAGAGCTGCTCCCACCTTCCCGGAGGCATTTCCCTCCTCCTTGCTTGTCCCTGTACTTGTCAACATCGTATCTATTGTTTAGGCCCAGAGCAGAAATCATCCCTTCCATAAAGACTTTTCTGGCTCTCTCCTCCAACCAGGGAGCAGATCTCACCCTCCTCCCCAGCCCAGGAGATCCAATTTGTATCCATACTTTGCGTGCCAGCCTTCTTGGCCACACAGCTGGGCCATGCTTTCCAGACCAGAAAGCATCTCATCTAGGCCTGGAATGGAATGGGCACTTGGCAACTGTTTGTTGAAACTGAATTTTACAGTGTGTGTTTAAGACCCTTCTCAGAATAGGTTTTAGTCTGACTGTTGTGCATATGTGTGTGTTAAGTCACTTCAGTCATGTCTGACTCTTTGTGACCCAAAGGATTGTAGCCCGCCAGGCTCCTCTGTCCATGGGATTTGCCAGGCAAGAATATTGGAGTGGGTTGCTACGCCCTCCACCAGGGGATCTTCCCGACCCAGGGATTAAACCTGTGTCTCCTGCATTGCAGGCAGATTTTTTTACCGCTGAGACACCAGGGAAGCCCAGTCTGACTGTTAAACTGGTCATTTGCTGTTAGACAAAATTCAGTTGTGGTCAGGTCAAATTTTTCCTATGGCCAAATTATTATCTGAGGGTACCGCTGGAATAGAAATCAGCACTATCTCCATCTGCTTGGAAACAACTGATGGCATTGGCTCCAACTGCTTGATGATGTCCAGATGTGGGCTGCTGCACTGAAGTGCATTTTCTGTAACTGAGCTGACAGGAGCTCCAAGTCTCACAGGGGTGCTTGGCCTTGAGCAGGCCAGCCCTCTGTGTGCCTTGCTTCTCCTCTGTAGCAGGGAGGGAGCATGGCCAGCTTATCAGCCAGTTCACAGAAAACATGACCTGACCTCCATTTTACTGAAGCAGTCCATACTTTGAAGTCAAGTCTTCTGTACACGCATTTGAGCTCTGAGCCCACTGTAGATGAGGTGTGCTCCTTTGTGGGCTAGCACACCTGGTCTCACCACCACGTTGAAGGGAGGAGACCCAGAGCTGGACATGAGATCTCACTGTATAATACAAGCTGGAAGCCCCCAGCTTGTATTGCGGGCTTGGAGGGTTGGGGGCTCAGCAGGCTCCAGAGGACTCATCCTATTCTGGTTCTGAACAAATGCAGGCTGTCATCACACAACTATGTCTTTCCTTTCTTTTGCCTTTTCCAAATGCACCCTCTTCCACTTTGGGGGACTTCTTGCTCCCCAATTCAGAAGGCATTCTGGGGCACCTGCAGGTAGAGGTACACCTGTCGGCTAGTCTTCAGGGATTCTCAGGGATACACTCATCACCCTCCTGGGGCCCCCAGCTGACCTGGGCACTCCAGGGAGTGAGATGGACAAGAGCCAGGCACTCCCAGCCCTGAGGAGCTCAGGGCCAGGCCAGGTGGCGGGCTGTGCATGTAGGAGAGCTGCTCTAAGGGAGATGCCACAATGTGCCAAGGAAATTCATGGGGTCAGCGGGCTTTGTTTTTGCACAGAAGGGCTCAAGGAAGGCTTTATCAAGAAGACAATACTGGAGCAGGGCTTTGGGAGTGAGAAGGTCTTAGATTTGCTGAGAGGGTAAGCAAAAAATAGCCATAGAGACAGTTTGAGACAAGATATGGAAGCAGGTGGGGCTTCCCCAGTGGCTCAGTGGTAAACAATCTGCCTGCAATGCAGGAGACGCGGAGATGCCAGTTTGATCCCTGGGTTGGGAAGACCCCCTGGAGGAAGAGATGGCAAGCCACTTCAGTATTCTTGCCTGGAAAATCCCATGGACAGAGGAGCGCGGTGGGCTTCAGTTGGTGGGATTGAAATGAGCTGGACACAGCTGAGCACACATGCAGCTGGAAGCAGGTAAGCCTGGATCAACTCATTTTTGTCTATAACTTGTGGTGTGAGAAAGGCAGAATGGGAAATCAAATGTACCTGGCCAGGATAGCCGGCTAAGGAGGGGGAATCCCACAGGCTGGGCAGAGATGGTCTAGTGTTTTGTGCAGGGGAGCAGCAGGACCAGGCTGGGCCATCAGAAGCCATACTCCTCTGAAGGAGCACAACCAGCAAGCATCACGGAGGTGATGAAGTTCTTCCAGGAGACCTGGTGCATTTGGCATCGCTCCAAGCCAAGTATGGCTGTTTATTTGGATACTAGATTCTTTTTTATTGTTCCTCGGCTGTAAGGTCATGAATATGCTTTTCCTCTGATGTAGCCTTGCCTGATAACAGATTCCTGCTGGCAGACACATGTTCCCCCAGCACACAGGGACTGCTCTTCACTGCAGCAAACCCAGGCTGGTACAACCTGAGATAGGGCGTGGTAACACAGATGGGTGGGAGTGGGGAGCAGAAAGGGAAACGAAGGACTGTTCATGTGCTGTGGCTCTTTAAGAATTACCCTTTTGAGACATGGGTCCCAATTTACAGAGTGAAGTCGATATGGAAACCCAGCCGTTGAAACCATTTACAACATATATAGCATAAAAACCAGCCAGCAACCTAGCACAGCTAGTCCTAGCACTGAGGCCAGAACCAAATTGATGCCAAGTGTCCCCACAGTAGGATCCTATGTCAACATGCCTGTGATGAACACAATGACCCTTGGGCACAGCTCTCATCAGTTGGGCAGCGCTGAGCTAAAGGAATCATAAAGGACACATGGAAAATCTGCTAAAAAGACACCCCCATCAGCACCACCCCCTTCCCACCCCCCCGCCCCCGCCCCACAGGAGTGTGCAGTCAGGCTGTAGACCCTGAGCATGATTTTTTTCTCCTCATGTTTAAAGTCTCAAAGGAAATGCTCTGTGCAGACTTGATGAGGAGGAGTTAGGACCTGAAACACACATCCGAGTGTCTGTACTTCCTTATCCTAAGTGGGTTCAAGCAGCATCACCGGCCAGTAGCCCCCAAACCAAGACAGGTGCCACATCTCCTGTTTATAGGCTGAGATGGGCAAAATGATGTGCACAAGTTTGCATCACTGGTCCATTTATTCTAAGACCTTTATATTAAGGGATGCTGAGCAGGGAGGACAGCTGAAAGAGACATGAGTTGTGGGCCTTATTTTTCTAACTGCAGGTGGATCTCCAGGGATTCAGTTCCCTAGGCTCCTTGGCTGAGCTCGGTGACATCAGCCTGACCGGGCTGACACTGGTGGGCCAGGACTCGAGTAGCCCAAGCCTCCTACTGTGGCACCATCCTTGGCTTTCGGGATGGGCTGACCCTGGCATCCCCACCTTGGCAGGACTCAGTGCTCTGTTACCCACTTGCCTCTCAAGGGAGAGCCCAAATTCCGGGGTCCCTTTTGGGTGGTCGATTTCCTACCAAAGTGGAAACATCTTCCCTGTCTCTCATCTCTGAGCCCACCATCTCCTGGACTCAGCTGAACCTCTAAAGTCCTCTCCACACAAAGCCAACTCCCACTCTACCCCAGCACACCATGGAGTTTCACACCATTATGTCCAACTGTGAATCTGAGCCAGAAAATGCTTCTAAGTGTTAATTTTATAGCTATTATTAACCAAGGTTAAATCCTTCTGATTTAGCTTAAACTCTAGAACTATAGTTTTGAAGATCTACTATGTTGGTTAAGAAGGACTTGGGGGAAAAAACCAAACATAAATCTGACCAACTTTACACTAGGAAATCCAGTAAAATTTTTAGATTAGAAGTTGTGCAGTGATAGCCCACAGACATATTTTTGTCTGGCCTGCAGAGAGTTTTAAAAACATGTGAATTCATTGCCCAGAGTTAAAAGGCAATTTTGCATACAGCTCAGGATTTCTGGTTCCTCTTTAAGAAATAAGTTGATGAGGCAGCAGAGGCTAACCCTCTGAGGATGGGGACTGACTCAGGAGGGTGAAGGTAGGTACTGGGGGAGGAGAGGGTGGCCCCACCAGGCCCAGGAAGCACTGAGGGAGAGAGTGGCTCACGAGAGAAGTAGCGCTGAACATTCCAGGTTCCCAGCACAGACCTGACTTGGCTGCGAGCCCTGGTGTAATTTACAGACTTGGCAGGAGAGCTATTTCCTCCAGTTTTCTGTTTCTAATTAAAGCTTTTAGGCAAAGCGTTTAGTTGCTGATTCTGGTGCCAGAGTTAGCCCTGGCCTTATTAAACAGAAATATACAGCCAAGAGGAAATGAAGGAGGAAGGACAAATGATGCCAAAGGGGGAAAATGTGACTAAGAAACCAGAGCAGCATCTACTGGAGTAAAATATCAAGGGTGAGTTTGGTGGGGGGCGGGCTGGTGGAGAGGATGGGATGGGAAGCAGGAGCTACAAGGACTGCAAGGAACTTCGGATTTCTTAGAGGAACTGAAGACTACCATAGTAGCAAGAAATCAACATCCTTGGAAAGAAATGAAGGCTTAAAAGATCCTCGAAACTACTTCTGTCTCAATTGGAACATCAGGGCTACCACTCATCAGCTGGCTTTGTACTCTCCGGCAAACCTCCGCCTGCCCAACCCTGGAGGTGGGGATGGGGTGGGTTGGGCATCTCTCCTAGTCTTGGTTTTCTCAGCTATAAAATGAGCACAGCAACAACAACTAGACAGGGGATGCTATGGGCATAAGAAGAATGCATGGGGTTGCTGTGGGGATGAGTTGAAAGCATGATGAGAAAGCCTGCCTGCACCTGAGCAGTAGGACTCAGGCCATTTCTCAGGGGTGGGACCCTCGCTGAGCACCTAGGTGTGGTAGACCTGGGTCTGTGAGTCCCAACACAGCTGCCACCAGCTGGAGGTAGCCCTGTAGGTATTAAGCTCCATAGTTTGGTCATATGAGATCAATCTGGACAAAATACATTTCAAGGCACAATCCCCACAAATACTTCTTACTTTGTTCTGCTGGGGGCCCTCCCACAGGATGGGTGAGTACTAAAGTCACCACTTAGGGTAAAACCAGAGCAGTCAGAATTACCTTTAAACATGCCTGAGCAGGATGCTCACCTGGAAAGAGGCATGGCCTGCTCAGGGGCTGATCTGTTGCTCAGGTAGGGGTGAATCCCCTCCTTCTTGCCTTCACTCACTCCAGGGACTACAGAAGCACTTTGGGACAGGAGAGTGGTTAGAACGCCAGCGCTAGATACCATCTGTCTTGATTTTCTGTTGGTTGCATATGGAGGGGTTAGCTTAGGTTGGATTTGCATGTTTGAGTCCTCCATATGCCAAGTCAATTCAACTGCAGTTGCTAAGTCATGCCAGACTCTTTGTGATCCCATGGACTGTAGCCTGCCAGGTTCCTCTGTCCATGGGGATTCTCCAGGCAAGAATACTGGAGTGAGTTGCCATTCCCTTCTGCGGGGGATCTTCCCGATCCACAGATTGAACCAGGTCTCCCATGTTGCAGGCAGATTCTTTACCACCTGAGCCACCAGGTCAGCCCTTACGCCATATGCCAGGAGGTCTTCAAATAATCTGTTCACTTAACTTTAATCAAGTGGACCCTGGAGGCTATAATTTTTCAGCACACACTGGCTTCTACCAGAACTGAAATATTTGACCTAAAGATATTCTGCTGAAGTGGAGGACAGACTAGCAAGGGCTGTAAGGAGGAGGTGGCAAGGGTCTTGCCATCTGATCACCTGAACCAGACCTCTGCTCTTCCCAGTTTCTGCACACCCCTCTGCTCCTGCAGTGTTCTTCCAGTCACCTCTCTCCACCTGACACACTCCTACTCGGCCTTCCAGGCCCACTTCCACTATCACCCCTTTTCTTCCTTGACATCTCATCATCCCCTCAGGCTTCCCTGCGTTCCTGTGCCAGGGTACCTATGGAGTCACCCTGTGGACAGCAGTTCATGACATGTCTCCTACTGCTCTGTGAGGTTTCTGGGCATGGTCAGAACCAGGCCTCCTGGGTTTGGATCCCAGCTCTGCCCCCTGTGACTGCTCTATGCCTCAGTGTCCTCATCTGGAAGGTGGGGCTGGGAGAAGCATCTCCTTGCAGGGCTGGGTGAGTGTAGGCACTGAAGCTGTTGACAGCCTCTGGCCTTAGCTAGCACCGAAAACCTGTTAGGTGAACCCACAGTGGGCACCATCCCCACCCCTAGACTGGCTAGAACCAAGACGTCAGACAATAACAAGTGTTGGTGGCTTGCGGAGGATGGACGACACACCCTATTGGTGGGGAACGTACGTTCCATGCCCCACTTGCCTTCCTCTGTCTGCTCTTTTCCGTAGCACATGTCATCTTCTGAAATACTAAGCAATGTACTCATTCTGGTGCTTATTTATTGTCTGCATAGGCTTCCCTGGTGGCTCAGATGGTAAAGAATCGGCCTGCCATGTGGGTGACCTGGGTTCGATCCCTGGGTCAGGAAGATCCCCTGGAGAAGGGAATGGTTACCCACTCCAGTATTCTTGCCTGGAGAATTCCATGGACAGAGGAGCCCTGAGGGCTACAGTCCATGAGGGTTGCAAAAAGTTGGACACGACTGAGTGACTACATTTTCACTTTCCTGCTAAATGGGAGCTCCACCAGGTCAGGGATTTTACTTGTTTTGTTAATTTATGTATCCTCTTGCTGTATTGGCAGGCACTTGATAAACATTTATTGAAAAGCAGAGAATTTTGTCTTCACAACATCTCTGAGAAGTAGGTTTTATTATTCCCACTTCTCAGATGAGGAAACAAAGACTGGAAGAGGTGAAATAACCTCCCTAGGGCCCCCAACCCCACCCCCTAGCTGGCAAAGGGAGTTGGGGGAGGAGTCCAGGGCTGCCTGTGCCAAGACTGACCCCCCTCTATGTTGCAGAGGTATCACTGGACTCCTCAAAGCAGAGACCAGGGGACAGCAGCTGCTCTTTGTGAAACAGGCATTGAGTTAGATGCTTTCATTACCCCTTCACTACTTTGAAGTGATTCTGCATGTTTGGGCTTTTATTTCCACGTAATAGAAAGGAGATAGAGTCTCAGAAAGGCTGTGGGACTTGCCCAAGGCCCTGTGCCTAGTGAATCTTTATTTATAGAAAGGGGTTTCAAGCCTTCTAGATGCAACTGAGCTCCTCCTCCTCCTCTAATGTATAAGTCACGTCCTGTTTACTTCCACAAGATAAGCACCCGTAGATGAAAGAGTGCTCAGGAAGCTAAATTAGGACTTCCCAGGATGGGTGGTGGTTGGGGAACATCAACAGGCAGCCTCTTAGGACATCCTCAAAGCAAACCCTGCCATTTCTATCTTCTCTGTGGAAGCCATCAGCGCTGTGGAAAGGGCCCTTGCTCCATCTGGCAGGCCAAGAGTTGCAGTAACCTGACTAATCAGTCCTCAGACGAGGGTCACTCAAGGGGGATGGCTCAAGGACACACTCAGCTGTCCCAAAGCCTATTTTATGGAATCTGGAAGGAAGCTGCACAGGACTGATGGCAAGACACAGGCGCCTTCACAGGGTAACGTCTGCGTCAGCATCGGGCAGGGCAGGACGATGGTGTATCGGTCCTGAGGTAGAGCCACTCTCACTGTAATGTGAATAAACAGTGTCCCGTAATGGGCTACTGTTTTATATCTGCCAGACTCAACACTTGGGCCAGCCAGTACACAGAGAGCACGTCCCTCTGTGCTTCTAGCGTAGAGGGGATGGGAGACCTCATGGTGTTTAAGATGCCAAATTTTGTCCTGCCCCATCTCAAAACGACTTACCCCATAGCTGCTGAGAATGAACCCCCAAAGCACCCACTGGGCAGCCTTGAAGTCAGTTTAACCAAACTTGCTCAAGGCAAGTCACAGTGAAGCCAGAAATCCCCGTTTTGGATTCTCTCCTCTCCTTCACCTGAAACCCACCATCTGGGCCTAGGATTCTACCACCTCACTTCCCAGAGTACATTTCCCCAACTCACCCCACCTCCTCAGTGGCCTCACATTCTCCAAGGCCAGGCCACCAGTCTCCTGGCTAATGCGGTCTCCAGCTGTTCATCTCCCGCTGGCAGCAGATCCCATCCTGTGATGGGAGAGAGACTGATGCAGCTATGGTAGGGATGGACAGAGCACAGACAGGCAGAACAGGAGGAAGGACAGCCAGAGCTGAGGAAATCATCTATGCAAAGGCGGAGAGGAGAAGGGGCTTCCCAGGTGGTACAGTGGTAAAGAATCTGCTTGCCAATGTAGGAGACGCAGGAGACGCTGGTTCAAACCCTGGGACAGGAAGATCTCCGGAGGAGGGCGTGGCAACCCACTCCAGTGTCTTGCCTGGAAAATTCCATGGACAAAGGAGCCTGGTGGGCTACAGTCCATGGGGTTGCAAGAGTCGGACATGACTGAGCACACTGCAGAGAGGAGAGGACGGTTCTAGGGGATGGTGTTGATGCTGTGCATGTAGCACGAGTCCCGGGCCCATCTCGCGGGGCCCATCACACAGGGCCAGAGAAGACACTGGAGAGGCAGGCTAGGGTCGAGTGAGCAGGGCTTAACCCAGTATCCTTGATGTTAACCCTCCAAGGGGTTAACTAATTCCACGGAGCATCCCCTCTCCCAGAATGCATACACGTGGCCAAACAGCCCTTCTGCTACGATTTCAGGGTATTCATCCGCCCCCTGAATGGCGCTGTTGCTGCCCCTTGGTAAGTGGGTCTCATGGAGTAGGAAAAGACCACCCCTTGTACCTGTGCCTCAGAAGCATGCGGAAGATGACTGAGCGGAGGCAGAGCACAAGAAGTGGAATGAATGAATGAAGTCGCTCAGTCCTGTCCTACTCTTTGCGACTCCCATGGATTGTAGCCTATCAGGCTCCTCTGTTCATGGGATTTTCCCAGGCAAGAGTGCTGGAGTGGATTGCCATTTCCTTCTCCAGAGGATCTTCCCGACCCAGGAATTGAACCCGGCTCTCCCGCATTGTAGGCAGAAGCTTTACCGTCTGAGCCACCAAGAAGTGGTGGGGTCTGGGAAACACCCTGCGATAACGCAAAGGTCTTTGGTAAATTCCTGCCAGATCCAAGTGGTAAGAACAGTGCTAAAGAGGGTTAAAGCTGATGTTAATGGCAATCCAGGAGGGAAAAGGTAGTCATGGAGATGGAGAAGTCCCTGTGTAGAAGATGCTGCTGCTGCCGCTAAGTCACTTCAGTCGTGTCCGACTCCGTGCCACCCCACAGATAGCAGCCCACCAGGCTCCCCCGTCCTTGGGATTCTCCGGGCAAGAACACTGGAGTGGGGTGCCATCGCCCTTTCCGTATAGATGAGAGTAAGCAAATCTGTCTTGGGGTGGTGTGGGGCTGGGAGAGGACCTGCAGTAGCTGTCCTCTCCAGCTCCCACATTGCACTCCCCGCACTGCCCTCCCCTCACCGCCAGCTCCCAGAGGCCAGGAGAACAGAGACTGTGAGACCAAGGAGCGGGAGGTGAGTGGGACCCTGTCTCAGCCGTGTTTGCCCAACAAGGGACTCTGTGCCAAAGCCCATACCCCTTGTCTTACTTTGAGTCCCAGAAGCTCTAAGCAGAGAGACTATCTTCAACTATAAATTGATCTAGAGGTAAGTCTGACTTTATGTGAGGCTGTTTAAAGACTTACTTTATTCCACTTTGGGGCATATTTATTCATCTCATTGCAGAAATGTTAACTTATCTGGTTACGGGGCTGCCTTGTACATGTCTGACATTACCTTCTATTGTAGAATGGTTTTGAATTCTGACACATCAAGTCCCAAGGGGTGAGATAACAGATTGTGAACTGTACTAGGATAAGTTTGATTAAATTACTGTACATCTGTCTGGCAGTCAAAAACAAAACACAGAAAGATCTCAAAGACATAGAGGTAAGTTAAAAAAAAATTCAATTGTGTAACAAAAAATTGCAAAAGTATCTAGTAAGCTAAGGCACTTTTCTAGGCACTGACGTTAGAAAAGTGAAAAAAGTGGAAAACTACTAACTAAAGCTGTCTACATGCACTGTGCACACATGTGTATATAAATGTATAGGAAAAGGCCTGCATTGTCCCCACACAAATCTGGTAATAGTGGAACCTGAGGGGACAGAGATCACGAAAGCATAAAGGTGGACTTTGACATTCAATGCCAAAGTATATTGAATAAGATGTATATATGTATATATTTATGTGTATATGTGTATAAAATATAAAATAATATGTATATGTGTGCATGCATGCTCAGTCATGACTGACTTTTGTGACCCCATGAACTGTAGCCCACCAGGCTCCTCTGTCCATGGGATTCTCCAGGCAAGAAAATTAGAGCGGGTTGCCATGCCCTCCTCCAGGGGATCTTCCTGACTTAGGGATCAAACCTGTGTCTCCTGCATTGCAGGTGGATTCTTTACCAACTGAGCCATTGGGAAAGTCATAAATATATACACATGATGTAAATGTGAATGTATTTATATAAATATATTTGTATATATTATAGATCTATATATTATATCTAGTACATAGTGTATATATTTGGTATTGTATATATTCAACATACATATTAAAGTGCTATAGGCTGAATTTGTATCCCTGCCAGATTTATAAGCTGAACCTAACCCTGCTGCTACACTGCACTTAGTTGCTCAGTTGTGTCCGACTCTCGTGACCCCATGGACTATAGCCTGCTAGGCTCCTCTGTCCATGGGATTCTCCAGGCAGCAATACTGGAGTGGGTTTCTATTTGCTACTCCAGTGGACCACTTTTGTCAGAGCTCTTCACTATGACCTGTCCATCTTGGATTACCCTGCACAGCATGGCTCATAGCTTCATTGAGTTATCCAAGCCCCTTCACCACGGCAAGGCTGTGATCCATGAAGGAGAAGAAATAGCAAGTGGCTTTCACAGGCTCCTTTCAACTCCAGGGAGAAGACAGTAAAGTTAACAGTCAGCTCTCGCCAGGACTTAGGAAGTATGGAGGCTGCGTGAGGTGGGAGCTGCCAGCTCACTCTGTCCCCACCTCCACTAGCTAGGCAGGGAAGGGCACCCAGCAGGCTCCCCGGCTGTCCCCAGAAAGACATGGTGAAGGCCCCCTATTGGGAAATTAGCACCTAAAGGGGCATATGAAGGGAGTGGCTGAGTTAATAATTACCTGGAGAAGTTCCTTATACTGCCCAGAAAGTGCAGTATGGAGAGATGGTATTACATCTCTCCAGCACTAACCAAAAGAAGGGTGCCCTAGCCTGGATTGCTTTGATTAAACTGGCATATTCTCTCCTATGAAGAAACCAGGGACTTCCTGAGAGCAGTGGTCTTGACCCAGACTCTCCTCATGACATGGTCTGACCAACATAGAAATGCCTATTTTGGGGCTTCACACTACCCTGGAGTCTTCCTGGAGAGCACGGTTCTGGCACAGTCCCTGTGGGACTGCGATTTCTAAAGTGAGAGGCTGAAGCCCAGAGAGGTTGGGCTGTCTGCTCAAAGTCACACAGCTGGCAGGGACAGAGCCACAGCATCAGCTGTTTGGGGCCAGAGAGCACCCTGGCTCCTGATCAAAGGCACCTATATTGTCTAGAGGGAAAGTCAGGTTATTAGGGTGGGGATGAAAAGCTCAGGAAAGAAAAAAAAAGTCAACTTCCAGGTTTGTTTTCACATTGGTTCTTTTGGGAATCCTGTACAGGCCTCAAGTTTATGTCATAACAGTGGAACAGGGGTAAAGCTGGGAATCTATCTTCTCCCTCCTCCTCACATGATAGGGACTAACAGAGCAGGGGGTCGGGGAGGACCTGACCCTGAGGAGGTGGGGGCCTCTGGGGAGGCAGGGGCACAGATGCTCCACTGGTGACTACAGGAAGGGAGCCTGTGGGGCAGGGGGCTTTGCCAGTATTCTCTGGGCTTCACTGAGCTCAAGGGAACTACCCCCATCCAAGGTACCAGTGTGTTCTTAAGCCACAGGGGTGTGGAAACCAGAGCCCAGACCCAAGGAATCAGGTGGGACTGCAGATGGAGAAGTCCAGCCTGGCTTCTACTGCATGACCACCTCTTCCCACTGACCACCCCCTACCCCCCCAAATCCCCCTGACCCACAGCCTCTCCAGGCCAGCTGTGATTTAGAAAAACCTTACTCCTCTACTGGTTGGGAAGTAAAGTAAACCCAGTCAGCAATTAGGGTCTGCAAGAAGTGCGGGAGGGAAGCTGAAGGGGAGGAGATAGAGGCACCCCTAAGTGCAGACCTGGGGAGTGGTGAGTGAGAGCAGACAGCTGGCCTCAGTCTCTGGCCTGGCCCCTGAAAAACTGGCAGGAGCAGGGAGGGTCTCTGTCATCAGGACCACTGGCCTCTGGTGCAGGGTCCTCCAGACTTGGGACGTGTCAGCAGCATCAGACTTGTTCACATACAGACTTGTTCACACACACATTGCTCCTCCCTCAACCCAACCCCCACCTCCAAGCTAGGTCTGGATGCAGCCTGATAATTTCCATTTCTAATTTTTGGAACCTTCCCAGGCAATGTTGGTGCTGCCATTGGCCTGAGGGCCACACTTTGAGAACGACTGCTCTAGAATTCCATGGACAGAGAAGCCTGGCAGGCTACAGTCCATAGGGTCGCACAGAGACGGACATGACTGAGGCAACTTAGCATGCACGCATGCTCTAGGCCTGACGCTCCACTCCAGCTGGAACCAGCTTGTCCCACAGGGACTGGTATGCCTCACCCCTGTCCCATCTGATTAGAATTTCCCAAACAAGGGCCCAGCCCTAGCCTCATTTTGTCTGTGTCAGTAAACCCAGGACAAAGTCACACAGAGGGCTCAAGCCTGGTTTGTTCCCCAGCTTCAGCTGCTCCCTGCTGTCTCTGCAGGCCCAAGACTCTCCATGGGCTGGGGCTACCTTGTCCTCCAGGGTCTCTGTCAGCCCCAGAAGACTTTCCTGTTCTTTCTTGGGAAGTGGGCTGGGGATTTCAGAAGTTCTCACTCAGCTGTGACCTTGGGCCCCAGGACTTTCTGTGGAAGCCTGGGCCTTTCCCCTGGAGGTAGAACAAGGCTTTCTTCTCATAGCTTGGGTGAGGGTGATTGGTCACATGAATCCATCCCTGACTTCTCAAGGAAGGATTCGGTAGGGTCTTTCACATCTCCTGGTTGCTCTTCTGGGTCAGAGGAGAGGTCAGTTTGGGCCACTCTCAGGCTGAGGCACGCTGCACATGTGACATGGGGGCAACCCCCAAACTGTTGGCACATTGGAACCACAAATTAAAGGCCTCAATGGTAGGAGGCACCGGGACCAACCTCATTTCAGTATTGCTGTCTTACCCATCAGCCATGTGATCTTGGACAATTTAATTTCTTTGTACTTTAGTTTTCTCATCGTACAATGGAGATCATTATGGGACCAACCTGGTAGGGTTCCCTGAGGTTAAATGAAATCATCTGTGTAAATCCATTTTCCGTTGTTGTTGTATAGTCACTAAGTTGTGTCTGACTCTTGTCACCCCATGTACTGTAGTCCACCAGGCTGGATTTCTCTGGCAAGAAGACTCTAGTGGCTTGCCATTTCCTTCTCCAGGGGATCTTCCTGACCCAGGGATCGAACCCACGTCTCCTGTATTGGCAGGCAGATTCTACCATTGAGCCACCAGGGAAGCCCTGTAAATCCATTTACGGCTTCATAAACTGTTATCATTGAAAAATAAACCGAGAACAAAAAACACTGTAGATGAATGATCACTGCAGCATTACTCACAAGAGCCAGGAAGTAGAAATAACCCAACGTCTCTCAACTGATGAGCAGACGAACAAAACCTGGTCTGCTCATCCAGTAGATTACTACTCAGCTCTAAAAAGGAATGAGGTATTGATTCAGGCTGCACCATGGATGAACCTTCAAAACATTATGCTAGGTGAAAGGAGACAGACACAAAGGGTCATGTATTGTATGAATCCATTTATATTAAATGTCCAGAACAGATAAATCCATAGAGACAGAGGCGGAGCAGTGACTCCCGGGGGCTGAGGGGTGGGGGTGGACATGTGAAGTGAGAGCTGGATTTCCCTTCAGGGAGATGAAAAGGTCTGGAACAACATAGTGGTGATGGTTATACAACTCTGTGAATGTATTATATGCCACTTTAAGATGTCCCCAGGGGAAGGTCTCACCTCTCCGCAGATGCTCCTCATTTCTAAAAGGGAGTGATTCGTAAAACAAGGCTGACCAGTGAGAAGACCCAGAGGCCAGGGTTGAGAGGGAGGTGTTTTTTTAGAAACAACAGTCATTATTAGTGACAAGAGGGGTGTCAACTTGGACACATCAAACACACAGAGCTCATGATTGCAGACCTACCATGTTAACCACTTCATGTGGCTTCAAACTCAGCCCCCTTACCACCTCCACCTGGCCTGGCTTTCTTCTCATAAAACAACTTTCATGAGCTCTTGGCTCCTCCATCTTGACATGAGATGAAGCCTCCGGAAATCCTAGAGATGTTCGTCCAGGTCATAAACAAGGCCACAGCTTTTCAAAGACCAATTTCTCCTCTCTTGGTCCCCTGAGCCCTCAGCCTTATGGAGACCACATGGACGGCTCTGAGCCCCAGATGAAACCAGGATGACTGACGTGTCCACCTCATCCTCTGATAGGGGTTCCACCCCTAGAGACTAAAGCAGGTTCTGACAGGGGTGGGACCTCTGGGACAGTCTGCTGGTGGCTGGACATGTGCCCAAAACTTGGCAACAACTGGTTGAGGTGGGGCGGGGTCGTCCCTGGAGACCTTCACAGCAGCAGCTCCTGTTTCACCCATGACCTTATGGAGTGTAGGTCTTACTCTCCCAAGGGTCTCCCTACCCAAGAACTGGGCGGGAGGTGGTGGGGGACCCATCTGCACGGCTGATGCCTCCCTTCCCTGGGGCATGGGTGCTTCAGGTCTTGGTGACTTAGAGAGGGCAAGAAGTTCAGGGTGGGAAGCAGACCCCCACATTATCAAACATCATCCCTCTGCCCATGCCCAGACGTCTTCATGTCAATAGGCTGGAAGCAGATGATCAAAAATAGAAATATTTGCTAGTTCTGCCTCAGTTACTCATCTGAAGGGCATGAGTCCCAGGCTCTTGAGGCTCCAAGAGGCTTGCCTGCCTCCACCCTGATGGTGCTCACAGAGCCTGGATGGCCACATTCTTCCTGCTCTTCTGAGAGCAGTATGGGCCCACTCCACAGCATTCCCACTGGGAAGTTACTCTCGGGCCCTTCCTCTGACGCTTTCCACAGATGGCTGGGCTGCTATCTGTGGACTCTACCTAAAGAATCTGCTGTAACTTCTTGGTTCACACCTGTGCTCCCAGAGTAAACTGATAGAGGGAACAGCAAACCCAATGTGATCACTTACCAGAGGCCAGAGCCTGGCCCACCACACCCACCTTCAATGGTATGGACGATAAAATGGGGAATGCAGGCTCAGAATGCCTGCGTCAGCTGCCAAGATTTTTAAGAGATGTACTCAGTCCATTTCAGCCTGGATTGCATATAATACCTTATCAATTTCCTCTACATTCATAACAAGCCTGACTTTTCTTGGGAAATGAAAATCCATGTGTCCTGACCATCTAGTATCAAAGCAAGACATGCAGAATTTACAACTTCGTAGCTACATTAATGACAGCTGGAAAAATGAAAGCTTGTGTGGGTGGGTATGTAATACTGCGTTTGTACCCAACCAGGGCTTTTGCATATGTGATTTTTTTTTCAGTATTATTATTAAAAAGGCAATATACTATTCCAGGAAATTTTAAGAACAAGACCTATCCACAATCCCATCAACTCCAGGAAATTTTAAGAATAAGACCTACCCACAATCCCATCAACCTAGCATAAATATTTCCATTTTTGGAAATCTGTTTCCAGCCTGTTGACATGAAGACCTGTGGGCATGCATGGAGGAATGATGTTTGATAAAGTGGGGATCTGATTCCTGTCCTGAAATTCCTGCTTTCACAGTTCACTGAGGCCTGGGGCACCCATGCCCCAGGGAAGGAAAGCATCAGTGGGGCAGAAGACTGTGCCATCTCCCCCACTCCTGAGCCATCAGAAGACTCTGGGAGGAAACCATGGGCTCCAGGAGAAGGAGGTGCTGTGGCTCAGTTCCTGGGTGGGGAGAGCCCAGGAGACAGTGAGACCCACAGTCCATACAGCTGTGAATGAGACAGCCTTGTTTGTTTTATTTTAATGTTTTAAAAATTAATTATTTTAATTGGAGAATATTACTTTACAATATTGTGATGGCTTTGCCATACATCAACATGAATCGGCCATAGGTATACATGTATCCACCCCATCCTGAACCTCTTCCCACCTCCCTCTCCACCCTATCCCTCTGGGTTGTCCCAGACCACTGGCTTTGGGTCCCCTGCTTCATGAAAGGAACTTGCACTGGTCATCTGTTTTACATATGGTAATGTACGTGTTTCAGTGCTATTCTCTCAAATTGTCCCACCCTTGCCTTCTCCCACAGAGTCCAAAAGTCTGTTCTTTACATCTGTGTCTCCTTTGCTGTCCTGCATGTAGGATCGTGTTTTTTGTTTATTTTTTTAAATTTGTACTGTATGCACTACAGTGTGCACACCACCAAAATTTAAGTTTATTAAAAAAAAATTTTTTTGAAACAGCCTTCTTTTGCAAAACATTTAACAGCTCCATACTTCCCCTTATGATTTACTTGGCCATTCCCCCTTATCAGACATTTAAGTGGCTTTCATTATTACACCATCAAAATGTCTCCATGCGACCTTGGTTTTGCCCTTAAACTTCAGCTCTGGTGCTCCTCTCTGCTCAGGACCTCCTGCTGCCAAGGCTTCCACATTATCCTGATTCCTCTGCTTATTGTGGAGCCTTCCCCTTTCCCTTTCTGGAGCCAGCATCACCCTAGTTCCTCTTTTCTCTTTCGTTTTATCCAGCTCTATACTGATAGTCATAACCATTCCATCCAAAAACCTTTAATGGCTCCCCATAGACAGCCTCCTGGACAAAAGCCACACTCCCTTAGTCTGGTTATCAAGCCCCCAATTCCCTGGGCCCAGACTCCCTAAATCATCTTTCACATAAACTTCACATTTTGAGCTCTGGTCAAACCAAACCACTCACAGCCCCCTAGACACTGTGCTCATCTAAGTTTGCATGCATTTGCACACCCAGACTCCTCCACCTTGAACACACCCACCAAAGCCTGCCCACCCACATTCCTACTTCTCTCCTCAAATCTCAGCTCCAGCATCAGCCCTGCTCTGCCTCTTGCCTACAATTTCTCCAGGTGGAATCAGGAATCGTCTGCCATATCTCAGTGCCCTGTGCACAGTGTCCTGTCGTGCAGCTCCTCACATGGACTGTATTTTGAGGCTCACTCATGAGACTCCCCTCCTGCACCAAGAACTCCCAGAGGCCCATCACTGTTCTTTTATCCCAAACGCAAATACAAAGATCAGGCCAAATGTCACACTTAATAAACATGTGATGAATGACTGAATGGGGGAGTGAGTCTGATTTCTCCCCGCTGACCATGTGGAACCATCACAGCCCTGTGTCATTCCAGCTGAGTGTCCTGCCCCCTCTCTCTCTGCTTTCACACCCAGGGAAGAAACCAGATCTTTGGAGACCCTTGGAAGCCTTGTAGAAACAGAAAAATAGAAAACAATGAGCTTTAAGCAAACTGCCTTTGAGGATTTCTCCTGAGATTTCAGAGCCAGAGCAGCATTGACAAAAATTGCCACGATTAAGAACAGAAAACATTAAATGGGAGTAGAATAATGTAGAGAGCCTCCTCCTGGTCTCATCCACCCCCACCCACCCACACCTTTACTCTGTGCACTCCCACCCCTCCCACCAAACCCACTCTCTGCATGGTACAAACGTCTATGAGGCACCTTGTGAGGATCTGTAAGTTACAGCTGAATATTTCATTCCCTGTCTCAAAGGCTCACATGTTCCCTGGCTTGATAAATATCTTATGGACAATTATTCCTGAAACGTGAGTCTCCTGCCAACAACCATGTCTAGTTAAAATGCAAGAAGTATTTTTGGTGTTCTGATAATCCCATGGGAAGTTCAGTTCTCCACTCCAAGAATTTAAAGGCTAGAGTGGGCATCCTTGTCTCGTTCCTGATCTTAGAGGAAATGCTTTCAGTTTTTCATTGTTGAGAATAATGTTTGCTGTGGGTTTATCACATATGGGTTTATTATTTTGAGGTATATTCCTTCTAAGTCTACTTTCTGGAGAGTTTTTTTTTTAAATCATAAATGGGCATTGAATTTTGTCAAAAGCTTTTGATGCATCTATTGAGATGATTATATGATTTTTATCTTTCAGTTTGTTAATATAGTATATCACATCACCAGTATTATTCAACATAGTTTTGGAAGTCCTAGCCACAGCAATCAGAGAAGAAAAAGACATAAAAAGAATCCAGATTGGAAAAGAAGTAAAACTCTCATTGTTTGCAGATGACATGATACTATATATAGAAAACCTTAAAGATGCCAGCAGAAAATTACTAGAGCTAATCAATGAGTATAGTAAATCACAGGATATAAAATTAACTGACAGAAACCCCTTGCATCCCTATACACTAACAATGAAAAATCAGAAAGAGAGGTTAAGAAAACAATCCCATTCACCATTGCAAAAAGAAATTTAAAATGTCTGGGAATAAACCTATCTAAGGAGACAAAAGACCTGTATGCAGAAAACTGTAAGACACGGGTGAAAGAGATCAAAGATGACACAAACAGATGGAGAGAGATATCATGTTCTTGGGTTGGAAGAATCATTATTGTGAAAACAACTATACTACTCAAAGCAATCTACAGATTCAATGCAATCCTTATTAAACTACTAAAGTTTTCACAGAACTAGAACAACAAATTTCACAATTTATATCAAAACACAAAAGACCCCAAATAGCCAAATCAATCTTGAGAAAGAAAAATGGAGCTGGAGGAATCAACCTTTCTGACTTCAGACTATATTACAAAGCTACAGTCATCAAGACAGTGTGGTACTGGCACAAAAACAGAAATGCAGACTAATGGAACAAGATAGGACGCCCAGAGATAAACCCATGCACCTATAGGCACCTTCTTTTTGACAAATGAGGCAAGAATATACAATGGGGGAAAGATAGCCTTTTTGGTAAGTGGTGCTGGGAAAACTGGACAGCAACATGTAAAATAATGAAACTAGAACACTTCCTAACACCATATACACAAAAATAAACTCAAAACAGATTAAAGACGTAAATGTAAAGCCAGAAACTATAAAACTTTTAGAGGAAAACACAGGCAGTATACTCTTTGACATAAATGACAGCAAGATCCTCTTTGACTCACCTTTTAGAGTAATGGAAATAAAAGCAAAAATAAACAAATGGGACCTAATTAAACTTAAATGCTTTTGCACAGCAAAGGAAACAATACACAAGATGAAAAGACAACCCTCAGAATAGGAGAAAATAATTGCAAATGAAACGACTGACAAAGAATTAATCTCCAAAGTGTATAAGCAGCTCATACAGCTCAAAATCAGAAAAATAAACAACCCAATCAAAAAAATAGGCAGAAGACCTAAACAAATATTTCTCCAAAGAAGACATACAGATGGCTAATAAACACACGAGAAGATACTCAACATTGCTCATTATTAGAGAAATACAAATTAAAACTATAACGAGGTATCCCCTCACACCAGTCAGAATGGTCATCATCAAAAAAATCTACAGACACTAAATGCTGGGGAGGATGTGGAGAAGAGGTTGCATTGCTGGTGGGAATGTAACTGATACAACTACTACGGAGAACAGCATGGAGATTCCTTAAAAACTGGAATAAAACTATCATGTGTACATGCGTGTGTGCTAAGTCACTTCAGTCACGTTCAATTCTTTGTGACACTATGAAATGTAGCCCACAAGGCTCCTCTGTCCATGGGATTCTCCAGGCAAGAATATTAGAGTGGGTTGCCCTACCCTTCTCCAGGGATCTTCCCAACCCAGGGATCGAACTGACATCTCCCCATCTTCTGCACTGGCAGGTGAGTTCTTTACCACTAGCACCACCTGAGAAGCTTCTAAAACTATCATATGACCCAACAATCCCACTACTGGGCATATACCGTGAGAACACCATAATTGAAAAAGACATGTGTACCCCAATATTTGGCTTCCCAGGTGGTGTTAGTTGCAAAGAACCCCCTTGCCAATGCAGGAGACTGAAGCATCATGGGCTTGATCCTGAGGATGGCATGGCAACCCACTCCAGTATTCATGCCTGGAGAATCTCATGGACAGAGGAGCCTGGCATGCTACAATCCACAGCGTTGCAGAGAGTCAGACACAACTGAAGTGACTTAGCACACATGCAGTCCAGTATTCATAGCAGTACTATTTACAATTGCTAGGACATGAAAGCAACCTAGATGTCCATTAACACATGAATGGATAAAGAAGATGTGGTACATATATACAATGGACTATTACTCAGCCATAAAAAGAACAAATCTGAGCCAGTTCTAGCGAACTGGCTCGAACCTAAAGCCTGTTATACAGAGTGAAGTAATTCAGAAACAGAAAAATAAATATAGTATATTAACCCATATATATGAAATGTAGAAAAATTGTATTGATGAATTTATTTCCAGGAGAGGAGTGGAGACGCAGATATACAGAATGGACTTGTAGGGGAAGGAAAAAGTGGGACGAATGGAGAAAGTAGTATTGACATATATCCACTTTTGTGTGTTAGACAGACAGCTGGTTAGAAGTTGCTCTATAACATAGGAAGTCTAACCTGGCACTCTGTGATGATCCAGAGGGTGGGATGTGGGAAGGGGATGGAAGCCCAAGAGGGAGGTGATAGATGTATAATTATATCTGAGTTGCACTGTTGGATGGCAGAAACTAACACAACACTGTAAGGCAATTTCCCTCCAATTAAAAAATAAATAAAAAGAATTTTTAGGGCTTGGGGTGGCATGGGTATGTATCACTTTTAATCCTATGTTTTCTGTATTCTTGAAAAGTGAAGAAAGGCAGATGCACCCTGTTGGGAGCAGGTGTCCCCTGGAAACTTCTGGAGAAGCGCTCAGGATACATGACCTGCACTTGTGGAACATAAACATACATCGGCAGTAGAAAGTCTTCAACTGTTCCTCTCCACATCCTCCGAAGATTGCAGGGGACTGTGGCCACTGACAGCTGCATGAGGAGGGAGGCATCAGCAATGCCCCGAAGGTGGCTTCTGCCTTCTTGCTTGCCTCCCCCACTCTCTGTGGTTGACTCTTTCTGGGTCTTTCCCAGACACTGAGGTAGCTAATGAGATGAACCTCTGACCTAGCCAGCGACTGGCACCCAGTGTTCTCTCTGCCTGCAGCACAAACCAGCCATCCACCCCTGTCATTGGCATCTGGTCTTGTCACGCCCTTGCACTGAAATCTGCACTGGCTCCCTACTGCCTAAGCTGTATTTCCTTTGGAGCACAAAGGCTACAGGATGGTTTAAAGGAAGTCCTGAGTAATCAGCCAAAAGAGTGCTTACTGCAAGACTTTGCAGGTCCTTTTAGTATGCTAACATTCCTTGCAACTCTCCAAGGTGGGGATTTGGGTAGGTGGAGTTGGGGGGTTGTATGTGAGATTTCCCAAATGTGTGTGACAGTAGAATCCTTTGTCCTTGCAGCATATGTGTTCCAGGGACACTGATTCAGGAATCACTAACTAATAAAGGCTAAAACTCACATTCCTTACCAAAGCAATTGAAGTCTGCATAGCCTGGTCTCACCTTTTCCCCCTACACTCCTGCACAGCTTCAGTGCTTGCTTTGCAATGTTTCTGCTGCCTGGAAGCTCCACCAGGCTCCCTCCCTTCTCCTTTCCACTCCTCCTCCCAACAGAGCTCCCTGGTCACCTCCTCCAGGAAGCCCTTCCCCACTCCCTTTCTGTATAGGGATTTTGCTATACTTTCTCCCAGTGTGACAGTTACACAAAGAGTCAGGGCCCACAGTGACATTTGCTTGCAGTCACAGTGACTCTTTAGTCTGCATTTAAAGGACAAGCTGTATGACAACTTTAGCGTTCATTCAGGTGGTCAGATGTTCACATGGGGTCCAAGGAGCTGATGCCCATTGTGGGGACTGTAGATTCTCATGCTTCCCTAAAAAGGGACTGCTAGCAGTGCTTAAATTACTTGCCTCTATTTTTCCCCTACTTCATGTGCACTTTTTCCCTTTTTGCTTAGTTATATCTGAGTTTGCATCAGTTAAGTGTGTGTATACAACAATATTCTGGGGGTGGGGAGTCAGCAAAACGGGTAAAAGAGCTCAAAATGTACAGACTTCCAGTTATAAGATAAATAAATCCTAGGGATGTAATGTACAAGTAGTATGCATGGTGACTATAGTTAACTATACTGTATTGGCTATTTGAAAGTTTTAAGAGAGTAGATCTTAAAAGTTCTCATCACACACATGAATTTTTTTTTTTGTAACTATGTGTGGTGATATTAACTAAACTTACTGTAGAAATCATTTCACAATATATACACATATCAAATCATGTTGTACATCTAAAACTAGTACAATGCTATATGTCAATTATATATCAATTTAAAAATTCTTTAAGAAAATGAAAATACAGTAAACTAAAAGAGTCAACCTAGTGAAAAAGCAAACAAACAAAACCCACATTCCCTCCTATGTGCAAGTGTCTTTCCCCTCTTAGCCTAAGGGTTCCTCCCAAGGTGTCTTATTCATTACTTAGGGACAGGTGAGTGACACACAGCTGCAGGACATGTGTCTTTCCCTTGAGGCCATGGGGAACCCAAGGTGGGTGTGCATAAACAAGGCTAGCCACACCCTCAAGGATGGGTCAGGCACACACAGGTGGCGTGGGCAGGGACAGCCATATTTGCCCCTTCTGATGCTTTCTGATGCTGAGCCGGCAGCCTGGATCAGGACATCGGTAAGCTATCCATTGGGGTTAATCTTGAAAGCTCCCAGAGAAGGCTGAAGGAGCCTGCAGAGGCTGTCAGTCCTGCTAGCCTTTGTACTCATGGGTGGATATGTGGGATCTAGGCCACATCTGCTGAGACTTTGCAGACTCTGAGGTGCAAGCTCACAGTTCTCCCTGTCGGTGCTACTGGAGGATACAAAGGGTTGTCTTGGGTTCCAGGTACATGCTTTTTGAAGCAGAGTCAGCATCTTGGGCCAGGGCACCAGTAAGCTGTCTATCTGGGTTAATCACAAAGGCATTCACACCCGAAGCCCTTGCTCTATGACTAGGGTGACTGTATGTATAGTTTATCATTCAAACCAAAGTATTTTAAGAGAAAAAGAGGGTGATTAATCATTATTTGGGAGGCATAGGCATAAATTGGGACTGTCCCAATATAGTGTGTGTGTGTGTGTGTGTGTGTGTGTGTGTGTGATATATATATATATATATATATATATATATAAATATAGAACACATGGTCATTTTAGCTATGAGCAGCTTGAGCAGGGTGGTGAGGAGCAATGAGGCACCTGCTCTGCAGCAGGCCACCTGTTGGTGCTCTTCAGGCATGGTGTGGCATTCCCTGGTCACCAAGTGTGTCTTTCCCAGGCATAAAGGTGTAGCCATGTCAGGGACGACATGACACCATCCATTCTAACCAACTCCCCTCCCAAGGGTCTTCCCCCAGCCCAGACCCCACTCTGCTCCCCACCCCAAACTGTAAAGGGCTTAATGAGGCAGAGACAGCGCATCAGAGGGCCCTGTAAGTTCTCCCAGTGCTCTGTGGACACCAGGCTACCCATGGGCCATGTCATGGTAGCTGCCATTCTACACTTAGTAAGGCTCTTAAAACCTGTTTGTTCTGACAAGTGTGCCAAGAAAATCAAATGGGGAAAAGCCGTTTTTTCCAACAAATGAGCCTGGTACAACCAGAAATGCAAAAGACCCCTACCTCACACCACATGCAGAAGAGTAACTCAAAATGGATCAAAAACCTAAATATGAGAGCTAGAAGTATAAAAATCCTATTATAAAACATAGGCATAATTTTTTATGACCTTGGATTAGGCAATTAGAAAATGAACTCATGGCTGTGAGCAGGGTAAGAATAGTTAAGGACTTTGGGAAAATCATGTACCCACTGCTATATTTAAAATGGATAACCAATGAATATCTGTTGTATAGCACATGGAACCCTGTTCAATATTACGTGCCAGCCTGGGTGGGAGGTGGGGTTTGGGGGAGAATGGATGCATGTATACGTATGGCTGAGTCCCGTCACTGTTGCCATAGTTTCACCTGAAACTATCAATATATTGTTAATTGGCTATGCCCCTATACAAAATATTTTTGTGTGTTATTAAAAAAAAGATACCATCAGGAAAGTGAAAAGGCAACCCAGCAATTTATATTGATTATATATAAAGAACCCTTACAACTCAGAAAAAATACAAATAGCTCAATTTAAAAATGGGCAAAAGACCTAAACAGACATTTCTATAAAGAAGATAAACAAATGGCCAATAAGCACATACAAGATGTTCAAAATTATCAGTCATCAGGAAATCGGAAATAAAGGACACCACTTCAAAACCACCAGGATGGCTAGAATCAAAAAGAAAGATAATAAGAAATATTAGTGAGAAATTGAAACCCTCAGATACTGCTTGTGAGAATGTAAAACGGTGCAGCAACTTCTCAGAACAGCATGGCAGTTTCTCACATGGTTAAAAATAGACTGCTACATGATCCAGCAATTCTGCTCCTATTAAATCACCGAAGAGAAATGAAACATGTACTTACAAAAACCTGTACACAAAAAGCAACATTACTCATAATAGTCAAAATGTAGGTTCAAGCCAAATATCTGTCAAATAATGAATGGATAAATAAAAGGTGGTCTACCCATACAATAGAGTATTATTTGGAAATAAAAGGAATAAGTACTGATCCACACTATAACATGGATGATCTCTGAGAACACACTAAGGGAAAGGAGCCAATCACAAAGACCTTGGATGATATGATTCCATTCACATGAAAGTTCAGAGCAGAGAGATCTATAAAGAACAGTGAATGCCTAGGACTAAGGGGTTTCTTGGAGAAGGCGATGGCACCCCACTCCAGTACTCTTGCCTCAAAAATCTCATGGACAGAGGAGCCTGGTAGACTGCGGTCCATGGGGTCGCGAAGAGTTGGATACAACTGGGCGACTTCCCTTTCACTTTTCACTTTCATGCATTGGAGAAGGAAATGGCAACCCACTCCAGTGTTCTTGCCAGGAGAATCCCAGGGACGGGGGGAGCCTGGTGGGCTGCCGTCTATGGGGTCACACAGAGTCGGACACAACTGAAGTGACTTAGCAGCAGCAGCAGCAGCAAGGGGTTTCTAAGGAACTAAAAAACCTCTTGATGAAAGTGAAAGAGAAGAGTGGAAAAGTTGGCTTAAAGCTCAACATTCAGAAAACGAAGATCATGGAATCTGGTCCCATCACTTCATGGGAAATAGATGGGGAAACAGTGGAAACAGTGTCAGACTTTATTTTGGGGGGCTCCAAAATCACTGCAGATGGTGACTGCAGCCATGAAATGAAAAGACGCTTACTCCTTGGAAGGAAAGTTATGACCAACCTAGATAGCATATTCAAAAGCAGAGACATTACTTTGCCAACAAAGGCCCATCTAGTCAAGGCTATGGTTTTTCCAGGGGTCATGTATGGATGTGAGAGTTGGACTGTGAAGAAAGCTGAGCGCCGAAGAACTGATGCTTTTGAACTGTGGTGTTGGAGAAGACTCTTGAGAGTCCCTTGGACTGCAAGGAGATCCAACCAGTCTATCCTAAAGGAGATCAGTCCTGGGCATTCATTGGAAGGACTGATGCTAAAGCTGAAACTCCAGTACTTTGGCCACCTCATGCAAAGAGTTGACTCATTGGAAAAGACCCTGATGCTGAGAGGGATTGGGGGCAGGAGGAGAAGGGGATGACAGAGGATGAGATGGCTGGATGGTATCACCGACTCGATGGACATGAATTTGAGTGAACTCCGGGAGTTGGTGATGGACAGGGAGGCCTGGCGTGCTGCGATTCATGGGGTCGCAAAGAGTTGAACATGACTGAATGACTGAACTGAAGGGGTTTCTGGGAAAATGGTGGGTGACTATTAATGGGTGTAGGCTTTCGTTTCAAGTTGATGCTAAGTTGCTTCAATCATGTCTGACTCTTTGCAACCCCATGGACTGTAGCCCGCCAGGCTCCTCTGTGCATGGGATTCTCTAGGCAAGAATACTGGAGTGAATTGCCAACCCCCTCTTCCAGGGATTTCCCCTCAAGTTGATGAGCTGTTCTAAAACTTATTGTGCCGATGGATGCACAACTCTGTGAATATACTAAAAACCACTAAAGTGTATACTTTCAGTGGTAAATTGTATAGTAAGTAAAATAAATCTCTATAAGGTTGACACATGACAAAACCTACTCAAAACGCTAGGCCAGCATGGAGATGGCATCATGCTCTGCCCCTCAGGAGTCTCAAGGCACATTCATCTTCTATCTTTCCAACAGCAAACCTACTGCTTTTCCATCCTTCTTCTAAAATATGGAAGAAACTGCATCTATGGGGCACATCTTACAGCAAACAAGCAAACCCCCAAACAGCATTGCTCACAGGCAGAGGCCATCAATGATTGTCAGAATATAAACAATTTCTAATACAGGCAGAAATACAAAGGAATGGAAACTACATGTTCTCTGCCTTCTTACTGTGATACGTGAGCATAGGACGATGGAGCGCGGGTCAGACTGCATAGCCGATACTAGGCCTGTCAGAGCAGTTCTGGCTTGCCTTCCTGAAAAAGTGGGGAGAAGCCAAATCACCCCACTCAGGACCTCCATCCCTGATCCCCATGCATTTAAGAAGCAGGTCACCTGCTTCTCCCACCTGTCCCTGGAACCAGATCACTCAACCCATAAGAGGATGACTGCCAAGATGCAGCCCCGGGTAGGACTAAGGAAGCACTGTCCCCATGAGAGGGGGGTGATCCATGGGGATCTGCCTGTCTGTATTGGGACAGAGGACTGAGGTCCTGTGCCTGATCATTTGGCTTTTCATTTATTTCAGGAAGGCCATCCTGGACCTAGAAAATTTTTTGAAGAAGGCTTCCTGCTGCAAATGAGTAAGGTTTGGAGAAAAAGTTGTATCTGGAGAGCTTCAGTCTCAGAGAACTAAAGTGATACTAATTTGGCAATGGAAGCATCAGTTCAGTTCAGTCACTTAGTCGTGTCTGACTCTTTGTGACCCTATGGACTGCAGCACACCAGGCCTCCCTGTCCATCACCAACTCCCAGAGCTTACTCAAACTCATGTCGATAGAGTCAGTGATGCCATCCAACCATCTCATCCTCTGTTGTCCCCTTCTCCTCCTGCCTTCAATCTTTCCCAGCATCAGGGTCTTTTCCAAGGAGTCAGTTCTTCCATTAGGTGGCCAAAGTATTGGAGTTTCAGCTTCAATGGTGGTGGTTTAGTTGTGAAATCGTGTCTGACTCTTGCAGTCCCATGGACCGTAGCCTGCCAGGCTCCTCTGTCCATGGGATTCTTCAGGCAAGAATACTGGAGTGGGTTGCCATTTCCTTCTCCAGAGGATCTTCCTGACTCAGGAATTGAACCCAGGTCTCCTGCATTGCAGGCAGACTCTACCAACTGAGCTATGAGGGAAGTTCTAATGGAAGGATGGCCTGGCTCAAAGCAGTGTGGCCTTAGCACACTCCAGATCAGAATTCAAGCTAGCTCCTAACAGGGAATAACATAGCTGATAAGCAGCTGCATGGAGAAGCTATCAATCACCATGGGAGCCCATGGTGAGCTGGTGCAAAGTGAACTGGACCACAGTGGGGCAAAGAGTGTGCACACCCAGGATTGTAGCATGCCAGGGCATTCTCACCTGCTGCCATCTCAGCCCAATAGTAGCTCCCAGGACAGGTCACCCACCTGCAGCTTTTCATATTTGCATCTGCGTGTTAGTGAGCCACCTCTCACACACAGCTGCATGGATGGTTCAGTAGAAGACGCCATCTCTGATGAAGAGGCCCCGGGAGAACAACCATGTGTTCATGCAAGAAAGGAAATGCAGATGTGGATTAAGTGAGTGCCAGCAGTGTCTGAGACAAGAAAACCACTTCTGGAGAGTCTGGGCACCATGGTGCAAGTGTGACAGTCCCCCACTCCACCCCCAGCTCATCCTGGTAGGTCATCCAGAAGGTTTTCTAGTGCCTTGCCTCCATCCTCTCGTGACATGGGATGCTTGAAATCATCTGCTGAGGCATCTGTGTTTTACAGAGGGAAATCAAGGCTCAGAGAGGAGAGGAGCCTGAACACCCACCCACAGTATTCATGTGATGGAAAACAGCTCAAATTCATGGTCCTCTAATTCAAACCATATTGTTTAATGATTTGTTGGGTGTGTATAAAACATTTGGCTCAAAAGAAGTCCAGGCACCAATCGATGATGAAGTGCGATGTGTGGGAAGTGAATTGATAACAACTATCAATTAAGACTTTCTTCCTTTTTCAACCACTGTCTCCTGGGTGCTGAGGAGTGGGGAGGACCCATCACTCTGCCCACTATGGTCAGTGAGGAAGGAGGGACAGGACATAACCCCTTTGTTCGAAGGCAGCAGATACATTGTATGGCCACAGCTCATTAACACTTGGAGTGAAAGACATCCAAGTCTTGGAGAGCAGGAGTGAGGAGGACTCCAAGGGTGGAACAGAGAGGGGGTAGGATCTGCTTGAGGACAAGGATATCCCCAGGGCTGAGACAGGGAGGGAGGTGCCTTCTGACGCCTGCAAGAGTCTACGACCATTACCTGGCCATGTCTTCTGAACTGTGAGGCTTGGAGATGCCCAGACACAGGCCCTGTGCAGAGTTCACCCTGCGCCCTGTGCTTAGCTCAGGGCTGGCACAGAACAGGCTCCTGGCACATGCTGCCAAGTCAACTGCTTATAGCAAATCTGTCCTCTGTTGTATGCTGCTCTCCCCCTGGGAAGGCCAAGGCTGGCTTCTACTCACCCTCTCCTAGCTCCAGTTCCCAAAGATGTCCAGCTAATAAAACTGTATTTAAAGGACTGGTTTGTATTATACCCCAAGAAATTAATTCATTTCCAAAGCCTTGGTGTGCTGTCCTGAATGCAGTGTCTAGGTTGTTCAAGGCCACATGTGTACATGTGGCCTGAAGGGTCATATCTTTAGGGAAACCAGAAATGAGCCTGAACTAGAGTTTCTTGCTCAAAGTTCAGCTCCCGTTTCCTGCGCCCATCTTGACAAGAAGAGGGGAACGTTGGCAGCATTACCCTCTCAGGCTACAACCTGGAGAGATAAAGTGACTCCCTGAATTACAAGCTGCACAGCAACAGGGCTGCAATTTCAAGCCCCCGGGTGCTGGGCAAGGGCTGAGCGAGTCAGCAGGCTGCGCTGAGCTCTCAGCTCCACCTCCCAGGCTCCCCTGCGAGGCTCTCTCCCCTTGTGCCGCAGGACTAGGGTCTCCTGCTCAATGTGGTTTGGCGTGGATTTCAAAGAACCAGGACAGCTGAGCATCTGGGGTTTCTCTGGTGTTGACTGAGTGAACAGCCCGTGGGGCCACCTGTCACATGGGTGGAAGCTTTTTAAGACCAGCCTGCCCTGCCCCAGGCAGCTGCGCACGCAAGCGCCAGGGAGTGGGCGGAGCTTCTGCAGCACATGGCCAGGCTGGCAGGACCACCCAGGGACTCCAGACCCAGTTCAAGACAGGGTTTGGCCATTCATAGAACATGACCCTGGGCAGATCAAGGATTATCTCTGAATCTCAGTTTTCACGTGAAGAGTGACAAGCCAAGGAAAGCTAAAGATTGCTAGCAACTACTAGAAGCTAGGAAGAGGCCAGGAAGGATTCTTCCCAGGAGCCTTTGGAGGGAGCATGGCCCTGCCTATAGCTTGATTTCAGACTTCTGGTCTCAAGGGTGGAGAAAACACCTTTTGCTGTTTTGAGCCACTAAGTTTGTGGTACTTTGTTGTGGCAGTACTGAGAAAGGAATACCTACAAAAATACCTATAGGGACTTTGCAGGTGTGATTAAATTAAATATCATGAAACCATGATCCACCAATATATGCTGGACTATCCAAGTGGACCCAGTGTAATCACAAGGGTCTTTATGAGACAGAAGCAGGTCAGAAAGGAGAAGGTGATATGAGGACAGAGCCGAGACTGAGGTGATGAAGCCACAGGCCAAGGAATGCAGGCAGCTTCTAAAATAAATTCTCCTCTAGAGCCCCCAGAAAGAACCAGTCCCGCTGACACCTTGATTTTAACCCCTCAAAACCTGTTTTGGATGTCTAACCCGTTAGAGCTGCAAGAGAATAAATTTACCTTGTTTTAAGCCATCAAGTTTATGGCAATTTGATCCAGCAGCTCCAGGAAATGAGCACAATTAAGTCACTTGACAGTGCTGGTGTACACTGGAGGCTACTGACTTACCCAGATAGGTCTAAACCAGGCTAGGCTGCTTCACCTCTTCGCATGGTTTGTTTAGAAATACAGACTCCTAGACTGTATTACAAAGCTACAGTCATCAAAATGGCATGGTACTGGCACAAAAACAGACCCATAGACCAATGGAACAGCACAGAGAGACTAGAGATAAACCCACACACTTATGGTTAATTAATCATGACAAAAGAGGCAAGAATATATCACGAGGAAAGATAGTCTCTTTAATATGTGTTGGGTAAACTGAACAGTTAAATATAAAAGGATGAAATTAGAACATTTTCTTATGACATATACAAAAATAAACTCAAAATTGGATTAAAGACCTAAATATAAGAACTCCAGGCCAGAATAATGGAGTGGGTATCCTTTCCCTTCTCCAGGGGATCTTCCCAACCCAGGGATCAAACTCAGGTCTCCTGCATTGCAGGCAGATTCTTTACCAACAAGGGAAACCACAAGGGAAACCCTTGTGGGGGTTCATATAAAAGAATGAAATTAGAACATCTTCTTATAACATATACAAAAATAAACTCAAAATAGATTAAAGACCTAAATGTAAGAATGGAAACCATAAAACCCCCTAGAAGAGAACATAGGTGGAACATTCTTTGATATAAATTGAACAATATTTTTTTGGATCTGTCTCCTTTGGCATAGGAAACAAAAGCAAAATTGAACAAATTGGATCTAATTAAACTTAAAAAGCTTTGCAAGGCAAAGGAAATCATCAACCAAATGAAAAGGCAACCTACTGAGTGGAAGAAAATATTGCAAATGGTATGACTGATTAAGGGATTAATATCCAAATTACATAAATAGCTCATACAACTCAATATTTTAAAAATCTGATAAAAATGGATAGAAGACCTGAACAGATATTTTTCCAAAGAAGACATACAGATGGCCAACAGGCACATGAAAAGATGCTCCACATTGCTAATCATCAAAGAAATGCAAATAAAAACCACAATATCACCTCACACCTGTTAGAATGGCTATCATCAAAGAGACCACAAATTAAAAATTTGGGGAAAATGTGGAAGAGAAGGGAACCCTTCCACACTGCTGGTAGGATTGTAATTTGACACAGCCACTGTGGAAAAGTGTGAAGTTTCCTTAAAAACTAAAAATAGAACTACCATATGATTCAGCAATTTCACTTCTGAGTATATAGCAGAAAAAAATAAAAACCCTAGTTCAAAAGATACATGCACCCCAATGTTCACAGCAGCATTATTTACAATAGTAAAGATATGGAAGCAACCTAGGTATCCAATAGACGAATGGATAAAGAAGATGTGGTATATGAAATACTAATTTCTAATTTGTTTTGGAATATTGGGAATATTACTCAGCTATAAAAAGAATGAAATTTTGCCATTCGCAACAACATGGATGGGCCCAGAGGGTATTATCCTAGTGAAATAAGTCAGACAGAGAAAGATAAATACTGTATGTTATCACTTACATGTGGAATCTAAAAATAAAACAACTAGGATTACAGAAACAGATTCACAGATATAGAAAGCAAACTAGTGGTAACCAGTAGGGAGAGGGAATGGGGAGGGGCAAGATAGGGGTGGAGAATTAAAAGGTACAAACTACTATGTGTAAAATAAATAAGCTACAAGGATATACTGTATAGCACAGGGGATACAGCCAATATTTTATAATAACTATAAATGGAGTATAACCTTTAAAAATTATGAATCAATTATGTTGTACACTTGAAACTTACATAATACTGAAAAATCTATTATACCTTTTTAAAAGTATTCTTCATTAATTTATTTTAATTGGAGAATGATTACTTTACAGTATTCTGATGGTTTTTGCAATACATCAACATGAGTTGGCCATAGGTATACATATGTCCCTCCCATCATGAACCCCACCCTCACCTCCCTCTCTGGGTTGTTCCTGAGCACTGCCTTTGGGTGTCCTGCTTCACACTGAACTTGCATTGGTCATCTGCTTTGCATATGGTAATGTACATGTTTCAATGGGATATTACTCTGCTATAAAAACACATTTGAGTCAGTTCTAATGAGGTTGCTGAACCTGGAGCCTATTATACAGAGTGAAATGAATCAGAGAAAGACAAATACTGCATATTAACACAAATATATATGGAATTTAAAAAGATGATATTGATGATCCTACATTCAGGGCAGCATCAGAGATACAAATTTTTGGACTCAATGGGAGAAGGCGAGGGTGGGATGATTTGTGAGAATAGCACTGAAACATGTATATTATCAACTATACCTTAATTTAAGAAAAAGAAAAAGAAATACAGACTCCTAAGCCCCACCCGAGACAGGCTGAAGGACAACCTTTAGGAGAAGTGTCCAGGAACTTGCGTTTACCAGCTCCTGGTGACTCTGATGTTCACATAGGTACAGGCACCGTAGGCTGGAGACCACAACAACCCACAGGAGAAGAGGGGACCCACTGACCCTTATTGCTCTGGCCCCTGGGACCCTGGGAAAGACTTTAAGGCTCAAATGCTAAAGCTATTCATGGGTACAAAATATGAATATTTTTACTTCTCCCCGTTTTCATTTTAATTGAATGAATATTCTGCATTTTGCCCTGGGCACAAGGAGTCTGGTGAAAGAGGAAGATGTCCTTCAAGGACAGTGGTGACAACCAGGCCCGTGGGAACCACAGGAAGGAAGAATCAACCCTGCCAGGGTGGGCAGGGAGGGTTCATGGAGGAAGAGATCCTTGGTGGGAGGATCTGGACGGAGGAGAAGACTGTCAAGGGAGTCAAGGGGGAGGGCATTCAAGGAGAGGGGAACGTGTGAATGAAACCACTGAGATGTGAACCAGCATAGGCCAAATGGGGAAACAGTAAGAAACAGGACTGGCCAAGTTGGGCAGCTTGTGGAGGCCTTGTGGGCTATGCTAGAGCTCGGACTTGCCTTGGGGCCTCACTGAAGGGGTCTTGGAGGATTGAGATTGGGCAGGGGGTGTAAGGAGCTAAAGGCTGCAATGGATCAGATTTGTGTTGCAGGAGAAAAAAAAACATTCTTAGGCACTGTGCAGGTCCTTACATGACCATCCAATATCTGCAGCTTCACAGAGAGAAGCCAAGATACCACAACACAGGAACAATGAGAACTGTGCAGATCATTTACACGCTCATCCCCTGTCAGGCACACCTGCCTGGTAGCACCAATTCCTGGGCCCACTCATTCTGTCCCTGTCTTTGTTAGGCTGTGTCTGGGTGATGTCTATTTGTTGTAAAAGTACCTGCTGTTTGAAGTGGTTATCTGTGACTGTAAATCATACGATGTAAATACATTGCAAGAGGAATTGGAAACCTCGTTAAAAGGTGCAGACTTTCATGGAGTTGATGACCATGATGTTGGAGGGCTGCAGGAATCACACGTCCACAGATGGGGCTGGCTCTGGACAAGTCAGCTGGGTAATGACCGAAGCAGAGAAGCAAGCCAAGGAAAAGGACATGGTGGCCACTTCAAAAGAAGGAGATTCAGGTAAAAGAAGATCAAGAAAGACCGATGGGAAAACTGATTATAGCAGCCCTTGAAGACTGATTTGGGAATGATTCTCTTTATTGACATGCTGCGACATTCAATTGCAAAAATCTGTGCTTTCATGTAACTTTTTTGGTAAAACTCAACCAAAAAGAAAAATTCTTTTCTCATTGAGAAATTCTCAAATAGTTGAAATTCTAACTTCAACATAGTTAAATATGAGATATTATAAAAATGAGTTTATTTCAGCTTTCTATTTCACTCTTTTCTATGGAAATAAAAGGGCTTTTCTGGGCCCCAGTGTCCTTACATAATAGGATCTCCTGAGCATGCCTTTTTCTGCAGATCTGTCTCTCTTTAGACCATGCTCTCAGGGCAGGGAGTAACCTTTTCATTGTTACTCCTGGGTCCCACGCAGCCTGGAATATAGTGGACATTCCTGCAAGGTCTGTTAAGCATATGAATGAAAAGAAATGGAGAAACAACTGCATTTCTGTGTCACTCTTGGATGTTTGCTCAGGATCTGAAGAAGTGGGCTTGGAAGGTCCCTGCAGGGTGGCATGGGGGCTCTGGTGCTTGTGGATTTAATTAAGTGCTGTGTTGGGCTGAGAGACTTTGAAGAGGAAGGGAAGTCCTTGTGCAATTGATGGACACACACTAAGCAGGCGGACATGTTCCCTTGTTATGTGCATGGACGCTGGCCTCCAAACAGACCCTGACAAATTGCTTCTCATGAGGAAAATCATGAAAGGAAAATGACCACAGGGAATGTGGTCAGTTTCCCTAGTGCCTAACTGAGGAGCTGTGGCTGTGAGTGGTCAGTTCAGAGCAAAGAGGCTGGGAGTTAAAGGAAGGGCCAGGACTCTGGGAGAGAGAAGGAGGAAAAGACAAAGACAGAGAATCCTAAAGACCCTAATTATGTACTGGATCCGGCATGACTGAAGCTAGCCTAGCCTGGGCCTTGAAGTTTCATGAGTCAGCACTTTCTCTGTTTTGTTGAAGCCAGCCTCTCTCACTTGTAATTGAACTCTCTCTTTTATCTGATCTCTGGGAACATAGGGAGCAGCTGACAGCCGGCTCAACACAGTGGCCTGGGGGACAAAACCCCAGCCTTTGCCTTGGGAAAGGTCCAGGAGGCTTATGGAAAGCCCCTCAAACATGGGCTGTTTTCCTAGTTTAAAAAAAAACAAATCCAAACAAAAGCCAGAGATGGTTTTTAAAACTAGAGCGTCAAAAGGAGGCAGATGTGAAGGGCGGCTGTATAAACATACTTATCTAAAAATGATAGTGAAACATCCAGGGCCACCAGATTTCAGAACTGGCCTCCAGGGGAAAACTTACTGGTGTGATTTTTATCAAAATGATACTAAGACACATTGTTCTCATCTCTTCCTGCTCAGCTGTCTCAGGATCTACCCCTAGGGTTCCACGCCCATCCCTGGGGTTCAGGGGACACATGCTCCTAGTGCCGTGCCAATGCATAGGTGGAGTTACTAAATGTTTGTTTGCTGAATGAACCAGCCTGAAGAGCCAGAGCTCAGCTGGCAGGACTCTGGTCTTTTTAAAATTTAATTTTAAATTTACATGGAGTAAAATTCATTCTTTTGGTGTACAGTTCTCTTGACTAATGAATAGTCACATGACCACAATGATAATAAAGGCACAGAATAGGTCCATCATCCCCCAGATTATCCTACCCTACCTCTCGCCCTTAATCCCTGGCAATTACCAATGTGTTCTCTGTCCCTAGGTTTAAAAAAAAAACCAAAAACTGGTAAGATATTCATAACATAGAACTTACCATTTTAACTGTTTTTAATGTATAATTCAATGGCATTACATATATTCATAATGCTGTGTAACCATTACTACAGCCTATTTCCAGAACATTTTCATTAACCCACCCAGAAATTCTGTTCCTATTAAACAATAATTCCTCATTCCTACTCTTCAGCTTCTGGCAACCACCAGGAACTGTCTCTATGAATTTGACTCTTATAGGAACTTTATATAAGTAGAATCACACAGTTCAGTCAGTTGCTCAGTCATGTCTGACACTTTGCGACCCCAGTGACTGCAGCACACCAGGCTTCCTGTCCATCACCAACTCCTGGAGCTTGCTCAAACTCATGTCCATTGAGTTGGTGATGCCATCCAACCATCTCGTCCTCTGTCATTCCCTCTCCTCCTGTCTTCAATCTTTTCCAGCATCAGGGTCTTTTCAAATGAGTTATTTCTTCACATCAGGTGGCCAAAGTATTGGCACTTCAGCTTCAGCATCAGTCCTTCCAATGAATATTCAGGATTGATTTCCTTTAGGATTGACTGGTTTGATCTCCTTGTAGTCCAAGGGACTCTCAAAAGTCCTTTCCAACACCATAGTTCAAAAGCATCAATTCTGTTTAAGTCCCTACTTTCAATTACTGTCCCTACCATCTGCCTTTTATAGAATGTCATATAAATGGAAGCATACAGGATGTAGTCTGTAGGATTTTATTTTTTAAACATTTATTTATTTTTAAATTGAATGATAATTGCTTTACAGAATTGTGTGTGTTGGTTTCTGCTTAATATCAACATGAATCAGCCATAGGTATACACATGTCCCCTTCCTGTTGAGCCTCTCACCCTCTTCCCTCCCCATCCAGCCCCTCTACGTTGTTACAGAGCCCCGGTTTGAGTTCCCTGAGTCACAGCAAATTCCCACTGGCTATCTATTATACAGATGGTAATGTAAGTTTCCATGTTACTCTCTGCATACATTCTACCCTCTCCTTCCTGAGTGCAGCAGCTTCCTTATTTTAGCATACTGTATTTGAGATTAGTCATATTGTTACATTAGAACAGTTAGAACTGACATGGAACAATAGACTGGTTCCAAATAGGAAAAGGAGTACGTCAAGGCTGTATATTGTCACTGTGCTTATTTAACTTAGATGCAGAGTACATCATGAGAAATGCTGGGCTGGAGGAAGAACAAGCTGGAATCAAGACTGCCGGGAGAAATATCAGTAACCTCAGATATGCAGATGACACCATCTTTATGGCAGAAAGTGAAGAGGAACTAAAGAGCCTCTTGATGAAAGTGAAAGAGAGTGAAAAAGTTGGCTTAAAGCTCAACATTCAGAAAACAAAGATCATGGCATCCGATCCCATCACTTCATGGCAAATAGATGTAAGAACAGTGGAAACAGTGGTAGCTTTATTTTTCTAGGCTCCAAAATCACTGCAGATGGTGACTGCAGCCATGAAATTAAAAGACGCTTACTCCTTAGAAGAAAAGTTATGACCAACCTAGACAGCATGTTAAAAAGCAGAGACGTTACTTTGCCAACAAGGGTCCATCTAGTTAAGGCTACGGTTTTTTCAGTAGTCATGGATGGATGTGAAAATTGGACTATATAGAAAGCTGAGCACCAAAGAATTGATGCTTTTGAACTGTGGTGTGGAGAAGACACTTGAGAGTCCCTTGGACTACAAGGAGATCCAACAAGTCCATCCTAAAGGAAATCAGTCCTAAATATTCATTGGAAGGACTGATGCTGAAGCTTAAACTCCAATATTTTGGCCATGTGATGCGAAGAACTGACTCATTAAAGAAGACCCTAATGTTGGGAAAGATTGAAGGTAGGAAGACATGGTTGGATGGCATCACCGACTTGATGGACACGAGTTTGAGCAAACTCTGGGAGCTGGTGATAGACAGGGAAGCCTGGTGTGCTGTAGTCCATGGGGTCACAAAAGTTGGACACAACTGAGCAACTGAACTAAACTGATATTGTTGCATGTACCAATAGTGTGTTCCTTTTTTATTGTGGGATGAGATTCCATTATATGGATATACCGCAATTTGTTTTTCCAGTTTTCATTTGAGGGGCATTTGGGTCATTTCTAATTTTGGATGATTATGAGTAACATGCTACAAATGTTTTCATACAGATTTCTGTGCGAACATAAACTTATTCTTCTTGGGTACATACTTAAGTGTGGGATTGTGGAGTCATATGAGAAGTGGATGTTTATCTTTGTGAGACACTGCCTTCCAAAACTCTTTTCCAAAGTAGCTGAACTATTTTGCATCCCCAAAACATTGTGTATCCCCACTGGCAGTCTATGAGCATTCTAGGTGCTCCACATCCTTGCTAAACTTGCAATTGTCAGTAGCCTTTGTTTTTAAATCCATTAAATATCCACTAATTGCCCGTCCTAAGTAATAGAATAATTACGATAGTAGGAAGTGAGTGAATGAATGAAAACTATAACTTAGATCTTCTATAAATCAGAGACACATCACACTATTACTGTGTGCCAGACATGGTCTTCACAGCTTTTTAAGTATTATCTCACTTAATCCTTATGTTACCCCCACATAGTGAGGAGGACACTTAAGCCCAGAGTGGAGAAATCACTTGCCCAAGGTCCCTCAGCTAGTAATGGCTGAGTCACACTGAACCCAGGCTCCAACCCACCACGTCATGTGCGTCCCTTATATACAGATGGGTGCTATCAAATATAGCTTCTCCCCCCCCCCTTGGAGAGTTTAACTGCATTGTCCCCATTTGCAACATCCCTTTGAGAGCAGGATTATCCTTCCCATTTTATAGGTGAGGTTCACTCACCAGTGAGAGGCACAGGCCCTGGAGTCTGGGTCATCTACTTCCAGAGGCCCAACAGCTTTCCACAGCCCACCATGTTCACAGTGTGCAAACTGCTACTTTCAGACACAAGGCCTGAGCATCAAGTATGCCCACTGGAAACAAAAGCCAAGACAGAGAAACCTTAGGGCCCTCGTGGTCCCTCTGATTCCTGGCTGGGATGCCTCTCAAATGTGCAGTCATTGTTTGAAGATCCTTCCCTGTGCCAGCTTTGCCCAACATCTGCAACATTTTCCAGGAAAGACAATGTGAGGGTGAGGGAAAGAAAAGAACAAACACTTCTGTGGAAATATGCACAGATCTGAAGGTGCCTTCCAGCCTTTGGGGGCAACTCAGAAAGTGACAGATGTGGGAGGCTGCCACTGAGGCTTTGAAACCACAGGCTCGTGCTACTTCTCACAAAGTCTCAAAGAACAAGAGAATTTCCTAAAGGGAAATTCAAAGGGTCTTTTCTTGCTTTTGGTGAGATTCCAAGAGACAGAAAGGCAAAGAAGACAGAGGCTTAGATTGGGGTGTTCGTACCCTGTGTCTTCTCATGGCCCTCTAGTCACCTTGCCACCATTCGCTTGCTGAGCAGTCAGAACTGGAAGATATAGCAGTCATTCACTGAGAGCCTACTGTGTGCCAAGCAAGGTCCACCTCCAGTTTTCGGTTCTCCCCCAGATACCCCCTGGGATACCAAGCCCATCAGAAGGAGTGGCCATACTGCTGGTGTTGCACCTTCGTAATGAGCTAGGTCATAACAATCACCATCATCATTTATCCCACTTAGCAGTGAAGGTCCATGGTCCAGTAAGGGACATGGAGGTGACTGCAGCGTGGGCAGTGAGTAGAGATGGGCACTGGGTCTGTGGTGGCCCCAGGAGGGAGAAATCAGCTTTGGGAGTATATGGTACACTTCATGGAAGAAGAGACTCTCCAGCTTCGTCTGTGAGGGGGAGGGGTTTGCCAGGAAGAAAAGGTCGTTTCAGGTAGAAACAACATCATATACAAAGGCACTGAGGTATGAAATAACAAGAACTGTTTGGGGAAATACAAGTTACTATTTATAGTGGGAGTATGGGGTAAAGGAAGGGCCTTGAAGTGAGCCCAGACTGGCCCCTCCACTGGCTCCCATGATCCCTGCTCCCTACTGCACACAGTAAGCACTTAATAAATTTATGCTACAAGGGACACGGAGATCACTGCTTCCTCTGTCCCGCAGAAAGGCAGATGTTCAAATGACACTGAGGGCGGGGAGGCTCTCGGGTTCACATGCCGACCTGGGCCCACACCCTCTGCATTCCCCTGTGGGCACCGGCTGTAACTCTCTCCACTCTCTCCTACTCAGGAAAACACAGAAGGACAAGGTGGGTGTGAGAATGAGGCCACTAAGCTGCTGCCCTTGATTTTGCTTTCATTTAGAAAAGAAAAGAACTCATTCACAAAGCCTGGTCCGTTCACTATTTACTGACTCCACACTACCCACGGCGCTCCTGCACCAGGTGCCTCTGTCTCAGTGGTCCCGCTCTGAGCTCAGCACTCCAGCATCCCTGAGAGCCTGTCTTGACCCCCCACACCGCAGGCTACCAGCAGCCCTGGGGCCAGAAGGGCTTGTATGGCCTGCAGCATATTCGGTTTTGTGTTTGTTCTGGAAAATCATGATGGATGAATCATAGCCACCTGCACCCTGATGTTTCTGCTGCTTGGTTTTGTGAGTCAGTAAATTCCCCCTTTTACTCAAGCTAGTTTAAGTTGTTATATGTTCTAAGACTTCTGATTAATACAGCTCTATTCTTGTTTAGATTATTCTTTAAACACACTGCGATTCAATTTTTAAATTTTGTTTCTGACCCAATAGTTATTTAAGACATTGTTTTAAAATCTCCAGATGGCAAAGTTTTTATATGTCTAAACACTTTTGTTACTCATGTCTGGCTTATTACATTCTGATAAGAATAGAAATAGATGAGTACTTTCCCCTGTGATATTAAAAAAAAAAAAAAAAGTATCACAAACTACAGTCCAGCATGCTACCACACCTAATGCTGAAACACTCAAAGCACCCCCATTAAAGTGAGGAACCAGGCAAGGATACTCCACCTTCACTTTTACTGAACAGCTTTCTAGAAGGTCACAAGAAAGGAAGGAATGCTATGTTAGAGTGGATCATGAAAAATATAATTATTTACACACGGTATGATTTGATACTTCAGGTGCATGAGAACAAACTAAAAATCACTAGAAATAATGAGAGAATATACTAAAGTAGATGGCTATATATTTAATACATAAAAATGAATGGCAGAGAAAGACAAATCTTATGATATCATTTATATGTGAAATCTAAAAAGAAAAGATACAAATGAACTTATCTACAAAACAGAAATAGACTCACAAATATAGAAAATAAGCTTATGGTTACCAAAGGGAAAGGCAGGGCTAGGGATAAATTAGGAGGTTGGGATTAACTATTACACACTACTGTATATAAAATAGATAATCAATGTGGACCTACTGTATAGCACAGCAAACTATATTCAGTATCTTAAAATAACACATATGGGAAAATAATCCAAAAACATTATATATATAAATAGATATACATATATATTTTATATATATGTAAAACTGAATCACTGTGCTACATACCAGAAACTAACATGACACTGTAATCAACTATACTTCATAAAAATAAATAGAATATATTGAAAAAATGAATGGCATTCCCATATACAAATAATAGCCAGTTAGAAGGCATAATGGAAAAGGGTTCCATTTATATAATAGCTACAAGAAAAGGATAAAACACCATAGACTAAACTCAACAAGAAGTCAAAGGATCTATAGGAAGAAAACCTAAAATGATTCTCCTGAGGGATACTGAGAATGCAAACATGATGGAAAGCATTCTTGGACTTAGAGAGCTAAACAGATATCAACACTGAAAGATGCTTATGCTCCTTAAATCAATCTATACAATTGATGAGATACCAGCAAACCACATCTATAATCTTACTCTGTAACTTAATACCAGGGTTCGTCTGGAGAAAACACATAAAATAGCTTTGATAATTTTGACAAAGATGAGTAATGAGTCAATAGTAGCCCAACACGAAATGTAAAGCATGTTAAGTGTGAGAGAATACTAAGTAGAATACTACGACTCTTTGTGACCCCATGGACTGTAGCTTGCCAGGCTCCTCTGTCCAGGGGATTTTCCAGGCAAAAATATTGGAGTGGGTTATCATGCCCTATCCCGGGGGATCTTCCCGACCCAGGGATCAAACCCATGTCCCTTATGTCTCCGGCACTGGCAGGAGAGTTCTTTCTTACTAGTGCCACTTGGGAAGCCCTGTTGTTGTATGAAGTCTGTGCTATTGCTTTATTATGGGGGTTGGGGGTAGGGATTTCCTCTTTAGTTTATGTAGGCTCTGTTTCCACACATCGTCTGTTCTCAGGAACTCCTTAGATCCCATCCTATTCCACTCATATTTGTGACCGCTTTTCTATGTCTGCTCTGAGCCTGGAGTTCAAGCTGGAGTAACTAGGAGGACGCTGAACATACTGGGCCTGGGCTGGGTAACGGGGGGACACCCAGCTGTTCTGAGGTAGGGGGTCCTGGGCCTTCGGCTGCCACACTGATATCTCTGCGGATTTCATGTGTAGACACAGCCTTCCTGTGCTGGGCCGGCATCACGTGACTTTGGCTACTCCCATAGCCACAGCACTGCTATCAGATGAGCACCTGCCCTGTGATTTATCTACAGAGTGTGAGCTCCCCGAGGGCAGGAATTATGTTCTGCAACATCACCACCAGGAAGGGGCCTGGGAGAGTGCTCAGGCTCTGGCATTAAGCACTAACTATCCCTGGGTCGGGAAGATCCCTTGGAGAAGGGAATGAGTGGCAACTCACTCCAGTACTCTTGTCTGGAGAATCCCATGGACAGAGGAGCCTGGTGGGTTACAGCCCATGGCGTTGCAAAGAGTCAGACATGACTGAGCGAATAACACACAGACACATTCTTAAAAAAAAAAAAGAACTAGACAATTTCCCTCCCACTTCCTGCTTCCTCAAATGGCAGGTAAATGTCTACGTGGAAACAGGGAATCAGAAAAACAGAACCCCCTGTTTTGGGTCCACTTTGCAGACACCCCCAACACAGCTAAGGCAGCTGTAATCCACAGCCCATGATCCTGCCTGAAGACAAGCAACATCACTCAGCCCACCTAGGTGGTGTGGTGCGTGAGGGGAGGGTCAGGCTTCTGGAATCCAAAATTCAGGTGTGGCTGATTTGTTTCTTGGCTCCCGCGAAAAGATGAGGGCTGGTGGTTGAAGAGTCTGCCTACTTTCTCTGCTCTCCCGCAGGGAGCAGAGCTACTTGAATTCAGCCTCTGACCCTCTCGGAAGGAGTTAAAATCCAGTCAGTGATGCTGACATCTGCTTGGTACAGTTAAACACACTTTCCCCTGACTGAGGTCTTCATTTAGTTGGTTACGTGGTATGTAGGTTGGGGTGGGGAGCATGAGCTTGCCTTGCAGGGTGAGTCATGTGGTTTGTGCTGGCAGTGGGGGGCTGAAGACCCTGAGTCCAAGGTGCTGAACCAGTTGCTATTGTTTAGTTGCTCAGTCATGTCCAACTCTTTGTGACCCCATGGACCGCAGCATGCCAGGCTTCCCTGTCCTTCATCATCTCCCGGAGTTTGCTCAAACTCATGTCCATTGAGTCAGTGATGCCATCCAACCATCTCATCCTCTGTCACCCCCTTCTCCTCCTGCCTGCAATCTTTCCCAGCATCAGAGTCTTTTCCAATGAGTAGGCTCTTGGCATCAGGTGACCAGAGTATTGGAGCTTCAACATCAGTCCTTCCAATGAATATTCAGGGTTCCAAATGCGGTGCATGTCTACAAGCAGTCACGTGTCCCACAGACTCAGAGTTCAGGCTGCAGGCTTACTCAGCTCTGCCCTCCCCCAGGGCCAATACATTCTGGAGCACCACCTGCCCTGCCTTCCTCCCTCCTTTCACGAGGCACCTGCTCATTTAGATCTCACCTCCACAAACATCTCTACACTCAGCTGAAGTCTCCACAGCCAGGAGGACACACATTCCTCTCAGACACACTGCAAACAAACCCGCTGCTTGCATGAGGTGTGTTCACTACTGCTGGGAAGGTCTTGAGGTGAAAATTCAAAGATAGTTCCGTTCTGAACCCATCTCTGTCTCCACAAAGAGAGGGTGGCCTTGTGGGTGGTCAGTGAGGTGGCCAGTCAGCAGATGCCATGATGCCACATCTGCGCCAAAAACTTCTGAAGGATAATTAAACTGTGAGCTCCTCGAAGGCAGGACCTCAAGAGGGGACCCTGCTGCAGAGATGAAGGTGCTAGACAGGGCCAGAGCGAAATTTCAGGGAGTGAGGGATGTCACAGCCAACAGGTGAGTGGAAGGGTGGCAAGGGATCAGGCTATACCAGGGTCCCTCAGCTGTGGACTGTGAATAGAGGTTCAGAGGCAATTTGCCAGGTCTTGAAATTCTCAAGCATCAGGTGCCTTGATGCCATTCTCCCTCTCAGTCTAGACCCTCCCATCTGCTCATTCATGCATTCATTCACTCACTGAACATAAATTGCTGTTGTTCAGTCACTCAGTGGTGTCCAGACTCTGTGCGCCCCACGGACTACAGCACACCAGGTTTCCCTGCCCTTCACCATCTCCCAGACACGCGCTTGAGCAAACTATAAACTGAGCATATACTATTTGCCAAGCACTGATGTGAAGAGAATGAGCACCCTCGTCCTTGAGAGCGTTATAATCTTAAAGACAAGCAAAGGAGCAGACCCTTCACACCCAGCTGGCCTCACTCACCCAGCCCCCGCGTGGCTGAGGAGCTGGGCTGCAGCAGGCCGAGTCACTTTGCTTCCATCCGCTGGCTGGCTGCTGGCAGTCAGCGCCTGTCTCCTCCTCTGTGCCTGGATCAGATCTGCCTTAGGGAAGACCACTAAGGTGGCAGAGCTGATGGTCTGCCTGAGCAGCGGGTGCAGGAAGGAGCTGTTGCCTAGACAGGCTTATGTAGTCAGGTTAGAGAGAGGTGGGTTACACAGGCACTGAGGAGGTACCAGAAACAATAATGACGTCCATTTTTAAAGCTCTCAGTCTTCACAGCTAGTAGCAATAGTATCATTCCCATTTTACAGTTGAGAAAACTTGAGGTTCAGAGAGATTAAGTAACTTGTTCAGAGTCACACGGGCTTCCCTGGTAGCTCAGCTGGTAATGAAGCCGCTGGCAATGTAAGAGACCTGGGTTTGATCCCTGGGTTGGGAGAAGGGAAAGGCTACCCACTTCAGTATTGGGGCCTGGAGAATGCCAAGGACTGTACGTCCATGGGGTCTCAAAGAGTTGGACATGACTGAGCAACTTTCACTCTCACTTTCTGAGTTACACATGTGAAGCAGGTGATTAATGGGATCTGGAGTACAAATTGCTGAGGAAGACCCGGTATATGGATGGGAGGGAGCTCATCGCACAGGTGGAGGGGTGATGGTGAGAAGAGGCTGCTGACGTCCAGGTCCATCACCACCTGACCCATGACCCCAGCTCTGGCCTCATATTCATTTCCTATCCCTCCGGGAGGTCTGAATCTCCCCATCAGAGGAGGAGTTTTAGGGAGTAAGGGATTTCGTGTGGTCAAGCACCAGCATGAAGCCTGCTGACAAACAGTGCATTGAATGAATCATTCCTACGACCGTATCAGTAACATTGGTCTTGAAATGAGACTCAAGCTTATTAGAATGTGGGGCAGGAAGGCAGACCGATTCCTCCTCTTCTGGACATGCACATGTACAGACATGTGCATAAGACATGCATGCACACAGACAGCCTAAATACAATCATACCCATGGCACCTGTACACCACAAGACAGTATGTGTGTGCATGCTCAGTCACATCTGACTCCTTGTGACCCTATGGACCACAGCCCACCAGGCTCCTCTGTCCATGGGATTCTCCAGGCAAGAACACGGGAGTGGGTTGCCATGCCCTCCTCCAGGGGATCTTCCTGGCCCAGGGATCGAACTTGCATCTCTTATTTCTCCGCATTGGCAGGTGGGTTCTTTACCACTAGCGCCACCTGGGAAGCCCATAAGAGCCAGACAGACACACATACACACATGCACACAACAAAAAGGCACAGACATACACATGCACAATCCAGCTATGAGGGCTTGATTCTACTGACTGCAGCCTTTGGATCAATGCTGAGAAATTCTGCCTCCTTGCTATGAATACCTTTTAGTTACTGCCGATATTTTTAGGGGTTTCCCTGGTGGCTCAGTCGGTAAAGAATCTGCCTGCAATGTAGGAGACGCAGCTTCAGTCCCTGGGTCAGGAAGATCCTCTAGAGAAGGAAATGGCTACCCACTCCAGTACTCTTGCCTGGAGAATCCCATGGACTGAGGAGCCTGGTGGGTTACAGTTCATACGGTCGCAAACAATCAAGACACAGCCGAGTGACTAGCACTTTCAAACCAGGCACGTAACTTTCTGGATTCTTCATCTGGGAGAAAACCACAGCACTGCTCCCTCATTCCACCCTACATTCCCCCAGTGAGATATCCTTATACAGCAGAAAACCATGGGGTCTGTATCAGAGGGAAATCGAACCCTTGATGATAAAGGGACATTTGAAAGGATGCCCAGAAACACCAGCATCTGATTAGACGGTTTTTATAGGGAGTTAGGCCCCTGCCCCTTTGCTGCCCCCCTCATCTAGGCCAAGGAGACTGGGTTCATTAGCAGAACAGATGTGGCTTTTCTCTACCCTAAGGATAAAGATAACAAACTACTCACAGAAACAAGGACATTCTGAACCTGGGCTGCAGCAACAACATCTGACCCAAAGAAAATGGGGCCCAAAGAAAATGGCATTTCCCCCCTTCCAGTTCAATTAACAAACATTTATGCAGGGCCTGTTATTTATTTGGCTTCAAGTTTCAGTCTTGGGCTTCTCTGTCAAGGCTGCTCCCTAATACTAGAATCAGCCCTAGGGAAGCAGCCTTAGGCTGCCAGCAAGTAGGTGCAGGAAGTCAGTCCTGCAGGACCCAGTGTTTGGAGGGCCTGACTCCAGGCCCTGTCCTCACTGGGTTTAAATCTTAGCTCTGTCAGTCAGGAAGCTGTGTGACTCAGTTAAGTTACTTAACTTCCCTGGGTCTTTATGGTATACTTTGAAAACTGTGAATAATGATAGCATGTACTCAGAGGGTTGTGACGACTAAATGAGACAGAACACATGAAGAATGAGGGTTTGCAGTTAGTAAGGGCTGGCTATTATTATGACTAACATCATGAGAATTATTATCAAGTTAGCTCAATTTTCTTGTTTGAGCTCCAGTCTCAGTTTTCTTGTCCTGTTAAAGTTCCTCCATGGACTGACACCCTTACCTAAATTTTTGCCCTCCTGGTCAGACTCTGACCTTGTTGCCCCTTTAATGAGAAACTGGAATTAGCCCCTGTGTGCATTTCAGCCATATGCCTCAGCCTTGGCTGTATGCCTGACTCCAGTTTGAGTGGTGCTTGACCCTAGTTGCCTGGTCCGGCCTGCTGCCCTAGGCAGGGCCTCCGACCTCAACCCTTAACTCTACTTAAACCCACTGTGGCTGGGGTACTGGTCAGCTGGCTAACTCTTCAGCCAGTCCTCCAGCCCCACAAAGACTCACTTTAATGCTGATTCTAACCTCATGTCCCACTCAGGCCCTCTGAAGGCAGTAGGATGGAGATGAGAAAATCAGAGAAAGAATCTGAAAACAAGCCTCAGACACATTTATCAGTCTTTTCTTATCTGGGTCTGGAGGCAGCCAGGCCCTAAATCCTTGGTCAGAGATAGGAAACTGCACGGCTTCAGTTTTAGCAGGACTAGAGAGGCCTAAGTGAAGTTGCCCATTTATGTCTGCCTCTTTGCGACTCCATGGACTGTAGCCCACCAGGCTCCTCAGTCCATGGAATTCTCCAGGCAAGAGTACTGGAGTGGGTTGCCATTTCCTTCTCCAGGGGATCTTCCTGACCCAGGGATAGAACCTGGGTCTCCCGCATTGCAGGCAGACGCTTTACCATCTGAGCCACAGGGAAGCCCCATAGAGACCTAGGTATTCTGCAAAGACTAGATTGTGAAACTGCAGATTTATACCCTGCCTCTTCTTTCTAGGATGTAAGCCCAGGAGAGCAAGGGCCCTGTTGCCTTATTTACTACTTAGTGGTCAGAATAATGTCTGACCCATAGTAGATGCTCAAGAGAATGTAAAATGACAGAAGAGAATACAGTTGCCACCCACACTGTGTGATCTTTGATTCCTTCCATCCAGGTCTCAGCATTAGTTTTTAAGGTGAGTGGCAATGCCTGTGGTGTCTGACTTGGCCAAGGCCACACCATGTCACTGCCCTAGGACAAGGGGAGACCAGCAGAGCTGAGTGAGGCAAGTTTCCAACCATTCAGTACTAAGGCTGAAGTCACTGATTCGTTGTTCAGTCACTCAGTTATGTTCGACTTTTGTGACCCCATGGACCGCAGCACGGCAGGTTTCCCCGTCCTTCACCATCTCCCAGAGCTTGCTCAAACTCATGTCCATTGAGTCACTGATGCCATCTAGCCATCTCATCCTCTGTTGTCCCCTTCTCCTCCTGCCCTCAATCTTTCCCACCATCAGAGTCTTCCAGTGAGTCAGCTCTTCACATCAGGTGGTCAAAGTATGCTTCAGTCTCAAGGTCAGACCCTCCGATGAATATTCAGGACGGATTCCCTTTAGGATTGACTGGTTTATCTCCTTGCAGGCCAAGGACTCTCAAGAGTCTTCTCCACACCACAGTTCAAAAGCATCAATTCTTCAGCACTCAGCTTTCTTTATGGTCCAATTCTCACATCCATATATGACTAGTGGAAAAACCATAGCTTTGACTAGATGGACCTTTGTTGGCAAAGTTAATGTCTCTGCTTTTAATATGCTGTCTAGGTTTATCATACCTTTTCTTCCAAGGAGCAAGACTTTGAAGTTCATGGCTGCAATCACCATCTGCAGTGATTTTGGAGCCCAAGAAAATAAAGTCTGTCACTGTTTCATTGTTTCCCCATCTATTTGCCATGAAGTGATGGGACCAGATGCCATAATCTTTGTTTTTTGAATGCTGAGTTTTAAGCTAGTTTTTCACTCTCCTCTTTCACCTTCATCTAGAGGCTCTTTAGTTCCTCTTCGCTTTCTGCCATTAGGGTGGTGTCATCTGCATATCTAAGGTTATTGATATCTCTCCTGGCAATCTTGATTCCAGCTTATGCTTCATCCAGCCCAGCATTTTGCATGATATACTCTACATATAAGTCATATAAGTAAGGTGACAATATACAGCCTTGCTGTACTCCTTTCCCAATTTGGAACCAGTCTGTTCCATGTCCAGTTCTAACTGTTGCTTCTTGACCTGCATACAGGTTTTGCAGGAGGCAGGTAAGGTGGTGTGGTATTCTCATCTCTTTAAGTCATTGATCCTAACACATAAATAATTACTGAAAATCTGTTCTGTGCCAGGCACTGTGCTAAGCACCATTAACCTGAGTTATCTACAAGGGAGGTATTGTTATTACTATCATTTTGTAGGTTGAGATGGAAAGTACCAGGAGATAAGCAACGGGCCAAGAACAGGGCTGTAAATTGCAGAGCCAGAGCGCAACCCAGGCAGCGGAACCCAGACTCAGCACTGCCTCTGGTGCTCTGCTGCCTTCCTCAATGCACCGGACAGATCCCCAGGGTTGGAGGGTCTCAGCCCTTTCTCCCTGCCTTGCTTGCAGAGTCAAGGAAGGGTTCAACAAAGAGTCCAGTTGTCAGCAAGGCTGAGTGTATGTCCAAGTCCATCACTTATTGCTCCTCTACTGGAGGGAATAATGTTATGTTTCTCAGTTTCCTTCTCTGTGAAACAGGGATAATAACGCACTTCTGTGGGGCTGTCCCAGGGGGCGCTAGTGGTAAACTACCTGCCTGCCAGTTCAGAGGCATAAGAGATGTGAGTTCAATCCCTGGGTTGGGAGGACCCCCTGCAGAAGGGCATGGCCACCCACTCCAGTGTTCTTGCCTGGAGAATCCCGTGGACAGATGAGCCTGGTGGACTACAGTCCATGGGGTTGCAAGAGTCGGACATGACTGAAGTCACAGCATGTATGGCTGTATGTATATGGGGCTGTGGTGCAGATTAAACAAGAAGCACAGAGCTTCGTACAGAACAGGTCCCAGTTCCTTCTTCCCTGCTGTGAGATGTTACTTCCTGTTTGGCTACAGTACAAGGGGAACATGGGCTCTGGGCCTCAAAAGGGCAAAGAACGTCCCCCAAAATGGGAAACACTGGGCTCTTCTGGGGGTTGTCATGCCCCTGTGGTGAGGGCTGAACTCAGAGGGCCCTCGCTGGTTTCACTTTATTTGTAGGACATGAAACAGAATTCCAGTCTCAAGGAAAAACCCCCATGGAAGCAGAAATAAAAACAGAACTCCCCTCCCCCAGAGGGCAGTCACAGACTTCCAACCCAGGAGATGATAACTAGTGTTCTTTGTTTACTGGGAAGCTGAAAACACTATCTGCTGAATAAGTAGTTTAGGCTGAGAAAAAGGTTCTGTAAGTGTTAAAAATTTCCACAATGTTCAGTAACAGCAGTCATGATCTTACAGATACTGCTTGACTAATGAGTATGTTCCATGAGGAAAATGTTTTCCTGTAGAAGAATAAACATGTTGGAGAGTCGGCTGAATGGACATTGGAAGGGTCTGGATTTCCAAGCCTTGACTAGCTGTGTGGTCTTGCTTAGATCACTCAGTCCTTCTGAGCTTTGTTTCCTCCTCTGTAAAATGCAGATAGTTATATCTGCTCTGGGAGCTGAATTTGACGATGAATTAAAGTCTCAGCCTGAGGTGACCCCTCCTCTGGTGTCACACACTTCTGCAGAGGCCCCACCAGCTGCCCTTGGTTGGCAGGATGTGAGGCTCGCTGCATTAGCGGGACAGATTGGGGGCAAGTCTGAAGCTGAGGACAGCAGAGAGACAGCACAAAGATGGTGCAGGGGCTGCCAGGGGGCTTGTCTCGAGCAGTCGGCTCCTTGTGGGTGACTGTGGACTCACCCCTTCCCTCCAGGTCTCAGTCTCTTGTACAGTAAGGACCTGGGCTTGATCTCAGGGCTCTCCACGCTCCCCAGACCTAAGTTTGTATAAAAAGCTTCCTAACCCCATCCCCACGTCTCCATCCAGATTTAGAAGCATACAGCATTTGTATAACATGTGAGCTGCTGGTGCTCCAAAGGGGGACAGTTCCCAACTCTGAAGAACAATGCTGTCTGAAGGGACTGTCAAACACTAGACATTTTCCAGGTACAAAGATCTCCCCTCCCCCATGGAATCATTACTTCCTTGCTCCAAAGCGGTATCAACTTTTGCTAAAAATAAGACAAAAGAACAAAACCAAAAACAAACAAACAAACAACAACAACAACAAAAAAAACAGGCTTGAGAGCAACAGGCTCCTAAGCAACTAGAGGCAAAAATCAAGTTGGAGAAGACATTCAGCTCTGGGAACCTAGGAACAGAAGAGCCAGCAGGCAGTGGCCACTGATTCAGAGGCCGGCTATGCCCAAGTGTGGCCCACCTGGTAGGCACACCAAGTCACAGCTCCTGGGAGGTGGTTGAACAGGATCTGTTAACACCCCCCAAATCCTGCTAACTCATCCCTGACGAGCTTGTGTGTCTTGTCATCACCGTAATGGTTACCAAGATGCTGGGAATATGGACATTCTGCATTTCTATGTGTGTTTGCTCTTTGTCCTTCAGCCCTTACCTGAGTATGTCATCATGACATGAAACAGATGATTTTATATAAAAATGCAACCATAAACACACGCAAAGCCCTGGCATGTTCCTCCCTCCATTTGGTCCTCACTCTAGTATGGTGATCCTGTAGGGACATTTATCGTCCTTATTGTACCACAAAGAGACTGAGGCAGTGAAGGCTGCCAGCAGGGTGGGCACCTGGCTCTGTGTCTCACAATCATGCTCAGGATATTAAGGTCAGGATGCTCGTTCCTTCCAAGCAGTGATGTCCGTGAACTGCAGAGACTGAGATTCAGGGAAGTATGTAGCTGGGGCTCCCACTCTCCTGATCTAGCAGATAATTAGGAGGGCTGAGGACCAAGAGGTGAGAAAAGCCCATTTTACTTGAGGACACTGAGGCTTGGCTGGAGAAGGCAATGGCAACCCACTCCAGTGTTCTTGCCTGGAGAATTCCAGGGATGGCGGAGCCTGGTGGGCTGCCGTCTATGGGGTCGCAAGAGTCGAACACGACTGAAGCGACTTAGCAGCAGCAGCAGCAGTGAGGCTTGGCAGAGCTCAGTGACTTCCTTAACCCATCACACAACTAAATATCAGAAACCACAGCCTTCTCCTGTCTGCAGCAGTGATGACATCATAGTTGGAGGAACTTCCTGCTCACTCCCTGCCGCAAGGTGGTGGCCTGGAACTAAATCACGCAGCCTCACTGGCGGGCAAGCGGATGTTGGTTCCAGCATCGTGCATTCGTTGATTCACTCACAGTGGCTTCCCCTGTGTTACATGCCAAAGCAATTCTACAATCCTCTCCAAGACAAAGGCTATGAAAGTGCTTGTTAAAGCAGCTTCACTGCACTGAGCAGGAAATGTCCTGTGAATCTAAAATCTGGCCCGCTGGCCCATGCTGAGTGCTTGTTCCACTGGACACAGACAGAACAGCGAGGCTTCAGGGAAAACCCTTTGATCCAGGTCCCAGTTGTGTTCTCTGCTTTGTCACTGCCTTGGAAGAGGCAGGCAGCACACATCAGTTGGAGGGAGAACATTGAATGTTCTTTCTCTGGAGTCAGTGTTAGGGCCAGGACAAGACACTCCAATAACTCTCAGAGCTGAACTATCTGGGTGGTTGTAGTCACTTGGTGTTCTACAGGCCAGGATTAACGGTCCTTGAGTTTCTTCCTTAAAATAACAATTCCTCAGTTAAATCTGAGTGGTCATAGTTGTGGCTCTGGTTCTGATACTGCCAGCTAGATGCAGGTTATGTATCCTCTGAGTTTCGGATATGACATCCGTAAAACACAGATTGTAATCTCTTCCCCTGTCCATGCTCCTAGGTCATCATGAGGATTCAATGAGAACTCGGGTATAAAAATGTACAGTGCAAAGGCTTCAGCTAACAACCTAAGGTACCCCTTTCATCGGAGGAAACCAAAGAGGGGTCCTGCCTTTACTTCCTTCTCAGGAAGTAGTGTCAGGGTAGGAAGAAGCAGAAATGGAAACCAGCTGGGGAGGTTTAAGTCTGTCTTTGTGTGTGTGTGCTAAGTCATTTCAGTTGTGTCCAACTCTTTTCGACCCCATGGACTGCAGCCTGCCAGGCCCCTCTGTCCATGGGATTCTCCAGGCAAGAATACTGGAGTGAGTTGCCATGCCCTTCTCTGGCATCTATCTTTACTTACTACTTATTTGCCTTGGGGCCTCTTCTTCTTTCTAATCCTCAGTTTCTTCCTTTGTAGAGTAGGGATTCCAGTGAATTTCTGGCAGGATCATTGAGAAAACCAGGAAAGAAAAATATGACACTGTCTGTAAAGTTTAAGGCACTGTGCAAAGGGGTACTCTTTTTCCAGTCTTACTGCTTGCCTCAATTTCCTCACTTGCAAAATAGCAATACTCACATTGACACCACAGGCTGTTTTGAGATGGGTGAAAATCAAATGATATGACAGCTGTGGAAACAGCTAGCACGTGTCTGGCATGCAAAGGGTGCTCAATTAATGTAGAGTGTGGGTCTGTAGGCAGCCTTGGAGGAGCTGAGATGAATTATGGGGTGGGGAGGTCATTTGCAATTTTAAAAACACAGGCGCCACCATCAGTGCCTGCCTCCAACTACTGGTTTGTTATCTGGCCTCAGCTTTTATTTGGAAAGATGCTTTGATATCAGCCAATTGGGAAAGCAAGAGACATTTCTGTCCTGAAAGCACAGTGGTCACAGGTGACAGAGGGCAAGAAACAAGCTTCCCCCACCTACTTCTGTGTCCCTGAATACACCCCCCAGGGAGGCCCCACAGTTCAGGGGCAGGAACTCCTTTCTCTATTCTTTCCAGAGCATGGGGGTACAGCTAGGGGAGCTCCCATTCCTGGCTCTTCCCTCAATGCCACTGTAGAACTCGTGGTTAGCGTGGTCCAGAATGGCAGCAGAAGCTTCAGGAATCAGTTGTTTAAATAAATAGTTGTCCCAGGGGGCTTCCCAGGTGGTGCTAGTGGTAAAGAATCTGCTCACCAGTGCCCAAGACTTAAGAGATCCGGGTTTGATCCCTGGGTTGGGAAGATCCCTGGAGAAGGAAATGGCAACCCACTCCAATATTCTTGCATGGAGAGTCCCATGGACAGAGGAGCTTGGAGAGCTATGGTTCAGAAGGTTGCAAAGAGTTGGACACGACTGATATGACATCAGGCAAGGTGGTTGGAAAAGTACGTGGTTGTGGAGTATACCTCTCCCCACAAATGCATCAAGAATACATGTACAGATACAACAGCTGTCACAGAACACTGGCTGAACACTGGCAGAAGTCCCTGACCACTGGAAAGGATTATATGAATCTACGCATAATTGGGTAGGAGGAAAGAAGGAAGGGAGGAGGAAGAGGAGAGCCAGCACGACCAGACCTGTGCCCAGGTGTTGGGGAGCTGGAGGAGGGGAGAGATTCCTGCATCTGGTGAAAATGGCTGGGATGGAAGGGAAGCATCTGAGGTTGTCGGAGGGTGAGGCAGCTGATCTGTGACAGTCTGAATTGAGTGAGAACCACACAGACAGTCCATGCCAAGGCCCTATACACCCTGGATAGTGACACGTGTCCACTGGTGTGCAAGGTAGCTGGCAGCTGGAGCGTGGAGACTGGAGAGCAATTCTGCGGAAAGACTGCTGTTGACTGCAGGAGATGGTTTGAGGGGAACGGGAGTGAGGAAATTCGCAGCAGGGAATGCCTTTGGAGGAAAATTCAGGTGCCAAGGAAGCGCGGCGCTACTGCTGAGTCACATACAGGGTGTGGACCCGCCATTGTAGCCTTTCTTTCCCCACGTGCTGGGACTGGCAGATACCTAATAGAGAAGGACCAGCCAGGGTGGCCCTTTGAGTGCCAGCTGCCAGAGGCTAGAAAAGACTCCTAATAGAGCCATGTTTCCTGGCTCGTGGCCACCGGCTTTCCTGTGCACCTTGTGCCACCAGCGTCCCCATGATCCAAGCAGCCCTGCCACCTCCATTTCTGTCCTCACTGAGGCAGACCCAAGTCCCCCAGGGCAAGCTCAAGAGCAGACTCCTGTGGATGGCCCCCAAACAGAGGTGGGAATAAAACCACAGTGAAGCTCCAGGATCAGAGCAACTATGGAAGAGGATTGAAAATCTTTCCATCAGCTGCACAAGCTGCAGATTAAATCCACATGATCAACGAGGTAGGCTCTGTGTCTATGGAACGTATAAAAGGACAGTCAGTGTACCCACAAAAGAAAACACTTCAGCTCTGGACGTTGTGGACATGGGAGGTAAGCACATGCAGGAGTAGGGCCAGATCAGAGTCTGAGCTGTCCCTACAGCAGGTCCAGACACCAGCCCTCCCCAGCACTGGAGGGCCTCCGAGGGAGATGGAGGAGCACTGTAGCTCACAGTGGGGGCAAGGAGACTGACAGCTGATACCGCAGGTTTCTATTTGCTATTACTTTTTATGTTTTGATTTGTTCTGTTGTTCTGTTTTTCTCTTTTCCTTTTCTCTTTGTTTCTCAGTTGTTGTAGTTATTATATTTATTATCATAAATTTCTATTTAGGCATTGGGGATTTTTAAAATCACCCTTTTTACTTTTTAATATGTTTCTATTAATACTTCTATTTTGACTTTCTGCTGTTTTGTGCTTTTTATCCTTTGTTTTTTAAAAATCTTTGGTTCTTTTTTGTTGTTTTTCAGTATATATAGGTCTTTTTTATGTACTTCTATTTTAACTTTGCTTTTCTAACTTTTCCACCATTTTTGTTTGTTGTGTTTTCATTGCTTTATTCCTCAATTAGCACTCTACTTTGGCTTTGTTTTCTGTTTTAGTTAGTTTTGCCTTAATTGGTTGATATCATCTTTTGGTTTCTTTTGTTCACTGGGTTGCTCTCTTGTACTTTGTTTTCTTTAGTCTGTTTTGGTTTCTTTAGTGGGTTTGTATGAATGTGTATGAATGTTCCTTTGTTGTGCTTCTGCTTGCCTGGTTTTGCTTTTACCATTTGTCTGGGTTTCATTTTTTTGTGTGTGTGTATATGTGTGTGTTTGTTTTAAATCCTCTTTATTGCCATGACAAATGGCTTCAGAGGGCGGGTCTTGGTTCCCCAACCAGAAGTTGGGCCTGAGCCTCTGGAATGGGAGCACAGAGTGCAGATGCTAGACTGCCAGAGAACTCCTGACCCCGGGAGAGTATTAATCAGTGTGAGCTCCCACAAAGGCGTCCACCCAAATCCAGGACCCAGCATCACCCAACTGTCTGCAGCACCCAGTGCTGGATACATCAGTGAACAACATGCCAGACAGGAACACAAACCCAACCATCTGCAGTCAGGCTGCCCACAGACACCACAAAACACACCACCTTACACAGCCTTGCCCACCAGAAGAGAAAAACTCACCTTCTCCCACCAGAATGCAGGCACAAGTCCCTCCCAGCATGAAGCCTACACAAGTCACGAGACCAGCCTCACTCACTGGGGGCAGAGACCAGAAGCAAGAGCTGCAACCCTAAAGCCTGGTGAAAGGAGACCTCAAATACAGTAAGTTAGACAAAAATGAAATGTCAGAGAACTCTCGTGCAGACAAAGGAATGAGGTAAAAACCACAAGACAAAATACACAAAGAGAAAATAGGCAAACTACCCGATAGAGAATTCAGAGTGATGATATTAAAAATGATCCCAAATCTTGAAAATAGTAAAGGGAAAATGCAAACATCATTTAAAATATTTAACAAGGACCTAGAAGAAGTACAGAATAAACAAGCAGTGACAAACAACACAATTACTGAAATTAAAAATACTCTAGAAGAAATCAATAGCAGAATAATTGAGGCAGAAAATGGATAGTTGAGCTGGAAGACAACTGCTGAAGAGCAGAATACAGAAAAAGAACAAAAAGAATTGTGGCCAGTCTCAGAGACCTCTGGAACCGTATTAAATGCACCAACATTCGAATTAATGTGATACACCATATTAACAAATTGAAAGATAGAAACCATATGATATACTAAACAGATGCAGAAAGTCTTTTAACAAAATTCAACACTCATTTATGATATTAAAAAAACCCCAAATCTCTCCAGAAAATGGGCACAGAAGGAACCTACCTCAACATAATAAAGGTCATATACAGCAAATTCACAGCAAACATTATTCTCAGTGGTAAAGACTGAAAGTATTTCCTCTGAGATCAGGAACAAGACAAAGTACCCATACTCACCATTATTATTCAACATACTTTTGGAAGTCTTAGGCATGGCAATCAGAGAAGAAAAAGAAATAAAGGAATCCAGTTTGGAAAGGAAGAAGTAAAACCTCCCTGTTTGCAGATAATCCTATACATAGAAAACCCTAAAGATATCACCAGAAAATTTCTAGAGCTAATCAATGAATTTAATAAAGTTGCAGGATAGCAAATTAATAAACAGAAATCACTTGCATTCCTATACAGTAACAATGAAAAATCAGAAAGTGAAATTAAGAAAACAAGTCCATTCACCATTGCAACAAAAAGAATAAAATATCTAGAATAAACTTATCTAAGGAGACAAAAGACCTGTACATAGAAAACAATGACACTGATGAAAGAAATAAAAGACAACACATATAGATGGAGAGATATACCATGTTCTTGGATCTGAAGAGTCAATATTGGGAAAGTGACTATTCTACCCAAAGCAACCGACAGATTCAGTGCAACCCCTATCAAATAACCAATGGCATTTTTCACAGAATTAGAACAAAACGTTTTATAATTTGTATGGAAACACAAAGGACTCTGACTAGCCAAAGCAATCTTGACAAAGAAAAACAGGGCTGGAGGAATCAACCTTCCTGACTTCAGACTATACTATAAAACTACATTAATCAAGTCAGTATGGCACTTGCACAAAAACAGAAATATAAATCAATGGAACAAGAAAGAAAGCCCAAAAATAAACCCACGCACCTATGGGCACCTTTTCTTTGACAAAGGAGGCAAGAATATACAATGGAGAGAAAAGACAGCCTCTTTAGTAAGTGGTGCTGGGAAAAGTAGACAGTTATGTATAAAAAAATGAAATTAGAACACTTCCTAACACCATACACAAAAATAAACTCAAAATGGATTAAAGACCTAAATATAAGGCCAGAAACTATAAACGTCTTAGTGGAAAACAGAGGCAGAACACTCTTGACATAAATCACAGCAAGATCCTCTTTGACCATCTCTAGAATAATGGAAATAAAAATAAACAAATGCAACCTAATTAAACTTAAAAGATTTTGCACAGCAAAGGAAACAATAAACAAGATGGAAATATAACCTTCAGAATGTGATAAAATAATTGCAAATGAAACAACTGACAAAGGATTAATCTCCAAACCGTATAAGCAATTCATACAGCTCAATATCAGAAAAACAACCCAATCAAAAAATGGTTGGAAGACCTAAAGTGACATTTCTCCAAAGAAGACCTGAGGTGGATGAACACAGAAACTGTTATACAGAGTAAAGTAAGTCAAAAAGAGAAAAATAAATATCATATACTAACACACACACATATGTGTGTGTGTGTGTGTGTGTGTGTGTGTGTGTATGGAATCTAGAAAAACGGTACTGATGAACCTATTTTCAGGGCAAGAATAGAGATGCAGACCGAGAGAATGGACTTGTGGCCATAGCTGGGGAAGAAGGGGGTGGAACAAATCAAGAACAAATCAAGGGTGCAGCACTGACATATAGACACTACCCTGTGTAAGCTAGCTAGCTAGTGAGAAGTTGCTGCAGAACACAGGGCGCTCAGCCTGTGCTCTGTGATGACCTAGAGGGGTGGGACGGGCGTTGGGGTGGCTGTGAGGGAGGCTCAAGAGGGAGGGGAAAATATGTATACTTAGGGCTGATTCATGTTGTTATATGGCAGAGGTAATACAACATTGTAAAGCAATTACCTTCCAATTAAAAATAAATAGATATTAATTAAAAGTTATCATTATAAACAATGATATCAGACCATTATTCTTCCTTTGGAAAATGGAAAAGGGAAAAATTCACTTTCAAGTCCATTGACCCAATAGAACTCTTGGTGCTTTCCCTTCTAGTCTATGATCTCATGCACATAACTCCTGGAGTTTTCATTGGAGCTCATGCCTTTCTGTGGCCTGTGTTCTCTGCTACATTATCTGGTGACTCACATTTTCCTCACATTGTGTCCTCCTCTTCATAAATACCATTTTTAATAGCTTCCCTGTGAGAAATGCCCGGGGCCATGGTGTTCTCATGTGCCTACCCTATGAACACTCTGTTGATCACTGACCTGGCTTGCAATTCCTGTCACACTCAGTGCTGAAATCAGGGCATAGATCCTGGACTTGCTCGGACACATCCCTTACTTTTGCCTACTGTCAAAAGTGGTCAGCATGTGACTCTGTCAGTTTCTCCACTGGGCAGGATCTAAAACAACCATTTAGGCTGTCAGACAGCTACAAACAGGGAGAAAATATTTGCAAGACACATTGGATAAAACACTGTTACCAGACTTCCCCAGTGGCACAGTGGATAAGAATCCACCTGCCAGTGCAGGGACACTGGCTTGATCCCTGGTCCAGGAAGATTCCACATGCTGCCAAGCAACTAAGCTTGTGTGCCAAAGCTACTAAGCTCACATGCTGCAACTCTGAAAGCCCATGTACCTAGAGCCTGTGATCTGCAACAGGAGAAGCCACTGAAATGAGAAGCCCATGCATTGCAAGGAAGATCAGCCCCCACTGACTGAAACTAGAGGAAGCCCAAGCAAAGCAATGATGACCGAGTGAAGACAAAAATAAAAATAAAAAAAAAAACACCAGTTACCCCAAATCTACAAACCCTTCTTAAAACTCAGCAGTAAGAAAACAAACAATCCAGTTAAAATATGGGTAAAGAATCTTAACTGGAGAAGGATATAGCAATCCATTCCAGTTTTCCTGCCTGTAAAATCTCATGGGCAGAGGAGCCTGGTGGGCTGCGTTCCGAAGGATGGCAGAGTTGAACACGACTGACTAAGCAAGCAGGCAAAGACCTTAATAGACACTTCAAGGAAGATACACAAAATGACAAAAAAGCACACAAAAAGATGTTCCACATCATATATCAGCAGAGAAATGCAAATTAAACTGAGAAATCATTGCACACCTATCAGAATGGCTGAAATCCAGACCACCGCCATCACTGTGCTAACACTCACACAGCCACCCTGCTGTAGGCTGGGAGCTGAACATCCCAAAGCCCCACTGTACCAGGAGCCACACAGGGGGATCTGATCTTCCTGTGGCCTCCTCAAGCCCTGTTTCCTCTGGAGTTTGCCCCAGAACCACTGAGACCAAAGACAGGAAGTGGCACCCTGCACAGTGCAGTCGAGTCCCACTGTGCTAGGTGGACGAGGGACCAGCTGGCAGAGGACCAGCACGGAAGGAGGTCCCTACCTGTGTTTTCACTAATTTATTTGCATCCTCTGGGTGCCCCATGGAGTTGTGCCATTGAGTTCATTTTTCTGGTAAACAGACTAAAAAGTAAAAGTGTGGCTTGGTGGTGTCCGACTTTTTGTGACCCTATAGACTGTAGCCTGCCAGGCTACTCTGTCCCAGGGAATTCTCCAGGCAAGAATACTGAAGTGGGTTGTCATTTCCTACTCCAGGGGCTCTTCTCAACTCAGAGATTGAACCTGGGTCTCCTGCATTGCAGGTAGATTCTTTACCATCTGAGCCACCAGGAAAGCCCAAAAAGAGACTAAGGGCAGGGGTAGTTGGATCACTACCTGGATCCAGGTAGTGACCTGCATCACAACTGATTAATAAGACAACTGATTAACAACAGAAGTGAACTCAGACATTGTGACTCCAATCCAGGGCCCTTTCCTCTTGACCCCATCACAGGAGAGAGGGAGGTTCTGTCCTCATCAGAACCAGACAACACGGCAAGCAAGGCTGAAGGCCCTGCAGCCTCAAGGCTCAGCGGAATGGTTTTGGTGAGGAGGGGAAGGGTCACTGCAAACCTTTCAGGAAGGCACAACCAGCTCTTCAAGTGAGCAAGGCTGAGCTGGCAAAGTGACAGAGTCTTCCACTCCCGACTCCTCGAGGCATTGCTGGGAGGGAGGCCTCTGACTGCCCAATTCAACTTCCACCCAAGCAAGAAGGTGCCTGGGCAGCTGCCAAGGCTGGCCACCTCTGCCAAAAGCTGAGGGAACCTGCGCCAGCTCTTTTGCTTTATAAATTGAAAGAAGAATGTTAAGAAGCCATCCTCAACCAAAAACATTCAAGATACTTTTCTTAAAAATCTCATGGGTAAAGAATCCGCCTGCCACTGCAGTAGACATAGGTTTGATCCCTGATCCAGGAAGATCCCCCAAAGCACAGAGCAATGAAACCCGTGTGCCACAACTATTGAGTCTGTGCTCCAGAGCCTGGGAGCCCCAAATATGAGGCCCATGCACCCTAGAGTCTGTGCTCTGCAACAAGAGAAGCCACTGCAAAAAGAAGCCCGTGCCCCACAACTAGAGAGTAGCTCCCACTTGCCACAACTAGAGAAAATCCAGCAGAGCCAGAAATAAATAAATAAAATTATGAAACAAAATAAAACACTTTAACCAGTCAGACACTGTGGGACCAGGATGACATGAGTCTCATAAGACTGCATGTTTCTCATTATTTTTTCAAAACATAAAGCAATTAAACCTACTTACATGGAGCAATAATATAAGAGCTGAACGCAAAGCTGGATCTATAGCTGAACACCACAGCCTGGCCTACTGAATGGTTTCTCGAGGCTGGCAGCAGGCCTTGAACCAGGACAGCAGCTATTTCTCCTGATCTCCTTATGTCAGCACCCAGATTGTGTGTGAGGGCTGAGCTGGGCTGAGGACAGGCTGTCTCTTGTTCCTCCAGGACGCTGTCACTCTCTGTGCTTGCGGCAGTTCACCTCAGTGCCTCATTTTGGTTCCTAAGCAAGGCCCAGCATCTAGACTCTAACCCCTCTGCTGCCAAGATGGGGGCTGTGGAAGCAGAAGCCACAAGCCCATCAGCTGCAGGCTCAGGAGTTCTGATGAGGGAGGGGGGTTGCTGCTGTGTCTGCATCGCTGCCCAGCCAACTCCTTTCCCACATCCAGGGGGCTCGAGGGCCAGCATGTACATGCGGCAGCCCCTTGGCTGGCTTCCTGAGACCCTGCTGCACCCTACTCCTACACAGGCTAGCATCCTTCTCACTGGTGTTTGTTGAGGTGCAGAGCCTTGCTCCCGGCCTTGGTCGGGGAGGGAGACTGAGAGGAACAAGCAAGTATGCAGGAGCACCGGCCTGGATGGGACACCTGCCAATTACAGCCTTGGGAGGTGGGTGCCATCCCCACTCTAGAGACGGTGGGGGTGGGTAGATGGGTGGGTCTAAGCCCCTCCAGCAAGGCATAGTGTGTGTGTGTGTGTGTGTGTGTGTGTCCTTGTTAGTTGCTCAGTTGTGTCTGACTCTTTGTGACTCTTTCTGTAGCCCACCAGGCTCCCTTTGTCCATGGGATTTTCCAGGCAAGAATACTGGAGTGGGTTGCCATTGCCTTCTCCAGGGGATCTTCTCAACCTAGAGACTGAACCTGGGTCTCCCACGTTGCAGGCAGACTCTTTACCATCTGAGACACCAGGGAAGATAAGGAAGGCATAGCTATGCATCTCAGAAAACAAAGCACATCTGGGTGACCAGGTCTGCCTGCCTTAGGCCCACACTCCTGCCACCACACCACAGCTCCCCATTTCAACACCCCAAGAGTAGTGCCTTGCCTCTCCTTTCCTCTCTTTTCCTCTGCTCCCTTGATCTGTGGTCGTTCATTCATACTAGACTTTTTGCAGTTCCAGGAACTGTAGCCTGCCAGGCTCCTCTGTCCATGGGATTTCCCAGGTAAGAATACTGGAGTTGGTTGCTGTTTCCTTCTCCAGGGCATCTTCCTGACCCAGGAACTGAACCTGTGTCTCTAGAATTGACAGGCAGATTCTTTATCACTGAGCCACCAGGGAAGCCCCCCTTGATCTGAGCTTCACAGTAATTCAGGCCCAGGGGGCACTCATGCTAAGGGTAACCCAGAGTTCCTATCTAAGGCTCCATCTTCTTGGTGAGGCTGTATGGTCTCTTGCCTGGACCCTGCAAAGACCCCCTAACTGTCTCCCCCAGCATATTTCCAAACTGATGACAGAAGGACTTTTTGAGCTTGTGGCCCTGACCTGTCCCTTCCCCCTACTCTACCTGCCATGGCTCCCCACGGCTCCTTCTGGGTGCTAAGTGTCTCAGCCTCTTGTGAGAGGGTTTCACTGGGTGGCGTGGTTCTACTTCTTCCTTGTGGCCTGTCGCCTGGCTCTAACCCTACTGCCCACTTGGCCCTTCCAAGGCACAGCAAGAGCTCAGGTTCAGTCTGTTCCCGCTGGCCAGGCCCTTCCTTCTGCGGATATTGCCCTTCCACATTCCTTGTCCAGGTAGGCTATAGAGTCAGCTTTCATACCTTGTACCCTCTCCTAGGTGTTGTTCAGTCAGGGAGGTCTGCCAGAGGTCAGGGCTCTCTAGAGAAACGTTAGACTTCTACCCAGAAAGACATGTGTACAATGGTAAATACTTATAGGTAGAACTGTCACTTTGAATCCTGAAGTCTGAATGTAGGTTGCTTAATCCAAAGCGTACTGCATTATCTCAACTGTACATTCGTTTCTTATCTCCTGAGAGCTTGTGTCTTAATTCTCCTCCTGCTGGGAATAAGTAATCACACCCCATGAGGAATTTCTTTTTGCAAGCAGTTAACAAAGACACACAGGTGATCGCCCCATGGGCCAAAGTTTCATGACCTCCACCCACTGGAATTCTGCCACTTGTTGCCAAGAATTCCAGAAGTGGGTTCTGATTTCCCAAGGATGTGAATGGTTGTTCCCTGGAAAGGACAAAATAGGCCCTGGGAAGATGAGGGAAAGAAGAGTAGTTTTGTTTTCTAAAAGGTGAACTTGGGAGTTCCATGGTGGTCCAGTGGTTAGGACTCCAAGCTTCCAATGCTGGGCCCTGGTTCAATCCCTGGTCCAGGAGCTCAGACCCTGAAAGCTTCACTGTGTGGCCAATAGATAAATAAATAAATTTTAGAAGTTTTAAAAGGTAAACTTTATTCCTGGGAGCTGTCAACCCCCTGACTTGTCCACCTTGTAGGAAAGGTCCATGTGTGTATACATGTAATAAACACACACACATGTGAGTGTACAGGGAATACTGGGGCTCATTCTCAACCACCAGGTAGGATGTTGAGAAAGGAAACCAACAGAATTTACATGATTCCTTTAAATGGCAACTTGGGAGCTAGGGTATGCTGATTAAATGAGAACAAGGTTATCTGCTTGGTCAAGTCAAAACAATTCATGTTCCCTGACTGTCTGCTCTGTGTCAGGCTGTGAGATTCAGGTTGCAGCTCACACACACATGAGCCACAAATGTGCTTATAAGAAGGGAGCAAAAAGAGGTTAGACTTGGAAGAGGAGAAGGCGATATGACCACAGAACAGAGACCGAACTAATGTGGTCACAAGCCAGGGAATGCTGGTGGCTGCCAGAAGCTAGGAGAAACAGGGAACAGATTCTCCCTTGCAGAAGGAACTGGTTCTTCTGACCCTTGATTTTAGCCTTGTAAGACTCATTTTGAATGTCTGGCCTCCACAACTTTAAGAGAATAAATGTATGATGTTTGAAGCCACCAAGTCTGTGGTAATTCATTACAGCAATCACAGAAAACTAATACAGACCCTTCTTGAATTGCTGCAAGTTGCCAGCCATGAAAACATCTCACTTTGAGAAGGATTATATCAAAGTTGTCTGTGATAACCTCAGCTAAGTAAAATAAACATGGGATGGGGAAAACAATCTTTTACCTAAACTTTCTCTAAGTAGAGAACAGAAATCAATCAGGAGTCCACAAGAAATAAGAAATGATTTACAAATTCTGATTAGAAACATAAGAAGTTAGAATTCCTGCTGAAAAAGAAAGGGATTTTTACAATGTGCTTTTAAGGTCATGGAATAAAAAACTGGCATTTCCTTGAGCGTTTAGGACTCTGGCTGCCATTAATCACTGTTGATACATTCAAAGCAACTTCTAGAACACTCTCCTTTTATTCTGAAGCTTTCAGAACAAAGTTCTGATATTTATGTAGACAGGTTCTAACGAAGAAAAGAGAAACCCAGTACAAGTATTTACAACAGAGGGAATACAATGCAGGGAGCCAGTTACACAGGTGTCGGAGAAGTTGAGAAGCCAAACAGATGACATTTAAAATAACCCAAAGTTTACAGCAGGAAGCTACTAGCACCCCTAAGTGAGAGTGACAAACGAGAGGAGCCTGTGTTACTGGAGCCCAGGGACTGAGGTCGCCAACAAAAGCTGGAGCTGCGGCAGGCAGTGTAGCCCATGGCAGGGAGGCAGGCAGGCAGGCAAGCAGTTTCTCTCTTGTCCCATCCTCTAACCTTCCTCCTGCACTCTCTTTGGCCAAACCTAGCAGGAATTCAGGAGACCCCAGAGGCAGGGGAACGTGGTCTTCAGGGCTCAGTCGTTCTATGATCAGAGCAGAGAAGGAACAGTCTGACTGTAAACAGGCACAGTCATGTACTGACTCTCAAACACCCAGAGCTGGGTCCATAGGTTTGGACCCAGTGATGCCTATGTCACCCTCCCACTAAAGAGATTCATGCCAGGAAGGAGGAACGCTGGGCAGAAGCAGAAGGAAGAAGAGAGCAGGCGAATCCTGTGGACAGGGTACAGCAAGTGCCTCCGTCCCACTGGCAGGCCTGAGGCTGAGCAACTCTCTTGGCTGTGTGTGCCTAGCTTCTCTCCTGCTCTGCCAGCTCTGTCCCAGGCACAGACTCCCATTGCAGCTATTCAGTTGCTCTGTTTAGGACCCTTACCCTCCCTGCACTGGTAGCTAGTACCTCTCAGAGCTCCTCTCACCTGCATCAGCCAACTCAAATCATCACCCTCCAACCCTCACTAGGGCCCTAAACTGCTGAGACCATCAAAATTCAAGCTAACTGGTTTTTTTTTACTGAGAGGTTTTTGCCCTTCTGACACCAAAACTACGGTGTCTTTTCCAATTCATCTCTAACTTTCCAACATCAACTAGGTGTACAACAATTCATTCAACTCAATTAAATTCAGACACGAACTTGAACTACAGTTAGCACACAGACCCCACAGGTTCAAAGGCTCTGTTCCACAAGACTGCCCCCACTTCAGATGCCAGTCATAAGTACTGGGCCACCTGTACTTCTGACTGACTGGCTATAAACTGGGGGTCCCCGTGACCCACCCTCAAGCTTCAGTGATTTGCTAGAGTGGCTTACAGAATTCAGGGAGCCACTTTACTTATGTTCACTGGTTTACCATAAGGGGTCTGGATGAATAGCCAGATGAAGAGGTTATACATATGGAAGGGTCTGGGAAGGCCTGAGTGCAGGAGCTTCTGTCCCATGCAGTTGGGGTGTACCACTCTCCTGGCACATAGATATGTTCACCAATCCAGAGGCTCTCTGAACCTGCAACCGCCTTGGTTTATAGTTTAGGCTTCATTCCAGAGGCCAAATTGATCGATCAAGTTGACTGCACACAACTTCCGGTCCTCTCTCCCTTAACCAGAGGTGAAGGAAGTGCTAAGTTGAAATTCCAAATCTGTAATCCTGGTTTGGTCTTTGTAGCTACTGGCCTCCATCCCAAAGCTAGGGAAGGGCCCCTTCATCCACCAGTCATCTGTATGCTAATAAGCATACAGAAGACGTGTATGTGTGTGTGTGTGCATGCATGTGTGCACACATGGTAATCACTCAGTCGTGTCTGACTCTTTGTGACCGCACATACTGTAGCCCGCCAGGCTTCTCTGTCCATGGGATTCTCCAGGCAAGAATACTGGAGTGGATTGCCATTGCCTTTTCCAGGGGACCTTCCAACCCAGGGATTGAACCCTGGTCTCCTGCATTGCAGGCAGATTCTTCACCATTTGAGCTATGGGGAAGTCCCACAAAGACTTTTAACACTGGATATTCCAAGGGTTTTAAGAGCTGTGTACCAGGAACCAGGGACAAAGACCAACTATTTATTTTTCATATACCATGCTCTCCCTCTTTTAACCCTTTGTTATGGGCTGAACTATGTTGCCCCAAATTCATACAGTGATGTTCCCAACCCTTAGAACTTCAGAATTTGACTGTATTTGGAGATAGGGCCAGTTAAGAGGCAATCAGTTAAAATGAGGTTATTAAGGTGGTCCTTCATCCAATGACTGTTGTCTTTATAAGAAATGGAGATCAGGACACAGACAATCACAGAGGGAACACCATTTGAAATCACAGGGAGAAGGTGGCCATCTTCAGGCAAAGAGAGAGGCCTCAGAAGGAACTGAACCTGCTAACACCTTGATCTTGGATGCCTAGACTCTAGAACTGTGATGTAATACATTTACGTTGTTTGAGCCACCCAGTGTGTGCTATTTTGTAATGGCAGCCTGAGTATACAAATACACCCTCCCAACATCCCCAGGACGCAGGTAATATTATTATATCTGCTTTGAAAGTGAAAAGAAAGTGTTAGTTGCTCAGTTGCGTCCGACTCTTTGCGACCCCCTGGACTGTAGCCTGCCAGGCTCCTCTGTTCATGGGATTCTCCTGGCAAGAATACTGGAGTGGGTTGCCATTCCTTTCTCCAGGGTATCTTCCCAACCCAGTGCTCAAACCCAGGTGTCCCACACTGCAGGCGGATTCTTTACTGTCTGAGCCACCAGGAAGCTTCACAGATGGGGAAATCAAGGTTGACAGAGGCTAAGTAGTGTGCCCAAGGGCAAGCACTCACACTCAAGGCTGCATCATGGGAAGGTGGTGGAGCGCGATCTGCCTACTCTGCTGCTTTCCCCGCACCTCCTCAGCACACTCTCAGGGCCCCAGGCGGCTCCTCTCTAGACAGCTGCTGCGGCCTCACGTGGTCCCACCAAGATAGACCCCGCAGTGGGGTTGGGAGAAATGACTGGACTGGACTTGGAACATGTGGTGGCTGTGTGACTGGTGGGAATGGAACTTCACTCCCCATCTGTAAAATGGTGAGGCTGGCCAAGGGCAGTGGAGGCTGCCAAGCCCAGAGACCAGCCTGGGCTGAGCCTCAGCCCAGAGTAAGTACTCCCTCTGGGGGACATGTCTCAGGACTCCAGTCTGGTGACCTCACCTTGTCCATCATGTGGGCAGTTCTGGGCAGGGGACTTCGGTGATGGTGCTGTTGAAGAAGAACTGTGCTCCCAGAGAAATTGGGCACCTTTCCCACACATCCATTTTACAGCCCAGGAAACTGATGCCTGGGCTGATGGTGGAGAGAGAATATAATTTTCTCAGGACCACAGAGCTGGAATTTAATAGAGGTGGAATCAAACCCAGTCTGAATTCGAAGCTCCAAGCCCTTCCTGAAAGGGTATGATTCCCTTCTGAACTGCAGAGTGCCCTACCCAACCTGTCACATCTATCTCTGCGCCCAAAGTAAGGCTCACACAGGGCACCCCACAACTGACCCTGCAGCTGGCTCTGTGGGCCCCAAGTTTCTGCAGGAGCCTCTGAGATTGAGGGAGGGGTTAGGCACCAATCCAGACTCTGAATGGCGCCGGAATCAGGGGCCGCTAGCCCAGCAGGATGAGCGATAATCTTTTCATCTCCTCTTGGCTTCTGGAGATTTGTGTCTCTCTGGGGAAATTACTTTGGGGTCACAGAGAAATTTCTTTGACAGCTAATAAACTTTCTCTTTCTGGAACCAGATCCTGCAGCTTTGGACCCCTGGGGGATGTGTGTATTATATTTTTTCTCTTCCCTTTTAATCAGCAGATGAAGTGGAAAGTGGTAAGGGCAAGAGATTGGAGCTGAATTACCTCCTTGGCCAAAGTTCACTCTGAATTTGTTATTTGCATACATGGAACCCAGGGAACAGAGGGTCTCCACTGGGACCAGAAGTGATCTTCAACTGTATGTGAGATGGTTCAGGAGTCCCAAGTTCAAACCTCAACTCAGCAAACCTAAGCCTGGAGCTGAGCCCAGAGCTTGGCACACAGAAAGGCAGTTGAGGCCCCTGATTTTAACTACAGGCTTATGGTGGCTGACACGTGGGATTCCAGTTCTGGCTCTGCCTTGTGACCTGGGGGCAGGGATTTCAGCTCTCTAAGACTCAGTTTCCTCATCTCTAGGACTGGACAATAATAGGACCTATTGCCTAGGCCCTAGCATTCCAGAATTTCTCATTAGGAAAAGTATGGGGAAGGGAGGCAATCTGGTTTCAGGGTGGTGAGGTGGGAGCTGTTTTTGAAGTCTCAGTTGCATGCAAGGGCACTGTTTTTACTTAGATGGTATGTTTTGGGGGTGGCTATAGAAAAGGCTCCTCTTAGCCTACTGCAACTTTCTGGCCTTGCTTCAGAGGAATGAATCAGATCTTGTATGAGAATCGCTTAGCACAATGTCTGCCATCTAGTTAGCATGGAATATGCTGACTGTCATTCTTTTTACTGTTGTATTTGTTAATAATAGGATATTGGGTAGGTTCACAAAACAGCGGGAGAGGCAGCCATACAGGCCATTATGACAGCATCACAGTGTGCCAAGCATTACGAGAGGGCAGAGATAATCAGTTTAATTCTTCCTGGGCATCCAGGGTTGGCTTCATAGCTGGTAACATTTTAACTGAGCCTCAGTGGACACACCAGGGCTCAGGGCAGGGCATTCAGAGGTTGGCAAGAGTTGAAAGAGAGGGCACGAAGAGCATCCAGCAAAGAAGCGAGGTGAGGAAGCCAATGGCCTTGAATGCCATCTCAGGAGGGGGATTCTGAGTCCCAGACTCACGTGCCTGGTGTTAGCTGTGTTGACGGTGTGGAGAGACAGGGATAGATGCAAGGCACTAAGCTGGGAGTCTGCCAGTGGCACCTGAGGCCAAGGCTGAGGCAGGGAGACTGAGAAGACAGAAGACCTGGGGGATCAGGGTGGTTGGAAGGGCAGGAAGAGCAGAGGCAGAGGGGCAGACTGGGCGGTGATGTTGTGTTTCATAGAGAGAGTGCACAGAACACCATCTCTGCTGAAAATCACCTGGAAATGCCCCATTTGCTTTCCCCAAATTGTACCGTAATCAAGGTTTCACCAAGAATGCCTCAGAACAAAAGCACCAGGATGGTGGATGAGCTACTGCTTTTCTCATGGTGTTATTGTGCGGCCTCTGGTGACACAGTTAAGCCATCCATACTGAGCTAAGAGGGTGGGAACCCAGAGATGAGCCCTGCTTACCTCACAGCGCACCTGTGTAGAGCACAGAACTAACAGCTAACGTTGACCAGGTGCTTAACTGTCTGGAAACTGTGCTAAACTCCTGATGGGTTCCACTCATTTAACATTTGAGGGGAGATACCCCCATTTCGCAAAGGAAGTATGCACCTTGCCCGTCAAAGCTGCACAGCGGAAGGTGGTGGGCTCAGGGCCAGCCTAGCCTATGCAGTTGGCAGAGTACTCTCGGAGCCTCATCGCATGGAAACTCCTTTCTTCCCAGCTGGCTGCTCCTCAAGGATCACAGAGCTCTGAAGTGATAGAAAGGGTACTTGAACTTGGGATGCTTGTCTCCAGGTACAATGTTCCTTGAGACAGTACAATCGCCTCCACCTCAGTGGACCACACTCTTGCTCTTTCATCTCATTCCTGGTAGGAGGTGGGGTGGTGGTGTGGTCATAATCACCTTCTGACTTTCTATGCTCTACCTTGGATGAAACAGGCCTGGGCAGAGGGGAGAGGCGAGGAAGGAAGCACAGTGACCAGAAGCTGGAGGGCACCAGCTGCTGGCCCTCATCTATATCAACCTGGATCCAGTACAAGCCCCACTGAGAGCCTTCCTAGTGGGAGAGTGAAGGTGTGGTAGGGTGGGGGCGGGGGCAGTCCCTGACTAGGGAACCCAGCCTCTGAGCCTATAGCCCTGGTGCTGCTCTGAGTTCCAAGGAAACAGGCCCTGAGGATGCCACTGTCCCACTTGGGGCCCCCTAGCGGAGACCCTGTGCTCTCCATTACTCATCAGCCCCCTCTGAGGCCAGGCTCAGAATCATTTCCATTGTTCCAGATGCAGAAGTCAAGAAACTGACCTAGACCTGATGTCACTGAGAAACTGGACCCAGGGAGAGGGAGAATGGTGGCGTAGGCCTCTGCTTAGGCCTGGGGGACTGGTCTATGTGCCCACTATAGGCGTAGAGTTCCCTGATGGCCACAGTGAATAAAAACGGAAGTTGACCTAAAAATTGACCCAAGGCTTCTGGTTAGGCCTCAAAAACCTTAGCCAATGTGTCATAATCCCAGGGCCGAAAACAAGCAGAGGCAAGGCTCCTCTGTGGCACTTGCCTCCCCTGAGACTCTGCTCTGGACCACACCAAGGGATTAAGGCATTAAGTTTGAAGACTGCAAATAGTACCTAGAGAACTTAATATGCAGGGCATTTGGTAAGACAACCCAACTTTAAAAAATAAAACCAGCCTCTTTATTAAGTTACTGCTGTAAGAGTTAAAAGATACTTGAGTTTCATGGGTAGAAATGTACAAGTGCCAAACACCTGGAGGAACTAAAAGGTACAAGCCATCATTTTTGTTTATTTAATTTACTGTCTGAAAATACTTAGGCCAGAAAAGTATGCATAAATGAGCTTTCCATTATGATCTGGGATCCTGGCAAAATAAACTGTTTTACCTATAGTTACTCAGTTCATCATAAGTGTCTGATGTGTGTTTATGTACACATGCGCTATGCAGACCACAGAGTAGGCAACACATAACTAATACGCTGGTTCCTTACCCACAAACATCTTTAAATTCTTTTGGTATCTGTATTTGTAAATATTATATGTAAACCAGATGGATTTATAGAACATGTACACTGGAAATCGATTTTATTTTTTTAACAACATGTACTATAAAATTGCTTTGGAAAAATGATCTGTGCATTTCAAAAGAAAAAAAAGATTTCTTGATCTACTTCTGAAATCCAAGAGAATCAAGAACACACATAGGAAATGCTAGCATTGGAAGCATCTGCTCAGAATTGACTCTTGGTTCCAAACAAACTGCCTCGAGCAGTGGTTCTCAAACTTGGCCCCACCTGTGGAGATTTTTTAAGTTCTGGAGGTCACCCTTTGCCAATCATACCAAAAGTTCTGGATAAGACCCAGGCATCTGCAGCTTGTCAAACTCCCCCAGGGGTTGACAGCATTGTACCAGAGTTGGTGCACTTGCCTGGAGGGTGGTGTTCACTCAGGTCTACACTGCACTCACCTGGGATCTTTAAACCTTTCTATGTCCATGGCTGCACCCATGATGATCACCAGGACCAGTCAGCAGATTTTAGAGTTTCCCAGGTGATTCAGGGGGAATCCAGGGCTAGAAACCACTTCCTTCAGGGGATTTGTGAACAGTCCTGAGGGATGTGAGTGCTGAGCCCAACTTACTTGATGGAACCTGTGATGGGCCAGGGGCTTCAGCACCATCACTTCAGTCTAGATGCAAGTCTGCTTTCAGGTCATCAGCTTCTCTCTCCCTCTTATTAACTGTGCGCCGTGGAGCCAGTAGGAGAAGCGCTCTGTGGCTCCTGTCTTTTTGACTCCTGGCCCCAGCAGGTGCACCTCTTTAAGCACCCACAGCCTTAGTTTGAGCCCAAGTCCTTGATTTCTCCCTTCGCCTCTGCCTCGGCCCCCTCCCTCTCCCTCCCAGTTAACCCCCACCCTGCAGCTGGAGCAATCTCTTTAAATGCAGTCCCTATCCTGTCTCTTCTCTGCTCACAACCCCCAGCAGACATGGAGACTCTTGGAACCCTTGGAGATTGCTGATGGGAATGTGAGATGCCGCTGCAGAAGCCACTGTGGCAACAATTCAACTCCTAGGATTGCCCCAGAGGAATGAAAACAAATGTCCACACAAAGACCTGGATGCAGAGGCTCACAGTGCCCCAAACTGGAAGCAATCCAGATGTCCATCAATTGGCTGATGGATAAACTGGCATATCCAGTCAGTGGAATGCTAATACATGCAACAACACGGATAAATCTCAGAAATGTGATGTCATGGGAAAGAAGCCGGACATAAAACATCATGTAATGTATGAATTTGTATGAAATTTCTAGAAAAGGTAGATCTGTAGAGACAAAAAGCAGATCAGTGGTGCCTGGGGTTGGAGGTAGGATTGGGGATTGACTGGAAATGGGAACAAGGGAAATTTCTGGACTGATGGAAAGGTCTTAAAACTGGATCATGGAGGTGGTTGCACAGCTGTATAAATTTACTAAAAATCAAGAAACTGTACACTTAGAATGGGTGAATTTTATAATCGGGCTTCCCTGGTGGCTCTGACGGTAAAGCGTCCGTCTGCAGTGCGGGAGACCCGGGTTCGATTCCTGGGTCGGTAAGATCCCCTGGAGAGGAAATGGCAATCCACTCCAGCACTCTTGCCTGGAAAATCCCATGGACGGAGGAGCCTGGAAGGCAGCAATCCATGGGGTCGCTGAGGGTCGGGCACGACTGAGCAACTTCACTTCACTTCACTTTAAGTGATACTTCAAATAAAACTGTTTTAAAAATCTTCTGATGGCTTACACAGGATAGTGAAGGAGCTCCTTGCCTTGGCATGCTGAGTCTCCCACTATATGTTCCTTTCCAGGACAGCTCCCCGGTGCCCACGACCCGCGGAATGCTTACCTTTCCTCAGTCATAGACATGGCCCCTGGGTCTGGAATTTCTCATTTCCATAGCCACCTTCTCACCCTGGAAAACTCCTTATTCTTCAGGACTCAGAGCAAATAACACTCATTTGCGAAGTCCATATCACCCTTACCTATTATCAAAATATTATTTGCTTACACGTTAATCTTTCTCATTATGGCAGTGCTTTTATTTTTTTTATTAAAAATTAAAGAAAATTTTTTTGCCACACCACATGGCATGTGGCATTTATCCGTGTGGTTGCATGTATAGTTCCCTATACCCCTTGAATCTGAAGCATGGAGCCTTAACTACTGGACCACCAGTGAAGTCCCATGGCAATGCTTTTAACACTTAGGCTAATGGGTTGTGAAATCAACCTCATTAAAAAAAAAAAAGAAACAGAATAAAAAATAGAACGCACTGTAAGCAGTATTGTTTCACTTCTGTAGTATTGCGAAACTACTGTTTCACCTTTTCCGTATGTGGACTACATGGCTTTTCCATACTCTGTGTTGATGTTTAAAAAGTCTGAAAAATGCTTAATTAGGAAGTTCCCTGAGGGCAGGCATTGCGCTATGTCTCTCTGTATTCCCTTCTTCAGCACAGGGCACGGAACCCAAAAGTCACCCAATATAGTGTCTGCTCAACGAAAGAGTGATTTCATGTGAATGTAAAAATCCCCCAAAACTCAATTATATATCCATTTGTGTCTTATATTTTTTCCATGACCACAGCCCACACATGGATTTTAAAAAGTTGTTTGTTGGCTCACAGTCCACCTTCTCCTACAGTTAGATTGGCAGCAAGTCAGGCAAGAAGGTCAAATAATCACTATAAGTCTGAGTTATAAGACTGACTATAATTTTCAAGTACACTTTTGACAGTTAAGATATACCACATAAAAATTAAAATGTAATAGCAATTACATTTTACATTTACAATTACATTAAAATGTAATAGCAATAATTCAGGCCTAAAATGCCAGGCAACACTGGCTACAATTTGCAGAGTCTGGTGCAAAATAAAAATTTGGATCCCTTCAGTCTTAAGTCTTAAGAATTTAATGACAATAGAGCATTATAGCAAAGAGGGGGCCCTCTGAGTGCAGGGTCACAGGGTCTCACCCAGGAAGGCTGGCTCTGAACCCAGCTCACAAAGACCTCATAAGACCTGGGGTGAGGGGGAGTTTATAAGTGCTTCCTCTTGGTCTTAACGGTGTGGGGCACAGAAGATCTCATTTAACTCCTGATGTAGAGAGGGTTCAAAAATGCTTCAGAAACAAACCGAAAAATGGCCAAGGAACTTCTAACTGATAACACAGGGCTGGCAGATTCAGCATTACCAAAAGTCTTCTTCCCTGTTGTCAGGTTTAACATGTGGCACTGTTTGCCCAGATTTCGGAAGTCAATCTGCCCCAGTGTGTGGCAGTGACTAAGGAAACCCATCAAATGTTTGACAGGGGCCCCAAATCATCCATAACAGAAGGATTTGGACTTCACAAAAGAAACTGGACTTTGGAGCCAGAGCATGACTGGGCAGAGGGTCCATCAATAAGCCCATGCCTCAGTTTCTCTGTCCTGTATCCCCATCTGTTGCCAGACCTTTGACTTTCAAACTGACCACCCACCTCCACCTGACCTACTGGCCTGTCTTCGGGGTCATCCAACTGATGGCAAGTCCTGCAGCCTCATCCATCCACCCAGGTTGGCCCTTAGGAATTCTCCAGGCAAGAATACTGGAGTGGGTTGCCATGTCCTCCTCCATGAGATCTTCTCAACCTGGGGATCGAACCCAGGTCTCCTGCATTGCAGGTGGATTCTTTACCATCTGAGCCACCAGGGAAGCCCAAGAATACTGGATTGGGTAGCCTATCCCTTCTCCAGGGGAACTTCCTGACCCAGGAATCAAACCAGGGTCTTCTGCATTGAAAGCAGATTCTTTACCAGCTGAGCTACCAGGGAAGCCCCCTGTAGTGATTCAACCTTGTTTAAAGCAGCAGAAAGCTGCTCTTTAAATACAGGGCATCTTGCAGAGGCCCAGTCTATAAAAGAACCAGAGTGGAACAGCTCTGGCTGTTACTGGGCACAGGGATCCTAGGCCTGACTTTCTGCATCCCTTTCATTACCCAGCCCACTGTCTCACCAAACCTTCCCTTGTCTCCAGGCCAGTGATATTTCCAGCTCCCCAGGCTGCCTCTCTGTTTCCTCTTAGTTGCCGGGAATTTCTGGCTCTGAAAGATTTGAAGCAGGTTGTGCATCTGTGTGGTCCCAGTGCAGTCCCATCTGTGCCACTGCATTCATCAGGCCTGTGTGGCCTGCAGTCCTCAGTTGGAGAAAGCTCATCCACATGTCTGCACCCCAACCCACCTACAGCGTTTCCCTGAAACCCATTAGATGCACAGAAATGGTACCCATGTGAAAACACTTACCACGTGCCATTTTGGTTTGAGGTAGCAAACGAACCCCACATTTAAAGGGAGCTGAATTTGAGAGGCTTGAGCATGCTACCAAACTCAGCGCTGAACCTCCTTTCTAAGGAAGGTGATTCAGCACCAGACACGTCGGGGCCAATGCCCTTTGGCCACCTGCCTTCTCTTTGTTCAGATTCTGGCCAGAGTTTTAAAAAATTAAAACAATAAAAACTTTTGACTGTACAATTCTATGAATTTTAAGATATGCATCGATTCTTGTAATTCTTGTAAGTAATTGCTACTATTTATGGGATAAAGGGGGCTTCCCTGGTGGCTCAGCTGGTAAGGAATCTGCCTGCAGTGAAGGAGACTGGGTTTGGTTCCTGGGTTGGGAAGATCCCCAGAGAAGGGAAAGGCTATCCACTCCAGTATTCTTGCCTGGAGAATTCCATGGACTGTAGAGTCCAGGGGGTTGCCAAGAGTCAGACATGACTGAGAGACTTTCACTTTCGCAGAACAGAAGTTTTACATTTGGCTTATGTTTAACTTACCATTTTTAACAAAATGGATTGCAATTTTGTCATCTTTAAGAGCACTCTGCCTAATCTAAGATCATGAAGATGTTCTCTTATGGTTTCTTCTCAGAGTTTTAAGTTTTACACTATGTATTTATACCTCTGATCCATTTTGATTTAATATTTGGATATGGTCTGAGGTTTAGGATGGGAGGCACTTTTTTTTGCACATGTAAGTCCATCTATTCCAGAATCACTGTTGAAACCACTGTCCTTTCTTCAAAGAATTTCCTTTGTCCTTTTGTCAAAAATTAATTGACTCTATTTGCCTGAGTCTATCTCTGGGCTTTTGCCAATATTTCCTTGTTGTGATTGGTTTCCTCCAAATTTGTCCTTCTTTTTCAAAATTGTTTTCACTGTTCTAGTTCCTTTGCCTTCCCATATGAATTTTAGAATAAAGTTTTTGATATCTATAAGGAATCTTGCTTGGATTTTGATCACTTGGGGGAGAATTGACAGCAAATATTGAATCTTTCAGTTCATGAATTAGGTATGTCTCCCCATTTATTTAGTCTTTCTTTGACTTATTCCATCAACATTTTATAGTTTCCAGCAGATATTTTGTTATATTTATGTCTAAATTAAGAGGGAGTATTGTAAATGGGCTGCATGTTAAATTTCAGTTTCCTTTTTTTTTTAGTGTTTACCTTATATCCCATAATACAGCTCATTTATTCGTTCCAATTAGTTTTAGTGATCGTTCTTTGGATTTTCTATGTAACCAATCATGTCTTATATGAGTATAGATAAATTTATTTCTTCCTTCCCAACTTGAATGCTTTCAATTACTCTTTTATTGCACTTGCTAGGACTTTCAGTACAATAATGAATAGGAATGCTCTCTCTCTGATTATGGGAGAAAGCATTGAACTTTTCACCATGCGGTATGATGTTAGCTGCAAATTTTGGTAGATTCTCTTTATCAATCATTCTAGCCCCTGACCCCTAACCCTGGAGACTACTGATCCATCATTACAAGTTTTGTCTTTTCCAGAATGTCATGCAAATGGAATAACAGCTTTTAAGATCTACCTCAGGTTAAAGGCATTTTTTTTTCCATTTCTGAGTCTTTTTCTACTTCTCTTCTAGTTTGTTAAGAGTATTTATTGTGAATTAATGTTGAAGTTTATAAAATTCTGTTTCTGCATCTATTGATATAATTGTGATTTTTCTTATTTATTTGTTAACATAGTGGATTTCATTGATTGATTTTAGCACACTGAACCAGTCTCACATGGCCAGAAATTTTAAAGCACAGCATCTATTACTTTCTACCATGTAATAAAGTTGTCCAAATGTGTGCTATCTCCCCATGAGGGTTTGGGCTTCATTTTATTCAATCAACTCAGGTGTTCTGAATGCCCACTAAATTCCAGGCACCACTCAAGTTCATATCTATCATCTTATCTAATTTTCACAACAGCACGAGAAAGTAGATATTATTATTCTCATTTTACAGTCAAAAGAACTAGAGGGTGGAAAAATTAAGAGGCTTATCTTACTCCCACCTAGGTCTCCTAACTTCATATCTAGTATTTCCCCTAATTTATCTTTTAACCCACACCAAGTTCAGCAGGGTGATGACACACAGCAAAAGGCCAACACTGAATCAGTCAAACAAATGATTGCGCCTCTCTGCATGTGCACCAGCTGTAAAAATCTCCTCTTGCCAGGCTGCAGCGTAGTCATGGACTGGCTTATACATCATCCAGGAAACTTACTGCTAAAACTAACTTCCAGTGACCTAGCCCCAGAACAAGAACATGAGAGTAGCAAGTTTTTTACCTATTGGGTCTCAAAGAAAAGGGCAGCTCCACTCAGAGGCTTCATCATTTGCCTCCACTCTTGACTCATAGGTGATGCTGAGGAAGGAGGATACACAGCTAGAGATGGCTGGGTGGGTTGCAGAGTGAACAAGCCCAGCAGACACAAAACTCCTGAAGCCAGACAGTGGTGAGTCCTGGAAGTGCTGTGCATCCTTAAGGACAAAATCATTACAAACTAGCCATGTCTCGTCTCTCAACAGTGAGGTCAATGTCATGGGCATAGTATAAGCAAAATGTCTCTTATTTATCACATTTGGACTGATGATGAATTAATAGTCAGGTGAAAAAGTCTCTCATGATACCCATATATATTAGATATTTAAGGTGCCTTCTGAAAGACTGCCAATCAAGTTCAAACATCTATCCAAAAACCATATCTCCTGCCCATCTTCTTCAGCAGCTGAACTCAGTTTAGTCAGAGAGGACATGGAGATGTTTCAATTTCATGAAACGTTGGTCTCCACTCTGGGTCCCAGGCCCATATGACTCTTGCTTTGAGCTGGAGATACCAGCACTAGCCAAGTATGGCTGCTTCTCAGAGACAAACTGCAAATGACACTTTATCTCCTTTAATCCTCACATGATGTAGGTACTCTCCTATCCCAATGTTATAGATGGAGAATTGAGCAGAAAGAGTTTAAATAATTTGCCTTACGTCCAGTAAACTGTCCTGTCTTACTGCCTCATCCTATTTGCCTCTTATTAAAAAAAAAAAAAAGAGACATGGAGGGAAAATGTATTACCTACACAAATTCAAAATAGAAATTTCAGGAAAGAACATAGGAAAATAACTATGAAAGAAATTGAGCCTTAAGCCCAAAAATTCTCATTGAGTATCAGGTGAAATTAATAAGAAGAGATCTATCTTGATATTTTCAGAAAAGTATTGAATTGCTATTTCTCCATATCTGAACATAATATATTTTTATAGGTGGCCATATATTAAGTTACAATATAGCTCCAATATCAGAAAGGACATAGGGTGACCATTAGGCTCTACAACTAAAAGTAAATAGTAGAAGTGTAAATGTAAAAAGAGTTTATAATTTAAAAAAACCTATTAAAATGCTTAGGTCCAAAAGAAAATCAAAGCTTCAACTGCACATAAATAAAGGGATTGGGGGCAGGAGGAGAAGAGGACAGAGGATGAGATGGCTGGATGGCATCACTGACTCAATGGACGTGACTCTGAGTGAACTCTGGGAGTTGGTGATGGACAGGGAGGCCTGGCGTGCTGCGATTCATGGGGTCACAAAGAGTCGGACACGACTGAGCGACTGAACTGAACTGAAAACATATTTTGGAAAGCCTATTTAAGAATAAACAGAGTAAAATCACTATACTTAACAGTGAAAGTCAGAGGTATGAGAGACAAGAAAATGTAGAATACCACATACAACTCAAAAAACATTTTTAAAATTTATTTTTTATTGAACTATAACTGAATTTCAATGCTGTGTTAATTACAACTGTACAGCAAAGTGACTTAGTTATACATATGTGTATGTACATTCTTTTTCATATTCTTTTCTACTATGGTTTATCACAATATACTAAATATAGCTCCCTGTGCTATACAGCAGGACGTTATTGTTTATCCATCCTTTATGCAACACCTTGCATCTGCGAATTCCAAACTCCCAGTCCAACCCTCTCCCAATCCAGCTCCCTCCCTCTTGGCAACCACCAGTCTATTTTCTATGTCCCTGATTCTGTTTCTGTCCCATAAATAGGTTCGTTTGTGTCATATTTTACATTCCACATATAAGTGATACCACATGATATTTGTCTTTCTCTTTCTGATTTCCTTCACTTACTATGATTATCTCTAGTTTTATCCATGTTGCTGCAAATGGCATTATTCCATTATTTTTTATGGCTGAGTAAAGTTTTGTTGTATATACGTACTTCTTTATCCATCTCATCTGTCAATGGGCATTTAGGTTGTTTCCGTATCTTGGCTATCATGAACAGTGCTGCTATGAACATAGGGGTGCATGTATCTTTTTGAATTACAGTTTTGTCTGGATGTGGGATTGCTGGATCATATGGTAATTCTATTTTTAGTTTTCTGAGGAACCTCCATACTGTCTTCCACAGTGGTGGCACCAACTTACATTCCCATCAACTTTCCCTTTTCTCCATACCCTCTCCAGCATTTAAAGAACATTTTTTAAAACAAAAATAAGTATTATGAAAACTGACCAGTCTGGGGATCAACTACACTTTTAAGCATGTTGCTTGAGCCATTTAAGGAATCAGTTCAGTTCAGTTCAGTTGCTCAGTCGTGTCCGACTCTGCGACCCCATGAACTGCAGCATGCCAGGCCTCCCTATCCATCACCAACTCCCAGAGCTTACCTAAACCCATGTCCATTGAGTCAGTGATGCCATCCAACCATCTCATCCTCTGTTGTCCCCTTCTCCTCCTGCCCTCAGTCTTTCCCAGGATCAGGGTCTTTTCAAATGAGTCAGCTCTCTGCAACAGGTGGCCAAAGTATTGGAGTCTTGGCTTCAACATCAGTCCCTCCAATGAACACCCAGGACTGATCTCCTTTAGGATGGACTGGTTGGATCTCCTTGTAGTCCAAGGGACTCTAAAGAGTCTTCTCCAACACCACAGTTCAAAAGGATCAATTCTTTGGTGCTCAGCTTTCCTTATAATCCAACTCTCACATCCATACATGACTACTGGAAAAACCATAGCCTTGAGTAGACAGACCTTTGTTGGCAAAGTAATGTCTCTGCTTTTTAATATGCTCTCTAGGTTAGTCATAACTTTCCTTCCAAAGAGCAAGCATCTTTTAATTGTCTATTTAAGGAATAGACAATTTTAAATTACTCTAACCATTTTTACATCTTAAGAAATATAGAAATATTCCCAGTTCTATTTAGTAGCTACTGTCATCCTTCATACTTTGGGTAAATATTGACCAAGTGTCTATCACGTGAAAGACATCTGGCCAGGCAGAGGTTTTAGTGGTGAACTAAAGACAGACATGGCACCTACCATCATGATACCAAAAGTCCATGGGAAAAGCAAGACTAAACCAAAAGTCATATCAATAATTAGTGACCACACCCTTGTTATTCAGTCTATCAGTCGTGTCTGACTCTTTGCAACCCCATGGACTGCAGCACACCAGGCTACCCCTCCCCAAGACCCCAGTAGGAGCCAGCTGGGCTCCATATCAATAATGAATTATAAAAGAGGTCACTGCTATCAAGAAACTTCAAAGAACTATGAAAAAGAATAACCAGAGGAAACCTAACTACTATATGTAGGTTGATGATTTAGGTAAGGCTCCCCAACAGATGAGTCACGCTTAACTAGGTGACATGCAACAAGAAGAGATAGGAAGGTGGAGGAAAGAGCATGTGCAAAGGCCCGGGGGCAGTAAAGAGTTTTATGGGCTTGAGGAGACCTCAAGTTGAAACAGTGGGGAAGTGGGTAGGGCACAACCTTTAAAAGAATGGTAGAACCACTATGGATAAAACACAATTGATTACACCCAAGATGGTGGAAGATTAGACTTCCAGCAGACTTTGAGCCTTATTATAAGCTCATTTTAATACATTAGCAAGCTAAATGACATCCTATAGTTACCAGGACAGTTCTGAGGCTAACTGTTAAAGGCCAAAAGTGTGTGGTAGCCCAAATCCTGGAAATCCTTGTCCTGTCTCCAAAATAGCTAGAATAATCCTTCCATGTATTAGCCTATAAAATTACTGAGCTCATAAAAACTAACCACCCCATATTTTAGGGCTGCTCTCACCTTCTGAGATGGGCCACATTCTGCCTATGGAGCAGATGCACTGGGTATACATATGCAAAAGAATGAAGCTGGACTCTCACCTCACATATGCACGTTTAGTCCCTTCAGTCATATCTGACTCTGTGACCCCATGGACTGCAGCCCACCAGGCTCCTCTGTCCATGGGATTTCCCAGGCAAGAATACTGAAGTGGGTTGTCATTTCCTTCTCCACCCTTACCTCACACCATATACAAAAATTAACTCAAAAGGATCAAAAATTTAAATTTAAGAGCTAAACTTAGCAGAAAACAGAGGGGAGATTTTCCTTTTTAACCTTGGATTTGGCAAAGGTTTCTTTTTATTTTTCTTTCTTTCTTTTTTTTTTTTTTGAAGGAATGGGCAGTGTTTATTATAAGGCACCAGACAAGGAGGCCAGGGAAGCTAATGTTTAAAAAACCCAAACTCTCTGATCATTTTCAGGGAATGATTTTTATAGGCAAAATCTGAGGTGAGGGCTGCAGAGTGTGTGACCTTCCTCTGATTGGTTAGTAGGGAGATAACAGAAATCTCAGTCATCAGCCTGTGGTACCAAATAGTCTGGGATCCAAGTGCTTGTGCTCAGCTTGAAGTTACCATCCTCCACCTAAGTGGGGGCCTTAGGTCCTGTAGAAGAACTCAGAAATTTGTATCAGATTGTTATATATCCCTTAAGGAGGAACCGGGGCCCTTCCCATCATTGCACCATTGCTTCTTGACTGCCTTTCACTGTTTCTGCATTCTCTCATTCCTCTAAACAGTAACTGTTTGAATCTGGCAGTGGTTTCTTAAATATGACATCAAAAGAATAAGTAACCAAAGGAAAAAACAGATGAATTGGACTTCATCAAAATTAAGAACTGTTTGCATCAAAGGATACTGTCAAGAGAGTGAAAACACAACCCACAGAATGAGAGAGAATATTTGTAAATCATATGTCTTGTAAGAATGTAGTATTCAGAATATATAAAAAACTTTCACAACTCAACAAAAAAGAAAAATAACCCAATTAAAAGACAGGCAAAGAATTTGATTATCTCCAAAGAAGATATACAAATTGTCAAAAACACATGAAAAACTGCTCAACATTATTAGTCATCAGTGAAATACAACTCCAAAGAATGCGAATATCATTTCATAACCACTAGGGTGACCATAATTTTTAAAAGGAAAATAGTAAGTGTTGGAAAAGATGTAGAGTCAACTGGAACATTCATACACACATTGATGGTAGGAATATAAAACGATTCCACTGCTTTGAAAAATAGTTTGGCAGTTCCTCAATAAGCTAAATATAAAATTACCATATGACTCAGCAACTCTGTTCTTTCATCAAAAACAGGTCCATTGTTTGAAAACAGATTCTCAAGCAAATACTTGTACACAAATGTCCATAGCAGCTTTATCACAATAGCCAAAAAGTAGAATTAACCCAAATATTCACTGATGGATGAATGGATAAAGAAAATGTGATATATGCATACAATGATATATTATTCAGCCATATATCAGCCATACAGATATATGCTCTAACATGGATGAATCTTGCAAACATTATGCTAAAAAATAAGCGTGTCACACAAGACTATGTACTGTATGGTTTCATTTATATGAACTATCCAGAGTGGGTCAGATCCAGAGGGACAAAGAGCAGATGAGTGGTTACAGAGGCTGGAAGTAGGGGAGAATGGGAAGTGACTGCTTCATAAGCATGCAATCTCCATTTGGGGTATGAAAAAAGCTCTGGAACTAGATAATGGTGATGGTTGCACAATATTGTGAATATACTTAATGCCACTGAATCATACATTTTAAAACAGTTACAGTGGTAGCTTTTGCGTGTAGTTCACTTCAATAATAATATTTTAAAAGCCAATTAAACAATTTACACTTCTTATTATAAAACTTAACAGATAGACATTTTATGCAAGAAAAGTCAATGTGGCTGTTAGGACAATGGGCGGGGCAGAAGGCTAAGTGGAAGTGGGGAGCCCGGGGTAGTGCAGTGGGAAATGAGGGGACAGATGGCTTTGTGAAATGCGGGAGATATGATGACTCTGGATTCCTGGCAAATGGGGGAGGGGGGAGGATGTTTAGAGGTATCAGATTCCGTTCTGATACCCAAGCTTTATAACTATATGGATCAGTGTCACTAGTGGCACCTAATATCTTAAATAAAACATCGAATATCCAATTTAAACACAGACTAAAAGAATAATAATACATGGTGTCCACATCTTATTTATTCTAGAATTGTAAGGATGAAATTTCAATATGAAAGCAATCCTTTCTTTTCTCACTGATCTGAACTATTTTACTCTAATGATTAACGTAAAAAGTGAAAGTGTTACTTGCTAAGTCATGTCTGACTCTTTGCAACCCCATGGACTGTAGCCCTGCCAGTCTGTGGAATTCTCTGGGCAAGAATCTGGAGTGGGTAGCCATTCCCTTCTCCAGGGGTTTTTCCAACCCAGGGATCAAATCCAGGTCTCCTACATTGCAGGTAGATTCTTTACCATCTGATCCATCAGGGAAGCCCCACTCTTAATGATACACTATACTAAATTATACTAAATTCTGTGTTCTTGAGTTCCTGAAATTTCTATTGTTTCATTGATTTGACTGTTCTTATACTGATTACACACTTTCATTTTCATTATTATATCTTTATATTTTACTATCTGATAACCTAGAATTCTTCCTTTTGAAACTTACTCCTTTTAAAATGTTCTTGATTGTTCTTAAAATATTTATTCTCCTAGATAAAATTTAGACTCATTTTGTCAAATTCCCAAAATATCTCATTAAGATTGACAGAAATCATACAAAATGTACATATTAATTTGAAAAGAGTTGACATTTAAAGTAACCAGCTAGTGATCTCTATGACATTACCATTTGGAATTCCTTACTACCTATATGGAGAAGAAACGATTATAATCCACATTCAGCAACTGGCTAGATGAAGTATAGAGAGTTTAAAGATTTAAGTGTAAAAAATTAAACCTTCGAAGTACTAGAAGAAAATATTTGTGATGTTGAGAGGCAAAAGACCTTTCCGAGATATGACAATAAACATAGGTGTCATGAAGAACAAGATTTAGAATAAAAAAAAAAAACACCACAAATAAACAAAGAAGTCAAACCAGAATAAATAAAGTTGGAAGGCGGTTTAAAAATGGAAAATTATTTTGCAAAATAGAAAAGAGTTAAAACATCCAGTGGAAAATTTAAGAAAGTAACAATTCCAAAGGAAGTACAACTGTCCAATAAACATATGAAAAAGTCTTTGCCTCTTTAATTACATGAATTACAAATCAAACAAGACAGGTATTTACCTAAAAGTTTTCCAATATATATCTTTGTTAACATTATAATAAATATCCAGTGCAGAAGACACAAATCAGAGAGTACTTACAAATAAGAGTCTTTTTTTGCATTAAATTTTTTAAAATTTTTTAATTGGTGGAAAAGTGCTTTACAATTTTGTGTTTGTTTCTGCTGTACAACAACACAAATCAGTCATAATTATATATTTATAAATATATATTATATATATAGTCCTTCCCTCCTGAACCTCCCTCCCTTCCCCCCCGTCTCACCTCTCTAGGTCATCACAGGCTGAGCTTCCTGTGTTATTCAGCAACTTCCCACTATCTGTTTTACATAGGACAGTGTGTATGTGTCAGTGGTACTTTCTTAATTCGTCCCACCCTCAGCTTCCACAGCTGTGTCCACAACTCCATTCTCTACTATGTTCATCAGCACTATTTTTCTAGATTTCACATATATGCATGAATATATGATACTTGCTTTTCTCTTTTGACTTACTTCACTCTGTATAAGAGGCTCTAGGTTCATCCACCTCACTGCAACTGACTCAAATTTATTCCTCTTTATGGCTGAGTAATATTCCATTATATAAATGCCCACAACTTCTTTATCTATTCATTTGTTTAAAATATGTAAAGATTTAGTTAAAACATGGTCATACAATATTATTTAAGATAGCAGGAAATTGAAAATAATATACATTTCCAAAAATGGGAAATTGTGTGAAAACAATATTTAATGTCTTAAAAAGTTAACATAGCATAAAACTGTTATGTGGAAAATATTTCTATTTCTAGTCAATGTAAAAAGGGAAATGAAAAGAAAGAATGAAAGCAAAAGAAATTATATATACATTTGCTTGAAACTTCAGATAGAATACAGACCATAATATTACCAGTGTTTGTGGTTCACTGAGGGCAAAATTATAGTTGAGTTTAGTTTTCTTTTGGCTTTTCTCATTTTATACAACTATGTATTACTTTTTCCAATAAGAATAAAACAAAATTTTTCCGTGGATAATTTAAACTTTTTTTTTTACAACATTCAGAAAGATCATGATACTCATAGGTATTAAAAGTTTTTCAAACACTGTTTATGGCATTACAAATTGGTGTACAACTTCTGAACATCAATTCTGCAATATTAGAAACTTTATTTCCTTTGAACTTGTGAATCTATCCCAAAGAAATAATTCAAAACACTGAAAAGGTTATGCATATGCAAGTGAAAATGTTCACTGCAGTGCTATTTGTAAATATGAAAAATTAGAAGCCCACCAAAGTATCTCATAATAGGAGACTTATAAAATAAAAAAAATGATACATCTAGAGAACTGGCTAGAATTTTTTGGAAAAGGCTTTGGAACCCATTGAGATAAAGGCTGTTTATAAACTATAATTAAAATTATAAGAATAATTATGCTTATGATTAAAAATACTAGAAATAGGGACTTCCCTGGTGGTCCAGTGGTTAAGACTCTGCTTCCAGTAGAGGAGGGTGTGGGTTTGATCCCTGGCTGGGGAACTAAGATCCTACATGTCACAGTGTGGTTTAAATAAACAAATAAAATACTACAAGGAAATGTTATAAAAGTTGATGATAGCTGTTATGATGTAGTATTATACATGATTATTTCTTACTTTTTCTGTTTTCCAAATGTAGTCATATTACTTTTATCCTTTTTAAAACACTGTTTATTGAAGAGAAGAAAAAGAAGAGGTAAGTTAGGTGGCAAGATAGAAAATGTAATGGAAGCAGGAGAATGTGAAGGGTCTGAAGTAAGGCAGGGAGGGTGCTGATTAGCCCGGTAGGGACCCTTGGAATGCAGGGTTAAAGGGACTGACCCAGGTTTCTAGCTGGGGCAATGAGCAGATGGTGATGCCTTAAACCTGGAAAGAGGACATGGTTTAAATGTCAGGTTCTCAAGAGGCTGATCCTGCCTGCCTTGCATCCAGCACTGTTTTCCCACATGTCTACCACTGGGAGATGGTCATGGGAAGAGGAGGAGGACCTGGGCCAGCCTGAATCCTGTGATTCCTTGAAAGCAATCAATTCTTACCTTCTGGCCCAGGCTCTGATATGAGGTTTCTGGCTCAGAGTCACTACAGATCTAACAGTGATGACTGTGTCTTTCAAACTTAGTGAATAAAGCTGTTTTATACACTTGGATGCAAAAATCACTTTTTTCCCTTTGAGAGGAAAGAATTAAAAATAATGCTTATTAAAGTCAACTCAGACAGGATAATTACAGGCACAACTGTCCCAGCCTAAATACAGCTTTCAAACTGGAAAGATGCCGTACCTCCCCCACTCCTCCCCAACATTTTACTTACTACTTTTCCTCATTAGAGAACTGGTCTGAGAGACAGGGAAGGTTTTGTTTTCTGGTCTTAAGAAGAAGATTGATACATAAAGCACTCTCTTCTACAACCCCTGATATAAAAGCATTGGCATATGATCACATACAGAGCTGTTAAGCAAATGATGTGAACTGAGGTTCCTCGTTTGTGTTCAAATGATTCTTTCGTTAGAATCAGTCTGCTGCTGCTTAGTCACTTCAGTTGTGTCCGAATCTGTGCAACACCATAGACGGCAGCCCACCAGGCTCCCCCGTCCCTGGGATTCTCCAAGCAAGAACACTGGAGTGGGTTGCCATTTCCTTCTCCAATGCATGAAAGTGAAAAGTGAAAGTGAAGTCACTCAGTCGTGTCCGACTCTTCGTGATCCCATGGACTGCAGCCTACCAGGCTTCTCCATCCATGGGATTTTACAGGCAAGAGTACTGGAGTGGGGTGCCATTGCCTTCTCCTAGAATCAGTCTAGTTGTCATCAATCAACATGTACAGGCATCTACTGTATGTCTGGCACTGTCCATGCACTGAGATGGTAGCAAAAACAATCAAGGTTCAACCTCTACCAACAGTGTCTACCACATCTTAGCAAATATCAAGATCAGTTCAGTTCAGTCGCTCAGTCGTGTCTGACTCTTTGCAACCCCATGAATCGCAGCGCCAGGCCCTCCTGTCCATCTCCAACTCCCGGAGTTCACTCAGATTCATGTCCATCGAGTCAGTCATGCCATCCAGCCATCTCATCCTCTGTCATCCCCTTCTCCTCCTGCCCCCAATCCCTGGAGTTTCAGCTTTAGCATCATTCCTTCCAAAGAAATCCCAGGGCTGATCTCCTTCAGAATGGACTAGTTGAATCTCCTTGCAGTCCAAGGGACTCTCAAGAGTCTTCTCCAACATCACAGTTCAAAAGCATCAATTCTTCGGCGCTCAGCCTTCTTCACAGTCCAGCTCTCACATCTATACATGACCACTGGAAAAACCATAGCCTTGGCTAGAAGGACCTTAGTCGGCAAAGTAATGTCTCTGCTTTTGAATATGCTATCTAGGTTGGTCATAACTGTTCTTCCAAGGAGTAAGCGTCTTTTAATTTCATGGCTGCAGTCACTATCTGCAGTGATTTTGGAGCCCCGCAAAATAAAGTCTGACACTGTTTCTCCATCTATTTCCCATGAAGTGATGGGACCGGATGCCATGATCTTTGTTTTCTGAATGTTGAGCTTGAAGCCAACTTTTTCACTCTCCTCTTTCACTTTCATCAAGAGGCTTTTTAGTTCCTCTTCACTTTCCGCCATAAGGGTGGTGTCAACTGCATATCTGAGGTTATTGATATTTCTCCTGGCAATCTTGATTCCAGCTTGTGTTTCTTCCAGTCCAGCATTTCTCATGATGTACTCTGCATAGAAGTTAAATAAGCAGGGTGACAATATACAGCCTTGACATACTCCTTTTACTATTTGGAACCAGTCTGTTGTTCCATGTCCAGTTCTAACAGTTGCTTCCTGACCTGCATACAGATTTCTCAAGAGGCAAGTCAGGTGGTCTGGTATTCCCATCTCTTTCAGAATTTTCCACAGTTGATTGTGATCCACACAGTCAAAGGCTTTGGCATAGTCAATAAAGCAGAAATAGATGTTTTTCTGGAACTCTCTTGCTTTTTCCATGATCCAGCAGATGTTGGCAATTTGATCTCTGGTTCCTCTGCCTTTTCTAAAACCAGCTTGAACATCAGGAAGTTCATGGTTCATGTACTGCTGAAGCCTGGCTTGGAGAATTTTGAGCATTACTTTAATAGCATATGAGATGAGTGCAATTGTGCGGTAGTTTGAGCATTCTTTGGCATTGCCTTTCTTTGGAATTGGAATGAAAACCGACCTTTTCCAGTCCTGTGGCCACTGCTGAGTTTTCCAAATTTGCTGGCATATTGAGTGTGGCACTTTCACAGCATCATCTTTCAGGATTTGAAACAGCTCCACTGGAATTCCATCACCTCCACTAGCTTTGTTCATAGTGATGCTTTTTAAAGCCCACTTGACTTCACATTCCAAGATGTCTGGCTCTAGATGAGTGATCACACCATCATGATTATCTGGGTCGTGAGTATCTTTTTTGTACAGTTCTTCTGTGTATTCTTGCCACTTCTTCTTAATATCTTCTGCTGCTTCTGTTAGGTCCATAGCATTTCTGTCCTTTATCGAGCCCATCTTTGCATGAAATGTTCCCTTGGTATCTCTAATTTTCTTGAAGAGATCTCTAGTCTTTCCCATTCTATTGTTTTCCTCTATTTCTTTGTATTGATCGCTGATGAAGGCTTTCTTATTTCTTCTTGCTATTCTCTGGAACTCTGCATTCAGATGCTTATATCTTTCCTTTTCTCCTTTGCTTTTTGCCTCTCTTCTTTTCACAGCTATTTGTGATATCAAGATATCTGAGATAAACATCTAAATATCAAGATAGCTGAGCACTTTCCTGGTGGCTCAGTGGTAAAGAACCCACCTGCCAATGCAAGAGACATGGGTTCGATCCCTGGCCTAGGGAAGATCCCACATGCTGTGGAGCAACTAAGCTGGTGAGCCACAACTATTGAGCCTGTGCTCTAGAGCCTGGGAGCTGCAACTACTGAAGCCCTCGTGCCCTAGAGCTGTGCTCAGCAACAAGAGGAGCCGCTGCAATGAGAAGCCTGTGCACCACAACCGGAGAGTAGCCCCTGCTCTCTGCAACAAGAGAAAGCCCTGCACAACAATGAAGACCCAGCACAACCAAAGAAACCAAACAGATAAAGTTCATTAAAAAAAAAGATGCTGAGTCTAGGTTTTGCCTCATCACCATAAGATCCACTTACCATGAAAAGGCAAACTCCCAAAGCAAGTCCCAGAGAACAAGCAAGGCTGATTTGGATATGGTAGTTATATACCTTCATGACACTACAGTTAAATAAGGCATGATACCCTATCTTGAGACTTTCAGCACCTGTAACCACCTCCCCACCGACCACATCCACAGCAAAGTAGGTCACAAATGGGCTCAGATACAGGGATATCTGGTAGTATGTGGGAAGTGTCATTTTCAAACACCAAGCATGGCTCCAATTGCAAGTTGTCCCCACTGTTTATTTTAGAAGGGCATAAACCCTACATGTCCCAGTTTCCCCGTGCAGTCAGGAGTGGCCATGTGATTAGTTTATGGCCAATGGCATATGAGCAGAAGTCATGCGAGCAGTTCCCTGGCATGATGTTAAAGAGAAAGTGTGTGCCCCTGCCTTCTCTTTCTCACTTCCTGAAGGCTGAGTGATCAGGCAATGATGAGAGCTGCAGCCGTCTTCTGGGACCATGGGATGACACCATGTGTTGAGAATGGTAGAGTCACAGCACACTGAGAACGTGGGTGTGCAATACCTTGGCGCCACTATATTGCTTGTATTGTTACACAACCAGAAAACATTTTCATAACTATAGTATATAGGCATCTATGTTATAGCAGCCTGATCTGTATCTTTAACACACCAAGGATGACTTAAATTAATAGATGTATTAATAATAGCTACCATTTGTTGTATATAAGCCATGTGCCATGCAGTGTGCTAGATGCTCTCAATATATATGATCTCAGCTGATCTTTCACAATAACTCTATTAGGTAGTTATCATCAGTCCTATTTTATACATTAGGAAACTCAGGCCCAGCGAGGTGGACAACACTGCAATGAACTGTTGGCAGAGCCATGGCTTGAACTCAAGTGTTTAAACTTTCAGTTTTGGGCTCCTCCTATTACCCTGCGCTGGGTACTTGCTTGCTCTAAGTGAGCTATTTTTTCTCTCTACCAGGTTATTTTTAAGAGCATACCACCTTGAAGTCAAAATTTCTGAGCCACTAATAAATAGTATAAGGAATTATAAATCTGTATTTGATTAAAGCTAAATCTTATCAGAACTGAACCTTCAACTTCTATATTGACTTCATTTTCAAACCAAGGTTTTCTATTAAAAAGAAGAAAAAAAGGAAACATTTAAATCTATTGAACAGCTATTTATGTTTTAAGAACTGATGTTTTCAAAATACACTCTCCCAAAGGAGAAACATCAGTTCATGTAATTCCCAAATTCCAATTTTCTTGTTAAATCAATATAATTCTTATCTATTTTCCTTCACTATCCAAGTTTTAGCTCAAAACTCTTTGATTCTCAATATAATTGCTTATTTAGAAATCCCAAGAGAATCAGAAACAATGAAAGAATCCAGTAATATGGTGACATAAAAATTTAATATAAAGTAAATTGCTTTCCTATATTAAAATAACTAAGTTAGAAGAGATAATGACAGAAAAGATCTTAATTCTATTCTATTTTTTCTTATCCTATTTGAAAATACAAGATACCTAGGGATAGATTTAATAAGAAATTTACAATATATACATGAAGAATCTTAAATCTAAGAGATACAAAAGAAGACTTGAACCACTGCAGAAGCCGCATGGACAGAGGAGCCTGGGGGTATAGCCCATGGGGTTGCAGAGTCAGACAATACTGAGCAACTGAGCACATCAGCACAGTCCCGTCATATATTAAAATATATAATAAAATCATGATAATTAAATCTAGCGTTGACCCACGAATAGAAAGATCAATGGAATACAATAAAAAATCTAAAAAATAGATTTGATAAAATGGACTATAATTTTCCCCTTGTTACTATCTGTGCAGGATAAATTTCAAGGCCCACAATGGGGGCCTAAAACCTAGGATGGTACCAAACTGTGTATCCATATTTTTCCCTATATATGCATATCTACAATGAAGTTTACTTTATAAATTAGGCATAACAAGAAGCTAACAACAGTCACTTATAATAAAATAGAACAATTACAACAATTACTGTAATGAAAATTATGTGAATATGGTCTCTTTCTCTCCCAAAATATCTTCATGTACAAATTTAATGCCTTTTCCATCTTAAATGCCTTGTCCTTTTAAGAGACACAGTGATCATAACTTTTGTAGTCTGAGGTGCAAAAGCAAAACTAGCACAAATTTATTTTTTCTTCTTCACAATTTCATGGATAAAATATTCATTCTTACTGTAGATCTTAGCAATCTCAGCATACAATCATACATTTTTTATTTCCTTCTTATATTGAGAAGTTTTCACCTTTCACTTAAAGGAAGTACTTTATAACTATTCTTTGGTATATCTAAATTATCAGCATCACAACTCTTGTCCTTTGGGGCCATCAATAAGTAAAATAAGGGTTAGCTGAACACAAGCACTGATACTGAGATCTGATCTGATAAGTGGCTACTGAGTGACAACAGGTGGGATATGTTGGACAGAAGGATGATTCATGTCCTGGGTGGGATGGAATGGGACAGTGTAAGGTTTCATCATGCTGTTCACAACAGCACACAACATAAAACTTATGAAGTGCTTATTTGTGGAAGTTTCCATGTAATATTTCAGACTTTGGTAGTCCTCAGGTAACTGAAACCATGTAAAGAGAACCTGGGGATAAAGTAGGATGACTGTTTATAAAATTAAGAATGTTTGCAGACCAAAACACTAACATAAGCAAAATCAAAAGAATAAAAACACATAGAAAATAAATACATTCAATTCATTTAACAAAGAGCTTATTTCCCTCATCCACAAAGGCCTCCCACAAACTGTTGGGAAAAAGCCCAATAATCTAACAGAAACAAAAGCTACAATGACAGAATTTGCAGAAAAGAAATGATGTTCACTTTCACCCAAAATAATAGTGCTGCAAATTAAAACTTCCCTGAGATACTATTTTTTACTTTTGAGAATGGCTCAGACCCATAGCACACTGATAACACACTGAAGCAAGGGTAAAACCAGGAGTGTAAAATGGTGCACCCTTGATAATAGGCAATTTGTTAACATCCAGCAAGATTAGTAATGTGTATGTGTCCTTGACCCCTGATATCCACTAAAATTACTAAGATACATATATTATGAGTGGGAAATGATGGATACATGAATTTATTCCACAGTATTTTTTGTAAAAGCAAGCAAGCAGACACACTTACACATCTATAAACAGGGTTCTGGCTAAAGCAAGTAGGGCACATCCATGCAAAGGAATACTATACAGCTAGAAAATGGAATGAGGAAGCTCTTTCAATGCAAAGAAATAGAGGAAAAGAACAGAATGGGAAAGACTAGAGATCTCTTCAAGAAAATTAGAGATACCAAGGGAACATTTCATGCAAAGATGGGCTCGATAAAGGACAGAAATGCTATGGACTTAACAGAAGCAGAAGATATTAAGAAGAGGTGGCAAGAATACACAGAAGAACTGTACAAAAAAGATCTTAACGACCCAATAATCACGTTGGTGTGATCACTCATCTAGAGCCAGACATCTTGGAATGTGAAGCAAGTGGGCCTTAGAAAGCATCACTACAAACAAAGCTAGTGGAGGTGATGGAATTCCAGTGGAGCTGTTTCAAATCCTGAAAGATGATGCTTCACTCAATATGCCAGCAAATTTGGAAAACTCAGCAGTGGCCACAGGACTGGAAAAGGTCAGTTTTCATTTCAATCCCAAAGAAAGGCAATGCCAAAGAATGCTCAAACTACCACACAGTTGCACTCATCTCACCTGCTAGTAAAGTAATGCTCAAAATTTTCCAAGCCAGGCTTCAGCAATATGTGAACCATGAACTTCCTGATGTTCAAGCTGGTTTTAGAAAAGGCAGAGGAACCAGAGATCAAATTGCCAACATCTGCTGGATCATGGAAAAAGCAAGAGATTTCCAGAAAAACATCTATATCTGCTTTATTGACTATGCCAAAGCCTTTGACTGTGTGGATCACAATAAATTGGAAAATTCAGAAAAAGATGGGAATACCAGACCATCTGACTTGCCTCTTGAGAAATCTGTATGCAGGTCAGGAAGCAACTGTTAGAACTGGACATGGAACAACAGACTGGTTTCAAATAGTAAAAGGAGTACGTCAAGGCTGTATATTGTCACCCTGCTTATTTAACTTCTATGCAGAGTACATCATGAGAAATGCTGGACTGGAAGAAACACAAGCTGGAATCAAGATTGCCGGGAGAAATATCAATAACCTCAGATATGCAGTTGACACCACCCTTATGGCAGAAAGTGAAGAGGAACTAAAAAGCCTCTTGATGAAAGTGAAAGTGAAGAGTGAAAAAGTTGGCTTAAAGCTCAACATTCAGAAAACAAAGATCATGGCATCCGGTCCCACCACATCATGGGAAATATATGGGGAAACAGTGGAAACAGTGTCAGACTTTATTTTTGGGGGCTCCAAAATCACTGCAGATGGTGACTGCAGCCATGAAATTAAAAGACACTTACTCCTTGGAAGAAAAGTTATGACCAATCTAGATAGCATATTCAGGAGAAGGCAATGGCACCCCACTCCAGTACTCTTGCCTGGAAAATCCCATGGACGGAGGAGCTTGGTAGGCTGCAGTCCATGGGGTCGCTGAGTCGGACACGACTGAGCGACTTCACTTTCACCTTTCACTTTCATACACTGGAGAAGGAAATGGCAACCCACTCCAGTGTTCTTGCCTGGAGAATCCCAGGGACAGGGGAGCCTGGTGGGCTGCCATCTATGGGGTCGCACAGAGTCGGACACGACTGAAGTGACTTAGCAGATAGCATATTCAAAAGCAGAGACATTACTTTGCGACTAAGGTCTGTCTAGTCAAGGCTATGGTTTTTCCAGTGGTCATGTATGGATGTGAGAGTTGGACTGTGAAGAAGGCTGAGTGCCGAAGAATTGATGCTTTTGAACTGTGGTGTTGGAGAAGACTCTTGAGAGTCCCCTGGACTGCAAGGAGATCCAACCAGTCCATTCTGAAGGAGATCAGCCCTGGGATTTCTTTGGAAGGAATGATGCTAAAGCTGAAACTCCAGTACTTTGGCCACCTCATGAGAAGAGTTGACTCATTGGAAAAGACTCTGATGCTGGGAGGGATTGGGGGCAGGAGGAGAAGAGGACGACAGAGGATGAGATGGCTGGATGGCATCACTGACTTGATGGACTTGAGTCTGAGTGAACTCCGGGAGTTGGTGATGGACAAGGAGGCCTGGCGTGCTGAGATTCATGGGGTCGCAAAGAGTAGGACACGACTGAGCAACTGAACTGAACTGAGAGAAATATCTCCAATATTGATAAATGCATTGTTAAACGAAGGAAACACGTGCGGATCAGCATGAGCCATGTACAAAAGTGGGGAGACACACACTAATATACGCTTTTATATGTGTAAAATATCTCTGGAGGCATATACAATAAAACTAAATCACCATGTTCTGTGGGGAAGATAACTGCACATCTGGACAATACTATAGACAGTAGATCCTACATACCTCGACATTTCTGGACCTACTAAATTTTTTTCAGCCATTAAAAAACAAACATACTGTAGCACTTCTCTTCTTATCTCACTGAACCACTCGCTTTCTGGGTACTTTGTATGTACATGGTACTGTGATGAGTGCTATGGGGTGACTGCAATGTGGATCTGGAATCTTTTTTCCAATTCTGTTTGTTAATTGCAATATTCATCCTCAAGCACCCAAGTTCTAGTTGGATGTAAAATCTGCCCCTTAATTAAAATTTTTCAACTTTGATAGAATCCCAGAGCACAAAGCTAAGAGGATTAAGAGTGGTCCACAATATATCTATTAGAGACCAGTTCATTTTTTTCAATCAACCAGTTTGCCATGATGAAGACAAAAGTTCAGCCTCAAGATGCTGCTGCTGACTGATTTTATTCTCATTTCATAGATAATGAAACTGAGGCACAGTGAAGGGAAATGATTTGCCCACAGCCACTTTATTTTCCTCTGGTAGTATCATGTCAGCGTAGCGATTTAGATCCAGGGAATCTGTCTCGTTTCTCACCATGATTCCATACTGATGCTTGAAGTCCACTCTGTCATGCGTGTGTTGAACCAAAGATATTAAAATAAAAGAAAAAATCACCCCCAATATTTCAGGAGCTTCTGTTTAGGAACGGGGGTATAGTTACTATTTGTGCCCAGGTAAATATAGAATAAAGTCATTACATAGAGTTCAAGTATCACAGTCTTAGAATAAGGAGACATTTATTTTTGCTTTTGCAAGCTTTCTTTCTCTCTTCACAAAATGGAACACAGTAATTATTACATTTAGACTCAACATTTGGGTAGTTAAGTAGCAGCCCCGAAAAGTGATCACAGATGAAGTTGAAAGGGCTTTTTTTCTTTTTTTACACACAGCCCTCCCGCTCCCTCTCCTCTCCCCCAACCCCTGTCCCACCTCAAATACTGGGTTAACAAACTCAGGCAATGTTTGAGAATTACTGACATGAAATTAAAAAGCTCATGATAGTACTTCATTCAAACTAGTTTCTAAATTTAAAAGCCTATTAAAAAGTAGCTCAGATCAAAAAGTGAACAAAATGACCACTTTCTTTATGATTATCAAATGTACTAATAACTGAGCCCATAGGCCTGCACACTGTCAGCCGACACACGCGTGTGACAGCCGGATCCTCACAGCCCCCCAGCAATGACAAATAGGCAGAGGCATTCAGCTGAGTGTAGCCAGGAAGAAGCGGAGAGCTGGCCTTTGGATGAGACACTTAATGTCTGTAGGCCTCAGTGTCCTCATCTGTAAAATGGAGATAATAATACCCTGTTTACAGAATGGTGAGGCTCACATGAGCAAACTTGCTAAGGACTAAGAAGCTGGCTCCCAGCAGGGACTCAGCATCAGAATACCCTTCTTCCCAACTCACAGGATAACTACAGACAACACATCCTTCCTCCTGTGAAGGCAGGAATCACTCTGGTCTCTGCTTCTGTCATCGCGAGGCAGTCTCCCTGTGTCTGTCATCTCTCTTATTAGAAGGACATTAGCCATAGTCTTAACCAATTACAGTACATTGACAATGGCTCTATTTCCAAATAAGGTCACGTTCTCAAGGAATGAGGGTTAGGACTTTAAGAAATCTGTTGGGGATACACAATCCAGACTGAGTAATCCTTTATGGAGTCCATCGATGTAAGGGTGACAAAGAAGATCAAGCGCTTGCTCTAGACCTTTTCTGCTCAGTGTCTCTTTGGTGAAAAGAGAGTCTGGCACAGAGTGATGCTGGGAGGGGCCAGACAATGTTTACTCTGTGTAGTATCATGTCAGCGTAGCGATTTAGATCCAGGAATCTGTCTCGTTTCTCACCATGATTCCATACTGATGCTCGAAGTCCACTCTGTCATGCGTGTGTCTCAACTCTGGCAGATCCAATAGGGTGTGAATCTCAGGCCCACCACATACACCTTGTCTGACCAAGTGTAAGTCATTTACCAACGTGAGCCTCAGTTCCTCCTATGTGAAAAGAATAATATCACTTCACTACCTGGATAAACATCGACACATACACATGCCCAGAGCACGTAGTCCCTTTTTGCTCAAGAAGCAAAAGTGCAGAAACTTAGAGCTACAAATTCTGTCTTGGTAAAAAACACTTGGGGTGGGAGGTGGGAGGGGGCTTCGGCATTGGGAGATCGTGTACACCTGTGGCTGATTCATGTCAATGTATGGCAAAACACATACAGCACTGTAATGTAGAATAAAGTATTAAAAACAAAACAAAAAAACACCATGATTTACCTGGTTGACCAAATGGGAGATTAAGGGATAATCCTAGATTCCCTTCTGCTCCAGTCTTTACACCCAAGCACAATGTCATCCCCCTCCGTATTATCTCTTTAAGGTACTTTCTCTGTGTCATTCCAGCCTAGCATCTTTCTCCTGGAAAGCTGTGGCACCTCCTACCCAGGACCCACATAGTGTCAGATCAGAGGAGCCATGGGAAACACAGACCCCAACACATCACTCCCTTGTCCGAAACTCACCCCAGTTCAGCACACCCAGCAGAAGAAAGCCCAAACCCCATTTAAAGCCATTCCAATCAGTCTGTCATTGGTATAACTTGACAAAAATAATTTCGTGTGTATTTATAAGAATAAATAGATAAGAATTGGCTAAGGTGTTTTTGAAGAAGAAAAATAATAAGAAAGTGATATGAACTGTTAAGGAATATTACATAGCCATAGGAATTAAAACAAATTGGAAGGGGTACATATTTTGGGAAAAGATGTTCATGTACCAAATAATTTCTTGTACAATTCAAGAGAAAAACAGGCTGCTCAGCAAATGGTTTTGAGATAACTACTTATTGGGAAGATCCTCAAGTTAGATCTTCTCCTCACATTGTGTACCATAGTAGATTATAGATTTAAAAAGAAGTTAAGAATCAAAATAAATAAGATTTCTATATTTCCCATAAGCTATTTTTTCAGGTGCAGAGACCACACCTTCTTTATTTTCTTTTTAAAAATTAAAAAAATTTACTGGGATATAATTGCTTTACAATAGTGTGTTAGTTTCTGCTGTATAATGAAGTGATTCACCCACAGGCATACATATATTATCCCCTCCTTCTTGGGCCTCCCTCCCATCCCACCCCGTCCTTTATAGTAAACAAGTATTCCTTTTAAAATAAGAGGAAAGAAACAATAAAGATGGAAAAATACATGAAATATTACATAAACTTGAAGGAAAGAAAGGTAAATATTCCACAAATATCAGGTAGGACTCTATAAAAGCAGTGAAAGAAAACAGATCAACAAATTTGGTTACTTAAAATTTTCAAATTTTATAACATCAACCCTCCCCATAAAATTGAAAGTCAAATGTCAAGTGAGAAGAACATTTGTAACAAACAGCAAAGGATAGTTGTCCTTAAGATATTAAAAATACCTTGCAAATTGGGACTTCCCTGGAGGTCCTGTGCTTCCAACGCAGGGGTGAGGGTTCAGTCCCTGGCCAGGGACCTAAGATACCACAACTATGCAGCGTGGTTCCCGCCCTCAAACGTTGCAAATCAATAGGGAAGAAAACACTTAAACTGGACTTCTCACCCCAAAGACAATTCAAAATAGAACTATAACTGTGCAATAAATATATGACTGATAATAGTAAAAAAAAACCAAACCATTAACCACAAGGTACCCTGTTTTTGATCTGTTTGGTGAACAATAATAACATTACTTACTAATAGCAATGAAAAATGTTGATCAGGGTGCAGGGATGCAGGTTCTTCCAAGCACAGATGGTTTTGAAAAAGGCTTTGGGAACTATGAGGACAGGGCAGGTGGTGCTTAGACATGTCCACTACCCCTGACTGTCTCAGGTCACTGCTTAAAGTCTGGCCAAAAGAACTGATTAGAAATAAAAGACAAAGGCAAGGATGTTTATTACAGCATTCTTTATAGTAGCAAAATGTGAAGGCAAGCCTAATGTCCACAAGGAGAGAAATTTCTACATTAAATATGGACTATCACGCCCCCATCAGAAAGAATTTCCTTAAGGTCCAAAAGAAATGCTAAAAATGTGTGTAGTAATCCTATTGTCAAAGGCAGTTGTGACAGTGTTATTCTGAGACTGTTTTATGTGTATGTGCTGTATGCATATTCGTATGTGTATCATAGGATAAACAAGTGAATTTGGTGTGCGTTGTTGAAAGGCAGGTTTTTCAGCATAAGAAAAAGATCATATTAAATAAATAAACAAACAAGGAAACCCAAACAAAATAAATGAACAAGCCAAACCAAACCAAACAAAACAATGGAGATACAGAGAACAGAGTAGTGGCTACCACAGGTTAAGGGAAGGAGGAGGGCAAAAGGGGTAAAGAGACCAATTGTATGGTGACTCTGTAGACTGAATTTTTGGTGGTGAGCACACTGTAGTGTATACAGAAGTCAAAATATAATGCGCAATAAAATTTATGTAATGTTGTAAATCAGTTACCTCAGTAAAAAATAAATAAATACAAACCTTTAGGCCTGAATTTAAACTGGAATTAGCAACATGTGATCAGAGCACATTTTATCTTAGAAACAGATAAACATTTTCTAGTTCTTTCCACCGACAAGGCCTAAAAAGAAACGACTAACAAACAGCTACTCACAACACCCAGATTATGATCTTCATATATTTTCTAATTAAAGGAATATATGAGTATGGACATGGTCACAGTAAGAGCGAATAAACTATGAGAAACTACAAGGGTCATAACAAAAGGACTTGAAGAGGTTCCCACTGACTAAAGATGGGGCCCCATCAGGCATCAATAAAAATAACTGCAATGAATTAACATACACCAAATATGCTCGAGTGCACATGGTCATATTGGACTGAAAATAAAATTCAGTGGCCACCATTGGAGGGCGCTAGGGAACCAACTCACTATTATGAAAACTGGTAAACAACTGGAAAAAAATAAAACATCCTGCTGTTCTTAAGTGAACTCTACCACAGTGTAATCAAACAGTTTATCTTCATAGAAGTATTCTGGATAATAAAGAAAGAAAAATAGCAGAATTAGAATATTACCATTTTACACGCCCTAATAAAATAATGGATCTAGGCAATAATCACCAGTGACTGTTCATATCACAAAAGAAACACATTCACCCAATGCTTCTTGGTGAGAGCACACATCACCACTTAGTAAGTATTCTTACCCAAAACCAAACCTGAATCCAATCAAGCCTCTAGATCTACTCGTCAATTTACAGGAAATACAGGGGCAAAGGAACATTTCAAATGATACTGCAGGAATACAACTATCAAAATCCTGACAGTGGGAAACTCTACATGACAAACGACTGATTCCCTCAATAATAAACTGAAAGGAATAAATGAAAGAGAAGGCAGATCCCATAGACTAAAAGAGACTTAGACTCATCAACCAATCACAATAGGTGAACCTTATTTGGATCCTGAGTCAGACTATTAAAAAACTATGAAACAGTTGTGGAAACTTGAACACCAACTGGATATTTAATTGTTTTTAAGCACTTTTAACTTAAGAAATTTTTAGGTATAATGAATAGTATCTTGGTTCTTTTTTAAAAAATGGCCTTGACTTTTACATATTTACACCAAGATACCCAGAAAATGATATGATGCCTGCAATTTGCTTCCAAACATCCCAAGTGGTTCATAGGTCTAGATGAATCAAGACGGATTATGATTTGATAATTGCTGAAACCTGCTGATTTGCACCTGAGGGTTCATACTAGTTTTTCTACATATATAAAATGTTTGACATTTTCTAAAAGAAAAGATTTAAGAAACATTTTAAATGAGATTTTTCTCAAAATGATTTAGTGACATGGAGAAATGTGTATGATATGGCAATGATGGAAAAACCTACAGAATAGTGCTGTCACACATAAAGAATTCGGAAGCAAGAAGAAGAAAATTCAATATAAAGTTAATAACAAGTCTTCCCTCTTTATAGCGATGTAATGGGTGGTTTTCACTTCCTTATATTTTCAGTTTTCTGCAGTCAGGAGGCCTTCCTTTATAATTATAGAAATATAGTTTTAAAAGCATTTAACTTGGAATTTATCTGGGAAAGCAAATTTATTATGTTCATAGGGTGTTTATTTCTGCTTTGGCCTAACCAATCCCAACAGTCTCTGGAAATGCCACGAACCAGAGATTTTTTTTTCTGTGCAGAGACAGAATCCCAGACTTAATAATATAAACATTGTACAGCAGACCTCATACAGAAGTACCTTTCTCAGGCTGAGAAGGTTTTACAGAGCCCACAATTTTTTACATCAAGGGAAAACTAACCAAGCAGAAAAAAATCCTTTGCAAAGATGAGCACAGCAGTGCCCCTCCCAGTAGGGGAGAGCTGGCCCCAGCCCAGGGCCCAGCAGGGGCCTGCATCCCACGGGGACAGAACAGCACCAGGCAGTAGGTCCATGCTAACATGCACAAAACCCGTAAGGAAAGTTCTGTTCAATGAAAAAACCCAGTTCTAATAACCTGCTAATTCCAAGGAGAAAATATAATATAAGGTATCAGAAGAGGCTCTGTGAGAGAGTGACACAGTAAAGGATGTTCATTGTATGTGGCCAATCTCCCACTTTAAGATTCAAAATGTTGCGAAAGCCTAGTTTCCAAAAGGCTCTGCCATCTAGTCTAACAAATATCTACCCCCTACCTAGCTGCCTTGTGTTCCAATGGAAATAGACATACCCATAAAATTCATTTTCTTTTTCTTGCCTTATACTTGCTTGCCTGGGAAAAACAAATGTATATATTTTTTGTCCTTCACATTTTAAAAAAGGTCTTATGAGCTTTACCAACCATGTGTGTTTAGGACCTATGGGGGAAGAAAAGTAAATCCCAGACCTTGCTGGTATGTTTGCAGTCCACTGGCACTGGAAAGACAGATCACACAGCTCCTGGAATCCTTCCTTCTATTTTGTGACATTTGAGTTTTGGGGGCCTGTGGGTGGGACATCTCAGTTCATACCAGCACTTTTTTTTTTTTTTTTAAGCTTAAGGAAATAAACAGGAGAAATTCTCATGGGAAAGTCCGGATGGCATCACCTTTAAGAGAGCCCTTCTTTAACGAAGGCTGGCAAGCAGAAACAAGCCACCTCATCGTCTTGGCAGCAGGGCCAGGTACCTTCTGTGTGACTGTTCAGGGATGGGAACTGGCTGCAGCCCAGAGCTGAATTCCTGGTGCTGCCTTGCCCCTAGGGGGCAGGTCACTTTCCCTGACATTACAGCCAAAAGGACCCTCCAGAGAGGTGCAGCGTGTGTTTTCAGGCGGGTCATTGTTGAGAAATGGGCAGGCCATCTCCTGGTCACCTCTCCTGACTGTAATGGCTTTACACCACAAGGGGCAGCAAAGCTCACAGGGCAGAGAAGAGGGTCTGGGTGGAAGGGGCCAAGGGGCACGCCACAACTCTGTGCCTCCTGCTTTCCCCAGCCAGGCTCTAGCAGGCACCGGGCCTGGATTCCACCCAGGGAAGGGCTGCTTGGTGGCAAGGTGAATGAGCACTGATCTCTGGAAAAACAGAACCAACTTTTACTAGCTTGGACAACTGTGGGAATGCTTTGGGATATTTTAAACCGTTTCTCTACTTTGGAGACACCTGAGTAGCCGACCCGCAAATGTTTATACAGAGGTGTCCTATCCAGAAATTCCTTCAGGCTCGGGTAATTTGCTTCACCTCTTTGGGCCACGGTTTCCCTTTCTGTATCTTGAGGAAGACAATGGCATTTTCCTCACAGAGAGTTTGTGAGAGGAAGCAATAAGGATATGAGTGTGAAGCAGTCTCAGCAACCACCACACTGTGTGGTCTCAATAAGCACTAGAGATATTTGTTGTCATTTTTTTTTCCTATTCAGAATAACAGGAATGCAAACTAGAAAACACAGAGAGAATTCTAAACCAGTCAAGACAGGACTTCAGGAAAAACTTGGGGGAGATATGGGCAAGTTATATTTGAAAGAAACTGCTCAGGTTGGAGCTTTGTGATGACCTAGAGCGGCGGGAGGCTCAACAGGGAGGGGATACATCTATACTTATTGGTGATTCATGTTGTTGAACAGTGGAACCTAACACAATATTCTAATAGAATTATCCTCCAGTTAAAAAGAAAGAAAAAGCTGCTCCAAAAAAAGAAAAGAAAAAGCTGCTCCAAAAGTTCCTGCCTAAGCAATCAGACACAGTCCTACAAATTGAGTTTTGAATGGGTGAGTTTGCTCAGCACTGTATTCTTGGCACCTAGTATAGCTCCGGGAACATAGTAGGAGCTTAATCAACATTACGGAAGGAATTATGATAAAAGCAGTCATTTATCCAACACTTGCTCTCTGCCATGCATGGTAAACATTTCCACATAATTTAACTCTCCTTTTATTACTACCATTTCACAGATGGCATTGGGTCTCCAGGAGGTTAAGTCAGAGGTTTCCCCCAGCAATCAGGTCCAATCCCCAGCAAAGCTTTTAAACAAAAGCAGCTGAGGCATTTACCCGGGTCAGTAATGAAAATTCAACATTCTTCTGTCATTGATATAACTTACAGGGAGTTTTTCATATTGATTCCTTTTATCTTTGCATTTGAGGGTAAGATAAACCTGTATGCATTTAACTTATTTCAGCTATTTAAAGAAATAGAGAACAAAAGAGAAGAATCTGTATTAAATCAGGCACAATAAGAGGAAACATTTTTAACAAAATATTATGGTAAGAACTTTAGGTTTCTGTAAATCATCCCCATCGAGCTCTGAAATCCCTAAATTACTATTGCTGTGCTATTCAATATCCCCCATCCACAGCAACTAATGAAAACACAAAACCAAGCCAAACACAAAGTTGGAAACTTTTTAAACTTAATTTTGACTCTGCCTTACTGGAACAACAAAAACAAAAATCAAAACCTTTCAGGATTTAACAAATTTAACTACAAATTACACGTCAGATCCTTTCAACAATTAAATGCTTATATAAAAAGAATGATTCCCAAATCAAATTTCCCAGATTTTTCATTAACAAAAGTCCCCATGGATCCCTCTTCATAACTAGAGCCAAAATGGAAATTGGTGTGAAAATTAGTGAACATTTATGAACAGCAGACAACTGCAGAAAAAGGAGAGAAAAAGGAAGGAGCATTTGCTATTTATTTGGAATAACTAGCAAAGCAGAACCAGCTGAAGGCTAGTCCCATGTACCTTTCCCAAATGCTAGGGAGGATGAAATGTTCAAAAGGCCTAGCAAGTGGATGGTTAGGTGCAATTTCATGCCTCACTGCACAGCTAAATAAAGGGAAATATTTTTTAAGTGTAATTGAACTTTAGCCGCTCTGATGGGCTGTTTTGCTGTGGGGATTCCAGTGATTTTGAGAGCCACACACCTTTAGTCACGACAAAGATTTTTTTTACAGCAGGTAATATGTGAGAGAAAGACAGATTTCTTTCTGTACCACCAGAGAATAAACAAACATTCTGAATTCTAAGTGTTTTTAAAAACTCTGCTTTTCATTAAATGTGTACAGATGAGTTTATTTTCTCACAGACCAAGATGTCCATGGAGTTGGCTTTCTCTTCCTGAGCTGTTGCCGGAGGCTGAGTAAAACTGTTATTGTGTTTGGAAAGAGGCAGCAGAAACAAGAAGGGAAAAAAGTCAGGAAAGAAGGGGCAGAATAATGCTAATGAACATGTACCAGGAGCTTGCAGCTGCCCGCACGGTTCTCAGGGTCGGCTGCCATCTACGGGGTCGCACAGTGTCGGACACGACTGGAAGTGACTTAGCGGCAGCAGCACAGAGAACAGTGCTTTGCAAACATTCCCTGAGACAGTGCCCTCTGAGGTTAGTTTCTCTGTTTTACAGATGAAGAAACAGGTAAGAGAAGAAATGAACTCCTATGTGTGTGGTAGTCACTCAGTCATGTCTGACTTTTGCGACCCCATGGACTGCAGCCCACCAGGGTTCTTTGTCCATCGGGCTTCTCTAGGCAAGAATACTGGAGCGGGTAGCCATTCCCTTCTCTGTGGGATGAACTCCTATAAGGCTCCACAGCTAAAGAGTGAGTGGTGAGTGCCTCCGAGCACTTGCCCGGAGATGCTTCCCAAATGCGCACAGCTACCCCCAACCCCTACTGTCGTGTAAACACAAAGGGTCTGGATGAGAACAGACATTTCGTTTATAAACAAGGAAGAGTTCAAACATCTGGTCCTTCCCGTGCAGCCTTGGACACTGTGCAGGTACGGGCCCTTTGGCCTGCCTGGGCCACGTGGCATAAATACCAGGAGGCCTCCCTCTTTGGGAAACCACCCTGGTTAGGGAGAGGTCAGGGAGAGAAGCATGTCTCTAGGTGCACAGGGTTTCCAACAATTGGCCTGGGCAAGGGTGCAGGCTGAGGAGCTGAAAGTGATGCCCCGGTCTAAGGGAATCGATTAACAAATCATGTTCAAGTATCCCCCCACCTTCTATTGTGGGAACATACACATAACACAAAATTGACCATCTTAGCCATTTTAAGTGCACAGCTCAGTGGCACTGGGTACATTTACACTGTTTTGCAACCCACACCACCATCCATCTCCAGAACTTTTTCATCATCCCAAAGTGAAACTCCTTAAGCAGTAACTCCCGTTTGCCCCTCCCCTAGGCCCTGGGAACCACCATTCTATTTTTTTGTCCCTGTGCGTTTGACAACTCCAGGTATCTCATATAAGTGGGATTATATGATACCAGTTTTTTTGTGACTGGTTTATTTCACTTAACATGCTGTCCTGTAGGTTCCTCTGTGTTGCAGAACACGTTAGAATTTCCTTCTTTTTAAGGCTGAACAATGCTCCACTGTGGGCTTCCCTGATGGCTCAGCCGTAAAGAATCTGCCTGCAGTGCAGGAGACATGGGCTCGATCCCTGGGTTGGGAAGATCCATGGAGGAGGCAGTGGCAACCCGCTCCAGTACTCTTGCCTGGGAAATTCCATGGACAGAGGAGCCTAGCAGGCTACAGTCCATGGGGTCGCCAGGAGTCAGACACGACTGAGCAGGCACACACACCATCCTCCACTGTCTGTACAGACCGTGTTTTGTTTATCCATTCATCCACTGAGGAACACTGGGTTGCTTCTTTGTTCATGGATCCTTTTTAGAAATAGCATTTTCTCCTCAGTGTAGTGTGTGATTACAGCACATCACTATTTACGCGGACCTGTCCCTCCTGGGTTGTATGTGAAGGCTTTGGTTGTCACTCAGCCTCAACTGTGGAAAAGCAGGAGTACCAGCTGTGCTGCTAGGGCCGCCCTCTTATTAAAGGACATAGCAAATGGAAGTTTTACGGGAAATCTCCCATATTTTTAAACTGTTCCTTAAAGTGCTTTAAAACGCCATGTCTGGTAGATCCCCGTGTGACCAAGACACTATAGCAACTCCGTGCAGCAAGTTTTATAGACGAGGAAGCATAGCTCAGAGAGGTTAAGAGAACAGACCAAAGTCACACAGCGGCACCTGTACACGAGGAAAAGTCTTCAGCTCTAAGCTCAGTCTCCTTCCAAAACACCATGTGCTGCCTTTCCCCGTGAAAATGCTTCATAAATGACAACGTGGGCCACATATTTAAGTGACTCTGAATAAAGTCCTAAATGTTAACTAGATTTGGAAAGCATATCCAAAGCCTGGACACAGGTCGTATGGAGTGCATCTGACCTCGCGGTGGCAAAAGAAATCGTCACTTCTTTCCAATAGCTAGGGCATGGAAATGCCCATCAACATTAGGAATGCACAAAGAAGATGTGGTGCATATATACAATGGAATATTACTTAGCCATAAAAAGAACAAAATAACACCATTTGCAGCAACAGGGATGGGCCTAGAGATCATCATACTGAGTGAAATGTCAGACACAGAAACACAAATATCATGTGATATAGCTTATATTTTGAATCTAAAAATAGGGTACAAATGAGCTTATTTACAAAACAGAAGTACAGTCATGGATGTAGAAAACAAACTTATGCTTACCAGGGGATAAGAAACAAGAACAGAATAAACTGTGAGACTGGGATTGACATAAATACAATGTGCTCAGTCACTCAGTTGTGTCCGACTCTTTGTGACCCCGTGGACTGTAGCCTGCCAGGCTCCTCTGTCCCTGGAATTCTCCAGGCAAGAATACTGGAGTGGGTTGCCATTTCCTCCTTCAGGGGATCTTCCTGACCCAGGGATTGAACCCATGTCTCTTGGGTCTCTGCCTGCATTGGCAGGTGGATTCTTTACCAATAACGTCACCTGGAAAGCCCATATATATATACACTACTCTGCATAAAACAGATAACTAATAAGAACCTACTATATAGCACAGGGAACTCGACTTAATATTCTGTGATGGCCTATATGGGGAAAGAATCTTTAAAAAAAAGAGTGAATATATGTATACGCATAACTGATTCACTTAGCTTTCCACCTGAAACTAACACAGCATTGTAAATCAACTACACTCCAATAAAAATTAAAAGAAAATACTTCTTCCACCTCATGACCTTGCACAATGTGTACCTTGAATCCATCAGGAAACAAGCATTGCCTTCTGTTAATCAGGAACCTGACAGGCGGCAGGCTTCTGAGGAGACTGGCCTTCAGAAATCCTGCTGAGAGATCTGGGACTCACACCATTCAGGTCCTGGGAACACCAGGCTCTCATTAATCCTTGGGGCCCAGGGGCCAGAAATGCTGTAGCTTGACCCCGCTTCCTAAAACCCCAGATGATAGGGCTCTTCTCGTGCAAGAAGGGGTTAAACAATGCATCTGTTTTCTCTCTTAAAGGTCAGGAGCCCAGCCACGGGTTTAAAAGCATTCTTCACACAGCTGCAGATAACCCCTCGACACCCGGCTCCTAGCAGGCCTGCTGAGCAGCAGAGCCTAGCCCTGCCCGTGGGTACAGCTCCCACACTGTCCACCTGGGGCTGGAGAAGAGGCCTGGTTTGGCCTGGGTGTGCCTTCTGGACCCTGTAGCACATTCTTACAGGTTCTGAGCCGCTTAATGCTGGGGAAACAGCATGAACAAAATCGCAGGGAGTCCTGCCCTCCTGGAGTCCACATTCTCACAGGAAATGGGCGGAAGAGGGCAATGTGATAACATCGAACATTTATCTAGGGAGCTTTATGAGGGATTTGGAGTGCTGAAAGTAGGGAGACCTGTGATAGTAAATATATTTTTACAGCCACTTTTTGTAGATATAAATGACATACAAAAAGCTGTGTATATTTAACGTGTAAATTTGATTTTGGAGGTGAGCATACGTAGGGCTTCCCTGGTGGCTAAGACGGTAAAGAATCCGCCTTCAGTGTAGGAGACTCAGGTTCAATCCCTGGGTCGGGAAGATCCCCTAGAGAAGAGAATGGCAACCCACTTCAGTATTCTCGCCTGGAGAATCTCCATGGACAGAGGAGCCTCGTGGGCTACAGTCCATGGGTCTCAAAGAGTCAGAAATGAGTCAGACACGACTGAGTGACTATCAGTTAAACATCTGTGAAACCACCACAACTATGCCAAAAGAATATGCAACACCTCCAAAAGTCTCCTCTTGCTCTCTTTATTATTATTAGTGTGTGAGATATGAGAACACTAAACACAAGATCTACCTACTTGGGACAATTACAGTATACCATATGGTACTGTGAGCTACAGGCACTGTGTGTGGTAGTAGATCTCCAGAACTTACTTACTTTGCATAAGTGTAAGTTACCTTGCATAACTGTAGCTCCACACTTTTTGGCCGTCACCTCATTTCCCCCTCCTTCTAGCCCCTGCCAACCACTCTGTGCTTTGATGAGTTTGACTATTTTAGATTCCTAATACAAATGGGATCACATAGGATTTGTCCCCCTGTGTGATATTAAATATTAACCAGTGACTAACATGGGGACCATCGTGACCTTGGAAACAGTCCAACTTGCTGATCAACTCCAGACAGACCTTCATGTGCAATGCACACTTCAAAAAACAAAACACCAGAATATCTCGGAGAAAGGCTCTTACAAGTCCTCACCAACCCACTTCTCAGGCCTCCCAGTTGCTCCACTGTGGACCCCATGTCAATAAAAGATGAAACGCATCTGCCTTCCAAGTGATGAGCTTCAAGCCATGAAATCACTACTGTCATCAACTGTCCCCAGGGGCTGCCTGGCCCTCCTTCTAGACTCTTCTCCACCTCTTCCCTTGCTTTGCCTGTGTCCACATCTCTAAAACAGAACTTGAATGTCTTCCCTGTGGCTCAAACAGTAGTCTGCCTGTAATGCAGAAGACCTGGGTTCAATCCCAGATTGGGAAGATCCTCTGGAGAAGGGAATGGCAGCCCACTCCAGTATTCTTGCCTAGAGAATTCCATGGACAGAGGAGCCTGGAGGGCTATAGTCCAATCTACTGGGGTTGCAAAGAGACATGACTGAGCAACTAAATAGAACATGAATAGGACACATGGGCTGCTGTGGAGGTGAGATGAGTGGACACATCAGTATGCTGGCCGTTAGTGGGAGGAGGAGCAGTTGTTGCAGTAGCTTGCTTTTAAAAGCTGAGTTTTTTCCTTTTTCTATCGAAGAAGGCAATGGCACCCCACTCCAGTAAGAGCTGACTTTTCTTTGTGTGATCACTCTGAGCATCCCAGTACTTTCAAACACAGCTGCGAAAAACCAAGACTGGCCCGGGTGTGCCAGGCTTCATGCTTCCCAGAGGCCTCTGGCGTGATGAGGCCACACCCTTCTCCCTGGCCCAGATGTCAGGGACCCCTCATTCTGGATCCTGCCACAGTCCAAGGGCACTTTGCTGTTTTCTGAATCCTTGCGGCTGGGAGTGGTGACCCTGCACCCACTGCCTCTTGGCCACACTGGAAAAAGTCAGAGCCACCATTATCGTTCATTTGGAACTGAGTGTGTGTCTGTATGGAGTCCTTAACATTTTCTGCTATCTGAGAGGGGCTGCCAGAGCAACTGTAATCCCACTAGCCAAGGCCAGGTATGGTGCAGCCTTGTTGGACGTTTAGCTGATAACACAGGCCGAGGCCGGGGAGCAAGATGAACAAGGGTGGGAATCAGACGAAGGCAGAGTGGGTCCCTTTTCTAGCTGCATGACAGTGCGGCAAGCTAGCCTCAGATTTCTCAGCTGTAAAATGGGAATAACATTCCCTCCATCAGGGGCTTATTCAGAAGAAAAAATTTAAAAATACATGCAAAATATATCTATAAAACAGAAAATGGCATAGGAACATATACTATTGTTGTTACTACAAGATTAAGTTGAAGAAGTACATAAAGGTGAGTTGAGGAATTGATGCTTTTGAACTGGGGTGTTGGAGAAGACTCTTGAGAGTCCCTTGGACTGCAAGGAGATCCAACCAATCCATTCTGAAGGAGATCAGCCCTGGGATTTCTTTGGAAGGAATGATGCTAAAGCTGAAACTCCAGTACTTTGGCCACCTCATGCAAAGAGTTGACTCATTGGAAAAGACTCTGATGCTGGGAGGGACTGGGGGCAGGAGGAGAAGGAAACGACAGAGGATGAGATGGCTGGATGGCATCACTGACTCAATGGACGTGAGTTTGAGTGAACTCCGGGAGATGATGATGGACAGGGAGGCCTGGCGTGCTGCAATTCATGGGGTCTCAAAGAGTTGGACATGACTGAGAGACTGAACTGAACTGAACTGAGACATGAGGACTAAAGGACTAAAGTAATCCTGATTTGGAGACTGAGTTGGAGTCCTTTCCGTGAGTTTCAGTTACCTCACTCTCACAGGGAACTTTTTGTTCCCATTCTAAACTGATGTCTTTAGAGTCACGAACAGGGTTTTCTGTTGCCTGGACTAAGAAGAGTCTTTGGGGAAAAGAGAGAAGTCTGAGAATGCTGCTCTCACCTTACAGAAACAGGGTCTAACAGGTCCCTGTTCCCACAAGGAGACCCTTTCACCCCTGTCAGCCGGGTGTCTTGAAGTGACAAACACTCTCTCATGTCTGCCCTGGGCCGGCTCTGAGCTCGAGGCTGGGGACCCAGTGATGCCCCTGCCGTGTTCCCTGTCTTAGGAAGTGTGTTCTTTACACCTGCAAAGACTCAAGTTCCATATAGTGGGGCATGTGCCATGAACATCGTCTGCTATTTGCGCTGTCTTGTTTGTAGGACATCAGGGAAAACTACAGAGGAAAGAGGTTACCTTTGAGCAAACACTGGGAAGAGATATAAAAACTCCCTAGGGTGCACCCCGCTCTGCAACCCCCATTCCTGCCAGAGTCACAAGCTTCTTATATTACTGATTTAATATTTCTCTTTAAATTGATACTTTTTTCCCACTCAAAGCTATTTTAAAAGTAAATGTTATATACCACAGTAAATAGAAAACCAGTTCTATTTGCCAAAAATAGAGAGAAACTCTAAAAGTAAATACAAGGAGAGGAAGTTATTAAATTATAACCAGACAGTGCAGCTTGCTGGAGTCTCAGAGTCTGAGGCCTACGGTCTTCATTTGGGACAAAGGGGAACCCGTGAGAGTTCAAGAGGTGTCAAGCACACACCAGCACCAACATGAGACTTTCTCCTCAACATCCTCTAGAAAGAAGCAGAACAGGGCAACATTCTCCAAAGTAAGATGATGTTACCTAATGCCCTGGGTGTGCATCCCATCACATCCTCTCCTGGGAGTGCACAGCCCTCGCTTTGGGAGAAGTTGCTGTAGCAGGCAAAGGTGGGGGCCTGCAGGAGTGGCTGTGTGTTTGGGGAGGAAATGGACAGAGCTCCAGGGCCGAGGGGGGGAATTGTGTGCAGATGATGATGAGTGCAAGAATACCAAAGACAACCGTAACTCCCTTTACTGAAGGCTTCCTAGGGGTCAGGCACTGCCCTGAGGACTTGAGAGCATCATCTCACTTTAATCCTTTCCTGGCCTCAATGGTGAGAGACGAGGTGGTAGAGGAGCATATTATCTGACTGTGAGAGACCTTGTAGTTCTTGGCTCAAGCTTCAAAGACTGTTTCCCACACTGGCCCCCCTCCTCTGTGGAACCCTCCAAACTGCCTTGCACTTGATTCACCTCATGCATCATACCCCTACCACCATTGACCCCTGAGTTGGGCAGCCGAGGTGGCCAGCAGGACCAGGTGAGGCAGAGATGTTGACTGTGGGGCTGGGCGCAGAGGTAAGAGCTCATCAGCACCAATGCTCCACCTCCTGCAGGCCTCCAGGCTCCTCTGCCTGGGAGGCAGCTCAGAGGGAAGGGCAGCGGTGGTGGGGCCTACCTAACCCATTCAAGGTGTGCCTGGGGACAGGACCTGGAATTAAATTCATAAATTCCCAAAGTAAAAAACATTGTTATCATGGTAAAATATATAGAACATAAAATTTACCATTCTAACCATTATTAAGTCAGTTTGATGATGTTAAATATATTTACATTGTTGGGCAACTATCACCAGCATCTTGAATCTTTTCATCTTGTAAAACTGAAACTCTGTCCCCATTAAACAATAACTCCCCTTTCTCTCTCCAATCCCACCCCTGGCAACCCTCATTCTACTTTCTGTCTCTATTAATTTGACTACTCCAGGGACCTCATGTAAGTGGACTCATACAATGCTTGTCCTTTTGTGACCAGCTTATTTAACTTAATGTAATGTCTTCAAGGTTTATCCACGTTGTGGCATATGCTGAAATTGCCTTCCTGTTTTAAGGTTAAGTATTTTACATTGTATGAACAGATCACCTTTTGCTTACCCACTCATCCCTCGATGGACACTTGGGTTGTTTCCACCTTTTGGCTGCTGAGAACGCTGCTATGAACATGGGTGTACAATCATCTGTTTGAGTCCCTGCTTTCAAGTCCTTTGAGTGTATGCCCAGAAGTGGATACATTCTCAGCTTAAACATGATCAGAAAGACCCTTGTTATCTTTGGGATGCTGCTCAGGACTAGGCTCCCTCCATTCTTTCCATCCCTCTTTGATCCCAGCCTGGTCTGCCTGGGCAGTATTCACATACTGAGATCTTGTTTTATAAGCCCCATCACATTCTACACATTTAATACATGCTATACATACATTCTGAAGGAGCATCAGTTTCAGAAATAGGAGATGGGGCACTTGGTTCTCTGGATCCTGGAGAAAGGCTCCAGTTAGCTACATGCCCCTGTGTGAGCAGAGTGTGAGATAGGTAGCTGGGACTCACGATTGTGTCTGTCAGCATCTCTAATAGACCTGGAATATCTTGTCATCTGCTGCCCTCTTCAGAGAGCCCCTGCTTGTCAACACAGCAGTCAAGCTGCCCAGTCAAGCACTATCCTAGCCACACTGGTGGAAACTGGTGATAAGCAGACTGGATCATGCAGAAGAGGGCATGTTCCCTCCTGAGAGTCCTAGGATGGACAGGACCTTCCAGTCCTAAAAGCAGGGATGGGCCACTAGCATTTTGTCCTATACAGAGGTCCAGATGGGGCTTCCATCACACTAACATGGTTTTAATTTATTTTTCTTAGGCATCTCCTCTCACTGGCCTTTCTGATAGGAATCACCATAATAAAGGCCATTCATTTACAAATGTTCCCCCCCACCTCCCTGCCTTGCCCAGTTTGTCTAATAGCCTTGCCCAGTTTGTCTAATAGGGCAAGTGGTTACTCCAGGCAGCTGAACCACTTTGAAACTTACCCTTCACATTCCAAAGACTTCAACCCCTCCACTTCAAGAGACTGGAGGTTTGGCATTGGACATCTGCCTGACAAACACACAGCAGTTGTCAGGCCACACTCATAAATTAACAGGAAGTCTTGGTTGATCAGGGCTTCCCAGGTGGTGTTAGTGGTAAAGAACCTGCCTGCCATTGTAGGAGATATAAAAGGTACGAGTTTGATCCCTGGGTGGGGAAGATCCCCCAGAAGAGGGCATGGTAACCCACTCCAGTCTTCTCGCCTGGAGAATCCCATGGACAGAGGATCCTGGTGGGCTACAGTCCAAGAGGTTGCAATGAGTTGGACACGACTGAAGTGACTTAACATGCACGCACACTTGGGTGATCAACATCTGGCTCAGCCCTTCCTCAGTCCTCCCTTCAGAACTGTAGCTTGCTTTGAGCTGACAGTCTAGGCTTTGACAACCCTTCCTCCTCTAGCGCAGCTGTTTTGGACCTCTTGGCTCTCACCTAGCCTCACTCTCTCTGCTTCTGCATCCTTCGTTAGCCAGGAGCCAGTGTTCACGGGCCAGCCAAAAGGGCTAGGGCTCCTGTGATTATGGATCCCTGCAAAGCCAGCCCACTGATTAGTACTGTCTTCCCGACTCTAGAGCCTGCCTAGAAAAATCATGCAAAGCCACAGAGCTGGGCAACCCCACCCCCACCCTGTGCCCAGGCCATCACGGCTCCAGCTTCCCACCCAGAGCCAGAATGCAGAAGTCAGAGCAAGCCCAGAGTATGGAACAGCAGGAGACGCCGGGGAAAGATGGGGAAGGTCTAAATCTAAGCTCACTGATAGACCAGAGGGGAAAGAAGAACATGGAGAAGCAAGTCAGGGAGGGGGATAAACACCGCAATGTGGATCAAAGCAAGGTCTGGCTCATGCTACAGAACCACCCCGCTTGGCAGAAAATCCAGAAATGTCCCCAGTGTTCCTGGGTACCTACTGCCTGGAATCATTTGGATTCTCACAGAATTCTCACTGAAAGAAAGTAGTTCTCAGGACACTGGGCCTAGACACCCCATTCTAAAGAGCTGATCCTCTGCTCTGGGACGTCATGGAGCAGCTGTCCAATCCAAAAACCCTTCTAGGAGAAGCCAGTCTGATGTCTGCAGTCAATGCCTGGGAAAGCCCAGGAGCCCCTCCTCACACCCCCAAAGCCTGTAGTTCCATCCATTCCCAGCTGCACCATGCTGCAGCTGTCTCCACATTTTCCTTCCACATAGACTTACTTATATGTTTTTGATATTTTATGATGCTGTGACATCTGATGCTTTGCTGACTAGGGCGAGACTACCCCTCTCAGTGTTTGCTGATTCTCAAAGATAGCAACCAGCCTGCCTCTAGCATGCTTTTCATATGCAAACCAACCAATCTAAAGGCCATACCTGTTACCACCTCTTTTATAGGCTCACACACCAAGCCAATATTTCCCCTGCCCTAAATCACCTCAGGGCCAGGTACTGGAGAGCCAGGATCATCCCTTTAGCCCACAGCCTGCCAAAATTATTCAAACCAGGCAATCTTAAACTTACTCAGCTTGCCTACCCTGGGCAGTAACCTAAGAAAGTCTCATTCAATCAATAGTTCTTGGGTGGGGCCTGGGAATTTTTCCTAAATGCTTTATAGATATATCTGATACACAGCCAGATATCGGATATATATTAAATGTAAGGTATTTGTCAATATTAATAACAGTAGCAGCAGTGATAGCTACCATTCACAGAGCAGGTACTTGTAATGTATAACTCCTAATTTCCACCACAGCCCACAGTAAGTGTTATTCTCTCCTTATATAGATGGGGAAAATGAGGCTCAGGGTGCTTAAATAACTCGTTTGAGGGCACATAGCTAGTCAGTGGGAGAGCTGTGATTTCGATTCTGACCCAAAAACTGGTACTGTTTTTCCTGTTCTTTTGACATTCACCTCTGAACAATCAAGCCTGCAACTGATTAAAAACACCCTTGCACGTCCCAAAACCTCACTGAGTGGCCCTCTCATGACCCTTACACTGTTATTCAGCATCCCTTATGGGGTTTTGTTTTATAATTGTTTAAAAAAATAAGTGCCTTGAGAGCTTTGAAAGAAAGATGCTGAACAGCCACACAAGGTTATTTATTCATTTTGCATTTAAATAACTTCATTTCCCTTAATGAGATCTAATCACTTTTATTTCACTAGCACTTAAAGAAATGATGCTCAGCTTTGATCTGTAGGCACCAGCCCCATCTTACCCCCGGCCAAAGGAAACTGGACCTCAGCAAAAGGACTGGAGTCAGTTCCAGTCAAGAACATGAACTTGCTTTGATAAATTCTTCAGAACTCGGCTTCAGCAAATCTTCAAACCCTGAAATTACATGTGAGATTTTACATGAATGGGCACTTTTGTCTAAGGCCTTAGCTTTCATCAGATTTTCAAAGGAGCCCCCTCAAAAGTCAGAATTTTGTTTTAATTTCTTTCCTAATTAACTTTAAGAGTTACTCTTCCTTTTTCTTATTTTCAATGAAGCTATGACCTGCTCTAAAAGCAGGCAGTGAAATTTAGTTTATAAAATTTTTATGGTAATATTACAGTAGACTACATAAAAATAAATTCTAAATGGTTCTATTCTTTTATCTTATTCATAATAAATGATTGTTTTATTGGATTTCATGTCTGAGGTTTTTATTGAAAATATTCTTTTTCTTAAAGATTCAGTATCTTCTCTTCCCCTCTGAGAAATAAAAATAAAATATTCATATTGAAACAGATCAATGGAACTTGCCACTGATCTTTCTTAATCTTTCTAACTGTAGAAGAATGTGGCACAGAGAGGATTCATATTATAGACTCTATTTTTTTTTAACTAAATAAGTATTCATCAGTTCACTCAGAACATTTTTATTAAGTTCTGATTTAGGTCTAGGGGATCCCACTGGGACAAAAGAAAGTCAACTGCTTCCAAGAAACTACATGCCACTGGGGAATATAGGCTATAAACTGTAAACTATATAGATAGAAAATAATGATGAGCACTATATTAGTATCCTGTGGCTGCTGTAACAGATACCCATAATTTGATGGCTAAAATAACAGAAATTTATTGTCTCAGAGCTCTGGAGGCCAGAAGCCTAAAATCAAGGTGTCAGTAGGGCCTTCTGAAAACCCTAGAGGAGAATCATTCTTTGCCTTTCTCCTAGCTTTTGGTGGTTGCTAGCAATCCTTGGCATTCCTTGACTTGTAAATGCACCATTTCAATCTCTGCCTCACTTGTCACATGGTGTTTTCCCCATGTACTTGTGTGTTTAAAATTCCCTCCTTTTGTATGGACACCAGTCATAAGGTTAGGGCCTATCCTAATCCAATCCAGCATGACCTCATAACTTGCTTACATCCACAAAGATCCTATTTCCAAACAAGGACACATTCTCAGCCAGGGCTCCAACATATCTTTGTAGCGGGTGGGGGATACAAATTCTTTTAATTGGAGGATAACTGCTTTACAATGTTGTATTGGTTTCTATTATACAACAACATGCGAGTGTATGTGTTGTGTCTGACTTTGTGATCCTATGGTCTGACCTGCCAAGCTTGTCTGTCCATGGGATTCTCCAGGCAAGAATACTGGAGTGGGTTGCCATGCCCTCCTCCAGGGGATCTTCCTAACCCAGGGATCGAATCTACATCTCCTGCAGCTCCAGCAGTGCAGGTGGATTCTTTACCACTGAGACACCAGGAAAGCCCACAACAACGTGAGTCAGATATGAATATACATATATCCCCTCCCTCTTGAGCCTCTGCCCACTCCTCTAGGTTGTCACAGAGCACCAGGCTGAGTTGCCTGTGTTACGCAGCAACTTCCCACTATCTATTTTACATACGGTGGTGTATATGTTTCAATGCTGCTCTCTCAATTCATCCCACTCTCTCCTTCCCTTGCTGTGTCCACATACCCTGATGTTCACTGCAGCACTATTTACAACAGTCAGGACATGGAAGCAACCTAGATGTCCATCGACAGATGAATGGATAAAGAAGTGGTGGTACATATTCATAATGAAATATTACCCAGCCATAAAAGGGACTGAATTTGAGTTAGTTGAACTGAAGTGGACAAACCTACAGCCTGTTACACAAAGTGAAGTAAGAAAGAGAAAACTATCATATACTAATGCATATATATGGGGAAGACAGTTTATCCTACAGCAAGTGTCATGAAAAAGGTCAACTATGGTGGGAGACAGAGAGTGATGGGCACTGGCATGTTGGGGAAGGTCTCTTGAAGGAAGTGTCATTGGAGCAGAGACAAAAATGAAGTGAAAGAATGAGCCAGAAGACATCTGGGGCCTTGAGGCAGAGACACCCAATTAACTTGCATTCCTGACTCTCAGAAACTGTGAGATAGTAAATGCTTGTGGTTTAAGCCATTAAAGTTTTGTGGTAATTTATTTGCATCAATAGATAACTAATATGGTCACCCTGCAGCAGCCTTGCCTGTTATCTTACTTTTCTATTGCTGAAAACAAATTACCACATACTTGACAACTTAAAATTTTAACTCAGTTTCTGCAGATCATTTTTTCCTTTTTATTTATTTTTAATTGAAAGATAATTGCTTTACAGTATCGCACTGGTTTCTACCAAACATCAACATGAATTAACCATAGGTTTATCCATGTCCCCTCCCCCTTGAACATCCCTCCCATCTGCCTCCCCATCCCACCCTTCTAGGTTGTTACAGAGCACTGGCTTGAGTTCTGTGAGTCATACAGCAAATTCCCATTGGCTATCTATTTTGCATATGGAAATATATGTTTCCATGCACTTTCTCCGTACCTCCCACCCTCTCCTTCTCCCCACCACAGCCGTGTCCATAAGTCTGTTCTCTGTCTGTGTCTCCACTGCTGCTCTCTGCAGGTCATTAATATGGGCACTATGTTCAGGATCTACAAGCTCTGGGAGGGTTGAAATCACAGTGCTGGTAAGGTTATGTTCCTTTTTGGAGCTTGAGGGCCTCTTTCAAGTTCTTGCTGATGTTGGCAGATATCAGTTCCTTGAGCTGGAGGGTAGAGGTCCTCCTTTGTTATTTGCTGTTGGCCAAGACCCACTGCTGTTGCTAGAGGCCACTCTCAGTTCCTAGCCATGTGGCCCCCTCCAAAGGTCTCTCCTACTTCAAATCCCCTAACTTCTGTCTCTGACTTCTAGATCCAAATTGAAGAAGTCTGTGATTAGGTCAGATGCACTTGGATAATCTCCCTTTTGATTAATTCAAAACTCAGTTTATTAGTAACCTTTATCACATCTGCAATAGTCCTTTGCCATCTTAACGTAGCATAATCTCAGCAGTAATATTCCATCATACTTACAGCTTCTGCCCACACTCAATGCAAAAGATAAAGAGCTTTACACCAGAGGTGGGACTCTTGGGGCTATTTTAGGATTCTTCCTGCCACACCCATATTCTACTCCCAATACAGTAACTACCAGTAAATTGCAAGAATGCTTTGTTTGTGCCTGGTGTGCACCTGTCAACAAAGTGAGCAGGGCTGCCTCTTTGCTACCGACTTAGCAAGAATAAAGGCAGAGGGGCAGGGCCCATGTGGCTGTGCCAGCTATTCTAGGGACTTTGTGTGTACAACATCTAAACCTCCTTTCAATGCTGGCATTATTAATTTCTCTGTTAGATTAGGAAACTACAGTTCAAATGACTTAAATTATTTCTCTAAGGTCCTAAAATACCAAGATAGGACTAGGATTTGAACTCAAGGTATCAAAAGTTCTCTGTATCATTTTTCTCCAGGTCAGAATATTGGAATGGGGAGCCTATCCTTTCTTCAGGGGATCTTCCCAACCCAGGAACTGAACCCAGGTCTCCTACATTTCAGGTGGATTCTTTACCATCTGAGCCACCAGGGGAGCCCAGAAATGGCAAACCACTCCAGTATTCTTGCCTGGAAAATATCATGGACAGAGGAGCCTGGTGGGCTACAGTACATGGGATTGCAAGAGTTGGATACAACTTAGCGACTAAACCACCAATCAAAAGTCAGGATTCTAGTTCTAGCTTTATTACTTTCTACCTGTGTTACCCAACTCCTCTGAGTCTCAGTTTGCCCTTTCATACAGCAGGCTTCCCTGGTGGCTCAGACAATAAAGAATCTGCCTGTAACGTGGGAGACCTGGGTTCAATCCCTGGGTTGGGAAGATCCCCTAGAGAAGGGAATGGCAACCCACTCCAGTGTTTTGGCCTGGGTAATTCCATGGACAGAGGAACCTGGCAGGCTACAGTCCATGGGGTTGCAAAGAGTTGGACACAACTGAGTGACTTTCATTTGCTATAGTGGAGTTAACAGAATATCTGTGCCTCTTTCCTATCAGGACTAGTGTTTGGAGATTCCCTAAGCAACTGCACCTTCTAAACAGCAAAGGCCAAAAAAGGCTGAGTGTGTGGCTGTTGACATTACTTTTAAGCACTTTTACTTTCATTTACTGGAAGAAATTGTTTTCTAGGCAACCCAAAGATTCAGAAAACAGCCAAACGATGAAGTCATCTTTGATCATAAAGCTCTGAGCAGGAGAAACAGAGACTGGGGCTTGAGGAAAGGCATCAATTCTTTGGCAGAAGCAGAATGGCTGGGCAAGCTCAAGGCAAACATAAATGAGTAGAATCTTCCAGTGTTACCAGTACTCATGCAGGGCACTGAGTCACCCATGTAACCCAGCAATCCATCTTGCCTGCAAACAAATGACTTGTTTAAATGAAAAGCAGACAGTGTAAGCAGAACCGTTCCCAAAGGAGTATCTCTTGTGCTCCTCATTAGGCGCCACTGGGTCTTTTAGACAATTTGGCCTCAAAAGGAGGGGTGGTAAATCACTGTGCATGTTGCCTAATTGGGAAGCAAAGACCTTGAAGGGCATGTATCATCTGAAGGCTCCTTTGGGAAATGCAAAACAGCTTGAATTCTCAAGTAAAAACATGTATGTTTATAACTGTCAACATATTCCTCCTCCTTTCCATCTCTTCCCAAGAGAACATAAAATACGGTGGAGAAAAATGTTTTGAAGTACAAGAAATTTGCTTTACACAGTAGGACTGTTATGGATATTGATTCTAATGGGTGAAGCTTGCCACGCTGAAACTCATGGCAGTACTCTGAGATAGGAATGATCATCCCCATTTCACAGATGAGGAAACTGAGGCCCAGAGAGAACTAAACACAAGAAGGTAGGTGACAATTACCTACCAAAATGAGGGCTGGGAGGCCTCAAAGTGAGGACATAACTGGGTACACAGGGCACGGGGCTGAAGAGAAGAGGCTCGAGCCATGGGGAGAGTCGGTGGGAAAGTGCTAGGGCTGGGAATCTGGCAGGGTCCAACCCAGTAGGGGCCCGATGGTGCCTTGGGCACCCTGGCAGGCCCCACTGATCCACACTGGGGCATTAAAGATGAAAGTTCTTTCTGAGCCCTGTTCAGGAAGTGTACATGTGAGATGGGAAGATACCAGGGTTTAGCCAGAAGAACCAATGGTTGCCAAGTGCCTGAGGGGGTCAGGAAAATTTAGTGAAGTTTTGGGACATGATGGAAGCAAACCAGGATTATTCTGGGCTAACTGGAACAACTGTTCCCCTGGGCTATGTGTCTGACTACTGCAGGAGGAATGGCTTCCAGATTCAGAACAATAGCTGTTGTTTCTTATATAATCTACATGCTATTTATTTATTATCCGTTTTTTCCTAGCTCTGGTCCCTTTTACTTGGAAGTTGCTCTTTCTTTCTAGTATCTTCCATATCAGCATCAAGTCCCGTTGCATGGCGAGTATCTGGGTGGGATCCTCTAGCATGGGTCCTATCTGGGTGGCAAATATTTCCTGTGCCAATCCCCTCCTTTCTATGTCCATGGAGAGACTGTCTGGGAGAATCAAATAAATATTTTTAATTAATATTTGGGAAGGAAAGCCAAGGCCAGTCATTTTATCTTTGAAGCTAGATATACTTGGGTTGAAAGAGAAATAGCTGCAAAAGAAGGTAGCATGACCCTTTGAAGATATCAGTGCCTTCCATTTGTCTCCTTGATGTGGAGAAGACATTGTCCAAGGGGCCCCCGCCCCGCCCCCTCCCCCAGAAAACAAGAGCACAGCGATGCCAGGGTCCCAAAATGCAAGCTGGCACAGAGACTGCCAGAATTTCTGGATGTGGACACCATTCTGGGCATCAAAATGCCACTGGGCTTCCAAGAGGGACCACTTTTCAAAACACTGGGCTTCCTTGTCACCCTGGTTTTCCCGGTCCATGGTAGGGGAACTTTAGTGGCCCACGATCTTAACCAGGATAATAATGATCATCCCAGTAAGGATGCTAGCGATGGCACTGTTGATGACAACAGCCAGCCTGCACTGAGCACTTTAACAGCACCGTCCAGGTCCTTCATGTGCTTTATCTAGGATGAAGCAAGTACTCATTATCCCTATTTTATACCTGAAGAAATGGAGGTTCATAGAGATAAAACCACCTGCCCAAGGTCAAACAGGTGTTGGGGATGGGTGCCAGGACCTGAACACAGGTTGTTTTATCCCAAGCCCCTGCTCCTAACCACAGACATACACACCTCTAGCTAGCTGCTGCCTCCCCTTTCTTCTTGGTTTCCCTACAGGCAGCCTCACTTGTCCTATCACTGGGGACACCAGTCTATCCCCGGCCATCTCCCCCAACACACAACAACATACAACAGGTGTTTTCATACCACATACAATAGGTATGTTTCATACAACACAAAACAGGTGCCTTCAACTCACAGGTCTTCCCCTGTGGCTCAGCTGGTAAAGAATCTGCATGCAATGCAGGAGACCTGGGTTCAGTTCCTGGGTTGGGCAGATCCCCTGGAGAAGGGAAAGGCTACCCACTCCAGTATTCTGGCCTGGAGAATGCCATGGACTGTATAGTCCATGGGGTTGCAAAGAGTCGGACATGACTGAGCAACTTTCACTTTCACTTTCAACTCTATTATTATACTACAGGAAGAATTCTGGCTCCTTCAGGCCAGAGGATGTGGAATCAGCTCCCAGGAAGTGTCCAGAGGGAGTCTGATGATATATCATTTGGGAAAAGTAGAGAAATCTGAACTTGGATTTATATGATATTCAGGATTCATGTTAATTTTAGGTGTGGTAATGGTACTGTGGTTATAAGGGGGAAAAGTTCCAATCCTTGAGAAATGCACAATGAAGTACCTGCAAGTGAAATATAGGGTGTCTGGGATTTGCTTAAAATACTCCAGAAAAAAACAGGTAGAGATGATAGATGAAGCCAGATCAAATTGATGATAACTGTTGAAGCTGGAGGGGTGGGTTGATCAGGGGACTGTAAGACTATTCTCTAAACCAAATTAAACTCTGTTTTCTGGTTCGATTCCTGGGTCAGGAAGATCTGCTGGAGAAGGGATAGGCTACCCACTCCAGTATTCTCAGGCTTCCCTTGTAGCTCAGCTGGTAAAGAATCTGCCTGCAATTCAGGAGACTGGGTTCGATCCCAGGGTTGGGAAGATCCCCTGGAGAAGGGAAAGGCTGCCTACTCCATATTCTGGCCTGGAGAATTCCAAGGACTATACAGTTCATGGGGTTGCAAAGAGTCAGACACGACTGAGAGACTTTCACTTTCACTACCTCAGATGGGGCAGGTTCCGGAATGAGTCCTGTTGTCCTGGGTCCACCACAGGCCCCTCACTGCAGTTTCCCCAGGAGGCTGAAGAAATGCTCAACCAGCTGGACCCTGGCCTTCAGCCCAGTTTCTGGAGCTCCTGAACTGGATGTACTCCACTCCATCCCAAGAACCCTGCCATAACACTGCAACTCATTTAAAAACACCCAGTCTGTGAACACTCTTCAGGGATTTTCAGTCTCCTGCTTTGAATGATAGGCTTTGTACTGCAATGCAATCAGCAGCAGGGTCTCAGTTATTTTGCATTCAGCAAATGTATTCAAATGCAAAAAGTAATTTCACAGTGGAAATTTCCAAGGTGAAAGTCAAAGTTTCTATTTATCACAGATAACATCCTGGTGTCTAGTCAATAATGATGTGAATGTGTAACTCCATCTTGTATAAAATGCCAGGGATATTCATAAACATTCTTAATATCAAAAGTGCATGAGACTGCTATACAAAAATTTGCTCAATATGGATCAAACACCTAAGCATAAGAGTTAAAAGTATATAACTCTTAGAAGAATACATGGGAAATTTTTCATGACATTGGGTTTCGTAATGATTTCTTGGATATGACACCAACAGCAGAGGCAACAAAGGAAAAAATAACCAGATTTCATCAAAATGAAAAATTTCTGTGTACCAGAGGACACAATCAGTACAGTGAAAAGACAACCTTATTAAAGAAAATATTTGTAAATAATATATTTGATGTGATTAATATCCACAATGTATAAAGAACTCCTAAAACTTAACATGACAAGAAACACAAGAGAAAATGCACAAGACCTGAATAGGCATTTCTCCCAGGAAGATATATAAATGTTCTGTTAGGCACATGAAATGATGCTCAAAATCATTAGTCACTAGTGAAACGCAAATCAAAACCACAATGAGATACCATGTCACATTTGTTAGTGTGACTACGAGTTTTTGTTTAAAAAAGGAAAATAACAAGTATTGGTATAGATATGGGGAAATTGGAACTGCTGGGAATGTAAAAGTAATGCAGCCACTGTGGAAAATAGTTTGGCAGTTCCTCAAAAAGTTAAATGTGCATGTGACCGCTATAGAATTACCACATGACCCAGAAACTCCATTTTTAGCTATATACCAAAGGAAACAGGGACTCAAAACAGACACATTTACACCAGTGTTCATGGAAGCATTGTTCACAATAGTCAAAAGGTGGAAACAATTTCAACAGATGAATGGATAAATAAAATGTTGTTTCCCTGGTGGCTAAGAGGTTAAAGTATCTGCCTCTAATGCAGGAGACCTGGGTTCGATCCCTGGGTCGGGAAGATCCCCTGGAGAAGGAAATGGCAATCCACTCTAGTGTTCTTGCCTGGAGAATCCCATGGACAGAGCCTGGTGGGCTACAGTCCATGGGGTCGCAAAGAGTTGGACACGACTGAGCAACTTCACTTCACTTCACTTTAGTCCATTTAGGATGCTGTATCAACATTGCTTAGTTCATTCTGAGTGGCTTATAATTAGCAGAAATTTACTGCTAAGAGTTCTAGATCAAGGTGCTTACACGGTCAGGTTCTGGTGACAGTCCTCCTTGTGTAGACTGCTGACTTCTTATATCCTCATAAGGTGAGAGAGAGCTCTAACCTCTTTAATGAGAGCACTAATCCCATTCACAAGGGCTCTGCCCTCATGACCTAATCACCTCCCCAAAGCCCCACTTCCAATACTATCACCTTGGGGATTAGGATTTCAACATATGAATTTTAGGAGGACACAAACATTCAATTTATAGTACATAGAATAGGATATTATATAGCCATAAAAAGGAATGAAATTTTGATACATCTACAATATGGATGAACCTTGAAGACATTATGCTAATGTGCTTACAAAATAAGCCAGATACAAAAAGACAAATATTGTATGATTCCACTTACATGAAGTACACAGAGTAGTCAAATTCAGAGACACAGAAAGTAGAAGAGTGGTTGTCGGGGCATGGGAGAGAATGAGGAAGCTATTCTTTAGTGGATTCAGAGTTTCAGTTGGGGAACAGGAGAAAGTTCTAGACATAGATAGTGGTGATAGTTGCACAGTGTACATGTACTTGATGCCACTGAACTGTACACTTAAAAATGGTTAAAAGGTAAATTTCACGTTATGTACATGTGTGCATGTGTGCTGAGTCACACCAGTTGTGACCGACTCTGCACAGCCCTATGGACTGCAGCTCATGAGGCTCCTGCATCCATGTGATTTTCCAGGCAAGAATACTGGAGTGAGTTGCCATGCCCTCCTCCAGAGGATATTCCTGACCTAGGGATCGAATCCACATCTCTTAGGTCTCTTGCATGTTATGTACATTCTACCATACACACAAAAATAGGGCCAATAAACAGGTCACTAATAACCATTTTGGCACATTGGTAAGGCTTGTAAAGTATCAATTCTGAGCTATTAAGACACTTAGAGTTAAACATTTACATGTAGTTTTACATAATTCTCCTTCAAAATGTATTATTAGGGAGACAATTTTATAGGAATTTATTAGAAATGGTATTAACTGTCCCATGAAACAGAATTTTTCTTTTAATAAAAAGACTGTCCAAAGGGTGGGACCTTGTACTTGGACAGCATCCCCAGTGAGATGCTATTGAAATTCAGCTCCTAGGAATAAGGAGCTGCACAGGAATAAACTATCTCAAGATAAGAAACTTATAGATTCTTTTTGTTCATATTTCCCCCTCTGGTAGCTTGACTGACTACCACTTAAAGTGGAAAGACACATGTGAAAAAATAAGTATGAGGTCCGGTTTTCAAAAATCATTAGCTTTTTATATGTTTAAATATTTACATGTTTCCAAAGTCAAATCTAAAAACCACAAGGCATATTCAGAAAAGTTTAGCTTTTATCCCTATGCATACAGATCCTTCCCTTGCTTGTTTTATTTTCCTCTGATTTTGCTTTGGTTTGGGTCTCTCTTTCCAATTTTAGGTTCAGTTTGATTTGTTTGTGGGTTTCAATTCCAACTTGACCATCTTTACTCCACAAAATGATAAGCAGCACTGAGCAACGGGCCTTGCCTTTAAAAGGAAACTTTTATACTGTAGTCAGAAGGTGCACAAAAGAAAAGATTACAGACTCAGCAATGGCTACTGGCTTCCCTGTATTAAAGAACATTTTATATCCTGGCACCAATTCTGTGCTAGGTAAGAGATTTTCAAAGGGAGCTTGTTTTCATTCTGTTTACTATAATGAAAACTATATTAAAGCAAAGCAAAAACACCAAACAAAGAGGACTTTATCAAAGGAACAAGGACCAGTTCTCACTCAAGTTCAGCTCCGAATTCCTCTCTGTGAAGTCCTTCCTAACTTTGGCAGAACTTCTTGCCTCCCACCCCATGGACCTTTTGCAGGAGACTACTAATAATGTGACATTATGGCTGCTTATATGTCTAGCTTCTCAAAGTCCAAGCATCAGGGGGCCAGAAATGATGCTTTATTTCTTTTCAATGGATAACAATGTATTTGTAAAGAGTCTGTAATAAATGGGGTATCTTTAAGATGTCAAACATTGACCCCATGGCTCCACAGCCCTTAGCAAAGTAAGAACAGTGAGCAAACAATTGTTGTTCAGTCACTCAGTGGTGTCTGACATTCTGTGACCCAATGGACTGCAGCAAGCCAGACTTCCCTGTCCTTTGCTATCTCCTCTGCTCAAACTCATGTCCATTGTTTTGATGATGTCATCCAACCATCTCATCCTCTATTGCCCTCTTCTCCTCCTGCCCTCAATCTTTCCCAGCATCAGGGTCTTTTCCAATGAGTCGGCTCAAATGAACATCCAACAGACATGTGTAAATAAATGAAACGGATGAAGAGGACTTTGGCAGGTGATACGGAATTTACCATATGCCTCTGGTAACTGGACCTTCAAAATACTTTTGAACTATATAAAAATGTATTCCTAAAATTCCAACAATATTATATTGGTTGCTATTGTTTGTTATTCAGTTGCTAAGTCATGTCCGACTCTTTATGACCCCATGGACTGCAGCATGCCAGGCTTCCCTGTACTTCACTATGTCCTGGAGTTTGCTCAAGCTAATGCCCATTGAGTTGGCTCTTCATATCAGGTGGCCAAAGTACTGGGCTTCCGCTTCAGCATCAGTCTTTCCAATGAATATTCAGCATTTATTTCCTTTAGGATTGATTGGTTTGATCTCCTTGCAGTCCAACGGACTCTCAAGAGTCCCCTTAGCACCACAGTTCAAAAGCATAAATTCTTCAGTGCTCAGTCTTCTTTATGGTCTAGCTCTCAATCTGTACATGACTACTAGAAAAATCATGGCTTTGATTATATGGCAAAGTGATGTCTCTACTTTTTAATATGCTGTCTAGGGCTTCCCTGGTGGTGCAGAGGCTAAAGCGTCTGCCTGCAATGTGGGAGACCTGGGTTTGACCCCTGGGTCGGGAAGATCCCTGGGAGAGGAAATGGCAACCCACTCCAGTATCCTTGCCTGGAGAATCCCATGGACGGAGGAGCCTGGTGGGCTACAGTCCCCGGGTCGCAAAGAGTTGGGCAGGACTGAGCGACTTCACTTTCACCTTCACTTTCAGGTTTGTCATAGCTTTCCTTCCACAGAGCAAGCATCTTTTAATTTCTTGGCTGCAGTCACTGTCCGCAGTGATTTTGGAGCCCTTTAAGAAAAACAAAGTCTGTCACTGTTTCCATTATTTCTGCATCTATTAGCCATGAAGTGATGGGACCAGATGCCGTGATCTTCATTTTTCGAATGTTGAGCTTTAAGCCAGTTTTTCACTCTCTTCTTTCACCCTCACCAAGAGGCTCCTTAGCTTCTCTCCACTTTCTGTCATTTGACTGGTATCATCTGCATATATGAGGTTGTTGCTACATCTCTGGGCAGCTTGATTCCAGCTGTGATTCATCCAGCCTGGCATTTCACATCATGTAATCTGCATATAAGTTAAATAAGCAGGGTGACAATATACAGCCTTGCTGTACTCCTTTCCCAGTTTTGAACCAGTCCACTGTTCCATGTCCGGTTCTAACTGTTGTTTCTTGACCTGCATACAGGTTTCTCAGAAGGCAGGTAAGGTAGTCTGGTATTCCTATCTTTTTAAGAATTTTCCATAGTTTGTTGTGATCCACACAGTCAAAAGCTTTAGCATAGTCAATGAAGTAGAAGTAGATGTTATTCTGGAATTCTCTTGCCTTTTTCTATGATCCAACAGATGTTGGTAATTTGATCTCTGGTTCCAGCTTGTACATCTGGAAGTTCTTGATTCATATATAGTGCTGAAGCCTAGCTTGAGGATTTTGAGCATTACCTTGCTAGCACAGGAGATGAATGCAATTGTACAGTAGTCTGGACATTCTTTGTCTTTGCCCTTGTTTGGAATTAGAAAGAAAATGACTTTTTCCAGTCCTATGGCCACTGCCAGGTTTTCCAAATTTGCTGACATATTGAGTGCAGCACTTTCACAGCATCATCTTTTAGGATTTAAAATTCTAAAAATTTATTTTTTAATATAAATTTATTTATTTTAATTGGAGGTTAATTACTTCACAATATTGTATTGGTTTTGCCATACATCAACATGAATCCGCCACAGGTATCCACGTGTTCCCCATCCTAGACCCCCACTCCCTCCTCCCTCCTCGTACCATCCCTCTGAGTCGTCTCAGTGCACCAGCCCCAAGCATCCAGTATCCTGCATTGAACCTGGACTGGCAATTCATTTCATATATGATATTATACATGTTTCAATGCCATTCTCCCAATCATCCCACCCTCGTCCTCTCCCACAGAGTCCAAAAGACTGTTCTATACATCTGTGTCCCTTTTGCTGTCTCGCATACAGGGTTATCGTTACCATCTTTCTAAATTCCATATATATGTGTTAGTATATTATATTGGTGTTTTTCTTTCTGGCTTACTTCACTCTGTATAATCGGCTCCAGTTTCATCCACCTCATTAGAACTGATTCGAATGTATTCTTTTTAATGGCTGAGAAATACTCCATTGTATATATGTACCACAGCTTTCTTATCCATTCATCTGCTGATGGACATCTAGGTTGTTTCTATGTCAGGGCTATTATAAACAGTGCTGCGATGAACACTGGGGTACACGTGTCTCTTTCAATTCTGGTTTCCTCGGTGTGTATGCCCAGCAGTGGGATTGCTGGGTCATAAGGCAGTTCTATTTCCAGTTTTTTAAGTAAATTCTAAAAATTTATATTTGAAATCCTAGGCTGGAATTTCATCACTTCCACCAGCTTTGATCATAGTAATGCTTCCTAACGTCCACTTGACTTCACACTCCAGGATTCTGGCTCTAGGTGAGTGACCACACTATTGTGGTTATCTTAGTTATTCAAATACTTTTTGTATAGCTCTTCTGTGTATTCTTTCCACCTCTTCTTAACATCTTCTGCTTCTGTTAGGTCCATATCATTTCTGTCCTTTATTATGCCCAGCTTTAAATGAAATGTTCCCTTGATATCTTCAGTTTTCTTGAAGAGATGTTTAGTCTTTCCCATTCCATTGCTTTCCTCTATTTCTGTGCATTGTTCATTTAAGAAGGGCATCTTATGTCTCCTTGCTATTCTCTGAAACTCTGCATTCAGTTGGGTCTCAGCTATTTGTAAAGCCTCCTTAGGTAATCAGTATGTTGTTTTGCATTTCTTTTTCTTTGGGATGGTTTTGCTCACTGCCTTTTGTACAGTGTTACAAACCTCCACCATAGTTCTTCAGGCACTCTGTCTATCCGATCTATTCCTTTGAATCTATTTATCACCTCCACTGTATAATCATATGGGATTTGATTTAGGTCATACCTGAGTGGTCTAGTGGTTTTCCCTACTTTCTTCAATTTAAACTTGAGTTTTGCAATAAGGAGCTCATGATCTGAGCCACAGTCAGCTCTAGGTCTTGTTTTTGCATACTGTATGGAGCTTCTCCATCTTTGTCTGCAAAGAATATTATCAATCTGATTTCAGTATTGACCAGCTGGTGATATCCATGTGTAGAGTCGTCTCTTGTGCTGTTAGAAAAGGGTGTTTGATATGACCAGCATGTTCTCTTGACAAAACTTGGTTAGCCTTTGCCCTGCTTCATTTTGTACTCCAAGGCCAAACTTGCCTTTTATTCCCAGGTATCTCCTGACTTCCTACTTCTGCATTCCAATCCCCCGTGATGAAAAGGGCATCTTTTTTTGGTGTTAATTCTAGCAGGTCTTGTGGGTCTTCATAGAACCAGTCAACTTTGGCTTCTTTGGCATCAGTGGTTAAGGCATAGACTTGGATTACTGTGATGTTGAATGGTGGTTTGCCTTGAAAATGAATTGAGATTATTCAGTCATTTTTGAGGTTGCATCCAATACTGCATTTTAGACTCTTTTGTTGACTATGAGGGCTGCTCCATTTCTTCTAAGGGATTCTTGCCCACAGTAGTAGATATAGTGGTCATCTGAATTAAATTCACCCATTTCTTTCCATTTTAATTCACTGATTCCTAAAATATCATTGTTCAATCTTGCCATCTCCTGCTTGACTACATCCAACTTACCTTGATTCATGGACCCAACATTCCAGGTTCCTATGCAATACTGTTCTTTAGCATCAAACTTAACTTTCATCATCTGACACATCCACAACTGAGCATCATTTTTGCTTTGGCCCTGGTGCTTGGAGCTATTAGTAATTGCCCTCAGTTCTTTCCCAGCAGCATACTGGACACCTTCTGACCTGGGATGCTCATTTTCCAGTGTTGTATTTTTTGTCTTTTCTTACTGTTCATGGGGTTCTCCAGTGGTTTGCCATTTCTTCCTTCAGTGGACCACGTTTTGTCACAACTCTTTACTGTGATCCTGTCCATCTTGGGTGGCCCTGCATGGCATGGCTTATATTAACAGCTTGATTGAATGACTCAAGCACCTTCACCACAACATTGCTATGATCCATGAAGGGAGCCTATGAAATTACCCAGACCGTAAAAACTAACCATACCATATTTCAGTGCCTCTCACCTTCTGGGATGGCCCATACTTGCCTGTGGAGTGTGTTCTGCTCTAAATAAATCCACTTCTTACCTATCACTTTGTCTCTCACTGAATTCTTTCTGCAGTGAGACCATCAAGAACCTGAGCTTCATTGAGTCCTGAGACTGTGTGTGTCCTATCAACTTAAAAATTGGCTTAAGTCTCAATCTGAGTTGCAGAATCTCAGAGACAGAGTTTTGAGTGAAGTAGAAAAGGATAGCTTTATTACTTTGCCAGGCAAAGGGGGAAACAGCAAAACCAAGTGGGGCCCTGTGAGGTTCCTGGGTATGGAGGCCTATTTTTTTATCTCCCATTTTCTTGCAGGCAATGCAAGACCTTCTCTGAGTTCAAAGGGCAGATTCAAACAGTTGCTAATCAAGAGAGAAGCAGTTAAGAAACCACTTGAGGCAAGATTAAAAGGACTAGAGAAGCTCATCAAGATCAGGGAACCCTGGATCTTCCCTGGTAGTCCAGTGGCTAAGACGCCATGCTCCCAAACAGGGGGCCTGGGTTTCATCCCTGGTCAGGGAACTAGGTTCCACATGTTGCAACTAAAGATCCAGTATGCTGCAACAAAGACTGAAGATCCTGTGTGCCGCAACTGAGACCCAGCATAGGCACAAAAATAAAATAAAAATAATAATAAATATTAAAAAGAAAAAAAAGAGATCCCGAGACTCTGTACACACCCTAATCTTGTCAGTAATCTCATCTTTGGGAAGTATTGTTATTAAACTCCTTATCAAATCCTCCTGGGTTGGGGATACATAGTTTTTCAAGGCAGGAGCCTTCTTTGTCTCCCTCTGCCTGGAAAAGTAATAAAGCTACACTTTTCTACTTTACTCAAAACTCTGTTTCTGAGATTCAATTCAGCATCAGGGTACAGAGAAGCTGAGCTTTTGGCATCAAGACTATGAAGAATTAACAGAAATTATAGGGGGAATGTAGCTTCTATACATGAAAAATATAATGGTTGTAATAAAAAAATTCAATAGATATGTTAAAGATACTTTTGAAGAGAGAATTAATAAATTGGAATACATACAAAATACATCACCAAGAATGCAACAGAGTAAGACAGGTTTTGAGTACAAATGAGAAATTAAGAGATGTGGAGAACAGAATGAATCCTCCAAAGAAAGAATAAAAAAATGGAGAAGAGAAAATATTTTTAAAAGATAATATATATGAATTTCCTAGGGTCAAATAGGAAAAAACAATCCACAACTCTAGGATATAAAACATATTCCAAGAAAAGACAAATAAAAGAAATCCACACTGAGGTACATTGAAGCTATACAACACCAAAGGCAAAGAGAAGATCTCAAAAGTATCTGCATAGCAAAGGCAATTCATCTTTAAAAGAATGACTAATAGAGTGATAGTAGAAAAAATTTTCAACACAAACATTGGAAGCCAGCCAATGAAATATCTTCAAAGTGTTAAAAAAAGACGGTCTAAAATTGTGTGTTCAGTAAAAATATCAAACCATATATTTAAAGTGTGTGCATCTTCCTACTTAGTAAGTTTACTTTGATAAAAAAAAATGAGAAGCACAATAGTAGAGTGTGCATATTATAGACTGATAGAAATGCTAATGCTAAGTTGCTTCAGTCGTGTCAGACTCTGTGCGACCCCATAGATGGCAGCCCACCAGGCTCCCCCGTCCCTGGGATTCTCCAGGCAAGAACACTGGAGTGGGTTGCCATTTCCTTCTCCAATGCATGAAAGTGAAAAGTGAAAGTGAAGTCGCTCAGTCCTGTCTGACTCTTAACGACCACATGGACAGCAGCCCGCAGGGCTCCTCCATCCATGGGATTTTCCAGGCAAGAGTACTGGAGTGGGGTGTCATTGCCTTCTCCATAGAAAGGAAACATATAAAAAGAGAGAATGTAGACAACAAAACAAATAATGAAACAAAAGGTGAGAAGTAAAAAAGTCTAGAAAAGGGGAAACAATTAGAAAACTTCTAAGAAGATCAAAGAAACAAGTCCAATTATATTTTAAAAATCACTATGTAAATAAGTAGACAAAACTCATTAGTTAAAAGAAACAGATGGATAGTTGGATAATAAAAAAATCCAACTAATTAATATGTTCTGTTTATAAGAGACATGCTGAAAGCATAAGGACATGGAAATATTAAAAGCAAAAAACTGAGAAAACATATATTGCCTAAAACGTAAGGACATGGAAACATTAAAAGCAAAAAACTGGGAAAAGATATATTTGACAAATACTAACAAAACAACAATGAAATGCTTCAAAACAAACATCAACACTCTCAGAGAGATAAGAAAAATGTCCACAAAACAGGGACAAGATGCTATTTTTAAAATTAGAGAATAAAGAGAGCTCTTTCTATGGAAAGGGGGAAAAGAATAACTTTGTAGTGGGTAAGCCAGACACATTGCCTCAAACAAATAATGAAGATTAACAATGAGAAGTTATATCTATTGATATAATGTGATGAGAATGGAACGTTACCTCTTTGGTCTCCCTTCCAAAAATCCATAACCCAAGTCCAACCATTAGGAAAACAAACAAATCCAAGTTGAGGGACATTCTATAAAATACATGACCATTACTCTTCAAAATTTCAAAGTCATCAAAATGAGGAAAGTCTAAGAAACTGTCACAGACAAGAGGAGCCTAAGGTGACATGACAGCTGAATATAATACAGCAGCAGTCCCCAGCCTTTTTGGCAGCAGGGACCATTTTCATGGAAGACAGTTTTCCCATAGACCGGTTGGGGAGGATGGTTTCAAGATGATTCAAGCACATTACGTTTATTGTGCACTTTATTTCTATTATTATTACATTGTGATACATAATGAAATAATTATACAACTAACCATAATGCAGAATCAGTGGGAGCCCTGAGCTTGTTTTCCTCCAACTAGACTGTCTCCTTTGGGGGTGATGGGAAGACCGTGACACCCAAAGTGTGTTGTTTATGTCCAGTCTACTCTGTAATCCCATAATCTCATTTTGGTTACTGTCACTGCTTCACAAAGACAGTATTTTGGAAATGGAAGCAGGCTTTTCAGTGCTTTTGTGGCAATCTCAGGATACTCCACCTTGACTGTACTCCAGAACGTATGGAGATTTGAAGTTGGGTCAGACATATCGTTAAGATCACTGTCATTTACAGTCTCAAGCAATTGAGCCTCTTCTAGCATGGACAAAGTCAATTCACCTGGCTTATTCACAAATGGGTTGCGGATCTATTCCTTTCCAGTTTGGGTGTCTTTTGTGGTTGGCAAGTAATGCTCAGACTCTTTTGAAAGCTTAGATAGGTGATCATGCACCAGCTAGGAAACGAATGCCATGACTCAGTCTCTTTCAAAATCTCTGCTAATGCTCAAAACATGTCAAAAATCCCAAAGTTCGTCCATAGGCCCCATCACGCCAGTTTGCCTTTGAATGCAGCCACTTTATTTGCTGACTTGAACATAGTTGTCATTCTCCTCTGAAATGACAAACTGAGTTTACTGAGGGGGTTGAATATGTCACAGAAGTAAGCTTGTTTTGTGATGCACTCTGTCGCTGAAATGTGCTGCTAGAGGTGACTTTTTCTAAAAAGAAATCTCTGGAGTGGCTCTCATAAAAACTCTGGCTAATGATCTACTTTAGAAAGCCATGTTACTTCTGTGTATAAGAGGAGACATGTGTGCTCCACATCCATCTTCTCACAGAGCTGAGAGAACAGACGTGAGTTAAGGGCATGTACACTAATGTGGTTGATAATTTTAATTACATCCTGCAAAACGTTGCTAAGTTCAGATGGCATTTTTTTTTTACTAGCCAACATTTATGGATGACATAATGTGTAGACTAACATTCAGAAGTGATCTCTTTTTTTTAAATTGGAGGGTAATTGCTTTACAGTGTTGTGGTGGTCTCTCTCATACCTCAATCAGTCACAATTATACATATATATGCCCTCCTTCTTGAACCTCCCTCCCCACCCCCACCCCCTGCCCTATTCCACCCATCCAGGTGATCACAGAGTGCCAGGCTGGGCCCCCTGTGTTATATAGCTGCTTCCCATTAGTTATCTACTTTACAAATGATAGTATATATATGTCAATGCTACTTTCTCAATTTGTCAGGAAGAGAAAACAAATATCATATATTAACAGAGAAGCAACCTCTTTGACCTTAGTAGTCCAGTCATAGTAGCTGCTCTGTCCATGTAAATACAACACAAAATGACCAGCTCAGTTTTCCTGATATGTAATCATTCAATGACTTGAATAGTTCTGCAGCGGTGGTGTTGGGTGGCAATAAAAGTGCACATAACGTATCCTCATGCACAGCCTCTTGAAAAACAGATCACACAAAAACAAGCACTGTTGCTTTGCTGTCAACACCGGTAGACTTGTCAACCTGGATTGTGTACCATGGTGACTCATTAATCCTAACATTGTGCCTCAATATCCAAATTGTTTCAACGATTTATCTAGTTATGGTGCTAGCCGAAAGAGGAACATGTGCCACCCTTTGAACTGCAGTCTCTCCTAAAAGTTCAAATTCTAAGCAGCAGACAGGATCAACTCTTCACCAGTAGGAAAGGGCTTTTTAGCATTAGCAATGTGGTTAGCCATTAAGAATAATGCTGTCAGCGCATACTTATTTGATGAAGTAGTGGTCTTCAATAACTGCTCTGTTCTTCGTGGTTTTTTCTTTTGAAAAACTCTAAAGGCTTGTCTTTTAATGCAGGGTGCTTGGTCTCCACATAGCAAAGCAATTTGAAGGTCTCATTGCTGCTTGCCACATAATATACAAAACTGGCATGGAGAAGAATGTGAATCACCTGTTGCAGTGAAGCCATAGTTTAAGCAGGAGTCAGTATTTTCTTTCCAATGCAGCTTTCTTTTTGTTGGCAGTCTTGGGGAGTCTTCTGCTGTCTCACTGGGTCTTACCCCGTTTTCAAAGAAGCTCTCCAGTGACATTTATTTCTTACTCATTCTGTCTAGGGCTAACCTGTGGGCTTACCAGTACTGTGACCGAGACAAGTGCGTTGTGTGGGACAGAGGCACAGATAGAAGAGGTAAATAAAATGGGTGGAAGTTGCATGAACCAAAATAAGTGTCAGATTCTGACACCTGTGCACCTGTACCAGATGCCTGTGCAACTGAAGTACATCAACTCACTCGCCACTACAAAGCCTGCCACTGGATGCAGCTTAATTGTCACTTGCCACTCACTGACTGGGTTTTGATATGAGTCTGCAAGTGACTGATTTATAATGGTCTCTGTGCAATCAAACCTCTCTGCTAAGGATAATCTGTATTTGCAGCCACTCCCTAGTGCTAGCATCATCTTCTCAGCTCTACCTCAGGTCACCAGGCATTAAATTCTCATTAGGGCCATGCAACCTAGATCCCTCACATATGCAGTTCACAGTAGAGTTTCCACTCCTAAGAAAATCTAATCCCACCACTGACCTGACAGGAGGTGAAGCTCAGGTGTAATGCGAGTGATGGGAAGTGGCTGTAAATACAGATGAAACTTTGCTCAGTAACCTACCACACACCTCCTGTTGCGTTGCCCGGTTCCTGATAGGTACCGGTCCTTGGTCTAGGGGTTGCAGACCCCTGTAATATGGTATCCTGCATGGGATACTGTAACAGAAAAAAGGACATTAGGTTAAAAACTAAGGAAATGTGAATAAAGTTTGGAATTTAATTAACAATAATGTATCAGTATTTTTTCATTAAGTGAACAAATGTACCATTGTAATGTAAGATGTTAAAATAGGGGAAACTATGTGTGGGGTATATGGGAACTCTCTATACTATCTTTGCAATTTTTCTATAAGCTAAAATCTATTTGAAAATTAAGCTGTTTATAACAAAAAGAGCTTTTTAAAATTAAAAGCATAAATAGAATTAAAACAAATGAATTAGGGCACTACCTAACCCCAGACACAAAAATAAACTCAAAATGGATTAAAGACCTAAATGTAAGAGGATATAAAACTCTTAGAGGAAAACACTCTTTGATTAATCTCCAAAATATACAAGCAGCTTATGGAGCTCAATATCATAAAACCAAACAACCCAATCAATAAATGGGCAGAAGATCTAAATAGACATCTCTCCAAAAAGATATACACATGGCTAAGAGGCACATGAAAAGATGCTCAACATCACTATTTATCAGAGAAATGCAAATCAAAACTACAATGAGGTATCACTTCACACTGGCCAGAATGGCCATTATCAAAAATCTACAACAACAAATGGTGGAGAAGGTGTGGAGAAAAGGGAACCTTCTTACACTGTTGGCAGGAATGTCAATTGGTAGAGCTACTATGGAGATTCCTTTAAAAACTAGGAATAAAACTACCATATGACCCAGCAATCCCACTACTGTGCATATACCCTGAGAAAATCATACCTCAAAAAGACATATGTACCTCAATGTTCATAGCAGCACTATTTACAATAGCTGGGACATAGAAAATGCCTAGATGTCATCAACAGATGAATGGATAAAGAAGATATGGTACAATGGAATATTATTCAGCCATAAAAAGGAATGAAATTGAGTCAGTTGATGTGGATGAACCTAGAGCCTGTCATACAGAGTGAAATGAGTCAGAAAAAGAAAAACAAATACTCTATGTTATTTCATATAAATGGAATCTAGAAAAATAGTACTGATGAGCCTATCTGCAGGGCAGGAATAGAGGTGTGGGTGTAGAGAAGGGACTTGTGGACACAGCAAGAGGGAGGGGTGGGGGACAAATTGAGAGAGTAGCACTGACACATATATACACTATCACGTGTAAGACAGGTAGTGAAAAGCTGCTGTATAGCACAGGGAGGTCAGCTCAGAGCTCTCTGATGACCTAGATGGGTGGAAGTGGGGGAAGGCGGGAGGCTCAAAATGGGGAAACATGTATACATATGGCTGATTCACAACACTATACAGCAAAAACTAACAATATTGTAAAGAAATTATATTCCAGTAAAAGTTTTTTTTTAAGACATTTAAATTGACAATTAAAAACTCATTAAAAGTGTTGAAAGATAGAGTTAACATCCTAGAAAATAAAGCAAAAATAAAAAGATGCTGAAAGTAGAATAGTAAAAGATAAGCAATTTAGAAGGCAGTCTAACATCCAAATAATATGAGTTCAAGAAAAAAAAGAGAGAGAGAGAGAAACAAGGGGAAGAGGAAGTCATCCTCTAAAATAAAATAAAATCCCAGAACCAAAGAATACAAATTTCCAATCCACTAAGTACCCAGCATTAATAAGTACTTTTAGAACACTGAGGAGAGAGAGAAAACCACACAAGTTTAAATTTTTCAACAACACTGAAAGCAAGAAGGTATGGAGTGATTCATTAAAAATTCTAAAGGCATATGCTTTCTAATCTAGAATTCTATACCCAGTCAAATTACCCATGAAATGTCAAAATAAAATAATATTTGCAGACATAAGAGATGTCAAATATTTTTATTTATTTTAAAAATGAAGGTTAATCTCCACCAACATAAGAAGGTAAATTAAGAAAGGTATAGACATGAGATACAGAAAATAGAAAATGTAATGTAATATAGAAAAAAATAAGTAACTCTCCACATTAAAGACAAAACATCTGGGATAATGAGAGTTACCAAACATAAAGGGCAATCAGTCCAGATTGGAACAGTGTTATGAGATGTGTCCACTGTTATGCTTCTCACCACCATACCACTATTTAACTTGAGGAAACTCCTGGAGGATATGCTCCACCAAAGCAATGAAATAAGAGGAAAAAGAAAAGACATCATACCCACAGAATAAGACAAACAGGGAGTGCCACCGGATAACAATGTGGGAAGAATTAGCAATAAACACACACAAATGAAGCAAATAACAACCCCAAGCAAATATTAACTTCAAGCAAAACAAAAAGAAACCAGAACACATTCTGAACAATAAACAATACTGGAACAGATTTAATAACATTAAATATTGATTTAAGCGAAAATTTTATAAAAGTACATAGAAAGATGTTCAATATCATTAGTCATTAGGGAAATGCAAACTAAAATAACAATGGGATATCACTATATCACTGTTAGAGTGGCTAAAATGAGAAAAGAGTGGAGCAAATGGAACTTTCATACACTGCTGGTAGAAATGTAGAACTTTGGAAAACAGTTTTGTAGTTTCTTAAAAAGTTAACCATGTTTCTTTCATATAACTAGCTGTTCTACTCCAAGATACTTATACCTTACAGAAAGGAAAGCATACTCCATACAAAGGCTTGTATACAAATGTTCACAGCATTTGAAACAGTCTCAGAATAGGAAAAAACTAAATGTCCATCAACAAGTGCATGGATAAACAAAGTGTGTTACAGACATACAACAGAACAGTACTCATCAATAAAGGAAAGAACTTTTGACGTTATAAAAAGATAATTATACTGAATGAAAGAAAGCAAACCAAACAAAAATAGTATGGACTGTATGGCTACATTTATACAGAAACCTCACAAATTCATTCTAATTTAGAGTAAAAGAAAGCCAATCAGAAATTGCCTCGGGCTAGAGGAAAGATGGGAAGGTAGAGGGAGAAAGGCAATGGCACCTCACTCCAGTACTCTTGCCTGGAAAAGCCCATGGACGGAGGAGCCTGGTAGGCTGTAGTCCATGGGGTTGCCAAGAGTCAGACATGACTGAGTGACTTCACTTTCACTTTTCACCTTCATGCATTGGAGAAGGAAATGGCAACCCACTCTGGTGCTCTTGCCTGGAGAATCCCAGGGACGGGGGAGCCTGGTGGGTTACTGTCTATGGGGTATCACAGAGTCAGACACGACTGAAGTGACTTAGCTTAGAGGGAGAAAGAATCATAAAGAGGCAGGAAAAACTTGTGGAGTGATGGATATGTTCATTTTCTTCATTGTAGAGATGGTTTCACAGTGTTCATGTATATGTATCAAAACTTATTCAAATGTACACTTTAAATATGCTTTCTTTATTGTACATCAATTTATACTTCATTGAGGCTATTTAGAAACATGAAATTGGGTCCTTACCCCAAAACATACATATATCAAAATCAATTCCAGGTGGATTAGGAGTTTAAATGAGAAATAAAAACATTAAAAAGTTTATAAGGCACTATGAAAGATTACCTTTCTAAATTTGGGATAAGTGTTATTTCTTAAACAAGAAACAAAATACTAACCTAAAAACAAAAAAGATAGACAAGATTGAATAGTGAAATTACAGTGAAATCAAGGACATCTGACAAAACAGATGCCAATAGCATCATAAAGAAATGTTTTTAAAAGCCCACAAACTGAGAAAATATTTTCAATATACAAGGAGTGTCAAACTCCCTGACTAAGAACCAGTATTCAGAATACATAAAGAACTCTTGCAAGTTAATAAGGATTCTACTTCTAGGAAGATGGAGTGGATATGGTTTTTACTATTTCTTCCACAAAGAACAACAAAAAGCCCTGGGCCTTATACATAAAACAGTTCTAGAGAAAACACAAGAAGTCTCTAACAGTGAAAAAAAGAAGACCAGTGAGGCATCTCGAGACCCAAGGAACGACATGGTGGTGAGTTTTCTTTTTGTCTCATAGATCCCCAGACTTGGAACTGGAGATGCCAGCAGTTTGGAAACACCGAGGGGCACAGGTCAAATAGAAACCTGCTCTCTGCAGCCAAAGGACCAGGAAAAGGGCATCCTGCCAAAACTTTTAGATAACTCCTCTCTACTTCAGCCAAACCACACAGGAAAAACTGACTGCTCTCACCGCTGCCGTTCCGCTGTTGAGGGTTGAGTGCGGAGCCTAGATTCAAGCCTCAAAAGGCTATGTCTAGGGATGCACTGACTCCACTGCTGCGGTGGAGGCAGAGACGGCCAAGAAGGGACTCAGGACACTCACCCGAACGGGTCAGTAACGAGCCCCACCAGGGGTACTGTTGGAACCCACATTGGGTATTGGAACTCCCACTGAGCCCAGCAGTCACAGGGAGACCCTTGGAGGGTCAAGAGAGGCAGAGGAGGGGGGTGCCTGTCTTTTGCCTTAGTCCCCTTCCCCTGCCCAGCAGTGTCAGAGAAAGTCAGCTAAAACAGAAATGTAAAAGGAATCAAGGATTATAAAACAAAGAACCTGATTGGAAAATGGGCAAAAATACATGAAGAGAAAAGAAAACTTATGCGTGTTCAGTTGCTTCGGTCATGTCCGACTCTTTGTGACCTCATGGACTGTAGCTCGCCAGGCTCCTCTGTCCATGGGTTCCTCCAGGCAAGAATACTGGAGTGGGTTGCCATTCCCTCCTCCAGGGATCTTCCTGACCCAGGAATTGAACCAGCGTTTCTTGTATCTCCTACATTGCAGGCAGATTTTTATTCCTGAGCCACCAGGAAAGCCCAGGAAAGAGAATACCTATTTTAAATACCTATTTTATAGAAAATAGCACCTATTTCATTAGGCTGTTTTATGATTAAATTATGTTTGCTTAAAATAGTCTCTCTTACATTTTCTTTAGAATTGTTTAATATATAAGGCCCAGGGCTTTTTGTTGTTCTTTGGAAGTTGTAAACAAGCGGTGGTATTGTTGCTATTTCACAAGAAATGGCACATGCATGCTCAAAAATATGAAAAAATGATCAACACCATTAGTAATCAGGAAAGTGCTAATTAAAACCAAGACAATAAATCACACACAGTGTATACACTATATGATCAAAAAATTTAAAGTCTACAGGAACTCTTATTCATTGCTAGCACAGGATCAGTGACCACATCCACTTTGGAAAACAACTTGAAATTATCTTGAAAAGTTGAACATTCCACAGTTGATGATCTAGCAACTCTACTTCTAGGTAAAGTCTAAAGAAATTCTCACACATGTGCCAACAGATGTGCAGGGATGTTCCCAGCAACATGGTCCACAGTAACAAAATAAAGTCTGCAGAAATGTTTCCTGTTTACACAATAGCTATTGTACATCTAGTACTGGAGGCAAAAAATGCTATGAGGTTAATAAAACTGTGATGTTTAAGCAATAGAATATTCTTACTGTTGGAAAACAAATACACACTGAAGTATTTAGGAGTGACATAATGTGATAGTCTCAAATGGTTCCCCCAAAACTGTGTGTGTGTGTGTGTGTGTGTGTGTGTGTGTGTGTGTTTGGGAGAGGGGAGAGGTAAGGATAAAGAGAATGAGATCAAATGATAAAGAAAACAGGGTAAAATGTTAATGATAAGTGAATCAAGGGTACAGGCTAATGGTATTTTTTGTACTCTTTTTACTTTCTTTAATTCTCTGGAAATGTGAAATTATTTCCAAAATAAGGAGTTCAGAAGAAGAAGGGAACAGGGAATGGTAATATTCAGGATAACAACTGCTTGAAGTAGGCTGGGCAGGAATGGGCTAGGTTAGAGGGATTTTTTCTGATTTTGGACAGATTTTTTTCTGATTTTTGGAGTCAGAATGGCCAGAGTTGCTCCTTTGTGCTCTGACTCTTGATGTAGGAAACAGGTTCTCAGGTGTTCATTATATTATTATGCTTTATAATGCAGGTACTGTCATTTACATGCAATAAGATATTATAGTTGAAAAGATAAAAAAATAAAACATCTCATCTCAGGAAAGACATTTCAGGATGACACTGACTGGAGTGCTGAATATATACTTGATACCTAGAATCTTCTCATTGGAAGGATAAAATGATTCATATTTTTCTTTGATTTATGTCTTCTACAACTTCCCATCCTATCCCTCCCTTCAGATAGTTTTGGGTTGGAGCAGGAAGAGTAAAAGTGTAAGAGAAACTGCTAAGTTGGATAGACAGGTCACTTTCCTACTCTTGAGTTTTAGAATCATTTATAAAAGTCTCCCTTTGGTGAAAGGACCAACTGTTGCGTCTGGGAAACAGTAGGCCCACATGACCACCCACAGTGGTGTGGGTCGTGAGCGCTGGCCTGTCAGCCGATAGGCTACCCGTGGTGGGGCAGCTCCCAGGAGCCGCAGGGACACAGGAGCCGGGAGGATGGGGACAGCACTGGGCGGGGGCCATGCAGAGGGAAGGGTTGCCTCCCAGATGGCGCGAAAAGTACAGGGTTGGGGGTGCGGGCACAGGCAACAGGCTGGAATCGCAGCGGGTGGCAGTGACAGCTGCTGTAGGAGAAGGGGACTGCGGGCGGGGGTGGGGAAGAGCTGCAGTCCCCGTCCCGGAGGTGCCGGAGCACAGATCAGAAACTCAGATGGGGGCCAGGCCAGTCGTCTGCTGAGTGAACAAAGGCATCCAGGGGGTGAGGCTGAATCGCCTTGTCTATATTACACATGTGCGTCAGCACACACTGAGTTGGCTGTAGGATCTATGGCCAACCAATGGGGACTCCGTCCAGTGACCGGTGGCTAAGCAGGAATGGCCTAGAGTTGATAGATTTTTTTTTCTGATTTTTGGAATCAGCATGGCCAGCGTTGCTCTGATTATTCAAGGGAAACTGAATATTATGTGAGATCTACAGATTTGTAAGTGTTGGCTCAAAGTTTTCTAAAACAAGAAGCAGGCCTCAGGAATATGTGATGGCCACCATTTGGTGACCTCCTTACTAAGTTTCTTCACTTTCTGGGGCTGTCATAACAAAGTACCACTGACTGGGTGGCTTAAACAACAACAAGTGTCTTCTCAGAGTCCTGGAGGCTGGAAGTCCAAGATCACCCTGTTAGCAGGGATGGGTCCACCCACCCTAATGACCTCATCTTGATCACCTACAAAGGCCCTATTTCTAAATAAGGTCCCATTTATGGGTCCGAGGATTAAGATTTCAACATGTTAATCCCCAAGGAGGACATAGGTCAACATATAACATTAAGGTAATCAGCAGATGATCTAAGCAGTGACTGAGGCCCAGGAATGTCATGATACAACCAGAGTGGGGCTCAGGGTGGGGCCAGGACTCAGGGATGGGGTGTCCAATCATTGGCATGAGATCCATAGAAGGATCTGTGCCAGACTGAGTCTACCAACAAGGGCATGGGCACCTGCTGAGAGAAGAATACAAGAGGCCAGGAAGCCTGGCAGGCTGTGACCCTATACCAAGTCTCCACAGTGCTGAGGAACCACAGGTAAGCCAGCCCGTCAGGTCCATGGCTGCCAGGGCCTCCAGACCCTGAAAGAGGCTTCTGATGGGACATACCCACAAGCACTGCACCCAGAGCCTGTGAAGCCAGATCTGCTAAAGGATTTGAGAAGTCGGACTGAACAAGTAAATAGAGAAACATAAAGAAAACAGCAACAATTTCTTGACCAGGTCTGAATTACCTGCCACTCCTCAGAGCCAAAGCTTGTCCTGGCAGTCAAGGCTCAGCCTGGGTGTGTTTCCAGTCCTTGGTGAGGGCGGTTTCCAGCCTGCTCAAATGACGGACAGCTCTTTGAGGCCACAGGTTCCTGGGTGCCCCTCACCACTGCAGCCTGCACACATGAGGAGCAGCGGTGCTTATATTCAGGGGACTTGATCAGGAAATCCAAAGGACCCACGGAATGTCCTCCAAACAGACTTTAGAGCTACAGAAACCATGGAAAATTTCACTCCTGTCCATCCAGTGAAGATTGGCACAAACAATCATGAATGACGATAAATGCCTAGGCCTGTGGGAGATATGGAGGCTCAGCTGGAAGGAAGGCCTGACTCAGGCAGGAGGCCTTGTCTGGGGCTGCAGCTACTCCTGAAGACATTAACACAACTACTTATGGAATACAGAAAGTACTTCCTACTGCTCTTTCTAAATCTTATTATGACAACAAGACTTTACTTAATTTCCAAGATTTTGTATCTCTTCTCTTACAACAAAAGCCTTGTTCCCCAAGACTTTAATATAATTACTTAAGGTTAAAATATGTATATTTAGCCTCAAAAACCAATACCATTTTTTATTACCAACAGCAAGACATGGAATGCAGGTTTTGTGTAAGTGTTTGTGGTTCTTTTTGTCTCTTTGTCCCACTGGTAATACACAAATCACTGTGTTTCAAAGTCACTTGAAACAATTCTCTGTGAAGTTATGCTATCAGGATCATTTGTTTCAATGTGTTTTTGATGTTGAGATGATTTTCATTCTCTTTTGGTTTCATTTAGTTTTTAATTATGTAAAATGTTTACATGGCTCCAAAGCCAACTTATGAAGCATTGTACCTTGCTTGGTTTGTAAAACTGTGAGTTGTTCTTCTATTGCTTCTATTTCAAAATATAAGCAAATATGTATATATGTGTATATATGTGTGTGTGTATACATGTTTATATATATGTATATGTGTGTGTGTGTGTGTATGTCTGTGTGTGCATGTGCTGGACTGTGTGTGTGTGTCACTCAGTCATGTCCAACTCGTTGCAACCCAATGGACTGTAGCCCCCCAGGCTCCTCTGTCCATGGGGATTCTCCAGGCAAGAATACTGGTGTGGGTTGCCACGCCCTCCTCCAGGTGATTTTCCCAAACCAGGGATCAAACCCAGGTCTCCCGTAATGGAGGCAGATTCCTTACCATCTGAGCCACCAGGGAAACTCAAGAATACTAGGATGGGTAGCCTATCCCTTCTCTTCCTGACCCAGGAATCAAACCAAGGTCTCCTGCATTGCAGATGAATTCAGGGAAGCCCATACACATATTTATCTCCCTTTTGCTTATATGAAAGGCAGCATTCTATATACACAGTTCTGCTAAGTCACTTCAGTCGAGTCCGACTCTGTGCGACCCCATAGACGGCAGTCCACCAGGCTACCCCATCCCTGGGATTCTCCAGGCAAGAACACTGGAGTGGGTTGCCATTTCCTTCTCCAATGCATGAAAGTAAATGGTGAAAGTGAAGTCCCTCAGCCGTGTCCGACCCTCAGAGACCCCACAGACTGCAGCCTTTCAGGCTCCTCTGTCCATGGGATTTTCCAGACAAGAGTACTGGAGTGGGGTGCCATTGCCTTTCTGATACACAGTTCTATATCCTGTCTTTTCCTGGTCAGTTAGCAACATATCCTGACAATAACTTCACAGTGATACAGACCCTCCTTATTACCTCTCACAGCTCCACACTACACCACTGTGCAGATGTACCACAGTTTGTCCAATCAGTTCCCTCTGGGTGAATTCTTGGGAGATTACCCACCTTCAGCTTTGCAAACAGTGTTGCAAATTATAGCCTTGTTCATATATGACTTCATTCTTTTTAAAAGGCTGCATTTTGAACCCTCTGTCTCTCATCAGTGAGAGGGTCACTTAATATTCCAAACCTTAGGCTCCTCATTTGTAAAATGGGAATAATAATAGTATCTAGCTCACAGTTCAAAATGAGTTAACATGATTTAAAATACCCACACAGAGCCTAGCACATAGTGAACAGTCAATAAATGTTTGCTGCTGCTGTTGTTCTATTCTGTTTTAATTACTTTTAGCCCAGGGCTTTAAAAAGTTCACTGTCTGGAAGGAGATAGAGAAATGTACATTTTTAGCTGCCTAATGCATTGAGAGCTACCAGAGGTAAAAGAACAAGTGTTACTGGATCACAGTGGAGAGGCTTACTAGCTATGCTTGGAGATCAGAGAGTCTGTCCATGATAACTGGTTTGCCCATCCTACCCACCCCTTTCCTATGGAAACCACAACCCAGGTTTCCTATCTCAACACAAGAAGCTGCAACAACCCCTGTCCCCCAGGTTAGCACATGACCCAGGCCTGACCTCCCAGGGTCTAAATGATTGGCTCGAGAATAGGCACAAGACCCAGCACAATCAATGAAGGTCAGTCCTGGAGCTCACCAGGAACTAGAAAAGAGGCTCTTTCAGTTTCCACCAGAATGTCAATCTCATTGAATGTATGCCTGGAACCACCAGGGGCCAACACATGGCAAGGGAGAATGTGAAGAAATCAGAGCTAACCGGTGGAGAAGGACAGATTCTCAGCATTGTCTCTTGGACACTGGGGATTTCAGTTAAGCGGGCTGAAAGAAAGTCTTTTTCTGACTAGGCAAGTTTGAATTGGGTTCTTATTTACATTAAGCATGCCAGAGAGACAGAGGAGGCCTGATGCCTGAGGCTTAGTTACTAGAGGGATAAGGAAAGACTTTCCAGGAGAGAAAAAATCAAGCGGGAAGGTCCTAAGGAAAGGTAGCAGTCAGCCTCTTTTGTAGCTTTAACTAAAGAAAGGTCATCTGTGGGCTGACATCCATCATCAGAACAAACCCAACTTCCAAACTAGAACACTGAGTTCTAGATCTTGAGGAAGGTCTGGGAATCTCACTTGAACAATCGTCAGCCAGGTGATGTCAGAAATCAGATAACAGCATGCAGATGAGTTGGTGGTAGTATAGGAGCCTCCCGAGATTGGGGAACACTGTCCCTGACCATCAGAGTCTGCAACATGTCCTCACAGGCAATGCTCCATTGCCAAGTGCAGCCTTAACCAGCATTTATTTGCATTTTATCCTGAGGCCTCCACTTACTTCCACAGTCCTGCATGTTATATTGTCACTTTGGTTTCTGAAGTCCAAGAATACTGGAGTGGGTAGCCTATCCCTTCTCCAGCAGATCTTCCTGACCCAGGAATCAAACCAGGGTCTCCTGCATTGCAGGAATGTTCTTTACCAACTGAGCTATCAGGGAAGCCCATAAAGCATTTACTTCTGCTTCACCGACTACCCTAAAGCCTTTGACTGTGTGTGCGGTGAGTCACTCAGTCATGTCCGATTCTTGCAACCCCGCAGACTGTAGTCTTCCAGGCTACTCTGTCCATGGGATTCTCCAAGCAAGAATACTGGACTGGGTTGCCATTTCCTTCTCCAGGAGAATCTTCCTAACCCAGAGGTTGAACCCGGGTCTCCTGCATTGCAGGCAAACTCTTTACCGACTGAGCTACGAGCAAAGCTTTTTACTCTTAACTATAGTGCAATATCAAAACCAAGAAGTTGACACTGGTGCACTGTGTGTGTACACTTCTTTTTTATCACAGATGTGGATTAGTGTTGCTATCACTGCACTCAAAATACAGAAATGTTTCATCATCATAAGGATCTTCCTCACGCTACCTCTCTACAACAGGAAGTGTAGATTGGTTTATCTCTCCTTTCAGCTCTTAGTTTTTGCTTCAGAAAAACTAGCTCTAGTCTTTGGAGAATACATATTCAGGATTTTTGTCTCTTTTTGGTGGATAAACCCTTTTATCATTATACAGTGCCTCTCTTTGTCTCTGATAAGTTCCTTTGGAACTTAATCTAATATTAATATAGTTAATGCTTTCTTTTGATCAATGTTTACATGACATATATTTTCCAATCCTTTTGCTTTCAACCTACCTATCCTCATATATTTTAAGAGAATTTGTGCAGGTAGCTTAGATTTGGATCATACTTTCTTTAATCCACTCTGATAATCTCTTTTAGTTGGTATATTTAGAATATTTACATTTATATTTAATGTAATTACTTATGTTAGGGCTTAAGTGTGTACTTTTAAGTTTAATTGCTCTATTTTACTTTTCCTGTCTTCTTTTTGGTTATGTGAACACCTTTCTGGAATTCCATTTTGATATATGTCTACTGGTTTTGATATATCAATTTGTATAGTTTTTTTAGTGGTTGTTCTAGGTATCACATCATACAAACATTACTTATCACAATTATCATTTAACCAGTTTCATGGCATATAGATAGAAACCTTACATCCTGTTAAGTTCCTTTACCCTCCTGCACTTATAATTACCTTAACTATTTCCTCTACATATATTTAAAACCACATCAAACAGCATAGTATTTTTGTTTCAACTATCGCACTTAGAAAATACAACAGGAGAAGAAAAATATTTTTACTCATTCTGTTGGTCTTCTTTCCCTGATGTTCCAAGATTCCTTCTTTTAATATTTCCTTTAAGAAATTTTCCTTTAGCTATACATTTAGGGTAGGTCTGCTGGTGACAAATTGTCTTAGTTTTCATTTCATCTTAGAACATCTTGATTCCCCTTCACAGGTTCTGGGTTAAAACAATGCTTTTATTTCAGCACTTGAAAATTATTATGCCACCTCCTTCTAGCCTTCATGGTTTCTGATGAGAAATATACTGTCATTCAAATTGTATTCTTTCTTTAGGTAAGGTGTTGCTTCTCCCTGATTGCTTTCAAGATTGTTTCTTTCATGAGATTTCAGAAATCTGACTTGTGTCTTGGTGTGGATTTCTATGGGTTTATCCTGTTTGGGATTTGCTTAGTTTCTTGAAACTGTGGGTTTATGTCTTTTGCCTAATTTGGAAGTTTTCAGGCATTATTTCTTTGAGTATTTTTCAACTTGCCCTCTTTCCCTTCTTTAGGGACTCCAAAAACACAAATGATAGATCTTTTGTGGTAATTTCACAAGTCCCTAAAGCTCTGTTCACTTTTGTTTTGTTTTGCTCTATTTTCTCTGATGTTTAGATTGTGTACTTTCTATTACTGTCTCCCTGTTCACTGATTCTTTCTTCTGTTATTCCCATCCTGCTGCTGCTATCATCTACTGAGTTTTTATTTTGGTTTCTGAATCTTCAGTTCTAAAATCTCCATTTTGTTTTTCTTCATCTCTTCTATATATTTTTTGAAACTGTATTTTTCCTTTGTTTCAAGCAAAACTGCTCACTGAAGCATTTTTATGATGGCTGCTTTAGCAGTCATTGCAGATAATTCTAAACATCTCTGCCATCTTGATACTTGTGAGCACTGACTGCCTTTTTATATTCAGGTTATAATTTTTCTGGTTTTGTTATGTTGCTGCTGCTGCTGCTGCTGCTAAGTTGTTTCAGTCATGTCTGACTCTGTGCGACCCCATAGATGGCAGCCCACCAACTTCCTCCATCCCTGGGATTCTCCAGGCAAGAATACTGGACTGGGCTGCCATTTCCTTCTCCAATTCATACATGCATGCTAAGTTGCTTCAGCTGTGTCTGACTCTATGCGAACCCATGGACAGCAGCCCACCAGGCTCCTCCGTCCACAGGACTCTCCAGGCAAAAACAGTGCAGTGGTTGCCATTTCCTGCTCCACTGTTATGATGAATCATTGCTAATTGAAAACCATATATTTTGAGTATTATGAGATTCTGTGTAAATCTATGTAACTCTTACATAGAATTATGAGATGCTGTGTAAAACGTTCTGCATGAGTTAGATATGTAAATCATCTGTTTCAGCTGACTCCTCTGATAGCACTCTAGCAGGAGAAGAGATACCTTTTCATTACTGAAGGAGGGAGTAGACTCTAGGTTCCTCACCTGCCCTCTGTTGAGACCTGAAGTGGGGATAGTCTCCTTGGTACTTGTGGGTTGGGAGGCGGGAGTTTCATCTCCCCATTCAGCTTCTACTGATCTCATTCTGGCTGGGTGGGGCTTCTCCTCAGGGAGCCTCCATTGACATCATTTGGCTGGAATCCAGTAGTTATTATCTAAACTTTCCTCTCTTGCAAGGCTGCTCCTTTGGCTAGTAGAAGTAGGCTTTTATTGGGAATTCCCCATTGTCATTTATTGTGTCCTGAGGTCCCATCTTCTCTCCACCATACCAGTCGCCTTATGTTGGTTTCTTATTTAATGTCTATGGTTTTTAGTTGTTGTTAGCAGGAAGAATAGGAAAAAGTATTTCTCCTTCATCTTTCCATAAGTGAAAGTTACTTGGAGCATTTAAAATGTTTCACAGAACAGTCTCACAGACACAGAATGGACTTGTGGTTGCCAACGGTGAAGTAGGTAGGGGAGGGATAGATTGGGGAGTTCGGGATTGGCAGATACAAACTATTATATACAAAATGGATAAACAATAAGATCCTACTGTATAGCACAGGAAACTAGATTCAATATCCTGTAATAAACCATAATGGAAAAGGATATGAAAAAAATATATATCTGAGTCACTTTGCTTATACCAGAAAATAACACATCATTGTAAATCAACTATACATCAATAATAAATAAATAAATAATGTTTCAAATGTCAAAGTGGAGCCAAAGTAAAATAGTCACAGTGCCTGATGCAAATACTTTAATACCTTTATGGCAGTGAAAGTGCTAAAAAGTCATGGATATAGTGATGGAATGATCTGAAAGGACATAATTTGACTTTGGGGAAACTGCTTTGGCTGTCAAAAGCTCAGTGTTCCTTCTAGAAAATAAAAACCAAACTATTTATTATGTAAAAGTGTCATGAGGAGAAAGTGAGATAAAAGTCTGTCAAGTACATGGCATTGAGAACATATGCTATAAATAACTTATTTATTTTTCTTAATCAGTTCCAATATTACATCCTAATATTTCCTAAATAAATCCTGAGTTCTAGCTCAAATTGTTTATAATCCTGTTGCAACTGGACTCAGTTTCTCCATCTTTAAAAAAGGATTGGTGTAGATTACTGGTGCTCAATGGATGGGCTGTAGCAGTCCCTGGGAGCTTGTGAATAATGCAGAATCCGACACCCTGCTCACCTACTTGTTACTGAGTCCAAGGTCACTCTGCTCGTTGCATGACATGCCAATAAATCTGAGAGACAAGGTGTTGAGACAAAGAATACAACTTTATTTGGAAAGCTGGTTGACAGAAAACAGCAGACTAGTGTCTGAAAATAACTATCTTTCCAGTTCTGGATATTAGGTTCTTTTATAGAACAGAGAGGAGGAGGAGGTGAGAAAGTCAAGTAAAAATGTCATAAATATTGCAAATATCTCCTGGAATGGCTAGCCTTGGGAGGGGATATGCTAATTTCTTCTTTTCAGCAACCATTCACAGGTAGGTAGAGTCAGATTGTCTCTCTGAGAAGTGAACAAAGGCACTTTCATCTAACATTTAGGCAGAGGGGCAGGGTTCTTTGAGGAAGGCCCATTATGAATGATTATAATAAGAAAAACAAAGAAAACCAAAGATTAAAGTCAAAGAAACAGACCCAACATGGGGTCAATATTGGCCCTTCCCTGTAACATACTGAATTGGAATCTGTATTTTAACAAGACCCTCAGCTGAGTATGGCTGAAGGAAGTTTGAAAAGTGGTGCTCTGGGTGACCTTTCAGACCACTGCCAGCCCGGACTTTACTTACCTTGAACTTTCCCACCTTCAGACCACTGCTGAAATGCTCTGACCTTTCCACTCTGGCCACGTGATACTAACCATTATTTAAGGTGCAGCACAATCCACCATGCCCCAGTCTATCCCAAGCATAATGTTTTCTTTGACCACTACAACCTGAACTACCCTCTAAATGCCTTAAATGACCCATCTCTAGTCCATTAGCAAGATGATTTATCATCTGCTTAGTGACAGCTTGCCTGTTTTCTTCTTGAGCCACTATTTAAACCATGTAGAGCCACTATTTAAACCATGTATCATTTATTCTTATTGAACTGAATATCTTTTCAGAAACTGAGGATGTAGACAGCTCCTGGAAAGCTCCTAGAGAGCAAAGACCATGACTACCACATGCTTTACTGTTCATCATCTGGTTCCCTACACAAGGAAAGACTCAAATACGTAATCATTTTCACCAAGAATGTGCTCTAAGTACAGCTTTCAAGTCCCTACAGTTAGTAATCACAATATGCTATAGTCATCAATATTTAAAATGAGCATAAATAAGCCTATATTTTGTTCTGAGATATTAAAAACGAAACTTAAAAAAATAACAACACCCAATGGTAAAGAGATTGTGCTATGACTGGTACTCACACACTACAATGTAAACTTTGTAGTTTACAATGACACACTCTTTTAGAAAATATATTGGCATATATATTATGGGCCAAAATGATGTTTTCAGAAAATCCACTCCTTTATTTTAATAAAGCAAAAGCAAGAGTTTATTTATAAGATAACAAAAAGTGAAAGCAAAACTTGGACATGATACAAAAGTCAAACAAATTGTTATATCTCCATTTGATGAACTACCATGGTGCCATTTGAAATAATTAGGAAGGCTGTATTCAAACATAGGGAAATGTTTATTCAATATTAAGTAAGAAAATTGGAATAGAAAATAACATATGCTATTGATTATAACTAATATATGCAAATAAGAATGAAAAAGGAAGGAACAAAAATTAGAAGTGGTATTTTAAGGTGGTGAGAATGGGTTTAATTTCCTGTACTCATTTTTTTTCCAAAATTTTTCATTTTGGCAACTTTTCATTAAATAAAAACATGAGCTTCTTATAGTGAGAGAAAGATTCACTTAGGAATAGATTAAAGCTCAAATTTTCTTTGTAGGTTCATCCACAATGCCATTATGTGGAATCTGACAGTGATGTGACATTAGAATTAATAACCAAAGTCTCAGCATCAAGAAGTTCTCAGTAGCTAAAGAGCAAAAGATATCAAGGTTGAAAATTACCATCTTGAAAGAGGTTAATCCATAACCTGTAGCTGTGAGTTGTCATTCATTCTTCCCTCATTTCCTACTAAAATAAGACTCTATTTGCAAACTGCCAGTGAAATGTGTACTCATTAAAGGATGAAAAGCTTAAAAAAATGTTTTTAGCCCATGTACCAACCCTTTCTTTGGCACTTCACTCATAGGGAGCCCCAGTTCACTTCCCTCATATGCTGATAGTAGTGGTAAGTCCTGGGGCCCAGTTATCCAGGCTGGTGACCCCTGTCCCCTGATCTACAGTGACCCTAATCTACATGCTCCCTGAGAGGTTCCTGAGCCTCCTCCCTGAGCCTATACTGGGGATATTTATGCTTTCTTCATAGGGAGAAATTAAATGAGAGGAGAAAATTTTTGAAGGTTCCTGGGATAGGGCAATGATGAATATATGTTATCACTGGTAAATTGGTTCAAGATGGCAGAGTAGAAAGACATGTGCACATCTTCTGTGAGAGACCAGAAACTGCAATTTGCTGTTGAACTACCACCAACAGGAGGATGCTGGAACACACCAAAGATGTGCCACAGCCAAATACAAAGGAGAAACCACAGTGAGATGGTAGGAGAGGGAACAGTCACAATAAAATCAAATCCCATACTCCCTGGGTGGGTGACCCCCAGACAGGAGAACAATAATACCAGAGAAGTTCTCCCAGCGTTGAAAAGGTTCTAAGTCCCGCATCAGGCTTGCCTGCTGGGGATCCAGCAAAGGGGGACTAGGAATTCCCCAAGGAATCTGACTTTGAAGGGCAGCAGGATTTGACTGCAGGAGTGCCACAGGATAGGAGGAAACAGAGACTCCACTCTTAGAGGGCACACAAAACTCTTGTGTGTATCAGGGCCTAGGGGGAAGGAGAGGAGACCTCATAAGAGACTGAACCAAACCTACCTGCTAGTGTTGGCGGGTCCCTGCAGAGGGCTGGAGTGGCAGTGGTTCATTGCAGGGTCAAGGGCAGTCCCAGAAGTTCTGGGATGTGTCCATTGGCATGAGCCTTACTGGAGGATGTCATTAGCCCTATCAGAGAGCCTGCAAACTCCAGGGCTGGGTCCCCTCAGGCCAAACAACTAACAGGGAGGGAGCGCAGCCCCACTATTAGAAGACAATCAGATTAAAGTTTTACTAAGCACAGCCTTGCCCACCAGAGGAAGACCCAGTTTTTCTGACCATCAGTCCTTCCAGCAGAAAGCTTATACAAGGCTCTTAGATAGCCTCTTCCACCAGAGGGCAGACAAAGTGAGAACTACAATCCAGCAGCCACCAGTACAAAAACCACAATCACAGAAAGTTAAACACAACGAAAAGGCAAAGGATTACATCCCCAGTGAAGGAACAAGATAAAACCCCAGAAAAACAACTAAATGAAGTGGAGACAGGTAACCTTCCAGAAAAGAATTCAGAATAATGGTAGTGAAGACTATCCATGATCTTGGAAAAAGAATGGAAAAGATGCAAGAAATGTTTCCCAAAGACCTAGAAGAACTAAATGACAAACAACAGAGATGAAAAATACACTAGGAGGAATAACTAACGAATAACTGAGACAGAAGAACAGATAAGTGACCTGGGGAGACAGATGGAAATCACTGCCACAAGACAGATAATACAGAGAAAGAATGAAAAGGAATGAAAATTGCCTCAGAGACCTCTGGGATAACATTAAACACACCAACATTCCCAATATGGGGCCCCAGAAGAAGAAGAGAGAAAGTACTCAAGAAAATATTTGAAGAGATAATAATTGAAACCTTCCCAGCATGGGAAAGGAAACAGTCAACCAAGTCCAGGAAGCACAGAGAGCTCCAGGCAGGATAAACCCAAGGAGGAACACACTGAGAGGCATAGTAATCAAACTTACAAAAATTAAAGACAAACTATTAAAAGCAACAAGGGAAAAATGACAAACAACAGAGCAAACTCCCATAAGGTTATCAGCTGATTTCTTAACAGAAACTACATGTCAGAAGGGAATGGCATGATATATTTAAAGTGATGAAAGGGAAGAACCTACAACCAAGAGTATGCTCTCCAGCAAGACTCTTGTTCAGATTTGATGAGAAATCAAAAGCTTTATAGGTAAGCAAAAGTTAAAAGAGATTCAGCACCATTAAACCAGCTTTATAACAAATGCTAAAGGAACTTCTTTAGGCAGGAAACATAAGAGAAAGAAAAGGCCTACAAAAATAAACCCAAAACAAATAAGAAAATGGTAATAGGATCATTACCTAACACTAACCTAATAGGATAATTTACAGGTCAAGAAGCAACAGTTAGAACCAGACATGGACCAATGGACTGGTTCAAAATTGGGAAAGGAGTAAGTCAAGGCTGCATATTGTCACCCTGCTTATTTAACTTATATGCAGAGTACATCATGAGAAATGCTGGGCTGGATGAAGCACAAGATGGAATCAAGACTGCTGGGAGAAATCTCACTAACAATTAGAGAAATGCAAATCAAAAATACAATGAGATCACCTCACACCAGTCAGAATGGTCATCATCAAAAAGTCCACAAACAATAAATGCTAGAGAGGGTGTGCAGAGAAGGGAACTCTCCTGCACTGATGGTGGGAATGTAAATTGGTACAGCCACTATGGAGAACAATATGGAGGTTCTTCATAAAACTAAATATAGTGCTACCATATGACCCTGCAATCTCACTTTTGGGCACATATCCAGAGAAAACTATGGTCTGAAAGATATGTGCACCCTAACGTTCACTGAAGCAGTGTTTATAGCCAAGATTTAGAAGCAACCTAAATGTCCACAGGGCTTCCCTGATAGCTCAGTTGGTAAAGAATCCATCTGCAATGCAGGGTTGGGAAGATCTGCTGGAGAAGGGATAAGCTACCCATTCCAGTATTCTTGGGCTTCCCTTGTGGCTCAGCTGGTAAAGAATCCGCCTGCAATGTGGGAGACCTGGATTCAATCCCCAGGTTGGGAAGATCCCTTGGAGAAGGGATAGGCTACCCATTCCAGTATTCTTGGGCTTCCCTTGTGGCTCAGCTGGTAAAGAATCCGCCTGCAATGTGGGAGACCTGGATTCAATCTCTGGGTTGGGAAGATCCTCTGGAGAAGGGAAAGGCTACCCACTCCAGTATTCTGGCCTAGAGAATTCCATGGACTGTATAGTCCATGGGGTCTCAAGAGTTGGACTTGACTGAGCAACTTTCACTTTCATTTTAAATGTCCACAAACAGAGGAATGGAGAAAGAAGATGTGATTCATATACACACAGGAATATTACTCAGCCATTACAAAGAATGAAATAATGCCATTTGCAGCAACATGTATGGATCTGGCTAGTGTCATACTAAGTGAAGTAAGTCAAACAGAAAAGGAGAAATATTGTATGACATCCCTTATATGCGGAAGCTAAAAAGAAATGAAAATAAGTTCATTTGTAAATAGCTAATCAATTAGCTATTTACTCAACAAACACCTGGTTCAAAGAGCTAACACACTGGAAAAGACCTTGATGCTGGGAAAGATTGAGGGCAGGAGGAGAGGGGGTTGACAGAGGATAAGATGGTTGGATGGCATCGCCAAATCAATGGACAAGTTTGAGTAAACTCTGGGAGATAGTGAAGGAGAGGGAAGCCTGCACTCCATGGGGTCGCAAAGAGTCAGACATGACTCAGAAACTGAACAACAACAGCAAACTCTGGCACCTTCTATGCACTGGACACTTTCCTAAGCACTGGCGACACAGCAGTAGATAAGAAAGACCTCTAAAAACGACCACTAAAAACAGAAACAGACTCACAGACATATATAGAATGAACTTACGGTTGCCAGGGGGAAGGATGTGGGGAAGGGACAATTAGGGAGTTTGGGATGGACATGTACACACTACTATATTTTAGTGGATAACCAACTAAGCCTTACTGTATTGCACCTGGAACTCTGCTCAATGCTATGTGGCAGCCTGGATGGGAGAGGAGTTCAGGGGAGAATGGATACATGTCTATGTATGGCTGAGTGTCTTTGCTGTTCACCTGAAACTATCACAACATTGCTAACTGGCTCTATTCCAATACAAAATTAAGAGTTTTAAAAAATATGTTATCTCAGACATTGATTATATCCTATCAATTTTTTTATTTTTTAAAATTATTTAAGTATGATAACATATTTACAGGAGACTTGGGAAATATAGAACAAGGCTACATATATATTTCACTATATATTACAATGATTTTTAAGTAGATAAGTTAAGATTTTTAGTTGGAGTTTCAATAGCAAACTCAAAAATTAATAGAATGAATATATAGAGGAGCAGAAGAATATAATAGACCTGAAAAGCACTGTGAACCAATTCAACATAATTAAGACTTATACAATTTTCACACAATAGTAGGATACAAATTCTATTCAAGTTCCCATAAACTAGGAGACACTGGAATATACCCAGAGTTATAAAACAAGATGCAAAAATTTCATGGTTAAGAAGTTTTGAAAATATGCAGTCTGTTCTCTTATCACTGCAGAATTATGTTAGAAAGCAATATCAAAAGATATTTGAAAATAACCCACATATTTTCAAATGCAATGTGACATTTAATAAGAGAAATCTTCAACTTAGCCACTGAAAGTCTCAATAAAGTTAGACTGAAAAAAACACAGAGGGTGACTGCAGAGAAAAAGCATTTAAGTGAGAAATTAGTATCAAAATTAGAAATATTAGAGACACTTAAACAAAATCCCATGTTTATGGAAGTTAAATGTCCACTTTTAAATGATGGGTCTATTTAAGAAGAAAATTAGAAAATATTTTTAATAGAAAAAAATGAAAAGATAATTTACCAGAATTTGTTACATGCAGCTGAAGCTGCTCAATGCAATTAAATACAATATGGAGTCTTGAATAAGATATAAAAACAAGTAATGGACACTAACATAAAATTTTGTGCAATTTGAACAAAATCTGTACTTTAGTTAATACTGTCAGGTCAGTTCAGTCACTCAGTCATGTCCAACTCTTTGTGACCCCGTGGACTGCAGCACGCCAGGCTTCCCTGTCCATCACCAACTTCTGGAGCTTACTCAAACTCATGTCCATTGAGTCTGTGATGCCATCCAACCTTCTCCTCCTCTGTCAGCCCCTTCTCCTCCCGCCTTCAATCTGTCCCAGCATCAGGGTCTTTTCAGATGAGTCAGTTCTTCCCATCAGGTGGCTGAAGTATTGGAGTTTTAACTTGAGCATCAGTACTTCCAATGAATATTCAGGACTGATTTCCTTTAGGATTGACTAGTTGGATCTCCTTAACAGTCCTTTTGATTTCCTGATTTTTTTAATAACATAATATTTCACTATATTCTCAGAATTGGATTAGAAGTTTCAAACCTCATTAAAAATTTTTTAATCACTAAGAAAATAAATTTTCTAGGCTTTTAGCAGTAATACTAGATGCCAAAATATATGAAACTACATCAAGTTTAGAGCAAATATAAATTAGAAATCTAACATTCTATTCATATTAAGTCAACAAATGGAATCAAAACATATTTTTCATGTAGGCAAAAATTCATACATTTTCTTAAATATATATATTTTATTATACATTCTCTCTATATATACACACACATATATATATGTGTGTGTATATATATATATATATATGTGAAACTGTTGGTCGCTCAGTTGTGTTAGACTCTTTGCAACTCACTGGACTGTAGCCCACCAGGCTCCTCTGTCTGGAATACTGGGGTGGGTATCCATTCCCTTCTCCAGGGGATCTTTTCGACCCAGGGATGGAACTTGGATCTCCTGCACTGCAGGCAGATTCTTCATCTGAGACACCAGAGAAGTCCTATGTACACACACACACACACACACACACACACATATGTATCGAAAAGATTTTCTACTATGATTGACAAAGGCTTGAGAAACAACAATAATATAAAGAGACAGAAATTGGAAAACATAAACTAAATGAAATGGAGGACTGAATATGAAATAAAAAAGGGAAACAAACTAGGTAAAAGTAAAAGATCACCATATAGTCCAGTTGATTTTAAACATGGTTGTTCATTAGAAACATATCTAGAGCTTTGGATAACAACAGTGACACCTGGGCATTTTTATTTTTCAAAAAAATCCAAGATAATTTGTATGAATCTGGATTTTAAAAAGTGATTACAAGTTTTTCTATTAAATGATAGTTTTAGTAATACAGAATTCTATTATTTCCTGTTGACCAATTATGATACTATGTTATTAAGTGAATAATAGTTTCATAATCACAATAGTAGAACCATAAAGAAGGCTGAGCACCAAAGGATTGGTGCTTTTGAACTGTGGTGTTGGAGAAGACTCTTGAGAGTCTTTTGGATTGCAAGGAAATCAAACCAGTCCGTCCTAAAGGATATCAGTCATGACTATTTATTGGAAGAATTGATGCTGAAGCTGAAGCTCCAGTACTCTGGCCACCTGATGCAAAGAGCCAACTCACTGGAAAAGACCCCGATGCTGGGAAAGATTGAAGGCAGAAGAAGGGGACAACAGAGGCCGAGATGGTTGGATGGCACCACTGACTTGATGGACATGAGTTTGAGCAAATTCTAGGAGATGGTGAAGGACAGGGAAGCCTGACCTGTTGCAGTCTATGGAGTCACAAAGAGTCAGACACAACTGAGTGACTGAACAACAATCACAATCGTAAAAGATGTTTATCAGTTTTCACAGTCAATAACCAGATAAAAATAAAAGATAATTACAGTTGCAAGCCACAATGGAAACATGATTAATCTAACAATATAATTACATACAATTTGGGAGGTTAAGTAGAGTGATGTGGTAAGTGGAAGTACATACATGCACATGTTCTCATCCACCCAGCCAGCTATGTCTTTTGGTTGGTGCATTTAATCTATTTACATTTAAGGTAATAATTGATATGTATGATCCTATTCAGTTCATTTCAGTTCAGTTCAGTTGCTCAGTCATGTCTGACTCTTTGTGACCTCATGAATTGCAGCGCCAGGCCTCCCTGTCCATCACCAACTCCTGGAGTTCACCCAAACTCATGTCCATTAAGTCGGTGATGCCATCCAGCCATCTCATCCTCTGTCGTCCCCTTCTTCTCCTTCCCCCAGTCCCTCCCAGCATCAGGTCTTTTCCAATGAGTCAACTCTTTGCATGAGGTGGCCAAAGTATTGGAGTTTCAGCCTCAGCATCAGTCCTTCCAATGAACACCCAGCACTGGTCTCCTTTAGGATGACCCCCGCAAAAGTGTCGCTGAGAGGAGCTACCCCATGCCCAAGGTTGGGGCAGTGACTGAGAGCGCCAGGCTGCAACGGGTGCATGAGCAGCTGAGAGGAGCTACCCTACACCCGAGGTCATGGGCTGCAGCCAAGAGGAGCTACCCCATGCCTGAGGTCAGCAGCGGCAGTCCAGACAAGCTATCTCACAGGGGCAGAGGCTGAGAGGAGCAACCCCACGTCCAAGGAGTGGCAGCTGCATGGGCACAGGAGGGCTGAGAGGAGCAACCCCACATCCAAGGAGTGGCAGCTGCATGGGCACAGGAGGGCCGAGAGGAGCTACTCCACGTTCAAGGTCAGGAAGGCTGACCTCGTCCAAGGTAAGGAGCAGCGGCTGTGTTTTGCTGGAGCAGCCGTGAAGAGATACCCCACGTCCAAGGTTAGAGAAACACAAGTGAGACGGTAGGTGTTGTGAGAGGGCATCAGAGGGCAGACAGACTGAAACCATAATTGCAGAAAACTAGCCAATCTGACACAAGGACCACAGCCTTGTCTAACTCAATGAAACTAAGCCATGCCATGTGGGGCCACCCAAGATGGACGGGTCATGGTGGAGAGGGCTGACAGAATGTGGTCCACTGGAGAAGGGAATGGCAAACCACTTCAGTATTCTTGCCTTGAGAACTCCATGAACAGTATGAAAAGGCAAAATGACAGTACACTAAAAGAGGAACTCCGAGGTCAGTAGGTGCCCAATATGCTACAGGAGATCAGTGGAGAAATAACTCCAGAAAGAACGAAGGGAAGGAGCCAAAGCAAAAACAATACTCAGCTGTGCATGAGACTGGTGATAGAAGCAAGGTCCAATGCTGTAAAGAGCAGTTTTGCATAGGAACCTGGAATGTTCAGTCCATGAGTCAAGGCAAATTGGAAGTGATCAAACAGGAGATGGCAAGAGTGAACGTCGACATTCTGGGAATTAGCTAAATAAAATGGACAGAATGGGTGAATTTAACTCAGATGACCATTATATCTACTACTGTGGGCAGGAATCCGTTAGAAGAAATGGAGTAGCCACCATGGTCAACAAAAGAGTCCGAAATGCAGTACTTGGATGCAATCTCAAAAACGACAGAATTATCTCTGTACATTTTCTAGGCAAACCATTCAATATCATGGTGATCCAAGCCTATGCCCCAACCAGTAATGCTGAAGAAGCTGAAGTTGAATGGTTCTATGAAGACCTACAAGACCTTTTAGAACTAACACCCCAAAAGATGATGCTATTACCAGTTCTAAATTGTTTGGGGTTTACTTTTGTAGGTCTTCCCCTTCTATTGTGTTCCCTACCTACTACAGAGACATTCCTTTAGTATTTATTGTAAAACTGGTTTGGTGGTGCTGAATTCTTTTAACTTTTGCTTATCCAGAAAACTTGATTTTTGAAGTCTGAATGGAAGTCTTGCTGGGTAGAGTATTCTTGGTTGTAGGTTCTTCCCTTTCATCACTTTAAATATATGGTGCCATTCCCTCTGGCTTGTAGAGTTTCTGTTGAGATATCAGCTGATAACCTTATGGGAATTCCCTTGTATGTCATCTGTCATTCTTCCTTTGTTGCTTTTAATATTTTATCTTTGTCTTTAGTTTTCATCATTTTGATTAGTATGTGTTTCAGTAAGTTTCTCCTTGGGTTTATCCTGCCTGGAACTCTGCTTCCTGAACTTGATTGACTATTTCCTTTCCCATGTTAGGAAAGTTTTCAACTATGATTTCTTCAAATATTTTCTCAGGTCCTTTCTCCTTCTCTTCTCCTTCTGGGACCCTTATAATGTGAACATTGGTGTATTTAATGATTTCCCAGAGGTCTCTTAGGTTATCTTCATTTTTATCATTCTTTTTCTATATTCTCTTCTGCAGCACTGATTTCCACCATTCTGTCCTCCAGATCACTTATCTGTTCTTCTGCCTCAGTTATTTTGCTATTGAGTCCTTCTAGTGTGTTGTTCATCTCTTTTTGTATTTTAGTTCTTCTGGGTCTTTGGGAAACATTTCTTGCATCTTTTCCATTCTTTTTCCAAGATCCTGTATCATCTTCATTACCATTATTCAGAATTCTTTTTCTGGAAGGTTGCCTGTCTCCATTTCATTTAGTTGTTTTTCTGGGGTTTTATTTTGTTCCTTCACTGGGGATGTAATCCTTTGCCTTTTCGTTGTGTTTAACTTTCTGTGATTGTGGTTTTTGTCCTGGTAGCTGCTGAACTGTAGTTCTTCTTGCTTCTTCTGTCTGCCCTCTGGTGGAAGAGGCTATCTAAGAGGCTTGTATAAGCTTTCTGCTGGAAGGACTGGTGGTCAGAAAAACTGGGTCTTCCTCTGGTGGGCAAGGCCATGCTCCATAAAACTTTAATCCAATTGTCTGCCAGTAGGTGGGGCTGTGTTCCCTCCCTGTTAGTTGTTGGGCCTGAGGTGACCCAGCCCTGGGGTCTGCGGGCTCTATGGTAGGGTTAATGGTGACCTCCAAGAGGACTTAGCAAGGGGCCCCTACCAGCACAACTGCTATCAGTGCCCCTGTACCCATGGTAAGCCACTGCCAACCCACATCTTCACAGGAGACCCTCCAACACTAGCAGGTAGGGCTGGCTCAGTCTCTTGTGGGGTCACTGCTCCTTTCCCCTGGGTCTTGGCACACACAAGATTTTGTTTGTGCCCTCCAAGAGTGGAGTCTGTGTTTTCCCTAGTCCTGTAAAAGTCCTGCAATCAAATCCCACTGGTCTTCATCAGGTTGCCTGGGGATTCTCAGTCCGTTTGCCAGATCCCCAGGCTGGGAAGCCTAACATGAGGCTCAGAACCTTCACAACAGAGGGAGAATGTCATTAGTATTATTGTTCTCCAGATTGTGGCTCACCCACCCAGAAGGTATGGGATTTGATTTATCATATTTGTGCCCTTTCTCTCATCTCACTGTGGCTTCCTCTTTGTCTTTGGACATGGGGTATCTTTTGTTTTGTGGGTTCTAGTGTCCTCGTGTCAGTGATTGTTCAATAGCTAGAAAATTTTGGTGCTCTTGCAAGAGAAGATGAGCACACATCCTTCTACTCTGCCCTATCCTATTAATTTTTAAAACGAAAACAAATTTAAATTGATGCCATTCATTGATCTGTGAGGATGGACACTCATATATCCTAGTGGGAGTCTATACTGACATGACCAGTGATAGCTCAATTTAGAAATACAATGTGTAGCAGAAGCTATAAAAATTAGCATATCATTTGACCCAGCAAATCCATCTGGGGGAATCTGTCAAAAGGAATTTAGATAGAAGAGCAAATGTGAATGTACAGGGGATTTTCAGGTATTAGTTATAAGCAGGAAACTGGAAAAAGCCAAAGTGTTTAATGGTAGAAGACTGGTACGTAAATTTTCACACAGGCTTGCAATGGAATCTTACTCAGCAATAATAAAGCTGTAGAAGTATATTTAATCACATAAAGATATGGTCATGGAATACTGAGCTATTAATATTTAAGCAATATTTACTGTACGATTCTGCTTTGTGAGGAAAGACTATATATCTAGATAAAGATGTACCATGTATAGGATATCCAGTTGGATAAGGAGAATATTATTTATGGACTTTTCTTAACCCAGTACTTCTTGGGTATAAATGGTGAATTAACACATCTCCTATCCCTTGGGGGAGAGACCTATGCACAAAGATTGGCAGGGGAAAGGGATCAACAGAAAGACTCCTGGAACATGCCACTATGCACCAAAGATGTAACAGCCTGGCCCAGGCTCTAAAATGAACTGTTGGGTTGTTGGAGTGGGGGGCAATCCCTCACACTGTGTTTCAGCTCAGAGAGGATGAGAAGCCTTGTGACTGGAGAGGAGCAAAGGGGTTACTCTCAGCTCTGCTGCAGCTGCAACTCCCCAAGGAGATGCCTCCTTCTTCCCTTCACCATAGCTCCAGCAGGCTGTGGGGCTTCTGCTGGGACAGCTGAGCACTCACTAAGCACCTGCACCCAGGTCTGATGGGACTAACATTGACCTGTGCCTGCTCTGTTCATGTCATGATCACATGAATTTCCTCATCCATTCCTCCCATTCTGATTCACGTTTCCCTCCATATAGCTGGTCGAAGGCAGATCTGGGTCAGTACTTGGAGCTCAGTGCTCACTGCCCTGCACCACATCCAGTGTAAAGAGGATGGAAAAAGAGTACACTGTGCTTCAGGAGTTCAAGCTGGAGAGGAACTGCACACCCAAGAGGGACAGAGAGAAAGAAAGAAGACAAGATGCCAGTGCGTAGTAAACTCCCTCATTTCAGAGGGCAAGATGGACATAGGTTAATCATGGAGAACGGCAGCATGTGACAGGACCCACATGCTGACAGGACCCATTCATCACAGGAAGAGTGATGACTGTGGTGGCAACAATAACAACAGCAGCACGATGCCAGGCCCTGCACTGAGCCCTGCACCTCTGTTAACGCATTTAAATTCCACAGTACTCTTAGGTATCCCTACCCAATAAAGAATCCGAAGCACAGAGCTTAACAAACTTGGCCAAGACCACACAGCTAGAAAGTGATAGAGCCATGATTCCAACCCAAATAGTCTCCTCTGCCCCTATCTGGCTTAAAACAACACAAACTATTTACCCTAAGAGTTCTGTAGGTCAGAAGTCAAGTACAGGTCTCATCAGACTAAATCTAAGATGTCAGAAAGCTATGTTCCCTCCTGGAGGCTCTAGAGGAGAATCTCCTTTCTGTTCATTTGGGTTGTTGGCAAAATTGAGTTCCTGTGGGTATAGGACTGAGGTCCTACATTTCTTTCTTTCTGGATGTGAAATGGGGGTGGATCCCAGCTTCCAGAGACTGCTGTATTCCTTGGCTCAGGGCCTCCTTCCTTCATTTTCAAAGTCAGCACCAGTGGCAGAGTCCTTTTCACAGTGTGCCTCTCTGACTTAACCTTTCTCAGTCGTCTTCCATTTTTTTTGCAAAAGTTTTTCTTGTAAATTGAGGTAACAATATATATAACAAAATTTTAACGAGTTTAAAGTGTACAGTGCAGTTCAGTTCAGTCGCTCAGTCGTGTCCGACTCTTCGCGACCCCATGAACTGTAGCACGCTAGGCCTCCCTGTACATCACTGTCTCCCGGAGTTCACTCAGACTCACGTTCATCGAGTCCGTGATGCCATCCAGCCATCTCATCCTCGGTTGTCCCCTTCTCCTCCTGCCCCCAATCTCTCCCAGCATCAGAGTCTTTTCCAATGAGTACAGTTCAGTAGCATTCATATTGTTGTGAAACCATCACCACTACCCATCTCCAGGATTCTTTTCATCTTGCAAAAGTGAAACTCTATACTCAAATAGTAACTCCCTATTTTTTCCTTCCCCAGTTCCTGGCAACCAGCATTCTACATTTTATTTCAAAGAATATGACTACTCTAGGAACCTCATATAAAAGGAACCACACAGTATTTGTCCTTCTGTGACTTGCTTACTTCACTCAACATAGTGTACTCAAGGTTCATCACATTGTGGCATATGTCAGAACTTTCTTGAAAGCTGAATAATATTCCATTGCATATCCATTCATCCATACATGGACACTTGGGTTGCTTTCACCCTTAGGTTATTGTGCAAAATACTGCTCTGAACACCAGGGTACAAATAGCTCTTCATGTCTCTGCTTTCAATCCTTTGTGGGTATGTGGAACTGCCAGAAGTGGAATTACTGGATCATATGGTAGTTGGGTTTTTCATTTTTTGAAGAACTTCCATACTGTTTTCCAGAGCAGCTGCACCATTTTACATTCTGGATGCAGGTATGCTTAATGCACAGCCTATGCCTTTAATTTCATGCTGTCTGAAAAAGGGTGGCCTGGGTACAAGGACCTAGGGATAAAGATGCAGAGGTAGAGGAAGCAGTTGTGTTTGGAGGGCAGGGTGGAACCCATCCTGGCTGGCCCCGAGGCTCCAGAGGTAGGCCAGGCTGAGATCTATCGCCTTGATGCTGAAGAAACAAAGAGGCACCGAAGGTTCTGAGGAAAGGAAGAAGCTCTGAAGGCAGGGTTCCATTGGGAAGACTATTCTGGTGACAGCACATGGCTTAGATTGAGGGGTTGAAAGCTGGCATGAAACAAAGCCTGTAGTCTATGGTTCTCTTTGAGGAGCCCAGATATATATATATTTTTTTTTAATATACGTTCATTAGTTCATCCAGTGATCCACTAATCCCAAATCCATCATCACACTCAGGGCCACATCCTGAGCCCACAGGCCTGAAGCCACAACTTGAATTGACCTGGGACTCAGCCCAATGGGGAGGCTGACACAGCAGCCTGCTACTCCCAGCAACATACAAAGGGGATACTTTGGGAATTCAAGGTGTAGGCCAACACAGAAAATCCACATTTGTCACCGACATGTATGGGAGGAAAAACATCACATTCTAGGGACTGGTCACATTTTCCCAGCCTCAAAATCCCTGTTCCTCATAGGGCACAAGGTTACTCTCACCCACAAATGCATAACACTGGCTATAAATTCAACTATAGCTTAGGATTTTCAGAGCATGGCTTAATAATTAGGGACAAAGCTGAGTAAAAGGACCAATTTCCATTTGTGTTTTCTGCCAAGGTTCTAACTTTTAGAGTTATTTCCCCCAGAGTCCAATGAAAATAAAATCATTCTCTTTGAGCAAAACTTCTCCACGCAGAAGAAAGTTGCTGCTTATTCTAATGGATACCCGAGAGCCATGTGCTGCTCAAGCTTCTTGGAGCAGCTGAGCTGCAGATGTGGAGGAGGACCGGCCAGGCTCAGCTCCCAGCCAGCCCTCCTGGGCACATCTGCTACAGGAGACGTTCCTCTGGAAGCCACATTGCTTATGGCCTCTTCCGCTCCTCTGTGTGCCCTGCAGCAGCCCCCAGTTTCTAGCCTCCAGGCCCACACAGGCTCCTTCTGCAGCTTGCCTACCTGAGTGGGGATGGGACCATGCTCAAGTGAATACCTGCTGTGACCCTGCTAGGCAGGGTCAGCCCAGGAGCAGCTCTGGTCCAGAATCAGGGCTTTGCTTTTCAGGGGTGGGTGGGGAGCCCTAAGCAGCCAGAGTAGGAGGCGGTGGCGAGGGAAGGCACACCAGGCCCACAATCATCCACAGCCCTTGAACACCCAGAATCCATTCTCCTCATACATTCAGCTCCAAGTCTCCTCAACTTCGTGACTCTTTCTCATTCTGAGGCATTCAGCACGCCTCCCCCTTCATCAAGGAAACAGAAGCCACAGGGGCAGCATTCTCAGTCTCCCAGCCCCCGCCTGTCCTTCCTCCTGGGCTTGATCCCCACCTCCTCCTACCTCTTTAGAGTCCTCAATACTGTACTCACTCCAACCCTTTGGTCTCCCATGCTCTCCTGGCTGCTCTGCTGTCCACCACGCTAACAGCTCTTCCCTCGTGAGCACCTCCCAGTGCCCCATGCCCCTCCCAGGTGCTGCCCATTTAGTCTCACCTCTTCCTCACCCATTCCTCGGTCCACTGCCCCCAATATAACCCACCAAGTTCTAAAAGATTTCTCTTGCTTGCATTCACATTTTGGAGCTTGGTGCCACCCTGCTTCTGTCTGCTGTCTCCAGTCCTCTATCTTTCCCTTCATCTGGGTGGGTTCCGCAGGCTGTGTGACAAGCCCTCTCCTCTTCTCTCTGTAGAGCCCTCTTGAGAGAGCTCACCTCCTCCCTGATTTTCTACTGTCAATCCAGAGCCTGAGAAATAGATCCTGGGCACCTCCACTGTGATGTTCCACCTGGACAAGCCTCTCTCCACCCAACCTATTCCAACTTCCTGTTCCTTATGGCCGCCAAGACCAGCAACGCAAGAGCCTGCCCATGCTCCTCCTTCCCTCCCCTCTCACAGCTAATGAAGCCCAAGCCCCAGGCAATTTTACTCCTAAGCACCAGGAGAAGAATCAGCTACTATCTACTCTTCTCACCCCATACTCCTGAGCAGCTCCCCAGCTCACCCACCAGCTGCTGCCCAAGGTCTGGGTCCTCAAACCCATCCTCACCCAACTAGAATGCCAAAGAGCTCAATGCATCCCCTACTGACAACTCCCAAGGGCTTCCCTAGCTTCTAGGATAAATTCAAACCTCCTGAATGTGGCACAAGGACTAAATAATCTAAATGCTGATTAACCCTCTTTCTAGTTTCATTCCTTTCAAGCATCACTGCTCCTGCCTGTCTTCTTGTCCCCACCTCCCCCAACCTTCATATATACAAACTCCAATTTCTAACCATATTGACTGAGCTCAGATCCTTGAACACTCTGGGTTAGAGAATACTTTTATTGTCTCCTTTCCCAATTCCTACTTACGCCTTCTTAACGTAGGCATCACTTCCCTTCAAAAGTGCCCTGACACCTCAGGCCTGGATTGAGTGTCCCTCCAGTCTTCCCTAAATGTTCTGTGAGGTCAGGGACATGCTTATCTTGCCCTCCAGGTGTCCCTACACTTCAAACTTACGCCAGTGCTAAATATTAGCATTAAGTAAAAGAATGAGGATTATGATATGCTGGGTAACTGAAGAGGCTGGTCTTCCTGTGCACAAAGCTGAAACATTCTGGCTGTGCACCTGCAAGGAGTCCATTACTGTGCACAGATAAGCCTCCATGCAAGGCTCTAGTGGGCGTGTCCCCTCATCAATGCTTATGACTTAAGGAGGCCATGATGGCAAGCAGTTGAGCCTGGGGCCAGGACCCACCTGGGACACAGATTCCAGTTGATGGAGAGCTTCAGCAACACACCCACTGTCCCATCTATCCATCTAACCCCCAACCGAAGAACAACTAGAGAAATGCAGCGGGGCATGGCAGGATGTACAGTCATTTCTTCCTGGGGAAAGGTAAGCCCTTTAACAGTTGTCAGTCTTATTCCACTACTGCCTATCTTATTTTCATGTCTAGAATAAGTGCTTAATAGAGATCTGTGGTATGAATGAATGAGTGGATAAAAGCAAACATGCATCCCTTGCCGGTGGGAAAGGAGTGACAAATGCCAATATCTCAGAATCAAAGATTCAGTGGGAAGGGTGAGAAGCTCCCTGAGGCCTGTCCATATGTGGGTCTGGAAGGAGCAACAGGCTCACATGCCCACCACTTACAGCAATAAGCAATGTGCAGGAAGGATGCCAACCAGTGGTCTACCTCAACTAACAAGAGAGTCTGTTTAGTCCAACACCCACCCTGTCAGCCAGGTTCCTTTCTCTCCCTCTCTCCCAGAGGCACAGGCTCTCGACAACAGCAGCCCCTTCTTTTGAACAGCATGTTACAGTCTACAGATCCTTTATCATCTTCACCACCCCCCCTCAACCCTTAGTTTTCAGATGATGGGATGGCAAGTTCAGGGGCAGAATGTGTTGGAGCAAAGCCCAGGTCTCAGGCTAGGGCAGACTGTGAAGCGAGGCAGCAGCTGCTGCAAATCCAGTTCTAGGATACGCATGTAGTATTACCCAGGTACAAGACAACAGGCAGTAGCCAGGGCTGTGATGAACTAGAGGTCGATGCTCTACACAGGACTACATAGCTCTGGTCAGCACTTGCAATATCGCAATTTGGGCCCCAGGGCAGCCTGGTCCTGCATTTTTTCCAAGAGTAGCCAGGAATCAGGATTTTAAAATAAAGTTTCCTGACCTTTTTATTTTTAATTGGAGGATAATTGCTTTACAATGTTGTGTTGGTTTCTGTCATACACTAGTTGGATCCATCTTCTATTATAAAGTATGTTTATCTCATTGGTTATTGGTACTATCCACTGCTATATTCAAGAACCTAGAACAGGAGCTAGCATCTATCAGGCCTACAACAAATATTATCTAGATGGATGGATAGATAAGTAGACAGATGGATGGATGAGTGAAGAGATTAATGGATAGACGATTGGATATACAGATGGAAGGGTGGGTGGATGGGTAGATGCATAAATGCATGGATTCATGGATGGGTAGATGGGTAGATAGATAGGTAATGGGAAAAAAGGGAGAAAGGGAAAGGGAGAGAACTTATGTGTGACCAACAAGTCCTTGACTTGTTGACTTGGATAGTCCTTGACTTTGCTACCAGATCAGAGAGCTCCATGAGGTAGCTGGTCTTTGGTTCCCCAGTTGCAGTGCAAATAGGTAATTAGTTACTCAGAGGTCTCTTCCAAACTCCCCCAACACCTCCCTAACAGCAGTATTCATGTGACTCCTACATATTCTCCTTCATCACTAAGAGTTGATAAGGGATACTCTAAGGCCAAAGAAAAAATCTCGGTCATTTTGGACCAGGGCTTGAGGTTCTATTGATGCATTTGGGAAGAAGGCACCTATGTCACATCTCTAAGTGTGAAAAAATGGCATGAACCAATTTATCTCCATGGTTAATGAAAGAACAGACAGGATGGGAGTATGTGGATTTAGGAGTGAGGAGAGTTCAATTCAGTTCAGTTGCTCAGTTGTGTCTGACTCTTTGCGACCCCATGGACTGCATCATGCCAGGTTTCCCTGTCCATCACCAACTCCCAGAGCTTGCTCAAAATCATGTCCATCTAGTCAGTGATGCCATCCAACCATCTCATCCTCTATTGTGCCTTTCTCCCTCTGCCTTCAATCTATCCCAGCATCAGAGTCTTTTCCAATAAGTTGGTTTTTCACATCGGGTGACCAAAGTATTGGAGCTTCAGCATCTGTCCTTCCAATGAGCATCCAGGACTGATTTCCTTTAGGATGGACTGGTTGGATCTCCTTGCTGTCCAAGGGACTCTCAAGAGTTCTCCACAATTCAAAAGCACTAACTCTTCAGCACTCAGCTTTCTTTATGGTCCAGCTCTCACGTCCATACATGGTTGCTGGAAAAACCATAGCTTTGACTAGATGGACCTTTGTTGGTAAGGTAATGTCTCTGCTTTTTAATATGCTGTACAGGTTTGTCATAGCATTTCTTCCAAGGAGTAAGGGTCTTTTAATTTCATGGCTGCAGTCACCATCTGTAGTGATTTTGGAGCCCAATAAAATAAAGTCTGTCACTGTTTCTACTTTTTCCCCATCTATTTGCCATGAAGTGATGGGACTGGATGCCATGATCTTACTTTTTGAATGTTGAGTTTTAAACCAACTTTTTCACTCTCCTCCTTCACTTTCATCAACAGGCTCTTTAGTTCCTCTTAATTTTCTGCCATAAGGGTTGTGTCATCTCCATATCTGATGTTATTGATATTTCTCCTGGCAATCTTGATTCCAGCTTGTGCTTCATCCAGTCTGGCATTTTGCATGAGGTATTCGTCATAGAAGTTAAATAAGCAAGGTGACAATATACAACCTCGACATACTCCTTTCCCAGTTTGGAACCAATCCATTGTTCCATGTCTGATTCCAACTATTGCTTCTTGACCTGCCTACAGATTTCTCAGGAGTCAAGTAAGGCGGTCTGGTATTCCCATATCTTTAAGAATGTTCCATAGTTTGTTGTGATCCACACAGCCAAAGGGTTTAGCACAGTCAATGAAGCAGATGTAGATGTTTTCCTATAATTCTCTTGCTTTATCTATGATCCAGTGGATGTTGGCAATTTGATCTCTGATTCCTTTGCCTTTTCTAAATCCAGCTTGAACATCTGGAAGTTCTCAGTTCATGTACTATTGAAGCCTAGCTTGGAGAATTTTGAGCATTACTTTGCTAGTCTGTGAGATGAGTGCATTTGTGCAGTAGTTTGAACATTCTTTGGCATTGCCCTTCTTTGGGATTGGAATGAAAACGGACCTTTTCCAGTCCTGTGGCCACTGCTGAGTTTTCCAAATTTGCAGGCACACATTGAGTGCGTCACTTTAACAGCAGGGAGTGAGGGGAACCAGGGTTCAAAGTTCAGCTCAGCCACCCACTAGCTACATGACCTTAAGAAGTCCCTTATCGTCTCTGGGCTTCGGTGTCTTCATCTTCAAAATGGGGCGATAACATCTGCTTCATACTTTGTGAGGATTACATGAGATGACACTATTTGCATGGCCCTGCACAGAGACTGGTTTATAGAAGACAATGAGCAAATATTAGTTCCATTTTACTCTATACAAGTCCAAGTGGAATTATGAATGATGACTTTATAGTAATAAAATGTTGATATTAAATTTACTCCCCATAACTGTTTAAGACCAAAACTTAAGAATGATGAGTTCAAATGTTCATCAATTGATGAATGCATATACAAAAATGTGGTATATACATAGAATGGAAAATCATTCTGTCATAAAAAGGAATGAAGTACTAATTCATTCTCAAACGTGGCTGAACCTTGGAAACACTAAGTGAAAAAAGCTAGACAGAAAATGCCTATTATGTGAAATACAGAGACTAGGCAAATTAATAGAGAAAGTAGATTTGAAGTTATACCAGGGCCTGGGGTGGAGGGAAATGGAGAGTTATTGCTAAACAGTTACAAAGATTCTGTTTGGAGTAATGAGAAAGCTTTGGGAATAAAAGTGGTGATGGTTTCACACCATTATAATTAATGCTGCTAAACTGTAGACCTTAAAATTGTTAAAGTGAAAAATGTGTTTTACTACAGTAAAAGAATTTTTTAAAAGAATCGGAAATCTTGGCAAGTAACAATTCTCCTACTTTGCTTATAAAAAAGAAAAGAGTTATACGGCTTCCTGTTGTATAAACATTAAAAACTCTCAGAGTTAACCAGATGAAGGTGTCTTGCCTTTGAGACCTAAAATGTGTTTTCAGTTAAGAAATGAAATTTGGAAACATGACCTGGATCTTTTCATTCTGTAATTTGGGATCAAGAGAGAGGAGAAAGAGAAAAAGTAACTCGGCAAGTTACTGCCTTTGGAAGACAATCAAACATGGAATAGGTTTTTCATCACAAATGCAGATGTATCTATCTAGCCCACATGAATTCCAGTTGGACATACTGTAACAAGGACAGCAGTTTGGTCTCAGCAGTTTACCGCAAAACCAAGAGAGCCCTCGCCACCTTCACCAGGTGCCTGAGAGATGGTTTGAAGGCTGAACAAATCATAGCCTCAGTCATCCAGCAGGGAACACTGGGACACTCCCTAGCCATCTGAGGCCATGACCTGTGTCCAGGAGTCTTTTGAGAAAGAAGGTACCCAAAGGGAGGTGATGAGTTAATATTTGAGGACAAAGGGGCAGTGCTGGAGAGCAGGATGGGGTCTCTGATGACATCCCTGACACCACAAGGCGTAACCCAGGCAGGCATTAAGCACTGAGACGTGCGCACGGTCCAGGGACCACTGATTACTTCTGCCAAATGGCATCCTTCCTCTTATTTTGCAGTCTCCACCCCAACCCCTACTTGCTCCTGAGAATAAGAAGGTCCATCTTGAACCCTTGGACACCAGTACATTACAATCCTGGCACAGTTTCTGTAATGAGCTGTGAACCCCTGCCCTATATTAAACATCCTTAGGACAGCTTCCTATCTAGGTCCAGACATGAATTTGAAAAAACTACATGGTGTGGACAAGTTCCCAGTAATCTATGTGACCCAGAGCTGAAGATGTATCCCTGGAAATGGCCTGAGAAGAGCAGCTCCAAAGCTCTGTTCCTGTTCAACTATGGATGGAAATTCTCATCTTCTGTGTCTGTGGAAGCAGGAGGGTGGTGCTTTTATATCATTCTCTTTCATTTGCTGCCATGCTTTATCAGTGCATGTAATTATTTCCATTACCGAACCAACAGCTCATGTGAAATACGCACGAGCATACCCAGAAAAAAATAAAATGAGACCCTGAATGATGAATAATGGGAAGGAAACTTTTCTCAATGTGGTCAACACACGTTCCAGATTCCGATGCCGCTGGGACCGAGCCACCACAGGACACTGTGCTGTTACTGAGAAAGACAATTTCTGGTACATGGGCTCTGAACACAGCTTTCATTGACTGTATTACTGATTTCCTGAGAACCTCTCCTGCTTTCCTCTCTATGACCATTTCTTTGCATGACCTCCAACAAGGACTTCAAAATGCAACTACTCATGGAAGTGAGCATCAATATGGAAACTGATTCTGTTTCCCATATGGCTGGGATCTCTGCAGAACAATTTCTTTTAGTAGGGTAGTATATCAGTTAGGACTTTTATTGTCAAAGGTCAGAATAGGATCAAATTAACTTTTAAAACAAAGAATACATTGCTTTTTAACTGAAAATAAAATCGACAAAGAGTTAGGTACAGCAGGATCCAGGTGCTCCAGTGACTTTAACAGGACTTTTCTTCCCCATCTGTTGGCTCTAGTTTCTTTGTGTTGGCTTTATCTGTGGCAGGCATGTGGGTGTGCTATCCATACTGTGCCCCCTGTGGCTCTAGGACTGGATTCTACCATCAGTGCAACCTCAGTGGGAAAAGACACTCTCTATGCCAAAGTGTGCAGGAAAAGTCTGAAATCTGCCTCTTTGGGGGTAAATGGGTCATGTGCTAATTACCAGGTGGTGGGGTCAACCTACCCTCAAGCCATAGCCTGAGACTAGAGAAGGGTGTTTGCCTCAGCAAAACCAGGATTCTCTCACCGTAAGAAATAGGGCCAGATGTGGTGCTGCCCAGCACAGGCAAACATCAACAAGATGGTTGGGCTTGACCTGACCAGCTCCCAGCCCTTACCAGACTTCTCTCCACAAGATGGGGCTACCTGACCGTATCTGCTGACCATATCTGCTGATCCTTCTGCAGACCTGCCCACTTTCTAGACCTTCTTAGCCTAGGGCATGTAGCCATGGGCTGGCTCTGGTCCAGCCATCTATGCTGAGGTTTCCTCCATACCATGAAATAGGGTTTTCTTTTCTCATAGAATTTCATTGTCTAGAGTCCTACGAGTTGTGTGGTTCAGCAACTGACCGTTCATACATTCATTCACTCACTCATATTTGGTTGATGTTTGTGAGTCCAGCACTCTGCTAGGCATTATTTTCATATACACTGCCTGTTCAATCTATAAATCAGAGATGGCTTCCTGGAGGAGGTGAGCTTGGGAGAACCTAGAGGAGAAGGGGTAGAGGGCAGATTCAGGGCTGGGGGATGGGAAAGGAAGGTACCCAGATGGGTGTGGGCATTGGCGTCAACATCTGTTTTGCCTTCCCAGTGTCCCTCTCATTCTTTTATTAGCATCCCAAGTGCCTCTGTAAAGCCAACCCCTTGCCGCACTCAGCCCACATGGGTGTAGATGGTACTGATCCTATCCCTGACTTGAGGGTGGGCATATGACCCAGACCTGACCAAGCAAATCTCCACATTCTCTCAACTACAGTAACAAATCTGGGAACACAAAGCTGTGGCTAGACCAGGGGAAGTCCTTTGCATCACTGGAGCAGAACAGCTGGTACGATGTGGGAGCTGGCAGGGGCTGTTTCCACCCTCACAGGAGTAGAGACCACCTGAGAATGAAGCCAACACGGGAACACAGAGCAGACAGATAGGCAAAGCCACCAGAAGAATGTCAGCTGCTCCCGAAACCAGAATCCCCTAGAACTCCCAACAGTTCCTTTGATGCTTAAGCCAGTTTGTGCTATGCTCCCATCGATTGCAATAAAAGGAGTCCTGATGCAAGCGTGGAGCTTTGGGGGACAGTGAGGGACCAGCTGGTGAGTCTTCAATGGAGTGCTTCGATTTTTGAGCTTGGGGGACTTTGATACAGGGGGTGTCAGTCTGGCCACAAAGGACTTGAACCCCAAAATGCAGGCTCAGACTCAGCTGCTGTCCAGTGCTCCCTCAGCCACATGCCTCTACTGCCTAGATGCCTGGTGGATAAATGGCTGCTGTGAGAGTTCAAGAAAGATTCAGTTCTGCTGCTCCCTGGACTCTGTTCATTATATTAAATAATGTGTAAAATCATCAATCATCCTCACATTGCTGTCATCCAGAAAACTGGCCTTGTTCATTTGAGTTCCACAGCATGCAGAGACTGCTTGGGACACTGATGGCCAGGCAGAGAGTGAGGACTGGGTCCAGAAGCTGAGCCATGCCAAGGGCCTCTAGAGTTGCAGGGTCAAAGCCAAATTGGAAAAGGTGGGGGTGTTGGTCATCAGAGGTGCAGCCAGAGGGGTGTGGACAGCACGGTCATGGGACGGGGGCAAGAACAGTGTGGTGGGGATGGGGTGAGGTGTGGGCAAGAAGAGCAACAGCAGGAGGAAGCCCCAGCACTGATCTGAATGTCACTCAACCTGAGATGTGTCTCTCGGCATCAGTCTCTCCCATCCTCCTGGCTCCCATTATGAGGAGCAGCCGTGGCCCTCTCCATGGGTCCAGCTCTCCTGAGATAAGTACCCAACCCCTCCTCTCCTGCTCCTGGGTGCCTGCCAGCTCCAACAGGCCCCTGGGGCACACCTCTACCTTCTACAAGAACAGCTCCTGCTAGTTTCTATTTCTGGGAGGCGGCGGCTGGCCTGGATGGATGGTATGTAACAAACTTAACGCTGGGCACATCACTGGGTACAAACTGTCCTCATTCTTTGGTGACCAACTGGGCTGAGGTTGGGGAGGGGTTGCCCAGTCTCTGAAGAGCTGAAACAGCTGTGTGTCCTCAGTAGGCTGCAACCCACTTTAGGCTACCCTCTGAGGTCTCTCCTGGGGCGAGCTGCCTGCTAGCTGCAAGCTGTTGCTCAGAGCCCCTGCTCGGCCTCTTGGGCAGCCTGGACACTGAGACCTCAAGAAGGTTCCTGCCGCAAGCCTGGGACAGCTGAAGGAAGCTCGGTCCCAGTCAAATGCAGCCCCTCACTCCCCAGATAAACAGTCCAAAACGGCAAGTGCCCAAACACACACACACACACACACACACACACACACACACACACACACACACACACACACACACACACACACACACACACACACACACACACACACACACACACACACACACACACACACACACACACACACACACACACACACACACACACACACACACACACACACACACACACACACACACACACACACACACACACACAGATGATTTAAGTGTAAACACACACACACACACACACACACACACACACACACACACACACAGATGATTTAAGTGTAAATAAATCAGAAACACCTGGGCATTTCTTTTCCTTAAAATACAAGTGAATTTTCCATTCAGGAGGAAAAGTCTATGACATATTTGGAGTCTCAGCAAACACAACAGCTTTCAGCTAAGACGTCCAGTCATCTCAGAGGGCAATGCATGATCTGTCCGGCATCCTCATCCAGCTGTCACTTACCCAGAGCTTTAATTCCCACTCTGGGCCTTCTTCTACCTCCTGTTCTACCCCTCAGCTTGCCTACCACTTAGAAACTCTTGTCCCTTACTCGTGATAAGTCCTGACTTACATATTAGCCCTTTAAAAAATTCTTCCCCTACATAATGAATACAGAGAAATCCCTTGCAAATCTATACATGAACAAGGAAAAAAAAGAAAGAGAAAACTAAGGAAACAATCCCTTTCACCAGTGCAACAAAAGAATAAAATGCCTAGAATTAAACCTGCCTAAAGAGAAAAAAAGATCTGTATGCAGAAAACTATAGGCCACTGATGAAAGAAATCAAAGATGACACAAACAGATAGAGAGATATACCATCTTCTTGGATTGAAAGAATCAATATTGTGAAAATGACTATCCTACCCAAAGCAATCTACAGAGTCAATGCAATCCTAATCAAATGACCAATGGCATTTTTCACAGAATAAGAACAACAAATTTCAAAATTTGTATGGAAACACAAAAGACCCCATATCAGTTCAGTTCAGTCGACTCAGTCGTGTCCGACTCTTTGCGACCCCATGAATCGCAGCACGCCAGGCCTCCCTGTTCATCACCATCTCCTGGAGTTCACTCAGACTCATGTCCATCGAGTCTGTGATGCCATCCAGCCATCTCATCCTGTCGTCCCCTTCTCCTCCTGTCCCCAATCCCTCCCAGCATCAGAGTCTTTTCCAATGAGTCAACTCTTCGCATGAGGTGGAGTTTCAGCTTCAGCATCATTCCTTCCAAAGAAATCCCAGGGTTGATCTCCTTCAGAATGGACTGGTTGGATCTCCTTGCAGTCACAAGGGACTCTCAAGAGTCTTCTCCAACACCACAGTTCAAAAGCATCAATTCTTCGGCACTCAGCCTTCTTCACAGTCCAACTCTCCCATTCATACATGACCACAGGAAAAACCATAGCCTTGACTAGACGGACCTTAGTCGGCAAAGTAATGTCTCTGCTTTTGAATATACTGTCTAGGTTGGTCATAACTTTTCTTCCAAGGAGTAAGCGTCTTTTAATTCATGGCTGCAGTCACCATCTGCAGTGATTTTGGAGACCAAAAAAATAAAGTCTGACACTGTTTCCACTGTTACCCCATCTGTTTCCCATGAAGTGATGGGACCGGATGCCATGATGTTCGTTTTCTGAATGTTGAGCTTTAAGCCAACTTTTTCGCTCTCCTCTTTCACTTTCATCAAGAGGGTTTTTAGTTCTTCACTTTCTGCCATAAGGGTGCTGTCATCTGCATATCTGAGGTTATTGATATTTCCCCCAGCAATCTTCATTCTAGCTTGTGTTTCTTCCAGTCCAGCATTTCTCATGATGTACTCTGCATAGAAGTTAAATAAGCAGGGTGACAATATACAGCCTTGACGTCCTCCTTTTCCTATTTGGAACCAGTCTGTTGTTCCACGTCCAGTTCTAACTGTTGCTTCCTGACCTGCATACAGATTTCTCAAGAGGCAGGTTAGCTGGTCTGGTATTCCCATCTGTTTCAGAATTTTCCACAGTTTATTGTGAAGCCAAAGCAATACTGAGAAAGAAAAACGGAGCTGGAAGAATAAACCTTGACTTTACACTATACTACAAAGCTACAGTCACCAAGACAGTATGATACTGGCACAAAAACAGAAATATAGATCAATGTAACAAGATAGAAAGCCCAGAGGTAAACCTATGTACCTATGGGTACCTTACCAGAGGCAAGAATATACGGTAGAGAAAAGATAGCCTCTTTAATAATTGGTTCTGGGAAAACTGGACATTTATATGAAAAAGAATGAACTTATAACACTTTTAACACCACACACAAAGATAAACTCAAAATGGATTAAATACCTAAATGTAAGGCCAGAAATATAAAACTTTTAGAGGAAAACATAAGCAAATACTCTTTGACCCACCTCCTAGAGTAATGGAAATAAAAGCAAAAATAAACAAATGAGACCTAATTAAACCTAAAAGCAATTTCAAAGCAAAGGAAACTATAACAAGATGAAAAGACAACCCTCCGAATGGGAGAAAATAATTGCAAATGAAATAACTGACAAAGGATTAATCTCCAAAATACACAAGCAGCTCATGCAGCTTAATATCAGGAAAACAAATAGCCCAGTCAAAAAATGGGCAGAGGACCTAAATAGATATTTCACCAAAAAAGACATACAGGTTGCCAATAAACACATGAAAAGATGCTCAATAATGCTCATTAACAGAAATGTAAATCAGAACTACAGCGACGTATCGCCTCACACCAATCAGAATGGCCATCATCAAAAAATCTACAAACAATAAATGCTGGAGAGAATGTGGAAAAAAGGAACCTTTTTGCATTGTTGATGGAAATGTAAAGTGACAGCTACAATGGAGAACAGTATGGAGATTCCTTAAAAAACTAGGAATAAAATTGCCATATGACCCAGCAATCTCACTACCAGGCAATATACCCTGAGAAAACCATAGTTCAAAAGACACACGTATCCCAATGTTCGTTGCAGCACTATTTCCATATCCTTACAACAGGACATGGAAACATGCTAGATGTCCATTGACAGATGAATGGATAAAGAAAATGTGGTATATATATATAATATATATTCAGCCACGAAAATGGATGAATTTGAGTCAGTTGAACTGAGGTGGATGAACCTAGAATCTGTTATACAGAGTGAAGTCAGAAAGAGAAACACAACACAAATAAACGGAATCTAGAAAAATGACACTGATGAACGTATTTGCAGGGCAGGAATAGAAATGCAGACATAGAAAACAGGCTTATACACAGCGGGGGAAGGATGAATTGAGAGAACAGCATTGAAAATATATTTTAGCATATGTAAAACAGAAAGCTAGTGGGAAGTTGCTGAATAACACAGAGCACTCAGCCTAGTGCTCTGTGACAACCTAGAGGGGTGGGATGGGAGAGGTGGGTGAGAGGGAGGTTCAAGAGGGAGGGGATATATGTATCCTTATGGCTGATTCAAGCTTCCCAGGTGAGGCTAGTGGTTAAGAACCTGCTTGCCAAAGCAGGAGACATAAGAGATGTTGGTTTGATCCCCTGGGTTGGGAAGATCCCTGGAGGAGGAAATGGCAATCCACTCAGTGTTCTTGCCTGGGAAATCCCAAGGAGAGAGGAACCTGGTGGGCTCCAGTTCATAGGGTCGCAAAGAGTTGGACACAACTGAAGCTACTTAATATGCATGCACGTATGGCTGATTCATGTTGTTGTACAGCAGAAATCAATACAATATTGTAAAGCAATCTTCTTCCAAATAAAAATTTTTAAAAATTCTTCGTCAACTAAATCCACACTCATGATTATTCACTCACCGCCCCCCACCCCCCACCAATTTAATGCACCCCCTGTGGAGGTTTCTGACTATTAAGTCTCAACTCTCCCACTTTCTGGTTACAACATCCTCACTTTTCTCCCTTCCTTACCTTATCCCAGTTCATGGGTTGGGTAGGACCAACCCAACCCACCACTTGTTACAAGGATGGGCACACATCTCTAGCCTGGTCTTCACCTCCTGGCCACAGTGACTGGTTCCAAGATGAGAAGCAACTTGTATTAGTTAAATAAGTCAATCTCATGGAAAAGAGGTGCTCTAGGTCCACTGGGACTTATGAACCTGGAACTGTTGGCAGCTATCTTGCCAACACTTAAGGTGTAGTAGTTTCATCTATGGCCACATAACAACATGACCCCAAACTTAGTATCCTAATACAGTGTTTATTATTTCTCCTGATTCTCTGGATTAACTGGGCTGAGATGAGCAGTTTTGTTACCACAGTGACAGCTGAGGTCACTAATGTGGCTGCATTCAGTTGCGAGCCTGTCTGAGATGGCTAGAATGTCTGTGATGGCCTCATCCTCCAAGGTCTCTTTCCATGTGGCCTTTCACCTTCAACAGTCTAGCCTAGAGCTTCTTCACAGCTAGGTGACTAGGTTCCAAGAAGGCCAGCCCCAGTGTGCAAGCAGTTCATCAAGCTTCTACTCGTACCATACTGGCTCACGTCCAGTTGGCCAAAACAAACTGCATATCCAAGTTCAGACTGAGTGTTGGAGGGAGCTACACATAGCATGAATATTAGGAAACTTGGCTTACTGGGAGCCACGAGAGTAACTGTCTAATACACAGGTTAGACAATTAGAGGAAAGGTTTTTAATGTCATCACTGTAGTCCTGGGACCCATATATGCCTGAAGTCAGAGATCTACTGTAGTCTCTCCAGGTACACAAACCCCAAACAAACAAACGAAACTCTTATTTTTGTTGTTTAACTACAATTCTGAGTCAGGTTTCTGCCACTGACCAATATTGTAACCCATGCTATCTCTAGTAGACACTGGGGACACAGACTGAAAGCAGATACAGCTGACTTACCTACATGGAGGAGTCCCTAGAGGTCTGTCACCCCAACAAAACTACAGATTTGCAAGGGATGGGGCTAGCTCTCAAGCCTGAGTGCTGGGCACTTAAGAAATGGTCAGTGAAAGTGAGTTGATGAACTGTTATCAGACTATTCACTGTCAAATGCTGCTGAATAAGTATTCTCAAGACTTCTGCTTCCAGGAGTCAATTGGAGCTGGTCTTTTTGGAGCTCTCCAAATGAACCAGATATCATTCACTTTTAAGACTGAGGAAGGTCCCAGTCTTGGTCTCAGTGGGGTCAGGCCAGGCTTTTCAAAGTGGTCCAAGACTAGCAAAACCTTTTGAGAGTTTACCTGCCATCCTTGTGCCAAGAAACATCCTCTCTCATCTTCTAGAACAGTGAGAGTAAGCACACAATAAAAGAGGAACACTGAATTTGAAACCTACAGGTGCATGATGGTTTTAAACGTGTAGACTTCTGTCTGCTTTTACATCTCTTGAACAGGGGTTGGCCTTAGTGACTTACCTCTAAATAAGAGAATGCAGAAGTGATTTTCCATGACTTTCCAGGCCAGGTAGAAAAAGCCACTCAAATACAACAACCCCAAACCAGTGGGACACTGTAAAAGCAGTGCTAAGGGGAAGGATCATAGCAATACAGGCATACCTCAAGAAACAAGAAAAAAGTCAAATAAATAACCTAACTCTACACCTAAAGCAACTAGAAAAGGACAAAATGAAGAACCACAGGGTTAGTAGAAGGAAAGAAATCTTAAAAATTAGGATAGAAATAAATGTAAAAGAAACAAAAGAGGCCATAGCAAAAATCAACAAAGCCAAAAGCTGGTTCTTGAGAGGACAAATAATTGACAAACCATTAGTCAGACTCATCAAGAAACAAAGGGAGAAAAATCAAATCAATAAAATTAGAAATGAAAATGGAGAGATCACAACAGACAACACAGAAATATAAAGGATCATAAGAGACTACTATCAGCAATTATATGCCAATAAAATAGACAACTTGGAAGAAATGGACAAATTCTTAGAAAAGTACAACTTTCCAAAACAGAGCCAGGAAGAAATAGAAAATCTTAACAGACCCATCACAAGCATAGGAATTGAAATTGTAATCAGAAATCTTCCTGCAAACAAAAGCCCAAGACCAGATGGCTTCACAGCTGAATTCTACCAAAAATTTAGAGAAGAGCTAACACCTATGCTACTCAAACTCTTCCAGAAAATTTCAGAGGAAGGTAAAATTCCTCATTCTATGAGGCCACCATCACCCTAATACTAAAACCTGACAAAGATGCCACAAAAGAAGAAAACTACAGGCCAATATCACTGATGAACATGGATGCAAAAATCCTTAACAAAATTCTAGCAATCAGAATCCAACAACACATTAAAAAGATCATACACCATGACCAAGTGGGCTTTATCCGAGGGATGCAAGGATTCTTGAATATCCACAAATCAATCAATGAAACACACATTAACGAACTGAAAAATAAAAGCCATATGATTATCTTAATAGATGCAAAGAATGCCTTTGACAAAATTCAACATCCATTTATGATAAAAACTCTTCAAAAAGCAGGAATAGAAGGAACATACCTCAACATAATAAAAGCTATGTATGACAAGCCCATAGCAAACATTATCCTCAATGGTGGAAAATTGAAAGCATTTCCCCTAAAGTCAGGAACAAAACAAGGGTGCACATTTTCACCACTACTATTTAACATAGTTTTGGAAGTTTTGGCCACAGCAATCAGAGCAGAAAAAGAAATAAAAGGAATCCAAATAGGAAAAGAAGAAGTAAAACTCTCACTGTTTGCAGATGACATGATCCTTTACATAGAAAACCCTAAAGACTCCACGAGAAAACTACTAGAGCAATCAATGAATATAGTAAAGTTGCAGGATACAAAATCAACACTCAGAAATCCCTTGCATTCCTATCCACTAATAACAAGAAAATATAAAGAGAAATTAAGGAAACAATTCCATTCACCATTGCAATAAAAAGAATAAAATGCTTAGGAATATATCTACCCAGGAAACAAAAGATCTATATATAGAAAACTATAAAACACTGATGAAAGAAATCAAAGAGGACACTAATAGATGGAGAAATATACCGTGTTCATGGATCAGAAGAATCAATATAGTGAAAATGAGTATACTACGCAAAGCAATCTATAGATTCAATGCAATCCCTATCAAACCACCAACGGCATTTTTCACAGAGCTAGAACAAATAATTTCACAATTTGTATGGAAATAAAAAAACCTTAAATAGCCAAAGCAATCTTGAGAAAGAAGAATAGCACTGGAGGAATCAACCTGCCTGACTTCAGGCTCTACTACAAAGCCATAGTCCTCAAGACAGTATGGTACTGGCACAAAGACAGAAATATAGATCAGTGGAACAAAATAGAAAGCCCAGAGATAAATCCACACACCTATGGACACCTTATCTTTGACAAAGGAGGCAAGAATATACAATGGCGAAAAGACAATCTCTTTAACAAATGGTTCTGGGAAAACTGGTCAACCACTTGTAAAAGAATGAAACTAGAACACTTTCTAACACCATACACAAAAATAAACTCAAAATGGATTAAAGATCTAAATGTAAGACCAGAAACTATAAAACTAGAGGAGAGCATAGGCAAAATACTCTCTGACATAAATCACAGCAGGATCCTCTATGACCCACCTCCCAGAATATTGGAAATTAAAGCAGAAATAAACGAGTGGGACCTAATTAAAATTTAAAGCTTCTGCACAACAAAGGAAACTCTAAGCAAGGTGAAAAGACAGACTTCAGAATGGGAGAAAATAATAGCAAATGAAGCAACTGACAAACAACTAATCTCAAAAATACACAAGCCACTCCTACAGCTCAATTCCAGAAAAATAAATGACCCAATCAAAAAATGGGCCAAAGAACTAAGCAGACATTTCTACAAAGAAGACATACAGATGGCTAACAAACACATGAAACGATGCTCATTATCAGAGAAATGCAAATCAAAACCACAATGAGGTACCATTTCATGCCAGTCAGAAGGGCTGCTATCCAAAACCCTACAAGCAACAAATACTGGAGATGGGGTGGAGAAAAGGGAACCCTCTTACACTGTTGGTGGGAATGCAAACTAGTACAGCCACTATAGAAAACAGTGTGGAGATTCCTTAAAAAACTGGAAATAGAACTACCCTATGACCCAGTAATCCCACTCCTGGGCATACACACCAAGAAAACCAGAATTGAAAGAGACACGTGTACCTCAATGTTCATTGCAGTACTGTTTATAATAGCCAGGACATGGAAGCAACCTAGATGTCCATCAGCAGATGAATGGATAAGAAAGCTGTGGTACATATATACAATGGAGTATTCAGTTCAGTTCAGTTCAGTTCAGTCGCTCAGTCATGTCCGACTCTTTGCGACCCCATGAATTGCAGCATGCCAGGCCTCCCTGTCCATCACCATCTCCTGGAGTTCACTCAGACTCACGTTCATCGAGTCAGTGATGCCATCCAACCATCTCATCCTCGGTCGTCCCCTTCTCCTCCTGCCCCCAATCTCTCCCAGCATCAGAGTCTTTTCCAATGAGTTAACTCTTCACATGAGGTAGCCAAAGTACTGAAGTTTCAGCTTCAGCATCATTCCTTCCAAAGAAATCCCAGGGCTGATCTCCTTCAGAATGGACTGGTTGGATCTCCTTGCAGTCACAAGGGACTCTCAAGAGTCTTCTCCAACACCACAGTTCAAAAGCATCAATTCTTCGGCGCTCAGCCTTCTTCACAGTCCAACTCTCACATCCATACATGACCACAGGAAAAACCATAGTCTTGACTAGACGGACCTTATTCGGCAAAGTAATGACTCTGCTTTTGAATATGCTATCTAGGTTGGTCATAACTTTTCTTCCAAGGAGTAAGTGTCTTGTAATTTCATGGCTGCAATCACCATCTGCACTGATTTTGGAGCCCCAAAAATAAAGTCTGACACTATTTCCACTGTTACCCCATCTATTTCCCATGAAGTGACGGGACCGGATGCCATGATGTTCGTTTTCTGAATGTTGAGCTTTAAGCCAATTTTTCGCTTTCTTTTTCACTTTCATCAAGAGGGTTTTTAGTTCTTTTTCACTTTCTGCCATAAGGGTAGTGTCATCTACATATCTGAAGTTATTGATATTTCTCCTGGCAATCTTGATTCCAGCTTGTGTTTCTTCCACCCCAGAGTTTCTCATGATGTACTCTGCATAGAAGTTAAATAAACAGGGTGACAGTATACAGCCTTGAGGTACTCCTTTTCCTATTTGGAACCAGTCTGTTTTCCATATCCAGTTCTAACTGTTGCTTCCTGACCTGCATACAGATTTCTCAAGAGGCTGGTTAAGTGGTCTGGTATTCCCATCTCTTTCAGAATTTTCCACAGTTTATTGTGATCCACACAGTCAATGGATTTGGCATAGTCAATAAAGCAGAAATAGATGTTTTTCTGGAACTCTCTTGCTTTTTCCATGATCCATCAGATGTTGGCAATTTGATCTCTGGTTCCTCTGCCTTTTCTAAAACCAGCTTGAACATCAGGGAGTTCAGAGTTCACGTATTGCTGAAGCCTGGCTTGGAGAATTTTGAGCATTACTTTAATAGCATCTGAGATGAGTGCAATTGTGCGGTAGTTTGAGCATTCTTTGGCATTGCCTTTCTTTGGAATTGGCATGAAAACTGACCTTAACTCAGCCATTAAAAAGAATACATTCGAATCAGTTCTAATGAGGTGGATGAAACAAGCCAATTATACAGAGTGAAGTAAGCCAGAAAGAAAAACACCAATACAGTATACTAATGCATATATATGGAATTTAGAAAGATGGTAACAATAACCCTGTATGTGAGACAGCAAAAAGACCCAGATGTATAGAACAGTCTTTTGGACTCTGTGGGAGAGGGAAAGGGTGGGATGATTTGGGAGAATGGCATCGAAACATGTATAATATCATACATGAAATGAATCGCCAGTCCAGGTTCGATGCAGGATACAGGATGCTTGGGGCTGGTGCACTGAATGACCCAGAGGGATGGTACGGGGAGGTAGGTGGGAGGGGGTTCAGGATGGGGAACACGTATACACCTGTGGTGGATTCATGTTGATATATTACAAAACCAATACAATATTGTAATTAGCTTCCAATTAAATAAATTTATATTGAAAAAATAAAAACAGGAGCCATATTAAATAAAAAAAAAGAAAAAGCCACTCAACTTCTTTCTCAGGACACCCATCCTTAGAACCCAGTGCATGTGGTGACGAAGCCAAGCAGCCACTTGGAAGGCCAGGAGCAGATGATCTGGCCAAGCTCCAGCTGAAGTCCCAGACAATACCCAGCACCCCTGACAGACACCTCCCCCGCCAGCACTGAGTGGAGCAGAGGTCAACTGTCCTTGCTGAGCCCTACCTAAATTGAAGATTCATGAGCAAAATAGACATTTTAAGCTATAAGGTTTTGAGGTGGCTTATAAAAAGCCACAGATAGATAACTGGAACAGGATGGAAGAGACTTTAGAGGTAATATAGTTCAACTTGCCCATCTTATGGGTGGGAAAATGTCTGGAAGAGGAAAGTGACCAGAAAACCCAAATTGACCAGATAAGGACATGGGCCCATATCTCTGGACTGCGAGTGCTCTTTGCACTATCAGCTGACACAACACTCATTCCGACTCCTCTCCCTGACCTCTCTGTGCAGATGAAGGCCTGCCACTAAGGATGGAGGGATGGAGAGATAAGACAAGCCTGGGTTCCGGAAACATCCCTGAGCAGCCACACTAGCCTTGGACTATCTACCTCTGGAATTATCATACAAGGAAAATAAATCCTCATGCATTTAAGTAGGGATTACTGTTATCTGCTTCCTGGTGGCTCAGAGGTTAAAGCGTCTGCCTCCAATGCGGGAGACCTGGGTTTGATACCTGGGTTGGGAAGATCCCCTGGAGAAGGAAATGGCAATCCACTCCAGTATTCTTGCCTGGAGAATTCCATGGATGGAGAAGCTTAGTAGGTTACAGTCCACGGGGTCGCAAAGAGTCGGACACAACTGAGCGACTTCACCTCACCTCACTGTTATCTGCAGCCAAATGCATGCCTAACTGATAATATTGGCTTTCGAACTACACTGGACTGAAAATTCCTACTGTGGTGTTTCCAATTTATTTTGCTATTGTGCCAAAAACTCTGTAACTGAGCTGTAGGTCAAGGGATCAAGTTGAGAGAGCTCCCTACTACCCTACTTGCTGCCAGAAATGCTCGTCTATTCACAGCAAGCTGGCCCTCACTCACCCTCAGCCTTCTAAGCTGACCCAAACCTTTCCTGGCATTCTACACATTTCCTCTGGCCAGAGAAGGATTAAAAAAAAAAAAAAAGTGCCTAGTGCTTTTCTCAGTCATGCAGTCATTGAGCTACAACACCAGACTGACCCTGGGCTGCCAAAGCCCTTAGAGATGTGACTAGACAGATTACACAGACCCAAACTAACAACCAGAATGGGGAGGCTCCCAACAAATGTTGCCACACCCCACACACCCATGACCATGCACATAGGTTGGCTGCTGACATGGGAGGGCTCACTCAGAGAGACCCCCAGTGCAGGTCCTGCCCCAGTCAGGGCCTGAGATCACATGCAGAATTGAAAAGCTGAGAGTTTTGACTGGGGGTTTTACAGCAGGCACATTTTTGGCTGAAGCTGTTTACTTGGTTGTGATTTAATATTATCTCTTTAAAAATAATCAGTCATTAACAGGAAACTCCAATGTCTGGAGCCCTGGGAGATGGCTTACTTTGTGACTGCCTTAATCTGAAAAACATGGGAATGGAAAGGGCCCTTTTTAGGAGCAGCCTCATAGAGACGGCCAAGAGCACCTTATGCCACATGCATTCAGCTAACAGGGCCTCCAAGGTGTTCTGAGAAAAAGCTCTGGAAACACAAACTCAAGCTGATCTCAGACAAGTCTAAGCTCCTCAGGCTGCAGCTTACAAAGTTGCACCTGTCACTTCACTTGAATCATATGGTGACCCCCGTAAGAGTGGTCTGGCTATTACTGTCCCCATTTTACAGATGGGAAAACTAAGGCTCAAGGTATTGCAGGGACTTGCCCAGGGCCACAAACAAGTGAATAGGTACTGTGGACTGAATGTTTGTGTCTCCCCAAATTCATATGTAGAAGCCCTAACCTTCAATGGGATGGTATACAGAAGTGGAGCCTTTGGGAGGTGATTACATTTAGGTGAGTTCAAGAGGGTGGGACCCTCATTATGGGATTAGTGCCCTTAAAAGAAGAGGAAGAGATTGAGCTCACTCTCTCTTTCCACCATGTGAGCACATAGCAAGGCAGCTGTCTGCAAGCCAGGATGAGGGTCTTCACCAGAACTCGACCATACTGGTACTCTGATTTTGGACTTTCAGAACTGTGAGAAGTAGATTTATGTTTTTAAGCCACCCAGTCTATGTACTTTGTCACTGCAGCCTGAGCAGACGAAGACAATGAGGTAACAGGCTAGAAGACTCTCTGGCACTCTCTCACTTACCCCTGCATCACTGGAGCAAATCACTTAACCACTCTAAGACAAATTTTTCCTGTCTGTATACGGGGAAATGCCCACCTTACTAGGAGTTGTAAGAGTAAATGAGATTGTGACTGAAGGAAAGTTACACGGCTCAAAATAGGCTGGAGTTAAAACTCCCCTCTGGGTCCTCCCCACCATTCTATGCAAAACAAAGAACTGTCACCCAAAGAAAAAAATGGACATAATGATTATGCCCAGCTCCCAGCCAGTGCCAGCCTCTGGCCAATCTCCAGAATTCCTTGGCCCAGCCGTTTAAGAGATAACTACTCCGAACAACCTTGGAGAAGAACAGGCCCCCTTAAGACAGTACATTTCCACATATATGCCTATATATACTTCCTCTTTTCTTGGGTTAGTGCAGCAGCTCACTAATCTGACTGCTGCCCCTTCTTGCCACATTAAAGGTGATCTGTTCCTGTAAAGGCCGGTCTCTTTCTTTTCGGAACCTCGCCTTCTCTAACTCCCTTATCCTACAGTGACTATCATGGTGGTTGAAGAACTAAGAGGCTCAGAGCCCATACAAATAAAACATTTTTTTGTTGTGGTATGAAAATATATGTAATGAGAAACTTACTATTTTTGAGTGTACACTTCAGGGGCATTGCATACATTTACACTATTATGTAACCATCACCACCATCCATCTTCAGAACTCTTTCATCATCCCAAAATGAAACTCTGTATCCATTAAACTGGGTGTCCCCAACCTCTGGGATCTAATGCCTGATGATCTGAAGTACAGTTGTGATATAATAATAATAGAAATAAAGTACACAATAAGTGCAATGTACTTGAATCATCCTGAAACCATACCTTCCACCTCAGTCCATGGACAGACTATCCTCCATAAAACTGGCCCTTGGTGCCAAAAAGGCTGGGGACCGCTGCATTAAACAACTTGCCATTTTCCCTCCTCCTCCCCCGTGCCAGCCCCTGGAACCCAACATTCTACTCTCCACCTCTATAAATGTGCCTGCTCTAGGGACCTCATATAGGTGGAATCATAGTATTTGTCCTATTGTGGCTGGCTTATTAATGCAATGTCCTCCAAGCTCATCCACGTGGTAAACACATCAGAATTTCCTTCTTCTTTAACTTGAATACTTGTATCACATGTATATGTTACATTTTGTTTATCCATTTATCTATTTTTACAATTTATCATCCTCACTCATGCAGAGGAACTGAGGTGAGGAGCTTCCCTTCCTCCTCACAAATGAATCCCAGACAGCTTGTTCTTGTTCTTCTGATTGTAGCCTCAGCCCATCGTTCCCACAAAAACATACAAGGACAAGCAGATGTACCACTCACCTGTGATAGAGGGCCAGCTGTGTTTTTATTCTAACTTCTGGTTTGTCAGGGACCAATACTCAGATCATGAACTCCTTATTGCCAAATTCAGACTTAAACTGCAGAAAGTAGGGGAAAGCACTAGGGAAAATCATATCATTCAGGTATGACCTAAATTAAATCACTTATGATTATACAGTGGAACTGAGAAATACATTCAAGGGATTAGATCTGATAGACAGAGTGCCTGAAGAACTACAGACACAGGTTTGTGACACTGAACAGGAAGCAGGGATCAAGACCATTACTGAGAAAAAGAAATACAAAAAGGCAAAATGGTTGTCTGAGGGGGCCTTACAAATAGCTGTGAAAAGAAGAGAAATGAAAGGCAAAGGAGAAAAGGAAAGATGTGTCCATTTGAATGCAGAGTTCCAAAGAATAGAAAGAAGAGATAATAAAGCCTTCCTCAGTGACCAATGCAAAGAAATAGAGGAAAACAATACAACAGAAAAGACTAGAGATCTCTTCAAGAAAATTAGAGATGCCAAGGGAACATTTCATGCAAAGATGGGCTCGATAAAGAAATGGTCTGGACCTAACAGAACCAGAAGATATTACGAAGAGGTGGCAAGAATACACAAAGAACTATACAAAAAGATCTTCATGACCCAGATAATCACGATGGTATGATAACTCACTTAAAGCCAAACATCCTGGAATGTGAAGTCAAGTGGGCCTTAGGAAGCATCACTATGAACAAAGCTAGTGGAGGTGATGGAATTCCAGCTGAGCTATTTCAAATTTTAAAAGATGATGCTGTGAAAGTGCTGCACTCATTATGCCAGCAAATTTGGAACACTCAGCAGTGGTCATAGGATGGGAAAAGGTCAGTTTTCATTCCAACCCCAAAGAAAGGAAATGCCAAAGAATGCTCAGACTACCACACAATTGCACTCATCTCACATGCTAGCAAAATAATGCTCAAAATTCTCCAACCAGGCTTCAACAGTACATAAACCATAAAATTCCAGATGGTCAAGCCAGATTTAGAAAACCAGAGATCAAATTGCCAACATCCGCTGGATCATGGAAAAAGCAAGAGAGTTCCAGAAAAACATCTATTTCTGCTTTATTGACTATGCCAAAGCATTTGACTCTGTGGATCACAACAAACTGTTGAAAATTCTTCAAGAGACGGGAATACTAGACCATCTGACCTGCTTCTTGAGAAATCTATATGCAGGTCAGGAAGCAACAGTTGGAACTGGACATGGAACAACAGACTGGTTCCAAATAGGGAAAGGAGTACCTCAAGGCTGTATACTGTCACCCTGCTTACCTGACTTACATGCAGAGCACATCATGAGAAACGCTGGAAGAAACACAAGCTGGAATCAAGATTGCCGGAAGAAATATCAATAACCTCAGGTATGGAAATGACACCACCCTTATGGCAGAAAGTGAAGAACTTTAAGTGAAAAAGTAAGAGTGAAGAACTCTTAGTGAAGAACTAAAGAGCTTCTTGATGAAAGTGAAAGAGGAGAGTGAAAAGGTTGGCTTAAAACTCAACATTCAGAAAGCTAAGATCATGGCATCTGGTCCCATCACTTCATGGCAAATAGATGGAAGAACAGTGGAAACAGTGACAGACTATTTTTTTGGTGCTCCAACGTTGAAGATGGTGACTGCAGCCATGAAATTAAAAGACACTTGCTTCGTGGAAGAAAAGTTATGACCAACCTAGACAGCATATTAAAAAGCAGAGACATTACTTTGCCAACAAAGGTCCATCTAGTGAAAGCTATTCCTTTCCAGTAGTCATGTATGGATATGAGAGTTGGACTATAAAGAAAGCTGAGCACTGAAGAACTGATGCTTTTTTTGAACTGTAGTGTTGGAGAAGACTTGAGAGACCCTTGGACAGCAAGGAGATCCAACCAGTCCATCCTAAACAAAAGCAGTCCTGAATATTCAGTGGAAGGACTGATGCTGAAGCTGAAGTTCCAATACTTTGGCCACCTGCTGGGAAGAACTGAATTATCTGAAAAGACCCTGATGCTGGGAAAGATTGAAGGCGGGAGGAGAAGGGGATGACAGAGGATGAGATGGTTGGATGGCATCACCGACTCAATGGACATGAGTCTGAGTAACCTCTGGGAGTTGGTGATGGACATAGAGGCCTGCTGTGCTGAGTGTATGGGGTCACAAAGAGTTGGACATGACTGAGTGACTGAACTGACTGAATACTTTTGTGAAATACAATAAAATGATACACAAAATAAAAATTTAAAAACAAACCCATAAAAGTGTTGGCCATTTTTTACATTTTTAGATTCAACAGACATAAATTACTGGTTAAAAGACAATAAAAGTTTCCAAGCATTCTCAGTTTCTATCCAAATCTTGTTACAGATCTGTAACAAACATTTCAAAGGCTGGCACCCATCCACAAACCACATTTTGAGTAACACTGCCTGAAGCACTGATTAACAGCAAAAATGAAAACATCTAAATGACCATCAGTAATGTAGTTGCTAAATATACTTTGGTATCTCCATATTATGGTTTAGCAATAAAATATAATGAAGCACATGAGTCACCAGTTCCACTCCTAAATATATAACCAAGAGAAATGAAAACATGTGTACTCACAAAATTTTGTTCACAAATATTCATACCAGTTTTATTCACAATAGCCAAACAGTGGCAATCCAAAGTCCACTGGTGGATGAATGGATATACAGAATGCAGTATATCCATACAATGGAGTATTACTCAGCCGTAAAAAGTAATGAAGTACTGACACATGCCCCTGGATAAACCTGGAAATCATTATCCAAAGTGAAAGAAGCCAGACATAAAAGGCCACATTTATATGAAATGCCTAAAATAGGCAAATAGAGAGAGAGAGTAAGTAGACGAGAGGTTGCCAGGGGCTAGGAGTGATGGGGGGATTAGAACACGGTGGCTAAAGGGAACTGGATTTCCAAGTGGAGTAATGCTCCAAAAATGATTCTAAAAATGACTGTGGTGATATTTGTACAGTTCTGAACTGTACACTTTAAATACACAAATCATACAATATATAAATTATATCTTAATAAACTTGTTATTAAAAATGAAGCAGAGGATTTCCCTGGTGGTCCAGTGGTTAAGAATCCCCCTTGCTATGCAGGGGATGCAGGTTTGATCCCTGGTTGGGGAACAAAGATCCTACAGGCCACAGGAGCAACTAAGCCCACACACCACAACTACTGAGCCTGGCTGACACAACAAAGATCCTTGTGCCACAACTAAGATCCAATGCAGCCAAAGAAATAAATAAATATTTTTATAAAGTGAACTCCTTATTATAAAATTCAGACTCAAATTGAAGAAAGTAGGGGAAACCACTAGGCCATTCAGCTATGATCTACATCAAATCTCTTATGATTACACAGTGGAAGTGAGAAATAGATTTAAGGGCTAGATATGATAGATAGAGTGCCTGATGAACTATGGAATGAGGTTCATGACATTGTACAGGAGACAGGGATCAAGACCATCCCCATGGTAAAGAAATGCAAAAAAGCAAAATGGCTGTCTGTGGAGGCCTTACAAATAGCTGTGAAAAGAAGAAAGGCGAAAAGCAAAAGAGAAAAGGAAAGATATAAGCATCAGAATGCAGAGTTCCAGAGAATAGCAAGAAGATAAGAAAGCCTTCTTCAGTGATCAATGCAAAGAAATAGAGGAAAACAATACAACAGAAAAGACTAGAGATCTCTTCAAGAAAATTAGAGATACCAAGGGAACATTTCATGCAAAGATGGGCTCGATAAAGGACAGAAATGGTCTGGACCTAACAGAACCAGAAGATATTACGAAGAGGTGGCAAGAATACACAAAGAACTATACAAAAAGATCTTCATGACCCAGATAATCACGATGGTATGATAACTCACTTAAAGCCAAACATCCTGGAATGTGAAGTCAAGTGGGCCTTAGGAAGCATCACTATGAACAAAGCTAGTGGAGGTGATGGAATTCCAGCTGAGCTATTTCAAATTTTAAAAGATGATGCTGTGAAAGTGCTGCACTCATTATGCCAGCAAATTTGGAACACTCAGCAGTGGTCATAGGATAGGAAAAGGTCAGTTTTCATTCCAACCCCAAAGAAAGGAAATGCCAAGGAATGCTCAGACTATCGCACAATTGCACTCATTTCACATGCTAGTAAAGTAATGCTCAAAATTTTCCAAGCCAGGCTTCAGAGGTATGTGGACCGTGAACTTCCTGATGTCCAGGCTGGCTTTAGAAAAGGCAGAGGAACCAGAGATCAAATTGCCAACATCCGCTGGATCATGGAAAAAGCAAGAGAGTTCCAGAAAAACATCTATTTCTGCTTTATTGACTATGCCAAAGCCTTTGACTGTGTGGATCACAATAAACTGTGGAAAATTCTGAAAGAGATGGAAATACCAGACCACCTAACCTGCCTCTTGATAAATCTGTATTCAGGTCAGTAAGCAACAGTTAGAGCTGGACATGGAACAACAGACTGGTTCCAAAAGGAAAAGGAGTACGTCAAGGCTGTATATTGTCACCCTGCTTATTTAACTTCTATGCAGAGTACATCATGAGAAACTCTGGGCTGGAAGAAACACAAGCTGGAATCAAGATTGGTGGGAGAAATATCAATAATCTCAGATATGCAGATGACACCACCCTTATGGCAGAAAGTGAAGCAGAACTAAAAGCCTCTTGATGAAAGTGAAAGAGGAGAGCGAAAAAAGTCAGCTCAAAGCTCAACATTCAGAAAACGAAGATCATGGCATCCGATCCCATCACTTCATGGGAAATAGATGGGGAAACAGTGAAAACAGTGTCAGACTTTATTTTTAGGGGCTCCAAAATCACTGCAGATGGTGACTGCAGCCATGAAATTAAAAGACGCTTACTCCTTGGAAGAAAAGTTATGACCAACCTAGACAGAATATTCAAAAGCAGAGACATTACTTTGTAAAACTTGTATGAAAATGCAAAGACCTAAAAATAACAAATGCTGAAGCTGAAGCTCCAATACTTTGGTCACCTGATGCAAAGAGCTGACTCACTGGAAAAGATCCCTATGTTGGGAAAGATTGAAGGCAAAACGAGAAGGGGACAACAGAGGATGAGATGATTGTATGGCATCACTGATTCAATGCACATGAGTTTGAGCAAACTCTGGGAGATAGTGAAGGACAGGGGGCCTGGTGTGATAGAGCCCATGGGGTCACAAAGAGTGAGACATGACTCAGCAACTGAACAACAAGATCAGCAAAGGCAGTTCTGCACAAAATACCACCTGATACAACAGCGACGCTCTGGTAATTAAAATAAGGTGATAATTACTCCTGGATAGATAAATAGGATAATGGAACAGAAAAGGCAGTTCAGACCCAGGATGGCTGAAATAAAACAGAAAATGCCAAGTGTTCACGAGGATGCAGCGGTTGTTGCTGTTCAGTCGCTCACCTGGAATTCTGGCATTCTCATACACGCTTGGCAGAACTACCACCTTCTTTGGAAAATGACATGGAACTAGTTACTAAAATCTAACATCTGTATGCTTTATGCCAAGTGATGCCACTATAAGATATAAATGCAACAGAAATGCATGTGTATGTTCCTCAAAACACATACACGATTGCTCAAAACAGCACTGCTCATAATAGCCCCAAACTGGAAACCTACCCAAATGCCCAACAATGATACAACGAATAAATAAACGAGCAATCCAGCGCTACATGCAGCAACATAGATAAACCTCATAACACTCAACTAAAGACACAAAATAATCTACAGTGTGTGATTCTAGCCACATAAAATTCAAGAGCAGGCAAAGCTAGTCTATTATGTGAGAAACAGGTAGCTGGGAGTCTCTGGAGAACAGATCATATTTGTGGATCTGGACACAGATGTGTTTTGGCTGTAGAAATTCATCAGGCTCCAGACTTAGGCTATGTGCTCGTGCCTGTAGTAACTTCTATTTGACAAAAGTTAAAACAAATAATGAGGCAAACACCAGACGTACAGACATGTTGATGTTATAGTGACAAAAGCTCTTAATGGTCGCAGGGACACACTATTAAATGTGAGCGGATTCACTGCCGTTTTTCCTGCGGAAGCTCCTGCGCTTGCCCTCTCGTGAGCATAGCTTCAGATGAACTGACAAGGAGAAGCAACAGAAAGGCCAGGAGCAGTGGGAAACATACAGAGAGACTTTTACACAGGAAAGAGTGAAAACAATTGGTGTGAAAGGAAATGTGGGAAAAGGCCAGGGAGGCAGAGGGAAGGGAAACGAAAAGATCAGAGCTCAGGGGAAGGGTGGAAGGAGTGGGCTGAGAACCACAGCAGGGACCTTGAGTCTCGTTCTGGTGTTTGTTTGAATGGGTCTCCATGAAGAGAGGTCTGTGGACCTCTGGAGCCCATTCAGGTTGGACCAATAGGGAACGGTATCCTTATAATGCGAAGTTAAAACATTTCCAGAATACCTCACGTTATTTTGTTTCTGTAAGAATTTAAATGCATGTTATTTGTTGAAGCACAGAAAAGGTCTGCAGAATGCAAACTAAACTGGTCAAACATATACATCTAGGGCTTGGGACTGGATACGGTAGTGAGGTGGAGGTACAAGAGAGACTTTTCTTGGGGAGGGAGAGAATAGGACAGTTTTAAGAAAGTAGCTTGCTTATATAATAATAATTTTTAAACAATAAAAGAAGCCTAGAAGGAGGCCTCTGTAGGGAAGTGGGGACCTTCAGGAAGAAGAAAATGGTATGTTCTAGGTTGAAAATGAGCCTTTCTCAGTAATCCTAAGAAAGGACCTGGGACCAACTGAGTTGTCCCTCAGAGGATTCTGGCTAGAGGATCTGGAACCTTCCCACAGCCAGCCCTGGGGGCTTAAGAGTCCCTGCCCCACAGACACTGGGCAGGTACACCAGGGTTCAGGCATCGTTCTTCCACTTCTCCACCACTCCCTTACCCTCTCTCACCTCAAATCTACCCTGCTTTCCCTACTGTCTCTCTTCTGAATTTATCACCTCACCCCTGTGCCCTCACCCTCTTCACACATATACCTTCCTGCTCTTCTCTACACACCACCCCCAGCAGTGAAGGGTGAGTGCCCAAGGTAGCAGAATTAGACCCTCACAGACCCTCCACCTCCAGCTCCTGATGGAGCTCCTGGATCCCAAAGGGGTGGCAGCAGTGGCGGGGGGCAAGAGGAAAGGGTGTGCACTTTAGGGAGCCAACAGGCACAGGCAGCCTGAAGACACTACCTTGACCTCATAGACATTAAGCCCAAGTTCTGCCTTGTGCGTCATGTAAGGGAGGGGGAGGTCACTCTTGGGAAGCTGCTCCTGGCCTTTCTCAGAGGCAGTCCCCTGTCCTCTTAGAGCCTCCCACCCTTCCACACACAGAGAGAAACTACCGAGATCCATGGCCAGATCACGCCCCCCTTGCCACAGGGCACTGTGAGCCCACGGTCATAGCTAATAAATCTGCTGCTCCCAGACACAGCTGACCCTTCTGCAAGCACTTGGACCAACACAGTCTGTCTTTACCCCAACCTGTGGGGCAGACAGTGTCAAGGATGGGGGTGATACCGAGGGGTAAAGTCACCGTCCAGTCCTTCTGAGGGTGGTACAGCCCGTTCTCTGCTCTGCCTACAGGTCATCCACTGCCCCCACCCACCCAGGGACACATATGATCTCATCTCTGCATTTTAAAAAGTACATTTTTCACAATGCCCCACGACAGGAGGAGTATGCACTTCCGACGGGGGAGCCAGCCCTTCCTCAACACCTTCTTCTGTTTTCTGGGCTGCTCCTTAGAGCCCCCATTTCCTTCAGAGCCTCAGCCTCCAGTGCTTTGAACCCCATCCTGTGCTCCCCTGCTAGTGGGCCACACAGGCTACTTCTAAAGAAACGACCAGACGACAGGCACCTCAAGCTTGATCATGTCATGAAAATCATGACCTTGTGAAGAAGGCACCTTGGCTGCCTTCATCCTATGTCTAAAAGCAGGACTGAACAAAATGAAAAAGAACAGTGGAGCAGGGAAGAAGAGGCTTTGATGGATCAGGAAGGAAACCTCAGGGCCATCCAAGAGAAAAAGACTACCAAGACGCCTGCTGACAATCTATAAGACAACAGAAGGAATCCCAAGTACAAGGGCTCCTGGAAGGAGCCAGGAGTTGTTCTTCCTTCATCTTCAAGCATAAGGTTTGCTGGAGGATTATGACACTAAATGAACCAAGAATCTAAGAAAAATGTCTTTCTTTTCTGTGGAGGAAACAACAAAAGGAAAGAGCTGGCTTTACTGACTAAGTACCCCCTGCCCTGTAATAACGGTCTGTGTCTGACTCTTATCCCCTGGGGACCACAGACCACTTTCCCTAGGGATAAATGAACAGACATACAATGCCTAGGTTATGCCAAACACTTCCACATAAACTTGTCTCAGTATATCCTCAGCACAAACCCCCAAAGTACATAGTATTTTCCCATCTTACACACAAGGAGATGGAGAGTTTAAAGAATCAGATAAGTTACCTGAGTTCACAGAGCCAGTGGGCGGCCACAGCTGGCATTCATAGCCAAGTTTACCTGTATCGAACCCAGACTCCCCTCCCCTACGCTGTGCAGGACCCTGGCACCTGTTGGGGAGGTGCTCTTACCTCTCAACCCTGATCTGGAAGCCCCAGGTAGAGGGCTGGACACAGGAGTCAGGGCTGCCCAGGAGGGCTCTCTATTGTGAGACCCTGAACCTCAGGGAGAGTGATAAACCGAAAAAAAACAGTTAATACAGACACATGCAAGACACCTCTTACTCCCCAGGGTACTGCCCCCTCTGCTCCCGCTGGCTGGATTCCCAGAGCTGCCCTGCATCCTGTCTTTTCCCAGTCTCCTTCCTCAGTGTACATTTCATTTCTGTGAGCTCCTGCCCTTCTTCCTATACTTTCTTTTTGGACCTAAATCTGTTTGTGTTGATTTCTGTTGCTACTGATCAGAGAACACGATCTCATTCACCACCCATCCAGCCTCCTCCCCCTGTCTCTAGTCCCCAGAACAGCGCAGACCCTGCAAGTCTGGTTATTTACCCTCCGAAGCTGCCTCCAATGGTTGGTCAGGCCTGGGGGCTCACCCCAGGGCCCAGCCCCCAAGACAAGTTTATAAAGGGACAGAAACGACAATGCAAGCAGCAGAGTGGGACCGAGCGAGCCGAACTAAGAGACCAGGGAAAGAGGGACACTTCCATGTATTTCAGCCACAGCTAATCCTATCTGTACAGTTCAGCAAGGGCAGTTCTTTCTGTCCATGCCACCCACTTCAATCAGCCCCACAGGACAGAAGGCGAGCTGAGGCCAACCAGTGCCAGGTTCATGGCAGAGCATGCCTGCGTTACCTCCGGAAGGCTGTGTACGTCCGAGCTTTAGGATGGTACATGGGCGTCGGGGGCGGGGGGGCGGGTTCCAAGCTAGTGTGAAGCCACAAGAGGGAAAGGGGATAGGCTCAGTGGCCAAAGGACAGAGAAGAAATTCAAGGGGACATACATGTTCAGAGGCTAGGCCTTCCAACATCAGGAGGAGGCTGGGAATGCCTGAGTCTACACAGTTTCCAAAGCTTGCTCTATTTAGGCAATCTGGGCATTGGAACAGAATGTACAAGAAATGTTAGTTGCAAATGGTTAAGAAGGCTTCTCAGGGAGATTCTCAAACTCTTTCCCTGTAAGGAATAGATTTCTGACACAGAAAGGCAAGTACCCAAGGCAAGCTGGCAGGATTGGATCTGACTCAGGTGTAAGGGACACTGGCCAGCACCCAAACAAAATGCAAATAACTTTAATCATCCAATCATTGGCCCCTGGGGCCAACTCAGAACTCAGCAGAGCATCCTGGCTAGAGTTAAGTCTAAGATAAGCAAGAAAAAAAGTCACATGGTGAAAGTATGAGAAAAACTGAAAGAGAGTCAAGATAAAGTCTAAAAATAAGAAGGGGGTGGACATCCCATCAATGGGCTTCCCCACAGGCATTGAGAAGCTGCCCTTAAGGATCGCCTGGTTCCTGGACAGTGAGGAATTCAAGAAGGAATATGTTGGCTGTGGCAGCTTTATTTATAGATTTTTATTACCCCTTCTCTGTAATAGTTCTCTAACAGACTTGTCACTGTCACTCCACAAATCACCTAAATGTATTTATAATATGAGCTGAATTCTGTATGTTCCCAGTAAAGCATCACCTAAATGTATTTATAATATGAGCTGAATTCTGTATGTTCCCATAGTAAAAGCAGCGTTTGGCCCTCCTCCCTCCCCCCCCCACCCCCATCTAACACTCAGTGGAAGATCTATTATGATCCTGGGGGTAGCAGAAGTGAGGGAAAGATGGAATATAATACCTGCCTTTTAGAGTTTCACAGGCTGGGGCAGCAGTGGTGACAGGTAAGTGAAGCGACCCCAACTAAAATATGGAATTGTTTGAGGGGGTCCCCAGAGTACAGTCAGATCACAGAGGAGGGGGCAATTAATTCTGCTTAGAAGATGAAGAAGGTTCCCAGAAGAGGGAAGATCAAAGCTGGTCCATGAGGAATGACTATGGATTCTTCCAGTAAAAAGCTAGAGGGGAGACATTTCAAGCAAAGGAATGACATGCAGGTTCCAAGTGAATGGCATGATTGAGAGACAAATTGCATAGGCTTAGGAAGGTTACACAATTTGAGAGATGGGTCTAGAGAGGGAAGCAAGAATCAGATAGACAAATACCAAGGTACAGAATGCATGAAGAGAAGTAAAGTGCAGAGAAGTCGCTCAGTCGTGTCTGACTCTTTGTGACCCCATGGACTGTAGCCCACCAGGCTCCTCTGTCCATGGGATTTTCCAGGCAAGAGTACTGGAGTGGGTTGCCATTTCCTTCTCCAGGGGATCTTCCCCACCCAGGGATCGAACCCGGGTCTCCTGCATTGTAGGCAGATGCTTTACCGTCCAGGGAAGAGACAGAATGCATACTGGATCCTAAATGCATGGGAAGCAGGATAAGTGAACTGATTGGCTAGAGAGAGAGAAGAGGAAGAAGGCACAGTGCCTAGATATGTGACCAAACATTATTCTGGGTGTTTCTCCATGAGGATAGTTTTGGCTGAGATAAACATTCAAACAAGTGGACTTAGAGTAAAGCAGATTGCCCTCCATAATGTGAGTGGGCCTCATTCAACCAGTTGAAGGTCTGAATAGAACAAAAGAGAGAATTCTCAAAGAAGAGAGAATCCTTAGGATTCTAACTGGAACATCTCCTGAGCCTCCAGCTTGCTAACTTATCCTAGAGATTTTGGACTTGCCAACTTCTATAATCATATAAACCAGTTACTTAAAACAAGTCTCTCTGCAGACACAGAGAACAGACTCTTGAACACGGATTGTAGGGGAGGAAGCAGAGGTGGGACGAATGGAAAGAGTCGTGTAGAAACATATACACTACACTATATAAAACAGACAGCCAATGGGAATTTGCTGTATGACTCAGGAACTCAAACCAGGGCTCTGTTACAACCTAGATGGGTGATAAGGGGTGGGAGTAGGGAGGGAGGGTTAAGAGGGAAGGGACATATGTATACCTATGGCTGACTCATGTTGGTGAATGGCAGAAACCAACACAATATTGTAGGGCAATTATCCTTCAATTAAAAATAAATTTAAAAAAAAAACCAAGTCTCTTTACATAGGTAGGTAGGTAGGCAGGCCAGTAAACAGATAGACAGACATACATATCCTACTGGTTCTGTTTCCTAGGAGAACCCTGACTAATATAGTAAGGAACAAAGACATCTTCCAGACTTCAAGCTAAGACAACACTGCAGCCAGGTCAAATTCACACGAATACATGTGTGTTCAGAGTCAGCACACTGTGACACATGGCCCACGCAAAGCGAGGCCCTGTGCTGCTGCCTCCAGCTTTGCTGTGTCATTTAATCCAAGAGCTGACTGTGTATCTCCTCTAAGATGTTCACTAGTCACATCAAAATGGACAGATCTGAACAGAGTCCTCATTCTGTTCACCTCTTTTAAAGCAAATGGCACCACTGAGTTGCCCAAAATTTTGACTCCAAAAGCTAGGAGTCATCCAATCACTCCCCCTTAGTCCACCTCTAAGTCCTGTCAGTGTAGTCTCCCAAATCCACACCAACTCCATCTGTGTCTTTCCATCACCACCACCATGCCCTCATCTGGTCTGGACAATTGCAATAATTTCCCTGTAGTTTCCCCACTTCCTCTGCCCCTACTTTCCTCTCAGGCATGCCTCCAAGACATTCTCTCTTCTGTATCAGCCTGAACTTTTCAAAACATAAACTGGACAATGTCACCAGTATTTCACTCCAGCAACAATTTCCCACTGCTTTTTGGATGAAATATACACTCTCTGTGGCCAAGAGGGTCAGACACCTACTGCATTACTCATCATGCCCATCCCTGCCTGCTTCAAACACTGACCCCTCCCCACCCCCAGAAGACACCCCAAACTTTTGGCTACCTAAGAACCAAATCACTGTTCTTAGGGCCTTTGGATATCTTAGGGTGCCTGGCTTCTTGTCCTTATGCAGATCTTGGCATCAATGTTTCCTCCTCAGAGAGGCCTCCCTGACCTCCCTTTCTAAAGTAGAACATCTCAACACCAGCACCCACCTGCACCCTCTACTAAAGCACCTGCTCCGTGCCTCCATAGCTCTCATCACAGTTCAGATTTACCTCATTTATCTGTGAGTTTATCTGTTTTTATTTGTCTGTCTCCCCCACCCCATCCATGACACTTGGAATGTAAATTTTATGTGGCACAGACTTTGCCTTGTTCACCACTGTGTCCTCAAAATCTAACATGGTAAGTACATTTGAATGAAGAATAAATAAAATAACAAATAACTACCTTCTAAGTTTAGGATAATGGTATCAATATGAAAGAGTGGCTAACTGAAGCATAGAGAGGTTAAATAACATGCCCAAGGTCATTTAGCACTAAATGGCAGATTCAGGACTCAACTCCAAGTCTGTTTTACACCAGAAGATGAACTGTCCATCACTCCCCATGGATGTCTATATTAGCCAGTGTCTATGCACACTTTTCCGCTCTAATAGGTCCTTTAGTAATACAATATTTATTATACAAACACCTCTGGTGCACCTGTGATATTCCAGGTATCTTGCTGTGTGGACCATGGACATTAAATAAGGCAGGGGCTATTTTCCCAGGGGCTTCCCTGGTAGCTCAACCAGTAAAGAATCTGCCTGCAATGCAGGAGACCTCATCCTGGGTCGGGAAGATCTGCTAGAGAAGGGATAGGCTACCCACTCCAGTATTCTTAGGCTTCCCTGGTGGCTTAGCTGGTAAGAATCTGCCCGCAATGCAGGAGACCTGAGTTCAGCCCCTGGGTCGAGGAGACAACCGTGGCACACGATGAGGTAGGCAGGATGGGTGTGACCCAGTAACACATTTGGACAGGCCTGTGACTAGCCCAGGGCTAGAAACAAACTCTGTTTTTGCTTTTTGAATGTATACCTTTCAGCTGTTTTGCTGTTTGTTCCTGATTATGCTGGTAACAGATGCTCAAATGCAATCACTCAGTGATCATCACTGTTCACACTGTGATGTTATTATCGGTTTTCTCCGCATTCTTGAAATATTGTGGGTATCTTTCCTCTATAAAGGGCTATGAATGTTATTCCCAATGTCTTCGCTACCGTAAGTGATGCTCTGATAAACATCACTGCCACCTGTCCATAGTGGCCAGTTTATATCCTGAAACTCGAAGTGGAAATGCTTGGGAAAAGTTTGTGCTTTTAAAAATGCTGTTTATATGACAAAATGTCCTCCAGAAAGATTGAAACAAATAAACATTGTCAATCTGATCAGTGAAAACTAACATCTCATTTTACTATATATTTCCTCAATTATTCGTGATGTGGACCATCTTTTCCAGGGCCCAGAGCAGAATACGTTCTCCAGAAGCATTCACTAAAGGAAAGTACCAGCATTTGTAATTTTCCTACTAGGAACTCCCTACTCATATCCTTTGTCCATTTTTCCACTAGGTACTTGGCTTTTCCTTATTCTTTTGCAAAAGTGCTTTATAGCTCATGAATATCAGCAATGTGCTTGCTATATACGCTGAATTTTTTTCAGCTTACCATTTATCTTTAAACTTTAAGGTGGAATCTTCTTTCTAGACAGAAAATTTAAGCTTTTAAGCTTAAAACATTTAAGAAAACATTTATTCTATAGCAGAATTTTTCAACATTGGAACCACTGACATTTGGGTGGGATAATTCTTTGTGTTGGGGGCTCTCTAGTACATTGTAGAATGTTTAGCAGCCTACCTGTTCTCTACCCACTAGATGCCAGTAGTACCCTTCAAGTTGAGACAAATAAAAAACTGTCTCTAAACATTGTCAAAATCCTCCAAAGGCTAAGTCATCCCTGGCTGAAAACTGCTGCTTTGTGGTTTCTGACTTTAGTACCATGCTTATAAAGTCTAGTTCCACTTCACAGTTTTCACAAGTGACCCATTGTATTTTTGTCTTGCCCTCCATGGTTTTATTTTTCACAGTTAAGCCTTCAGTCCATGTGGAATATACTTTGGCATAAGAAGAGAACTAAGAAACGGAATATTATGACTGCATTGAACTTACCCCTGGGAAAAGGCAGTCCCACCATGTGCGTAGCTCTTGATATGTGAGACATTTAATAATCCCAATGGACAAAGTTATATGACACCTCACAGAGTGAAGAGTTGCACCTGTCATCCAACAATTGGCATGGAGTTGGCCAAGATGGCCGAGACACTTGCAGGCTCATCTTCCCACAGCTTCAGCAAGTCCCTACCGGGTTTAAACAAGACGTGTTCAATAAATGTTGGTCAAATGGGACAACTATTTTAGGAATATGTTTGCTAGTGGCTATTTTACCACTTACATAATCAACATCACTTGAAATCAACAACACACCACTCAATTCTGGAGTCTGGAAAATTCTCAACGATCTTCCATTTTAGTAGGAAAAAAACACCAGAGTGAAAGGTTAACTTTGTATTTTACTGTCCTTGGTTTGAGTTTTGTGTACTTTCTAATATATTTTTTTAAAACATTAATTATCCTTTTAAAAAATCCTATTAGATTTCTATAGAATTTAATGAATATAGTGGGCTCCCTCTAGTGGTCACAGAAAATCTTCAGATCCCAATGGTCAACTCATGGCTAAGCCTCAAGAACTTTATTTATAGGACAGAGTATATTTTATTATTAATAGGTTCAGAGTGGCTAGACAATGCGTTAAGAGAAGACTTCTAATTATTTTCTTCCATCAATCAGTGGATCTACAAATTGGTTTCGTAAGATCACTGTCTAAAACTACGGTTATCATCTTCCCTTCTAAATCCCTCTTTGGGGATTTCCTGTTTCTGTTCAGGATACCTCCTCCCCCGGGCTTGGAGCTTCAGGTATCTTTGTTCCCTCCAGTGCCCATCCGTCCTGTTTGTGAGCTCTGTCCACCCCACGGCCCAGTGCCTCTCACAGCTGTTCCCTGCCATCAGCTCTCGTGGCCCTCATTCAAGTTCCCATGACCTCTCCTCCAGGGGAGCCATTCAGCAGATATTTGTCATCCCTCTTTCATACTCCAGCACTGTTCTAGGCTCAGGGGATGCGTTGGGCAGCAAGACAAGACCAGCCTCATCCTGAGCACCCTCTCGGCGGGTGATGCGATCCAGTTCATCCACCATGCCGTTTCTATAAGTCCTCCTCCTCTTAAAGCTGGACTCTACTGACACACCTTCAACCGTCTCCCATGGAACGAAGCCCACATTCCTCCATAATCAAGACCCACCCGCACCACCCTCCAACCAAACAAGAGTTCCTTGACACTCCCAGAGCTCCCCTCTGCCTCTGCTCAGGCTGCCAGACCTTGTGGAATGTGTCCCCAGTCCTAGATGGCTAAGATGCCAACAAGTCTTCAAAACCCTGCCCAACTGTCATCTCTCCCCCAGGTCTCCTTGATCTGAGGTGATCTCTCCCTTCTTTTAATTTCTTTTTCCCTCTAACAACTGGGTCTGCAAGTCCTCTAACAATCTCAGTCAATATCACCCATAGGACAAACACAAAATTGGTGGTAGAGAGAGATGAATGAACGAACAAACGAATGAATTCTCCAGGGAATTCTGGCAGGAAAAAGAAATCAGACACACAAATTATCTTCTTCAACTTTGTACAATGTGAATAGTGGGATAAACTGCCATTAAGCTACTTAGTTTTACCATAAACACAAGTCAATGAGGATTTAACAAGCTGAAAAAAAGTATCATTTTAAAAATTCTACAAATAAGAAATAACTCAAAGGGGATAGCAACTTTTTGCTTCAAAGTACAAGAAGCAAGGTCCTAAGCCAACTAATACAGTAAACAGGCTGAACAGAGTAACTCTGACCATTTATGCTCCGCTATGTGACATTTGCCATAGAATGTATCAGGTTTTATATCACTTCCCCATTGAACGTCATGCTCTCTAAGCAGTTTCACTCCTCTGCTCAACCTTCCAAACATTTTCACAGACCAGCCAATTTCTAACTCTGATTAATCTGCTTATTAATTTCTGGAAACCTACACTGCAAGTGCAGTGCCTGTCATTTGGAAACCACATGCCATACCTCTGGGATATTATGCAAGGACACAAAAAGGCACAAAAAGGAAATGAAAACTATTAACTGTCTTTCTGAAAAGTTCCTAATACTCTCAAGGGCAGGTTGAGCCCAGTTAAAAACCAGTGCAAACTGTATGGAGCTCCATGTTTGGCACGATAGGTCTTTCATACGCCATTAGTGGCTGACAAGAGTTCGTGGGCCACAAGTTTTCTTTTCCTTTCCAGTTCCCTACTTCTGGGCTCTGTCGCTAGCATTTTCTCACCACGTCCCAGAACATGCCAAGAAAGTCTGCCAGGCTTCTGTTGTTTCCTCTAGAATATTCCCAGCCAACTGCCAACTCTGAATCGCCTTCTCCCTATCTTTCAGCCCTGACGGACATGGGTGAAAACCAGGAAGGTAAGAGGCTGCACACAGTGGATCTGGCCTGGCCTGGGGGTAAGGGATCTGGGTTCCTAGCCACCAGCTCACTTTCAGGAAGCAGTGCCAGGCCCTGTTACAATCTCTCTGCAAGCTCATTCAGTCCTGCATGATTTCATGAGGTGGGGACTATTAGAAACTCCACTTCACAGAATGAAAAACTGAAGCAACAGGAGGTCATGGAGTTGGTAAGGGACCAAGACTTTGAATCAGGAAGTCTGGGTCCAAAATTCAAGTGTTTGATCATGGAGCCACACTGTCTGTTGGTCCAGTTCCACAGAGGGACAAGACTTACGTGCTTGAAGTAGAGGCAAATCTCTTGTCAAACCTGGGGTCCCTGCTGAGGAGCTCCTGGACATGTCTGGCCAGCTGCCCCCAGGAGCAGGACTAATGTGGTTATATATTACTTGTGTCTACCCAGCTACACCCCTTCTCTCTTTTTCTGAGAACAGCATCCTAATTCTCCTGGAGGTAACCACCCTTTCCCACTCTCAGCCCACATGATTCTGCTAGTGTCAACCCTCCCCAACACCAGCCTGCCCTCAGGTCAAAGGATGGTCACATGACCCACACCTGGCCAATCAATGTGCCCCATTCTCCAGGCACAGCAATTAGTTCAGGGAGAGGCATCTGCCCCAAGCCAACAAATCAGGATGAGCTCTGGGACTTCTTTCTTTAATCATGGTAAAACATAGACAAAGTTTAAATAACTATTTTAACCACTTAAAAGTGCACAATTTCATGGCATTTAATGCATTGACAGTGTTGTATAACCATCACCACTATCCATTTACCAGAACTTTTCCATCTTTCCAAATGTAAACTCTGTATCCAGCAACAATGCATGCTAAGTCACTTCAGTCATGTCCAACTCTTTGCGACCCCATGAACTATAGCCCACCAGCTCCTCTGTCCATGGGATTCTCCAGGCAAGAACACTGGAGTGGGTTGCCTTGCCTTGCCCTCCTCCAGCAGAGTCTTCCCGACCCCGGGACTGAACCCGCCACTCTTCCATCTCCTGCACTGGCAGGTGTGGGTTCTTTACCACTATTGCCAGCTGGGAAGCCCAGTCAGCAACAATAACTCCCTGTATTAGTCTACTTGGGCTATGAAAACTAAGTACCATGGTTTGGGTGACTTAAACAACAGAAATCTATTTTCTCACAATTCTGGAAGTTGTAAATCAGAGATCAAGAAGTCAGCACAGTTGGTGTCTGCTGAGGCTTTCCTCCTTGGCTTGTAGATGGCCATCTTCTCCCGACTCCATGTTATCTTCCTTCTGTAAGTGTCTGTGCCCCAATCTCTTCTTACAAGGATACCAGTCCTAGTGGATGAGGGCCCACCCTCATGGCCACACTTTATCTTATCTGCTTCTTTAAAGACCCCATCTCAAATACAGTCATATTTTAAGAGGTACTATTGCAGGGGGGTTGCGGGTAAGCACTTGAACATATGAATTTGGGGAGGATACAATTCAGCCCATAACACTCCCCCATTCCTCAATGCTGCCATCTTTGAGAATGGAGAATACTCTACCTGCTGGGGTTGCTCAGGTCTGATCTATTGCTGGGGCCATTAGTAGCCACCTTCCCACTCCAAGGAGATGGTGTCTGAAAATGACACAGGGAAGAGCTGAGAGATGGAGAGAAACACCTGAACCCAGATATATCTGACCTCTGCTCTGTCTCTAATCTCTTCATTCCAGTTGTATGAGCTAGTATGTTTCCTCTTTGTTTCTTTGTTTTAACATAATTAAAAGAGCTAGTTAATGCAAGGAGCTTTTACACCAGAATGGTCCATATGTCCAGGAGGTGCAGGCCGTATCTACACGGCAGCTGTTCAAGTGGCAGAGTCTAGAGTCAAATCCAGGCCTCTCAGGCTCTAGGGTGCCAGTCCCGACCCATCCCTTGGGATGCTCACGTGTTCACAGCACAGTGGGGACCGGGTGGTGCCCAAGTCTCCCACAGAGGCGACTTTGGGGCCACCCTCTGCCATTGCCCTTCTTGCAACATTCCAGAATTGCTGCTCTGGGAAGGGAGCTCCCCAAACAGACTGAGGGCTCCTGTCCTTTCAGCGCAGTGACCTGCAGCCCTGCAGCAGTTCCTCCCTTGTGAGGACTCTCAGTCCAGAGCTAGAGGAAGGCAGGGGACAGGGCAAGACCACAAGCCTCCTTCCCACCAACACTTCCTTGAAGGACAGTCTGTAAGAACACAGGATGGGAAACAACTCAGATGCCCCTGGGGTGGGGAGGACTGCCCAACAGCCTGACAGGGTTCCTCATTTAACCCCAAATGAGCAGCACTGCTCTCTGATCCATGGACTGATTCAGATCATCTCAGAGGGAAACTGCAAACCGAGAAGGCAACACAGGGACAACATATTTGCATAAAACCAAGAGGGGGAGCTACTCACTGAAATGGATCTAAATGACCTCAAAAACTGAGCTGTCCAACTCTGTAGCAACCAGCCACACATGGCAACTTAAGATTAAACAAGCTTCTGTAAAATTTAAGTACAGTCGATTTACAATGTTGTGCTCAGCTCTATTGAATAGCAAAGTGACTCAGTTACACACACTCATACATTCTTTTTCTATATTCTTTCCCATTAGGGCTTATTTATAATGCTATACATTAGGACCTTGTTTATCCATTCTGAAACAAAAATTACAAATTCAGTTCGTCACTTATAGTAGCCACATTTCAGGTGTTTGATAGCCCCACATGGCTAGCAGTAGCTGCTATATTAGCAGACAGAAAGAACATTTCCATCATCACAGAAAGTTCTATTGGAAAGGACTGCTCAAAAGGACGTCAGCAAATGGGTAAACGGCCCCTGGAAAGGGGAGCAGGAGAAACAGGGCAGAAAAGGGGAGGGGAGTTATTTTTCACATGTAATCTTTTGAAGTACTTGTAGTACACATATTATTTTCCTACTCAAAAATAAACATTTTAAAACTTTAAACACATTTTAAAACATTTAATTACATAAATAACATAAGAAAAGAAGACAGTGGAATCCCCAGGGATACAGGTAAGCTACATGAATCTACAACCTGGAGCTCTCTGCTGAAGGAAGAGAAGTCTCTTCTGGGGCAGGTGTATGAGAAACAGCAGCATCAGGGGGCTCCTAGGTGGCAGCCCCACATGCCTGATTCACACCTGGTGGTGCAGGAAGCTCCTGCGTCCCTTACATTTTGATCATCTCAGCAAATTCATAATTAGAGTGATTAATAGTCCCATTTATTTTAGTTTTCTGAGGCTGCCACAACCCATGACCACAAACAAGGTGACTTAACATGACAGAAACCCATTCTCTCATGGTTTTGGAGGTCAGAAGTCCAAAATCAAGGTGTTGGCAGGGCTAGCTCCTTCTGAAAGCTCTTAGGGAGAATTGCATCCATGCCTCTCTCCTGTTTCTGTGGCTGCTGACAATCCTGGCTTTTCCTGGGCTTGCAAAAGCATCACTCTGGCCCTGCCTCCATCTTCCCATGGACTTCTCCTCTGGGTGTTTCTGTGTCTCAAATCGCTTAAACATCTGTGTCTTATAAGAACACTCGTCAATGGTTTGGGGGCCTACTCTAAATCCTAGATGACCTCATCTCAAGATCCAATAACCCTATTTCCATGTAAGGTCACATTTACGAGGATCAGGGGTTAGGACTGGGACGTATCTTCTGGGGGACACAATTCAACCTCTGCTATACATATATATATTTTATCTTACTTTACAATACTGTATTGGTTTCGCCATACATCAACATGAATCCGCCACGGATGTATATGAGTTCCCAATTCTGAACCCCTTTCCCACCTCCCCTCCCCATACCATCTCTCTGGGCTATATTTTATAGACAAAGAGTTCAAGGGCTTGTCACTTGCCTGAGGTCACAGGGCTAGTTCAGAGCACAGTTCAGTCACTCATCCCACCACTGACTCGAGTAAGAGAAGAATCTTGACCTTCCAGTCCAAAGCCTACCCCTCCTTTCAGCTTCTTGACCTTCCAGTCCAAAGCCTACCCCTCCTTTCAGCCTCAGAGCTCCTCGAGCACCCACTTCACAATGGGCAATACACACAGAAGAGCCGCCCCCCTTCTCTGGCCTGGCTTATCTGCCTGCTGCATCCTAGGATCTGACAAAAGACTACACTGTCCCCTGAGCCGTGGGAAGGAACTGGGCCCGGGAGATCCGTGGGCATCTCAAATGAGATGGGGATCCAAGTTACAGAGGGTGGCTCCATGTCCAGACGCCAAAATTCTGGAGGGCAGATCAGAGCCAGAGAGAAAGGGAATGAGTTAAGGCGTCTGGTATTGGAGGAAAAGGTCTTTGTGCTTCTCATGGCAGAGGTGAATGTGCTAGCCTATGGGGTTTCACACTGATAAAAGGTTCTAGTCTGAAGGGCTCAGATCAATCCTCCAGCTCAAGATGACAGGAGAGAAAAAGCAGATGTGGACACGGGGTGTGCACTGGGGCCTGACAGGCTGTGATGCCACACCCCCTGGGCTATGCTGGCCTCACCTGCCAGGATGGCCTGGGTACAGCCACAAGCCCCCTGGACAATGAACTACAGCACAGTGATGCCCGGAGAGGGAGGGCAGGTCACCATGGTTCTGACCGGCTTTCAGCCCCCATGCTCATGCAAGAGACCTTCTTGGCGGGTCAGGAGTCCCTGGGGAAGACAGGACACAAGACTGTCTCCGGGTCCTGGCCTTTGACCTGTACTTCCTCCACATCAAAAAAGCCTGCAGTGCCCACTCCAGTATTGGAGTCATTTACTGAAACAAACAGTGAATGGCTGACCAAGATTTGGACCTGGTTTGGATATATTTGGGGGCTCCATGTCCCCTCACTGCCTCCCTTCTCCCTCTCCATCTATCATCTGTATCAATGATTTTCAAACTTTCAGTCAGCAACCCACAGCAAGGAATCCATTTCACACTGGCAATTGCAAATATAAATAGCTGAAACAAAAACCTCAATATTTTTATTCCAGTCTCTGCTAGTTCAAAATTTCAGAATACTGGCTACAACCCACATAACTGATTTCAAGTCTCATAAATGCACTGTGACTCCCAGGTTTGTTTGTTGTTGGCCACACTGCTCAGCTTGTGGGCTTTTAGTTCCCCAATCAGGGGTTGAACCCAGGCCCTCAGCAGTAAGAGCAGTGAGACCAAACCACTGGATCACCAGGGAATTCCCAGTGACTCCTAGTTTTTAAAAATCTCATCTACATAATTCACATGATTTTACATCCATACAATACTCAGAAAGAACAGGGAAGGAACAAAGGGATTATTTTATACATTTTGCAGATCAGCCAGAAATCCATTGATGGAAATGAAATTTTTTCCCCATTGAATTGCAGCTTCTGACTTCCTGATCTGCTTATGATGTCATTACTTATCATGTCCTTTTCCGTCTTATTAAAATCTCAGAAAGAAAGTGAAAGTGAAGTCGCTCAGTGGTGTCCGACTCTTTGAGACCCCACGGACTGTAGTTTGACAGGCTCCTCAGTCCATGGGGTTTTCCAGGCAAGAAAACTGGAGTGGATTGCCATTTCCTTCTCAGAGTTCCTATCAAAGACTAGCTCAAGTTCAACTCCCTCTGGGTCCCCAGAGACTGAATTTCCACAGCACAGGTCCACCTTTGTACAAATCTCAGGGCATCTCCCAACCTGGAGATAAGAACCATCGGTAAGCTTAGTTTCTGGACCAGGTGAAATGGCTTCAGAAACCCCAGGCAGTTTGTCTAGTGGAAGGCATGATAGCAAGGAATAGGGCGCCTGGGTTCAGCTCCTGTGTCCTCTCACCTTGTCTGGCATGGTGAGATGTCTGGGAAATGTTATGATTTTTCACTCACTCACTGGTATTATACACTGTTCTATGAGAGGATTAGTTTACACCCTGAACACAGTGGGGCTGGGACTACACCCTAAATTCTCAATCATAATATGTGCAGAGCTCTAATAAGGACAACCAGAAGAACTAATATGGATCAGGATTTGAGTCACATGGATTAGCAACCAACAAATCCTCATTTCTAGTCACAGCCTTCTTGGTCTATACCCCCAAAATCCAAGAGACATGATTATTTGAACAAATCAGACCATGTTTACAGCTCCTTTCCTCTTCCTCTACCATTATTCCCTCTGTCTTCCCCCTTATATTTGAAACAGAGCTAAGAACACAATTTAACACTCTGTGGATGGTCCATGCTTGTTTCTCCATCTTTTTTTTTCTCCATCTTTAAAAAGGGTGGCTGCTACTTTCCTAGCAATTGAGCCTTTATCATTAATTATCTCAAAGTGTTTTTAGCTCCTCCACCAATACCACTGTCCTTATCTAACCAAGTCAGTTAATTTTGCCTGAATATTTATGACACATCTACCGCTGAAGATGTAGGAAGAAAGGATGATCCACAAGGTACCACAGATAGACTGTAACCTGAGATGATTCTCTTGACCATGGCTTTGGCAGTTTTGAGCAGACAGGAGAGAGAAGGCCAGGTCTCTAGACGTCAGGAGCCAGCAAGGATTGAACATCCACTTACCTGGGGGCAGACACAGTCTGTCGGTGCTTCTCGAACTGTCCGGAGCTTGACTGGTCCCTCCAACTTCTGAATCAGGAAGAAAAGGGGGAAAAATAAGGATGAGTTTCGGACGACATGGGGTAGAAGTGGAAAAAGGCAGCAAAAGCCAGTATGTGAAAGATCTACAGTGTTGGTGCTGGTGCTCTCAAGAACAGTTTTTAAAGGATCATTAAATTCTATAGGCAGGTTTAGAATGGGAAGAGAAACAAAAATAAACACGAAGCAATTACTTGGGACTCCTTGAATAGAAAGTGGCAGGCTTCTGCTTTGTAACTTTTCAATATAAATCTGGGAATGACAAAGGGACCTGCAGTCCCTGGTATGAAGACAGGAGGGCAGAGCAGAGGGAGGCCAGGTAGGGCCAATCAAAACTTACTTCTGTAAGAGTTTTATAATTTCTGGTCTTACATCAAGTCTTAATCTAAATTAATTAACCTTAATTAATCCACTTTTAGTGTATCTTTGTGTATGGTGTTAGAAGTGTTCTAGTTTCATTCTTTTACACAAAGCTGTCTAGTTCTCCCAACACCACTTACTGAAGAGACTTCCTTTTCTGCATTATATATTCTTGTCTCCTTTGTCAAAGATAAGGTACCCTCAGGTGTACAGATTTATTTCTGGACTTTCTATCTTATTCCATTGGCCTATATTTTTGCTTTTGTGCTAATACTATACTATCTTGATGACTGTAGCTTTGTAGCATAGTCTGAAGTCAGGAAGGTTGGTTCCTCCAGCTCCATTCTTCTTTCTTAAGATTGCTTTGGCAATTCAGGAGTCTTTTGTGTTTCCATACTGATTGTGAAATTTGTTGTTCTTCTGTGAAAAATGCCATTGGTAATTTGATAGGGATTGCACTGAATCTGTAGATTGCATTTAGTAGTAGAGTCATTTTCAATATGGATTCTTGATGGAAATGTAAATTGATATAGCCACTATGGAAGACTGTATGAAGACTCCTTTAAAAACTAAGAACAAAACTACCATATGACCCAGCAATTCCACTACTAGGCATATACCCCGAGGAAACTAAGATTGAAAAGACACATGTACCCCAATGTTCATTGTAGCACTACTTACAATAGCTAGGATATGGAAGCAACCTAGATGTCCATCAACAGATGAATGAATAAAGAAGCTATGATACATATATACAATGGAATACTACCCAGCCATTAAAGGGAACACATCTGAATCAGTTCTAATGAGATGGATGAACCTATACCTATTATGCAGGGTGAAATAAGTCAGTAAGAGAAAAACAAATATCATATGTTAATGCATATATATGGGATCTAGAAAGATAGTACTGATGAACTTATTTGCAGTGTAGCAGTGGAAATGCAAACATAGAGAACAGACTTATGGATGTGGGAAGTGGGGAGGAAGGAGAGGGTGGGATGAATGGAGAGAGTATGGAAACATACACACTACCCTATGTAAAAGAGATAGCCAATGGGAATTTGCTGTATGACTCAAGGAACTCAACCAGGGCTCTGTAACACCCTGCTGCTGCTGCTGCTGCTAAATCACTTCAGTCATGTCCGACTCTGTGCAACCCCATAGATGGCAGCCCACTGGGCTCCTCTGTCCTTGGGATTCTCCAGGCAAGAATACTAGAGTTGGTTGCCATTTCCCTCTCCAATGCATGAAAGTGAAAGTGAAGTCACTCAGTCGTGCCTGACTCTTGGCGACCGCATGGACTGCAGCCCACCAGGCTCCTCCATCCATGGGATTTTCCAGGCAAGAGTACTGGAGTGGGTTGCCATTGCCTTCTCTGCTGTAACACCCAAGAAGGGTGGAAAGGGGGTGGGAGGGAGTTTCATGAGTGAGGGGACATATGTGTACCCATGACTGATTCATGTTGCTTTATGGAAGAAACCAATACAATATTGTAAAGCAATTATCCTTCAATTAAAAATAAATAAATTTTAAAAAAGCTGACTCTTAATAGCTATCCCTGATCCAGAGACCACCCCCACTGAACCTCAAGGAACCCCAAAGCCCCCTTGGCTGCAGCCCTCTAGCTCACAGGCTTCAGACCCACTAGCTTAGGCTTAATGCAACCTGATGATATTTTCCTTCTTTCTTACCTTGGCTAGGAAATCTGGTTTAGTACAATTTAACAAGAATCTCTACACATGGCCAGCCCTGTGCTAGATTTGGCTGAAGGGAAAAGAATTACCATAGACGTAGTCAAAAGGCCTAGCTCTGCTACTATGACAACTCATAGTACAGCCCTGGCATTATCATCACCCAAAGTGAGGACTGAATTATTGTCCCCATTTCACGGGCTACACAAGCTTGGAAAAATTAAGAAATTAATCCCCAATCCCATATCTGAATTTAGGGAGTGAAGCAATTGACCCATAATCCCAAAACTAGCCAAGACTTGAGTCTTGACAAGAATATACAAAGTATTAACCTTTTTCTTGGGAAAAAAAACAAAACAAAACAACTTCCTAAACATAAAGCAAATCTCAAATGCGTAACTTGAGTTAAAAATGCATACCACCACTAAAAGGGTTACTGAAGGTTCAAACCTTGAACTGTAATTTTTCTCAACAATAAAAATTTTAAAATGCAAGTACAAACGCCTGGAAAATAGCACAGCAAACATACGAAAATGTAATTTTTAAACAACTATTTTAGAGGAAGTAAGAAAGGCACTCTCAGATTTGAGCCCTTGACCACCAAGCCTGGAAATTTCACACAAGAAGGGGCTGAACAGGGAATTCCCTGAAAGTTCAGTGGTTAGCACTCTTCAGTTTCACTGCTGAGAGCCTGGGTTCAATCCTTGGTCAGGGAACTAAGATGCTGCAAGCCATGTGGCCACAGCCATCGATCAATCAATAAATGACGCTGAACAGCCCAGCACCAGGAGCCGGAGATAAAAAACACAGTCAGGGTAGGCTCTGGTCCCTACAAAGCACTTTTCAAGTTCCACCTCCACTCCAACCTACCAGCTTCGCCCTCACTTTCCAGATGGGCCACAAAGACTGAGACTGACAAGAGCTGGAGTTAAGGTCAAGGTAGAACTGGAGGATGTACGATTATGAACCCTTTTATCACAAGTGTTTGTGAAAGCTCTGCCACGACAAAATCTCTATCCTCCCCACACCATCCCCTCCCTCCCTCTCTCCAACCAAAGGCCTTGGCTTGCCTCTTGGCCCCAGGTTCTCAGCTCCAGACTCCCACCTGTCACTCCTGCTCAAACCTGATGCCCTCTGCCTAGAACTGCCCACCTGGCTCAGAGCCAGCCTGAGAGCAGCCTGGGGTGGTGGAGAACCTGAAGAAGTCTCCCCACAGTAAGTGACACCAGCAGCAGCAGACACCTCTCCCACCCCCTCCTCACCACGCACACTGGACTCTGAAGCGTCCCGGCTGCGCCCCTCCTCACCGAACTGGAATGCCACAGACGCTACCCTGACGCAGGCACAGGATCAGGACCTCAGAACTCACCTTCCCCTCTCTGTACCTGCAGGCACTATTACAGATTTCAAAATTCACTTGGATAAATAATCCAGCCTTTTAGTTTAAGCCAGTCAATTTGAACCAGAAGCTCTCATCTGTTTTTATCATTTCTAGAAAGACTAGAAGCTACACGCTTTTTCTCTTTTTTCAGTAACAAAAGCATTTAATGCTAAAAACAATTCACCTTCAACAAGTGCCATCACATCTGGGCAGCTCCCTGATGGGAAGGGGAGTTTATCAAGTGCTGATAGGAAAACACAATTACTTTTAAGCTACTCTTATCTTCAAACAAAAACTAAACAGAAACCTATTGAAGAAAGGGGGAAAATGTATTGTTTAGGCTAGTAGATGGGATCACAAATAACTGACTGAGTTTTTGTTTTATTATTTATTCTAACTCCTTCTGTGCATTTGTTTTTCTGGATTAGATGGTGAATCTGCAAAATTTTATCTCTTAGTCCTCTACTCTTTCCCCGTTTTAGAGCCCCTAACTCTGGAGTTGAAACAACCTGACTAGGAACAAAAAGTGAAATGTCTGTATTAGAAACACAATCCCATAATCTTTATTTCAATGCCTTTTCTTTAAATTCCTGAGAAAATCTTTTGTGTCCTGGTTTGTAAAAATGACTCAAAAGCCTCAACTTTTATACTACCCCAGCATCTGCAAACAATATGGTCTTGGTTTTACATATGCAAACAAGTCCTAATTCCAAAAGTAAATAAAGAATGAATTTCTGAGAAAAGACTCAAGACTTTGGGAGTTCCCTCCAAAAGAACTGAGGAGAACTTGGAGTTGGGGGACGGGGTGGTGAAAGCTGGGAGAAAACTAATCAGGGAAAATCATGGTTTCCAAATTTTCAGATGGTAAAATTTATCAGTGGTCTATTGAAGCATTAGTCTCAAACACTGCATCAGTTATTTGATCATATCCCTGAACAGCTGCCTTTTGATGAAATAAAGATTAATATACAAAAGGATTATATTATATTTCTGCAAAATGCTACAAATAAAGCCACAAAGGCATTCCTATCCTTTGACAGAAAATTCCTACTCTAGGAAATATATCCCAAGGAAATTAATCATTAGGAGTAAAAAAATTATATTCATGATTTATTGCACTGCAAAACAGTGGGTATATTTTAGAGAAGGATGATGAATCCCTGTCATGTAACTGTCATATCTTCATGAAAAATCATTATGAAAACTATGTAGCAACACAGAAAAATGTTTATGATACAATAAATAATGTTTACATCTGTGTTAAAATGCAGCCATGGGATGGCAGCAACTACCAAAACATCTACCCACTTGGGTGTATGGATCATGGTGATTTACTTCTTAAAAGTTTTTCCACGCTATAATATCTTCTCAGTGGAAAAAACAAATCCTGGGGAGGAGAAAAGCCAAAATGAAGCCTTAAAATTTCCTTGCCTAGGGCAATTTTTGAGTGACAGACATGATTCTGTCTTCTCAGGAAGCCCTAATTTCAGGATCAACCCTGATAAAACACACAAGCACCACAAACACCAGAGGAAGGCTTGCAGAAGATCAAAGCCCTGCTGTAGTCACATCCTCTCTGCCTTCCTTCCAACCCCTGTAGGGAAAGGGCCCATGGGTACATTCTTACAACCACCAGCAACTCAAGAGAGCAGGTATCCTGGTCTATTTAACAGTCTTTTTAACATACCACTATGGTCATGATGATTTTGGTGATGATAAGGGTTAACAAATATAATGTACTAGTACCATCAAGTTTATTGATTACTTCTTATGTGCCAGGAACTGTGCCAACGACTGTTATCTTATTGAGTCCTCCCAAGAACCCCATGAAGCTAGGACAAGCTTTAGACTCATTTACAGATGAGAGAATTGAGACTCAGAGAAATGTAAGTGTCAGGACTGGACTTGAACCCTGGTATCGACTAACTTCAATCACAAAGTAAGACAATCTCTGTTTACAAGCACTTTTCATGTCTAATAAAAAAGAGTTGCTGTAAAAATCCAAGCCATACAAAATGGCAGAGACAGAAATTAGGTCAATTGTTGCCAAAGACTGAGGGAGCAGGGGGAATGAAGCACAAAAGACTCATGAAGGAGCTGTGAGGTGAGAGAATTGTTCTGTATGGTGCTGGGATGATGGGTATACTCCATGCATTTGTCAAAAACTATTGGACCATACATCACAAAGAGAAACTTTAATGGATACAAATTTTTAAAAAATCATCTAGGATGTTGGAAAAGTCCAGGATGGAATGCAGGCTGAGACAAATTAATGTAACTATATTAAAATTACATGATTTTAATTTATGAATTAAAATTACATGATTTTAATTTATGAATTAAAATTACATGAATTTTAATTTATGAATTAATTACATGAATTTAATTTAAACCTCACTGAAAGTAGTTGGGAAAAATGTGCAGCTGACCTGAGTCACTTTGCAAAATAATGTTTCAGTTGAGAACTGTGGGCTGAAGACCAAAGGAATTGCCCATAAAGGCAATACTCTGGTAGGTATAATTGTTTCACACAGGGGTATAGGGTGGCAATTTTGAAATTACTATGCATATATATTGGGGTTGAGCAAATAAATAGATAAACTATGGGTAATGAGAGTCAGGTTTCTCACTGTCCAAGAAAGAAGTTATAAATAAGCAAAGGGGAAAGCTAAAATGAACAGTGTGGTGCTGGATTGGTCAGAGACATCACTATGAGGTCATGCTTATGTTATATACACAGATGCATAGAGAAATAATTTCAGTTATGTGAATATAAAAGAGTACACTTGTACTCTTTATGCCTTTGCTGTTTGCAGAGAAGACCTACAACCAATGACACCCTAGTAGCAATAAGCATATTCTGCACCCAGATCTTGGTTTCTAAATACCATTCTCCAATGAAAAGAACCATGACTCCTTGGAGAAATGACTGCTTCTAGAGCCAGGGCAGGAAAAGTATAAGACAAGCATGGAGTATCTTATATTATCAAAAAATAAGGAAACACTTTAAGGGTGGGGAGGGCAGGTACATCAAAGAAACAGAACAAAGTGAAAGAATTCAGAATGGCGAAAGCTGGAACAATTTAAGCAACAAAATAAAGGATGTAGTATTGAGTTAAAATGCAAATAACAAATTAAATACCCATGAGTCCATATTGATATAAATGATTGGGTAAATAAATAAACAAATAGGGGAAAGAGACAAATCTTTCTTACAGAAGAATTCTAAGTAATATATGTCTCCAGTAGGTAGAGCTAAATTCCCCTCTCCTTGAGTATGGCCTGGACTTAGGAACTTAATTCCAAAATGTAGAGTAGGAAAAGGAAAACAGTAAGTTTATAATGGAGAAATCTAGCATATACTGCTTTAATCAAGTGATCAAGGTTAATGTCAACAGTGATAGGTCATGTTGACATCACAGACCACTGACATGATGTCGTGACAGTGGCAATCCACCCGACTGGTATTTTCCCCAAATACTCAGAACTCAGTCTAATCATGAGAAGCATCACACTAGTCCAAATTGAGCAACATTCTACACAATGCCTGACCAATATGCCTTCAAATTGTCAAAGTCATAAAAAGCAAGAAATGACTGAGCAGGTGTCATAGATTGGAAAAGATAAGACAACTAAATGCAGTGTGGTCTCCTGGATGGGGTCCCGGAATAGGAGAAAAACATTAGAAGAAAAACTGGTGAGAAGACCTAAATGCAGTCTGTGGTTCACTTAAAAATGGGTACAGATCCTCGGTGGTCCAGTGGTTAAGGCTTCATCTTGCAATACAGGAGGTGCAGGTTGGCTCCCTGGTTGGGGAGCTAAGATTCTAAGATTCTACATGCCTCAGGGCCAAAAATAGAATGTTAACAATAGAAGCAGTATTGTAACAAATTCAATAAAGACTTTAAAAAAATGGGTAACAGAATTAGTCACTTGCCACTGATTGTCAGAGAAGGCAATGGCAACCCACTCCAGTGTTCTTGCCTGGAGAATCCCAGGGACTGGAGAACCTGGTGGGCTGCTGTCCATGGAGCTGCACAGAGTCAGACACGACTGAAGCGACTTAGCAGCAGTAGCAGAAGCAGCCACTGATTATGGCTCAGCTGGTAAAGAATCCACCTGCAATGTGGGAGACCTGCGTTCAGTCCCTGGGTTAGGAAGATCCCCTGCCAAAGTGAAAGGGGATCTTCAGTATTCTGGCCTGGAGAATTCCATGGGCTGTATAGTCCATGGGATCACAAAGAGTAGGACACAACTGAGCAACTTTCACTCACCACTGATTAGGATATAACTTTGCTATTTTCTGTAACAGATTATTGTTTTTTAAAAAATTAAGACAAAACTCACATAGCATAAAGTTAACCATTTTAAAGTGAAAAACTAAGCGGCCTTTAGGGAATTCATAATGTTGGGCAGCCATCACTTTTATGCAGTTCCATCTAGTTCCAACATATTATCATTAGTCTAAAAGGAAATCCTGTGCCCATCAAGCAGTAGCTTCCCTTTCCTCCCTCCTCTCAGTCACCAATCTGCTCTCTGTCTCTATGGATTGACCTAATTTTGATGTTTCACAGAAACAGAATCACGCAACATGTGACCTCTTGTGTCTGGCTTCTTTCACTTACCAAAACGTTTTTGAGATTCATCCACTTTGTATCATGTGTCAGTATTTCATTCCTTTTACAGCTTAATAGTACTATAGTACCACATTTGTACATACATACCACACTTTGTTTATCCATATGTTCTGTGATGATCATGTGGGCTGTGTCCACCTTCTGGCTACTGTCAGAAGTGCTGCTATGAACATAAGTGTAAGTGCATGTACTGTTTGAATACTTTAAAATTCTTTTGGGTGTATATCTAGGAGTGGAATTGCTGGGTCATATAGTAACTCCATATTTAACAATTTGAAGACCCACCAAAATTTTCCACAGTGGCTGAAACAATTAACATCCCCACCAGCAGTTTATGAAGATCCATTCTCACTAACAGATCCTAATGGATGTGAAATGGTATCTCATTATGGGGTTTGACTTGCATTTCCCTAATGACTAATGATGCTGAGCACCTTTCCACGTGCTTGCTGACTATCTGCGTATCTTGTTTGAGGAAATGTCTGTTCAAGCTGCTTGTCCATTTTTAAATTGGGTTGTTTGTCTATTGTTGAGCTACAAGAGTTCTTTACATATTTAGATACTATATCCTCATCATATATATAATTTGCAAATATATTCTCATATAATAGATCCATTCTTGATCAGAATTCTAACTATCTCCAACTGAACCATAATATGAGAGTGTGAAACGCACCCTGAAAACTGGAGGTGATGGGAGAGGTCCATGGCTTCATGCTGGCCTTCACATGAGTCTTTTGTTTTTCACACTAGTTTTTATTGAGATCTTTCTAGATGAATAGTAGGTTATTGTTACTCATGAATTTGACCTGGTTCTTTTTAGTTAATAGCAATCATATTCATTTTCCATTGTTGCATAATAAATTTCCACCAAAGTAGAAGTTTTTAAAAACAAAAATTTACTATCTTAATAGTTTATGAGATCAGAAGTCTAGACACAGATGAACTTGGTTCTCTGTTCAGGGTCTCAAAAGGCTAAAATCAATGTGTCACTCAGTGCTTCTGCACCTCTGGGTCCTCTTTCAAGTTCATGTGGTTCCTGGTGGTCTGGGGGCCTCCAGTCCTTGCTAACTGCTGGCTAGGGGCTGGGCCAGTTCCTTGCCATGTGGTCCTGTCCACAAAGCCTCTCATGCTTCAGGAAGGGTCCAATCTTTTTAAGGACTCACCTAATTAAATTAACTCAGACCCACCAAGGATAAACTTTTAAATTAACCCAGTTAACTGATTAGTAACTCAATCATAGGTTGAGTAACTCAGTCTTATCATCATAATCACAGGTTCTGCCTATACTCATGGGGAGGGAATTATACAAAGTGTGTACAACAAGGAATGGTAATCTTAGGAGCAATCTTAGAATTCTGCTTTCCAGAGTATTGCATCACATTTTTACTTTTGACAAATATACTATGGTTATGTGGGATTTCCAAGTAGTGCTAGTGGTAAAGAACCTACCTGCCAGTGGAGGAGACATAAGAGATGTGGGTTCAGTCTCTGGGTTGGGAATATCCCCTGGAGGATGACATGGCAACCCACTCCAGTATTCTTGCCTGGAGAATCCCATGGACAGAGGAGCCTGGTGGGCTACAGTCCATAGGGTTGCAGAGTTGGACACGACTAAAGTGATTTAGCATGCATGCACTATGGTTATGTATACACATACAATGTTTCTGGTGGTGGTTTAATTGCTAAGTTGTGTCCAACTCTTGTGATCCTGTGGACTACAGCCTGCAAAGTCCCTCTGTCCATGGGATTCTCCAGGCAAGAAGACTGGAGTGGGTTGCCATTTCCTTCTCCAACGGATCTTCCCAAGCCAGGAATTGAACCTGGGTCTCCTGCATTGCAGGCAGATGACCAACTGAGCTATGAGGGAAGCCCAAAATATTTCTACATACGTCTAAAATTATTTTAAAAAATCTTTAAAGTTATATCATGGCTTTCGACTTCTAGGCAAGATGGAGTAGGAATGATTAGACTTACCCTCCTGCCTAAAACAATGTCAAAAATCCAAACAACAACAACAACAAAAATCCCACAAACAAAATATATGAAGCAATGGTTTTGAAGATATTGAGATAAAGCAAGGAAGGAGAATGATCCTCAAAGACACAGAAAAAAACTACTCTGTCTTCTTGCCTGGAAAGAGTTTTCTAGGCTGTTGCACAAGAAGAGGTACAGGTGGAACCTGGCAGCTAGGAGTCCAGGGATACCAAGGTAGCTAGAGTTTGCAGAACAAAGGGCCTGGGAGGTGAGAGCTGCACACAGAGAACCACGGAAGCCATCAAGCATCTTCACTGGGTATTCAGCAGAGGGCATGTGTGTGTGAAGAGACAACCTGCGGCAAGGGCAGGATTAGAGGGAACAGTGTCCAGGTCTCATGCGGGGCTGGGAAGAGCACTGGTTATGACACTGAGCAGGGGGACCAAGAAGGGTCCTGCCTCAGCAGTAGGGGATAGTCAGCTCTACACTAAATATAGTTCTGATTCTACCTAATGGATCTTAAAAACAAAACTCCCAAAGATTAAACTATTTCCAAGTAACAGCTATGACCTAACAAAGCTCATGAATATTGATAGAAAAATAAAAATATCCGGCACCTAGAGAGGTAAAACTCATAATGTCTTGCATATAATAAGAGATTATTAGCCAGAAAAATAGGCCCCATAATAAGAAGAAAAAAATCAGTTAATTGAGAATGACCCACAACATTGGAACTGTGTGGTCTATGTTCAAAAAGTTAAGTAGAGACATCAAAGATATTAAACACCCTAAACTGAAATTCTAAAGATGAACACTATGATGTCTGAGATAGAAAATAGGTCAGAAAGGATTAATTGGAAGAAATGATGCTAAAGCTGAAACTCCAGTACTTTGGCCACCTCATGTGAAGAGTTGACTCATTGGAAAAGACTCTGATGCTGGGAGGGATTGGGTGCAGGAGGAGAAGGAGACGACAGAGGATGAGATGGCTGGATGGCATCACTGACTCGGTGGACGTGAGTCTGAGTGAACTCCGGGAGTTGGTGATGGACAGGGAGGCCTGGCGTGCTGCAGTTCATGGGGTCGCAAACAGTTGGACACGACTGAGCGACTGAAGTGAACTGAAACATTGCAGAGGAAAAGATTAGTAAACAGTAATAGAAACTACCCGAAACGAACACAGAGAGAAAGAATTATTTTAGAAAGAAAGTATGTCAGTGAGCTTTGGGATTCAAGTGGCCTTATATGTATGTAATTGGAGTTCCACAAAGGAGAGGAGAAAAAGCATCTGTAGAAGAAATGGCTAAGAAATTTTTCAAATTTTGAGGAAAACTATAAACTCACAGATTCAAGAATCTTAATAAAGCTTAGGCAAAATAGACACAAAGGAAACTACACCAAGGCATAACATAAATGAATTGCTTAAAATCAGGGATAAAAAGAAAGTCTTAAAAGCACCTCCCAAAAAAGAGACATACTATATGAACAAATGAACTTGCATATACTGCTGGTGGGGATGTAAAATAATAAGATGGTCTTGAACAAGAGTTTGGCAGTTTCTTAAAAAGTTAATCACACATCTATCAGACAATGAACCATTCTACTCCAAGGTATTTATACCCCAAAGAAATGAAAGTATACTCCATACAAAGACTTGTCCATGAATGTTCATAGCTGCTTTATTTGTAATAGCTTCCAACTGAAATAATCCAAATATCCACTCACAGGTAAAAGCATTAAAAATCGTGATTCAGTTCAGTTCAGTCACTCAGTCGTGTCTGACTCTTTGCAGTTCCATGAACTGCAGTACGCCAGGCCTCCCTGTCCATCACCAACTCCCAGAGTTCACTCAAACTCATGTCCATCGAGTCGGTGATGCCATCCAACCATCTTATCCTCTGTCGTCCCCGTCTCCTCCTGCCCTCAGTCTTTCCCAGCATCAAGGTCTTTTCAAATGAGTCAGCTCTTTGCATCAGGTGTCCAAAGTATTGGAGTTTCAGCTTCAACATCAGTCCTTCCAATGAACACCCAGGACTGATCTTTAGAATGGACAAATCCATATAATAATAGTAACAGAAAATAACGAACTAACAATGTATGCAAAAGTATCCAAGAAAGAGTTAATAATCATACTGAGTGAAAGAAACCAGATTCTTCTCCCACCCCCAAAGAATGCATACTGTGTGATTCCATTCATATAAAAATCTTACAAAATGGAAAACTAATCAATTGTGAAAAGAAATCAGCAATACCTGGGTGGCAGGTGGGAAAGAATGGAAGGGAGAGAATTCAAGGAAGAAAAAGGAAAAGTTTTGAGGGTCATGGGCTTGGGCGTGTTCACTATCTTGACTGTGGAGATGATCTCACAGGTGTATACATGTGTCAAAATGTAGCAAATTATATATTTCAAATATGTGGAGTTCACTATATGTCACATATAACCTAACAAAAGCCAGAGGACAAGGATGCCCATTCCTTGGCTCCCGCAGGCTTGGCTGGCTGATGGGGCAGGAATCCTGGGCTCAGGAGGCATCTGTTCACTATCCTGAGCCTCAGCTTCCACGGTGCCAGGTAAACATCCCAGCAGTGCCAGGTAAAGACAATGAGAACATCTAGCCCAACCCAGGCATTTGGCAGGAGCTCAGAAAATTTTCTCTAAAGAATGTGAGTTTAATGGGTGACTTCTATTGGCATGCTGAATGACTCTTATAAACCACATCGGCAAACATTTCCTTAAGGGTCCCTGTTCAGTCCCAAAATACATAAGTGTGTTTTGAAAGGTGTGGTCTGCAAACAAAATGCAAGTCTCCAGGAATCGTTAATTCATGTTCCCATTCATTATTTTTCAAAACACACACATCACTTCCCATCAGAACCCCTCTTCTAAGGTTCATTACACCAGCGTGACAGAAAGAAATCCCACCAACTGTGTGAGCTATGTAAGGGGATGAACAATTTCCATCATGGCTTTGTTTTTCTTTTTAGCCACACTGTGTAACTTGTGGGGTCTTTAGTTCCTCAACCAGGGAATGAACCTGGGCCCTTGGCAGTGAGAATGCAGAGTCCTAGCTACTGAACCCCAGGGAATTCCCTCCATCATGGCTTCTGACATGTTGAAGAGAGCAGTCAGGCTGCTCCCATGTGGGGCCTCCAAGCCTTCTCCATGCCCCCACACTGGGCTCCACCTGTTCTTGCTGACTCCTGCCCTCTTGATCTTGTCCTCAGTGCACATCTGGCATTTCTTGTGTCAAGTCTAATTAGATGGTGGTGGGTTGAATTGTGTCCCCTGCAAAAATTCATGTGTTACAGTCCTAACCCCCAGTCCTTGAGTGTGTTTACATTTGTGATGGGATTTTTAAAGAGATAATTAAGTTAAAATGAGGTTATTATAATGGGTCCTGATCCAATATGACTGGTGTCCTCTTAAGGAGAGGAGATTCAGACACATATACACACAGAAGGAAGACCACGTGAGGACCAGGGAGAAGACGGAGAGGGGCCCCAGGAAGAGCCAACCTACTGACATGTGGATCTCAGACTTCTAGCCTTTAGGATGATGAGAAAGGAAACATCTGTTCTTTCAGCCACCCTGACTGTGGTAATTTGCTAGGGCAGCACCAGTACACTAAAGCAGAGGGGTGCCCTCTCTTACCCCTGCCCCTGCCCCACTTCACTTCCCCACTATCCCCAAGTGCACTGAAGTGAGAGGAGGCAGGGAGTAGGCTGAAAGGACACTGACTGCCAAGCAGATTGAGACATTTTCACCTTATGAGCCCACAGGTGTTGAGAGGCACTGAGGGTTGATGTGGGTGAGGGAGGGAGACACCTTTGAGAATATTTAAGAAGAAGAATGGGAAGAATGATCAGTAGCCAGACCCGTCTGGAGCATGGACTCAGGGAGCACTAATTTAACAAAAGCCCAGAAGACATCAGCAGCAGAACCTGGATCAGCTGGGCTGAGTGATACTATGGTGCTTCTTTCAGCTCAACTCATTCACGGCCACTCCTAAGGTGTGAGCTTCATCACAGGAGCTGGAAGGAGCAGGAGGAATTGTCCCCAGGAAGGATGTGACACTGGTGTTAGCAGTCCCGGCAGCCCTGTGGCTAGGATCAGCCACATGGGGAGTAGGCAAGGAGGGCAGTGCTGGCCTCTTACCACCCAGGGAAGTCTGGGGAAGGGGCCTTACTCCACGCTCATAGAAATGTAGTAAAGCAGACACCATCACCCTTTTTCCAGAGGAGGAAGCTGAGGCTTAGAAAAATTGACTAATTTGTCCCAGGACACTGTGGTCAGTTTAGAGGCAGCTCCAGGCTCAAACCCAGGTCTCCCAGCTCTGAAGCAATGGCTTGAGTTGTGCCAGGCTTCCAGGTGGGGCAACTTCTGTGGGGAGGCAAGAGGTTACATTGATCTCGCCCTTCCCGCTTCCTTCCCAGCTCCCGTGTGCATATATGTAGGAAAAAAGGCAAGTTGGCCAAGGTGGCGTGGTCATGCTCTCCCGCCCCACGTGCTCTTCCTCTTGCCCCATGTTTTGTGAATAGTGATTATGCAACAGCTGAGATGACTTACAGCACTGCACGTGTGATAGGAGATACTTGCTTGGCCACAGGCTACTTTTGTTCTGCAAGCATATATAAGTTCCACCTGGAAAGCCCTGAGGATGTTATTTTAGGAGAGGTTATGTTATGAGAGGTCATGTTATGTCTGCTGCTACGGCTGCTTTACCAGCCCAGAGAAAATAAACATGCCTGCAGTTCCTATAGCTCTTTGAGTTTTCTTCCAGCTTCCCTGTTCTCACCTTGCCTACCCTGGGTTCAGCGAACAGTGCACACAGTGAGATACAGCAAGACAACTGGCGTAGTAGGCATGATCAGTGAGACAACATAACATCTGCATATGTGTATACACATGCTCATACCTACCCCCTCACGTGCACACACTCACATTCATGTACATACTTAGACACATATGTGCACTCACATGTATACACACACAGGCAGCATGCTCACCCGTGTGAACACTTGCTCATACACACATACACACCCATACGCATGCACACTCTCAGGCTCTCCCAGTCCTTGCACTGGCTCACCCTTACATACACACACACACACACACACACACACACACACACACAATCCCAGTGCTGTGTGAACTTGTCTTTCATTCATCTGAACCAAAGATGGGTGTGAACACAAGATGCTAACAGCCCATACATCACACAAAAAGGCACAGTTAAGTAAATGGACAGACCCTGGTTTTTGTGTGATGATCCTCCGTGGAGGCCCAAGTTAAGTATTGATAGATTTTATTTAAATTGTCTTCTGAAAACACCAGAATTCTAACTACTTTGTGATTTATTTCACAAATGTAAAGTTGGAAGCAAATTCTGTTTTAAAAGTTCACATTACCTATTGGAAGGTACTCCCACATCCCCGATTTTGTGGCTACATCAGAAAAACAAAGGTTTTCTCATTTACCAATATGAATTGAAACAGATATGTGTGAGGCCTCTTAACTCATAAGTTTAATCATGAGCATTTGGAGTACTTGTGCCATACTGCATATTTATGAAAGCAGACTAACTTATTAATTAAAGCAAACTTATTGGTTGTTTGAGAGGCCTTTCACAATGAAAATCCATCTGATAATTTTCATGAATAATTATATTTTTATTGTGATCAAAACTGAAATTTTTAATTTAAATGGAAAAATCTCATTTTGCTCAAATGAGAGACTGAAAAAAAAGGGGCAATGAAACTAATGCAGTCTGCTTTTCTTTCAACAACCAAGTCACATTTCACATCATTGACTCAGAGACTGGACATGTTGACACCTTTTTCTCTTCTGTGTGTCCTTAACAGGATGGCAGAACCCCAGTGGTAAAAGATCTTAAGATCATGCTTGTAACCACAGGACCTCCTGTCCAATTAGCAGACAAACACATTCCTTCTGGATTCAGTCAAAGAAAGTATTTCAACAAAAAGAACCATTTTCAGGATGTATACAATGTGTTGAGCTCTTCAGACATATCAACTGGTTTAATCCCCACAGAAACCTTATGAGGCAAAACACAGTAATCTCCATTTAGTAGATGAGCAAACTGAGGTTTAGAAAAACAATCATTTACCCAAATATGCACATCTGAGAGGGCATCCCTGGTGGCTCAGTGGTAAGGTATCTGCCTGCCAAAGCAGGAGACACAGGTTTGATCCTTGGGTCAGGAAGACTCCCGGGAGAAGGAAATGGCAACCCATTCCAATATTTTTGCATGGGAAATCCCATGATCAGAGGAGCGTGATGGGCTACAGTCCATGGGGTTGCAAAACAGTTGGATACAACTCAGCGGCTAAACAACACCACCACCACAGCTGGGAAATGGCAGAACTCAGATGTGAACCCAGTTCTGCTTAAAGCTAAAGTATTCCCTGCTGCTCTACACATCAAACACCTGCAGAGGATGTCCACACTGACAGGAAAAGCTAAGGTATCGTTTCCCTGGGGGGGCTGCTGTGAGGCTGCAGAGCTGGGATTCAGTTAGGTCATCCAGGCTTGGGTGTACACTGCCACCCCCACCTGGAGTTGGTCACTGCCCCTTCGGGAGACTGAAGCCTGTCTAGCAGGGGTTGGGATGGGGCTGTTAAGAAATACCACAAGAATGAATATGTGAACCTCTGTCCAAGGTGTACACCGAAAGACCCTTAACCATTTCCCCTGTAGCCAGGAGTACATAGACATGCCTTTCTTTAAAACTATATCTGCAAGGAATTCTCTGGCAGTCCAGTAGTTAGGACTCTGAACTTTCATCACTGAGGGTCTGGGTTCGATCCCTGGTCAGGGAACTAAGATCCCACAAGTCACGCAGTATGGCCAAAAATAAATAAATAATGTATGCTTAGTCACTCAGTTGTGTCTGACTCTTTGCAGTCCCATGGACTGTAGCCCACCAGGCTTCTCGATTCATGGGATTCTCTGGGGAAGAATACTGGAGTGGGTTGTCATGCCCTCCTCCAGGGGATCTTCCTGACCCAGGGATCAAACCTAGGTCTTCTGCATTGCAGGTGGATTCTTTACCATCTGAGCCAAAATAAATAATAAGATAAAATCCAGTAGGGCAGACATAGTATTTTTTTAATTATATCTGCAAACTTATTTTTTTTCTCCCAATGGTTGGTGCTTAGTTCTGAAATATGTTTCCAGATATGATGAAGGGCTGCTTTCTAAATGCCTGTGTCAACAAAGATTAATCCTGATCCTACACATGGAGAAATCAATTGGAGAAGAGCTGGAGGTCGTGTGTGGCCTATGGAGAAGTTTACCAAACACTGTTACATTTGTTCACAGAATTAGAAATTGCATTGCAGACAGAGTGCATTGCCTGGCCCCGCACAACACTGCTTAAGGAGGATTCTGCACCAAATCAACAAATGAGCCTAGTTCTGAAATGAAATCTTCAGAGTTTTTCCAAATCTTATTTTCAGACTTCTTTATCGTTTGCTTTTTTGCTTTGGCTTTCAACAACAACAGATGTAACTGACATAAAAGCTCAACTGAAAGACAGATTGCATCCACTTTTCCCATCATAAAACTTGAAGCCTGATTTAACAATTTGATTTAAATTTGATATAACAAAGTCATTTGATTTAACAAAATGATTTAACAGTTTGGGAATTCCACAGGAGGATAAACATGTATGTCATGGACAAACTTGTATGTTCCAAAATCAAGACAAAATACAAAGCCCTAAAAATGATCCTCTTTAGGCAGTTGCTCTACATCATAAAAAATAATAGAAGTAAGAAGCCTTTCTCACAAAACCATCTGCTGTACCGTACCAACAAAGGTGTGGACTAGCCTTGATGTCGTGTTAATAGAGGTATGCAGATTCCACCTATGAAATCATATGTGGTCATGAAACATGACCACAAGGATTGCACAGCACTTGGAAAAACATTTTTGATAAAAAGGTTGAAATACACAGAGGCAAGGTGTAAATAGTGTGCACACTTAGAGATATACGAATCTGTACATCCAAACAAAGACTGGAGAAAATCATGCAAAAGGTTACATAGCCCTTGTTTTAGGGTGGTGGGATCATCAATAACATTAACCATGTTAGAATAGCATACATCTTAGTTATTTAAATTTAAAAAAAAAAGGAGAAAGGGGAAGGGTTGCCAAGCAGGCATGCTAATTCCCAACACTGGGTCTAACTGGGTCTAAGAGAGGATGAGTTGAGAAGCTCCTGAGCAAAGAGAAAAGGGTTTGAAAGAACTCTATCTCCCACCAACACCTAACAATGCCTAGTGGGGGTTAGGAGTCAGATATAAGGGAAAATGGGGAAATGTATAGTAATCTGTGGTGAAAGAGAAGGCTCCCTGAAGGTACAGGATTACACCAAAGCTCTGTGGGGCCTTGACACTTGAGAACAGTGAGATCCAGGCCGAGTTCACCCTGGGCTGCACAGAATATTCTGTCCATCCCTCCCTTCTCTCCCTGAATCACCATGGCCCCTCCCCACAGTCTGAGCAGTGCTCTTAGCCCCACCTCACGTGTAAAGAACTAAGGTACCGGAGCAGCCTGGGCCACACAGCCAGCAGGTGGTAGAGGCTGCTATAAACTGAATGTTTGTGCCCCTCACTCCCTGCAATTCCTGTGTTGAAACCCAATCCCCAATATGATGGTATTAGGAGATGAGGGCTTTGAGAAGGGGTTAGGACATGGGAGTGGAGCCCTTACAAATGGAATTAGTACGCTTATGGAAGAGGCGCCAGCATCCCAGGTTGCTCAGTGGTAAAGAATCAGCCTGCCAACACAGAAGACACAGCTTCCATTCCTGAGTCGGGAAGATCCCCTGGAGTAGGCAACCCTCTGCAGTATTCTTGCCTGGAGAATCCCATGGACAGAGGAGATTGGCGGGCTATAGTCTATGGAGTCACAAAGAGTCAGACACAACTTACTGACTAAAAACAAAAAAAGAGACCCTAGAGAGCTCCCTCAACCCTTCTGTCTGCCCTATGAGGACAGAGCGAGAAGACAGCTATCTATGAACCAGGAAGCAGGTCCTCACCAGACACCAAATCTGCTGATACCTTGATTCTGGACTTCCTAGCCTCCTCAGCTGTGAGAAAGAAGTATCTGTTGTTTAAGCCATCTGGTTTTGTAACAGCAGCTTGAACAGATGAAAGACAGTGGCCTTCTGATTTCTTGTCCAGAGTACCTCCTCTTCAGACTCAGGCCTCTCAAGGCCACCATCACCCACAGCACCAGGCAAAGCTGAGCAACCTCCTGGCCTCACTGCTCCAGGTCACCAATACTCAGGGCACCCCAACACTCCTCAGCCAGGGCAGAGAGCAGCCTCCTTCCTCACAAGTACACTCTTATGGGGAGAACAATCCCTGGGAAGCGGATGGAAGTGGGCTGAGGAAGGTGGGCCCTGGGAGCAGGCGGTCCTGACTGCCCTCGGCTGGACATGAAACTCATACAAAGGGTGGAGAAGACACACCCTCCCTTATCACTCCTCCTGCCAAAGACTTCTGCTGCCCTGAGAGAACCTAGGCCTGGCCTGTGTGCCCAGAACAGGTCACGTGCTTCCTCTCAGTGACATTTCTCCCTTGTAAAACACAGACAATAACTTCTGTCTTCCAAAACTCATGATGCTGTGTGGGGAACTTTTAAGATTTAAAGTTATCCTATAACTCATTAAGCTCACATTTTGTGAGCATACTATATTCAGAGAAATACAGATTTTGATACAACCACAGATAAACCCCAATTTATCAATATACATAAACACCTACAGAATAAGTATCTACCAACTTACAGCCTATCGCATTTGATCAAAAATCCTTTAGCTGGATGTCAAGTAATTGAGGAAGAATTTCTCCAGTATGTGGCTCCAGTTTGTTGCCCAAGCCCCTCTCTTGTTATTCCTTGGATGATCATCTACTTGATTTGACTGGCCCCATGTCTTCTTTCTCTTCTTCTAATAACAACACTCCAAATTGTCCTTTGGGGACCATCCTCCACTCCCAGTCCTTTCAACTCCAGTGGGGTACACACAGATGTGCACAGGTGCACAATCCATCCCCCCCCCCAGACCCTGTGATTGGAGATGCTGCCTGGCTCATCTCAGTGACCAGTTGAGGCAAACCGCATTGACCACTGGAGTTATTCAGGGAAACTACTGGGAAAGAGAAACTCTAACACTGAGGGTATGGACTTGGAGCTGCTGGCAGCTGCTCTGCCATTTCATCGGAAGAGTAAGGGGATCTTTGAGAAAAACAGAGCCAACACAAAGAAACACAAAATCAAGGCACCTCTAACTATGCCTGAGCAGACATTTCCCCGGACATTTCAGTTACTCAAGCCAATCAATTCCTTTTTAATTAAGCCAGTGAGAGTCGGGGTCCTGTCACATTGCTATTTGATAGAATAAGGAGCCAAGGACAACTAGAAAGGTGGAACCTAATGAGATGATGCTCAATAAAGGTAAAGAAACATCCTGATCTGGCGATCATTATTGTAACTGTACACACTTTAGAAGGGGATTTGGAGGTCAGGTGAGATATGGATGTTGGAAAAAACCAAGGAGGCCTATAGTTGGGGCTGGAGTGAGGAGGGAAGCAGAGCTGTCTGGGCACACCTGATGGGTATAAGGCACCACATGTGGATTCAGGTTTACTGATCTCCTCAGTCCTCAGAGCAGCTAGCACAGCTCCCTCTGGCCCGAGGAACCTCTTCCACTTACTGCACGGCAATGTGCAGGTGTCATCATTTTTTGTGTGCCATGATGTGGAAAGAGTTGGAAAGCAGGACCCTAGAGTGCCATCCCCAGCCACCCCAGCCAGTCATTTTGGGATCAGAACAGGAGGCGTTTAAGGGTTCAAGATCACAAACGACAAAGCATAGGATTGTGCCAGAGAGAATCCCAAACAATCAACCTAGTCTTTGACTATGGCTACAGGCAGAGCTGGAGAGCAGGACCTTGAAGGAAACAGAAATTTTGCAGCTGGACAGTATTCCCAAAGTGTGCAGCAGTGAAGAGGATATGGTTATGAGAACTGCGGCACCACAGTTTGATGATTTTCCCCTCCCCTACCTCCACTCTTGTCCTCCTAGTAAGGCAACATTCTAGGGCACCCACCTGCCACTGTTACTTGCTTCCTAACAGCCATTCCTAGGCTCCATTCCACACAAAGCTACAATTTTCTTCCACTGGCAACATGCCCAGACTCAGAGGATGTACCAAACTCGGCCAGAGTCTCCTGTGATAAGCCCATTACCCTTGACAGGATGATGGCGGTCACTGGTCCCGATTCTGGCTGGTGGCTATAAGGACATTTCCCTGACTCAAATAAAGGAGAAAGCCTCTCGAGAAGATGGCTTTTTCTTTGCCCTCTTCCCTTCTACCTTGGCTATTTTTTGTGAAGACACATCCTTGGGGCTGCAGCAGCCATCTTGCGGCCATGAGGAAAGGCCAAGAGAATGGCAGATATTAATCTGGAACCCAGTCATGGGCAAGTCATGGAACAGACCCAAGGTCTGCAGCCTGCCTTTCAGGCTTCTCTGGTTATGCAGGCGAATTCAACAACTGCATTGTTTAAGGGATCACACTTGGGTATTTTGATGAAAGTGAAAGTTGCTCAGTTGGGTCCAACTTCTTTTCGACCCCCATGGACTATATAGTCCATGGAATTCTCCAGGCCACAATACTGTAGTGGGTGATCTTTCCCTTCTCCAGGGGATCTTCCCAACCCAGGGATCGAACCCAGGTCTCCCACATTGGAGGTGGATTCTTTACCGGCTGAGCCACAAGGGTATTCTGGTACTTGCCATCAAAGGCTTACTGACCAACATTTTACGTTACCTAATTTGCACATCACTGCATAGGTAGCTGTGGCCGTCATATTAGGAAAGAGGAAGTTGGAGCTCAGGAAGTTGAAGAGGTTAGATGCCAGGACTAGTAAATTGTGGGACTGAAATCCCATTTATCATCTACCCCTCTCTGCCTGCTGGTGTAAATTCTTTCAGCTTACAGATCCCTAACTTCAGGAGTGATGCTATAAATCTTTAAAGCCAATGCATGAAAGTCCTATTCAACAACTTCAAAATATGTTGTGAAAGGAATACCCTGACAGTTGGCTGTTCTAAACATGCTGCTGTTATTTTAAAGCTCTCCTAAACTGTTGCAAAAAGAAAACAAAAAAAAGCAGAGAGATAAAGTGAACATGCCAGGAAGTAAGTGGAAAGAAACTTCTTTTGGTTTGAAAACCAGGAAATGTCAAGGAAATAAATGTAGCTATGATTTATACACCATTTCCAGTTGACCTATGGGATTTAAAAATTGGCATTTTTAAGTGTATACCACAGAGCAATCCTGACAAGTGATAAGCTGCCACAGAGGCCAAAAAAGCTCTTTGATTCTAGGTATTATGCTAACTTAACTAGTATATATATATATTAACTAGTATATATTAACTAACTAGTGTATATATATATATATTAACTGGTATATATATATTCAAGCCCTTTCCTGATGGTAGTGAAGGAAAGGGCTTGAATTTTACCCTGAATCTTTGGGTTTTTCTTATTTTCAAACTGGTCTGGACAAGGGAAGACCAATAGCCAACAACAAATCCATTGTAAGCTGGAAATAGTTTCCTTTAATACTAAATGTTTCTTTAATCCTTGCATTAAAATTTTTACTGTGGTATAGCAGCAGCTGTTTCTTTACTCTAAAATTTAAGCTTTTGTAATACTTTAACTATAGGTATAACTAATGGGTGGGTTTGATTACTGAGGCAAGCTATTTAAAGCACTTAAAAAGCATCATATCAGATGCTTGTTTTGCATTTATATTTTGGGGTCATACTGAAGATACATTGTTAAGGACTCTTGCTCCAAAGTCTTGCTTATTTTCTGAAAACCATTTATTTCATACCATGGGAAGGGTCTTTAATAATCATGAGTTATCATGAATATTCTTTTTGTAGCTTCTGTATTTATGTTATCAGGCACATCGATCAGTCCCAAAGAAGTTATTTCAGGGTTCTGTTCCCAAGGGAACAAAGACAGTGGGTTCCATGTTAACAGTGGCTTTTGTAGGCTTATTTTTATTTTTCTGACATGAAAGTTGTATATAGTTGGCAAGGATTTCTCTTCTCTGAAAACAAGCTTGTTGGTAAAAGGACAAGCTGCAGGCACCCTCACATACACAATGACTTCAGCACAGGCTGAAAGGATGCTTCCTGAGAACAATTAGAACCGAAAAAAAAATGTGCAAGTACAAATATGCTTTCTTTAAGAGATTTTTCAGTTCATCATTTATTTGTCTTTCATACTGAATAGTTTTTTTTTAAAGTTATATTCAGATCTATTTAAAGCCAATTACCAACTCCCACTACTGCACTTCCCACAGTCCCCTCATCTCAGCCAGGGGCTTTCAGGGTCACTGTCCAGGCTGTGTACATTTCCCATCCAGCGACATCTGTGAGCAGAATGGCTAGAAGGAACAGCCCGGTGCCCTGGGAAAGAGATGCCTTTTCAGAGGGACACGCAAACAGCCAGAAGCTCAACCCTGACTGCACTCGTAGTATGGCATCTCAGACGCTCCAAGCAGAGACTCCTCCACAGCAAGTCTGGTTAGCTGAGATGCGTCTTATGCTAAAGGTAAAGCCTGCAGAATGGAACAGCAAATTTCAAGCGAAAATCCCAGGATCTGACATTTTCCTTCTTCACCTTACTATTGAAGAAGAGAAAAGGAGCTGGTGGTGGAGAGAGACAGAGATGGAATACTCTGCCCAGTAACTCCTTGGAAGCAGGATGAAGCAACTGCAGTCTCTCCTACGATCTGTGTAGTTCAGGACTTAATCCACACTTCTCAGCGGTGGCTGCTTTCCTAGGACCCTCCTCCCTGTTGGAATGGACACAATTTGCAAGTTCCTCATAAAAAGTTTTACCAGGATTTCTGATGTACTCAATCAAACTTAGTAGTTTGTTTTTTTCTAAGTAAGAGGGGCCCCCTATTCAAAAGAACAGCCATGATTATTGCGTTAACAGGTAGAAATTTTACTAGCCTTCCATTAATCAGTTCAACACCCTGGTCTCTAAGGATCTGCCAAAAAATAATGGGCTGCAGCTATGAAACCAATACCAGTAGTTGCCAGCAGTGCTCCAGAAAGATTTCTGAAGTCTACAGGCACTTTCAGGAGGAATGTAGAAAATCATTTCATGAAGCAGCAATTTTGTCCAAAACCAAGATAGAAGAGATGTAATACTGGCTTAAAATGACTAAGAAATAGGTATGGTGATCAAGAAGATATGCTTCAGTCTTCTCCTGCTCCCTTTAAATAACTCAAATCAACTCAACAATGGATACAGAGCTCATTACTAAAGATCACAGGTGAGCACAATTCAGGGGACTCCACAGTAACAAGCCTACCCTTCCTCTCCTCTACCTTGAAACTCTGTAGTGCTTTTCACACTATAGTTAAGGATGTCCTTTGAGGGCTTCCCTGGTGTCTCAGATGGTAAAGAATCTGCCTGTAATGAGGGAGACCAGAGTTCAATCCCTGGGTGGGGAAGATGCCCTGGAGAAGGACATGGCAACCCACTCCAGTATTCTTGACTGGGAAATCTCAAGGACAGAGGAGCCTAGAAGACTACAGTCCATGGGGTCCCAAAGAGTGGGAGAGGGCTGAATGACTCACGCTTTGGGGGTATGCTGGGGATCTCTGGTTAGCCGCCTTTCCTAGGAAGTGGAGGATGCCTCAGGCAGGGAGCACAGCACAGCCAGGGCTGTGCCGGCCAGTCTACCACCACCATTCTGTTGGGAGGTGCCCCGCTGCACCGAAGGTGGAGGTTTTGATCAACATGATGGGTGAAGTTTGAAGTCCCAAATGTGGCTTCTGCTTTGAAGAAGCATAATAGCAACCTTAACAGAAGTGTCACAGAATCTCACATGACACTTCTAGCAAGGAAACTCAAGATCTGCTGTGTCCACAATGCCCAGGTGGCATCGCCCAGATGGAGTCAACGCACACTAGAATCTGGGTTTTCTGGCCCTGTTTCTGCTTCCCCTCACCCTGCCAAGCTGATGTTGGCGTCCCCAAGTCTCCGTCGCGCTGAGTGTGCACGGAGCCCAAGGAGACCGAGGCATAGCATAGCACCCCCAAGATGGAGCTGCTCCAAAACACTTTCCTGACGGTTCAGAGGGTGGACAGGGCAGGCCGAACTGACCATGTCCCTCCAAGGACCCTGGCCCGGGTCTGACAGAGGTTTTCCGCCACCGGGAATCCTCTGGTCTGCTGGAGGCCCCACACCCCTGCAAGTATATCAGCATTGGGAACAGCAGCTGCTACCAGTGACAAAAGGCATCAGACCCCTCCCGAAAGAGCTCCTTCATTATCCCGGCACAGGTACGAGGGCGGGTGCTTATCGCAGGGGGAAGCCACCGGCCCAACCGCGCACACCCGTGGAAACTCGCCCCCAGATGTTCCTTCAAAGTCCGCAGTCTTTCCTCTTCCTCCCCTTGCTTGTCCTCGAAACAGTCCTTATAAGCTTGTTTTTCCCGCAAGCCGACCCTGAGGCTGGGGCGGGAACTGTAGGACCGATCGCTCGGCCGCCTGCGCCCCAGCCTCCACCGCCTCCGACCCCTCCCCCGTGCAGCCTGCCGGAACGCACTCGGGCGCTCACCGCTGGCGGGCGACCCCTCCCCAGCGCCACGGCTCCCGGCGCCCGGACACTCCCCGCTCCCCACGCCGCGCCTTACCTCACGCAGCAGGCGCTCCAGCCGCGGCTCGGCCCAGGCGGCCAAGGCGTCGGGAGTCCCCGCGCGCCTCAGCAGCTCCCGCTCTTCCTCGAGGGCCGCCACCCGGCCCTGCAGCGCGGCCGCCTGGACGCCCAGCAGTAGGCAGGCGACCGCCGAGCTCGCGGAGAGCAGCAGGCACAACGCGCTCACCGCCCAGGCCCGCGCTCCGGTCGCGGGGCTCACCGGTCCGCCGCCGCCGCCAGCCGGGTCTCCGTTCCGTTCGTCCTCGCAGGCGCGCCGGCCTGGACTCATGGCGCGCTCGTCGAGCGTGAGCTCTCGGAGCCGGCGGTGCACAGAGCCCGGGGACGCGGGCTGAGCGTGTGGGAGCGGTCGGGAGAGCCCGAGGCACGAGGCCGGCCGCGCGCGGGGCTCGGCCTCTGGGCAGCTGCTGGACCGCGGCGCACACCCCCTTCCCCGCTGCCAGCTCCTCCACAGCGGCCACTTTGGCCAGTTTCCTCTATGCAAATAGCCCTGCCAGAAAAGGAGCCGGGACCCACCCAGGGGAGGAGCGGCCCCGGCGGCCCAGCGCGGCGAGGGGCGGGGGCGGGAAGGAAGCCCGCTCCTTCGAGCACCCCCCGAGCGCGCCCGGCGAGCCCAGAGCGCTCATCACTCACCTCTGCCCTTACCTGCTCTCGGCGTCGGGCTGCACCCACTGCCGCTCCCGCACCCCTGCGACTCCCCAGCCCGAGTTCCAGCTTCAAAATCCCAAGAGGTCTGAGGTGCACCCAGAGGCTGAGCGCACCTTCTGCAGCCCACCGCTGGCTGCGGCGTCACTCATTTCTTGGGAAGATTCCCCTCAACTTGTGAATTAACCTTTCTGACACTTTTAAATTTAAGAGTTCAAAACTTCAAACCCTAGGGCCAGCTTAGTGAATCGTTTCTGGATGGTGCCCTAGCGCCGTTTGGTGGCGGAAAGGGACTTCTTGTGCAGTCACACAGACGCAGTTAATCGGGATTGCGTCTGGCAGAGGAGTGAGTCTAAGAATCTTTAATAATCTCACTATTTATTATGTGCCAGACAATTGTAATAAGTCTTAAAATTACTGACCTAGGTAAAGGCTTTCCTTTGAGAAAATTGAGACTTTTAACAAGTGCAAAAAGATAGGGGAAAAACTCCAACTTTTGATGAGCTGATAGCTTCATTCTGTAATGGAAGCACAAGAAAGTGTTAGTCACTCAATCGTGTCGGACTCTGCGGTCCCACGGACTGGTAGCCCTCCAGGTTCCTCTGTCCATGGAATTCTCCAGGCAAGAATACTGGGGTAGGTTGCCACGTCCTTCTCCTGGGGTTCTTCCCAACCCAGGGATTGAACCCGGGCCTCCAGCATTGCTGGCAGATTCTTTACCATCTGAGCCACCAGTGAAGCCCAATGGAAACACAATATGGCCAAAAATATTCATCTAGTATGTACCACATTTAAGCTATACTGTGATTCTGTATATTCTTTAACACTTGGTTAAAGTAGGAAAACCTGAATGATAATCAAGCGGCTGGAACAGTCTTTTTTAAGAAAGGGGGCAAGACTGAAGTCAGGCGCATTTTCTGCTGGCTCAAATTCCTATTTGGCATATTATATCCTAAAATCGGTCCTACATAGTCTCCCACTAACTCGAGTTCAGTTCAGTTCAGTCGCTCAGTCGTGTCCGACTCTTTGCGACCCCATGAATCGCAGCACGCCAGGCCTCCCTGTCCATCACCAGCTCCCGGAGTTCACTCAGACTCGCGTCCATCGAGTCAGTGATGCCATCCAGCCATCTCATCCTCGGTTGTCCCCTTCTCCTCCTGCCCGCAATCGAGTAATAGTCAAATAAAAACAACAGACTAACTTGGATCTTTGTAATGTGGGCATATCCGCAGTGGTTTCTTTTGGGGGGTGGGTGGGTGGGAAGACCTATTATATCTTCCCGCTCCCTCTCTGGGTATCTTCAGATTTATTAGCTTCTTTGGACACATTACAAAGCTCTTAAAACTGCTGAGGACCTCCTTACTCCCTTAACTTGGAGGAGAAAAGTACCTCTGAGACTGGAGTAAAACAGAAATGGTTGGCACCTCACCCCTGCAACTTCATAGCTGTGACCTTAGGTGACTTGGGGTTATAGTTGAGTGGTTAGACAGAGAAGGACTTGCTAAAATACAGTATATGCCCAATAAATAGCCTGAAGAGTACTTGCTCAGCAAACTGGATTGTCTTCTCTGAAAAGAGGTCAACACCATATTATAAGTTGGCACTTCGTTCTTGCTACAAACACATAGGCAAATTGCCCATCAGCTGCATGTATTGTTCACTATATTCCATAATTTTGTGTATCAAAAAGCCAAGCTCATTGGTTCCTTTGGCCTTTGTCCTTACCTTCTCCTCCTCCTAAGTCACTTCAGTCGTGTCTGACTCTGTACGACCCCATACACGGCAGCCCACCAGGCTCCCCTGTCCCTGGGATTCTCAAGGCAATCACACTGGAGTGGGTTGCCATTTCCTTCTCCAATGCACTGCCTCACTATCTGGAATACCCTACTCTCGGATCTTTGAGCAAGCTCCTCCTTTAGGTTAAGGTCCTCAGGTCCTTAAACCTTACTATCTCTGAAAGACCTACCCAGATTGTCCAATCTAAGGAAGTTTCACTTACAGCCTTCAGAAGGATTACTCAGGGGAATCATTTATCACTGTTTGAAGTTACCTCTTTATTAACAAGACAAAGTTACCCCTTTGTCTTTTTCGCCACTGTTTTCTCAAAGAACAGTGCAGGATCTGGCAAATATTTGTCAAGTGAATTAAGGAAAGGTGAATTTTTGTTTACTGTCTACACATCATTTTAAGAGGCAAGGAGGAAAAGACTTTATCTTATGTCAGTTAGGGCCCTGGAAGGGATGGTATTCAGACTGAAGATAGTTTGATTGTAGAGACTGTTTATATGGTGGGGCAGATTAAGTGAAGCCAACAGGGGATGTGGAAGAAGCATTCTGGAGTATAAACAGTGGGAGGCAATGACTATTTCTTGCTGAAATGAGAAGAGGGAACTGTTGTTGGAATCCTGTGAATGCTCAGAGCTAAACAAAGTTCGGCTCAAAAGGAGCTGTGTCATTTGACAGGTCTGCAAAACCAAGGCTTGGAAGATAAGAAGCTAGGAGGTAATCTCTCCTCTTACTCTCCTGATCTGCTGGGCCTCCCCAATGATCAAACCTATAGGGCAGGGGAGCCCAGATGATGCAGTAACAAAGAGATCAGCCTCCTAAGAGCAGAGAGCTGAGTCAGAGTGGTGGGAGGGACGATCTGGGGTATGGGAATCCACTGCATTCCCTAACATGCATATAGATTACCAAGGTCAGTCTAGCTACTCTTGCCTCTGAAATGGCTAACCTGTCAGTGATAGGCACTAATCCTCGGAGAGACCAACTGGCTACTCGGTGGCAAATCAGCTACTTCAGACTCCCTTCATCCCAGAAGCCAGCAATTTGTTCTTCACAGGGATGGATAGCTGTTCTAGGTAATGGCTTGTGTTCCCTGTTTGCAGAGCTTCAGCCAGCACTACTATCTATATAGACTCTGCAATTCAGAGTTATTCTATATAACATAGCATCCAACCAGGAAACCCACTTTACAGCACAGTAAGTGTGGGAGTGAGCCCATGACCATGGAACCCACTGGTTATATATTACATCCTGCACCAGCCAGAAGCAGCCAGCCTCACAGAACACCAGAACTACCTTTTGAAGGCACAAGTGAAGCACCAACTCATAGTATTCAGAGTCAATACACTAAAAGCCTGCACTGCCATTTTCAGAATGTGGCATATGCATTAAATGAGGGATCTCTAATGATGCTTCTTTCCCAATAATATGTGGGTCTAGGAACCAAAGGGTAGAAGCAAGAGCAGCCCCATTCACTGTTACTCCCCATGACCCACAGTGGTGGTGGTAGGGTTACCCTTGCTGTCCTCACAAAGCTGGGCCCTACAGGGTTGAAGGTCCTACTTCTCCAGAGGGTTACACTTGCCAGGGCCCAGTAAGAGTCCATTCAACTATAAGCTATGGCTGCCCCCCAGGGCACTTTGAACTCTGTGTCCAGGGACCTGAACACAGGGGTAACTGACCCTCATCAGCAGGGAGAGGAGGGCCATTTTAGTACAGTGGGCGAAATGAGAACTATGTCAGGGACCTGCTAGCACTTCTTTGCCCATCACAATTGCAGCAAGTGCAGCAGTCCCAGCCTGGTGATTGTCAAGGGTCCAGATGTTTCAGGACAAAAGGGATTAACTATTAAACTAATTAACTACTTTATTAAAAAGGGATTACTTAGGTCAGATAGGGTGGATAACCACGACAGAAAATTGTAAATAATATTAATAATGTAGAGATTCAGATATGTTCAAAATGCTCTATTTAAGAAGGCTCCTCTGTCCATGGGCTTCTCCGGGCATGAATACTGGAGTGGGTTGCTGTGCCCTTTTCCAGAGGATCTCCCCAACCCAGGAATCGAACCAGAACCTCTTGGGTCTTCTGCATTGGCAGGTGGATTCTTTACCACTAGCACCACCTGGGAAGATGTTTAAGAAGGCAGGGAGTACTTAATCATTTTTTTAAATTTTCCAACAAAAATGGCTTAGCTTAAGCTTTAAGGCTTAAAGGAGTAAACTTCAATTACATAAGAAAATTGTTACCTAGAAAAGACAGCATGACATTATGGGAAAAGCACCAGCATCTTGGTGTATAATGCCTTATAATGCCTAGATACCAGTTCTGGCTCCACTAAGAGCTCACAGCTACTTACTGTTTCAGACACTCGATTTTCTAGTTTGTAAAATGGATATATTAACCAGGACTAAATATACTCTATCTGAAACTAGAAAACTAGAGAAATTGTATGAAATGACGGTTTTCAAAATACTGGACAGTGATCACAATGAAGGACAGTGATCCTTGGGAGATGGCGGGGGAGGGGAATGAAGTGAGCCCAAGGACTGTCCCAGCTTCCTCTCTGGAGAGATGTTTCCAGGTCACAGTGCAGGTAGGGGGAGTTAGGCCCAGCCACCCTAAGGTGAAGGAGCTACAAGCCCAAAGAAGCTGAGGCAGTTAGAATTTGTAGGGTACAGGACTGGAGAGCAAAGCTGCAGATAGAGAGAAAATTCTGCATCTGAGATCATCACATTTGTGAAGAAACTACCAGGGCCAGGACAGAACCACTAAGAAGGATGAGACTCTAATTAGAGAGGAAGCAAACCCTACAGCTCACACTGGCCAGGAATAGCTCTTCTTCCCTGACAGTTCAGAGGGCAATGGGTAAAATACTCTAAAGATTTTGCAATGGGTAAAATACATCTAAACTAGCCTTAGACTAAATGCTGCTCTGGTCCTGTCTAACAGAGCTTAAACCACAAACCTGAAAGGGTCAAAATGATTCAAGTAATTTAATCATGTTGCATAATAAAGCTCAAGTAAATATAAAAATACCGATATCCAAGAAGGTAAAACAAAAAGCCACAATCACCAGGCACACAAATAAGCAAGAAAATATGACCCATGATATGATAAAAAGCAATGCAAACTGAAATTAAAAGATAGTAAGGATATTAAAAGTTATATCAATATTCCATATGTTCAAGGAAATTAGAGGAGAGATTGAACACGTTTGGGAAAAACAAAAGATTTTTGTTAAAAGATCTAATTTAGAGATTGAAATGACAACACTTGACATGAAAAATAAACTGAATGGGATTAAAGGCACAGCAGACACTGCAGAAGATTAATGAACTTGAAACTATAACAATAGAAACTATTCAAAAAATGAAACAGAGGAAAAAGACTGAAAAAAAAAGAACATCTATTGTCTCCTTAAAAGATAATAGAAGGCTTAAGGCAAAATAGCAATGTAAAACAGTATAAAGGCCAGGATAGGAACAGGAATGCAAAAGTAGAAAGTCAAGAGAATAATAATGGAATAACCTGGAATAACAGGCAAGTTTGGCCTTGGAGCACAAAATGGAGCAGGGAAAAACTAATACAGTTTTGTCAAGAGAACACACTGATCATAGCAAACATTCTCCTCCACAACACAAGAGACGATTCTACACAAGGACAGCACCAGATGGTCAATACCGAAATCAGATTGATTATACTGTTTGTGACCAAAGATGGAGAAGCTCTATACAGTAAGCAAAAACAAGACGTGGAGCTGACTGTAACTGAGATCATGAGATCCTGTTTGCAAAATTCAGGCTTAATTTGAAGAAAGTAGGAAAAATACTAGGCCATTCAGGTATGACCTAAATCAAATCCCATATGATTAAACAGTAGAAGTGACGAATAGATTCAAGGGATTAGATCTGGTAGACAGAGTGCCTGAAAGAATTATGGATGGAGGTTTGTTAACACTGTACAGAAGGCAGTGACCAAAACCATCCCAAAGAAAAATAAATGCAAGAAGGCAAAGTGGTTGTCTGAGTAGGCTTTAAATAGCTGAGAAAAGAAGAAAAGGCAAGGGAGAAAGGCAAAGATGTACCCACCTGAATGCAGAGTTCCAGAGAATAGCAAGGAAAGATAAAATGACCTTTTCAATGAACAATGCAAAGAAATAGAAGAAAGCAATAGAATGGGAAAACCTAGAGATCTCTTCAAGAAAATTGGAGATATCAAAGGATCATTTCATGCAAGGATGGGCAGCAAAATAAAGGACAGAAATGGTAGGGACCTAACTGAAGCAGAAGAGACTAAGAAGAGTTGGCAAGAATATATAGAAGAACTATACAAAAAAGGTTTTAATGACCCAGATAACCATGATAGTGGGTCACTCACCTAAGAGCCGGACATCCTGGAGTATGAAGTCAAGTAGGCCTTAAGCATTACTGCAAACAAAGCTAATGGAGGTGATGGAATTCCAGCTGAGCTATTTAAAATCCTGAAAGATGCTGCTGTTAAAGTGCTGCACTCAGTATGTCAGCAAATTGGAAAATCCCCTATGATGAAAGGACATTTTTTTTTTTTTGGTGATAGTTCTAGAAGGCGTTGTAGGTATTCATGGAATTGGTCAACTTCAGCTTCTTTGGCATTAGTGTTTGGGGCATAGACTTGGATTACTATATTACTATTACTTTGCCAACAAAGGTCCATCTAGTCACAGCTATGGTTTTTCCAGCAGTTAGGTATAGATGTGAGAGTTGGACCGTAAAGAAAGCTGAGCACTGAAAAATTGAAGCTTTTGAACTGTGGTATTGGAGAAGACTCTTGAGAGTCCTTTGGACTGCAAGGAGATCCAACAAGTCCATCCTAAAGGAAATCAGTCCTGAACGTTCATTGAAAGGACTGATGTTGAAGCTGAAACTCCAATACTTTGGACACCTGATGCAAAGAGCTGATCCATTTGAAAAGATCCTGATGCTGGGAAAGATTGAAGGCAGGAGGAGAAGGGGACGACAGAGGATGAGATGGTTGGATGGCATCACCGACTCAATGGACATGAGTTTGAGTAAACTCTGGGTGTTGGTAATGGACAGGGAGACCTGGTGTGCTGCAGTCCATGGGGCTGCAAAGAGTCAGATATGACTGAGCAAGTGAACTGAACTGAACTATGAGTGTAGAGGATACACAAAATAATTTGAATATTTCTAAAAAAATTGAAAAACATAAAAAATAGCAACATCTTTTAAAATTAAAACTTCTCTATTAATGACATACTCTAATCATTTGGGCTTGTTCTTGGCATTTATTCTCAAAACTGTACCTATCTATGTTGTCTTTAGTTAAGAGTAAATCCATCAGTTTTTAAAAGCACTGGATTTTTTTTTTTTAAATCCATCAAATTGGAAAGAGGTAAAATTTTCATTATATGCAGGTAGCTGAATTAATCAGTTCTAATAATTTTTGTGTGGAGTATTTATGGTTTTCTACATATCACAGAAAACCATAAATTCTATATGGAATTTAGAAATACTAAATTCCATAGAAAACCATAAAGTATATAGATATATAAAACCATAAATACTCCACACAAAAGTTATTAGAACTGATGAACTAATTCAGTAATGTATACGATTAACATATAGAAATCTGTTGCATTTCTTTACACTGGCAATGACATATCAGAAGTAAGTAAAAATAATGTTTTATAATCACATTAAAAAAAGAAACCTATGAATAAATCTGACCAAAGAGTTGAAAGACTTATTCTCTGAGAACTATGTAAATGATAAAAGAAACTGAAATGATTCAGAGACATGGAAATATATCTCATGTTCTCGAATTGGAAGAATATCATTAAAATGGCCATACTATCCAAGCCAATCTACAGATTTAATGCAATCCATTTCAGATTACCCATGACATTTTTCACAGAAGTAAAACAAATGATCCTAAAATTTAGATGGAACCACAAAAGACACAGAGTTGCCAAAGCAATCCTGAATAAAAATAAATAAAAAAATAAACCCTCCAAGAATTCAGACAATAATACAAAATTACAGTAGTCAAAATAGTGTGGTTGTGGCACAAAAACAGACATATGGATCAATGGAAAGAATAGATAATCCAGAAACAAAACCACTTATGATCAACTAACCTTTCACAAAGGAGAAAAGAATGTACAAGGGAGAAAAGACAGTCTCTTTAGTAAGTAGTGTTGAAAAGCTGGACAGTCAGCCGCATCTAAATTAATGAAGTTAGAACACTCCCTCACATCATACACAATAATAAACTAAAAATAGCTTAAAGACTTAAATATAAAGCATGGTACCATAAAACTCCTAGAAGAGAACATAGGCAAAATATTCTTTTACATGAATAATAGCATTAGTCAGCCTCCTAAGGCAAAAGAAATAAAAGCAAAAATAAACAAATGGGACCTAATCAAGCTTATAAGCATTTTCACAGCAAAGGAAACTATTAAAAATGAAAGAACAACATACAGCCTGGGAGAAAATGTTTACAAACAATGTGATTAACAAAAGCTTAATTTCCAAAATGTACAAATAGCTCATACAGTGCGCTCTCTCTTTCTCTATATATATATCTACATCTATCTATCTATATATATATATAAAGTCAAAAACTGGGCAGAAGACCTAAACAGATATTTTTCCAAAGAAGATATCCAGATGTTCAACAGGCATACAAAAAATGCTCAATACTGCTAATTAGTAGAGAAACACAAATCTAAACTACTGATTTATCAGCTCCCCCATTTAGAATGGCCACCATCAAAAAGTTTACAAAATATAAATGCTGGAGAGGGTGTGGAGAAAAGGGAACCCTCCTACACTGTTGGTAGGAATGTAATTTGGTGCAGCCACTATGAAAAATATATCAAAGTTTCTCAAAAGAGTAAAAATAGAACTACCATTTGATCCAGAAATCCCACTCCTGGGCATATATGCAGGAACAATGAAAATTCTAATTCTAATTTTAAAAGATACAGGCACCCCAATGTTCATAGCTGCACTATCTACAATAGCCAAAACATGGAAGCAAACTGAGTGTCCATCAATAGATGAGTGGATAAAGATACACACACACATGCATATATACACAGTGGAATATTACTCAGCCACGAAAAGGGATTGAAATAGTGCCATAGCAATGTGATGGATCTAGAAATTATTGACTAACTTCAGTTCAGTTCAGTCGCTCAGTGTCTGGCTCTTTGCAAACACATGAAAGTGCAGCACACCAGGCCTCCCTGTCCATCACCAACTACCAGAGTTCACTCAGACTCATGTCCATTGAGTCAGTGATGCCATCCAGCCATCTCATTCTCTGTCGTCTCCTTCTCCTCCTGCCCCCAAACTCTCTCAATATCAGAGTCTTTTCCAATGAGTCAGCTCTTTGCATGATGTAGCCAAAGTATGGAGTTTCAGCTTCAGCATCATTCCCTCCAAAGAAATTCCAGGGCTGATCTCCTTCAGAATGGACTGGTTGGATCTCTTTGCAGTCCAAGGGACTCTCAAGAGTCTTCTCCAACACCATAGTTCAAAGGCATCAATTCTTCGGCACTCAGCTTTCTTCACAGTCCAACTCTCACATCCATACATGACCACTGGAAAAATCATAGCCTTGACCAGATGGACCTTGTTTGGCAAAGTAATGCCTCTGCTTTTCAATATGCGGTCTAGAGTGGTCATAACTTTTCTTCCAAGGAGTAAACGTCTTTTAATTTCATGGCTGCAGTCACCATCTGCAGTGATTTTGGAGCCCACAAAAATAAAGTCTGACACTGTTTCCCCATCTATTTCCCATGAAGTGATGGGACGGGATGCCATGATCTTCATTTTCTGAATGTTGAGCTGTAAGCCAACTTTCTCACTCTCCACTTTCACTTTCATCAAGAGGCTTTTAGTTCCTCTTCACTGCCATAAGGATGGTGTCATCTGCATATCTGAGGTTATTGATATTTTTCCCAGCAACCTTGATTGCAGCTTGTGCTTCTTCCAGCACACCATTTCTCATGATGTACTCTGCGTGTAAGTTAAATAAGCAGGGGTGACAATATACACCCTTGATGTACTCCTTTTCCTATTTGGAACCAGTCTGTTGTTCCATGTCCAGTTCTAATTGTTGCTTCCTGACTTGCATATAGGTTTCTCAAGAGGCAGGTCAGGTGGTCTGGTATTCCCATCTCTTTCAGAATTTTCGACAGTTTGTTGTGATCCACACAGTCAAATGCTTTGGCATAGTCAATAAAGCAGAAGTAGATGTTTTTCTGGAACTCTCTTGCTTTTTCCATGATCCAGCGGATGTTGGCAATTTGATCTCTGGTTCCTCTGCCTTTTCTAAAACCAGCTTGAACATCTGGAAGTTCACGGTTCACGTATTGCTGAAGCCTGGTTGGAGAATTTTGAGCATTACTTTACTAGCGGGGTAGATGAGTGCAATTGTGCAGTAGTCTGAGCATTCTTTGGCATTGCCTTTCTTTGGGATTGGAATGAAAACTGACCTTTTCCAGTCCTGTGGCCACTGCTGAGTTTTCTAAATTTGCTGCATATAAGTTAAATGTACTCTGCATATAAGTTAAATAAGCTAACTTAGGCAAAGACAAATATTATATCACATGTGGAATCTAAAAAGATGATACAAATGAACTTATGTACAAAACATAAATAGACTCACAGACATAGAAAACAAACTTATGATTACCAAAGGGGAAAAGGAGGTAGGGATAAACTAGAAGTTTGGGATTAACATATACAAACTACTGCATATATAATAAACAACAAGGACCTACTGTATAGCAGTGGGAACTACATTTGATATAATAATCTATAATGGAAAAGAATCTAAAAACAAAACATATACCCATACATATATTACCATTTTGCTGTGTACTTGAAACTAACACATTGTAAACCAACTATACTTCAATAAAAATACATTTCAAAGCTCATGATTTAAAAAATTAGCACTGATTTTTTAAGTTAAAAAAACTTTTTTCATTTATATTTGTAATGGGAAACATTTTAAGTCATTAAGGGGGCTATGCATGGGAACTCCTCTAGATCTAGTTAATCTTTAACTAATCTCATTACATGTAACTGCTGTTAATATTATCTAGGCTATGAAGTGCTTGCCTCAAAGGATATTTAGGGTGGTTTCAGCTCTTTATAATCAAACCTACATTAAAGTCTTTAATTATATATAACTTCTCTCCAGAACTACATTTAAAAACAAACTGAATCCAGGTAAGGAGTGGTAAGAAAATGTACCTGAATAGTAGACATTCTTGATTGGTTGAAAATTTTTTTCTTTGAAAATTCTATTCCTCCTTCAATTTCAATGGAATGTCACAATAAAAACTACTATACTAGGGAGTCAAAAGCAGAACTCTTGGTAGCTTAGTCTAACTTGTTGCCATAAAGAGGAACAACCAACATTATTGGAAAATTTTTTTTTTTTAATGAAGTAACCTGGGTTAAAGCATTTATAGAAAACAAAGTACATAATTGCTATTTACTAGTGAGACTACTAAAAGCCAGGTAATCTTCTAGATGTTTTTAATCATCCTATAACATAGATATTACCCATAGTAATTCCAAGTAAGGAAGTACAATTACTTAAAGTAACTTAGTGGTCTCTTCAGAATAGCAAAGGAGTAAGATGTGGTCACCTTCCTCCCCACAAATACATCAAAAATACATCTGCAAGTGGAACAAGTCCTACAGAGCACCTACAGAACTCTGGCTGAAGACCTCAGACTTCCAAAAGGCAAGCTCATGTCCACATAATAAGATGGGAAGGAATTGGGACAAGATTTGTGCTTTTGGAAAGGAGCTGTGAAGGAGGAAAATTGTCCCTACTAGGAAGCCCCCTCACTGGCCGGACAGTGGAGAACTCTGGAGACTGTAGCAACAGGTATGCAGAAGGCAAAGCAGAAAGTATTCTGCAGAGATCAGTGTCAACCAGCATCCCCACAGCCCATGCTTTGCCTTTTTCTAGTTTGCTTTCTGTATTTGATTTGCTCTTGGTTTTATTAGTTTTTAGTGTTTGTTTTCATTTATGGGTTTGTTTGTTGATTTGATTGCTCTTTTTGTTGCCTCTTTTTCTGTGTGAGTGTGAAAGTGCCTTTCTTTATGTGTTTTTGTGTTTAGTTTTGCTTTCACCAGTTGTTAAGAGTTTTGTTTCTTGTTTGTTGGTTGGTTTTTGTTTTCTTTTTTCCTCTCCTTCTATGCCATGTGGTTTGTGGGGTCCTGATGCTCCAGCCAGGGGTTGGGCCTGAGCCACTGAGGTGGGAGACCTAAGTCCAGGGTTTTGAACCACCAGAGAACTCCAGACCTCTTGGAATATTTGTGAGGCTCTCCCAGAGGCTTCCATCACTACTCTAAGACCTGGCTCCACCAAATGGCCAGCAAGCGCCAGTGCTGGATAATTTATGCTAAACAACTAGCAAAACAGTAACACAACCCCACCCATTAGCAGACAAGCTGCCTAAAGACATACTAGATTCACAGACAGCAAAAAACACACTACCGGATGCAGCACTGATCATCAGAGGGATAAGACTCAGCTCCACCCACCACAACAGAGGCACAGTCCCACCACCAGGAAGTCTATAGAAGGCAGTACAAGCACACCCATGGGGGGCAGACACACAAGTAAGAAGAACTATAATCCTGCAGCCTGCAGAAACAAGACCCCAAACAAAATGAGAAGATAGAGAAATATGCAGCAGATGAAGGAACAGGGTAAAACCTCACACCCCCAAACAAGGGGAAATAGGCAGTCTACCTGAAAAAGTATTCAGAATAATGATAGTAAAGATGATCCCAAATATCAGAAATAGAATGGAAGCAGAGATAAAGAAAATAGAGGCCTGGATCAAGATACAACAAATTTTTAACAAAGACCTTGAAAAACTAAAGAACAAACAACAGTGAACAACACAATGACTGAAATAAATACACTAGAGGCATATACTAGCAAAATAACTGAGGCAGAAATACACTAGCAAAATACAGTAGCAGAATAACTGAGGCAGAAGAAAAGATAATGGTGGAAATAAGCAGAGCTGAATAAAGGGACAAAAATGAAAAGAAATGAAAACACTCTTAGAGACCTTAGGGCAACAGTAAGCACACCAACATTCAAATAATAGGGATCCCAGGAGAAGAAAAGAAAAAGTACCATGGGAACAGAAATACTCATCCAAGTCCAGGAAGTCCAGAGAGTCTCACATAGGATAAACCTAAGGAGAAACACGCCAAGACACGTATTAATCACACTAACAAAAATTAAACACAAAGGAAAAATATTAAAAGCAGCAAGGGGAAAGCAATAAATAACCTACAATGAACTCCTCATAAGGTTATCAGTTGATTTTTCAGCAGAAACTCTGCAGGCCAGAAGGGAGAGGCAGGATATATTTAAAGTGATGAAACGAAAAACCTACTACCAAGATTACTGTACCCAGCAAGGATGTCATTCAGATTCGACTGAGAAATTAAAAGCTTTACAGACAAGCAAAAGTTAAGAGAATTTAGTACCACCAAACCAGCTTTACAACAAATGTTAAAGGAACTTCTCTAGGCAGGAAATATAAGGTAAGGAAAAGACCTACAAAAACAAACTTAAAACAATAAGTAAATGACAATAGGATAATAGATTATCAGTATGCATGTATGCATGCTAAGTCACTTCATTTGTGTCCGGCTCTTTGTGACCCTATGGACTGTAGTGCATCAGTTTCCTCTGACCATGGGATTCTCCAGGCAAGAATAATGGAGTGGGTTGCCATGCCCTCCTGCAGGGGATCGTCCCAACCCTGCGACCAAACCCCCATCTTTTCCATCTGCTGCATTGGCAGTCGGATTCTTTACTGCTAGTGACATCTAGGAAGCTCCAATATATATCAATAATTACCTTAAATGAAAATGGACTAATGCTCTAACCAAAAGACACAAACTGGCTGAATGGATGTGAAACAAGAACCATATATATGCTGTCTAGAAGAGATCCACTTCACATCTAGGGATACATACAGACTAAAAGTGAGGGGCAAGAAAAAGATTCCATGTAAATAGAAATCAAAAGAAAGATAAGAGTAGCAATACCCATATCAGATAAAATAGACTTTAAAATACTGTTACAAGAGACACATGATCACTTGGATCACAGCACCATGTAATTCAGTGAAACTATGAGCTATGCCTTACAGGGCTACCCAAGACAGACAGGACATGGTGAAGAGTTCTGACAAAATGTGGTCCACTGGAGAAGGGAATGGCAAACTACTTCAGTATTCTTACCTTGAGGACCCCATGAACGGTATGAAAAGGCAAAAGATTTGACAGTGGAAGATGAGCCCCAAAGGTAGGTAGGTATCCAATATACTACAGGGAAAGAAGAGCAGAGAAATAACTCTAGAAAGAATGAAGAGAATGAGCCAGTGCGGAAACAATGCCCAGTTGTGGATGTGTCTGGTGGTGAAAAGTCTGATGCAGTAAAAAATGATATTGCATAGGACCTGAAATGTTAGGTCCATGAATCAAGGTAAATTGGATGTAGTCAAACAGGAAATGGCAAGACTGAATATCGACACTTTAGGAATCAGTGAACTAAAATGAATGGGAATGGGTGAATTTAATTTAGATTATTATATCTACTACTGTGGCAAAGAATCCCTTTGCCACAGAAATAGAGTAGCTGCCCTCATCAACAAGAGTCCAAAATGCAGTATTTGGGTGCAGTCTCAAAAATGACAGAATGATTTCAATTTATTTCTAATGCAAATCATTCAACATCACAGTAATCCAAGTCTATATACCCCAGCCACTAATACCATACAAGCTGAAGTTGAATGATTCTATGAAACCTACAAGACCTTCTAGAATTAACACCAGAAAAAAAGATGTCCTTTAGGGGATTGGAATGCAAAAGTAGAAAGTCAAGAGATACCTGGAGTAACAGCTAAGTTTGGCCTTGGAATACATAAAGAAGCAGGGCAAAGGCTAACAGAGTTTTGCTAAGAGAACACAGTAATCACAGCAAACACCCTCTTCTAACAACACAAGAGATGATTCTGTACATGGACAGATGGTCAACACCAGGTTGATTATATTCTTTGCAGTTGAAGATGGAGAAGCTCTACACAGTCTGCAAAAACAAGACCTGGAGATGACTGTGGCTCAGGTCATGAACTCCTATTGCAAAATTCAGACTTAAATTGAAGAAAGTAGGGAAAACCACTCGGAGAAGGAAGTGGCACCCCACTCCAGTACTGTTGCCTGGAAAATCCCATGGGTGGAGGAACCTGGTGGGCTGCAGTCCATGGGGTTGCTAAAAGTCGGACACGACTGAGTGACTTCACTTTCACTTTCATGCATTGGAGGAAATGGCGACCCACTTCAGTGTTCTTGCCTGGAGAATCCCAGGGACAGAGGAGCCTGGTGGGCTGCCGTCTATGGGATCGCACAGAGTTGGACATAACTGAAGTGACTTAGCAGCAGCAGCAGCAGGGGAAAACCACTAGGCTACTCAGGTCCTAAGTAAAATTCCTTATGATGATATAGTGGAAGTGGCAAATATATTCAAGGGATTAGATCTGATAGAGTGCTTGAAGAACTATGGACAGAGATTGGTAACAATGTACAGGAGGTGGTGACCAGAACTATCCCAAAGAAAAATGAAAAACAGGTATCTGAGGAGGCCTTACACATAGCTGAGAAAAAAAGAGAAGCAAAAAGCAAAGGAGAAAGGAAAAGATATACCCAGCTGAATGCCGAGTTCCAAAGAATGGCAAGGAGAGATAAGAACCTTCCTAAGTAAACAATGCAAAGACATAGAATGGGAAAACCCAGAGACCGCTTCAAAAAAAAACATCAGAGAATTAAGAGATACCAAGAGAGCATTTCATACAAAGATGGGCACAATAAAGGAGAAATGGCAAGGACCTAACAGAAGCAGAAGAGATTAACAACAGGTGGCAAGATTATACAGAAGAACCATACAAAAAAGGTCTTAATGACCCAGATAACCTTGATGGTGTGATCACTCACCTAGAACCAGACATGCTGGAGTAAGAAAACAAGTGGGCCAAAAGAACCATCAATAGAACAAAGCTAGTGGAGGTGATGGAATTCCAGCTAAGCTATTTAAAATCCTAAAAGATGATACTGTTAAAGTGCTGCAATCAATATGCCAGCAAATCAGAAACTCAGCAATGACCACAGGACTTGAAAAACTGTTTTCATTCCAATCCTAAAGAAGGGCAATGCCAAAGAATGTTCAAACTATAGTACAATTGTGTTCAATTAACATGATGACAAAGTAATGCTCAAAATCCTTCAGGCTAGACTTCAGCAGTAAGTGAACCGAGAACTTCCAGATGTACAAACTGGGTTTAGAAAAGGCAGAGGAACCAGAGATCAAACTGCCAACACCTGTATCATAGAAAAGGCAAGGGAATTTCAGAAAAACATCTACATTTGCTTCATTGACTACGCTAAAGCCTTGCACTGTGTGGATCACAAAAAACTGAGGAAACTTCTTAAAGGCATGGGAATACCAAACCACTTTACCTATCATCTGAGCAGCTTATATGCATGCCCACTAGCAAGTTAGAACCGAACATGGAACAATGGATGGTTTCAAAATTAGTAATGGAGCATGTCAAAGCTATATATTGTCACTCTATTTAACTTAAATGCAGAGTATGTGCAGTGGAGAGGCCAGGGCGCCCTGTCCTGGGCAGCATATCAGCACCAGGGTGGCCAGTGGCAGCAGTGACGGCAGGGAGCCGTCCACTCCTGAGCATCCTCCAACATCAGCGCCAGACTTCCCTGGACCCCCTTCCCTGTGACTCCAGCAGGGCCTCTGCCTCAGCCCCTGGGCAGCATGGTGATCAACATCCAACAGCTGGTGAAGGTTTACACACTCAACAAGCACCAGCAGTGGGACAACGAGGGTGCCAGACAGATCATCTAGCTGTGTGGAACAGCTGAAGGGCATGTCCCTGCTCCCCTGATGAAATGTGGTCCACTGGAGAAGGGAATGGCAAACCATTTCAGTATTCTTACTTTGAGAAACCCATGAACAGTATGAAAAGGCAAAAAGGTATGACACTGAAAGATGAGCACCTCACGTCTGTAGGTGTCCAATATACTACTGGGGAAGAGTGGAGGGCAATTACTAGTATCTCCAGAATGAAGAGGATGAGCCAAAGCGGAAACGACACCCAGCTGTGGATGCTGTCTGGTCGTGAAGGTAAAATCCGATGAAATAAGGAACAATATGGCTTCGGAAAACTGTTAGGTTCATCAATCAAGGTAACTTGGATGTGGTCAAATAGGAGATGGCAAGACTGAGCATTGAAATTTTAGAAATCAGAGAACTAAAATGGATGGGAATGGGTGAATTTAATTCAGATGACCACAGTACCTAACTCCATGGGCAAGACCTCAGAAAATAAGCAGTAGTACATTTAACACTGGAAATAAAACATTTTGCTGCATGTTTAAAGCCAAGTTTGATGTCAATGAGATTTCTAGAAATACTAAATTATGAGACATCAAATCATTAGGGAAAATGCTGTTACAAAAGTTGCATATTTATACACTGGCCATTCTCTAAACCTCTCCCATTAGTCCTGACCCTCCCAACACCTTCAAATAAAAACCTGGTACTTTCAGAAAATGAGTTCAGAAGTACAAGGAAAAAGTCAAGAGTAGGAACCTGGTAATCCACCTTCTAATACTGAAACGGGGAATGTCTGGTCATGGAACTGTTGGGTGGTGCAAAACTAATTGCGGTTTTGCATTATCTTTGAAACTGAAATATATTCTTAAATATGGTTACGCTATACATCATTTTAATGTGCATTCCTTGCTTTATGGTTTTCTAATGACAATATTTGCTGTTTATATTTAGACTAGGGAGATGATGTTACACAAAAATGAAAATTGAGTAATTTTCTTATTAAGTTCAAAATAGGTCATAAAACAGCAGACAACTGGTAACATCATTTGCCAAGACAATAACCTTGATGTCACCTTGACGATGAGGAGTGCAGCGGCCAGCCATTGCAAGTTAACAATGACCAACTGACAGCAATCAGCAAAACTGATGCTCAAAGTTGATTCTCAACTACATGAGAAGCTGCCAGAAAACTCAGTCAACCATTCTGTGGTTATTCAGCATCTGAACAAATAGGAAAGGTAAAAAAACTGGATTAAGTGGGTGCCTTTCAAGCTGACCGAAAGTCAAAAAATTCTTAATCATTTCCAAAGAAGGACCATTTCTCATTTACATTGTTATGTGCAATGAAAAGTGGATTTTATACACCCAACAACTGGTGACGACCAGCTCAGTAGCTGGGACTGAGAAGCTCCAAAACACTTACCAAAGCCAAACTTGCACCAGAAAACGGTCACGGTCACTGGTGCTCTGGTGTCCACCTGATCCACTGCAGCCTTCTGAATCCTGGTGAAGCCACTATACCCGAGAAGCACGCTAAGCAAATCGAGAGGCACTGAAAACTGCAGAGCCTGCAGCAGGTACTGGTCAACAGGTCCGGTTCCTCTCCCTGACAACACCCAACTGCACATCACATAACCACTCCTAAAAAGTTAAACAAATTGGACTACCAAGTTTGCCTCACCCACCATTCACCTGACCTCTTGCCAAATGACTTAAGGATCTCAACAGCTTTCTGCAGGCAAAATGCTTTCCAAAAATTTGCTGAATCCCAAAGCATGTATTTTTACTTTATAGGAATAAACAAACTTATTTCTTGTTGGTAAAAACATGTTGATAATAATGGTTTCTATTTTGATTAATAATGATGTGTTTGAACCTAGTTAAAAAGATTTACAATTCATGGTCTGAAACTGTAAGTTTGAACAAACCTAGTAAGATCCCATGTGTGTATGGCTCAGTCAGTAAGTCATGTCTGACTCTTGCGACCCCATGGACTTAGTCCACCAGGCTCCTCTAGCCATAGGATTTTCCAGGCAAGAATACTGGAGTGGGTTGCCGTTTCCTCCTCCAGTGGATCTTTCCGACCCGGGGAATGAACTTGCATCTCCTGTACTGGCAGATGGATTCTTTACCACTGAGCTACCTAGGCAGCAATACCCCACATGCTGCACCACAAAACAGACTCAGCAAAGCCAAAAAAAAAAAAAGGAAAGTTTCCAGAAGACAGGAAAAATTAGTAGACACTCATGTGATGGAGTATCATCCTCATATCACTTAACTTTTTCTACCTAATTCACTGAAGTTTCACTTTAATTCCTAAACTTCCATGAATTAGGCTGGCGAAGGCAATGGCACCCCACTCCCGTTCTCTTGCCTGGAAAATCCCATGGATGGAAGAGCCTGGTAGGCTGCAGTCCATGGGGTCGCGAAGAGTCAGACATGACTGAGCAACTTCACTTTCACTTTCATGCACTGGAGAAGTTAATGGCAACCCACTCCAGTGTTCTTGCCTGGAGAATCCCAGGGACGGGGGAGCCTGGTGGGCAGCCGTCTCTGGGGTCGCACAGTCAGACATGACTGAAGCGACTCAGCAGCAGCAGCATAATTAGGCCTAGACTCTATCAAGTACCCTTTGGTAAAAATGCAAACGTTTTCAGAAAGGAAAGGGATTAGCAATAATTATTAGTAAGAAATAATGTGATTCCCCCCCTCCCTCCTATATCCTGGTATCAGCTAAATAAATTTGAGTTTCCAATAGGGGAGAATGTAAACATTAATTTGGGAACTCAGAGTACTTGTAGGGAAAGTTTGGATGCTTAGGTAGTTAGTTCAGTGGCACTAGCAGTATGGAAATGGAGAGGAAAATAAAGGATGGCTGACTCCTTAATTTCTATAACTGTGTTCAGCAAAAACCTTTTCATCAAATGCGCCTTTAAAAAACCTTATTACATATAACATAGTTCAATTATACATGGACTGCATCAGGGGCCTTAACATAATTTATGCAGTGATGCTTTGCCAAAATTTATTTCAGCTCTTTAAAATTTCTAGCCAACTTCAGGAATGTATCTCTACTGTATGTGCAAATGCTGCCAATGGATTCCATACATAAACCCACCTTGGTTTCACTATTCGTCATACTAAAACTTACATGAACTTTATGTTCAAAAGCAATAAAACTCAAGTCTTTGGTAATGCTCTTCAGAAATGAGGACACCTTTAACAAAAAACCTGTATCTGGATAATCAATCATGAATTTTACAACAAAAATATTTTTACCTTGCAGACTGATCAACAACTTTTTTTTTAAACTAACGTTTACCATATCATTTTTAGTGTGAAATTGGTAATAATAAGGAAAAATACCTTCAGGCAAACAAAAAGGTCATGTTAGCCAATAAGGGTCTGAAAACTGCAGTTTTCTTATCAAGTGTTTTCCATTCAAATCATGTTTTTCCCCCAATAAAGGTTAACATAAATATAAGCTGCTTAATAATAACCTTAAAGTCTCATAAGCTGAGGTTTAAGTATTTATACTTCATATGATAAGGAAATAGATACTAGCAATTTCAACATCTGAAGATTTGGCATTAAAAACCTCAGTAATGATATAAATAGACATTGGAAAATAGGGCTTTCCAAGCTAACTTCCCATTTAATCTTAAATAAAGTGTGTATGTGGTTTCCTTAACCTATCACAATGCACAAGTTGATGTCTTTTCATGCTACTTACCACCACTGACATCACCCAAGGAAACAGAACACAGTACTTAAAATTTAATGAAATTTCAACAGCAAACATTTCCTATCTGATCTGGTTTCTAATATCTGCCTACCAAGAATTAAGAATACTTACTACCTGTTCAACAACTACAGGAAAAAAAAATTAAAAGTGTGAGGTATAGTCATTTAAGAGTGAAGTAGTCAAGATTTTCTTTTACTCAAAAAAAGAAAAAAAAATCACTTCAAAGAGTCAACTTTCATGTACAAAACACAAGATCAATCACAATTATCACTGGACACAAAGGATATTCCAAAGGTTTTTAAAAATGGTAATTAATCTCAAAAAGGAAAATTAATTTTAGCTTTTTATATTTCATTCATTATCAAGACCATGTTTGCTTAATAAGATAATTATGCTATTGATACAAAACATACAGTATTTACACTTAAATGTACAAAATAATTTAATGTTTACAAAAATATTAGAATGTTGAGTTGACTGACACAGTCTTAAGTAATCTCTTCTAGAGAAGTATAATAAGACGACTGATTTCCATTTCATTTCTTTTTAATAAGTCAAAGAAAGGATGCTGCAATGCTTCATCCAGAGTAATTCTTTTCACTGGATCATATTCTAACATTCTTCGAACTAGGTCAAACAGTTTCTCATGTTCTTCATCATGACAAAGCATAAATTCCTGAGGAGAAAAATGATGTTAAAGGACATTAAAAAATAGTTTATAAGTAAAAAAAAAAAACCAACTTATTTTTTTCTTACCTTCAACGGTTTACAACGTCTCCTAACATATCTACCAGCAGAACTATGTTCATCCCAATCTAGCTGATTATGATGAAAATACTTGCGTTTTCTACAGGAAAGAGAAGTCTCGGTTAGTTTTAAAAAGATCCACATGCTTACCCTGCCCTCACCAGAAAATGGGGGTAACAGACAGAACCCTGAACTATAAGCAGCTCTCTTCTATATACATGAGCACACAATTTCTAAAAATCTCAACAATTATTTATCAGATATCTTAAATTATATCTTTCATAATCTTGTACCCTGTAAGGTTTTAGTATTCCACCTAAGTTGTTCCCAAATACCACATGTATAACAATGTCAGCTTTAAAAACAGGTTCCTATAACCATTTGTGTAAATTCTGATGTCATTAGATCTGGAATGAGGCTGAAAATCTTTAACAATTCTATGGGTGACTTGTGGTAAAGATATGTTTTAAAACCTCCTATATAGTATCTTGTCCAAAGAGATATAGCTAGTTAGCAAGTGTGGAATTCAAACTTAAGACTGATATGACTCCAAAATCAAGGTCTTTTTACTACTCTATGTATTATTTTTGTATTGACCTAGGAAAACATTTATGCAAAGGTTAGCCTGAATATAAAAACACCATTTTATTTACTAAATCACAAAGTAAACACTGCATTACTTTTCAAAAACTTGATTTCATGAAAAAATTCACAATCTGTAAGTTTTTGGAATAAGCAATAACAAACAAAGATGGATTTTCTGTAGCGTGAATATAGGCCATTGTATGTACCCAAGGGCTTTAATCTTAGAAAACATACCTTGTTTTCTGAATCATGTGTGTTGGTATGGGTCCTAATATTCGTTCCATCATTGCCAGGTGCTCTTTACTATCATGAGTCTAAAGTAGGAAAAAGAAACTTAGCACTTTCCATTTCTGTACATGCAATAAAGGGAAACAAAACAGTGCTTCTGTAAAAGCACCAGGTTAGACAATTATACAATTCATATAACACTCCATTTCAGAGGACTATAACTGCATGAGCTGTATTATCTAATGCAAGCCCAGTAAAATTGAAGTCTTTCTGAATTGGATCAGTAAAGGCTGTATAGCAGATGGAGAACAGGTTTTTAAACTATATTTTACTGATGTAGAGTTGATTTACAAAGTTTGAATAATTTGTTTAATGTAAAACTGAACAGTTTTTCCTTATTTGTATTTATTGCAGTGTTTAAGATGCCTGGGGAAGATTACCAAAAATCTGTCTCATTTTATCAGTTGCTTAACTTCCATTTACTGAATGGACAGTAACCTTGTAACACTCCCTAATCCTAAATAAGAATACAATCCCAGTAATTCTTACAACCCAGAGCTAAGTATGTGGAACATGACTTTCAAAGAGGTTAAGATACTAGCTCAATATTATATAGTTCCTAAAGGAGGAAACTTGAGCTGTGAACCCAAGTGAAAAAGTTTTACTCTTTAATTACATAGTAACAGAGTTTTGGCTAAAGTAGAATAAACTGTTAAAATGACTGCTGAAACCGTACACTCCTTGAGCAGAGGCTGGCAATTCTTCTATAAAGGACCAGATAGCAAATAGTTTAGGCTTGGATGGTCACAAATGGTCTTTATCACATATTCTTTTTCTTTGTTTAAAGCAGACATCAGGCAGGATACAGTTTGCCAACCTCTGCTCTGGAGAGCAGTCTGTGAAAAATGATATTCTTAATTCATGACAGGAATAAATAATACAAGCTTCATATCTTCACAAAGCATCTTAGCTGAAGACATTTTGGAGGGTGGAATCCAAATATAAACTAAATCTCAAACCAAAGTTAATAATCCATGCTTAAGATCCCAGTGATTTATAACCATAAAACCATTTGAAAAAATTTTTATGTGTCAGGATGAAGAAAGCATGCACTATGCTCAACTTTTTCCTTGACCCTACAGCTTACTACCACAAAATCAGATACCACCTCCTAGGAATGGCACAATAGCTACTTTCTAGATATCAAACTTATCTAGAGTATTTTTAACAAGCTCACTACAGATCAGACAAAAGCATGAAGTGTCCCACAGTAGTAAACACATGTATTCTGCAACAGCCACCTAAATGACTTTTAATTCATCACAGCTTCCTCCTCATCCTCGACTGTCATAACCTCAAATCAAGCTTGACAAAATTAGCCGGGAACTCCCTAACAGCCCTCACACCCTGCCCAGAACATACTTTGATCATATTACAACCCTATTTCAAGTTCAATGATAATACCACTTGAAGCTTTCAAGAGTTTGAGCTTTCAAGACATTAAGTAAAATTATGAGGAAAAAATGTGGAGACCTAAATAACATTTTTGCCCTTTTACTTTGCCAAGTAGACTTTTATTTTAAAAAAAATAACTATTATCATCTCATAAAAGGGGCATTTTAATACAAAAAACAAAAAAACAAAAAACAACAACCCACCAAAAAACAAGGAGGGATAATTTCTACTTGAAAGCCAGAATGGCAACTCTACAAAATCATTTTCATTTTAGACCAGCCTGTATCTGGAAACCACTGACTTGTAGGATCAGAGAACTGACTCATTGGAAAAGACCCTAATGCTGGGAAAGATTGTAGGCAGAAGGGGATGACATGAGGATGAGATGGTTGAATTTTATCCCCAACTCAATAGACATGTATTCGAGTAAGCTTCAGGAGGGCAGGGAAGCCTGGCATGCTGCAGTCCATGGGGTCAGAGTCGGACTTGACTGAGGGGCTGAACTGACTTGTAGGATACAACAAATATCTCTCTATGGCAAACCAGTACACTACAAGTGTCAGTACTTGCCTACTGACACTATTTTTCTATTTATCCAAAACACTTGATAGCACTATTCCTTCTTCCTCAACTCAAGTACCTTTCTGTATGCCCGCTGTGAACACAATTTCTTCCTGATATGGCCACCACACACACTCTAGCTTTATGACAAACTCCTGCTCCTTCTCATAGCATGGATTAAACTCTCTACTCTCCTCAGTAATGCCTTCTCTAAGGAAACTTAACTGTTCACTGTTTCTGGGTTTCCACCACACTTTTTACAATGTTCCATTTTAACAAATAGCACATTATACTCAACAGTTCTCACATTATCTATCTTGTGTATGACTTCTTTGAGGTCAGAGATATCATCTTTTCATTTTTGTACACGTAGTGCTTAGAAATGTGCCTAAAGTGCCACAGATGCTTAATACAACGTACTGTTTCTGAATTCAAGTGCAACATAACCAGAACTGAATAAAAACTGACCATAGTTACACTAATATAAATTTATGAAAGCATGTCACACACACACAAAATGGATCACGTTAACATGAACCATGTTTTTCATATTCAATAGGAACCATGTTTAAAATCTCCAATCACATGCAGAATGAATTATGACCATTCACTGAGAGTATTTCATTCCATTAGGGTTTTAGAGGGTGACTATTTTGCATATGCAAATTTAATCTTAAGTATACTGATACACAATGGCAACTTTTCAAAATAGAAACCAAAACTTCAATAGGTCTTTTTAAAGCTCATTATAGTGCAGTGCAACTACAGGAACTCCTGCTCACCATAACTAGAGAAAGCCTGCGCATAGCAATGAAGACCCAGTGCAGCCAAAAATACATACATACAAAATATATATAAAGCAAAGAATTAGTAAACATTTAGTAAATACATACATACCTGAAAGACTGTGAAACCAAGGTAATATTCAATAAGAATGCAACCTATGCTCCACACATCACAAGGCTGAGACCAACCTAAAGCTATTTAAAAACAAAACCAAGCATTTTATTATACAACAATTTAACTGTTAATACACTAAATTTTTTTCCTATGTGGGTGCTCTATATAGCCCATTTAAAGAATGATAGTAAATCCACAGCTTACGTTTTTAGTTTTATAGCAAACATTATTCAGTATCCTTTGAGTCCTCCACATCCTTATATCAAAACAAGAGAGACTAGCAAATGTTTCATAGTCTTTTAATTGCTTATGCAAAGAGGAACTCTGTTATATCCAGTTCATGGCTGTTCTATGAAATTTTACATTTTATTAATGCAAATATACATCAACAATTATCCTCAGAATGTAATTACTAACCCCCTATTACTTATCAGCTTGATATCTGCATTTATTTCCATTAAAAGAAATACTGTACCACATAAATTATGTAGGAATTATAATAGATATAATAGATACTATAGGTATTTTAAGCACCCATAAGCAGAATTACACATTTAAAAGTTCACAGAGGTATCTATCTATATATGTACTTTCAGATTGTCTATACATGATCTATATTATACTTTCTCCTTTAGAACTCTCAACAGTATTATTCAAAAAAGACACCTAGCCTTAAGTCTATATTTAATTAGAAAGAAAAGAAGAAACCACACAGATGTTTTCCTCTTTCAAAGTTTAAGTATTGAATACAACAATAATGTACTAAAAATCTACTTTAAAAGACATTTTAATTTCTTCTAGTAATATCACTGAATTTAAAGACAAAGGAAGAAACGATATATACAAGGAACTTATGATTTAGTCATTTTTGTTAACCCTCACAGGGTGTGTCATTTGAACAAAGGGAAGATGGAGCCTGTTTCTACTTACAGTAACACATAAAAAATTTGCAAATGATTAACAGCTTGGACCTAAGATGAAAGTTTTCTTTTCCAATCACTCCTTTCTCCCAGTCCAGCTTTCTAGCAAATGACCGTAACGTTCTGTAGCATATACCACTGTACATCATTCTCATTCTGTTATGGGTTAGCTCTAACACTCTGGAATTTCACATCCTTCAGTTTTACCGCAATTTCCCAACTTCTGTTTATTACCAACACCCAAGATGTAACATCAACTGTCTTTCTCTTAAATCTTCCTCTTCAATCTAATTCTACCTTTATCTTCAGGAATAACATCACACAAACACATTATGAATGCTTCTAATCTTTCCATCTCTTCATTTCTTCTCCTGAAGACCAAGAACCCCAGTTTTGGATTTGTATCAACTATTTACACCCTGGCCACCCATGGGACTGTATTAATACCAAGAATCACTATATCTTACCCAACCTAGGAAAAGGCCATTAACTGAGTGTAAGATACACTGCCGTCTTACATACCAATAACAAAGAAAAAAATGCCAATTGCTTTGTGTTCTCCCACGTAGGAGAAAATCTGCTTCTTAAAACTGATAAAACACAACAAGTTATCTCTTTTAATTTTTGGCTGCACTGCACAGCACGCAAGAGCTCAAGTTTCCTACAACCACTGCAGTAGAAGAGCAGAATCTTAACCACTTAACCACTGGGGAAGTTTGAGCAAGTTTATCTCTGTTTAAACTCTGAAAATACCTCTCCATCTGCATCTCTTTCCACACACTTCTCTCTTACCATCATTACAGCCTTCAGTCCTCAACCATGAACATACTTTCTAAACTACTGCAACAGAAGCAGATTCTTTCAGATCACACTAAGTAGAAATCCTAGTAACATCAACCTCAAAGACAAGCTCTAAACCTGCACTGTCCTATGTAGTAGCCACTAACTACACATCGCTATTTAAATCTAAAATTTAAATTAATTGGCCACAGTGCAAGCAGACAGTAGTCTACTAATGGCTACCATATTGGACAGTGCAGATATAACACTTCTATCATCATGGAAAGTTCTACTGGCTAGTTCTATCATTCTTAATTTCCTTACCCTTTTACCAATCCTCTACTCTAGATAAACATCATTAGCTTGATTTCATACTCCCATTCTGAACTACCAGTCTTCTTGGACAAAAAGGTAAAAAGTGGAAAAGACTGATTCCATGAAAATGTTTTTACTATCCAACCTCAGTTGAAACTTACATTCAGCCAAGTATTATGGTTATTTCATTTAACTATTATATCTCCCAGTGTCAACTAATCTGTATTTTCCCTACTGTCTCCAAGCCCCTCAAAGCTGTCTTTGACTTTCCAGCTCTATCAACGTGACCTGGTGACTAACTTATAAATTTTGAGGCACAAGATGCTCTTTCTCTAAGTGCCCTCTTATCATCCACCCTGCACACAGATGTCTGCCCACTAGATATTCAGCATTTTCATCAGCACCAAGCTTTAGTGATGAGACAAAAATAGGTGTTCCCATCACTTCAAAAACCACAATATGATGTAATTAAGCCAAAAGAACTTGTTCTCTTACGATCACGTAAGACTGACTTGTTCAAAAATAACAACCACTTGGAATATCTTTACAGATGGTATCATATTATTCCCACTTAGGAAAAATAATTATAGCAATGACCAGACAGCTTTTATGGAAACACAAAACATTTTCTGTACACTGCTAAGAAAATCACAACTATCTACCCACTACCTGGGCCCCACAATAGAAGCTGTAGAGAACAAAAATATCTTTTTCAATTGAAGTATCAGGAAGTCTGGTGTGTACTGACCCAAAATGACCTCTGGAGCTCTGTAATGCCGTGTAGATACCAAAGTACTATGATGTTCATCATCGTATGTTGCACTTCCAAAGTCAACAACTTTGATATCTGTGTTTTTCAGTGTGCGTTCATCACGTTTCTAGAAAACAGTTGAGTAAACACAAAGATCAATACATAAAATACAGCACTACTCCAAAAGGCTTGCCCATGAATTGCCTTTTTGATTTTCAATATAACCCCATGAGAAAGGCAAAGGATTACCCTTTTTGGGTTAAACACCAGGATATAATTAGTCTTAGAAGTAAAATTTCTCATCCAAGCATCATATCAAGCTAAATTAATTTTCAAGTAACTACCAAAATTAAAACAAGTCTTTAACTTACCATTTTAGAATTATATTTGACTACATAGTCAGACTTCACAAATAAAATATTTTCAGGCTTCAGATCTGTATGGGTTAATTTATTATGATGCAAAACTACAAAAGAACAAAAAGACATTATTAGTTTCACTGACAAATTTAATCTATATTGGGGGATGGGAGGATTGGTGATAGACGTAGGAATCAAAAGCAGTTTCATCTTGTAATATGTACAGTTTTAGTGACAATGCTTTGATATGTTATTTATATAACAAAAACTTTAATTTATTGGTACTTAAAAATTTAACAAAGTGTACTTACAATTGATTGACTGGCAGATCTGATATGCCATTTGCCTGATGTGGTCAATTTGAAATGGCAGAAAGCTATTTTCTTTAATGAAATCATAGGTACTAAGTCCCAAGAGTTCGAACACAATACAAACATGACCATGATGATCAAACCATTCTAGCATCTGGACACATCGGCTAAAACAGATCAAAATAAAAATGATTCAGTTCCTAGAGCTCTATTTCATGTAACGTGATGGATCACAGTTCCAAGTTTATACTTACAAGACACTATTGGGATCAGTACTATTTAAATGCTCTAACACTTGGATTTCTGAACGAGCTGCTTCACGATATCGTCCCACGTTTTTTACAATTTTCACTGCTACATGTATGCCATCCCTTAAAAACAAAATGAAAATGATAAATGTACAGGAGGTGGTTGAAGACATGCGTCCTAAAATAATCTTTCAGGGCATATTATAGCATGTCTATATTAATGTTTTTAAAAACATTTTTAACAAAATTCACTTTACATGGAGTGATGATTCTCTTAATACCTGTGAACGCTAATATTTGTTTCCAAAAGTTTAAATTTACTGAGATTTTTTTCCCCCTTTTGGAGAAGGAGGATAAAAATATAAACCTTGAATAGAATATACTACTGCTGAAAGCATTTGGTCATTCACTAAGAGAGACTGACTGTGACAAATGGTGCACAGGTATTAGTGATTAAAAAGGCTTGTCCTATGTATCTCAGTTTAATGGAAAAGACAAACTACTTATCATAAAGGTTACAAGTGCCTGACGTGGAGTAGACAGAAGAAAGAACCTATTGATTGGGGTTAGGGAGTTTAGACATCTTCAGAAAAGAGGAGACACACAACTGAGCCCTGAAAGACAACTTTCAATTCATCAGATTTGGGAGAAAATTCCAGCAAAGAGACACCATCATTAAGTCATTAAGCTGAAAAAATGTTTAGTTCATTCAGGGATGCCAACAGGTAGAAATAGCTACAATCTAGGGCAGTGTGCTTTAGACTGGGGCATCCATGTGCATGTGTGTGCTAGGTTGCTATGTCGTGTACAACTCTTTGTGACCCTATGGACCGTGGCCCATCAAGTTCCTCTGTCCAGGGGATTCTCCAGGCAAGAATACTGGAATGGGCTCCCATGCCCTCCTACAGGGATCTTCCTGACCCAGGGACTGAACCAGGTCTCCTGGACTGTAGGCAGTCTCCTACACTGCAGGCAGATTCTTTACCAACTGAGCCACCAAGGAATACTTCCTACAAAGTATAGAGGGAAGTGGTGGTCAAGTGGTTAAAACACAGGCTTTTATTGCCGTGGGTTCAGGTATGATCACTGAGATGAACTGAGATCTTGCAAGCCATGTGCGTCCACCCCCCTCCCCGCCCTGCCAAAGATACAGCTCTGAATGATTTTGAGGAAAAAGGTTTCTGAATCTGTAACTTCCTTTTGTCCTCTTTCCTAATAAGCTGACTTTTTTTGAAGACAAGCCAGCATTCAAACCTGTTTTCTTCACTACAGCCTTTTATGTTAGGAAAAAAAACCTCATGGATGTGAAGATTAGTATGGCAAGGTATGTGCCCTAGGATGTCCAAAAAAAAAAAATTTGAGGCAAACAGATTTTCTAGTGGCTGATTAGCAAATCTTTCCAATTAGCTTAAGAAGGCCCTAATGAAGTTACAGGCTGGTAAATCATTCAAAAATTATTTTGATGATTATAAAATCTATGATGTATATATCTCAAGGCTTAAAAGAATTACTATATGTAGCATGGAAACATAACCACTACCATATGTAAAACAGACAGCCAGTGGGAATTTGCTGTAGGATTCAGGGAACTCAAACCAGGGTCTCTGTGACAATCTAGAAGGGTGGGGTGGGGAGGGAAGTTCAAGAGGGAGAAGACATTATGTATACTTATGGCTGATCCATGTTGACGTATGGAAGAAACCAACACAACACTGTAATGTAATTATCCTTCAATTAAAAATAAATGGATTAAAAAGAATTACTATAAAACTGCTGTGACAAAACTTCTTGTCTCATCTGTTAACTCTATAGCCAAGTTTTCTAAGGGCTAATAGCTATAAAAATGAAAAATGGGTAACAGTGTTAGCTAATGCTACTGTAGTAACCATGCGTGGTGAGTGCTAAGCTGTGTCTGACCCTTTGCAACCCCATGTACTGTAGCAGCCAGGCTCCTCTGTCCATGGGATTTTCCAGGCAAGGATACTGGAGTGGGTTGCCATTTCCTCCTCCAGGAGATCTTCTCCTCCCAGGGATCAAACCCAGGTCTCTTGTATTGCAGGTATATTCTTTACCACTGAGCCACCGTGTGAAATCCATTTTAGGTCTAGTATCAAAATCTGTAACAGATCTTTGTGTACTTAATCAAATTGAATACTATTAATTGGAAATGTCTCAAAAACTCAAGTCTTGGAATCTCAAGATATTTTAAGAAAATTTTAATGGGACAACTAGTGAAATCTGAATCTAACCTGCAAATTAGTAGACAAAATTTGAAAATACATATAATATGCAAATATATGGGAATTCTTTGGATTATTTTAGCATCCTTGTTAAGTCAAAGTGGGGTTTCCCCGATGGCTTAGATGGTAAAGAATTGGTCTGCAATGCTGGAGACTCAGGTTTGATCCCTGTGTTGGAAAGATCCTCTGGAGAAGGGAATGGCTACCTACTCCAATATTCCTGGCCTGGAGAATTCCATGGACAGAGGAGCCTGGTGGGTTATACTCCATGGGGTCACAAACAGTCGGACACAACTGAGTGACCAACACTTTCATGAAGTCAAAGTATTTCAAAATATCTTAAAATGTTACTTTATGTTCACATTTTTGTGGTAGAGAGAAAAGGGTGATAAAACAAAGACATTTAGGAAAATGTTCTTTATGAAAAGTGGAGTAAAAATAAGTTCAAGGAAAAATCATTTCTAAGTAGTCAAGAAATTTGTTCCTGGATGACAGGAAGTATGAAGCTATTGTACTTACATTCCCCTAAACATAAGGATACATGGTTACTAAAAAAAAATCAACACTTAAAATAAGCTAGAAATTATACCCTCAACTATTTTATGATGACAAAGTTAGATGTCAATTTAAAAATGTGCACTTTTCACTCAACAGTTTTACAAGTTTCACTTATAAAAAAACTTGCAACCAGAGAATACATATTCTAGGGAAAACATGAAAAATGAAGCAGAGAGGATCAAGTAACAAAAAGGTTAGTATAACTCAATCTAAACTTTATTCTGTAGGCTTTAAGTAATTTCTTCATAGCTTAAGAAGCTGACCCTAACATGCAAATAATATATTTTAGAAATGAAGGTTTTTGAACCAAGATTAGCTATGCTTTATTGTCTCTGCAATTCAGAAGTAGGGTAAAGAAAGCTAAGGGCCTATGTTCTGAGAAACTCTTCACTGGAACACTCACTTTAATTTCAGTTGACTCCATCTGATAATGTTCAACATTCCTGATCAAAATTCACATTCATGGTAAATAAATCATACACAGTTAAAGAAATTTTGAATACTTATACCTACCAGGAAACACATAGCTAACAGTTAAATTTCATCCAAATTATGGATCCTTCCCCACCAGAAATATTAGAATATTCAAAAAAGAAAAAACAAACTTACATGCCATGATCAATACATTCTACAACTTTGCCAAAGGCCCCTTCACCCAAAGTGTCCACGATTTCATCTAAAGTGAGGGGGCGGAGAGAAAGAAGTATAAGTACCTGAGCACAAATTATCAGTTATTCAAACAATGAAAGCTTAAGTGTGGAATATTTTCAAATGATCTCTATCAAAGCATAACTAAGGTTTCAGCACTCAAAATTATTTTATTTTCAGCTGTTACAAAAACAATTCAGACAGAGCTATCTTTCTTGCTCTAATCTCAAATTCCACTGATTATTTTGGAACTTTAGAGTAGAAATATTTAAACTCTATAGAAAAGAAGAAATACAAAAGAACAAACAAACCCACGAAAAACAAAACAAAAAGCAATGAAGAGTTCTTTAGCCCCCGCTGACAAACTATTCTTAAAAAGATTATTCTGTCTGCAAAGTTTAAAAAGTGTTGAAAAATATTCTATACATCTTGCTCTTAGAACGTCTCCACTTTGACAGATCAGGTGACCCTCCTCATCATCCTCTATACTCCTGGATCTTTTCCTTCGGTGGCTCTTCTGGAACGGCAAGTGGGCAGCACCAAGATCGTCCAGCCAATCAATATATCAGAGTGAATTCAGGGCAGAATACGCAATTCATTCAGCGGGGAGATATTCAGGCATTCAGATAAGCACCAGGCCACGAACAGTTGGCAGGAGCAATTTCAAATTCAGTCCCCAGAAATTCACAGGGCACAGTTTATGTTACAGAAGAAAAACATGGCAAGGAACAGATTTTCAGATAAGATACTTAAAGTGGCAATAGAAAAAAACAACACAATTGTCTCTTTAAAATACTGACTTAATTGAAGTCTGAAATTTAAAGAATGCAAATGTCATGACCTATTATAATCTCGTTATAAAATAGCATATGCTGTGAGTAGGGATGTCTAGTTTGTCAGAAAAATGTTTTGAAATGTCAATATTAGTTCAACAAATTTATTATTTAGCAATGTTTTTAAACATACATGATTAAAATATAAGGGGACAATAAAGGCTAATTAATTTCAATGTTAATTTAGTCAATGCTAGTTCTATTGAAGAAAACTTGGGAAGGAAAATAACTTAGTTTATTTATCAAGCAAGTGAAGATATGTGAATTAAAAAAAGAACAGGCTTTTCGAACATTTAATTTCCCATTCGGCACCCACTTTCAGAACTCCAACCTAACTAATTGCAACAACGATGCACTGTGCTATGGGACTGTATTATATTCAGGATTAAGTATCCACCAGTGCAACTTTCTATATTTGCTTCCAAGTATTGGGAAATAGGCTTCTTTTAGAAAAAAAGTTTGAAAGAAAAGATGGGTGCCTTTTCTTAAGATTGTTATAAAACATAAAAATATTTTTAATATTAAGATGATGAAACTCATGATCTGGTCTACAGAAAATGAGTAAATGCAGGTAAATGAGGGCTAACGAATAGCAATAAATACAGATTAGTTTTAAGAATTTTGATACTTCCTTTAAGGATTCAAGTAATTTAAACACAATTATATTCATACAGTATTATAAACTTTTCCAAACTATTGGCCCAATACGAGCTTTTACACACAAGTTAAGTATCCACCCAAAATAAAAACAAAATGAATCATACCGAATGTGACTGATGACTTGAACAGTGTCTATTACGCTTCCTTTTAGGACTGCTTCTCCTGCTTCGGACTGAAGATTTACTGCAGTGGATTCGATAACTGCTTTCAATGTCTCTGTGATAATGTCTAGGAACATATCTTTCGCAGTAGTCATTTCTGTATTCATCAATGTATCTCCGGTCTCGATAATCTCTCTCATTCAAGGACCTTGCTTCTAAATAATGACTGCAAACACATTAAAGTATTAAAAATTACACTCTTCATTCTAGAATAGTATGGTTAAAAATAAAACATTCTCTCAAGTACTGCTGGTTTAAACAGGCAACTCAATAAAAGAAAAAAAGTACAAACTAATGGATCAATTTATACTTAACTCATAAAACTTAAATAATTTTACTTTAACCAACAAGTAAATGTGTTCATGTATTTCTACTAACATATACTACTATCAAGAAATAAAGTTTGAGTCAAATCATTCAACATATTCAGTGCTTACTTAAGAGTCCCTTTATCTTCTGGTCAAAGTTAAGACCAAAGAAAATTCACAAAACTGCTCTTCTGAAATTCATCAGTCTTAGGATATACCCATCTGTAACTAAGCTCTCTTCCTTTTTCAGAACTATACACAATACGAGACAGGCAAAAAAGGGTTCCTTTCTTAATGTAAGTGAATTTTAGATTTCTCTGGCACAGAGAATTTTCTCAAGAAAGCTAAATCAGAGCTAAAAGGAATCAAATATATTTCAGCCCTCTCATTTTATAGATGGCTAAACCGAGATCCCTAGAAGGAAAATGATTTGCTATGGTTGTAGAGCACATTCTAAATCCTATTGTGTGCGCCAATTTTACACCTCACCTATCCCATCTTCTCTATTCCGAGCTTCCTATATCCTCTAAGAAATACAAAACAGTTTTTGAAGGCTGCTTCATGTGCCAAAGATATCTAAAATACGTTCCTCTTAAATGGGAAAAGATCTTGTAATTGCTTGCCTAGGATTACCCAACCCCCTATTTCCCTGTGCATTTCGAATTTCCTGTCATTCCTGCGTGAAAAATAAACAAGAATTCAGGGAAAATAGCATCACCTGATACCACAGTGCTTAACTTCTAAATCTACATATCCCTTTGAAAATCTGATAAAGGTATGGACCCTGTCCCATAAGAAATACAAAAATGCATAAACAAAACTTGAAATTTCAGAGGCCTTGGACCTCAGGAAGTAAATGGATTTCAGTTAAGCAGCCTCGGATCTGACGGAAAGAAAAAGACACACATTCAATTGGCCCAGTTTCCCATCCCCCTCTCTACCTGGGATGAGAGTCCTCTTCAACAGAGTGTGAAGCTTCAAGAGGGATGCACATGGAGCACTGAGGGAGAGAGGGGACACCTGCCCAGTCAGACACATCAGCTAAAATAATCCTAACAAGCAATGGAGTGACAGATGTTGACTAGATTGCCCTCGCCAATAGGTTTCTTTTCCCCAGAATATGCTGTCATTCTTTTTCACAGGAGAGCTGGTTTAGGCAGAAGTAAAGGAGAAGCATATCTAAAACTCTTACTCAACAGGGCTGGCATCAAATCCAGGCTGGGGAGATGCAGAAACCCCTTTTCCCCTTTCTCCAGAGTCAGCCTTAAGTTCTAGCCACTGGAGAAACAGGATGTTAGAGTAAGACTTTAGGTCGTCTATCAGTTGCTTGGAACCATATGGTATCTACATCAAGCTAGACATTACTATACTCTGAAGGGCACACCTGTTTAATCCTGTAAGGCATCCTTCCCATAAAAGGCCAAAATTTATCAGAAAAAAAAACATTAATTATCTTTAGCTGGACTGGTGCATGAGATTAGAGATGCTGATAATCATAATCTTCAGAATAACACACAGGGTGAAGTAATACCATGAGAATAAACTAAAAAGCTGAGGACTTCTTCAACCTGTAACGACCAAAGCTTAGAGATTACATAAACAAAATCTATAGAATTATAAAGGCTACATGGACAGAGTGAACAGGATGAACAGATTGATTTCATTTCTAAAAATATTCACTAATCACCCAGTGAATATTTTCACTATAGTTCTTCAAAATAGCCAAGACTAATGAGGCTATGCTCATTCCTTTTTATTTCCACACAGGTCCTGTGGGAGATAAAAAATATATATGAGGCAAAAATCTCTGCCAACAAATAATGACTCAACAATGCAGGAAATGCCAAAAGCCTGTATATGAGTGCTTAGGGTCACAGAGGGGAAAAAAATCTCAAAATGCTTAAAATGGTCACGGAAAATCTCATGAAAAAGAGAAGATTTACATCTTAAAGGAAATCAGAATTTGGACAAAGTAAAAAGTAGAAATGAGAGGGAGAAAAATGGCATATTACCATCTTACATTTACAGAGCACTTTAACTACAGTGGCTAAGAGGTGAGTTTGTATATTACTTAGGAAATAATTTCAGCAAGAATAATTTTCAAATAGGGATGCGTAAGCAAATAAGCTGGCAACAGATCATCCAGAATCTTGCACGCCAGCCTGAAGAGCTTAAAATGGCGTTTCTCAAAGGACGGTTTATTAACAATATCAAAATACTGAATTATTTAAAATGAGATCCCTGGCCTCAGGTGAGGCTCACTGAAGAATCTGGTAATATGCATTTTAAACATGTCTCCAAGGTGATCCTATTCACACTACAGTTTGAGAATCACTTGTGTAAGGCCTTAGGTTACAGGGACTTCCCTGGCGGGTTAGCAATAAAGAATCCCTCTGCCAATGCAGGAGACACAGGTTCAATCCCCAAGTTGGAAAGAACCCCTAGAGAAGGAAATGGCAACCCCCTCCAGTATTCCTGCCTGGGAAATACCATGGACAGAAGGGCCTGGAGGGCTGCAGTCAGAAGAGTGCAGATATGATTTAGCAACTAAACAACGACAACTCTATGTTACAGGAAGACTTATTTAAGGATACAAAGTGAGTGTTCACAGCTACATCAGTTTTCCTGTGCAGAATTAACCGATCAAGCCTGTAAAAACAGGCAATTCACAGGCTACTTACGAATCAGGAAAATAGACACTTCACAATATATGTGAAAAAGGTACGGTAACTCATATACAATAAAACTGCTTATAAATCAGTAATGAAAATATACTTTAATAGAAAAAAGGCTAAGAATACAAAAATAATATTCAAAATGAACTACAATTAAAAAGATAATGTTCAGTGGTCAGTAAATATATGACAGAGGACAAACTCAACAGAAATTTAAAAATTCAAATTATAACAAAACACTATTCTTGGCATTTCAAAATAACCAAGACTGACGAGAGAATGAAGGAGCAAGTTGTAGGGAATATAACTTGGTACAAACTTTCTGGAAAAATATATGAATATGTAGCAAGAGTCTTCTAAGAATTCACACTCTAAAACTGTCCTGTCTCTTCTTAGAATCTATTTGCAAGAAATATCAGCGGAAAGATTTGTACACATAAGTATTTTTAAAAATAATCAGAAATAATTTTACATCTGAATAATGGGGGATTAGCATCCTATCAAAATTACCTTCATACATTTCTGTATTTTTCATTTTTCAGTAATTTTATTAAAAAACACTCTTGTAAAGTTTTGACTCTTAGAAAGACTATTAGACTACTCCAGATTATGGAGAGTAATTACCACCAGACATCTCTGGTGCCAAGAAGAAACTATTAGTCTAGCGGTCATTACACAATCATGTTTATACAGTTAATTAGAACATAAATGAACTATTTATCAATCATAACAGTTCTTTTTAACCTACATAATGAATAAACTTATGAATAATTAATATCATGACATTATGCCTTACAGAGTATTTTGTATTTACTATAGGATACAGATATTCTCTATAGTACATTAATTTAGCTCAGGTCATTGAAATCCTGGCAGAGATTCTCTTTTCTCTTCATAGAGTGGAAAGAACGATTAGTCTGCATTGATTACCAATAAGCTCACTGTTCTGTAGAACAGGTCTGTTTTAGCATGGAAAAGGGAAAAAATTACATACTGTTTTTTAAAGTAACCCCAGCTGGCTAATTTAGAAAGCAATCTGGCAAACAGTCCCAATGGAACATCTGCACAAAACAAGGAGAAAACATAGAACCAACAAAAACAAATGAGAAAGGGAAATTAATGGAGGACGAAATGAAAGAAACTACTCACCTAGGCTTTGTTTAATCATTTAGGAACTTTACAAAATTCCTCTAATTCTACATAAATGTATTACCTCCAAATTTTACACTGGTAAAAATATACTAAAACAGGACACATGCCATTTGGTATTTTTATCGCAGCCCTTCCCTAAATTACTGGCTACTGCCTACGCAAAGGAATGGTTCTTAAAACAGCCAAGCTTCGAAAAATCCCAAATATATTTACTGGTCTTATCTACAATACAGCATAAGCAACTAATCCCCAAAGCATGTTAACATTCTCACAGGGCACACTATTTTTCTAATCTGGGTAACTCTCCCCACCCTTCATTCTCTCTCATTTGTGAAACCCTAAATAAGTGCCCAATGTACACATCTGCCTAGTATTCACATACAAATTGAAGGCACTTGCTGGTCCTTTAATCACTTCACTCCTGTGTGTCCTATCACCACTTTTGTGTCTCGTTTCACACAACTCTGTTACTGGCAGCAAGATTAGGTCAACTATCTCCCATAGGTTCCAAATGGATTCATGCAGGTAGGAACTCTGTCTACTCACAGTAATGTCTAGCATGTAACAGGCACTCAGGAAATCTTTTCTGAATGAGTATGTGTTGACGGATTTATAAAAACAATTTGACAGATGAAAGCTATACAAGCGAATGGCAAACCATTTAAACTATCTGTGTTAAAATGGTACTAGTTCAAGAGTAATTTACCAATCAGATTCTTTAAACTGGTGATGTGGTTTACAATATCTGTTCTCTTGCGTACTGCTGTGGGATCTCCTCTTCCGTTTGTGACTTCCACTGTAGCTTTCATGTCCCCAGCTTTCTCTGCTATCCCAATCAGGGCAGTGAGTTCTTTTGGAATGCCGCATCTGTTAATGGAAATGAAAAGTGAGTTGTGGAATCACAGATGGCTTGTTTAGTAAATACAGTACTTTACATGAATATTGATTAAATACAAAAACACCCAAGACATGGGATCGCAGAGGTTCTAAGATGTTTGTAGGTAATGTTTCCCAAGGCATGGGGGCACTATCCCACTGGTATGTCAGATGATTGATTCTAAGTGGCACACAGATCCTGGTACTAAAACACTGTGAGACCTTAATACTTTCTTTTTCAATTCTTCTGGATAAATTCTCAGTTTGATGCTTGTCTTCAACTAACATTCGCTAACTGCTATTTAAAAAAGAGAGTCAGGATTCAAGCTTAGAGTCTTTCTCTTGTGTCTCCTGTCTTGACAGGTGGATTCTTTACCACTGCGCCATCTTGGAAGCTTTCTTACCTTTTCCTATGATAAATTACTAATAACCTCTTAAATTACTTTTATTATCAAACTGTAAGTTATTGATGTTAACTTTAAAGGTGAGCTAGTTTAAAACAAGTATCATGCACCTTTGACAAAACATTGTAACACAAATAACTCAAGTCAGAGAAATACTCAGGGATACTAATACAGGAGATGACTGTTTTAAAGGTAAGAGCCACTAATGAAGATCCTTTTGCTCAAACACTCAAGAATTCCATTCTCTAAATCTTGAGAATGACTCTCAGCTTTGAATAGAACTCAGGGTGTGAACAGAACACAGTATTCAACTGAGAACCTGAAGAGCAATAAAAAGCCATTTTATGAACTCATTTCTTTTAACCACAAGTTTATTTTCAGATCATCCTGCAGCCTTCCTAAAATTAAACGTATCTGTTGTAGATCTGGCGTGACTAAGAAAATGAACCTATAAGGATGAATATGGTCACACTGAAATCAGAAAGCAACCTACAAACTTTATTAGGTTTTTCAAGATCTGTATTCTAACAAGTCATCCCTATCTGCCTCTCCACATCTTAGCTCTTTCACAAAAGCAGCTTCGTTTTTAACAGCTGTCCAAACTCTGTTGAATGCCCTGAGTTTCACAACCCAGCAAGGAGCTGAAAAAGGTAAACTGGAGCAAAGCCAGCTTAGAAAATCTCCTTTAGTTTGACCAAATGACTCAGTAACAAGCAAATGAATTCAAGTAACAAAACTTAAATGATTTCAAATGGTTTAAAAAGATTTTGAAATGAGGCATCTCCTGGGAGATATTTCCTAAGAAAATATAGGTAAAATGCCATCAGAGCCTGAAGCCACTAATATTCACATCTTTTAACTCACTTCTCTTACTGATTCTAACACTATGCCCACCACACATACTTCTGATATGCAGCTTCTCTTTTAGCTTGCTTTAAAAAAGACAGACAAGGCACTGGTAAAGTTAAACAAAAACTCTAAAACTCTAGTTAGGGTTCTCACTGGAAATTGCTAAGTGAGCATTTGGATTTGACCTATTCGTAGGTCATTTGAATATGGGAAACTGAAATAAATCACACTACAAATTAAGGAGCAAAAAGACCATCAGAAAAGCCATAAAAGAACTGTATTTTTAGTGGAATTCTTCTGACCCTTTGATTACCCCAACTGTATTTTAATCACCTAGGAACTTTAAAATTGCTTAGTTAAGCATTCTTAAATCATACCAAGCAAATCCCATCTGATGTTTGATGCTTATTATTAATACATAGTTTTTGCAAAACATGTCTGCTTCAGTTTTTTCCTTCTGTCAGCCAGCCAAAACTAGCTCACCTGTCAACAAAACTTAACTCTTACATAACCAATTATCAATGTGCAAATATTAAAATAAGAGTCTTGGGAGAGCCAAAGTTTTTATTTCTCTAGCCAAGTTCACTACTTTCATTTTAATTCATCTGTTAGGAAGCCCTCCTTCACTACTATTCAGAAATATTTTCTCAGGAGGCTAAGAAAAGAATCTCAGACCCAGGTTACACAAATTAAGTTCCTTCACATACAAAGCAAAAAACAAAAACAAAAACCCAACCCCCTAAAATTACTGCATTACCTCCAACTAATAAAGAATTCTACATGTTAGAATCATCAGACATCTTCCCATAAAAACACCAGATACAAAAAACACCAGATAATCCTTATATCCGTCTTGGAAACCTGATTCTCTACTGCCTTTTAACACTGTTTTTACCCAACAATTTTATATCTATCTATATGGCTTTAAAATATCTATAAAGGTTAAAGTTATGATTAGATGGCACCAAGAGGGATGTACCTGATAACAAAAAGCCTGAAGGTGTATGTATGGGACACAAGCATCAAAGATAGCTATAAAATGAAATCAAGAGATTGGCCCGGTCAGTTTGGAGTGCTGTTTTCAAAGGGCAGAATAAGCATACCACGGTTCCTTAAGTAATCAAGGACAGAGTGATTCAAAAGCATCAGAAATGCACATCTGCTGCAATAATGACACACCCCACTTTAAAAACAGTTTGCACAATGGATGAGTCTCTCCATATTTACTTCTCATAAGCACGAGCTAAATTCCACCACCTGAACTCGCAGACTTGCAGTTCCTCCGACGCCCAGTCGACAACCCCAGCCTATCCGCCAGGGCACCTGGCCAGGGCCTCTGGCGCACTCAAGAGATTTGACCCCGGAAAATCCCCGAATGCTACCAACAGCTGAGGCCAGGCACCCAGGGGAAGGCTTGACCTAGGAGTACACTTGCTCCAGGCGGTTCCAGAAGGGTTCCAGACAGGTCCCTTCTGGAACCGGCGGGACGAAGCACGGCCTAAGTAGCCACGATGCGAGAGGCCGGGTGCTCTGAAAAAAACCCAGCGGCAGAGCCGAGGCCTTTTATCCCTAAGATTTTAAATCTACTATGACGGCCGGGCAACTTTAGGTTTTAAATGTTACAAGCAGAGTTGTGTCCCAAACGCACCCCGGTCGCCGAGGCCCCGAATCCCGTCGTTTTTCCGAAACCTGGCTTCGAGACTTACAAAACTGGGAAGCCGCCCAGCCCAGAACACACTGCCCGAAGCCTTACCTCCGCAAAAACAAAAGGCCTTTTGGCCGAGAACTGTCGGCAAACCGCCGTCTTCTCTCTCCAATAGCTGCGACAAACACCCTACAAAATGGCGGCAGCGCCGTCTTCCTACAACCCCCGGCAGCCTCTAGCACCGCCCACACCAAGCGAACGCGCCTGCGTGACAGAGCTCCCACTGTCCCTCCCCACCCCTAAGGGGCGGGTCCCACGTGACGTCAGGGCTGGCCCCGCCCTCCACCACGCCGTGGTCCCCGCCGAGCAGTCCCCGGCCCGAGACCTGCTTCGGTTGTGGCTGCGCCCTAGATTGTTTTTCTTTCTGGGAGCACCTGGGTCAAACTGGGCGGAAACGCCCTAAGCTTGTGGCGCCTGTCTGCAGCTGTGGGAGGGGTTATTCTGAATGCAGCACCTCTCAGCAGACCCAAAGAAGGCTCCGTTTCGTGCTCTTCCGCCCAGGTGGGCCGCACCAGGGCACTTTGGCTGCCTGCCGTACGCCTACCGGAGGACCTCAGTTCAGTTCAGTCGCTGAGTCGTGTTCGACTCTTCGCGACCCCATGAACCGCAGCACGCCAGGCCTCCCTGTCCATCGCCAACTCCCGGAGTTTACGCAAACTCATGTCCATTCAGTCAGTGATGGAATCCAACCATCTCATCCTCTGTCGTCCCCTTCTCCCGCCCTCAATCCCTCAACTCAGGCACAATCATCACGCAAGAGACAAGCCCCAATTCGGCTCGGTAACCAGGTCCAGACTGGTGCTGGGGATAGTGTAGTTGAGTCTGCTTGTAACTTCCTGTCTAAAAATGGATTCCGATAATTAAGAGGATAGCCTAGGAAACAAGCTCAGAAGTGCTTATCTTTTAAGGCCTATGCTCCTGAGAGAAACAGTAACAAAAAGAAGTTTCTGTTGAGACTCCTCACCTGCCTCCTCAGCAGATTTGGTAGCTAAAGTTTCCCTTACAAAGTTTTCCCTATTATTTACCCCTGTGGGTTTTATTCAAAGTATGAATGTGAAGTCGCTCAGTCGTGTCCGACTCTTTGTGACCCCATGGACTGTAGCCCACCAGGCTCTTCCATCCATGAAATTGTCTAGGCAGGAGTACTGGAGTCGGTTGCTATTTCCTTCTCCAGGGAATCTTCCCGGCCCAGGGATCGAACCCGGGTTTCCAGGAGAATAATATATGAGAGCTACTAAGCCCAGTTAAAATAAGGTATTTCACAGTTGTAAGAATCCCTGGACTGTGTCCCATTGTGAGTTTTAAGTAAGAAAAGAGGGTCAAACAAAATTTAAGTCCTGGGGAGCACTTACGGGGCAGGAAAAAAGCCTGAAAATGAATGATCAGAAGGAGAGAACCAAAAGTTTGGTGTCAGAGTAAGGTAGTAAGGACGGGAAGGAGTAAGGATATGTGTGCCCTGTTGCTAAGTAGTGTCTGACTCTTTGCAACTCCATGGACTGTAGCCTGCCAGAGTCCTCTGTCCATGGGGTTTTCCAGGCAAGAGTACTGGAGTGGGTTGCCATTTCTTACTCCAGTATTCATTAGAAGGACTGATGCTGAAGCTGAAGCTTCAGTACTTTGGCTGCCTGATTGGAAAAGCCAGATTATTGGAAAAGACCCTGATGCTGGGAAGGATTGAAGGCAAAAGGATAACAACAACTCCAGGGGCTCTTCCCAATCCAGGGATCAAACACCTGTCTCCTGCACCTTCTGCATTGGCAGGCAGATTTTTTTTTTTTTACCACCAGCACCACTTGGGAAGCCCAGAGTAAGGGAGAGAAGAGGTTAAATGAGAAAAAGACTGACAGTGACAGATGCTAGAGAAGCAGCAGGAAGGGTTGGTGCTGAAAACTGTCAGGATTTTGTGTTCTGACAAAGAGATGAATAAAAGAGAAAGTCAGAAATCAAATTTGAGAGGGCAGAGTTGGGACTGTTGTGGGCCTAAACCAAATAGAATGAGTTTGTACCTTGTTGGGTGAAAGGAGGGCACTGCCATTTCATGATCTAATATCACAGAAAATGAGCCACACACTTTGAATAAACTGAATTGTTATGGAGATTGTATCCCATGTCAAGAAGTGAAGTTGAGAAGATAATTGGAAAGTTGGAAGTGAAAATTTGATATCCTGTAGAATGAAACAGACAACTTTATTCTCCTCACCTGGAATAGCCACCATTTCTGCGTTTACAATTTTAAATCTCAGCCATCCTTCGATGTCTGTCTCTAAGATGCTGTCCCCGACTGCATTAGTTCCCACTCATCTCCCTCTTCTTGACTACTCCAGTTAGAGATGAAGCCCTCAAACAGTTGGCCAAGGCACACTGGTGTGCCTGGAGCCACCAAAATATGCTGACCAATTTTGCCCATAGAGTGAAATGTATTGGTTCTACATCTGATTATACTTACTGTTTCAAGAACATCTATCAGTTAGAATGTTTAGCTGACTAGACTGGGCCATCTTGCAAGGTAAAGTTGGACTCAGCTTGAGGCATCCAGAGGCATAAATTAAGCTGGCACCAAAGAAAACTTACCGTTTTTGCTGGAGCATGAAAGATCTTTGTCTCATGAGGATCAGGAAAGTGGTCAGGAAAGTGCCCAGTTTTGCTCAAACAGCAATATAAAGTTAAAGGACAGCCAGGTGGGAAGGACACCTCCAGAGGGACAAATAGACCTCACAAAACATTACCCGGTAGCACAGTCTGCTTCGTAGTTGTTGCTGTCTTGGTTTAGTATCATTTTGAGTATTTAAATTTGTGTGCCACTTAAGGTCTAATATTTGAAAGTGTGTTGTGATCAGGAGGAGGCTGAGAATGTCCTATGAGTAGCATTTCTCTTATTACATGTATGGTGCTCCTAGTTACTCTCTGCAGCTTATGTGCTTTGAATGGAGACAAAAACCTAATTCATATTATCTTTGGTGTCTTAGTGGCTACGACTCAGTACATATTTGCAGGTTGCTTATGAAAGCTGCTTTTGACTGTTTTGCTCAATTAAGTTGAATTACATCAAAGTTTGAAATTTACTCCCTAAATTCCTCTGCTAGTTGGCTTAATAATCTTATGTGACATCTTAACTCTTTCTATTAAGTCAGTTACCTGGAAAGGGAACACCTTGTCAGAGGATTTAATGAAAAAACTGTCTAAATTTCTTGGAATCTACTACTAACACCAAGCTATCCCTGCTGGCTTGGTGGTAAAGAATCTGCCTGCTAATGTGGCAGACACAGGTTCAATTCCTGGGTTGGGAAGATCCCCGGAGAAGAAAGTGGCAACCCACTCCAGTATTTTTGCCTGGGAAATCCCATGAACAGAGGCCTTTGGTGGGCTACAGTCCATGGGGTCACAAAAGAGTTGGGCATGACTTGGCGACTAAATACCAATGACTACTAACACCAGAAAAAACTGTCTAATCTGGTCTTCATCTCAATACAAGAACAAATATGTCTTAAGAAAACCTTAAGGTAAGGCATATGTAGAGAAAATCTTAGTTTTGAAGAGCAAACAGAGGAATATTCTTATTGTATATTCTAGCATAGATATTCTACAGGTTTAACTTCAGACAAAGGAAAAGCAGAGTTCTAGAGTAAAGTCATCTCTGAAAGCAGAGTTCCAGAGTAAAAGTCTGTATCGTTATGTAAATTAAGTTTAACAAAAGCTTGTCATTTTTATGGAGAAACTGTTTCAAAGGTATAAACCTTTACGGGTTTATAATTTCTAAGTTGTTATTACTGATAATTTATATTTAATTATATGTTTTTGTGTGCTTTTAGCTATCAGTTTATACTCATTTATGTGCTAACCACTTGGTATACATGATCTCATTTAATAACCTTAATAGGTCTATAAAGTGATCATTGGTTACAGGCTTGCATTCACAATTATCAAGTACCAGAACTAAGGTTCAATCTCAGGCTTTACTTGCTCCAAAGCTCTTGTGTTTAACCCATTCTACTGACTGCTTCAAATCATATAGCAAAGTATTGATACATAGCAACTTACTTTACTTAGCCATTAGGGAAAACTGGCTGAGTCCATCTTTCAGCAAGACCAAAGGAGTTTGCCTTAAAAAATACCACTTTTCAAGATGATATATCACTGAAGGCTCCTCATGATGAAACAATGAATTAGTTTATCACCAGCACATCAAGGTCATCAAAGATCTCAGGGTGCCACATTCACTGTTGAGCGGCAGGTCACAAAGAGTCTCCCATGCATCCCATGTTGCTGAAGATGGATAACATCCCAGGTTTCTCCAATATTTCCTGAGATTGGTTGTGAAGATATTCACACAGCACACTGTGAAGCAGGATCCAGCCCCATAGAACACTGCCAGAAACACCCCCTGATACGCAATGCACTTTGCAGCGTGTATATGAGGTGTGGAGTGGAAGAGTGCCAGAATGATTTAATTCAGAGGTTGTGTTAGGAATAGGACAGACTGATCTTTCCAATCTTATTGTCAGTTTTCACTACTTTTGTATGAAAGGGCATTGAACCTAGGTTAGTAAATTAGTTTGTCAACACATGCTATCAATAGTCTCAACTGTTAACTATCCAGGGAAACCACTGAAGGGAAAATATATTTACCTACATTCTAAACTTCTTAAGAATATTGTAGAATTCTATATATGAAAACGTGTAACACATATATTTGTCTCCAAATCTTCTGGGTTTATCTTTTATTTTAGTGTATGAGTATCAGGTTCATATTTTATGTAACTGTAGGAAATATAATATCCTTCAGAGTATTCTGATGATTTCTAGAGAGGGTGTTAACTTCTCTGGAGCTTCCTGTCACCTCTCTAAATTCCCATTCCTGGCTCTATCCCTCAGTTCCTGTATACTATATTATCTGCAGTAGCTATCCTTGCTTCATAAAATTTTGTACAAAGTATTGACACAGACCTCTCCTTGGTTTTCTAAAGACTATGTAGCTTTTATGAGGAATGGGCTTAAAATTTTGAGGATACTTGGGTGGGTACAGTGCAGAAACAAAAGAACTTATATTTTTAGTATCAGAATTCACAGTTCTGAAGGTGCCATTCATTTCTCATCACAGGTAATTTCTTATTGGCTTTTAGATCCTTAGGACTCAACCAGCCAAGTTCCTTAGGATCATCCTCACATTTTCTCTCAAGAGCATTCTCCCTTTTTCTAGTCATTCTTTCTGCCTTCATTCATTCATAAAATATTTATTGGGCACTGACTTATACCAAACACTGTTGTCCTAGGTGCTGAGGATGCAAAAGCACACAAGACATAGTACATGCCTTTTAGAGTTCACATTCCAGTGGGGAAAGAAAAAAAAAGGAAATAAATATTTCAACACTTTATATATCTTATGAAGAAAACAAACTAGAAACCAAAAGAATATCTGAGAAGGGCTGGGTAGGCGTAGGATGGTAAGAGAAGTGTTCTTGGCAGATGTGACATTTAGTTTAGGGCTAAAGAAGAAGAAAAGCTGGTCATGTGAAGATGAGACAGAACTCCACTGGAAGTCTCATTTAACCCCATATGGACAAGTATGTGAAGATATTTTGACATTTTTTGATAGGAAGAAAAAATTGGAAACAATGTAGATGTCCATTACTAGGGAATGTGACTGTGTATTAGTTAAAAGGAGTGAACTTGATTTACAAATAGACCTAAAAACTTAATGTTGAGTGAAGAAGAAAATGTGATTTATAACACAACCTCATTTAGGCCGATTTTTAAAAATACCAACCACACTACATATTTTCTTTTAAAAAAAAATTTTTATTTTTACTTTATTTTGCTTTACAATACTGTATTGGTTTTGCTATACATTGACATGAATCAGCCATGGTGTACATGAGTTCGCAATCCTGAACCTCCCTCCCACCTCCCACCCCATATCATCTCTCTGGATCATCCCCGTGCACCAGCCCCAAGCATCCTGTATCCTGTATTGAACATATACTGGTGATTCGTTTCTTACATGATAGTATACATGTTTCAATGCCATTCTCCCAAATCATCCCACCCTCTCCCTCTCCCACTACATATTTTCAAGGATATATATATATTTAAATAAAGATTTGAGAGCAGATTGGAAGGGCAATGTGTTAAATACGCTAGAGATGTGCTTCTCAGAATCTGATCTTTAGAGTAGAAGACCGTTTAGGCTATGCACTCAATTTACTCTGTAGCTTTGTGGTCCTTAAAATTAGATCCTGTGTCTAATTTTCAACACAATCTTCCCTGTGGCTACAGGAGGCAGCTGACTCTCTAGTGTACCTTAAGCTGACAGCTGGCTGACCTGATCTTGTCGTTTTCCTTTTTTAAAGCTTTTATAACAGCTAAACAAAGGCATTGTGTGTGTGGTAGTCACTCAGTCGTGTCTGACTCTTTGTGATTTTTTGGGAGGTAGCCCACTAGGTTACTCTGTCCATAGAATTCTCCAGGCAAGAATACTGGAGTGGGTAGTCATTTTCCTTCTCCCTAGATCTTTCTGACCCAGGGATTGATTCCAGGTCCCTGGCATTGCAGATAGATTCTTTACCCTCTGAGCTACCAGGAAGCCCAAGGTAGACAACTCAATAATTCTTATAATTGCTATTGCCCCCATACTATTCAAGTGCTTCCTGCTACTGCATAAGCTAGTGTTTGACCTCTATCTGAATCTCATCCGAATTCACCACCAGTGAGAGTTTTTTCCTAGATCTAAGGGCTGTGTTCTTTGTTCTATTTCACCATCTTGTCTTTCTAGGAAGGAATGATAAGGGACATCTTTGCTTTATTCCTGTTTGTAAAGCAACAAAGTTCCACAGTTTTATTTGTTTCATGTTGTAACTTTTCTTTGCAATATATTGTGGGAAAATGTCCAATAAATACCAATAAATACTTGTATATAACCAATCCTCATTATTTGTGGGGATTCTGCATTTACAAATTTAGCTACTCATTAAAATTTATTTGTTGTTATTGTTCAGTTGCTCAGTCATGTCTGACTCTTTGCAATCCCATGGATTGCAGCATGGCAGGCTTCCCTGTCCTTCACTAGCATGAGTTTGCTCAAACTCATGTCCATTGAGTCAATGATGCCATCCAACCATCTCATCCTCTGTCACCCCCTTCTCCTCCCAAATCAATCCTTATAGTGCCTTCATGCTCATTCATGGACGTGAGCACAGCAGCTAAAAATTTCTCAATCAGTGTACATTCCCACTTGAAGTCAAGCAAGGCAATGCTCTGCCTTCTTGTTCCAGCTCACATACTATAAAGAAGTACCTTTTTCACAGTGTATGTAATAATACTTTTTGGGCTTTTTTTTTTTTTGGTGACTTCACTTTTTTTTTTTTTTAACAATGTTATCAATGAGAGGAAAGCTCTTAAAAATTTTTTGCTGTAAAAGTTGTTAATGGGTTTTACAGTTTTGTATTTATTTCAATTTAATTACAATTTGATGTTCAATTGTATAAGAAAGAAAACTAGCAAAGTAAAACATGAAATAATCAATAAAGACAAAGCACAGGTTAAAGAAAAACAAAAAATTAAGTCAAAGAATAAAACTAAGAATAAAACTAAATCTTGTTCTTTGGAAAGACTAACAAGTAAGCTTTACACTGGAGTGATTTTTAGGAATGAGACACATACAATATGAGGAACAAAAATGGAATTTAATGGACAACAATATAAGTTAATATAAAAGCCCAAGCCAAAGATTATTTTCCAGGTAAATATAAACTATAAAAACAAGCTCAATAATAGAAAATGAAGTAGACCAATGTGCAAAAAGTGTTACCACAGCAGGCCTGAAGCTGCTCTTTTCAGAAAGACCTACTTTCAGCTTGGCTCTTGGCTGGCATCTGAGACCTTGGCACTTCACCTATTCTCCTCACAATTTTTTTTCTTGGAAATTTTAAGCTATATAACTTTTAAAATTTTATTCACTTTAATGGAGGATAATTACTTTACAGTATTGTAATGGTTTTTGCTATACATCAACATGAATCAGTCACAGGCATACATGTGTCCCTTTCCTCTTGAACACCCCTCTCACCTCCCTCTCCACCCCACGCTCCAGGTTGTCACACAGCACCAGCTTTGGGTTCTGTAGGTCATATGTCAGACTCCCACTGGCTATCTATTTCACATATGGTAATACATATGCTTCAGTGCTCTTCTCTCAAATCATCCCACCCTCTCCTTCTCCCACTGTGTCCAAAAGTCTATTCTTTATGCCTGTGTCTTCTTTGCTGTCCTGCATGTTGGATCATAAGTACCGTCTTTCTAGATTCCACATATATGCATTAGTATATGATATTTGTGTTTCTCTTTCTGACTTACTTAGGTTCATCCACCTCCTTAGAACTGACTCAAATGCATTCATTTTTATAGCTAAGTAATACCCCATTGTGTATATGCACCACAACTTCCTTATCCATTCATCTGCCGATGGACATCTAGTTTCCTTCCATGTCCTAGCTATTGTAAATAGGGCTGCAATGAACACTGGGGTACATGTGTACAGTGTAAGAGGGTTACCTTTTCTCCACTCCCTCTCCAGCATTTATTGTTTGTTGACTTTTTGATGATGGCCATTCTGACCAGTGTAAGATGATACCTCATTGTGATTTTGATTTGCATTTCTCTAGTAATGTTGAGCATCTTTCCATGTGTTTATTAGCCATCTGTATGTCTTCTTTGGAGAAATGTTTAGGTCTTCTGCCCACTCTTTGATTAGGTTGTTTGTTTTTCTGGCATTGAGCTGCTTATATATTTTGGAGATTAAGTCTTTGTCAGTTGTTTCATTTGCTATTATTTTCTCCCACTCTGAGAGCTGTCTTCTCACCTTTCTTATAGTTTCCTTAGTTGTGCAAAAGCTTTTAAGTTTAATTAGGTACCATATGTTTATTTTTAATTTCTTTAGGAGGTGGATCATAGAGGGTATTTCTTTAATAACTTTGATTGCTTTAATTACTTTAAGGAGGTGGATCATAGAGGAGATTGCTGTGATTTATGTCAGAGAGTGTTCTGCCTATGTTTTCCTCCAAGAGTTTTATAGTTTCTGGTCTTACATTTAGATCTTGAATCCATTTTGAGTTTACCTTTGTGTGTGGTGTCCCAAAGTGTTCTAACTTCATTCTTTTCCATGTAGCTGTCCAGTTTTCACAGCACCTCTTGTTGAAGAGACCGTCAAAACAGTATAGTACTGGCACAAAACCACATACAGACTGATGGAACAGGATAGAAAGCTCAGAAATAAATCCATGCTGTATGGCCAATTAAATTAGGACAGGAAGGCAAGACTACACAATATTGGAGATAGTCTTTTCAACAAATGGTTCTGGGAAAACTGAACAGCTACATGTAAAAACTGAAATTAGATCACTCTTTAACAGCCTACACAAAAATAAGCTTAAAATAGATTAAAGACTTATATATGCGATGGGACACTATAAAACTCCTAGAGGAAAACATAGGCACAACACTCTCTGACATAGTTCGCAGCAATATGCTTTTCAATCTTTCTCCCAGAATAATGAAAATAAAAACAAAAATAATCAAATAGGACCTACTTAAACTCAAAAGCTTTTGCACAGCAAAGGAAACTAAACAAAACGAAAAGATAACCCACAGACTGCAAGAAAATAATTGCAAATGATGTGACTAGAAACAGTGACAGATTTTATTTTCTTGGGCTCCAAAATCACTGCAGATGGTGACTGTAGCCATGAAATTCTTTAAAAGACACTTGCTCCTTGGAGGAAAAGCTATGACGAACCTAGACAGCTTATCAAAAGCAGAGATGTTACTTTGCCAACAGAAGTCTATCTAGTCAAAGCTATGGTTTTTCCAGTGTTTCATGTATGGCTGTGAGAGTTGGACCATAAAGAAAGCTGAGCGCTGAAGAACTGATGCTTTTGAACTGTGGTGATGGAGAAGACTCTTGTCCCTTGGACTGCAAGGAGATACAACCAGTCCATCCTAAAGGAAATCAATCCTGAATATTCATTGGAAGGACTGACGTTGAAGCTGAAACTCCAATACGTTGGCCACCTGATGTGAAGAACCGAATCACTGGAAAAGACCCTGATGCTGGGAAAGATTGAAGGCAGGAGGAGAAAGGGGACAACAGAGGATGAGATGGTTGGATGGCATCACTGACTTGATGGACATGAGTTTGAGCAGGCTCTGGGAGTTGGTGATGGACAGAGAAGGCTGGTGTGCTTCAGTCCATGGGGTCACAAAGAGTCGGACTCGACTGAGCAATTGAACTGAACTGAACTGATGTGACTCCAAAATTTACAAACAGCTTATGAGACTTAACATCATGAAAACAACTCAATGAAAAAAATGGGTGTAAAAACCTAAATAGACATTTCTCCAAAGAAGCTATAGAGAAGGCCAAAGTCACATGAAAAGATGCTCAGCATCACTAATTATTAGAGAAATGCAAACCGAAACTACAATGAGATATCACCTCACACCAGTCAAAATGGTTATCATCAAAAAAATCCACAAACAATAAATCCTGGGGAGGGTGTGGAGAGAAGGGAACCCTCCTATGCTGTTGGTGGGAGTGTAAATCTGTACATTGTAATATTATTAATATTCAGACATGAAAAGATTGAACTAATGCCATTTGCAGCAAGATGGATGCCCCTAGAGATTGTCATACTGAGTGAAGTAAGTCAGACAGAGCAAGACAAATATCATGTGATACTGTTTATATGGGGAATCTAAAATATGTTACAAAAGAACTTATTTACAAAATAGAAATAGAGTCACAGAAGTAGAAACAAACTTTTGGTTACTGATGGTGGAGGGGGAGGGGTAATTTGGGAAACTGGGATTGAAAAATACACACTGCATTACATAAAATAGATAACTAATAAGGACCTAGTGTATAGCACAGAGACTGTACTCAATACTCTGTAATGACCTATATGGGAAAAGAATCTAAAAAATAAATGGATATATGTATAAATGATTCACTTTTCTGCACACCTGAAACTAACACAACGTTGTAAATAAACTGCATGTGTGCTAAGCCGCTTCAATCGTGTCCGGCTCTTTGTGACCCTATGGACTGTAGCCCGCCAGGCTCCTCTGTCCGTGGGATTCTCCAGGCAAGAATACTGGAGTGGGTTGCCATTTCCTCCTCCAGGGCATCTTCCTGACCACACTCTAATAAAAATTTAAAAACAAACAAGTTGGCCCCCCAAAACTTTCTTTTTGGAGAACATTCCAAGGACGGGATGTTATATGCTTAAATCCTGAAGTGGGATGAAGATGCCCTGTTGATGTATAAGAAGAAATCTAGAGACAAAAGTGCAATGAAGATTAAAAAATTATAGTCCTATTTTTTCCCTGAAGTTAGTTAAAAAAAAAAAGGGCAAGTAAATTCTTTCCTCAAATTCAATGGTTATTTTGGGGGTGACAACCTTCTTCCTATGAGTTATAATATACAAATTTAAAAAAAGTTGACAGTATTTGCCTTAGTTCAAAAGTAAAATACTTCGGTCCTAACAAAACAAGAGTGAATTGATCAATAGAAGCATATCCAGAGAAGACACTGTTGACCAACTTGGACAAGGGCCTTATATATCATTTATAAATATACTCTTTCCTTTGTACAACATAGTTAGAGGAAATTATGAGCGTAAGTCAGGTGCTCCTGAGCACATTCTAAAAGCTGGGACACAATAACTCCTCTGATTGGTTTCTGAGGGGGATGTGGGGTGACGGATGCTCTTGACCTCTGGGTCATAATGCAAACAGAGCATCGTGGTATTCCACTGAGACTCCTAGGGACTTCTATACTCTCTCACAGTGTGATGTTGTTGCTAGCATCTTGTGGCAGATGGGGGATGGAGAGAGGATGAATGAGGGTTAGGGTCACTCCATCCCAGGAAGCCCCCTGCCCTTAGATGAAAACCCCAGTGGCAGCCCCTAGAGCCCTTGATGAGTTTGGGTCTGCTTCTTCTGCCTGATCTCCAGACAGCCACTGAAGGACTTGGCACCTTTGGGACATCTGGAGCCCTTGGGCATCTTCTTCAGGGCACAATGAGTAGGCCCCATGGGGAAGGGCCACTGAGCCCAGACTGGAGTGCTACAATCACATCTTGACATGATGCCAGTGACTACACCTGCCTAAGTGGCCTACCAACATGTCCTTAGCACACAACCAAGGGGTCTGGCAGAGCACCATGCATCACCTGGGGTTTCCCAAACAAGCCCAAATGTCTTGACCTTCTTGAAGGATATTTCACCTTAAGGACTAGTGAATGGAGCCCTAAGCTGGCCACACAGTCAAGTGAGTTCTCACAAAACTCATAATCTTCTCCTAGAAAGCAATATTGGACAAGGGATGCAATTCTCATATTTTTTTGCCTTGTACATGACTGAAGCGATTTAGCAACAGCAGCACGTTATATTGTCAAAGAAACTGTGAAGGAAGAAACGTCTGTTGCGAATTTGCCAGGAGGAACAGGAGACCGGTTGTTGTCATTCAGTTGCTGAGTCTAGTCGGATTCTTTGAGACCTCATGGACTGCAGCGCACCAGACTTCCTTTCTCTCACCATCTCTCAGGAGTTTGCCCAAGTTCATGTCCCTTGAATGCCATCCAACCATCACATCCTCTGATGCCATCTTTTCCTTCTGCCTTCAATCTTTCCCAGCATCAAGGTCTTTTCCAGTGAGTTGGCTCTTCACATCAGGTGGCCTGAATATTGGAGCTTCAGCTTCAGCATCAGTCCTTCTGAGTATTCAGGATTGATTTCCTTTAAGATTGACTAGTTTGATCTCCTTACTGTGCAAGGGACTATCAAGAGTCTTCTCCAGCACCACAGTTTGAAAGCATCAATACTTTGACACTCTGCCTTCTTTCTGGTCCAGCTCTCATATCCGTATATGACTACTGGAAAGACCACAGCCTTGACTATATGGACCTTTGTCAGCAAAGTGATGTCTTTGGTTTTTAACACACTGTTTAGGTTTGTCATAGCTTTCCTTCCAGGAAGCAATGGTCTTCTAATTTCATGGCTGCAGTCACTATTCTACAGTGACTTTAGAGCCCAAGAAGAGGAAATCTGTCATTGCTTCCACCATTTCCCCTTTTATTTGCTATGAAGTGATGGGACCATATGCCATGATCTTAGTTTTTGAATGCTGAGTTTTAAGCCGGCTTTTTCCACTCTCCTCCTTCACCTTCATCAAGAGGTTCTTTAGTTCCTATATGTGGGTCATGAGGTAACAGTTAGAACTTTGTATAGAACAACTGACTGGTTCAGGATTGAGAAGACCTAGTAATGCTCAACCAAAAGATGATGCCTGTAAAAATACACAAAAATCTCAACTGTTGATAAAAATGGAGGCAGGAGGCCAGAAGGGGGAGCTCTAACACCCTACAACCATAGTGGAATGTGAAAGACTTCTCTTGCCTGGCAGGAACTCAGTCAAAAAGATAGTTACAGTGCAATCAATGAGAAGCTACTATAGTTTAAACTCTTTCCTTCTCCCTACCCACCCCCCACCCCCAATAAATAAGTTCTCTCTTTATTGCAAAAGATTGCATGTGGCTTGCCATGGTTGCTGATGCCAAATTGCAATTCTTTGATGATCATGAACAAACCCATTTTTGCTGGAGAAATAACACTCAGTCATTTAAGGTCAGCATTTTTGGCCCACATAGGGATCCAGAAAAGACCTCCAACAACTTGAAGGTGGGTGCTCAAACAGTTGTGATACCAGCACTGAGCTCACTGATGCTTGATGCTTTTCTTAGGGACCCTGGGGTTTGAAGGTTAAGTCTTTCTCCTGGATCTGAGTTGCCTTCTTTGCTTTGCAGATCTCCAGGTTTTATTCAGGATCTATATTAAAGTTTTGTCCTTTCTGATTAAAGCCTTGCTTATCTTCAAGTACTCTTTTGGCACATTGATCTGACTTGAAATCAAGCTGTTTCAACTGGAATTCCCTCACTTTCAGCTTGATTCCTTTTGGAACAGGGACTCTTCTATTAGATCTGTGCTGTTAAGCATTCAGCTTGAGTCTTTCAGGACTGGGCGGTGCCCTTGAAACTGGCTGGTGTTAATGCCTGCAGGGTTTTGAGCTGTTAGAGCTTTTTGTAAATTGTTCTTCTACTCTAGAGAAAAACTTCTGGGAAATAGGATCCCAGTTACCTAAATATTTTGAAGGAGCATTTGCCCCTGCCTCCCTCAACCACAGGGACCCTGGATTTTATGTTTAAAAACTGTGGTCCTTCCTCATGTGCATTTCTGTGTGGACCTGAGGCAAGAGATAGATGGGCTCCAGGCTAGACATTTACAACTAGCCTCTTGTTCATATTTCTTGAGGCAGAGTATAGATGGACTCCAGATTAGAAGTTTACAGCCAGCCTCCTGTTTATACTTCAAGATAGAAATAACAACAAGAACAGGATAAATAGCTGGACTTTGTCTCTTGTGGACACTTTAAGATAACAATAATGACAGGGACAGACAGGGATTAAGCACTGCCTGGGTAAAAGATCAAGAGGTCACGTATTTCTCATCGTTGGAGTCAAGGAAACCTTGACTGCGCATGTGCAGAAAGGTTCTGTGGGTTCAAAAAGGGAGAGGATGCCAAACCATAATAAGTTTTACTAACTTCCAAAGGCCCTTGTGCGAAAATCCATCTTGGCTAAAGGATGTGCATGCACAGAGGGAAGGGCCCTGAGTCAAAGAACAAAGCAGGTTGATTGGGCAGAGAAAAACAAAGACATGGAAGACTGCCCTCTTACAAATGATTTAAATTTCCCTGGAGAAAAGGGAATGCTCTTGCACTGTTGGTGGGAATATAAATTGATACAGCCACTATGGAAGAGGTATGGAGATTCCTTAAAAAACTAGGAATAAAACCACCATATGACCCAGAAATCCCAATCCTAGGCATATACCCTGTGAGGAAACCAAAATTGAAAGAGACATGTGTATCCCATTGTTCACTGCAGCACTATTTACAATAGCTAGAACGTGAAACTAACCTAGATGTCCATCAACAGATGAATGGATAAAGAAGTTGTGGTACGTATACACAGTGGAATATTACTCAGCCACACCTTTTGAGGTAGATGAACCTAGAATCTATTATACGGACTGAAGTAAGTCAGAGAAAGATAAATATCATATTCTAATGCGTATATACAGAATCTTAAAAATGGTGCTGAAGAATCTGTTTACAGGGCAGCAGGGGGAGAAACAGACACAGAAAATAGACTTACGGACATGGGGAGAGGGGAGGAGAGGGTGAGATGTATGGAAAGAGTAACATGGAAACTTACATTACCATATGTAAAATAGATAGCCAACGGGAATTTGCTGTATGGCTCAGAAAGCTCAAACAAGGGCTCTGTATCAACCTAGAGGAGTGGGATGGGGAGGGAGATGGGAGGGAGACTCAACAGGGAGGAGATATTTGTATACCTATGGCTGACTCATATTGAGGTTTGACAGAAAATAACAAAATTCTGTAAAGCAGTTATCCTTCAATAAAAAAATAAAAATAAAAAGTGCATCTTTTATTGGTAGCATATAGTTGAATATGGCTTTTATATGTAGTCTGACATTCTTTGCTATTTAGTTGAAATAAATATTTCATTTAAATTAAAAAAATAAAAGTGATGTCTTCACATACCAAGAATATACATAAAAAAAAACAAAAAACAAAAAGAAAGAAAGAGTGTCACTTCTTCCTCCCACCTCCAGCCTTAAACAATCACTAATCCACTTTCTGGCTCCACAGATTTGCTCTATTTAACATTTCATATAAATGGAATCATATAATATTGGCTTTTTTGGGACTAGCTTCTTTCACTTAGCATAATGTCTTCAAGGTTCATCCATCCTGCAATGTTTGTCCCTTTACTTACGTCTTTTATGAGTGAACAATGTATGATGTATGGATATATCACATTTTGTTTACCCCCATTGTTTGAGCTGCTATAGTCCACTTTTTGCTGGTTCCACTTTCACCTCCTCTGGACCAAGATCAGTGTCTCCTGTTCTCTGTCTTATTCATTGCCATCCAGTCCTCTCAGATCTGCTTAAAATGCCAACTCTTCTCAATGGTATACTTGACAAAATACCTACTAGGGACCTTTACAGCTGGTGTCTGCTTTCACCTAGATGGCAACTCCCTGTGGCAATCTAGCTGACTGTCAAGTCGAACACATGCTTTGTGGCATCAACATCTATAAAGTAAACTATTAGAGTGGAAGGACTTCCCTAGTGGCTCAGACTGTAAAGAATCTGCCTGCAATGCAGGAGACCTGAGTTCAATCCCTGGGTTGGGAGATCCCCTGGAGGAGGGCATGGCAACCCATTCCAATATTCTTGCCTGGAGAATCCCCACGGACAGAGGAGCCTGGCAGGCTACAGTCCATGGGTTCACAAAATGTCAGACACGACTGAGTGACTAAGCACAGCACATTAGAGCGGAAATCCCAGGGCAGATGGCATGCATGGTCTCCAGTGATTCCTCTTTGTATAAGCTGAAGTATGCAGGGCCCTCTCCCCTGGAGAAGAAAATGGCAATCCACTCCAGTACTATTGCCTGGAAAATCCCATGGACAGAGGAGCCTGGTAGGCTACAGTCCATGGGGTGGCAAAGAGTCGGACATGACTGAGCGACTTCACTTCATTTCTAGAATCCATCACCCATCCTTTCAGTTTCTCGGTGTCTGAGCCTCTATCTTATGTTTTAGGAGTTTCCCCCAAAGAAATAACACAATCTTCCCAGAAAATAACAGATGCTTCCATTTGCAGCCTCCTCACTGCTCTTCTGGAATCAGATATACTCATTCAGACTCTGAATCTGGACATAGAAACAAGAAACTTGAAATCAAGCAACAGCTAATAGAATTTACCTCAGTGGGGCTCTGAGCTCAATTTTCTGTCCTCCTAAATGCTACAGGAGAGATGAAAACAAACAAACCACAACCCTCTATTGCACACAGCTAAGAACCTGACATGATAGAGCCCTGTGTTTGTGTTGGAAGGGGCAAATGACCCAGCATAGGGTGGTGATCAGGTATTCTAAAATTGTCTCTCTGCAAAATAAGATTTTTAAGATCAACTGAGGCAAACAAATGATTAAAGAAAGATAAAATAGCTCCTGAAGACTCGAGTTCTTCTTTCCCAGCCTCTTTGTCTCAGGCTTTGCCTCTAGCACTATCTTGCTCCCCTCTTCTGGGGACTTGTGCTCAGACCCTGCCTCCAGGGTCACCTTTTCCCTTCCCCCTTTATACTGCCTATTCCTCCTCTGTACCCTCAGTTTCCCCACACTAATTTTCTCAGTGAACTTCCCTTTCCCCCTGAAGCTCTCCTCATCCCATTTTCTTCTGAATCCCTCAGAACCTGTCCCTTTGAATTAAGTAAGCCTTCTGAGAATCCAGAGGTTAAACTCTTAAATTTTTATATTCTTTGGACTAAAACTGATCTGTAAGCATTATTCAAAGTGTTTCTCAAAGTAAACAAAGATTCTCACAGATTTGCTAAGGAATTTAATATATCAGTTTTACCAGTCTTGTTTCTTTGATTTATATCAGTTAGATCATAAGCTTGTCGGTGAAGGCCATTTCCATCATTGAATGAAAATTTCTGATTGGGAAAGTCCTGAAAGGTCTAGACTTAGAACCAGGAGAGCAACCTTCTAACTTATACCATCAGGCCCAAGAAATCCCTAGATGACTTCATTGGGCAATTCCTAGCACTTTTCCAAAGCTTAATGATTGGAATAAAGGAACAAAACTCATGCTTACATACAAACATCTGATGAATCAGGTCATTGCTATTATAATCAACCAGGTTATTTTAAAGAAAATTCTGGTCTTCTTTCAGATGTTGATCCCACTCATGTAGATTTAACTCTGATTATTAATGGTCTGAACAAAGATCTAGTAAAAAGGAACAGGGTGTAATGGGAAACTGTCCACTCCAGATTTAGTTAATCTGATAAACCAGCTCTCTCACACTCTGGATGAGTCACCTAAAAGGAATACTGTCAAAATTCTTAATCTTAAATTTCAGGAAATAAAATTTCCTAAAAGAAACAAAAACCTTTCTAGCTTCTGTTATTAGTGCAAAGAGGTCACTGGAAAAGAGATTGTTAACAGACTCAGGCACTTCAGTCACCATCAGCCCTCTAACCAGGCTTTCCAACTTCTCCCCACTTCCCAGTTGTGGGGCTCCAAGGAACCGTAGGGGCTTTTCTCAATCCTTCCTCTTAATCAGCTTGGAGAACTATTCCTCCAGATTTGAGATGGATATCTTCTAGTCCATCTGAGCCACTCTTGATGGTCAACCCCACTACTAGAAAGCAGTCCCTTCCTTGAGTTCAAATAATGGGGATCTCTAATGAGATTCACAGGAGATTCCTGTCTGTGAACTGATTCCCTTTTGTTTGGGCCCTTTGAGAGACACATGCTCTTTTCTCCTTAGTTCCTCTACCGCCTTTCATATATTACACTAATAGTTCTTCTTAAAGTAGTATCATGCTGAAATTGCTTTCTTCTGAAAAGGGAAAATAATTCTGGAATTTGACAGTAGTCATCAAAGCAGCCAACCAGATGAATTAAGTGACTCTGACATCTTTTTTTTTTTTAAGTTTGCAAATTTATTTTATTTCCAGCTATTGAGACATTTCTGAGTTGAGGTTACCGCTAGCAGCAAAACCAGAGCCAGCTATTAAGCAGCCAGAATGCTACAGTATACATGACCATTTATTTTTAGCCTGTTCTTTGTTCTCTTCCAGAAGCTGCAGACATCTATTTAATTTATCTGTAGTCATAATGAAGCTGTATCTACAACAGTCATGTCTCCTGAAGTTCCTTCAATCATTGCATATATATTTGAAAAGCCATACGTGGAGTCAGTTCTAACCAGCTGTCCATTTTGGTGAACAGCTTTTTCACTCATAGAGAGCTTTATTTTTAGCCTGCCAACTGCATGGATTTCTTCATTTTGAGGGGATGGAGGAGGTCCTTCTAAATCCAGAAAAATCTAGTGGTCTTTCACTTAGCCTAAGTATAGGAGGTGGTGTTTTTAGTTCCATAGGCTTAAAGGGAGTTGACTGTGTAAGGTTTGGTCTTGAAAATGGAATGTTCATTATTTCCTGCTACGATTCTCTCTGGAAGCTGCATAATCACACTAGCATTTGAAACTCCTTCTTGGAATCCTTGTTCCAGGTCAGCATTTGTTGGTGCTATTTTTCATTTTTCCAGGACCCTCACTTACTGACCTTTGGTGTATTCCATTTCCTACTGAATTTGACTAATTTCTGCCATCTCAGTAGCAGTAGAAGGAAATACTGCCCCACTCACTAAATGTATACCAACTACTGCTTGCTCTCTGGCATTATCTGCTTCTTAGCTTCATATTAAATCCTTTAACTTGCCTCAATATGCATGTGCTGGACTAAGGGCCACTTCTGTCCCCTTGGGTCCACTGGAGTGTCCCCAGCAAGGGCCACCTCCCACTGGCTCTCCTTTTCGACATCTTTTATCAGCTCTGTCTCTGAGCTGATTCTGGAAATACTGATCATTTATCTTTATTCAATCAACTACTACCCTCCTTATAGACAAAATTGCCAATTGATATTGACAAAATTCACAGTGTACTATCCATTGATTCAAATAGATCCCTCAAACCCTCTTCCCAGAATTAAGCAATATTCTATAAGTAAAGAATCCTTTCATGGCATAAAGCCCATGATAGGACATTACAAGTCTCAAAGACCCATTTCTTGGAATAGTTCCTGTAATATCCCTATTTTACTAATGAGAAAACCTGAAGGCTGAGGGTGGATGTTTGCTGAGGACCTCAGGACAATAAGCAATGTTGTTATCCTGCCACACCCTGTTGTTCTTAACCCTCATACTTAACTAACATCCATTCCCACTGGATGTAAATGTTCCACTGTAATTCAATTAATGCAGTGCATTTTTTAGTATTTCAGCTGATGGACTATTGTGTATCATTTTTGCCTTTACCTTGGAATAAAGCCAGTTCACCTGGACAGTAATGCCTCAGGGTTTTACTGAGAGTTCTTGTTTCTCACAAATCCTCAAGGATGATCTAGAAAAAAGTTCCCAGAAATTCTAGGTGAGCTGAAGTCACTCAGTCGTGCCTGACTCTTTGTGACCCCGTGGACTGTAACCTCCTTAGGCCTCTCTGTCCATGGGATTCTCCAGGCAAGAATACTGGAGGGATTGCCATTTCTTTCTCCAGGGGATCTTCCCAACCCAAGGATTGAACCCGGGTCTCCCGCATTGCAGGCAGATGCTTTAACCTCTGAGCCACCTTTGTTGCGATATGTGGATGATTTGCTTTTTTTGCTGTCCTCAGGCCTCTTCACAGGAAGACAGCACCTACTTGCTATAGCTTTTAGCACTAAAGGGACACGAGGTTGTCATGGAAAATTGTAGTTTGCCCAAACCCAGGTTTGATATTTAGGGCATCTGATATCAGAACAAGAGTTAGTTATACCTAGTTCCAGATAGGTTTTATGGTGTCTTTAAGTGTCCTCAAACCCCAAACATTAATTGCAAGCTTTTCTCAAATTAGTCAGCTTTTGCTGAAAATGTATTTCAGGTTTCTCTCATATAGACAAACTTCTGTATGTTTTGTAGCTTATTATTTTGGAATGTTGTAAGTGCGTCATGGCTTACTTCTAGCTGAAGTAAAATTTAAAATGGCCCTTATTTTAGGTGTTATTAGATGCAATACTTTTACCTGCCAGTTTAGCTCTTAAGATTTCAGGGCATTCTAAACCTAATACTCTAGAAGCTAAGGGAAATTTATCTTATCGACATTTCCACAAGGAATGCTTCTCTTAAAGGGACTGATAGCAGCTGAACCTCTGTCATGGTCAAAAAGGGTATTTCCCCAAATGATAACTTAGGAAAACTGGCCCAGAGAAGTTCAACAAATGGCCTCAGGAAAGAAAAAGCAAGATTGGAAATTCAGTAATTGTTTTGATAAAAAAATAATGCTCTGCTCAGCCCAGTGCTCTGTGATGTCCTGAGGGTTGAGGAGGGGAGTGTGGGAGAGCTCAAGAGGGAGGGGATATATGTATACTTATGGCTAATTCACACTGTTGTATGGCAGAAACCAATGCAATATTGTAAAGCAATTATTCTTTAATTAAAAATTAATTAAAAAAAGAGAACTCTCTGGTTTGGACCAAACAACAACCCAGTCTTACTGGAAACTCTAAAATTCCTACCCTACCTGGACCTGCACATCATCATGTGACCTGAAAGTAAAGACTTCCCAGAATTGAAGCAGACAATATTTGAGTTCTACTTCTTTTTGCTGTTTGGGGGAGTTGCCTGTGATTTGCCATGCTTGCAGACCCTGAATTGTAATTCTCTGTTGAATAAACCCATTTTTTTCTCTGGTGAAATAACTGGCAGTCTATTTGTTTTCAGTCCATACAATTCAGTGACATTTAGTACAATGACTTTTGTGCAACTCTCAACACTACTTAGCTTCAGAACATTTTCATCATCCCCCAAAGAAAACCTTGCACCCATTAAGCAGTCACTCCCCATTCATTTGTTCTCCAGACTTTGGAAACCAGTAATTTGCTGTCTCTTGGCTTGCCTATTCTGGATATTTTGCATAAATGGAGTCATACAATGCATAACCTTTGTGTCTGACTTCCTTCACTTAGCATAATGTTTACAAGGTTCATACATGTTTTGGCATGTATCTACATTTTATTCCTTTTTATTGCTGAATAATATTTCACTGTATGGCTATATTACATTTCATTTATCCATTCCCTGAGTGATAGATACTTGAGTTTTTTCCATCTTTTGGCTATTGTGAATAGTGCTTCTTTGAGCAGTTGTGAACAGGTTTTTGTGTGAACAGTTGTTTTCAGCTCTCTTGGGTATATACCTAGGAGTTGAATTTCTTAGTCTGTGGTAATTCTGTACTTAACATCACTAAACTGTTTTCAACAGCAGCAGCACCTTTAACAGTTCCATCATTCATGCACAAGGGTTCAATTTCTTCACGTCCTCACCAACATCTGTCATTAAAAAATAGCCATGTGTTATCTTTGGATTTATATCACATAATGGATCTATCTCATTGTGGTTTTGACTCGCATTTCTTGCATTATGATTAATGATAGTGAACATCTTTTCATTTGGTTATTGGCTGTTTGTATATTTTCCTTAGGGGAGTGTCTATTCAATTACTTTGCCCCCCTTTTAACTGCACTGTGTTTAATTCAATTGTGTTGCACTATGAATTTTTAAAAAATGTTTCAGACTTGAGGCTTTTAGAAAATATTTGCAAATATCATGTTCCATTCTATGAGATGTCCTTTTAATTCTCTTGCTAGTCTCTTTCGATACACAAAAGTCTTAATTTCAACGATGTTCAATTTATTGACATTTTCTTTTTTTCTTGTATTTTGTGTCTTGTCTAAGAAAATGTTGCCTAATTCGAGGTCATACAGATTTTCACCTATGTTTTCTTCTAAGAATTTTATAGTTTTTAAAAATAGTTTTAGCACTTACATTTAGGTTTTGATTCATTCAGAGTTAATTTTTATGTGTTGTGAAGTAGGTGTCCAGAATCACTTTTTTCTTTTCTTCTTGCATGTGGATATCCAGTAGTTTCAGCATTAGCCATTGATGAGACTATTTTCCCCACTGAACAGTCTTTTTACTCTTGTAAAAAATCAATTTTACATTTTTTTGGTAGACTCCCAATTTGATTCCATTAAACTATATATTTTTCTACATGTCAGTACCACACTGTTCTGATTACTGTAGCTTTGTAGTAAGTTTTGAACCTGGGAAATGTTCTTCTAGATGTGTTCTTCTTCCAGATTGTTTCCACTGTGTGGTATCCCTTGCAATTGCATATGAATTTTAGGATCTGCTTTTCCACTTGTGCAGAAAGGCTATTGGAATTTTGATAATTATTGCATTGTTTGTAGATCATTTGGTAGGATTGTTATTTTAACAATATTATGCCTTCCAATTCATGAATATCAAATGTTCTTTCCATTTATTTACATCTAGGTCTTCTTTAATATATTTCAACAATGCTTTGTAGTTTTCAGTGTATAAGTCTTGGACTTACTTGGTTAAATTTCTCCTTAAATACATTATCCTTTTTGATGCTATTGTACATGAATTTTCCTTTTATATTTTCTATTACTTGCATGTAGAAATAAAACTGATTTTTATGTGCTGGTCTTGTATCCTGAAACATGTTAAACTCATTCAAAAGTTCTAATTGATTTTTTGATGGTTGTTTGGATTTCTATATATAGAGTCATGTCATTTGAAACTTGAGAAAATTGCTTTCTAGTTTGAAAAAAAGCCTTTTCTAGTTTGAAAAGCCTTTTCTTTTCCTTGCCTAATTGCTCTGACTACAACTTCCAGTACAGTCTTGAATAAAAGTAGCAAAATCAAGCATCCTGTTTGTTCCTATTCTTAGGGGGAAAGCTGTCAAATTTTTATTCTTCAATATGAGATTAGCTGTGGATTTTTCATAATGTACTTTATCATGTTAAGGAATAGAAGGAAATTTCCTTCTATTCCTGGTTTGCTCAGTAATTTTATCATGAAAGTTTACTGAATTTTGTGAAATGTTTTTCCTGTATCAAGATGGTTGTGTGTGTGTGTTTTGCCTTCATTCTACTAGTGCAATGCATTATATTGATTGATTTTATGTTGTACATATCCTCAATTTCTGGGATAAATCCCACACAGTCATAGTTTTTTTATCCCAGATTTATGTTAACTTGGCTAGGAGTTGGGCAACCATAGGTGCCAGAGTCTTCAAATTCCTCTAGTATCCTTGTCTTTGTCTCTACTATTGACAAAACACTAAACACTCCTGAAGTGAAAGTCGCTCAGCTGTGTCCAACTCTGCAACACCATGGACTATACAGTCCATGGAATTCTCTAGGCCAGAATACTGGAGTGGGTAGCCTTTCCCTTCTCTAGGGGATCTTCCCAACCTAGGGATCGAACCCAGGTCTCCTACATTGTAAGTGGAACACTCCTCGAGTCTGTATCTTGTAGCTCTTTTTGCTGTAATCCAGAGTTGCTGGTGTGATGGCAAGTTCTGAGGTGGGGGTCAGGGTGTGGTGGAGTCTATAATTTTCCAATTAAATCTCAGTCTTAGTGAGACTGTCTAGGACAAATATTTATCCAGTGGTACAGCTTTCTCCCAAGTTCCTTGCCCTGTGCTCCCTCCTCTGATTGCAGCATTCCTAATCTTTTCCTTGAATAACCCCCCACCCCCCCAACTCCATGTTTATTTTCTCCCCCTCCTTAGTGAGACAGGAAGGTTAGATGGGGCTAAAGTAGGAGGAATGTCCTTATCTCAGCTAGCATAAGACTCTGGTAAACTCTTTTCCCCAGGAGAGTAGACATTTCTGGTGAACTCTAGATGTGTTTCACAATGGTTATCCTTCATCTCTTAGAGCACTGAGGAAATATTTCTCAGGTCACCACCACACAAATCCATTGGAGTTTCTGAATCTAATGGCAGTGGAAATGTGGGTGACCTCTTAAGACTGTAGCCCCCAAGGAATTTCTCACTGTCAAGATAGTCCACATTCAACCTCTTGTCAATTTATCAAAATGAGCATTTAATATTTCTAACATTTCATGGTTCCTGTAGTGTCTGTTCCAGGTAAGCAGATCTGTATTTCTCTGGAATACAGTTATGCCTGTTATACTAGATTTTGCATACCAGTGTTGCAATTTGCCCAGCAATCTTTCTCAGGAATATAAAAGGAAAGTCAATGATTTTCAGCCTGTCCAACTTATTCTTGTTGTAAGGATGTGAGTGATCACTTTCAAGCTGTTCACAGCACAGAAGCTAAATCAGGAAGTCCAAACAAGTTTTTGAATGCTAGAAAATTGAAGATTATAAAATGCAAACAAAATCACAAAAACTCTTTAACTCCTTAAATGTTTAAATGCGTAAGTAATGCAACAATTTCACAATAATTACTCTGGGGTCAGTAGAATGTCAGATGTTGTCTGTGCAGAATTATACAAAAGCGCAGAATTGTGCACAGGATAGCCAACACCTTGCATAGAATCCACTACACTTTGATTCAACTTTAAATTGTTTGCACTCCTGCATATACATCAAAACTTGCATTTTGTATTATCTCTATGAAAAGCAGTACACTTCTCATTAACTCAATAAGTGAGCAGCAGCCTTCTAAGCAAGCCTTTTTCATGAGAAAAACATACAAGGAAAGGGAATTTTTTTTTCCTGATATTGTGATTACCTGCACCTTGGGCTATGTTTTAAAAAGATGAGGTATTTTAGATCTTTAATAATCTCTGTAATAGTAAACAGAGCTATTACATTTTTTATTATTGTAGCATTTTATGCTGGCACCTAAAATTTGCTTTCAATTTTAGAATCAGAAAACACTCCTGGTATGTTTGACCAGTTATCTGTGCTGAAAAGGTTGATCATGATGGTACACAATGTGGACAATCTTACAACTTCTGCTGTGATTATTTTCATCTGAATTTAAAAAAAAATACTGAAAAACCTATTTTCAGGGCAGCAGTGGAAATGCAGACATAGAGAAAAGACTTGTGGACATAGTGAGGGAAGAAAGTGGGACAAATTGAGAGAGTAGTATGGAAACATACACTACCATATGCAAAATAGATAGCCAACGGGAATTTGCTATATGATTCATGGAACTGAAACACAGTGCTCTGTGAAAATTTAGATGGGTAGGTTGAGTGGGAAGTGAGAGGGAGTTTCAAGAGGGAGGTGATATATGTATATCTATGGCTGATTCATGTTGATGTATGGCAGAAATGAATACAATACTGTAAAGCAATTATATGCAATTAAAATAAATATTTTTTAACATATAAAAAAATAAAAATAAAAAAATTTTTAATAGCTGAAGAACCACATATCTCTTAGGTTTAGCTATTAGTAGATACTTGTTTATAACTGACTTTCTGTCATTTTTTGTATTGAATGAACAGTTTCATACTGCAAAAAAAGTTTCAAAAGGATTCCCCTCTCATTTAATAGATAACCAATGCTCTGAAAGTTAATCACAAATCTACATTTGCATTCAAGATTCAAATACACAAATAAAAAATAGATCTTAGCAAACAGCACAGAAATTGAAAACACTGAATTTGATAGTCTCATAGCATCATTAACGTATTTGTCACTCATGAAGCTAAATTTATAACAGTAAATTGGGGTTAAACTGTTGAAGTGGTTTCAACCTATCAATAAATTGAACTTTGGTATGTGCTGCAGAAAAAATGAACTTCATATATGGCTGCAAAGGAGAGCTGTATCTGCAAGGAACAACCTCTCCAATGAAAGCCACAGCTGATCTTATACAAGGTTTTGGGGGAGCTTGGTCCAAGGATTGGTGGATTTTCAGAAGCAGGAGTGTTTATGATAGACAGTCTTTCAACTTTGTTAGTGTAATCACTAGATTAAAATTGTTATTGACTGGCATACTTTCAGAAAAATAGTTACTGAACTGAGGCATTTACTGATTGATGTTTACAGGCATGGGATGGTAAACAATTGGCTGACTTTCAGAAGCTAGAGTCTAACTAGCTTGCTAACTGTCAGATGCAGGGGCCACTGCTGCTGATTTTTAGAGGATGTGTACTGATCCAAAGTAATCTCTAACTAATGGTGATTACTTGCTTACAACTTGAGACTATGACCAGAAAAAGTCTTTTCTTTAACAGAAAAGTTACCTTCTGCCACCTTCTGCCACCCTACCCCCGGGCTTCCCTGGTGGCTCAGTAAAGAATCTGCCTGCAATGTGGGAGACCTGGGTTTGATACCTGGGCTGGGAAGACCCCTGAAGGAGGGCATGGCAATCCACTCCAGTATTCTTGTCTGGAGAATCCCCATGGACAGAGGAGCCTGGTGGACTACAATCCATGGGGTCGCAAAGAGCCAGATGTGACTAAGATTAGCATATCTTCTACCCCCACCCCCACCCCTCCAACTTTGGTCTTTTCTCAGCCAAAAATATAGGAGACACTATAAAGAATTGTTCAGATGTCTGTGGAGGTACAATTTTCAGCTAGCATTGCTATTTAAGTAACTTAAGTGCCAATTATTGAAACAGAAATACAGCTCTAACTGCTCACTTTTCATTATCAGGAAAAAAATACAATTACATTAAGGGAGACGTAAAAAGACCAACACAAGATGCAGTTCAAAATCAGTCCATACAAGACATATTCACTATATAAAGGATACCTGTCAAACTTATTTGCGATCTTAGCTTTCTTCTCACCCACCAACTTCATTTATTTGCTTCTGAACACCATTTTATTTGTTCTAATATATTATATCCTATTCTCCAAATGTACTGTTCCTGTTTTAGTTTGGACTGTTATTCATCTATCACTTGAATTATCATAGCTCAGATTCTAGGCATCAGTCTACAGAGCTTGAATAAATCCTAGATACATTCTCTACACACTGTTACCAAGACAATGTCCCTTGCTTAACATCTTTAATTATCAATTTCAGGGTAAAATCTAAACTTCTTTGCATGGCAAACAGGGCTTTTGTTATCTTGCCTCTTGCCCTCTACTCAAACTTTAACATCTGCCATCCTCTTGATCATTAGCTTTATACTTGAATTTCCACAGAGAAGTCACCTCTACCTTTCTTCTTATTTGGAAGGCTTATCTCAACCTCTGGATAGTTCTTCTTACTCTTTCAAAACCTGACTCAGGGATCATTGCTTCTGGGAAACTTTCTCTGATGTAATCAGGCTTCCTTCAGTTCAGTTCAGTCACTCAGTTGTGTCAGACTCTTTGCGACCCCATGAATCACAGCACGCCAGGCCTCCCTGTCTATCACCAACTCCCGGAGTTCACCTAAACTCATGTCCATGGAGTCAGTGATGCCATCCAGCCATCTCATGCTCTGTCGTCCCCTTCTCCTCCTGCCCCCAATCCCTCCCAGCATCAGAGTCTTTTCCAATGAGTCAACTCTTCGCATGAGGTGGCCAAAGTACTCGAGTTTCAGCTTTAGCATCATTCCTTCCAATGAACACCCAGGACTGATCTCCTTTACAATGGACTGGTTGGATCTCCTTGCAGTCCAAGGGACTCTCAAGAGTTTTCTCCAACACCACAGCTCAAAAGCATCAATTCTTTGGCGCTCAGCTTTCTTTACAGTCCAACTCTCACACCCTTACATGACCACTGGAAAAACCATAGACTTGACTAGATGGACCTTTGTTGAAAAATTAATGTCTCTGCTTTATAATATGTTGTCTAGGTTGGTTATAACTTTCCTTCCAAGGAGTAAGCATCTTTTAATTTCATGGCTGCAGTCACCATCTGTAGTGATTTTGGAGCCCCCAAAATAAAGTCTGACACTGTTTCCACGTCTATTTCCCATGAAGTGATGTGACTGGATGCCATGATCTTCATTTTCTGAATGTGGAGCTTTAAGCCAACATTTTCACTCTCTTCTTTTACTTTCATCAAGAGGCTTTTTAGTTCCTCTTCATTTTCTGCCATAAGGATGGTGTCATCTGCATATCTGAGGTGGTTGATATTTCTCCCGGCAATCTTGATTCTACTTTGTATTTCTTCCAGCCCAGCGTTTCTCATGATATACTCTGCATAGAAATTAAATAAGCAGGGTGACAATATACAGCCTTGACATACTCCTTTTCCTATTTGGAACCAGTCTGTTGTTCCATGTCCAGTTCCAACTGTTGCTTCCTGACCTGCATATAGGTTTCTCAAGAGGCAGGTCAGGTGGTCTGGTATTCCCATCTTTTTCAGAATTTTCCACAGTTTATTGTGAGCAGGCTTCCTTAGTTAGGTTCAGTCTTTCTTCATGTCCAAATTGCTACAATGTTCTTGCACTTCAAAATATTTTCACAATCTATTTGCCTGTTAAAACAACCACACTTGTATACACTGACATAATTTGCTTTACTCATCTGATAGTCCCTCAACTCTATTCCCTTTACTTCATTCATAGCTTCTTAAAGGCCTGTGACTTTTTTCTTAAAGCTTCCAGTGTGCAATACAGTGGCTCAGAAGTTAAAGCATCTGCCTCAATTGCGGAGATCCGGGTTCAATCCCTGGGTCGGGAAGATCCGTTGGAGAAGGAAATGGCAATCCAGTCCAGTACCCTTGCCTGGGTACAGAGAATCCCATGGAGAATCCCATGGACAGAGAAGCCCTAGTAGGTTACAGTCCATAGGGTCGCAAAGAATCAGACACGACTGAGCGACTTCACCTCAATACAGTAACTGCCCCAAAGCTAGGAGAAAAACAAACTACTGAGTTGTTTATAATTATTCCTTTTGTTTTCCTGAAATTGTTTTGACACTAAAGAACACCAAGAAGGAAAAACATCCTCTATTTTATGACATGATCAATGTACCTTTCAACATTTTCGCACATATGCTAGATTCATTAAACTACTTTTGACAGCCCCTTCTGGTATGAAATTAGAATCTATATTATTAAATACATATATATTAAACATTTAATAACTTTCAATACTGTATTAAATACTTTAAATAGCTTTGAAAACTGCTTATTTTTCCATTTAATATCCCTATGATGACAGCTCACAGTATTTAGCAAGTACTAAAGTATTATTTCACAATAAATTAATTCAGAGCAAAAAAGAAACAATTCTGGGTAGAAAATTTGCAGTTTATAGCAATTACTAGAAGAACAAAGGAAGAAGAGAACAGACTTTTATTTCTATTTTTAAATGAACTCCATGCACAAAGTTTGACAGCTAGTCAGGAAATGGACAAACCCCAGAAATTGAGAGGTAGTTTACAGTTTATTTTTATCTTTTATTTGGTCCTTTTTTCTAAAAATGTAATTTCTTTGACCACATCTGTTATATGCTATTACAATGTCAGTTATTTAAAAAACCATTAACATTTATTTCCATGGGAAATCAAGTGCACATCTCCCCTCATCACCCAGATGCTTTTAACAATTACATATGACAGGTAGACTACGCTGCTGTAGAAAGAAAACAATTATTTTACAAATGCCCAAAGTCAATGTCTCCAGTCAGGGATTCTTCATTTTAGGTTATAACAAACTGTCTGACAGGCTTCCTCATTATGCATTTCATAGGTTTGTCTTTAGGACTTATTATCTCATGAGGACTAAACTACAGAAAGGCTTTTCATATCCATTACATTTATTATATCACTCTCATGTATTCTGGTGAGCTTTGGTTTCAGAAACATGCAAATCTACTTCCTAGGGGTTCTCTTCAATATGAATTTTATAATGATTAGTAAGAGATGACCTGTGATTGAAAAGTTTCCCACATGTATTACATTCATAGGGTTTCTCTCCAGTATGAATTCTCTGATGGGCAATACGTGATGAGCTTTGTCTAAAAGTTTTCCCACATGTATTACATTTGAAGGGTTTCTCTCCTGTATGAATCCGCCGATGTTGAATAAGAGCTGAACTTTGGCCAAAAGATATCCCACATTCTTCACATCGATATGGTTTCTCCCCAGTGTGAATTCTCTGATGATTACTAAGGGATGAGTTACATCTGAATGTTTTTCCACATTCATTGCATTTATAGGGTCTTTCTCCAGTGTGCATTCTCTGATGTTGAATGAGAGCTGAACTTTGTCTGAAGGCTTTCCCACACACTTTACATTTACATGGTTTCTCTCCAGTATGAATTCTTTCATGAATAATAAGTGTTGAGTGGGAACTTAAGGCTTTACCACATTCATTACAATTATAAAACTTCTCACCAGTATGAATTATTCGGTGTCTATTAAGTCGTGAAATAGAAGTGAAGCCTTTTCCACATTCATTACATCTATAAGGCTTTTCTCCAGTGTGAATTCTTTCATGTTGAATAAGAGATGCACTCTGACTGAAGGCTCTCCCACACTCACTACATTTAAAAGGTTTCTCTCCTGTGTGAATTCTCTGATGATAACGAAGGGATGAACTAGACTTAAAGGTATTACCACATTCATTACATAAGTAGGACTTTTTTCTGGAATGAATTCTCTGACATCCAGGAAGGGATGTACTGCAACTAGATGCTTTCCTACCTGGATTATATTTATAGGGGTTTTCTCCAGCATGGATTTTTGATGTATAAAAAGGCCTGATCTTCTGCTGAAGGATTTACCACATTCTTTACACCTATAGGATTTCTCCACAGTATGTGTTCTTAAGTGTTTATAAAGGGATGTACTGAGAGTGAAGGCTTTCCCACATTCTTTACATATATAGGGTTTCTCTCCAGTATGAGTTATTTGATGTTGAATAAGTGCTGAACTTTGATTAAAGGCTTTTGAACAGTCTTTACATTTAAATAACTTCTCTCCACTGTGGTTTTTCTCATGTTTACGAAGTGATGAAGTATTTATGAAAGTTTTCTCACACATACTACATTTGTAACGTTTCCCAGCTGTGTTGGTTTTTGTTGACTAAATAAACTGAAATTTTGTTTGAAGCTGTTTCCTTGTATTTCACATTTTGATGGGGCTTTTTCTCTTGGTATCACCTGTTGCCTAAAAAGACTGACTTTGGGCTCAAGTTTTGCCCAAATTGAGTATTTTTATGTTTTCTCTCTATAGTGAGGATTTTCTTGTGAGTGACTGAAACTATCTGTACACTTTGTTTTTTCTCCTGCTTTTTCTCTAATCTGCCTTCATATCTGCAGGGTTTTTCTGATTTGAAGTCCCAGGGTCCACTCCTTTTGGATTTTTTCATTATCAGTTCCTGAAATGAATGACCTTGTGTTTGAGTTGACTTTGTGGTTTTATAACTGTTCTTCCATCCTGGAGAGGAAAGAAAAAACTGAAAGTTTCATGTGATACATCATTTGGCTACTAAATGTATAGACTGAATATTGATGGTATTCAAATAAGGTCTCAATATCTGGCCAAAAGATAATAAAAAAACTTAGGAGATTTAATTAAGCAGTACAGAGAAATAAGCCAACACAAGCTGAGAACAAGAGGGTGGAGAAAATACTAAACAAACCCATTTAAAGAGGGTGAGTGTAAGAGTGACCAGGAGAATCAGTTAATGGAAAAATGGAGAAGAAGGATTAAAAGGGAAGCCATAAATTGGAAAAGGCAGTCTGGGATCAGAGTCCAAAGACCATGACAGAATTTTAAATTATCTTCATGAGATTTCTCTTATTTGTACAGTCATTCATAATCTGAAAAGTCTTCATCCCTTTTCCCTCATGCCAAATTCCTTTCTATCAGTCAGAATCCATTCAAAAGTTAACTGTTTTTAATTGTTTTGTAAAAAATAATAGTACTTATTTTTAATTGGAGGATACCTGCTTTACAATAGTGTTGGCTTCTGCCATACAACATGAATCAGCCATAAGTATCCACATGTCCCCTCCCTCTTGAACCCCTTCCCCAACCCCCATCCCATGCCACTCCTCTAGGTTGTCAGAGCACCAGGTTGAGCTCCCTGTGCCTATAGCAACTTCCCACTGGCTATTTTACACATGGTAATCTACATACGTTAATGCTACTCTCTCGATTTGTCCCACCTTCTCCTTCCCCTGCTGTGTCCAAAGTCTGTTCTCTATGTCTGCATCTCTCTTCTTGCCTTGAAAATAGGTTTATTAGTACCATTTTTCTAGATTCCATATATATGGATTAATATATGCAATTTGTTTTTCCTTTCAGATTTACTTCATTCTGTATTATAGGCTCTAGGTTCATCCACCTCATAAGAACAGACTCAAATGCATTCCTTTTATGGCTGAGCAGTATTTCATTATGCATATGTACCACAACTTCTTTATCGATTCATCTGTCAATGGACATCTAGGTTGCTTCCATGTCCGAGCTATTGTAAATAGTAAACCCAGGGGTACTGTGAGTTTACACAGTCCATTCCTCTTATTATAGGCACTCACCACAGTACTAAAAATATATATATATATATTCTATACATGTAATTATACTTATCTACCTATATCTAAATATATTTCACTTTCCTTTTCTATCCTAAGTATTCTTTGCAAGCAGATTAGCATGCCCTTTTAACCTACAGATCCTCCTAATGGCATCTGAATTATATACAAAATGTTTTATTAATCTTCCTCAACAATTTATATATAAATTTTTGAACAATGTCAAATACTTTCAATAACATATATTAATTTCACACACATATACACGATTCAAACACTTGTAGCAGTTGCCTCCAGGATAGTACATTACAGAAGTAATGAGAGGGTTTCAGAGCCACTTCAAACAGGAAGGAATTAGGTCAATCTAAGGAGATCAGCCCTGGGATTTCTTTGGAGGGAATGATGCTGAAGCTGAAACTTCAGTACTTTGGCCACCTCGTGAGAAGAGTTGACTCATTGGAAAAGACTCTGATGCTGGGAGGAATTGGGGGCAGGAGGAAAAGGGGACGACAGAGGATGAGATGGTTGCATGGCATCACTGACTCGATGGACGTGAGTCTGAGTGATCTCCAGGAGTTGGTGATGGACAGGGAGGCCTAGCATGCTGCGATTCATGGGGTCGCAAAGAGTCTGACACAACTGAGTGACTGAACTGAACTGAACTTAGGTAACAACAGGTAGGCACAAAACTAAAGGTTGCAAGATAGAAAAGTAACCTTGCTAATGAATCAAGCAAGAGAGGTTATGCAAGAAACATACAAAAGAGTCAAAGATCAAATATAAAAAAGACAAGAAGAGCTAACATGGTACAGAACAGAATTAAGTTGAATAAATTTTAACTGGGTAAGGATGCAATTAATTGAATATTAAATTTTGCTAGGGGAACAGGTATACATATAGTTATTTATTTTCTCCTGGGTTAGAGTAACCATTTCAAGGGTTCCTCTGCATCTTACTGTATTTTGACATTTCTACTTACATTCACAATCTGTGTACAGATTGTCTCTGCTTGGTGAACATAATATATTCTGCTTTTCTCTCTTCTTCTACCAGAGTCAACTTCTCAGTTTCCTTCAGGGGTAACTTCTTCTATTCCCCCTTTAAAAATTGCTTTCTCTAGAGTTTGGGATTTTTTTTCCCTTCACTCTACACATTATCTTTGACTAATTTTATATGCCTATCTTTACTATTTCTTCTCCTCTTTTACAAGGCACTGGTATTTGCCATACAGGGCAAGTGAGAATAACACTCATTAAAAAACAACAACAACTAAGTATCAATAAATCATTCATTCAAGTAGGGACCACATCTTCTGGAAAAGCCCACAGTGTGTATTTAGTGTAATAATAGCTTCTTTTCACTTAGCCAATCACAAAATTTTTCTGCTGTTTCAAAATCTCTCTCATCTTTCCTGTTTACTGTTATGGAAAGAAGAGGGTTTTTTTTTTTTTTTTTTAAATTTTCTGTTCATAGCTTCCAAGTTCCTTGTCCATCTAAATCTTGCTAAATATCAACTTTAAATAACATTATTTGGGTAGAAATGTGGGAGGCAATCATATAACTGGAGTACTTTCCCTGTTGGTTGCAGGCTACATGTGCTGGGAAAAAGAAAGATTCCAAAATTGTGGATTGTCATTTATAATGTAAAGTTAGAGACCGTGCCTTAGTTAGAGACCTATACCTTTATATAGGTCTGTATGTAAAGACTGCTGTTTGATGACCAAGTTTACTAGAGCTCTTGAGCACTAGAGTCGGGTACCTAAATGGTACTCTGCTTCTCATGCTTTAATGTTTCTACCATAGTATCCTAATTCTGGTGGCTCCGTGGTAAAGAGTCCACCTGCCAATACAGGAGATACGGGTTTGATTCTTGGGTTGGGAAGATCCTCTGGAGAAGGAAATGGCATCTCACTTCAGTATTCTTGCCTGGGAAATCCCTTAGACAGAGGATCCTGGCAGGCTACAGTCCATGGGGGTTGCAAATGAGTTGGACATGATTGGTCAACTTAACAACAACACCACTTCTAGACTTCAGTCAGTTCAGTTGCTCACTTGTGTCCAACTCTTTGTGACTCTGTGGACTGCAGCATGCCAGGCTACCCTGTCCATCACCAACTCCTGGAGCTTGCTCAAACTCATGTCCATGGAGCTGGTGATGCTATCCACCTGGCTTATCCTCTGTCATCCCCTTCTCCTTCTGCCTTCAATCTTTCCCAGCATTAGGGTCTTTTCTAATGAGTCAGTTCTTCACATCAGGTGGCCAAAGTATTGGAGTTTCAGCTTCTGCATCAGTCCTTCCAATGAATATTCAAGGTTGATTTTCTTTAGGATAGACTGGTTGGATCTCCTTGCAGTCCAAGGGATTCTCAAGAGTCTTCTCCAACACCACAGTTCAAAAGCATCAATTCTTTGGCACTCAGCTTTCTTTACAGTCCAACTCTCACATCCATACATGACTACTGGATAAACCATAGCTTTGACTAGACAGACCTTTGTCAGCAAAAGTCTCTGCTTTTTAATATGCTCTCTAGGTTGGTCACAGCTTTTCCTTGAGGAAGCAAGCATCTTTTAATTTCATGGCTGTAGTCACCATCTACAGTGATTCTGGAGCCCCGCAAAATGAAGTCTCTCACTGTTTCAATTGTTTCCCCGTCTATTTGCCATGAAGTGATGGGACTGGATGCTATGACCTTGGTTTTTAGAATGCTGAGTTTTGAGCCAACTTTTTCATTCTCCTCTTTCACTTTCATTCTTCTTCACTTTCTGCCATAAGGGTGGTGTCACCTGTTTATTTGAGGTTATTGATATTTCTCCTGGCAATCTTGACTCCAGATTGTGCTTCATCTAGCTCAGCATTTTGCATGATGTACTCTGCATATAAGTTAAATAAGCAGGGTGACAATATACAGCCTTGACATACTCCTTTCCCAGTGTGGAACCAGTCCATTGTTTCATGTCCGGTTCTAACTGTTGTTTCTTGACCTGAATACAGATTTCTCAGGAGGCAGGTAAGGTGGTCTGGTATTCTCATCTCTTGAAGAATTTTCCAGTTTGTTGTGATCTACACAGTCAAAGGCTTTGATGTAGTAAATAAAGAAGAAGTAGATGTTTTTCCTGGAACTCTCTTGCTTTTTCAATGATCCAGTGGATGTTGACAATTTGATCTCTTGTTCCTCTGCCTTTTCTAAAATCCAGCTTGAACATTTGGAAGTTCATGGTTCACATACTGTTGAAGCCTGGCTTGGGGAATTTTGAGCATTATTTTGCTGGTGTGTGAGATGAGTGTAATTGTGTGGTAGTGTGAACATTCTTTGGCATTGCCGTTCTTAGGGACTGGAATGAACACTGCCCTTTTCCAGTCCTGTGGCCACTGTTGAGTTTTCCACATTTGTTGGCCACTGCTGAGTTTTCTGTATTTGCTGGCATATTGAGTGCAGCACTTTCACAGCATCATCTTTTAGGATTTGAAATAGCTCAACTGGGATTCCATCACATCCACTAGCTTTGTTTGTAGTGATGCTTCCTAAGGCCAACTTGAGAACTCATTCCAGGATGTCTGGCTCTACATGAGTGATTATAGTATCATGGTTATCTGGGTCATGAAGATTTTTTTGTATAGTCTTGCTCTCTGCCAATTCAGTCTCCACATTGCAACAGAGTAATCTTTCTAAAATTCACACTTTACCATGCTGCAAATTTCCTTAAGATCCTCCAACTTATCTTCAACTTATAAGATATAGACTACTTAACATGGTGAACAAAGTTTGTCATGATCTAACCTTTGTTCAGCCTGGAATTCATCTCCTTCCCCTGGCTTCTTGCCAGGTATGCTGAACTACATGCAATTTCTGGAGCCCTACACTTTTGTTTGTGTGTGTGTGTGTGTGTGTTATCTTTTCATATGCTGGAGATATCCTTTCCATTCCCAAATACTTATTAAGTGCCTACTATGGGCCAGGTAAAGTTCTAGGGAATGTATGGAATGTGATGACTAAGAATTTTAGTCTTTAAGGAGCTTATACCTTGGTTTTGTGTGTGTGTGTGTGTGTGTGAACGTGTGACAAGTAATAAGTAAATAAATGACAACCATATGGATGTGTGAAGCAAGAGCTTCTAGGTGAAGGAAACAGCAAATATCAAAGTGTGGTGACTTCTGAGACACAGCAAAGAGGCTGTGTGGCTACTAGAGTGCATTGAGCAAGAGAGAAAATGGTAAATGATAGTGAAGCAATAGGTAAAGGCAAGTCATATAAGGCCTAACAGGTCATGTAAGGACTCAGGAATTTTATTGTGTGTATGCTTAGAAGTCACAGGCCATTACATCCTCACTCATGTTTGCTACTGTGTAGAGAACAGTGTTGACACACAAGTAAAAGCAGGGAACAGGGAAGATTACTTGGTTCCTGTAGTTAAGTAGGTGAGAAAGAAGGTAGAGGTATATGGTGACTGCATTCTTATCACCTACTAACAGAACTGGAATTGCTAGTTGACTCTGTGTGTTAAGAACTAAAAACTAAACCCCGATTGTGCCAAGATGGAGACTATCTGGGATTTAATAACTACTTTTCATGGAGAAGGAAATGGCAACCCACTCCAATATTCTTGCATGGAAAATCCCATGGACAGAGGAGCCTGGTAGGCTACCGTCCATGGGGCCACAAAGAGTTGGACACGACTGAGCGACTTCACTTCACTTCACTTTCATGGAATAGGAATAAAGACCCACTGGAGTGCACAGAAGAAATACTGGGAGAAACATCAAGTACAGAAATGCTTTTGAAAAGTTTTGTTTAAAGGAGAATAGAAAAAAAGATTTGGGCAGTTTTAATTTTTTAATGGAAGTAATTACAGCTACGGGGTCCCATACCAATAATGGGAAACTCATTTCACTCTACTTCAAGTGCCAATACCTTAGTCCAAAATTCATGTTCCTGCTGAAGGGTTCATGAGTCCTGGATTGTGGACATCCTAACTGTTCTTTATGATCTGTTTAAAGTTTCTGAAAAGTCTACAGATGTGTCTCCTTAAGTGCAGTTCAACTTCTGCTCCTCTCAAGAGTCAAGCCTGAGCCTGAGCTATGTCATAAGCAAGGCTATAACTTAGGTCAGAAGTTCAGAGACCAGGAGATTCTGCCAATGACTACCACCCCAACTAAAACCTGTCATTAGGTCTAGATTCTCTTCCCTTGGTGCTTATGAATCTCTGTGCATCTCTCTTCAATCTTTTCTTCCCATATGATTTCATCCACTCCCACACCTCCGATGTCAATGACTATACTGACTCTCAAAACACTTGAGGGTTATTACCAGTTGCCTGCTAGATTTTCCATTTGTGTATTTTTCTTCAAATTCAGTTTGTCCAAATCTGAAACCAGTACATTCCTTTCAAACTTTTCTTTCTGTGCTTCCTAGGTCTGAATTATATCATAACCTTCTCAGCTCCTTTGCCATAAATTCTTAGTTTCATCTCAGAACCTTCTCTCTCTCCTGCATTCCATGCCTAGTCAGTCATCAAATTCCCTTTATATTGTATCACTAAGATGTTTCTAACAACCATCATTAATACATCCAAGTTCGGGGACTTCTTACTCTGTAGTGACTATTGCTGCTGCTGCTGCTAAGTTGCTTCAGTTGTGTCCAACTCTGTGCAACCCCATAAACAGCAGCCCACCAGGCTCCCCCATCCCTGGGATTCTCCAGGCAAGAATACTGGAGTGAGTTGCCATTTCCTTCTCCAAGTGACTATTGCTACTGACCTTCAATTTAATCCTTTGATCTGTTTCTCACCTTTCCAATATTACTTCCTACCAAATTTAACCTCCTTACTATATAGAACTCTTATTTCAAAAAGCATTGATTGTACTTTATTTAACTCACTCTTCAAATATTTAAAAGCATCTACAATGTTAGGCTCTATCCTAGGTACATGATCCACAAAACATTCCAGATCTGGTAATGAAAAGAAACAGTTAACTTCTTGAAGGAGTTCACTGTTTTGCATTAGAGACAAAAAGGAGCAGGCAATCACATTGCAATGTGATAATTTATACAACAAAAACACAAGACAGAAATGGATACAAATGTGAGCTTAGAACAGCATCCAAACTACCCTCAGACAGTAGTGAGTGCAAGCAGGGAAGGCATACAGGTGTGGTCAAAAGTTTGGGGAAGAAATGTCTAAAATGGGATTTTAAAGGCTTAGCCATAGGTTAGATGGATGGGGGTAGTGTGAAGGCTAAAGGCAGCATTAAAATCTTTGAACCCAAGTCAACTTTCCAGACCTATATCCTTCCCCACCTTATTCTACAGGTGGTAAGATTCAAAATTATTCCTATAAAAATGTCACATGCATTTGAAGTCTCAAGACTTTCCAGTCAGAGAACTGAGGGAGCTATTTGCTGAGAATTATACATAATACCACAATGGGGATAGGACTATACATCTGAAAATGTATTCCATAATGCTTATATGTTGATGAAAAGGAGAAATGCTGTTTTTAAAATTTTGTTGTTTGTAATTCTAATTTTTAAAGCTTTGTATTACAGAAAATGTTCAACATGTACAAAAGTAGAGTGAACTGTACAATGAATGGCCAAGCCAGCATCAACAATTACTAAAATGCTGTGACATTTATTACCTTGTTATGGGTAGAATTGTATCACCAAAAGATGTGTTGAAGTCTTAATTTCCAGTAACTCAGAATATGACCTTATTTGGTAATAGTAACTTCACAGATTCAATCAAGTTAAGATGAGGAGATTAGGGTGGGATCTAATATGACTGGTGTCTTTATAATTGGGAAATTTGGACACAGGGAAGCACAGAAAGATCATGTTAAGATACCCGTGGAAACACCAAATAACAACAGAAGCATGACTGGAGTGACGCAGTTGCAACCCAAGGAACAAGGACTGCTGGTCACCATGAGAAGGTAGGGAGAGGCAAGAAAGGACCCTACCCGGAGTTTCAGAGAAAGCATGGTCCAACAAAACTGTGAGACTATAAATTTCTGTTGCTTAAAGCCACACAATCATGGTGCTTTGCTGGAACAGGCTGAGAAAACCAAGAAGTTCACTCAGGTTTTTCTGTAAGATGTTATGGAAAAGCTCAAATGAACTTCTTGGCCAACCCAATATAACTCCCTTACATCTCTTCCATTACTATTCCTATTATATAATTTCATCAATATTTCAGAACACATTTCTCAAAGATAAGAATTTCACTTATAAACCCAACCACATACTTTTACTATATCCACCAAAATCAACATAATTGTTTGAAGTTATTTTTGCCTGTAAGATAGTAAATGTTCTTTGCTCAAATTTCAATGTGCTTCTCAGGGGTGGTTAAAACATCAATAAACAATTCTTGGATACCAACTGAGTGTCCTACAATTCAATTCTAACATTATCTATAATACCTAGTATGCATGCTCAGTCATATCCAACTCTTTGTGACCCCATGTGCCTTAGCCCAGCAGGCTCCTCTGTCCATGGAATTTCCCAGGGAGGAATACTGGAGTTGTCATTTCCTACTAAAACCTAGAGGTAGTATCATATCTCACAGGTTATGGGCTCAGTTCTATAAGACTTCCCCCTATCTCCTTCAGACATCTGTCACAAGCCTAGGTTATCATCTGTACTTCTGACCAATTGGCTATAAATCAAAGGTTCCCACGACTCCCTTCTTGGGTTTGATTAATTTGCCATTGTGGCTCATAACTCACTTTTGCTTACTAGATCATCAGTTAATTATAAGAGGATATACCTTGAGAAAAACCAGATGGAACAGATGTACAGGGCAATGTATGGGGAAAGGGCATGGAATTTCTATGCCCTCCCCAAGTGAATCACTGTCCCCAAATCTCCACATGTTCAGCAACTCAGGAGCTTTCTGAATCTGTCCTTTTGGGGTTTTATGGAGGCTTCATTACATGGGCATGATTAATTAGATCATTGGCCACTGGCAACTAGTTCAACCTCCAAGCCCCCTCCCCTCCCTGGTGTGGTACAAAAAGTTTCAACCCTTTCATCACATGACTGGTCCTGGAAACCAAATCCCATTCTAAGGTAGGGTCCAAGAGAAACATTAACATAACAAAGACACCTTTGGGACCCTCATCACTTAGGATTGCCCACGGTTTTAAGAACTGTACCCATGTGGCTCAGGGGTAAAGAATCCTCCTGCCAATGCAGAAGACGCAGGCTTGATCCCTGGGTCGACGAGATCCCTTGGAGTAGGAAAAGGTAACCCACTCTAGTATTCTTGCCTGGAAAATTCCATGGACAGAGGAGTATGGTGGGCTGCAGTCCATGAGGTTTCAGATACACTAAGCACTCATGCACCAAATATATATTTATTATAAATCATAACATTGATATAAACCACTAAAGATCTTTATTTAAACTGCTGTGATTTAAAGGCAATTGAGATAATTCGCTATGTGACTAAACCAACAACATGATATACTATTAGGGTCATTTGTTTCATTTTGCTTTTAATATTTATGGAACACTTTTTCCAGTTTTATTTATTTCTGTCCTTATTCTCATCATCTTTTGTTTCTTCTTTCACCTTACAGATAACCTTTTTTATTGATATGTGTGTGCGTGCTAAGTAACTTCAGTCATGTCTGACTCTTTGCAACCCTATGAACTGTAGCTCACCAGGCTCCTCTGTCCATAGAATTCTCCAAGCAAGAATACTGGAGTGGGCTGCCATGCCTTCCTCCAGGGGATCTTCCCAACCCTGGGATGGAATCTGTGTCTCCTGCACTGGCAGCTGGGTTCTTTACTGATCTGCTTTTATCCTTTTTTGTTTGTTTTTCTGTTTTTTTAAATACAAGCAAATACACACTTTTTCTTTTAGCATCTCCTTTTCTTTGCTATCTGCACTTTTCTTCACTTGATAATATTATCATCCCACAATGGAATTTATAGAGATCTCCCTTCATTCCTTTTATAGTTGCAAAGAATTTCTTGGTGAGAATGTACCCAGTTTATTCAAGCAGATTTCTTTGATAGATAGTTGGATTAACTGGGTTAACATTACCCAAAGCCACATACAATCAAAATCACCTCTTCTGCCTAGAAGAGAGCCAGCCGAAGACCACAGAACTACTCTTTAGAGTGAGAAAGCTCTCTATGAACTGACATGCAAAGAGCTTCAATATATACCAAGTGAAAGGGGTAGAATAATGTATGTTGTATAATATAACCAGAGTGGACAAAGGAAAAGAAGAAATCTGTATTTATATTTCCATATAAGAGCTCTGCCAGCTGCAGCTGCTGCCGCCTCATCACATCTCACCTTCTATAGTATCCTACATGTGTTCATTTCCTCATGCACCTCTCATGGGCTCATTTTTGGCTTCTGTTCTTACCACCACTCTCTTTAAGGCAACGACAACCTCCATGTGAAAAAAGCAAGATGTGCTCTTCAGTCCTCACCTAACTCACGTTTCAGCAGCAGCTGACAGTGACTCCTCCTTTTCACTGAGAAGTTCTTTGCCTAAGCTACAGTAGGCAGCTGCCAGAGTTCTCAGCCTGAGCTAGCCTCCACATTCTCCTCACGGTCCAGCAGCCTCAATCTCCTTTGCAGCTTTTCAGTCTCCTTTGTGCATGCCTTTTCCTCTACCTGATCTTTAATCCTCGGAGTTCCACAGGCCTGAGTCCTAGGCCCCCAATTCTTTTCACCCTGTACCCTTTCCATGGGCCAGGTTCATCAACAGACATATTCCAGGCAAGACTTCTCTACTCTCCATACCTGATTATACAACATCCTATGCAAAACAGCAATTAGATATCTCAAAGACAGCTCAAATTCAACATGCCTAAAACTGAATTTATGACTATTCCCTCCCTCCAACCTGTATAACCTATAATTGGCACCTGTTGTTTCTATAAATGGCACCAGTTCTGAATCAAAAACTTTAAAAGGCATCCTTCATACTTCTCCCTCCATTAATCGATTACCAAGACCTGTTTCTTCTAACATCTAAATAAGTCTCAAATTCATTTAATTTTTCCCACCTCTACTGATGCCACCCTTTATGTGTCCTGACTTCAGTGACACTAGACTCCTGAGTTTCCTTCTACAGTACACCTTATCTTTATCATCCCTACAGGTCCATTTCTCTCTAACTAGTCATGAAGTGCCAGAACTTCTCTAGATTGAGTCCTGTCCTCTTTCTTGCTCTTGCTGTACCCTGGATCCACTCTACAGGTTAACTCAAACTCAAGCATTGCTTCAATTATCTTTCAGTGACAGAGTCTTCACATTTAATGCTCAGTGTATATTATGAGGGATGGAACTCTAAATCGACTAGACTATTTGATATCTTCACTTGAATAACTGGATCAACAAAAAGATGATTCAATTTAATTCATCTAAAACCATATTTACACTAACCCCCAAATCTGATCTCCTAGCACCTCTATCTCAGTGAATGATATCACTGTCCATCCCAGAATAGGCCACAAACCAAGTGAAGCATCCTTGACAACTCCATCTCTTCTATCTTCCATATCTGATCCATCTCTAAGTCCTGCTGCTTTTATCCGCCAAGTACCTCTGAAATTGGTTCCCTTTTTCTAGCTCTGTCAACACTTCCTAACCAAGTCATTCATGCATTCACTAACTGGAAGCTGACTCTAACCAAGCACTACTTTAGGTACTGAGGAAATGGGAACAAATAAACAGACAATCCAGCATAAGGGAACTTACAATCCAGAGTAAGAGCAGATAATAAATAAATATGTACTATTTTGCAGTGAGGAGTACTCAGAGAAAATAAAGTATGGTGAAGGAAAAAGAATGTGGAGGAAAAAGACCACATTCAGATGAGCTGTGACTAATTGATAAAGTGCCAACTGAGCAGAAACCTATATAGTACAAGGAAGTGAGTCATATGGGCTCCTATCTGCCAGGAAGAAAAACAGTCCAGGAGAGGAAAAAGCAAGTGCAGAGGCCCTAAGCTGTGAGCCTGTTTGGCCTGCCTGACAAACTACAAAGAGACCAGGGTGATGAGAGTTCTCCAATAAAGGGCAGAGAGGAAAGAGAGGAAGGTGAAAAGTAGCCAGAACCAGACCACAAAGGCCTCTGAAGGCCATGCTGGGGGCTTTATACTGTGTTCTATGTGACAGAAGCCACAAGAGGCTTTGGGCATAAGAGTAAGATAACCTGATCTACATTTTAAATAGACCATTCTAGCAGCTACAAAGAAAAAAGATGTTGGTGGCAGGAGGGGAGGGCAGGGGACAAGAACAAGACTAACTTAAACATATTAAACACACTTTCACCTTGTAAGGAATCCATTGTTTAAAACCACTGCATGCTCTTTCATTAGATTGCTGCTATATCCTCTACAGCACTTCTCTGCAAATTAGAAAAAGACCCCTACTCTCTGTGCAAATGCAGCCCCAACAAATCTCAGCAAGTTGAAGGCAGCCCAAAATGACTGCTCAGCTGACCATCTGGCCAGGTTCAATCTGCCCTGAATTCTTGCATAAATACAACAAAGAAAGAGAAAAAGTCGAAGAAAAGCACTTTTTCATTGGAGGGAATTGTTTACATAGATCATCATTGGGTTTTTAAATTTTTGAATTAAAGAATATTTTACATTGGGTGTAAACCAAACTCATGAGATGTTCAAGTTGATTTAATCACATTATTCCTGTTTATATATATATATATATATAACACACATACACATACTGCATATATATATATATATATATATATATATATATATACACACACACCACTGCATGCTATAGCAACAATCTAATGAGATCGCTCCCTGAAAGGAAAGCTATGATACTAAGCAGTGTATTAAAAAGAGATATCTTTCTCCAAAAGAGCCCATATAGTGAAAGCTACAGTTTTTCCAGTAGTCATGTATGGATGTGAGAGTTGGACCATAAAGAAGGCTGAGTGCCAAAGAATCGATGCTTTCGAACTGTGGTGTTGGAGAAAACTCTTGAGAGTCCCTTGGACTGCAAGGAGATCAAACTAGTCAATCCTAAAGGAAATCAACCCTGAATATTCACTGGAAAGACCGATACTGAAACTCCAATACTTTGGCCACCTGATGCAAAGAGCTGACTTAATGGAAAAGACCCTGATGCTGGGAAAGATTGAAGGCATAGGAGAAGGCGACGGCAGAGGATGAGATGGTTGGATGGCATCACTGACTCAATGGACATGAGTTTGAACAAACTCTGGGAGATAGTGGAGGACAGAGGAGCCTGGCATGCTGCAGACCATTAATTCAAGGAGTCAGACATGAATGAGTGGCTGAACCACTATTTACACATATACACACATATAATATACATAATATTTCAGAAAACTGATTATAGACTTTGGACTCATTTCTTAAGGAAGAGACTCAGATGAGATGTGTACCTTTTGAGCCATTCCCTCCTATCTCTCAATATAAAACATATGGATCCAGGGATGACAGTTTGTTTTCCTTTTTGTTTTTCCTATTTGTGAGTAGTTTTGAAGTGAAAATACTATTTTTAAAAACATATTTGGAGGCAACTAGAGATCCTAGGAGTCCTACCTTGGAAGCATAAGCTTTTCTGTCACTGGTTGTTGAAAGGGCTGGTTTTTGGCTCTGGTCTAGAGTTAATAATCGAAGTGCTTCCAAGAACATCCAGGTCCTTAACCTAATCTCACAGGGAAGAGAGTTCCTCTTGGAAGGAAATTGTTCTGAGGGTACTTTTGCCCAGGAAGGTGGGGTATTCACCAGGGGTGCAGGAGGGACATAATACATGCTGGCACTCCCAGGACACCCCATCTGACTGCCACCTTTGACCAGAGAGGAAGTTCATTGCATCAAGAGAAACGCAGACACTGGTTGGCCCTGACGTCTTTACTTCCTCCAGACACCCACTCAGAGTTTTCCTTCAACTTCCCAAACCTGAGAAGGACCCCACATCTCTGCTAGGTGGCCTTGGGGTCTCTCTGGACAGCTCTGGACTCCGGTCATACTTTCTATTCAGTTTAATCCAACTAATACTTCACTCAGGAAGGGGGACTCCTCATGGATCAGTCTCCTGAGGTGAAGGGAAAGGGAACAATTCTTCCTTTTCTTCCTCTGATCTTTCATGCCAGACTCAGCTCATGCCTGACAGTGGGACTGATAACCTTCCTAACTCTCCACTGGTTCCTTGCTGCCTGAATTCTCTGTTTACTCTGTGGTGGTCTCTAGAAATTCCCACAAAATTAGTGTATTTCTCCCAAAAGATTTGTTTAAAAGATCTAAACAAAGACAAGTATGGTTTCCACCTCAAAAGATCTCACCTTGTACGATCTCATCTTAGGAAGAAAGTGTTCTAAAGGTGTGTGGGCTTTAGGGATGGATACAGCCTGTCCTGCAGTCCACCTGCTGGTGGCTTCTTCTCAGGCTCAATCACAGATTCTCCCATCTCAGAAACACTGAGGTCTCCTGGGACTCGTCTGCTCCTCTATTCCTTTACCTGCTCAGTTCAAGGCCGCAAATGCCACTTTTGCATGGATGCCTCCCTGACCTCCCTGTTCAGTTCCAACCCGTCAATTCTTCTACAGCTCTTTACTGGTAACCTGTACCTATATTTTGCTCACATCTCAAATGAAACCCATCCCACACCAAATTTGTCCTATACTGTTAAAAAGGGGGCCCCTATTTTTCCTTCTGAACCCATTGCATGTGCCTTCTAAGTAATGTCTTGCCTACATTATGCAATAATCTTCAGAAGGTTCCCACCTCTAGTTTTTCCTCACTTCAAATCTAAGCCCAACAATGTTTCTGAAATGACCATTCTTATTAAATTAAAATTATAAAATAAGGACTTAATATATTCTCTGTGAAAATTTTAATTATATTACATGTAAATAAAGTCACTTTTCATCATGTCCATTCGCAATCCTAATCCAAATGGAACTAGTTACCAGGTTAGGTGTTCCCTGACTTTTCTCTCAGGACTTAGACACCTGCATATAGACAAACATATGTGTAAGTTTCTCTAGACATAAATGGTGACATGTCATAATCATGTTCCATGATTTGCTTTTTAGTCCCTTACATGCCTTGGACCTCTGCTTCCACCAGAGCTCTTTCTTTATGACTGTGGTGTTATCTCAGTGTAGGTGTGCTCAGCATCTTTAGGTATGATTTTACCAAAGGTTATCTATAGTGTCTCAGACTGAAGCCATTTTTTCTAGAATATCAAGGGCCATATAATTTTTTTTGGTTTAACATCCTTGAATTTTTTCCAGTCAACCACGGACAGCTCCCATCCCTAAGAACTGAACCAAAGTGCTTCATAGTGTGGCGCCTACCTGGCTTTCTAATCTATTTCCTTCCTCATATCTTTCTTTTCCCATGGGTTTCAGTCAGAATGATTCTGCTGCAGTTGCTTCAATACTCTAAGCTTGCTGAATGAATACTTGAAAATGCAGCTCTCTTTGAAACACCAGGAAAGAATAAGAAAAAAGATCCTGAGAGATTCACCTGTGAAGTATCAGAGAAAATGAGGAAGCTTGCAAATGGGGGCCTTAGCACTCCTTCTCTACCACTTCTGGGCACTGAGAAGCAAGAAAAACTTTCCTTACAATCTTCTTCAAGTCACACACCCACTCATGTACCAGACTGCTGCCTGCAGAGAATCCCCACCCACTCACCTAGAGAGGAGCCGCCAAGGTTTTCTTTCTCTACCTTCCAGGGATCTTCTCCTTGCTGCAACAGGGAGATCACTTTGGGTTTGGGAAATAGGAGTCCTGCTCATAGAGGAAAAAAAGAAAACAAAAGACTTGATTTTGCCTTGATGCAAAGAAGAATCTGAAATCTGAGTAGAAAACTCAAAGGATGATACAAAGAACTTCTGTGGGGTGCTTAGTTGTGACCCCACGATGTGAGGGGGTATGTTAGGGTAAAGACAAGGGACAGTGAAACATTTAGTTGTATGTCAGTGAGGCATGATAAATGTGCAGCCTTGATTAATAGGGGAAAACAGTTTTCTATACAAGAGGGAATATGCATACACTGTTAAATGCATTGTTACATACACAGACTAAATTAACATTTGTAACAGGAACCTATGAAAAGGATTATATATCAAGAAGCTTGTTTAAAATAAGGAAACACTATCTGACCCCTTTGAAAGATGGCAGCGGTCAGTAAACTATGGGTCTCATATGCCAAATCTAGACTACCATCTGTTTATGTATGGCTCTTGAGCAAAGAATGGTTGAAAAAAAAAAAAAAAGAATATGTTACAGAGACCATATATGGCCCACAAAACCTAAAATACTTACTCCCTGGCCCTTTAAATAATAAGTTTGCTCACCCCTGTAAAAGAGAATTGAGAAAAGCAAGTGTTGGGTCAAATAAGAGGGTTGAGGGATGCTCTGTTAAGAGATGAACAAACACATCATAGCTCAGTCTTAGAGGGAAAATAAGGGAAGTGCCTACAATGAGGGTATTTCTAATGTACAGCTCTGTAGGCTGTCTCATCCATGGCGCAATTCCATGCCTATTAGGGGAAAAAGTTTTTGGATTTATTTATGGAGATCCAGTTTGTACAGTGCTAAGGCAAACCACCCCCAAAAAAAAAACCCAAAACCCCTCAGATAAAGTTTTTAAATGACCCAGGGCAATTATCCAGGGAATCAGGTACTGAGGTATCCAGATTTCTGAATTCTGTATCTACAGGGGAAATTTCCTTACCCAAGGAGACAAGATTACTATAGTTCTCCAGCATCACATCTTGGTACAAGTTCCTCTGAGGAGGAGCCAGCTTTCTCCACTCATCCCGTGTAAAGAGCACAGCCACATCTTCGAACGTCACTGACACCTGTAGAGACAAGCCATCCCAGCTCAGCCAGGACCACCCATCACACAGGGTGAAAAAGGTGGCAGTGGGTAGTAGACGGGCTACCATGAAATGCTTCTATACTATTCTGGGTTGTGAAACTTCCAGATCATTTGTTTAATGAACAACTGACTATGACAAATATATATTGAGTAGCATGAAGTATGGAGAAGGCAATGGCACCACACTCCAGTACTCTTGCCTGGAAAATCCATGGACAGAGGAGCCTGGTAGGCTGCAGTCCATGGGGTAACTGAGTCGGGTAAGACTGAGTGACTTCACTTTCACGCACTGGAGAAGGAAATGGCAACCCACTCCAGTGTTCTTGCCTGGAGAATCCCAGGGGCGGGGAAGTTTGGTGGGCTGCCGTCTATGGGGTTGCACAGAGTCGGACACAACTGAAGCGACTTAGCAGCAGCAGCAGCAGCAGCATGAAGTATGAACCAGGCCCTGTTAACCACTACAAAAGATGTGTGGAGGTATTAATGCCATTAGTGGGAGTGTCAATTAGAATAATCTTTCTGATGGCAATTTGATAACCCACATTACAAGCTTTAAAATGTGCATATTCTTTAACGCTCCAATTACTGTATTTGTTTGATAATGAACAGTGAACAAAAATGTACATAAGAGGATGTTTATCATCGTCCTAGTAACAGCAAAGAAATGGAAACAGAAATAATCACTGAGAGGGATTAGTTTACATAACTTAAGGCACTATCTCTGTGCTCCCTGAAACTTGAAGACAGTAACAATGGAAAGTAAAACATCTATCATTTATTGAAAGCTTTTTCAGGCCAGGTACTATTCTTAGAGCTTTATATTAATCTTTAGTATAAATCTTTGTCTTCACAACAACCCTATGAAATTGTCTCCATTTTACACATGAGAAAGCAAAGGAGAAATTTATCCAAGTCACAAGCTGGTATGAAGGGAAAAAAATCATTCCTCTTGTAAGACTCTTTGACTCTTAATACAGTACTATTTCACTTTTGACACTAGATGTGGGGGTTTTCCATACACCAAGCAACTGTGCAACACCAGCTGGGTGTCTTACAATGATACTCAATTCTGACACTGAGGATACTGTCAGATCCACAGGTTAAAGGATCAGTACCACAACACTGGCCCCCTTCAGTGTCAATCACAAGTCCAGGTTGTTACCTCTGTTTCTGACTGACTGGCTATAAATTGGAGGTTTCCACAACCCTCTCTTAAGGTTTGATTAATTTGCCAGAGTGGCTCACAGAACTCAGGAAAACATTTACTTACTAGATTACTGGTTTATGATAAAAAGAATGTAATTCAGGAACTGGCAGATGAAAGAGATGTACAGGGAAGGGGTGCACTATGGATTTGCCATTCTCTCTGACTCTTTAAATGTTCACCAACCTGGAAGAACTCTGAACCCTTTCGGATTTTCATGAAGGTTCATTACATAGGCATGAGTGATTAAATAACTGACCATTAGCAACTGATTCAACTTTCATTTCCTAGGGTGGTGGTGGGTGGGTAAAAGGGGCATAGAGGGGCAGGACTAAAAGTTCCAACCCTTTAATCAAGGTTCCCTGGCAATTAGTCCCCATCTTTAGGTGGGGTCCAAAAGTCACCTCATTAACTCTGTGTGAATGAAAGGGCTTGTTATGAATAACAAAGCACATCCATTTTGCCTTCATTGCTCTGAAGTAATTTCAGGGATAAAAATCATCTATTACTAATCACTTAGGAAATCACAAGGGTTTTGGAAATTATGTACCAGAAACAAGGACAAAGACCAAATATATACTTCATATTATAAGTCACAATATCACAACTGGTCAGTGGTAGAGATAGGATTCCAACCCAGGGAATATCCAAGGCTTCATACTTAACCACTCTGCAAAACTTCCTCTCAATGCCTATCTCACAGGGTTAAGAAATAAATGAGATAATTCACACAGTGAAGATAGAGAGTAATGATGTAATACAACAATGTGAATGTATTTAATGTCAATGAATTATATGCTTAAAAATGGTTAAAGTGGTAAATTTAATCTTATGTATATATTATCACAATGAAAAATTAAAAGAGATTAGATCTGGTAGACAGTGCCTGAAGTGCCTATGGACGGAGGTTCATAACATTGTACAGGAGGTGGTGACCAAAACCATCCCCAAGAAAAAGAAATGTAAGAAGGCAAAGTGGTTGTCTGAAGAGGCCTTACAAATCTGAGAAAAGAAGAAAAGTGAAAGGCAAAGGAGAAAGGGAAAAATACACCCAACTGAATACAGAAGTCCAGAGAATAGCAAGGAGAGAAAAGAAAGTCTTAAGTGAACAATGCAAAGAAAAGAAAAATACACACATACATATGTACATAAATAAATAATAAATAAATAAAGGTGCATAGAAAATTGAAGGAATGACCATTATTTTGTCCAGGGGATGTTGGGGTAAGAGTGATTTTACTTTCTTTTTATATACATATTTTTTATTTTCTGAATTTTTTAACATTAACATGAAGTGCCATATAATAAGATTATTTATTGGCACAGGGGAGGGATACAAGAAATGATCTTTGCGCTCAAAAGAAATAACAATCCAATTGGCAGACAGGAAAAATGCATGAATAATTTGAACAATGAAAGAAAAAAGTATTGCTGGACAAGACTATATACCATTTCCTAGTTTAATCCTCATTTTAGAGATGAGGAACATAAGATCCAGGGCACATACTTTATCCATGGCAGAGACAAGACAGTAACTGAAGTTTTCTTTTAACCCCGCACTTGGTGGGTATATTCTCTCTCTAGTCTTAAACATCCTGTCACTGAGTTTTATACACAAGTCTATGCAATACGGAGAAGGTAATAGCAACCCATTCCAGTACTCTTGCCTGGAGAATCCCATGGATGGAGGAGCCTGGTAGGCTGCAGTCCACTGGGTCCTGAAGGGTCGGACATGACTGAGCGACTTCACTTTCACTTTTCACTTTCATGCATTAGAGAAGGAAATGGCAGCCCACTCCAGTGTTCTTCCCTGGAGAATCCCAGGGATGGTGGAGCCTGGTGGGCTGCTGTCTGTGGGGTCGCACAGAGTCAGACACGACTGAAGCAACTTAGCAGCAGCAGCCACTCAGTACTCATATACAGGCAGCAGGTGAGGTTAGGGAGAAATGTTATATAGGACTCATACACAGGGACAGGGAAGATTTGGGGCAAGAGAGCAGCTTGGCTCTGCTGAAATGGAATGTGAAAGGCTCAGAAGAAAGCAACCCAAATGTGCAAAGGCAGGTCCTAGCCATAGCTGCAGAAGATCAACCACCACATTTCATGGGTCCAGAAAATATACAATATCCCACTGCAGACAGTTCTGGTAACTTGGGGGTTAGGCTTGCCCTGTGTTCTGAAAAAGAGGTACAAGAGGAATGACTGGACAATAACCAACATGAATTTAGAACCTGGGTTTGATTTCAGATTACCTGACTTTGTTGAGCCTCAGTGGCAAGTGTAAAATGGGGGTAATAACTTCTACTTTGCTAATAAGCTAAAGCCCTTGGGATATTCCCTAGCAACATTACCTATTATGGTTAGATGAGAATGAGTAAAGGAAGGACACTGTACAGTCATTTCTATCTACCAACAATAATAGTATCATATATTATATTAATATCATTCAGCCACCACAACCATCACATGCTGCAGCTGCTGCTAAGTCATTTCAGTCGTGTCTGACTCTGTGCAACCCCAGAGACAGCAGCCCAACATGCTCCGCTGTCCTTAGGATTCTCCAGGAAAGAACACTGGAGTGGGCTGCCATTTCCTTCTCCAATGCATGAAAGTGAAAAGTGAAAGTGAAGTCGCTCAGTCATGTCCAACTCTTCATGACCCCATGGGCTGCAGCCTACCAGGCTCTTCCGTCCATGGGATTTTCCAGGCGAGAGAACTGGAGTGGGGTGCCATTGCCTTCTCCCAACCATCACATACTGAACATCTATTATGTGCCTGGCCCTGATCAAAACTTTTTCCATGCACTAACTCCCAGGATCCTCTCATCTATGCTAGGAGGTAGGCATGGTTGTTGTTTTCTTTTCACAGGTGAAGAAACTGAGGCACATTAACAGCAACAGAGAAGACGGGCACAAACCTGGCCATACAGCTCAAAAGAACCACTCAGTAATCACTGTATACCCTGCTCTCCACTACCAATGTCCTATGGAACTTTCACTGCTGCTTCCTGAGGAGTCTTTGCTCTACTCTTGGAGTCAAGAGACTACTCCATCTATGTCCCCTCCAACATGAGTGAGTGAGTGAGTGAAGTTGCTCAGTCGTGTCCGACTCTTTTCAACCCTGTGGACGTAGCCTACCAAGCTTCTACGTCCATGGGATTCTCCAGGCAAGAATACTGGAGTGGGTTACCATTTCCTTCTCTAGGGGATCTTCCCAACCCAGGGATTGAACCCGGGTCTCCCGCATTAGAGGCAGACACTTTAACCTCTGAGCCACCTTATTTGCACACTGGCTCACCTGGATGGAGTCCCACTCTTATTTTCACAGCATAAAGATGAAAATGGCAGGTCAAGATCAGTTTTCAAGACAGTGATAGACACAAGCTGCATGATCCAGAAAGTTAAGAAGGAGAAAAACTAAAAATTACGGACTGGGCAGTGCCTTGGAAAGTATGAGGATTCTCAGGGGTGGGAAGAAAAAGAAAAGCATTCTGGCCAAGGGCAGGGAGGGGACATGAGTGAGCAAAGGGAGTATGTCAGAAAGGAACTATGCCAAGGGTGTATGTTTGTTTGTTCTGACCCCAAGTGGTATAAGACATGTGGTATCTTACTTCTCAAACCAGTAATCATATAGTAAATTGAGGTTAATGACTAAAAGAGCACCTATTAGGGAAAAAAAGAAACACTAGACGTGGATGGGGGAGGGTGGGGTGGGGAGGGGGAAGGCAAATATTCTCTACAGAACCCATCATCCACCACGGTGGACCAGTTTAAGAGTTCTTTCGACAAATCCTGGCGAAAAATTGTGTTGGATAGAGAATATTACTTTGAGGGTAAAAACTGCACCTGTCCCTAAGACTAGAGATGACAATGAACTCACCTGAGACCTTGCTTCCCTCTGTTCAGTAGCCATGTCCTCTTTCTGGCCAGGGTCTCCTGAGGATGGGTGAAGTCTCCAGAAGCCAGATCTGAGGGAAGACAAAGCGAGCCAGGAGGAAGCCCCTTCTCTTTTCCACCCCCTCTGAATCAGCAGCTCTGAATCATTTATACTCCCTGAGAATGATGCCAAGTGCCCTCAGAGAAGGAAGGGGTCAGAAGCAGCCAGGGATAGAAAGGCCCAGACAGAAGGGCTGGGTCATCCTGTTCCAGGCCCAGCTCTTTCCCTGGCTCAGTGAAAAACGTCCTAGGACTCATTCAGCAGCAGCAGCACCAACTCCTTGAGCCTCATGAAGTGCCAGGCACTACCTGCATTACTGAGCACGGTTGACACTGTCAGCCCCCATTTTACAGATCAGGAAACTGAGGGCAGAGTGGGAGCAACTTGCCCCAGTCCACAAAGCCAGGGAGGATGGCATCTGCTCTAAACTCCCTGCATGCATATGTGACAACTTTTCTGCACTTCGAGTCTTCCCACCCAACTAGTCGTCCTCCTTGCAAGGAAACAATTTCCAGATTTTTAGAGAAAACTGCTTTGGAAAGGGAAAGTATCAGTTCTCCTATGGCGGAGGAGGCTGCTCTCTTGAGAAATGAGGTACAGATAACCAGAGACCTGGATTCCAGTCTTGATTCTGCCACTGGGGGAAGCCGGCGATTCACTTCTCAGGCAAAACAAGCCTGTCACTAGGGAGAGCAGCGGCGATGGTAGGGGAAGGAAATCATTTTCTCACGTTCACTGCCGGCCCAGAGCAATTCAAACGCCGGAAAGAGCCGGGCAGGTAGCTATCTGGAGGAAGCAGGAGGATGGCTGAGTCCGGCCAAATGGGAGGAAGTGTCCGACTTGTGGCGTTCAGGGCATGTCTGTGGGAGGCGGTGGCGTCAGGCGGACAGAGCCCGGATGCCCGGCCCACGGCCCGCTGGCGCCCACAAAGGCCCAGTCCGCTCCTGCTGGGCCTGTGTCCCGCGCCCCGACTCCGCATCCTCCCGAGGGCGGTCTTCCCTCCCGCATCCCGCCGACCCTCCGCCGCTCACCTCGCCTAGGCCTCTGGGGTTCCGCGGGCTGCAGGCGGGAGGCTCCGGAACTGCCAACAGCCTGACAGCAGCTTGGGGTTGGACTCGCCCGAGGTGTTGCCTGGGCCAACCTCAGGCCGGGTGGTTGCTCATGCCAGCTGCAAAAGCCAGGCACCCCCAAGTAGGTACGGGAGGGGCGGGGCAGGGACTGTCGCTATTACCCTTCTGGGAAATGTAGTTCACGCGAGAACCCAAGGATTCTGGGACGTGTAGTTCGCTGCGCTTGTCTGCGAAGAGAGGGCTCCTTGAGCTCCTCACTAGCCCACACCCAGACCCCTGTTTGTCGTCGCGCTCTGTGGGCTGCTGACTGCTGGGTTCCCCGTTCTTCCGGGAGGAAAAGGACGTTCATTGAGGACAGTATCTTGTAGCTCTGCATCTGTGTAAATGATAGTCAGGTCAAGTAGACCACCGTCAAGAACAAACCTATTTCCCCTAAGGTCTTTCAACAAAATTAGCTGTAAGGGAATTAATGTCTAGGCTACACTTTCCATTTTTCTCCTGAGCAAGGAAGGTCCTCTTCTCTTATACTTCTCTTCAAATAGTCCTCTTCCCAGTCACCAGAGGGCTCTTAAAATTATGCAGAGCCCAGTGGTGTTAAACTCTGGAGTACCACAATCTAGGAATACTGAAATGAATCTTTTCTAGGAAGACTTGTTCTCTGATTACTGAAAGACCCTACATATGGGGCTTCCCTGTCCTGAGTAATGTTTCTCTTTAAAATGGAGTTTACAGGCCCTAAGCGGGAGAAGGTGATGGCACCCCACTCCAGTACTCTTGCCTGGAAAATCCCACGGACAGAGGAGTGTCGGGAGCTGCATTAGGCATTATTGACAAAATGGAGGCATGGCCCCAACCCCATCTCCTCATCTCACAGGCACAGCCCTGGGATGAAGGAGATAGGCCTTGTGATTCTGACTTGTTCTTTCCTTTCTTCGGTTGAGTTGGCTGGAAAGAATGTTAAGGTGCTTGAGAGAAGCATGAGAAAGCACAAAATCTTCTGTAGTTGTGCCCAGAAAATAATCTATAAATTAACCATCCTTGACGTTTGTTCAAGGATCTTTACAAAGAATGTTCTAGGATGAGCATGTAGGCTGCAGCTTGAGGCCATGGGAAGGATTGTTTTCTGAGACCTGTTTGTGAGGGAAATTTTTATGTCAAAAGAAGTTTGCTGAATTTAGGGTTTAGGAATAATTAAGAACAGCTGGAAGCCTTTTTAGGAGATAGTGATCTTAAGATGCTAGGGGCAAACAGGATTTAGAAAGATAAGAAATAAACTGAGGAATGTAGCATGAGTTACAATGTAATCACATGTTACGTATAGGACACATAAGAGAAAGTAGATAATAGATAGTAAAGCCGATTCTGAGAGAATCCCTGAAGCAGGAACTCTGTTTGAAGGACAACAGTGATTTCTGAAGACAGTAAATCTGGGTGGGGAAAACTGAAAATGTCAAACCTCTGACCTAATGCTTTTGTCAAAATATAAAGGAGAACCTGAAGCTTGAAATAAACATGTAGTTCCATACTATGATTCAGAGGCTCCATCATCATCCCGCCGACACCGCTCATCCCTTCAGGCTGATTCCCTGGCTGCTGGAGCTGGACTCCAGCAGAGGAGCCTGATAAGCTGCAGTCCATGGGGTTGCTAAGAGTCGGACACACTGAGTGACTTCACTTTCACTTTTCACTTTCATGCATTGGAGAAGACAATAGCAACCCACTCCAGTGTTCTTGCCTGGAGAATCCCAGGGATGAGGGAACCTGGTGGGCTGCCATCTATGGGGTCACACAGAGTCAGACATGACTGAAGTGACTTAGCAGCAGCAGCAGGCCCTAAGCAGGCTCTGGAGCCAGATACTTCAACAATTTGCAAGTGGTGGTAATTTAATAGTGACTTCTCATCTAGTCGGGGCTTCCCTGATAGCTCGGTTGGTAAAGAATCTGCCTGCAATTCAGGAGACCCTGGTTCAATTCCTAGGTCAGGAAAATCCACTGGAGAAGGGAATAGGCTACCCACTCCAGTATTCTTGGGCTTCTCTTGTGGGTCAGCTGGTAAATAATCTGCCTGCAATGTGGGAAACCTGGGTTTGATCCCAGGGTTGGGAAGATCCTCTGGAGAAGAGAAAGGCTATCCGCTCTGGTATTTTGGCCTGGAGAATTCCATGGACTGTATAGTCCATGGGGTCACAAAGAGTTGGACACGACTGAGCAACTTTCACTTCACTTCACTTCACTTCACTTCTCATCTAGTCAACAAACCGTCGAATATGCACTGCTTTTGAGAAAGAGTGTATGGTGAGAACAAAGCAATGAGAGCTCTGATAAAGACAATACTGAATGCTTAAAATGGTACATAGCCACTTTTTTTTTTTAAGGAAGCATTGTTCTTCTGCAAGAGATGATGTGAAAAATATTTCTAAATGGATGCCAATCAGAGAACCATAATGAGCTTACTCATTGATGTCAACTTTGTCTTCAGCTCTGCTCAGTATTCATCTACAGGAGACGATGTTAAATGTCAGACCTGTCTTTTTTTTTTTTTTTTAAATAACATTCAGCAAGCTGTAAACTCAACTGTGACAAAGTTTACCTGGAGAGTCCATGGACAGAGGAGCCTGGAAGGCTACAGTCCATGGGGTCACAAAGAGTCTGTAGAGTACATCATGAGAAATGCTGGGCTGGATGAAGTATAAGCTGGAAGCAAGATTACTGGGAGAAATATCAATAACCTCAGATACACTGGGGTTATGATGCTATGCTTATGGCAGAAAGTGAAGAGGAACTAAAGAGCCTCTTGATGAAAGTGAAAGAAGAGAGTGAAAAAGATGGCTTAAAACTCAACATTCAAAAAACTAAGATCATGATATCCAGTGCCATCACTCCATGGCAAATAGATGGAGAAACAATGAAAACACTGACAGACTTTATTTTCTTGGGTTCCAAAATCACTGCAGATGGTGACTACAGCCATGAAATTAAAAGAAGCTTGCTCCTTGGAAGAAAAGCTAGGACCAACCTAGACAGCATATTAAAAAGCAGAGACATTACTTTGCCAACAAAGGTCCATCTAGTCAAATCTATCCTTTTTCCAGTAGTCATGTATGGGTGTGAAAGCTGGACTATAAGGAAAGCTGAGCACTGAATAATTGATGTTTTTGAACTGTGGTGTTGGATAAGACTTTTGAGAGGCCCTTGGACTGCAAAGAGAACAAACCAGTCAATCCTAAAGGAAATCAGTCCTGAATATTCATTGGAAGGACTGATGCTGAAGCTGAAACTCCAATACTTTGGCCACCTGATGTGAAGAACTGACTCCTTGGAAAAGACCCTGATGCTGGGAAAGATTCAAGGCGGGAGGAGAAGGGGGCGACAAAGGATGAGATGGCTAGATGGCATCACTGACTTGATGGACCTGGATTTGAGCAAGCTCCAGGAGTTGGTGATGCACAGGAAGCCTGGAGTGGTGCAGTTCAGTCGCAAAGAGTGGGACACGACTGAGCGGCTGAGCTGAACTTAGCAGGAGATGGCATCAGATGCCGCAAGTTAGGGGCTTCAGTCCCACAATACTGTCCCACACTCCTAGGCCCACCCCCAATTCAGACACCAATCTCAAGTTTAGGTTGTTATCTGTGGCTCTAACATACTGCTATAAATCAGAAGTTTCTTTGCCCCCTCCTCCAGTTTGATTAATTTGCTAGAGTAGCTCGCAGAATTTGGGAGAGCATTTTACTTACTAACCAGTTTATTATAAAAGGGTATTAAACAGCAACAGCCTGATGGGAGAGATTCATAGGGTGAAATATGGGGAAAGGATGCAGAGCTTTCTTGCTCTCTCTGAGGACCACTCTTCCAGCACCTCCACAGATTCACTTTCTGAACCCTAGTCATTTTGAAATTTTATAAAGCTTTCATTACATAGGCATGATTGATTGAATCACTGGTCATGGTGATTGAACTCAATCTCCAGCCCCTCTTCCCTCCCCTGAGAATAGGGTGGAGCTACTTTCAACCCTCGTTTCTGGCAGTTAGCCCCCATCCTTAGGTGTTTTCCAGAAATTACCTCATTAACATAAGGTCTGCTGCTGTTTAGTTGCTCAGTTGTGTCTGACTCTTTACAACCCCATGGACTATAGCCCACCAGGCTCCTCTATCCATGAGATTTTCCAGGCAAGAATACTGGAGTGGGTTACCATGTCTTTCTCTAGGGGATCTTCCCAACCCAGGGATCAAACCTGGGTCTCCCACATTGCAGGCAGATTCTTTATCATCTGAACCACCAGAGAAGCACCAGAATATAAGATATGGTGTGGTTGAAAATGGGGTGTTATGAATATCAAAAGACACATTTATCACTCTTTGTAGTTATTGTTTAGTCACTCCAGTCGTGTCAACTCTTTTCTACACCATGGACTGCAGCACACCAGGCTCCCCTGTCCTTCACTATCTCCCGAAGTTTGCTCAAACTCATGTCCATTGAGTCAGTGATGCCATCCAACCATTTCATCCTCTCTCACCTCCTTCTCCTCCTGCCTTTAATCTTTCCCGATATCATGGTCTTTTCCAATGAGTCAGCTCTTCACATTAGGTGGCCAAAGTATTGGAGCTTCAGCTTTAACATCAGTCTTTCCAATGAATATTCAGGGTTGATTTCCTTTAGGATTGATGGGTTAGATCTCTTTTCAGAGTCCAAGGGACTCTGAAAGGTCTTCTCCAACACCGCTTTTAATTTCATGGCTGGAGTCACTGTCTAGAATATGAGGAGCAGAAGGGAGGTGTGCTCATCTCTGCAAGAGCACCAAACTCTCAACTAGCTACTGAACAATTGTTACTGAGTCCAAGCTAGCTCTGCTTGCTGCACGACGGGCCAGTCTATCTGAGAGAAGGTGTTGAGGCAAGGAAAATGACTTTAATTGAGGAGCTGGCAGACTGAGAAGATGGCAGGCTAGCACCTCAAAATAACCATCTTATTGGGGTCTGGATACCAGGTTCCTTTATAGATCAGAGAGAAAGAAGCAATGAGGAACTAAAGTCAAAAGGCAGAACAGAGATGAAGAGGCAGTGGGCAAGTAAAGTGAAAGGGTCTTCAGTCTTTCAAAACATCTCCAAGGGAATTTCCAGCCTTTGGAAGGGGTGTGTTAATCTCTTCTATTTACAGGTGGTCAGGGACAAACTATCTCCAGGAGCTGAACAAAGGCACTTTAGTTTACAGTCAAGCAGAGAGGCAGGGACCTCCAGGCAAGCCATTGAGTATGACTATAATAATAAAAGCAGTGAAAAGCAAGTCAAAGAAACAGTTGCCAACATGGAGTCAGAACTGGCTTCCTCCCTGCAACACAGTTGGAGAAGGAAATGGGAACCCACTCCAGTGTTCTTGCCTGGAGAATCCCAGGGATTGGGGAGCCTGGTGGGCTGCCGTCTATGGGGTTGCACAGAGTCAGACACGGCTGAAGCGACTTAGCAGTAGCAGTAGCAGCTGCAACACAACCATTGACAGGAGGATGTTGGAACCCACTGAAAAAAGACACTCCACATCTAAAGACAAAGGAGAGGCTGAAGTGAGACTGTAGGAGGGGCACAGTCCTGTTAAAATCAAACCTCATACCTGCCAGAGACTCTTGAAGGCACAAACAACCTTGTGCACACCAGGATCCAGGGAAAGGAGAGGTGACCCCTACAAGAAATTGAACCAGACCTGCCTGTGAATGTTTGAGGTCTCCTTCAGAGGCATGGGTCAGCAGTGACCTGCTGTGGGGACAGAGACACTGACAGCAGCAGTCCTGGGAGGTGTGGTGTTGTGGCATAACTCCTCTTGGAGGAGGTTGTCATTAGCCCTACCATAGAGCCGCCAGGCAGATGATCCACAAACTGGAGAACAGTTATACCAAAGAGGTTCTTGCACTGCTGGTAAAGGTCTAGGCCCCACAATAGACTTCCCAATCTGGGGATCTGGGAAAGAAACTGGGAATCCTCAGGGACTCTGACTTTGATCAGTGGGATTTGATTATCATTCTTATCAGTTAGGAAATCCCAAGGGTTTTGGGAAACTGGAAGAAGATCACACACACACACACACACACACACACACACACACACACCCAGACATATATACTTGTTTTATAAATCACAATATCACAAACTAGCCAAAGCAGTAACTTTCAGCAGTCCTGTTAATGATGTTTCTTTGTTTATCTATTCTTTTTTAATTGCAGATTTTTAAGTGTACAGTTTCATAAATGTTGATAAATTTGTTTGACCCCAAGTAAAACATAGAACATTCTCATCATCTCTGGAAATTCCTTCAAACTACTTCCCACTCAGAATGACCCACCCAGAAGCTAACACTGTTCTGATATCTTTTGCTGTAAATTAGTCTTGCCAGTTCTAAAACTTCATATAAACGGAACCATGTAGTATGTACTTTTTGTGTCTCAGTTCTTTCCCTCAACTTGATATTTATGATATTAATTTTTCTGTATTAATTTTATTTAATTTGAATTTAATTCTTTTGTATAATTTTGTCTGTGTATTGACATTTCTTTTTATTATTGTATAGTATTTTATTGCACAAATGTACAATGTTTATTCATTCATCTGTTGATGGACATTTGGATTGCTTTCAGATTGTGGTGCTGGAGAAGGCTCTTGAAAGTCCCTCGGACTGCAGGGAGATCAAACCAGTCAATCCTAAAGGAAATCAACCTTGAATATTCATTGGAAGGATTTATGCTGAAGCTGAAGTTTTAATACTTTGGCCACCTGAAGCAAAGGGCTGACTCACTGGAAAAGACCTTGATGCTGGGCAAGACTGAAGGCAGAGGAGAAGGGAGTGGCAGAGGATGAGATGGTTAGGTAGCACCACTGACTCAGAGGAAATAAATTTGAGCAAACTCTGGGGCATAGTGGAGGACAGAGGAGCCTGGTGAGATACAGCCCTTGTGTTCACAAAAAGTCAGACACAACTGAGTGACGAACAGCAACAATAAAAAGTTATGAATAAAGCTGCCATGAACATTGGTTCACAGATATTTTGGTGGGGATTCATTTATTTCTCTTCAGTAAATACCTAAGACTAGAACAACTGATTGTGGGAGAGGGGTAGTACTGTGCTTGGGCTGCCATAACAAAATATCACAGACTGAGTGGTTTAAAAAACAGAAATTTATTTCTTACAGTTCTGGAGGCTACAAAGTCCTGGGGAGTTCTGATCTGAGAAGCCTAAGATTGAGGCGGCTGCCACTGGCGCACTAAGTGCAGGCGGCTGTGACCAGTGCACTAAGCGTGGCCATGAGGAGCTACCCCAAGTCTGAGGTCAGGGGCAGAAGCCGGGAAGACCTCACGCCTGAAGTGCGGTGGCGAAGAAGAGTTACCCCACGTCTGAGGTCAGGGGCACTGGCCCAGAGTGCCAGGCTGTGACGGCGCAAAAACAGCCGAGAGGAGCTACCTTGTGTCCAAGGTCAGGGGTGGCGACCGGGAGGAGCCACCCCACGTCCAAGAGCGGTGGTTGCATGGGCGCAAGAGGGCCTAGAGGAGCTATCCCACGTTGAAGTTCAGGAAGGGCGGCAGTGAGGAGATACCCCTCACCCAAGGTAAGGAGCAGCGGCTGCGCTTTGCTGGAGCAGCTGAGAAGAGATACCCCATGCCCAAGGTAAGAGAAACCCAAGTAAGATGGTAGGTATTGCAAGAGGGCATCAGCGGGCAGACACATTGAAACCATACGCACCGAAAACTAGTCAATCCAGTCACACTAGGACCACAGCCTTGTTTAACTCAATGAAACTCAGCCACCCGCGGAGCAACCCAAGATGGGCGGGTCATGGTGGAGAGCTCTGACAGAATGTGGTCCACTGGAGAAGGTAATGGCGAACCACTTCCGTATTCTTGCCTTGAGAACCCCATGAACAGTATGAAAAGGCAAAATGATGGGATACTGAAAGAGGAACTTCCCAGGTCAGTAGATGCCCAGTATGCTACTGGAGATCAGTGGAGAAATAACTCCAGAAAGAATGAAGGGATGGAGCCAAAGCAAAAACAATACCCCGTTGTGGATGGAACTGGTAATAGAAGCAAGGTCCGATGCTGTAAAGAGTGATATTGCATAGGAACCTGGAATGTCAGGTCCATGAATCAAGGCAAACTGGAAGCGGTCAAACAAGAGATGGCAAGGGTGAATGTTGACATTCTAGGAATCAGCGAACTAAAATGGACTGTAATGGGTGAATTTAACTCAGATGACCATTATATCTGTTACTGCGGGCAGGAATCCCTCAGAAGAAATGGAGTAGCCATCATGGTCAACAAAAAGAGGCTGAAATGCAGGCTTGGATGCAAACTCAAAAAGACTGAATGATCTCTGTTCGTCTCCAAGGCAAACCATTCAATATCATGGTAATCCAAGTCTATGCCCCAACCAGTAACACTGAAGAAGCTGAAGCTGAACGGTTCTATGAAGACCTACAAGACCTTTTAGAACTAACACCCAAAAGAGATGTCCTTTTCATTATAGGGGACAGGAATGCAAAAGTAGAAAGTCAAGAAACACCTGGAGTAACAGGTAAATTTGGCCTTGGAATATGGAATGAAGCAGGGCAAAGACTAACTAACAAAGTTTTGCCAAGAAAACGCGCTGGTCATAGCAAACACCCTCTTCCAACAACACAAGAGAAGACTCTACACATGGACATCACCAGATGGTCAACACCAAAATCAGATTGATTATATTCTTTGCAGCCAAAGATGGAGAAGCTCTATACATTCAACAAAAACAAGACCAGGAGCTGACTGTAGCTCAGATCATGAACTCGTTATTACCAAATTCAGACTGAAATCGAAGAAAGTAGGGAAAACCGCTAGACCATTCAGGTATGACCTAAATCAAATCCCTTATGATTATACAGTGGAAGTGAGAAATAGATTTAAGGGCCTAGATCTGATAGATAGAGTGCCTGATGAACTATGGAATGAGGTTTGTGATATTGTACAGGAGAGAGGGATCAAGACCATCCCCATGGAAAAGAAATGCAAAAAAGCAAAATGGCTGTCTGGGGAGGCCTTACAAATAGCTGTGAAAAGAAGAGAATCGAAAAGCAAAGGAGAAAAGGAAAGATAAAAGCATCTGAATGTAGAGTTCCAAAGAATAGCAAGGAGAGATAAGAAAGGCTTCTTCAGTGATCAGCACAAAGAAACAGAGGGAAAGAACAGAATGGGAAAGACTAGAGATCTCTTCAAGAAAATTAGAGATACCAAGGGAACATTTCATGCAAAGATGGGCTCGATAAAGGACAGAAATGATATGGACCTAACAGAAGCAGAAGGTATTAAGAAGAGGTGGCAAGAATACACAGAACTGTACAAAAAGGATCTTCATGACCCAGTTAATCATGATGGTGTGATCACTCATCTAGAGCCAGACATCTTGGAATGTGAAGTCAAGGGGGCCTTAGAAAGCATCACTACGAACAAAGCTAGTGGAAATGTGGGATTCCAGTGGAACTGTTTCAAATCCTGAAAGATGATGCTGTGAAAGTGCTGCACTCAATATGCCAGCAAATTTGGAAAACGCAGCAGTGGCCACAGGACTGGAAAATGTGTTTTCATTCCAATCCCAATGAAAGGCAATTTCAAAGAATGCTCAAACTACTGCACAATTGCACTCATCTCACATGCTAGTAAAGTAATGCTTAAAATTCTCCAAGCTGGGCTCAGTAATAAGTGAACTGTGAACTCCCTGTTGTTCAAGCTGGTTTTAGAAAAAGCAGAGGAACCAGAGATCAAATTGCCAACATCCGCTGGATCATCGAAAAAGCAAGACAGTTCCAGAAAAACATCTATTTCTGTTTTATTGACTATGCCAAAGCCTTTGACTATGTGGATCACAATAAACTGTGGAAAAGTCTGAGAGAGATAGGAATACCAGACCACCTGACCTGCCTCTTGAGAAACCTGTATGTAGGTCAAGAAACAACAGTTAGAACTGGACATGGAACAACAGACTGGTTCCAAATAGGAAAAGGAGGACGTCAAGGCTGTATATTGTCACCCTGCTTATTTAAGTTCTATGCAGAGTACATCATGAGAAACGCTGGACTGAAAGAAATACAAGCTGGAATGAAGATTGCTGGGGGAATATATCAATAACCACAGATATGCAGATGACACCACACTTATGACAGAAAGTGAAGAGGAACTAAAAGCCTCTTGATGAAAGTGAAAGTGGAGAGTGAAAACGTTGGCTTAAAGCTCAATATTCAGAAAACTAAGATCATGGCATCTGGTCCCATCACTTCATGGGAAATAGATTAGGAAACAGTGGAAACAGTGTCAGACTTTATTTTTTTGGTCTCCAAAATCACTGCAGATGGTAACTGCAGCCATGAAATTAGAAGATGCTTACTCCTTCAAAGAAAAGTTATGACCAACGTAGATAGCATATTCAAAAGCAGAGATATTAGTTTGCCGACTAAGGTCCATCTAGTCAAGGCTATGGTTTTTCCTGTGGTCATGTATGGATGTGAGAGTTGAACTGTGAAGAAGGCTGAGCGCCGGAGAATTGACGCTTTTGAAGTGTGGAGTTGGAGAAGACTCTTGAGAGTCCCTTGAACTGCCAGGAGATCCAACAAGTCCATTCTGAAGGAGATCAGCCCTGGTATTTCTTGGAAGGACTGATGCTAAAGCTGAAACTCCAGTACTTTGGCCACCTCATGCGAAGAATTGACTCATTGGAAAAGACTCTGAATCTGGGGGACCGGGGGCAGGAGGAGAAGGGGACGACAGAGGATGAGATGGCTGGATGGCATCACTGACTCGGTTGACGTGAGTGTCAGTGAACTCTGGGAGTTGGTGATGGACAGGGAGGCCTGGTGTGCTGCAATTCATGGGGTCACAAAGAGTCAGACACGACTGAGCTACTGAACTGAGCTGAACTGAAGATTGAGGCATTAGCATGGTGGATTTATTCTGAGGCCTCTTCTCTTGACTTGAAGGCTGTTGCCAATGACCTCTTCTTTCTGAGTGTAGGAAAGAGAAGAAGAACAAGCTGTCTAGTGTCTTTTCTTATAAAAGCCCTAATCCCATCACGAGGGCCCCACCCTCATGACTTCATCTAAGCTCTAATTACTTCCCAAAGGCTTCATCTTCAAATCCCATCACATTGGGGTTAGGACTTCAACATATGAATTTGAGGGAACTTAGACATTTAGTATGTAACAATAGGGAATGTTTAACTTTAAAACAAACTATTAAGTATTTTTCCAAAGTGATTGTATCATTTTATACATCCAGGAGCAATGTAGGAGAGTTCCACTTGTCCCATAAGTTCACCAGTTCTTGGTACTGTCATCTCTTTCATTTTTGCCTTTTTAAACAGTGTCAGACTTTATTTTGGGGGCTCCAAAATCACTGACAATGGTGAATGCAGCCATGAAATTAAAAGACGCTTACTCCTTGGAAGAAAAGTTATGACCAACCTAGATAGTATATTCAAAACAGAGACACTACTTTGCTGACTAAGGTCCGTCTAGTCAAGGCTATGGTTTTTCCAGTGGTCATCTATGGATGTGAGAGTTGGACTGTGAAGAAGGCTGAGTGCAGAAGAATTGATGCTTTTGAACTGTGGTGTTGGAGAAGACTCTTGAGAGTCGCTTGGACTGCAAGGAGATCCAACCAGTTCATTCTGAAGGAGATCAGCCCCGAGATTTCTTCGGAAGGAATGATGCTGAAGCTGAAACTCCACCTCATGCGAAGAGTTGACTCATTGGAAAAGACTCTGATGCTGGAAGGGATTGGGGGCAGGAGGAGAAGGGGACGACAGAGGATGAGATGGCTGGATGGCATCACAGACTCGATGGACGTGAGTCTGAGTGAACTCTGAGAGATGGTGATGGACAGGGAGGCCTGGCGTGCTGCGATTCATGGGGTCACAAAGAGTCGGACATGACTGAGTGACTGAACTGAACTGATTGAGTATTAATGGCATCTCATTGTTATTTTAATTTGCATTTCGCTGAAGACTTATGATCTGAGCCCTTTTTCAGGTGTGCATGGGCCATATTTATGTGTTCTTTTGTGAAATATCTACTCACGTCTCTTTAAAGTCACAATCACAGTTTTCAAGGCTTTTGTGAAATATGATTTATTTGTTACCAAAGAATACAAGCAGGTCTGAGGGGAAATAGGAATTGCAGTGATGTGGAATGTCCTCCATTAGAGCTATTTTTCTTATTTTCACAGCCATAAGTTAGATTTTTGTTAAACCTCTAGATGCTGTATAAACGTAAACTGTCCCTTAGTCTTTTGATCACAGTAACTTAGTTTAGCTGCTCTTAAACTTCCCCTGGTAAATTTAGTTGTGTCAAACAATGGTTCTGTAGGTAGAGAATTCCTTTGAAAGGCCTGGCTGAATTGTTTCAAACTCAGATTGATAAAAATTGATATCAAAACATATCAACTCAATTCAGTTATTTCATGCTGTTAAGAAAATTTATCCTGAGCAGAGACTCTACATTCTCATTATATGCTATGTTCATCATTGCTCAGTTGTGTACCTGAGCACAGCTCTGTGTCTTCAGATGATCCCTTTTGGCAGCACACTGTTCATTCTATCAGTAGACTTTAGGGGTCACACCACTCATCACCCTCATGGTTCCAATCCTTGCATCATAAGGTTAATTATTGAATTGCTTAATACATAACAACACATATCTGTAATCATTATATCATTATATACTGTATATCATTATACCTATTGTTGTTGTTCAGTCGCTCAGTCCTGTCTGGATCTTTGTGAACCCCTAGACTGCAGCACACCAGACTTCCCTGTCCTTCACCATTTCCTGGAGCTTGCTCAAACTCATGTCTATTTAGTTGGTGATGCCATCCAACCATCTCATCCTCTGTCATCTGCTTCTCCTCCTGCTTTCAATATTTCCCAGCATCAGGGTCTTTTCAAATGAGTTGGCTCTTGGCATCAGGTGGCCAAAGTACTGGAGCTTCAGCTTCAACATCAGTCCTTCCAATGGATATTTGGGGTGGATTTATTTTAGGATTGTCTGGTTTGATCTCCTTGAAGTCCAGGGACTCTCCAGAGTCTTCTTCAACACCACAGTTTGAAATCATCAATTCTTTGGCATTTAGCCTTGTTTATGGTCCAACTCTCACATCCATACATGACTACTGGAAAACCATAGTGACTAGATGGACGATGGTTGGCAAAGTGATGTCTCTGCTTTTTAATATGCTGTCAAGATTTGTCATTGCTTTTCTTCCAAAGAGAAAGTGTCTTTTAATTTCATGGCTGCAGTCACCATCCAGAGTGATTCTGGAGCCCAAGAAAATAAAGTCAGCCACTGTTTCCATTGTTTCCCCATCTATTTGCCATGAAGTGATGGGACTGGATGCCATGATCTTAGTTTTTTTTGAACGTTGAGTTTTAAGTGAGTTTTTTCACCTTTTTTCTTTCACCTTCATCAAGAGGCTGTTTAGTTCCTCTTTGCTTTCTGCCTTATACCCATACCAGTTAATAACTTTGAAATACAAATCTAATCTTGTCCTATTATTATTCAGTCACCCAGTTATGTCTGACTCTTCATGACCCTATAGACTGTAGCACACCAGGCCTTTCTGTCCCTCACTATCTCCCAAAGTTTGCCCAAGTTCATGTTCATTGCATTGGTGATGCCATCCAGCCATCTTATTCTCTGACACCCTCTTTGCCTTCTGCCTTCAAGCTTTCCCAGCATCAGGGACTTTTCTAGTGAGTCAGCTGTTTGCATAGATAACCAAAATACTGGAGCTTCAGCACAAATTATTGGTTGATTTAAGGTGCACATAGTTTGAAACATTTACAATTGATCAAGTTCTGACAAGTAATCCATACTTATTCTGTTCTCATTCATGTTATTGATGACATTACATTAATACTTTCTTTCATTTCTCAGCTCAGCAATACTCCGGCCCAAGAAATGTGACTTAGTGGTGCAAAATCAACAAACAATTCTAGTCTTAAATCACCTCTAGTAACCTATGAGTGGCAGCATTTCAACCTTAGCTACCTTGTTTGATACAAGAATAATATTTTAAAGAAGAAAAATTCATAGCGTTTTGAGTTCCCTTCATTAACAAAAATCAAGTAGCAATAACTTGTTTAGCAAACATCAAGTAGCAGCAAACAGTGGCATGTTAATCTCTTGGTACCATAGCATATATTCTGTAAAGATTTCAAGATACCCTTTACAGATTTCCTCCTGTGCACAAAGCAGTATGCTCATAAGGCATGTGATTCTGTGTGTTCTAAAGGCCTCCAGACACCAGGTAAAAATGAACCCACACAGAAGGACAAATCTGAGAAACAGTCTCTTGGCTGAACTGAGCATTCTCTATCCCAACAGGAAAAAGGTTGAAAATTATGATTAGTAAATATACCCATACATCTTAACATACAGAAAAGTTTAGATCTTATATCTTCTATCCAAGAATATATAGTTAAGGTTAGATAGGTGTCATTTTAGGCCCATCATCCTGACCAAGTATCCAGATATCTCTTCTGGAAAGCAGCTATAATTTCAGCTGAGTTCACACCATTTTATCGTTCCATTTATGTTTTGGATACAAGGAGCACAATGTACCTGCCGGTATTTGTCAGACACTTCCATTCAGTGGGAATAGTCTTTTCAAAGTGCATACAGCTGTTCAGTAGCTGTCTCCTTGGATGTTCCAGGTGATAGCTCAAGTACAAGGAAGCAAGACTCACGATGGCTTTGAAGCCCTGCTGCTGCTGCTGCTAAGTCGCTTCAGTCATGTCCGACTCTGTGCCACCCCTAGATGGCAGCCCACTGGGCTCCGCCGTCCCTGGGATTTTCCAGGTAAGAACACTGGAGTGGGTTGCCATTTCCTTCTCCAATGCATGAAAAGTGAAAGTGAAGTCGCTCAGTCGTGTCCAATCCTCAGCGACACCATGGACGGCAGCCCACCAGGCTCCTCCGTCCATGGGATTTTCCAGGCAAGAGTACTGGAGTGGGGTGCCATTGCCTTCTCCTTGAAGCCCTAGGCCCCATCAAATCTAATGTATCTTGCAACAACCTATGAGTATAGCTTAGTTTCCAGGGATCCTGAAGAGACTTGCCTAGTCTAAATAAACTTTACCAATCAGGAGTCATTTTTATCTTAAGCAATGTTGCCTCATTATTCAGCTGATGAATCTTTTGAGCAGGTTACCAAGGCAATCAGAACCATAAATAAGATTGATTAGAAAGAAACAGTAAACATACTTCTTGGTTGGTTACCAGGGGGATAGAGCTATTAATAGAATGATATTAATAGAATTCTTTCATCACAGAAAGAGAAAAGATTCCTGAGCTTTTACCTATAACCTATCCCCTTATTCTTTGGTTATTTTTAAAATTAAACTGTGCTTTGAGATAATTATTGACATGCAATAATTATTCACATGCAATTATCAGAAATATTACAAAGAGGTCCTATGTATACTTTAATGTTTCACCAGGGTCAACATCTTACAAAACTTACAAAGTACAATAATGCACTTGTTAGCTTTTTTTAATACAGAAAAGAAGACAAGTTCGTATATATTTGGTTACCAGGACTTATATTGGAAAAGGAGCCATTGACAACAAATTTATTTATTATATAATTAGGTGATTTTTAAATCAAAATAATTTTTAGTATCCATAACATTTTATAGGAAAATTTCTACCAAATAATAGTATAACAGTATTTAACACATCAAACACAATGTTAATTGACAGAGTTAGCAGTATCATTTTCATCCTTCAGCAAGTGTCTCTTTTAGGTATCTCAAACTCAGTATTTAAAAAAAAAATTGTTTTTAATTGAAGGATAATTGCTTTAGAGAATTTTGTTGTTTTCTGTCAAACCTCAACATGAATCAGCCATAGGTATACATATATCCCCTCCTTTTTGTAATCCCCTCCCATCTCCCCCCATCCCACCCCCTCTAGGTTGATACAGAGCCCCTGTTTGAGTTTCCTGAGCCAAACAGCAAATTCCCTTTGGCTATCTATTTTAAATATGGTAATGTAAGTTTCCATGTTACTCTTTCCATACATCTCATCTTCCCCTCTCCCCATGTCCATAAGCCTATTCTCTATGTCTGTTTCTCTACTGCTGCCATGCAAATAAATTCTTCAGTACCATTTCTTTAGATTCCATATATGTGGATTAGAATATATTTATCTTTCTCTTTCTGACTCACTTCACACTGTATAATAGGTTCTAGGTTCATCGACCTCATCAGAGTTGACTCAAATGTGTTTCTTTTATGGCTGAGCAATATTCCATTGTGTATACATACCACAACTTCTTTATCCATTCATCTGTCGATGGACATCTAGGTTGCTTCCATGTTCTAGCTATTGTAAATAGTGCTGCAATGAACAATGGGATACATGTGTCTTTTTCAATTTTGGTTTCCTTATGTTATATGACTAGAAGTGGGATTGCTGGGTCCTATGGTGGTTTTATTCCTAGTTTTTTAAGAAATCTCCGTACCATCTTCCATAGTGGCTGTATCAATTTACATTCCCACCTACAGTGCAAGAGGGTTCCCTTTTCTTCACATCCTCTCCAGCATTTATCATTTGTAGACTTTTTGATGGAGAAGGCACTGGCAACCCACTCCAGTACTCTTGTCTGGAAACTCCTCCCTCTGCCCTCCTCCCACGGAAGAGCCTGGTAGGCTGCAGTCCATAGGGTCACTAAGAGTCAGACACAACTGAGCAACTTCACTTTCACTTTTCACTTTCATCCATTGGAGAAGGAAACGGCAACCTACTTCAGTGTTCTTGCTTGGAGAATCCCAGGGGTGGCGGAGCCCTAGTGGGCTGCTGTCTATGGGGTCACACAGAGTTGGACATGACTGACATGACTTAGCAGCAGCAGCAGACTCTTTGATGATGGTCGTTCTTACTGGTGTGAGGTGATATCTCACTGTAGCTTTGATTTGCATTTCTCTAGTAGTGAGTGATGTTCAGAATATTTTCATGTGTTTATTAGCCATCTGTAGGTCTTCACTGGAGAACTGTACGTTTAGGTCTTCTGCCCAGTTTTTGACTGGGTTATTTGTTTTTCTGGCATTGAGTTGTATGAGCTACTTGTATATTTTAGAAATTAATCCTTTGTCAGTTGTTTCACTTGCTATTATTTTCTCCCATTCTGAGGGTTGTCTTTTCCTTTGCTGTGCAAAAGTTTTAAAGTTTAATCAGTTCCCACTTGTTTACTTTTGTTTTTATTTCCTTTACTTCAGGAGGTGGGTCATAGAGGATCTCACTTTGATTTATGTCATCAAGTATTCTCTGTATGTTTTCCTCTAAGAATTTTAAGACCCAAGGGAAACATACAGAGAATACTGATGTACTCGATGTACTCTTTGTGTATAGTATTAGGAAATGTTCTAATTTCATTCTTTCAAGCTGTCCAGTTTCCCCAGCACCATTTATTGAAGAGGCTGTCTTTTCCCCACTGTATATTCTTGCCTCCTTTTTAAAAAAATAAGGTACCCATAGTAGCATGGGTTTATTTCTGGGCTTTCTATCTTGTTCCATCGGTCTATATTTCTGTTTTTGTGCCAGTACCATGCTGCCTTGATGACTGTAGCTTTGCAGTACAATCTGAAATCAAGAAGGTTGATTCCTCCAGCTCCATTCTTCTTTCTCAAGACTGCTTTGGCTATCCAGGGTCTTTTGTGTTTCCATATGAATTGTGAATTTTTTTGTTCTAGTTCTGTGAAAATGCCATTGGTAATTTGATAGGGATTGCATTGACTCTGTAGATAGCATTTGGTAGTATAGTCATTTTCACAATATTGATTATTCCTACCCAGGAACATCGGAGAAGGCAATGGCAACCCACTCTAGTACTCTTGCATGGAAAATCCCATGGACAGAAGAGACTGTTGGGCTGCAGTCCATGGGGTGGCTAGGGAGTTGGACACAACTGAGCAACTTCATTTTCACTTTTCACTTTCATGCATTGGAGAAGGAAATGGCAACCCACTCCAATGTTCTTGCCTGGAAAATCCCAGGGATGGGGAGCCTGGTGAGCTGCCATCTATGGGGTCGCACAGAGTCGGACACGACTGAAGTGACTTAATAGCAGTAGCAGGAACATAGAATGTCTATCCATCTGTTTATGTTGTCTTTGATTTCTTTCATCAGTGTCTTATAATTTACTATGTACAGTTCTTTTGTCTCCTTAGGTAAGTTTAAGTGAGTGAAAGTCACTTGAGGTGAGGTGAAGTCGCTCAGTCGTGTCTGACTCCTTGCGACCCCATGGACTGTAGCCTACCAGGCTCTTCCATCCATGGGATTTTCCAGGCAAGAATACTGGATTGGGTTGCCATTTCCTTCTCCAGAGGATCTTCCCTACCCAGGGATTGAACCGAGGTCTCCCACATTATAGGCAGATGCTTTACCATCTGAGCCACCAGGGAAGTCAATAAATTACAAGGCTATAATAATTTAAAATGCAGTATTTTGTCAGAGAAACAGATAAGCAGCAAAAGGAGTGAGTCTATGAACAATGGAGTGAATATTAATATACAGTGGCATTTCAAATCAGTAGAGAAGGACAGACAACCCAACTATTCAAAAAGGCATTAGAACAATATGCATTTTGGAAAAACTAGAATAGTAGGATACCAACTACACATATGTTTTACAATAATTCTTAGCTGCAGTAACAGCTAACACTGTAAATCTCAGTGACATAACCAAATAGTTACTTATCTCTTGCTCATGTGAAGTTCAATCAGTGGCTGGATAGGGTTATGGGGATCTGTTCCATGCAACTAAACAGGGACCCTGGCTGATATTAATAGAAATTTCACTATCTTTTAAATCTATCTTGTAAGGTTGCCCAAGATGTTTAACATCTAGCTGGAAAACAAAGACAGAAATGTGGAGATTGCCTGGACAGTTCTGTGGGGCAGGTGAAAATCATGTACCCACATTCTTCTGGCCAGCTTTTGCCAACTTCAAGGAGGCTGGGAAGTGTAATTTAGACAGGTACCTAACTAAAAGAAGAAACAGATTAAATGAACACTTCTTAGCCAGTTTCTAACATAGTATGTCCTTCTGGTTACCAGGTGCCCTACCTCATAAAGCACACTCCCTCCTTCCACTTAGTCGTGTCCAACTCTTTGTGACCCCATGGACTATACAGTCAATGGAATTCTCCAGGCCATAATACTGGAGTGGGTAGCCATTCCTTTCTCCAGGGAATCTTCCCATACCAGGGATCAAACCCAGGTCTCCTGCATTGCAGGAGGATTCTTTACCAACTGAGCTATCAGGAAAGCCATATTCCTATATATCTAATTGTTTTGGTTGCAGTGGTGAATGGGATAGAGTCTTTAATTTCTCTTTCTGATTTTTTATTATTAGTATATAGAAATGCAAGTGATTTCTGTGTATTGATTCTGTATCCTGAAACTTTTCTAAATTCACTGATTAGCTCTAGTAATTTTCTGAGACTATTTTTAGGGTTTTCTATATACATAGGCAATGCCAAAGAATGCTCAAACTATCACACAATTGCACTCATCTCATACACTAGTAAAGTAATGCTCAAAATTCTCCAAGCCAGGCTTCACAAATACATCAACTGTGAACTTCCAGATGTTCAAGCTGGTTTTAGAAAAAGCAGAGGAACCAGAGATCGAATTGCCAACATCTGCTGGATCATGGAAAAAGCAAGAGAGTTCCAGAAAAACATCTATTTCTGCTTTATTGACTATGTCAAAGCCTTTGACTATGTGGATCACAATAAACTGTGGAAAATTCTGAAAGAGATGGGAATACCAGACCACCTGACCCACCTCTTGAGAAACCTATATGCAGGTCAGGAAGCAACTGTTAGAGCTGGACATGGAACAACAGACTGGTTCCAAATAGGAAAAGGAGGACGTCAAGGCTGTATATTGTCACCCTGCTTATTTAACTTATGTGCAGAGTACATCATGAGAAACACTGGGCTGGAGGAAGCAAAAGCTGGAATCAAGATTGCTGGGAGAAATATCAATAACTTCAGATATGCAGATGACACCACCCTTATGGCAGAAAGTGAAGAGGAGCTAAAAACCTCTTGATGAAAGTGAAAGTGGAGAGTGAAAACGTTGGCTTAAAGCTCAACATTCAGAAAACTAAGATCATAGCATCTGGTCCCATCACTTCATGGGAAGTAGATGGGGAAACAGTGTCAGACTTTATTTTGGGGGGCTGCAAAATCACTGCAGATGGTGACCACAGCCATGAAATTAAAAGACACTTACTCCTTGAAAGGAATTTATGACCAACCTAGATAGCATATTCAAAAGCAGAAACATTACTTTGCCAACTAAGGTCTGTCTAGTCAAGGCTATGGTTTTTCCTGTGGTCATGTATGGATGTGAGAGTTGGACTGTGAAGAAGGCTGAATGCCGAAGAATTGATGCTTTTGAAGTGTGGTGTTGGAAAAGACTCTTGAGAGTTCCTTGGACTGCCAAGAGATCCAACCAGTCCATTCTAAAGGAAATCAGTCCCGGGTGTTCATTGGAAGGACTGATGCTAAAGCTGAAACTCCAATACCTTGGCCACCTCATGCGAAGAGTTGACTCATTGGAAAAGACTCTGATGCTGGGAGGGATTGGGGGCAGGAGGAGAAGGGGATGACCGAGGATGAGATGGCTGGATGGCATCACCGACTCGATGGACATGAGTTTAGGTGAACTCCGGGAGTTGGTGATGGACAGGGAGGCCTGGTGTGCTGTGGTTCATTGGGTCGCAAAGAGTCAAACACAACTGAGCGACTGAACTGAACTGAAATTATGTACAGTCACCTGCAAACAGTGGAGCTTTATTTCTTTTCTGCTCTGGATTCTTTTATTTCTTTTTCTTCTCTGATTGCTGTAGCTAGAACTTTCAGAACTATGTTGAGTAACAGCGATGAATATGGACACCCTTGTCTTGTTCCTGATCTGAGGGCGTATGTGTCCAGTATTTCAGCATTGAAAATAATGTTTGTGGTAGGCTTACGATATATGGCCTTTACTATGTTGAGGTAGGTTCCTGTTATGCCCATTTTTTGAAGAGTTTTAATCAGAAATGGGTGGTGAATTTTGTCAAAGTCTTTTTCTGCATCTATTGAGATTATTATATGGTTTTTATCTTACAATTTGTTAATATGATGTATCACATGGATTGATTTGCATATGTTGAGGAATCCTTGCATTCCTGGAATAAACCCAGCTTGATCATGGTTAATGAGTTTTCTGATGTGTTGCTGAAGTCTGGTAAAATTTTGTTGAGGATTTTTGCTTCTATGTTAATTAGTGATATTGGCCTGTAGTTTTCTTTTGATGTTGTATTTGGTTTTGATATCAGGGTAATGGTGGCTTTGCAGAATGAGTTTGGAAGTGTTCCTTCCTCTGCAATTTTTGAAAGAATTTTAGAAGGAGAGGCATTAGCTCTACTCTAAGTGTTTGACAGAATTCTCCTGTGAAGCCATCTGGTCCTGGGCTTTTGTTTTTTGGGAGATTTTTGATCACAGCTTCAATTTCAGAGCTTGTAATTGGGTTTGTCCATAATTTCCATTTTTTCCTGGTTCAGTCTTGTAAGATTGAATTTTTCTAAGAACCTGTCCATTTCTTCCAGGTTATCAATTTTATTGCCATACAGTTGTTCATAATAGTCTGTTATAATCCTTGCATTTCTGCATTGTCTGTTGTGACCTCTCCTTTTTCATTTCTAATTTTGTTGATTTGATTCTTCTCTCTTTTTCTTGATGAGTCTGGCTAAAGGTTTGTCTATTTTGTTTATCTTCTCAAAATAACAGCTTTTAGTTTTATTGGTCTTAACTATTGTTTCTTTCATTTCTTTTTCATTTATTTCTGCTCAGATCTTTATGATTTCTTTCATTCTACTAATTTTGGTATTTTTGTTGTTGTTGTTATTCTTCTTCTTCTAGTTGTTTTAGGTGTAAAGTTAGATTGTTTTTCTTGTTTCTTGAGGTACGATTGTATTGCTATAAACTTCCCTCTTAGAACTGTTTTTGCTGCATCCCACAGGTTTTGCATTGTTGTGTTTTCATTGTCATTTGTTTCTAGAAAATTTTTGATTTCCCTTTTGATTTCTTCAGTAACCTGTTGGTTATTTATAAATGTGTTGTTTAACCTCCATGTGTTTGTGTTTCTTACAGTTTTTTTCTTGTAACTGATACCTAGTCTCATAGCGTTGTGGTCGGAGAAGATGCTTGATATGATTTCAGTTTTCTTAAATTTAATGAGGTTTGATTTGTGACCCAAAATGTGGTCTATCCTGGAGAATGTTCCATGTGCACTTGAGAAGAAGATGTATTATTCTGCATTTGGATGGAATGTCCTGAAGATATCAATGAGACCCATGTCATCTAATGCATCATTTAAGACTTGTGTTTCCTTATTAATTTTCTGTTTTGATGATCTGTGCATTGGTGTGAGTGGGGTGTTAAAGTCTCCTACTATTATTGTGTTACTGTCAATTTCCCTTATGCCTGTTAGTGTTTGTGTTATGTATTAAGGTGCTCCTGTGTTGGGTACATAGATATTTATAATTTTGTGTCTTCCTCTTGGATTGATCTCTTGATCATTATGTAGTGTCCTTCCTTTTCTCTTGTAATCTTCTTTATTTTAAGGCCTATTTTGTCTGATATGAGGATTGCTACTCCAGCTTTATTTTGCTTCCCATTTGCATAGAATGTATTTTTCCATCCCCACAACTGAGGGAGCATGGGGAGAGGCCTGGGCCTGGCTTCTTCTTGGTCTTCTGACTGAGAGTGCATGCTCTGCTTCTTCGTTTTGTTTGTATTTCTCTTGTCTCAGGGAGACAAGGGACCATTGAGGGACACTCAAGTAGGGGGGTGGGCCTGCCATAGGAGCTGCTTTCTCCAGTTGCTCGCAGTGGCAGGGCATGCCAACATGTGCTTCAGGGGCAGGTGCCAGTCATGGCTGCCATCTTAGCTTCAGAGGTGGATGTGGATCACTGCCGGTGCCACTTCCAAGGCGCCTATGCGTGTTGCAGGCCACTGCCCCACCTTCCTGGGAGCCAACACGGCCTGTCACTGCTGCCAAGGGCCCTGGAACCTGGTGCCAACCACACATGTGATCTGCCACCACTACCACTGCTGCTGCAGAGTGACCCATGCCTGAGAGCCAGCCTCAGCCCCTGCTCTTCCTGGGAACCTGCACAAGCTGTATGCCTGCATACCTGCACGCCCCCCATTGAGGGGATGTCAGCCAGCACATGCTGAGGCAAGACACAGCAAGCATCCAAACCAAAAACAGCTTTCATGCCAAAAAAATATTAAACCCACACCAGCCACACAAGGATGCTCTCGCTTATACATAGCCCTCCAAGACTGCAGTAAATAGTTGTTTCTCTTAAACTCATATAATAAGAGAAATACAAACAAAATGAAGAAGCAGAGGATGAACTCTCAGTCAAAAGACCAAGAAAATTCCCTTAAGCAATGAAACAGAACTCTTCAGTCTAACAAACACTGAGTCCTAAAGAGAGGTAATGAAAATACTGAAGGAATTAAGAAAGGCTATTGAAAAAAAAGCAAATTACTGTAAAAGGAACTAGAAACTGTAAGAGGGAGCCAAAAAATTAGAAAATTCATTTTCCAAGATGAAAAATGAGCTCAAGGCAATGAATGGCAGAATGAACAATGCAGAAGAAAGGATAAGTGACCTGGAAGATAGACTAATGGAAATTACCTAATCAGAGAAGCAGAGAACCAAATTTAAAAAAAAAAAAACAAAAGCAATGTAAGAGACCTATGGAATAATATAAAGCAAGCCAATCTAAGCATAATAGGAATTCCAAAAGGAGAAGAAAGAGAAAAGAGGATTGAAAATATATTTAAAGAATTTATGAATAAAAGTTTCCCAGACCTAAAGAAGGAAAATGTTCAGATACAGGAAGCACATAAGGTCCCAAACAAGATGAACCCAAAAAGACTTACAGCAGGATGCATTATGTGTAATAAAAGTAACTAAATATTAAAGAAAGAATTCCAAAGGCAGCAAGAGAAATTTAAAGAGTTAATTACAAGGGAACCCCTGTAAGACTATCAGCTGATTTCTCTACAAAACACTACAGGCCAGAGTTCAGTTCAGTCACTCAGTCATGTCTGACTCTTTGCGACCCCATGAACACCAGTCCTCCCTGTCCATCACCAACTCCCAGAGTTCACTCAAACTCATGTCCATTGAATCGGTGATGCCATCCAACCATCTCATCCTCTGTAGTCCCTTTCTCCTCCTGCCCTCAATCTTTCCTAGCATCAGGGTCTTTTCAAATGAATCAGCTTTTCACATCAGGTGGCCAAAGTATTGGAATTTCAGCCTCAACATCAGTCCTTCTAATGAACACCCAGGACTGATCTCATTTAAGATGGGCTGGTTGGATCTCTTGGCAGTCCAAGGGACTTTCAAGAGTCTTCTCCAATACCACAGTTCAAGAGCATCAATTCTTCGGTGCTCAGCTTTCTTACAGTCCAATTCTCACATCCATACGTGACCACTGGAAAAACCATAGCCTTGACTAGATGGACTTTTGTTGGCAAAGTAATGTCTCTGCTTTTGAATATGCTGTCTAACTTCCAAGGAGTAAGCATCTTTAATTTCATGGCTGCAATCACCTTCTGCAGTGATTTTGGAGCCCCCAAAATAAAGTCTGACACTGTTTCCACTGTTTCTCCATCTATTTGCCATGAAGTGATGGGACCAGATGCCATGACCTTAGTTTTCTGAATGTTGAGCTTTAAGCCAACTTTTTCACTCTCCTCTTTCACTTTCATCAAGAAGCTCTTTAGTTCTTCTTCACTTTCTGCCATAAGGATGATGTCATCTGCATATCTGAGGTTATTGATATTTCTCATGACAGTCTTGATTTCAGCTTGTGCTTCATCCAACCCAGCATTTCTCATGATGTACTCTGCATATAATCTAAATAAGCAGGGTGACGATATATAACCTTGACATACCCCTATTTGGAACCAGTCTGTTGTTCCATGTCCAGTTCTAACAGTTGTTTCTTGACCTACATACAGGTTTCTCAAGAGGCAGGTCAGGTGGTCTGGTATTCCCACCTCTTTCAGAGTTTTCCACAGTTTCTTGTGATCCACACAGTCAAAGGCTTTGGCATAATCAATAAAGCAGAAATAGATGTTTTTGTGGAACTCTCTTGCTCTTTTGATTCAGAATGGCTCCCAAACATGATATTGCGATGATATCTACTGTTCCTAAGTGCAGGAAGGCCATGATGTGTTTAATGGAGAAAATAATCTTTGTTCAGGCACCTGGTACAGTGCTATTTGCTATCAGTTCAATGTTAATGAATTTGCAATATATATATTAAGTAAGGTATCTTTAAATAGAAACACACATACAACAAGGTATGTATTGATTGGTTGACCAATAACAGTGTGAGCAGAGGTTTATAGGAACCTATTTCTCCTAATAGCACTGGTTCAGTATTCACTGATTAAGTGTTTATCATGACTTCATTGAATATAACTACCTCACATAGAGAGAATTGATTGTATTATTATCCCTAGATGATAAAGCTGAGGTGCAGAGATATAAGGAATGAGCCTAGCCTGGGATCACATAGCTAGTAACTAGTATAGCTAATATAAGAACTTGGGGCAGTCTGACTCCAGAACCTATATTCTTCTCCACCACACCATCCTGCTTCTTGTACGGTTAGAGTATCCTGGGTATCAGTCTTCCTTAAAGGTCAGTGTTGGAAGTAGAAAACAGGATGCCCTGGAAAACCAACTCTTCTCAGCATCCCAGCCTCTTAAGAGATAATGGTATTCTGGGTTGTTAAGTCAAACCTGTAATGTCTCATTGTCCTTGGGAAACAGGGTGGTAGTGTTTCTTTGTATCATCTGAGTGTCCTGGGATCATCAGGCTGCTCTGGATGGCTAATCTGAGTTCCCTTATAAGATTAGGGTCTCTTGAGGCAGCAAGAGTATGGGAATTCAGTGTCTGCTTGTGGGACCAAGTTGGCTACAAGAGACTTGGGAGGTTCATCTGCCATGGGGCTCAGGTTTCTCTAGGAGGTCTTAGTATACATTCTGGGGTTGGGGAGAAGCATTTTTTTTCTAAGGAGTAAGCATCTTTTAATTTCATGGCTACAGTCACCATCTGCAGTAATTTTGGAGCCCCTCAATATTAAGTCTCTCACTGTTTCCATTGTTCTCCCATCTATTTGCCATGAAGTGATGGGACCAGATGCCATGATCTTAGTTTTCTGAATGTTGAGTTTTAAGTCAACATTTTCACTCTCCTCTTTCACTTTCATCAAGAGGCTTTTTAGTTGCTCTTCACTTTCTGCCATAAGGGTGGTATCATCTGCATATCTCAGGTTATTGATATTTCTCCCAGCAATCAGCTCATATATTAAAGCCCTAAACCCAATATGGTGCAATGATATTTGGAGGTGAGCCTATGGGAAGTGATTAGGGTTGAGAGAGATCATGAGGGTGAGACCACAAGATCAGATTAGTATCTTTATAAGAAGAAGAAGAAGAGAGACCAGGACAGAGTTTTCCATCTTGTGAAGGTACAGAAGTTGGCTGTCTGCAATCCAGAGAAAGGGCTCTCAAGACCTGAATCAGCTAGCACCTTAGTCTTGGATTTCTCAGACTCTGGAAATGTGAGAAATGGAAATCTATTGTTTTAACCACCCATCCTTTGGTATTTTGTTATGGCGGCCAGAGCTAATGAAGACAAGTGTACAGTCAGTTCTCCTGGGGATCTTGTTACAGTGAAGATTCTGATTCAGTAGGACTCAAGTTCCCAAATTTGCATTTCTAACAAGCTTTCATGTGCTGCTTATTATTCTGCTCTATGGATCATATTGTAATCTTAAGAGTCCTAGAAGATTACCATGTTTTCTGAATTGAACTGTATTTTTAAAGAATATGCTTGAGGGATTAGCATGACCTTGGGGTATGGGTACAGTGTGTTCCAAGACTAATAAGGTATTCTCATGGATTCAGTCAATATTGAGATTTCAAAACTTCATGGCAGGTGACAAGGATTATCTCCTAGTAGAGGTGAAATGTTCTGGGTTTCAGTGTGTCCTAGAGGACCCTAGAGTCCTAGGATACTGGGTTGTCTTTAAAGGGTCAGAATGGCCTAGGGATGTCAGAATGTACTTCCTGGAGCTAAGTAATCTCAAGAAGCAGACTATTGCAGGTGTCAGGGTGTCCTGACTGCTCAGGGAGGCTGGATGTGTCAGGTTTCCTTGAAGAATCAAAATGTCAGTCTTCTGCAGAGTTTTTTGGGTTTGGGAGAATCAGGATGTACCTGGAATTCAGACACTCTTCAGGGTCAGGGTACTCTGAAGTTCTGTGCAACCTTGGAAGTTCAGGGAGTCCTGGGGGTTCTGAGTGAATAAGGAGGTGACATTTGGGAAAGGAAAGCAGAGAATATTTGAGGACTATGGTTTTTCAGAAGACTCATCCTATGCTTTATGTTGTTCTGAGGGAGTGTCCAGAGTATTCTGAGAATCAAGATATCTAGGAGGGATCAGAATGTACTTGTGTCTTTTAGCTTTTTAGTTTCCCAGAAAGAAGTCTTTGGGAATCACTTGCATAATGAGATACCAGGCAGGCCCTACTCCTGGCCCCCACTTGTACCCCCTCTCCCTTCTCATGATGGGATTCTGAGGAAGGGTCTCAGGCAGAATGCATTTCTCCTCCTTCCCCTGTCTGCTCCCAGGAGGGGATTTAAAAGGACAAAAGAATTTGGCCTTCTGGGAATATGAGCTCTTGGCCCCAGTCCCTGGACCCTCCAACAGAGCACCTTCTCTCATCCGGCTTGTGATCCTCCCTTGATGATGGGGGCTCTGGTGACCAGGCAGTGATTGGATGGGCCCACAGGGGTGAGGAGGAGGTCACTCCTCCAAGGCTCAGGGAGAAAAAAGGTAGTGTGGGATCGCAAGCTGGGAAAGTAGGCAGCTGAGAGCAAAGGGAGAGAACAGCATCCCAGAGAGAAGAGGTAGGGAGAGAAAAATGGAGACTAAAACAGAGGAAAAAGAGTGAGGGCAAGACAGAAGAAGAGCATACTTAAGCAAGGGAATGGAAAATTAGAAACAAAAGTTAGAAAAAGGAGAGAGGGGAGAAAGACAGAGATATCTATCTATATCTATATTTACCTAGGGAGAGAGATTCAGAGAGAGGCCTAAATAGAGGGAGAACATCAAGATACAAGGCACAGTGGGGAACAGAAACTTAGAAAGACTGATCCAGAATCAGAGACTTAGGACACGGGACTGGACTTTCTTTCGTCTCTTTTGTGAGCCATGGACACAGAAGGGGGAAGTGAACAGGCTAAGCAAGCGAAGGAGCAAGTTTGCAGCAGCCTGTGGCCCGAGGGCTACCCAGCCGCTGAGACTGTGACCTCCTCAGTGGGTGAGTGAATCTTCTGGGTGGTGTTCCTGAGGAAGCAGCTGGTGTGTGGGCTCATGTTTGTCAGAGGAAGATGAAGAGGAGAAATAGAAAACCAGAATCCTAGAATGTTAAAAGTAAGGGGACCTTAGGGGAAGGGACGGGGTGGTACAACTTGTCTGCTTTATAGAGTCGGGTCACTGAGGCCCTGCCCTGAGGAGGGGGCAGAGGGAGAGCTGAAATCTGTGTCCTCTCTCCTGACCTTGGAGTTCACTGACTGCATAGCCTTCTCTGAGGAAGAGAGCTGTAGGGACCAGAGCTTTGTATCTGAGCAGAGTAGGGGGCTGAGGTGGACATTGAGCACCAGGTGGGGACCACCTCCTGGGTCCCCATGGGGATGAGATCTTCACCCAGACATGTTTTTTTCAGTGTGTGCCTTCCAGGTGTTTCCTTTGCTCCTGTTTTCTCTTCCCTGAGTGGCTCTCAGACTAATTAGTGTGGGGGCTTAGTAAGCCTGTAGGGAGAAGAGTCAAGCCTTTCCCACGAGCTCAGGTTCCTACAGCCTGGTGGCAGGGCCAGCACTGGGATAGGGGAGAAGATGAAATGCATGCATGCGGAGGGTGCATCTGAGCAGAAGAGGGAGGGATGTTTCATCTTCCCAAGTGAAGGGTATAGGATGGGGACAGTATAAAATTTTAAGTTGCATGTGAGCCATGAGAACAGGGAGCAAGTAATAGGGTCTTAGAGTCCTGGGCAATTTGTTATGGTGTCAGAGTAAACACAAGGTACATAGGGTAAGATCCAGGAAGGTGGTATGTGTGCTCAGAGAGGTGGAAGGCTGTGGAGGGGCATGCCTTACATGGGGACACATCTGGGGGAATGTAATAGGGAGTGGGCATATGGGTGCAGAAGTGAGGCAGAAACAGCGAAAGCGCCCAGGACAAACGAGTCTGAGGTGTGGCCCTCATCTGGAGATGGCAGCCTGAGTTATGGGACTCTGAAACAAAGTGGAGCCAAAGCTGAGCTAGGATCAGCTTGCTCTGAAAGCTGAAGAATTTCTGGCTGGGGCAGAGTGTATGAGCCACACACTGGGCCCAAGTAGACTCTGGGGATTCCAGCGTGTGTGGTCTGGGAGGGATGGATGGGTCTCTGCGGCAGCAACCTTCCCTCCCCTCTCCTCCCTCAGACATGAACACTCAGCCCTACCGGAACCTCTCTGGTGTAAGAGTGGGGAGACCAAAGCTTTCCCTGCAAGGAGGACAGAGGGGTCGGCCACACTCCCGGCGCCGTCACCGTACCACCTTCAGTCCAGCACAGTTGGAACAGCTGGAGTCAGCTTTGGGAGGAACCAGTACCCTGACATTTGGGCACGAGAAAGTCTTGCTCAGGACACAGGCCTCAGTGAGGCCAGAATCCAGGTGATGGCCCAGAATTCCATGCCTCCACCCCCCCAGGAAGAAATGCAGATTCAGTGCTTGGGAACTACTGGGGCATAAATTCTCAGGGCATTATAACACTAACCCAAACCTTCACCAGAACAGAGTCTTATCCAACAGTCAAGGTAACCTCATCTGTACCAGGAATGTCACTTGAGTTTAACCTAATCTAACTTGAATTCCAACATCAACCCCCAGTATTGACCCCCAGCCTTAATAGTGATCTGAACAGCAGTCCTGACTATTGCTATACATATGTAACCTTGTCTCTAACCATGGCTATGAAACTCGATCAGCCTGATACTCCTTTATATCTAACCATATCTTGTGTGTGTGTTAGTTGCTCAGCCATATCTGACTCTTTGCAACCCCATGGACTGTAGCCCATCCATGGAATTCTCCAGGCAAGAACAGTGGAGTGGGTTGCCATTTCCCTTCTCCAGGGATCTTCTTGACCCAGAGATTGAACCCAGGTCATCTGCAATGCAGGCAGATCCTTTACCATCTGAGCCACGAGGGAAACCATATCTTAGGAATCTTAATCTTAGAATAAACTATACCCTAAAGCCAACCTAGTCTATGACAATTAAACTCATCCATAATCTTAAACTCTAATAACCTTAGGGAAGTTTCCCACTCTGGGGAAGGGAAATGTCATTTTCTCATGTTTATCTCTTTCCTGTTGGAAGTTGACATTTCTTACTCACCTAAAATTGAAGCAGGGCAAATTTAGACATGGGCTGGAGGAATGGTGTGGGTCTCACTTTGTCACTAGGCCTAGCTCAGTTATGCCTTTCACAAGAGCTTTGCCTCCTCTGGGGATGTGGGGGAATTTTATGCCCTGTACCTTCAGTCTTCAAGGAGAGAGGGTGCATGTGATAACACCACCTATTTGAGAGAGGCTCTGATGTGGCTCTTCTTCCCCCTCTCAGGTCTGGTTCCAGAACCGCAGAGCTAAGCAGAGGAAGCAAGAGCGGTCACTGCTCCAGCCACTGGCCCACCTGTCTCCTGCCACCTTCTCTGGTTTCTTGCCCGAGCCCCCTTCTTGTCCCTACTCCTACCCAACACCACCTCCCCCAATGACCTGCTTCCCTCACCCCTACAACCATGCTCTTCCATCTCAGCCCTCCACAGGTAGTTCCTTTGCTCGACCCTACCAGTCTGAAGACTGGTACCCCAACTTGCACCCAACCCCTGCTGGTCGTCTGCCCTGCCCTCCACCCCCACCCATGCTTCCCCTCAGCCTTGAGCCACCAAAGTCCTGGAACTAAAGTAAACAAGTACTGATAAGGTACTTCCCCAGTCTGTGACCCTCACAAAACAGAGAAAACTGGGTGATTTTCTTTCCTTCTAAGGGTGAAGTAAAAATATGGTGAGGGGTAGCACAGAGATTGGAAATGTAGAAATGGGAGATTATGATGAAAGTCTCACTGAGGTGACTGAGTAAATTTAAGGAGGTGAAACTACTAGAAGATGTAGGTAAAAAACACCACTGTAGGTGACTGGTGGAAGGGGTGGAATTGAGGGAAGTAACGGTTGCTGCTGATGAATGGAAATGGTTGTAGGGTATAGAACTTTGTGGGTTTCACTCATTGAGATCACAGCTGAGAACCTTTATCTCTGTTGTTTCTAGCTGATTTCAATAAGGCATTTGAGGTATAAGTCTACTTATACATCCCTTCCCCATCACCACCACCCAAACCTGTCATTAACTTTTGCTCATTCTATTCTGAAAATCTTAGAGAAGGGAATGGCAACCCACTTCAGTATTCTTGCCTGGAGAAACCCATTGATAGAGGAGTCTGGTGGGCTACAGTCCATGTGGTTGCAAAGAGTCAGCCATGACTGAAGGGACTTAGCATGCACGCATTCTGGAAAATAGCTCCTGAATTTATTCCTCTCCTTTCTATTCCAGCAGACACTTTGCTTTTACTGGCCCACATTTTCTAATTAATCCTCCTTCTTGGTTCCCTTAGGTCCAGTCTTTCCCACATCCAACAGGCCTTGCACATCTGATAATACAAGACTAGCTCTTCAATGTGTTATAAATAATAAATAAATAATAACTGATAACTGATATGACACATACTTAGCCTGTAAGAATCTTCAGTGTTACTTTCAACCTAACTTTTAAGTCAACTGAATGTGGTTTTGTTATTGAGCAAAGCTCTTGTGGCACAGAAAGCCAAACTCTGACAGTAAATGTTTACAGCAAAGTAAGGTTTTATCGCAGGGCTCCAAGCAAGGGAATGGGAGGCAAGTCAGATCCACTCCAACTTGGTCTTTGAGTTGAGGGTGTTTTTAAAGGAGAAGAACAAATAAGTTGAGATTAATCATCATCTTGTGACATTTCTGTGACATCTCTTAATCATAGTCATGAAAATAAGAATATCTCTAGTTTATGATTCTCTAGTCAGGTGGTCCATGCCTGGGGCATATGTGAGCTTATCTTACTCTGGAGAAACAACCTGAGTTTGTGTATTAGTAGTAATACATACAGAAGCAATTTTAGTACGTTGACAATGTTATAGACAACAGCAATTTTAGTTGTCTGATTCTGATTGATTAGTGTTTGGTTGACACAGGACTGAAGTCAGAATAAAAGTGAATAAAGTTTTGAATAGAGAGATTAATCACAAACTCACAAAAAGGAACTCAGTTTTAGAGAGGCTCAGTTTCAGTTTCTGATAGAGAAGGAACAATTTGATTAAGGGCAGACTTTTCCACTCGCAAACCATGAGTCTTGAGGCTCGTAAGTGGTCATTCCTGGTGAAGTGCCTTAGTCTGAGCTCTCCCAACAGAAACATGGTGTGGTCTAGTTGGTGATGTTGTTTATATACCTTATTGCTTATAAGGTACTTTTTACTCATAACTTATTTAAATGTGGGCCTACCTCACTTATGTGTAGGTCCATAGAAGAATTCTGAGTAAACAAGCCTCTGGGGATTTTGTTTACAATTTTTATATGTATTGATATTACATAAAAATGTCAAAACCTCTTTGATGGACAATTCCATTTCCATGTAATTATCCCTTTGGGCCAGACTGCCTTCCAGAAAGATAATACTGGTTTGCATGCCTCTCAAAATATCAGTATCAGTATCAAAAATGATATTGATCATTTCTGAAAAGTTGTTCCCTGAGAGTGATGTTTCCTTGCTGGTTATTTTTTTTTTTTCAGTTTTCATTAATCAATTGCTACTGAAAGTTGAAGATAGTTTCATGTTTATTGACAATTTCCTTTTTTTTCTCTTCTGCATTGCTTCTCTGAGTTATTTGTATATTTGTGTATTGATCTGGTCATCTTTTATTAATATTTCAGGAACCACAGGTGAGAGATTTCCCCTTATTTTTCTGGCTTCACCCATATTTTCCTCATTATTTGGATCAAAATATTATGCTTTGAATCATCTTAAGTTTATTTTAGTTTGTGCAGTAAAATTGTCATCTAATTTCCCTCAATCAGCTAACTGGTTTTTCCAAAATAATTTATTTAACAGTTTAACTCTGGTTTGTAAAAACATTTTTCCACATACTAAGTACTCATATGGGGCAGTTGTAGACTCCTAATTCTTTCCCACCAATTAGCTTCTCTGTTCTGGTATCAGTTACATAAAGTCTTAATTATCAAACATTGTAAGGATTATTGATATCTCTAAAATGTTAAATTTCTTTATTCAACTACAAGATGAATCTTGTCATTTTTTTTCCCAGCCTTTTCTTATGTTCCTCAGGAAACTGGGGTATTTTTTCCATAAAACGAATCTTTTTATTTACTTATTTATTTTTAACTTGAGGATAATTGCTTTAAAATGTTGTGTTAGGCTCTGCCAGACATCAACATGAACCAGCCATAGGTATACATATGTTCCTTCCCTCTTAAACCTCCCTCCCACCTCCTGCCCCACCACACCCCTCTAGTTTGTCACAGACACCAGATTGATTTCCCTGTGTTATACAGCAATTTCCCATCACCTACCCATTTTACATATGGTAATTTATATATTTCAAAGCTAGTCTCTCAATTTGTCCCACTCTCTTTCCCCCATCTGTGTCCATAAGTCTGTTCTCTATGTCTGAGTCTCTATTCTTGCCCTGCAAATAGTTTCATCAGAACCATTTTTCTGGATTCCATATACCATAAAAAATCTTAATAGGAGTTTTATAACTTACAAAAAGTATGCTGGTTGTAACAGTCAACTCAAGATTTATATATATATATATAAGATATATATATATTATATATATAAGATATATATATTATATATATGAATATATATTACCTTGAATATATATTTATATATATTAACTGGATTAATCACAAAACCTCATGTTAAGAGAACTCAACTCAACATGAGATAAACAACATTAGTAGTGTGTATCTGTCCACAACTTAATTTACTCATAGAAAAATATATAGATATACACACACTAATTTTTTCCTTTTAAAAATAAAAATGAGATCCTTCCATAAGTGGATATAGATATAAAAACATCTTTCAAGTGGATCACATAGTTTACTGTTTTCATTCCATTAACTGGCAGTTTTATGAGCCACTTAACCATTCACCCGCCATTTGAGACTCAGAGTTGATTTGATACTTTGTTTTGTTTTACCACCACAAACGTTATTGCAGTTGTCTCATTAAAAGATAATTCTCAGAAAAAGGTAAAATCATGACTCTCATATATATGAAAATTTTTATTTAACTCATTGCTAATAAACAAAGAATGATAAAGATGTCAAAGCCAATTCATAGGAGGAAGAACAAATGTATTTAGATAAGCAATAGTGAAATCAATGTGTAAATGGAGGTAAATTGTCTCCTGGTTGAGGAGGGAAGTCAACTGGACACTCTAGGGGATGGGATTTATGTACATATCTGTAAGACAGCATTCAGAAAACTAAGATCATGGCACCCGGTCTCATTACTTCATGGAAAATAAATGGGGAAACAATGGAAACAGTGACAGACTTTATTTTCTTGGACTCCAAAATCACTGCAGATGGTGACTGCAGTCATGAAATTAAAAGATGCTTGCTCCTTGGAAGAAGAGCTATGACAGCATACCAAAAAGCAGAGACCTTACTTTACTAGTCATGTATGGATGTGAGAGTTAGACTATAAAGAAAGCTGAGCACCAAAGAATTGATGCTTTTGAGCTGTGGTGTTGGAGAAGACTCTTGTGAGTCCCTTGGAAATCCAACCAGTCCATCCTAAAGGAAATCAGTCCTGAATATTCACTGGAAGGATTGATGCTGAAGCTGAAACTCCAATACTTTGGCCACCAGATGCATAGAACTGACTCAATGGAAAAGACCCTGATACTGGGAAAGATTGAAGGTGGGAGGTTAAGGTGCTGACAGAGGATGAGATAGTTGGATGGCATCACTGACTTGATGGACACGAGACTGAGCAAGCTCCAGGAACTGATGATGGACAGGGAAGCCTAGTGTGCTGCAGTCCATGGGGTCACAGCATCAGACACGACTGAGCAACTGAACTGAACTGAAGGTTTTAAAATCTATTCTTGGTTCTGTACTCCAGAGTTGGTTCTCTCAGTAGCTTTCCAGGATCATACAAGCATTGGCATGTACCTGGGGTCCCCCTCACCTTTTGTCTCCTGCTGGTTGTGAAATGAAATATTTTTGTGAAATAAAAAGATTTTCTGCTATACCAATAAACAAGCCATGCCACAGCCATCAGGGATTCCAGCCTTCCAAATGTAAACTTCTGAGCCCAGGTGAAACAATACCAGCTATCTGGCAGCCATCAGCCAGGGCTGAGGATCTGGGGTAGGGTGTGAGAAAGCACAGGAGGCAGCCAACTGCCACATCCACTACCCCTTATGGTAAATGAGGAACTAAGGATGGGAACAATCAAAAGAAGCATTTGGTTCCAGATAGCTGAGATATATATGAAAGAAATGATTTCACTAAGCCTGGACACTTGTATCTTCCCATATGTTGTTCAGTTGCTTAGCTGTAGTCAACTCTTTGCGACTGCAGGACGCCAGGCTTCCCTGTCCTTCATCATCTCTTGGAGCTTACTCAAACTCATGTCCATTGAATTGGTGATGCCATGCAAACATCTCATCCTCTGTCATCCCCTTATTCTCCTGCCCTCAATCTTTCCCAGCATCAGGGTCTTTCCTAATGAGTCAGCTCTTCGCATCATGTGGCCAAAGTATTAGAGCTTCAGCTTCAGCATCAGAGTGCTAAATCCCTTAACACGAGAGATCTGGTTTTGTTAACGAGTCCAAGTTTGCTCTGCTTGCCCCAGGATATACCAATAAATCTGAGAGACAAGGTGTTGAGATAAGGCACTTTATTCTGGAAACTGGTTGACCGAGAAGATGGCAGACTAATGGCTCAAAAACCCATCTTGTTGGGGCTTGGATGCTAGGTTCTTTTATGGATCAGAGATAGGGGAGGTGAGGAAACAAAGTAAAAAGACCATTCAATTCTTGCAAGTATCTTCTAGAGCTGCAAGCCTCAGGCAGGGGGATGTGTTAGTTTCGCCTTGATCACTGGTGGGCTGAGTTGAACAGGCGTGCTCAGTCGCCTCTCACTCTTTGAGACCCCACGGACTGCAGTCTGCCAGGCTCCTTTGTCCATGAGATTTTCTGGGGAAGAATACTGGAGTGGGTTGCCATTTCCTTTTCCAGGGGATCTTCCCAATCCAGGGACTGAACCCACATCTCCTGTGTCTCCTGCATTGGTAGGTGGATTTTTTTTCTCATTAAACTTTTTTTAATGGGTCTCAAATTCTGTGAGATTTTTGGTCAAGTTGTTTTCTTTAGAAAGTACTGATTTTAAAAACTGATAACTTAAACTGTCATATACAAAACATACGAGCCAGAAAACATTCTCCTTTCCTTCTGAAGGAAGATGCATTGTTATAATTAACCAGTCTTTTACTATTAAACTTAAATGGCCAATTGAGACAAAACAGTTCTGAGACTGTTCTTCCACCACTGATTAAGACTGGGGTAGCAGGTATTGGGGATATACTCATTTAACCTTCTGAGATTTCTGGGCAGACTTGGTGACTTTGCCAGCTCCAGCTGCCTTCTTGTCCACTGCTTTGATGACACCCACAGTGACCATCTCTCATGTCACGCAGAGCAAAATGGACCTTGAGAGGACAGTTAGAGAAGGTCTTGACACACATGGGTTTTCCAGGAACCATATCAACAATAGCAGCAATACCAGATTTCAGGAATTTAGGGCCATCTTCCAGCTTTTTCCCAGAATGATGGTCAATCTTCTCCTTCAGCTCAGCAAACTTGCAAGCAATGTGAGCTGTGTGACAATACAGCACTGATTTGGCCTGGATGGTTCAAAACAATCGTCTGAGCTGTGAAGCCAGCTGTTTCCATTGGTGGGTCCTTTTGCTTTCACCAGCCACATTGTCATGACGAACATCTTTGACAGACACGTTCTTGACACTGAAGCCCATGTTGTCCCCAGGAAGGGCTTCTCTCAGTGCTTCATGGTGCATTTCTACAGACTTCACTTCAGTTGTTACACTGACTGGAGCATAGGTGACCACCATGCCAGGTTTGAGAATACCAGTCTCCACTTGACCCACAGGGACAGTACAAATACCACCAATTTTATAGACATCCTGGAGGGGCAAACGCAAGGGTTTGTCAGTTGGGTGAGTTGGTGGCAGGATGCAATCCAGAGCTTCAAGCAGGGTGGTTCCACTGGCATTGCTGTCCTTACAGGTGAATTTCCATCCCTTGAACCACGGCATGTTAGCACTTGGCCTCCAGCATGTTATCACCATTCCAGCCAGAAATTGGCACAAATGTTACTGTGTCAGAGTTGCAGCCAATTTTCTTAATGTAGGTGCTGACTTCCTTAACAATTTCCTCATATCTCTTCTGGCTGCAGGGTGGCTCTATGAAATCCATTTTGTTAACTCCAACAGTTAGTTGTTTCACACCCAGAGTATATGCTCATGGGGGTATGCTCATGGGTCTGCCCATTCTTGGAGATACTGGCTTCAAATTCACCAACACCAGCAGCAACAATCAGGAGAGCACAGTCAGCCTGGATGTGCCTGTAATCATGTTTTTGATGAAGTCTCTGTGTCCTGGGGCATCAAAGATGCTAACATGGTACTTGCTGGTCTCAAATTTCCACAGGGAGATATCCATGGTGATACCACGCTCACGTTCAGCTTTCAGTTTATCCAAGACCCAGGCATACTTGAAGAACCATTCCCCAACTTGGCAGCCTCCTTCTCGAGTGTTTCAATTGTTCTTTAGTTGATCCAGCCACATTTGTAGATCAGATGGCCAGTTGTGGTAGACTTCCCTAAATCTACTTGTCCAATGACAATGATATTGATGTGGGTCTTTTCCTTTCCCATTTTCTGTTAGGGTTTAACAGTGGTTTTCACAACACCTGTGTCCTGGCAGCAAACCCATTGCGAAAAAGCTGGTAGGTGGATTCTTTACCACAGAGTCACCTCAGAAACCCCAGGTAGGCAGGGTCAGGCTATCTCCTCGAGGCAGGCCATTTTGTATGCCTATAATAACAAAAGTGATAATTTAAGGGATAAAGCCACAGAAGCAAATCCAGGATGAATTCAAAATGCTTCCCGGTTATAGTTTTTCTTAATTAATCTTTTACTATTCAGATTACCTGCCCTTTGTTTCAATCTTCACCATACCCACCCCCCTCCCACCACCCCCCAACAGAGAAACAGTTCTCTCCAGGTCACCTGAGTTGCTGTGTCTTGGGTTTGAAGTCCTCAGGATTCCCACTGAATAAACCTCTCAACTTTTAGGCCCCTTATATTTTTTCAGGGGACAGGGTGAGCTGGCAGACTGATGGTCAAGTTCTCTGCTTTTCCTGCCTTCCCTAGGCCTCTCAGCCTCCTGCCCGATGCCCCACACATTAACCCACTACAACAGAGAGAAGAGGAGCCAGGGAAGGAAGGCAGAGGGTATTTCTGTGTCACTGACCACCTCCACAATCAGCCTCTCTGAGTACAGAGACTGAACTGAGGGGCTGAGGCTGGCTAGGTTAACAAGGCATCTCAGTGTCCCTGCTGGTCTTAGAAAGCCCAGGAGGCAAGACAAGGCATACCTCAACTTTTCAGATTCCTCTGTCCTTCCTTCTTGGGAAGACTGGAATCTTCCTGGCAGAATATTGCAATCTTTGCCCCAGTTAGGATTAAAAAAATAGAAAAGAAAAGGAACAAAAACTGTTCTGCAAGCAGCAACATCCACTCCCTCATCCTCATCAACAAAAGAGGAAAAGCAGCCAGGTGAGGGTAAAAACGTCAGAAATTTGTCTTTTCATTGGGAAATCTAAATTCCTGGCTTTTCAGGAAGATTCATTCCTCAGTTCATTTCAGTTCAGTTCAGTCGCTCAGTCGTGTCCGACTCTTTGCGACCCATGAATTGCAGCACCCCAGACCTCCCTGTCCATCGCCAAATCCCAGAGTTCACTCATATTCACGATTATTGAGTCAGTGATGCCATTCAGCCATCTCATCCTCTGTTGTCCCCTTCTCCTCCTGCCCCCAATCCCTCCCAGCATCAAAGTCTTTTCCAAAGAGTCAACGTTTTGCATGAGGTGGCCAAAGTACTGGAGTTTCAGCTTAGGCATCATTCCTTCCAAAGATATCCCAGGGCTGATCTCCTTCAGAATGGACAAGTTGGATCTCCTTGCAGTCCAAGCAACTCTCAAGAGTCTTCTCCAACACCACAGTTCAAATGCATCAATTCTTTGGCACTCAGCTTTCTTCTGGAGAAGGAAATGGCAACCCATTCCAGTGTTCTTGACTGGAGAATCCCAGGGACGGGGGAGCCTGGTGGGCTGCTGTCTCTGGGGTCGCACAGAGTCGGACACGACTGAAGTGACTTAGCAGCAGCTGCAGCAGCAGCAGCAGCTTTCTTCACAGTCCAACTCTCACATCCATACATGACCACAGGAAAAACCATAGTCTTGACTAGATGGATCTTAGTCGGCAAAGTAATGTCTCTGCTTTTGAATATGCTATCTAGGTTGGTCATAACTTTTCTTCCAAGGAGTAAGCATCTTTTAATTTCATGGCTGCAGTCACCATCTGCAGTGATTTTGGAGTCCAAAAACAAAAGTCTGACACTGTTTCCACTGTTTCCCCGTCTATTTCCCATGAAGTGGTGGGACCGGATGCCATAATCTTCGTTTTCTGAATGTTGAGGTTGAAGCCAACTTTTTCAGTCTCCTCTTTCACTTTCATCAAGAAGCTTTTTAGTTCCTCTTCACTTTCTGCCATAAGGGTGGTGTCATCTGCATATCTGTGGTTATTGATATTCTCCCAACAACCTTGATTCCAGCTTGTGTTTCTTCCAATCCAGCGTTTCTCATGATGTACTCTGCATAGAAGTTAAATAAGCAGGGTGACAATATACAGCCTTGACGTACCCTTTTTCCTATTTGGAACCAGTCTGTTTTTCCATGTCCAGTTCTAACTCTTGCTTCCTGACCTGCATACAGATTTATCAAGAGGCAGGTCAGATGGTCTGGTATTCCCATCTCTTTCAGAATTCTCCACAGTTTATTGTGATCCACACAGTCAAAGGCTTTGGCACAGTCAATAAAGCAGAAATAGATGCTTTTCTGCAATTCTCTTGCTTTTTCCATGATCCAGTGGATGTTGGCAATTTGATCTCTGGTTCCTCTGCCTTTTCTAAAACCAGCTTGAACATCAGGAAGTTCACGGTTCATGTATTGCTGAAGCCTGGCTTGGAGAATTTTGAGCATTACTTTATTAGCATGTGCTACTGCTAAGTCACTTCAGCCATGTCTGACTCTGTGCAACCCCACAGATGGCAGCCCACCAGGCTCCCCTTCCCTGGGATTCTCCAAGCAAGAACAATGGAGTGGGCTGCCATTTCCTTCTCCAATGTATGAAAGTGAAAAGTGAAAGTGAAGTCACTCAGTCGTGTCCGACTCTTGGCAACCCCATGGACTGCAGCCTCTGAATGGGAAAATCCATGGGATTTTCCAGGCAAGAGTACTGGAGTGGGGTGTCATTGCCTTCTCCAACTAGCATGTGAGATGAGTGCAATTGTGCGGTAGTTTGAGCATTCTTTGGCATTGCCTTTCTTTGGGATTGGAATGAAAACTGACCTTTTCCAGTCCTGTGGCCACTTCTGAGTTTTCCAAATTTGCTGGCATATTGAGTGCAGCACATTCACAGCATCATCTTTCAGGATTTGAAATAGCTCAACTGGAATTCCATCACCTCCACTAGCTTTGTTCGTAGTGATGCTTTCTAAGGCCCACTTGACTTCACATTCCAAGATATCTGGCTCTAGATGAGTGATCACACCATAGTGATTATCTGGGTCATGACAATCTTTTTGTACGGTTCTTCTGTGTATTCTTGCCACCTCTTCTTAATATCTTCTGCTTCTGTTAGGTCCATACCATTTCTGTCCTTTATCAAGCCCATCTTTGCATGAAATGTTCCCTTGGTATCTCTAATTTTCTCGAAGAAATCTCTGGTCTTTCCCATTCTGTTCTTTTCCTCTATTTTTTGCATTGATCACTGAAGAAGGCTTTCTTATCTTCTTGCTATTCTTTGGAACTCTACATTCAGATGCTTATATCTTTCCTTTTCTCCTTTGCTTTTCTCTTCTCTTCTTTTCACAGCTATTTGTAAGGCCTCCCCAGATAGTCATTTTGCTTTTTGCATTTCTTTTCCATGGGGATGGTCTTGATCCCTGTCTCCTGTACAGTGTCATGAACCTCATTCCATACTTCATCAGGCACTCTATCTATCAGATCTAGGCCCTTAAATCTATTTCTTACTTCCACTGTATAATCATAAGGATTTGATTTAGGTCATACCTGAATGTTCTAGTGGTTTTCCCTGCTTTCTTCAATTTCAGTCTGAGTTTGGCAATCAGGAGTTCATGATCTGAGCCACAGTCAGCTCCTAGTCTTGTTTTTGTTGACTGTATAGAGCTTCTCCATCTTTGGCTGCAAAGAATATAATCAATCTGATTTCGGTGTTGACCATCTGGTGATGTCCATGTGTAGTCTTCTCTTGTGTTGTTGGAAGAGGGTGTTTGCTATGACCGGTGCATATTCTTGACAAAACTCTATTAGTCTTTGCTCTGCTTCATTCCACATTCCAAGGCCAAATTTGCCTGTTACTCCAGGTGTTTCTTGACTTCCTACTTTTGCATTCCAGTCCCTATAATGAAAAGGACATCTTTTTAGGTGTTAGTTCTAAAAAGTCATGTAGGTCTTCTTAGAACCGTTAAACTTCAGCTTCTTCAGCGTTACTGGTTGGGGCATAGACTTGGGTTACCATGATATTGAGTGGTTTGCTTTGGAGATGAACAGAGATCCTTCTGTCATTTTTTGAGATTGCATCCAAGAACTGCATTTTGGACTCTTGTTGACCATGATGGCTACTCCATTTCTTCTAAGGGATTCCTGCCTGCAGTAGTAGATATAATGGTCATCTGAGTTAAATTCACCCATTCCAGTCCATTTTAATTCACTGATTCCTAGAATATCAATGTTCTCTCTTGACCACTTCCAGTTTGCCTTGATTCATGGACCTGACATTCCAGGTTCCTATGCAATATTGCTCTTTACAGCATCGGACCTTGCTTCAATCACCAGTCCCATCCACAACTGGATATTGTTTTTGCTTTGGCTCCATCCTTTCATTCTTTCTAGAATTATTTCTCCACTGATCTCCACTAGCATATTGGGCAACTACTGACCTGAGGAGTTCCTCTTTCAGTATCCTATTATTTTGCTTATTCATACTGTTCATGGGGTTCTCAAGGGAAGAATACGGAAGTGGTTTGCCATTCCCTTCTCCAGTGGACCACATTCTGTCAGATCTCTCTACCAAATCCGAGTTCAGTAAGCCAAATGACATGAGCCTGAAATGGGCTTCCCAGCTGGCACTAGTGATAAAACAAACAAATAAACAAAAACATACAAACAAACAAACCAACAAACAAACCCTGCCTGCCAATGCAAGAGACATAAGAGACTTGGGTTCTGCCCCTTGGTGGGGAAGATCCCCTGGAGGAGAGCATGGAAACCCTCTCCAGTACTCTTGCCTTGAGAATCCCATGGATAGAAGAGCCTGGCAAGGTGTAGTCAATAGAGTTGCAAAGAGCTGGACATGACTAAAGCCACTTAGCACACAGCATAGAGGCAGAAGGTAGGAGCTCTGGGGTAGCGAAGTAGAGCTCAGGGCTCCTGGTGATGAAACCAATTAGGGCGCTCCAGTTCACTACTGAAGACTGCAGGCTGGACCATGGAGCTCATGGGATGCTCTGAGAGGGCTGGGAAGCGCAGTCGCAGAGAGCCTTCTGGTCTGGACTGGGAACATGTGGGGCAAGCACAGCGATGCAATAAAACAACTGGGTCTAAGAAAGCAGAGGCGTTAAAGCTTTCAGCTTATGTGAGAAAATATCCAGGTTGGCTGGACCCCCGCAGGGGGCTCCCTCCCAGACACCTGGGGACTTGAGTCTTAGGCCTCTTCTAGCTCTACCAGCCTCAGCTCTCTGGGAGGGCTCAAGCAATGTGTTTCTAAGTGCTCCAGATGCTTCTTGGTCCCAAGATCTAGCTTGGCTGTCTGCCCGATGCAAATGATTCAAGATGCCTTCAGGCTGCAGGACCAGGTCTCCAGGTTCTGAGCTTGTAGACTTAAGGGTCTTGAGAGGAGTCCCTCCCTGCACATCTTCAGTTTTTCCTCCAGACCTGGGGGTTCTGACTCCCAAAATTGGGAAGAGAACATATGAAGACCCCGTCCACTGCCTGCCTGGCATCTCTTGTTGTTTAGTCTGGTGTCTCTTTTCTTGTTCAGTTACTCAGTCATGTCTGACTCTTTGGTGCCCCATGGATTGAAGCATGCCAGACTTCCCTGTCCTTCACCATCTCCTGGAGTTTGTTCAAACATGTCTATTGAGTTAATGATGCCATCCAACCATCTCATCCTCTGTCATCCCCTTCTTCTGCCTTCAGTCTTTCCCAGCATCAAGGTCTTTTCCAGTGAGTCAGCTCTCATCAGATGGGCAAAGTATTAGAGCTTCAGCTTCAGAATCAGTCCTTCCAATGAATATTCAGGATTGATTTCCTTTAGGATTGATGGGTTTGATCTCCTTGCAGTCCAAGGGACTCTCGAGAGTCTTCTCCAGCACCACAGTTTGAAGGCATCAGTTCTTTGACACTCAGCCTTTTTATTGTCCAGCTCTCACATCTGTACATGACTACTGGAAAATCCATAGTTTTGACTAAGTGGACCTTTGTCAGCAAAGCAATGTCTCTGCTTTTTAATACACTGTCTAGGTTTGTCATTGCTTTTCTTCCAAGGAGCAAGCTTCTTTCAATTTCATGGCTAAAACTGTTGTAAAGGAGGAAGCCAGTTCTGACTCTATGTTGGAAATTGCTCCTTTGACTTGCTTTTCATTGCTCTCGTTATTATAATCATACTCAGTGGCTTGTCTGGAGGACTCTACCTCTCTGCTTTACTGTAAACTAAAATGCCTTTGTTCAGCTCATGGAGATATAGTTTGTCCCTGCCCACCTGTGAACAGGAGAGATTCACATACCCCTTCCAAAGGCTGGCCATTCTCTTAGAGATGTTTTGGAAGACTGAAGACCCTTTCACTTTACTTCCCCACTGCCTCTCCCTCTCTATTCTGCCTTTTGACTCTAGTTCCTCATTGCTTCTTTCTGGCATAAAAGAACCTGGCATCCAGATCCCAATAAGATGGTTATTTTGAAGCACTAACCTACCATCTTCTCAGTCTGCTAGCTTCCTGATTAAATTTTTTTTCCTTGCCTCAACACCTCGTCTCTTGGATTCATTGGCCTGTCTTGCTGTGAGTAGAGTGAGCCTGGAGTCAATAACACAGTCACCATCCACAGTGATTTTAACACCCAAGAAAATAAAGTCTGTCACTGTTGCCATTCTTTCCCCATCTATTTGTCTTGAAATAATGGGACTGGATGCCATGATCTTCGTTTTCTGAATGTTGAGCTTCAAGCCAGCTTTTTCACTCTCCTCTTTCACCTTCATCAAGAGTCTCTTTAGTTCCTCTTTGCTTTCTGCCATAAGAGTGGTGTAATCTACATATCAGATGTTATTGATATTTCTCCAAGCAATCTTGATACCAGCTTGTGCTGTCTCTACCTAGACACTATTCTCTCCTGTATGAGAGACTTTTCCAGTTCACTCAAATTCCCAGACTGAATATCTAGGTGCAGTCTCCACCATCCACCAGTGCAAACAGTGTCCTCTTTGATTCAACGTCTCCCTCTTTTGGCTCAGCTGCACTTCAGAAGATAACTCTAAGAATAGGTCTTACAGACCCAGGAAGCAAGATCAGTGCCATTTGGGTAGGGAACATGGTACAGGGGATCTAGGTATGAAATCTAAGGGAGAAGGAGTCAGGGCTCAAGGTGGCAAGCATCATGGACCCCAAGAGCTTCTCGACTGGTAGAGATGGGGGCAGTTGGATGAGGACCAAAGAGGGCCCTCAAAGCATTGGGTCCAGAGTAGGGGTCCCAGTGCCAGGCTCTAAGACTGCACTGGGTGGATTTTCACCACAAGGGCTCCTCCTAGCGAAATCCTCTCTGCTATTTGTCAGGTTTGTATTTTTTTCCTCAAATTCTCCTGTAATTAAAATGCTCACTCTTTTCTACACTAGAAACAAAAGCTGAACCCAAAGTCCCAGTAACAAGAGGAGCTCCAAGACTCTATCTCTTTGGAATTTTGTCAGTTAGCTTCAGGATTTTCCAAATTCCTTCTTCAGAAATTGTTGCTGGCCAAAATCTTGGCCTTTTCAGCCTACCGAAGCCAAATGAAGAAATGTGGAGACAAAGTTTGGAGGACACAGAAAGGTCGCTTTAATTCTCAGCTGGCAGAGGAGAACACAGTAGGCTCTGGCCTCAGGAACTGTGGCCCCCACCCCCGCCTTCATGAGGAGTCTGAGGGCTTATATAAGGCAAGAGCTTGCAGTCAGGAGTCTGTGATGGGGAATAAAGGTGATAGGATCTTGATTTCATCCTCTTGTGTTGCTTTAAATACAGTCATAAACTGGCAAGTAATTGAGTGTGGCCATTTGGTAGCTTTGAGGCCTTCTTTCTGATATGCAACTACAAGGGGGAAGGGTGTTGTAAAGGTAAACACCGGATAGGGGATGTATTTAGTATAGAGTTAAAAGGAAAAAGCTGCTTTGCTTTTTCCCTTTAACTGTACTTTGCTGGAGCAGACGTGAAGAGATACCCCACGCCCAAGGTAAGAGAAACCCAAGTAAGATGGTAAGTGTTGCAAGAGGACATCAGAGGGCAGACACACTGAAATCATACTCACAGAAAACTAGTCAATCTAATCACACTAGGACCACAGCCTTGTCTAACTCAATGAAACTAAGCCATGCCCATGGGGCAACCCAAGATGGGCGGGTCATGATGGAGAGGTCTGACAGAATGTGGTCCACTGGAGAAGGGAATGGCAAACCACTTCCGTATTCTTCCCTTGAGAACCCCATGAACAGTATGAAAAGGCAAAATGATAGGATACTGAAAGAGGAATTCCCCAGGTCAGTAGGTGCCCAATATGCTATTGGAGATCAGTGGAGAAATAATTCTAGAAAGAATGAAGGGATGGAGCCAAAGCAAAAACAATATCCAGTTGTGGATGGGACTGGTGATTGAAGCAAGGTCCGATGCTGTAAAGAGCAATATTGCATAGGAACCTGGAATGTCAGGTCCGTGAATCAAGGCAAATTGGAGAAAATCCCATGGACGGAGAAGCCTGGTAGGCTACAGTCCATGGGGTCGCAAAGAGTTGGACACGACTGAGCAAAAGATGGCAAGAGTGAACATCTATATTCTAGGAATCAGCGAATTTAAATGGACTAGAATGGGTGAATTTAACTCAGATGACCATTATATCTACTACTGCAGGCAGGAATCCCTCAGAAGAAATGGAGTAGCCATCATAGTCAACAAAAGAGTCCAAAATGCAGTTCTTGGATGCAATCTCAAAAAACGACAGAAGGATCTCTGTTCATCTCCAAGGCAAACCATTCAATATCACAGTAATCCAAATCTATGCCCCAACCAGTAACGCTGAAGAAGCTGAAGTTGAACGGTTCTATGAAGACCTACAAGACCTTTTAGTACTAACACTGAAAACAGATGTCCTTTTCATTATAGGGGACTGGAATGCTAAAGTAGGAAGTCAAGAAACACCTGGAGTAACAGGCAAATTTGGCCTTGGAATGCGGAATGAAGCAGGGCAAAGACTAATAGAGTTCTGCCAAGAAAATGCACTGGTCATAGCAAACACCCTCTTCCAACAACACAAGAGAAGAATCTACACATGGACATCACCAGATGGTCAACACCGAAATCAGATTGATTATATTCTTTGCAGCCAAAGATGGAGAAGCTCTATACATTCAACAAAAACAAGACCAGGAGCTGACTGTGGGTCAGATCATGAACTCCTTATTGCCAAATTCAGACTGAAATTGAAGAAAGCAGGGAAAACCACTGGAACATTCAGGTATGACCTAAATCCAATCCCTTATGATTATACAGTGGAAGTGAGAAATAGATTTAAGGGCCTAGATCTGATAGATAGAGTGCCTGATGAACTATGGAATGAGGTTTGTGACATTGTACAGGAGAGAGGGATCAAGACCATCCCCATGGGGAAAAAAAAAAGCAAAAAAGCAAAATGGCTGTCTGGGGAGGCCTTACAAATAGCTATGAAAAGAAGAGAAGTGAAAAGCAAAGAAGAAAAAGGAAAGATATAAGCATCTGAATGCAGAGTTCCAAAGAATAGCAAGGAGAGATAAAAAGCCTTCTTTAGCGATCAATGCAAAGAAATAGAGGAAAAGAACAGAATGGGAATGACTAGAGATCTCTTCAAGAAAATTAGAGATACCAAGGAAACATTTCATGAAGATGGGCTCGATAAAGGACAGAAATGGTATGGACCTAACAGAAGCAGAAGATATTAAGAAGAGGTGGCAAGAATACACAGACGAACCATACAAAAAGATCGTCATGACCCAGATAATCACTATGGTGTGATCACTCATCTAGAGCCAGACATCTTGGAATGTGAAGTCAAGTGGGCCTTAGAAAGCATCACTACGAACAAAGCTAGTGGAGGTGATGGAATTCCAGTTGAGCTATTTCAAATCCTGAAAGATGATGCTGTGAATGTGCTGCACTCAATATGCCAGCAAATTTGGAAAACTCAGCAGTGGCCACAGGACTGGAAAAGGTCAGTTTTCATTCCAATCCCAAAGAAAGGCAATGCCAAAGAATGCTCAAACTACTGCACGATTGCACTCATCTCACATGCTAGTAAAGTCATGCTCAAAATTCCCCAAGCCAGGCTTCAGCAACACGTGAACCATGAACTCCTGATATTCAAGCTGGTTTTAGAAAAGGCAGAGGAACCAGAGATCAAATTGCCAACATCCGCTGGATCATGGAAAAAGCAAGAGAGTTCCAGAAAAGCATCTATTTCTGCTTTATTGACTATGCCAAAGCCTTTGCCTGTGTGGATCACAATAAACTGTGGAAAATTCTGAGAGAGATAGGAATACCAGACCACCTCACCCATCTCTTGAGAAATCTGTATGCAGGTCAGGAAGCAACAGTTACAACTGGACATGGAACAACAGACTGGTTTCAAATAGGAAAAGGAGTACATCAAGGCTGTATATTGTCACCCTGCTTATTTAACTTCTATGCAGAGTACATCATGAGAAACGCTGGACTGGAAGAAACACAAGCTGGAATCAAGATTGCTGGGAGAAACATCAGTAACCTCAGAAATGCAGATGACACCACCCTTATGGCAGAAAGTGAAGAGGAACTCAAAAGCCTCTTGATGAAAATGAAAGAGGAAAGCAAAAAAGTTGGCTTAAAACTCAACATTCATAAAACGAAGATCATGGCATCTGGTCCCATCACTTCATGGGAAATAAATGGGGAACAGTGGAAACACTGTCAGACTTTAATTTGGGGGCTCCAAATCACTGCAGATGGTGATTGCAGCCATGAAATTAAAAGATGCTTACTCCTTGGGAGGAAAGCTATGATCAACCTTGATAGCATATTCAAAAGCAGAGATATTACTTTGCTGACTAAGATCCATCTAGTCAAGACTATGGTTTTTCCAGTAGTCATGTATGGATGTGAGAGTTGAACTGTGAAGAAGGCTGAGCGCCGAAGAATGGATACTTTTGAACTGTGGTGTTGGAGTAGACTCTTGAGAGTCCCTTGGACTGCAGTGAGATCCAAGTCCATTCTGGAAGGAGATCAGCCCTGGGATTTCTTTGGAAGGACTGATGCTAAAGCTGAAACTCCAGTACTTTGGCCACCTCACGCAAAGAGTTGACTCATTGGAAAAGACTCTGATGGTGGGAGGGATTGGGGGCAGGAGGAGAAGAGGACGTCAGAGGATGAGATGGCTGGATGGCATCACTGACTTGATGGAGGTGAGTCTGAGTGAACTCTGGGAGATGGTGATGGACAGGGAGCCCTGGCATGCTGCGATTCATGGGGTCGCAAAGAGTCGGACACGACTGAGCAACTGAACTGAACTGAACTAAAGGGAAAAATGTAAAGTGTAGTTTCTGCAGAGTTAAGGGTCAGAAAAGCAAGCTTAGTTACAGACTTTCAGAGTTAGGAGTAGGTAAATGGTACCCCACTCCAGTACTCTTGCCTGGAAAATCCCATGGACTGAGGAGCTTGGTAGGCTGCAGTCCATGGGATCGCTAAAATTGACACGACTGAGCGAGTTTACTTTCACTTTTCACTTTCCTGCATTGGAGAAGGAAATGGCAACCTACTTCCAGTGTTCTTGCCTGGAGAATCCCAGGGACGGCGGAGCTTGGTGTACGTCTCACGGGGTCACACAGAGTCGGACACAACTGAAGCGACTTAGCAGCAGCAGCAAGTAAAAACTAGGAATGTTCAGGCCTGCTTACTGTTCTCTTTATCTTCTTTGTTCTCAGTAAAGGGAAAAACTCATTCCTCTTTTTCCCTTTTCACTGCAACAAAGTCCCCCCCTCCCCCCGTCAGTGTATTCCCTCCATATCAATGGAGGAAGGGAACTAGGTGTTGTTCTTATCTGGCTGAGGACAAAACTTCAGTTTTGCTTCGTTTGACAATTACCAGCTGTTTGGCCCAGTGGCCCATCTATCTCTCCTTCAAGTATTCCTTGAGAGACGTAAACCCCAAGAAATCTTAATTGAGGTTATGAGGACAGATGGACAGTCTTCTGCTCATAGACCCTACTTACTTAGGGTCACAGAGCTTTCACCCTGTTTTATTAAGGGGCCCCAGGGTGACTTTTGTGGTTATTCCTGCAGGATCTGTTCAGAGGAATAGCTGTAATCTTTTGGGGGCATGGGTTTTCTTTCTGCATCATAATTATCTTCATGTAAATCTGTTGTCATCTGAGGGAGATAAAACTTAACAGATATTTTTAAAAAAACAGAGGTGATAATTCAGTAAAAGAGTTGTTGTAACTAGGAGTCAAAGAGAGAATAAGAACCAAGTTATGTTTGGTGACAGTTTTGATTGTGGTCCAGACAGGGTCAGTGCTTGGGTCATCCTCTCCAAAGGAATGGACTCAGAAGTAACTGAAGGAATGGCAACTTGAACATTAATAGACGAAATAGAAAAAGTTAAGTCTAAGGTTTACGCCTGAATCTTAATTTAGGTTTAACACTTGGAGGAGACTTGTAGCCAGGTAGCCAGTTATCTAGGTTTGTCTAAGTAGGTCTTACCCTTAACGTGGCTACTGGTCATTATGCATTTTTTCCCCCAACATATGATCCAGAGCAATTTCACTGTCACAATATATAACAGTTACAAGAAAAACCTTTAAAACATAAGGCTGTAGTCACCTGCTGATGGCAGGTTTTGTTTTTAGAATGTCTGATGTCATCTTAAGTCTGACACAGCTCAGAAAACTCAAGTTCTTAACAATACAAGGACTTGTCTGAAATCACACCATAGTGTCACCCACTTATTTTCATAGCTACTCTACTTTGATTTTAACTCTAATTTTTCCTTAATAGTCAAAGCAAAGCAACTGTCCCTGTCAATAATGTTAGTTTCTCTAGGTATGAGAAGATGCGAGAATCAAGGCTCATAAAAATCTCCTGAAAGTGTCTGAATATCTGAAGACCTCTTCAGGCAGTTTTTCCAGAGCACAGAGTGCCTCATTCCTAATTTCCACCCTGAATTCCTTTCAGGGAGTCTTCAAGGTGAGCAGCTTCAGTGGCCATGATTTAAACTTTGTAAAGATATTGGGAAGTGCCAATTTCAAATTGGCAGACCCCCTTCAATGTCATGAATCTGACCTTGATTTGGGGTCATTAGATGACCATTTTATCCCATGGTGCCAGGAATGGTCATTCCCAGGTCTCCTGCCCCCAATCCCTCCCAGCATCAGGGTCTTTTCCAGTGAGTCAACTCTTCACATGAGGTGGCCAAAGTACTGGAGTTTCAGCTTTAGCATCAGTCCTTCCAAAGAACATCCAGGGTTGATCTCCTTCAGAATGGACTGATTGGATCTCCTTGCAGTCCAAGGGACTCTCAAGAGTCTTCTCCAACACCACAGTTCAAAAGCATCAGTTCTTCGGCGCTCAGCCTTCTTCACAGTCCAACTCTGACATCCATTCATGACCACTGGAAAAACCATAGCCTTGACTAGATGGACCTTAGTCGAAAAAGTAATGTCTCTGCTTTTGAATATGCTATCTAAGTCGGTCATAACTTTTCTTCCAAGGAGTAAGCGTCTTGTAATTTCATGGCTGCAATCACCATCTGCAGTGATTTTGGAGCCCCCAAAATAAAGTCTGACACTGTTTCCACTGTTTCCCCATCTATTTCCCATGAAGTGATGGGACCGGATGCCATGATCTTCGTTTTCTGAATGTTGAGCTTTAAGCCAATGGTTTTGCTTTCCTCTTTCATTTTCATCAAGAGGCTTTTGAGTTCCTCTTCACTTTCTGCCATAAGGGTGGTGTCATCTGCATTTCTGAGGTTACTGATGTTTCTCCCAGCAATCTTGATTCCAGCTTGTGTTTCTTCCAGTCCAGCGTTTCTCATGATGTACTCTGCATAGAAGTTAAATAAGCAGGGTGACAATATACAGCCTTGACGTACTCCTTTTCCTATTTGAAACCAGTCTGTTGTTCCATGTCCAGTTGTAACTGTTGCTTCCTGACCTGCATACAGATTTCTCAAGAGATGGGTGAGGTGGTCTGGTATTTCTATCTCTTTCAGAATTTTCCACAGTTTATTTTGATCTATACAGTCAAAGGCTTTGGCATAATCAATAAAGCAGAAATAGATGTTTTCTGGAACTCTCTTGCTGTTTTAGACAGAGCATATTTGACTGTTTGCATATTAATGAGGAAAACCGAGTCCAAGGAATGCTGGAAAATGTATTCTTGCAACAACAGTTCTTAAGACACACATCTCATTGTGGGTGTTTACATGAAAGGAAATTTATAATATGTTTACTTTCTATTTATTTTGTTATCTGTGAAGCTGAATGTATTTATGGGTTTGTTAGATACATATTTTCTCCACTGTAAATTGTCTCTAGGAGTCCTTTCCTTTTCTATAGTGAGGTCACAGTGTTTTTATACCCATTTCCCCATTTGTTAAAAAAGATAAAGAGTTTTTGTTGTTATTGTTTTAACCAACTGGGTGTTTTACATTTGGTTAATTTATGTACATAAGTTTCTTGTTGAGGAGAGGAATACTAATTTTCTAGAGATATTGGGAGATATCCCTGTCACAAGTCAATATTTTGGAAGTTCGTGGGACCTAGTAAACACAGGTAATCAGTCTCAGATTTGGAAGAAACAGTAACTCAAGACTGGGATAATGATAACTTAATGGTGAACTGTGTCAGACTTGTGATCTTCAAAAGAGAGAATTTCACTAAGGGACCAGAGACGTGGCTTCAGAGTTTCATATGGCAAAAGTTTTATTAGAGTGAAAAAGAGATAGAGAAAGCTTCTAACACAGACATCAGAAGAGGGCAGAGAGTGCCCCATCACTAGTCTTTAGCAAGGGAGCTATATAGTTTTTTCAGTTGGTTACTAACTATAGATCAAAAGAATGTCTCAAGGTTGGAAAGGTCTTAACATACATCTTAACGGAATTAGTCAGAAGTTTCTTAAGAAGGAGAAATGTGTTCTCAAGCAAGATTCATTGTTGTTATATAATCATTAGTATGAAGCTTAAGAAAACACATACCCTTGAGCAAGAGGAGTTATTTTGTTGTGTAATCAATAGCTCTGGGCTTAAAGAGAGTTAGTCTTAGAAGAAGTAGTTTTTTGCCATAGCAACTCAGAGTTTAAGAAAAAAATGTCTTGTGTGACTAAGAGGCAGAAATGTAGAAAAGAAGTTTGTCCTTTTCTCCTCTGGACCCCTTTCTTCCTCCTCGAGGATACCAGACTCCTTATCAATCTACATAAGAATTAGTTCTCTCAATAAGCTGTAAAGAGGTGAAAGCTGCGGAATGCAGGAGAGTTCATGGAGAAGGAAGAATAAACACTAGATTCACCTGCCTTCTAATCTGATCTCCTGGGAACAAAGAATGAACAGGAATCTTTTTTTTTGTGTGTGTTCAGACCAGTGTTTCCACAGGGAATTCATGTGCTCAGAGGTGGGAGTAACAATGGAAACAGTGCCTAATGAGCAGTCTGGGGAGCTATAACTATTTCTACTACAGCCCCACAGTGTGTAAATCCCTGGTACTGGAAGGACTTGGTTGTTGCATTTGGAGTCCCTATTGTGGCTCAGAAACCAATGTTTTAGTCCTTCCTACTGGCCTGTTTGGGAACAGAGCTTCAACTTCCATCATCAATTACCCAGAGTAATTCAGACATCTGCACAGAGATTCTCCTGTTAGAGACATTACCCAGGTATATCTGAGAACTCAGTAGGTATGTGAAAAAAGGTTCAGAGAGAAAATGAACCTGAAAATTTTTACCTAAGTTCACCTGAGATCCAAACAACCCTAGCCCTGAGATGAGAGATTGTTATGTTTCTTTGTTAGGTAGACTAATTCATCTACAATTGATTAATATATATATATACACCTAAAAAGAAATGTCTTTTCAACTCAGAAATATGAGGGTCACTGTTATAACTAATAGCAGGGAAGGAAGTTCAGTTTAATGAGGACAAAGAAGGAAAGGAAGCATAAAATGGTTCCAGAAAAATTAGAACACAATTGAGGAGGTTTACAGTTAGGAGAATTGTAAACTAGAGTATTAAGCTTGAAGACTTGTGCACTGAACTGAAGTCACTCTTTAAATATTTGATGGGATGAAATTGAACATGTTTGTATGTTTATTAGAAAGACTCAGACTAAGGGAGATGAATTAGTTCACAACACCATCTCCCAAGGCAAAGAATTCACAGTTGTCTCAGTTCAGTTCAGTTCAATCTAGCTGCTCAGTTGTGTCCGACTCTTTGCTATCCCATGGACTGCAGCACTCCAGGCTTCCCTGTCCATCATCAATTCCTGGAGCTTGCTCAATCTCGTGTCCATCGAGTCAGTGATGCCATCTAGCCATCTCATCCTCTGTAGTCCCCTTCTCCGCCTGCCTTCAATCTTTTCCAGCATCATGGTCTTTTCCAGTGAGTCAGCTCTTCGCATCAGATGGCCAAAGTATTGGAGCTTTAGCTCCAGCATCAGTCCTCCCAATGAATATTCAGGACTGAATTCCTTTAGGATGGACTGGTTGGATCTCTTTGCAGTCCAAGGGACTCTGAAGAGTCTTCTCCAACACTGCAGTTCAAAAGCATCAGTTCTTCAGCATTCAGCTTTCTTTGTAGTCCAACTCTCATATCCATACATGACCACTGGAAAAACCATAGCCTTGACTAGATGGACCTTTGTTGGCAAAGTAACGTCTCTGCTTTTAATATGCTGTCTAGGTTGGTCATAGCTTTTCTTTCAAGGAGTGAGCATCTTTTAATTTTATGACTTCAATCACCATCTGCAGTGATTTTGGAGCCCCCAAAATTGGTTATTCATATGGGAAACAAATTGTACTTAATATGAAAAAGATTTTGCTAACAAGCTTTACAATTATTGCACTATCTAGAGGTGGGGAAGCAATGGTGACATTTGAAAGGCAGAAGAAAAAAAATCAGGCACATCTCATCAACAGTTAAATACCTTTCATTTATTGCCAGAAAGGAATTATTCTGAGATTTTTATGTACATTGAATAAATATGTCAAGCACCTCCAGACAATGGATACTACTCTGCTCAGTATTTATTATTTTAAAAATTTTAATAATTTAAAAAGTTTACTTGTTTATTTTTAGCTGCGCAGGTTCTTCGTCGCTGTGCGGGCTCTTCTCTAGTTGTGGTGAGCGGGGGCTACTCTCTAACTGCGAGCGAGAGGGCTTCTCACAGCAGTGAGTTCCCATGCTGCAGAGCACTGGCTCCAGGGCCTGCAGGCGTCAGTAGTTGCGGTGCAAGGACTCCGGAGCTGTGGTTTCTGAGCTCTAGGGCGCAGGCTCAGTTGTGACCATAGGTTTAGTTGTTCCAGGGCGTGTGGAGGATATTCCCAGACCAGGGATTGAAACTGTCTCCTGCATTGGCAAGCAGATTTGCCGTGAGGGAAGCCCTCAATATATATTTTTAATGGAACTTTATTTTAAAATGTTAGCATACCGAATGTGTTTAACATAAGTGATCATTAATGTATCATTTAGGTAAATATGTGAACTCAAAACCACCAAACTCTTTGGTTAAAGATTTAATACTCATAATCAAAACAGCAGTGTTCAAGGTTGAGTTATACACAGGAGCATTATTATGGTTAAGCTTCCTGAGAGAGTGTAAAAGTTTAACAGAAAGTCAAATATTGTTCTGCTTACTATTTGAAAGAGAATTATTAGCCAATGGCAATACCATACAAAATGAACCTGATCTCTTATGATCTCAGAAGCTAAGCAGGGTTAGGACTGGTTAGTACTTGGATGATGGAAAATCACCTGGGAATACTGGGTGCTGTAGGCTTAAAAATAAATAAAGAAAAGAAAATATTAACACTTACAGTGGTTCAGTTGGCTTCTCATGGAAAAGCAATTAGCATGTGATAGATCCAGGATTCAAAGCTCAGTTTTCTGATGCCCCAAATTTGCATATAATACCATTTAAAAATCTCTCATATTTTCTTCTTTCATCTTTAAAAATGTTCAATGGTCATTTTACCTTGTATATTTTCTGTTGTAAATTGATAATTTATTTCCTAAGTGAATTTATCTAACAGAATAGTTAATCAGTAAAAGGTTGTAACATTATAAAATATTCCTTGTTTCTCTGGAGAATAAATTGTGAGTTTTCCCCGTCCTTTTATTAGGTATTCTATGCATTTAGGGGATATGGTTTGGAATGCTGCCAGAACCAGAAAAAAGTCCCTCTCATCATAATCTCTCAGAAACTACCTGAGCATTCTAGATCATTTTATCTCTGATGTGTAGATCTCTTCTCTCACTTTCCATTTTTGAATCTTTTTATGTTTCCTTAAATACTAGACATCAAATGGGCATATAAATATAGATCTCCATGTTGACATGTCCTTGAGAGAATTATCAGTTGAAACTGTGTGCTATTTCTACATTCTTTTTAATTGAAGTGACCTTGGTCTATAACATTATGTAGTTTTCACATATGCAACATTATATTTTGAGTTTTACTACACTGTATCCACTACCAAAATATCAGTTTCCAACTGTCACCACATAGCTGTCCCTCTTTATCCACCTCCCCCTCTTCTCTCCTCTGGGAACTATTCTGTTCTCTATATATGAGTGTTTCTTTTTATGTGAATTGGTTTGTTCATTTATTTAATGTTTTTTTTTCCCTTTCTCATATACCACACATGACTGAAATCATATAGTGTCTGTCTTTTTGCCTCTGACTTATTTCTTTCCATCATACCCTCGAGGTCTAGATGGACGTTTGTCAAAAAATGTCAATAGTTCTTTCATTTTAGCCAAGCAATATTCCACTGTAGATACATACCACATCTTCTTTATCCATTCATCTGTCACTATACACTCAGGTTGCTTCCCTATCTTGGCTATTGTAAATAATGCTGTAGTAAATATTGGTCTGCATGTATCTTTTCAAATTAGTGTTTATGGGTTTTTTGGAGGGAGGGGCATAAATATCCAGAAGTAGAATTGCTAAATGATGCAGTAGTTTTATTTTTAAAATTTGAGAAACCGCCATACTATTTTTTATAGTGGCACCACCAATTTACATTCCCACCAATAGTGTATAAGGTTTCCCTTTTCTCCCCATCCTCTTCAATGCTTGTTATTTCTTGTGGTTTTTTTTTTTTTTTTTTTTTTTTTGTAACAGCCATTCTAATGGACCTGAGGTGATAGTCTGTGTTTTTTTTTTCCAGAAGTTTTATGGTTTCTCAGGTCTAATATTCAAGAATTTAATCTATTCTGAGTTTATTTTTTATAACTTTTTTGCAATTTTAAATAGGATGGTATTCTTTTTTTTTCCCATTATAATAACCAACATTATTTGTAAAAATCCAAATATAAAATGTATTCTTTCAGTCTTTCTGAGTTTTCCATTTTACAAAAACAAAAAGGCACATAAAAACCTTCCCCACGGTTGTTTCCACAGACAGATGTTTCTTGGCCAACCCTCCTCTCCCCCGCCCCCCCATAGGACGGTATTCTTAATTTATTTTTCTTTTAGGTCACAGTTAGTGTATAGAAACAAAATTTTATATGTTGATTTTATACCCTCTAACTTCACCATATTTATTATTTCTAATATTTTCAGGGTTTTCTACACATATAAAATCATGTTATCTGCAAATAGTGATAGTTTTACTTTTTCCTCCCTAATTCAACTGTCTTTTACTTATTTTATTGATTGAGTGCTCGATTAGGACTCCAAGACTATCCTGAATAAAGATGGGGAGAGTGGGCATTTTGTCACATCCCTGACCTTAGGGAACTAGCAGTTAGTATTTTAGCATTGATTCTGGTGTTATCAGGGGATTTGTCATAGATGACTTTTATTATGCTGAGGTACATTCCTTCTATATTCACTTTATTGAGAGGTTTTATCATAAAAGGGTATTGAATTTTTGAACACCCTTTCAACATCATCATCTTTCCTGCATCTGTGAGTTGGTGATATGATATTTGTTCTCCACTAGTTTCTCATGGTTTTGCATGTTGATTACCTTTCAGATGTTATACTATACTTGCATCCCAGGAACAAACCTCACCGGATATGGTGTGTGGTCCTTTTAAGGTATTGTTGTATTCAGTTACTAATATTTTGTTGAGACTTTTGGCTCTATATTTATCAGATATAGTGGACTATAATTTTCTTATTTTCCTTGTTGTCATGGTCTGGTTTTGCATAAGGGTAAATTTGGCCTCATACAATTAGTAAAGATGGTCTTTTCTCCTTTAGTTTTTTGGGAAGAATTTGGGGAGGAAAGTATGAAATCTTTGAATGTTTTGTAGAATTCACCCTTGAAATTGTCATCTTAAACCTTTCATTTTAAGGAGCTTTTTGATTACTGCTTTAATACCTGTATTAATAATTGGTCTATTCAAATTTTGTATACCTTTAGTCTGTAGTTGTGTGAGTCTAAGATTTTATTTTTCTAGTTTGCCCAATTTGTTGGCTTATAGTTGTTCATAATAGTCTCATAATTCTTTGTACTTCTATTGTATTTATTGCTATTTCTGTTATTTTATTTCTGATTTTTTTTGATGTGGACTGTTTTTAAAGTCTTTATTGAATTTGTCACAATATTGCTTCTGTTTTTATGTTTTGCTTTTTTGGCCACAAGGCATATGGGATCTTAGTTCCATGACGAAGCCTTGAACCCATACCCTCTGCACAGGAAGGAAAGTCTCTACCACTGGACCACTAGGGAAGTCCTTATTTCTGATTTTACTGATCAGAGACTCTTTTTTCCCCTTTTCTCTTAATGAAACTAGTAAAGTTTTTTCTATCTTTGTTTATCTTTTCAAAGAACCAGCTTGATAGAACCAAATCATTGATTTTTCCCCAACATCTTAACCATTTTCATTTCATGTATTGCTGTTCTGACTTTTATTATGTTCTTTCTTTTACTGACTTTTGGCTCTTTGTTCTTCTTTTTCTATTTCCTTTAGATGTAAAGTTAGATTGTTTAGATTTTCCTTGTTTCTTGAGGAACAAGGAATTACTGTAACATTACTGTTACATTACTGTAACATTCCCTCTTATTACTACATTCCCTCTTATTACTACTTTTCTTTTATCAAAAAGATTTAAGTGTGTCATATTTTCATTTGTATGCATAAACATTATGACTCCTTTGATTTGTAATATTCTGATTGCTGTTAAGTAGCATGTTGTTTCATGTGCATATATTTTTCCAGCTTTTGCTTACAGTTGGTATGTAGTTTCATACCATCATGATCAGGAAATGCTTGATACAGTTTTAGTTGTCTAAATTTGTTAAGTCTTGTACTGTTTTCCATCATATGGTCTATTCTTGAGAAGCTTCCATTTGCACCTAAGAAGAATGTATATTTGGATGGAACGCTCTGTATAAAATCTATCATGTCCTTCAGATCCAATGTTTCATATAAGGCTATTGTTTCCTGTTGACTTTAGGTTTCAATGACCTATTCATTGTGGTCAGGATGTTAATATCCTCTACTATGATTGTGTTGCAGTCACTTTTCTCTATTTAGGTCTCAATAACTGCACTATACATGTCAGTTCCTCTGTTTTAGATGCATATATATTAATAACTATTATCAACTTTGTAATTTTGTCTTCATCATATTTAGATGTTCCTGAGCTCTCAGTAATAAATAAGCCCTCATCCATTGTTTTTATACTTGTTTTTCTTTCTGTCACTATGTCACATGATATATGATACTTATTTTCTTATACATTTTCACTGTCCTTATATTTTTGGCTTTTGTTTCTCAGCATCTTAAACCTAGAAAATGGCCAGTACTCACCATATGTTCCTCAAATGCAAGAAAATATTTCTCATTAAAATTGTTTAATGCATGATTCCTTCGGAGAAAGTCTGAAAAATTTCTCCACATTATAATCTAGGATCACCTGAGAACTTTAGATATTTTTTCCCACTCAAGTCTATATATTTCCTCTCTTTTAACAGAATTCCTAGTCAGAGATGTCACAGAACATCCCTTAAATGTGAGGATTCAAACAATACATGTATGTATGTATATATATTATATTCATATACATATACTTACTTTATATATTGTAGCATTTCAAATGAATAATACCCATCTGTGCAAATTCATATATGTGTTTTTTTATTTCTAGTCATCAACACCAGCACATGGTGCCAGGAAATGAGACCCAAAATTCAGGATTTCTTCTTCAGGGTTTATCAGTGGAACCAGAACTGCAACCATTCATATTTGGGATGTTCCTCTCCATGTATCTGATCACTTTGTTTGGAAATCTTCTCATCATCCTGGCTGTCATTTCAGACTCCCGTCTTCACACTCCCATGTACTTCTTCATCTCCAACTTGTCCTTTGTTGACATCTGTTTCACTACCACAACAATCCTAAAGATGTTAATAAATATACAGATCCAGAGCAAAGTTATATCCTATGGAGGGTGCATCACCCAGATGTATTTTTACATACTGTTTGCAGCATTGGATGATTTTCTTTTGACTGTGATGGCCTATGACCGCTTCTTGGCCATCTGCCACCCCCCTGCACTACAGAGTCATCATGAACTCCTGGCTCTGTGGACTGCTGGTGCTGGTGTGCTGGATCATTAGTGCCCTGCTTTCCTTGTTAGAAAGCTTACTGGTCTTACAGCTGTCCTTCTGTACAGACTTAGAAATCCCCCACTTTTTCTGTGAAATCAAACAGGTTGTACAACTTGCCTGCTGTGACAATTTCCTTAATGATATAATTATGTATTTTACAGCAGTGCTGTTGGGTGGTGGGCCCCTGGCTGGTATTCTTTATTCTTACTCTAAGATAGTGTTCTCCATACATAAAATCTCATCACCTCAGGGGAAATATAAAGCATTTTCCACCTGTGTGTCTCACCTTTTAGTTGTCTTCTTATATTATTGTTCAAGCCTAGGAGTGTACCTTAGTTCTGCTGCTACCCACAGCTCACATTCAAGTGCAACAGCCTCGGTGATGTACACTGTGGTCACACCCATGCTGAACCCCCTTCATCTACAGTCTGAGAAATAAGGACATAAAGAAGGCTCTGAAAGGATTCATTCAGATGGTAGCTGAGAAAAGGAAAATCATTCTGAATCTGAAGACATGTCCTTGAGGAAGGACTCAAAACCTTAAAACAAGAAATTCCTATTCTTTGATCAGATTCTGAATGTTGAATTTGCTCCTTCTGTTAGTTTCTTAAAATTTCCATTTCTTTGACTTCAGCACTTTAGACGATTTGTATACTCACCTGTTGAAGTTTTCCTCTCTAATGAATTTTTTTTCTTTTGTCCATTTCCCTACTTTTCCATTTTCATTTGTGTATTTTCCTACTTTCACAAAGTTGTTCCCAGCCTTAGAGAAGAAAGACTTGGGAATTTTGATTAATTGGTGCAACATGGATTACTTAAAAATGATTTTTCTCAAATGACATATATTATCCCAAAAACTGGAAAATGAGTAATAAAAATTTTAAAATTACATATATATCAATAATTTCTTTAAGTGTCAATGGAGTCAATGATTCAGTAAAGAGACATAGGGTGGCTGAGAGGATAAGACAACAAAACCCACATAAATGCTGGGGCTTCTCAGCTGGTGCAGTGGTAAGGAATCCACCTGCCAATGCAGGACATGTGGCTTAGATCTCTGGGTTGAGAAAATCAACTGGAGAAAGTAAATGGCAACTCGCTCCAGTATTCTTGTCAGAAAAATTCCATGGACAGAAAAGCCTGGTGGGGCTAAAAAGTCCATAGGGTTGCAAAGAGTTAGACGTAAGTGAGTGACTGAGCACACACATACATGCTTTATATAAGAGACTAACTTCAGAGCTAAATTTTTCACAAAGAATAAATGTAAGGGACTGCAAGAAGATACTTTATGCATATGAACATTATAAGAAAGAGGGGTTGCAGTATCCATATCAGACAAAATAGACTTTAAAACAAATTTATCTTTATTACATGAGACAAAGAAGGGTATTATATAATGTGAAAGGAATCAACACAAGAAGAGTATATGCTGCTGCTGCTGCTAAGTCACTTCAGTCGTGTCCGACTCTTCATGACCCCATGGACTGCAGCCCACCAGGCTCCTCCATCCACGGGATTTTCCAGGCAAGAACACTGGAGTGGGGTGCCATATATATATATTTGCTAGTATATATGTGCCTAAGATAAGAGAAACTAAAGGATAAAGCAAATATTGACATATAAAGGAGACCTTTGACAATAATACAAGAACATCAGGAAATGTTAACATCCCATTTATATCAATGGACTGATCATCTAGACAGAAAATCAACAATGGTCTTGAATGACATGTTAGAATAGTTGTACTTAATAAATACAGGACTTCCCTGGTGGCTCAGATGGTAAAGCATCTGGCTACAATGCGGGAGACCCAGGTTCAATCCCTGGGTTGGGAAGATCTCCTGGAGAAGGAAATGGTAACCCACTCCAGCATTCTTGCCTGGAGAATGCCAGGGACGGAGAAGTCTGGTAGGCTGCAGTCCATGGGGTCGCAAAGAGTCGGACACGACTGAGCTACTTCACTTTCATTTTCACTTAATAAATACATACAGGAGATTCAATTCAGAAAAGCAAAACGACACACATTTTTATAGTGCACATGGAGTATATACTCCAGGGTAGATCACATGATAGCCCAATAAACAAGCCTCAAATTTAAAAGTATGAAAATTGCTTTTGCATTTTTGGAGCACAAAGGTATGAAACCAGAAATCAATGATAGGAAATAAAATGAGAAAAACACATATAATTATAAAAACACCATATTACTAAGTAACACCATAAAAACCCAAACTAATGGGTAAATGAGGAAATCAGGAAATAGTTAAAAGAATAAAAATGAGAGCACAATTTTGCAAAATCCATAGGATGCAACAAAACTGTTATGAGTGATTTTAATACCAACACAGGTCTCAGTCAGTTCAGTTCAGTTGCTCAGTTGTGTCTACCTCTGCAGCCCCTTGGACTGCAGCATGCCAGCCCTCCCTGTCTATCACCAATTCCCAGACTTTACTCAAACTCATGTCCATTGAGTTGGTATTGCCATCCAGCCATCTCATCTTCTGTCATCCCCTTCTTCTCCCACTTTCAATATTCCCAGCATCAGGGTCTTTTCAAATGAGTCAGGTTTTGCATCAGGTGACCAAGGTATTGGAGTTTCAGCTTCACCATCAGTCCTTTCAACAAATATTCAGGACTAATTTCCTTTAGAATGGACTGGTTGGATCCCCTTGCAGTCCAAGGGACTCTCAAGAGTCCTCCAACACTGCAGTTCAAAAGCATCAATTCTTCAGCATTTAGCTTTCTTTATAGTCCAACTCCCACTTCCATACATGACTACTGTAAAAACCATAGTCTCGACTAGACAGACATTTGTTGGCAAAGTAATGTCTCTCCTTTTGAACATGCTATCTAGGTTGGTCATAACTTTTCTTCCAAGAAATAGGAGTCTTTTAATTTCATGGCTGCAATCACCATCTGCAGTGATTTTGGAGCCCCCAAAATAAAGTCTGACACTGTTTCCACTGTTTCCCCATCTATTTCCCATGAAGTGATGGGACCGGATGCCATGATCTTCGTTTTCTGAATGTTGAGTTTTAAGCCAACTGTTTTGCTCTCCTCTTTCACTTTCATCAAGAGGCTTTTCAGTTCCTCTTCACTTTCTGCCATAAGGGTGGCGTCATCTGCATATCTGAGGTTATTGATATTTCTCCCAGCAATCTTGATTCCAGCTTGTATCTCTTCCATTCCAGCGTTTCTCATGATGTACTCTGCATATAAGTTAAATAAGCAGGGTGACAATATACAGCCTTGACATATTCCTTTTCCTATTTGGAACCAGTCTGTTGTTCCATGTCCAGTACTAACTGTTGCTTCCTGACTTGCATATAGGTTTCTCAAGAGGCAGGTCAGTTGGTCTGGTATTTCCATCTCTTTCAGAATTTTCCACAGTTTATTGTGATCCACACAGCCAAAGGCTTTGGCATAGTCAATAAAGCAGAAATAGATTTTTTTTTCCTGGAGCTCTCTTGCTTTTTCGATGATCCAGTGGATGTTGGCAATTGATCTGGTTCCTCTGCCTTTTCTAAAACCAGCTTGAACATCTGGAAGCTCATGGTTCACATATTGCTGAAGCCTGGCTTTGGGAATTTTGAGCATTACTTTACTAGCATGTGAGATGAGTGCACATTGTGCAGTAGCTTGAGCATTCTTTGGCATTGCCCTTCTTAGGAATCAGAATGAAACAACTTTTCCAGCCCTGTGGTCATTGCTGAGTTTTCCATATTTGCTGGCGTATTGAGTGCAACACTTTTATAGCATCATCTTTCAGGATTTGAAATATCTCAACTGGAATTCCATCACCTCCACTAGCTTTGTTCGTAATGATGCTTCCTAAGACCCACTTGACTTCACATTCTAGGGTGTCTGGCTCTAGATTAGTGATCACAGCATCATGATTATCTTGGTCGTGAAGATTGTTTTTGTACAGTTCTTATGTGTATTCTTGCCACCTCTTCTTAATATCTTCTGTTTCTCTTAAGTCCCTACCATTTCTGTCCTTTATTGAGCCCATCTTTGCATGAAATAGTCCCTTGGTAAATCTCTAATTTTCTTGAAGAGATCTCTAGTCTTTCCCATTCTATTGTTTTGCTCTATTTCTTTGCATTGATCTCTGTGAAAGGCTTTCTTATTTCTCCTTGTTATTCTTTGGAACTCTGCATTCAAATGAGTCTATCTTTCCTTTTCTCCTTTGCTTTTTGGTTCCCATCTTTTCACAGCTATTTGTAAGGCATCCTCAGACAGCCATTTTGCTTTGTTGCATTTCTTTTTCTTGGGGATGGTCTTGATTCCTGTCTCCTGTACAATGTCACGAACCTACATCCAGAGTTCATCAGGAACTCTGTCAATCAGATCTAGTCTGTTAAATCTGTTTCTCTCTTCCACTGTATAGTCATAAAGGATTTGATTTAGGTCATACCCGAATGGTCTAGTGGTTTTCTCCACTTTCTTCAATTTCAGTCTGAATTTGGCAATAAGGAGTTCATGATCTGAGCCACAGTCATCTCCAGGTCTTGTTTTTGCTGACTGCATAGAGCTTCTCATCTTTGGCTGCAAAAAATATAATCAATCTGATTTTGGTGTCAACCATCTGGTGATGTCCGTGTGTAGAGAATGTAATCAATCTGACCACCTTTAGATTCCAGGAATAAATCTCATTTGGTTATTTTTCACAATCCATTTAATGTGCTGCTGCATTCAGCTAGCTGGTACGTGCTGAAGATATTTCTATTATTATTCATGAGTATATCCATCTATTGTTTTATTTTTTTGTATTATTTTCTTCTGGCTTTGGTAGAAGAGTAATGCTGGTCTCATGGAATGAGTTAGAGAGTGTTCCTTCTCTTCAATTTTTGAGAGGCATTTGAGAATGATGATTATTAACTAATTATATCTAGTAGAATGCAACAGTGAAACTATGTGGCACAAGGCTGTTCTTTATTGGAATTTTTGGATTACTGATTCAATCATCTTACTAATTATAGGTCTATTCAGATTTTCTATTTCTTCTTGATTCAGTCTTGAATGGAACATTTTAGGAATTTGTTCCTTTTGTCTGGATTATCGAATCTGCTGATGTGCAATTGTATATAGTGTTCTCTTTGAATTCTTTGTTTCTATTATTTTAGCAGTAAAGCTCACATTCATTTCTTTTTTTGAGTAGTTGAATCTTCTGCCTTTTTTCTTAGCAATGTATTTAAAGTTTTGTCATTCTTGTGGATCTTTGCAAAGAACCATTTGATTTTTTATATTGTTTTTCTCCCCTCTATTTTATTTCTCTCCTGGTCAAGGCTGTGGTTTTTCCTGTGGTCATGTGTGGATATGAGAGTTGGACTGTGAAGAAAGCTGAGCACTGAACTGAACTGAATAGAATCACTACAATAAATCAAGTTAGCAGTCATTACCATACGTGGTTACATTTTTTTTCACATGATGAGAATTTGCAAGATTCCCTCTTTTGGCTACATTAAAGTATAAGGTACAATTATATTAATTATAGTCCCATATTGTACATTATATCCCCATGACTTATTCATTTCATAACTGAAATTTGTACTTTTTGACAATATTCATCCATGTTTGCTCAATCTCTACATCCCGGGTCAGGCAACAATCTGTTCTGTAACTCCATATGCTTGGGCTTTTTTTTTTTTTCATTTGACCAAATAGTAAGATCATATAGTATGTATCTTTTTCTCTCTGACATATTTTACTTAGCTTAATGCCCTAAAATTCACCCATTTTGTTGTAAGTGGTAAGATATTCATTCTTCCTCATCAGTTCAGTTCAGTTCAGTCGCTCAGTTGTGTCCGACTCTTTGTGACCCCCATGAATCGCAGCACACCAGGCCTCCTTGTCCATCACCAATTCCCAGAGTTCACTCAGACTCATGTCCATCAAGTCTGGATGCCATCCAGCCATCTCATCCTCGGTCATCCCCTTCTCCTCCTGCCCCCAATCCCTCCCAGCATCAGAGTCTTTCCAATGAGTCAACTCTTCGCATGAGGTGGCCAAAGTACTGGTGTTTCAGCTTTAGCATCATTCCTTCCAAAGAAATCCCAGGGTTGATCTCCTTTTCTCATGGCTGAATGATATTCAGCTTCTTTATCTTTTACTTCCACATAAATTTTAGAATTATTTGTTCTAGTTCTGTGAATGTCACGAGCATTTTGATAAGGGTTGAAAGAATTTATATTATCAAAGTGTCAAAAACCTAAAGAATATCCAGATATAATGCAATCCTTATCAAAGTACCCAGTGAGTTTTTCACAGAACTAGGGAAAATAATCTTAAAATTCATTTGGAATCACAAAAGAATGAATTGATTAAGCAATCCTGAGAAAAAGAATAAAGCTGGCGTTATCATCCTTCCTGACTAGATTACAACAAAGCTACAGAAATCTGATACATATCAGTGGAACAGAATAAAGAGTCCAGAAATGAACCAACACATCTATACTCAATTAAAAACAAAGGAGATAATAAAATACAAATTTTTCAACAAACGGTGCTGGGAAAACTGAACAGTGACATGTAAAAATATAAGATTAAAATATTCCGTCAAACCATACACAAAAACAAACTCATAATAGCTTAAAGTTCTAAAGGTAAGACCACACATATACACATACATATACACACAATCCTAGAAGAGAACATAAGCATAATATTCTTTGACATCAGTTCAGTTCAGTTCAATTCAGTTGCTCAGTCGTGTCCGACTCTTTGTAACCCCATGGACTACAGCACACCAGGCCTCCCTGTCCATCACCAACTCCTGGAGTTTACCCAAACTCATGTCCATTGAGTTGGTGATGCCATCCAACCATCTCATCCTAGGTCGTTCCCTTCTCCTCCCACCTTCAATTTTTCCCATCATCAGGGTCTTTTCAAATGAGTCAGTCCTTTGCATCAGGTGGCCAAAGTATTGAAGCTTCAACTTCAGCATTAGTCCTTTCAGTGAACACTCAGGACTGATCTCCTTTAGGATGGACTGGTTGGATCTCCTTGTAGTCCAAGGGACTCTCAAGAGTCTTCTCCAGCACTACAGTTCAAAATCATCAGTTCTTTGTTGCTCAGCTTTCTTTATAGTCCAACTCTCGTATCCATACATAATTATTGGAAAAACTGTAGCCTTGACTAGACGGACCTTTGTTGGCAAAGTAATGTCTCTATTTTCATTTGGGGATCTGCCTTATAATGCTTAAAAATGAAAAAAACAAAAATTAACAACTAGGGCCTAAATAAACTTAAAAGCACTTTTTAAGAAAAGGAAACCATTGTCAAACTGAAAAGATAATCAAGTGATGGGTGAAAATCTTTGCAAATGCTGTGACCAATAAGGAGTTAATATTCAAAATATATAAACAGCCCATACATCTTAATATTAAAAAAAAAAACACCTGATTGAAAAATGGGCAGAACACCTGAGTATTTTTCCAGAGAAGAGATACAGATGACTGTCAGGCACATGAAGAAATGCACAACATCACTAATTATTGGAGAAATGCATATTAAAACAATAACAAGTCAATCAAATTTCTGAAAAATAAAAATAAAGATTATTTCAAAGAGTACTATAAAATGGAAAATTTCCTAGAGCTGAATAAATACACATGTTTGCAAAAATCAGATCCTCAGTGAGACTTGCAATTCTTCAGTCCTACTGTGGAAGTCGAAATATGTATGTCTTGAATTCTTTATTTCAAATTATCTGTTTAAATCAAATATTTCACTTTATTAAGATATCTAGTTTCATTAACATTTATTGATTTCTCTGTGTAGATTTCCTATTTCAGAAATTAATTCACGTCCACAGATGAAAAATAGCTGTATATTGCTAAGAATAGGGAGATAAGAATAGGTTTTAAAAATAATTTATCCTTAAATAGCATTCAGTTCAGTTCAGTTCAGTTCAGTTCAGTCACTCAGTCATGTCCGACTCTTTGTGACCCCATGAACTGCAGAATGCCAGGCCTCCCTGTCCATCACCATTCCTGGAGTCCACCCAAATCCATGTCCATTGAGTTGGTGGTGCCATCTAACCCTTTCAGCCTCTGTTGTCCCATTCTCCTCCTGCCCCCAATCCCTCCCAGCATCAGGGTCTTTGCCAATGAGTTAACTCTTCTCACGAGGTGGCCAAAGTATTGGAGTTTCAGCTTCAACATCAGTCCTTCCAATGAACATCCAGGACTGATCTCCTTTAGGATGGACTGGTTGGATCTCCTTGTAGTCCAAGGGACTCTCAAGAGTCTTATCCAACACCACAGTTCAAAACCATCAATTCTTCAGCGCTCAGCTCTCTTTATAGTGCAACTCTCACATCCATTCATGACCCCTGGAAAAACCATAGGCTTGACTAGATGGACCTTTGTTGACAAAGTAATGTCTCTGCTTTTTAATATGCTGTCTAGGTTGGTCATAACTTTCCTTCCAAGGAGTAAATGCCTTTTAATTTCATGGCTGCAGTCACCATCTGCAGTGCTTTTGGAGCCCAGGAAAATGAAGTCAGCCCCTGTTTCCACTGTTTCCCCATATATTTGCCATGAAATGATGGGACTGGATGCCATGATCTTTGGTTTCTGAATGTTGAGCTTGAAGCCGACTTTTTCACTTTCCTCTTTCACTTTCATCAAGAGGCTCTTCAGTTCTTCTTCACTTTCTGCCATAAGGGTGGTGTCATCTGCATTTCTGAGGTTATTGATATTTCTCCTGACAATGTTGATTCCAGCTTGTGCTTCCTCCAGCCCAGCATTTCTCATGATGTACTCTGCATAGAAGTTAAATAAGCAGGGTGACAATATACAGCCTTGACGTACTCCTTTTCCTCTTTGGAACCAGTCTGTTGTTCCATGTCCAGTTCTAACTGTTGCTTCCTGACCTGCATACAGGTTTCTCAAGAGGAAGGTCCAGTGGTCTGGTATTCCCATCTCCTTCAGAGTTTTCCACAGTTGATTGTGATCCACACAGTCAAAGGCTTTGGCATAGTCAATAAAGCAGAAATAGATATTTTTCTGGAACTCTTGCTTTTTCGATGATCCAGCAATGTGAGGGGTCAAATGTATATCCCTGAGTACAATACAGACTAGATCAGTGGATTCTTAAGTATCCTTTTCGATGTGTGATTCCTGGGAGGAGATGTCCCTGAAAGATCACAGCTCCCTGTCCTGGTCGCAGGGCAATGCTGGACTTTCTGTCCCTATGGTCCTCTGATGTCACATTGAGCTAAGTAAATGCATACCTGGGACTTAGTCACAGCTGCTCTTAATTAATACACCAATTCTATTACATCAGTAGAATTTCCCTATTTATAGATAAGGAACAAGAGGCCTAAAAGAGTCATTTCCTGTCTAGGAGGAAAATTTCAAAAAATATGTGTAGCATCTTCCCACTAGCTATCTTTCAATGGCACCCCACTCCAGTATTCTTGCCTGGAAAATCCCATGGATGGAGGAGCCTGGTGGGCTGCAGTCCATGGGGTGGCTACTAGTCGGACACGACTGAGTGACTTCACTTTCACTTTTCACTTTCATGCATTGGAGAAGGAAATGGCAACCCACTCCAGTGTTCTTGCCTGGAGAATCCCAGGGACAAGGGAGCTTGGTGGCTGCCGTCTGTGGGGTCGCACAGAGTTCGACACGACTGAAGCGACTTAGCAGCAGCAGCAGCAGTGTATACATATGTCAGTGCTACATTCACAATTTGCCCCACTATCTCCTACCCCCACAGTGTCCACAAGTCCATTCTCTATATCTGCATCTTCATTCCTTCCCTGCAGATAGGTTCACCAATATCATTTCTTAAGATCCCATGTATATGTGTTAATATACAATATTTGTTTTTGTCTTTGAGAGTTACTTAATTCTATATAACAAGATCTAAGCTAATCCACCTCACTACAATTGACTCAGATTTGTTCCTTTTTTGGCTGAGTAGTATTCCATTGTATACATGTACCAATTTTGTTATCCATTCCTCTGTTGATGAACATTTCAATGTGTATGTGTTCAGTTGCTTAGTCATGTCTTGACTCTTTGTGACCCCAAAGACTGTAGCCATCAGACTCCTCTGACCATGGACCTAGGCAAGAATACTAGAGTGTGTTGCCATTTCCTACTCCAGAGGATCTTCCCAACCAGGGAACTAAATCCCTGTCTCTTATATCTCCTGTATTGGCAGGTTGATTCTTTACCCCTGTGCCACTTGGGAAGCATGTTGATGGACATTTAAGTTACTTTTAAGTCCTGGCTATTGCAAACAGAACTGCAGTGAACACTGGGATATAAATATCTTTTTGAAACATGGTTTTCTTCAAATATATGCCCATGAATGGGATTTCTGGGTCATACAATAGTTCTAGTTTTAGCTTTTCAGGAAACCTTCACATAGTTCATAGTGGCTATACCAATTTGTATTCCCACCAATGGTATAGCAAAGTTCCATTTTCTCCACACCCTCTCTATCATTTATTGTTTGTAGATTTTATTGATGATAGCCATTCTGACCAGTGTGAGGTGATATCTCATTGTAGCTTTGATTTGCATTTCTCTAATAATTAGTGATGTTGAACATTTTTTCATGTGCTTTTTGGCCATCTGTTTGTTTTCATTGCAGAAATGTCTATTTATGTCTTCTGAGAATTTTTTGATTTTTTTTTTTAATTGAGCTGCATATGCTCTTTGTATATTTTGGAGATTAATCCCTTATAAACTGCTTTGTGTGTAAATATTTTTTCCCATTCTGAGCCTTGCTGTTTTGTTTTCTTTATGGTCTCTTTTGATGTGCAAAAGTTTTAAAGTTTAATTAGATCTTATTTATTTTTGTTTTTATTTTCATTACTCTATAAGATGAATCTAAAAGATCTTATTGTTACTAATGTCAGAGAGTGTTCTGCCTATGCTTCCCTCTAAGATGTTTTATATTATCTGGCCTTAAATTTAAGTATTTAATCTATTTTTAGTTTGTTTTTAAGTATGGTGTTAGGTGGTGGTGGTTTAGTTGCTAAGTCATGTCTGACTCCTGTGAGCCCATGGACTGTAGCCTACTACGCTCTTCTATCTATGGGATTCTCCAGGCAAGAATACTGGAACTGGTTGCCATTTCCTTCTCCAGGGGATCTTCTAGGACCAGGGATTGAACACAGGTCTCCTGCATTGCTGGCAGATTCTTCACCACTGAGCCATTTGGGAAGCCATATTTCCAATATCTACCTTCAAAATAAGAATGCTTGGGGTGTCAAGGTAATGTTTCTAATTATACATGTAGATGTCCAATTTTCCCAGCACCACTTTTTGAAGTGACCATCTTTTCTCCATTGTATATTCTTGCTTCCTTTTTCATAGTTTACCAGAAGCACCTGGTTCAGGATTTAAATACCATTTCATTGATTTATATTTCTGTTTTGTGATACCCCATACTCTTTAGATTATTGTAGCTTTGTAGTATACTCTAAAATCAGAGAACCCAATTCCTCCAGCTACTTTTTCTTTCTTTTTTTCCTCTTTTCTTTTGAAGTAAAATGAGTGTATGGGAATGCAAGATATTTCTGTGTATTAACTTTGCATCTCCACATTGATAAACTCTAGTCATTTTCTGGTAGCATAGTATTATGGCATCTGTATATGGCATCTGCAAATAGTGATGGCTTTACTTCTTTTCCCTAGCTCTTTTTTTCCTTATTGAGCCTGGTTGAAGGCTTGTCAATTTTGGTTATCCTTTATAAAAATCAAGCTCCTAATTCTATAGATTTTTTCAATTTTTGGTCTGTATTTCATTTAGTTTCTACCACTATTTCCTTCTACTGACTCTGAGCTTTCTTTGTTCTACTTTTCCTAATTCCTTTGGATGGTAACTTAGGTGATTTATATGAGAATATCTTTATTTTGAGGGGCTCCAAAATCACTGCAGATGGTGATTGCAGCCATGAAATTAAAAGACGCTTACTCCTTGGAAGAAAAGCTATGACCAACCTAGATAACATATTCAAAAGCAGAGACATTACATTGCCGACTAAGGTCCGTCTAGTCAAGGCTATGGTTTTTCCTGTAGTCATGTATGGATGTGAGAGTTGGACTGTGAAGAAGGATGAGTGCCTAAGAATTGATGCATTTGAACTGTGGTGTTGGAGAAGACTCTTGAGAGTCCCTTGGACTGCAAGGAGATCCAACCAGTCCATTCTGAAGGAGATCAACCTTGGGATTTCTTTGGAAGGAATGATGCTAAAGCTGAAACTCCAGTACTTTGGCCACCCCATGTGAAGAGTTGACTCATTGGAAAAGACTTTGATTTTTGGAGGGATTGGGGGCAGGAGGAGAATGGGACGACTGAGGATGAGATGGCTGGATGGCATCACTGACTCAATGGACGTGAGTCTGAGTGAACTCCGGGAATTGGTGTTGGACAGGGAGGCCTGGTGTGCTGCGATTCATGGGGTTGCAAAGAGTTGGACACGACTGAGCAACTGAACTGAACTGATCCTTATTCTTTGAGGTACACTTGTGTTGGTATTAAAATCACTATTATAAGTTTTTGCTTATCCCTTGTATTTGCGTATCCCTTGTATTTTGGAAATTTGTGCTCGTTTCCATTTTTTTTTTCTGAGAAATATTTCCTTATTTCCTCTTTGATTTCCTAATTTTCTCATTAGGTTTTTAATTATATGCTTTTCAGTCACCATAGGTTTGTGTTTTTCTCATTTTGTTTCCTATAGTTGAGTTCTGCTTTCATACCATTGTGCTCCAAAAATGCATAATGCAGTTTCTATACTTTTAAGTTTGAGAAGACTTGTTACTTGGGCTATCATGTGATCTACCCTGGTGTATACTTCACAAGCACTATAAAAAATATGGTTTTTTTAAAAAAAATTAATGTTCTTTATATATTTATTAAGTACAACTATGGTGGCTCAGAGGTTAAAGCATCTGCCTGGAATGTGGGAGACTCAGGTTTGATCCCTGGGTTGGGAAGATCCCCTGGGGAAGGAAATGGCAACCCACTCCAGTACTCTTGCCTGGAGAATCCCATGGAGGGAGGAGCCTGGTAGGCTACACTCCATGGGGTTGCAAAGAGTCGGACATGACTGAGCAACTTCATTTTCACTTTCTTTCATTCTAATGTTACTTAAGACCACAGTTTCCTTAGTAATTTGCTGTCTAGATGATTAGCCCATTGATGAAGATGAATTGTTAACATTTCCTGTTTTTGTATCATTGCTGTTTCCCTCATATAAGTGAATATTTGCTTTATCCTTTAGTTTCTCTTATCTTAGGTATACAAAGCAAAAGTCGCTCACTCTTGCAACCCCATGGACTTTACAGCCCATGGAATTCTCCAAACCAGAATACTGGAGTGGGTAGCCTTTCCTTTCTCCAGGGGATCTTCCCAACCCAAGGATCAAACCCAGGTCTCCTGTTTTGCAGGTGGATTATTCACCAGCTGAGCCACAAGGGAAGCCCTAGGTATACATATGTTAGCAAATATTTTTAGTATGTACTCTTCTTGTGTTGATTCCTTTCACATTATGTAATACCCTTTGTCTTATGCAATAAAGACAAATTTTCTTTAAAGTCTATTTTTTTCTGGTATGAATTTTGCAATCCCCTGTCTTATAATGTTCATATGCATAAAATACCTTTTCCATTCCCTTACATTCATTCTTTGTGAAAATTTAGTCTGAAGTTAGTCTCTTGTATGCAGTATATAGATATGTGTGCTAAGTTGCTCAGTTATATCTGACTCTTTGTGACCCCATGGACTGTAGCCTGCCAGGTTCCTCTGGCCATGGAATTTTTCAGGCAAGAATACTGGAGTGGGTTGCCACTTCCTCCTCTAGGTGATCTTCCCAACCCAGGGATTGAACTCATATCTTCCTCACATTGAACTCATAATTCCTGTATTGGCAGGCAGTTTCTTTACTAGTGCACCACCTGGGAAGCCCAGCATATAGATGGGCTTTGCTCTTTTATCCACTCACCTACCTTATGTCTTTTTATTGAATCATTTGTTCCATTGGCACTTAAAGTAATTATTGATGGGGAAACAGTGGAAACAGTGTCAGACTTCATTTTTGGGGGCTCCAAAATCACTGCAGATGGTGATTGCAGCCATGAAATTAAAAGACGCTTACTCCTTGGAAAGAAAGTTATGACCAACCTAGACAGCATATTCAAAAGCAGAGACATTACGTTGTCAACTAAGGTCCATCTAGTCAAGGCTATAGTTTTTCCAGTGGTCATGTATGGATGTGAGAGTTGGACTGTGAAGAAAGCTGAGCACTGAAGAATTGATGCCTTTGAACTGTGGTGTTGGAGAAGACTCTTGAGAGTCCCTTGGACTGCAAGGAGATCCAACCAGTCCATTCTGAAGGAGATCAACCTTGGGATTTCTTTGGAAGGAATGATGCTAAAACTGAAACTCCAGTACTTTGGCCACCTCATGTGAAGAGTTGACTCATTGGCAAAGACTCTGATGCTGGGAGGGATTGGGGGCAGGAGGAGAAGAGGACGACCGAGGATGAGATGGCTGGATGGCATCACCAACTCAATGGACTGAGTCTGAGTACACTCCGGGAGTTGGTGATGAACAGGGAGGCCTGGAATGCTGCGGTTCATGGGGTCGCAAAGAGTCGGAGACAACTGAGTGCCTGAACTGAAGTGAGCTGAACTGATGTACTTACTGAAATTTTATTACTCATTTTCCAGTTTTTATAGCTCTTCTAAAATCATTCAGGATAATAAATGTCATTTGAGAAAAATTATCTTTAATTAACCCATGTTGACCACAAAATTAATCAAAATTTCCATGTCTTTCTTCTCCAAGGCTGGGAAAAACTTTGTGAAAGAAGGAAAATGCACAAATAAAAATGGAAAAGTAGGAAAATGGACAAAAGAAAATGAACAAAAAATCAGCAGATAGAGGGGAAAACCTAAAATAGTGAGTATACAAATTGTCTGAAAGTGTTCAAATTAAAGAAATGGAAAATTTAAGAAGTTAATACAAACAGCAAGGTCAACACCCACAATCTGATCAAACACTAGGGATTCCTTGTGTTAAGGTTTTGAGTCTTTCTTCAAGGATGATTCTTAAGATCCAGAACAATTTTCCTTTTTATAACTGCCATCTGAAAGAATCTTTTCAGAGCGCTCTTTATGTCTTTATTTCTTAGACTGTAGATGAAGGGGTTCAGCATGGGTGTGACCACAGTGTACATCACCGAGGCTGTTGCACTTGAGTATGAGCTGTGGCTACCAGTAGAACTAAGGTACACTCCTAGGCTTGAACAGTAATATAAGAAGACAACTGAAAGGTGAGACACACAGGTGGAAAATGCTTTATATTTCCCCTGAGGTGATGAGATTTTATGTATGGAGAACACTATCTTAGAGTAAGAATAAAGAATACCAGCCAGGGGGCCACCACCCAACAACACTGATGTAAAATACATAAAAACATCATTAAGAAAAGTGTCACAACAGGCAAGTAGTACAACCTGTTTGATTTCACAGAAAAAGTGGGGGATTTCTAAGTCTGTACAGAAGGACAGCTGTAAGACCAGTAAGCTTTCTAACAAGGAAAACAGGGCACTAATGATCCAGCACACCAGCACCAGCAGTCCACAGAGCCAGGAGTTCATGATGACTGTGTAGTGCAGGGGGGTGGCAGATGGCCAAGAAGCGGTCATAGGCCATCACAGTCAAAAGAAAATCATCCAGTGCTGCAAACAGCATGTAAAAATACATCTGGGTGATGCACCCTCCATAGGATATAACTTTGCTCTGGATCTGTATATTTATTAACATCTTTAGGATTGTTGTGGTAGTGAAACAGATGTCAACAAAGGACAAGTTGGAGATGAAGAAGTACATGGGAGTGTGAAGACGGGAGTCTGAAATGACAGCCAGGATGATGAGCAGATTTCCAAACAAAGTGATCAGATACATGGAGAGGAACATCCCAAATATGAATGGTTGCAGTTCTGGTTCCACTGATAAACCCTGAAGAAGAAATCCTGAATTTTGGGTCTCATTTCCTGGCACCATGTGCTGGTGTTGATGACTAGGAATAAAAATACATATATATTTTTGTACAAATAAGTATTATCATTTAAAATGCTACAATGTATATTTTAAACCATATATATGTAAAGTAAACATATATAAAACATTTAAGAGATGGTTTGCAACATCTCTGACTAGATGTTAGAGAGAGAGGAAATATACAGACTTGTAGGAAAGTCTGTACAGACTGAGTAGGGAATAAACAGTGCCGGGAGCCAGCATGAGGAGTCCTGCCCGTGGCAAAGGTCATGAGGTTAAGGGGCCCGACAGGCAAAGGCGAGTGGGGCCTTAAGGGAGCCTCACTGGATCTGCTCATGCATCTGCCCCAAAACCAGAGTTTGCCTGCCTTGCTGCATTATGCCATTCACCTATACTCTGACATTATTGGGGGCTATCCCCCACCACCTCTCTCTGTAAAGGAGTTAACTTAGGACTCCAGTTAATAAATCTCTTGGGCGTGTTTCAGTCCAAAAACTCCTCTGATGGCTCTCTAGCCTGCCTGACAGGATTATCCAGCCACATGTGATTATTTACAGCCTCCCAACTGTGAGAGGCATGAGATGCTTTAAACTTTCTAAAAACAGTTCTTTTGAGAAATTAGAAAATTATTAGTATAGTGTTAGTGAGTTAGTTAGAAATTATGTTGGTGAGGGGTTTCATTGCTGAGTTAATGATTGCTGCCAGGCCTCCATATCCTTAGGCACCTGGGAGTATGTTAATCAATGTAATTGGAATGTAGAAAAAGAAATATAGTAGTTTTGATGTTAACAATACTAGACTTTTTGAGTTAATGAATTTTCTCTTTTGTTATAGATCACTATACTCCTCTTTCTTTGTTATAAATCATTGTGTCCTTGCTATGTAAAAATGTAACTTTAACACTATCTTAAAACTAAATAGATCTTAAGGGGAAACAAGTTTTCTGATCGATTAACCTTTATCAATAGAAAGAAAGGTGGGGCCATAAAATGTTAATTGGTCTCCAGACCAGAAGATATTGTAAAACAAATGTAAGACCCTTGTAAGAACAAAGATATGCTGAGAAAACATTTATCTCTATGTACAACTAAAAGTATAAAAGTGGATCTGGAAAATAAAGAAATGGACCAGTTCCTGGAAAGACTGGTTTCCCCCATGTGGTCTTTTCTCATTCTCTTCTTTTCTGGCTGAATTCCCATCTGGAGCATGGAGGCTTGCCATGTCTACTTACTTGCCCTGGCTTCTAAGACCCACGTGAGTGGGAGCCCAAGGCGGGGCACCCTCCACTAATCAAGTGGGCGCCAGTGGCCTACGTAGGTGGTGCAAACTCCTTGTCTTGGAGTTTTATTGGTTTCCCATGTAAACCAAGTTATTCAACTTCTTTTCTCCACTTATTTTCCTACTACACTATTTCTTTCTAATCTCCCTCCATATCTTTAATTAAGCAATTAATTCCTCAGACACTGACGCCGTCCCTGCTTCATATTCCCTGGATTCACTGGGGCTGGACCTGGCAATACAGACTGAGTAGGAAAAGATATCTAAAGTCCTCAGGTAGTCCTATATAGATGGTTATATGGAGAAAATTTTCAGACTTTCTCCCAAGGAATTAAACAGTTGTAATGAGAAATATTTTATGCATTTGAGGAACATATGGTGAGTACTGGCAATTTTCTAGGCATAAGATTGTGAGAAACAAAAGCCAAATGACATAATGAGAGTGAAAAAATATAAGCAAATAAATATTGCATATCATGTGACATAGTGACATATGCGAAGACAGAAAAACCGGTATAAAAACAGTGGATGAGGGTGTTATTACTGAGAATTCAGGAAGACTTAAAAATGACAAAGACAAAGTTATAAAGCTAATGATAGTTATTAATATATATGCATCTAAAACAGAAGAACTGACATGTATAAGGCAGTTTTGAGATCTAAATGGAGAAAGCTGACAGTAACACAAGAAGAATAGTGGATTTTAACACCTTGTTTACATAGTGAATGGATCATTAAAACATTAAGTCAACAGGAAATAGTAGCCTTATATGAAACATTGGGTCGGAAGGACACATTCTTCTCAAGTGCAAATGGACCTTTCTCAAGAGTAGACCATGTGCTGGGAAACAATACAAGTCTTCATAAATTTAGAAGATTGACATTATATCAAGCATTTTCTGATCACAATGGTATGAAACTATAAATCAACTATAAGAAAAAGTTGGACAAATAATAAATATATGCATGTTAAACAATGTGCTACTTAATGATTGGAATATTACAAATCAAAGGAGTCATAAAATTTATGTATACAAATAAAAATGAATGTATGACATACTTACACCATTGTGATAAAACAAACTTAGTAATAAGAGAGAATTGTATAGTAATCCTTACCTACCACAAGAAACAAGAAAGATCTAAACAAACAATCTAACTTTATATCTAAAAGAATATAGAAAAGGAGCAAAGAGCCAAAAGTCAGTAAAAGAAAGAACATAAGAAAAACCAAAGCAGAAATAAATTCTTCCAAAAAATTAACAGACAGAAGACCATCCTTAGGAATTTTGTGAGGCCAACTTTATCTTGATATCAAAACCAGGCCACAACAACAAGGAAAACAAGAAAATTATAGTCCACTATTTCTGATATAAGTAGAGCAAAAAGTCTCAACAAAATACTAGCAACTGAATTTAAAAATACCTTAAAAGGACCACACACCATTATTAAGTGGGATTTGTTCCTGGGATGCAAGGATGGTCTAACATCTGAAAATAGTCAACATGAAAATCCATGATAAACTAATGAAAAATAAATACCATAGATAACAATATGGATGTTACAATGCAAACACAGAAAATCTTGCAGAACACCAGCTGAGAATGGGCACGAGCACCTGAGCACCAGAAAAGAATACATAATACCACACAAAATTTGAGAGGATGAAGTAAATGGGAGAAAGAGGAGAGTGAGCAGAACCACATCTGCACCTGGGGGCTGGGGGACCTGAAGCAATGGACCAGATCCCCACACTGAGGCAACTGGGAAGGAGGAGAAACATTTGAGGGTGTTGGAGAGTAAAACAGCTGATCCGTGACAGTCTGAATGGAATGAGAATCGCGTAGACCATCCTTGTTGCAGACGTATTTACCTCAGACATGGACGCAAGTCCCTTAGAAAGCACAGCCATTGGGAGCTGGAGTGCAGAGATCCGAGAGCAATCTCAGAGAGAGGTCTGCTATTGACTGCAGGGTAGATGGCCCAACGGGATGTGAGGAAGGAGATCACAGTGGGAAGTGCCTGTGGAGGAAAATCCAGCAGCCATGAAGGCAAAGCGATACTGCTGAATCATGTGTAGGGGGTGGAGCCATCACTGTAGCCTCTTTCTCCCCATAGGGCCAAGGACCAGCAGCTGAACAATAAAGACCCCAGAGAGGCTGGCCCGTTAAGAGCCTGATGCACTGAGCAAAAGACAAGGTCCCTGGGGTGGGGGTGGGGGGGTGATTTTAAGTGCCTGATGCACCAAACAGCAGAGAAGGGCCCAGCCAGAGAAGGACGCTTTAAGTCCCCTAATGGGCCGAGCAACAGAGAAGGCTCAGCCAAAGAGACCCTCTGATTTCCAGCTGTCAGAGGCTAGAAAAATCCTCTGAAAGAGCCATAGCTCCTGTGGCTGAAGCAATTGTTGTCCCTGCACACTTAGCGCTGCCAGGGTCCCCGTGATCCAAGCAGCTGCAACACCTCCACTCTTGGGGCAGAGCTGCCAGAGGCTAGGGAAAAAAAAACAAAACACCCTAATAGTGCCATATCTCCTTGACAAAGCCACCTGTGCCTTTGCTCACCTGGCATTGATAGGGTCTCCATGATCCAAACAACCGTACCACCTCTATGCTTGATCTCTACTGGGACAGAAATTCCAGGGGCTAGAAAAACACTAAGAGCACTGTAATTCCTGCTGCCCTAGCTGCTGGCTCCCCTGAGTACCTGGTGCTGCCAGGGCTCCTGCAATCCAAACAGCTGTGCCACCTCCACGCCTGGTCCTCACAGGGGCAGACCCAGGTCCAGCAGGGCAGCCTCAGAGGCAAACCCTGTGGAAAACTCACATGCAGAGGTGAAGATAAAATGACAATTGAAACCCAAGGGGAGTGTGACTGAGCAAGATGACCCAAAATCTTCCCATCAACTGTATAAGCTGCAGATTCAATCCACACAATCAACTAAGCAGACTCTGTGTCTATGGAATACATAAAAGGACAATGACAGTTTCCACAAAAGATAATGCACTAGCTCTGGCAGCTGTGAACACTGGAAGCAAGAACACACACGAGTAAAACCAGATTAGAGCCTGACCTGCCCCCACACTGGTCCAGAGATCAGGCCAGTACTGGAGGGCAATTGAGGGAGATGAGGTGGACTGTGATTCTCAGCAAGGGACAGGATGCTGACAACTGCTGCTAAGTCGCTTCAGTCGTGTCCGACTCTGTGTGACCCCATAGATGGCAGCCCACTGGGCTCCCCCGTCCCTGGGATTCTCCAGGCAAGAACACTGAGATTCAAGAAAAACATCTATTATTATATTTTGACTTGTTCTGTAGTTGCTACTGGTGTTTTCTTTTCTTTTTCATTTTTTTCTTCACTGTTGCTGTATTTAATTAGTACTATTAAAGCTATTTAAGCTTTTGAGAATTTTTTAAATCATACTTTTTATTTCTTCTGTATACTTCTGCCTCTGTCTTGGCCTTTTGCAGTTCAATGGGGTTTTTGTTTTTAAATTTTTACATATTTAAAATTTATGATTATTATTCTATATTTATTCTTTTGTGTGCTTTTATTATTGTTCTTTTCCCATTGTAGGTATTCCTTAATATATATACATTTTCTTTATCTACCTCTATTTAACTTTGCTTTTCTAGTCTTTCTCTTTTTCCTTTTCTTTCTTTTTCACACTAAGTTGGTTAGTTTTTGTTTTCATTGCTTTATTCCCCAGTTGGCACCTGCTTTGGTTTTGTTTTCCAGTTTGTCCTTTAGTTCTGTTTTTAACTGGTTGATATAAGTTTTGGTTTCCTTTGCTTGCCAAGTCAATCTGTTGTACTTTTTCTTTTTTTGAACTGTTTGGTTTTGTTTATGTGTGTATATGTGTGTGTGTGTATCATTATTTTTGTTATTATTTGCCTGAGTTAGTATTTGCCACTTGTCTGGGGTTCTTTTGTTTCTTGTTTTTGTTTTGGTGTGTTTGTTTTAATCCCCTTTAATGCCGTAACAAACCACCTGTTGAATCTCCATTCCATGGCCAGAAATCAGGCCCTGAGTTTTTGGAATGGGAGGACTGACTCCAAGACCATAGACTGCCAGAGAACTCCTAATCCCAGAGTATTAATTAGTGAGAATTCCCACAAAGGCCTCCACCTGTATACCAGAAGCAGCATTATCCAAATGCCACCAGGACTGTCTGCAGGATGCCTCACCCAAACAACAAACAAAATAAAAACACAAACTCAGTCATCAGCAGACAGGATGACCACCTCACACAGCCCTGCCCCTCAGATGGGGAAAACACAACACAACAACAACTCACCTCCTCCCACCAGAACACAAGCACATCACACCCAACACAAAGCCTACACAAACCAAAGGGCAACCTTATCCACCAAGGGCAGAAATCAAAAGGAAGAAAGAATTCAGCCTCAAAGCCTGGGATAAGGAGACCTCAAACACAATTAAAAAAAAAAAACGGGCAGAGAGGAAATATTGCGCAAATGAAGGAAAAAGCTAGAAACCCACAAGACCAAATAAACGAAGAGGAAATAGGGAAGCTACCTGAAAAATAATTCAGAGTAATGATAGTAAGGATGATCCAAAACCTCAAAAATAGAATGGAGATAATGCAAGGATCAATTAGCACATTTAACAAAGACCTAGAAGAAATAAACAGACAGAAAATACAGTTACTGAAGTTGAAAATACTCTGGAAAAGATCAATAGCAGAATATCTGAGGGAGAAGAACAGATAAGTAAGCTGGAAGATAGAATGATGGAAATAACTGCCAGAGAGCAGAATAAAGGAAAAAGAATGAGGAGAACTGTGGATAGTCTCAGGGACCTCTGGGACAATATTAAATGTACCAACATTTGAATTATAGGAGTTCAGAAGAAGAAGAGAAAAAGGAAGTGTCTGAGAAAATTTTTGAAATGATTATAGTGAAAAATATCCCAAATATGGGAAAGGAAACAGTCAATCAAGTCCAAGAAGCATAGAGAGTCCCATACAAGATAAACCCAAGGAGAAACATGCCAAGACACATACTAATCAAACTAACAAAGACTGAACACAAAGAAAGAATATTAAAAGCAGCAAGGGAAAAGCAACAAGTAACATACAAGGGAAACCCCATATGATTAATGGCTTATCTTTAGGCAGAAATTCTGCTGGCTGACCAAAAGAGAATGAAAAATATATATTTAAAGTACTGAAAGGGAAAAATCTACAACCAAGATTACTGTACCTGGCAAGGATCTCATTCATAATTGATGAAGAAATCAAAAACTTTACAGACAAGAAAAAGTTAAGGGAATTTAGTACCACCAAATCAGCTTTACAACAAATATTAAAGGGGCTTATATAGACAGGATTCACAAGAGAAGGAAAGACCTACAAAGATAAACCCCAAACAATTAAGAAAATGACAATAAGAACATTACTTTAAATGTAAATGAATTAAAGACAAAGACTGCCTGAATGGATACAAACGCAAGAATATATGACATATGCTGTCTACAAGAGACCCACTTCAGACCTAGAGACACATACAGACAATGTGAGAGGACGAAAGAAGATATTCCATGCGAATGGAAATCAAAAGAAAGCTGGAATAGCAATCTTCATATCAGACAAAACAGACCTTAAAGTAAATAATATTACAAGAGATAAGGAAGGACACTGCATAATCATCAAGCTATCAGTCTAAGAGGAAGACATAGCAATTATAAATATTTGTGCACCCAACATAGTAGCACCTCAATACATAAACTAACACTAACAGACATAAAAGGAGAAATTGAAAGTAACACAATAATAGTAGCAGACTTTAATGCCTCACTTACATCAATGAATAGATCATCAAAACAGAAAATAAGGAAACACAAGCCTTAAATGACACATTAGACCAGATGAATCTAATTGATATCTTCTGGACATATCACCCAAATGCAGAAGAATACACTTTCTTTTCAAGTGCACATGGAACATTCTCCAGGATAGACCACAACTTGGGTCATAAATCAAACAGTAAATTTAAGAAAACTGAAGTTATATCAAACATCTTTTTTGACCACAACACTATGAGACTAGGTATCAATTATAGGGGAAAAAACTGTAAAAACAAAAACACACGGAGAATAAACAATATGTTTCTAAATAATGAACAGGTTACTAAAAAAATCAAAAGGGAAATAAAAAAAATCCTAGAAACAAAATAACAATGAAAACACAACTCAAATCCTATGGGATGCTGCCAAGTCAGTTCTAAGAGGGAAGTTTATAGCAATACAATCCTGTCTCAAGAAAGAAGAAAAACATTGAGTGGATAACCTAACTTTACATCTAAACCAACTAGAAAAAGAGGAACAAAAAAATACTAAAGTTAACAGATGGAAAGAAATAATAGAGATTAGAGGAGAAATAAAAGAAAAAGAAATGAAGGAACAATAGTAACAATTAATAAAACTAAAAGCTGGTTCTTTGAGAAGATAAAGAATATTGACAAACCTTTAGCCAGACTCATCAAGAAAAAAAAGAGAAGAATCAAATCAATAAAATTAGAAATAAAAAAGGTGAGGCTACAACAGACAACACAGAAATACAAAAATCATAAAAGTCTATTATGAACAACTATATGCCAATAAAATGAACAACTTGGAATTAATGGACAGATTTTTAGAAAAGTTTAATCTTCCAAGACTGAACCAGGAAGAAATAGAAATTATGAACAAGCCAATTGCAAGCAGTGAAATAAAAACTGTGATAAAAAAAAAAATCTCCCCCAAAAACAAAAGCCCAGGGCCAGATGGCTTCACAGATGAATTCTATCAAACATTTAGAGAAGAGCTAATGCCTGTCCTTGTAAAACTCTTTTTAAGAAATTGCAGAGGAAAGAACACTTCCAAATTCATTATATGAAGCCACCACACTGTAATACCAAAACTGACAAAGATAACACAGAAAAAAAAAATTACAGACCAATATCACTGATGAACATAGATGCAAAAATCCTCAACAAATTTCTAGCAAATAGAATTCAACAAGACATTAAGAGCATACACCATGATCAAATCTGATTTATCCCAAGGATTCAATGATTTTTCAATATGTGCAAATCAATGTGATACACCGTATGAAAAAAATTGAAAGATAAAAAGCCACATGATAATCTCAATAGGTGTAGAAAAAGCTGTTTGTAAAATTCAGCACTCAGTTCAGTTCACTTCAGTCGCTCATTCGTGTCTGATTCCTTGCGACCCCATGAAAAGCAGCATGCCAGGCCTCCCTGTCCATCACCAACTCCCAGAGTCCACCCAAACCATGTCCACTGAGTTAGTGATACCATCCAACCATCTCATCCTCTGTGGTCCCCTTCTCTTCCTGCCACCAATCCCTCCCAGCATCAGGGTCTTTTCAAATGAGTCCGTTCTTACCATCGGGTGGCCAAAATATTGGAGTTTCAGCTTCAACATCAGTCCTTCCAATGAATATTCAGGACTGATCTCCTTTAGGATGGACTGGTTGGATCTCCTTGCAGTACAAGGGACTCTCAAGAGTCTTATCCAATACCACAGTTCAAAAGCATCAATTCTTGAGCACTCAGCTTTCTTCACAGTCCAACTCTAGCATCCATACATGAGCACTGGAAAAACCATAGCCTTGACTAGATGGACATTTGTTGACGAAGTAATGTCTCTGCTTTTCAATATGCTGTCTAGGTTGGTTATAACTTTCCTTCCAAGGAGTAAGCATCTTTTAATTTCATGGATGCAGTAACCATCTGCAGTGCTTTTGGAGCCCAGCCCCTGTTTCCACTGTTTCCCCATCTATTTCCCATGAAGTGATGGGACTGGATGCCATGATCTTCGGTTCCTGAATGTTGAGCTTGAAGCCAACTTTTTCACTCTCTTCTTTCACTTTCATCAAGAAGCTCTTCAGTTCTTCTTCACTTTCTGCCATAAGGGTGGTGTCATCTGCATATCTGAAGTTATTGATATTTCTCCTGACAATCTTGATTCCAGTTTGTCCTTCCTCCAGCCCAGCATTTCTCATGATGTACTCTGCACATAAGTTAAATAAGCAGGGTGACAATATACAGCCTTGACGTACTCCTTTTCCGATTTGGAACCAGTCTGTTGTTCCATGTCCAGTTCTAACTGTTGCTTCCTGACCTACATACAGGTTTCTCAAGATGTAGGTCAGGTGGTCTGTTATTCCCATCTCTTTCAGAATTTTCCACAGTTTATGTGATCCACACAATCAAAGGCTTTGGCATAGTTAATAAAGCAGAAATAGATGTTTTTCTGGAACTCCTTGCTTTTTTGATGATCCAGCAGATGTTGGCAATTTGATATCTGCCTTTTCTAAAACCAGCTTGAACATCTGCAAGTTCATGGTTCATGTATTGCCAAAGCCTGGATTGGAGAATTTTGAGCATTACTTTACTAGCGTGTGAGATGAGTGCAATTGTGTGGTAGTTTATCATAAAAAAAGTGTTCAAAGATGGGCATAGAAGGAACCTACCTCAACATAATAAAAAAAAGCCATATAGGACAAATCCACAGCAAACATTATTCTCAGTGGTGAAAAACTGAAAGCATTTCCTCTAAGATCAGGAACAAGACAAGAGTGCCCACTCTCACCACTATTGTTCAACATAGCTTTAGAAATCTTAGCAATGTAATCAGAGAAGAAAAAGGAATAAAAGGAATTCAGAATGGAAAAGAAGTAAAACTCACTGTTTGCAGATGATATGATACTATACACAGAAAACCCTAAAGATACTATCAGAAAATTACTAGAGCTAATCAGTGAATTTAGCAAATTTGGAGAATACAAGTCAACACACAGAAATCACTTGCATTCCTGTACACTAACAATGAAAAATGAGAAAGAGAAATTAAGGAATCAATCTCATTCATCCTTGCAATAGAAAGAATAAAATATCTAGGAATAAACCTAAGGAGACAAAAGAGCTTTGTACAGAAAACTATAACACACTGATGAAAGAAATCAAAGAAGACATCCGCAGATGGAGAGATATGCCATATTCCTGGGTTGGAAGAATCTATATTGTGAAATGACTACCAAATGCAATCTACAGATTCAGTGTGGTCCCTATCAAATTACCAGTGGCATTTTTCACAGAACTAGAGCAAAAAGATTCACAATACATATGAAAACACAAAAGACCCAGAATAGCCAAAGCATCTCGAGAAAGAAGAGTGGAGCTTGAAGAATCAATCATCTAGATTTCAGACTATGCTACAAAGTTACAGGCATCAAGACTGTATGGTGCTGCACAAAAACAAAGATATAGACCGATGAAACAAGATAGAAATTCTAGAGATAAACCCCCACACCTGCAGGTACCTTATATTTGACAAAGGAGGAAGAAATATACAATGGAACAAAGTCAATCTCTTCAATAAGTGCTGCTGGGATAACTGGACAGTTGCATGTAAAAGAATGAAATTAGACCACTTCTTAACACCACACACAAACATAAGCTAAAAATGGATTAAAGACCTAAATGTATGACCAGAAACTATAAAATTCTTAGAAGAAAACATAGGCAGAACACTCAATGACATAAATCAAAGCAAGATCCTCGATGACCCACTTCCTAAAGTAATGGAAATAAATACAAAAATAAACAAGTGGGACCTAATTAAGCTTAAAAGCTTTGCACAGCAAAGAAAATTATAAATGAGGTGAAAAGACAACCCCCAGAGTTAGAGTAAATAATAGCAAGTGAAACAATTGACAAAGGATTAATTTCCAAAATATACAAACAGCTCATACAAATCAATACCAGAAAAACAAACGATCCAATTAAAATTGGGAGAAGGACCTAAACAGACATTTCTCCAAAGAAGACATACAGCTGGCTAATAAACATGTGAAAAGATGCTCAACACCAGGCTTATTATTAGATAAATGAAAATCAAAACAAGATATCACCTCACACCTGTTCAGAATGTCCATCCTCAAAAAATTTACAAACAATAAACGCTGGAGAGGGTGTGGAGAAAAGGGAACCCTTTTGTACTGTTGGTGGGAATGTAAATTGATGCAGCCAATATGGAAGATTCCTTTAAAAACTTGGAATATAGCTACCCTAGGCCCAGCAATCCCTGAGGCATATACCCTGAGGAAACCAAAATGGAAGGAAAAAAAAATGCCTGTACCCCCATGTTCATTGCAGCACTATTAACAATAGCTAGGACATAGAAGCAACCTAGATGTCCACTGACAGATGTATAGATAAAGAAGCTGGGGTACATGTACACAATGGAATATCAGTCAGCCATAAAAAGAAATGTATTTGAGTCAGTTCTAATGAGGTGAATGAACCTAGAGCCTATTATACAGAGTGAAGTAAGTCATAACGGGAAAAACAAGTATATACTAATGCATATATATGGAATTGGTAATGGTACTGATGGAATTATTTGTGGGGGGGCAATAGGGACACAGGTATAAAGAACAGTATTATAGACATGATGGGGAAGGAAAGATAGGGTTGGACATATGAAGAGATTAACATGGAAGCACACATTACCATACATAAAATAAATAGCCAATGAGAATTTGCTGTATGACACAGGGAACTCAAACTGGGGCTCTGTAATAACCTAGATGGGTGGGATGGGTAGGGAGGAGGGAGGTTCAAAAGGAGGGGACATAGATATACCTATGGCTGGTTCATGTTGATGCTTGGTAGAAACCAACACAATGCTATAAAGCAATTGTCCTTCAATTTAAAATAAATAAATAAGACAGGAAAAGAAGAATGTGGCTTGTATCTACAATGGAATATTGCACGGCTAAAGTAGAAGAAATCTTAACATTTTTGACAAATGTCCATCTGGACCTCAAGGTTATGATGGAAGGAAATAAGTCAGATGCAAAAAGACAAACACCCTATGATTTTAGTCATGTGTGGTATATAAGAATGAAAAAACATAAATAAACAAACCAAATTCACATAAAAAGAAACAGATATAGAGACATAGAAGAGTTACAAGAGGAGAGAGGAGAGGGGATGTAAATTTGATAAACAGGGACAACTATGTGGTTATGGCTGGAAACTAACATTTTGGTGGTAAATACGCTGTAGAACTCAAAATGATATATTGTACATGAATACTTCATAATGTGATAAACCGATATAATTTCAATTAAAAATTACATAGAAATAGCAAGCAATACCAACTGATTGAAGATTGAAGGCAGGAGGAGAAGGGGACAACAGAGAATGAGATGGTTGGATGGCATCACTGACTCGATGGACATGAGTTTGAGCAAGCTTTGGGAGTTGGTGATGGATAGGGAAGCCTGGCGTGCTGCGGTCCATGGAGTCAGAGTCAGTTATGACTGAGCGACTGAACTGAACTGAACTGACCAAATGATAATTCTCTCAAGGACATATAAACACGAAGATCCATACTTATATGCCCATTTTATGTCTAGTATTTAAGGAAACATAAAAATTTAAATGGAGAGTAAGAGGAGAGATCTATACATCAGGGATAAAATAATCTAGAATACTAAGGTAATTTGGTGAGATTATGATGAGATAGACTCTTTTCTGGTTCTGGCAGCATTCCAAACCCAGTTTGGAACCATTACCAAACCATATCCCCTTAGTGCCAAAATACCTAATAAAAGAAGGAGGAAAAAAACTCACAGCTTATTATCTAGAGAAACAAATATTTTAGAATGTTATGACATTTTACTGATTAAACTTTCCATTAGATAAACACTATTAGAAAATAAACTCTCAATTCATAACAGAAAATATATAAAATATAACAACCAGTGAACATTTTTAAAGATGAAAATGTAAAAGATGTTAAAATGGTATTATGTGCAAAATTTTGGGCATCAGAAAACTGAGTTTTGAATTTTGAATCTACCACATACTAGTTGCTTGTCCATAGGGAGCCAACTGAGCCATGGTAAGTGCTAATATTCTCTTTTATTTATTCACTTTTAAGCCTATAGAAATCAATATTCCCAAGTGGTCTCCCATCATCCAAGTACTAACCAGTCCTGACCCCCCTTAGCTTCTGAGATCAGAAGAGATCAGGTGCATTTGGGATGATATTGCTGTTGACTAATTTCCTTTGAATAGTAAGCAGAGTAGTATCCATTGTCTGGAGGTGCTTGACAGATTTATTCAATGTATGGAAGAATCTCAGAAAAGCTCCTTTCTGGTATTAAATGAAAGGTTATCACTGCTGCTGAGATGTGCCTGATTTTTTTCATCTACCCTTCAAATGTCACCATTGCTTCCCCACCTCTAAATAGTGAAATAATTGTAAAGCTTGTTAGCATAACACTTTTTCATATTAAGCACAATTTTTTCCCATATGAATAATAAACATGTGAGACAACCATGAATTCTTTGTCTTGGGAACTGATGTTGCAAACTAATATCCATCTCTCTTAGTCTGAGTTTTTCTAATAAACACACAAGTATGACTCAAATTCATCCTATCTTAAACATTTAAAAAATGCCTTCGGTTCACTGCACAAGTCTCCAAACTTAATCTAGTTTACCACTCCTCTTAACTGTAAATTTCCTGAGATATGTTTTAATTTTACTGGAACCAGTTTATGCTTCCATTCCTTCTTCATTCTCATTAACTAAACTTCACCCCCACCAGTTAGTTATAATAATGATCCTTGTGCTGTGCTGCACTGCGCTTAGTTGCTCAGTTAGCCTTTGTGACCCAGTGGAATGCAGCCCACCAGGCTCCTCTGTCCAGGAGGATTCTCCAGGCAAAAACAGTGGAGTGGGTTGCCATGCCCTCCTTCAGGGGATCTTCCCAACCTAGGGATTGAACCCAGGTCTCCCACATTGCAGGTGATTCTTTACCATCTGAGCCACCAGGGAAACCCTGTGATCCTTGTATTCATAGAAAGGGCAACCCACTCCAGTATTCTTGCTTGGAGAATCCCATGGACAGAGGAGCCTGGTGGACTACAGTCCACGGGGTCACAAAGAGTTGGACACGACTGAGTGACTTCACTTTTACTAGTGATCCTTGTATTTCTGAGTTCAAAAGACACTTCTCTTTTTGGCATATTAAATACATTAATTGTAGATTAATTAGCCTACCTAGCTTCCCTGGTGGCTCAGAGGTAAAAGTGTCTGCCTCCAATGCGGGAGACCCAGATTCAGTCCCTGGGTCAGGAAGATCCCCTGGTGAAGGAAATGGTAACCCACTCCAGTATTCTTGCCTGGAGAATTCCATGGACGGAGAAGCCTTGTAGGCTACAGTCCACGGGGTCGCAAAGAGTCGGACACGACTGAGTGACTTCACACACACACACACACACACCCCTAGCCCCTCATCTCAGGGCTAGGGTTGTTTGGCTCTCAGGTGACCTTAGGTTAAAGTTTTCAGCTTCGTTTCTCTCTGTACTTTTCTTCACATATCTACTGAGTTCTCAGATATACCTGGATACTGGCTCTGACAGGAGAATCTCTGTGTGGATGTCTGAAATTCTCTCTGGGTGTCTGATGATGGAGACTGAAGTTCTGTTCCCAAACAGGCCGGTAGGAAGGAGTAAAATATTGGTTTGTGAGCCACAATAAAGACTCCAAATGCAGCAACTGTCTTTCCAGTGCCGGGAGCCGGGATTCACACACTGTGGGGCTGTAGTGGAAGCAGTTACAGCTCCTAGGCTGCTCATTAGGGACTGTTGCCATTGTTATTCCCACCTCTGAGCACACAAATTCCCTGTGGGAACACTGGTCTAAACACAGAGAAAATGATTCCTGTTGATTCTCTGTTCCCAGGAGAGCAGATTAGAAGTCAGGTGAATCCAGTCTTTATTCTTCCTTCTCCATGCCTTATCTTGCCTTCCACAGGTCTCACCTCCTTACATGTTATCCAAATCTTGAGTTAACGTTTCTTCCAAACCTGACACTGATTACCCATATTTACTAGGTCCCACAGACTTCCAAAATACTGACTTGTGACAGGAATATCTCCCAATATCTCTAGAAAATTAGTATTCTTCTCCTCGACAAGAAACCCATGCATACATAAATTAACCAAATGCAAAACAGCCAGTTGGTTTAAACAACACAACAAAAAACTCATCTTTGTAATAAATGGAAAAATCGGGAATAAAAACACTATGATCTCACTATATAAAAGGATAGTACTCCTATATACAATTTACAATGAAGAAAGTATGTATCTGACAAATCCATAACAAAATAATAACAAAATAATTGGAAAGTAGACATTGTTACCTTGAATCTTTTCATATACTACATAATTTCCTTTCATGTGAACACCCACACTGAGATGTGTGTCTTGAGAGGTGTGTCTCAAGAAATGCTGTTGCAAGAGTACATTTTCAAGCATTCCTTGGTCTGGGCTTTCCTTATTATGCACTGGTATTATGACTGGTAAGTATGCACCAGTCATATATATAACACCTTAAAACTGAAAAATCTTATCACTTCACTGTGTATCTCTCCTTAGCTAATAAGGATATTTCTTTATTCCAGTTAACTGCAAAGGTCCTTGAACTTATGTTCTACTCTTACTGGAATCACTTCACCCCTCCCACTGTCTCCACTATCTCTTCTAATATAGCTTCCATTTAATTTTCAACACAGACTCTGCAATGCTGAGTATAATATTCAGTTCTCTTTGGACATCATAAATAAATACATCAGTTAATATGTGAGGCAAGCAAGCAAACAACCACAGTAATTCTCAGTAATTCTCAGTTTAATCAGGAATGGCTCTCAAGTGACCTCAGGTAAACATTCTTGGATTTCATTCAGACCTACTCCTGCTGTGTCCATGGGTTCTCAGACTCACCTGGTTGTGACCTGTAAGAATACAAACTCCAGGAGAAAACACTAATTCCTCCCTGAATAGTTGATAGTGGAGATTGAAATCTTTCCCCGGAAAGAAGGAAGGAGTTTTGACTCAACTGGTCCTTGAGTCAGGCTTAGAACCTCAAAAGAAACAACAGTGTCTCATCCAGTCCAATCTCAGCAGAGGAGAATTTACCTCTTTATATCTGTCTATTTGGCAATTTCCCTCTTATTCTAACTTATAAGAACATGCTTTCCTTGAGTGACAGTGGTATGGATGGCAAGGAAATTTTCCTTATTGATGTTCTGTTCCCAAGAGACCAGTTCAGATGTAAAGTCAATTCAGTTTTTGTTACTCCTTCTCTATGAACTCTCCATTCATTTATAGGTCTAATTCCCAGTATTCATCACATCTCCATCATCCATTTTCTTCGGATATATACCCAAAAGTGTTATGCAGGATCATATAGCAGTACTATTTTTTAAAAATGTTTTGTGGAACATCATACTCATCATCTCATTCTCATAGTAACTATAGCAATTTTGCTTCCCATCAGTGGTGCACAAGGCTTCACTTTTCTCCACATCATCAACTTTTCTCCCCACCAACAATATTTATCTCCTCTTTTTATAAGAGCCATTCTAAAAGATTTAAAGTGATATCTCATAGTGATTTTGATTTGTATTTATCTAACAGTTAGCAAAGTTGAGATCTTTTCATGTTCTTATTGTCACATGTACGTCATTTTTGGAATATGTCTATTTAGATCTTTTCTAATTGGATGGCATTTTTCTATTGAGTTGCAGTATTTCCTGATATATTTTGAATATTAATTCATCATCAGATATAAGGTTTAAAAATATTTTCTTCTATTGTCAGTTGACTCCTCATTTAGTTGATTGTTTCTTTTGCTGTGCATAATGCAGCTGATTTTGTAGGTTAACTCTGTGTCCAAAACTTAATTTGTCTACTATTTCTAACAGTTCTTTTGGTGGAATATTTAGGTATTTATACATAAGATGATATCATCTTCAATCAGAGACAATTTTATTCCTTCCTTTTGGTTTCAGATAGTTTTTAATTCTTTTTCTTCTCTGTTTGACCTAGCTAGGACTTATAGTGCTATGCTGAAGTGGAGTGGTGGGAGAAGTAACTTTGTTTTATTCTTCATCTCAGAAAAATTTGAAACTTTTGCTATTGAGTATGATGTTAACTATGATTTGTCATATATGGTCTTTGTTATTTTGAAGTATAATCTGTCCATATCAAATTCTTTGAGACTTTGTATCAAGACAGGAAGCTAAATTTGTCAGAAGTTTTTTTCCCTTCTGCATCTATTAAGATTATCATATTTGTTTTATCTTTTAGCTTTTATTTTGCCTCTTAGTTGTTTCATTGTGGTGTATCTTTTTTGGTAACAATTTATTTTTTTTAAAATTTTCTTTTTCCTTTATTCTACTTTACAATACTGTATTTGTTTTGCCATACATTGACATGAATCAGCCACAGGTGTCCACGAGCTCCCAATCCTGAAACCCCCTCCCACCTCTCACCCCATATCATCTCTCTGGATCATCTCCGTGCACCAGCCCCGAGCATCCTGTATCCTGTATTGAACATAAACTGGCGCTTCGTTTCTTACATGATAGTATACATGTTTCAATGCCATTCTCCATCATCCCACCCTCTCCCTCTCCCACAGAGTCCAAAAGTCTGTTCTATACATCTGTGTCTCTTTTGTTGTCTCACATACAGGGTCATCATTACTATCTTTCTAAATTCCATATTTATGTGTCAGTATACTGTATTGGTGTTTTTCTTTCTGGCTTACTTCACTTTGTATAATTGGCTCCAGTTTCATCCATCTCATTACAACTGATTCAAATTTGTTCTTTTTAAGGGCTGAGTAATACTCCGTTGTGTATATATACCACAGCTTTCTTATCCATTCATCTGCTGATGGGCATCTAGGTTGTTTCCATGTCCTGGCTATTATAAACAATGCTGCAATGAACATTGGGGTACATGTGTCTCTCAATTCTGGATTCCTTGGTGTGTATGCCCAGCAGTGGGATTGCTGGGTCATAAGGCAGATCTATTTGTAATTTATTCATAATGTATGTATCTATATTAATTAGGGATATTAGCTTGTCATTTTTTTTCCTGTAGTATCTTTATATAGCTCTGGTATAAAGGTAATGCTGGCCTTGTTAAATAAACTTGGGAGTGTTTCTTCCACTTAAATCATTTAGTAGAATTTGAGAATTGGTGTTAATTGTTCTTTAAATTTTTGGTAGAATTCACCAGTGAAGTCATTGGGTCTTTAATTTTATTGTTGTTGTTGAGAAGTTTAGGTCATTGATTCCTTACTCTTTATTTGTTGGTTCAGATATTTCATTTCTTTAAAATTTAGTCTGCATGCAAAGCACTTCTACAGCAAGCCTGTCAAAGATACTGTGTGGGCTCTGTGGTGGTGTCCAAAGGTGAAGGTGCTTCTGGAGTCCTTGAGAGGGCAGGCTTGGAGCTTGAATAAGTGGTTGGCCTGGTTCTTGGTTCCCTGGGGTCTGGTTACAGTGTCTGAACCACAAGGAGCAGGGTCTGGATCTTGGAATCATTGAGGTAGTCTTGGCACCTGAGTCTGTGGTGGTGAACGTACCATGTAGTTCTGCGTGGCTGGGCATGGATTCTTGGTACAGGTTGTGTCATCCAGGTGCCAGGGACTCATGTGAAGGGTTTGACATCTCAGTAGGTAGAGGCTGGCCTTTTCCTAGTGAAGGCAAGCTCTCTAGTTCAAGGGAGTTTGCCTAAGGCTAGGGAGCTATATCGGAGAAGGCAGTGGCATCCCACTCCAGTACTCTTGCCTGGAAAATCCTGTGGTCAGAGGAGCCTGGTAGGCTGCAGTCCATGGAGTTGCTAAGAGTTGGACATGGCTGAGTGACTTCATTTTCACTTTTCACTTTCCTGCATTGGAAAAGGAAATGGCAACCCACTCCAGTATTCTTGCCTGGAGAATCCCAGGGATGGTAGAGCCTGGTGGGCTGCCGTCTATGGGATCGCACAGAGTCGGACACGACTGAAGTGACTTAGCAGCAGCAGCAGCAGCAGGGAGCTATATGCTCTGTTGGTGCCATGTCAAGTCTGAAAGTTAGATCTCAGGAGCAAGGCTACTTGGTTGGGCCACAAGCCTGTCTCTTCAGGAGCCTGCATGGACCGTGTCTGCAGGAGCCTGTGTGGATACTGAGACCATGTGCTCCAGCTGGGTGTTGGGGTGAGCCAGGAGCTTGTGGGTGTAGTGACTTGTCTGAGATCTAGACTTATGGGAGTTAGCCTGGCACTAGTATGTGCCTGGAACTGGAGTTTGAGGTGAATTCAGGTGCTCACTTCACTCTTCTTTTCCCACTTGCAGGTTTCTCTCTCCACACTGAGATGCCTAGACTTGAGGTATGTGTGACAGCTGTAATGTGACATTGTCCTCCCTACCTTAATCAAAGCATCTTCAAAAAATTATTTTGCTTCGTCAAAGTGCTATAATGTCTCACTTGGAATCTCTTGCTCCTGTGAAGATATTTTGGTGGATAGATAGTTCTTATTTGAAGTTTCTTAGAGGGGACAGACTTGGAAATTTCTATACTGCCATCTTATTAATCCCTCTACTTCTATTGCTGGTGCATTTTTAATATATTCAATTTATTACCTGTTATAGTCTCAATAAAATAGCTAAAAAAGAAAATCTCTAATGATGCATGACTCAGGGTCAGACCTAGAGTACAGGTAGCTGAGTCACCCTGAATAAATGTGGGTGATATGTCTTCTAACTGGGAAGAAAGGAAAGCATTATAATGACTATAGGAGCAGTGGAATAAGTTAAGGCAATTTACATTTGATAAACTCATTTTCTCCTGTAAACTATATTAACCTAGATATAGAAAAGACCCTGATGCTGGGAAAGATTGAAGGCAGGAGAAGGGGATGACAGAGTATGAGCTGGTTGGATGCTATCACTGACTGAATGGACATGTGTTTGAGCAGCCCAGGAGTCTGTGGGCTTCCCCAAAAGCTCAGTTGGTAAAGACTCTGCTTGCAATGCAGGAGACCCTGGGTAGATTCTTGGGTTGGGAAGATCCCCTGGAGAAGAGATAGGCTATACACATGAGTATTCTTGGGCTTCTCGGTGGCTCAGCTGGTAAAGAATATGCCTGCAATGAGGGAGACCAGGGTTTGATACCTGGGTTGGGAAGATCCCCTGGAGAAGGGAGAGGCTACTCACTCCAATATTCTGGTCTGGAGAATTCCACGGACTGTATAGTCCATGAGGTTGCGAAGAGTCAGACACGACTGAATGACTTTTACTTTCACTTCACTTTTACTTTGGGGAGTTTGTAATGACAGGAAGCCTAGTGTTCTGCAGTCCACGGGGTCAAAAGAGTCAGACATGACTGAATGACTGAACTGAACCGAGAAATGAATGAACTGTCTACAGTTTAGTTTAAAATACAAAAGCACTATAGCCAGTTACTGGTTCATGGATGAGCCTTAGAAACACATAGAGAGACTGACAGCTAATTACAGACTCATGAGAAACCTAGTGGAACTTGAAACAATTCAAAACATACCATCTCATTTGATAATTAAAGCATTATATTTTACCATTTTATTGCAAGATAACTGGTTATGCAGCCTGCTAGCAAATGTAATAATCAAAGTGAATGATACTGAGGGAAGAGCTAATAATCTACTGCTTCTTATTTTTCACCATGTTTTTTTCCCATACATGTTCTGAGATTTGAAAAAAGCATTTCTGATTACTCTCTCATCCAAGTTGTTTTTTTCCACACAGCTATATTTAAAAGTGACTTCACTGATGTTCCTTTCCTAATATTCAGGAAAGTTTGCAAGGACATATGGGTTTGTGTACAAAAATTGCTGAACCTGAATCTTAGGTCTAAGCAGGAAGTCATGTTCTTATGAATCAGTTTTGATCTTGCAAGTTGAATAAATTCATTTGTATATGGGAGATATAGAGTAGATGATGTTGTCCACTTGCTGCTCTTTTTGTTTATGACACCACTTAGAATTGATGAGATGTTTCATTAAGACCAATGGAAAAAGTCATAGTTATAGGCTCACCTTGAGTGTTCAAGTAGGAAGAGTAAGATAATTCAGTAATAAAACATAAAGCAGATTAATCAATCCTTCATTTCAGTGAGTAGGTCCCCTTATACGTTGACACTAGTATTCCAGACTGCAATGAGTAGATGCACAGCTTGAAAACAAACGCAATAAATAATCATACAAAGTATATTTTAAAAGTTACTTTATTATATTCAACGTCATTTCTGACTTGAAGGTGATATTAAGTAAATTTGTGTTTAAGTTGATTGGTGTTGCAATTTGTGTTTCTGTGTAGACTACACTGGCAGATGTGTATGCAATAATCAGCTTTGTCAGTAACTATGGTAGGTAATGTGGACATAGAGGCTGATAAGAAAACAAAATCAATTAGGAAAATAAACCCGATGGCTTGTTGTAAAACACACTTGTATTTTAAAGTCTACAGTATCAGGAATACCACTTAAATATCTGATATACAAGGAATGTTGGACACAGAAGTGAAAAGCCTTGATCTCAGATTTTTCTCTTCTATAATCTTACAAAGATGGCTTAGCTTCCATGTTTGTCATGTTTTTCCTTTGGAGTGATATCTGATGATTCTTTTTTAGCAAAACTGTGGAAAATTCTGAAAAAGATGGGAATACCAGACCACCTGACCTGCCTCTTGAGAAACCTATATACAGGTCAGGAAGCAACAGTTAAAACTGGACATGGAACAACAGACTGGTTCCAAATAGGAAAAGAATACATCAAGGCTGTATATTGTCACCCTGCTTATTTAACTTCTATGCAGAGTATATCATGAGAAACGCTGGGCTGGAAGAAACACAAGCTGGAATCAAGACTGCCAGGAGAAATATCAGTAACCTCAGATATGCAGATGACACCACCCTTATGGCAGAAAGTGAAGAAGAACTAAAAAGCCTCTTGATGAAAGTGAAAGAGGAGACTGAAAAAGTTGGCTTCAAGCTCAACATTCAGAAAACGAAGATCATGGCATCTGGTCCTGTCACTTCATGGGAAATAGATGGGGAAACAGTGGAAACAGTGTCAGACTTTATTTTTGGGGGCTCCAAAATCACTGCAGATGGGGACTGCAGCCATGAAATTAGAAGACGCTTTCTCCTTAGAAGGAAAGCTATGACCAACCTAGATAGCATATTCAAAAGCAGAGACATTACTTTGCCAACAAAGGTCTGTCTAGTCAAAGCTATGGTTTTTCCAGTGGTCATGTATGGATGTGAGAGTTGGACTGTGATGAAGGCTGAGTGCCGAAGAATTGATGCTTTTGAACTGTGGTGTTAGAGGAGACTCTTGAGAGTCCCTTGGACTGCAAGGAGATCCAACCAGTCCATTCTGAAGGAGATCAACCCTGGGATTTCTTTGGAAGGAATGATGCTAAAGCTGAAACTCCAGTACTTTGGCCATCTCATGCGAAGAGTTGACTCATTGGAAAAGACAGATGCTGGGAGGGACTGGGGGCAAGAGGAGAAGGGGACAACAGAGGATGAGATGGCTGGATGGCATCACCAACTCGATGGCCGTGAATTTGAGCGAACTCTGGGAGTTGGTGATGGACAGGGAGGCCTGGTGTGCTGTGATTCATGGGCTCGCAAAGAGTTGGACACAGCTGAATGACTAAATTGAACTGAACTGAACTGAAAGACATATTACATGGGGTGATATTAGTCATTTGAGAAGAAATTGTTCTTAGTAAATCCAAGTAGTTGCATGAATAAATGGGAATTTGGGAATGTCCAATTTTTAATATCAAAGTTTGGGAATATTTTAGAAAAAATATCTGGGATATTTTGGATATCTGGGAGAGAAGATAGCTTAATAAAATGAGTAAATTACATGGAATAGCCCAAAAAATGAAAATTCTAGAAAATTAATAAAAGCAAATTCTACTTTCACAATCTGATTAAAGAATCACAACTACTGACTGAAGCTTTGATCCCTTAAGCCATGGGCACCTCTCCAGACCCAGAACAATTGGCTTTTTAAGACTTTCCATCACAAAAAATCTCTTCATAGCCCCCTTTATGTCTTTGTTCCTCAGACTATAGATGAAGGGGTTCAGCATGGGTGTGACTACAGTGTACATCACTGAGGCTGTTGCACTTGACTGTGAGCCATGGGTAGCAGCAGAGCTAAGGTACACTCCTAGGCTTGTGCAAAAAAATAAGGAGACAATTAAGAGGTGAGATGCACATGTAGTAAATGCTTTATACTTCCCTTGAGATGATGACATTCCATGTATAGAGGAAACTATCTTAGAGTAAGAGTAAAGGATACCAGCCAGGGGACCACCACCCCACAGGACACTTGCCAAATACATCACCATGTTATTAAGAAATGTGTCAGAACAGGCAAGTTGAGTCATTTGGCTGAGGTCACAAAAAAAGTGGGGGATTTTCACATCTGTGCAAAAGGGAAGCTGCAACAACATTAAACTTTGTAACAAGGAATTCAATATACACACTGTCCAGGACACCAGAACCAGCAGTACACAGAGCCGGGGGTTCATAATGACTGTGTAACACAGTGGGTGGCAGATGGCCACAAACCGGTCATAGGCCATTACAGTCAAGAGAAAGATGTCCAATACTCCAAAGAGTATGAAAAAATAAATTTGTGTGATGCAACCTTCATAGGTTATGACTTTGCTCTGAGTTTTGACGTTCCACAGCATCTTTGGGATGGTGGTGGAGATGAAGCAGATGTCTACAAACGACAGATTGGAGAGGAAGAAGTACATGGGGGTGTGGAGGTGGGAATCTGAGCTGACAAGCAGGATGATGAGTAGGTTTCCAAACACAGTGATCAGGTACATGGAGAGGAAAAGCCCAAATATGAGGGGCTGAAGTTCTGGTTCCTCTGAAAATCCCAGAAGGAGAAATTCTGAAATTTGTGTATCATTACGTGGTTCCATGTGGTTGAAGTGACTTCCAGGAAAGAAGGAAACAATATTACTAATATTTACACAAACTTTTTTACATAAGTTACTTGTATCTATACAAAAAGATCTTCATGAACCAGATAACCACGATGGTGTGATCACTCACCTACAGTCAGACATTCTGGAATGCAAAGTGAAGAGGGCCTTAGGAAGCATCACTACGAACAAAGCTAGTGGAGGTGATGGAATTCCAGTTGAGTTATTTCAAATTCTAAAAGATGATGCGGTGAAAGTGCTGCAGTCAATATGCCAGCAAACTTCGAAAACTCAGCAGTGGCCACAGGACTGGAAAAGGTCAGTTTTCATTCCAATCCCAAAGAAAGGCAATGCCAAAGAATGTTCAAACTACCACACAATTACACTCATCTCACACACTAGCAAAGTAATACTAAAAATTTTCCAAGCCAGGCTTCAACAGTACGTGAACCATGAAATCCCAGATGTTCAAGCTGGATTTAGAAAGCACAGAGGAACCAGAGGTCAAGTTGCCAACACCTGTTGGATCATAGAAAAAGCAAGAGAATGACAGAAAAACATCTATTTCTGCTGTGGATCACAGCAAAGGAATTGGTGGAAAATTCTGTGGAAAATTCTGAAAGAGATGGGAATTCCAGACCACCTGAGCTGCCTCCTGAGAAATCTGTATGCAGGTCAAGAGGCAACAGTTAGAACTGGACATGGAACAACAGATTGGTTGTGTTGGGAAAGGAGTATTGGGAAAGGAGTATGTCAAAGCTGTATATTGTCACTCTGCTTCTTTAAATTCTATGCAGAGTACATCATGTGAAATGCCAGGCTGGATGATGCACAAACTGGAGTCAAGATTGCTGGGAGAAATATCAATAACCTCAGATATGCAGATGACACCACCCTCTTGGCAGAAAGAGGAACTAAAGGCCTCTTGTTGAAAGTGAAAGAGGAGAGTGGAAAAAGTTGGCTTAAAATCCAATATTCAAAACTAAGATCATAGCATCCAGTACCATCACTTCATGGCAAATAGATGGGGAAACAATGGAAACAGTGACAAACTTTATTTTGGGGGACTCCAAAATCACTGCAGACAGTGACTGCAGCCAGGAAATTAAAAGACACTTGCTCCTTGAAAGAAAAGTTATGACCAACCTAGACATCATATTAAAAAGCAGAGACATTACTTTGCCAACAAAGGTCCATCTAGTCAAAGCTATGATTCTTCCAGTAGTCACGTATGGATCTGAGAATTGTACTATAAAGAAAACTGAGCACCAAAGAAATTGATACTTTTGAACTGTGGTGTTAGAAAAGACTCTTGAGAGTCCCTTGGACTGCAAGGAGAACCAGTCCATCCTAAAGGAGATCAGTCCTGAATATTCATTGGAAGGACTGATGCTGAAGCTGAAACTTCGATAATTTGGCCACATGATGCGAAGAACTGACTCTTTAGAAAAGACCCTGATGCTGGGAAAGATTAAAGGCCAGAGGAGAAGGGGCTGACGGAGGATGAGATGGTTGAATGGCATCACCAACTCAAAGGACATGACTTTGAGTAAGCTCCAGAAGTTGATGATGGCAGTCTATGGGGTCATTAAGAGCCAGACACACTGAGCAACTGAACTGATTGACTGACAGTATTCCATACACTTGTTTTGTAGTCAAGAAAATTGTTTTAATATTTTGCATGTGGATCTGCTTTTTTATTGCATTTTCTCTGCCATCTTGGACATTGACTTTTTGTTCCTCCGTTTCACCCCTAAAAGGTCATGTATTTTGTTGTTTTAAGGAAAAATTCATGCATTTCAGGGATGTGAATTGAGGTCTGACCATGTTTAACTTATTGTCTAGGCAATAGCTTAGTGTGCTGAAAGGCAAAAATCCCTACATTTCAATGATGGAGAAAAATGGACAACTGTTTAAATAAGTGATAAAGTTGTGTGTGTGCTCAGTTGTGTCTGACTCTTTGAGACCACATCGACTGTAGCCCACCAAGTTCCGCTATCCTTGGAATTCTCCAGACAAGAATACTGGAGTGGGTTGCCATAATCTTCTTCAAGGGATCTTCCCAACTCAGGAATCAAATGCAGGTCTCCTGCATTGCAGGCAGATTCTTTACCACTTGAGCGACCTGGGAAGCCTGAGCCAGTTCAGTTCAGTTCAGTGGCTCAGTCATGTCCGACTCTTTGCAACCCCATGAATCGCAGCACGCCAGGCCTCCCTGTCTATCACCAACTCCCGGAGTTCACTCAGATTCACGTCCATCGAGTCAGTGATGCCATCCAGCCATCTCATCCTCTGTCGTCCCCTTCTCCTCCTGCCCCCAATCCCTCCCAGCATCAGAGACTTTTCCAATGAGTCAGCTCTTCGCATGAGGTGGCCAACGTACTGGAGTTTCAGCTTTAGCATCATTCCTTCCAAAGAAATCCCAGGGCTGATCTCCTTCAGAATGGACTGGTTGGATCTCCTTGCAGTCCAAGGGACCCTGAAGAGTCTTCTCCAACACCACAGTTCAAAAGCATCAATTCTTCGGCACTCAGCCTTCTTCACAGTCCAACTCTCACATCCATCCATGACTAATGGAAAAACCATAGCCTTGACTAGATGGATCTTAGCTGGCAGAGTAATGTCTCTGCTTTTGAATATGCTGTCTAGGTTGGTCATAACTTTTCTTCCAAGGACTAAGCGTCTTCTAATTTCATGGCTGCAGTCCCCATCTGCAGTGATTTTGGAGCCCCCAAAATAAAGTCTGACACTGTTTCCACTGTTTCCCCATCTATTTCCCATGAAGTGATGGGACCGGATGCCATGATCTTCATTTTCTGAATGTTGAGCTTGAAGCCAACTTTTTCAGTCTCCTCTTTCACTTTCATCAAGAGGCTTTTTAGTTCCTCTTCACTTTCTGCCTTAAGGGTGGTGTCATCTGCATATCTGAGGTTATTGATATTTCTCCTGGCAATCTTGATTCCAGCTTGTGTTCCTTCCAGCCCAGTGTTTCTCATGATGTACTCTGCATAGAAGTTAAATAAGCAGGGTGACAATATACAGCCTTGATGTACTCCTTTTCCTATTTGGAACCAGTCTGTTGTTCCATGTTCTAACTGTTTCTTCCTGACCTGCATACAGATTTCTCAAGAGGCAGGTCAGGTGGTCTGGTATTCCCATCTTTTTCAGAACTTTCCACAGTTTATTGTGATCCACACAGATCAAATAAGAAAAGTATATACCATTTCAGATAGGATCGGTGTTACGAAGAAAGGGAAAGGAGGTGAACATGAATGAGTGAATAGTACAGTTAATTTTTATGGGTATTTATGCAAGACCTGAAAACAAGATGATATTTGAAAAGTGAATTCAAGTAAGGGAGGGAGGGAGGTGAAAATTTATCTGTGTGTGTGTGTGTGTCTGTGTCTGTGTCTGTGTGCGCTTGGCAGAAGGAATGCCTAGGACTCAAATAAATACAATCAGAAACAAGAGATGTTATTACTGATACCAGAGAAATACAAAGGATTATAAAAGACTTTTATGAACAGTTATATGTGAACAAATTGGATAATCTAGAAAAAGGCAGATAAATTTTTAGAAAAATGTAATTTACCAAAACTAAATCATTACGAAAGGAAAAAAATCTGAAGAGATCAGTTACTAGTAAGGAGATTGAATCAGTGAGAAATAGACCAGTTACCTTAAGGAGATTGAATCCATATGAAATAATCTCCCAACAAAACATTTTTCAGGAAAAAATGGCTTTACTGGTGAATTCTATCACATATTAAAAGAATTAATATGAATCTTCACAGAGTATTCAAAAATAAGTAAGGAAAAACTCTTCTAAACTTACTTTATGAGGCCAGCTTTTCCTAATACCAAAATCAGACAAGAGCTCCACAAGAAAATTACTGACTAATATCCCTGATCAAGATAGATGCAAAAATCATCAATAAAATATTGTCAAACCTAATTCAAGAACACTTAAAAGGACCATATATCATAATCAAATGAGACTTATTTCAGGGATGCAAGCATTCAATATCTGTGACTCAATGAATGTGATAAACTACATTGATAAAGTGAAGATTAAAATCAGATGCTCATATCAATTGATGCAGAAAGAGCATTTGACAAAATTCAGCATCGCTTTATTATAAAAACCCTTAACAAATTGGGTAAAGAAATAACAAACCTCAACATAGTACAGGCCATATATTATAACACCACAGCTAATGCCATATTCAGTGAAGAAACACAAAAACATTTTATTTTATGATGATCAAGAACAAGAAAAGCAAGGGTGTCTACTCTCACCACTTAAAAAATTCATGGTAAGAACTGTTTATTTTTTCTAGTTTCATTGAAAAATAATTGACATATATCACTGAATAAGTTTAAGGTGCACAACATGAAGATTTAGTTTACATGTATTGTGAACTGGGGTTTCCCTTGTGGTTCAGTGGTAAAAAAATCCACCTGCCAATAACCTCTCATATCTGGAAGTTTATGTCTTCTGACAACCTTTCATTTTCCCCAGCCTAAACTCACTACTTCTGAAAAGAAAAAGTCTATTTTCTTTTTCTATGTTTTTTTCCCCAATATTTTTACATTTCCATGTATGAGTGACATCATACAGTATTTGTCTTCTCTCTTTGAATTCTTTCACTTAGCATAATAACTTTATGGTCCATTCATGCTGTCGTAAATCATCAAATTTTTAGTTTTTATGACTAAGTGGCATTCCATTGTATACATGCATCTCAAACTCTTTATCCATTCATCCATCCATAGACACTCAGGTTGTTTTCCATGTCTTGGCTATTGTGAATAATGTTGCTATGAACATAAGGGTGCAGATATATTTTAAGAGATTGTTTTTGTTTCCTTAGATATTTTCTCAGAATTAGAGCTGCTGGATCATATATTATTTCTATTTTTAATATTTTGAGGGTCCTCCATACTGTTTCCCATAGTATTGTGCTTGTTAGAATTTACAGTCTCACTAAAGGTACACAAGTTTTGCCTTTAATCCATGCACAAGCTAACATTTTTAAACTATACTTTCTTGAAGATGACCATTCAAAAAGATGTGAGGTGCTATTTCTGAGTTTTAATTTCTTTAATGACTAGTGATGTTGAACATTTTTTCATGTACTTGTTGGAGTTTCATATATCTTCCTTGAAAAAATGTCTAATCAAGTCCTTTGCCCATTTTTGCTTTGTTAAAACACAGAATCTTTTGTTTTTGACATCATTTAAAAGGCAAAAACAAAGAAAGAGTACTTTTGTTTACAGTTTCTTATTAAGAACAGATTAAGAAATCCAACAAAATTTGCTATTTCAACAGAAAACCAAATTCTAATATTGCATCAGTTTACTTTTGATTACATTAAACCTTATGATTATCAACATTCCAGATTCATGTCAATGTATAGCAAAACCAATACAATATTGTGAAGTAATTAGCCTCCAATTAAAATAAATAAATTTATATTAAAAATAAATAAAAAGAATGTAGGCAGTACATTCTAAAAAAAAAAAAACTAAGTACACTTTAATCTTAACCAACTTGAGAAAGCATACATTTCCCCCAAGATTTCCTTTCCAAATTCCTCTACAATTTTGTCCTGGTTTTCCTTTTCCCCATTCTCAAATAACCAATTTTAATTCACGACAAAATTTTGTCCTATTTTTCCATCAAAAATATATCTCCATTCATCATAACTTTTAAAAATTAATTTATTCATTTTAAAAGGAAACAAAGGTGAAGGTACAATTCACAAAGAAGATAGACATCATAAGCCATTAGACACCTAACAACAAAGAAACAAAGATAAATAAAGCAAAAATTAGAAGAAATGCAAGGGAAAAAAAATATATCGTCATAGTGAGACATACTCACATTTCTCTGAGAATGTTTTATCAAGTACAGAAAAAGAAAAGAACAAGAGCATCTTGAATGATGTCATTAATAATTTAAATATAATAGATTTCTATTTCTATTTACCTTATATCCTACACAAATATTTTTAAAATTTTGTGTCTCATACATTGTTATTAGATACCCATAGGACATTTAGAAAAACTGGCAAAAGACAAATGTTACTTAATTTCAAAAAGTAGAGGTTTTTTTTGGTGTGTGTGTGACTTGGTTATACATATACACATATATTATTATTGAAATTATTTTCCACTATACTTTATTACAAGATATGGAGTATAGTTCCCTGTGCTATACAGTAAACCTTTGTTGCTTATTGTATATTTTTTAAAATTAGAAATCTAGAATTCTATTCATACTAAGTCAAACAAGTGGAATCAAAATGTCATAAATATTTTAGTTAGGCAAAACTTCATATGTTTTCTAAAAAATCTATATTATATGTATTATATATATTTATACAAAAACTTTTCTACTATGCTTGATAAAGTCTTGAGAAAGAACCTTAAAAAATAAAAATGAAGAGATGGAGAAACTGGAAAACATAAATTAAAAGGAGTACTGAATATGAAATAGAAAAAGAGAAACAAACTAGATAAAAGTAAAAGATCCTCATATAGTCCAGCTGTTTTTAAACATGACTGCTCATTAGAAATATATCTGGTGATATGGAGGAAAAAAACAATACCTGGGAATTTGTATTTTTCAAAAACTTCCAAGATAATTCTTATATACATCTGGATTTTTAAAAGTGATTACAGGTTTTTCTGTTAAATGATAGCTTTGGTGATAAAGAATTCTGTTATTTTTCTGTTGACCAATCATGATACAATGATATTAAGTGAACAATATTTACATAATCATAATAGAGAAAGATGTTCATCAGTTTTCACAATCAATAGCCTCATACACAAAAAAGATAATTATAATTGCAATCCATAATAGGAACATGATTAAGCTAACAATATAAAACAATATAAAATAATTACATACAATTTGGGGTGTCAAGCAGAGTGATGAGGTAACTGGAAGTGCGTATATGCATATGCTTTCATCTGCTCAGCCAGCTGGTTGGTACATTTGACTCATTTACATTTAAGGTAATTATCAATATGTATGATCCTATTACCATTTTCTTAATTGTTTTGGGTTTATTTTCTGTAGGCAGGTCTTTTCCTCCTGCCCAGAGAAGTTCTTTTAGTATTTGTTGTAAAGTTGGTTTGCTGGTATGGAATTCTCTTAGCTTTTGCTCTTCTGCAAACTTTTGATTTCTCCATGAAACCTGAAGGAGAGTCTTGCTTGAGTAGAGTATTCTTGGTTGTAGGTTCTTCCCTTTCATCACTTTAAATACATCATGCCATTCCTTTCTGGCTTATAGAGTTTCTTTACTTTAAATACATCATGCCATTCCTTTCTGGCTTATAGAGTTTCTGTACTTTAAATACATCATGCCATTCCCTTCTGGCTTATAGAGTTACTGTTGAGAAATTAGCTGATAGCCTGATGGGAGTTCCCTCATATGTTATTTGTCATTTTTCCCTTGTGCTTTTAATATTTTATCTCTGTCTTTACTTTTTTTCAGTTTGATTACAATGTGTCTCAGTGTGTTCCTTCTTGGGTTTATCCTTCCTGGGACTCTGCACTTCCTGGACTTGGTTGACTCTTTTATTTCCCATGCTCAGGCAGTTTTGAGCTACTATCTCTTCAAATATTTTCTCAGGTCCTTTCTTTCTCTCATCTCCTCTGGGAAACCAATAATGTGAATGTTGGTGCATTTAATGTTGTCCTAGAGATCTCTCAGGCTGTCTTTATTTCTTTTCGTTCTTTTTTCTGTATTCTGTTCGGAGGCAGTGATTTCTGCCATTCTGTACTCCATGTCATTGATCCAGTCTTCTGCCTCAGTTATTCTGCCATGGATTCCTTCTAGTGTATTAGTCATCTCTGTTTGTTCTTTAGTTCTTCTCAGTCTTTGGTAAACATTTCTTGCATCTTCTCAATTGTTGCCTCCATTCTTTTTCTGATATCTTGAATCATCTTCATTATCATTATTCTGAATTCTTTTACTGGAAGGTTGCCTATCTCCACTTCATTTAGTTGTTTTTCTGGGGTTTTATCTTTTCCCTTCATCTGGGACATAACTTTCTGCAATGTGGTTTTTGTTTTAGTTTCTGTGGGACTGTGCTTCTCTTGCTTCTTCTGTCTGCCCTCTGATGGAGGAGGTTAAGAAGCTTGTGTACAGTTTCCTGATGGGAGGGACTGGTGATGGGAAAAACTGGGTCTTGCTCTGGTGGGCAGGGCCTTGTTCAGTAAAACTTTCATCCAATCATCTGCTGATGGGTGGCCTTGTACACCCTCCCTGGTACTTTTTTGACCTGAGGTTACCCAGTCCTCAGGTCTATGGGCTCTATGGTTTACACCAAGGGGGACCTTTCCAGACTTCTGCTGCCCCCATCCCTGTGGTGAGCCCCTGCTGAACCACACCTCCACAGGAGACCCTCCGGCCCCAGCAGATAGTTCTGGTTCAGTCTCCTGTGGAGTCACTGCTCCTTTCCTCTGAGTCTTGCTGCATGCAAGATTTTATTTGTGCCCTCCAAGACTGGAGTCTCTGCTTCCCCCACTCCTGTGGAAGCCATGTACTCACATCCCACTGGCCTTCAAGGTCAGATTCCTTGGGAAGTCCCAGTCCCTTTGTTGGATCCCCAGGCTGGAAGCTTGATATGGGGTTCAGAACCTTCACAACAGTGGGGAGAATTCTTTGGTACTATGGTTCTCCAGTATATCTGGTGGGTATGGAATTTGATTTTATCACGATTGTGCCCCTCCTGCCATCTCACTGTGGTTTCTTCTTTGTCTTTGGATGTGGGGTATCTTTTTTGGTAGGTCCCATCATCCTCCTGTTGATGGTTGTTCAACAGCTAGGTATGATTTTGGTGCTCTTGAAGGAGGAGATGAGCACATGTCCTTCTACTCCACCATCCTGAACTGGAAGCCTGAGTTATTAATTTTTATCTATTGGATTATTCTTTACACATTTTTATACTAACCCCTTATATTTAAGTTCTACAATTTTTCAATTCTATATATTGTCTTTTCTCTTGCCATTTTTATTCAAAATAGTATTTGAAGTTCCAACCAAAGAAATAGTGCAAGGAATAGACAAAATGCCTTTAAATTGGAAAGAAGACATAAAATTATAACCATTTATAGAAGAAACAACTTTATGTTTATAAAATTCTAGGTGCCACCAAAAACTGTTAAACATAAATGAATTCAACCAAATGCAGAACAGAAAATCAGTTGCAAACCTGCTGCATTTCTATACATTGACCACAAACTATCAAAGTAGAAATTAAGAAATAATCCCTTGTATAGTTGTATCAAAAAAATAAAACACCTAAGAACAAATTTAACTGGGGAGCCATAAGACCTGTACTCTTAAAAGTATAAGACATTGATGAAAGAAATTGAAGAAGACACAAATAAATGGAAAGACATACCCACTTATAATTGAAATAATGAATATTATTAAACTGTTTGTTACCCCAAACCACCTTCTTATTTAATACAATTCTAATCAATGGATGAAAGAAGAAAAAAGCTATGCTTTTTAATTTGGTCATAAAAAGTAATGAAATATTGCTTTTTGTGATAGCATGGATGGACCTTGACTGTTTTATGTTAAGTGAAAAGGTCAGAGAGAGAAAGACAAACACAGCATAATATCACTTACGTGTGGAATCTAAAATAACAACAACAACAACAAAATTCCAGACCAAACAAACAAACAGAAAACATTATGATAGAAACAGAAAAATATTGGTGGTCCCCAGAGAAGATTGAGGAGAAAAATGGGTAAGGGAGTTAAAGGTGCACACTTCCAGCTATATAAAATAGTTCATTGGGATGTAGTGAACAGCAAAGTTTATCATAGTGGTGTACCTCAAATTCATATCTACTTTTGGAACTCTCTGGATGTTTGGGGGCTATTTCTAATCTGTAGTTGGATGAATCCGCAGATGTAGAACCCAAAGATACAGAGAGCCAAATGTACTAACATAGGAGTACAAAATACACCAGAGGAATGTTTTCCACATTCTAACATTGAGACCCATTAGGGTTTCGGACTCTGGTTTCTAAGAATTCAATAGAATGGAGTCAAAAGCTCAGTGAACATCATACATAGCAAATGAAAGCGTTAGTTACTCAGCTGTGTCCGACTTTTTGTGACCCCATGAACTGCAGCCCACTAGGCTCCTCTTTCCGTGGAATTCTCCAGGCAAGAATACTGGGGTGGGTTGCCATTTCCTTCTCCAGGGGATCTTCCCTTCCCTGGGATTCAACCTGGTTTCCTGCACTGCAGGCAGACTCTTTACCAACTGAGCTATCAGGGAAGACACAGTAGAGCTCCACGCAAAATTGCCTCCTGGTACTTTGTTCAGCTGTGTGTGAGTGTACATGCATGTGCTTGTGTTTTATTCTTCAGTGCTTTTGTGCATGTGCATCCTGGATCATGGGCTTTCCGGTAGTGCTCACTTGGGAAGCCCAGTGGTAAAGAACCTGCCTTCCAATACAGGAGATGTAAGAGACACTGGTTTGATCCCTGAGTTGAGAAGATTCCTTGAAGACGGGCATGGCACCCCAGTATTCTTGCCTGGAGAATCCCACGGATAAAGGAGCCTGGCGGGCTACGGTCCATAGGTCGCAAAGTCGGACACGACTGAAGTGACTTAGCACACATGCATTCTGGATCACAAAATAAAGGCATGGATTTGATGCATAGTTGAATACATCTAGAACCCACTGCAGTAAAGGCAAGAATAGCTTAAAGGAAGTCCTGCTAATGAGGAGGAGGCAGCATGAATGAAAAGCCCGACAGAGGAATCTGGTTGCAGAGAGAACAGGTAGCAGTGTGGGTGCTGAAATCACCTCACTCTCTAGAAACAACAGTCTGAACTTTCATTGTTTCAGTTGCCTCACCATGGGATCTGCCTTATTCTCCTGATCTAACTGTGATTTCTATATCTATCCATGCTTGCTGCTGCTGCTGCTGCTAAGTCACTTCAGTCATGTCCGATTCTGTGTGACCCCATAGACGGCAGCCCACCAGGCTCCCTGTCCCTGGGATTCTCCAGGCAAGAACACTGGAGTGGGTTGCCATTTCCTTCTCCAATGCATGCTTATTTGACCACAAATTTTTAAAAGTATTGTGCAGTAGCAGATGTGCTGGCCCTTTTTTCATTTTCCTTGTGACATTATTTTCTGTGTTATTACTGAACTTTGGCTTTGATCTCTTGTTATTTCTGATGGGTAAACTCTAGATCTGGTTCTGTTCCTTGTTCAGCATGCAGAGGCTTCTCTACATCATGCACCTCCTACACAGACCATGAAAATTTATCTTTTTAAACATGATTTATCTCTGAGGAAAGTATATCACATTCATTCATTTAGTGTTTTCAAAGTGTGTGCATTTATACAGAAAAAATATTAAAGAAATAAAAATCCATAAAATAAGAACAATTGCAAGGAAAATACAACCAGGAAAAGACTAGCAGTTTCACACAATTGTATTAAATGATATTTAACAAAAATCTTAAGACTGACTTATGGAATAAGATATATAAAATAAAATTTTAATCACATCACATGGATCTCTAGTTAAAGATTATAATGGCAAAGACCTGTAAATAAAATATATATAAAGGTACAATTTTGCAAAGCAGAAGAAACAGTATGTAAAGTTATAATTCCTATCAGTAAAAAGATAAGCAATTCCAATATGCTTATGAAAAAAAAAGCAGTAGTTATCCGAATGCAAAAGAATGTCTTACATAAGAGGGGAGAAGATGATTGCTATCGTGAAAACATCTAATTACAAAAGTCTAAAAGTTACTAATATGGAGAAACCGATGTGAAATAAGAATATAACATGTATAGAGGTTGTTATTACAACAGAGGATATAGAAAGTTTCCCTGTATGAAATGTAATGTGGGAGAATATGACATGATTGACTAATAGAACTGATTAAACAAAATATATATATTTTCACACATTATCCCCAATACATACATGTGTGTGTATGTGTGTATGTGTGTGTATAAGAATTTATGCCAAACAGCAAAGTTAGTGAAAAATATTTTTTTTCTTTGGATGTAGAATAAAAAACAGTATTTAAAAATTCAGACTCTTGCATATAAACTGGGCAAATGCCTTTCACATTCCATTTGCAATAGAGAACAACCCGTTCTCCAAAATGCAGACTTGCTAGTAATGAAATTACTGCAAAGGAAAAGTATTTAATATTCCTCTTCAGACTTATTAAATATGTCTTTTCATATGAATACACAGCATGAGAGAAGATATCTGAAATAGATTCTCATAAACTGCTGTTGCAGTAATATCTACCTCTTTTAGTCTGGATTTTAAGTGAATACAGAACATGCTTAAATATACCCCAATTTAGAAACTAAAAATAATAGTCATAATTTGCTGCACAGTCTTCTACATATGTCACACTTTCCTCCTTCTCTGAACAGTGGAACTCATATATATTTTAATTTTACTGGAACTATTTTATCTCACTTATTTACAAGGTCATTGAATTGGACCTCCATTCCCATCACTTGTCAGCTTGCATTGTAGAGTCAAACAGACATGTCCTTATTAACATATTAAATAAATCAATTACATATAATTAGTTAATCATGAGTACAAAAACAGTAATCGTTCATCTCTGGGCTAGGCTAATTAGGCTCTCATTTGACTTTAGATAAATGTTTTCAAGTTTCCTTTTTTCTGAATCTTTCATGGAGCACTTCCTGTGTTCTCAGACTTACCTAGATGGGGTTTCTGAGAGGCAGGTTGCTTGTGAAAGTTGAACTAATTCTTGGATTGTTGATGATGAAGACTGAAGCTCTGTCACCAGACAAGACTGCAGAGTATTAAAGCACTGAATCCTGATGCAGACCTAGGAAACAAATATCACGTCTTCTCCAGCTGAGGGATGCAAACACTAAGGGAATGCAACAAAGGAGACATTAATAGCTCTCTATGCCTGCTCATTAAGCACATTTTCTTCCAGTTACTACAACTTCTAAGTACCTGTTTTCCCTCTGGGCCTCTGGAAAAGACCAAAGGGTGACTTTTTCCAAATGATTCTCTGATCCCAAGAGGTCAGGTTAGAGGTCAAGTGAACTCAGTTTTTATTACTGCTTGTCTTTGTTTTTCAGATCTAACCATGAACACTTTATCTCAACCCTTAAGTAATGTTTTCTCCAAAGAATGAGGCTAAGGAACCTATCAGGACTAAGTCTCTTAGATGCTTAAAAGACTAATTTGTGTTTGGTACACAGCCTTTTTAGCTTCAGAAAATTATTCTTCCCTTTTCAACAATAGGGAGAACTGTGTTCATCTGATGTTTAATCTTGGCATCACATTCAATGGCTTCCTAACACATTTGTTCAAAAATCTAGGGATTTCGTACCGAATCATAAGTTAAGAGCCATCATTTAGTCACTCACTAGAAGATGTTTCTTAATTATAAAAATATATGCAGACCTTTTAATGCTATTTAACCTGAGCTTTGGGTCGTACAGGCATTGCCTGACATAACTTTTGGAAAAGTTTATGCTATGAACTAGTATTATAACATTATGAACACTGTCCCACACTGCAATAATGTGTTTAAGAGAATTTAATTATCCATCTAAAGATTCAAACTGAGTAAGGAAAGGGCCTTAATTGGAATTCTGTCTGGATACTTTCATTTTTCGAGCTGTAGGCTGTGTGTGTGTGCTGTGTCCAACTCTTTGCCACCCTATGGACTTTAGCCCCCAGGCTCCTCTGTCCCTAGGATTCCCCAAGCAAGCATATTGGAGTGAGTTGCCATGCCCTCCTCCAGGGGATCTTCCTGACCCAGGGATTGAACCCACATCTCTTTTGTCTCCTGCATTGGCAAGCGGGTTCTTTACCACTAGTACCACCTGGGAAGCCCAAGCTGCAGGCCAATGTTCCCAATCAGAGATTATATTGCCCCTGGGAATATTCATCAGTGTTTGAAAGAATGCTGCTGAACACCAACAATACCTAATACAAATAACTATCTAGCTCCAACTGTCAACATGAGAAGGTGAGAAAACCAGAATTTGTTCAATTTCAACATGCATAGGTAACACTCATGGGTGTGGTTGTTATGCAGGTTCTGAATCATCAGGACATGGAGGGTCTAGTTATTCTGAAAATCAAAAGAATCTTCTGGGTGATGTTGATGCTACAGGTGTTAATCTGTGGACCCCTTTTTGAGTAGCAAGGCTGTGGACCTGTGCAAGTCAGGTGTAGGTAGTTTTAGATCTTCTGAGTGAAAGTTCAGGTTTGCATATCATTTTTAATTCATTCATTTTTGAGAATTTTATAACTTCATTATTCGACCAGCCAAGGACACCAAAAAAAAAAAAAAAAGGAAATGACAGATCAATTGCACCAATGAAAATAATGGCAAAAATCCTGAACAAAATACTAGTGAAACAGATTCAACAACATGTTAAAAGAATTATACATCATGGCCGACTGAGGCTTACCCCCAGAGATACAAGGATGGTTAAATATCCACAGAATGAAAAATGTGATATTTCTAGTTAACAAAGGGAAGAATAAAAATCATAGGATCATCTGAATAGATGCAGAAAAACTTCTGAAAAACTAAACATTTATAATGAAAATGCTCAACAAAGTAGGTATAAAACACCTTACATAATGAAAGCTATATATGATAAAACCATAGCCAACATTATACTCAATGTTGAAAACTGAAACTATGTACTCCTGGACAGGGATGTGAGTCCATGACAAAGAATGGTGGCTGGTAGCTGGAGCTTGGTGATTGGAGTGCAAACATAGGGCTAGAACCACTGTTGACTGTGAGGAGACAGCCCAAGGGAATGGGAGGGAAGAAGTCCATGGCAGTGAATGCCTTTGGAGGAAAGCCAAGCAGCCCTGGAAGCAGGGTGCTACTGCTGTGTCATACACAGGGTGTGGAGCTTTTGGATGTTTATTTGTTTTACTTGGTTTGCTTTATTCCTTACGTGGAATTCTGCTTTGGTATTGTTTTCTGTTCTGCATTTTAGTTTTCTTTTAATTGGTTGATTAATTTTTAACTTCCTGTTCTCGCCAATTAACTCTTTTGGACTTTATCTCCTTTGATGTGTTTTGGTTTCATTTGTGTTTGTTTCGTTTGTATGTTCCTTTGTTTTTGTTTCTATTTCTCTGATTTTGTCTAGGTTTATTTCTTGTTTCTTATTTTTTGTTGTTGTTGTTTGTTTCTTTTGCAGAGGTGTTTGTTTTAAGCCCCTTTATTGCCATAACAAACAGCTTGTGGGTATCTTGGTTCCCTGACCAGAAGTCGGATGAGCCTCTGGGGTGGGAGTGCTGAGTTCACAATATTAGACCACCTGAACTTCTGATACTCATTTCAGTTCAGTTGAGTCGATCAGTCGTGTCCGGCTCTTTGCGACACCATGAATCGCAGCATTCCAGCCTTCCTGTCCATCACCAACTCCCGGAGTTCACTCAAACTCATATCCATCAAGTCGGTGATACCATCCAGCCAGCTCATCCTCTGCTGTCCCCCTTCTCCTCCTGCCCTCAATCCCTCCCAGCATCAGAGTCTTTTCCAATGAGTCAGCTCTTCGCATGAGGTGGCCAGACTACTGGGGTTTCAGCTTTAGCATCATTCCTTTCAAAGAAATCCCAGGGACTGTCTCCTTCAGAATGGACTGGTTGGATCTCCTTGCAGTCCAAGGGACTCTCAAGAGTCTTCTCCAACACAGTTCAAAACCATCAGTTCTTCGGCATTCAGCTTTCTTCACAGTTCAACTCTCACATCCATACATGACAACAGGAAAAATTATAGCCTTGAGTAGACAGACCTTAGTCAGCAAAGTAATGTCTCTGCTTTTGAATATGCTATCTAGGTTGGTCATAACTTTCCTTCCAAAGAGTAAGCGTCTTTTAATTTTATGGCTGCAGTCACTATCTGCAGTGATTTTGGAGCCCCCCAAAACTAAATTCTGAACACTGTTTCCACTGTTTTCGCATCTATTCCCATGAAGTGATGGGACTGGATGCCATGATCTTTGTTTCCTAAATGTTGAACTTTAAGCCAACTTTCTCACATTCCTCTTTCACTTTCATGAAGAGGCTTTTTAGTTCCTCTACACTTTCTGCCATAAGGGTGGTGTCATCTGCATATCTGAAGTTATTGATATTTCTCCCAGCAATCTTGATTCCAGCTTGTGCTTCTTCCAGCCCAGAATTTCTCATGATATACTCTGCATAGAAGTTAAATAAGCAGGGTGACAATATACAGCCTTGATGTACTCCTTTTCCTATTTGGAACCAGTCTGTTGTTCCATGTCCAGTACTAACTGTTGCTTCCTGACCTGCATATAGGTTTCTCAAGAGGCAGGTCAGATGGTGCGGTATTCCCATCTCTTTCAGAATTTTCCACAGATTATTGTGATCCACATAGTCAAAGGCTTTGGCATAGTCAAAGCAGAAATAGATGTTTTTCTGGAACTCTCTTGCTTATCCATGATCCAGTAGATGTTGACAGTTTGATCTCTGGTTCCTCTGCCTTTTCTAAAACCAGCCTGAACATCTGGAAGTCCATGGTTCATGTACTGCTGAAGCCTGACTTGGTCAGATCATGAAATCCTTATTACCAACTTCAGACTTAAACTGAAGAAAGTAGGGAAAACTGGTAGACCATTCATGAATGACCTAAATCAAATCCCTTATGATTATACAGTGGAAGTGAGAAATAGATTTAAGGGCCTAGATCTGATAGATAGAGTGCCTGATGAACTATGGAATGGGGTTCGTGACATTGTACAGGAGACAGGGATCGAGACCATCACCATGGAAAAGAAATGCAGAAAAGCAAAATGGCTCTCTGGGGAGGCCTTACAAATAGCTGTGAAAAGAAGAGAAATGAAAAGCAAAGGAGAAAAGAAAGATATAAGCATCTGAATGCAGTGTTCCAAAGAATAGCAAGAAGACATAAGAAAGCCTTTTTCAGCGATCAGTGCAAAGAAATAGAGGAAAACAACAGAATGGGAAAGACTAGAGAGCTCTTCAAGAAAATTAGAGATAACAAGGGAATATTTCATGCAAAGATGGGCTCGATAAAGGACAGAAATGGTAGGGACCCAACAGAAGCAGAAGATATTAAGAAGAGGTGGCAAGAATACACGAAAAAAACTATACAAAAAGATCTTCACGACCTGGATAATCACGATGGTGTCATCACTCATCTAGAGCCAGACATCCTGGAATGTGAAGTCAAGTGAGCCTTAGAAACCATCACTATGAACAAAGCTAGTGGAGGTGATGGAATTCCAATTGAGCTATTTCAACTCCTGAAAGGCGATGCTGTCAAAGTGCTGCACTCAATATGCCAGCAAATTTGGAAAACTCAGCAGTGGCCACAGGACTGGAAAAGGTCCGTTTTCATTCAAATCCCAAAGAAAGGCAATGCCAAAAATGCTCCAACTACCACACAATTGCACTCATCTCACATGCTAGTAAAGTAATGCTCAAAATTCTGCAAGCCAGGCTTCAGCGGTATGTGAACCGTGAACTTCCAGATGTTCAAGTTGGTTTTAGAAAAGGCAGAGGAACTAGAGATCAAATTGCCAACATCCAATGGATCATGGAAAAAGCAAGAGAGTTCCAGAAAAACATCTATTTCTGCTTTATTGACTATGCCAAAGCCTTTGACTGTGTGGATCACAATAAACTGTGGACAATTCTGAAAGAGATGGGAATAACAGGCCATCTGACCTGCCTCTTGAGAAATCTGTATGCAGATCAGGAAGCAACAGTTAGAACTAGACATGGAACAACAGACTGGTTCCAAATAGGAAAAGGAATGTGTCAAGGCTGTATATTGTCACCCTGCTTATTTAACTTCTATGCAGAGTACATCATGAGAAATGCTGGACTGGAAGAAACACAAGCTGGAATCAAGAATGCCTAGAGAAATATCAATAACCTCAGAAATGCAGATGACATTACCCTTATGCCAGAAAGTGAAAAGGAACTTAAAAACCTCGTGATGAAAGTGAAAGAGAGGAGTGAAAAAGCTGGCTTAAAGCTCAACATTCAGAAAATGAAGATCATGGCATCCGGTCCCACCACTTCATGGGAAATAGATGGGGAAACAGTGGAAACAATGTCAGACTTTATTTTTGGGAGCCCCAAAATCACTGCAGATGGTGACTGCAGCCATGAAATTAAAAGACGCTTACTCCTTGGAAGAAAAGTTATGACCAACCTAGATAACATATTCAAAAGCAGAAACAGTACTTTGCCAACTAAGGTCTGTCTAGTCAAGGCAATGCTTTTTCCAGTAGTAACATATGGATGTGAGAGTTGGACTGTGAAGAAGGCTGAGTGCCGAAGAATTGATGCTTTTGAACTGTCGTGTTGGAGAAGACTCTTGAGAGTCCCCTGGACTGCAAGGAGATCCAACCAGTCCATTCTGAAGGAGATCAGCCTGGGATTTCTTTGGAAGGAATGATGCTAAAGCTGAAACTCCAGTACTTTGGCCACCTCATGCGAAGAGTTGACTCATTGGAAAAGACTGATGCTGGGAGGGATTGGGGGCAGGAGGAGAAGGGGATGACAGAGGATAAGATGGCTGAATGGCATCACTGACTCGATGGATGTGAGTCTGAGTGAATTCTGGGAGTTGGTGATGGACAGGGAGGCCCTGCATGGTGCAATTCATGGGGGTCGCAAAGAGTCGGACATGACTGAGTGAATGAACTGAACTGAACTTACTAGCATGTGAGATGAGTGCATTTGTGTGGTAGTTTGTGCAGCCTTTAGCATTGCCTTTCTTTGGGATTTGAATGAAAATGGACCTTTTCCAGTCCTGTGGCCACTGCTGCGTTTTCCAAATTTGCTGACATATTGAGTGCAGCACTTTCACAGCATCACCTTTCAGGAGTTGAAATAGCTCAACTGGAATTCCATCACCTCCACTAGCTTTGTTCATAGTGATGGTTTCTAAGGCCCGTTTGACTTCACATTTCAGGATATCCGGCTCTAGGTGAGTGATCACAGCATCATAATTATCTGGGTCGTGAAGATCTTTTTGTACAGTTCTTCTGTATATTCTTGCCACATCTTTTTAATATCTTCTGCTTCTGTTAGGTCCATACATTTCTGTCCTTTATTGAGCCCATCTTTGCATGAAATATTCCCTTGGTATCTCTTAATTTTCTTGAAGAGCTCTCTAGTCTTTCCCATTCTGTTGTTTTCCTCTATTTCTTTGCATTGATCGCTGAAGAAGGCTTTCTTATTTCTCCTTGCTATTCTTTGGAACTCTACATTCAGATGCTTATATCTTTTCTTTTCTCCTTTGCTTTTTACTTCTCTTGTTTTCACAACTATTTGTATGGCCTTCCCAGAGAGCCATTTTGCTTTTCTGCATTTCTTTTCCATGGTGATGGTCTTGATCCCTGTCTCCTGTACAGTGTCATGAACCTCCATCCATAGATCATTAGGCACCAATCTAGGCCCTTAAATCTATTTCTCACTTCCACTGTATAATCATAAGGGTTTTGATTTAGGTCATACCTGAATGGTCTAGTGATTTTCCCTACTTTCTTGAATTTAAGTCTGAATTTGGTAATAAGGAATACATGATTTGAGCCACAGTCAGCTCCTGGTCTTGTTTTTGCTGACTGTATAGAGTTTCTCCATCTCTGGCTGCAAAGAATAAAATCAATATGATTTTGGTGTTGACCATCTGGTGATGTCCATGTGTAGAGTCTTCTTTTGTGTGGTTGGAAGAGAGTTTTTGTTATGACCAGTGTGTTCTCTTGGCAAAAATCTATTAGCCTTTGCCCTGCTTCATTCCGTACTCCAAGGCCAAATTTGCATGTTACTCCAGGTGTTTCTTGACTTCCTGAAATGGCAATGCACTCCAGTATTCTTGCTTGGAGAATCTCATGGACGGAGGAGCCTGGTAGGCTACTGTCCATGGGGTCACAAAGAGTCGGACATGACTGAGCAACTTCACTATAATGGAAAAGACATCTTTTCCTTGGGTGTTCATTCTAAAAGGTCTTGTAGGTCTTCATAAAACCGTTCAACTTCAGCTTCTTCAGCATTACTGGTTGGGGCATAGGCTTGGATTACCATGATATTGAATGGTTTGCCTTGGAAACGAACAGAGATCATTCTGTCGTCTGAGATTCCATCCAACTACTGCATTTCGGACTCTTTTGTTGACCATGATGGCTACTTCATTTCTTCTAAGGGATTCCTGCCCACTGTAGTAGATATAATGGTCATGAGTTAAATTCACCCATTCCAGTCCATTTTAGTTCACTGATCCCTAGAATGTCAACGTTCACTCTTGCCATCTCCCTATTTGATCACTTCCAGTTTGCCTTGATTCATGGACCTGACGTTCCAGGTTCCTATGCAATACTGTTCTTTACAGCATCAGACCTTGCTTCTATCACCAGTTACATCCACAGTTGGGTATCATTTTTGCTTTGGCTCCATCCCTTCATTCTTTTTGGAGTTATTTCTCCACTGATATCCAGTAGCGTATTGGGCACCTACCAACCTGGGGTAGCTCCTCCCGGCCGCCACTGACCTCGGACGCAGGGTAGCTCCTCTCCGCCACTGCCCCTGACCTTGGACATGGGTTAGCTCCTCTTGCAGCCGCCTGCACTTAGTGCACCGGCTCTCGCAGCCACCTGCACTTAGTGCACCAGCTCTTGCACCTGCCTGCACTTCAGTATCCTATCATTTTGCCTTTTCACACTGTTCATGGGGTTCTCAAGGCAAGAATACTGAAGTGGTTTGCCATGAGGAGATACCCCCTCCTCCAAGGTAAGGACCAGTGGCTGAGCTTTGCTGGAGCAGCCGTGAAGAGATAACCCATGTTCAAGGTAAGAGAAACCCAAGTGAGATGGTAGGTGTTGCGAGAGGGCATCAGAGGGCAGACACACTGAAACCATAATCACAGAAAACTAGTCAATCTGATCACATGGACCACAGCCTTGTCTAACTCAATGAAACTAAACCATGCTGTATGAGGCCACCCAAGATGGGTGGGTCATGGTGGAGAGGTCTGACTTCTGATACTAGGGAGTATTAATTAGTGACAAATTCTTGAAGTCCTCAGCCTGAATCCAATTTCTAGCACCACCCAACTGTCTGAAACACCCAGCGCTGGATGCCTCAATCAAACAACAAGCAAAACAAGAATACACAACTGATCATCAGCAAAAGGCTACCCACAGACTTACTTCACTCTGTGTAACATATCTAGGTTCACCCACCTCATTAGAACGAACTCAAATGTGTTGCTTTATATGGCTAAGTAATATTCTATTGTGTGTGTATATATATCTATCTATCCATGTATATATTACAACTTCTTTATATTCATCTGTCAATGGATATGGATATTGAGGTTTCTTCTAGGCCCTGTTATTGTAAATAGTGCTGAAACAAAAGTGTGGTACACATGTCTTTTTGAATTATGGTTTTGTTGTGGTACGCACTCAGAAGAGGTATTGCTGAATCATATGGTAGCTTTGATGGACAGTGGAATTTAATTATAGAACTTCCACAGTACTGGGGGAAACAGAGACTCTTAGAAGGCACAAACAAAACCTTGTCTGTACCAGGACCCAGGGGAAAGGAGTAGTCACCCCACAAGAGACTGAGCAAGACCTACCTGTGAGTGTTTGAGAGTCTCCTACAGAAGCATGGGATGGCATTGGCCTGCCTCAGGGACAGGGGCACTGCCAGCAGCAGTCCTGGGAGATGCCTGTTGGCATAAGTCCTATTGGAGTTCACCAGTAGCCCTACCACAGAGCCTGTAGACTCCAGGATTGGATTGCCTCAGGACAAACAACTAACAGGAAAGAAGCACAGTCCCATCCATCAGCAGATAATTGGATAAAAGATTTACTGAACATGGCCCTGCCCACCAGAGCAAGACCCAGTTTTTCCCACAACAAATCCTTCCTATCAGGAAGCTTGAACAAGCCTCTTACTTTCATCCATCAGAGGGCAGATAGAAGAAGCAAGTCCTATAATTCCACAACCTCCAGAATAAAAACCACAATCATGGAAAATTAACCAAAATGATCACATGGATCACAGCCTTGTGTAACTCAATGAAGCTATGAACCATTCCATGCAGGGTGACCCAAGACAGATGGGTCATGGTGGAGAGTTCTGACAAAATGTGGCCCAGTACAGAAAGGAATGGAAAACCACTTCAGTACTGCCCCAAGAACACCATGAATAGAAGGAAAAAAAACAAAACAATATGACACTGGAAGGTGAGCCACCCAAGTCAGTAGGTATCCAAGATGGTACTGGGGAAGGGCAGAGAATTAACTCTAGAACAAATAAAGAGCCTGGGTCAGAGTAGAAAAAAACACTTAGCTGTGGATGTGTCTGGTGGTAAAAGTAAAGTTTGATGTTGTAAAGAACAATATTGCATAGGAACCAGGAATGTTAGGTCCATGAATCAAGGTAAATTGGACTTGGTCAAGCAAGAAATAGCAAGAGTAAATATTAATATATTTTAGGAATCAGTGAAGTAAAATGTATGAGAAAGGGTGAATTTAATTCAGATGTCATTATATCTACTACTGTGGGCAAGAACCCCTTAGAAGAAATGGAGTAGCCATCATAGACAACAAAAGAGTATGAAATGCACCACTTTGGTATAGCTTCAAAAACGTCATCATGATCTCAGTTCATTTCCAGAGCAAACCATTCCAAATCACAGTAATCCAAGCCTGTGTTCCAACCATTAATCCAGAAGAAACTGAAGTTGAACGGTTCTATGAAGACCTGCAAGACCTTTTAGAACTAACACCCAAACAAAAAAAAAAGACATCATTTTCACCATAGGATATTGGAATGAAAAAGTTGAAAGTCAAGAGATACCTGGAGCGTCAGACAAATTTGGCCTTGGAGTACAAAATGAAGCAGGGGACACACTGGTCATAGCAAGCACCCTTTTCCAACAACACAAGAGACAATTCTACACTTGGTCATCTCCAGATGGTCAATACTGAAATCACATTGATTCTACTCTTTGCAGCAGAAGATGAAGAAGTGCTATACAGTCAGCATAAACAAGACCTGGAGCTCACTCTGGCTCAGATCATGAGATCCTTGTTGCAAAATTTAGGCTTCAATGGAAGGCAGTAGGGGAAAACCACTAGGTCATTCAGGTATGACCTAAACCAAATCCCTTATGACTATACAGTGAAGGAGACAAACAGATTCAAGGGATTAAATCCGATAGAGTGCCTGAAGAACTATGGATAAAGGGTCATAACATTGTATGGGAGATGGTGACCAAAACCATCCTCAAGAAAAAGAAATACAAGAAGGCAAACTGGTTCTCTGAGGAGGCCTTACAAATAGCTGAGAAAAGAAGAGAAGTGAAAGGCAAAGGAGAAAGGGAAAGATGTATGCAAATGGATACAGAGTTCTAGAGAATATCAAGGAGAGATAAGAAAGCCTTCTTGAGTAAACAATGCAAAGAAGTAAAGGAGATCAATAAAAGGGGGAAAGACTAGAGATCTCTTAAAGAAAATTAGAGATACCAAGGGAACTTTCACACAAAGTTGGGCACCATAAAGGACAGAAACAGTAAGGACCTAACAGAAACAGGATAGATGAGGAAGTGGTGGCAAGAATGCACAGAAGAACTATACAAAAAAGGTCTTAATGACCTAGATAACCATGATGGTGTGTTCACTCACCTTGAGCCAGACATCCAGGAATGTGAGGGCCTTAGGAAGAATTATGAGGAAGCCTTACTACAAACAAAGCTAGTGGAGGTGATAGAATTCCATCTGAGCTATTGAAAAATCCTAAATGTTGATGCTGTTAAAGTGCTGTACCCAATATGCCAGCAAATTTGGGAAATTTAGCAGTGGCCACAGAACTGGAAAAAGTCAGTTTTCATTCTAATCTCAAAGAAAGGCAATGCCAAAGAATGTTCAAACTACCATAAGACTGTGCTCATTTCACATCCTAGCAAAGCAATGCTCAAATTCTTTCAAGCTAGGTTTTCACAGTATATGAACTGAAAACTTCCAGATGTACAAGCTGGATTTAGAAAAGGCAGACGATCCAAGGATCAAATTGCCAACATCTGTTGGATCATAGAATAAGCAAGAGAAAGCTAAAAAAAAAAATCTACTTCTGCTTCATAAACTACGATAATATCTTTGACAGTGTGGAATGTAACAAATTGGAAAATTAAGGAGATGGGAGTACCAGACCATCTTTCCCATCTCCTGAGAAATCTTGTATGCAGGTCAAGAAGCAATAGTTAGAAATGGATGTGAAACAGTGAACTGGTTCCAAATTGGGTAAAGAGTATGTCAAGGCTGTATATTGTCTACCTGCTCTTTAAACTGATATGAAGAGTACATCCTGCACAACACCAGGCTGGGTAACTTACAAGATGGAATCAAGATTGCTGGGAGAAATATCAAAACCTCAGATATGCAGATGGTACCACTCTAATGGCAGAAAGCAAGGAGGAATAAAGAGCCTATTGATGAGGGTGAAAGATATGAGTAAAAACAAAAAAAAAACAAAATCTGGCTTAAAATCCAACATTCAGAAACCTAAGATCACATCATCTGACTCCATCACTTCATGAAAAATTTATGGGGAAAAAGCGGAAACAGTGATAGACTTTATTTTGTGGGGCTCCAAAGTCACTGTAGATGGTGACTGCAGCCATAAAATTAAGACTCTTGCTACTTGGAGGGAAAGTTATGATGAACCTAGAAAGCATATTAAGCATTTGTCAGGCACATCACTTTTCTGACAAAGGTCTGTATAGTCAAAGCTAAGATTTTTCCAGTAGTCATGCATGGATATGCGAGTTGTGCCATAAAGTAGGCTGAGCACTGATGAATTGATGCTTTTGAACTGTGGTGATAGAGAATACTCCTGAGAGTCCCTTGGACTGCAAGGAGATCAAATCAGTCAATCCTAAAGGAAATCAGCTGTAAATATCCATTGGAAGGACTGATGCTGAAACTGAAGCTCCAATACTTTGACTACCTGAAGTGAAGAGTCAACTCATTGGAAAAGACCCCGATGCTGGGAAAGATTGAAGGCAAAATGAGAAAGGGGTGGCAGAGATTGAGATGATTAGATAGCATCACCAACTCAATGGAAAAGAATTTGAGCATACCCTGGAAGATAGTGAAGGACAAGGAAGCCTGGCATCCTTGTCTGAAAACTTTCCAGTCTGAAGTAGGAAAGGAAGAGAGTCTCAAAGAAATTGTGTGTGTATTACTATCAATTTAATTTATATTATTTTTCTCACTAAATTGAATATTCAATGAAGAAAGACAAATGTGAACTCTAATGCTATATGCTGATATAATATTCACTTATGGCTTAGCCTCGAGAAGGTGTATGAATATGTTTTTTTTTAAATTATTCAAATTCAGAAAACAACTTTTTTTGTAATTTTTCAAATAAATTCAATCAAATACAATTATGCAGTAGTAGACGGCAATATTTTGACCTTAAGATTTAGTATTCTTTTTTCCTCTGTATTTCATTTTAATTCTATCATTACAATAAGCTTTTTCATATATAAAATTATAAAACACTTGAAAAATAGGGGCAACAGGCAGAAATGAATTGTCCAGTACCAGGGAAATAGGAATCGCAGACTGTTGGTCCCATCAGATGTTGGAACATTCAGTAAACAATTGCCTATAAGCCTCCAAAAATAGACAAGATGGAAGTACAAAGATCAACTTAAAACCCCCTGCACAATAAGGAAGAAAGGACATCCCACAAATGTGATACCATTCTCACCCAACACAAACTGCAGCTTGCTCCCTTGGCTTCCAAAGACTACATATTAGAGTATCTTGAGCAAAGAATATTCCTAGTCCCCCACAAGAGTCTCAACAGGCAACCCACCAGGTTCTCCAACATAAGAGTTAAACAGATGCCCAGAAAACCTCCTCCCTTCTCATTTTTATAAAATAAGAATTAATAAAGCAACAGCAAGCAGCGCTTTCAAGATAAATGAGGATGAGGCCCAGGATGCAAGTGTATCAAGCCCTTCTCTACAGAAGCCCTTCTCTACTAACCCTTTGGCAACTAATTCTTTATCAGAAAAGCAAAGTACATGCTAAGCCCCAGCTGGCAACTCTTCAACCTCCTTTTGCAATATGGATATGTCTGTCCTCAATTTAAGTGAGTAGATAGAGCCCCATCAAGCCAAGTGTTCCCTGCCCTATAGAATGTTGAGGACCTCAGGCTCAGAATAAGGAAGACAACAGCAGTCTTGACAAGTCAGAAGATGCTTCAAGCTCTCATTCCCCAGGAAGTCATTGGAGCTCAGGAAATGAACCCTCTCCCAGCATATCCTGCCTCAGCAAACCCTTCTGATCTGCTGTATTTTCAGATATTCCTAAGAACATCTTCTGCTCAAATAGGCATTTGTGGAAAAGGAAGGTTGGAGCCAGAAACAAGTTGGAGAAGGGTAGAGAGGGGAGATGAGCAAAATAAAGGGGGAAAGGAGACCTTCTAAGTTGTGGCAATCCTAGCCATGAATTCTGGTTGCCCTAAACAGCTACAATCACACCAGTCTTGCAGGAGCAAGCTGGAAAAGAATAGAAGAAATTTTTTACTGTTGAGGAGATGTGGCCTGGAGAAAAGGGTGTGTTTGCTAGCCTCCAAGATGGTCCTTAACGATCCTTGACACCTGGCATTCATGCCATGTGCAGTCTTCTCCCATGTTGCATTGGATGTGACACACATGATCAATATAATGCTGCAGAAGTGACTGTGTGACATATGAGGCTATGTCATACAGCATCCTGAAGCTTCCTCACTGGTCTTTTAGACTGACACTTCCCTAAAGGAATTAATCTGCTATAACTTGAGGATATTCAACCAACCCTGTAGAGAGGTCCATGTGGACAGCAACCAGCTTGTCAGCACCAAATTATTAGCTATTTCCAAAATGCCGCCTTGGAAGATCTTCCATTCTCAGTCAATTGAACTCTAATACGTGTGCTAAAAGATTTAGGGATTAAATCTAATGCTGTCTGCAATCTAGTTAAAATACATTAAAAAAAGAAGACATGGTGGGTGATAGAATGATGGAAAAGCCAGTCTAGTAAAACATTACCAATGGATCCAGGTAGCCAACTGCATTACTTCATTAGGGCTGCCGCAACAAAGAACCAGAGACCGAGCAGCTTTAACAGCAGTGATTAATTTTCTCAAACTTCTGGAGGCTAGATGAAGGTACCAGCGAGGCTGTTTTCTCCTGAGTCCTTTCTCTTTGACTTGCAGATGACCTTTCTCTGGCTGCCTTATCACATAGTCATCCCTCTGTGACTGCATGGACCTGGTGTCTCTTGACTTGTATGTACTAATCTCCTGTAACAAGGAGACAAGTCAGGTTGGATTAGGGCCCACTCTAATGGCTTCTTTTACCTTCTCTACACCTTTAAAGGCATAGCTCCAACTTTAGTTAGATTATGAAGTTTTAGGGATTTTTGTCTTCAAAAGATAATGTGTGGCGGGAAGGGTGTGGGGACACACAGTAAAGTCTATAACATGAATTTTTACTGTAAAACTATTTTATATTATATCAATGCTTGAGAAATTTTCATAAGAAAGTGAGTGTAGATAGTATGCTAAATTAGAAAAGAAAAATAAGGTGTTACATAAAATGAAGCCATGTAGCTGGTCTATTGAAACAACTTTTCCATTTTTAAATGTAAATGTCCTTGAGGCAACCAAGGGACACATATTTTATGCGTAATCTCAGAGAAAAGATGGGACTTTTCAAAGTATAACATAAAAGAAGAAGAAACAAAAATCAATACATTTGATTTTATTTATAAAAGTCTTCATGGCATCAACAGCTACAGACAAAGAAAACATTCACATAAATGGGGAAAATGTTGGCAACATCACAAAGGCTAATTTATTAGTAATAAAGAACTTTTACCAACTTAAGGAAAAAAACAACAAACCACTGACAAAATGGGCAAATGCCAAGAACAAAAGGGCAAATACCAATAACTACATTATTATTATTTCATAGGCAATAAATACTTTTCTTAATATAATAGAATTTCCAAATCCTTTTCTGAGAAGAAAAATATGAAGTAAAACATAGAAATTCCTTTTTCATCTATCAAATTGGAAACTTTTAAAAAGTTTAACGTATTAGCCACAATGTTGGAAATGTATATTCTGATATAGTAATGAATGGAAGTGAATTTGAACAACCTCTGCTCACATACAAGCACCTGATCAGACAGAAAAAGCCAGGAGGAGCTGGTGCCTAGCGGGGAGGGAGAAAGAGCCTAACTATAGCATTGAGATGGGAGCTGATTTCAACCAACTGAACCTAGAAGTGGTGTGGAGAGGCAGAGGGAGCCAAGACAGAGGGAAAAGAGTCAAACAGTGGCTGGAAGAGCCAAGTCTGGGCTGCTGGTTCAGAGCTCTGTTGCCAGGAACTCAGCTGGGACAAAAAGCTGAGAAGTGGTCTAGAGACAAGAGGACACTTGGTGGAACTGAGGGGTCCCTGTGTGACTGAAAGAGTACAGATGGCTGCCACAGGATGCAGAAGTCAGGACTGCAGAGAAAGAGGGTGGTGCACTGGAAGAGCCCTGGAGCCTCTGTGGTACCTGAGTTAGCCAGCAGCATTGACCATGGATGGGTCATGGGCTCTGGTTCTCCAGCTGCCTTCCTTCCCCTGCCTCAGGGCCTACCAGTGCCCATTAGTGTGGCATGATCTCTCTTGGAAAGCAGTGTGTTCTTTGCCCATGAAGAGAATGTGCTGTCTCTGCAAGGCCTGGACCCTCCAGGTTTGAACACCTTGTTGTGTCCACACTGATGTCCACCAGCAGGGACTGAACCATGTGGGGTTAAGGAGCGGATGTAGCATTTGACTTCACTAAGACCGTGGGATTCAAAACTTGGGGAAAGCCATTGAGAATGACAGTGACCAAGAAGCACTGGATACCATGCATGCCATCTGTCCTGGGATTTCCACTCTAATGTGCTGTGCTTAGTCACTCAGTTGTGTCTGAGTCTTTGTGAACCCATGAACTGTAGCCTGCCAGGCTCCTCTGTCCGTGGGGATTCTCCAGGCAAGAATACTGGAATGGGTTATCATGCCCTCCTCCAGGGGGTCTCCCAACTCAGGGACTGAACTCAGTTTTCCTGCATTGCAGACAGATGTTTTACAGTCTGATCCACCAGGGAAGTCCTTCTACTCTAATATTTTATTTTATAGTTATTGATGCCACAAAGCATGTTCGACTTGACAGTCAGCTAGATGACTACAGGGAGGTGCCATCTAGGTGAAAGTAGATACCAGTTTAAGGGCCCCTAGTAGGTGTTTTGTCAAGGATATCATTCAGAACAGTTGGCATTTTAAGCAGATCTGAGAGGACTGTATGGCAGTGAGAAGGTAAAAGTGGAACCAGCAAAAAAGTGTACTACACCAGCTTAAACGATGGGTAAACAAAATGTGATATATCTGTACATTGTATATTGTTCACTCATAAAAGACATAAAGGGACAAACTGCAGTGTGGATGAACCTTGAAGACATTACACTAAGTGAAAGAAGCTAGTCAAAAAAACCCCAATATTATACGATTTTATTTATATGAAATGTTAAATAGAGAAAATCTGTAGAGACAGAAAGTGGATTAGTGATTGCTTAAGGCTGAAGGTGGGAGGAACAAGTGACACTCTGTTTCTTCTTTTTCGTTTTTGTTTCTTAATAGATATTCTCAGTATGTTGACATCATTTTTCTTTATTTTTTAAAATGTAAATGAAATATGTATTTCAACTAAACAGCAAAGAATGTCAGACTACATATAAAAGTCATATTCAACTATATGCTACCTGTAAAAGATGCATTTTTTCCTGTTTTTTTCTTTTTAATTTGTTTTGTTTTTTTAATTCAAGGATAATTGCTTTACAGAATTTTATTTTCTGTCAAACTTCAACATGAATCAGCCATCGGTATACAAATATCCCCTCCTTTTGAACCTCCCTCCCACTCCTCTACAGGGCCTTTGTTTGAGTTTCATGAGCCATACAGCAAATGTAAGTTTCCATGTTACTCTGTCCATACATCTCACCCTCTCCTTTCCTCTCCCTGTGTCCATAAGTCTATTCTCTATGTCTGTTTCTCCATTGCTGCCATGTAAATAAGTTCTTTCATACTATTCTTCTAGATTCCACATATACATGTTAGAATATGATATTTATCTTTCTCTTTCTGATTCATTTCACTTTGTATAATAGGTTCTAGGTTCATCCACCTCATCAGAACTGACTCAAATGTGTTCCTTTTTATGGCTGAGTAATATTCCATTGTGTATATGTACCACAACTTCTTTATCCACTCATCTGTTGAAGGACCTCTGGGTTGCTTCCATGTTCTAGATACTGTAAATAGTGCTGCAATGAACAATGGGATACTTATGTCTTTTTCAATTTTGATTTCCTCAGGGTATATGCGTAGGAGTGGGATTACTGGGTCATATGGTGGTTTATTCCTAGTTTTTAAGGAATCTCCATACCATCTTCCATGGTGGTTGTATCAGTTTACATTCCCACCAACAGTGCAAGAGCGTTCCCTTTCTCCACACCCTCTCCAGTATTTACTGTTTGTAGACTTCTTGATGATGGCCATTCTGATTGGTGTGAGGTGATATCTCACTGTAGTTTTAATTTGCATTTCTCTAATAATGAGTGATGTTGAGCATCTTTTCATGTGTTCATTAGCTGACTGTACATCTTCTTTGGAAAAATGTCTGTTTAGGTCTTTTCCCCACTTTTTGATTGGGTTGTTTGTTTTTCTGGTATTGAGTTGTATGAGCTGCTTGTATATTTTGGAAATTAATCCTTTGTCAGTAGTTTCACTTGCTATTATTTTCTCCCATTCTGAGGGTTGTCTTTTCCTTTATTGTGAAAAAGCTTATAAGTTTAATCAGGTCCCACTTGTGTATTTTTGTTTTTATTTCTGTTACTCTAGGAGGATGTCATAGAGGATCTTCCTTTGATTTATGTCATTGAGTGTTCTGCCTATATTTCCCTCTAAGAGTTTTATAGTTTCTGACCTTACATTTAAGTCTTTAATCCATTTTCAGTTTATCTTTGTGTATGGTGATAGGAAGTGTTTTAATTTCATTCTTTTACATATAGCTGTCCAGTTTTCCCAGCACCATTTATTGAAGAGGCTGTCTTTGTCCCATTTTATATTCTTGCCCCCTTTGTCAAAAATAAGGTACCCATAGGTGCATGGGTTTATTTCTGGCTTTCTGTCTTGTTCCATTGGTCTATAGTTCTGTTTTTGTGCTGGTACCATACCATCTCGATGACTGTAGCTTTGTGATATAATCTGAAGTCAGGGAGGTTGATTCCTCCAGCTCCATTATTCTTTCTCAAGATTTCTTTGGCTATTCAGGGTCTTTTGTGTTTCCATATGAATTGTGAAATTTTTGGTTCTAGTTCTGTGAAAAATGCCATTGGTAATTTGATCAGGATCTCATTAAATCTGTAGATTGCATTTGGTAGTATAGTCATTTTCACAATATTGATTCTACCTACCCAGGAACACAGAATATCTCTCCATCTGTTTATGTCATCTTTGATTTCTTTCATTAGTGTCTTATAAATTTCCATGTACAGTTCTTTTGTCTCCTTCATCCTTAGGTAAGTTTATTTGAGATATTTAATTCTTTTTGTTGCAGTGGTGAAGGGGATTTATCCCTTAATTTCTCTTTCTGACTTTTCATTGTTAGTATGCAAGTGATTTCTGTGTATTGATTTCATATCCTGCAACTTTGCTAAACTGACTGATTAGCTCTAGTAATTTTCTGATACTATCTTTAGGGCTTTATGTATACAGTATCATGTTATCTGCAAACAGTGAGAGCTTTACTTATTTTCTGATCTGGATTCCTTTTATTTCTTTTTCTTCTCTGATTGCTGAAGCTAGGACTTCCAGAACTATGTTGAATAACAGAGGTGAAAGTAGACACTCTTGTCTTGTTCCTGATCTTAGGAGGAATGCTTTCAGTTTTTCACCATTGAGAATAATGTTTGCTATAGGATTATCATATATAGCCTTTACTATGATGAGGTAAATTCCTTCTATGCCCATTTTTGAAGAGTTTTAATCAGAAATGGGTGCTGAATTTTGTCAAAGGCTTTTTCTGCATTTATTGAGATGATCATATGATTTTTATCTTTTGATTTGTTGATGTGGTGTATCACATTGGTTGATTTTTGCATATATATTAAAAAATATTTGCATTCCTGGGATAAACCCAACTTGATCATGGTGTATGAGCTTTTGATGTGTTGCTGAATTCTGTTTGCTAAAATTTAGATGAGGACTTTTCATTCTATGTCCATCAATGATATTGGCCTGTAGCTTTCTTTTTTGTGTTTTCTTTGTCTGGTTTTTGTATCACGTGATTGTGGCCTTGTAGAATGAGTTTGGAAGTGTTCCTTCCTCTGAAATTTTTTGAAAGAGTTTTAGAAGGATAGGCAATGTGAAGCCATTTGGTCCTGGGATTTTGGTTTTGGGGAGATTTTTGACTCATCTCACATGCTAGTAAAGTAATGCTCAAAATTCTCCAAGCCAGGCTTCAGCAATACATGAACCGTGAACTCCCTGATGTTCAAGCTGGTTTTAGGAAAGGCAGAGGAACCAGAGATCAAATTGCCAGCATCTGCTGGATCATGGAAAAAGTGAGAGAGTTCCAGAAAAACATCTATTTCTGCTTTATTGACTATGCCAATGCCTTTGACTGTGTGGATCACAATAAACTGTGGAAAATTCTGAAAGAGATGGGAATACCAGACCACCTGACTTGCCTCTTGAGAAACTTATATGCAGGTCAGGAAGCAACAGTTAGAACTGGACATGGAACAACAGACTGGTTCCAAATAGGAAAAGGAGTGCGTCAAGGCTGTATACTTTCACCCTGCTTATTTAACTTATATGAAGAGTAGATCATGAGAAACACTGGGCTGAAAAAGCACAAGCTGGAATCAAGATTGCCGGGAGAAATATCCATAACCTCAGATATGCAGATGACACCCCCTATGGCAGAAAGTGAAGAGGAACTAAAAAGCCTCTTGATGAAAGTGAAACAGGAGAGTGAAAAAGTTGGCTTAAAGCTCAACATTCAGGAAACGAAGATCATGGCATCTGGTCCCATCACTTCATGGGAAATAGATGGGGAAACAGTGGAAACAGTGTCAGACTTTATTTTGGGGGCTCCAAAATCACTGAAGATGGTGACTGCAGCCATGAAAGAAAACTTATGACCAATCTAGAGAGCATATTGAAAAGCAGAGACATTACTTTGCCAACAAAGGTCTGTCTAGTCAAGGCTATGGTTTTTCCTGTGGTCATGTATGGATGTGAGAGTTGGACTATAAGAAAGCTGAGCACCGAAGACTTGATGCTTTTGAACTGTGTTGTTGGAGAAGACTCTTGAGAGTCCCTTGGACTGCAAGGAGATCCAACCAGTCCATTCTAAAGGAGATTAGCCCTGGGTGTTCTTTGGAAGGAATGATGCTAAAGCTGAAACTCCAGTACTTTGGCCACCTCATGTGAAGTGTTGACTCATTGGAAAAGACTGTGATGCTGAGAGGGATTGGAGGCAGGAGGAAAAGGGGACAACAGAGGATGAGATAGCTGGATGGCATCACGGACTCGATGGACATGAGTCTGAGTGAACTCTGGGAGTTGGTGATGGACAGTGAGGCCTGGCGTGCTGCAGTTCATGGGGTTGCAAAGAGTTGGACACGACTGAGTGACTGAACTGAACTGAACTGATCACAGCTTCAATTTCAGTACTATAATTGGGTTGTTCATAATTTCTATTTGTTCCTTGTTCATCCTTGGAAAGTTTAACTTTTCTAAGAATCTGTCCATTTCTTCCAGGTTATCTATTTTATTGCCATATAGTTGTTCATAATAGTGTCTTATAATCCTTATATTGCTGCATTGCTGTAATGTTTCCTTTTCATTTCTAATTTTGTTGATTTTATTCTTCTCTCTTTTTTCCTTGATGAGTCTGGCTAAAAGGTCAGTTTTGTTTATCTGCTCAAGGAACAAGCTTTTAGTTTTTTAATTTTTACTATATTTTTTTCATTTCTTTTTCATTTATTTCCTCTTGAATCTTTACGATTTCTTTCCTTCTACTAATTTGGGTTTTCTTCTTCAACTTCTTCTTTTCCCAGTTGTTCTAAGTGTAAAGTTAGGTTGTCTCTTCAGTGTTTTTCTCATTTCTTCAGGTAGGTTTGTATTACTATAAACTTCCCTCTTTAGCTGCATCCCAAAGGTTTTGACTTGTTGTGTTTGCATTTTCATTTGTTTCTAGAAATTTTTTGATTTTCTTTTTGATTTCTTCAGTAACCTGTGGGCTATTTAGAAATGTGTTGTTTAATCTCCATGTGTTTGTGTTTCTTACAGTTTATTTTCCATGTAATTTATACCTAGTTTCATAGCATTGTGGTTGGAGAAGATGTTTGATATGATTTCAATTCTCTTAAATTTACTGAGGTTTGATTTATGACCCAAGAAATGGTTTACCCTGGAGAGTGTTTCATATGCACTTGAGAAGGTGTATTCTGTTTCATTTGGTTGGAATATCCTGAACATATCAATAAGATCCATCTCATCTAATATGCCATTTAAGACTTATGTTTTCTTGTTAATTTTCTGCTTTGATGATCTGTCCATTGGTGTGAGTGGGGTGTTACAGTCACCAACTATTATTGTGTTGCTGTCAATTTCTCCTTTTATGTCTGTTAGTGTTTGTCTTATGCATTGAGGTGCTCCTATGTTGAGTGCATAGATATTTACAATTGTTACATCTTCTTCTTGATCATTATGTAGTGTTCTTGTCTTGTAGTCTTCCTTATTTTAAGGTCTATTTTGTCTGATATGAGGATTACCACTCCAGCTTTTTTTTGCTTCCCATTTGCATGGGGATATATTTTTCTATCCTCTCACTTTCAGTCTATATGTGTCTTTATTTAGGTCTGAAGTGGGCTTCTTGTAAACAGCGTTTATATGGGGTCTTATTTTTGTATCCATTCAGCCAATCTGTGTCTTTTGGTTGAAGCATTTAATCCATTAACATTTAAAGTAATTATTGATATATATATGTTCCTATTGCCATTTTCTTAATTATTTGGGGTTGATTTTGTAGATCTTTTCCCTTCTCTTGTATTTCTTGACTATATAAGCCCCTTTAACATTTGTTGTAAAGCTGGTTTGGTGGTGCTGAATTCTCTTAACTTTTGCTTGTCTGAAAAGCTTTATATTTCTTCATCAATATTTGAATGAGATCCTTGCCAGGAACAGTAATCTTGGTTGTAGACATTTCCCTTTCAGTACTTTAAGTATGTACTGCCATTCTCTTCTGGTCTACAGAGTTTCTGCTGAAAGATCAACTGTTAAGTGTATGGGGTTTCCTTGTGTGTTACTTGTTGCTTCTCCCTTGCTGCATTTAATATTCTTTCTTTGTGTTTAGTCTGTGCTAGTTTCACTAGTATGTGTCTTGGTGTGTTTTTCCTTGGGTTTATCCTGTATGGGACTGTTTGTGTCTCCTGGAATTGGCTATTTCATTTTCCACGTTTGGGAAATTTTCAACTATTATCTCTTCAAAAAATTTCTCATACCATTTCTTTTTCTCTTCTTCTGGGACCCCTATAATTCAAATGTTGGTGCATTTGATATTGTCCCTAAGGTCTCTGAGACTATCCTCAGTTCTTTTCATTCTTTTTATTTTATTCTGCTCTTCTGAAGTTATTTCCACCATTTCATCTTCCAGCTCACTGATTTGTTCTTCTGCTTCAGATATTGTGCTATTAATTTCTTCTAGAGTATTTTTTAATTTCAATAATTGTGTTGCTTGTATGTTTAATTGTATGTTAATTGTGTTGCTTGTATTGTATGTGTTGCTTGTATGTTTAATTCTTTAATGCTTCTAGGTCTTTGTTAATTGATTCTTGCATTTTCTCCATTTTGTTTTCAAGGTTTTTTTATTATCTTTACTCTCATTATTCTGAATTCTTTTTCAGGTAGTTTGCCTATTTCCTCTTCATTTATTTGGACTTCTGTCTTTCTAGTTTGTTCCTTCATTTGTGTAGTGTTTCTCTGCCTTTTCAATATTTTTTTAAACTTATTGTGTTTGAGGTCTCCTTTTCCTAGACTTCAAGGTTGAATTCTTTCTTCCTTTTGATCTCTGCCCTCCTAAGTTTGACCCAGTGGTTTGTGTAAGCTTCGTATAGGGTGAGATATATGCTGAGTTTTTGTTTGTTTGTGTTTTCTCTGACGGGCAAGGCTGAGTGAGGTGGTAATCCTGTCTGCTGATGATTGGGCTTGTATTTTTGTCTTGTTTGTTGTTTAGATGAGGCTCTCTGCACAGGTGCTATTGGTGCTTGGGTGATGTCGAGTCTTGTATTCAAGTGGTTTCCTTTGTGTGAGTTTTCACTATTTGATACTCCCTAGGGTTATTTCTCTGGTAGTCTAGGGTCTTGGAGTCAGTGCTCCCATTCCAAAGGCTCAGGGATTGATCTCTCACACCATACACAAAATGTAACTCAGAATACATCAAGACATTTCTGGACAGCTGGGTTTACTGCAACTCAATTAGTCAGGCACAGCTGTCACTTCTAGGGAACAGGCACCTCCTTTGCTTTGCTATCTCTGGTCTTCTTGCCTTGAGCGACTCTTTTCCCAACAAGCAGGCAATACGCTCCAAGGGTTGTGATGATGCTCAGCTAAACATCAGGGCTCACATACACAGTACCTCAGCAGAATGGGACGTTACAAAATCATATACACTTTCTCATTCCAAAATTTACTGTAATCTAGAGTAATCAGGACAGTGGGATGTTGACCTGAGCGGGGACTGTACCTCAGAGTGCCTCCTACCACGGCCCAGGTCAAGAGGCAGGGCTCTTTATTTTTGCTGATTCTTTGTACTTGGTTTCTTCTAGCACTTTGAGCATATATAAGACAGTTGTTTCAAAGCCTTTTCTCATAGTCCAATGTGTGTACTTCTTTTTGGATCAGTTCAGTTCAGTTCAGTCGCTCAGTTGTGTCTGACTTTTTGCGACCTCATGAACTGTAGCATGCCCAGGCCTCCCTGTCCATCACCAACTCCTGGAGTCCATCCAAACCCACGTCCATTGAGTTGGTGATGCCATCCAACCATTTCATCCTCTGTTGCCCCTTCTTTTCTTGCCCTCAATCTTTCCCAGCAAAGGGTCTTTTCAAATGAGTCAGTTCTTCTCATCAGGTAGTCAAAGTATTGGAGTTTCAGCTTCAACATCAGTCCTTTCAATGAACACCCAGGACCGATCTCCTTTAGGATGGACTTGTTGGATCTCCTTGCAGTCCAAGGGACTCTCAAGAGTCTTCTCCAACATCACAGTTCAAAATCATCAGTTCTTCGGCACCCAGCTTTCTTTATAGTCCAACTCTCACATCCATACATGACCACTGGAAAAACCATAGCCTTGACTAGACAGACCTTTCTGGATAGTTTCTGTCAATTTCCGTTTTGTTTCATAAAAGAAAAACACAGGCTATACTCTCTTCTCTTTTCCTATTGCTTTGAATTTTGTGTTGCAAACTGGAATCTTGCATACAACAGTGAGGAAATTGTGAACATTAGAATTACCCCTGCTTCCATGGTTTTTGCTGTTTGGGGTTTTTATGAGCACAATTGTCCTTTTGTTTAGTGAACTTTAAAATTTGTTTAGAAAGACTATGTTCTTAGACATGAATGATCACTGAAATATCTTTTTTCATTATCACAGCGTCAGTTAGTGATTGAGAGAGATTTCTTTAGATGCAGGGATCCCAAAAGAACACATGAAACTACAATAACCACATCAAAAACTAACTCTATTAGTCTTTGCAGCTTGCTTCTAAACTTGGGTACTCTTAAACTCTAAGCCAGACCACCTGCAGCTGTTACATACACTCCACTCCTTGTTGCATGGAACCCCAAAATACACCAGAAATGCAAGTCTCGTGTCTTCTCAGATCTTTTCTGATCATGTGTGCAGCCCTGGCCATGCACACTGCACTCTGGCTTGCCTGGGTATAATCAGGCACCCTTCCAAGCTATTACCTAAGAATCTACAAACATATTAAACTATAAAAATGTATTTATAAGAAGATTTCTGGAATAGAGAAGTGGCTGAAACAAAAGGATGTGCTCAATATATACGTAACAGTGGAAGAAATGGTGGTTTAGTCGCTAAATCATGTCCAACTCTTGTGACCTCGTGGATTGTAGTCTGCCAGGTTCCTCTGTCCATGGGATTTTCCAGGTAAGAATACTGAAGTGGGTTGCCATTTCCTTCTCCAGGGAATCTTCCTCATCAAGGAAGTGAACCCTGGTCTCCTGCATTGCAGGCAGATTCTTTACCAACTGAGCTATGAGGGAGCCCAAGAAATGGCTGGATTCAATAGCAAAATTTTGAGAATAGCTGTTAATCTGAGAATATCTAAATGTGTCATGATGACTGAGGGACATGGAATATAGAGACTTCTAAAACAGAAGACAGAATTCCTTTGTAAATAGAGCCATTTTATAGTTACTAATATCTGAATAAATAAACATATATTTTTGTTCTAAAGCCAAAACTATGATAGAGACTTAAGGGACAAAAATCTCAATGCCTATTTCCCTTAAAAACCATTTTATTCCTTAAAGCTTTCAAAGAGTTCTTATCAAGTCTTATAAAAATAATGTAGTATTTTAGGAAAAGATACAACCTAATAGCCCAGCACTGGAAGCCAAAGTGGAGAAAATCTCCACAGCCACCATGACTTGCCCTTGGTGCTGTGGTAGACAGGGAGGAAGGTGACCCAGACACAGCAGAACACCATGCTGAAAGTCAGAAACTTGGCTTCGTTGAAGCTGTCAGGCAAGTTCTTTCTCCAGGAAAGCCAAGGAGAAGCTCCTCAGGGCTACAGAACCCAAGTATCCCAGCACACAGGGAAGGCTGTGACTGAGCCCTTGTTACACACAATAATAAGCTCCTTGGGGTGAGAAAGCATGTCTATCTCAGTGAAAGGTGGAGAAATTCCCAGCCAGAATCCACATATAATCACTTGGATAAGGAGCAGATGGGAATGGCATAGTTAGAAGCTTCTGTGACAAGTAACTGCCTCATGGTTCTTCCTGGTTTTATGACCTTGAATGCCAGAATCACAATAAGGGTTTTGGCTAAAGCAGTGGCAACAGCCACAGTGAATACAGCTTCAAATGCAATTTGTTGAAGGTGGCTGTGTTGGGACAGCCAATGAAGAGTAGTGAACAGAGAGAACACAGGAGAAGGGAGATGAGTAGGACATAACTGAGAGCCCGGTTATTGGCCTTGACTATGGGAGTGTCTCAGTGTTTCACAAAGACCCATAAAACTACACACATGATGGCACTAAAGCACAGAGCTGTGCACGCTAGCAACATCCCCATGGCATCCTTGAAAGCCAAGGTCACAACCTGGGGGCAGTGATTTCTCTCACTGTTTAGATATTCTTGTGCTGGACACTGGATACAATGCTCTTTATCTGGTAAGAAAACAAAGTCAATAGTTGCTTTTAGAACTTCCTCACTTTTCCCACATTCAAAAATTGTCACCTATCACTGTACCCTCTGTTGTAACAGTCAGACATACCTTGTTTAAACTTTATTCCTAAGTAACAGTCAATGCTTTCAGTTGTACATGAGGACAAATTCATGGAAATTTCAGCTTCTATATGTCAGGAAGCTGACTTGCATCATCTGTGGCTCATTGTCCCCAAGGACACAATTTTTTCCTAAGTCTTTTCTCCATTTCCACAGATACACAAGGTATAAAATAAAAAATAGGTAAATATGTGTTCATTCATACTAAAGCCTTTTGTGCATCAAAGTGTATTATCAAGAGAATGAAGAGGCAACAATCCAAAAGGGAGAAAAAAATTGTAAATCTTAATTTGTTAAGGAATTAATATCCAGGATAAATGAAGAATGCCTATAACTTGACAAAAACAACAAAATAAAACACAATTAAAAAGTAAATGGAGAACTTGAATAGATATTTCTTCAAATGAGATATACAAAGAACCAATAAATGCATGAACAGATACTCTACAGCATTATGTGTTTAAAAAAATGAAAATAATATTCACAAGATACCACTTTGCACTATTGCTTTAAACACAAAGAACAAGAGAAAATTTAAAAAGTGTCATTCAGAAGTAAAGAGTAAAGTGAAAGTGAAAGTTGCTCAGTCGTGGCTGACTTCTTGAGACTCCATGGACATGGAATTCTCTAGGCCAGAATACTGGAGTCGTTAGCCTTTCCCTTCTCCAGGGGAACTTCCCAACCCAGAGATCGAACCCAGGTCTCCCACATTACAGATGGATTTTTTTACCAGCAGAGCCACAAGGGAAGCCCAAAGAATATCACAAATGAAATTAAAAAGAACACAAGAAGGAATTAACAGTGGACTAGGTGATGCAAAAGAACACATAAGATATCTGGAAAAGAGAAACATGCAACTCCTCAAAATAAAAAATAGAGTGAAAAGATTGTAGAATAGATGACATAAGCTTACTCCTTCATATGAAAACACTAAAATCACAACTATCTGCTAAATAATATTTGGAAACAGAAGCAAACTAATGAACTATAACAATTAAAACCCCTCTGGAACATAACAACAAATATATTCTACAATCAAAGACAAAGACAAATGTTAGAAGGAGCGCAATTGTGATAAGATAAAATCCTGTACTCACTGGATGGCTGACCCACAAACTGGGAAACAATTGTATCACAGAATTTCTCTCATAATAGCAAAATTTCTGAGTCCCATACACCCAGCCTGTGATGTGGCAATGGGAAGAGGAGCTCCTAGAGAATCTGGTTTGAAGGACAACAAAGTTCAATCACAGGAATTCCATGGGATTTGGGGAAACAAAAACTCCACTACTGGGTGATGCACACAAGGTCTCATACACACCAGGATACAGGAAACAAAGCAGTGACCTAACAAGATCCTAGACCTACTTATTGGAGGGTTTTCTGTTGGATTATCAAAAAACCAAGGGAGTTCCAAAAAATATCTACTTCTGCTTTATTGTCTAGGCCAAAGCCTTTTACTGTGTGAACCACAAAAAACTCTGGAAAATTCTTAAAGAGATGGGAATACCTGGCCACCTGACCTACCTCTTGAGAAATATGTATGCAGGTCAGGAAGTAACAGTTAGAACTGGACATGGAACAACAGACTGGTTCTAAATAAGAAAAGGAATATGTCAAGGCTATATATTGTCACCCTGCTTATTTAACTTATACGCAGAGAACATCATGAGAAATGCTGGGCTGGAGGAAGCACAAGCTGGAATCAAGATTGCTGAGAGAAATATCAATAATCTCAGATATGCAGATGACATCACCCTTATCAGTTCAGTTTAGTCACTCGGTTCTGTCTGACTCTTTGAGACCCCATGAATGGTCTGGCATGCCAGACATCCCTGTCCATCACCAACTCCTGGAGTCTATCCAAAACCATGTCCACTGAGTCCTTGATGCCATCCAGCCTTCTCATCCTCTTTCATCCCCTTCTCCTTCTGCCATCAATCTTTCCCAGCATCAGGGTCTTTTCAATGAGTCAGTTCTTCCATCAGGTGGCCAAAGCATTGGAGTTTCAGCATCAAAATCAGCCCTTCCAATGAACACCCAGGATTGATCTCCTTTAGAATGGACTGGTTGGATCTCTTTGCAGTCCAAGGGACTCTCAAGGATCTTCTCCAACACCACAGTTCAAAATCATCAGTTCTTCGGCACTCAGCTTTCTTTATAGTCCAACTCTCATATCCATACGTGAGCACTAGAAAAACCATGGCCTTGACTAGACGGACCTTTGTTGGCAAAGTAATGTCTCTGCTTTTCAATATGCTGCCAAGATTGGTTATAACTTTCCTTCCAAGGAGCAAGCATCTTTTAATTTCATGGCTGCAATCACCGTTTGCAGTGATATTGGAGCCCCCAAAATAAAGTCTGTCACTGTTTCCCCATCTATTTGGCATGAAGTGATGGGGTCATATGCCATGATCTTAATTTTCTGACTGTTGAGTTTTAAGCCAACCTTTTCACTCTCCTCTTTCTCTTTCATCAAGGAGCTCTTTAGTTCTTCTTCGCTTTCTGCCATAAAGGTGGTGTCATCTGCATATCTGAAGTTATTGTTATTTCTCCCAGCAGTCTTGATTCCAGCTTGTCCTTCATCCAGCCTAACATTTCTCATGATGTTCTGCACATATAAGTTAAATAAGCAGGGTGGTAATATACAGCCTTGATGTACTCCTTTTCTGATTAGGAACCAGTCTGTTGTTCCACATCCAGTTCTAACTGTTGCTTCTTGACTTGCATTCAGATTTCTCAGGAGGCAGTCAAGTGGTTTGGTATTCCCATCTCTTGGTCAATTTTCTACAGTTTGTTGTGATCCACACAGTCAAAGGCTTTGGCATAGTCAATAAAGCAGAAATAGGTGTTTTTCTGGAACTCTCTCACTTTTTGACAATCCAACAGATGTTGGCAATTTGATATCTGGTTCCTCTGACTTTTTAAAATCCAGCTTGAACATCTGGAAGTTCACAGTTCATGTACTGTTGAAGCCTATCTTGGAGAATTTTGAACATTACTTTGCTAGAATGTGAAATGAGTGCAATTGTGTAATAGCTTGAGCAGTTTTTGGCATTGCATTTCTTTGGGATTGGAATGAAAACTGACTTTTTCCAGTCCTGTGGCCACTGCTGAGTTTTCCAAATTTGCTGGCATATTGAGTGCAGCACTTTCACAGCATCATCTTTTAGGATTTGAAATAGCTCAACTGAAATTCCATCACCTCCACTAGCTTTTTCATAGTGATGCTTCCTAAGGCCCACTTGATTTCACATTTCAGGATGTCTGGCTCTAGGTGAGTGATCACACCATCGTGATTATCTGGGTCATGAAGATCTTTTTGTATAGTTCTTTGCTGGGAGTCAGGACGGGAGATCCCACCCATGGCAAAGGTCATGAGAAAGAGCTCTGATGGGCAAAGGCGGGTCGGGACTTGAGGGACTCCTCGACCCCACCCATGACAAGGTTATGCGGGCAAGATCAAGACTCAAGAGGTCCCCTAGATCTGCTCAGGTATCTACCCCCAAAACAAAAATCTGTCTGTTATACTACACTCTTCTGACATTAACAGGGGCTATCTTCAACCACCTTTCTCTGGAAAACTAACTTAGCGTTCCAGTTAATAGTTTCCTGTATATAAAAGAAGTGTCTCTGGTCAAACCTCTCTGCTGGCAGACTAGCTTTGTGACAGGATTATCCACACTTTTGCTACTACACACATGATTGTTTGCCACCTCTCAACCATAAACAGCACAGAGAGTTTGGAGTATTTTCAAAGTCTTAGTTAGCATAGGGCTTTTCTAAAGATAAAAATCATGTTGGTGAAGGGTTTCATTCCTGAGTTAATGATTGCCGCCAGGCCTCCATATCCTCAGGCACCTGGGAATATGTTAATCAATGTAATTGGAATGTAGAAAAAGAAATATAGTAGTTTTGATGTTAGCAATACTAGACTTTTGGTTTAATGAATTTTCTCTTTGTTATAAATCACAGTACTCCTCATTCTATGTTATAAATCATTGTATCCTTGCTATGTAAAAATGTAACTTTATCACTATCTTAAGACTAAATAGATCTTAAGGGAAAACAAGTTTTCTGATTGACTAACCTTTATCAATAGAAATAAAGATGGGACCATAAAATGTTAATTGGTATCCAGACCAGAAGATATTGTAAACAAATGTAAGAACCTTGTAAGAATAAAGATATGCAAAGAATACTCTGTCTTTAGACAAGGGTCAGAGCAGCTGACCCTGTGTGACTCTGCTTCTTACATTTATCTCTGTGTACAACTTAAAGTATAAAAGCTTTCCTGAAAAATAAAGAGATGGGCCAGTTTCTCAAAAGTCTGGTTTCCCTGTGTTGTCTTTTCTTTTTTACTCTCCTTTTCAGGCTAATTACCATCTGGAGCACAGAGGTCCACTGTGTTTACTTATTTGCCTGGGCTTCTAAGACCTGAATGGGAAGGCACCCTGTGCCTTCTCAGGATACCAGGAGGGCGCCTGTGGCTTATGTAAATGGTGTAAGTCTCTTGTCTTGAAACCTTATTGATTTTCTGTGTAAACCAAGGAATATAAGCCTCTTTCTCTCCTATATTTTCCTAACTGCTATATTCCTTCTCTATCTCTTTCTATATCTCTAAATAAATTATTTGTCTAGGTCGCTGACACCGTCCCCCTAAGGATCCAACCTGGGCTGGACCCCGGTAGTTCTTCTGTGTATTCTTGCCACCTCTTCATAATATATTCTGCTTCTGTTAGGTCCATACCATTTCTGTCCTTTATCGAGCCCATCTTTGTATGAAATGTTCCCTTGGTATCTCCGATTTTCTTGAAGAGATATCTAGTATTTCCCATTTGAATGTTTTCTATTTCTTTGCACTGATCAGGGAGGAAGGCTTTCTTATCTCTCTTTGCTATTCTTTGGAACTCTGCATTCAAATGGATATATCTTTCCTTTTCTCCTTTGCCTTTCACTTCTCTTCTTTTCACAGCTATTTGTAAGGCCTCCTCAGACAACCATTTTGCCTTTTGCATTTCTTTTTTGGGGGATAGTCTTAATCACTGCCTCCTGTACAATGTCATGAACCTCCATTCATGAACCTCTTCAGGCACTCTGTCTATCAGGTCTAATCCCTTGGATCTATTTGTCCCTACTGTACCTAAATAGAAATTTCCATAAATGCCAAAAAATAAAAAAATCACACCTCAAAATTATCCCCCTGTTCTGTAAATGGACTCTCTTGTGGGTTGGAGCCAGTCTTTAACGTTCAGTTTATAGCTCTGGTCTAGCTTCCATCTCCTGCTTGAATAAGGCCAGGAGGTCACCTTGAAATGAGAGCATAGTGCCTTCTCAGGGCATATTTCTGATTATGAGCCAAGTACTTCACATGGCATTCTAGATTTCATAAAATACTGGGGAGCTTTTTAAAAATATTTATTATCCAAAACAACTCTTTTTCAGATTTTCTTCAAATGCCTTAGAGTTTTTGTGTAGTTTTCTCCCACTGTTATCTCTGACCCCAGGCAGCAGCTAACACATTTACTGGTATATGTTTTCAACAAACATGGCTCAGGTTGTCAACTCAGCCTTCAGTACAGTTCAGCCACTTAGTCGTGTCTGATTCTTTGCAACCCCATGAATCACAGCATGCCAGGCCTCCCTGTCGATCACCAACTTCCAGAGTTCACTCAGACTCACGTCCACCGAGTCAGTGATGCCATCCAGCTATCTCATCCTCTGTCATCCCCTTCTCCTCCTGCCCCCAATCCCTCCCAGCATCAGAGTCTTTTCCAATGAGTCAACTCTTCACATGAGGTGGCCAAAGTACCCGAGTTTCAGCTTTAGCATCATTCCTTCCAAAGAACACCCAGACCTGATCTCCTTTAGAATGGACTGGTTGGATCTCTTTGCAGTCCAAGGGACTCTCAAGAGTCTTCTCCAACACCACAGTTCAAAAGCATCAATTCTTCAGCGCTCAGCTTTTTTATAGTCCAACTCTCACATCCATACATGACCACAGGAAAAACCATAGCCTTGACTAGATGGACCTTGTTAGCAAAGTAATGTCTCTGCTTTTGAATATGCTATCTAGGTTGGTCATAACTTTTCTTCCAAGGAGTAAGTGTCTTTTAATTTCATGGCTGCAGTCACCATCTGCAGTGATTTTGGAGCCCCCAAAATAAAGTCTGACACTGTTTCCACTATTTCCCCATCTAGTTCCCATGAAGTGATGGGACCAGATGCCAAGATGTTCGTTTTCTGAATGTTGAACTTCAAGCCAACTTTTTCACTCTCCACTTTCACTTTCATCAAGAGGCTTTTAGTTCCTCTTCATTTTCTGCCATAAGGGTGGTGTAATTGCATATCTGTGGTTATTGATATTTCTCCTGGCAATCTTGATTCCAGCTTGTGTTTCTTCCAGCCCAGCGGAAGCTCTGCTTCTTCCAGAGCAAGGGCAGCTGCGACGGTGCACAGAGCGCAGCTGAGAGGAGCTAGCCCACTTCTGAGGTCAGGGGCATGAGCTGGGAGGACTCCATGCCTGAGGGGCGGTGGCCAAGAGGAGTTACCCTCATCCTAGGTCAGGGGCGACAGCTGAGAGTGCCAGCTTGCGACAGCACAGGAGCAGCCGAGAGGCGCTATCCCTGGCCCGAGGCCAGTGGCTGCGGCCAGAAGGAGCAACCCCACGTCCAAGGAGCAGTGGCTGTGCAGGTGCAGGAGGGCCTAGAGGAGCTATTCCACGTTCAAGGTCAGGAGGGGTGGCCCTGAAGAGATACCCTGGTCCAAGGGAAGGAGCAGCGGCCACATTCCGCTGGAGCAGCCGTGAAGAGATACCCCACGTCCAAGGTAAGAGAAACCCAAGTTAAGATGGTAGGTGTTGCAAGAGGGCACCAGAGGGCAGACACACTGAAACCATAATCAAAGAAAACCATAATCAAAGAAATTAGTCAGTCTAATCACAGTAGGACCACAGCCTTGTCTAACTCAATGAAACTAAGCCATGCCCATGGGGCCACCCAAGACGGGCTGGTCATGGAGGAAAGGTCTGACAGAATGTGGTCCACTGGAGAAAAGAATGGCAAACCACTTCAGTATTCTTGCCTTCAGAACCCATGAACAGCTGAAAAAGCAAAATGATAGGATACTGAAAGAGGAACTCCCCCAGGTCAGTAGGTGCCCAATATGCTACTGGATATCAGTGGAGAAATAACCCCAGAAAGAATGAAGGGATGAAGCCAAAGAAAAACAATACCCAGTTGTGGATGAGACTGGTGATAGAAGCAAGGTCTAATGCTATAAAGAGCAATATTGCATAGGAACCTGGAATGTCAGGTCCATGAATCAAGGCAAATTGGAAGTGGTCAAACAGGAGATGGCAAGGGTGAATGTCAACATTCTAGGAATCAGCGAACTAAAATGGACTGGAATGGGTGAATTTAACTCAGATGACCATTATATCTACTACTTCAGGCAGGAATCCCTTAGAAGAAATGGAGTAGCCATCATGGTCAACAAAAGAGTCTGAAATTCAGTACTTGGATGCAGTCTCAACTCAGCCTTAGGGAAGTTCAAAGACAGGTGAAATAAAGTAAGTCTTAGATCAGTCCTTTAGAGACCCATCAGTTAGGTCAAAACAAAACATTATTTGTGAGAATAATGTTCATATTGTTCCTCCTAGTACTAGAAACCTGTACAAAGATTGTGTGGTGTCATTTAAAAGTTCTCTTTTGAGGTGGACAGTCAAGAGTGGTACCTGGGTATATTAAAACATAAAGCCTATATAGCAAAGTTCAACCATCTTTTATTCCTTAAGCATTCTCCTTTGTTGCAAGCTTTTCTTTGGATGCCAGAATTCTAAAAAAGTTAATTCTGATAGATTTTTGCCAGTTCTTTAAAGATAGTCTTAGAAGTACAGACGTTTGGAGTTCACCACTTTGCCATTTTGATGACATCTGGTCCTTATCTTTCAAACAACTAGTGTTTAAGCTTTCAATATTCATGACAGGAGAATCCTAAATATATCAGAATCCCATCTTTGGAAATCATCTTGAAAAGGCCACTTATTTTTCTGAGAGCCAACACTAAATGAAGTTGATGTTGTGTATCAAGTATTATTGTTAATAAGCACAATCAGAATATTAATTTATGACCTTAATTTCTACACACACATTTTCTTTAAATTTATATTAAGAGGTAATTAAAAATATGAACTTTATTTGATCTCACTAATTTATTTTCTTTAATCAAAAACTCAGTTAAATGTATTTTTCTCTGTTGTATGAAGATAGAAGTTCTTAAATATACTGTATAGAAGAGTTGTGGAGTCACAAAATCCAGATAAATTCATTACCCAGGAAAATACATTGAGTTGTTAATCCTTATTGGTTTTCTCAGATTTGAAACTGAGTTCATAGTTCATGCTTCAGGTAGATCCTATTTTTATTTTACAAAGATCATTATAGAAGGGCTTGAACAACGATGTACACAGAGATATAGATGAAATATTTGTGAAATCAGACATGATAATTACGCTAATATTCTCTGACATTGTTTATATTCTAAGGAAATACATGGATTTCACTAATTGGAGATCCTTTTTTTTTAAAGTCTTCTCTGCATGTTTTACTACATTACATTCTTCACTAAGAATATAGCATACTTTCTAATACAAATTGTTAGAAATTAAAGTCCTACAATGGCAGAATTCTCCAAAGACACCTAATAATTATAGATACATATATAATCAATGTGATATACCTCTCCATCTATTTTGCCTAATCCTGTGGACCTTGAGACAAAAAAATATGGTCATGATGCTGTATCTCAGAAAATACAATCAGATGTCATCTGGTTGACTTCATCACCTGCATTTCAAGGATGTTTCCCTTCCAAGGAAAGATCATGGGTTTGTCTGCATATCCTGGAGATCTCATTTCTGTTTCTACCAAAAGCATTTCATGGAGTGCTTGGGTCACTGCACACACAGCATTGGTAGTGGTGGTGGTTTACTTGCTAAGTTGTGTTCAACTCTTGCAACCCCATGGGCTGTAGCCAGCCAGAGTCCTCTTTCTATGGGATTCTCCAGGCAAGAATACTGGAGTGGGTTGCCATTTCCTTCTCCAGGGGATCTTTCCAACCCGGGAATCAAACCTGGGTCTCCTGCATTGCAGGCAGATTCTTTACCAACTAAGCTATGAAGCATACTCAGCATTATAGATGAAATAACTGGATTCAGACAATGTCATCATGTCAATACATATTGATACAAACTCAGAGGAAGAATTTGGTGCGCAGTCTCCATTTTTCCACAATGAGATCCAACAAGTGAACAATCAAAAATTTGAAACCACACATAACTGAAGTAAAAATCTTCTGGATATTGGGACAGTTTAACTGTCTTGAGAAAGTGTTTGAAACCTGGGATTTCTTTCTTCTGGAGTGAAAAGGAGAGAGCTCCATGGAAAGAATGTAGCATATAGTTTACCTCATCCAAAACAATATCCCCTTTTGCTACCATAATCCACACCTTGTTCAAGGTTAAATAATAATCTATTCCTCTGTCAACAAAAATGAAACATCCCATATCACTGGGTATTATATATACATTTGCAGATGAAATTCAGGTTCTATTCATGACCCTGTCTGAATTGTGAAATAAAGTTTCCTTCCTATTGTCTGCCAAATTTCATATAAACTCTGGAGAAATAAATCTTATATTATTAAACTCTTAATGTTGGATTAAATTTATTGCCATAGTATTACCTGGAATATACTGAAGATTACAAAGACCCATGATCTTGGATCTCCTAAAAAATATTATTCTGGAACAAAATTCTCCTAATCTAATGCTGCTATGTTTTGAAGTACTGTTTACCATTTGCTGCTTGTCAGATTGGACCCTGGAAGTAGATCTTGAGATGGAGAGCTCCAGGTAGAAATTTTATGTGTGGGTTCACCAAATATATACCTTGGGAATGGTGCAAAGCAGAAGTGCGAAGATAGAAATCATGAACCACAAGACAGCTGCAACAGTGATTCAGCCAGTGCTCAGGATTCTCTGGAGCTGGAGTGGTTCTTCATGTTGTCTCAAACTGAGAGTAGGCAACCAGGCTTTTTATTCCTATATCCTCCAAACACTGTCTTTTGGCTGTGCCCTTGTAGGGTCCTGTCCATTGATGAGCTAGCTCATTACGCTGTGTGTATTTCCTATAATGTATAGAGTTGTAACTGTCATCAGTCAATATTCCCTATAGGATGGATGTTGGATGTAGAATGTAGCTGTAGCTGTAGGATGGATGTCTGGGCCCTGAGCATGAATCCAGGCTTCAAAGTAGGGACAGTACTTTTCCTCCACCTGCCTTCTTCTTCTGAACCCAGAGAATAACCTCACAATCTGAGGAAGTCTCTGGGATGTGTTTACAGCTTCCATGAGATGCATATACATAGATTTCATTGTTTCACTGATTTCATGAGAAGGAAAGGATGGGAGATGAATGGAATATCTCTCACCAGAACTCAGGCCCACTCACCTGTGGGATATTGTAAAGCTCCAGAAGCATTCCAGTCTCAGCTGAAAATGCTGAGACTGTTCCTATAAAAGCAGCCACAGATTTTCTCTGTCTCTGGCAGTTGTAGTTAGGGGCAATCTAATTCTCACCAGAGAGCCAAAACAGGACAGTTTCCAAAGTCTTGTGGTCACTTTCAAAGGCACTGCAGAGATCATAACCCAAGGTCAGATTGGGGAGTACATGAGGATTCTTATTGATCTCCTCAATGGCAAAACGAAAAGGCCAGAACATATTGGCAGTTCTTTAAGCAGTGCCTAAACAGAGAACATTAGTAGACAGAACTGTCAGGTAGTGCATGGATATACCATATGTCTAGTCAAGGGATTTTAGCTCAGGTTTTTCATTCAGAGATTCTCCTATCTTGCCATTCCCACATGGTGTGATTAAAGTATCAAGGGGTCTGGAAGACACTGGCGTGGCTCTCTTTCTCTGAGGTGGTAAACTGGACAGTCTACCAAGAGAGTTTTGTAGGGCACTGAGTTAGGTGAGCTGGTATTTAGCTGAATGATATGGTTGTCAAGAGGCAGGGTTTTTTTTTTTTAGCTTTTTAAGTGGTTCATCAAGATAGCAAGATATTCTCCTCTAGGTATGTGAGTATAAGGTGCAAAAACTATCTCATAAATCAGCTTGAAAAGATTTAGTTGGGTCTCAAATGTCATCTTCTCTTTATTAAAGCTGAAAGCCAAGAGGCAAGCATTCCTGCTTCTCCATACTTGGGATACTTTACAGCACCTGACTTAACAGTTCCTAAATTTTTCTAGGATTACTTTCTGGCAGCATAACCACCTGAGGCATTTCAAAGGACTTTCACCATTATTTTCTATTCTCATTAGTCAGCTTTTATGTAGCCAATTTTGTTAAATTATGTTTCCTTCAAAAATGTACATTTCACCCATACAAGTGGAAATGAAAGCTTACTTTCATAAATGTAAGCACATTTAAAGTTTTCCACGCCATCATACTGGGCATAAATATTTGTCCAATCTATGACAGTGGGTTCATATAATTATTACATAACAAATATTACAAGTAAAAAAGGAAAAGGCCAACACCTCAGTAAAAATATATTTGAATACAAAAGCTATGACAGTATACAGTGCTTACCATGTACAGTGATCTAAAACCATCAGGCAACAATCCTGAGCCTCTAATCTGAAAATAGGTGCACAGTAAAATGATGGCCCTATGTTTGTATCTCTGACTGATACAAATTTTGAATGTCCAGTTTGGCAAGAACTAAAGATAAAAAGATGATCCTACTTTCTGCTGGCTGCATGGTGAAGTGGTAGTTTCCCAGCAGGTATCATACCTGTCAGTGTATTCAATATATCAAATACTGTCAGTGTGCACGTGTATAAATCCAACAACATATAATCATCAAAATTAGATTAATGTTCCAAGCTTGCTAACAATAATCATTACATATTTGTTGTTACATAAAATTAATGAAAATTGTTGAATAAATATTCTTTATCTATAAGAAAGAACATTTGCAGACATTAAATAGGAATGTGTGATTCTACTTACATTAAATTATGTTCATGATCAATTGTTTCATAAGAGAAGTAGTTCACAGGGTGAAGTTGACAGTATATACCTAGGTAGTAACCCACAGAGTCTAGGAAAACCTTCTGGAGCTGGACAATCACACGATGCTTGCAGCACTTGTGCCCAGTTTGGAGACGTCCAGAATGATCTCGGGCTGCCGTGCAGAAAGATGTGTGTATTGTCTGGCCTCCAGCGTCACGACATTACTAAAGACTCTCGCTCCTCCTCCCATTAATCTTTTGGACCAAACAGATTCTCTTTTTCCTCACAGAGTGCCTGAGATCAGAGAGGTTCCTTCATCTCCTGATAGTTACATCCTGTCACCCTAACCCTTGTGGAAGGCAAACAATTAGTAGCTTCCAGCAAACTTGAGAATGTAAACTCATGAAATAATTTGCACAAAAGTTTCCATTTCATACTTTGATAAAAGATACATAGAATAACCAAGAAGAAGGCAAATACGAAATTAGACATCTAGAAGGGACAAAATTGGGCCTGTGAGATTCTCATACACATGAGAGAAAACAAGACTGAAAATCTAACCACAAAATTCAGCAGCCCTCCAGCGCAAGGGCATCTGCTCAAATGACTAGTGTTAAGGAATTCCAAAAAAGACTACTAAGGAAAAAAAGTGCACATGTTCTAAACTTCTCATTCTTCTGAAGATATAGGCATGCTGATGAATGTTGCGGCCAAAAGAACTAAGGAGGTAGAGGGAAAATTTTTGGTGCAATTGGCAAAGGACTCCTATTCCCTTTTACTGATGTTGCAGCTGAGAGATCCTAGGACCTCTAACTTAGGCTGGCAGAAGGTAAGTGTTCTTACCAAGTTAACCTCTTAGAGCTCTGCCTTCAGAGTCCAGCGGAAGTGAAAGTGGTGAGAATCTTTTGTTTCTCTTTCTAAATTTAGACTATCAATAAAAATGTATATGGAATTTACTCCTTTAACAAAGCAACTCTGTTAACATTTTGACCAATGAATGATCTTAACTTTTATTGATTCTTTCTTCCATTTCCATCAGTAGCCTGAGTGAAGTTGCTCAGTATTAGCTATGCAGAGTGAAGAAGTACACCCTCTTTCATCAGGGTGTACTTATTTCACTTTCTCATCCTGGAACACTCTAATCTTGCCAGTAAAGAAGGTACATTTAGCTCAGACAAAAAGAAAATCTATGGAGTTGTACAGGACTTGGGAGCCATAAAATCATAATATTATCACCCTTAGGCTCAGACGGTAAAGCGTCTGCCTGCAATGTGGGAGACTTGAGTTCGATCCCTGGGTCGGGAAGATCCCCTGGAGAAGGAAATGGCAACCCACTCCAGTATTCTTGCCTGGAAAATCCCATGGATGGAGCCTGGTAGGCTACAGTCCATGAGGTCGCAAAGTCGGACACGACTGAGCGACTTCACTTCACTTTAAGTCTTTAACACAGCCATTTATTCTTTTTTTTTTTTGAATTGGTAAGATGCTTTTTTGAACACACGTTTCTGGTATCTGGTACAGTGAATCCAATGTCCAGTTGTGTGTACCTCACACGGTACTGGTTTTGTTTGTCATCTCTCTCACCAAAGTGTTAAAAACATTTGACATCGTTCTTCTAAGTCTTCACAACACCCCTGTGAGGTAGGTGGTATGGACCCATTCTACAGATGGGGAGGTCTAGGCATGGAAAGGTTTAGTGACTCCTTGAAAGCCAGGAGGTGTGGTGTAGCAGCGCTCCAGCCAGGCGCTGATGCTGCCTTCGATCCACGCTCCAAGGGCGCCACCGCAGGGCTTCAAGGACAGAAGTCACACTGAGACCAAGTTCCTCTCTCTAATCCAGAATTCAACAAGCGCCTCAGAGCTCATATGTCTGACTCGTAAATCCAACCACTCTCCCCAAACTTGAAAAACAAAAGTAGTGACTAAATCTCAGCTCTATTTTTTTCATGAGTCGACTTGCTGGAATTTTATAGCTGCTTATGCTCAAACTCCTTCGGAAGACAGTCTGAAATGGCATTAGGGATGATGGAAGTTTGAGAACAGACCATAGAAATCAATGGTTAATACACTTAAGTCAAAACACAAAAATATAAGCTATGGTAAAATAACTCCCAAATAAATGGAAAGCAGTATTTCTCAATGTTTAACAATGCCTTGCACAGAGCAGGTGTCCAGGAAGAATTTCTTGGATAAAGGACGTATGACACATCTCTGACATGCCTGTCACTGGTAGCGCCAGGCCCTTTGGAAGGAGAGCAGGCACCGGGACCCCAGGAAAGCCACAGGGGCCCACTGTCTCCCTGGCACAGAGAGCCTTGGTAACCTGAAGCCTCAGCCAGGTCACTGGTGGCATCCATGCTGCCTTTCTGTGAATAAAGGGTGAGGCTCATACACTGTGTTAAGTCCACTCTGAGTTTATACTGCTATTTTTAAAAATTAGGTAAGTCAATAGGATGAGATATGTGAGGAACCAAAGGAAGCGCCTTAAACTGTAGAGAAGCTCACGCATGTAAGGACAGAAATAAGGAGGTTAAAGCTGTGCTGTCTATGTTTTTCGGTTAAAGTGAGGATTCTGAACGTGTCTCTAACACGAATAAGCCCCTGCGCCCCTTCCTGTGGCAGGCGCCTCACTCATGTGAGGGGGGAGGTCACCTCTCTCCCCAGGGATCTTGGTTATAACTCAACACCCCCGGCCTCGTGGAGGGCTGAAGTGTGGCCTAGGCACTCCCCAGGCACGTCTCAGGGGCGCTGCTGGGTATTGCTGTTATTTGCTTCTTGTCCACCTTTAATCTACATCCTAACTTGATTCAGCCCAAGAGCAGGCTGCTCCAGGGCGGTGGGGAGTAAGGGGGGGTGGCGGTGGGGAGTAAGGGGGTTGGGGGTGGGTGGTTCCTTTGGTCCTAAGGCCTTCCGACCATTTGATTTTGAGTGATATTCCAGAAGAGTAATTGATGACATAGAAAATGATTAAGAAAATCCATTCTGCAGAGTGATCGACAGGAGGCAGTTCTGTCCCCAGGCTGGGAGGAGTGGGAGGCCCCCCGGCCTGGCCTGGGCCACCCTGGGCCTGTCATAGCTCCACTTTGACCCCTTTAATGAAAGGCAGGCCCGTGGGTACCCGCTTCTTATACTCCAGGTACTCCTCTCCAAAAAAGTGGATCAGCGAGATTTCTTCCTCCTCTGTCCGGTCGCGGAAGAACCGCCACACTGTCAGAGCGTAGCTCACCCCGCAGATGGGGTTACACAGCATCACCTGGGTTCCAATACTCCAGTCAAACCACCCGACATAGGACGGATGCCGGAACCAAGCGTATACTCCACTGGTCACCAGAGTATAGGTTTCTGACTTTTCATTCTGCACCACGTGGTTGAAATTGGAACCAGCTGTAAACATTGCCGCTTTCCTCAGACACTCTCCAAACACCACCATCATCAGCCCCGTGGCGCTGATCCAGGTGATCTGCTTCAGTTCTGGCCAGAAGATATTCTCAAGTGTGAACTCTATCCAAGAAGAAAGAGCTGCGACTGTGTACTCCAGACTGTGATTCAGGAGAAAGGAATCCAAGGACAGGCTCTTGGGGTTATTGACTGCTGTGACTAAATATTCAGACTAGTGGAACAATGACAGGGAGCACATATACCTGGTAGCGCGGCGGCCGGTAGAGCAGCAGCAGCAACGCGTTGAGCCCGGCCACGTACAGCGCCAGCCCGGTGCGGCCCTGCAGGCCGGCGCGCGTGAGCGGCGGTAGCGCGAGCACCGAGGCGCCCAGCAGGAAGGTGGAGAGGCTGAGGCGCGCCTCGGAGCCCGGCGGAGCCCGCGCCGCGCAGCCTGCCATGGCGCAGGGAGGCGGACAGGCGGGCGGCTGCGCCGGCTGTAGCCCTGGGAAACCTGCCCGCCGCGCCTGCGCCCACAGCCATTTATTCTTACCCCAGTATCTGCTGATGCAGCCTGGTTAACAAAATTGACCTTTGACCTTTGCTTATTTTTCTTTTCCGTGCCATTGCACCCTGAGTCACAATTTGTTTCTGCATTTACATTTAAAGATAGTTAATATAAACTCACACACCTCAGTGATATTATAAGTCTCCCTCAGTATTTTCCCAAATCCTCAAAGGTAACTTAGATTCTATGGCCTTTACCCAAAGCTCTACACTTGGATAGTATGTTGATGATCATTTGCTTAGTAATCAGAATAAGCAGAGAACTCATAGACTCATTTTCTTCTAAAGGCACTAGCTAAACAAAGTCATAAAGCCTCTAGATAAAGTCTTCAGTGGGTACAACCAACTGTTACATACTTAGAACATGAGATATCTCTGGGCATTCAAAAGTTCACCCTAAAATGTCTCGAGTCAATTTTGTCCATTCTTCTCCCCAATGAGAAAAAAACAAAACAAAACAGTTACATATATTTTTAAGGACGGCTGGATACCATAATAAATAGATTCCTAATTTTTGGTCCTTGCTAAGGATCTGTATCTCTTCTTCCCAGATACAAGTCAAGAGCTTTTTTTTGGTCTTTAGAGGCATCAACATCTTTTGAAGCACTGAATTTGGCTCTTTCACATCTCTATCTCTTGGCTTACCCAATTTTAACAAATATTTTCATCTGCCATGAAAATAATGAGTTTGCTGCAGGCGTTCTAGAAAAACTTTCGGCTCTCAGATATGTCCTATAGACTATTTCTCCTGCAAATTAGGCCCTATGGCATCAGGTAGGACACCATGTTGCATGCAGTTGCCACAGCTGCCACCTTGATTGACAAAACTAGTGCTCTGACATTAGGCTCCGCCATTCATCTTCGTGTTCCCCATGCCTTGTCCACTATCTTACAAGTTCATAGAATACAGCACCTCTCTACATCATGACAGATCACCTAGAAACAGGCTCCTTGTTCTAACCATCCCACCATCTTACATCATCGTAACACTTCAAATCCAGCTACTTTACTACCCCTCTCTGATGATGGAGAGCCCCACTTCATGATTGCTTTGCAGTTATAGAAATGGCCTCAGAGTCAAGAAAGGATCTCTCAGACATCCCTTTAAATCACCCAGACTTATTTCTGGTCCGTGTTGACTCCCATAAATGAATTTTTTGGGAAAACATTGCAAGTGGTTATGCCATAGTTGTTCCACAGGAAGCACTTGAGGCATTCTCTTTACTAACTATAAAACCAGCCTAAACTGTTCAATTCATAGCTCTTATTAGAGCTTTTACGTTAGTAAAAGGGAAAACTGCCCTTGCTGAGAGCTCTGGGATCCCCAATTCTATACTTCAGGAACAAGCTCTGTTTGTCAGTTTTGCAACACTAATCCCAGGATCTGGCTTCTTCCTGTCAGTGGGTGGGCAAGATCTCCAGAGTTTTTAGGATCCTAGCTATATCCACCACTATGCTCTGGGCCCTTTAGGATTCTGCAACCAGCTGCCTCATGACCAGGTCTCCTAAACAGCAGCACAAGACAGGGCCTGCCAAACAACCAGACTAGGGGCCAACCAAGCCTACCTTACTGTCCATATAGTCAGCCAGTCACAAAAGAAGGACACATGCAGTCCTCTTAAGGGGAATCCCTAGAAAAAATTAGTTGGTAAAGAATCTGGCTGCAAAGCAGGAGACCTTGGTTTGATTCCTGGGTTGGGAAGATCCCCTGGAGAAGGGATAGGCTACCCAACTCCAGTAATCTTGGGCTTCCCTTGTGGCTCAGCTGGTAAAGAATCTGCCCACAATGCAGGAAACCTGAGTTTGATCCCTGAGTTGGGAAGATCTTCTGGAGATGGGAAAGGTGACCCACTCCAGTATTCTGGCCTGGAGAATTCCATGGACTGGATGGTTCATGGGGTCTCAAAGAGTCAGACACGACTGAGTGACTTTCACTAGAATATAGAGAATGGGTGACAAGAGCAGAGACCGTTGCTAAGATGCATAGGACTTCTATAGAGAGCTACTTCTCCCAGGTCAAGAAACACAACTCACATAAATTTAGAAACAGCAACTTGGACAAAATGAGGTGACAGAAGAACACATTCCATACAAAGGAATAAGACAAAATCCCGAAGAACTAAGTGAAGTGGAGATAGACAATCTAGTTGACAAAGAGTTCATAGTAATGATCTTAAAGATTATCAAAGAACTCAGGAGGAGAATGAATGCACAGAGAAGAAGTTAGAATGTTTTAACAAAGAGTTAGAAAATATAAAGAAAAATCAAACAAAAATGAAGAATACAATAACTGAAATGAAAAATATACTAGAAGGGACCAACAGTAAACTAATTGATATAGAAAAACAGATCACTGAGCTGAAAGACAGAGTAGAGGAAATAATTGATACTGAATAGAAAAAAATAAAGGATGGAAAGAAATAAAGGCAACTTAAGAGACATCTGGAACAACAATGCTGGAATGAATGTAGGTAGGTAGGTAGGTAAAGTCACTCAGCCGTGTCTGACTCTTTGTGACCCCGTGGACTGCAGCCCACCAGGCTCCTCAGTCCATGGGATTCTCCAGGCAAGAAAACTAGAGTGGGTTGCCATTTCCTTCTCCAGGGGATCTTCCTGACCCAGGGATCAAACCCGGGTCTCCCACATTGGAGGCAGATGCTTTAACCTCTGAGCCACCAGGGAAGCCCTGGAATGAATGTAGGGGTGCAGATATCTCTTTGAAAAGTGATTTGGTTTTCCTTTGGATGTATTTTCAGAAGTGGGATTACAGATCAAATGGATTTTGAGGGCATTATGCTAAGTGAAATAAGTGAGACGGAGAAAGACAAATCTCACTTATATGTGAGAATCTTAAAAAAAAAAAAAACAAAACTCAGAGAAAGAAATCAAATTTGTGCTTCCTAGAGGCAAATGAAGGGTGTGGGAGAACTGAATGAACGTAGTGTGAGGGTATGAACTTTCACTTACAAGACAAATTCTGAGGATGTGATGTACAACATAATGACTGTAGTTAACATTGCTATATAGTATAGTTGAAAGTTGTTCGCTACATCCTAAAAGTTCTTACAAGGAAAATTTTTTTCTTTTCCTTTGTCTATATGAGATAATGGATGTTAACCAAATATATTATGACAATTGTTTTGTAATACATATAAGTTAAGTCGTTATGCTATACACCTTAAATTTGTACAGTGTTGTATGTGAATACCTCAGTAAAATCAAAAGAAAAAAAGAAAGAATTGTCCCTCTATTAGTTCCAGTCTTCAAGTTAAAATACTAATATAACTAAGAAAAAGCCCTGGATTTGGCTATAATAAAGGAAGTGTCATAGCTCAGATCTTTCACATTAACCCCACAAAGAGCTAGAAAAGGACATAAAAATCTTCAAAAATTCATAGGAGTGTTTGACATGGGTAAGGACTTCATGCCCCAAATGCATCTCCTAGCTCTTTACTATGCTTCTGACTCAGATCATGGTTCATGAGGCACATCTGAGCATTGAGATGCAAGAATAAGGTTAAGGAGAAAGGATTATCCATCCTCTTGTGCATATAAAAAAATGGAGACTGGACGAAGATGAACGTGACCAGTGCTGAACATTACCTATCGTCTTTTCCTGCTGTTCAGTCTCCTGGTGTCACATCAAATCTCTGAAGGATCACCCTCACCCCAGCACATGTATGCATCACACAGGCTCATCTCTTCACCCAACACACACACACACACACACACACACACACACACACACACACACACACACTCACTCACTACTACCTCCCTGAGGATAACAGTATTCTCTTTTGATGTTGGTTCTGAGGTGGGTGTATCTGATCCTTCCTTTCTGCAGTTAAAGTACCTTCCCAACATGAAGTATCTCCTTAGTAAGCACTCAACTCATTGAGGAATTTCCTATTAATATCAATTAAAGGTAATACCAGTAAAACCAATGAAACTTAAAAAGATACAACAGGTTATAAAGTCCAGAAATGTTTTTTAAATCTATAGTAACAGTTTTTCCTGGTATTTGCTGAAATATATCTAAGTTCTTATAGTTTCTCCTTTATTTTTTAAATCACCCTTTAATTTTTCATTTGAAAGCCAATCCTACACAGTCTTTTCTCTCTCAAGTCTCCCTTCTTTTCAACAGATAAGCCCTCATTTTAAGTATTTCACGCGACATTATTTCCAACTCAAAACTCCACTTTGAAGGTTTAGCGAGCTAAGGACAAATGGAAAAATTTCTAATTGCATCCCTTTGGGCTCTAAAAGGAAGCTTCCCTGGTGACTCAGTGGTAAAGAATTCCCCTGTCAAGCAAGAGACCTGTGTTCGATCCTTGGATTGGAAAGATTCCCCAGGAGAAGGAAACAACTACTCACTCCAGTATTCTTGCCTGGGAAATCCCAAGGACAGAGGAACCTGGCAGGCTGAAGTCCATGAGGTCACAGAGAGTCAGATAAAGGAGACAGCGCCAAGTGCTACTATTGTTTCTCTCAGGGGAATCCAGCTCTGACTTCCTCTCTTGCATAGGTGAGGGAAACTTTGAATCACTCAGTGACTCTGGCGTGGCTACTGGGATGCATGCCCTCTGATGATCAATTAGCCACTGCCATGGATAAGAAGATCTAAGGAGACTCAAGGGCGTAGGTTTCTATGGAGATAGCATTTGCCTCCAGTATGAACTGACTTGCAGACACAATGGCTGTATGTACCCAACTGTTCCAGGGGCCTCTTAAACATGTATACCTGTGGCCAATTCATGTTGATGTTTGGCAAAAAATATCACAATATTGTAATTATTCTCCAATTAAAATAAATCAATCTTCACAAATTTCTTTAATGATGTGTTCCCCTCAGTACAATTGAGAGGCTATTTTCCTGCATATCAACTGAAAGAATAACACATTAACCAAAAATAAGTTTATTAAATTCTGCACTGATGATTCAAATAATCCTTTTTTCTCTATTAGGTTAATTTATATGTCTGAAGAGTTTGAACCTTGATTTACTAAGAACTCACATGCCCAACATTTAAGAGGAAAACTATTCATTCCAGGAAGATTGTTGGTTAGTTTCTTGAGCTACTTAAGCAGTGGATAAGTTGATAGGATTTAATTAATTAATTAAAAAAAATTAAAAGATGTGATAGTACACTTTCTATTTCTTTTTAAGCTGAATTGGTAAGATGTAGTAACAAAGGTTGGATTTAGGATGACATAAATCTGGACCTCAGGCTCACTGAACCTGGAAAAGTTACTTAAAACTTTGAAACTTCAGTTTAATCATCAATAGGGAAAGTGAAAAACTTTTATAAGGCTGTTGTAAACATAAATGACAATTTATGCAAAATGTTTTTAAAATAGCAAACAAATACTAGTTGCTGTTACTGAAATAAAACAAGATTAACCCAATGTGAAAATCACTGAGACTTACTGTAAAAGATTATCAACAATGATATCTGCCTTTGACATGAAAGCATCATTTCAGTATGTAGATTGGAAAGACAGTACTGGAATTTCAAGTGTCCACTGCTTTCCCCCCTTGCCCTAGAGTCTCCTGACCTGCCCACCACTGCCTACCACAGGAATCTCTCTCTTGTTCTCTCTCTCTTTTTTTGGTTCTTTCACTTCTGCCCTTTCTTCTTTTCCTATATCACTTTCTCATTATTTTTATACTCATTTCATCTCTATTCTTCTCTTCCACGGAAAAGACCTTGTCCATGACCCAAATCAGCATGATAAGGCTGTTAGTACAGCTGATGAGATGTTGATGCTCCCCATTACTCAGTGATGTCCTAATAATTTTGTCTTTTCTTCAAATAGGTAAATGATATTCATGTCTGAGACTATATATGCTCCATGAAGAACCTCTGTTCATGATCTCTATTTGTGCTAAGTTTCATAGACTGGTAACCACCAAAGGAGATCTTAGAAATGGTCCTGCAAAATGAAAGTAAAGTGAAAGTGAAGGTCTCTCAGTTGTGTCCAGCTCTTTGCAACCCCATGGACTATACAGTCCATGGAATTGTCCAGGCCAGAATACTGGAGTGGGTAGCCTTTCCCTTCTCCAGGGGATCTTCCAAACCCAGGGATCAAACCCAGGTCTCCCACATTGCAGGCGGATTCTTTACCAGCTGAGCCACCACTGAAGCCCAAGAGATATGAGGGCCATGGTTAATTAGAAAAAGAGGAGGGAATTCATGTCTTCTCCTTGTGATGACAGTGCCATCTATATTGTACCACGGACTTTGGAAAACTTGCTGTCATTCCAATCAAGTCTTCTTGCACAGATTTGTTGAGAACCCCGCCCCCTCTCCATAAGTAGACACAGTATAGTATACCTTTTTTCCAACTTCATTCCTTTGGAAAGTTCTGATATGAATCAACACTTACTCTCTTTTGCATAATAACAGACACTGAACTAGAAGGAGTCATAAGAAATATCCACTTCCAGTTTCCAAACAAGGAACGCAGTAAAGCTCTGGCCTATAAAGGACTATTTTCTAATGACTAACTCCCCTCCTGACTCATTGGAAAAGACCTTGATGCTGGCAAAGATTGAGGGCAGGAGGAGAAGGGGATGACAGTGGATGAGATGATTGGATGTTATCACTGACTCAATGGACATGGGTTTGGGTGGACTCCGGGAGTTGGTGATGGACAGGGAGGCCTGGCGTGCTGTGGTTCATGGGGTCACAAAGTGTTGGACACGACTGAGCGACCGAACTGAACTGAACTCCCCTCCAGGAATCAGATAGGCTCCAAGGTATGAGAGCTATGACAGATGACTATATTATTCCTGCTTTTCTCTCCTACACTAAGTATCTGCCTGTCCCTAGTACCTTCCTCACAGCCCCCTTCACATCCTTGTTCCTTAGCGTATAAATTAGAGGATTGAGCATAGGGGTAACTATGGTATAAAAAAGGGCTACAAACTTTCCCTCACTCTCAGAATAGCTGTGTATGGGTTGCAGGTACGTATAGATGGCTGAGCCATAAAAAAGGGAAACTACCAAGAGATGGGACGCACAAGTCCCAAAAGCCTTTCTTCTCCCAGCCACTGACCTGACTTTCAGCACTGTCTGAACAATGTATACATAGGAGCCTAGAATTAGTACTGCAGGAACAACCAAGATTATGGCTCGAGCCACAAACATCTTGGTCTCTGTCCCTTCTGTGTCCTCACAAGCCAGCTTCAGGAGAACGGTCATCTCACAGAAGAAGTGATTCAGGAGATGGAGACCACAGAGAGGCATAGCCATCATGAGGCCTGTCTGAACCAGAGAGTTCATGCAGCCTCCTACCCAGGAGGCAATAGCCAGTGTCTGGCAGAGGTGGGGATGCATAATGGCTGTGTAGCGGAGTGGATGACAGACAGCAGCATAGCGGTCAAAGGCCATCACCACCAGGAGCACACATTCAGTGGAGCCTAGGGCAAGGGAGCTGAAGAGCTGGACCACACACCCTTCATAGCTGATGGTCCGGTCGAGTCCATGAAGGTTGATCAGAAGCTGGGGCACAGTGCTGGTGGTATAGCAGAGGTCCAGGAAGGAAAGATGTCTAAGAAAGAAGTACATGGGCGTGTGCAATTGACGTTCCAGGAGGGAAAGAGTGATGATGGTGGTGTTGCCGAAGATAGTTAAGGAGTAGAAAACTGAAATAAAGACAAAAGGATAGGCTCCAGTTGAGACCAATCTGAGAAGCCCATTAAAATGAAGTCTTCTCTAAAACTTGTGTTGAAACTTCCCATGGCTTTTTCCCTGTTCAAATAGCAGAAGACAATGTAATTACTCTTATGAAGAAGGATTTTAAAATTATTTCACAATTTTCCCTAGATAATCCTAACTCATGCATTGTGTTATCTGTTTTGGTATTCAGCTCCATTCTGTCCAGTCTTCTCCTACTTTGAGAGTGAAGATTACTAGATTAAGAATGATGTGACTTTCATTTGAACTCCAGTCCTGTTATGTGCTTGCTCTATGATTTCAGCCAGGCCACTAAATCCTTGGGACCTGATGTTTCCGTGTCTGAAAGCAGAGACAATCTGTCAAAAAGAATCAAGAAAAGTGTAGATCCATCCTTTTGGGGAAAAAAAAATTAGCAACAAGTATGCTTCTTGTGATGAGTTAGGATGCCTAGAATAATTTCCCCCTTCTCCAACTGATAAATATATCCATCAAATCTCTGTAACATAAACATAAATAAAATTTTAATTGGTCAAAAAATGACAATGCATGTAAGGTACAGACTTCTCCCCGTCTTCCTGTTTACTGTTGATCATATTTCCTTTTGGAAACTTCTTCTCCACAGGCTTCCATACATACACATTCTCCTCCTTGTTAACTCAGTGTATTCTCCTTTTATGGTGCCTCTTCTTTCAGTAAGGTCTTAAATATTATCATTCCCTGGAAACTTTACCTGGCTCTCTCCTCACCCTGCACACTCTTTCTGGTGATCCCACTCATGGCTTCATTTACCAATAATGACTTCCAAGTATTGGTTTGCAGCCAAGACTGCTCTTCAGAACTTCAAAATCAAGTATCTCTTCTTTTTGGACATTGCTACTCAGATAATCCATAGGCATCTCAAGTTTAGCATGTTCAAGTCTCATATCTTCCCTCCAAAAATGGTTCTGTTGCATTTCCTTACTCGGTAAGTGATAGACTCTTCCCCCTAAAAAATGTTGTGGTTATCTCAGATCTCTCCTCACCCCATCCTAAAATTGACTGCTCAATATGTCCTATTGAATCTGTAGCCTAAATATCTTTTACTTCTTTCTCCTTTTCATCTTGTTCTTTCAATGACTTGATTTATGGCTCAATATTTCTATAATGTTCCAAAATATCTTGTTTAGAGACTATTTATGAATCAAATCTAAACACTATTGTCAGAATGACATTCTTAAATTGCAAATAAGATCATGTCTCTTCACTGCTCAGAATTCTTGAATCATGCTGCTCTTTACTATCAAGGGACTATCCAAATGCCTTAAAATACTCTACATAATTCTATCCGATCAACCATGTTTTTCAAATGGTCACCATAGTAGAGTGCAATAGACTTGAAAGGCCAGGCTCCTACAGATCAGCTCTACCACCAAACCACTGTGCCCGTGCTACCTGTTCTGGAACTTTTACTTCTGTGAGTCTCAACCTACTTAGCTTTAAAATAGAGAAAATAACTTTATTTCATAGGATTTTGATTGGTTTAAATGGTATGATACATTCTGTGAGCTGCAAAGAATATTCCATACACATTTTTAACACTTGTTGTTCTCAACTACTAATTTTTAAGTTTTATGAAACTAGCTTTGCTTTTATTCACCATTTTGCCTCCATCTCTCGGTGAAATTCCTGGTGAATAAAATGTGTTTAATAGCTGTTGTTGAATGAATCAACAAATGTATTTCCAAAGTTTGCATCATACTTGGTGAACATAAATGTTCCAGAAATATATGTTTCCTGTGCAACACAAAACAATTAACTCATCTGCAATGTGGCAAAGGTTTAACAATTCCTGGTTTGTCATCATGTAGTGCAAAGGTTTTTAACCACTTCTGCAGTGTATTTTGTCAAGGATTTCTATGATGGCAGAGAGATAAATATATTTTCAATTGAGTAAAAGTTTTAAAACACAAGTAATATGATGTATGATAAAACCATAATTCAAAAGGATCTCACAATGATGAAACAAGGAGCTCTAAACCAATAGATAAGAAAGATAATATTGAACTTAGCTTCAAAACCTTAAACAAATGTTGAATGGAGAAGATTAAATGTGACAGGTGTTCACTAAAAAGGTAGAAAACAAAGATGATGTAGGAATATCCTGACTGAAAACAATGCAAGCCAACAGAGCCCACTTGATTGCTGAATTTTACCAAATGTGAGCTCAGACTAGATAAAAATCCAGTCTAGACTTTGGCCTTTCTCAAATGTCCTTGCACCATCTGATGCATGATTGCCATAGAATCTCAGACCCAGAACTTTTTAAATGAAGCTCCTGCCTCATTTCCTCACTTATGGTCTTTTGCTTTTTATTCCCTCCTATCAGTTCCTTACTCCCATCTCCATGTGTCTTGGATTTCTTAATATGTCGTGTCAACTCTTTTCTTACTAATATTCTTAATTTATTATCTCTTTGACCCATGCACCTAATTTTGGAAGAATGCAATTCTCTATAGACCAAACTCAGGCTAATAAATTCTGCTAAAGAGAATAATTCAAATGCCCATCTCTATGCTACTAAAAATTTGTAGCCTTTCTAATGCACCGTTTACATCCCTCTTTACTACCTCTTCCCCAACAGAAATGACATCTGATCAAGCTTCTCTAATTTAAAAAGCCTCTTTTCACCTCGTGTCCCCTTCAAGTTACTGCCCCTTTTTCTCCTCCTTCATAGATTAGTTTATTAAAAGAGTTGTCTATGTTCAATATTTCAGCTACTCCTTCCCATTTTTCCTTCAACCCACTGCAATAGGGGCTTTATCCTCACAAATCTTTATGAGAAAATTCAGGGACATTGTCAGTTCTTACCTTTGTCTCAGCATTTTATGTGTTGACTACTGTCTCCTTCTATATAAAAATTCTACCCTTGCTTTCCTGGATGTCTTTCTATCTTCTCTGCCCATTCCTTAATCTCTTAGGTATAATCCTATTTTTCTGTGCACTTTTTGCATGTTGGCATTCCTCCTCAAGGTCCCACCCAAGATCTTCTTTTTTTACCACTTTGCGGAGGGTTTCTGGAAAATGCCATCCACTCCAGGCTTAAATCAATGGTAATAACACCAAAGTATATCTCTCCATCCCCTGATCTCTGTTCTGAACTTCAAATTGCTCTAGTCCATCTTCTTGCTGTGAATCTTCCCTTGGATGTCCCCTAAGCACTTAGAACTCAGCAATGTCTAACACTGAATTCATCATAAGAATAAAACTGGTTCTTATCTTGTGTGTCCCATCTCAGGAATGGGCACTACCAAGCTACAGAGCTTGCAAAACTAGAAAAGTCGTCATCAGTCTCTACACCTCATGTTGGATTCAGATCACAGCTTAGATTTCACTTCTTCTAAGACAGAAGTTCTCAACCAGGCCAGTTTCACCCCTCAGGGGACATTTTTAGTTGATACAATTGGCATCTAGTGGATTGAGACCAAAGATGCTGCTAAATGTCCTACATTGCACAGGTCATCAACACACACACACACACACACACACACACACACACATATGACCCTGTAAAGTGTTGTACCTTCTCATATACAATTTATCACATTCAACTTCAGTTTCTGATATAATCATTCCTCTATCCCATCACATTAGAGCTTACAGAGGTCAGAGCTCTATCTATCTTGTTCACAATTACAGTTTTAATACCTTGAGCAGTGAGGAGCACATAAGTCTGCAATAATTAAATCCCTGATGCCTGCAGGCATTCACTTGTACCATATTTAATAGGTACTTAAAAAGACCTGAAGTTGGATGAGAAACACATGTACACCATGGTAGGTTCAAGTCAATGTATGGCAAAACCAATACAATATTGTAAAGTAAAGTAAAATAAATACATAGAAAAAAAAAAAGACCTGAAGTCTCACTGCAGTTTCAGCCTCACTTAAAAAGTGAGATGCAGTAGTTCTGTTCTCTTGGGATCTGTACATTTTATCTGAAATCTGATGTGACAAGAGAAAGAATCAATGTTTACACAGCCTCCGAATCAAAGTTTTTATATCCTTACTTCATACTGTTAACCTGCCTCTGACCAGCCGTAGCCTTGGCACCTGCCTGACCTCTTGTGAGCTGCGTTCCTAAGGGGATATTTCCTGCTTCCTAACCCTTAGAGATATGCAGATATGCAGATGACACCACCCTTATGGCAGAAAGTGAAGAGGACCTAAAAGCCTCTTGATGAAAGTGAAAGTGGAGAGTGAAAAATTTGGCTTAAAGCTCAACATTCAGAAAATAAAGATCATGGCATCCGGTCCCATCACTTCATGGGAAATAGATGGGGGAACAGTGGAAGCAGTGTCAGACTTTATTTTGGGGGGCTCCAAAATCACTGCAGATGGTGACTGCAACCATGAAATTAAAAGACGCTTACTCCTTGGAAGAAAAGTTATGACCAACCTAGATAGCATATTCAAAAGCAGAGACATTACTTTGCCAACAAAGGTCCATCTAGTCAAGGCTATGGTTTCTCCAGTGGTCGTGTATGGATGTGAGAGTTGGACTGTGAAGAAAGCTGAGCGCCAAAGAATTGACCCTTTTGAATTCTGGTGTTGGAGAAGACTCTTGAGAGTCCCTTTGACTGCAAGGAGATCCAACCAGTCCATTCTGAAGGAGATCAACCCTAGGATTTCTTTGGAAGGAATGATGCTAAAGCTGAAACTCCAGTACTTTGGCCACCTCATGCAAAGAGCCGACTCTTTGGAAAAGGCTCTGATGCTGGGAGGCATTGTGGGCAGGAGGAGAAGGGGACAACCGAGGATGAGATAGCTGGATGGCATCACTGACTAGATGGACGTGAATCTGAGTGAACTCTGGGAGATGGTGATGGACATGAGGCCTGGTGTGCTGCTATTCATGGGGTCGCAAAGAGTCGGACACGACTGAGCGACTGCACTGAACTGAACCCTTAGAGGCGTGCTAAGAATAAGCTGATCTCCCAGAACTACAGCATATATGTCATCTCAAGTATCACATTAAATCTTTCACTAGGCTAATGCCAGTGAAGCCTTTTATTCAGCACAGCTCATCATACACTGGTCACATATTTACTACTTAGGAACCAGTTAAACATTCCCATCCCTCACAGAGCTTCACTTCTCCACTCTTTCTAGTCTCAGTGGCTGGGACCTGTTTCATGCTCATATCTGGTTGGTACTTATGAAAAGAAAAATTATACTTACTCACAAACTCCTGGGAGTCTTTTCCATCTTTCAATAACAGTAACAAGATTCCTCACACTGACCTAAGTTTGGGCCCTTGGTAGATCCCACACATTAGTCCTAGTCTTACATCTCAAAACCTAGGTGGACTTGACCATAATGCAAGCTCTGTTCTGTTCAAACTTACTCATGGATTGGGCATCACAGAGCCTTCATGTGAAAAGTCCCAATGTGTCAACTGAGGATAGGGAAAGTCTCAGCAAACACAAACCTTCTGCCAACTGACAATCCTCCAAACATTGAAGAAATAATCATGATATGCACTTTTCTGGATTCCATGTTCCTCAAGTGAAGGTGATAGCTTCCAAATATCCATTTCCTTTCATATTTCCCAAATCTATCATTCCAGTAAAAGAAGAAAATATTAGGCTGATTTAACTAGTTCCTAAAAACATGTGTTTTCATCCCATCCATATCTAGGTTTTAACAAATGACCCTTGTGCAACTTCACATTTAAATAAAAGTACAGTGTTGGAGAAGACTCTTGGGAGTCCCTTGGACTGCAAGGAGGTCCAACCAGTCCATTCTGAAGGAGATCAGCCCTGGGATTTCTTTGGAAGGAATGATGCTAAAGCTGAAACTCCAGTATTTTGGTGACCTCATGCGAAGAGTTGACTCATTGGAAAAGACTCTGATGCTGGGAGGGATTGGGGGCATGAGGAGAAGGGGACAACTGAGGATGAGATGGCTGGACGGCATCACTGGGTCACAAAGAGTCAGACACGACTGAGCAACTGAACTGAACTGAACAGTACCCAATACTCTGCCCTGGCCAGATAGAATTTTGAGTATTTTGCAAGCTCATGGCAATCGACTGGGATGAAAACCTTGACAAAATACATGGAACCTAAGGGCAGTAAAATCAATAAGGCACCGAAAATATCCTGCATGAGAAACAGAGGTTTTAATTGTGTTTTTCAGATTAGAAAGGAGTTCACTTAAGGACAAACATGATAGCATGTATACATGTTCAAAGATCTATCATATGGAAAAGGTATTGAATTTGCTTTGTACTCCTCCAAAAACAGAAGTATAACCAACTGGTGAAACTTACACTGTGGCTGTGACTGTGTCTGAGACTGTGGCTCAATAGAAAGAAAAGCTTAGGGGTGAAAATGAAGCAGTCAAAAAATACCCTGCCTGTTTAGTTCTTTGGCCCATTTTTTTATTGGTTCGTTTATTTTTCTGGAGTTGAGCTGCATAAGTTGCTTGTATATCTTTGAGATTAGTTGTTTGTCAGTTGTTTCATTTGCTATTGTTTTCTCCCATTCAGAAGGCTGTCTTTTCACCTTGCTTATAGTTTCCTTTGTTGTGCAGAAGCTTTTAATTTTAATTAGATCCCATTTGTTTATTTTTGCTTTTATTTCCAGTATATTGGGAGGTGGATCATAGAGGATCCTGCTGTGATTTATGTCGGAGAGTGTTTTGCCTATGTTTTCCTCTATGAGTTTTATAGTTTCTGGTCTTACATTTAGATCTTTAATCCATTTTGAGTTTATTTTTGTGTATGGTGTTAGAAAGAGATCTAGTTTCATTCTTTTACAAGTGGTTGACCAGTTTTCCCAGCAAAGACATACGGATGGCTAACAAACACATGAAAAGATGCTCAACATCACTTATTATCAGAGAAATGCAAATCAAGACCACAATGAGGTATCATTTCACACCAGTCAGAATGGCTGCGATCCAAATGTCTACAAGCAATAAATGCTGGAGAGGATGTGGAGAAAAGGGAACCCTCTTACACTGCTGGTGGGAATGCAAACTAGTACAGCCACTATGGAAAACAGTGTGGAGATTCCTTAAAAAATTGCAAATAGAACTGCCTTATGATCCAGCAATCCCACTGCTGGGCATACACACTGAGGAAACCAGAATTGAAAGAGACACATGTACCCCAATGTTCATTGCAGCGCTGTTTATAATAGCCAGGACATGGAAACAACCTAGATGTCCATCAGCAGATGAATGGATAAGAAAGCTGTGGTACATATACACAATGGAGTACTATTCAGCCCTTAAAAAGAATAAATTCGACTCAGTTCTAATGAGATGGATGAAATTGGAGCCAATTATACAGAGTGAAGTAAGCCAGAAAGAAAAACACCAATACAGTATACTGACACATATATATGGAATTTAGAAGGATAGTAATGAAGACCCTCTATGTGAGACAACAAAAAGAGACTCAGAGGTATAGAATGGACTTTTGGACTCTGAGGGAGAGGGAGAGGGTGGGATGATTTGGGAGAACGGCATTGAAACATGTATACTATCTTGTAAGAATGAAGCGCCAGTCTATGTTCAATACAGGATGCAGGACGCATGGGGCTGGTGCACGGGATGATTCAGGGAGAGGATGTGGGGTGGGAGGTGGGAGGGGGCTTTGGCATTGGGAGATCGTGGACACCTGTGGCTGATTCATGTCAATGTATGGCAAAACAAATACAGTATTGTAATGTAGAATAAAGTATTAAAAAAAAAAATACCCTGCCTGGAAATGTAGTGACTTTCTCATCACTTGAAAGCTTCCTCATTCAGAGGCTGAAAGTTTACATTTCAGGATGTTGTAAAAATGTTCCTGCACTAACTAGAAGATTGGGCTAGATGATCTGACCCGGATGATCTAACCCAGTTCTGATTTATATTTTTCTAATCTTAAATTATTTAAAAATTTTTTGCTCTTATTCTTAATTTCTTGGGCACACACAAAGCATTTTGGTATCTGCATATGAGCTGTTAATTTTCTACAGTACATATATCAAATTTTCTGTTTATCTTTGTATTTGTGTCTGTGTGTACATGCATCTCTGTGTGTGCATTATCTCTATAAATAACAGACTTCTTGAGAACAGAAATTATATTTATAGTTTTTATTCAACAGCATGCAGTAATACATCCTTAATGCCAATACACTAATTTAACAATGTTATCTGACTACAGTGGAGCCAGATTCAAACCAGAAAATTTAATCTTCTATTCTAAAAAAAGAGCGAGAGAGAGAGAGAGAGAGAGAGAGAGAGAGAAAGAGATCCCACAAATTCCTTCCTAACCTTCATTGTTAGAATATCCATCCTTAAATATGAACCTAATCTAATTTCATTTCTTCCTATTATACCTGCATAATAGCTCTCTTGTTCATTTTTGGAAGATTAACTAGATACTAAAACATCCTTCTATGCATTCTCTCAGAGGTTAAAGCGTCTGCCTGCAGTGTGGGAGACCCAGGTTTGATCCTTGGGTTGGGAAGATCCCCTGGAGAAGGAAATGGCAACCCACTCCAGTATTCTTGCCTGGAGAATCCCATGGACAGAGGAGCCTGATGTGCTACAGTCCACGGGGTCACAAAGAGTCGGACACGACTGAGTGATTTCACTTTCACTTTCATGCATTCTCCTTCTCATCGTCTCACTTGGCCATTCTCTTATCCTGACGCCACTACTCTCACACACAAATCCCATCTCATCCCACAAGTCTGTGCAGTGATCTTCAAGACTCTTTTATTAAATATTCAATAATAACCCAACAATATTTTCTATTATAAGGTCAGAAAACCATAGTGAGAGTCCAGTCTGTTTAATTCACATGCAAAGGTTGAATTAACAAATTGCTTTTTCAACTCTGTTTCCTTACACAGAACACCGTCTCCAAATAGGAGGGATTCTGTCTTGTTGTCCAAGAAGACTTCCTTGATTTCTCTTCAACAACTCTGACCATGCCTCTATACTTTGTCTCCTGCCTCTGATGTACACAGTTTACATATTATAGCCATTGATATTATAGGATTTGAGTGTTAGAAGGGACTTCAAAATTGTTTTAAGCCAACCCTTTTACTTAATATAAAGAAACAGAAAGCCTTATCATTGTTCAATGATTTCCCTAAGTTTATGCAGTTATAAGAGATGCAGGTGAGACTGTTTTCCCTGCTGTGTGTAGTGGGTGAGTAGGTAAAGAGGTAAAGATTCTATCAGTGATAAAATAAGTTTTAAAATGAATTTAATACCTCTATATCCTCAAACCCAGGACTCAACACAATGGAACTCAATACTAACTGCCTAATGGAATATTTCCAAAGTTATATGAATTTTAATTGTAAAGCCAAAGGAACTCAGTACTCACCCAGAGATCTAGGAAAGACAACTACTGCATTTACTCCTCTCAGTTCTTTGGATTCTAAGGTGATGTGAGGCACATTTAAGACTGGTGGCATCTAGAGATGTCTGGAGAAGATGCATTCCTCTTTGATCCTAACTCCGTCTGTGGGATGGAGGGCTTAGGTCAGAGTCCCTTTCCTAGAGAACTGATGATTGCATATGTTTCCTCCCTGAGCAGGGCACATATGCCAGGAGCTGGGAATACCACCCCCCCCGCCCCCCGCACTGTATCCTACTTGCTTACCCTACTGACTCAGACCAGGAGGGAGCTGGTGTATTATCAGATTATCTCCTGACTGCAAAGCTGAGTGCTCCAATTCTGCCCCATGGGCACTGCCAAGTTCTCTTTAGAGCAATGGAGAGAGAACTGTTACCAGGTGAGACCTTGGAGACCTTTGGGCCCCAGCGTGGCAATTATGATCAACTCACTGGTGCTTCGTGATCTGCCTTGAAATCTCAGTTCTCTCTGTCCCCCTTATGCTGCCCCAACCAAGCTGATCTACTTAGTGTCCTCAGATTATACCTTCTCACTTGGCTCATGCTACTTGGATACTTCATACTTCTCCTATTTTGACCCAAATGCTACCTGCCCCTCACCACTCAGACTGTTTTATGTCTCACTTGAAGTTTACTGTGTTCACCACATACTCCAGATCTTTTCTTCCCTTGGACTCCTCAAAGAATGCTCACATATTCTCATTCATGCACATCATCCATCCAATTAAATATTAATTTCCTTAACAACAAGTTTTTTGTTTTACATTTCTTTCTCATACACAATATTTAAAGTATTGGTATTTAGCTTCTTATATTCGGCTTTAATACACAAAGTTTTAAAATAAAATGTATTCATTTATTAATTCATTCAAAAATTATTAAGCAATTAACCATATTCTAGATACTGTGGTAAATAAGAAATTCAACAATGAAAATTATTTGTGTTTATTTAAGGCATCATAATGTAACATAGAGAAACTTTCTCTGCCATGACTAGCTTTGGGATCTTGAAAAGCTTTCTTATAGAAAGTAGCATGGTCATTGCCAGGCGGGAGTGGGCAGAAATGGATGAAATGTTGTTAAAGAGGACAAATTTCTCAGTATAAGATGAATAAGTTGTGGGAACCCACTGTGCGGCATGTTGACTATAGTTAATAATACTATATTACACACTTGAAAGTTGCTAAGAGAATAGATATTAACAATTCTCACTACCCACATAAAAATGGTAACTACATATGGTGATAGATGTGTTAACTAACCTTATTGTGGTAATCATTCCATAATATATATGTTTATTGAATTATCAGAAATGGCAACCCACTCCAATATTCTTGCCTGGAGAATCCCATGGATGGAGTATCCTGGTGGGCTACAGTCCATGGGGTCACAGAGAGTTGGACACGACTGAGCGACTTCACTTTCACTTTTCACTTTCACACCTTAAACTTACACAATGTTCTATGCCAACTATATCTCAATAAAACTGAGATATAGTTTTTGAAATATACTGAAAAAAACAAATTTTAAAAGATTTCTTGATGCACTTAAGCTTCAGTTTCCCTGTGAGTTGTTGTTCAGTTGCTAAATCGTGTCTGACTCTGAGACCCCACAGACTGTAAATGACAGGTTCCCTGTCCTTCACTAACTCCCAGAGTTTGCTCAAATATTGGTCCATTGAGTCAGTGATGTTATCCAACCATCTCATCCTCTGCTGCCCCCTTCTCCTTTTGCCTTTACTCTTTCTCAGCATCAGGGTCTCTTCCAGTGAGTCAGCTCTTCGCATCAGGTGGCCACAGTATTGGAGCTTCAGCTTCAGCATCAGTACTAATGAATATTCAGGGTTGATCTTTTTTAGGATTAACTGGTTTGATCTTCTTGCAGTTCCAGGGATTCTCGGGAGTCTTTTCCAACACCATAGTTCAAAAGCATCAGTTCTTTGGTGTTCATCCTTCTTTATGGACAAATTCCCACTACCGTATATGACTGCTGAAAAAACCATAGCCTTGACTATACTATATACTTTGTCAGCAAAGTGATGTCTGTGCTTTTTAATATGCTCTCTAAGCTTGTCATAACTTCCCTTCCAAGGAGCAAGGGTCTTTTAATTTCATGGATACAGTCACAGTCTCCATTGATTCTGGAGTCTCAGAAAATAAAAGTTGCTGATGTTGTTAGTGTGACCTATCCTGTAGCACTATTTGTGGATTAATGATACATTGTAAACAAAGTGCCAGCCTATGGTAGACATTCATTCAATGGTACGTGCTCAGTCACCCAGTTGTGTCCAGTTCTCCGTGGCCCCATGGACTGTAGCTCACCAGGCTCCTCTGTCCATGAAATTTTCCAGGCAAGAATACTGGAGCAGGTTACCATTTCCTACTCAAGGGCAGCTTCCCAACCCAAGGATCAAACTTGTGTCTTTTGCGTCTCCTGCATTAGTAGGCAGATTCTTCACCATCAGCGTCACTTGGCAAACATTACTGTAATGCAAACAACTTGTTCTGTGCCTTCTCTTTGTCTGAAAAAAAAATGCAGAAAATGACTGTACTTGAGTCTACTGTCTAACACAAGACAGGTATCACATAAAATAACTGCAATCTGAGCGATAAGTGCAATAGTCTCTCCCTTCACTCAGAGAGCTTAACATCATTTAGGGAAACATTAAAATATTTAAACACTATCACTTAGTATCATTTTAGTATTAGTTAATTGGTGTTAATGTCAATAAAAACTATGTTGTTGCTGTTGTTGTTGTTCAGTCGCCCAGCTGTGTCGACTCTTTGTGACCCCATGGACTGCAGCACACCAGGCCTCTCTGTCCCTCACCATCTCCTGAAGTTTGCCCAAGTTCATGTGCATTGCACTGGTGATGCCATCCAGCCATCTCATCCTCTGAAGCCCTCTTCTCCGTCTGCCCTCAATCTTTCCCAGTACCAGGGACTTTTCCAATGAGTCAGCTGTACAAATTACATACAATTGTACAAATGTACAAAATGTACTATGTACAGTTATGGAAAAGATTAGATGGGGAAAATCTTCTTAGATAACTATCCATGAAAGAAAAAAAAAAAAAACAGCTAAAACATATACAGCTTTACTATTTGCCAAACACTCTTCTAAACACTTCACATATTAACCCAATTAGTCCTCACAGTAACCTTGCCTGGTAGTTACCAATCTCACTGTTATTCTGCAGAAGAAGATACAATGGCACAGAGGGTTCAAGTTGTAATATCCCATGGCAGTGCCAGAATCTAAATCCAGGTGTAAATGAACAAAGCAGGTATCTGGTGATATACATGGTGAAAAAAATGAAAGTGTTTGTCACTTAGTCATGTCTGACTCTTTGCCATCCCATGGACTGTAACCTGCCAGGCTCCTCAGTCCATGGAATTCTCCAGGAAAGAATACTGGAATGGATCGTCATCCCCTTCTCCAGGGGATCTTCCTGACCCAGGTAACTCTTTGTGACCCCATAGACTGCAGCACGCCAGGCTTCCCTGTCCTTCACCATCTCCCAGAGCTTTCTCAAACTCACGTCCATTGAGTTGGTGATGCCATTTAACCATCTCAACCCCTTCCCCTCTGGCCTTCAATCTTTCCCAGCAGGTATAAAAAGTATTGGAGCTTCAGTTTCAGCATCATTCCTTCTAATGAATAGTCATGATTTTGATTTCATTTAGGATTGACAGGTTTGATTTCCTTGCAGTACAAGGGACTCTCAAAAGTCTTATGCAAGCATGAAGAAAAATGTGTAAAGATTCATCCCAAACTGATAGTGATTATGCTGCTTAGTAGAAGGATGTTGCACATGGGAATCAAAGTAGAGGAATACTGATGGATTTTTCTTCGTTAGACAACATAATTTTATTGGCTTCAGTTAGCATATATTACTTTTTACATCTTTGTGCCTGCTCAGTCGCTTCAGCCGCGTAGGACTCTGCAACCCTATAGACTGTAGCCCGCCAGACTCCTCTGTCCATGGGATTCTCCAGGCAAGAATTTTCCCAACCCAGGGATCAAAGTCACATCTCTTAAGCCTCCTGCATTGCAAGTGGATTCTTTACCGCTGAAACACCAGGGAAGTCCTTTAAAATCTTTATTGAGATACGATTTACATATCATACAATTCAACCAAAGTGTATAATTCAGTGGCTTTTCACACATTCATACAGTTGTGCATCCATCATTTTAGAACATTTTCATTAGTCCAAAAAGAAAATTCATGCCCATTTGTTATCAGTCCCTGTTGTCACCTTCTGCTCCAGGCAAGCACTAATATATTTCTCTATATACAGATTTGCCTTTTCTGAATATTTCATATAGAAGGACTCCTAAAACATGTAATCTTTTCTCTGTCTAGCTTTTTTCCCTTAGTATCTTGCATTCAAAGTTTGTATATGGCATATATCAGCACTTTAGTCTTTTTTAGGGCTGAATAACTTTCCACTGACTATATAGATATGCCACACAATCTACTAAAAATATGTAGCAATGAATATAAATATAAATGAATGAGCAAAAACAGGTCTCTGGAGATGATTCTATGCTAAGGGGAAGGGCATATGGAGTTTGTTCATTTTAATTGCTACATAGAATTTCATGGTATAAACAACACTGTTTAATCACTAATTTTGAAGAATGAAGTATTGTGTCAAATATTTTGCTACATCAAACAGTGAGGAAGAGAGCATGTTTGTTCATAACTCTGTGCCTGCTTGCAGAAATTTTTCTAGATAGTTATCACAGCATAAAATTATTGAGTCATAGGAGATGATGATCATCAGCATCAAAAGGTATTCACAAATTGCATTTTAAGGAGTTTATCTTATTTCTATCATTATAAAAACCTTTAAATGTTTCCTCATCAGATGGATATGAAATTTCACTTCACTGTCATTTTAATTTACACTTTATTGATTATTAGCAAAGTTGAGCATCTTCTTGCATATCATCATCCATTCAATTTGCTTCAGGATTTATCTGCAAATATATTTTTCCCATTTTATTAGGATATTGGAATTTGTTTAAAAAATCGTAGGATGCATTTTATATTTTCCATATTACTTTTATGTTACATACATTACAAAAGTCTCCTAATCTCTATTTTGATTTCTCACTTTATTGATGAGGCACATGCACACACATATGCAAGTACATATGCCTTTATTATGATTTTTTGGTCTTAATATGCATGTTTTATTGAAGCATAGTTGACTTAAAATGTTTCAGGTGCACAGCAATGTGACTCAGTTATACATATACAGGTATACTATTTTTGAAATTATTTTCCATTATAGGTTGTTATAAGATATTGACTATAGTACCCAGTGCTGTACAATAAATCTTTGTTGCTTGCTGCATATCTAATTTTTAAATTAAAAATCTAGCATTCTACTCATACTAAGTCAAACAAGTGAAATCAAAATGTCATAATTTTTTAGTTAGGCAAAAGTTTATGTTTTCTAAAATATATACATTGTATAAATTATTTACGTATGTATAGAAAAGTTTTTACAACACTTGATAGACACTAGAGAAAGAACATTAAAAAAAAGATGAAGAAATTGAAAAACATAAACTAAATTAAATGGGAGCACTGAATATGAAATAGAAAAACTGAAATAAACTAGGTAAAAGTAAAAGATTATCATATAGTCCAGCTGTTTTTAAACATGGATCAAGACCATCCCCATGGAAAAGAAATGCAAAAAAGCAAAATGGCTGTCTGGGGAGGCCTTACAAATAGCTGTGAAAAGAAGAGAGGCGAAAAGCAAAGGAGAAAAGGAAAGATATAAGCATCTGAATGCAGAGTTCCAAAAAATAGCAAGAAGAGATAAGAAAGCCTTCTTCAGCGATCAATGCAATAGAAATAGAGGGAAAAGAACAGAATGGGAAAGACTAGAGATCTCGTCAAGAAAATTAGAGATATCAAGGGAACATTTCATGCAAGATGGGCTCGATAAAGGACAGAAATGCTGTGGACCTAACAGAAGCAGAAGATATTAAGAAGAGGTGGCAAGAATACACGGAAGAACTGTACAAAAAGATCTTCAAGACCCAGATAATCATGATGATGTGATCACTAATCTAGAGCCAGACATCCTGGAATGTGAAGTCAAGTGGGCCTTAGAAAGCATCATTATGAACAAAGCTAGTGGAGGTGATGGAATTCCAGTGGAGCTATTTCAAATCCTGAAAGATGATGCTGTGAAAGTGCTGCACTCAATATGCCAGCACATTTGGAAAACTCAGCAGTGGCCACAGGACTGGAAAAGGTCGGTTTTCATTCCAATCCCAAAGAAAGGCAATGCCAAAGAATGCTCAAACTACCACACAATTGCACTCATCTCACATACTAGTAAAGTAATGCTCAAAATTTTGCAAGCCAGGCTTCAGCAATACGTGAACCATGAAATTCCTGATGTTCAAGCTGGTTTTAGAAAAGGCAGAGGAACCAGAGATCAAATTGCCAACATCCACTGGATCATCGAAAAAGCAAGAGAGTTCCAGAAAAACATCTATTTCTGCTTTATTGACTATGCCAAAGCCTTTGACTGTGTGAATCACAATAAACTGTGGAAAATTCTGAAAGAGATGGGAATACCAGACCACCTGACCTGCCTCTTGAGAAACTTATATGCAGGTCAGGAAGCAACAGTTAGAACTGGACACGGAACAACAGACTGGCTCCAAATAGGAAAAGGAGTAAGTCAAGGCTGTATATTGTCACCCTGCTTATTTAACTTCTATGCGGAGTACATCATGAGAAATGCTGGGCTGGAAGAAACACAAGCTGGAATCAGGATTGCCGGGAGAAATATCAATAACCTCAGATATGCAGATGACACGACCCTTATGGCAGAAAGTGAAGAGGAGCTAAAGGGTTTTTGATGAAAGTAAAAGAGGAGAGTGAAAAAGTTGGCTTAAAGCTCAACATTCAGAAAACGAAGATCATGGCATCCGATCCCATCACTTTATGGGAAAGAGATGGGGAAACAGTGGAAACAGTGTCAGACTTTATTTTGGGGGCTCCAAAATCACTGCAGATGGTGACTGCAGCCATGAAATTAAAAGACGCTTACTCCTTGGAAGAAAAGTTATGACCAACCTAGATAGCATATTCAAAAGCAGAGACATTACTTTGCTGACTAAGGTCCGTCTAGTCAAGGCTATGGTTTTTCCTGTGGTCATGTATGGATGTGAGAGTTGGACTGTGAAGAAGGCTGAGTGCTGAAGAATTGATGCTTTTGAACTGTGGTGTTGGAGAAGACTTCTAGAGTCCCTTGGACTGCAAGGAGATCCAACCAGTCCATTCTGAAGGAGATCAACCCTGGGATTTCTTTGGAGGGAATGATGCTAAAGCTGAAACTTCAGTACTTTGGTCACCTCATGAGAAGAGTTGACTCATTGGAAAAGACTCTGATGCTGGGAGGGATCAGGCGGGCAGGAGGAGAAGGGGACGACTGAGGATGAGATGGCTGGATGGCATCACGGACTTGATGGATGTGAGTCTGAGTGAACTCCAAGAGATGGTGATGAACAAAGAGGCCTGGCATGCTGCTATTCATGTGGTCGCAAAGAGTCGGACATGACTGAGCGACTGAACTGACTGCACTGACTCATTAGAAACACATCTGGAGCTCTGGAGAGAAAAAGCAATACCTGGGGGCAAAATTTTGTACTTTTCAAAGTATTTTAAGACAATTCTGATAAGCATCTGGATTTTAAAAAGTGATTACAGGTTTTTCTATTAAATTGTAGTTTTGATGATATAGAGTCCTATTATTTTTCTGTTGACCAATCATGATATGATGGTATTAAGTGAGTAATAGTTACATAATGACAATAGTAAAAGATGTTTATCAGTTTTTGCAATCAATAGACAAAATATAAAAGATAAGTATAATTACAAGCCATTATGGGAACATGATTAACTTAACAATATAAAATAATTACATGTGATTGGGGGGTTAAGCAGAGTGATGTGGTAAGGGGAAGTGCATGCATGCACATTCTTTCATCCCTGACCCAGTCTATGTCTTTTGATTGAGTCATTCAATCCATATACATTTAAGGTAATTATTGATATATATGATCATATTATCATTTAATTGTTTTGGCTTTATTTTATGTAGGTCTTTTCCTGGTCTTGTGTTTCCTGCCTAGAGAAGTTCCTTTAACATTTGTTGTTAAGCTTGTTTGGTGGTGCTGAATTCTCTTAATCTTTCTTGTCTGGAAAGTTTTTGATTTCTCCATCAAATCTGAATGAGAGTCTTGCTGGGTAGAGTATTCTTGGTTGTAGGTTCTCCCCTTTCATCATTTAAAATATCTTGTGCCATTCCTTTCTGGCTAGTAGTTTCTGTTGATAAATCAGCTGATAGCCTGATGGGAGTTCCTTGTATGTTATTTGTCATTTTTTCCTTTTTGCTTTTAATATTTTATCTTTGTCTTTAATTTTTGTCAGTATGATTACTATGTGTCTTGGTGTGTTCTTCCTTGGATTTATCTTGCCTGGGACTCTGTGCTTCCTGGACTTGGTTATTTCCTTTCCCACGTTAGGAAAGTTTTCAGCTATTATCTCTTCAAATATTTTATCGGGTCCTTTCTCTCCTCTCCTTCTGGGACCCTTATAATGTGAATGTTGGTGTGTTTAATGTTGTCCCACATGTCTCTTGGGCTGTCTTCATTTCTTTTCATTCTTTTGTCTATATTTTGTTCTGTGGCAGTAATTTCCACCATTCTATCCTCCAGGTCATTTACCTGTTCATCTCCCTCAGTTATTCTGCTGTTGATTTCTTCTAGTGTGTCATTCATCTCTGTTTGTTTGTCCCTTAGTCCTTGTAGATTTTTGGTAGCCACTTCTTGTATTTTCTCAATCTTTGCCTCCATTATCTTCCCAAGATCCTGAATCATCTTCACTATCATTATTCTTAATTATTTTTCTGGAAGGTTCCTATCTCCACTTCATTTCATTGTTTTTCTGGGATTTTATCTTGTCCTTTCATCTGGGACATAACTTTCTGCTTTTTACACAATTAACTTTCCATAATAAGGTTTTTGTTTTAGGTGCTGTGGAACTGTGTTTCTTCTTGCTTCTTCTGTCTGCCTTCTGATGGATGAAGCAAAGAAGCTTGTATAAGCTGCTTGATTGGAGGGACTGGTGGTGGGATAAACTGGGTCTTGCTCTGGTGAGCAGGGCCTTGCTCAGTAAAGCTTTAATCCAATTATCTGCTCATGAAAGAGATAGTTCTGTCATTTTTGAGACTACACCTAAGTACTGCATTTCAGACTCTTTTGTTGACTATGAGGAATACTCCATTTTTTTGTAAGGGATTCTTGCCCACAGCAGTAGATATAATGGTCATCTGAATTAAATTTTCCCATTTCTGTCCATTTTAGTTCACAGATTCCTAAAATGTCAATGATTACTCTTGGAGCTACTGCTTGACCACATCTAATTTACCTTAATTCATGAACCTAACATTCCATGTCCCTATGCCATATTGTTCTTTACAGAATTGGACTTTACTTTCACCACCAGACACATCCACAACTGGGTGTCATTTCCACTCTGGCTCAGCCTCTTCATCCTTCTCGGAGTTATTTCCCCAGTCTTCCCCAGTAGCATATTGGACACCTACCAACCTGGGGGGCTCATCTTCTAGTCTCATCTTTTTGTCTTTTCATACTATTCTTAGGGTGCTCAAGGCAAGAATACTGCAACATTTTGTCATTCATTTCATCAGTGGATCACATTTTGTCAGAGCTCTCCACAATGACTCATCCATTTTGGGTGGCTTTACATGCCATGGTCCATAGTTTCATTGAGTTATACAAGGCTGTGGTCCCTGTGATCATTTAGCATAATATTAGCCGCTATCAAAAAGAATGAAACAATGCCATTTGCAGCAACATGGATGGACCTAGAGAGTGTTATACTGAATAAAGTAAGTCATACCGAGGAGGAGAAATATTGTATGACATCCTTTATATGTGGAATCTAAAAAGAAATCATACAAATAAACTTACTTACAAAACAGAAAGAGATTCAGTGGCTTAGAAAACGAACTCATGATTGCCAGAGGGAAGGGATAGTTAGGGACTTTGGGGAAGTCATATACACACTGCTTTGTGCCATGTAAGGCTATCCAAGACAGATGGGTCATGGTGGAGTGTTCTGACAAAATGTGGTCTGTTAGAGGAGGGAATGGCAGACCACTTCAGTATTCTTGCTTTGAAAACCTGATGAACAGTATGAAAAGGCAAAACGATGTGACACTGAAGGATGAACTCTCCAGTTTGGTAGGTGCCCAGTATTCTACTGGAGAAGAGCTGAGAGCAGCTTCAGAAGGAGTGAAGAGGCTGAGCCAAAGTGAAACCAATGCTCAGCTGTGGATATATCTAGTGGTGGAAGTAAAGTCCAATGCTGTAAAGAACAATATTGCATAAGAACCTGGAATATTAGGTCCATGAATCAAGGTAAATTGGAAGTGGTCAAATAAGAGATGGCAAGAGTGCACATCAACATTTTAGGACTCAGTGAACCAAAATGACCAGAATAGAAGGATTTGATTCTGATGACCATTATATCTACTACTGTGGGCAAGAATCCATTGGAAAAAATGGAGTAGCCCTCATAGTCAACAAAGGATCCAAAATGCAGTATGTCGGTGCAGTCTCAAAAACAACAAAATGATCTGTGTTTGTTCCCAAAGTAAGCCATTCAATATCACAGTAATTCAAGTCTATGCCCCAACCACTAATGCTGAAGGAGCTGAAACTGAATGGTGCTATGAACCTGCAAGACCTTCTAGAATTTACACACCAAAAAAAAAAAAAAAAAAAGATGTTCTTTTCATCATATAGGACTGGAATGCAAAAGTAGGAATTCAAGAGATACCTGGAGTAATAGGCAAGTTTGGCCTTGGTGTACAAAATGAAGCAGGCTGACAGAATTTTGTCGAGAGAATGTACTGGTCATAGCAAACACCCTCTTCTAACACAAGAGACAACTCTACACATGGGCGTCACCAGATGGTCAATACCAAAATCAGATTGATTATATTATTTGCAGCCAAAGATGGAGAAGCTCTAAACAACCAACAAAAACAAGACCAGGTGATGACTGTGGCTCAAATCATGAATTCCTCATTGCAAAATTCAGACTTAAATTGAAGAAAGTAGGGAAAACCACTAGACCATTCAGGTATGACCTAAATCTAATCCCTTATGATTAGACAGTGGAAGGGACAAATAGAGTCAAGGGATTAGATCTGCTAGACAGAGTGCCTGAAGAACTAAGCATGGCAGTTTGTAACACTGTACAGGAGGTGGTGATCAAAACCATTCCCAAGGAAAAAAAAACTCAAAAAGTCAAAATGGCTCTTTCTGAGGAGGCCTTACAAATAGCTGAGAAAAGAAGAGAAGCAAAAGGCAAAGGAGAAAAAAGATATACTCATCAAAATGCAGAGTTCCAAAGAATAACAAGGAAAGATAAGAAAACCTTCCTAAGGGATCAATGCTAAGAAATAGAGGAAAACAATAGAATGGGAAAGACTAGAGATCTCTTCAAGAAGATTACAGATACCAAGTGAATATTTCATGTGAAGATAGGCACAATAAAGGACAGAAATTGTATGGAACTAACAGAAGCAGGAGAGATTAAGAAGAGGTGGCAAGAATACACAAAAGAACTATACAAAGAAGATCTCAATGACCTGGATAACTATGATCGTTTGATCACTCATCTAGAGCCAGACATCTTGGAGTGTGAAGTCAAGTGGACCTTAGAAAGCATCACTACAAACAAAGCTAGTGGAGGTAATGGAATTCCAGCTGAGCTATTTCAAATCCTAAAAGACGATGCTGTGAAAGTGCTGCGTTCAATATGCCAGCAAATTTGGAAAACTCAGCAGTAGCCACAGGACTGTAAATAGCTAGTTTTCATTCTAATCCCAAAGAAAGCCAATGCCAAAAACTGTTCAAACTACCACATTTCACATGCACTCATTTCACATGCTGGCAAAATAAGGCTCAAAATTCTCCAAGATAGGCTTCATCAGTACACAAACTGAGAACTTCCAGTTGTTCAAGTTGGACTTTAAAAAGGCAGAGGAACCAGAGATCAAATTGCCAACATCTGCTGGATTATTGAAAAAGCAAGAGAATTCCAGAAAAACATCTACTACTTCTTCATTGCCTACACTAAAGCCTTTGACTGTGTGGATCACAACAAACTGTGGAAAATTCTTCAAGAGATGGGAATACCAGACCACCTTACCTTCCTCCTTGGAAACCTGTATGTAGGTCTAGAAGCAACAGTTAGAACCAGGCCTGGAACAATGGACTGGTTCAAAATTGGGAAAGGAGTTCGTCAAGGCTGTATATTGTCACCCTGCTTATTTAACTTGTACGCAGAGTACATTATGTGAAATGCTGGGCTGGATGTATCATAAGTTTCATCCAGATTGGATGAAATCCAGCAGATGTTGGAATCCAGATTGCTGGGAGAAATATCAGCAACCTCAGATATCCATAAAGTGAAGAGGATTTTAAAAAGCCCCTTGATGAAAGAGGAGAATGAAAAAGCTGACTAAAGCTCAACATTCAAAAAATTAAGACTATGGCATCCAGTCCCATCACTTCATGACAACAAATAGATGGGGAAACAATGGAAACAGTGAAAGACTTTATTTTCTTGGGCTCCAAAATCGCAGATGGTGACTGCAGCCGTGAAATTAAAAGACATGTGCTCCTTGAAAGAAAAGCTGACAAGCCTAGATAGCATATTAAAAAGCAGAGACATTACTTTGCTGACAAAGGTCCATCTAGTCAAAACTTTGGTTTTTCCAGTAGTCAGGTATGAATGTGAAAGCTGGACCATAAAGAAGGCTGAGTGTAGAAGAATTGATGCCTTTGAACTTAGGTGTTGGAGAAGACTCTTGAGAGTTCCTTGGCCTGCAAGGAGATGAAACCAGTCAATCCTAAAGGAAATCAGTCCTGAATATTCTTTGGAAGGACTGATGCTGAGGCTAAATTTCCAAAATTTTGGAAGCAACCTGGATGTCCATTGACTAGATGAATGGATAAAGAAGTAGTGGTATATATAAACAATGGAATATTACTCAGCCATTGAAAAGAAATAGATTTTAGTCAGTTCAGTTCAGTTCAATTCAGTTGCTCAGTTGTGTCCGACTCTTTGTGACCCCATGAATTGCAGCACGCCAGGCCTCCCTGTCCACCACCATCTCCCGGAGTTCACTCAGACTCACATTCATCGAGTCCGTGATGCCATCTAGTCATCTCACCCTCTGTCATCCCCTTCTCTTCCTGCCCCCAATCCTTCCCAGCATCAGAGTCTTTTCCAATGAGTCAACTCTTCGCATGAGGTGGCCAAAGTACTGGAGTTTCAGCTTTAGCATCATTCCTTCCAAAGAAATCTCAGGGCTGATCTCCTTCAGAATGGACTGGTTGGATCTCCTTGCAGTCCAAGGGACTCTCAAGAGTCTCCTCCAACACCACAGTTCAAAAGCATCAATTCTTCGGCACTCAGCCTTCTTCACAGTCCAACTTTCACATCCATACATGACCACAGGAAAAACCATAGCCTTGACTAGACGGACCTTAGTCGGCAAAGTAATGTCTCTGCTTTTGAATATGCTATCTAGGTTGGTCATAACTTTTCTTCCAAGGAGTAAGCGTCTTTTAATTTCATGGCTGCAGTCACCATCTGCAGTGATTTGAACCTAGAGCCTGTTATACAGAGTGAAGTGAGTCCGAAAGTGAAAAAAAAAAGTCATATATTAACACATATATACGGAATCTAGAAAAATGGTACTGATGGATCTATTTTCAGGGCAGAAATAGAGATGCAGACATTGAGAACAGACTTGTGGACAGAGCAGAGGAGGGAGAGGGTGGAGCAATTGAGAGGGTAGCACTGAAACATATACATTACCATATATAAAAGAGAGGGCCAGTGGGTAGTTGCTGTATAACACAGGGAGTTCAACTCGATACTCTGTGCCAACCTCAAGAAGGGTGGGGTGAGGTAGGCTGTGGTGGAGGGGAGGTTCCAGAGGGAGGGGGCATATGTATACTTACGACTGATTTACATTGTTGTACAGAAAAAGCCAAGAGAATATTGCAAAGCAATTATTCTTCAATTAAAAATAAATTTAAAAAATACAGCCACTATGGGAAATAGTGTGGAGGTTACCCAAAAAGCTTAAAATGTGGTTATTCCATGATGGGTATATATCTGAAGAAAATAAAAACCATAACTCAAAAGATACATGCACTCCAATGTCCATAGCAGTATTATTTATAATTCCAATATTTAGAAGCAACCCAAGTGTCCATTAATGGTTGATCAATAAAGATGTAAGACATGTGTGTGTGTGTGTGTGTGTGTGTGTGTGTGTGTGTGTAAAGAGAGAGAGATACAACTAGGTGTATATAAAATTATATATCTAATTATAGATATAGGTTAACATAGATATAAAATGGAATTTTACTCAGCCATAAAAAGAATGACATTTTGCCATTTGTAACAATATGGATGGATCTGGCGAGTTTTATGCTAAGTGGAATATGTCAGAGAAAGACAGATAATATGTTTTCACTTGTTTAGGGAATCTGAAAAATGAAACAAACAAATGACTGTAACAGTAGTACATTCAACAAAGCACTAACAGACTCATAAGTACAGAGAATAGTGGTTACCAGTAGGAAAAGTGGTGGAGGGAGGGGCTTTATGGGATAGGGGATTAAGAGGTACCAACTACTAGATATAAAATAAATTAGATACAAAGATGTAATGTGTCACACAGGGAATATAACCTATATTTTATAACAACTTCAAATGGAGTATAATCTACATAAATATTGAATAACTATGTTGTATACCTAAAACCAGCATAATACTATAAATGATTTATACTTCAATTTGCAAAATAAAAAGGATGCCCTGCTTATGTCACTTTGCCAAACATTGGAGGATACTAGGAAGGAGAGTATTTTGAAAAACAACTGCAATCTGAGACCTCTCTAGATGGAGCTCATCTATTTCCATGTGTTTGTAGCCCAAGAACGCTGTATGGTCTGCAGTAGAGCAACGGTCTGGGTCTGACATCATGAGCAGTGACAGAGATCAGGTACTTCAAGAAGGCTCCCCACCTGCAAGCAGAGGTAAGGTGAAAACAGGTTGAGGTTTGCTTAAATGGAGACACTAAGAGAGACGCGTCTCCTCTAGATGTCTGTCAGTCATGGATCACCATATGCCGAACAAGCAGAGGACTTGAGACTGTTTTCACATTCCATAGCATGAGGCTCTGTAGCCATTGAGAAGGAGCTGTGGGACATAGGCAAAATACGGCAACAAGGCAAGACTGTTGGCCAAAAGAGCTGAGAGCGACAAGGTCCCATCTCTTCATCGCACATCAGTCCGCTCTACATTAATGCTTCCAGTGTTTGGAATGTTCAAATGCTTCACTTCCTCCTTCATTCTCCCTACAGTACTCTTACCACAAAGCCACCTATCTTCCTCAAATATCTCCTGATAGAAGGGGTGTGTCAACCAATCTTGAAAATGAGTACTTTAGTAATTCACTGTAACTGCAAATTCACTTTAGTTCCTATCTACTATGGAGTGGAGTCAGACATCAAGGTAATTGAGCAGGAGCTACTGGGATGGCTATTCGCAACTCCTGAAGGTTGCAGGCATACTACTGTTTCCAGGGAAAGTGTGACTTCCTCTGAGGAGGGGGAGGGAAAGAGGAGGCGGGAATAGAAAGGGAGAGAAAGAGAATATTCTTTTCTTAATTAATTATTATTTTTTGGTTGCACTCGGTGTTCATTGCTGCACACGTGCTTTCTTTACTTGCGGTGAGCAGTGGCTGTTATTCACGGTGGTGTCACTGTGACGGCGTCTATTGTTGCAAAGCATGGGCTTTAGGCATGAGGGCTTCCTTAGTTGCAGCAAGCAGGATCAGTAGTTTCAGTGTGTGGCTCTTAGGGCACATGGACTTCAGTAGTATTGGCACATAGGCTCAGCAGTTGTGTCTCATCAGCCCTAGAGTGCATGGGCTTTAGTCGTCATGGCTCTCGGGTTTTGCTGCTCCACAGCATCTGTAATCTTCCTGGACCAGGGATGGAATCCATGTCCCCCGCATTAGCAGGCAGATTCCTAGCCACTGCACCACTAGGGAAGTCCAAAGATATTCTTTTTATAAATCTTACAGAGGCCTTGCTGTATAAATGTGAGTACATGAATTTGCTATTTTTCAGCAAGGCAGAAATTGATAGGAAAAAAAAAAAAGAACAAAAGTGCAGTGAACTTACACCAGAGGCCCTAGAAGGTGGAAAGTGTAAAGAAGAAAAGATGTGGTTGGAGAAAAGGGGATAGGAAAGGTGGATCAAAGGAATAATAATTAAAAAATAGAATCTAGGAAGAAACAGTCATTAGTTCAGTTTGGGGAGAGAGGTACTGAAACTGACTTCAGATAGACAGCAGTGAGTGATCCTGAAGAGGTATTTTAGTTCCCTACCAAGGAACTGAGCATGGGGTAAAAACCTGGAATCCTAGCCATGAGGCCAGCAAGGGCTAGAGGCTAGAAGCAAAGTGGCCCAGCTCTTTAACCCCTTTGAAAGCAAGAATGTTTGAAGGAGACAAAAATTGTAAAATCGATACAAAGTTCATTATTAGAAACACAGCACAACAGAGTGACAGCACACAGAGAAGCTGTTTATTTAAGACAGAAGCCTGGCAGGAAAGACACACCCAGCGAGAAAGGGAATGAGCATCCTCTCTAATGAGGAGGAGAGCTGTTAGTCAGAAGCCAGGTAGAAATATACACGTGGAGAGAGGTGTGGGTGTCCTGAATGAGAAGAGTAGTAAAGAGGCGATTGAAATCACTTATGTAGGACAGTCCTTCTGGGTCTTTGCTTCCTTTGGCCACCTAGTTTGGTTCTTTTTCACACCTGACTGGCCTTTGGACCCTCCCGAAGATGTGTGTGCTACTTTTTGCTAAGAGGGATTCCACTGAAGAGGCCTGTGGGTGCATAGCCACACTTATTAAGGGGTGGGTCCCCCTTTCTGACCCCTAAGAAGCTTTCTTGCTCATGTGCAGACAGGAAAGTCTTCCATGAGCTCAGGAAGAGATAAGAGGTTATCTCTTTACTTCAGCAGATGTCAGCTTTCACCACTAGCTTTGTCCTTGGAGCGTCTGGGTGAGAAGAAAGCTTAAAATCTACTGCACTTGACAAACACCAGCTGTCCATCCCAGGGACCCAGACCCTCCTACCTCAGAACCACATGTCTGTGCCATGTAATTGGACGTAGAACTGGCAGGGTATGGATTGGGGATGGAAGTCTATCTCTGGACAATAAAAGGAAGCAATTTAGCAAGGAATGGTAAGTCAGACTACTTGTTTCAGGTGAGGCGTCACCTAAGACTTTGACAAAATCCCCAGGTAGGTGGCTCTGGGGCTCAGGTCTGCAATTTCAGAAACTCAGCTTTCCTGATTCATTCATAAGTCTAAAGAATCAATTCAACAAAATCCCCAAGAGATGGTATACAGTAAGTAAAAATTCGACTACCTGACAATTCACGCTACTGTCAGCAGAGGGCGCGCCTTCTCTAGGAAGACAATTCAAATTAAAAACTTGCTTCAGGACAGTTAATAGATGAACCTTATTTTCTTTTTATTTTTCTATATTTTACAAGAGTTATACAATGAGCAAATATTACTTATATGATCAGAAAAAATGTGGGGCTTCACTGATGGTCTATTGGTTAAAATTCTTTGATTCAACTGCAAGAACTTTCTCTCAAATGGTATAGAAAATTATATATGTCTGCCATCTGACAAAACACTATTTGTCATACCATCTCAGTGGACTATGTCTTCTTGGTACTAGTAATTCAACTTCTCTATGGGTTTGAACTTTTTCATAATAAAACCTTGGGGCATATTTTGAATATAAAATGGAAAAAAACAAGACAAGTACCAGGTACTACTGTTGCTTAACAAATTACCCCAAAACTTAGCATCATAAAACCACCACTTTGCTTACAATGGGTCATAAATTCAGGAAGGGTTTGTCTGGGCAGTTGTCACTTGGGGTGTCCCATGCAGTTGCAGGTAGGTGTCAGCAGGGCAGCAGACACCTAAAGGCTCCCAGACAGGTTATGCAAAGTGACTGACTCACATGGTTGAACCCTTTCCAGCAAAGCAGTTTAGGGGTCATCAGACTTCTTACATGGCAGCCCCACACAGCTCAAGGCTCAGAGTGTGTGCGGGCCAGCAAGTGAAGCAGAAGTCAGGTCCCCTTTCATGACTTGGGACCTCATTCCCTCCCACTGCAGAGCTTCCTATAGGCTAAGGTGGCTGGTCCCACGTGGTAAGAAAAGTTTAGCTGAACATAAGGCTGCCACTCCATTTCCCTGGCTCCCTTGCAAATAGGGGAACTAGACCAAGTTCTGGTAAGTGGAGAATGAGGGAAGAAGATATGTACAAATTCTAGGTTTCATTCTAAAAAGAAAGAGGCTTGCCTTCCCCTTCTCTTTTCCTCCTTTCTAGCTAGAGCCAGGGCACCATCTCTGGGAGCTGGGAACCATGTGTTAAAGATGGTAGGAATGACAAAATGGAAGACTGAGTTCTTGGTGGGTGTGAGTCTGCTGTAGCAGCCTCAAAGACCACCCACCTGAACTTCTGAGTGGATGAGAAATAAAACATCTTATTTCGCCCAACATCAGATCGTGTTGGGTGTCTCCGTTTCAGCAACCAGACTGACACCTTATAAGGCAAAGGTCCTCTGCTTTTAATACAAGTGCATCTCGTGGAAGGGACACACAGACCCCTGTGAAACAGAGTAAGACCCTGTGGGGCCTTTCTGGGAGCAGATCCCCACCACCCCCACCACCACCCCTCCTTGTAAGAAAACTCTAGCTTTCTAGGCCTTCCCTGAGTTCCAAATAGTAAATTTAATCAGAGAAGTGGTCCCTGGTGGCTCAGGGGTAAAGAATCTACCTGCAATGCAGGAGACGGGGGTTCAGTCCCTGGGTTGGGAAGATCCTCTGGAGAAGCGAATGGCAACCCACTCCAGCATTCTTGCCTGGGATATCCCATGGATGGAGGAGCCTGAGGGGCTACATCCATGGGGTTCCAAAAGAGTTGGACACAACTTATGACTAAACAACAACAAAATGCAGAAACACTGGAAAGCAATTAAGCAAGATTCCGTGCCTCGAAACAGGCCATGGGGGACTTCCATGGTAGTCCAGTAGCTTAGATTTCACACTCCCAATGTAGGGAGCTCAGGTTTGACCCCTGGTCATGTTACTGAGTCCAAGCTCACTCTGCTCATTGCACGACAGGCTAATGAATCTGAGAGACAAGGTGTTGAGGCAAGGAAGAGACTACTCAGGGAGCCGGCAGATGGAGAAGATGACAGGCTAGTGCCTTAAAATAACCATCTTACGGGGTCTGGATGCCAGATTATTTTATAGATCAGAGAAGGGGGAGGTGAGGAAGCAAAGTAAAAAGGCCATTAATTTTGCAAACATCTCCTAGAATGGCAAGTCTCAGGCAGGGGATGTGTTCAGTTCTTCCTTCCTGCCATCCACAGGTGGGCAGGGTTCTGAACAAAGGCCCTTTAGTTAAATAGTCAGGCAGAGGGGCAGGATTCTCTGAGGTGGGCTATTATGAGTGATTATAATAAAAGCAATGAAAAGCAAGTCAAAGAAACAGTTCCAACATGGAGTCAGAATTGGCTTCCTTCCTGCAACAGTCAGGGAACTAGATTCCAATGCTGCAACTAAGGAGTTTGCCTACCACAACTAAAGATCCCTCATGCCACAACGAAGATGGAACAGCCTTCGTGCTGCAGCCAAGACCCAGTGCAGCCAAATAAACGTTTGCTGAGTCATTCAGTTGTGTCCAGCTCTTTGTGATGCCATGGACTGTAGTCCACCACATGCCTCTGTCCGTGAGACTGTCCAGGCAAGAATACTGAAGTGGGTTGCCATTGCCTTCTCCAGAGGATCTTCCTGATTGAGAGACTGCAGGTGAATTCTTTACTGCTAAGCCACTGGGGAAGCCCAGACAAATGAATAAAATAAATATTTTCCAGAATGCTTAATAAATAGGAAAAAAGATGACACAGAATAAGTCAAATATACTTTTTCAAAAGACAGGAAATGTGGTGCGTATTCCTACATCAGGAAGGGCCCTAACCTTTGCCCCTAGATGGAGGTGTGTGGGAGAACCGACAGAAACTCAAGGCCCCAACTGGGCTGGAGGCAAACCACTTATCTCAAAGGAAATCCTTTCAGGAAGCCTGAAACTCCAAGTGTTTGTTAAAGGTATTTAAGGAAAGGGGTAAATGATTATAATTATGGTGAAGGTGAATATGGTTATAAAACAATATATAGGATATATATAAATGTTTAACTTATATAAAGCTAAATAAATATTTATGCAACTTTATGACTTTATAGATGATTTATCTATTTATCTACATATATGAGAAAGAAGTCTGACAGTAAATAGAGATGGAGGGGTGGATTGTAAGTGTGAATGTTATTATTTGCTTTCTGTTTTCTAAAATAACAAGTTTTGCTTTTGTAATATGAAAAAAAGTGTTACTGAATGATACCTTTCACTTTAAAAGGTTATTGTAAAAAATATATATTACAGGTCAGATTACAGGTCATTGTAGCTAACCATCTAACAGTTCCCGCCTCTCCCCAACCAGCTTCAACTGGCCCCAACGCCTATCCTCAAATCCTCTGCTTGCAGCCCGTCCCTGGTTGCCTACCACACGCCCAGTTGCCCCTCAGCCTTGATCTAGTTTTGAACAAACCCTGTACCAAACAAAGGTTCAGGGGAACCTTGGTCAGAGACTCTACCCAACACATCTGTGTTCGCTGGGGGCAACTGGGCCCACGAATGAGATCCCACCAGGATGACCTAGATAAGAGGACGAAGGCTGAGAAACTTCTGGAGTGGATGGAAGATAGAAATAGCAGTGGTTGAAGAGAATGGCAGGAAGTGGAGGAGGAAGGGCTATGGGTTACTGGCAGAGGCTGAAACGCCAAAGCCAAGACAGAGGAGGGGTGGGCTAGCCCAAGCCACTTCCAGGCACACAAACACCTCAGGTCCCCACGAGGCCACCTGTGGGCAACTGTACCCTGCACATCTCACAGACAAACCCTCCACACTCGGGAACTTGGGACTTGCAAGCACCATACCAGTCAGTCACTAAGGTTCCAGGGAGGGCCTGAGGTAGGAGGTAGGTGGGTCCCAGGGCTGGACAGCAGTGTTTGTCAAGCAGAGTAAAATTGAAGCTTTGTTTTCAAAGGAAAAAGTTAATGGCAGGAGCTGAGCCCTGCTGGAGTAAACAGATAAGATGATGATTTCTGGGGTCAAGGAAACCCTCCTGACTGCCCGTGCACAGGAATGCTCCTTGGGGGTTCAAAAGGAGGGGGTGCCACCCCATAATAGGTAGCACTAAAACTCCCACAGGCCTCTGCCCCAGAACCCATCTTGGCAAAACTTGCACATGCATATGGGGAGGGACCTAGAACAGATCAGGAGTGAGAAAAGAAATGAGATAATTGGCCAAAAGTAAACAAAGACCTGGAAGAACTGCCCTATGCAAATGATTTAATCATCTCTTTACTGCTCTCCTCCTCATTAGGGAGGGCGCCCTTTCTCTCCACTTGTGTATTTCTGCCTTGCTTCTCTCTTATTTAAATCAACTGTTTCTCTGTGTGCTCTCCCACACGTTATATTGTGTCTCTACTAATAAACTTTATACTTGTTTTCACAGTTCTTGCCTCCTTGAGAAAATAATTTTTCAAATGGGGCAAGAGCCAACTTTGCTTCTAGCTTCTAGCCATTCTCAAACATACCCTCTGGTGGTCTGGTAGCTAGGACTCCTGATTTTTCACCCAGGCTACCCAAATTCAATTCCTAGGTAGGGAACTAAGATTCTACTTCAAATCCCTGCTCTCTGCTGTCTCCCGAAATCAGGCCCACCTCACCTAGGAGCCATGTTGAGCTGGGTGAGTTCAATATCCAGCTCCTGTCAGCTCCTGAATTATCTTTAATCTCTGGACTCAAGGTTAGCATAGCTCTGCAGGTTTAATGACATCATGCTTTCTCCATTCAGTACTTCCACTTGCTTTGTTATCCACAGAAGGATCACTGCTTGAAGGGTGGCAGCCAGGCACACATGAATCACTTGGCCTCTCTGGGGACCCACATCAAAAGAAAGACAAACAGAACACAGAGACCCCTGAAAGTGCTTCTCACTTGAGGAGAAACCAGTCTGAATCTTCTGTCTCCTCCTTTGCAATCTCTCTGGGATGGCTGCCCTCCCAGCCCCACCTGCTATTTGACCTGGCAGCCCAGCCCCACCCACCACCCAGAGGCCTGAGGGAGAGGGAGACCAGAGTACAAGGAAGGCTGAGATGGCCTTGGAGGAAATGAGGTAAAAGATAGAAAGGGGATGGTCCTTATTAAGCTCAGTTCAGTTACTCAGTCTTGTCCGACTGTTTGTGACCCCATGGACTGCAGCACGCCAGGCCTCTCTGTCCATCACCAACACCCAGAGTTTAGTCAAACTCATGTCTATAGAGTCGATGATGCCATCCAACCATCTCATCCTCTGTCGTCCCCTTCTCCTCCCACATTCAATTTTTCCCAGCATCAGGGTCTTTTCCAATGAGTTGGCTGTTTGTATCACATGCCCGAAGTATTGCAGTTTCAGCTGTAGCATCAGTCTTTCCAATGAATATTCAGAGTTGATTTCCTTTAGGATTGAGTGGATTGATCTCCTTTTGTAATGGGAGAGAAAAGGGCAGGGCACAATTTTTGAAAGAATGACATAGCCCAAGACTCTTGAGAATCCCTTGGACTGCAAGGAGATCCAACCAGTCCATTCTGAAGATCAGCCCTGGGATTTCTTTGGAAGGAATAATGCTAAAGCTGAAACTCCAGTACTTTGGCCACCTCATGCGAAGAGTTGACTCATTGGAAAAGACTCTGATGCTGGGAGGGATTGGGAGCAGGAGAAGAAGGGGACGACAGAGGATGAGATGGCTGGATGGCATCCCGCAAGTCTGAGTGAACTCCGGGGAGTTGGTGATGGACAGGGAGGCCTGGCGTGCTGCGATTCATGGGGTCGTGAAGAGTCAGACACGACTGAGCGACTGAACTGAACTGAAGCACACAACATAAACTGATTAGAATCAAATGGGACCAAGATGGCAGACAAGACTAGACCTTGATCCCAAATCAGCAAGTGGAATGACACACCCAGAGGTGCCATGACAGTTCCAAGTCACTGTCAAAAGACCATGGAGTGGGCGGTGGCCCAAATCCTGGAAACTTCTGCCCCTTCCCCAAAATAGTTGGAATCATCCTCCCACTCATTAGCATATGAAATTACCCAGCTTATAAAAACTAACCAAGCTACATTTCACTGCTGCACTCGCCCTCTGCAATGGCCCACACTCTGTGGAGTGTGTTTTTATCTGTATCTGAATACAACCACTTCTTACCTATCACTTTGTCTCTCACTGAATTCTTTCTATGATGGGACATCAAGAACCTGAGCTTCATTAGGTCCTGAAACCAGGTACTGTAGGTTTTGGCTGGGTTAGAGTCCCAGCCACGTGGGTTCAAGTCCCAATCTGTGGTAAACAGTTTCACTTGGAGTCCAAGGGACCCTCAAGAGTCCTGTCCAGCACCACAACTCAAATGAATCAATTCTTGGGTGCTCAGCCTTCTTTATGGTCCAACTCTCACATCCATACATGACTACTGGAAAAACCGTAGCTTTGACTATATGGACTTAAAGTGATGTCTCAGCTTTTTATACTCTGCCTTGGGCTGTCCTCTTGAAGAAAGTGAAAGAGGAGAGTGAAAAAACTGGCTTAAAACTCAACATTCAAAAGCGAAGATCATGGCATCCTGTCCCATCACTTCATGACAAATAGATGAGGATACAATGGAAACGGTGAGAGACTTTTATTTTCTTGGACTCCAAAATCACTGCAGATGGTGACTGTAGCCATGAAATTAAAAGACACTTACTCCTTGGAAGAAGCTATGACCAACCTAGACAGCACGTTAAAAAGCAGAGACATTACTTTGCCAACAAAGGTCCATCTAGTCAAAGCTATGGTTTTCCTAGTAGTCACGTATGGATGTGGATTTGAACCATAAAGAAAGCTGAGCACTGAAGAATTGATGCTTTTGAACTGTGATGTTGGAGAAAACTCTTGAGAGTCCCTTGGACTGCAAGGAGATCAAAGCAGTCAATCCTAAAGGAAATCAGCCCTCAGTATTCACTGGAAGGACTGATGCTGAGGCTGAAACTCCGGTACTTTGGCCACCTGATGTGAAGAACTGACTCAATGGAAAAGACCCTGATGCTGGGAAATATTGAAGGCAGGAGAAGGGGATGACAGAGGATGAGATAGTTGAATGGTGTCATCAACACAATGGACATGAATCTGAGTAAGCTGTGGGAGTTGGTGATGGACAGGGAAGTTTGGCATGCTGCAGTCCACGTGGTTTCAAAGAGTCAGACACAACTGAGTGACTGAATTGAACTGAACTAGGTCTGTCAGAATGTGGTCCATTGTTGAAGGGAATGGCAAACCACTTCAGTATTCTTGCCTTGACAACCCCATGAACAGTATGAAAAGGCAAAATGATAGGCTACTGAAAGAGGAACTCCCCAAGTTGGAAGTGCCCAATAAGCTACTGGGGATCAGTGGAGAAATAACTCCAGAAAGAATGAAGGGATGGAGCCAAAGTAAAAACAATACCCAGCTGTGGATGTGACTGGTGATGGAAGCAATGTCCAATGCTGTAAAGAGCAGTATTGCATAGGAACCTGGAATGTCAGGTCCATGAATCAAGGCAAATTGGAAGTGGTCAATCAGGAGATGGCAAGAGTGAATGTTGAACATTCTAGGAATCAGCGAACTAAAATGGACTTGAATGGGTGAATTTAACTCAGATGACCATTATATCTACTACTGCGGGCAGGAATCCCTTAGAAGAAATGGAGTAGCCATCATGGTCAAGAAAAGAATCCAAAATTCAGTTCTTGGATGCAATCTCAAAAACAACAGAATGATCTCTGTTCATTTCCAAGGTAAACCATTCAATATCATGGTAATCCAAGCCTATGCCCCAACCAGTAATGCTGAAGAAGCTGAAGGTGAATGGTTATATGAAGACCTACAAGACCTTTTAGAACTAACACCCAAAAAAGATGTCCTTTTCATTATAGGGGACTGGAATGCAAAAGTAGGAAGTCAAGAAATACCTACCTGGAGTAACAGGCAAATTTGGCCTTGGAGTACGGAATGAAGAAGGGCAAAGGCTAACAGTTTTGCCAAGAGAATGCACTGGTCATAGCAAACACCCTCTTCCAACAACACAAGAGAAGACTCTACACATGGACATCACCAGATGGTCATCAACACCGAAATCAGATTGATTATATTTTTGGCAGCCAAAGATGGAGAAGCTCTATACAGTCAACAAAAACAAGACCAGGAGCTGACTGTGGCTCCAATCATGAACTCCTTATTGCCAAATTCAGACTTAAGTTGAAGAAAGTAGGGAAAATCACTAGACCATTCAGGTATGACCTAATCAAAGCCCTTATGATTATACAATGGAAGTGAGAAATAAATTTAAGGGACTAGATCTGATAGACAGAGTGCCTGATAAACTATGGATGGAGGTTCATGACATTGTACAGGAGACAGGGATCAAGACCATCCCCATGGAAAAGAAGTGCAAAAAAGCAAAATGGCTGTCTGAGGAGGCCTTACAAATAGCTGTGAAAAGAAGAGAAGTGAAAAGCAAAGGAGAAAAGGAAAGATATAAGTATCTGAATCCAGAGTTCCAAAGAATAGCAAGGAGAGATAAGAACGCCTTCCTCAGCAATCAATGCAAAGAAATAGAGGAAAACAACAGAATGGGAAAGACTAGAGATCTCCTCAAGAAAATTAGAGGGGAGGTCCTAAGATGGCACAGGAATAGATTGGGAGACCACTTTCTCCCCTACAAATTCATCAAAAGAACATTTGAATGCTGAGTAAATTCCAGAAAATAACATCTGAATGCTGGCAGAGAACATCAGGCACCCAGAAAAGTAGCTCATTGTCTTCGAAAGGAGGTAGGAAAAAATATAAAAAATAAAAAGAGAGACAAAAGAAGTAGGGACGGAGATCTGTCCTGTGAAGGGAGTCTTAAAAGAGAAGTTTCCAAACACCAGGAAACACTCTCACTGGTGAGTCTGTGGTGAGCCCTGGAATCTGATAGGGCAACATAACCTGGAGGAAAAACAAATAAATAATTAAAACCCACAGATTACTTGCCCAATGGTAACTCCCAGTGGAGAAGCAGCGCAGACACCGGCATCCGCCACTAGCAAGCAGGGGCTGGGCAGGGAGGTGCGGGTTGCATAGCTTAGAGTAAGGACAGGGCCTGAATGCCCTGAAGGGAACGTGAGGGAACTAACTTGAGATAGCAAACCAGAATGTGGGATAGCTATCTCGAAAAAGCCCTAACCTAAGACACTGCCAGGCCCACTCAGAGAACAAAGGACAGCGCAGAGCTAGCCGGCTGCGGATTGGCCCATCCCCCCGTCAGAGACAGGCAGGAGAGGGCAGCCAGAGCCAGAAGGGGGCAATCGCGGCCCCAGAGAGGCATCATCTACCAAACTGCAAGCAGGCTTCGTTGCTAACCAAGACTTCTTGGGATTCTGGACGATGGACATCAGCCAGGAGGATTGCAGCCAGAGATCGGCTACCCAGAAGAGACATACGGCACACCTGAGAAGGTGCGCCAGTTGTACACCCAGAAAATCGAGCAGCAGGGATGGGGAGGCGATAAGTCACAGCAACTGCGCTCACCAAGCACCTGGTCACCAGAGCTGCTCTGACCTGGGAAGGGCACGAAAACTGCAGGCCCAACCGAGTCTGTGCCTTTGTGGAGTACCCGAGTACCTGAACCTGAGCGGCTTAGACCTGGGAAGTGCATACAACCCAGGGCCAGTCTCAGACAGGTCCCAGCAGAGCAACCTAGAGCCTAAGCAGTGTAGAGAGGGAAAGGACACAGGCCAGGAGCCGGGGCAAGCCCAGTGTGGCTGAGACACTGCGAGCACACGCCAGTGTTAATTGTTTGCTGTGTTCCTCCCTCCCCACAGCATGACTGAACAAGTGAGCCTAAAAAGTGTCAACCACCGCCCCCCTTGTGTCAGGGCGGAAATTAGACACCAAAGACACCAGCAAACAGAGGCTACAACAGAGGAAACCACCCTGGAAGTGACAAGTGCAACAGATAAAAACCCTGTAGTTAGCACTAACTACATAGGAAGGGGCCTATAGATCTTGAGAAGTATAAGCCGGATCAAGGAACTATCTAAAAATGAACTGACCCCACATTGTCCATAACAACACCAGAGAAAGTCCAAAAGTCTGAGATATATTTTTATTATTTTCATTCTTTAAATTAAAAAAAATTTTTTAGTTTTAAGTCCTCTATTACTCCTTTAATTTTCATTTTTATCACCTACTATTACTTTGCAAAAAACAAGACCCTATTTTTTAAAGCAAACTTCCTATATATATTTTATATTTTTGTGACTTTGTTTTTCTTTAATATTGTATTTTTGAGAATCCAACCTCTACTCTAGATTTTTAATCTTTGCTTTTTGTATTTGTTACCAATTTTGTACCTTTAAGAACCAATCTTTAGTACCTATTTTTACTTGGTAATGAGATTACTGGCTTGACTGCTCTCTCCCCCTTTGGACTCTCCTTTTTCTCCACCAGGTCACCACTATCTCCTCCCTCCCCCTTCCCTTCTCTACCCAACTCTGTGAATCTCTTTGTGTGTTCTGGGCTGAGAATAATGCTTAGGGAACTGATTACTGGCTGGATCTGTCTCTGTCCTTTTGATTCCCCCCTTTATCCTCCTGGCCACCTCTGTCTCCTTCCTCCCTCCCTCTTCTCTTCTCTCTGTAACTCTGTGAACATCCCTGAGGGATCCAGACTGTGGAGCACACATAGGGAAGTGATTACTAGCTAGCTTTCTCTCTCCTTTTTGATTCTCCCTCTTCTCCTCCTGGTCACCTCTACCTCCCTCCTCCTTTTTCTCTTCTCCATGTAACTCTGTGAATCTCTCGGGGTGTCCCTCACTGTGGAGAAACTTTTCATCTCTAACCTACATGTTTTATCATTGGTGCTGTATAGATGGAGAAGTCTCGAGGCTACTGTAAGAATAAGCCTGAAAACCAGAGGCAGGAGGCTTAAGTCCAAATCCTGAGAACACCAGAGAACTCCTGACTCCAGGGAACAGTAATCAGTAGGAGCCTATCAAATGCCTCCATAGGTACACTGAAACCAAGCACCACACAAGGGCCAACAAGTTCCAGAGCAAGACATACCATGCAAATTCTCCAGCAACACAGGAACATAGCCCAGAGCTTCAATATACAGGCTGCCCAAAGTCACTCCAAAACCATTGACATCTCATACCTCATTACTGGACACTTCATTGCACTCCAGAGAGAAGAAATCCAGCTCCACCCACAAGAACACCGACACAAGCTTCCCTAACCAGGAAACCAGGAAACCTTGACAAGCCACCCGTCCAATACAGTGAGGAAACTCCACAATAAAGATAACTCCACAAACTGCCAGAATACAGAAAGCCCACACCAAATACAAATATAAACAAGATGAAAATGCAGAGAAATACCCAGCAGGTAAAAGAACAGGATGGTCCCATCACTTCATGGCAAATAGATGGGGAAACAGTGGCAACAGTGTCAGACTTCATATTTGGGGGCTCCAAAATCACAGCAGATGCTGAATGCAGCCATGAAATTAAAAGACGCTTACTCCTTGGGAGAAAAGTTACGACCAACCTAGATAGCATATTCAAAAGCAGAGACATTACTTTGCCAACAAAGGTCCATCTAGTCAAGGCTATGGTTTTTCCAGTGGTCACATATGGATGTGAGAGTTGGACTGTGAAGAAAACTGAGCGCTGAAGAATTGATGCTTTTGAACTTGTGGTGTTGGAAGAGACTCTTGAGAGTCCCTTGGACTGCAAGGAGATCCAACCAGTCCATTCTGAAGGAGATCAGCCCTGGGATTTCTTTGGAAGGAATGATGCTGAAGCTGAAAGTCCAGTACTTTGGGCACCTCATGCTAAGAGTTGACTCTTTGGAAAAACCCTGATGCTGGGAGAGATCAGGGACAGGAGGAGAAGGGGACAACAGAGGATGAGATGGCTGGATGGTATCGCTGATTCTATGGACGTGAGTTTGAGTGAATTCCGGGAGTTGGTGATGGACAGGGAGGCCTGGTGTGCTGCAGTTCATGGGGTTGCAAAGAGTCAGACACGACTGAGCGACTGAACTGAACTGAAAGGAACAGGATAAATGCCCAGCAAACCAAACAAAAGAGGAAGAGATAAGGAATCTACCTGATAAAGAATTCCAAATAATGATAGTGGAAATGATCCAAAATCTTGAAAACAAAATGGAGTTACAGATAAATAGCCTGGAGACAAGGATTGAGAAGATGCAAGAAAGGTTTAACAAGGACCTGGAAGAAATAAAAAGAGTCAATATATAATGAATAATACAATAAATGACGTAAAAAACACGCTGGAGGGAACCAACAGTAGAATAACGGAGGCAGAAGATAGGACAAGTGAGGCAGAAGATATAATGGTAAAAATAAATGAAACAGAGAGGAAAAAGAAAAATGAATTAAAAGAAATGAGGACAATCTCAGAGACCTCTGGGACAATGTTAAACGCCCCAACATTAGAATCATAGGAGTCCCAGGAGAAGAAGACAAAAGAAAGACCATGAGAAAATACTTGAGATAATCGTTGAAAAATTCCCTAAAATGGGGAAGGAAATAATCACCCAAGTCCAAGAAACCCAGAGAGTCCCAAACAGGATAAACTCAAGGCAAAACACCCCAAGACATACTAATCAAATTAACAAAGATCAAACACAAAGAACAAATATTAAAAGCAGCAAGGGAAAAACAACAAATAATACCCAAGGGGATTCCCATAAGGGTAACAGCTGATCTTTCAATAGAAACTCTTTAGGCCAGGACGGAATGGCAAGTGATGAAAGAAAATAACCTACAGCCCAGATTACTGTACCCAGCAAGGATTTCATTCAAATAAGAAGGAGAAGTCAAAAGCTTTACAGACAAGCAAAAGCTGAGAAAATTCAGCACCACCAAACCAGGTCTCCAACAAATGCTAAAGGATCTTCTCTAGACAGAAAACACAGAGAGGGTGTATAAACCCGAACCCAAAACAATAGAGTAAATGGCAACAGGATCATACTTATCAATAATTACCTTAATGTAAATGGGTTGAATGCTCCAACCAAAAGACAAAGACTGGCTGAATGGATACAAAAACAAGACCCCTATATCTGTTGTCTACAAGAGACCCACCTTGAAACAAAGGACACATAACAGACTGAAAGTGAAGGGCTGGAAAAAGATATTCCATGCAAATAGAGACCAAAAGAAAGCAGGAGTAGCAATACTCATATCAGATAAAATAGAGTTTTAAACAAAGGCTGTGAAAAGAGAGAAAGAAGGACACTACATAATGATCAAAGGATCAATCCAAGGAGATATAAAAATTATAAATATATATGCACCCAACATAGGAGCACTGCAATATGTAATACAAATGCTAACAAGTATGAAAGGGGAAATTAACAACAGCATAATAATAGTGGGAGACTATGGATAGATCACTCACACCTATGGATAGATCTATGAATAGATCAATGAAACAGAAAATTAACAAGGGAACACAAACTTTAAATGATACAATAGACCAGTTAGACGTAATTGATATCTATAGGACATTTCACCCCCAAACAATGAATTTCACCTTTTTCTCAAGCACACACGGAACCTTCTCCGGGACAGATTACATCCAGGGCCATAAATCGAGCCTTGGTAAATTCAAAAAAATTGAAATCATTCCAAGCATCTTTTCTGACCACAGTGCAGTAAGATTAGATCTCAATTACAGGACAAAAACTATTAAAAATTCCAGCATATGGAGTCTGAAAAACACGCTGCTGAATAATTAACAAATTAGAGAAGAAATCAAAAAAGAAATCAAAATATGAATATAAACAAATGGAAATGAAAGCACAACAACCCAAAACCTGTGAGACACTGGAAAAACAGTGCTAAGGGGAAGGTTCATAGTAATACAGGCACACCTCAAGAAATGAGAAAAAAGTCAAATAAATAACCTAACTCTACACCTAAAGCAACTAGAAAAGGAAGAAATGAAGAACCCCAGGGTTAGTAGAAGGAAAGAAATCTTAAAAATTAGGGCAGAAATAAATGCAAAAGAAACCAAAGAGACCATAGCAAAAATCAACAAAGCCAAAAGCTGGTTCTTTGAGAAGATAAATAAAATTGACAAACCATTAGCCAGACTCATCAAGAAACAAAAAATCAAATCAACAAAATTAGAAATGAAAACGGAGAGATCACAACAGAAAACACAGAAATACAAAGGATCATAAGAGACTACTAACAGGAAATAACAACTTGGAAGAAATGGACAAATTCTTAGAAAAGTACAGCTTTCCAAATCTGAACCAGAAAGAAACAGAAAATCTTAACAAACCCATCTCAAGCACGGAAATTGAAACTGTAATCAGAAATCTTCCAGCAAACAAAAGCCCAGGTCTAGACAGCTTCATAGCTGAATTCTCCCAAATATTTAAAGAAGAGCTAACATCTATTCTACTCAGACTCCACCAGAAAATTGCAGAGGAAGGTAAACTTCCAAACTCATTCTATGAGGCCACCATCACCCTAATACCAAAACCTGACAAAGACGCCACAAAAAAAGAAAACTACAGGCCAATATCACTGATGAACATAGATGCAAAAATCCTTAACAAAATTCTAGCAATCAGAATCCAACAACACATTAAAAAGATCATGCATGCATCATGATGAAGTGGGCTTTATCCCAGGGATGCAAATATTCTTCAATATCCGCAAATCAATCAATGTAATACACCACATTAAGAAATTGAAAAATAAAAGCCATATGATTATCTCAATAGATGCAGAGAAAGCCTTTGACAAAATTCAACATCCATTTATGATAAAAACCCTCCAGAAAGCAGGAATAGAAGAAACATACCTCAACATAATAAAAGCTATATATGACAAACCCATAGCAAACATTATCCTCAATGGTGAAAAATTGAAAGCATTTTCCCTAAAGTCAGGAAGAAAGACAAGGGTGCCCACTCTCAACACTACTATTCAACATAGTTTTGGAAGTTCTGGCCACAGCAATCAGAGCAGAAAAGAAATAAAAGGAATCCAAATTGAAAAAGAAGAAGTAAAACTCTATTTGCAGATGATCCTCTACATAGAAAACCCTAAAGAGTCCACCAGAAAATTACTAGAGCTAATTAATGAATATAGTAAAGTTGCAGGATATAAAATCAACAAATAGAAATCCCTCGCATTCCTGACCCCTAATAATGAGAAGGTAGAAAGAGAAATTAAGGAAACAATTCCATTCACCATTGCAACAAAAGAATAAAATACTTAGGAATATATCTACCTGAAGAAAAAAAAGACCTATATATAGAACTATAAAACATTGGTGAAGGAAATCAAAAAGGACACTAATAGAAGGAGAAACATACAATGTTCATAGATCAGAAGAATCAATATAGTGAAAATGAGTATACTACCCAAAGTAATCTATAGATTCAATGCAATCCCTATAAAGCTACCAATGGTATTTTTCACAGAACTAGATCAAATAATTTTACAATTTGTATGGAAATACAAAAACCTCGAATAGCCAAAGTAATCTTGAGAAGGAAGATTGGAACTAGAAGAATCAACCTGCCTGACTTCAGGCTCTACTACAAAGCCACAGTCATCAAGACAGTATGGTACTGGCACAAAGACAGAAATATAGATCAATGGAACAAAATAGAAAGCCCAGAGATAAATCCACACACCTATGGACACCTTATCTTTGACAAAGGAGGCAAGAATATACAATGGAGAAAAGAGCATATCTTTAACAAGTGGTGCTGGGAAAATTGGTCAACCACTTGTAAAAGAATGAAACTAGAACACTTTCTAACACCATACACAAAATAAACTCAAAATGGATTAAAGATCTAAATGTAAGACCAGAAACTATAAAACTCCTAGAGGAGAACATAGGCAAAACACTCTCTGACATAACTCACAGCAGGATCCTCTATACCTACCTCCCAGAATATGGGAATAAAAGCAAAATAAACAAATGGGACCTAATAAAAATTAAAAGCTTCTGCACAGCCCAGAAAACTATAAGCAAGGTGAAAAGACAGCCTACAGGATGGGAGAAAATAATAGCAAGTGAAGCAACTGACAAAGAATTAATCTCAAAAATATACAAGCAACTCCTGCAGCTCAATTCCAGAAAAATAAACGACCCAATCAAAAAATGGGCCAAAGAACTAAACAGATATTTCTCCAAAGAAGACATAAAGATGACTAACAAACACATGAAAAGATGCTCATTATTAGAGAAATGCAAATCAAAACCACAATGAGGTACCATTTCATGCCAGTCAGAATGGCTGTGATCCAAAAGTCTATAAGCAATAAATGCTGGAGAGGGTGTGGAGAAAAGGGAACCCTCTTACACTGTTGGTGGGAATGCAAACTAGTACAGCCACTATGGAGAACAGTGTGGAGATTCCTTAAAAAACTGGAAATAGAACTGCCATATGATCCAGAAATCCCACTCTAGGCATACACACCAAGGAAACCAGAATTGAAAGAGACACGTGTACCCCAATGTTCACTGCAGCACTGTTTATAATAGCCAGGACATGGAAGCAACCTAGATGTCCATCAGCAGATGAATGGATAAGAAAGCTGTGGTACATATACACAATGGAGAATTACTCAGCCATTAAAAAGAATACATTTGAATCAGTTCTAATGAGGTGGATGAAACTGGAGCCTATCATACAGAGTGAAGTAATCCAGAAAGAAAAACACCAATACAGTATACTAATGCATATATATGGAATTTAGAAAGATGGTAACGATAACCCTGTATGTGAGACAGCAAAAGAGACACAGATATATAGAACAGTCTTTTGGACTCTGTGGGAAAGAGCGAGGGTGGGATGACTTGGGAGAATGGTACTGAAACATGTATATTATCATATGTGAAATGAATCGCCAGCCCAGGTTTGATGCATGATACAGGATGCTCAGGGCTGGTGCACTGGGATGATCCAGAGGGATGGCATGGGGAGGGGAGGTGGGAGGGGGGTTCAGGATAGGGAACATATGTACACCCATGGTGGATTCATGTCAATGTTCGGCAAAACCAATACCATATTGTAAAGTAATTAAATTAGCTTCTAATTAAAATAAATACATTTATATTAACAAGAAAAAAAGAAAATTAGAGATACCAAGGGAACATTTCATGCAAAGATGGGCTCAATAAAGGACAGAAATGGACCTAACAGAAGCGGAAGATATTAAGAGGAGGTGGCAAGAATACACAGAACTGTACAGAAAAGATCTTCACATCCCATATAATCACAATGGTGTGATCACTCACCTAGAGCCAGACATCCTAGAATGTGAAGTCAAGTGGGCCTTAGAAAGCATCACTATGAACAAAGCTAGTGGAGGTGATGGAATTCCAGTGGAGCTATTTCAAATCCTGAAGGATGATGCTGTGAAAGTGCTGCACTCAATATGTCAGAAAATTTGGAAAACTCAGCAGTGGCCACAGGACTGGAAAAGGTCAGTTTTCATGCCAATTCCAAAGAAAGGCAATGCCAAAGAATGCTCAAACTACTGCACAATTGTAGTCATCTCACACCAGTAAATTAATGCTCAAAATTCTTTAAGCCAGGCTTCAGGAATATGTGAACTGTGATCTTTCAGATGTTCACGCTGGTTTTAGAAAAGCCAGAGGAACCAGAGATCAAATTGCCAACTTCCACTGGATCATGGAAAAAGCAAGAGAGTTCCAGAAAAACATCTATTTCTGCTTTATTGACTATGCCAAAGTCTTTGACTGTGTGGATCACAATAAACTGTGGAAAATTCTGAAAGAGATGGGAATACCAGACCACCTGACCTGCCTCTTGAGAAACCTATATGCAGGTCAGGAAGCAACAGTTAGAACTGGACATGGAACAACAGACTGGTTCCAAATAAGAAAAGGAGCACATCAAGGCTGTATATTGTCACCCTGCTTATTTAACTTATACACAGAGTACATCATGAGAAACGCTGGACTGGAAGAAACACAAGCTGGAATCAAGATTGCAGGGAGAAATATCAATAACCTCAGATATGCAGATGACACCACCCTTATGGCAGAAAGCGAAGAGCAACTAAAAAGCCTCTTGATGAAAGTGAAAGAGGAGAGTGAAAAAGTTGGCTTAAAGCTCAACATTCAGAAAACTAAGATCATGGCATCTTGTCCCATTTCTTCATGGGAAATAGATGGGGAAAACAGTGGAAACAGTGTCAGAGTTTATATTTGGGGGCTCCAACGTCACTGCAGATGGTGACTGCAGCCATGAAATTAAAAGACGCTTACTCTTTCGAAGGAAAGTTATGACCAACCTAGAAAGCATGTTAAAAGCAGAGACATTACTTTGCCAACAAAGGTCTGTCTAGTCAAGACTGTTTTTCCAGTGGTCATGTATGGATGTGAGGTTTGGACTGTGAGGAAGCTGAGTGCCGAAGAATTGATGCTTTTGAACTGTGGTGTTGGAGAAGACTCTTGAGAGTCCCCTGGACTGCAAGGAGATCCAACTAGTCCATCATAAAGGAGATCAGTCCTGAGGGTTCACTGGAAGGACTGATGCTGAAGCTGAAACTCCAATACTTTGGCCACCTCATGTGAAGAGGTGACTCAGTGGAAAAGACCCTGATGTTGGGAGGGATTGGGGGGCAGGAGAAGGGGACAACAGAGGATGAGATGGTTGGATGGCATCACTGACTTGATGGACATGAGTTTGGGAAACTGTAGAAGTTGGTGATGGACAGGGAGGCCTGGTGTGCTGAGATTCATGGAGTCGCAAAGAGTCGGACACGACCGAACAACTGAACTGAAGGTCTGTCATTACTTTCCTTTAGTGAGCAAACATCTTTTAATTTCACTAAACATGGGTTCCATCCACCCTAACTAGGTCTCTGTGCCATTTCCCCACCTGTAAAATCAGAGTATTAATTATTACCCATGATCTTTTTGAGGATTAAATGAGTTAGTTGTAATTGTGGAACAATAAAGACAATGCTCTTGGTAAGCAACTGTTAATTTAGTGCCAAGGCCAAAGTACCCCTTGCCCTGTTGTGCCAGGTGAGATAGAGAGCCTTGCAAATCATGGACAACCACTATGTCCCTAGCCTAGAACAACGTTAAATGATCCATCTAAGAGGACGTGGGAAGACAAAACTAGCTCTGCAAGAATCTAAAAGGTTAAAATCAGTACCTGAACACTGGTTCCCTTCAGTTCAGTTGCTCAGTTGTGTCCGACTCTGCGACCCCATGGACTGCAGCACGCCAGGCTTCCCTGTCCATCAGCAACTCCCGGAGTTTACTCAAACTCATGTCCATTGAGTTGGTGATGCCATCCAACCATCTCATCCTCTTTTCGTGATCTGTCTTTCCTAGCATCAGGGTCTTTTCAAATGAGTTAGCTCTTTGCATCCGTTGGCCAAAGTATTGGAGTTTCAGCTTCAACATCCCTTAACACAGAGGAAATTCCTGAGCCCAGTAGGGAGGCCAGAGTTGCTCCCTCAGTGACCTGGTTACACCGCTTTTCCACAGCTCATCCACCTGGTGTGATGCTCAAAGGTGGTTACTGTCAACAAAGTCACCTAACCCAGGGTTTTCAAACCCACTAACGAAATCAAGTTGATGGGTCACAAGCAGCACTGGGGGAAAAAAAAAAAAAGTGGGTAACAGCAACTCTCAGGAATAGTTTCAGGCAAAGTTTGTCATTTATATGTGGGTGTTCTTGGTGGCAGTATAAAAGGCATTCTCTCGCTCCATGTGCTACTGCCAGAGTTGATCCAGCTGTCAGCTCTACATCTGGGAGCTCAGGGACAGTGCTGGAGGATGCCTAGGAAATGGTGCCTGGGCCAGCAGAAGGCGCCTACACAATGTACCCACTGCAGAAGAGGAGGCCCATGTTCTCTCAGGCCTTGAGGGGCCCTCCATAGGGATTAGCAGTAGGGAGTAAAGCCTTAGGTCCTCTCCACTTCCACGCCTGGCCTTTCGCACCCAGGCCCCTCAGCTCTCCTATGCCTTTTCCCCCACTCCCTGCTCTTACTTTCCTGTCATCTACTTTCCTTCCTCTCTGTGCAGCCCCTTCCTTCAATCCTCATTCTTTTCCTTTCTTCCTCCACATTTCACCTCCCTTTTCCATTCCCACCTCCTTTTCCAGGACACATAAACACACAGTTTTTCAGACAATTCAGCCTTTATTTTTGAAAATAATTCTGTAGCTTAAACTTTCCTCCATGAACTGAGGTCAGGCAAGAAACAAACACACACACATTGCTCTCCAACCCATCTGCATCCTGATCTGTGCACCCGGGGATGTTTGGGAGAGAAGGGAGGGAGGTTGGGTCGAATGGTCTTGGCTGCTGTACCTCACACTGAGAGGGCCTCCAGAAGCCAGGCTAGCATGAACTGTCGTAGAGCAACAGGGAAAGGACTGGTTTTTGGAAAGGACTGGATGGAGAGGAGGGAGGGGCAGTCTGTTTCTTAGAGGAAGAATGAGGGAGGGGTGCCCCAGCATCCAAGGCTTTCTCCCCACCACAGTGGATCAGCTGAGGAATGTTCTGCTTTTTTCTCTCACCATTTCATCTTAGAATCATGAACTGCTGGGCTGCATAGAAAGAAGAGCTGAGAGGAGGTCAGAGATGGAGGAGAGGGGAAGAAGAAAAATACAGGCAGGAGGCAGTAAACCCTGACAACCTAACAGCTCTATCCGGACCCTGACGATGATGAAACCCCTTTGGTTAGTCTCATTCCCGGCACAGATACATCCTTTTCTCACATAATACAGCCCCCTACCCCTACTCCCAATTGGGAGAAAGCGGAGATGGTCGGGGACAGGTACAGGAGGAGGGCTCATACTCTGGCTAGAAGAGCCAGGACAGGGAAAATAGGCCTGATCAAGAGAACTAAAGTTGCCAACCTCTCCGCTGATGTCCTAGGAGAAAACCTGGAATGTGGATGTGTGTGGCCATGATAAGCCCAAGTCTCTCCTACCACACAGTGGTTTCTTGCTTAATAACTCCATCAACATATTTCAGAAAGAGTCCCCTGATTTGACCCCCTTGAGAATGAGAGAATAACCCTCACCTCATCATCTGTGCACTTGAATGCCACTCAGAAAAAGAAAAAAAAAAAGATAAATGGACCCAAGAGAGAAACACAGAGAGGACGATGAAGCCCAGGGACTGCAGTCCCTTCTTAGGCCATGAGATGGCAAGGAGGGGGCCCATGATGGACACGCAGGTGCTGCTAATTCCAGCTAGGATCATAACCATCCCAGGTCTGGGGTGGGGCCAGGTGGACACGGCGGCCCCGGTACAGGAAGGTGACGATGCCCCGGTAGCCAGCCCTGGGGACACCAGACTTGAGGTCATCCATGACTCCCAGGGCCTTGGCAAAGGCCTTGAAGCTGTCCCTGCTCGTGTACTGCACTCGCACCTCCTGCAGTTCGCTCCGCTCACTGGTCCTCACTTTCTCCACCTGCAGCAGGGGAGCACCATAGACACGTGCAAGGAAATCCCTGTCGTAGGTCTCCTGTCGCAGGTACGACAGGTCCAGCTGGGTGAAGGGCACGAAGTGCTGGTTCAGCTTGATAAACTTGAGGTGCTGGTCAAAGAACTGCCCGTGGCTCACACCTTTGCGGCCAAGGTCATCGTTCTGGAGATTTCGGGCCGCACGCAGGCCCGACCCTGCCGCTGCTCTGGCCGGCGCATCCAGTCGTCCCAAAGGCCTTGGGCCACTTGGGCTCCAGCTCAGCCCAGAGCTCAGCCAACAGCAACCAGCCCAGGCCAGGGAAAAAGTCTGTGCGGTAGAGCAGTTCGGGCTTGCTAGAGTCTACCATCTGCTCCTTGCCATTGTCATTCCAGGCGGACACACACCAGAGGGAGGGGGTCGGCCCTCAGCAATGGGTAAGTGGCCTGAAAGTACTCAAAGAAGTCTGGAGCCACCTCCAGATCATCCTCTACCACCACGGCTGCTGGGAACTTGAACTCGTGAAAGACCTGGCCCAGTGCCCAGCGGTAGTGCCGAGCAATCTTGTAGTAGCCCTGGAACTTTCGGTGGTCAGGTGGCACTGCAATGGTGCTCAGGTCAGGCTGCCGGATGTGCATGACAGCGCTGCCGTAGGAGGCGATAACCTGGGCTGTCTCCTCATGCCCACAGTCCTGGCTGACAATGATGGGAAAGTGCTCAGCCGAAGGCCGGTAATTCAGCAGCTTGTCCAGGCAGCGCCTAACAGTGCTGCGGTCACAGGCGATGACCAGGATGGGGATTACAGCTGGTGGAGTGGTCACAGGCACTCGTGGCGGGACAGGCGGGGCCACGGTGGGTACCCTCCACCGCTGGCTCCACCTAGCATGGTGCTCCCTGATCTGCTGCAACAGGCCCCGCTGCCGCTCCAACTCCACCTCAGCGTCCTGGGCCAGGCGGATCACCTCGCGGGTGAGGCTGGCAGGGTCATCATCAAGAGCACTGTCTGAGGGTAGCCTGCCAGGCGCTGGGCGTGTCCAAAAGAAGAGGAGCAGCAGGGCGTTCCAGGCCACAAAGAGGATGGCGCCCCACAGCACAAGCCCTGCAGACTGCTTCTTCAGCATCCTGGCCCCCCGCAGGGGAGGCGGGAAGGGTAGGGCTCAAGGCTGCCCTCAGCCTGCCTGGCTCACGCCCCCACGGTTCTAGATATGCTTCCTCTGGGCTCCAGGATTAGGAAGCAGCCATGCACCTGAGGAGAGGAGAAAAACAACCATCATCACAAGGCACGGGGCTGCTCTAGAGTAGAAGAGGGGACAGAAACAGATGAAAAAGTTCAGGACAAGGAAGGCCAGGAGGTTAACTCCAGACCTCTCTTAGAAAAGAGCTACCCATTCCCTAATTCAGAGGCTCAATCTATATGGAAGGATAGGATTAGGATAGTATGTTCCCCGAATCCAAAATGAGTTTATGAATCCTCTGAAAAGAAATGTGGGGTTTTTTTGGAGTTGGGGGAATGGGGGAGCAGGATATGTAGAGAATGATGTTGGTGGAAGAGAGGAAGCAAAGGAACCCCACTCACCCCTTCTCTACCTGACAGATGTTTACCATCTTCCATCCAGAGCTTAGGAGAGGTGGGGGTTAAGACCATCGGCCTGACGTTCCTCAAATCAAACTGCCCAAAGATTACTGATTTTAAAATTCTTAGTATCACACCTCAGGACTAAAGCCAGCACCTTACCTAATAAGGAAGCACCAGAGGCATTCCCATGAAGGTCAGGGACCAGATCTACATGACTGTTTAACATTCTGTTGGAGGGATCAGCCAATGCAATTTGACTGCAGAATACAATTACAGGCAGAAGTACAAATGTGCTGATGCTATGAGAATATGACTGGAAAACTCTAAGAGAAACAATGGTAAGACCAACCCAAACAATCAAAAAATTGAGTCAGGTAGTGGTAGATAAAAATTAATGTGCAAATATCAATAGCCTTCATATCCACAAATAACTCACTAAATAAATAAATGAGAAAACATTATTTATAATAGCTATGAAATGATATGAAATGTATGAAATGATATACTATTCAGGAGTAAACAAGAAATATGCAAAAACCTACCAGAACTTATAATTCCTGAAAAGACAAAAGACGACTTAAATATCCCTTGTTCTTAGTTAGGACACCTCAGCTTCATCAGACGTCTCAATAAAAATAGTTTTTGTACAGCTAGTCAACTGGCACTGAAGTTCAAACAGAACATCTAGGAAAATGATGAAAATGAACAAGCTGTGAAGAGGGACTAGGCTCTACCAGATATACTACACATTATAAAGCCTCTATAATTAAAAGTGTGTGATGCTGATCAGATCAAACCAGTCAATCCTAAAGGAAATCAACCCTGAATAGTCACTGGAAGAACTGGTGCTAAAGCTGAAACGCCAATACTTTTCCCACCTGATGCAAAAAGCCAAGTCACTGGAAAAGATCCTGGTGCTGGGAAAGCCAGAAGTCAGGAGAAGAGGATGACAGGATGACACAGATGGTTGGATGGCATCACCAACTCAATGGACATGAGTTTGAGCAAGCTATGGGAGATGGAGAAGGAGAGGGAAGCCTAGTGTGCTGCAGTCCATGGGGGTCGTAAAGAGTCGAACACAACTGAGTGAATGAACAACAAAAATGTGGTGCTGATATGTAAACAAACAGATCATTCAAGGAATGGAAATTAAACAGATGCAAAGGAAAAGAATTTCAACTACAGAAATAGACTCAAATACATGTAGAAATCTAATGTATGATAAAGAGGATAATTAGAATTACTGGGGCAAAAAAAATGGTCTTATTAATAGTGTTATTATAACTATACAGGTATTTGCGAACAAAAATAAGATCTGTATATAAGAATAAATTTCAAGTGGACTAGATATTTAAGTAGAAAACTAAAAACATACAAGTGCTAAAAGAAGATTTATGTCAATCCCTCTATAGCTTAGCATAGGGAAAGGCTTTCTAAGTATGCCTTAAAATACAGATGCAGTGATAAATAAAATATTTTTGCATGGCTAAAAATACCATGTGTGCTCAGTTGCTAAGTTGTGTCTGACTCTTTTCGACCCCATGGACTGCAGCCCACCAGGCTCCTCTATCCATGGAATTTTCCAGGCAAGAATACTGGAGTGGGTTGCCACTTCCTTCTCCAAAAACACCATAAGCCAAGTCAAAAGAAGAATAACAAACTGGAAGAGAATATTTGAAACACACATCACAAATAAAAAGCCAATACCCTAACAGACAAAGTTCTTAAAAACTGAGGGGAAAAAAAAAGCCAAAAATTCCCTGTCTAAAACACTAGCATAACTCACACAAAAAAGTACTAAAATGGCCCATAAATGTATGAAAAGTTGTTCAATTTCACTTATGATAAGAAAAATTCTAATTAAAACTATGCTAATGCCAAAAAATGCTCAAACTACCACACAATTGCACTCATCTCACACGCTCGTAAAGTAACATTCAAAACTCTCTAAGCCAGTCTTCAGCAATACGTGAACTGTGAACTTCCTGATGTTCAAGCTGGTTTTAGAAAAGGCAAAGGAACCAGAGATCAAATTGCCAACATCCGATGGATCATCGAAAAAGCAAGAGAGTTCCAGAAAAACATCTATTTCTGCTTTATTGACTATGCCAATGCCTTTGACTGTGTGGATCACAATAAACTGGAAAATTCCGAGAGAGATGGGAATACCAGACCACCTGACCTGCCTCTTGAGAAATCTGTATGCAGGTCAGGAAACAAGTTAGAACTGGACATGGAACAACAGACTGGTTCCAAACAGGAAAAGGAGTACGTCAAGACTGTATATTGTCACCCTGCTTATTTAACTTATATGCAGAGTACATCATGAGAAACGCTGGACTGGAAGAAATACAAGCTGGAATCAAGATTGCTGGGAGAAATATCAATAACCTCAGATATGCAGATGACACCACCCTTATGGCAGAAAGCGAAGAGGAAACGAAAAAGCCTCTTGATGAAAGTGAAAGAGGAGAGTGAAAAAGTTGGCTTCAAGCTCAACATTCAGAAAACAAAGATCACGGCATCCAGTCCCATCACTTCATGGGAAGTAGATGGGGAAACAGTGGAAACAGTGTCAGACTTTATTTTGGGGGCTCCAAAATCACTGCAGATGGTGACTGCAGCCATGAAATTAAAAGACGCTTACTCTTTGGAAGAAAAGTTATGACCAACCTAGATAGCATATTCAAAAGCAGAGACATTACTTTGCTGACTAAGGTCCATCTAGTCAAGGCTATGGTTTTTCCAGTAGTCATGGATGGATGTGAGAGCTGGACTGTGAAGAAGGCCGAGTGCTGAAGAATTGATGCTTTTCAACTGTTGGAGAAGACTCTTGAGAGTCCCTTGGACTGCAAGGAGATCCAACCAGTGCATTCTGAAGGAGATCAACCCTGGGATTTCTTTGGAAGGAATGATGATAAAGCTGAAACTCCAGTACTTAGGCCACCTCATGTGAAGAGTTGACTCATTGGAAAAGACTCTGATGCTGGGAGGGATTGGGGGCAGGAGGAGAAGGGGACAACAGAAGATGAGATGGCTGGATGGCATCACTGACTCGATGGACGTGAATCTGAGTGAACTCTGGGAGTTGGTGATGGACAGAGAGGCCTGGCATGCTGCGATTCATGGGGTCACAAAGAGTTGGACACGACTGAGTGACTGAACTGAACTGAAGGTAACATTTCTCACCCATCAGACTAGCAAAAATCAAAAATGTGTCCGATTCTCATAATAGAATCAGTTTAAGAACAGAAGTTCTAATTTTGATGATTTCTAATTTTCAGGTTTTTTTTTTTTAAATGAATCATGTTTTTGGTGTTGTATTTAAGAAATCTTTGTTAAAGTCACAGAGATTTTTTTTTCCCTATGTTTTCTTTTTTATGTTTTACAGTTTTAAGTTTTACATTTACATTTATGATTCATTTTGAGTTAGTTTTCCTATATGGTGTGACATAAAGAACTGAAGCCCTTTTAGAGTATTTGGCAGTTTGTCAAAATGGTAAACATAGATACCATATGACCTAGTAAGTCCACTCCTACATATACATCCAAGAGAAATGAAAACAAATATCTATACAAAAAGCAATATAGAATGTTTGAGGGAGCTTTCTTCATAAGTGCCAAAAAGTGGAAACAACCCAAACACCCATCAGCATTGGAATACTGTGGCTTATCCATGGAATGGAATAATATTCAGCAATTAAAATGAAACATAAAAAATTAATAAAATGAATGAAACAAACTCCGGATACATACAACACAGAGACAAACCTCAAGATAATGTTGCAGCATATGAAGGAATACATACAGATGAGTGTCTGCCTGGCAGTGAGACCATCGGGGGTGCTTCAAAGGGACACGAGGAAACTTCGTGGGGGTGACAGTTTCAGGCTGAACACAGATGAGCAAACTTCTGAAAACGCACACTTCAAATACCTAAGGCTTATTGTATATCATTTATACCTCAATAAAACTTTTTAAAAAGATATTATTACATCAAATGACAAAATTAGAATATAGACAGTAGATCAAAATATCAGTGTTGACTAGGTGATAAACACACTGTGGTTATATAAAAGAATATCCCAATTCTTATATAATACATGATGAAGTAATCAGGTATAGAGAGCCATGGTAGATGCAACTTCTCAAATGGTTCAGAACAAAAATATCAAGTATAAATATGAAGAGAAAATTAAGCAAAAATGTTAACAGGCAGATCTGAGTAAAGGGAATATGAGAATCCTTACACCATTTTTATTCTTGCTACTTTTTATATTTTGAAGTTACTTTCAAATAAAATCAAACAGGGATATAGCCCACAGCTCTGACTAGCTTCATCCAATATGGCCCCAGCTGGACACATCAGAAGAACGGAGGACGATCTATTTGTCTGAACTCTTCAACCATTCCAGGGTCTGCCATGACACGGACCTGTTCTCTGCCAGGCTCTGGGAAGGGACTGGGACACACAGCCAACAAGAAAAGGCATGGTCCTGCCAGGCCCCTCACTCTATCACACCCTTCAATGCCAGGACAGCTGCCACTGTGGACCATGTAACTTTCACCCTGGCATTCCTGCCTCTGGTCTCAACACTTCACACCCACAAGTTGCAGGTCTGCACTCTCTTGTGCTGGCTGCTCTGCCAGCTACCCTCTGCCTCATAGCCCAATTCACTAAGCTAACCAAAATCTTGGGTCCCAGATTTCCTCTCTGTGCTCCTGGGCTCTCAAGCAGGCCGATCTAGTATCCAAGGATCAAAAAGCTGATCTTTACGAGTCTCTAGAGCGAATGGATCCTGTCCCTCCTCTGAGACCCCTCCAGCCCCTGCAAGCACCATCACCTCATCTTCCTTCCACAAACCATCTACACTCACAACCCCATAGCATCAGTCTTCTTAGAAGCCTCTGCTTTATTGTGTCATTAAATTCCCATTTTATCAGTGCTCAGTCACCAATCAGGGTTTCCCAGAAAAGAAACACACACAGATTCCCAGTTTTTCCTCCCTCCGCCTGAGGATGTGGTCAATGAATCCTTAACCCTCCATGTCCTGCCTCCCAACTGACTGGATAGGAAAAGACTTCAGGGAGAAGGATAGGGGAAAGAAAAGAGAAACTGAACTCCATCAGCTCAAGTGTTGGTTTCAGGGCTAGAGGAGCAGGCCTGTCTCAGACTTATCAATGAGCCACCTCAGGCCAAGAGGTTCTCAGAATGATGGCAAAACCCCAAGGGACCATATCGTCTCCATCCTCACTTTTTCCGGACATTAGAACTAGGCGGCCGGCACCCACTATCCCAAGGCCTAGAAGACCTCCTCATCACCCTTCTATGTCAGGCGGATCAAAGCAATCTTCTCAGCCCCTCAGCAGATTGTATCCTTAGCAAGTCTATAAACCTTGTGAATGGCTAGAAAGCCCATAGCAAACAGCTGCCCACGCCACCAGGCCTCCAACTTAGCGCTCAGGCCTTTGTTCTCCACTCCACAACCCTTTCCTCTAAATTCTCAAATAGAACTTGCTTCTCTTGCCATCTGAGTACAGGACATAACTATTCCCAGGCCCACCCCTTTTCCACACAGACTCCCCCACAGTCCCAGTGCCATTTCCTACTACTTCTCCCCTTATTCTCCAGGGCATGATCCTCTACTCTGTCTAGAAGTTAGTGGTGTGTGAATACACAAACGCATGCACTCTCCAGCAAATGGCTGTGCCCATGGGATGAGACAGTCCAGCTTTTGGCCAACAGAGCCCATGCACTCATCCAGGAAGCACTGCTGCTCTAAGTCCTGCCGTTTGGAGGGTATGGCAATAACAAGAGCAAGTCAAACAGCCCAGGGCAATGCTTTGGCATCACCCTGAGTTTTTTTCACATTGCTGAGACTCAATTTTCTCGCCTCTAAGTTGGAAATGGTAGTAGAATATCTCATTGGGTTGCTTTGAGGATTGGGTGAGATAATTCTCATTAAGTGTTTAGAACAGTGCCTGGCATATGACAAGGTGCTAGCCCATCACTTGTCTGTCTCCTCTCTCGGTGGTTCCCGCCTCTGCAACACTCTACTAGATTCCTTCCAGGGTCCAAACATCCAAGCCTGCCTCAGGGCCTTTGCATGTGCCTGTGTGCCTGCCTGGTCTGCTCTTCTCTCTCTCCCTTCACCTAGTGGGTTCTGACTCACATCTCACCGGACACCTTCCCAGATACCGTCGGCCCATGTGAGGTCCACCTCCCCTTCACAACCATCAGCACCAGCACAACCCTGTGCTCAGTATCTGTCAAATCCTCTCAGCTACAGGCTACTTGAGGTGGACCAGCTCCCCCAGTGCTGCCAAGCTGCTATGCTAGGATCCTCAACATTCAAGAGATATGCCTGTAACAAAAAAGTGACTTTCATGTGTATGTCACACACCTACAATCACTTAACTGTAATTCCCAAGTCCAGAAAGTATTGAAAAACAGAAGTTGGCATAACCTCATTTGGAGAAATCTAATCTAATGTGAGGCTACTTATAGCCTTTATATATCCCACTCATATATACTGCTATAGAAATAAACATGCTGGACTACAGTATGGTGCTCCAGATCTTAGACTATATCATAAATATACCAGGTCATCTTTTTTAATCCAAAAATTTCTGATTCTGAAACACATCCAGCCCCAAGAATTTCTGAATTATTAAAGTGGAAGAAAAATGATTCTTTTACTGCCATCATCCCATTTCAAGATCTCAAACCCTTTAACCCGACTGGGTTTCTCAGCTGGTCCACCTATCACTAACTTTGCTTCCCTTTAAGCAACATTCCCAATAGCAACAGAGCATACTTCTTAAAGTACACACCTGGTCACAACACTCACCTGCCTTAAAAACCATACTGCCACTACCCACAGAATAAAATTCAAAATCATTATTATGACACATAGGGCCTTCACAACAAACTGACTCAAACATCCCTTTCAATCTCACCTCCAACCACTAACTCCATGAACTGCATACTCTGGCCTCAACAGGCTACTTACCTCTCCCAGTAAGTACACTTTATACGCTGTTGTCTCTGCTCTGGCTGGTCCTGCATGCTGAAATCATCTAAAGCCCCGTCAACAAGCACTATACCTCCTAAGAACCCAGTTTGGGTGAGTACTTCTTTAACATCCAGGTAGACTCAGGCTTCCCACAACTATACTTCCACCATACTCTCTCCACACCTCCTGCCTTCCCTCTCCACACTGTAATAGAATCTGTGGCTGTACTTAGCTGACTCTCACCTTACTCCTTAGAAGAAAAGGCTCTATGACCTCTAAACCTATTACAGTGCTTGGCACATGTATGAAGTTCAAGTAGTTAGATGGAGGACATTATTAACTAAACTGGAGAGAAAACATCCCATTCTACATGCTCTTCTTACAAAGTGACAATGACATGCCTCCCTCCAGAGCTGGGAAAGAGGGGCGGGCAGGGATAGAGGGTGGGATCAATGTTCCCTCTCTCTGAGCTGTGACTACAGAGGAAGTGATGATTGTGTGACTTCTTAAGACTAGTTCATGAAAGTCAACACAGTTTCTACCTGATGCTCCTGAGATGCCTGTTGTTGGAACCCAGCCACTAAGGTAAGAGGAAGCCCAGCCACGTGGACTAGATACCTTCCAAGTATTCTGGCTGAGAGCCAAAGCTAAGGTCAGCTGACAGTCAGCAAGATAGTAGACATGAGAGGAAGCCTTCCAGATGATTCCAGCCCCAGCCACATCCAACTGCAACTACACGAAAGACCAGAAGCAAAATGACATAGCTGAGACGGGAATAAAATAATTCAGCTGTTTTAAGCCACTAGGTTTTAGGGTGATTTGTTAAGGAGCAATGAGTATCTGAAGCGATGAGTGAAGCAGAATCTTCAAGTAGCCTTGATACAGAGGGCAAGTGTTCCTTCTGCCCTCTGTACACAAGAGTCCAAATTTTGAGGTCCTGCCCTATACATACACCATTAGATATTTACTGATGAATAATAAAAAATACCTAATGGCTTAAAACAAGAGCAATCATTTATTCTCTCTTGGTTTCTACAAGTAAGGAATTTGGACACTGGGGCACAAAGGAGATGACCTGCCTCTGCACCATGATGTCTGCGACTTAAGCTAGAAGACTCCTCTAATGGCTTAGTTTCTCATATGTCGGCAGGTTGATGTTGGTGTTGGCTGAGATGTCAGCTGGAGTCACCTCCATGTGGCCTCTCTGCATGGTGTGGACTTCCTCTGGGCTTGAGGCTGAACTCCAAAAAGTGACTGTCTGAAGAAAGAGTACAAGTAAAACTGCATCCTTTTCATGATCCAACCTTGCATCACTTCTGACTTATTCACTGGTCAGGGGTATCATGAGTCCTGCCTACATTCAAGGAAAAAGAACACAGCCACCACAGCCAAGTGGCAGGAGGGCAGTGTCCTACAATAACAACTGGAGAATGTGATGTTAAGGTTGTGGCCGTTTGGGAAAATACAATTGGACACACCTTCCTTTTCTAAAATAGAACATTCCTTAACCTTGACCCGAATACCTGATGTTCTGTTATCAGTGACACTTGCCTGCAAAGCACAAACTCAAACTCAAACTTTGTTTTGCCAGAGTTTTCACTGCTCCTTCAGGGAAGTGACACAGCTGGTCCATACCACCAAGTACAAAGACCAAGTACACTGTGGTAGGAATGAGGAATGAGCCTTTTAGTGAATAAGACCCTCAATCAAAACCCAGAAGGCTCTGGGCAGGTCCCACCAACTCCTGTTAAGTCTCAGTTTTTTCTTCTGAAGAACTGCCTCGGAGCTGTAAGAACCCTTTCTAACACTCTGATTCCTATAGTATTCTCTAGCCAGTCCTCTCTATATGGTCCAAAAAAAAAATTTTTTTAAAGGTGTTTTTTAAACAGCAAGAGAACATCAGAGAGTCAAAAATGAGCAAAAATGGAGAAGTCTTATTTATTTTTTAGAAAGCATGGAAATGAATGTTGACAGACCTTCCCCTTCTATCTCTGTCTTGCTTAGCATGTTAAAAAGCACTGCCTAAAAAAACCAAGAAAGTATATACACGCCAGAGATAATGGAGACTTAATTGAATTACTTTTTTGTTCATTATTAGACCTCCTCTAATAATGTACCCTCCTGTATCTTGTACCAGGCTCCATAATTTCAAAAGGATGGAAGAACTGAAAGGGAGTCAGAGAAGATACACTAAATAATTCAAGGACTGAAGAGAGTAAGACCTAGAGAGAAGGGATACAGGTTATTCATCCTGGAAAAGGTTAACGGGATATATGATGCTAGTGCAGCAAAAAGCACAAAGCCTTGGGAAACCAAGGAACCCGGAGTAGTCACTTGTGCCTTCGTTCCTGCATTTGTACAGGGAGAGGCTTGATGTGGATCATCTCCAAGGTGTCTGAGATCTGATGACAAAAAGAAGAGTACTAACTTCCTCAATGTCCCAAACAGGAAATGAGTTTAACCTGTCACATACGCCACTGAGGGTAAACACACTACACTGCTTTCTAATCTGAGAAAAGGACAGGGTGGGGAATCCAAGAGAGCTCAAGAGTCTCGGAATAGAGGCAGACGCGGGGTGGGGGTGGTGGGTGTAAACATCTAAGAGAAAAGGCTACATGGTCTGAAAAGTATTATAAACGACAGAAGAGAAAGCTGGACAATTAGCCAGTTGATGTTCGTAAAGCAGAGACTAATTAAATACATCACAGGGGCAAATGTTAACCAAGGTAGAGCCTTTACTCCGGGGCTCACTGTCCCCAGGAGACAGACTAGCTGGCCCTAGCCCTTCTGCTCAGGAGTTTTTAAGATGGGGGCCCTGCACGCCTCAGGGGCCCCTACTTCACACACATTAGCAAACAAGTAGGAGCACATTTTCTTGACAATTTACTTATTTCCACATTGAGTCAATTCTTCCTCCGAGCTGTTGAGAAAGAACCCTAATAACTTTTGGAAAGGACTCGGGTGGAGTCTGAGGAAAAGCCACCTCGGATTCCTCTCCCCAACCCTCCCCAGCAACATCAGCTCCTCCAAGCCCTGCACCCAAGTCCGCCGGGAGGATGAATTTCACAACCGCCCCCCTCCTCGCGGAGCCCGCCCTCTCTCCAACAGCTGGAGGCCCGGGATTCCGCAAACGGAACGCAAGAGTTCCACTTCCCGGCTCAGGAGGGGCGCGCGGCCATGACCCCGGGTGGCCCGGAGCCAGTTTCCTCTCGCTGGGGCTCTCAGGCACCGAGGCTGTCGGGGGACACAGAGGGATTGGAAAGCGGCAGCCTCTCAAGTCTGGACCCGAGTCCCGAAGCGCCCTCTCCCCTCCGGCGGGGCCTCCTTCAGTCAGACCTCAATCCCCTTCCGGGAACAAACCCCAGAACTGACGGATGCCGGCGTTCCCTGGCTCGCGCTTACCAGGTCCTTCCAACTTCCCGGCCCTCAACTTGGCCCGCCCCGAAGCGTGGGGAGCGAGCCGGGAGTCCCGGCGCGTTCAAGGAACTCGCGCGGCTGCCGGCGCCTTCCGCCCGGCCGGCCCTTCTCACAGCGCGCCGGGCCCGGATAGCCGGGCGGGCAACGTGGCCCTTCCCCGGGGAGGGCGGGGCGGGGCGGGCCGAGGGGGCGGAGCTGTCTGCCCTAACTCGCCCAGGGCCCCTTCTCTCCAGATCGTCTCCAACACCGGATCTCTCAAAACGACTCGAGGTCTGGACACCCCAAGTTTTCCGGGGTCTCCAACTTCGGGAGATGTAGTGGAGATAACTGTTACTATTGGGCCCTTCGCTGCTCACAATCGCAACTCCACGGGTCAATACCCATCAAACCAATTAGGCTTAATCCACTCCAGTCCAGACTTCTCGCGTCTCCCCGCCCAGCCCCAGCCACAGTGCAGAATCTCGTGGAGCTTAGGGGAACAGCCCTGCCAGAGGTAGGCCGAGCAGCTTACCTCAGTAGTGCGTTTACCAAACCAAAGCCAAGAATCTGGGGGCCTGCTCCCCCAACCGCTGGCTTCCGGGAGGGGAGGAGTCCAGGGCATCACAGAAGCTGCAGCTTACAGGGAAGTGAGAACAAGAACCCCAGGGAGGAAACACTTGCCGTCAAAATCGAGAAAGAGCAAGCTGGCTTCCCTCACCCACCCTTGCTTTTGTTTTTTCTTTCAGGGTAGATAATGCTGTTAGTTCGAAGTAAAAGAGTAGAAACAGACAGACCTTTCCCTAGGGGAGAACCATTAGACCCAAAGAGGAAATGAAGGCCTCAAGCAGGCTTTGGGGTAGACCTGTGAAAGGGGGTAGGAGAAACCCTGGCAAAGCCTAGATATCTGTATCTGACCCTAAGAAGTGAAGGTGGGACGCTAACACGCTAACAACTACTGGTTACTCAGGCAGATAACGTTCCTGAGAAGTACTGGGCCCAGAGCCAGCGCTAGCATGTGACCAGGACACACTGTTCCGGCACCAGCACCTGCCCCCATCCACTTCCCTCCCCTGTGTTCCAGAGCACAGACTTCGTGGTGTGTGGTTACTGACATCACTCACTAACTTATTTCTAAGTGAAACTAGGAATTGCGTGGCGGTTTAAAGAAACAAAGGCAGGACATGACCTAAAATTCCCTGCATGGGAGTAAGGAGCTAAAACAAAATTGCAGTGGCCTTTACATGCACCTGCAGTGGCCTTCACATGCACCTGCACCCTACCCCACCCCCACCTCTCCTTTAACCCTAGCAACTCTGCAGAATATACACTGTCATCTCACTCCACAGATGTAGTAGAGCCTGAGGCTCAAGCTAAGTCCCAATTTGCTGAAGGTCACAAGACTAACGAGGGTCATGGCTAGGTTTTAGACCCAAGCAGTCCTACTTCCAAGATGGCACTCATTCCCTCTTCTCATGCAGCCTTGAGTGTTTGAGATAGCTGTGTGTCCAGCATGACAAGCACATAGTGGGGCAGCAGGGAAATCCTGCAGTTGGAGCCTGGTCCTAAAGGAGAAGAGTGAAAGAAGAGCTGACACCTCAGTGATGCTGGACTCTGTGTGTGTGTGTCCAGGGTCTCTAGTTTAGTTGATTGTGTGGACTGTGGCAAGAGATGGGAGTCCACACTTACGGGCCAGTTAGCAGCCGATGTTTCTGTATCTCTGCCCTCTCTCTAAGCTTTTCCTCATGAGGGGGACATGGGATTATTACATACTAATACTCCATGTCAAAGCAAGAGGGAAAACCATAGTTTCCTAAAACTGGGAAAAGTTGGGAAGCACTGTGGATCCAAGATATCAGAAGCTAAGATCACTGTCCCAGGACAAAGGCCAGAGCAGAATGCTGAAAGGTGAGGAAACCAATTAGCCCAGAATATGTCAGATTCCCATCTCTATCAATAATCCTCCTCTATCTAAGGCTGTTCAGTGGGAAAGAGGAAAGATAACTGTGTACCAAAACTCATGCCCCATCACTATAACCCTCTGTTTAAATTTCAAGGCTCACAGAAGATCTAAGAGTAGAAATTCCCTGACTGTCCCAAAACAAAGGACCTGGTTAGAGAGGCAGGATGAGCTGAATTCTTGGATGGAAGCAAAAGAAAACATTTGTTCTGAGAGGCAAGAAGCCAGGGTGATGAGTGCCAAATTGACGTGGGGAAGAGGCCCTGGGCTCCTGATGGATATTTCATGGAGAAGGGTTATAGGGGAAGAAGGGCAGAAACAAGGAGCCAAGTGCCTGAATTCTGGGGATGAAACTAGGATTGGATTCTGTGGAAATGGAAGAATAGGAAGTTCTGGTCCTAGCCACTGCTCCCAAAAAAAAGAGGATAGACAAGAAGGAAGTGAAAATTGTCTCAGGAAACTGCCCTCCCATAAACAATGCCCAAGATATCCTGAGTTCTTGTATAATTTGCAAAGAATTCACGCTCTGAACATAAGACAGATCTTCGCTTCAAACCATAAGTAGAAATAAAAGCAAAGTTTTAAATCAATGATGCATCTATTTTTCCCCTTACTTCCTCCCAATACCTCTACTCCCCTTGACAACACAGAAAGTCAGCTCACCAAAATCAAAGAAAGAGAAAAGATTAACACAATAATCACTGAGCAATGTCTATTAAATGGAACTTTTGATTAGTCACCTACAATACCTTTTGGAAAAAAAAGGGGTATAAATAAATTCAGTTACAACATACACTCAACATGTGGTTTGCTGGTCCTGGCTAAGTGGCTGAACACCCAATGAGTGCTGTGCCCTGGCATCATGGTGTCCCTTTGAGAAGGCTGATGGCTGTGTCAAAAGGACTGTCTTGTCAAAGGGTCAGGCTGAGGGAAGGACTACTGCTTTTGCTGGAAACAATAGGGGAGAGGAATTCTGGCTCACTCTAAGAAGGAAATATCTTACCAGAGAGGCTGTCTGACAGGGCCTTCGAGTTCTCCTCCCTGGAGGTTTGCAGAATCCCGACGGCCCTTGTCAGGTCAGATACTTACAGGAGCAGCACAGAACTGGGCAGGCGATCACAGTATCTGCCACTTCTCACTTAGGCAAGCCCTGCCTGCTCAGGGCTTCTGTAGCTTCCCCTCACGCATCAAACTGGGAGAATAATCCCTGCTCTGTTCTCCTCACAACAATGTAGTGACGAAAAACTGACACAACACAACAGCCTGGACACTTCACATAATGTGCCACTGTACAAACACAGCACGACTCTGTGGCGCTTCAAGTGCTTCAAGCCCTCACAGGCCTCCTAGGCAGGGTGAGGGGCCTGTGGCCACATATCCCTGAGGGACCACTGTGATCCCAGTGTCTAAGCAAGGAATAGCACCAGGAATTTGGTGGGCAAAGCCAGGGAAGGTGACAGACCCACCCTATAGTAGAAGCCTCAAGCGAGCTATCTCAGGCATGAGACTAGAGAAGAAATACCTAGGGCCAGGAAGCCATCTAGGTCTGCCTGTCCAGCCCTCAGGCCACTGGGGGCCTCACAGATTCCTATGGAAAGAAGGAAGGGAGAAAGAAAGAAAGCAAGTCATAAATACAGGCTTTTCAGCTTGCAAGTGCCCACTGAATATGAGGCCTAGGTGTTACACAGCTAGTGAGAGGCAAAGAGATGCTAGAAGCCAAGCTTCCTACCCTTTGCCCAGTCCACTGTATCCTGTCTATCAAAACTTTCATCGCCTCTCCTTTCTGCTGTTGTTGTCACTCAGAAAAGCAGGCATCTTGGCATAGGTAAATTGGAATTCAAGGAAGGAACAGAAGGCAAGAAGGTAAGACAAACAGCTTCTGCTTTAAGTGAGAATAGAGCCTGCAAAAATATAGAAGGCTAAACAATGGCAGTCTGAAAAACACTGTCACTTCAAAGAGCAGGATAGACGACTAGGATATGGCATAGAAAGGCCCAGTGCTCACTCCAAGAAATGGAGCTCCATCTACTAATAGACACTTGGTCCTTGAGACTTAACACTTCTCTCCACCTCTCTTTGGTCTGCTACCCCAAAGAGGCACACATGCCTAGCTGACTGGAGAGCTCTGAGAACCAACAAGGTTCCTGGCAGAATCCCTCAATCTGAGCTCTCTTTGAACCCATGCACCTTTGCCACCACTTCATGATAGGAGGTATTGGCTAGTAGCAACAGGATGAGACAAATTCAGGACAGACTTTTAATTAAGCACAAATAAGACTTTTGCCAGAACACTAATTCAATAAATGAACAGAACTCCTAATTCAGTTTTTCTCTATGCAACTATACAAGCATATCAAGCAATAACAATGTCACTCTGCTACATGTACATGGCCCTGGATACTCCTGAAAAATCTATCATTTCATTTGTTCCTTGCAAACAACCTGTGAGGGATTTGGAAAGTTAGTTATCCCCATTTTGCAAGTGAAGAGAACATGGCATAGCTTAACTGACATATCTAGGGGTATACACTAAGAAAGGCAGAGTTAGGACACAAATCCTGATTCCCAAACCTGTGTTCTGTCCCTCTGCTCTTACAGTGAGGTTTCACAGCCTACATTTCCTTAAAGGGGAAGGAGGAGAGGCAACTTAGGAGGTATTCCAGACCATCTGCTACCTGCCCCCCACCCAAGGCAGCTCTATTTAGTTAGCTCTCCAAAACACAGCAGCCTGCCTCAGCCTGGATAATCCATTCCAGAGTTGTACTTAGCCCAAACTGACTTGGAATCCTATTACCCCAGTGTGAAAAAAGCCCTGACAAGTAATCTAATACAACCTCCCTTCAGAGGCCTGAAGTCTTTTTATGTTCTCCTTGGTCTAACCTCACAACTGCCATTGCTCACAACTCCTTTCAAGGTACTCTATCTGGGTAAAGAGCTACTGGGAACAAGCCTGCACCCCCGAGAGGGAAGGAGAGGTGAAGTTTCCTTTGTACCCATCAGGGTAAGAGTTCTCATCAGGGCATTTTCTGAATGGCAGTGTCCCCAGACTCGCCCCACTCAACAGTATCTGCACAGGAGCAGCAAGACACCAAGTGGGAAATGAGACAGGAACCTTACCTTTCTTCTCTCAGCTGCTTCCCTGAAGATCATCAAACCCCCATCGAGTACTCCATTTCCAAAACTGAGACTCCCAGATCAGAAACACCGAAGCGCAGCTTCTCTCCTCTGGTCCAGGTCCAAAGTCCATGGCTGAGTGGACTCTGAGTGGGAGGAGTCTGGGGGGGAAGGAGTATGTCCAGGTCCCTCCCCCCTTGCAGGCTTCAGTGTTCCTCCCAGAGGTCTATTACATCCCTTCATTCAGCTGGTTTATTAAGCCCAGAGTCTGGTGATAGGCAGATCCCAGGTACTATCCCATCTCCTGTTCACGGAAGGAAAGTCATCCACTGTGAGGGGGTGGAGAGTCCGTCTTCTGTTGCAGCTCATGAGAGGAAACAGGCCTTAGAACCGGCATGGCCCAGGAAGCTGATTTCTGTGTTAACCTGAAGAATATTTAAACATCATGACACTCTCTAATATATTATATACCCAAAGGAATCCCTAATGCCTCCTACCTAAATGAGATTATCATCAAAAACCCTTCCTTAAACACTCCACAAGGTTATTCAAAGTACCTACCTCACTCATATATTCCACCCCAAAACAGTCACCTCAACAATATGTATACAAATATGACTCAAGGTAAAGGAAAGACAGCACCTAATCCCACCATAGAAAAGTAACCAAAACCACTGCTGTGTGGAGACTGTCTTCTAAGAAATACAGAAAAGAACATTCTCCTCCTGTTCTCCTGTTTGTGCCACACACTAATCGACCTACATCTCCCAAGCTTCTTAGAGTGTGCAGTGTTTTAATCGGCCAACTCTCCCAGTCTGAATTAAATCCATACCAGACCTAGATGCTGGCACCTTCTACAAGCATTCTTTGCCCCCTTCCCTTCACTGGCAGCTCCCCTTCCAAAATTGTGCCAAAGATGTAATTTCCAATTTTCGTCAAACTCCTTCCTGGGGCGACTCCCGAGAGCACTTTCCTGAAATGCTAGAGGCCCGAATGCTACCACCAACAGACCCAGTGATGTTCCAATTTTTCAATCCAGTGGCCCACCCCGGCCGCCCCCTCCCTTCTAAGTTTATTCCTACACACACACACACACACACACACACACACACACACACACACACACACGCACGCACTCTTTCCTTCCTGTAGGGGCGTGGCGTCCACAAGAACGCCCCCCCACCCAGCCAAGAATTTGACTCCTCCCACCCTTCTCCCTGGAACCCCTTGCTCTAGTGTTCACTGGGAAAGAGGGTAACAACGCGACCCTCCCTAGACTCCTGACCCCTGCACCCCTCTGCGGCCCAGACGACCCTCGCCCTATCTGCGCTGGTTCTTTACCTGGGTCCCGCCCACCCAGGCTCGGCAGGTATCTGCAGCCCACCACTGGTCAGACTCCAGGCCCCAGGCCGGGTCCCCACTACCGGCCCAGGCCCCACCCCCCTCGACCCCCGGCGCCCGGCCCTCCCCGCGCACTCCTTTCCCCCTCCCACCATCTACCGCAGCCACTTCCGCCCGTCCTCCGGAAGTGGGTCCGCGGCGACTGCCACCTCCCGTCATCCCGCCTTATCTCCCCCGCCTATCACCACCGCCACCAAGGGAGCACGGAACGTGACTCTGCAGGACTTGAGGTTGTTTTGCAGTTACTATTCACAGAACTGCAGATGAGATGTGGGCAGGACAGAGTGCGGGTGAGAAAGGACATGGGGACAAGAGTAACGGCTGTGTAAGAAGGGGGCGGGGCAGAGTGTGGCGGAAAGCCGGAGCTAGCGTGACGTCGAGCTTCGCGGGAAGAAGAGCGCATGCGCATGACACCCAGCCTGGTGAAGTTTGGTGCTTAAGACAGCTTGGCCAGGCTGGACTTGGGCGGGAAGGGGGCGGAGCGAGAGCCCGGAAGTGAGGATGGGGTTGGCCAGGGGCAGTCTCGCCCGGTCCCCTCGATTTTACTGTCGCAACAACCTGCCTCTTTGGGGTTCTGACGAAGGCTTAAGCTGGCCCACTCTATGGATTCGAGTCCTGGTGAGGAAGCAATTCTGGAAGCACCAAGGCCTGTGTTCACCCGTTCCTGCGCTGAGAGCTATGTAGCAGTACTAGAAGAAAGCTGCTTTGTTTATTGCTTACTTTTCTCGCTGCATCTCTAACGGAGGCAGGACCTTCCTTGGGTCTGAAAAGAGACTACTCATACAGTAAGCTCTCCTCCCCCTCCCACCCTCAGGACAACTCTGTTCTACACGCATTGTGCGGAGCCCTTGTCAAGTATCAGTGTTAGTATGCACAAGTCTGGACCATGGTTGGCTACAAAGTGATAGGGGCTGATCATGAACCTTCCAGTCTGTGACACTAACTTATGTCGCCACTGTCTTTTCACCTTCAAACATTAGACTTCCAGTTTCCAAAATTGCCCTGTTTTTTCTAAATGTATTGGTCAGACCTGTTCTTGACTTAAAACTGCATGCAAAAGGAGCTACTACTAATTTTTGTTCATATGTCGTCTACTTAATGACATGTTCTAGAATTTTGCCAGGGCTGTGGATGACTTTGCAACCTTTGTTTTTTTCCCCTTTTATTGAAAACTGGAACTTAGTCTGTATTCTTCTGGAATAGCTTCTTTGATACTGAGCTGCTAAAATCCTTGGAATTTTCATATGTGATAAGAGTACTAGGAGGCTCTTTTAATATTTGACCTTTGACCTTAGTTCCTGCCACAAGGCCACAAAAACCCTTGGCATTTCCTGGGTGATAGGAATGTCATTTGTTCTAATGAGCAACTTTGGTTTCCTAGACAGCTTCTGAATGGGAGCTGATCATTGGAAAGATCAAGCCACGATTAGAAAGTTGGAATTTTTTAGCATCTCCCTCCTGCACCTTTCCTTCCCTGTGGCTCAGCTGGTAAAGAATCCACGTGCAATGCCGGAGACCTGGATTTGATCCCCTGGAGGAGGGAAAGGCTACCCACTCCAGTATTCTGGCATGGAGAATTCCATGGACTATATAGTCCATGGGGTTACAAAGAGTCAGACGTTACTGAGCAACTTTGACTTCACTCTCATGCCACCCCCTACCCTTGCCATTGTATTGAGATGAGAGAAGGGTTGAAAATGGAGCTAGTGATAAATCATGCTTAGATAATGAAGCATCCTTTAAAATTCCAACAGAATGGGGTTCAGAGAGCTTCCAGGTTGGTGAACACATCCACACACTGGGAGGGTGCTACACCCTCAACTCAGGAAGACAGACGGTCCTGTGCTTGGGACCTGCCCCCCCACATGCCTCCCCCCACCCATATCCCCCACCCCAGGCCTCGACCTCTGTATATCATCTGGCATTCATCTATATCCTTTAATAAACTAATAAACATAGGTAAGTGTTTCCCAGAGTTCTGTGAGTTGGTCTAGCAAATTACTGGAGGTCACAGGAACCTCCAGGGAGAACAGAAGTTAGCAGTAACTTGGTGACTTACTACTTGTAATTGGCATCTGAAGCAGAATCAGTCTCATGGTACTGGTCACTAACCTGTGTTATCTGATGTTATTTCAGATTGTGTCAGAATTGAGTTAAATTGTAGGACAACCAGTTGGTATCCCAGAGGACTGCTTGGTGGGAGAAAACACTCATGCCATTTGGTTTCAGAGGTAAAGTATTCTGTATGAGTAGTAATGAAGACATGTTGGAAAAAGACTGGGTTTTTTAGTACATACGTTAATCTGACTTACTATTAATATCAGACTGAATCCAGTAGGAACTGCTGCTAATTTTAGGCAATCATATGTCATCCATTTAATGACATGTTCTAGAATCTCACCAAGATTATGGAAAGATTTACAGCCTGTTTCCCACCCCACCCCACCACCCTTTTGAAAATTGTAACCTAGGTTCCAGTTTCCTGGAATATCTTCTACCCACACAATTTCTCCAGAATATTAGCAATGACCAAGTTGCATATTTACAGTACTGGGAATGTAATAGTTACTAAGTCAGGAGTCTTGAAATGATTTTATTTGGAAAGATGTTGTAATATTAGAAACAGTCTTAAGACAAAATTTATATTGCTGTCACCCTCACATAATACAGTTCTATAAGTAATTTCCTGATACTTTCACAACCCCAAATTTACTCCACTCAGCTGGCTTTCTCATTGGAATTAATGGTAATGCCACTTCATTTGTTCAGGCCATAATGCTGAGAGCCATCATACTTCTCTCGTACATCCCTTGTCAATCTGTCTGAAAATCCTCTTGGCTCTATCATCAAACTGTGTCTCAGGTTCAATACCTCAGTATTCTCACAGCCACCTTCATCCCACACCTGGACAACCTAGGTCCCTCTGTCCTTACTTCCCTCCTCCAGTAGCCTGGTCTTCACGCAGCAGTCAGAGTGATCTTGGCATTTTTCTGTTTAAAACCCCACAGTGTATCCCCAGTTCAATTGGAATAAAAAGCCAGTTTTTTCAGTAGACTACAGAGCTCAATACCAACTAGCCTCCTTACTTCTAACGGGCTTTCCTTACTCTGTCTCAGCCACACTACCCTCACTGCTATTCCTTGGGGAATATTTCTAGTGCAAAAGCTCTAGCTGTTCTCTCTGCTTATCAGTTCATCAGTCAGTTCAGTCGCTCAGTCATATCCGACTCTTTGCAACCCCACGGACTGCAGCATGCCAGGCTTCCCTATTCATCACCAACTCCCGGAGCTTGCTCAAACTCATGTCCATCAAGTCAGTGATGCCATCCAACCATTTCATCCTCTGTCAGCCACTTCTCTCTCCTTCGAATTTTCCCAGCATCAGGGTCTTTTCTAATGAGTCAGTTCTTCGAATCAGGTGGCCAGAGCATTGGAACTTTAGCATCAGTCCTTCCAGTGAATGTTCAGGTCTGATTTCTTTTAAGACTGACTGATTTGATCTCTTTGTAGTCCAAGGGACTTGCAAGAATCTTCTCTGACACCACAGTTCAAAAGCATGAATTCTTCAGCGCTCAGCTTTCTTTATGGTTCAATTCTCACATCCATGCATGACTACTGGAAAAATCATAGCTTTGACTAGACAGACCATTGTTGGCAAAGTAATGTCTCTGCTTTTTAATATGCTGTCTATGTTTGACATAGCTTTTCTTCCAAGGAGGAAGTGTCTTTTAATTTCATGGCTGCACTCACCATCTGCAGTGATTTTGGAGCCCAAGAAAATAAAGTCTGTCACTGTTTTCCATTGTTTCCCCATCTATTTGCCATGAAGTGATGGAACTGGATGCCATGATCTTTGTTTTTTTTTTTTTTAATGTTGAGTTTTAAGCCAGCTTTTTCACCCTCCTCTCACTTTAATCAAGAGATTCTTCAGTTCCTCTTCACTTTCTGCCATAAGGGTGGTATCATCTGCGTATCTGAGGTTATTGATATTTCTCCTGGAAGTCTTGATTCCTACTTGTACCTCATCCAGCCCAGCATTTTGTATGATGTACTCTGCATGGAAGTTAAATAAGCAGGGTGACAATATACAGCCTTGACATACTCCTTTCCAATTTTGAACCAGTCTGTTGTTCCATCTCCAGTTCTAACTGTTGCTTCTTGACCTGCATACAGATTTCTCAGGAGGCAGGTAAGGTGGTCGGGTATTTCCATCTCTTGAAGAATTTTCCACAGTTTGTTGTGATCCACACAGTTAAAGACTTTGGTGTAGTCAGTAAAGCAGAAGTAAATGTTATTCTGGAACTCACTTTTTATATGATCCAACAGATGTTACAATTTGATCTCTCTGCTTATAAAGCTCATATTCTGGATGTTTTCATTACTCTCAAATATTTCCTCAAATGTCACCTTCTCAGTGAGGCCTTCCCTGACCAACCTATTTAAACCGTGGCCCTTACCACAGCATTGCCAGTATCTCTTTGTTGTTGTTCAGTCGCTCAGTCGTGTCTCTTTGCAGCCCATCAACTGCACCCTGTCAGGCTTCCCTGTCCTTCACCATCTCCCGGAGCTTGTTCAAACTCATGTCCATTGAGTCAGTGATGCCATCCAACCATCACATCCTTTGTTGTCCCCTGCTCCTCCTGCCTTAAATCTTTCCCAGCATCAAGGTCTCTTCTTGGCTCTTCGAATCAGGTGGCCAAAATATTGGAGCTTCAGCTTCAACATCAGTCCATCCAAATGAATATTCAGGATTGATTTCCTTTAGGATTGACTGGTTTGCTCTTGCAATCCAAGGGATTCTTAAGAGTCTTCTCCCAACACTACAGTTACTCTCCCTTACTCTGCTCCATTTTTTCAGTAGCACTTATCAACTCCTTCATTTATTATGCTTTACTACTTCCTGTCTGCCTCTGCCTGCTTGATTGTCAGTTCCCTGAGGGGAGGCATGTTTGGCTGTTTGGTTCCTTGCTATTTCCCAAGTGCCTGGAACAAGGATATGCTCAGCACTTAGTAGGTGCTCAGCAAACATTGGGAAATGAATGAATGAATGAACTTGAACAATTATTTTCATGGTGGAGTATTATTATCTAGGCCTTTCTAACCTGCAGATACATGAACATAGTGATAAGCATACTATGCATATTTTGTATATGATATTTTTGTCATCATACCATACATACTATTGTGTATCTAAGTATTTTCAAAATTACAACCACTTTTTCTTTTTAAATGTACTTAAACTTTTTGCATGCTTGTTATTGTTTTTCAGACAATAGACTTGTTCAAAGGAAAAGTTAAGTATTTCCCACCTCCACTTATCCTGCTGAAAGGAACCACTTTCAAATTTAGTGGATATCTTTCCAAATATTTTCTCTGTACATACATATAAATATGTAATATGTAACATGTACAGCTTTCACAGTTCAAAGACAAGGATGTAACTTTTATTTTCTGTAACACAACCCAGTTTCTGTTTTAGGCCTCATTCACTCTGATAGCAGAAAAACTAAGTGTAGTTAACTCCAGAATAAATGTTCACACTTCATGATTTGCTTATGTATTAATGATCCGTTATGTTTTAATTCAGGCTTAATCTGCCTGCAGTGTGGGAGACCTGGGTTTGATCCCTGGATTAGCAAGATCCCCTGAAGGAGGGCATGGCAACCCACTCCAGTATTCTTGCCTGGAGAATCCCCATGGACAGAGGAGCTTGGCAGGCTATAGTCCATGGGGTTGCAAAGAGTTGGACCCAACTGAGCGACTAAACACAGCACAGCATGGTTTAATTCTAGTGAACTTGTTCTTTTCTCCTTTCACTTTTATATAATTACCAAGTTTTTAAAAAAGGTATGTATTCATTGTATACCTTTTTATATAGGTTTATAAAGGTATATATTCATTACAGAAAAGTTTTGTTGTTGTTCAGCTGCTAACAACAGCTGTCTGACTCTTTGAGACCCCATTAACTGCAGCACACCAGGCTTCTCTGTCCTTCACTATCTCCCTGAATTTGCTCAAACTAATGTCCATTGAGTCAGTGATGCCATCTCCTCTGTTGCCCCCTTCTCTTGTCCTCAGTTTTTCCCAGCATCAGGGTCTTCCCCAGTGAGTCAGCTGTTTGCATCTGCTGGTCAAAGAACTGGAGCTTCAGTTTCAGCATCAGTCCTTCAGTGAATATTCATTGTTGATTTCCTTTAGGATGGACTAGTTTGATCTCCTTGCAGTCCAAGGGACTCTCAAGAGTCTTCTCCAGCACCACAGTTCGAAAGCCGTCACTTCTCTGGCACTCAACCTTCTTTATGGTCCAACTCTCACATCCATGCATGAGTCCTGGAAAAACCATAGTTTTGACTATACGGATTTTTGTTGACCAAGCCATTCTCTGCTTTTTAATACACTGTCTAGGAATCTCCTTGGTGGCTCAGAGGTTAAAGCATCTGCCTGTAATGTGGGAGACCTGGGTTCGATCCCTGGGTCAGGAAGATCCCCTGGAGAAGGAAATGGCAACCCACTCCAGTATTCTTGCCTGGAGAATCCCATGGACGGAGGAGCCTGGTGGGCTACAGTCCACGGGGTCGCAAAGAGTCGGACACGACTGAGCGACTTAACTAACTAACTAAGGTTTGTTATATAGCTATTTTTCCAAGGAGTAAGCATCTTAAAATAGTAAATCACAAATAAGCAAAATAAAAACCATAGGTAAAGCCAGCAGGCAGAAATAATCATTTGTTCTGTTCATATATATGCATATTTGAGTTCATATTATAATTAGCTTTTATTGCTTTATATATTACAAACATTTTTTCATGTCAGAAAATATACTTCTATGGCATTTTTAATGACTGTGTGGTCTCCCGTTGTATAAATGTACCATAATTCTTTTACCTGATTTTGTACATTTGGTTTGTTTCCAGCTTTTCATTTTTGTGAAATTACTTGTAGATGAATCTCTGTGCACGTCCCTAATTATTTCCTCAGGATAAAACCCCTGGAACAGTTGTTAAAAGGTTGTGCTCACTGTTTAAGGCTTTCGATGATGTTGTCAGCAGACCTACCAAATGGTGTCACTGCTTTCACTCCAGCAGGCAGAAGGATCCTTTTCTTCACATTGTGCCAACATCATCTTACATCTTCCACATTACCTTGTTTTTTGATGTTTTCTTGAATATTTTCACAAGTAAATTTTTTCCAAAATATATTTTTCAGATGATAATTATTTGAGATTCATTTTAGAAACTAGATCCTCTTTTATAATTTAATGGACTCCTCCTTATCTTATCAAGTATTCTTTGTATTGATTTTAGTCCCAAGCTCTATAGGTACAAAAGTCAGTTTGTATATTTGCTATTTGTGATATGTTCTTTTATTCTGGAATATTTTTAAAACTCTGACCCATAAGGAAATGGCCATATTCGTTTTCTCCTCTTATCTTATTTTACCTCTTAGCAACTTGTAAGACACTGGACTATGCACCTCTTCTTCCAACACTATTCCCCTTTAATTCCCTTGCCACCACACTCTCCTGGGTGTCCTACTCCCTCTCTGACTACTCCTTCTCAACCTCCCTAACCAGCTTCTTCCTCTCCCTTTTATTCTGTACCCAACACTTTCTGTTTACATAATGCTGTTACTGAACTCAGGTCTGGATCCTCGTTGTCCAAAAATCATTACTCAAGAAAAAGGAAAGTTGCTTTTAATCAGAGTGCCGGCAATCTGAGGAGACAGTGAATTCAGTTTCCTGCAAAGCTATCTCTGAAGATTCTGCTCAGCCATGATAGTTTGTAAAGGGAAAAAAGGAAAAAAAATCTCAGTTAATCATTGAAATAGGGGCACAGAGTTGTTGCAGTTCCCAATATAAAGAAAGCTGAGCACCAAAGAATTGATGCTTTTGAACTGTGGTGTTAGAGAAGACTTGTGAGAGTCCCTTGGACTGCAAGGAGATCCACCAGTCAGTCCTAAAGGAAATCAATCCTGAATATTCACTGGAAAGACTGATGCTGAAGCTGAAACTCTAATACTTTGGCCACCTGATGCAAAGAACTGACTCAATGGAAAAGACCTTGATGCTGGGAAAGACTGAAGGCAGCAGAAGGGGATGACAGAGGATGAGATTGTTGGATGGCATCACTGACTCGATGAACATGGGTTTGAGCAAGATTTGGGAGTTGGTGATGGACAGGAAAACTTGGCATACTGCAGTCCACGGGGTCATAGCGTTGGACACAACTGAACGACTGAACTGAACCGAACTGAATCCTGTTATCTTAAGATGTAAATTATGGGAGTGGGTCTGGTAAGACTTTTACAACCTTGAGACATTCTTTTGATTTACTGTAATAACCAATTGAAAAAGTATATAGCTCCCTTGTTAAGACTGGCAAAGGGGGACTCTCTCCATTCCCCCTTCTGATGTCTATGTCAGAAGCTTTTCCTGTCCCTTTTTCACTTTAATAAAACTCGGCTACACAAAATCTCTTAAATGATCAAGACTGGTCCCTGGTCCCAAAGCTAAATCATCATCTTCAGAGATCATAAATCCCATACTGTTCACCATAAGCTATCAATGTCAAGACAAAAGGAACCTCTGAGGAGAGTTCTTTCCTGCCAGAAGCTGCTTTCAACCCCAGTATGGGTCACTTGGCTTCCATTATCAACTCCACAAATAAGCCCCCATCTCCATCCATCCTCCAGGCCCATATATCCAGCTACATGCTTGGACATCTCAACTGGATCCCCTCACAGACAGCTCTAATGCAAGTGTCCAAAACTGACTCACAGTATTCCTCCCAGCTCCTCTCCCAGCATTCCCCTTCTCAGTGAGTAGCTCCATCATCCCATGAAGTACTTGTGCCAGAATTCAAAGTCCTTCACAGAATTTCCACCTCTAATCAATCAATGCACTCCTCAAGGTTCATCTCCCAATTACTTCATGCTGAGCTTCTCTCTGTCTCTTCCCAACCAGGGCCAGTCTTTACAGCTCATACCCTAACCATAGGAATTGGGTCAAAAGGACTCAAGCTTGGCCAGCCAGTTCCTTCCTGGAATTTACTGAACTAGGAAAAGGTTTCTGTCAGATAGCAAACCTCGAACACAAATGAAAATAGCTTCAGCTTTTCTGTTTAAAGGACAAAAGTCTTGGAGGACACTTGCTCAAGATTTGTGGGCCTTGCTCAACCTTTTGACCTTCTGACATGAGTTGATGCTCAAACTATGTGCAATATATATAGTAAGTGCTCAGTAAATGTTAGTTACTATTCTTAGGATTAATTCTGAAAAGTTTCAGTCTAGTACTTCTTGTTTGTTTCATTTGTTCTATTCCCATCTTAGGAATACCAGTTTCATATATGTTGTACTCATCTGACTACCTTCCACTTCCCTCATTTTTTGGTCTTTGTTTCTTTGCCATTTGTCATGTTTTTTGAATAGTTTTTGTGCATGCATGCATGCTTGCTCAGTTGTGTCCAGCTCTTTGCAGTCATGTGAACTGTAGCCCACCTGGCTCCTCTGTCCAAGGAATTTTCCAGGCAAGAATACTGGAATGGGTTACCATTTCTTCCTGCAGGGAATCTTCCTGACCGAGTTCGAACCAGCATCACCTGCACTGGTAGCGAATTCTTTACCACTGAGCTACCTGAGAAGTCCCTAGTTTTTTCAGTTATACTTATTTTATTTTTGATGTTTCTAATGTTCCAAGGCAAATATCAGGTTAATACAGTTAAGTTCCCCCAATTTTCCTTAAATTTAAAATAAAATTCTAACAATACATACTTGTTTTTTTAATCCTTCCAAAATGTATGATTTAGTGGTTTTCAGTATACTTGATACAGTTACACAACCATCACCACTTACCCAAAACACTTTCATCACCCTTGTAAGAAACTGCATGTCCATTAGCAGTCACTCTCCTTTCCTGCCTCCCTCACCCCTATGAACCATTGATTTACTGTACATCCCTATCAGCCTGTTGTGAACATTTCCTATGAATATCATCAGACATGTGTCTGCTTCTTAGCATATAGTTTTTAAGATTTCATCCATGTTATAGTATGTTTTAGCACTTTATTCCTTTTTATGGCTGAATAACTTTTCACTGTATATATGTTATTTATTCATTCATCAGTTGATAGATATTAAGTTGTTTCCACTCTAGTATCTGTTTTTGCCAGTGTAATATAAGGAATGAATATAAGGAGATTGGACTGGAGCCTCCACATAAAAGCCTACAGAATCCTCAGATGAAGAAAGGTATTTGGGAGAGATTTGTGTTTTCTGGAGAACAGTGGATGTGGGCCAGTGCCCGCCTAGATTTGGGGGAAATCCCAATTTTAAATGATCTGTTAACCCTGTTCATGTTATACACATAATCATCACACCATGTATCTTCTGTGTCAGATGGAGACAGTCCTGACCATGGGCACATTCTGACTTTGTCCTGTCTTCTCACTTCCTCTGTCCTTGGCCTGGTTGGTATTCATTCCTGAAATAGCCTCCGCCTGTATGTCCCTCTTCATGTGTGATTTCTTAGTCATTATACCATTTTCTAAAATCTGCTCCCATTAGCACTTCCAGGAGGTGAGGGTGAGCTTTTCTAGAACACTGAAGACAGATAACCCCCACTCCCTTTTTTATGTCCCTTGTGGCTAAAAATAAATAAAAAAAATTGGCCTGGGGGCCTGGAGTTATACTGCAAATATGGGACTAAAGAGGATGTGACTAGCCCAGACATCTCCGTAGCAGATGTGTAAAGCTGAAGATTGTGTAGTGTGCTATAGGGAATTCGAGTGAAACCCAGAATATTAAGCAGAGACTAAGGATGAAGGTGGGGTGGTAGATGGAGGACACTTGGGAATTTCAGTTTAATCATGGGATGAAAGCTATTTAAGTATACTTAAAATCAGCACTGCCTTGCTTTGTTTCACAGTGAAGGATGCACTTACTATCTTGTGTCTGGTCTTTCCTTATTTAATCCTAGTATTATTTTAATTATATTAATTTGGAGCATTTCTCCCCAACTAGATTATGAGCTTCTTACAAGAAGAGACCCTGCTTAACTTCATAATACTCATATGTTTCTGAATTTGTTCAGTGCAGTGAACATTTACCTGCCAGCTCAGATTCTGGCTCCTCTGATTTCTGTAGACTTGGGAGATTCGGTTTCCTTTTCCAAGGCTCAGGTCGTGAAATCTGTCCTTCATTCTTGGCAAGGCATTCATGAGGATCAAATGAAACCAAGGCTGTGGGAACCCTTTTAGAACTGAAAAGAGCTATGTAAATATCTGTGGCATTTATAAGTTTCCAGATAGCAATTAGTATGCCAGGGTGCTAGTCGTTCTGAGCTTTCAGGGGAGGACCCCTTAATGCCCTTTCCATCTGAGAACAGAAAGCCCTGAGCATCCCCTCCCTTAGGAAGCTGCTCCCATTTCTCACCTGGTGTTTCCCTTTTTCAGGACTCTCAGAGTGTGATCATGTCATAGAGAAATCCAGTCTGCTTTTAAACACCTTTCTTTAACCATATTATAGGTTCTGATTGTCACTAGATCGGTTGGTTGGTTTTCAAATCTGTGAATTTGCCTTTAAACCAGCAGCATTCTTAAGTCAGTATTCCTTTAGACCAGCTCCATCAGAAAGGGTTGTCCAGTTACCTAGTGAATGTTTGAACCTTCAGATACTGATGCCAGGAAGCTGAGGTTTTCCTGTAGGGCCTCCACTAGTAGGGAGTGGTGCAGAGAGGGGAGGAGAGGGGAGAGGGGCAGTCAAAAGAGAACAGTCTGAAATAGAAGTGTCTTTTGGCTTCAGGATGTATCAAGTCACAGGAGAGAGGACACTGGTTATCAAAAAAGAACAAACTTATAAGAAAAACACTGAGGACAATGCAGGAGTACAAGAAGTATGTAAAATTAATTTGGAGTATTTCTTGAAGGTAGGTTTTGAAGGGAACAGGAGAGAGGAACCCCTGGTTTAGGGGTCATGTATCCTTCTCTACTTGAAGTAGAATCAAGCTCAAATAGGAATATTTCTAATCTTTATCATCTAAACTGAGCCTTGTGCCAGGAGCTTGGATGCTGATCCTGATTGCAGTGACCAGGTTTCACACACCCCAGTCAAACCCTTTAAAGCATCTCCTCATGTAGGAGCAGTTGAGAAGTACTTTGGGGAAAACAATTCATAACTAATACCTCCAAACCAAAACTATAACCTCATCATAATTCCTTTATCTCTTTTGAAATGGATTTTAAACCAGAATAACTATTTCTAACTGTTAGAAATATTTTAAATAATTGTCAGTCATAATCATTAATAATCATGAAAAGAGAAACACATACATTAGTCTTTGAAAGTAACATTTCTGATCTTTTGCTTAGTACGTGAGTTGCTGTTTTTCACCTTATTTTGTGACAGAGGTGTGGTATTCATGTTCCCCACCCCCATGCCCCCAAACCAATACTAGACTCCTCTAGAATAGTGGAAGAATAGAAGTTAAAGGCAACTCTACACTCCCAGCAAACACTCATCAGGTATCACCTGGAAAGCATTAAAGGCAAAAACAAAAATTTTTTAAGGGGCTGCTAGTTTCTTGGAGTTAATCCCTTCTGCCTACTGCCTCCCAGTTATTTCACTGCTATAGGACAGTCACCTCTGCATTGTATCATGCACTGATTTCATTCCTGGTAACTGTTAAAGGACTGACCTTTTCAGATGATTGGCGCTTCTAAATAAATCAGATCCATTTAAGATCATGTCTGGGGAATATTAAGCTTGCATTCTCACATGCCTTCTTGAGTGGGCAAAAAACAAATTGGAATTTCTGTACAGAATTGGGTCTGATGTATGAAATGGATCCTGTTATTCAGCTGCAACCCAGAGTGAGGCGAATATTTCAAGAAAAACATTTGATTTGCATTTTTCCAGGCTTTGTCAATACCTGAAAACCAGAGGCAGTTTGTTCCAAGGAAGAGATCACGGATGGTTGGTCTGAGGAACACAGAGATTCCAGATTGATTTCCCCTCCTCAGCTTGGGGTACTACATCTTCCTTATCCACCCACCAAAGTCCTCAGAACTCTTCTATTACCAGCTCAAATGCCTCTTCCTCCTTGAAACCTCAGTCACTGTCAGCACTGATTCGTCTTTGCCTTGAAATTCATTGTGGTACAGCTGTCCCTAGTGTTACTCCTTTCCTCATCTCTCAGTTTCACCACCCCCAGGAGTATCTTGAGAGACCCCAGTGGAGCACAGCTGCAGGATGTGAGCAGCCACAGAGGAAATCAAAGTCTCAGTGAAATCCTATATGGAAACCCAGGCAAGCTGTGGAATTGAAATTAAGAAAGGTAGAACAAAAAAGTAAAATGTTGAAGATTTAGCCTGATAAATTTTGAGCAAAAGAAGAAAGAAACATGATATAGTGGATAAGGCAGAACTTTGGGCTCAAATCTGAGTGAAGTTTTCAAAGTCCACTCAACCAGATCCCTAGAGAAGAGAGGCGCCAAGAAAATGTTAGAAACTTGGTTGTAGATTTTACAAGATTGAACCAAGAGGGCCAAGTCTGTAGGGTAATGGAAAATAGAACAGGCACTCCAAGAATAATACATTGTTTTCCCATTTAAAAAGTAAGGAAGCACAATCTGAAAAGTATGGTAAAGTGCAAGTTTAGGCCTGTGTTGAGAGATGCCATGGCATAGCATAATGTGCACACTCCAGATCCTCAGGCCTTGAGTGCACCTGCCGCCTCTGCCACAGAGTTCTGTGCCCACGGGCAATTCTTTAACCTCTCGACACCTAAGTTCCTCCACCTGCCAAATGGGAAGTGATTAATGGCCACCTCATGGTATTCTTATAAAGACTGGAGGAGTTGCCAGCAATGGTGCCGGATACATCGTTAGTACTATATTATTTTATTACACATGAAATTTGAAAGTTCTCCTTGGTGATTTATTTGGAATCAATAAACTTTAGGAATAACCTTATCAAATTTTTCATAAATGATGAAACAATGTCATTATGTGACCTTTATAAGCCATTTGAATTTCATTTTATTATCTACCAGTCTCTTAAGGTCATTTTTAAATGACTTCATGTATTTAAATCTTGTCTTCCAGTATGACTCTTGAATGCAGAAAGTTCTGTCTTAACCTTATGCGACACAATGTGAGGCCCATATATCAGAGCTTAATAATACCTGTTAGTTCCTTTAAAATGCAAAATTTCAAATGTATCCCAATGACAGTCATTTACACATTAGCAATGATAAGTTTCTTTCTTTTTAAGTATTTATTTATTTGGCTGCACTACGTGTTAGTTGTGGCACTCAGGATCTTCAGTCTTCCTTGTGGCATGCGAACTCAGCTGTGGCATGTAGGATCTAGTTCCCAGACCAGGGATCAAACCCAGGACGCCTATATTGGGAGCATGGAGTCTTAGCAAAGCCACTGGACCACCAGGGAAGTCCCAGCTTCGTTCTTTCTTTCTTTAATGCCATCTTGGAAGACCCAGATGTCCCTGGTAGAAAGGTCTGGATGAGTAAGTGTTAACAAAGGGAGAGAAGACCCCGAAGGAAATGTGGCTGGGGCAGCAGATCTTGCTGGGTCTCAATAGAGGAAATAAGATGTGTTTACTGAAAAGTTTTATGAAAGCAAACAGGAGGTATAACAAGGACCATGGCCCATACTTTTGAATTGCCCCCTCTGTCCAGCTACGGCAGGCTCCTTTTCATGTGTTTTTCCACAGATGTTGGGCCCCTGTCCTCAGGCTGCTCAGCCCATTGAAGAAACAGGTCAGTAGCCTCACAACACAACCCAGGCCATGGAAGAAGGCCCTGCAGGGCCCCAGAGCTCAGAACTTGACCTGAAGCTTTGACCAGGATGTGACATTTGTCCTTCCTATTAGCCAAATGTAAGGGAACTGTTGGAACAGCAAGGACACAGGAAGGATTGAATCATGTCACTAAACCATCCATTTGTGAGCCATTTCAAATTTACCAATTTCCTGCTGGGGCAGTGGGAGAGGGAAAATGAGAAGAAAAACCGCAAGTCCAGTGGTCTTAATTCTGAGGGCCTACACAGGACAGAGTATGCTTTGATGGAAAGGCAAGACTTTTCTCTGGGGTATCTAGAATTGGAGGTAAGGGGAGGCAGGAGGGAGGTTGGGGATGTAGGCTGTGGAGGAGGAAGTAGGAAGTGAGTTCTGTCCTCCCAGTGGGCTCTCCCTCACCAAGCAGATCACTAGCACAGACTGGAGTGACTATTAGGAGAGATGGGAGTTCCGTTCAAAAGCTGGATGGGCTGGTGACAGTCCCTTTGCCACAGAGATAGAGTGGTAGTACAGCATGCATCCCAGAGGTCTGGCATGCCAAGCTCCAGGAGGACCCCAAGGTCAAGTGGACAGAGCAGGAACAGGGTTTGCGCCATCTTGCCCATCTACTGCCCTGTCTGAGAGCGTTCTCTCCAGATGAGCCCTATCAAGGGCCTGTGGGGTATGTAGCCAGCAATGAAAACTGAGGGGAGTGGAAGGAGGCTGAGCTAGATGTTTCCCCTTCTTCCCAGCAACGATGCCCACATCCTGTCCAGCCTACATCCATCCATCAGATTTAGGACCTTCAAAATAGAGACAGGGTGTACAGCCAGTTGAGTTGCCAGATGAAACACAGAACACCCAATTAAATTTGAACTTAAGACAAACAAGGAATAATTGTTATTGCATGAGACATACACTAAAAAAAGACTATTTATCTGAAATTCTAATCTTACTGGCTGTCCTGATTTTTTTTTAATTGTTTTGCTAAATCTGTTATTTCTAGTAAGAGGACAACATGCTAAGTGAACGTCAACATTTTTGAGGATGGCATTAAAGTAGTGGGGTCTTGTCATGTCTGGGCAATTGTAGGAACTTCCAGAAGTGGTGCTGAGTTCTCCAGGCTCTGGGATTTGGTTACTGACTCCCAGGTGACAGTTCCCTTTCCAAGCACTTGGCCCCTCTTCCCTCTGGGAGCTGTGAGAGAAAAGAAAAAGAAATATACTATACAAGCTGATTTGATGGGCCAGCCAAAGCAATCGGCAGTAACTCAGGGGTTTCAAACTGGGTCACAACTCCTGCAGGTTGTGAACCTAGGTCATGCCAGCATTTTGAGTAGGGGATAGGGTGGATTAAGGAAGGGAATCAGTGTACAGCCTGTAATTTTTTTTTCAAATGCTCTCCCTTTTAATCAATTTTACACAATGATATTGCACATGAGTAATCACAGTAAGAGACAGGATGGGTTTCCTGTACACATACAAAATGTACAAGCTCATTCACTGAGGCTTTTAGAAGGTTTTATCAGTACAAAACTTGTTAATACAGGTGAAGCCCGAGAATACAGTAGACATGACAGAACACCAGCTCAGCAGAGGTGAATTCTTAAGGCGTTTGTCTCCTGCCCACACTGTCTGCCATGAACCAAGTGTAGGGGACTTTCTGTCTCGTATTTAACCTTTGATGAGCACAGGCCTGTGGGACGTGCAGCTTCGCAGTGACCCCACAGCTCAACCACACCAACCTTGACACAAGCAAAGATATCTTCCTTTCTCCAAGTCAAGAGTAATAAAGCTATTCCTGGTCACCCTACTCCTTGGGTAAACTACATTCTAAAATATATGATTATTAACCTGGCAACATTTTCAAGCATTTTTGGCAGGGTATCTCAAATATCACTGTTCATCTACTCACTAAAAATTTTTGAGCTTCATAAAGATTGTTTCTGATCCCCCCCACCAAAGACATACAGAATAAACATGCTAGAGTTAAAAGAACTAAACAGAGGGCAGACTTTTCCTTACAAAATAAAGCAGGAATGGAGATAAAAGAGAAAAGTCTAGTATACACATTAATGGAGGAAGCTGAGTCCACTAATGATTCTGTCACTTCTACACAATCCACTAACAGTTCTGAGCAGGTGTATTCCTACTTTCATTTTTCACACCCAATCTCATCAGCCATAGGAACTGTTAAAAGTTCACAATGTTGACCTTCATTTGGCCCATGGAATTTCCATGATACGCAATGGGGAAACTATGCCCACCAGCCCACACAGTCAGCCACTGCTTCCCATAGCCAGAGCTGGACCTCGTCACTGCCTGGGACAGGTTTTAGTTCTGTCCCTTACATACCTCAAGAACATAGAGGTTGAAAGACTATATTAAGCTTCCAGGACACGTTAGGGAAAGAAAAACCCATGCATCACATCCACATCTATTTTCCATCCTTCAAAGCCTAACCCTCTTAAAACAAAATAGGCTTTTGTAAGCAGGTTTTTAAAAAGATAAAGCAGGAGAAATCAGTAACTGGCTGAGATTCGACCAAAGGAGAGAAAGAAAACAAAATGTTTGTTAGATTTTAAAAATGATAATTTTACAATCTTCAGTCTGTAATTCTATTACTTAACTGTCTCTAGAAGCAGAGTATTAATACAAAATGAAAACTGATTTTTTTCATTAGACAATTCTGCAGAATTTCAATGAACATTTAACATTCATTATTTTAGTAAATCCATGACTAAAGGTTTCCTATGTGTGATTTTATACGCACAATCCTTCATATAAACTATGTACTGGGAGGAAATGTGGTAAGAAACAGCCAAAGGACAGCTAAAATCAAATTACTAAAGTAAAATCAAATTACTACCTATCTCACACACACCACTGCCTTGCACACAGTTGTTTAGTTGCTGAGTCGTGTCTGACTCAGTGACCCAGTGGACTAAAGCCCGCCAGGCTCCTCTGTCCATGTGATTTCCCTGGTAAGAATATTGGAGTGGGTTGCCATTTCCTTCTCTACTGCCTGTATTTTGTCTTAAAAAAATCTTGTATCTCTGAGTCATTGTGTGTATACATGGCTAACAATATTTCTTACTGTAGTCAGGGTCCACAATGTTTGAAAGACACTAATGATGATGTTGAGGCTTGCAGGGCATTATAGTGAAAACTATTGGATCAACAGCCAGGATGAGTTGGTTTCACACCCATGGGTTAGGGTAAGCTTTGCCTTGTTCTGGAAAAATCACCCTCCAGAATCATCTTTTCATGGAATCTTCAGTCCCTGCATATAAATGGCCAGTGCTGAATTTAAATCATTTAAAGTTCCCAGGTTTGTTGATTTTGTTTACTGTACTGTAATAACATATTAAAAATGTACACTGGAATTGAACATTGTTGCACCTGGTCTTAGGCATTAAATATAAGTTATAATGTGGGACTAAAGGCATTGTCCAAATGGCCATAGTGGGTTTTTTAAATTTATTTTTTTGAAGGATAATTGCTTTACAGAAAACCATAGTGGTTTTTAACATTTGTTTTATTTCCTCCTCTAAAGGAAAGGTTTTTCACTGAAAAATCCATGGAGATTACTTGGGTTAATTCCCCAAAGCTACCCTAAATGGTTTTGACAGAGTCATAATTTCTCTCATACAAAGAATATATAATGCTTTTACTTAGAGGAAGAAGAAATGTTTGCAGTTGTACTTTGAATTTAAAAAGAAATTCCTATAACAATTAGCTCTTGATTCAGAAATTATAAATAAAGCTATTTTATCATCCAGTGTTACTGAAACATTTTGTCCTGTGATGTTTTAGTTATTGTTCTTAGAGATTTAATTTTTATCTTGTACTCTTTGTCAGAAATAGCTTATAAATATTAAGTCTAAATACTTATTGTCCTGTACCAGTTTCTCCAAATTTTGTGTTTATATATGAATGAAGTGGATTTGCCATGCCTTTTCAGTAGGGAGATACTGTTTGGCCATGGAATGTACAGGCTTTGGAGGCAGATACACCAGGATATGAAACTAATTCTGACACACAGCACACTGTGACACACAGCACACTATGATTTTGAAAGGCACGTAATGCCTTAGAGCCTCAACATCCTTAAATGTAAGATTGAGGGGAAGTACCTAACTGGAAGAGCTATTGTGGAGTTTATATGAAAGAATAAATATAAAGACTGGCATGGGAAAGATAATGCTATATATTCGCCAAAGTCTATTTCTGTTTCTTCTTTATGAACTTGACAGTACATTTTCAACCTCCCTTTAATTAGTTTGGGACTGTGTAACTGGGTTATGGTGTGGGCTGTTTCTAGGCCTGGCTACCTAACCTGCCTCCCATAGAGCACACACATTTTAGGTTGTGTGGCAAAAACATTTTGTGTGATGAAAGACAAAGATTGCTCAACTCACAGAAGACTGTGTAAGCAAGAAATCAACCTTTCTTTGATTCTTTCTTCCCTGGTAGCTCAGCTGGAAAAGAATCTGCCTGCAATGCAGAAGACCCTAGTTTGATTCCTGGGTCGAGAAGATCCCCTAGTTTGATTCCTGGGTCGAGAAGATCCCCTGGAGAAGGGATAGGCTACCCACTTCAGTATTCTTGGGCTTCCCTGGTGGCTCAGACAGCAAATACTCTGCCTGCAATGAGCTTCCCTGGTGGCTCAGACAGTAAAGAATCTGCCAGGTTCGATCCCTGGGTTGGGAAGATCCCCTGGAGAACGGAACAGCTACCTACTCCCGTATTCTAGCCTAGAGAATTCCAAATTCCATGTACTGCACAGTAAATGGGGTCACAAAGAGTCGGATATAACCAAGTGATTCTTTCAGTTTTGATTCTTCAAGGCCATTAAGATTCTGAAGTTGGTTACTACAGAGTTGACTAGCCACCTCTGACCAGTGGGGCTTCTCAGGTGGCACTAGTGATAAAGAACCTGCATGCCAATGTAGGAGGACATAAGAAACTCGGGTTTGATCCCTGAGTCGGGAAGGTCTCCTAGAGGAGGACATGGCAACCCATTCCAGTACTCTTGCCTGGAGAATCCCATGGCTAGAGGAGCCTGGAAAACTACAATTTATAGGGTCACAAAGAGTCAGACATGATTGAAGTGATTTAGCACGCACGCAAACACTGTAACCAATGCATTTGAGATAGTAAGTGTATTTTTCTTAGATGTAGGTAGATATAGATACTTGGATATAGAAACTTAGATAGATAGAAAACAGTAAGTTTTAGCATTTAAGTAAGTATCTATGAACCTTAAAATATAGTGTGAGTCCTTTGATAGAGTAAAAAAGGAAAACAGTATATACCATGTCACATTTTATTTCTTTTAAGAAAGAAGGGGAAATCAAGATGTACATATGTATTTGCTTATTTTTGTACCCCCCCCAAAAAAAAGTATAGGAAAAGAGAAGCCAGAAACTGATAAAAATGATTACCTATAAGGGGTAGATTGGAACAGAGTGGAGATAGTGTTCATGGGAGTGAGATTTCTCTGTATAAATGTGTTTATACAGTGTTGTTTTTTGAACCATAAAGTATATATTTATAAATATGTGTAAATCATAAAAGGAAAATGCCCTAAAGTTGGACCTTAAAAAGAAACACATGGCCCAACTCTAAATAAAATTGGTCATTCAACCAGCAATCAAAAAGAAGCTTATTTGGGATAAACTAAACACTCACATCAAGAGTTGACTCATTGGAAAAGACTCTGATGCAGGGAGGGATTTGGGGGCAGGAGGAGAAGGGGACGACAGAGGATAAGATGGCTGGATGGCATCACTGACTCGATGGACGTGAGTCTGAGTGCGGGAGTTGGGCACAGTTCATGGGCTTGCAAAGAGTCAGACACGACTGAGCAACTGAAGTGAACTGAAACACTCTTATTCTGATTGCACATACATTTTATTGGAAACGAGGAATTTCCAGTATAAGCGGGGAAAAACAAAGGAGAATTTAAGAAAAACACTGTTAAATATTAAATACCAATAGCAATATGAACTCATACAATTCATATTCCACCTTCTTGCTCTCCATACATATACATATGAAATAGTTGTGTTCCTGACAGATCCTAAAATTATATTCTAGTGGCAATGAGCCTAGCTCGTCCTCTTACTTTGCATTTCCCAATAAAATAACTGCCATGGGCAAGGATAATCAAATGGTACTACAATCACTACAGGGAAGGTAGTTGGGCAGTAGGTTATTCCCACAGGGGTGGAGTACCATTCCACAGATAATTACTAATTTCAAAGGGAAAGTTGTTCCTTTGATAACCTGATGCAATGTATGCCCACTCCCACATATGCATGTGGCCTTGCCTGTCCCTGGGGACCCACTTGCCCAGGTTGCTGGGTAAAGTGGCCCAGTGACAGTTGTAAAGCTCCAGCCTCCACCTTGTCACCTCACCTCCTACAACAGATGTCCCTGCTTTGACATGGCTGTTGTTACACCTATCAGAGTCAAAGCTGCAGCAGCTCCCATGCCTGGGTCCAAAGCAGTGGGACCCACGGAGGCCCTGGTTTTGCAGGAGCTGTCCAGAGGCACCTGATAACACAGCCCAGAAGTACAAATGCATCAACACCCCATAGGAGTGTTGATTCCCCAGAGGAGTCCTCTAGGATGTGATGGTGTCACACAGCAACTCCAAAGATGTCCTACATGACAAAGTGACAAGCAGGCCACTTGTGAATTCATTGCCAGCTCAGCAATAAATCACTTTTTATTTGGTTCCCTCCTTTTCTGCCTCAATTCTTCCCCTCTCCCTATTTTTGCTCCCATGAGATTATACTCACCATAAAACACTAGCATGTAAACTTTGCCTCAGTCTGTTCCCAGGCAGGTGCTCCTCCGTGGAGGTACAGCAGTCATCCACCACCCATCTCCACCCAGTCACCATTAGTGTCACCAGGAGTGGAAAAACCCAACATGTGGACCTCTTCATAAGATGAATGAAGGTGAACCTTCATGAGGTGGAACTCTTTAGAGTGCTCTGAAGTATTCTTGCAAACAATGTTTAACCCAAAACTAATCAAGCTTCCAGACCTAATTTCCATTTTAAGGGCAACATAGGCTTCCTTGGTGGCTCAGATGGTAAAGACTCTGCCTGCAATGCGGGAGACCTAGGTTTGATCCCTGGGTTGGGAAGATCCCCTGGAGAAGGAAATGGCAACTCACTCCAGTATTCTTGCCTGGAAAATCCCATGGACAGAGGACCCTGGTAGGCTATAGTCCATGGGGTGGTAAAGAGTCGGACACAACTGAGCAACTTAACTTTCTTTTCTAGGCTTAAAAGTAAAAACACCATCAGGAAGAAAGCAGACAAATTAAGAATGTATAACCCTATAAGTCCCCTGGCCTGGACTCTTCAAAAGTCAATGTCGTAAGTCAAAACCAAACAGAAGTTAAAATGGAGGAGATTTTCCAGGTTAACCTCCAGAAAGACTTCACAAACCTTGATTAGATCATGGTGGAAACTGCATAGAAATCTTCAGGGGACAATTTAAAAAATTTAAATGTGGCTTGGATATTAGTTGTGATTGTAGAATGATTATTACTTTTCTTAGGTGTGATAGTGACATTCTGTTTATGTAGGTGATTGTCTTTATTCTTTAGAGATTCATGCTGAAATATTTAAGGATCAAGATGTCATATTGACAACTTGGTTTCAAAATTTATGTATGTCAGTGTATGTGTGGTGGGAACAGGGAAGAGAGAACAAATGTAAAACATTAACCATTCTGTTTAGAGGGAAGACCTTCATGGTTCTTTCAACATAAAATGTTTTAAAATTTTCACAATAAAACTTAAAAGTGTTTTTAAATTGTCAGAAAAAAATCTAAGTAAAATTTAGGATACATTCATACTTGAAGAAATGTTTTAAACTGTTTTTTATTTTCCTCATTAGTCTCAAAAGGTAGTCAATAGTTTATCAGGGATTAATTCACTTACCTCAAAACATATGTGAAAGTAGCTCAGTCATGTCCAACTCTTTGGACCCCATGGAGTATAGAGTCCATGGAATTCTCCAGGCCAGAATACTGGAATTGGTAGCCTTTCCCTTCTCCAGGGGATCTTCCTAACCCAGGGATCAAACCCAGGTCTCCACATTGTGGGTGGATTCTTTACCAGATGAGCCATAGGGAAGCCCAAGAATACTGGAGTAGGTAGCCTATCCCTTCTCTAGTGATCTTCCCAACCCAGGAATCGAACTGGGGTCTCCTGCATTTAAGGCAGATTCTTTACCAATTAAGCTATCAGGGAAGCCCTTCAAAATGTGTGTTCACTCCCAAATTGCTATGCTTTCAAAAGTTATTTACCTCTAGCAGTTCTCTAGCAATTTCCCAAGTAGAAAAAATTTGATACCATTGCTGTACACCTAAATTCTTGTTGACAAAATAACCAGCAAGTAGCACAGAGAGTTGCTTCCTTTGAAAATCTTTTGGTGTGCAAACTGAGTATTCAGGCACTGAGACACCATGGAGAAAATGGGTTTTTTTAGAAGTAAATTTTGATTAATCTGGTCGAGGCATCACTTATCTTTCCCATGCTTTACAAATCTTGTATAGGATTCAGATAGGAATGGCTTCGTTCTCTACAGCTGTATTGGCAACAGGTAGACACTAATTAACTTTTAATATGATAATATACAGTTATTTCAGGCTTCTATTACTAAAACTACTTCTTGACTCATGGGGAAAACTTTCCAGGTTTTTTGTTCTTGTTGTAATGTAACTATTTTAATTGATTTTCAGAGAGTTTTCTATTATTATCATTCCTCTAACCCACAGCTTGTACTTTATTCCCAAAAATGCCTCCATTCCAAACACAGTTGCTACTCCATACCCGCTTCTGCTCTCATCAAGGTGACTGGCTCCAGGTCAGCTGATCTTCAGTGCCTCCACCCAAGACAGTCCCAGGAAGCCATGCTAACTAAACTGGCTTGACAATGTTCTGGACTCATAAAGGAGTCCCCCACAGGTTGGGTTATCTCTGCTCTATCCAGGGAGGGGCCCTTCTTATACCTGTAGAATGCTTGTAGTATACTAATGTGCATTTTCCCCTACTCGACAGCAGAACTCCCCAGTTAAGGCTGAGTCCATAGCCACTGCATTAAGTTTCTGCTGCATTAATGCTGCGTAGCAAGTGACCAAAAATCTCAAAAAAAAAAAAGAAAAAAAGAAAAAAAAGCCATTGATCTTTCTTTCAGGCCAGCAAAGGCAGCTCTTCTTCAGGCTATGCACTGGTTTAGGGCTGCTCCACTTGTCTCTCGTTCTCTGGACCAATGGCTACTTGGGCAGGCCCTTCTCCATGTAGGGTGGCAGCTGTGTCAGTAGGGTGAGCAGAAACACATGGCCTTGGCTTGGAACTAACATACTGTCGCTTGTTGAAGCCTCTGGTTGAATCCCAAAATCAATGGGATAGGGAAGTACTCTCCATCCTGGTGAACCTTGCCAAGGGCAGGGAGAAGAGGAAGAATTGCAGGCAGATAATTCAGTTGACCTCAGTCTTCTGTGAAGCTTGGCGCATCCTTGCAACTAAGTTATGGCCAATGGGATGTGAGGAGGAGCAATGTGTACAACTTTCAGGCCTTACCCTTGTAAGGATTAGGCATACCCTGTCTTCCCCTTGCCCATCACCTGGAGGGCATGGTGGGATTGCAGCAGTCACCCAGCCCAGAGGCAGATGGCACAGCTGTCCTTCCAGTCCTACCTCTGGACTGTTACACCTATGTCATTTACACTGCTGGATTTTTGCCTCTCTGTTATGGCATCTTAGAACCATAGTTATTTAGTACACTACCCATTCATTCAAGTATCTACTGAGTGTCTTCTCTGTGCCAAGCATTGTGCTAAGACTTGGAGAAAGTAATAATCAGCAAAAATAAGAAAGAGACCAATATATGTTGCCTCCCTCAGAGTAATCCCTGAAGGTGGCGGGAAAGAGTTCAGAGCAGCGTACAGCAGTAAATCAGCTTCCTTTACTATCTTCTCTGGTTCTTTTCAGTTGCAATCTACTACCACGCATTTCTGAGAACACCGTTTTCTTCCCTCCATTTTATAATTCTCTCTCCTCCTCATATTAGTTGGGCTTCTCCAGAGAGACAGAATAAAGATGTGTCTGTCTGTCTGTCTCTATCTTCTTAGAAAGAGAGAAGAAGAAGAAAAGGAGGAGAAAGGAGAACAATAAGGGGAAGAAGAAGGAGGAGGAGGGGGCACTGGGAGGAAGAAGAAGAGAGAAGAGGAGAAAAGGAAAGGGAGTGAGAGATTGATTTTTAAGGAATTGGCTCATGCAGTTTTGGAGGTTGGCCAGTCCAAAATCAGCAGGGTGGGCCAGCAGGCTGGCGAGGTGCAGAGAAAAGTTGCAGTTCAAGTCCAAAGGCTCATAACTGGCACAATTCCTTCTAGCTCAGAGGACGTCAGTCTTTCTGTTCTCTGTAGGCCTTCAACTGATTGGACAAGACCACCCATATTATAGAGGGCAATGTGCTTTACTCAAAATCAATCCATTTAAATGTAAACCTCATCCAGAAAGACTAACAGAAACATCCAAAATAATGTTTAACCAAATACTGGGGACCATGGCTCAACCAAGCTGACACATGAAATTAAACAGATCTTCCAAAGCCAGTTTTTAACACTTTATATTTCTTGTCTAAAGTGAGAGGCAGAGTGACATGAGGGGGAAAATAATCAAGTTTAGTTCCCTTCCATTCAGTTGTTCAGTTGTGCCCAACTCTTCATGACCCCATGGACTGCAGCACACCAGGCTTCCCTGTCCATCATCAGCTCCTGCAGCTTGCTCAAATTCATGTCCATCGAGTTGGTGATGCCATCTCCTCCTGCCTTCATTCTTTCCCAGCAACAGGGTCTTTTCTAAAGAGTCAGATCTTTGCATCACGTGGCCAAAGAATTGGAGCTTCTGCTTCAGCATCATTCCTTCCAATGAATATTCAGGACTTATTTCCTTTAAAGCTAGATTCAAATCCCACCAGTCTGAACTCAAGTTTTCTAATTTGTAAAATGGGAGTAAGAATGGTTATCTTGAGTGATTCTGTAAAAATTAAGAGACCATATATTGAGACACCTAGACTTATCCCTGACAAATGGTGGCAATTATTCAGTTTTCAACTTGAAAAAAGGTTCACTGAACACTACATATCAGTATTTTTACTGATGCTTTTTTATTTTTTTGGCCATGCCATGTAGCATGTGGGATCTTAGTTCCTCAAACAGGGTTCAAACCCCTGCCCCCTGCATTGAGATTGTGGAATCCTAACCACTGAACTGTGGAGAAGGAAATAGCAACCCACTCCAGTATTCTTGCCTGGAGAATCCCATGGACAAAGGACTCTGGTGGGCTCCAGTCCATGGAGTCGCAGAGTTGGGCATGACTGAGCCACTAACACACACACAACCACTGAACTGCCAGGGAAGTCCCTTACTGATGCTTTTTTGCAGGTGACTTCCACCCTTTTCATTCTCCTTCAACAAGAAGAAAATTTCCTACTACAGTGTATAGTTCTTATGTGGCGTCACCATTTCCTGGCACTTGAGTTGCCAGCAGTCAGCTGTGTCTTGGATGCTTTGCCTTCCTACTTTTCCATGAGCCATCACTGATAACCCATGGAATGGCACATGTTTGAACAAGTTACTTAGGCATCCAGAGAAAAACCAAGGAGAAAGACAAGAGTAATAAGAATAAAGAAAAGGTGAAAGCTAGCAGGAAATGATGGGAGGAGGAAAAGAAACAGAAATATTTTCTACTAATTTGCTTTATGTTCCTGTGTCAGTTCATAAATTCACATCTGGCTGACTAGACAAACCAGCTTTTCTGAATACTCTCAGCCAGCCAGGCTACAGATTCCTCCATTGAGGTGGAACTGAGAGAGCTTTATTTATTTATTTATTTTTTGGTGTAACAAAGTTTTATTAAAGTATAAAGGAGACAGAGAAAGCTTCTGACATAGGCATCAGAAGGGGGTAGAAAGAGTACCCGCTTGTTAATTTTAGCAATGAGTTTATATATTCTCCAACTAATCCAATGAAGGTCTGGAGGCTGTAAAGACTTCACCAGACCTACTCCCATAATTTACATTTTAAGATAACAGAATTAGCCAGAAGGTTTAATCCAGAGACTGTCCTCAGGCAGAATACATTGTTGTTATATAATCCTAAGGAATGTAGAGAAATAAGTTTGTCCTTTCTTCCTCCTTGAGAGTTTCAGACCCCCTCTCTCCTTGGGGACCCCTAGACTTCTTATCAACCTGCCTAGGAAGTGACTCTCTCATTCCCCCTTTTCTTTTAGGAGAATTATGTTGCCTAGGGAAAAGGGGCGTCGTTTTCGTTCCGTAACTGCTTCCGAGCTGAGAAGGGGCGTTGTCCCTAAATTGGGGAGGCAACATATTCTCCTAACCCTCATATTGAGGATATCTGATCCAGGGGCCCCAAGTAGTAGTTGGAGGAAGTTGCAGCAGCAGCAGGAGTTTGAGCAGCCATACTTAAAAGCTTTCATGCGGCTAGAAACAAAATTCAGTTATACAGTTACAGATGTAAGGCAACATAGTCATTAAAACAAGGTAAAATCAAAATTAAAAGAAACATTAAGTCCATAGTTAAAGTGCAACATATTGCACCAGTCCATTTTAGGGTTGGTAGATGTCCTCAGATGAAGAAGAGGCATCGCATGCTGTTGTTGTCAAAGGTATTCACAGACTTGGAGAAAGTCCTTTCCTTGAAGTGGAGATGTCCACCACGGGAAGCCTTCCACTGATGAAGAGAATCTTTGTAACCTCCTTAGCCTGTTCACTACGACAGGGAAAAGCCTCAATCCATCCAGTAAAAGTATCTACCCAAACTTGTAAGCAAGAATATCCATTAGCTTTTGGCATATGAGTAAAATCAATTTCCCAATCCTCTCCAGGATACTTCCCACTTCTTTGTAATCCAGATTTTGCTTCCAAAACCTGTTTAGCAGTCACCACGGCATAACCTGCTTTACACTTTCCATCTCGAACAAAAGAACTGCCATCTGTAAATATTTCCAGGTCAGGATTGTCTAATGGGGTGTCCATTAGATCTTCCCGAGCTGCATAGTTTAAAGTTACGAATTGAGAACAATCGTGATCAGGTGTTTCATTTTCCTTTTCAGGAAGGAAAGTGGCAGGATTTAAATTTCTACAAACTTTAAGCTTAGTTGCTGGTCCTTCTAACAACAATGACTGATATTTAAGAAGCCTACTGTCTGTCATCCAAATATTAACCTTAGAATTTAAGATTCCACTCACATCATGAGAAGTCAGTACAGTAAGGTTTCGTCCATTAATTATTTTTAAAGCTTCAGGTGCTAATAAAGCTGCTGCCCCAATTACTCTTAGGCAGTGGGGCCACCCATGTGAAACTACATCTAGGTTGTGTCAAAACTCCCAAGGCCATGCCTTTCCTTTCAGTGACAAACAAATTAAAGTCTGACCCTGTGGGCAAGCTCAGAGCAGGAGCTTGCAGAAGAGCAGTCTGAAGAACCTTAAAAGCCTTTTGAGTTTCTGGAGACCAAACCAGTTTGTCAGTTTGGGCCTGCTGAGTTTCAGCTATAAGTTTATATAAAGGCCGGGCAAGTTCCCCATAACCCGGAATCCAAATGCGACAGTAACCTGTGATTCCCAAAATCCTCTCAATTGTCTTAGAGTCATAGGTAGGGGATGATTTAGTATAGGCTTAATTCTCTCAGGGCCTATGGCGCTAGTCCCCTTCTGATATGATTAGACCCAGATATCTAACTGATTGTTGACAAAGCTGAACCTTTTCTCTTGATGCCTTGCAACCACAGCCTGTGAGAAAGTTTAAGAAATCTTCTGAGGCTCGCGCGAACAAGCTTCCTCTGTCTCCGCATAGAGCAAAATATCATCAACATATTGTAACACCACCGCTTCAGAGCTATTAAAGTTTTGGAGATCCCGTGACAAACTTTGTCCAAATAAGTGAGGACTGTCACGAAATCCCTGGGGTAAAACTATCCAGGTTAACTGAGAAGCTGGCTGGTAGGGTCTTCAAAGGCAAATAGAAATTGACTTTCCTCCGCCAAAGGCACTGAATAGAAGGCATCTTTTAAATCAATTACTGAGAAATATTTGGCTCGTTCAGGAATTTCAGACAATAGAGTATAAGGATTAGGCACCACGGGGTGTAAAGGAATTACAGCCTCATTTATTATACGTAAATCTTGAACTAGTCTCCATTTACCATTTGATTTCTTTATACCCAAAATAGGAGTGTTGCAAGGACTGTTACAGGGAATTAATAATCCCTGTTCCTTTAAATTTTCAATGATGGGTTTTAACCCTTCCTTAATCCTCAGGTTTCAGAGGATACTGTTTCTTATGTGGAAATAAGTGTGGGTCTTTGAGCTTGACAACTACAGGAATAGCATTTTGCGCTCGTCCCACAGATTTTCCATCAGCACATACTCTAGGATTTACATTTTGTTCAACTAGAGGGAGAGAATGGGAGGGCTCCATATTCATAAAAACAGAGGCATGGACCTTGCTCAGTATATCCCTCCCCAAAGGGGTGAGGGAGATTCTGGCACGATCAGAAACTCATGTGAAAATAGCACAAAATCCCAGTTGCAAGATAAAGAATAACTGAAATAATACCTTTTGGCTCGTCCAGACAGTCCCATTACGGAAGCGGATCTGGAAGAAAGTGGTCCAGGGGCTTCAGTAAGCACAGAGTAAGTTGCCCCAGTATCTAAAAGGAAATTGATGGATTGGCCCCCCACAATTATCAATACCCGGGGTTCCTCAGGTGTAATTAGGACGGGAGCTTGTGTGGGGACCCCCGGGCACCTTCAGTCCTGATTGTCTTGAGAGTCCGACCCCGGAGACCTACGCCTCTGAGGGCAGTCTCTCTTCCAATGTGGTCCTTTGCAGACAGGACATGGAGCCGGGGTGGCTTAGATGCCTGAGGGCAATCCCGTTTGAGGTGCCCCCTCCTTTCCACAGGAATAGCAAGCCCATCCCTTTTCACCTGGGTCCCTCTGGGCATTTTTCTCTGGCTGTTTAAGAGCATTTTTCATAGCCATTGCGAAGGCTTCCTCCTTTTCCTTTGTCTTTCTTTGCCTCTCTTTCTTTTCCTCATATTCCCTACCATAATAGACCGTCTGAGCCAGTTGTAACAGAGTATCTAAAGACTGATTTGGTCCATATGCCCGTTTTTGTAGCTTATGGCGGATATCTGGAGCCGACTGAGTGATAAATCTATCTTTTAAGATCACATTTTCTTCTTCACTTTCGGGATCAATCTCTGTGAATCTGCGAAGAGCTTCTCTTAGTCTATCTAGGAATTTACCAGGAGCTTCCTTCTCCTCCTGTTCTATGTCTCCCAATTTGCTATAGTTTAAAGGCTTAGAACGCGCCTGCCTGAGTCCTTCAAGAATACATCTGACAAAATGACTCTGATCCCATCTTCCTTTAGCTGTGTTGTAGTCCCAGTCTGGTTCTATAGTAGGGACCGCCTGATTCCCAGTGGGGAGGGCCGCTATCTCATCCTCCCGCTTCCCTACTGATTCATTACCAAGCCATTCATCTCCATAAGCAACCGCTTTTCCCAAAACTCGAGTCTTTGAGTCAGGAGTCAGCGTTTGTCCCAAGATATACATCACATCTTTCCAAGTAAGGTCATAAAGCAGAGTAACACCTTTAAAAGCTCTAATATATTTTTCTGGGTCCTCTAAATAGTCTCCCAGATCCTCCTTGATTCTTTGTATTTCTTGATAAGAAAAAGGCTTACTAACTCTCATGGACTGATTATTTCTCCTGGTGGGTGTTTCATAAAGAGGCAACAGCTTGTGTGGCTGTTCCTCAGTCTCTCTGGCTGTTCTGCGCATATTTCGCAGAGAGAAAAAGGGCAACACATATGCTACTTCTACCCATTTCCCTTGTTCCTTACAGAACCGGTCTAATTGTAAAAGAGTATTATACTTAAGAGACCCTCCAACCGGCCACCGTTTGCCATCCTCCAATGGATACCGTGGCCATTCAGTATCACATAGGAAGACCAGGTGTGTCTTCTTTAAGCCCTGGGGATCGAATCTATCCCAGTTTTTCAGGATACAGTTCAAAGGAGTGAGGCTGGATTTGTTAGCTCCCATCTGTAAGAGAGAAAAATGCGACCAGCGCCATTTTTCTACCGGAGGCGTCCCTCCCTGCTCTAGATGGGGGTGTAGACAGACTTTACACCAAAAGCTTTTCCTTCCTGGTCGGACTTAGTCTGTCCCTTACCGACGCAGGCGCCGTCTCGACCCTCCCGGTTCTACCACCGAGACGGGGTGGGGATGTACCAGGGGTAGACCTGATAGCATCTCTACTTGATGTCCAGCTCTTCACCTTTAACCTTGCTTGCCTCTGATGCCACCCGGGTGCAATCAGAGTAACCTTCCGGAATGCCTCCCAAGCTAAGACCACTGGGGAAAACATTCATCACCTGAGTGCCTGTGCATGACCCTGAGTATATTCCTGACCACAATAAGACCGGTACGAGCATAAAGCTGGGATGTTCTTTTCAAGCATCACCACACCAGTATGAGAGCCTCCTCTAGTCCACTAAGAGCCAGTGTTACCAAAGAAAAAAAAACCCATTGCAGTCCCAATCTGAGTAACCTTTAACTTCAGAGATGTTCTTGGGCTAAAGCTCCATCTAGCTTCCAAACTTTCAATTCCTAGCGAGGCTAGGCGCTTTCTTGACTAGCAATCCAAGTTTGCCACAGTACACAGTAACAGTATAGATCACAAGTCCCTTGAAAGTGTATGACCTGATAGATTAGATTAGTACTTCTGATTCCCAAGGAGTTATGAAATGGTCAAAGAGACCGAAAAGTTTGACCGAGAAAGGAGAGTTCGGTCCACACGCTTTGCCCATTTCTGGTCGGTTCCCAACAGAGACCTTAGGTGCCTCTTGGCCTTGGCAGGTTGGTAGAAACCCCCAACAGGTTTCTGCCATAAGCCGCATGAGATCACCATGGAACCGCAGAGCAGGGCTCCTCACTTGCTTCGCGCAGGGCATGACATTCATTCACACAAGCACACCGCAGTTAGTAAAGCACAGCAGAAAACGTATTCGCTAAGAGAACAAAGAACTAGAGCTCCAAGCATCCTTACCTTGTCCTGAAGGATCCCGGACGAGCCCCCAAGATGAAAGGTTGTTGTTGAATCACGACGCCGGGATTCTTGGCCCCCGGAGGAGAAGAATTCAATCTGGGGCCAGAGACGAGGCTGGATCGCTCAGAGCTTTTGTGTAACAAAGTTTTATTAAAGTATAAAGGAGACAGAGAAAGCTTCTGACATAGGCATCAGAAGGGGGTAGAAAGAGTACCCCTGAGAGAGCTTTAAAAGCAGGCAAAAACCATATGGGGACATGTGTCATAAGCAAAATGGTCTTCCATAAGCGAGTGCTGCCAACGACTTGAAGTAGGTAATGCAGAGGTTATTAAATGGTGCTCTTTTAAAACTTGGTTTTCTAGTTAGGCAACTGTCTAAGTCACCGTAGAAAAAGATTCCCAAATTCATTGACTTTAACAAAATAGGCCTCTGTTTCTCTTTTAGATAACAGCACAGAAGTCGGCAGGTGGACTGTATAGAACAATAGTTGAACTGCTTCACAGGTCATTGGGTGCCAAGGCTGGAAGGTTGGCATTGTCATCATCATCAAAACAAGGTATCTACTCATGGATCCAAGATGTCACTTCAGTGCCACTCCAGTTGTCCCCTTTCCAAGGCGGGTGGAAGGGGCAGAAGAAGCAGAGGACTAAGAGCTTTTTTTTTTTTTTAAGGATATCACCTGAAAGTTTCTCCTTTACTTCTACTCATATTCCTTTGTCCAGAGGCTTGAAAAGAAGCTGGACACATGCCCTGCCAAAACCTGCTGGGAGGGGTCTGATTACTAAATGGAAGAAGGCAAGACTGGATCCTCTCACTAGCTTGTAGTCTCTGCCCTAGCTAGTTCATTGGAGGTGATTCAAATCCCTCATGAGAGTCTTATCCAGTGGGCAGCACCCCAATTTTCCATTCTCTACCTGAGAAGCTCCACTTTCCACTTTATTTGAGGTTTCCATCTAGATTTCTGAGAAATAAGTTTTTCTGAGAAGCTCAAATCAGTGAGGTAACTCAATCAAAAGCACTTGTTACACCTTGGAGTCATACCTGAACCCCTAGCCATGGCCATTAAACAAGGGGGAGCCTGAGGTGAGGGGCGGCGATACTGTCCAGGGCCAGGCCTCCTCACATAAGAAGTTCACCTGCTTTCCCACCCTCCCCTCACCAAGTCCCTCTTCCACACTCATACCTAATAGTTCTCAATCTCAGGAGAAAATAAGAATTCTAAGATTGAAAAATTCCATTTTGCTCTGAGTGCAGTTACTAAGATTTCCTCATGAAATGTCTTCACAATGGTTGTGCTACCTCTTCACTCTCCTCCAGTAATCACCACCAAAGTCCCCTTTCACCCAGAGTTCTTGAAGGTACTAGGTGAGGTGGGATGGGAATGGGAGCTAGTTATCCTGATATTTGGCCTTGTCTGGCATGAAGATGGTATTTGTCAGGTCTACGTGACAAAAATGGCTGTCCCTGCCCCAGTTTCCGGACTTTCCTCAAGCCAAGTTCTGATCAGTGGTATGTATCTTGAGCCAAGTGTGCCTGTCACATCATGCTCCTTCAAGAAGCTCCTGTTGACCGGAACACAGATCAGATGGCTGGATCTAGGGAAACCTCCTTGGCCCATGGGAAGGAAGCAGCAGAAGAGAGGCTAGGTAACAAGATAATGGGAGCCTTCCAACTTTCATCTTGTCTAAGCTACCTTCATTTAGGGTCTCACTTAAAGCATCAGTCATTGTAATGGTGGTGATGTGGGTGTGGGTGGAATACTACTTTCCAGCTGTCAAAGATAAAGCTAGACACTAATTAAAACTACTGCTTTAATTAGAATAGATTTTATTCTATAACTGTTGCAGTAGGGAACAGGGTCCAGTGTGAACTAAACTCTAATTCAATTTGTATAAATCTGAGCCTCTTAAAGGGAGAATGAGAGAGTAGGGAGGAGGAAATGAGGAGTGGGAACAGAGTCAGGGAAATAGAAAAAAAAATGTGATTGAGCTATTGGGATTTGCTAACTGACATTTATAGAAGCGAGTCTCCTACCCTCCTACAGAGACTGGGAGACAGGGATCCTATCTTCAAATGTTGGCTGGAACAAACAGAACATTCTTTTGAGTTTTCCCAGGCAGGAACTTCAGTGGGCTGGAGTAGTCATCCTAGGGGACGTGGCCTTCAGCTGTTAAAATCTATGCTAGTGTTTGTTTACATCTCTAAATGCAGGACATGGGTGGAGTTGTTCTTTGCCAAGAGCTCTCTGCAGTGCTCACAGTCCACCCCACTCCAATATCTGGGATTTTTGTGAGGCAGCCTAGGATAGCTTGGCCCTTAGGACCACAAGAGAACGAATCAGATCCAGGACTTTGTGGCTAGCAACTCTGCACACACAGGCCCTCTCCTCTGCAGGAGACAGGGTAGCAAGGGTGAAAAAATCATTGCAAAATAAGCCAGGAGAAGAGGAGCCACAGTTGTTATCCAACTTTTGGTTTCTTTCATGTTTTTATAAGTTACAATAGGCCTTTAGTCAAAATCTGAGTCCCCCTGCTTCCTAGAGCCATACAGCAGGGAGCAGGGTGGTCCAGGTCACACTTCTGGCAACTCCAGAGCAGTGGCAAGGATTGGGGTCTGAGCTAGGACCTTGGAGACACCCTCCACACACCCATCCTCCATGCCTCACCTTGCTCCCTAACAACTCCTCTCCCTGCCCCACCTCTAGCTCCTAACTCCCATCTTGCACCCCATCCCCAGAGCATTCTGTTTCACACACGTCCTTGACCCCAGTTATCGTGTGTTTGCCTTCCAAATTCAGTCTTTTTCCAGCTGTGTGTCTATCTCCCTGTAAATGTCTTCCTCCTTCTTTGCTTGGCTAATGCCTACTCAGCCTCAGGCCTTAGCCCTCAGCTGTCAGCTTGAACACTGCCTTTTTATCTTTCCGAACTTCCAAACCAGGTCAGTCTCCACTCCCTTCTACCTCCAGATTTCTAGGAAGTACAAAGAGGCAGACAAAAAGAGAAGTAGCTTCAGGGTAAAAAAGTGAAGGTGAAAGTGTTAGTCACTCATTCGTGTCCAACTCTTTGGGACCCCCCAGCCAGACTGTTGCCCCCAAACACCTCTGTCTATGGAATTTTCCAGGCAGGAATACTAGAGTGCGCAGCCACTCCCTTCTCCAGGGAATCTTCCTGGCCCAGGGATTGAACCTGGTTCTCCTGCTTTGCAGACAGATTCTTTACCATCTGAGCCACCAGGGAAGCTTCAGGGTACAACAGAGTAAAGGAAAGCTGACTCAACACTGGGATAAAAGCCAGTATATCTAAAGCGGAAGCTAAGGAGCCAGTGGCAAGAGCACTTGAGAAGGTGAGGATGGCAGCAGAGGCTGAACAAGGGGATCTGGTTTAGAAAAGGCAACACGAAAGGAAGGGAAGTATGCTCAAAGAGACAACAGCAACGACAAAAAGGGGAATCACAGGTTTTAGGAGTGTACCTCCTCTGTAACTGTTATTCATTTAGAGGGGAGAGGTGAAAAATTGTGGTTGGCTATTTCAGATGACCTCAGTCTTCTTAGGGAAATAGGAAGTTAGGTCTTATGAAAAATGGGCATTGGGAATAAAATCAAGATATATTCTCATTTGTTAGGGAAGTATTAGTTAGGACTAAGAGCTATAACAGGTACACTCAAAATGCAATGGCTCTACAGTATAGTCTCTAAGCCATAGAAATTTATTTCTTGCACCCACCCTTAGCAGTCCAGGATGGGTGTTCGGATCAGTGGGCAGTTCCCTTCCTTGGTGATCATTTAGGCACACAGGCTCTGCCATTCTCTAAGGTCTAGAGAAAATGGGAGGAACATGCAGAGCATGCAAAGGAGGTTCTCAGAGATCTGGCCTGGAAGGAACACACACATTTATACTCACATCCCTTTGGAGGGACATTGATCATGTGCTGTCAATCAACTGTAAAAGGACTAGAAGACGTTATTCTAGCTGTGTGCTCACAGGAGAGAACAGAGTTTGGTAGACAGCTAGTGGTTTTTACCACTGTGGTAGGCAGAAAAATGGACCCCAAAGATGTCCACATCCTAATCTCTAGAACCTATGAGTATGTTACCTCATGTGGTAAAAGGGATTTTGAAGATATTTAGGATCTTGAAATGAGGTAGTTATTCTGCATCATTCCCCTGGGGCGTTATAAATCAAAGAGGGAGGCAGGAGAATCAGTCAGTATCAGAGGCATGCAGCGTAGAAAGACTAGCATGGCCACTGTTGACTTTGAAGATGGAAGGGAACCATGAACGAAGAAATTTGGGCACCCTATAGAGGCCAGGAAAAAAAAAAAAAAAAAAGAATGGATTTTTCTCTAAAGCTTCCAGAAAAAAATGCAACTCCTGCTGACACCTTGATTTTAGCCCAGTGAGACTCATTTCAGATTCTTGATCTCTAGAACTCTAAGATAAAATGTTTATATCATTTTAAACCACCAAATTATGGTGATTTCTGCAGCAAGCAGAAACTAATACAACCACATGTGGTAATTCCTTTTTAAAAATTACTTATTAGTGGTATGAAGCATTATGTTAAAATTTAAGAAGACAAGACTATGTGTTGATTTTCCACTTTTTGCAGAAGCCTATTGACTGCCTTATGAACTCTCAGGGATTAGTCGGGGCTGGAGGACCTTACATGGAGAGGTTCCAGAACAGCAGTTCTCAAAATGGGATTCCCAGACCAACTAAATCTGTCTAAGAACTTGTAGAAATGGAAATCCTCAGCCATCTCAGCCTTACTAAATCACAGAATCTGGGGTCCAGCAGTCTGTGTTTAACAAGCCCTCTGAGGCCCAGCAGGCTGTGTTCAGTCTGAGACATTTGCTCAAGTTTGAGAACCACTATTCTAGGACTAAGGAACTATTCTAGATTGAAAGAAACTAAAAGCAAAAATGAATTAGCAAGGCATGATTATAAGCTGGATCTTTTTGTTCCAAAAGACATTATTGGAACAATTGAAGAAATCTGGATGGAGTCAGAGAATTCATAATAATGCATCAGTATTAATTTTATGACTTTGATGGTTGTGGGGTGGTGATGTAGGTGGTCCTTGCTTCTAGGAAATATACACTAAAAATATTCAGGTATAATGAGGTGCTTCAGTTGTAACTTGTGGCTTGTAACTTCACTTCACTAGTAACTTGTGAATTCTCAAGTGATTCAAGGGGGTGGAGTTTTAAACTCTACTTTCCATTTTTCTTTGAGGCTATTTCAAGATTTTTAGAAGTTTTTTAAAAAAAAAAAAACCCAGCATGATATCATTTTTCAAATATCAGCTTGGCAAGCGAAAAATGTGGTGAAGGTATAGGGAAACAGTTTCACACACCATTGTTGGAATTATATGTTGTAATATTTGGAGAGGGCAATTTTACATTATCTATCAAAAACTTAAAAGCAAAATTTGTCTCAGAAATTGTGCTGAGGGTAAAGAAATACATTTTGTTGCAAATGCATAAGGAATGTATTTATACTAGAAAAAGACTGGAAACAACTGAAGTATTTATGATTAGGTGATTGGTTAAATAAATTATGGTATAACATATGCAATGAGTTACCTGGCTTTAGACCACAACTTCTGTAGGTCTTGAACCAACTTCTCTATTGCAGTGTAACAGACAGGTTCCAATCAGGAACATATAAACCACTCTTAAGTATTTGGATGGAGGGAATCTAATGCAAGGGACTGGTGACATACTCAGAGATCAGCATCAGAGAAAGATGGTACTGATATACAGATACAGCTTTTAAAATAACAATGCTCAAGGACATAAAAGACAAATTTGAGAATTTGGCATGTTATAAGAAAGGAGGCAGATGGAAATTCTATAACTTAAAAATAGAATATACACATAAAAGCAGATTACACAGTGAATTGGAAGTAAGTTATATCCAGAATGAAGCCAGGTACGAAGTAAGGGGACAAAGGGATGGGAACAAGAGATTAAGAGGCATAAGTGATACAATGAGAAGGTCTAACATACCTTTAGTTGGAGTCCCAGACGGAAATTAGAAAGAAAATGGTATAGAACTAATATTTGAGCACACAATAGCTGCAAATTTACCAAAACTAAAGAAAGATACATATCTACCAATTTAACAGCCCAAAGAATCCCAAGGAGGATTACTTACTAAAAAAAAAAAAAAAAAAGTCCATATCTATACATATGGTAAAACTGGGATAAACCAAAGACAGAGAAAAAAATCTTAAGCCATTAACAAAAGACTATATTAGATAGATGAACAGTTGACTGCTCGCCAGCTGACTCCTCACCAAGTCAGAAACTGGTGGCTTGGTGCCTCTAGTGTGACAAGAGCATATCATGCTCAACCTAGAATTCTATTTCTAGAAAAAAATGTTTCTTAAAAATGAAGGTAGAAACTGAAAATATCACAACATCATTAATCAGCTATATATACATATTTATTGCTCAGTCATGTCTTATTCTTTGTGATCCCTTGGACTGTAGTCCGCCAGGCTCCCCTGTCCATGGACTTCTCCAGGCAAGAATACTGGGTGTGGGTTGCCATTCCCTTCTCCAGGCAATCTTACCAACCCAAGGATCAAACCTGGGTCTCCCCTATTTCAGGCAGATTTTTTTACTGTCTGAGCCACTAGGGAAGCCCAATACTCTGATATAAAATAAAAAGTTTAAGGGAAAGGAAAAATGAAGGTAGAATAACAGGACAGAATGTTTTAAATGATGTTTTTCAAACACAAGGAAAATGACCTCACAAGGAAAGAGGGAGGGAGAGAAGAATGAAGAGCAATATGAAAGTAATTAAAATACTAAATATGTGGATAAATGTAAATAAACATTTGATGTAGAAAATAATAATGTATTTTTATTACATATGTATATACATTTACATGTACACAATTAATATTCACAAAATAATAGCATATAAGACAGGATATAAATAGTTAAAGTATTTAAGATCCTTTCATTATCTAGGATGAAGCTAAAACTAGGCTTTCATAAGTCAAGAATGGATCGTTTATTTCCTTACCCATTAAAAGAAAAGCACAAACTTCCAAATCAAAAGAGGAAAATAGAATGATTCTAATCTAATCTGAAAGAAAGAAAAGAGATAACAGAATTTAAATCAGGTGGGATAAATAATAAGCAGTGTGGGGCTTCCTGGTGGCTCAGTGGTAAAGAATCCACCTGCCAAACAGGAGACTGGTTCGATCCCTGATTGATAGGGAAAAATCCCACATGCTACAGAGCAGCTAAGTCCATGTGCCACGACTATTGAACCTGTGCTCTAGAGTCCAGGAAGCTGCAACTACCAAAGCCCATACACTCTAGAGCCCATGCACTGCAACACAGAAAGTCACTATAAGCAGAAGCCTGTGCACTGCAATGAAGAGTAGGCCCTGCCACTGCAACTAGAGAGAAGCCCACACAGCAACAAAGACCCAACCCAGCCAAAAATAAAATAAATAAACAAATAAAACTATTTAAAAGATAATAAGCAGTGAATACAACTGAAACCCAAACATCAGAAGTTATATATTAAAGACCTGCAGGAGAAGGCAGTGGCAACCCACTCCAGTACTCTTGCCTGGAAAATGCCATGGATGGAGGAGCCTGGTAGGCTGAAGTCCATGGTGTCACTGAGAGTCAGCACGACTAAGCAGCTTCACTTTCACTTTTCACTTTCATCCATTGAAGAAGGAAATGGCAACCCACTCCAGTGTTCTTGCCTGGAGAATCACAGGGACAAGGGAGGTTGGTGGGCTGCCGTGTCAGGGGTTGCACAGAGTCAGACACGACTGATGTGACTTAGCAGCAGCAATACTCACGATAAAAAAGTTATCAAACTGATTTAAAACAACAACTATATGCTATTTCCAAGAGGCACATTTAAAACAAGGATACAGAGGGAATTCTCTGGTGGTCCAGTGAAAGTCCACTGGACTAAGCACTTTCACTGCCATGGCTGGGGGTTCAATCCCATCCCACAAGAGGCACAGAGTGGCCAACGCCCCCCCAAAAAAAAAAAACCAAAATACCCAAGGATACAGAAAAGGTTAAAAGTGAAAGGATGGGAAGAGCTATGCTAGATAACAATAATAAAAAAAAGCTGCTGTTACTAATACCAGAAAAAAATAAGTAAGCCAAAGGCATTACTATAGATAGAGTTTTACTTCTCTAAGTAAGGAAGATGTAGCAAGTCTGTAATTGCATGTACCTAATGACATGGCCTCAAATATATTATGCAAAAGCCACATAACTGTAAGTAGAAATAGATAACTCAACAATTATCTTATTGATAGGGCAAGTGGATAAAAATTCATAAGGAGTAGAGAAGATTTGAACAATACATTACAAAATTGATCTAATTCTTTATCTAGGTGACTGCACCCAGAGTCTGCAGAACACATGTTCTTTTCCAGTGCTTGTGGAATCTTCATTAAGGTCAAACACACACTGGGCCATAAACAAATCTCTACAAACATAAAAGGATAGCAACTATATACAGCATGATTTGTAACCAAAATGCAATAACAAAATTATAACTAGGAATTTCCTGTATGTTTCAGAATTTTAAAATACACTTCCAAATAACCTAGGGTAGCTGTTATAATTATCTGTGTTTTGTTCTTTCTTATCATACCAGAAGTCTACCGGAAGAGAATTTTAATTCTCTTTTCAAAGTACCAACCTTGACTTTTGATCCTCTCTGTTGTGTTACAGTTTCATTGATTTTTACTCTCATCTTCTTTATCTCCTTTAACTTTTAAAATAAGACAGATCATTAATCAACTTAACAATACTGTTTATGTGAAGTTTTATAAAATACAAAGTGCTTTCTCCTTAATCCTCAAAGCAACCTTGTGAGCTGGGTCTTTTCCTTTATTTTTACAGATGGGGAAATTATAGATAATTATCACATTCACCAGAATACTGATCTCAGATCAGAGGAACTTCTCCTGCCATTCCAGGGCCTCCTTTTTATTCTCTGAGGTCTTCAGGAACACTTAACCAAAACAGCCATGGTTAAGATGGTAGAAGCTTAGCTCTCACCAATTCTTCCTTCAGCAGTCTCCAGCATGCCTATTACCAAGAAAACAGAGGGATGGGGAGGGAGTGGGGAGAAAACTGTACAGCATGAGTGGGCAGGCTGCCTAGCCAGAAAAGCAAGTGGGAAGCAGCCCTTGATCAACCTAACACTCTGGGTCACTGGACTAGAGCTGGAGGCTCTTCTTGTTGACCCCTTTTCCAGAAAAAAGCATATTTGCTTAGAAACAATGGATTGCTTGCTTAGAAGCAAATACCACTGAGTAAACATATCCAAAAAAATATTTCTTCTCAAATCTTGGGTGGGGTGGTCCTTAGGGGATTTTCTTGGCTTGAAGATGAGGCTGTATTCCATTGCCTGAGTTTCCATCTAGATGTATGAATCCTTGGACAGGGGCCACCACACTGTCAGACTTACTCCCCACACCCTTCTACAAATGCTTCTCATTCCAAGCACATTTCTAAGGGCTCTAATAACACGAACCTCCCCAACCCTCATTACAACCTCTGAGGTTGTTACCATTATTATCCCAACAAGAGGTAGATGAGGACACATGAGCAAAAAACCAGAAGGTTTAGTTACTTGCTTAGTCATCTGGGAACAAGTGAGAGTCCTTACTTGAACCCCAGCTTCATGGCGGAGAGACTGCTCTTGGCTACTACTCTGTGTTGCCTCTCTGCGTGGGATTCACACAAACTCCTTCCTGAGCATAACTGATACTATTCACAGCCTGAGAAGAACTGCTAGGTCTAAACGGGAACACTCAATGGAAAGAAAAATGGAGTTAAATATTCTGACTTCCTTCTGTATATCTCCAGTCAAGACCCTCAGCTGAGGTTGGGGAAGAGGCATGGAGAGACTTCCTAGGCCAGGGAATTCCCTAGGAAACCTTAAGGTCCTGATGCAGACAGACTTCAGGTCCCAACTGTCTGTCCTCAGCTAGTTGATCCTTAGGTGACCATTTCTCATTTTTTAATCTCATGAGGGAAAATTTCCCTTGCATTTCATGACTGATATTCAGTCCTTTTTACCTATAGTGTCTCTGTATATAAACCCTGATGAAATTATTTTTCAGGCTTTTGCTTTCAGACAAATTGGCTAGAAATAGAGTGTACTCCTATGGAAAGCCTTTTCAAACTCACTGTTTATTAGGGTTTTCCCTTCCCTCTCTATTGCTTCTCTCTCCACTCACTCTGCTTATGAGTTCCAGAAGGACTGAACTCACTTCAGAATCCTTCCCATACTCCTCCCAACTGTGAGACCTTTAGTAAGTTTTGTTTCTTCCTCCCTAGGAATTTTCTCAGTTCAAATAAAATTTCTAATTTATTGGCTCAAAACTGTGATATAATCTTATTATTTTAATGTCTGTAGCATTTGTAACACAAAACTTTAGAAATCTGCTGAGACTTCAAGGAATTTATTCACACTGTTGTTACAGGGAAAGATTTAAAGGGAGTGTCTCCCCAAACATGAGGAATGAGAGAGGTTTTATAGGGAAAGAAGCAAAAGCAGCACTGAGTACTGCAGTTTTAGTGGGTTTTGTAAGGTAGGTATTGTGATCTTTTTTTTTTACTTATTGCAATTTTACAGAAATGAGCTGTGCTTCTTTCTGATCTGGCTCATCGTGACTGTTACATTCCTGTTCTCAGAATTGTTGAGTCAGGAATTTAGGAGTGAGCTATTCTCAGAACAGCAGAGAGCAAGGAGGTCAGTGTATGTTCAGAGAAGAAAAATTTACAGTTCTCTCTTTATCCCTGACTTTGCTTATTCAGGCTTTCTCTTTTTTTTTCTTGATCAGTCTCCCCAGAGGTTTGTCAGTTAGAACTGACAAAACACACAGACATTTGGCTCTGGTCTCTATGCTGCTGCTGCTGCTGCTAAGTCACTTCAGTCGTGTCCAACTCTGTGCGACCCCATAGACAGCAGCCCACCAGGCTCCCCCATCTCTGGGATTCACCAGGCAAGAACACTGGAGTGGGTTGCCATTTCCTTCTCCAATGCATGAAAGCGAAAAGTGAAAGTGAAGTCGCTCAGTCGTGTCCAATCCTCAGTGACCCCGTGGACTGCAGCCTTCCAGGCTCCTCCGTCCATGGGATTTTCCAGGCAAGAGTACTGGAGTGGGGTGCCATTGCCTTTTCCCCTGGTCTCTATAATGTTTTTCTATTTTGTTAGTTTCTGCTCTTTATTACTTCCTTGTTGTAACTTCCATTAGAATTTGATTTTCTTTTTGAGGTATTGCTTAGGTGATTAATTACCAGGTTTTCTGATTTTCTTAAATATCTTTTAAGCTATAAATTTCTAAGCACTGTCTAAGCAATATCTCTCTGGTTTTGATATGTAGTATTTTCATTATCATTCAGTTGAAAATACTTTCGTCTTTGAACTGTGATTTTAAAATGTTTATGCAAATTTCTGAATAGACATGCTTTATACATTTTAAAAATTAATTTCTAATTTCAGTTATTTAAATTTTGTTCAGATTTACTTTTTGGTCCAGCATATTTGTCAAGCCCTGCCCCCCCAGGTTTACCGAAGTATAATTGACACATAACACTGTGTAGGTATTTTTGAAAATATTTCATGTGTTCTTGACAAAATATATGCATCCTTGATACACTGGTGCAGTATCCCATACATATGCATTAGATAATGCTTTTAACCTTATTGTTTAAATCTGTATCTTTACCAATTTTTAGTCTGTTTGTCCTATTAATTAGGTAAAAAAAAATCATAACTGTGGATTTTATATTTTTTTCTTTGTGTTCTGAATACTTTTTAGGTAGATACTAACTTATAACTGTTCTATCTTTTCAGTGTTTTTTCTTTCCTGAACGTTTTGTCTTAATCATTCTCTAAGAATGGTTTGTGCCTTGAAGTCCCTGCTCTAATATTACTAGAGCTACATAGTTTTACGGAGAAGGCAATGGCACCCCCACTCCCAGTACTCTTGCCTGGAAAATCCCATGGACGGAGGAGCCTGGAAGGCTGCAGTACATGGGGTGGCTAAGAGTCAGACACGACTGAGCGACTTCACTTTCACTTTCATGCATTGGAGAAGGAAATGGCAACCCACTCCAGTGTTCTTGCCTGGAGAATCCCAGGGACAGGGGAGCCTGGTGCGCTGCCATCTATGGGGTCGCACAGAGTCGGACACGACTGAAGTGACTTAGCAGCAGCAGCACATCAGTTTATGTTGGCTTCATATAACTTATTTCCATTCTTTTACTTTCAAACTTAGTGTCCTTATATTTGAGTCTCTTGGAAGTAGTAATATAGTGGGATTTTGTACTTTTGCCCTGTGTGCTAAGGTCTGTGTGTGTTCCCCCAGAATTCACAGGTTGGAATCCTAATGCCCAATGTAATGGTGTTAGGAGGTGGGGGCCTTTGAAGGTGATTAGGTCATCAGGGTTGGGCTTTCATGAATAGGATTGGTGCTCTTATAAAAGACACCCCACAAGATTCCCTAATCCCTTTCTGCCATGTAAGGATACAAGAAGTTATAACCCTGAAGAAAGCTTGCACCCAACCATGCTGATCTTTAAGCACTCTGGACTTCCAGCCTCCAGAATTAAGAAATATTAATACATTTTTTGTTATTTATAAGCCACCTAGCATGTGGTGTTTTGCTGTAGCAGCCCAAACTAATACACTCCCTGACAATCTTTGTCATTTAGTGAAATTATGTGTAAATATTGTGGGGTTTTTTGGCTTAAGATTTACCATCTTTTTTTGGGTCTCATCCCTTTTTAATTTACATTTTTAATTAAACATTTTTTCTACTAGTATTGAATTTTTATGTTCTATTTTTATGATTCCTCTAGATTTTACAATATTAATGAGAGTAACCAAAACTTTCACCCTAATACTTCAATCCATTTTACTCTGTGGTTTATATTTTATATATCACTGTTTTCTGGTATTTTACATCTATCTTAACAACTGTACATTTTTATTGTTTGGTATAAAACTTACATTTTATACATATTTTGCTCTTCATTCCTTTTCACATCTAAAAGTCCAATCTGAGATCAGTTTCCTTCTATAGTACATTCTTTAAAATTTCCTTTAGTAAGGGTCAGCAGGGGATGAATGAAACAAAATTGTCTTATGTGCTTATTTTGTCCTCAATCATAAAGGTATCTTCATTGGGTACAAAATTCTAATTTGACAGTTATTTTCTACCATTATACTGACATTTTCACTCTACTCATTTGGATTCTGTTGTTGCTGTTTGTTCCTTTGAAGTTAATTTTTACATCTTTGTTTTTCTTGATTTCCTACAGTTGCACTATGATGCATGTAGATATGAATTTGATAAATTTATCCTAATTTGTATTCTTTGGGCTTTAAATCGATAGACTTGTTATTTTTCATCAGTTCTGGAATACCCTCAGCCCAATTACCTTTGCCTTTCTTCCATCTTTGCCTTTTAAGACTGTATTTAAATATGAACTTTCCAGTGAGACCGTCCCATTTTTCTGTGTTTTCCCTTATTCCTCTATCTCCATGGTGCATTCTGGATAAAACTTCAATCATTTCTTCTAGCTCATCGATTCTTATTCCCCCTATTTCACCATCTGTTGCCAAATACATCTTTAAATATTTTAAGTTGTTCTCACAAACATACCCATTAATTCTAATGTGAAGTGTACGTGGGTCTGTTCTTTTCTACTGGTTTTCAGTCATGCTTTTTCCCTTGTGCTTGTTTATTTCTGATTATTACCCCTGAAAAATTGTTACCTGAGGTCTAGATTGAAGGAGTCCTCTTCCAATGAAGTTCTGTTTGCTTCTGGTTGTGTTTACCTGGGTTGTAAGGGTTGGTCAAGGACCACAATCTGCCAGGGATGATCTTTTTCTTCTACTGCTGTGCTTGGCAACAAAAGTACCCTGGGGGTGGGGAGGGGGATGGGTCTAGATTTGGTTTATCTGGTCCAGAGGGTGTAGCACTCTGGTAACCCAACCTAACTTTGGAAGTCACCTGTAAAATTCATCACCCTGGGTGAGCCTGGCCCTATCATCCTTCTATTTCTCTCACTCTTTTTGGCTGGTGAAGTGGGGCCTAACTTTTTATAGCATCAGCACAGTCTGGGACCTAAGCTGCTTTGGTGTTATCTCTCATGACAAGACCTCATCTTAAAACAGCTCTGCCTGTTTAAACTGCAGTCTTTTCAGACTCCAGGCTCTTTCAAGGGGAAGGGAGGGCATGCCATCTGCATTTTTAAAAACTTTTTAGGGACTTTCCTGGTAGTCTAGTGGTTAAGGATCCACCTTGCCATGCAGAGGACGTGGGTTCGATCCCTGGTCAGGGAACTAAGATCCCACAAGCTGCAGAGCAACTAATCCTGCTCACTGCAACTATTGAGCCAGTATACTCCAGAATCCACAGGCTGCAATGAAAGATCCTGCATGATGCAACAGAGATCCACTTGCTACAAACAGGACTGGGAGGCAGCTAAATGTTTTAAAAATATATGTTTTGTAAGAAATCACTTTTCAGTGTTTTTTTCTGGGAAACTGATCTGAATAACCTCAATGATCTTCACCAGAAACAAAAGTACTGTCTCACCTTTGATATCATTTTGACATTTTCCAGTTCATATTTTTCAAATTATATTTTATTTCTATCCTTCTAGTGCTTGCCCATGAAATTTTACCATTTTAAACAGCATCTTGACCACCCTGTCAAATAATTCAAGTGCTTAACCCACTTTCACACAGATGTTCCAGCCTCCAATTTACCTACTATTGTCTAAATTCCATTTATTTTTTAGCCTTGAGAATTAGTCATGGCACTTTTAAAAAATACAGTGTTTCAATTTACCTACACATTGGCAATTTTTTCTTCTTGGATATCAGATGTTCTTTGGGAGAAGTGGGGGTTAGTGATCCCTAAACTAGCTCAAGTCCTGATGTGGCCTTAAGTAGATGCAGCTGTACCAGCTTATTGGATCTGTTCTACACAGTCTGCCTGTTATGGCTGGAGACCCAAAGACTCCCTTCTCTTTGGAATCAGTCCAAGCAGTACATATCTGGCCCTAGGTAGACTGTGGCTCATTCTCCATGTGCCCGAGTCAACAGTTTGTAGCAGGAGCACGTCGGTGCTCAGTAGGCTGGGGCATTCAGAATCCCCACTCGTGCATTACATGTCTTCTCCCTTGTTATTTAACCCATGTCTCTTTTGAAAGTAGGTGATGCATTAGGTCCACGTGAACTCATGTAGGAGTGTGTGTGTGTGTGTGTGAGGGGGTTGGGAACTTCAGGCCACAGGCACACCAACAGCCCTGGCCACCTTAAGTAACCTGATCAGAGCTGGCTCTATATCCAGCAAATGAAAGATTGGTAGATGCTCAGTGACTACTGGGAATCAGTACTCCATGGCCTCTTTCCTTTCTGCCACTGTACACCAGACCTCCAGGGACTGGATCCCTCTGGACAATGCAGGCATTTCCAGTGCTGCTTCTGACCAGGCCATCCTATTTCCCATTCTCTTAAATAAAAGACCCAACTCAATATCCTGCTCAGATGTCACTAGTGCCTCGTTTCCCAGTAGGTGGAGATCACTTTCCTTGCAAAGTCCAAGGTTTAGTTCAACATCCATTAGGGTGGTTTTGCTGTGGCCACTGTCCTCTATCTACTGCTGCCTAGCACATGAGACAATGGATGTGTCTAGCAGATCCTTAACAAGTATCTGCTGAATAATCCAAGTCTATGGACAGGGTCAGGTTTGTCAGTGCTGAAGGCAGAGGACAAAAAGCAAGTGTGGTTGTGACATTCCAAAGTGGAAATGAGTGACAAAAATGCTCTTTCCTTCTCCCTTTTCTACCACCATCCCTCCCTCCCACCACCATCAAAACTTACCTTGTTTGGAAGCAAGTGGAAGAAATACTTCTAAAGAGAGGCATGGAAACTATGTGTATAAGGATAGGAATCCTAGAGCGAACCAAGAAACTATCTGACTAAATACTGTCCTCTTGTAAAGAGTGGAGTTTGGAGCCAAAGAGACTTGACTTAGAATTTGGCCTCTACTGATAAGCCCCACCAGGAAAATTCCTGGACAGGTTACTTAATTCTCAAAAGACTCACTTTTCATTCTTTGATTTACCTAGTTAATAGTCTTATATATGTATGCTAAGTTGCTTCAGTCGTGTCCAGCTCTTTGCAACCCTGCAGACTAGCCCACCAGGCTCCTCTATTCATGGGATTCTTTAGGCAAGAATACTGGAGTGGGTTGCCATGCCTCCAGGGGATCTTCCCAGGGATCAAACCCATGTCTCCTGCATTGGCAGGTGGGTTCTTTATGACTAGTGCCATCTGGGAAGTCTCCAGTCTTACATATAGTTAACATACAGTCTATTTTGTGACTGACCACTTGCCCAACCTGTCCACTCCTAGTGGTTATTATCCAGCCCCGTATGAGGATCAATCCAATTTTCACTTCTGGTGGAGGTACCACCTAATTTCTCATGAAATCTGAGCTACTAGCCCTGAGGGATGAGTCCCCTGCTGCCCTCCTTGGCCTGCATCTAGTATAACTTACCCCACAAAGACAAGACATACAAATGGCTCTCTGTGTGTTCTTCCACCTAAAGTATGTCACAGCCTGTTTACTTTTGAAGAATTCCTTTATTGGAGTTTCACCTTACCTTGCCACAACTATCTGGCTCTTCATGGCTGACAGTGAGCCCTGAATAGAAATTCATAACATTTTACAATAGACAGTAAACACATATAGTGCATGAAATCTTTACAATAATAACACAAACAATCAAACATTTAACAGGATTGTTAAGAAGCAGGAATTTTCTCCTATCCCCCAATAACAGGTAGCTACTTAGCTTTTCAGGTCCTGCAATAAAATGCCCTCCTGCTCAGAATTCCTATTCATAGGAATCCCTGAATCAATTCTTTCTGCATGTTGAGGATATGTTCCATTAGTTAATAAATGTGCTAAATTTCTGTCCATGGTAGAACCCTTCATTTGTAGCATAATGTGTGATATTTTCACTTATCACACATTCATGATTCATTAAGGGTGTTTATTTGAAAACTTTTAAAGTTTCACCCATTCAATAGTGTGTATCACAACATTACAACAGTATAGTCCATTCAACTTAAATTTATTTATGAGTGACTCTCTCCTATTTTCTGTAAGATTTATAAGTCTATACTTTTTACATTTCCTACAATGAAATCCAAATTTTCACAAGTTGCCATCACTCCCCCAAATCAGTTATATCAAAGTTATTCTTCATGACCACTACTATATTAATTTATATTCCCTGAAGCCTGTTTCCTTTCCCTGAATTAGCCTATTGGAGGTCCTTCTTGGATCTTGTCCACTGACCAATGGATAACTGGAATTCAAAGCTATTCCTGAATTTCCTACATTTCTACTCAAAGAATTTACCCATATATGAACTTTCTTTTTTCTCATCTGTATTTCTTAAGTCCAGAAATGTCTACTTATTTTGAAGGCTTTTTCATACTCCATTACTTTGATAGGTTTTATTCCCAGCATGAACTAAATATTTTATATTCCATAAGGGCTCACCTACTTCAACAATGGAACCTTCCTTGCTGGTTCTAACTAAAAATCACAGAGAAAAGAAATTACTCATGGTTTCATTTATACTGTGTAAATTATAAGCCATGAACAAGGACCTCAAATACTCATAAAGTTTTTCTTCCATTTGCATTCCCTGATACTTGGTAAACTCTGCCTCCTACAGAGACATGCTCATCCTGGTCCCATCCAGAGCATTCCCTCCCTCATGAGTTCTCTTCTGTGATGTGCCACTGTGACTTCCCATATTTGTCACATTTAAATATTCCCCCTCCAGTATGGATTCTTTTATGCTTGGTGAGATTTGATCTGATATTGAAAGCCTTCTCACACTCGTTACATTGGTATAGTTTCTTTCCAGTGTGGATCCTTTTGTGTTGGTCAAGGACTGATCTATAATTGAAGGATTTCCCACATTCACAATTATAGGGCTGCTGCCCACTATGGACACTTTTATGGTTGATAAGACTCGAGTGTGAGATGTATGCTTTCCCACACTCATCACATCCATAGGGTTTCTCACCTGTGTGTATCCTTTTATGCACTGTGAGGCCTGAGCTGTTCCTGAATGCCTTCCCACAGCCATCACACACATAGGGTTTTTCCCCGTATGAATCCTCTTGTGTTGGGAAAGGAGTGAGCTATAACTGAAAGACTTCCCACATTCAACACATTTGAAGGGTTTTTCCCCAAGATGGACTCTTTTATGGCTTATAAGAGTTCTGTTTGAGAAAAAGCTTTTCCACATTCATCACATGTGTAGGGGGTCTTGCCAGGGTGGGTACTTTTATGGTTGATAAGGCTTGAGTGTGAGATGTAGGCTTTTCCACACACATCACATTTATAGGGCTTCTCACCAGTATGAATTCTTTTATGCACTTTAAGGCTCGAGTTGTTTCTGAAGACCTTTTCACACCTGTCACATTCATAGGGTTTCTCTCTAGTGTGGACCCTTCTGTGTTGAGAAAGAAGTGAGGTGTAGTTAAAAGATTTCTCACACACATCGCATTTGTAGGGCTTCTCCCCAAGATGAATTTTTTTGTGATTTATAAGGGTTCGGTATGTGATAAAGGCTTTCTCACACTCATCACACTTATAGGGCTTTTCCCCAGGGTGTACACTTTTATGATTTATAAGGCTTGAAAGTGAGATGTAGGCCTTCCCACATTCTTCACATTTGTAAGGTCTCTCCCCAGTGTGGATTCGTTTATGGACTTTAAGGCCTGAATTATTTCTGAAGGCTTTTCCACACTCATCACACCCAAAGGGTTTCTCCCTTGTATGAATCCTTTTATGTTGTTCAAGGGCAGAGCTGTAATTGAAGGATTTTTCACAATAACTACATTTATAGGGCTTCTCCCAAGATGGATTCCTTTGTGGTTTTTAAGGCTAGAACGTGAGATATAGGCTTTTCCACACACATCACACTTATATGGTTTTTCCCCAGTATGGAGTCGCCTGTGGACTTTGAGTCCTGAATTGTTTCTGAAAGTTTTTCCACAGACATCACATACATAAGGTCTCTCTCCAGTGTGAATTGTTCTATGTTGAAGAAGAAGTGAGTTATAGCTGAATGATTTTCCACACTCCCTTACATTCATGGGCTTTCTTCCCAGGGTGAATGCTTTTATGGACTGCCAGGCCTGAGCTATAGCTGAATGCTTTGCCACAGACATCACACTTGTAAGGTTTCTCTCCTGTGTGGATCCTTTTATGCACAATAAGGCCTGAACTGTTCCTGAAAGCCTTCCCACATTCATCACATTCATAAGGTTTCTCTCCAGTGTGGATAACTTTATGCTGAATGAGGAGAGAGCTATAATTAAATGATTTTCACACTCATCACATTTATAAGGTTTATCTCCAAAGTGGATGCTTTTATGATTTAGAAGTGTTCTGCAGGTAATGAAGGCCTTCCCACACTCATCACATTCATAGGGTTTCTCCCCTGTATGAATCCTTTTGTGGACTCTAAGTCCAGAGCTATTACTGAAGGTTTTCCCACAGATGTCACATTCATAGGGCTTCTCACCTGTGTGGATCCTTTTGTGGACTCTGAGGCCAGAGCTGTTCCTGAAGGCCTTCCCACACTCACCACACTCATAGGGCTTTTCCCCAGTGTGAATTCTCTTATGTTGATCCAAAACTGAGCTATAATTGAAGGATTTTCCACACTCATCACACTTACAGTTCTTTTCCCCCAGAATGGGTGCTTTTGTGGTTTATAAGGCTGGAATAGGACATGTAGGCTTTCCCACATTCCTCACACTTGTATGGCTTCTCCCCAGTATGGATCCTCTTGTGGACTCGAAGGCTTGAGCTGCTCCGGAAAGTCCCTCCACAGTCATCGCACTCATAGCGTTTTTCACCAGTGTGCATAATTTTATGTTGAACAAGTCGGGAATTATATTTGAAGGATTTCCCACAGTCATCACATTTATGTGATTTCTTAACAGCACTGGCTTTTGCTGTAGACTCGGATGAGAGTTTCCATTAATGCTCTCCACACATTTGACTTGTTCACTGTTTTTCTGTTCTATAGGGACAGTCTGATGTGTAACATATTTTGAGCTCAGATGTAAGCTTTTCTCAGATGCCTCATCTTCCTGTTCTGTCTTTATATTTGCTGTATTCCTGGCTTTGCCAATCTTTTCCCTGAAGCCACTTTTGTCTTCCTTCATTCTTTTTCCCTCAGGCTTGTCCATCTGATTTTCTACCTTGCTATCCCAATCACAAGTTTCACCAACCTTAGATTCCTGTATATGATCCTTGTGAAGACCTTCCACTTTTGGCCACACAGATTCTGCATTTCGAATATTTTCATACTTTTCAGTTGACTCCTCATCCTCAGTGCCCTCGTCTTCAAATGTGACACTAAACCAAGAAAATGAAAATGATACCTTCACTTTAGAAAAACTGAATGAATTAATATCCAAATTCACTCATTTATTCCACAAATGTTTACTGACCACATATGGTATGATAGGTACCATTTTTAACTGATAGGGATACAATCATCGACATGCCAAAATTTCTGCCCCTGTGGAGTAATGTTAAAATGCTAGAGCCCTGGGTTGCCAATGGAACAGAGATGTTTTCTATTCCTGCATAACAGCTTAGCATGATGGCAAGTTGAAATGGATTGAAATGATGCACAGAATCAAGGGAAACATTGACCATTTGTTGAAAAATGCCACCTAGTCTCTGAAAATCAAACAGAGGGGCGAAAGAGTCTCTGAAGAATAGGAGACAGAAAGATCAATAAGACAAAAGCTAAGAAGTCATAATCAGCAGAGGGTTGGCAAAACTAAAGGAGAAATCAGTACATGAGTGGAGGTAATGGGGAGTTGGTTATGAAATCATGAGGACAGTCATATCAGAGATGAGAAAGAAAACAAGCTGCAGATGCCTGTTGTTGGTATAGCCTCCTGGACTTCCTCTCCAAGGAAAACACTGACCCTGGAGAGTGGTTTAGTCAGGGAAGAACTCTACATGGAAGAACACACTCTGGCTTGCCAGGCAGAGGCACTCATTCCCACTTTATGAACAGGCTAATTGCAGTCAGAGCATATCAAAGATCAGAAGCTAAAATACAAACTGTCAAGCAAAGGAAATGATACTGCTTGGGCATAAATACCTAGCTGTATGAGCCGAAAAAGCTACTTAAGCTCTTTATGCCAGTTTCCTCATCTGTAAAATAAGGGCAATAGAACTGATGTATTAAATAACATATAGAAGGTATGGAAAATACTGCCAGTCACTTGATTAATTCTATATGCTATAGCACCTAATTCATTATTTAATCAAGATCAGGTTATTGGATAAGGGTTGGAACCTGGGGATAAACCACAGGACTCAGGAGAGGCAAACTCCTTTTCAAAGCAGATTTTAAGGCCCAAGCAGTGACTCCTTATTCCCTTAAAGGCATTCTACACAGAGCTGGCACTCTGTCAGCATGCACCTGCTAAAAGACTGACTCTTGAGAACAGAAGCAACAGTTCTAACTTAGTTGTCTCCCAGCCTTACACAATTAGACATTTGTAATTAGACTTAGTTAAAATTCAGACCTCCCTCTTACCTGGGTATCAGACCCCACCTTGGTCAATACTCTGTAATTCTACTTAGAAACTCTATGTGAATATGTGATAAGAAAGCAGAGGCAATAAAAGAAAAGTAAGATATATACTCTGGAGTGGACACATATAAACACACCTGCACTCATGATCCAATTTATGCTTACAGGAGTGAATAATGTACTCTGAATTAACATTTACAGAACAGGAGGAGCCAGGAACTCAGAATATCACCAGCAAGCTAAAATAAAGAATCACTTGGTAGACATTTTTAAAATAATGAAGATGAAAAGGTAGTTCATCTGAGAAGGCTTCACAAAATGACTATTAAGTAATATCAGGTAAGAGGATCATTAGAAGTCACTGAAGAATGGTGGCACAACCCTAGTTCCATGTTCCCTTTCTTTACAACCTTGGGCAGAGCAGTCATGCCATTTAAAATGTGAGGGCTACTGAGTGGTCACTGGAAATCCAGACCATCAGTAGCAACACACCTTTATCTGTGCTCTGAATCCTGCTCCCATCACATGAAGGATCCTGCTCCACCCATTCCCTTTGATCTGGGCCCTTCCACCTCTACTCACCCTCAGCTCTGAGAAGAGAAAGATGTTCAACTTTCTGCAACACAAAATCAAATCCCCTGAAATTGCCAGGGAAACAAAATTTGTCAGGGTGGAAAAAGAGAAAAAGAAAAACTGTAAGGGAGGAGAACTACTCATACTATTTAAATATTCCAAAGGCTGTTATAACTAAAATAGTGTGGTGAGAAATGAAAGTGTTAGTTGCTCAGTTGTGTCCGACTCTTTGTAAACCCATGGACTATAGCCTCCAAGCTCTTCTGTCCACAGAATTCTCTAGGCAAGAATACTGGAGTGGGTAGCCATTCCTTTCTCCAGGGGATCTTCCTGACCAAGGGATCAAACCTGGGTCTGCCGAATTGCAGATGGATTCTCTGCTGTCTGAACCAAACAGTCAAACAGGGAAGCCCAAACAGTGTGGTACTGGTATATAAAAAAACAGAATAGGATAAAAATCCAGAATAGTTCCAATTATACACAGAATCAAGTATATAATAAAGGTGGTATTTCAAATTAATGAAGCAAAAATGATCTCTTTAACAGTGTTGGAAGTAGATCCATTCTTTACATCATTCACAGAAATAAACTCCAAATGTAAGTGAAGTGAAGTGAAAGTTGTTCAATCATGTCCAACTCTTTGCAACTCCATGGACTGTACAGAATTCTCCAGGCCAGAAAACTGGAGTGGGTAGCCTATCCCTTCTCCAGGGGATCTTCTCAACTCAGGGATCAAACCCAGATCTCCTGCATTGGGGATTTTTTACCAGCTAAGCCACAGGAAGCCCAAGAATACTGGAGTGGGTAGCCAATCCCTTCTCCAGACGATCTTCCTAACCCAGGAATCAAACTGGGGTCTCCAGCTTTGTAGGCAGATTCTTCTCCAACTGAGCTATCAGGGAAGCCCTCTCCAAATGTAGCAAAACTCTAAATATGAAAAAGTGACACCAGAAGAAAACATGGGTGAATGCCTCTACAACCTGAGTACCGAAGAAGTTTTTTATGACCCAGATGCAATAAAAGGTTAACAAAGCTGATTACATAGAAATAAAAGTAAACTTGCATGGCAAAAAATACCATTAGCAAAACAAAAAAAGTAAATAAATGACAAAGTGGAAGAAAATACCTGCAACATATATTATATATAAAGGCTAATATCTCTAATATACAATGTTTTAAAGTTAAAGAGACTAAAAACCCTACAGAAAATGGGTAAAGAACATGAACAAACAATTCATATAAAGAAATACTAAAGTGGTCCTTAAACATGTTTTTAATTTCACTCATAATAAGAGAAATGCAAATGAGAACTGTACTAAGATCCCCTTTCTCACCTGTTAGATTGGCAAATATTCAGAAGCTTAAAAATATATCTCTTTGGGTGAAGCTGTGGAGACAGTCTCATACATTACTGAGAATGCAAACTGGCATAACCTCTGTTGAAGAAAATTTGCCAATACCTACACAACTATGTATGCCTTATACTCCAATCCAGAAATCCCATCTAGGAATTTACACTGAAGATACACTTCCAAGAATACAAAAGCATATATGCACAAAGTTATTCATCGTAGCATTATTTTTAATTACAAAATCTAGAAAATCATCTACATGTCCAAGCATAGAAGACTGGTGTATATGGCACATATACACAATGGAGTACTAAAAGAAAGAGTATCATTTCTATAAATTATTAGGGAGCAATTTCCAGGATATGCTGTAAAGCAAAAGAGAGCATATATGCTACATCTCATGTAAGAAGGAAAATAAAAATAAACATGTAACTGTTTATCTTTTTAGTAATGAGAAAATCCACAAAACAGTAAAGGCTGTTTCCTATAAGGTATAGAGTGAGGGGAATAGAATAGAAGAGAGAGGGAGACAGACACTCTGATTACAGCTTTCTGTATAGCTTTTACTCATGGAAGCATGATAATGTTTTGCAGATTCAAAAAATAAAATTACATCAATAAGATTGGGAAAGGGGAAAGCCACTAAACTATAAAGTGAATGGGAACCAATGAACTCATTTGTGTTTTACATGAATATGGTAAACGTTAAGACCAAAACCAAAAAAAGGGAAGAACTAACCCATTGACTATGCCAAAGCCTTTGACTGTGTGGATCACAATAAACTGGAAAATTCTTCAAGAGATGGGAATACCAGACCACCTGACCTGCCTCTTGAGAAATCTGTATGCAGGTCAGGAAGCAACAGTTAGAACTGGACATGGAACAACAGACTGGTTCCAAATAGGAAAAGGAGTATGTCAAGGCTGTATACTGTCACCCTGTTTATTCAACTTCTATGCAGAGTACATCATGAGAAACGCTGGGCTGGAAGAAACACAAGCTGGAATCTAGGTTGCTGGGAGAAATATCAATAACCTCAGATATGCAGATGATACCACCCTTATGGCAGAAAGTGAAGAAGAACTAAAGAGCCTCTTGATGAAAGTGAAAGAGGAAAGCGAAAAAGTTGGCTTAAAGCTCAACATTCAGAAAACAAAGATCATGGCATCCAGTCCCATCACTTCATGGGAAATAGATGGGGAAACAGTGTCAGACTTTATTTTGGGTGGCTCCAAAATCATTGCAGATGGTGACTGCAGCCATGAAATTAAGACACTTACTCCTTGGAAGAAAAGTTATGACCAACCTAGATAGTATATTCAAAAGCAGAGACATGACTTTGCCTACTAAGGTCCGTCTAGTCAAGGCTATGGTTTTTCCAGTGGTCATATATGGATGTGAGAGTTGGACTGTGAAGAAGGCTGAGCGCCGAAGAATTGATGCTTTTGAACTGTGGTGTTGGATAAGACTCTTGAGAGTCTCTTGGACTGCAAGGAGATCCAACCAGTCCATTCTGAAGGAGATCAGCCCTGGGATTTCTTTGGAAGGAATGATGCTGAAGCTGAAACTCCAGTACTTTGGCCACCTCATGAGAAGAGTTGATTCACCGGAAAAGACTCTGATGCTGGGAGGGATTGGGGGCAGGAGGAGAAGGGGACGACAGAGGATGAGATGGCTGGAATGCATCACGGACTCTGGAATGCATCACGGACTCGATGAACATGGGTCTGAGTGAACTCCGGGAGATGGTGATTGACAGGGAGGCCTGGTGTGCTGCGATTCAACCCATGTCACTTGGGTACATAATATGTAACTTTGTAACACATACTCTCAGTTTGGGGAAGGCTAGAGTGAGCAGTAGGGAAGAGCTGCAAACAACTTAACTAGTTTGGGAAGGTTTGTTTCCTGTAGTGTTTGTTATGGGCAAAGCAATTCAGAAACAATTTTAGATCTATTACTAGACCGAGTAAATGTGTTGATTTAGTTGGGAGCCAGAGCTCTCCTAGAGGAAGGAACATCATAATATGGAATAGGGGAAGACAAGAAAGACCCTGTGGGGACAAATCAGAGGTATTACTGTGAACTCATGATTTCTAAATTATATACAAATGTGCACATTATATAAACGTACATTCACATGTATGTATATTTGTATGTGGTGGTGGTGGTGTAGTCAATAAGTCATGTCTGACTCTTGAGACCCCATGGACTGTAGCCCACCAGGTTCTTCTGCCCATGGGATTTTCCAGGCAAGGATACTGGAGTGGGTTGCCATTTCTTTCTCCAATATTTGTATGTATATATGTGTAAATGTACAAGCTAAGAATCAAAAATATCTGAGTAAATGAGCGCAATCCAGCACCTTGTTCTTGGACTCTACTACCATTACCTACTAAAATGAACCTGGAGGATTCCAGGCTGGGGCCAAGATAGGTATAAGATGAGCTGAGACATTGTTATGACAGCAAATAAAAAAATGCTCAACAATGACAAAAAGATGATGTGGGCATATGACAAGACCCCAAGAGCCAGCTTCAACACTGAATTTACGCTCACTAGCAATTATGTCAAGAATCATAAACCACTGAAAATAGGATTACGTGAGTTCATACAGGTACAAACGGGAGAAAGGGAGGCCTCCTGTTTACAGGAGAATGCCAGGGCTGGTTGGTAAATGTGGAGGGAACAGAATTGGAAGAAAAAAGAATGAGCATTCTGCAATTATCAGAGTAAAGACTGGATCAGGGGAGAATATCAAAGGATTCTAAGTCTAGGGGAATTCTCATGAGAAGCAGTAAATATGCAAGGTCTTAAAATACTCCTTCACAGACTGCAAGGGAAAAATAGTAATCACATAGTGAAGAGATTAAACCATGGCTTGGCTGGTCATCTTAAATTAGTATCACCAATGGGGGCAGATAAACATCATGTGATTCTAGAAGTGACACCCTGAGAAGGACACATCACCTACAGAATGCATTACCTGAACTGAAAAATAAATATCAGGTAGATCAGATAAATCCAAAAAAGAACATTCTACTAAAAGGTATTTATATTCTTCAAAAGTATCACTGTCATAAAATACAAAAGCTACAGAAATGCTTCATATTAAAGCAGGCTGAAGAGATTTGACCACTAAATTCAATACGTGCTATCAACTGGATCTGTACTGCAGGTAAAGGCTGTTATAAAAATAACTGTGTCAACGGATGGAACTGGAATATGTACGTAAGTCAGGCAAAAGTCATTAACAACTTTAAGTTTACTGAAGCTGACAACTGCACTGTAATTATGCAAGAGAATATCCCTATAAATACATACTGAAGTGTTATGGATAAGGGGCCATGATGTGTATGGTTTAGAAAAATAGATAGATATGCATGAAACAGTAAGAAAAAGAAGATAAAATGAAGTAAAAAGTTAACGAAAGGTGAATGAAAAAGGGTATTTTTTTCACTATTTTTTTAATGTTTTAAATTTATATTGAAAATGTGATAATTGTTAGGATTTATTTTTCTTCTTTATCTTTAAAAATTTTTATTGGAATACAGCTGATTTAAAATGTTTTTTCTGCTGCATTATTATTGAAAATTATTGGAAATTATTCCCAATAAAAAGTTTGTGTGTGTGTGTGGCGCTCACTAGTGTCCAACTCTTTGTGACTCCATGGACAATAGCTTTCCAGGCTCCTCTGTCTATGGAATTTTTCCAGGCAAGAATACCGGATTGGGTTGCCATTTCCTTCTTCAGGGGATCCTCCCAACAAAAAAAAATGTTAAAGTGTAAATTTAAAATTGCCTCAACTATTCCTTCCCCTTCAGATACTGCTTTTGCCATCCTGCCTCCTGTCCACAGTTGCATGTTGAAAAACTGGTCTTCAAGTCCCATCTCCCCACATGCTGCATCTATTCAATCTGACTTATTCCACTCAGGCCATACTGCATTAGCTTCTTCAGGGCCAGGTGCTGACTCCAGAGTTTGCTGACCCTTGGATGTTCTGGCCCCCTGTTCCATCTGAAACCTCTCCTCTTCTGACTCTACATAATCTTCCTAGGCTCTACATGTGTGGCTCCTATAAGCTGTCTTGCAGAGCCTCATCTCTGGCCCAGACTGCCTCTTCAATTACAGAGTATCATATACACCCATCTTTTCTTCTGAATAAATCAGAAGTGGGCTCTCCCCTTCCCCTCACCACTCCACATCCAAAAGACCACCTATACAGTTCTCAAGTTCTCATCCCCAACCCCATTCCCACTGCTAAGAATTTAGTTTAAGCCCTCCTAAATTCCCTTCCAAACTTCTGCCAGTCTCCCTACCTTCATTCTTAACCCTGTGCAATTTTTCTTCCAACACTATCAAGAATTGTGAACCCTCCCCAATAAGTGTTTAAAGGCTATCTAGTGTGGTGCTTACAGAGAAGGCAAAGGCACCCCACTCCAGTACTCTTGCCTGGAAAATCCCATGGATGGAGGAGCCTGGTGGGCTGCAGTCCATTGGGTCACTAAGAGTTGGACACAACTGAGCGACTTCTTTCACTTTCACTTCCATGCATTGGAGAAGGAAATGGCAACCCACTCCAGTGTTCTTGCCTGGTGAATCCCAGGGATGGGATGGGCGGCCATCTATGGGGTTGTACAAAGTCAGACACGATTGAAGTGACTTAGCAGCAGCAGCAGCAGCAGTGTGGTACTTGAAGCTTTCTGCATCTCACCAGCTGGAGCAACTTGCTGGGGCCATAGTAATTCACCCCTTGCTGACACCACACTTAGAATCCTTGGCCCAGATGGTTGGACCCTTTCCCTTCTGATAGGCTAATTCTCAATTCCCTTCATGTCCTCTGGGATTCCTTGTTTGATTGGCTATGGCCTGGCCTGGTCTGCATGAAATTGTAAGTACTTCACTGTTTACACCTCTGGCCTAGGCAGACTCCAGGAGTCTCCCTGTTCTAGCCCTGCTTAACCTCCTCTGTTTGGGGAGAAGCAGATTTTCCCATCATCTGATGTAGTCCACCCAATCCTCTTAATGACTGAAATCAAAACAGGGCAATATACATGTGCATCTTCACTGAAAGCAGATGGTTGGCAATGGAACTCATATTATGAATTGACTAAAGAAAATTGATGACTAAGAAAAGGCCAGTCAAAAACACAAGCAGAAAAGCTCATAAACATAATGATAGTACTAGGAGACTTGCGAACAAGTACAAGAGTTTAGCAGGAATATAGCCAACATATGATAGTAATGGCAGACATAAAGCACGGATGAGGGAAGAAGGGGAAGGGACATACTCTGCTTAAAAGAACTAAGAAAAGCTTCAGGAAGAAAGGTCTAGTTCCAGCGGACAAAAGAGCAGATGCAAAGGGTTGGTGTTTACCATGCCCTGGACATATGGAACAGACCATGGCAGGCACAACTGGATAGGTGGGCAAAAATAAGGGCTGCAGCAGGGTCTGCCCATCATACTAAGGAGTCCAGGCTTGATTCAGAGGAGTTTTAGGTGGAATGGAAAACTCAGATATACATTTTGGAAGATCACTTATTCTATCGAATCAGGAGGTTAAAGGGGCTACATAGGAAACATTTTAGGCTTTATGGGGCACATACAATTCTATCACTTGTCTTTCTTTTGGCTTGCTTTTAAGCATTTCTTTTAAAATGTAAAAACCATCCTCTGCTTGCAGGCCATATAAAAACAGATCAGAGATCCAGAAGTCTGCCAATTCCTGCTAGATAAAATCAAGAAATCAGAATTAATTTAGGATGGTGTGAGACAATGGCATTTTGGCTACATTTGAAGTGTCTTTTTAAGACTATGCTAGGTGAAACAGCATAATGTCTGGAATTTCCTTTAAAATACTTCAACAAAGAAATATAAAATGGGAAAAAGGAAACAAATATAGCAGAATCCTAATAATTATTGAATCTGGATGATGGATATACCAAGTTCATTATACTATTCTACTTTCCTATTATGTTTACATTTTTTTTTCATAATATACAATTAAAAGAAATAAAGATTACTCATTCTAGTTGCAATGGGAGAATGGATTGAGGAGGAGAAAGAACTGAGTACTAGAGTCTGGAAGATTATTATAATCCAATCAATACCGATGTGGTTGCTAGCTCATGTGTCCTCTATGACACAAGAAAGGAATCACTTCAAAATCACAATTCCTACACAGAAAGAGGGCCAGATGGGTTTAATTTCTTAAAAGTTCTCAAGGCTAAAGGGGAACTCCTCTCTAATCAGTTCTCAACAGAGAGAAAACTAGTTCTATCCATATAGCCTAGTTATATCAGTTAAAAGTTTAAGCAATAGTAAGTCATCCACTCCTTCTAAATTACATAGGACCCACAACATCTGGGCACTTCTGTGCTTCACATTATTCATGTTATACCACCAATGCCTGGAAAAGCTCATGCAGAGAGTAAGAATCTGTCCTTAATTTTTACTATCCCTGCCCAGGAAAGTCAGGAGCCACTTCTCAAGAGACTGGACAACTCAGAAGAGAGGAATTGTGGCTTACTCTGGCTGAAAATTCCCACCTTAACAACAGACTTCAACAAGCAACAGGTACAACACATCTGCAGCTACTGAGGATTTTCAGAGTACCAACCATATCCCACAAAGCAATCTACCATCTGGATTCTGTCTTAAGTTGTTGGATATTATACTGGACTTGAAAGTGACCAACAAAAGAAAGAAACAGAGAAAGTAAGAGCGAATATGAGCACAAAATGTTTACAGACTCAGAAGAAGTGAAAGGATAAGACAAATGAAAGATGAGACTAAGGAGTGTGTGAGAAAAGTGTTATGCAGATGGGAAGAAAGTATGGTTTCTGCTTTAGTTACTGCATTTAGTTTATAAGTATTGGAATTGTAAATGGTTAACATAAGTTGGTTCTACTGCTTAATCCTTATGATTAAGGGTGATTTTTTTCCTTAAAGTAAAAAATGAAATAGAACATTCTCATACCTAGTAATGGGAAAGAGAATCCTAGTCATCCTAAGGAATAAGGTAAGCAAAGGAGATTTTGAAAGGGGGACTGAGAGATTTTTCTGAAGCTAAAGGGGCAAGACTGGCTTGAAGAGTGTCATTAATAGACAGTTGTTTGGGCTACTGTAAGGCTAAGTATCATAAGCACAAATATCAGGAGAGAAAAGCTACTTGGTTTAATTTGTTCTTCAAACACTGTAAGACATGTCAATCCCTTCTTTAAAAATTCTTGCTCAGATATGCCCTGGGACAAAGTCACTGGGTGTTCCATAGTTTGAAGTCAACAAAGAAACTGGAAACAACCCAAATGGCCTAACTAGATCTTAAAAAAATGACAGTACATCCAAAACATCCAAGGCCACAGGACTGGAAAAGGTCAGTTTTCATTCCAATACCAAAGAAAGGCAATGACAAAGAATGTTCAGACTACCACACAACTGCATTCATTTCACACGCTAGCAAAGTAATGCTCAAAATTCTCCAAGTTAGACTTCAACAGTGTGTGAACTGAGAACTTTCAGATGTTCAGGCTCGATTTAGAAAAGGTAGAGGAACCAGAGATCAAATCGCCAACATCTGTTAGATCATAGAAAAAGGGAATTCCAGAAAAACATCTACTTCTGCTTCACTATGCTGTGCCTTTGACTATGCTAAAGCCTTTGACTGTGTGGATCACAACAAACTGTGGAAAATTCTTCAAGAGATGGGAAAAGCAGACCACCTGACCTGCCTCCTGAGAAACCTGTATGCAGGTCAAGAAGCAAGTTAGAACCGGACATGGAACAAAGGACTGGTTCAAAAATGGGAAAGGAATACATCAAGGCTGTATACTGTCACCCTGTTTATTTAACTTATATGCAAAGTAGATCATGTGAAATACTGGACTAGATAAACCAGAAGCTGGAATCAAGATTGCTGGGAGACATACCAATAATCTCAGATATGCAGATGACACCACCCTTATGGCAGAAAGTAAAGAGGAACCAGAGTCTCTTGATGAAAGTGAAAGAGAAGAGTGAAAAAGCTGGCTTAAAACTCAACATTCAAAAAACAAAGATCATAGCATCCAGTCCCCTTACTTCATGGCAAACAGATGGGGAAACAATGCAAACAATAACAGACTTTATTTTGGGGGCTCCAAAATCACTGCAGATGGTGACTGCAGCCATGAAATTAAAAGATGATTGCTCCTTGGAAGAAAATCTATGAGAAACCTAGACAGCATATTAAAAAGCAGCGACATTACTTTGCAGATGAAGGTCCGTCTAGTCAAAGCTATGGTTTTTCCAGTAGTCATGTATGGATGTGAGAGTTGGATCATGAAGGCTGAATGCAAAAGAACTGCTACTTTTGAACTGTGATGTTGAAGAAGACTCTTGAGAATCCCTTGCACTGCAAGGAGATCAAACCAGTCAATCCTAAAGGAAATCAGTCCTGAATATTCATTGGAAGGACTGATGCTGAAGCTCCAATACTCTGGCCACCTGATGGAAAGAGCCAACTCATAAAAAAGACCCTGATGCTGGGGGAGAGGATGACAGAGGATAAGATGGTTGGATGGCATCACTGATTCAATGGACATAAGTTTGAGCATGCTCCAGAGATGGTGAAGGACAGGGGAGCCTGGCGTGCTGCAGTCCATGGGGTCACAAAGAGTCAGAAAAGAGTGAGTGACTGAACAACAACAAAAACATCCAAACAGTGGCCATGCCACTCCAATACTGCAGCACCGTATTTAAAAAGAGAAAGAAAAAAAGCTTTGTATTCTGATGACCTCTAACACAGATTAAGTAAAAGAAGCAAGGTGCAGAATTTTGAACAGTACCTTACTACCTGTATGAAAAAAAGGAGGGACTAAGTACCTTCAAATTTACCAGTATGTTTGCATAAAGAAACTGGATACACTCAAATTATCTATCAAATGTGGTTGGTTTTCTAAAGGGATTGGGCCTAGAAAGATGGCTAAACAGAGAGAGATCTTTTCATTGCTATCTTTTCACATTTTTAATATCTGAACCATATGAATACATTACATAATCAAAAACTTATTTAAGGAAATATCCTCCTGCTTTCAAAAGGAAACACTCCTGTGGCCTAGTCCAAACGTTTTAGAGCAGCACACTCAGCCCCCGCCTTCCATTCCTCTTTCACATCCCCATGCCTGGATTCCCTAGAAGCCTCCTCGACCTATTTCTCCCTACCTAGTCAATTCCTTCTCTTTTGTGAGAGGCAGCGACAGACAGCCTTTTCCCGGATCTCCCGTCTGTACAGAAGGTGAACTCCCCTAGGGCGAAGGCCAGGCAGCGCCTCCCAGCGATTTGATCAACACCTGCGGCAGCAGTCTCTCAAAATCACGGCCCCACCAAACAAAACAAAAAAGGTGTGGGGCGGGGAGGGTCAAATAACATGACCCCTCGGGATCCTTCCAAAGCTCGTATTCACTCTCAAATCCCAGGGACAAACTTAACTGCCACGGGCGCAGAACTGGGGGCTTTCTTTAAAGCACTTATTTTCTGGGTTCCCCTTTCGCCCGAGACAGCAGCGAAGAGCTGAGAAACACGGGTATGGGGCCCCCGGTCCTTCTCCACACACCTGGCAGCCCCACCCGAACCCTGGTCCGCTAGGACAGCCGAAGTTGGGGCCCACAAGGAACCCGATATGTTCCAGGGGTGGGCCCTACACCTCTAGGCCGACCCGAGGTCTTCCCTCCCCTCTACTTCCCCAATGCGCTCCCTACGGTGTGTGTAGGGAGAGGGCGCGCTTCCTCCCCGACCCCTCCCAAGATCCGAGGAATAGCCGAGACCCGGCCGAGAAGGCAAGGGCGTGGCAGGCTAGGGCCGAGGGCGGGAGCGCGGGCGGCCTCGGACTCACGTACTGGTTGTGGCGGCGCCGCGGGGAGCCCGGCCGCCGGCGGGACAAAAGCGCGGACGGCCCGGCCGGAAAAACCCAGGCCCGCTCTGGGGCACTTCCGAGTCCTCTCTACGAGGCTGGAGGACTGACTCGATGATAGCTATTTTTCCGGGCACGTGACCGGTGGCACTCTGCGAAGGCATCCGCGGCTAGAGAGGACTTGTCCTTTACAGTTATATATCTATATATATAGACATATAACGTATTTAATTTATAAATTAATGTGAAGTGCTCATCGTGGCGCGCGTTGGGGACGAACCCACGAAGATTACAGTTTTCTAGGACTTCAACTTGCGGCGTAGGGCGGACAATAAAGCAAACGTGTGACTCGGTAGAAAACACACCGAAGAACCTATGTACTTGAAGCTAAGTCGGTTCAAGTACACAGGGGCTACTTAACGTACCGCGGGGGAGGGACGAGGGAGGGCGGAGGAGCACAAGGGGACTGAGGAGTACAAGGGGACTTAGGAGCCCGACTGTGTTCAAGGGGCTGGCGCGGTGGCCGGAGTGCTCCTACCCACAGAGACCGGCAGAGAAGCGCGTACCGGCTGGGCAGCCCTGAATCAAACCTGATCCCATCCCTTCAGTGGCTCAAGCCGGGCAGTGACCCCTGATGTCGGCTCCTGAAACCCCAGCTTGAGATAACTGAAAAGCGATGCTTTCTTTTTGCAGTAACATCTAAATACCTTTTATCTTAAGTTTAAGTAATTACAAAAGGCATTTTGAGGCAACATTGTGAATACTGATACACACAAAACTGCTTTCCGTTCTTTAAGAGGCATCCGTCGGACTCTGGACAAACTGACGACTTGATACTATCATCCACTTTAAACGATCAGAAATTTTACATCTTTTTGGTTTTTATCCTCGAACTTGTATTTTTATGTCCCTCACAGTTTTTATCCTAATCTAAAATATTTTCATTCTATGTACATCATTGAAGTTGATCCTATTGTAAAAAGTTTTATGCAGGTTTTATTGTTCACCCCATTGTGCATTTCTGTAACAAAATTAGAAATTTACAATTTTTCTCGTGCTAAGTATTTTCTGGATTATTAATAAAAGTATACATATTGCAAAATACTACTATCAATTCTTAGACAAAAAATGAAATGCTTTTTTGTCTGTGCTTTATTTTCTTTTCTGCCTGGGCTTTTCTTTGGTTGCAGGGAGCCAGGGCTACTCTGTAGTTGCAGTCCTGGGTTTTCTCATTTCAGTGTCTTCTCTTGTGGAGAATGGGCTCTAAGGAGAGCGGGCTTTAGTAGCTGGCAGTGCGTGGGTCCAGGTTCCAGAGCACAGACTCAGTAGCTGTGGCACATGGACTTAGTTGCTCCCCTGACATGTGGGATCTTCCCAGACCAGGGATTGAACCGTATCTCCTATGTTGGCAAGCAAATTCCTTACCACTGAGCCACCAGGAAACCCTAAGATGGATTTTTAAACAATTCAATGATATATGAAAATTAATTGAATGGGTTTTACTTATCTAGAGTTGTGGGAGAGCGGTTTCTTGCCTTTGGAAGAAAAAGTTCAGAGATGAGATAAGGAGGTCAAGAAAACAAAGCAGGGATTTAAGCCATAGAGTGCCAGGCTCTTGCAGCCCCATGGACTGTAGTCCACCAGGTTCCTCTGTCCACGAAATTCTCCAGGCAAGAATACTGGAGAATGGATAGCCATTCTCTTCGTCCAGGGGATCTTCCCAACCCAAGGATCAACCCCCAGTCTCCTGCGTTGCAGGCAGATGCTTCACCATCTGAGCTAAAGCCACAGTACATGCTCAAAGGAAGAGCAGGCAGACTTACGTGAATATCTGCCGAGTTTCTTTAGTAAACTCGTGATATGGGGTGGCAAAATGAATGGACAAAATATTCACTGGGGAGGAAGGGCTTTGGGGTCATATTTCCTGATTTTCATCACAGCTCCATCTTCCAGAAGGAAAGGAGGGGGATTTTTGTCCTTATTTAGACTTGATCAGAATTCACTCCAGTATTCTTGTCTGGAGAATCCCATGGACAGAGAAGTCTGGTGGGCCACAGTCCACAGGGTCCCAAAGAGTTGGACGTGACTGAAACAATTTCATATGCATGCATGCAGAAGCCTTGATCAGAAGTGTCATGGCATAGGTGCATGGTGGGAACTTCTTACCTGTAAGGCTAATTTTATTGTAATGAAGGCATAATGACAAACAGGTTACATTTGGACCCCAGAGATTCCGAGCTTTATCTGCTTACACTTATCACCCCAGAATGTGTGGTTTCCTATCAGTCTGGAGGTTCTTGCTTTGTTTGCCCAAGGACTCTCATTGTTTACAGGATGTGTGGCTTCCTACCATTTGGCCTATGTCCCTCCTTTCCTGGTCATTTCTAGATATCTGCCTGTTCTAACAGTGTGAGAAAATGTTTGGCATAATTTCTGTACCTCTTTACATTTGTTATAGATGCAAGTAAATAGAAGGAATAGAAGGGGTTTCCTTGAAGCAATTGGTTTTGATCCATTTGGCACCATAATAGTATGAGATGTGCTTTCTCATAGAGGAGACCAGGCAGCTTCAAACCCTAGGGAGGAACAGAGTCCCAGGACTTTCTCAGGTCTTGTGGTTTTAGGCAAAAGCACACACATGTGTTGAGAATTGGGATTTTTGAGCTTCCCTACGAAGTAGCCAAGAACAGGGGGTCCCCAACCCCTGGGCTCATGGACCATTACCCGTCCATGGCCTGTTAGGAACTGGGCCTCACAGCAGGAGGTGAGCAGCAGGAGAGCAAGCAGAGCTTCATCTGTATTTACAGCTGCTCCCTATTGCTCACATTAGAAAGACAAAAGATGTAGTGCTGCTGTTGCCCAGAATTCACCTTTTAGGGTTCAGATAACCTCAGATATGCAGATGACACCACTCTTATGGCAGAAAGTGAAGAGGAGCTAAAAAGCCTCTTGATGAAAGTGAAAGAGGAGAGTGAAAAAGTTGGCCTAAAGCTCAACATTGAGAAAATGAAGATCATGGCATCTGGTCCCATCACTTCATGGGAAATAGATGGGGAAACAGTGGAAACAGTGTCAGACTTTATTTTTGGGGCTCCAAAATTACTGCAGATGGTGACTGCAGCCATGAAATTAGAAGACGCTTAGTCCTTGGAAGAAAAGTTTTGACCAACCTAGATAGCATATTCAAAAGCAGAGACATGACTTTGCCGACTAAGGTCCGTCTAGTCAAGGCTATGGTTTTTCCTGTGGTCACGTATGGATGTGAGAGTTGGACTGTGAAGAAGGCTGAGCGCCGAAGAATTGATGCTTTTGAACTGTGGTGTTGGAGAAGACTCTTGAGAGTCCCTTGGACTGCAAGGAGATCCAACCAGTCCATTCTGAAGGAGATCAGCCCTGGGATTTCTTTGGAAGGAATGATGCTAAAGCTGAAACTTCAGTACTTTGGCCACCTCATGGGAAGAGTTGACTCATTGGAAAAGACTCTGATGCTGGGAGGGGTTGGTGGCAGGAGGAGAAGGGGACGACCGAGGATGAGATGGCTGGATGGCATCACGGACTCGATGGACATGAGTCTGAGTGAACTCTGAGAGATGGTAATGAACAGGGAGGCCTGGCATGCTGCGATTCATGGGGTGGCAAAGAGTCAGACATGACTGAGCGACTGAACTGAACTGAACTGCCCCTTTGGAGTAGTTCAACTGCAGATGAATGTCAAGCTATGCCCAAAGGGGCTTCCAATTACACTTTTAATCATTAAATTTGGTTACAAAAATTTAAAATAAAACTCCTTTTCCCACCATGACATAATGTCAGCTCATTATGTGAAATTGGAAAAAGAGAAAAATTAGGAAAAGCAATCACTTTTAATCTTGTTACCTAGTGACAATCACTGTTAATCACATATTAGCAAAGTTCTTTTTCTTTCTATTGCCAATTTTCAGATATTTTTTCAGATAGTTATAAATATTCTATCTACAAGTTTTAGATAGTGTTTTTTACTGATAATTTTGAAAGTGATAGTCACTCAGTCGTGCCCGACTCTTTGCAACCCAATGGACTATACAGCCCATGGAATTCTCCAGGTCAGAGTAGTGGAGTGGATAGCTGTTCCCTTCTCTAGGGTTTCTTCCCAACCCAGAGATCAAAACCAGGTCTCCTGGATTGCAGGCAAATTGTTTACCAGCCAAGCCACCAGGGAAGCCCACAAATGATTTTATACATTATCATTTCCATGTTGTTCTTTGTGATACTCTGAAAGTGTTAGTTCCTCAGTTGTTTTTTGCGCGCCCGCCCGCCGCTGGGTGGGGGGGCGCCCCGCGGGGGGGGGGGCCCGCGGGGGGGGGGGGGGGGGGGGGGGGGGGGGGGGGGGGGGGGGGGGGGGGGGGGGGGGGGGGGGCGTTTGGGGGGGGGGGCCGTGCAGAGGAGCTCTTCCTTGCCTCCCGACTCCATGGAGCCCCCCCCCTTTCTGTCTTGAAGCCCTCCAAGATCTTCTGTCCATGGGATTCTCCAGACAAGAATAATGGAGTGGGTAGCCATTTCCTTCTCCCTGGGATCTTCCCAACCCAGGGATCGAACCTGGATTTCCCACATTGCAGGCACATTCTTTACCATCTGAGCCACCAGGGAAGCCCCTTGAACTATAATCTCCTCAACTTTTCTATTGTTAATAATTTAAGTTCTTACTAAGCCTCCTTTAAAAAAACAATTCAGTGTTATAATACATAGTAGTGTGCAAAAGCTTTTTCTATCTTTTTCCTGAAATAGTTGGCAAGAACAGTCAAGAAACATAGGAAGCAATCAGAGAAGAGAACCAGAGAAGCATGTCAGCCCTCCTACCATTATTTCCCACTGCAGCTGGATAAAGAAAAGCAAAATATAAACGCTGGAAAGCAGGGGTATAATTATCCTATTTGTAGATAAAAAGATTTCACTTTTGGAAATCCCTAGAGATTCAGCTAAAAAAAAAAAAAAACTAAACTAGAATAAATGGTAAAAGAATTCTGTAAGGGGTGTGTTTCCAAATTAACATACAGAAACCAATAGTTTTCTTATATACAAACTAGAATTAGAATAGCAGAAGGAAAGATTATATACTTACAATAGAAACAAATACTCAGAAGGACAAATACCCAGAAATTAACAAGATACATGCAAGACCCTATGTGAAGAATAGTTACATTGCTTCAGGGGTCACAAAAGATTAACTCACTTTATGGAAAGATTCTACAAAGCACAGTTCACTGGTGTGGATTCAACATCGGAACAATGTTATTTCTAAATGTATATTATTTAAACTTATCTGTAACTAATAATCCCAATTAAAAATAGCAACAAAACTTTCTTCAGCAACACACAATTGATTCTAAAGTCCATGTGATGAAAAGATGCTCAATATCACTCATTATCAGAGAAATACAAATCAAGACCACAATGAGGTACCATTTCACACCAGTCAGAATGGCTGCAATCCAAAAGTCTACAAGCAATAAATGCTGGAGAGGATGTGGAGAAAAGGGAACCCTCTTACACTGTTGGTGGGAATGCAAACTAGACAGCCATTATGGAAAACAGTGTGGAGATTCCTTAAAAAATTGCAAATAGAACTGCCTTATGACCCAGCAATCCCACTGCTGGGCATACACACTGAGGAAACCAGAACTGAAAGAGACACATGTACCCCAATGTTCATTTGCAGCATTGTTTATAATTGCTAGGACATGGAAACAACCTAGATGTCCATCAGCAGATGAATGGATAAGAAAGCTGTGGTACATATACACAATGGAGTATTACTCAGCCCTTAAAAAGAATAAATTTGAATCTGTTCTAATGAGATGGATGAAACTGGAGCCAATTATACAGAGTGAAGTAAGCCAGAAAGAAAAACACCAATACAGTATACTGACACATATATATGGAATTTATAAAGACAGTAATGATGACCCTGTATGTGAGACAACAAAAGAGACACAGAGGTATAGAACGGACTTTTGGCCTCTGAGGAAGAGGAAGAGGGTCGGATGATTTGGGAGAATGGCACTGAAACATGTATACTATCATATAAGAAACAAAGCACCAGTCTATGTTCAATACAGGATACAGGATGCTTGGGGCTGGTGTACGGGATGATCCGGGGAGACGGTGTGGGGTGGGAGGTGGGAGGGGGCTTCGGCATTGGGAGATCATGTGCACCTGTGGCTGATTCATGTCAATGTATGGCAAAACCAATACAGTATTGTAAAGCAGAATAAAGTATTTTTTTTAAGTAAATAAATAAATTAATTTTAAAAAAAAGTCCATGTGAAAAAAATGAACAAGCTCTTGCTTGTTTCTAACTAGGAAATGCCTGAAAAAAAAGTGATGAGAGAACACTATTATAGTATATTAATAATTAAACTGGTGTAATTATGAGACATAAAGTCTAAAAGTAGACATAAAGAGTCATGGGTATTTAGTATCTGACAAAGGTTTCACTTCAAATCAGTGGGGAAAACATGGTGTGGGGACAACTGTCAAGTATTAGAAAAACATAAGTTTGGATTCAAACCACTGCTTTATATCAGGGTAAACTCCAGATGCATCGAAGACTTAAATATGAAACATGCCCACACTAACCTTCACCACCACTGCTGCTATCATCTCCATAAGAAAGAACCACAGGACATTTCTTAGATCATACTGGAATGGGGCAACTCCAGCATGAGCAGTTCTCTGTTGTTTAACACAAAACCCAGAAACCATTAAAGTGAAGTGATCAATTCAAATACACAAAAACATTTTATTTTAAAACCACCATGAGAACAGTGAAAAATCAAATAGCTAACTGGGAAAAGTATTTGCATCTTATATCACAAAGGGTAAATTTCCCTGGTACACAAAAAACTCCTCCAAAACTGGTAAGAAAGGTCCACAATCTGATAGAGAAATGGGTTCACAGGAAAGTATAGACAAGTGATTCATAATAATAAACACAAACCTAAACTGCAGAGAGATACTATTTTTTCTCTTATCAGAATGGCAAAGATGCAAAATTTTAAACAAAAATATTTTTAAATGCTGCATTTTGATGTTATGAGAGTTTTTTCCTTATTATTATTATTTGGCTGTGCTGAGTTTCCACTGCTACACCTGGGCTTTCTCTAGTGGGAGCAGGTGGGGCCACTGTGTACTTGTGATGCACGGGCTTCTCACTGCAGTGGCTTCTCTTGTTGCAGAACATGGGCTCTGGAGCACAGGCTCAGTAGTTGGGGGCACATGGGCTTGGTTACTCTGAGGCATGTGGAATCTTCCTGGATCAGGGATCGAAATCATGCTCCCTAACCACTGGAACACCAGGAAAGTCCCAAAGATTCAAAATTTTGATAACACCCTGTGATGATGGAAATGGGGGAAGCAGCCCTTCTCCTGCATGTTGGAGGGAATGCAGACTCTCCCAAGTCCAGGGAAGGCACTTGGCAGTATGGATCCACACACATACATCTTTTTATTCTTTTAATTAAACTATAGCTCATGTACAACACTGTATGTCACAGGTGTACAATAGAGTGATTCACAATTGGCTTCCCAGGTGGTGCCAGTGGTAAAGAACCTGCCTGCCAATGCAGGAGCTGTGAGAGTCACGGGTTTGATCCCTAGGCTGAGGAAGATTCCCTGGAGGAAGACATAGAAACCAGCTCTAGTATTCTTGCCTGAAGAATCCCATAGACAGAGAGCAGTCTGGTGGGCTATGGTCCATAGGGTCGTGAAGAGTCAGACACAACTGAAGTGACTTAGCATGCATGCTTGCATATTCCATTTACAGTTATTATAAAATATTGACTATATTCCCTGTGCTATACAATATATTCTATAGCTATATATATATATATATATATATATATATATATATATATAATAGTTTTTACCTCCAATCCTCCACCCATATTTTGCCCTTCCCCTTTTCTTCTCCCACTGGTAGCCACTGGTTTGTTCTCAGTTTGTGTAAGTCTGTTTCTTTTTGTTATATTCACTAGTTTGTTTTACTTTTTAGATTCTGCATATAAGTGATATCATACAGTATTATACATCCTTTGCCTTGGCAATTTTGGTCTAGAAATTCACCATGCTACAGTAGTGAATAGTGTGTGCAAAAGGCATTCACTGCAGAATTTTTTTATTTTTATTTTTTAACTGGTACACATTGTTCACACCTATATTTCAAGTTTGGAAATGCATATTTGCAAGCAGCAATACAAAAGTATTCATGAACAATGCATAATCTCTGAAAATTATGAAAACATCCCTGCTACCAATACATTTCTAAATACAAAACTGACTACCATATTGTTACTTCTGTGTAGCAGGAGAAGTTCATTTTCAAAACAGATAAAATTCAGTCTTTAGGTGTGAATGGTATGAATGACAGTCTTTTTTTGTTTGTTTTTTTGCTTTTGTTTTTTTTTAATTTCTTAGTCGTTTGGGATCCTTAAGCATGCCAGCCTCAAAGAGGAGGGTCCACAAAGGAACCAGGGCGGTCTTACGGCATCCAGTTAAGCCAGAGCTGGGAATGCCTCTGGGTCATCCACATCAGGAGCAGAAGCACTTGACTTGTCAGTCCTGATGCCACGGTTTGGACGTCCACCACGCCCATGGCCACCTCGTCCTCCCCTGCCACCACGTCCTGGGCGGCCAAGGTCTCCAAAATTGATCTCCAGCTGAGATGTTATATCATTTGCTGGCTTCCGGAAATGATGATCCATAACTGAGTCTTCAGCATGAGCCTCTTCACTTTTTGACTTATGAAGAACAAATCCCTTCTTCCACTGCCCATCAGCACCTTCATTTGGTTTTCAGATATTAAATTCTACTTTTGCCCGGTCCTTATTTTGAATAGCCTTCCACTCATCCAAAGTCATTCTTTTGGACCCTCTTCCTTTACTTCTTCAACTTCATTTTCCTTATTTTCAGTGTCTGCAGCTGGATGTTCTTCCCCTTCAGGTGTTTCCTCAGTCACATTTGATTGTTCCAAGTCACTGCAATTATATTTGCTTCTGAATGTATTTGGAGGACTCTGTTAATTCATCTTTGACAGTTCCCCAGTTGTGAGATCCGCTCCCTCCACGTTTGTCCTCATGCTTCAGGCCAGATCTATCACTTCCACTATGCCTATCAAATTCACGTTTGCCACGAGAATCAAAGCCATCCCCCCCGCCCATTCCACGTCCACGACCCCCTCGACCTCTTCCAAGACCACCACGGCCTCGGATAGGCCGGTCAATAATCGGTCTATCAACGGAAAATTCTCCTCCTTCACCCTTTTCTTCAAGTGGCTTTTCGAGTCTTCTTTCGCGAGGTGGTCGCCTTTCTGGTCTCCTATCAATTATCTTCCCTCCACCCTGAAGTTGCTGATCAGGTCTTCTTCCAACACGTCTCATTCCTTCTTTCTTAAGCGCCACAGGCGGCTGCGTCTCCTCCTTCTGGTCAACCACGCCGACGCTGGGGGGCCGCGGATTCTTGCGGTCTTTCTGGGACTCTTGACGCAGCTGTTTGCCCGCCGCATTGGAGTTGGTCTGAGCTGCGCTCTTAGCCCCAGGGCCCCCAACGCCGCCCCCGCCGGCTTCTTTTTCTTGTTCTCTGCTGCCTTCAACACCTCGAAGGGGTCCGATTCGTCGTCAAATAACTGGTCGAATCGGTTGGTGACCACGCAGCCGAAGCCTTCCTGTAAGCGCCCAGGCATGATGGGGGCTCGGCGGCGCTTCCTCCACGGATTGCAGCGGGCCGCGCCGAGCCAAGAGCGCCTGCTTCAGCTCTTCCCACAAGATGGCCGGGCCGAGAGAGGCACTGCAGCATTTTTAAAAGTAAGAGATTGAAGAAAGGCCTTAAAAGTCCAAAGTAGGAAAGTGATTAAACAAATTTTTGTACGTCCACATGTACTAGTTTGCTAGGGCTGCCATAAAAAGTACCACAAACTGAGAGCCTTGAACAACAGAAATCTATTGTCTCAACAATTCTGGAGGCTAGAAGTCCAAAATCAATGTCAGCAAAAAGGTTGGTTCCTTCTATAAGCTGTGAAAGAATCTTTCCCATGTGTCTCACCTAGCTTCTCATGGTTTGCTGGTAAATAGTTGGTGTTCCTTGGCTTGTAGACACATCACTCCTTCTCTCTCTTCATCAGAACACATCTGTTTCCATACTGAATCTATTGCTTTAGCTCTAACCCTTGTGCTTCTGGTGGCTCAGACGGTAAAGAATCTGCCTGCAATGCTGGAGACCTGGGTTCAATCCCTGGGTTGGGAAGATTCCCTGGAGAGGGGAATGGCTACCCACTCCAATATTCTTGCCTGGAAAATTCCATGGACAGAGAAGTCTGGCAGGCTACCGCCCATGAGGTTGCAAAGAGTCGGACATGACTGAGTGACTTTCATTCTTAGTCATGCTGGCTCTGCACCTTTTGTAAAATAATGTTGCCATAGCCTGAAATATACAGGATAGCCCATTCTCAAGGCTCTGACCTTTAAAGGTATAACACTTTTCCATTCAGAAAGTTTCAGAACCGAGGATAAGGTTTGTCTTATTGGAGGTTTATAGGAGAATTGTGAGCAGAACTTCTTGGACAGGTACAAAAGCAAAGGATTCTACCACCAAGAAGTTTGCAACAATTAGCCACACTCCATCCTTTCAGTATAAAGGAAGCCTGAAATCTCTAAGATGGTGCTTTGGGACACTAGTCCACCCCTCTTGGTCTGATGGCTTTTCAAATAAAGTCCCTGTTCCTTGCCCCCAGAACTCATCTTTCAATTTATTGGCATGTTGTACAATGAGCAGTATGAGCTTGGACTTGGTAACACCCATTCCAATATGACTCCATCTTAACTATGTCTGCAATGACCCTGTTTCCAAATAACATTACATTATGAGGTACTCAGGGTTAGAATATTTAAGAGGATATAATACAACCTGTAGCACCAAGAAACAACTAATATTAACGCATAAAAAGGAAGAGCTCTTTATAAAATGGTGTGGGAAAAATCTCTAAGACACAAAGAAGTAAATGTTTCAAGTTATTTTATGCTATACTTTAAGAAAGGATGGAAAGAATATGTACAAATTAGTGTGTGCTCATAAAAATGTCCCTGAAAGTTTGCACCAGAAACCACTAACATCGGCTGTTTGTGGGGAGGTAACTGGGTTGCTGGCAGAGAAGGGTGGGAAGGAGAATTTTCAGTGCATATCCTTTTATACTTGTTTCATTTTGAACTATGAGAGTGTACTATTTATTTAAAAATTTAATTTAAGCACAATGAAGCCCAAACGGAATCAGACTGCCAAACTGCTTTCAGGAAGGATTATGTCAATTAACGCAGCCCCCAACCACAAATACAGAGTCCTTTACACACTCATCTCCCCAGGATTTGGTTTTAGCAGGTTTGTTTTTCCTCTAAATTTTCAGGCAAAAAAAGTCATATATAATTTTTTTACCCTTACCATTGTAATTGTACCTTACCATTTCCTCCCCTGACCACTGGCCCTACTTAGATCAGTATCATCTTGACACCCTTGGTGGAATTTTTGTACATTGTAGGAATATGTTCTGTATTTAAAAAAATGTACCTTTGAATTTGCCATACATTTTGCTGTTCTCTTCACTTTTTGCCTTTTAATATACATGATTTCCTTTCACACATGAAGCTTTAAATGCATGTGAAGATTCATTCGTGGCAGGTGGTACTTTGGAGCTGCAGGACAGGGATGAATCTGCAGAAACCTCAGCTATCAGAGACTTAAGGGATAACTCACAATCCCTGGGAAAAGATCTGGAAGCAACAGTAATCCTCTCACCACTCTCATTTTGGAGCAAAAGTAGATGTGTCTTTTTTTCCACAAGACCTGGCTAAAACTTGTATCTGCGGTGATAATCAACAATAGTGAGGACTTTTATGGTGTGCATTTTTGTTCTAGGTACTGTTCTAAGTTCTTTACATACATTACTATATTAAAATTCCCATCAACCCTATGGTGAAGGCACTGTATATATCTCCCTATATTCTAGATGAGAAAACAGAGAGAGTAAGCAAATCACCCAAGAATGTACAGCTGGGCAGTTCTGAAGCTAAGGTCTTTGACATCCTGTCCTGAAAATATCTTTGACACCTCCTGGTCCAAGCCCAGCTGCCTAGTCTCCTGTTGGAGATACTATTTTTCTCCAATTGTTGCTCATGGGCCATAGGGAAGTCCCAGGTATTGTTTTTAAAAGATAAGAGAATTGGATTTCCTATTGTACATATGTATTAACTCACAGTAGCACAAGGCCTTGGGAGAGTTAAAAATCAAAGGAGCTGTGTGTTTCCTTAATTTGAAGGGTCAACTCTTAGGGAATAAAACCCTGATCCAGGGTATTGATATTTCTCTTGGATCAGTTTTGGGCTCTGGGTTTCTACGTAGTTGTGTAACCCTGGTATTGCGATACATTTCAAAATGATCGTCATGATTAACTCTAGTTATGATATGTCACCGTGCAATCTATATTGATATATCATTATCATCCAGAGGCCATAGTTTAATTTAGGGTCCATTCTTGGTGGTTTACATTCTATGCATGCTAAGTCACTTCAGTTGTGTTAGACTGCTTAGAACGCTATGGACAGGGGTAGCCTGCCAGGCTTCTCTGCAAGAATGCTGGAGTGGGTTGCCATGCCCTCCGCCAAGGAATCTTCCCAACCCAAGGATCGAACCCATATCTCTTAGGAACCCTGCTTTGGGAGGCAGGTTCTTTAACACTAGTGCCACCTGGGAAGCCCTCTACAATATATGCTTGTAGCTTATTTTATACATAATAGTTCATACCTTTCAATCCCCTATCCTTATACTGTCTCTCCCTCGTTCTCCTTCCCCACTAGTAACCAGTACTTTGTTCCCTATATCTGTGAGTCTCTTTTTTGTTATAGTCACTAATTTGCTTTATTTTTTAGATTCTACATATAAGCGATATCATATAGTATTTGTCTGACTTAATTCACTTAGCTTAATATCCTCCAAGTCCATCCATGTCATTGCAAATGGCAACATTTTATTCATTTTTATGGCTGAGTAGCATTCCGTTTGGATAAGGAAATGGCAAACCACTCCAGTATTCTTGACTAGAGACTCCCATAGACAGAGGAGCCTGGTGGGCGCTATCCATAGGGTCACACAGAGTTGGACTTGACTGAAGTGACTTAGCAGCAGCAGCAGCATTCTACTGGGCTTCCCTGGCCACTCTGTGGTAAAGACTCTGCCTGCAATGCAGAAGACCAGGATTTCATCCCTGGGTTGGGAAGATCCCCTGGAGGAGGTCATGGCAACTCACTCTAGTGCCCTTGCCTAGAGAATCCCATGGACAGAGGAGTCTGGCAGGCTGCAGTCCATAGGGTCACACTGAGTTGGTCACAGTTGAAGCAATTAAGCAAGAGCAGCAGCAGCAGCAGCATTCCATTATAATTATATGTCCCATTTTCTTTATCCCTGAATGAGATTTGAATTGGTAGACTGAGTAGAGCAGGTTGCCCTCCCTGACTTGGGTGGGTCTCATCCAATTAGTTGAAAGCCTGAATAGAACAAAAAGGCTTACCCTCCTCCACATAAAAGAGAACTCTCCCTGTCTGATGGCCTTCAAACTAGGATGTCAGTTTTTTTCCTGCTTTTGGACTGAAACTAAAACAGTGATGGTCCCTGGGTTTTGAGCATGCCGATTCACCCTGACTATCTTAAAACTTGCGGGCCTCCATAACTGTGAAAGCCAATTCCTCATAATAAGTTAATCTCTCTTTCTCTCTCCTGCTATTGTTTCTATTTTTCTGGAGAACTCTAATACCAGGGGTGAGCCCGAGTCTCCATCTATGCCACTGGTCTGCTTCACCGGTCCTGGTGTTGATCTGCATCACCATCACCATGATACATGACAAAAGAAACATTTTTGTTGTTCAAGTCATTTAGTCAGTCTTTCCACTACTTGTAGGAAAAGCATTCCTAACCGGTCCTGATTAAGGGATATGAACTTTCCTTTTGTTCTCAACTCCAGGGTACAAAATAATCACCTGGGAAGATCTACCCTCCAGAAATTGTTTTAATAGCTTTGGGTGATAACTAAGATGATATTTGTCACAAGTTTTCAAGGAATTCTGTTTGCCTCTGAGAAACACTGGACTGCAGAAAATAAAGAGGCAGTAGACATAATAGTGGCTCAGATCATGAGCTCCTTATTGCCAAATTCAGACTTAAATTGAAGAATGTGGGGGAAACCCCAGACTATTCAGGTATAACCTAAATCAAATTCCTTATGATTATACAGTGGAAGTGAGAAATAGATTTAAGGGATTAGATCTGATAGATAGAGTGCCTGATGAACTATGGATGGAAATTCTGACTTTGTACAGGAGACAGGGATAAAGATATTCCCATGGAAAAGAATGCAAAAAGCAAAATGGCTGTCTGAGGAGGCCTTACAAATAGCTGTGAAAAGAAGAGAGGCGAAAAGCAAAGGAGAAAAGGAAAGATATAAGTATCTAAGTGCAGAGTTCCAAAGAATAGCAAGGAGAGATAATAAAGCCATCTTCAGTGATCAATGCAAAGAAATAGAGGAAAACAATAGAATGGGAAAGACTAGAGATCTCTTCAAGAAAATTAGAGATACCAAGGGAACATTTCATGCAAAGATGGGCTCGATAAAGGACAGAAATGGTAGGGACCCAACAGAAGAAGAAGATATTAAGGAGAGATGGCAAAAATACACAGAAAAACTGTACAAAAAGAGCTTCACAACCTAGATAATCACGAAGGTGTGATCACTCACCTAGAGCCAGACATCCTGGAATGTGAAGTCAAGTGGGCCTTGGAAAGCATCACTACAAACAAAGCTAGTGGAGGTGATGGAATTCCACTTGAGCTATTTCAAATCCTGAAAGATGATGCTGTGAAACTGCTGCACTCAATATGCCAGCAAATTTGGAAAACTCAGCAGTGGCCACAGGACTGGAAAAGGTTGGTCTTCATTCCAATCCCAAAGAAAGGCAATGCCAAAGAATGCTCCAACTACCGCACAATTGCACTCATCTCACATGCTAGTAAAGTAGTGCTCAAAATTCTCCAAGCCAGGCTTCAGCAGTATGTGAACCGTGAACTTCCAGATGTTCAAGCTGGTTTTAGAAAAGGGAGAGGAACCAGAGATCAAATTGCCAACATTCTCTGGATCATCAAAAAGCAAGAGAGTTCCAGAAAACATCTACTTCTGCTTTATTGACTATGCCAAAGCCTTTGACTGTGTGGATCACAATAAACTGTGGAAAATTCTGAAAGAGATGAGAATACCAGACCACCTGACCTGCCTCTTGAGAAACGTATATGCAGGTCAGGAAGCAACAGTTAGAACTGGACTTGGAATAATCGACTGGTTCCAAATAGGAAAAGGAGTACGTCAAGGCTGTGTATTGTCACCCTGCTTATTTAATTTCTATGCAGAGTACATCATGAGAAACACTGGACTGGAAGAAACACAAGCTGGAATCAACATTGCTGGGAGAAATATCAATAACCTCAGATATGCAGATGACACCACCCTTATGGCAGAAAGTGAAGAGGAACTAAAAGCCTCTTGATGAAAGTGAAAGAGAGAGAGGAAAAAGTTGGCTTAAAGTTCAACATTCAGAAAACGAAGTTCATGGCATCTGGTCCCATCACTTCATGGGAAATAGATGGGGAAACAGTGGAAACAGTGTCAGACTTTATTTTTGAGGGCTCCTCACTCCAGTACTCTTGCCTGGAAAATCCCATGAATGGAGGAGCCTGGTGGGCTGCAGTCCATGGGGTCGCAAAGAGTCGGACACGACTGAGTGACTTCCCTTTCACTTTTCACTTTCATGCATTGGAGAAGGAAATGGCAACCCATTCCAGTTTTCTTGCCTGGAGAATCCCAGGGACAAGGGAGCCTGGTGGGCTGCTGTCTATGGGGTCATACAGAGTCGGACACGACTGAAGTGACTTAGCAGCAAAATCACTGCAGATGGTGACTGCAGCCATGAAATTGAAAGATGCTTACTCCTTGGAAGGAAAGTTATGACCAACGTACATAGCATATTAAAAGCAGAGACATTACTTTGCCAACAAAGTTCCATCTAGTCAAGGCTATGGTTTTTCTAGTGGTTATGTATGGATGTGAGAGTTGGACTGTGAAGAAAGCTGAGCACCGAAGAATTGATGCTTTTGAACTGTGGTGTTGGAGAAGACTCTTGAGAGTCCCTTGGACTGCAAGGAGATCCAACCGGTCCATTCTAAAGGAAATCAGTCCTGGGTGTTCATGGGAAGGACTGATGCTGAAGCTGAAACTCCAATACTTTGGCCACCTCATGGGAAGAGTTGACTCACTGGAAAAGACTCTGATGCTGGGAGGGATTGGAAGCAAGAGGAGAAGGGGACAACAGAGGATGAGCTGGCTGGATGGCATCACCGACTCGATGGACATGAGTTTGAGTGACTCCAGGAGTTGGTGATGGACAGGGAGGTCTGGAGTGCTGTAATTAACGGGGTTGCAAAGAGTCAGACATGACTGAGCAACTGAACTGAACTGAGACATAATAGTAAGGTGGAAAATAATCACATTGAACTAAGAGAAAGATAAAAAGCTGAATGTGCTGTAAATGATATATTTAATGAGGTAAACAGAAAAACATTCCTTACACTGGGCAAAAAGGCTAAAGAGAAATTCACTTCTGGTGGTGGTATTTTGACATTTTTTTGTTTGCTTTTCATAACTTTTATGAACACACTTGGCTTACTTGCTTTTAGCAGGGGAGACCCTACATTTACTTAGAGCAGCCTCCTCTTAGCCTCTGTGCCCATTCTGGTGATCTTCTGACTACGAATTCAGCTTCTTGATTATGAAGGAAAGCAGAAGTGACATGGCTGTCCATGCGTGTGTTTCAATACCTGTTGCATAAGATTTCTCATTGCAAATAAGTTAGCATTTGTATTGCTCTGTCAACTATGAGCCTGAATAATGTGAGTCAGGTAAGACAGACAAGACTGAGTTTTTGTCATCTAGACCCTGGCTTGTGGCAGGGCCCTTTGGCAGGGCTGACAGGACCCAGAAGGAGAAAATTATAAACCAACACTCACATTAACTGCAACCAACTTTTCAAGCACCTACTACGTATCAAGTGCAGGGCTTAGCACTTCACAGACCATCTCATTTAATCCCCAGAAAAATCCTGTGATGTAAATCCTTTTGGCAAAAAGCCAGGAGGAACAGAGAAGATGGATCTACGTATAATTATTAGGAACAGCAACTCATAGGTGCAGATTCATGTGGAAAGAAAGACAAAATGTCCTAGGAAAAGTTAAAGCTATAGAAACAAAAACAAAGACTGGATAGGTGTTCTGGGGAGGGAGGGATGCAACCTGAGACTTCGCAGGTACAGGGGTCTCCCTAATATAAAGACAAAATAAAATCCCCCAAGAAAAAGTAAAATAAGAGAATCCCCTGCAGAAAGAATATGGAAAATAGACCCAGTGTGGCTAAAAGGGACCCAAAATAAAATAGAGCCAGGCAGTCACAACGGGCTAAGGATTCAGTCATATAATCTGTATTCTTAGAAAAACCATCAACTGACTGTTATAAGGGCTTCTAATTCTGCTAAAGGTCCTGGCTGGAAAGCCCCTAATAAGAGCTCCAGCAACGACAAATCATTAAAAAGTTTCAGTCAAGCTGTAAGAACTTGTGGTCAGGCTGCAAGGGCCATCCAAATCCCTTAAAAGCCTCCCAACTGTAGTGTCTGTGGTTTCTGCTTTAAAAATTCATTACCGGGGCAGTCCTAAGATGGCAGAGGAATAGGATGGGGAGACCACTTTCTCTCCCATAAATTCATCAAAAGAACATTTGAACGCTGAGTAAATTTCACAAAACAACTTCTGAATGCTGGCAGAGGACATCAGGCACCCAGAAAAGCAGCCCATTGTCTTTGAAAGGAGGTAGAAAAAAATGTAAAAGATAAAAAGAAAGACAAAAGAGGTAGGGACAGAGATGAGTCTTAAAAAAGGTTTCCAAACACCAGGAAACACTCTCACTGGTGAGTCTGTGTGAAACACTCTCACTGGTGAGTCTGTGGTGAGCCTTGGAACCTCAGAGGGCAACATAACTGGGAGGAAAAATAAATAAATAATTAAAACCAGCAGATTACATGTCCAAGGTAACTTCCAGCAGAGAAGCAGCGCAGACGCAGGCATCCACCACTAGCAAGCGGGGGCTGGGCAGGGAGGCGCGGGCTGCACCGGGCTTGAATGCCCAGAGGGCAAAATAGCAAACCAGACTGTGGGATAGCTATCCTGTGAAAAGCCCTAACCTAAGACACCACCAGGCCCACTCACAGAACAAAGGACTGAGCAGAGCTAGCCGGCTGCAGACCTGCCCATCCCCCACTGGAGAAAGGCAGGAGAGGGCAGCCAGAGCCAGAAGGGGGCAATCGCGGCCCCAGAGAGGCATCATCTACCAAACTGCAAGCAGGCTTTGTTGCTAACCAAGACTTCTTGGGATTATGGACTATGGACATCCACCGGGAGGGTTGCAGCCAGAGATCAGCTCCCCAGAAGAGACACACGGCACACCTGAGAAGGTGCGCCGGTTGTACACCCAGAAAACCGAGCAGCAGGGATGGGGAGGCGATAAGTCACAGTAACCGTGCTCACCAAGCACCTGATCACCAGAGCTGCTTGGACCTGGGAAGGGCACAAAACGCAGGCCCAACCAAGTCTGCGCCTTTGTGGAGTACCTGAGTACCTGAACCTGAGCAGCTTAGACCTGAGAAGTGCATACAACCCAGGGCTGGCCTCAGACAGGTCCCAGCAGAGCAACCTAGAGCCTAAGTGTAGACAGGGAAAACACACACGCCGGGAGCCGGGGCAAGCCCAGTGTGGCTGAGACACTGCAAGCACACACCAGTGCTATTTGTTTGCAGTGTTCCTCCGTCCCCACAGCACGACTGAATAAGTGAGCCTAAAAAGTGTCCACCATCGCCCCCTTGTGTCAGGGTGGAAGTTAGACACTGAAGAGACCAGCAAACAGAAGAAGCTAAAGCAAACAGAGGGAAAAGCCTTGGAAATGACAGGTGCAATAAATTAAAACCCTGTAGTTAGCAATGACTACATAGGAAGGGGCCTATAAATCTTGAGAAGTATAAACAGGATCAAGGAACCATCGGAAAATGAACTGACCCCACATTGTCCACAACAACACCAGAGAAAGTCCAAGATATATTTTTACTATTATCATTTTTTTAATTAAAAAAATTTTTTTAATTTTAAGTCCTCTATTACTCCTTTAATTTTCATTTTTATAACCTACTATTACTTTGCAAAAAAGACCCTATTTTTAAAGCAAACTTCACACATATATATATTTTATAATTTTTGTGACTTTTTTTTCTTTAATATAATATTGTATTTTTGAGACTCCAACCTCTACTCTAGATTTTTAATCTTTGCTTTTTGGTATTTGTTATCAATTTTGTACCTTTAAGAACCCAATCTTCAGTACCCATTTTTACTTGGGAAAGAAATTACTGGCTTGAATGCTCTCTCCCCCTTTGGACTCTCCTTTTTCTCCATCAAGTCACCTCTATCTCCTCCCTCCCCTTTCTCTTCTCTACCCAACTCTGTGAATCTCTTTGTGTGTTCCAGACTGAGGAGAACACTTAGGTAACTGATTACTGACTGGATCTGTCTCTGTCCTTTTGATTCCCCCTTTATCCTCTTGGCCACCTCTGTCTCCTTCCTCCAGCTTCTCTTCTCTGTGTAACTCTGTGAACATCTCTAGGGATCCAGACTGTGGAGAGCACATAGGGAAGTGATTGCTGGTTAGCTTCCTCTCTCCTTTTTGATTCCCCCTCTTCTCCTCCTGGTCACCTCTATCTCCCGTCTCTCTCTTCTCTTCTCCATGTAACACTGTGAACCTCTCTGGAGAAACTTTTCATCTTTAACCTAGATGTTTTATCATCGATGCTGTATAGATGGAGAAGTCTTGAGGCTACTGTAAGAATAAGGCTGAAAACCAGAGGCAGGAGGCTTAAGTCCAAATCCTGAGAACACTAGGGGACTGCTGACTCCAGGGAACAGTAATTGATAGGAGCCTATCAAACACCTCCATACCTACACTGAAACCAAGCACCACTCAAGGGCCAACAGGTTCCAGAGCAAGACATACCATGCAAATTCTCCAGCAACACAGGAATATAGCCCTGAGCTTCAATATACAGGCTGCCCAAAGTCACTCCAAATCCACTGACATTTCATCACTCATTACTGAACATTTCATTGCACGAAATCCAGCTCTACCCACCAGAACACTGACACAAGCTTCCCTAACCAGGAAACCTTGAAAAGCCACCCGTCCAACTCCACCCACAGCAAGGAAACTCCACAATAAAGAGAACTCCACAAACCGCCAGAATATGGAAAGGCCACCCCAAACACAGCAATATAGATAAGATGAAAAGGCAGAGAAATACCCAGCAGGTAAAGGGACAGGATAAATGTCCACCAAACCAAACCAAAGAGGAAGAGATAGGGAATCTACCTGATAAAGAATTCCGAATAATGATAGTGGAAATGATCCAAAATCTTGACAACAAATTGGAGCTACAGATAAATAGCCTGGAGACAAGGATCAAGAAGATGCAAGAAAGGTTTAACAAGGACCTGGAAGAAATAAAAAGAGTCAATATATAATGAATAATGCAATAAATGAGATAAAAAAACTCTCTGGAGGGAACCAACGGTATAATAACAGAGGCAGAAGACAGGATAAGTGAGGTAAAAAGTAGAATTGTAGAAATAAATGAAACGGAGAGGAAGAAAGAAAAACGAATTAAAAGAAATGAGGACAATCTCAGAGACCTCTGGGACAATGTTAAATGCCCCAACATTCGAATCATAGGAGTCCCAGAAGAAGAAAACAAAAGATCATGAGAAAATACTTGAGGAGATGAAAACTTCCCCTAAAGTGGGGAAGGAAATAATCATCCAAGCCCAAGAAACCCAGAGAGTCCTAAACAGGATAAACCCAAGGCGAAACACCCTGAGACACATATTAATCAAATTATTGAAGATCAAACACAAAGAACAAACATTAAAAGCAGCAAGGGAAAAACAGAAAATAACACACAAGGGGATTCCCATAAGGATAACAGCTGATCTTTCAATAGAAACTCTTCAGGCCAGGAAGGAATGGCAAGTGATGAAAGAAAATAACCTACAGCCCAGATTACTGTACCCAGCAAGAATCGCATTCAAATATGAAGGAGAAATCAAAAGCTTTACAGACAAGCAAAAGCTGAGAGAATTCAGCACCACCGAACCAGCTCTCCAACAAATGCTAAAGGATCTTTTCAAGACAGAAAACACAGAAAGGGTGTATAAACTTAAACCCAAAACAATAAAGTAAATGGCAACAGGATCATACTTATCAATAATTACCTTAAATGTAAATGGGTTGAATGCCCTAACCAAAAGACAAAGACTGGCTGAACGGATACAAAAACAAGACCCCTATGTATGTTGTCTACAAGAGACCCACCTCGAAACAAGGGACACATACAGACTGAAAGTGAAGGGCTAGAAAAAGATATTCCATTCCCAAAGAGCAGGAGTAGCAATACTTATGTCAGATAAAATAGACTTTAAAACAAAGGCTGTGAAGAGGCAAAGAAGGACACTACAAAATGATTAAAGAATCAATCCAAGAAGAAGATATAACAATTATATATGCACCCAAAATAGGAGCACCACAATATGTAAGACAAATGCTAACAAGTATGAAAGGGGAAATTAACAAGAACACAATAATAGTGGGAGACTTTAATACTCCACTTACACCTATGGATAGATCAGTGAAACAGAAAATTAACAAGGCAACACAAACTTTAATTATACAATAGACCAGTTAGACGTAATTTATATCTATAGGACATTTCACCCCAAAACAATGAATTTCACCTTTTTCCCAAGTGCACACGGAACCTTCTCCAGGATAGATCACATCCTGGGCCATAAATCGAGCCTTGAGTAAATTCAAAAAAATTGAAACAATGCAGTAAGATTAGATCTCAATTACAGGAGAAAAACTATTAAAAACTCCAATATATGGAGGCTGAAAACGTGCTGCTGAATAACCAACAAATCACAGAAGAAATCAAAATAATGAAATCTAGAAAAATAAAGAAATCAAAAGAATGAAAATAAAAACATAACAACCCAAAACCTGTGGAACACTATAAAAGCAGTGTTGAGGGAAAAGTTCATAGAAATACAGGGCATACCTCAAGAAACAAGAAAAAAGTCAAATAAATAATGCAACTCTACACCTAAAGCAACTAGAAAAGGAAGAAATGAAGAACCCCAGGGTTAGTAGAGGAAAGAAATCTTAAAGATTTGGGCAGAAATAAATGCAAAAGAAACAAAGGAGACCATGGCAAAAATCAACAAAGCCAAAGCCTGGTTCTTTGAGAAGATAAATAAAATTGACAAACCGTTAGCCAGACTCATCAAGAAACAAAGGGAGAAAAATCCAATCAACAAAATTTGAAATGAAAATGGAGAGATCACAACAGAAAACACAGAAATACAAAGGATCATAAGAGACTACTAACAGGAAATATATGCCAATAAAATGGACAACTTGGAAGAAAAAAACAAGTTCTTAGAAAAGTACAACTTTCCAAAACTGAGCCAGGAAGAAATAGAAAATCTCAACAGAACCATCACAAGCACAGAAATTGAAACTGTAATCAGAAATCTTCTAGCAAACAAAAGCCCAGGTCCAGACGGCTTCACAGCTGAATTCTCCCAAATATTTAGAGAAGAGAAAACACATATCTTACTCAAAATCTTCCAGAAAATTGCAGAGGAAGGTGAACTTCCTAATTCATTCTATGAGGCCACCATCACCCTAATACCAAAACCTAACAAAGATGCCACAAAAAAGAAAACTACAGGCCAATATCACTGATGAACATAGATGCAAAAATCCTTAACAAAATTCTAGTAATCAGAATCCAACAACACATTAAAGAGATCATACATCATGACCAAGTGGGCTTTATCCCAGGGATGCAAGGATTCTTCAATATCTGCAAATCAATCAATGTAATACACCACATTAAGAAATTGAAAAATAAAAGCCATATGATTGTCTCAATAGATGCAGAGAAAGCCTTTGACAAAATTCAACATCCATTTATGATAAAAACCCTCCAGAAAGCAGGAATAGAAGGAACATACCTCAACATAATAAAAGCTATATATGACAAACCCATAGCAAACATTATCCTCAATGGTGAAAAACTGAAAGCATTTCTCCTAAACTCAGGAACAAGACAAGGGTGCCCACTTTCATCACTACTATTCAACATAGTTTTGGAAGTTTTGGCCCCAGTAATCAGAGCAGAAAAAGAAATAAAAGGAATACAGATTGGAAAAGAAGAAGTAAAACTCTCACTGTTTGCAGATGACATGATCCTCCACATAGAAAACCCTAAAGACTCCACCAGAAAATTACGAGAGCAATCAATGAATATAGTAAAGTTGCGGATATAAAATCAACACACAGAAATCCCTTGCATTCCTATCCACTAATAATGAGAAAGTAGAAAGAGAAATTAAGGAAACAATTCCATTCACCATTGCAATGAAAAGAATAAAATACTTAGGAATATATCTACCTAAAAACAAAAGACCTATATATATATAAAACTATAATATAAGACACGAATAGATGGAGAAATATACCGTGTTCATAGATCAGAAGAATCAATATAGTGAAAATGAGTATACTACCCAAAGGAATCTATAGATTCAATGCAATCCCTATGAAGCTACCAATGGTATTTTTCACAGAGCTAGAACAAATAATTTCACAATTTGTATGGAAATACAAAAACCTCGAATAGCCAAAGCAATCTTGAGAAGGAAGATTGGAGCTAGAAGAATCAACTTGCCTGACTTCAGGCTCTACTACAAAGCCACAGTCATCAAGACAGTATGGTACTGGCACAAAGACAGAACTATAGATCAATGGAACAAAATAGAAAGCCCAGAGATAAATCCACACACCTATGGACACCTTATCTTTGACAAAGGAGGCAAGAATATACAACGGAGGAAAGACAGTCTCTTTAACAGGTGGTGCTGGGAAAACTGGTCAACCACTTGTAAAAGAATGAAACTAGAACACTTTCTAACACCATACACAAAAATAAACTCAAAATGGATTAAAGATCTAAACATAAGACCAGAAACTATAAAACTCCTAGAAGAGAACATAGGCAAAACACTCTCCGACATAAATCACAGCAGGATCCTCTATGACCCTCCTCCCAGAATATTGGAAATAAACGCAAAATAAACAAATGGGACTTAATTAAATTTTAATTTTAATTAAAATTAAAGCTTCTGCACCACAAAGGATACTATAAGCAAGGTGAAAAGACAGCATTCAAAATGGGAGAAAATAATAGTAAACGAAGCAATTGACAAAGAATTAATCTCAAAAATATACAAGCAACTCCTGCAGCTCAATTCCAGAAAAATAAATGACCCAATCAAAAAATGGGCCAAAGAACTAAACAGACATTTCTCCAAAGAAGACATAAAGATGGCTAACAAACACATGAAAAAATGTTCAACATCACTCATTATCAGAGAAATGCAAATCAAGACCACAATGAGGTACCATTTCACACCAGTCAGAATGGCTGCAATCCAAAAGTCTACAAGCAATAAATGCTGGAGAGGGTGTGGAGAAAAGGGAACCCTCTTACACTGTTGGTAGGAGTGCAAACTAGTACAGCCACTATGGAGAACAGTGTGGAGATTCCTTAAAAACTGGAAACAGAACTGCCATACGACCCAGAAATCCCACTCTGGGCATACACAGCGAGGAGACCAGAATTGAAAGAAACACATGTACCCCAGTGTTCATCACAGCACTGTTTATAATAGCCAGGTCATGGAAGCAACCTAGATGTCCATCAGCAGATGAATGGATAAGAAATGGATAAGAAAGCTGTGGTACATATACACAATGGAGTATTACTCAGCCATTAAAAAGAATACATTTGAATCAATTCTAATGAGGTGGATGACACTGGAGCCTATTATACAGAGTGAAGTAAGCCAGGAAGAAACACACTAACACAGTATACTAACGCATATATGTGGAATTTAGAAAAATGGTAATGATAACCCTGTAGGCGAGACAGCAAAAGAGACAGAGATGTATAGAACAGTATTTTGGATTCTGTAGGAGAGGGTGAGGGTGGGATGATTTGGGAGAATGGCATTGAAAGATGTATATTGTCATATGTGTAATGAATCGCCAGTCCAGGTTTGATGCATGATACAGGATTCTTGGGGCTGGTGCACTGGGATTACCCAGAGGGATGGGATGGGGAGGGAGGTGGGAGGCGGGTTCAGGATGGGGAACACATGTACAACCGTGGTGGATTCATGTCAATGTATGGCAAAACCAATACAATATTGTAAAGTAATTAGCCTCCAATTAAAATAAATAAATTTATTAAAAAAAGAAAAGCAATAGAAACAGGAAAAAAAAATCTCCCCATAAATTACTTCTTAATTATAAAATGGAAAGTAGACTTCACAACAGGAAAAGCTGGTAGACATTATCATAGTCAAGCAATCAGTGTTAACATCACCAGTGTTGAGACAAACCAACATCATGTGACTACTGTTATGATGCTCTGAACAGGACCTAGTATCACTTCAGTCATATTCCTACCAGAAATGCACAGCCTGACTTTAATAATAAAGAAACATGAGACAAACTCACATTAGGACAAGTTGGACCAAAGAGTTGGCTTGCATTCTTCAAAAATATCAAATTAAATGAAGACAAGAAAATGCTAATGAATTAGTCCAGGTAAAAGGAGGTCAAAGAGATATGATACCTAAATGTGTGATTCTGGACTGGGAAAAAAACTGTCAACCACATTATTGAGACAATTGGAGGAATATGAATATGGAATACAGGTTTGATAATAATATTGTATCCATTTTAAATTTTCTTTTTTGTTAACTAAAAAAAGGGAAAAAAAATCATTACCTCCTCCACTCCTTGGAAATGTACTTTCAGTCACAGCCAAAGGCTGCATATCCCCAATTTGCAAACCTTTTGAACAATAAAATTGTCCTTTTGACTTAAGACAACCCTGACTCCTTACTGGGATTTATTTCTGATTCAAGACAGCATTGTAAAGGAAGGGAGTTATCTCACGAGTTTAAAAAGGATGTAGGATTCACTTTGAAGTGGTATTTACTTAGAAGTGTCAGGGAGGAATAGCTTTCTCTTACCCTTTTATATTCAGTGACTGAGGGCATATAAATTCAACTCACAAAAGACAGATCCCATAGGAGAAAAAAGTATATAATCCTACTAAAGTCTTATATGCATAGGACTTCTCAGAAGGCTTCCCAGGTGACACTAGTAGTAAAGAAGCCTCCTGCCAAAGAAGGAGACGTAAGAGGTGTGGGTTCGAACCCCAGGTCGGGAAGATTACCTGCAGAAGGAAGTGGCAACCTACTCCAAAATTCTTGCCTGGAGTATCCCATGCACACAAGAGCCTGAGGAGGGGAAGGGATATGGGCCATAAGGGTGCCAAGAGCTGGACACGACTGCAGTGGCTCAGCACACATGCAAGAGTTCATGGAGAGAAGTGAGACTGCTGGGCACCCAAGTTCATATGCCTTACCCAGAGTAAAGCCAAGCAAACCACAGTGTCAGAGAGAGGTGTATCGTAAGGCGAAGCGAGGAGAATGAGCAGCTTGTACTCAAAAGTCCCAAATTCTCCAATGGCTTTAGGGAAGATTTTCTAAAAGGTAACATTTAGGGTGAGGAATGCAGGGCACATGAATTTCTTCTGATTGGTTGGTGGTGAGGTAATAGGCTGATTTTCTAGAAATTTCAATCATCAATCTTCTGATTCTGACCAGTTTAGGGGTCGCAGAGTATAGTTAAATTAAGGTCCCCTGGGTAGGGAGATGGGGAGGCTTGATTCTTACTGAATAGTCAAAGATATGTAGCAGATTATTATATATACCCCTTGAGGAGGAATAAGGACCGTTTTTAGGCTGAACTATTCAAGACCCAGATAATCACGATGGTGTGATCACACACCTAGAGCCAGACATCCTGGAATGTGAAGTCAAGTGGGCCTTAGGAAACATCATTATGAACAAAGCTAGTGGAGGTGATGGAATTCCTATTGAGCTATTTCAAATCCTGAAAGATGATGCTGTGAAACTGCTGCACTCAATATGCCAGCAAATTTGGAAAACTCAGCAGTGGCCACAGGACAGGAAAAGGGCAGTTTTCATTCCAATCCCAAAGAAAGGCAATGCCAAAGAATGCTCAAACTACCGCACAGTTGCACTCATCTCACACGCTAGTAAAGTAATGCTCAAAATTCTCCAAGCCAGGCTTCAACAGTATGTGAACCCCTGAGCTTCCAGATACTCAAGCTGGATTTAGAAAAGGCAGAGGAACCAGAGATCAAATTACCAACATCCACTGAATCATCGAAAAATAAGAGTGCCAAAAACCCCCACACATCTATTTCTGCTTTATTGACTATGCCAAAGCCTTTGACTGTGTGGATCACAACAAACTGTGGAAAATTCTTCGAGATGGGAATACCACAGCACCTGACCTGTGTAAGTTAAGGGAGTTAGAGAAGGCGAGCTTCACAAAAAGAACCAGACCAGCACTTTTCAGGAACAGATCACCTTTAAAGAGGAAAGAAATGGCAGCAGTCAAATTAGTGAGCTGCTGTACTTACCCAAGAAAAGAGTAAGTATATATAGGCATGTATGTGGAAAGTCACTGTCTTAAGGAAGCCCGTTCTTCTCCAAAGTTGTTCGGAGTAGTTATCTCTTAAACGAATGGGGCAAGGAATTTTGGAGATGGATCAGAAGCTGGACCAGCTGGGAGCTGGGCATAATCAACCTTTATTTTTAATGTTTATTTATTTTTAATATAAATGTATTTATTTTAATTGGAGGCTAATTATTTTACGATATTGTATTGGTTCAGAGAGGAAAAAAGAAAAATGAATTAAAAGAAATGAGGAAAATCTCAGAGACCTCCAGGACAATGTTAAACTATAATCAAACTTAATGTCCATTTTTTCTTCGGATGAGAGAGTTCTTTGCTTTGCATAGAAATGGTGATGAGGACCTGGAGGGGAGTTTCAATTCCAGGCTATTTTGAGCCATGGAACTTTCCTTCAACCTGTCTCTTAAGAAATCTGTATGCAGGTCAGGAAGCAACAGTTAGAACTGGACAAGGAACAACAGACTGGTTCCAAATAAGAAAAAGAGTATGTCAAGGCTGTATATTGTCACCTTGCTTATTTAACTATACGCAGAACACATCATGAGATATGCTGGGCTGGAAGAAGCACAAGCTGTAATCAAGATTTCTGGGAGAAATATCAATAACCTCAGATATGCAGATGACACCACTCTTATGGCAGAAAGTGAAGAGGAGCTAAAAGGCCTCTTGATGAAGATGAAAGAGGAGAGTGAAAAAGTTGGCTTAAAGCTCAAATTCAGAAAATGATGATCACGGCATCTGGTCCCATCACTTCCTGGAAAATAGATGGGGAAACAGTGGAAACAGTGGTAGACTTTATTTTGGGGGGCTCCAAAGTCACTGTAGATGGTGACTGCAGCCATGAAATTAAAAGATGCTTACTCCTTGCAAGGAAAGTTAAGACCAACCTCGTTCAGTTCAGTTCAGTTCAGTTCAGTTGCTCAGTCGTGTCCGACTCCTTGCGACCCCATGAATTGCAGCACGCCAGGCCTCCCTGTCCACCACCAACTCCCGGAGTCACTCAAACTCATGTCCATCGAGTCGGTGATGCCATCAAGCTAGCTCATCCTCTGTCGTCCCCTTCTCCTCTTGCCCCCAATCCCTCCCAGCATCAGAGTCTTTTCCAATGAGTCAACTCTTCCCATGAGGTGGCCAAAGTATTGGAGTTTCAGCCTCAACATCAGTCCTTCTCATGAACACCCAGGACTGATTTCCTTTAGAATGGACTGGTTGGATCTCCTTGCAGTCCAAGGGACTCTCAAGAGTCTTCTCCAACACCACAGTTTAAAAGCATCAATTCTTTGGTGCTCAGCTTTCTTCACAGTCCAACTCTCACATCCATACATGACCACAGGAAAAACCATAGCCTTGACTATGTGGACCTTTGTTGGCAGAGTAATGTCTCTGCTTTTTAATATGCTTTGTAGGTTGGTCATAACTTTCCTTCCAAGGAGTAAGCGTCTTTTAATTTCATGGCTGCAATCACCATCTGCAGTGATTTTGGAGCCCCCCAAATTAAAGTCTGACACTGTTTCCACTGTTTGCCCATCTATCTGCCATGAAGTGATGGGACCAGATGCCATGATCTTCGTTTTCTGAATGTTGAACTTTAAGCCAACTTTTTCACTCTCCTCTTTCACCTTCATCAAGAGGCTTTTTAGTTCCTCTTCCCTTTCTGCCATAAGGGTGGTGTCATCTGCATATCTGAGGTTATTGATATTTCTCCCGGCAATCTTGATTCCAGCTTGTGTTTCTTCCAGCCCAGCGTTTCTCATGATGTACTCTGCATATAAGTTAAATAAGCAGGGTAACAATATACAGCCTTGACATACTCCTTTTCCTATTTGGAACCAGTCGATTATTCCATGTCCAGTTCTAACTGTTGCTTCCTGACCCGCATATAGGTTTCTCAAGAGGTAGGTCAGGTGGTCTGGTATTCCCATCTCTTCCAGAATTTTCCACAGTTTATTGTGATCCACACAGTCAAAGGCCTTGGCATAGTCAATAAAGCAGAAATAGATGTTTCTCTGGAACTCTCTTGCTTTTTCCATGATCCAGTGGATGTTGGCAATTTGATCTCTGGTTTCTCTGCCTTTTCTAAAACCAGCTTCAATATCTGGAAGTTCACCTTTCACGTATTACTGAAGCCTAGCTTGGAAAATTTTGAGCATTACTTTACTAGCGTGTGAGATGAGTGCAATTGTGTGGTCATTTGAGCATTCTTTGGCATTGCCTTTCTTTGGGATTGGAATGTAAACTGCCCTTTTCCAGTCCTGTGGCCACTGCTGAGTTTTCCAAATTTGCTGGCATATTGAGTGCAGCAGTTTCACAGCATCCTCTTTCAGGATTTGAAATAGCTCAATAGGAATTCCATCACCTCCACTAGCTTCGTTTATAGTAATGCTTTCTAAGGCCCACTTGACTTCAGCCTAGACAGCATATTAAAAAGCAGAGACATTACTTTGCCAACAAAGGTCCATCTGGTCAAGGCTATGGTTTTTCCAGTAGTCATGTATGGGTGTTGAGAGTTGGAATATAAAGAAAGCTGAGTTGATGCTTTTGAATTGTGGTGTTGGAAAAGACTCTTGACAGTCCCTTGGACTGCAAGGAGATCCAACCAGTCCATCCTAAAGGAGATCAGTCCTTAGTGTTCATTGGAAGGACTGATGTTGAAGCTGAAACTCCAATACTTTGGCCACCTGATGCGAAGGGCTGACTCATTTGAAAAGACCCTGATGCTGAGAAAGATTGAAATTGGGAAGAGACAAGGAAGACAGAGGATGAGATGGTTGGATGGCATCACTGACTCAATCATGAGTTTGGGTAGACTCCAGGAGTTGGTGATGTACAGGGAGGCCTGGCGTGTTGCAGTCCATGAGGTCACAAAGAATCGGACACGACTGAGTGACTGAAGTGAACTGAACTGATTTTTCTGCACTGCTTTCTGTTTTTGCATTCCCTCACTCCTGCAATTAGCAACTGCTTGAATCTGCTCTTTGGAACTAAGGAAAGGGCTAAGAGGTTATTCGGGGAGGTGGGATGTGTGTGGCATGATGGGCACCTAGGTAGGCCCCCCTCTAGGGTCCTGCTCAGTTTCAATCCCTGCTTTTCTTTGACCCTCCTCAATCCAAAAGGGGAATGGGTACAGGAGGAGAGAAGGAATAAAATGCTAGACAGAGATGCAAATCTGACATAAATCATAAACTGGACAGAGAACTCAGTTCCAAAACTGAAAGGTAAGATTAGATTCAGGCGCATTTATAGCTTCTTAATAAAGGAATGGTTTTTCCAGTGGCCATGTATGGATGTGAGAGTTGGACTGTGAAGAAAACTGAGTGCTGAAGAATTGATGCTTTTGAACTGTGGTGTTGGAGAAGACTCTTGAGAGTCCCTTGGACTGCAAGGAGAGCCAACCAGTCCATTCTAAAGGAGATTAGTCCTGGGTGTTCTTTGGAAGGACTGATGCTAAAGCTGAAACTCCAATACTCTGGCCACCTCATGGAAGAGTTGACTCATTGGTAAAGTCTCTGATGCTGGGAGGGATTGGGGGCAGGAGGAGAAGGGGACGACAGAACATGAGCTGGCTGGATGGCATCACTGATGGACATGAGTTTGAGTGACTCTGGGAGTTGGTGATGCACAGGGAGGCCTGCTGCTGCTGCTGCTAAGTCACTTCAGTCGTGTCCGACTCCGTGTGACCCCATAGACAGCAGCCCATCAGGCTTCCCCGTCCCTGGGATTCTCCAGGCCTAGCGTGCTGAAATTCCTGGGTCGCAAAGAGTCGGACACTACTGAGCGCCGGAACTGAACTGAACTGAATAAAGGAAAGAGATTTTTGGGTACAAAAGAATTTCTGGATAGGTGACTATGAACTATATGGGGGAACCAATGTTAGATGATTATTTTAGTACTGCTTGTTTCTGCAAACATTAACATCTGAGATGCTGACTCTGTGTGAATGAGTGGCTCTCCTCTTCTATCACAGAGGAAGCAAGTACAGCCTTTTCTGAAGAAATACATGCCTTGCTCTTAGCTAAATAAAATCAGAGGACTCTTCTGTATCTGGGGATTCTCAAGTGCCTTCAGGTCAAAATTATCCTTCGGCCAAAGTGGCATATTTGGGGGTGGCATTTTCTGGTCTCTGCCAGCGGTAATAAGAGCCACCCAAAGAAGGGGAAATTCAATAATCTTTTTACATTTTACTTAATGTAAAGAGTTTAAGTTAAACTCGACCGACACCTTTCTAGGAACAAACAAAACAAAAACTCGAAAACCCCATGTGGAAATTTCAATTCTCTAGAAAGGAAACCGCATTGCTCCTGCTGATGTGATTTCCCAGATCGCAACCGGGCAGCTTCATTAGAGGGTGGGGCAGAGTGAGCCTTTTAGGCAAGCTTCTTCCACTTCCCTGTCACTTCACGGTTAAAGGGGTTCTGCCACCCACTCCCTCACCCCCTGCAACCAGCAGAGGTTGAGGACTGGTCCGTCCTCTCCCTCTGCAGCAAGAAGTGAGGGAATACGTTTTTTTCCGGCCCTTTCCAGTCTGTCTGGAGCTCACCGCCGCTTGGCCCCCACCCTACGCCCTTGACTACTGTAGCCTGGGGCCCCAGCCTTTGCTCAGGCGGAACCAAGACAGAGGGGCTGCTGGGGCGCAGCGCTCTACAGGCCCGCTGGCGAAGTTCCGGTTCCCCTCTAGGAGGCCGGGAGGATCGAGTCTCACTCGTTCTGGCGGCTCTGCTGACCCACAGAGTTAGGATCTGTTCGAGAGCTCTAGTTCAGATGCTTCAAAATTAAACCTAAAACCTGTGGTGTCTTCAGGAGTGAACTGAAATTCCTTCAGACCGAAAACAAGCATTTTCTGAGCTCCCCAGTCTTGGCTTGGAACAAAATGTCTTATATATATACAAATCCCTTTCGCCAAATAGAGGTATTAAGGGGTCCTTGGAGACGTGGCTGATTGGGGAGGGAGTGAACCTGACATGCCTGGGCCAGGCAAGAGGAATGAGGGGCCAGCTTGAAGCGGCTGCCTTTGGGCAAATTGATTTCCGCTTCAATGAGAATTATGACTACGGTGAACTAAACACATACAATGCAGCACGAAATACCCAACACCTTGAAACTGAGCCCAACTGTGTTATACCCTTTCCCCACTCCAGATCACATGGCTCTGATAGCAGACAGGGCTTCCATTCAGGGATTCCCACAGACATGGCAAACAGAGGAGCAATTCTTAACTGGCTGTCTCCCCATGGCTCATAGAAGAGGGAGCAGATATTCTCATCGCCTTTGTTTTTCCCCTAAAGGGGTCTGTTTGCATACTTCAAAAGTTGCTTCCTGAAGGTCTGGTAGCTTGCATCTAGTGGCTGACTGTAATCCTCCAGGGAGACAAGGGAAGTGTAGGAATATTCCCTTGCCTTCTTTCTCTAGTCTACTCCAAGTCACCAGTGTCTCCATTGAAGGAGCTTATACACATGTCTGCTGCCTGAAGGAACAGCCTATGGATCAACTGGCTCTGACAGACAACAGGGCATGCATTCAGGAGTCCCATAGCACTGTGGTCCAAAAGAAGTTTTTAAGGGGCTTAGGAGCAACCATCCCATGGTTATACACCCCAGCTCAACACAGAGGGAGCCGGTAAAAGTCCTACCTCCCAATTTCTTTCTTAGAAGGGCATAGCATTATATGTTCCCAGACGCTAACTGAAGGTCTTGCTTCTAACCCATCTGTGTCTGAGTGCTGACTGTGATTCTCCCATTTAGGACACTGATAGGCCCACAGTTACTGGGAGCCACAAAGAAAAAAAGGTCACTTGACCAATCATAAAGGTTTGAGACATAACCAGGAGCATATTCTAGGCTGATTGAGGAGGTTCATCTCTTATACAAGACCATTCTGTGAAAACTAGGGGAGAGGGTAACTTAATTTACAATTATTGCACAATAAAAAATTTAAGAAAGAAATGTTAGCTGGGTTGCATTTAATTATATATGACAACTGAAATAAGATATATTAAACACAATTTCAGAGATTCAACTAGTGTTAACCCACATCAAATAATAAATGAATAAAAGCCTCTATAAACCGCTGCAGCTTAAATATCAGAACAATTATTTTCATCCTATATAAACTGCAGAATGCTGTCCTGTGCCATCCAAACTAAGTAAGGAGTAAATCCATGAATAAGAAATAGTCAATGATAAACAAAACTAGACACTACTGTCGACTTAAAAAATATTCACAACCTAAAAGTTGAGAGATATGTTTTATTCAGTGGGAATTTTTAGGACTTTAAGCCCAGGAGTCAACATCTCAAATAACCTTGAGAGAGCTGTTCGGAGGAGGTTGTTATGCTCCGTGTCCAAGTCCCCGAATAAACTGAGAGAACAAATCCACCAAGGCAATGCAAAAGCAAGAAGGGAGTTTATTTATTGCTAACTCGAGTTAGGGCACCCTGCCGCATCCAATACAGTGGAGTAAGGCAAGGGGCCCCGAGCCCTGAATTACAGCAGTATTTATAAACTTAGAACAAAGACAGGGAGTAGGCAAGGGCGGATTGGTTGCAAGGGTCTCTTGGCATCTACTAATTGGCTAGATTCCCACACGCGGGGCTTTCTTGGGGGATTTCTCCTATTGGTCAAGCTACACCGCCTGTGGGAGTTCCCAGTGCCTCAGCTTTCCTAGAGACTAAACCTCAGACCTAGCCTGCCCCTTAGAGCCTGTTTTGTCTCTAGTTAGGTCCTAACAGAGGTGAGGGAAGGAACCAGGTTACATAGAAGTTTTACAACAAAGGGCAGGTGGTCAGAACATAAAAAATTATTGTTAACTAAAGAAAACCAGATAACCCAAGTTAAGGAATTGAGCACTTTTCTATGAATGGGAAGATGCAAGAATCCAGGCTCACTGAAATCATTCCTTTCATATGCATCTCAGCTATTGCAGCCAGTGTCCTGTGTTTTTCACATTCTGAGCTCCCTTGGGCCTCTCCTTAGGGAACTGCTGCAGTTTGATGGCTGCTTGATTGCAGGTATTCTTCTCTCTCCATTTACAAGAGCTTGAGGGCTACCATCAGCACGAAACCCATGCCTTCTGCTAATCCCACCAACGGGTGCTATCCTTCCCATCCTGCAAGTCACAGCATAGGGTCTCTGCTGATACAAAGTAGGGAGTTTCAGTCATCTTTCACCTTTAAGTCCTACTACAAGAATAGCCACACAGAAAGTCAATGGCCAGGAGAAGGCCAGGAGTCAGGGTAAAAGTTTGGGGGCATAAATATTGCTGTAAATCAGTGGTTTTCATAGGCAGATAGCTGTGTTTCAAGTCAACCAGAAAGACTCTGCATGAGGGTCAAAGCAGAGTGAAGTCAAACAAACATCCAATATTGTTGCTGTTTAGTTGTGTCTGACTCTTTTCCAATCCCATGAACTGTAGCCCGCCAGGCTCCACTGTCCAGGGAATTTTCCAGGCAAGAATACTGGAGTGGGTTGCTATTTCCTTCTCCAGGGGATCTTTCTGACCCAGGGATCTACTATACAACAGGTGGATTCTTAACACATGAGCCATGGAGGAAGCCCCCAAACATCCAATGGTGGGCAGCTAATTCAAGAAAAACTGAAGAGGTCAAGTTGTGCTTCTTGAACTTTACATAAAGCATAATATCATAAGTGCCATATTGAACCCAACAATATGGTGCAGGAGATCGACCAGGTGCAGGGCAGAAACGGTGTGGGTAGGAGCAGTATAGAAATAAGTGCTGGTGTTTGTGCATGACAAATAGCTGAGAGAAGGTGTGCAAATGACTGTGACATTTTCTCTAGTGTTCAAATTAAGAGGCTATCTGGTACCTGCATGTACTTCAAAAGCATTGTGTCCAAAATAGCTTAAGCTGGGCTTAAAGGATGGCCAGGAGTTGCCTGGGAGATGAAAGGAGAAGCTCACTGGACCCAGCTGCAGGCCAGCTTCTCCACCCGGGCCTGAGAAAAATCTCAGAGACTGTTTTCCCTTTTTACCTACCCTACTCTTTCCCTTTTTTTCATCTGTGTTTACGGGGAAGGGAGATGGCTCAAGATTTTCTTGCCAGCCAAATGAGAAAACACTGTACAATGACCTCATCAGGAAAGGACTCATTACTGCTTGGTTTTAGGCAAGGGCTGGAAAAAGTTAGCTTCACCAAGGACTTTCAACAACTGACCTTGATTCTGCATTGATAGCAGCTCCATATGCAATAACTGATTTCAGTTTTGTTCAGCCTCCAAGCTTAAGATGTACAAGAGATCACTCAGTTGCTGAAAAGTAGGCATGACAAACACTTCTGGTAGTTTATTGTTGGGTACAGTAATCTTCCTACAGCCCAGTCAATGGCTATTATGCTGTTTTGCACCCTTACTGCACAAAATTAGGACTATATGCAATAACTAATTTCAGTTTTGTTCAGCCTCCAAGCTTAAGATGTACAAGAGATCACTCAGTTGCTGAAAAGTAGGCTTGACAAACACTTCTGGTAGTTTATTGTTGGGTACGGTAATCTTCTTACAGCCCAGTCAATGGCTATTATGCTGTTTTGCATCCTTACTGCACAAAATTAGGACTACATCTATGTGACTGCATTTCCTGTTTGTATAATATATGAACTGAGCCTCTCTGTTGTGATTGTTTTTTCTTTTTATAAGAGTGACATGGAGCAGTCACTTTGAAAAAGTGAAAAAAGTGAAACGTTAGTTGCTCAGTTGTGTCTAACTCTTTGTGACCCCATGGACTGTAGCCCACCAGGCTCTTCTGTCCATGGAATTCTCCATGGCAAAAGTACTGGAGTGGGAAGCCATTCCCTTCTCCAGGGTATCTTCCAAACTCAGAACTCGAATCCTAATCTTCTGCATTGCAGGCAGATTCTTTACCATCTGAGCCACCAGGGAAGCCCAATCAGTATAAGAGGTCTGCCCAAAGTGTGGGTCATTCAACTAGCCCAAAAGTCTAAAGGTGGCACTCTGTGGTGAACAAGATGTCCTGGCAATCAAGGGGAGAGATTATGGTAAGAGATGACAAACTATAGGTATAGAGGGGTTGGGGGAAGTGGCTTTGAAAGGGCAAGTTCCAGGTTCTCAGGTATTGGTTTTTAAAATTTTTATTTTAGGCAATGAATTTATGGTTTTAGTTACCCACAAGAGAGTTTCTGCATGATTCCTAAGAACCCAACACAACTAAGACAGACGTTACCCATTAATAACTATTGCATTGTGGGAGAGAGTTCAGTGCAAGCTGAGTTCATCTAGTGTAGATGTAGCTGCATGTTTTAAAGTGAGGATGAGAGAAAGGGAGGAAAATCCAGGGAGTGAAAATAGTAAAAGAGAGGGAGGAAGGGTTAGTCTATGTGACAGACAATCTGGGTTTGATGTTTATTGACGCTATAGAGACTGAGAAACAGGGGCTCTATCTCTGAGTGTTGGCTGGAACAAAGAGTAAATTCTTTTGGTAGCCTTGAGCTTTCCAGGGAGGAACCTAAAGGGCTAGGCCATCCCAGGGACATAGCTATGAGTTGTTAGAAACCATGCTAAAGTTTGTTCAAGTCTCTTAATGTGGTTGGTAAGCAACATTATGCTGAGAGTTTGCAGTCCTTACAGGTCAAGTTTGAGGTCTAGCTTACAGTTGATCTCAGATGTGTCTGAGTTTGGTCAAAGGGGGAAATTTTTGCATGTCCTTCTTTTTCAGAGGAAGGAGAGAAATTCTGAACAATATTAGTCTATTTTGTTTGTTTTTGCTTCATTGATGTTTTGGTTATTAAGTACCAGTTAAGCCGTCTGTTAGACTTGGTAGTAGAAGATATTTGCTGGGTGATGTGAGCTTTAAGACATTTAATGAAGTTTTAATCTATGAAAACAAAAAGAACAAGATTAGTGGGTGGATCAGACTATAAACCCAGTTTCTGAGTTCACAGTATAGCTAGTCAAAAGATTTGTAGCTGCTGGGCAACATCAGAAATAATATTAAGGCATGCGATCTTTGTTTCCTAGGCAGATTACTTAAAAGGCAAAGAAAAACTTTGTATAATTTCTTAAGAACAAACCAATAATTAAAGAAAATTTTGTTATTTTAAGAGAGGAAAGCCACTCTAGCTTTGTATCAGTTATGATTTTAAAGATCATTAGAAAATACTTCTAAATAAGTCCATCCAATCTTAGTCAGCTTGGTCCATGAGAGACAAGATTCCTTTTCACAAGCCTTCTCAACTTTCCATTATCTGTTTAGATTTTTGTCCTATACTTTCCACTTTCTCATTGTGGAACAATCAGTCATTTCATTTTAGAACAAAATTACTCTTTTTTTTTCCTTAATTAAACATATCCTACATTCCTTGAATACCTTTCGTGTAGAATTGTTTCTCTTTACTCTTATTGTTTCTAGTAGTTTTGTTTATATATATTGATTATAATTTTCGTCATTAGTTCCCAGGTGGTGCAAAGGTGAAGAATCCATCTGCCAATGCGGGAGATGCAAGAAACACAGGTTTGATTCCTGGGTCAAGATGATCCCCCAGAGTAGGAAGTGACAACCGTCTCCAGTATTCTTGACTGGAGAATTCCATGGACAGAGGAGCCTGGCAGTTCACAGATCACAGGGTCGCCAAGAGTCAAACATGACTGAGTGACTGAGCACACACATAACCTTTACAGAGAAAATCAGAAAGTAGACAATTGTCAAGTGTCGTATACTGGCATTCTGCAGCAGACCAGTAAGTTTTGCAGACATGTGCCTTGTGTTCAGTCATTTCTGACTCTGCGACCCCGTGGACTGTAACCAGCCAGGCTCCTCCATCAGTGGGATTTTCCAGGCAAGAATACTGGGGTGGATTACCATGTCCTTCTCCATTTGTAAACATAACATCTCACAATTTTTATAGGTATATGTTTCCTTATAGAATAATTATTTTAGTGTGGCAAAAAGAACATGTTTATTAACAGACCAGATATCCTTAGTCGTTTGTACCATATAAAGAAGCCAAAGAATATGAACTTAAATTTATGCTTAATAATGAATGTCAATATTTTATCTTACAAATAATCTATCTATTTAATGAATATCTCTATTAATTTAATTTGGCATAATTCTAAGGTTGCAAGTTACAAAAGAGATTTTGGAAACTACTTTTAAGTAAACATTTTATAAAATGTAATTATTGTTGAAAAAAATTGGTCAGAACACTAACTCAATTTGGTTAAAAGTTATAGTTTATATAATCCTCTACATCTAGTAAGTAGGTCTTCTGCATCTAATAAACTTATTTGATTAGTCAACTCAAGTAGAATAAAAATGTATGACTATTACATTTAAATCTAACAATTAAGAAGACATACTTAAAAATTAAACCTATTGTATAAAATCAAACTAGTCTTATTTATCAAAGATTTACCTAAATCAAGTGAACTTGATAGATATTTCTAAATTTCTGGGAGTTTTAAATTTCTATAAGCATTCATTTTTATCTAAATCAATTCAAACAGACTTTCTTTAAAGGATCTTATAATATTAACTTGGTAATACCATCTTCAGGGAGGAAAATACCACATATACACAACATTCATGCATAAACATACAGACAGATGCAAATAGGAATCTTATGACTTCCATTCTAAAATTTTAGCTGTGGACATAAAACTCAGGAGTTTATGTAAGAGTTGGTGCTGCTCACTTTATATTTTTATCAGAACTGTGTTCATGGCAGATGGAACACGTTAAAGTTACCTGCTCAATATGGGGACTAAAATGCTTTGCCATATTTCTGGAGGGAGACTTCTAAGATTTTATTTTGCCCTGATATATAATCTTGCAGAGGCTGTGGGCTAAATTTGGAGTGAGGGACTGAGGAGACAGTAAATGGCAATCTGGCTATGTTCAAATCCTATATAAGTGGATAAAATATTTGCTTTGTTCCAATTAGTTCTTTTTACTTTTCAGCCTCAGGTAGCTTTTTGGGTTCATGGTCTCTTGAGAACCTCTGGTGGGGGACCAGGGTCTAAAGTTTGACAGACCACAGAAAAGTGAGAGGCTGGAGTGGGAAGAAAAGGTCTAGTGGGTGAAGAGAGGAATACAGGAAGTAGGAGTTTGAATAGAAACAAATCAAAAGATTTAAAGGAGCAAAAAGGAAAACTTAAGGTGATAAAAGGATGGAGGAGTAAAGGGGAAGGGAAAAGATACATCTCAGATGAGATGGTTTGGGGGAGATATTAAGTTTCCCAAAGAAGCCACTGAATTTCAAATTGTCTTTAGTAAAGTCAGTCCACAGGAAAGGACATGAACAGAATGAATGTCACTGTGGTGAAGCATATAGGCTGCAAGAGCTTGAAAAGATGGAATTTCACCTGGCTGAAAATCTCCCAAGTTCTTAACTGATGGTAGTTTTCAGACAAAGAAACCTGCCTTTAACCCAGGCTTCCTGTCTTATAAACAGAGAAGTCTGGGACTCTAATCTGATCTCTTTTGATTTGGATTCTGACTCAGCTTGTAAAGTATATTCAGAATCTTAAGTTAAAATTTATCATTATCAGCTTCGACAGACTTTTTTTTTTTTTTTTTTTTTGAGCACTGGATCAGGAGTTGGACTCACCAATGGATTCCCAATCAGTGAGTCAGGAGTGAAGACAAAGACTTCAAAACCATGCACCTGGGGTCCTAAGTGAGTGGTCCAGCAGTCAAATGATGTATTTGATTCTTTCCAAGTGGTGACACCAGATAATTGTCAAAGATAAAACTGGGTCCTAGCTAAGATGATAAACATGTTTTATTGATTAATACATTATTGAAATAGGGGAGAGTCCAGGGTAAACTGAGTTCAACTATGACTTCAGCAGAGTGACTGGGTGTTTGAAAGGGAGGATGAGGGAGTAGGGAGTGTGGTAAGCAGGGGATTAAGCAGAGTCAGTGTTCACTGAACCACTGTTTACTATACCCAAGACATGGAAGCAACCTAAATGTCCATTGACAGATGAATGGATAAAGACGTGGTACATATATACAATGGAATACTACTCAGCCATTAAAAAAGAATGAAATGATGACATCTGCAGCAGGATGGATGGACCTAGAGATTATCAACTAAGTGAACTAAGCCAAAGAAAGGCAAATATCATGATATCACTTATATGTGGAATCTAAAAAAATGATACAAATGAGCCTATTTATAAACAGAAACAGACTCATAGACTTAGAGAATGAACTTTTGGTTACCAGTGAAGAAAGATGAGTGTGGGGATAGATTGGGAGTTTGGAACTGAAGTATATGCACTGCTATATTTAAAATAGATAACCAACAAGGACCCACTGAATAGCATTGGGAACTCAGTTCAATATCATATAGTAACCTAAATATGAAAATAATTTGAAAAAGAATACATACATTATGTTGTTGCTATTGTTTAGTTACTGAGTTGTGTCTGATTCTTGGGACCTCATGGACTGTAGCCCACCAGGCTCATTTGTCCATGGGATTTCCCAGGCAAGAATACTGGAGTGGGTTGCCATTTCCTTCTCCAGGGGATCTTCCCAACCCAGGGATTAAACCTGCTTCTCCTGCATTGGCAGGCAATTCTTTACCACTGAGCCACCAAGGGAGCCCAGATACATGTATATGTAAAATTGAATCACTACTGTATACTTGAAACGAAAACAACATTGTTAATCAGCTATACTCCAATATAAAATAAAATTTTAAATTAAGAAAAATGGAAATTCATAAGAATTTCCACTTGTAGAAACTGGCTCCCACTCTTCTATACAGACTAGGAGACTAGGATACATCTTCAAGTGTTGACTGGCAGTAAAATGTTTTCTTAGTCTTGAGTTTTTTCAGGCAGGAGCTGTAACAGAGGCTAGGTCATCCCAGAAACACAGCCTTGAGTTGTTAGAAATGATGCTCAAGTTTGCTCAAGGCTCTTAGGTTGGGTGTTAGATGGAAGGAATCAGTTGTGCTGGGAGACTACAAGGTTGAAGACTAGTTAAGATTAGGGCTCAGAAGAACCTGAGTTTGGTCAAGGAGTCTTTGTCAGTATTTCATATGAATAAGAGAAAAAGTTAATGTTATGCAGAGTACATCATGAGAAATGCTGGGCTGGAGGAAGCAAAAGCTGGAATCAAGATTGCCAGGAGAAATATCAATCACCTCAGATATGCAGATGACACCATCCTTATGGCAGAAAGTGAAGAGGAATTAAAAAGCCTCTTGATGAAAGTGAGAGTGAAAAAGTTGGCTTAAAGCTCAACATTGAGAAAATGAAGATCATGGCATCTGGTCCCATCACTTCATGGGAAATAGATGGGGAAACAGTGGAAACAGTGTCAGACTTTATTTTTCTGGGCTCCAAAATCACTGCAAATGGTGACTGCAGCCATGAAATTAAAAGACGCTTAGTCCTTGGAAGAAAAGTTATGACCAACCTAGATAGTATATTCAAAAGCAGAGACATGACTTTGCCGACTAAGGTCCGTCTAGTCAAGGCTATGGTTTTTCCAGTGGTCATGTATGGATGTGAGAGTGGGACTATGAAGAAGGCTGAGCGCCAAAGAATTGATCCTTTTGAGTTGTGGTGTTGGAGAATACTCTAGAGAGTCCCTTGGACTGCAAGGAGATCCAACCAGTCCATTCTGAAGGAGATCAGCCCTGGGATTTCTCTGGAAGGAATAATGCTAAAGCTGAAACTTCAGTACTTTGGCCACCTCATGGGAAGAGTTGACTCATTGGAAAAGACTCTGATGCTGGGAGGGATTGGGGGCAGGAGGAGAAGGGGATGACCGAGGATGAGATGGCTGGATGGCATCACGGACTCGATGGACGTGAGTCTGAGTGAACTCCGAGAGATGACGGTGGACAGGGAGGCCTGGCGTGCTGCGATTCATAGGGTCGCAAAGAGTCGGACACGACTGAGCGACTAACTGAACTGAACTGAATGTACTTGTGATTTTTAATGTAATTTTTAGAAAATAGTTTTTAACATAGAAGAAGGACAAAATGTATTTAAAAACATCTGAAACTAAACTTCCAGATTATTTCAATTAACCTTGGGAGTTTGGAGGGAGATGAGTAGAAAGAAAGGGAAGAGGAGTAAAAATATGTTCAATATTTTGTCTCATTGAGGAGTGACCAGCACTTCTAGACACACTGAGGAAAAAAAAATACTCTTTTACATTTTTAAGAGTAATTACAAATAGAAATAGGTTACAGAATTTTAAAACCACTAGAGGGGGCACAAAGAAAGAAAACTGTACAACCCATATTTGTTAGGAAACAAATATGCAAGAAGAAATTGTTTCATAGGAACATAAAATAAGAAGACAAGAGTAAAAGTCAAAGCAAATTAGTAACCACAATAAATGTGACAAATTAAGTTCTCCTGTTAAAGAAATTTTATCATGTGGGAAATATTTTACCCATTGTTTGTGTTCTAACTTTATTTATAGTATAATTCATCTTAGAGAGATATAAAATTTTAATGTAGATAAACCTGCTAATGATATATTTTATAGTTTCTGGGGTATGTTTCATGATTTTGAATATAAACATGATTTTAAAGGCATAAGTATCTAAATAAAAATGAAAATGTATTTCTTGTGGATGATAAAGTTGTCTACCTATAAAACCCAAGAGAACCCACCGAAAAATTATTTGAACTAATCGGAGGGCTTTAAAGGGTGATCAGGTGCAAGATATAATCAAGAAGACAGTGATTCTTCCTCATACACTAGCAATAAGGAATGACACTTAAAAAAAAATTCTCTTTCACAGTAGCCACACAATCCATGAAATACAGTCTAGGAAAAAAAAATCTTAACTATATAACTGAAGAAGAAAACTAAAAGACTATATTGAAGAACAAAAAGTGGACAATATTCTTGGATGGGAGATTAACATAAAGATGTCAGTTATTCCCATCCAAATCTCAAGATGTTTACTTTGAAAAAATAGTAGAGATGATTCTAAAGTTCATATGGAGGAGCAAATATATATCTCAGATACTATAGAAAAGGAAGTATAATGAGAAGTGAGATGCCCTTCAGATATTAAAATGTTATTAAAACAGTGTGTTTCTGACATAAAAAGAAATTAAGTAGGTCAATAGAGGAGCTTCCTTGATAACTCAGCTGGTAAAGAATCCACCTGTAATGCAGGAGACTCTAGTTTGATTCCTGGTTTGGGAAGATCCACTGGAGAAAGGATAGGCTACCCACTCTAGTATTCTTGGGCTTCCCTGGTGGCTCAGATGGTGAAGAATCTGCCCGCAATGCAGGCTAGTCCATGGTGTTGCAAAGAGTGGGACATGACTGAGCGACTAAGCAAAGTACAGCACAGGTCAATAGAATAAAACTGAGGCTCTAGCAACAGACCCAATATTGTATGGAAATACAGTAATTAATAAAGATGTCACTTCAGTCATGTGAGAAACTGATTTTTTCTAACAAGTGATATGCCATTTGCTTCCCACTGAAAATTTTATGTTCCTAACCACACATTCGTGATGATTATAAATGAAACAAAACCTTTAAAATTATCAGAAAATACTAGAAATATTTGTATCGTGTGTTTGTCATTTAAAATTACATTTATATTCAAAACATGAAGCAGGCCCCAGAAGTTATAAAACACTGATATACTTACCTACATTAACTTTTACAGCCATGAGAAGGAGCAAAATTGGGTCATTTGTTATATGGATGAACCTGCTGCTGCTGCTGCTAAGTCGCTTCAGTCGTGTCCGACTCTGTGCGAACCCATAGACGGCAGCCCAGCAGGCTCCCTGTCCCTAGGATTCTCCAGGCAAGAACACTAGAGTGGGCTGCCATTTCCTTCTCCAATACATGAAAGTAAAGACTGTCATATGGAATGAAGTAAATCAAAGAGAAAAACAAATATCTTATATTAACACATATATGTGGAATCTAGAAAAATGATACAGATGAATCTATCAGCAACGCAGAAGTAGAGACATAGACATAAGGAACAAACGTATGGATACAAAGAGGGGAAAGGAAGAATGGGATGAATTGGGAGGGTGGGATTGACATGTCTATACTGCTATGCATGGAATACATAACTACTGAAAGCCTGTTCCTGCAGGGAACTGTACTCGATGCTCTGTGGTGACCTAGATGGGGGAAACCCAGAAGGCAGGGGCTAGTGCTTAGCTACTCAGTTGTGTCTGACTCCTGCAACCCCATAGACTGTAACTGGCCAGGCTCCTCTGTCCCTGGGATTCTCCAGGCAAGAATACTGGAGTGGGTTGCCATTCCCTTCTCCAAGGGAGGGGATGTGTGTATACATATGACTGATTCACTTTTCTATACAACAGAGACTAGCACAATGTTGTGAAGCAATTATATCTCAATAAATAAAAAGAAAAAGACCAAGCCAGATGAAAAAAAAAATTTTTTTACATCTCTAAGATGTCATACATAAAGTTAAAACACAAACAATGGATAAAATAATATCCAAAATATTTAAAGAACACCTCCAAACCGATGAGAAAAGATAAACAATCCAATATAAATGAGATGCAATACAGCAGACAACTCACAGACCTGAAATACAGTAGAACATAAACATGAACTAGAGATTTAAGAAGGTACACTAAAATAAATGTAACAAAATGCAAGAGATTTATGACTTCAGTATTTATTAAGAGTGCACAGAGATGGACCTCATTGTACCTTGCTGCTAAAAGTGCCAATTGGCATAACATTTTGGAGTGTAGTCATCAAAACCTTAACTACATGTTTCCTGTTATCCAGAAATCCCCTTCTGTTCTAAGGGGAATGTTACACACATGCACAGAACACACTCGGGACAGCTTTTGTGTGTCTGTCTGTCTGTGAGAGAATGAATTTCTGCCTTTCAGAAGCCAAGACAGACAAGATCACAAAGGTGCACAGATCAGCAAGAGTGGGATAATGTGAAGCACCTCCCTTGCAGGCTTGAGAGCCAAGTCTGAACAGAGATACTGTGTCCATGACCAGCCCTCAACCTCAGCCGGGGCAGAGTCTCAGAACTACACCCAGGATATAGAGTGTGCACCTCCCCAGGCATGTTGTGTCATGGAAACTCTGCTTCCTTATTTAGGCTGGTGGAATCACACATTCTGTGCTTCAGTTCTGGATTGTGCAATGAAGGGCTTGGGCGAAGTGATCTCTAAGATAGTCTGTACCCTACGTATTGTGGAGGAAGTAACTACTCAGCTCCCTTTGCTGTCCTGGGATGTCTCTATGGGGTTCTCGCACCAGCCTGCCTCAATATGGAGCATCACCATCAGGTTGGGGCCCTGAAGTTCACTGTTTTCACCTCCACCCACTAACCCAGAACCCCAGCACCTGCACAGGGCCCTCCCTAAACATCAGGCATTTCTTTCTGGGAGTCCTCCATGTGCTTGAGTTCCCCTGTACTGCAGCTCTGACTTCTCCCTAGGAACGATGTCAGGGTGGAGGCAATAGCTGGTTAGGCTGGCAGCCTGGTCCACTGTGCTTCATTGCCACTAACACCAGCGTGGCACAGTGGCATATGGCAAAGCGGGGTGGGGGTGGGAGAGTCATTGTTTCTTCTCTTTTTGAGCTTTGCTCCATTAGAGGCGTCCCAGCACAACACCCTGCTGCATTTCCAAGTTGTATGCGTACAGCTCTTGCAGGTTTTACTCATGGCCAAATTCTGAGATTATTTTTCTTACTGTCCTTAACCCTATGGAGGTAAGAGTTGAGCACCAGACCTTTCCTAATCCTTAGTGGATATTCCTGTCCAGTCTCTGTATGTTTTGCTATGATGGTGAAGAGAAAGGGGCAGGCATGGCCATCCTGCCACACTGGAGCCCCAGAGATCCTGGGCAGCCAGCTGGAGTGTCTTCTCCCTGCTCTGAGCTTCTGTAGTTTGCAGTCCCTACAAAACTCCCAGATACCTTTACCCTACTTTTAAGACCTTAGTGGGGCACTTTCCATGGAAATTCAATTCAGGCAGGATGTGACAGAGACTTCCTCGTTTTGTTCTATCTATCTTGGTTTTTATAACAAAGGGCTGAACAAGCAGCATGTGTCTTAATGTGGAAGGTGGGTGACCAGTCACGGAAGAACTGGTCCCCTTCTACTGTGCTTCCAGCTCGTGTCTACGGGACCTTAACATCTGGAGCCAGGATACTTTGCAATTGTCTCCCTCGCAGGGAACTTGAGATCACCTGTCATTTTGGACCCTTTGCTGCTACCTGCCAGGTACGTGACTCAATCCTGTCTAAACCTCCACCTTTCAGAAATGGGACACAGAAAATGAGGGCTGAGGAGATAGCACAGCATGGGTTGGTACCATCTTATCAGGTGAACCTTGCTGCAGGATAAGGATGTCAGTGTGACTGAGGAGAGATGCCCGTTCTGGCAGTTCCACCTGAAGAGGAAGGATTCAGACACATCCTATTTCCCCCTCAAGCCATGTGAAACCTCACTGAAGATCTCTCCTTAGGGTAATTCATTTCCCTTAGAAACCAGGGATGTAAATACTCTTGTGGACCTATTGAAATAAAACCAAAGCAAGCTGGGGAGCATTAATTAACAGTTTGCAGAGGGCAAAGCATTTCTGTGGGTGCTGGCAAAGGAGAGGGTGCAAGAGTGCAAAAGTCCTACCCTGGGGGCTTAAAGCTTAGGACACAGGGAATGAGAGAGGGGGCAAAGCACACACAGCCCAAGCCTACAAAGCAGCAAAAGCAAAATAAAATGATATTTAAAGAGAAACTCAAGAGCTGAAGGACTGGAAATCAAGAAAACATAAATGTTGTTCAGGAGCTGGAGATGCAGGAGGAGAAAACTGGAATGAAGTTGGAGTGTGGCCAGAGGAAAAAATGAGAAGGAACAAAGAAAGAAGAGGAAAGATAAACTTGGGTGGAGGGTAGAGCATTTCAGCAGCATTTCTTTGGCATTGGTGTGCACGACCCGTATATCTCCCTGTGTCTTCAGAGGCTCCCTGGAGAGCAGTGAGCATGTTCCCCACCAGCAGAGCTTAACTCTAACCTGGGACCCCCTTTCTGGCCATCCTTCCCCTCCCTGGGTCTTCCATCTTCCTCAAATCTGCAACGTGTCCAGTCTCTCACCTTTCCCCAGCAAAAACTCCCCATCAGAAAACGAAGCTAAAATCCATTTCCACTGTGATGTGAATAGCTGAGATCAGAAGGGGTTTCCTCTCAGAGGGGTAAGGATCAGAGTGTTTCAACTGCTGAGGGAGGTTGAAAAAGGCAAACTTCGGTCAGCAAATGGGGAAGAGCATGCTCTTTAGAACAGGAAGGGAGCATTCAGCCCCTCTAATTTCCCTTCAAGAATTCACCAGATGGCTTCCCTCCAATTAAAGGCTTTAAAATCAGCTCCTTGAGTGTTGGAAGCTAAAGTACTATGGGGCATGACCTCCTGCTGGAGAAGATGCTGTTGACAAGGTCTGAGGGAAACACTCATTTTAAGCTGTTTTATCAGAAGTGGAGTTGTTTGTATTCATTTATTGATTGGTTAGTCTTGCGGCTGACATCTGGGGACTCAAGCCACTTCTTCGATTGCCGTGAGATGCTCTCAGAGTGAGTGCTGCAGTCTGTGACCAGGTGGTCCCTAACAGGGGTCGTGAATTGGGGGACAGGAGAACTGAGGTGCGCCCAGCATTGACACGACACTGCTGGTGAGGAAGCTGCGTCTAGAGAAATGCAGAGCTTGGGAGGAAGTCCCCCAATTCCACCACCTTCCAGCCATGTGTGCAGGGCAAGTCACTTAGCCTCACCTCTGCTTCAGTTTCCTTGTCTGTACCTTGGTCCTATAATAATAGTAATAATACTTCTGATATAGGAAAGTGCTGGGTAGATAGTAAGCACTCAATTCCTGCTAGTTGTTATTATTGTGGGCGCATGCATGTATGTATGTGTGTTTATGGCCTCTTCCACCTGCAGCCTCAGTGGCTGAAATCACAAGAGTGTATCACAACAGAGAACTGCAGTCCTGATAGTAATTCCAGGGTCTGGAACACTCAGACTGACTGATAGATGGCAGCTTCCTCCTTCCCCAGGAATATGGGACCTTGAATACTGATCCGGCTGTGAGGCGCCCCTTCCCCCAGCTGCAGGCCTATCTAATGCCCTGTTGCTGCCTTGGGAACACTCAAGTTGTTCCTAGCATGCCTTGACTAATTCCTCACAGTCTGGCCAATCCATATGGATCCATGAACACCCTCTGAGCTCCTCTTGTTTTGGAAGACATTAGCTGGTGCTGATGTATCCTTAGAGCTTCATGCTCATAGGGCTCTGTGTCCTTTGTTCCCAGTTGGTGGGCCTGTCACAGACACATTTCTGCTGTCAGCCAAAAGTGTGAAAGGCTAGACTGCCCAGCCTGAGCCTGGGCTCTTGCCCGGGGCCTCTGTTCTGCTGGTTATTGTGTGACTGTATTCCAATAGCTGCTGGCTATCAAAATAGCCAGGCCCCCTTGAAAGGGGACTCCAATCTCCTTCCTTAGGGGCCCCTTCTGATGCATGAATGGAGCCTCCCCAATTTAGCCTCTGCTTTCCATGAGGAAAGGCCCCTGACTGACTGGCTCACAGGCCATGGCCTCTCCCTCTGGCAGTGGTGCTGTCCGCCCAGGGCCTTCCGGCACAGAGGTCATTCATGTTGCCTGCCTTCCATCAACTTACCTACACACTTCCTCAGACCATCTTCTGCTACATGACCAACAGTTTTAAAGTCTTTCACGTACTGTTAGCTTTCTTTCCATTGTCAACTATTTTATTCTAAGGATTTTGACAGTTTAGGTAAATTAATCAATTGAAAAAGAAGGAAAAAAACATGACTACCTGAATAGTTGCAGAAAAATAATTTACTAAAAACCCAATACGTTTTTCTTTCAACTTTATGAAGTATGATTGACAAATAAAAATGGTATATATTATTTATTTTCTTAAACATATTTATTTACTTGGCTGTGTTGGGTCTTAGTTGTGGCATACAGGATCTTTAGTCGTGGCACGTGAACTCTTAGTCGCGGCACGTGAACTCTTGGTCACGGCACGTGAACTCTTAGTCGCGGCATGTAGGATCTAGTTCCCTGACCAGGGATTGAACCTGGACCCCTTGCATCAGCAGTGGAAAATCCTGTATACAGGATCACCAGGGAAGCTCCCCAAATTGTATATATTTGTACCATATGAAATCTTGATAAATGTGTTCATTGTGAAATAATAATCTCAACCAAACTAATTAACATATCTACCATATCTCACATAGTTATTTTTTTTGTTTGTTGTGAGAACACTAAAACTTTAATCTTAGCAAAATTTAAGTATACAATGCAGTATTATTAATTATGATCACTGTGCTATACATTAGATCTTCAGAACTTATTCATCTTATAACTTAAAGCTTGTACCATTTGACCAACATGTACCACATTCCCCCATCCTCTTCCTCTGCTAACCATTATTCAACTCTTGGAATTCAACTTCTTTTTTTTTTTTTTTACTGTAAGCTTTCATATGTAGGATGGATAAACAAAGTCTTACTGTATAGCATAGAGGACTATATTCAATATCCTATGATAAACCATAATGAAAATATTTCTTTAAAAGAAAGTGGATTGAACTTGGGTCTGCTGCATTGCAGGGAGATTCTTTACTGTCTGAGCCACCAGGGAAGTCTCTATAACCCAGACCGTGTGTGTGTTGGTCAGTCGTGTCTGACTCTGTGATCTCATGGACTGTAGCCCACCAGGTTTCTCTGTCCCTGGATTGCCATTCCTTTCTCCAGGGGATCTTCCCAACCCAGGGATCAAACCCAGGTCTCCTGCATTGCAGGCAGATTCTTTACCATCTGAACCACCAGGGAAGCCCAACACAAACCATAATGGAAATAAATATTTTAAAAAAGAGAATGAATCACTTTACTGCATAGCAGTAATTAAGACATTGTAAATCAACTACACAATAAAAAAAGAACTAAAGTCTTTCATGTAAACCCCCCTGCTGGTGATATTACTGATCGTGTGGCTGGGGCTCTGTGGCCACAGGACCCCAGGAATGGGTGCCACCTCGCAGGTCTGTGGTAAAAGGCAAACCAACCAGCAGAGTGGGGTGGCAGACAGAGGGGGAGGGGAGACTGCGGAAGCAGGAGAGTAGAAACTGCCATGGGCCTTTCTGCTCTGGGATGCTATGATGGAGTAAAAGGAGAGGGATGTAGCCTCTAGAAGAAGATGGGAGCAGAAAGCAGATGTTTGGAAGTTGAGGACAGAGGGAGGAGCTGATTTTTCTTTTAAGAGCATCCATCTCACCTTGGAGGCTTAACAACTCTCTGAGTTGGATTGGTTTCTTTCATTGTTCAAGTGAAAAAATTAAGATTCAGCAAGTTACATAATCTGTATAAAGTCCCACAACTAAATAGAGGAGAAATGTGGGGAGGCTTGTATATTTCCCAAGATAAATTGGCTACTCAGGCTCACTGATTCTCATATTACATTACCACAGCTCCCCAAGGGGCATCAGGAGTGAAGAGGAAACAGTCCTTGCTTGCACTGGGGCTGGGTTTCTGGGGCCACGGATGGGTATGGGGAGGAATCGATGAGACAGCCCCATCACTGTGGTCTTAAAGATGCTATTGACTCAATGACAGTCATCAGCTGATCTCCTGGGAAGGGCTGGAAAAAGGTGTCCTAGGTGTGGCTGGAGTTAAAGGCAGCCAGGCATGCATGCCTCCTGTTGATATATGGCAAAACCAATACAATATTGTAAAGTAATTAACCTCCAATTAAAATAAATACATTTATATTAAAAAAGAAAAAAAAAGAAAGTGCACCATGTTTGTTCCTCTGTTTTGTGGACTTGATGTTCCAGGTCAAAGGGAATTGGGAACAAGTTTGAGCAGAGAAAAGGAAAACCCATCTGGGAGTTCTTATAGATTTCCCTTTGTTTGGGCCAAGTCACTGAAACCTAACTCAGCTCCCACACAATGCATGGCTCTATTCCTGGCTCTAAACAATGAGAAGCTCAGAAGCTGCTTCCTCTGGGACCCTTTGGCCCTGTCCTGTTGGAGGACTGTGAGTCCAAGCAAGGGTCAACCCCACCACAAGCAATGCTGCCTGTTAAAATTAGAAGCAACTCTCACATCTGGCTATGACTGGAAGAAGCCAGGTACTGGAGCTTGCAAGTCCCTGAAAAAAAATAGACTTGAGGCAATAACAGATGTCAGGCCTGATACGTGGAGTTCTAACTCTACTGCATCACTCCAGTATGTCTTTATCCCTCTGCAGGTAGCCCGCACTTCTGTGGAAAAGTGATGGATCTCTCAGTCTTTCTGAACTCCTACCAGGGAGGACGTCTGCCCAGCAGTCTCTTCTTCCTCACTCACCTGCTCCTCCTCCTCCAGCCCAGGGTGCTGTGCTCAGGTAACGTGTCTAATCTGCATCCCAGACAGCCAGGACCTCAGCGAGCACATCAGCTTCCGCGCACCCCCTTCTGCAGGTTATTCCAGGCCTGAGATCTTGCAGCCTTTTACTAGGCTGTCTCAGGGGCTAAAAAATAAGCCCTCCATCCCAGCTGTTAAAGAGTCACTGACCCTGAGCACCATCCAGGCCCACAGTGCTCCTCCACCATCCCTTCAGGGCCCCCTACCCCCAACAACTCCACAGCTCACAAACACACCAGAAAGCATAGTGGGAGGGTACCAGGAAAGTCTTATTGGTCTATACTTAGGCTGAACCAGTTGGAAAATATTTTTAACTCCTCTCCTGCGATATAAGCAATAGCTTTTGAAGAACAGAAAGGATCCTGGTCATACCATCTCTCATGAAAGAAGCAACTAACAGAGAATGTAAACTAATTATGCAAATAGAATTCCCCAACTCCCTGAGCTGGAAACAAGGGATGCTGAAGTGATTGACAAAGCAGTCGGTTCAAGGAAGGTGACAGACATGATATACATGACTATCCAGCTGTGTGACCAGAGCTGCAAGAGAAATGTACCCAAAGATCTGGGATCACAGCTAAGAGACCAATTTGTTTTTTCCAGAAAGTCAAGAAGGGCCATAGACAGGAGGTACTGTATGAGTAGAACCTTGCAAGAGACAGTCTGTAGGAAGATGACAGATGGAGAGTAAACTGAGGCAGGGTATGCCCAGGAAAAGGGCCAGGCATCAGGCATGGGAGCAGCGACAGCTGAAAAGAACCTGAAGAGGGAAGCTGGTAGGAGCGGTGTCAAGGCTATACCCAGTAGGTAACAAGGGGTCTCATATGGAGAGAAGAAAGGTGCTCCCATGCTCTACGGGCAAAGTGAAGGATGGGAGGAATTCATAAAGAAAGAATTGGGGGTGGGATTAAGCTGAGCTTTGAAAGAAGGAAAGGAGGAGCACAGAAGCTAAAAAAAAATGAATGAAGGCATGCTGGGTGGAAAGGCACTGCAGCAGGAACAGGAACAGCAACTCTTACGGAAATTGCAGAAAACAGGGAGTAAAGCAGCCACATGGAGACATCACTGCAGAGGACAATCAAATGAAAGATCCAGATGAATAAAAATCTTGACTGCAGGATTTGATCTTAGATAGGAAAACCCGTGAGGCAAGAAGCACCCCCGAGATTATTTTAATATTCTTTATTATTACAGAAGCTATGTGTATACATTAGAAAATATTAGAAAAGCAAAAAAGCAAAATAAGAAAACAAAAGCAAAAATAAGAAAACATCTATTTGTACCATGCAGACATGATCACCATCAATAATTTGGTCTTTCTCCTTTCAGATCTTTTATTCTGCACATTTATGCAAATACATCAATTTTTATCCACATAAGAGGATAGTGTACATTTTTTTTCCCAAAGATTCCATTTAATTTAATGCCCTGGCCATATTGACACAACCACCCCCTGAATAATATTGGCAGCTAGTTGGTTCAAACCAGCTACCAGTACCCCACCACACATTTGTATCTGGTTATAATGTGTTTTGTGTAGTTTTTAATGTGGCACATCCAACTATTTCATGACAATTACTTGTTCAAGAAACAAGGTTGGTTGTCATATAGAGTGTTTCACCTTTGTCATTTGAATAGTTCGCTGTGGATTTCTGAGCTTCAAAAAACAAACAAATAAACATATTTTTGAGGCATTGAATTACATGCAATCTTTGGCAAACACACACACACAACCCATAAAACATATGTACACTATCTTATTTGAGGAAAGTTAATCTTGGCCATTGTCTGGGATCTTGTCCTAGAGGAGATCAAGGTGCTAGGCCATGAGGAACCCATTCTGGCACACGTCGGCGATGAAGTGGAATTCTCCTGCCACCTGTCACCATACCAGGACGCCAAGCACATGGAGATCCTCTGGTTCTGGAGCCAGGCCTCGAATGTGGTGCACCTGTACCGGGAGCAGCAGGAGTTCTATGGCTGGCAGATGAAGCAGTTCCAGAACAGGACCCAACTCATCACGGACGGTATCACAGACGGCAGCGTGACTCTGCGGCTCCACCGCGTAGTCCCCGCTGACCAGGGTCTGTATGGGTGCCGCTTCCTCTCCAGCGACTTCACTGGGGAAGCAACCTGGGAGCTGGAGGTAGCAGGTGTGTGATCTGGTCAGTCCCCAACACGGAGGGGAGAAGGATTCATTTGGAAAGAGCTCAATAGAAGATAGATTGAAAAGCACAGAAGAAAGGGAAAATTTCTCTAATTAAAAAGAAAAGAATATTAAAAATATTTGTTAGGAAACGAACCCCAAAAATGCACACAAAATGGCCCTTAAACAAAGGAAAAGACAATTATTCTACTCACAGTGAGAAAAAGGCAAATTAAAACTACAGAGAGGTAATTTTTCCCTATCACGCTGACAACATTCAATAGTTGGACTACACACTCTTGATGGAAGAAGCAGGCCCCTTCTTACTGTGCTGATGGAATTCAAAGTCCTGAACTCCAGAGTAGGGGGATTTGGCAATAGCTAACAGGACTTCCTTTGTGTCTGCCTTTGAACAGCAATTCCACCTCTGGGAGTTGACAATGGAGGTATACCTCCCACAACTCCAATATGAAAGAAAGGCACTTGTATAAATATACATTGTACAGCAGTGTTGCTGCTGTTCAGTCCCTAAAGTCATGTCTAACTCTTTGTGACCCCATGGCCTACAGCATATCAAGCTCCTCAGTCCTCCTCAAAATCATGCCCACTGATTCACTGATGCCATTTAACTATCTCATCCTGTACCACCCTCTTCTCTTGCCTTCAATCTTTCCCAGCATCAGGGTCTTTTCCAATGAGTCGGCTCCTTGCATCAGGTTGCCAAAGTATTGGAGCTTCAGCTTCAGCTTCAGTCCTTCCAATGAGTACTTAGGGTTGATGGAAACTCCCTAAATGTCCAAGCATAGAAAAAGCAAGATGCAAAAGAAGCTCTAGTGCATATTAATTTTTGTGTAAGAAAGGAGAAGAAACATGGCACAAAAGAAACAGAGGAAGCTAATGAAATTGGTTACTTAAAGGAGAGGGAGCAATGAGATGCAAAGGATGGAGAAAAGCCTGGGGCTTTTTTGATCTACTTGTTTTTTTATAGTATTGATGTTTAAACCATATTAATGTTTTGCATATTCAAAATATAAAGCTAGTTTACTTGGGTAGAGAGATTTTTAAAAGTATACATAACAAAGATACTTTAGTTCTGGTGAGATTCAAGAGATAGAGAAGGCAATCTATTGAAATTTGGGATGGGATTACTCTTCAACCTAGGGGGCGGTTCCTTGCATTATATGGCTAAATACCAGCCATATAATGCTAAATACCAGCCATATAATGCTAAATACCAGCCTTTCCCTATTTTAAAATGCCCTTCAGAGGTAGTGCTGTCCCCACATGCCATCTATAGTTTAGCCTGTCGTTTATGGTCCATGGTGGGCTGCAAGCCCACATGTGTTAAGTAGTCACAGTCACCATGCCTTATGGTGACTGCAAATGGTGAATGGTGACATGAATTTCATGTACATCTAGGAAGGAGCCTGATCTTGCCTACTCTTCCTGCCTCTCCCAGGACTGGGCTCAGACCCTCATATCTCCATTGAGGGCTTCAAGGAGGGGAGGCATTCAGCTAAGGTGCCACTCCAGTGGTTGGTACCCCAAGCCGCAGGCTCAGTGGAGAGACCATCATGGACAATGCCTGCCCCCAGAGACTGAAAACATCACTGAGGATGTCCAAGGCCTGTTCAGTCTGGAAACATCTGTGGTCGTCCAAGAGGGGGCCCACAGCAACGTGTCCTGCTCCATCCAGAACCACCTCCTCGGCCAAAAGAAAGAGTTTGTGATCCACATAGCAGGTCAGTGGGTGCCAGCTCACCCTCATCCTCTTAGGCTTTAAGTCCTCCGTGTCCATTATCCCTATGTATGTCAGTGCTCAGTCACTTCAGTCGTGTTTGACTCTTTGCAACCCATGGACTGTAGCCTGCCAGGCTCTTCTGTCCCTGGGATTCTCCAGGCAAGAATATTGGAGTGGCTTGCCATGTCCTCCTCCAGGCCATTATCCCCAAAACCATCTGTTAGGACACAAGGGCCCTGGAGCTTGGTTGTGTACAGGGCAGGCTGAACTTGACACCTGAAGCCATAATATTTAAAACCTACTAAGAGTACAGTAATTAGGGAGGTTCCAGAAAGCCAATATTATTAGAGAGCATTATAAGAACCCGCATGTTCCTAAGTTTATCCCTCAAACAATATTTATTGAGCACTCACAATGTTCCCCAAACCCTGCCCTCAGGTGCACATTCCATGGGGGAAACAGTTATACAAAAGAGTAAATTATAGCACATGTTTGAAGGTATTAGTGATACAGAGAAAACATGAAGCAGGGAAGAGTGCTAAGTATGGTGGGTTGAATATATATACATGGATTTAAAAGTGGTGAATCAGGAAAGAAGACCGTTAGGCAATGAGGTGAAAATGAGGCCATTATCTAGCATCAAAGTTTTGTTATGAGGCCCCCACTGATGGATTTAATGTTCATAGATATGTATATGTGTGTGATACATAGTTCACCAAAAATTCACCTGGTAATTGGGTAACTGGTAACATCTGTGTTAGCTAATTGCTTTTATGCAAAGGAGAAAGATATCTCTTATTTCAGTGACAAGCATGTAGCTACAACTTGGAGCCAGGTGTCTAAGTGAACCTCCCAGGAGGCCTGGAGATAAGAGTGCTTTCTTCTTGATGCTTCCATTTCAAAGAGATGGCTCTGAGCTCCTTAAGAAAATCATTCCTGGACTGTAAAGCTGGAAGGTCCTTATGTAACTTTCAGAAAGATTTATATACATCTTAAAGGTATGTGCATGCTAGGTCACTTCAGTCATGTCCGATTCCTTTTGATCCCATGAACTGTGGTCTGCTGGGCTCCTCTGTCCATGGATTTTCCAAGCAAGAATACTGGAGTGGCTTGCCATTTCCTCCTCCAGGAGATCTTCCCGACCCAGGGACTGAAGCCAGGTCTCTTGCATCTCCTGCACTGGCAGTCAGCTTCTTCTTTTTTGTTGTTTAAACAGTTTTTTTTTCTTTTTTAAAATTAATTTTAATTGGAGGATAATCATTTTACAATATTGTGATGTTTTTTGCCACACATCAACATGAATCAGCCACAGGTATACATGTCCGCCCCATCCTGAACCCCCCTCCCACCTCCCTCCCACCCTATTCCTCTGGTTGTCCCAGAGCACCAGCTTTGGGTGCCCTGCTTCATGCATTGAACTTGTACTGGTCATCTATTTTACATATGGTAATGTACATGCTTCAGTGCTATTCTCTCAAATCATCCCACCCTCACCTTCTCCCACTGAATCCGAAAGTTTGTTCTTTACATCTGTGTCTCCTCATGTAGGATCAACAGTACCATATTTGTAAATTCCATATGTATGCATTAATATACAGTATTTGTTTTTTTACTTAACTTCACTCTGTATAATAGGCTCCAGGTTCATCCACCTCATTAGAACCAACTCAAATGCATTTCTTTTTATAGCTGAGTAATGTGAGTTTGAGTGAACTCTGGGAGATGGTGATGGATAGGGAGGCCTGGCGTGCCACAGTTCATGGGGTCACAAAGAGTCAGACACGACTGAGCAACTGAACTGAACTGAACTAAACTGAATATTCCATTGTGTATATGTACCACAACTTCTTTATGCATTCATCTACTGATGGACATCTAGGTTGCTTCCATGTCCTAGCTATTGTAAATAGTGCTGCAGTGAACGCGTGCAGGGTACATGTGTCTCTTTCAATTCTGGTTTCCTCAGGGTGCATGCCCAGTAGTGGGATTGCTGGGTCATATGGCAGTTATATTCCCATTTTTTTTTAAGGAATCTTTGCGCTGTTCTCCATAGTGATGGTACCAGTTTGCATTCCCACCAACAGTGCAAGAGGGTTCCCTTTTCTCCACACCCTCTCCAGCATATACTGTTTGCAGAATTTTTGATGATGGCCATTCTGCCTGGTGTGAGATGATACCTCACTGTGGTCTTGATTTGGATTTCTCTAACAGCGTGATGTTGAGCATCTTTTCATGTATTTATTAGCTATTGGTGTGTCTTTGGAGAAATGTCTGTTTAGGTCTTTTGCCCACTCTTTGATTGGGTTGTTTTTCTCGTGTTGAGATGCATGAGCCACTTGTATAGTTTGGAGATTAATTCTTTGTCAGTTATTTCATTTGCTATTATTTTCTCCCATCCTGAGGGCTATCTTTTCACCTTGCTTATAGTTTCCTTCTTTGTGCAAAAGTTTTTAGGTTTAATTAGGTCCCATTTGTTTATTTTTGTTTTTATTTCCATTACTCTGGGAGATGGGTCATAGAGGATCTTGTTGTGATTTATGTCAGAGTGTTAGCAGTAGAGTTCTTTGCCATTAGTGCCACCTGGGAAGCACTTGAAGGGATAGAGAAAGAATTTATAAATTTTCTAAAGAAAAGAGTCTAAGAGAAGGGGAAGGGGAATCTCACTTGCTTTTTTTGCACAAATTTCTAAATTTGTGTTTAACCTTGACAAAGGGTGTTGGTCAGATGGATTTCTGCAAGGAGACCATTTAGGTAGAGGGAACAGCAAGTGCAAAGGTCCTGAGGTGGAAATGTGCATAGCTACTGTAAGAGCTAGAAAGATGCAAGAAAGGCTGGAACAGAGAGCAAGATGGAGATCACAGGTCATCAAGGCATAGGACTCTGAGCTTTTTATCTCCTAGGTCAGTGTTTCAAAAACCATCTGTGGTGAAGGACTAGTCCTTTGTGGCTCAATACTTTTACCAAATAATAAAAACACACTGCTAAAAAAAGAAAATTAAAAACCAACCAAAACAACACATTATGTTAAGTGAAATAAAGACAAACACAAAAGGACAAATATTGTATGATTCTATTTATACGAGGTACCCAGCACCATCAATTCATAGAGAGGAAAAGCAGAATAGAAGTTACCAGAGGCTGGATGGGAAGATTGGGGAGTTAGTGTTTAATGGGTACAGACTCTCAGTTTGGGACAATTAAAAAAAGTTCTGCTGGTGTTTGTTGCACAGCCATGTTGGTGTACTTTTTTATTTTTTGGCCATGCCACAATGGCTTGCAGGATATTGGTTCCTCAACCAGGGACTGAACTCAGTGGACTGCCAGGGAATTTCCAGTGTTAATGTACTTATGCCACTGAACTATAACCTTAAAACAGTTAAGATAGCAAATTTTGTGTTATGTTTATTTTACTACAATAAAAATAAAAAATTAAAAACCATTGAGATAAAAGCACCAATGTCATTATCTTCAACAGACATAACATTATTCTATCAAATTTCCACAACAGTTTCTAGAGGATTGCTCTGCTTTGCATGTATTTCTTTACTGCATGGCCACTGTCTCTGTAAGCTCTGCACCACACTCTGCTTCTGGGCAGATCCTCCTTAAGATGCCTGGAGTAGGAAGAGGGGAACTGTCAGTCAGCCCTACATGGCTTTGCTAACAATTCTTGCAAAGGTGTGATGAGAAGTAGAAGCCAGATGTTTGCATGAAGGGCAATATGACACATGGATTTGTCAGAGCACATGGATTTGTCAGAGCAATCAGTTCAGTTCAGTTTAGTCGCTCAGTTGTGTCCGACTCTTTGTGACCCCATGGACTGCAGGACTCCAGGCTTCCCTGTCTATCACCAACTCCCAGAGCTTACTTAGACTCATGTCCACCAAGTCAGTGATGCCTTCCAACCATATCATCCTCTGTTGTCCCCTTCTGCTCCCTTCAATCTTTCCTAGCATCAGGGTCTTTTCTAATGAGTCAGTTCTTTGGCATCAGATGGCCAAAGTATTGTAGTTTCAACTTCAGCATCAGTCCTTCTAATGAATATTCAGGACTGATTTCCCTTAGGATGGACTGGTTGGATCTCCTTGCAGTCCAAGGGATTCTCAAGAGTCTTCTCCAACACAACATTTGAAAAGTATCAATTCTTCTGCACTCAGCTTTCTTTATAGTCCAACTCTCATATTCATAATGACTACTGGAAAAACCATAACTTTGACTAGATGGACCTTTGTTGGCAAAGTAATGTCTCTACTTTTAATATGCTGTCTAGGTTGGTCATAACTTTTCTTCCAAGGAGCAAGTGTCTTTTAATTTCATGGCTGCAATCACCATCTGCAGTGATTTTGGAGTGCAAAATGATAGTCTCTCACTGTTTCCATTGTTTCCCCATCCATTTGCTATGAAGTGATGGGACTGGATGCCATGATCTTAGTTTTCTGAATGTTGAGTTTTAAGCCAGCTGTTTCACTCTCCTCTTTCATTTTAATCAAGAGGCTCTTCAGTTCCTCTTCACTTTCTGCCATAAGGGTGGTGTCATCTGCATATCTGAGGTTATCGATACTTCTCCTGGCAATCTTGATTCCAGCCTGTGCTTCTTCTAGCCCAGTGTTTCTCATGATGTATTCTGCATATACGTTAAATAAGCAGGGTGACAACATACAGCTTTGACATACTCCTTTCCCAGTTTGGAACCAGTCTGTTGTTCCATGTCCAGTTCTACTGTTGCTTCTTGAGCTGCATACAGATTTCTCGAGAGGCAGGTCAGGTGGCCTGGTATTCCCATCTCTTTAAGAATTTTCCATAATTTGTCAGAGCAATAGGTAGCAATTGTTCACTGGGTTTCAGATATCAACACCTTGATTTCTAATTTTCTTAGATGTAAAGCAAGAGTGAGAAGTAGAGGAAGGTCAGGGCTGTGGTCACATAAGTTCTAAGATGAAGGACTGGGCAGAGCCCATCAGCTCCTTCTTTTTACATCCTTCAGTTTGCAGTATTTTCCCCTCTGTGCTAAGCAAGTTCAAGTTTCCACTCTTCCTCAGTTGCTACCTCTCCTGAGCACCATGCAATAGCTTTCATGCCCATTTTACAGATGGCTGTGGTGGGACCCGGGCTTCCCAGGTGGCTCAGTGGGAAAAGAATCTGCCTGCAATGCAGAAGACACATGAAATGTGGGTTCAATCGCTGGATACAAAGATCCCCTGGAGGAGGGCACGGCAACCCATTCCAATATTCTTGCCTGGAGAATCCCATGGACAGAGGAGCCTGGTGGGCTACAGTTGATGGGGTTGCAAAGAGCTGAACATATGACTGAAGCAGCTAAGCATGCACACACATGGTAGGGCCCAGAAAGGGCCAACCAGTTGCTAGAAAGATTTTCTGACATACAGTGTCTGGACCAGTCTTCTCACTTAGTATTTAGTGATGAGTGAGGTGTTTTCCAGATGTGTTTTTACCCGGAAACTCTCCCTGGAAGAGAGCTTTCCTTGGGACTCTGGTGGGCCTGCCGCTCCTTCTGGCTCTCCTCACGATGCTGGTGCTGTACTTCTTTCGGAAGCAACGGAAGTCGCAAGGTACCAGGCAGTCGGGGGGCTGCCCTCCTGGAATTGGCTTTGCCCAGGAGAAAAGTGGTGGAGGCAGCCATGGTGGTGGGGTGGGGAAGACCACTGCGGAGGGGCCATCTTGCCCAGTGGCAGGGCGGGAATGGGTCACGGGAAACAGGCAGAGGAGCACAAGCACTGATCTCTGCTCCCCTTTTTCCTTCCTTTCAGAAAAGCTGAAGAAGCAGGCAGAGAAAGACAAAGGTAAGCAGGAGGAAAGACAGGCTTTTCACCCATATCTCTGAGTAACAGAAGTTGGGGGACTGAGTCAAGAAGACAAGTAGGGCACATGGGGTTAGGGGAGTTTGGGAGGGGGCAGAGAAGGATTGAGGCAGAGGTTTATTTTCACTTCTCTTGCCTTGGAGCCTGTTACTCTCCCATGTCCAGCTCAGACTGGGTCTCCAGAGCATGTGGGTTCCATGTCTGTGCACTTTGGAGAAGCAAGCCCTCAGTGATGGATGGAAATTTTTCTCTATTCTTTGTTTCTTTCTCCAGGGAAACTCACAGCGGAGCTGGGTAAGTTCTGGGTGCTATGCCCATTGTGCTGGCGGTGGGCTAGGGGATAACCCATGGTAGAAACAGGGGTTCAGTGATTTTAGGCCCCCCTTTGAAGAGCGCTGAATCACAGTGATCTAATTCTATATCCAGCCCTCTGCGCATCCTACCTTTCCTCTCCCAAATGGACTTGTGCACACCTGCCAAGGAAGTATGACTTAAGATTTTCTGGATAGATTTTGCCAGGCCCTCTCCTGCAAATTATATGATTCAGTTACAGTTCCACAGCTAAAGGTCTCCTCCTTCTGGTTCATCTTCCTAGGATAGCCTTCTCTTTTAAAAGCAAATGTCACCGAGAAAGAAGGCATCTGTAATTTGCACCAAAGTGAAAGTAATTTATCAAATCCACTTTTCTCCCCAGGGGATTCAGCACCTTGAAACCATGTTAGGGGAGGAGGAGAGTGAATTCAAAGGATGAGGGGATGGAGGAGAAGGCCACAATAGGTAGGGGAAGACCTTGAGAACCACTTTGTCTGACCCAGAAAAATACCAGACAAAATAGTGAAGTAGAAACTTGTTTTGCAGTCTACCTAGTCATGCAGGGGAAAACAAACAAAAGGCAGCTGACCAAACAACAACAAAACAGCATGATAAGTCATTAACACTATAGTCTGAATTAGTGTATATTGCCTTTCCTAGTCTTAACTTTTAAAAGATGGCATAGTGTAGAGACTCAGAGGAATGCATTTCTGGTGGCAAATATCAGACTCTTGATATCTGGCCAGTGGAAATAATTGAGTGTGATATCCACCCAGTTTTTAAAATCATAACCAGTAAGTGACCTTGAGGTTCATGCAGGATGTGCCCTGTGCCTGGACTTACACAGGACTTCCTCCCTAGGAAAAGCTTGCAGTTCCAGGGCAAATGTTTTCCCTTCCCAGCCCCGTGCAGATTTCTGCCGTAGAGCAAAGAATAGGATAAGGTGTAAGAAGCTTGCAGATGGGTGATGCAGCACCTAAAACAGGATTGGAATGAGTAATCGTTTAAGACTATGAAACCTCGTCTCAGTGACCTGCCTTGCAAAGGTCGTTTCACTCATCCAAAGGCTGATATTTTCTCTGTGGGTTCTGCTTACAGGGAAGCTTCAAGTAGAGCTGGGTAAGTGAGTCTCCCTGCCCAGAACTATCTCTTCTTGTCTATCTGGTTATCTGTAAATGTTCTTCTGATCTCCCAAGCAGGTATTACAGCCAGATGGGAACCCTGTTGGCTGTGTGGGTGGCAGGAGAAAGGGAGTGGAGCAGGGGTGGGTGCAAAATTTGATGTGTGAACAAGAAGGCTGAAGGGACTTTGTTCTAATTCTGCTTTTCCTTGGCTACTTCAGACTGGAGAAGGGCTGAAGGCCAGGCTGGTGAGTGAAGCCCATGTTTCTCGCACTGTCCACCATAGTCTCAGCATCCTAGTCACCTGCTCTAACCAACTATGCTTCATTCTGATTTATTCCATTTGCTACACACATGTATTAATCTATGTCACTCAGTATAGGTTATATTTGACTTTGATTTTTATATTTATGTTTACATTGCCCTAAAGTGGAGAAGGCAATGGCACCCCCACTCTAGTACTCTTGCTGGAAAATCCCATGGATGGAGGAGCCTGGTGGGCCGCAGTCCATGGGGTCGCTGGGAGTCAGATACGACTGAGCGACTTCACTTTCACTTTTCACTTAAATGCATTGGAGAAGGAAATGGCAACCCACTCCAGTGTTCTTGCCTGGAGAATCCCGGGGACGGCGGAGCCTGGTGGGCTGCCGTCTATAGGGTCACACAGAGTCAGACACGACTGAAATGACTTAGCAGCAGCAGCAGAGGTGTAAGCATACAGTAAATCATTGGTGCCAATCCTGGTTACACATCCGAATCACCTGGATTCCTGGTGCCTGCCCTCAAAGACTCTCACCTGTGATTCTGGAATGGGCATGTTACCTTACATGTGAATATTTGTCCCTGTGCCTTCTTCCATTTCCCCCATAAAACAGACAGTAATGTGTATCTTTATTTTGTATGTATTCTTGCAAGAGGTGAAATTTCTGTTTTGTACACATACACTGTAGTTACTGTAAAGATATTTATGGTCTCATGCTGATCTCACTTGCTTTTCTCACTCATCACTGTGCTTTAATATCTATCCTGCTGCCACATGTAACTCTAGCCTATATCCCCTTGCTGCAGAGCACTTCATTTGAGCCAGCCATCCTGCTGGAGGAGACATCCAGCCTCCTAACTCCTTATCACTACAGACCACTAGTGCTGAATAAATTGTTTTCTGGCCCTGTGTGGAGATTTCTCTGAGGAGAGGTGCTGGTCCACTAGGGATGTTTCACTAAGTGGGGTAGAAGGACTCCTGAAAGTAGCACCATCATCCTGTGCCAGCAGTGCATGGAGGCTCCATGAGCCCACATCTCATGTGAGCCAGCTTTCTAAGCTTGCCAGTCAAAGGAGCTGAGTAATTATTCTTTGTGTTTGCACTCATCTGAGCACTAAGAAATCTGAGCATCTCTTTACATGCTAGCTGGCTTTTGGGCTTCCTCTTCTGAAAATTGCCAGTTTGTGTCCTTTGCCTATTTTCCATATGTTGTTGCTATCTTTTTCTTGTTTATTCACAGGACAGGGCTGGTGTCAGTGCTGGGGAATGGAGTCTTTGTGCTTGCAGGCATCCTTCATGCAATATTATTATTATTATATAATATATATGATAGTAATCTCTCATTGTTATCACACATTGTGAATTCCTTCTTCTCTTCTGTCATCTGCTATTAGCTTTGTCCAATGGTGCCCCTTACTGAAAAGAATTAGTTCTGATAAAATATAATTTATCACACTTTTACTTTATGGTTTGTGTCTTTTAACTTTTGTTGGAGATCGTCACATTTAGGTCACAAATCTAGTTTCCTACATTTTCTTCTATTCACTTTATATGTTATGTATAAGTTTTTTATCCATCTAAAATTTACCTTTTTATATGGTGTTAGACAAGAATCCAGTGATTTTTCTCGTATAAAGAGTTAGCTTTCCCAGTGCCACTTACTACACACTGTCTGTGACTTATGCATCAGTGTGGACATCACCCTTAGTGCACACTCAGTTGCCGTGTCTTGATGGGTCTGCCTCTTGGCCGCCTATTACCTTGGCTTTTAAAGTGACTGAAAGTACAAGTTCTCCTCCATTTCCCCTTCCTTTTTAAAGTTTGTGGACCTTTTTAAAATATAAATTGTAGCATAAGTTTATGAAGTTTCCCAAAACATCCAAAAGTAGTTTTATCTGGGATTGGTTTGAATTTGCAGCTAAATTTAGGGAGGATTGACATCAGTATAGATTTGAGTTATTCTATGCAAGAGCTGTAGATTTGTGAAGGTCTACTGGTTATTCTGATGCAAAATCAGGGTTGAAAGGCCCTGCTATAAATTTATGGAGCTCTGAAAACGTCTTCTACTGCTTCTGCATTTCGTGACTTTGGTGCTCTCTTCTGTAATATAGGATGAGATAAAACAAAACAGAAATCCACACAGTAAGAAAGAGAGTAAGTTAAGGTGTCCAAAGGATGTCTTAGGACAGGAGCCAAGCTCAGCTGGGCCTCCTGGGGACTAAGCCAGTCAGAAATGGAGGCTTTGTTTCCATCCTTCAAGGCATCCCAGCTGCCTGTATTGGTTCTCTTTGCTCACATACTCTGTCATCCCACTATCCAGCACCACCTCAGCCTGCACACAGCTTTGGCATAAGCCAGCACTGGCACCAGCCTCCCTGCCCAATCCCAAATTCCTGGGAAGATGCCATGGTGGACCCAGGCTAGTCTGGGTCCAAACAAGTTATCATTATGGAGATGAGATTATTCAGTTTACAGGCATCCTTCATGCATCTTGAGGCTCCCTCAGGGTTCCAGAGTTACTGATTCAGATCTCTGAGTCTCTTTTTCTTCTCTATTTGGTTTCAGAGTGGAGAGCAGCTCAACGACATGCAGGTAACCGAAGCCAGGGAACTGTATCTTGTGAATTAGGTTGGCTGGATCTTAATCAGAAGGGAGGTATCCAGAACTGAGATTAGAGGAAGGGTCTGTCCAGGAGCCATGGATGGAAACTGCATACAAACTCACAAGCTCACTTGCACACACACACAACATAACGCATATGCCTGCACACATACACGCTCATATGCACAAATGTGATTACACTCACACATGCACACATTTGTGTGCACTCTGATGCTCCCACATGCATATAACTTTCTGGGTTTTACTAGATTTGTTTCCATCTGGCAGAACTTCCCACATTATCTGACAGAGGGATCCTTGGGGTCCCTGTCCATCAAATGACTGTGATTTGGGGGTTGGGGGGGATGGGTTGCTGGAGTGCAGGGTACTGGACTAGATGATCTCAGGGGTCCCCTTCAGTTTTAAAATCCTAACATTGCTGTACACCAGAGGCCCAGAGCTCACTAGTGAGTTCAAGGTCACACTGAGTGATGAGAGCAGCCAGGAAGAACCAGACCTAAGCTCCTTCCTATTGACTGTGTGTGTGTGCTAAGTCACTCCAGTCGTGTAGGACTCTTTGCCAGCCTATGGGCTGTAGCCGGCCAGACTCCTCTGTCCATGGGATTCTCCAGGCAAGAATACTGGAGTGGGTTGCCATGCCCCCCTCCAAGGGATCTTCCCGACCCAGGGATCAACCCTTCTTGCTTATGTCTCGGGCTTTGGCAGACGGGTTCTTTACCACTATCACTACCTACCTGGGGAGCCCTCTTGCGGCCCAGGTCTTGGGAAAAGTGAGCCCGCCTCCATCCCCATAAACCTCCCTCATTTGCTATCTGTGCTCTGCATTGCACCATGGAATTCAAGAGCCTTCCGGTTAAGGAAGGAAATGAATTCCTCTTATCACTTTCAAAAGCTAGGGAGCGACTTCCATGCCTCTTCAGTCCCAGGATGGTGGGAGGAGGGGCCTCAGGAGAGGGGTAACTATCCCACCGATTGCTCCATCGGGAGAACTAGAGGCTTGCCTATCAGGGGAGGGGACAGGGATGTGGGTGCGGGCAGTGACCCTGTGTCTTTGCGCAGTGGATGTGACCCTGGATCCTGGCTCCGCCCACCCCAGCCTGGAAGTTTCCGAGGATGGCAAAAGCGTGTCCTCACGCAGGACTGCGCCGGGGTCAGAGAACCCTCAGTGCTTCTCTGAGCAGACGTGCGTCCTGAGCCGGGAGCGCTTCTCCACTGGCCGCCACTACTGGGAGGTGCACGTGGGCCGCCGCAGCCGCTGGTTCCTCGGTGTGTGTCTGGCAGCGGTGCCGAGAGCAGGGCATGCTCGCATGAGCCCGGCGACTGGCTACTGGGTGATGGGGCTGTGGAACAGCTGTGAGTACTTCGTCCTAGACCAGCACCGCGTCCCGCTCAGCGTGCGCGTGCCGCCCCGCTGCGTGGGCATCTTTCTGGATGTTGAGGCTGGAAAGCTGTCCTTCTTCAACGTATCCGACGGCTCCCACATTTTCACCTTCACCGACACCTTCTCGGGGATGCTCTGCGCATATTTCAGGCCTAGAGCCCACGATGGCAGCGAACACCCAGATCCTCTCACCATCTGCCCATTACCAGTTGGTGAGAAACGTGTCCTTGAAGAGGAGGACAGTGACACCTGGTTACAACCCAATGAGTCCTCGAACCCTGCCCTGGGCCTGTGGTGAAGTGCTTTCGTGGCCACTGGAGTGGGTCCTGGGCGGCTTCCTGGATACCCAGCTGGCGCTATGCTCTCCTGCTTCCTGTAAAGCCAACAGATACAGTAACCCCACTGTCTGCCCCAGAATGTCGGCAAAGGCTAAAAGGCTCAGCAGAAAGGGGGCAAAGAGAGACCTTTGCCTATGTAGATGTGAATGTGTACATGTATGAATATGATTTTTCTTTCTTTCTTTCTTTTTTTAAGAAAGACAATTCCAAAGCTTATCTGTGTGTGCTGTAGGATTGAGCAGATGAGTAAACATATATTCATGTTGCTAGAAGTCACAGTGTTCACTGTGAAGACATGAAAGAAACTGGAATGGGGGAAAAAAGAGGAGAAAATTCATCAGATAAGATTAGGGGTATCAGTTAATTTCTGTGTTTTAATATTTTTGTATGTATTTTCTAGCTCTACAAAGGTCTGGAAACAATGACACTTCATAAGCAACAAGTTCACCTAAGGCTCAGACGCTAGTTTTAACTGCCAATTAGCACCAAAATGAACTTGGAGAAGTGGTGAAAGTAGAGAACATCTTTTGCTTTTATGTACAAGAATGCTTAAAAACTGATGCGAACATAGCAAAAGACATTGGAACTAGGTGAAAGGGGCTCCATTGACCAATTATAGGACAATTTGAACATTAAAATGAATAATGACAAGAATTGCCCAACAAGAGGTCAATTCACTAAGTGTGCTGAGAGGTTTCTTTAGCCAGAGACAAGAGATAAAAAAGAAAAAAAAAAGCCCACAAAACAAACAACAAAATATAAACACATAAAACAAGACATAAGGGAAAGGAGAGAATGAAAGAATAATTGTGAACTCGAGGTTTTTACTATGAAATAGATGCATATTGTTGTTAAATAGACAGATGTGATATAGTTCCTAGCTCTGTCTACACTGAGGGCTTAGAAACAATACCCCTGTACCAATGAGCACGTCTAGCACTGAGATCTTAGTTTGTAGTTACTATTTACTACTGAAAGGAACCGAGGCTCATTGGAGAAATGGTGCACTTCAGGGCTGGGGCAGGGAAAAGACATGGTGAGATTCTGATCTATACTAGGAAATATTTATTTGATTTCTGACATAGATTTTAGAACAGAGCTCTTATACCCTTGAAATTTTCTAAAATATGAGTCATAAGGATGTCTTTGGATATTCATAACAAGCCCTTTTAACCACACCTGAGTTTATATTACTGAGATAATTTTTAGAAAGCCAGTAAGGATGGAGCTGGTTGCCACGGGAACCAACTGTGTGACCAGAGGGTTATAACTTAGCCCTACCCTACCTCAAAGAAGGAAAAGGGGCTGGAGATTGAGTTCAACCACCAAGGGTCAATGATTTAACCAGTCATGCCCATGTGATGAAACCTTTCCATAAAACCCCAAAAGGACTCGGTTCAGAGAGCTTTCAGGTTGGTGAACACTGGAGATGCAGGGAGAGAGGTGCTCAGAGAGATCAAGGAAGAAGCTCTGTACCCCTCCCACATACCTTCTTCTATGCATCTATTCTACCTGGTTCCTAAGCTATATCACTTTATAATAAATCTGTAATTTAGTTAGTTAAATCTCTTACTAACTTTATAATAAATCTGTAATCTAGTTAGAAGTCTCTTCCTGACTTCTGTGAGCTGCTCTGGTAAATAATGGAAATCAAGGTAGGGGTCCTGGGAATCTCCAATTTATAGTGAGTGGGTCAGAAGCACAGGCAACCTGGATTTGTAACTGGTATTGAAAGAGAAAGGGAAGTCTGGATCTGACCCTATCTCTTGGGCTTCCCAGGTGGTGTGAGTGATAAAGAACCAGTCTGCCAATGCTGGAGATGTTAGAGATGCGGATTCAATCTCCGGGTCGGGAAGATTCCCTGGAGGAGGGCGTGGCAATCCACTCCAATATTCTTGCCTGGAGAATCCCATGGACAGAGGAGCCTGGTGGGCTACAGTCTATAGGGTCACAAAGAGTTGGACATGACTGAAGCGACTTAGCACGCACACACTAGGTTGATAGTGCCAGAATTGAGTTAATAGATTGGGGGTGTTGAAATAAACACGTAGCAGAATGAGTCTCTCTTTACCAGAATGCAAGAAGTCCTCAAAGAATAGAGGGGGAAATGTCAACTGGACAAGAAAGCCAGTTTGAAGGGACTCCTTTTAGCCAAATTTGAACATCAAAGTAACTAATGGGAGTTATAGATTGAGAAAAAGGAATCCAAGAATATGTGTATCTTTACTGATATACATAAATAAATGAACAAATAAATTGGGGAGAAGAGAAAGTTTTACCAAATCACCCCCACCTGCTTCCAGTCTATGCCCCAGTGACCCTCTGTCAAGTTTTCTAAAAGTAGAACCTGGTACGTTCAGTTCTCCCCACTATTCACATTTTCCATGCAGCTATTCCTCAAACCTGGGAAAGGATGAAAACAACACCTACGTATGGGTCCCAATCCAGTGTATAAAGCACACCTGTGATGTGAGGCTTACCCTACCTGAGATGGTCTTTGTGGTTAACTCAGAGAGACTGGCAGAGCTGAGAGCACCTAGACTTCGACAGCAACATGCAAGTCATCCTTGTCTCCACAGGAATCTTTCATGGAAAGACAAAGATTCCCATGGATCGGGCACATTTTTGGTGGGCTTATATATTGGTACAGCTACTTTGAAGTCAACTTTGGTAACATCAACCCATGTGGAGGACACTGCGCCTCTGTCCCCTACACCACTCACATCTCCTCTGAGCCAGGCCACAGTGATGCAGGAGGCAGGACCAGGTATGCTGTGTGGCTTTGGGCAAGCAGTGAATCTGCCTGGAACTCAGTTTTCCCAGCTGTAAAATGGGGCCAGTCATCATGCTCTGCTGTCCCCATAGGACTGCTGAGAGGCTTTGAGGGGGCCAGTGTGGATCCCTGTAGAGGAGAGGGGTGCTGGGAGGTGGTGTCACAGTTTACCTCTCACACAAGACGTTGCAGCTCTCTCTGGGCCCCCTTCCTTGAGCTGGCCTCATCTGAACTTTCATATTCATTAAACATGGTGTCATTACGTAAAAAGAAATTTCTAAACATGAACGTCCTCTGACAAGCAATTCCACATTCAGGAATCTGTTCTACAGAAATATTTACACCTAATGATTCAAGAGGATGCTCACGGTGGCAGTGAAAACAGAGGTTTGGAACCAGGTACTTGTAACTAGGAGAACAGATAAATATAGCTTATTCATACTGTGGGGTACCACGGTGCTATAAATTTGTATAGTGCACATATATCTTTACAGGGAGCATATATTGCTTCTGTAATTTAAAAGAAGTTGATGAGTCTTTTCCTTCTGCCTCATCTCAATCATAAAAAGTCACAAGAAAATATTTTTAAATGTATAATTGAATCCATCTGGTTGAAGAGTCAACACCAGGGGGTAGTAACATGACACATTGTCATGTCACGGTTTTCAAATCACTGCCTTTGATTTCCTTTATGAAATCCTTCCTTATTGTTCCTCAGTAGCATCTTGAACAGAGCCCATCATATTCACACAGCTTTGATCATATTGTTCAGTCTTGCAATCTCTGATCTTGTATCCAATTCTGACCCCAGCAGGTAGGGGGCCTAATGTGGGGAGGGGTTCATTCTGCCTCTGAAAGCTTCCCTATTGCTCCACTCTCACAGGCTCTTGCCTCAGTGCTGAGGCAAGAAGAGGAGAGATGGTGCAGCCACAACTCCCTGAATCTTCCCTGTTTCTCAGTTCCCCCTGCCTTGGCTGAGCTCCTAATGTCTGCTCCATCCTGTTCATGCCAGGACAGCCCAATACTCCTTTGATTCTGGATCCCTTCACTTGGCAGACAGCATGCTTAGAAAGGATGCAGTAAAGTGACTTAATTTTGGCTAGCTTCCCAGATGTTCTTTTGACCCATAGTAAATCCAAATGTGTGTGCATAGGGTGCAGACTGGGCATGCTGTCTTCAGGAACCACATCTCCCTGTTTCCTCTTCCTCTGGGTGGATCAAACAAGATGCTATGCTCTTCTTGCAGTCATCACCGAAAATTGCATGATTCTTTGAGGGTTGGATTAGGGAGTGGCAAGTACTTCCACCAGAGAGGGTTATATGCATTAAAACACCCAAAACCTTGGGGACTCCCTCCCCACATTCCTTCCCATCCTCTATCCCCCAAAGGAAATGATCTCTTTTAACCTATAAATAAATAAATAAATAAAGACCTCATTTCATACATTTCTTTTATTTACAGTTTACTTGTCAACATGCGTTAGTTACATAAAGCGAGAAATTATGAATAATCAAAGTATAATTATGCAGATTCAAAACAGATATTCAACACAAAAAATGCAACCATAAAAGCAGGTTAACTCATGCACACATAGCAGCATAGATACAGCAGATATTTCAAAGGACAGCAAGTGCTTGCTTTTTCATTTGAAGATGGTGGCCATATCATACACTAGAATGCCTCAGTTTCAGTGCCAAAATTCATTTGTAAAAATGTTTTTCACATTGACACTGTTGAAAAAGACAGGTTTTCCAGAATTAAGCCTCCTCTCAGGCTTCTTGCCAGTTTCTAACACCTAAAAACTGATACAGAAAGTATTATAAATGTAACTACACTGATTCTTAAAGGTTAAAAAAGTATCTCTCAAAATAATTTAAAAGAATTTTGCAAACAGTAACGCTGGTGCTCTCCCAGATTTACTCCAGCATGAGCATCTCTGGTTCGACTTCTGCAGCCTTTGCCACTCTGCCATCACTTTGCTTGCTTCCTTCCCTGGTTCTTCTACCGGTAGCTCCACCCTGGCTCCAGGCAGCTTTGTATAGTCTAACGGTGCCTGCTCCCAAAGTCTTGGTCTGAAGCTCAGTCCCACATGGGCCAAGACTCAGGACACTCCCAACACTGATGAGGCTTGGGGGCTCCTCCTCCAGCCAACAGACCCCTCTATACTGGTTGCCACAGTCCACATCAGGGTGAGCAACTCTTACCATCGCCTTCTTTCCCAGCAACAGTTTGGAGAAGATTTTGTAGACAAAGTTCCAAAACAACATTATTGCTGCCACTCTTGTGTTATGTGACTGCTGCTGTGTCCCTGGATGTTCTCTAGATGTTCCCTGGGGGTGGGCCTTTGGAGAAGAGCAATCAGCAAGAGACCTGAGAGAACCCTAGGACTGAAAAACAGAGATGCAGCTGGTGAGCTGGGCAGCACGGGGTACTGGTTGGAGTCTTTGTGGGTCCTGAATCTGGATATAGAACATAAACCTCACACAAGATGGGGCCCACCTTTAATCTGTCTTCTACTAATCTGGAAGTCCACAACCTTATAGGAAGGCCAGGTACAGACCACCTTTCTAACTGTCCCTTATTACTCTCAGTAGGTCAAAAGTAAGAGTAAGTGTTAGTCGCTCAGTCATGCCCGACTTTTTGCAACCCCATGGACTGCAGCCCACCAGGCTCCTCTGTCCATGAGATTTTCCAGGCAAAGATACTGGAGTGGATTGCCATTTCCTTCTCCAGTGGATCTTCCCAACCCAGGGATCAAACCCTGGTCTCCTGCACAGCAGGCAGATTCTTTACTGACTGAGCTACACTGGCAAAGGAGCATGAAAAAAATAATCAGTGAAAGGAAAAGAGTCATTTAAATGGAATTAGGTCCCTCTGTTGGCAGTCACGGTAGGGAACCTCAGACATAGTAACCTAGACTTCAGATTTCTGCTCTGCAATAATAAAAAGCTTAGAAGCATGATTATCATTCTTACAATAAGAAAATAACTGAAAACACTGAAAAAACATCTCAGATCTGTCAGAATATTGAAGTCACAAGCAAACTGTTTCCCTGAAAACTAGGGAGATAAGCAGATACAGAAAATCACAGCTTCTAGGTAAAACTGCACAACTCAGGAGATTCACACCTAATCAAAACACTGTTTTTTAGATAAGACCACTCATCTGGTATCAGTTTACTCAAGCTCAGGTTCTTTACATCTCAATGCAGAAGTAATTCAGTGAGATAAAATGATAGGTAAGAAGTAGATTTATTTAGAGAGACACACATTTCATAGACAGAATGCAGTCCATCTCAAAAAGTGAGAGTGGCCCAGAAAAAGAGAGGTGGTTAGTTTTTATGAATTGGGTAATTTCATAGGCTAATAAATAGGAGGATTATTCCAATTGTCTTGGAGAAGGGGTAGAGATTTCCAGAAATTGGGCCTGACCTTTTATGGTCAGCCCCCGAATTCTCATGGTTCCCATAAGTGTATCTTTTAGCGTATGTTAATGTATTACAATGAGTGTATAATGAGGCTTGAGGTCTACTGGAAGTCTAAGCTTCTACCATCTTAGGCCTAGTTAGTTCTAACCAGTTAATGTTGTATCCTCAACAATTCTGTCATTCTTTAAGGATTGTGCCCTGATCCCTTCCCTCTTATTTCACAGGCTGTCCAAGTGGAGAAGCCTGCTGGTGGAGAGTACAGGAACATAAACTGTAATTAACCGACTGCTAGAGACAGTGGAGGAGTGCATGGTACCCACTCCAGTAGGTAGAGACAGAAGTGGAATAGCTTGAGAGTTTAAAACTCAAGGGGACAGCAGTTTTAGTAACCCCATCCACTTTCTTGAGTCTTACCTTCAAGATCCCCACTAAGTTCTCACTGTGAGGACTGGAGGAAAATTCTCTCATTCTTCCATCAGGAACAGTGTAAAAGCAACCGTTTAGAAATCTCTCCAGAGCACTCAGTTCTTCCTCCAATTCTATATAACAAAGGCCAGGTCTTAAGGAAAACTACTTTTTCTGACCTGGGGAAGGGCAAGTAGCCACTCCAGCCCCCTCTAGCCTTCCTATCATACAGAAGTAAGGAAGGCGGAAACTGAGAAGTGCTTGTGAAGATTATATTCCTGGGGCCCAGACCCATAGAAAACTGAGACATAATCATAGGACTACAGAATGTTCTGTCTTCCCAACACCTTCTTCCAACACAACCATAGAATCACTGCATAATGGCAGCAGTTATAGTTGAAAAGAAAATGAAAGGCTCATACTCTTTAAAGGACTTTGCTAGGAGAAAACAAAAACAAGGACACTAGAGGAAACTGATATCTTGGAAAGCTACAACCAAACCAAGCAGCAAACAGTGTAACTCCCAGCCTGGTCAACATACACCATCACACTAAAGCCAAGTTACCTAGTTCCTGTTACCTAACATATCATGTTGAGTTTTCAAGAAAATTTACAAAGCTAAAAGCAAGGAAAAAAAAATAGTCTGAAGAAAAAAAAGAAAACAACAGAACCAAATTCAGATATGGCAATTATTTTGGAATGATTGGACTAGGAATTTAAAATAACTGTGATTGCTATGCTAAGGATTTTAACGGAAAAAGTGGACCACATTGCAAATACAATAGATAATGCATATAGGGAGACTGAAACTCTGAGAAGGAATCAAAAAGAATTGCTAGCAATCTAAAACACTATTACAGAATTCAGAATGCCACCTATTGAATGCGAGAAAATATTTGCAAATCATATCTGGTGGGCCCTCAAAGAATTAAAAATAGAGCTATCATATGATTCAGCAATTCCACTTCTGGTGTATTTATCTGAAGAAAATGAAAAGACTAACTCAAAAATATCTTTACAACCCCATCCCTATTCACTGCACTATTATTTACAATAGCCAAGATATGAAAACAACCTGTCCATTGATGAATGAATAAATAAAAAGTGCTATTCCAGTCATGAAAAAATAAGGAAATCCTTCCATTAGTGACAACATGTATGGACTTTGAGTGCATTAAGCTAAGTAAAATAAGTCAGAGAGAGGAATACTGTATGATCTCACTTATATGTGAAATATATTTTTTAAAAGGTAAAAGAAAGGAAAAGGTAGCCTAGATTTGGGGAAAGTAGGTTTCCAGAAAGGAGAGCTAGGATCTGTGACTCCACGCTCATGAAGTTATTAGCTCCAGAACCATGAAGGGAGAGAGTCACAGGAGAATTCCTAGAGAAATATGGCAGTGATCCTAATTGACAAGAGAAGGAATGAGGAACACTAGAGACCCATGTGGCAGGCCAAAGACCTCTGCAAAATCATATAGGATAAATAGGCATGGAGTGTCACTGGCCATGCACAAGACCTCAGAGAGAGGCACAGATGGGCCAGGACTGAGGCCACTGTCGCCCTACTTTCAGAAAACTGGAAGCTTCACCTGCAGCGGGTGCTTGGTAAATCTATCCATTGATAGATCTGACTGTTGTGCTCAAAGCTCAGAGGATGTCAGGCCCTATGCTGAGGCCTGAGGATCCAGTGTGGGTCTTGTGGCCTAGCAGGAAGTGAGGGCATTGCAGCAGAAGCATGTGCACTAGGAACTGTGAAACTGAGAAGCCAAGTGAGTGCGTGATGGATTCCTACCTGAGCAGGGGTAGGGGTGGGGACAAGGATGATCTCTGAAAGGAAGAGAGGCCTGAAAGATGTCTCATCAAGGCCTAGGAGAAAAGGCTAGAGTGGGTTGTCATTTCCTTCTCCAGGGGATCTTCCTGACCCCAGGGATCAAATCCACATCTCTTGAGTCTCCTGCATTAACAGATAGATTCTTTTACCACTGCACCACCTGGGAAGCCCAGGAGAAAAGGCTAGAAGGAAAGGTCCAGTCCATGCCACTGAACCAAGGGAGCCCCCAAGAACCTAAAGATTACAGCAGAGTTGGAGTAAGATAAGTGCCTGGAAGAGATGTAGGGGCAGGATGGAAAGGCCTTCAGTTCAGTTCAGTCTCTCAGTCGTGCCTGACTCTTTGCGACCCCATGAACTGCAGCACACCATGCCTCCCTGTCCATCACCAACACTCAGAGTCCACCCAAACCCATGTCCATTGTTTCGATGATGCCATCCAACAGTCTCAGCCTGTCGTCCCCTTCTCCTGCTGCCCTCAATCTTTCCCAGCAAGAGGGTCTTTTCAAATGAGTCAGCTGTCTGCATCAGGTGGCCAAAGTATTGGATTTCAGCTTCAACATCAGTCCCTCCAATGATCACCCAGGACTGATTTCCTTTAGGATGGACTGGTTGGATCTCCTTGCAGTCCAAGGGACTCTCAAGAGTCTTCCCCAACACCACAGTTCAAAAGCATCAATTCTTTGGCAATCAGCTTTCTTTATAGTCCAACTCTCACATCATACATGACTACTGGAGAACCATTGCCTTGACTAGAAAGACCTTTGTTGGCAAATTGATGTCTCTGATTTTTAATATGCTATCTAGGTTTGTCATAACTTTCCTTCCAAGGAGCAAGCGTCTTTTAATTTCATGGCTGCAATCACCATCTGCAGTGATTTTGGAGCCCCCAAAAGTCTGACACTGTTTCCCCATATATTTCCCATGAAGTGATGGGACCAGATGCATGATCTTAGTTTTCTGAATGTTGATCTTTAAGCCAATTTTTTTCACTCTCCTCTTTCATTTTCATCAAGAAGCTCTTTAGTTCTTCTTCACTTTCTGCCATAAGGGTGGTGTCATCTGCATATCTGAGGTTATTATTTCTCCCAGCAGTCTTGATTCCAGCTTGTGCTTCTTCCAGGCTAGCGTTCCTCATAGAAGTTAAGTAAGCAGGGTGACAATATACAGCCTTGGTATATTCCTTTTCCTATTTGGAACCAGTCTGTTGTTCTATGTCCACTTCTAACTGTTGCTTCCTGACCTGCATATAGGTTTCTCAAAAGGCAGGTCAGGTGGTCTGGTATTCCCATCTCCTTCAGAATTTTCCACAGTTTATTGTGATCCATACAGTCAAAGGCTTTGGCATAGTCAATAAAGCAGAAATAGATGGGGTTTTTTTGAACTCTCTTGCTTTTTCCATGATCCAGCAGATGTTGGCAATTTGATCTCTGGTTCCTCTGCCTTTTCTGAATCCTTTTCTGAAGTTTGAACATCTGGAAGTTCATGGTTTACATATAGCTGAAGCCTGGCTTGGAGAATTTTGAGCATTACTTTACTAGCGTGTGAAATAAATGCAATTGTATGGTAGTTTGAGCATTCTTTGGCATTGCCTTTCTTTGGGATTGGAATGAAAACTGCCCTTTTCCAGTCCTGTGGCCACTGTTGAGTTCTCCAAATTTGCTGATATATTGAGTGCAGCACTTTCACAGGATTATCTTTTAGGATTTGAAATAGCTCAACTGGAATTCCATCACCTCCTCTAGCTTTGTTTGTAGTGATGCTTTCTAAGGTCCACTTGACTTCACATTGCAGGATGTCTGGCTCTAGGTGAGTGTGAGTGATCATACCTTTGTGATTATCTGGGTCTGTTACGTCCCTACCATTTCTGTTCTTTATTTTGCCCATTTTTGCATGAAACATTCCCTTGGTATCTCTAATTTTCTTGAAGAGATCTCCTGTTTTTCCCGTTCTATTGTTTTCCTCTATTTCTTTGCATTGATCACTGAGGGAGACTTTCTTATCTCTCCTTGCTATTATTTGGAACTCTGCATTCAGATGGATATATCTTTCCTTTTCTCCTTTGTCTTTCACCTTTCTTCTTTTCACAGCTATGGACAGAGATTTGTGACATTGTACAGGAGAGGCCTTGGGGACATAAGAAGATAGTTAGGTGTTCCCCAAGAGGCAATATAAGACCATGCAGGTAGGTCACACCCACAGTGAAAATCAGATTGTCACTCTTAAGTATTCTTTCCAGGTTCAGAAGCTAGAAAATGTAAAGTGAGTGTAGGTCACAGAGATAAAAAACAAACTATGGTTATCAAAGGGGAAAGGCAGGAGGGGCCAATTAGAAGTTTGGCATTAACATATACACACTACTATATATAACAAAGGTAACTAATAAGGTCCTACTGTATTGCACAGGGAACTATATCCAAAATTTTGTAATAACCTACAAGGGAAAAGAATCTGAAAAAGAATATCAATACATATGCATAACTGAATCACTGTGCTGTATACTTGAAAATAACAACACTGTACATTAACTATATCTCAGTAAAAAGTTTTTAAGTCAGGGTAGGCTCTTGCACCACTGGAGGTAATATAAAGGAAGACATGCCACCATGGAAGACAGTGCGGAGTTTCCTCTAAAAACTAGGAATAAAACTACCATGTGTATGCACGAAGTTGCTTCAGTCCTATCTGGTTCTTTGTGACCCTTTGGACTGTAGCCCACCAGGCTGCTCTGTCCATGGGATTCTGGGAAAAATTCTGGAATGGGTTGCCATGCCCTTCTCTAGGGGATCTTCTCAACCCAGGAATCAAACCCATTTCTCTTATATCTTCTTCACTGGCAGGTGGGTTCTTCACTACCAGCGTCAGTTCTAATGAGGTGGATGAACCTAACTTCCATAGAGGGAAGTTAGTCAGAAAGAGAAATATAAATATTGTATATTAACACACATATATAGAATGTAGAAAGATGGTAAGATTAATTTTCAGGGCAGTAATGGAGAAACTGTGGAAAATTCTTAAAGAGATGGGAATACCAGACCACCTGACCTACCTCCTGAGAAATCTGTATACAGGTCAAGAAGCAACTGGACATGGAACAACAGACTGGTTCCAAATAGGAAAAGGACTACATCAAGGCTGTATCTTGTCACCCTGCTTATTTAACTTCTATGCAGAGTACATCATGAGAAATGCTGGGCTTGAAGAAGCACAAACTGGAATCAAGATTGCCGGGAGAAATATAATAACCGCAGATATGCAGATGACACCACCCTTATGGCAGAAAGTGAAAAAGAACTAAAGAGCTTCTTGATGAAAGTGAAAGAGGAGAGTGAAAAGTTGGCCTAAAACTCAGCATTCAGAAAACTAAGATCATGGCATCCAGTCCCATCACTTCATGGCAAATAGATGGGGAAACAATGGAAACAGTGACAAACTTTATATTTTGGGGCTCCAAAATCACTGCAGATGGTGATTGCAGCCATGAAATTAAAAGATGCTTGCTCCTTGGAAGAAAAGTTATAACCAACTTAGACAGCATATTAAAAAGCAGAGACATCAATTTGCCAACAAAGGTCTGTCTAGTCAAGGCTATGGTTTTTCCAGTAGACATGTATGAGTTGGACTCATACATGTGAGAGTTGGACTACAAAGAAAGCTGAGCACCAAAAATTGATGCTTTTGAACTGTGGTGTTGGAGAAGACTCTTGAGTCCCTTGGACTGCAAGGAGATCCAACCAGTCGATCCCAAAGGAAATCAGTCCTGAATATTCATTGGAAGGACTGATGCTGAAGCTCCAATACTTTGGCTACCTGATGCAAAGACTCATTGGAAAAGACCCTGATTCTGGGAGAGATTGAAGGCAGGAGGAGAAGGGGAAGACAGAGGGTGAGCTGGTTGGATGGCATCACCAACTCAATGGACATGAATTTGAGTAAACTCTAGGAATTGGTGATCGACAGGGAGACCTGGTGGGCTGCAGTTACATGGGGTCACAGATTCAGACAAGACTGAGCAACTGAACTGAACTGCATGGAGAAGAAACAGGCATAGAGAACAGAATTATTGACATGAGGAGGGGAGAAGGGAGAGGGTAAGGTATGTGGAGAGAGTAACATGGAAACTTACATTACCATGGGTAAACTAGATAGCCAATGGGAATTTGCTGTATGACTAAGGGAACTCAAACAAAGGCTCTTTGACAATCCAGAGTGGTGGGATGGGGAGGGAGATTCAGGAGGGAGGGGACATGGGTGTACCTGTGGCTGATTCTTGATGATGTATGACAGAAAACAACAAAATTATGTAAAGCAATAATTCTTCAATTAAAAAATAAACAAATGTTTAAAATATATATTAATAAGTAAAAAAAGGGATGCATTTGAGTCGGTTCTAATGAGGTGGATAAACCTAGAGCCTATAATATAGAGTGAAGTCAGTTGGAAAGAGAAAAACAAATATCATATATTAACACGTATATATGGGATCTAGAAAGATGGTACTGATGAGCCTATCTGCAGGGAAGCAATGGAGCCACAGACATAGAGAACAGACTTATGGACATAGGCAGTGGGGAGGAAGGCTCTAGGGTGGGATGAATGGAGAGAGTAGCATGGAAACATGTACACTACCATATGTAAATTAGATAGCCAAAGGGAATTTGTTCTATGATGCAGGGAATCCTGGTGGCTTGGATAGTAAAGAATCTGCCTCCAACATAGGTGACCCAGGTTTTGGAAGATCCCCTGGAGAAGGACATGGCAACCCACTCCAGCGTTCTTGCCTGGAGAATTCCATGGACAGAGTATCCTGGTGGGCTACAGTCTGTGGAGTCACAAAAAGTCTGACATGACTGAGTGACTAACATGTTTCACTTTTCAGAAAACTCAAACTGGAGCTCCTAGAAGGGTGGGATGGGGTGGGAAGTGAGAGGGAGGTTCAAGAAGAAAAGGACATATGTATACCTATGGCTGATTCATGTTGATATATGGCAGAAACAAACACAGCGTGTGCTTAGTCACTCAGTCGTGTCTGACTCTGTTTCCCCATGGACTGTAGCCTGCCAGGCTTCTCTGTCCATGGGGATTCTCCAGGCAAGAATACTGGAGTGGGTTGCCATGCCCTCCTCCAGGGGATCTTCCCAACCCAGGGATTGAACCCAGGTCTCCTGCGTTGCAGGTATATTCTTTACAGTCTGAGCCACCAGGAAGGCCCAACAAAATACTGTAAAGCAATTATCATTCAATTAAAAATAAATAAACTAAAAAAATGAAGGTAGGGAGACAGGGCAGGAGATGAGTTCTCAGGTATAGGCAAAAAGGAGTGGTGGCTTGGAAGAATGGTGAGAATAATCAGGACATCTAAGAAGCACTTCAAACATAACCTGAGGACAAATGAGCTTTTATGTCCCACCCTCTCCCAACCAGCTTGCTCCCTGCCCTTGCATCTCAGGCATGCTCTTTCACTCAGTTCTGTCTGACTCTTTTCAACTTTATGGATTGTAACCCAACAGGCTCCTCTGTCCGTGGAATTTTCCAGGCAAGAATGCTGAGTGAGTTACCATTTCCAGCTCCAGGGGATCTTCCCTACCCCAAGGATTGAATCTGCATCTCTTGTATCTCCTGCATTGGCAGGTGGATTCTTTTTCACTGCACTACCTGGGAAGCCCTCCCTGCCCTTGCTAACTCATTTCACTTCTTCCTGTTGCTCAAGATCTTGGTGTCATCTTTAACTCTTCTTTGTCATATTTCAGCCTAGCCTGTCTACAAATTCTATCAGCTTTACTGGCCCAATCACCCCAGAATTGCACCACTTCTTATCATGTAGTCTCAGACATCTTCATTGGCACCTAGAATGTGGCAGTAGCTCCCCTTAGCCTCCCGGTTTGCCTTCGGACTTATCTGTTTTGACAAGCTATCCCATCTCAGGCTGCTGAAATACAGTGCTGAGCCCATTGTCTGACCCTCCCCTGCAGCCATCACTTCCTTCCAAAACCTTCCAGAATGTGCTCTGGCTAGTGCAGCCAGGCTTACATTGAGCAGTTTTCTGTTTTTTGGGGGAACAGTGAGGCCTGTCACCTAGCTCAAGTAGAGACTGTATATCAAAGCTTACCCTAGCCACTGTTTTGCCACCTTCCCACCACCCTGAAGATGTTCAGAAGCTTTTTGGCTGTGTGGACCCTTAGACTGAATCCTATCACATCCTGTCTCCAACTTGAACCATTTTCACAAGGAATTCTGTTCTTGAGAGGGTACCTGCCCCATCCTAGTTGTGGTCACTCACATTTTACTTGAGGTTCAGCAGCTCCAGACTGTGGAAGTGGATGGAGCTTCTGGAGATTTTGCTCCAGAGGGACCCTTTGCCACTGTGAATCAACCAATTACAAATACAGCAGCCTGTACTTCTCCAGCAGCCCTCTCTCCCTACATCTTCTATAAGACTCCATGAGACTATGTAGGGAGACATCAATTGGCCAGGTGGTGGTGGTCAAACTCTCTTGCCCCACCCCACTCATGTCCTACAGCTGGGATCATTTGTGGCACTAAGCATGTGCATGTGGTGAGCTATATATAAGCAGCACCTGAAACACTCTTGGAGAGGTGAGGCAAGATGGTGCCATTGTTTGTGACAGCCGTTAGAGAGTAAAGCATGTCTGCCTTGCTGCTGTGAATAATGTTTGCAGTTCCTACTGCTCCTTGCACCTTCTTTCAGCTTCCCAGCTGGACCTTTGCCTACCCTGGGTTCAGCAAACAGTGAGATACAGCAAGACAGACCATATCAGGTGTTTGCTGTTGGTGTAGGTGTAAAGAGGAGCCCAGATCAGAGCTCACTAAGGGCCAGGCACTGCAGACCAAAGATGACTATTGCTTTTAAGAAGGCCAGGCTACAAAGAGACAGCTGGAAATAGTCACAAATCAGTAGGCAAGGCCCCAAGACAGATGAAATGAGGCACAGTCAGGATGGGCAGATCCTCAGAAGCCCCAATAGCATGCAGTGCTGGAACTAGTCTTTACCATTTAGGATGCTTCAAAACTTCCCTGGGGCTTTCATAAATACAGATCCGTGAGTCCCAGCCCCAAATACTCTTATTCAGGAGTCAGGAGAACTCACAGGTTTAATGGGTTCAGGGTGATTCTGACTTAGGTGGATCTGTTTTAGAAGCCTGGAGACTCAGACTGCTGTGGGGAGGGGGAGCAATGGGCTGATGGTCATCAGCCAGGGAAGGTTACCAGGGAAGGTTTGGAGCCCGCGTATATTTCCTAGCAGTTCTGGTGGGTCTGGATATGCAGTGTACAAGTAGTATAGATGGGGAAGGAAAAGTGAGGCTAAAAGGCAGTTGCGCTCACCAGATGCTCCAAGATGCATGTAAAAGGACAACACTGTCCCAAATGTTCTCTAGGAGTGAAGGTCCTGGTACCTTCCAGAGGAGACTCAGTGACACCTGGTCTCTCAATCACTTCTCTAAAACAGATTAATCCTTCCTTCATGTCCCTCCTTCTTGGGGTCTAACAGTCCAGTGCTCGGCTTTCATCAACTCCGCATTGGCACCATTTTCCCAACTGCAGCACAAACATGAGGCTCACTGTCTTCCAAATTCAGTCCTGCCTCACCCTTAGAACCACCAGCTGCTGCTCTCTGAGCTACAAGAAAGACCCAGACAGGATATGAATCTTGGAGGTATTAATTTTTTTTAAACTGCATGAAGAGTTTCAGAACAAGGAATAGAAAAATCTCACCCAGACCAGGTGAGGTCAAAACTTGCTGGTGGTTAAGACCACACATTTCCATTGCAGGGGCCACAGGTTCAATGCCTGTTCTGGGAACTAAGATCCCACATGCCCCATGGTGCAGCCAAAATAAAACAAAAACTTGCTGGATGTCAAGCTCCAAGGATGGTACCTTACTCCTCTTCTCCCCACCTCCACTACTTTATTGGTGATTTTTCTTCTAGATGGGGAAAAAGTGGAAACAGTGACAGATTTTATTTTCTTGGGCTCTAAAATCACCACAGACCATGACTGTGGCTGTGAAATTAAAAGATGCTTGCTTCTTGGAAGAAAAGCTATGACAAACCTAGACAGCATATTAAAACTCAGAGATATCACTTTGCCAACAAAGGTCTGTATAGTCAAAGCTATGGTTTTTCCAGCAGTCATGTACAGACATGAGAGTTGGACCATAAAGAAGGCTGAGCACTGAAGAACTGATGCTTTGAGAGTTCCTTGGACAGCAAGTTGATCAAATCAGTTAATCCTAAAGGAAATCAACCCTGAATATTTATTGGAGGAATTGATGTGGAAGCTGAAGCTCCTGTACTTTGGCCACCTGATGTGAAGAGCCATTTCATTGGAAAAGACCCTGATGCTGGGATTAAGGGCAGGAGAAGGGGGCAGCAGAGGATGAAATAGTTGGATGGATTCACTGACTCACATGAACATTAGTCTGAGCAAGCCCCAGGAGATAGTGAAGGATGGAGAAGCCTAGTATGCTGTTGTCCATGGGGTCACAAAGAGTTGGACATGACTTAGCAACTGAATAACAACAACAAAGAAACAGCTGGGAAGAATGCCCCCTGCTTCTGCTAGTTAGCAGGCAGAACATGGAGCCACAAAGTAGATAGTAAGATTAAAGGTGGAGGAAACTGAGGTCACTGACAGTCCAAATTGAGGTCAGAATGAGCCAAATATTTCTCAGTAATTGATTTAAAAGATGCCTTCTATTCAGTGCCTTTGGCGGAGGAAAGTCAATTTCTATTTGCCTTTGAAGACCCTACGCAGCCAGCTTCTCAGTTAACCTGGACAGTTTTACCCCAGGGATTTCGTGACAGTCCTCACTTATTTGGACAAAGTTTGTCACGGGATCTACAAAACTTTGATAGCTCTGAAGCGGTGGTCTTACAATATGTAGATGATATTTTGCTTTGTGCGGAGACAGAGGAAGCTTGTTCGCGAGCCTCAGAAGATTTCTTAAACTTTCTGGCAGGCTGTGGTTACAAGGCATCAAGAGAAAAGGCTCAGCTTTGTCAACAATCAGTTAGATATCTGGGCCTAATCATATCAGAAGGGACTAGGGCCATAGGCCCTGAGAGAATTAAGCCTATACTAAGTCATCCCCTACCTATGACTTTAAGACAATTGAGAGGATTTTTGGGAATCACAGGTTACTGCATTTGGATTCCAGGTTATGGGGAACTTGTCCGGCCTTTATATAAACTTATAGCTGAAACTCAGCAGGCCCAAACTGACAAACTGGTTTGGTCTCCAGAAACTCAAAAGGCTTTTAAGGTTCTTCAGACTGCTCTTCTGCAAGCTCCTGCTCTGAGCTTGCCCACAGGGTCAGAATTTAATTTGTTTGTCACTGAAAGGAAAGGCATGGCCTTGGGAGTTTTGACACAACCCCAAGGGCCTCACCAGCAAACTATTGCTTATCTAAGCAGAGAACTAGATGTAGTTTCACGTGGGTGGCCCCACTGCCTAAGAGTAATTGGGGCAACGGCTTTATTAGCACCTGAAGCTTTAAAAATAATTAATGGATGAAACCTTACTGTACTGACTTCTCACGATGTGAGTGGAATCTTAAATTCTAAGGTTAATATTTGGATGACAGACAGTAGACTTCTTAAATATCAATCATTGTTGTTAGAAGGATCAGTAACTAAGCTTAAAGTTTGTGGAAATTTATATCCTGCCACTTTCCTTCCTAAGAAGGAAAATGAAACCCCTGATCACGACTGTTCTCAATTCCTAACTTTAAACTATGCAGCTCGGGAAGATCTAATGGACACCCCATTAGACAATCCTGACCTGGAAATATTTACAAATGGCAGTTCTTTTGTTCAGGATGGAAAGCGTAAAGCAGGTTATGCCGTGGTGACTGCTGAACAGGTTTTGAAAGCAAAATCTGGATTACAATGAAATAGAAAGTATCCTGGAAAGGACTGGGAAGTTTATTTTCCAAAAGCTAATGGATATTCTTGCTTACGAGTTTTGGTAGATACTTTTACTGGATGGATTGAGGCTTTTCTCCGTCGTAGTGAACAGGCTAAGGAGGTTATAAAGATTCTCTTCATCAGTGGAAGGCTTCTCGTGGTGGAAATCTCCACTTCAAAGAAAGGACTTTCTCCAAGTCTGTGAATACCTTCGACAACAATCACATGCAATGCCTCTTCTTCATCTGATGACATCTACCAACCCTAAACTGAACTGGTGCAACACGTTGCACTTTAACTATGGACATAATGTGATTTTTAATTTTGATTTTAACTTGTTTTAATGACTATGTTGCCTTACATCTGTAACTGTATAACTGGATTTGTTTCTAGCCGCATGAAAGCTTTTAAGTTACAAATGGCTGCTCAAACTCCTGCTACTGCTGCAACTTCCTCCAGCTACTACTTGGGGCCCCTGGATCAGATATCCTCAATATGAGGATTAGGAGAATATGTTGCCTCACCTATTTAGGGACAACGCCCCTTCTCAGCTCTGAAGCAGTTATGGAATGAGAATGACGCCCCTTTTCCCTAGGCAACATAATCCTCCTAAAAGAAAAGGGGGAATGAGAGAGTCATTTCCTAGGCAGGTTGATAAGAAGTCTAGGGGTCCCCAAGGAGAGAGGGGGTCTGGAATTCTCAAGGAGGAAGAAAGGACAAACTTATTTCTCTCCATTCCTTAGGATTATATAACAACAATGTATTCTGCCTGAGGACAGTCTCTGGATTAAACCTCTTTACAAGGATTATATAACAACAATGTATTCTGCCTGAGGACAGTCTCTGGATTAAACCTTCTGGCTAATTCTGTTATCTTAAAATGTAAATTATGGGAGTAGGTCTGGTGAGGTCTTTACAACCTCCAGACCTTCTTTGGATTAGTTGGAGAGTATATAAATTCATTGCTAAAACTAACAAGTGGGTACTCTTTCTACCCCCCTTCTGATGCCTATGTCAGAAGCTTTCTCTATCTCCTTTATACTTTAATAAAACTTTATTACACACACACACACAAAAAAAACAAATTGAGGTCAAATTGAGGAACTAAGGTCACTAACAGTCCAAATCACTAATGGACTGGAAATGCAAGATGAAAGACAAGTGCTAGTTACATGGATGCCAGGAGAGAGCAGAACACAGGTATTTAGGGAGGAAAGTAGGATGGCAGGCACTGAGTGCAGGGCTGGAGGAGATGGGAGGAGCTGGAGGCAAAGACTGGTCGGGTGGGCTAGGAGAGGACAGAAAGTGGATGAACTTAGTCTTGTACCTTCCTTAGCATTTTCTAGAAGTAAGAGGACTTCCCTGGTAATGCATTGGTTAAGACTCTGTGCACCCAATGCAGAGAATGTGGATTTGATTATTGGTCAGGGAACTAAGATCCCACATGCTATACAGAAACTAACCTTGCAAGTTCTGAAGCCTGTGTGCCACAACTAGAGAGTCTGTGCACCATGACAAAAGATCCTACTTGATGCAATGAAGATCTCATGTGCTGCAGCTAAGACCTGATGCAGCCAAGTAAATAAAAAAATAAGAATGAAAGTTAAGCTTATTCTGCCAGCTAAAGAACAGCGACCAGCTGAGGTGCTTGCTGAAGCAAAGGAAATACAGGATGGGTAGTAGAAAGTAGTGATAAATGCCAGCCACAACCACACAACCGGTCACAGAAATGAGGACTAAAATTGTTATAAGTATTTCCTTATTTTGTTATACATGTTTGTGTGTTTATACATAAATTTGCAAATATCTTTTTTATTTCCTTTCTTCTTTTCTTCTCTTACCTTAACCCTCAAGATAAGCTGTACTGACTTTATGTCAGTACTTCAATATTTCTAGGGCTTCCCAGGTGGCGCTAGTGATAAAGAACCTGCCTGCCAATGCAGGAAAGATTTAAGAGATGTGGGTTCAATCCCTGGGTCGGGAAGACCCCTAAAGGGCATGACAACCCACTGCAGTATTCTTGCCTGCAGAATCCCATGGACCGAGGATCCTGGAGGGCAATGGTTCATAGTGTGGCAAAGAGTTGGACGTGATTGAAGCAACTTAGCACAAGCAAAAAAATGTAAGGGGTGGTGAATGCGGTTTTTCCTTGGGATTTAGTACTTTTCCTTTCTCCAGACTTCCCTAGTGGCTCAGATGGTAAATCGTCTGTCTACAATGAGGAAGACCCGGGTTCGATCCCTGAGTCAGGAAGATCCCCTGGAGAAGGAAATGGCAATCCATTCCAGTACTATTGCCTGGAAAATCTACAGTCCATGGGGTCGCAAAGAGTCGGACACAACTGAACGACTTCACGTTCACTTTCTCCAGACATCACACGCCCTAAGGCAGCAGAAAGCTAGTGAGAGACAACTGAGAGAGCATGGCCTTGGGAGGCACTCTACGTTTAAGTGAAGAGTGAAAGGGGCATACCGAGTAGAAGGCGCTGGGGCAGGCTTTGCATGGGGGCTGCACCAAGCACCCCTGAAGCAGTGCCTCTCTAAACACGGGTGGCTCACCTGCACTACCACCTCCCTGTAGGTTCTTGGACAAATGACTTCCTGATCTTACACTGTACTCAGAATCTCTGAAGGTAGACCTGCAAATCTGCTCCATCAGCAAGCAACCTGGGTGACTTTTAAGCAGCAACTTGGAAAGATCCACTGATCGAGATTTCCCTGGCAGTCCAGTGGTTAAGAATCTGTGCTTCCACTGCAGGTTCTATCCCTGGTGGGGGAACTAAGATCCCACATGCTGTGCAGTGTGGCCAAAAAACCCCACCAAAAACATTAAACCAATTAAACAAAAAATTAAACCTCCCCAAACAAAAAGATTTCTCCAGTCTATTTACAGTGTCTTCTGGGAAGAGAGGCCCACTCTCTACTCTGCTGCTATCTTAGTTGATTTAGTGAGTCATTTCAGTTTGCTCACCTTGCTGTGGGATTTGAAGGGGATGGGGAAGGGGTCATTGCAAGCAATGGTTCCAAACTTTAGCTATGTGTCAGAATCACATGGATATCTTTCATTTATTTTGTATTGAACTGAAGATTTACAATATTGGGTGAGTTTGGACTCTTTTCCATTACAGGTTATTACAAGATACTGACATATGCTATATAGTTCCATGTGCTATACAGTAAACCCTTGTTGTTTATTTTATATATAGACGTTGTGTCTTTATTCCATAATCCAAATTTATCCCTCCCTTTCCCTTTCTCTTTTGGAAGCTATGAGTTTGGTTTCTATTTCTGTGAGTCTGCTCTGTTTTGTAAAATAAGTTGACTTGTATTATATTTTTTAGCTTCCACATATAAGTGATGTAATATCTATTTATCTTTCTCTGCCTGACTTACTTCACTTAGTATGATAATCTCTAGGTCCATCCATATTGCTGCAAATGGCAATGTTTTCATTCTGTTTTATGACTGAGTAATATCCCATTGTATGCATATATACCATGTCTTTATCCATCACATGAATCACATAAATTTATATCTTTTACAAGTTGCTTTGGGAATAACTCAGAGCAACTAAAATCAAAAGTTCACATTTGAGATCTAGGTATCCCTGATAGCTCAGTTGGTGAGGAATCCATCTGCAATGCAAAAGACACCAGTTCAACTCCTGAATCAGGAAGATCCCCTGGAGAAGGGAAAGACTACCCTCTCCAGTATTCTGGCTGGAGAATTCCATGGACTGGCATAGTCCATGGGGTCACAAACAGTCAGACACAACTGAAAGACTTTCACTAAAAGCATTTAAGGCTTGTGAGTGACTGTAATGGGCAACCAAATAGGAGCACCATTGCACCAAAAGAAGGGACCTTAACCCTTTTGGTACCACGTATGCCCTCTCAAAATGTTTGAGATACGTTGAAAATACATAGTATTGGGACTTCCCTGGTAGTCCAATGGTTAAGACTCTGTGCTCCCAATGCAAGGAGCTTGAGACTGATCCCTGATTAAGGAACTAAGATCCTGCATACCACATGGTGCACCCTCCATATACAAAGGAAAGCTATTATACTAATGCATGGTTATCAAAAATTAAAATTTTATTTAGGTGGGCCATTTTTGAATGTCAAAATGGTCTTAAAATCACTAGTAATTCTATGTGGTTCAGGCAAATAGTAACACATATTTGTTGTTTAGTCGCTAAGCCATGTCCGATTCTTTTGTGACCCCATGGACTGTAACCCTCCAAGCTCCTCTGTCCATGGGATTTCCCAGGCAGGCAAGAATAGTGGAGTAAGTTTCCATTTTATTCTCCAGATCTTCCCAACCAAGGGATTAAACCCACATTTCTTGCATTGGCAGGCAGATTCTTTACCACTGAGGCACCAGGGAAGCCCAATATGTACTTATTTGTTAGTAAATAAAAAGATATAACAGCAAGCCTAATAAATGACATAATTTCAAAGAAGTTACAAACACTATTTCAAGATGTCTGCAACAACTGCAAGTAATCTGTAAATGGCTATGATTTCTGTCAGTGATTTGAAACTACTGTGATTCATAATTTCCGGAGAGCAGAGGCATCTGCTGGGAGCTTATTATGAACACAAACCTCAGATGAGCTGTATCTCTAGGGTCCATCAGAGCAGCAGCCAGCTCCATTCCCTCTTCATCTCCAGGTAAAATAATTAGTTTTTAATCAGAAATTATTTGATAAGTGGAAAGGTACCTCAAATTAAAAAGAATAACCAATAAACATTCTAGTTTTTCATCTTTTGGGGCCATTTCTATTTCTCCCATGAATTTCTGTCCACATTCCTGTCAAAATGTTATGTTTCTCTTTAGTAGCTCTTTATATATTAGAGATGTTAATTGATCTCTTTTTTGGTCAAAAATTAACAAAATCTACCAATTTGTCATTTATCTGTTTGCTTTATACATGGGTATCTTTGATAAACAGATATTATATTCAAAGATCAATCTTTGCAATTTCTTTAGAAAGATCTTTACCTTGTCAGTTGAAGGTGAACATATATTATACCTTGGTTTACATGCTTATTTTCAACTCCTTACTCTTTATTTTGAAATATAAGTAAAGTAAATATAAGTAAAGAGGTTTATTTATTTTCTAAATAATAAACAAATTATTTTAACATTCACTATGGTGAGAAATACCAGGAAAGATAAAAGCAGCTTCTGACAACTTGAAACTGACCTCACACCATCAGCCAACTTAAGACTAGACCTTAATGTTCTTCTGTTGAACATAAACACAGAATATTAATATCAGACAAAGCCATCTGATAATGAAATAAAGGAAGAAAAAAGCAAGATACTTAAACTCTGAAGTTCAGCATTTGGTGCTGATGTCTTACCTTGATCAGAGAGAATGGGGCTATACTTCAAGCTTCCAATCCAGCATGTATGGGTCTTAGAAGTCACCACTCCATCCCAACAAATAAAAAGCAGAACTGAAAAAATCAACAATTCTTCTTAGATCTAGCAGAGAAGTGAGGTTGTTACTGAAAGCTCAGTCTCTCTGTATTCTGGTGCAGAATCAAATCCCAGGGGAAGAGTTTTGGGTTAAGCAGAAAAGGATAGCTTTATTGCTTTGCCAGGCTAAGAGAGAGACACAGTGCTTCTGCATTGAAAAATTACATATCTTATCTCCAGAGAACTTGATGAAGATTTTATAACAGTATGTCAGAGGTGAGGTCTCTGACAAGATTAGGGCATGAGCAGGGCTTTGACTACTTAGTCTCAACTCAGGTCTCCTAATCTTGATGAGATTCTCTAGTCCCTTTAATCTTGCCTCAGGTGATTTCTTGACTCAGTCACTCAGTCTGACTCTTTGTGACCCCATGAACTGCAGCATGCCAGGCCTCCCTGTTCATCACCAACTCCCAGAGCCTACCCAAACTCATGTCCATTGAGTTGGTGAGGCCATCCAACCACCTCATCCTGTGCCGTCCCCTTCTCCTCCTGCCCTCAATCTTACCCAGCATCAGGGTCTTTTCAAATGAGTCAGCTTTTCATATCAGGTGGCCAAAGTATTGGAGTAACATCAGTCCTTCCAAAGATCACCCAGGACTGATCTCCTTTAGGTTGGATCTCCTTGCAGTTCAAGGGACTCTCAAGATTCTTCTCCAACACCACAGTTCAAAGGCATCAATTCTTTGGTGCTCGGCTTTATTTGTAGTCCAACTCTCACATCCATACATGACTACTGGAAAAACCATAGCCTTGACTAGATGGATCTTTGTTGGCAAAGTAATGTCTCTGTTTTTCAATATGCTGTCTAGGTTGGTCATAACTTTCCTTCCAAAGAGTAAGCCTCTTTTAATTTCATGGTTGCAGTCACATCTGCAGTAATTTTGGAGCCCAGAAAAATAAAGTCTGACACTGTTTCCACTGTTTCCCCATCAATTTCCCATGAAGTGATAGGACTGGATGCATGATCTTAGTTTTCTGAATGTTGAGCTTTAAGCCAACTTTTCACTCTCCTCTTTCACTTTCATCAAGAAGCTCTTTAGTTCTTCTTCACTTTCTGCCATAAGGGTGGTATTATCTGCATATCTGAGGTTATTGTATTTCTCCCAGCAATCTCAATTCCAGCTTGTGTTCCTCCAGACAAGCGTTTCTCATGATGTACTCTGCATAGAAGTTAAATAAGCAGGGTGACAATATTGGAACGAGTCTGTTGTTCCATGTCCAGTTCTAACTGTTGTTTCCTGACCTGCATACAGGTTCCTCAAAAGGCAGGTCAGGTGGTCTGGTATTCCTATGTTTTTAGGAACTTTCCATAGTTTATTGTGATCCACACAGTCAAAGGATTTGGCATAGTCAATAAAGCAGAAATAGATGTTTTTCTGGAACTCTCTTGATTTTTCAGTGATCCAGTGAAAGCTGGCAATTTGATCTCTGGTTCCTCTACCTTTTCTAAAATGAGCATGAACATCTGAAAAATCACGGTTTACATATTGCTGAAGCCTGGCTTAAAGAATTTTGAGCATTACTTTACTGGTGTGTGAGATGAGTGCAACTGTGCAGTGGTTTGAGCATTCTTTGGCATTGCCTTTCTTGGGATTGGCATGAAAACTGACCTTTTCCAGTCTTGTGGCTACTGCTGAGTTTTCCAAATTTGCTGACATATTGAGTGCAGCATTTTCACAGCATCATCTTTCAGGATTTGAAAGAGCTCAACTGGAATTCCATCACCTCCACTGGCTTTGTTCATAGAGATGCTTCCTAAGGCCCACTTGACTTCACATTCCAAGATGTCTGGCTCTAGGTGAGTGATCACAGTATTGTGATTAACTGGGTAATAAAGATCTTTTTTGTACAGTTCTTCTGTGTATTCTTGCCACCTCTTCTTAATATCTTCTGTTTCTGTCAAGTCTATACCATTTTTGGCCTTTATTGAGCTCATCATGCGAAGAGTTGACTTATTGGAAAAGACTCTGCTGCTGGGAGAGATTGGGGGCAGGAGGAGAAGGAGATGACAGAGGATGAGATGGCTGGATGGCATCACCGACTTGATGGATGTGAGTCTGAGTGAACTCCGGGAGTTGGTGATGGACAGGGAGGCCTGGCGTGCTGCAATTCATGGGGTCGCAAAGAGTCAGACACGACTGAGTGACTGAACTGAACTTGCATGAAATGTTCCCTTGGTATCTCTAATTTTCTTGAAGAGATGTCTAGTTTTTCCCATTCTGTTGTTTTCCTCTATTTCTTTGCACTGATCACCAAGGAAGGCTTTCTTATCTCTCCTTGCTATTCTTTGGAACTCTGCATTCAGATGCTTATATCTTTCCTTTTCTCCTTTGCTTTTGGCTTCTCTTCTTTTCACAGCTATTTGTAAGCCCTCCTCAGACAGGTATTTTTCTTTTTGCATTTATTTTTCTTGGGGATGATCTTGATCCCTGTCTCCTGTACAATGTCATTAACCTCTGTCCATAGTTCATCAGACCCTCTGTCTATCAGATCTAGGAATCAGATTGATTATATTCTTTGCAGCCAAAGATGGAGAAGCTCTATACAGTCAGCAAAAGCAAGACTGGGAGCTGACTGTGGCTCAGATCATGAACTCCTTATTGCCAAATTCAGACTTAAACTGAAGAAAGTGGGGAAAACCACTAAACCATTCAGGTATGACCTAAATCAAATCCCTTATGATTATACAGTGGAAATGAGAAATAGATTTAAGGGCCTAGATTTCTTGACTGCTCCTCCCTTATTAGCAACAGTTTGAATCCCTTTGGAACTCAGGGAAGGTTACAATGGCTGGACTCTTGCCTACAAGATATGGAAGACAGAAAGGCTTCCATTTCTGGGAACCCCATAGGTCCCTACTCGGCTTCAAAGTCCCAGGGCAAACCACTGCCCCTCCTCTCCCCAGAACTGGAGAGACAGGCAGATTCAGAGAATCACAATTTAAGTCAAAAACCTCCTCACAAATAGAAACCTTCTTAGGCACTAGTGCTAGGGCAGGAAATCCTGAGCTGTAATTGACAAATTGCTGGGGCCTCAGTGTCATCAAGTCTGAAAGCTAAAAACTCCAGAGGCTCTAGTCATCAGTGGTCCCCACACTTTTGTGAGTTTTATCTTTAGGAGCTCTACCAGATTCTCATATTGAAAATCCAAGAAAAAGTAGTTAGATTGAAATACACTGTAGCAGTCTGTTGTTCACAAGGCTGCTCTGTGATAGCTTATGATTAATGATGTCAGATTCAAGATTTCCAAAGAAGATTTAGCTTCTGGACCAGGAATCAGGCTTGATCACTCAAGAGCTTTGCATAGCAGAGTTTTATTAAAGTAAGAAGGGACAGAGAAAGCTTCTGACATAGATGTCAAAAGGGGGATAGAGAGTGTACCACTCACTAGTCTTAGCAAGGGAGCTACATACTTTTTAAATTGGCTATTACAATAAATCAAAAGAATGTCTCAGGGTTGTAAAGATCTTGCTAGACCCACTCTGCAATTGACATTTTAAGATGACAGGACATAATATACATTTTAAGATGACAGGAATAGTCTGAAGGTTCTCAAGAAGGAGAAACATGTCCTCAAGCAGGATACATTGTTGTTATAGACAGAGTTTAAGAAAAAAACATATCCTTGAGCAAGATGAGATGTTTTGTTGTACAATCATCAGCTCTGAGCTTAAAGAAAAAAAGTTTGTCCTTTTCTCCTCCTTGAGAACTCCAGACCCTTATCTCCTCTTCGAGAGTCCCAGACCCCTCTCTCCTCCTTGGGGACCTCAGACTTTTTATCAGCCTACCTAGGAATTGACTCTCTCACCTGAAGAAAAATTTTACCACAGCCTCACCAACCTAGGAGAAGGGGAACTACCCAGTCTCATCCCTCTAGCCATCCAGCTTCATCTAAGTGTGGGAAAAGCACTGAGAAGCACTGGTAAAATACATAGCCCAGGGGCACAGGCTCTCTAAAATACTAGGACTTAATCATAAGATTACAAAATGCTTCTCCTCCCCAACTATTTAACAGCAGTTCCTTTTATCCAGTATATCACGTGTGACTTTCAACAAAAATTTTCAAGATGTACCAAAATGTAAAATAGACAGTTTGAAGAGAGACAGCAAGGACCAGAACCAGACATGGAAGGGACATTGGAATTTTCAGAGCAACTTGAAGCAACTATGATTAAGATGCTATGACTTCCCTGGTGGTCTAGTGATTAAGACTCTACACTGCCAATGCAGGGAGCCCAGGTTGGATCCCTGATCAGGGAACTGCATCCCACAAGCCACAACTAAGACCCGGAGTAGCTAAATAAATATATGAATAAAGTATGCTAAGGGCTCTAATGGAAAAAGTAGACAACATGTGAGAGCAAACAGATGAGTAATATGTGAGCAGAGAGATGGAAATTCTAAGAATTAAAAACAAATACCAGAATTCAAAAATGCTACCAGAAAGGAAGAATGCCTTTGATCAGCAGTCCCCAACTTTTTGGTTCTAGGGATGGTTACATGGAGGACAGTGTTCCCATGCACAATGGGAGAGGGATGGTTTAAAAGCACACATCTAGACTCCTTGCATGCACAGTTCGCAGTGTGATCACACTCCTATTGAAGGAGGAAACAGACAGAGCTGGACTCCATCTTAGGCCAGACTGTGAACATTAGGCTACATGCATGGTCACCTTCCCGATGGACTCTGAGCTTTGTGCCCGGTATCTATAGAAATGGCAAACCAATGGAAAACCAGACCCCCCGGAGCCTCAGGACTTGAACTCTCCGTCTAAAAGAATATGCTAATTATCTCTGTAACAGAACAAAGTCATAAATTCCATTATGTTTATCAGGATATGACCACAGGCCTATTGATAAATGTCCACGGTTTAACTATCTAGGCTTATGACGCATGAATCATGGGTTAACTTTGATCATATCTCTCTTTTACCTTGTCCAGACTAGTTTCAAGGAATCTGGGGAGGTGGGTTTGAGCAAGTACACTTGGGGTATATAAAGTTGTCACAAAAACTGGTCGAGGTCCTTGGCTAAGAAGAGACTCTGCCTTGGGCCCGCTGGTGTAATAAACTGCACTCCACTATCTGCATTGTCCTTCTGAGTGAGTTTGTTTCCTGGAATGCATGGCTACAACACTATGAGAATCTATGCTGCCACTGATCTGACAGGAGGCAGAGCTCAGGTGATCGTGGGAGAGATAGGGAGTGGCTGCAAATATGGATGAAGCTTTACTTGCTCACCTGCTGCTTACCTCCTACTGTGCAATCCAGTTCCTAACAGGCTATGGACCGGTACTGGTACACGGTCTGAGGGGTGGGGACCCCTGACTTTGGTGGTCTCATTACTAAACTACATACAGCTGAGGAAACAATCTCTGCTCTTCAGGATATGACAATGTTACTGTGTCCAGGCTCACTCTGCTTGCCACACAAGTCAATAGATCAGAGGTGAGGAGTTGAGGCAAGGAATATGACTTTATTTGGAAAGCTGGATCACCAAGATGGCAGACTAATGTCTCAAAATAGCTATCTTATAGGGGTCTGGATTCCAGTTTCTTTCACAGAACAGAGAGAAAGGAGATGAGAGGTAAAGTAAAAAGGCCATTTACCTTGCTAAATAGGAGAAAGAAAGAAAGAAAGTCACTCAGTTGTGTGCAACTGTTTGTGACCCCATGGACTGTAGCCTACCAGGCTCTTCCGTCCGTGGGATTTTCCAGGCAAGAATACTGGAATGGGTTGCCATTTCCTTCTCCAGGGGAATCTCCCGATTGAACCCGGGTCTCCCGCATTGTAGGCAGATGCTTTACCATCCGAGCCACTAGGAGGGAATATATTAATTTCTTCTATTCTGCCACCTTTCACAAGTGGGCTTGGTCAGATTCTCTCTAATAAAGACACTTTAGTTGAACAGTCAGGTAGAGGGGCAGGGTTCCCTGAGGCAGGCTATTATGTATGATTATAATAACAAAAAGCAATGAAAAACAAAGACTAAAGCCAAAGAAACAGATCCAACAAGGAGTCAAAGTTGGCTCTTCCCTGCAAAAACAATAGAAATAACTGAAAAGTAAACAAAAAAGACAGATAAAAAAGAAACAGATTATCTAAGAAATGTGAGATAACGAAAGAAGTTGTAACATATTCATAATGGAAATACAAAGAGAAGAACCACAAGAAACAATTGAAGCAATTAAGGCCAAGGATTTCCCCAAATTAAAAGCTCTGTATAATCAAAGCAATGATTTTTCCAGTAATCATGTATCCATGTGAGAGTTGGACCATAAAAAAACTGAACACCAAAAACTGATGCTTTCAAACTGCAGTGTTGGAGAAGACTCTTGAGAGTCATTTGGATTGCAAGATCAAACCAGTCAATCCTAAAGGAAATCAGCCCTGATTAGTCATTTGAAGGACTGCTGCTGAAGCTCTAATACTTTGGTCACCTGATTCAAAGAGCCGACAAAATGGAAAAGACCTTGATGCTGGAAAAGACTGAAGACAAAAGGTGAATGGGGGGCGGGGGAGCGGGCAGAGGAGGAGATGATTAGATAGTAACATCAACTCCATGGACATGAATTTGACCAAACTCCAGGAGATAGTGAGGGACAGAGCAGCCTGTTGTGCTATAGTCCATGGGGTCACAAAGTGTCAGAAATGACTTAGAAACTGAACAACAACAATAAAAACAGGCAGAGATCAAGGAAGTTAAGGGAATACCAAGCAGGTGTCAACTACAAATTGTCAAGAGTTTGCCATCTGCCTCTAGAGAGATTGAATCCTGTTCTGTTGCAGCTGTTGACCTTCGCCATGCCCTCAAGGCAGTTCAGGATGGTGAATAAGGCACTCTGTGCTCCAAGGAATGTGGTGAAACAGGTCTTTAGATATACGTTTTCAGGAACTGACTTCAAAATATCAATCCTTGCATCTGCTCATATCTAGAAAAGCACTAAATCCCTTCATGGTGACATTAGCTCCTCCTGACTAGCAGAAAACCTTTTGCAAAATGAGTGCTTCATTGCATTGTACTCGCTCTTCACCAAAATCTTTTATTTTTTATTGACCTTCCCCTACTACCTGTTTGGAGCAGTTTCTCAGAGCTATCTGAGGTGCTATCTTCCAGGCTGAAGTCCTCATTTTGGTTCAAATAAAATGTAACTTATAACTCTCACATTGTGCATCTTTTTAGTCAATACAGGAAAAATGCTTCCAAACCCACACATATGGGTACCACATTCAACTGCAAAAAATAATAATAATAATTAATAAATAAATAATTTTTAAAAAATCAAACGGATAATGGGATCCAGGATTCTACTTGGAAAACATGAAGGAAATAAGATGAGGGATGTGTAGAAACCAAATTCTTACCACTATACTGTCTTGTTAGTTCTCTACAGTTAAGACTGAGGTGAAACCAGACAACAAATATTAAGAAGTTTCCCCCTGATCCCTGGTACCTGGAAACTGCCTAATACTTTAATCTCCATCTAATCACCCATAAATGAACACCTAAGACTCTCTGTCTAAAAGAATATCACCCGTCAGTGAAGCTGCAGTCTCAGTTCCGGTAGAGGTCAGCAGAGGTGGAAGAGGTGGAAGCCCCCAGGCACTCACACAAGGACAAAGCTCAGGGATCCAGGGAGGAGGAGGCAGGGACCCCAACTTGGGTCTCCACGCCCATCTCTGCCTTCCAGACTGAGTCAAAGGGCACCTCGTGCTGGAGAATTGCCCAACCTGCCCTATGCCTGGCCCTGGTAGATGGAGATGTGTTTACCTGTTTTAGGATGCCAGGCCGCCCCCAGGGAACCAACTGTTCTGTCAGGTACACTGCATTTTAGCCCCAGACAGGGGTCACAGCCTTGTCATAGCACAGGCACTTGTATAACTCAATGAAGCTATGAGGCATGCCATGTAAGGCCACCCAAAATGGATGGATCACAGTGAACAGTTCTCTGGAAAATCATGGTCCACTGGAGGAGGGAATGGCAAACTACTCCAACATTTTTGGCTGGAAAACCCCGTGGACAGTATGAAAAGGCAAAATATGTGATACTGGAAGATGAGCCCCCCAGGTCAGAAGGTGCCCACTATGCTACCGGGAAAGAGCAAAGGGCAATTACCAATAGCTCCAGAGAGAATGAAGTAGCTGGGCCAAAGCAGAAAAGATGCTCAGCTGTAGATGTGTCTGGTGGTGAAAGTAAAGTCTGATGCTGTAAAGAACAATATTACATAAGAAACTGGAATATTAGGTCCATGAATCAAGATAAACTGGATGTGGTGAAATAGCAGACAGCAAGATTGAACACTGACATCTTATAGGAATCAGTGAACTAAAAAGGACAGGAATGGGAGAATTTAGTTCAGATGACCGTTAAATCTACTACTATGGACAAGAATCCCTTAGAAGAAATGGAGTAGCCCTCACAGACAATGAAGTCTAAAATGCAGTGCTTGGGTGCAGTCTGAAAAACAACAGAAGGATCTTGGTTTGTTTCCAAGGCAAACCGTTCAACATCACAGTAATCAAACTATTCCCCAACCACTGATGCCAAAGAAGCTGAAGTTGACCGCTTTTACGAAGAAAAGATGTCCTTTTCATCATAGGAGATTGAAAGGCAAAAGTAGGAAGTCAAGAGATATCTGGAAAAACAGGCAAGTTTGGCCTTGGAGTACAGAATGAAGCAAGGCAAAGACTAAAAGAGTTCTGTCGAAAGAATACGCTGGTTATAGTAAACATTCTTTTTCAACAGCTCAAGAGACAACTCTACACATGGACATCAGCAAATGGTCAATATTGAAATCAGATTGATTATATTATTTACAGCCAGAGATGGAGAAATTCTATACAGTCAGTAAAAACGAAACCTGGAGCTGACTGTGGCTTAGATCACAAGCTCCTTATTGCAAAATTCAGACTTAAATTGAAGAAAGTAGGGAAAACCACCAGGCCATTCAGATGTGACCTGATTCAGATCTCTTATTCAGTAGAGGTGAGGAATAGGTACAAGAGATTAGATCTGGTAGACAGAGTGCCTGAAGAACTATGGGCAGAGATTCATAGCATTATACACTAGGTAGTGACCAAAACTGTCTCCAAGAAAAAGAAATGCAAAAAGGTAAAATGGTTGTCTGAAGAGGCCTTACAAATAGCTGAGGAAAGAAGAGAAGTGAAAGACAGGGAGAAAGGGAAAGATATATCCAACTGAATACAGAGTTCCAGAGAACAGCAAGGAGAGATAAGAAGGCCTTCTTAAATGAACAATGCAAAGAAATAGAGGAAAATAATAGGATGGGAAAGACTAAAGATCTCTTCAGGAAACCTGGAGATATCAAGGGAACATTCCATGTAAAGATGGGCATGATAAAGGACAGAAATGGTAGGGACCTAATAGAAGCAGAAGACATTAAGAAAAGATGGCAAGAATACCCAGAAGAACTATACAAAAAGGTCTTAATGACCTGGAAAACCACGATGGTGTGGTCACTCACCTAAAGCCAGACATCCTGGAGTATGAAGTCAAGTGGGCCTTAGGAAGGATTACTTTGAACAAAGCTAGTGGAGGTGATGGAATCCCAGCTGAGATTTTTAAAATCCTGAAACATGATGCTGTTAAAGTGCTTCATTTGATATGTCAGCAAATTTGGAAAAACAGCAATGGCCACAGAACTGGAAAGATCTGTTTTCATTCCAATCCCAAAGAAGGGCAATGACAAAGGATGTTCAAACTACTGAACAACTGAGTTCATTTCACATGCTAGCAAGGTTATGCTCAAAATCCTAGGCTTCAGCAATGCCTGAATGGAGAACTTCCAGATGTATAAGCTGAGTTTCAGAGAGGCAGAGCAGCCAGAGAACAAATTGCCAACATTCGCTGGGTCATGAAGAAAGCAAGGGAGTTCCAGGAAAACATCAACTTCTGCTTCATTGACTACACTAAAGCCTTTGGTTATGTGGATCACAACAAACTGTGGAAAATTCTTAAAGAGAATACGAGACCACCTGACCTGTCTCCTGAGAAACTTGTATGTGGGTTAAGAAGCATCAGTTATAACATTACATGGAACAAATGACTGGTTCCAAATTGGGAAAGGAGTACAACACAGTATATTGTCATCCTGCTCGTTTAACTTCTGTGCAGAGTACATCATGCGGAATGCTGGGCTGGAGGAAGCACAAGCTGGGATCAAGATTGCCAGAAGAAATAACAACCTCAGATATGCACATGATACCACTTTAATGGCTGAAAGTGAAGAGGAACTAAAGAGTGTCTTGATGAGGGTGAAAGAGAAGAGTGAAAAAGTTGGCTTAAAACTCAGCATCCAAAAACTAAGATCATGACATCTGGTCTCATCACTTAATGGCAAATAGGAGGGGAAAAAGTGGAAGCAGTGATAAATTTTATTATCTTGGGCTCCAAAGTCATTGCAGATGGTGACTGCAGCCATGAAATTAAAAGACACTTGCTCCTTAGAAGAAAGCTATGACAAAGCTAGACAGTGTACTAGAATGTAGAGACATTACCTTGCCGACAAAGGTCTGTATAGTCAAAGCTATGGCTTTTCCAGTAGTTATGTAACAATGTGAGAGTTGGATTATAGAGAAAGTAGAGTGCTGAAAAGTTCGTGCAAATGAATTGTGGTGCTGGAGAAGACTCTTGAGAGTCCCTTGGACAGCAAGGAGATCCAACTGGTGGATCCCAAAGGAAATCAACCCTGAATAATCATTAGAAGGACTGTTGCTAGAGCCATAATACTTTGACCAGTAGATCTCCAAATAACCTGACTGCAAAGAACCTTTGTGTCTTCTGTTTCATCTGTAGTGTTATACTGACAGACAGACTATAAAAATGTTCTGGCTGTTTTCTAGATTTGATACTTTGGCATATTTAATGTACAATTTCAATAAGGCACAAAACTCTTTACATTGCTTACTAACATAAGATAGACTGGAATGGCGTTTGTATTATAACAAGTAACTAGTAGTTAGTGCCAGAAAACACTGGACTTTACTGGTAGCTATGATGTACAAATGATAAAGTGAAACCCAGAGAAAGAAATAACATTGTCCAGGTTGCTTAGCTCCTACCTGTCAGACTCTACCTCTGACCTATGTACCACATTTCAGTGGACAGTGAGTTCTAAATCGGTTCTTACTCCCTGCTCACTTTTAGCATGCAGATCAGAAGAAAGACTGTCCCTGGCAATTCTGGGGAAAAGGCAAAAATGTATTTATGAGCCTTCACTGCATGGAAATAGGAGTGTTCATGGAGGAAAGACTCATTGTGAAACTGATAACTACCATGTTTCCTTGACATTTTCCATCCAAATGCCTTCAGGTAAGGCTACTCCGCTTGTAGCCTCACCCCAACCAGCCTGAAGGGGCTGAGGGATACAGAGGAGGATGTGCCGCCAGAGAATCTGAGCTTCCAGAAAAAGGAACAGAACAAGAGAGGAAGCCTCAGAAGGGTGGGCATGTCTACCCTCTCCATGTCCCCAGGACCTTCTTCAAGGCCCTCATTACCTCCCTGTTCCTCAGGCTGTAAATGAGTGGGTTGAGCATTGGCGCAATGATGGTGTAGAAGGTGGAGATGGCTCTGTCTTCTGCTGGCGTTCTAGCAGAAGCTTTCTGCATGTAGTTAAATAGGCCACCCCCATAGTAAAGACCCACCACAGTCAGGTGCGAGGAGCAAGTAGTCAGTGCCTTCTGTTTCCCCTCAGTGGAGGGCATGTTAATTACAGCCACGAGGATCCGAGCATAGGAAGACACAATGACCCCCAGGGGCAGCAGCATCATGATCACGCAGCAAGCATAGATGAGGTCCTGAAAAAGCGAGGTGTCTGCACAGGAGAGCCGCAACAGGGTAGGGACCTCACAGAAGAAGTGGTCCACCTGGAGAGAGCCGCAGTAGGGGAAGCTGAAGACCACGCCCACATAAATTACACTGTCAGTCACTCCAACCATCCAGGATGCAAGGGCCATCAGGCAGCAGGCCTTCCAGGTCATGAGCACAGGGTACCGCAGCGGGTGACACACAGCCACATACCTGTCATAGGCCATGACTGCCAGGAGGAAGCACTCAGCACTTCCTACCATGACCACTAGGAAGACCTGAGTGGCACAGCCACCCCAAGAGATGAACTTACTTCCCGAGAGGAAGTTGGCTGCCATCTTGGGCACCACTGTACCCAGCATGGTCAGGTCCATGATGGAGACCTGACTAAGAAAAAAGTACATGGGAGTGTGCAGGCGCCTGTCAGCTTGTATGAGCAGGAGGAAGAGGATGTTGCCAGTCAGAGACGCAGCAGAGGCCAGAAGGACAAGGGAAAAAAGGAAGAAGTCGTATGGTGAGTAGCTGAACAGACCCAAAAGGATGAAATCTGACAGGGAGGTATGGTTCCATACATCCATGGCCTTCAGCCTAAGAAAAATAAATGAGCAAACATAAGAACAAAATGACTAACCTGGCATCTCCACTGTACAAGGAAAATAACCCTGGTTTCTTTTAAAGGACAGTGCTCAACCCTCTGTCTTAGTCCCATCCTTTCCTCCTACAGTGAAAATCCATCTCCCTCTCCATTGTCCCCAGGATTTGAGCTTATTTCTCTTGAAAGACTAAGAAGCAGGCCCCCAGAAGGGGAAGGTCAGAGAATGCAAAGGAGACAGAGAAATTTAATTAGCAAATGAATACCTAGAGATTTAGGGAAAGAGAACATAGATTTAAGAAGATATAGGGAAATAAAATTTGTCACTCCAAAATATCACTTTGGCATTTGGATTATTTCAAACCTGAAACAATCAAGACCTAAAAGACTAAAAAGAATTTCAATAAAAGACTCGTCCTGGAATAGATCTATCATCAGAGAGATCTGCAAAGAACATGGATTTAGAGTGTATGTGTGGCGGAAACTGTGGACAGAGTCTGCTCTGTCCCAGCATGGCCCAGCAAACATTTATTTACCAAATTTTGGTTTTTCATCCCCATGTCAATCGCCTTCCTCCCCTTTGAAGTCCCAAACTACTACCCTCAACATCCTACTTTGTCTTGAAAGCTGAAGATGGTATTTAAAATGAGGGTTTTAGCACTTTTGCTGAGTTACTCAGATTTCCTGAGTCTCTCTCAGGTATGCATGTTCTTAAACCTTTATTTGATTTTCTCCTGTGGATCTGTCTCATGTCAATTTAGTTCCTAGACCAGCCAGAAACTAGACAGGTGGAAGAAAATTTCTTCTTCTCTGATTTGGAGAAGTGAGTGTTGGGGATAGAGAGAAAGAGAGAGAGGATGTGGAAAAGAGGTGACAGCTGTAAATTTAATTTATATTTATAAATTGAAAATAAAGGGATAGATTCCTATCCTCACTTTATTTAGCAATTACTTAGAAAATGTATACTTGTAAGTTCCTCATCTTTCTGAAATGTATGTAAACATTTTAAGAGTAAAATAAAAAAATTTTCCCAAAACTTAGAACCCATTTCTTGGAAACATAATTGTCAAAAAGAGATAGCCCTTACCTCCCAAGCTCTGCAGGCAGGCAGGACTCAAGCCGCAGAACTATCTCTTGTCATAACATGTGAGAACTTGGTATTTCCTTTGGATGAAGACAAGTGACAAACACAGAGTCACACCAATTACCAGGTGAATGAACTCCATGTGACAAATGGTGCTGTCAATTCCTCCTCCTTGAGGACTATTGTTGTTTATCTTGAGAGCATGCAAGTAACGAGTAGTCACTGCCTGGCTGTACAAAGGGTTCAAATTCCTCTGTCTTTGCAACCTCTTAGCTGATTACCTGTTAACACACATCAAATTCTGATTTAATGTTTATTCAAAAATAAAACTGCTTTCTGGGCTTCCCTGATGGCTCAGTGGTAAAGAATCTTCCATCCCTAGCCTGGGAAGAGCCCACATATTGCGGAGCAACTAAGTCCTTGTGCCACAACTATTGAACCTGTGCTCTAGAGCTTGGGAACCACAGCTACTGAATCCCACGTGCTCTAGAGACCATGCTCCACAGCAAAAGAAGCCATTTCTGTAAGAAGACTGAGCACCTCAGCGAGAGATTGTGCCCCACTCACCACAACTACAACAAAGCCTGAGCGGCAACAAAGACCCAGCACAGCCAAAAACAAAATAAGTAAATAATTTTTAAGAAAAGGTTTTCTTTCTCTTCTACCTTTGTGGATAGGTTTTAAGAATGGGGAAGAGACTGACTTGGCTTTTAATTGTATTTTCCCAACACAGCAGGCACTGCAAGAGTTGTGACACAACAGTGCAATGTCAAATACACAAGAGAACCTCAGAAATGCCTCTCTGGAAGTATGGCAGCCCTTCACCCTACTCCACTACTTGAATTATGGGGTATGTGAGGGCAGGGACTTGGACATGACTATCTCTCAGTTGTCCATCAGCCTCCTTAGTGCCTAAACTCAGTTGACTCTAAACTGGTTAGAACCAATAACTGCTCTAAGAGTCAGTGACACTGAATTTACCAGGAAGAAATAGTGAGTGCTCACACCGCAAGTGGTGGGTCTCCAGGGGTGCGTTTTTGGAGTGTGCGGCTTCTGTCTTGTTTGGTGTCACATTGCAATTTCAGCATTCCCTCTAATAAAAACTGGAAAGAATGTCAAAGAGAAACAAAGACTATCGAAAGAGTTTCCATTAGGAAGATAATCATGAATAGAAAAGATAGGAAGAATGAGATTCCTGGAGTCCGGTGGTCATGACTGGGATCGTGCTTATGTCTGCCTCTAAGACATTAAAGAGAATGTTTTCAAAAACGTGCACATCTTGGTTCCACTGCAGGGATTATGGGTATTGGGTCTGGATAGGGTCTCATCATACGATTTTTTTTAAAAATCCTCAGGTAATTCTAATGAAATATAAGTTTACACACTGGTATAGGTCTATGTGCCTGCACAATGCCATTTTCATCTTAGCAGAGATGAGATAAATAAGTAGAATCAGGAGATCATGGCAGGGGACAGGGAAATCCTATGACACAGTGAATTACAGAGATATACCAGCCAAGAGAGCCAGAGAATAGCTCAAGGAGGTAGATTCCTGATCAGCACAAGCAGGAATGAAGCATAGCCATGGACGCCAGCCTGATGGGGGCACACTTGAGTCAATGACACAACAGGTCTGTCTTCCTACTTTGGAACTGAGTCCAGAGACTGGAGAACAGTAAGCAATGATAGCAATTTTGCTCAAGAAAATTAAGAATACCATCTTTCAAGTCTCTGACTTTGGCAACAAGGAGGTATCTTTGTATCCAGCCTGATACTCTATAGATGAACCCAGAAGTCAGATCCACTTCTCCCCCTTCCCAGTCACCTTTAGTCCCTCATCTGTTCAGTCTTCCCTCAGCCCCTTCAGCACTTACCAGACCCATTCAGTTCCCCAGAGTTCACCTTCTACTCCACCCAGTGGACTACAGCAGAGATGGGTCAGACCTAAGAAGTATGCAAAGATCTAGTCCTCAGAACAATGCATGAGCAAGCTGTCATCTGAGAAAGACTCTTCAACAGAGTCTCCTCTAACTCCACAGCTCTAACTAAAAATTTACAATTAACTATCCAAGATATTCTTCTCCTTCTTACAAAATTGATGAGCTCATATCCCAGGTTTACCTTTAGTTGGAGAGCAGATATCTTGAGAGACCCAATTCAGTACATAATGACCCCAGGGGATGGACAGAAACTCTATCTCAAGGAAGAAGCCAAAATTAATGAAATGGCTACGGGACAAAATTTATTCCCCATAACCCTGGATCTGAAAAATACCCCAGAGTCCCACCTAAACAAAGGGAGAAGTCACACATGAGACATCCCTTGACACATCCACCTATGCTTCCCTCGGGGTTCTTCACCCTCACATCACCCATAGGGGCTGGGAGACAATGTGATCACCAAAGAATATCAGAGCAAATGTCTAGCTCCATTCTGAGAATTTAATCGTGAATGATGAGAAGCAGAGCTTAGTTAGTTCTTCTGCAAATCTTGTATTCAACTGATGTCCTATAATTTTTCTACTCAATTATTGGTTGTTCATTCAACAAATAATTATTGAGCACTGTGGATTTAAATGAGGACCAGCCAAACGAGAAAAGTAAAAGCTACTTATTCAGAGTTTGGTACAGCAAGGAAATCAGTCCTGATCACTTGCATTTTGGCAGAAACTCTATGGCAGGCGCTCTACCTTTCTGAGTTCTTCACTGACATTTGTAATAAAAGACCAAGAGAAAAAGAAACAGACAAGAAAAAAAAAAATTATTACCACGAATGTATGCAGATCTTCCCAGGTGGTGCAGTGGTAAAGAACCTGCCTGCTAATGCAAGAGTGGCAGGAGACATGGGTTCAGTCCCAGGGTCGGGAAGATCCCCAGGAGGAGGGCATGGCAACCCACTCCAATAGTCTTGCCTGAGAATTCCATGGACAGAGGAGCCTGGAGAGCTACAGTCCATGGGGTCACAAAGAGTTGGACATGACTAAGCATGATGTGTATGACTAAGCATACATGTATGCATAACTAATGTAAACATAGGAGATAACCCAGGAAAGTGCATAACTCTGAGATGACTTAGTATTCAGGCTTAAACACCATCTTAATTGCAAAAGAGGAGAGAGGATATAGGCCAATCAAAGGAAAATACATGATTTTTAGGAAAGATAAATGGGACTTAGAAGGGTAGACAGGAGATATGATAGTTTCTGACAAAGTTCATCTGGATGTGGTGTCACTTCTAGTGTCTTTTCCCATGATGAGAGTCAGTTTTTCGTTTGTGTTAAAACTCCTGGGGAAGGGATTAATGACAACTACATTTGTTTTGGAGGATATGTTTACAGACCCACAACAGGAATTCGGAGAAGGCTTCTTCCTACCTTCACTGTGTTTCAAGTTCCTTTCACTCAAAATAATCATTACAGAAAAGTGGAATATTTGGGAGTATTGTATTATCTTCCCCTCCAAGACAAATAGTAGACAGAGAAATAACTAACGGAAGAAAGAAAGATCTTCCTGGATCTTCCTACCAGCATGGAATTCTCCAGGCAAGAATATGAATGGTCTCCATATTCATAAATGTAGACTGTGAACTGAAGCTCAGCAAGAGTATTGCAGCAATATTAAATTTCCTGCTAATTGGCAGAAAGGATGGAGCCAGAAAACAGAGTGCTCTCAATCATGGGTTAGCCAGTGTTTTGATAGAGAAAATTGTAAATTTGTTATATTATACCTGAATTGATACATCATTAAATCAGATAGTAAACTCTGGAAGATGCATATTGTAAATCTTATAACAGCCATTTAAAACTAAAAATGAAAGAAAGTGGTATACCTAAAGATGAGGGGAAAATGGAATGCCAATTTTGATTAATCCCAAAGAATGTCAATAGGAGAAATCATTTTTGTAAATGAATAACAGATGATAGAAGAGGAAAACAAGGAGAAACATGTTAGATTTCAATTCAACCAGAGCAATAACTACAATAAATATAAATGAACTAAACATTTCAATGGAAATGAATATTTAGTCAGAGGTTTAAAAAATAAAAAGAGCCTATGATATGGTACTTTTTATAAGCAACTCACTTTAAAACTAAAGAATAGATAAGAAAGTGAAAGAATAGAGAAAGACATATCTTATAAACAATAATCATGATAAACCTGGTGAAATTATATTAACATCCTGAAGGCACAGAAAAGGAAATTAGCAGTAACAAAAATATTCATCTCATAATTATACACAATTAATTGTAATTACAGATGTCAATCAAAAAGACCTACATAATTTACTCCCACCACAACACCTAGGTGTCAATACAGACTAAGTGGAGAAACTGTATTTCCATACCCACCTGTCACTAATGAGGTGGTAACCCCCTTTATCCAGTAGAACAGTCTTAGAGGAGACCTACAAAAATTAAAGTCTGAAAACCACAGCCTTATAATATCCTAAATGTCCAAGTTATGATCTAATATCATTCATGATATCAAAAATCCAGGAAAAACTCAAACTAAATGAAAAGACAACAGATGCCAAAATTGAAATGATGATATGTCAAAATGCATGAAAGATCTTAAAGCAATTATTATAAAAATGCCTCCATAGGCAATTAAAATACATTAAAGACAAATAAAAAGAGATGATTTCAACAAAAAAATAGAAGATAAAATGAAAAACATGAAAAATTTTAGAACTCAGAGTAAAATATCTGAAATTTAAAACCCAATGGTTGTACTAAAGAGCAAAAAGGAGAAGACAAAGAAAAGAATCAGTGAATTTGAAGGTAATACTAGAGGGAGTACCTAATGTGAACAATATGAAGAAGATTGACTAAGAAAAGAGGAACAGCCTCAGGACATGTCTGCACTGTAACAGAAGATCTAGTAATCATGTGATCAAAGTTCCAGAAAGTAGACAAAGGAGGGTGGAGCTGAAAAAAATACGAAAACAAAATAATGGTTGAAAACTCACTATGGCAAAGAAATAAATGAATAACTTAGAGCTTTAAGAAGTTGAAGAAACCTCTAACAAGATAAACCCAAAGCAATCCAAGCAATGACCTCATAGCCAGACTTCTGAAAATTAAACAAAATGAAAATTAATTAAAGTAGTGAGTGAGAAAGGACATATTACATACAGTGGAACAAATCTTTTGACAGCAAATTTCTTATAGGAAATAGTAATGGACAGAAGGAAGAGACAAAACAGTATTCAAGTCCTAAAGGAAAAGAATTGTCTTTTGATATCTTTTGAAAATATATTTTAGTGAAGAAAAGGAAATTAAATAATTTAAGAAAACTAAGAGAATCTGTTGGGAGAAAATCTACTCTAAAAAAATGACTTAAAGAATTTTTCTAAACAGAATACAAATGATAAAATAAGGATTCTTGGGAAAAAAATAAAGAACAAAAATATGAGAAATATTTTTGTTTTCTAAATTATGTTTGAAGGATGAAGAAAATTATTACATTGTCCGATGTGGTTCTCAATAAATATAGGAAATACTTTAGAAAATTAAGTTAAAAATGCATTGGATAAAGGGACATTAAGGGAAATAAATTTTCTAACTTACTCATATGGATAAAATGTTAATATTGGTAGATTTTGAAAAGCTATGTGTATAGTTCAATATCTAGAGGAGTTGCTTTAAAAAGATACAATAAAAAACACTTAAGGTAAATAAGGGTGAAATACTATAAGAAAAGACTCGTCAATATGCTGCTTATAAGAGACTAACTTCTGAAGTAAGGGCACACAGACTGAAATTTAAGTGATCTATGCAAACCAAAACAAATAAAGAAACTGTGTAGCTACTTGCTGCTGCTGCTGCTGAAGAACTTTAGATTGAGGAATTATAGTAGTTTTGATGTTAGCAAAACAAGGCTTTTTGGGATAATGAATTTCTCTTTGTTGTAAATCATTGTATTCGTCTTTCTGTAAAAATGTAACTTCATTTAGTGCTTTCTGAAAAGGGCACTGGAAAACTCCTAGGTTAAGAGTTAAACCTGGAAGGCAGAATGCACCGCATAGCTTTCCCCCTTATCTTGATGACTCAGAGCCTCCTGACTGCTCCCTATTCTTAACTGATAACTTGTGACTTAGTTTCCACTGTGTAACTGACCTTTCCTCAAAAATGCATTTCCCCGTACCAAATGCCGCAGGGTGATCAGCCAACCGTTTCAACTTAATTACCTGTAAATCATCCCCACCAATCAAATGTCTCCACTTCATCCTAAGACCCCCTTATCACATTGTTCCCTACATTCCGATCTCATTCCCAGTTGTCTTTGATCTTTCTGTATAAAAATCCCTTTCGGTGAGTGTTCCGGGTTCACTCCTGGAAACGGGAGCTCGAACCCCAGCGCGCTGGCTAAATAAATCCTCCTGCTGATTGCATCGAATTCCGAGTCACTGTGGTCTTTGTGGCGACGCTTCCCGAGAAAAGGCCGTGAGGTCTTACATTTGGGGGCTCGTCCGGGATCGCCTCGCTCACTCAGACCCTTTGGCTTTTGAATTCGGAGGTAAGCTCGAGCAATTCTGTGTCTCCGTGTACGTCTGTAAAAGGTCTGTGACTAGTCTGCTCTGTGTTAAATCTGTATTGTCTCACTTTTCTCTCCTGCTGCTTGACTTAATCCTTCGGAAGTTTCAGTGAACGGGCGAGCGGTTGTGGGGCAACTGATTAGTCCCGGCCAGGGCTACTCCCTGGTGGACTTTGAAGGCCTTACGACAGGTGAGCCCCATTAACTATCGCCCGGCTGGGTGAAACTTCCCTGTCTTTCTTGTGAGGATCTGGCCTAATATTACCTTTTTGTGGGCACGGGTCAGGCACTTAAAAGCCATTAGGGCGCCTGCCACTTGAAGACTCCCGTGACAGGATAAGGGGGTCGCGGAACGGGCCAGAAGCCGCTAGGGTGCCCGCCCCCAGCAAGACAACTTCCGTGCAACGGCATAGGCACACGAGTGAACTCAAAGCACGCCGTAAGTCCACCTCTCTGGCCGCCACCATTCCCGGCAGGATTTTCGGTGGCTATCCTCAGTCATCTTATCTCACTTTCCTCCCGGTCTCTTTCGGCTGCTGAAACAAAGATCTGTGCCCTCGCGCTCTTGTCTGTCTGTATCTGTAGGGCCCGCCTGTATCTGTGGCGTGTGCCAGGGACGCCTGGAACGCCAACCTGGGAGCGGGAGTCGTGAGATTCCCCTCCGCCTGTATCTGTGGCGTGTGCCAGGGACGCCTGGAACGCCAACCTGGGAGCGGGAGTCGTGAGATTCCCCTCCGCCTGTATCTGTGGCGTGTGCCAGGGACGCCTGGAACGCCGACCTGGGAGTGGGGGTCGTGAGATCCTTCTCCCGTCTGAATCCTGTGTCTGTGGAGCTAGGAAGCTCATCTGCTTAAGACTTGCCGAGGGCAAAAGCTTACAGCAGCCGCTTTTACTGATTTCTCTGCTATTATTCGTCTTACTTAGTACTAGTTAAGTGTTCATTTTTGTGACAAACTGACGATGGGACAGACTGTGACAACCCCGTTGTCTCTGACGGTAGATCATTGGACAGAAGTAAAAATCGGGCCCATGATCTTTCCATGACAGTGAAAAAGGAAAATGGCAGAGTTTATGCGCAGTAGATTGGCCCAGTTTTAATACCGGCTGGCCGCCAGAAGGGTCATTCTCTTCAGAACAAGTCAAACAGGTTAAAACTGTAATTTTCACCCCTGCTACTGAGCACCCGGACCAGGTGCCATATATTACGGTCTGGGAAGACCTGGTCCGTTCACCCCGGTGTGGGTTCGACCTTTCGTTTTCCCCACAGGAAAGCCATTGGAGCCTGCTGCAGAGATCTTTGCCCTAAAATCCACGGCAAGGAAGGAAGAGACAAAGGCTCCCGTCAAGAATATATATCCAGACCTGCAAACTGACTTCTTACTCTTAGATTCTCTCCCACCCTACCCGCCTGTACAGGTCCCACCTCCGGCACCTCAGAGGGCACAAGCGACCGCCTCGCCTGAGCAGCCAAAAGAAGGGGAAGAAATGGGCCCGGGCGGCAGGAACGCGGAGCCGTAGAGCTGTCACCCCGGACTCCACCGCTCTCCCCTCCGGGAGAACGGGCCCCCTGATGACCGTGGGGTTCGGCCACTCCAATATTGGCCATTCTCTGCCTCGGATCTTTACAACTGGAAAAATAACAACCCCTCTTTCTCTGATAACCCCCAGGCCCTAACCTCCTTAATAGAATCTCTTGTTTTCTCACATCAGCCCACTTGGGATGATTGTCAGCAATTGTTGCAGACCTTGCTCACTACAGAAGAAAGACAGCGAGTACTATTGGAGGCTCGCAAAAATGTGCCAGGAGATGACGGACGTCCCACAGCACTTCCTAATGAAATAGATGCTGGTTTCCCCTGACGAGACCTGACTGGGACTACAATTCTCCGGCAGGTAGGGAGCACCTGAGGGTCTATCGCCAGGCTCTGGTGGCGGGTCTCCGAGGGGCAGCAAGGCGCCCCACTAATTTGGCTAAGGTAAGGGAAGTGACTCAAGGGCCTACTGAGTCACCTACTGTATTCCTAGACAGATTGATAGAGGCATTCAAGAGATTTACTCCCTATGATCCCACATCTGAGGAACATAGGGCTACAGTGGCCATGGCTTTTATTGATCAGTCAGCTCTAGATATTAAGAGAAAGTTACAGAGACTAGATGGGTTACAGGGATTCTCCCTTCAAGATTTGATCAGAGAAGCAGACAAGGTGTTCAATAAGAGGGAAACAGAAGAGGAAAAGGAGGAAAGAAGGATCCGGGAGCAGGATGAACGAGAGAGAGAGAGAGAGAAAGACAGGCAAAAGACTTGGCAAAAATTCTGACTACAGTGATTAAGGAAGGAAAGAGAGATGATAGAACTGGGCCAAGAGACCGCAGTAAAAGCAGGACAGGAACCAAACCACCACTAGACAAAAATCAGTGTGCGTACTGTAAAGAGAAGGGGCATTGGCTCAAAGACTGCCCTCAGAAGAAGAGGGGAAGGTCCGCCACCCCCAACAAAATCCTGGCCATAGAAGAGGAAGATTAGGGGGACGGGGCTCGGACCCCCTCCCTGAGCCTAGGGTAACTCTAAAGGTGGAAGGAAGCCTGTACAGTTTCTGGTAGACACAGGAGCCCAACACTCCATCCTATTACAATCCGGAGGGACATTGTCCACAAAAAGGCATGGGTACAGGGCGCTACAGGGTATCGACAATACCCATGGACTACCCGAAGAACAGTGGACCTTGGCGTGGGCCGGGTATCCCACTCGTTCCTTGTGATCCCTGAATGCCCTTACCCCTTGCTGGGACGGGACTTGCTCACGAAAGTGGGGGCTCAGATCCACTTTCACACCGAGGGCACCACGGTGACAGACGGGGAAGGAAGGCCGTTGCAGGTTTTAACCCTGGGGCTAGAAGGTGAATACAGGCTATAAGAGAGCCCTTCCCCCGAGACCATGAATATGCAGGACTGGATGGCTAAGACCCCCTAGCCTGGGCTGAAGTCTCGGGCATGGGAATGGCCATCCACCAGCCCCCAGTGGTGGTAGAAATCAAGGCCTCTGCCACCCCCATCTCAGTCCGCCAGTACCCGATGAGTAAAGAGGCTCGAGATGGGATCCGCCCACATATTCAAAGGTTTCTTGATCTGGGAATTTTGATAAAGTGCCAATCGGCCTGGAACACCCCGTTGCTTCCAGTCCGGAAGCCTGGAACGGGCGAATACCGGCCTGTACAGGACCTGAGAGAAGTCAACAAGCGGGTATCCGACCTACACCCAACAGTGCCCAACCCCTACAACCTGCTGAGCACCCTTCCCCCCAGCCGGAAGTGGTACACTGTCTTGGACCTGAAAGATGCCTTCTTCTGCCTACGACTCAGCCCCGCTAGCCAGCCTATTTTTGCTTTTGAGTGGAAAGACCCCCTTACAGGACTCTCCGGACAGCTAACGTGGACCAGGCTGCCGCAAGGATTCAAGAACTCGCCAACAATTTTTGACGAAGCCCTCCACCAGGACCTCGCGCACTTCCGCGCCACAAATCCCCAGGTAACTCTGCTCCAATATGTAGATGACTTGCTTCTGGCCGCAGATACCGCAGAGGAGTGCAGGGAAGGGACTGAGACCTTACTGACCGAACTTGGCACCCTCGGCTACCGTGCTTCTGCCAAAAAGGCCCAGATCTGCCGGCAACAGGTTAGTTACCTGGGGTACCAACTCAGAGATGGGAAGCGATGGCTCTCGGAGGCCAGAAAGGAGGCGGTGGCCAGAATACCGGCCCCGAAAACTCCCGACAGGTTAGGGAGTTCTTGGGCACTGCAGGGTTCTGCAGGCTCTGGATTCCGGGGTTCGCAGAGATGGCCGCTCCCTTGTACCCCCTGACAAAGGGCAGTACACCCTTCGTCTGGGGAAAGAGCGAGCAAAAGGCTTTTGACAACATTAAGCGCGCCTTGTTGTCAGCCCCTGCCCTGGGACTTCCAGATGTGGACAAGCCGTTCCATCTCTATGTGGCTGAAAATAATGGCATCGCCAAAGGGGTCCTCACCCAAAAGCTGGGACCATGGAATCGGCCGGTGGCATATCTGTCAAAGAAACTGGACCCCGTGGCTGCTGGCTGGCCGAATTGTTTGCGTATAGTGGCTGCCGTGGCAGTCCTAGTAAAGGATGCAGACAAGCTGACACTGGGGCAGAACTTAATTGTCACTGCGCCCCACGCTTTAGAAAGGGTGATTCGCCAACCCCCGAGAGATGGCTAACTAACGCCAGGATGACCCACTATCAGACGCTGCTCCTAAACTCTGAGCGAATCAGGTTCACGCCGGCTACCGGACTTAACCCTGCCACGCTCTCCATGCCAGAGCGATCGAGGCGTTGTGTTCTGGCACTCATAGACTGCGACATGAGATACTCCAGCTTTTGTCTGACAGCTTTTCCAATGTTAAATGAGACTCTTAACAGGTAAAAAGGGAGCAATGGATCTATGGGACTGGATACAAACTCGATTCACCTGGTTTAAAAATGCCTTCTATTTGCTTGTTTTTGTTATTCTGCTAGTTGTAGTGTTAAAAAAAAAAAAAAAAAAAGGTTATGCTTGCCCAGGTCATGAAAGAGGAGCCCCACGTTGGGGACCCACAAAACCCCTGGATTAATTTAGCCCTTCAAGAGATTAACCGAGACAGATAAATAAAAATAAGAGTTCTAGATGCTCATCATCTAGAGAGATTCCGCCTAGCCCCCAAGAGGTGGCTGGATAGCCAATGACGGGTAAGACTCTCAGAGGAGGGCAACCTAAGACAGGCACAGCCGCGAGAGGGGCTGGCGAGGCTGGAGGTTGGCCGCCTACAGCTCTATGCCTTGCTCTACAGAACAGCAATACAAATGTCTCGAGGGCTTAAATAAAATATATTTAAAAAAGGGGGACATGTGGGGCCCTAAATGAGAAACCTTAAAAACAAAGGGGCTAGCCTTGCGGTCAAAAACCTAAGATGGCGCCTGGCGGAAGAGATGCGGGCAGGGTCTATGTTGTCTGTCAAAGTTTTTAATTGGCTCTTGTAGACAGTGCCTACCGAGTCTTAAATGACACCAACCCGGAGGTTACAAAATCTTGCTGGCTCTGTTACACCGTCCCTCCGCCGTATTATGAGGCCACTGGGATAATAGGGATTACTGGATTTAGATATCCTAGATCATGTGTGCCTTACCCCTTTATGATTTTGGTTGAAAATGTTTCTGTTAATGTCACCCAGAATGTTTACCATATGTCTTGTTTTAATTGCACTCTCACTAATTGTATCAGAGGCATGAGCGTCGGAGAGCAGATATTGGTGGTAAAACAACCCGCTTTTGTTATGCTCCCCGTCAAAATAGAAGAAGATTGGTATGATGAAACGGCATTGCAATTACTACAACACATCAATGCCGCCCTCGGCCGCCCAAAAAGAGGCCTGGGATTAATTGTTCTGGGTGTGATATCGTTGATCACCTTAATAGCGACCGCTGTTACTGCCTCTGTTTCCCTTGCTCAGTCCGTGCAAGATGCCAAGGTTGTTGACTCTCTGTCTTATAATGTCACAAGGGTTATGGGAACACAAGAGGATATTGATAAAAAAATAGAAAATAAGCTGTCTGCTCTGTATGATACCCTCAGGGTCTTAGGAGAAGAGGTCCAAAGCTTAGGACTCAGAATGAAAATTCAATGTCATGTTAATTACAAGTGGATCTGTGTCAAAAAAAAAAAAAAAAACAAACCTTATAATATATCTGACTTCCCGTGGGAAAAGATCAAAAGACATTTACAAGGCATATGGTATAATTCTAATATTTCTCTTGATTTACTGCAGTTACACAATGAAATATTAGATATAGAAAACGCGCCTTCAGCCACTTTAGATATTGCTCAAGCTGCTGAAGATTTTGTAAAAAATTTGGCTTCTAACTTTCCCAGTCTTCATTCTTTGTGGCAGAGCATGGCGGCTGTAGGCATCGTGTTAGTCGCTATCCTTGCCCTGATGTGCCTAGCACCATGCCTTATTAAAGGCATTGTAAAAGAATTTCTGCATATAAAGGTGCTTGTCTACCGTAACATGCTGCACCATCACCATCTTTTAGAGCGCCTAAAAGATAGAGAAGAGGGAGCTGCGAGAAAATCGTCTGTGACGGGCTAAATCTTGAAAGCCGCTCACTCTATGATTTCAAGATTGAAATCATGAACAAGAAGAAGAGGGGAATGAAGAACTTTTAGATTGAGGAATTATAGTAGTTTTGATGTTAGCAAAACAAGGCTTTTTGGGATAATGAATTTCTCTTTGTTGTAAATCATTGTATTCGTCTTTCTGTAAAAATGTAACTTCATTTAGTGCTTTCTGAAAAGGGCACTGGAAAACTCCTAGGTTAAGAGTTAAACCTGGAAGGCAGAATGCACCGCATAGCTTTCCCCCTTATCTTGATGACTCAGAGCCTCCTGACTGCTCCCTATTCTTAACTGATAACTTGTGACTTAGTTTCCACTGTGTAACTGACCTTTCCTCAAAAATGCATTTCCCCGTACCAAATGCCGCAGGGTGATCAGCCAACCGTTTCAACTTAATTACCTGTAAATCATCCCCACCAATCAAATGTCTCCACTTCATCCTAAGACCCCCTTATCACATTGTTCCCTACATTCCGATCTCATTCCCAGTTGTCTTTGATCTTTCTGTATAAAAATCCCTTTCGGTGAGTGTTCCGGGTTCACTCCTGGAAACGGGAGCTCGAACCCCAGCGCGCTGGCTAAATAAATCCTCCTGCTGATTGCATCGAATTCGAGTCACTGTGGTCTTTGTGGGCGGCCCCCCCCCAAAAAACCCGGCGGGAGTTCCAACCCAACAACCTCCCCCCCGTCGCCCCCCCCTCTGCGCCTCTATAGACGGCAGCCCACCAGGCTCCCCCACCCCTGGGTTTCTCCAGGCAAGAACACTGGAGTGGGTTGCCATTTCTTTCTCCAATGCGTGAAAGTGAAAAGTGAAAGTGAAGTCGCTCAGTCGTGTCCGACTCTTCGTGATCGCATGGACTGCAGTCCACCATGCTCCTCTGTCCGTGGGAGTTTCCAGGCAAGAGTACTGGAGTGGGGTGCCATTGCCTTCTCCCATGAACCGATTTAGTATCCAGTTAACAGAAACCACAGCGCCGCCGAAAGCCTGCAGCAATGAAAACCTGGACAGAATTGATATGTCTTAGGAACTGTGGTGTTGGAGAAGACTCTTGAGGGTCCCTTGGACTGCAAGGAGATCCAACCAGTCCATTCTAGAGGAGATCAGCCCTGGGTATTCTTTGGAAGGAATGATGCTAAAGCTGAAACTTCAGTACTTGGCCACCTCATGCAAAGAGTTGACTCTGGAAAATTCTGATGCTGGGAGGGATTGGGGGCAGGAGGAAAAGGAGACGACAGAAGATGAGATGGCTGGATGGCATCACTGACTCGATGGACATAAGTTTGAGTGAACTCCAGGAGTTGGTGATGGATAGGGAGGCCTGGCATGCTGCCATTCATGGGGTCCCAGAGTCAGACATGACTTAGCGACTGAACTGAGGATGATATCATCAAATTGAATCTAAAAGAAGGGAAGAAGCTGAATTTCCAAAGATTTTCTTTTCTTTGTCTTCAGCAAAGTGATGCCAGGCAATTCAGAATGAGAGTAAGATGGGCTATTCAACAGAATTCTGATTTTTGTAAGAATAGTCTGAGCCATAGAAGAAGGGTGACGCCTGGGAATAAACGTCCTTATGGAGTTGTCACTGGCCTTGCATCTAGGAAAGCAACTGGAATTCCAAAAGGAGTTAGTCCTGTGAATCGACCACCTCTAAGTGACAAGAATATAAAACGATATTTTCCAACATTAAAAAGAAAGGCAAACCTTCTGAGACTAAATGAATAGTGCAGGGATAACCAGTTGCAGCTCTCAAGAGACCTAACCAGTTAAATAGAAAAAATTACATTCCAGCCAGTTTTACCAGGAGTGGAAATAAATTAAGTCATCAGAAGACACTCGTCAGGGAGCTTTTCTTTTCAGAAGAGGCCTGAAGGTTCAGGCCCAGTTGAACTCAGAACAACTGCTAGACGATGTAGTAGCAAAGAGAACTCATCAGTAGAGAACTTCTATCACAAATGGAGGAATTTTGACTGTATCCATTGATAATCCAGGAGCAGCGCAGTGCCCAGTAACTCAGAAACCACTATCAACTCATCTGCTCTGCCCTCATTCTTGACAAAATGGGATCAATCTGATGTAAAGAAAGTTCCTAAAGGTGTCCCCCTACAATTTGAAATAAACTGTTGGAAAACAGACAGGGATGACTTTTAATGAGCGATTTGGGATCCTGAAGGAACAGAGAGCCACTTTCAACAAAAGAGGTAGCCGCTTTGTAACCGTGGGATAGATCCCATGTCAAAGGAACTTTTGAATGATGACTCTTAAATATTTAGTAGCTTGAAGAGTTCATCACAGAAATTCAAGAAACTTTATTACAAAATATTCACAAGGCTAAATACCTCATTTTCATTTTTGAAGTATTTTTTAAACATGTATGAATAATGCCCTGAAAGAATAACAGGGAATATACTTATATGTTCTGAAAGATTTCATGGTTGGCTCAGACAGAACAATTCTCTGTTTGACTTTTTTGATTCCTCATGTAGCAGAAAGAAAGTGGAAAGACAGAAATTGATTATTTTATGATAATGGTATTTAGGACCTCATCACTGAGCCCATTTTTTACACCTTGCCATGGTAAATCTTGGTCTTCAGGATTTGAAGTAGGTCCCTTTGTTGCTGTCACTTATACTTTAATACTGTTCGTGTAATAACTGCAGGTGTCTTTTCTTCATTAGGGATATAAACATCATTAGAATTTGAGTTTGGGGGTTTAAGAGTTAAAGGGATATTTGGAACTTGGTTCATTTTCCAAATAACATTAGATTAATCCTCCAGAGTTGTAAATCTTTAATGCTGAACTTTTTAAAACAAGAAATATGACTTCAGGCATTAGTCTCAGTTTAAAATGTGATATTTGCAACAACCCAAAACCTATGGGACACTGTAAAAGCAGTGCTAAGGGAGGAGGTTCATAGCAATACAGACTTACCTCAAGAAACAAGAAAAAAGTCAAATAAATAACCTAACTCTACACCTAAATGAAGTGACATGAAGTTGCTCAGTGGTGTCCAACTGTTTGCGACCCCATGGACTGCAGCCCACCAGGCTCTTCTGTCCATGGGATTTTCCAGGCAAGAGTACTGGAGTGGGTTGCCATTGCCTTCTTCAGGTTATCTTCCTGACCCAGGGATTGGACCCAGGTCTCCCACGTTATAGCCAGATGCTTTTACCATCTGAGCCACCAGGTAAGTCCACTCTACACCTAAACTGACTAGTAAAGGAAGAAATGAAGAACCCCAGGGCTAGTAGAAGGAAAGAAATTATAAAAAAAAAATTAGGGCAGAAATAAATGCAAAAGAAACAAAAGAGACCATAGCAAAAATCAACAAAGCTAAAAGCTGGTTCTTTGAGAAGATAAATAAAATTGACAAACCATTAGCCAGAATCATCAAGAAACAAAAATTAAATCAACAAAATTAGAAATGAAAATGGAGAGATCACAACAGACAACACAAAAATACAAAGGCTCAAAAGAGACTACTATCAGCAACTATATGCCAATTAAATGGACAACTTGGAAGAAATGGGCAGTTCTTAGAAAAGTATAACTTTCCAAAACTGAACCAAGAAGAAATAGAAAATCTTAACAGACCCATCATAAGCACAGAAATTGAAACTGTAGTCAGAAATCTTCCAGCAACCAAAAGCCCAGGGCCAAAAGGCTTCACCGCTGAATTCTACCAAAAATTTAAAGAAGCACTAACTTCTATTCTACACAAACTCTTCCAGAAAACTGCAGAGGAAGGTAAACTTCCAAACTCATTCTATGAGGCCACAATCACCCTAATACCAAGACCAGACAAAGATGCCACACACAAAAAAAGAAATAAAGAAAATTACAGGCCAATATCAGTGATAAACATAGATGCAAAATTCTTAACAAAATCCTAGCAAACAGAATCCAACAACATATTAAAAAGATCGTACATCATGACCAAGTGGGCTTGATCCCAGGGATGCAAGGATTCTTTGATATCCACAAATCAATCAATATAATATACCACATTAACAAATTGAAAATAAAAACCATATGATTATCTAAATACATGAAGAGAAAGCTTTGACAAAACTTAACATCCATTTATGATAATTAAAAAAAAAACCCTCCAGAAAACAGGAATAGAAGGAACATGCTTCAACATAGTTCAGTGCAGTCGCTCAGTCGTGTCCGACTCTTTGTGACCCCATGAATCACAGCACGCCAGGCCTCCCTGTTCATCACCATCTCCCGGAGTTCACTCAGACTCATGTCCATCAAGTCCTTGATGCCATCCAGCCATCTCATCCTCGGTCATCCCCTTCTCCTCCTGCCCCCAATCCCTCCCAGCATCAGAGTCTTCTCCAGTGAGTCAACTCTTCTCATGAGGTGGCCAAAGTACTGGAGTTTCAGCTTCAGCATCATTCCTTCCAAAGAATTCCCAGGGCTGATCTCCTTCAGAATGGACTGGTTGGATCTCCTTGCAGTCCAAGGGACTCTCAAGAGTCTTCTCCAACACCACAATTCAAAAGCATCAATTCTTCGGCGCTCAGCCATCTTCACAGCCCAACTTTCACATCCATACATGACCACAGGAAAAACCATAGCCTTGACTAGATGGACCTTAGTCAGCAAAGTAATGTCTCTGCTTTTGAATATACTATCTAGGTTGGTCATAACTTTTCTTCCAAAGACTAAGCGTCTTCTAATTTCATGGCTGCAGTCACCATCTGCAGTGATTTTGGAGCCCCCAAAATAAAGTCTGACACTGTTTCCACTGTTTCCCCATCCATTTCCCATAGAGTGATGGGACCGGATGCCATGATCTTAGTTTTCTGAATGTTGAGCTTTAAGCCAACTTTTTTGCTCTCCTCTTTCACTTTCATCAAGAGGCTTTTAGCTTCTCTTCACTTTCTGCCATAAGGGTGGTATCATCTGCATATCTGAGGTTATTGATACTTCTCCCGACAATCTTGATTCCAGCTTGTGTTTCTTCCAGCTCAGCGTTTCTCATGATGTACTCTGCATATAAGCTAAATAAGCAGGATGACAATATACAGCCTTGACACACTCCTTTTCCTATTTGGAACCAGTCTGTTGTTCCATGTCCAGTTCTAACTGTTGCTTCCTGACCTGCATACAGAGTTCTCAAGAGGTAGGTTAGGTGGTCTGGTATTCCCATCTCTCTCGGAATTTTCCACAGTTTATTGTGATCCAGAGTCAAACGCTTTGGCATAATCAATAAAGCAGAAATAGATGTTTTTTTCTGGAACTCTCTTGCCTTTTCCATGATCCAGCGGATGTTGGCAACTTGATCTCTGGTTCCTCTGCCTTTTCTAAAAACCAGCTTGAACATCAGGGAGTTCACGGTTCACGTAATTCTGAAGCCTGGCTTGGAGAATTTTGAGTATTACTTTACTAGCATGTGAGATGAGTGCAGTTGTGCGGTAGTTTGAGCATTCTTTGGCATTGCCTTTCTTTGGGATTGGCATGAAAACTGACCTTTTCCAGTCCTGTGGCCACTGCTGAGTTTCCCAAATTTTCTGGCATACTGAGTGCAGCACTTTCACAGCATCATCTTCCAGGATTTGAAACAGCTCAATTGGAATTCCATCACCTCCACTAGCTTTGTTCGTAGTGATGCTTTCCAAGGCCCACTTGACTTCACATTCCAGGATGTCTCGCTCTAGATTAGTGATCACTTCATCATGATTATCTGGGTCATGAAGATCTTTTTTGCACAGTTCTTCTGCCGTGTATTCTTGTCACCTCTTCTTAATATCTTCTGCTTCCGTTAGGTCCAGACCATTTCTGTCCTTTATCGAGCCCATCTTTGCATGAAATGTTTCCTTGGTATCTCTAATTTTCTTGAAAAGATCTCTAGTCTTTCCTGTTCTGTTCTTTTCCTCTATTTCTTTGCATTGATCAGTGAGGAAGGCTTTCTGATCTCTTCTTGCTATTCTTTGGAACTCTGCATTCAGATGCTTATATCTTTCCTTTTCTCCTTTGCTTTTCACCTCTCTTCTTGTTTTTGGACTTCCCTGGTGGCTCAGACGGTTAAGCGTCTATCTGCAGTGCAGGAGACCCAGGTTCGATCCCTGGGTCAGGAAGATCCCCTGGAGAAGAAAATGGCAATCCACTCCAGTTCTATTGCCTGGGAAATCCCATGGACAGAGGAGCCTGGTAGGCTACAGTCCATTGGGTCGCAAAGAGTTGGACACGACTGAGCGACTTCACTTCACTTCACTTCTCTTCTTTTCACAGCTATTTGTAAGGCCTCCCCAGACAGCTATTTTGCTTTTTTGCATTTCTTTTCCATGGGGATGGTCTTGATCCCTGTCTCCTGTACAATGTCACAAACCTCATTCCATATTTCATCAGGCATTCTATCTATCAGATCTAGGCCCTTAAATCTATTTCTCACTTCCACTGTATAATCATAAGGGATTTGATTTAGGTCATCATCAGAGAAATGCAGATCAAAGCCACAATGAGGTACCATCTCACACCCCTCAGAATTGCTGCTATCAAAAGGTCTACAAACAATAAATGCTGGAGAGGGTGTGGAGAAATTAAGGAAACTCTCTTACACTGTTGGTGGGAATGCAAACTAGTACAGCCACTATGAAGAACAGTGTGCAGATTCCTTAAAAAACTGAAAATAGAATTGCCATATCACCCAGCAGTTTCACTGCTGGGCATACACAGCAGAATTGAAAGAGACAAATGTACCCCAATGTTCATCACAGCACTGTTTATAAAAGCCACGTCATGGAAGCAACCTAGATGTCCATTGAGAGACAAATGGATAAGAAAGCTGTGGTACATATACACAATGGAATATTACTCAGCCATTAAAAAGAATACATTTGAATCAGTTCTAATGAGGTGCATGAAACTGGAGCCTATTATACAGAGTGAAGTAAGTCAGGAAGAAAAACACCAATGCAGTATACTAATGCATACATATTGAATTAGAAAGATGGTAACGATAACCTTATAAGCAAGACAGCAAAAGAGATAAAGATGTATAGAGCAGTCTTTTGGACTCTGTGGGAGAGGGAGAGGGTGGGGGTGATTTGGGAGAATGGCATTGAAACATGTATATTATCATATGTGAAACAGATTGCCAGTCCAGGTTCGATGTGTGAGACAAAGTACTCATGGCTGGTGCAATGGGATGACCCTGGGAGATAGGATGAGGAGGGGGGGGGGGTGAACACATGTACACCCATGGTTGATTCATGTCAATGTATGCCACAACTCACTACTATATTGTAAAGTAATTTAGCCTCCAATTAAAATAAATAAATTAAAAATAAAATAAAATGTGGTGTTTGAAGGCTATAAATGGGTGTTCACTAAGTTATCTGATAGAACCTAATTGGAGGAAATTCCAGAGTAAAAACCTGGTAATCTGTGTGGAAAGAAAATAGCAGGTGGAAGATGGTAGCTGAGGTGAAGACTTTATCACCTAGGTCATAGGTGTACTGCTGGAATTTAGTGTAGTTTTGAGTCTAGTGTGGCCAAAGAATTCTTCAGATGATATTTAGAATAATTATAATTAAAATGGATTGAGTCCCTTAGATGTTTTGATAGGAAAATTAGCCATAAAGTCCTAGACTTCTTATTTGGAAAAGTTAAATTTTAAGCTTACTAAATTAAACAGTATGCAACTCTAAAAATGTATATGTCACAAGGTAAAAAGTACAAAATGATAATAGTTAACATTATTATAACCTTGTTCTGTACCTTTGCTTCTGATTTCTTGTGTAAAGTTCAGGCATTTATGGTGAGAAAAGGGTTTTCCACCCTCACACTCTGGAGGGCTAGGAGGAGTTAATTTGTTGTGCCAAGCTAGTGCTAAAAGTCCTCAGACAGTTGTACATTTTAAGTTATGGTGTAAATGCAGCAAAATATTCAAACTACATTTTACAAGTTTGGTCATTTTGAAGCTTAATTTTTGATATGCTGTTACTTTGACGACTAAGGTTTGTCTAGTCAAGGCTATGGTTTTTCCTGTGGTCATGTATGGATGTGAGAGTTGGACTGTGAAGAAGGCTGAGCGCCAAAGAATTGATGCTTTTGAACTGTGATGTTGGAGAAGACTCTTGAGAGTCCCTTGGACTGCAAGGAGATCCAACCAGTCCATTCTGAAGGAGATCAACTCTGGGATTTCTTTGGAAGGACTGATGCTAAAGCTGAAACTTCAGTACTTTGGCCACCTCATGAGAAGAGTTGACTCATTGGAAAAGACTCTGATGCTGGGAGGGATTGGGAGCAAGAGGAGAAGGGGACAACAGAGGATGAGATGGCCGGATGGCATCACTGACTCGATGGACGTGAGTCTGAGTGAACCCCAGGAGATGGTGATGGACAGGGAGGCCTGGCGTGCTGCGATTCACGGGGTCGCAAAGAGCCTGACACGACTGAGTGACTGGAACCGAACTGAATTGACTGTTAAAACCTCTAAATAGGTGTTAGTTTTCCTGCAATGTGTTGTGTTGATTTTCCCTGTTAAAACACAAAATATTGTTATGGCTCCCACCTGCACTGCAGGGTATATTAGACTTCATTGCTGTCTCTCATGGTCCTTCAGTTACTTGGTTTATGCTAGCCACGGAGAGCTATCAGTAACAGTTTCGTGCGATACCAAAGAATCAAATCTGATCCTTAATATCTTTGCTTGTAAGTCTACTGGTAAGGGATTATTGGAAGCCAGTCATACAGTTTGAGAGTAAACTCTAGCCTCTCTGTAGGTCAAGGACGCACTGCAAAACATTTTTGCAATTATGAATGCTTAGATTTGATCCATGAACAATACATTTTAGACTGGTTTAGAATTATTGATAACTTATTTTAAAACAAAGGAAAAACAACTGAGTACAAGTTTTCTATCTTTACAGCAGTTTGTGAAAATATGGTAAAAAGATGTTTTCATTTTCTTGTTCTTTTAAATATTATTGTACAGAGCTATTATTAATGCCTTATTTTTAAATCTTAAAAATCCCTCCAAATATTGGTATTAAGTGCATTGAACAAAATGTCTTTGGTATTTTAAACTTTTGCTCTTCATACATCTGTAATTTCATTTCCTTTTAAATATAAAATCTTGCCTTTGTTACAAAAAAAAAAAAAAAAACCCTCTGAGCAAACAAAAGTCCAAAACCAAAATTCAAAGAAGAATTAATACCAAAATTCTCAAACTCTTCCAAAAACAGAAGAGAAGGGGGTGCTTTCAACTTATTTTACAAGGTCAGCCTTACCTTGATACAAAACCAGACAAAGATGACAAAAAGAAAGAAAATGACACATCAGTACCACCAGTGCACTTAGACGTAAAAATTCTCAACAAAATATTAGTGAACCAAATTTAACAATACATGACAGGGATCATACACCATGATCAATTGGGATTTATTCCAGGGGTGCAAGGGTGGCTCCACATTCAGAAGTAAATCAAGGCAATATACCACATTAACAAAATTAAGCATAAAAATCACATGGTTACCTCAGCGGACACAGAAAGAGCATTTGACAAAATTCAACATCTATTTAGGATAAAAAAAAAAACTTTCAGCAGTAAGTGTAGATGTCGTGTAATTCAATGTAATACAGACCATATACAGCAAGCTTACAGTGACTATCATACTCAACAGTGAAAAAATAGGAGCTTTTCCTCTAAGATCAGGAATAAGACAAAGAATGCCCACTCTTGCCACTTTTATTCTACATAGCATTGGAAATCCTAGCTACAGCACTTAGGCAAGAAAAAGAAATAAATGTAATCCAAATGGAAAAGAAGAAAAATGATAACTATTTGCAGATAACATATATTAAAAACCCTTCGGATTTTTTTCACCAAAAATATCTATTAACTAACCAACAAATTCAGTAATGTTGCCAAATACAAAATCAATATATGAAAATCTGTTGCATACACAAGTAATGAACTATCAAATATTAAGAAAACTGTTTCATTTACAGATGGCTCAAAAATAAGAAAAATAGTCTAGGAATAAATTTAATCAAATATATAAAAGACCTATACAATGAAGAGTATAAGACATTGATGAGAGAAGTTGAACAAGACACAAATAAATAGAAAAATATTTCCTGCTCATAGATGAGTGAAATTAAAATTGTTTAAATGTCCATACTGCTAAAAGCAATCTTCAAATTCAATGAAAACTCTATCAAAATTCCAGTGGCATTTTCACAGAAATAGAATCTTAAAATTTGTAAAGAATCACAAAAGATCCCAAGTAACCAAAGCACTCTTGAGAAGAAAGAGCAAACCTGGAGGCATCACACTCCCTTATTTCACACTATATTAGCAAGTTATAAAATAACCAAATCACTAAGGTACTGGCATAAAACCAGACACATGATAAAATGGAATAAAACTGACCAGAAATAAATCCATGAATATATGGTCAGTTAAGTTTTGATCCGATTAAGCTTCAAACCACATATTTACATATTTACAGAATAATGTTTTGAGCCAAAAAACACAAAGGGGGAAAAGTTCCTCAATATAGGCTGTTGGAAAAGTTGAACAATCACATGCAATATAATGAAACTGAGCCATTGTCATATACCATACACAAAAATTACCTCAAAATGAATTAAAGAGTTGAATGTGAGACCTGATATACTAAAACTCCTAGAATAAAGCATTTAGAAGCTCCTTGAAATTGTCTTAGTAATCATTTTATTTTATTTTTTTGCATCTGACACTAAAAACAAAGGCAACAATAGCAAAAATAAACAAGTGGGACTCCATCAAACTAAAAGCTTTTGCACAATAAAAGAAATTATCAACAAAATGAAAGGACAGCCTACTGAAAGGGAAGAATATCTGAAAATCACATACTGGATAAGGGGTTAATATACAAATTCTATAAAGAATTCACACAACTTAATAGTGATAACACCCAAATAGACCAATTAAAATATAGGTGAAAATATGTGAAGAGATACTATTCCAAATAAGATACAGAGATGGCAACCAGCACATGAAAAGATTCTTAATATCACTAATCATCAGGGAAATGCAAATCAAAATCAACTCACACCTGTCGATATGGCTGTTAAAAAGAAAAAATAAGTGTTGGCAAGGATGTAGAGAAAAGGAAACTTGTGCACTGTTAGTGAAAATGTAAATTGATGTGAAAAACTATGAAAAACAGTATGGAGATGCCTCAAAAATTTAAAGTAGAGCTACTTTATAATCCAGCAATTCTACATTTAGGTATTTATCCAAAGAAAATGAAAACACTAACTCAAAAAGATATCTAAACGCCCTGGTCATTGCAACATTACTTGTAATGGTCAAGATGTGAAAACAACCTAATAGCTCATTATTGGATAAATGGATAAAGAAAATGTGAAACGTGTGCCCACACACACACACATACACACAATTGAGTGTTATTCTCCTATAAGAAAGAGAAAATCTTGTCATGTATGAGAACAAGGATGGATCTCGAGGACATTATGATAAATGAAATGAATCAGGCAGTGAATGACAAATACTTTATTATTTCATTTATATGTGAAATCTAAAAAGAACAAAATCAAATTCATAGATACAGTGTATAGATTGGTGATTGCCAGAGGTGAAAGTTGAAGGGCTGAAAAATGGATGAAGAGGGTCAAAACATACAGTCTTTCAACTATAAAATAAATATGCCTTGGGATGTAAGGTATGGCATGGTTAACATTTACTATTGTTAATTATATTATACCATATTGCATATTTGAAAGTTGTTAAGAGAGTAGATCTTATAAGTTCTTATCAGGGGAAAAATTTTTGTAATTACATAGTGTCCTATGTTAGGTATGATTATTGTGGTGATTATTTTGCAATAAACACAAATATCAGATCACTATGTTGTACACCTGAAACTAATATAATGTGCTAATGCCATTTATATCTCTAAAAATGAAATATTAAAAACACTTTCCAAAACAAAAAACTCTAGATTTTAAGTATATCATATTTGAATTGCAAAAAATCAAAGAGATAATGGGGTTCTGACTTCTACTTGAAAAAGAAGAAGGAAATAAAATGGGGAAAGGAAAGCACCAAAATTCACACCACTCCTATTGTTCTGATCATCAGTTCTCTTCCACAAAGACAGAAATCACATCAGCCATTCTTACAGTTCTACTGTAAGCTAGAAAGTTCTCTTGGTTTGACCTTCAAAATGTACCCAGACTCACTATACTCAATATGCTCTAACAACCTATAATGGAAAAGTGTTTGAAAAAGAATGTATATATAGAGAGATATAGATAGATAGATATACTTTCTGAGTCACATTGCTGTATACATGAAACTAACACAATATTGTAAATTAACTATACTTCAATTTTTAAAAAGATGAAAAAAAAAAAGTACCCAGAACCTGCTCACTTCTGCTACAGTCTGCATTTATTTCCATCGTGATCCAAGTGTCATCATTTCTCACTTGAATTACTATAGGGTTTTTGGGTGGATCATACTGAGCACCAAGTTGGTTCTCTTTTTCTAACTGAGAGGGCAGATCATAACTCCTCATTACTCAAAACCCTATCTCTTCACATAGCCTATCAAACCTTATGAGATGTGGGCACTGTTTTTTAGCCAGCTCTCCCTGGCTCGCTTTGCTCTAGAACACTGTCCTCAGCCTTTGCTCAGTCAGCCCTCCTGCCTAGAAAATATTGTATCAGCAGCCAGACCCTAAACTCTCCCAGGGCTGAGCTATGCTCTTTCCTTCACCGCTGTGTGTGCATTCCACCCACTTGGTTGCCAAAACCCCACAGGCTGTAAGGATATGAGTGCAAGTCTCTTGGAAGCAGTATGATTGAAAAGAGATTTTTGGACCAGTGTGTTCAGGGAGATATTTGTAGAAGACATGACTCAAGAGATTATTGCCCAAATCCCTCCAGAGCTCTTGAACTAAAAACCTGATAGAAGCCAGTTTCTGCCAGGGTGTTATTTTCACACCTCATCTCTCTCCCAACTGAGTTAGGAGATAGATGGGCCCAGGGGTTGAGCTGCAGGAGTTTGTCAAATGAGAATTTTATTTTTCTTAGACACCAAGCACAAAGTTAATGGCAGGATCTGAACTGTGCTGGAGTAAAGAGATAAGAGGACCACATCTCCCATTCCTGAGGTCAAGGAAGTCTCCTCAACTATGCGTGTGCAAAAGGCTCCTAAGGAGAGAGGCATCATCCCATAGTATGTGTTGTCATAGTCCTTTTAGCCTTTGCACTGGAATCCAGCTTAGGGAAAAGATGCGCATGAATATCAGGGAGGGTCCTAAGGAAGTGCTGATGTGGAAAAAGAAGTGAGGTACTTGCCAGAGGAGAACAAAGACCCAGAAGTCTGTTCCTAGATAATGATTGCCACCTCTTTACTGAGCTCCTCCTCATTAGGAAGATGCCCATACCCTTTCTCTCCAGGTGTGTATTTCTGCCTTGCTTCTGTCTTAAATAAATAAACTGCTTCTCTCTGTGCTCTTCCACATGTTGTGTTGTGCTAATAATAATACACTTTGTACTTGTTTTTACAGTTTTTACCTCTGTAAAATATTCTTGCTTTCAAATGGGGCAAAATCCAGAGCAACTTTGCTTCTAGCCTTTCTACCCTGGTGGATTAGCATCTAGGATTTCTGGACTACTTAGGTTCAATTCCTGGGCAGGGAACTCAGGTCCTGCTTCAGAATTGCTAACTGGCACTTCTCTGAGATCATAACCTTGGTGTTGATGATAAAGAATCAACCTGCCCACCCCCCCCCCAAATGGAATGACACACTTGTAATCTCTTTACCTTTCAAGGTGTTAGTCTTAGAGGAAGACTATGAAGAACTTCTAGTCTTTACACATCAATTCTTAAATTTAATGTACAATTTCAAGAAGGCAAGAGTCTCTTTCCATTTTTAATTAACAAAATAAACATGTCAGGCTTACTTTATTGGTGCAGATGATAATGTAAAGCCCAGAGAGTGGAGTAACCTTGTCCAAAGTCACAGAGTTTCTACAAGTCAGACTCCATCTCTGACCTTTGCATCACATTTCAGTGAGCAATGAATTTTGAACTGGTTCTCCTTCCTCACTTTTAATATGAGTCAGAAGAAAGACTGTCCCTAGCAATTCTGGGGAAATGGTAAGTAATATATATCTAGGGGCCTTCATAAGATGAAAATAGAGGTGCTCACGGAGGAAAGATTTATTGTGAAACTAATTACTACTATCTGTTTCCTTGACATCTTCCATTCAACGCGTTCAGATTGCTCAGCTCGTAGCTTCACCCCAGCCAGGCAGAGGGTTCGATTTGTTCAGAGGAGGAAAACAGGCCACAAAAGAATCTGAGCTTATAGAGGAAGGAGAAGAACAAGAGAGGAAGTCCCAGAAGGGTGGGCATGTCTATACTCTCCATCTCCCCTGCATCTTCTTCAAGGCCCTCATTACCTCCTTGTTCCTCAGGCTGTAAATGAGTGGGTTGAGCATTGGGGTGAGGATGGTATAGAAGATGGAGGTGGCTCGGTCCCCTGCTGGAGTCCTAGCAGAAGCTCTCTGCATGTAGCTAAATATGGCTCCCCATAGTAAAGACCCACCACAGTCAGGTGGGAGGAGCAAGTGGACAGAGCCTTCTGTTTCCCTTCAGTGGAGGGCATGTTAATTACAGCCATGAGGATCCGGGCATAGGAAGCCACAACGACCCCCAGGGGCAGCAGCAGCATGATCACGCAGCAAGCATAGATGAGGTCTTCAAAGAGGGATGTGTCTGTACAAGAGAGACGCAGCACGGCGGGGACCTCACAGAAGAAGTGGTCCACCTGGAGAGAGCCGCAGTAGGGGAAGCTGAAGACCATCCCTACATCAATCACACTGTCAGCCACTCCACCCATCCAAGATGCCAAGGACATTAGACAGCAGGCCTTCCAGTTCATGAGCACAGGGTACCGCAGCGGGTGACACACAGCCACATACCTGTCATAGGCCATGACTGCCAGGAGGAAGCACTCAGCTCCTCCTACCATGACCACTAAGAAGATCTGAGTGGCACAGCCACCCCGAGAGATGAACTTACTTCCCGAGAGGAAGTTGGCTGCCATCTTGGGCACCACTGCGCCCATTATGGTCAGGTCCATGATGGAGACCTGGCTTAGAAAAAAAGTACATAGGAATGTGCAGGCGCCTATCAGCCTGCGTGAGCAGGAGGAAGAGGATGTTGCTGGCCAGGGCTGTAGCAGAGGCCAGAAGGACAAGGGAAAATAGGAAGAAGTCATATGGTGAGTAGGTGAACAGACCCAAAAGGATAAAGTCTGATAGCGAGGTGTGGTTCCAGATATCCATGGCCTTGACCCTGAAGGAAAAATAAATGAATAAACATCAAAACAAAACAACTTACCTGGCATCTCCATCATATACGTAAGCTGTCTCCTGTTTCTTCTAGAAGAAAATGCCCAGCTCTCTGTCTTATCCTTGTCCTTTCCCTCTGCAGTGAAATCCTTTTCCTCTCATTTGTCCTCAATGGTTACCAAACAAGATTTGATCCTTATTTCTCTTGAAAACTAGTTAGTATGCCCCCAGAGAAAGGGGCCTAAATAATGCAAAGGGAGAGAGAGAAGGGATTTTATGGTAAATAGCTATAGGTTTAGGAAAAGTGGATATAGATTTAAGACTATGAGAGTATTGGTGTTTTCAATAGAGAGTAGGAGAAGAAAAAGTGTATAGCAAATGTAAGAATAAATGCAATTTAAAATATAAGGCTTTAATTTTTCCTTTCCCCTATTTCCTTAGAGCATTTACTTTAGAGAAATTTGTACGTTATTTGACTCTGAAATGTACACAAACATTTTAAAAGTGAAATAATCTTCTAGCCAGCTTTCAGACCCAGTAGTGTCTTTCTCAAAAACTTGAGCCTCCAATTAAAATAAATTAATTAATTAAAAACTTAAGATCCATATCTTTTCATTGCAATCATCCAGGAAGATAGAGCCCTACTTCCCTGGCTCTGTAGGAGGGCAAGACCCTAACTTCAGCAGGCACCTTGCTCCAAGTTGCAGAATTGTCTTTTGTAGAATGAGAGGTTTATTTTCCTTTGAATAAAGCCATTTAACCAACACAGTTACTCCAATTACCAGGTGAATCTGGAATGAACTCTGTGTGCCAAATGGTGCTGTCAAGTCTCTTGTTTGAGAACTGGTTACTGTTTATGCTGAGAGCATGAATATAATGGATTATCCTTGCCTGGATGTAGAAACGAGTGATATTCTCATGTCTTTGCATTCACTTAGCATATCACTTCTAATGCACATCACATTCTGGTTTAATGTTTATTCAAAAATAATGCTGTTTTCTTTCTCTTGTACCTTTTTGGAGAGGTTTTCAGGGGAGGAAGGAGATTTAGTTTTTGTTATATTTCTAGAGTCAGAAAATTGTGGCAGTGGGGAGAGAAATCCCAGGACATAGTGAATTACACAAACATGCCAGCTCCCGGTGGCTCACATGATAAAGAATTTGCCTGCAATGCAGGAGACCTGGGTCTGAACCCTGGGTCAGGAAGATCTCCTGGATGAGGGCATGGCAACCCACTCCAGTATTCTTGCCTGGAGAATCCCTATGGACAGAGATGCCTGGCAGGCTACAGTCCATGGGGTCACAAAGAGTGGGAGATGACTGAACGAAGCACAGCCAGGCACGGGAGCCAGTGGGCAGCTCGGGCAGGCAGCTTCCATGAGCCGCGCAGGCACGAGGGCTGCAGTGGCAGAGACACACGCCTGGTGGAGGCACAGCAGACCTGTCTGCCCACTCTGTCTCAGTGCAGAGGCTGGAGAACAGATGATCGAGGGTGAACAGTTTCCCCAAGAAAACGAGGATTCTCATATGTTGGTCTCTGATGCTGATAACGTTTGTCACTTGACAGCAAGGAAGTATCTCTGTGTCCAGCCTGACACTATAATCTGAAGCCTGAAGTGAAACTAACTTCACATTTCTCGCTCACTTTCAGTCCCTTATCTCTCAGATCTTCCCTCACCTGCTTCAGCACCTACCACCCCTATTCCTTTCCCCCAGAGTTCATCTTTCACTCTGACCTATAAATCTCAATAGAAATGGGTTAAACCCAAGCAATATGCAAAGATTTAGTCCTCAGGGCAATGCGTGAGCAAGTGGTGACCTGAGAAATCCCCTCACAGACCCTCCTCCAATGCCATGGCTCCAGATAAAAATTTGTAGAACTAACCATCCAAGATGTTCTTCTGTTTCTTACAAAATTGATGAGCTCATGTCCCAGGTTTATATCTCTAGTTGCAGAGTAGATATCTTGGGAGACCCAACTCGCTCATAATGACCCTAGGGAATAGATAGAACCTCCACCCCAAGAAGAAGCCAAAATTAATGACATGGCTTCAGGATAAAGTTCATTCCCCATAGCCCTGGCTCTGAAAAGCACCCCAGACTCCCTTCTAAGCAAAGGAAAGACCCATCCCTTTGACACGTCCACCTACACTTCCCTCAGGACTCTTAACCCTCACTTCACCCATGGGAGCTAGGAGAGAATGTGATCACCACTAAGTATCAGAGTGAATATCTAGCTGCATTCTGGAAGTTTGGTCATGGATGATGAAGTGGTCCCTGGTCAGTTAATCTATGAAATTTGTAGTCAAGTGATGTCCTATACCTTTATGGACTTGATTGTTGGTTTTTTTGTTTTCCATTCAAGAAGCTATATTTGTGCACTGTGGAATGAAACAAAGAGCAGCCACATGAGGAAAGCAAAGGATCTTTATTCAGAGCTTTCGATAGCAAAAGGGTCAGCCATTGTTACTTGCATTTTGGCAGAGACACAAAGACAGGCAGAGGAGTGGGCAAGCTTTAGAAAAAGAGACGCTCCACATATGCCCTGATTGGAGAATACTGGTGTGGTGACTCTGCTGGCAGACTAATCAAGAGCACCATTATTGGTAGGGTACATATTTGGCTTTTTTGGTTGGCCTTAACTTGCAAGTGGGGCAAGAAATTAGGGAAGTTGTCAGTTATTAATCAAGCCTTAGACATTTGGGGCCTATTGTTACAGAAGTGATTGTTAAGCTTCCTATAGTCTTACCAAAGTGAACACTCTATCTTCTACAAGACTGATTTATAAAAGACTGCCTTCCTGGCTGGACTGTTTATTATTGACAAGAGGGTTGATTTCCTTGGCAAGTTCTTGCAGTTTGTGGGTCAGAGTTCTTTTTTTTATATATGGTCCATTGTCTGTATGTTCAATCTCTTAGCAGCTATAAATGTGCATATCACATTGCTGCATTTTAATATGAAAACTGTTAAGAGAGTTCTAAGAGTTCTCATCACAAAGAAAAGAATTTTGTATTTATATAAGATGATAACTAAAGTTAATTAAATTTTGTGATAATCTCATAGTATATTTATATCAAATCGTTATGCTGTACACTTGAAACTTATACAGTGCTATATGTTAGTTATATCTCACTAAAACTGGGAGGAAAAAAAGAACACTCACCAAAAAGAAGGTTTTAACAATGCTGAAAGAAAAGAAAGAAAAAAAATAGAAAAAGTATGGGTAGATATAATGGATTACAATTCATCCATTAAAAAATAAGGAAATCCTGCCGTGTGCAACAATACAGAAGAATCTTAAAAAGAGTTCCAGAAAAACATCTATTTCTGATTTATTGACTATGCCAAAGCCTTTGACTGTGTGGGTCACAATAAACTGTGGAAAACTCTGAAAGAGATGGGAATACCAGACCACCTAACCTGCCTTTTGAGAAATCTGTATGCAGGTCAGGAAGCAACAGTTAGAACTGGACATGGAACAACAGACTGGTTCCAAATAGGAAAAGGAGTACGTCAAGGCTGTATATTGTCACCCTGTTTATTTAACTTATATACAGAGTACATCATGAGAAATGCTGGACTAGAAGAAACACAAGCTGGAATCAAGATTGCCGGGAGAAATATCAATAACCTCAGATATGCAGATGACACCACCCTTATGGCAGAAAGTGAAAAAGAACTAAAGAGCCTCTTGATGAAAGTGAAAGAGGAAAGCGAAAAAGTTGGCTTAAAGCTCAACATTCAGAAAACAAAGATCATGGCATCTGGTCCCATCACTTCATGGGAAATGGATGGGGAAACAGTAGAAACAGTGTCAGACTTTATTTTTGGGGGCTCCAAAGTCACTGCAGATGGTAACTAAAGCCATGTAATTAAAAGACGCTTAGTCCTTGGAAGAAAAGTTATGACCAACCTAGATAGTATATTCAAAAACAGAGACATGACTTTGCTGACTAAGGTCCGTCTAGTCAAGGCTATAGTTTTTCCTGTGGTCATGTATGGATGTGAGAGTTGGACTGTGAAGAAGGCTGAGCGTCAAAGAATTAATGCTTTTGAACTGTGGTGTTGGAGAAGACTCTTGAGAGTCCCTTGGACTGCAAGGAGATCCAACCAGTCCATTCTGAAGGAGATCAGCCCTGGAATTTCTTTGGAAGGAATGATGCTGAAGCTGAAACTCCAGTACTTTGGCCACCTCATTGGAAGAGTTGACTCATTGGAACAGACTCTGATGCTGGGAAGGATTGGGGGCAGGAGGAGAAGGAGACGACAGAGGATGAGAAGGCTGGATGGCATCACTGACTCGATGAACGTGAGTCTGAGTGAACTCCGGGAGATGGTGATGGACAGGGAGGCCTGGCGTGCTGCAATTCATGGGGTCGGGAAGAGTCAGACACATGAACTGAACTGAAGTGAAATACATCAGACAGAGAGAGACAAATACTCCATGATCTCACTTATATGTAGAATCTAAAAACAAAAACAAAAGCCCTCATAGAAACAGTTTCTACTGATTGCCAGAGGCTGGGAGGTGGTGGGTAGGGGACATGGTGGGAGAACTGGGTGAAGGAAGTCAAAAGGCACAAATTTCCCGTTATAAGATAAATAAGTTATTGAGATGTAAGGCACAGCATAGTAACTATAGCTAACAGTACTGTAGTGTATATTTGAAAGTTGTTAAGAGAGTAGATCTTAAAATTCTCAACACAAGGAAAAACTTTGTAACTCTGTGAGGTGATGGCTCGCTCGCTCAGTTGCTTCAGTTGTGTCTGACTCTTGGCAGTCCTATGGGCTGTAGCCTTCAGTGGTGTCTCAGATTCTTTCTGTTGCTGTAATAAAGGACCACAAACTCAGTGGCTTAAAACAATTTCTTTTCTCTTACAGGTTTAGAAGTCAGAAGTATAGCATTAGTTTCATTGGTTTAAAGTCTGAAAGCTGGTTGCTTCTGGAGGTCTCTGAGGAAAATTCGTACTTTGTTCAGATTCTAGTGGCCTCCTGTATTTTTTTTTATTTCTGATCCCTTTCTCTGTCTTCAAAGTCAGCAGCATAGCATCTTCAAATCCTTCAAATAGCTTCCATCATCTTATCTCTTCCTTTTACAGTCAAGCGTCATATCCCTCTCTTTTTGCTTCAATTTAGGGCCAGATAACTCAAAGCAGGGGCTTCCTTGGTGGCTCAGTGGTAAAGAAACTGCCTGCCAATGCAAGAGATGCAGGTCCAGCCCTGCATCGGAAAGATCCACTGGAGAAAGAAATGGCAACCCACCCCAGTATTCTTTCCTGGGAAACCCCATGAACAGAGGAGCCTGCTGGGCTATAGTCCCTGAGGTCACAAAGAATTGGACGCAATAGTGGCTAAACAACAAACACAGGGCAAACTCTCCATCTGAAAATCATTATCTTAACAAATTCAAAGTCCTTTTACCATTTGTATTCATTTCCTGGGACTGCTGGAACAAAGTAACGTACACTGGGTGGCTTAAATGACAAACATTTATTATCTCAGTTCTGGAACTAGAAATCTGAAATCAAGGTGCCTGAAGGACATGAAGAATTGGTTCTGTGCTTCTCTCCTTGCTTCTGCTAGCATCAGGCATTCTTTGGCTTTAAAATGGCATCTTCCCTGTGTCCCTTCACATCATCTGCTGTGTGTGCCCATCCGTCTCTATGTCCACATTTCCCTTTCTGAAAAGGACATCACTCATGTTGTATTTGAGTCCACTCTACAGACCTCATCTTAACCTGGTCACCTACAAAAGACCTTACTTCCCAATAAGGTCACATTCACAAGCAGTGGGGACTTCAAATCTTCATGATTTTTATTTATAAAAACACATGTATAAAAAGATACAATAATCATAAGTAAAACAGATACATAAAATGCCTAGTGAATAAAACAGTGTTAATGACAGATTTGTTCATAAGCATGAAATCAAGAAGGACCCTGTGTTACTGAAAGCTTGGCCTACCTGTGCACCAGTGCTGAATCAAATCCCAGAGACAGAGTTTTGGTTTAAGTAAAAAGCTTTATTGTTTTACCAAACACTGTACTTCTGCCCCCAAAAACTATGTGTCTCCACCCCAGAGAACCTGATGAGGGGTTTTTATAACAGTGGGTTAAAGGTGGGGTCTCTGACAAGATTAGGGTGTGAACAGCCTTGGATTCCCTTAATCTCATCTCAGATGGTCAGTCTCCTAATCTTGATGAGTTTCTCTGGTCCCTTCAATTTTGTATCAGTGGTTTCTTGGCTGTTCCTCCCTTGATTGGAAACTGTTTGGAACTCAGGAAAGGTTGTAATGACTGGAGCCTTGCTGGCAAGAGATGGGTGACAGAAAGACCTCTGTGCCTGGGAGCCCCATAGGGCCCCACCTGCAAAGCTTTCTCAAGGGTAGATCCCCCATGTCCCCTATCTCTTATTTGTAGAAAAACTTTAGCCTCCGGACCCACATATGCTGTGTGGAGTTGAAACATTTTATTTTTCACAAAGCATTTATAAATATTTAAGTGAAAGGGAGGAAAATAAGTAATAGATTAACATTCATAACATTAAACAAAGCAAATTTTGTTGTATTTAACTTTTAATGAATTCCATTTGAACTGTGAGTCATTCAAGAAAGAAACCTATTTGGGAATTTCTTTCACATTCTAAGAACTCTCACTTCTCACCCAGCTAGGCTGCCCCACCCATCTCAGTCACCATCAAGTGTGAGTCTAACTACAAAATAAATTTCCAGAAGTGGAATTCCTGGGCCTAGCAATATATTTTACATTTGGGGAGATATTGCTAAATTGCCTAAAATGTGTGAGAGTCCCTGTTTCTCCAGGAAGCACCCTCTTGGCCAGTCCAAATGGTCAACACTGACCCAAGGCAGGGATGTAGTTCTGCTGGGGTCAGAGCTCCACAGAGCATATGTGGGTCTGGGGGTTGACTTTTGCTAACTGTTGCTAAACCTGAGGCTGCAGCTTCACTAAAGGGTGATAATCCCAAAGATTGAGAGGTTTATGTACTTATTTATGAGAGATTAGGTGGAGATTGGACTTTCCTGGTGGCTCAGATGGTAAAGAATCTGCTAGTGGTAATGAACACACCTGCCAATGCAGGAGTTACCAGAGAAGCAGGTTTGATCCCTGCATGGGGAAGGCCAGGGCAACCCACTCCCATATTCTTGCCTGGAAAATTCCATGGACAGAAGAGCCTGGCAGGCTACAGTCCATAGGGTCACACAGAGTCAGACACGACTGAAGTGACTTAGCACTGACTCACACACACAGGTGGAGATTAATGTAGTGGCTTCCAGGCAACAGCACCATGACAAACTCCTTAAATTCCTTGTCTGATGTCCCCTCTGTCTGATGATCTAGACAGAAGAACTGTAAGAATTTGGTCTGTTCAACTCAGCTCTTTTGTTTCCTCTTTGTTTTCCATTCTAGAAGCCACTCCCTCCAATCATGGCAAGAGACTATCAGAAGTGCTCAGAAAGGTTCTTAACTTTCACAGGCTTTGGGTTGTGGACAGACCTGTGTGTATAAAGTATGTATGTGTGCATGGGAGTAGGGAGGAAGTGGGACTCAGGAGTAGGGGAAGGAGAGTTCTTTATATTGCTTTTATAATGTTTTAAAAAATAACACAGAACTATGTTTCTATGTTTATTTCTTCATTACACTCACAATCTTATTGGTATTTGCTATCATCAGGGAAACAGAGCAGAGGGATGGAAGTCAACTCTTCTTGGGAACTCAGGATTTCTCCCTTAATTATATTAATTCTAATATCTAATAGATGGATCCCAATCCTGTTTCCAATCACAGAGAACTCTGAAAATAGACTAATTTATCTGATGCAAAATCAGCACCTAAATAGACAGATCTTTAAACGAGGAAAACAAACCATATGGCAATAAAATAGATAACCTGGAAGAAATCGACAGATTCTTAGAAAAGTTCAATCTTCCAAGACTGAACCAGGAAGAAATAGAAATTATGAACAACCCAATTACAAGCACTGAAACTGAAGCTGTGATTAAAAAAAAAAAAAAATCTCCCCCAAACAAGAGCCCAGGAGCAGATGGCTTCACAGGAGAATTCTATCAAACATTTAGAGAAGAGCTAATGCCTATCCTTCTAAAGCTCTTTCAAATAACTGTAGGGGAAGGATCACTTCCAAATTCATTCTACAAGGCCACCACCATCCCAATACCAAAACCAGACAAAGATAACACAAAAAAGAAAACTACAGGCCAATATCACTGATGAACAGAAAATCGTCAACAGAATTTTAGCAAACAGAATTCAGCAACACATCAAAAAGCTTATACACCATGAACAAGTTGGGTTTATTCCAGGAATGCAAAGATTCATCAATATATGCAAATCAATCAATGTGATACACCATATTAATAAATTGAAAGATAAAAACCATATGATCATCTCCACAGATGCAGAAAAAGCATTTGACAAAATTCAGCACCCATTTATGACTAAAACTCTTCAAAAATTGGCATAGAAGGAACTTACCTCAACATAGTAAAGGCCATATATGATGAGCCTATAGCAAACATCATTCTCACTGGTGAAAAACTGAAAGCATTTCCCTAAGATCAGGAAAAGACAAGGGTGTCCACTTTCACCACTATTATTAAACATAGTTCTGGAAGTCCTAGCTACAGCAATCAGAGAAGAAGAAGAAATAAAAGGAATCCAGATCAGAAAAGAAGTAAAGCTCTCACTGTTTGCAGATGACATGATACTGTACATAGAAAACCCTAAAGATCGTATCAGAACATCACTAAAGCTAATCAGTGAATTTAGCAAAGTTTCAGGATACAAAATCAATACACAGAAATCACTTGCATTTCTATATACTAACAATGAAAGATCAGAAATAAAAATTAAGGAATCAATTTCATTCACTATTGTAGCAAAGAATTAAATACTTAGGAATAAACTTACCTAAGGAGACAAAAGAACTGTACATAGAAAATTATAAGACACTAATGAAAGAAATCGAAGATGACATAAACAGATGGAGAGATATTCCATGTTCCTGGGTAAGAAGAATCAATATTGTGAAAATGACTATACTGCCAAACACAATCTATAGATTTAATGGGATCCCTATCAAATTACTAATGGCATTGTCGTAGAACTAGAACAAAAATTTCACAATTCATATGGAAACACAAAAGACCCAAAATAACCAAAGCAGTCCTGAGAATGAAGAATGGAACTGCAGGAATCAACCTTCCTGACTTCAGATTATACTACAAAGTGATAGTCATTAAGACAGTAGGTACTGGCACAAAAACAGAAATACAGGCCAATGGAACAAGATAGAAAGCCCAGAAATAAACCTATGTACCTATGGGTACCTTATTTTTGACAAAGGAGTCAAGAGTATATGATGAGGTAAAGACAGTTTCTTCAATGTATGATGCTGAGAAAACTGATGAGCTACATGCAAAAGAATTAAATTAGAACACTTCATAACACCATACACAAAGATAAACTCCAGATGGATTAAAGACCTAAATGTAAGACCAGAAATTATAAAACTCTTAAAGGAAAACATAGGCAGACGATGACATAAATCAAAGCAAGATAATCCATGATCCACCTAGAGTAACGGAAATAAAGACAAATGTAAACAAATGGGACCTGATTAAACTTAAAAGCTTTTGTACAGCAAAAGCTTTTGTACAGCAACTATGAGCAAGGTGAAAAGACAACCCTCAGAATCAGAAAAAATAACAGCAAATGAAAAAATTGACAAAGGATTAATTTCCAAAATGTACAAGCAGCTCATACAACTCAATACCAGAAAAACAAACAACCCAATCAAAAAGTGGGGAAAAGACCTAAACAGAAATTTCTCCAAAGAAGACCTACAGATGGCTAACAAACACATGAAAAGATGATCAACATCGCTCGATATTAGAAGAATACAAATCGAAACTAATGACCATCATCAAAATGACCATCTACAAACAAATACTGAAGAGGGTGTGGAGAAAAGAGAGCGCTCTTGCACTGTTGGTGGGAATGTAAACTGATACAGCCACTATGGAACATGGTATGGAGAGTCCTTAAAAAACTAGTAATAAAGCCACCATATGACTCAGTAATCCCACTCATAGACATATACCCTGAGGAAACCAAAATTGAAAGAGACACATGTATCCCATTGTTCATTGCAGCACTATTTACAATAACTAGAACATGGAAGCAACCTAGATGTCCATCAACAGATGAATGGATAAAGAAGTTGTACTACATATACACAATGGAATATTACTCAGCCATAAAAAGATCACATTTGAGTCAGTTCTGATGAGGTGGATGATCTAGAACCTATTATATAAGTGTTTCAGAAATAAAAAGATAAACACCATATTCTAACACACACACACACACACACACACACACACATATATATAGAATTTAGAAAAATGGTACTGAAGAATTTATTTACAGGGCAACAGTGGAGAAACAGACATAGAGAATAGACTTATAGACCTGAGGAGAGGGGAGGAGAGAATGAGATGTGTGGAAAGAGAAACATGGAAACTTACATTACCGTATGTAAAATAGATAGCCAAGGGAAAGTTTCTGTATGGGTCAGTAAACTCAAACAGGGGCTCTGTATCAACTAAAGGGGTGGGATGGGGAGGGAGATGGGACAGAGTTTCAAAAATGAGGGGATATATGTATACCCATGGCTGACTCATGTTGAGGTTTGACAGAAAACAGCAAAATTTTATAAAGAAATTATCCTTCAATTAAAAAGAAAAAAACTGGAATATAAACTCACCAAATTGGTAAGAATCAGAAACATGTTGGATGGTTAATTCTATAAATTTCTGTTTGGAGCCATGGAGTTGGAGGAGTGTCTGTCGAAGTCTATCTCAGATGACCACCTGCTCATGCATTGCTCAGAGGACTAGATCTTCGCATATTTCTTGGGTCTGACACATCTCTGCTGAGCTCCACCAAGTGGAGTGGAAGGTGAACTGTGGGGAGTTGAATGGGTATGTAAGTGCTGAAGGGGGTGAGAGAAGACCAGAAGATGAGAGATTAAACGTTAATAGGAAGGGGAAGAAATGGATCTGACTTCAGGCTTCTGCCTATAGAGTGTCAGGTTAGATACAGGGATACCTCCTTGTTATCAAAGGAGGTATCCTTTGTCAGCAACAAAGACTGGAAAGATGGTAATCTTAGTTTTCTTGGTCAAAATGGTTATCATTGCTTATTTGTTCTCCAGTCTCTGGACTCAGCTCCAAAGTAGGCAGACAAACCTGTTGGGTCATCACCACAAGTGTGCCCTCATCAGTCTGGCATCCACAGTTATGCTTCATTCCTGCTAGTGCTGATCTGTAATCTATCTCCCTGAGCTGTTCTCTGGCTCTCTTGGTGGGCATATCTCTGTAACCTACCATGTCCTAGGATTTCTCTGTCTCCTGCCATGATCTCTGACTCTGGACAGTTTACTTATCACTGCTGAGATGAAAATGGCATTGTGCATGTACATTGTCCTATACTTGGAGACATAAAAAAAAATTAAACATATGATTAAGCCCCATCCATACCCACTATCAGTCACCTATAGGGTGGAACTAAGGCATATGCACAAAAACATCTTCTCAGATGTCTTAGAGACATAAGCATGATCCTGGTCATGACCACAGCATCCCAAGAATCTCACTCTTGCTTCCTTTTTTCTATTCATAATTATACTCCTATCTCAAACTGTTGCAAGACTCTTTGTCTCTCTTTTGCACCTCTCCAGCTTTTATTAGGGGAAATTCTTGAATTGTAAACGTGACATCACACAAGACAGAAGGAACACACTCCAAGAAAGCACCCCTGGAGGCCCACCACTTGTAGAGTGAGCAATGACTGCTCCTTCCTTGGTAAATTCAATGAGTGTCACTGAATCTTGGAAGAGTCACTGCTTCTCATCAGTTTAGAGTCAACTGAGGTTACACACCAGGTAACATGAATGATGTACAACCGGGAGACAGATGTGTCTAAGTCCTTGCCCTCATATATACCAGAGTCCAAGTAGCAAAGTGGGGTAAAAGGTTGATCTACATCCAGAGAGGTATTTCTGAGGTTTTGAGGTTCTCATAATGCATTTGACATAAAACTTACTTCAGTGGCAGTGCCTGCTGTGTTAGGAAAATATAATTAAAAGCCAAATGTCCTCCCTACCCTGAAAACCTTCCACAAAGGTAGACGAGAAAGAAAACTGTTTTATTTTTGAATAAGCATTAAATCAGAATGTGATTTGCATCACAGATGATCTGCTAAGAAATTGCACAGAGAAGGAATATCAACCTTCTATATAGCCAGGTGGTGACAAACTATTACATACATGCACTCAAGATAAACAATAACTAGTCCTCAAGGAAGAAGTCTTGACAGCAACTTTTGTCAGAGTCCATGCTTAATTCATGTGGTAATTGGCATGATTCTCTGTGTTTGTTACTTGGCTTTTTCCAAAGGAAATACAGACTTCTCACAGGTTTTGACGAGAAAGAGTTCTGCAGCTTGGAGCAAGGTGCCTGCAGAAGCTAGGGTCCTGCCCCCTACAGAGTGCGGGAGGTAAGGATTCTATCTTCCTTGATGATTACATTTCAAAGAGATGGATTTTAGATTCCTGATTTAGAAGTTTGGTTAGAGATTATTTTGCTTTTAAAAGATTGATATAACTTATCAATTCCTGGGCTTCCCAGGTGGCACTAGTGGTAAAGAACCCGTCTGCCAATACAGGTAGAGGTAAGAGACACGGGTTCAATCCTTTGTTCAGGAAGATCCCCTGGAGGAGGGCAGGATACCCCACTCCAGTATTTTTACCTGAAAAATCCCTTGTATAGAGGAGCCTGGTGGGTTACAGTCCATAGGGTCGCAAAGAGTCAGGCACAACTAAAGTGACTTTGCACACAATCACTTACCTTATCAGAGACATAAGGAAGTTACAATTATACTTCTTCTAAGTAATTGCTAAGGAAAGAGGGAGGTAGGAGTCTTTTTCTTTGTTTTCAAGTTGGTTTGTCCTTACGTCTATTCCCCCTTTCCCACTTCCTCTCTCTCTCTCTCTCTCTCTCTCTCTCTCTCTCTCTCTCTCTCTCTCTCCCACACCCAAGACTCACTAGAGGAAGAAATTTTCCTCTACTTGTCTAGGTTTTCAGGATAGTCTAAAAATTAAATTCACTGGATACACATTTACTGGAGAAAATCAAACAAAGGTTTAATAACTTTCGTATATGGGAAAGACCCAAGAAAAATGATTAAATCACCAAAAGGACAAAAGTGAAAGTAGAAGTCCCTCAGTCCGACTCCTTGAGACCCTGTGGAAAGGACCTGACCTTCAATACTATCTTAGCTTTCAATACAAAAGAGGATGTTGGTGGTCCTGGTTTGTGACTATTCACACGGTGATGAAGAAGTAAGTTCAGTTCAGTTCAGTTCAGTTGCTCAGTCGTGTCCGACTCTTTGCGACCCCATGAATTGCAGCATGCCAGGCCTCCCTGTCCAAAACCATCTCCCAGAGTTCACTCAGACTCATGTCCATCGAGTCAGTGATGCCATCCAGCCATCTCATCCTTGGTTGTCCCCCTTCTCCTCCTGCCCCCAATCCCTCCCAGCATCAGAGTCTTTTCCAATGAGTCAACTCTTCCAATGAGGTGGCCAAAGTACTGGAGTTTCAGCTTTAGCATCATTCCTTCCAAAGAAATCCCAGGGTTGATCTCATTCAGAATGGACTGGTTGGATGTCCTTGCAGTCCAAGGGACTCTCAAGAGTCTTCTCCAACACCACAGTTCAAAGGCATCAATTCTTTGGCATTCAGCCTTCTTAACAGTCCAACTCTCACATCCATACATGACCACTGGAAAAACCATAGCCTTGACTAGACAGACCTTAGTTGGCAAAGTCATGTCTCTGCTTTTGAATATATTATCTAGGTTGGTCATAACTTTTCTTCCAAGGAGCAAGTGTCTTTAATTTCATGGCTGAAGTCACCATCTGCAGTGATTTTGGAGCCCCCAAAATAAAGTCTAACACTGTTTCCACTGTTTCCCCATCCATTTCCCATGAAGTGATGGGACCAGATGCCATGATCTTCATTTTCTGAATGTTGAGCTTTAAGCCAATGTTTTCGCTCTCTTCTTTCGCTTTCATCAAGAGGCTCTTTAGCTCGTCTTCACTTTCTGCCATAAGGGTGGTGTCATCTGCATATCTGTGGTTATTGATATTTCTCCCGGCAATCTTGATTCCAGCTTGTGTTTCTTCCAGTCCAGCGTTTCTCATGATGTATTCTGCATATAAGTTAAATAAGCAGGGTGACAATATACAGCCTTGATGTACTCCTTTTCCTATTTGGAACCAGTCTGTTGTTCCATGTCCAGTTCTAACTGTTGCTTCCTGACCTGCATATAGGTTTCTCAAGAGGCAGGTTAGGTGGTCTGGTATTCCCATCTCTTTCAGAATTTTCCACAGTTTATTGTGATCCATACAGTCAAAGGCTTTGGCATAGTCAATAAACCAGAAATAGATGTTTTTCTGGAACTCTCTTGCTTTTTTCATGATCCAGCAGATGTTGGCAATTTGATCTCTGGTTCCTCTCCCTTTTCTAAAACCAGCCTGAACATCTGGAAGTTCATGGTTCACATATTGTTGAAGCCTGGCTTGTAGAATTTTGAGCATTACTTTACTAGCATGTGAGATGAGTGCAGTTGTGCGGTAGTTGGAGCATTCTTTGGCATTGCCTTTCTTTGGGATTGGAATGAAAAATGACCGTTTCCAGTCCTGTGGCCACTGCTGAGTTTTCCAAATTTGCTGGCATATTGAGTGTAGCACTTTCACAGCATCATCTTCCAGGATTTGAAACAGCTCAATTGGAATTCCATCACCCCCACTAGCTTTGTTCATAGTGATGCTTTCTAAGGCCCACTTGACTTCACATTCCAAGATGTTTGGCTCTAGATTAGTGATCACATCATCATGATTATCTGGGTCGTGAAGATCTTTTTGTACAGTTCTTCCATGTATTCTTGTCACCTCTTCTTAATATCTTCTGCTTCTGTTAGGTCCATACCATTTCTGTCCTTTATCGAACCCATCTTTGCATGAAATGTTCCCTTAGTATCTCTAATTTTCTTGAAGAGATCTCTAGTTTTTCCCATTCTGTTCTTTTCCTCTATTTCTTTGCATTGACTGCTGAAGAAAGCTTTCTTATCTCTTGTTGCTGTTCTTTGGAACTCTGCATTCAGATGCTTATATCTTTCCTTTTCTCCTTTGCTTTTCGCCTCTCTTCTTTTCACAGCTATTTGTAAGGCCTCACCAGACAGCCATGATCAAGACCATCCCCATGGAAAAGAAATGCAAAAAGCAAAATGGCTGTCTGGGGAGGCCTTACAAATAGATGAAAAAGCAAATGTTTGGTAAATAAATGTTTGCTGGGTTATGCAGTGATGATGGGAAACTGAGTGACCTCTGATCTCTAGGCCATACCTAGAGTCTGCTCTCACACACAGGTACACTGAGTCCATGTTCTTTGCATATTTCTCTTTGGTACCCTTTAAATTCTTTTTAGGTACATGGGGTGAAAGTCAGTTCCTTCTTTAGTCTTTTGGGACTTGATTATTTTCAGCTCTAAGTAAATCCATATTCTAAGGAGACATTTTAGGGTGACAAATTTTATTCTACACATCTTTTAAATCTATATTCCTTTGGCCTAAATCTACAGCTATTCACCTGTTCTTTAAAGCTCCTCTCTCTCCCTTTCATTCTCTGACTCTCCTTCTCTGAGGGCCTGCTTCTTAGCCTTTCAAGAGAAATAAGATCAAATCCTGCTTGATAATCCCTAATGTCAACTGAGATGAAATGAATTTTCATGGCAGGAGGAAAGGATAGGGCTGTATCAGAGATCTGAGGGAGAAATGGAAGGTGGCTGTTCTCCTTTGTGATGGAGTTGTCTGGTAAGTTAGATTGTTTTTATGTTTGCTTTTTCTTCCCTCAGGGTCAATGCCAAAGACATCTGGAATGACACCTCCCTGTCAGAATTCATCCTTTCGGGTCTGTTCAGCTACTCACCATATGACTTCTTCCTTCCCCCATGTCCTTCTGGCCTCTGCTACTGCCCTGGCTGGCAACATCCTCTTCTTCCTGCTCACTCAGGCTGACAGGCGACTGCACACCCCCATGTACTTTTTTTTCAGCCAGCTCCCAATCATGGACCTGACTATGATGGGTACAGTGGTGCCCAAGATGGCAGCTAACTTTATCTCAGGAAGTAAATTCATTTCTCAGGGCGGCTGTGCCCTAAATGGTCCATGCTTCCTCCTGGCAGTCATGGCCTATGACTGGTACATGGCTGTGATGTCACACCTTGCGATAGGTACCCTATGCTCATCAAATGGAAGACTTGCTATCTGATGGCCTGGCATCCTGGGTGAGTAGAGTAGCTGATTAACACGGGCATGGTCTTCAGCTCCCCTTACAGTGGCTCTCTCAGATGGACCACTTCTTCTGTGAGTTTCCCACCCTGCTGCACCTCTCTTGTGAAGACACATCCCTCTTCGAGGACCTCATCTATGCTTGCTGTGTGATCATGTTGCTGCTGTCCCTGGGGGTCATTGTGGCTTCTATGCCTGGGTCCTCACTGCTGTGATTAACATGACCTCCACTGAGGGGAAACAGAAGGCTCTGACCACAGCTTCTTTCACCTAGCTGTGGTGCCTTTACCATGGGGGAGCCATCTTTAGGTACATGCAGAAAGCCTCTGCTAGGACATCAGTGGGAGAATGAGCCACCTTCATCTGCTATACCATCTTTACCCCAATGCTCAACCCACTTATTTACAGACTGAGTAACATGGAGGTAATAAGAGCCCTGAAGAAAGTTCTAGGGACATGGAGAACGTAGTCATGTCCACCCTTCTGGGGTTTCCTCTCTTGATTTTGTCTTTCCTCTGCAATCTCAAGTCTGCTTGTGGCTCAGACGTCCTCCTCTGTACAAATTGGGCCCTTGTGCCTAGTTGGGGTGAGGCTACTAGCTGAGGAATCTGAAAATGTTTGGATATAAGAGGTCAGTGTAACAGATGATAAGTGATCAGTATCACAATGAATCTTTTCTCCATTGAGCACCACTCTCTCCATGCAATGAAGGACTGTAGATATATTATTTACCTTTTCCCCAGGTTTGCTAGGGAAAGTCTGTCTTCTGAACTGCATGTTAAAAGTGAGCAAGGAGCAGAAAGAGATTCAAAACTCATTGTCCACCGAAATGAGATGCAAAGATCAGAGGTGGCCTGAGATGTAGAAACTGTGCAAACTTGGACAAGGTTACTTCATTCTCTGGGCTTCACTTTATCATCTGCATCAACATCGTTGTCATTCATTTGTTCAGTCATGTCTGACTCTGCAACCCCATAGTCTACAGCACGCCAGGTTTCCCTGTTCTACATGATCTCCCAGAGTTTGTTTAAACTCATGTCCATTGAGTTAATGTGCAATCCAATCATCTCATCCTCTGTCACCCTTTTTCCTCCTTCCCTCTATTTTTCCCAGCTTCAGGGTAGCACCATAGCTACCAGTAAAATAAGTCCAATATTTTATAGCACTAACTACTAATTGGGATTTCCCTGGTGGCTCAGATGTTCAAGAATAAGCCTGCAACGTCGGAGACCCAGGTTTAGTTCCTGAGTGGGGAAGATCCCCTGGAGAATGGAATGCCTATCCAATCCAGTATTCTTGCCTGGAGAAATCCATGGACAGAGGAGATTAGTGTAACACAAACTCAAGTTCAATGTTTCTGATGGTGTTAAGCAATATGATGAGATTTGTCTTTTCTTGAAATTGTACTTTGAATATAAGTATCAATGTGTAAAATATCAAAGAAAAACATCTAGAATTCTTTTAGGTTTCATACATGAAAAATACCTTGGGAAGTTCAGAGAATGCAAATTTGTCATTCCATGCTAGTAGGAATTTGAGGGAAGATTGATTCTTTATCACTGATACCAAGTTTAGAAGGGAAATAAGGTGTGAGGAAAAAACTTCAGCAAGAACTGGCTTCTATCATGTTTCTATCACAAGGGCTCTGGAGAGATTTGTGAAATAATTTCTTAAGCCCTGCCTTCGACAAACATAACCCTGAATGCTGCTGCTGCTGCTGCTGCTACTGCTGCTAAGTCGCATCAGTCGTATCTGACCCTGTGCGACCCCATAGATGGCAGCCCACCAGGCTCCCCGTCCCTGGGATTTTCCAGACAAGAACGCTGGAGTGGGTTGCCATTTCCTTCTCCAATGCATGAAAGTGAAAAGTGAAAGTGAAGTCGTTCAGTCATGTCCGACTCTTCGTGATCCCACGGACTGTAACCCACCAGTCTCCTCTGTCCATGGGATTCTCCAAGCAAGAGTACTGGAGTGGGGTGCCATTGCCTTCTCCGATATCCCTGAATAGAGTCTACCAAAAATCCACCCTCAAGCATTCCATTTTCACTACTCCCAAGATACCTGCACTCATATCCTGAGAACCTAGGGCTTTGTGGAACCAAGTCGGTGTCCACACACAGTAGTGAAGGAGGGGGCACAGTCCTGTTCTGGAAGAGTTTGGAGTCTGGATTCTGATGCAAAGTGTTTCAGGCAGAGGAGACAGCTGAGCAAAGGCTGAAGACAGCGTTCAAAAGCAGAGAGCGCCAGGGAGAGTCTGAGGGAGAGCTGGCCAGAAAGCAAGCCCACATCTTGTACAGCCTGATAGATATTTGAAAACGTAGGGCTTTGAGTAGAGAGGAGGTATGATCTGCCCCTGTACCCTGTAGAGTCCACCACAAGGCTCCTATAGTCGTTAAGATGAGATGGCATCTTGGCATCTCATGGTAAGAGATCATGGCACTTGGACTGTGGTGAAAATTTAAGATAGCAGAAGTAGGCAAGTTCTGGGTACTTGTCTTGAAACCTGGTCTTTTAAAAATATTAAGTATAGCTAATTTACAAAGATGTTTTAGTTTCAAGTGTAAAGCAAAATGATCCTACATATGTGTGTGTGTCTTCATACATAGCATATATATATATTCCCTGTGCTATACAGTATTCTGGGTACATTTAGAAGGTTAAGTCAGCTTATTAATTAAAGTTTTTAGCTCATGGTTTTAGCAAGGATAAAAGGAGTAACTGCATTTAACATACTATGCACTGTGAGCTCTTCGTTAGTTCTTTCCATTAAAATGCATATATATTCTAATAATCAACATATTCCTTTAACAGTGATGGGCAATTTTGTGCTATTTAAAGAAAACAAGTTTTCAGGTGGTTCTTTATAATGTCAATGAGTTTTTGGGTGGATGTGTTATAGACCAACATGTGTGCTGCCCAACATTTCATTCTGCAGCCTCCCTAGTGTCCAAGGGGACTTGGTCCTGGTCACTCCTTCCTCCCACTTCTCACAGACACAAATTTCTAGTTGTACTAGACCATCCCCACACCATGTCTCCTCCTTTTCCCTTATGGGCTCCACTGGAAGGCATGAGTATGTGGGCATCATCACACACCCCTAGCCCCAGGATCAGACCTCCTGGGCACCTGCAGGGAAGATGAGCCAGGTGGACAGGCAGTGCTGATGACATGAGGGCTGTCTGCCTTGTTGAAGTCAAAGAACTGTACCTTCACCACCAGCCCCAGGTGAAGGGACAGTTCTCCAGCAGAAGGACCCTCTGCTGGAGAACCAGGGTGGAACCCTGGGTCATGGAGAGGTTGTCCATTGGGGAGATCAGCCCTGGGGCTGATCATGACCACCTCCTCCATGAACCAGGGTTCCACCCAGTGTGTGGGGTTCTGGGGCCTTCACCTCTGCTGTCCTCAGCTTAAGTGAGACTGTACCTTAGCCAAAAGGTGCAAGTTCCACAGGTGAAGAAGTTTCTGTACAGATCTTCCTCTATTTACCATGCAGTTAAGTATGTATAAATGTACTCTAGTTGAAAACAGTGTAAATTGGAAATGCATTTAATACATCAGACCTACATGCTGCTGCCCAGTACTGTGAGAGAGTTTTGTACCTTATATTACAAGCTGGATTCAAGACTGCCAGGAGAAATATCAATAACTTCAGATATGCAGGTGACACCACCCTTATGGCAGAAAGTGAAGAACTAAAGAGCCTCTTGATGAAAGTGAAAGAGGAGAGTAAACAATTTGGCTTAAAACTCAACATTCAGAAAACTAAGATCATGGCATCTCATCCCATCACTTCATGGACAATAGATGGAGAAGCAATGGAAACAGTGACAGACTTTATTTTGGGGGCTCCAAAATCACTGCAGATGATGAGTGCAGCCATGAAATTAAAAGACACTCCTTGGAAGGAAAGTTATGACTGATCTAGACAACATATTAAAAAACAGAAACATTACTTTGCCAACAAAAGTCCATCTAGTCAAAGCTATGGTTTTTCCAGTAGTCATGTATGGATGTGAGAGTTGGACTATAAGGAAAGCTGAGCGCCAAAGAATTGATGCTTTTGAACTGCAATGTTGGAGAAGACTCTTGAGAGTCCCTTGTACTGCATGGAGATCAAATCAGTCAATCCTAAAGGAAATCAGTCCTGAATATTCATTGGAAGGACTGATGCTGAAGCTGAAACTCCAATACTTTGGCCACCTGATGTGAAGAACTGACTCATCTGAAAAGTCCCTGATGCTGGGAAGGATTGAAGGCGGGAAGAGAAGGGGACAACATAGGATGAGATGGTGAGATGGCATCACTGACTCAATGGACATAAGTTTGTGTAGACTCCGGGAGTTGGTGATGTACAGGGAGGCCTTGCATGCTGCAGTCCATGGGGTCACAAATAGTTGAACACGACTGAGAGACTAAACTGAGCTGAACTGATCATTATCCTGGGAAAATTACAAAATCTGAACAGTTTCTACTGAGGGCATATTACTCTCATACCATTGTAAAGTCAAACCATTTTTAATCACACTACTGTAAGTTGGAAGGGCTCCCCTGGTGGCTCAGTGGTAAGGAACCCACCTGCCAATGCAGGAGTCATGGGTTGGATCCCTGGGTCAGGAAGATCCCCTGGAGAAGGAAATGGAAACCCACTCCAGGATTCTTGCCTGGGAAATCTATGAACAGAAGAGCCTGGTGGCATCCATGGGGTCACAAAACAGTTGGACACGACCTGGCAACTAAACAACAACAACAATAAACTATAAGTTGGGGACATCTTTATTTATCTATAGACAATTAGATGGACACGAATGTATCAAGTGACTCCCAGGTGTCAAGTCCCATGTGAAACTCCAAAATAGTCCTATTCTGACGTCACTTATGTCTTTCTGGGAGAAAATTGATGATCAAAGGAATGGTATGAATATTGATGCCTCCATTTTCCTTTTTTTTTTTTGCCTTTTTCTTCAATAATGAAGTCTCAATCTCATTATCTGTTTATCTTTGCTTTTCTTTCAGTTTGAATATGATATGCCTAAAGTTTAGGACTTGTTTTGGTGGTTTTTTGGCATTCACTTTTTATTTAGGTACAATTGACATATCACATTATATTAGTTTCAGATGTGCAACATAATGATTTAATATTTGTGTTTATTGCAAAACAGTCACCACAATAAGTATAGTTAACATGGGTTACCATACATAATTTCAATTTTTCTCTTCTGATGTGAACTTTAAGATCTACTCTCTTAGCAATTTCAAATATGCCATAAAATATTATTAACTATATTCATTATTAACCATGCTGTACATTACATCCCCAAGATATATTTATTTTATAGGTTGTACCTTTTGACCCTCTTGAAACATTTTGTCAACCTTTCCGAATTGCCTCTGGCAACAACCAATCTCTACACTTTATCTATGACTTTATCTTTTCTCTTTTGTTAGATTCCACATGTAAATGTGATCATCAAGTATTTGTCATTCTCTGTCTGACTCATTTCACTTAGTATAATGCCCACAAGGTTCATCCATGTTGTCACAAATAACAAGATCTTCATCGTTTCTATGGCTGAATAACATTCTGTGTTATTTACATATATATAACATTCCATTTATATGTATATATGTTATTTATATATATAATGACATTCAACCAATGTGGAATGACATTCATACCAATTTTATAACATATATATATAAATAACACGTTCACACATGTGTACATATATATGTATATATACATATCATCGGAAAAGGCAATGGCTCCCCACTCCAGTACTCTTGCCTGGAAAATCCCATGGATGGAGGAGCCTGGTGGGCTGCAGTCCATGCGGTCGCACAGAGTCAGACACGACTGAGCGACTTCACTTTCACTTTTCACTTTCATGCATTGGAGAAGGAAATGGCAACCCACTCCAGTATTTTTGCCTGGAGAATCCCAGGGATGAGGGAGCCTGGTGGGCTGCCATCTATGGGGTCACACAGAGTCGGACACAACTGAAGCGACTTAGCAGCAGCAGCAGCATACATATTTTCTTTATCCAGTCATCCCTTGCTGAACTCAGGCTGTTTGCACATCTTGGCCATTTTAAATAATGCTGCAGTGAATAGGGTGTGTAGATATCTTTTGAATTAGTGTTTTCATTTTCCTTGGATAAATACTCAGAAGTTGAATTGGTGGATCATAATATTATTCCACTTTTAATTTTTCATACTGTTTTCATAGTGGCTGCATCCTCTACATTTCTACCAACAGTACATGACAGTTCCCTTTTCTCCACATCATTGCCAACACTTGGTATTGCTTGGTTATTTTTTAACAACCATACCAGTGGGTGTGAGGTGATAGCTCATTGTGATTTTAACTTGCATTGTGATTTAATTTGGTGATTAGAAATATTGAGAACCTTTTCATGTGCTGGTTGCCATCTCTATGTCTTCTCTGGAAAAATATCTCTTCATATCTTTTGCCCATATTTTAAATGGTCTATTTGGGATTTACTGCTATTGAGTTATAGCAATTCTTTACATAATTTGTGTATTAATCCCCTATCCAATATGTAATTTGAAGATATTCCTCCCATTCATTAGACTGTCTTTTCTATTTGTTTAAAGTTTTTCTTGCTGTGCAAAATGTTTTTAGCTTGATGAAGTCCCACCTATTTATCCTTGCTATTCTTTCTTGTTTTTAGTGTCACATTTAAAAAGTGATTTCCAAGACTGATGTCAAGGATCTGCTTCACCATGCTTTATTCTAGGAGTCTTGTGCTTTCACATCTCCTGTTTAACTCTTTAATCTACTTTGAGGTAATTTTTGTGTATGTTGTAAGATAATGGTTCAGGTTCATACTATCGCATGTGGTTTTCCAATTATTCCCATCGCATTTATTTTTTTACTTTTTGGTCATGCCGCTTGGCATGTGGGATCTCAGTTCCCCAACAAGGGGTGGAACCTGCACTCCCTTCATTTGAATAGGAGAGTGTTAACCACTGAACTTCCAGGGAAGTCTCCCCAACAGTGTTTATTGAAGGGACTACCTTTTACAACTTTGTTTTCTTGGTTCAAAATATTATCTTGTAAACAATGTTCTAAATGTATTAAGATGGTCATTGATTTTATTCTTCATTTTATTAGGATGATATGTTGCCTTGATTTACGTGTAGATGTGGTGCAGTCTGTGCAACCCTAGAATAAATCTCTGTTGATCATTGCATGTGATCTTTTAAATGAATTGTTCCATTCAGCCTGAAATATTTTGTTAAGTATTTTTTTCATCTATATTTATTTATTAGGGGTAATGGCATGCTGTTTTCTTTTCTTGTGGCATCTTTGCCTGGTCTTGGTAGCAGGGTGACACTGATCTTATAAGTAAAGTGAAAGTGTCCCCTCCTCTTTTGTTTTTTGGAAGAGTTTGAGAAGGTTTGGTATTAATTCTTTTGAGTGTTTGGTTCTAGACTGCTTTTGCGCAGAGATTTTGATTATATTGATATTATATTGATTCAATCTCCTTACTACTAATGAGTCTATTCAGATTTTCTTTTTTTCATGTTTTAGCCTTGATTATATGTTTCTGGAAATTTATTCACTTTCTCTGGGTTGTCAAATTAATTTATTTATAATGGTTCACATTTTTATGATACTCTCTATTTCTGTAGTGTCATTGTATTGTGTTTGTTTCCTTTCAGACTTTATTTGAGCCTTCTGTTTTTATATCGGTGTGTCTAAGTAAAGTTTTTTCAATTTGGTTTGTGTTTTTATAGAACCAGTTCTTGGTGTCATTGTTTTCTTCTATTGTGTTTTTAACTCTGTATCATTTATTTTGGCTCTATTCATTATATTTTCTTCAGTCTATTGTATTTTTGGCTCATTTGTTCTTTTTCTACTTACTTGAGATATAAAGTGAGATTGTTTATATGTGATTTTTTCCTGTTTTCTTTTAAATGTAAACATTTTTTGCTGTGAACTTTCCTCTTAGAATTCCTTTTGTTGCATTCCATAAATTTTGGTTACTGTGTCTCCTTTTATTTTTGTTTCATGGTATTGTTGATGCTTCTTTTGATTTTTTCAGGTATTTTTTGATGTTTCTTTTTATTTGTTCTTTGATCCATGGTTGTTCAGTAGCATGGTGTTCAAGGCCACAAATCTGTGAGGCTTCTTTTTTCCATTTTTCTTCTTGTAATCAATTTCTAGTTTCATATTATTGTGGTTGGAAAAGTGCCTGATATGATTTCCTCTTCTTAACTTTAAGAATTTTCTTGTGACTTAACATATGATCTAACCTAAGCAATGTTCTCTGGGCATTTGAGCAGATTATGTATATTGTTACTTTTGCATTGTTGTGGTTGTTCAGTCACTAAGATGTACCTGACTCTTTGCAACCTCAAGAACTGCAGCACACCAGGCTTCCCTGTCCTTTACTGTCTCCCTGAGTTTGCTCAAACTCATGTCCATTGAGTTGGTGATGCCATCTCATCCTCTGTCACCCAGTTCTCCTCCTGCCCTCAGTCTTTCCTAGCATCAGGGTCTTTTCCAGTGAGTCAGCTCTTCACATTAGGTGACCAAAGTATATGAGCTTCAGCTTCAGCATCAGCCCTTCCAATGAATATTAGGGTTGATTTCCTTTAGGATTGACTGGTTTGATACCCTTATTGCCCAAGGGACCCTCAAGAGTCTTCCCTAGCATCACAGTTAGAAAGCACCAATTCTTTGGCTTTCATCCTTCTTATGGTCCTACTTTCTCATCTGTACATGATTACTGGAAAAACCATAGGTTTGAATATATGGACCTTTGCCAGCAAAGTGATGTCTCTGATTTTTAATACACTGTCTAAGTTTGTCATAGCTTTTCTTCCAATAAGCAAGTGACCTATTTAGCAAACTCCAAGTTACTGTCATTGCTGAGCTTAAATGTGTCACAAATCAAGTTTCCCGGAAGCAAAGTGAGATAGACTTTGCATGCAGAAAGTTTATTGGAGAGTCTTCTCAGTATGAAGACCTATAAAATGGGAAGTTAGCTAAGGAAGCAAAACTGGATACAGGGAGAAGTGGTCCATGATGCCTATGTGTAGTGCTCTGGAGTTGGGGAGCTCTGGGGAGCTCTGGGCTGGATGGACCCTCAGAGTCAAACTGAGGCAAGGTAGCCAAGCCTTTTAATCCTCCATTGACCTCTCCAGGCACCCTCCACCATCCCAAGGAGAAGCAAGGCCTAGGGCAATATGTCTCTTCTCAGCTATGGGCAACTCCTTGAGAAGAACACAGCTGAAAGCTTCCACCTGTCAACTCTTTCAATGACCATGGAATGAAGGATGTGTGTCTTCTATTCTTGTAACTCTGTCAGCCCAAATTTTGGTCTAAATTGCCACACTCATCATGAACATAGTAGATTGAATTGATGTCTAAATTTGACTAACTTTAATCAGAGAATGACTTTTATTTTTAGTACGGCACATTCATATCTCTTCCAATGAAACTACAGTTGGCTGGGTCAGGTTTCCTGGCTCCAGAGCACATCTCCAGGTGCCAAAACCAACCTAGTTCTGCCCAACACCACAAGAACCCCTCCCCAGGAGTTTCTTGAGAGCACCAGCCACTTCCTTGTTCCTTAGGCTGTAGATGAGTGGGTTGAGCATAGGGGTAATCATGGTATAGAAGGCTGAGACCACTTTGTCCTGCTTGGAGGAATGATAGGCTTGAGGCCGCATGTAGGTGATCATGGCGGCCCCGTGAGAAGAGAGACACAGCTGCCATATGAGAGGAACAGGTAGCAAAGGCCTTCTTCCTACCTTCAGCAGAATGCATGTGGAGCACAGTTATCAGGATCCTCAGATATGAGGCAGAGATGACAGAGAAGGGCAGGAGCAGCATGAGGACACAGCACACATAGATCATAGTCTCATAGAGGGAGGTGTCGGCACAGGCCAGCTTGAGCACTGCAGGGACCTCACAGAAGAAGTGGTCAATCTCTTGGGAGCCACAGTAAGGGAATCGTAGTGTAAAGACAGCCTGGATCAGCCCATCCACCAGGCCAAAGAGCCAAGACCCTGCCACCATGAGCCAGCAGACATGGCGGCTCATGACCACTGAGTACCTCAGTGGGTTGCTGATGGCCACATAGCGATCATAGGCCATGAAAGCCAGCAGGAAGCACTCAGTCCCCCAGGAGGGTGACAAAGAACAGGATCTGGAGCCCACAGCCTGTGAAGGAGATGGAGCCATGGCCCAAGAGGTAGTTGATGGCCATGCGTGGTACAATGGTGGAGATGAGCATGAGGTCCATGAGTGACAGCCAGCTGAGGAAGAAGTACATGGGACTGTGTAGACGGGAGTCAGTGTTGATGAGAAGGATCATGAGCCCGTTGCCAGAAAGGGCCACCAGAAACATGACCATGATGGTGGAGAAGAGCAGGAGGTGCAGTGGTGTGTGGTTGAAGAGGCCCAGGAGGATGAAGTGGGAGATGCGAGTCTGATTTCCCAACAAGGCCATTGTTCCTTCAGAGGGAAGTGCCATAGAAAGGACTGGGATCCGGAAGCAGGGGATTTGTGTTCAGTGCCATAATACTGAGATCACTGCAAATTTTTCCAATATGTTGCCCTCTTTAAATGTTATTTGATTTAGAATAAAAGGTATGGTTTCTTTAAGAAAAAATATCCTAACAAAAATGCAGGATACTTTTGTTGCCTTTACTTTTAAATCTTTCTGCACATAATTGAGAAGCCTGTCTTAACCCATTATTGTTAAAGTAAGTGCTGCTTCTACTTCTGCTAGGACTGGTCTGTGCGCCAACCCACAGAGATCCTTCTCCTACAGAGTTCTGGGCCAGCCTCACTAAAGGACCTAAATCAGCAAAGACATTAACAGCTGTGTGACCTGAGCACTGTTATGACATTTTGAATCTCAATTTTCTTATCTTAAACTGGGATAACAACTGTCTATGAAGTGATAGTAAAGATTGAAGATGACAACATAAGCAGTGTCTTGTAGTAGAGAAATATTGATAGTTCACACTGCTTGATCATTTCTCATGTGCCAAGCACCATGATAAGCACTCTGTAATCATATTTAATCCTCATAACTGATAAAAATGATCATTTGCCCCATTTGTGAAATGGGGAAAGTGAGAGAGTGAGGATTAAAAATTTTATAATCAATATTAGATGAGATATAGGAAAGTAAACATGAAACATGAATAAGAATTTATTTTAAAAAAAGTATGTAGAAGATGGAATCTTTAAAAAAACTTTAAAAATACACCTCAGACTACACAGTTCTACTTATAAGAATTCATGTTACAAAAACATTTGCACATATATGAAATGTTGTGTTGACAACAGGATTTAGTGTAGATTTGTTTATAGTGGAAAAAAGATCACAAAAGATCTAAATTTCTATCAATAGAGAAAAAATTGAATAAACAATGGAATAATAAACTGTAAAAAAGAAGCAAAATGTTTGCTTTTATGTGTTTATATAGAATTCTCCCCAAATAATATTGTTCTGTGAAAAAGCACATGACAGAGCAGCTTATGAGCTATATTACATACAATATAATTATATGCCACAATTATATGTTATATATATACCTATAGAAATTGTGCTTTATGTGTTATAATCATATAATCATTCTATACTCTATATTATACATCATGTATCATGGAATACAACATAATATTACATTTTACTGATACATGTATAAAAAATAAATGAGTGTGTGTCTGTATATATTTATATCTATAAACTTAGTGTAAAGTCTCTGGAAATGAACATAAGAAGCTAGTAATGCTGCTTACCTCAGAGGAAAGAATCAGAAGAAGACTGCTGAGAGCAGTTAGGGGCTTCCCAGGTGGCACTAGTGCTAAAGAACCTGCCTGCCAATGCAAGAGACTCTAAGAGATGCAGGTTCAGTCCCTGGGTTGGGAAGGTCCCCTGAAAGCAGGCACAGAAAAGCACTCCAGTATTCTTGCCTGGAGAATCCCATGGACAGAGGAGCCTGGCGGGCTACAGTCCACAGGCTGTGGAGTCTGATGTGACTGAAGTGACTTGGCATGCCCACAAGTTAGGAAAAGAATCTTATGGTATATGACTTTTACCTCTTAAATTTTACTCTTTGTGAGATAATATATACTTTTAAAAATACATAAATATAATATTGAGGTGATAACCAACAACATTTGTCATGGAAATTGATCAAGTGATAACCAACATTCATGCACAGCATGTTGTAGATGCTTAATAGATCTGGACATCTCACTGGACGAAGAGCCAAAAAATTCTCAAGAGTAAAGCAATGTTTAACAGATCAGAGTAAAAAGTGAAATTGCCTCTTTAATTATGAAAATATATAAAGTCTGGTATCGGTGAAGTAACAGAACAATTGACAAAAATAACCAAAAAAGTCCGGGATCAGACATATATGTGTGAAAATTTTAAATTGGATTAAAATAGTATAGTTTAGTTTCTGTGAGAAAAGAATATTCGATAAATGATTTAGGACAATTTTTCACCTGTTTGAAAAATCTTTAAAAATTAGGTCCATAATTGTACCTCTCAGTAAAACAAATTTCTGGAAGCTTAAAGATTTAAAGTGAGAAATTTATAATATTATTGGAAGAAATATAGGAGAATGTGTCCGTGTCCTTGTGGTAGGATTGGCCTCAGCAAAAGGAATGAGCAAAATCTATAAACTATTATATATAATGATAAAAATCTACAATATAATATATTACCAAATACATATCCTTTTCATATTCAAACCATATAAACAATACCCACAAGTCAATAAGAAAAACAATGAACATGATGAGCAGTAATTCTCAGCAAATAGATGGCAAATAGTATCAATAAAATGACTTTATTTCACAAGTAACTAGAAAAACTCAAAAGAGAGATACACTTTTACATATCAGGTAGGTATAAAGCTGGGTAATGCTAAGTGTGGGGAGACAAGAAAATGAGAAATAAGTACATGCAATGTGCTGAAGGACACAAGATATAACAGTGGCTAGCTCTGGAGAAAGGATTAAGACTGGGTAAGATGATGGTCAAAGGAGACTCTAGTTTAACCTGTGGTGTTTGAATTCTTAATAGTAAGAACATGTTCTTATGAAACTCTCCCAAAAAACTGCAGAGGGATGAACACTTCTGAATTCATTCTGTGAGGCCAACATCAGCCTGATACCAAAACTAGACAAACATACCACAAAAAGAAAAAAATTACGGGCCAATATCTCTGATGAATACAGATGCAAAAATCCTCAGTAAAACAGTCACAAACCAAATGCAAGAAGGCATTAAAAAGTTCATACACCATCATCAAGTGGGTTTTACCCCATGGACACAAGGATTTTTCAATATTTTCAAATCAATCAGTGCAACACACCACATTAACAAATTGAAGAATAAAAAGTACATGATCATCTCAATAGATATAGAAAAAAATTTAGTTGAAATTCAGCATCCATTTATGATAAAACTCTTTAGAAAGTGGGCATAGAGGAAAAATATTTCAACATAATAAAGTCCGTAAATGACAAACACAGCTAACATCATAATCAATGGTGAAAAACTGGAAGAATTTCCTTCAGGAACAAGACAAGGATGCCCACTCTCACCACTTTTACTTAACATAGTTTTGAATGCTCTAGCCATATCAATCAGAGAAGAAAAACAAATAAAAGGAATCTAAATTCAGAAAGAAGTAAAACTATTTACAGAGGACATGATGTTATACGTAGGAAATTCTAAAGGCACTACCAGAAAACTACTAGAGCGCATCAGTGAACTCAGTAAAGTTGCTGGATACAAAATTAATATACAGAAATCTGTTGTATTTCTCTATACTAACAGTGAAACATCATCAAGAGAAATTAAGGAAACCATCTCATTTATCATCACATGTAAAAAATGAAATATCTAAGAATAAACTTACATAAGGTGGCAAAAGACCTGTACTGCAAAACCTATAAGACACTGATGAAGGACAGCACAAACAGATGGAAAGATATACTATGTTCTTGTATTGGAAGCATTACTATTATTAAAATGACTATACTACCCAAGGCCATCCATAGATTCAATGCAATCTCTGTAAAATTACAGTGGCATTTTCCACAGAAGTAGAACTAGAAAAGTTTTTAAAATTTGTATGAAAATACAAAGACTCCAAACAACCAAAACAATCTTGAGAAAGAAGAATGAGGCTGGAGGAATTGTGCTTCCTGACTTCAGACTATACTACAAAACTACAATAATCAAAGCACTATGGTACTGGCACAAAAACAGAAATCTAGATCAATGGAACAGGATAGAAAACCCAAAAATATGCCTATGCACTTCCAGTTAATCAGTCTATGACAGAGGAAGCAAGAATCTATGATGAAGAAAAGATAGCCTCTTCAACAAATGATGTAGGGAAAATTGGAAGTCACATGTGAAATAATGAAGTTAGAACATTCTTTAACACTGAATGCAAATAATAAGCTCAAGTGGATTAAAGATGTAAATTTGAGACCAGACAGTATAAAACACTTAGAGGAAAATATAAGCAAAACACTCTTTGACATCAATTGCAGAAATATTTTTTGGCTATGTCTCCTATAGTAATGGAAATAAAAACAAAAATAAACAAATGGGACCTAATTAAAGTTAAAAGCTTTTATATAGCAAAGGAAATCATAAGTAAAAAGACACTCTGAGGGTTTCAGAATGGGAGAAAATATTTGCAAATTATGTGACAAATAAGGGATTAATTTCTAAAATAAGGAAACAGTTCATGCAGCTCATCATATATGTATATATATAAAAATCAAAAAATGGGCAGAGGACCTGAATATGCAGTTCTCCAAAGAAAACATACAGATGGATGATAAGTGTCTGCAGAGATGATCAATATTGCTAATTACTAGAGAAATGCAAATCAAAACTACAGTGAGGTATCACTTCACAGCAGTCAGAATGAATGGCCATTAATAAAAAGTTTACAAATAAGTGCCAGAGAGGATGCGGAGAAAATGAACCCTCCTATGCTGTTGCTGGGAATGTAATTGCTGCAGCCACTATGGAGAATGATATGGATGTTCCTTGAAAAACTAAAAACAGAGTTATCATATAACCTAGCAATTCCATTCCTGGGCATATATCTGGAGAAAACCGCAATTCATCTGGATATATGCACCTTGATGTTCATTGCAGCACCATTTGCAATTGCCAAGACATGGAAGTAACCTAAATGTTCACTGACAGAAGAATGGATAAAAATATTTGGTATATATATATGTATATATACAATGGAATATTAGCCATAAAAGAAACAAATGAAATAATGCCTTTTACAGCAACATGGATGGACCTAGAGATTATCTACTAAGTGAAGTATGCCAAAGACAAACATCATATGATACCACTTATATGTGAAATTGAAAAAAATAATATAAATGAACTTATTTCCAAAACAGAAATAGACTCACAAACATAGAAAACAAACTTGTGTTTATCAAAGGGGATAGTGATGGGGTGAGTGTGTGTGTGTGTGTGTGTGTGTGTGGATATATGAGGAATTAACATATACAAATTACTATGTATAAAAGAGATGAACAAGGACCTACTGTATGGCCATCCTTTCCATCATAGGTTTTTACCATCTTGTAAAAACCTATAATGGAAAGGAATCTGAAAAAAAATAAATATATATACATATAGCTAAATCACTTAACTGTATACATGATGCTTATATGACATTATAAATTAACCATACTTCAATATTTAACTGGTCAAAAAGAAATGCAAAAAAAAAAGACAATAAAATATCTTCAGATGAATGTTTCAAACAGAGTCCTTGTGACATGTAATTAAGTAATGAAGCTCAAATGTTTAGAATTTTGTATTGAATTAGAGGTAGGCAAAATGACTTCACCAGGCCTGAATAAAGAAAAGCGACAAGGAGGAAATCATGCAGATAGATTGACTAATGAATTTACTCTTATTTTAAATCATGACACTATGTCTTGAAAAGAGGTTTTAAAAAAGGCTTGTAGTCATGTTGCTTGTTTTGAAAAAATGTTATTGATTCTAAGACCTATAACAATTCTCAAATTTTAGTGCTCACAAAAATTATTTCTGATGCTGATTAGAACAGCAGGTTTCTTTTGCCCCATCTAAGAGTTATTAAGTGAAGAATCTTAACTTTATGCACAATGAAGTTTTGAGATAAGCTGGCAGAAAGTATCCTCCCTACACATCCTTCATTTTTTTCTTATTATTGAACTTGCCTTTACTAAATCTCTAACTGGAATCAAGTCACCTTCCATTTCTGTCTTTTTATCTCTCAAATTTTATTGAGATAAAATTGACAAATAAAATTGTATATATTTAGATGTGAAAAAAACCGTGTAAGAACATGTTCATATATTCCTTAAATTTAAGTGAAGATTGTCATAAGCAGGTAATTGATGCACCTGGAACATCTTTCTTCTCTTGCTTGTTTTGTAACATAACATTATAAAACACACCCAAGGAATTAGCAATTAGGAAAATTTTAAAGTAATAAATTAGTATTTTAACATGTTTTTATAGAAAAAGTAATCAATCAGATACTATTCTCAATGTCACTTACCTCTGGGGTGTTGTGGTGGATCTCTGTTGCCACAGCTACCTGGCCACACACATCAGTCACCGCACACGTGACCAAATTAACAATCCCATCCCAGGCAATGACTGTAATCCACATAGAGCAATGGCACTGATGCAAGCAAAGTGTGAGAGAAACAAGATGAGGGATTAGAAAGGAGAAGGATGAAGAGAAACACTAACTACAGACCAAGAAATCAAGGGAGAGCTGAAAGGAGTAATGGGAAAATGTCAAGGAAAAGGAGACATGATAAAATAGAAAAAAAAAAAATACGACGAGAGAATGCGTTGGGATATAAAAATTTATTCTTTCCCTGAAGAGACAGAGAAGGCAGAGAACATAGACACTGTGGGAAAAGGGAACACAGAAGCTGAGAGAGAAGGATCAGGGGAAAGCCAATGGCACAGATGGGAGAAGGCACAGGAAAAGCAGGCGTGCCTGAGTGCAGAGGGCAGCCAGGCAGAGGCACAGAGCTCTCCCATAACCAATGCAATAGTAAGTTCTCTGAGTTCTGCCACTCTGGGGGTTGTGAGAGTCCCGTGTCTGATTCTGCCTGCCCTTCTGGGAGGAGCTATGGAGCAGACTGCATTATCTGCAACCTCTTTTGGCTTCCGTGGTCAACTTTGCCGTCTTTGGTGTCTTGTCATACTTGCCCTCAGGCCTCCCCTAAGCACTGGAGGCAGTAGTTTTCAGTCTGGACAGAAACCATGTAAAGACCTGTTGCTTCCCAGCTTCCTCTTCCATCACTGGAACATTCTGTGCTCATGTTTAAGAGCCTGGCTTCTTCCATGTGAGCAGGTGTCCATAGGGCCTGTAAGGCCAAGCTCAGCAGATCTAGACATTCCAGATCTCCTTGTTGAGTCCCAGACTTCATCTACATCTCTATATGCCCAAATCAATTCAAGTTCTTGCTGAATAGAGCCTGTACTTGTATCCATACCATCTCATCTGCCTAGAATGCCTTCCCTGATCCTTCATTCATTCAATAGATATTTAATGAGCATTCACTATGAGCCTGGTAATGTGCTAAGTGCTGAGAATAGAGGGAATAAGCAGATACACTTTCCTTCTGGGAGATGATGCCCCCATTGACCTCTCCTCCCACCTCTGAAACCCTGACTCTTCCATCAAGTTTATTCTCCTCAGTAATTTCTCCTCTTTCCTATATCACTTGTTGTCTGGAATCAATAAGATACTGATTACAAGTAATGCCCTGTTGACCAACAGAACATCAAAGTTTCCTAATACAGGGATTTATGAACCTCCAAACTGTATGTACAATCTGGTGTTTATGTGAACAGTCATGGACAGAAAATCCAGTTTTCTTATATTCCTTTAAAAAGTAAAGGCTCTGCTTTTATTTCTGAATTGAAGTTATTTATCTGGTGGAGGTATTTACATTTCAAAAATGGATTTCCCCGACCTTATATTATGTTTACTGAGCATAAAGCCCATAAATGTAGTCCCTGTGTGTATTGCTTATATTACCTATTCACACCTGAGACCATTTAGCATTGGGAAAGGTGGCAGCTGGACAAGTACCATGAGTGCAATTTTCCTGTCCTTAAGGGTGCCAGAGAAGAAATTCTCAACTTTGGGATGAATCAGGAGACGTTTCCTGGAACCCAGGAGGTAATTTTTGACTCTGAAGAATAATTGGAATACCTCAGACTGAGCAGAGGCCAAATATTTCAGGCGGAAGGAAGAGACAGAGCTTGAGGCAGAAAAGAGAAAGCAAAAATTGATGGAGGAGGCAAGTTGAGTCCCTTGACTGAGCAGGGGTCCACACAGGGAGACAGTGGAGGGAATCTGCTCATGGATGCCATACTTAGGAGATGGAACTTTATATTGATACATCACTGAGTCAGGGTTAAGAAATAGGATCTGGCCAATTATTAGTTTGGGGCAACTGCTCACTGAGCCTTTCATCTCACCTGCAAAGTGAGGACAAGAATAATCACCTTCAAGGGTGGTGGTTATGAAGATTGAGTTTATGCATTCAAAAGCACCAGACAGTTGCCTGATTCACACAGAAAACACTCAACAAGTGATGGACATTGTTGGCTGTTGAGCAAAGGAGCAGATTTATGCCTGTCTACTGGATGGCAGTGAGACAGGAAGATAGGAGAAGAGAAGAAACTACTAATAATCAGCTTGATGGTCCAGGCTGGAGACAGCTCTGGGGTGTGTTACCTGGGACAGGTTCCTTAATCATTCTGTTGCCCAGTTTTACCATCCATTCTGGCAGTGAAAATAAAATAGGATAATGCATGTGAAGTCTCTACTCTATTGCCTGGTTTGTTGTAAGGACCTAACACACAGTGGCAGCTATAATCATTCTCCAGTTTCATCACTTATTGTTCCCTGGACAAAGATGAGGTGTGAAGAAGGAAAGTCTTTTTTTTTTTTTTAAGTGCAGGCAGTTCTGGGAAAAGACAAGCAAAAGCTTGTCTTCAAGAAGTGGAAACATAAGTACAAACAGTAGGTAAATATGAGAGGACTTTATAACCTTCATAACCTTTCAAAACCTAACAACCAGGTTTCAGAAACACTGTCCCAGTACTTTGAAGGGGCCAGTTTCAGGCAGTCTAGCCACTGTTGCACCTCTTTAGACTTGAAAAGACAAATTGTGCACACCCTCCCTATAACCCATGATGAGACCCTATGGAAGTAAATTTCTGTTTCTGGGTCTCAGTCTCACACCTGTGAAATGACAAGTTGGATGCAACAATGCTCAGCTCCTTCCTAGTTTTACCCACGGATTAGAGAATTAGAACAAAAATATATATATATTTCAAAACAAAATCTGACCACACAAGAGTCTTCTACCTTTAGTAAGTAGGAGAATGGCAAGGATAGTTGTGAGGTGAAAAAAATATCTTATGCATTTCATAGTGGAGAGGTGAAGTAACAATACAAGATGCAGAGGAAGAGTCAGACCTGAAACTATATAATCAATGATATCAGGAAGACCTGGAGAATCATGAGGCTGGTTTCACTGGGAGCCCTGTGTCTTGGGAGAACAGATTCCACAACCCAGGGAGGGCTGCTTTGATCAGTCAGTTGGGTCTACAACAAAGTTTCTTCTTAGTGCAGAGAAAACTGCATTATCTCCATCTTCTTGAAGGAAATAGGGCTGAAAGAGAAGCAGAAGGGAACCATTAAACACAGAGAAGAGAAATTTCTAGGGGAAAGAAAGGCTTATTTGATCAGAACTCTTCTAGAATTTCCTTCTATCTTGCTTGTGAAAGTAGCAATTGACCAAAATGCCTGGGGCACTCCCCATCCAATCAGCAGAAAACATTCAATGCTTCCCACCATGACTGTCTGAAGAAATTCAATAAGACTCACTAAAATGAAAATAGAATAGCTGAAAAAAAAACCCAGAAAATCCTGGAAGAGAAAGATTCGTAGTAAAACACTGGCAGAATCTTTAGAAGTTAAGAAAAAGTCTTTCAGAAACAAAAATTAGAGCACAGAGAGACCATATAGCCTTCATCCAAAAGGAAAACAGTGGAAGAGGGCTGGACCTGGAGGAGACAGGCTTCTAGCTAGGCGCCAGCACAGAGCCTCTTATCTGTGAAAAACCCCTTACTGGGCCAGATTCAGCATCTAGTTCAGGGGTTTTATTCCTTGTCACTTTTCACTGCCACACATTTTTCTCCCTTCTGCCGTGACTAAGGAAAGTTACTTCTGTTCTTACAAGTCCTTAGAGAACCCTTCTCTGCCACATCTCTGTCCCCAGTCTGTTGCAATTAAATGTCTTGGGAAAGGAAGACTCTTGCAAAGTTCTCTGCTCACCAATAAACAAACTCTTTCCCAGGGGTACTTGGAGAAGAAACTGGGGAGAGATTCTCTGGGTCAGTCTGGGAAAAAGTGTCTCTCCCTGGGCTTAAAACTTGAACAAGAAATGTTGGCTTTTGCTCTGGGTTATGGCTCACAATATGAATGCCCAGTAAATGCTGTATGTAGGTGAAGACACAGGGTATCTTCCAGAGTCTTCCAGACTGTTGCCCCTCTGATTTCTTTTACCTCCTCCTGCTACCTAGGCTATGAGACATTCCCACTCAAGATGACACTGATGCTTCTAAACTCAGAATTCAGTTCCACTGGAATTCAGTGCATTCCTAAGATTCAACAAACACTTTGCTAGGACAAAGCTCATCTGTCCCTGAATTGACCACTTTTTGCCCAACTCACACCCAGCTGAACTTCTGTCAGACTAAGAAATTTAAAGGTAGCATAGCACAGACACTTGACCTTAAAGTCAGACAGAGCTGGGTGTCAATATTTTTAGACTTCACCTTAAGCAAAGGACCCATCTGAACACCAGTTTTCTCATCTATAAAATGGGAATAATGATTTTCACTACAAAATGCTTGTTGTGAGGCTGAAATTGAAAAGGTAACTGAAAGTCATCTCCCATTATAGTTTCTAAGAATTATAGTTACTAGTATGACTTCCCTCCATTCTCTCTAAAGCCCTAAAAACAAAGACAAATACAGACTTTACAAAAATAGTTTATAAAGCTTATGCAAATAACGAAGTCACAGAGGAGAGAAATGAATCTATTTCCCAGAGTTATCACTTTATAATATTCAAAATATCCAGTTTTCAATGCAAAATCACAAAGCATGAAGAAAACAAGAGGGTAAAATCCACTCACAGAACAACTGAACAGAAGTTGTCCTTGAGAAAGCACAGATATTAGACATACCAGAAAGGACTTTAAATCAGTGGACTTAAATATTCTGAAAGAGCTAAAGGAAACCATGGACAAAGAGCTACAGAAACTAGAAGAACAGTTCATGAATAAATACAAAATATCAATAAGGAGATACAAATTATAAAATGAAATAAATAGAACTTCTGAAGCTGAACATGGAAAACTCACTAAGGGTATCAACAGCAAATTTTAAAAGGCAGAAGCAGAAGAAAAATCGGAGAATCTGATGATAGATCAATATAGATTATCAGATCTAAGAACAAAATTATTTTTAAATGACAAATAATTTTAAAAAGCCCAAGAGATCTGTGTTATATAATCAAGTATAGCAACATACGCATTTGGAAATTCAAGAAAGAGAGAGAGACAAAGATGCAGTAAGAATATTTAAAGAAATAATTGTTGAGAAATGTTCAAGTTTGATAAAACATGAAAAAAACATGTAAGAAGTTCAATGAACTCCAAGTAGCACAAACACAATAGAGATACTTCTACATTATAATGAAATTGTTGGAAGCCAAAGACAAGGAGAGAATCTTGAAAGCAACAAAAGAGAAACAACTCATCACGCACATGAGCTCAATAAGATTAACAACAAATTTCTCAGAATCCTGAGACCATAAAGAAGTACACTGACCACTTAAACCACTGAAATTAAAAAAAAAAAAAAACCATCAACGAAGAATTCTATATTGAAACATATATACTGCCATATGTAAAATAGTTATCCAGTGGGTATTTGCTGTAAGATACAGAGAACCCAAAGCTGGTGCTCTGTGATAACCTAGAGCGGTGGGATGGGGAGGTAGGTAGGAAGGAGGTTTAAGAGGGAGGGGACATATGTATACCTATGGCTGATTCATGTTGATGTATGGCAGAAACCATCACAATATTATAAAGTAATTATCTTCCAATAAAAAAATTAAAAAAGAAAAAGTCCACAGCTAATATCATACTTAAGGCTGAAAGGCTGAAAATTTTCCTTCCAAGATGAAGAAAAATACAAAGATGCCAGTTTTCATCACATCTGTTCAACACAGTACTAGATTTAAATATATATTTTTGACTTTTGGAAAAAAGAATTTTATATCAGGCTAAATTACTCTTCAAATAAAGGAGAAATAATATATTTTTAGCTGCACAAAAGCCTTGAGATTACATATTAGTAGACAAGAAATGTTAAAAGGTGTTATTCAGGCTGAAAGGAAAGTTCACAGATGCGAATTTGAAGTCATATGAGAAATAGAGAATTCTGGCAAAAGTAACAGAAGTATATAAACTAATACTGTTGCATTTTTGGTTTTCAACTTTCCTAAATTATTTAAAATATAAGTATATTAAGGGAAAATTATAAACCTGTGCTAAACAATGTGTCAGTCAGTCAGTCAGTCAGTCAGTTCAGTGAGTCAGTCAGTCAGTTCAGTCACTCAGTCATGTTTGACTCCTTGTGACCCCATGAATCGCAGCACACCAGGCCTCCCTGGCCATCATCAAATCCTGGAGTTCACTCAGACTCACGTCCATCGAGTCAGCCATGCCATCCAGCCATCTCTTCCTCTGTCATTCCTTCTCCTCCTGCCCCCAATCCCTCCCAGCATCAGAGTCTTTTCCAATGAGTCAACTCTTCGCATGACGTGTCCAAAGTACTGGAGTTTCAGCTTTAGCATCATTCCCTCCAAAGAAATCCCAGGGCTGATCTCCTTCAGAATGGACTGGTTGGATCTCCTTGCAATCCAAGGGACTCTCAAGAGTCTTCTCCAACACCACAGTTCAAAAGCATCAATTCTTTGGCTTTCTTCACAGTCCAACTCTCACATCCATACATGACCACTGGAAAAACCATAGCCTTGACTAGACGGACCTTAGTCGGCAAAGTCATGTCTCTGCTTTTGAATATGCTATCTAGGTTGGTCATAACTTTTCTTCCAAGGAGTAAGCGTCTTCTAATTTCATGGCTGTAGTCACCATCTGCAGTGATTTTGGAGCCCCCAAAATAAAGTCTGACACTGTTTCCACTGTTTCCCCATCTATTTCCCGTGAAGTGATGGGACCAGATGCCATGATCTTCATTTTCTGCATGTTGAGCTTGAAGCCAACTTTTTCACTCTCCTCTTTCACTTTCATCAAGAGGCTTTTAGTTCCTCTTCACTTTCTGCCATAAGGGTGGTGTCATCTGCATATCTGAGGTTATTAATATTTCTCCCAGCAATCTTGATTCCAGCTTGTGCTTCTTCCAGCCCAGCATTTCTCATGATGTGTAAACAATGTGTAAAGATATAATATTTGTGACAACAGCAAAATAAAGAGAGACAGAGCAGGGTTTTATATATAATAAAGACAAAGTTACATTAAATCAAAGTAGATTATTATAAATTTAAGGTATGAATTGTAATTCCTATGGCAATTGAGAAATGAATTTATGTACAATATACACAAAAGGAAAGAAGGAGAGAATCAAAACAGTACACTAACAAAGAAATAAATTATATACAATAGATAGTAATGGAAGAAATGAGAAACTAAACATCTGTAAGACATATAGAAAATAAATATCAAAATGGCAGAAGTAAGTCTGTCCACATCAGTAATTACTTTAAATTTTAATGAATTAAACTCTCTAATTTAAAGCAACTATTGGCAGAATAAATCATGATCCAACTATGCTATCTTTAAGAGATTCACTTTGATTCAAAGACATAGATTAAAAAATTTTTAATGGAAAAAGAACATTGCATGCAAATTTATCAAGAAAAAAACTGGAGTGGAAATACTAATATCAGAACAAGTATAGTTTAAACAAAACTGTTACAGAGGAGAAGGTGAAGATGTTGGAATAGGAAGAAAGAGAACCCCAATGAAAATATTAAAAATACATCTACATGTGGAACGGTTCTCACTGAAAAGTAACTGGAGACTGGCAGAAAGACTTCTGCACAACCAAGGTTGTAAGATGATCCACAGAAAATCATGTAGGAAGGGAAGAGAATCAGTCAGATCTGGCCTGTGAACCTGGAAGGGGACTTAGAGGAAAAGGGAGATTACAGAGTGGAGATCCTCCTGTGGTAATGAGATTCAAACCAGATATTGGGTGTACCAGCCCTGGACACCAATAGAGGGGAAGATGAGCCCCTTCGGTGGGATGGAGGGCCAGTGGGACTAATAGGAAGTCTGTGGGAAGTTTGGACTTGGCTCAGGAGGAGGGAGTGCACGTGCTCCATAAGCAGGGCAGAGAAGGCAGATTAACAACTGCATGAGTGGCTGGCCAATTTCCTATGACTACTCTAGTGGGCTTCCCTGCCAAGTGAACACTCCAACTCTGCTTGGAAGCTCAGATATGAGACACAGAGGAGGCTCAGACCGTAGTGGCATCTGAGTGGAACAGAGGCAGCCATTACCAGCACTTCCATAGGCACCTCATTAGAAGCAGCTCTGATCTCTCCTAGCAACCATACCACCACAGCTTGTGCCCCTACTTATACCAAGAGTCCATACAGGCCTCACGTACTTGGAAGAGCAGGGAGTCCAACACCAGGGCAAGAGCAGCAGAGTCCAAGAAAAGAGTCAGCTGTGAGAGGCAAGTGAGACTCAGTCCCAAAGTGCTGTCTGAACAAGGTAGGGGCAGTGAATACAGGTACTTAAACAGGCAGGGCTTCAGAAACATTCATATCTCTGACCCCAGATGGACTATCACAGCCCATGCGCCAGACCACACCAGCTATTCTGGCCCCAGTACTACTAATCTCTGGGGAAAGGATTCTGTGCTGGGAGGGTTGAGAGCACCACTTACAAGAAATGAAGCCAGCTTAGGTCCAGCCTTCAGAGTTTCTGCTCTAGCAACTTCAGACCTCCCTCCAACCCTGGTAGGGAAGTGACAGCCACTGAGAAGATGGGAAGCTCTGAGACACCTAGCTGTTTCACCCTGGCCTCACGATCTCCATATCAACTTCCTATCAAGATGAAAACGCCTAAGGAAAAAGGTGAATTCTGCTCCTGTCAAATCCAGCTCTCCTACCAAAGTCATGGGCATACTGTGTAAGGATGCTCCCACACAAGGACATCACTTTAAGACTGCAATAGGTAACTGTTTTACCTAATTTCATAGAAACAAAAAAGTGATGCAAAAGGAGAAGATGGTATTTTTCAATTACAAGAGAAAGAGAGGAGGAGAGAGATCAAGATGGCAAAATAGAAGGATGTGGATGGGAGGCAGGAGGGAGGCTCCAGAGGGAGGGGATAAATATATAATTATGGTAGATTCACATTACTGTATGGCAGAAACCAACACATCATTGTGTTGGTTAGCAATTATTATTGTGTTAGCAATTATTCTCTAATAATAATAATAAAAAGAAGGATGTGGAGACTACCTCCTCCCACAAATGCATAAATTACATCTATGTGTGGAACAATTTGCAGAGTACCCACAGAACACTGGCAGGTCTCATACAACCAAAATTGCAAGAAAGGTAGCCACGTACTGGGTAGGATTGAAGGGAATCTAGATGGAACTTGGGCCCCTGAAGGAGGACTTTGAAAGAAGAAAGGATCCGTCACCTTAGGAATCCCCTTCACTGGCTAAAAGTTCAGCTAGAACAGACAGGGAGTTTCAGAGGCTCAGAGGACAATGTAGCAGCTGGATTGTGGCAGATAGAACATACAGCAAGCAGTGTAGACAGTCCTGGCCACCTCACTGCACTACTCAGCTCAAGAGTGTGGTCCTGGCCACAGCTGGGGATGTGCTCTGATCTACCATAGAAGCCTCATTGCTGACATGTACATGAACAGAGGTGCAGAGTCCCATCTTATCAGCCTCATTCCCAGTGTGCTCACAGCAAGCATGGCTCTGCCTCTACAAGCTCTGGGAATGCACCTGCAGATTTCCCTCCTTCAGAGGCAGGGCTTAAATATGAACCATGTTCTGGCAGCCATGCAACTTTGATGGATTTATGTTGCCAGCAGTTTTGTAAGCTAGGCACTTACAGGAGCTCCTGTGGCTGGAGCCGATCTGACTCCAGCAGTGGTAAGTTTTGTATGTGCATGCATGTAGAGGTGGGGCAGGCATCTGGGCTGACTCCATAGCTCCTATGACAGGTCCATGTGCAAGAATATTGTCCTGGTGCCTAACTTTGGCAGATCACTGGTGACTTTGTATACAGAGCACCTAAGGGACACCCAGGCTGCTGGTCAGCATTCCCATGGTTGAGATGGGGCTGAGGGCAGAGGCAACAACAGCATGCTTGTGAGCATGCACAGAAGGTGGCCGGCAATGCCGTAGGGCTAAACTGTCTGGTGCATGCCTCCTGCAGAGCAATATTCCATGGCTCTTCTCTCACTTAAAGCACTCAAGCCCCACCTACCTTACACTGCAGCTTAGAACTGGATCAAGGAGCTTCTACTCCAACAACTGGGGAGCAGATCCAACCCCCAACAGGGCTGTGACAACCACAGAGCAAAGAGGAAACCCCACTCAACATCCAGTGTAGGCGCCAATCTCCACATCAGTCACAACCCTATCAAAAGGATGCTCCTGGAGAAGGGAATGGCAGCCTACTCCTGTATAGTTGCCTGGAGAAGCCCTTGGATGGAGGAGCCTGGCGGGCTACAGTCCATGTGATCACAAAGAATCCAACATGACTGAAACGACTGAGCATGCATGTGTGGCGTCAAGAGGATGAAGGCCTGCACACACTGAGGAAAGACAGATAAGCATCCATACTTAAAAACAGCCCTCACACCAAAAATTTTAGACTAATACAGGCTACACAGGGTTGATCCCACATAAAAACAATCCTTTAAGGCCAGAGTAGATAACTATTTCTCCTAAATTCAAAGAATCAGAGAAATATAAGTAAAATAAAGAAGCGGAGGAACCATTCCCGATTAAAAGAACAAGAGAATTCCCTTGAACGAACAAAAACTGAAACAGACCTCTCCAGTCTACTAGACCCTGAGCTCAAAAAGGAGGTAATAAAAATACTAAAGACATTAAGAAAGGCTATCAATAACAAAGAACAAGAAACTATAAATTTTTAAGAAGGAGCCAATCAAAATTAGAACACTGGTGTTTCCCTAGTGGTTTGGTGGTTAAGACTCTGTGCTTCTAATGCAGAGGGTGCAGGTTCAATCCCTGGCCAGGAAACTAAGATCCCATATGCTGTGAACGTATGTGGTCCCCTCCAAAAAAAATTAGAAAACTAGTTTTCTGGATGAAAGCCATGCTAAAAGCAATAAATAGTAAATTACATAATGCAGAAGGAAAATTAAGTTATCTGGAATATTGATTAATGAAAATCACCCAACCAGAACAGTAGATAGAGAGACAAATTAAAAAAAAAAAAAAAACAAAGAAAGCAACCTAAGAGATCTGTAGGATAACATAAAGCAAGCCAATCTACACATAATAGGTATCCCAAAAAAGAGGATTGAAACTGCATTTAAAGAAATTATAGTTGAAAACTTCCCAAACCTAAAGAATGAATCAGATACTCAGGTACAAGAAGCATGAAAGATCTCAGACAAGGTGAATCCAAACAGACCCACATCAAAACATTCTAATTGAAATGGTAAAAGTTAAAGAGAGAATTCTGATAGTAGCAAGAGAAAAAGAAAAGAGTTACGAGGGAACCCCACCAAAACTAAGCTGATTTCTTTACAGAAGTCTTGTAGGCCAGAAAGAAGTGGCAAAATAGAATCAAAGTTCTAAAGGGAAATACCTGCAACCTAGGATACTCTACCCAGCAAGATTACATTTAGAACAGGAGAGATAAAGACTTTCCTAGGCAAGCAAAAATTAAAAGAATACAGCAATATATAAAAGAATATATAAAAGAAATATTGAAAAATCTTCTCTAAATAAAGAATTAGCAAGAATCTATAGGAAAGAAAAAAATTACATTAAGAAAGCAAATCATTTAAATAAGGCAGTACATAGATTTTTAAAAATAAAAACTGGAAAGCAATTGTAACTATAATGAACAGCAAAAGGATAACCATGAAGATATAAAAGAGTACATAAAAAATTTTAAATGTGGAAAATGAGAGTAAGAAAACATGCATTATGTTTTAGAATGTGTTTGAGTTTATACAGACTACTTGCATAAAGCAAGTAGATATAGTAGTAAGTTAACATACTTGAAAACCAGGATAACCACAAGTTTAAAACATATGATAGGATCACAAAAACCGAAGAGAACTCAAGCATAAAACAAAGGAAAGACATAAAGCCACAAAAGAAAAAAAAAAGGAGAAATACAAAATCAACAGGAAAACAAGATTTAAAATGGCAATAAATACATATCTATCCATAATTACCTTAAATGTCAATGGACTAAACCCTCCAATCAAAAGACATAGTGTGGCAAATTGGACAATGAAACAAAAGCTTACAAAATGCTTTTACAATAAGAGACCCACTTTAGGGTGAAGGACACGTTTGGATTGAAAGTAAGAGGATGAAAAAAGATATTTCATGCAAACAGAAATGACAAGAAAGTGGAGTTAGCAATACTCATCAGACAAAATAGACTTTAAAACAAAGGCCATAAAGAATGATAAACAAGGACACCATATATTAAAAAAAAAAAGCTCAATACAAAAAGAGGATATTACATTCACTAACATATATACACCTAATAAAGGAGCATCTAAATACATAAAACAAGCACTTGCAGACATAAAGTGAGAAACTGACAGGAACACAATAATAGCAGGAGATTTTAACAGCCCACTGACATCAGTGAACAGATCTTCCAGACAGAAGATTAATAAGGCAATAGAGATTCTAAATGAAATAATACAACACATGGAGACTAAACAAAGTGCTACTAAAAATATCAATGGGTAAATGATGAAATCAAAGAGGAAATTTTAAAATATCTTGAGACAAATGACAATGAAAACACAAACCTACAAAATCTATTAGATGCAGCAAAACTAGTTCTAAGTAGGAAATTCCTAGCAATACAGGCCTTCCTGAAACAATAAGAAACATCTCAAATGAATAACCTAAATTACCACCTAGAAGAATTAGAAAAAGAACAAACAAAGCCTAAACTCAACAGAAGGAAAGACATAATGAAGATCATAGAGGAAATAAATAGAGAGTTTAAAACTAGAAAAATCAATAAAACCAAGAGGTAGTATTTTGAAAGGATAAACAATATCAGCAAACCTCTGGCCATGTTCCCCAAAAGAAAAGAGAGAGGACTCAAACAAAATAAGAAACAAAAAGGAGAAATAAAAACTTACACTTTAGAAATTTTAAAATACCATGAGAACACCATGAACAATTATATGCCAACAAATTGGACAACCTAGAAGAAATAAACAAGTATCTGGAAACATTGTTGCTGCTCAGTCAGTATGTCTGATTCTTTGTGACTCCATGGCCTACAGCACCCAGGCCTCTCTGTACACTCTCTCCCAAAGTTTGCTCAAATTCATGTCCATTGAGTCAGTGATGACATCCAAACATCTCATCCTCTGTTGCCTCCTTCTCCTCCTGCCCTCAATCTTTGCCAGCATCGGAGTCTTTTCCAGTGAATCAGCTGTTCGCATCAGGTGGCCAAAGCATTGGAGCTTCAGCTTAAGCATCAATCCTTCCAATAAATATTCAGGGTTGATTTCCTTTAGGATTGACTGATTTGATCTCCTTGCTGTCCAAGGGACTCTCAAGAGTCTTCTCTAGCACCACAGTTCAAAAGCATCAGTTCTGCAGCACTCAGCAGCAGCCAGATATGTGTACCCCATCCATATTGATAAATCATGAGATTCAGGCAACACACCAAGGAGAACCATGAACTTGGACAGCTCTCCTCAGCCTTCTGTAATTCTTGAAGGGACATAGCTAAGAGTGGTCTCATGCCCCAACATGAGGGATTAAGGGTCTGTGTCTTGTGTACTATGTAACCATAGAGGCTCGGACTTCCTCCCACACTGACTATACTCAGCATGGATAGGATAGATTGAATTGATGTGCTAATCTGGTTATTTCTGGTCAGAAACTAACTTTAATTTTCAGTAGGACATATTCATACTTCCTTCAATCAAACTACATTTAGGTAAGCCAGGTTCCCAGGGCCCAGAGCTATATACGCAGTGGCAATGCCAAGTTATTCCTGTCTCCCACCACATGGACCCCTCCCCAGGAGTTTCTTGAGAGCACCAGCCACTTCTTTGTTCCTTAGGCTGTAGATGAGTGGGTTGAGCATAGGGGTAATCATGGTATAGAAGGCTGAGACCACCTTGTCCTGCTTAGAGGAGTGGTAGGTCTGGGGCCGCATGTAAGCAATCATGGCAGCCCCGTAGAAGAGAGAGACGACTGCCATGTGGGAGGAACAGGTAGCAAAGGCCTTTTTCCGACCTTCAGCAGAATGCATGCGGAGCACAGTTATCAGGATCAACAGGTAAGAGATGGAGATGACAGAGAAGGGCAGGAGCAGCATGAAGATGCAGCACACATAGATCAAAGCTTCATAAATGGATGTATCTGCACAGGCCAGCTTAAGCACTGCAGGGATGTCACAGAAGAAGTGGTCAATCTCCTGAGAGCCACAGTAGGGAAAGCTCAGGGTATAGATGGCCTGAATCAACCCATCCACCAGGCCAAAGAGCCAAGACCCTGCCACCATGAGCCAGCAGACACGGCGGCTCATGACCACTGAGTACCTCAGTGGGTTGCTGATGGCCACATAGCGATCATAGGCCATGAAAGCCAGCAGGAAGCACTCATCCCCCAGGAGGGTGAGGAAGAACAGGATCTGGAGCCCACAGCCTGTGAAGGAGATGGAGCCATGGCCCAAGAGGTAGTCGATGGCCATGCGTGGTACAATGGTGGAGATGAGCATGAGGTCCATGAGTGACAGCCAGCTGAGGAAGAAGTACATGGGACTGTGTAGACGGGAGTCAGTGTTGATGAGGAGGATCATGAGCCCGTTGCCAGAAAGGGCCACCAGAAACATGACCATGATGGTGGAGAAGAGGAGGAGGTGCAGTGGTGTGTGGTTGAAGAGGCCCAGGAGGATGAAGTGGGAGATGCGAGTCTGATTTTCCACCAAGGCCATTGTTCCTGCAGAGGGATGCGCCAGACAGGGTTGTGATCTGAAAGCAGGAGGTTTATATTCAATGTCATATTACTAAAGTCATTAACATTTTTCACAAAACTTTTCCCTCTTTATATGTTACCTGACTTAGAGTAACAGACATGTTCTGTCAAGAAAAAAATGCTAATAAACATGCAGGCTGCTGTTGTTGTTTTAGCTTCTAGGTCTTTCTGCACATAACTGAAAAGCAAATGTTAAGCTATTTTTACTAAAAGGGACACTGCTTCTACCTTTGGTAGGCTGGATCTGTCTCCAGCCCACATCGTTGCTTCTCCTGAAGCTCAGTAAAGGATTTGCTTTTTCACAATCTTGAGAAAGAAGAATGGAACTGGAGGAATCAACTTGCCTGACTTCAGGCTCTACTACAAAGCCACAGTCATTAAGACAGTATGGTACTGGCACAAAGACAGAAATATAGATCAATGGAACAAAATAGAAAGCCCTGAGATAAACCCACACACATATGGACACCTTATCTTCGACAAAGGAGGCAAGAATATACAATGGAGGAAAGACAGTCTCTTTAACAGGTGGTGCTGGGAAAACTGGTCAACCACTTGTAAAAGAATGAAACTAGACCTCTTTCTAACACCACACACAAAAACAAACTCAAAATGGATTAAAGATCTAAATGTAAGACCAGAAACTATAAAACTCCTAGAGGAAAACATAGGCAAAACACTCTCCGACATAAATCACAGCAGGATCTTCTATGATCCACCTCCCAGTATAATGGAAATAAAAGCAAAATAAACAAATGGGATCTAATTAAAATTAAAAGCTTCTGCACAACAAAGGAAACTATAAGCAAGGTGAAAAGACAGCCTTCTGAATGGGAGAAAACAATAGCAAATGAAACAACTGACAAACAACTAATCTCAAAGATATACAAGCAACCTATGCAGCTCAACTCCAGAAAAATAAATGATCCAATCAAAAAAATGGACCAAAAAACTAAATAGGCATTTCTCCAAAGAAGACATACGGATGGCTAACAAACACATGAAAAGATGCTCAACATCGCTCATTATCAGAGAAATGCAAATCAAGACCACAATGAGGTACCATTTCACACTAGTCAGAGTGGCTGCGATCCAAAAGTCTACAAGCAATAAATGCTGGAGAGGATGTGGAGAAAAGGGAACCCTCTTACACTGTTGGTGGGAATGCAAACTAGTACAGCCACTATGGAAAACAGTGTGGAGATTCCTTAAAAAATTGCAAATAGAACTGCCTTATGACCCAGCAATCCCTCTGCTGGGCATACACACCGAGGAAACCAGAACTGAAAGAGACACATGTACCCCAATGTTCACTGCAGCGCTGTTTATAATAGCCAGGACATGGAAACAACCTAGATGTCCATCAGCAGATGAATGGATAAGAAAGCTGTGGTACATATACACAATGGAGTACTACTCAGCCCTTAAAAAGAATAAATTTGACTCAGTTCTAATGAGATGGATGAAACTGGAGCTGATTATACAGAGTGAAGTAAGCCAGAAAGAAAAACACCAATACAGTATACTGACACATATATATGGAATTTAGAAAGATAGTAATGATGACCCTCTATGTGAGACAACAAAAGAGACACAGAGGTATAGAACGGACTTTTGGCCTCTGAGGGAGAGGGAGAGGGTGGGATGATTTGGGAGAATGGCATTGAAACATGTATACTATCATGTAAGAAACGAAGCGCCAGTCTATGTTCGATGCAGGATACAGGATGCTTGGGGCTGGTGTACGGGATGATCCAGGGAGATGATATGGGGTGGGAGGTGGGAGGGGGCTTTGGCATTGGGAGATCATGTACACCTGTGGCTGATTCATGTCAATGTATGGCAAAACAAATACAGTATTGTAATGTAGAATAAAGTATTTTTAAAAAATAAATAAATAAGGATTTGCTTTTTCAGGGAAAAACTACCAAAGTAGAAAAGACATTTACCAACTTTGTGACCTAGTCACTTAATACCCTTTCTGAACCTGTTTTCTCATCTTAAATTGGGATAACAACTGTCTTGTAAAGTGATAGTAAAGACTGAAAGTAACAGCTTAATCAATGCCTGCTGATGCTAAGTTGCTTCAGTCATGTCCAACCCTGTACAATCCCATAGACGGCAGCCCACCAGACTCCACTGTCCCTGGGATTCTCCAGGCAAGAACACTGGAGTGGGTTGCCATTTCCTTCTCCAATGCATGAGAGTGAAAAGTGAAAGTGAAGTCGCTCAGTCGTGTCCTACTCTTCGTGACCCCATGGGCTGCAGCCCACCAGGCTCCTCCGTCCATGGGATTTTCCAGGCAGGAGTACTGGGTGGGGTGCCATTGCCTTCTCCAGTCAATGCCTAGTAGTACAGAAATGATGACAGCTGACGTTACTTGATCATTTCTCATGTACCAGATACCATGTTGGGCACTGTCACATCCTAGCATTCCATCCTCATAACTGCTTTGAAAGAATAATGATTATTCCTATTTCACAAGTGGAGAAAGTGAGAGAGTGGGAGGTTTATTAATTTTTTCAAATATAAAAGCCTAAAATATTTTCTAACAAAAATAGTAACTGAAAAACTGGAGATTACCCAAAAGCCCAACCCAAAGGAAAACCTACGTAAATTATGGCATGATTAAATGATAAAATAATATGTTGTCAGTGTGATACTTATGACATTTTAATAGATACTGAACAAAATGTTCATATCAATGAGTAGTTTTGTATTTCAAAAGACTGGGAGAAATATGCCAAGATATTAACCACGTGGTTCCACCTAGATAGTGGGGTTAAGAGTTATCTCCCTCCAAACTTTTGTTTTTACACATTTTCTATTTAGAAATACAACCTAATTTTATTATTATTTTCTTTTTTAATTTAAATTTATTTATTTTAATTGGGGCTAATTGCTTTACAATATTGTATTGGTTTTGCAATACATCAGTAATGTTACACTATGTATAAGATCAACAGCTAAAAATCTGTATCTTTCTCAGACAATACCACTAACCAATTAAAAAGTGGGGGAAAAATATTTACAATTGCAGCAAAAACTATGAAGTAGGGACTTCCTTGATGGCACAGTGGATAAGAATCTACCTCCAAATGCAGGGTTTGATCCCTGGTCTGAGAAGATTCCACATGCTGCAGAGCAACTAAGTCCATGTGCCACAATTACTGAGCCAGCACTCTAGAGCCTGCAAGCCTCAATTACTGAGCCTGTTTGTGGCAGCTACTGAAGCCTGCATGCCCTAGAGCCTGGGCCACAACTACGAGCCCAAGTCCTCCTACTGAAGTCCGAGTGCCTAGAGCCTATTCACTGCAACAAGAGGAGCTCCTAAAATAGGAAGTCCATTCACACAATTGAAGAACAGCCCCCACTCAACACAAGTAGTGAAGAGTAGTCCCTGCTCACCACAAGTAGATAAAGCCCACACCAACACAACGCAATGAAGACTCAGTACAGCCCTAAATAATAAATAAATAAATTTTAAAAATATATTTAAAAAAACTGTGAAATACCTAGGAAAGAATGCTGATTCTAAAAATTATAAAACATAACTTAAAAACAGAAAAGAAGGCCTGAAGAAAGCTATGCAGCTCAACACTGTAAGGATGCAAATTCTACCCAAAATTAACCTATCATTTCTATGTAATCATGATTAAATTCTCAACACAACACTTGCAGTTTTGAAATGACAGTATACAGCCAGAATTCTCTCAAAAGTCACTCAAAAGCAGTAAGGAGATCAAGAGCAGAAACACTGTCCACGTTGGCTGAAGTTGGAGTTAGCTTAAAGAAGAACTCACTAAATAAAATTCTACGGGTCACCAGAAGCCATAGAAACTGAGCAGGGTGAAGAGAAAAGTGGAAAAGAACACCTGTGAGCATAGACCTCAAAGTAACTCTTCAAAGAGAGGGCAAAACCAAGACTGATAGTTTGTGTAAGCAGAAGGAAAGAACTGGTACAAAGAAAGTCCTGGGACCTGGTTTATTCTAGCAAAGGAGAAGGGATTGAACAAAGACTCACATAGATGAACTATATTTGCAAGAAGAGTTCTGTTCTGGTGGCGTAGAGAGAAGAGAGGCTATATATAAGAATAGCCCTACAGGGAGTTCTCTGGCAGCCTAGTGGTTAGGACTCTAAGCTTTTACTCCCATACCCCGGTTCAGTCCCTTTTTGAGCCACTGAGATCCCACAAGCTGAGCAGTGGCATGGCCAAAAAAAAAAAAAAAAAAAGAAAGAAAGAAAGAAAAGAAAAGAAACCTTATAGTTCTTCAAGTTAGAAACCTGAGGCTAACTAAGTATTATACTCAGCACTCAGAGTCCCAAGACCTATGATACCAGAATCCCAAGAACTCTATTTCTGGAATTAAATGGCTGATTGAACATACTCAACTTTCGTTTCCTCAAAAAAATCTTACTAGGAAGAGGATAACGAGTAAAATCTGAACATGAGAAAAGATAAGAACAACAAAGCTTTTAAAACCTCAAATAAATGGATGAACTGTAACTAGCATGCAGACCTAAGATGGCTAAGGGACTGTAAGTCAAGGCAAGGGTGAGACTGGAAACGGTGATTTTCTGAAAGTTGGCTAAAGGAACACAGTTCCCTCCCAACTCCACACATATGGGCCCCACCCATCCCTCATACTGGCAGAAAGTAGGAGAATAATTCTCCAGAGAAGCTGAATCCAATAATTCCAAACCCAATGGAGGCCCAATGGAGGTGATGGTGCTGTGAGCACAAGGCAACATGTCAAGAATGGAAAGGGAGGGGAGGTTCCCAAGATCCAGATTTATTTCCTTTAAGCAGGAAAATAGATGAGCCTCTACTCAATCCAGAAAACATCTAAAGATACTGACATTGTAAATTAAAAAAAAAAAAAGGTCAGTGATTTTTCTCAAAGTGAAGCCACAAATGACATGCCCACGGGCTTGCCTGGTACCTCCACCTGGGAAAGAATCCACCTGCCAAGCAGGAGATCCAGGTTTGATCCCTGGGTCAGGAAGATCCTCTGGAGAAGAAAATGGCAACTCACTCCAGTACACCTGCCTGGGAAATCCCACGGGCAGAGGAACCTGGTGGGCTACAGTCCATGGGGTTGCAAGAGTCAGACATGACTTAGCAACAAAACCACCACCACCACCTACACGCTTAGGGGGTCCAACGTGTTTCTTTTGACCCCACATTTTAATACAGGTAGACAACAGAGGGTCAGCAAACATCTGAAAAATGTTTCCAACCTCAAAGAAGGAAAGGAAAATCAACAGCAGAGCAAAATGGATGAAAAAAGAGACTCTTCAGGGAAACAAAACTGTTTACATTCAACATAAAATGAGGTAAGGAAAGATACAGTAAACATGAACTAGAATGATGTGCAATAGAAAAAGGAGCATTCAGAGGATGGAGGATTTTTGGTAAAAATATAGTTCTATTTATTCATTTTATAGATTATGTGCACATACATGGATTGATGCGCAGACAAGATGGTTTGGTGTAGATTTGTTTATAGTAGAAAAAAGCTTGAAAGTAAAAATGAATAAACACTGGAATAATACTCAAGTAAGAAACAGAATGAGATTACTTATTATGTGTTGATAAAAACTTCTCCAAAATAATACTGTTCAAAAGAAAAAAAGCACAGTACAAAGTGGCATATATAATGTAATTGTAATTATAAAATGTTATACTTTATGATATATAATTATATACCATAATAATGTTATATATTACTATGTAAATATTATGCTATAATAATATACTATATCACATATTATATAACATATACAAGTAATTTATATATTACATTTTACATATATATAAATGTGTGTATATACACAGATATATACATACATACATAGAAGATATTTATATATAACACATGCATATACAAATAAATTAAATCTCTGGAATAAAACACAGGAGCTACTAACAGTGTTTGCCCCAGAAGAAAGAAGAATCAGATTGCTGAAACCTAGGGTAGAAAAAGAAAGTCTTTATGGTATATGATGTGGTCTCTCTTGAATTTTACTCTTTGTGAGACAATACATACTTGAAATAAATACATAAATATAATGCTGAAATGATAACCAATAGCATTATTAGTTGGAATTGATAAAGTGAGAACCAAGATTCCTGTTGGTACTTAATTAGTGTTTTCTGAACAAAGAGTCAAAAATTTTTGAAAGGGTTAAACAATGGCTAACAGACCAAAGTTAAAAGTGATACTACCTCATCTATTATCAAAATGTAAAAAGTCTAGTATCAGTGAAGGAATAGAAAAACTGACCAACAAAAGAGAATAAGTCCAGAAGCATCCTATATGTGTGAAAATTTACATTCTGATTTAAAGAATATCATTTAAATTCTGTGAGAAAAGAAGGGCTATTCAATAAATGATGTAGAACAATTGCTCATCTCTTTTGAAAATCAAGTAGGTCTCTAATTATACCACACACAAAAATAAATTCTGGAAGCTTAAAGAACTGAATTAATAAATAACAGTATTAAAAGAAATATGGGAGAATGTATTTATGACCTAGGACAAAGACTAGACGCATTTAAATATGACATAAAGAATGAAGTACACATATATATACTACCTGTTTTATATAGTAAGCACATAATCATAAATAAAATATCACTTAATATGTGGCATCTGGGCATACACGCCGAGGAAACCAGAATTGAAAGAGACACTTGTACACCAGTGTTCATCACAACACTGTTTATAATAGCCAGGACATGGAAGCAACCTAGATGTCCATCAGCAGATGAATGGATAAGAAAGCTGTGATACATATACACAATGGAGTACTACTCAGCCATTAAAAGGAATACATTTGAATCAGTTCTAATGAGGTGGATGAAACTGGAGCCTATTATACAGAGTGAAGTAAGCCAGAAAGAAAAACACCAATACAGTATACTAACGCATATATATGGAATTTAGAAAGATGGTAACAATAACCCTGTATGCGAGACAGCAAAAGAGACACAGATGTGTAGAACAGTCTTTTGGACTCTGTGGGAGAGGGTGAAGGTGGGATGATTGGGAGAATGACATTGAAACATGTGTAATATCATATATGAAACGGATTGCCAGTCCAGGTTCTATGCATGATACTGGATACTTGGGGCTGGTGCACTGAGATGACCCAGAGGGATGGTATGGGGAGGGAGGAAGGAGGTGCGTTCAGGATGGGGAACACATGTATACCTGAGGTGGATTCATCTTGATGTATGGCAAAACCAGTACAATATTGTAAGTAATTAACCTCCAATTAAAATAAAATTTTTTAATTAAAAAAATAAAAACAATTTTTCATATTAAAAAATGTAGAATCTAAAAAATGAACTTATTTACCAAACAGAAATAGACTCACAGACTTAGAAAACAAACTGATAGTTACCAAAGGAGAAAAGTGAAGGAGAGAGATAAATTAGGAGATTGGGATTGACATATACGTACTACTATAAGTAAAATTGGAGAAGGCAATGGCATTCCACTCCAGTACTCTTGCTTGGAAACTCCCATGGATGGAGGAGCCTGGTAGGCTGCAGTCCATGGGGTCGCTGAGTCAGACACGACTGAGCGACTTCACTTTCACTTTTCACTTCCATGCATTGGAGAAGGAAATGGCAACCCACTCCAGTGTTCTTGCCTGGAGAATCCCAGGGATGGTGGAGCCCAGTGGGCTGCCGTCTGTGGGGTCGCACAGAGTTGGACACGACTGAAGTGACTTAGCAGCAGCAGCAGCAGCATAGGTAAAATAGATAATCAACAGGGACCTACTGTTTAGCACAGGGAGCTCTACTCAACACTCTGTAATAATACATTGAAAAAGAATCTGAAAAAGAAAGTTATATGAAGAAAAAGAATAGATACATGTACATGTATAATTAAATCACTTTGCTATATACCTGAAACTAACAAGCCTCACAAATCAACTATACTCTAATATAAAATAAAAATTTTTAATGATATGATATATTATAAAATATATATTAGACAGCAATTCATAACATTTTTCTATTCAAAATGTTTAAAGAATAACACAATACAATAAGATAAAGGATAAACAAAATAAGCAGTAATTCTCAGGGGAAAAAAATCCAAATAAACATTAAATAAAAACTGGTTTACATCATTCTTCTTCCTTGATGCCCTGCAATAAATTCTTTACTTCACCAAAACATAAGCAAAAAGACTGCTTTATTTCACTAGTAACTAGAGAAAATCAAACTAAAAGATACAACTCATTAACCAAATTGGAATAAGGTTTGGGAATATTAAGTGTGGGGGAGGCAAGAATATAAAAATCAAGTACACATAAAGTCCTGAAGGGCACAGAAGATAATAATGACTACTTCTGGAGAGAAGGTTAGAAGTAGGTGAGGATAGTGGTCAAACAGTTACTCTCACTTAATCTATAATGACTGACTTTTTGATAAGAATTTATTTGTGTGTTTCTGGATTTAAGTGAAGATTGTAATCAGCCGATAACTGGCATATGTGGTAGATCTTTGCTCTTTCAGCTTGCATTGTAACATAACTTTTAAGACACACTCAACAAATTAAACATTAGGACATTTTTTGAAATAATGTATATTTTAGCAACATTGGCCAAATACAATTCTCAGTGTCAGTTTGGGGGTTATGTGGGGGATCTCTTTGTTGTCAAATCTAACTAGCCATACACACCACACTCGTAGCACATAGGATCAAATTGATAATCCCATTCCAGGCAAAGATTGTAAGCCTTGTAGAGCAATAGGATGTGAATGTGAAAGAAAGAGGGTGAGGGATTAGAGAGCTGAGGGATGAGGAGAAACATAAATAATGGACCAGGAGAGGAAGGGAGAGATGAGAGGAATAATGAGAAAATGTCATGGAAAAGGAGACAAGATTAACAGCCACGAAAAAAAAAAGAAAGAGAGAATTGTGTTGCAATATAAAAAATTATTCTTCCCCAGAAGAGAGAGAGAAAGTAGAGAACACAGATGCTGAGAAAGAAGGATCAGGGGAAAGACAGTGGCACAGATGGGAGAAGACATAGGAAAAGGAGTCCCTGAGTGCAGAAGGCAGCCAGGTAGAGGCACAGAATTCTCCCGTTATCAACACATTAATGAGCTCTCTGAGTTCTGGGACCCTGGAAGCTGGGAGAGCCCAATGTCTCTGGCTCTGCCCACCCTTCTGGGAATAGCTGTGGAGCAGACTGGATTGTCTCCAAACTCTTCTGGCTTTCCTCAGAGGCAGTTGCTTACAGTCTTACAGAGTTGCTTATACTTGCTTACAGACAGAAGCAGTACAATGGCCTGACCCTTCCCAGCTTCCTTCCCAACCCCCACCGGAACATCCTGCGCTCATGTTCAAGAGCCTGTCTTCTTCCAGGTGAACAGAGATCCACAAACCCTGTAAGGCCAAACTCAACAGATCCTGATATGCCAGACCTGCCTGTTGAGTCCCAGACTTCACCTCCATCTTGATATGTCCAAGTCCACTCAGGTTCCTACTGGACAGAGTCTGTGCTTGAATTCATACCATCCTATCTGCCTGGAATGCCTTCCCTGATTATTCATTCATTCAGGTGATACTTGTTGAACACCTATAACATACCAGGTTCTGTTCTAGGTGCTGAGAATAGACTGGATAAGCAGATGCACTCCTCTCCTGGGATCTGACACTCCTGTTGATCTTTCCTCCCAACCCCCACAAATTCTGACTCTTCTATCAAGTCCCTCCTCCTCAGTAGTCTCTCTTCTTATATCAGTTGGTGTCTAGAATTAATATGTTGCTGACTAATCTAGTAGTGTCTTACTGACCAACAGAACACCAAAGTTTGCTTAAATAGGAATTTATAAACCCTGAAATTATATATAAAATTTGGTGCTTATGTGCACAGTCATGGACAGAAAGCCTGCAGTTCTATTATATTCTCTTAAAAAGTGAAAAGAAACTGCATTTTATTTCTAAATTGACATTATTTATCTGGTGGTGGTGTTTATACTTTCAAGAATGGATTTCCCCAAACTTAAGTTTACTCAACACAAAGACTGTTAGTGTGGTCTCTGTGTGCACCACAAGTGTTACGTACTCACACCCAAGAGCTTGTAGCACTAAGGGGAGGTGGCAGTCCAGCAATTCCCATGGGTGCAATCTCTCTGCCCTTAAGGGTATCAGGGAGGAAGTTCTCCACTATTTTGTGGAATCAAGAGAGGCCCCGGGTGCCCAGGAGGTGAAGTTGGATCCTAAAGGATAATTGGAATATCCAAATTTAGCAGAAGTCAGTTAAATACTTCAGAGAAAGGGAAAAGACAGAGATTGAGGCAGAGAAGAGAAAGCAAAATAGTGATGGGGGAGGCAAGTTGGGTCTATTGACTGAGCAGAGTATCCACATAGGAAGGCAGTGGAGGGAGCCTACCCATGAATGTTCAGATTCAAGAGTTGGAATGAAAATTTATATATCACCAGGTCATGGTTAAGAGATAGAATTTGGCCAGTTATTAGCATTGGGCAAGTGCTCACTGAATCTTTCATCTCATCAATAAAATGATGACAAGGGTAATCATCTTCCACAGTGGTTATGAAGATTAAATGAGTTCACATGTTTAAAAGCTCACACAGAAAAGGCTCAGCAAATGATGGGTATCCTTGGCTGTTGAGAAAAGGAGCAGATCTGCCTAGTCACTGAATGGCAGAGAGACAAGAAGACAGGGGAGAGAAGTAACTACTAGTAATTAGCTATGATGGTCCAAGCAGGAGATGGTTGTGGGCTGTGTGGGGCATGTTCCTTAACCATTTTTACCCACCCCCAGTTTTTATCATTTTTAAAGGATAAAATGAGGGTAAAATAGGATAATGTACGTGAAGCCTCTCTACTCTAGTGTCGGGTATACAGTAAGTGCCCTATAAGTAAGTGTTAGTCACTCAGTCGTGCCTGACTCTTTGTGACCCCATGGACTGTAGCCTACAAGGCTCCTCTGTCCATGAGATTTTCCTGGCAAGGATACTGGAGTGGGTCACCATTTCCTTCTCCAGGGGATCTTCCCAACCCAGGGATCGAACCCAGGTCTCTTGCACTGCAGGCAGATTCTTTACTGAGCTACAAGGGAAGCCCTATACACAGTGGCAATTATTATGATGTCTACAACCTCTATCACTTATTATGCTCTGGACAAAGGTGGTAGCAGAAGGACAGTAAAAGAGGTAAGTTTTTTTTTTTTTTAAGTTAATTGCACTGGGAATCAGAATATACAAGTTGAAAGAAAATTTGAACTGTTTACTCTGACTTACCAAATATACCAATTGATTTTCAATAAATGTCTTTTAATGAACTGATTGGAAAAACTGATCTTTGGTAATAAAGGAAACCCCACTATGATGTAATCTAACACTTTGTTATCTATTGAGATACAAATTTCTCCAGAGAAAGCCTTCCCAGGTGGCAACACATAAGATTTTACTTAGGCAAAGCAGGAGATATTTTAGGATAGAAAGGGTTTCCTGCACCACTCAGATCAGACTTGCCAGAGCTCAAGTCTGTACATGACACTCCTGCAGAGGTACACCTGGGAATTTTGTCAGACAGCAGAAAGGGGGAAAGTCAAACCTATAGGGTAACTTTCTCAAAGAGAAAGAAGCTACAGGGTTAGAAAAGAAGGGAGCAGGAACATCAAAACATTTCTCCAAATGAGAGTAGAGCTCTGACATTCAACTAGATGGGGTATTGGAGAGGACTTCCAAAAGAAAAAAATATATATACAGGATGTTGGGGAACAGCAAGCAGAAATTTTTTTCTAGGGCTGGAAATATAGGCACATATGTATGTAGAGGATTTTATCTTGTCTTTCAAAATCTAACAACCAGACATCATCACAGACAGGTAACTCTCCATTACCCTGAGTCAGCCAACTTCAGGTAGTCTAGACTTTGTTGCATCCTCTCTAGACCTGAAAAGACAAACTGTGCCCACTCTTCCTGAAACTTGTGATGAGACCCTGAGGAGGTAATCTCTTTCTGGATCTCAGTCTCCCAAGCTTTAAACTGAAAACCTCAATCAAACAGCCCCCAGGCTTTCTCTAGTTCTACCCAAGGAATAAAGGATTAAGAGAGGAAATTTTTTTTTTCCAGAAGTAAAATCTAACCACACGAGTTTTCTGCCTTAAGAGAAATTGTAAACAGGAGAATGGCAGGAATGGTGGTGCAGTAAAAAAACATTTGATAGCAGAGAGGTGAGATGCAAGACACAGCAAGGAAGAGCCTTACCTGAACCCAGGTAATCAATAACATCAGGAAAGCCTGGAGAGTCGAGGCAGATCCCACTGAGAGCCCTATGTCCTTGGTCAATAGATTCCACAACCCAGGGAGGATTGATCAGATTGGTCAGTTGGGTCCACAGTGGGATCTCTCTCATTGCAAGAAAGATCTTGCAATCTTCTTAAGGGAAATGGGCCTAAAATGGAATCAGGAGGGACTTAGGAAATGTAAAGAAAAGAAATTTCCAGGAGAAGTAAAATTTCCAGGTGTGGTCAGAACACCTCAAGAATATCCTCTTATCCTATGAAAATAGCAGTTAGCTGTAGTGCTATGGGTACTTCCCAAGCTGAGGGAGAAAATATTAAATGCTTTTCACCATGGTTCTGAAGAATGCACTTAAGACAGGTTAAAAATGGAAGAAAATGAGTTTGAAATAATGTAGAAATCTAGGGAAAACCTGGAACTGAGAGTTCCATGCTAAAATCTGGCAAAATCTTTAATGGTTAAGAAAGAGTCTTTCAGGAAAAAAATTAGAGCACATAGAGACCAGACATTCCTCATCCCAAAGGAAAGCAGTGTGGGAGTGGGTCAGACCAGAAGAAAAGGGGCTTCTGGTTGGGAGAAAATATAGAGCTTCTTACCTGTAGAAGAAACCCCTTGCTGGGCTAGGTCAAGCATCTATCTAAGAGACTTTATTCCTTGCCAACCCTCACTGCCATCCATTTTTCTCCCTTCTGCTGTGACTGAGAAAAGTTACTTCTGTTTTCACAAATCCTTAGAGAACCATCTTCTGCAACATCTTTGTTCCCAGTCCCTTGCAATTAAATCTCTTGAGGAAGGAAGTCTCTTTTAAAGTTATCTGCTCACCTGATCTCACCACTAAACAAAATCTCTCCTGGGGATATGTAGAGAAGAAAATTGGAAAGAGTTTCTCCAGGACAATCTGGGGAAATCGGCTTTCCTTCCATTCCAAAATGGAATGGGAAATGTTGGCTTTTGTTCTGAGTTGTGGTCCACTATGTGCATGTCCGGTAAATAATGTGTGTAGATGAAGCCACCAGGACATCTTCCAGAGTCTTCCAGAATGTTGCTCCTCTGATTCCTTCTGCCTCTTCCCATTATTTAGGTTAAATGAAGAGGGTGCACTGTATGCTGTCATGTCTGACTGTTTGTGACAACATGGTGTAGTCCACCAGGCTCATTTGTCCATGAAATTTTCCAGCCAAGAATACTGGACTGGGTTTCCATTTCCTACTCCAGGAGATCTTCTTGACCCAGAGATTCAGTCTATGTCTCCTGCATCTCCTGCATTGGCAGGCAGATTCTTTACAACTGCACCACCAGGGAGACCCAGGATAAATGAAGAGATGCCCACCCAAAATCATACTGATCCTTCTAACCTCTGAGTTCAATTCTGCTGCAATTCAAAGTCCTCAAGAGATGAAAGATTCAACAAACAATCTGTTATGATAAAGAGGTAACCTGTCCCCGGACTGACCTCCTCCTGCCCACTTTTCTATCATCTCCAACCCAGCTGAGCTTTTGTTACACTAAAAAATTTACAAAAAGCAAAGGTAGCATAGCACAGACACTTTACCTTGAAGTCGGGCAGAGCTGTATGTCCATGTTGTTTAAACTTCTTTTAGACAAGGGACCCATGTGAACCCCAATTTCCTCATTTGTGAAACGGAAATAATAATTTTAACTATAAAATATTTGTTCTGAGAATTAAATGGACAAACTAAATTCCTCTCCCTGTTATAGAAATGCAGTTACTAGTGTAACTTCCTCCATTCCCTCTAAAGCCCCAAAATAGAGACAAAATACAGACTTTATAAAAATCATTTATAAATCTCATTAAACAAATAAAGCCTATAGCAAGCAACAGAAGCAATACAGAGGAGGAGGAGGAGGAAGAATCTAATTTCCAGAGTTACCACATTATCATATTCAAAATATACAATTTTCAGTGAAAAATCACAAACTATAAAGACAAGAAATGCAAAGAAGCTATCCTTGAGAAAGCAGACATTAAACCTATCAGACAAAGACTTTAAGTCAATTGACTTAACTATTCTCCAAGTGCTGAAGGAAACTATGGAGGAAAAGCTACAGAAAACAATTTTTAGGAAATATTTTAGGAAAACAATCCATGAATAAATAGAGCATATCAATAAATAGATATAAATTATAAAATGAAACGAACAAACATTCTGAACCTGAAAAGTACGTAACTGAAATGAAAAACTCACTAGAGGCATCAATATCACACTTTAGAAAGAAAAATTCAAAATAACAGCCCTTGATTATGGTCAATTCAAATTAGCAAATCTAAGAAGTAGAAAGAAAAAAGAATGAAGAATAACTAAAAGAATCTAAAAGACTATGGGACGTCATCAAGCAAAGCAACATAGGCATTTCTTTCTTTTCAAGAAAGAGAGAAAAAAGACACTGTAAGAATATTTAAAGAAATAAATATTGAAACTGTTCAAGTTTGATAAAAAGATTTGAATCAACATTTAAGTTCAATGAATTTCAAAAAGCACAAACATGAGATATCCTTACAGTTACACATTATAATTAAATTATTGGAAGGTAAGAATAAAGAGAATCTTTTTATTTATTAATTTTTTTATTGAAGGATAACTGCTTTATGGGCTTCCCTGGTGGCTCAGATGGTAAAGCGTCTGCCTGCAGTGCGGGAGACCCAGGTTCCATTCCTGGTTTGGGAAGATCCCCTGGAGAAGGCAATGGCAACCCACTCCAGTACTCTTGCCTGGAAAATCCCATGGACAGAGGAACTTGGTAGGCTGCAGTCCATGGGGTCACTAAGAGTCGGACATGACTGAGTGACTTCACTTTCACTTTCAACTGCTTTACAGAATTTTGTCATTTTCTGTCAAACCTCAACATGAATTGGCCATGAGGTGAAGAGGTGAAGTCACTCAGTCGTGTCCGACTCTTTGTGACCCTGTGGACTGTAACCTACTAAGCTTTTCTGTCCATGGGATTCTCCAGGCAAGAACACTGGAGTGGATTGCCATTTCCTTCTCCAGGGGATCTTCCCGACCCAGGGATCGAACCCAGGTCTCCCACATTAGAGGCAGATGCTTTAACCTCTGAGCCACCAGGGAAGAATTGGCCATAGGTATACATATATCCTCTCCCTTTTGAATCTCTCTTACATCTCCCACGGCATCCCACCCCTCTAGCTTAATACAGAGCCTCTGTTTGAGTTTCCTGAGACATACAGCAAATTTCCCTTGGCTATCTATTATACATATGGGAATGTAAGTTTCCATGTTACTCTTTCCATACGTCTCATCCTCTCCTCTCCTCTTCCCGTGTCACTAAGTCTGTCCTCTGTCTGTTTCTCCATTGCTGCCCTGTAAATAAATTCTTCAGTACCATTTTTTCTAGATAGTGCATATATGTGTTAGAATATGATATTTATCTTTCTCTTTCCTGACTCACTTCACACTGTATAATAGGTTCTAGGTTCATTCACCTCATCAGAACTGACTCAAATGTGTTCCTTTTCACAGCTGAGTAATCTGTCTAGTCAAGGCTATGGTTTTTCCAGTAGTCATGTATGGATGTGAGAGTTGGACTGTGAAGAAGGCTGAGCACTGATGAATTGATGCTTTTGAACTGTGGTATTGGAGAAGACTCTTGAGAGTCCCTTGGATTGCAAGGAGATCCAACCAGTCCATTCTGAAGGAGATCAGCCCTGGGATTTCTTGGGAAGGAATGATGCTAAAGCTGAAACTCCAGTACTTTGGCCACCTCATGTGAAGAGTTGACTCACTGGAAAAGACTCTGATACTGGGAAGGATTGGGGGCAGGAGGAGAAGGGGAAGACAGAGGATGAGATGGCTGGATGGCATCACGGACTCAGTGGATATGAGTCTGGGTGAACTCCGGGAGTTGGTGATGGACAGGGAGGCCTGGCATGCTGTGATTCATGGGGTCACAAAGAGTTGGACACGACTGAGCAACTGAACTGAACTGAATATTCCATTGTGTTTATGTACCACAGCTTCTTTATCCATTCATCTGTTATCTAGGTCAGACATCTAGGTTGCTTCCATGTCCTAGCTATTGTAAACAGTGCTGCAATGAACAAGGGGATACATTTGTCTCTTTCAATTTTGGTTTTCTCAGGGTATATGCCTAGGAGTGGGATTGCTGGGTCATATGATGGTTTTATTCCTAGTTTTTCAAGGAATCTCCATACTGTCTTCCACAGTGGCTGTATCAATTTACATTCCCATCAATGGTGCAAGAGTCTTCCCTTTTCTGCACACCCTCTCCAGCATTTATTATTTGTGGACTTTTTGATGATGGTCATTCTGACTGGTGTGAGATGATATCTCATTGTAGTTTTGATTTGCATTCCTCTAATAATGAGTGAGATTGAGCATCTTTTCATTTGTTTGTTAGCTATCTGTATATCTTCTTTGGAGAAATGTCTGTTTAAGTCTTTTTCCCACTTTTTGATTGGGCTGTTTGTTTTTCTGGCATTGAGTTGTATGAGCTGCTTGTATATTTTAGAAATTAATTCTCTGTTAGTTGTTTCATTTGCTATTACTTTCTCCCATTTCAAGGGCTGTTTTTTCACCTTACTTATAGTTTCCTTTGCTGTGCAAAAACTTTTAAGTTTAATCAGATCCCACTTGCTTACTTTTGGTTTTTTTCTCCATTACTCTAGGATGTGGGTCATAGAGGATCTTGCTTTGATTTATGTCATCAAGTGTTCTGCCTGTTTTCCTCTAAGAGTTTCATAGTTTCTGGTCTTACATCTATTTAGGTCTTTAATCCATTTGGAGTTTATCTTTGTGTATGGTGTTAAGAAGTATTCTAATTTCATTCTTTTGCATGTAGCTGTCCAGTTTCCCCAGCCCCATTTACTGAAGAAAGCTGTCTTTTCCCCATTGTATATTCTTGCCTCCTTTGTCAAAAATTAAGTACCCATAGGTACATGGGTTTATTTCTGGGCTTTTTGTCTTGTTGCGTTGGTCTATATTTCTGTTTTTGTGCCAGTACCATACTGTCTTGATGACTGTAGCTTTGTAGTATAATCTGAAGTTAGGCAGGTTGATTCCCCAGCTCCATTCTTCTTTCTCAAGACTGCTTTGGCTATTTTGGGTCTTTTGTGTTTCCATATGAATTGTGAAATTTTTGGTTCTAGTCCTGTGAAAAATACTGCTAGTAATTTGATAGGGATTGCATTGAATCTGTAGATTGCATTTGGTAGTATAGTCATTTTTACAATATTAATTCTTCCTACCCAGGAACATGGACTATCTCTCCATCTGTTTATGTTGTCTTTGATTTCTTTCATTAGTGTCTTATAAATTTCTGTGTATAGTTCTTGTCTCATTAGGTAAGTTTATTCCTAGATATTTAATTATTTTTGTTGCAATGGTGAATGGGATTGATTCCTTAATTTCCCTTTCTGATTTTTCATTGTTAGTATATTGAAATGCAAGTGCCTTCTGTGTACTGATTTTGTATCCTGCAACTTTGCTGAATTCACTGATTAGCACTAGTAATTTTCTGATACTATCTTTAAGGTTTTCTATGTACAGTTGCCGGGGTCCAGCCCCTGCAGGAACCAGGGGAACCTGAAGGAAAAACGGCGTAGGGGATGATTTAGAGAGAGAGAGATAAGGAAAGAATATTATAGATGAGAAAATCGAGGAGATAAAGAGGCTGATATTCCTTGGTTTACATAGAAAGCCAATAAAACTTCGAGACAAGAAGTTTGCCCTGTTCACAGAGGCCACAGGTGCCTTTCCAGTCTCCCAAAGGAGTGAAGATGCAGAACGTCTTCCCGTTCAGGTCTTAGAAACCCGGGCAGATAAGTGATCACACGCAGGGAGCCTCCATGCTCCAAGGGATCAGCCTGAAAAAGAGAGGGAGGGAGAGAGAGAGGGAGGAGAAAATGATTGACACGAGGAGACCAAGCTACTTCAGTAAGCAAGGCCCAATAGCTTTTTTTTTTTTTTTAGGGTACTTTTATACCTTATCTTATATATAGAGGGAAATGAAAGATGCAAAGTCATACAGAGTCAGCCCAAAGTTTTGTCTTCATCGAAACCAGAATTTTTTCTGCAAACCTTTCCCATAAACAATATTGTGTACATTATCTTCTGGTCTTGGAGGCCTGTGAACATTTCATGACCCTCTTTTGATAAAGGCTTCTCAACTAGAAAACTTATCTTCCCTTGAAATGTTTTTTCTTCTATTTCTAATCTATGTCAGCCTCAGAAAGTATTAAACAAGTTACATTTCTCACGGAGTAAAGGTGCAATGAGTTACAATAAAGAACCAATTAGCTCAAAAGTCTGATGTGGTTAATTTCAAGGCTATACTTGTTTTTCTTACTTTACAACTATGTTAACTAATGCACTCCCAGGTGCACAGTGGATAAGAGATATGGGAACTTAGCAACAAGCATTGGCCCAATAATGGAATCTTACACCAGCACTATTCTAATAACTTTTAACTCTTTGAAAGGCTCTATGTTTTAGGCTTTCCATGCCTCTCACAGTTGGGAGGCTGTAAATAATCATATGCATAGCTGCAAGAGTCTGTATATACCTGCCAAGCAAGCTAGAACACTAACAGACGGGGTTTTGATTGGAAATGTTCCTCTCATGTCCAGGAGACTTATTAGCTATAGCCCTAAGTTAATTTTTTTCCAGAGAAAGATGGTCAGGAATAGCCCCCTGTTAATGTCAGAGGAGTTAGTAAAAGACATGAAATAGTAAAACAGACAGATTCTGGTTTGGGGGTAGATGCTCGAGAAAGCCTAGGGAGCCCGTTGGGTCCTGAAGCCTTGCTTAACAGTTCTCTTCCACATGACATTGTCATGGGTGGGATCTCCCATGGTGGCTCCTGACATACAGTATCGTGTCATCTGCAAACAATGAGAGCTTTACTTCTTTTCTGATCTGGATTCCTTTTATTTCTTTTTCTTCTCTGATTGCTGTAGCTAAGACTTTCAAAACTATGTTGAATACTAGTGGTGAGAGTGGACACCTTTATCTTGTTCCTGATCTTAGGGGAATGGTTTCAGTTTTTCACCATGGAGAAGAGTATTTTCTGTAGGCTTATCATATATGGCCTTTACTAGGTTGAAGTAAGTTCCTTCTATGCCCATTTTTCCAGGAGTTTTAATCATAAATGGGTGCTGAATTTTGTCAAAGCCTTTTTCTGCATCTATTGAGATGATCATATGGTTTCTATCCTTCAATTTGTTAATATGGGTATCACATTGATTGATTTGCATATATCAAAAAATCTTTGAATTCCCAGAATAAACCCAACAATCATGGTGTATGACCTTTTGATATGCTGCTGATATTTTTTTTTTTTGCTAAACTTTGTTGAGGATGTTTTGCAACTATGTTCATCAGTGATATTGGTCTGTAGTTTTCTTTATATGTGTTGTCTTTTTCTGGTTTTGGTATCAGGGTAATGTTGGCATTGTAGGATGAATATGGAAGTGTTCCTTCCTCTGAAGTTTTTTGAAAGAGTTTTAGAAGGATAGGCATTAGCTTTTCCCTAAATGTGATAGAATTCTTCTGTGAAGTTATCTGGTCTGGGGCTTTTGCTGTTAGGGAGATTTTTATCACAGCTTCAATTTCAATGCTTGTAATTGAGTTGTTCATAATTTCTATTTCTTCCTGGTTCAGTCTTGGAAGATTGAACTTTTCTAAGAATCTGTCCATTTCTTCCAGGTTTTCCATTTTATTGCCATATAGTTGTTCATAATAGTCTCTTATAATCCTTTGTATTTCTGCACTGTCCGTTGTAACCTCTCCTTTTTCATTTCTAATTTTGTTGATTTGATTCTTCTCTCTTTTGTTCTCAATGAGTCTGGCTAAAAGTTTGTCAATTTTGTTTATTTCCTCAAAGAACCAACTTTTAGTTTTATTAATCTCTACTATTGCTTCCTTCATTTCTTTCTCATTTATTGATGCTCAGATCTTTATTATTTCTTTCCTTCTACTAATTTTGGAGGTTTTTGTTCTTTTCCAAGTTGTTTTAGGTGTAAATTGAAGTTGTCTATTCAATATTTTTCTTATTTCTAGAGGTAGGACTGTATTGTTATAAACTTCCCTCTTAGAACTGCTTTTGCCACATCCCATAGGTTTTGAGTTGTCATGTTTTCAGTGTCATTTGTTTCTAGAAATGTTTTACTTCCCTTTTGATTTCTTCAGTAACCTGTTGGTTACTTAGAAATGTGTTGTTTAATCTCCATGTGTTTGTGCTTCTTACAATTTTTTTCTTGTAATTGATATCTAGTTTCATAACTTTGTGGCTGAAGAAAATGCTTAATACAATTTCAGTTTTTATAAATTTACTGAGATTTGATTTGTGACCCAAGATGTGGTCTATCCTGGAAAATGTTCCATGTGCACTTGAGAAAAAGGTATATTCTTCTGTATTTGGATGGAATGTCCTGAAGATATCAATGAGATCCAACTCATCTAATGTATCATTTAAGACTTGTGTTTCCTTATTAATTTTCTTTTTCAATGATCTGTCCACTGGTGTGAGTGGAGTGTTAAAGTCTCCTACTATTATTGTGTTACTGTCCATTTTTCCTTTTATGTCTGTTAGTGTTTGTCTCATGTATCAAGGTGCTCTTATGTTGGGTGCATAGGTATTTACAATTGTTATGTGTTCCTCTTGGATTGATCCCTTGATCATTATGTAGTGTCCTTCCTTATCTCTTGTAATCTTCTTTTTTAATGGTCTATTTTGTCTGATATGAGGATTGCTACTCCAGCTTTCTTTTGCTTCCTAGTTGCATGAAATATATTTTTCCATCCTCTCACTTTAGGTCTATATGTGTCTTGAGGTCTGAAGTGGATTTCTTGTAGACAACATATATACGGGTCATATTTTTGTATCTATTCAGCTAGTCTGTATCTTTTGGCTGGAGCATTTAGTCCATTTACATTTAAAATAATTATTGATATATATGTTCCTATTGTCATTTTCTTAATTGTTTTGGGGTTGAATTTGTAGATCCTTTTTATTCTCTTATATTTCTTGACTATATAAGTTCCTTTCACATTTGTTGTAAAGCTGATTTGGTGCTACTGAATTCTCTTAACTTTTGCTTGTCTGAAAAGTTTTTATTTCTCCATCAATTTTGAATGAGATCCTTGCCCAGCACAGTAATCTTGGTTGTAGATTTTTCCCTTTCAACACTTTAAATGTATCCTGCCATTCCCTTCTGGCCTGCAGAGTTTCTGCTGAAAGATCAGCTGTTACTTGTATGGGGTTTCCCTTGTATGTGACTTGTTGCTTCTCCCTTGCTACTTTTAACATTCTTTCTCTGTGTTTAGTCTTTGTTAGTTTGATTAGTATGTGTCTTGGTGTGTTTCTCCTTTGGTTTACCCTGTATGAGACTCTTTGTGCCTCTTGGACTTGACTGACTATTTCCTTTTCCATGTTGGGGAAATTTTTAAAATTTTCTCATACCTTTACTTTTATTCTTCTGGGACCCCTGTGATTTGACTGTTGGTGTGTTTGATATTGTCCTTGAGGTCTCTGAGACTATCCTCTGTTTGTTTGTTTGTTTTTCATTCTTTTTACTTTAGGACTTCCCTGGTGGCTCAGACGGTAAAGTGTCTACAATGCAGGAGACCTGGGTTCAGTCCCTGGGTTGGGAAGATCCGCTGGAGAAGGAAACGGCAATCCACTCCAGTACTATTGCCTGGAAAATCCCATGGACAGATGAGCCTGATAAGTTACAGTCCGTGGGGTCGCAAAGAGTCGGACAAGACTGAGCGACTTCACTTTCACTTTACTTTATTCTGCTCTTCAGAAGTTATTTCCACCATTTTATCTTCCAGCTCACTGATTTGTTCTTCTGCTTCAGATATTCTGCTACTGATTCCTTCTAGAGTGTTTTGCCAGGAGAAATATAACCTAGATATGCAGATGACAACACCCTTATGGCAGAAAGCAAAGAAGAACTAAAGAGCTTCTTGATGAAAGTGAAAGAAGAGAGTGAAAAAGTTGGCTTAAAGCTCAACATTCAGAAAACTAAGATCATGGCATCCAGTCTCATCACTTCATGGCAAATAAATGGGGAAACAGTGAAAACAGAGGCAGACTTGGGGGGTGGGCCTCCAAAATCACTGCAGATGGTGATTGCAGCTATGAAATTAAAAGGCATTTCCTTCTTGAAAGAAAAGTTATGACCAACCTAGGTAGCATATTCAAAAGCAGAGACATTACTTTGCAAACAAAGGTCCATCTAGTCAAGGCTATGGTTTTTCCAGTAGTCATGTGTGGATATGAGAGTTGGACTATAAAGAAAGCTGAGTGCCAAAGAATTGATGCTTTTGAACTGTGGTGTTTAAAAAGACTCTTAAGAGTCTCTTGAACTGCAAGGAGAGCCAACCAGTCCATCCTAAGGGAAATCAGTCCTGAATATTCATTGGAAGGACTGATGCTAAAGTTAAAATGCCAATACTTAGGCCATCTGATGCGAAGAGCTGACTCATTTGAAAAAGACCAATTCTGGGAAAGACTGAAGGCAGAGGAGAAGGGGATGACAGAGGATGAGATGGTTGGATGGCATCACTGACTCAGTGGAGACGAGTTTGGGTAAACTCTTAGAGTTGAGATGGACAGGGAAGCCTGGTGTGCTGCGCTTGATGGGATCACAAAGAGTCAGACACAACTGAGCGACTGAACTGGACTGAGAGTATTTTTAATTTCAGTAATCGTGTTGTTTGTATGTTTATTCTTTAATTCTTCTAGGTCTTTGTTAATTGATTCTTGCACTTTCTCCATTTTGTTTTCAAGGTTTTTGATAATCTTTACTATCATTATTCTGAATTCTTTTTCAGTACTTTGCCTATTTCCTCTTCATTTATTTGGACTTTTGTATTTCTAGTTTGTTCCTTCATTTATGCAATATTATCTGCCATTTCATTATTTTTTTACACTTATTGTGTTTGAGGTCTTCTTTTCCCAGGCTTCAGGGTCAAATTCTTTCTTCCTTTTGATTTCTGCCCTCCTATGGTTTGTCCAGTGGTTTGTGTAAGCTTTGTGTAGGGTGAGATACATGCTGAGTTTTGTTTATTTATTTGTTTGTTTTTCCTCTGATGGGCAAGGTTAAGTGAGTTGGTAATCCAGTCTGCTGATGATTGGGTTTGTATTTTCATTTTGTTTGTTGTTTAGGTGAAGTGTTCTGCACAGGGTGCTACTGGTGATTGGGTGATGCTGGTATCTTGTATTCAAGTGGTCTCCTTCGTGTGAATTCTCACTATTTGATACTCCCTAGGGTTAATTCTCTGGTAGTCTAGGGTCTTGGAGTCAGTGCTCCCATTCCAAAGGCTCTGGGCATGATCTCTGGTCAAGAATGAAGATCCCACAGATGGTTTGTTATGGCATTAAGTGAGATTACAACAAATATCCAAAAATGACAAACCAAAGAGGAACCCCAGATAAATGGCAGTTACAAAGTCAGGCAAATAATAATTAAAATAATGGAATATATGCAGATACATATATACCTATCATTTCCATTCAGTTCAGTCACTCAGTCGTGTCCAACTCTTTGCAACCCAATGAATCACAGCACGCCAGGCCTCCCTGTCCATCACCAATACCCGGAGTTCACTCAAACTCACGTCCATCTAGTCGGTGATGGCATCCAGCCATCTCATTCTCGGTCGTCCTCTTCTCCTCCTGCCTTCAATCCCTCCCAGCATCAGAGTCTTTTCCAATGAGTCAACTCTTCTCATGAAGTGGCCAAAGACTGGAATTTCAGCTTTAGCATTATTCCTTCCAAAGAACACCCAGGGCTGATCTCCTTCAGAATGGACTGGTTGGATGTCCTTGCAGTCCATGGGACTCTCAAGTCTTCTCCGACACCACAGTTCAAAAGCATCAACTCTTCGGTGCTCAATTTTCTTCACAGTCCACCTCTCACATCCATACATGACCACAGGAAAAACCATAGCCTTGACTAGATGGACCTTTGTTGGCAAAGTAATGTCTCTGCATTTTAATATGCTGTCTAGGTTGATCATAACTTTTCTTCCAAGGAGTAAGTGCCTTTTAATTTCATGGCTGCAATCACCATCTGCAGTGATTTTGGAGCCCCCAAAAATAAAGACAGACACTGTTTCCACTGTTTCCCCATCTATTTCCCATGAAGTGATGGGACTAGATGCCATGATCTTCGTTTTCTGAATGTTGAGCTTTAAGCCAACTTTTCCACTCTCCTCTTTCACTTTCATCAAGAGGCTTTTGAGTTCCTCTTCACTTTCTGCCATAAGGGTGGTGTCATCTGCATATCTGAGGTTATTGATATTTCTCTTGGCAATCTTGATTCCAGCTTGTGCTTCTTCCAGTCCAGCGTTTCTCATGATATACTCTGCATAGAAGTTAAATAAGCAGGGTGACAATATACAGCCTTGACGTACTCCTTTTCCTATTTGGAACCAGTCTGTTGTTCCATGTCCAGTTCTAACTGTTGCTTCCTGACCTGCATATGCTTCCTGACCTGCATATAGGTTTCTCAAGAGGGAGGTGAGGTAGTCTGGTATTCCCATATCTCTCAGAATTTTCCATAGATTGTTGTGATCCACACAAAGGCTTTGGCATAGTCGATAAAGCAGAAATAGATGTTTTTCTGGAACTCTCTTGCTTTTTTGATGATCCAGCGGATGTTGGCAATTGATCTCTTGTTCCTCTGCCTTTTCTTTTCTTTTTTTTAATTAAATTTATTTTTTTAATTACAATACTGTATTTGTTTTGCCATACATTGACACGAATCAGCCATAGGTGAACACAATCGCCCAATGCCGAAGCCCCCTCCCACCTCCCACCCCACATCCTCTACCTGAATCATCCTGTGCATCAGCCCCATGCATCCTGCATCCTACACCAAACATAGATTAGCGCTTCGTTTCTTACAGGAAACTAAAACCAGCTTGAACATCTGAAAGTTCACAGTTCACATATTGCTGAAGCCTGGCTTGGATAATTTTGAGCATTACTTTACTAGCATGTGAGATGAGTACAACTGTGCAGTAGTTTGAGCATTCTTTGGCATTACCTTTCTTTGGGATTGGAATGAAAACTGACCTTTCCCAGTCCTGTGGCCACTACTGAGTTTTCCAAATTTACTGGCATATACACCCATAAGCAAAGTCAAAACAGTCCAACAAAAATAAAGTATTGTAGATTGACCTAGTGAACAAAGGAAATCAAAAATTATATTTACCAGTTGAGAACAAAACTAACTAAAGCACAAACTGGAAAACAAAACTAAAGCAAGGTGCCAAGTAGGGAATAAAGCAATGAAAACAAAACTAACAAATATGTTGAAAGGAAAGGAAAGGAAAAAAAGAAAGAATAGATATGCAAAGTTAAACAGAAGTAGATGAAGAAGATTTAAATGCATTAAAGATTAGCTGCAAGGGGAAAAGAACAGTAAGAAAGGCAAACAAAAGAATAAATTTAGAAAAATATAATAGGTTTAATAAATTAAAAAAAGAGAAATGGGGGCAGAGGAAAATTCCACAGAACTGCAAAAGCCCAACGTAGAGGCAGAGATTTATAACAGCAATAAAAAAATGTGATAGAGGGAAAACAAAAAGCTCAAATATTAATTAGATTTCATAGTGCCAATAAAATCATCAACTACAATAGATGGGTAAAAATGAAAACAGGAAAAAATCCGAAAGAATCTACAGAACAAGTCAAAACATAAGAATAATACATTCTTTTTTTTTTTTTTTGAGTCACTGTTGTCAGAGTCCTCTCCCTTGCTGGGAGTAACAGTCCACCTCACCTCTCTAGGATGCCCTCCAACACTGTGTTGATCTCTGGGCCTGTGGTGGGGGCAGCTCAGATTCTATCTGGTCCAGCTTCTATGTGTTCTTGCCTCCAATGTCCACAGCTATCAGAAGTAGCGCATTTTCTTTGGTGGGAGCTCTCGGTGACTTTTATATATTCGATAGACACAGAGTCTTCCTAGTTGATCATGTGGATTTAATCTGCAGCTTGTACAGCTGGTGGGAAGATTTTGGGTCTTCTTTCTTAACCACACTCCCCCTGGGTTTTAGTTGTGGCTTTATTTCCACCTCTGTATGTTGGTCGTCCACTGGGGTTTGCCCCTGAGGCTGTCCTGGAGGACTTGGGCTTGCTGCTGTGAGGGCCAGGTATGGAGGTGGTGCAGCGGCTTGGGTCACTGGGGTCCTAGCAGCACCAGGTGCTCAAGGGAGTTGGCAACTAAGGCAGCAGGAAATATAGTGCTCTATAAGGTTATGGCAACCAGTTCTGGCCAATACACTCCAGTATTCTTGCCTGGAGAACCCCCTCCCTGACAGAGAGGCCTGGCAGGCCACAGTCTACAGAGTTGGAAAGAGTTGGACACTACTGAAGTGACCCTGCGCACACAGATGCAAGACTTTTCTTGCCTGTGGCAGCTCTGCTCCAGTGAGAGTTGAGCGTGAAGGTGGCGCACCTGCTTGGCTTGCAAGGACCCTGGCAGCGCCAAGTGTGCAGGGACATGGACTGCCTCTGCCGCAGGAGTTATAGTCCTCAGTTCAGTTCAGTTCAGTTGCTCAGTCGTGTTCGACTCTGCGACCCCATGAATTGCAGCCCGCCAGGCCTCCCTGTTCATTACCATCTCTCAGAGTTCACTCAGACTCACATCCATCGAGTCCGTGATGCCATCCAGCCATCTCATCCTCGGTCATCCCCTTCTCCTCCTGCCCTCAATCCCTCCCAGCATCAAAGTCTTTTCCAATGAGTCAACTCTTCTCATGAGGTGGCCAAAGTACTGGAGTTTCAGCTTTAGCATCATTCTTTCCAAAGAAATCCCAGGGTTGCCTATCAGAGTCTTTATTCAAGCCTTTTGTAGCTGGCTTCTTTGTCCAGTCTTTCTCCATAGCTCCACCCATTCAGGCACTTAGAGGGCTCCCTTGCCTGGAGTCCTTCTCTGTTGTTCAGCGTGTCAGCCACATAGAGATGCCCTCCTGGCTGGGGTCCTACTCTGTAGATCGGCGAGTCAGGCACTTAAGGGAGCACTCTGGTGGGGCCCTGCTCTGTAGTCCAGTGAATCAGGAGTTTGTTGGGCCAGCCTCTCTATTGTTCAGCTGCTGATTCTGGTGTGTGGGGAGAGAGAGGCTATGGTGATGGCTCCAACCCTTACGTGTGACTCAGCAGTTTGCCTTGCTTTCGTGGCTGCCCATCTTTCCTCCACAGGCATTTCCCACCACAGTCTCCTCTCTCACCTCCTCTCAATCCATCTCTCTTCAGTCAGTAGCAGCCCTTGCCCTGTGATTGCTCCAGAATCCCCAATCTCCATGTCCCCATCTGGTGTAGGTATGGCTGCGGCAAGTATTGTCTGATTCTCTTTCCATTTAGGCTACCACAGGTCAGCTGTTTCACTCTCAGCCTTAAATGTTTCTCTTCCGACTCAGACAATTGCCCTGATGTGGGGATCAGATCCTTGCTTCAGTTCCCCCACCCGCTGAGGGCAGGTCCAGTCCTACTAGCACTCCTGTTTCCCCCTAGTTCCTTCATCCTACTGAGTTTTGCATGGTTCTGTATATTCTTTCCCTCGTATCATGTATTCCTGTCCACTCTCAGCTGGTGTTCTGCAAGCACTTCTGTGTCTGAAGGTGTAGTCCTGATGTATCTTTGGTGAGAAGTGTACTCCCATCCACCTACTCCTCAGATGTCTTGTTCTCTCCGAGAAAGAGAATCTTAAAAACAGCAAGAGAAAAATAATTTACCATGTACCGGTTTGTCCCTATAACATCAGAAAAATCTAGGTGAAGTTTTGGGCCAATCCAATACATGGGCTTGTATTAGCATAGAACAAATGACTGCATATTGGATCCATTTATTTTACTTTAATTTTTATATTCTATGGCTTTTGCTACAAGTTAAGAATGTTGCCTATAACCTGAAATATATAGGAGAGCCCATTCTCAAGGCTCTGATCTTTAAAGATGTAACAGTTTTCCAACCATGTAGAGATAAAAAACTGCAGAACAGAAAATAGCATTTGTCTTGTTGGAGGTTTACAGAAACACCATGATCTGATGTACTTGGGACAGATGCCAGAACAAAGGATTCTGACACCAAGAAATTTGCAATCACCAACCACAGCCTTTGGCCTTTTTGCATAAAGAAGCCTGAATTCTAACTTGGGCAAGATGGTCATTTTGGATACTAGTACACCCTCTTCTTGGAGAGATGGGAATACCAGACCACCTCACCTGCCCCTTGAGAAATCTGTATGCAGGCCAGGAAGCAACAGTTAGAACTGGACATGGAACAACAGACTGGTTCCAAATAGGAAAAGGAGTACGTCAAGGCTGTATATTGTCACCCTGCTTATTTAACTTCTATGCAGAGTACATCATGAGAAACGCTGGACTGGAAGAAACACAAGCTGGAATCAAGATTGCCGGGAGAAATATCAATAACCTCAGATATGCAGATGACACCACCCTTATGGCAGAAAGTGAAGAGGAACTAAAAAGCCTCTTGATGAAAGTGGAAGAGGAGAGTGAAAAAGTTGGCTTCAAGCTCAACATTCAGAAAACGAAGATCATGGCATCTAGTCCCATCACTTCATGGGAAATAGATGGGGAAACAGTGGAAACAGTGTCAGACTTTATTTTGGGGGCTCCAAAATCACTGCAGATGGTGACGGCAGCCATGAAATTAAAAGACACTTACTTCTTGGAAGAAAAGTTATGACCAACTTAGATAGCATATTAAAAAGCAGAGACATGACTTTGCTGACTAAGGTCCATCTAGTCAAGGCTATAGTTTTTCCAGTAGTCATGTATGGATGTGAGAGTTGGACTGTAAAGAAGGCTGAGCACCAAAGAATTGATGCTGTTGAACTGTAGTGTTGGAGAAGACTCTTGAGAGTCCCTTGGACTGCAAGGACATCCAACCAGTCCATTCTGAAGGAGATCAGCCCTGGGATTTCTTTGGAAGAAATGATGCTGAAGCTGAAACTCCAGTACTTTGGCCACCTCATGCAGAGTTGAGTCATTGGAAAAGACTCTGATGCTGGGAGGGATTGGGGGCAGGAGGAGAAGGGGACGGCAGAGGATGAGATAGCTGGAGATGGCATCACTGACTCGATGAACGTGAGTCTGAGTGAACTCCGGGCATTGGTGATGGACAGGGAGGCCTGGCGTGCTTCAATTCATGGGGTCGCAAAGAGTCGGACACGACTGAGAGACTGAACTGAACGGAACACCCTTTTCTCAGTTTTCTGGTTTTCTGAATAAAGTCACTATTCTTTGCCCCAACAATTTGTCTTGAGATTTATTGGTCTGTTGTACAGCAAGCAGTATGAGCTTGGACTGAATAACAAGCTCAGTAAAATCTGCAATAGATTTTTCATCAGAAACAGTGGAGACAAGAAGAAAATTAACTGACATCTTAAAACACTGATAGAAAAAAACTATAAACAAGGAATTTTATATCCAGCAAAACTATACTTCAAAATGAAGGAGAAATAAGACATTCTTAGCCAAACAGAAGCCAAAGGGGTGGTACATTGATAGTAGAAATTTTCTACAAGAAATGTTATAGGATGTCATTAAGTCTGAAATGAATGGACTCTTGAGGGAATATGAGAAATAATGAACTCTGGTTAAAGTAACAAAGGTAAGTATTTAAAACAGTATTGTTGCATTTCTTGGCTTGTAATTTTTTCCCTGTATTATTTAAGAGATAAATATATTAAACAGTAATTATAAACCTATGTTAACTTGCACACAAAGTGTAAAGATGTAATATTTGAGAAGTTACTTACAAAACAGAGACTCACAGACTTAGAGAATGAACTTATGGTTGCTGGAGGAAAGATGGAGGAAAGAGATAGTTAGGGAATTTGGGATGAACATGTACACACCATTCTATTTAAAATGGATAACCCACAAAGACCTACTGTATAGCATATGGAACTTTGCTCAATGTTATGTGGCACCCTGGATGGGAGGGGTGTGTGGGGGAGAATGGATACATGCATATGTATGACAAAGTCCTTTGGCTGTCTACCTGAAACTACTATAAAATTGTTAACTGACTATACTCCTATACAAAATAAAAAGTTTAAAAAAAATGTAGTGTTAGAGACAACAACAAAATAAAGGAAAATAGAGCTATGTAGTAGCATGACTTTTGTATGTTATAAAGGCAAAGTTTACATTAAGTCAAACTAAATTAGTATACATTTAAGATAAGAATTGTAATCCCTATGGTAAAAGCTAAGAAAATATCTTAAAATACATGCAAAAGGAAATGAAAGAATTCCCTGGCAGTACAGTGGTTAGGACTTAGAACTTTCACACTTTCACTGCAAGATCCCAGGTTTGATTCCTGGTTGGGGAACTAAGATCTTACAGGGGGAACTAATGTCCATTTTGGACATGTTCACAGCATGTCCAAAAAAATAAATACATTTTTAAAAAGGTTTGAATATAAAATTTTAAAAATTTAAAAATAAAATGAGCAGAAAATAAAAACAATCAAATAACATCCCCCAAAATAAATTACACAGAAGGAAGCAATGGGAAAAATGGAAAACTAAAAATATATATAGAGAAAATGAATATCAAAATAGCAGAAGTAAGTCTGTCCATATCTGTAATTACTTTAAATTTCAATGAACTAAGCTCTCCAATTAAAAGGCAAAGACTGGCAAAACACATTTTTGGAATATCATTCAATTCCATGTTGTCTATAAGAAACTCTTTTAGATTTGAAGCCACAAGTAGATGGAAAATAAAAAGATGCAAAAGGATGCTCCACACAAATATAGCCAAAAAGAGCTGAGGTGGAAATATTAATATAAGAAAAATATATAGTTTAAAGTACTATATTATATTATATGTTACAAGGGACTAAGTACATCTTATGTTGAGAAAATTGTCAATTCATCAAGCAGCTACAACAATTTTAATCATACGTATATTAAACACAGCCCCAAATTATGTGAAGCAAACTTTGATAAAACTGAACTGAAAAGAGACAGTTCTGTGATCATTTCAAAAACTGATAGAACATCTAGACAGAATATCAATTAGAAAATAGAGGGTATCAACAATATTATAACCCAACTTTGTCTACTAGACATATATAGAACATTCTACCCAGCAACAAAGACACACATTCTCCTCAAGTGTACATGGAGCATTCCCCAGGATACACCATATGTTAGACTAAAAATTGTCTCAATAAATTTCAAATATTGAAATAATATAGTATTTTCTTTGACCAAAATAGAATGAAATTAGATATCAATGATAGAAAGAAAAAGGAAAATTCAAAAATATGTGGAAATTAAACAGCACACTCTTAAAAAAACAAATGGACCAAAGAATAAATTAAAGATAAATTAGGAAAAATCTTGAGACAGATGAAGATGAGAACATAATATACCAAAATATGGGATGCCAGGAAAGTAATGCTCAGAGAGAAATTTACAGCCTATATCAGAAAGAAAGTAAAGAACTCAAAATGGTCACCTAACTTTATAATTTAAAGAAAAAGAGAAAACTAAACCAAAAGCTAGAAGAACGAAAAAAGCAAATATTAGAGTGAAGATAAAGAGATTAAAAAACAGTAAATAAAATTGACCAAACCAAAAGTCTTTTCTTTAAAGATAAACAAAATTGAACAAACTTAAGCTAGAATGGCAAACAAAAAGAGAGAAGTCAATAAAATAACTAAAATCAGAAATGAAAGTAGGGATATCACTATAGACTGCACAGAAATAAAAATGAGTATAAGAGAATACCATGAACTGATGATGAAGCTCAATACTTTGGTCACTTGATGTGAAGAGCCAACTCATTGGAAAAGACCCTAATGCTAGGAAAGATTGAGGGCAGGAGGTGAAGGGGGTGATAGAGGATGAGATTGTCTGATGGCATCATTGACTCAATGGACATGAATCTGAGCAAACTCAGGGACATAGTGAAGGACAGGGAAGCCTGGCGTGCTGCAGTCCATGGGGTCACAAAGAGTTGGACACAACTGAGCAACTGAACAACAACCTCACACTAGGAAGAGTAACTTCTTTTTGCAGATTGTTTTTTCCTCTGCAATTCTTAGTGTTATTTTACCATTTCAGTTCTCAAATATCTGGTTAACGACTCTTTACACTACACTTTTTCTGCTAAAGTCACTGATAAAGTTTTTATTCCTGGCTGTACCCTAACTGATATGTAAGTTGTTAAACAATGGCTCAAATTCTGTCTTTATTTCTGTCCTAATCTCCACTTTCCAAAACAGATATAGTTTTACTTTTGCAGAACTTTAAGTACAGAAATAATCACAGTTGCCACAGCAAATTTGGTACCTGAATAGTGCTTTTAAAAATGTTTTCATGCATATATCCCTTTTGATGTCTTCTTCTTGCCTTCATTCAATAAGGTTTATTAAGTAACTACTACCTATGAGGCACAGAACCAGGTACTGGAAATATATAAATAATTTATTAGCAGTTAGGGATATATTTGTATTTCTTTTTTATTTAAGTATAGTTTATTTACAATGTTTTGCCAATCTCTGCTATACAGCAAAGTGACTCAGTTTTACACACATATATATTCTTTTTTAAATGTTATTTTCCATTATGGTTTATCCCAGGAGATTGGATATAGTTCCCTGTGCTACACAGTAGGACTTTGTTGCTTATCTATTCTAAAGGAAGTAGTTTTCATCTACCAACCCCAAACTCCCATTTCACACCTCTCCCTCCCCCACATCCCTTAGACTAGGAACCATCCAATAAAGAATCATAGAGACTCAATTTCTCCCATCTAGAAAGTTTTTATTTATTTATATTTATTAGGTGAAATCATCAACTAAATAATACAGATGATACATAAATGAAAAAAAAAACTGTGCCCAGGACATAGAAAGCACTCAATAAAACACAATTATAACCAATAAGAATTAAAAATAGAGTGAATTTCCTTCAAAGACTTCATAAATGATCGATAATGGTAATAATAACAATGCATTGCTTCCTTATGGTGCTTTAGATTTACTTATAGTTATCCCAACAAAATCCCTGTGAGGTAGGGCAGTGTCATGATTCCCATTTATTGATGAGGAAACAGTCACTCACAAAGTGTGAATGACTCGCCAACATTATGCAAACAGGAGGTGGCAGCACCAGGCTCCAGATGCCCTGGTGTTCAGTGCCAGTTGCCAACCCTGCAGTGATCCAGCCCCTTCTTCAAGGCGCCCATCACCTCCTGATTTCTCAAGCTATAAATGAGAGGGTTGAGCATAGGTGTAAGGACTGTGTAGAAGAGAGAGACCACCTTGTCATGGCTTGGGGCCCGGTAGCGCCTAGGCCTAAGGTAGATGAACATGGCTGCCCCATAGAAGAGGGACACAGCAGTAAGGTGGGAAGAACAGGTGGCCAGAGCCTTTTTACGAGCATGAGCAGAGTGCATATGGAGCACAGCCCCCCAAAATTCGAGCATAGGAAGCCACAATGATGGAGAAGGGCAAGAGCAGCATGAAGACACAGCAAGCAAAAAGCAAGGAATCAAAAATGGATGTGTCTACACAGGCCAGTTTCAGTAAAGCCGGAACCTCACAGAAGAAATGATCCACATTCCTTGAGCCACAGTAGGGTAAGCTTATGGTTCCCACCATTTGTATCATTCCATCTATTATCCCAAAAGTCCATGAACTCACAGCAATATGGAGACAGACCCTCTGGCTCATGAGGATGGGATAGTGAAGTGGGTGGCTAATGGCCGCATAGCGGTCATAAGCCATGAGTCCCAGCAAGAGCCCTTCAGATCCCACGAGAGAGACGAAAAATCCAATTTGTATGGCACAACCCACAAAGGAGATGAACTTCCTGCCAGACAGGAAGTTGGCCGCCATCTTGGGCACAATGTCACAGACCAACAGGAGGTCCATGAGGGAGAGCTGGCTGAGGAAGAAGTACATGGGTGTGTGAAGTCGAGGATCCATGTAGATGAGGCAGATAAGGAGGACATTCCCACAGAGGGCTACCGTGAAGACCATCATAACCACAGAGAATAGGACAAAATCAGCCTGGCTATGAGAAAAGATGCCCAAGAGAATGAAGCCATCTATGGATGACTGGTTCAACCATATCCCCATGGTTCAACTGTTCACAGGCACCTGAAAACATGGACAGAGAAATTCTGAGATTGAGAGACATGTCTTTACTTATCTCTGAATTATTCTTCTTCAGTCATCTGTATCTTTTGCAATTCATTACAGCACAACAGTACATGCTTAAGGATATATAAGAGGAAAGGAGCTTTCCAGGTGGCACAGTGGTAAAGAACCAGCCTGCCAATGCCAGAGATGTAAGAGACATGGGTTTGATCTCTGGGTTGGGCAGATCCCCTAGAGAAGGGCATGGCAACTCACTCTAGTATTCTTGCCTGGAGAATCCCATGGACAGAGGAGCCTGGCCAGCTAGTCCATAGGGTTGCAAGGAGTTGAACATGACAGAAGCAATTTAGCACAGCACACTCTTTCATTTTTCCCAAAACACAGATAATAGGATATTTGCTCTCATAGAACTGAACCATTTATCTACATTTGTATGTATCCATACCAGGAAGAATAGAATCTGAGTTAGTTTGTGTGTCACCAGACTGTTTGACAATCCTCTTTCAATAAGCAAAATACTGGCTTTCCCATATGGCACTGACTCTTTTTAGCAAGACTAAATGGACTCAGTATACTATCTCTAGCAGAACTTGGACCATTTCATCCCAAAAGATAATTCATATATGTTACAATAAAGGAAAGTAATGGATACTTGAGATGTTCTTTATTTTGCTGAGCTCAGATGCCTTAGAACCGTTTTTAATTCCTCTATGTCTTTTACATCCAATATATCAGAAAAGCCTCTTGTCTATACTATTCAGAATATCTCAGAATCCAGTTAATGCTTATCTCCTGTACAGCTGCCTTGGTCCAAGCCACTACAGTCTCCGGGCTTCTATCATTGAAACCCTAGAGTCTATTCTCATAACAGTTCAAATGAGTCTGTTTATAATGTAAGTTATACAATGTAATTCTCATGCTGAAAGTATCTCAATGACTTCTCAAATTAAATATGAGCCACCAGGGAAGCTCCAAGTTACCCCAGATAAGGTCCCAATACTTAGAGTGGCACACAAGACTCTACACGATACACACACAAACACACACACTCATATCTCTGACCTCATTTCCTACCATGTCCCTTTTGCTCACTGTGTTTCCTTGAATTTCCTTGGACACTCCCACCTTTGGATCTTTGCATTTTTTCTCTTTGGAATACTCTTTCCTCGTATTTCTATCTCTCATCTGCTTCAGATTTTTACTTAAATGCCAACCTCTTGAGAGATACATTCTGTGAAAGTCACTAAAATTATAAACACCTTTCATTTTCAAGTCCTTTCTTGCTTTTATTTTGTGCACAACACTAATACCATTCAACACACACAAGATTACATTTAAACCTTTTATTGTCTGTCTCACCCTATCGGAATAAGAGCATCATTTATCATTCACCATGACATTGGCACCCCCTAATGGGTTCAGCCCCTAATGGCTTCCTGGTTCATAGTATATCCTCAATACATATGTGTTGATTGAGTAAAATAATCAAGGTGAAGCAATATATAGCTGAAACTTCCACTTTCTGAAAGTAGAGAGACTCCTGCTTCAATTGCTGGACCCCTTGTTCTTGACCTCAATATACTACTTCATTGCTATATTTCTTCCTCTGAGGGATCATAATCTTGAGATATTTACAAAAGTATAGAATTTCTCTGCAAATGGATTACAAGGGTATCCAGGAGATTGATTTAGGATATATTCATGTCTACTTTTGGAGAAGGCAATGGCACCCCCACTCCAGTACTCTTGCCTGGAAAATCACATGGATGGAGGAGCTTGGTAGGCTGTAGTCCATGGGGTTGCTACTAGTCGGACATGACTGAGAGACTTCACTTTCACTTCTCACTTTCATGCATTGGAGAAGGAAATGGCAACCCACTCCAGTGTTCTTGCCTGGAGGATCCCAGGGATGGGAGCCTGGTGAGCTGCCGTGTATGGGGTCACACAGAGTTGGACACGACTGAAGTGACTTAGCAGCAGCAGCAGCATGTCTACTTTACCTCTTTGCAAAGAGGAAACAAGGCAGCCACACAAGATTCACTCTCTGTATAAAGAAACAGAGTAATTTCTAAAACTAGGATAGCCTTGCCACCAGATCCACCACCATGGAGGTAGGCTCTGTGAGCTGAATTCCTGCAGAACAGAGCACATTTTGACTCAAGCCCAGAAAAGACTTGCCCAGGTATTCTTGCCAAAAACAACACAAAGGTGTGATGGGAGGTCCTACTACAAAAGCAAATCACTGTTCCTATAGTCTTCAAATACCATCTTGGCCATATCAATCAGCAGAACAAACCAGGTTCCACCTCACACCAGAAATTCCTCCTTTTATGTTAAGGACCTAGTATGTATACAATCATTTGGCTGCATGTACCTTCAAAGACATACACTCCACACCTCCACTTTCCCCCTCACCCACCACTGTATACTACAATACTATAGGGTTAATTAATGACATATAAGCTCCCTTGAATTCTAATTCTTATAACACTCCATATTCACCATCTCCATTTGGATGTTCAATGGGCTTATCCTCCCTAAAGTGATCAGATAGAGTTCTTGGTCTCCTCTGGAGAAACAAAACACCTGGTCTTACCTTCCCATGTAAATTAATGGCAGATTTGTCCAGTTTCTCAGGACATAACACATGGGTCATATTGAATTTCTCCTTCCCTCTCACATCCCAACATCATAAATCTCCGGTGGTTCTTTCTGCAAAATGCATCTACCCCTGACCACTTTCCATTCTTTCTCATCCTACCTGGCCACACTGACATCACTGCTCTCCTGGATGATGATGAATCACTCCATCCAGGAGTGATTCAACAATCATTCATTGTTGAATGAGTGATTGTAATATGCAAACAACTCAAGAAACTATCCTAACTGAATTCTCTAACTGAATTTGCCTCATCAGCCATTCCATCTCTGCCCCTATCCTAGGCTATTTGCACACTGCACTGCAAGGCAGGAAACCTGGGTTGGGAAGAGCCCCTGGAGGAGGGCATGGGAATCCACTCTAGCATTATTGCCTGGACATGGACAGGGTAGGCATGGGGTCACAAAGAGTTGGACATGACTGAGCAGCTAACCACTAAAGTGAACTCATCTCTGTAAGAATAAAAGACAAAATTTTTCAAGAATAAAGGAATGCTTTTATCAACAGACTTTCTATCACCACTCAGACCTCCTTTTCTTCTGTTCGCCCCAGAATCCTCATTACTCTGGCCTCATCAGCATCCTGTGTTTACTCCCATCCCAGCCTCAGGGACCTTAGTGCTTGCTCTTACCTATTCATGGAAATTTGATCGCACATACACTCTACCTTGTCCCTTCACCTACTAGCTAACCTTCTAAGCCAGGGCTTCCTCAGACCTATTTGCTCCTAGAGCAGTAACTGACATGTATTATACACTCAGTAAATATTGTTGAATGAGTGATTGTAACATGCAAACAACTCAAGAAATTATCCTAGTATTCCACGTTATTAATTTTCTGCTCATTAATTTCATTCTTTTCTACTATTTAGTTAATGGCTTAATTTTTTCCCTAGAAAGGACAGCATAAAGAAGCCACTTTGTAGCTAAAATATACATTGCAGGACAGATCGACACTAAGTCCCATATCAGTCCTGTCTTTCCTGCCCCCTTCACCCCTACCTCTCCCCCACTCATCCTTTGTCTTCCTGCTGTAAACCACTATTCAACCCAGGAACCCAACACTAAGGCTCCCAATACAAACCAAGAGAAAGAAAAAAGGAAAAGATCAATTAGAAATTAAAGGAAGAAAAACAGAGAAATAGATCAAATGCAAAGAACTAGAAGAAAGGTGGGCTCTGTGACAAACTAAGGATGGAATGGGGTGGGAGGTGGGAGGGGGAGGAGGTTCAAGAGGGAGGGGACATACGTACATAGAGGTACTGCGGCTGATTCATGTTGATGTATGGCATAAACCAATACAATATTGCAAAACAATTATCCTTCAATTAAAACTAAACAATTTTTAAAAAGAAAAGGGCTAGAAGAAAGACGAAAAGACACATAACACTAAAAGGTGTATGCCCACCAACAACTCCAAAAAAGGCAGGGGGATGTGCTGAAGGAGACAGACAACAGTGGGAGGAAAAAATGATATTCAAGCAGAAATGTGAAATGACCAGCAATTAGTAATAGAAACTGGAAAGAGGAGAGAAGAAGGGTGACAGGAAAAGATCCTCACTCACCTTTAAGTGGGTTCCCTGAAGGGAAAAAAAAATTCAGCAGATACCCTATGGCAGAGATTCCAGTGTCAAAATCATTTCATTTCCCTTTTCTTATTTGTACTTACTGGGTCAGAGTACACAGGGAGGAGACCCTTCCCCCAGCTTTGACCTCCTTCCTCTGCCCCCATCAACTTCTCAGCCAGACTCAGGCTGAGGTGTTGCCTGCAGCCTCCCTGTGACTCTCCAGCTCACACAGCAAGACTCAGACAACAGCTTCTTCTTAGCATAAGGGGAAATGGAGAAAGTGAAGTTAGTCAAGGAGATGGTGGTAGGCAGATGGGGAGAGAGTCAAGATCTGTGTATCTGAGCCCACCTTCTGATGCCAGTCCACCTTCCATGGGCTGCTTCTCTGCCCTTGTTGCAGAACTGTCTCCCGTTGACTGTGAAATACTTAACACTGAATCTGAGTGAGGAAGTTAAAACTGTAAAGTCCCAGAGGAGCCCACAAATTCCAGCCCTGGAGCAAAAGCTCCCAAGCTTATAATTAAAGGAAACCAAATAGGGAGCTTGGGGACAAGACCAGAAGAAGGCCAGCTCGATGGAGGGAGGAAACCTGGCCGTTAGAGAGGCACAGGGCAGCCAGGGCAGAGGAAGTGGGGCAAGTTCTTGGTGCTCTAACCTCCATCACAGACAAATCCCACATTTTCCCAGTGACCTTGAGGTCTCTTCTGGGGTCTCCACCCCTGGCTTTCCTGATAGGCTTTTTCTGCATCCCACAATCCACATGTTTTTTCCTTCCCCATGAAGTCAATATACATTTATTGAGAACACATGATATACAGAGCACTGAGTGATTACACTTGAATCAAAGGTGGGACTGAACACAATTCTAGCCCTAAGGAGTTTAGAACCTGATGGGAGGGAAAGAAGAGCATTCATCTTCAAGAGAGTCACATGGTGGCATGGGGGCTGGGTGTCATCCCAAACCTTGCCAAATCGGTGTCTTTCACAGTTTTTCTGTGAGCAGTCCTGTGATTTCATTATTATGTCTGTCATCCCAGTATAATCACTGACAGCACTTTCTTTCAATCTCAAGGATGCCCCAGGCTTGATGATAAGTTAATAGTCACTTTAATTTTGTCTTTATGTCCCATGAAGTCAATTTTCAAAATGACCAATTCATTGGAAACCAAATTGCTTAGGTCAATTTATGTTTTTCTTTAACTCTGTTTTTAATTAATATATTTATTTTAATTGGAGATTAATTTAGTTTACAAATTTGTAGTGGTTTTTGCCATACATTGACATGAACCAGCCATGGATATACATGTGTCCCCATCCTGAACCCCCTCCCACCTCCTTCCCCATCCCATCCCTCAGGGTTGTCCTAGAGCAGTGACTCTGAGTGCCTTATTTCATGCGTCAAACTTGGACTGGTGATCTATTTCACATATGGTAATATACATGTTTCAGTGCTATTCTCTCAAATCATCCCTCCCTCGCCTTCTCCCACAGAGTCCAAAAGTCTGTTCTTTATATCTGTGTCTCTTTTGCTCTCTTGCAAAAGAGGGTCATCGTTACCATCTTTCTAAATTCCATATATACACGTTAATTTTCTTTAACTCTTTGAAGTATGACTGATTTTTATTTTATCTTCACAACAGTAATAAATATGTTTTATCTGCCATATATACATCTGAAGGCTCCAACTGGGGCCTTCAGTTGGAGGCTGATGCACAGAAAGAACAGATTAGATCAGAGGCTGAGAGAAAGGGAATCGAAAAGATAGCTGGGAAGTCACAAGGAGGTGGAGACAGAGAGACCTAGAGAAAAATAGACCTCTGTCAGGCTACTTCTAGGCACAGTAAACTCTGTGTGTGTGTGTGTGTGTGTGTGCGTGTGCGTGTGTGTGTGTGTGTGTCTGTTTAAGAAATTCCATACAGCCATTCATAGCCTTCTGCTCCAGCATCCTTCTCTGTCATTGTCTTCAACCTGCTGACCTACTCTGGTTTCCTATAAGTACTTGAAGATTTTCCATGTCCATATTTTTGCTCAATTTAAACTTCCATTGGAAATTATTTTGTCTGATTTGTCTTTTCCTACTGAAACAATTTATTCTATAAAGACTCATCTAAAGCTCTTCATTACTATTCTCTCCTTCTAAAAATTCATTCCATACTTTTTAAGCCTATCTGAGCTCATACAGTGTATTGTCCATACAACTGGCAATTTATTGTACCCTGTGAAATCTATTATGTTACTATTTATTTAAACTACATAGGGACTGGGTGAAACACGGTTACATACAACCAAAAAACAGCTTTGCGATTAGCTAGAACCACCTTCATTCCATGGAAAAGAAATGCAAAAAAGCAAAATGGCTGTCTGGGGAGGCCTTACAAATAGCTGTGAAAAGAAGAGAAGCAAAAAACAAAGGAGAAAAGGAAAGATATAAGCATCTGAATGCAGAGTTCCAAAGAATAGCAAGAAGAGATAAGAAAGCCTTTTTCAGGATCAGTGCAGAGAAATAGAGGAAAACAGCAGAATGGGAAAGACTAGATATCTCTTCAAGAAAACTAGAGACACCAAGGGAACATTTCATGCAAAGATGGGCTCGATAAAGGACAGAAATGGTATGGACTTAACAGAAGCAGAAGACATGAAGATGAGGTGGCAAGAATACACAGAACAACTGTACAAAAAGATCATCACGACCCAGATAATCATGATGGTGTGATCACTCATCTAGAGCCAGACATTCTGGAATGTGAAGTCAAGTTGGGGCTTAGAAAGCATCACTACGAACAAAGCTAGTGGAGGTGACAGAATTCCAGTTGGGCTGTTTCAAATCCTGAAAGATGATGCTGTGAAAGTGCTGCACTCAATATGCCAGCAAATTTGGAAAACTCAGCAGTGGCCACAGGACTGGAAAATGTCAATTTTCATTCCAATCCCAAAGAAAGGCAATGCCAAAGAATGCTCAAATGACCACACAATTGCACTCACTTCACACGCTAGTAAAGTAATGCTCAAAATTCTCCAAGCTAGGCTTCAGCAATATGTGAACCATGAACTTCCTGGTGTTCAAGATGGTTTTAGAAAAGGCAGAGGAACCAGAGATCAAATTGCCAACATCTGCTGGATCATGGGAAAAGCAAGAGAATTCCAGAAAAACACCTGTTTCTGCTTTATTGACTATGCCAAAGCCTTTGACTGTGTGGATCACAATAAACTGTGGAAAATTCTGAAAGAGATGGGAATACCAGACCACCTGACCTGCCTCTTGAGAAACCTATATGCAGGTCAGGAAGCAACAGTTAGAACTGGACATGGAACAACAGACTGGTTCCAAATAGGAAAAGGAGTACATCAAGGCTGTATATTGTCACCCTGCTTATTTAACTTATATGCAGAGTACATCATGAGAAACGCTGGACTGGAAGAAATACAAGCTGGAATCAAGATTTCCAGGAGAAATATCAATAACCTCAGATATGCAGATGACACCACCCTTATGGCAGAAAGTGAAGAGGAACTAAAAAGCCTCTTGATGAAAGTGGAAGAGGAGAGTAAAAAAGTTGGCTTAAAGCTCAACATTCAGAAAACTAAGATCATGGCATCTGGTCCCGTCACTTCATGGGAAATAGATGGGGAAACAGTGGAAACAGTGTCAGACTTTATTTTGGGGGGCTCCAAAATCACTGCAGATGGTGACTGCAGCCATGAAATTAAAGATGCTTACTCCTTGGAAGGAGAGTTATGACCAACCTAGATAGCATATTCAAAAGCAGAGACATTACTTTGCCGACTAAGGTCCATCTAGACAAGGCTATGGTTTTCCAGTAGTCATGTATGGATGTGAGAGTTGGACTGTAAAGAAAGCTGAGCACCGAAGAATTGATGCTTTTGAACTGTGGTGTTGGAGAAAACTCTTGAGAGTCTCTTGGACTGCAAGAAGATCCAACCAGTTCATTCTGAAGGAGATCAACCTTGGAATTTCTTTGGAGGAAATGATGCTAAAGCTGAAACTCCAATACTTTGGCCACCTCATGTGAAGAGTTGACTCATTGGAAAAGACTCTGATGCTGGGAGGGATTGGGGGCAAGAGCAAAGGGAACAACAGAGGATGAGATGGCTGGATGGCATCACCGACTCAATGGACGTGAGTCTGAGTGAACCCTGGGAGATGATGATGGATAGGGAAGTCTGGTGTGCTGAAATTCATGGTGTTGCAAAGAGTCGGACATGACTGAGCGACTGAACTGAGCTGAACTGAACTGAAGGAAAGAAACTACAACAAACAATACTCTACCCAGTGAGACATTCGTTCAGATTTGATGGAGAAATCAAAAACTTTGCAGACAAGCAAAAGTTAAGAGAATTCGGTAATGCACTGAAGGATCATATACCATAATCAAGGGGGATTTATCACAGCAATGCAAGAATTCTTCAATATCTGCAAAACAATCAGTGTGGTATACAATATCAACAAACTGAATAATAAAAATATATAATCATCTCAGCACAGAGAAGACCATGTGAGGAGATAGCAGGAGGTAGCCATTTGCAAGCCAAGGGATGCTTCAGAAGACTCCAGACCTTCAGATTCCCGAATTTTGGACTTCTTGCTTCTAAAACTGGAATGGAATCTGATTAATGCTACTGAAAGATAATTATAAAAGTAAGTAAAAGGACAAAGAGTGCAGGCAGTGAGATGAAACAAGTGCACATAAACCCTGTGATGCAGAGGGCGGGCACAGGCAGCCAAAACAAGTCCACACTAGCCCCCTTCTGCAGAGACCAGCCCAGGAAGCTGAAACAGGTGTACACAGCCCTGTGACATAGAGGGTGAGCTTAGGGGGCTGAGGGAAGCCCATACAAGTTGCTGCAGTGCAGAAGGATACACACAAGCATCTACCTAGCAAGTTTTGGTCAGCAGCTCAGGACAGGACAGAGGAACAGAAGCACCGGCAATGATTCCCAAGGACAAGTAGGGGACTGGTGGCTCTGCGGTTTTGCTGAGAGAGCCACTTTGAAGCAGCTGCAGAAATAGACGTGCTTGATGCTAACGCTGAAACTCCAGTACTTTGGCCACCTCATGCGAAGAGTTGACTCAGTGGAAAAGACCCTGATGCTGGGAGGGATTGGGGCAGGAGGAGAAGGGGACTACAGAGGAAGAGATGGCTGGATGGCATCACTGACTTGATGGATGTGAATCTGAGTGAACTCCGGGAGTTGGTGATGGATAGGGAGGCCTGGCATGCTGCGATTCATGGGGTCACAAAGAGTCAGACACGACTGAGTGACTGAACTGAACTGAACTGAACTGAACACCCTGAAAAATAGAACGACTACCCAAAGGCATACTGAACCCACAGACACTCCGAAACCTACTACTGAACACTGCACTGTCCTTCAGAGAGACAAGATTCAGCTCTGTCAACCAGAACACTGGCACAAGCTCTGCCAACCAAAAAACATCACAGGACACTAACTCAACGCCATCCACAGAGGCAGACTCCACAACCGAGAACTACGACCTTGAAACCCCATTTTAATTTTTTTTTCCTTTTTCATTTTCTTCTTTTTCTTTATTTTTTTTCCCCTCTTATAAATTACATTGTTTATTCCCCCAATATATCTCCACCTTCACAGTAGCATTTAGCGGTGCTGTGGAGTTTTCCTCTTTTTCTTGTTATTGAAAAAAATTCATTTAAAGATTCTGTCATCTTATAAATCACACTGATTATTCCTCAACATATTTCCACCATCATATTGGCTTTTTCAGGTGCTGTGGAGTTTTCTTCTTTGTGTTTCTTGTCAAAAAGGCAACAAAAAATTTATTTTAGGGTTTTTTTTCTTTTTTTCTCTTTCTCACTTTTTCTTTTTCTTGATGAGTTTTGCATTTTGTTTTGGATATATACACCTGCTTTCCCTACTGTTCTTTACTAGCTGTAGATATTCCTGAATATATGTAAATCTTTTCCACACATGTCTATTCATCTTTGCTTTTCTATTTTTCTTCTCTCTCTTTTTTTATTTTTTAATCCTCTTCTCCAGCCCTTCCTTTTCTCTCTTGCTTCCCTTCTCCTCTTTCTTTTTTTCTTTTTTATTCTCCTTTTTCCTTCACTCTTTCTTTTTCACCAAGTAAGTTAAATTATTGCACTCCCTATGCTATATTCCCCAGTTGGCCTGCTGCTCACGCTCAGATTTCCAGGCTGAGCATTAGCTAACTCTGCTTTCAATTTGTGGATATCACCTCAGGTTTCCCTGCTCACCAAATCAATCTCCTGTACTCTTTTCTTTAGAATGCTTTGGTTATAACTGTATGTATAGAAGAGTGTGTGCGTATGTCTCAGCATTTCTGTAATTACCTACTTGATCTCCTCCCATTAGGACACAAGCACAAGTGACCCCCAACATGAAATCAACACAAACCACCCAACCAACATTTCCCTCCAAGGGCAAAAATAAAAGAAGAAGTAATACAACCCTAAAGCCTGGGAAAAGGAGACCTCAGAGTGGAGCAAGTTAGAAAAATATATGTGTGTGTGTGTGTGTGTGTATGATGAAAAGAAGCATATAACACAGTTAAACACATTTAACACAATCATCAAGGACATAGAAGAAATAAAGAATAAACAGAGATGAACAACACAATTACTGAAATTTAAAAATACTCTAGAAGGAAACAATAGCAGAATAATTGAGGCACAGAAATGGATAAGTAAGCTGGAGAATAGAATGGTGGAAATAACTACTGAAGACCAGAATGAAGGGAAAGGAATGAAAAGAATTGAGGAAAGCCTCAGAGACCTTTGGGATAATATTAAATGCACCAATATTCAAGTTATAGGGGTCCCAAAGGAAGAAGAAAAAAAGAAAGGTACTGAGAAAGTTTTTGAAGAAATTATAGTTGAAAATTTTCCCAGCATGGGAAAAGGAATAGTCAATCAAGTCCAAGAAGTGCAGAGAGTCCCTTACAGGTTAAACCCAAGAAAAAAAAACACATTGAGACACATATTAAGCTAACAGATATTAAGCACAAAGAAATAATATTAAAAGCAGCAAGGGAAAAGCAAGAAGTAACATACAAGGGAAAACCCATATGGTTAACAGTGGATCTTTCAGCAGAAATTCTACAGGTCAGAAGAAATGGCAGGATATATTTAAAGTACTGAAAGAGAAAAACCACCGAGGAAACCAGAATTGAAAGAGACACATGTACCCCAATGTTCGTTGCAGCATTGTTTATAATAGCCAGGACATGGAAACAACCTAGATGTCCATCAGCAGATGAACGGATAAGAAAGCTGTGGTACATATACACAATGGAGTATTACTCAGCCCTTAAAAAGAATAAATTTGACTCAGTTCTAATGAGATGGGTGAAACTGGAGCCGCTTATACAGAGTAAAGTAAGCCAGAAAGAAAAACACCAATACAGTATACTGACACATATATATGGAATTTAGAAAGATAGTAATGATGACCCTGTATGTGAGACAACAAAAGAGACACAGATGTATAGGAAGGATTTTTGGCCTCTGAGGGAGAGGGAGAGGGTAGGATGATTTGGGAGAGTGGCATCGAAACATGTATACTATCATGTAAGAAATGAAGCACCAGTCTATGTTCGATACAGGATACAGGATGCTTGGGGCTGGTGCACGGGGATGAACCAGGGAGATGATATGGGGTGGGAGGTGGGAGGGGTTTCAGGATTGGGAGCTCGTGTACACCTGTGGCTGATTCATGTCAATGTATGGCAAAACCAATACAGTATTGTAAAGTAGAATAAAGTAAAAATAAATTTTTTAAAAAATAAAAATTTTAAAAAAGAAAAAAAAAGAAAGAGAAAAACCTACAACCATGATTACTATACCAGGCAAAGATATCATTCAAAATTGATGGAGAAAAACAAAATGATGGAGAAATCTAAAGCTTTACGGACAAGCAGAAATTAAGAGAATTCACCACCACCAAACCAGCATTGCAACAAATACTAAAGGGACTTACATAGCCAGTAAACACAAGAAAAAGGAAACCTACAAAACAAACAAAAACAAACCCAAAATAATCAAGAAAATGCCAATAGGAACATATGTGTCAATAATTACCTTAAGTGTAAATGGATTAAGTGCACCAACCAAATGATACAGACTCAGTTCAGTTAAGTTCAGTTGCTCAGTCATGTCTGACTCTTTGCGACCCTATGGACTGCAGCACACCAGGCCTCCTTGTCCATCACTAACTCCTGGAGTCTACCCAGATTTATGTCCATTGAGTCAGTGATGCCATCCAACCATCTCATCCTCTGTCGTCCCCTTCTCCTCCTGCCTTCAATCTTTCCCAGCGTCAGGGTCTTTTCAAATGAGTCAGCTCTCTGCATCAGGTGTCCAAAGTATTGGAGTTTCAGCTGCAACATCAGTCCTTCCAATGAACACCCAGGACTGATCTCCTTTAGGATGGACTGGTTGGATTTCCTTGCAGTCCAAGGGACTCTTAAGAGTTTTCTCCAACCCCACAGTTCAAAAGCATCAATTCTTCAGCATTCAGCTTTCTTTATTTACAAGGCAACAATGGAGATGCAGACATAGAGAACAGACTTATGGACATGGGCCACGGTGGGGCAGAGAGAAGAAGGAGAGGGTGGGACAAATGGAGAGAATAACATGGAAGCATATACACTACAATGTGCAAATTGATAACCAACGGGAATTTGCTATATGACTCAAGGAATGCAAACCGGGCCTCTGTAATAACCTAGAAGTATGGGAAGGGGTGGGAGGTGGGGGACAGTTCAAGAAATAAGGGACACATGTTTACCCATGGCTGACTCATGTTGATGTATGGGAGAGGCCAGCTCAATATTGTGAAGCAATTTTCCTTCAATTAGCAACAAATAAGTTTGGTGGGGGAGAAAAAAAATCCTCAAACAATAACTGCTGGAGAGAGTATAGAGAGAAGGGAGTCCTCCTACACAGTTGTTGGGAATGTAAATTGGTATAGCCACTCTGGAAAACAATATGGAGTTTCCTTAACAAGCTAAAAATAAAGCTACCATATGATTCAGCAATCCACTCCCAGGCATATATCTGGAGAAAAACACAGTCTGAAAGGATACACACACCCCAGGGTTTACTGCAGGACTGTTTACAATAGCCAAGACTTGGAAGCAACCTAATCATCCATCAAGAGAGGAATGGATAAAGAAGTTGTGGTACATATACACAATGGAATATTACTCAGCCATCAAAAAGAATGAAATAACACAATTTGCAGCAGCATGGATGGACCTAGAGATTGTCATACCGAGTGAAGTATGAAGAACAGAGAAGACAGAGGAGCAGAAACATTGTACGACATCTGTTATAAGCAGAATCTAAAATGACATGATACAAATGAACTTACTTACCAAATAGAAAAAGTCTCACAGACTTAGAGGATGAACTTATGGTTGCCAGAAGGAAGGATGGGAGAAAGGAGAGTTAGGGAGTTGGGATGGACATTGCTGTATCTAAAATGGATAACCAGTCTATGGTCATACCACCCTGAATGCACCGGATCTCATCTAAATTGGATATTAACAAGGACCTGTTGTATAGTACAGGGAACTCTTCTCAATCTTATGTGGCAGGCTGGATGGGAGTTATAGGGATACATGTATGGATACATGTATCTGTATGGCTGAGTCTCTTTGCTGTCCACCTGAAACTACCATTACATTGTTAATTGGCTATATTCCAATACAAAATAAAAAGGTTTTTTTTTTTAATATGGTCTCATCTTATCAATAAATGATGCTGTGGGTGGACCAAGCCTTGTGGTTCCTATTATGACTGCAACATGTCCTTCAGCAATAACTGTCAGGAATTTTGAGAAAATAGAGGTTTTATTACTAATACAACACACGTGGGAACACACAGCAAGGCAGGATGTAAAGAGAGAGGGAGAGTGCACAAGACTGGGGTCCTGCTTTTATTGGGGTAGAGAGTAGGGGCCCAAAGCTTTAGGGACTCATTCTTTATTAGTTAATCTAAACAAAAGACTATTAAGTCACAGAAAAAAAAAAAAAAAGGCAGCCCAAATGACCAATTACTGAAATCAACCAGGATTTTTAAAACAAAGGCACCTCAGAGGGGTGAGGCAGCCTGGCTCTGGCTCTTTGTCTGGCAGTGTGGCTGGCAATGTGTTCATTCCATATAGTCCTCTTTGAAGTAGATGCCTTGGCTTAACTCAGACACCTGCATTACAGAAAAGAAGAAAAACCACAAACAGCCAGAATAACAAGTGTCAGAGCTTATAACACAGACACTTAAAAGTATAAAGATTTAAAAGAAATAGGTTTTTTTATTTTAAAAAGAAACAAATAACTTTGGTAACTTAGCCATTTGACAGGTGAACTGCCACCATATCAGCCAATGAAAAAATGAACTATTTCTACAGGACATAAAGCCAAAAATAGAGTTACTATAAAATTTATTGTCCAGAGACTTCCCTGGTGGCCCAGTGGTTAAGAAGCCACCTTTCAATGCAGAGGATGCAGGTTCAATCCCTCATCGGAGAGCTAAGATTTCAGATGCCGTAGGGCAACTAAGCCTGTGAGACAACCACTGAGCCCACATGCTCTAGAGCTTACATACCACAGTCAGAGAGAAGCCCATGGCCTGCAATGAAGGATCCCACAGGCTCTAAGGAAGGTACCACATGTCCCAACTAAGACCCAATGCAGCCAAATAAATAGATAAAATTTAAAAAATTTATCATCCAACCTGGGACAGTCCTGAGAGTGAAAGGGAGTGATATCCCTGATTATACTGGGATGACAAGCATAATAACTAGACCAGACTGCAGAGCACTGAGCTTAGATAAACTTCTGACAGGGTTTGGGAAGACATCCAACACCCATGCCATCATCTGATTCTCTCGGAGGTGAGTGCTTTTCTTTTCCTCCCACCAGAAGGGCAGGGTTATGTTCAGTTTCCACCTTTGAATCAAACACAGCATCTCACCCAGTACTATGTATATCATAGGCCTCTGGTAGATACAGACTGGCTTTAGAGGTCAGGTACAGGACAGGTAGAGACCCTATGTAGATCCTGGAGGTCACTGAGGAAACACTGAAGTGTGCCTGTGGTGGGGAAAGAGTATCAAGAAACTTGTCCAACTTCCTGTACCCTGACTCTTCTGCGCCCTCTCATGACTAAGTTTCATCACACTGTCCCACTGGCCCTTCTTCTGGTCCTGTCCCCAAGCTCCCTGTTTAGTTGTCTTTAATTGTAAGCCTGGGAGCTTCTGCTCCAGGGCTGGAGTATGTGGGCTCTCCTGGGACTTCACAGCTTTACTTTCCTCACTCAGGTTCAATGTTAAATACTTCATGGGCAGTGGAAGACAGTTCTGCAAGCCAGCCTGGGTGTCAGCCCATGGAAGGTGGACAGGATTCAGAAAGTGAGTCCAGATACACAGATCCTGACTCTGTTTGCATCTACCCACCACTGTCTCCTTGACTAAGTTCACTTTCTCCACATCTCTTTTTGTTAAGAGGAAGCTATTGTCTGTCTGAGCCCCAGTCTGAGCTAGAGCCACAGGAGTCTGCAGGTGACGTGGAAACCCACAGCCTGGCTGAGGGGTTGGTGGGGGCTGAGGAAGTCAGGAACTGGGAGGGGGGCAGGGGGCTCCTCTCTGTCCTCTCTGACTCAGTAAGTGCAAACAAAGGAAGGAGAATGAAATAATTTTCATGCTGGAATTGACTCCACATAGTGTGTGCTGAGTTTGTTTTCCTCCAAGGATCCCACTTAAAGGTGAGTGAGGGTCTTTTCCTGTTACTTCCTTCTTTCCTTGCAATGTCTATTATAATTGCTGTTCATTTATGCATTTTTATTTATCAGTAGTTTCTCTTTCTACTATTTTCTGTCTGTATTAGTTTTTATTTTCTTTTTGACCAATGAGGGGATAGGCATATATCTTCCACTGTTATGTCTCTTCTCATTCTTTCTTTGATCTACTCCTCACTTTTTCTCAACTTAACATCTCATTAGTTTTTCTTTCCTGTTTCTCTCTGTCTGGATTGAGGGGCACAGTGATGAGTTGAAGAGTTTTCTAAAGCAGGGAGACAAAAAATGAATGGAGATAGATGCAGGTAAAAGGGCAGGAGGAGAAGGGATATAGAGTCACTTTTTCCCCAAAAGATGACTTTATTATGTCATTTCTAGGGAGATAAACAAAGCCACTACCCAAACATCCAGAGAAAGGAATGTTATGGTGTAAGAAATGAGCATGTGAGATGCCAGAATAATTTCTTGAATTGTTTTGCATAATACAATTAATCATTCAACAAATACGTGCTGAGAACAAAATATATACCAGGTATTGTCCTAAGAGCCAGAAATCCCACCATGAGCAAAAGCGGCATCAGGGAATACAGGTTCTAGTTGGGAAATTAAGAGTGTCCCAAATACATGTAAATTAAATGTAGCATGCCAAATGGTGTTTAATGCAATGAGAAACACAAGGCAGGGAAACAAAGAGAAGGAAAAAAGAATTTCAACTCTAAATAGATGTGGAAGAAGGTCTGGCTAAGATGGTGAAGAGCATATAAGGGAACAAGGTGGAGTATATCTGGAAAGAACTTTCTGTGAGGAGGTAAAAGGGGGGCCTTGCATCCACTTACTCTGTGGATGTGTCCATAAGATGTGTCCACTTACTCTGTGCTGCTGCTGCTGCTGCTAAATCGCTTCAGTCGTGTCCGACTCTGTGAGATCCCATAGACGGCAGCCCACCAGGCTCCTCTGTCCCTGGGATTCTCCAGGCAAGAATACTGGAGTGGGTTGCCATTTCCTTCTCCAATGCATGAAAGTGAAAAGTGAAAGTGAAGTCACTCAGTCATGCCCAACTCTTAGTGACCCCATGGGCTGCAATGTGTCTATAAGAAGGTGGAGGAATAGGATGGCAAGACCATTTTCTCCTCCCCAAATTCATCAAAAAATCATTTGAATGCTGAGCAACTTCCACAAAACTACTTCTGAACACTGGTGGAGGACACCAGGCACCCAGAAAGGCAGCCCATTCTCTTAAAAGAAAGTAGGACAAAATATAAAAGACAAAAAGAGAGACAAAAGAGAGGGGGTGGAGACCTGTCCTGGGGAGGGAGTTGTGAAGGAGGAGAAGTTTACACACAGTAGGAAACCCTCTCACAGGTGGGTTTGTGGGAAGTTTTGGAATCTCAGAAGGCAACATAATTGGGGAAACACACACTCACACAGAATACACGCCAAACTGCAACTGCAGAAAGAAGAACTTTCACACAAAAGGCTCTAACCCAACAACCTAATGCACAGCCTGGCCTGCTCACAGAACAAAGGTTGAGCGAATACCAACGGGGAGCCAGCTGGCTGCGTACCAGCCCCTCCCCACTGGAGGCAGAAGCAGGCTTGTGACAACCAGAACTGGAATGCAAGGAGCTGCTCCAGTCTCAGCCCCAGAGACAGCATATTCCACCGAACTGTGAGCAGGCTCCGAGTTGCTAGCCACGTCTTCCTGAGATCCTCAGTGGCCAAAGGACTGGAAAAGGTCAGTTTTCACTCCAATCTGAAAAAAAGCAATGCCAAATAATGTCCAAACTACGGCACAATTGCACTCATCTCACACACTAGCAAACTAACACTCAAAATTCTCCAAGCCAGGCTTAAACAGTACATGAACTGTGAACTGTGAACTTCCAGATGTTCAACTTGGATTTAGATCGCCATCACCCACTGGATCATCAGAAAAGCAAGAGCATTGCACAAAAACATCGACTTCTCCTTTATTGACTATGCAAAAGCCTTTGACTGTGTGGATCACAACAAACTGTGCAAAGTTCTTAAAGAGATGAGACTACCAGACCACCTGACCTGCCTCCCGAGAAATCTGTATGTAGATCAAGAAGCAATAGTTAACTAATGGACATGGATCAACAGACTGGTTCCAAATCAGAAAAGGAGTATGTCAAGGCTGTATATTGTCACTCTGCTTATTTAACTTCTATGCAGAGTACATCATGTGAAATGCTGGGCTGGATGAAGCACAAGCTGGAATCAAGATTGCTGGGAGAAATATCAATAACCTCAGATATGCAGATGACACCAACTTTATGGCAGAAAGCAAAGAACTAAAGAGCCTCTTGATGAAAGTGAAAGAGGAGAGTGAAAAAGTTGGCTTAAAACTCAGCATTCAGAAGACTAAGATCATGGCATCTGGTCTCATCACTTCATGGCAGATAGATGGGGAAACAATGTAAATAGTGACAGACTTTATTTTGGGGGATTCCAAAATCACTGCAGATGGTGACTGCAGACATGAAATTTAAAGACACTTGTTCCTTGGAAGGAAATCTGCGACCAACCTAAACAGCGTATTAAAAAGCAGAGGCATTACTTTACCAACAAAAGTCCATCTAGTCAAAGCTATGGTTTTTCCAGTAGTCATGTATAGATGTGAGAAGTTGGACTGTAAGGAAAGCTGAGCACCAAAGAATTGATGCTTTTAAACTGTGGTATTGGAGAAGACTCTTGAGAGTCCCTTGGACTGCAAGGAGACCCAATCAGTCCATCCTAAAGGAAACTGGTCCTGAATATTCACTGGAAGCCTGGTGCTGAAACTGAAACTCCAATACTTTGGCCACCCAATGTGAAGAGCTGACTCTGTGGAAAAAACCTTGATGATGGGAAATATTGAAGGAGGAGGAGGAGAAGGTGATGACAGATGATGAGATGGTTGGATGGCATCACTGATGTGATGGATGTGAGTTTGAGTAAGCTCCGGGGAGTTGGTGTTGGACAGGGAAGCCTGGCATGCTGCAGTCCATGGGGTTGCAAAGAGTCAGACATGACTGAGCAACTGAACTGAACTGAACTCTGCAGTAGGAACAGAAGGGAGTCCACTGAAACCTCAACAGAGGAAATTCCAGGGAGAGCAGAATGAAAGGTTTGGGTAGTGGAGGGGCCCAGCCATATGAAAGTCTTGCTTCATTCTTCAAGCGTTTTGTCTTTTATTCTTAGGGAGATGTCTTCACCCCAGTGCTATAGACACCAGTGGCAAATAGAATTGGGGCAAGGAAGGAATGAGAAGGCAAGACCAGTTAGGGGCCATTTCCATTTCCACTGTAGGGGAGCAGCAACGATGATGTGTCCAGGTGGGACAGGCAGGAATGAGAAATGGTCCGGCATGGGCATATTTTTGGAAGAAGAGCCAGGAGTTTCTGATGTTGGAATGTGTGTTAGAGGAGGAGAGGAGTTAAGGATACACTGTGTGTTTTTCCTAGGCAACTGAACAGATCTTCCATGAACTGATCTGGGAAGAGTATTTCTCCAGGGGAGACCAAGGGCTCAGGTTGACCACTTTAGGCAGGATGAACCCACTGGACTTTGAAGAAAGATGTTGAGTTTACAGTTGATATGAGAATCAGAGTTCAAGGGAGTCCTCCAGGATAGAGAAATAAATGTCATTAATCAACTATATAGCATTGTATTGGGGGCAGGAAGAAGAGGTGTTTGGTGGTGCATCTTGTTGAAGGTACTTGTAGCTGAGTGTCTCTGCTCTCTGTGGGTAGAGGTGAGCATCCTCAGCACAGGACTTCAGCTATAAAATCTGGGTGAGAGTTGTGGGGCAGGGGTAGGGAGGGAGGGGGCATGACTTTTCAGTTTGCTGGTTACGCTTGATATAGCCAAGACCAATTAAAGGCTGTTGGAACAGCAGTTTGTTCCTGTAGAATCTGCCCCCACCCCACAAAACATGCTCAAGAGTAGTCAGTCAAATAATTTCTTTGCTTTTCTTCTGCTTTTAAAAAATATCTATTTATTTAGCTGTGTTGGGTTTTAGTTGCTGCATGCAGAATCTCCCTTGCAGCATGTAGGACTTTTCATTGCAGCCCATGGGCTTCCCTCTAGTTGTGACACATGGGTGCACAGGCTCGGAGCACACAGACTCAGTAGTTGTGGCACGTGGGCTTTCTGGTTGTGCTGCATGGGCTCTGGTGTGCATGGTTCTGCAGTTGTGGAATGCAGATGTAGTTGCCCCATGTCAGGTGGGATCTTAGTTCCCCAACTAGGGATCAAGTTGCCCCTGAATTGGAAGGCAAATATTTAACCACTATGCCACCAGGGAATTCCCCCTTCTGATTTTTCTCTATAAAATTCTTTTTACTGATTCCTATCGATGGAGCACTCCTAACTACTTCTGGTTTGGCACTGCCTGATTGGAATTGATTTTTACTCAAATAAACTCTTAAAATTTTTAGTATGCCACAGTTTATCTTTTAGAAAAATAAGTGAATATATCATAACTTATAGTTAAGTTCCTGGATGTTATTGTTGGCAAGGACACCTGGGCATGTCTTCTTGGGCATGAGTCACACATGCTTCCCCGCCTATGAACACAGCTTAGCAACCTGCCTCCCTGGTCAGGGATCTGAGCAGGTCCATCTTAGTTTAGGAAATCATGCTGGGTCTTTGCACAAAGAGCACATCCCATGAACTCTTCTTGGTTTGTCTTTATAATGAGGTAAGATAGATGGATATACCCTTCATAAATGTCTCCTAAATGTGACTATCGTGCATTTGCAGAGAGCATACTTGTCATTTGTAAATATCTGAAAATACTAATTATATTATCATTCACTCTTCCTCAAAGAAAGGTATCTAGTAGTGAACACCTAGGACATTCAGATGATTCATTGCATGCTCTGAATACAGTGGTAACACAAGGGGGAAAGTAGAGGGCAGCTGTAAAAAGTAAGCATGCATGCTAAGTTGCTTCAGTCGTGTTCAACTATTTGCGACCCCATGGACTGTAGCCAGTGACTCCTCTGTCCATGGGATTATTCAGGCAAGAATACTGGAGTAGGTTGCCATTTCCTCCTCCAAAGGATCTTTTCTACCCAGGGATTGAACCCACATCTTCTGTCCTGTATTGACAGGTGGATTCTTTACCACTAGCACCACATGGGAGCCCAAAAAGCAAGCATTTCATTAAAGAGAAATCAACAGCACCTGGAGAGTGGTTCAATCTGAAGCCCATGGGGCAACCAGCATGAGTTATTTTGAGCTTGAGTAACTAGGATGGTAGGTGTCATTTTAAAGAAATATGAAAAAAAGAAGACAAGATATTACCTTTCTGGGGTATGTACATAAGAATTAATGCTTAGTTGTTTTCTGTTTCTGTTTGTCAGCAAGAACTGTAATTTTGCATAAATTCTGTAGGAATTGAAAGTTTGGCTCTGAGGCTAGGTCTGGGTCTTGGGAAGGGTGTCTTAGAGCCAGTAAAGATTTTGTTGTCATTTGGAAAGACAGGAAGGCAGATGAATTCTCCGGTTTCTCTGTCTCAGCCTCATGATCATCATTGCCCTCTGCCCCAGTCTTTACCTGAGTTTCACAGGCTGAGAACTGTAATTTAATTTTCATCTAGGTATAGGGAATTCTAGGCTTCCAAGGTGGTTCAGTGGAAAAGAGTTCATCTGCTAATGCTGGAGACTTGGGTTCCATCCCTGGGTTGGGAAGATCCCCTGGAGAAGGAAATGGCTACCCACTCCAGTATTCTTGCCTGGGAAATCCCATACAAGAGAGCTTTGTGGGCTACAGTCCATGGAGTTGCAAGAGTAGGACACGAATTAGTTACTAAACAACAATCACCATAAGGAATTCTATTTGTATATATACTAACCAACTCATAAGACAGGAACTTAACTATGTTATCATATATTCACCTATTTTGCTAAAAGTTTCTCTGGTGGCTCAGATCATAAAGAATCTGCCTGCAATGTGGGAGATGTGGGTTTGATCCCTGGGTCAGGAAGATCCCCTGGAGAAGGGAATGTCTACCCACTCTAGTATTCTTGTCTGAAGAATTCCATGGATAGAAGGGGCTGGAAGGCTACACTCTGTGAGGTCATAAAAAAGTCAGACAATTTATTTGAGCAAAAATCAATTCAAATAAGGCAATGCCAAAGCAGAAGTGGTGAGGTATGCTCTGTGGACAGGAACCAGCAGAAAGACTTATAGTGTAAAAGCAGAAGAAAAGCAAAGAAATCCAATTGGCTGTACTTAAACATTTGGCTTATTGGAAAAGCCTAGTTACTGTTTGTGTTTGGTTGTCCTTAGGTTTTTCTTTTTTTCTTTTCTTTTTTTTTTTTTTACTTTATTCTACTTTACAGTACTGTATTGGTTTTGCCATACATTGACATGAATCAGCCACAGGTGTACACGAGCTCCCAATCCTGAAACCCCTCCCACCTCCCACCCCATATCATCTCTCTGAATCATCCCCGTGCACCAGCCCCAAGCATCCTGTATCCTGTATCGTACATAGACTGGCGCTTTGTTTCTTACATGATAGTATACATGTTTCAATGCCATTCTCCCACATCATCCCACCCTCTCCCTCAGAGGCCAAAAGTCCGTTCTATATCTCTGTGTCTCTTTTGTTGTCTCACATACAGGGTCATCATTACTATCTTTCTAAATTCCATATATATGTGTCAGTATACTGTATTGGTGTTTTTCTTTCTGGCTTACTTCACTCTGTATAATAGGCTCCAGTTTCATCCATCTCATTAGAACTGAGTCTAATGTATTCTTTTTAAGGGCTGAGTAATACTCCATTGTGTATATGTACCACAGCTTTCTTATCCATTCATCTGCTGATGGACATCTAGGTTGTTTCCATGTCCTGGCTATTATAAACAATGCTGCAATGAACATTGGGGTACATGTGTCTCTTTCAATTCTGGTTTCCTTGGTATGTATGCCCAGCAGTGGGATTGCTGGGACATAAGGCAGTTCTATTTGCAATCTTTTAAGGAATCTCCACACTATTTTCCATAGTGGCTGTACTAGTTTGCATTCCCACCAGCAGTGTAAGAGGGTTCCCTTTTCTCCACATCCTCTTCAGCATTTATTGCTCGTAGACGTTTGGAGTGCAGCCATTCTGACTGGTGTGAAATGGTACCTCATTGTGGTCTTGATTTGCATTTCTCTGATAATGAGTGATGTTGAGTATCTTCATGTGTTTGTTAGCCATCCGTATGTCTTCTTCGGAGAAATGCCTATTTAGTTCTTTGGCCCATTTTTTTGATTGGATCGTTTATTTTCTGGAGTTGAGCTGCATAAGTTGCTTGTACATTTTTGAGATTAGTTGTTTGTCAGTTGCTTCATTTGCTACTGTTTTCTCCCATTCAGAAGGCTGTCTTTTCACCTTGCTTATAGTTTCCTTTGTTGGCAGAAGCTTTTAATTTTAATTAGATCCCATTTGTTTATTTTTGCTTTTATTTCCATTATACTGGGAGGTGGATCATAGAGGATCCTGCTGTGATTTATATTGGAGAGTGTTTTGCCTATGTTCTCCTCTAGGAGTTTTATAGTTTCTGGTCTTACATTTAAAATTATATTTTTATTTATGAAATTTTCTTTAAAAAATCCATCTTAATTTTATCTTTTTACAAACCCTTGTGTTGAGGGCTGACTCTTTAATCCAAGTCAACACTCAGAAATCCCTTGCATTCCTATACATGAGAAAGTAGAAAAAGAAGTTAAGGAAACAATTCCATTCACCATTGCAATGAAAAAAATAAAATACTTAGGAATATACCTACCTAAAGAAACTAAAGACCTATATATCAAAAACTATAAAACACTGATGAAAGAAATCAAAGAGGACACTAATAGATGGAGAAATATACCATGTTCATGGATCGGAAGAATCAATATAGTGAAAATGAGTATACTACCCAAAGCAATCTACAGATTCAATGCAATCCCTGTCAAGCTACCAGCGGTATTTTTCACAGAACTAGAACAAATAATTTCAAGATTTGTATGGAAATACAAAAAACCTTGAATAGTAAAAGCAATCTTGAGAAAGAAGAATGGAACTGGAGGAATCAACTTGCCTGACTTCAGGCTCTACTACAAAGCCACAGTCATTAAGACAGTATGGTACTGGCACAAAGACAGAAATATAGATCAATGGAACAAAATAGAAAGCCCAGAGATAAATCCACACACCTATGGACACCTTATCTTCGACAAAGGAGGCAAGAATATACAATGGAGTAAAGACAATCTCTTTAACAAGTGGTGCTGGGAAAACCGGTCAACCACTTGTAAAAGAATGAAACTAGATCACTTTCTAACACCACACACAAAAATAAACTCAAAATGGATTAAAGGTTTTCTTTCTTAACCTCGAAATATTTAGATCTTAGATTTTTGTTTGCTGCATAGACTATTAAGGCTACTCAGTCTAATGGCCTCCCTGCCTTATTAGTTTAATAATGATGAGAGCTATATTTGACAGGAAACTAGTACTGCTTTTGAGCAAAAAAAATCTTCAAATTTTATAAGTCCATATTATGGATCAGAAGGCTATAGAATGAGCCAAGAATTAGAGAAAAGGGAATTGGGAGCTCATGACTAAGAATTTCTTCAAGATAAGGTAACTTGCCCTTCTAAGAATATTTTGCACAAGAACAGTGTGATGTGATATAAACTTTCCAGAACTTATATTATAAAGGCCCATTCTTCAGTCTTGGTTCCACATTTTCTAGCCTTGCAACTTCAGGCAATCTAGCCAACTCTTCAGAATCTCAATTTTCTCATCTATAAAAGAGGGTCTATCAAAAAATATCACTCTACCTTCATTGCAGGATCACTGTGGGAGCAAATGAAACATGAATGTGAGAACTGTGGGTGCAACAGGTGAATTTATTTTTATGGATTGTGTATTGCCTGACACTAGAAGCAGGCAGAGAGACCTCTTCTCATCTGATGAGAGATAGACAAACAAACTTAACATCCTTGATTCTTTATTCTCTAGACAAATTACAAATCACCATATTTCTTAATTATAAGATCACTTATTAAAATTAATGAGTCCAGTCTATTTATATCAACAGTCAAAGTTTGAGGTGGAATGTGAATGGTTATGGTACACAACCTCTAAGATAGTCTCAATGATATTCACACCCTGTGTGTCACTCTCCCAGTAACTGGGGGCTGGATTTAATGACTCACTAACAATGAACAGAATTCAGCAGAGCTCATGGGATGTCATTTCCAATATTTGGTTATAAAACTATGGCTTCTATTTAGGCTGTTTGTGCTCTCACTCTCTCTTGCACCCACTCACCCTGGAAGAAGCCAAATGCCATGCTGTGAAGCAGCCCTGTGAAAAGGAGCAAGGCTTGACACAGCCACATGAGTGACCTTGGAGTAGAACCTCCTCCACACATGTTCTGAGAAGACTGCAGCCTGGCTAAACTTTTCAGGGTATCCTGATGTGAAACCTTTTATGTCAGTAACAACTAAGTTGCGCCCTCATTTCTGGCCCACAGAAACTGTGAAATTATCACTGTTTTTCCTATATTATTTCAAGTTATAAATTCGGAGTTATTTGCTACATGGCACTATACAGTTAATACAAATTTAAAGAAGAAAATTCTGTACTGCTTTGCTACTGGTAGAGCCATGAAAATGCCTGCCTTGGATGTACAGCCCTGGATGGACAAAGCAATAGGTGGTATTTGAAGGTGACTGATAACCTAGAGGGGTGGGATGAGTGGGAGGTGGGAATGAGGTTCAAGAGGGAGGAAAACATATATATACATATAGCTGGTTTATGCTGATATTATCCTCCAGTTAAAAATAAATAATTTTTTAAGAAGAAGGTGACTGATGAGAGAGAAAAGAGTGAAATTTAAAAGCTTGAAATGACTTTGAAAACGAAAAGGTTATCCTGGTGAGAACATAAGGACAACAAATTTGTGGTCATATTATAATACTTTTCATTCAGTTGCCTATAATCATTTATTTTATTTTCCTTGGGTTCAGGTATTGTCATTATCATCAAGGCAGTGTTGATTTTTAAATATGCACAATTTTTATTTCTTGATTTGAAATTTGTCAGTGTAAAGTCAGGCCGTGTCTCTGGTTCCCTTCCATGTAACATATTTAGAAAAAAAAATCCTGTTCAAATCAAGAGAAATCCAATTTTATTTGATGTGCTCAAAATAAATTAATTAGATACTTTATCAGACTGTGAGTAAATGGTTCAATCTATGTGAAAGGCATTAATTATAAAGATTTTACAAGAAAGCTCTTGGATTTCTACTGAGGATAACTGAGGGTATTACTTTGAATTTTTATCAGCCAACTTTTATCGAGGCCTTGATCCCGAGGTTATTTTAAAAATCTCACTGCAATTGAAGACCACACTTTTTAAAAAATTGAAATATAATTGCTGTATGATATTATGTAAATTACAGGTGTACAATATAGTGATTTACAATTTTTAAAGATTGTATCCATTTGTAGTTATTGTAAAATATTGGCTATATTTTCATGTTGCACAACATATCCTTGTAGTTTATTTTATACCTATAGTTTGTACTTCTCACTTTCCTATCCCTATATTGCCCCTCCTCCCTTCTCTCTCCCCACTGGTAACCACTAGTTTATTCTCTATATCTAAGTTCTTTTGAGGTTTGGGCACCAATCATTTCTTTTCCACATTGGTCTTATGACTTCTCTGCCAATAAAGACATGTCAGTCAATTCAGTACTTTTTGTCCATGTTCTCAGGCGACCAGGAACATCAGCTGAGCCATGGAGATATGGTTGAATCAATCATACACAGATGACTTTGTCCTCTTGGGCATCTTTTCCCACAGTTCCACTGACCTTGTTCTTTTCTCAGCAGTCATGATGGTCTTCATAGTGGCCCTCTGTGGGAATGTCCTCCTCATCTGCCTCATCTTCATGGATCCTCAGCTTCATACACCCATGTACTTCTTCCTTAGTCAGCTCTCCCTCATGGATCTCATGTTGGTTTGTACCAATGTGCCCAAGATGGCGGCCAACTTCCTGTCTGGCAGGAAGTCCATCTCATTGTGGGTTGTGGCATGCAAATTGGCCTTTTTGTCTGCCTTGTGGGCTCTGAAGGGCTCTTGCTAGGACTCATGGCTTATGACCGGTATGTGGCCATTAGCCACCCACTTCACTATCCCATCCTCATGAGTCAGAGGGTCTGTCTCCAGATTGTTGGGAGCTCGTGGGTCTTTGGGATAATAGATGGTTTGATCCAGATGGTGGTAGTAATGACATTTCCATACTGTGGCTTGAGGAAGGTGGACCACTTCTTTTGTGAGATGTTATCCTTGTTAAAGCTGGCCTGTATAGACACATCCATTTTTGAGAATGTGATATTTGCTTGCTGTGTCTTCATGCTGTTTCTTCCCTTCTCCATCATTGTGGCCTCCTATGCTCGTATCCTGAGAACTGTGCTCCACATGCATTCTGCTCAGGCTGTCAGAAAGGCTCTCGCCACCTGTTCCTCCCACCTGACAGCTGTGTTCCTCTTCTATGGGGCAGCCATGTTCATCTACCTGAGACCGAAGCGCTACCGGGCCCCAAGCCATGACAAGGTGGTCTCTGTCTTCTACACAGTCCTTACTCCTATGCTGAACCCCCTCATTTACAGCTTAAGAAATCGGGAGGTGATGGGAGCCCTGAGAAAAGGGCTGGGTCATTGCAGGATTGTCAACCAACAGTGAAGAGTAAGGGTATTTTGTGCCTGACTCTGCCACCCCTGGCTTTGTACTATTACATACATTTTCTATCTGAGTCTTGGTTTTCTCATTAATAATGAGGCTCATGACCCTGAAGTTTTCAGGAGGTGTCTTTTAAACTCCAAAGTAATACTTTCTATCTCTGGTAAAACACTGGCTTCCCTCCTCCCAATCTTTTTGGATTTTTTTTTTTTTTTTGAGAATACATTGAAATGAAGTGCAGAACTTTGTAAACTCAAGTACTGTGTATAAGTAGGCTCTGGGATTGCTATCACTTAGTATTTAAAACTGGATTTATTTCTACAGTCAGAGAATGCCTCAAGCTGCACACCTTAACTGTTTTTTTTTTTAATTTTTGAAGTATAGTTGGTTTACAAAGTTGTGTCAACTTCTGCTGTACAGCCAAGTGATTCAATTATACGTGTGTGTGTGTGTGTGTGTGTATATATATATATATATGTTCTTTTTCATTACAGTTTATTACAGCATATTGAATATAGTTCTCTGTGCCATACAGTACGATCTTGTTGTTAACCCACTCTATATAATAGTTTGCATATGCTAATTCCAAACTTCTAATCCATGTCTCACTCTCTCCCTCTCCTCTAAGGCAACCACAAGTCTGTTATACATATATGTCTGTTATATATATGGACATGAGTTTGAGCAAGCTCTGGGAGTTGGTGATGGGCAGGAATGCCTAATGTACTGTAATCCATGGGGTCACAAGGAGTCAGACCCAACTGAGAGATGAAATGAACTGGATATATATAAAAACAAGAACTCCTTAACTCTTATTGCTAATCTCTACCACTGATTTATAGCCTACTGTGTACCAGGCACATATATTCTTTATGAGTATACATAGGTATCAATTTTTTTCCTATTAATATATTGTCTCATGCTAGTGTCTTTGATGAAATGTTTCTAGATGACCAAATAAAGCTAATAAAATCTCACTCTTCACCCTATGTAACTGAGAACTTTATAAAGATTTCTTTATATATGTATAAATTTATTATTTTAATTGGAGGCTAATTACTTTACAATATTGTATTGATTTTGCCGTACATCAACATGAATCGGCCACGGGTGTACACGTGTTTCCCATCCTGAATCCCTCTCCCACCTCCCTCCCACACCATCCCTCTGGGTCATCCGAGTGCACCAGCCACAAGCATCCTGTATCATGCATCAAACTTGGACTGGCGATTCGTTTCACATATGATATTATACATGTTTCAATGCCATTCTCCCAAATCATCCCACCGTCACCCTCTCCCACAGAGTCCAAAAGACTGTTCTATACATCTGTGTCTTTTGCTGTCTCACATACAGGCTTATCATTCAGTTAAGTTCAGTCGCTCAGTTGTGTCCGACTCTTTGCGACCCCATGAATCGCAGCATGCCAGGCCTCCCTGTCCATCACCATCTCCCGGAGTTCACTCAGACTCACGTCCATCAAGTCAGTGATGCCATCCAGCCATCTCATCCTCTGTCGTCCCCTTCTCCTCCTGCCCCCAATCCCTCCCAGCATCAGAGTCTTTTCTAATGAGTGAATGCCTCACATGAGGTGGCCAAAGTACTGGAGTTTCAGCTTTAGCATCATTCCTTCGAAAGATATGCCAGGGCTGATCTCCTTCAGAATGGACTGGTTGGATCTCCTTGCAGTCCAAAGGACTCTCAAGAGTCTTCTCCAACACCACAGTTCAAAAGCATCAATTCTTCAGCACTCATCCTTCTTCACAGTCCAACTCTCATATCCGTATATGACTACTGGAAAAACCATAGCCTTGACTAGATGGACCTTTGTTGGCAAAGTAATATCTCTGCTTTTGAATATGCTATCTAGATTAGTCATAACTTTTCTTCCAAGGAGTAAGTGTCTTTTAATTTCATGGCTGCAGTCACCATCTGCAGTGATTTTGGAGCCAAAACATATAAAGTCTGACACTGTTTCCACTGTTTCCCCATCTATTTCCCATGAAGTGATGGGACCGGCTGCCATAATCTTCGTTTTCTGAATGTTGAGCTTTAAGCCAACTTTTTCACTCTCCTCTTCCACTTTCATCAAGAGGCTTTTTAGTTCCTCTTCACTTTCTGCCATAAGTGTGGTGTCATCTGCATATCTGAGGTTATTGATATTTCTCCCGGCAATCTTGATTCCAGCTTCTGTTTCTTCCAGCCCAGAGTTTCTCATGATGTACTCTGCATATAAGTTGAATAAGCAGAGTGACAATATACAGTCTTGACATACTCCTTTTCCTATCTGGAACCAGTCTGTTGTTCCATGTCCAGTTCTAACTGTTGCTTCCTGACCTGCCTACAGATTTTTCAAGAGGCAGGTCAGGTGGTCTGGTATTCCCATCTTTTTCAGAATTTTTCTCAGTTTATTGTGGAAATAATAAACTGTCAAAAGCTTTGGCATAGTCAATAAAGTAGAAATAGATGTTTTTCTGGAACTCTCTTGCTTTTTCCATGATCCAGCAGATGTTGGCAATTTGATCTCTGGTTCCTCTGCCTTTTCTAAAACCAGTTTGAACATCGGGAATTCACGGATCACGTATTGCTGAAGCCTGGCTTGGAAAATTTTGAGCATCATTACTATCTTTCTAAATTCCATATATATGCATTAGTATACTGTATTGGTGTTTTTCTTTCTGGCTTACTTCACTCTGTATAATAGGCTCCTGTTTCATCCACCTCATTAGAACTGATTAAAGATTTCTTAAAGTCATATTCTTCAACAGTAAAGAGATTCATGAGGAAAGTGGTAAATATTGGTTCATTTGTATATTCACAGTGCCTGACACACAGAAAAGTCATTTTTAAGTGTTGTATATATAAAATCCTCCAACAAAATTGCCACTTTTATTTTAGGTTCTAAAATAGCAAAGTTGACTATACTCTTTCTCCTTTGGGGGATTAAGAAGAAATAAATCAGAGATTTAGATCTGCTATTTGTAAACTTGTTTTTAAAAGTTTTTAATTGAACTACTGGTATTACTTGTATCCACCTAGCTAAACTCTATACCAGTTCTTGTATACATTTGCTATAAAATTATCTTTACCTGGAACAAAATGCTTTTGTTGTATGCACAGAGAAAAAGAGGACAGAACTGGGTTCTGGAAGTTGGACCAAACCACAGGGAGGTATTTGCTATTTTCTGTTTCCATGCTTGGAGAGAATGGGAGGCAGTAGCACTAATAGGAACTACAAGTCTGAGAACCTGCCAGGGAGAAATGACTTGATTGTCTACTCAGTTTAATATCACTACAAACATTTCATAGTGAACAACATTACATTCCTTTCGCAGGCCAGGAAACTGGGGCTTAGATTGTTGAAGTCCCATGCTCTTATTCCCCAGTTTTCCTCTCCATGTCCCCCTAGGAGACTGTTTGCTGGAGCAGCTGAGAACAGAGAACTTTGCAAAGAGGTTTCCTTCCCTTGGAGTTTAATTTGCAGACTGGAGACAAAGATACAGCATGGGAGGTGTCTCCAGGGATTTGTGAAAACAGAAGCAACTTTCCTTAGTCACATCAAAGAGAAGAGCAATGAGTGACAGCAAGGAGTGGCAGAGAATAAAATTTCTCAGCCAAAAGCTAGACTTGACCCAACCATTGGTCTCTTTCTCCAGGTGAAACCACTCCCACTGACTCCCAATGACAGGTCTCTCCCCTCTTAGTCCAGCCCCTCTCCCACACTTCTTCTCTGATGGATGAATGGTTTCTCTGTGTTATAACTTTTGTTTCTGGAAAACATTTTCTTTTTAATATTTATTTATTGATTGATATTATATATAACATGATTCATATATATATATACAGACACGCACACACATATTCTTTTTTTCAGATTCTTTTCCCTCATTAGTTAGTACAAAATATTGAGTAGAGCTTCATTTGCTGTACAGTAGATCTTGCTGTTTATCTATTTGATAAACAGTTGGGTTAAATATGTTACTGTCAGAATTCTAATTTATCCCTCCCCCAGTCTTCCTCTTTGGTAACCATAAATTTGTTTTCTATGTCTGTGAGTCTGTGTCTGTTTTATAAATAAGTTCACTTGTATCTTTTTTTAGATTCCACATATAAGTGATATGATATTTGTCTTTGTCTGAGTTACTTCACTTTAGTATGATAATCTCTAGGTCAAACCGTGTTGCTGCAAATGACACTATTTCATTCTTTTTATGGCTGAGTAGTATTCCATTGTGAATATGTGCCACATTTTTGTCCACTCATCTGGATAAACTGTAAACTCAAACAAAAAGGGTAAATTTTTGCTCACTAGTTTTCTGATAGCTATCAGCAAGTGGTCAAAAAATAAAAACATATTCTCAAGCACTGCAGCTACTAAAAAGAATAATTGACCAGCTACATTCAACACAGAGACAGAACCAAACTTCAGCTCAGTTCAGTCACTCAGTCGTGTCCGACTCCATGAACAGCAGCACTCTAGTCTTCTCTGTCCATCACTAACCCCTGGAGCTTTCTCAAACACATTTCCATTGAGTCAGTGATGCCATCCAACCATCTCATCCTCTGTCATCCTCCTCTTCTCCCACCTTAATCTTTCCAAGCATCAGGGTCTTTTCCAGTGAGTCAGTTCTTCACATTAGGTGGCCAAAGTATTGGAGTTTCAGCTTCAGCATCAAGCTTCCAATGAATATTCAGGACTGATTTCTCTTAGGATTGACTGGTTTAATCTCCTTGCAGTCCAAGGGACTCAAGAGTCTTCTCCAACACCACAGTTCAAAAGCATCAATTCTTTGGCACTCGGCTCTCTTTATAGTTTAACTTGCAGTACATACATGACTAATAGGAACACCATAGCTTTGACTAGACGGACCTTTGATGGCAAAGTAATATCTCTGCTTTTTAATATGCTATCTAGGTTGATCATAGCTTTTCTTCCAAGAAGAAGTAAGTGTCTTTTAATTTCATGGCTGCAGTCACCATCTGCAGTGATTTTGGAGCCCCCAAAATAAAGTCTCTCACTTGGCTAAGTACAAAAACAAAGACACAAACATAAACACGCAGCACCAAAAAGAAAAAAAGGAAGTTCAGCATATTACATCATCTTTGATTTAAACAGCCCATGACACTGATGTATATTCTTCGACAGATTTCCCCCACCAGCGGGATTTCTTCTCCAACCCCAGAAAACAAAAGGAAAGGGATCCTTAAGTCTCAGAATGAAAAGGGTAGGAGAATGAGTGAAGTGTCATTCTTTTCCTCTTTTCTATGGTGGATCCCCTAAGCTCCCAATCAGGCCTGAGCTAGGCAGGGGCCATGTGAAAATGCTGGATTGGCTGGGAGATCTAAGCTGTGTCCTGTGTCAGGCTGAATCATAGCTTACCTGAAAGCTAGTCTTTATTAACTAAATGGGATGAGACTTAACCTAAAACTGCCCAGACAGCTCTGGTATGTCTTATCTCCATAAAACATAGAGAAAGATTTTCTAGGAGTGAATGTAGTCCCAGCTAAACATAAAGCTGTTTCTTGGCTATAGGCAATCAAGTTTCACCTGATCACTCTGTGGGTAAATAGTAACCTAACAGAGTTCCCTGGAGAAGGCAATGGCACCTCACTCCAGTACGCTTGCCTGGAAAATCCTATGGACAGAGGAGCCTGGTAGGCTGCAGTCCATGGGGTCGCTAAGAGTCGAACACGACTGAATGACTTCCCTTTCATTTTCACTTTCATGCATTGGAGAAGGAAATGGCAACCCACTCCATTGTTCTTTCCTGGAGAATCCCAGGGATGGCAGAGCCTGGTGGGCTGCCGTCTATAGGGTCACACACAGTTGGACATGACTGAAGCGACTTAGCAGCGGCAACAGAGTTCCCAGGGCTTCCCAGGTAGCACTAGTGGTAAACAACCCGCCTACCAATGCAGGAGACCTAAGAGACACAGGTTCTATCCCCAGGTCAGGAAGATTCCCTGAAGGAAGAAATGGCAGCCCACTCTAGTATTCTTGCCTGGAGAATCCCCCTGGACAGAGAAGCCTGGAGGGCTATGGTCCACAGTGTCACAAAGAGTTGGGCATGACTAAAGCAACTGAGCCTGCATGCATAACAGATTTCACAGGGTAGAATAGAATAATTACCAATTATATATACAACCACAGATATGCAGAGAATATCACTCTAATGGCAGAAAGTGGAGAGGAACCAAAGAGCCTCTTGATGGAGGTGAAAAGCTGGCTTAAAACTCAACATGCAAAAAGCTAAGATCATGGCATCCTGACCTTCATGGCAGATAGATGGGGGAAAAGTGAAAACAGTGATAGAGTTTATTTTCTTGTGCTCAAAAATCATGGCAGATGGTGACTGCAGCCATGAAATTTAAAAACATGTACTCCTTGGAAGGAAAGCTATGCCACACAGAGACAGGATGCTAAAAGCATTGATATCACTTTGCCTACAAAGGTGCACATAGTCAAAGCTATGTTTTTTCCCATAGTCATGTATGTATGTGAGAGTTAGAACATAAAGAAGATTGAGTGCTGAAGAATTGATGCTTTTGAATTGTGGTGCTAAAGAAGACTCTTGAGAGTCCCTTGGACAGCAAAGAGATCTAACTGGTCAACCCTAAAGGAAATCAACACTGCATGTTCATGGGAAGGACTGATAGTGAAGCTGAAGCTCCCATTTTTGGCTACCTGATGATACAAAAGCCAGCTCATTGGAAAAGACCCTAATTCTGGGAAAGATTAAAGGCAGGAGGAGAAGGAGTGGCAGCAGATGAAAAAGTTAGATAGCATCAATGACTCAATAGACATGAGTTTAAGCAAACTCTGGGAGATACTGAAGGACAGGGAAGTCTGGTGTGCTGCAGTCCATGGGGTTGCAAAGAGCCAGACACAACTTAGTGACTGAAAAATGAACAACAGACAATAGAATGCAAGAGACAACAAAAGCTGAAGGGCTGTGGAGTGAATCTTTGGAAAGTAAGAATAGTAGCAATGAGATTTAGCTGGGTCTTTACAGAAAAAAAAAATTCAATAAAAAAAAAGACAAAGCAGGCCGAGTAACTTCCAGTGAGAGATTAATGTGAACAAGAGTGTGGAGGTGGGAAAACACCAGGTACTCATGGGAGAACTGGCACAGGTCACCAGGTAGTGCAGAGTGAGCAGCAGAGGTTAAAACAGAAAGTGTGAACTGACTCTGAGGGGTTTCCTCAGAAGCCACTTTATCCTGCGTGACACTAGTCTGACAGAGGCCTATTTTTTCTATGTCCCTCTATCTCCATCTCCCTGTGTCTTCCCAGCTCTTCTTTCAATCACCTTCTCTCAGCCCTCTGAACTAATCCATCTTATCTGTATATCAGCCTGCAACTGAAAACCCCACGAACTTGGTGGGTAAAACATGTTTTATTGTTTTTGTGAAAAGAAAACCAGTCATATAAGGAACTCTGCTCAATATTGTGCAACAACCTAAATGGAAAAAGAATTTGAAAAAAGAATAAATACATGTATATGTATAACTGAATCACTTTGCTGCACACCTGAAACTAACACATTGTTAATCAACAATGTTCAATATAAAATAAAATAGCTAGGACATAGAAGCAGCCTAAATGCCATCAACAGAGGAATGGATAAATAAGATGTGGTACATATATAAAATGGAATATTTGTTTTGCTGTTTGTTAATTAGTAACTAAGTCATTTTCAACTTTTTGTGACATCATGAACTGTAGCCATGTGACCAGACTCTTTTGTTTATGGGATTTTCCAGGTAAGAATATTGGGATGAGTTTCCATTTCCTTCTCCAGCAGATCTTCTTGATCCAGGGATCAAACCTTTGTCTTTTGCATTGGTGGCCCATTCTTTACCACTGAGCTACCAAGGAAGCCCCAAATGGAATATTACTCAGCCACAAAAGGAACAAAACTGTGCCATTTGCAGAGATGTGGATAGACCTAGAGTCTGTCATACACAGTGAAGTAAGTCAGAAAGAGAAAAACAACTTTTGTATAATATCACTTATATGTCAACCCACAGAAATGATACAGATGAATTTATTTGCAAAGCAGAAATAGAGACAGACATAGAGAGCAAATGTATGGATACAAAGAGGGACAAGGGGTGGTGGTATAATTTAAAGATTGGGATTGACAGATACATACTACTATGTCTAAAATAGATAAGTAATGACAACCTACTGTATATCACAAGGAACTCTACTCAGTGCTCTAAGGTGGCCTAAATGAGTGAAAGTGAAAGTCACTCAGTCATGTCTGACTCTTTGCAACACCATAGACTGTGTAGTCCATGGATTTCTTCAGGCCAGAATACTGGAATGGGTAGCCTTTCCCTACTCCAGGGGATCTTCCCAACCCTGGGATCAAACCCCAGGTCTCCCACATTGCAGGCAGATTCTTTACCAGCTGAGCCACCAGGGAAGCAAAAGAAGAAGCATGTATATACATATAGCTCATCACTTTAAAAGAAGAAGAAACTGACACAACATTGTAAAACAACTATACTCCAAAAAAATTAATTTTAAAAATAAAATGAAAGACTAAAAAACAGTCATATACCAAAGAATTAAAAGAAAGACAGAAATTAATGGCCTGATCATTTGATTTCCAATGAACTAGTCATTTTGAAAATTCATCTACTTCAATGGGACGTAAAGCAAAAATCAAAGTGACTATTTAAACTATCATCCAACCTGGGACACCCCTGAGAGTGAAAGGAAGTGCTGTCCATGATTATACTGGGATGACCGAATAATAATTAGACCACAGAAAACTGGGAAGGGCAGTTAACTCACAGAAATATCTGACAGAGTATGGGAAGACACCCAGCTTCCACACTATCATCTGACTCTAGTGAAAGTAGGCGCTCTTCTTTCCTTCTCACTTGGTTATAAAATTTAAGGGCCAGGACTGTGTTAAGTCTTCAGTTTTGATTCAAGCACAGCTCACCAATCTCTTGCATATCATTGGCCCTCAGTCAGTGTGGGCTGATTTTATGGGACAGGTAAAGAACAAGTGTGGATGGCAGGGAGACAGTCACAGACAGAGATTCCATGTGGACCCTGGAGGTCACTGAGTAACCACTGATATATGTTTGTGGTGGGAGTAGAACACCAAGGAATTTGCCCCTCATTCCTGTGCCCTGGCTGCCCTGTGCCCCTCTCCTGATCAAGGTTCCTCACACTGTCCCACTGCCCCTTCTTCTGGTCCTGTCCCCAAGCTCCCTGTCTGAGTTTCTTTAATTGCAAGCTTGGGAGCTCCTATTCTTGGGTTGGAGTTTGAGGGCTCTCCTGGGAGTGGACAGTTTTTAACTTCCTCACTCAGGTTCTGTGTTAAGTATGTCATGGGCAGTGGGAGACAGTTCTGCAACCCAGCCTGGGAGGCAACATATGGCAGGTGGACAGACATCAGAGGGTGAGCTCAAATACACAGATCCTGACTGTTTCCATCTGCCCACCACCACCTCCTCGACCAAGTCCATTTTTCCCTTTCCTTTTTGCTAAGCGGAGATGTTGTCTGTCTGAGCCTCACTGTCTAAGCTAAAACGTTGCTCGGAGCCTGAGGGTGACAAGGACACCCACAGCCTGGCCAAGAGGTTGGTGGAGGCTGAGGAAGGAGGTCAGAACTGGGGGCTCCTCCCTGTCCTCTCTGACTTCATAACTGCAAACATACAAGAGGAGGACAACAAAATGAATTTGATGCTGAAATCTCCACAGGGGACCTGAATACTTTTTCTTCCAAGGAATCCAGTTGAAGGTTAGTGAGGGTCTTTCTCCTGTCACCCATCCCTATCTTTCTTGCAGTTTCTGTTGCTGATCACTACCTTTTTGCCCCATTTTTACTTTCTTATCAGAATTTCTTCCTCTTATTGTTTCCTCAAGCACAGGTGACTTTTTACTTTTTAAAGGAGGGTAGGCATTCATTCAGAGAAGGTGATGGCACCCTACTCCAGTACTCTTGCCTGGAAAATACCATGGATGGAGGAGCCTGGTAGGCTGCAGTCCATGGGATCACGAAGAGTTGGACATGACTGAGCAACTTCACCTTCACTTTCACTTTCATGCATTGGAGAAGGAAACAGCAACCCTCTCCAGTATTGCCTGGAGAATCCCAGGGATGGGGGATCATGTTGGGCTGCCATCTATGGGGTTGCACAGAGTCAGACACGACAGAAGCGACTTAGCAGCAGCAGCAGCAGCAGCAGGCATTCACTATGTAATAGTATGTCTTTCCTCATCCTTTTTTTTCTAGTTTTCTTTCTTTGATCTACTTCTCTTTTTGTTTCCTTGTTTCTTGTTGTTGTTGTTGTTGTTGTTTTCATTTCCTCTTTCTATCTGGATTGAGGTGCTCAGCAAAGAGTTCCTAAGTGGAAGAGTAGTCGAAAGCAGGAAGACAAAAGGTGAGTGGGGGAAAAGGCTGAAGAGGAGGGCTGGTATGAGACATAGAGTCAACCGATCCCTGAAAGAATATCACAGACACAAGATTTCCTCTTTACACTGTCATTTCTAGGAAGAAAAGTAAAGACAGTAACTAAAATCCCAGGGAAAGGATTTTTCTATTTTAAAGAAATTTAACACCCAGAGAAAAGGATGAAGTTAGAGAGCAGAAAAAGATAAGCATGAGAGGTGCTACACTAGTTTCTTGATGGATCTGCATATTATAGTTAATTATTCAACAGTACTTACTGAGAACATAATATATGCCAGTCACTACGCTAGAAACCAGAGATCACCCCATTGGAAAAAGTGACATAAAGAACATAGGTTTTAGTTGGGGAAGAGGTAAACAAACAAACAAATCCATATGAATAAAATGTAGCACAGCCAAGCCATTGGCATATCAGAAGCATAAGAGTGACCTCATCTTGAGTGACTTAAATTTCAGGTGATGGTTTAACCCTCTGATTGTTAAGTGGAGAAACAAAAACACTTTATGCAACCTAAGCAGTGCATTCTTGGGTCGATGAATGTAATGTGGGAGGCCACAGAGGAAGGAGTCACCTGGTGTATGAGGGCCATCAGGGCATCTTCATAGCAGAAGCAAATCTGAGCTGAACCCTAAAAAACAAGAATGTTTTCAGAGGAAGAGTTTGAAGGATGATATGACAGATGAATGGAACAGCATGTGTAAAATCAAAAGGGGCAAAGAAAAGTAGTGTTAGGCAAGCTGCAGGTGTAAGTTCCGGTGGAATGTAAGGCTTGCCTAAGAGGTGGTTTAGCACAAAAAGTTGGAAAAGGAAAGCAAACCACATAGGTCTTCAATGGGATAAAGGGGATCTCTGCTCATAGCCTTGAGGAGTGCAGTGATCACAGAGAGGTACACTGTGAAGTGCCTGCAGCTTGTGGTGAAAAACAGGCACTCAGGTTAGAGATATTTTATGAATGCTGGCAAAACTGTGATACTCAGAAGACAGTGGAAATGCAAGGGATGAAAGCAGAGGCCAGGGATGTAAAAAGCAAGAGTCTCCATTAAGGGCACATTGACAGAAACAGGAAAGGGATTAGATTAGGGTGCATGGGGCATCCAACATGGGTCATTTTTAATAACTGGGACAGTAGTATTATTTTAAAGAAATAAGATAAGAGAAGGAGATATTACTTTTTTAGGATATGCAGATGGGAGTAACAGTTGGGTTGTTTATTGTTTGAGTATCAGGAATTGTATACATTCTGCAGGGAACTGGAAATCTAGGGTTGCTAATGGGGATGAGGGTCTTGAATCCAGTAGAAAATTTGGTGTCTATTGGAGAGACAGGCAGGCAGATGGATTCTTGACTCTTCCACCTCAGCCTACTGATCATCACCCCAGTGTATTTCCCCAAGTTTCACAGGGTCATAAATGTAAATATAATTTCACTTAGGTTGGGGGAATTCTGTTTATACTAATCAACTCACAATATGGGAATTTAATAACCATAAGTGATCATGCATTCATCTGTGATGAGAACTACATCTAACAGGAAACAAGTACTGCTCTTGAGCAAAAGGATCTCCTTTTCTTAGAGACCAAATTATGGATCTGAAGGATGCTGGATAAACAAAGAATAAGAGAAAGGTGAAAATAGAAGCTCCTAAATAATATTTTTTCCAAGATTAGACAGCTTCTCCTTGTGAAGACATTTTTGCTCAAAACCAGCATGATATGATTTAAATTTTCCAGAACTTTCCATCTCATGTTTGGTTTTGCATTTACTAGTCATGTAAACTTGAGCAATTCAGCCAATTCCTCAATTTTCTCAACTGTAAAGAGGGTCTATTTTAATCAAATCACTGTACCTTCATTGCAGGATCACTTTGGGGGAATGAAAAATGAATATGAGTAGCCCTGTAAAGAGACAGCAAGACTTCACACAGTTACATGGGTAATCTTGGAGTGGAGCCACCTCAAGATAAATCTTGTTGCTATTACTGTTCACTCACTAAGTCATGTCTGACTCTTTGTGACCCATGGACTGCAGCATGCCAGGCTTCCCTGTCCTCCATGATCTTCTGGAGTTTGCTCAGATTCATGTCCACTGAGTCAGTGATGCCATCTAATCATCTCATCCTCTGTCATCCCCTTCTCCTTTTGCCTTCATTTTTACCCAGCATCAGGGTCTTTTCCAATGATTCAGCACTTTGCAACAGATGGACAAAGTATTGGAGCTTCAGCTTCAGTCCTCCCAATGAATACTTAGAACTGTTTTCCTTTAGGATTGACTAGTTTCATCTCCTTGCTGTCCAAAGAACTCTCAGAAGTCTTCTCCAGCATCACAATTCAAACCTAGACAGTGTAATAAAAAGCAGAGACATCACTTCACTGACAAATGTCTGCATAGTTAAAGCTATAGTTTGTCCAGTAGTCATGTATGGAGATGAGTTGGATCATGAAGAAGTCAGAATGCTGAAGAAGTGATGCTTTTGTATTGTGGTACTGGAGAAGACTCTTGAGAGTCCCTTGGACTGCAAGGAGAACCAACCAGTCAATCCTAAAGGAAATTAATCTTAAATATTCACTGGAAGGACTGATGCTGAAGCTGAAGTTCCAATACTTTGGCCATCTGATGTGAAGAGCTGACTCACTGGAAAAGACCCTGATGATGGGAAAGACCGAAGGCAGGAGGAGAAGGGGACATCAGCGGATGACATGGTTTGATGGTATCATTGACTCAATGGACAAGAGTTTGAGCAAACTCCAGGAGATGGTGAAGAACAAGGAAGCCTGGCTTGCTGCAGTCCATGGGGTAACAAACAGTCAGATATGGCTGAGTGACTGAACAACAACAAAAAGGTTTGTCATAGCTTACCTTGCAAGGAGCAAGCGTCTTTTAATTTCATGGCTGCAGTCACCGTCTGCAGTGATTCTGGGGCCAAAGAAAATAAAATCTGTCACAGTTTCCACTTTTTTCCTTTCTATTTGCCATGAAGTGATGGGACCAGATGCAACGATCTTAATTTTTTGAATGTTGAGCTTCAAGCTAGCTTTTCCACTCTCCTCTTTCACCCTCAAGAAACTCTTTAGTTCCTCTTCACTTTCTACCATTAGAGTTGTATCATCTGCATATCTAAGGTTGTTGATATTTCTCCTGGCAATCTTGATTCCAGTTTGTGATACATCTAGTCTGACATTCCACATGATGTACTCTGCATATAAGTTAAATAAGCTGAGTGACAATATAGAGACTTGTCATACTCCTCTCCCAATTTTGAGCCAGTAAGTTGTTCCATGTGTGGTTCTAACTGTTGCTTCTTAACCCACATATAGGCCTCTCAGGAGACAGGTTAAAATGGTCTGGTATTCCCATCACTTTAATAATTTTCCACAATTTGTTGTGATCCACACCATCAAAGGCTTTAGTGTAGTCAATGAAGTGGAAGTAGATGTTTTCTGGAACTTCCTTGCTTTCTCCATGATTCAGTGAATTTTGGCACTTTGACATCTGGTTCCTCTGCCTTTTCTAAACCTAGCTTGTACATCTGGAATTTCTCAGTTCACATGGTGCTGAAGCCTCGCTTGAAGGATTTTGAGCATAACCTTGCTAGCATGTGAAATAAGTACAATTGCACATTGGTTTGAACATTCTTTGACATTGCCCTTTTGGGACTGAAATGAAAACTAACCTCTTCCAATACTGTGGTCACTGCTGAGTTTTCCATATTTTCTGACACTGAGTGCAGCACTTTAGCAGCAGCATCTTTTAGGATTTTAAATAGATCAGCTGGAATTTCATCATCTCCTCTAGCTTTGTTCATAGTAATGCTTCCTAAGGCCCACTTGACTTCACATGACAGGATGTCTGATTCTAGGTGAGTGACCACACCATTATGGCTATCTGGGTCATTAAGACCTTTTTGTATAGTTCTGTGTATTCTTGCCATCTCTTCTTAGTTTCTTCTGCTTCTGTTAGGCCCTTACCATTTCTGTACTTCATTATGCCCATCCTTGCATGAAATGTTCCCTTGATAGCTCCGGTTTTCTTGAAGAGATCTCTAGTCTTTCCCATTGTATTACTTTCCTCTGTTTCTTTGCACTGTTTATTTCAGAAGGCCTTATCTCTCCTTGCTGTTCTCTGGAACTCTACATTCAGTTGAATATATCTTTCCCTTTCTCCATTGCTTTTTGCTTCTCTTCTTTCCTTAGTTATTTGTAAAGCTTCCTCAGACAACCACTTTGCCTTCTTGCATTTACTTTTACTTGGGCATGGTTTTGGTCACTGCCTCCTGTACAAGTTACATACCTCCATCCATAGTTGTTCTGGCACTCTCTCTACCAGATCTAATCCCTTGAATCTATTCATTACTTCCACTGTATAATCATAAGGGGATTGATTTAGGTCATACCTGAATGGCCTAGTGGTTTTCTCTACTTTCTTTAATTTAAACCTGAATTTGGTAATAAGGAGCTCATGATCTGAGCTACAGTCAGCTGCAAGTCTTATTTTTGCTGACTGTATAGAGCTTCTCAATCTTCAGCTGCAAAGAATATAATCAATCTGATTTCAGTATTGACCATCTGGTAATGTCCATGTGTAAAGTCGTCTCTTGGGTTGAGAAGGGTGTTTGCTATGACCAGTGGGTTCTTTTAGCAAACCTCTGATAGCCTTTGTCCTGCTTCATTTTGTGCTCCAAGGCCAAACTTACCAGTTATTCAGGGTATCTTTTGACTTCCTACTTTGCATCACTATGATAAAAGGGGCACCTTTTTGTGTGTGTTAGTTCTAGAAGGTGTTGTCAGTCTTCATAGAACTGGTCAACTTCAGCTTCTTTGGCATTAGTGGTTGAGGCATAGACTTGGATTACTGTAATGTTGAATGGTTTGCCTTGGAAATGAACTGAGATTATTCTGTCACTTTTGAGATTGCACTTAAGTACTGCATTTTGGACTCTTGTTGACTATGAGGGCTACTGCATTTCTTCTAAGGGACTTTTGCCCACAGTAGTTGATGTAATGGCCATCTGAATTAAATCCACCCATGCTTGTACATTTTAGTTCATTGATTCCTAAGATGTTAATGTCACTCTTGCCATCGCCTGCTTGACCACTTTCAATTTACCTTAATTCATGGACCTAACATTCCAGATTCCTATGCAATATTGTTCTTTACAGAATCAGGCTTTACTTTCACCACCACACACATCCACAGCTGAATATCATTCCCACTTTAGCCTAGCCACTTCATTCTTTCTGGATCTATTAGTAACTGCTGTCAGTTCTTCCCTAGTAGTATACTGGACACTTTCTGACCTGGGGAGCTCATCTTCTGATGTCATATATTTTTGCCTTTTCATACTGTCCACGGGGTTCTCCAGACACAAATACTGGACTCAGTTGCCATTTCCTTCTGCAGTGGACAATATTTTGTCAGAACCCTTCACTATGACCCATCTCTCTTGGGTGGCCCTGCATGGCATGGCTCATAGCTTCACTGAGTTGTGCAAGCCCATTTGTGATGACTAGGCTGTGATCTAGTGGGCTTGCCATGTCCAGCACAGCACGTGAGAAAGATGTGAAACCAGGTGAGCACTTAAGACAGACATGTATAATTTGGCATGAGGGAGTCAGAGGGCCCTCCTGCTCCCCATGGCAGGAAGACTAGATGGCTCCTTTCAGCCTGCACTTTTACTGATAGAAATCACGTGAGATTATTAGGAAATAGCTATACTGGGGAGTTTGATCAGCACACCATAAAGCGGGAGTAAAGTTAAGGCTCTGCTGTTAATCAGGAACATCTTGCTTTGTCTCTATGGGAACAGACACAGGGGCAGGCAGTGAAGCCGAGGAGAGAGCACATCCTACCCCAAGTATGTCCTTTTGGCATGCTTACTAGGACAGTCAGGAGGATGCAATCTGCCGCACCCTCGAGTCATGGGGCAGGTTCTGGTCTCTGCTCCATCAGGCTGAAACTGCAGCTTTTACCTTTCATTTATCTGTAATACTTTTGATATATTCATCAAATCTGAATAAGAGCCTGTCCAAGTAGTGTATTCTTGGTGAAGGTTTTAACCTTTCATTACTTTAAATATAGCATGCTGCTCCCTTCTGGCCTGTAAAGTTTCTGCTGAAAGTCAGCAGATAGCTTAATGGGAGTTCCCTTATATGTAACATGTTGCTTTTTCCTTGCTGCTTTTAATATTCTCTCTTTATCCTTAATTTTTCTCATTTTAATTACAGTGTGTCATGGAGTGGTCCTTTTGGATTGATTGTATTAGGGATCCTTTGTGCTTCCTGGACTTGGATGTCTGTTTCCTTTCTAAGATTAGGGAAGTTTTCAGCTATTATATCTTCAAATATGTCCTCTACACTTTTTCTCTTCTTCTGGGGTTAGTACTGGCTCATTTGAGGGAGAACTGGATTCTGAGGCAGTTGTGGGACAGGGATCTAGTGGATCCTGGATCTAATGAGGGCTTGTTTCGGTGTAGGGTCAGTTTCTGACATGGTTGGCTATGGGTTCTTTTTTTTTTTCTCTTAGTGGTATATAGTTAATGGTGTTTATGATCAGTTATTATAATTTTATTGTATTTATTTTAATTGGATGCTAATTACTTTACAATATTAGTGGGTTTTGCCATACATTGACATGAATCAGCCATGGGTGTACATGAGTCCCCCATCCTGAAATCCTTCCCACCTCCCTCCCCATCCCATCCCTCAGAGTTGTCCCAGTGCACTGGTTTTGAGTGCCCTGTTTCATGCATCAGATTTGGACTGGTGATCTATTTCACATATGATGATATACATGGTTCAATGCTATTCTCACAAATCAACCCACCTTCACCTTCTGCCACAGAGTCCAAAAGCCTGTTTTTATATCTGTGTCTCTTTTGCTGTTTTGCATATAAGGTCTTCGTTACCATAGTTACAAATTCTATATATATGCATTAATATACTGCATTGGTGTTTTTTCTTCCTGACTTACTTCACTCTGTATAATAGGTTCCAGTTTCATCCACCACATTAGAACTGATTCAAATGCATTCTTTTTAATTGCTGAATAATATTCCATTATGTATACGTACCACAACTTTCTTATCCATTTATCTGCCGATGGACATCTAGGTTGCTTCCATGTCCTAGCTATTGTAAACAGTAATGTGATGAACATTGGGATATATGTATTTCATTCAATTCTGGTTTCCTCAGTGTGTATGCCCAGCAGTGGGATTGCTGGGTTGTATGGTAGTTCTTTTCCAGTTTTTTTAAGGAGTCTCCCCACTAGTGGCTGTACTAGTTTGTATGCCCACCAATAGTGTAAGGGGATTCCCTTTTCTCCCCACCATCTCCATAATTTACTGTCTGTAGACTTTTTGATAGCTGCCATTTTGACCATCATGAGATGGTACCTCATTGTGGTTTTGATTTGCTTTTCTCTGATAATGAATGACCTTGAGCATCTTTTCATATGTTTGTTAGCCACCTATATGTCTTCTTTGGAAAATGTCTGTTTAGCCCTTTGGCCCATTTTTTGATTGGGTCATTTATTTTTCTGGTATTGAGCTGCAAATCACTGCAGATGGTGACTGCAGCCATGAAAGTAAAAGACACTTACTCCTTGGAAGAAAAGTTATGATCAACCTAGATAGCATATTCAAAAGCAGAGACATTACTTTACCAACAGAGGCCCATCTAGTCAAGGCTATGGTTTTTCCAGTGGTCATGTATGGATGTGAGAGTGGGACTGTGAAGAAAGCCAAGTGCTGAAGAATAGATGCTTTTGAACTGTGGTGTTGGAGAAGACTCTTGAGAGTCTCTTGGACTGCAAGGAGATCCAACCAGTCCATTCTGAAGGAGATCAGCCCTGGAATTTCTTTGGAGGGAATGATGCTGAAGCTGAAACTCCAATACTTTGGCCACCTCATGCGAAGAGTTGACTCACTGGAAAAGACTCTGATGCTGGGAGGGATTGGGGGCAGGAGGAGAAGGGGACGACCGAGGATGAGATGCCTGGATGGCATCACTGACTCAATGGATGTGAGTCCGAGTGAACTCTGGGAGTTGGTGATGGACAGGGAAGCCTGGCGTGCTGCAGTTCAAGGGGTCACAAAGAGTCAGACATGACTGAGTGACTGAACTGAACTGAGCTCCTTATGTATTTTGAGATTAATTCTTTGTCAGTTGCTTTGTTTGCTATTATTTTCTCCCATTCTGAAGGCTGTCTTTTCACCTTGCTTATAGTTTTCTTCGTTAAGGAAAAGCTTTTAAATTTAATTAGGTCCCATTTGTTCATTTTTGCTTCTATTTCCATTACTCTGAGAGGTGGGTTATAGAGGGTCCTGCTGTGATTTATGTTGGAGAATGTTTTGCCTATGTTTTCTTCTAGGAGTTTTATAGTTTTCTGGTTTCGATCTTTAACCCATTTTGAGTTTATTTTTGTGTATGTTGCTAGAAAGTGTTCTAGTTTCATTCTTTCACAGATGGTTGACCAGCTTTCCCAGCATCACTTTTTAAGAGATTGTCTTTTATCTATTGTATATTTTTGCCTCCTTTGTCAAAGATAAGGTGTTCATAGGTGCATGGATTTGTCTCTGGGCTTTCTATTTTGTTCCAATAATCTATATTTCTGTCTTTGTGGCAGTATCATACTGTCTTGATGAATGTAGCTTTGTAGTATAGTCTAAAGTCTGGCAGGTTGATTCCTCCAGTTCCATTTTTCTTTCTCAAGATTGCTTTGGTTATTTGAGATTTTTGTGTTTCCATACAAATTGTTAAATTATTTATTCTAGTTATGTGAAAAATACCATTGGTAGCTGAATCTATAGATTGCTTTGGGTAGTATACTCATTTTCACTATATTGATTCTTCTGATCCATGAACATGGTATATTTCTCCTTCTATTTTGTCATCTTTGATTTCTTTAATCAGTGTTTTATAGTTTTCTATATATAGGTCTTTTATTTCTTTAAGTAGATATATTCCTAAGTATTTTATTTTTTTCATTGCAATGGTGAATGGAATTGTTTCCTTAATTTCTCTTTCTGTTTTCTCATTGTTTGTGTATAGGAATGCAAGAGATTTCTATGTATTAATTTTATATCCTGCAACTTTACTATATTCATTAATTAGCTCTAGTAATTTTTGGGTGGAGTCTTTAGGGTTTTCTATGTAGAGGATTATGTCATCTGCAAACAGTGAGAGTTTTACTTCTTCTTTTCCAATCTGGATTCCTTTCATTTCTTTTTCTTCTCTGATTGCTGTGGCTAAAATTTCCAAAACTATGTTGAATAGTAGTGGTGAGAGTGGGCACCCTTGTCTTGTTCCTGACTTTAGAGGAAATGCTTTCAATTTCTTTACCACTGAGGATAATGTTTGCTGTGGGTTTATCATTTATGGCTTTTATTTTGTTGAGGTATGTTCCTTCTATTCCTGTTTTCTGAAGGGTTTTTATCATAAATGGGTGTTGAATTTTGTCAAAGGCTTTCCCTGCATCCATTGTTTTTATCTTTCAATTTGTTAATGTGAGGTATCACATTGATTGATTTGCAAATATTGAAGAATCCTTGTATCCTTGGGATAAAGCCCACTTGGTCATGATGTATGATCTTTTTAATATGTTGTTGGATTCTGTTTGCTAGAATTTTGTTGAGGATTTTTGCATCTGTGTTCATCAGTGATATTGGCCTGTAGTTTTCTTTTTTGTGGCATTTTTTTCTGGTTTTGGTATTAGGGTGATGGTGGCCTCATAGAACGAATTTGGAAGTTTACCTTCCTCTGCAATTTTCTGGAAGAGTTTGCGTAGGATAGGTGTTGGATCCTCTCTAAATTTTTGGTAGAATTTAACTGTGAAGCCATCTGGTCCTGGGCTTTTGTTTGTTGGAAAATTTCTTATTATAGTTTTGATTTCTGTGCTTGTGATGAGTCTGTTAAGATTTTCTATTTCTTCCTGGCTGTGGGTTCTAAAGTATCCCAGAACTGGTGCAGACCCACGTGTCTGGGCTAGATACCAGGGCAGCTGGCTGTCAAGTCCAAAGAATCTCAGAGCTGACACTGGTCCATTTGTAAATGTGGCCAAGGTTAGGGGGTCCTAACCTTGGTGTCAAACTGCTGGTGTGTGGGGCTATGGCCCAGGGGTTCTGGGCCCAGTACTGGCTCACTTGTAGGTGGAACCTGGTCTGAGGATCTCTGGCTAGAGAGCCCAGGTGTTCCAGCCCTCTGGCAAGTGGTACCAGGTCCCAGGGTAGCTGACTGCAAGGCCCAGGGGATCCAAGGGCTGTGCTAGCAAGCTGGTGAGTGGACTGGGTCCTGTCACAGCCAGCTGTGTGATTGCAATGATCCTGAGGGCTGGTGTCTGCCCACTTGGTAGCCATATCTGGATCCCAGATTCTCTGTCTGCAGAGCTCTAAGTTTCTACAGTTGGTGTGTTAGCCTGCTGATGGGTGGGGCTGGGACCCAAAAGGGTCTTGAGTCTGTTGCTTAACTGCTGATGGATGAGATTGGTCATGGGGTTAAGGCGGGCCCACTAGTGGACTGAACTGAGTCTCTGGCTGCAGGACCCTAGCGGCTCATGGACTAGTGCCAGCACATTCATGTATAGGGCCATGAGCTGGGCTGCCTGGTGGACATGGCCATGTCTCTTCATAGCCATGGATTCAAAAGGTCTTAAGGCAGCCTGTCAATTTGTGGGTGGGGCCGTGTCCCTGCCTGGCTAAGTGCTTGGCCTGCAGTATCCTAGTACTCATGTAGACAGGCTGTAAGTAAGGCTGGGTCCTGATGCTAATAAGCTAAAGGGAGGATTCCAAAATGGTATGAGTCAGCATGAGCTCCTAAAAGTGTCTTCCACCAGTGCTTATGTCCCCAAGGTGAGAACCAGTTACCTCCTGCCTCTCCAGAGATTCTCCAACACCAGCAGGTTGATATGACCCAGATTCTGATCAAATGACTGCATCTACCCTGGGTCCCAGAGTTTGTGAAATTTCTGGTGTTTCCTTTAAGAGGGAAGTCTCTATTTCCCACAATCCTCTGTGACATCTGAAAGTAAACATTGATGGCTTTCAAAGCCAAATGTTCTGGAGGCTCACCTTCCTGGGGCAGGACCTGTAGGCCGAGGAGCCTAATGTGGGGTTTAAACCTGTTACTCCTTGAGGAAAATCTGCACAGTTTTAATTATCCTCCCATTTATGGGTCATTCAGCCCAGGGTTATGGTCTTGACTATATCATGAGTCATCCTCTCCTACTTGTCTCCTTATGGTTCCTTCTTTATATCTTTACTTGTAGAGTATCTTTCCTGCTAGATTCTGGTCTTTCTTATCAATAGTTGTTCTCTTAAAAGTTATTTCTTCAATTGGTCATGAGAGAAGATGAGCTTAGGGGTCTCCCTACTCTGCCTTCTTGTCCTGAACACCCCAACTCAGTTGTTTATAATTATTTATTCTTTTATTTGCCTTGAGTTCAGATATTGTGAATATCACCAAGGAAGCTTTATCATTTATTAATAATATGCATTACTTCTTTTCTCACTTTGGTTTCTGTCCATGTAAAACCAGACTATGTCTGTTCTTTTATACATAAGATATTTAGAAAAAAAATCTGGATCAAATATCCAGGAAATGTCTAGGAAAATCTCTTTTCATTGACATGTGCTGTGCTATACTTAGTTACTCAGTCACTACTATTTGCAACCCCATGGACTGTAGCCTGCCAGGCTCCTCTCCATGGAATTTTCCCTGAAAGAACATTGGAGTGAGTTGCCATTTCCTTCTTTATTTCAGTGAAAAGTGAAAGTGAAGTCACTCAGTCATGTTCAACTCTTTGCGACCCATGGACTATAACCCACCAAGCTCCTCCGTCCATGGGATTCTCCAGGCAAGAATACTGGAGTGGGTTGCCATTTCCTTCTCCAGGGGATCTTCCCGACCCAGGGATCGAACCCAGGGATCAAACCCAGGGATCGAACCCAGGTCTCCCACATTGCATGCAGATGCTTTATCCTCTGCACCACCAGGGAAGCCCTTGATTTCAGTACCATTATACTAAAGCCCCAGTCCTGGAGTCAGTCAAGCTTTCATTCTTCTTAAGAGGTTTGGGGACCAAGTCACTGCTTCTCCCTTGTGACTTTTCTATCACTCCCAATATAACTGACGACAATGGCATCCAACTGCGACTCTTCCTTCTCATGTGGGGCACTAGAGAGCCCTTCCTTTCTATATATATTTAAAGTACTACAGAGTGGCCATCATAACAAAAGTCTAAGAACAAAGAGAAAGATGTAGACTAAAGATCAACTCATGCTTCATTCCCTTCCTTTTTATAACACATATAAATTGTCTCTTAAGAATTAAATGATTCAAGTCCTATTAGACATAATTTACTAAGTCAACATTCTCTCTGATAAAAGGCTCAGTGTAATATAGTAAACCCAATACCTTCTCTGTTGAAGGAAATTGACCAAAGAGCCTATGAAAGATAAAATAACTCTTTCCATTCTTATTGGCACAGATGCATCCCAACACAGCTATGCAGTCCAATTCTGTAAACTAGACAGTTTCCTGTTGCTGTGTTGGGGATATGAAGGGTTGTCTGCTTCCAGTGTCCCAAAGCTTATGTTGTTAAACATTCATGAGTTACAAACATAACAGCTGCCTGAAGCTGTGGAATATAGACGTCAATAAATAAATTTCAGTCAATCCAATATTTTTGTCCATGTTCGCAGGTGACCAGGAACATCAGCTGAGCCATGGAGATATGGTTGAATCAATCATACACAGATGACTTTGTCCTCTTGGGCATCTTTTCCCACAGTTCCACTGACCTTGTTCTTTTCTCAGCAGTCATGATGGTCTTCATAGTGGCCCTCTGTGGGAATGTCCTCCTCATCTGCCTCATCTTCATGGATCCTCAACTTCATACACCCATGTACTTCTTCCTTAGTCAGCTCTCCCTCATGGACCTGATGTTGGTGTGCACCAATGTGCCTAAGATGGCAGTCAACTTCCTGTCTGGCAGGAAGTCCATCTCCTTTGTGGGTTGTGGCATACAAATGGGTCTTTTTGTGTCTCTCGTGGGATCTGAAGGGCTCTTGCTGGGACTTATGGCTTATGACCGCTATGTGGCCATTAGCCATCCACTTCGCTATCCTATCCTCATGAGTCAGAGGGCCTGTCTCCGGATTGTTGGGAGCTCCTGGGCCTTTGGGATAATAGATGGTTTGGTCCAGATGGTGGTAGTAATGACATTTCCTTTCTGTGGCTTGAGGGAAGTGGACCACTTCTTTTGTGAGATGTTATCCTTAATGAAGCTGACCTGTGCAGACACATTTATTTTTGAAAACTTTGCTTTTGCTTGCTGCATCATCATGCTGTTTCTTCCCTTCTCCATTATTGTGGCCTCCTATGCTCACATCCTGAGAACTGTGCTCCACATGCGCTCTACTCAAGCTGGTAAAAGGCTCTGGCCACATGTTCCTCCCACCTGACAGCTGTGTTCCTCTTCTATGGGGCAGCCATGTTCATCTACCTGAGACCTAGGAGGTACCGGGCCCCAAGCCATGACAAGGTGGTATCTATCTTCTACACAGTCCTTACTCCTATGCTCAACCCCCTCATTTATAGCTTGAGAAACCAGGAGGTGATGGGAGCCCTGAAGAAAGGGCTGGACCATTGCAGAATTAGCAACCAAACCTGAACTTCAGGCAAGATATTGTGACTCTGTGATGTTGGATAAATAAACTCCATGTGAGTTTCAATTATCTTATTAATAAGAGAATCATGAAACCTGAAGCCTTGGAGAGGTCTTTTTCAATCCCAAGGAACTATTATCTGACTCCGATTGGAAAAAAAAATTAAAAGGCTTTCCCCTTCCATTGTTTTTGGACTAATCATTTTGTTTAAAATGGAATGCAAGATTTTGTAAACTCAAGAGCAGTGTGGAAATAAGACATTGGGATTTTGGTCTCTTAAACTGAAATTGTTCATACTATCAGAGAATGCCCTGACCCTAACTTCCTCACTGGTAATCTCCGCCATAGAGTCAGAGCCGCCTGCTGCTGCTGCTGCTAAGTTGCTTCAGTCGTGTTCGACTCTGTGCCACCCCATACACGGCAGCCCACCAGGCTCCCCCCGTCCCTGGGATTCTCCAGGCAAGAACACTGGAGTGGGTTGCCATTTCCTTCTCCAATGCGTGAAAGTGAAGTCTCTCAGTCGTGTCCGACTCTTTGCGACCCCTTGGACTGCAGCCTACCAGGCTCCTCCTTCCATGGGATTTTCAAGGCAAGAGTACTGGAGTGGGTTGCCATTGCCTTCTCCAGAGTCGGAGCCTACTATATGCCAAACACAGTACTTTGTTCCTTATATGTTTATAGAGGTATCACTTGTCTTTTACTTATATGTCTAACACAGATACATACTGTCTTAGATGAAATACTTCTAGATGACAAAAGAAAGAAGTTAGTAAAATTCTCTAGAGAATGTGAATGCGTCACCCTAGTTCTAGAATCATTATAATGACTTTCTCAAAGACTAAAAATGCAGTCTTTTAGATTCATGATGAAAGAAGTAAGTACTTGCTTATTGGTATATTCACATACAAATATGCATAAATGTTATATATATATATATGCAAACATCCATTGAAATCAGTCATATTTTTTTAATTTATTTGTTTTTAATTGAAGGATGAATGCTTTACAATATTGGTTTGATTTCTGCCACACATCAACATGAACTAGCCATAGGTGTATATATGCCCCCCTCCCCTCTTGAAGCTCCCTCCCACCCCACTACTCCTTTTCCTACCCCTCTAGGTTGTTAGAGCCCCAGTTTGAGTTCCCTGAGTCATATAGCAGATTTCCATTGAATCAGCCATATTTTATCATTTCAGTTTCTATCAATAAAATAGAAAAATTAGCTATATTATTTCTCTTTGGGAGATTAAGATTGAAACATAAATGGGAGAATTCGATCTGTTATTTCAAATTTATTTTCACACACTTTTTATTTGAACCACTGGGATTATTTGTATTCCTATAGCTAAGCTCTGGACCAGCTCTTATACACATTTGCAATAAAACCATCTTTTCTTGGGGAAAAAATACTCTTAGTTGCGTGCAGACAGAAGAGAGAGGATAGAACTGGGTTCTGAAGGTTGGACCAAGCCACAGGAAGGCAATTGCTCTGTTCTCTGTTTTCAGGCTTGCAGAGAATGGAGAGTAATGACACTAACAGTAATTATGATTCTTAGAACCTACCAGGGAGAGCTGACTTGATGACTCAATTTAATGTCCATAAACATTCCATGGTGAGCATCATTCACCTTTTGCAAGCAAGAAAGCTGGAGCTCAGATCAGTTAAGTCCCCTGCCCTCATGCCCCAGTTTTCCTCTCCACATCCCCTAGGGAGAGTTTGTTTGCTGGAGCAGCTGAGATGAAAAGAGAACTTTGCAAGAGGCTTCCTTCTGTTGGAGTTTAATTTGCAAACTGAGGGGAATGATGTAGCGTGTGTGGGGTCTCTGGAAATTTGTGAAAACAGAAGTAACTTTCCTTAGTCACATCAGAGGGGAGAATGATGGATGGCAGTGAGGAGTGGCAGAGAATAAAATCTCTGAGCCCAGAGGTGGACCTGGCCTAGTGAGGCATTTCTTCCACTTTTCCACTTCCTCACTGGCTCCCAGTAACAGGCACCCCCTCCTAGTCCAGTCCACTCCCACAGTGCTCCCCTTATGGATGAGGATGGAAGTCCTCCTTGTGCTATAATTTTTGTTTCTGGAAAGTTTTTCTTAACCCCTAAATATTGTGCCAGGGTTTTAGGATGAAGCTCTCTCAGGTTTTTCTGGGTTCTTCCTTTCAGATCTATTTTCTTCCCATTTTAACCAAGTAGTATATTTTTTCAAAACGTTTCTACAACCCTGTAGATGGGCACCCCCAAACACCTCCACCAACTCTTATTTCCAAGTGATAAGAGGATATATTCTAGGGGGATTCTGACTGTGCAAGATTTCCTTTCTCCTGGAGATCTCTCTGATCTGCCTTTCGTAGGCCCCTCCCTCCATTTCAGGCCCATTTTCTTCAAGGTGATGAAGGTGGTTTCCCTGCAAACCCAACTGACTGATCAGAGCAGCCCTCCCTGGATCGTGGAATCAGTTCACCAAGGACACCAGGCTCCAGATTGGAACAACGCCTCCTGGCCCTCCGGCACTTCTTGGTGTTATTGACTAGAAATTTTCTATGAAACATTCTCCCTTTTTTAAATATGTTCATTTACCATCTCTGTCATCAGATATTTTAAAATGTTCTTTATTCATTATCTTAAAAACTGTTAAAGTGGAAATTGATACAACCACTATGGAGAACTGTATCTGCTGCTGCTAAGTCGCTTCAGTCGTGTCCGACTCTATGCGACCCCAGAGATGGCAGCCCACCAGGCTCCCCTGTCCCTGGGATTCTCCAGGCAAGAACACTGGAGTGGGTTGCCATTTCCCTCTCCAATGCATAAAAGTGAAAAGTGAAAGGGAAGTTGCTCAGTCATATCTGACTCTTCGCGACCCCCTGGACTGCAGCCTACCAGGCTCCTCCATCCATGGGATTTTCCAGGCAAGAGTACTGGAGCAGGGTTCCATTGCCTTCTCCAGGAGAACTGTATGGAGGCTCCTTAAAAAAATAAAAGTGAAATTACCATATAACCCAGCAATTCCACTACTGGGCATATGCCCTGAAAAAACCATAATTCAAAAGACACATTTACCCCCACCAATGTTCATTGCAGCATTATTTACAATAGCTAGGACATGGAAGCAACCTAGATGTTCATCAACAGATGGATGGATAAAGAAGTTGTGATACATAAGCACAATAGAATGTTACTCAGTCAGAAAAAGGAGTAAAACTGAGGCAGTTGTAGGGAGACGGATAAACCTAGAGTGAATTGGGTCATATAAGGGTAAAATAAGTCAGAAAGAGAAAGACAAATATCATATATTAATGCATATATATGGAATTTAGAAAACAGTACTGATAACCCTATTGCAGGACAGGAATAGAGACAGACATAACAGACATAGCAAACTGATTTGTGGACACAGTTGGGGAAGGAGAGGGTGACATGAACTGAAAGAGTAGCACCGACATATATATGCTGCTGCTGCTCTGCTGCTGCTAAGATGCTTCAGTCGTGTCCGACTCTGTGACCCCATAGACGGCAGCCCACCAGGCTCCCCCGTCCCTGGGATTCTGGAGTGGGTTGCCATTTCCTTCTCCAGTGGACATCTATATACTACCACGCATAAAATAGATAGCTAGTGGGAAGCTGCTGTATAGCACAGGGAGCTCAGCTCAGTGCTCTGTGATGACCTAAAGGAGTAAGATGGGTGGGTGGGAGGGGAGCTTCAAAAGGAAAAGGATGTATGTGTACTAAAACTGATTCACATCGTTGTACAGCAAAAACTAACACAACATTGGAAAGCAATTACCTTCCAATAGAAAATAAATAATAAATAAATATATAAAAGATAAACTTGATGATTAAAAAAAAAACTGTTAAGGGAAGGATTGAATCACACATCAATTTTCAAAATGAGCTTGTCAAAGTTTGGGGGTTTTGTACAGTCAAAACCACAATTCTTGCTCTTGTTGTGAGCAGGCTGGTGTCAGTGAGAGCTTGCTGTGCCCCACTGTCTGGGTAGGGATGGTATTGAGACCTGAGGAGTTCAGGGTTCCCATCACTTCCTTAGGATCTTGACTCGAAGGTACCACTCTTCCCACCTCAAACCATTGGACAACTGCGTGGGAAACGTGATGGCAAGCGTGCGATCTGTGAGCCTCTGTGAGTCCTCTGTGCATCCTGCACCCTGATGTGCATGCGCAATGTGTGTAACTATGGCTCTTACCAGGGATGCTGTGTGATTGGTAGAGGCCTTGAGTTTGATACTGGCGGTCATCACCCAAGAGAAAGATAGAGACGGTTGCCCAAAGATTGTCAGCTTGGGAAGCTCTAAGGCAGATCTCTTCTTTAAATGCAAAATGTATGGCTTCAAGAAGAGGTGATTGATGGGCTGCCGCTTCCTTTCCTCATCAAACTGCTGCAGCTGCCAAGACAAATGCCTATGACTGAAAGCAGAAAGGAAGTGGAACACAGAGCATCAACTGAATTGCCTATTAGTACACTGGAACCTCTCCACCCTTTCCTCTTCTCTCACTCAGAAGTGGTAAGAATGGAAAAAAGATTCTTCGCAGCACATTCTGGCAGGCAATATCAGAGAAAAACTGATAGATTAGTTTCATGGTGTTTCTTAAATTCAAGAATCAAGGCTGTGTTATCCACATTGAAAAGTTTTTACACCAAAACCTTCTAAAACAGAAGTATCATTTCAGTCTTCTGTTTGAGGAGTTGACTGTGAGACTATGTGCAGTGAGGCGTGTGTCCTACAGCATCTCTGATAACAGTCGTCCTTGATGAAACATCTGCAGTGTGGTGAAGAGCTCTCAGAACAATAAATATAGACATCTTGCAATCATGTTACTTTTCTTCTAGAAAATTGAAAACCCTTTCTGCTGCTCTTGTATTATAAAATAGCACACTGACTTTTTAAAAAAAATTTTTACTTTCAGTTCAGTTCAGTTGAGTCGCTCAGTCGTGTCTGACTCTTTGCAACCCCATGGACTGCAGCATGCCAGGCCTCCCTGTCCATCACCAACTCCCAGAGTTTACCCCAAATCACCTTCATTGAGTCAGTGATGCCATCCAACCATCTCAACCTCTATCATCCCCTTCTTTTAAATTCTATTTAACTCACTAGTGAATGGGAAAAGTGAAAGTGAAGTTGCTCAAACATGTCTGACTCTTTGCAACCCCATGGACTGTAGCTTACTAGGCTCCCCCGTCCATAGAATTTTCCAGCCAAGAGTACTAGAGCGGGTTGCCATTTCCTTCTCCAGGGGATCTTCCCAACCCAGGGACTGAACCCAGGTCTCCCACATTGCAGGCAGACGCTTTACCATCTGAGCCACCAGGGAAGCTATCAAACAGTAAAACCAGTTCTAAAAGCAACTGAGTTTGTATGGACTATCAGAAAATTTCCTTTAAAAAAATCAAAGAATATTAGAATAAGATTTCTCAGGTACACAAATGGTGAAAGTCCTATAAGACAATAAAACCATAACCTTTGTAGCTGTGTTTTCTACTGGACATAAATCTACAAGTTAACATGGAACTTCACAGGGCCTGGCCTTAAGTTAAATAGCAAATGCAAACACAAAAAATGAACTATTGCTCTTTGGTCTCAGCGGCGCGAGCAGATGACGAAGGGAACGTCATCGTTTGGGAAGCGTCGGAATAAGACGCACACGCTGTGCCGCCGCTGTGGCTCCAAGGCCTACCACCTTCAGAAGTCGACCTGTGGCAAGTGTGGCTACCCTGCCAAGCAAGAGAAAGTATACTGGAGGCTAAAGCTAAAAGACGAAATACCACTGGGACTGGTCGAATGAGGCACCTAAAATTGTATACCGCAGATTCAGGCATGGATTCCGTGAAGGAACAACACCTAAACCCAAGCGGCGGCTGTTGCAGCATCCAGTTCATCTTAAGGATTTCAGTGATTAGTCGCACAATAAATGTTCTGGCTTTAAAATTAAAAAAAAAAAAAAGAACTATTTTTCCCTATCATCCATCTAGCATATATTAGCAAATGCGTGAAAACAGATTCTCAATTATTGCTGCCATCAATGGAGAATCAATTATCAGTCATGTGCAGCACAGAACTAATCTTTCCCAAGAACTGAAAACAATAGCAAAGACACAAATACAGAACATCAAGAACAACAAGGAAATAAAAACCAGAGAGCCAGCAAAAAAAAATTCTTAGCCCCCAGAGAATCATTATTCTGAGAGCCACGCTTGGGTTTAAGTAGCTCTGAGATACACTTCTTCAGCAAAGTTTACCTGCTCCCTCAGGTGAGTCCACTCAAGCAAGTATATGGGACCTCCAAAGCTGCCCAAGCATAATTTTTTGAAAGGTAAAAACCTGACTCTCATATAAACATAAAAGAAACATGTCAAGTATTTTATTTCATTTATATTAATTGATGAAGCAAGCAATAGGATGGTAAAGATGGTTCAAAGAGTAATTGAAGAGTTGAGAGTGTGGGCTATCTAATAAAGAGCTGACAGGATAAAATGCTAGGTAAGGTTAAAAACTTCATGATCCAGATAATCACGATGGTATGATCACTCACCTAGAGCCATACATCCTGGAATGCGAAGTCAAGCAGGCCTTAGGAAGCATCTCTACAAACAAAGCTAGTGGATGTGATGGAATTCCAGTTGAGCTATTTCAACTCTTAAAAGATGATGCTGTGAAAGTGCTGCACTCCTAGGATGACCCAGAAGGATGGGGTGGAGAGAGAGGTGGGAGGGGGTTTCAGGATATGGAACACATAAAACCATGGCTGATTTATGTCAATGTATGGCAAAACCCACTACAATAACGTAAAGTAATTAGCCTTCAATTAAAGTAAATAATTTTTTTAAAAAGAAAAGAAAGTGCTGCACTCAATATGCCAGCAAATTTGGAAAACTCTGCAGTGACCACAGGACTGGAAAAGGTCAGTTTTCATTCCAATCCCAAGAAAGGCAATGCCAAAAAATGCCCAAACTACCACACAATTGCACTCATCTCACACGCTAGTAAAGTAATGCTCAAAATTCTCCAAGACAGGCTTCAACAGTACGTGAACTGTGAACTTCCAGACGTTCAGGCTAGATTTAGAAAAGGCAGAGGAACCAGAAATCAAACTGCCAACATCCATTGAATCATTGAAAAAGCAAGAGAGTTCCAGAAAAACATCTATCTGCTTTATTGACTACGCCCAAGCCTAAAGCTGAAACTCCAGTACTTTGGCCACCTCATGCGAAGAGTTGACTCATTGGAAAGACTCTGATGCTGGGAGGGATTGGGGCAAGAGGAAAAGGGGATGACAGATGAGATGGCTGGATGACATCATCGACACAATGGACGTGAATTTGAGTGAACTCCGGGAGATGGTGATGGACAGGGAGGCCTGGAGTGCTGTGATTCATGGGGTCGCAAAGTGTCAGACACAACTGAGCGACTGAACTGAACTGAAACCTTTGACTGTGTGGATTACAACAAACTGTTGAAAATTCTTCAAGAAGTGGGAATACCAGACCACCTGACCTGCCTCTTGAGAAATCAGCATGCAGGCCAGGAAGCAACAGTTAGAACTGGACATGGAACAGACTGGTTCCAAATAGGAAAAGGAGTATGTCAAGGCTATATATTGTCACCCTGCTTATTTAACTTATTTGCAGAGTACATCATGAGAAATGCGGGGCTGGAGGAAGCACAAGCTGAAATCAAGATTGCTGGGAGAAATATAAATAACCTCAGATATGCAGATGATACCACCTTTATGGCAGAAAGTAAAGAAGAACTAAAGAGCCTCTTGATGAAAGTGAAAGAGGAGAGTGAAAAAGTTGACTAAAGCTCAACATTCAGAAAACAAAGATCATGGCATCTGGTCCCATCACTTCATTGCAAATAGATGGGGAAACAGTGGAAACAGTAAGAGGCTATTTTGAGGAGGGGCTCCAAAATCACTGCAGCTGGTGAATGCAGCCATGAAATTGAAAGATGCTGGCTCCTTGGAAGAAAGGTCATGACCAACCTAGACAGCATATTAAAAAACAAGAGACATGACTTTGCCAACAAAGATCCATCTAGTCAATGCTATGGTTTTTCCAGTAGTCATGTGTGGATGTGAGAGTTGGACTATAAAGAAAGCTGAGTGCCAAAGAATTGATGCTTTTGAACTGTGGTGTTGGAGAAGACTCTTGAGAGTCCCTTGCACTGCAAGGAGATCCAACTAGTCCATCTTAAAGGAGATAAATCCTGAGGGTTCATTGGAAGGACTGACGTTGAAGCTGAAACTCCAATACTTGGCCACCTGATGTGAAGAGACTATTGGGAAAGGCCATCTGATTAGAAAAGACACTGATGCTGGGAAAGATTGAAGGCGGGAGGAGAGGGGATGACAGAAGTTGAGATGGTTGGATGGCATCACTGACTCAATGGAGATGAGTTTGGGTAAACTCCAGGAGTTGGTGATGTACAGGAAGGCCTGCATGCTGCAGTCCATGGGGTTGCAAAGAGTCACACACAACTAAGCAACTCAACTGAACTGAACTAAAAGTAAAATTTTTTTAAAAAGTCAGTGTGCTACAGAATAATATGTTAAATCTTTGGGATTATTTTTTCCATCTGACAGAAATTTATAAGCTCAGGGTGAGTGAGTGAAGTCGCTCAGTCGTGTCCGACTCTTTGCGACCCTGTGGACCGTCCGACTCTTTGCGACCCTGTGGACCGTAGCCAGCCAAGCTCCTCTGTCCATGGGATTCTCCAGGCAAGAATACTGGAGTGGGTTGCCATTTCCTTCTCCAGGGGTCTTCCCAACTCAGGGATCGAACCCTGGTCTCCTGCACTTCAGGTAAACGCTTTATCCTCTGAGCCACCAGGTCAGGGTAGAACCTCACAATGTTTAAGCTCTAATCAGAAAGTAAGTAGCAAAGTCAAACATACATATTAGAATGTTAAATTCTAGAATATTAAATAATCCTTTGATAATCCTATGAAACACAGATATTGAAAGGATATGCCTAGAATACTAAATAAACCTTAGATGAGCTTGTGAAATGACATTGAAAAGATATGCATTTATCCTCCAGCCATATTTCCAAACTTTGGATGACTTTTAACTCAGAGCTCAGATGATATTTAAAGCCATGAAACTGGATGAGATGGTTCATGAGTTGCCTAAAACTAGGAATGATTAAGCAATCCCTCCACCTTTTGTGTTTCCACAAATGGCTAAGGGACTAACCATGAAAGACAACTTCATTCTCACATAGTCTAAGAGCTGCCTCCGCTCTTCCTCAATGACTTTCTTGTTTTACAAAACCCCAGTTTTCTTCCTCTTCTTTGAGACTTTCCTCATTACTAAACATTGTCTGTATTATAATGGTCTGAATAAAATAAACTCTTTAGCTTTCTAGTGCATTTGGTCTTTGACAATCACTTAGGCATCATAAAGAAAGAAGAGTCTGCTTTTTCTATGAAGCCCTCCATTCTTTGCCCCATTTCCCCAAGTGCATTTTTAATGTAAATTATTATATTCATTTTTAAAAGGTAATAAATACAAAACAGAGAAAAAGACATCCAGTGAAAAATGTCTCCTTTTTCCTCCTCCTTCTGCTGTCTATTTCACTTCCCAAAGCAACAATTTCTTTCATTCTTTTCAAGAACTTCAATGTGTTCCATTGTGTGGATGAAGCACAATTTATTTTACTGTTCCCTACTGATAGCCAAACTTGCTCCTTGGAAGAAAAAGTTATTTCAAGCCTAGACAGTATATTTTAAAAAAAAGAGAGAGAGAGAGAGAGACATCACTTTGCCAACATATATCCATCCAGTCAAAGATGGTTTTTCCAGTAGTCACGTATGGATGTAGAGTTGGACCATAAAGAAGGCTAAGTACCAAAGAATTGATGCTTTTCAAATTGTGGTGCTAGAGAAGATTCTTGAAAGTCCTGTGGACTGCAAGGAGATCCAACCAGTCAATCCGAAAGGAAATCAGTTCTGAATATTCATTGGAAGGACTGATGCTGAAACTGAAACTCCAATACTTTGGCCACTTGATGGGAAGTGCTGAATCTTTGGAAAAGACCCTCATGCTGGGAAAGACAGAGGGCAAGAGGAGAAGGGGACAACAGAGGATGAGATGGTTGGATGGCACCACTGACTCGATGGGCATGAGTCTGGGCAAGCTCTGGGAATTGGTGATGGACAGAGAAGCCTGGAGTGCTGCATGAACTGAACTGAGAAGTCAGTGATCAAGAAGCAAAGAGGCTTCAGGTAAGACCCAGATAGGATTATACTCAATATATCTTGTAATAACTTCTGTGGACAAAGAATGCTGCCTGCCATATCAGTAAACAAAGAATGTCACAGTCATCACAGATTTCAGTCACCTTGAGGGAGAGCCCTGAGGGAACTCAGGAAAGAAACAAAGAATGCCTACCATCTAGTGGTTCCCAGTCTGCAGCCACCCTGCAAGGGTGCAGCTTTAGGAAACTCAAGATGTGAAAACATAAGATACTGGCCCCAGATAGCTGAGTTCAGTTCAGTTCAGTTGCATAGTCATGTCCGATTCTTTGCAACCCCAAAGACTGCAGCATGCCAGGCTTCCCTGTCCATCATCAACTCCTAGAGTTTGCTCAAACTCATGTCCATTGAGTCAGTGATGCCATCCAACCATCTCATCTTCTGCTGTCCCCTTCTCCTCCTGTCCTCAATCTTTCCCAGCATCAAGGTCTTTTCCAGTGAGTCAACTCTTCACATCAGGTGGCTGAAGTACTGGATTTGAGCATCTTCTTTCCAATGAATATTCAGGGTTGACTTCCTTTAGGATTGATGGTTTGATCTCCTTGCAGTCCAAGGGACTCTCAAGAGTCTTCTCCAGAAAAATGTTATATTTAACCTGAGATATTTAGTTTATTTTTATTAACAGTGACCTTTTATTCAACCATCTGCTCTTTGTTGCAAAACTCATATTTCCAAGCTCCCCTCTTGCCTCTGCAAAGACGTTTTCTCAGTGTTACTTGAGATGCTGCCTCCCAGGCTTGCTGTCCTAAAAATGTCCACTGAATGAAACATATTGAAGAACTTTTAGAATTTTTAGGTTTAAAAATATATAGTAGTTTGATGTTAGAAAAACAAGGCTCTTTGGGTTAATGAATTTCTCTTTGTTATAAATCATTGTATTCGTCTTTCTGTAAGAATGTAACTTCATTTAGTGCTTTCTGAGAAGGGCACTGGAAACTTCTGGGTTAAAAGTTAAAACCTGAAAGGCAGAATGTGCCGCATAGAAGATAGCTTTCCCCCCTTATCTCAAGGACTCAGAGCCTCCTGACTGATCTGTTCTTAACTAATGACTTAGTTTCCACTGTGTAACAGGCTTCTCCTCAAAAATGCCTTTCCCTGTACCAGGCACCGCCGGGCCAGGTGGTCAATTAACTGTCTCTACTATCATCTGTAAACCGTCCCCATCAATCAAATGTCTCCACTTTATCCTCAGACCCCCTTATCACATTGTTCCCTACATTCTGATCTCATTCCCAGTTGTCTTTGATCTTTCTGCATAAAAATCCCCCTCGGTGAGTGTTCGGGGTTCACTCCTGGGAACGGGAGATCGAACCCCGGCATGCCGGCCCCTAATAAATCCTCCTGCTGATTGCATCGAGTCCGAGTCACTGTGATCTTTGGGGCGACGGTTCCCGAGAAAAGGCCGTGAGGTCTTACAATATCTCTCAACTTTTAGGTTGTGTGTGTTTCTCAGTTGACACCTGTAATGGAAAAGAATCTGATAAAGGAGAGATACATATATATATAAAACACAACACTGTAAATCAGCCATACTTCATTTTTTTTTTTAATTTCAAAGAAAAAAACAAGAAAAGGAAATCCAGATAAGGAACACCCCCACTCCACCAAAAAATGCTATAGGCTTTTGAACTATAACCTCTGAGGCTCCCTCCTGTTCATTGCAGCACTTTACACCATTCATCTACATTTTGCTCCCTGAATTCTTACCTTTGAGGACTAACTGATGAGAAGAACGTTTCTGGTACACTCACCCCAACTCTGTCCTAATGGAAGTAGGGTGAGGAAGCCTGAGGGCAATTTTCCCAGGCTCTCCCTGTCTTCAGGGACCCCCATGTGGGTCCTTTAGAGACAACGGCCGGATTTGTCCCAACCCAGAGCAAAGGAAGCAGTAGTTGGAACAGCTCTGGTGACAGACTGCTTCTTTTCTGAACTTCTGTGTCCCAGGCCCAGAGTAAAATGAAGAACAATGGTGGGGGAGGTGCTTGGGGGCACTTTAAGGGTGGTGCCTCATTACATGTCACAGAGGCCAACTTTTCCAACAGTACTCAGGCAGTCCAGAAAATGACCTCTTGATTTTGGCCTTCACTCCCTGATAATGGACAGGATGCTTGGCAGAGACATTACTGGAAATAAGGCAAATTTAAATGCCACAAAAGCAGGGAATTTCAGAGCCAGAAGGGACCTTTCAAGATCAACTTATTCTGCCCTCTCATTTTACAGATGTGAAAACAAGCTCAGAGATGGGAATGGCTGGCTGGCATCACAGAGCATGTCCCCACACTCCATGCTCAGGTCTCCCAGGCCATGCAGCCCTGGAACTGAATCCACATGGCGTTCCAAATAGGCAGAGACCAGCCAACATAGTTGTCCCATGGATGCCAGACTCAGAATGACCCTGACTGTGAAACTTCCAAAGCAAAGCTCCCCCAACTAAGTCTGGACTTTGCCTATGTGCTCAGTTCGACCTCTGGGGCTCAAAAGGACCTCAGATCTCTCAGGTTCCTTTCCAGGGTGGCTGAAGGCCAGGAGAAATGTCAAGAGAACCTGAGCCAAAGGCTGATCTCTGAGCATCAGAATATTTCCTGCCTTATCAGTAAACAAAGGAAGTCACAGTCATCAGGGATTGCTGTCACCCCAAGGGTGAGCCCCGAGGGAACTCAGGAAGGAAACAAAGAATGCCTTCCATCTAGTGGTCATCAGACTGCTGGCTACTCCCTACAGTGAAACCTGCTGCTGCTGCTGCTGCTAAGTCACTTCAGTCGTGTCCGACTCTGTGCAGCCCCGTAGACCACAGCCCACCAGGCTCTCCCGTCCCTGGGATTCTCCAGGCAAGAACACTGGAGTGGGGTGCCATTTCCTTCTCCAATGCATGAAAGTGAAAATCAAAGTGAAGTCGCTCAGTCGTATCCGACTCTTAGCGACCCCATGGACTGCAGCCCACCAGGCTCCTCTGCCCATGGGATTTTCCAGGCAAGAACACAGGAGTGGGGTGCCATTGCCTTCTCTGGGGGAACCCTGAGGAAACTTCAATATGAAAACACAAGATACTGGCCCCAGACAGCTGAGGAGCATATCAAAGGAATGATTTCAGTGAGCCCAGACTCTTGGATCTCCCCATCAATAGAAAAGCACTACATTCCTTAACTTGGGATATCTGGTTTTCTTTAACAATCATCTTTTGATATTCCACCTACCTGCCCTTTGTTGCAAAACTTCTGTATAACTTAGTTCCCCTGCGGACTCCTCAGAGAAATTCTTTCAGGGTTACTTGAGATGCCAAATAAAACATGATTCTCAAACTCAGGTTGAGAATATTTTTCAAGTCTCACCTCCATGTCAGATGAACTGGGTACATGGGGAGCTAGTCTGAAACCTTCTCCAGAAAGCTGTTTTCAGTCCCGGGTGGAAGATGTCACCCCCTTCCCAATCCCTCTTTTGTCATGTGCTTCATCTTATTCTATCCTACCTAATTTGCGACATCATATTTACAGTCAGTTAAGTTTTGAAAACCAGTGAATACACCTAGCTCCCTCTGATCCTCAAACCAGCCCTAGGAGAGGATGATTCAGATGATGCTCCCATTAAACAGCCCTTCAAGGAGAGAAGTGTAAGCCATGGCATGTCAGTGGAGAAAGGAATGCCAGGGGGACATTAGCCCGGCAACAGAGAGGGGAAGTTTCTGCTCCTATGATGGGAAGAGCAGCAACTGTCCTGCACCCTGGAGCCCTGGCAGATCTCCCTGGAGCTGTTGCCAAGGACATGTGGCTTCTATCAGATGGGTGAGTGCTTTCCCACTGGGAGCAGCCAAGACTCCAAGGCAGGGAGGAACTCCTTCTATCAAACTTGCATCTTTGGTAAGTTTCTCCGCAAGACCGGGGTTCTTTATGTCCCAAGGGATGCCTGCCTCTCCCAGCAGCTCTCTTGCTGAAACTTCTGTTAATGAGCTTGGAGTGAGGCACAAGGAGCAGGGAAAGGAGAGAGAAGACTCGGCACTCTGAGCAGGTATACCTGAAGCCTGAGGAGCAGGTTTCAAAGGGACCCCAGGATGACCTCAACCTTCCTTGGTCCATGTCCCACCTGAAAGAGCTCCTAAAAAAGCTTTCAGAGTGAAAGGCTCAGGGCCATCTGCTTTACGTAAGTTGTAACAGTTAATAGAAAAGCAGAAGGTGCAGGAAAATGGGGCAACTACCAACACTTTTATTTTTTCTTTAGTATCCTTGATGACAATACACAGAAACCTCAGCCCAGCAGCCCCCCACCCACGTATCCACCCACCCACGTCAGGCCCGTGTGTTAGTCCCCTTCACTGTCTGTGATTCCATGGACTGTAGCCTGCCAGGCTCCTCTGTCCATGAGATTCTCCCGGCAGGAATACTGGAGTGGGTAGCCATTCCCTTCTCTAGGGGATCTTCCTGACTCAGGGATCAAACCCAGGTCTACTGCACTGCAGGCTGATTCTTTACCTTGTCTGAGCTACCAGGGAAGCCCAGGCCCCTCAGTACTTCCCCCTTTTATCTTCCATTGTTCTAATCCCTCCCGGGGCTTCCTCTGCTCCTCCCTCAGATGTCCTCCTCCCAGCCATCCTCCATTCTTGCTGGTCTGTATATTGTGTCTTCCTGTTGTGCAACCACCCCCTCCCCCCACCCCTCTGATTGTAGTGCTGGAGAGCAGGGTGTTCCTCTGTCTCCTCGCCTTCCTGCTGTATCCCCTGAACCTAAAATAAAGCCTACCCTGGCACACCTGCTGATCCAGTAAGCATTTCTCAACTTGTGCTTTGCACTTGTTAATTCATTTACCCCTCCTCATCACCCTATAAGAAAGACACTACCATCATTTGTTCTGCAGATTAGAAATCTGGGACCTCCAGATGATGACTAACTTGCCCAAGATCCACCCTGATGGTGAGGATGCAGAGGGAGGCCTGACACCACCCCAGGTGGGAGCAGTCCAGAAGTCACACACACTCTTAACACTACAACTTCTCTGCAGTCCTGAGTGCTTATAAACAGAATCCTTTGAATTTTAATTTAAATAAACAGTTATAGGGACTTCCCTAGTGTTCCAGAGGTTTAGAATTCACTTACAAATGCAGGGGACACAGGTTTGATCCTTTCTCTGGTGAGATTTCACATGCCACTGGGCAACTAAGCCCATGTACACAGCTACTGAACCCCTACTCTGGAGACCATGAGTCACAACAAGAAAGGCAACCTTACCTAGAGAGTAGCCCCTGCTCACTGCAACCAAAGAAAGCCAAGTGAAGCAACAAAGGCTCAACGCAACCAAAACAAAAAAGACAGTTATAGCATATAAAAGGTGAAACTCTCCTATTTGTTCAAGCACCAGTAAATAGCTTTCACATCATGCACAAAACATCAACATAAAGTGGCACCTCATGCAGACACACCATGGGGTGGATATGCTTGTTTTCACCATAAACTGAATTATTTTATTTCTGTGACATTCAGTTTTCATTTTTAAACTGTCTCATGGTAAATTCTCTGTTTTGGCAATTTTACGTTGGATGACTTCCATCACTCTCATTCAGCTTCTGCAATCTTAGAATGGCTGCTCACTTCATTTAACTGACATTTCTTTAAATATACTCATAGCTTTGTTACTTATATAACTACTCTAGCTTCACCACAAGCAATACCAGGTGCAAGATACACACCTGCTAAGTGACATTAAAGTGTTACATGAACAGTATGTCTCTGGGTCATTTAAATAATTTTGCACACTACGATTGTCACCCATGCTATTCCCTGAAAAATGCCTGCACACTGTTGTGGCTTTGGTTTTTTGTTTTAGCAGTTCGTAACAGCTTTCTTGAGGTATGATTAATGTGCAACAAAATTCATTCACTGTAAGTATACAGTTTTGTGATTCTTTACTCAGTCTTATTTACAGATTTCTGCAACTATCACCACAATCCAATTTTAAGTGTCCCATTATGATAAAAATTTCCTGCATGCCCATTTGCAGTCAAACTTCACTCTCTCCTTTAGGCACAGGCACTACTGGTCTGCTTTCTGTCTCTAAGGATGTTCCTTTTCTGGAGATTTCATATAAATGGTAGCACTGGAATTCTCATGTGTTAAGTTTAACTCTGCTATCAAAAAGTTACTATACAACCCAGCAATTCACTCCTAGGCACATAACAAAAAGAATGAAAAGCATATGGTCATGCAAAAACTTACACATGTGATATTCATACTAGCATTATTCCTAATAGCCAACAAGTGGAAACAGCCTAAATGTCCATCAAATGGACAAATAAAATGTAGTACAGCTATAAAGAGCTTCCCAGGTGACGCTAGATAAAGAACCTGCCTGCTAGTACAGGAAACTTAAAGAGATGTGAGTTTGATCACTGGGCCTGGAAGAGGACATGGCAACCCACCTCAGTATTCTTGCCCGGAGAATCCCCTGGACAGAGGAGCCTGGTGGGCTACAGTCCATAGGATTGTATGACTAAAGTGACTTAGCACGCACTCATAGCTATACGGTATGATATTATTCAGCCATAAAAAGAAAAAAAGTCAAAGAAGCCAGACATAAAGGCCATATCATGCAGCCTAGCACTCTTCCTCTTCCCCAGTGCCGGTTCAAGGCCACAGCTGACAAGAGGGAGCTTGGTTTAAGGCCCTGCTGTGTTGAAATTCTTTATGAGTTGGTCTTTGAAGGTGGGCTGCCGTCTATGGGGTCGCACAGAGTCAGACACGACTGGCGCAACTTAGCAGCAGCAGCAGCAGCAGCAGGACAATGAAGCATGCCTGTGAACAGAGATCTATGCACTGTTGTGATTATGTGTCCCGTGTTCCTTGCCACCCCATTTGTACACAATCAGCCATATCTCTTGGGCCCACAAGGCATGCTAATGCTAGGTCACGTCAGTCGTGTCCAACTCTGTGTGACCCCATGGACAGCAGCCCACCAGGCTCCTCCGTCCACAAGATTCTCCAGGCAAGAATACTGGAGTGGGGTGCCATTTCCTTCTCCATAAGGCATGGGAATTCAGTAAAACTCAAAGTTGAATTCAAGGTAAGCTGGTAGCTTAGGACTAAGGAGAGACAAGGAAAGAGAAAGATAGGGAGACCCACTACTCCTTCAATCCTTTCTTGTCAGTAAGCAGAAGGTAGAATGTCATTTCAAGAAGTGAAATAAAAATAGTTGAGCTAGTTTTGTGTAGTGTTTCCACTGTTACAACAAGAATGAAGTCCCTGGGTGTTTATGAGCTACCAAATGAGGATCCTGTGGGATTTTGGCAGTTCTGTATTTGAGTGAAATGTTCTTTTATCTGCATTTAAAACCAGCATTGCATAAAAAAGATGAATAGAAAGCCCATGCTAATAATTTAGGTTTTTAATTTTTCTTTACTTAGAATGACACTGACTAGCAAAACAAAAAACAAACAAACAACAACAAAAAAATCCACCATGACAAGTCATGAGAAAGACCACAGAAGAGCGGGAAAGCTTTGCATTTATGCTTTTAGCTTTAGTATCTTTAATTTTCTTGCTTGTTTGAACAAGAGTCCCAACGTTTTTCTTTTTTCTTTTTTGCTCTTTGCCCTTCAAATTATGTAGCAGACCCTGTCCTTGAAACTGTGACCCATTATTCTCCGAGCATGCACCTCCAGCAGTACTCACTCCCCTCCCTCCGCCCTCCCTGTCCCACCCCACTCCTCCACCTTGGGGCCACAGGTGGGGTCTGGTATAAGAATGCACCTGGGTGCACCAGAATCACAAATGCTGCCCCTGCTGCACTCTGACTCTCCCATGTGCCTGAAAACTTGTACTTCCTTTGCAGCTTTCTGCCTCTCCCCCCTCCATTTAGGGCACATTCACTTGTTTCTCAGTATGAAACCCTAACTTCCCCACAATTCCATGAGTTCTGTAAGGCACACATCTCTTTATGCTTAAGATCTAGAGGAGGACCTAGAACAGGAGCAGGTCACAGAAATGTATGAATGAATTGAGTATATGAATGAATAAAAAGTAAAAGTGTGGCTTGCAATAATCCTTCATTCCTTCAACAAGCAAATCCTGACCAGCCCATACTCTTGACGAGGGACATTTCTTGCAGAAGTAGACTCAACTCTATCCTTGACCAGTCCCAGATGGCATGCCAGTTTCCACCAACTTCTCCCCAGCAGTGTGCTAGTGGAGACCACCAGCACCTCTTTGCTATTTTACAAGTGTGAAACTCTCCCTGACCACCCTGGGTTCTGGGCCTTCCTGGTTCTTGGAAAGTCACTGCTCTTTTATTAAAGGGGGTTTCGTTCCACCTCTCTTGCACTATTTCCAAGAGCCTCAACCTTTTGGGGATCATGAACCCTTTGGTAAGTCCGGTGAACACTGTGGACCATCTCTCAGAATCATGTTTTATATGTACAAAATACATAGCATCTTAAAAAACCCAATTCTACTGAAAAGAAAGAAAGAAAGTGAAGTCGCTCAGTCGTGTCCATCTCTTTGCAACCCCATGGACTGTAGCCCACCAGGATCCTCCATCCATGGAATTTTCTAGGCAATAGTACTGGAGTGGGTTTCCATTTCCTTCTCCAGGGGATCTTCCCGACTCAAGGATAGAACCAGGGTCTTCCGCATTGCAGGCAGACGCTTTACCGTCTGAGCCATCAGTTACCAAATATTTTTAAATCAATTTTCAATATAGAAATAAATATGCTGCTTTATAAACACACTTAATAACAAGACCAAGAAGCATATCTAATAAGTACCATAATTTTTTCAAATACTAAGGAGCATAAATGATAAAAAGTATTTACAACAACTATGATGTGATGTGAAAACATCTGCAATTTCTATTGGCAGTGAAGTCACAGGTCCTGTTAATCCTACTGGGGTCTGTTGCCTGCATTAAGAATTGAAATAAAGGCTCTATTTCACTTAGTGATTAGGAAAAATATGAATTCTGTTCTTTTTTTCTCCTCCAGGTTCACAGAACCGCCCCCTCACCTCCAAAGAATTCTCTTCCAAGATTGCAACTACCGCTTATTGGCAGTAGAGGGCGCCAACAGCAAGGGGTTCCCTCTGCCTGTTGAAGAGTTTCCTTCTGTCAAATTGTGAATATCATTATTAGAAAAACTAAGAATGCTCTTATCTAGATGATTGTTATTTAGCTAAAATTATTATTTTATCTAAAAGATTCATCTAAATGATTTCTTCAATGAGACAAGAAATTACCCACATGGTCTGAAAGGATTCTATCCAGGTGAGAGTGTTTGTCATGCTGGGTACCTGCTCACCTATTACTTTCTGGTTTTCCCCCTTGTTGCCTAACACCCATCACCAGTGTCAATTGTGTTTTATTTCTTACTGAAAATTCTGGGGTTTGTCCACACATCCCTTTGAGCTTGGTTAATGGAGTAAGCAGAGAAGAAATGGACAACTTTCTGATGTTCTGAAATGAGGTGTTGTCGGGGTTCCTGATGAAGGGTGTATCAACAATCCTGGAGAGAGATGATGGCGGCAATAGTGTTGGATGGACCTTCCCTGTGGGCTTGTGAGTTGAACAGTGGGGAGGATGCTGGCAAAGAAAATGTGATGTATCTATAGATACAGGTTCCCACAATGGTGCCCATGCCTCAGTTCAGTTCAGTTCAGTCACTCAGTTGTGTCCGACTCTTTGCAACCCCATGAATCGCAGCACGCCAGGCCTCCCTGTTCATCACCATCTCTCGGAGTTCACTCAGACTCACGTCCATTGACTCCGTGATGCCATCCAGCCATCTCATCCTCTGTCGTCCCCTTCTCCTCCTGCCCCCAATCCCTCCCAGCATCAGAGTCTTTTCCAATGAGTCAATTCTTCGCATGAGGTGGCCAAAGTACTGAAGTTTCAGCTTTAGCACCATTCCTTCCAAAGAAATCCCAGGGTTGATCTCCTTCAGAATGGACTGGTTGGATCTCTTTGCAGTCCAAGGGACTCTCAAGAGTCTTCTCCAACACCCATGCCTAGTATAATCCTTTTCCCATGAGTGGCTATGACCAGATGTCACTCCTAGGATCATGTTACCTTTTATGGAAGCAGCGATTTTGCAGAGGCAATTAAGGTCACTGGTCAGTTGGCTTTGAGCTAATCAAAGGGGGAATCATCTGGGTGGGCCTGACTTAATCAGTGGGAACCTTTAGAAGAAGGTCAGTTCTTAGAGAGAGGCCTTATCATGACCTCAAAGGAGGAGTAAACTGCCCTAATGTGAGAGGGCCAGTGAACCAGCAGAGGGGCTCTTAGAGGAGCCCCCAGCCAACACCTAAGAAGGAAATGGGGATTTCAGTCCTACAGCAGCAAGGAACTGAACTCTGTCAACAGCTAGTGAGGATGGGATAGAACCTGAGCCTGCTGCCATGTAGCAGCAACAGCCAACACCTTGATTTTACCTGGTAAGCCATGAGGAGAGGACCTTGCTAACCTGTTGCCAGGCTCCTGACTCACAATAACTATATGGTAACAAATCTGTGTTAAGCCACTAAATTTGTGGAAATTTGTTATGCAGTAATAAAAAACTACTGCAGTGGTTTTTCTCATTAATTAACTCATATACTTTATAATTTTTGTGCAAAGATACCTTTATTATGTACTTTTATATGTGCAAAACTCGTAAGTGCAGAACTGAGTGAATACATGTCTGTGTCTGTGTGTGTCACCCAGATTAATACACAACATTTCCAGCACCCAAAATACTTTCCTCATGTCACTTGTCAGTATCAGCCTTCCTTCCCCACAGTAACAAAATTTCTAACTTGTCACCACTGATTAGTTGTACTCATGCTTGAGTGTCATATGTATGAAATCAACAGAGTTCAAACTCTTTTTTGTTGCTATTTAGTCACAAAGTCATGTTTTGTTGTTTTGTTTAGTTGCTAACTCTGACTCTTTGCCACCCCGTGGACTGTAGCCCACCAGGCTCCTCTGTCCATAGGATTTCCCAGGCGAGAATACTGGAGTGGGGACTTCCTGGTGGTCCAGTGGGTAGAACACCAAGCTCCCAATGCAGGGAGCCTGAGTTTGATCCCTGGACAGGGGACTAGATCCCACATGCTACAACAAAGTCCTGGCACAGCCAAATAAAATAAAAATTAAAAAAAAAAAAATACTAGAGTGGGTTGCCATTTTCTTCTCCAGAGGATCTTCCCCAGCCAGGGTTCAAACCTGGGTCTCCTGCTTGTCAAGTGGATTCTTTATCTCTGAGCCACTTGGGAAGCCCTTACAAACTGTTTTACATCCAATTTATTGTGCTCAATATTAATGTCAAAGAAATCATTCATGTTGTTTGTAGCTGTAAGCCTAGTCTGTTCAGGCTACTGTGATACAATACCACAGACTGGGTGGTATAAACAGTAAAAATGACTTCTCACAGTTCTGGAAGCTGGAAGTCTGAGATCAGAGTGCCAACGAAGTCAAGTTCTGGTGAGGGCCGTTTTCAAACTGTCAGTCTGTTCAGTTGCTCAGTCCTGTCCAGCTCTGTAGCCCGCCAGGCTCCTCTGTCCATAGAATTCTCCAGGCAAGAATACTGGAGTGTTGCCATTCCCATCTCTAGGGGATCTTCCCGACCCAGGGATCGAACCCATGTCTCCTGTGTTGCTGGCAGATGCTTTACCATCTGAGCCATCAGGGAAGCAATATGTAAATAGCAAAAGCTCTGCTACTGTCAGGGGCTGTGGTCAATTAATGACTCCATGTAGTTTTACAGACACATTTTCTAATCCACACCGAGGTCCTCACTGTAGAGCAGAGGAAGGCCCTGTTATTAAAATGATTGAGTGGAAGTTCATGTTATTAATATTAAAACACAAAATAATTAGCCGAGGCCATCTCTGCAAGCCCATGAGGCCTGAAATACACACATGTTGGCTGAGAAACAGACAGCTATACAGTTCTAAAAATCACACCATAATCTTTACATTAAGGTTTAACATAAGCACCAAGAATAAGGCCACACAATGCAGCAGTTATCTCAGTGTATTCTACTCTGTATTGGTTACCATCCTCTCTTTCAATCTCCCGTTCAAAGTCAGGGGCCAGGGGCAGAAATCTGGCTACTTTTGTCTTCTAGAAATTGAGTTTTCAAGTGAAGTTTTGCACTCTGGGAAATGTAGGACTGTACCATCTAGATTCTAGGTTCTAAATTAAAGTTGAATATTCATAATCAGGAAAAAAAGACAAATGAGATTTTGGAATATTTAATGACATAAAAATCTGTCATTTTTTAAATGACAAAAATCTGAGTTAAAAAAACTTGTCTCAAAGCATATCTCCCTTGTTAGTATAATCGCCTTTTGGGAGGTTGAGCCACTTGCACAATATTTGAAATGTACGATCAGTCCCAGCTCTATAAAGAGAGTATTGACATGCAGACGGACCTGATACATGACAAGACTGAGCTTCCACAGATGGAGGTAGGCAGCTGGAGCCAGGAGTATCCCTGAACCACCCACAAGGAGACCTGCCACCTCTGACCAGGAGGCCCAATCGAGCAGGAGGAGACACAGCCAATGGCAGAGCAAGAGAGGGACCGGGGTTTTGCTAACTGGTCCAAGTCTGGGGAGCAGACAGGCTAGATTGCCAGCCCTGGCTTTGAGAAGGGGGATGGGATAGGTGGACACAAGGAAGGCTGGGAATTTGATGACTAGGACTATCTGGAAGAGGAGCAATCAAGTGGTGCAGACTACAGAATTTCAGCAGCCCTTGAAGAAGCCAATAGAATGTTTCTGAGAACATCCAGAACAAGAGAAGCAGCTCTGGATGGCAGGTTTCAGATGCATTATGAGAAGACCTCATTTGATCAGTTGGCTTTTATTGAAGAGCTTTTTTCCACTCATGATTGTCAATCATTTGACTGAAAAACAATGATTAGGTTATCTATATGATAGTAGTTAAACGATGCTATAAGAGGAAACTAGTTGGAGAATATCCAGCATTCCGTTGTCTCTAGAGTTCATTCCAAATAGTTACCCGCCAATGCTTCAATAATAAGAAGTTTCCCCTTGGTCTCACAGCACCAAGAATTGAACCTATGCTTTTGGTAGCAATTCCAAAGAGTCCTTTCTGCTAGTTCAGTTCAGTTCAGTCGCTCAGTTGTGTCCGACTCTTTGCGACCCCATGGACGGCAGCATGCCAGGCCTCCCTGTCCATCACCAACTCCCAGAACCTACTCAAACTCATGGTGCCATCCAACCATCTCATCCTCTGTTGTCCCCTTCTCCTCTTGCCCTCTGTCTTTCCCAGCATCAGGGGCTTTTCAAATGAATCAGCACTTCCCATCAGGTGGCCAAAGTATTGGAGTTTCTGCTTCAGCTTCCAATGAATATTCAGGACTAATTTCCTTTAGGATAAACTGGTTGGATCTCCTTGCAGTCCAACAGACTCTCAAGAGTCTTCTCCAATACCACAGTTCAAAAGCATCAATTAATCGGTGCTCAGCTTTCTTTATAATCCAACTCTCACATCCATACATGACCACTGGAAAAACCATAGCTTTAACTAGATGGACCTTTGTTGGCAAGATAATATCTCTGCTTTTTAATATGCTGTCTAGTTTGGCCATAACTTTTCTTCCAAGGATGAAGCATCTTTTAATTTCATGGCTATAGGCACCACCTGCAGTGATTTTGGAGCCCCCAAATAAAGTCTATCACTGTTTCCATTGTTTCCCCATCTATTTCCCATGAAGTGATGGGACCAGATGCCATCATCTTAGTTTTCTGAATGTTGAGTTTTAAGCCAGCTTTTTCACTCTTCTCTTTCACGTTCATCAAGAGGCTCTTTAGTTCTTCACTTTCTGCCACAAGGGTGGTGTCATCTGTATATCTAAGGTTATTGATATTTCTCCCGGCAATCTTGATTCCAGCTTGTGCTTCATCCAGCCCAGCATTTCTTATGATGTACTCTGCATATAAGTTAAATAAGCAGGGGACAATATATAGCCTTAATACTCCTTTCCCGATTTGGAACCAGTCTGTTGTTCCATGTTCAGTTCTAACTATTGCTTCTTGATCTGCATACAGATTTCGCAGGAGGCAGGTCAGGTGGTCTGGTATTCCCATCTCTTTAAGAATTTTCAACAGTCTGTTGTGGTCCACACAGTCAAAGGCTTTGGCATAGTCAATAAAATAGATGTTTTTCTGGAATTCTCTTGCTTTTTCGAAGATCCAACAGATGTTGGCAATTTGATCTCTGGTTCCTATGCCTTTTCTAAATCCAGCTTGAATATCTGGAAGTTCACGGTTCGTGTATTGTTGAAGACTGGCTTGGAGAATTTTGAACATTATTTTGCTAGCGTGTGAGATGAGTGCAATTCTGCTAGGCCACCAGGGAATTCCCCAGACTGAGGGTATACTGAGAAACCTCTGAAGATCCCACTTTGTGCTCTATCCAAGTTGTGGTTATCAAAGGCTAAATTTGTAATGTAAGATAAACTGAGTATTCTTCAATATCGCAAAAGGATAATCAAGCCCCCAAAGACATATGTATCATGTGTGCTGTATCCAAAAATGCATTTCCAAGAGTATCTGAGATTTTGCTTGTACTTGTATCTTAAACGTTTAGAAAGCTACTGTGATCTATAAATCAAAAAAATTGGTTGTCTTGACAATTTTTAAAAGTCAGAATTATTCTTCCTTAATGAAGTTTTCATTTTTATACATTAAGATGTTTGTGAAAGGAAAACAAACTATTTCTAACATCTTTATACTCTTGAGAAATTGTTTATTTCTCTCGCTCTCTATTTTTAATTTACTTTACAGGTAAAAGACTATTTCAACTTCATAATGTAAGAACTGTTCAGTGAAAATTGTCAAGTGAAAGGAAAGCCTTACATCTGAAAGAGACCTCGTGAACACTCATGTCTGTCAACCCTTAAAGATTTTAAACCTGCCCAGAAATCTACCTCAGTATCTGAAGTTTCCCTCTGTCTCCTCCTCTAATTAAGCTTGTCATAAGTTATGCACTGGCATGGAAATAGATAATTTTTAAAAAAGCTTAATTCAAATCTATATCTGTAGCACGATCACAAGTAAAGACATAGCCTCACTGATGTTGTTCAGTCTCTAAATCCTGTTGGCCTCTTTGTGACCCCATGGACTGCAGCATGCCAGGCTTCCCTGTCCTACACTATCTCCTGGAGTTTGCTTAATCGCATGTCAGTAGACTCGGTGATGCCATCCAACCATCTCATCCTGTCACCTCCTTCTTCACTGGTGCAGGTAAAAATCAACAGAAAATCAAACTGGAGATTAGTTCACCAAATATTGATGGCTATCTCTGAGTTTGGGGCTTGCGAGGGGATTTTTTCCATACATTTTCTAGGATTTACTATTTTTTTAAGAAATGGGTTTTTATGATTGGTGAGGGCGGGGAGGCGGGGAGGCGGGGAGGTCTCCATATAGTGTGCAACCAAGCTTGTTTCCTCAAGGCCCTATATCTCCATCTGGAACATTTGTTTCAAGGGTGGAAACATTAGGCAACAAAACTGCAAGGATGGAGGCTTCTAAAATGCTGGCCATGCGATCGTTAATGAGCCACTTCTGAATGTGTCCGTGTTGTTACCAAAAAATGTTATGAGGTAAACAAAAAGAACTGGGAGAAGCAGTGCATGGTTCCTTTCTGTTTGTTTGTTTGTTTGTTTTTAATTTATAAAAACAAAAGAAGATCACAGTTAAAATATAAAAATAAAACAAGTGATGCTGTAGAAGTCTTCCCCTGGGTCCACGCCCACTTCCCAAAAGTGAAATGTCGGAGTGACTTGAATGTTCTTCCCAAAACCATTGTGTGCGGTGGTCTGGGCTTCACGACTCATCCTTTGTCAGAGGAGCGCAGGATGCAGATTCCGCTCCCGAGACTCTGGCCAATCTAATTCTGCTAGTTGGGGTGTGGTTGGTTCTGCTCTGACCTATAGAGGCACCGGAACACGCCATTTCCCTCAGGAGCCTGTTTTTCTAAATTGAAAAACAACACCCAAAATAGCTGTTTTCAAGTGTGGTAGCGTGGCCGAGCGGTCTAAGGCGCTGGATTAAGGCTCCAGTCTCTTCGGGGGCGTGGGTTCGAATCCCACCGCTGCCAGCTTGTTGAGACCTTTTTCCCGTTCCCTCAATCCTTCACACAAAAAAGATTATGCATATTGGTCGCTCATCTGCGACTTTACCTTTATTCTGAGCATGAGACTGTGTTTGCCAGCTTTCAGCAAAATACCCTTGGATCATAGAAAAAGCAAGAGAATTCCAGAAAAACATCTACTTCTGCTTCATTGACTATGTTAAAGCCGTTGACTGTGTGGATCACAACAAACTGTGAAAAATTCTTAAAGAGATGGTAATACCAGACCTCCTTACCTATCTCCTGAGAAACCTGTATTCAGGTCAAGAAGCAACAGTTGGAACAACAGACTGTTTCAAAACTGGGAAAGGGGTAGACACGGGTGTATATTGTCATCCTGCTTATTTAACTTATATGCAGAGTACATCATGCAAAATACTGGACTGGATGAACTACAACCTGGAATCAAGATTGCTGAGAAAAATATCAATACCCTCAGATACTCAGATGACACCACCCTAAGGGCACAAATGGAAGAGGAACTAAAGAGCCTCTTAATGAAAGCGAAAGAGGAGAGTGTAAAAGCTGACTTAAAGCTCAACATTCAAAAATGGAAGATCATGGCATTCCCCAGTCCCATCAATTTGTGGCAAATAGAAAGGGGAAAAGTGGAAATAGTGACAGACTTTATTTTCTAAGGCTCCAAAATCGCTGCAGAAGGTGACTGTAGCCACAAAATTAAAAGATGCTTGCTCCTTGGAAGAAAAGCTATGACAAACCTAGACAGCATATTAAAAAGCAGAGATATTACTTTGCTGACAAAGGTCCGTCTAGTCAAAGCTATGATTTTTCCAGTAGTCATGTATGAATGTGAAAGCTGGATCATAGAGAAGGCTGAATGCAGAAGAATTGATGCTTTTGAACAGTGGTGTTGCAGAAGACTCTTGAGAGTCCCTTGGGCTGCAAGGAGAACAAACCATCAATCCTAAAGGAAATCAGCCCTGAATATTCATTTGAAAAATAGATGCTCAAGTTGAAGCTTCAATACTTCAGCCATCTGATGTGAAGAGTTGACCCACTGGAAAAGACTTTGATGCTGGGAAAGATTGAAGGCAGGAAGAAAAGGGGAGACCAAGGATGAGATGGTTAGATGGCATCACTGACTCAATGGACCTGAGTCTGAGCAAGTTCCAGGAGATGGTGAAGGACAGGGAAGCCTGGTATGCTGCAGTCCATGGCAACACAAAGAGTTGGACACGACTGAGCGACTGAAAACAAGCAAAATCACCCAACTCAGTGAGTGCAAAGTCCCAGACTGAAAGTGGGGTGTGTTAATACCACTTTCACCTCTTGAGTATGAGAATCCAGAAGTGTAAATGTTTAATTTCTCTTCCTTAGAAAAGTGTACACCTCTGTAACCAGGTAAAGGTGATGACAGAATGTCTTGGACTGGGACATCCTGGACTAGAGCTAAATTTACCTCAGAGTAATAAATTTCCAATAGTGAGAGAGAGAGAGAGAGAGAGGAAAAAAAAAAATAATTCTTAAAAAAACCACCTCAGGATGCTACCAACTTTGTTTCCCCTGTTTCAAACTGGAGACCTTTCACCTCTTAGATGAAAGTAATTACTACAATACAGAAACGCCTGAGCTTGGTCATCTTTGTGACACTATTGATTTTTAGGAAAACTGGTGGGATCAGTGAATATACAGTTCTGTGATGGGAAAGAATGGTCCCACGACCCGGTCAGTGGAAACACCCGCGGGAGGCTCTGCTCCCAGTCTCTCACCGGGAACCAGGGGCTCTGAAGCGCCTCACACGCTCTTCTACCCGTAACTCCTTCCGATCCCCGAGCGCTTGGTAATGCCCATTACCTGTCCAGGACCAAAAACTGTCCACATGAGATATTTCTAGAAAGAAGGGGACAAAGGAAAAGAAGAAAAGGGCTGGTCTGGGGTCTGAATCTGGGACCTCTCGCGTCAGAAGCGAAAATTGTAACCTGTAGACAGAACAGCCTGCCCCCCGCTCGGGAATGACTGGGTCAGTCCCTGATACGACGCTATGTGGACTCGTTTATCCACTGAGAAAACCAGTTTCTTTCTGGCACGTTGAACATGTTCTGCGCATCTCGGACTCTCTCACGCCCGACCTTTCCCAGTTCGACGATATCCACGTCCGCCGTCTCAGCTGTAGATAGTTCACTCAGCATCAGCTCTCGGTGTCTCTCGGCCCCTCTGAGATCTGGAATGCCAGCGAGCGCCTCATTGCTAAGGTGTATCGGGCCGCAGGCAGGGGCACCTTTTCCACTGTGGGGACTCTTTTCCTAGTGGAGCCCAAATAAGGCGCAAGTCTGGAGAACTGGAGGCAGGGCTCAGAAGCCGGGAGAGCCTGAGGGTCCCCGAAGAGAGTCGGGGACGAGGAGGGCTAGACTAGGTCAGTAGCTGCCGCAGACGAAAGGAAATCTGGATAATCGCTTCCTATCGAGCGCCTGGTAAGGGGGCGAGGGCTTTTCTCTATCATTTTATGAAAATGTTTTCTAAAACAACCACTTATTTGCAAAGTATTCCGAAAATGTAGGAAAGTGAGAAATGAAAAGCATACATGAGATGACCAGGAACCCCGCTCCTGCAAGGGTGGCCGGCAGCGGCAGTTGGCGCACACCCGGCAAAGTTCGCCTCCGCGCCTCGCGCGCACAGAGGCGCGGCGCCCAGGCCGCGGGTCCCGGCGGTCCGCCCCCGCTGCATTCGGCCGGAATCGTCCCAGAACAGTCTTAGGCCGGGTGGACCGGAGGCCCAGACTGTGCGGGTGCCTTCCTGTTCCAATTCCACTGGGTAACCTAGTTGTGAAAAACGGTTATTCTGATTCCTTGCTAGAAAAATTAACGAAAATCCACTTAGAGTTGACCCCAAAGTGTATTTTGCGCCACTAGCAGAGAAATTCCCCTACACAGATGGCTGTTACAAAACAGCGTGGGAGATGACTGCTGGTAAACCCACTCCGGGATGGGGGAGGGGAGGGTGGGGGGAGAGTGCTCTTTTTCCTATTGCCAGTCTCTTAGATCTAGCTCAGCGCTCTGCACTGACCTCTCCAATCAAGTGCTCCTCCTCTCGGCCTCTTCTTGGAGACTACGATGCTCACGCACCTCATCCCCACAAGCTGTGTCTTCCCCTTCTCCATTGCGCATTCAGCGGTAGGTGGGCTCACCTCTGCTTACCGCCTCGGTGCGTTCTTGGCCCCTTGGCCACTACTGCCTCGGTGTTGTAAGCATTCGCTTGTCTTCTCTATGGAATTATATAAAGAAAAATGCAACAAAAAGAAAGAAAGAAAGAATCCACGTTCGTGATACCTGGACCTAAAGCCTACAACTTTGTCACATTCACTTCCAGTTTAAAAGAAAAAACAACCGTTTGGTTTTCCTTTTAACAAACCAAAAGCAGTAATTCATGATGACCTGTCTGATTGATTTATTAATGCCGTGAATGGAAATCAAGTGCACAAAATAAGCCTAAATCCTAAGTGAAGGAACAATGAGGGCTCTGCCCAATGGGCAGAAAGAACCAGGCCCGCTGGAGGTCTTGGGTGCCCGCCCGCAGTGGCCTTCGCAGGCATGACCGATGGCAGGGGGATCTTGGCAGAGGCAGAGACGTGATTAATCCCGCCGCTCCATCCGGCGGGTGAGGACCCTCAGAAAAGCCCCAAGTGAGTCGCCAGTCCACGAGAGGTCTCGCTTGGATCAGCTTTGGAAAATAGAGCCCGGGCCGTATCACCAGAGGGGAGAATACTGCTCGCAGGAACCTGGGTAGACGCCCAGGAAGGGTAAATGAGATAGGTGGGGTGCGTGGCAGAGGAGGGACCCGCTTCTCTCCGTCACACAAGGCAGATCTCATCCAAAGACTCACGCTTTGCAAGAGCCGAATGGACCTGCCCCACACTGGCACGATGTGGCATTTGTGCGGCCCGAATTCCTGGGATTCAACCCCCAAGTGACTACGCTATTGGAAGCCCACCTCATTGAAGAAGCCAGATTTCGGGGACCAAAGGCAGACTTCCTGGGGTCTTAAACACAGCCCCACTCTCGACTAAAATAGTAAATTCCCAGAGTACGGAGGTAGGTGTGGAGCGTTCACAGGTGCTCCCTGCGCAAGGAAGAAGAACGAATTAGAAAACACGGCAAAGCCCCTGGCCCGAGTGGAGTGACGGGAGGGGAAAAGACTCGCTATGAATTTGCCAAGACGACGCGCAGAAAGAAGCGAGAGAGGGGTCGCTGGGGAGAAGGCACGCGGAGCCAGCGGCATCTGTAATCCGCAAGTCCAAGGGAGCAGTGGGTCTGGATCTTAAAGAGATAAGGCTAGAGGAGGGTTTGAGGGAGCGATAAGTGGCGGCCACTTGAGGGGAAAAAACACTCAGATCTGCTTAATTTAAGTCTAGCCTTTCAGTATGGCGGAAAGTCTTGTTGGCAAGCGCATCTTCCCCTCTCCAGAAAAAGAGGGGTGGGGGGAAAAAAGGTACTTAGGCCCCAGCGAGATTTGAACTCGCGACCCCTGGTTTACAAGACCAGTGCTCTAACCCCTGAGCTATGGAGCCAACTGCGATTCTGCAGTCTGCGCACGAGCAGTTGATACCGCTATGGTCACCGCGCAGCCGCAGACGGGAGAGCGACGCGAAGAGGCGGGGCCCACGCCCCTCAGCCAGTGAGCGCCCCGTCCGGCTGCCGCAGCTGAGTCTGCAGCGTCAGGAAGTGTCAGCGTCACAGACCGAGGCGCAACTCCTGGAGAAAGTGCAGCGAAGAGGGAACCACGTGGGTGGGCAGAAGCTGGGAAGGATCGGGTGAGGGCGGGGCGCGCCGCGGAAGGGGGTGGGGCCACCAGTGGGCCGGATTGTTGGACGGCCGGGGGCCTTCCGCCTGGCCTGGGGATCAGGGGGCGAGACTTAAGTAGAGAGGTCAACTAGTAATTGTCTATGAGAATAGGGTTCGAGGCCGAGGCCCTGAGGGGAACGCTGAAGGAATGGTGTCAATATGCCTGTCCTGAGAGGAATCCAGCTAGGCTGGTAAAAGAGATGATCAGGAGGGAGAGATTGGTAGAGACTAGTGGGAAGATCTAGTGATCAGTGTGTTAACGACTGCATCAGGACAGGAGACCCAGATCACCGGGTAGCCAGGCCCAAGGAAGTTTCCTAGGTGCCTTCCCGTCTGGATGCTGAGGACCAGTGTGAGGGTATGTTGTCAAGGATGTGGGTTCTCATGTCTATCGCAACTTAAAGCAAATTAGGAAAAAGCAACCCTTAGAAGCCTGTCTTGGACTTTGGGAGAGCTGGTCCATCGTGGCCCCCAAAGACCCACGGAGCAAAGGGCAGAGGTTGAAAGCCCAGGTAAGGGACAGGAACCCTAGCCCGGAAATGGTCAGAAAGTGTGTCTGTAGTTGGTGGAACTTGGTCTGATGGCCCAGTCTGTTCTTTGGTGTCTTCAAGGCCAGATGACTTTGATCACTGGGTAGCCAGGCCCAAGGAAGTTTCCTAGGTGCCCTCCTGTCTGGATGCTGAGGACTAGTGTGAGGGTCTGGTGTCAAGGATGTGGGTTCTCATATCAAAGTAGCTCTCAAGGATCCAGGACCAATGAACAGGTGGTGTCAGAAGGAAACCAAATTAGGCTAGTCATTGCTTTCAGAGGTCCAGACATCTCAAAGAGCTTACAATGGTCACAGGAAAGAGGAAAATGTATACACAGGCATATTCACACCAGCATTGTGACATCCTAAGTCACCGCACCACCCTGGAGACCAAGAGAGAACATATCTCTTGCCAACCAAGTGTGATTGTTATGTACTGTTGTTACGTTTTTGGATGTGTATATATCTTTCTAGTTACTCTACAAACTCTGACAGACATATAGTCATATTCACAAACATAAAAGCTGAAAATATACACACAGACAGCCAGATTCTACAGGTCAGTGCCCAGACCTGATTCTCCGGGCACCTCCACCAGTCACCCTACCTTCTGTGATCCATAATGTGTTGCCGTACTTCAGCACAGTTATTAGAGGATAGAAAGGGTAATTGTGACACTCAATCAAAAAGCCATACAAGCCACACAGCCATACATGAGGGCTTGATGATTTTCCTTGCAGAAATCAGTGTATTCAAATACATGGATTAGGTACAGTGTTCTAGAGCTATACAACATAGGATTTATCCTTTGGGATGCTGCTGTAGGCTGGACTCTTAAATGATCCTGTCCCCAGCCTATAGGACACTGGATTCTGATTGTCTGGTGTTATGTCCACTGGGTCTACCTCTAGAACAGTGTCATGGTGGCCTGACCAAAACATCTCTCTTACAATCCCTTGTATGCAAAGTGTGCTTGAAGCATCTCAGGGACAGACCATGGAAACTCCAAGATACTTGTAAGTCAGACTATTTAATTGTCACTGTCCCTGCATGCCAACAATATGTGCAGGACAGAATTAGGTCTGAGACTGGCTTTCATCTAGCTAGGTAGCTAGGTAATGGGGGAAGGAAACCTTTGACCTTCACCTAAATATGAGGTGGCTAATATTAATATTTTACAACAACAAATCAATAATAGGGTGTGACCATACTGACCTAGGTCTGTTTGTACCTAAACCTTATATGCATACTTATAAATGCCCTCTATAAAATTTACATGGCCCTGCACCCCATTCCTGAGATCTAAGACATATACACACATTCAGATGTTCCTCACACACATAAACACACATGCCAGCCTAGTCTGGCAGAAACTTTGCTCACAACTGCTCTTGCATTCAAACTGGAGGAGTTAAGAATTAACCAAGGCACCATACAATTGAGCTCACAGTCTTTATTTCCATCCCCTTTTCCAGGAGCATCTAAGCAGTGAACAGCCCACCTCCACCCTCCCAGAAATGCAGCCATACAGAAGCTAGGGAAGAATTAGCCAAGGGAATAACACAGGCCAGGGTACAGACTGAGCAGACCTTGAAACCAGGGTCTTCTGCCATTGGCATACATTTGAGAAGCTCCAGGAACTGTCTGTCAGGGTTATGCCTGGCCCTGCACATTTCCATGCTGGAGTTAATTGCTTCTGTAAAATTATAAGTGCTGCCTTGAGTTTCAAAATTCCATAATCTTTGGTCTCCTTACCCAAGGGAGACTGTACTTTGGCACTTGGAAAGGGTTTAGGCAAATGTGAGAATGTGGGACTGTCATTGTGGCCAAGGATATACATATAATCTCATCAGGCTAAGCTGTGTCAAGTGACAGCAATGCCAATAGGCTGTTATCCTGGGCTGTTCCTATTGTACATATCAAGGGTCTCTTTCCAGTTCTGGCCTAGACTCTCCTTTGGGCTGGGAATACCATGCTCCTCCCTGAGTAGAGGACTTTGTCAAGCTAGCCAGATCCAGGTTCTGAAGGCAAAGCTGGCAGCTGACAAGAAGGCAAAGCAGAAGGGATTGTGAAGCTGAGCGGTCTGGGATGAAGCTGCCCCCTTGCACAGCCAGAGCTTGGTTTTATTCCACAGAACTAGAGGTTCTGCTGAATTGGGGTAGTGATAGGAAGCACCTCTGATGGAGCTGGGCTCCTCTCATCCACCTCCACCTTCTTACAGCTCATGCCAAATCATCACCAGGACAACAGGCAAGAGACAGAAGGGAGAGTCCAAGGCCATACATTCCCTGGATCAATTAACCTTAGAGCCGTTTTCCCCAGTAGCCCAATCTCATGCCTTTGATGTTGTGGTCTGCAGAAGCCCCTCTAAGGCAGCCTGGGGCAACAGTCAGGAAGACAGACCCAAAGAGTCCAGGAGATTCCATCCGAGGGCAACAACCCTTCCTATGGGCAGCCAGGATTGGGAGGAGTTCACCTTTGACTGGTTTACTCCCTCCGGGAGGCCGGGCAATGACTCTCAAGGCCAGATTCTCAAGTAGGTGCCGGTGGAGCAGACAGAGAAAAGAGGGAACACGCGCTCTTGGAAGTTGACGCGGAAGGTATAGATGTGGTGCATGTCCTCTGCAGCGTAGAAGGACACAGCCCCCACTTCCAGATCCAGGGCGACCCGCACGCGGGACAGGTGCCCACAGCTGAGGGGCGTCCGTTCAGGGCTGGTCACCGCCCAGTACTGCCCGTTGTTGAGCTGCAGCGCCCAGACGCCTTCCTCCGGGGTGAAGGGCGTGAGACCCTTGCGGCGCACGCTCTCACGGGCCACTCCGAAGGCCCAGCCGTCCTTGGAGCCTACTTCCACTTCCCAGTGGTGCCTCCCAGAGGAGAAACCGCAGGAAGCCAGAACTCTCGTGTTGGTGTCGAAGCGGCGCGGGTGGTTGGGCAGGTCCTGGGCTTGTTGTCCAAGGCGCACGCTCTTAAGATCCAAAGAGAGGATGAGGCGGGGGTTGGCCGTGTCGGGGTCCAAGGTCAGCTCCACTGCGGGGCATGGGTGGTTTAGGGGAGGTGGGGAGACAGAGAGAAGACCTCCCATGCAGGCTCCTTGCACAGCTCCCCTCGCCCCACTGTCCCCTCAAATAAGTATATGTTGAAATCACACAACTACAGTTTATGGCCTTGATTTGGATCTCAATTCAAACAAATCGATAAATCCAATTTAAAACACTTGTATCATAATTTATGGAAAAGTTTTTCCATAAAGTTTTCTTTGATATTGTATTACCTTTGTGATACTATGACTATGTAAAATTTTACTTGAAACACGTATGTATTATTACACTGTATTTTATAGCAAAAAGACACTTGGGAATCTTGGACACTAGATACTGCAAAGAATCATTAATTTTTTATTTATAACAATGGTTTCTTCTTTATGCTTTTTAAATGTCTCTATAGAGACAGCATATTGAGATATATATGAAATGATATATATGAAATCAGTTATCTATGTTTGCTTCAAAATAATCCAGTGGCAAGAAGTAGGTAGGGATGTTTATGAAAAATACTAGTCATGAGTTGATAATTGCTGAAGGTATATGACGGAGAAGGCAATGGCACCCCACTCCAGTACTCTTGCCTGGAAAATCCCATGGACAGAGGAGCCTGGAAGGCTGTAGTCCATGAGGTCGCTGAGGGTCAGACACGACTGAGCGACTTCACTTTCACTTTTCACTCTCATGCATGGAGAAGGCAATGGCGAGCCACTCCAGTGTTCTTGCCTGGAGAATCCCAGGGATGGGGGAGCCTGGTGGGCTGCTGTCTTTGGAGTTGCACAGAGTTGGACACAAATGAAGCGACTTAGCAGCAGCAGCAGAAGGTATATGATGAGTACATAATACTTGTTATGCTCTTCTCTCTACTTTAGTGTATGTTTGAAACCTTCCATAATGAAAAGTTAAAATACACACACTTGCTATAAGTATTACTATGTTTCAGGTCTGTTCTAGGCCCTGTGAATCCCACAGAGGAATATCCCTGCCCTCCTGCAGCTTCCTTTCTATGGAGAGAAGGAGGAGAGACAATAAATGATAAAGGGATCAGGAGAGCAGGCTGTAATTTCAACTAGACGGGCCAGGAAAGGCCTTACTGAAAATGTGCATATGAGCACAGACATCAAGGAGATGAGAAAGCCAGATAGGTGGCTGTCTGGGGGAGGGTGTTCCAGACCCTGGCACAGCCAGTGCAGTGCAAAGGCCCTGAGGTAGCTGCATGCTCCTGGTGCATTCCAGGAGCAGCAAGTGCACATGTGACTGCACAGAGTGAACCAGGGGAAGAGTATGCAGTGAGGCTAGATTTCATGAGACCTTGAAGACCAGTGCTAGGACTCCAACCCTTACTGAGTGAGAAGGAGAGGCAGGGCTGTCACAGAGTCTTGAGCAGAGGAGGACATAGTCTGACTCAGTTGGCTTACTAGGTAAGATAAGACTTAGCTTAGTCATCAGCATCAGGAATATGTGCCTTCCCCTCCCCACTTTCCCAGCCCACTGGGGTTAGATCCCACTCACCCCAGAACTCTGCAAGAATAATAACCGCTTCCCTTCCTGATTTCAGTCTGACCCCTGACCCAGCACACAACCCCTGTCCCCAGAAGAGGTCTCCATCTTTCTGGGAGTGGGAACAGGGAAGAGAGGTTTGTCCAGGTAACTGAGAAGCACTTCCAGATCTAAATACCCCAAGGTGCAGGGCACTCCTACTCTGGAATGACCCATAGCTTTATAGGCCTATGGGCCCCACTGTGACCTGAAGGAATCATAATTATGAGGATGAGGGAGAAAGGACAGCTGATGGCAGAGGTGCTTAAGAAGATGGGCAGAAGGAACCAACCATGCACAGAACCCAGAGAGACAGTTACTCTGTCTCCACATTGCCAGATGACAGGTACTCACTGTCACAACAACCACCGTACCTTTTTCCTCTTTCTCCAGCTCTCCCCGAAGATCCTCTGAAGAGAAGAAACAGAGCAGGTTGTGCGTGAATGACATGGAGAATTTCTATCTGGCAATGACAGTGACACCATCTCTTGACTTGTAAGCCCCACTGACTCACTCACTCCCCAGATAACCTAGAGATGACAGGCAGGTACCGGGCCAAGCACAAGGGTAGAAAGGGGACAGTAGTCTAACTCTACCTCTCCCACTTCCCCCTCTTTTGTCTGGAGCCACTCTGCGCTGAGCTCTTCTTCCTCATCCTTCTTTCTGCCCCTAATGACCCTCAACTCCATCTGTCTTCAGTTGAAGCTTTATGTCCTGGGGTAGGGATGGAGGTTCTAAATAAATTGGCCACCACTAACTGCCCCAACCAATCTGGCTTTGAGAGACACACTAGTTCCTGTTTTATCACACAGCTTCTGGAAAGGCACAACCTTAGAACCCTAAACCACCCACACCAGGCCTGCAAGGCCCAGCCCCACACACAGGCCCCTACCTTTGAACTTCTTGAGCAGCCCCTTTAAGACAAAGGTCTTGAGGGAAGCATTCCAGACTTTATTCTTCATCTCAGAAGAGACTGTGGTTGGCTTGGGGGCAGGCACATTGCTGCACCTGCAGGACAAGGACCCTGAAGAAGGCCCCCAACCACTGTCCCACTCCCACTTGCTTGACAATTAGAACAGTGAGGTCCTCTGGGCAAAGAAAGGTAAAAAGAAGAGCCTGACCCTGTGCTGAATACCAGGCCAGGCAGGCAGATGTTTGCCTCAGAAAGTACTCAGGTAAGTTGGTGAGGGGGAACAGGAGGTGAGAAGTCAGGATGGGGAATGACAAGAGGAAGCACAGTAGAAGAGAAGAGACACCTTAGAGAGGCCTCAGGTATTGTTAGGTCCACTCACCTGCTTAGTGTGTTTTTGAATTCCTGGAAGGAAAGGTGAGAGAAAACCAAGTCAGCATTCATCTTTGAGAAAATAAAACTCATTCCTTGCCCTGCTTCCAGAGGAATAAGCAATACAGAGATGCATTACCCCACACACACACTGCTTGCATGGGCCCCATGTGGCAACAGCTTCCTCATATGGCAGACCACTGTATATCTCATCAACAAGGTAGACCGCTCAACCCTGCCCACACCGTTGCAACTGCGCCCATCATTACAGAATTGTCACTGGAGACAAGTGCCAGGACTCAACGTTCCTTCTGCTTTTAACATCGCCTAAGAAAACTGATGGGGCTTCTCTAGCAGCTCAGATGGTAAAGAATCTGCCTAAAATGCTGGAGACCTGGGCTCGATCCCTGGGTAGGGAAGATTCCCTGGAGAAGGAAATGGCAACCTACTCCAGTATTCTTGCCTGTACAGAAGAGCTTGGCTGGCTATAGCCCATGAGATTGCAAAGAGTTGGACATCACTGAGTGACTAACACTTTCAAGACAACTGACAGCCCCTATGCAACAACTGGTCACTCAGATCAGTGCTTTTTTCCCCATATATTATTATTTTTCTTCTTTTTTATTTTTTAAATTATGACAGTATGATAACATTTACCAGAGACTTGGAAAATACAGAACAAAGTTATACACAGTTCCACTATATATCACAATTATTTTTAAGTAGATAAGATTTTTAGTTGAAGTTTCAATATCAGACTCTTAAAAATTAATAAAATTAATAGACAGATAAGTAGAAGGATATAATAGATCTGAAAAGCACTGTGAACCAATCCAACATAATTAAGATTTATACAATTTTTACACAACAGCAAGATACAAATTCTATTCAAGTTCCCATAGACTATAAACCAGGAAACATTGGAACATATCCAGGGACATAAAATGTTAGTCGCTCAGTCATGTCCATAAAACAAGGTGAAAAAAATTCTTAGACCAGTGCCTTTTAAATGACCATTCTTTTTTTTGGAGGGGTGGGGGTGCTGCATGGCTTGTGGGATCTTATTTCCCTGATCTGTGTGAAAGCACAAGTCCTAACCACCAGGGACCTCCCTTAAATGACCTTTCTTGATCCATTTGTCCATTTGTGACTTGTGAAGTTTAATTAGTGGATTGTGACTATTTATTTCAGAAGGACATATGATAGAACAGAAGACATCAAAGTGCATCACATGTAGTACAGGTGTTATGGACTTTTTTCACACATATGTATATAATAGAATATAATAGTATATAATATAATAGCATATAATAGATATACTATTGTGGATCATGGTCAAGAAAAATTTTAATCACATCTTTTTAGACTGCTAACCCCAGGAAAATCAGGGCTTTTCTCTTCAATACCCTTTGGCTCCAGATTGAGTGATTCTACTAAACTAATTCTGTTCTTGCTGCTGTTTCCTCATTTGAAAAGTGGGAGGGATAAATTCAAGCATCCTGCCTTAAAATTAATGACTCATACCCCTGGCCAAGCCAGACTCACCTGGAGAAAGTCGAGATCAGGCTTGCAAGTTGTCTCCTGGATCTGATTGCTGAGCTTGGAGAGCTGGGCAATCTCATCCCCAAGCTGGGCCAAGTTCTCATTCTGCTTCTGTGTCACCTCCCGGGACAGCTCCTCCAGGCGGCTCAGGAGCCGACCCTCCTGCTCCACCAGGAAGGCCCGCAGAGCCTGGAACTCCGCCCCTACCTTCTCTTGCTCAGCTGCCATCTGCTTCTGTCTCAGAAGAAGTAAAGTTGAAGAAGGCAAGGGTTGTGGTCATTGATGGGTCATCGATCCCATCCCATTTGGATGGGAGCCTCTGTGCCATCTCACAGGACAGGGTTCCATCTCCCTCAGTGTTCAGGGGTCAGAGACTCATGTGCACACACCCACAATGCACACACTCTAGTTTAAGTATCACAGTTCCAAGCATGCAGTAGCCTCAACATGTGCTTTCCCTTCCCCTGTCACAGTAGTGCCCATGTGTCACTTTAGACCTGGGCTCTCCCATCAACCTAGGACAACTTCAAACTCACTCCAGAACCACCCAGGGCTGCAGTTTCCTCATTTGAAAAATGGAAGGGATAAATCAGTGCCTTCTGTAGTTACTGTAAAGATTAAGCTGAGGTCCCCAAACACGTTTATTTTGTGTTAAAAACAAGACAACAGGCTCCAAATGGAGTCACTTATGCTAAGCCTCATGTCACCAAACCAAGACCTAATTACAGTTTCAGCTCTCCCAGAAGTATTATCTTATCTATAAGGAATGGCCTCCTCAACGTTTGTTTAGTAGCCTGTCTGATAAAACCATGCCAGACACTACAAGGAAAGCAACTTTGCAGTAGCCAACCCACTTTTCTGTATGTGTGACCAAATTTATGATCTTTATTCTGTGGAAATCCAAACACATTATGGTTTCAAGTTACTAGAGTTGGAAAGTTGGAAAACGTTAAAGTTGCAGATTTGGAAAGCACCATTTATATCACACAGTGAGATCTCAAACGTAATGCTGTCGAACTCTTCTCACTTCTGTTTAGTTCAATATTTTTGGCAATGACTTAATAGATGATTTACAAGGCAACTTTAAGGTGTGACTTTGAAGCAAAACCTTTGTGGAGCTGGGGGTGCCGGTGAAAATTTGTTTTAAGACGTAGAAACTTAAAGTGAACCAACAATGTCACTGGCTGTCAGATGGACAAGCCAACATTGTACCCTAAGTCATTGTTAGGCTGCAAGGCTGAAGCAAGGTATGGAGAAATGGTGTCAGGTCTCACATTTAAAGAAGCATATTCAGTGTTAAAACATCACTAATAGAGTATCAAAATTGCAAATTGGAAGTAAATTTTAAATAACTCGACTTTCACAGCTTTTTTTGTTTTGTCTTTTGTGTTTTTGGCCACATGGCATGTGGGATCTTAGTCCCCTGAGTAGGGATTGAAATCATGCCCTTGCAGTTGTAGCATGGAATTCTAAACACTGGACCTACCAGGGAAGTCCCTCAAAGCACTTCTGATACTTAAATTCCCTCTCTAATCAGACACCCAAGTCCCTTTAGGATCATAAATCATGTTGATTAATCAGTTTATAAGTCCTTAGTAGTGCTGACTGAGGCTCCACAGGCAGCAAAGACAGTTCTTACTCAGAATATGTGTCAGTTTCAGCCAAGATAAAATACTGTCCCTTCCAGGGTGGAAGAGGTCCAAGGCAATCCATCTGCTACCAAGTAACTGGTTTCCTCCAAGGATGATGCTGTATCAGGCCTACACATTTGCTTCTGTTGCTGCCAGGCTGAATACTGTGTGGATCACAACAAACTGTGGAAAAATTTTAAAGAGATGGGAATACCAGACCACCTTTCCTGCCACATGAGAAACCCGTATGCAGGTCAAGAGTCAACAGTTAGAACCATACGTGGAACAACGGACCGGTTCCAAATTGGGAAAAGGAGTACATCAAGGCTGTTTATTGTCACCCTGCTTATTTAACTTCTATGCAGAGTACATCAGCCGAAACACTGGGCTGGATGAATCAAAAGCTAAAATCAAGACTGCTGAGAGAAATATCACACTCAGATATGCAGTTGATACCAATATAATGACAGAAAATGAAGAAGATCTAGAAAGCCTCTTGATGAGGGTGCAAGAGGAGAGTGAAAAATCTGGCTTGAAACTCAACATTCGAAAAACGAAAGTCATGACATCCGGTCCCATCACGTCATGGCAAATAGAGGGGAAAAAGTGGAAATCAGATTTTATTTTCTTGGGCTCCAAAATCACTGCAGATGCTAACTCCAGCCATAAAATTAAAAGACACTTGCTCCCTGGAAGGAAAGCTATGACAAACCTAGACAGTGTAGTAAAAAGCAGAGACATCACTTTGCTGACAAAGTAATAGCCTTTTAGTCAAAGCTATGGTTTTCCAGTAGTCATGTATGGATGTGAGAGTTGAACCATAAAGAAGGCTAAGCACTGGAGAACTGATGCTTTTGAATTGTGGTGATGGAGAAGATTCTTGAGTTCCTTGGACTGCAAGGATATAAAACCTGTCAATCCTAAAATAAATGAATCCTGGACATTCATTGGAAGGACTTATACTCAAAGTGAAATTCCAATACTTCGGCCACCTGATGTGAAGAGCCGACTCACTGGAAAATTGAAGGCAAAAAGGAGAAGGGGGTGGCAGAGGATAAGATGGTTATATAGCATCACCGACTCAATGGACATGAGTTTGGGTAGACTCTAGCAGATGGTGAAGGAAGCCTGCTGTGCTACAGTCCACGGGGTCGAAAAGAGTTGGACGAGACTTAGTGACTGAACACAACAGCAAAGAAAGAAGAAAGTGAAATCAATGCCAGTGATCAGAGTGTCATTTCCACAAGACCTAAGTGAGAATATGCTGTGTGCAAGCTTTATATTCTATTCTTTCCATTATTACTGTTCACGGGATTTTCTCCCCCTCTGTTTTTAGACCCAGACTCTCGCCCCTATCCTCTTGATTCTTTACACAAACACATGGGAGGGACTCTGTGTGATATCACAAGTGGGGCCTCTCGTGGCTAGTGAGAAGAATCCCATCCCTCCAGGACAAGCTCAGATGTCAAAGTTCCTTTTCCCTGAGAATGTTATGGGAGGAGAGTGGCTAGAAGAGCAGACTGTAAGTGAGTTCTGAAGTCAGCGACCCACTGCTGCCTAGTCTTCAGGATGCTGGGCAAACAGGCAGCAGCAACACGGAGCACTTTACAGGTATCAGCTCCCTTAGTGGTGACAACCACCCAGTGGCATGGATATACTCTCATCCCAATTTACAAATGGGGAGACGAAGACAGAGAGGTGAATTACCAGGAAGCAGCAAGTCAGGATTCTAATCCAGGGAGTCTGACCTCAAAGTCCAAGCTTCTTACACAATAACACAAGTGGAAATAACACAAGTGCAACTATTTGCCAAAATGCTCTAAATCAGGGTTTCCAGCCTGGGCGCTATTGACATTTGAGGCTAGATAACTATTTGTTGTGGAGGGCTTTGTCCTGTGCTTTGCAGGATGTTTAAGCAGTACCCTGGCCTCTACCAGTAAACACCAGTAGCACCTCTGCCCCAGTGTTGACAACCAAAAATATCTCCAGGCCTTGCCAAATGTTTCCTGGGGCCCAAAATTGCCACCCGTTGAGAACCACTTCTCTAAATAGTAAGAGCATTTTCAAATAAAAATGTTCTTTCTCTTTGTTCTCATGGCAGCAATAATTGTTTCATTAAGCAGGTATTTTGCAGTTATAAAGAATGTATGGGCCAGAGAGGGTTGGCTGGGTGGGTGTAGGACAGAGTAGAAAGTGCGAAGCAAGGCCATGGGATGTAGGATCAGAGACTATGAAGCTGCCCAAGCTGGAGAAGGCCCTCTGGTCACAGATGTACAGCAATGGCCAAAGAGCCACACGTTTATTCCTTTTTCTAGCAGAGAGGGTGGAGATGTGGAGGAGTGAGTTCTTCCTTATGGAGGGGAAGTGAATGTTCAGAAGAGAAGGCCTGAGGTGTGCACAGGATGCAAGTGTACCCGATGTAGTTCAGGATCAGGAAAGAACACTGGGGCATCTGTACACCACGCCTCCCCTTCACCCCACCTCTCCTCCCTTTAAGGATAGAGGGTCCTCAGATTCCTCTCCCTCCATTTTTCAACTTCACAACTAGACAGTCCTGTGTTAACAAGCAGGAAGTGAATTTTCTAGATAGAAAATAACAGTGACCCACATTTTCCCACCTTAAACAAAATGAACCCCATTTCACTTTCCTGTTTCACTTCAAGGAAGACAAAATACCACCCCAAGCTCTGGGCACCGGGGTGCTGGCACAGTCAGCTGCTGAAAACCCAAGTCCCCAAACCTTCTGCCTTCTACTGGGTGGGGAACAGCTCTGCCATCCCCTCCTTCACCCCCAACCCCCTCTCTCCTAGCCTCAATTTCAAATCTAAAAAACTCTAAAAATGAAGAAAAGTTTTTTCATAACTCCTTTGGTGGTAAAGCTTGCCCTAAGACTGACAGAAGGCTACTTATTTTCCGTTCATATGTTTCTCTACAAGAATATTAATGTATTCAATTACAAGATGCTCCACAGACCCTAACTGAGGTGTTATGTCATATTAGGGGACTATACTTCCTGATTCACTGGGACAGTTCCAGTTTAAGCCAGATGTTCGAAAATAATTATTTTAGCTGTCCCTTTTACTCTCAAAAGCTTGGTTACATAATAAATTATATGGTCACACTATATGATATGCATATCATTATATTTCCAAGAAGAGAAATGCAAAAAAGCAAAATGGCTGTCTCATGAGGCCTTACAAATATCTGTGAAAAGAAGAGAAGCAAACAGCAAAGGAGAAAAGGAAAGATATACCCATTTGAATGCAGAGTTCCAAAGAATAGCAAGGAGAGATAAGAAAGCCTTCCTCAGTGATCAGTGCAAAGAAAGAGAGGAAAACAATAGAATGGTAAAGACTAGAGATCTCTTCAAGAACACTAGAGATACCAAGGGAACATTTCATGCAAAGATGGGCACAACAAAGGACAGAAATGGTAAGGACCTAAGAAAAGCAGACAATATTGAGAACAGGTGGCAAGAATACACAGAAGAATTGTACAAAAAATATCTTCATGACCCAGATAATCACAATGGTGTGATCACTCACCTAGAGCCAGGCATCCTGGAATGTGAAGTCAAGTGGGCCTTAGAAAGCATCACTATGAACAAAGCTAGTGGAGGTGATGGAATTCCAGTTGAGATATTTCATATCCTAAAAGATGATGCTGTGAAAGTGCTGTAGTCAATATGCCAGCAAATTTGGAAAACTCAGCAGTGGCCACAGGACTGGAAAAGGCAGTTTTCATTCCAATTCCAAAGAAAGGCAATGCCAAAGAATGCTCAAACTACTGCACAATTGCACTCATCTCACACTCTAGTAAAGTAATGCTCAAAATTCTCCAAGCCAGGCTTGAACAATACTTGAATCATGAACTTCCCGATGTTCAAGCTGGTTTTAGAAAAGGCAGAGAAACCAGGGACTGAATTTCTAACATCTGTTGGATCATGGAAAAAGCAAGAGAGTTCCAGAAAAACGTCTGTTTCTCCTTTATTAACTATGCCAAAGACTTTGACTGTGTGGATCACAATAAACTGTGGAAAATTCTGAAAGAGATAGGAATACCAGACCACCTGACCTACCTCTTGAGAAATCTGTATGCAGTTCAGGAAGCAACAGTTAGAACTGGACATGGAACAACAGACTGGTTCCAAATAGGAAAAGGAGTGCGTCAAGGCTGTATATTGTCACCCTGCTTATTTAACTTATTTGCAGAGTACATTATAAGAAACGCTGGGCTGGAAGAAGCACAAGCTGGAATCAAGATTGCCGGGAGAAATATCAATAACCTCAGATATGCAGATGATACCACCCTTATGGCAGAAAGTGAAGAAGAACTAAAGAGCTCCTTGATGAAAGTGAAAAGAGGAAAGTGGAAAAGTTGGCTTAAAGCTCAACATTCAGAAAACTAAGATCATGGCATCCAGTCCTATCACTTCATGGCAAATAGATGGGGAAACAGTGGAAACTGGCTGATTTGCAGGGCTCCAAAATCACTGCAGATGGTGACTGCAGCCATGAAATTAAAAGGAAAGTTATGACCAACCTAGACAGCATATTAAAAAGCAGAGACATTACTTTGTCAACAAAGATCCATCTAGTCAAGGCTATGGTTTTTCCAGTAGTCGTGTATGGATGTGAGAGTTGGACTATAAAGAAAGCTGAGTGCTGAAGAATTGATGCTTTTGAACTGTGGTGTTGGAGAAGACTCTTGAGAGTCCCTTGGACTGTAAAGAGATCCAACCAGTCCATCCTAAAGGAGATCAGTCCTGAGTGTTCATTGGATGGACTGATGTTGAAGCTGAAACTCCGATAATTTAGCCACCTGATGCAAAGAGCTGGCTTATTTGAAAAGCCGCTGATGCTGGGAAAGATTGAGGGCAGGAGAAGGGGACGACAGAGGATGAGCTGGTTGGATGGCGTCACTGACTCAATGGACATGAGTTTGGGTTAACTCCAGGAGTTGGTGATGGACAGGGAGGCCTGGTGTGCTGCGGTTCATGGGGTCTCATAGCATCAGACATGACTGAGAGACTGAACTGAACTGATTTATTTGCCAAAAAAGGCCCATCTAGTCAAGGCTATGGTTTTTTCAGTGGTCATGTATGGATGTGAGAGTTGGACTATAAAGAAAGCTGAGCACCAGTGAATCGATGCTTTTGAACTGTGGTGTTGGAGAAGACTCTTGAGAGTCCCTTGGACTGCAAGGAGATCCAACCAGTCCATCCTACAGGAGATCAGTCTTGAGTGTTCACTGGATGGACTGATGTTGAAGCTGAACCTCCAATATTTTGGCCACCTGATGCGAAGCGCTGACTCGTTTGAAAAGCCCCTGATGCTGGGAAAGATTGAAGGCAGGAGGAGAAAGGGACAGCAGAGGATGAGACGGTTGGATGGCATCACTGACTCACCAGAGATGAGTTGGGGTAAACTCCGAGAGTCAGTGAAGCACAGGGAGGCCTGGTGTGCTGCAGTCCATGGGTCGTAAAGAGTTGGACATGACTGAGCAACTGAACTGAACTGAACTGATATTTTGAAAATCCACCTCTGTTCCACAGGCACACATTTCAAAGCCAGAGTGGTAGGTGGCCCTCTGTTGTCAGCCTGGGGCATGGGGTTGGGGGAGGGGGAGCCAACCTGGGGTTGCCATTCTCACCAGGAGCTCCTTGCTCTCCTTCTCTTCTGTGGAACGAAAGGCCTCATAGTCCTCCAAATCCTTCTTCAAGACCTTCAGCCTGGACTCCAGAAGCTCCTGCAGGAGGGTGAGAAGGAAGACATTGTGGGGAGAAGATTCTGGAAATCGCCACATGGGCCTTCCTGAAATCACCCAGAAGAAAGTGAAGGCCCTGTTCACTGAGGCGGAGGAGGCAGGATTGAAGCCACCTCTGGAAGCTGGGATGGATGCTGCCTACACAGGCTGCACTTAAGGGTACAGGGCAACTGCAAGCTGATTCCAAAGACCTCAGGGTCTCCGGTCCTCAAGATCATCTGTGCACAATCTAGGCTGAAATGCAAGCACTCCAGCCGCCCAGCCTGCCTAGTCCTTTTTCTGCTCTCCTCACCAGCATCAGAAAGCCATCTGGGTAGGAGGTCTGGAGAAGAATCAGAGCAAAGAAAGACTGGGGACTGTGCCGCAGGCCTCCTAGTGCACACCCAAGCAAGTTGGCAGGAAAGGGAGGTGGCAGGCCCGAGAATCCCGGGCGGCTCTTGGCACTCTACTCAACCCTGGATCCACTCACCCCCCTTAGCCCAACCTCCTGGGAAGGTCGTCTCACTTGACCACAAGAGATGAGAGAACATTGAACAGAGCTATGCCCATGGTAAGGGTTGATAGTAGGGGTAGCAGATGTGGGGGGTGTGAGGGAGGCACTACGAGAAGCCAGGGACCGACAGAAAATCGCCAAATCTGTGGGGTATCATGTAGTGGGTCCAGTATGGGCCCCAAAGGAAATGATGGGGGCGTGGGAGGCTGGTGACAGAGGGAGAGCTGCGTTGAGTCCCAAAGCTAATGTCAGCCAGCATGGGATAGGACAAAAAAGCAGGGGCTCACCTGGGCCTTCCTGCGTGCGCAGGAATGTAGAACCGGGACTGGAGGTCCCGAGAACCCTCTTGGGTAGGGACGACGCTCACCTTAGCCTCCTGAACCGCCTCGTCCAGCGGTAACACGGCGTGAGCGCGGTGCTCGCGGGCGCGGTCGCACACCACGCAAATGGCCCGTCCATCGTCCTGGCAGTAGAGCTTGAGCGGTTCGCCGTGCTGCGCGCACCCGGCCGCCACAGCCTCCGGAGGCCCGCGTTCTCCTGGCGCTCCGGCCGGCAGGCTGAAACGCCGCAGCAATGTGGCCACCGCGGCCAGCTGCCGGTTGGGCCGCAGCTGGCTGGGGCGCGCGGGCTCGCGACACTGCGGGCAGGGCAGCGAGAAGGACAGCGTGTGGGACACGGCGGTGGCCCTCGTTCCCGGGCGCTCCCAGCAGCGCGCGATGCAGGCGCGGCAGAAGCTGTGGCCGCACTCGACAGACACTGGCTCGCGGAAGAGCTCCAGGCAGATGGAGCAGGTCGCCTCTCCTTGCAGCTCTGCCGCCAGCGCCAGCGCCTCGGCCCCGGCGCCTGGGCCAGTCCGCGGCCCCACTGCCGCCATGCGCGCCCCCAGCTCACCGAAGTGGGGCGGCGCTGGGGAAGTTGCTGGACCCGACAGTGCGCGGCCGGGGCTGGAGTCCGAGCGGCCGCTGAAAGAGGAAAGGCGGGGCTGACGCCGGCTGGCAGAGACTGGAGCTGAGTGCTCCAGGCTGAGAAACGCTAGAGGGGGGTGCGTCTTGACAGCTGGCGGAGAAGCACAGGTCAAGGGGATCTAAGCGCGGGCCAGTGCCTTGCATTCCTGCTCTGAGCCCTCCTTAATACCCCGCCTTGGCCAGCGGCCTCGGCGGTCTCGCGACCCTCTCTCCGTCTCTCCCTTATCTCAGCTCTAACGCTAGCCTACGCTGTCCAAGCCTGACTCCGTCAGCCGTGAGAAACGGGCCGGGACAGGTGGAAGCACACGCCCACCTGGGCGCCACTCCCAGTTGCTGCCCGAGGCAGACCCAGCACAGCCCGAGGGTCTGGCGCCCGACCACAGTGTCGGGTTCCCGAAGCACAGGTTTGTCCGGCCCTGTACTAAGCTAAATTTAGAGTTTGGAACCTGGCTCTTGCTCTTTGGCCTTTCATCCACTTTTGTAGCTACCTTTCTTGCATTTGTGTCTTTATTTTTGTTTTTTTAATGCAAGTAATACACTTACAAGCAACCCCCCGCTTTATTCAATGTTATCCTCCTCCCGACACACACCACACACACACACACACACACACACACACACACATCCCAATCCTCTATTGTCTCTTTAGCTTTATTTGTACAGCTTTCTGCAACCCTTCGGAGCTGCCAATATTTGCTCACACCCGGTCTCCCCTCAGGGGCTTCCCTGGTGGCTCAGACCGTAAAGAGTTTGCTCCCAATTCGAAAACTCGGGTTTTGATCCCTGGATCGGAACAGAATGGCTACCCACTCCAATATTCTTTCCTGGAGAATTCCATGGACAGTCCCTGGGGTCACAGTGAGTCGGACACAACTGAGCGACTAACACACACACGTCTCTCATCACTCCCTCTGGAGGGCACTCTAAGCAGATTTTCTTCCTCGGCCTCCTCAGAAACCGCTCTTGTCAAGGTGACCGGTAACCGCAGAGATCATAACGCAAAGGTGCAAGCAGGCGGCTTCTTGGGCTTTCCCTCCTCTCTCCTGGGATGCTTCGTCCTTCTGGCGCCGTCTCTTCTTCCGGGGTCCTGTACTCCCTGGCTGTTCTCCCACCTCCATGGCCTCCTACCAGCTTCTTGGTCACCACGGCTGTCTCCTCTTCCTCTCCCTGCCCTTGCTTGGTCCTTGGACTTTCTGTCTACGCTCACTTCCTTGTGATCTCTTCCACTTTCTTGCTTGAAAGACTTTCTCCCTGAGCCACGGACAAATCCCCAGCTCAACTCTTCCTAGGATTCCTGGCTCCCACAGCCAGCTCACTGGGCAGCATCTCCACATGGAGCGCTCTAAGGAAGAGTTACACACTCGTCACATCCACAATGCACTTCTGTCTGCCCCTCCACCTGCTCTTCCCACAGCCTTCCCCACTACACCCCATTTAACAGCAACTCCATCCATCCAGGTGTTCAGGCCCAAACCGGTGAGTCTTCTGAGGCTCCCCAAGAGAGGGGAAATGCACCTAGGACCCACCCCTAGTCCTCAGCATCTCTTCAATTCTTCCACGGTATCATCACCTATAATTTAATGATCACAACATTTCTTTCCCCTTCTGTCCCTCTCCTGTCCTATCTTCTCCATCCAGCTGTGAGAACAATCCTGTTAAAATGTCAAGTCAGATGGGGCCCTCCTTTCCTCAAATTCTCCCATGGCTCCCACCTCTCTCAGAGTGAAAGTTGAAGTCTTCACACTGTCTAAAGGCACTATCATTCTTTCTCTCCATCCCCTGCATACAAAGTGATAGCAGATGCATCCCCTCACCTCCTGTCACTCTCTCCTGCTGCATGGACCCCCTTATTATTCCTGCAATAACATGTCACAAAGCTCCTACCTCAGGGTCTTCAAACTGGCTCTCACCTTTACTTGGACCTCTCTTTTCACAGATACTTTCATGGTTCGCATTCCATCTCCTTTCAACCCTTTTCTTCAAATGTCACCTTCTCAGAATCACGCTTTACTCCATTCTCTCCCTCAAGGCTGGCTCTATTTTCTCTTTAGCACTCAACCTCCTTGAAACCAGAGCTGATAGATGTAATGAACTATGTCAGTTTTGCTTATGGCCCGAACTCCCAGTTTTCTACAGCAGTTCTAGGTACACAACAGAGCTTGATAAACTTTTCTTGGGTTCAGTTAATTTAAATATGCCTCAAAATTCAGATGTACAGAGTATTTAACAGTGAAAAACTTTGCCCATTGCCTATGCCCCAGCCCCCTTCCAATCCCAAGCGCCAACTGTGCAATTCTGAATTACTTTATACAAATACTGCACACTTCACTACACTCCCTTTTCTCAACAGTACTTAAACAAGAACTTCCAGATGTACAAGCTGGATCTAGAAAAGGCAGAGGAACCAGAGATGAAATTCCTAATCTGTTGAGTCATGGTAAAAGCAAGAAAATTCCAGAAAAAACGTCGACTTCTCCTTCATTGACTAAGCTAAAGCCTTTGACTGTGTGGATCACAACGAACTGTGGAAAATTCTTAAAGAAATGGGAATACTAGACCACCTTACCTGCCTCCTGAGAAACTGGTATGCATGTCAAGATACAATAGTTAGAACCAGACATAAAACAATGGACTGGTTCCAAATTGGGAAAGGAGTACATCAGGGCTGTATATTGTCACCCTGCTGATTTAACTTCTGTGCAGAGTACATCAGGTGAAATGCCAGGGTGGATGAATCCCAAGCTGGAATCAAGATTATCGATAACCTCAGATATGCAGATGACACCACCCTAATGGCAGAACGAGGAATTAAAGAGCCTCTTGATGGGGGTGAAAGAGCAGAGTGAAAAAACTGGCTTAAAACTCAACATTCAAACAACTGAGACTATGGCATCCAATCCCATCACTTCATGGCAAATAGGTGGGGAAACAGTGAAAGCAGTGAGAGACTTATTTTCTTCGGCTCCAAAAGCACTGCAGATGGTGACTGCAGCCATGAAATTAAAAAGCGCTTACTCCATGGAAGAAAAGCTATGACAAACCTAGACAGCTCATTAAAAAGCAGACATCGCTTTATGGACAAAGGTCTGCAGAGTCAAGCTATGGTTTTCCAGTAGTCATGCGTGGATGTGAGAGCTGCACAGTAAGCCAATTGTGGTGCTGGAGAAGACTTCTTGAGAGTCCCTTGAATGGCAAGGAAATCAAACCAGTAATCCTAAAGGAAATCAACTCTAAATATTCACTGGAAGGGCTGATACTGAAGCTCCAATACTTTGACCATCTGATTCGAAGAACTGACTCATTGGAAAAGACCCTGAAGCTGGGAAAGACTGAAGGCAGGAGGAGAAGGAAACAACAGAGGATGAGATGGTTGGATGGCATTACCGATGCAGTGGACGTGAGTTTGAGCAAGCTCCGGGAGATAGTGAAGGACAGGGAAGCCGGGCATGCTACAGTCCATGCGGTGGCAGAGTCGGACACAACTGAGCGACTGAACAACTCTTCTCTTTGTTTAACAAACGTAGCATCCTGCACCTAATCTTACTTTCCTTCTTTCGGCTCACAATTCATTTTTGGGCCTCGTGCCGGATGACTTTTCCTTCTTTTTTCACCGCTGCCTCCAAGTGTTTATCCTGGTCCTATGTTCCCCTTGGTCGTCTTCTCTGTCGAAGTCCATTCGCTTAGAGTCAGTAGAGCACCCTGGAATAGGTCCCAGCTCTGGCCGCTGGCCTTTGCAGCCTTTCGATTGTCGCAACTAGCAGATGCCTTTCGTTCGACCGTGCTTTCTGCCAACAACCACCTAACAGAAATTAGAGGCAGCTTTGCGGCGTGCTGGGGATGTAGCTCAGTGGTAGAGCGCATGCTTTGCATGTATGAGGCCCCGGGTTCGATCCCCGGCATCTCCAGAGCAAGTAGTGGTTTCTATTTTGCTTTCTCTCGACCCCAGAGTTTAGAAATGCAGAACCCAAGGAAACACCCTAAATCGTGGAGTTTGCGCAGGTTGTGAGCACGGCGGCGGCCTTCACCCACTCTAGGCTCAACCCCGCGTCGGTGCATTTAAACTTCGGACTGAAAATTCACGGAGTAAGCTCTTCGATGGCATCAGGATGCAAACATTATCCCTCCTCAGCGCCTGTGTTTCTCAAGGATGGAAAAGGGCTAGGGTGCTGGCAGAAAAGGGCGAGCAGAAATGGGACGGAAGTGGAAAGAACGGTCAGTCAAGCATGATTGGTAGAGTTTGAATTTCTCAGGTTGCCAATAATCTTGTCTTTAGTGGCCCAATTTTGTCCCAGTTAAATTCAACTTCAAACCTCAAACTAGATTCAACCGGAACCCTCCCTTCAAGTAAAAGTTACTGAAGTATCTACTTGCGTGCCCGGCTAGCTCAGTCGGTAGAGCATGAGACTCTTAATCTCAGGGTCGTGGGTTCCGAGCCCCACGTTGGGCGGCAGATGTATTTTACTCTTAACTACCGGAAGGTTGATAGTGAGAGATACTTATGTTCTTCTTGATCCATGTGTATAAGTTCTTGATCCATGCGTATAAGTTCTTGATCCATGTGTGTAAGTTCTTGATCCATGTGTATAAGTTGATGTGGGCTTCTTGTTGTTACGGCTTCTTGCCTGTTTTTTGATTACTGTATCCTTTACCTACTAACAAAGCAACATCTTATAAATTGTTTAAAGAATCCGCAGTGCAGGGGACGTCGGTTGGATCCCTGGTCTGGGAGGAACCTGCATTGCCTTGGGCAACTAAGCCTATGGGTCACAACTGTTCAGCCTGGGCTCTGGAGGCGTAGCCGAAACTACTGAAGCCTAGGTACTCTACAGCCTGAGCTCCACAAGAGATACCACTGCAATGAGAAGCTTGTGCACCGCAGTTAGACAAAGCAACCGCCCAGCAAGGAAGACCCAGTGCAGCCAAAAGTAAATAAATATTTTTTAATTGTTCAAAATGTATGTAATAAAATTTGCCATTTTCACTATTTAAAAAAAAATTATCTGATACACAATATGTTAGTTTCTGCTATACAGCAGATATATATATATGTGTGTGTGTATATACTTTGTCATATTCTTTTCCATTATGGTTTATTAGAAGATAGTGAATATAGTTCCCTGTGCTATACAGTAGGATCTTGTTCATTTTCACTATTTTAAAGTGCACAATTCTGTGCCTCTAAACACACTCACATTGCTAGGCAACCCTCATCAACATCTGTCCTCAGAACTTTTCCATATTGCCCAACTGCAATTCTACCCAGTGAACATTAGCTCCCTATCTATCTTTCTCCCAGTCCCTTGCAACCACCATTCTACTCTCTGTCTCTATGCATTTGGCTATTCTTTGCTGTTGTTTAGTCACTAAATCGTGTCCAACTCTTTGAGATCCCATGGGCTGTAGCCCATTAGGGATCCTCTGTCCTTGGGATTTCCCAGGCAAGAATACTGGAGTGGGTTGCCATTTCCTTCTCTGAGATCTTCTAGACCCAGAGATCCAACCCACTTCTCCTGCATTGCCTGGTGGATTCTTTACTACTGTGCCACTCTAGGAACCTCATATAAGATGAATCAAAATTATTTTTCCTTTGTGATTGGGTTATTTCACTTAGTATGATGTCTTCAAGATTCTTCCATGTTGTAGCATGCTCCAAATTTCTTCCTTTCAAGGCTAAACAACAGGGGTTCCCTTGTGGCTCAGATGATAAAGAATCTGCCTGCTTTGTGGGAGACCTGGGTTTGATCCCTGGAGTCCCAAAGAGTCAGACATGACTGAGCGACTAACACTTTCATTTTTCAATATTCCATTGTATGTATATACCATATTTTGTTTACCCATTTATCTCTCAGTAGACACTTCAGCTCATTTCAGTTGCTCAGTCCTGTCTGACTCTTTGTGACCCCATGGACTGCAGCATGCCGGGCTTTCCTGTCCATCACCAACTCTCCAAGCTCACTCAAACTTATTTCCATCAAGTCAGTGATGCCATTCAACCATCTCATCCTCTGTTGTTCCTATCTCCTCCTGCCTTCAACATTTCCCAGCATCAGGGTCTTTTCAAATGAGTCAGTCTTTTGAATCAGGTGGCCAAAGTACTGCAGTTTCAGCTTCAGCATCAGTCCACGTAGATTCTTTTTATCTTTCAGCAATTATGAATAATGCTGCTGTGAACATGGGTTTACTTATACCTGCTCTGTTTAAGTTCTTGCTTTCACTTCTTCTGCACACGTATCTAGAAGTGGATTTGCTGATAATAAGGTATTTCTATGTTTATTTTTTTAAATCATCATACCATTTTCCACAGAGGCTGCACCACGAAATGAGTTTTGAAAACATCTTTTGAGTAGGTAATATACTGTACTGTTCAAAAAGTGAAATATCTATAAAAATATTCAATGAAAAGAATCCAACTTCTGTTTCCTTAGGCAATAAGCTTGTATCCATGTACATATTCTTCCAGAAAATTTTTAATGCAAAGATATTTTTACTTTCCTCTATTTTACACAAAGATATAATTATAGCTCTGTTACATTTTTATTTTCTTTCTATCTCAAGATATAGAAATTTTACTCAGTCTTTTTGCAGCTGTCTAATATCCCACTTAGATGAATCCTAGTTCATTCAGCAGATCACCTACTGATGGATATTTATAGTTTCCAATCTCTTGCTATTTCAAGTGATGCTGCATTAATAAGCATATAGTGTAGTCATCATGCACTTTTGAACTTACATCTGTAAGGTAAATTACCAGAAGTAAGATTCCTGGGTCAAGTAAGATTCATTATATATGAAGCTGTAATTTTACAGAAATAGACAAATCACCAGGCTATGGCTCCTACAGGCCATGAATGAGACTGATTGTTTCTCCACTGCTTTGGTGGCATCAAGCTGCTTGAAAAACAAACCTAACATGTGACTGTTTCTATCCCCTTAATATTGCCAGGGTCCCTCATTGTCTGTTTTAAAAGATAATAACCATTGCAGGGCCTACAGGATACTACCTACAGAGAAAGGGACCTTCCTTTTGCCTCTCATAGAAGCATACTTGGACAAAAGATTTTGAAGATCACATTTTCAGTCTAACTTATGATTTCTAATCCAACTGTATAGGATAACACTATTTTTCTCTTTTCAGACCTGTTTTTGTGGGAGCCATCATGTTTTCTTCACTTGCAAAGCCATAACATCATTGGAAGGCCTGTTTAGTTATTTTTAATTTGGCAAATTTTCTCCCTTGGGCAGGAAGACTCCAATCAGATATAGGAAATTAAATTTGTATGTGATTTTCTATAAGGTCTTAGTGTCATGTAGGGCATATATAAATGATTAGATCATGCATGTAGATTGTGAAGTGATCTCAAATAATGATTATATATAATTTATATGTAAATACTGATCAACCATCTACTTGAATATTTTTATTTAAAAATTTCATTTGAAACAGAAAATTATCTCTAGGTTAAAGAACCTGCCTGCAATGCAGGAGACACAGGAGATGCAGTTTTGATCCCTGGGTCAGGAAAATCCCCTAGAGGAGGAAAGGGCAATTCACTCCACTATTCTTGCCTGGGAAATCCCATAGACAGAGGACCCTGGCGGGCTACAGTCCATGGGATTGCAAAGAGTCAGACACAACTGAGCATGAACAAGTAGACAGATATTCTGACCAGTCTAAAAATATTCCAGTATCAAAAATAAAGATACTCCTATATCTTTAACAGTTACTGGTTTCCCTTTCCTAAACTTGAGAAAATCATTCTTCTATGGTCTCTGTAGCATCAGTAGAGATGGTTCAATCATCGTCAAATGCTTACTCTATTATTTCAATGCTATTTATATCACATTGGTTTAAGGGTGCAAGTCCCCCTAGAAAAAGGCATATCTCAGTAATGTGAATTTTGGGTAAGGAGGAAGACAAAATGTCAACTAGAGCAAGCTAATTATGGAGGACTCCCTGCAAAATGAATAATGGCCAAAAAGATGACCCAGAATGACCTGCTCCTCTAGTCTGTGTCAGGACCAACTGGATTAATATCACTGCCTATTTTGGGAAACCCTTTCTGCTGTCATTTGAGATGTTCAGTGTCTAAGGGCAGTGGAAGGCTTTTGAAAAGGGAAAGGAATATATACTTCTTTTGTAATTAATATTCATTGTATTCTAGTTACAAATGTTAAAGTCTAGTTTTTCTCACGGTTTTAAATTCCATTAAAATATTGTTGTTTTTCTTATAAAGCTAGAAAATATTGAAACAAGCAGAACAATCCCTTTCATTGGTTCTTATGTGAATTAAAACCACCGAAAGACATCATCCTGAACATCTAAGCCACTGATGATATTCTCTAAAACATTTTAAATGATAATTACAGACTTTATCTGAACCCTCAATTCACGACGAGGTGAGGGAGGCACTGGTGAGGTCACACAGCTAGGACTTAGAGCTGATGTTTATTTTTATTTGAAATTTTCTGAATGAACCTGTGTGTCCATCTTAAAAACTCCACATTGTGTTAAAAATTCCTACCGTGTTCTTCATTTGCCTGGGAGTTCTCAAACACATAAAATCCTGTGTCCTCCACTCATTTTTCTACCCATCTGCAAACAAAACCAGCAAATGGTGTGGATGCAGTCATCAGAATGCAGAGCCTTGAGGGTATAGCTATGACTCCTTAACCTTCAAGGTTTGGTAAGGAGGTCTTAGTTTTTCCCCATCCTTAAATCCACCAAATTTATGCCTACTTCAGGGCCTTTGAACCTTCTGCCCCCTCTCCCAAAGTCCTTTTCTCCAAGATATTTGTAAGGTGGCTGTTTCTTATCTTTCTGACTCAGCTCATTATCACCTCTTGTGATGTATCTTTCCTGGACTATCTCTCTAATACTGTCCTCTGCCTACCACTCTGTCAGGTAACTCTCATTAATTTTCTCACAGTCTGTATCACTCTCTAAGAGTACTTTTCTATCTGCTTATTTGTCTGTTGTTTTAATTGCCTATTAGAAGGTAAACATCAGGAGGGCAAATCTTTTTCACTGGCCTGTCTGTTTCACTGCAGTGTAAATGAATGAATGAATGAATGAAGTTTCCCTTTAACAGTGGCACACCATAGGTTTGTTGCAAGAGTGCAAAGAATCAATGTATGCCCAGCATCTAGAACAGTTTTTAGTCCATGTAAGGATTCAATTCACAAGATTTGTAGCTATTAATATTATTTCCTAACCCTGAAGTTTTATACAGTAACAGAATAACCAGAGGGAAAGGGAGATGATCAATAGAAGGATATATCACGAGATCTATGAGGAATATAAATAAATGAGCCAGTGGGGTGGGAACTGGTGAATGTAGAGATAAAATAGAAATGGTGAAAGAGAGAAAAGTGTTGAAGCTGAGTGATGAGTACTTGGGACTTCTTAATACCAATTCTGTCTTTTTTAATTTCTTAATAAAAGTTAAAAAAATAAAAGCAAAGAGTAACACAATTACTTTTAGTGAGAGATTTAGGTAAATAATTTTGTAGAGTATTGATGTTGAGTATATTTGATTGAGGCTTATTTGGAAAAAAAAAAAAGTAAAGATCCAGCAAAGCTACAATTAAATACAGCCCTCAGTGTACCTTTACATCCTTTAAAGGATTTTCTTAGGGAACCTCCAGAGAAGGCAATGGCACGAGACTCCAGTACTCTTGCCTGGAGAATCCCATGGACGGAGAAGCCTGGTGGGCTGCAGTCCATGGGGTCGCTAAGAGTCAGACACGACTGAGCGACCTCACTATCCCTTTTCAGTTTTCATGCATTGGAGAAGGAAATGGCACCCCACTCCAGTGTTCTTGCCTGGAGAATCCCAGGGACGGGGGAGCCTCGTGGGCTGCCGTCTATGGGGTCGCATAGAGTCGGACACGACTGAAGCGACTTAGCAGCAGGGAACCTCAGAAGTGGGGGAGCCAACCTTTGGTCTCATGCATTGTGTCCTGGCACCCATATTTGACTCTGTATTTTTCACTAAAAACAAAACAAAACCTTTCTGAACTTGATTCTTTCAAGAATTCTTCCAAGTGAGGTCCAAAATTATTCTTTACTAGGAAAAATTAAAGATAGGCCTGAAGTGTGAGTTTCTACCAGGAAACAAGCGTGCTCTCAAATTGTCAGGGCAGTGCTGAAAGGATAAAGGGGCCAATTTTAAAGGGGCTTCCACTGACAAGCAGCAACAATTTAAGCATCAAAAGAGGATAACTTTAGCATTAATTGAAACAAGATGAAACTAATAAAGCTCTCAAGCCCCATTGACAAGTTAGCATTAAATGTAACCCCAAAGAAATAGGACCCACATGAGACAACTTCCTGTGGAGCTTATTGGCCAGCCCAGCTGCCTCTTTGGTGTTAACTGTGTTGCAGTGGATTTGTTTACTGTCTCCCAAAGGAAGTCAGAGGAGACTCTAATGTTAGCTGAGGCAGGGACCAAAGTCCACCTGGTGAAGAGTGACAGGACTGAGTGATGATCCTGGCCTCCTGGAGTCTTGGGTGGGCTTGGAGGGTGTACAGCAAGAGACACTCTTGACAGTCCAGAGCCTGGGATGCAGGGACTGTATTGATTTATCTCAAATCAGTCAGTAAAATATGAGGGGAAAAAAAGAAAAAGAAATTGAGTGAGCAGGGGAAACTCTGGGAAAATTCTTCCAAGTGGGGTCTAAAATTCTTCACTCTTCTAGAGCTCTAAGTTGTACATCTGGGCCCTAGCCGGTTTGGTCAGGTTTACATCTGTAAACCAAGCTAAGGCATATGAGTATTTTTTTAAAAAGCACTGATACAGCTATGGGCATGATATTGATTTTGTGTCTGTGAAAGTTATGTCAATGCAGGTAACCTAACAAGCTTTGCCATCATGTAGCTAGTTTTGATTATGCTTTTTCTGCATTTAAGATGTGAAAGTGCTTTCACTGCTAGGGCCTGGGATTTGATTCCTGGCCTGGCAACTAAAATCTCTCAAGCTGCGCAGTATGACATCCTAACCTTCCACCCCGCCCCTGCCTCCGCACAACCAACACCCACCCACCCACCAACGCAAAAGAAAAAATCAAAAATTAAAAAAGAAAACAACCTGTGAAACTTTATTTAAAAGAATTTGATTTACCACTTAGATATTTTATCTATTTAACTTTCAAGCTTGACATAAGTCCTAGGAAAAGAAGTAGTTGCTTCTCGCTCGTGTAAATTGTTGTACCGTCAGGTGTATGAAAGTGTAAACCCCATTTTCCATGCATAGAAGCAGGCTACACTTCTTCAGAAGTCCACACCGTATGCCTGTCTGCAGACATCTTTCAGGCGGGGAACTCTGGCCTGGGGACTCCCAAGTACCGCTGGTTTGCTTCTCTGAAGCCTTCGCTGACGTTTTGCCCTTGACCTCTGGAGCCCGTTTCCTAAGCCACCCTTCGAGTCGCATAGGCACGCAGCAGATGCGCAGCAAGTGAGGACGGATGAAGAAGGCGGCTGACCGAGACACCTGTGGAGAGGCTGATGTTCTTTTACTGTTCTATTCTGCGCTGAAGACGGAAGGTGCAGGCCGGGAGTGAAACCAGTCAGGATAGAAAACTCAGACTCGCTCACGGTGGTGTCCCGTAAGGTGAAGGTTGTCGCGCTAATAATATTCGTCAGCGCTGAGCGGGAACCAGTCACCAGCAGATCTCTGGCAGAACCAGGTGCTTTCCTGGCCATGCTAACTTGAATTTCTTATGGTGCCCTGTTTCATTCCGCGTTCTCCGTCCTCTAGCTCCGTCTGCTGCTTCCTCTACCCCACATTTAGTCACCTCGTGTGACGTGTCTGTGGCTCAGTGGCCTCACCTGCAGGAGAGGGAGACACCAACAACAGGACCAGACAGTCAACGTGATTGTGATAGATGGTGAGGTTATTACTGCTCTTTCCTGTGAACTCTCTTTCCCAGCCTGACTTCCACTATATGATTCCAACGCACTTTTTGTATTTTTACTATTTCACTTGTCTTTGAGTGGCATTCCTGCCTGCTGATCTAGGATTTTAAGTTCTGTGAAGGATGGCTCTAATGACAGACCAACTTCTTTTGCGCTACAGACCTACAGATCCGTAATATACTCGCTTGAAGTGAACTGGTAATAGATTGAAAAAGAGAGCGGTAGGATAAAACTGTAAAAGCTAAGCATTCTTTTACGCACATACATTCCAGGGACAGATGACAGAACTTGACAAATTAACTAGAATAAAGTGGTTCTGTAGCTGGGGAAAACAAGAACACTTTGTTTCCGCCCGGTTTCGAACCGGGGACCTTTCGCGTGTTAGGCGAACGTGATAACCACTACACTACGGAAACACCTGAACTGTTTTTCTTCCAAATTCCTTATAGACTGTAGTCATTATCATTGCCCAGGTCCTCCTCCTACCTCACCTGCTGGGTCAGAGCCTTTAGAACAATTCTCCACTAGGACATCGGTCCCCTGGTGGCCCCAGGTAGCAGTGTTTGTCAAACTTGTGGAGCACGACCGGTTGGTAGGTTGTGAAATGTCAAGTTCAGCAATTAAAAAACAAAGGCGTGAATGAAAGCAGCGAGCCTCGCCGAAGGGAAGGTAAAACGTGGATAACCCTTTTCATTATCTGTCTTCTAGGGAGACTGCTGATGCTAGGTAAGACTGCCGGCAGGAGGAGAAGGGGACGACGGAGGACGAGATGGTTGGATGGCATCACCGACTCAAAGGGCATGAGTCTGGGTAAACTCCGGGAGTTGGTGATGGACAGGGAGGCCTCGAGGGCTGCGGTTCCTGGAGTCACAAAGAGTCGGACACGACTGAGCTATTGAACTGAACTGAACTGAGGGGGACTGCTGCCGGGTTTAAATTTTCACATAATGTGTGCTCTATTGATAGTTACGCTCCAAAGGATTAAAATACAAAGTACATGAGATATGAATATATTTCCGTCAAAATATACGTTAGATACGAAAAGCAACAATGAAATTAATTTTACATATGCTTTCAGAATAACTATTTCTTAGAAATAATATAAAATTATTAAGAATAAAGGGGAGATTGAAACGTATCAAGTTTTAAGTCGATGTTACTTAAATAAAGCTGAAATTTTTATTAAATTTTGAAAATGTAGTGAAATCTCTTAAGTACCTTATAAAAATAAAATTAATCAATCCTAGCATTTGATGCCCAGAATTGGGATGAAATTTAATGTATATTATATGTAGTTTACACGTATGCAAATTTAAGAGCAGTATGGATGGTTTAAAATACTGCAAAGTGTTTTTCTGCCACCAACGCTGGTTGCCAAAGACCAAGGTAACCAGGAATTGGAAAAGAGGCTGAGTTGTACTGAGTGGGGATTCTTAATGTGTGAGTAGGGATTCTGTGACATGGAAGCCCCTCTTCTCCCAGAGCACAGGGCAGGAGACTCTTGTCAGAGTCTAGTTCAAGGTTAGCAAGGAGAGTGCAAGTGGCTGAATTCATGAACACGTTACAATATTCCCTTCCTAAACCATAATTTGATTCTACCCATTTGTCCTTCCTTTTTGCACATCTCCACTCCCTTGGCTTCAGTGGAAGTTTTGCTGCTGGGTTTCCTCCTAATCGGACTCCTCCATGTACTTGAGGCCATCTCCCTGAGGGTCAGATCTCAGTTTACACTTGACCCACTCTCCTTCCCTGCATCTGTGACTCCAGCTGTGACCGCTCTCCCCAAGCTTCAGATCCTCCTGCCTTGGACATGTCCTTCTGGACATGTCCTTTTAGACATCTCCCAACCTGTCCAAGACTGAACTGACTAAACCTCTTTCCTCCCTCCCCTAACAGCCCCAATCGTCAGTATCTGATCCTGATTATTAACCCATATAAAACAGAAATCCAGGAGACCCCTTTCCTACCCTGAGTACAAACCATACATTCAGCTCCTTTGCCACTTCTCCGGCTGGCTGCTGCCTTGACTCTGGCGCAGGCCCCTTCCTGTCTGGATTGCGGTTGTGTCCTTCCAGCTCCTCTCCCCGAGGAAGTCTGACGTCCTTCACACCTCCAGCTCTTCATTCCTGAAAGAATCCAAAACGTACATCAGAGGCTTTCTGCCTCTTCGGCCTTTAAAGAGCAAAGATCCTACCATGCATTAGCCTGATGCCTGAACTGTTGAACGCCAAGAGCTACATAGGTCACTTACTAGCAGAGGGATCGAAGAAGGCAATGGCATCCCACTCCAGTCCTCTTGCCTGGAAAATCCCATGGATGGAGGAGCCTGGTGGGCTACAGTCCATGGAGTCACTAAGAGTTGGACACAACTGAGCGACTTCGCTTTCACTTTTCACTTTCATGCAATGGAGAAGGAAATGGCAACCCACTCCAGTGTTCTTGCCTTGAGAATCCCAGTGACAGGGGAGCCTAGAGGGCTGCCATCTATGGGGTAGCACAGAGTCCGACACAACTGAAGCGACTTAGCAGCAGCAGAGGGATTCCAAACAAGACCTGGCTTGAGGGGCTTCTGTGGAATGGGTGGAGAGGAGAGAAAAGCAGAAATTGTAGCAAAAAGTTGGGGAGGGTGTGCCCTCAGCTTGTTAGGAGACTGAGAAGAGTAACGTGTACATTTGGACTTTCTCTTAATGAAAAAGTTAGAATCTTTTAGGAATGTTTTCCAGTCCCAGTAAAGGTGGTAAAAAAAAAAAAAAAAATCCCCGAGGCAACTTTGCAGATGAATTTGCAAGCCTTTTGCAACACGAAATGCCAAAGTCCAAACTATTTCAACGCTGGCTTGTTTAGACCTGTCGATTCCAAGAAAAGATGGTAATAACAGTAACTCCCCAGGGATGTGTGAGTTATGACTGTACTAGAAACTACCTGTTTTACTGGCCAGTTCCTGTCTGCACTGTCTTCAGAGGGTATCATGCTAAACTCTCCCTAACTCTTCCTTTCCATACACTTCTGAGACTGAAGGTGATAACTATCCTTCACTTAGAAAGTTTAATAAACCAGCTTTATATAATCAGCCGACTTCTGTTGTGGTCTGGTATGTATGTGGGGAGACTTCTACAGATGGAAAATAGAAAATGAGATGAATTTATAGGACTGAGAAACAATAAATGGAAAAGAATAAATTCATGTGAAGACCTGCTGAAGTTGTTCATGTTAGGGTCTTTTTAAAAAGGGCATTTTAGCTGGAGAATATGTGACGAAAAGGGAACACTCTTACATTGTTGGTGGGAATATAAACTAGTACAGCCACTATGGAGAACAGTGTGGCGATGCCTTAAAAAACTGGAAACAGAACTGCCATATGACCCAGCAATCCCACTGCTGGGCATACACAATGAGGAAACCAGAATTTGAAGAGACACGTGTACTCCAATGCTCATCAAAGCACTGTTTACAATAGCTAGGACATGGACGCAACCTAGATGTCCGTCAGCAGACAAATAAGGAAGTTGTGGTACATATACACAATGGAATATTACTCAACTATTAAAAAGAATGGATTTGAGTCATCTAATGAGGTGGATGAAACTGGAGCCTATTATATAGAGTGAGGTAAGTCAGAAAGAAAAACACCAATACAGTATATTAACGCATATATACGGGATTTAGAAAGATGGTAACGATGACCCTATGTGCAAGACAGCAAAAGAGACACAGATATAAAGAAGAGACTTTTGGACTCTGTGGGAGAAGCCGAGGGTGGGATGAGTTGAGAGACTACCATTGAGACATGTGTATTACCTTATGTGAAGCAGATGACCAGTCCAAGTTTGATGCATGAAACAGGGCACTCAAAGACACTGCACTGGGACCACCCAGACAGATGGGACGGGGGAGGGATGTTGGAGGGGGATCAGGACCAAGGGACACATGTACACCGGTGACTGACTCATGTCAATGTATGGCAAAAACTACAATATTGTAATTAGCCCCCAATTAAAATAATAAAGAAAACAAAAAGATAATTTTTTTAAAGAACTGTAAAGACCTGTCGTAAGCATATTCTCCAACATGCCTTTCCCCAGAATAATGTGTTTGATAGGTCATCAGTCTTAGAACTCTATAAATAAAATGTATCATGATTTTAAGATTTAAAAGGGGGGCATTTTAACATTCCTTTATGTATGGGGGAATGTGGAGACTAGGATGTGTAGGGCAACATTTCTCAAAAGATCGACTCAGTATCGAGCTTAAAGAGAATATATTGAACGTGAGGGCTTCAGACTTCAAAATAAGGCCGAGGCTTTAAGAGCGCGGAATACTAACCTCAAAATCACGTGGTCAAGTGGTCGCTAACCAGTGGGCCCCGGGGTCATACGGCAGTTTCTGGAGGAGGGTTGTCTCGTAAACAAGGAATTTGTCGCCGGGTATTCAACCTTTACTGTCCCCTTTGAGCTTGGTGCACTCCACCTATTCTGTAGCCCAGCTACTGGCCATCATCAGGGGGAAGATGAATCCCAGAAGGGCCTGGGTCTGCCGCCCTTACATTGAGATCTCTCTTATTGTCTCATTTTTCAAAATTGATTGTCGCCCAACGTGGGGCTCGAACCCACGACCCTGAGATTAAGAGTCTCATGCTCTACCGACTGAGCTAGCCGGGCTACAGGTAGGAGTGTGCCTCCTGTCCCAAGAGACCAAAATCTACAAGCAAGGATGCAGATCACTACTAAAACAACTACAAAAGTACTATGGAGCTCCTACTGTGCGCCTGGCGAAGGGATCTGAAATCTACACCCTCTCGACATGGGACAGCTGGCCATGCAGGCTCCCGAGGGGAAGAGCAAGGAGATTCGCTGAGGCGCCAGAACCGAATTTCCATTGGAGCACTTAGAGTATTGCCTGCTACAGTGCCGCTTCACTGCCTGTCTCCGAGAAACAGAAATACAGGTAAACATAGACACACACACACACACGTTTTTGATGTGACGGTCTTTACTCCAGGACGCCAGAGAGGTAGAGACTAAAATTGAAAAGTAAAACATGTTTCCGCCCGGTTTCGAACCGGGGACCTTTCGCGTGTGAGGCGAACGTGATAACCACTACACTACGGAAACGCCCACAAGTGCTCGCTCGCTGATTACTCCCTGAATCTACACATGGCCCCTACTGATCAGGACGAGACATGACAAGATTCCAAAGGGACTTGGGGCTCCTGAACCACGTTCAGGTTCTGGTGGTCCTATTTATCTGCCACAGTAGCGCTTGCAGCTCCTGGCACGGCCTAGTACATAGTTTATGCACGAAGATTCGTAGTTTGGGCGCGTTCCGACCACCATTTTATAAAGCACGTCTTTTGGAGTTTCCACAAGAGGCGAGAAGCGCCTCGAAAGGGTCAATTCTGCGTGCCCAGTTCTGGCATCGCGCAGCGCCCGACACTCACTGGGAGTCCCGTAACTTTCCCTGCTGTTAAAAAAATTTTTTTTATTAAGCAATATCACGTTTTTAAAAACATCAAGTATTATTTCTATCGCACAATCCATTTGGCTGAGATGCTCCAGGTACCACAGCAGCGTCGTTACCGATACCATTCTACATCCTAGCTAGGATTCTCTCAAGTAAAACCCAATGCCGCAAACCCAGTTTGAGCCCTTGCTCTTACACTGGGACTCCACGAAGACAGACCTCGAAGTATTCTGGGCGTGGAGCACGCGTGGTGCACAGCTCAGAAAGAGTTGAAGGACTCAATAGCACTTGGGGGTGGGAAACAAAATTATTATTTTTTTCTTTAAGGCAATACATTGACTTGGTTCAAGTTCAAAAGATAGAGAACGACATTTACAGAAAAGTGTCCTAGATAAACTAATATTCATCCAGAGATAGACAACAACGATAATAATGGATAGCTAAACCTTGTATCTCACTTACTATGTGCTAGGCAATATTATAACAGTTTTGCACGACAGTAATTTCACTAAACCCTCTCTGAGATAGGAACTACCTTTTATGAATTAGCACAGGACTCTAGTGGCTCCGAGGTTGAAGCGTCTGCCTCCAAAGCGGGAGACCCGGGTTTGATCCTTGGGGTTGGGAAGATTTCCCCCTGGAAAAAGGAAAAGGAAATGGCAACCTACTCCAGAACTCTTGCCTGGAGAATCCCATGGACGGGGGAGCCTGGTAGGCTACAGTTCACGGGGTCGCAGAGTCGGACACGACTGAGCGACTTCACTCAGTCACATATTATAAAGCTAAACATCCTATCCCTCTCTCCCTTCTTTACAATTATACTCTACACGTTGTTTAGCACCCTGGTTTTTCATTTCATTTGTACATTTTGGGGAGGATTCCCTTTTTTACATCTGAAATGTTCCACTGTGTGAATGCGCATGTCATGATTTGCTACTGTTCCTTTACTGATGGCAGTTAAGAAAGTTCATCTAAACGAAGCGACAGTCACCGATGGTAGTTGCTACAAAGTGTGTGGAAATGCCAACTACAGCCGGGAGGATTGGGGGGGAGGGGGTCTCCGGTCCTACCTCCACCGCACTTCTACAGACCCCGCCCCCTAGTCAGTCTCGGAGCGACTCTCGGAGTCTTCAAACAACAAAGTCCTTCGCCTAGATGGGCCGGAAGTACTTCAGGATTCTCACCGACACCCGCCCTTCCCATTTCCGGTATCGGCCGTGGGGAGTTCCTGCTGCAGTTCTCCGTGTCCGGTCGGTAGGATGGCGCCGGGCCGATACGGTCATAGCATAGAGAGTAGACGGGTGCCAAGCCCATCCAAGGTTCCCCGAAATTTATCCCCAGTGGCGGGCGATGGGGGAGGCCGGCCTTTCAGTTTCGTCTGCGTTCCCCACTCCCTCGCATTACAGAGTCGTACGCCTCCGTCCTTCTAGGCCTCCCTCCCTGTTCCTGAGTGCCTGCTAGAGCGTCGCCTCACCGTTTCCTGTCATCTGGGGACCCGGGGCGGGGAAGCGGGGGCAGAAAGGGGCGTAGCGTGACCTGGGAGGGAGCTCGCGATCTTGGGTGGTTAGCAGCACCGGAAGTGTTAGGGGAGGCCGGAAGTGAGGGGGCGGAGCCAGGAAGTGAGGAGGGGCGGGGGTTTATGAGGAGGCCAAGGGAGCGTTGGGGCAGATTTGCACTCAGGGCCACCTGAGGGACCTGGCGGTATCGCTCAGCTCTGTCCCCTCCCCTTTCAGGAACTCGGTTGTGGTCTGGGAGTAGGGAACTCTGTGTGCAGGGTTGTGTTGTCGGGAGGACATTTCTTTGGCTGCGCTTGAGGCGAGGTGTGGAGGGGCAGGGCTGGGGGTGGGGCTGGGTCGTCAGGGAGTCTGAGAGGGAAGACCCCCCCGCCCCCCGCCCCCACCACTCACCACCCGTCTATACTGGCTGACTGGACACTTAAGATGGCTGCCGTTGCCATGGCACCCAACCCTGTGCAGACCCTTCAGGAGGAGGCGGTGTGCGCTATCTGCCTCGATTACTTCACGGACCCCGTGTCCATCGGCTGCGGGCACAACTTCTGCCGAGTGTGTGTAACCCAGTTGTGGGGAGGGGAGGATGAAGAGGACAGAGAAGAGTTAGACCGGGAGGAAGAGGAGGAGGATGCAGAGGAGGAAGAAGTGGAGGCTGTGGGGGCCGGTGGGGGTTGGGACACCCCCATGCGCGATGAAGACTATGAGGGCGACATGGAGGAGGAGGTCGAGGAGGAAGAAGAGGGTGTGTTCTGGACCAGTGGCATGGGCGGATCCAACTGGGACAACATGGACTACGTGTGGGAGGAGGAGGAGGAGGGAGGAAGACCTGGACTACTACTTGGGGGACATGGAGGAGGACCTGAGGGGAGAGGAGGAGGGAGGACGAGGAGGAAGTGCTGGAGGAGGACGAGGAAGAGGAGCTAGATCCCGTCACCCCACTGCCCCCGCCTCCAACTCCTCGGAGGTGCTTCACCTGCCCTCAGTGCCGCAAGAGCTTTCCTAGGCGGAGCTTCCGGCCCAACCTGCAGCTGGCCAACATGGTCCAGGTGATTCGGCAGATGCACCCAGCCGCTGGTCGGGGGAGCCGTGGGAACGAGCAGGGCATTTGTCCCAAACACCAAGAAGCCCTGAAGCTCTTCTGCGAGGTGGATGAAGAGGCCATCTGTGTGGTATGTCGAGAATCCAGGAACCACAAACAGCACAGCGTGGTGCCATTGGAGGAGGTGGTGCAGGAGTACAAGGTGAGAGTAGAAGATGGGAGTTTAGTTGGGGTGGAGAAGAAGTAAGAGAAACGGGAAAGGAAATGGTGTCTTTCCCGTTCAGAGAGCCTCGTGTACTGTTGAGCTGATTCTCCTTATCTAAGCACTTACTGGCACCAGGATGGTTAAGAGTGAGGAGGATCCTGGACACAGACAAAGTAGACGCAGTGAAGAAGACCAGGGAAGACTGGCTTCCTCAAACAAAATCTGGTGATGTCATATCACTGGACTTTGTCTCTTGGGGAAAAGCCACTGCTGTTTTCCACTTCCACTGTCCCTAAGTTATAGAAATGCAAGTGACAAGCCCTTAGGGCCTTACCACCCGTCTTATTTAACTGTGAATGGCTCTTAAAACTCTATCCCTGATTTTTAGCTCTAGAAATGGAAAGGACTTGCTCAGTCACAAAGTCCTGGCCAACTCGGAACAGACGTGTATATTGACTAACTACTAGAATCAGACTCATATGGTCTGCTCTTGTTCTAATGGGTTCCCCACCCATTCCAAGATATGGCTTTGTTTTCCCCTTGAGGAATTGTGTTGGATCTGAATCATTCTGGTGTACTGGCCAAGACTTCTTACCTTTCCTGGGTATTTAGAAAAGAGGGATAGGCTTTTAAGTCAGAAGATCTGGCCCTTAGTCTCTGAATGTCTTTGAACTTTATAATTTCTCCAGGATTAAAAGCTCCAGGATTAAAAGTTAATGTTTACTGAACACTTACTATGTACACCTGCACTGTACTAAGCACTTTTTCATGGACTCTCATTTAAAATTGAAAACAACGCTGTGAGTTTGCTGCGGTTTGTATTCCCGTTTTACAGATCGGGAAATGGAAGGGAAACAACTAGAGAGATGTAAGTAACATACACACAGGGCCACACAGTTACTCGTAACTACACTGTCTCCCCCGCCCCACTTTCCTGGCCTATACTGTTTTACAACATCACCGCTATTTAGATGTCTGTTGTTTGATTTTTCTGACACGTGACTTTTCTTCTCAAAGTTTGATTCTAATTTAGTTAACATCTTTTGGACACAGGTAAAGGAGGTTTGTATGTGAGATAGCTGGTAGAAATAACATTTACCAAAAGGCCAGATGGTTTGTAGAAGTGGAACCAGGAGGAGAGGGTAACTTCTTCTGTGTAGGCTGCACAGAGCTTTTATGTTTTGACTTGTGTTTTCATAATCTCCTGATTTGTACAGTAACTTCATTTGGGTTTTATTATCATTACCCCAGTTTTAGACTAAGATGTCTGGAGCTTCTCAGCTGGGAGTGGTACGTACAGTTAAAACAAACCTACACCCCTTATGACAAGTAACTGTTTCTCCCACAGAGTGATTTTCAAACCTGGCTGATTGTTTCAGTTATTAGTGGAGGTTTTCAGAAGTACGGTGGACCCTACCGTCATTGATTCTGAATCACTGACAGGGAGGGTTATCTTTAGAAAGCCCAGGCTACTATGGAAATCACTGGTACTACCGCCTGCCTTTTAGGCCCTGCGTTATTATGGGACATGTGAGTTCCTTTTGTCCTTCCATTTTGTATCCTCTTGGCTTCTAGTTACCTGTACCCATCAATTTGTAGCCACTTTGTTAACTGGGTCCCAGGGTGGCATATCCATGGGGCATTCCAATCCTTCTCCACCCTCTCCTGCAGAACTCTTCTGAAGAGCTTCTGAAACTGGATTTTAATTTGTGTTAGCTCTAGCTGTTGAATGCCAGCCCAGTAGAGCTCTGCAATTTGAAGAGGCCACTAAACACAAAGTCTGACATTAGCTGATCAGTACATAACGTTTTATTATGTCCGACTAATTTTTTGAGTCTCCTCTTCTAAATTACAGGGTATTTTATAGGCAGGTAGTTTCTTTTCAGATACATACACTAACTAGCACTAGCTTGGCACAGTGTTGTTTTGTAGAAATTTATTTCTTTATTGAATAGGTAACAATGCACAAATGATATATAAATAAAGCTTCAAAAATGTTAAAGGTTCTTGAAAATTTCTCTTAAATGGTACTCTATTTGGATTTGTGTATGAATTTTTGTCCATAATTTAGGAAAAATATTAAATAAGAAATATAACTATAAATGTTGAATTAATAGAGTTGAAATTATTGACCCTACTGGAAAAAAATAGAAATTAATAGCAAAAGGCAAATTTTTGTGTTGTTTATGCTATTTTTATGTTACGAATTGATTGTAACTTTATTATGATTTTTTTTTTTAACTATTTAACCTTGCAATGACTACCTTTTGTGCTCTGGGTCAGTAACCTCTTTAGATCAAGGGTCATTATCATATTTTCATTGGCAGCTTAGGCCTGGGTAGGGAATTCTAGATAACATTTAATACTGATCTTTTGTTCTGTGCCAGACATTGTGTTAAGCATTGTGTCCACAAGGAAGATTCTGTTATTCCTAGTTCCCTTTTTAAGATGAGGTAACTAGAAGCATGGTCACCTGTCTGCATTCATTTTCAGATGAGAGTCTAGGCGTGAGCTCTTCTAGGCTGTATTACCCCCAAAGGAAAAGGAGGTAGAAAGGTAGAAGTAGTAGAAGGCATAAAAAGGGAAAGCTCACAAAAACCAGGGTTATCCATTCTGGTCTTTAAAGCACAAGATTCTATTACAAATGATTAGAACACAGAGCTCAAGTGCATTTTTGTTGGCACAAGTTAAAACTTTAGGAGGAGAGTGTATTTGTCTTCCATTTAGCAAGTAATTGAGTGGGAGAGAAGCATAGAAATTAAAATAAGTGAGGTCCATGCTCCCATGAGCCTGTGTGTCCTAGGGACAGAACACATGTAAGTGATTACAGTGCAGGGAAGTATTGTAAAGGTGTATTCATGTTCCTTGGGATCACAGAGGAAGTTGGGGGTGGGGAGCATCAGGGGGATGGACAGGTAGCTGGGTTTTAAAGGAAGAATGCCTTGGGCTAAGTGTAGAAGGACAGTCCCAGACAGAGGGAGTAGCATGGATAAAAGTATGGAATTATGCTCAGGAAAAGACTAGAAGTTTTATGTGACTAAAACTAAAGATTCTGTGTCCAGGAGGTATAGGAGGGGAGGCTAGAAATGAGGGTGCAATGAGAGCCTCATATATTGCAAGTCATGGAGAACTGTTGAAAGATTTTTAGCATGGGCATAAAATCATCAGAAAAGTATTTAGAGTTGAAAATTATAAGGAAGATTGCTTATGAGGAGGAAGGGACCATATGTAAGAGCATTCATATGGAAAGACTTCGTGCATTGAGGAGCTCAAGCCATGTTCAGTCCCAACTCTTGAGTGTGGTGCTGTGTAGTCATCAGGATCCTACCTTTATTTATTATTTTGACCAGGCCGAGTGGCATGCCGGATCTTATTTCCCTGACCAGGGGCTGAACCTGTGCCCTGTGCAGTGGAAGTGCAGAGTCTTAACTGCTGGACTGCCAAAGAAGTCCCAGAATCTTAACTTGTAGACTTTGTACATGATTTCAGGAGGAGGGTTGAAAGCCTTTGTCATCATCTGAAGAGAAGAAAGGGGAGGAAGGGAATTTGACTCATTTAATACCGGTAATGGGTATCAGGCTTTGAGCCCAAACCACTGCAGGAAGATGGCCTTTGAGGGGAGGTGCTTCTCCTATCCAAGACCTCTAACTTTCCTTTCTCCATTTCTTTAGGCCAAACTGCAGGGGCATGTGGAACCGCTGAGGAAGCACCTGGAGGCTGTGCAAAAGATGAAAGCCAAGGAGGAGAGGCGGGTGACAGAGTTGAAGGTGAGTGAATGTCCTTGACAGGGCTGACTGACTGGTTCTGTGGTTAAAGCAGGAAAGATGGGCTCTCACAAGTGGTGACTGGATCCTCTGAAGAGGGACAGCCAAGGCCTGGAAGAGAAGTAGACACCTTCTTGGGTGTCTGTGAGGAGGGGTTTTTTTTAGCATCTCAAAGAAAGAGTGAGTTGCTCAGTTGTGTCCAACTCTGCGATCCCATGAACTGTAGCCCAACAGACTCCTATGTCCATGGAATTCTCCAGGCAAGACTACTGCAGTAGGTTGCCATTCCCTTCTCCAAGGGATCTTCACGACCCAGGGATTGAAACCAGGTCTCCTGCATTGCAGGCAGATTCTTTACCATCTGAGCCACCAGGGAAGCCTTAGCAAATCAAGAGGCATGTTTATTCCTAGGTTCCAAAATGGAATGAAATAGGTTTAGCTTGGAGAGGGCTGGTCCCTGGCTCAAGGTTGCAGAGCAGGTTTACCATCCCAGACACTTAACCCTAGACCTGCTGCCCCATACCATCACTCCAGATGGCACAGAGGACAGAAGAGGGCAAGGCAAATTCACATACCAGCTGTCAGAGAAGCTCCAGGTTCCAAGACAGATGTCAGGTGGTGGGCAAGACATGAGTGGAGGAATGTCAGCATTACAGAGACCTATTATCTTCCAGTCTGGTGTTTTTCAGCCTTTTTTCATTATTGCTTACCCCTCTCCATGGAATATTTTTAAATATTTTCCCCTAATTCCAGCCCTTTACTCCTGCCTCTTTTTGTAAAGCTGGTAGGCACTGGAATGACCTGGCAATGAGCTTTGGACACCAAGCCAGGGCATCCCTCCTATCTGACGTCTTCCCCCATCTCTCCAGTGCCTGCCATCCTGGCAGGGTGGTTGAGCCTTGCCATTTTCCAGGACCCATGCTCATTCATTGCCACCTATACTTCAGGGACTTTGTTGCTGGGCACCTAGTGGGAATCTTGAGTCTGGGAGTCAGGGAGTTTCTTGCTTCCAGCCTGCTGCCCAAATTGAGATGTTTGGGCTCCTGGGGTGCAGTGGTGTCAGGAACTGAGTTTCACTGGGATAGAGAGTGAAACTATTTTCTTCACACACTTGACCAGCCAGGACTTCCCTGCATACTCTGGCCTTTTAATTCTTTTTACATACCCTTAAGAATGTCTCCAGCTTACATCTGGGTGAAAGGTGTGCTGATCATCCAGGGTTGCCCTTCCGAGGCAAATGGGGTGGTAATGGGTAGAGATCTTCTCTCTTTATATATTAACATTATCTACATAATATTTTTGATTTTGCCTTGTGGCCCATAAAGTGTAAAATCTAATCTGACCCTTTATGGAAAATTTACTGACATCTGACCTAGAAGGACTGAGTGACTTTCCCATGGTCATTAGTGGAATAGCCAGGACCCTGATTCCTGAATTTTTATTTATTTCAAAAACTTCTCACCAAGCACCTACTCAGTAGTCGGCACTGTTCCAGGGTCTGAGGACCCTGTGGCAACAGAGCTTACAGAGCAGTGGGGGAAGAGGATTTTAAAAGATACTCCAATGTAAATATAACCTTTCAAATTGAGGCATATGCCACGAGAAGATACGGTATTTATGTAAGTGACCCTGATTTAGATCTGGAAGAGAGATAAGATGCTACAGCTTGCTAAAAGCCAGGAGATGGGGGAAGGGATCAGGGGCTCTTTTCCATTCAGAATATAGGGCTCCTTTGCCTTGGATTGAGGGGCAGCAGTTACCAAATTGGAGGTTTGTTTCTGTGTGTTGAGGTGGTATCCACCATCCCCTTTGCATCATCCCAGAGCCAGATGAAGTCAGAGCTGGCAGCTGTGGCCTCAGAATTTGGTCGGCTGACACGATTTCTGGCCGAAGAGCAGGCAGGGCTAGAGCGGCGCCTCCGAGAGATGCACGAAGCTCAGCTGGGGCGTGCAGGAGCAGCAGCCAATCGCCTCTCAGAGCAGGCTGCCCAGCTGAGCCGCCTGCTGGCTGAGGCCCAGGAGCGAAGCCAGCAAGGGGGCCTGCGGCTGCTCCAGGTAAGCAATGGCCCCTTCGTTGTCCACCCCCCGAGTCCTGTGTCTCCTGTATCAGGTGGTGCTTACCAAACACCTGTCCAGAGCTACCTCTCTTCTCATTGGGAGGAACCCACAATGATTTAACCCAAATTTTTGAGGCTGGAGACAGATTAGTTGATACTGAATGTGGTGTGTGATAAATGTACCTAATGAAAAGAATGAAGATTCAATTTGTAAAAAGATTTAAAGAGTTTGGAAAAGAATTTTTGACATTAACATCTTGAAAGATAGGATCAAGTCATATTGTGAAAATTCTTTACTGGGGCTGTAAATTCTGGTGGGCTCACAGCAGGATGGGTTAAATTAGGCAAGAGTCATATGGGTGATTGTAATGGATGCATGTTTATTGAAGGCTTTGTATATGCTTTCTCACTCACTGTCCAAGTTCAGTTCTTTCTCTGGCTGGAATCAGATGGGGAGAAGGGAACCATCCCTGTGCAGCTGACTCTCTGTTTCTTTCTCCCTCTCCCTCTTTTTGTTATTCCCAGGACATCAAGGAGACTTTCAATAGGTGTGTTCTCACCCTTTATCCTTTGTGACCCAGTGGCATCTGGTTCCCCATCCCTGCATCTCTTGGATATCCCGCTCCTCTCCTTCCTTCCCCCAGGACCTGAGTTTCTGCCTCTTGGACCCTCTCCTTCCCCTCAGCTTCTGCTCTTCCCTCTGGGAATATCATGGTCCCACCCCCTGCCCGGTCCCCTTCTCCAGGTGTGAAGAGGTACAGCTGCAGCCCCCAGAGGTCTGGTCCCCTGACCCGTGTCAACCCCATAGCCATGACTTCCTGACAGACGCCATCGTGAGGAAAATGAGCCGGATGTTCTGTCAGGCTGCCCGAGGTAGGGAGGTCACCTGTTCGACCTTCCTTTGCCTTTCCCTTCACAGACCTGAGATTGGGTTCTGAGGGAAAAGCTGGGCCCTGGGGGAATGGGTGCTGAAATTGGAGCAGGATAAAGGCAGGCCAACTGGGGCTTTAGGCCAAGAGCAGCTTTTGGGTGTTGGGGAGTAAAAGCCAGGACCAGAGGGAAAACCTGTCTGGTGTCCTGAAAACAGTGGGGAAAAAAAGTGGAACCCCTAGGAACTTGAGCCCAGACTGTTGGGGCAGGGAGTTGAAGACGGATGGTGGGGAGGACCAGAGGTGAAGGGGGGAGGGCAGCAGGAAAGGCCAAACTTTGGAGTTAGCCACCAACAGGGAGCAGTCGTTCCAGCCCTGGCGTATTTGTCCTCCCTCCTCCCAAGTGGACCTGACGCTGGACCCTGACACGGCTCATCCGGCTCTGATGCTGTCTCCCGACCGCCGGGGGTCCGCCTGGCAGAGAGGCGGCAGGAGGTTGCTGACCATTCCAAGCGCTTCTCGGCCGACTGCTGCGTGCTGGGGGCCCAGGGCTTCCGCTCTGGCCGGCACTACTGGGAGGTAGAGGTGGGTGGGCGGCGGGGCTGGGCGGTGGGTGCTGCCCGTGAATCAACCCATCATAAGGAGAAGGTGGGCTCCGGGGGTCCTCTATGGGCAGTGGGGATGCCAGCTCCTCTCGCCATCACCACCGCCGCCGCCGCCCCCACCTGCCCCAGCAGCCCCTGCTCCAGCGGGAAGTGTGGTGTGTGGGCACCAATGGCAAACGCTACCAGGCACAAAGCTCAACGGAGCAGACACTGCTGAGCCCAAGTGAGAAACCACGGCGGTTTGGCGTGTACCTGGACTATGAGGCTGGGCGCCTGGGCTTCTACAATGCAGAGACTCTGGCTCATGTGCACACCTTTTCGGCTGCCTTCTTGGGCGAGCGTGTCTTCCCTTTCTTCCGGGTGCTCTCCAAGGGCACCCGCATCAAGCTCTGCCCTTGATCAGCCTGCCACCCGCATGGGCCCCTCTGGTTAGCACTAGTGGGGCGGGTGGTGGTGGGAAGGTGGCCCATAAGTTTGGGGGCTAAAATGCTCCCATTGCATTGCTTCATGCTCCTCCTTTGACCCCAGGCCCCTGCTTTTACTTCTAGGAGTCTAATAAACTCTCCTAGCCTCCAGCTCAGCTTTCTCTCACCTACTGGGTCTGTTCAACAGGTCTGCATGGTCCCTGATGACAACAGCTGCCTGGTGTTCCCTTCCTGTCTGCCCAGGGATCTGAGTTTTTGAGTAGGGGATGACGGGAGGTTGTAATCTCATTACTAAACTTCCCTTTCCCCATTCCTGTTCAACTTTCATGTCAGTTCTGAGGCTGGAGGATTTGGGCAAGACTCATGACAGCCCTCATTCCATTTTCTGATGCAAATTTTAGCTAAGGGATTTGGAAGCTTTTTGGGGGAGGCAGGCTGGGAAAAGGGTAGAGCTGGATAATCAACAGTCTACTCTCTGGGGGAAGTAGGAAGGATTCTAATTTTCCTTCCATCCCCAATTTCTACCTCCATAGACTGGCCAGAATTTAGCTTCAGTGAGATCTGGAATGGTCGACATGATGGAAACTACACACATCATCCAATTATTTCTTCCCCCTTTTCAGCACTAATCTAGGAGCAAGGCTCCTCCCCCACCCCAATCCCTCAGGTCTTTTCACCGCCAGGCTCCTTTCCTTTTCTGTAAAATCCCCTTGTCAGTTTCCCAGCCTCTCTTCATGTGCTTAGTTCCCTCCATTTGGTGAGCCCTGGAGGGGAGCCTTGGGACAGGGATTTGAATCCCTAGGAGAGCCTTGGGCAGAATCTATTTTTCTAGTAACCCTTTGCCTTCTGTCACTTATCAGCTTTTGTCCTCTGCTTTGATGGCTGAGGTCAATTTTATGCTCCTGAGAGAAAAGGAAGATGGGTTGTGTTGTGGAAATAAAAACTATTTGCTGCTTTTGTGGAGTCCATTCCTTTAGAAGAGTAAGGTGTTGCTAGTGGTAAACAATCTGCCTGCCAATGCAAAAGAAGGAAGAGATGTGGGTTCAATCCTGGGTGGGGAAGATCCTCCGGAGAAGGAAATGATAACCCAATGACAACCCAGCGACAGAGGAGCCTGGGGGCTGTAGTCCATAGGGGTTGGAAACCAGAGTCAGACATGACTTGAATGTGCATGCACACACAAAGCAGATGCCACAGAATGGAGGAGTGGTTAATTAGATCTTGTTAGATGTAACTGTTTCAACAGAATGAGGTATAAATCCTACCACCCTCCATCTGGGTCCTCCACCTAGCTTGTTATTGGCAGGCTCCTCAAGTCTACTTCAAGATCATCTGCCACTTTTCTACCACTGCTTGAGGCTTTGGTTTTCCTAATAATCTCCATACTGCGGCCCTCATGCCCAAGACTCAGGCACTCTACATCTCCAGTCTTTTTATGTATTGTACCTAGTTGGAAGTCAACGAAGTCTCACTGCCATTATGACTTGGAGGGTATATATACAGGAGACCTCAGTGTGCCACACAATCTGTCATTTAGCTGACACCTGAGGAAAAGCCACCATCTCCAGACCATTGCACCTAATTTTAAATATCTATGTAAGATACAAAGGAGTCCTTTAAACAAAACCTTTTAATCAAAGCCCCAGTTTGATGCAGACTAAGCTAACGTGATGAGTCTCAAAAAGTTTTCAGAGAAAGACACTCACTTTTCAGAAAACCAGCTTTTTAATTTTTAAAGCTCTGCCATGTTTGTTCCTAGCGGGTGCCAATGGTTACCTGCCACACTCGCACCAGGTTGTCCGTGTAGCCAGCAAACAGTGTCTGCAAGGGAGAAATGACAACATTAAGTTAGAGCCATTCAATTCTACAGTCCTGTTAGTACAACAAAGATGACCCTTGTTTTAAGATGCCCACTCTTCTACTATTCACAGTTGATTATGTATTCCTAGAGAAAGCAACAGCTGGTCGTTTAAGGATTCACAGGTTGTAAACTGATCAAGTTAATCAAGGTTTTAATTGAAGACAAGTAATCACTGTCCCTCCACAATCTTCCTACTGACATTAGCACCTGAAGGCGGATCTGTGTTCACTGGCACAGTTATCCAAGTCCCGCCAAAGGCAATCACTTATGTCACTAGTTTTGTAACTGGCTGATGAGCAGAAAGAAAGGTTAAAAGCTGAATTACCAGAGGATAGATCCACTTACCTGGCCATCAGCAGACCAGGCCAGAGAGGTACACTGGGGAGGCTCTGCCTTACTGCTGGTACTGATAACTTCTTGCTTCAGTTCATCTACAATGATCTTGCCCTCCAAGTCCTAGGGAAGGGATAAAACCAAGGCTAAGGACACTCAGCCCTTTCATGCTATTATCGGTTTTTAAAAACCAAAGACAGGTCCCCCTCTCAAGCACCCCTTTAATTTTAATTCAGTAATTCTTAGCAGAGAATTACTTTCTGCCTTTTGGGGGACCCTTGGCAATGCCTAGAGGCATCTTGTGGGGAGTAGAGCCTGGGATGCTATTAAACATCCTAAATAATGCACAAGACTGCCTCCCTTCCAACAATGGATTACCCAGACCCAAGTGGCAATTGCACTGAGGTTGAGTAGATTGCTACAATCAGTCTTTCTTTTTCCCCCAATTCCAAGAAGTTATAATTCATCCTTCTTGGGTATCCATTGATAGCATGATGGTTCTGGAGTTGTTTATGAAGTTCAAATTGCAACAGCAAGTAAGAAGACACATTGAAAAATTACAACATTGCCAAGGCTTGCACAGCCAGGTATCCAGCCTCAATTGCAGCCCACACTCACCCAGATCTTGATGCTAGGACCGGTGGCAGCACAGAGCCAGTAGCGGTTGGGACTGAAGCACAGGGCATTGATGATATCCCCACCATCTAGTGTGTAAAGGTGCTTGCCTTCATTGAGGTCCCACAACATAGCCTGCCCATCCTGAGTGACAGGAGAACACCAATCAGAGAAATATGACTTCTTCCACATGTTAATCACACCCATCTTGCCTCAAGATGCTGCCTTTACTTTAACTGTCTACTGCAGTATCTTCTTTATAAAAACTAATTTCACGAGTATCACCAGTTATCTCTTTATGTAAGAGATCACACTTCACCAACCCTACAAGAACCTGACTTCAAAATGCATCACTGTAAACTCCAAAATCACAGGATGCTAATCTCATCAACAGCTTTAAGAAACCAGCCTCACCTAAGACAATTTCTTAATGCCTTACCTCATTCTCAAAATGTTTCTGAAGAAACATTTACCCCTGGACTGCTATCCCATTATTTTAAGTATCCAATTGTTCCCCATTGATTAGGGTACTCCTGTGTCTATGAATTACCTTGCCTCCAGAAGCACAGAGGGATCCATCTGGAGAGACGGTCACAGTGTTCAGGTAGCCTGTGTGGCCGATGTGATTGGTCTTCAGCTTACAATTTGCCAAGTTCCATACCTAAAATTGTGGGTCAAAGGTGAGGAACCTGGGCTCTGGATCTATCAAGGTCAAAAAAAGGCATGGCACCATGCTTAAAAGGCATCCCTGAACAGGAGAGCCAATTTCCATTCTATCAGTGACAAAGTCCAAGAATTATTAATCTTGGCCACTTAAGGAAAAAAAAATGCTTTCTGTGTTGCCACCTTACCAGGGACTCTGGGCTCCCAATTAGCTACTTTAGACCAAATATCAAAAATTATTGGCCTGTACTGAGAAAGTATCAAGAGGAAATGGTCAGTTAAGGGACAAAGCATTCTAAGTTGATTATGGCCAACTGGGAGGTAGTGGGAACACATTCTGGTTCGTAAAGGCCTCACACCCTGGCTCCAAGCTCACCTTGACCAGCTTGTCCCAGCCACAGGAAACAATAATGGGATTGCTGCTGTTGGGTGAGAAGCGGACACAAGACACCCACTCTGAATGGCTTTCATCCTGCAGAGGATGGAAAGGAAATAAGGAGAAACTGTCCGGTCTCATGAAACTCCAGACCCCACCCTTCCCGCTCAGTTATGTGGGATATATATTCAGTATGTTGACAACCTGTATTCACACTTTCAGAACTCAAATCTTTAAGATAAGATAGAATCCCTTTAGGTTCCAGATGAGGCTTAAAATCACTATAAAAGCACCAGTTAAGGATGGGGGAAATGTTCAACATATGCTCCCTGCCATGTGCCTTTACTTTACCTGGACAGTATATTTGCATACACCCAGAGTATTCCATAGTTTGATGGTTTTGTCTCGGGAGCCAGAGACAATTTGCCGGTTGTCAGAAGAGAAGGCCACACTCAGCACATCTTTGGTATGGCCTACAAATCGGCGAGTGGTGGTGCCCCTGAGAGGGAGGACTTGGTTACTCTCTAGAAAGACTCTGCAAACATTCTTCCGCAGTCAGACTGTTTCCCTGGCCCAGTTCCTCACCCAATGTAGCTGCATTACCCACACAACCCTGGACATGGCTTTGATAAACGGCAAGCCCTTGGCCGAGAATATGCCAGAGAATCCCTTCAGAATTGCAGGACATGTCCTCACTCCCACGTGGGGATTGGCTGACAATGTCATCTGTCATCACCAGGATCCTCCATTATGCCTGACCACCCAAGACTGAGCTCCCAATATACAGCATGTTCAAACATGTTGCCTACTCCTAAGTGCAATATCTGATAAAACTGCTAAAACAGACCACTCTTCAGCAATTCTGTGTATCTAATTAAAAGCAACGGGGAGGGAGGCCGAGCAACCACAAATATCTTCTCCAGGTACTCTGCCTTACAGTTCCAACACAAGTACCCAATCACTACCCTGGGAAACCTGATGGTATCTACCTGATTTCTACCCAGCTTCCCCCAGTGTCCCAGAGCAGCTACTTGCGTTGTGAGATCCCAAAGGCGAAGGGTTCCATCCCAGGAGCCTGAGAGGGCAAACTGGCCATCTGAGGAAATGACCACATCACTAACAAAGTGGGAGTGACCCCGAAGAGCACGCTGTGGGATACCATAGTTGGTCTCATCTCTGGTCAGCTTCCACATAATGATGGTCTTATCTAAGGACAGGTAAAACAAAAGACCCAGTGAAAACCCCGCGGCTCACCATCTGAACTTCTGGATCATATATCAAGGGCATTTACGGGTAGGGAAACTACCTAAAGGCTGAGAGAGTAGTTATTAGCCAAGCCCAAGTAACTCTAAGAGTCAAGCAGAGCCAAGTTGCACCCTGAGAATTTAACTCAGGTGTGTGAAACTTTACCAGGTTATGGATGCCCCTTGGGGCTGCAAAGAGTCAGACAAGACTGAGCGACTTCACTTCCACAATGCATGCGCACAGCAGGCTGGATGTGGAAGAGTAGCTGTGGGCCTCCTGAGACTACTGCTGAGGGATGCAAGAAATACTAGCAATAGAAAATTCATTTTAGGCGCTCAAGATTGGATGCTTTCACTGCAATGTGTTCCACTGAACAAACTTTCTTAGTAAGTGCTATACATGATGGTAGCCTCAGATGAACTATTTTTAAATAGCGTGAACGCAAAAAGCAATCGACAAGAAGTCTCCAAACGCAGTCAGGTACAGAAAGAATAAGAAGAAAAAAAAGGGGGGGAAGAAAGGGCTGTCCTGAAGTAGCCGAGAGACTAGACACGAGGTCCGCCTTGGAGTCCACATTTTAATGAGCAGAGGGTCCGGGCAGCAGCTCAGAAACAGCCTCTGGGTTTCAGCACAGGCACTCAGATGGCATGTTGGGATCATCACGGCGCCGCCCGACCCGAAGGCTCCTGGGCCCACAGTTACATACACGGGTTTGGGAGGCAGAGATTAAAAAGGCCCCAGCCTTGCAACCCTCCCGGCAGCCAGATGTTTCGGAGCTCGCCAAGTCGGGGACGCCTCATGGGTTTGTCCGCGATGAGGCCTAGGCACAGGTTAACTCACAGCCCACCTCGCAGCCCACAGGCCCAATCCTGTGACGCGCGCAACGACCCCTGCCCTCAGCCCGTACCTCGAGAGGCGGACAATATCATGTCCGGGAACTGGGGAGTGGTAGCGATCTGAGTCACCCAGCCGTTGTGGCCCTTGAGGGTGCCACGAAGGGTCATCTGTTCAGTCATGGCGACGGAGAGTGCGGGTGTCGCCGCAGCGACAAGGATGAAACTGGATAACTCAGAGAGACAACCCGCACAGCCGCTTCCACCGCGGCCCTGCAGAGGAAAAGAGAGAGCCGCCCACGCCGGAACCGGAAATACCCGCCCTCCCGAGCAAAATGGTGCCCTCCCATAATTCACTTCTGCTCAAGGTGGCAGCGCATGTAGTTCAAAGGGAGAGTCAAAAGACTTCTGGTCCAGACCGTCGTACAACGTAATTTGGTAGCACCGTACACATTCCCTTATTAAACCAACACGGCTGAGTATTTAAAAAGGCTCCTTATGGTTGGGGCATGATGTCTCAAAAGCGTCAGAGAGGAAGTACACGCCCCAGAGCTTAGTAAGGAGAGCCTAGTGGCTTCACTGGCCCTACGTGGCACAGCCTGAACCCCTCCCTTTCCGCTTGGTGGCTCGGAGGGCATCGCAGAGGGAGCTTAATTTCATGGGCACAATTGTGAGTAACGGTGGGTAATGTGAATAATACTATATTAAAATTTCAAAGTAAACTGCGTTCAGGTGAACTATTAAACCCTAACAGATTCCATGCGCGGGCGGCGACCCTTCCCTCAAGAGGTTTATTCACTAACGGTGTTGGGTGAGGAAAGACAGTCCACCCAGGACTAAGGCAGGAATGGGTTACAGAGAGAAAAACCGGGAATGAAGGATAAGTTAGTCTGTGGGCTGCTGGACAATAAACGCCGCTCCCGCCTAAGCAGGAGCGTGGCGAGCTCTCGCAGAAACTGAAAGGCTCCAAGAGGAAGGTTGGGTCGGGCAAAACCACCTCGTGGAAAGGTCCTTGGGTCTGAGTGTGCAGGCGTGCCAAGTGTTACTTTTCTGTCACATGTATTATTTTATCATGAAATGAGATTGGGAATTATTATTCCTACCTCACACAGTGTGGAGAGTATATTAGATAGGTAAAACACCCAGAGAGATCCCTGGCAAAGCAAATGCACATAACTTAGTGAGCACCTCTTGGCTACCAGACGCAATTTTAGGTCTTGGGAACATAGCTGTCAATAGGATAAAAGGGACTTGTTTTGTTTTGTTTTGTTTTTGAGTTTACATCCAATGAGATGGGGGAAAGAGCTCAAGGGGGAGATTTTTAACAAAGAAAGATATAGGCGAGAGCTTTGGGGATTTATGGGTGGATGTTCCAGTCTGAGGAAAGAATCAGTGCAAAAGTCCAGAGCTGGAGCGTTGAAGGCCCTGGGGACCAAACCAATGCGATGGAAGTAGGGGTGGGGGTGGCAGTTGACAGAGGGTCTTGCAGGCTGGGGGAAGGACCTTGCAGACTACTAGAAGGCCTGCCTTTGGGAAGGAACAGTGTGGGACAGTGGTAAAGCTTCTACAGGCTATGGCTACTCAGATGTGTGAAGAAGGCCAGAATCCATCCCTTGAAAGCAGTTACTCTCCTGGTGCCTTGCACACCTCTCCCTTCTTCCACAGCCAAGTTGGGCTCATCAGGAACAGCCTTCGCTGTGTTCCTGCACAGCCTAAGGAGTCTTTAAAGAGTTCCATCATCTGCCTTCCTGGCGTTCCCAACTGGGTCTCTTGTAGTTTTTCCAACACTGAACTCTACCCCTACCCATGCTTTTTAAAAAATATATTTATTTAACTGCACCCTGTCTTAGTTGTGGCATGTGGGATCTAGTTCCCTGACCAGGGATCCAACCGTGGACCCCCTGTATTTGGAACACAGAGTTTTAGCCACTGGACCACCAGGGAAGTCCCTACGCAGGCGTTTTGTTTCTCCTGTGATGGTGAGAGATCCTTGCCTTTACCCATCTTGGTATCCAGCTTGCTGCCCACAACTTAGACCATGACTAAGCCTCCCTGGGTACTCAGCACAATGGAGAGGTGAGTGATTCTGTGGTTATCTCTGTGGAATTTGAGATGTGTTATGCAAAATTTCCTCTGTCCTCAAGAACACTTGCTCCTCCACCTCCTACCTCTACTCTCCAAAGACACCCTCACTCAGTCACATTATGTTTCTTCCCCCTCGGAAAACCTCATTTGGCTGTTTCTTGAATTTTGTCCAGGGCACCCCTGTGGAATCTGCATTCTTGAGGCAGGGTGCCAGGAAAGCAGGTTTAAAAGGAGCCTGTCAGGTCCCTCATACTGGCTCAAAAATGGGACCTTTCTGTAACACCAGACTATTTTCCAGAAGCCTCCCAGACGATCCTTACTCTCCCAGGTTCCCAGCCCACCCCTGCCCAGCCCCTCCCAGGTCCTCCCTGCCCTGCCTCTGCTCTGAGACAGTTGAAGGTGACTTTCCAAACCCACAGGCTTCTCCCAACACTTGTCTCTAATCTTGAGATGATTCTGGAAGTAGCCCCTCCTGTGGGGTCAAGGAGGGAATTCAGGTTTTGCCCTGGTGCTCACCAGGACTAAGCTGGCAATGCCAGTAGAGGAGAGAGAGAAATGGGATGTAGTGGACTTCTCCATCAACCAGAGACCCTGCAGGATTCAGGCTTTCCACTTCAGAGCTCTTTTACAGCCACCACCTGGTCTCTCCTCTCTTGGAGGGGAGGCTGGCAGGCCACAGTGCCACTGAAGGACAGTCTTTAGCTGAAGGAGGCCTTGCCTTGACCCTGGGGACGCTGGGGACCTCTTTGGCATTGACTCTGGGTAGAGGTGGGGGTTGAGTGACCTTTGCAGCCAGCCACATTCACGCCTGCTTCCTTCAAGGGCACTCTGTGGCTCCCTGCTGCAGTGGTTCCCAATCTTTTTGACACCAAGGACCAGTTCTGTGGAAGTTTTTCCATGGACATGAGGGTGGGTGGTTTTAGGATAATTCAAACACACTGCATTTATTGTGCACTTTATTTCTATTATTATTACATCAACTCTGCCTCAGATCATCAGGCATTAGATCCCAGATGTTGGGGACCCCTGGGATAGAAGCCCTCACTTGGCCCTGGTTAGGGATCTGCCTGGACTCCTCACTCCTGTTGAGGAGGCCGTAGGTTGTTTTGGTTAGCAGAGAGATCCTGCCCCCTTCCAGCAGAGTGTTGTCCCTCAGCTGCAGGACAGTTTGAGAATCAGCTGTGCCTTTCTCAACAAAGTCTACTTACTACCCCGCCCAGACCTCTTCCTTCTCATTCAGGGCATTTCTTCTTCAACCTCAGAGAGGTGGAAGGCTTGCTGGAGGCTCTCATCTGCCCTTTAGGGAAGACTCTGCTCTCCTCCAAGGTATCCTCTCACTTTTCCAGGCAGCCCACACCCTGTAGGTAGAACCAGTCCTGCCTCTGAGCTTACTGCTGTCTCACCTACTTACTGTCTTAGCCCCTGGGCAGCCCCATATTTCCCTTGTCCCCATGGGCACCACCTCTAGTCCATACAAGGTAAGAATCCCACAGAAGAAATTGGAGATGCTCTTCTAAGGAAGTCTGTCTCACCATTTCCTGAAGGAAGCCCCTAGGACCCACACAGCTGGAAAGGGTCCTTCAGACTTCTTGTTGGAGGCTCATAATTTCCAGGAGCAGAGGCCTCTCCATCCCCTCCTGCCAGCATTCAAGAGGTAGGAGAGGTCTTCCCTTGAATGCTGAGGTGAGGATCTAAGGGAAAGGTGTATGGCTGGGACCAGAGGGCCTCCTGACTGCCAGCCCTGGGCAGAGGGCTTCCTTTTGTTGTACTGTCCTTCTGCAGACTTAGTGTGGTTGGCTCTGGCATACCCCATACTCCATTGTTATGACTACATGGGCCCTCCCTTGCTCCCCAACTCATCCATCAGTTCTCTCCCATACAGAATATGCATTGTTCTGTCTGGAAGGCCCACCATGTCTTATCACTACCACCTCCCCCATGTTAGTTAAATCTAAGCTTCCTTCAAGTCTCAGCTCAAGTTGCCACACCTGGGAGGCCCTCTGTGATCCTCAGGTGAATGTCAGGCTCCTTTATTTAATGCTGTCCTACTAGTGGTGCAGTGTGTGTTGGGTCTCTTAAATTCTGCCAGCCTCTCCTGTGAGTGCCCTAAGGATAGGGATTAGGCTGTTTCTGCTCACATTTTGTATTCCCAGCACCAGGTAGAGGGTTTCCCATGTGGAAGATTCTAACTTTGGTGGTCAGCCTCATAGGCTGAGTAGTTATGAACAAGTAGTTAGAGGCAGGACATTCTAGGCAGAGGGATCAGCTTGGGGGAGGAAATGTGCAAACTTGTGCATTGTGTGCATGCACAAGTTTGAGCATGATTATTTTAAGAGAGAAGGCAGAGTGAAATCCAAGGTGGGCAGTTGCTTTTGTCCTGAAGCCCAGGACAGTCTCTTAAAGATTATTTCATCCATCTCCTGCCTACCCTTGATCTTACTGAAAGGCATTTGTTGTCAAAGTGGAGGCTAGGTTGGAGGAGTACGACTAGAAAAAAGTAAGAATTCAGAAGCTGAACCAGAGGGTCTCCTGGAGGATCATGAGACTCTTATAAAGGAAGGAATAGAAGATTTACCAAAGGTCTTATGAGTAAGGGGTTGAACATCTCTTCCAGTCCCTCTCTACCCTGCTTCCTCCATTCCAGGGTCTAGAGTCAGGTTCAGTATGCAGAAGCTATATAATGATTGAGGCCTAAAGAATTAAGTTCAAAAGGCTGAAGACAGGGAAATGTGAGACTATAATTATAGGTTCTGTTCCATTCTTCCTAGTCAGAGGCAGGGATGTGGCATTAAATCAATGCTGGGAATAGATCTTAAAAAGAAATCACATTCCATTTTTAATCTCTTAAAAGGTCCCTTGTCCGTCTTAGACAGAAATCTGAGGTCTAACAGTCTCCCAGAAAGCTGCTAACATATCGGGTGGGTCTTCCCTGAGAGAGGGACTGGCATTCCCCAGGCTCTGGGTGCTTTAGCACAGTGGTCCCCAACCTTTTTGGCACCGGGGAACATTTCATGGAAGACAGTTTTTCCATGGGTGGGGGGCAGGGTCAGGAGGTGGTTTTGGTTTCTCTTATCACTCACCTCCTACTATGTGGCCCTGTTTGGGATCCCTGCTTTACCAGATGTGCAGAGTCACAGGCTATGAAAGTGGGCATGATCTGGGCAAGTGACTATATTCCAGGCAAAACTATAAGAAATGCCAGCAAAAGGCAAACTTCTTTGCTTTGTTAAAGGATTTAAAATAGCACTCAGTGGTAGGGAGAAATAAAATGTGACCCAAGGTGCTTGTTCTCAGCTTTTTACCAGGGAGAGAATTTCATATGAACCAGGGTCAGGAGATTGTGCTGAAATGGAAACTTGAGGCTAACTAGCTTACTACAAGATATGAGGGCTGAGAAGCAGACAGCCCTCAGCCCATGTAACCTTTCCCTGCTCTCACTTGGGTTAAATAGCCAGAGCCTGCTGAGAAATTCCATCCTTTGCTATAGAAAGGATTTTACACACCTAGGAAATGGTAGTCAAAAAAGGGGTGTGACCTCCAGGGATCCTCTTGCAGACCACCTGGATCCTCCTTGATCTTTCCCTGCTTGATGCCAAGTGGAACTGTAGACCAGAAGGCCCTGACCAACTCTGGATCTGAATCTGTTAGGATGGGGGAAAAGGCAAGGAAGGTCTCAGCCTGAATGCAGCTAGGAGGAATAAGCCTCCTTGTTCTTTAAGGCTATTTCTAATTTAAATCCCTAAGGTATCCATTTTCCCCCTTCTTTGGAAGCAGGAGAGTTGGGGAGAAGAGTGGCAGGTCTCCTGATAACAGGAGCCTTGTGGCATCTCCACCTATACTTCGCACATGCACAGGTGAGCTGTTGCCCCAAATCCAAGATTCTCTGAGGGCTCTGATTTGTGGGCAGACACTATCATTAAAAAGTCAAACCAAATAAAAGCTTATTTATACTTAAACTTGTACTATTTTGAGGTTCTAGCCTCAGCTCTTTTGGGAAAGTGGGTAATAGTTTTTAGCTACTTTCCATTAGAATTCTCCTCTGTCACATCTCCCACATGTGATCTATATGGATCACAAGTGTAACTGGCTCAAGGCCATTTTGGTCAGATTTAAACAAAAAAGCCACCTTTTTCCTTTTATACCTAAAAATATAACCTTACAGCCTCTCTCCTGATGAGAAAAGAAAATTGTCTTTTCCTTTTTCATCTTCCCTTTGGACTTTACTGCTCTTGAGAGTCCTGCTGCTGCTGCTGCCAAGTCACTTCAGTTGTGTCTGACTCTGTGCGACCCCATAGACGGCAGCCCACCAGGCTCCCCCCGTCCCTGGGATTCTCCAGGGAAGAACACTGGAGTGGGTTGCCATTTCCTTCTCCAATGCATGAAAGTGAAAAGTGAAAGTGAAGTTGCTCAGTCGTGTCCGATCCTCAGCGACTGCAGTCTTCCAGGCTCCTCCGTCCATGGGATTTTCCAGGCAAGAGTACTGGAGTGGGGGTGCCATTGCCTTCTCTGCTTGAGAGTCCTAGGAAGGACCAAAAGTCAACCTGTTTTTGTATAGAACTATCTAGTCCAACATGATTTGATTCCCTTGTAGCTCATTAGTAAAGAATCTGTCTGCAGTGCAGGAGACCTGGGTTCAGTTCCTAGGTCAGGAAGGTCCCCTGGAGAAGGAAATGGCAACCCACTTCAGTATTCTTACCTGGAGAATCCCATGGACAGAGGAGCCTGGCAGGCTACCGTCCATGGGGCCACAAGAGTTGGACACGAATTAGCGACTAAACCACCACCAGCCATATGTGACTATTTAAAATAAATGAGTTGTACTAATCATGTTGCAAGAGCTCAGAAGTCCCATGTAGTCAGTGGTACCTCTACCATATTGCATAGCACAGATTTAGAACACTTTCATCATTGCAGAAAGACCTCAGAGCTGGTATAGAGGGCTACTGTCCCTGTCTCCTCTTTGTAACCCAAATTTATTGGTCAATAACTATCTGTGATAATTTCACTGTTATAGCTTCCAAAGGGGGTCGGGGATAAGGGGTGGGAAGCAGCATAGAATCTCTAGGTCCTATAAAGGCTTCAGGAGGCATGGCACAGGGACCAGAGGTTGATGGCCAATGGCAGAGGAGCCTTAGGTTTTAAAGAAGTGCTTTAAAATGGCTGATGGTTCAGTCCAGGGCTACTCCCACTCTGACAGGAACAGAGGCTCTGGTCTTAGTTCTGAATTCTTAAATACTGCCTTATGGCTCCGCTGAAACTAAGGAATAGCTGAAGTGAATCCCTTTTATTATTGTTTCTAGATCTTATTTCATATACTGCTTTATCTTAGTGCTTGATGGCAGTGATATAGGCAACTCAGTTTAAAGAAAGGCCTGTTGACCCTGTTACCTGAATGCCAAGAACTGGGAGAAGTAGGGGTCTTAGTTAATCCACTGAAGCTGTGACTGCATTTAATAACATTCCAGCTGGGTGAAGCTATTCTTCCCCGAACACTTTTAAACCCACCTGCCAGGTACTGACTATACAGCCTAAGTGAGGCTAGTAATGGCAGGTCTGCAGATAGGACTAGATTTTCCAAGACTAAAACAGTGGTTCTTAAGCAGGGATACTTTTGCACCACTCCCTCCAAGACATCTGGCAATGTCTGAGACATTTGTGGTTGTCACAACTGGTGGAGAAGTGCTACATACATCTAGTAGGTGGGATCCATAGATGCTGCTGCTGCTGTCGCTTCAGTCGTGTCCGACTCTGCGCGACCTCATAGACGGCAGCCCACCAGGCTCCCCGTCCCTGGGACTCTCCAGGCAAGAACACTGGAGTGGGTTGCCATTTCCTTTTCCAATGCATGAAAGTGAAAGTGAAAGTGAAGTCGCTCAGTCGTGTCCTACTCTTTGCGACCCCAGGGACTGCAGCTTACCAGGCTCTTCCATCCATGAGATTTTCTAGGCAAGAGTACTGGAGTGGGGTGCCATTGCCTTCTCCTATATATGCTGCTAAGCATCCTCAAATGCATAGACTATCCCCCACCCTCCAAAGCAAAGAATTATCTCACTCAAAATGACAAGATTGCTGAAGTTGAGAAAACGCTGGTCTAGAACACACCATGGATCAGTTTTTGTGCCAAGACTAATCATGAGGTACAGGGTCAGAAGGATAGTAAGTAAGGCTAGCAAGGGTCTGATAAAGTGGGAAAGAAAAAAGTTAGGAGTCAGTGGAACAGTGGCCTCCATAAAGATGAAGGGCATGTATAACTGGAGTGTGTTTAACTGTACTAGAATGAGAGTACAATTGGAGTTCAGGATTTCAGGTGTGTAGCAAGTCTGTGTGAAGAAAAGGTCCAGGGTGCCACCACAGTAGAGAGGAGCAAGTTTAAACAGTCTGACTTGTGATACAGCAGTCACCAGCTGAACCTAGTAGGGAAGACATTCAATAAACAGATGAGCATCTGATGGATTTGGATATGTATCAGTTTTTCTCAATGTTTTTGTAACCCACACATTTTGTAACCCCCTTTTTCCATATATCTTAACACCTCACATTCTCCTTCCTTCAATGTTATTTAAAATTACAAAATTAAGTTTCATTACTAAAATTAATCAAAGCAATGGTAAATTTTGGAAGGCAAAAATTTATTCAAATGATATAATAACCATGTCACTGTTTAGCCTTTTCTTTCCTGGATGGTGTAGAAAATGCAACAAAACACAAGCTGCTTTGACAACACTCTTGTGGTGTTTTCTCCCACAGTTAGTTATACCAATTAAAAAAAAAAAAAACCTTTTAAGATATAAGGAGAAAAATGGAATAATGAAGGATTAAAATCTGAAAATTTCTAGTCAAAACAATCCAACTTTGAGTTCTACAAACTCCTGAAGTTCTTCCAGTGAGAAATGAACATTAAGTGTGAAACATGAGACATTCTTCCCAAAGCTACCACAGGTAGGTTTTAAGAGGTCAACAAAACATCATCCAAAATAGTTTTAGATTTTCCTTTTCCCCTGGAAATAACATTCACGAATCTGGTTCTCGAAAGATTAGCGAAGAAAACTGACATTTTTCGCATGAGTTTGCTATTTGTAGAGATTTTTGGCAAGTGCTTAAAGTGCTCATTTCATAACAAGCAGTGATGTTGATGTCTGTTCCTTGACAGTTCAAGGTCAACATATTTTAAGCTTCAATGTGTTAAATTCTGCTTAAAGTTTTAAAGTACAGATTTTTATCATTGGTGTCCCAAATTAGTTGTTCTGTCCATAAATTTAGGTGAACCAAGTTTTCTGATCAAGGAAACTCAGTGCGTGACAGAAAATACTCTGAACAGCATTCAGATTTTTGAAAACCAAGGCAAACTGGGATCAGATGGACTACTTTTCACAACAGTTATGCTGACAGCAAGGCTTAAGTTTTCCAGTAGATTATGGGCAGGCTGATGAAGTCAATGCTTGGTGGTGACTGCTACAGTACATCTCGCCAGTTTTCTTCAATTTTTGACAAAGACCCAGATCTAAGACATGTCATTGCTGTAGCACCACTAACATATACTTCTCTAATTTTTTTCTTCCAACCAATTTCATTTCATACAACTTCAAAAATACTGTCTTTAGTGCTAGGCTTAGTGAAAATAGCACATCCAGAGTTTTTAAAGCCTTACTCTGAACAAAGCATAGTTTTCTTCATCAGTAGATTAATCTCAACTCACAGCAAAGAAGGATGAGCTGATGTTTGTTTTTTGTGTTTTTTTTTTTTTAAACCTGATGTTTGATAGGCTCAGTCAATGAATTCAGATGCAGAAGTTGATGAAGAAATTCTGAAATTCCTCAATTTCCTCTCAAAGTTATGGCAGCACTTGGAATGCAAGGTTTCACTAGTTTCTCCATTTTTTTCTCCTTTGCAATTAAAAGAGTTATTTAGTATTAGGCAGGCAATCGTGGCCTTTGAAGATTCTTATTAATATTCCAATACTGTCCAGTCTTAAAACTGCAGAGAATTGTGCTTTGCAGAATACTTCACTGTTTTTAGTGGCATAACTTTTAACAGTGTTTGGCATGTGTCACTGCCCAACACTTTTAGATAACTGAAGAAAGCTGACCCTATCTTCTGCATCACTCATGAATACATACTTGATAAAAGCCTCAAAAATTTTTTTGGCTGCCACCTTTAGCTACTTCAAGGGAAAAAAACAGAAAAACAGGAGTACTGATGATGGAAGCCTCTGGTCCCTCTTGCAGAGCGATGAATGATTTTACCGGCGGCAGCTGGGTGGCAGGGCAATACAGGCATCCAGTTATGCCTGAGCCTCAACAAGTGAAATCTTTGTTCATTTTATACACCCATCTGCTGGCTAAAACCTGACACCATTTAACGGTACCCTTGGTCAACCTAAATGATCTTACTTTCATAATCCTCTGATTCTAGCTTGAAGAGTCAAGACGAACTCTAACTCATGGGGTGAACAAAATGGAAGATGTAAATAAGTAAGTGTTTCAGAGCTAAAAAAGCCTCTTATATAACATTAAACTTTTAAGGAATAACAGTATGAACGGTACCATATCTACAACAAACATCTCTGGGTATACAGTTTGTTATATACCTCACTGATTATAGGCTTTACTCTGAATACTTCTTGGTCTGTCTTTGTATTCCCACCAGCCAAGGAGTTCTTTCCAATTTATTTCTTATATTATGAAAAATTAAATCTTTTTCTTTTTAACATTACAATATTAAGTATGATTTCATAAACTATGACTTTCCTCATACCCGGAAATGCTGATATAATGTGTAAAGGAGGGGGAGAGAATGCTTTCTTTTCTATTTCTGAAAATCACTAACCTGTTCCTTGAGTCTGTGAGTAACAACTTCCTACTGTAGCCCCTAAAACTAAAAAGCTTGATCACCTCCAAAGGAGGTTAAAATTTTGGTGAATTAATAGCTGACAAGAGAGAATTTAATGTAACCAGAACTGAGTGGTGGCTAACGTATAGCAAATGAAATAAACCATTATACAAAAACAGTAAAACAGTTCCATATAATGTTAACTATTATTGTGAGAACTTTGTATCGTAAGGTTCTAAATCATGCTACTGTAAGATGCATGTTTACCAATAAAAATAAAACTATAAACCATATAAAGAAGGCCTACACAATTATTACCTCTTCAGTGTAATTCCTGTGTTTGGTAACACCATCAACCTAAGTTCTGGTATATGTTTGAAAAAAAAGTTTTCTTTTAAATAGTATATATTTTGAAAGGGATTATGTCCAATTTAACTTGATTGTGCTGTTTATACTTACAAGTGTGCTTTATAAGTAACTTCCGAGGATTCAAATAAGTGTTAGCTGGCTTCCCAAGATAAAGAGATCACCTCTTTTCTCTTGTCTAAACTAGCTTTCAATTAAAATTTTGGTTTCAAAATTCTTTTCAGTAAATCCTAGCAGAGGAATGAAAGGTTACCTCCTCTCCTTAGCGTTAGGTACTAAACCCCAGAAGTACAGGACTTAGTTTCTTCTATAGGCAAACAATTATTACCCTGGGGGAAAGCAGATAATAGGGTTTATCCTTAAATCATATAAATATGATGGAATTAGCAATGGTTTGTAATGAAGATTTATGTCTTAACTGTGTACTTACCAAGTTACTGTGAAACGGGGCAGGGGTGGGGTGAGGGATGATAATATATAATACCTGTAGGGCAGGGTTCTGTTTGTGTTTTGACTGCAACCCAGAGTGCGATACATTTTGTGGCCCAAGCATACACCTGTGTACGTATAATTTAAAAGTTTCATAAAACAATACTTACCCTTACTATGCTCCCATGCAGTCGATATTTTCTCATTTCTTTGAAAAATAATGCTGGGCATGACCCATTTAAGACCCACTAATTGGTCAAAACCCACAGTTTGAAAACCACTGATGTAGAATATGAGAAAATACACTTTATATACTGTAAAGCACTACTGAGACATGAGCAACTGCTACTAAGACTGTTACAGACCTGAAGACAACCTTTCTCTCCTTTGGGTACTGCTAGGAGTCATTTAGGCTTTTGACAGTCTTCATGCTGTCACTGAGATAATTCTCTAATACTCAGACCAGAAGTAGAAAGCAAGGTTTTGACCATATCAGAACCCATAAAAATTAGAGGAAACTATAGGAAAGCCAAAGAAACATCTGTTTAGTGCTTTATGGTTTATGAAATACTTTCATGTAAGATCTCTTTTAATCTTAACAAGCCTAGGAGAAAAAGTAAAGCTAAGAGTTTGAGGCTTGCCCAAGATTAGACATTAAGTTTTAGAGCCAGGTCATCTGATCCTAAATCCCTAACTTTTTCCGCTATGATAAAGTAACACGTAAGGAAAATGATCAGGGCAGGTTTATTATGATGTTTATGTCCTTTGCCTTTCTCTACAGGGGAAATGGGCCCCACTGAAGGCAGGAAAGTAACTCCAGACTTTACTAGGCAGGTATGTCCAGCTGCTCTTATTAGCAGGAACCACACCCTGGCTTTTGGTCTACCAATTAGTCCTCAGTTTTGACACTGCTTGTGCTGATGTCCTAAATGTCTAGTTATCTACAAGCACTATGGCTTTCCATTCCTGTGTATTAAGGGTCCTAGAGTCTTGGTCAGGTATAGACTCAGTACTTACATAAGAGGGAAATTAAGTCGGGGAATGGGGAGGAGTCTGTCACTTGTACCCCCCTTACACTTGGGCAAATTGAAAGGGAGTAAGGACAGTGATCAGCTCCTGATTACTGTCTCTAGTCTTTACTCAGTTTCCTCTGGGGAAGCCAGTCAGCCTCAGCCAATGTTTCTTTTCTTTCTCCACATATGTCCATCTCTCTTCACCCTGTGCCTCATCCCTCACAAAAAAAGGGGGCTCAGCTACAAAGTAACCAGCTGCCCTGGTTTTTCCTCCACTTCCTTCAAATCACCACATTCTCCCATGCTGCTCACCTTGTACTCATGTACCGCTTCGTCTAATGGCACCACGCTATGCTGTTTATGGCTCCTGGATTCTCGACATATCACACAGATGGCCTCTTTGTCCACCTCACAGTAGAGTTTCAGAGCTTCCTGGTGTTTGGAGCAGATGCCCTGATCATTCATCCGGCTCTCTCGATTAAGAGTGGGACACATCTGGCGAATTATCTGGACCATGTTCGCCAGTTGCAAGTTGGGACGAAAGCTGCGACGCTTAAAGCTCTTTCGGCATTGGGGGCAAGTGAACTGCCGTGGATGGGCTGGAGGCGGGGCTAGGTGAGTGTCAGGGTACAGCTCTTCATCGTCCTCATCGTATTCTTCCAAAATCTCCTCCTCTTGCAGGTAGACGTTAATTCTCAGGTCATGTCTCAAGCCTCCCAGGTAGTAGTCCGTATCTTCCTCCTGGTTCCACACATAATCCATGCTGTCCCTTATGCCACCGTCACCGACCCAGGGTTCATCATCCTCTTGGTCCTGGAACAACTCGTCAGCATTCCCCTGGTATAAAACCTCCCGAATGGAGTTGCCCCATCCACCGATGGCCCCTACTGCCTCGTCGTCGTCGTCGTCCTCCTCCTCCCATTCATCTTCCTCTTCCTCCCTGTCTTGCTCATCTTCCTTGCCCCACAGCTGGGTCACACACCCTCGGCAAAAGTTATGACCACAGCCGATGGACACGGGATCCTTGAAGTAATCCAGGCAGATGGCACACACGGCTTCCTCCTGAAGTGTCTGCAAGGGATTAGGAGTAGTGGCACTGCCAGCCATCTTAACGCGCTGCCAGTTGGTGTGGATGCGTCAGTTCAGAGCCGAGGAGCAGGGGACGCACCTGCGGACCTGCCTCCAAGCTACGCTGGTGATTCAAAGCTGTCCCCAACTCTGCTCTCCCTCCTCAGGCTCTCAGAGAAGCCCTGCTTCCTTCTTTCAGGCGCTTCCTGAACTCACAGCTGTCCTCCGAAGGCAGTGAGGAAAGAACCAGGCTGCGGCCCCCCCACTTCCCTTCGAAACTCAGCGTTCAAACTCAGACCACTCCACGCTTCTCGCCTGCCTCCGGGTGTGCGCGACCCGGCGGCGTTTTTCTCCTCAGAAGCCGGCGCTCCTCACTCCATCGGAGGCAACCGAAAATGACGTAGGCACGCTAACACGCGAGAGACGGCGGACTGGGCAGGCGGAGGACCACATCTCTATGGTACCCCGGGAAACTCGCCAGGCAAGAACCCCGGCCGCCCATTCAGCTACCACAGATAGGAAAAACTGCCTGCTCAGAATGAGTGCAGGCGGCGAGAGAATCAGTTTAAGCCACGAGTTCTCTAATCAGCCAGACCCAGAGGGTCCAGCAGCTGCTCAGGAAAGCCCGTCCCCGCATGCACTCAAAAGGGCCGTAAGTGCCGCGACCAAGCTCTGGTGCTGTCCTGTATTTCCGACCCCCGCCTAACCGAGAGGCTTTTGTGGTAGGGAGGACCCTCCGAGGCTCCCGCGCTCGAGGGTGTGGTCTGTGGGAACCTGGCGGGATTGAGTTTGCTGTGCACCTGAGTGGCCGTGAAGTGGAAGAATCTCGCGTAAAAAACCTGGTTGCTTCCAACTTTCCTTCTCAGATCAATTCACCCCTTTCTTGCTACCTGCCCTCAGACACCTTAGACTCGGCATACCCTACACCGACTTCGTCTGTGGATCTTTTCATCTCCATCTATAATCCTTCCGTTCAGCATCTACTCTCCAAGGACGCGACTTCCCTGGTGGTTCAGACGGTAAAAGCGTCTGCCTGCAATGCGGGAGACCCGGTCTTGATCCCTGGGTGGGGAAGATCCCTGGAGAAGGAAATGGCAACCCACTCCAGTACTCTTGCCTGGAAAATCGCATGGACGAAGACTGGTAGGCTAAAATCCATGGGATCGCAAAGAGTCGGACACGACTGAGTGACTTCACTTTCTTTCCCTGCATGCACTCATCCACTTACCCAAATAACCATTCATTTTTCATCCATCCCTCTGTCTTTCCATTCATTCATCATATGCATGAATAACCTTTCCATCCATTTATCCACCCACTTTCATCTGTCCACAGTAAAAGAACAATAACAACAGAAAATGAGTAAGGCATGATTAAGCTTCAGGTCTCTGCTTAGGCATAAACTCCTGAAGGAGATTCCCAGAGTATGGCACTGAGAGTCAATTCCTAGACAGGCTGATAAGAAGTCCGGGGTCCCGGAGGAGGAGGAGGAGAGAGGGGTCCCGAGCCCTCGAGGAGAAAGGGGTCTCCGGGTCTCAAGGAGAAAAGGACAAATGATTTTTTTACATTGCTTTTTTTACATTCTTAGTCAGTATAACAATTTATCTTGCTCAAGGACATGTTTCTTCTTCTTGAGAACCTTTTGACTAATCTTGTCATCTTAAAATGTATATTATGGAAGCGGGTCTGGTGAGACCTTTCTGTTGTTAGTTCTAATTTTGTTAATTTAAGATGTATGTTGTGAAAATGGGTCTGTTAAAAGTACATAAGGCCTTGATAATACTAGCAAGTGGGGGCACTCTCGTCCCCCTTCTGATGTCTATGTCAGAAGCTTTCTCTGTCCCTTTTTATGCTTTAATAAAATTCTGCTACACAAAAGCTCTTGAGTGATCAAGCCTGGTCCCTGGTCCCAAAGCTGCACCTTTCACCGTGAGCTATCAGCACCAGCCTGTGTTCAGACCCCAACTCTGTTACTCATTTTCTGTATGACCTTGGGTTAGTCACTAACATCCCTGTGCTGCAGTTTTCCCACATGCAACATAAAGATGATAGTACCACACACATCATGTGTGTGTTAGTTGCTCAGTCGTGTCTGACTCTTTGTGACCCCATGGGCTGTAGCCTGCCAGCCTCCTCTATCCATGGAATTCTCCAGGCAGGAATCCTGGAGTGGGTTGCCATTCCCTTCTCCAGTGAATTTTCCCAACCCAGGGACTGAACCCAGGCCTCCTGCATTGCAAGCAAACTCTTTACTGTTTGAGCCACCAGGGAAGCCTAGTACATACATCATGGGTTGTTATAAAATTGGATTAATTGTAAAATGGTTAGAACAGTGCCCCCTGGAGTTATTTTTGTGTTTTTATCACCTGCCACTGTTTTACTTTCCTGTAGTAGATAAGTCTCAGAAGAAACTCTCCCTTATCTTTTATTCTCTCTTACTTCAAGTATGTTCAAGTGATTGGAACCCTGAGGGGAAAAATAACCCACCATATGTCATCCTAATTCTTTTTTGTCCTCAACAAGCAGGGTCCAGAGCAGGGATCAAACTCCTCCCCACTGAAGTGGACGTGCAGAATGCTAACCACTGAACTGACAGGGAATTCTCTGTTATCCTAGTGGTTCTGAGAGCCTTTATTCTGGAGAGGGCAGGAGTAGAAACCCAGGTCTTCCCTGTGTAAGGTGGGACACATATCCATGGTGTTTATTTGTTAGAAAACAAACAGCTCCCATATACAATCTGAGAGCCATCCTGGAGGTCATGACTGAGAAGCCACAGTGGATAATATGTGCAACAGGAACTGGAATTGAGTTTCAAGGCTGGACAACTTCCCCATCCCTGAATGCAGGTTCTCCACTGCACATGGAAGTGGGTGGGCAAAGAGCTGGGGAGCAGACCAAGAGAAGAGGGGCCTGCTTATGAAAGCAAGTTCCTGCTTGCCCCAGGGAGCAGAGCCCAGGTGGGAAGGAGAGCTGGAGAAAGAGCAAGGAGGAATGAGTGAAAGAAGATGGTGCGAGGAGGCTAGAGGAGCATCCTGAAGGAACCAACATGACTTAAACATATAGTGGACACCCATTCTCAAGAATACCTAGCTGAATGAAGACCTAATTCAGTACCTATTTTATCTTGCTTCTCTTCTAAATTATTTCCCCTCAAATCTAAGTGGCACCTGAGAGAGGGGGTCTTTCTTTAATTTCCTTCATGTAGTGAAACCTAGCTGATATTTTCCAGGGTATACAGAAGGCTCGCTTTTAAGCCCTCTTGCAACCTGTACACCCTCAGAAACCAGGCACACTCTATTCACAGAGGACTGCTAGCCTTCTCTTGAACTCAGCTGGGGGCTGTGGGTACTTGGAGCAGACGACTTGGCACACACAGGGCCTCTGGTGTCATTGTCCTGGGGCACTGGGAAAACAGAGCTGTGGAGGGCACTCAGGAGGTGCTGCTGTTGCTAAGTCGCTTCAGTCGTGTCCAACTCTGTGCGACCCCATAGATGGCAGCCCACCAGGCTTCCCCGTCCCTGGGATTCTCCAGGCAAGAACACTGTAGTGGGTTGCCATTTCCTTCTCCAGTGCATGAAAGTGAAAAGTGAAAGTGGCATCTCTCAGTCGTTTCCGACTCTTCGCAACCCCATGGACTGCAGCCTACCAGGCTCCTCTGCCCATGGGATTTTCCAGGCAAGAGTACTGGAGTGGGGTGCCATTGAGGACTCAGCAATGAAGGTGGCTGCCAGGGCATTTTTCTCAGGATTCTGATTTCAGAAGATTTATCCATGGAAACTCACATCAGCCTTTTTAGGCTGAAGAATCCCACACAGTGGCAGATGATTATATTCTAATTTATGGTAAGGAGGCAAGCATTTGTCACACAGACACTGGGAACCACTTTGTCAGAGGTATCCGAGAAGCAGTGTGTAGCATGGGCTTGACCACACAGGGGAAGGCAAATCTAGCCCTTGGTTTCTTTTTGTAAGGCTCAAGAGCAAAGAGCAATTCTTAAATTTTAAAGGGGTTGTAAAACAAGAAAACAAAGGTGAATATTTAGACAGAGACTGTGGCCAGAAAGGTCTAAAATATTTACTATCTGATACTTTACAAGAAAAGTTTATTGAACTCTGGGATATGAGGTTAGAATGGAGGACCTCTAGAATGCTTTGTTTTTTTCAATCAAAGTATAGTTGATTTACAATATTGTGTTAGTTTAAGGCATACAGCAAAGTGATTCAGTTACATATATACTTATATATATTCTTTTCATTATGGTATATTAGAGGTTATTGAATATAGTTCCCTGTGCTATACAGCAGGACTTTGCTGTTGGTGGTGTTTTTGCTGTGCCACGTGGCATATGGGATCTTAGTTTCCTGACCAGGGATGGAAGTTGCAAGCTGCTGCATTGGAAGCACAGTCCTAAGGACCAGACTGGCAGGGAAGTCCCCAGAATGTCTTCTAATGTTACAATTCTGGTTTGTCTCTACCTTCTGGGTTCAAGACTCAGGCTTGTCCACCATGCCCTAGCAGTCTCCTCCCTGTCAGAGTCCAGAGGTCCTGGCTGGACAGAGTGAGTATGACCAGTGGGTCAGCCTTGTTTTTCCTTAATACAGGCCCAGCTTCTTCTCTGCCTTGGCTGCGGTGCAGAGAGCTCGGGCTTCCTGGGTCTCTTCCCCTATCCTAACTCTGGCACCGTGGAGTAAAGGGACCTGGAGGGACAGACCTTTGGCATAGACAGCTGGAGTTGACCCCCTCCTCCCTGGCTGTTTCCTTTGAGATGAGGTTGTGTGGTTCCATTTGTACTGTGTGGCAGTTTAGGGCACGGAGAGTCTAGAAAGACACAGTTGTGAAAGAACCTATGTCCTTGATTATGCTTTTGATGCCACACTGATCTGTGAACATTTCCAGGAAGTTAGAGGAGAAAAAAAATACCAGCCCAGGCCTGGGCCTTCCTGTTGGCCTTTGTCATTAGTTCCCATCTGACCAGGCCATGGCTGCTTGGATATCCTGCATAATTCATCATGGTACCCAGGGCAGGCATGTCCGGGTTTCTGAGTTCTGGATGGCCTCGGGAGGAAGGGAGGCAAGGCCGAACAGTGAAGGAAACTGGATGAGTCAAGCTGCACTGGAGATGATATGGTGAGAAAGCCTTGCTGTTTGGAGAGTTTGGATTCTAATGGTATTCTTTGAATACCCATGATTCATTATTATTCATTAGTGAATTCCTTCATTCATTTGACACATAATCACAGCACCAGGCCATACTGAACAACCAGAGAATTCTGTTCTGAATGAAATAGCCCCTCAAGAAGTTGTGGTTTGGGACAGAACTCCTGAGTGAGTGGTTAGCATGTGAGGTTTGTGCAAATGGGGGTAGGGAGGCCATCAGGGTGGCCTGAGGCTTAGAAGTATGATTTAGCACTCCACCCACAGGCTGAGCCAGGGGTGGGTCTGTGGGTAGAGGCCTCACAGTTCTGAGCCACAGACCAGGATAGCTGACAGAAGGAAGCAGTTTCCTAGAGAGGCCTGTGGCCGTGCCCTCCAGGACACAAAGTCAGTGCCCTGCTGGGTAGGAAGGCTGTTCCCTCAGATCAAGGATTTGAGGGAGGAGCCCTTGCAAAGCTGCCATCCTACCCCTGCCAGATTCCCATGCCCTTTCTGGGGCACCAGAACCCTCCTTACTTGCCTTCCTGCCTCTGTCCACTCCTGAGACCATGGTGTCCACTGGTGAAGCTGAGAGGAACACTCAGGGCTAAGACAAACTCCCTCTGCATTTGCCTTCTGTCCCCTCACAAGTTTCTCTCCTGGCAGCGGTGGCTGGGGAAGGAAGCCAAGAGAGGCAGATGTCCAGGCGGGTTCAGCCAGGCTCAGAGCACCAGACTTTGGTTGGGACCATTGACTAGCTGCTGCTAATCAGTGAAACAAAAATGAGCGTGGAGGGACTTCCCTGGTGGTCCACTGGTCAAGTGTCCACCTTGCAATGCAGGGGACTTGGGTTTGATCCCTGGTTGGGGACCTAAGATGTCACATGCCCCAGAGCAACTGAGTCCACACTCCACAACTACTGAGCCAGTGTACCACAATGCATGACACAACAAAGGTCCTGCATGCTACAACCAAGACTGATGCAGGCAAAGAAATAAACACATATTTTTTAAAAAGTCAAAAAACAAAAATAGGGGTGGAGCAAAACCTGCGTAATGGGAGACAGCCATGCTTTCTAAGCCTGTTCATCCCTTAGTGCCATTAGATCCCTGGGTTCACTCTACTGGTTGTGGGGTGGTAACTGAATCATGTTCCTTTATTTCAATTTTGCAGCTGCACCAGACATAAACCAATACATGTTGGGGTGTGGATGGAGGTAAAGGAAATGCAGTTGAGAGAGAGCTCACAGCCTGGACAGGAAGGACTCTAATGTGAGAGGCCTCAAAACCTCAGCAGAGGGAAGTAGTATGATGAGGGTGGGGCAGTTAGTGAGAAAGGTCAAATTATCAGGGGTTCAAAGAGGTGCTTTAGGATCCTTTTAGGTCCAAAATGTATTATTTTATTTTGTATTTATATGTATTTTAAATTTTGTTTTGTTTTCCTAAAATGTATTTTATGGTTCTATGGGCAAAACACTATAAGGGAGATATGATTAAAATAAAATCGATCCAGTTACCAAAGATTTCATAATCTGTTTATGGAACAGATACTTCTTGAACATCAGGACCAGCAAAAGGCTGGTAGGTTCTGCCTGGGGTGTCAAGTTTGGGGTGGGGGCTACCCCACCAGGGAAGGGCTAGTGGGACTCAGGAAAGGGGAGGAAGGCCCCTCAGGCCAGGGTAGGCAGTGTAACAGCTGTCTCCTTGCCTCAGCCATTTCTATCAGCCCCCTGGTCCCAGAGCCCCAGGTTTTCTTGCAAATGTTATGTTCTGATGAGAAAATCAGAGGCTGGGTGGACAGAATAAGTAGAACCAGCAGGATAAGGCAGTGAGGTGTAAAAACCAGGATTTGCGGATGGATATCCAGGACAGATGTAGACTGCATGTCCCTTGCCCTCTGGCAGTTTCTAAGCCAACTAGCCAATGAGGCTAATGGAAGAAGGAAAGACCATGCCCTTTGGTGGCAGGTGCTTGGGGCCCTGCTGCTGTCTTAGAGGGGCTGTTATGGCACTGTTCTAGTTTATGGCCTCTGCCCCTTTAATTCCGCCCGCCCCAGAAGTATTCAGGGTCCTAGACACAGGGAAGCCCAGAACTGGACAGGAACTTCCAGCCTGTTCTGCCCAGTGTTCATAATTACAGAAGCCAGACCGTATATCTAAGACTCCCTGAATATACCACCCCTTTGCACCAGAGAAGCCATGCAGATTGTCAGTCTAAAGCGCTACACTTGGTTGGGTGAGATCAAAACTGGGAGGTGGCTCTGGAGGGTCTGTAGAGGAACCTGAACCCCCATGACCTTGGGGGTATGTGTAGGGTACAGAAGGGTGACCAGGCTATACCAATTCAAAGAGAGAAAGACTAATCAGAAGCCTCCTTCTGTCTGCTTCTTCCCCAAAACGTTCTGCCTCCACTCCTTACCCAGAGAAGAAAGTTCCACTCCTTCTCAGGAGGCCCTACGTGTACCCAGGGCTGAGGGAGCCTTGAGGGTCCACCTGGGCACTTGTGCCTCCATTGGTGCGGACCATACCTGACCTTTGTTCTAACTTATCTCACCATACAGCCAGAGAACTGTAAAAATAAAACACGTTTATTACCACAAAACCTTATTAATACAGGTCCACAATCCCTTACCCGAAACCCTTAGAGCCAGATATAGTTTAGAATTCTTTAGGCTTTAGAAAGATACCAAGATGTGAATGCTGAATATTATATACTACCAGAGATGTCTGGGGTGACATCTAATAATCCCCTCAAATCAATATTTCTGTGAAAAAATGTGATAAGGCACACTAGAGGAAGTAAATGAAGAATATAAATAACCCCACTTGACTCTTTTTCTTTTTGCTCCATAATGGGGCCTGTGGGATCTTAGTTCCCTGATTAGGGATCAGAACTGCCCCTGGCAGTGGAAGCACTGAACCTCACTTCACTTTAGGATTTTTTTTCCTCCTGCCCCTCTCCCAGGTCATGTTTTGATGACAAAGTTGGGAAGACACTTCTAGCTTCCAGAGGTTTTTGTAGATTTCAGAATTGTGAATAAGGGATTATAGACCTTTACTTACTTGCCCATTTACAGAACAGCTCAGTTATTGTTGAGGCTTTGGTGCAGTGGTGAGGTGGCCAGGCTGCAGCAGCTAGACTGCCTGTCCTCACATCCTAGCTCTGGCATGAATCAGCTGCAGGACCCTGGGCCTCAGTTTCCTCATCTGTACCATAGGAGTATTAATTCCCCCTCACAGTCATGCTTGGAAGATTAAACAGCTTAGTATACAATAAAGTATAAAATAAAGGGCTTCCCTGGTGGCTCAGATGGTAAAGAATCTGCCTGCAATGCAGAAGACCCAGGTTCAATCCCTGGGTCAGGAAGATCGCCTGGAGAAAGGAATGGCTATCCACTCCAGTATTCTTGCCTGGAGAAGTCCATGGACAGAGGAGCCTGGTAAGCTACAGTCCATGGGGTCTCACACAGCTGGACACGACTGAGCAACTAAAATGCAATAAAGTGCTTAGAACTCTGCTTAGTATGTGGTTTGCACAGCATATGTGAGAAAGACAGTCATATAAGGCACGTCTTCAGTACAAGTCAATCATTACAAGCTCACTGCTTAGGTCCCACACACCACCAGGGCAGGTTGAATCTTTTCTAGTATTACAATCGTTCACATCCTTGGCCTTTGAGCCTCCCAGGGCTGTAGACACAGGTTTCAAACTCCCCACAGGAGGCTCTGTCACACTGTGGGGTGAGCTGAAGGGGAGGCAGAGGGTGGGGTCTGGAAGGGGTCTGACCTTATGTCCTTTATGACAATGGAGTGCGCTCTCTCTCTGCCTCGGCTCTGGAGTTCCAGCTGCTAGCACATCGAATGGCCCTAAGACTGGATTCTTGTTCAGAGAGGAGACAAGGAGTTTCTGCTCCACTGAATATGCAAAGGTGAGGCTGGGCCTTCTTCAGACATATCCTTCACGGGCATTTTCACATGACACAGAGAAAAGGGGTCTTTCCTTACTGTAACAGTAACATGTGCCTATTGTAAAAATTCAACCATTCAAAAGGACAGGAGATAGGGAAAGTACGGTCTGAAATGTTTCCCAACCTTTAGTTCCCTGGGACTGACTAACAGGTCTCCAGGTACCTGTCTTCTGAGCTTCTCCTCAAATTCAAAAGGATACTACACACCACATATACACTCACCCTCACATGCACCCCATATATCCTCTCACCCTCAGACATACACACCCACACATCCTCACCCCTAACACATCTCCTCAGTTTCACACACCTACCCTTACTGCCTCCCCTATACCCTCACACACCCAACACTCTAATCTATACAAAAGGAGATCATACATATATACAGAACACACTTATGAAAGAAGCAGGCATCCAGCCATTTCTTTCTGATGCTAGCAGCTTCACACAGGATGCTGCCCCTATAACCTTTGGATGTTTTTCAGGTTTTCCCCTGACTGCCCAGACCCTTGGTTTCCATGTTGGGCAAGTGGGAATGAGAGTAACATTGCCAAACTCATAGAGTACCTGAGAAGCTCAAGTGGGATTTACAATTAACATGAAATCACTCTGCAAATTGTCAAGTGTAAGAGAAGCTGAGGGATAACTACTGCCCCCTCTTCCCACCCCCAAACCAGAAATAATTAGACTTTTAAAAGGACTTTAGGAAGATGGTAAAGCCATCTTAGTGGTACAGACTGCTTGTAACAAGGCTAATGGGGATGAAGAGGGCTCAGTTTTGGGGTGGAGTGGGCCCATCACAGATCACATGAGCCAGCCAGTGTAGGGGGCCTTCAGGGCCCCCCCTGCTGCTAAGTTGCTTCAGCCATGTCCAACTCTGTGCGACCCCACAGACGGCAGCCCACCAGGCTCCCCTGTCCCTGGGATTCTCCAGGCAAGAATACTGGAGTGGGTTGTCAGGCCCCCTAATACCCCACAAAACACTTCCTTGATCTGTGACAGTGACTTCTGTCAGGAGATGAGTTGAGCAGCTCCTGATCTTGCTGGGCTTTAAGAATTATGGGGGTCCTCTTCACCTGCAGGAAGAAAGGAAGGGAGGTGACCCCAACAGGCTCCCCAGCCCTCTGCCAAACCCAGATGGTGGCTCTCTGGAGTGCTCCCTACCCCTCTACCTAGGGGCAGGATGGTGGCATGGGGCAGGGGGCTGAGGCCAGGGAAAGCATACACCCCATGCCCCACCCCCATCCCGAGTTCTAAGGCATCTCTGCCGTGTTGGGAACATCTGGGGTTTCCTCTCCCCAAATGGTCCATATCACAGTCACCTGGGGCTTGCTCGTAAAGTTCCTTATTCCTGGCTGTGGAGAAAAAGAACACAGGAGACCCAGTGAGTGGTGGGTCCCCACCATCCCTCTTCCTCTCCCCAGCTGGGCCTTTCCCCAAGTCAGTCCCAGGTCTGCCCTGACTGTGGAATCCACAAGGTCCTCCTGGTGGTGTGCAACTGGGGTAGGGTGGGGACATGTGGACTTTTTCTACAGGTGGGGGACAGGGGGCAGGGCCTCAGCAGTAGTTGCTGCTCCCAGGAGAAAACAATTCTTGCTGCCACAGGGAACAATACATTATATTGTTCCCTAAAAGGCTGTACCAGCCAGAGGGCTTCCCATTCCTTTGTTCCTTACCCACTTACCTTGAAGGTACTTGGTCAAACTCACAACACCGCCAATCACCAGCAAGATCAGGATGAGAGAGATAACCGTGGCCTTAAGTCCTGGATGAAAGGGCATTTCTAAGAAAGACAGAGAAAAGTGAGCACTCCCAGATCATGGGACTGTCTCTGGTCCCCTGGGACCCTCTCCTTCCCCTCCTCAGCCCCTCCTGGCCAAGCCCAGCTTCTCACCCCAGGACACAGTGAGCGTGTGATTCAGGCTGCTGTGCTGCACGTGGCATGTGTACTGGGTCTCATCCCCAGCCGGCACCCACACGGCCATCCACAGCTGATAGGTGCCATCTCCACTGGGGCGTGTCTCCACATACTCAAGCTTTGAATTCAACTTCTTCTCACCCAGCCACCAGCTCAGTGAGATGTCTTGTGGATAGAAGCCCAGAGCCCAGCACCTCAGGGTGGTACCCCCATCCTGGGCCAAGTGCTTTGTCACCCGAACTGTGGGTGGTTCTGCAAGGAGAGGAGGAGGGAGAAAGACTGCTGAGTGGCTGTTCTCTGCCTATCCCTTATGCTTAATTCTGGGCTCCTCCAGCATCTTCCAGGGTGGAGGACAAGGAAATGGGGACGAGGTCTCTCTACAGGGGATGTACTCAATCACTGTTGCAGGCAGGGATGACTGATTTCCAGCTGTTACAAAGCACTGACCTGTTAATTGCCATGAGGGGGACTGACTTCCTGTCCCCAACCTCCAAGGACCTACCTCTGTGGGGCTGTTGGTTCCAAGACTGACACACCCGCTTCTTCCTAGGGTTTTCTCACTGACTTTATTTACTTCCTCTGTGACTTCCTGCATACAGTAGGTACCTAATCAGTTCAGTTCAGTCACTGTCGTGTCCGACTCTTTGCGACCCCATGGACTGTAACACTCCAGGTTTCCCTGTGCCATCAACTCCCGGAGTTTGCTCAAACTCATGTCCACCGAGTCGGTGATGCCATCCCACCACCTCATCCTCTGTCATCCCCTTCTCCTCCTTCCTTCAGTCCTTCCCAGCATCAGGGTCTTTTACAATGAGTCAGTTCTTCCCATTAGGTGACCAAAGTATTGGAGTTTCAGCTTCAGCATCAGTCTTTCCAGTGAATATTTGGGGTTGGTTTCCTTTAGGATTGACTGGTTTGATCTCCTCACAGTCCAAAGGACTCTCAAGAGTCTTCTCCAACACAACAGTTCAAAAGCATCAATTCTTCGGTGCTCAGCTTTCTTTATAGTCCAACTTTCACATCCATACATGACTACTGGAAAAACTATAGCCTTGACTTGATGGACCTTTGTTCGCAAAGTAATGTCTCTGCTTTTTCATATGCTGTCTAGATTGGTCATAGCTTTTCTTCCAAGGAGCAAGTGTCTTTTAATTTCATGGCTGCAATCACCATCTGCAGTGATTTTGGAACTCCCCAAAATAAAGTCTCTCACTGTTTCCATTGTTTCCCCATCTATTTGCCATGAAACACAGTCCTGCCCATCAACAGAAAATTGGATTTAAGATTTACTGAGCATGGCCCAGTAGAAGAGAGTTCCAAAAAAACATTGCTGCTGCGTCACTTCAGTCGTGTCTGACTCTGTGTGACCCCATAGACGGCAGCCCACCAGGCTCCCCCGTCCCTGGGATTCTCCAGGCAAGAACACTGCAGTGGGTTGCCATTTCTTTCTCCAATGCATGAAAGTGAAAAGTGAAAGGGAAGTCGCTCAGTCGTGTCTGACTCTTTGTGACCCCATGGACCGCAGCCTACCAGGCTCCTCTGTCCATGGGCTTTTCCAGGCAAGAGTACTGGAGTAGGGTGCCATCACCTTCTTCGGTGGATCACAATAAACTGTGGAAAATTCTTCAAGAGATGGGAATACCAGACCACCGGACCTGCCTCCTGAGAAATCTGTATGGAGGTCAGGAAGCAACAGTTAGAATTGGACATGGAACAACAGATTGGTTCCAAATAGGAAAAGGAGTATATTTTTATATTGTATATTGTTAAGGCTGTATATTGTTACCCTGCTTATTTAACTTATATGCATAGTACATCATGAGAAATGCTGGGCTGGATGAAGCACAAGCTGGAATCAAGATTGCCAGGAGAAATAGCAATAACCTCAGTTATGCAGATGACATCACCCTTATGGAAGAAAGTGAAGAACAAAAGAGCCTCTTGATGAAAGTGAAAGAGGAGAGTGAAAAAGTTGGCTTACAGCTCAACATTCAGAAAGTGAAGATCATGGCAGCCAGTCCCATCACTTCATGGCAAATAGATGGGGAAACAGTGAGAGACTTTACTTTTGGGGGCTCCAAAATCACTGCAGATGGTGATTGCAGCCATGAAATAAAAGATGTTTACTCCTTGGAAGAAAAGTTATGACCAACCTAGACAGCATATTAAAAAGCAGAGACATTACTTTGCCAACAAAGGTCTATCTAGTTAAGGCCAGGTTTTTTCCAGTAGTCATGTACAGATGTGAGAGTTGAACTATAAAGAAAGCTGAGCACCGAAGAATTGATGCTTTTTCCACTGTTGTGTAGAAGACTCTTGAGAGTCCCTTGGACTGCACAGAGATCTAACCAGTCCATCCTAAAGGAAATCAGTCCTGAATATTCATTGGAAGGACTGATGCTGAAACTCCAATACTTTGATCACCTGATGGGAAGAACTGACTCATCTGAAAAACTCTGATGCTGGGAAAGATTGAAGGCAGGAGGAGAAGGGGACAACAGAGGATGAGCTGGTTGGATGGCATCACTGACTCAATGGACATGAGTTTGAGTAAACTCTGATAGTTGGTGATGGACAGGGAGGCCTGGCGTGCTTCAATCCACGGGATCGCAGAGTCAGACACGACTGAGCAACTGAACTGAACTGAACTGATCATGGCCCTGCCCATCAGAAGAAGACCCAGTTTTCCCTACAGTCAGTTGCTCCCATCAGGAAGTTTCCATAAGCCTCTTATCCTTATCCCTCAGAGGGCAGACAGAATGAAAACCACGATCACAGAAAACTAATGAAACTGACTGGAAAAGACTCCGATGCTGGGAGGGATTGGGGGCAGGAGGAGAAGGGGATGACAAGGATTGAGATGGCTGGATGGCATCACCAGCTCAGTGGACTCAATGGACATGAGTTTGAGTGAACTCTGGGAGCTGGTGATGAACAGGGAGGCCTGGTGTGCTGCAATTCATGGGATTGCAAAGAGTCGGACACAACTGAGCAACTGAACTGAATTGAACTGAACTGAATGAAACTGATCACATGGACCACAGCCTTGTCTAGCTCAATGAAACTATGAACCAATCCGTGTAGGGCCATGCAAGACGGACGGTCATGGTGGAGAGTTCTGATAAAACGTGGTCCACTGGGGAAGGGAATGGCAAACCAGTATTCTTGCTTTGAGAACCCCATGAACAGTATGAAAAGGCAAAAACATATGACACTGAAAAAGGTAACTAATAAGAGATTGTTAAATTAGGACAAGAAGGATGACTCTCCCCTCACCCTGGAATGCAAGTGGTTTTGAGTGTGGGCTCTGAAGTTAGAGTCTGGGTCTGAAAGCCAGTCTGATTCCTGTCTACAATCCTCTGCCAGCACTCAGAGTCTTCCTTTATGATTCCTTCCTCTCAGTTGCGAGGAGAAGGGGATGACAGAGGATGAGATGGTTACATGGCATCACTGATTCAACAGACATGAGTTTGAGTAAACTCCAAAAGTTGGTGAAGGACAGGAAGGCCTGGCGTGCTGCAGTCCATGGGGGTCACAAGGAGTTGGACATGACTGAGTGACTGAATTGAATTGTACCATTTTCTACCGGGAAGCTGGAGAATCCCATGGACAGAGGAGCCTGGTAGGCTATAGTCTATGGGGTTGTAAGAGTCGGATACAACTGAGCAGATGTGTAGTATAGTGTACCATTTTCTAGATTCATATATATGTGTTAATATATTTGTTTTTCTCTCTCTGACTTCACTCTGTATGACAGACTCTAGATCCAACCATGTCACTGTAAAGTACCCAATTTCATTTCTTTTTATAACTGAGTAATATTCCATTGTGGCCATGAAATTAAAAGATGCTTACTCCTTGGAAGAAAAGCTATGAAAAACCTAGACCGTGTATTAAAAGTCAGAGGCATTACTTTGCGACAAAGGTTTGTATAATCAAAGCTAGGTTTTTCCGGTAGTTATGTATAGATATGAGTTGGATCATAAAGAAATCTGAGCGTTGAAGAATTGATGCTTCTGAACTGTGGTGTTGGGGAAGACTCTTGAGAATCCCTTGGACTGCAAGGAGATCAAACCAGTCAATCCTAAAGGAAATCAGTTCTGAATATTCATTGGAAGGACTGATGCTGAAGCTGAAATTCCAATACTTTGGCCACCTGATGCAAAGAGCTGACTCATTGGAAAAGACTCTGCTGTTGGGAGGATTGGGGGCAGAAGGGGACGACAGAGGATGAGATGGCTGGATGGCATCACCAACTTGAAGCACATGAGTTTGAGTAAACTCTGGGAGTTGGTGATGGACAGGGAGGCCTGGTGTGCTGCGATTCATGGGGTTGGAAAGAGTTGGACGTGACTGAGCAACTGAACCGAACTGAACCCGAACCCATCACTTTGCCTCTTGCTGGATTCCTTCTGTGGTGAGGCACAAAGAAACTGTTCCTTAGTAAGTCCAGACACCAGGTGAGCGATTCTAAGAAAAGATCATGGTTGGAGTCCCACATGGGGTTTCGGCTGTGTTCAAGCCTGGCCATGTGAGTTAGAGTCGCAATCTGAGGTGAATGGTTTCACTTTCATGTCCTGGCTATTTTAAATAGTGCTGTAATGAACACTGGGTTATATGTGCCTTTTTAAGTTGTACTTTTCTCAGGGTATAGGCCAAGTAGTGGGACTGCTGAGTCATATGGTAGTTCTATTTTAAGGTTTTTAAGGAATCTTCATATTGTATTCCATAGTGACTGTATCAATTTACATTCCTACCAACAGTGCAAGAGGGTTCTGTTTTATCCACACCCTCTCTAGCATTTACTGTTTGTAGATTAAAAATATATATATTTTATGTTTATTTATGGCTGCATCGGCTCTCTGTTGCGGCAAGTGGACTTCTCTCTAGTTGCGTTGTGCGCATTTGGTTGCCTCGTGGGACGTGGGATCTTAGTTCCCTAACAGGGCTTGAATCCATGTCCCCTGTACTGCAAGGCAGATTCTTAACACTGGACCACCAGGGAAGTCCCTGTTTGTAGATTTTTTGATGATGGCTGTTCTGACAAGTGTGAGATGATACCTTGTTGTAGTTTTGATTTGCATTTCTCTAATAATGAGTCCCATCACTTCATGGCAAACAGATGGGGAAACAGTGGAAACAGTGTCAGACTTTATTTTTCTGGGCTCCAAAATCACTGCACATGGTGATTGCAGCCATGAAATTAAAAGACGCTTACTCCTTGGAAGGAAAGTTATGACCAACCTAGACAGCGTATTAAAAGCAGAGACATTACTTTGCCAACAAAGGTCTGTCTAGTCAAGGTTATGATTTTTCCAGTGGTCATGTATGGATGTGAGAGTTGGACTATAAAGAAAGCTGAGCACCGAAGAATTGATGCTTTTGAACTGTGGTGCTGGAGAAGACTCTTGGGAGTCGCTTGGACTGCAAAGAGATCCAAACAGTCCATCCTAAAGGAGATCAGTCCTGGGTGTTCATTGGAAGGACTGATGTTGAAGCTGAAACTCCAATACTTTGGCCACTTGATGCAAAGATCTGACTCATTTGAAAAGACTCTGATGCTGGGAAAGATCGAGGGCAGGAGGAGAAGGGGACGACAGAGGATGAGATGGCTGGATGGCATTACCGACTCAATGGACATGGGTTTGGGTGGACTTTGGGAGTTGGTGATGGACAAGGAGGCCTGGTGTGCTGCGGTTCACAGGGTCGCAAAGAATTGGACACGACTGAGCAACTGAACTGAACTGAATAATGACTGACACTGAACATCTTTTTATGTATTTCTTGGCCATCTGTATATCTTCTTTGGAGAAATGTACTCAGGTCTTTACTCATTTTTTGATTGGGTTATTATTATTATTTTTAATATTGAGCTGCATGTTCTGTTTGTATATTTTGGAAATCAATCCTTTGTATGTGGCTTTGTTTACTAATATTTTCTTCCTTTCTGAGGGTTCTCTTTTCCTCTTGTTTATGTTTCTCTACCATGTAAAAGCTTTTAAGTTTAATGAAGTCCCCTGTGTTTATTTTTGTCTAGGAGGTGGGTCATTACTCTAGGAGATGGGTCAAAAGGATCTTGCTGCAATTTATGTTGAAGAGTATTCTGCCTGAGATTAACATTTGAATCATTGGGCTCAGTGAAGCAGACTGCCTTCTGCAGTATGAGTGAGTCCATCCATTCAGCTGAAGATCTGAACAGAACAAACAGGTTGAGTAACAGGGAGCTCCTCTAGCATGATTGTTCAGCTGGAACACTGGTCTTTTCCTACTTTCAGACTCAGACTGAAACAATGACTCTTCTTGGGTCTCAAACTTTCTAGCATTTCACGGAACCATACCACTTGTTCCCCCAGTTCTCAGGCCTTTAGTCTCAGACTGGAACTGCAACGTTGGCTCTCCTAGGTCTCCAGCTTGCCAACCACAGATGTTGGAACTTAGCCGCCATAGTCACATGAGCCAGTTCCTTAGAACACAACCCTTTCTCTCTCTCCATGTAGCCTGTTGGTTCTGCTTCTGTGAGGAATCCTCACTAATCTCCCAGGTGAAGGACATAGGACAAACCTGGTGCTAAATGAGAGTTCCCAGTACTTATTTAATGCACACCAATATGGTGCTTTGGAGAGGCAGCAGCTATTATTACTATCCTCATTATACTGATGAGGAAACTCAGAGTGCAGAGAAGGCGAGTAACTGGCACGCGGTCACACAGCCAGTTAATCCTGGAGCTGGGATGCACTATCTGGAGGCTAGGCTCCAATGCCTGAGCTCTGTCCACCATACTCTGCTCTCACAATCACATCTTCTACTCCTGATGTTATCTGTCCTGTCCTCCCTTTGAGGAATGTCCTATTACCTCAGCTGATTCACGTCCTATCATTCAAAACTGCCAGAGATCCATGGTGTCCTGGGTGTTCTGATCAGCTCCACCCCTGGCAACCTCAGCCAGAAAGGCTTTCACCCTAGGCACCCCCAAGCACCCACCTTCCCTAGTATCCACCCCAGCCTTTGTGTCTCTAGCCCTGGTTGGCTGGGGTCAGGAGAAGTTTATGATGCACCTGGAGTCTGGCGAGCACATTGAGCATGAGGGGTGTGAGGGCAGAAAGGGGAAAAACTTCAGCTTCCCTGTCAGTCCCCAGTGGTCTGGGGGAGAGGTGAGGGCTGCTGTTCTCCTGGAACCTGAGATCTGTTTCCCAAGAAGCAGAGTTGCAGGCTGGTAAATCCCCAAAGGACTTTAGGAGGACCTAGTTTGACCCACTTGCTCTGCAGATGAAGAAAATGAGGCCCAGATTAAGAGACTTTATTCCCAAGACCACTTTGAAACAGGGGAGACTCCAGAACTCCACACTCTGTCTTATTTGGAGTGAAGACCTGAGGTCTGGGCTTTGTTCTTAGTCTGCAGCAAAAAGCAGTTGGCTAGCTGGCCATCTTTTTGGATCCCAGAGGGCTTGCCTGGGCCAGGGGGACATAGCCTGGGGACGCAGCCCACCTCTCATTTCCCAGAGACTTGTCTGTCAAATGGGATGGCTCTTGAGAATGGGAGTGTGGGGCCAATCTACACTGCCACAGGCTGAACCTTACCTCTCCGGATGAATCTCTGGCCTCTCAGCTCCAGGTATCTGTGCAGGGAGGCGAGGCAGGGGCCTTCCAGTTAGGCTTTGTCGTACTCAGCATAGCAGTGCTCTGTCTCTATTCTGCGCTTGGTCAACAGAGCCACGGGGTTAGCTGACACCCAGCTCAGAGTTTCCATGTCCAGTGACATGTGGTCTTGCCCATCATAGCCAAACCACCAGAAGCTGTTGGAGTGGCCATCTTCCTGGATCTCACAGCCAAACATGCGGTGAGTGCTATGCATGCCTGTGAGTACACGTAAGACAGCTGTCACTAGTGGGGACTGGGGGTCAAGTCCCTGACAGCCAGGGAGAAGCCCACCAACCATAGGGACATCAAAAAGTAGAGGGACAGGGCATTATCATTTATATAAAAATCTCCCAAGTAATTTTCATAAGCAGCCTGGGTTGAGAAACCTGCTAGGCCTCTCATGTGGGACAAACACCCCATTTCATAATTAGACCCATCCTTATTTCATAGCCCACACTATTTGAAAGTGAAAGTGAAAGTTGCTTACTTGTGTCTGACTCTCTGTGACCCCATGAACTATACAGTCCATGGAATTCTCCAGGCCAGATACTGGAGTGTACCCTTCTCCAGGGAATCTCCTCAACCCAGGGATCAAACCCGGGTCACCCACATTGCAGGCATATTCTTTACCAGCTGAGCCATCAGGGAGGCCCACCTGTGGGTGTAAACTGCTCTCAATGGTAAGACTAAGTCATGCCAGGCTTATCCTGGGGCCCTTGGCTGATGCACAGCCCTTCTCAGTCTCAATCTTTTATATCCTTGTATCTACTGATTCTGAGGCCTCTGGGGACCTGAGGCTTTTAGTCTGGGCATTTGTGTATCCAGGCACAGAGAGGGACGGTGTTGTGTGAACAAGCTGCGCTCCATAAGCACTTCATTCAGAATAAGCAGCAGCCCTGGTGTTGGGCCCAAGTGCACTGTTGCTGAGAGGGGGAAGCTGAGGTGGTGCCAGAGGGCCTGGGGGTACTGCATGAGTGAGGATGAGGCATGGAAATCCTCTCCCCATCAGCTGAGTTTCAGAGCCCAGGTTAGCTAAGGGGTAGGCAAGGGGTGAGGGGGAGACATCATGGGCCCCCAGCTCCTCTGATGCTTGCTGCACTGGCCTGTGGGCTGGCTGCTGAAGCCACAATGGATTCTGAGGCCCTGAGGCCTCTGCTTGACTGTGGGGGAAGGAGACTGAAAATAGCCACGTATCAGAGGCTTGCCCCACACCCTCTGACAAGCACAGCTGCCCGGAGAGTGAGTGTGCAGAGTGTGAAGGAAGGAGAATGGGGCGTACACCCAACGTGCCGCTGCTGTGGTTGTGGTAGCCCATCGTTTGCCATGTCTCCACTTGATGAATCTCTGCCCATTTCCTCTGCTTCTTGGTCTCCTTCTCCCAGTACTTGGCATTCATGGACATAATCCATGGAGCCTGGGGCTCAGCTTTGTCCACACGACTGTCATACCGGATGAAAGGCTGATCATCCACGTAGCCTACAGCCAGAAACTTAGGGAGGCTCGGCCCGGCTCTGACAGGTACAGGTAGTGGTAGCGGAGGGAGCGCGTCCCTGTGGAAACACAAACTGGTCTTGGGTTCACATAGACGACCAGGGTCTGCACCAGGCAGTGCGCTGGGTGAGATTGGTAGTAGAAACTTATCCAAGAGAATTCATTATGAGCAAGAATGTGTGTGTACGTGCTAAGTCACTTCAGTTGTGTCCAACTTTTTGCAACCCCATGGACTGTAGTCCACCAGGCTCCTCTGTCCATGGGATTCTCCAGACAAGAAAACTGGAGTAGGTTGCTGCTCCTCCAGGGGCTCTTCCCAACCCAGGGGTCAAACATGAGTCCCTATGTCTCCTGCATTGGCAGGTGGGTTCTTTACCACTAGCGCCACCTGGGAAGTCCATTAGCAAGAGTAAGCACTAGCAATTTCAGTGAAAAAAAAAATATATAAGGGCATCCAAAGAGATTAAATATAGACAGAACCAGCTGAACTTTGAGGCCAAAGCTCATGCATTAAGGCTTATGGACTTTATTCTCCGAAAGTTTCTCAGCTCCTCATGCAGGGCCTACTTACTCATACTTTGTATTCATCTCCAGTGAGTGTGATTGTCTGATTTCCAATTTCTCACAAAAATGGTGGGATATTTTTAAAAGTTGGTTGCTTGGGAGCTTAATTTATGTGGTTAATTAAGCTTAATTCATTGCCCAGACATGCTTGAGAAAGGTTGGACATCATTCTTAGCTTGAAGCATTACTGCCAAGCTGGTGGCACCTTGACTCCATTCCCCACTCCCTTCTGCTCCCACAGCAGACATTACTGTGTATTAGTCGGCTCAATCATGTCTGACTCTTTGTGATCCCAGGGACTGTATCCCACCAGGCTCCTCTGTCCATGGGATTCTCCAGGCAAGAAACCTGGAGTGGGTTGCCATTTCCTTCTCCAGGGGATCTTCCTGACCCAGGGATCAAACCCAGGTCTCCTGCATTGTAGGCAGATTCTTTACCATCTGAGCCACTAGGGAGGCGGAGAAGGAAATGGCAACCCACTCCAGTACTCTTGCCTGGAAAATCCCATGGATGAAGGAGCCTGGTAGGCTGCAGTCCATGGAGTTGCTAAGAGTCGGGCACGACTGAGCGACTTTACTTCCATTTTTCCCTTTAATGCATTGGAGAAGGAAACGGCAACCCACTCCAGTGTTCTTGCCTGGAGAATCCCAGGGACGGGGAAGCCTGGTGGGCTGCCGTCTAGGGGGTTGCACAGAGTCGGACACGACTGAAGCGACTTAGCAGCAGCAGGAGCACCAGGAAGGCTGAAAACTAGTTGATCTCTTATCTTTTTGAGTCCAAATGCTGCCTCTCTACCATAGCTCCAAACTCACTGACTTAACTTGGTGCTGGAGATGAAATCTACTTAGCAGCCAGTTCTGACTCAAGCTATTCAAATAAACGCTGTATCTTAAACTCAGGTCACATTTCTCAGAGATATGCCTGGCTTGCTTTCGTACTTAACTTTTAAATAACTTTTGCTCAGAAGTTTTTATCCTCTAAAACTCCTGTTTCTGTGTTATTTTTCTCCAGAGCACTGGGGAGAGTATGCATTTGTTTGTCTTGTTAATGGAACTCTTTCCTCTGCAGTGTCAGCTCTCCAAAGGTCAGGGATTCCTGTATGGATTGTTCTGTTTCCCCAGCAGCTAGAACAGCTTCTGGCATACAGTGGGTGCTCATTGGTTGAACGTTTGCATGTGAAAGGAGTCAAACACATCTCTACACTCACAGCTCTCTTTTTATTGCCTCCTTGTTACTTCAGGCTGTACCAAACTCTGGCCAGGTCCTCCATACCTGCTGTTTCTTCTGCCCCAGGCATCCCCCTTTCTGTTTTCTCTCAGCCACTCTCCACATCCCTCAGGTTGCAGTCAAGCATCCCTTCCTCCAGGAAGTCCTCCTGATTTCAGCCTGATGTCTCACAGAGGGATCTCAAGAGTGTCCTGTGCTCCCTGTGAAACTATGGATTTCATGAGGGTGGGAAGTCCATCTGCCCTCTATTTATCCAGGGCCTAGCACACAACTAGAAGTTGCTAAATTGGACAAAAAATAAGAATACGAATGGTATGAGGATAATCAGAGTTGCTATTTTTGGAGTGACCACTGTGCCTGCACTGGTTTAACTCCTCCTCATTCACTATCTTAGTTCATCCTTACAATAAACCTAAGAGGTCACTGTGATTGGTCCCATTTTACAGATAAGGGAATCAAGGCCCAGGGGAGACCAAGTGTAGTACTCAAAGGCATGCACTAGAATGAGGGCAGCTCAGATTCTCTCCCCAGGGACTGCTGCCTTTTTCTAAACTGAGAAAAGGGATGCTGTCTTCTCATGCCTGGAGAAACCTCCTCATGGGAGGCAAGAGTGGTCAGTGTTAGTATTTCAATGAAAGGTTAACATCAGGCCTGAACTGGTGTGGGCCTCCTGAGAAATGACTGAATTATCTCTCGTGGTGCTGTTTCCTTGCACATCTTTGAGTTAAGGGCAGTGTGGGGGTACTCCTGTGCTGGCAGCTGTGAATGGGCACAAAGTTCTTTGGGGGAGAACAGAGGCTATGATTTCTCCTTGTCAAGGTAATCCACCCACTCCTTGGCTCTGACCTGCAGCAGCTCTACCTGCCCTGAAAGTGAGGGACAGAAAAGATCCTGTCTTTGTGTAGCTGCTGGGACTCCTGGGTAGTGAGGAAGCCGTACAAGCTGGGCCTCTGGTCCTACCTCCCTCTCCATAGCTCAGAAAGCATAGTGGGGTAGGCTGAATAATGTCCCCCAAGATATCCCTGCAACTGTTGAATGTTAGTTTATATGGTAACAGGACTTTTGCAGATTAAATTAAGGATCTTGAGATAGAGAGATTATCCCAGATTGTCTAGGCAGGCCCTAAACGTGTCCTTAGAAAAGGGAGGGAAAGGGAGATTCCAAGATGGTCAGAGAAGGTGATGTGAAGATGGAGCAGAGAAAGATGCAGGAAGGCACCATGTGCCAAGAAATACAGTTATAGAATTGGCAGGAAAGGCCTCCTCAAAAGGGAATTCTTTATAAAAGACAGGAAGGAACCAGTCATATAAGGATCTGACAGCATTCCAGGTCTGCAGAGGGGAGAGCCAGTGCAAAGGGCCCAAGTCAGAAGCATATGTCAGGTGTCCTGAGGCTGCTGCCAAGAAGGCAGGGAAAAAGAAAATGGTGCTGTGATTCTGTGTAGGTGATGCGGGGCTGAAAGAAGGAGCTGAATTCTGACTCCTTCCCAGGCTTGTCCAGATCTGCTGGCCCTCCTTGCCATGAGGGGTCTGGTTCCTGGCATCTGCTCTGCTCTGTACTACTTACCATGGCCTACATCCTGGCATCTGGTACCCATCCTGGGAGGCAGGGACCTGCTTTTAGGACAAGTTCTCGACTGTGGCCTGCCTCAGTTGACTTTCAGGCACCGCTTCCCATGTACCCAGTGAGGGCACCCTTCCCTCCCTGAAAATCCTACCAGTCTCTGCTCTGCCTACCAGATAGTCTTGAGAGTCCAGCCTGCTCTCTGCGGGGGCTCACACTGCCCATTGCCATTTTTGCCTAGGAGAATGATCCCAGCTGGGACTAGATTCCCACCTGCTAACTGGATCCAAGTGGGATCATCATGCCTTGGGCTGCAGCCCAGAGTGAAGCAAAAGCAGCTGAGGTAGGCCACCTCCCTGGCTTTGGAGGTGATACCACCTTCTAGGCTGGGGTCAGTGCCAGGCACTGTGGGACCAAGGCAGGAGGAGGGGCTATACGGCAGGCATCCAGGGGTATCTGCTCCTGCAGTGACATGGCCTAAGGAAGTTGCTACATGCCCACTGTTGTTTCAGGGCCTGCATGAACATTAGTTTTCCCCCACTTCCGCCCCTAACTCTTTACTGCCATTCCTAGTCTCTTGGCCACATGGCTGGTTTTCAAAAAGGAGCAGTCCTGTACCCCATTAGCTTAGCCTCCTTCTTCCTCTGACCATGGTTGGGGAGGAAGGAGCCAGCCCTTGCCATCCAGGCCAGGAGACATTTTTGCATCTTCCCCACCTCTGAAAGATATGGGAATACCAGACCACCTCTGAGTTGGGCTGTGAAGAAAGCTGAGAGCCAAAGAATTGATGCTTTTGAACTGTGGTGTTGGAGAAGACTCTTGAGAGTCCCTTGGACTGCAAGGAGATCCAACCAGTCCATTCGGAAAGAGATCAGTCCTGGGTGTTCTTTGGAAGGAATGATGCTAAAGCTGAAACTCCAGTACTTTGGCCACCTCATGCGAAGAGTTGACTCATTGGAAAAGACTCTGATGCTGGGAGGGATTGGGGGGTAGGAGGAGAGGGAGATGACAGGATGAGATGGCTGGATGGCATCACTGACTCGATGGATGTGAGTTTGGGTGAACTCCGGGAGTTGGTGATGGACAGGGAGGCCTGGCGTGCTGCAGTTCATGGGGTCGCAAAGAGTCGGACACGACTGAGCGACTGAACTGAACTCCTCCCCTACGATCCATATAGCACTGCCAGTCCCTAGCTGCATGGCTTTGAGGAAGTTATTTCAATGCTCCAGGCATTAGTTTCCTCATCTGTAGGTAGGCTCAGTTAACTGACCTGCTCCACAGTGCTGGAGCATCCAATGAGATAATGAACATAAGAAAAGTATAGGCATGGGGCAGGCTTCCCAGGTGGCTCAGTGGTTAAAGAAAAAAAATGCCTGCAGTGTGGGAGACTCGGGTTAAATCCCCAGGTCAGGAAGATTCCCTGGAGAAAGAGATGGAAACCTACTTGAGTACTCTCGTCGGGGAAATCCCATGGACAGAGAAGCCTGGTAGGCTACAGTCCATGGGGTCACAAAGGGTCCGACATGACTGAGTGACTAAACAACAGGCATGGAGACAGCACTCTCTTAGTCTCACGCTTTTCCTGTTCTGAAGGGAGAGGTGCCCTTGGGAAGGAGAGAGCTGGAGTTTGGGGTGGGGTGGGGAAAGATGCTTGGGTCAGCTCTCTGGAGGCCAGGTCTCAGCCCCTGGGACACTGTCCAGAGGCCCTGGCCTCTGTATCCTCTATCCTGGCAGAGTTTCCCCACCCCAAGACAGTCCTCCAGATTCCTAGACAGTGGACATGGCCTCCTGCAGGCTGGGTGCTCCTGGCCTCCACCATCCTATCCTTTCTTCAGCAGGCGGGCAAGGTCTTACCTCTAGGCCATGACTTGTTTTCCAACTTCAGGTTTGCCAGGTCTGCCATCACCACCTTTGCCATGGAAGCTGGGCCATCGGCCACCAAGGGCAGCCCCCAAGGACTCTCTGCAAGGGGAAAATGGAAAAGGATAGTGTGAATCTTAAGGCCTAAACATCCTTTCCATCCTTGTGTTCGCTGGGAGAGAGAGTGTGGAATGACAACTATGAGAGGCACATTGGAAAGGAAGAGGAACATGGGGGTCTTGTCTCAGGAATGATGGGAAACTTCCCCAGCAGGCAGGCACAAAGCCAGGAAAGCAGCCAGGACTGGGATGTCTTCATCTGGCTGCCTAACACCACCCGGCAGCTTTGACAATCCTGCCACTGACATGGATTTAGTTGCTTTGGAGGTAAAGGAAGGCTGGACACTGGCAGGCGTTGAAACCTCCCAGGTGATGCTCATATGCTGCCAGAAGGAGAACCCATGCACTTCTGCCTGGCTCAGCCCTGCCCAGCTGCTCAGCTAGGCAGCCCTGACCTCTCCCTCTGCAATATTACTCATTTGACAAACATCTGCTTTTTGTTTAAAGAACACTGGAATGGGTTGCCATTTCTCTCATTAAAAAAACACACAACAGATTATATATTTAATAGGAGAAATGGAACATGCATATACATCTTTGGAGAGATACATATTCATTTTCTGAGGAAAGATGTATATTTAGTATATGAAACAGAACACCCAGATACAGAAATCCTCTCCCACATTTTTTATGTTCCAGGACATTTATTATACCATTCTTTTTAAAAAATTAATTTAATTAGAGGATAATTACTTTACAATATTGTGCTGGTTTTTTTCCATACATTAACATGAATTGGCCACAGGTATATATGTGTTCTCCCCATCGAACCCTCTTCCCACCTCCCTCCCCACCCTATCCCTTTGGGTTGTCCCAGAGCACGGGCTCTGGGTGCCCTGCTTCATGCATCAAACTTGCACTGGTCATCTATTTTACATATGGTAATGTACATGTTTCAATGTTATTCTCTCAAATTACCCCATCCTTGCCTTCTCTCACTGAGTTCAAAAGTCTGCTCTTTACATGTGTGTTTCCTTTGCTTGGCAGGTGAATTCTTTACCACCAAGCCACCAGGGAAGCCCTGAATCCTCCTATTGCATTTGGGAGCCCTAACTTGGATGTAAAAATAACCTCTTTATTTTCACTAAGCTGTAGCTGAAGTTTGGCTCATCTTCCATGCTGAACGGAAGCTCAGCAGGATTAGCAGCAGCAGTGCAGTGGTCCATGATAGAATCCACAGATGTTTTCCAATCACATGAAAGTGGTTTCAGACACCTGTAAATATGCTTTACCCTCAATACTTACAAATTTTGGGAATTGTTGCTATTTAATGGGTGATTTAATGTGTTAATTAAAAGCACATATATTACATATCAAAAATATAATTTGGATCCTTTGCAATCACATGTATTTCATTTACGTATAAAAAACATTCTGAGACAAGGCCCAAGTACAAATATAGTTAAAAACTCTGAAAAAAAGAGGAAAAAAGATCTCCGAATCTGGATCCCAGTGTTGCCCCCTAGCGTCCTCTCGGGCCCTATTTTAAATCTGTAAATTGTACATATTGAATTTTCTACAGCCAAAATGGCTTCTTGTACTCGAAGCATTTAGTACAGAGCCTGGAATAAAGGACATCAACTGTGACGGTGGACACTCCCGGTCTGTGCTAATAATCTTCAGGCCTCTGGGCAGTTAGGATGAATGGTGCTCGGTGGGGGTGATCGGAAATCCGGCAGGGGAGAGGTGGGGAGAGGATCAGCCATGCAGTTCTGCCTGCAGAATGGAAATTGGAAAAAGTATGGAAGTTTCCCACCAAGTCAAAAAATCTTTGCTGCTCCTCTTACCCGCAACCTCAACAAGGAGCTGCCCGGGCCACGCGAGATAACCTCTGCAGGGAGCCAGGGAGACCTATAGCAATGGGCAGGTGCCTCGTAGAGCAAGCAAGCAGAGGCCTGTGCAGATTCCAAGGCCGCGCTTAGATTCCTGCCCCCAAGGAGCTTTTCTCCGGGGCCTTCCTGGAGGACCAGGTCTGGGAGCTGAGTGCGAGCGGCGTCCTCGACGGGCCAAGGGATCCCCAGGAAGCTGTGGCTTCGGCTCTCTTGGGTCAGCTCTCCGACTGACCATGCTCTCCTCTCCTCCAAACCCGGACGGGCCTCTGTATTCTTGGAGGATCTTTCCCTAGCAGCGCCCCCCGGGCCCCGCCGCCCCGGGTTACCTGCCGCTCCCTTCTGCACCAGTCCTGACAGCAGTAGCAGGAGCGGCAGCAGTGGCGGCGGCGGCCGCGGGTGCCGCGCACTCCCGGAACTACGAGGCCACCTGGTCGCCAGCCTCACGCACCGCCCGAGGGCGCCGGTCCCCGGGGGTCCGCCTTCAGTTGTGCTAACGCCGGCCGCGTCCCCTCCCGGGTCCCCGCGGGTGAGCGCTCAGCCCGCTCTGGGCCGCGGAGGGTGCGGACCCACCCCGGCTCAGGTTCAGACTTCCGCGTGGGACACCGTCGCTCCGCTGGGACCCGCCCCCCACTCCGCGATGGCTCCCTCTGCTGGGCCTCGGATGAAAAACAGGAACGAAAACCGATTAATCGTGAAAATCAGCCTCACAGCCTTTCGTGTATACTACCTCACGAAGTAGACCAGGCGGTGAAGCTCACGTTACAGCCGTCTGGCAAGTCCAGAGGTGATTCTAAAACTCTTGTGGTTCCTGTTGGGCACCAAGGCACCGCTCCTGCTAACCTCACTGAGCTTTCTTACCTCCATCCATCAGGAAAGAGCGGCGAAATTTCAAATAGAAGTTAGTGAAAATAAAGGTTATTTTTCCCCATCTGGGTTCACAGAACCCCTGAATTTTCTCTATGGACTCTCATGTTCAGAAAAATGGTTTTCAGCCCGGCGTTCTCTGATATTTGAAAATGCATAGGGAGGGCTCCGGTGATCCTGATTGGCGTGAGTGAGGGGAGCAATTTTCACATCAGAGGGAGGGAGCAGGAGTGTCAGATGTGCAGTCCTGTCTGGGGACCACCACACAAATGGCGTCCGCCAGCTAACAGGAGGAAAGGAACCAGGCTGTAATGATCTGTGTCTAGAATACAATGTTTGTTAAGTTTTAATATTGTCAAAAGAACACACGGAGTGAAAAGAATAGAGGAAGGTGGGCATCAGAAAGTTTAAGCAAATACAAATTTGTATGTAAAGGAAAAAACCTACAAAATTAATGAATCTGCATTATGATATGATTATTATATTCACAAAGATTGTGACATAGCTGCAGACATTGTTGTTTTCTCTTGTTCACTGGTGTCTGACTTTTTGCAACCCCATAGGACTGCACCTCTACAGACTTCCCTGTCCTTCACCATTTCCCAGAGCTTGCTCAAATTCATGTCCTTTGAGTTGATGATGAAATCCAGCTATCTCATCCTTTGTCACTCCTTTCTCCTCCTGCCCTCAATCTTTCCCAGCATCAGGGTCTTTTTCAATGAGTTGGCTCTTAACATCTGGTGGCCAAAGTATTGGCATTTCAGCTTCAGCATCAATCCTTAAAATAAATATTCAGGGTTGATTTTCTTTAGGATTGACTGGTTTGACTTCCTCGCTGTCCAAGGGACTCTCAAGAGTCTTCTCCAGCGCCATAATTCGAAAGCATCAATTCTTCAGTGTTTAGCCTTTGTTATGGTCCAACTCTCACATCCATACATGACTACTGGAAAAACTATAGCTTTGACTATATAGACCTCCTTTGTTGGCTAGGTGATGTCTCTGCTTTTTAATATGCTGTCTAGGTTTGACATAGCTTTGAAAGTTATTTTTCTAGATAATCCAGGTTTATTTGGGGGGCCAAATCAAATAAAGCAACCCAGTTAGCTTTGGTTTGTTTCAAGGTGTAAAGTGGGGTAACCAACAGTCCTGGTTTTAGTACTGAAGGTTCTGCATCCCAGAAGACCCGTCAGCCATGTACAAACCAGGACAGTTGCCTATAGGACATGATAGGCCTACTCATAAGGAAGCAAGCAACTGTCATTTTTGCTTCCTTTGTTCACACTGAATCTTTCAGGAAGACAGCTGTGCTGCAGATGAAAGAAAGGTTGTACTTTGTGCTGTGGGGTACTTTACCAAGAGAGGCTTTCTGTAGTGTGGTGTCACCCTCAGGGATGCTTCAGATTGTCCACACTGCATACTCAAATCAGTCTGCTTTTATAGCTGTCATATTTACAGATTTTTTTGCATACATGTAACTACCTATGTCATCATTTTATTTTGTATATAATCAACTGAAACATTTAACTATTCAAACACGTTCTTATTTTACATATTATAATTTAATTTTTAATACTTTTTGTTATAATTATAGCACTACATTGACTCCAGTTTATAATTCTGTGGGTTGTTGTTCAGTTGCCAAGTTGGACTCTACAACCCCATGGACTGTGGCACGCCAGGCATCCCTGTTTCTCACCATCTCTCAGAGTTTGCTCAAGTTCATGTCCATTGAGTCAATGATGCCATGCAACCATCTCATCCTCTGTCACCCTCTTCTCCTTCTGCCTTCATGAATCATCACCTTGTTATGGTGAAGGGGCTTGGGTAACTCAATGAAGCTATGAGTCATGCCATGCAGGGCCACCCAAGACAGGTGGGTCACAGTGGAGAGTTCTGACAAAACGTGGTCCACTGGAGAAGGGAATGGCAAACCACTTTAGTATTCTTGCAGTGAGAACCCCATAAACTTTATAGAAAGGCAAAAATTCTATGGGTATATAGATTAAATTATCTTTGAATTTCTCTTCAGAAAGAAAATGATGTTATAAAATATTTGTAACAAGGAGAGCTATTGTGATGGGGCGTTGATACCCACCACTGGTAAAACTTGGATCCTGAGTAGGAAGAGGGGCCAGCCCCTTAGAGGTGGTGAGAATTGACCTAGTTCTTGACAAAAAGGGCAAGGAAGATGAAGGTGTAGGATGAAAGGCAATTCTGGGCAGGGAAATGCAAGGAGAGTGGTGTGTGGGGAGCAGCGGGACATGCTGGGTGGCAGGGTGGGGGATGGGTGGAAGGAAAGCTCACAGAGCTGAGGGTTGCTGGGGACCTGATCACAGAGGGTCTTGAGTGAAGAACTAAGGAATCTGCATGCTGGCCTCAAGGTGTAAGCAGTCAGATCCAACCATCCATTCAGCTGGGCAGGAGTGTCTCTGAGCAGGTGCTTGGCACAGGCAGGAACCAGGGAAGGTTACTGCCAGGAGAAAGTCCACAGTCTGGAAGAAGGTGATTTACATTCATTATCCTAGTAAACAGCTAACACCAACACATAAATAATGGAGGATGGATCAGACAAGTCCTGGTCCAAACCCTTTACTTATAGCTACCATTCATTTCACTCAATAACATCTGAGGCAGGACCATTATTATTTCTCTATTTTGAAGATGGGTAAAAGTGAAGCAGATTGAGGTTAATTCAGGCAGCTTGTAAGAAGCTGAGCTAAGATTTGAACCCAGGCAATCCGAGTCCAGACTCCAGGCTCTCAAACACTCTTTAAGCGCATAAGGGCCACAGGGCACTCTAAGCGCTCTGATAGAAGTTTAGAGGAGACACTGGAAGGGATTGGCCATTGCCTAATGGGAGTTTACAAAGGGTGTACTGACAGCTGTCCCTGGGTCCAGGTAGAGAGTAGGACACTAGCTCTGTGAGAGAGGAAGAGAAAGACCCCAAGAGGCCATCCTCATCTAGCACCCCCATGGGAAGGGCTTTCTGAGAGGTCTGGGCACCTGTCCAGCACCCTGCTATGTACTTGCTGCTTGCCCTGGGATCAGCAGTGTTTCTAGAATTTCCCCTAGACCTCCTCTACTTGCATGATTACTTAGTCTTGGTCCAAGGGCCCATTCACCTAAGGTCCTTGTTTTAGGGACATTGGCCAAACTCTTCCCCATCCCTGGTTCCATTCTCTCCTTTGGATCTCTGTCCAGACATCCAGGGGTGATTCTCCATCAGATGCTTCTCATGAGAGCTGAGGGCTGAATTCTCCTGTAGGTGTACCTGAAACTCTCAGAATCCCTGATCCCTCCCTGTAGAACAGCTCACCATCAGGGCTGAGGACCCAGACACTGGAGCAGAATCCCAGGTCTACTCCTAGAAGGATGGGAGGCTCACCATCAAAGTTAAGTTGTCAAAATCAATTACCTTCTATCTCAGTCAGTTAATACAATAATCAACAATTCTGAAATTAGCAATGTTAGCATAAACAACATTCATTACTTCTACAGAGTGAGTCTGGATCAGGATTTCTACAGCCAGGACTTCCTCAGGCTTTTGTAGTATATGTTGGCTTCTACAGAGAGAACCCAGGCAACTTGGATTTGAGAGGACCTCATTTGATTGCATAAACCCCTTGTTAAAGGAAGAAAGGAAAACTTAAAAGCTGAGACACAGAACTGAATGTATTATGAGCTTAAGCATGGACAGCTTATAAGATACTATCTCTTTAAGCAAAGCTGAAGTGGCTTGATGCGGGTTTTGCAGAAGCATAGTGCTCAGAGGTTGGGGATTTTCAGAGTTGAGAGTATTTACTTTCAGGGCTCTGGCTGACCCGCTGACTTTCTGAACTGTGGTCACAGGGGGACTAGATTGGTGATCACACAGGTTGAAAACAGATTCTGGTGGTTTCTTTTTACCATGGCTATATGGTAAAGGCAGTAAGAGCTTTCAAATTCTCACCGTTCACAACCTTATCCTTCACTACCCTTCATCCACCATAGGCTCTCTGATCAAAGTCTTCACTGCTCTGGCCTGAGATCTTTGAGGAGAGAAGGAAGAAAGGAAGTTGGTGAACAAGTTGGGGGCATCACCTGAGAGAAGGAAGGAACCTCAGAGTGCTCTGAGCTGGAGGTCTTGCCCCCTCTCACACCTTTCCCATCTTCCGAGGTCTGCTTAACTCATGTTTAGAGTAAGACAAGGCAAGAGAAGAGATACTAAAGGTGGTCTACGTCCACAGTCAGGAAGGACACTGGGGCATGTGTGGGGCTGGAAGGAGAGAGAAGAGTGGAAATGGATGAGGACCCAGGCCAGTAAGCATGAGAAGCTAAAATTACCATGGTCCTGGCAACCTTATCTGAGAAACTTGCTTTATGGTAGCAAACCCATGTGTGCGTGCATGTTAAGTTGCTTCAGTTGTGTTCCGACTCTGCCATCCTATGGCCTGTAGCCCACCAGGCTCCTCTGTCCGTGGGATTCTCTAGGCAAGAATGCTGGAGTGGGTTGTTGTGCCATCCTCCAAGGGATCTTCCCAACCCAGGGATCAAACTCACGTCTCTTACACCTCCTGCATTGGCAGGCAGGTTCTTTACTACTAGCTCCACCTGGGAAGCCCAGCAAACCCATGAAAGGGTGCGGATGGAGGGAAGGAGAGGGCTACAGATGGGATGCAGGGTGCTGGAAGGAAGGAGAGGGCTACAGATGGGATGCAGGGTGCTGGAACTTCCTGCCAGAGGGTCTTAACATCCACACCTCTGACCAGGAGGAGCCGCATGGGGTACCCAAGTTTGATTAGGCCTTTTATCCTTTCCAGGGTGAAAGCACATTCCTTGTCCCTGGTCCCCTCACCCCTGATTTCTGGGGGCAAACCCTGAGCAAGGGATACTTGTAGCCTAGGGCTTCTCCTCTGGGAACCCAGAACACCTGGGTTTTCACACTTGCCATCACCCTCCCATTAGACCCTGAGACTTCTCTCTGTGAGGTAAGGACCCCACTCTACCCTTGCTTGAAATACTTTACCTGGGTGGCCTCTACTGCTAGTCAAATGACTCTTCTATACGTCTGATCTTTGAAGTTCTGGAAATTCACTAACTGCAGAGATAAACCGTAATATACTGAAGAGTTTAGCAAAGAGTTTTGCTTAGAAAGTGTTAAAAACCACAAGGAAATGAAGGAAGGTTCGTTAGCTGAGATGACACACATTTAAGTGTAGTGTGCAACAGCAGGTACTCCATCATGTTTGGTGCTAAATTACTATTACTTTGAACTTTCTGTAAAACATGATGATATTATTGTAGCTGTTCCTTATATGTCAACAGAGTTATATGAGATTAATTTGTGGTGACTTCAAGTTTTCAAAACGGCTCCAAAAAATAAATGCAACTTGTCCATTAAAAAAATTTACCCTCATTTTCCAAATGAAGAGATGGAGATATATATGGGTGCCACTAGAAATTGAATCAAGACAAGTGCTATATAATCTTGCTTAAAGTTAATTTTTTCAAAGCTAATTAATTTTCAGCCCTTCCTGTAGGAGGACAACCTCTGCCCAGGAGACAGTAAGGCCCCAGTGGATCCTGGGATATCCTCAGCCTCCTATCCCCAGAAACCCTGTATGGGGAAGTGCTTCCACATTTGCTAAATGAGGTGTTGCCTTTGTGGATGCACAGCCTCTAATCATAGGAAAAGCAGTGAGCAGCATAGCTCAGCCATCAACTCTACAAGGGCACAGTGAGCTGCTGTGACAAGGGGGCTGGAGGGACAGGTACCAGTCTGGTCCATAGGCTTGCTCTTATCCTTTAGGAACCTCTTCAGAAGGTAGACACACTCATGCTCCAGTCCAGACTCTGCTTCTCAGTGGCCGTATCACCTCCCAGTTGTACTTGGTGATGAGACTGACAAGGCAGATACTGGTCTCTAAGTTAGTCTCTAAGTGATGCAGTAGTCCTTCACAAACTGGCAAAGCCCTTGAATGCTGCCATCAGGCAGGATCTAGAATCTGACCATGAGCTGGAGAACATGGCCCTGGAAGGTTCCAACCTTATTATAGTTTCTCTGTGGCAGGAGGTAGGATGGGGTGTAAGAACCCAGGGAGGCTGCCTCACAAGACTGGCTTTCTGTTCAAAGCCTGAGGATCCTTTTGAAAGGTTGTTGTTGAATCACGATGCTGGGATTCTTGGCCCCCAGAGGAGAAGAATTCAATCCCGGGCCAAGGCGAGGCTTGATCGCTCAGAGATTTTGTGTAATAAAGTTTTATTAAATCCTTGTAAAGAGCAGGTCTACTCCCATAATTTACAGAATTAGCCAGAAGGTTTAATCTGGAGACTGTCCTCAGGCAGAATACATTATTGTTATATAATCCTAAGGAATGTAGAGAAGAAAAAAAAGTTTGTCCTTTCTCCTTGAGAATTCCAGACCCCTCTCTCCTTGGGGACCCCTAGAGTTCTTATCAACCTGCCTAGGAAATGACTTTCAGGTACAAATGAACTTATTTACAAAACAGAAATAGAGACACTGATGTAGAAAACAAACTTATGGTTACTAGGGGATGATGGGTGGGGAAGGGATAAATTAGGAGATTGAGACTGACATACACACCACTATGTAAATGATAGATAACTAATAAGAACCTGCTGTATAGCACAAAGAATTCCACTCAATACTCTTAATGACCTATATGGCAACGTAATCTTAAAAAATAAGAGTGAGTATATGTATAGATATAACTGATTTACTTTGCTGTACACCTGAAACACCATATTATGAATCAATTATACTCCAATAAAGATCTATTGCAAATAGTGCTGCACTGAATATTGAGGCACATATAAGCTTTTGACTTTCTCAGGGTAAATGCCCAGAGAAGTGGGATTGCTTGAGTCGTGTCTGACTCTTTGCAACCCCGTGGACTGTAGCCCACCAGGCTCCTATGTCCATGGGATTGTCCAGGTAAGAATACTGGAGTGGGTTGCCATTTCCTTTTCCAGGGGATCTTCCCCGACCCAAGGATCGAACCCGGTTCTCCCACAATGGAGGCAGACGCTTTAACCTCTGAGCCACCAGGGAAGCCCCGACAAGGGTCCTAGAGGGAGACAAAAGGGGCAGAAAGGTGGGAATCTCTCGCAACAGACTGTAACTTTCTGCTCATTATGCCCTCATTACAATAGAGGTAGCTTTGCAGATAAGAATTTGCCATCATGCACTGACACCGTGACACTTCCAATCAAGACCAAATATGAACAAAAATCTCTCCTCACCTCCGGAAGGTGGAACCATAATAGCAGAGGGACTGCTGCTGCTACTGCTAAGTCGCTTCAATAGTGTCTGACTGTGCGACCCTAAAGACGGCAGCCCACCAGGCTCCCCCGTCCCTGGGATTCTCCAGGCAAGAACACTGGAGTGGGTTGCCATTTCCTTCTCCAATGCGTGAAACTGAAAAGTGAAAGTGAAGTCGCTGAGTCTTGTCTGACTCTCAGCGACTCCATGGACTGCAGATTACCAGGCTCCTCGGTCCATGGGATTTTCCAGGCAAGAGGGGTGCCATTGCCGTCTCTGCAGAGGGACAGGAGAGCGCTATAGCAGCCCTGCTCAGCCATTGGTCGGTGCCGAGTGGGCCCCTCCCCCAAGCAAGCAACTGTCAGTCAGCGACTCTTCGCGGTTCCGCAACTGTCAGGGTGCAATGATCCTGCTCAGCCATTGGTCGGGGAGCAGTGGGGCTCTCCCCGCTTCTGTATAAAAGTAACCCGAATTGGTACTGAGGAGAGATGGTTTGTTTGTGCTTGTTTACTATTTATTTATGGCTGTGCTGGGTCGTCATTGCTGCGTACGAGCTTTCTCTAGTTGTGGCGAGCAGAGACTATTCTGTAGTTTCGGGGCTCTGGCTTCTCACAGTGGGGGCCTCTCTTGTTGAAAAGCCTGCGCTCTAGGCTGTGCTGGCTTCAGTGATTGTAGCAGCCCAGATTAGTTTCCCCTTGGTAGCTGGGATCTTCCCAAACCAGGGATCGTACCTGCACCCCTGCACTGGCAGGTGGATTCTTAACCACTGGCCCCCAGGAAGTTTAAGAGATGTTTTTTTGGGTAATCTTCTATCTTCTTGGTCTGCTAGCTTTCCAACTAAAACTTTTATTCCTGTTCCACGACTTGTCTCCCAATTGATTGCTCTATTGTGTGAGAGATAGAGAGAGCTTGGGCTTGGTAACAGAACTAGGATGAAAATCAGGAAATACGATCCAAGACCCCGCTCTCTTCAGTGAATATTCCACCCAACCATTTTTATACCCCATATCACCCACCAGTTTGCCAAAGGAACTCAGGGCAGTTACTCCATGAGCCTGCTCACTCTCCCTTCTGAGACTGTGCTGAAGTGAAGTGAGGCGAAATCGCTCAGTCGTGACCGACTCTTTGCGACCCCATGGACAGGCTCTTCCGTCCATGGAATTTTCTAGGCAAGAGTACTGCAGTGGGTTGCCATTTCCTTCTCCAGGAACCCAGGTCTCCCGCATTGACAGACAGACGTTTTACCGTCTGAGCCAGCAGGGAAGTCTGCTGCTGCTGCTAAGTCGCTTCAGTTGTGTCGGACTCTGTGCGACCCCATAGACGGCAGCCCCCAGGCTCTGCCGTCTCTGGGATTCTCCAGGCAAGAACACTGGAGTGGGCTGCCATTTTCTTCTCCAGTGCATGAAAGTGAAAAGTAAAAGTGAAGTCCCTTAGTCGTGTTTGAAGTCTATCACTTAATAAATCCTCACTTTGCTTTCTTGGCCACTATTTCTTGTCTCTAAATTCTTTCTGTGATAAGACACAAGCAGCATTAGTGGTACAATGCTATTTACACAAGGTTGGCTTTATCATCCTCTGGTTCAGGAATCATTCTTTACTGATAGAGGGGATGCTGTGGAATGTGGGTGACTGACTGCAGTAATAACCCTGAAGCAACTGCCTGAGATGACAGTTTTGCCTGCAAGGACTGTTTTACTACTCTAATGCAAAGTGTAGGGAAATTGCTTTAGCTAATGAGGAAAGAGACTGAAACTAAAATCCTTCCGAGACAGCTGGGGGACCCGTGCAGACCTGATCACGCTACAGCAGACTGTCACTGACCCACAGATTCTGCTCTAGTATTAATGGACAAGATGCTGGGTCATCTGAGAGGAAATTGGGCCACTCTCACTTCTCAGCCCTGTGCTGAGGCCAGGCCTGGAGCCTACACTACTGGGTGCAGGACCCTTTGGGGCTGTGGGACAAATGCAAGCTTGGCAGGGGAAGGGGTGCAGATCACACCTCCAGGAGAGGCTTAACTGTATTCTTTGAGCAGCTAGAAGCACCGGAGGCAGAGGAAAAACAGTTTATTAAGTCACTTTTGTTGTTGCCCCAAGTCTGCCTTCCTAATGTTGACTTAAAAGTAGTCACAATCTAAAACTTGAATTATGTTTTTTTGGTGGGAATTTTAGGACTTCAAGCTGGGGAGACATCTCAAGCAACCTGAGAGAACTACTTTGAGGAGGCTGAGTCAGAAGAAATCAGGTTACATAGAAGTTTGCAACAAAAGGCAGGTAGTTTGAACATCAAAAGATTATTGTTAATTAAGGAAAATCAGATATCTCAAGGAATTTGGCACTTTTTTTATGTACAGGAAGATGCAAGAATCTGGATTCACTAAAATAATTCATTTTATATGCATCTCAGCTATCTGTGGCCAGTATCCTATGTTTTTCACATCCCCTGTTCCCCTAGAGCTCACTGTGGGGAATGGCTGATGGCTGCCAGATAGCAGGTATTGTTCTTCTTGGGTGCCCTCTGAACTCAGAAATTTATACTTGGAGGGCTGGAATTGCTGAAGGCTGTGACACTCTTGTTTACTGAAATGGTGAGAAATACTCCATTGCTCACTAAAAACGATCTTTGCTTCTCAAGAGCATTTGTGTTTACAAACATGTCAAACACACATTAAAGTAGAAAGAAGAATATAAAGACCTTTCCTTACACCAGCTGCTCAGATTGTATAACCCGCATTTTCTTCACCTTGATGCCAAAAACTCCACCTTTGTGCACTGGTGTCAAACTGAATCTTGGAGACAGAGTTTGGGGTGAAGTAGAATAGCTTTATTGCTTTCCCAGGTAAAGGCGGACACAGTGGGCTCATGCTCCTCAAAACTGTATCTTTCAACCTGGGAGGATTTGGTGGAGTTTTGTAGCAGTGGTTCAATGGTAAGATTGCTAGTAAAATTAGAGTATGTGCAGTGCCTGCATTCTTTTTAATCTGGTCTCAGAAAATCTCTTCACATGCTTCTGTGGTTCTTGAGGTTATCAAACTGTGACCTTCTCTCTGGAGTGAAGAATGCTCCATCAAGTAGTTAACATCTTCCATTCAGTGGGAGTTTTAGTTTGGCAGAAGGCTAAAAAAGAAACGGGGCCGAGGCTTAAAATTGTTCTTATTCTCCCTTGTCCTCTTCAATATGGCCCCTTCCATGGATTCTCCTGAAGAACATTTAGATTGAGATTTGTTGTTGTTTGATGTTAGAGAAACAAGGCTTTTGGGATAATTTCTTTGTGTAATGTGTGTAACTCATTAGTGCTTTCTGAAGGGCACTGAAAAACTCCTGTTGAGTAAACAGGCAAACCCCCCCCCCCTTGACTGTCTCAGGCCTCCTACTGCTCCCTCTTGTCCTCTTCAGTCACTTGACTCTTTAAAACGCATCCCCATGGACTGACCCCTTATCGCATTGTTCCCTCACCGCTCCGCCCCATGCCTTTGATCTTTCTGAAAAATCCCTCTCAGTGAATGTTGGGGTTCCTCCGAAGGCCAAGGCGCGCTGGCTAAAATTCCTCCTGCTGGTTGGCTTCGTTCGGGTCCCGGTGGCGTTTGTGGGGCCGCCCCCCGAGCAGGGCCGGCCGTCCCCCCCCCCCCCCGCGTAGTGGAGTGGGTTGCCATTTCCTCCTCCAGGGGATCCTCCCCATCTAGAGACTGAACTCACATATCTTAGGCCTCCTGTATGGGCAGGCAGATTCTTTACTGCCAGCACCACCTGGGAAGTCCCTTGTCTCTGCATTCCCTCCCTTCTCTGGTTTTTATTGTTCAGTCACTAAGGCATTTGTCTTTCGTATCAGCTCAACATTTCAAAATTTCCTGACTGAAATATGTCAATTTATGTGTTAATTTATATTGTAAGAAAACTACGCGGGAAGGAAAAAGCCACCTCTAGGGACCGTTAGTGGAAAGGCCTTTATTGGGCGAGTCGCTCCCGGGCAGAACTCCCAGGGGCAAGTGAGCCAGGAAACAAAGGGAGTCTGCAAAGCATGAGGGGGTGAGGAAGGGGTTTTTATAGCCAGGGCTGGCATTCAAACCCGGTTCTTCCATATAAGGTAGAAAGCGCCGGCTGTAGCAGTGATTGGCGTTTGGGGGCTCCGTGCCAGCGCCTGATTGGGTCAGGATACAGGGGGCCGGTCCCTGGAAGTTTGGTCCGCCCCCGGTTCCTGTTTGGGCGTCGGCCGACTGTCGGGCTTGTCCGGGGCATGTCTCGACATGCCGACCTCTCATATATGATGGCCGAAATGCATCTTTCTCATGAAAAAGCTACATGTTCATTTACAAGTTCAAGAGGGTTATTTATGGTTCAGTCACTCAGTCCTGTCTGACTCTTTGTGACCCCATTGACTGCAGCATACCAGGCTTCCCTATCCTTTGCTATGGAGTTTGCTCAAGTTCATGTCCATTGAGTTGGTAATGCCATCTACTGAACAGCAACTGTTTGAATCTGCCCTTTAAACTTAGAGAAGGTCTTGGAGGCTGAATGAAACCTATTTTCTACAAATAAGAAATGGGGGACACAGACAGATTTTGTGCCCAGGAGCCCCTAAGGGTCCTCCATGTGAAGAGGAAAAGTTAAATTTCACATAACCTCTTGCTCATTCAGCCTCTGTGACTCAGCTTGTTCCTTGCAAAGTCTGGATCTTGTGGGTCACGTAGTCTCAGAAAGTGGGGACTTACAACAACACTAGGAGATGGAGCTTATCTCGCTCACCTCTGTCCTGCTCTTTGGAATTGTCCAGCCCCTGCCATCCTGCTTAATCATGCCTGTCCATGTAAAGGTCAGTCATCCCCCTTCCCATCTTAACCACTGTTCCTGTGTGCATGAAACTCCTTCGTTTAGACCAGCCTATTAGCAGCTAGTGTTGCCCACTATGAAGTGAAGTGAAAGTCGCTCAGTCATGTCCAACTCTGCGACCCCATGGAATTCTCCAGGCCAGAATACTGAGGTGGGTAGCCTTTCCCTTCTCCAGGGGATTTTCTCAACCCAGGGATCGAACTCAGGTCTCCCACATTGCAGGCGGATTCTTTACCAGCTGAGCCACAGGGAAACCCACTATAATCTGTCTATAAAAGCTCGGTAACCTCTTTGTTCAGGGCTCAGAACTTGGAGTGGTAACTCCTCTGGGCCCACCGATGTAATAAACCTGAGTTCTCCAACTCTCCGAGTGTGGTGCTTGGTTTCTCAATTACTTCTGAAACATTTCTGGAGGCCCCAGTGAGATGCCAACCATGTCGGCCCCTTGAGTCGCCAGACTGGTGCCTTAGCTAGGCCAGAGTGGAGGAACCCCAATGAGGTTCCAATGAGGAGGCACGCCACCCAACAGTTTTCTGGGTTCTCTTTTGGACTGGCATTCCGATTCTTCAGACGGCTGAGCCCTGATTGGACTCATTGGAGTGATGACCAACTCACCAGGAATGGCCACAGGATGAGGTCCTCCCCACGCCCCCTTCCCGCCCTCCACGCCCGCCCAGGGCCAGTCCCCAGTCAGGTCCTACCCCACCGGGTAGAAGAGGAGACTGATCGTCTCCTAGGAGCTCCCAGGAAGGGAGTATCAGATAGAGAGACCTGAGAGCTCAGGAGAAGGGAGGCATCGGGAGTGAGAGTGAGCTCCACCATCCTCAGACTATGGAGCCTGAGAGGGTCCAAAACCTGTGTTCTGTGATGACCTGATAAGGCTAAAAGTCGGTTCCAGTCTCTGCGGGACTCTATCCGTCCCTGTGAGGCTGGTCCGGTTGGGGGTTTATACCGATCTGCCAATGCTAAGAGGCATCTTAAATCTCCCTCAGGAGAATGGCCAGGCAGATGAAAAATGAATGTGAACAAGTGTGTGACCTGATTTGCTTGCGCTTCAGGCTCGATTGTGTGGCTTCATGGCTCGGAGTCTGAGTTGACACTAACTTGAGGTTCTGCAGTGACCTCCTATGGCTCAAGGCGGTGTCTGCCTCTGGGGACCCTGTCCCTGTCTGTGAGACAGATCCAGATCAGGGGTTTATCCACCAATGCTAAGAGGAACCTAAGTTCCCCCAGGGATGCAGCCAAGCTGGCACCTGAATTGTCTCCTGTCTTGAGGAGCACTCACCTTTGTTTGTCTTTGCAGCACCGATTCAGGGCGGGATACACAGGGAGGGAGGAATTATTGGTTACTGTTTTTCTTCCATCGACTGACTCCTTGCACTGACATCTAAGAGATTAGGTTTTCCTCGAAACCCTGTCAGGTGGATTACATTGTCAACATGGGGCGGGTGGAGTTCCTCTAAGCCAACAGTTTTAGATTTCATCATAAAGAACTTTAAAAAGGGCTTTGCTCGAGATTACTGAGTCAAGATGACCTCTAGGTAGCTTCGTAATTTATGCGAGCTCGATTGGCCGTCTTTCGATGTTGGATGGCCACCAGAGGGCACTCTTGACCCGCCCACCATCTGCGCAGTGCACCAGGTAGTCACTGGAAGTCCAGGACATCCAGATCAGTTTCTGTACCTAGACTCCTGGTTTCTAATTAGCACAGACTCTGCCTCCTTGGGCAAGATTTTTGCACAGACAGGGATAGAGTAGGGATGTTGTGACCCAACCACTCAAAAGGAAGAAGGAAGAAGGGGATAAAAATCTATATTGTAGGGAGGATTGACAGAAGATCCACTGCTGTCCCCACCATACATTCTCAAGACTCTGCAAGCCCTGGCATAGCCAGTGCTGGACCCATTGCCAAACAATGTCCCCTGCACCACCTCATGAACAAGACTCTAGGCCTGAGCTGGTAGGGAAGCAGCTCCACTTGGCCAAGCAATCTAACCAGCTGGCTGTGGCCTGTCAGATGCCACTGTGGGAACCTCAAGGTCCTCAACAAGTGTATGAGGACGGCTCAGTCCAGCCTGGTTGCTCCATCCTCTATTACCAGCCCTTCGGCACTACTGATCTCCTAAGTTGGAAGCACCATAACCCAGCATACTCTGATAAACCACAGGCTATGATTGACCTTCTAGAGTCCATTTTCCACACCCATCAGCCTACATGGGACAACTGTCGCCAGTTCCTTATGTACTTTTTCACCACCAAGGAAAGGTGATACATCTCAACAAAAGCCCCAAAATGGATCCAAGGACAAGTCCCTGCAGAGGTCTTAGATGTGGAAGGATGGGCGTGAGAAGTGATGCCAGAGATGAGACCTAATTGGGATTTCAATACCAGAGAAGGACAAGAAACCCTGAGCCGCTACCATGATGCCCTTCTACATGGACTTGGATTGGGAGCCAAAAAACCCATCAATATGTCCAAAACTACACCGATAATCCAAAAAGTGGATGAGACCCCCACCGATTTATTTGAAAGACTGTGTGAAGTGTTCCTGACCTACACCCTGTTGGACCCTGAGACACCTGAGAATCAGCAGATGATTAATCATGCCTTTGTGGCTCAATCCTGCGGAGCCATCCAATGAAAGCTCCAAAAGCTGGAAGGCTTCGCTGGGATGAATGCAACATGGCTCCTGGAGGTAGCAAATAAAGTCTTTGTGAACCGAGACCATGAAGCTCAATGAGAAGCAGATAGAAAAATGAAACAGAAAGCAGCCCTGCTAGTAGTGGCATTGAGGAGCTCAGATCCAGTGAAACAGATTGTTGCCTCATGGATAAAGGAAACTAAGAAGAGACCACCACTATGCTGTGACCAGTGAGCCTATTGCAAAGAGGCCAGACAGCTTGGGCAACCAGCTTTCCTGAGCAGGTAAGAGACTCAGGAGAGTGTAGGGATTTGGAAGAATCTGGAAGAATGAGTGCCCCCATCGCAGAGGGACATCTGAAGGGTCAAAGAAGTTCAGTCAACCCAACAAAGGAAGGTATCAGCCTGAGCCAGCCGTCCAAAACCTTTTGGCCTGGCTGGAGCAGAATCAGACTAGGGAGGACTGGGCTCCCTGATCCTGGGCCCCTGGGAGCCCGTGGTCACGATGACTGTAGGGGGCCAAGAATCAGTCACTTTTATGGTGTTTACCAGAGCTGAACACTCCATGGTAACCACAGAGTGGTTACCTGCGGCTCCCTTCACAGGCTGAACAGCAGCTATTGTTGGGGCCACAGGGGATATGGCAGCCCGCTCATTTTGCAAGGCCCGTTTGTGTCAGCTAGGGGGCCATCTAGTGACTCATAAATTTCTGTACTTATCAGAATGCTCCATTCCCTTGCTGGATAGAGACTTACTGACAAAGCTGGGGGCGCAGATCACCTTTGCCCCCAGAAAGTCTGTGAGCCTCACCCTGGGGAGCCAGTTGGCTCTGATGATGGGTGTGCCTGTGCCCAGAGAAAATGAATGGCGCCTCTGTTCCTCAGGGAGGGAACAAATAAATCCCCCAGCCTGCAAAAAGAATTCCTTGCTGTCTGTGCAGAGAAGGGGCCCTCAGGTTTGGCCAGAAACCATGCTCCCATCGTAATGGACCTGAAGCCAGAAGCCCCTGCTGTCAGACAGAGACAATGCCTAGTACCACGGGAGGCATGCCTGGGAATTTGGGACCACATCCAATGCCTCCGAGATGCTGAGATCCTAATCGAGTGTCAGACACCCCAGAACTCTGCTCTTACCAGTCAAGAAGTCTGGAGGGAATGACTACCGCCCCATCCAGGACCTCTGTGCCATCAACAGTGCAGTGATCACCATCCATCTAGTGGTTCCAAATCCCTACACTCTCCTGAGTCTCTTACCTGCTCAGGCAAGCTGGTTCACCTGCCTCCATCTCAAGGATGCATTCTTCTGCCTCCAGCTGTCACCGGCCAGCCAGCCCTTGTTTGTCTTTGAATGGGAAGACCCACATACAGGGAGAAAGACACAGCTGACTTGGACCTGACTGCCACAAGGCTTCAAAATCTCACCTACCCTGTTTGGTGAAGCCCTAGTTGTAGACATGGCTGCCTTTCCTGGAAAAACTTTGAGCTGCATCCTACTCCAGTACATGGATGATCTGTTGCTAGCCAGTCCCAGCCAAGGGGACTGCTGGAGAGGCACCAAGCCCTGTTGGCTCTACTCTCCACCACAGGGTACAAGGTGTCATGGAAAAAGGATATCTGCAGACAGGAGGTCAAGTACCTTGGGTTTGTCATCTTGAAAGGGCGTTGGGTGCTCAGACATCAGAGGAAGCAAGCCATCTGTTCAATACCTTAGCCAAACACCAAGAAAGAAGTCCACACATTCCTCAGGGCTGCCAGAATCTGACAGATTTGTGTACTGGGTTTCTCTGAAATTGCCAAGCCTTTTTATAAAGCCACAGCAGGGTCTGGTAAGGACCCCGTAGAGTGGGGACCTGAACAGGAAAAAGCCTTCAAGGAGATAAAGAGACTCTTGATCAGTGCTCCAGCATTAGGGTTGCCAGATGTGACTTGGGACTTTAACCTTTTTGTGCATGGGAAAAATCACACTGCACTGGGGGTCCTCACGCAGATAGTTGGGCTATGGCAGCACCTGGTTGCATACCTGTGCAAACAACTAGACCCAGGGGCTGCAGGATAGCCACCTTGTCTCCGGGCATTAGCTGCCACTGTGGTCCTGGTCAGAGAAGCAGATAAGCTTACTCTAAGACAAAACACAAATGTAAGCTTTCCCCGTGCTGTCACTGCCCTAATGAACAGCAGGGGCATAAGTGGCTGACCAGTTCCAAGATGATTCACTATCAAGGACTGCTTTGCGAAAACCCATGTTCCGACAAGAGACTGTGTGGGCACTGAACCTTGCCACCTTCTTACCTACTCAAGCAGGAACCCCGATCATAACTGTGAGGAGGTCATAGATGTAATTTACTCGAGCAGGCCAGACCTGACGGACATTCCCATACAGAACCCAGAAGTGGAACTGTTCACTGATGGAAGAAGTTTCATTCAGGATGGGCAGCACAAAGCAGGCTATGCCATAGCAACAACTGACAAGATAGCGAAGGCTGAGGCCTTGCCACAAGCGTGGTCAGCACAGTGGGCTGAGACATGGGCACTCGTCCACGGTGAAGGGAAAGGAGTCAACATCTATACTGACTCAAGGTATGCCTTTGCTACTTTACATGTTCAGGGAGCCATGTATAAAGAAAGGGGACTATTGACAGTGGAGGGGAAAGGAGATCAAAAACAGAAGAAATCCATCTGCTGTTAGAGACAGTTTGGAAGTCTTTCCAGGTGGCAGTCATCCATTGTGAAGGTCATTAGCGAGGAACTGATCCAGTCAGCAAAGGAAATCGGTTGGCTGACCAGGCAGCCAAGGAGGCAGTGACCCAACCAAGCCCCACAGTGGGCCTTGAGTCAACCTTTAAGGTCTTTGTGTTACCAGAATTGCTTTTGTCCCCGAGATACACCAAGAAAGATCAGTGGGCTCTAAATGAGGGAGGAATAACAAGAAAAGGAGGGCTGGTGGAAGCTCCCTGACCAAAAACTCTTTGTCCCCAGCAATATAGCAGTCTAGTTGGTAAAACAGCATCAGGAGACAACTCATTTAGGAAAAACTGCTGGAGAGTTTACTGGGCCACCACTATTTCCTTTCCTAAGCTCCCAACCCCGTGTGCCCAGATCAGTACTACATGTGACTTGTGCATGGAACAACACCAGCCAAGGACCAAGACCCAGCCCAGGGGTGCAGACAGCTGACACAGCCCTTTGAAGATCTAGAAGTGGACTTTACTGAAGTCAAGCCCTACAGGGGCTATAAGTATTTACTGTGGTAGTCTGCACCTACTCTCGATGGGCTAAAGCTTACTCCACACCCTCTGAAAGGGCATGAGAAGTGGGCAAGGCCCTTCTAAGAGACATAATCCCAAGATATGGGCTGCCTCTTTCCATAGGGTCTGACAACAGGCCAGCCTTTGTGTCTGAGATAATCCAAACTTTATCCAGGACACTGGGGGTCAAATGGAAGCTTCGCACTGCTTACAGGCCACAGAGCTCATGGAAAAGTGAGCACATGAATTGGACCCTCAAGACTGCATTAGCTAAGCTCTGTCAAGAGACCCAGTTATCTTAAGCCGACATGTTACCCTTAGCCTTGCTCTGAGCCCAATGCTCCCCGAGGTCCTCTGGCTATGCCCCCTTTGAGATCTTATATGGGAGAACACTCCAGTGATAGAAAAGCTCAAGGAAGACCCCCAACAACTAGCTGACCTGGAGATGTCCTGACACCTTCAGGCCCTGGGAAAACTCTTCCACCATATCGCCTGAGAAACCTTAGAAAGGACACCCATTCCTTTGGACAATTGGGTTCATCCCTATCAGCCAGGAGATGAGGTATGGGTTAAAGAATGGAAAAGGAACCACTTTAGCCAATTTGGACAGGCCCTCACCCAGTCGTTCTGAAAACCCCTACTGCTGCTAAAGTTACAGGTGTCATCCCTTGAATCCACCACACCAGAGTCAAGAAGGCAGTGGCTTCCTGTGATAAGACACCTGGAAAGCAGTTCAGGACCCTGAAAACCTCCTCAAGGACCGGTTCCAAAGACAATGGCCCTCACCCAAGAAGGATGCTGAGCTCTGCTCTCATCACCTTGAAAGCTGACTAGTCAACGCACGGCAGAAGCTTGAGGATTCTTCAGCCTTGCTCCAGCCACATCCGGCAGCTGGCTGGTTGAGGCACAGTGGAAGCTTGAGGATCTGACTATCGAAATAGCAATGGATTTTTCATTATCAACCCTGGCCTCTATCCCTAATCAGTATTATTGCTATGTTCCTCCCTACAGGACTAGCTTAAGCCACACTCCAGGACTGGAATTTGGGTCAGAAGCTGTTGTTAGCTGCCTGTTATCTCTCTGTAGTGGGACGCCTCATTCGTATCAGATGTCTCTTATGATTGATTCTCCCTACTAACTAAACCACTCTCGGTATAGCTGACAACTCCCCCTTCACGATAGGGCCAGTTGCTATAGCCGTGGCAACCCAGAGATGGGGAGAAAACTTTTGCTAGTGTTCAGTTATCTGTTGTGTGCAAGCTGCTTTGCAGCCTTTTGGTGTCCCTTGCTGTAACAGATGGTGCCATTCCTTATCCACCATGCATCTGTCAACATCACAGTCAACCCTTGGAAAACTGCTTACTTAACCATCAGCTAGAACAATGTATAGAGAGCCAATCCTATAGGCCTATCACCTACTGCCTTCATAACCATGTGATGTATATCCAGGGGCCTGGATGCCAAAAGTGTTTTCCAGTTATGCTCTCTGCTGCCGTTACCTCTCCCACACGAGAGGATCCCCGGGTGGTATCCTGACACCATGGCATTGCCATCATGCCCCTATACTCTGTCTAGCTCCAAATGCCACACAGATGTTACAACCCAGAACAGGTTTCTGTCTGTCAAATGAATGGAAAAACCTACTGGACAGGGACAATAATACAGACAAGTGAAATCATGGACCAACTTTGCCCTAAAAAAATCAGGCTTTGCCTGTTGGCAATATGACCCAGGTTACGGAGTTAACTTCCCCATGTGTACCAGGTTCTCAATGCAACTCATTGGCTTTTTGATGACACCAACCCCCAGGTGGCCAGAGATTGCTGGCTTTGCTTATCCTTGGGTTCCACGGTACTTAGCTACACCAGCACCATTGACTAATGCAATAACCATGGGGATTCCTATAGATCCACCCCTGCAAGGACCAGTCTTAAGGGCAGTTGAGTTAACTCAGAAGGCTCTGAAATGCTTTACAGATGATGAGGAACTGAACCTATAGGCAGTTTAGCCAGAGACCGATGTTATCAAACTTTAAAAAGTGAGTGGCTCATTCATCCTCCGACAAACACAGTATGGTGCTGCCTCTATCAAGGCCTGTTCTTTGTGGGACAGATGCTTACTTATGTCTACCAGTCAGTGGATGGGTATCTGCACCTTAGCTTTCCCTCACTCCCCCAGATAAATATTGTCCCTAACAACCAGACTCTCATCGTACCTCTGGCAGCACACTCACAGTCAAGAAGAGCCGTCCAGTTCATACCCCTACTAGTTGGTCTGGGAATTATGGCTGGAATAGGTATGGGAATAGGAGGAATTGCTTCATCAACCACCTTTTACCATACACTATCCAAGGACTTCACAGACGACATTGAGAAAGTAGCTAAATCTTTAGTGGTCTTGCAGGACCAACTGGACTCCCTGGCTGAGGGGGTTTCACAGAATAGGAGAGGGCTAGACCTACCGACAGCTGCAAAGGGAGGGCTCTGCCTCTTCTTGAAGGAAGAATGCTGCTTTCATGTGAACCGATCAGGAATAGTCAGGGGCATGGCCCAGCAGCTAAGGCAATGGACCTTAGCTGGAGAGAGGAACTATCCAATACCTGGGGCAATTGGAACAATATATGGAGATGAGCACCGTGGCTTCTTTTAACTGATCTCTCTTTGCACTCTTTGCGGCACTCTTGTTTGGCCCTTGTATTCCCAATGCAGTTACTCAGTACATAGCCTCTCGGATTGAATCCATAAAGTTGCAAATGGTAATAGCTCGATATAGTCCCTAAACGATGGGGAGCTCTGAATGTCTTGCCAAAACAGGAGATAATGCTTTCTACAAGTGACAGAAGCATCAAGAGAGGGGAATGAACAGGAAAAGTTAAAATTTTACATAACCTCCTGCTCGTTCTGCCTCTGTAACTCAGCTTGCACCTTGCAAAATCTGGATCTCATAGGTCACATAGTCTTGGAAAGTGGGGAGTTACGATAATACTATGAACTGGAGCTTATCTCACTCACCCTCGTCCTGCTCTTTGTAACTGTCCAGCCCCTTCAATCCTGCTTAATCATGCCTGTCTGTGTAAAGGTCAGGCACCCCCCTTGCTGTCTTAACCATATTCCTGCATGCATGAAGCCCCTTATGTCTATTAAAACTCTGTAACCCCTTTGTTCAGGGTTCAGAGCGTGGAGTGGTAACTCCTTTGGGTCCCCTGGCATAATAAACCTGAGTTCTCCAACTCTCCGAGTGTGGTGCTTGGTTTCTCGATTACTGGTTTCTGAAACGCTTGGTTTCAGAACCTTGTCACATTCAACAAAATTAACAATTATCCTTCCTATCCCTTAATGCCAGATGCATAATCAAATTTCCATGATGGATGTAAATATGTTTTTTTAAAAATGAAAGCATTTATTTATTTGTAGATTTATTTAAAAAAGTTTATACAATTTTAAATTCATACTCCACTTACAGTTATTGCAAAATATTGGCTATATTTCCTGTGTTGTACAATATATCCTTGCAACTCATCTTATACCCAGTGTTTTGTATCTCCAATAAATATATCTTTCAGAGTTAGTTTTTGGAATAAAGACGCAAATAAGGCCCACTCAAACTACTTCTGTCTCTACCCCCATACTAAAACTGAGCAGGGACCTATGGGGCCCTTCTGGGTACAAGAGCCTTTCTGGGCCCCTTATTTCTTGTTTTCAGGATAAAGACTTCAGCCTCCTAGACTTTACTGAGTTCTGAAGGGCAGATTCAAACAACTACTAATCATGGAAGTAGTGAATGCTGAAACAAAGGAGGAACAGTAAGAAACTATAGCAGGGGTCCCTAGCACCCAGCTGAGGACTGGTACTGGGCTGTGGCCTGTTAGGAACTGGGCCAAACAGCAGGAGGTGACTGGCCGGTGAGCAAGCTGCCCGCCTCTGCTCACATTACTGCCTAAACCAACCTACCTGATCCACGGAAAAATTATCTTCCACAAAACAAGTACCTGGTGTGAGAAAGGTTGAGGATTGCTTAACTATAATGCAGTAAAGCAGAATCCTGGTTCCTCCTAAAGGAATATACAAACAGCAGCTTTGAGTTCCTGTGCAGGAAATAAGGACTCCAGCCAGGCGGAGAATGGTAACTTCAGGCTGAGCTCAAGAGTCTTGGAGCACCACCAAATTTTACCTATTAAAACTTCTGCCTTCAAACCACCAGGGAGTTCCAAGTTTTCAGAGCAAAAGCCACCAGTTTTTTTCATGGCCCTGCAATTAACCCTTCTCTGCTCCAAACTCTGATATTTCAGTTTGTTTGTCCTCACTGTGCATTTACCACATGAATTTGTGTTCAGCAACTTCCTGATGTTCAAGCTGGTTTTAGAAAAGGCAGAGGAACCAGAGATCAAATTGCCAATATCTGCTGGATCATGGAAAAAGCAAGAGAGTTCCAGAAAAACATCTATTTCTGCTTTATTGACTATGCCAAAGCCTTTGACTGTGTGGATTACAATAAACTGTGGAAAATTCTGAAAGAGATGGGAATACAGACTACCTGACCTGCCTCTTGAGAAATCTGTATGCAGGTCAGGAAGCAACAGTTAGAACTGGACATGGAACAACAGACTGGTTCCAAATAGGAAAAGGAGTACGTCAAGGCTGTATATTGTCACCCTGCTTATTTAACTTCTATGCAGAGTACATCATGAGAAACGCTGGGCTGGAAGAAACACAAGCTGGAGTGAAGATTGCTGGGAGAAATATCAGTAACCTCAGATATGCAGATGACACCACCCTTATGGAGGAACTAAAAGCCTCTTGAGGAAAGTGAAAGGGGAGAGTGAAGAAGTTGGCTTAAAGCTCAACATTCAGAAAACGAAGATCATGGCATCCGGTCCCATCGCTTCATGGGAAATAGATGGGGAAACAGTGGAAACAGTGTCAGATTTTATTTTTTTGGGCTGTGAAATCAGATGGTGACTGCAGCCATGAAATTAAAAGACACTACTCCTTGGGAGAAAAGCTATGACCAACCTAGAAAGTATATTCAAAAACAGAGACATTACTTTGCTGACTAAGGTCCACCTAGTCAAGGCTATGGTTTTTCCAGTAGTCATGTATGGATGTGAGAGTTGGACTGTGAAGAAGGCTGAATGCCAAAGAATTGATGCTTTTGAGCTGTGGTGTTGGAGAAGACTCTTGAGAGTCCCTTGGACTGCAAGGAGATCCAACCAGTCCATTCTGAAGGAAATCAGCCCTGGGATTTCTTTGGAGGGAATGATGCTAAAGCTGAAACTCCAGTACTTTGGCCACCTCATGCGAAGAGTTGACTCATTGGAAAAGACTCTGATGCTGGGAGGGATTGGGGGCAGGAGGAGAAAGGGACGGCCAAGGTTGAGATGGCTGGATGGCATCACTGACTCGATGTACGCGAGTCTGAGTGAACTCTGGGAGTTGGTGATGGACAGGGAGGCCTGGCGTGCTGTGATTCATGGGGTCGCAAAGAGTCGGACACGACTGAGCGCCTGAACTGAACTGAACTGAACAATACCAAGAATTCCTTTTCTTGGTATTTTCTTCTCATGAGAATGAGCACTAGAGTCCAGTTTTATTTTCTGCTTCCTAATAAGCATTGTATTGAAAACTTTAAAGAGACTGCATTTGCTTGCTATTGTGAAATGAAAGATTTCTTGCCATATCAGTGGCCAAAAAAAAAGTCACAGCTATCTGCAGTTTTGACCCTCCAAATGTGAATGCGGGCTCTCAAAGGGAACAAATGCCTGTGATCTAGCAAGTGCCACAACCCCGACTGATGTTTGCTGAGGACCTCAGGGGAATGCAAGAAGCAGCCATCCACCATATCTGCCACTCCTTGTGGTGAACAAGGAATTAAGGATATAGATAATCAGGAAACAAGATTTACCCCCAAGATTGTTGAAGTGCATATGAAAGCAATGAATTCAGTGAGCCCAGAGGCTTGCATCTTTTCATATAGAAGTTTAGTCAGTTGCTTAGTTATGTCCGACTTTTTACGACCCCATGGACTGTAACCTGCCAGCCTCCTCTGTCCATGGGATTCTGTAGGCAGAATACTGGAGTGGGTTGCCATTTCCTTGTCCAGTCTCATACAGAACCAGTGAACCAGTGAAGTTGCTCAGTCGTGTCTGACTCTTTGTGACCCCATGGACTGTAGCTTACCAGGCTCCTTCATTCAAGCCTGAATTTTCCAGGCAAGAGGACTGGAGTAGGTTGCCATTTCCTTCACCAGGGGATCTTCCCAGCCCAGGGATCAAACCCAGGTCTCCTGCTTTACCATCTAAGCTGCACAGAAACCCCCATACAGAGGAAAACTCTAAATTCCTTAGCTTGATATCTGGTTTTCCTTATTACTTAATAATAATCTTTGATAGTTAGACTGCTTGCCCACTTTGTTGCAAACTTGTATATAACTTGAATCCCTCTCTTGCCTCCTCAGAGCAGTTTTCTCAGGGCTACTGAGATGCTGCCTGCTGGGCTTGGAGTCCTCAACATACCAATCAAATCTATTTACAGGTTGTGACTAATTTTTTAGTTGACATTATTTACTCAGATGCTATTTATAACTCACAGGGGACAATATTCTTGTCCCTGGAAATGCTGAGGGTGAAACTTGGGATGTTTCCTTTGTTGACTGAAAAAACTGAACAACCTAAAAGTTGAGAATTATTTTTTAAATGGTGACCTTATTGAGGACAATTGCCGGGAAGCAGTCTCTCAGATAGCTCTGAGGGAGTAATTTTTCCAAAGAGGTAAGGGAGGATTTATTGAAGTTTTTGCTGAAAAAAAAGAATGCGTAGTCAAAAATTACTGCTAATCACAATCAGACGTCTTAAGTTAGTGAGTGTAGTGCTTTTCCATTGTCTACTGAAAAAAAAAAGCACAATGTGGGAACTGCAAGTTAAGTTTTATTTGGGGCAAAATGAGGAGTATAGCCCAGGAGACAATATTTCAAATAACTCTGAGAAACTCTCCAAAGAAGTATTGGGAGAGGTTATGCATTAAGGGAGTATGTACAGGCAACACAAATTTTGGCAGAGACTTGCTGCTAGCCATGAGGAGCAGATATTACCATAATGGTTTTGATCCTTTTCTAGATATGAGGAAATACAGTAATTGTACTCATAAAATCTCCTCTTGGAAATTTCCTGGTCAAGAAACTAGGATCCCAGAAGACACATAGCATGGCCAAAAAATATATATATATATATAATAATAATAATAATAAAAACAGGAAAGAAAAATATCTTCTCCTGAACATATCCAACTATTTAAAGACCTGTTCTGCCAGTTTTTCCCAGATCACAGAGTGCCAGCAGCTGCAGTGGCTACTGACTTACTCCTTCTACAGATGGCAAGTGCCAATTTTTAGTTGCCACTCTATACTGGAAGGAGAAGATGCAAGAGTCTGGCCTTATTGAAGTCTTTCTTTTGATATACATCTTAATTATCTAGGACCAATATCCTGTTTTTCTCCATCCTGAATTCCTCTCAAGATGCAGCTGCAGTGGCTTAAGGCAACAATATCCTTCATTTACTGAAATGGCAGGTAACATTCTTTATCCACAATGTCATGTGAGAAAAAAGGACATTGATCCAGAGCAGGTCTCCTGGGTTCTGTGGATCCAGTAGATTGAGGAACCCTCTGAGATGTGTGAAATGTTGAGTGTGTGCTCTTTTGGGTGTGTGGTAGTGGTGGGTGGGGGATGTTGCTTAAAGACTTAATAAAATTCTGTAAAGAGTCTCTTTGATAAAGAAAAGAAAAGTGTCAACTGACTTAGAAGGGCACTCTCCTGAATCCTTTCAAAGGAAAAATTTCTGGGGTCCCACTGACAAAGGAGAGAAGAAAAAGAGGACAGAAGTGGGATAAGAAGGTGAGTAAGGACAGAGAGACAAAGACTGAGCAGAGAGATAGGAGTTATGTGGAAGGCAGTTTCTGAGACAGAGCCCTTCAAGAAGGGCAGAGGTTAAAAACCCGCTCTTAATATCAAGCCCCTTGCACCCTGCCTGTGTTTTCAGTCCAAACCCAAGTGGAGACCTCAGTGAATAAAAATCAGCCCCAGAGCCAAACATCCTGGAGTGTGAAGTCAAGTGGGTCTTAGGAAGCATGACTGCAAATAAAGCTAGCAGAGGTGATGAAATTCCAGCTATGCTATTTCAAATACTAAAAGATGAAGCTGTTAAAGTGCTGCACTCAATATACCAGCAAATTTGGAAAACTCAGCAGTGGCCATAGGACTGGAAAAGGTCAATGTTCATTCCAATCCCAAAAAGGGCAGTGACAAAGAATGTTCAAACTATTGTGCAATTACATTCATTTCACATGCTAGCAAGGTTATGCTCAAAATCCTTCAGGCTAGGCTTCAGCAGTACGTGAACTGAGAACTTCCTGGTCCCAAGTTTGGACTTGGAAAAGACAGAAGAACTAGAGATCAAATTGCCAACATCTGTTGGATCATAGCAAAAGCAAGGGGATTACAGGAAAACATCAACTTCTGCTTCCTTGACTATGCTAAAGCCTTTGTGTGGATCACAACAAACTGTGGAAAATTCTTTTTTTTTTCCTTCAAATTTTAATTAAAATTTTGATTGTTTGCATCTATAAAATTAGTAACTATAATAATTTTTGTAGGTCTTATGCTAAGTTAAATACTAGATATTAAAAAGACCAAACAAGGCCTTCATGTTTTTATTTTACTTACAAACAAGAATCTGTGGCTAAGGATAAACAAAATTTTTTAGTAAAAACAAGAAAAAAAACAATATGACAGTATAAAGTCAGAAGACACAGGTTTAATATCTTAATCTGCAAGTGTAGCAAATACTTGAGTTTTCATTTCTTGAGCTATCCAACAAATATACTGGTCATTTGTAAGGTCTTTCCTACCTTTAAAGTTATGATTAAGTGCATCTTTGAAACACAGGATTTCAGGAATTTAATTCACATATTTTGATACTTTCCCCTTTCCTTTATAACAGAATATTTAGAAATATTACTAAAAATTATCCTCTAAGTTCTATTCAAAATGTATATTTTACAATATATATTTATCTGTGAGATAAGCAAATGTCTTAATTTCACTTAAGTAGAGAAAGGGAAAAGTAGTATTTCTGTTCTGAAGTAAAAATTGAATATTTAAACTGAATATAAATATACATTAAAATAAATTTATTGGATGTTGTATGAGCTTTCAATAAACTCTTGATGGCATTCAACACAATTATTAAATTATAATACACAATTAAATTATAATGCACAATTAAATTATAATACACAATTAAATTATAATACACAATTAAATTATAATACACAATTAAATTATAATACACAAGTACAAGCTGAAAATACATTGGTAATATTAATATATGCTGAAATATGACTGTAGAGTATGGCCAACCTTACTGGAAAATTCTTAAAGAGACGGGAATATCAGACCACCTTACCAGTCTCCTGAGAAACCTGTAGGCAGGTCAAGAAGCAGCAGTTAGAACTAGACATGGAACAACTGACTGGTTCAAAATTGGGAAATGAGTATGACAAGGGTAAATATTGTCACTCTGCTTATTTAACTTATATGCAGATTCCATCATGTGAAATGCCAGGCTGGGTGAATCCCAAGCTGGAATCAAGGTTGCTGAGAGAAATACCAATAATCTTAGCTATGCAGATGATACCACTTTAGTGGAAGAAAATGAAAAGGAATTAAAGAGCCTCTTGATGAGGGTGAAAGAAGAGAGTCAAAAAGCTGGCTTAAAATTCAACATTCAAACAGCTAAGATCATGACATCTGGTTCCATCTCTTTATGCAAATAGAAGGGGAAAAAGTGAAAGGAGTGAAAGATTTTTTTTCTCTTGTGTGCCAAAATCACTGCGGACAGTGACAGCAGCCATGAAATTCAAAGACACTTACTCCTTGGAAGGAAAGCTATGACAAAGGTAGTCAGCATAAAAGCAGAGACATTACTTTGCAGACAAAGGGCCATATAGTCAAAGCTATGGTTTTCCCAGAAGTCATGTATGGATGTGAGAGTTGGACCATAAAGAAGGCTGAGGACAGAAGAACTGATGCTTTCCAATTGTGGTGCTGGAGAAGACTCTTGAGAGTCCTTTGGACTTCAAGGAAATCAAACCAGTCAGTCCTAAAGGAAATCAGTCCTGAATATTCATTGGAAAGACTGATGCTGAAGCTGAAGCTCTAATACTTTGGCCACCAGAGGTGAAGAGCCTACTCACTGGAAAAGACCTTGATACTGGGAAAGATTGAAAGTAAAAGAGGGTGACAGAGGATGAGAAGGTTAGATAGCATCACTAACCCAACGTACAGGAATTTGAGCAAACTCTGAGAGATATGGACAGGGAAGTCTGGCATGCTGCAGTCTATGAGGTTGCAGAGTTGGACATGACTGAGTGACTGAACAGCAGCACGACCAGTTAGTGTGCCAAGTAAGTAAGCAAGAAATGAACAAGTACACATTTTGAGTCATTATACATTTTGGCTCTGATACAGCAGTCTGACATCTCAACTGTCGTAGAACTTCTTTTTCTGACATGCTCTTAGTTCTGGAGTAGTTGTATTTATCCTACAGGTGAGAAGAAAATGTCTATAATATTGGACATGGAATGGGAATGGAGAAGTGGTGGGCAGGTATTCAACCATACAGGGAAACATGGAGAAGCATGGATTCTCCCAGTTCATCTTGACTTCTTCACTCCTCTCATTTTTTCCTCTGACCACAGGTCTGATAACTCTTGGTTTGAGAAGGACAGTAGCAAAGTAGCAGGAACAATCTAGACAGGAGGGTTGATGGTGGTGCTGGAGAGGGAAGACAGTGAGCCTGGTGTCCCTAGGTGTTTGCTGGCCATGTGTTATAATCCCTGATCCTCCCCTCTTCTTCTCTGGGCCTTCTTCTCCGTTTCCAGCCCAGGCTGCAGAGAGATTTCCACAGTCCTGGTGTTTCACCTGGAAGATATCTCTCTGTTCCTCCTCAGGGATGGCCTCCACTCATGTTCACTTCTGTAAGTGAGCTTAAGGTCTGGAGGGTTTCTCTTAGGCCACATTTCAGTGTGTTCTGCATCTCAGGTCAGCGCTTTTTATCCAGTAGCCATCCAAGTATTCATTTCTTGAGGGAATTTTAGACAAGGAATGCCACTTGCCATTTCAGTAAACAAAGAGTGTCGCAGCGACCAAGTCATCAACTTCCACAGCCAATCTGGATAATGCATCCTTATGGGAATTAAAGATGGAGATAAACAGAATATTGGGCCTAGTTGGCTAAAGGTGCACATCAAAGGAATAATTCAGTAAGCCCAGACTCTTGCATCTTCCTATACTTAAAAAGTGCTAAATTCATTTCTTGCAATGTCTAGTTTTCCTTAAATACCAGTGATCTTTTGATATTTATACTACCAGTTTAAAATTTTTTTTTCCTAAAAACTCTTGTATATCCTGGCTTCTCCCTTATCTCTTCATAACAGTCCCTCAGAACTATCTGAGAGGCTGTATTCCAGGCTGAAATCCTCAGTAATGCTCCCAATAAAACACAAATTCTCAGGTTTTTGGTTCTGCATTTCTTTTAGTTGACAGAAGTAGCTAAGAGTTCAGCACCTGAAAATACATCTTTCACACCACAACGTGTGTGTGTGTCTCTGTGTAGCTGTGGTTACCTGTTGTGATAAGGCACTGGATCCGAAGCTATGGAAATGGGGTTAGAGTGAGGCAGAGACTGAAGGGGCTGGAGCCCTATCCTCACTTCTATAAGCTGGAAAATGGGGGACTTGATTAGGAGAAACTTTTTTCAGAGATAGACACTATTTTCTGATTTTTGGCCCCTATTAAGCTGGGGCCATACACACCAGGTTAAAGGCACAGTGGGGAGCCAGATTTGGCTACTTAAATATGCTTGTGCATTTGCAAAGTGGTATAGGCCCAATATCATTCATTACATCTTCATCATAGATGGAAATATACCCAAAGTTCATCCACAGGGATTGGCTAGGTACGTGATGGTACATCTGTATATGTAGAATATTATATAGAATGAAAGAATGGGAAAGATCACAATGTATTGCCATGGAAAGACCTCAACCAAAGATTATTTAGTGAAAATGGGAGTCTATTATACTACTTCTTCCAGAAGAAAATAAGAATCCATATCATTTCCTTATATATGTATAAGGAAACTGTAGAAAATATTTCTACAAGAAATTAAGCTTTCAAAGAACACTTCTGTAAAATAGAAATTAACAAAAATTTTAAAAGAAAACATAAAAACCTGATATAAAGAATACATTCACAGGTCAGAATTTCACTATTGTAGCTGTTTGGTTCAGTTCATTTCAGTTCAGTCACTCAGTCGTGTCCGACTCTTTGTGACCCCATGAATTGCAGCAAGCCTCCCTGTCCATCACCAACTCCCGAAGTTCACTCAAACTTACGTCCATCTAGTCGGTGATGCCATCCAGCCATTTCATCCTCTATCGTCCCCTTGTCTTCCTGCCCCCAATCCCTCCCAGCATCAGAGTTTTTTCCAGTGAGTTAACCCTTCGCATGAGGTGGCCAAAGTACTGGAGTTTCAGCTTTAGCATCATTCCTTCCAAAGAACACCCAGGACTGATCTCCTTTGGAATGAACTGGTTGGATCTCCTTGCATTCCAAGGGACTCTCAAGGGTCTTTTCCAACACCACCGTTCAAAAGCATCAGTTCTTCAGTGCTCAGCTTTCTTCACAGCCCAACTCTCACATCCATACATGACCACTGGAAAAACCATAGCCTTGACTAGACGGACCTTTGTTCGCAGTGTCTCTGAGTCTCCTTAGGATGCATCATTGGGAAGTGGCTGCAGTGTGATGGCTTGATGGCTGCCACATCCTTTGTTTAGTGATATGGCAGGCAATATTATTTTTATTGATATTTTCTTGCCTCTTCCAGGTGCTGGTAGGCACAGAGATTCCTTGATTAGTCTGCATACCTTCTTCCTCACATGGTTTCCATTTCTTTGTGTCTCTTCTTTTCTTCCTAAAGACACCAGTCATTGGAATAGAGCAAATTCAGTACATCTGTAAAGACCATAGGTTTTGCAGATGGTAAAGAGTCCATCTGGTGGTAAATAATACATTTTGGTGGTTCAGATGGTAAAGAATCTGCCTGCAATGAGGGAGACCTGGATTTGATTCTTGTGTTGAGAACCTAGAGAAGGTAATGGCTACCCACTCCAGTATTCTGGCCTGGAGTTCATGTGGTCAGAAAGAGTCAGACATGACTGAGTGACCTTCACTTCACAGAGCCACAGTTGACTAAGTCATTGACCATTGATGAAGAGCCTGGTAGGCTACAGTCCATGGGATTGCAAAGAGTTGGACATGAAGAAGTGATTAAGCACAGCAAAGCACAGCAAAGCACAGCAAAGACTGTATCTCCAAATAAGGTCATATTCATGGGTGCAGTTCAGTTCAGTTAACTTGCTCAGTCGTGTCCAACTCTTTGCGACCCTATGGATTGCAACACGCCAGGCTTCCCTGTCTATCATCAACTCCTGGCACTTACTCAAACTCCTGTCCATCGAGTCAGTGATGCCATCCAACCATCTCATCCTCTGTCATCCCCTTCTCCTCCCACATTCAATCTTCCATAGCATCAGGGTCTTTTCCAATGAGTCAGTTCTTTGCATCAGGTGGCCAAAGTATTTGAGTTTCAGCATCAGCATCAGTCCTTCCAATGAATATTTAGGACTGATTTCCTTTAGAATTGACTGGTTATATCTCCTTTCAGTCCAAGGGACTTTCAAGAGTCTTCTCCAACACCACAGTTAAAAAGCATTAAATTTCCAGAAAGACATCTACTTTTGCTTTATTGACTATGCCAAAGCCTTTGACTGTGTAGATCACAAAAAACTGTGGAAAATTCTTAAAGAGATGGGAATACCAGACCACCTGACCTACCTCCTGAGAAACCTGTATGCAGGTCAAGAAGCAACAGTTAGAACTGGACATGGAACAACAGACTGGTTCCAAATCAGGAAAGGAGTACGTTAAGGCTGTATATTGTCACCTTGCTTATTTAACTTATATGCAGAGTACATCATACAAAATGCTGGGCTGGGTGAAGCACAGCTGGAATCAAGATTGCTGGGAGAAATATCAATAACCTCAGATATGCAGATGACACATAATGGCCGAAAGTGAAGAACTAAAGAGCGTCTTGATGAAGGTGCAAGAGGAGAGTGAAAAAGTTGACTTAAAGCTCAGCATTCAGAAAACGAAGATCATGGCATCCAGTTCCATCACTTCATGACAAATAGATGGGGAAATAATGGAAACAGTGAACCACTTTATTTTGGGGGTCTCCAAAATCAATATAGACGGTGACTACATCCATGAAATTAAAAGACACTTGCTCCTTGGAAGAAAAGCTATGACCAACCTAGATGGCATACTAAAAAGCAGAGACATTACTTTGCCAACAAAAGTTTGTCTATTCAAGGCTATCCAGTCTATTCATGGGTACCCAAGATTAGAACATTAGTATATCTTTTGGGGGACATAATTCAACCCACAATGCCACTAATCTGCATTCTGTCTCTATCGATTTACCTGTTCTGGATATGAGATTTGGCTTTTTAGTATAGATTGCCTGATACTAAAATTTGTATGGATGTGGAAAGAGCTCAGAATAGGCAGGACTATTCTTGGGTTTCCAAGCCTGGATTCTCTGTCTACCTTCTAGGAACCAAGAACCTAGCTCCTTGTGGGTGAGGAAGAGGGTCTGGGAGAGAAGTGTAAAGAACTCAAAGTCTAGGGAACATCTCCCAGGGCCAAAGGGGCTGATACTGCCTTCCTCACTATAAGTAGGCTGTATACCTGGCAGATTGGGTGGGAACTGAGATTATGGGAAGAACTGCAAACATGTGGCCAGAAGCAGATTCTAGGGCTATGGAATTGGAGGAAACCCAGCAGTCTGCTGCTATTCGCTGTGCTATTTGTCATCTTGGGGTCTCTGTTTCCAGAGCCAGGAGGCCCTTATGATATGCGAAGATGATTCTGCCAGGTCTGCCTCTTCCCTCTCCCTCCTGCTCCTCCTTTGACAAAGGAACTCTCTGAATTGCAGAGGATTAGGGTCACCTGAAAGGCATCACCATCTCAATGGATATGAGTTTGAGCAAGCTCCAGGAATTGGTGATGGACAGGGAAGCCTGGTGTGTGGCGTCCATGGGTTCACAAAGATTGGACATGACTGAGTGCCTGAACTGAAGGTTACCTGGGGAGGCAGGTACAGAAAAATTTGGAGTTAGCACCTGTTGGTTTCCTTACTGAGCAAATTCACCATCAGAGTGCCAGAGCTCCCAGGTGGAGGAGCCTGATTCTTGTCCTCATGATTCAGCTTTTGACAGAGCTGAGAGACTCTTCAGAATCCTGTGAATGGAGTACCTACATCATATCAGACCAAATTGCTGGTCAGTCCTGAAGTAACAATGTTTCCTTTTTGTTGTTCACGTACTATAAATTCATGTTTTTCTGTGGTTTGCCTTAAGTACCTTTACAAACAAGTTGTTTCTGTTGTTCAGTCTCTTAGCTGTGTCTGACTCTTTGCGACCCCATGGACCGCAGCGTGCTGGGCTTCCGTGTCCTTCAACATCTCCTGGAGTTTACTCCAACTCAGGTTCATTGAGTCAGTGATGCCATCCAACCATCTCATCCTCTGTCACCCTCTTTTCCTCCTGCTTTCAATCTTTCCCAGCATCAGGGTCTTTTCAATGAGTTAGCTCACTGCAGCAGATGACCAGATTATTGAAACTTCAGCTTCAACATCAGTTCTTCCAGTGAATATTCAGGGTTGATTTTCTTTAGGATTGACTGCTTTGATTTCCTTATTGTCCGAGGGACTCTCAAGAGTCTTCAAACAAGTAGAAGCATAAATACCTTAAACATAGTGAGAGCACTTTTACAAAGCTCCGCTGTGCATGGGGAAGCACCTGTGATAGTTCCTTCACTTTCTCCTGGCAACAGAATGTGAAAGTTGTGTCTTAGGCCAGTTTCCAAAGGAAACTGAGCCTAAGGCAGAGTGCACTGACACGCTAACATAGCCCTTCAAGGAGGGGTCCGCATATTTATCTTCTATCAACAGACAATCAGAAACACCCCTTGAGTGTACCACCACTATAAGAATGGTCTCAAATTTGGGTTTGTATGGGAATCCCATAGAGGGCCAGGGCTCCTAAACATCGGCTGCCTGCATCTTGATTCAGGAAGTCTACAGTGGGCCTAGAATCTGCCTTTCTAACATGTCCTCAGGGGATGCTGATAATGCTGGTTTGGGACCATGGACTGTAGCACACCAGGCTTCCTGTTCATGGATTGCTGCCTTGTCATGGTAAAGGGGCTTGAATAACTCAATGAAGTGATGAGCCATGCCATGTAGGGCCACCCAACATGCCATGGGTCATAGAGGAGGGTTCTGACAAAATGTAATCCACTCTAGGAAGGAATGGCAAAACACTTCAGTATACTAACCATGAGGATCCCATGAACTGTATAAAAGGCAAGAAAAATTTTCATCTACTATTTGTCATCAGTGATTTTGGCTTCTCTGACAGCTCAGTTGGTAAAGAATCCACCCACAATGTGGGAGACCCTGGTTTGATTCCTGGGTTGGGAAGATCCCTTGGAGAAGGGATAGGCTACCCACTCCAGTGTTCTTGGGCTGATCCCTTGGAGAAGGGATAGGCTACCCACACCAGTGTTCTTGGGCTTCCCTTGTGGCTCAGCTGGTAGAGAATTCATCTGCAATGCAGGAGAATTTTGTTCAATTCCTAGGTTGGAAAGATTCCCCTGGAGAAGGGAAAGGCTACGCACTCTAGTATTCTGGCCTGGAGATTTCCATAGACAGTCCATGGGGTCGCAAGGAGTTGGACACGACTCTGCCACTTTCACTTTCTTTCTTTCAGTCAGTGATTTGGGACAGAAGACAGGATGGGAACTGTTTTACCACTGACCAGACTTTAAGATGACTGAAAGAATTTCTCAGCCAGTAACACTGAGGTGCAGGGATTAGAAGAAGGCCTCTTTCCTTTCTCACTAATACCAGCCCTCTGGCTGTCATGAAAGGAGTTTTTACTCACAGAATAAGACATATGGGGACCAAGGAAGTGTATGGTACACTGATGAGATATGTCTGGCTATGGGCTGAAGGCTACCAAATGAGACAGGTTCACTCAGTGCTTAAAATGTGGTCAGCTATCATATAATCCCCTGAAGGAGCTACCGAAGCCTCCTCTGACAGAGTCTGGAGGGACCTCAGATGCTGCCCTTATAAGAGCCTAATGCTTATTATATACATTGATAGGTGGCCTCAAAGTTCTGTTCTCTCCCACCAGACTCTGAGACTTTCCTTCTTCTCAGCCACCTCCCAATTCCCCACTTTGCTCTGCCTGTGAAATCATTCAGTCCCTTCTGAATGCCATGTTAGGTATAAGAAAGTTCCCTTTCACCCTTGGACCATGTTGATTAAAGCAAAGTACTGGAACTGCCTCTCTACTTTCCTCCTCCTGAATTCTTTCTTCCGGGATGGAAAGATTCGTTAACCCTGTCTGTCTCATCTGGGAAGAAGGAACTTTGAAAATATAAAGCACAGATGTAAATATTTGATAACTCTTGTTTTGTAGCAAGGGTGTTTCTACAGGGACTCACACAAGATACATTTGATTTGTCCTTTGCAATCTTGTTGGAAGGCCACTGAAATGGAGTAAAAGGTCCAGGGACCTTGGAAAGTCATGACTTCTGGAGAAGGAGAGGATTGTTATGAGTCCCTGTGTTGGCCACATCTGATTGACAAGCTGAGGTAGAAGTAGAAGTAGGATTTCCTCAATATCCATGCTCTTTATAAGGACAGATGAGGCCTAGGGGCAAGTTGACATACAGACTGTATTCTGAGAGTGTAAATGCTGCCCAGGGATGTACATTAAGAATTGAGGAACAAAAGAATTTTTAAAATCAATGCATCCATAACAGAAGGTCACAAGCTCCTTCCCTTTTAACATCTTGCATACCTATTAAATATGAGGCAGCACACACAGTGATCTCCTTCATCCCCCACTGACTGCATCCTCTCCTGATCAATGGAGGAGCATGGAGGAGCAAAGTGATAGTGGGCTACGCATGCCCTCTCCCACATCTCAGTACCCTCCACCCTCTGAGAGGATCTCCAGAACATGGGAATTTGAGGGATGACATCCACCATGTACCTATCTTACTCAGTACATATCCTGATCCACTATCCTATACCACTGATGGAAGAAGGAAGAAAAATCACATATGTGACTATAATTACTATAACATCAGGAATGAGAAGCCCTAAGACTGAGATAGGTGATGTTGATGTGTGCTAGGTAGTATTTCAGAAGTTTGATATAAAATTTGATGAGTGAAAAATGCACTCATTTTTCTCTTCTGCCAGTTCACTTATTCTTTGCTTTCCTTCCTAATTCATTTTCACTCTTTCATATCTCTTGTCCCTCATATTGTCTTGTTAACTAACCCAGTGTTGAAAAAGTTCTGAAAATATAAACCCTGAGTTGGTTTCCTTTCCCCCAATCCTCAGAAATATCTGAAAATATGACATTCTATACTCTTTCTCTAATCCTCCCTCGACTATTCCTCCTATGTAGTTCTCTAAACTCTTCACTTGACCATGGTCCCAAATGTGTGTATTTTCCCTCATTTTCATGAGGAAGACATAGAGATGATAATGTCCTAATGATGATAATGATAACAGGGGATCACAATTCATAAAAAACCAATGGATAACAGTCATCCTCATTGTTGCCAACATTTTATTATCTGAATAAATCATGCAAAAGAAAACTACTTCATAACACTGGAAGATTAATGAAAGGTACATGGTACATTTCTATCATGATTTGAGGAAAACAGCTCAGAGAGTGCAGTAAACAGGCTATGGTCAAATTCCCCTGTAGAGCAGTAAAGTATCAATGTGGAGCAATAGGCTTTCTCTAACAGAGAAAATAGTTTCAAATTGCGAAGCATTGGTCTTGGTGGTATGTAGAAGATCCTGACCCACTCCAGAGGACACAACATGTGAGGTTCACTTGTTATTCACATAGGCAACTCCACCTGTCTCTACTCCATCCTATCAGACTTCATCTCCTCAATCTTAGCCAAGACTCTTTTAGCATCTTCCGCCACTGTATCGATGAATTTCAAATGTAGAAAGTAGGTTTTGTAAAACTGGAAAACAGAAGACTGGAGGAGTCCAGTAACTGAGAAAATGAACTCAGCACACTCCTTGACATTGCCTATTATACTGTCATCCTCCACAAGTGAGTTGAAATCTGTGGACTTCATGAGGCTGTAGATCTCTTGCTCAGATATGCCCAGGTTCTGGGCAATCTGACTGACCGACTTCTCATCCAAACCAAAATAGCTCTGATAGGATTTCAAGTTCTTCTTCTGTTCAGACAAATTAAAGCCACAGCAGAAAGGCGTCATGGGGAAGAAGGCCAAAATGGCTTTCTTGAAGGCTTCCAGCCAGAGCTTCTCCTTGATCACAGCTTTCCTCACCTCAATGAAAGTCTCAGACAAATATGGAAACAAGAGGACAGAGATGAAGCGCTTTTCAGCAGAGATCCTGCAGCAGTGTCTCCTGCAGTTTTGGAAAATCAAACTTCTTCGGCTCAAAGTTGGACACCAGGAAGACAGTCGGCTCAGATACAATTTTTCCGAGATTGATCAGGCAGTTGTCTCGGATCTGCTGAAGGACAGTCTCCTTTTGAAAGATCTGGGTTTGCTTTTCTTTTCATTATATAAATCACTATCCACCTTGGTTCTAACAAAGTAGAATTTTTTTCCCTTCTCCTGAATCTTCTGGGCCAGGAAAGCATCGTTTGCACTAAACCGTGAGGAAGAAATAATGATGAAAAAGTCATAGTTATCATCTCCCACTACTTCTTCATAAGGATTTGGAAGGGATTCAGGGGTCCCAGTTCCAGGCAGGTCCCAGAAGATCATGTTGGGACACTTTGGATGTGGATAGGGAGTTTTCTTCGTGGTGGTTGGCACAACTCCAACAGAAGCAGATCCAGCCTCTTCATGACCAATTCCTCGCAAGATATTGATGAAACTGGACTTGCCAGAACCAGATTGCCCAATCACAGCCACATTCAGGGTAGCATTCTCGGCGCTCTGAAGTGCTCTCTGAATTTCATCAGCGACCTCTTTTGGTTGCCCCTTCTCAAAGCCTTTTAGAATACGTTTAAGGCTTACCTGAGAGAGGATCCCCCCACTTTACTGACTAATGTTTTGTAATAAGACAGAAACTTTGAGGACAGTTGCCTGAAATCATTTTTCTTAGTGATGTCTAAGAGGAGTGGATCCATGCCAGTTAACTGAATAATCTGCGGAAAGGAAGAGAGAATGAGGAAATGCGGTGAATGAAGCAGCAGAACAGACACAGAGTCAGCTGAGAAAGCACGCTGGTCTTAACAGACCAGTCCCATCTCTCATGCAGACTCATGTGTCTACAGTTGATTTATTTTCTCTGATGACTTATTTTATTGAAGTATAGTTGATTTATAACATTGTGTTAGTTTCTGGTGTACAGCAAAGTGATCCAGTTACACATATATGGATTTATAGATGGCTCAGTTGTGAAGAATCTGCCTGCCAATTCAGGAGACACAGGAGGCATGGGTTCTATCCCTGAGTCAGAAAGAACTCCTAGAGGAGTAAATGGCAACCCACTCCAGTATTCTTGCCAGGAAAATCCCATGGGCAGAGGAGCCTGGGGGGCCACAGTCCATGGGGTCGCAAAGAGTTGAGCACAACTTAGCGACTGAATGACAACAGCAATTAATAGTTTATGTCAGCTAATTGCAAACTTCTAATTTATCCCTCTCCCCACTTCCCTCTTTGGTAAGCCTAAATTTGTTTTCTCTGTCTGTGAGTTTGTTACTGTTTTTTAAATAAGTTCATTTGTATCATATTTTAGATTCCATGTATAAGTGATATCATATGATATTCACCTTTCTCTTTCTGACTTAGTTCACTTAGTCTGGTAATATCTAGGTCCATCTATGTTGCTGCAAATTGCATTTGCTCATTCTTCTTTATGCCTGAGTAGTATCTCTTGATGGCTTTTGTTTCCACCATTGCAGAAGACACTGCCTGTTTTCTATGCTGATAATTTATATGTTCAGAGTCAGGACATTGTGGAAGACAGAATAATGTTTCCTAAGATGTCCACATTGTGAACTCTATAATTGGGAAGTGTGCTACTTTACACAGCAAAAAGCACTTTTACTTGACATTAGTTTTTAATTCCACTGCTAGACAAAGCCTAATACTTAACCTGTCCATGTTTGATTATCACAGGTAAAAAATATCATCTAAAATTTTGAGGACAAGAATAAAGGCTTAGTGTATTCAGCAGTTTTGAAGGTAATTAAGTTAATGATGCTCAGATGAAAAGATTTTCTTGGCTTTATCATTATCCAAGTGGGCTAAATATAATCACAGGAATCACAGGCAAGATGGAGGCAGGGGCCAAATGCTGAGAAGAAGACAGGATAATAGAGGAGAGGTTGGAGTGAAGATCTAGGAAGATGGAGGAAAGGCAGTGAGCCAAGGAATGTCAGGCAACTTCTAGAGGCTGAAGTAGACAAGAAAATGGATTATCTCCTGGAGCCTCCAGATAGAACAGGCCCTGCTGACACTTTGATTGTAGCTCTTTAAGATTCGTGTTGACTGTTCACCTCCAGATCTATAATAGAATTAATTTGTTACACAGCAAGGGGAAACTCATATAGACAGTTTGTACTATCATGACCCCTGAATACATAGACCAGCACCTTTCCATTCTACAGGAAGAATCACTAAGGTCAAGACGTTAGTGAGCACAGAAGGCTTCCCGAAGGACCTCATTTCCAATAAGCTGTAGCAAATCAAGACAGGACCTAGCTTGTGGGAGAGGCAGGAAGCAGAGACAAGTTCACCAGGTGGTGGCCACCAGGACATATGTTCCAAACGTGTGTAATAAAATCTGTTTCCATATGTATTGGAGAAGAACCCAAAACACAGTCATTGTGGTATAGCTGCCCAGTGGGAGCTTAATATCTGTTTATCTCACTTCATGGACCAATCTGGGTAGAATATAAAATGTGTAACAAGAAGTTGTAGAGGAAGTAAATAAGAGCTCTAATTTTCCCTACCCAGTTCAACATGGGTATCTGCTGAAACCGAGGTAATTTAAAGAAGTTATTGACATTACATCAATGGAATCTCCTCTATGAGCAAGGACGGTTATATCAAGAAAGTGTGATTGAAGAAATATTTATACACATAAGGTTGTCTCAGGAATTACCAGTGTGCTCTGTCCATTAGGAGTGTGCTGAATGCTCTCCACCCCCACCTTACATATCGAGCAAGGACAGTCTTAAGAAAATAAGGAAAATCATGATTCTCAAATATAAAGCAAATACATGTTAAGGATTTTATTCACTAATGACTTATGAAGGAAGTGAGCAGATGTTACTGCCAGTTGAATGGATACTCAGGAAGAGATACAATTATAGTTCAGGAATATTGAAATGAATGTCAAAGTGAGACAAGAATGCTATTTTCTAAAGAGAGTGTGGGAAGTCTATTGAACCGCAAGAGACAGATTTTACATATGTCTGCTGTTCTCATAAATTCACAGGTGAAATTAATGCTCAAAGTGATTGTATTAGTAAATGGACCCTTGCAAGTTGCCCAGGTCATGCAGGCAGAACCATCACGAATGGATTAGTGCCCTTATAAAAGAGACCTCAGATATCTAGCTTAACCCTTCTGTCACATGACTTTACAGGAAAAGGCACCCACCTAGGAAGTGTGCTCTTATCAGACACCTAATCTATAGTTGCCTTGATCTTTGTTTCCAATTCTTCAAAAATAAGAGAAATAGATTTGTTTTTTTACTAGGCAACCCAGTCTGTGATATTTTGTCATAGCCTGCATGGACTAAGAAAAGGGCAAAGAAAAGAATTACTTTTCATTCCTCTTAATTATCAAAACTCAGAGAGATTTAAATACCTCTATGGTAATAAGGCTAGAATCAGAAAACTCTCAATGTGCATCAAACACTAAATAATTTACCACTGGTGAAAGCAGTAAACATTCTCTTATTCCAAATTTTCTTAAAACTTTTTCAATTTAAAAACAGGAGAAGAAGAAAAGGCATCTGTAAACACCAGGGTTATCTGTTTTCCAAAGAGGTTGGCATGAACTTCTAAATGGAATTTCAGCTCTCTACCAGCCACCCCTGCCCTCGGTCCTTCAAGCACAAAGCCAGAATTGGCCACTGTAGATATACAGCATGCTTCCTCACCAGCTTTAGAGAGAAAACAGATTTCCTATGACAGAGAGCAGATCCATATGTTTCCATGAAAACAGCAGATGCTGCACAGGAACACTTCCCAGAACTGTTTTTACCAGGAAATGCAATCAGAGTGTGCTTTTGTGCTCTCCGTAAAGAACACGGGTTAGCAAGTCTCTATGCTCCCTGGGTAATGAGGCCCAAATGGGAGGCATCAAGAAGCCTCTAAACTAAGCGTCTCTCTCAGGAAGAATTTGAGCAAGCTCTGGCAGATAGTGGAGGACAGAGGAGCCTGTTATGCTACAGTCCATGGGGTTGCAAAGGATCAGACACGACTTAGAGGGTAAACAACAACAGGAAGATGTGGTTGATATTTTAGAACTCACATTTTGAAAAAATGGGAGGAAGTTCCATACCATATATGGTATATTTTCAGTATATTTTATACATCATGAAAATAAACAAAGCATATTTTATACTGTTCTTCGGTGCCAGCATAGAGATAAACCAACTGACCATCAGAACACAACACTGATTCTTATGTTTGACTCAAGCATGTGTGGAATTGTGTTTAATAGATATATATGGCACGTCAGTGAGTAAAGAAAGTACTGTGTAGTAATGGAGCTGGAAAAATTGGTTATCCTGGTTATCCATATGGAGAATGTTACTGATTCTCTACTTCTATCACTTGATAATCAACTCTAGAAGGAGAGTAAAGACTGACATTTCAAACAGAAAACTGTAGAAGAAAATATAACTGATCGTAGAGTAAAAAAATTTCTTAAACAAGATATCCAGATGATAGCTATATAAAAAAAAATTGACAAATGATGTGCCTTAGATGACATTAAAATGAAAAGCTTCTTTTCATGAAAAGAAATGCTTAAGGGGGTAAAAATTTCTTTAGACACATGGAGAAGATATTTGCACAAACGTGTTAGACTAAAAATCAATGCAAAGATGATATTTTTTCAAATGGTAGAAACACTAAAAAGCAAGACAATCTAGCATGGAAGTGGAAGAGAGGAATAAACAGATCTTTCTAAGAAAAAGAAAACCAAAAAAACCCACATGTCCACATGTGATCAGTAAGCACACACAAACTTTAATAACCTCCTTAGTAATGAGGCAGATGCAAATCTGTGCACAGTGAGATGACAGAGCATATGAATTAACTGGAAAAGTTTAGAAGTTTGACAACACTGAGTATCAGGGTCTCTGAAACTTTGAAAAACCAGGATGGATAAATTTTACAAAATTGTACGTTCATGTACTTTGTGACCCAGCATCTCCACTCCTAAAAAGGTACCGAGGAGTCAGTGTGCAAAAAATACAAGTGACATGTCAAAAGTGTTCCTAATAGCAGTCTGCATATTGACAGAGAATGTATAAATAAATTGAGTTCTACAGCACTGAAAAGGATGATCTATTGTTATGCTACTACTGCTGCTGCTAAGTCGCTTCATTTGTGTCTGACTCTGTGCGACCCCATAGACGGCAGCCCACCAGGCTCCTCTGTCCCTGGGATTCTCCAGGCAAGAATACTGGATTGGGTTGGCATTTCCTTCTCCAATGCATGAAAGTGAAAAGTGAAAGTGAAGTCACTCAGCCGTGCCCGACTCTTAGCGACCCCATGGACTGCAGCCTACCAGGCTCCTCCATCCATGGGATTTTCCTGACAAGAGTACTGGAGTGGGTTGCCATTGCCTTCTCTGCCATAGTAATACATAGGTTAATAAACACTATGTTTTAGTAACACGATGTTGAGTTTAAAATATATAAACAGAAATTAGTAAAAACAATAGAAAAAAAGTAGAATACCTTTAATATCAAACAGTGTTCTTCCTATATTTTCTTTGAAGAGTTTTATAGTATCTGGCAGGATTTCTAAAGAAACATTTCTCCAAGAAATGCATACAGATGGGTAAAAGGAACATGAAAATATGCTCAGCATCACTAAACAAGAGAAATATAGATCAAAACTACAATGAGGTTGATACTTCACACCAGTTAGAATGGTCCTCATCAAAAAATCCACAAACAATAAATGTTGGAGAGCATATGGAGAAAAGGGAACCCGCCTATACTGTTGGTGTGAGTGTAAACTGTTACAGCCACTAAGATGAATGGTATGGAGGTTCCTTAAAAAACTAAAAATAGAGCTACCATATGATCTTGGGAAAGGAGTATGTCAAGGCTGTATATTATCACCCTGCTTATTTAACTTATACGTAGAGTACATCATGCAGAGTACATCATGCAAAATAACAGGCTAGATGAAGCACAAACTAGAATCAAGAATGCCGGGAGAAATAACAATAACCTCACATATGCAGATGACACCACCCTTATGGCTGAAAGTGAAGAAGAACTAAAGAGCCTCTGGATGAAAGTGAAAGAGGAGAGTGGAAAAACTGGTGTAAAACTAAACATTCAAAAAACTAAGATCATGGTATCCAGTCCCATCACTTCATGGCAAATAGATGGGGAAACAATGGAAACAGTGAGAGACTTCATTTTCTTGGGCTCCAAAATCACTGCAGATGGTGAGTGCAGCCATGAAACTAAAAGACACTTGCTCATTGGAAGAAAAGCTATGACCAACCTAGACAGCATATTAAAAAGCAGAGACATTACTTTGCTGACAAAGGTCTGTCTAGTCAAAACTGTTTTTCCTATTGTCATGTATGGATGTGAGAGTTGGACCATAAAGAAGGCTGAGCACTGAAGAACTGATGCTTTTGAACTGTGGTGTTGGAGAAGACTCTTGAGAGTCCCTTGGACTGCAAGGAGATCCAGCCAGGCCATCCTAAAGGAGATCAGTCCTGAGTAGTCACTGGAAGGACTGACATTGAAGCTGAAACTCCAACACTTTGGCCACCTGATGTGAAGAGCTGACTCATTTGAAAAGACTCTGATGCTGTGAAAGACTGAAGGCAGTAGAAGAAGAGGACAACAGAGGATGCGATGGTTGGATGGCATCACTGACTCAATGGACATGAGTTTGAGTAAGCTCCAGGAGATGATGACAGACAGGGAAGACTGTCGTGCTGTAGTCCACGGGGTCGCAAAGAGTTGGACATTACCAAGCGAATGAACTGAACTGAACTGATGATCTAGCAGCCCCACTCCTGGGCAAATATCTGGAGAAAACCATAATTCAGAAAGATACATGCACCCCAATGTTCATTGCAGCACTATTTATAATAGCCAGGACTTGGAAACAACCTCAATGTCCCTCAACAGAGGAATAGAAGATGTTGTACATATAATCTATGGACTATTACTCTGTCATAAAAGAGCAAAATAATGCTCTTGCAGCAACATGAATGCAAATAGAGATGATCATACTAAGCAAAGTCAGAAAACAAAAGACAAATACCATAGCTATCACTTATATGTGGAACCTAAGTGAAGTGAAGTCACTCAGTTGTGTCCGACTCTGTGACCCCATGGACTGTAGCCTACAAGGCTCCTCTGTCCTTGGGATTTTCCAGGTAATAGTACTGGAGTGGATTGCCATTTCCTTCTCCAGAGACTTAAAGTATGGTGCATATGAACCTATCTATGACACAGAAACAAATTCACAAACATAGGGAACAGACTTGTGGCTGCCAGGGGGAGGGTGGAGGGGAAGGAAGTACTGGGAATTTGGGATTAGCAGATGTAAACTAGTATATATAGGATGGATAAGCAACAAGTTCCTATTATATGACACTGGGAACTATATTCAATATCCTATGATAAATCATAATAGGAAAGAATATACAAAAAGAAAGTCTATTTGTATATAACTGTCATTTTCTGTACAGCGGAGACTGGAGAAACATTGTAAATCAAGTTTGTCAATAAAAATCTAAATTAAAATTACTTAACTAAATAACTTATAAAGATCTATTGTATAGCACAGGGGATGCTACTCAATACTCTGCCATGGTCTATATGGGAAAAGAAATCTAATAAAGAGTGGATATGTGTAAAAGTATTAACAGATTAACTTTGCTCTACACCTGAAACTAACACAGGATTGTAAATCAATAAAAAAATTTAAAAGGTAGAATACCCTTAAATGTATTTTCAAGAAAACATAACAAAATATTGTTTAGGCATATTAAGTGATAACATAACAAATAAAACAAAGCTGTCAAACACACACTTTGTGAAGTTGTTACCCAAGGGCTGGTGACAGGGCATGTAGTAAATGGAAACATATAGGTAGCTATAGTTATGGAAGGTGTTCTGTTTCTTGGAATGGTTGCACAGTGTGTAGGTGATAAAGGACTTAAAAAAGAAAATATCTCAGTTCTTTGCACATTGGTGCTGCATATATTCTTTCATCTGTAGTCATGAATCTCTCCCTCCTTCCCTAGTTTGGGAATATTCTCTCTGACATATACAGACAATCAATGTTATGATGGAAAAAGGAAAACTGAGAAATTCTTAAAGGAAGTGGTGGGGACAAGAGAGACTGGAATTCTAGGAAGAAAAAACTGCAAGGCAAAGATGAAAACTCACAATGAACTTGACAACTAGCTATGGATTCAGATGAATACACACAGACACCGTATTAAAGACCTCAGTATTAAAAATACTGTTCAGGTTTCCTCAGGGCTGGTCCGGTCCTTATTTTGAGGGTCACTCCAAGTCTCACACCCCATTTGATAGACTCTGGTATGGAGTGGCCATTTCTCAGTGGGCTGGGGCATGATGTCCCTGAATGCACATGTCACAATCAATAGTCAGACTTTGTAGCCCTAGGTCGACTAAGATCACATAAATCTTCCTAAGGACAAGAGATGACACAACTTGCCAGGGTCACTACTGGGCTCCTACAGAGTCGAACTTTTCCCTGGACACAAACACTGCTTCTGCTTCTTCAGGAGGAACTCCTAGCAGGCCCCATCAGAGGTCTGTGAGCCTCTGCAAAGATGCCTTCTTCCCACACAGAGTAGGAATCCAAAGCAGAATCTAGGCAGAGTCCACAAGAGACACACCAAAGTTGCTTGCTGACTGCACTTTAGAGTCACATTTTGAAAAGCTTTTCTGTTTGGATTCCACTTTAAAGGCTAATCTGGCCATTAAATGCCTGACATGGTTTGGGAGTGGGTTCAAAGGAATTCACAGGGTCCAGGAAGGAGACCAGGTTCAGCTTCTTTTGCTCGTACCATTTCCTTTCATGTTCCGGCACCTTTCGACAAACACTTAACCCATAAGATGCTTAAATGTCATCCCTTCACAACCAGAACTGGGCAGGCTGGAGTGTGGACCGTGAGGCTGAGTGCCAGGCCTCTATTTTAGACCAGACTAGGCTCGCAGATTCGGGTAAGAAAAGCAGGGAACAGGAGAAAAGGGAAGAACGTTGTGTCAGTCTGAAGGTGGGCTGGAAAAGAATTTCCAGACACAGAGTATTGCAGAAGGAAATGAGTTTACTAAGCACAATGAGCACTGCATATACGTACCACAAATTCTTTATCCATTCATCTGTTGGTGGACATTTAGGTGGCTTCCACGTCCTAGGTATTGTAAATAGTGTTGCAATGAATGTTGGTACACGTGTCTTTTTCAGTTATGATTTTCTCAGAGTATAGGCCCCGTAGTGGGATTTTGGGGTCATATGGTAGTTTATGGGGCCTCTCAGGTGGTGCTAATGATAAAGAAACTGCCTGCCAATGCAGAGACATAAGAGATGCAGGTTCAGTCCCTGGGTTGGGAAGATCCCCTGGAGGAGGGCATGGCAGTCCACTCTAGGATTCTTGCCTGGAGAATCCCATATACCGAGGAGCCTGGCAGGCTACAGTCCATTGGGTTGCAAAAGTCAAACATAACCGAAGCAACTCAATACGCATGTATGGTAATTTTATTCCTATTGTTTTAAGGAATCTCCATGCTGTTCTCCATAGTGGTTGTATCCATTTACATTCTCATCAACAGTGCAAGAGAGTTCCCTCTTCTCCATACCCCCTCCAGCCATTTTTACTGCTGAATAATCAGCCATAAAGAGGATCTCATTTTAAAAGGGAACTCATTTTATGGTTAAGTAATCAGCCATAAAAGGAACTCATTAGAAGTCAGTTCTAATGTGTGAATGAACCTAGAGCCTGTATAACAATACACAGTGAAGTAAGTGAGAAAGAGAAAAACAAACATTGTACATTAATGTGTATATATGGAGTCTGGAAAGAGAGTACTGATGAACCTGTTGGCAGGGCAGCAGTGGAGATGCAGGCATAACAGACTTGTGGACACGATGGGGGAAGGAGAGGGTGGGACAAATCAACGGAGTAGCACTGAGACATATACTTTATTATATGTGAGAAAGATGAGCAGTGGGAATTAGATGTATGATGCAGGAGTTCAAACCTGGCGTTCTCTGACAATCTAGAGGGGTGGGATTGGGTGGTTTAAGGGACTGGGGATATATGTATACCTATGGTTGATCCACATTGATGTATGGCAGAAATCAATATAATATTGTAGGGCAATTACCCTCCAATTAGAAATAAATAAATAAATTTTAAAAAGAAAGTTACTCTGGACACCTGCTTCCAAATGACATAGAAGTATCTTTTATTTAGAATTAAATCTTCTGATTCAGGCCACGAATTCAGCAACCATGGGACTACCATTTCTTGTCTGGGAGTTGCAGCTGTGCATTTTAGCTATGGTCAGGCAGCAGGGGAGGGCCAGGAATCATCAGCAAAGGGACGGTTTTGAATGTCTGGGGAAGGCTGAGGATGGGGAATAAGAGCAGAGGATTTCAGCTGTTTTCTTATTAAAAGAATAAAAAAGAACAAGAGAGGTAATGTGGGTGCTGTGAGCAGAGCGGGCTAACCTCCTGACAGACAAGGGAGACAATGGGACACTGTTAGAACAGCTGGCAGACTCAAGGGAGAACTGACACTCTTTGTGGGTTAGTAGCCTATTTTTATGGCCTCAAGACAAAGAAAATACTGCTGGAAGGGTGGCATTAGGTGAATGGTTAGGGTGCTAGAGAGTGTGTCCTGGGCTGGGCATTTTACCTAATTTGTTGTCAGGAAGTTGGCCTGTAAGGATCAAAGGGGATTTCGGGAATGGTTACATGAGGATCGGTCAGTTTTGGAGATGACCTTAATTCTGGGCTCTACTCCTGTGGCATCTGTGGTAAGGCTTCCCACCTTTGGCCTTGGGAGAGGATTCCTTAGAGGATGAGCATAAAAAGAGTTGCTTAGAGCCCTCATGCTGTGGTGTGGACCAGTAGTTTGCAGCCTCATTTTATTCAGGAAACCATCTGCAAGCGGTTTAACTATAAACGCAGGAAGTAGGAAATGGGTGGGGTCTGTGAATTACTCTGCAAATGCTTGCTAAGATTTTCAGTGGCAGTGGTAACAGTTCTGTGGTGACTGACATGGCTAGACTTCTAATATTTTCGTCTCCTTTGGGCATAACCTGTTCAGGAGGAGGCAGGTATATCTGGACATTAATACGGTCTCTGAAATTCAGAGGCAAAGTACACACCTCCTGGTTTGCAGAGGCAAGGAATGGCCCAGAAAATATCCCGTCTCCTGGTCCCAATCAGGTAGACAAAATTCCAAACAGTCTAATAAATAATCTCCAGACGGTTATAGAGGTGAAATCTCACCTGCCTTGGTTCAGTCCCTCCTCCAACTGAGGCAATTGCTTCAGGGAGAGGAAAAGAGGCAGCTTCTTTCCTGGAAAGAGGAAAAGGAATACAAAGGAAGGAACTTTGAGCAATGAGAAGACATTCTGTTTCAAAGTGAAAGAAAAATAAGATGAATGACCAGTGTAGGGGAGCAAAATTACCACCCCAAAATGTTTCTCTGGTATTAGGATTATTTTAGGTTGTTTATTTTTCAGAAACAGGGTGCTCAGGAAACTTTCTTTTTCCCTCCCCCTTAACTGCTTAAAAGCATTTAGATAGGGAGCTTCTTCCAAGAAAGGAGCTATCACCAGAGGTAACTAAAACCAACAGGAGCTGGGCATAGTAGGCTGGGAAATTGACCAAGGCCTATTTGCTCACATTCTGCTCTGTATCCCACTGTCTCCATATGGCAAGACAACTGCGTGCTTACCAAACTTTGGCTCTTCCCATTGCTATGTGCATTGTCTTCCTCACCTTTGAAGTACCTAAACCCACCAACTTTGCTCAGAATAAATACATTCTGATTGCCTGATTGCCTCTGAGTCTCATATTCTTCTAGAGCCACCCCCTTACCTATTGTATAGTAATCGTATTTGCTTTTTTTCCCCATGTTGATCTATCTCATGTCAGTTTAATTGTATTTGCTTTTTTCCCCCATGTTGATCTATCTCATGTCAATTTAATTCTTAGACCAGCTACAAGAACCTAGAAAGGTAGAGGAAAAACTCTTCTGCCCTCAAATCATTTTTTTTTTTTTTTAACTAAAGGAGTTTAAAAACTGTGGCTGACCAAACTTGTTTTGTTTGCACCTCCCCACCACAAGCTGAGATCTAAGATTGGGTGTGTCTGTGTTGCAGTGGAACAAAATGTGCTGCCTCAAATGTGTCTCCTTGGCATTAGGGTTATCTAGAATAACTAATTTTAAGAAACCAAAGACTCAAGAAGAGCTTTTACCTTCTCCTTAACTGCCTTAAAGAATTTAGATAAAGGGCCTATTCTAGGAAGAAGAGCTATCACCAGAGATACCTCCAGAGTATGTGCTAGGTAGAGTAGACTTGGGAAAACTTAGCAAGGCCTATTTGATCAAAGTCTTCTCCATTTCCCATTGCTTTCTGCCTGGCATGGCAAACAATGACCAAACATTTGTTTTTACATCTTTCTAAAATTGATTTTCCCCTTTGAAGTCCTAGGCTCTTACCTTTCCTGAAATCCAAATGGCATATAAGCACCAATTGCCTGAATGTCTGTGTGCTATATATTATGGAGTCCCCAAACATAGAAAATGAAAATTTATTTTTTCCTCATATTAATCTGTCTCATGTCATTTTAGTTAAGAGACCAGCCCAATGCCCTCACAAGTGTAGAAAAAAATTATTGCCTCCCCTGAAACAGGCTCAGTCCTGATGCTGCTCCTCATACATTGACCATTTAGGTTTTCTTACCCTGTCATGTTGCCCAGCACCACCACTGTGCTGAAGGTGCTGAAGTCTTCCCTAACCTCACTCACAGATATCCGACTGGTTGCACATCTCCCACTTGTGTGCCTAAAATGATCTTTAATAACTGAACAAGGCCAAACCTAACTCAAGTTCCCATCCCTTTCCATCTATAGTCTTCTCCCTTCCAGGTAATGTCAGTGCCACCCTTTGTTTGCACATGGGGTCATCCACATAATTGTCTTTCTCTCTTATCTCATATCTGTAATCCTATGACCTCCCCAAGTCTATCTGGAATCCAGTTACTCTGCTTATTTCTATCATCGTTGCCCTAGCCTTGGGCAGTTCTCAGCTTGTCACTCACTCTCTTGACCTGAGAAGGATGACCAGGTCTTCTGCACCAACTCTCAGCACTCCACCAGCCAGCTCTGCCCTTCAGGCCTCCAAGCAGAAGGCCAGCATTCCATCACTTCAAGTACAAAGAATTTGCTCACTTACCGTCAAAAGAGGAAAGATGTTTCTGGTCAGAGCTCAGATCTGAAAGTTTGCACTAAGCGAGTAGAAAATGCAGTCTGGTGATTGATCCCTGCAAACCCCAGCACAGGAACACTCCAGAGAACTGTCCTTGTCCAGGCAAATGCAGAAAGAGTAGAGAGCAAGGATAGGCAAACCTCTAGCCTGTGTGGGAAATGATGTCCAGGATGGGGAGGCAGTAGAGAATGTAAGAGGCTGTGGCTTGACACCTTATTTTTGGGGTGGGGGGTGGAGATGATAGTTGATAACCCACATTTCTAGGAAATGAAAATGAAACCATGGCAATCATGTTCACATCTTTCTCTACAGCAGAAATATTTCCCAGAAGAGAAAATACAAGAGTGTAACTTTAGGAAACTCAGTGAGTAAGGAGAAGGCACAGAGGTACTGGGGTGAGGAAAGGCAGTTTTCTAAGGACCCCTGGGAGGTCACCTAATGAGGACACCCAGGGGAGCACAAGGGACAGGGAAGGAGGAAGGCTGTGAGCAACTTTTCAAAGCTTCCAGTGAATAAGGGAGAAATATTTCTCTAACTTTTATCTGTCTTTATTTTTTTCTAAATTTTAAAATTTAAATTCATAATCACAGAAACTAGCCAATCTGATCACGTGGACCACAGCGTGTCTAACTCAATGAAACTCAGCCATGCCCTGTGGGGCCACCCAAGACAGGTGGGTCATGGTGGAGAGGTCTGACAGAATGTGGTCCACTGGAGAACAGAGTGGCAAACCACTTCAGTATTCCTGCCTTGAGAACTGCATTAACAATATGAAAAGGCAAAATGATAGTATACTGAAAGAGGAACTCCCCAGGTCAGTAGGTGCTCAATATGCTACTGGAGATCAGTGGAGAAATATCTCCAGAAAGAATGAAGGGATGGAGCCAAAGCAAAAACAATACCTAGCTGTGGATGTGACTGGTGATAGAAGCAAGGTCTGACGTTGTAAAGAGTAATATTACATAGGAACCCGGAATGTTAGGTCCATGAATCAAGGCAAATTGGAAGTGGTCAAACAGGAGATGGTGAGAATGAAGGTCAACATCCTAGGAATCAGTGAACTAAAATGGACTGGAATGGGTGAATTTAACTCAGATGATCATTATATCTACTACTGCAGGCAGGAATCCCTTAGAAGAAATGGAATAGCCATCATGGTGAACAAAAGAGTCCAAAATGCAGTACTTGGATGCAATCTCAAAAATGACAGAATGATCTCTGTTCATTTCCAAGGCAAACCATTCATTATCACAGTAATCCAAGCCTATGCCCCATCCAATAATGCTGAAGAAGCTGAAGTTGAACAGTTTTATGAAGACCTACAAGACCTTTTAGAACCAGCACCCCTAAAAGGTGTCCTTTTCCTTATAGGGGACTGGAATGCAAAAGTAGGAAGTCAAGAAACACCTGGAGTAACAGGCACATTTGGCCTTTGAATATAGAATGAAGCAGGGCAAAAGCTAATAGAGTTTTGCCAAGAGAACACACTAGTCATAACAAACACCCTCTTCCAACAACACAAGAGAAGACTCTACACACGGACATCACTGGATGGTCAACACTGGAATCAGACTTTGCAGCCAAAGATGAAGAAGCTCTATACAGTCAAAAACAAGACTGGGAACTGACTGTGGCTCAGATCATGAACTCCTTACTGCCAAATTCAGACTTAAATTGAAGAAAGTAGGGAAAACCACTAGACCATTCAGGTATGACTTAAATAAAATCCATTATGATTATACAGTGGAAATGAGAAATAGATTTAAGGGACTAGATCTGATAGAGTGCCTGATGAACTATGGAAGGAGGTTCATGACATTGTATAGGAGATAAAGATCAAGACAAGCCCTATGGAAAAAGAAATGCAAAAAAGCAAAATGGCTGTCTGGGCAGGCCTTACAAATAGCTGTGGAAAGAAGAGAAGCGAAAAGCAAAGGAGAAAAGGAAAGATATAAGCATCTGAATACAGAGTTCCAAAGAATAGCAAGAAGAGATAAGAAAGCCTTCTTCAGCGATCAATGCAAAGAAATAGAGGAAAAGAACAGAATGGGAAAGACTAGAGATCTCTTCAAGAAAATTAGAGATATCAAGGGAACATTTCATGCAAAGATGGGCTCGATAAAGGACAGAAATGGTCTGGAGCTAACAGAAGCTGAAGATATTAAGAAGAGGTGGCAAGAATACACGGAAGAACTGTACAAAAAAGATCTTCAAGACCCAAATAATCATGATGATGTGATCAACCATCTAGAGCCAGACATCTTGGAATGTGAAGTCAAGTGGGCCTTAGAAAGCATCACTACGTACAAAGCTAGTGGAGGTGATGGAATTCCAGTTGAGCTGTTTCAAATCCTGAAAGATGATGCTGTGAAAGTGCTGCACTCAATGTGCCAGCAAATTTGGAAAACTCAGCGGTGGACACAGGACTGGAAAAGGTCAGTTTTCATTCCAATTCCAAAGAAAGGCAATGCCAAAGAATGCTCAAACTACCACACAATTGCACTCATCTCATATGCTAGTAAAGTAATGCTCAAAATTCTCCAAGCCAGGCTTCAGCAATACGTGAACTGTGAACTTCTGGAACAAGAGAGTTCCAGAAAAACATCTATTTCTGCTTTATTGACTATGCCAAAGCCTTTGACTGCGTGGATCACAATAAACTGTGGAAAATTCTGAAAGAGATGGGAATATCAGACCACCTGACCTGCCTCTTGAGAAATCTGTATGCAGGTCAGGAAGCAACAGTTAGAACTGGACATGGAACAACAGACTGGTTCCAAATAGGAAAAGGAATACGTCAAGGCTGTATATTGTTACCCTGCTTATTTAACTTCTATGCAGAGTACATCATGAGAAATGCTGGCCTGGAAGAAACACAAGCTGGAATCAAGATTGCCAGGAGAAATATCAATAACCTCAGATATGCAGATGACACCACCCTTATGGCAGAAAGTGAAGAGGAGCTAAAGGGCCTCTTGATGAAGGTGAAAGAGGAGAGTGAGGAAGTTGGCTTAAAGCTCAACATTCAGAAAACGAAGATCATGGCATCTGGTCCCATCACTTCATGGGAAATAGATGGGGAAACAGTGGAAACAGTGTCAGACTTTATTTGTTGGGGTTCCAAAATCACTGCAGATGGTGACTGCAGCCATGACATTAAAAGACGCTTACTCCTTGGAAGAAAAGTTATGACCAACCTAGATAGCATATTCAAAAGCAGAGACATTACTTTGCCACCAAAGGTCCATCTAGTCAAGGCTATGGTTTTTCCTGTGGTCATGTATGGATGTGAGAGTTGGACTGTGAAGAAAGCTGAGCGCCGAAGAATTGATGCTTTTGAACTGTGGTGTTGGAGAAGACTCTTGGGAGTCCCTTGGAATGCAAGGAGATCCAACCAGTCCATTCTGAAGGAGATCAATCCTGGGTGTTCTTTGGAAGGAATGATGCTGAAGCTGAAACTCCAGTACTTTGGCCACCTCATGAGAAGAGTTGACTCATTGGAAAAGACTCTGATTCTGGGAGGGATTAGGGGGCAGGAGGAGAAGGGGACGACCGAGGATGAGATGGCTGGATGGCATCACGGAGTCGATGGATGTGAGTCTGAGTGAACTCTGAGAGATGGTGATGAACAGGGAGGCCTGGCGTGCTGTGATTCATGGGGTCGCAAAGAGTCAGACACGACTGAGCGACTGAACTGAAATGAACTGACAATAAAAATATTCTGCTTAACCTTAATTACTCTAAGACTTGTCTCTATTAGATAGGTCAACAAACAAACATTAATATCAGATATTTAACATTGAATATTTACCAGTTCACATGAATTCATTGTTCAATTTAGAATTACTTGATTTGTAAGTGCTTACCTTTTTAAGCCAAATAAATAGAGCTCATATAAATTAACCTCAAAAATATCACCCAGAGACAGAGACATACCAAGACATATTTAGACAGACACAGTACAAAATCTAGCTTCAAGTCCCTTTTCCTCAATGTCAGGAGTTAGAGATCGTCTAGATAGGTGTTCCTGAGTGCCCTGGTCTCAAAGCACAGGGAAAGAAAAATCAATTTCTAACAAAATGGTGGCAAGTCTAAACCACATGGTGGCCAGACAAAGCAAAACGGCCATCAAAAATCACAACACAGAACACAGAGTTAAAACACACAGAGATAAACCTGGCAGTCCTCATCAAAATGAAAGTGAAGTTGCTCAGCAGACGCTTTAACCTCGGCTCCACTAGGGAAGCCCTTGAATACAAGAACATAGTCTCTCAGAAAACTGCCTATAGAGCCACAGAACTTCAGATCTAAGCACTAACATAAGTACTAACATCTCCTGCCACCTACAGATAGCCAGGCATTACAGGACTTGCCCCTGGGCCTCTGGAGAAGGGAGGACTGGAACTCGGCCCTAGCAGAACCCGGTCCTAGAAAAACAGGGAAGGATACGAAGGGTTAAGGAGAGGAAGGAGAGGGGAAAGGGGAGAGAGAGATCAATAAAGTCTCTTGATCCTTACCGGTCGGGGCACTCTGGCCAGTTGTCTTCGTCAGGAGGAGACCAGGGACAAAGGGTCCCGGTTGCGGCTGCTGGGTCTGGTCCATTGGCAAGCAAGCTGGCCCCTGAGTACCCCGAGCGGTCAGGATGTCAGTCTCAGTGAAGAAGAGTCCCACTAGATTCAGGATCAAGAGAGAAGCTCTCTGCCCCACAGAACAGAGCCAGCTGCCTTCCAGTGCGTCTGCTGGGCCTCGGCCTTGTGCTGGCTAGGGCGACTAGTTCGCCCGGACCAGACCTGATGCAAGCTTTCTCCTTACCAGAGCCAGCTGCCTTCCAGCGCGCTCATTAGGCCTCGGCCTTACACTGGACTTAACCAGACTTAACACCGGTGTTCAGATACCTTTCCTCGAAATGAAGAAACCCCTTCTACCAGGAGGGCATTAATCTTCTCAGTTAAAAGGGATCCTGGACGAGCTCCCAAATGTTATGCCCGAAGTCTGAGTCCCCAAAACTGAGAGAATAAGACATCCACAACAATGCAAAAGCATAAAGGGATTTTATTTCTAGCTCGAGCTAGGGTTCCTGTCTCATCCTGCACAATGGAGTCTTGACGAGAGCCCTGAGCTCTGAATCACATCTACTTTTATACAGATGGTTCTTTGTAACAGCATAGCTGATTGGCTAAACCGTACGCGAATGCAGGACTTTGAAACCTTGCATCCCTATCTGGATTGGCTCCGGGTCTGGCGTGGGTGGGGGGCTATGGGGATTTTTTTCTGATTGGTCAAGCTACACTGCCTGTGGGAGTTCCCAGTGCCTCAGCTTTCCTAGAGACCAAACCTCAGGGCTAGCCTGCCCCTTAGAGCCTGTCCTGGCTCCAGTTAGGTCCTAACAAAAGAACAAAAACAAAACAAAACGTGTCTGGCCAATAAACACACAGATAGCTTAGCAGCCTTCTTAGTAATTAGAAAAATGTAAATCTGTGCAAAATGAGATGATACTCTACATCAATTCAACTGGAAAAGTAGAAGTTGGATAATATAGAGTATTAGTGAGAATGTGGATCAGTAGGATCTCTGAAACATAGTTGCTGAGAATAGAAATCAAAATAATCACTTTGATCAATTAAAAATAATAACATTTAAAAGGTTACAGTCACTTTGAAAAAAACAATATGGCTTAATTTTATAAAAGTTGTACATTCATACACCTTGGAACACAGCATTTCCACTCCTTAGATGGCACCTGAGAGTCACTATGCTCAAATGTACAGGGAATGTATAGCAGTGTGTTCCTAACAGTGGATTTAATAATTGTGGGAAAAGAGGATAGCCATTGACAGAGAATGGAAAAAAAATAGAGCTCTGCAGCACTGAAAGGACAGAGTCATAGCTTCAGTTCAGTTCAGTTCAGTCGCTCACATAGATAAATAAATATTAGTAACATAATGTTGAGTTTCTAGATTTAGAACCAGTGTTTGGTGTTGTTTATTTGCTAAACAACAAAGAGTCACTGAATCTTTGCCACCCCATGGACTATAGCCAACCAGGCTCCTCTGTCCATGGGATTTCCCAGGCAAGAATACCGAAGTGGGTTGCCATTTCCTTCTCCAAAGGATCTTCCTGTCCCCAGGGTCAAACCCAGGTCTCCTGCATTGGGACAACAGTATTCTTTACCACCGAGCCACCAGGAAAGTCCCAAGAAGCAACATAATGCCTTTTAAATAAAGCCTCAGGAGAGCTCAACAAAGTATTGCTTAGGCATGTATATGTCCATGAGAACACAACAAATGAAAGAAAGGAAACACATACTTCATGAAGCTGTTACCCGAGGGCTGGTGACAGAGCATGGAGTAAATAGAAAGATAGGTAGATATAGTTGTTGAAGATATTCTATTTCTTGGGATGGTTGTTGAATGTGTAGGTGGTCATTATATAAGTCTGGGCCCACTGAAATCATTCTTTTCAAATGCATCTCAGCTATCTGAGACCAGTATTCTGCATTTTTCACATCCTCTGGAGCTCCTCAGTGCTCACTGTAGGGAGTGGCAGCAACCTGATGGCTGCATGATAGCAGATATTGTTCTTCCTGGGCATCTTCTGGGCTCAGAAATTCACACCTGGAGGGCTGGAATCGCTGATGGTTGGGACATCCTTTTTGCTGATATTGCAGGAAATGCTCTATTTCTCAGTTGTCAGTCAGGAATCTCCTCCTCCTGCCATAGGTTAGGGACACTAGAGAAATACTCTGACATTCAGAGACAGTCAATGGTATGATGGAAGAAAGACTGAGAAATCATTGAAGGAGGAGGTGGAGACAAGAGAGACTGGCATTTCAGGCAGAAAGAAATGCAAGGCAGACACAAGCTCACAAATGAACTTGACAGCTACCTGTGGATGCAGATGAAAACAGCGAAACAGCCAATTAAAGACCTCAATAGTAAAATGAGAAATAGTAAAGCAAGAAAAATAAGAAAACCAAATGATACATTTTTCTTCTCTGGTCTGAACTTTTACAGGTAGGAGGTTTAGCTCTAAATACACATCTCACAGTCTAGACCTTGTATTCCTACATCCTCTGTGAGCCTTCCTTAGGACAAGAGATGACACAACATGGCATGGTCACTTCTGGGCACCTACAAAATGGAATTGCTTGTTAGACAAAAGCAGAGCTACTGCCTCTGCAGGAGAAACTGGGTTCAAACTAGCCAGATTCAAACCTTGGATTGCAGAACCATTCTATCACCCTGTGATAGCAGAAGCTCTTGGAGACTGTCCACCAGCTACCTGGGCACTGTTGTCTCAGAGACAACCCCATGCATTTGCGACTGATGAGGCATCACTGGCCCACAGTGGTTTCAATTCCATGTTGAAAGGAACATCCCTGCTCTTGGTCTGGTCTGTAACACATCTCTGGTAAGTGGTGTTTTCCACAGTTTGGGCAGAGATTGCAATGTTGAAAACAAGTTAGGAAGCCTTTTCCCAGTTAAGAGATTATGAACCTGACTTTGCCACCCTGATTCCTGCTCTGGGTCAGAAAAGAATGACTGACAGATCGAGGAGAAGTGAGAACAAAAATCCCTTTAGTGAGCCTTTAACAAGGGAGTGTGATTTCCCATTAAGCCAACCATGGGGCTGGACTTAGTCTTCCTGGGTTGGATAGCTTCGTCCAATAAATAAATAAATAAATAAAGTAGATTTCTTCACCATTTGTAAATACTGAAGAGGAAGTAGGAGGTCTGTGGGTCTGGGCTGTGTCTGTCCCTGAGATTCCACTGCGGATGTCAGTGTTAGCCCCCTGCCAGCAGGCGTCTCCTGCATGAGAGACATGCACCACAGCAGAGGCCATCAGCAGAACTGCAACTGTTCCACTTGACTGAGTCTTCCCTGCAGCTAGCTCCCATCTTCATTTTATGGTCAGTGGGAGACAGAAAGGAGGAGTAATGTGACTCTTTTCTTATCCCTGCTGCAGCTGTCTCATTTGGAAGAGGGACTGAGCCTGGGCAGGTGAGATTTCAATTCTATTAGAATCTGGAGATTGTTTATTAGACCAGTTAGACTTTGCTTACCTTACTGGGACCAGGAGACAGATAATTTCCTGATCCTTTCCTTTCACCTGCAAACCAGGAGGTGTGTGCTTTGCCTCTGTGCATTTCAGAGACCACATGGATGTCCAGATATACCTGCCTCATCCTGAATATGTCATGTCCTAAGGAGACCAAGATATTAGAGGTGTAGTCATATCAGTCACTACAGAACAGTGCCCATTGCCACGGAAAAGCTTAGTGAACCCTTCGCAGAGTAATGGAAAGACAACACTTATTTTCTACTTGAGAAACTCCTTGTATAGTTAAATAAGTTGCAGAGGGTTTTCTTAATGAACCCATGCTGAAAGCTTCTGGCCCACGCCCTAGGCTGAGAGCTCCAGGCAAGGCATTTTATGCCTGTACTCTTTCCCTTTTCTCCTGTTTCCTGCTTTGCTTACTATTTGAGGTCAGAATAGGTTCCTGAGGCCTAGTCTGGCCTCAAATGGAGGCCTCGCGCTTAGACTCTTGGTCAACATGCCAGCTTGCTTAGTGTTTGATGGTGAAGGGATGACCATGCATGCATAACATGGGTTGAGGGTTTTCCAGAAGGTGGGGAAACGTGAGAGGAAGTTACGCAACCAAAAACTATTGAGTCTGATGGCTTTCCTGGACCTTGTGAATTCTTTTGAAGCCAATTCCAAACCATTTCAGGCATCTGATAGACAGATTAGCCTGAAAGCAGAAACTCAAACTTAGTACAATTTTTCCAAGTGTGGCTCTAAAGTGCAATAAGAAATTTTTGTATATCTCTTGTGGATTCTTCCAGATTCTACTTTCTTTCCTACTCTGTGCAGGAGGAATGCAATTTTGTAGATGCTCACAGACCTCTGATGGGGCCAGACCTCCTACAGAGGCAGCAGTTGTGTTAGTGTCCAGTGAATAATTCCTCTTGGTAGGTGCCCATTAGTGACCATGAGAGGTGTGTGTGGCCCCTTGTCCTGAGGAACGTTCATGTGATCACAGGGCATTTAGGAGCAGAAGTTCTGACTATGGATTGTGAGATGTGTGTTCAGGGCATTAGGTCCCAGCCTTTGGACAGTTAAGACCAGAGAAGGAGAAAGCATGAACTTGGTTTTCTTATTTTACTATGAAGAGTTTTCAATGAGTGTCTTTGTGTGTTCATCTGCATCCACAGGCAGCTGTCATGGTCATTTGTGAGTCTGTGTGTTTGCCTTGCAGTTCTTCCTGCCTGGAATGCCAGTCTCTCTTGTCTCCATCTCCTCCTTCAATGATTTCTCAGTCTTTCTTCCATCATAGCACTGGTTGTCTCTATATGACAGATAGAGTATTTCTCTTATGTCCCCAAACTATGGAAGACGGGAAAGATTCATGATTGAATACATATAAGAGAATATGCACAGAATCAATATAGAAAGAACTGAGATCTTTTTAATTGGCAACCCACTACAGTATTCTTGCCTGGAGAATTCCATGGACAGAGGAGCCTGGCAGGCTATAGTTCACGGGATGGCAAAGGGTCAGATATGACTGAGCAACTAACTTTCATTTTTTTTTTGTACTGGTTCTTAAACTCAACATTATACTACTAATATTTATTTATCTGTGTATTCTTTTCAGTTCTGCAAAGCTCTCTTTAGCCCTTTATTGTCAATGGCTATTCTCTCCTTCCTCACAGTTATGAAAACTGCTGTTAGGAACACTTTATATGTCCCTTGCACATTTTTTTCATGGTGACCTATAGGTGCCATCTTAGGAGTGAAAATGCAGGGGCCCAAGGTTTATGAATGTGCAGTTTTGTACAATTAAACCGTACTGTTTTCCCAAAGTGAACGTATTACTTTACAAACTCTTTTTATTTGCAGTGGTGAGATGCTGGCTTTTCATTTGGAGGCATGAGGGGTAGGCTTGGCTGGTAGAGAGCTATAGTTTGGTGCAGAAGACCTGGTGATCCTTTTCAGATGGTTAGGACAGTAAGGGAGCTGAGAACCACGCAGGGCTAGGACAACAGTGGTGGGAATAGGAGGAGTAACTAGACCCTAGATAGAGTTGGTCAGGTCACAGGACTGTGGATGAAAAGTATGAGGGAAAGAAAATTACGTGGATTGCCCCATGTGCAAATGAGGGGTAGTGGAAGAGGAAAGACTGGAAGAGGGAAGACTGGGAGGACAGGAATAGGGACTTGAGTTAGGTTTGATTCTGTTCAGTTAGTAAAGATCATCCTAGACTGTCGGGGGCCAGCGTGAGGAAGCCCGCCAGTGACAAGGTCATGCGGAAGGAAGCCTGACAAATGCAAGGATGTGATCAGGTTTCAGGGGTTCCCCCTGGAATTTCCTGAGCAGCCACCCCCACAAAAAATAAGAATCTGCTGGCCTCTTTACTCTGCTTTTCCACTCTTCTGATATTCTCTGGAAAAACTCAAATCAGGGCTTTAGTCTTCTGCATTTGAAAGGGATGTTTCAGTTAAACCCCCTCTGATAGCTCTCTAGCTTGCCTAACATGTTCCCCAGACTTCTTACAGCTTGTAAATTGCTTACAGCCCCCAGCTGTGAGAGGCACAAAGCTTAAAAGCATCTTAAAGATACAGAGCCTTTTCTAAAGAGTTAAAAATCATATTGGTGACGGGTTTTCACTGTTGACTCAAGAATTGCTGCCAGACCTCCATATTCTTTATCTTTTAGGCACCTGGGAAGATATTACTCAATGTAATCAGGAAGTAGAAAAAGATATGTAGTAGCTTTGATGTTAGCAACACTAGACTTTTGAGTTAATTGCTTCTCTTTTGCTGTAAATCACTGTACTCCCTTTATTGTTATAAGTTGCTGTATCTTTGCTATGTAAGAATGTGACTTTGTTTAGTGCTTTTCTGAGAGTGACACCAGACTTTGGGAAGATCAACACAAATAAGTCTTCTGGTTGACAAACTCTTATCAGAAAAAGGCTGTAAAATGTTAATTGGTCCTTTTTGGCCGGGAGATGATGTAAATTACCTAAGACTTGTGTATACAATTAGATACTCAGAGAAAAAAGCCTGTTTTTGATGAGTCTGGGCTGCTAACGCTGCATAACTTTGTGTTACCCATTGATCTCCATGTTTTATCAAAAGTATAAAAGGTCTTCTGAACAATAAAGGATGGACCAGTTTCTCGGACTAGTCTCTTGGCTTAGTTTCTTGGGAAGCTGGCTCCCCCTGTGTCTCTTTCTCTCTCTTTATCTCCCTCTCCCTCCCTCTCCTCTTTACTCTAATTTAAGGCTGAACTCCCATCTGGAGCAGGCGGCTCACCAAGTCTACTTACTTGTCCTGGCTTCTAAGACCCATGCGAAAGGGAGCTTAAGGCGGGGCACCCTTAGATATTCAAGCGGGTGCCAGTGGCCCCACGTAGATGGTGCAAGCTCCTTGTCTGGAACATTATTGGCCTCCCCCATAAACCAAGTTATTCAGCCTTCTTTCTCCACTTAATTTTCCTACTACACTATTTCTTCCTAATCTAATCTTATATTTCTATATTAATAAATAAAGAAGTCTTTCCTCACCAATGCCGTCCTCACTTCGAATTCCCTGGATCCACTGGGGCTGGACCCTGACACTAGACATACAAGTGGGAAATGCTGTATAAAAATGGGATATTTATATCTGAGGTCAGGGGAGATCTCAGTACCTCCATCACATAGGTGATGCTGGAAAATGAGAAATGGAGTATTTCCTGCCTTATCAATAAACAAGAATGTCACAATTATCAGTGATTCCAGCTCTCCAGGGCAATCAGGAAGGAGAAAAATACCAGTGATCAATTTGTTTCCAAGTCCAATCGAAGCTTGCTTTGCTTGCTGCAGGAGAGGGCAATGAATCAGAAAGATGAGGTGTTGAGGCAAGGAATATGATTTTATTCTGAAAGCCAGCTGATACAGAAGATGGCTATCTAACATCTCAAAATAACCATCTTGTCTGGGTCTGGATACCAGGCTTTTTTATTGATCAGACATGGGGAAGAGGTAAGGAAATCAAGTGAAAAGACTATGTAATTCTTCCAAATATCTCCTAGAATGGGAAGACTCAAGCAGGGGGATGTGTTGATTTTCTTTTTACAGTCATTCACAGGTGAGCAAGGTCAGATTATCTCTCTGGGTGATAAACAAAGGCACTTTAGTTTAAGGATCTGGCAGAGGGGTCAGGGTTCTCTGAGATAGGACATTATATATGATTATAATAACAAAAGCAGCAAAAAACAAACATTAAAGTCAAAGAAACAGATCTAGCATGAAAGAGTCAAAATTGACCCTTCCCTGTTACAAGGTCAGGGTTGAGCCTGTTGTAGGGGAGAAAATAATTTTCCTCTACCCTTGTAAATGTTTATGGCTGATCTCTGAATTGAAATGACATGAGATAGCTTATTAGGAGCAAAAATAAATTTAATTTTGTATGTATGGGGCCTCCATAATATGAAGCACACAGGCATTCAGGCAATTGATGCTTATATGCCCTTTGGGATTTAATAGAAGAGGTAAGGGAGAAGGCAGTGGCGACCCACTCCAATACTCTTGCCTGGAAAATCCCATGGAGCCTGGTAGGCCGCAGTCCATGGGATCGCTAAGAGTCGGACACGATTGAGCAACTTCACTTTCACTTTTCACTTTTATGCATTGGAGAAGGAAATGGCAACCCACTCCTGTGTTCTTGCCTGGAGAACCCCAGGGATGGTGGAGCCTGATGGGCTGCTGTCTCTGGGGTCACACAGAGTCAGAGACGTTGAAGCAACTTGCTGCAGCAGCAGAAGAGGTAAGAAATGTAACTTCAAAGGAAAAACCAATTTACAGGGTGATGGATAACCAAATGTTTGGTAAACAAATGTTTGCCATGCCAGGCAGAAACAATGGGAAACAGAGAAGACTTTGATCAAATAGGCCTTGCTAAGTTTTCCCAAGTCTATCACACTAGCTCATATTTTTTGTCACTTAATAATAATCTTTGATGTTCAGACTGCCTGCCCCATTTGTTACAAACTTGCATATAACCTGACTCACTCTTCTGCCTCCTTGGAGCAGTCTCTCAGGACTACTGAGATGCTGCCTTCCAGGATCAAACTTCTTTACATTATCATCAAATAAAATAACTCTCTGCTTTCAGGCTGTGACTAATTTTTCAGTCGACAGTTTTGGCCAACTGATAAAGGGACCTAGAGCAGATTCTTCTCCTCTGCCTGAACTCTATGAGAAACTGGAGCTTTGGTACCAACGGAGGAACACTTGTCCCCACCTACTTCCTCGAAGTTCAAAATACATTTGAATAAATCTCTCCTGGTTCTCAGATCTCCTGTATTGATTGAAGATCCTGAATTTTTATTTGGTAGGATATAGCAGGTATTGTCCCCTCTCAGATGAAAGATATGATGGGGTAGAGGGTGTTGAAAGACATTGGAACACATATCCACTCCATGGACTAGATACTGAGTGGGACTTGGTTGAAAGATATTGAGGAATACATGCCCAACTGAAAGATACTGAGGGGGGCTGGTTGAAAGGTACCAAGGAAATACCACCCAGTGGAAGGCACTGGGGAGGGGGCTCTGTTCGAAGTTACCGAAGAATACCTGCAGCTCAGTCAAAAGACACTGAGGTGCTCTGTTGGAGGATATATGGAGCTTATACTTGCAAGTACCTAGTTAACTGGAGAGATTAAATCACACCCTAAATATTGAGGGGACACTTTAATATACACACAGTTAAAGATCAAAAGCCAGTGTAGTAAAATCTTAAGGGAAACTCATATTGCTCAGTGTATTTGAGATGTAAATGTTCTATCTGATCTTCCTAGGCTGTTCTATTGTCTGTTTATTTGTTTGTGTTGGGCCTATAAAATGGGAAAGGCTGGAGATCTCTTCAAGAAAGTTGGAAATATCAAGGGAACATTTCATGCAAGGATGGACATGATAAAGGAAACAGTAAGGACCTAACAGAAGCAGAATACACAGAGAGTGGCAAGAATACACAGAAGAACTGTAACAAAAGATCTCAATAATCCACGTAGCCATGAAGATGTGATCGTTCTCCTAGAGCCAGACATCCTGGAGTGTGAAGTCAAGTGGGCCTTAGGAAGTATTACTATAAACAAAGTTAGTGGAGGTGATGGAATTCTAGCTGAGCTATTTCAAATCCTAAAAGATGACACTGCACTCAACATGTCAGCACTCAACTGCTGACATTCAACATGTCAGTAAATTTGGAAACTCAGCAATGGTCACTAGGCTGGAAAAGGCCAGTTTTCATTCCAATCCCAAAGAAGGGCAATGCCAAAGAATGTTCAAACTACCATACAGTTATGCTCATTTGGCATGCTAGTAGGGTTATGCTCCAAATCCTTCAAGCTAGGCTTCAGCAGTATGTCACTCAAGAACTTCCAGATTTACAAGCTAGGTTTGGAAAAGGCAGAGGAACCAGAGATTAAATTGTTAGCATTTGCTGGATCATAAAGAAAGCAAAGGAATTCCAGGAAGACATCTACTTCTGCTTCATCGACTATGCTAAAGACTTTGTGTGGATCACACAACCTGTGGAGAATTCTTAAAGAGATGGGAATACCAGACCACCTTACTTGTCTCCTGAGAAATCTGTATTCAGAATTAGAAGCAACAGTTGGAACCAGAATGGAACACAGACAGATTCAAAATTGGGTAAGGAGTATGTCAAGGCTGTGTATTGTCACCTTGCTTATTTAACTTATATGTAGAGTACAATATGAGAAATGCCAGGCTGGATGAATCACACACTGGAATCATGATTCCTGGGAGAAATATCAACAACCACAGCTATGTAGATGATAACACTCTAATGGCAGAAAGTGAAGAGGAACTAAAGAGCTTTTTGATGAGGGTGAAAGACAAGAGTGAAATAGCTGTCTTAAAACTCAATATTCAAAAAGATATTGGCATTTGGTCCCACCAGTCCATGGCAAATAGAAGGGGAAAAAGTGGAGACAGTAACAGATTTTTATTTTCTTGGGCTCCAAAATCACTGCAGATGGTGACTTCAGACATGAAATTAAAAGACACTTGCTCCTTGGAAGAAAAGTTATGACAAACCAAGACAGCATATTAAAAAGCAGAGATATCACTTTGCCAGCAAAGGTCCATATAGTCAAAGCTAGGTTTTTTTCCAGTCATCATGTATGAATGCAGGAGTTGGACCATGAAGAAGGCTGAATCCCCCAAAATTAATGCTTTTGAATTGTGGTGCTGGAGAAGACTCTTGAGAGTCCCATGGACAGCAAGGAGATCAAACCAGTCACTCTTAAAGGAAATCAACCCTGAATATTCATTGGAAGGACTGATGTTAAAACTGAAGATCCAACACGTTGACCGCCTGATGTGAAGCACTAACTTATTGGAAAACATACTAATGCTGGGAAACACTGAGGGCAAAAGGAGAAGAGAGTAGCAAAGGATTAGATGGTTAGATAGCATCATTGACTAAATGGACACCAATTTGAGCAAACTCCAGGAGATAGTGAAGGACAGGGAAGCCTGGCATGCTCCAGTCCACAAAGACATGACTTCAGGACTGAACAACAGCAAAAGGCCTATAAGAGGTCTTTTTGTATCTTTGTGGTTTGACTCTCTGCTGAGATACAATTTATTGGTGGTCAAATGATGGATTCTTTTAAAATCAAGTAAGTAAGTAAGTAAATAAGTAAGTGTTAATTGCTCAGTTGTGCCCAACTCTTTGTGACCCCATGGACTGCAGCTCACCAGGTTCCTCTGTCCATGAGATTTTCCAGGCAAGGATACTGGAATGGGTTGCTATTACCTTCTCCAGGGGATCTTCCTAACCCAGGGATTTTACCCACTGAGCTGCAAGGGAATAACTCTCTGTTTTCAGGCTGTGACTAATTTTTTAGTCGACAGTTTTGGCCAACTGATAAAGGGACCCAGTGGGCATAAAGTAATAACGTGCACTGCAGGCAGATTCTTCACTGACTGAGCTACAAGGGAAGCCCAAGGAAACTAACAAACTACTGAATCTTACTAAAGTTCTTTCATTGCAAACAACTGTTTTGTTATTTCCTATGTAATAAAAATCAAACTAGCTTATTATAAAAACTTCTTTTGTTTAGAATGAGAAAAACTGGTTTGGGAAACTTCAATTGTAGTTTTGCACCACTCCCTGCCCAAGGAACTTAAAGATCACAGTCATCATTGATGATAGCCCTCCAATGTAAACTGGTGAACCCTAAAGGAAATTCAAGAAACAGAAAACTACCTCTGTAAAAATGCAAGATCTTGGCCCCAGATAACTGAGATGCATATGAAAGGAATGACTTCCATAATCCAGACTCTTGCATCTTCCCTTACATGAAGAGTGCTAAATTCCTTAACTTGATATCCAGTTTTTCTTACTTAACATAATCGTTGATGTTCAGACTGTTTGCCCTCTTTGTTACAAACTTGTATATAACCCGACTCCCTCTTCCACCTCCTCAGAGCAGTCTCTTGAGATTACTGAGATGCTCTCTCCTAGGCTCAGAGTTCTTAACTTTCTTACCAAATAAAGTAACTCTCACTTTCAGGTTAGGACTAAGTTTTTACTTGACGATATAAAGGAAGGAAGGACTAACTTATGACAGTTGACACGCTGTTTTCATCCTCCAAACTGTGATTACTTTCAGCTTATTGATATCTCGTTTGGAAGCAAGTGATAGTTTTTGAAGATATAAACTCAATATTGCTAATACCGTAGCAAGTTCCAGAGCTTTTACATCAGAGGGGAGGCAAGGTTTGGTTTTAGGCAGTAGAGTAAGATGAAATACAAATATAATTAAATACAGTTACTATCTGTTCAAACAGTGAAATTGAGGCCATGCAGAATCTCAAATTAATGTCTACGGTCTGTCTGTGATCAGTCTCAACATTAGCCATGGATACAGGACTTTTTAGTAAGCTCAGAGCTGTTCACAGAACAAAACCTTTCTCCCCTTGCTTCCTTCAATTCCCATTATCACTTCATGCTCACGAAGTCCACTCATAGATCTTATAAAGATATTCATAGAATACAGTAAATCTGATGAGGAAAATAACTTTGTCATATAGAATGTATACCTAATAATTATCTACCAACCTGAGTGCAAAAATCTCTATATAAATATTATTCATTAAATAACACATTCTAGCAATTCCACATTATCATGAAGATGAGTAAAACTTTTTATTAAACTTCACTTTTTAAAAATAATATATTCATGCTGTGCAAAATAGCAGGGGGTTCTTATAAAAGTGTTCTTTTCATTACCCTCTTTCTCTTTCATTCAGGCATTTGATCTAAGACCAAATTTGTGGTCAGTCTTTTGCCTTTCCATTCCATTGTATTTTTTTGCAAATTCCCCATTTTTTGTATGTTGGAACTTCCAGACTTCTGTGGCCATCCTGTGGCTAGGACTTCACCTTCCAATTCAGGTGGTGCATGTTCAATTCCTGGTTGGGTGCTAAGATCCCACATGCCTCATGGCCAAAAAACCAGAACATAAAACAGAAGTGATATTTGTGATTTTTGTCCAGTTTAAAAAAATAAATTAAAAAGTAAACAAGCTCCCCCAAGTTACAAATAAAAACAGAAGCAATATTGTAACAAATTTCAATAAAGACTTTAAAAATGATCCAAATCTTTAAAAAAAAGTTATATTTAAAATTCAGAGAAATAACAAATATATGTATTTTTAGCTATGGAAGTATGTTGCTAGTAGCTATCAGTCAGTTGTTTCATTCTTACAGTTGAGATAAACTTCCAAGATTGTCTGTGGGGTCGCACAGAGTCAGACACGACTGAAGTGACTTAGCAGTAGCAGCAGTCAACTGGAATCCATGGGAACTATATTGGTTTTCTGTCCAGGCTGTCCACCTTTCTCCTCAAGAGCCTCATTGAAGAAACATGATGTTTAATGATCAAGAAAACTGACTCCTTTTTAAGATATGATAGTCATTCATTGAATGAGGGCATCAGTTAAAGAGGTGAGCTGGATATCTCATGGAGCAAGAATAGAAAATACTAAAATTCTTATGTATGTTATTTTTCTAAGTATTTTCATTTTCTCTTCTTAGTTTATGGTTATGAGACCTGTTGTATACCAATAAAATTATCCATATATGCAGTTAATAAATAATTGTGACTATATTAGTACATTAGTACTTATGGAGAAGGCGATGGCACCCTACTCCAGTACTCTTGCCTGGAAAATCCCATGGTCGGAGGAGCCTGGTGGGCTGCAGTCCATGGGGTCGCTAAGAGTAGGACATGACTGAGCGACTTCACTTTCACTTTTCACTTTCATGCATTGGAGAATGAAATGGCAACCCACTCCAGTGTTCTTGCCTGGAGGATCCCAGGGACGGGGAGCCTGGTGGGCTGCCGTCTATGGGGTCACACAGAGTAGGACATGACTGAAGCCACTTAGCAGCATATTAGTACTTAACCTGTGACTTAGCATTCTTTTATTAATACTAGTAGTGAACTAAGATCTTTAAAATATTAAGAATGTTAAGCGTCTAAATCAATATTACTGTGGTGCTTCTCCTGAGTCCTACATAGGAGCAGTGTTGTAGCCACACGTTTCGGGAAACAAACTCACTCAGGACAGTGCAGATAGTGGAGTGCAGTTTATTACACTCACGGGCCCAAGGCAGAGTCTCCTCTTAGCCAAAGACCCTGACCAGCATTTGTGAAAATCTTTTATACCCCATGTGTACGTGTCTGAACCCACCACCTCAAATTCCTTGAGACTTACATAAACCAGAGGTGAAGGTGAGGTGAACTTGTTCAGCCGTATGCGACTCTTTGTGACCCCATGGACTGTAACCTGCTAGGCTTCTCCGTCCATGGGATTCTCCAGGCAAGAATACTGGAGTGTACTGCCATTTCCTTCTCCAAGAATACTGGAGTGGGTTGCCATTTCCTTCTCCAGGGGATCTTCCCGACCCAGGGATCAAACCCAGATCTCCCACATTGCAGGCAGACACTTTACCCTCTGAGCCACCAGGGAAGCCCAAGGAAAATACAATCCCAATAATCCCATCATTCACGTGTTATGTGCTCATGTGCTCAAACAGTCAGACAATTAGCCAATAATCAATAAGCCCGAGGTTACACTCTGATTGACACAGAAAAATTTATGGCCTCTCTGGAGGAAGGGGTGATTAGTGTATGTTTTCTCTTAGGCGATGAGTAACCTAGATACGATCTTCAAGGTTTCCCCTGTCTGGAGGGGGTCTTATCCTTCTGTTGTTGTTTTCATAGGCATTAAACACACAGTTCAGAGTCCATTGGAAAGGTGGCCGTGCATGATCAGCATGAACAGGCCTAAGATGGACTCCAGGCCCTATGAATTCCTTCTTCAGCAGAAGTAAAAAGTAAGGTACTTCCAGTCTTATTTTGTTGGACATGATCAGATGCCTCCAATGTCCATGGCTGTCAGAGCTACAGTGCTCTCTTTTGTTAAAAATACTCACTGTGGTTTTATATATTCCACAGACACAGAGTCTACCAAGTTGATTGTAGACATGGATGTTAACTGCGTTTGTGCAACTAATGGAAAGGTTTTTGATCCTCTTCCTTAGTTGCTTTGCCCCCTGGAGCTCAACTGCAGGTTTATCTCTACCTCTGTTTGTGGATCATCCACAGAAGTCTGCTCCCAAGGCTGCCTTTGAGGACTTGGTTATGCCCCAGTGAGGACAGGGATGGCTGCTTGGATCATGAGGACCCCAAATGTGGCAGGTGCACAGGAAGCTGGTGGCCATGGGTGCAACAGATATGTCTATTAGGTGCCTTTTCTAGCGTCAGAAGCTAGCTCCCAAAGGGCAGTCCTGGCCGGGGTTCTTTATTATGCAGCTGCTGGTACCAGGGTGTGGGGAAAGAGAGGCAACAGTGGTGGCTAAGCCCCCCTGCATGTGACTCTGTGTCCACCTAACTTCCCACCAAAGGCATTCTCCATTGTGGACTTCTTCCCTCCTGTTCCATCAGGTCATCTCCCTGCATTCAACAGCAGTCCTCATCCCAGGATTGCTTTCCAATCCCCACACTCTTGCTTCCAGCTCCCCTGTGTACCAGTGGATTCACATCCCAGTCCCAGGTATGTAAGGCTGCATCATGGATTGTCTTTGTGGTTCTTACTCTATTCAGATTGTCGTGCATCAGTTGCTTCACCCTTCTCTGACAGCCTCAAATGCTTTGTTTCTGTCTCAATAAATTTCCCTGGATGTGGGAGTCTCTCCCCTGCTTCAGTTATCCCACTCTCAGGAACAGATCCAGTCCTGTGTGTTCTTTTCCTTCCCCTTACTTTCTTTCATCCTACCCAACCAAGCATGTATCCATAAAATCTCTGGTGGTCAAGGACTCCTACTATCATCTAGCTGGTATTTTGTGGGAAATGCTGCATCTGTAGATGTATTCCTGATGCATCCATAGATATGCACTCCATATCTAAATATTCCTCTGCCATCTTGGCCCTCAATCTAATACTTTTCTATGTACAGGAAGATGCGAGGGGGTTGCCTGGTGGCAGATGGTAAAGACTCCACCTGCAATGCAGGAGAACTGTGTTCAGTCCCTGGGTTGAGAAGATCCCCTGGAGAAGGAAATGGCAACCCACTCCAGTATTCTTCCCTGGAGAATTCAATGGACAGAGGAGCCTGGTGGGCTACATACAGTCCATAGGGTCAAAAAGAGTCAGACATGAGTGAGTGTCTATCACTTCACAGGAAGATGCAAGAGTCTGGGCTTTTTGAATTATTTCCTTCATATGCATCTTAGCCATCTAGGGCCAGTATCCTGTTTATCTCCATCCTTATTTCCTCTCAGTGTGCACCATCCTGATTGTCTGTGGAGGCTGATGACTTGGTAGCTGCAGCATCCTTTGTTTACTGAAATGCCAGGTGACTTTTTTCAATGTAAATTTCCCTCAAGAAATAGATGCTTGGATAGCTGCTGATGAGGAAGAGCTGACCCAAGATGCAGAGCACACTGAACTCAACTGGGAGCCTCCTCACCTGGGAGGAGCCTCAAGACAAGAGACTCTCTTACAGAAGTGAGCATGAGTGAAAGCCATCCCTGGGGAGGAGTCAAGATATGCCTGCCTAGTGACAGACCCAGCCTGTGGGAATCTCTCTGTAGCCTGGGGTGAAGAGTGAGAGGAAGGGCAAGGGAAGAAAGGAGAAGAGGGGGCATCTGGGATTGTAGCACTAGGCCAGCAATCACCTGGGGAGACCAGGCTCACTGTCCCTTCCATCTCCAGAACCAATACCCACCTTCCTGTCTAGGCTGTTTCTGACACTGCAATGCTGTCCTTCTCAAACCAGAGGTGATCAGAGCTGTAGGTGGAGGAAGAAATGATGGAAGGACCGAAGAGGTGAATATGGAACAAGGAGAAGGTGGTCATGCTTTCTTGCACATGCCTGTATGGCTCGATACCGGCCCCCACCACTTCTCCATTCCCATTTTGTTTCTAGTATTATAGATATTTTTCTCACATAAAGGATAAAAATAAATAATCTAGAACCAAGTGTAGTCAGGAGAAGAAGTTAAACTCTATGAGTGTTCATGTGTCAAATAGTTGTATCAGAGCCAAAATATGTAATGGCTTAAAATGTGTAATGTTCTTTCTTGTTCACTTACTTGTTCATTTACTTTGGCCAACTGACTAAACAAGCATTTACATAAATGAGTAAATTAACAAACTTGAATTACAGTCTCTTTTTCCCCTAAACTGTTAGGGCCATTCCAACCTGAAAACTGGTGAGGTGTTTATACTTCACTAATGCAAAGTAATAGGAATAATCTGCCCAACTAATAATGCATGATCAGTTTGGTTTTTGCTTTCAATGGACAATGTGGTTAAACTGGGCCAATAATGAACGAGCTTGCCCAGACCTTGGTCCTGGGCCTGGTTTGTATATACTGAGGTCTACACATGGGTTGGATTAAAAACACAGGCAAACAGCAAAGGGCTTGATATCAAGACCGAGATTTTATCTCTGCCCATCTTGAGAGGCCCTGTCACAGAAACTGCCTTTCTCATAACTTTCTCTCTCTGCTCAGTCTTTGACTCTATCCTTAACTGCCTTCTTCTACTTCTGCCCTCTCATTTTTCTTCTCTCCTATGGCAGTGAGATCCCAGGACTGATTCACTTGAAAGGATTTAGGGGAGTGCCCTTTTAAGTCAGGTGTCACTTAGCTTTCCTTGGTCGAAGGGACTTTGAGATTTTTATTAAATCTCTAATTAATATCCACCACCACCACCGCCATGCCTCCTGCTGCACCTCCCCCCGCCCCCCATAAAAGGCCATACTCAAAAATTCACAGAAAATCTTAGAGGGTTCCTAAGTCTGCTTGGGCTTCCCTGGTGGCTCAGATGGTAAAATGTCTGCCTGCAATGCGGGAGAACTGGCTTCAATCCCTGGGTCAGGAAGATCCTCTGGAGCAGGAAATAGCAACCCACTCCAGTACTCTTGCCTGGAAAATCCCATGGACAGAGGAGCCTGGTAGGCTACAGTCCATGGGGTTGCAAAGAGGTGGACGTGACTGAGCGACTTCACTTTAGCTTTTCAAATCTGCTTGAGCCATAGAACCCAGGAGACCTTGTGTGAGCTCGTTTTCTCTTTTTCTCATGTGAAGGTGTGGACAAAGAATGACCCCTGTCATTTCAGTAAACAAAACATGTTGTGATCTTAAAGTCATCAGCCAGGGCAGCTGCATCCTGACTGAAATTCAGTATGGAGAAAAACAGGATACTGGCCCTAGATAGTTAAGATACATATCAGAAGAATGATTTCAGTAAGCTCAGACTCTTGCATCTGCCCTTACATATGAAATAACTAAAACTATTAACTTTATATATTTTAGTTTTTGTGTGATTAGTGGTAATTTTTAATGTTCAAGTATGAGTTTTTGGTTTTTGTGTTTTAGGAAAATATCCAGTATACCCTGGCTCCTCCCTTAATGCTTTGGAACTGTTCCTCAAAGTTATCTGAGAGACTGTTTCCTGGTTACTAATCCTAAGGCCACCAAATAAAACATAATTCTCAACTTTGGGACTCCGCAATTTTTATCCAGTCAACAAAGGAAACATTCCAAATTGTATCCACAAAATTTCCAGAGACAAGAATATTGTCATTTGCAAGTTATAAACAGCATCTGAGTAAATAAGAAGCAAATACAATGTACTTCAACTACAGTGATTATTAGGAAACAGAAAACAAAAGTGGACTCGAGTTCATTCTATAGGAAGGAAGTACCACAAGAATGAGTCCCTGGCATGGGGATGTCCAGAGGAAAGAGGGACTGAGGGGGCCTAATATAGATTCTTAATCTAAAAACTAGCTCTAAAAAGATACATTCATGTTCTTTATGGAAATTTAATTATGGGAATGGCAACCCACTCAAGTATCCTTGTCTGGAAAAATCTCATGGACAGAGGAACCTGGTGGATTGCAGTCCATGGGGTCGCAAACAGTCGGGCACAACTGAGTGACCAACACACACACACACAGACATTAAGCAAAGTCTTCTTCAGTGGTCAGTGCAAATAAATAGAGGAAAGCAACAGAGATACCAAGGAAACTTTTCATGCAAAGATGGGCACAATAGACAGAAATGGTATGTACCTAACAGAAGCAGAAGATATTAAGAAGAGGTGGCAAGAATAAACAGAAGAGCTATACAAAAAGATCTCATGACCCAGATAATCACAATGGTGTGATTACTCACCTAGAGCCAGACATCCTGAAATGTGAAGTGAAGTGGGCCTTAAGAAGCATCACTAAGAACAAAGCTAGTGGAGGTGATGGAATCCCAGTTGAGCTATTTCAAATCCTTAAAGACGATGCTGTGAAAGTGCTGGACTCAATATGCCAGCAAATTTGGAAAACTCAACATTGGCCACAGGACTGGAAAATGTCAGTTTTCATTCCAATCCCAAAGAGAGGCTATGCCAAAGAATGCTCAAACTACTGCACAATTGGTGGCTCAGAGGTTAAAGCATCTGCCTGGAATGCAGGAGACCCGAGTTGGATCCCTGAGTTGGGAAGATTCACTGGCCACCTGATGCAAAGAACTGATTCATTGGAAATGACCCTCATGCCGGAAAAAGATGAAGGCAGGAGGAGAAGGGGATGACAGAGGATGAGATGGTTGGATGGTATCACCAAGTCAATGGATATCAGTTTGAGTAAACTCTGGGTGATGTTGGTGATGGACAGGGAGGCCTGGCATGCTGCAGTCCATGGGGTCGCAAAGAGTTGGACACGTCTGAGTGACTGAATTGAACTGAGGTGAACTGAACACTTAAAAATCACTTGCTTACATTTTGCCACATTTCATGCACCAGCTGATATCCCTGTTGCACCTATAGCTCAAAGCAGAAACTAATGGTCTGCAGACTTTTAGCAACACAAACAAAAGGTTGCTGCATTTTCAGCCTTGGCCTCATTTACACCACCATCTGGAAGACATTACTGAGGTCCAGGAAGGCCCAGTGGAAAAAAGGGTTCTTATATGGACCAGAGAATTGCTGCCCCTCCTGCATTTTGGCTTCAGGCTCCTGGGCATCAGGGCCCTGGGACACAGCAACTATTCCCAAGGACTTGGCATAAGTTTCACCCATGAGCAAAGCTGGTACAAACAAGCATATTTCTTTATGGCTGCAGAACTAGCAGAGCTAGAGAAACTACCTAGGCTCCTCAGTTTGCTATTAGACAAAAAGTGAGGTTAATGCTAAGCCATGTAGGTATTCATCCATGGAAGAATATGTAGAAGTATGGCATTCCTGAAAGGAGAATCTAGTTACAGCATTGGAGGGAAATAATAAGAAAAATGCAAGTCTTGTTGCAGTAGAGTTGGTCACAGCAATATTTCCTTTGCTTGCCTCCCTAAGAAAACACTGTATGTGACTGATTTATCTGGTGGAGGTGACCACTCCTGTGTGGGAAAAGAAAAGTGGTGAGTGAGTGCCCAGTAACTTCATCTGGGCCATCAGACTTAGAGATTCAGCAGGGGACATAGGTGTACCTATGGCTGAGTCATGTTGATTTTTAACAGAAACCAACACAGTATGTAAAGCAATTACCTTCAATTAAAAATAAATAAATTTAATAATTTTTTAAAATGCAAAGAAAGAAAGAAAGACAAACTAGGAATAAAACTACTATGTGACCCAACAATTCCACACACCCTGAGGAAACCATAATCTAAAAAGATACATGTACCCTAATGGTCATCGCAGTACTATTTACAATAGCTAGGACATAGAAGTCAACTGGATGTCCATTGACAGATGAATGGAGAAAGAAATTGTGGTACACATACACAATGGAATATTACTTAGCCATAAAAAGGAACATATTTGAGTCAGTTCTAACGAGGTGGATGAACCTAGAGCCTATTATACAGAGTGAACTAAGTCATAAAAAGAAAGACAAATATCATATATTAACATATATATATATATATATATATATATATATATATATATATAGGAATCTAGAAAGATGGTACTAATGAACTTACCTGCAGGGCAGAAATGGAGATGCAGACTAAGAAAACAGACTTGTGGACACAGAGCGGGAAGGAGAGGGTAGGATGCATTGAGAGAGTAGCATTGAAACATATACATTACCATATGCAAAATTAGATACTTGGCAGATATTTGCTTATGATATAGAGAATTCAAATCTGGTGCTCAGTTCAACCTAGAAGGGTGAAATGGGATGGGAGATGGGAGGGAAGTTCAGGTGGGAGGGGACATGCGTGTACCCATGGCTGATTCATATTGATCAACGCAATATTGTAAAACAATTACCCTTCAATTAAAATTAAATAAATTAAAAATACTGCACAGAAATTTTAAAGATAAAATTGAATTCAATGATTTGTATCAAAAGAAACAAATGCATCTTGTGGAAGAGGAGTAAAATGAGGGAATGGGACAGGAATGGGACTTGATTCACTAATGAGCCAATATTAAAAGCAAAAAGTGTGCTGTGCACAACACAAGCACAGTAATTTGCCATGATCTGGACTGCAGGCCCAAAAAGTTGATTGAGTTTGTTATCAGAGTTACTGCAGACCCTTGCTAAAAACCCACCAACACTACTCTTGAACAAGAAGCAACATATATCTTTACATCATAGAGTCTGGACACAGACTAAGAAATCATAGGAAGAGAAAGGAAAACAAACAAACAAAACAACAACAACAACAACAAACCAGATAGAACCAGCTCTGAATCCTAGATGGTGACAAATCTGACCTCCAACAGACCCTGTCTCATCATACACTGATTTTACTACATTAGCATACTAAATGGCACAATTCCTACAGCCATGACCAGAAGTCATTTACTAAAAAAAAACAAAAGGGGTGGCAACCCAGTTCCAGAAAAGCTATATTTTTTTCCAAAAATTAAATGCCTATGTCTCCCCATCATAACCTCACCTGTCATTGTCCTTATCTCTTAAAAGCAAATCCCACTTGGCACTAAGGCAAGAAGTTGGTTTGTGAATGAAGTTCCTGATTCTCCATTCTCTGGTCATTGAATAAAGCTTGCACTGCTACAATCCAAAATTTGGTTTCATTTTTGTCTGTGAGAACTCACATGGAAAGAATAAGCTCTTGGCTAAGACAGGAGGCTTTGACCAATCTATGATCCAAGTAGGGGGACCGTATGTTTAATTTGGTAACAGTTGTAAAAGAAAGGAAAAAAATCAGCTTAAAAGTTAAAGAGAGAGAAGATTCTCTGGGGCTGTGATGCCCAGTGGTGGCTGCATCTAAACCTCTGCTATGAGCTGGTAGGACTTCAATGTGAGATTCTCAATTGTCATACCGACCAGACATGAAACCAAGAACCTGGGTACAAGCTTCAGCATTCTCAGAGGGGACATTCCTGTTGGATCTTTTTAAAAATTCTTTTATTAATTTATTTGTTTTAATTGGAGGCTAATTGCTTTGCAATATGTTAGTGTTTTTTGCCATATATTGTGAACTAGCCATGGGTGTACATGTGTTCCTCATCCTGAACCCCCTCCTACCTCCCTCCCCATCCCATCCTACAGGGCCATCCCACTAACTGGCTCTGAGAACCCTATCTCATGCATTGAACCTGGACTGGTGATCTGTTTCACATATAATAATCATGTTTCAATGCTATTCTCTCAAATCATCCCACCTTCACCCTCTCCCACAGGGCCCAAGAGTCTGTTCTTTGCCTCTGTGTCTCTTTTGCTGTCTCACATATAGGGTCATTGTTACCATCTTTCTAAATTCCACATATATGTGTTAATATACTGTATTGGTGTTTTTCTTTCTGACTTACTTCACTCTGTATAATAGGCTCCAGTTTCAACCACCTCATTAGAACTGATTCAAATGTGTTCTTTCTAATAGCTGAGTAATATTCCATTGTGTATATGTACCACAACTTTATCCATTTGTCTGCCAATGGACATCTACGTTGCTTCCATGTCCTAGATTTTGTAAACAGTGCTGCAATGAACGTTGGGGTACACGTGTCTTTCAATTCTGGTTTACTCGGAGTGTATGCCCAGCAGTGGGATTGCTGAGTTGTATGACAGTTCTAGTTCCAGTTTTTTAAGGAATCTCCGCACTGTTCTCCATAGTGGCTGCACTAGTTTGTATTCCCACCAAATGTGTAAGAGGGTTCCCCTTTCTCCACACCATCTCCAGCATTTATTTTTTGTAGACTTTTTGATAGCAGTCATTTTGACCAGCACGAGATGGTACCTCATTGTGGTTTAGATTTGCATTTCTCTGATAACCAGTGATGTTGAGCATTTTTCATGTGATTGCCATCTGTATGTCTTCTTTGGAGAAATGTCTGTTTAGCTTTTTGGCCCATTTTTTGATTGGTCTTGTATTTTTCTGGACTTAAGCTGCATGAGCGGCTTGTGTGTTTTTGAGATGAATTCTTTGTCAGTTTCTTCGTTTGCTATTATTCTCTACCATTTTGAAGGCTGTCTTTTCACCTTGCTTATGATTTCTTTCATTGTGGAAAAGTTTTTAAGTTTAGTTAGATCCCATTTGTTTATTTTTGCTTTTATTTCCATTACTCTTGGAGGTGGATCATAGAGGATCCTACTGCAATTTATGTCAGAAAGTGTTTTGTCTATGTTTTCCTCTAGGAGTTTTATAGTTTCTGGTCTTACATTTAGATCTTTAATCCATTTTGAGTTTATTTTTGTGTATGTTGTTAGAAAGTGTTCTAGTTTCATTCTTTTACAAGTGGTTGACCAATTTTCCCAGCACCACTTGTTAAAGAGATTGTCTTTTCTCCATTGTATATTCTTGCCTCCTTTGTCAAAAATAAGGTACCCATAGGTGCATGGATTTATCTCTGGCTCTCTATTTTGTTCCATTGATCTTTATTTCTGTCTTTGTTTCAGTACCAAACTTTCTTGATGACTGTGGCTTTATAGTATAGTCTGAAGTCAGGGAGGTTGATTCCTCCAGTTCCATTCTTCTTTCTCAAGATTGCTTTGGCTATTCGAGGTTTTTTGTATTTCCGTACAAACTGTGAAGTTATTTGTTCTGGTTCTCTGAAAAATACCGTTGGTAACTTGATAGGGATTGATTGCTTTGGGTAGTACACTCATTTTCACTATATTGATTCTTCTGATCCATGAACATGGTATATTTCTCCATCAATTTGTGTCATCTTTTATTTCTTTCACTAGTGTTTTGTAGCGTTCTATATATAAGTCTTTTGTTTCTTTAGGTATATTTATTTCTAAGTATTTTATTCTTTTTGTTGCAATGGTGAATGAAATTGTTTCTTTAATTTCTCTTTCTGTTTTCTCATTGTTAGTATATAAGAATGCAAGGGATTTTTGTGTTTTGATTTTATATCCTGCAACTCTACTATATTCATTGATTAACTCTAGTAATTTTCTGGTGGAGTCTTAAGGGTTTTCTATGTAGAGAATCATGTCATCAGCACACAGTGAGAGTTTTACTTCTTCTTTTCCAATCTGGATTCCTTTTATTTCTTTTTCTTCTCTTATTGTTGTGGCTAAAACTTCCAAAACTATGTTGAATAGTAGTGGTGAGAGTGGGCATCCTTGTCTTGTTCCTGGCTTTAGAGGATATTTTTTCAATTTTTCACCATTGAGGAAAATGTTTGCTGTGAGTTTATCATGGCTTTTATTATGTTGAGGTATGTTCCTTCTATGCCTGCTTTCTGGAGGGTCTTTTTAAAAATATATATATCGTAACTGGGTGTTGAATTTTGTCAAAGGCTTTCTCTGCATCTATTGAGATAATTATATGATTTTTATCTTTCAGTTTGTTAACGTGGTGTATCACATTAATTGATTTGTGAATACTGAAGAATCCTTGCATCCCTGGGATAAAGCCCACTTGGTCATGATGTATGATCTTTTTAATATGTTGTTGGGTTCTGTTTGCTAGTATTTTGTTAAGAATTTTTTTCATCTATGTTCATCAGTGATATTGGCCTATAGTTTTCTTTTGTTGTGGCATCTTTGTCTGGTTTTGGTATTAGGGTGATGGTGGCCTCATAGAATGAGTTTGGAACCTTCCTCTGAAATTTTCTGAAAGAGTTTGAGTAGAATAGGTGTTAGCTATTCTCTAAATTTTTGGTAGAATTCAGCTGTGAAGCCATCTGATCCTGGGATTTTGTTTGTTGGAAGATTTTTGATTAGGTTCGATTTGCTTGCTTGTGATGGGTCTGTTAAGATTTTCTATTTTTTCCTGGTTCAGTTTTGGAAGGTTATATTTTTCTAAGAATTTTTCCATTTCTTCCAAGTTGTCCATTTTATTGGCATATAGTTGCTGATAATAGTCTCTTATGATCCTTTGTATTTCTGTGATGTCTGTTGTGATTTCTCCATTTTTATTTCTAATTTTGTTGATTTGATTCTTCTCCTTTTGTTTCTTGATGAGTCTAGCTGATGGTTTGTCAATTTTATTTATCCTCTTCAAGAACCAGCTTTTAGTTTTGTTGATTTTTGCTATAATCTTTGTTTCTTTTTCATTTATTTCTGCCATAATTTTTGAGATTTCTTTCCTTCTACTCACCCTGGGGTTCTTCATTTCTTCTTTTTCTAGTTGTTTTAGGTGTAAAGTTAGGTTATTTTTATTTGATTTTTCTCTTGTTTCTTGAGGTAAACTTGTATTGCTATGAACCTTCCCCTTAGCATGGCTTTTCCTGAATCCCGTAGGTTTTGTATTGTGTTTTATTTGTTTCTATGTGTATTTTGATTTCTCTTTTTAATTTCTTCTGTGATTTTTTGTTTATTCTGAAAGGTGTTGTTTACCCTCCATATGTTTATATTTTTAATAGTTTTCTTTCCTGTAGTTGACAACTAATCTTACTGCATTGTGATCAGAAAAGATGCTTGAAATGATTTCAATTTTTTTTAAACTTACAAAGGTAGATTTATGGCCCAGGATATGACCTATTCTGGAGAATGTTTTGTGTGCGCTTGAGAAAAAGGTGAAATTCATTATTTTGGTGTGCAATGTCCTATAGACATCAATTAGGTCTAACTGGTCCGTTGCATCATTTAAAGTTTGTGTTTCCTTGCTAATTTTCTGTTTAATTGATCTATCCATAAGTGTGAGTGGGGTATTAAAGTCTCCCACTATTATTGTGTTATTGTTAACTTCCCTTCCATATTTGTTAGCACTTGCCTTACATTTTGAAGTGCTCCTATTTTGGGTGCATATATATTTATAATTGTTATATCTTCTTCTTGGATTGACCCTTTGATCATTATGTAGTGTCCTTCTTTGTCTCTTTTCATGGCCTTTATTTCAAAGTCTATTTTATCTGATATGAGTATTGCTACTCCTGCTTTCTTTTGGTCTCCATTTGCATGAAACATCTTTTCCAGCCCTTCACTTTCAGTCTGTAAGTGTCCCTTGTTTTGAGGTGGGTCTCTTGTAGACAACATATATAGGGGTCTTGTTTTTGTATCCACTCAGCCAGTCTTTGTCTTTTGGTTGGGGCATTCAACTCATTTCCATTTAAGGTAATTATTGATAAGTATGATCCTGTTGCCATTTACTTTGTTGTTTGGGGTTCAACTTTATAAACCTTCTCTGTGTTTCCTTTCTAGAGAAGATTCTTCAACATTTGTTGAAAAACTGGTTTGGTGGTGCTGAATTTTCTCAGCTTTTGCTTGTCTGTAAAGCTTTTGATTTCTCCTTCATATTTGAATGAGACCCTTTCTGGGTATAGTAATCTGGGTTGTAGGTTTTTCTCATTACTTTAAGTATGTCTTGCCATTCCCTTCTGTCCTGAAGAGTTTCTATTGAAAGATCAACTGTTATCCTTATAGGGATCCCCTTGTGTGTTATTTGTTGCTTTTCCCTTGCTGCTTTTAATATTTGCTCTTTGTGTTTGATCTTCAATGATTTGATTAATATATGTCTAGGGGTGTTTTGCCTTGGGTTTATCTTATTTGGGACTCTGGGTTTCTTGGACTTGGGTGGCTATTTCCTTCCCCATTTTAGGGAAGTTTTCAACTATTATCTCCTCAAGTATTTTCTCATGGTCTTTCTTTTTGTCTTCTTCTTCTGGGACTCCTATGATTCGAATGTTGGGGGATTTAACATTGTCCCAGAGGTCTCTGAGGCTGTCCTCATTTTTTAAAAATTCTTTTTCTATTTTTCTCTCTGCTTCATTTATTCCTGCCATTCTATCTTCCACCTCACTTATCCTATCTTCTTCCTCAGTTATTCTACTGTTGGTTCCCTGAAGAGTGCTTTTGATCTCAGTTATTGCATTATTCATTATTGATTGACTCTTTTTTATTACTTCTAGATCCTTGTTAAACATCTTGCATCTTTTCAATCCTTGTCTCCAGGCTATTTATCTGTAACTCCATTTTGTTTTCAAGATTTTGGATCATCTTTACTAATATTATTCTAAATTCTTTTTCAGATAGACTCCCTATATCCTCCTCTTCGGTTTGGTTTGGTGGGGATTTATCATGTTCCTTTACCTGCTGAATATTTCTCTTTCTTTTCGTTTTGTTTAAATTGCTATGTTTGGTGTGGCCTTTCTATATGCTGGAAGTCTGTCGTTTCTCTTTATTGTGGAGATTCCTGCCTGTGGGTGGGGTTGGATGAGTGGCTTGTCAAGGTTTCCTGATTAAGGAAGCTTGAGTCAGTGTTCTGGTGGGGAGAGCTGGATTTCTTCTCTCTGGAGTGCAATGAAGTGTCCAGTAGTGAGTTTTGAGGTGTCTATTGTTTTGGTGTGACTTTTGGCACCTGTATTTTAATGCTTAAGGTTATGTTCCTGTGTTGCTGCAGAATTAGCATGGTATGTCTTGCTCTGAAACTTGTTGATTCTTGGGTGGAGCTTGGTTTCAGGGTAGGTATGGAGGATTTTGGATGAGCTCTTGTTGATTAATGTCTCCTGGAGTCAGGAGTTTTCCTAGTGTTCTTAAGTTTTGGATTTTAAGCTTCCTGCCTCTGGCTTTCAGTCTTATTCTTACAGTAGCCTCAAGACTTCTCCATTCATCCAGCTTTAATGATAAAACATCTAGGTTAATGGTGAAAAGATTCTTCACAGTGAGGGACACCCAGAAAGGTTCACAGAGTTACATGGAGAGAGAAGAGGGAGGAGGCAGCTGGAAGTGACCAGGAGGAGAAGAGGGGGAATCAAAAGAGGAGAGAGCAATCTAGCCAGTAATCAATTCCCTATGTTCTCGTTACAGTTTGGAACACTCAGCGAGGTTCACAGAGTTACATAGAGAAGAGAAGAGGGAGGAAGGAGATAGAGGTGATCAGGAGGAAAAGAGGAGGAATCAAAAGGAGAGAGACCAGTCTAGCCAGTAATCAGCTGCCTAAGTGTTCTCCACAGCCCAGAACATGCAAAGAGATTCACAGAGCTAAATAGAGAAGAGAAGGGGGAGGGAGGAGATAGAGGTGACGTGGGGGAGAAAAAGGAGAGTCAAAGGGGTGAGAGCAATCAAACCAGTAATCATACCACTAGGTAAAAATGAGTACTGAAGATTAGATTCTTAAAGATACAAAATTGATAACAAACACCAAAAAGCAAAGATGAAAAATCTAGAGTAGAGGTTAGACTCTCAAAAATACAATATTAAAAATATAAATGAAAATATATATGAAATTTGCTTTAAAAATAGGAGGTTTTTTTTTTTTTTGCAAGGTAATAGTAAGTTATAAAAATGAAAATTAGAGGAGTAATAAAGAACTTAAAAATAAAAATAAAAATGATAATAGCAAGATATATCTAGGATTTTCTCTGGAGCTGTTGAGGGCAGTGTGGGGTCAGTTCAATTTCAGATAGTTCCTTGTTCCAGCTTATACTTCTTCTCAAGGTCTACAGGCCCCTTCCAATGCTTAGTCAGTGGTAACGACAGGGTTTTAATCTGTTGCATCTGTCACTTCCAGAGCAGTTCCCTCTTCTTTGTTTATTTTGATTTCCTCTGTTTGCAAGTCTCTTCAGTGTCTAATTTCTGCCGTGACACAAGGGGGCGAAGGTGGTCACTTATTTAGGCTCTATTGTTCAGTTGTGCTCTGAGGAGGGAGGAATATTGCAAACAAATATCACTGGCGTGTGTGGGGAGTGTTTGCAGTATATAGACCATGCTGGGGTTGCCCCAGCCCACAGCGTGTATGCTTTACTGGTCTATACTCCTGAGGCTCCAGGTTGTTCTGCAGGGGAACTGTCCAAAGTGGGCACTGGGTTTCGTGTACTTCCCAGGTTATGGGAATGTGAGCTCTTCAGATTCAAGTTCTAAGGTACTCCACAAAGGTACAGACTCGTTTGGGCATGTGTTTTGTGCTGATCACCTCCTCTTTTACCCCAGAATCCTTCCATGGCAAGGGCAGGTTTGGGCTATAAAATACTCCTCTGATTTCACATCTGCTATTCTACATCCTCAGCTCTTTCTCTCTCTGATTTTCCCTTTATCTCTTACTCATAGCTTCTTCCTCTGAAATTCCCCAGATTTAACACAAGATCTTCAGAAATGTTATCTCTACACACATGGAACTAGTGGGTATTGAGAGAGGAGATCAACTTCTTCAAAATCAGGTTTGTGCTGTGATGAGCAGCTGCCCACAGGCGCAATCAGTAGACAATATTTCAACATGGACTCTTTACACCTTCATTTCTAAAATAAAATTATCAAGACGACAAAGGAAACACTGTTTATATAAAATGCTGGCAGGGTGCTAGGGCCTAAAGCTGAAGGGCCCAGAGTTTTGCAGAGGAGGTGACCTGTGCTGAAGTAAAATTTAGGAGTGACACAATGATGATTTGTGGTTCTCAGAGAATAATCCCATATCTTCAGTATCACTGTGCCCTGAGGTCTTGTTAAGAATTCAAATTCTAGGCCCCACGGAAAACTTCCTCAATTAGAGAGGCAATGGGGGCCTAGAATCAGTTTTTAGGACCTCTTCTCCTCTGCAGGACTCCCCTATATGCTCAAGTTTGAGACCACCCTTGTAGTGGTGGTACACATGAGGAGTGTTTCTAATCATTTGTTGAAAGAGGATAAGCAGATGAAGCCCTTCCTGAAGGGATATGTTAAAGTGTCAGCACATATTTTTCTCAGGCTCTGTTTTCCTTGAAAACTGGACTAAGACACAATTCAACATGCAAAGTGAAGGAACTGTCTAACGCTGTTTGCCCACATCTACCCTCAGGGTGGAAAATTCATAAACATAGCTGTGTTTTCTTTTAAGCATCTACAGTTTACCTTATATTTATGCTTCTACTTTGTTTTTAAACTTATTTAAGGCAAAACATTAGATGCATGTAGACAATAAAAAGAAAACATGCTTACTTCTGATGTGCCCATTAATTTGATCTGATACTATATAGGTACTCTATTCACAAGACCTGGACAGTCTATAAAATCTCTTGATAACTGGATCTTGAGAAGCAAGAGTCAGTCTCTCCAGAGTGGAGTTCTGACACCCTGACTCTGAATTTGCTCAGAAAGGAAGTGAACAAGTCTTTCTGTTCCTGCCTCCCCCAGCTGTCCACCAATCCCCTGTAATTCAGGTGGTTGCTTTACAGAAGGGGGAAAGAAAGGAGGGAGAAGGAAGAGTAAGACCAGGCAGAATTATCCTGGCAAACAGTAAAGTCCTCACTGCTCTGGAAACAGGAACATCAGGTGACAAACAGTGCAGTGAGTAATAACAGACTGATAGGGCTTCCCTGGTAGCTCACATAGTAAAGAATCTGCCTGCAATGCAGGAGACCCAGATTTATTCCCTGGTTCAGGAAGATTCCCTGGAGAGGGAAATGACAGTTCACTCCAGTGTTCTTGCCTGGAGAATCCCATGGACAGAGGAGCCTAGCAGGCAACAGTTCATAGGGTCGCAAAGAGGAGGACATGACTGAAGCGACTTAGCACTCACAAGTCTCCTCCCATTCCACTGCTTTGAAATCTGCTCTTAGTCATGCCTCTGTAGCTCTTCACATAATCTCAGTTCCTATGCTATCTCCCAGCTCTGAAACCATCTGCCTCAGGAAGATAGACAGTGTCAGCCTCCCTGGACCTCGAACAGCTTCCCTGGGTTGTGACTTCCTTGCACTTCTCCTCTCCTAAGATGTCTTTCCCACCTACACGGAGCTGGCAAATGGATCAGGTTCTTGGTCCTTAAAAGGTTTCCAGAGAACCAGTCTTGGAACCCAAGAGTTGTCTTGCTAATTCTTGGCCCTTGGCACATCTACATGGATTTTAGAATCAGGATGACAATCTACACCAAAACAAACAAACAAACAAAAACACACACACAAAAAAAAACAAATATAGAACAATGGAACAAGCTAGAGAGCCCAAAGATAAGCCCACACACATTTGGGTACCTTATTTTTGACAAGAAGGCAAGAAAAAACAGTGGGGCAAAGATAGCCTCTTCAACAAGTGGTTCTAGAAAAACTGGACAATTACGTGCAAAAGAACAACTTAGAGGCATTCTTCCTCTGTGAATTTATCTTTTATGGATTTTATATATATATATATATATATTAGCTTTTGTGCCAATATCATACTATCTTGATGACTGTAGCTTTGTAGTATAGTCTGAAGTCAGAAGGTTGATTCCTCCAGCTCCATTCTTCTTTCTCAAGACTGCTTTGGCTATTTGGGGTCTTTTGTGTTTTCATATGAATTGTGAAATTTTTTGTTCTAGTTCTGTGAAAAATGCCTTTGGTAATTTGATAGGGATCACATTGAATCTGTAGATCACATTTGGTAGTATAGTCATTTTCACAATATTGATTTTTCCTACCCAGGAACAGGGAATACTTCTCCATCTGTTTATGTCATACTTGATTTCTTTCATCAGTGTCTTATAATTTTCCATATACAGTTCTTTTGTCTCCTTAGGTAGGCTTATTCCAAGATATTTTATTCTTTTTGTTGCAATGGTAGATGGGATTGATTCCTTAATTTCTCTTTCTGATTTTTCATTGTTAGTATATAGAAATGCAAGTGATTTCTGTGTATTGACCTTGTATCCTGAGACTTTGCTAAATTTGCTGATCAACTTTAACAATTTTGTGCTAGTTTGTTTTGCATTTTCTAAGTATAGTATCATGTCATCTGCAAACAGTGAGAGTTTTACTTCTTTTTCAATCTGGATGCCTTTCATTTCTTTTTTTTCTCTGATTGCTGTAGCTAGGACTGTTGAATGACAGTGGTGAGAGTGGACACCTTGTCAACAGTAATCTCTTGATGGTCCAACAATCTGGTCATTTTTGCAGAATGCCCTATATATCCTGGCTCTTCCCTTACCTCTTCAGAGCAGTCCCTTAGAGATATTTGAGAGCCTGCATTCCAGGCTTAAGTCCTCAATTTTGTCTACTGAATAAAATAACTCTCAGCTTGTAGGTTGTGTATTTTTCTTCAGACTCAGAAATCAGACAGTGGAATTCTCCCCTAGAACCTTGAAAATATCATGGTTCTGCCAATATACTGATTTCAAACTTTTGGCCTCCAGGACTGTGAGAAGATGTATGCTGACCAGGTTGTTGTACTCTGTTGTAGCAGTCGTCAGAAACTTAGAGAGGTGCTAGCAGAATCAGAAGAGGGGAAATAAGAGTAACTGCTTAATGGGTAGAGAGTTTCCTTTTCAGGTACTGAAAATGTTCTGGAAAATATTCCAAATTTGCATTGCCAATAAACATATTTGGAACTAAATGAATATTGTGCAACATGGTGAATGTTAGAGCCAGGAAGTTGGTCATTTAGAATGGTAAATTTTGTTATGTGAACTTTATCTCTAGTTTTGAATATTAAATTGGTAAACCCATCCATTGCACTGCTGGTGGGAATGTAAACTGATATAGCCACTATGGAAGATGGTATGGAGATTCCTTAAAAAACTAGGAATAAAAGCACCGTATGACCCAGCAATCCCACTCCTAGGCATATACCCTGAGGAAACCAAAATTGAAAGAGACACATATGTCTCATTGTTCACTGAAGCACTATTTACAATAGCTAGAACATGGAAGCAACCTAGATATCCATTGACAGGTGAATGGATAAAGAAATTATACATAAACACAATGGAATATTACTCAGCCATAAAAAACAACATATTTGAATCAGTTCTAATAAGGTGGGTAAACCTAGAATCTATTATACAGAGTGAAGTAAGTCAGAAAGAGAAAGGTAAATATCATATTCTAATGCATATATATAGGATCTAGAAAAATAGTACTGAAGAATTTATTTACAGGGAAGCAATGGAGAAACAGACATAGAGAATAGACTTATGGACATGGGGAGAGGGAAGAAGAGGGTAAGATGTATGGAAAGAGTAATAAGGAAACTTATACTGCCATATGTTAAATAGAGAGTCGATGGGAACTTGCTGTATGTCTCAGGAAACTCAAACAGGGGTTCTGTATCAACCTAGAGGGGTGGGATGAAGAGGGAGATGGGAGGGAGGTTCAAAAGGGAAGGGATATTAAAAAAACACAAGCCCATCCATCCACCCATCCTTCCATCAGTCCATCCATCCATTCATCAATCCCTTCATCCTTCTGAAGTTTTGACTAAGATTGAATTGAATCCACAGAATGACTGATCATACTACATACTGGTCACTACACTACTACAATAGTGAAGTTCTAACTTGTGAATAAGTCTTCTTTATGTAAGTCTTTTATGTCTTTAAAATTTTTTATTTATTTGTTATTTATATTTCATGTGAGTCTTCTTACATGCCAGCCTAATTTTTTGTAGGTATATTTTCATAGTTTCTTTATGCATATGTAAGGAAATAACATTGATAATTTTTTCCCTGCAAAAATAGCACAATAGGCACCAATTCTCACTAAATGATCTAGTGTAAAGATCTTTCTATGTCAGCACATAGAAAACATTCTCATTCTTTCATGTCATACAATATTCTACTCATACGGATGTATCATCACATACCTAGATAGTCTCCATGGATAGGTTTGGGTTCTTTCCATCTATGGTAAATCTGTAACAATAAACAATTATGGACATATGCCATTTCACAAATGCACAGGTTTATTTGAGCAACAGCTCTGACTCCCCACTCTTCCTTTAAACTGGTGTATATGACTCCAACTTAATAAGGATCAGAAACAAAAAACTGTCTGGAAGAGGTTTCTCCTAATCAAGTCCCCCATTCTCCAACTCATGGGTGTTGGGAACTCCAGGGTATAAGACTTTTAGTCTCTGCTTCACCCTAACTCCATTTCTACTGGTCCAAACTCAGTACCCATCAGCAGAGGTGACCACATGCACACACACTAACCAAGGTGGAAAGAAATCATTTTCAAGTTCTGTGCTCTTAGCTACTTCTGTCAACTAAAAAAACAAACAAAAACATAAAATCTAAAAGTTGTGAATTATCTTTTATTAAGGGCATTAAAATGGCAACCCACTCCAGGACTATTGTCTGGAAAATCCCATGAACAGAGGAGCCTAGTAGGCTACAGTCCATGGGGTTGCAAAGATTCGGACACGACTGAGCGACTTCACTTTCACTTTCACTTTCAAGGGCATTACTGAAGATTTCAGCCTGGGAAACAGCCTCTCAGATAGCTCTGAAGGATTGTTTTAAAGAGTGGTAGGAAATAAAATAAATAGTTTTGCTTAGCTTCAGAGACAAACCTGAGTGGGCCTCTGACCTTGCTTCTAACCTGCTGGACACTGCCTTGACTAGGAGTGACTGGGAGTGACTGCCTGCTGTGAGTGCAAGGCTTGCAGCAGCAGAGATAAAATGGGGGAGGAATCTTGAGATTGGGCCCCTGGAGGGGGCCCAACCTAGATAACGTATTAAAAAGCAGAGACATTACTTTTTACAAATGTCCATCTAGTCAAAGCTATGGTTTTTCCAGTAGTCAAGTATGGATGTGAGAGTGGGACTGTGAAGAAAGCTGAGCGCTGAACTGATGCTTTTAAACTGTGATGTTGGAGAAGACTCTTGAGAGTCCCTTGTACTGCATAGAGATCAAACCAGTCAATCCTAAAGGAAATCAGTCCTGAATATTCATTGGAAGGACTGATGCTGAAGCTGAAACTCCAATACTTTGGCCACCTGATAGAACTGACTCATTTGAAAAGACCCTGATGCTGGGAAAGATTGAAGGCAGGAGGAGAAGGGAACAACAAAGAATGAGATGGTGGGATGGCATCACTGACTTGATGGACATGTTTGAGCAAGCTCCAGGAGTCGGTGACAGACAGGGAAGCCCGGAGTTCTGCAGTCCGTGGGGTCGCAAATAGTCGGACAAGACTGAGCGACTGAACTGAACTGAACTGGAAGGGGCCTGGCCAACCAAATCCCAGGCTTAACAACATTCCAAGTTTTACAAGGCAAAATAAACAGCATTAACAGGGGCCAGGCTTGCAATTTGGTCACAAATTGATGATGATATCAGTTCTCATCCGTCCTGGCATTGTAAGTGGTAACTCTGAATCGCAATCTTTGAAGTCTCACCCATGGAGCAGATGTGCTACCTAGGACATTTTCCCCAATTGGGAGTCCAGATGTGCTGTAACACGGGACTTTCCAGCACTAATTACGTCTGGATGTTGGTCAAAACCCAATTTGGGGATCTATCTTCTGTTCTATTTCTTTTTCTTTTAATGTTAGTATGTTGAAAGTAAGGTAGATAATTCTCTAATAAATATTTGTATTATTTGTTTGCATGTAATGAGTGGTTTATTTTGCTAACAAATCTTTTGAACCTGAGATGAAAGTGAAAACTTTCGGCAAAACGTTAATTGGTGCTGTGAGCAGGATTTGTGAGACAGAATGCCACTCTAAGAAGTAAGAGATGAAGGCTGATGACATTTTTATTCCTGGATGGAAAGATTCACCTTATTGCTCATTAGCTAATGAATGGGATGTATTCACTGAATTGTGTGAGAATTGGGAACTTAAAGCAGGCCAAAATTTAAGAAGCTATTGAATGTTTGCGGCTTGTGCTGATTGAGAAAGGTTAAGAATGATTGAGACTGTATATTGTCACCCTGCTTATTTAACTTACAGGCAGAGTACATCATGAGAAATGCTGGGCTGGAAGAAGCACAAGCTGGAATCAAGATTGCTGGGAGAAATATCAATAACCTCAGATATGCAGATGACACTACCCTTAAAAAGCCTCTTGATGAAAGTGAAAGAGGAGAGTGAAAAGTTGGCTTCAAGCTCAACATTCAGAAAATGAAGATCATGGCATCCGGTCCCATCACTTCATGGGAAATAGATGGGGAAACAGTGGAAACAGTGTCAGACTTTATTTTTGGGCTCCAAAAAATGGTCTGGAGATTTCTGCTATTCACAGGGCCTGGTCCAGTAACAGCGCACTGAGTGCCTATCAATGGGATCTTCACTAGACCTGGAAATAAGCCTTTCCAGCACCATGAGACACAATGGCCAAGAAATTCCCCCAAAGCATGGTCAGATCAGTAGCTATAAAGGGGCCCTGATGACTGGAAACTGGCACTTGTAGACTGCGTTTGCAGATGAAATCATGGTCACTACAACTGCTGAACTTCACCACCCCTTGAAAGGAATTTGGGGTGGATATCAGAAAAGCACTCATTCTGTGGAAAAAATGGACAAAGCAGGCCTTCAGATAGTCAGATTTTTCAAGTAATGATTGTTTTTTATGAGCCTCAATTTTTAATCTTCTCATACCTAGAATGACTATCCACTCTAGTATTCTAGTCTGGAGAATTCCATGGGCTGATAGTCCATGGGGTCACAAAGAGTTGGACAAGAGTGAGTGACTTTCACTTCACTTCACTTCTCATACCTACAGAAACACTAACATCATGGGCCAATGTCTGGTCCTGGATCTCCTCTCTAGCCTTTCTTGTAGGCACCTTGACAGCTCTTCTGCTTTTATGCATTTTTAACCCTCTTATAAGTTTGTTTCTTTGAGAATATAGCAAATGGATCTCCAAATGGTAACACAAAAATATCACCTGCCCTACTGTTGGCCAATAGAAGCATAAAATCATATACTTTTGCAAATGTGGTTAAATTATCTAGACTTTGATAACACTCATTTACTGATAGACTGTGACAAGGCTACGGCAGAACTGCTGTATGGACCAACTTAAGTTTGAGAACTCTGCTTATTGGAACACTCCATCAATTATTGTGACTGGACTGTTTTCACTAAAACCTACAATATGTTCTACATTGCTATTTATAGAATGAATAAGACTGTTATTTTGCCTTGTTCTTATGTTCTTCAGCCTAAACAATCCTGGGGCCGACTGTTAGGGAAATTAAATGAGTAGTCTTGTTTAGACTTCAGAGACAAAGAAGAGCAATCTATCCTGGGATTATAAGTGAGAACTCTGAATTGCAATCTTTGAAGTCTCACCCATAGAGAAGATGCACTGCCTGGGACATTTTCCCAAATGGGACTCCAAATGTGCTGTGACACGGGACTTCCCAGTGCTGACTGAGTCTGGATGTCGGTCAAAGCCCAATTTGGGGATGTATCTTCTGCTTTTTCTGTTTCTCTTTTCTTTTACTGTTAGTATGTTGAAAGTAAGCTAGATAATTCTTTAATAAATATTTGTATTTATTTGTATATAGCGAGTGGCTTATTTTATTAACAGATCTTTTGAACTTGAGATGAAAGTGAAAACTTTCAGCAAAACAAAGAGGTAAGTGAGGAGTCAGGACATATAAGAGCTTTTGAAAACAAAAACAAAGAAGCCCAGGTAGTCTGAACATGAAAAGATTACTTCTAATGAAAGAAAATCTGACGTCTCAAGTTAATAAATTTAATGCTTTTCTAAGTATGGGAAGCTGCAAGTGCCTAGGCATATTGAATTACACCTTTGATATGCATCTTAGCCACCTAGGGACAGCATCCAATTTATCTCCACCCCATCCATAGTTCCCCTAAGGGTGCACAGTCTGAACTGGCTTCAGAGGCTGATAACTTGGAAGCTACAACATTCTTCGTTTACTGAAATGACAGGTGACATTCTTGGTCTAAATTTCCCTCGGGAAATCAATGCTTGGATGGCTACTGGTCAGGAAAGAGCTGACCCAAAATGCAGAGCACGCTGAAAAGTGGCCTAGGACAAGCCTCCAGACATGAGGCTCCCTTATACAGAAGTGAACATTTGTGGAGGCCATCACTGGGGAGAGGCTGAGATGTACCTTCCAGGCCTGTGGGAACCTCTCTGCAGCCTGTGGTGGAGAGTGAGAGCAGAGCAAGAGAAGAAAGAAGAGGGGGCATCTGGGGTTGAAGCACAGGGCAGGCAAGCACCTGGGGACACCAAGCTTACTGTCCCTTCCCTCTCCAGACCTGCTACTCACCTTCCTGTCTAGACTGTTCCAGCACTTCACTGCTGTCCTTTTCAAACCAGAAGTGATCAGAGTTGTGTGTAGAGGAAGAAAGGACAGTAGGAATGAAGAAATGAAGATGGATTGAGAGGTAGGTGGTCATGCTTGGGCATGCAGCCTTGTATGGATGAATACCTGCCCCCGTCCCCACCCCCAGTTCTCCATTCACTTTTTGTTTCCAGTATTACAGATATCTTCCATCATGTAAAGGATAAAAACAAATTCTAGAGAAGAAGTTCAGTTCTATGAGTCCTCATATGTCAAACTGCTATATCAGAGCCAAAGTGTGTAATGGCTCAAAATATGTAATCGTTCATTTCTTGCTTGGTTACTTGGCAAACTAACTGGCCAGCTGACCAAATCAGTACTCACATAAGTGAGTAAATTAACAAACTTGAATTACACTCTCCTTTTTCCCTTAAACTGTTGAGACCAATCCAACAAGAAAACAGGTGAGGTGTTTACACCCCACTGATACAAAATTAGAAGGAGTAATCTGTCTGATAACAGATGACGCATCATCAGTTTGACTTTGACTTTCATTGGACAGTGTGGTTCCAACCAGACCAATCCTGAATGATCTTGCCCAGACCTTGGCTCTGGGACTGGTTTTACTCACTGAGGAATCCACTTGGGTTTGAACTGAAAACACTGACAGGGTGCAAGGGGCTTGATATTAGGAGTAGGTTTTTGCCTCTGCCCATCTTGTGGCTCTCTGTCTCAGAACATGCCTTTCCCAGCAGTCTCTCTGCTCATTTCTTGTCTCTCTGTCCTTATCTGCCCTCTCTCACTTCTGTCCTCTCATTTTTGTTTCTTTTGGCAGTGGGGTGCCAGAACTGTTTCATTTGAAAAGATCTGCAGGAGTGCATATCTGCGTTAATTGTCACCTTTCCCTGGTCAAAAGGACTTTATTAAATCTTTGAGCAACAATCCCCTACCCACCCACCACTACCACCAACCCCCAAAAGCACACATTTAACATTTAACACACAACCTCAGAGTGTCCCCATGTCTGCTGGAGCTACAGAACCCAGAACCCAGGAGACATGGTCTGAATCCATTTTCTCTCTTCTCACATGAGTGTGTGGACAAAGATCACCTGCCATTTCAGTAAATGAAGAATGTTGGGGCCTTAAAGCCATCAGCTCATGCAGCTGTACCCTGAGGGGAATTCAGTATGGAGAAAAATGTGATACCACCCTAGATGATTAAGATATATCTCAAAAGAATGATTTCAATAGGCGCAGACTCTTGGATCTGCCCTTACATAGAAAAGAGCCAAACTTATTAACTTCAAACGTCTGGCTTCTTTGTGTGATTAGCAGTAATCTTTTGGTGTTCAGCTATATGTTGTTGTTGTTTTTTTTTTCCCCAGCAAAATCTCTTATATATACTGGCCTCTTCATTATATATTTAGAACTGTTCCTCAGAGCTATTGGAGAGACTGTATCTTGGCTATTAATCCTCACTGAGGTCACTTAATAAAACATACTTCTCAACTTTTAGTTTCTGCAATATATTTTAGTCAGTAAGGCAAACATCCCAAATTCTAACCTCGGAATTTCTAGGGACAAGAATGTCCTGTATAAGCTATAAATAGCATATGAATAAATAACAAGAAAATATAGTGTTCTTCAACTACAAAGATTATTAGAAAATAGAAAGCAAAAGTGGACTCCAGAGGTCATTCTACAAGAAAGAATAACATGAGAATTAACCTCTAACATGTGTGGGGAGGCGGTTACAGACAGAAAGGGGACTGAGTGGGCCTTATTTAGACGTTGAATCCAAAACCAAGTTCTCAAAATAGATTTATGTCCATTATAAAAATTTAATTATGCACCAAACATTAATCAATACCAAGGATTACTTCTGATTTTATCTGATGTGCCAAGGTCATGAAATTCTGTAAGAAAAGGCCCATGGTTTTTAGAAATTCCTTCCTGAATTATGTTGGAGGAGAATGACAAATTGTCTAGGATTTGATTTGGGATTGTATTCTGCAAAGAAATGGACAAAGGACACGTGGTATTAATTGTTATGTAACCTGGTTGGTGGGTATAAGGAGAGGTCACTATATTCTTTTCTACTTCAGTGCCTGTTTGAAATGTTTCTAAAAAACTTTTAACAGGCTTTTTTTTTTTTTTTTTTCTTTTTTAGGAAAGCAGGCCTAGGGCAAAGGCACAAGTGATTTTCATTTCAAGTTGTAATAAGTTGCTATTCTTCTGCCTCAACTGCTTATAGCTGCTCTAAAAATACAGTTAATCTTCTTCAGGAAGTTTGATCTTCATCCCCTCCCCTGCCAGTCTTGTATTTATCCCACAGTCCCCAGGGTCCCTGTACCCAGTAGGTCAGGCTTCAGACTTGGCACATGGCTGGCAAGTGAGGGTAACCCAGTTTCCTCTCAGATGACTCAGTATCTTATCCATTAAGATAAGAAAACTGTGGGGCAGTAATTTTTGGTTCAGTGAGATCAAATCTGCATGTGATCTGCCCAGCTCTTTGCAGAGGATTTTAGTCTTGGTTTCTTTCTTCATTAGCTAAAGCAAATTCCATGTGCAATATAATGATATAGTAAATAGTCCTTGCAGTCACAACTTTCACCTTAGGTAGCTGCTCTTACAGTTATTCCTGTAGTCACTTACATTCCTCAGCATTCCCTCACATCAATAAAGAATGAGTTCTGAATTAGAGGGTGGTAAATTCAACCTTGTGCTTGTGTAGGCAACATTGTTCCATTTAATTTACTAGAGAGTAGGTTCTTGTCTCATTGCAGAAAGAATTCAAAGACAAGACATGGAGTCCAAGAAAGAAAACTGAGGATTTATTAGGTGACAGTACACTCTCAGAAAGGGAGAGTGGGCAGGATCATGTGAGTGACTGCCCTGAGTTCCTTTGGCAAACTGGTTAAAAATGTTTGGGCGGAATATCCATTGAGGATGGAGGGGTACTTTCTGATTTTTATCCCAGTTCCACTTTCCCAAGGGGAGGAGGGATTTTTGCTCTTGTTTGTTTTTGTTTTCTTTCCAGTTTGTCTTCATTTTAAAATATTTATTTACTTTTAATTGATTGATGATTGCTTTATAATATTTATCTGGTCTTGATTAGATGTGTCAAGGCATCGATGCATGATGGGAACTTCTTATCTGTAAGCCTAATTATATTGTAATGAGAGCATAATGTAGGAAAACTTACATTCTGACACCAGAGATTCCCACCTTTCTTCACATTTCTTTGTCTGCCTCTAGGATCCTTGTTACCCAAGATGTATGGTTTTCCGTCAGTTCTGGAGGTTACTGCTTTGTCTGCACAAGACTCCCTGTTATTCACAAGATGTATGATTTCCTGCCACCTGATCAATGAACCGCTATTCTCTGCTCATATCTAGCTATCTGCCTGCTCTTACATTTATAAGGCACTTCCTTACACACCTGCCAGTTTCCCTACAGCAGCTGTTACCCCTGTTGTACTCAGAGTTCAAAGCAGAAACCAGCTAGAAGCAGACTCTTAACAACACAAGCAAAGAGGGTGCTGCTTTTCCTGCTTTTCCCTCACTTACACCATCTGGAAGACATGACAGAATGACCAGGGAGGCCCAGTGGAAACAAGGGGTCTCATATAAACAAGAGTACTGCCTTTTCTGCTCCATCCTGGGCTCCAGGCTCCTGGGAATCAGGACTTTGTTACCTAGCATCTTACTCTCAAGGACTTTGGAGCAGTTTTTCCCATGAGTAAAACTGGTAGCAACGGGTAAAATTTTATATGGCTGCAGAACTAGCAGAGCCAGAGAAACGGCCTAGACTCCTTAGTCTGCTACCAGACAAAAAAATGAGGGAAATGCTGAACTGGGCAGGCACTCACTCATGAGAAAACTTGCAGAAGTCAAGCTCATCCTTGAAGTGAAAAGAAAAATTCCAGTCTGACTACAGCAGGGACAGTAAGAGAAACTTTCCCTGTGCTGCCCTTCTCCAGGGAACTATTGAGTAAGACTGATTGATTGGATGGAGGTGACCACTCCTTGTGGGAAAAGAAAAGTGTTGAGTGAGTGACAGTCACGGCTGGGAGGAGTCAGTTCTTTCCATCAGCCTCTCAAGTAGTAACTGGGAGTTCTACAACTGGTGGCAGGGAGGATACTGGGAAAAAAGACAGCAAAGAATTTAAAGGTTATTAGAAGGATTGTGCTCAACAGGAGAACATCCCATAGGCCTCTCAGAGTGCCATCCCCAGGGATTTCCCTACCAGGTGCCCTGGTAACCCAGATGGGCATGAACACTAAGCCCATAGCTCCCGTCTCTGCTACAACACAGGTGCCTTGTGTGCTCTCCCAAGTGTGTCTGGGAGAAGGAGTTCTGGTAAACATGGGGTGATGTCTGAAGATAGAGCGAGATGGTTGGCAAGAAAGACTAGAATGCCACCTTGTGGAAAACAAAAGAGCAGTTTCCAACAACCAGCCTGGTACATTGTTAAGAGCTAGTTCAGTTCAGTTCAGCCTTTCAGTCGTGTCTGACTCTTTGCGTCCATGAGATAGCACTTCACACTGGTCAGGATGGCCATCATCAAAAGTCTACAAAGAATAAATGCTGGAGAAGACGTGAAGAAAAGGGAATCACCTTACATTGTTGGTGGGAATGTAAAAATTTCCCAAATTGATGCAACCACTATGAAAAACAGTTATAAAGATTTCTTTTAAAAACTAGAAGCAAAACTACCACGTGTGAGGGCATGCTAAGTTGCATCAGTCATGTCCGACTCTGTGCGACCCAATGAACTATAGCCTGCCAGGCTCCTCTGGTCATGAGATTCTCCAGGAAAAAATACTGGAGTGGGTTGCCATGCCCTTCTTCAGAGGATCTTTCCAACTCAGCGATCAAACCCACATCTCTTATGTTTCCTGTAGGCAGGTTCTTTACCACTAGCACCACCTGGGTGTGACTCAACAATCCCACTACTGAGCATATACCCTATGGAAACCATAATTTAAAAAGACTCTTGAACACCAATGTCCATTGCAGCACTATTTACAATAGCTAGGATATAGAAAGAACCTAGATGTTCGTTGAAGACGGGTGCATAAAGAAAGGGAGGTACATATATACAATGGAATATTACTAAGCCATAAAAAGAAATGCATTTGAGTCAGTTCTGATGAGGTAGAAGAATCTACAGTCTATTATATAGAGTGTAGTAAGTCAGAAGCAGAAAGATAAATATCATATAGTAACACATATATATGAATTGTAGAAAGATGGTACCGATGAACATTTTCATAGGGCAGCAATGGAGATGATGACACAGAGGACAGACTTGTGGTCACAGGTGGGGAGAGGGTAGGATGAATGGAAAGAATAGCTTGGAAATATTTCCTGAGTCCCTTGGACTGCAAGGATATCCAACTAGTCAATCCTAAAGGAAATGAGTCCTGAATATTCATTGGAGGAGTGATGCTAAAGCTGAAACTCCAATACTTTGGCCACCTGATGGGAAGAACTGACTCTTTGGAAAAGACCTTGCTTCTAGGAAAAGTTGAAGGCAGGAGGAGACAGGGACGATAGAGGATGAGATGGTTGGATGGAATCACTGATGCTATGGACATGAGTTTGAGTAAGCTCCGGGAGGTGGTGATGGACACAGAAGCCTGGCGTGCTGCAGTCCATGGGGTTGCAAAGAGTCAGACACGACTCAGCGACCGAGCTGAACTGAACTGATATACATTACCATATGTAAAATAGATAGCCAGTGGGAATTTGCTGTATGAGTCAGTGAAATCAAACCAGGGCTCTGTGAGGAGTGGGATAGGCTGAAAGGTAGTAGGGAGGTTCAAGAGGGAGGGCACATATGTATACCCATGGCTGAGTAATGTTGATGTATGACAGAAACCAATGCAATATTGTAAAGCAACTATCATTCAATTAAATATAAATTAATTAAAAATGCTAAATATATGTGGAACCACAGAGGAGCCCAAATAGCCAAACCAATCAGGAAAAAGAAGAAAGAAACAAGAGGCATCATACTTCCTGGATTCAATGCTGTAGTAATTAAAACAGCAAGATGCTGACTCCATAGTTCATTGGAACAGAGTCTTCAGAATTAAACCCTAATATATGCTGAGTGAAGAACTCCCAGGGAGGATGGTATCTTCAACAAATGATGAGCAGAAAATTGGATAACCACATGCCAAAAAATAAAATTGTACTCTTGTGCCACTCACAAAAATTTAAATCAACATAGATCAAAGATTTGAATATTATGATACCATAAAACACCTAAAAGGAAACATGGAGGAAAACTTTTCCATGGTGATTTTTAGAATGACACCTAAAGTAAAACCAATGATAGAAAAAATAAATAACTAGAATTAAATCAAACTAAAAAGCTTCTGCTCAGCAAAGAAATAATTAACAAAATGAAAAGTCACCATACATGGATGAGATCAGAGTGGAAAAGGAGAAATATCCCGAATTGTTCTTATCCCATGAACACATCAAAACTACGAATCCATATATAAAACATCTGACAATGGCCTGAAGATTTGTAGAACATCTATCTAGAATGAAGAATATAAAAAATAACACACTGAGATAGGTAGGAAAGACAAAGGCACAATTTAGTCAGGACCCCACCCTTGGTGCAGTGACTCACAAGCAGCAGTGTGTCTGTGTTGGTTGCTCACTGATCTGATCTGAGTGACCAGTGGCTGCATAGGGGCTGTCATTTGTCTTGAATGTGTTAGTCACTCAATCGTGTCTGATTCTTTGTGATCACATGAACCATAACCCACTAGGCTCTTCTGTCCATGACGTTTTCCAGGCAAGAATACTGGAGTAGGTTGCCATTTCCCTCTCCAGGGGATTTTCCCTACCCAGGAATCAAACCTAGGTCTCATACATTTTAGGCAGATTCTTTACCATCTGAGCCACTTGGAAAGTGTCCAAAGCAGGAGAAGCTATCACAAATTTAAAACTCCTCCCTAAGGAGTGAGGCTGTATATTGTTACCCCTGCTTATTGAACTTATATGCAGAGTACATCATGAGAAACGCTGGGCTGGAAGAAACACAAGCTGGAGTCAAGATTGCCGGGAGAAATATCAGTAACTTCAGATATGCAGATGACACCACCCTTATGGCAGAAAGTGAAGAGGAGCTAAAGGGCCTCTTGATGAAAGTGAAAGGGGAGAGTGAAAAAGTTGGCTTAAAGCTCAACGTTCAGAAAACGAAGATCATGGCATCCGGTCCCATCACTTTATAGGAAATAGATGGGGAAACAGTGGAAACAGTGTCAGACTTTATTTTTGGGGGCTCCAAAATCACTGCAGATGGTGACTGCAGCCATGAAATTAAAAGATGCTTACTCCTTGGAAGAAAAGTTATGACCATCCTAACCTAGATAGCATATTCAAAAGCAGAGACATTACTTTGCCCACTAAGGTCCGTCTAGTAAAGGCTATGGTTTTTCCTGTGGTCATGTATGGATATGAGAGTTGGACTGTGAAGAAGGCTGAGTGCCGAAGAATTGATGCTTTTGAACTGTGGTGTTGGAGAAGACTCTTGAGAGTCCCTTGGACTGCAAGGAGATCCAGCCAGTCCATTCTGAAGGAGATCAGCCCTGGGATTTCTTTGGAAGGAATGATGCTAAAGCTGAAACTCCAGTACTTTGGCCACCTCATGCGAAGAGTTGACTCATTGGAAAAGACTCTGATGCTGGGAGGGATTGGGGGCAGGAGGAGAAGGGGACGGCAGAGGATGAGATGGCTGGATGGCATCACGGAGTTGATGAACGTGAGTCTGCGTGAACTCTGGGAGATGGTGATGGACAGGGAGGCCTGGAGTGCTGTGATTCATGGGGTCGCAAAGAGTCGGACATGACTGAGAGACTGAACTGAACTGAAGGAGTGAGGGGTTTAAGCCCCACACCAGGCATCCCATTCCTGGGAGCATGACCCAGAGGATAAGTCTCCATAATGCCTGCTTTTAAGCCAGTAGGGCTTACATCCATGAGAACCAGAGAACTGCGGAACCCAGGATTCTGCTGTTAGAGTGCTTATGCACAAGCTAATTTACATCAAGTTCCAGAACAGATGCAGTAGATTGAAAGCTTGTTTTGTTCCAGCTACATTGACAAGGCAACCCCAGCATGTCTCTGAGCCCATGCCTATTGCAGGAACAGATACCCTAACAAGACAACACCAGCTGGCATGCCCAGGGACCTCTGCCACTTATACTCACTCTAGCCCTATTCATGTGACATAGGCAACCTCAGGCCAGCCCAATGCACTCTGAAAAATCTGGCCTGCACTGGCTCAAACTACAGTCATCCTATAAACGAGGTCTTGGCACAGTGCACCTTGAGACCAACCCCTCCATTTTTCTCACTTCAAGAACAGCTGTCCTAAGAAACTAGCTCAATTCTAGCACATTCCAAGAAAAACTGGTTTGTACCTGCTCCAGCTGGATTCAGCCTGATGGGGAAAAAGCACATATCATCTACATATGGGATGTGCTTACATAAGGCCATGCCTTCAAGACTGGAAGAAGTAAATATTTTTCCAAATTCAAAGAAACAAACACAGAAAGTCAAACAAAATAAGGAGACAGAGAAATATGTTCAAACAAAAGAGTGAGACAGTGAAATGGGGATAAGTGATTTACCTAATAAAGGGATTAAGTAATGATCATAAAGATGCTCACTGAACTCAGGAGAAAATACAGGAACACAGAGAAAACTTCAACAGAATTAGAGCCAATCAGAGCTGAAGAGTACAATAATTGAAGTGAAAAACACATTGCAGAAAAACAACAGATTGGATAATATGGAAGAATGCATAAGATATCTTACAGACAGAATAGTGGAAAATCTCCAGTCACAACAACCACAAAAAGAAAAGACATAACAACTAAAACATTAAGATCTCATAATTTAAGAGATCTCCAGGAGAACATAAAAATATCAGCATTTGCATTATAGGAAATCTAGAAAGAGAAGAGAGAAAGTGGCAGAAATTTTGTTTGAAGAAATACTAGCTAAAATTTCCCCTAGTTTAGGAAGGGAACAGATACGTAGGTCCAAAAACACAGAAGGTACCAAATATGATGAACACAAAAAAATACACAACAAGACATAATTAAAATGACAAATGTTAAAGATAAAGGAAGAATTTTAAAGGTAACCAGAGAAACACAACCAGTCCCATTTAAGGAAAAAACCAGTATTTCAGCAAGAATCAGGTCAGAAGGGAATGGTATGATGTATTTAAAGTTCTGTAAAGAAAAAATAAACACTTACCACACAGATTATTCAGCAAGGTTATCTTTCAGACTTGGAGGAGAGAAAAAGTGTTTCCCATAAAAGCAAAACTAAAGGAGTCTATCACCACTAACCAGACCTTACCAGAAATGTTAAAGGGTCTTCTTTAAGTGGAAAAGAAAAGACAATAAATAGATATACAAAAATAGATTAAAGAAAATTTTCATTGGTTTAGACAAATATATAGTGAGGGCAGTAGACTGGGCCCTTAAAATGCTAGTGCAAAAGTTCAAAGATAAAAGAGTAAAAGTGACTATAACTATATAAATAACTACATCCTAAGTAAAAGGATGTAAAATATAACATCTATAACATAAAATGTGGAGTAAGGGAGTAAAAATGTACTGTTTTAGAATTTATTTGAACATAAGCAACTACAAGCTAAAATAAACTGGTATAAGCAACTATAATTATATATAAAACTATATATATATATATATATATATATGAGAGACAAGGAGAGAGAGATAGAAAGAGAGACAGAGGAACAAAGAGAAAAAGATAGATAGATATAAACCTCATAGTTTATAAATAGTAACCACAAATCAAAACTGTACAATAAGATGCAAAAATTTTTTTAAAAAGCAATCAAAACATAATACTAAAGAAAATCACCAAACAACAAGAGAAATGACTAAAACAAGAAGAAAGAAACAGAGAAAAACTACAAAACAATCACAAAACATTTTTAAAATTTATTTATTTTCTAATTGAAGGATAATTGCTGTACAGAATTTTGTTGTTTTCTGTTAAACCTCAACATGAATCAGCCATAAGTATATATACATCCCCTCGCTTTTGAAACTCCCTCCCGTCCTCCTCCCCATCCCATCCCTCTAAATTAATACAGAGCTTGAGTTTCCTGAGCCATACAGCAAATTCCTGTTGGTTATCTATTTTACACACAGTAATGTTAAGTTTTGGAGAAGGAAATGGCAGCCCACTCCAGTGTTCTTGCCTGGAGAATCCCAGGGATGGGGGAGCCTGGTGGGCTGCCGTTTATGGTGTCGTACAGAGTCAGACACTACTGAAATGACTTAGCAGCAGCAGCAGCAATATTAAGTTTCCATGTTACTCTTTCCATACGTCTCACCCTTTTCTCCTCTCTCCCCATGTCCATAAGTCTGTTCTCTATGTCTGTTTCTTCATTGTTGTCCTATAAATAAATTCTTCAGTACCATTTTTCTAGATTCCATATATGTGTATTAGAATATGATATTTATCTTTCTCTTTCTGACTTACTTCACTCTGTATAATAGGTTCTAGGTTCATCTACCTCATTAGAACTGATTCAAATGCATTTCTTTTTATGGCTGAGTAATATTCCATTGTGTATATGTAACACAATTCTTTATCCATTCATCTATCGACAGACATCTAGGTTGCTTCCATGTTCTAGCTATTGTAAACAGTGCTGTAATGAACAATGGGCTACATGTGTCTCACAAAACAATTTTTGATGGCAACAAGTTCATATTTATCAATGATCACCTTAAATGTAAATTGAGGAAATGTTCCAAACAAAAGATGTATTGGTGGCTGAATGAATAAACAAGCAAAATCCATCTATATGCTGCTATGAGGCTCACATCAGATCTTAAACACACACAAAGTGAAAGATGCAGACAGATAGTCCATAAAAATGGAAGTGAAAATAAAGCTAGAGTAGCAATATCGTATAAGACAAAATAAACATTATAACTAAGAATGAAATAGAAGAAAAATGACGGCATTAAATAATGATAAAGGTTAATCCAAGAAGTGGATATAAAATTTGTAATATTGTGTGCACCAACCTTAAGAGTACTTAAATATAGAAATAAAATATTAACAGGTAAGAAGGGAGAAACTGACAGTAATACAATGATAGTAGGAAACTTTAACACCCTATTTATATCACAGATCATCCAGATAGAATATCAGTAATGAAACACAGGCCAAAACAGATCAGATTGATTTTAAAGATACACATATACATGCACACGTGCACACACACACACACACACACACACACACACACACACACAATATTCCATCTGAAAACTTTGGTAAATTATTGCAGAACATGCATTGTTTACAAATACAAAAAAATTATTCCTCAGGAAAGATCACATTTTAGGTCACAAAACGAGTCTCAATAAATTTTTAAAAATTGAAATCATATGAAGCACTCTTTTTCTGACCATAACAGTATAAATTTAGAAACTAAGAAAAAAGAAAAAGAAAGCTTGGAAAAACATAAACACATGCATCATAAAGAACATGTTATTAAACAACCAATTTCTTTATTTCTCAATGAAGAAATCAAAGGATATCCAAACATGCATTGAGAAAAATAACAATGAAACATAATGTTCTAAAATATGTGGCATGTAGCAAAATAAGTTCTAGGAGGGAAGTTCATAGTGATATTCTGGAGAAGGGAATGGCAACCCACTCCAGTATTCTTGCCTGGAGAGTCCCATGGACAGAGGAGCCTGGTGGGCTACAGTCCGTGGGGTCGCAAAGAGTCAGACATGACTGAACAACTAAGACTACCTGAAGAAACAAGACAAGTCACACACACAAGAAAACAATCAATCTTTCCACCTAAATAAGCTAGGAAAATAAAACCCAACAAAGCCCAACAAAGGAAGAAAAGGAAGAAAATAATGAAGATCAGAGGAGAAATAAAAGAAACAGAGACCAAAAATGAGATCAGTGGAACTAAAAAACTATAGTTCTTGGAAAAGATAAGGAAAATTAATAAACTTTTATCCAGACTCATCAAGGAAAAGAGAGGGACAAAGTAAATAACTTCAAATATAAAAGAGGGAAAGTTACAAACTTCCTGTTGAAATATGAACTATCATAAAACTCAATTACAAAAAACTATATGGCAACAAATTACACAAACTGGAAAAAAAGGATAATTTTTGGAAACATCATCTTGCAAGACTGAATGAAATGAAATATGAATAGAACAATTATGAAATCTATGGAATATATGCCAAATCCTAGTACAGTCTTTTCATAATGTCCATAGGGATTCTCTAGGCAAGAATACATGGAGTGAATTCCCATTTTCTTCTGAATTCTAATGCCAGAAAGTGAAAAGAAACTAAAAGCCTCTTGATGAGGGTGAAAGAGCAGAGAGAAAAAACTAGCTTGAAATCCAACATTCAAAAAACTAAGATCATGGCATAGATTCCATCACTTCATGGCAAATAGATGGGGAAAAAGTAGAAACAGTGACAGATTTTATTTTCTTGAGCTCCAAATTCACAGCAGATGGTGACAGCAGCCATGAGATTAAAGGATGCTTGCTCCTGGAAGGAAAGCTAAGACAAACCTAGACAGCATATTAAAAAACAGAAACATCACTTTGCCAACAAATGTCTGTAGAGTCAAAGCTATGGTTCTTCCAGTAGTCATGTGTGGATGTGAGAGTTAGACCTTAAGAAACACTTGGCATCAAAACATTGGTGCTTTTGAATTGTCCTGGAAAACTCTTAAGAGTCTCTTGGACTATAAGAAGATCAAACCATTCAGTCCGGAAGGAAATCAACCCTGAATATTCATTGGGAGGAGTGTTGCTGAAGCTGAAGCTCCTGTACTTTGGCCACCTGATGGGAAGAGCTGACTCATTGGAAAACACCGTGATGCTGGGAAAGATTAAAGGTAAAAGGAGAAGTGGGAACAGAGGGTAAGATGGTTAGACAGCATCACTGACTCAATAGACATCAATTTGAGCAAACTCCAGAGGACAGTGGAGGACAGAGGAGCCTGGCATGCTGCATGCTGTCCACAGGGTCTCAAATATTTGGACATGACTTAGCAACTGAATAACAACAAAATTATAATGTTATAAAATATGAAACATACTAGTGAGAAAAATATATTGCCTGACAGGATTTTGAATTTATTAGAATTTGTAGTATAAGATTTATGATGAAAACATTCCAGTGTTTTTTTGTTGTTGTTGTTCTGCTTATGCAGTTACACATTCTTTTCTTATGACTTTTCCCTGGGGAATGGGGCTGAGAATTAATATCTTCAAGTTATATATATTCTTTTCAGCAAGCATTGTGTCTCCACCTGCACCATACATTAAATTCAGTTGCCATGCAATGAGAAATTCATTTTACTTATTCATGGTTTCTGATGCAGATCTTATATATTACTTGCCAAGAGAATGGCCTGGTCAGCGCAAACACTCTCTTCCAAAAACACAAGAGACAACACTACACATGGATATCACCAGGGGTACAATACCAAAATCAGCTTGATTATATTCTTTGCAGCCACAGTTGGAGAAGCTCTATGCAGTCAGCAAAAACAAGACTAGGAGCTGACTGTGGCTCAGATCATGATCTCCTTATTTCAAAACTCAGACTTAAATTGAAAAAAGTAGGGAAGACCTCTAGACCATTCAGATATGACCTAAGTCAAATCCCTTATGATTATACAGTGGAAGTGACAAACAGATTCAAGGTATTAGATCTGATAGAAAGACTGCCTGAAGAGCTATGGAGAGAGGTTCACGACATTGTACAGGAGGCAGTGATCGCAAGAAAAATAAATGAAAAAAGGTAAAATGGTTTTTTGAGGAGGCCTTACAAATAGCTGAGAAAACAACAGAAGCTAAAGGCAAGGGACAAAAAGAAAGATACACCTATCTGAATGCAGAGTTTCAAAGAATAGCAAGAAGAGATAACAAAGCCTTCCTCAGTGATCACTACAAAGAACTAGAGGAAAAAAATAGAATGGGAAAGACTAAAGATCTCAGGAAAATTAGAGATACTGCCACAGGACTGGAAAAGGTCAGTTTTCATTCCAATTCCAAAGAAAGGCAATGCCAAAGAATGCTCAAACTACCACACAATTGCACTCATCTCACACGCTAGTAAAGTAATGCTCAAAATTCTCCAAGCCAGGCTTCAGAAATATGTGAACCATGAACTTCCAGATGTTCAAGCTGGTTTTAAAAAGGCAGAGGAACCAGAGATCAAATTGCCAACATCCACTGGATCATCAAAAAGCAAGAGAATTCCAGAAAAACATCTATTTCTACTTTATTGACTATGCCAGAGCCTTTGTGTGGATCACAATAAACTTTGGAAAATTCTGAGAGAGATGGGAATACCAGACCACCTGACCTGCCTCCTGAAAACTCTGTATGTAAGTCAAGAAGCAACAGTTAGATCTGGACATGGAACAACAGACTGATTCCAAATAGGAAAAGGAGTACATCAAGGCTGTATGTTGTCACCCTGCTTATTTAACTTCTATGCAGAGTACATCATGAGAAATGCTGGCCTGGAAGAAACACAAGCTGGAATCAAGATTGCCGGGAGAAATATTAATAATCTCAGATATGCAGATGACACCACCCTTATGGCAGAAAATGAACAGGAACTAAAAAGCCTCTTGGTGAAAGTGAAAGAGGAGAGTGAAAAAGTTGGCTTAAAGCTCAACATTCAGAAAACTAAGACTATAGAATCTGGCCCCATCACTTCATGAGAAATAGATGGGGAAAGAGTGAAACAGTGTCAGACTTTATTTTTGGGGCTCCAAAAATCACTGCAGATGGTGATTGCAGCCATGAAATTAAAAGACGCTTACTCCTTGGAAGGAAAATTATGACCAACCTAGATAGCATATTCAAAAGCAGAGACATTACTTTGCCAACAGAGGCCCATCTAGTCAAGGCTATGGTTTTTCCAGTGGTCATCTATGGATGTGAGAGTTGGACTGTTAAGAAAGCTGATTGCTGAAGAATTGATGCTTTTGAACTGTGGTGTTGGAGAAGACTCTTGAGAGTCCCTTGGACTGCAAGGAGATCCAACCAGTCCATTCTGAAGGAGATCAGTCCTGGGTGTTCTTTGGAAGAACTAATGCTAAAGCTGAAACTCCAATACTTTGGCCACCTCACGTGAAGAGCTGACTCATTGGAAAAGACTCTGATGCTGGGAGGGATTAGGGGCAGGAAGAGAAGGGGATGACAGATGATGAGATGGCTGGATGGCATCACTGACTCGATGGACATGAGTTGGGTGAACTCCGGGAGTTGGTGATGGATAGGGAGGCCTGGCATACTGCAATTCAGGGGGTCACAAAGAGTCAGACATGACTGAGCGTCTGAACTGAACTGAACTAAACTGAAGGGAACATTTCATGCAAAGATGGGCACAATAAAGGACAGAAATGGATGAACCTAACAGAAGCAGAAGAGATTAAGAAGAGGTGTTGAGAATATACAGAACTGTAGAAAAAAGATCTTAATGAACGAGATAACCGTGATGGTGTGATCACTCACCTTGAGCCAGACATCCTGGAGTGTGAAGTCAAGTGGGCCTTAAGCAGCATTATTTTAAGCAAAGCTAGTGGAGGTGATGGAATTTCTCCTGAACTATTTCAAATTCTAAAAGATGATGCTGTTAAAGTGCTGCACTCAATATGCCAGCAAATTTGGAAAACTCAGCAGTGGCCACAGGACTATAAAAGGTCAGTTTTCATTCCAATCCCAAAGAAAGGCAATGCCAAAGAATGCTCAGTTACCACACAATTGCACTCATCTCACACGCTAGTAAAGTAATGCTCAAAATTCTCCAAGCCAGGCTTCAGCAGTACGTGAACCGTGAACTTCCTGATGTTCAAGCTGGTTTTAGAAAAGGCAGAGGAAACAGAGATCAAATTGCCAACATCTGCTGGATCATCGAAAAGGAAGAGAGTTCCAGAAAAACATCTATTTCTGCTTTATTGACTATGCCAAAGCCTTTGACTGTGTGGATCACAATAAACTGGAAAATTCTTCAAGAGATGGAAACACCAGATCACCTGACCTGCCTCCTGAGAACTCTGTATGCAGGTCAAGAAGCAACAGTTAAAAATGGACATGGAACAACAGACTGGTTCGAAACTGGGAAAGGAAAAGAACAACTGGAATTAGAGCAGAATTCAGTGAAATGGGAAACAGAAAAGAGGGGACAGTAACAAAACTTGGTTTTATGAAAACATTCATTAAATTAATAAGCCTGTAGTCAGGACATCTAAGAAAAAAACAGGAATTCAAATTGTTAATATCAGAAGTTAAAGAGGAGACATCACTATATATCACAAGGAAACTGGAAGGATAATAAAGGAATACTATGGACAACTCTATGGCTTAAAATTTGATAGCCTAGATGCTATGTTTTATCTTTAAAAGATGCAGTTTTCTAAACCTCACACAAGTAGAAATTAGGAAATCTGAATAGCCCCTATGTATTAAAGAAATTGTATCAAAGATTATTAATAATTTAAGACTGTATATACCAAACCCTTTTGGTTCACTGGTGAATTTTAACAAACATGTAAGAAAGAAATTATACTCATTTTTTTACAAACTCTTTCAGAGGTTAGAAGCAGAGGGAGTACATTCTAGCTCATTTTCTGAGGTCAGCATTACCCTGAGGCCAAAACTAGGATTTTGATTATAGAAAGATTGTAGAATTCAAGGTTAATACACAGAAGAGAATAATTTTCCTACATAACTAAGGTGAACAGGGACTTGAATTAAGCAACACAATCTATTTACATTAGCACTGCAAAAATGAAATACTTAGGTGTTAGTCCAAAGAAAATGTACAACATGCATACCAAAACCCACTAACACTAATGAATAAAATAAAACAAGAACTAAATAAAGAGTTATCCTATGTTCCTGGAGAGAAAGACACAATACTGTCAAGACATCAGTTTTTCTCAATTTGATTATGGATTCTATGCAATCCCATGGATTCTATTAAAATCCCTGAATGTTATTTTATGATTATTGACAAATTGATTCTAAAGTTATATGGAGAGGTCAGTCAGTTAGTTCAGTTCAGTCACTCAGTTGTGTCCGACTCTTTGTGACCCCATGAATCACAGCACGCCAGGCCTCCCTGTCCATCACCAACTCCCGGAGTTCACTCAGACTCACGCTCATCGAGTAGGTGATGCCATCCAGCCATCTCATCCTCTGTCGTCCCCTTCTTCTCTTGTCTCCAATCCCTCTCAGCATCAGAGTCTTTTCCAATGAGTCAACACTTCTCATGAGGTGGCCAAAGTATTGGAGTTTCAGCTTTAGCATCAGTCCTTCCAATGAACACTCAGGACTGATCTCCTTTGGATGGACTGGCTGGATCTCCTTGCAGTCCAAGGGACTCTTAAAAGTCTTCTCCAACACCACAGTTCAAAAGCATCAATTCTTCAGTGCTCAGCTTTCTTCACAGTCCAACTCTTATATCCATACATGACTACTGGAAAAACCATAGCCTTGACTAGACAGACCTTAGTGGGCAAAGTAATGTCTCTGTTTTTGAATATACTATCTAGGTTGGTCATAACTTTTCTTCCAAGGAGTAAGAGTCTTTTAATTTCATGGCTGCAATCACCATCTACAGTGGTTTTGGAGCCCCCAAAATAAAGTCTGACACTGTTTCCACTGTTTCCCCATCTATTTCCCATAAGAGATGGGACCGGATGCCATGATCTTCGTTTTCTGAATGTTGAGCTTTAAGCCAACTTTTTCACTCTCCTCTTTCACTTTCACCAAGAGGCTTTTTAGTTCCTGTTCACTTTCTGCCATAAGGGTGGTGTCATCTGCATATTTGAGATTACTGATATTTCTCCCAGCAGTCTTGATTCCAGCTTGTGCTTCTTCCTGCCCAGCATTTCTCATGATGTACTCTGCATAGAAGTTAAATAAGCAAGATGACAATATACAGCCTTGATGTACTCCTTTTCCTATTTGGAACCAGTCTGTTGTTCCATATCCAGTTCTAACTGTTGCTTCCTGACCTGCATATCGGTTTCACAAGAGGCAGGTTAGATGGTCTGGTATTCCCATCTCTCTCAGAATTGTCCACAGTTTATTGTGATCCACACAGTTAAAGGCTTTGACATAGTCAACAAAGAAGAAATAGATGTTTTTCTGGAACTCTCTTGCTTTTTCGATGATCCAGTGTATGTTGGCAATTTGATCTCTGGTTCCTCTGCCTTTTTAAAACCAGCTTGAACATCTGGAAGTTCACAATTCATATATTGCTGAAGCCTGGCTTGGAGAATTTTGAGCATTACTTTTCTAGCATGTGAGATGAGGTAAAAGACCCATAATAGTCAATACAATATTGAAGCAGAAGAAAAAAACTGGAGGACTCAAACTACCTAACTTTGAACCTTATTATAAAGCTATAGTAATGAATCCTGTGCCATACTGGCAAAAGACTGTGCAAATAGATCAATGGAACAGAATACAGAGCCCAGAACAAGACATCATAGATATAGCAAAGTGGTCTTTACACTTGGGTGAGGATGAGACATGAGTAGATAGAGCCCAGAGAAGTTTTATAACAGTGAAAAAAATGTGTATGATATTTAAATGATGGTTATATGCCACTAGATAATTATCCAAACCTGTTGAATGTACTATACTAAGAATGAGCCTTTGGGTAAAATATGAACATTGTGTGATTATGATCTATCATTGTAGGTTTATTCTTGTCAACCCTGTATCTTTTATTGAGTGATGTTGGTAAGGGAAATAGGTGTGCATATATGTGGGGGTATATGGCATATCTCCATACCTTCCTCTCAGTTTTATGTATACCTAAAACTTCTCTTTAAAAGAGCCTTAAAAAGCAGAGATTTGATTTTCATAGGTGCTTCTATAGAGTACACATCAAAAAGGACAGGTTCTCTGTATAAAGATGTGGCAGTCAAAAGAGTAAAAATCTTGTAAGCATATGTGATATTCAAAATAAGATAAGTATTAAATGAAGGAAACCACAAAGAAATTGATGTAGATTTCAAGTTATGTTTAGATATAGGAACATGTGATTCCATATGTTTTAAATAAATTGTGTTGCAAAATCTGCCCTACTTGGATAGTTTAACTGATGATAGGAGGAATATTTTCAAGGGAATTATTTATTCAATTACTTGTTAGAATTTGATGATGTCTTACACATACTTTTCACAATACTAATTGCCCTTCTATACAAAAAAATTAGCACCAAATGACTGATAATGGAATAGAAATTGATCCAAGTGTCTGGACATCCAGCATGACTGGGTCATATGACCAAATCAGAACTGAGGAGGTTGAGATGAAGTCCACCCAGCATGTGAACACAAAGAAACACACCAACAGAACAATGGTCTTAGTGGCTCTTTTCTCCAGAGAGGCTTTTGAGGGGAGACTGGTGCTGTGAATGTTCTTGAACCATCTCTGATGCTGAAACAAGAGAATCACCATGTATGCCCTTGAGAGCAGCATAATGCCTAGGATGAAGACATCCCTGTATATTGTCAGAGTGAGAAACAAACCCTTGATGATGTAATCCATATGAGAAAGTGAACAGTGCTTACTGAAAACCAGATTAGTCTTGTTCTCATTGGAAGAAGCCACAGTGTAGAAGATGAGGTTACTCCTGGAAGTCACATTGAGAAACTAAAAGAAGAAAAATATATGAACAAGATAATTTGTGGATTTATTTTTAAGCCTCACCAGCCAGGAGGTGTGGGACTGATGGTGGTGGCCTGGATTATGCTCATGAAGCAGATAATACAGATAGAGAAGCCCCCCCCCCCCCCGCCAGCACCCTGTTCATGAAGATGAATGCCTTGCGTTTGAAGTCATTCAAATAATTCAGTGACTCAAGCAGATCTGGAGACACCAAAAATGCTACAACAAGGAGTGTTACTATGTGGACGAGGGCCAGGTGACTGGTTGCCAGTTCAGTGGGCTTAGGCCTGTGATTCAGAAGGAGTACAAAGATGTGAAAGAGAGGAAAAAAGGTAATTGGTGAAAAGTCCAATGTCAACTTGTGAAATAAGGCATTTTTAAATGATAACATAAGTAGAAAGGGTGTTCATCCTAATGAAGAGGAAAAATATATTATTTGTCTGAAAAAAAATAGACCTCACATCATCAATGTTATTTCTTTTTAATTATATTCATCCTCATAATCTTTTTTCATTTCACCTAATAATTCTGATAAATACTAAATATAGTATATCAGTTCAGTTCAGTCACTCAGTCATGTCCGACTCTTTGCGACCTCATGAACCTCAGCACGCCAGGCCTCCCTGTCCATCACCAACTCCCAGAGTTCACCCAAATCCATGTCCATGGAGTCGGTGATGCCATCCAACCATCTCATACCCTGTCATCCTCTTCTCCTCCTGCCCTCAATCTTACCCAGCATCAGGGTCTTTTCAAATGAGTCAGCTCTTCACATCAGGTGGCCAAAACAGCAAATAGAACTGTCATACAACCCAGCAATCCCACTGCTGGGCATGCACACTGAGGAAATCAGAGTTGAAAGAGACACATGTATCCTGGTATTCATCACAGCATTGTTTATAGTAGCTAGGACATGGAAGCAGCCTAAATGTCCACTGGCAGATGAATGGATAAGAAAGTTGTGGTACATATAGACAATGGAATATTACTCAGCTATTAAGAAACATATTTGAGTCAGTTCTAATGAGGTGGATGAGACTGGAACCTATTATACAGAGTGAAGTAAGTCAGAAAAAAAACCCCCACCAATACAGCATATTAAAGCATATATATGGAATTTAGAAAGATGGTAACGAAGATGCTATATGTGAGACAGCAAAAGAGACACACATATAAAGAACATACTTTTGGGAGAGGGCGAGGGTGGGATGATTTGAGAGAATAGCATTGAAATATGTATATTATCATATGTGAAATAAATGACCAGTCCAAGTTTGATGCATCAAAGAGGCCATTCAAATCCAGTGTACAGCGACAGCCAGAAGGATGGGAAGGGGAGGGAGTTTTGAAGGGGGTTCAGGATGCAAGGGACACATATACATCCATGGCTGATTCATGTCAATGTATGGCAAAAACCACCAAAATATTGTAAAGTAGTTAGCCTCCAATTAAAATAAATTATTTAGAAAATAAAGTAAACCAAGAGAAAAGATATGTATATTTCCAATATTAAAGTAATTAAAAATAAAAAGCAATATTAAAATATTACTATAGTAAAAGTAGTAGCAAGTTATTCTTTTTGTACTTTATCAAGATCCATTAAATATTAGAACCCATACAAAATTTTACTGAAGAATTTTAAAGTTACATTTTCATGTATTTACCACGAATATAAACATTATGATTTTATCCAATTAAATCAATCCAGAATGTAGAAAATTTCAGCTGTATAAGAAAACAAAACCTCATATAGCTTCATAGTCTTCTTTTGGTGTCTATGAGTGTTTGGTTATGTTTTTAAGGTTTCTTACAGAAATACATTTCCATAAATAAAATATGAAAGCAATGCATAAATGTAGCCAGATGGTATTCTTGATTCACATTCAGAATTTCATGATGGAGTAGAATATTACACTAAACCCACCAAATATTTATAAGTTTATGAATGAGAAATTGCACAGTTGATTAAATATGTGTTTTTTTCTCTATAAATTCCTAATTAGTATAGGGAGATTTTTAGTATCACGTGCGGCAACCCACTCCAGTATTCTTGCCTGGAGAATCCCATGGATGGAGGAGCCTGTCGGGCTACAGTCCACAGGGTCGCAAAGAGTCGGACACGACTGAGCGACTTCACTTCAGTTCACTTCACTGTCTAAGAGGGCTTCCCAGGTGGTACTAGTGGTAAAGAAATCCTCTGCCAATGCAGGAGATGTAAGTGGCGTGAGTTTGATCCATGGGTCAAGATGATCCCCTGGAGGAGGGCGTGGCAACCCGTTGCAGTATTCTTGCCTGGGAAATCCCATGGACAGAGGAGCTTGTCAGGCTATGGTCCATAGGGTCACAGAAAGCCAGAAAGGATTGAAGTGACTTAGCACTCACGTGGGCACTAATAATTGATTTCTTAGATGGTCAGTGCCCTTTCTCTAATGAGGCTTTTGAGTTCATTGGTACTGAAGCTGAACTGGAGATAACAATAGATCTTATGGAACGGGATTACCAAACAGCACACAGGGTACTCAACTAAATTTTTTAAATTTAAATTTATTTATTTAAATTTAAATTTATTATTTTAATTGGAGGCTAATTACTTTACAATATTGTATTGCTTTTGCCATACATCAACATGAATTCGCCATACCATCCCTCTGGGTCATCTCAGCGCACCAGCCCCAAGCATCCTGTACCCTGCATCAAATCTGGACTGGCGATTCGTTTCTTATTTGATATTATACATGTTTCAATGCCATTGTCCCAAATCATCCCACCCTCTCCCTCTCCCACAGAGTCCAAAAGACTGTTCTATACATCTGTGTCTCTTTTGCTGTCTCGCATACAGGGTTATCGTTACTATCTTTCTAAATTCCATACATATGCGTTAGTATACTGTGCTCAATTAAAATTTAATTTCAATTAACATTTTTGTATAAAGATTTCTCAGAACTGCAGGCAAATATTGAATGCTCAAACTGAAAACTCTTTTGCAGAAAAATGTTTTGCTTTTATATGTCTTTATTTATCTTTAAAATGTATCTGCAATATAAACCATCCAAAGGAGAAAGATTCAATTTCCTGAAATTGGAAAGCCCTTTTCATTTTTGATCCTTTTTTATTTTTCTAAATGAAAGCAATTTGTAGGGTCAATATTGATGGTTGTGGGTAGTCTAGTCAGAATTACTTGTTTGCAAGGCACTTTTACCTGTAGGAACCATTGCCATAAAACATAGAAGGCAGCAGTTTGATAGAACCTATGCTTATACAAACTTTGAAAAAGTTACAGGTATGATTTTGTTTTTAAACATTATATGTTACTCAACTAAAATTCAAACTTAAGTGGGTGCCATGGATTTTAATTTTCTGAATCTGATACCCTGCCTTAAAAGAGTCATAGAATTTTAGTAACATGGTTCAGACCAAAGGAGAATAGAATTAGAAACATCCATTGAAGTCACATAGATTTGGTCAGACTGTAGAGCATAACTGTATTCTAATACATTAATGAATTAATGTCTCAGGACTCACTAGAAGAGATAAAAACAGGTACTTCAGAGTCTACACGTAAAGCCTCTGAGCTGACTCAGGAGACAGTATGGATCACATTCATCCTCATTAAATTTGCTACATTTTAGTCTATTCTCAATATTCAAAGACTCAAAGTATGCATATATTACGAATACTGATGGGAAAATAAGACTAGATAAACCAAGAACAAGAAATTTATCCAAACTCAGAGTCGTTAGATTCAAAGGAAAAGAGAAGAAATAATGAAAAGAGTAGGTCATATTTAGAATCCAACTGTTATTTGGGAGATAACAAATAAGTTGTTCTGAGAGAATAAAGTTTGGCAAATCTAGTTCTTCATCCTTAGGGTAATATCTAATTTTAGGTTTGTTTCATTTCATGATTGGCATCATTTCTGCAAAGATTTTAGTACTCTTCCCAGTTTAGATAAAATTATTTATACTACATCACAAAATAGCATCTTAAAGTTTGTTTTATTATTATATTAATCAGTATTTAATTATTTTATTTTTGCCATTCATGTTATCATACTGCCTACACAACACTGCTTCAGTGGCAATAGTGGGAAACATGAGAAAAATCTCATACAGTTTTAGGAAAGGAAGATCCCTTCCCCATATTGGTCACTTTCACAGACCTTTGTGAAATATGCAAATTCTCAGGGAAAAATAAAATAAACAAAAAATGCAATATATACACTCACCTTCAGTAATTAAACTTAATGCAGGATACAGCTGGAAGCTGATCCTGATGTGAATATTCATAATCATAATACATTGCTCAGTAGAATTTACAAAATTGGTGTTTTCATCTGTAAATATCTACTGTGTTTTGTTCTGATCTTCTAACATATAAATCTGAAATTATGAGAAGATAATCCTCCTATCACTTCATTGAGAAAATTTTGCCTCATCCCACAAGACACCTGAGTCTTGAGCACTCACATTAATGAAGTTGCAAAACGGAAACTCACCAGGCTGAGTCAACGTATGTGATATGAGGCTCTCTAGACATAATTATAAGGAAAAGATGCCATCAGCCCATCTCCCTCCAAGGCCATAATTTTCATGCCATGTGTAGAAACATGACATCTCTAGTCTTGGGATTATTAGCATAGGGATCCCCCAAAAGGGACTTATCACATTCCTGGAAAAAAACAGTAGGAAGAGCTGGCCCCAAATTTGTTCCATGTGGGAGCTCATTTTCCTAGGTCTTTTGGCCTGACGACAAAAAACAGAAGTCAAACAATAACCATCAATTCAGAATGAGTGAAGTTCAATGTCAGATTTTCCATGTATTCTTGCTAGTTCCAGGAACACGTGGTGTCCTGCACACATGATCCCCAGTATTACCTAGTTTTCAGGGTCACCCCTAGACTATGAGCAGCTTTGAATGATTTAAGAAAGTGACCCTTCAGCCACAGCTCTGAGCCAGGGCACCAAACACAAAAAGCAGAATGCAAGATGCTTTTTATATTTTATCAATGTATTTACTGACAACAGGAAGGTCAATTCCATTTCAAGCAGTACTGAAATTTGGGGTATGCACTGTCCTTCCAGAGATATTTTACTTGAAGTATCAGACTACTGTGGCAGCATATTTTGTCACTATCATTCTTCAGTATTCTTCAGGAGAGTTTGGCAGTGATTTCAACTGCCAACTTTAGGGCATCCATTCTTCAGTAAATGTCAATTTTTCTTTGTTACTTTGACACCTACCAACCACATTGTTTTTATAACTAACCCTAAGTGAAAGTGAAAGTCACTCAGTTATGTCTGACTCTTTGTGATCCCATGGACTATATAGTTCATGGAATTCTCCAGGCCAGAATACTGGAGTTGGTATCCTTTCCCTTCTCAAGGGGATCTTCCCAACCCAGGGTTTTTACCCAGGTCTCCAGCATTGTAGGTGAATTCTTTACCAGCTGAGCCACAAGGGAAGCCCAACTAACCCTAGACTTAGCTTTAATTTTGACTGCAACATTTGTATTCCTCTTTGTTAAGCACCATTTGATTTTAAAGTGGTAAATGTAATCCTCTAGCACTAGGAATATTAGCACAGATCATAAACTCTCAACCTGTTTGGGCTTAATATATGTACTTCTCACGTTTCATTTTGACCCTCTTCAAACCACTTATTTGGACTCATGAACATATATCTCACAAACTGAAGCAGTCTGGAACACACTTCTCCCTGCTGTTTTCAATGTATCATTAGCTACCATTGTAATAACATCATTGTGCATTCTATATGACTTTCTCTAGTCTCTTTTCTTTCTTGGAAGTATCGTAAATCTTTTAAATTTATTTTTAATTAGAGATATTGCTTTACAATGTTGTGTTGGCTTCTGCCATTTATCAACATGAATGAGCCATAGGTATACATATGTCCTCTTACTCTTGAACCTCCCTCCCACATTCCACACCATCCCATCCCTCTTGATTGTCACAGAGCACCAAGTTGAGCTCCCTGCTTCATACAGCAAATTGCCACTGGTTACCTATTTTATGTATGGTAATGTATATGTTTCAATTCTACTCTCTCAATTTGTCTCACACTCTCCTTCCCCTACTGGGTCCACAAGTCTGTTTCCAATGTTTGCGTCTCTACTGCTGCCCTGCAGATAGGTTCATCAGTATCATCTTTCTAAATTCCATGTATACACAATAATATATAGTATTTGTTTTTCTATTTTGACTTACTTCACTCTGTATAACAGGCTCTAGGTTCATCCACCTCACTACAATGGACTCAAATGCATTCCCTTTTAAGGCTGAGTAATATTCCATTGTATATAAGTACCACAAAGAAATATTTTAAATTTTATGTCAAAATATTTCTGCCCAGTGCTCAATGAAAAAAACTGTGAAGCAAGAATAGTATACCCAGCACAATTGTATAAGTAAAAATACAATAAACGTATCATTTGACTATTGTTGTTGTTGTTGTTAGGTTGCTTCCATCATGTCTGACTCTGTGCGACCCCATAGACGGCCACCCACCAGGCTCCACCGTCCCTGGGATCCTCCAGGCAAGATCACTGGAGTGGGTTGCCATTTCCTTCTCCAATGCATGAAAGTGAAAAGTGAAAGTGAAGTCACTCAGTCGTGTCCGATTTAGCGACCCTATGGACTGCAGCCCACCAGTCTCCTCCATCCATGGAATTCTCCAGGCTAGAGTACTGGAGTGGGTTGCCATTGCCTTCTCCACATTTCCACTTTGAAAAATGTCTATTCAGTTCTGCCTACTTTAGAGTTGTTTTATTTTTTGATGTTGACTTGTATGATCTGTTTATATATATTGGATATTAATCTCTTATCAGACATATCATTTGCAACCATTGTCTTCTATTCAGTAGGCTGACTTTTTGTTTTGTTAGTGATAAGTAGCTTAACATTGCTTATCATCGAGAGAATGCAAATAAAAGCCACAAGATATCACCTCAAACCAGTTAGAACGGTTATCATCAAAAAGAACACAAGTAATAAATATTGGTAAGGATGTGGAGGAAATGAAACCCTCCTATGCTGTTGCTGGGAACATAATTTTTGTTTAGCCACTGTGGGAAACAGTGTAGAGTTTTTTCAAAAGTTAAAAATAAAATTCCCAATGACCCTGCAATTCCATTCATGCTACTAAGTCGCTTCAGTCGTGTCCGACTCTGTGCGACCCCATAGACGGCAGTCCACCAGGCTCCCCATCCCTGGGATTCTCAAGGCAAAAACACTGGAGTGGGTTGCTGTTTCCTTCTCCAATGCATGAAAGTGAAAAGTGAAGTCACTCAGTCGTGTCCGACTCTGTGCGACCCCATGGACTGTAGCCTTCCAGGCTCCTCCATCCATGGGATTTTCCAGGGAAGAGTACTGGAGTGGGGTGCCATTGCCTTCTCCATCCATTCATGAGTATATATATATGTTAAAAAATACTAATTCAAGAAGATGCATGCACCCCAATGTTCATAACAGCATTATTTACAGTTGCCAAGATAAGGAAGCAACCTATGTCCATCAACAGATGAACGGATAAAGTAGTGGTACATATAGATAGATACAATGAATACTACTAAGCCATAAAAGAATAACGTTTTGCCATTTGGAGAAACATGGGTAGACTTGGAGTGCATTATGTTGAGTGGAATGTTAGATAAACACAAATATTATATGATATCACTTATATGTAAAATCAAAAGTATACTAGAAGGTAGTGAATATAAAAATAAACAAAAAAAAGGAGCAGAGAACATATTAGTGGTTTTCAGTGGTGAGTGGGGAGGGACAATAAAAGGATGTGAGAGTGAGTGGTACAAATAATGGTACAAGATAGGCTACAAGTATGTATTGTATAACACAAAGAATACAGCAATATTTAACCATTAAAAATGTATAAAAAAATCAAAATATACAAAGAAGACATTCCAGATCAGTAAACATTGAGACAATTTAAAACTAGAAGACTTATTTAAAAGAAATACTAAAAAATGTTCTTTAGTCTAAGACATGAAACTTCAGGCTTTTGGCTCAAGACGGTGGAGTAGAGGATGTGTGCTCACCTCCTCCTGCAAGAACACCAAAACTGCAACTAGAAGTTGAACAGCCATCAGCAGAAGGATGTTGGAACCCACCAAAAAAAGATATTCCACATTCAAAGACAAAGAAGAAGCCGCAGAGAGATGGTAGTTCAGTTCAGTTAATTTCAGTCTCTCAGTCGTGTCTGACTCTTTGCTACCCCATGGACTGCAACATGCCAGGTTTCCCTGTCCATCACCAATTCCTGGAGCTTGCTCAAACACATGTCTATCGAGTGAGTGATGCCATCCAACCATCACATCCTCTGTTATCCCCTTCTCCTGCCTTCAGCCTTTCCCAGAACCAGGGTGTTTTCCAATGAGTCATTTCTTTGCATTGGGTGGCCAAAGTATTGGAGTTTCAGCTTCAGCATCAGTCCTTCCAATGAATATTCAGGACTGATTTCCTTTAGGATCTACTGGTTTGATCTTCTTGCAGTCCAAGGGACTCTCAAGAGTCTTCTCCAACACCACAATTCAAAAGCATCAAATCCTCAGTGCTCAGTTTTCCTTATGGTCAGACTCTCACATCCATACATGACTACAGCAAAAACCATAGCTTTGACTCTAGATGGACCTTTGTTGGCAAAGTAATGTCTCTGCTTTTTTTTTTTTTTTTTTCACTTTTATTTATTTGGCTGCTCTGGGTCTTAATTGTAGCATGTGGGATCTAGCTCCCTGACCAGGGATCGAACCTGGGCCCCCTGCACTGGGAGCTCAGAGTCTTAGCCACTGAACCACCAGGGAAGTCCCATGTCTCTGCTTTTAAATATGCTGTCTAGGTTGGTCATAACTTTTCTTCCAAGGAGCAAGTGCCTTTTAATTTCATGGCTGCAGTCACCATCTGTAGTGATTTTGGAGTCCAAGAAAATAAAGTCTGTAACTGTTTCCATTGTTTCCCCATCTATTTGCCATGAAGTGATGGGACCAGATGCCATGATCTTTGTTTCTGAATGTTGAGTTTTAAGCCAACTTTTTCCTCTCCTCTTTCACTTGCATTAAGAGGCTCTTCAGTTCCTCTTTGCTTTCTGCCATAAGGGTGGTGTCATCTGCATATCTGAGGTTATGGATATTTCTCCTGGCAATCTTGATTCCAGCTTGTGCTTCATCCAGCCCCATTTCTCATGATGTACTCTGCATATAAGTTAAATAAGCAGGGTGACAACATACAGTCTTGACTTACTCCTTTCCCAGTTTGGAACCAGTCCATTGTTTCATGTCTGGTTCTAACTGTTGCTTCTTGACCTGCATGCAGATTTCTCAGGAGGCAGTAAGGTGGTCTGGCATTCCAACTCTTGAAGAATTTTCCACAGTTTGTTGTGATGCACACAGTAAAAGACTTTGGCATAGTCAGTAAAGCTGAAGTATATGTTTTTCTGGAGCTGTCTTGTTTTTTCTATGATACGATGGTTGTTGGCAATTTGATCTCTGGTTCCTCTACCCTTTCTAAATTCAGCTTGAATTGGTGGGACTATAAATTGTTGCATCTACTATGGAAAGCAGTCTGGATTTTTTCCATTCAAAACTAAAAATAGAGCTATCATGTGATCCTGAGTATATATCTGGTAAAAATGAAAATTCTAATTTGAAAAGACACAAGCACTCCAATATTCATAGCAGCACTATTTACAAATACCAAGACATGGAAATAGCCAAAGTGCCCATCAACAGATGATTGGCTTAAGAAGTTGTGTTATATATATGCAATAAAATATTACTGAGCTGTAAAAAATAATAAAATATTGCCAATTGCAGAAACATGGATGGACCTAGAGAATATTATACTTAGTGAAGTATATCAGGCAGAGAAAGACAAATACTATATGATATCACTTATGTGTGGAATCTAAAAAATAATAAAAATGAATCTATATACAGAAACAGATCCATGAAGGTAGAAAACAAGCTTAGATTTTGTTATGTATTTCAATCACAAAGTTTTATTATGATTTATATGGCCTGATATCAAGGACAATTTTCATAGACTTAGAAAACTAAATAAAATCTTTTCTGCATCTATAAAATCTTGTCTTGGGCCTTATTCCTGGGACCCACAATTCTAACCAGACTTTATACTCTTTTGTCATGTGAAATGTGGAACTGCCTCACATGACACAATGTTAGAGAGAGCCTTGCCCGCATGCTCTTTACAGCCCAATGTCTCAGTAGCAGCTGGTCAGCTTTTCTGCTTGTAGTCTACGTTCTAAGCAATAGAGGCATCATCTACTCTAATCTTAGCAGTCTGGGTTTGGATGTGTTTCCACATGCAGTCATGGATCTCCTCTTGGGAATTCAATGCAATATCTCTCTAATATTTATATAATCAATTGTGAAATGTTGCTAAACTTTATTGGTTACTTCAGCCTCATTTGTAGTTCAATGTGTTTTATTTTTTTTCAATGTGTTTCATTTTTGATGAACCTTACAATTGCTTTACATAAGTTTCTTCAAAAATACTCCAATTATTTTTTAACTCTGTGCATCAAAGTTGACTTATTTACACATGTTTTATGGATAAATGACAGTGCCTTATAAGAGCTTAAAAAGTATCCCATAAGGAAAAAAAAACAACAAACAGGTATGAATATGGACTGATTCCAGAATCTGGGAAATATTTGGCATAAGCAGGGATATCTCCTCTAAATAGCTGATGGGTAGGTGTAGCCTTCTGAGACTCTTACTTCTACTTCTTATCTTCAGTTACAAACGCACCCACTGAATGAAGAATTGAAAGCTTGTCCAAGAAAAGCTTCTATCCAAGATAGGCAGAGAGAATAGAGACAACATATGGAGTTTTCTAGGGTATTTAGGGCTTCCTTGGTGGCGCAGATGGTAAAGAATCTGCTTGCAATGTGGGAGACCCAGGTTCAATCCCTGGGTCAGGAAGATCCCCTGGAGAAGGGACTATCTACCCACTCCAGTATTCTTGCCTGGAGAGTTCCATGGACAGAGGCTACAGTCTATGGGGTCACAAAGAGTCAGGTATTTAAGAGAGAGAAAAAAAAATCTTTTATTGTCCATGATAAAATCAATTCTTTTTACATTATCAGTCACATATGTCTTTCACAGGAACTTTGTACTTCTAACAATGGAAATTAACAAGACTCGAATTACCAATAATGCCAAATAAAGCTGAGCTTCAAGGACACTTTAAAAAAATGTCTAAATATTTTATGTTTAAGAAGAGAAGATTGGAAATTTGTCTGTGCTTATGAACTAATTTGATTAATAGCAATCGGATTGATCTATTTTGAAAACATGTTATTAGAAACTGATTGAGAAAGAGCTCCTTCAGTTCAATTCAGTTCAGTTCAGTTGCTCAGTCGTGTCCGACTTTTTGTGACCCCCTGAATTGCAGCACACCAGGCCTCCCTGTCCATCACTAACTCCCGGAGTTCACTCAAACTCATGTCCATCGAGTCAGTGATGCCATCCAGCCTTCTCATCCTCTGTCGTCCCCTTCTCCTCCTGCCCCCAATTCCTCCCAGCATCAGAGTCTTTTCCAATGAGTCAACTCTTCTCATGAGGTGGCCAAAGTACTGGAGTTTCAGCTTCAGTATCATTCCTTCCAAAGAAATCCCAGGGCTCATCTCCTTCAGAATGGACTGGTTGGATCTCCTTGCAGTCCAAGGGACTCTCAAGAGTCTTCTCTAACACCACGGTTTAAAAGAATCACTTCTTCAGCGCTCAGCCTTCTTCACAGTCCAACTCTCACATCCATACATGACCACTGGAAAAACCATAGCCTTGACTAGACGGACCTTTGGTGGCAAAGTAATGTCTCTGCTTTTGAATATGCTATCTAGGTTGGTCATAACCTTTCTTCCAAGGAGTAAGCATCTTTTAATTTCATGGCTGCAATCACCATCTGCAGTGATTTTGGAGCCCAAAAATAAAGTCTGATACTGTTTCCACTCTTTCCCCATCTATTTCCCATGAAGTGATGAGACCAGATGCCCTGATCTTCGTTTTCTGAATGTTGAGCTTTAAGCCAACTTTTTCCACTCTCCTCTTTCACTTTCATCAAGAGGCTTTTATTTCATCTTCACTTTCTGCCATAAGGGTGGTGTCATCTGCATACCTGAGGTTATTGATATTTCTCCCAGCAATCTTGATTCCAGCTTGTGTTTCTTCCAGTCCAGCGTTTCTCATGATGTACTCTGCATAGAAGTTAAATAAGCAGGGTGACAATATACAGCCTTGATGTACTCCTTTTCCTATTTGAAACCAGTTGAACTATTTATTATTGAATTAATATTGTCAGTTGAATTCAACAATGTGGTTTGTGTATGGGGCTAGAAAAGTTCCTCATGCTTGAAAATGTCACTGAGATGCTCTTGAAGTCTTTGTTCTTGACCCTCTAGATAATTGTTTTCCACCTTGATATGTATGTGGACCATTTGAAGACTGGATGCTTCCTCAGGACCTTCTGAAAAGCCCCCAAAACATCTTTGTTTCTCAAGCTATAGATGAATGGATTGAGCATTGGTGTGAGCACAGTGCAAAATACAGACACAGCTTGCTCCTGATCAGGGTATGAGAAGAACCAGGTGTCATGTACATATAAATACATGGTCCTAGATAAAAGCTTACCACTGTAAGATGGGAGAAGCAGATGGCCAAGGCTTTGCTCCTGCCTTGGGGGATTTCATATGAAGAACAGTGTGGAAGATGAGCATGTAGGAAGCCATAATAAATCCAAAAGGGATGATGATGAAACAAATGCCCATTATGAAGACCACCACTTCATAGATGGAAGTGTCTTTGCATGAGATCTTCATGATTGCTGGCATCTCACAGAAGAAATGGTGGATTTCTCTGGAGCCACAGATAGGCAGGCTCATAGTATAGAATGTGTGGGCTGTGGAAGCTAAAATTCCCCCAGTCCAAGACACTATGACCATTTGCAGACAGACCCCATGGTTTATAATGACTGCATATCTCAAGGGGTTACAGATAGCCACATATCGGTCATAGGCCATGAGAGTCAAGAGGATACATTCAGCACCCCCAAGAGTAAAAAGAAAAATACCTGGGTTCCACAGGCTGCCCGAGTGATGTCTTTCCTTCCAGAGAAAAAGTTTACCATCATCTTTGGAACAGTGCTGCTGATGAGGGCCAGGTCTATGAGAGAAAGCTGGCTAAGCAGAAAGTACATTGGAGTATGGAGACTCAAGTCTATCCATATCAGGAGGAGCAGGAAGAAGTTTCCAGTTACTGCAGCGAGATAAATTAAGATGATAATGTAGATAAGAATACTGACATATTTCATATTGGGAAAGAGTCCTGAGAGAATAAAATCTGTTGTTAATGTCTCATTTTCTTCTTCCATGGTTGACTGATCTGGTTGAGCTATAAGAAGAAGGAAAGGAAACAGAAGTAAAATAAAATAAAAGCTTTTGAAAATATTTTTATTGGTCAGGTATTGCTGTAATAATGTGAGGTAAAAAGTAACTCCACAAATTTCAGTGGCTTATGGCAGTAAGCATGTGTTTTCTTGCTCCCATGTTTGTGAGTCAGGTGGAGGCATTTTGCTTTAGGATGCCCATTAAGTACAGATACACTCCACCATAAATCTCTCACTCTGGGGCCTGCTCTTCTCAAAGAAGATGGCAGGAGCCTAAAAGAGATGAGCAAAATTACCTGATTTCCCCTAAGTGAGTGAAGTGAAGTCGCTCAGTCATGTCTGACTCTTTGAGACCCCATGGACTGTAGCCTACCAGGCTCCTCCGTCTATGGGATTTTTCAGGCAAGAGTACCGGAGTGGGTTGCCATTTCCTTCTCCAGGGGATCTTCCCGACCTAGGGATCAAACCTGGGTCTCGGATTGAACCTGGGTCTCCTGTGTTGCAGGCAGATGCTTTACCCTCTAAGCCTCCAGGGATTTCCACTAAGAGCAGAACTTAAAGCTGATTTTATTACTTTCTACCAAGTTCCACTGACTAAAGTAAGTCACAAGTAGAAACTCAACATTAATATGATGGGGAAGTAAGCTCCACTGACAGAAAACTCTAAAATGATGAGGCATGAAGAGAGAATTAGAAACAATTAATATGATCTATTACATTTCTCAGAATTTCTACCTCTATCATTCTCAATTTTATGATCTTAATGCTGAGTATTTGGATATTTCATAATTTCTTAGTATCCTATTTAATGTGCTCTACTAAGACCCAGTTAAGGCGCTTACTCCTTGGAAGGAACATTATGACCAACCTAGATAGCATATTCAAAAGCAGAGACATTACTTTGCCAACAAAGGTCCGTCTAGTCAAGGCTATGGTTTTTCCAATGGTCATGTATGGATGTGAGAGTTGGACTGTGAAGAAGGCTGAGCGCTGAAGAAGTGATTCTTTTAAACCGTGGTGTTAGAGAAGACTCTTGAGAGTCCCTTGGACTGCAAGGAGATCCAACCAGTCCATTCTGAAGGAGATGAGCCCTGGGATTTCTTTGGAAGGAATGATGCTGAAGCTGAAACTCCAGTACTTTGGCCACCTCATGAGAAGAATTGACTCATTGGAAAAGACTCTATGCTGGGAGGAATTGGGGGCAGGAGGAGAAGGGGACGACAGAGAATGAGAAGGCTGGATGGCATCACTGACTCGATGGACGTGAGTCTGAGTGAACTCCGGGAGTTGGTGATGGACAGGGAGGCCTGGTGTGCTGCAATTCAGGGGGTCACAAAGAGTTGGACATGATTGAGAGACTGAACTGAACTAAGACTCAGTAATAAAGATCTATAGGTTTCCTATGATCACAAACTATTTTCACTATAAAGAATCCCTTGAGGTCGTATGTAGCAATTTCTTACATTCATGACTAGACATGCAACAGGTAAATACATTAATTTTTTATTAGCTCTCCTCTACCTGTGGATCTATTTACATATGTTTATGGAAGAAACCATAGATAAATATGAAATAGAGTATGGCAAAATGAAAGTGTTGTCTTGTACATGAATCTAGGGGGTCATTTTCTAAAACAATATACATTAGCCAAGGAATCAACCAATATAATCAAAGCTGTGTTCTCCTTTAGATTTTTTCATGGAAACGTATATAAACCACATCAAGATAAATTCAGAAATAATAATGAAATTAGATTTCATAAACTCTAAATGAGAAATAAGATTGTGCCTACATTCAAGAGGGAGGATGTTCCTCTCTACGTTTATGGAAACAGAAATGGAGAATTTTCTACTCTAAGTAGCTTGAAACAGACTAGAAGCAACTAAGCATGACCTTTAACTTTTATGTCCGTATCACTAGTTACTCAGGTTGTATGTAGGCAGTAAGAAAACTTCAATCTACAAGGAACAAATTTCAAAGGAAAGCTCTGATTGGGATAAGAAAAGCTCTAAGATTTCCCATTTTCCCAACCAGTACCACCAAGTGGTACCTCCTTGTAGCAACAGTGATTATGTGTAAATTTCATTTTCATTTTACCACTGAAAATGAAGGTAACACTGACAATTTACTCTTAATGTTGTTTCATCGATGTTTACTAGATTTACTTACTTCTGGGACCTAATAATTGCATTTTCCCATCAGCTGACTACTAAATTTCTAGACAGAAGTTATGGAGAACTCTTAGGAACAGTGAGACAAGGAGGTGAAAGTTGAAGAAAGAACCAGACGCAAGAGGTGATTTAGTTCAATAAAAAGTTTCCTAATGTTTGTCCCATATCCTTAAAGTTGCACCCAGTTAATTGAACAAAATATTCCCCTCTGGTTGTTCAAGATGCAACAAAGGACTCTAATAAGTGGAGATACTACCCTGAAGAGAGACAAAACAGTAGGTAGAATTATTGGAAGCCAGGCCAGTCTCTTCGTTTTACCTGCACTTGTGTACCTACACACATTAGATTTTCCTCAGCACAACATGCTTCCCCCAAGAAGTGATCCTCCTGGTTACTTCCTGAAGAAAGCTTGTAGGAGACTGGAGCATTTTGTTTCCCATGTGCAAGCAATATTTCTGAGATCATATAGACAATTACACATACATTTGATAAAAGTAAGTACTCCAGAGGGTCCTTGAGACAAATAGGAAACCACAGAGGAAGTGAGTCCCTAGATACCCATTAAATGCTTTGTTTTTCTCTATTGCCTTGCATTTTTCTTAAAACAAGACTCTATGTGGGAGGGTGGGAAGGGATAAACTACTTTGTTTATCTGGTATTTTATTGTCCTGGGTTGCTTAAATATGTCCCTCATTTTGGCTTCTTATGGAGCCTCATTTATTTGGGTGATTTTCTGACTCATCAACAAGTATGTTCTGTTAAATCTTTATTGAATTGACCTAAACATAGTAATTTTTACTTTTTCCAGTAGCAGCCACATACAGAAAGGATATTTCTCTCTCACAGATTCAAAAGGCATTGTCTCTCAGGACAAACATAGCTATTCATCATCGTGAAAACTGGCCATCTTGGTTTTCAAATAATTTCTTACCTAATGGCTTTCCACAAGTGAAATTTAAATATATTAAAAGAAATAAAGGTTTTTTTTTTTTTGAATATTCACTTGCAAGACCAGGGAATTCCCTGGTGACCCAGTGGCTAAGACTCCATGCTCCCAGTGCAGGGGGCTCAGGTTCAATCCTTTTTCAGGGAACTAGATCCCACATGTCACAACCAAGAGTTCACATGCTGCAACTAAAGATCAAAGATCCTGCATGCTACAACTAAGACCCAATCCAACCAACCAAATAAATAAATAAATAATTTGAAAATACCCAGTTATATAGAACAACAACAACAAAAATCTCAAAATTTGTATGCAGACACAAAAGACCCTAGTGGCCAAAGCAATCTTGAGAGAGAAAAACAGACCTGGAGGAATCAGGTTCACTGACTTCCAACAATACTACAAAACTACAGTCATCAAAACAATATGGTGCTGGCACAAAAATAGAAATACAGATCAATGGGACATAACAGAAAACCCATAAATAAACCCATGAACCTACAGTCAGTTAATCTATGACAAAGACTACATAAGGCAAGACCACACAACGTTGGAAACATAGTCCCTTCAACAAATGGTGCTGGGAAAACTGGACAGTTTTACATGCAAAAATATGAAATCAGATCATTCTTTACCACCATACACAAAAATAAGCTCATAATAGATTAAAGGCCTAAATATAAGGCTAAGCACTATACAACTTCTAGAGGAAAACATCAGCATAACACTCTCTGACAAATCACAGCAGTATCTTTTTCAATCTGTCTTCCTGAATAATGGAAATAAAAACAAAAATAAACAAATGGGACTTACTTAAACTCAAAAGTTCTTGCACAGCAAAGAAAACAATAAACAAAATGAAAAGACAACCCACAGATTGGGAGAAAATACGTGCAAATGATGTGACTAACAAGGAATTACTGTCTAAAATTTACAAACTGCTTATGATGCTTAACAGCACACAAACAAACAACCCAATCAAAAAATGGACAGGGGACAGAATCAAGATGGCAATGAGGGAAGACACAGAGTCTGTGTCTCCTCAGGCCTAGGATACTCACCAGGTGCTAGGATACTCACCTCTGGCAGACAGGCTGCGAGAGAAGCCCTGGGGGCAACCTGGTACTGAATAGGGGGAAGTGGGAGAGGTTGAAGTTGGAGGCCAACGGCTGAGGGGCTGCTGGGGGAAGGGGAGAGATTTGGACTCAAAAACCAGTTTGGGTGCAGGAGTGGTTTTGGTTCCCTGGGTGCCAGTAGAAACACGTCTACACAGCCGAAAGGGAGGAATCTCCTGGGACTGGAGGATCCACTGAGGGAAGACTCTGGGGCTCTCCATCACTCAGCCAGGTTGACTGAGGGGCTGCTGGGAGAGGGGGAGTCATTTGGGCGTCTGTGAGTGCTAGGAGCAACATGATTACTTGGCCAAGAGAGACCCCTGATGGGATCAGAGGATCCATTGAGGAATCTCTTGTGGTTCCCATTTCACTTGGCCCCAGGGAGCCTTCTGGGGCCCCCTGGGCCTCTGCCTTCTGAAGCCCCATCTGCCCTCCGGGGCCCTCTCTACCCTCCAGTTGAGCCCTCACCCCCGTTGGGGCACTCTCTACTCTTCAGGGGCTCCTCTACCTGTGTGGGTCCTGCAGACAGGAGAAGGAGGGGGTAGGTTCCTCTGGAGAGAGGGAAAGGTGGGCCACTAGGGGAGGATCTTGCAGGATTCCAGGAACAGGTAACTGACTGGTCTTCCCCCATCCACTCAGCCCTGGGGAGCCTCCTAAGGTCCCCAGGCCACCTTCTCCACCCTTTGGAGCCAACTCTGTCCTTCAGGGCCCCCCTCTACCCTCCAGGCTGCCCTATGCCTTCTAGTTTCCAACTCCCTCTGGGACCCCTTTTCCTGGGGCCCCCATCCTCTTTCTAGGGACATCCATCTGGCCTCTGGACTGGGCACTCTGCCTTCCAAGTTTCTCCTCTGCTCTCCAGGGCCCTCTCCTCCCTTTGAGGTCCTCTTCCTCCCTCCAGGCTGATCCCTCTGCTATCCAGGAGTCTCCCTCTATCCTCTAGGGTCACCCTCTGTTCTCTGGTTTCCTCCTCCCTCCAGGATCCCTCTCCTCTGTGGACCCCTTCACTCCTGCAAACTCCACTGCTGGAAACCTCAGGCCAAACAATTAGTCAGACAGGACCAGAGACACACTCATCAGAAAAAAAAAGAAAGAAAGAAAGAAATGACAAAAAATACATTATAGTTGAAGAATCTTGGTGAAAAATTACAAAACCAAATAAATAAAGAGGTAATAGGTAACCTATCTGAAAAACAAATTAGCGTAATGATAGTAAAGATGTTTAAAAATATTGAAAATAGAATAGAGAAAATGCAGGAAATATTTAACACATTTAACAAAGACATAAAAGAAATAAAGAAAAAAGCAAACAGTGATGAACAGCATAATCACTGAAATTAAAAATACTCTAGAAGGAATTGATAGCAGAATAACTGAAGCAGAAAAATGATTCCAGTGAACTGGAAGATAGGATGATGGAAATAACTGCTGAGGAGCAAAATAAAGAAAAAGAATGAAAAGAGACAGTCTAAGAGACTGCTGGGACAATATTAAATAGTAAATCCTTATATTCAGATTATAGGGATCCCAGAAGAGGAAGAAAAAAAGAAAAGTGATGAGAAAATATTTTAGGATATTATAGTAAAAACTTCCCTAACATGGGAAAGGAAATAACCACCGAAGTCCAAGAAGTCCAGAGAGTCCTGTACAAGATAAATTTAAAGAGAAATGCATCAAGACACATATTAATCAAACTAATCAAAAGTAAACGCAAAGAAAAACTATTAAAAGCATCAAGGAAAAAACAAAAAATAACATACAAAGAATCCCCATGAGGGTAACAGCTGATTTTTCAACAGAAATTCTGTAGATGAAAAGGGAGTGACAGGATCTATTTAAAGTATGAAAGGGGAATTTTTATATATATATATATATATATATAGTCAAGATTACTCTATAGATGTTCAGATAAATCTGAATGGAAGAGTGAGTCTTAATTTTAAAGACCTCGAAGCAGTCAGAGCTCTGACTTGTACTCTGCTAAGGGAAGATTTTGGACTTTCTATTGATATTCCTGAGAGACGGATTCCTACAGTTCCCTTGAGACTCAACTACATTCACTGGGTAGAAGATCTGATCAGTCACCAGAACTCTGACAAAAGTACCCTCTGAAGAGGAACTGACATAGATACTGGGGCACCCTGCATCTATCGTTTACTTGGAATAACCTTAAATGGCTGGTATTTCCTTGCAACAGAAGTAGATGATATGTGCTTCAACTATGCAAAGAAGAATGTGGAGCAGAATAACTTATCTGATCTTATAAAAGCGGTTAAAGTACCACAGAAGACACTCCTGATGGATGCTCTTAAAGAAAAATTGCCGGGAACCACCACGGAAGATCCCACCCATAACAAGGTCATGTAAAGAGAACTATTAAGCAAAGCTTCAGGACTCAATGGGCTCCTAAGCTTTCTCGAGCATCTACCCCAAAACCAGAATCTGTCTGTTTTACTATTTCATGACTTTCACCAACTCCTCTGACATTAACAGGCTATTCCTGACCACCTTTCTCTGGAGAAAATTAACTTAGGGCTATAGCTAATAAGTCCCCTGGACATGAGAGGAATATTTCCAATCAAAACCCCTCTGTTAGCATTCTAGCTTGCTTGGCAGGTATATCCAGACTCTTGCAGCTATGCATATGATTATTTACAGCCTCCCAACTGTGAGAGGCATGGAAAGCCTAAAACATAGAGCCTTTCAAAGAGTTAAAAGTTCAAAGACTAGTGTTAATGTAGGATTTCATTATTTGGCCAATGCTTGTTGCTAAGTTCCCATGTCTCTTATCCAGTGTGCACCTGGGAGTGCATTAGTTAACATAGTTGGAATGTAAAAAAGCAAGTGTAGCCTTGAATTTAACCACATTAGACTTTTGAGCTAACTGGTTCTTTCTTCTAACTCACTGCACCTTTGCTCCGTGAGAAATGTAACTTGTTTAATACTTTCTAAGGCTGACAAAGATTAGAAATATAAGAAAAAACATTTCAAGGGAGAATAAGTTTTCTGGTTGAAAAGCCTTTATCAAAAGAGGGTCATAAAATGTTCACAGGCCTCCAAGGCCAGAAGGTAATGTACACAATATTGTTTATGGGAAAGGTTTGCAGAAAAAATCCTGGTTTCGATAAAGACAAAACAGATCTAATGTTTGGGTTGATTCTGTATGACTTTGCATCTTTGATTTCCCTCTATGTATAAGACAAGGTATAAAAGTACCTTAAAAAAATAAAGCTATTGGGCCTTGCTTACTGAAGTAGCTTGGTCTCCTTGTGTCAATCATTTTCTCCCTCTCTCTCTCCCTCCCTCTCTTTTTCAGGCTGATCCCTTGGAGCATGGAGGCTCCCTGTGTTCACTTATCTGCCTGGGTTTCTGAGACCTGAATGGGAAGACTTTCTGCGTCTTCATTCCCTTGGGAGACCAGGAAGGCACCTGTGGCCTCTGTTAACAGGCCAAACTTCTTGTCTTGAAATTTTATTGGCTTTTATGTAAACCAAGGAATATCAGCCTCTTTCTCTCCTCTGTTTTCTTATCTACAATATTCTTTCCTTATCTCTCTCTAAATCATCCACCGACGCCGTTTTTCCTTCAGGTTCCCCTGGATCCTGCGGGAGCTGGACCCCAGCAAAGAATCCGAGATAATTTCTGACTTTTGCATGTGCAACCCTCCCTTTTTGCCAATCAGTTGGAAGCCAAGGGAGTAAATTCTTGAAATCCTCAAAGACCCCCACACAGTTCTGTAAATACAGGAGGAATCACAGAGATCATGGCAGAAGGAGGTGAATTAGAGTTTGGTGAAAGGATCAACCATGACAGTTTACAGCTTAAAAAAAGATTAAGATGGTATAGCTGTATGCTGGGAAAGAAATGCAGCTTGGCTCCTCTGAAGGAAGAACTTCACATACAAGGGGTTCCTGAAGCCACCTGTGCTGAATTCTGCCAGGGTCGGACAACGAGATGGGCCTTGGCTTGGAGTTTTTATGGTGACGCGACAGTGCCGTCACCACCCAGCAAGCGAAGAAAACCAGAGAAGCCAAGGAAGCCCATTCATTACATTTGTAGTCCTGGGGTCTGTGATGAAAGAACTAGCCCTCAAAGCATCACCTCTGGGCCCTGAGATAGTGGAAGGCATCGTGGTTGTGGCAACATGGTTTGAAACAGTCCTCAGTGATCTAAAGGTCCAGCATAAACGTGCTCCCTCTGGAAAGGAGGAAATCAGCCTTTTCCTAATGGCCACAGAAAACTTCTGGATTCACTTACGGAGGAAGAAAAGAGACCAAGTGAGACAACTGAGAGAAGTGCCCCTAGCTCCCAAGAATGTGATGGAAGCCTTAGAAGAGAAAAAGTCTCCCCCAAAGAGTCTGGCAGTAGCCAGGATGTTGCCCAGGGCCCCCAGGAGAGTGCCCTGGGGGGGCCTTGCTCCACCGGAAGGTGAGTCTGCCACTGTGGGGGACCACGGCCCCAGCCAGGACTCACCTTCCCAGGAGGAAAACCCAGAACCCACGGAGGATGAAAGGAGTGAGGAAAAGGGGGACATGGGGGTTCTGGAAGGTTGCAAATGCTCTAGTAATGGAGTCCAGGACCACGAGGCTCCTGAGCCTTCAGCAGCCCAGTGTCTGAAAAGGGGAACCATCTCCAAGGAGTAGCTGGACGTTACTTGTTCAAGTGTCTGATAAACTTTAAGAAAAAGGTAGATGATGCCTTAGTTGAAACGCACTGGGTTGAGGGCCAGAACAGGGATTTGATGAACCAGCTTTGTACTTATATACATAACCAAATTTTCAGGCTTGTTGCTAGTTAACTCCAAAATTCTTGCACAGTTGGGAAAGTTCTATAAAGCAGCTTGTTTTGAAGAGTGGCTTGGAGGGGGTGGCAAGCTGAATTCCATCATTAGCCCACTAGTAACATTATGTGTAATTGCCTTAAAAACCAACAAATGAGTCCATTTTTAAACACCTGCCTCCTTTAAAAAAAAAAAAAAAAATTACAGGGCATTGTAGTATGGTAGTTCACAGAAAGAACTGTGGTGATCAGCATCAAAAAATGCCATTGGTAAACTCATAAGGGATTTAAACCTGACTTAGGCTGATCATCTTTGGAGAAGGAAATGGCAGCCCACTCCAGTATTCTTGCCTGGAGAATCCCATGGACAGAGGAACCTTGTGGGCTATAGTCCATGGTGTCGCAAGAGTCGGACCCGACTGAGTGACTTTGACTTGACTACTCTATTGCCAAGATTACTTCCAGCCACAGAACTCTAAAAGGTCCGTTTTCTTAATAATCCCCAAAAGGACAATGGCAAAGAATGTTCAAATTACTATACAATTGCACTCATTTCACATGGAAGCAAGATAATTCCCAAATCCTTCAAGCTAGGCATCAGTGGTACATGAACTGAGAAGTTCCAGATGTACAAGCTAGATTTTAAAAGGCAGAGGAATCAGAGATGACAATACTCATTGAAACATAGAAAGCAAAGGAATTTCAGAAAAACATCTAATTTCTGCTACACTGACTATAATACCAAGGCCTCTAATTGTGTGGATCACAAAAAACTGGAAAGTTCTTAAAGAGATGGAAACACCAGAGCACCTTACCTGTCTCCCGAGAAACCTGTATGCAGGGCAAAAAACAACAGTTAGAATCAGACACGGAACAATGGGTTGGTTCAAAATTGGGAAAGGAGTACATCAAGGCTCTATATTGTCATCTTGTTTATTTAACATCATGCAGAATGCAGGCTGAATGAATCACAAACTGGAATGGAGATTGCCAGAAGAAATATCAACAACCTCATATATGCAGATGATACCACTCTAATGACTGAAAGCAAAGAGGAAGTAAAGACCCTCTTGATGAGGATGAAAGAAAAGAGTGAAAAAGCTGGCTTAAAACTCAACCTTCAAAAAACTAAGATCATGGCATTCAGTCCTATAGCTTTATGGCAAATGGACTCATGGCAAAAAACTCTAATGCTGGGAAAGATAGAGGGCAGGAGGAAAAGGGGGCAACAGAGGATAAGATGGTTGGATAGCATCACCAACTCAATAAGCATGAGTTTGAATAACTCCAGGAGATAGTGAAGGACAGGGAAGCTTGGCATGCTGCAGTCCATGGGGTTTCAGGGAGTCGACTGTGACTTGGTAATTGAACAGTGAGTTTACTCTATCCAGTAAGTATCTCATTAAGATTTGATGGTGAAATCAAAAGCTTTATAGACAAATAAAAGCTAAGAGAATTCAGCTCCACCAAATCAGCTTTACAACAAGTACTAAAGGAACTTTTCTAGCAGGAAGCATAAGAGAAAAAAAAGTCCAACAAAAACAAACCCTACACAAATAAGAAAATAGCAATAAGGGCATATATATAGAAAACTACCTTAAATGTAAATGGTTTAAATGCCCAAACCAAAAAACACAGATAGGCTGAATGGATACAGAAGCAAGACCTGTGTATATGCTACCTGCAAGAGACCCACTTCAGACCTAAGGAAACGTACAGACTGAAAGTCATGGGATGGCAAAAGATACTTCATGCAAATGGGAATCAAAAGAAAGTGGGAGTAGCAGTACTCATGTCAGACAAAATAAACTTTAAATTAAAAACTGTTACAAGAGGTAATAATGAACACTACATAATGATCAAGGGATCGATCATCCAAGAAGATTTAACAATTATAAATATTTATGCACCCAACATAGGAGCACCTCAATGTATAAGGCAAATGCTAACAACCATAAAGGGGAAATCAATGGTAACACATTAATAGTAAGATATTTTAACGCCCCCACACACCAGTGGACAGATCATCCAGACAGAAGATTAATAAGGAAACACAAACCTTAAATCACACATTAGACCAGATGGACCTAATTGATATCTTCAGGACATTTCATTTCAGAACAGCGGAATACACTGTTTTCTCAAGTGCACATGGAACACTTTGCAGGAGAGGTCACATCTTGGGTCACAAATCCAGCCTTTGTAAGTTTAAGAAAATTTAAATTGTATCAGGCATCTTTTCCAACCACAACAATATGAGACTAGATATCAATTACAGGGGAAAAAAATATATATATAAAAAAACACAAGCACATGGAGGCTAAATAATATGCTTCTAAATAACCAAAAGGTCACCGAAGACTTCAAAAAGAAATAAAAAATGCCTAGAAACAAATGACAATGAAAACACGATGACCCAAATCCTATTCAGTTCAGTTCAGTCGCTCAGTAGTGTCTGACTCTTTGCGACCCCATGAATCGCAGCATGCCAGGCCTCTCTGTTCATCACTAGCTCCTGGAGTTTACTCAAACTCATGTGCATCGAGTCTGTGATGCCATCTAGCCATCTCATCCTCTGTCATCCCCTTCTCCTCCTGCTCCCAATCACTCCCAACATCAGAGTCTTTTCCGATGAGTCAACTCTTCACCTGAGGTGGCCAAAGTATTGGAGTTTCAGCTTTAGCATCATTCCAATGAACATCCAGGACTGATCTCTTTTAGAATGGACTGGTTGGATCTCCTTGCAACCAAATCCTATGGGATTCAGCAAAAGCAATTCTAAGAAAGAGGTTTATAGCAATACAAGCCTACCTAAAAAATGAAAAAACCATCAAATAAACAACTTGACTACACCTAAACCAACTAGAAAAAGAAGAACCAAAAATTTAAAAAAAAGTCACAAGTAGCAGAAGAAAAGAGATCATAAACATTAGAACAGAAATAAATGAAAAAGAAATGAAGGAAACAATAGCAAAGATCAGTAAAAGTAAAATTGGCTCTTTGACAAGATAAAATTGACAGACCAGGAGCTTGCGCGGGCCGGCCGGACCATGTCGTGAGCGGGCGCCGAGTCTCGAGCCGCGGGACCCTAGCCAAGGCTGCGCCGAGGCCACTGGCCCCCACTGGGCCGCCCCAGCCGCCGTAAAAAAAAAAAAAAAAAAAAAAAAAATTGACAGACCACTAGCCAGACTTGTTAAGAAAAATAAAAACTCAAATCAATAAAATTAGAAACAAAAAGAAGAAGTTACAACAGACAACTCAGAAATACAAAGGATTATGAGACTATGAGCAACTAAATGCCAATAAAACGGACAAATTGGAAGAAATGGATAAATTCTTAGAAAAGTATAATCTCATAATATTGAACCAGGAAGCAATAGAAGTGATCAGATCATTCATAAACACCAAAATCAAAACTGCAATAAAAAATCTTTCAACAAAAAAAAATTCCAGGGCAAGATGGCTTCCCAGGTGAAATCTACCAACGTTTACAGAATAGGTAACACCTATCCTGCTCAAACTCTTCCAGAAAATTGCAGAGGAAGGAAATCTCCCAAACTCCTTTCATGAGGCCTCCATCACTTTGATACCAAAATAAGACAAAGATAACACCAAAAAAGAAAATTAGAGGCCAGTATCACTGATGAATGTAGATGCAAATATCCTCAACAAAATTCTAGCAGAGAGAATCCAACAACACATTAAAATGATCATACACTGTGATTAAGTAGAATTTATCCGGGATGCCAGGATTCTTCAACATATGCAAATCATTCAATGTGATACAGCATGTCAACAAACTGAAAGATAGAAACCACATGATCATCTCAATAGATGCAGAAAAAGTTTTGACAAAGTTCAGCACTCATTTATGATAAAAACTCCCCAGAAAGTAGGCATAGAAGGAACATACCTCAACATAATGGATGGTATATACAGCAAACCCACGGCAAACATTATTCTCAATGCTGAAAAAACTGAAAGCAGTTCCTCTAAGATCATGAACAAGATGAGGGTGCCCACTCTTGCCACTATTATTCAACATAGTTTTGGAAGTCCTAGCCATGGCAATCAGAGAAGAAAAGTAATCCAGATCAGAAAAGAAGTAAAACTCTCACAAGTTGCAGATGACATGATACTATATATAGAAGACCCTAAAGATGGCACCAGAAAATTACTAAAGCTAACCAATGAATATTGTAAAGTTGCAAGATATAAAGTTAATACACTGAAATGCCTTACATTCCTGTATGCTACCAATGAAAAATCAGGAAGTGAAGTTAAGGAAACAATCCTATTCACCATTGCAAATAAAAGAATAAAATATCTAGGAAGAAACCTACCTGGAGAAAATTATAAGACACTGATGAAAGAAATCAAAGATGATGCAAACAGATGCAGAGATATTCCATGTTCTTGGATTGGAAGAATTAATATTGTAAAAAGACTATATGGCCCAAAGCAATCTATAGATTTAACGCAATCCAAGTATTGCTTGGATTAGGGTTAGGGTTAGATACCCAGTAAAGAGAAAAACAAATATTGTAAATTAATGCACATATATGGAACCTAGAAAAATGGTACTGATGAACCTATTTGCAGGGCAGGAATAGAGACATAGACATAGGGAACAGTACTTGTGGGCACAATAGGGAAAGGAGAGAGTGGGACAAATCGAGAGAGTAGCATTGAAATACATATATTACCCTATGCAAAGTAGATAGCTAGTGGGAAGTTGCTGTATGACGCAGGAGTTCAACCTGATGCTCTGCGACAACTAGAGGAGTGGGATTGGCAGGGGCAGTTGGGGGGCAGGGGGAGGCGGTGGATGAGAGGGAGATTGAAGAAGGAAGGGATATGTATACTTGAAAAAAAGAAAGTGAAAGTGAGAGTTGTTCAGTAGCATCCGACTCTTTGCAACCCCATGGACTATACAGGCCATTGAATTCTTCAGGCCAGAATACTGGAGTGGGTAGCCTTTCCCTTCTCCTGGGGATTTTCCCAACCCAGGGATTGAACTCAAGTCTCCCACATTGTGGACAGATTCTTAACCCGCTCAGTCACAAGGGAAACCCAAGAATACTGGAGTTGGTAGCCTATCCCTTCTCCAGTGGATCTTCCCCACCCAGGAATCAAACCGGGGTCTCCTGCATTGCAGGCAGATTCTTTACCAACTGAGCTATCAGTATATTTACGACTTATACATATACTTATGACTGATTCACATTGTTATATGGCAGAAACCAATACAACATTGTAAAGCAGTCATCTACCAATTAAAAATAAATTTTAAAAAAATTAGGGGGAAAAAAAGGTACCCAACAGTGAACATATAGTCTACTTTGAACTGGTGCTCAGTACCAGTATCGGCACTTTCAGTTCAGTTCAGTTCAGTTGCTCAGTCGTGTCCGACTCTTTGCTACCCCATGAATTGCAGCTAGGCCTCCCTGTCCATCACCAACTCCCAGAGTCCTCCCAAACCCATGTCCATTGTGTCGGTGATGCCAGCCAACTATCTCATCCTCTGTCGTGGCCTTGTCTTTTTGCGTTCAATCTTCCCAGCATCAGGGTCTTTTCAAATGAGTTAGCTCTCTGTATCAGGTGACCAAAATATTGGAGTTTCAGCCTCAACATCAGTCCTTCCAATGAACACCCAGGACTGATCTCCTTTAGGATGGACTGGTTGGATCTCCTTGCAGTCTAAGGGACTCTCAAGAGTCTTCCAACACCACAGTTCAAAAGCATCAATTCTTCGGCACTCAGCTTTCTTTATAGTCACACATCCATACACAATTATTGGAAAAACCATAGCCTTGACTAGATGGACCTTTGCTGGCAAAGTAATGTCTCTGCTTTTTAATAAAATTGGCAATTTGAGCCCCACTAACTTCTCGGTACTCCTTAGTGTTCTGATGAGTTCTCCTGATATCTGGGTTTCATCTTTTTTAAATGGTGATCTTAAACATTTTTTATTTGAGCTGTTTTTACTTAAGACTTAAGACTGATGCATATTCTAGGCATGAGCCTAGGAGGTTTTGGGTAGGAGGTGCAAGGAAACAGAGGTGGGTGAGTTTTTGTTAAATCTGGGGAAAAAGTTGAATTATGGTCTGAACAAACTGTTCACTAGTGAAATGAGAGATTATTATTATTTAGCCCCAAAGAATGAGAGACATTTGCTCCTTCTAGCCACAAGGTGTCCTCAGGTGACTGAGAACCTAGTGAAATTGTTTGAGGACCAATCCTTTTGACAAGGAGCTGTCTCACAGGGTATACCACGGCAACAGTTAAGTAAATTCTCCTCTTTCACGGATGCATAATAGAGACTGATCACCTAGTGGTCTGAGCATTCATAGTGGTTTTAGACTGTCAGAGGGAGAAGCTGAGACATATGAAAGAGTCCAGTGGACCCAAGAGTGACTCTTTGGGGAGCTAGATGCAGAGGCAACACAGGTCCAATCCACTACACTGTTTTCAGAAACTTGTTCAGATCATATCTTATATCTGAAATAGACTACATAATAGTACTGGGAACTGGTGTCTCAAAGGCCAAATAGCTCCCAGATGGAACAACCACCTTTGGGTATACCAGCTGGGTTTATGTATAACACAGAACTGATACTTGCAAGAACTATTAGGAATTAAAGTAAATCCTGACCTGATTCTAAAACTGATTTTTGTGTGTACAGTTAGAGAAACCCTATGGAAAGAAAGACCTCTCATTAGGTCAGTCAGTCTCCTTGATCCTCGCCTGCAGAGTCTATTGGAAGCAAGAGTGGTAAGAGCTTTTATCTTTTCTAAAATTACATTATCAAGAGAAAATATCTGCAGGACTAGCTCCTTAGACCCTTGGAATTGGAAAGACAATTGGTAAAATTTTAGAATTCTCTCATCTTAAACTATTGTATGAGTTTTAATTTGCATGCAGAAGCCTCCAAAAGGCTCCAAAACTTCAAAATAATCTCATTGAAGGATTTGCTATAGAAAGCTAATCAAAGACTAATGATATAAAAGGTATTTAAAACAAAAATTTGTAAGACCTATATAACTGCTGCTCCTTGCTAGCCTCCTTTATTTGAGTACTCACTCTAGCAATCCTCTATTTGAATTGCCTTTCCACTGTGAAAAGACTTTTAAAATGTTGCATTTAGAAATGGGACTACATGAGGCTGTACGTGATCCTATTCAGGACAAGGCCAAACTGAAGGGCATACTAGCAAACTACTTCCCTGGCAGTCCAGTGGTTAAGAATCTACCTGCCAGAACATTTGATGACACAAATCAAAGCAAGATCCTCTATGACCCACCTCCTAGACTAATGGAAATTTTTTAAAAAGTAAACAAGTGGGATGTGATTAAACTTAAAAGCTTTTGCACAGCAAATGAAACTATAAGCTAGGTGAAAAGACAGCCCTCAGAATGGGAGAAAATAATAGCAAATGAAACAACTGACAAAAGATTAATTTCCAAAATATACAATCAGCTCATACAACTCAATACCAGAAAAACAAACAACCAATCAAAAAGTGGGAAAAAGATCGAAACACATTTCTCCAAAGAAGACATACAGGTGGCTAACAAACACAAGAAAAGATAATATTGTTCATTAGTAGAGAAATGCAAATCAAAACTACAATGAGATATCACCTCACACTGGTCATAATGGCTATCATCAAAAAGTCTACAAACAATAAATGCTGGAGAGGGTGTGGAGAAAAGGAAACCCTCTTGTGCTGTTGATGGGACTGTAAATTGATCCAACCACTATAGAAGATGGCATGGAGATGCCATCCATATACCCTGAGGAAACCAAAAATGAAAAAGACACACACACTCAGTGCTCATTGCAGCACTATTTACAATAGCTAGAACATGGAAGCAACCTAGATGTCCATCGACAGATGAATGGATAAAGAAGCTGTAATACATATATGCAATGTAATATTAGTCATAAAAAGGAACGCATGTGAGTCAGTTCTAATGAGGTGGATGAACCTAGAGCCTATTATACAGAGTGAAGTAAGTCAGAAAGAGGAAGATAATTATCTTATATACATAACTCATATACACGGAGTTTAGAAAGATAGTACCAAATAATTTATTTGCAGGGCAGCAGTGGAGAAACAGATATAGAGAACAAACTTATGGACTTGGGAGAAGGGAGGAGAGGGTGAGATGTATAGAGAGAGTAACATGGAAACTTACATTACCGTATGTAAAACAGATAGCCAACAGGAATTTGTTATATGTATGCCTCCAGGGCAAACAGGGGCTCTGTATCAACCTAGAGAAGTGGGATGGGGAGGGAGAGGGGAGGGAGGTTCCAGAGGAAGGGGACATATGTATACCTATGGCTGACTCATGTTGAGGTTTGACAGAAAACAACAAATTTCTGTAAAGGAATTATCCTTCAATTTAAAAATAAATAAAGAAAAAAAATGAATCCACCTGCCAATGCAGATAGCACAGATTCCATCTGTGCCTCAGAACTAGCATCCCACATGCCTCGTGGCAACTGATCGTATGTGCCACAGCTACTAAAGCATGCACGCCCTAGATCCTGTGCTCTGCAGCAAGAGAAGTCACAAAAAGAGATGCCCATGCACCACAGCTAGAGAGTATATCTCACACTCCACAATTAGAGAAAGCTTGTGCACAGCAACAGAAACCCAGTGAAGCAAAAAAAAAAAAAAAAAAAAAGATGAAGTCTATGGGGCAAATGTTTAAAAATAAAAAAGAATTTCATAAGTCCAGGGAGGATCCTCAAAACTTTTTGTAAATGGATTACAAGTTGGGATGCCACAGGCCAGACTACAGTCAAGTTGTTCAGTCATTCAGTCATGTCCAACTCTTTGCAGTCCCATGGACTGCAGCAGGCTTCCCTGTCCAACTCCTGGAGCTTGCTCAAACTTATATCCACTGAATCGGTGATGCCATCCAATCATTTCATCTTCGGTTGTTCCCTTCTCTTCCTGCCTTCCATCTTTCCCAGCATCAGGGTCTTTTCCAATGAGTCAGATCTTCGCTTCAGGTGGCCAAAGCATTGAAGCTTCAGCTTCAGCATCAGTCCCTCCAATGAATATTCAGGATTGATTTCCTTTAGAATTAACTGGTTTGATCTTGCAGCCAAAAGACTCTCAAGAGTCTTCTCCAACACCACAGTTCAAAAGCATCAGTTTTTCAGTGCTCAGCCTTCTTTATGGTCCAACTCCCACATCCATATATGACTAGTGGAAAAAATCATAGCATTGATTAGATGGACCTTTGTCTAGCAAAGTAATGTCTCTGCTGTTTAATATGCTTGGTCATAGCTTTTTTTTTTTTCCCTCAAGGAGCAAGCATCTTTTAATTTCATGGCTGCAGTCACCATCTGCAGTGATTTTGGAGTCTAGAAAAATAGTCTGTCACTGTTTCCATTGTTTCTGCATCTATTTGCCATGAATTAATGGGACAAGATGCCGTGATCTTCGTTTTTGAATGTTGAGTTTTAAGCCAGCTTTTTCACTCTCCTCTTTCACCTTCATCAACTGGCTCTTTAATTCCCTTCACTTTCTGCCATAAGGGTGGTATCATCTGCATATCTGAGGTTGATGATATTTATCCTGGCAATCTTGATTCCAGCTTGTGCTTCATCCAGCCTGGCATTTCACATGATGTATTCTGCATATACATTAAATAAGCAGGGTGACAATAAACAGCCTTGACTTACTCCTTTCCCAATTTTGAACCAGTAATCCCATGTCCGGTTCTAACTCTTGCTTCTTGTCCTGCATACAGGTAAGGTGGTTTAGTATTCCCATCTCTTTCAGAATTTCCCACAATTTGTCATGATACTTACTTGTAAACTGGAAAATGTCCTGAATTATTCTAGTTTTCTCACTATCTGACTATGACTTTTCAAACAAATGTTTCCATTTTTCTCACATTCTCTTGACTTGAAATCGTTAAGAACTGAAACTGCCCCTTTTCTGAAGATACTCAAGCTAACATTGGATAACATGAAAAAACCTCAGAGAAATCACCATAAAGCTCACATGTAATCTTCATGCCTAATGCTGTATGAGTTACTCAGAAAGTTTGCCTGAACACCCAGTGACATAATCAGACATTTCAAATTGCCAAAAAAAAAAAAAAAAAAAGCTTCAACCCATAAAATCTTCTTCAGTTGGCACCCTTCTTGTCTTGATGCCTTATTGTGATCTGGATTGCACCTAGTTATACTGGTTATTTAATTTGTTCTTTACTGGCTGCTTTCAAACTGTTCATGCTCTGTATGCTTCACTGCTACACTATGACACCCTCCACAGCGATAATGATAGCTGGATAGCTGGAGATGATTGACCATTCCTGTAAGAGTTCTCTTTGTAAGGATTCATTAACTCCTCCTATTTTGAACACCACCCAAGACTTACTTCTTAGAAAACTCCATCTCATTCTCCATAGTGGCTGTAAAATCTACATTCCCATCAACAGTGCAGGAGGATCCCCTTTTCTTCACACTCGCTCCAGCATTTACTGTTTGTACATCTTTCGACAATAGCCATTCTAACCAGCATAAGGTGACTCATTGTTGTTTTGACTGGCATTTTTCTAATAATTAGTGATGTTGAGCATCTTTTTATGTGCATATTGGAGAAATGACTATTTAAATCCACCCATCTTTTGAGTGGGTTGTTATTTTTTTTTATATTGAGCTGCATGAGCTGTTTGTATATTTTGGAAAGTAATCCCTTCTTATCAGTTGCTTTACTTGTAATGGATCTGTTCATGTTTTCTATTTGTTCCTGGTTCAGTCTTCGAAGAGTCTACCTTTCTAAAGATTTGCCCATTTCTTCCAGCTTGTCCATTTTGTTGGCATACAGTTGCTTGTAATAGTCTCTTACAATCCTTTGTATTTCTGTGGTGTTAGTTGTAATTTCTCCTTTCTCATCTCTAATTTTACTGATTTGAGTCCTCTCTCTGTCTCTCTATCTTTTTTTTTCTTGATGAGCATGGCTAAAAGTTATCAATTTTGTTTATTTTCTCAAAGAACTAGCTTTTAGCTTTATTAGTTTTTGCTATCACTCTCTCTGTTTCTGTGTCATTCATTTCTGCTCTGATTTATAGTATTTCTCTCCTTCTTCCAGGTTTTTTGTTGTTGCTATTGCTGTCCTCATCCTCCACCACCCCTTTTCATTGATTTTTTCAATTTATTTTTTATTAGTTTGATTAGTATGTGTCTTGGTATGTTTTTCCTTAGGTTTATCTTGTAAGGGGCTCTATGTGCTTCCGGGACTTGTGTGGCTATTTTCTTTCCCATGTTAAGGATGTTTTTGACTAAAATCTCTTCAAACATTTTTTGCATATCCTTTCTGTTTTTCTTCTTTTTCTGGGTTCCCTATAATCAGAATCTTGTTGTGTTTTATGTTGTCCCAGAAGTATCTGAGATTGTCCTCATTTCTTTTCATTCTTTTTTCTTTATTCTGTTCATGACAGTTATTCTCATCATTCTATCTTCCAGTTCATTTATTCGTCCTTCTGTCTTAGTTATTCTGCTATTAATTCCCTGGAGTATATATTCATTTCAATTATTGTGTTTTTCCATCATTATTTGTTGTTTAGCTCTTCTAGGTCCTTATTAAACAGTATCTTAAAGCCTATATATGGAATCTAGAAAAATGGTCGTGATAAACCTATTTTCAAGGAAAGAATGAAGACACATTTTCTTGATCTGTGCCTCCATGTTATTTCCAAGATTTTGGATTGTCTTTCTTTTTTAGTATTTTTTTGTGTGTGCTTTTAAATTTATTTTTGCCTGCACTGGGTCTTCGTTGCTGTGTGCAGTCTTTCTCTAGCTGCGGCAAGCGGGGGCTACTCTCTAGTTGCGGTTTGCAGGCTTCTCATTGTGGTGGCTTCTCTTGTTGTGGAGCATAGACTCTAGGATATGTGGGCTTCGAAAGTTACAACTCTTGGGCTCTAAAGCACTGACTCAGTAATTGTGGCACTGAGGCATATGCAGTCTTCCTGGAGCAGGTTTGCATCTGTGTCCCATGCATTGGCAAGTGGATTTTTAACCACTGGACCATCAGGTACATATTGGATCTTTATTATCATTACTCTGAGTTCTTTTTCAGGTTGGTCATCTATTTTTTCTTCATTTATTTGGTTTTGTAGGTTTTTACCTTTCTCTTTCCTAAATAACATATTCATATATCATTTCATTTTTGTTGATGGGTGGGGCTGTGTTCCTCTCTTGCTAGCTGTTTGACCTGAAGTGTCTAGCACTGGAGTGTTCAGGCAGCTGGGCAGAGTCAGATCTTGGTGCCAAGATAAGGATTTCCAGAAGAGCTCACACCCATTAATATTCCCCTGGGACCTGAACTTCCCTGGTAGACCAGCAGCTGGGACTCAGTGCTATCAACCAGGGGCTCAGACTCAACCCCTGGCCTGATTTTACAAGTACTCCTCCTGTCTCCTCCAGTGTCTGAGGTCTCCCTTGGGTGCTCAGCAGGTGCTCTGGGGGAATTGCTGCAATACTTTCTTGTTTTACTTGTGAGAATATGTGTACTCTACATCCTTCTAGTTCTCCACTTTGATTCTGCCCCCTGTAAATGACTGGTAAACCAATGGTCCTGACCCCACCTGGGACATGGTTGCCTAAAGTCCACATCTGGTCCACTTATTGTCTTAATGTAGACATCTAGAACATCTGCCAGAAATTCAAAAGACTTATTGGATGCTTATCTGGAATAACTTATGGCACCTTATCCCTGAAAGACAAATAATTTCTTTCTTGTTTCAGAGTTTGTCATACTTCTTGCCAGACAGCTTTCCTTGTGGCTTTTGCCTCTTTTCCAGAACACTTTTGGGTTCTACCCAAAACTGTCTTCTGAACTGCAATCTCTAAAATCCCAAATATACTCTTTTCTGATTATCAGCCTTCTGCATTTTTCTTGTTGATGGTATGGACTGGGTTTTTTTTTTTTAATATATTTCAGAGGATAATTGCTTTACAATGTTGTGTTGTTTTCTGCCATACAATGATATGAATCAGCTATAAGTATACAAATACCCCCTTCCTTGTGAATCTCCCTCCCACCCCACCCCATTCCACCCCTCAGTCTGTCACAGAGCATCAGGTTGAGCTCCTTGTGTTACACAGCAGCCTCCTACTAGCTGTTTTACACATGGTAATGTATATGTTTCAGTGCTACTCTCTCAGTTTGTCCTGTCTTCTCCCTCTCCACTTTGTCCTCAAGTCTGTTTTCTATATCTGTGTCTCTATTCCTGCCCTTCAAATAAGTCCATCATTCCATTTTTCTAGATTCCATATATATGTGTTAATATATGTTATTTTTCTTTTTCTGACTTAGTTCACTCTAGTGACCTAGGGCTCTAGTATCATTCATCTCAGTTCAACTGACTAAAATTCATTCTTTTCTTTTTTTTTTTTTAATTGGAGGATACTTGCTTTACAATGTTGTGCTGGTTTCTGCCATACAACATCACAAATCGGTCATAACTATGTATACCACAAAAGCCACACACACACACACACACACACACACACACACACACACACACCTCACCCATCCTGCCCCTCTAGGTCACCACAGAGTGCCAGGATGGACTCCCTATGTTATACAGCAGCTTCCCAATAGCTGTGTATTTTACACATGGTAGTCCATGTATGTCAATGCTACTTTCTCAATTCATCCCATGCTCTCCTTCCCCCTCTGTGTCCACAGATCCATTCTCTGTCTTTGTGTCTCCATTCTTTCCTTACAAATAGGTTTATCAGTACCATCTTTTCTAGATTCTATATATATGCTTTAAGATACTGTAGTTATTTTTCTCTTTCTGACTTGCTTCACTCTGTATAACAGCCTCTAGGCTCATCCAGCTCTCTACAATTGACTCAAATTTGTTCCTTTTTATGGCTGAGTAATATTCCATTGTGTTTATGTACCACAACTTCTTTACACATTTATCTGTCAATGGATATCTAGGTTGCTTCCATGTTCTGGCTATTGTAAATAGTGCTACAATGAACACACGTGCATCTGTCTTTTAGAATTGTGACTTTCCCAAGGTATACCTTCCCATGGCACTAGTGGCAAAGAAAACTCCTGCCAATGCAGGAGATGTAAGAGATGTGGCTTCGATCCCTGGGTTGGGAAGATCCCCTGCAGGAGGACATGGTAACCCACTCCAGTTTTCTTGCCTAGAGAATCCCATGGAGAAAGAAGTTTGGCAGGCTATGGTCCATGGGGTCACAAAGCATCAGACATGACTAAAGACATTTAGCATATGGTAGTTTTATTCCTAGCTTTCTGAGGAATCTCCATTCTGTTCTCCATAGTGGCTGTATCAGTTTATATTCCCACCAATAGTGCGAGGGTCCCTTTTTCTCCACTTTCTATCTGGCATTTATTGTTTGTAGTTTTTTTTTAAATTATTATGGCCATTCTGACTGGTGTGAGATGATATTTGATTGTTGTTTTGATTTGCATTTCTCTAATAATGACCAGTTGAGCTATTTCAAATCCTAAAAGATGATGCTATGAAAGTGCTGTCAATATGCCAGCAAATTGGGAAAACTCAGCAGTGGCCACAGGACTGGAAAAGGTCAGTTTTCATTCTAATCACAAAGAAAGGCAATGCCAAAGAATGTTCAAACTGCCACACAGTTGCACTCATCTCATGCACTAGTAAAGTAATGTTCAAAATTCTCCAAGCCAGGCTTCATCAGTATGTGAACCATGAACTTCAGATTTTCAAGCTGGATTTAGAAAAGGCAGAGGAACCAGAGATCAAATTGCCAGTATCTGCTGGATCATCGAAAAAGCAAGAGAGTTACAGAAAAACATTTACTTCTGTTTTATTGACTATGCCAAAGCCTTTGACTGTGTGGATCACAATAAACTGTGGAAAATTCTTCAAGAGATGGGAATACCAGACCACCTGACCTGCCTCCTGAGAAATCTGTATGCAGGTCAGGAAGCAACAGTTAGAACTGGACATGGAACAACAGACTGGTTCCAAATCAGGAAAGACTATATATTGTCACCCTGCTTATTTAACTTCTATGCAGAGTACATCATGTGAAATGCTGGGCTGGATGAAGCACAAGTTGGCATCAAGATAGCTGGAAGAAATATCAATAACCTCAGTTATGCAGATGACACCACTCTAATGGCAAAAAGTGAGGAAGAACTAAAAACCTCTTGATAAAAGTGAAAGAGGAGAGTGAAAAAGTTGGCTTAAAACTCAACATTCAGAAAACAAAGATCATGGCATCTGGTCCCATCACTTCATGGCAAATAGATGGGGAAACAATGGAAACAGTGATAGACTTCACTTTTTGGACACCAAAATCACTGCAGATGGTGGCTGCAGCCATAAAATTAAAAGATGCTTGCTCCTTGGAAGAAAAGCCATGACCAACTTAGACAGTATATTAAAAAGCAGAGACATTACTTTGCTGACAAAGGTCCATCTAGTCAAAGCTATGGCTTTTCCAGTAGTCGTGTATGGATATGATAGTTGGACCATAAAGAAGTCTGAGCAAAAAAAAAAAAAAAAGAAGGCTGAGTACCCAAAGAATTGATGCTTTTGAACTGTGGTGTTGGAGAAGATTTTTGAGAGTCCTTTGAACTACAAGGAGATCCAACCAGGGAATCTTAAAGGAAATCAGTCCTTAGTGTTTATTGGAAGGATTGATGCTGAACCTGAAGCCCCAATACTTATACCACCTGATGGGAAGAACTGACTCACTGGAAAAGACCCTGATGCTGGAAAAGATTGAAGGCAAGGGGAGAATGGGATGACAGAGGATGAGATGGTCGGATGGCATCACCAACTCGGTGGACATGAGTTTGAGCAGGCTCCACGAGTTGGTGATAGGGAAGCCTGACTGCAGTCCATGGGGTTGCAAAGAGTTGGACACGACTGAGTGACTGAACTGAACTGAAAGTTTATGTACTTGATGCACAGTGAGGCCAGATAAAAATAAACATCAAAGTTTGGAGCAAAGAAAGATGATATACTAAAGGGCCAGGCAAAGAGAATAGGTAGCCCAGGCTTAAAAACTTTGAATTCCCCTATGGCTTAGTTGGGGGTGGGGGTGGGAGAATTTTTATAGGCGCAATGTGAGGTGATGTGTGACTTTCTTCTGATTGGTTGATAGTGAGATAACAGGGCAGTGCTCCAGAGATCTTTTACTCAGAAAGAAGTTACCATCCTCCAGCAGGGTAGGGCTTTGGTTCCAGCAGAACTTAAAGAAATTGTTACTATATTTCTTGAGGAGGAACCAAGACAATGTCCCAAGGCTACACTATTGTTTCTCGACCACTTCTCCCTTGTTTCTGCATTCCCTCCTTGTCCAGATTAGCAAATGCTTGGATCTGTCGTGTTGAACTCAGGGAAGGTAAGGAGGCTGAAAGAAGTCTCAGTTCAGTACAGTTCAGTCACTCAGTCGTGTCCGACTCTTTGCAACCCCATGGACTGCAGCACACCAGGCCTCCCTGTACATCACTAAATCCTGGAGTTTACTCAAACTCATGTCCATTGAGGCAGTGATGCCTTCCAACCATCTCATCCTCTGCTGTGGCCTTGTCCTCTGGCCTTCAATCTTTCCCAGCATCAGGGTCTTTTCAAATGAGTCAGTTCCTTGCATCAGGTGGCCAAAGTATTAGAGTTTCAGCTTCAACATCACTCTTTCCAATGAATATTTGGGACTGATCTTTAGGATGGACTAGTTGGACCTCCTTGAAGTACAAAGGACTCTTAAGAGTCTTCTCCAACACCACAGTTCAAAAGCATCAGTTCTTCGGTGCTCAGCTTTCTTTATAGTCCAACTCTCACATCCATACATGACTACTGGAAAAACCATAACCTTGACTAGATGGATATTTGTTGGCAAAGTAATGTCTCTGCTTTTAAATCTGATGTCTAGGTTGCTCATAACTTTTCTTCCAAGGAGTAAGCATCTTTTTATTTCATGAATACAGTCAACATCTGCAGTGATTTTGGAGCCCCCAAAATAAAATCTCTTACTGTTTCTACTGTTTCTCCATCTATTTGCCATGAAGTGATGGGACCAGATGCCATGATCTTTGTTTTCTGAATGTTGAGTTTTAAGCCAACTTTTTCACTCTCCTCTTTCACTTGCATCAAGAGGCTCTTTAGTTCTTTACTTTCTGCCATAAGGGTGGTGTCATCTGCATATCTGAGGTTATTGATATTTCTCCCGACAATCTTGATTCTAGCTTGTGCTTCATCCAGCCCAGCGTTTCTCATGATGTACTCTGCATAGAAGTTAAATGAGCAGGGTGACAATATACAGTCTTTCCTGATTTGGAACCAGTCTGTTGTTCCATGTCCAGTTCTAACTGTTGCTTCCTGACGTGCATACAGATTTCTCAAGAGGTTGGTCAGGTGGTCAAGTATTCCCATCTCTTGAAGAATTTTCCACAGCTTATTGTGATCCACACAGTCAAAGGCTTTAGCATAGTCAATAAAAGAGAAGTAAATGTTTTTCTGTAACTCTCTTGCTTTTTCGATGATCCAGCAGATACTGGCAATTTGATCTCTGGTTCCTCTGCCTTTTCTAAATCCAGCTTGAATATCTGGAAGTTCACAGTTCACATACTATTGACACCTGGCTTGGAGAATTTTGAGCATTACCTTACTAGTGTGTGAAATGAGTGCAATTGTGTGGCAGTTTGAGCATTCTTTGGCATTGTATTTCTTAGAGACTGGAATGAAAACTGCCCTTTTCCTGTCCTCTGACTACTGCTGAGTTTTCCAAATTTGCTAGCATATTAAGTGAAGCACATTCACAACATCATCTTTTAGGATTTGAAATAGCTCAACTGGAATTCTGTCACCTCCACTAGCTTTGTTCATAGTGATGCTTCCTTAGGCCCACTAGACTTCACATTCCAGGACTGGAATGAAGCTTATTTCCTACAAAACAGAAATCAGGAACATGGAAAGGCTTTTGTGCCCAGGAGCACCTCAGAGTCCTGCTTGGTTTCAAGTACACCCTTGGTATCTATAGCCTGAAACTCAGCCAGGGTTGTGGTTCTGGCTTCCTCAGCCACATCCTGTGATCCAAACACAGAGAAGGAGGTGGGGAGGAGCAGCACTTGGGCCAATATCCCAGCACTGATATCCCCTGGAGGGCCCTTCCCTAAAGCCAAAGCTGAAGGAGATCTGAACAGGGAGGAGGCAGCTGTCTGGCTTCCTAGAAGCCTCAGTCTTTGACCTTTCTTTCCAAGTGACCATGAAAAGTTGCAAAAAAGTAATTTATTTCCCCCTGCCTCTTAAAATCCAGTTCAAAAAACAAAACAAAACAACAACAACAACAACAACAACCCTCAACTCCACCCAAAAAGTGAATAAAACAAAATCTTGTGTTCCATGTTCTCAGATTGTCCATCCTAGTGGGAGAGTAAATGCATTATTACTGCTAATCACAAAATGACATCTCAAGTTAATGATTTTAGTGCTTTTCTGTAAGAAGAAGAAATTATTCCTTAGCTATGCATCTTGATTATATAGGGCTAGTATGCAAAGCACACATTGCTTCCTGGTTTTCTCTCTCGTGAGTTCCCCTCAGGACACACAGTCAGGAGAGTAGGCGGTGGGGGTGGTAGGGCTACAGTGGCTGATGGGTTAATCCTTGTTTATGGAATGATAGGCAATATTCCCTATCCACAGTGGACACCCATCCTGTTGGTGTCAGAGCAGTGGTGTGAGGATAGCAGCAGGCTCTTCTCAGCATCTAGTCTCAAGCTGGTTTTCTGGAGTCCAACAGGAGTCCATTCTCTCTTGGGAGGGTAAAGTGACAAGGTGCACATTGCACATTATCAATATCCCACTCTGTATCAGATACTGAGCTGACAATGTAGACAGAGAAACTCAGTGAGATATCTGCTCTTGGTGATTAGCAGTGGAGAAAGCATTGAGCAATCTCCTTCCCAACTACAGTGTGGATCTATGCCACCCTCTCTGAACTCCAGTACTGCCTACCTACCTAGCATTTTCTCAAAGGAGAGTGTGCCCAAGACAAAGTTATGTGTTGTCACCAAAGGTAACTACATGAAGCTCTCCAAAGGCATGAGGGAATGCTTTAAGGATGCTAGGGCCCCTGGCTCTCTTGTTTCAGTAGCCATCTTTGCTGGAACACCTGGTTCTGCATCTATAAATTTGGTGACTGCACATCTGGTTAGACTTTTGGCTTCTTGAGCAGATGGTTAAAGGAAGTTGCTAGTGAAGTTTTCAGGTCATGACTCCAGAATATCATCTTGAGATTAGGCAAGCCATTCTAGAAAAACATGAGTGGCAAAAAAAGGAGTCCAAGATAAATTTGGTCCAGCCACTCAGCAGCTCCACACCCTACTCCCCGGCTCTGCAACTTGACAGCTTAAAATTTGCTGAAGATGAAAACTGTTGGTGTGATTCCGATATGAGTATACATACTTTTCCACCCATATTTTCTTCCTCAAAAATACTCAGGGAAAACACGTAAAAATATGTAGAAATCTCATTTTGAATTTACCTTCGATGGACTGTAAGCATGCTCCCATCTCTTCTGAGCACACAGACACCTTCAAAGGGGATGCAGCTTGATTTGGATAGGATCAATTTGACCCAGCTATTAAATCTGCACTTTTTCTGACCCACAACATTTTCAGGGCAGGTATCCTGGCCCCTTTATAAATTTTGACAAGATGTAGCAAGACCTGTATGTAGTAGGCTAGTATAGGCACAACTGTATCAAAATTTGTGTTTGTTTTTAGTGAGTGATGGAAAAGGGCAATCCCCTGCCATTTACTTACATGCTAAGAGTACAGTCCTTTGAATTGTAAAGGTTACCAATCTGCCTGTAATACTGAGGCAGAAATTGCTAGGCAGTTAGTGTAGGAACTCTGACACCTCAGCCTATTTCAAGGAACATCGCACTCACTCCATTAACCTAAAATTATATCCTTTTCCCCAGATTGCTGGCTCTCAGAGGAATGTGTTCTGGGTCTGACAAATTATCAGCACTCAGATCCAGGAAAGGGAGTAATTAATGTCTGTTTCGTATGCCTGAGGGAAAAACAACTGATGATCATTAATCTTTAGCGCATTCATCTGGTCCACTGTAAAATGGCTCAGTTCGGTTCGGTTCAGTTCATTCGCTCAGTCGTGTCCGACTCTCTGCAACCCCATGAATCACAGCACGCCAGGCCTCCCTGTCCATCACCATCTCTCGGAGTTCACTCAGACTCATGTCCATCGAGTCCGTGATGCCATCCAGCCATCTCATCCTCGGTCGTCCTCTTCTCCTGCCCCCAATCCCTCCCAGCATCAGAGTCTTTTCCAATGAGTCAACTCTTCGCATGAGGTGGCCAAAGTACTGGAGTTTCAGCTTTAGCATCATTCCTTCCAAAGAAATCCCAGGGCTGATCTCCTTCAGAATGGACTGGTTGGATCTCCTTGCAGTCCAAGGGACTCTCAAGAGTCTTCTCCAACACCACAGTTCAAAAGCATCAATTCTTTGGCGCTCAGCCCTCTTCACAGTCCAACTCTCACATCCATACATGACCACAGGAAAAACCATAGCCTTAACTAGACGGATCTTAGTCGGCAAAGTAATGTCTCTGCTTTTGAATATGCTATCTAGGTTGGTCATAACTTTTCTTCCAAGGAGTAAGTGTCTTTTAATTTCATGGCTGCAGTCACCATCTGCAGTGATTTTGGAGTCTCAAAAGATAAAGTCTGGCACTGTTTCCAGTTTCCCCATCTATTTCCCATGAAGTGATGGAACCGGATGCCATGATCTTTGTTTTCTGAACGTTGAGCTTTAAGCCAACATTTTCACTCTCCTCTTTCACTTTCATCAAGAGGCTTTTTAATTCCTCTTCACTTTTTGCCATAAGGGTGGTATCATCTGCATATCTGAGGTGATTGATATTTCTCCCGGCAATCTTAATTCCAGCTTGTGTTTCTCCCAGTCCATCTTTTCTCATGATGTACTCTGCATATAAGTTAAATAAGCAGGGTGACAATATACAGCCTTGATGTACTCCTTTTACTATTTGGAACCAGTCTGTTGTTCCATGTCCAGTTCTAACTGTTGCTTCCTGACCTGCACACAGATTTCTCAAGAGGCAGGTCAGGTGGTCTGGTATTCCCATCTCTTTCAGAATTTTCCACAGTTTATTGTGATCCACACAGTCAAAGGCTTTGGCATAGTCAATAAAGCAGAAATAGATGTTTTTCTGGAACTCTCTTGCTTTTTCCATTATCCAGTGGATGTTGGCCTTTTCTAAAGCCAGCTTGAACATCTGGAAGTTCACTGTTCACATACTGCTGAAGCCTGGCTTGGAGAATTTTGAGCATTACTTTACTAGCGTGTGAGATGAGTGCAATTGTGCTGTAGTTTGAGCAGTCTTTGGCATTGCTTTTCTTTGGGATTGGAATGAAAACTGACCTTTTCCAGTCCTGCGGCCACTGCTGAGTATTCCAAATTTGCTGGCATATTGAGTGCAGCACTTTCACAGCATCATCTACAGCTCAACTGGAATTCCATCTCCTCCACTAGCTTTGTTCGTAGTGATGCTTTCTAAGGCCCACTTGACTTCACATTCCAAGATGTCTGGCTCTAGATTAGTGATCACATCATCATGATTATCTGGGTCATGAAGATCTTTTTTGCACAGTTCTTCTGTGTATTCTTGCCACCTCTTCTTAATATCTTCTGCTTCTGTTAGGTCCATACCATTTCTGTCCTTTATCAAGCCCATCTTTGCATGAAATGTTCCCTTGGTATCTCTAATTTTCTTGAAGAGATCTCTAGTCTTTCCCATTCTGTTCTTTTACTCTATTTCTTTGCATTGATTGCTGAAGAAGGCTTTCTTATCTCTTCTTGCTATTTTTGGAACTCTGCATTCAGATGCTTATATCTTTCTTTTTCTCCTTTGCTTTTCACCTCTCATCTTTTCACAGCTCTTTGTAAGGCCTCCCCAGACAGCCATTTTGCTTTTTTGCATTTCTTTTCCATGAGGATGGTCTTGATCCCTGTCTCCTGTACAATGTCACGAACCTCATTCCATAGTTCATCAGGCACTCTATCTATCAGATCTAGTCCCTTAAATCTATTTCTCACTTCCACTGTGTAATCATAAGGGATTTGATTTAGGTCATCCATGAATAGTCTAGCATTTTTCCCTACTTTCTTCAATTTAAGTCTGAATTTGGCAATAAGGAGTTCATGATCTGAGCCACAGTCAGCTCCTGGTCTTGTCTTTGTTGACTGTATAGAGCTTCTCCATCTTTGGCTGCAAAGAATATAATCAATCTGATTTCGGTGTTGACCATTTGGTGATGTCCATGTGTAGAGTCTTCTCTTGTGTTGTTGGAAGAGGGTGTTTGCTATGACCAGTGCATTTTCTTGGCAAAATTCTATTACTCTTTGCCCTGCTTCATTCCGCATTCCAAGGCCAAATTTGCCTGTTACTCTGGGTGTTTCTTGACTTCCTACTTTTGCATTCCAGTCTCCTATAATGAAAAGGACATCTTTTTTGGGTGTTAGTTCTAAAAGGCCTTGTAGGTCTTCATAAAACTGTTCAACTTCAGCTTGTTCAGTGTTACTGTTTGGGGCATAGACTTGGATAACTGTGATATTGAATGGTTTGCCTTGGAAACAAACAGAGATCATTCTTTCATTTTTCAGATTGAATCCAAGTACTGCATTTTGGACTCTTTTGTTGACCATGATGGCTACTCCATTTCTTCTGAGTGGTTCCTGCCCACAGTAGTAGATATAATGGTCATCCGAGTTAAATTCACCCATTCCAGTCCATTTTAGTTCGCTGATTCCTAGAATGTCAACGTTCACCCTTGCCATCTCCTGTTTGACCACTTCCAATTTGCCTTGATTCATGGACCAGACATTCCAGGTTCCTATGCAATATTGCTCTTTACAGCATCGGATCTTGCTTCTATCACCAATCACATCCACAGCTGGGTATTGTTTTTGCTTTGGCTCCATCCCTTCATTCTTTTTGGAGTTATTTCTTTACTGATCTCCAGTAGCATATTGGGCACCTAATGACCTGGGGAGTTCCTCTTTTGGTATCCTATCATTTTGCCTTTTCATACTGTTCATGGGGTTCTCAAGGCAAGAATACTGAAGTGGCTTGCTATTTCCTTCTCCAGTGGACCACATTCTGTCAGACCTCTCCACCATGACCTGCCCATCTTGGGTTGCCCCTGCAGGCATGGCTTCATTTCATTGAGTTAGACAAGGCTGTGGTCCTAGTGTGATTAGATTGACTAGTTTTCTAGTCAATGGTGGCGGTAAGGAGATACCCCTCATCCAAGGTAGGGAGCAGTGGCAGTGCTTTGCTGGAGCAGCCGTGAAGAGATACCCCATGCCCAAGGTAAGAGAAACCCAAGTAAGATGGTAGGTGTTGCAAGAGGGCATCAGAGGGCAGACACACTGAAACCATACTCACAGAAAACTAGTCAATCTAATCACACTAGGACCACAGCCTTGTCTAACTTAATGAAATGAAGCCATGCCTGAAGGGCAACCCAAGATGGGCGGGTCATGGTGGAGAGGTCTGACAGAACGTGGTCCAATGGAGAAGGGAATGGCGAGCCACTTCACTATTCTTGCCTTGAGAACCACATGAACAGTAAAATGGCTGGAGGTCATAAAAAGGGTCACAGTTTGGGCAACTAAATGTCTAAGACAACTTAAAACTTGAGGATCAAAAGATAACTCAGGAATGCTACAATAAAAATTGTGACCTTTAAGTTGATTGGTTAAAAATGACATATGCTAAGGATAAGAGCCAACCAGAAATGTATAGATCAATACTAGTAAGAATATAAGCTACTACAGATTATGCTTTCAGAGGACACTTCACCCCTTCTCAACGTCTATGCTGAGAGCTTTGTACTTGTCTTCTCTCTGAAATAAATTCTGTCTGCTTGCTACTCTGAATGTTTTGTATTTGTGAAGTTCTTTCTTTAGCTCTGAGAACAAGAACTCAGATTCCCGTTTCAATATCCTTGGCTATAGCCTAGATACACATGGGAAGCCTGTCCCTTCCCACTTATATATGAATCTGGCCTTCCATTTCATCTGCATTTTTTTTTTAAATGGGGAATTGATAACACTGCAACGTACCTTGGTGATTATATGCACATTAATCATGGTACCTTGGTTGTTGACTATGGTTTAGAGAGAGGATAGAATTCCCAGTCTGTATGGGATGGTCAAGCAGGTTTGGATGGAACTCGGGGCTTTGTACTTGATGAACTTATGGCCCTTAATAACCAGCCAGCAGATGCTGGATGCCTTAGATGTGGGTTGAGGCAGCAGGAGAGCCTGGTCATCCAAACATCATCCTGATTTTCATTTCCTGGCCAAGCACAGGTTCACATGTTACCTAATCTGTAGATTTGTTTGCACTGGAGCACTGGTGGGCATTGACTATTATAAGATTGTTAGGTAGGTAGAATAGGGAAAGGAGTCCAAAATGGCAGTGGCTAAAAGACAAGGAAGGGAAAAGCCTGCAAAAATAGAACAAAAGACGGTCCGAGGACCAGAGTGAAGACTTCAGGTACAACAAACAGCACTCCTGGCTAAGCCCAATTTGCATAGGGCAGGCCCAGGTGGAAGAAAACATATAAAAGGAGAAGCCAAAGCGCTTGCTCTCTCTCTTCCTCTCCCGCATGCGTGCGCTCTTTCTCTGTCTCTCCCTCTCTCTCTCCCCCTCTCCCACGTGCTCCTCCACTCTCTTCCCTTCAAATCTTTGGGTTGGCATGCCCCCACGCTTCAAGGATGGATTCTCCTGCTATCTTCTAAATAAAGTAGAGCTGTAACACTGATTTGCCTAAGAGCTATAACACGGTTTGTCCAAGACCTGAGAGCTGTGATGCGCCAAGGGCTCTGAATATCCATTTCTCCAAATCTTTGTTGTGAGACAAAGAACCGAGGAACATACACTCGCGTGACAAGATAAAACAGCATTAACTTCTGTTGCTAACAGAAAAACACCTGGGCTTGTTTGGTGGAAATGGGATGTGTGTGTGTCGGGGGCAGGTGACATAAATGTCATCAAATTCCCTGTATTACACTGCAAGCAGAAGTGTTTGTGCCTGATCAAAATTCTGCTTTTGGTAGAGGATGGAAACTACCTCATGGCAGAGAAGCAACCAGGACCAATCTCCAAGTCTAAGATCGGCACAGACTTGTGCCTTCTCTTCCACTTGTATCATGATTTTGTCTATTAAAAAATGTACAACTTGAGTTTTGAGATAAGTTTTATTTGGGGGGCAAAATGAGGACTGCAACCTGGAGGACAGCACTTCAGACAGCTCTGAGACTGCTCCAAAGAGGCAGTGGGGGAAGGGCAATACATAAAATTTTGGTTAAAGGGAGTTCAGTGCAATCAAATGTTCACTTTATGAAAGTCTTTCTGCCAATCATGAGGAGCTGATGGCATCATTTAGTGATTTAGTGCTTTTCAAGATATGAAGATGCAAGGGTTGGTATGAAATCAGTTCCTGAAAAACTATCTATCTGAAGACCTGGTTCCATGAGATTCCCTTGAGCACAAAGTGCCTCCACTCCACCCTGAACTCCCTCGGGGTGTTGAAGGTCAACAGCTGCAGCAGCACAGGGTTCAATCTCCACACAGGCAGATGCCCTTGTTCAGTCACTGGCAATGCTCTTGACAAGTGCCAATTTGTAGTTGACAACTTGCTAGCAAGGGACCTTTCCACCACTGGCTTCATTTTGGCTTTTCCCAGCTGGGGCAAGAGGTTAGGAGACAGAGGTGGTATGAAAATGGTTGTAGTTGGGTGAAACAGCTAACAGCTATGGTGCGATCAGGAGTGTATCCTAATCCTGTTCCTGGTTAGTGGGATTTCCCTAATGGTCCAGTGGCTAAGATTCCATGGCCCAGGTTGATCCCACATGCCACAACTAAGAGTTTACATGTTGCAACTAAAGATCCTGCATGCCAGAAAAATCCCACATGCCACAACTAAGACCTGGTACAGCCAAATATATATAAACAAAACATTAAAAAAAAAAAAGCTTCCTCTCTCTTCTAAAGAGAGGTGATCTGATCAGGTGACCAGAACTACCTATCTGAGGCCTAAAAGTTTTATAAGGTAATGTCTGACATCCAGAAGGGCTATTTTCAGCATCCTCCCACTTCAAGTTCTTTTCTAAACATTTTATTTTGCTGTGCTGGGTTTTCCTTGCTTTGTATAGGCTTTGTCTAGTTGTGGTGAGCAGGAGCTGCTCTCTAGGTGTGGTGCATGGGGTTCTCATTGTGGTGGCTTCTCTTATTGTGGAGCACCGGCTCTGGAGTGCAGGCTTAGTGGTTGTGGTGCACAGGCTTAGCTGCTCTGTGGCATGTGGGATCATCCCAGATCAGAGACTGATCCTGAGACTCCTGCATTGGCAGGCGGACTCTTTCCCACTGAGACACCAGGGAAGCCCTCAAGTTCTGTCAGGCTAACTGACTAGCTCTCTCAGCTGTGCTACCCATACTCTTTTAATTGAAAAGTCAAACACGAATATTAATTCAGCAAGTCAAATTTTTATTTTGCACCTGTGAATTTATGGGAACAATGCCAAGGGATCAGAGGAAGAGGGAGGACAGATGCTTTTTGTATGTGGGGTCTCTGAATATCCATGGGAAGGTACACACACAGCTCATCTGTCTGCCCAGCCACCCAGGAAGGGAGGGTAGGAAGGATGAAGTGGGTCAGTTCTATCTTCTGGAGAAGCTATTTCCAGAACCCAGTGGTTCCTCTGCATGGGAAGAACCTGGGATTTGAGCTGCACCACCCAGAGGGGCTTCTGAATCCAGGCGGAAGGTGAACTTCTGATTAGTTAGGTACCCTGGTCAGGTTTGCGTCAGTGAATTTGATACTCCCTCACAATATTTGGTGGGTACTGATCAGATGATAGCCTCCCCGTGAGTTTCAATTCTGTTACACTCTCTTTTGTCTTTCTTACTTATGATCTGATTTTACAGATAAAATATACTAAATAGACCAGTTTTCTCCTTTTATACAAATATCTAAAGTGGGTGAGTTCATAACTTCCTCCCTTAATGGGACTGTTGGGCAAGAGTGCATAGGTGGGTAGGGCAAATGTACATAGAATCTGGCCTCTATTTGAAATTTTCTCTTCCCTTGTCCTTCAAGATACACATTTCCCCCTTTCTGGCAAGGTCAACCCAAGAGGGAAACTATTTAGAAAACAAAGAGCCCCAGTAGTTTATTTCTTGTTCAGGGTATAACCAAATTATTTTATTGTATTTACTGTTCCTGGGTATACAGATGCATCTATACAGGCACAGAAATCATAACTTTAAAACTGTTACTATTTCATTGGCTTTGTTATCTCTTGATGTGATAATGAAATGACAATGAGCAAAGGGTCTTGCATTCATTTGCCTGGCCTTACTGCCTGCTAATGGGACCTGACATATAAATATAAAACACAGGCCTGGCGGCCAGTTTTCTCACTCAGCCACCGATACACCACATCTTCCATGCTTTTTCATCACTGAGCTGAGCCAACCTGGCCAGTCTTTCAGGATCAAGACGATGGTTTTCATTGCTTGAGGCTTCATTACCAGGGTCACTCCCAGTCCAGAACCCCAGGCTACGAACTTTAAAGGCTATCCTGCAGAGGATCCCCCACTCTGGGAACAGAATCTGGAATCTGAGTTCTGCTTCCAATGGAACTCAGAATAAGCTAAATCAACTTTGTACTAATTCATCTGAGAATGAGAAATATCAGCAGAACTTCAGGATTATCTAGTGTTGTGGGTTAAATTGTCTTCCCATCCCCCAAATTCATATTGAAGTCCTAACCCCAGTACCTTAGAATGTGACCTTATTTGGAAATAGTGTCATTGCAGATATAATTAAAATGGGGACAGTCTGGAATCAGCAGAGCAGGCCCTACTCCATATGACTGGTATCTTTATAAAAAGGGGAAATTTGGAGACAGACACATACACAGCAACACCATGTAAAGACGAAGGTGGAGATGGGATGATGCTTCGACAAGACAAAGAACACCAACAACTGTTAGCAATCACTGAAGCTAAAGGAGAGGCAAGGAACAGATCCTTCCTTTATAAGAATCCAACCTTGCTGACACCTTGATCTTGGACTCCAGGCCTCCAGAACTGAGATGATGAATTTTTGTTGTTCTGAGCCACTCAGCTTTTGGTACTTTGATACAGCAGCCTTAAGGAATTAATACAACTGGCACACGAAGTTAATACATATATATAGAATGACTTCACCAAAAGTTCTGTTTCTCCTGCTCAGCTCATCCAGACAAAAGAACTTCTCATTCATGGGACCTGAGCGCTCCTTTACAGGACCTGAGTGAGCTCTCCTTTCCTAGACATGACACAATGGGGAAGGGAAAGTTAAACGCCTTTCAAATGATGATGCTGTCACTTCTATCCCACAACCAAGTATACCAAGGACCTTCAGGGTACAAAGAAAGGACTTTCTTTGTAGTGTGTGCCAACAAACAAATTAAAATGTGGCCTTTAACGTGGGCTTTGCCTTGAATGAGCTCACAATTCCCAATAACCAGTCACCACCATGAAAGAAAGACTTCCCTTTGGCAAGCTATGAAGTCTCCCACAAAGGCTTCTGAGCCTGGAAGGGCCATCTGATCATTCTGAGGTGTTCTTATGGACCAGATGGTGCCTGGGACACAGACTTCTGATGATGTGACATGGCTTGGTGTGCTTGGCCCTGCTGCCCTGTGCCAACAGGTTCAGCCCCACCTTATTGTCTTCCTCCTAACCCGTCACCCCACCGGCAGCTTCCTGCTGTCAGGTAGGGAGAAATTACCTCCAGACTGCAGGATGGGGTAGGAATTCAGACAGGGCTGGAAGGGACTGCACTGCAAGCTGGCAAGGGACAGACCCCTCAAAGGTTTCCTGTGGTAGGGGGTACGCCAGTCCCTCCACCATGTGGGAAGCACTGAACAGGGTTCTCTTAGACCCGAAACACCGGGTAAGTCAAAGCTGGTGCTGACACACTCTCCTGGCTTTTGGCACAGCAGAGACAGAGCAAATACTTAACTGGCCACTATCTTCGTTTCTACCTGAGAGTTAAAGGTCAGGAGGATGTGGTCTCTGTCCTGGGGAGGAGTCTGAAACCGGTCAGTACCAAGCACAAGTGGGATACACTCTACCCACGCTGGAGCTGCACGCAAAAAGTGTGTTAAGCCCCCCGACTCAGTAGGAGTTCAGAGCCTGCTTGGACCGGCGTTTCATGTGCAGGCGCTGGTGGCGGAGGAGGTCGGAGTTCTGGGAAAAGCTTTTGACGCAGTACCTGCACTGAAAGGGCCGGGACTTGTCCATGTGAATGTTACTGCGGTGCCGGGCCAGGTGCTCTGGCCGCTGGAACACCTTCCCGCAATCACAGCACTGGCAGCGCAGCTTGGCCTTGCCCTTTGTCAGCGGGTCGTCAGAATCCCCACCCGCGGTCCCTGACACCTCCTGTTCTTTCTTCTTCACTAACTCGAGTCCGTCTGGCTGCAAGTGTATCCGCCTGTGTGAGAGCAGGTGGGAGTTGAGGCGGAAGCTCTTCCCACAAGCACTGCAACTAAAAGGTTTCTGGACCTCGTGGGTCTCTAGGTGCCCGTCTAGGTCCTCGCTGTCACTGAACAGCTCCCCGCACACCGAGCACTCGTGTGGCTTCTCCTGCTCCCTGCGGCTCCGCAGGTGTCGGATGAAGTTGACCCTCCAGCGGAAGATTTTGCCACAGTTAGGGCACACGTAGGACTTTTTAGAGGAGGTCTGCACCTCACCCGCTGCCTCAATGCCACTCCGGTGGGAGATGGGGAGGCTGTGCTGCTTCTCTGTGGGGCTCCGTGGCTCATCTGTGCAGTAGGGGCTGAGCTGGGAGTCCTCATCTCCGGAGCTGGAGAGCACAATCTCGATCGTCACCTCCTCATCCAGGCTATTCTCGGGAATGGTGCATCACCTCCTACTACCAGAAAGCAACAAGGTGGTAAATGATGGTGAGCAGGCCACATCCGAGCCCCTGCAAACCCTAACCAAGAAGGTTCTGCGCTGGTCCAGAAACCCTCATTTCTGTAAGCAATCTTCCCCTGCAGGTATCTCTGTGGTATGTCTTGTGAGAAGGAATTCCTTAGCACGGGCCACACTGCTAACCCATTTTGCATACCTCTTTCTTCTCTCACTTCCCTACCTTTTTCTCCTAAATCCCCTGACCCAGTCCTTTTATTCGTTTCTTTTCTAGCCACTGAGATCCCTCCAAGCTCTAAGACTTTGTATCACCTGTGTAAGCCTTGACCATTTACACATCATTTAACTCTGCCTCTCTTAATCAGACAAGGGAAAAATTGTCAGGGTGCATTAAAAGCCTTGAGACAGAGAAGGGTCCTATATTCTATAAACAGTGACAGGAGCCTGCCAGCTACCATATACTAGGGACTTAAATTCCCTAGGGGCTGTACAAGACTTCTGACATGCACAGGCCATTTGATCCTGGACACAAGCCAATAATGTACTACTTGCCGTTATAAACATAGGCAAACTCAGGTCTGTGCTTAAGGGCTCAGGGCTAGTGATATTGAGCCTTGCTGTGATGGTAGGGGCTGTTCAAAGGCTCCAGATTACTCAAGGTCATCTCTTCCTCTCAGTATCGTATCAGAGGCCAACCAACAACCACTAATGGTAATGCATAAAGATGCACTGGACTTTATAAACTAACTGAAGCTGGCTCAATGGATCTTGAGTCTGTGTCATGGAAAGATGTACTGTGAGGAGGAGGTGGGTGGGCAGTGGGGACCCTGATATAAGGTCCTTGCCTGCAGCCCAGAGACCATTACACAGCTCTCCTTACAGCTGTTTTCTCATTTTTTTGAAATGAGGGGCTCAGGTCTAAAACAGAGATGGGGGTCAGTGGTGCCAGATCCTTTAAGACAATAATAGGAATATGGTTATTCTGGACTTAACTGCTAGAAGGAGGAGAGTTGTGGCAGCTTAGGGAAGTGAGAGCAGGTGAAACTGGACAGAACATAGCAGGAAGACCCAATACCATAGCAAGCAGGAGAGACATTGGGCAGTGGAAGAGTCGATGTGGGTATTTACCCATACATCAGAGCACAAGTGTGAGAGGACTGGATACAATGTGAAATGGGGGAGTGGGAAGGAAAGACTTGAAGATTTAGAAAATTTTCAGTCTATCTATCCTGCAAAAAATGAGAAGGTATGTTCTGGAGAGAATACCAACCGTGTGGCAGGACAACCACGGATCCTATTGACCATCTAAGAAGCCAAGAGTGGAGATGAGATAATCCAGGAATGGTCTGTTGAGGACCCTCTTGCCCAGTGGCCTGGACCCTTGTAAATTTCATGGGCGGCCAACAGTGTTTCTGAGAATATCCATCTTGGAATAAAAAGGAAAGAGGATGAACTAAAGGAAGGCTTTCAGACAGTCCATGGAGTCAAAGAGTTGGACAAGACTGAGCGACTAACACTACTACCTCTATCAAACTTCTAAAACAAACTAATAGAGCTATCTGGGTGCAAACATGGATTATCCTTGAAAAGAAAAGGAAGACAGCCCCAAAGGCAGTTCAGAGGTTGACAGAACTGCCACTGCATCCACAGGCACGTAGGGTGGACAAAGCACTGAGCCAAAGATGAATCTCAAACCCTAAAATCTAATGGAATTTGCCCTGTTAGGATTCAGACTTTCTTGGGAACCATCAGTCTTTCTTCTTAGATGATATTTAGATTAAATTATGGATTTAGAGCTGATGCTGGAATAGATTAACGGATGTTGGGATAGAATGGATGTATTTTATATATGAGAAGTATGAATTATAGGAGAACAGAGAGTGAACGGGAACAAGAAGTATGGATTATGGGGGAACAGAGGGTGAAGTATTACAGGCTGAATTGCACCCTCCTAAAAATACATGATGAAGTCTTAACCCCCAGTAATCAAGAATGTGACTATAGTTGGAGATAAGATCTTTCAAGAGACAATATGCAAGAGACCTCTTGGAAGAAGAGATTAGGACACAGACATGCGGAGAGATGACCATGCGAAGACACAGGGAGAAGACAGTTGTCTGTAAGCCAAGAAGAGAGGCCGCAGGAGAAACCTGTCTACTGAAAACTTGATCTCAATCTTCTAAGCCTCCACAATGTTGAGAAAATCAATTTCTGTTGGTTGAGCCTCCCAGTCTGTGGTACTTTATTATATCATTCCTAGGAGACTAATATAGTACATATGGGATTCATGCATGTGTGCTAAGTCACTTCAGTAGTGTCCGACTCTTCACAACACTGTGGACTGTAGTCCACCAGGCTCCTCTGTCCATGTGATTTTTCAGGCAAGAATACTGGAGTGGGTTGTCATGTCCTCCTTCAGGGGATCTTCTAAACCCAGGGATCGAACCTGTGTGCCTTAGGTCTCCTGCATTGGCAGATGGTTTCCTTATCACTAGCACCACCTGGGAAGCCCACATATGGGATGACAGCCTCCTGAAACCAGATGAACGGACTAAAAATGGATGCATAGTTTCTAAAAAGGGGGAAATAACTCAATAATAATGTTGCTGTGTGCCATTGATATGACAGTGTAAAGAATTTCCATGAGACTTACAAAGGTGTGTCCATAACACTGCAGAGAAAAAGTAACATTAGGGATGTCTCAGCTCAGCACTGAGATAAATATGGGTGACTGAGGGAAGGTGCAGGGCAAGAGAGAAGCTAAACTGTTAGGATAACACTAGAGAAAACAGGGAAAAGTGACTGGTTATAAGTGCTTTTACTTGTATTGTATCAATCTTCAACAATAACCCCATAAGGTAGACTTGACTATTATCTCTATCTTACAGGAAAAAAATTTAAAACAGAGATAAAATAGCCCAAGGTTAGAGCAAAAGTTCACGACCAGGTTGATGGCTAACTCCTCAAGAAGGGTAAGCTGTGGCTTGGGAATCAATCATTTCCTGTCAGCTGGAGGTGCTAAGGAGAGAAGCAGGAGGAGGAAGCTATATGTAAAAAGTAAGTAAATAAAGATACCATAACAAATACATCCTTATAACATTAGGATGGGGAGGCTTTCTTAAGTAAGATACACACAAAAAGAGATGAATAATTGTATTTACGTATTTAAAATGTTTTTTAAAAGAACATTTATGTGCAGACTTCCATGATAGTCCAGTAGTTAAGAACCTCCCTGCTAATGTGGGGGACACAGGTTTGACCCCTTCTCCAGAAAGATCCATGTTGTCACAAGGTAACTAATCCCATGTGCCCCAGCTACTAAAGCTTGAATGTGTAGAGCCCACACTCCACAACAAGAAAGGCCACCGCAATGAGAAGCCCATGTACCACAACGATGAGTAGCCCCTGCTCACTGTAACTAGAGAAAACTGGCAAGCAGCAATAAAGACTCAGTGCAGTCAAAATAAATAAATAAATAAAATTTTAAAATGATGTGCTAAAAGACACATAAAAGTAGTATAATTATGTACAAAGAACTAGGACAGGGTTTCCCCAGCGTCTCTGCAGTAAAGAATCCACCTGCAATGCAGGAGACACAGGAGCTGCAGGATAGATCCTGGGTTGGGATGATCCCCAGAGGAGGGCATGACAACCCACACCAGTATTCTTGCCTGGAGAATCCCATGGGCAGAGGAGTGTGGCGAGCTACAGTCATGGTGTCTCAAAGAGTCGGACACAACTGAAGGGATTGAGCAGCACGCATGCACTTAGGAGGCAATTCACGGAAAAGGCAAACAGATATGGAAAAAAGAGCATGGGGTCTGGAGCCTAATCACATGGGTTCAGATCCTCAGTCTGATACTATGGGCCAAGGGTTTGTGTCCTTCCAAAATTTGTATGTTGAAGCACTAATTCCCAATGTGATGGTATGTAAAGTGGGGTCTTTGGAAGGTAATTAGGTTTATACGAGATCCTGAAGGTGGGACTTTTGTGATGGGATTAGTACTTTTATAAGAAGAGGAGACAAGAGTTCTGTGTGCCAAGGAAAGGTCATGTGAGCACATTAGGGAGAAGGAAGCCAACTACAAGCCAGGAAGAGTCCTCACCACACACTAAATCTGTTGCTGACCTGACCTCAGACTTCTCACCCTCCAGAACTGTGAGAAATAAATTTATACTGCTTAACAGAACATATCTCTTTGGTATTCTGATCTAGTAGCCTGTGCTGACTACGATGGTATTTATCTCAGAAGGTGCATAAAGATACATGAATATAATCACAAAAAGACCTTATACTGGTGTAGTGCTTGGGACATAAAGACACAGAGCTTACCAAATGTGAAGGGTGAAGGGCAAAAATGAAGAAAAAAGACAAGGACCACAGAGTATTCACTAGGCAATTCACAGAAAAAACACAATAAACAAGAAAAGATATTCAGTCTCAGTGGTAGCATTATAATGTGTGGTTGGACTGACACAAATGGAACTGGTTGGAAGGACCCTCTGTGAGCGTGGATGTGGCTATGCAGACCCTTCAACTGCTGTGAGAAAGTGTGGGAAGAACTACCAAAATAAAAGTGATGCCTATTCTCTGCAATCTATCATCTCTCGCTGATCTTAGATAGATAGCAACCCTTAGCTTCTTGCCATTTCAAAATAGATTCGGTATCAGAGCTCAGCAATGGGAGAGTGAAAACTCCCCTGTGGTAATGAAAATCCACATTCTGTAAGTATGCTGCCAGGGCTGAGACCTCCTATGAGCAAGTAGAAGCAGAGAGGATTCAAACTTCATCTTGAGAATCAAGATGAACTGGGAATAAGCCACACAGGGAGATCACTCTTGCACGCAGAAGCAGGCTCCTCAGAAAACCAGGGCATCAAAGCTTGTGGGGAGGGAGTACTGTCAACCTAGATCTGCTGTAGATTTACAAAAACAGAAAATCCCTTTAGTCTACACAGGATAGGGGGTGAATACAAATGACTGTGAACTCTGCATGATACTAGGTGGAAATACCAGAATATCACGCAAATCTTGCCTCCAAAAGGTATCAAATTGTGCGTGAGTCACTGTATTTGCAAAAAACCCTCTGTGACACAGTGGATTTAAGTAAGGACTGGAGACTCAGAGTCGAAATGTTGCTGGGCACACTCTCCAGTGGTCCTCCTTTTAGCATTCTGCTAACCTGTTCTTTAACTGCAACACTGTCCAGGGACTCTGGCCTTTATGCTCAGAGAAGAAATACACAGACCATGTGTCCAAAAGCACTATATCAGCACCCTGCCTCAACCAACCCTCAAGAGAAAGGCATGGAGGGGAGGGCCTCAGATTGGGAGTCAGCTGGAAAAGATCCTAGAAAAACAAAACTAGGGCAAGCAGCCTTAGGAACTCTCAGGAACTGTCAGGAGAAATTTCAGAAAGTTCAATTCCTGAGCCTACATCACCCCCCACCCCCACCAGCACAGACGTATATACATATACAACATACATGCATGCACATATACCACATATGCACAATTTCACACACACAACACAGCAGACATTATATAAGCATGTATGTACCACATACATAAATGCCCGCAGGCATGCTCACATGTATACAACACATGCCAAACACCCTACACATGTACACACTCACACACAATATACCAAACATACTACACACACATACAGCATACATGCCACTACCACATTCATGCACACATACACAGATGTACATGTACACATCATACCCCCATGCTACATGCACCCACATACTACACACATATATACATACTCAAGCCACACATCACACACAGGTGCACCCACTCCCACCCCCCTCCTAAGAATTCCTTTACCTGGGCAGGTGCTTTGAGGCAGCACTGTCTGCTGGCTTGTCTGGAACTCTGGCACCTGCAGCTCATCCCGCTTTCTTCTTTCTTCTACCTGGAATGGCTGGAGACTTGGAAAGTCTTTCCAGAGAAGAAAATGAAAAATTCATTTTTCCTGCTGCTGCAGCACTACCTGGAAGAGGCATCTTAAGAGAGGCCAGGCTATGATCCAAGAGCAGGCCTGGGCTCTCTCTCAGGGCAGTCACTCAGTAAATTGATGTGTGGTGAGCAAATGAATCTGTAGGCAAAATGGGCCAACACCATGAACATGGGTTTTGAAGCTAGATAGCATGAACGTGGATCTGGGTTCTGCCCTATCCACTTGACTGTGGACAAGGAACTGACATTCATGCTGTCACTTTCACTTTCCATGGTGGGATTTCCAGTATTCACGCAGACACTGCATAAACACAGTCTGGACAGTCTGCTGGGGCAGAGACGGGATGGGAAACTGAGCACACCAGAGGCCCTGGCTGCTTGCTCCAGGTGGGGGTGGTGAGCGGAATTTGCTCTGTGCCAGCTCAAAGTCCCAAGAGAAAGGAGGCCTGGGGGTACTGCTTGCACGGTACAAAGCTTTTCCCCTGAAGAAGCAGGCATCTTAAGGCATTAAAGCACAGTGGTTACAAACACAAGCTCTGGTGACATGGAAGGCTGGGGGTGGGGGTAGCGGGGTGGGAAATGCTGCTTCTGAGCTGTGGCACGTCAACCAAATCCCAGCACCTCCCCAAGCCTCAGTTTCCTTACACTTCCTGCAGTATGCGGCTGGAAGAAGACAGGTGAGGCATCCAGAGGCACTGTGCCCAGCGCCCAGCCAAGAGGTGGCATGCCCTCCTCTTCTCCTACCTGACTTTTGAAGAGTATCTGATCTCACAAGCCAGGTGTTACAGCAGAGGAGAAAGATATTCCTATTATATCCTAGTTCCTGGTTGAAAAGGGCAATCCCCACACCTGGGAAAATTCAAATACCACATTCTTTCCGTAAGGAATGAGGGATGAGGCAGGACTCATTCTACCAAGACATGGTCCAGGGGTGACAGAGGGCTCAGAGAGTGCAGAAGGAACAGGCCTGCCTCTGGCTGGCAGCAGCCTTCCATTCCACTGAGGTCTGGTATCATTCCTCACCCAAATAGGAGACCTGGGACATGTCCTTCCCCTGGAAGTCCTGCAACTCTGGAACACGTGGCTCATTCTCTTCTCCCTGGGAGAGATCCAGCTGGGCAGCTGCATCATCTATTCACAGAAAAGAGAAGGATATGCCTTCATCAGGCCTCTGCTCCCACAGGAAACCAGGGTGGGAGGACAGTGGTGACTCTGAGACAGGTAGAGGAGACAGAAGTTGGAGGGACACACAAGACACCAAGAACACCAACAGGGGCCATGCAGGGAAGTGGAAGGACCAGGGCAAGCAGGGAGAGGGCAGGAGAAGGGACATTAAAAGGGAAGTTCAATGGGATAACTCAGGCCTATCAGAAAACCAGCAATGAAAAGAGTCAGAATAAGAACGATAGAAGAAGAGTCAATGCAAGGGATACAAGTTATATTTGGTTGTGTATGTAAAACAGTCAGGTAACAAGCCTAACTTTCATGTGATAGCACCACTATCAGAGTGGTTAATCTGCAGAGTGGCCCTGGCACCACTGTGCACAGGTGCCTCCCATTAGGGTGTGGGGGTGGACAGTGACGTAAGATGTGGACCCCCAGGTCCCAGGTCCCAGGAGAGAGCCGAGTTAAGTCTTACTTGGAGGCAGTGAGACCCCACAGTCTTCTCCAATGATGAACTCTCCGTAGAAGCCAGTCTGGGCAGGGTCTAGAAGAGACCAGTCCTCTTCTGAGAAGCAGAAGATCATATCCTTGAAAGGAGAAACCCGGTTCTGAAACCACAGAACAAGTACACCTCAATCCAGGTACAGCTAGGGGAGGGATGTGGGAAGGAAGATGAGTCTGAGGCGGAGCTCCTAGCAACATATACAGCTGGGATAAAGATAAAGCAGAGAGGCTGCTCCAGAGCTCACAGTCTCCCCAATTCTAGCCTGAGATCCACCCTCAGATGTATATGGTTTGGCTTTTCACTTTTGTGCACTGGAGAAGGAAATGGCAGCCCACTCCAGTATTCTTGTCTGGAGAATCCCAGGGACGGGGGGCCCTGGTGGGCTGCACAGAGTCGGACATGACTGAAGTGACTTAGCAGCAGCAGCAGCAGCAGCAGAATCCAAACAGTGGATACGTCACAGGGTGGCCAAGGATGTGTGGGACAGGTCTTCCTACACAGTGCTGGAGAGGCTGCATATCTACAACCTCAAGCAGGCAAATGCAGAATGTCCCCAAATGATCAATGTAATCAGATATCCCAGTTCTAGAGTTTATTCTGCACATGTGCAGCATGAGGTCTATATGAGCTCCTCTGCTGCAGCACCTGTGATGATACTTAAATTTATTCTCAACAGAAGACTGTTTATATATGCTGCAGAATATCCTATAAGGCATAATCACCAGTATTAGAAAAAAATAAGAGCTTATTTGTCCTGAGTAGGAAGCCCTCCAAGGTGTATTGTTACATGAAAAAAGCAGTGTGCAAAGATGGTCTAGATCCCACCTAGAAGTCTTGACCATTGGCTGCTTCTGCAGAGTGAGCTAGGACTTCCCAGATAAGTGTAATATTGAGACTTTTCTTATACTTTGTGTCATGATCCATTGGAATGTATCAAAAATTAACTTTGATTTGTGACATGATGGCACATCCACATAATATCAGGAGACCATAAAAATTAAGAAGTCTTTTACAATATGGAATTACAATTCTTTGCCAGTTAGAGCATGATGCTAGGTTCTCAAATTTCCTGTAAATACTGATACAATAGATTAATGGCAAATGTAAATGGCACTGAAAAATTACTCATTTTGTTTGTAGTAATCTAGAACTTCGATCATTTGACAGAATAGTTGGGAAATGTAAAATGTGAAAGATGGACAATTACTGGTTTAGCTGACATTTCTGTTTGCACCTTCTAATTCCAGAACAGAAATACATAAATACGTTTCTACTAAGCATGTTACTATACATTGGCTTAATGTGCACATGCTTTCTGCAAAAGGTTTTAATCACAAAGCATTTAAAATAAAATTCTATTTGGTTTTTTTTTTTAAAAAGCCCTTTATACATTTAATTGGAAAAGACTTCAAAATATTACCAGTTATTGCCATATGGTTGCCCTGGGGCCAGGTGCCAGGAGGAAGGGGCATGGGGAAGGCTGGGTAAGGAGAATTTTTGTTAGTTTTCTGTTTCTGACCGTGTGGTATGTGGGATTTTAATTGCCTGAACAGGGATTGAACCCATGCATCCTGCATTAGAAGCATGGAGTCTTAAAAACTGGACCACCAGGGGAGTCCCAGGAGACTTTTCAGTGAATCTTCTCCAGTATCTTAGGACCCTTCCTCCCAGCCACATACACACTTTTTAATTTTTTAAAATTAAGCATAGAGAAAACAGAGTAATCCAATAGACATGAAGGATATACAACTCTGCAGCTAGAGTCAATAAATTAACATTTTGTCCACAGTACGTTTATCCCAACATGCATCAGTGTAAATCTCCTGCTACTAAAAAGTTATTCTCCTACATCAGTACAATTTTTTTTTTTTTTAGCACAGTGGTTCTCAACCAAGGGGACTGATTCTGTGCTCAGAGGATATTTGGCAATGTCTGGAGACATTTTTATCACCACTGAGGGGTGGGTGTTACTGGCATCGAGGGGGTGGAGGCGAAGGACGCTGCCTAACACATCCCTGGGCGGTGGTGCCCAAGACAGCCGAATGCGACAAAGAATTATCTAGCCAAAATGTCAACAGAGCCATGGTCAAGAAACTGTTCTACAACACCCAAGAAACAACATTGGTTCAATAAGCATCTTCTGAATTATGAAATATCATTATCCTTTCAAGGAAGAAAAATCATGAAGAATTACACAGGTAACTGTGACAAGAAGTCAAGATAGGAATTTGCTGGGTTAAAGCTTTCTAATAGGCCCCTAGAAGTCTTCTTAAACATGCATTGCCTTAAAATGTCAATCATCTAAATATAAATAAAATTCAACAGTCTTACGCTCATATAACCATAAGTGTATGCTTACAATTACTTATTTATAATTTTGGTTTGTTTTTTGCCGAAATCCATTGATTAGAAAAAATTAAAAGTGTGATTCTCCCCCAGGTACTTCAGGATGTAGAAAAGTAGGCCTTTATATACAATTGGGAAAAATGAACACTTGAACAGCATTTGAGAGAATGTAGCAGAAGGATACCCTGTGCTCTAGTAATTCTATTTCTAGTAAATCATTAGAGATTGTAAGTATAAATGAAGGTCCCACCACTAAACCTTCCCAGAAGGAGGCTTTGCTATGGAATTGGTGTTTAATATTCTGTGCGTATCTTTCGAACTCCCACTGCATACGAATACAGCATGAAACAACAGCATTGCTCTGTAAGTTCTCATCTGTCACCTCGTCCATCTGTAAGAGCGTCTCCAGAGTGTATGTGTAGAGGAGCAATGGGAACACACAGTTTGACTGATATTAAGTATTTCCACATTGGTTTTCAGGTACAGTACCTAAAGGACATTCCTACTGGCAACCCAGTGGCATGCCTGTTTCCATACACCTTTGCCAATACACTGAGTATTGTGAAAAATCTAAGGTTCTAGCAACACTGTGGGTATGAGGCAGTCATGGCAGTGTAACTCCCCTTACTTCAGTGAACATCTCATGGATTTACTGGTCAATTGGGTTTTTGTCTTAAGAGGATCATTTATTTATTTATGCTAGTTTTCACTGAAGTATAGTTGATTTACAATGTTGTGCCAGTTCCTGCTGTATGGACTCAGTTATACACAAATATGCATTCCTTTTTTTTACATACTTTTCCATAAAGGTTTATTACAGGATACTGAGTATAATTCCTAGTGCTATACAATGGGACCTTGTTTATCCATTCTAAATTTAAGAGTTTGAATCTACCAATCCCAAAATCTCAGTTCAACCCTCTCCTTCCATCCTTCCCCAACCACAAGTCTGTTCTCTATGTCTGTGAGTCTATATTTTGTAGATAGGTTCATTTGTGCCATTTTTTAGATTCCACATATAATATCATATGGTATTTGTTTTTCTCTTTCTGACTCATTTAGTATGGTAATCTCTAGTTGCATCTATGTTGCTGCAAATGGCAATATTCCATTATTTTTTATGGCTGAGTAGTATTTCATTGTATATATGCACCACATCTTCTTTATCCATTTATCTGTCCAAGGAGATTTAGGCTGCTTCCGTGTTTTGGCTATTGTGAATAGTCCTGCTATGAACACTGGGGTGCACATATCTTTCTGAACTGCAGTTTTATATGGGTTTACTTCCAGGAGTGGAATTGCTGAACCATATGGCAGTTCTATTTTTAGTTTTCTGAGGACCCTCCATATGTTTCCATACATTTTTTTCCACTTATTTTTTACAGTGGCTACACAAGCTTGCATTCCCACTAACAGGGTAGGAGGGTTCCATTTTCTCCACATGCTCTCCAGCATGTATTATTTGTAGATTTTTTTAATGATGACCATTCTGACCAGTGTGAGGTGGTAACCTCACTGCAGTTTTGATTTGCATTTCCCTAATAATTAGCTTAGGGAGTCCCTGGTGGCTCAGTGGTAAAGAATTCATGTGCCAATGCAGGAGACATGAGTTCGATCCCTGGGTTGAGAATGCCTAGAGAAGGAAATTGGAGAAGGCAATGGCACCCCACTCCAGTACTCTTGCCTGAAAAATCCCATGGACAGAGGACTCTGGTGGGCTGCAGTCCATGGGGTCGCTAACAGTCGGACACGACTGAGTGACGTCACTTTTACTTTTCACTTTCATGCATTGGAGAAGGAAATGGCAACTCACTCCAGTGTTCTTGCCTGGAGAATCCCTGGATCAGGGGAGCCTGGTGGGCTGCCATATATGGGGTTGCACAGAGTCGGACATGACTGAAGCGACTTAGCAGAGAAGGAAATGGTAACCACTCCAGTATTCTTGCCTGGGAAATCCCTTGACAGGGAAGCCTGGTGGGATTGAGTCAGACACAACTTAGAGACTAAACAACAACAATAATAATTAGCAATGTTGAGAAGATGCTTGTTTATCTAATGAGTTGTTCTTCCTTTTCTAAGTAAAATCAGCTTGTTATTAACTGTGGCTATACTTAACTATCATAAAATAAAAAATAATAATATGATTTCAATTAGAAAAATTCTAAGTATGCTTCAGTCACTTTATGGTGGTATGAGTAATCAGTAATATTAGTGACACAGAAAAAATTGCAAGAAAATGTTTAACAAGTTAGTAGGGTGATCATTTTAGAAAAGAGCTTCAATATCAGAAATGTGGCTTTGGAACACAGAGGAGAAGAAAAGTTCAGAAACAAAATTTGGTGATATGTAAAAATTTAATTAATAAATTTTACTTACGGAAAAAAATCTATAAGTAAAAACAGGACCCTAATCAGTGGAGGGAAAAATATGATTTTCATCTGATGTGCCTGATACAGTTGCTAACTACTTAGAAATAAAATTAGATTCTGACCTTTATCATAATTACTACAAAAAAAAAAAGACAAAAAAAGCCTTGAGGCCCATCCCCCAACTAAAAGCTTTCAAGCACTAAAAATAGAGAGGCCATATGAAAAAGTAACTGGCAGATACTCCACATAAATTATAAATAGTCATAATAATGAAACAGCATGGATGAAATTAAAAGACAAATGACAGACTGGGAACAAAGATATACCATTAATGAAAGACAATGAGTACTTAAAATATATGGAGCCCTTACAACACAACTGGTATAGCTTTCTAATATAGTAAAAAGGTGAGTGAACCAAGTAAATATTTTAAACCATATAAAAAAATTCACCTTTACTAGTACATGAAAAAAATGTATATAAAATACCAGTACCAATGTTCTCTTTGAGAAGTTTCAAAAAGAAGGTGATAAATTTCATCTGAGCCCAGAGGTCAAAAGTCGTACAATCCAATCACAGAAATCCCTGGAATCTTCACAGAGCTTCTATACAAATAAGTAAAATTAACAAGGTTGCTGGATAGAGAGTCAATATTCAAAAATCAATTTTATTTCTATATATGAACAAGTGGAAGATGAAATATTAAAAAACCATACCACTTACAATAGCATCAAAAATCATGAAATTCTTAAGGAAAATGTTTACTAAATATGTACCCTATCCAAACACTGAAGAACTAAGTAAATGGAAGGATTTAAATGTTTCTAGATGAGAAGACTTCCAGCTATTAAGATGTCAATTGCCCCACAATGATCTATAAATTCAGTGAAATTTCATATAAAAATTCCAGCAGGCTTTATTTATTTAAGTTGATGTATTGATTCAAAAATTATGACATACTAAGAACTTAAGAGTAGCCAAAGAAACTCTGTAAAACAAAAGTCAACCTGGAGGACTCACTACCAATTGCAAGGACAAAGTATAATGTTATAGTGTTCTTGACATAAAGGATCAAAACATAAATCAGTGTACTGTTAGAGCCCAGATGTCCAGACATATGTGAACAATCAATTTTTGACAAAGGTACCAAGGTGATTCAATGGAAGAAAGGAAATCTTTCAGTAAATCGTGATAACTAAATATCAACATAAAAAAAACAAACCAAAACAAAACAAAAAAACAAACCCTACGCCTCACACCATACACAAACTATTTTAAAAGGAACCAAAGGGACTTCCCTTGCTGTCTAGTGGTTAAAAACTCCATGCTTCCATGGCAGGGGCCTCAATCTATGGTCAGGGAGCTAAGATTCCCACATGCTGCTCATTGCAGCTGGAAGGAAAAAAAGAGAGAGAGGGAAAAAAAAAGGGGAAGCAAAGACCTAAATGCAAAACCCAGAACTATAAAAAACAGTAGGAAAATATTTGTGGCCGTAGGCTAGACAAAGATTTGTTAGATAGGATACAAAAGTATTAATGATAAAAGAAAATACTGATAAATTTAATCTCACTAAAATTGAAGATATATGATCTTCAAAAGTGAAAGTGAAGTTGCTCAGTCATGTCTGACTCTTTGCAGCCCCATGGAGAAGTTTCAAATGAAAGCCCCTGGTAGCCCCCTGTAGCCTACCAGGCTCCTCTGTCCATGGAATTTTCCAGGCAAAAGTACTGGAGTGGGTTGCCATTTCCTTCTCCAGGGGATCTTCCTGACCCAGGGATCAAACCCAGGTCTCCCGCACTGCAGGCAGACACTTTACTATCTGAGCCACCAGGGAGGCTACGACCTTCAGGACATCATTAAAACAATGTAAAGGCAAGCTGAAGACTGGTAAAATATACTTTCAATACATGTATCTGACAAAGAACTTAATCTAGAACATATACGCTTTAAAAGTTCCTAAAACACAGAAAGACAAGCAACCCGATGAGCAGGGATAACATTTGGACACTTCACAAAAGATGCAGAAATGATGCACAAGTACATGAAAAGATACCCAACTTCATTAGTCAACAGAGAAAGTGAAAGAAAGTGAAGTCACTCAGTTGTGTCCGACTCTTTGCGACCTCATGGACACCAGGCTTCTCCGTCCATGGGTTTTCTAGGCAAGAGTACTGGAGTGGGTTGCCATTTCCTTCTCCAAGTCAACTGCTAAGTCACTTCAGTTGTGTCCGACTCTGCGTGACCCCAGAGACAGCAGCCCACCAGGCTCCCCCATCCCTGGGATTCTCCAGGCAAGAACACTGGAGTGGGATGCCATTTCCAAGTCAACAGAGAAGTGCAAATCAAAACCACATTAAGATGTCCATTTCAATAACCAAAATACATGTTTTTAAAAATGACAGTGCCAGGTTATGGTGAAGATATGTAAAAACTGGAACTCATATTCATTTCAGGTAGGAGTATAAGTGGTTAGATCACTATAGAAAACAGCCAGTTCTCCTATAATTCATTATATACACTTCCCCTATGGCAAGTGTATATACCATATTCATTCTAGATAATTGCCCAAGAGAAAGGAAAACATATATTCACAAAAAGACTTGCATATGAATGTTCATAAAAGCTTCATTCATAACATTCAAAAGCTGAAGTGACCCAAATATTCACCAACAGGTCAGTGGATAAAGCAACTATGTGTGTTTGTTTTTGGCCACACTATATGGCTTGTGGGATTTTAGTTACCTGACCAGTGTGGGCTCTCCACAGTGAGAGAGGGGAGTTTTAACCACTGGACTGCCAGAGAATTACCCTGGATAAACTAACTGTGACACAGTTATACAATGGAATACTACTCGGCAATAAGAAGGGACAAACTACTAACACACAGAAGATGAATTCAGTGCTTAAATCACTGGGCTGAGAAAGAGAAGCCTGACTCCAAAGATACATACTATATGATTCCATTTATATAAAATTTAAAAACAAGAACAAACCTTATTGTGACAAAAGGAAATCAATGCTGGGAAAAAGAGCATGCCAAAGGACACAGGGACCTCCTAGGATGATGGAGATGTTTTATATCTTGATTGGTTAATGGTTACATGTGTAGACAGTTGTCAAAAATTCTCGAAACTTTACATTTAAAACAGATGTTGTTGTTGTTCAGTCGCTAAGTCATGTCTTGACTCTGCAACCTTATGGACTGTAGCACGCCAGGCTCCTCTCCTCCACTATCTCCCAAAGTTTACTCAGATTCATGTCCAAAAATAGGTGTGTTGTATGCAAATTATAGCACAAAAACTAGATTTAAAAAGTGAAAATATAGAGACCATCTTCAGCCATCATTTCAGCAAAGATTAAAAAAACAATATTAATATTAAAAAAATCTATGTAACAATTATACATAAATTCTATATATGTGGGTCGCATTAAAAATCACCTGAGATCCTTACCCCTGAGGTCAGAGCTGGCATCACCCATATGTGGAAAACCACTTAAATGGCCAAAACATGCCACATGGGTAAAGATACTACCCAGCTTGGCACTTTCACCAAAACATGTAACCTGAATCTCAATGTGAGTTAAAATCTATCTGAGCAGAGTCTGCATTACAACTAGTCTTCACTCTTTAGAACTGTCGACACTGACAAACACTGAAATTCCAAGGAGAAAATGTCGGACACAGGACAACTAACTGGGAAGCATGATGCTCTAAGATTACTATTTCAATGCTGAATTTCCAGAATGTAGTAACTGCATTATGGTTATGCAAGGAACTGCCCTGGCTTTTAAGAAATATGCCCCCTTGGCATGAACAAAGAGATAAAAGGGGTAGAATGTCTGCATATAACTCCCTAAAAATTCTGAAAAAAAAAAAATTGGGGGAGGTAGAGGTGAGGTAGAGACAGAAAGACAGTGGCAGAGAGGGAGGGATAAGCAAGAGAAAGTGACAGAGGATGGGGAATTAAAGCAAAGACCAGGGCTCCCCTGGTGGCTCAGTGGTAGAGTCCGCCTGCCTATGCAGGAGACATGGGTCCCATCCCTGATCCGCAGAGCAACTAAGTCAATGTGTCACAACTACTGAACCTGTACTGAGCCCACATGAAGCCTGTGTGCCCAAGAGCCCATGCTCTGCAACAAGAGAAGCCACTGCAATGGGAAGCCTGTACACCACAACTATAGCCCCTGCTCACCACAACTAGATGAAAATGAAGGCTCAGCCAAAAATAAAAATATAATAAAATTACAAATAAATAAAGTAATGCTATTTGCAAGTCTACTATTCTGGCAATCTTCCCCAAATTTGATATCAATGCCAAAGAAAAAGTTAAAAATAAAAATAAACACAAATATTTCAGGGACTTCCCTGCCAGTCCAGTGGTTAAGGCTCCCTGATTTCATTGCAGGGGGAATGGGTACAATCCCTGGTCAGGGAACTAAGATCCTGCATGCTGTGCAGTTCGGCAAAAAAAAAAAATCAAAATTTTCTAAGGCTGAATCAGTTTGGAACTGGACTTCTCAAACTTGGACACATATCACTCAAGCATCTTGGTAAAAATGCACATTTTGCCTCTGCAGGTCTAGGGTGGAACCTGAGAGCTCACATTTTCAAGTGGCTTTACTGCTGGCCAGAGGCCAGTGTGGGGAAATCTGTCCTCCAAGATAAGTTCCATAAAATGGACGACAAGGCTCAGGAAGTCACAGGCTCTCTTCTCAAGGGCCTGCAGGAGAGAAATTGATATTGGTCTTAAAGGGGGTAAAAAATATGCCACCCTGAAATACATCACTTTGGCCCAAAATCTTTTTGAGTTGTAGGGAATGGATAAACAGAAAGACTGCAAAAAAAAGTACCCTCCTCCCATTTGCCTAAAGGCAGGTCATAAATGTTCCTCTGTGAAAGTATGCCTCCCCTCCTATCAGGAGGTAACGTGACTTAATCAACAGACAGAACTCTAGACTCTTATCAGCCCAGAGACAGCACAGCAAAGTTAACTAAATCATCTTTATCTTGCATTAGTTTACATATCTACCTTCCCACAATTTATTAACCCTTGAAGCTCAAAATCCTCTTGTCATTTCTCCATAAATGAGCGGCCTGTGGTTAAAATGGGTTTCCCAGGTGGTGCAGTGGTAAAGAATTTGCCTGCTAGTGGAGAAGGCAATGGCACCCCACTCCAGTACTCTTGCCTGGAAAATCTCATGGATGGAGGAGCCTGGTAGGCTGCAGTCCATGGGGTCGCTAAGAGTTGGACATGACTGAGTGACTTCCTTTTCACTTTTCACTCCAGTGTTCTTGCCTGGAGAATCCTAGGGACTGGGGAGCCTGATGGGCTGCCATCTGTGGGGTCGCACAGAGTCAGACATGACTGAAGAGACTCAGCAGCAGCAGTAGTAGATACAAGAGACTCCAGTTTGATCCCTGAGACAGGAAGATGCCCTGGAAGAGAAAATGGCCACCCACTCCCTATTCTTGCCTGAAAAATTCCATGGACAGAGGAGCCTGGTGGGTTATAGTCCTTGGGATCGCAGAGTCTAACATGACTGAGCACACATGCACATGGTTAAAATGGTATATAAATCTCTGGATCTGACTGCTTTCTAGTTTTCATTCCTGTAAGGCAACCCATAGGTATACGAAATAAAAAATTTTCACCTGTTAACCTGTCTTCTATCAGTTCAATTTGCAGTTCCCTGGCCACTAAACCTTAGAAAGTAGAGGAAAAAGTTTTATTTCCCCCTCCTTGGGAAGCCTTTCAATATGAGAAACTGATAAGGAAAAGATAGTAATTGACAGTGTTGAGGAAATATGAAAGAAATCAGAAAATAGAAAAAAAAAGAAAAGAAAGAAATTCATGAAAATACTAAGAAATCTCAGAAAACTGGAAACATGCAATATTCTTTTACTTTTCTAAAATCGTGCCAATTTTTATAACAAGAATGGGTGAGGGAAATATATAGGTCCATTTAAAATCAGATTTACAGAGGAGACCTCTGTTTCCTTCTTGAAGATGGAGGAGACATATCTTTCTTTAAGTACTCCCACTAAGTAAAACTAAAATCCTAGGAAATGATATATTAGAAACAAACAAACAAACACAGCAGACTATGAGAAGTGGAGAAAGGGAGGCAGACCAGCTAGAAACCTTGGATCAGGAGGAACAACAGTGGTGAGTACCCTCATTTTCTTTCTACCTCATATATCAAATCAAAACTTGAAGCTGAAGGAGCCAGTGACTCCAAAACCCCAACAGGCACAGACAAAAATAAAACTCTAACAGAAGCCCGTTCTTTTAGGCATAGGACTGAGAAAGTAGCTAGATAGACAATACCTGCTCTACTCCAGCCAAGCACCACAGGAAAAAACCCTCCAACCTTGCTCATGATAGGAGTGAGAGAGTGAGAGTCTAAACTTCCACCCTCATTAGGCTGCAATGAAGTGTCCAAACAAACTCGCTGGGGTGGTCTCCAGAGAATGCCAAGCAGGGATCTGGAACTTCCATCCTTGCTGCTGAAAACAGTCCTTCCCACTACCAACACTGTATTAGTGGAGACCATATCAGGAACCACCAACCAGTATCAGGAACTACCAACCCCCTCAGGAGCCCTCTGACTTTGGAGCCAATGGAGGCGAGTTAAGGGGGAAGCTTGATTTGTTCCCTCACCTGTCTGTATTATGGTAGCCTACCGGCTCGTTTTCCTCTCTCTACCTTTAAGATTTTGCTGTGTTTTTAAAAATGTATAATTTCCTGGGATTTTAGTTGTACTTAATGAGCACAATTAAAGAGATGGGAGTACCACACCACCTTACCTGTCAAACCTGTATGCAGGTCAAGAAGCAACAATTAGAACTGGACATGGAACAAGAGACTAGTTCAAAATTGGGAAGGGAGTATGTTTTACGTGCAGAGTACATCAGACTAAATGCTGGGCTGGATGAATCACAGCTGTAATCAAGATTTCCAGGAGAAATATCAATAAGCTCAGATATGCAGATGATACCACTCTGAAGGCAGAAGGCAAAAAACTAATGAGCCTCTTGATGAAAGAGGAGAGTGAAAAATCTGGCTTAAAACTCAACATTCAAAAAGTAAGATCCTGGCATGCAGGCCCACAACTTCATGGCAAATAGATGGGTAAAAAGTAGAAACAGTGGCAGATTTTATTTTCTTGGGCTCCAAAAATCACTGTGGACAGTGACTGCAGCCATGAAATTAAAAGACGCTTGTTCCTTGGAAGAAAAGCTGTAACAAATCTTGACAGCATATTAAAAAGTAGAGACATCATTTTGTAGACAAAGGTCCATAATCAAAGTTATGGTTTTTCCAGTAATCATGTGGGGATGTGAGAGTGGGACCAATAAAGAAGCTGAGAGCCAAAGAATTGATGCTTTTGAACTGTGGTGTTAAGAGAAGACTCTTGAGAGTCCCTTGGACTGTAAGAAGATCCAACCAGTAGATCTTAGAGGAAATCAGTCCTGATTGATTGGAAGGACTGATGGTGAAGCTGAAACTCCAATACCACCTGATGTGAAGAGCCAACTCACTGGAAAAGACCCGGATGCTGGGAAAAATCGAAGGCAAAAGAAAGAGGGCAGCAGAGGATAAGATGGTTAGATAGCATCACCAACTCAGTGGACATGAATCTGAGCAAACTCCAGGAGATAGTGAAGGACCCAAAAGATACATCATAAGAAACTTCTGAAACCTAAAGACAAAATTTTTAAAAATGCGATCTTTCCCATAGCAAGAAAGGAAAAACTCATGTGATAGCAGATTTCTGGTCAGAAACTGTGTACGAACTGTACTTTTCAAGTGCTGAAAGAGAACTGTCAACTGTACATTTTATATCTGATGAAAATATACTTCAGGAGTGAAGGGAAAATCTAGACATTCCCAGAGGAATCAAAAATAGTTACACTTGCCACCAGCAGATTTATCATAAAAGAATGGCTAAAGAAAATTCCCTAAACAAAGGAAACAAGGACACAATAAAAGGAATTGTGGAACATAAGAAAGGAAGAAAACGTTAAGCCAAAATATGAGCAAAGACAATAGGCTTTCCTTCTTTTTAAGTTTACTAAATAATGTTTGACAGTTGAAGCAAAGGTTGTAACACTGTCTGACATGGTTCTAAATATCAGACATGGTTCTTAATGTATGCAGAAAAAATATTTAAATCTATTGTATTATAAAATGGGAAGGGTGAAGGGATGGGCATTGGGATAAGCTACCTATAATACCTAGAGAAAGTGAGACAGGAAGGAAGAAGTCAGGGCACAACTATTAAAAGAATGACACAACCATTAACAACAGAATAGGATATAAACTGGTTAGAACCAACTAGGCCCAGGAGGGTGGAAGATTTCCCTTCTAGTGGACTTGAGCCTCATTATCGCTCTTGAAACACATTAGTATCTAAATGACACATCCACAGAGGCCACGGCAGTTCAGAGGACAACCATAAAAGGCCAAAAGGAAGTGGTGGCCCAATTCCTGGAAATCTCTGCTCCTTCCCCCAAATTAGAATAATCTTCCCACTCGTTAGCCTATGAAGTTACTCAGCTAATAAAAATAACCACCACCACACCTCAGGGCCACTCCTGCCTTCCTAGACCATACACACCATGGAGTATTTTCTCCCAGCGCCTCGTACTTCCCCAGACCCTGCTCTCATGCTCTGGGGTTGCAGCTCTCAGCTTCTGAAATGACCCACACTGTCCACAGAATGTGAAAGTGAAAGTGTTCACTGCTCAGTTGTGTCCGACTCTGTGACACCACTGACTGTAGCCACTGTCCATGGAATTCTCAAGGCAAGAATACTGGAGTGAGTAGCCATTCCCTTCTCCAGGGGATCTTCTCCATCCAGGGATGAAACCTGGGTCTGCTGCACTGCAGGTGGATTCTTTACTGCCTGAGCTACCAAGGAAGCCCATCTACAGAGTTGTATTTCTCTAAATTTGCTTCCACCTTACTATGGTCTGCTGCTAGTGAATTCCCCCTGCACAAAGCCAAGGATCCTCACGTGGTGGACTGTCCCAGGGAATCATTCAAGACCTAGGACATGACCATCCTCTCATGTCGGCCATATTTTTTCTGCAACACTATCACTAAAAAGTTATATGACAAAAATTCTTTGCTTGATCAAACTTCAGTCAGGCTCATGAACCTTCCCCTATGCCTTCTGTGCACTTCTTCATAAAACCCAATTTCAGCATTAAGTCAATTTAAACAGCAAGTAAGCTTAGTACAGCATAGCAGTTTAACCAGAGTCTTCTGTCTTCCACAACTGATTGGGTTCCTCATCCCTTACCATCCCCTACGTGATGTCTGATTACCCTGGTCCAGGGGCCCCAACGCCCGGGCCATGTACTGGTAAAGGTCTGTGGCTTGTTAGATAAACTGGGCCACACAGTTAAGAGGGTGAGTGGTGGACAAGTGAGCAAAGCTTCATCAGTATTTACAGATGCTCCCCATCACCGCATTACTGCCTGAGCTCTGCCTCCTATCAGATCAGTGGCAACATTAGATTCTCATAGGAGTTTGAAGCCTACACTGAACTGAGGAGATACTCTATGTCCAAGGTCAGGAGCGGTGGCTGACTTAGCTGGAGCGGCCGTGACCAGATACCCCACATCCAAGGTCAGAGAAACCCCAGCAAGACAGCAGGTGCTGGAGCGGTGGCTACGTGGTGCTCGAGAGCTGTGAGAAGATATCCCAAACCCAAGGGCAAAGGAGATGCCCCAGCAAGAGGGTAGGAGGGGCGGGTCGCATTTAGAATCAAACCCCACTCCTGCCAGAGATGCTCAGAGGGCTCAAGCACAAGCACACTAGGACCCAGGGACCCGACAGAGACTGAGACAGAACTGTTTTGAGTGTCTCCTGGTGACTGCAGCCATGAAATTAAAAGACGCTGACTCCTTGGAAGGAAAGTTATGACCACCTAGACAGCATATTAAAAAGCAGAGACATTACTTTGGCAACAAAGGTCCGTCTAGTCAAGACTATGGTTTTTCCAGTGGTCATGTATGGATGTGAGAGTTGGACTATAAAGAAAGTTGAGCACAGAAAAATTGATGCTTTCAAACTGCGGTGTTAGAGAAGACTCTTGAGAGTCCCTTGGACTGCAAGGAAATCCAACCAGTCCATCCTAAAGGAGATCAATCCTGGGTGTTCATTGGAAGGACTGATGTTGAAGCTGAAACTCCAATACTTTGGCCACCTGATGCAAAGAGCTGACTCATTAGAAAAGACCTAATGCTAGGAAAGATTGAGGGCAGGAGGAGAAGGGGATGACAGAGGATAAGATGGTTGGATGGCATCACTGACTTGATGGACATGGGTTTGGGTAGATTCCAGGAGTTGCTGATGGACAGGGAGGCCTGGTGTGCTGCGGTTCATGGGGTTGCAGAGTCGGACATGACTGAACTGACTGACTGTGGAGGTATGGGTCAGCAGTGGACTGCCACAGGGACAGGGGCTCTGGGTACAGCAGACTTGGGTACCACATAAGTCCTCTTGAAGAAGGTTGCCATTAACCCCACCACAGAGCTGCCAGAACTTACACGGACTGAGAAATAGACTACTGGAGGGCATAAACAGAATCTTGTGTGCACCAGGAGTCTCCAGCGGAGGTGTAGGTTGAACCCTGTTGCAGGGTTCAGGGCAGTTAGTGAAGCAGTACTTGGCATGGGATATTTTGAAGGAGGTCCTCATTACCTTCATTACCTCCACCATAGTTTGGCCCCAGGTAAATAGTAGGGACAGAACACAGCTCCACCCATCAACAGAAAATTGGATTAAAGATTTATTGAGCATGGCCCTGGCCATCAGAACAAGACCCAGGTTCCCCCTCAGTTAGTCTCTCCTATCAGGAAGCTTCCATAAGCCTCTTATCCTTCACCATCAGAGAGCAGACAGACTGAAAAGCACAATCACAGAAAACTAACCAGTCTGATCACATGGACCACAGCCTTGTCTAACTCAATGAAACTATGAGCCATGCTGTGTAGGGCCACCCAAGACGGACGGGTCATGGTGGAGAGTTCTGACAAAATGTGGTCCACTGGAGAAGGGAATGGCAAACCACTTCAGTATTCTTGCCTTGAAAACCCCATGAACAGTATGAAAAGGCAAAAAGCTAGGACACTGAAAGATGAACTCCCCAGGGTGGTAGGTGTCCAATATGCTATAGGAGATCAGTAGAGAAATAACTCCAGAAAGAATGAAGAGATGGAGCCAAAGCAAAAAGCACACCCAGCTGTGGATGTGACAGGTGACAGAAGCAAAATTCAATGCTGTAAAGAGCAATATTACATAGGAATGTGGAATGTTAGGTCCGTGAATCAAGGCAAATTGGAGGTGGTCAGATAGGAGATGGCAACAGTGAACGCAGACATTTTAGGAATCAGAGAATTAAAATGGATTGGAAAGGATGAATTTAACTCAGATGACCATTATATCTACTACTGTGGGCAAAAATCCCTTACAAGAGATGGAGTAGCCATCATGGTCAACAAAGGAGTCTGAAATGCAGTACTTGGATGCAATCTCAAAAACAACAGAATGATCTCTGTTCATTTCCAAGGCAAGCCATTCAGTATTATGGTAATCCAAGCCTATGCCCCAACCAGTAACACTGAAAAAGCTGAAGTTGAATGGTTCTATGAAGACTTACAAGACCTTCTGAACTAACTCCAAAAAAGATGATGTCCTTTTCATTATAGGGGACTGGAATACAAAAGTAGGAAGTCAAGAAACATTTGGAATAATAGGCAAATGTGGCCTTGGAGTACAAAATGAAACAGGGCAAAGGTTGATAGAGAAGGCTCTACATATGGAAATCACCAGATGGTCAATACCAAAGTCAGACTGATTATATTCTTTGCAGCCAAAGATCGAGAAACTCTATACAGTCAGCAAAAACAAGACTGGGAGCTCAGATCATGAACTCCTTACTGACAAAATCAGATTTGAATTGAAGAAAGTAGGAAAAACCACTAGACCATTCAGGTATGACCTAAATCAAATCTCTTATGATTATACAGTGGAAGTGAGAAATAGATTCAAGGGATTAGATCTGATAGACAGACTGCCTGATGAACTATGGACAGAGGTTTGTGACACTGTATAGAAGACAGGGATCAAGACCATCCCCAAGAAAAAGAAATGCAAAAAGCAAAATGGCTGTCTGCAAAGGCCTTACAAACAGCTGAGAAAAAAAGAGAAGCTAAAGGCAAAGGAGAAAAGGAAAGATATATCCATCTGAATGCAGAGTTCCAAAGAATAGCAAAGAGAGGTAAGAAAGCCTTCCTCGGTGATAAATGCAAAGAAATAGGGAAAACATAGAATGGAATAGACTAGAGATCTCTTCAAGAAAATTAGATACGAAGGTAACACTGCATGCAAAGATGGATAAAGGACAGAAATGGTATGGACATAACAGAAGCAGAAGATATTATGAAGAGGTATCAAGAATACACAGAACTATACAAAAAAGATCTTAATGACCCATAAACACGATGCTGTGATCACTCACCTAGACCCAGACATCCTGGAATGTACAATCAAGCAGGTCTTCACTACAAACAAAGCTAGTGGAGGTGATGGGAGTTTCAGTTGAGCTATTTCAAATCCGATGATGCTGTGAGAGTGCTGCACTCCATATGCAGCAAATTTGGAAAACTTGGCAGTGGCCATTGGATTGGAAAAGGTCAGTTTTTATTCCAATCCCAAAGGAAGGCAATGCTAAAAGTACCGCAAAATTGCAGTCATCTCACACACTAGCAAAGTAACGCTCAAAATTCTCCAAACCAAGTTTCAATAATACATGAACTATGAACTTCCAGATGTTCAACCTGGATTTAGAAAAGGTAGAGGAGCCAGAGACCAAATTGCCAACATTCTCTGGATCATAGAAAAAGCAAGACAGTTGCAGAAAAACATCTACTTCTTTATTGACTAGGACAAAGCCTTTGACTGTGTGGATCACAAGAAACTGGAAATTTCTTCAGGAGGTGGAAATACCAGACCACCTTACCTGCCTCCTGAAAATCTGTCTGCAGGTCAAGAAACAACAGTTAGAACTGAACATGGAAAAACTGACTTGTTCCAAATTGGGAAAGGAGTAAGTCAGTGCTGAAATGCCAGGCTGGATGAAGCACAAGATGGAATCAAGATTGCTGGGAGAAATATCAATAACCTCAGATATGCAGATGACACCACCCTTATGGCAGAAAGTGAAGAAGAACTAAAGAACCTCTAGATGAAACTGAAAGATGACAATGAAAAAGTTGGCTTAAAACTCAACATTCAAAAGATAAAGATCATGGCATCCAGTCTCGTCACTTCATGGCAAATAGATGGGAAAACAATGGAAATAGTGAGAGACTTTATTTTCTTGGGCTCCAAAATCACTGCAGATAGTGACTGTGGCCATGAAATTAAAAGACACTTGCTCCTTGGAAGAAAAGCTACGTCCAACCTAGATAGCATGTTAAAAAGCAGAGATATTACTTTGCTAACAAAGGTCCACCTAGTCAATGCTATGGTTTTCCAGTAGTCATGTATGGATGTGAGAGTTGGACTGTAAAGAAAGCTGAGTGCCAAAGAATTGATACTTTTGAACTGTGGTGTTGGAGAAGACTCTTGAGAGTTCCTCATTCTACAAGGAGATCAAAGCAGTCAATCCTAAAGAAATTCAACGCTGAATATTCAATGGAATGACTGATGCTGAAGCTGAAGCTCAAATACCTTGGTCACCTGATGGGAAGAACTGACCTATTTGAAAAGACCCCGATGCTGGGAAAGATAGAAGGCAGGAGGAAAAGGGGACGACAAAGGATGAGATAGTTGGATGGCATCACTCACTTGATGGACATGAGTTTGAGCAAGCTCTCAGAGTTGGTGATGGACAAGGAAGCCTGGCATGCTGCAGGCCAATGGGGTTGCAAAGAGTCGGATAGAACCAACCTACTGAATCGAACTGAGCAACAAAGATCCAGTAAAGTAAAAAAAAAGCCAAAAAGCAATTTTTTAAAAAGAAAAGAAGCATAAATATAGAAGAACTCAATAGCACCATCAAAAATAAGATCTAAGCAACATTTATAGACTACTTCACTCAACAATCGCAAAATTTTTTAAATTTAAATGCTCACAGAATATAAACAAGACAACCCTATGCTGGATCATCAAAACCCTGGAAGAAGAGGAGAAACTCCCAACAAATTTGAAATCATACAATATGTTCTCTGAAAACAATGAAATTGAACTAGAAATCAATAACAGAAAGATAAAAGGAAAAATTTCAAATCTTTGGAAACTGAACACCACACTTCTAAAGTACAGTGAAGAATAAGGCTCAAAAGAATTTAAAAATAAACGAAAGTGATTGATAATAAAACAAAAACAGACTGTACTACAATTTGTGGGATGTTGTTAAAGCAGGATAGCATGAAAATGCTTACATAAGAAATGCTTACATTTGGGGACTTCCCTGGTGGTTTACCGGAGAAGGCAATGGCACCCCCACTCCAGTACTCTTGCCTGGAAAATCCTATTGATGGCAGAGCCTGGTAGGCTGCAATCCATGGGGTTGTTAAGAGTCAGACACAACTAAGCGACTTCCCTTTCACTTTTCACTTTCATGCATTGGAGAAGGAAATGGCAACCCACTCCAGTGTTCTTGCCTGGAGAATCCCAGGGACAGGGCTGGGATTCCGTCTATGGGGCTGGTGGGCTTCCGTCTGTGGGGTCGCACAGAGTTGGACATGACTGAAGCAACTTAGCAGCAGCAGTAGCGGAAGCTGGTGGTTTACCAGTTAAGAATATTGTCTTCCAATGAAGGAGACACAGGTTTGATCCCTGGTCAGGGAACTAAGATCTCACATGCCTTGGGGCCAACTGAGCCCACAAATACTAGAGCATGTGTGCCATAACTAAAGCTTTTGCACTGCAATGTAGATCCTGCATGCTGGAACTAAAATCTGATGCAGCCAAATAAATATAGATAAATATTTTTTAAAAAGGAAAAGAAAAACACAGATTACCACAACTCATCCACTGTGAAATAGATAGTATGAACAGTCCTATAACCATTAAGGAAGTTGAATCTATAATTAAAATACCACACGCACCCCACTCCACCCTCAAACCTCTATAGTTCATGTAGTTTCCCTAAAGAATCCTACCAAACATTCAAAGAATGAACACTAATTCTACACAATCTCTTTCAGAAAACAAGAAGAGGGACTACTTTACAGTTAATCTTCAGAAGTTAGTATTACCCTGGCCAATTTAGGCAAAGACAGTAAAGAAAACAAAAACCACTGACAGACATCTCTCATGAATAAAGAATAAAAATCCTTAATGATACAATAGCAAATAAAATTCAGCAATATATAAAGAGAATTTCACACCAAGAAGTCATGAATGACAAGGAAGCATTTATTCCAAGGATGAAAAGCTAGTTCAAATTCAAAAGCCAATCAATATAATCCACAATATTAATAGTCTAAAGAAAATTCACAACTGATAAAGGAAAGGTTTTGACAAATTCAACAATCACACATAATAAAAACTCCAGAAAAATAGGAATTAAGTAAGAAACTTGCACAACTTGGTAAAGAGAATTTATTTAAATTTTATAGCTAACATGCTTAACTGTGAAAGACCAAATGCTTTCCCCTAAGACAGGGAATAGGGCAAGGATGGAGGTTTTTTCCTGCCCCTGCTATTCAATATTATGCTGGAAGTTCTATACAGTGGAATAGAGCAAGAGAAGGAAGTAAAAGAAAAACTGAAAATAAAACTGCTCTTATTTGCAGATGACATAATTGTCTACACAGAAAATCCAGGACTGCTTAAAATTTTAAAACAAAAACAAAACCCCCACCAAAACCCTTCTTAAACTGACCAACGATTCCAGCATGGTCTCAGAATACAAAATAAACTTACAAGAATCAAGTATGTTTCTTATCCTATAAATAAATGTGTTGTCATCACAATTTTAAATATATTATAATTTACAACTGCTGATAAAGTGAAGTACCTAGGTCTAAATCTAACAAAACACGTACAAAATGTATATACTAAGAATTTATATAACAGTGAAAGTGAAGTCGATGAAATAAATTTTTTAAAAAGTAAATGAAGAACCATATTGCATTCACAGATTGGAAGACTCAGATGATAAAAATGCCACTGTTTCCCAAACTGATATATAGGTTGGTTTAAAAAAATCCCTATCAATATATCAGTAAGATCCTTTGTAGTCATGGACAAGATTATTCTAAAATTTACAGAGAAAAATTAAAATAGCTAAAATCAAAAGGATTAAAATAGCTAAAATAATTTTGAAAAAAAAAAAGATAAAATAAAACAATCTACCCAACTTTAAGACTTAGCATATAGCTACAGTAATCAAACTTGTATAGTACTAGCAGAGAAAGAAAAATAGAACAATGGAACAGAATAGAGCACCTAGGAAAAGACTCACACAAATTTGCTCAACAGATTTTTGACAAAGGGACAAAAGCAATTCAGCTGGGGAGAGACAGCCTTTTCAACAAATGGTGTTGGAGTAAGTGGATATCCACTGGTAAAAAATATGAATCTTGACCTCAGTCTCACATTTACACAAAATTAGAGGTCACTGACTTAAATGTAAATGGATCACAGATCATGAATTAAATGTATCAAGGACTTAAATGTAAAATGTGAAACTATCTCACTTTTTAGGAAAAAATAGGAGAAAATCATTGGGATCTAATACTAAGCCGAGAGTTCTTAGACTTTATACCAAAAGCCTGATACTTAAAAGGAAAAACTAACAACCTGGACTTAATCCAGATTTAACACTTTCGCTCTGTTAAAAACTCTGTTTAAGGGATGGAAAGACAAGTTTCAGAGTAAGAGGAAAAATCTGCAAAACAACAACAAAAGACAAGTATCTGGAATATATACTGAGTTCTTAAAACAATAGTAAAAAAGTAAATGGTCCAATTAGAACCACGGGCAAAAGTCATAAAGAAACATTTCACATAAGAGGATATTCAGACAGTGGAGAAACACGAAAAGATATTCAACTTTATTAGCTATGAGGGAAATGGAAATTTAAACCACAATATCACTTATCAGAATGGCTAAAAAAAAAGTGACAACAACAAACGGTGAGAGGATGTAGACAATGCAGTTATTCATACATAGCTCAAAGGAATGCAAAATGAACAGTTACTCTTAAAAAGGAACTTACTCTGGAAAATAAGTTTCTCTACAAAACTAAATATGCACTTCCCATTAAACCTAACAACTGCATGCCTGAGCATTTATCCCAAAGAACCAAAGACTGACATTCACACAAAAACTGTACACAAATACTTACAGCAGCTTTATGCAAAATGGCCCCTGTGGGGAGAGAGCAAATTAGCCAAGATGGCTGTATTCAGGCTCTCTCACCTCACATTTTGTAAATAATGACTATTAACAGCTGAAATCATTCTTATAGCACTGCACATGCACTCACGAGGTACTCCCTTGGCTACTTTGTGGGGTATCCCTGTATGAGCTTCACCATGAAGAACTCTGGCTGAAGCTACATTGGGGCCATGTTGGAGGAACATCATGATTATGTTATATGAGATTATATTATGGGTCTGTTATGGATACATTATGATTACAATGTGGCTGCTGCTATGGCTGCCGCAACAGCCAGGAGAGAGGCTGTATTATGGTTGCCATGCCAGCCAGGAAAGGATAATCGCATCTGCAGTTCCTATGGCTCCTCAAGTCTTCTTCCAGCCTCTTAGCTTGTGCCTTGCCTACCCTGGGTTCAGCGAACAGTGTGGACGGCGTGAAAAGTGAGACAATTGGCACTGTGAGCAGGATCAGCAGGACAGCCCCAACAAGAAACAACCAAGATGTCCTTCAATGAGTGACTGGTTAAACAAACTGTAGTACAGCCATACCAAGACATTCTACTCAGCACTACAAAAGGAACAGACTACTGATACATGCAAAACCCTGGCTGAAGCGCCACAGAATTATGCTGTAAATTCCCAAATGCTACATACTGTATGAATCCATTCATGTAGTTTTCTTGAAATGACAACGTTACAGAGATGTAAAACAAGTTAATAGTTGTCAGAGAAAGATGAGAGCATGGTGTAAAAGAGAAGTGGGTTTAGCTATAAAAGGCAAAATGAAGGATTCTCCAGTGAAGCAAATGACCTGTATCCTTTATGTATCCATGTCAATTCGCTAGTTGTGACACTGTATATTTTCACAAGATGTTGCCATTTAAGAACTTTCCACAGTTTGTTATGATCCACACAGTCAAAGGCTTTAGCGAAGTCAATGAAATAGAAGTAGACATTTTTCTGGAATTCCCTTGCTTGTTCTATGATCCAGTGGATGCTGGCAATTTCATCTCTAGTTCCTCTGCCTTTTCTAAATCCAGCTTGTACATCTGGAAATTCTTGGTTTACGTACTGTTGAAGCCTAGCTTTAAGGATTTTGAGCATTACCTTACTAACATGTGAAATACGAGAGAAATATCAATAACCCAGATATGCAGAAGACACCACCCTAATGGCAGAAAGCACAAAGGAACTAAAGAGGCTCTAAGAGGAGAGTGAAAAAGTTGGCTTAAAACTCAACATTCAGAAAACTAAGATCATGGCATCCAATCCCATCACTTCATGGCAAACAGGGAAACAATGGAAATAACGACAGACTTTATTTTCCTGGGCTCCAAAATCACTGTGGATGGTGACTGCAGCCATGAAATGATCTTTGATCTTTGAAAGGAAAGCTATGACAAACACAGACAGCATATTAGATAGCAGAGACATCACTTTGGCAACAAAGTTCTGTATAGTCAAAGCTATGGCTTTCCCAGCAATTATGTATGGATGGATGTGAGTTGGACCATAAAGAAAGCTGAGTGCTGAAGAACCGATGCTTTCAAACTGGTGCGAGAGAAGACTCTTGAGAGTCTCTTAGACTGCAAGGAGATCAAACCAGTTAATCCTAAAGGAAATAAGTTCTGAATATTCATTGGAAGGACTGATGCTGAAGCTGAGGCTCCAAAACTCTGGCCACCTGATGCGAAGAGTGGACACAATGTAAAAGACTCTGATGCTGGGAAAGACTGAGGGCAGGAGGAGAAGGGGGTGACAAGAGGATCAAATGGTTGGATGGCATCACTGACTCAATGGACAAGAGTTTGAGCAAACTCCAGGAAATGATGAAGGCAAGAAAGCCTGGCATGGGGTCACAAAAAGTCAGACATCACTTTGTGACTGAACAATAACAAATATTACTTACTATAAAAGTATAAGCAATTTTATACTTAGTATAAAAGTGTAAAGGAGCTCTTGTGAGTATGAGATTCAACTTCATGTAAACTGAACTATACGTGAATTTACCGTTATGTAAAAGCATTAAAAATATATAAATTTCACATGTACCCATGATCTCAGAACAGTATTACTCACAATAGCCAAAATGTTGAAGCAACCTAAGTGTCCATCAATGAATGAACAGATAGACAAAATGTATTATATACATAGCAGGGAATACTATTCAGCCTTAAAAAGGAAGGAGATTCTGCACACGTTACTTCAAGGATGAACCTTGAGGTCATTATGCTTAATGAAATAAGCCAATCATGAAAAGAAAAATGCTGTATGATTCCACATATAGGAGTTATCTGGAGTAGTCAAATCATAGAAGTAGTAGAATGGTGGCTTCAAGAGGCTGAGGGGTATGAGGAATGGAGGGAGTTACTTAATTTGTGAGGAATTTCAACTTGGGCAGATGGAGAAGGAAATGGCAACCCGCTCCAGCATCCTTGCCTGGAGAATCCCATGGACAAAGGAGCCTGGAAAGCTATAGTCCATGGGATCTCAAGAGTCAAACATGACTTAGAGACTAAACCACCACCACCACCAGATGAAAAACCACTAGAGGTTGGCTCCACAACAATATCAATATGTTTAATATTACTGAACACTTAAAAAAACTATATTAAAAATGGTTAAGATAGTATATTTTATGTTATACCTATACTACCATAAATTTTTTAAAGCCAAAAAAAAAAAAGATTTTCATGATGGTGATTTCTAGTTCATTCGGCAGCAACTATCTTCAACAGTGATAAAATAACACTGAATATCAAAATACACATCTTTTTTTTCACAAGATGCATATCAAGGCTCATTAGATATTAAATTCACAATATCTCCCTGTATGTCACACTAATCAAAGATATATCAATTTTTAACAAGAAATATGAGTTTCATCTCCTTTGGATCATGTTCAGCAACCATCACAGTACATGACAGATACTGAAACACATGTGCCAAGCACTAAGTCTCATGAGTGACTGCCCCAGAAATCACTCACCGGGGGTAGCTGGAAGGTAGTCACCTGCTGTGCGTCCCTCAAACTCGCTTCCTGAAGAATGGAAGTGTCTTGCAGGACTGAAAGAGATCAGAAAAGAATCTCATAAAAATCTGAGTCTCTTTTCTTACCTGTATAAAGAGGATTACCAGATGATGTACGTAAAAAGCATTTGCAAACCATAGGGATTTCTACTACTTTGCTTTCAGACACATCAACGTGGGCTTTAAAACAAAATGCTTGGGTTTCAGTTGGCTCTGTGCCATGAACCAGCTATGTGACTCCCTGCAGGTCCAGGGACCTCAGCTCTATCATCCATAATATGAGGGAAATAAAGGTTAAAACTCCACGGACTAAAAGGTCAGTAAGAGCTATTGGCAACAAAGACTTTGTGGGACTCTAGTGTCATGTAAATTTATACATTTATAAGTTTATAAATTGTAAAGCTCCTTAAGGAACCTATCTTTCTTATCTCTATTAGATGCTCCTAGAAGAGTACCAATACCCTACCAACTAAACACACAAAAATGTACACAAAAATGTAGAGTGTAGCATTGGGATCATCTCACTCTCCCTTATCCTGGGCTACCAAGAGACTCTGCTGTATTCTCATGTGATTTCTCTCCCCTGACAAGCTCCTGCCTGCACTTCTGCAAGAAGTGAGCCATATACCTGGCCTATGGTGCAGTCATGGCAAATGAGCTGTGTTTCACAAAGTGCTCCTTTATAGAATAAACTTGGAAGGATGCACTATCATCTCCCAGTTTAGAGAAAATTCAGATTAACCCCAGCTCATAATGCAAAATCAGTACCAAATAGAAGCCAATGCTCCTCACCTTTCACACCTTGGATGCAAAATTTTCTGCAAACAGGAGCAGGTGTGACTACTTGGAACAAGAGCCTAAGACAGGAGCCAGCTCAGCCAGCAGTGACATTTGGGGAGCAGTTCCCTATGGGAGGCAGCCTCATCACTCTGTTGCCAGAAGCTCAGAGTTGGTGAGCATGGATTTGAGGAAGAGATTTTCTTTAAAAAAATAATTATTTTATTTATTTATTTGGCTGTGTCAGGTCTTAGCTGTGGTACTCTGGATCTTTTATCTTTGTTGTGGCGTGCACTCTTAGTTGCAGCATGTGGGATCTAGTTTCCTGACCAGGAATCAAACTTGAAACACCTGCATTGTGAGCACAGAGTATCAGTCACTGGACCATCCAGGAAGTCCCTTGAAGAAGGGATGTTTTAATTTTGCTCTCATACCTACCACCTTCTGAGGGATAAACACAGCCCTACCCTACCTTTCAGCATGATAAATGAACATATCAATACTTTGAGGATTACTTTGAAAAGCTTTCAGCCTCGAAATAAAAACTATATTTTGGGGAAAATCTTCAAGACTAGTAACTATATGGTTTTTACTGGAAATTCTTCCCAGTGATCAATCACCTGAACGTTTAAGGTATTGCTCATAGCTAACTCTCATCATGTTTTCTTTGTCCATTTATTATTGCTCAGGGAAATGGCAGCACTGGCCCTTTTGACATGCAGCTGCTGGCTTATCTCAGAACTCTGCCAGGAAGTGAGCAGGCTGACACAGTTCCTAAGACCCTCTCACAGCCACCTGTAGAACCTGTAAAACCCAGGCTGCTGGCATGAGCATGCATGCTAGATCACTTCAGTTGTGTCTGACTCTTTACAACATTATGGGCTATAGGCCACCAAGCTCCTCTGTCCATGGAATTCTCCAGGCAAGAATATTGGAATGGGTTGCCATTTTCTCCTCCAGGGGATCTTCCCAATCCAGGGACTGAACCTGCATTTCTTGGGTCTCCTGCAACGGCAGGCGGGTTCTTTGCCACTAGTGCCACCTGGGAAGCACTGTTTATCTGGGCAAATGGTTGTTTCTCATGACTGTGGTTGTGGGCTGAATTGCATCTCCGCTGAATTCATATTAAAGTCCCAACCCCCAATTCCTCAGAACGGGAATATATTTGAACATAGGATTTTTCAAGCAGTCATTAAGTTAAAATGAGGTAATGGGAGTGAGCCCTAATCCAGTATGCCTGATGCTCTTATAAGAAGAGGAGATTAAGACACAGACATACATAACGAAGACCATGTTAGGACACAGAAATTTCTGTTGTTTCAGCTGCCCAGTCTGTGGGAGTGTATTACAGCAGCCCAAAAACACTAACACATCTGTCTTGACTTTTAACCAAGGAAAGGTTGGAGTTTATTTGATTTGTACAAAAAATCAGTACAGTTTTACACATAAAGAACGTAATATGTAACTTTTCTACACTCCAAAGCTTATTACAGTAAAGACAATTTCTGTGAATCACCAAGAATGGATTTTGGTCTCCTCATACTTTCTTCTGCCATCTATAACTGTAGTACAAAGTGATAAGTCCACCTGAGCTAACCCTCACACCATACAGGTCACTCTCTTCAACCTGTGAGCACCAATTTTTTTCCATGGTGATTACAACTAAAAATCATGGGCAGGGATTTCCCTGGTGGTCCAGCGTTTAAGACTCCATGCTCCAAATGTAGGGGCTCAGATTCATTCGCTGATTAGGGAACTAGATCCCACATGCTACACGGTGCAGCCAAAAAAAAAAAAAAACTTAAACAAAAAACCCCCTGGACTTTCATGGTGGCTCAGTGGCAAAGAATCCACCTGCCAATGCAGGAGACACAGGTTCAATTCCTGGTCTAGGGAAGATTCCACAAGTCTTGGAGCAACTAAGTCTGTGCACTACAACTACTGAGCCTGTGCTCTAGAGTCTGGGAATTACAACTACTGAGCTCATGTGCTGCAACTGCTGAAACACATCTTAGGGTCTGGATTCTGCATGAAAAGCCCATGTACTGCAACTGGAGAAAAACCCTCACAGCAACAAAGACCTGGGGCAAAAAGAAATAAGTAAAATTAAAAACAAAAAATCCTAGGAGTTTGCATGCCACAACTAAGAGTGTGAACGCCACAGTATAGCCAAAAAAAAATAAATAAATAAATTCATGGGCAACTCAGGCCCCCTAGTCAGTATTTTATGGGTAGCCAGGCATACCTCATTTTATTGCATTTTGCAGATATTATGTGTTTTAAAAAGTAAAGATTTTTGGCAACTCTGAATCAAAGCAATCCTACTGGTGCCAATTTCCCAACAGCATTTGCTTACTTCATGTTTCTGTGTCACATTTTGAGAGTTCTCACAATATTTCAAACTTTTTCATTATTATCATGATCTTTGATTACTATTACTATACAGTAACTTTGGTTCCTATTGTAATTTTTTGGGGGGCCACAAACTATGCCCACATAAGACAGCAAATTTAATAGATAAACGTGTGTGTTGTGCTAGCTCCCTCATTTCTCTCCCTCTTCTTGGACCTCTGTTCTGTGAGACACAACAATACTGAAATAAGGCCAATGAACAATCCTACAATGGCCTCTGAGTATTCAAATGAAAGGAAGAGCCACAAACCTCTCACATTAAAAGATTTAAAACAGTGAGGAAGGCATATCAAAAGCTGAAACAGACTGAGGGACTTCCCTTGTGCGGCCTAGTGGCTAAGACTGCACTCCCAATGTAGGGGGCCTGGGTTCAATCCTGGTCAGGGAACTAGATTCCACAAGCAGCAACTAAGAGTTTGCATGCAGCAATTAAAGATTCTGCATGCCACCAACCAAATAAATAAATATTAAAAATTAAAAAAGCTGAGGCAGGCTAAAAGCTAGGCCTCTTCCATCAAACAGCCAAGTTGTGAATGCAAACAAAAAGTTATTGCAAGAAATTAAAAGTGCTATTCCAATGAACACACAAGAAAGTGCAATAGCCTTATTACTGATACAGTGGAAGTTTTAGTGGTCTGGATAGATCAAACAAGCCACAACATTCCCTTAAGCCAAAACCTAATCCAGAACAATGCTGTAGTTCTTTTTATTCTACAAAGGCTGAGAGAGGTAAAAAGTCATAAATAAAATGTTTGAAACTAGCAAATGCTGGTTCACAAGGTTAAAGGAAAAAAAGCTCTTCTCCATAATATAAAAGTGCAAGGTGAAACAACAAGTTATCCAGAAGATCAAGTTAAGATCATTAATGATGGTGCCTACACTACACAACAGATTTTTAGTGTGGATAAAGCAGCCTTATATTGGAAGAAGATGCCACATAGGACTTTCATAGCTACAGAAAGGCCAATGCCTGGCTTCAAAGCTTTAAAGAACAGGCTGACTCTCTTGTTAGGCACTTATGCAGCTGGTGACTGTAAGTTGAAACCAATGCTCATTTACCATTCCAAAACTCCTAGGACCCTGAAGAATTATGCTAAAGCCACTCCGCCTGTGCTCTATAAATGGAACAAAGCCTAGATGACAGCACATCTGGTTACAACATGGTTTACTGAATATTTTAAGCCCCACAGTTGAGACTTACTGCTCAGAAATAAAGATTCCTTTCAAAATAGTACTGCTTTTTCAGTAGTCACCCAAGAGATCTCTGATGGAGATATATAAGATTAATGTTGTTTTCATGCCTACTAACACAACATCCATTCTGAAGCTCATAGATCAAAGAGTAGTTTCAACTTTTAAATCTTATTATTTAAGGTAAGAAATACATTTCACAAAGCTATAGCTGCCATACACAGTGATTCTTCTGATGGATCCGAACAAAGTAAACTGAAAATCTCCTGGAAGGCATTCACTGTTCTAGATGCCATTAGAATATTCATGACAACATTCCTGGTGGTCTAGTAGTTAGGGGCTTCCCACATAGCTCAGTCAGTAGAGAATCTGTCTGCAAAGCAGGAGGTGCAGGTTCAATCCCTGGATCAGCAAGATCCCCTGGAGAAGGAAATGGCAACCCACTCCAGTATTCTTGCTTGGAGAATCCTATGGACAGAGGAGTCTGGCAGGCTACAGTCCATGGGGTCATAAGAGTTGGACACAACTTAGTGACTAAACCACCACCACCAGGGGTTAGGACTCAGCGCTTTCACTACCAGGGCTCAGGTTCAACAGCTGGTCGGGGAACAAAAATCCCATAAGCCGGCATGGCCAGAAAAAAAAACCACTCATGGGAAGATACCAAAATACCAACATCAACACAACAGGAGTTTGAAAGAAGTTGACACCAGTCCTCATGGATAACTTTGAGTGGTTCAAGGCTTGAGTGGAAGAAGAGATGGCAGATGTGGTAGAAACAGCAAAGAAACAGAATTAAAAGTGGAGCTTGAAGATGTGACTGAATTATGAAAATCTTATGATGAAATTTGAAGAGTTGCTTCTTATGGATGAGTAGAGAAAGCAGTTTCTTGAGATGACATCTACTCCTGGTATAGATGCTGTGAAGACTGGTGGTGAAATGGCAACAAAAGCTTTAGAATATTATTTGAACTGAATTGATACAGCAATGACAGCGAGAGGACTGATTCTATTCTAAAAAGAAAGAAGTTCTGTGGGTAAAATGCTATGAAACGGCATTATATACTGTTAGAAAAATAGTTCCTGAAAGGAATGATTCAATCAATGAGGCAAAAATTAATTACCGTCTCATTTTAAGACACTGCCAGTTACCCAGCCTTCAGCAACTGCCATTTTGATGAGTCAGCAGCCACCAACATGGAGGCAAGACCTTTCATCAGCAAAAAATTTCAACTTGCTGAAGGCTCACACAATGGTTAACAATAAAATATTTTCAATTAAAATAAGTACAATTTTCAGAGACATAAATGTTATTGTGCACGTAACAAACTACTGTGTAAATAAAACTTTCTTATGTACCGGAAAACCACAAGTTCATGTGATTCACTTTATTAAGATTATCTCCATTGGACAGACTAGGACACTAAGGCTTACAGAGTTTAGAAGCATGACCTGGGTCATAGCTAGAGGATTAAAAGCCAAGTGTATCTGCTGCCAAAGCCAAATGCTTGTGGCCATTAGTGCACTTTGTACAGACATTGCTAGCCACCATTCATGCCCCAAGTCCTAAAGATATCACCCGTTCTCTAGGGGGCATTTTTATATTTTCTTTCAACATTATAAAATCTTCAGAGCAGAAGCTATATAGCTGAGAAAAGAGATGTTCAGAGAGATAAAAGGACATGGCTATACTCAGCTCCCCACACAGGCCCTATTTGGACAGTGATGGTGCCCAGCTGTCTCCAAACCAACAAAACAAACTCAGAGATGCACCCTCAAAGCAGCGAGATGATGCAGTCTCAAAAACACCTACTCACAGTAGAGGTCCCTCTGAGCAGACCTGGCACCACGAAGAGGACACTCTCATGAGATTCTCACTGAATTGTTCTAGGAAAGGACCAGACTCTGAAAAAGGTTCAGAGCCACTCAGGGGGTAGGAGAGAACCAAAAATGTCAAGAGCTACTTCCAAGTGCACAGGGCCAGGTACAAACGCCCCTCCCCCACTCCCATGGGCACCCTACCTGGGTCCCCGCTGAGCTGGCCTGAGAGTCTGCTTGGAAGCCCAAGGCTCTGAGCCAGAGCTATGGGCTGGGCATCCTGGCTCTTTGCAAGGTCACTGTGGGGCTCTGCTGGCAGCTGCTCTTGCTCTTGGTCTGGAGGGCTGTCCCCATCGTCAATCACCACAGGGTCTTCACAGTGCTTGAGCTGCAATCCCAGAGAGGGCTCTTTAGAGCTCGGTGGAGCGGTCCCTGGCCAGATGAGGACCAGCAACTGTGCCAGGGATTGGGCAAACTTCCCACTCCCTGGGCCTGCTGATCATTAACTCAACAACTAGAAGCACAGACCCACCTTGTTAAGGGCTATAAAGAGGGATGACATAACCGTGTCACAAGTTAGAGCCTTTAGGTAATGGATTCTGTCTTTTGGGGTTATCAAACTTCAGTGTGGACATAACAAAAGCACGTGGCTCTAGATGGAATTCCTCATCCATGGCCAGGGAATACGTGACCCCACCAAAGCATCAAAGCGCAAGGTGGCCACCCTCTCCACATCTGCTGCCCAACCCCACTCCCTTCCTCTCCCTTCCCATCCTCCCAGCCAGTTTAGCCCAGCCCCCTCTGCTCACCCATTGCCAGGGTCTCCCTGGCTCTCGTTCCAGGGCCTCCACAGCAGACACAGCCTGATCACCGCTCTCAGGTTCCTGGGCCCGCACCCAGCCCTGGACCTCCCGGGGCAGGATGGCCAAGAACTGCTCCAGCACCAGTAGCTCCAGGATTTGCTCCTTGGTGTGCCTTTCAGGTCGCAGCCAGCCCCGGCACAGGTCCCAGAGGCGGTGTAGGGCCTCCCGGGGGCCTGCAGCCTCCTGGTAGCAGAAACGTCGGAAGAGGCGGCGGGAGGACTCGGGACTGGGAAGCTCACCCTGGGAGGAAGGGGTTCTCTCCCGGTGGGCTCCTCATTTTCCTGGGCTCCTCACTTTCCTTTGGAGCCAAGACTCGGGGGCACAGGGCTGTGGGCATGATGGGATTTGATGGGGGTCAGCAGCAGAAGACGACCCTATTTCCAAACAGAAATCACTGGCTTCAATGTTCTGGTCTCCTGTAGTAGTTTTTTGGGGTGGTGATGGGAAAAGTGAAAAAGCCCACAGAGATCAGCCTTTGGGAGAAGCACCAGGATATGTGACAAGTGTCAGTGTGGATGATCCTTACACAAAGGCAGAGAAGGAACAAACCCATTCCCGAAAGCATCATTATGTGATTTCCCTAACTGAGGATTGGATGAACAAGGCAGGCAGTCCAGGAGAAAAGCAGTGACATTTCAACGTGGCACTGGTGTTTCAAGCATCCCAGGAGACCAATGGGGCCGCATGCAGGAGAGAGATGGTAATTAACACTCTGTGGTACCTTCGATGGCCAGGTCCTCCTGGAAGGGACCTGAAATGGACGAGTTGAGAAGGCCGCTATCTTGAGGCTTCAGAGACAAAGTCACCGTCCTTGCCCTTGAGACCTTTACAAAATGAGCTGAAAAGACAAAGACAGACATGCACAGGAAAAGCCTTCACAGCTGATCCAGGACAGGAAACTCACCCTGCTGGTAGTGAGTGCTATCAGAGTTAGACCAACACAGAGCAAGTAAGCCTTGCTCAGTGGAGTATGCACCAGGAAGCAGGGAAGAAAGCAGACAGCCCAGAAGACACCCAGACAAAAGATGCATGTGTGCATGCTCAGTTGTGTCCATCTCTTTGTGATGCGGTGGACTGTAGCCCGCCAGGCTCCTCTGTCCATGGGGATTCTCGAGGCAACAATACTGGAGTGGGTTGCCATGCCCTCCTCCAGAGGATCTTTCCGACCCAGGGATCTAACCTGCATCTCCTGAATTACAGGCAGATTCTTTACTGCTGAGCCACCAGGGAAGCCCCCAAACAAGAGATGGGAAGAGTCAAAAGAGGCATATCCTGAGTTTACTAGAGAAAAATAATAGTAAGTATTTAAAAGCACCAGTGTTTAAAAGGAGCTTCCACCCAATTCACTAACGTAAACAGTGAACAGTATTACTGAATAGTAATTCTGAATAGTAAACTTCAGTACATATTTAAAGATGTCTGGCCTCCACCCATCTTGCCTTCTCTTCTCTTGTCATCTTCAAAACACAATGAAGAAAACCACACACCCCTCACAGACCTTCCCCAGGCAGGACAGAGGTGGGGCACTAATGGCACAGCCTCCACATATGCAGAGAAGGGGCTCAGGAGCCCCTGCATCTCCTCAGTGAACGTATGCAGGGCAACATCAGAGTAGCAGCCACTAAACCAGAGTTCGGGACCCAGGGAAAACGAACGGCAAATACGGTCCCACACAGTCCCCTCCCCCACCATCAGGCCTCTGAGATCCTTGGATGTGGTCCCTTGCTCTCAACACCCGGTTTAGGAGGCTCCCCAGCATGCCAGCACACATTAGTTTGCCCCACCACCGGATTTCCTCCAATGTCTGCTCATACATCTGACACCCAATTTCAGCCCTACTCAACTCCACCTTTCCTGAACTCGGCCATCACACACCTCCAGGGCCTCGAGGTTCCTTAGGTCTGCACCCACCCTTAGTACTCTAGGGCATCTGGCTCTGGGCTTAGCCCATCATCCCTAACCAGAGAGCCCGGTTCCTGTCACCCTGACACCGGCACGTAGGAAGCTCAGAAATGATGAGTGATGAATGAATTAACGTTGATTAATTCAAGAGGATCCAACAGGGGGCGGGGCGTACTTAAAAGCAGCTCTACGAGAAGGAACGGAGCTGGACTAGCTGAAAGGGAAGGGGATGAGCATACCGTATGCCCCCAGGAAAGGGGCAAGCTTTCCTTTGATCCAGCTTTCTCTCCCTTTTCCCTCCCTATACACCCGCACCCACCTCCATTCTAGCCAGCTCCCGGCTCCTCACCTCACAGCACGGAACTCCTCAGCGTCTACCTCAAAGCCATCCTGCAGCGGAAGTCTACGGCGGCAGCTCCTCATCCTTCCAGCCCGGTCTCCCGGGTGTCCTTCGTGAGGCGGGTTCTCTGCAAGGGCCACTCTGTCCCCGGCTAGCCAAGACCCCGTCTCCTGCTCATCCAGAAAACCACGGCTCCGCTTAAGAGGGAAGAAGTGGGATCAAATGCAGGCGCCTGAAAAACATTTGTGTCGTCTCATCCCCCTGCCCAGAGATTCAGAGCTCAGCTCTGTGAAGGGAGGCCGGAGCGCGCGGGGCTGAGAGCCAGGGGACCGCGGAGCGCGCAGTGGCGTGCGCGGGCCGCAGAAGCCGGGGCTGCCCGGGCCGCACTCACCTCCTCGCCGAGTCCCAGTTGGCGGGCCGTACAGGCCTGACCGCCTCCGGAGCCCGCCGGACGCTGAGGAAAGGAAAGGCCGAAGCCCTCCGGCTCCCTCCCCTGGGACACTTCCTGCTCCGCTCTAGGACCGGGGAGGTCTCTGCATCTCAGTGGTTCTCTCCTCCGCCCCCCCGGCCGAGGTGTGCGCTAGGGGTGACATTCGACACCCCCCGGCCCGGCCCGGCCGGCGCGCCCCGCCTTGCCACGCCCCGCTTCGCGCGCGCCCAGGCCTCGGCGCCCGGCCGGGCGCTTTGTGGGTCCGTCAAGCCGCCTTTACCGGGCCTCCCCGCAGGCTTGCGCCGGGGGCGCGCGTCGAGGCGGGGCGGGAGGCAGGGGCCTCGAAGGCGCGTCGGGGACCGCGCCTGGAGGCGGGTGGCGGAGCGGCGGGGCAGAGAACCGGGTCAGCGGGAGGGCTCGCGCGGGTGCGCCCTGCTGTGGGCGGCCGCCGGTGTGGGAAGGTTGGTCTTGGGGTTCCTCTCTTCTCTGTTCTCCCCCTTGGGACTCGTACAAGGGGCTTGTTTACTCCCAGAAGGGCCGATCCGGGAGTCGAGGCTGAATGCTGGAGTTGGGAGGGGGGAGCGGTGGAAGAAGGCTGCGGCGCACCGAGGGCCGTTACACTTCAGAATCCCCGGTTGGTATCCCCACCCCCACCGCACGCCTGCAGGCCCAACCTCCTTCCAGCCAAAACCCCTCCTCTACTCTCGACCTGCGGCCGCTGGAGAGGCGAGGAAGGCTCGGGAAAGGAAGACTCACCTCCCTCCCTTGTCCTCTATCGGATGCCCTGGCTTTCGGAGGGTATGCGGAGTTTCACAGCTACTCGTTACACGTCCCTTCTGGGCATCAGGACAACCCAGGGAGGGCTCAGAGGGACTTCGGTCCGTCCTGGCCCCCAGTGGGTGGTCGGGGTGCTTATTGCTCCGTTAAATGTAGGGTGTAGCAGCTGTTTGGGTCAGGGGAACTGGCTAATGGACTTTGACTTGAAGTCGAGTCGCAGTGAAGGCCAGGAAGTAAAGGCCTCTGGACATCTAGCCAGGTCTCCTTGCCACTACACTATGCTGAACATGTAGCTCGAAGACAGGTCTTCCTGGCACCCTCCTTAATCTTCCAGGTTCTGGAGCTTGGGAGAAAGCATGTCTGGAGGTCCTGAGCAGAGCTGATTGACAAAAACACTTCTCTTTTTCATCTGCTGAGCACTGAAATTGAACTTTCCCATAGAATAAGGCAAAGAGATGTCTCTTATCTGCTAAAGAGGATGGGCTTCCTAAGTGGCTTGTGGTAAAGAACTGGTAAAGAATCCGCCTGCCAATGCAGGAGCCACTGCATATGCGGATTGGATTCCTGGGTCTGGAAGATCCCTTGAAGGAGGAAATGGCAACCCACTCCAGTATTCTTGCCATGACTGAGCATGCAGACAGAGACTAGAGAGGATACACTACTGCAGATAACTGATGTCTGGTCAGATCAAGCAGAACAATACCAGTTCCCCTAAAGAAAGGAAGTAGGCTGGTTGAGCAGATGTGAAAGAGGTGGATGGACCGTGAAACTGTATTTATTGATTTATTTGTGTATTTTTTGGTGGTGTCACACGTTATGTGGCATCTTAGTTCCCCAACCAGGGGTGGAACCTGCACCCTCTGAATTGGAAGCACAGAATCTAAACCACTGGACCACCAAGGGGGTCTGGAACTGAATTTCTTGGCATTGCTTTCCTCATTTCAAGGACTTGGGAGTCTTTTGTTTCTTCCTCTAAATAACAAATGATCATTCCTGAGTAAGGGAGTTAACAGAGCCACCGTTTGGGATATGCTTGGATTCTGTGACTTTTGCAGGAGATAAAGCAAAGGAGTAAAATTCATTTTGTGAACAGTGATTGGTCCCCCAAATGACAGCCAGGTGCAGGCAGGGTCTCCCATCTCCTTGGAACCTGCAGATACCAGTGGGAACTACCCCCTTCAGATTTAACTGGATTCAACAGAACTCATGTGCACCCCTTTCTCAGGAGCACCAGCCAGGCACCATGGCTTGGAGGAGAGTCAGGGGAGGAACAAGGATTAGCCAAGGCAGGTCAGACTAAGGTGCTTTGGCAAATAGTGCAGCCTGCTCTAAAAGTCCAGATCCTATATGCCTGAGTTCCCAGCCCTGTGATCGGTTGGGTGAGGGAACTACCTGTTAAGTGTTGGTAATCTGAGCTCATAGTCCTGTCCACTGTTTTTCTAAAGCAGGTAAATTCAGAGCCCAGAAATCCCTAACTCATAGCATCAGATCAGTCCTCACTGCCCTGTCTAGTTTCTTCCCCTGAACTGACACCTCTCTGTGAACTGTCTCTTAAAAGCTTTGTGTTTATTTACTGCATTTTGCTCAATACAGTGGTTATGAGTCAGAGCACCCAGGTTAAAACCTGCCTAGTCAATTCGTAACCAGATGATCTTGGCTATACTTAACCTTTCTGTGCCTCAGTTTCTTTACCCCCCAAAACTGGATAATGCTGTCTATCTTACTGAATGTGTGGGGCCATTCAGTTATTTGACAAATGTGTACTGAGTACTCACTAGGCATTCTTGCTGCTAGGTTCTATTCCAGGTTCTCAGGGTGCATCTGTGAACACAATTGGCTGAGAGGATCGATGAGAAGGGCAGGACAAAATTAATAACGTGATCTGCTATGTTTGATTCGCACTGCAGAGGAAGAAGAACATTGAGCAATATCAGGTAATGGATGTTGGGGATGAGCTGGGGATGGTCACAGTATTAAGAAAGAGGCAGGGCAGGTTCCATTGTGATGGTGACATCTGAGATGAGGGAGTTGGTCAAGCCCAAGCATGAGTGAAAACAGGGTCCCAAGTGGAGGCCACCATGACAGCAAAGGCCCTAAACGTGTAGAGGGAGGCAGTTAGTGAGGGCCATGGTGTGTCAGCTTGGGGTGGAGGTGGGGAGGCAACTGGAGACCGTGGGAAGGTACTTTCTTTGACATCAAATGGGATTATGACAGATACCACGAGTAAGCAACAGAAAAAAACCCTGAATATAAATGCTACTTCAGTACCATTGAGCCATCTCACAAGTAATGATTTATTTGGTTTCTATTATGTTGCTGATTGAATGTATTTTTATAAAGTGCTTGCTGTGTGCCACCAATTTTGTCAAACTTGAGGAGATCATAGTGGATAGACAATCCTGGCTTTTAGGAGCTAGAAGAGGAATCAAATGAATAGATGGCATGAAAAAATAAAACAAGGTAAGGAGCCTGCTAGGGTGGTTGAGTAGGACCTTCATAAGATAACATTTGAGCAGAGAGCAGATGGAGGGCAAATTGAACAGAGGTGTGCAAGAAGATCATTCCAGCAGAGGAACAGCATATGCAAAGGCCATCAAGAAGGATGCTTGTCCCCTGGCTAGATAAAGGGGAGATTGGAATGGAGTGACCATGAATCTTACACTTAGAAGTTTTCAAGTGAGAGCATGGCTTGATGGGGTTTTAATTTTATCATTATCACTGTGCAGAGCAGATTGGATCTGAATGGAGGGAGGCAGAGGCTATTTTTGAAGCAGCCACAGAAATGCAAGCAGGACATGGCCCATTGCAGAGTCAGCTGGTGGAGGTGAGGCTGGTGAGCAGTAGTGGTTTCCTCCATGGTGTGCTCCTGGGTGTTAAAGGAGTGAGAAACGTGTGTAGTTTTGGCCCCAGTTGGGTGATTGGAGAGTCTGCCCAGGAAACTGCAAAACAGTTTCTGGGAAGGGGTTGGGAGACAAAGATGAGTTTTGGACTTGCTAGGTCTGAAATGCTCAAGACAAATAGCTATGATGGTTCTGGAAGAAAGCCAAGGCTAGAGGTGGAAATCTGTTGTCACAGCACACTATAGGAGTTGAGATCCTATGATAGACTAGCATGGGTAGAGGACCTGTCTTGGAAGAGTTGAATTGGCCACACTAGCTTTGGAGACTAGAAAGAGAGGAGAGAGATCCAGCGGGGGAAAAGAGGAAAGGGGTAAGGGGGTAAGGGGAGGAGAAGGAGCAGCCATTATGAGGTAGAAAGAAGTCTGGGCAATGCTGAGCCTTGGAATCCCATGCAGGCAAAGGTGTTTTCAAGAAAGGTGTTTTCAAGTCAATGAGGGTAAGTGCTGCTGCAAGATCAAATGAAATGAGGAAAAACCACTGATAAGAGCATTTACTCATAGTATTTGGTATAGAGGCCCCCTGAGCAGAACAGAGGTAGTAGAGCTTCTGGGATGGGGTAGTTTGGAGAGAGAAAGGAGGTGAAGTAGTGGAGACAGTTGGGTAGAAAAAGTGGCAGTAGCTGAGGGAGAAAGGGTCCCATCTTAAAAATGGGAGAATTACAGTGTGTGGCTTAAAGGAAGGAGGGGGCTGGGCAGGAGCCAGGAAGACAGAGAAGGGAGAAGAGGAGGCAACGTGGTCTCTGGACCCTGAGCCTAACAGGGAGCAGTGAGTGGAAGTCCATGCTGGACTTCAGAATGCACAGACACTTCAGCAAAAGAAGCAGCAGGATGTGATGGTTTATTTTATGCATCAATTTGGCAAGGTCTTGGTGCCCAGTTACTTGATCACACAGAAGTCTCAAATTTGCTGTGAAGATACTTTTTGGATGAGATTAACATTTAAATTGGTAGACTTTGCATAAAACAGATTATCCTCCATAAATGAATGGGCTTCAATCAGTCAGTCTCTAAGAGTAAAGACCAAGGGAATTCCCTGGTGGTCCAGTGGTTAATACAGCACAGAGTTTTAACAATGTAGGGGGCATGAGTTTGATCCCTGGTTGAGGAACCAAGATCACACATGCCATGCGGCACTGCCAAAAGATTTTAAAAACCCTAAAGACTGAGGTTTACACACACACACACGCACACACTATCCTCCCCCATCCCACACTTTAGGAATTCTGCCTGCAAACTGCCTTCTGTCTTGAGCTTCAACATCATTTCTTCCCTTGGTCTCTGATCTGCTGGCCTGCCCTGCACATTTTGGGCCTGCAAGCCTCCACAGTTATGTGAACCAGTCTTGAGAAATAAATCACTTGGTCCCTCCCCCCTTCATACGCACACTCACACACACACACACACACATACACACACACTCACACCCTATTGGTTTTGTTTCTCTGGAGATCCCTGACTGACAGGAAGGAACCAGAGATAGTAGAGATGTGAGAGCAGGAGGAAGGCATGACACACTTACCCTGCAGAGTAGAAAGGTGAATGGACTGTAGCAAAGGAAACCATAGATTATGCCAAACATGGAAAGTGAGCTTTGCACCATAAAGTACCACGTATAGCTTTCCTAAAAATTCTGTATCTACAAACAGAAGGGCAGCAATTATGTCTTCCCCTGGGGAGAAGGTCATCATTCCACAGGATATACATGTGGATGCATGACAAATACAGGTGTATAAAATGTGCCACCTTGTTGTCTGATTCCTGGACCAGCTACGTCTGGCTGACCTGAGAGCTCGTTAGAAATAGAACCCTCAGGTCCCAGACACAGTCTGAATCGTTAACCAAATACTAGGACTAGACTTTCTAGTTACTTGCAATTTGTTTTGTTTTGTTTTTTGGGTGAGTTGAATGGCATGTGGGATCTTAGTTCCCTGACCAGGGTTCGAACCCATGCCCCTTGCGGTGGAAGCTCCACTTCCACTTCCACCAGGGAAGTCCAGCTCTTTGCAGTTAGAGAAGCTCTGTTGTAAAGAAGTCAGCTTGATTCTGGGCAGAGTAGATGCTCAACAAACTATAGCTTGACTAGCAGTCCTAAGAATAGCAGTGCTGAATATTATTATGACTTATTCATAGACTTCTAGGAAGCAAGGACAATAGAGTTCTGACCTGGTACCCCAATATCCAGCAGAGGTTATGGCTGATAAAAAGGGCTCTGAGAGTCCACTGAATGAAGAAATTTGGCTTGATTAATTTTCTTGCAATACAGGCCTCCCAGCTGTCACATGAAGGCTGCTCATCTATTTTTATATTTTGTTTTGTTTTGTTCCTTTTGTCAAAGTCAAAAAGACTTTGAGAACTACACAAAGATGAACATAGCCAACTATTCAAGGGCTCCAATGAAAGCATCTAAAATGACCCAGTTGTTCACTGGAAAAAGGTGCCAAGGATGGAGGAGAAGAAGGAGGGTGTTAGGGAAGTAGGGGTCACTTGCACTTTGGATGCTCTTTAGAGGTGAGGTTAACTAAGGATCATGAGCTGTCAGGAGGTGAGGGTGACTTAATGGAATAGTCACACATGAGTGTAGCAAGCAAGGGTGTGGGTGGTAAGAAAATAAGAGTTACTCCAAGATGGGTGCATTGTGGCATTTCACAGTGCGGCAAAACCTTAGGAAAACCATGTTTCCTGTGAACACATAGATGCTTTACTGTGTCTGTCTTTTCTGCCCCCCATTTTTTTTTTAATATTTAAATTTATTTTGGCTGTGCTCGATCTTCATTGCTGTGCACAGGCTTTCTCTAGTTGCAGTGAGCGAGGGCTACTCTTTAGTTGCCGTCTCAGCCTTCTCATTGTAATGGCTTTGTGCCTTGCAGAGCATGGGTTCTGGGCAAGTAAGCTTCAGCAGTTGTGGCTCGCAGTCTCTAGAGCTCACCCTTGGGCTTGGTTCCCTTGAGGTAGGTGGAAAATCCCAGAGCAGGGATCAAACTTGTGTCTTCTGCACAGGCAAGTGGATTCTGAACCACTGTATCATGAGGGAAGTCCTCCTGCCTGTTTTCTCTGTCCACTCTGATTTTCAGTTTTGCTCCTGGATAGTCTTTGACTCTTTCTGGAGGGAATCAACTCTGGCCATTGCATCTCTTTGAATGTTCCCTTTCATTCTGTCTGTTCTTTAAGTGAGGTGAATCCCAGGATCCTGGAATTTCAGGAAGCTGGAGCGCAGGGAGAGAAAACTGGTCAAGGATCCCAGATGTGTGGGGATTGGGGTGGGGAAGGCAGATGTCATGCACAATATATTCGACATATGCTGGGCATACCATCTGCATTTTATCACTTCGTGCACACTGGAATCCCAGGAAGCTGGAGCCCTAAGGGCCACGTGAAGAGCTTGGAGTCTGTCCTGTAGGACAGAAGTGTTCACTACATGCTGGATCCCACACTCTTAAGGTGTGTTCTGATCCCTTCTCAGAGCACAGAATCTATGCTAGCCCCTTCATCTCTATCTAGCCTTCCTATTCAAGTGTGGTTTAAGTCATATAACCATGGAGTACCTTTATCTTAGGTATTTTTTCCCAGTCAGTCTCAGAAACAGGGAAATCTTATTTCTGTTCCCTTGCTCTGCAGGTTGCTTAGATGCTGGGAGGCAGTGGATAAGTTTCTCTACTCATATATGATGATACAATACCTGAGTCACATGAATCAAACAAAATTTTTTGCATAAGTACTCCAGTGACAGGGGCTTCTCCAGTGGCTCAGTGATAAAGAATCCACCTGCAGTGCAGGATTTGCAGGAGATATGGGTTGGATCCCTGGGTGGGGAAGATCCCCAGGAGGAGGACAGGGTAACCCACTCCAGTACTCTTGCCTGGAGAATCCCATGGACAGAGGAGCCTGGTGGGCTACAGTTCATAGGTTTGGAAAGAGTCAGACATGACTGAGTGACTTAGCACATGCACACACACTCCAGCACAGAGTCAGGGATACCTAGGAGGTACATACACATCATAGTCCTTTCCTCCTCAGTTAGCTGTACATGAACTTTTAAACTTCTTAGTGTTCAACACCTGTAATTATAGTGCATCTCAGTTTGCGTTTCTGCTACTGAACACCTGGATGGTAGTCACTATGTATTTTTGCTCCAGACATAGAGATTCTGAATTCTGAGTCATTCCTCAGATTGAGTGCTTTCACTAAATCTTTTAAACATAGTATGATCTATTTCAGGAATTTCCTGACACTATTGACCCTTCTAATTTTTCCAGTCTTCCTTCAGCTCCATTCCCTCAAGCTCAGTTTATTTCATGTGCAGATAGGGATGGCAGTGAGAGTTCTGTAATGGGTCAAAATGTATCCCACAACATGATATACTTAAATCCTGATCTCTTATTACTGTGGAAGTAGCCTTATTTGAAATAGGATCTTTGCAGTTGTGAACAAGTTATGATAGGGTTATACTGAATTGGAGTGAGCTTGAGTTCCTTATGAGTAGGTCATATGAAGATAGACACCAGGATGAAGATTATGTGACCACGAAGCCAGAGATGGGAGTGGTGTTTCTAAAAGGCAAGGAATGCCAGGGATTGCTGGTAATCACCAGACACCAAGAGAAAGCAAGGAAGGATTCTCCCCGTAGAGCGTGGTCCTGCCACACCTTGATTTCACACTCTGGCCTCCAGAACTGTGAGAGAAGAAATTCCTGTTGTTTCAGGTTACCCAGTCTGTGCGATTGGTTATGGCAGCCGTAAGGAACTAACACAGGCCTGGGTGCTTCCTGGTGGCCCAGTGGCTAAGACTCTGTGTTCCCAGTGCAAGGGGCCTGGGTTTGAGCCCTGGTTAGGGAATTAGATCCTGCATGCCCAAACTACGACCTTGTGCAGCCAAGTAAGTAAATATTAAAAAAAAACAAAAACAAAAACCCATAGGCCTTGACCCACCCACCCTCACACATACACTAATTTGGCCTACAATATTAGAACAGTTGTCATAGTCCTACTTCTGCTTGTTTATGATTATTTCCAGCCTTGCTCATAGTCTCTTGTAGATAAATTTGAGACCCCGCATTGAAACGTGAAAGTTATCAGCTTTTCTCTGCCTTTTACCTCCCAGACTACCTAACTGGTTAAAAACTGACAGAGTCCCCATTCATCTTCTCTTTTGCATTCAGGTTGTTTTTGTTGAGGCCATCTCCTCGGAACACGGAGGTAATTGCCAGCACATATGCTGTCCTAATCACTCTCCTCTTTGAGTTCATTCAAGTTAGCATTTACTGGGTGTCAACTCAGAGCAGCCTGGCTCAAGGGTGAGCAAATGGATCTGAAAGATGGGAAAACCTCACTGGCACAACACGAAGATGAAATAAGTGGGTGAATGACCATTATGCAAAATACTTGTTATTTGGAGGGAGTTGTGTGACCAACCTGCAGATGAGGTTAGAGGCTAAAGAATTTGGATTTCACTTTGTAAGCTAGTATTTCTCATGATTTTTTTGCCTGCAGCCCAAAGACATACAAATCATGATTCATGCCAATAATTTCTGCTCTATTCTATTATGCAGAAAAAAGGCTGGAGTGTTGACAGATGCTCTCTTTTGCAAACTCTACCCAGGTTTCCCTGAGCATTTTTCCAACTAGACCTGACTTTTAGGCCTCCATTCTTGCTCAACATTGTCCAAATGTAGGAGGAATCCTGCTCAGTCAGTTTAACCAGAAGCCCCCTCCCTCAAGATTTCTGATTACCCTTGAAATCTATCAGGTTGCTCATCCTCCCCACCATCCCTTAGGTGATATCTGATCACCCTGGCCTGCCTTAAGCAAGAATCCCCTTAGGTCAGGTTGCTTTATCCTGAATGCCACTTTACTCCTAAGGTTTTCCCTTGGTAATATTCTATCCATTGACCTTGCTCCTTGCCTATGGATTTCCACCCCTTTTTGTTTTGCCTTTGGAGTTGAGCCCAATCATTCTTTCCACTGCAAAATCCCACTTCGGTAGTCTGTACACCTATCCCAGTAGTCCCCTGAATAAAGACTACCTTATTGTGCTTTAAATAGTGTCATGAATAATTTTTCTTTAATACTATTATAGGCTCTTTTGGGCCTTTTAACAGTGGAGTGTTAATGAAGTGTTCTCCCCAGGCTAAGGGAACTGTGATGTGTACCAGAGTTCAGTTAAGTATTTTGGGAAAACCCAGGCAAGAGATATGTGGCTGCTGGCTTACTGACTTGACAAGAAAACAGACAGTAGTTAGTGAGTATGGGAGTTGAAGGCCAGAAAGTCAGCTGCTCCGTAACTGTAATTGAATCCAGTCCCTGACGAGGGGTCCTGTATGTCTAAGTCACTATTAGGTTGTAGAAAGGCATTGTCAGGTACAAATTCTCTCCCAGAACTGTAGAAAGACTGGGAACTAAAAACTCATCTTGTAGTAACTTGCTGACAAATACCATCCTAAAGCCTGTGTTGTGGGCTTTGGGAATAAAGGTCTGGCTCCTAAACCTCATCACAAATAGTAATAGCCAGAATTCCGAACTGTAGGGTGGGCCCCGGGATCTGTCTCATGCTGGTAGCCTTCCTGGAGACTCCTCAGCTGTGTCAGAAGGGGAGGCTACTGGGACTTAACAAATGAGACAGATGTACTGTCTATAACCAACTCCATGTGAACACAGCTGTCTTCCTCTGTGGCCTGAATGATCCAGGTCTCCCAAGCTAGAAACAGATAGTTTAAATGTTACTTTTTTCAAAAAAAAAAAGAAAAAGGACAACCTTTTGCATTCCTTAAGTCATTGCAATGACCTTAAGTCATTGCAATGACCTTAAGTCATTCCAAGGTATATGCTGGTACAACACAAACTTCTATCAGATGCAGCTAGTCTAGGATCCAAATATCATGCAAAACATCTCAGTAGAGCAGCACACTGCACTCATTCCCACCGGGGCCCTGCTCATTTGTTGATATTAGGCGCATCTGGAGGAATGTGAATAGTTGAATAGTAAGTGGAAGAGGAAGAAGAAATAGCATGAATGCCTGGCTGGGAGGGGTTCAGCCCACGTTGTGCAGGGCAAGGCTGAACATGTGATTGGTACAAATCCAAGCAACCTTGATGCTCTTTAATAGGGACATCTGGTTGAACTGCATGATGGGGTCTTCACTGGCCTTGAGCTGGCCCACAACTGTGCTGATGATGCAACTATCCAGCATGGGCTGATGGTCCTGAGCCATGATGCTGTGCTGGGTTTTCTGGAATGGAAGCTAGGCAATTTCTTCACAATGACAGCTTTCCCTTGGAATTGCTGTCCTTCCCATGTGAAGCATGAGATGTCGAAATAAACTGCTCTTAGTTGGATTCTGTGGCACCCCACTCCAGTACTCTTGCCTGGAAAATGCCATGGACGGAGGAGCCTGGTAGGCTGCAGTCCATGGGGTCGCTAAGAGTCGGCCACGACTGAGCGACATCACTTTCACTTTTCAGTTTCATGCATTGGGGAAGGAAATGGCAACCCACTCCAGTGTTCTTGCCTGGAGAATCCCAGGGACGGGGGAGCCTGGTGGGCTGCCATCTATGGGGTCGCACAGAGTTGGGCACGACTGAAGCGACTTAGCAGCAGCAGTTGGGTTCTATCATTAAAAATAACTAGTAGTAATGCTGAATGAAGCTGGAGCCAATCTTCTCCCAAACTAGCTTGTCTCCCATTCTGGAGCATCACCCACCCTCACTGAGACCCAAGGAGCTGGCACAATGGTGGCAGCAACCCAACTTGGTCTGCCTGTTTTAAAATTTACTTGTTCTACTAGTGCAGAGTTAACACCCTGATAAATCCTCAGAAGTTATCAAACTTCTTAACTGAGTTGAAAACAAAGCCTGGAAAAGTTAACAGGAATTTCCAGGGACTCAACAAGTTCATCTGACTTCTGATTTCTGACTCTTTACAGGGACTGCTGCCTGGTCTGTTGTAACAGAGCCTTCTGGTTGCTGGAGGCTGGACAATCCACGATCTTGGTCTTCTCTTCTCCACTGGACCCTCCCACCTTTCATAATTCCTCCTTGTTGTTCAATTGCTAAGTCATGTCTGACTCTTTGAGACCCCATGTGTTGAAGGAAGGGAACCCCTTTTCCAGGGCCCAAGAGCGGGCTCTTGTCTGACACTCAGAAATGTATTGTCTGAGAAATGAATTGTTACATAAGCTGACAAAGCAAAAGACTTTATTAAGAAGAGATGCCCATGCAAAGAGGAGTAGGGTAAGAGAACCCAGGAGAACTGCTGTGCCATGTGGCTCACAGTCTCAGGTTATATGGTGATAGGATTAGTTTCGGGGTCTTCTCTGAGGAGTCACTGACTCAGGGTACTTCCTGGTGGGTCAAGCATTGCTCAACTAAAATGGATTGCAGTGAGGATTCTGGGAGGTAGTAGGGCATGGGGAGAAACATCAATAACCTCAGATATGCAGATGACACAACCCTTATGGCAGAGAGTGAAGAACTAAAGAGCCTCTTGATGAAAGTAAAAGTGGAGAGTGAAAAAGCTGGCTTAAAACTCAACATTCAGAAAACGAAGATCAAGGCGTCCAATCCCATCACTTCATGGCAAATGGATGGGGGAACGAAACAATGACAGACTTTATTTGGAGGAGTTCCAAAATCACTGCAGATGATGACTACAGCCATGAAATTAAAAGACACTTGCTCCTTAGAAGAAAAGCTATGACCAACCTAGATAGCATATTAAAAAGCAGAGATATTACTTTGCCGACAATGGTCCACCTAGTCAAAGCTATGGTTTTGCAGTAGTCATGTATGGGTGTGAGAGTCGGATTATAAAGAAAGCTGAGCACAGAAGAATTGATGCTTTTGAACTGTGGTGTTGGAGAAGACTCTTGAAAGTCCATTGGACTGCAAGGAGGTCAAACCAGAGAATCCTAAAGGAAATCAATCCTGAATATTCATTGGAAGGACTGATGCTGAAGCTGAAATTCCAATCCTTTGGGCACCTGATGTGAAGAACTGACTCACTGGAAAAGACCCAGATGCTGGGAAAGATTGAAGGCAGGAGAAGGTGACAACAGAAGATGAGATGGTTGGATGGCATCACTGACTCAATGGATGTGAGTTTGAGCAAGCTCTGGGAGTTGGTGATGGACAGGGAAGCCTGGCATGCTGCAGTCCATGGGGTCACAAAGAGTTGGACGTGATTGAACTGAATTGAACTGAGGACACGGGGTGTCTCCTTTTGACCTCTTTGAAATTCATCCATTGGTGATGGCTTGTTAGTTCTGTGTTCCTTACTGGGACCTGTCTTAAAATATAATTCATGCAAATGGTTACTGTGGTGCCTGGCCAGGGTGGGCAGTTTTAGTCAGTGTGCTTCCCCTAACATATGGACTGCAGCATACTAGGCTTCCCTGTCCTTCACTGTCTCCCAGAATTTGCTCAAACTCATGTCCATTGAGTTAGTGATGCCATCCAATCATTTCATCCTCTATTGACCCCTTCTTTTCCTGCCTTCTATCTTTCCCAGCATCAGGGTCTTTACCAATGAGTTGGCTCTTCGAATCAGGTGGCCAAAGTATTGGAGCTTCAGCTTTAGCATCAGTCCTTCCAGTGAATATTCAAGGTTGATTTCCTTTAGGATTGACTGGTTTGATCTTGTTGTCCAAGGGACTCTCGAGTCTTCTCCAACACCACAATTTTTTAAAGCATCAATGCTTTAAATCTTCTATGCTCAGCTTTCTTCTTTATGGTCCAACTCTCATATCCATCTATTAAAAAAACCGTAACTTTGACTATATGGACCTTTGTCCTCAAAGTGTTGTCTCTCCTAGCCCATTTCAACCTGTGGACACCCCCCCCGCCCCCTGCCAACACACACACACACACACACACACACACACACACACACACACACCAGGCTCTAGGTGTTTCTGGGGACACACACACACACACACACACACACCAGGCTCTAGGTGTTTCTGGGGACACACACACACACACACACACACACACACACACACACACACACACACACCAGGCTCTAGGTGTTTCTGGGGGCCTGTCCTCCCAGGGCCAATTTCTTTGACACAGGGGTAGTTGAGCCTTACAAAGGCCATGAACTGAGGGAGGGATGGGCTGGCCATAAGGAGAGTCTAAAACTGTGGCCTCCTAGTCAGTCACTTCAGACTGGGAAGGGGAGGGTCCAGACGTGTGCACATCCAGCCAAGTACATTTTGCCCTGGCTTAGGAATTTCTGAGGGTGGGAAATATAGTTTAAACAGCCTACCCCCTGGCGCTGGACTCCTGCAGATGACCAGACCCAGGAGCTGCCCGCCACAGTAGGTAATGACCCATTACCAACTTTGGTTCTGTGACACCAACTCCGTTGTAATAACATCTCATGTTGGCCCTAACACCATTGTAGGTGAAATTGCGGGAGGCCTCGGGGATCAATATCTATTCCAAAAATGCTGTGCAGATGTTTGAAATCAGAGTTAACCAGAATTTCAGTTCTCCCATTTCTAAGGTGAAAGGTTGTTTAAAGAAAATTTAAATACAAGTAATTTTCTTAGGGAGATTTCTGAAAAAAAGGAGAGGAAGAAGGAGAAGCTGGCAGTTTCATGCCTCTCTATTGTTCGGATTTGATGACAGAAATTGAAGGAAGGAGCAGGAACAAAAGGCGTGGCACTCCATGGGCTTTCTTGCACCCATTGCTGCTCTGTGCCTGCAGGGATTCGTCACATCTGCAAATAAAAAACTGGTCTTAGAGTTGAGAACCATTGCTCCAGAGAAAATCTCACCTGAGTCTGAGCTTCCATTTCTCAAACTACAGCTACTCTCCAGGTTTTGTGAATTTGCATTCCCTCTCTTTCCACTTCCAGTGACTTCTCTGATAGCACCTTTGCACATTTCCTGTTGTTGTTCTGAGTCTTTGTGACCCCATGCACTGCAGCACACCAGGCTTCCCTGTCCTTCACCATCTCCCCAAGCATGCTCAAACTCATGCCTTTTGAGTCAATGATGCCATCCAACCATCTCATCCTCTGTCGTCCCCTTCTCCTCCTGCCTCTGATCTTTCCCTGTATCAGGGTCTTTTCTACTGGGGGCTTAAGAAAAGAAAATCTGCAAGTTGCCTATTGAATGCCATTCAGAATGAGAACAGGGAGCTCTTTTAACCTGGATTGTTCTGTCCGGTATGACTTTTTGCGACCCATGGACCCATGGCAAGGCTCCTCCATCCATGAGATTTCTGAGGCAAGAATACTGAAGTGGGTTGCCATTTTCTTCTCCAGGGGAACTTCTGGATGCTGGATGGAACCAGCATCTCTTGTGTCTCCTACATTGGCAGGCAGATTCTTCACTAGCACAACCTGGAAAGCCCTTTAAACCTGGGGCCTTGCAGCAAATCCTCCTTTCCCAATAGGTCTTAGACTGTGAGTTGCGCGTAGGTTAATCAATGTAGTGGGCCAACACTTTTTTTTTTTTTTTTAAATAGAAGACACTGCTACTGCTGCTAAGTTGCTTCAGTCGTGTCCAATGCTGTGCGACCCCATAGACAGCAGCCCACCATGCTCCCCCATCCCTGGGATTCTCCAGGCAAGAACACTGGAGTGGGTTGCCATTTCCTTCTCCAATGCATGAAAGTGAAAAGTGAAAGTGAAGTCGCTCAGTCGTGTCCGACTCCTAGCGACCCCATGGACTGCAGCCCACCAGGCTCCTCCATCCATGGGATTCTCCAGGCAAGAGTACTAGTGGAGATGAAATATCAGAGCACATTGCTCTGGTTTGGAAATGAGTTCATAGACTCAGGTATTTCTGAAATAGGGCTTTTGTTTTCTCAATATCTGCAAGAAGGAAGAATGAGGGGAGTATCCATCATCAAGAAACCACTAGTTAACTTCACTGCAGTTCCCACTTCCACAATTTTATGGGTGCTTTTAAAGAACAAAAGGAGACACCCCCACCTTCCAAATACTGTTGGTTTGAATATCTACACTGCAGTCTGGGAAGTCCTCAGAACTAAACACAATCTACCTTTGAAATCACACGCTTTGAAATCTATCCTAAATAACCACAGATAAGGCAGAATTTGCATTTGGAAAGGGACCCAAATATACATTTAAAAGAGAAGTGGAGGACTTTCCCCTTTATGGGGAACAACAAAGAGAAACCAGACCTAGAGGGAGGAAAATGAAAGGAAAATTTTTGTTAGATTAACCTTTAGAATTATAGGCTATGTCAGGGTAAGTATTGTTCCCAGAATTTTGTACACATTTTGAACATACATGCATATCTATATCAGTTCAGTTCAGTTCAGTCGCTCAGTCATGTCTAACTCTTTGCGACCCCATGAATCGCAGCACTCCAGACCTCCTTGGCCATCACCATTTACGTCCATTGAGTCGGTGATGCCATCCAGCCATCTCATCCTCAGTCGTCCCCTTTTCCTCCTGCCCTCAATCCCTCCCAGCATCAGTCTTTTCCAATGAGTCAACTCTTCGCATGAGGAGGCCAAAGTACTGGAGTTTCAGCTTTAGCTTCATTCCTTCCAAAGATGCACATAAAAGGTTAAATGTATTTCTTTGGCTTGCAATTTTAGGAAGTGTGAGAGACAGTAACCATATCATTATATCATTAGTTCTTTACTTTTTCAATATTTATTTGGCTGCATTCTATCTTGGTTGTGGCAGGAGAGATCAGGCATTGTGGTGCAATGGCTTAGTTGCCCCAGGGCGCATGGGATCTTACTAGGGATCAAACCCGCATCCCCTGCACTGGAATGCAGATACTTAACCACTGGACCACCAGGGAAGTCCTTATCACGAGTTCTTAAAGGGCAGTCTTTGGAATACCTGTGTTGAATTCCAATTGTGTGTATAACGAAAACCCTGATTCCTGGCTCCTTCCAAAACCTTGCAAATGGCAAGCACTAAGTGGGAGTCTTTTCAACCTGCATTTAGCACCATCTGACCATGCTTTATTCTCAAAAAGCAGTGGAATCCTGTCCGGATCAAAACTAACTGGCGTTTTCTCTGAAAGCAAAGCTTCCTTAATCATAGAACTGCTGGAAGGTGGACCCAAGAAATCTTGCTTTTTCCTGTTTCATGAGTTTCTGAAATACTGTAAAGTTTGAACTGCGTTAGATGATTTGGGTGCACTCTAAAAGTTTTTCAGTCATTACCCCATAGACTCATTGTTCTGTTGTTTTCATTTTTTTTTTTTTTGGTTCATCCTTGGCAGTGACCATGTGGAGTTCCCTGTGGACCACCAAGGAATTCCCTCTTTTTTTTTTTTTTAAATTAGCAGCAATTAGAACCGGACATGGAACTACTGACTGGTTCTGGATTGGGAGAAGAGTACATCAAGGCTGTATATTGTCACCCTGCTTATTTAACTTATATGCAGAGTGTATCATGCAAAATGTGATACTGGACGAAGCACAAGTTGAAATCAAGATTGCAGGGAGAAATAGCAATATCAATATGCAGATGACACCACCGTTATGGCAGAAAGTGAAGAAGAACTAAAGAGCCTCTTGATGAAAGTGAAAGAGAGTGGAAAATTTGACTTAAAATTCAACATTCAAAAAATGAAGATCATGGCATCTGGTCCCTACATTTCATGGCAAGAGATGAGCAAACAATGGAAACAGTGACAGACTTTATTTTCTTGGGTTCCAAGATCACTGCAGATAGTGATTGCAGCCATGAAATTAAAAGATGCTTGCTCCTTGGAAGGAAAACTATGACCAACCTCAGTTCAGTTCAGTTGCTCAGTCATGTCTGACTCTTTGGGACCCCTTGGACTGCAGCACGCCAGGCCTCCCCTGTCCATCACCAACTCTCGGAGGTGACTCAAACTCATGTCGATTGAGTCTGTGATGCCATCCAACCATCTCATTCTCTGTTGTCGCCTTCCTCCTGCCTTCAATCTTTCCCAGCATCAGGGTCTTTTCAGTGAGTCAGTTCTTTGCATCAGGTGCCAAAGTATTAGAGTTTCAGCTTCAGCATCAGTCCTTCCAATGAATATTCAGGACTGATTTCCTTTAGGCTCTACTGGTTTGATCTCCTTGTGTTGCAGGAAGGAGTGAAGAATCTAAGCTGCTCCATTTGTTAACAGAAAAACTCCGTTTTGTAAGGTTCTGGGAAAAGAGCCTTTGGAAATCCCCTGACCTCACTGCACCACCCATGAGCCAATCGGACCCCAGACCAGAATCTCCTGACTTAACGTTCAGGAACTTGTGGTCTACCTAGGTAATAGGGACCAATCAAAACCAACACACAACCCCTTTGAAAGAAAGTGACCAATCAGATGTCCCCCTACCTAGAAATTCTATTCTTTTTCATGAACACTCCCTATATAAGCAATGTAACCCAAAACCCGGGGGCTCCTCACTATAGCCACTTGGTAATAAAGACTCTCTTGCTTTTGCATCGGATATCAGCTCCCTGGTGGTCACTGGGAGATTTCACGACTTGGGCATAACAGGGGACCCCTTCCAGGGCGTGAAACTGGGCTCTTGTCTAACACTCAGAAATGAATTGCCCAAGGAGACACATGTGCTGACAAAGCAAGAGATTTTATTGGGAAAGGGCACCCGGGTGGAGAGCAGTAGGAAAGGGAATCCAGGAGAACTACTCTGCTGCGTGGCTCACAGTCTCAGATTTTATGGTGATAGGATTAATTTCTGGGTGGTCTTTGGCCAATCATTCTAATTCAGAGTATTTCCTGGTGGCTCACGCATTGCTCAGCCAAGATGGATGCTAGAGAGAGGGATTCTGGGGAGTGGATGGACACGCAGTGTCTCCTTTAGACCTTTCCTGAAGTCTTCCAGTTGGTGGTGGCTTATTAGTTCCATATTGCTTATCAGGATCTCCTGTCATAAAACAACTCATGAAAATGGTTACTATGGTGCCTGGCCAGGGTGGGCGGTTTCAATCAGTGTGCTTCCCCTAACACTTGCAGTTCAAGGGACTCTCAAGAGTCTTTTCCAACACCACAGTTCAAAAGCATCAGTTCTTCGGCGCTCAGCTTTCTTCACAGTCCAACTCTCACTTGCATACATGACCACAGGAAAAACCATAGCCTTGACTAGACGGACATTTGTTGGCAAAGTAATGTCTCTGCTTTTGAATATGAGATCTAGGTTGGTCATAACTTTCCTTCCAAGGAGTAAGTGTCTTTTAATTTCATGGCTGCAGTCACCATCTGCAGTGATTTTGGAGCCCCTCCAAAATAAAGTCTGACACTGCTTCCACTGTTTCCCCATCTATTTGCCATGAAGTGATGGGACCACATGCTATGATCTTCGTTTTCTGAATGTTGAGCTTTAAGCCAGCTTTTTTCAATCTCCTCTTTCACTTTTATCAAGAGGCTCCTTAGTTCTTCTTCACTTTTGGCCATAAGGGTGGTGTTATCTGCATATCTGAAGTTATTGATATTTCTCCTGGCAATCTTGATTCGAGCTTGTGCTTCTTCCAGCCCAGCGTTTCTCATGATGTACTCTGCATATAAGTTAAATAAGCAGGGTGACAATATACAGCCTTGAGGTACTCATTTTCCTATTTGGAACCAGTCTGTTGTTCCATGTCCAGTTCTAACTGTTGCTTCCTGACCTGCATATAGTAGTCATATGACTATATTATTATTTTAAGGAATATTTAAGAATCAGTAATTGATAAGTATTTAAAAAATTAAGATGTTGATTTTTTTTTTTTTTTTGGTTGTGCTGTGCAGCTTGTGGAATTTCAGTTCCACTATGAAGGATTGAACCTGAGCCATGGCAGTGAAAGCACTGAATCCTAGCTGCTAAACCACCAGGGAATTTCCTAAAGATATTGAATTTTATTAAATATATCATGAGCCTTTTTATTAAACATATCATTTGGGTTCTATTAAAATGATGAATTATATAACCAATTTCTTTTTTTTTCACTTTTATTGAATTATTATTGACATACAGAACTGCTTAGCTTTAAGGTGTACAGCTGAGTGCTTGACATAGTTATATTGAAAAATGATTGTTGCAATAAGTTTATTTAACATTCATCATCTCATAGTTAAAAAAATAAAAAAGGAAAACCGTATTTTAGGATTTATGCTCTTAACAACTTTCAAATATGCCATATAGCAGTGTTAACTATAGTCATTGTGCTGTATATTACATACCCAGTACTTATTTATCTTATAACCAGAAATTTGTACCTTTACCATTTCCTCCAGTTCTTCCAGCTCCAGCTTCTGGTAACCACAAATTTGATCTCCGTTTTGATGAGATTGCTTTTTTTAAAAAAATTCACGTATAAGTTGCCAGGGTCCAGCCCCGGTGGATCCAGGGTAATTCGAAGGTGGGGATGGAGTAGGCGTCCTAGGAAAAACTTATTTAATTACAGATAAAGAGGGACTAGGAATTTAGCAGGAAAAAGAGGCCGAATAACTTGGTTAACACTGGGTACCAATCACCACCTACATAGGCTGCAGGCATCTTCCCATTCTCCCGAAGGAGAGGAGGCACTGAGGCCCCCCAGTCTGATCTTAGAAGCCCAGGCAGAATTAGTAGGCTTGGTGGGCCCTATGCACCAGATGGGAATTCGATCAGAAAATAGTAAGAGAGAAAGGGGCTGAATAACTTGGTTTATGTGGGGTACCAATAAAATTCTGGACAAGGAATTTGCACCATCTGAATGGCGGGCACCCACGCTCCAGATGGGAATTCAGCCAGAAAACTGGGGAGCAGAAAGGAACGACATGAGGGAATCAGTCTTTCCAGAACTGATCCGATTTCTTTATTTTTCAGGTTTGTTTATATACCTTTTGTTACACATAAGGATGAATACAGAGTCACGCTGGGGTCAGCAGACCTGACCCTTGTCACAATCAGGTGTTTCATATAAAATTATACAAAGGTCTTATGAATTTTTACATCATCTTCTGACCATGAGGTCCGCTGACATTTTATGGCCCTTTCTGAAACTGGTCAGTTAACCAGAAAGCTTATTTTTCCAAGGCACCACCCTCCAAATAAAGTTGCATTCCTATAGGGTGAGGGTGTAGTGAGTTACAATCAAGAAAGGAATTTACTTAACCTAAAGTTTAACATGATTAGTCTTAAAGGTTAATGCTTATTTTTCCTATATGCTTAAAAGTTAATACTTATTTTTCCTATATGCTAGTTATATTTATTATAAGGGCAGGGAATATGGAGATTTAGCAACAAACATCAGTCCAACAAATGCAAATCCTTCACCAATGTTCCCTTTACAATCTATTTAGTCTTAAGATAGTGATAAGATTACATTTTTGCATAGCAAGGACACAGTGATTTATAACAAAGTACAGTAGTCTATAACAAAATAGAAAATTCATTAACTCAAAAAGTCTAGTATTGCTAACATCAAAAACTACTATATTTCCTTTTCTATATTCCAAATACATTGATTAATATATTCCCACGTGCCTAAGGATATGAAGGCCTGTGGGCAATCAAATGAGAAAAGCCCTATGCTAATACTCCAAACTCTCTGTGCTGTTTATGGTTGAGAGATTGTCACACAAGCTAGTCTGTCAGCAGAGAGGTTTGACCTGAGCCACCCTTGTCGCACCCAAGGCAGGGAATTAGCAGTAATTATTGGCATGACAAATGAAAAAAACCCTTCACCAATATAATTCCTAATCAACCCACTAATACTATACTAATAATCTTCTAACTTCTCAAAAGAGTCTGTATTTAGAAAGTTTTAAAGCATCCCATCCCTCTCACAGCTGGGAGGCTGTAAACAATCACATGCGGCTGGACAACCTGATCAGGTAGGCTAGAGAACCTTCAGAGTTTATAAGTGGAAACACTCTTGTCACGCCCAGGAATTTTTATTAACTGAAGCTGCAAGTTAACTCCTTCTCCGAGAGAAATGGTTATGGGGGAGAACTCCCCGTAAAGTACTCTGGTTTTGGGGTAGATGCTCGGGAACAGGGGATCTCCTAAGGCTTGATCACGCCTTTGAGTATGCCAAGCTTCTTTTTCCTTATGACCTTTGCCATGGGCAGAGTTCCTCACACTGGCCCCCCAACAATAAGTGATAGCGTACAGTATTTGGTTTTCTTTGTCTCACTTATTGCACTTAGTATAATGCCCTCAGGGTTCATCCATGTTGCCAGAAATGACTGGATTTCCTTATTTTTTAATCCATTTTTTCCTAATTTTTATTAGAGTAAAATTGATTTACAGTGTTGTATTAGTTTCTGCTGTTCACAAAAGTGAATCAGTTATTTACACATACCCCTCTCTTTTAGATTTCCTTCCTATTTAGGTCACCAGAGAACACACAAAGTAGCATTCCCTGTGCTATACAGTAGGTTTGCCTAAGTTACTGATTTTATATATAGTAGTGTGTATTTGTCAGTCCCAGTCTCTCAGTTCCTCCCACCCCCTCCCTGTGTTTCTCCTTGATAGCCATACATTTGTTCCCTATGTCTGTCTCTATTGCTGCTTTGCAAATAAGATCATCTATACCATATTTCTGGATTCCACATATATGCATTAATATACAATACTTGTTATCTTCTGACTCACTTCACTCTGTATGATAGTCTCTAGGTCCCTTCACATCTCTGCAAATGGCACAAATTCATTCTTTTTTATGGATGAGTAATGTTTCTTTGTATATATGTACCACATCTTCTTTATCCATTCCTCTCTGGTGGACATTTTTGTTGCTTCCTTGTCCTGGTTATTGTAAATAGTATTGCAAGGAACATCAGGGTGAATGTATCATTTTGAGTTACGGTTTTCTCAGGAGGGGATGGTTGGGTCATATGGTAGCTCTATTTTTAGTTTTTTGGAGAAACCTCCATACTGTTTTCCATAGTAGCTGTGCCAATTTGCAACCCCAACAACAGTGCACAATTTCTTAACATTGGAACTATCCACAACCCTGAAATTAACTGGCCACCTCATCCACCACAGTTCATTGCACTCTTTTGATATGTTACTGGATCTGGGTATGTGTGTTTTCTTAGCAGTTTTGCAGCTATCTTCCAGTGTCTGGATTGTTTCATTCATTTAGTTGTATCTGACTCTTTGCGATCCCGTGGACTGCAGCACACAGATTTCCCTGTCCTTCACTATCTCCCCAAGTTTGCTCAGATTCACATACATTGAGTCAATAATGCCATTCAACTATCTTATTCTCTGTTGCCCTCAATCTCCTCTTGCCCTCAATGTTTCTCAGCATCAGGATCTTTTTAGTGAGTTTGCTCTTTACATTTAGTGACCAAAGTATTGGAGCTTCAGCTTTAGCATAAGTCCTTCCAATGAATATTCAGGGTTGGTTTCCTTTCAGATTGACTTGTTTGACCCTTCTAGCTGTCCAAGGGACACTCAAGAGTCTTCTCCAGCCCCATAATTGAAAAGCATCAGTTCTTCAACATTCAGCCTTCTTTATGGTCCAACTCTTATGTCTGTACATGACTACTGGAAAAACCATAGCTTTGACTATATGGATCTTTGTCAGCAAAGTAATACAAAGAAACATTACTCAGCCATAAAAAAGAATGAATTTGTGCCATTTGCAGAGATGTGAAGGGACCTAGAGACTGTCATAGAGTGAAGTGAGTCAGAAGATAAACAAATATTGTATATTAATGCATATATGTGGAATCTAGAAATATGGTATAGATGATCTTTCTTCCAAAGAACAAATGTCTTTTAATTTCATGACTACAGTCACTGTCCACAGTGATTTTGGAGCCCAGGAAAATAAAATCTGTCACTATTTTCACTTTGCCCCATTTTTTTGCCATGAAGTGATGGGACTGGATGCCATGATCTTAGTTATTTGAATGTTGAGTTTTAAGCCAGCTTTTTTCACTGTCCTCTTTCAATTTCATTAAAGGGCTCTTTAGTTCCTCTTTACTTTCTGCCATTAAAGTGGTATCATCTGTATATCTGAGGTTGTTGATATTTCTCCCAGCAATCTTTCTTTTCTCTTTTTTGCTTTTATTTTAAAAAGTTATTCATTTATTTTAATTAGAGGATAATTACAATATTTTGATGGTTTTTGCCATACATCAACATGAATTGGCCACAGGTACACATGTGTCCCCCATCACTGAACCTGCCTCCCAACTCCCTCCCCACCCTATCCATCTAAGTTATCCCCAGGCACTAGTGTTGAGTGCTCTGCTTTATGCACAGACCTTTCACTGGTCATCTTTCAACATATGGTAATGTATATGTTTCAATGCTATTCTCTCAGATCATCCCACCATATCCTCCCACTGAGTTCAAAAGTCTGTTCTTTATGTCTGTGCCTCCTTTGCTGCCCTACAAGTAGGATCATTGGTACCATCTTTTAAAATTCCATATAATATGCTAATATACAGTATTCGTATTTCTCTTTCTGAGTTACTTCACTCCGTATAATAGGCTTTAGGTTCATTTACTTCTCTCAAATATGCATTCTTTTTTTTAGCTGAGTAATATTCCATTTTGTATATGTGCCACAACTTCCTTATCCATTCATCTGCTGATGGACATCTAGGTTGCTTCTATGTCCTAGCAATTGTAAATAGTGCTTCAGTGAACACTGAGGTACATGTGTCTCTTTCAATTTTAGTTTCCTTAGGGTATATGCCTAGCAGTGGGATTTCTGGATTATATGGCAATTCTACTCCGATTTTTTAAGGAATCTTCACACTGTTCTCCATAGTGGCTGTACCAGTTTGCATTAAGGCAATGGCACCCCACTCCAGTACTCTTGCCTGGAAAATCCCATGGATGGAGGAGCCTGGAAGGCTGCAGTCCATGGGGTCTCACAGTCGGACACGACTGAGTGACTTCACTTTCACTTTTCAGTTTCATGCATTGGGGAAGGAAATGGCAACCCACTTCAGTGTTCTTGCCTGGAGAATCCCAGGGATGGGGGGAAGCCTGGTGGGCTGCCGTCTATGGGGTCGAACAGAGTCTGACACGACTGAAGTGATTTAGCAGCAACAAGAAAAAGGAGGGTTCCTTTTTCTACACACCATCTCCAGTGTTTATTGTATAGACATTTTGATGGCAGCCATTCTGACTGGTGTGAGATGATACCTCGTTGTGGTTTTGATTTGCATTTCTCTAATAATGAGTGATGTTGAGCGTCTCTTCATGTGTTTATTAGCCATTTGTATGTCTTCTTTGGAGAAGCATCTGTTTAGGTCTTTGCCCACTTTTTGGTTGAGCTGTTTGTTTTCCTAGTATTGAGCTGCATGAACTACCTGTATATTTTGGAGATTAATTCTTTCTCAGTTGTTTCAGTTGCTGTAATTTTCTCCCATTCTAAGGGTTGTCTTTTCACCTTGCTTATGGCTTTCTTTGTTGTGCAAAAGCTTTTAAGTTTAATTAGGTCCCACTTATTTATTATTGTTTTTATTTCCAGTAAGCCAGGAGATGGATCATAAAAGATCTTGCTGTGATTTATGTTAGCAAGTATGCTGCCTATGTTTTCCTCTAACAGTTTTATAGTTTCTGGTCTTACATTTAGGTCTTTAATCCATTTTGAGTTTATTTTTGTGTACGGTGTTAGGAAGTGCTCTAGCTTTCTCCTGGCAATCTTGATTCTAGTTTGTGAGTCATCCAGCTTGATGTTTCACATGATGTATTCTGCATATAATTTAAATAAGCAGGGTGACGTATACAGCCTTGAGGTACTCCTTTCCCAGTTTGGAATCAGTCTGTTGTTCCATGTCCAGTTCTAACTGTTGCTTCTTGATCTGCATACAGGTTTGACAGATAAGGTGGTCTGGTATTCCCATCTCTAAGAATTTTCCAGTTTGTTGTGATCCACACCATCAAAGGCTTTAGCATAGTCAGTGAAGCAGAAATATGTTTTTTTTTGGAATTCCTTTGCTTTTTCTGTGATCGTGTATGTTGGCAATTTGATCTTTGGTCCCTCTGCCTTTTCTAAATCCAGCTTGTACATCTGTAAGTTTTCAGTTCATGAACTGCTGAAACCTTGCTTGAGGGATTTTGAATGTAATTTTCCTGCATGTAAAATGAGTGAAATTGTACATTAGTTTGAACATTCTTTGGCATTGCTGTCTTTGGGACTTGAATGAAAACTGACCTTTTCCAGTCCTATGGCCACTGCTGAGTTTTCCAAATTTGCTGGTATATTGGGTGCAGCACTTTAACAGCATCATCTTTTAGGGTTTGGAATAGCTTAGCTAGAATTCCATCACCTCAACTGACTTCATTCCTAGGAATGCTTTCTATGGCCCACTTGATTTCACACTCGGATGTCTGGCTTCCTGGCCTTGCTGCTGCTGCCACCATTGCCTGCCTCCCAGCAGAGCTCTGGCCCCTGCATTTCCTCTCCTCTTTCTCTGCAGCTCATTGTTCAGGTCCAGGGAGTCTACCTGCCCTGAGGGGTGCGTGCAGTGCTTTGAGACCTCCTGCCTTGCTGTGCTCGGAATTTGGGGCCCTGTCTGGATTAAACCTGGAAAAAGGATACCTTTCTTGGGGCCAAGCAGAGCTAAACAGCAGGAGACAGGCAGATACCTGGCTTTGCAGAGCCTTTTCTTCATTCTGTACGTCTCAGGACTGAAACTTTCCCTCATACAGTAACCTTTATTGTCTTCCCAATCATGGGATGAAGACTTTAAAAGTCCTAAACTCACTGATTGTCCTAAGCTGTATGACTTAAGCCATTAAATATTGTTAAATTAAAGGTAGCAGTACTGTTTTTCACCCTATATTGTATCATATATGGTTTCCTAGAGAAAAACAGTTCAGTGCCAAAGAATAGCTCCTATCTGGATTGCCAAGTGCTAGAAACCTCTGCTTGTTTTCACTACCTACAGCAATATTTGCATATATCTTTCATAATTTAAGTTCAGTTTTCCTGAAGAGAAAACTGACCTTTGAAGTGACTCATGCAACTTCTTTTTACAAGTCTGATGTCCCTAATGTAGTCTTCAGAGTTTTCTATAATGCTCTAACAGAAATTTTGACTTTTTTTGATTGGTAAAGGATAACATAATTATAATAGTGTCTTAGGGTGTAAAGGTAGCAGATGGAGAGTTGAGAGACATTGACTACAGGTGTTCACGTACAGTTCTCAAAATGTGGTCAGGGAATCCTTGTGGAACCCTGGCATCCTTTCAGAGGATATACAAGGTCAAAATTATTCTCATAATAATGTTGAGATATTATTATTTTCACTCTCGTAAGGGTACAGTGGAATTTTTGGCAGGTAACATGATGTATAATATTATACAGGACTGAATGCAGAAGTGGATTTGAGAATTCAGCTCTTCTCTACTAAATCAGACAGCAATGAAATGTGCAAAGTGTAAAACAATGTTACTTCTCTCATTAGATATTTTTTAGTTTTAGGAAATAGTCATTTTTATGAAAAATAGTTTTAGTATTAAAATAGGTTTATTATTGCTATTTTCAATGAATTACGGATTAGAACATATTTTTCTCTGTTTTAATTTCTGGTACAGTAAATACTGGCCTTCCCTGATGGCTTGGATGGTAAAGAATCCACCTGCAATGTGGGAGACCTGGGTTCGATCCCCTGGGTTGGGAAGATCCCTTGGAGGAGGGCATGGCAACCCATTCCAGTATTCTTGCCTGGGAAATCCCATGGACAGAGGAGCCTAGTGGGCTACAGTCCATGGAGTCACAAAGAGTCAGACATGACTGAGCAACTAAGCACAGCACAGTAAATACCAATACATACGCTCCTTCCATAAATGCTCCGTGGGGTTCTTATTTTTGAGAGTGTAAAGGAGTCTTTAGTGGTTCTCTTTGAGAACTGCTGCTGTAGGCTTGAGAATGTTTTAAACCTTGAGCAAGCTGATCTTTCTAAGTCTTGGTGTATCCTTTTATAAAGTAAGAGTATTAGACTAGATGATTTCTAATATCTTTTTATTTCTAAACAATTGAAAAGGCTTTCCTGCCTGTTCACAAGAGCTTTTCTTGTGAAAGGTTCTGATGAAGGATGAACAGAAGGGCATCTGGTCACCCTAAGCAAGAGGAGAGAGGGGGAGATGCCCCATTACGGTGAGTGCTTCACCATGTGGGGCTCTTGGTTACAACAAGGGGGATTTCTCCCCTACTTCCTATAAGTAACTTTTTTTGTCGACCACACAGCACGTGGAACCCCCTGTCTTGGTAATGAACCCTTGAACCCTTCAATAGAAGCACGGAGTGTTAATTCATGGACCTCCTGGGAAGTCCCTTTAAGTAACTATATTATGTTCATCTAGAAAAATAACATCTTCCTCCAGTATCCTATCATTCACCTCTCTCCTGGAAACTCCAATACCTTGCACAATCTTTCCTTCAGGGACTAGCTTTCTCCCTGATCCTTGCTGCACTCTGATCTTAGTCTCCTTAGCTAAGGAGGAGGGTGGAAGGGTTAGTGCTACTAACAATCATAACCAGCAGAGGGTAGCAGAGAGTAGCAGAAGAAAGCTTGCCTTTTCCCACTCTAGTTAAGCAATGAGGCCAGCTGTTCCCATTGTAGACCTGGCTAGGCTAGGCCAGGTGGCCGGTTTTGTTTAGAACCCTAAAGAGGAGAGGAGACGAGAGGAGAGGAGAGAGAGGCTAAACCTAAGAAGTGTTGAGACCCCCTCACCCCTGTCCAAGACGCAGCTGGGGCCAGGTTCTGGAAAGCAGAAGTGCCCAGAATGTGGGCAGGAAAAGCGTTGTGACAGCAGTTCCAGGCCACTTCCATTTTTTAAATTTCTTTCCTTTTTTGTTTTGAGAATCCTTGTAAATTGAAAAAGAAGAAGTGACAGAGCAGGGTTACGAAACTGTGGTGTGTTTTAAATATTTACCTTGAATAAACCTCCCATTTACAGAAAACTGAAGGTCCAGTGCAATGACAGGTTCTTTTTATTTAAAAATTTTAAAAAATATTAGTTATTTCTTAAAAAGACTTCCCTTGTGGCTCAGCTGGTAAAGAATCCACCTGCGATGCAGGAGACCTGGATTCAGTTCCTGGGTTGGGAAGATCCCCTGGAGAAGGGAAAGGCTACCCACTCCAGTATTCTGGCCTGAGAAATTCATGAACTGTACAGTTCATGGGGTCGCAAAGAGTCGGATACGACTGAGTGACTTCCACTTTCACTTAGTCATTAAAAGGACTAAGTTATATTTGACATATAATGTTATATTAGTTTCATATGTACAAGAGTGGCTTAATATTTTTATACATTATGAAATAATTGCCACACTAAGTCCAGTTACCATTTGTTACCATTAAAGTTATTATATTATTGACTGTATTTTCTATCCTGAATAATACAGCCTTTGATTTATTTATTTTATAACTGGAAGCTTGTTCTTCCTAATCACCTGCACCTATTTCACTTTATCCTGCAACTACCAGTTTTTTCTCTGTGTCTATGAATCTATTCTTGTTTTTAGATTACACACGTAAGTGAAATATGGTGTTTATTTTTCTCTGTGTGACATTTCACCTCTTGGTGGGTCCATCCATATTGTCACAAATGGTAAGATTTTATTTTATTTTTTTTTATGATTGAGTAATATGTATATATACCATATCTTCTTTTTAAAATTAATTTATTTTTAATTGGAGGATAATTGCTTTACGATGTTGTGGCTGTTTCTGCCATACACAAACATGAATCAGCCATAGGTTTACATATGTTCCCTCCACCTTGAACCCCTCCCTCCCTCTTCCACTCCGTCCCACCCCTCAAGGTTGTCACAGAGCACCGGGTTGAGCTCCCTGTGTCATACAGCAAATTCCCACTGGTTCTTTATTACACATATGGTAACGCACTGTGTTTCAATGCTACTCTCTCAATCCTTCCCACCCTCTCCTCCCCCTGCTGTGTCCACAAGTCTGTTCTCTACATCTGCATCTTTATAGTTGCCCTGCATTAGGTTCACCTGTGTCATTTTTCTAGATTCCATATATGGTGCATTAATGTATGACAGGATCTATGTTATCTCGCTGCTACTGCTGCTGCTGCTGCTGCTGCTGCTGCTGCTAAATCGCTTCAGTCATGTCCGACTCTGTGCGACCCCATAGACGGCAGCCCACCAGGCTCCCCCATCCCTGGGATTCTCCAGGCAAGAACACTGGACTGGGCTGCCATTTCCTTCTCCAATGCATGCAAGTTAAAAGTGAAAGTGAAGTCACTCAGTTGTGTCTGACTCTTAGTGACCCCATGGACTGCAGCCCACCAGGCTCCTCTGTCCATGGGATTTTCCAGGCAGGAGTACTGGAGTGGGGTGCCATTGCCTTCTCCAAAGTTACCTCACTAGAAGTGACTAAAATTTGTTCCTTTTGTTGGTGAATAATATTCCATTGTATATATGGACCATATCTTCTTTATCCATTCATCTGTTGATGGTTGCTTCCATATCTTGGAATTTGCAATGAATATAAGGGTGCATATCTTTCTGGATCAGTGTCTTTGTTTTCTTTGAATAGGTACCCAGAAGTAGAATTGTTGGATTATATGGTAATTCTGTTTTTAATTTTTCTATACTATTTTCCACAGTGGCTGCATTAGTTTTCATTCCCACCAGTGGTGCATGAAAGTTCCCTTTTCTCCACATCCTCACCAACAATTGTTTTTGTCTTTTGATAATAGCCAATGTATGAAGTGATAACTCATTGTAGCTAAATTTTTAAAAATTTATTTTTGGGCCACACCATGTGACTGGTGGGATCTTAGTTCCCAGACCAAGGATCAAATCTGCACCCTTGGCAGTGAAATTTCACTGTGGTTTTGATTTGCATTTCCCTGACAATTAGTGATATTGAGTATTTTTCATGTGCCTACCGGCCACCTGTATGTCTTTGGAAAAGCGTTCAGATCCTCTGCCTGTTTTTTAATGCTTTTAAAAAAATTGATATTGAGTTGTATGAACTCTTTTATATTAATAGTTTGTATGTCAACCCCTTACTGGATATGTCATTTGCAAATATCTTATGACAGTTTTATTTTGTGCATAAGAAGAATAAATGAAATATTTGACCTGATTCAAAATTTTGAAATTTTTCTCTTTTTAGCACAAAGATCTCACTTTGGGACTCTAGGCAAAGTGGATTACATTATACTATTAGGAACATGAGCAATAGCTCTTGTTAAATAGTTGTTCTAACATTTGTTAAAATGGTAAGGGAGACTTTATTTAGCACTATCATAATAGCCCTGCCAGGGAATTCCCTTGTTGAGTTCTTTGGAGAATGAATGAGGTATATATACGTACACATCTCTCTATATATCAAATATAGTTCAAATTATATATTTGAATGCTTTATTTTTTCTAGCTTTATTGAGATATAATTGACATATAACACTGTGGAAGTTTAAAATATACATGTTGCTTTGATACATTTATATATTGAAAAATGTAATAATTCCATGTATATTCTTCTCCATCTTTGCGAACTTTCTCTGCCCCTCATCAAGGCTAATCGTGGGTGACATGACAGTAGGGGCCAAGGAGGTGCTTATAGTGTACACTTCTTTCAGACTCTCTCTATTCACCTTGATTCTTCTTCTAACCTCAAAACCCTGCCCTCCTTTTACCAAAATCTGTCCTCAGAGGTGGTGCTGATGGCCACCTAAGTAAAGTAAATTTAAGCCTCTACATTTTTTACAAGATGTAAAATGATTTGTTTTTGTGAACAGACAATTCTGCATGTGAACTGAGAAGCCTGAGACTCTTCCCTAATGCCCCTGCTTTTGGAAGCAAATCAGTTGCCCCAAAGTAAGTTCCTCTAACACTGGTTTGCCCAATGTTTAATTATATTTGCTCCAAAACTGTACAACTGACACTTAACTTTCACATATTTTAGGAAGCTTCAGTCTTTTTTGCAATATTGTGTATTAGATGGTATTTTTACTTGTCTACAATTTATTATTAATAATTTACAAACATTTGAAGCATGTATAGTATCTAACTGGCTTTATTCTCAGGTGACTAATAAGAAATGTACTTTCAGTTCTTAATATATGGTTTACTACATCCTGTTTGACTCTCTTCGTGGAGATTTTGCTCTTTTAAATGGATATTTACCAATATTCCTATTTTGCCTACTCGTATGGAGTGTGTGGGATGTGGGGCTGGCTAGCATGAGGCCCTGTTGTTTCCCATCTACTGACATTTGTAGATGTCATTTGGGTTCATGCTAGAGAAAAGAGCATGGAGATTTTCCTGTTGTCTTACAACTTTCCTGTTATCTAGGTTTAATCCATTATTACAAGAGAACATGCTCTGTATGATTTAAATTCTTGAATTACATTGAGGATTTTTTTTTTTTTTTTTTTTACTCAGTGGTTTAGGGCATGATATACTTTGATAAATGTTCCAGTGTTCTCCTGAAAAAAAAAATGTTTTCTACTGTTTTTAGGCAGAGTGGTCTATATATGTCAATTGAATCCAGTTAGTCGATTTTGGTGTTCAGTCCTTTTATCACCTTGTGTGTGTTAGTTGCTCAGTCATGTCTGATTATTTGTGACCCCACTGACTGTAGCCAGCCAGGCTCCTGTGTTCTTGGGATTTCCCAGGCAAGAATACTGAAGTGATTTGCCATTCCCTTCTCCAAGGGATGTTAAAGCTATTGTTTTTCCAGTAATCATGTATGGATGTGAGAGTTGGACTATAAAGAAAACTGAGAGCTGAAGAATTGATGCTTTTGAACTGTGGTGTTAGAGAAGACTCTTGAGCTTCCCTTGGACTGCAAGGAGATCCAACCAGTCCATCCTAAAGGAAATCAGTCCTGAATACTTTTTGGAAGACTGATGTTGAAGCTGAAACTCCAATACTTTGGCCACCTGATGTGAACAACTGACTCACTTGAAAAGACTCTGATGCTGGGAAAGATTGAAGGTGGGAGGAGAAAGGGACAACAGAGGATGAGATAATTGGATATCATCACTGACTCAATGGACATGAGTTTGAGTAAACTCTGGGAGTTGGTGATGGACAGGGAGGCCTGGTGTGGTGCAGTCCATGGGGTGGCAAAGAGTCAGACACGACTGATAGACTGCACTAAACTGAACATCCATTTTTGCCTCTAGCAATTTTATTTTCTTGCAACATTTTTTTTATCTGTGCTCTTGATGGTTCTGGGTTGGAGATGTTGGGGAGTAAAAACATTTTTTCCTTCATCTTATTAAATTCTCAATTGGGACCCCTGTAACTAAAGATAGGTTAACACAAGAAAAGTGTATGGATTTACTTGATGTAAATTTTACTTCCTTGGGGCTCAAATGGTAGAGTCTGCCTGCAATGATCCTTGGGTTGGGAAGATCCACTGGGGAAGGGAATGGCTACCCACTCCAGTATTCCTGCCTGAAGAATTCCATGGACAGAGAAGCCTGGTGGGCTACAGTCCATGGGGCTGCAAAGAGTTGGACATGACTGAATGACTAACATTTTACATGACATAAGAGCCTTCATAAGGAAATGAAGACCTGAAAAGGCAATTAAACATAAACATTTTGATAGATTTATTGAAAAGTGGAAGGTCATGGAAAGATGTGATCAGACAGAAAAAGGGTATGAGCTAAGTGCAGTAAACTAGGGGAAACTTAGCAAGGCCTGTTCACTGATTTCTGTTTGTATCCCTTTAGGATGAGGATTTGCCTTTCTACCAGGTATAGGGAAGGTCTCTTACTTGAGGATTTTATGACGTGCTTTCAGGAAAGATCAGAAAATCCTTCCTGCACATCCCATTTCTAAATTCTTCAGCTCAAAATATTCAGCATACCAAGGTGCTACATTCTGGGGAGGATGAACTTCATCACAGGAGTCTTTAGTGCTTTTCCTGGATATGTAGGAGGTGATAAGGAAACCCAGGAGCCTTTCATGGCTCAATGAAACTATGAGCCATGCCATATAGGGCCACCCAAGTCAGACAGGTTATGGTGGAGAGTTCTGACAAAACATAGTCCACTAGAGAAGGAATTGACAAACCACTTTAGCATTCTTGCCTTGAGAACCCCATGAACAGTATGAAAAGGCAAAGAGTTAGGACACTGAGAGATGAAGCCCCCGGGTTGGTAGGTGTCCAATATGCTACTGGAGGAGACTAGAGAAATAGCTCCAGAAGGAATGAAGAGGCTGAACCAAAGCGGAAAGCTTCTTGTGGTGGCTTCTTTTGTTGCAGAGGATGGTTTTAGGGTGAGCGGGCTCAGCAGTTGCAGTTCCTAGGCTGTAGAGCACAGGCTCAGTTGTGGCACATGGGCTTAGTTGCTTTGTGACATGTGGGATCTGCTCAGACCAGGGATTGAACTTGTGTCTCGTGCCTTGGCAGGTGGATTCTTTACCACTGAACCATCTGAGAAACTCAAAATCATGTCTTATATTTAAGACTTTTGGCCGTTTTGAGTTTATTTTTATATGATGTGATGAAGTGTTCTAACATCATTGGTTTACATGCAGTTGTCCATTTTTTCCACACTGCTTGCTGAAGTGACTCTTTTCTCCACTGTATATTCTTACCTCCTTTGTTGAAGATGCATTTTAAAATTAATTTTAAATTTTTATTTATTTGACTGCAATGGGTCTTAGTTGCAGCATACAGGATCTAGTTCCCTGGCCAAGGATTGAACCTAAGCCCCCTGCACTGAGAGCCCAGAGTCTTAGTCATCGAACCACCAGGGAAATCCCCAAGATTAATTGATATGTGGGTTTTATTTATATATGATATGTTAGTAATTGGTATGTGGGTTTATTTCTCTATTCTGGGAGAACTAGAGGTTATCTATTTATTTATTTTTGGCTGTGCTGGGTCTTCATTGCTGCACATGGACTTTCTCTAGTTGCAGTGAGTGGGGATTACTCTTCATTGTGTTACACGGGCTTCTCATCATGGTGGCTTCTCTTGTTGGGGGAGCACAGGCCCTAGAACACACAGGCTTCAGCAGCTGTGGTATGTGGGTTCTAGATTGAGGGCTCAATAGTCGTGGTGCAGGGGGCTTAATTTTTCCACATCATGTGGAATCTTCCCAAACCAGGGTTCAAACCTGTGCCCCCTGCGTTGGCAGGTGGAGTCTTACCACTGTACCACCAGGGAAGTCAAAGAAGTAGGGGTTCTTCATTGTATTCATTTTCTATGGCCGCCATATAAACTTGGCACAAACTTATTGACTTGTAACAATAAAAATGATTATCTTATGGTTCTGCAAGTCTGAATTCAAATATGAGTCTCGCAGTGTTAAAATCATGGTGTCAGCAAGGCTGCCTTCCTTTCTAGAAATTCTAGGAAGAATCCATTTCTTTGCCTTTTCCAGCTTCTAGATGTCTCTTTTTCCATGTGTTCTTGTATTAGATCACTTTGAACTTTTCTTCATTCCTCTTCCACTTATAAGGACCCTTGTGATGATATTAGTCCCATCTGGATGATCAAGGATACTCTCCTCAATCTTGTCACCTCATTAGAAAACTTGATTTATTTGCTGCCTTAACTCCCGTTTGTCATATAAGGTTATATACTCATGATTTATGGGGATTAGCATGTGGATATGCTGGGAGGGAGTGCATTATTGTGCCTGCCTCACTAACTTCCCCTTGCTTTGGAATGCTACTAACTTGCACCATGCTACTATATTCAAGTGTTTGTCATTATCTTTTATTTGCCAGATGCCTTTACATCTTTTGTTTTTCCCTCCTGCATTATCTTTACATAGTTTTCATGATCATTCTTTAAAAAAAATTATCACTTTTCTTTAAAATAATGGAGTTTTTCCTGGACAGCTTTTTTTTGGAAAAACTGAATCCGCTGCAATGCAGGATACCTGAGTTTGATCCCTGGGTTGGGAAGATCTCCTGGAGAAAGGAAAGACTACCCACTCCAGTATTCTGGCCTAGAGAAATCCATGGACTACAGTCCATGGGGTCTCAAAGAATTGGACATGATTGAGCGACTTTCACTTCACTTCATTTCACTTCAGTTGGAGGAAGAGGTAGCATATATCCCCGAGGCTTCTGTGGATGTCATCTGGGGCGGGGGTGGGGTGGTAAGGTGGTGGGGGTCTGTTAACTTGGATGGGAAAAATTTTGATCTTGATTTTTCTCTAATGCAAGCAACACAGCCCTTGAATCCTATACATTTGTCACCAGTGGAAATTAGAGTTATTGTCATATCACTTTACAGAAAGGCCAACATACCAGTTACTCATCATTTTTTTCAAATTATGAATTATTGGGCATAAATACCACAAACTTAAAAAGTATTTTGGTACCTCTATTTCAACATCTTCCTTTGTGATCTTATGCGCTTTATTTTATGCATTTGCATTTGAATATATTTTTCTGAGAAGGGACCCATGCACATCATTAGGCTTTCAGCATGGGTACAACCTTCCTGCCTTTTGTCCCATTCTTGCTGTTCCTCTCAGCTGGGTGTGGGCCCCTTCCAAAAAACAGGAAGTTCCTTGGCATGTGTCAAAACTCTGCACATCACAGATTTTGGGTGATTTAGCTTGGATTTCTCCTTAGCTGACCAGTGTCAGTAAGAATCAGTCTTCTCTTGGTTCACTCACAATTTCTCCCCACACTAGTCGCAGATAACCACTCACTCTTGAAAATGTATGTCCCCGTTATATCCCAACATCCTGCCACTACTGTGGCCCACAGGGTTCAAAGATGTTTGGTGATTTGCCCCAAACACTCAGACCTTGAAATTGCAAGGAGGGTGGGACTGGGGTGGCTGTTTCCCACTCATGTGTCTTCCCTACTCTAGAAAACTCTGGATTCTCTTTACTTTCCTGTCAATGGTCTCTCATTATGTCCTTTCTCACCCCAGTTCTAGGCTTCAAGAGCCCTGGGCCCTCTTGTGACTGGTGACTTCATAGAAGTGGAAGTTCTTTTCTTTGTTTCTCTCTTGTTCTGGATTAATTTCAGAGGAAACACAAGAGTTAGAGGTTTCTCTTCCTCCTCTCTTTAATAAAAAATCTTTTTAGCTTTTTTCCATAACTTTTAAAAGGTTGCTTAGGTTCATCATGTCCTTGACTTCTATGGACAATGTGCTCAGTTGCTCAGTCTTGTCCAACTCTGTGACCCCATGGGCTGTAGCCTGCCAGGCTCCTCAGTCCATGGGGGCTTTATTATAATGGAGACAACACAAAACTGCGTGAAGCATAAATGTCTTCTTCTTCCCACACAGTAACCTTTTGAGGGATGATCTCGGAAGCAAAAATGTGGTGTGTGTCTTTTTGTCTTTTCTCTGTAGCAAAATATAATTGCTTATTTTTAACTGAGTGCTAGGAGTAGAGTTTATACTTCTTTATTCTTCTGGGTTAAATGAGAGAGAAAGAAAATGAGGAGTGGAAATGTATAACATAATTGATATTATTTTTTATTGTAGAAAAATAACACAATTTTCCATTTTAATGATTTTAAAAATTTAAATTTATTTATTTTAATTGGAGGCTAATTACTTTACAATATTGTTTTGGTTTGCCATACATCAACATGAATCTGCCACTGGTATACACATCCTGAACCCCCTCCCACCTCCATCCCTGTACCATCCCTCTGGGTCATCCCAGTGCACCAGCCCCAAGCATCCTATATCCTGCATCAAACCTAGACTGGTGCTTCATTTCTTTTTTAAAAAAAATTTTTATTTATTATTATTATCATTTTTTAATACTTTATTCTACATTACAATACTGTATTTGTTTTGCCAAACATTGACATGAATCAGCCACAGGTGTCCACGATCTCCCAATGCCGAAGCCTCCTCCCACCTCCCACCCCATATCATCTCCCTGAATCATCCCGTGCATCAGCCCCATGCCTCCTGTATCCTGTATTGAACATAGACTGGCGCTTCATTTCTTACAAGATAGTATACATGTTTCAATGCCATTCTCCCAAATCATCCCACCCTCTCCCCTCTCCCTCAGAGGCCAAAAATCCGTTCTATACCTCTGTGTCTCTTTTGTTGTCTCACATAGAGGGTCATCATTACTATCTTTCTAAATTCCATATATATGTGTCAGTATACTGTATTGGTGTTTTTCTTTCTGGCTTACTTCACTCTGTATAATCGGCTCCAGTTTCATCCATCTCATTAGAACTGAGTCAAATGTATTCTTTTTAAGGGCTGAGTAGTACTCCATTGTGTATATGTACCACAGCTTTCTTATCCATTCATCTGCTGATGGACATCTAAGTTGTTTCCATGTCCTGGCTATTATAAACAGTGCTGCAATGAACATTGGGGTACATGTGTCTCTTTCATTTCTGGTTTCCTCAGTGTGTATGCCCAGCAGCGGGATTGCTGGATCATAAGGCAGTTCTATTTGCAATTTTTAAAGGAATCTCCACACTGTTTTCCATAGTGGCTGTACTAATTTGCATTCCCACCAACAGTGTAAGAGGGTTCCCTTTTCTCCACATCCTCTCCAGCATTTATTGCTTGTAGACTTTTGGATTGCAGCCATTCTGACTGGTGTGAAATGGTACCTCATTGTGGTCTTGATTTGCATTTCTCTGATAATGAGTGATGTTGAGCATCTTTTCATGTGTTTGTTAGCCATCCGTATGTCTTCTTTGGAGAAATGCCTATTTAGTTCTTTGGCCCATTTTTTGATTGGTTTGTTTATTTTTCTGGAGTTGAGCTGCATAAGTTGCTTGTATATCTTTGAGATTAGTTGTTTGTCAGTTGTTTCATTTGCTGTTGTTTTCTCCCATTCAGAAGGCTGTCTTTTCACCTTGCTTATAGTTTCCTTTGTTGAATGCCATTATCCCAAATCATCCCACCCTCTCCCTCTCTCACAGAGTCCAAAAGACTGTTCTATACATCTGTGTCTCTTTTGCTGTCTGGCATACAAGATTATCGTTACCATCTTTCTAAATTCCATATATATGCATTGTATAGTATACTGTATTGGTGTTTTATTTTCTGGCTTACTTCACTCTGTATGATAGGTTCCAGTTTCATCCACCTAATTAGAACTGATTCAAATGTATTCTTTTTAATGGCTGAGTAAGACTCCATTGTGTATATATACCACAGCTTTCTTATCCGTTCATCTGCTAATGGACATCTAGGTTGCTTCCATGTCTTGGCTTTTGTAAAAGTACTGTGATGAACATTGGGGTACACATGTCTCTTTCAATTCTGGTTTCCTCAGTGTGTATGCCCAACAGTAGGATTGCTGGGTCATAGAGCAGCTCTATTTCTAGTTTTGTAAGGAATCTCCACACTGTTCTCCATGGTGGCTGTACTAGTTTGCATTCCCACCAACAGTGTAAGAGGGTTCCCTTTTCTCCCTATCCTATCCAGCATTTATTGCTTGTAGACTTTTGGATCACAGCCATTCTGACTGGTGTGAAATGGTACCTCATTGTGGCCTTGATTTGCATTTCTCTGATAATGAGTGATGTGGAGCACTTTTTCATGTGTTTGTTAGCCATCTGTATGTCTTCTTTGGAGAAATGTCTATTTAGTTCTTTGGCTCATTTTTTGATTGGGTCGTTTATTTTTCTGGACTTGAGCTGCAACAGTTGCTTGTATATTTTTGAGATTAGTTGTTTGTCAGTTGCTTCATTTGCTATTATTTTCTCCCATTGTGAAGGCTGTCTTTTCACCTTGCTTATAGTTTCCTTTGTTGTGCAGAAGCTTTTAAGTTTAATTAGGTCCCATTTGTTTATTTTTGCTTTTATTTCCAGTATTCTGGGAGGTGGGTCATAGAGGATCCTGCTGTGATTTATGTCGGAGAGTGTTTTGCCTATGTTCTCCTCTAGGAGTTTTATAGTTTCTGGTCTTATGTTTAGATCTTTAATCCATTTGGAGTTTATTTTTGTGTATGGTGTTAGAAAGTGTTCTAGTTTCATTTTTTTACAAGTGGTTGACCAGTTTTCCCAGCACCACTTGTTAAAGAGATTGTCTTTAATCCACTGTATATTCTTTCCTCCTTTGTTGAAGATAAAGTGTCCATAGGTGCGTGGATTTATCTCTTGGCTTTCTATTTTGTTCCATTGATCTATATTTCTGTCTCTGTGCTGGTACTGTAATGTCTTGATGACTGTGGCTTTGTAGTATAGCCTGAAGTCAGGCAGGTTGATTCCTCCAGTTCCATTCTTCTTTCTCAAGACTGCTTTGGCTATTCTAGGTTTTTTGTATTTCCATACAAATTGTGAAATTATTTGTTCTAGCTCTGTGAAAAATACCGCTGGTAGCTTGATAGGGATTGCATTGAACCTGTAGATTGCTTTGGGTAGTAAACTTATTTTCACTATATTGATTCTTCCAATCCATGAACATGGTATATTTCTCCATCTATTAGTGTCCTCTTTGATTTCTTTCATCAGTGTTTTATAGTTTTCGATATATAGGTCTTTAGTTTCTTTAGGTAGATGTATTCCTAAGTATTTTATTCTCTTCATTGCAATGGTGAATGGGATTGTTTCCTTAACTTCTTTTTCTACTTTCTCATTATTAGTGTATAGGAATGCACGGGATTTCTGAATGTTGATTTTATGTCCTGCAACTTTACTATATTCATTGATTAGCTCTAGTAGTTTTTTGGTCGAGTCTTTAGGGTTTTCTAATGTAGAGGATCATGTCATCTGCAAACAGTGAGAGTTTTAATTCTTCTTCTCCAATTTGGATTCCATTGCAATGAAAATAATAAAATACTTATGAATATATCTACCTAAAGAAACTAAAGACGTTTTGAAAATAAAGCATTGCAACCATCTGGCATTGCTGCATGTGTTTCTCTAGTTGCAGTGTACCAGCTTCTCATTGTGGTGGCTTCTCTTGTAGAGCACAGGCTTCAGTAGTTGCAGCACGTGTGCTCAGTAGTTGCACCTCCTGGTCTCTAGAGCACAGGCTCAGTAGTTGTGGAGTGTGGGCTTAGTATTTCCACAGCTTGTGGGATTGTCCCTCATCAAGGATCAAACCCATGTCTCCTGCATCAGCAGGTGGATTCTTTACCACTGAGTCACCAGGGAAGCCTCATGCAAACTCCTAGTTGTGGCATTTGGGATCTAGTTCCCAAATCAGTTCTCTCTGATCACGGAGCACCCTGCTTTGCGGGTGTGGGGTCTTAGCCACTGGACCACCAAGGAAGCCCCCTGAATCATTAATTTTAATTAATTTACGTTTACATTTCAGTAGCCATGTGTGACTAGACTAGTAGCTAGTCTATTGGTTAGTGCAGAGTTGACGATTGGAAAGTGACATCAATGCCTGCAGCCTAAAAGAGTATCTTTGCCAGGAAAGCACTGTGCCTTCTGGCTTCTGTAGAACTGAAACTACTTTCCCCACAGGCTCAGGAAGGGCAATTAGCGTATCACGTTGACTGTGTGGAAGTCAAGGGAAGGACAAGATGGGTGAATATTTGGAGGCATTCAGGCCCAGAGATACATGCAGTATTTAGGGTAACTTGAAATGGCAACCCACTCCAGTACTCTTGCCTGGAAAATTCCATGGATGGAGGAGCATGGTAGGCTACAGTCCATGGGGTTGCTGAGTCGGACATGACTGAGCAACTTTGCTTTCACTTTTCACACTGTAATTGCTGTTTTGCTTCAGACTTTTCAATAGAATCTTGACTTTACATGTTTTAGATCTTTGTCACCATGCTTATACTTCCATGTCTCATGTCTGGATTTTTTTGTTGTTTTGTTCAGAAAAACCCCTATCTCATTTCCTCATTTTGCTCCCACCTGTACAATCAGGGATGGCTCATATGTTCTTGGAAGTGGGTTGGGGAATGTGGATTTACTTTCATTTTGGTTTGATTTCCTGTAGATTATTCAATTAGAAAGAGTTTGTGGCAAATTTGGGTTTGGAACCCAACACCCAGAACTCCAATCAACTCTGCATTACAGAAGTGAGTTGCAGGTGTTTCATGGGTATAACTGTTTTTCTTTGGTACACAGTATTTCATTGTTATTCACCAAGGTTTCAGGAGGGAGTGATGAATAGATAAGAAGAGAATTGTTGTATTCTATTTTTATGGCCTTCTTTGTTTATTATTTGTATTGATTTTGATAGTTCCATATCTGAAACAATGTTCTCAGAATGCAGAATAACAGGCAGGCAAAGCATGGTGTGTGTTTTTTTTCCTTCTTCTTCTTCTTTTTCTTGATTAGTTTTATACATGATTAGAGTATCGTTTCAAAATTCTGGAATGACATTTGAACTCTGCTTTCTACTTTGCATTTCCCTCTCAGTTATTGGTTGATTGATCTGCTATCTCTCTCTGTAGCCTCAGCATCTGGAGTCCTCACAGCTCCTGCATGCATCCTGGCCTTTAACAACATGCAGAGCTTGAGACTCAGGTCTGCTATCCTGCCCTTGCTTTAGTGGGAGTAGATGTCTCTCTTTCGTCTCTCAGAGTGACAGCTTACTGTGAACAATGTCAGATTCGTGATCTCCAAAGAATATTTAGCTTCAGGACTAGGGGCCAGCCTTGATCACTCAAGGGCTTTTGATTAGCAGAGTTTTATTAAATTATAAAAAGGAACAGAGAAAGCTTCTGACATAGACATCAGAAGGGGATGGAGAGTGCCCCTCCCTAGTCTTAGCAAAGGAGCTATATACTTTTTAAATTGATTATTACAGTAAATCAGAAGAACGTATCAAGCTTTTAAGGGTCTTACTAGACCCATTCTCACAATTTACATTTTAAGATGACAGATTTAGAACTAACAATAGAAAGATCTTACCAGACCCCCTCCCATAATATACATTTTAGGATAACAGGATTAGTCAGAAGGTTTTCAAGAAGGAGAAAGTGTCCTCAAGCTGGATATATTGTTATATTATCCTTAGTACAGAATTTAAGCTGAGCTGTTTTATTGTGTAATCATCAGCTCTGGGCTTAAAGAAAAAAACGTTTTATGTGACTAAGGAATGTAGAAAAAATGTCCTTTTCTCCTCCTTGGGAACTCCAGATCACTATCTACTCTTTGAGAGCCCCAGACTCCTCTCTCCTCCTACGGGACCCCGGACTTCTTATCAACCTGCCTAGGAAATGACTTGCTCAAGAGCATTTTGCACAACATTCTGTAATAGCAGTAGGAGGAGGAGCTAACCACTGATACCAGTTTCTGTGATTCAGGCTCTGTTCCAAAGGCCTCACATTTACCCATTTGCTCAATTTTTTATGACAACCATCTCTGATTGGTGCTATTGTTATCCCCATTTTACAGATGAGGAAACTGAGACACAAAGAGACAAAGTCATCCACCAATGCCCCAGTATCCTTATGTTAGACTTGAATGCTTTTCCTTCTTGCTCCAAGTTTCCTGCACTCCTGGGGTGCTGAGTGCCTCTCACTTACCATGTTCCATGGAACTTATGCCATTATTGGACTGTGGTCCTGCAGGCATGGTAACAGTTAGAAAAGCAGGTCTGGGTGTGTCTATCTTCTCTAGCTCTTCTTGGGTAAGGCAAGCTGCTATTCAGCTTTGTGTTCATGCTTGACACACACTCGGTACTCCATAAATTTTAGTTGAACAAATAAGTCAGTGAGTCGGAGAGTAGAGTCTGTGCCTATCCAAAGGAATTGAAGTCAGGATCTGATCTTGAAGAGATATGTGTTTCCATGTTCACTGTGGCTTTATTCACAATATCCAAGACACAGGAACAGCATAAGTGTTCACAATCAAAAGAATGAATAAAGACAACTAAAGCATCCATCAATAAATGAATGAATAAAGAAGATGTGATATATATATATACATACATATATATTTAGAATGTTGGAATATACATATATATATTGGAATATATTATTGGAATATATGCTGGACTATATATATGCTATACATATGGAATATTCATATATTCATATGAATATTCCATATGTATATTCACATAACATATATGGAAAATATCACAATGGAATGTTATTCAGCCATGATAAATAAAGAAATTCTACCATTTGCAACAAAATGAATGGATTTTGATGACAAAATGAAATAAATGAGAGGAAAGATGAATATAAAATGAAATCACTCATGTAGGATCTAAAATAGTCAAACTCATTGAAACAGAGTAGAATGACAGTTTCCAGGGGCTGGGGAGAGACAGAAAGAGGGAAATGTTAGTCAGAGAGTGGGCAGTTTCTATTATGCAAGATGGATAAATCCTGGAGATCTGCTCTACAGCATAGAGCCTGTAGCTAATAATACTAAATTGTGTACTTAATATTTGTTTATGGTAGATCTTATATTGTGTTCTCACCACACACACAAAGTCAATCTCCCCCATATAATAGGGTGGGGAGAAGCTTTGGGAGGTGATAAACACGCTTATAGCCTTGATGGTGGTGATGGCTTCACAAGTATATACTTACCTCAATTAAGTGGTGAAGAAAAATAACAATCAGTGGTTACTGTATTGTCTACTGACCTCCTCCATGTGACAGCTTGGAAATGAATGGGATCTGCAGTTTGATAGCCAGGTTATGCTTTCGATTGTCTGTTTATGCTGCTATGGTATTCTCCATCACAGCCCCCTTTGTGTCATCAAAACATTCACATGGCTGCTGTCAGAGTCAGAGGGAACATTCATTGAGCAGCAGTTGAATTTCCTCCCCTTTTCTACCCCAGTGGCCATTGAGAGGAGGCCAGGTATCTCTGGCTGCAAGCAGGCTCAGCTTTGAGAGCTTCAGTTTGGAAAATCCAGTGATGTGAGTAACCGTTAGTCTCTGTTTTTGCCTGTGATGCAAGCCTGTTTGTTCCAAACTGAGACCACATCCTTCCTGCTGGGTTGTGACTGCTATAAATTCATCTAGTTTCTTCTCTGGCTGTTCCCGAGGCTGACGTCTGGGTGAGTCCAGCTCTGGAGCCGGGTGGCTGAAATAGCCTGGGGAAGAGTGGGGAGATTGTTTCAAGGGGCAGAATTTGACTAGAGGTTCCCTCTGCCAGCCTTTCAAGTCTATCCTTCAACAATGTTTCAGGAATGTTTCTTTTATGTTTATCAATGTTTGGTCACTATGTGTGCCAGTGCATGTGTGTGGGGAGTGGGGGTCAGAAACAGTGACCATGGCTCACACTCCCCTAGAAAGTGGATAGATGGGATACATATAAAGAAATGAGCATATTTAGAAACCAAGGGACAGAGAAGGTAAAGGTCAGGGTGGGGGTGCGCTAAGGTTAGGGATAGGGTAGCACAGAGGAGAGGCAGAGTCCTGATGTGGATGGAAGGATTGATGCAGTGGTACCTGAGAGGGTTGGCAAAGCTGTCTGGAGTAGCCCCTCTCCTCCTGCCACCTGCCAAATGAATAGGGTATGGGCCTGACAGGGGACTGCGGGGTTGGGCGATGCATGATGCGAGGGGTGGACAGGGAGGAATGGAGACAGGAGTGCTGAACATGTTTAAAATGTCTTGAACATTAAACTGGGTTTTTATGAATTCCAGTTTGGAGAGTTCAAAAGCTTCATAAGCTTTCCCTGGTGGCTCAGATGGCAAAGAATCTGCCTGCAATGCAGGAGACCTGGGCTCATAGGGCTTCTCCCTTCCTATGATCTTTTTCTAACTTCAATAATATGAAGAGATCAATTCCACCAATGTGCTCATCCATCCAAAATCTAGAAATTGTGTATGATCAAGAGACATAGCAGCTGATTTCAAGTCTCTGTGGAACTTGAAGTCTAGTTAGGAAACTGAGACATTGAACATTACATTGTTATTGAACACTACTCTGTGTGATAAAACCTGGGAAAGTGCTTTTGCTTTTTAACAATCTGATTTTTGGTTTTCCCTGGTGGCTCGGATGGTTAAGAATCTGCCTGCAATGCAGGATGAGTTTGATCCCTGGATCAGGAAGATCCCCTGGAGAAGGAAATTGCAAACCACTCCAGTATTCTTGCCTGGAGAATTATAAAGGAGCTTGGTGGGCTACAGTCCATGGGGTCACAAAGAGTTGGATACAACTGAGCAACTAACACTTTCACTTTCATCTATATTTTGTTATCATCTTCAACCACTTTTTCCTCCTATTTGACTGAGATAGCTACTTAAATGGTGGAAGAAATGTTCTCACACTTTTAATGCCAAGAAAAATGCAATGTTATGGGCATGACTCAGAAATCAGTGACCCTAGTGTAAATCCTGGCTGGGAAACTCTGGGCAAGTCACTTAGCCTAAGATTCAGTTTCTACTTCCATACCATGGAACTAGGAATATAATTTTTCAGTTTTGTTCATCAGTATAGCACCTAATTCATGAGAAGCTCTCAATAAATGTGAGTTCTAATAATTATTATAATTGTGAATTTTGCAAGGAAACATTAAAGAAATGTATATATTTATCATTCTTCCTTATCACCCCAAGTTCCATTCCATTTCTGTTTCAATCAGTCAATGTGTTGATAAAGGGTTTGTTGCAGATTATGCCTTCCTCTGCATGCTTCTATGTTCTCTTTCCTTCTCTTTAGACATATGCCGTTCTGTTATCACCATAATTACTTATTCCTGGCATCCTTTCTTCTCTTGTCCCTCATTCATCTTTCCTTGGTTCAAAACAGAAACAAGAAACCAGAGTCTTTCAGGTGGAAGGAAGGTGAAAAAATCTTTTCCACTCTGCCATTTTATAGATGAGGAACCTGAAGTTGAAAAATAGTGGAGAGATTGCCCAGGGTCATACATAGCCAGTAATCAGTGGGATCAAAGTTCTCTTGGTGATACATCAAGATAGCATCAGGAAGCGGTTTAAGACTACATTACACTGTTAATGTGATTGTCTTGGTGGTTTTATTTCTCTCCATAGGGGCACCTTTCTTCCATGGCTCAGGACACACACCTGGGTCGAGCCAATAGGAAAACTTTCTGGTAAGAATTTGACTCACTTTTAAAAGCTAAAGATGGCAACTTGTTAGAATCCAGTGATATTTTTTTTTCCTTTCAGTTTTCTGGGTTTTTGATACTTTAGTTCTCTCTGAGGGTAAATTTCTGAAAAGACTTCTTAACCATATGTTGTTTGCACCACCTAACTTCCAAGTGTGGATTTATGCCCAAGGACTCTGACCAGGTCTGCAGATGAGTATGGCAAGTGTCCGCTGCAAGCTGGCTCGTTACCTGGAGGACCTGGAAGACATAGATTTTAAGAAATTCAAGATGCATTTAGAAGACTATCCCAATCAGAAGGGCTGCACCTCAATTCCTCGGGGTCAGACAGAAAAAGCAGATCATGTGGATATAGCCACCCTGATGATTGATTTCAATGGGGAAGAAAAGGCATGGGCCATGGCCAAGTGGATTTTTGCTGCAATCAACAGGAGAGACCTTTATGAGAAAGCTAAGAGGGATGAGCCAGAATGGGGTGAGTGGAATGATTTTTAAAAATCATCATAAAATATACATAAGATAAAATTTACTATCAGCCATTTTTAGTGTATGATGCAGTGGTGGTAAGCTCATTCACACAGTTGTTCAATCAATCTCCAGAACTCTTTTTCATCTTGCAAAACTCTGTACCCAAGAAACAATTCTACCCTCCCTCAGCCCCTGACAACCACTTTCTGTCTCTATGAATTTGACTATTCTAGTACCTTTGGAAATCATAGAATATTTGTCTTTTTGTGTAGCAGCATAAACTTCCTCAAGCTTCACGCACATTGTCTCATATGGCAGGATTTCATTCTTTTTTAAGGTGGAATAATATTTTGTGGAATGTGTATACCACAGTTTGTTCATTCGTTTATCCATCAGTGGGCTTTCTAATTGCTTTTAGCTTTTGACTATTGTGAACAATGCTTCTGTGAACATGGTTGTACAAATCTCTTTGAGATCTTGCTTTCAATTCTTTTGGGTTTATTTCCAGAAGTGGAATTACTGGCTTATATGGTAATTCTAGTTTAAATTTTTGAGGAATTGCCATGTTTTCCACAGCAGATGCACCGTTTTACATTCCCACTAACAGTGCACAAGGATTCTAATTTCTTCACATCCTTACTAACATTTATGTTTTCTTTTTTTGATAGTCGCTGTCCTAATGGGCATGAGATGGTATTTCATTTGTATTTCCCTATTGACTAGTGATATTGAACCTCTTCTCATGTGCTTGTTAGTCATTTGCTTATCTTTGGAGAAATGTCTATTCAATTCCTTTCCCATGTTTTAAATGGGTTGTTTGTCTTTGCTGTTGACCTTTAGGAGTCCTTTATATATATCCTAGATATTAATCTCTTATCAAACATATGATTTGCAAATATTTTCTCCCATTCTGAGGGTTGTCTTTTACTCTGCTGATGGTATCCTTTGACAAATTAAAGCTGATATGTTTGTTTTTTAATCACTTATTATCTTGGCTTTATCATCTAATTTTTCTTCTCATGATAGTGCTGTGAGAAGATGGAGGAAAGCAGTTTTCTTTTTTTCTAACTCCTTTAAGGGCTCACATACCCATAAGAACCTTCTTTAATTAGTTACACTTTATTCACATCTCTCCTGGGCCTGGACTTCTTCCAAGTCTTCATCTAGCATCTAAGTATCTACCTTCATGGTCAACAGACTTGGATCTCTGCTTCCCATAGCTTGGGGGTAATCTCTCAGCTTATAGAAGTGTTTAATTTCTGCAGAAAAGCTTTTCCTATGGCCATTAATTTGGGCATTGGAATTGGTGAAAGAAATCTTCTTCATCTCTGTGGACATATGGTGAGGTTCTTCCTTCTGGCTTGGTGTTCTTTGATGCCTCATATGTTTGCCTTCTGATTTCCAGGCTTGGGAGACAGATTCCAAGACTGCTTACAATGAGGACCCAATATTAGTTGGTGTCCATTGCTTTGAAATTAGGAGTATAGGAGTGCCTCCAACTGGACATTCAACTGAACTGTATTTTGGTTTGGGAGATGTTCAGGGCAGGTGGCTTTGTCCTGTGCCAGGTGTTGGCTATTGGATTTCAATTCCTTTTGTTGTTCAGTCGCTCAGTTGTGTCTGACTCTGAGACCCCATGGACTGTAGCATGCCAGGCTGCCCTGTCTTTTACCATCTTCCGGAGCTTGCTCAATCTCATGTCCATTGAGTCCGTGATACCATCCAATCATCTTGTCCTCTGTCATCCTGTTCTCCTCCTGCCTTCAATCTTTCCCAGAATCAGAGTCTTTTCTAATGAGTTGGCTCTTTGTATCAGGTGGCCAAAGTATTGGAGTTTCAGCTTCAGAATCAGTCCTTCCAATGAATATTAAGGGTTAATTTCCTTTAGGATTGACTGGTTTGAACTTCTTGCAGTACGCAAGACTCTCAAGGGTCTTCTCCAATACCACAGTTCGAGAGCCACAGTTCTTTGGTGCTCAGCCTTCTTTATGGTCTAACTCTCACATCCATACATGACGACTGGAAAAACCATCTTTGACTAGATGGACCTTTGTCATTGGGTGTCAATGACATAACCTTAATCAGGAGTCCTTGTTTTTAACACTTTGTATTTTCTTCCTTTGTTTCTCAGAAAATGCAAATGTTTCTGTGCTAAGTCAGGAAGAAAGCCTTGAAGAAGAATGGATGGGTTTACTGGGATACCTTTCCAGAATCTCTATTTGTAGGAAAAAAAAGGTAAGCAATCTAGTTGATACTTCTGATTGGGTTTAGAAACCTGGTTCTGTAGGTACTTGAAGCTCAGAAGGTGGATACCTTGGTGATCCTAACATGTTCCTTGGGGTGAAAAAGTCTGTCTTAGGAAATCCACTTTAGCTTAAGAAATAGATGCATGTTTCACTGCTTGCAGTCCCAGAACCATGGGTGGGCAACTGAATGTTTCAGGTTTTATAGGGTATGAGCTGCAGAGTACGTAAAGGAGTAAGATTGAATGAAAAAGGACTTTCCGGCCAGGGCCAAGGCATATGGCACTTTGCTGTTCTTCTGGTCAACTGTGTCTAGGAAGATTTTGACACCCTACATTTTCTGGGGCTATCCATACCCCAGGCAGTGGTGAGAAATTGCAACTCCCATTCTTCAATATCAGTTTCCATTCCTTAGAGACCACCAGCCCCTGTTGATAGCTTGTCTCTGTTGATGTGATCAAGCTTCTTCTGAAGTCTAACTTTCTGTCTCTAACGTAGATTACTGTAAGAAGTACAGAAAATATGTGAGAAGCAAATTCCAGTGTATTGAAGACAGGAATGCCCGTTTGGGTGAGAGTGTGAACCTCAACAAACGCTTCACCAGGCTTCGTCTCATCAAGGAACACAGGAGCCAACAGGAGAGGGAGCATGAGCTCCTGGCCATTGGTAGGACCTGGGCCAAGATACAGGATAGCCCCGTGAGTTCTGTGAACTTGGAATTGCTGTTTGATCCAGAGGACCAGCACTCTGAGCCTGTGCACACGGTGGTATTCCAGGGAGCAGCGGGCATTGGGAAAACAATACTGGCCAGGAAGATCATGTTGGACTGGGCATCAGAGAAACTTTACCAGGATAGATTTGACTATTTATTTTACATTCACTGCCGGGAGGTGAGCCTTGGGACTCAGAGGAGCCTGGGGGACCTGATCGCCAGCTGCTGCCCTGGCCCAAACCCACCCATAGGCAAGATTGTAAGCAAGCCTTCCAGGATCCTCTTCCTCATGGACGGCTTTGACGAGCTGCAAGGTGCCTTTGATGAGCACACAGAAACACTTTGCACAAACTGGCAGAAGGTGGAGCGGGGAGACATTCTCCTGAGCAGCCTCATCAGAAAAAGATTGCTTCCTGAGGCCTCCCTCCTCATCACCACAAGACCTGTGGCCCTGGAGAAACTTCAGCACTTGCTGGGGCAGGCTCGTCATGTGGAGATCCTGGGTTTCTCAGAGGCCAGGAGGAAGGAATATTTCTTAAAGTATTTCTCAGATGAGCAGCAAGCAAGGGAAGCCTTCAGGCTGATTCAGGAGAATGAGATCCTCTTCACCATGTGCTTTATTCCCCTGGTTTGCTGGATTGTGTGCACCGGGCTGAAACAGCAGATGGACAGTGGCAAGAGTCTTGCTCGGACATCCAAGACCACCACTGCAGTGTATATCTTCTTCCTCTCCAGTTTGTTGCAATCTCAGGGAGGGACCCAGGAGAACCACAACTCTGCTACCCTCTGGGGTCTCTGCTCATTGGCTGCAGATGGAATCTGGAACCAGAAAATCCTATTTGAGGAGTGTGATCTCAGAAATCATGGCCTGCAGAAGGCAGATGTGTCCGCTTTCTTGAGGATGAACCTGTTCCAAAAGGAAGTGGACTGCGAGAAATTCTACAGCTTCATCCACATGACTTTCCAGGAGTTCTTTGCTGCCATGTACTACCTGCTGGAAGAAGATAATCATGGGGAGATGAGGAACATGCCTCAGGCTTGTTCAAAGCTCCCCAACCGAGATGTGAAGGTCCTTCTCGAAAACTATGGCAAATTCGAAAAGGGATATCTGATTTTTGTTGTCCGTTTCCTCTTTGGCCTTATAAACCAGGAGAGGACTTCCTACTTAGAGAAAAACTGAGTTGTAAGATCTCTCAGAAAATCAGGCTAGAGCTGCTGAAATGGATTGAAGCAAAAGCCAAGGCCAAGACACTACAGATTGAGCCCAGCCAGCTGGAATTGTTCTATTGTTTGTATGAGATGCAGGAGGAGGACTTTGTGCAAAGGGCCATGGGCCATTTCCCCAAAATTGAGATCAAGCTGTCCACCAGAATGGACCATGTGGTTTCTTCTTTTTGTATTGAGAACTGTCGCCATGTGGAATCCCTTTCCCTGAGGTTGCTCCATAACTCACCCAAGGAGGAAGAAGAGGAGGAGGAAGTTAGACACTCTCATACGGACCATTCTGTTCTCTCTGATTCTGAGGCTGCATATTCTCAGGGGTAAGGAGATCTTGCTTCAGGCAATTGGTACTATATGTCTTCTACTTTCTAGTCATCTGATTCTTGGCACTTGCTCTCTCTCCTTTGTTTTCAACAGTCTTGCTAATGCAGTTTCCACAGCTACAAAACAATGCCATCATTACTCATTTCTACCAGACCCCTTCATTGGCAGATATTGACTAGTAGAGAAAGAGTAGGTGGACAAATGACATGAGAAAAAAGCCAATGAAACAATAAGCAAATGTTTGGTGGATGCCAATTTAGCACAATGTGTTATGTGAAAAAAATAATAGAAGAAAATGTTCATAAACTCAAATTGCTTGTAATTTACTTGGGACTTTATTGCTTAATAGCCTGTCACCTAAGGGGCAGAACAACCAGTATGACTCTGCCCAGGAACACAGAGGACAGAGGACCTCAGTGTGGGATGCTTAGGGGAGATTTCTTGGAGGAATGAAGTTTGAGCTTGCCTTGAAAGACAGAGAAAATGTAGGTGGGTGGCAGAGAAGGAAAAGGAATTTTTATTACCTAGACAATCTCTTTAAAAAAATAATTTATTTTTGGCTACGCTAGGTCTTGCTGTGTGGGGGTTTCTCTAGTTGCTGCAAGTAGAGGCCAATCTCTAGTTGTGGTGCACAGGCTTCTCACTGGGGTGGCTTCTCTTATTACAGAGCACAGGCTCTAAGCATACAGGCTTCAGTAGTTGTGGCACATGGGCTTAATTGGCCTGTACAGATGGAATCTCTCAGGAAGAGGGATGGATTGGCAGGCAGATTCTTAACCACTGGATCACCAGAAAAGTCCTGGCAGTGGGGTCTTGTATGAAGGAGACATGAATGGGGTCTGAAGAAGAGTATTTATTTAGGAGAAAATGAGGGGGGACATGGCTCCACTGGAACAACCAATGAGGGACAATAGGGCTGGAAAGGAGAGAGTGCTCCAAGGCCCTCACCTCGTGCTTGCAGCCAGGCATTTGTCAAAATCTAGGGCTTCCCTGGTGGCTCAGATGGCAAAAAATCTGTCTGCAAAGCAGGAGACCCTGGTTTGTTCCCTGGGTTAGAAAGACCCCCCTGAAGAAGGGTACGGCAACGTACTCCACTATCTTGCCAGGAGAGTTCCATGGACAGAGGGGCCTGGTGACCTACAGTCCATGGGATCACAAAGAATTATACATGACTGAAGAACTAACACTTTCATTTGTCAACAGCACCCACTTCAAGGTCTGTTTACTCAGTTGCTAGAGGGTTGGAAGTCAGTTGTGTGTTTTCATTGAAAGAGTTGAATTCCTTGACTTCTAAATCTTTGGGCAGAAACTACCACAGCTTCAGTGGCTGTGGGGAGGTGTCTGCTCTGTGAATGCTTGGGTTTGACCTCTATAGGGGATACTTGACATGGGATAAAATTAAGGCGAAAAGGAGCTGGCACTTTCACTGGCAGCAATAAGCTTTTAGCTCCCTCTCTTTTCCTTGGCACTGCTACCAGGATGACTTTTCTATTTATTGTTGGGTCATCAAGGACTACCTGCTGAGGCTTCAGTAGTGGCTAAGACCCAGGTTCTGTTCACAACAACTTACAGTTGGGTTGTGGGGCCAGGCAGGAAACCAGGGCTGTTGGTAGAGGGGGCAGGCTGTGGCAAGAATATTGGTGGAATGCATCTGAAGCATGCAGGGTGAGCATTTGACCAGCTGGATCCTGAAGGATGGAGTATGAAAGAGCCAAGGATGCGCAAGGGGTAGCCCAGAGCAAGGGGCAGTGAGTTCAAAGAGTGGGATGGGAAAGCAGGGTACATTTTAACAATGGCAAATAGTTCAGAATAGCTAGAAAGAAGATGCAAGAGGGAGAGAGCGGGAGCAGGGGGACTGCAGCCCTACAAAAGAGCCTAATAAGTTTGCAAATCCTGTGAACTTTCATCTTCAGTCTTTAGAAAGAAGCATGTATGTTATGACTGCAAGAAAGATTCTTGCTTAGTTTGTTCTTATAAATAAAATCTCCCTAGATGTTCCACTTGTCACTTATTACAAGAGATAGCCTTTCAGTGCTCTCAGTTAATGCAACTGAAAGTGAAGGATCTGTGGCAGTATCTCATTCTTAGAAGCATACCAATTAATACCTGTCTGGAGAAAGAAAACTTGGTAGATTTGGTACTGTGCCACCAGGGGCTCAGTTCTGAGGACAGCTTGGACATGAGCAGTCTGAATTCCTTCCTTTTTTTACATATTGATTTTTTTTTCTTCAAACTATACAGCCCCGTCTGCTACCATGTCTTGAGAGAAGGTCTCACTAGGGCACTAAAAATGAGGCTCAGAAAACAAGACACTTGACTAAGATCACAGGATTGCGAGAAGGCTGGCAGAAACTCAGACTAAAACCTTGAAGAAAAGCCTGATGCCCATCATGGTAGATGACAGCTACCTTCCTTGGAGGACAGGAGCTCGCTTAGTGTGTTGTAGAGCCTTCAAAGGACTAGCAGCATGAGCACCCACTGGTGCCTGTTAGAAGTGAAGGACTGCAGCCCTGATCCTAGACCCACGGAATCACAATTTTCATTTTAACGGGAGTAGCACTTTGGAATCACCTGGAAGTCTTAAAAATATCAACATGCTTGGTCCTACTCAGAGATTCTGGCTTTATTCCTATGATGTGGCCTGGCATAGGGATTTTTGTGATCACTACTGATGCTATTATGCAGCTAATGTAAGAACCAGCCTCTGGGTCATTTAGTAGAGTGTCCAGGGCCATGGGCAGGGCAGCCAATTGATGAAGGAGGAGAAGGATTCCTGAGGGAGGAACCAGAGGCTCTTTACAGTCAGCCAAAGTCACAGGCTGTTTTGTCCTTTTAAAAATATTATTATTTTTTCACTGAGATATAGTTGGTGTACAATGTTTCCAGGCTCTGTGACAACCTAGAGGGGTGGGATGGGGAGGGGAGGTGGGAGGGAGGTTCAAGAGGGAGGGACACATGTATACCTATGGCTGATTCATGTTGATATGTGGCAGAAACCAACACAATATTGTAAAGCAATTATCCTTCAATTTAAATTTTTTAATTAAAAAACAATTTTAAGAAATTATGAATTATACACATAACATAGTGATTCATAATTTTTTAAAACTGTTTTTTTAAATTAAAAAAATTTAAATTGAAGGATAATTGCTTTACAATATTTTGTTGGTTTCTGCCGTATATCAACATGAATCAGCCATAGGTATACATGTGTCCTCTCCTCTTGAACCTCTCTCCTCCCTCCTCCCACCTCCCTCCCCATCCCACCCCTCTAGGTTGTCACAGAGCCCCCAGTGTGAGTTCCCTGAGTAATACAGCAAATACCCATTGGCTACGTATTTTACCTATAGTGAGGTGAGGAGAGGTGAGGTGAGGTGAGGTGAAGTCGCTCAGTCGTGTCTGACTCTTTGCGACCCCATGGACTGTAGCTTACCAGGCTCCTCTGTCCATGGGATTCTCCAGGCAAGAACACTGGAGTGGGTTTCCATTTCCTTCTCCAGGGGATCTTCCCGACCCAGGGATCAGACCCAGGTCTCCCGCATTGGAGGCAGACGCTTTAACCTCTGAGCCACCAGGGAAGCCCTATAGTGATTCATAATTTTTAAAGGTTACATTCCGTTTATAGCTATTGGCAATATTCCTTATGTTGTACAACTTATTCTTGTATTTTATTTATTTTACACATAGTAATTTGTACTTCTTTTTTAACTTTTTGTTTTATAGTGAGATATAGTTAATTAACAAACAATGTTGTGATAGTTTCAGGTGAAAAGAGAAGGGACTCAGCCACATATATATACATGTATCCATTTTCTCCCAAACTCCCCTCCCATCCAGGCTTTCATACAGCACTGAGAGGAGTTTCATGCGTCAGGCAAGTAGATCCTTCTTGGTTATCCATTTTAAGTATAACAGTGTGTGCATGTCCATTTCGAACTCCCAAATTATTCTCTCCCCTCATCCTTTTCCCATTTAATTTTTTAAATTGAAGTATAGTTGATTTGCAATGTCATATTAGTTTTAAATCTATTGCACAATGATTCAGTTATACATATATATATGTTTTATATATATGTATATATACATATACTTTTTCAGATTATTTTCCAAATAGGTTGTTACAAGTTATTTTTGTAACAATACTGTATACCTGTGCTATACAGTAGATCCTTGTTGGTTATCTATTTTATATATAGCAGTGGTGGTGGCTTAGTTACTGTCGTGTCTGAATCTTTGTGACTCCATGAACTTTAGCCCACCAGGCTCCTCTGTCCATGGGATTTTCCAAGAAAGAATACTGGAGTGCGTTGGCAGTTCTTTCTCCAGGAGATCTTCCTGACCCAGGGATCGAACCCACGTCTCCTGCTTGACAGGGGCCTTCTTTACCACTGAGCCACCTGGGAAGCTGTATATAGTATTATGTGTATGTCAATCCCAGTCTCCTAATTTATCCCTCCTTCCCCTTCCCCTTTGATAACTGTAATTTTGTTTTCTATGTCTGTGAGTCTTTTTCTGTTTTGTAAATAAGTTTATTTGTATTATTTTTTAGATTCCACATAGAAGTGATATCATATACTATAATACCCTCAAGCCCATCCAAGTTGTTGCAAATGACAAATTTTCATTATTTTTGTATTTTTCAATTGGAAAATAATTGCTTTACAATGTTGTGTTGGTTTCTGCCATACATCAGCATGAATCAATCATACCTCTCTCTCTCATATATATATATATATATATCCCTTCTCTCTTGAGCCTCCTCACTCCCATTCTACCCTTTAGGTTGTCACAGAGTGCCAGGCTGGGCTCCCTGTGTTAGACAGAAATTTCCCATTGGTTATTTATTTGACACGTTAGTGTATATATGTCAAAGCAAGCTCTGGGAGTTGGTGATGGACAGGAAAGCCTGATGTGCTGCAGTCCATGGGGTCACAAAGAGTCGGACATGACTGACTAGGCAACTGCACTGAACTGAACTGATATGTCAATGCTACTTTCTCAATTTGTCCACCCTCTTCTCCTGCTGTGTCCACAAGTCCATTCTCTATGTCTTTGTCTCCATGGCTGAGTAGTATTCTATTGTGTGTGTGTGTTTGTGTAAGTATATATCACACCTTTTTATCTATTCATCACAGGCTCTTTTTCTTTTTAAAATTAATTTATTTATTTTAATTGGAGGCTAATTACTTTACAATATTGTAGTGGTTTTTGCCATACATTGACATGAATCAGCCACGGGTGCACATGTGTTCCCCTTGCAGAACCCCCCTCTCACCTCCCTCCCCATCCCATCCCCCAAGGTCATCTCAGTGCACCAGCCCTGAACACCCTGTCTCATGTATCGAACCTGAATTGGCGATCTGCTTCACATATGATAATATACATGTTTCAACGCTGCCCTCTCAAATCATCCCACCCTTGCCTTCTCCCAAAAAGTCCAAAAAGACTGTTGTTTACATCTGTGTCTCTTTTGCTGTCTCACATATAGGGTCATTGTTACCATCTTTCTAAATTCCATATATATGCGTTAGTATACTGTATTGGTGTTTTTCTTTCTGACTTACTTCATTCTGTATAATAGGTTCCAGTTTCATCCACTTCATTAGAACTGATTCAAATGCATTCTTTTTAATGACTGAGTAATATTCCATTGTGTATTTGCACCACAGCTTTCTTATCCATTCATCTGCCGGTGGGCAGCTAGGTCCCCTTCCATGTCCTGGCTTTTGTAAACAGTGCTGCTATGAACACTGGGGTACACGTGTCTCTTTCAATTCTGGTTTCCTCAGTGCATCGCAGGCTCTTTTAATCATAAAATGTGCAGAACGGCCTTACCAGGACTCCTCTGGCCTTTACATTCCTCAGGGCCCAGTCTTTGGTTCTGTGACTCATTTCTTAATTCCTAGGATGCCTTTGCAGTAGTGTCAGCCACTCCTGGCCCCAACTTCAGTTTGCTATTCTTAGAGATTCACTTTGTTTTCTCTTCTTCCTTCCTTCCAATGTCTAGATTGGTGAACTATTTGACCTCCAGCATTTGCAGGGGCATCTTCTCAGTCCTGAGCAATAACTGGAATCTTACTGAATTGAACCTCAGTGGCAATACCCTGGGAGACCCAGGCATGAAGGTGTTATGTGAAACACTCCAACAACCTGGCTGTAACATTCGTAGATTGTGGTAAGAATCTCTGTGTGTATATGTGTGTATGTGTATGTGAGAAAGAGAGAAAGGGAGAAGAAGGACCATTTTAGCAGTTTATTAATTTTCTAGTGCTGGCATAACCAAGTACCACAGAGTGGGAGACTTAAATATAGAAATTAACTTTCTTGCAATCCTGGGAGCTGGAAGTCCGAGAGGAAGTTGTCAGAAGTGCTGGCTTCTTCTGCTGCTTCTGTCCTTGGCTGTAGACCACTGTCCTTTCCCTGTGTCTTCACGTGTCTCTGCGTGTGTCTGATCTCTTCTTCATACAAGGAACCAGTCATGCTGGGTTAGGGCCTGCCCCAATGACCTCATTTTAACTTAATTACCTTTTTTAAAACCCAATTTAGTTATATTCTAAGGTGCTAAGGGTTGAGACTTCAACATGAACTTTTGGGGGACACAGCTCAGACTATTACAGATGGAAAGGCCAAATAGTTTGGAGGACAGTTATTTGAGAAGTTTCGGATGGGGAAGAGTAAAGGGGAACTGAAAATCAGTCATTTGTTGGTGGTAGGAAAGGGCATGACTTTTAATGTCTTCCATATCTTCATTAGTCACACTTATAGATGATAATAGAAGAGTTTCATGAAATATAGAAATGGCTACCTGAGCTGGAACCCATCAAAATATTTTGCATGGATTAAATTGTCACAGGGCATGTCTTGTGGGTCTATAATACAGTGCTTGCTGTGAGCCCACACTGTGACAAATACCCTCTCCTAACAACACAAGAAATGACTCTACACATGGACGTCACCAGATGGCCATACTGAAATCAGATTGATTATATTCTTTGTAGCTGCAGATGGAGAAACTATACAGTCAGCAAAAACAAGACCAGGAGCTGACTGTGGCGCAGAACACGAACTCCTTATTGCCAAATTCAGACTTAAACTGAAGAAAGTAGGGAAAGCTACTAGACAGTTCAGGTGTGACCTAAATCAAATCTGTTATGATTATACACTGGAAGTGAGAAATAGATTCAAGGGATTAGGTCTGATAGACAGAGTGCCTGAAGAACTATGGACAGAGGTTTGTGACATTGTACAGGAGGCAGTGATCAAGACCATTTTCAAGAAAAAGAAACACAAAAGGCAAAATGGTTGTCTGAGAAGGCCTTACAAATAGCTGAGAAAAGAAGAAAAGCTAAAGGCATAGGAGAAAAGGAAAGATATACCCATTTGAATGCAGAGTTCTAAAGAAGAGCAAAGAGAGATAAGAAAGCTTTCTTCAGTGATCAATGCAAAGAAATAGAGGAAAACAATAGAATGGGAAAGACTAGAGATCTCGTCAAGAAAATTAGAGATACCAAGGGAACATTTCATGGGAAGATGGGCACAATAAAGGACAGAAATGGTATGGACCTAACAGAAGCAGAAGATATTAAGAGGAAGTGGCAAGAATACACGGAAGAACTGTACAAAAAGATCTTCATGACCAAGATCATCACAATGGTGTGATCACTCACCTAGAGCCAGGCATCCTGGAATGTGAAGTCAAGTGGGCCTTAGAAAGCATCACTATGAATAAAGCTAGTGGAAGTGATGGAATTACTGTTGAGCTATTTCAAATCCTAAAAGATGATGCTGTGAAAGTGCTGCACTCAGTATACCAGCAAATTTGGAAAACTCAGCAGGGGCCACAGGACTGGAAAAGATTTCAGTCCCAAAGAAAGGCAGTGCCAAAGAATGTTCAAATTACTGCACAATTGCACTCATCTCATATGCTAGTAAAATAATGCTCAAAATTCTCCAAGTCAGGCTTCAACAGTATGTAAACCATGAACTTCCAGATGTTCAAGCTGGATTTAGAAAAGACAAAGGAACTAGAGATCAAATTGCCAACATCTGTTGGATCATAGAAAAAGCAAGAGAGTTCCAGAAAACATCTGCTCTATTGACTATGCCAAAGTCTTTGACTGTATGTATCACAACAAACTGTGTAAAATTCCTAAAGAGATGGGAATACCAGACCACCTTACCTACCTCCTGAGAAATCTGTATGTAAGTCAAGAAGCATTACTTAGAACTGCACATGGAACAACAGACTGGTTCCAAATTGAGAAAGGAGTAAGTCAAGGCTATATATTGTCACCCTGCTTATTTAATGTCTATGCAGAGTACATCATGTGAAATACTGGGCTGGATGAAGCACAAGCTGGAATCAAGAGTGTTTGGAGAAATATCATAACCCTAGAGATAACAGATGACACCACCCTTATGACAGAAAGCAAAGAAGAACTAAAGAGCCTCTTGATGAAAGAGAACAGTGAAAAAGTTGGTTTAAAACTCAATATTGAAAAACTGAAGATCATGGCATCTGATCCCATCACTTCATGGCAAATAGATGGGGAAACAATGGAAATATGACAGATTTTATTTTCTTGGGCTCCAAGATCAATGCAGATGGTGACTGCACCCATGAAATTAAAAGACACTTGCTCCTTGGAGAAAAGCTATGACCAATCGGTACAGGATATTAAAAAGCAGAGACATTACTTTGTGACAAATGTCCATCTAGTCCAAGCTATGTTTTTTCCAGTAGTCATGTATGGATGTGAGAGTCAGACTATAAAGAAAGCTGAGTGGCAAAGAATTAATGCTTTCAAACTGTGGTGTTGGAGGAGATTCTTGAGTGTCCCTTGAACTGCAAGGAGATTCAACCAGTCCATCCTAAAGGAAATTAGTCCTGAATATTCACTGGAAGGACTGATGCTGAAGCTGAAACTCCAATACTTTGGCCACCTGATGCAAAGAACTGACTCATTTGAAAAGACCCTGATGCTGGGAAAGGTTGAAGGCAGGAGGAGAAGGGGACGACAGAGTATGAGATTGGAGAGATGGCATCACCGCTCAATGGACATGAGTTGGAATAAACTCCGGGAGTCGGTGATGAACAGGGAGGCCTGTGTGCTGCAGTCCATGGGGAAGCAAAGAGTTGGACATGACTGAGCGACTGAAGTGATGAGCCTACACTGTGAAATAGACCCACATGCCCTAAATCAAGTACATAGTTGTGCAGGCCATCCCTCAACCCTCCTGCATCACAAATCTGGACTTCACAGCCAGTTTTAAAGCCCACCACCTCAGGACATTCTCATACCTTTCTGTGTTGCTCTTAATAACCACCCTATCACCAGTCTTCTTAATTTCACCCCTTGTACAAGCCATTTTCCACTTTTCCTCATTCTCATTTTTTTACCATCCATCCAGGGTCCTTAGACTTTTTTTTTTTTTTGACTGTGCCATGCAGTATATGGGATCTTAGTTCCCTGACCAGGGATTGAGTCCATGTCCTCTGTAGTAGAAGCAGAGGATTAACCACTGAATCACCAGGCAAGTCCCTTAGACTCTGTTTTGCCTTCTGTTTGGCTACATCACTGGGCATGTGGGATTTTAGTTCCCTGACCAGGAACTGAACCCATGTTCCCTGCATTGGAACTGCAGAGTCTTAATCACTTGACTGCCAGGAAAGTTCCCCCATAGGCTATTTAATCAGTAAAATGCCAGATAAGAAACTTTTAAGTTAAGTAAATAAGGACTAGGGGTAGTGCTGCAGCATGAGGGAGAAAACACAAGTAAAGGTACCTTGCTGGCTCTCTGAGGTGGGGTGAGTTAGTTTCTTAAACACAGTGAGGGTAGGGGCAGATCAGTGGGTGGGACCAGAGGAATGGCTTAGGTGGGCTGCTCACCTCCTCAGTGATACTGTGTGCCGGGATCATGTGCAGTTACCCTACTTTGCTCCCGGTACTTCAGAAATGGCAATTGGGATTTTGGCCTTTTTGTATCTTTTTATTCATAATTTGCCTCATCTATGCATGCATGCAGTTATTTTTAGTCTCTTATAGTTTCTTTCTTTCTTTCTTTTTAATATCCCTTTTCTTGCACTACCTTGTGTGGCCAGGCCCTTTCCCCTACATAAGAATTGTGGAGTTCTAACTACTGCACCACCAGGGAATTCCTCCCTTATAGTTTCTTTTGTATTCTATTGCCCGAGGAGACTTTCATCCAGGTGCAAGCACTGCAGTAAAGGGTCCCAGGCCCCAGCCTGTCTCAACTCCCCGCAGCCCAGATCCAATAACAACAGTTATTTGCTTAGATATTGCGATGCCCTCCAAGACCATTAACTTCTCATGAGAGGATTCATGTTTGTTCTGCAATTGTCTCTATAATGTCTGGACAAGCTCTTACCATTTGTTTGAGCTCAAAAATACGTATGAGATGAATGTTGTCTGTTTGGTGTCCCTGCATCTACTTTTGCCACCCACCATTCATTCTCTGTACAGAAGACAGAGGGTTACTTAATATTTAAAAAAATTATGCTTTGATCATGGCATTTCCTTGCTTAAGAGTTTTTTCTTACCTGTTTTGATAAGTTATAAAATGTTCTTTTTGCCTTCAAGGTTCTGGCTGATTTTAACATTTAACATTCCTCTCTATAACATGCCACCTTCTCCATCACCCCTGTGGATGTGATGCCCCTCTATGATTCTAGAAAATGAGACACAAACAGGGAGACGTATGAGAATGAGATGTTCTGCAGATAAAGACTTAGTTATCTATTTGCTTCTAGTTGGTGTGGAAATGGAGGCAGAAAAGGTAATCCAACAAGCTCCTAGGACATTTGAAATGAGCTGGAATACTGTTCTTGCTTCTCGGAGCGCAATAATTGTTTTGGTGGTGGTGATGATGGTGATGGTGTGTGTCTGTGTAAAGCAAATCAAGAATCAGAGTTGCTCACTCCTTCAGTGTAGATGGAGGGCTGGGATTAAAAGAGCAAACGAAACAGCAGGGAGAAGATTGTCCAAGAGAAAAGGAAGATGCATACAGCCCTAGAGAGAGCGGTATCCATCTGAGGGAGTTTCAGCTGTTAGGAACATGGGGTAAAGAGGTGGAGCTCATCGGCTAACCATTGTTTTCATTTATGAAACAGAAACATGCCATTTAAATACTTGAGAACTGCCCATTATTTAGAGGGTACTCCCTGGCAGCTGCGGTCACAGATTGTGAGCCACAGAGCCTGAGAACTATCTTCCCAATATGTCTTTTTCTTCTTTTTTTTACTTATTTTCTAATTGAAGGAAAATTGCTTTATAATTTATTGGTTTCTGCCATATTACAAAGCAAATCATTCATAATTATGCATACATCACTTCCTTCTTGAGCCTCCCTCTCCTCCCCTCAACGCACCCCTCTAGGTCATCACAGATCACCAAGCTGGGCTCCTTGTTTGCATAGCAGCTTCCCACCAGCTATTTACTTTAACAGAGTGTGTATATGTCAGTGCTACTTTCTCCAGTCATCCCACCCTCTCTTTCCCCCAACTGTGTCCACAAGTCCGCTCTCTGTGTCTGTGTCTCCATTCCTTCCCTGCAAATAGGTTCAACAATACCATTTTTCTAGATTCCATATATATGTGTGTGTTAATATACAATACTTGTTTTTCTCTTTCTGACTTACTTCACTCTGTTTGACAATCTCTAGGTTGATCCACTTCACTAGAACTGACTTGAATTTGTTTTCCCAATATGTTTTGAGCTGTAGTCAGGAGTTCCTGATAAAATGATAGTTTCCTTTAAAAATATATATATATTTATTTATGTGTTTGGCTATGTCAGGTCTTAATTACAGGATCTTTGATATTCAGGATCTTTGATATTCAGAGTGGCGTGTGGGATCTAGTTCCTGACCAGTGATCAAATCCAGACCCCCAGCATTGGGAGCACAGACCCTTACCCACTGGACCACCAGGGAAGTCCCAAGATGATACTTTCCTTCATGAAAATTTAGTGATAAATTGAGTTTAATTCTCTTTGTCACATGAGAACACATTGCCCTTGCCTGGTGCTAAAACCCAGCAGAGCCCAGAGGGCAGTGACCGAAAGGCAGACAGTGCTCTGAGATTTCTCTGTTTCTGTGCTTGTAATGAAGGTTGGGACAGTGCTGCCTTTCCCATCAGTGCTGCTTCCACATCTCCTCAGTCTTGAGCAACAACCAGAAGCTGGTGGAACTGGACCTGAGCCACAATGCCCTGGGAGACTTCGGGATCCGACTTCTGTGTGTGGGACTGAGGCATCTATTCTGCAATCTAAAGAAGCTCTGGTGAGGCTGAACTAATTGCCCTCGTGAAGTAATAGCCGTGGCTTTAATGAGCCACGATGTGTTAGAATTTTAATGTGAAAATGGCCTTGAGCTACTCAGAGGATTCCTTGTGTTTATCTCTGGATGTTTGTCAATAATTAATTTAGTTAGCATTTTTTTGTGGGAAAAGTCACATAGTCAGCCCTGGAGGGGAACTTAAAAAAATCAGAAATATTATGCTTGCCTTTAAGGTATTTACAACCTAGCTAAGAAAATAAAACCAATGTATTTTGCTTTAGAAGAGTTTTGGGACTTGATGATAAGGCCTTGATTCACGTTAAATAGGAAACATGGAGCTAAAGCAATGCAGTTGTTTGACAGTCTATGTAGCTCTTCTCTGAATGTTTGTGGGAGACTTGAATTTTGAAGAAGACAAAAATCACTTGAAAATCATAGGGCCAATTTATACTTGTTAGGGTGGCTATTATAAAAAGTAAAACACAACAGAGCTATATATTCAGTAAAATAAGCCAGAAGCAAAAGGGAAAATATTGTATGATTCCATCTATATGTAATAGCTAGAATAGTCAAATTCATAGAGACAAAAGGTAGAATGGTGGTTTCCAGGATTTGGGGGAAGGGAATTTGGAGTTATTGTTTAATGAGTATAGAGTTTCAGTTTAGGAATATGGAAAAGAGTTCTGGTGATGGTTATACAGTTATGTGAATGTACTTAAGTGCTACTAAACTGTAACACTTATAAATGAACACATGTTTACAATGGTACAGTTTATGCTATACATATTTCACCTCAGTAAAAATAAATGTAGAGATCTAGGAAGATGTAACATTGCATGGGCTTTGAGGGTGTTTTCTTGCTATTATACCAAACAGAAAAAGAAACAAAAAGTTAGTAAAGAGCTTGGATATACTCTTCTCATGTGCGGACTGGACTATAGGCAAGGACAGGACAAGTGCTTTCTTGACTCGCAGCAGTGTGTGGAATGGGGTGAGAGAGGTGTTGTGACCATCTGCCATCTCTCTGAAAGGTTGGTCAGTTGCTGTCTCACATCGGCATGCTGTGAGGAACTTGCATCCGTCCTAAGCACCAACCATTCCCTGACCAGACTCTACTTGGGGGAGAATGCTCTGGGAGACTCAGGAGTTGGGATTTTGTGTGAAAAAGTAAAGAATCCACACTGTAACTTGCAGAAACTGGGGTAAGTCTTCACGAACGCCTCAGCAATAAAGTAACTTATTTTCAGTGATACATTATTTGGAAACTATGAATGGGATTACTCTAAAAAGATTAATCAGAAGGAGTTGAGGGTAGAGAATGGAAGAGACAATATCTGAAGTAGTTTGAAGTACTAGATATTACCTACTGCTGATAAGTTTATTATGTCTCTGTTCAGTTCTGTTCAGTCACTCAGTCGTGTCTGACTCTTTGTGAGCCCATGGACTGCAGCACACCAGGCCCCCTGTACATCACTAACTCCTGGAGTTTACTCAAACTCATGTCCATTGAGGCGGTGATGTCTTCCAACCATCTTATCCTCTGTCGTCCCCTTCTCCTCCTGCCTTCAATCTTTCCCAGAATCAGGATCTTTTCAAATGAGTCAGTTCTATCAGGTGGCCAAAGTATTGGAGTTTCAGCTTCAGCATCAGTCCTTCCAATGAATATTCAGGACTAATTTCCTTTAGGATGGACTGGTTGGATCTCCTTGCAGTCCAATGGTATCTCAAGAGTCTTCTCCAACTCCACAGTTCAAAAGCATCAGTTCTTTGGCTCTCAGCTTTCTTTATAGTCCAGCTTTTAAATCCATGACAACTGGAAAAACCATAGCCTCGACTAGACAGACCTTCGTTGGCAAAGTAATGTCTTTGCTTTTTAATATGCTGTCTAGGTTGGTCGTAACTTTTCTTCCAAGGAGCAAGCATCTTTTAATTTTATGGCTGCTGTCACCATCTGCAGTGATTTTGGATCCCCCAAAATTGTTATGTCTACATGTTACTGAATGCAAGTTCCTATGCCCAAAGCACAGTGAGGCCAAACAAATCAGAACAGAGAAAGATTTATTGCAGGGCCACGAAGGAGATCAGTGGCTCTTGCACTCCAAAACCCTGCGCTCCATTAAGGGTTTCAGCAAAGCACTTTAAAGGCAAGCTGAGGGAGGGATGTGGTTGGTTGTTGCGAACTCCTTAGTGTCAGAATCCTTTGTTCTTACAGTTGTCCATGTAGGGCAGGTAAAGCTGTTCTTGAAACCTCTAAGACAAATGTTATTCTCTGTTCTGCAGCTCTTTATCTCCAAATGACTCTTAAAGATCAGAGTCTTGAGAATAGGCTATTCTGTACATTTCAGGCAAAGGAAACATTTTTTAACAATAATTTAAAAAATTAATTTATTGTTATTTTTTAAACTTTTTATTTTGTATTAAGGTATAATTGATTAACAATGTTGGGGTAGTTTTAGGTGAATAATGAAGGGACTCAGCCATACAGATACATGTATCCATTCTCCCCCAAACTGCTCTTCCATTCTTTCTGGCACATAACATTGAGCAGAGTTCTATGTGCTATACACTGGGTCCTTAGTGGTTATCCATTTTAAATACAGTAGTGTGTACATGTGGAGAAGGCAATGGCACCCCACTCCAATGCTCTTGCCTGGAAAATACCATGGACAGAGGAGCCTAGTAGGCTGCAGTCCATGGGGTCGCTAAGAGTCGGACATGACTGAGTGACTTCACTTTCACTTTTCACTTTCCTGCTTTGGAGAAGGAAATGGCAACCCACTCCAGTATTCTTGCTTGGAGAATCCCAGGGACAGGGGAGCCTGGTGGGCTGAGGTCTATGGGGTTGCACAGAGTTGGACACGACTGAAGCGACTTAGCAGCAGCAGCAGCAGCAGCAGTGTGTACATGACCTTCCCAAAGTCCCTAACTTCTCCTTCCCCTGGCACCCATAAGCTTGTTTTCTAAGTCTGTGAGTCTCTTTCTATTTTGTAAGCAAGTTCATTTGCATCACTTCTTTTTAGATTCCACATATGAGGGATGTCATATGATATTTCCCTTCTCTGTCTGACTTCAATCAGTATGACATTCTCTAGGTCCATCCATGTTGCTGCAAATGGCTAAAATTAATTAACTGTTGTTTGTTTTGGTTGTGTTGGGTCTCTGTTGTTGTGAGGGCCCTCTCTGCTTTTGGTGAGCAGAGGCTATACTTCACTGCGGTGCATGGACTCTCACTGTGGTGGCTTCTTTCGTTGCAGAGCATGGTATCTAGTGCTCAGGCTTCAGTAGGTGCTCTGAGGCATGTGAGATCTTCCTGGCCCAGGGATCAAACCCCTGTCCCCTGCACTTCCAGGCAGATTCTTAACCATTAGGCCACCCAGGGAAACCCAGGAAACATTCTTTTACAAGGGTGCAGAGTCAGCATGACTAAGCACAGTCAACAGGGCCCAAGGTTAAAATGAAAGAACTAGGTCTAATATGGAGTCAGATTTGTTCTTTCTTATTACATATAGAGTCTGGAGACTCTCAGAGTTGAAAGAAACCTTAGGAATTGTACGGTCCAGTTCATCACTGAACGAACACCTGCTTCTAAGACATTCACCCATTTTATGTGTGAAAACTTCTAAGCATGCTAGTCGTTGCTGCAATGCCTGCAGTTCTTGTTTCTATTCAGCCCCTTCTATCGTTTTGTGCATCGGCCCTTGTTCTGCTCCTCAGGGTCTGCTAAGAGATGCTGGTCTTGATTCCTTAGAGGCAACACTCACACTCTAGTTCTTCTCATCTTTTACTTGGATGTCTCTATATATTTAACTAGGACATGGCTTAGTACTTTCACGTATTTAGTTATGCTCTCCTAGGTAAGAGTTGGTCTTTTAATGTCCCTATTTGAAGTGCAGTGCTCAGACCTGAACAGGACACTCCTAATGATGTATGGTGGAACTTTTACTTCTTATGGTAAGGCAGTGTGTTGTCAGTGGTGAGGACTGAGGTTTCCTTATATTTTTGGCAGTCACATCAGATCATGAGTTCTATCGAAAGTCTTTGGGAAACAGTAATACACAACTCTGAAGTGTTTTGTAATACCAATAACCAATTCTCTGCAGACATCAGTTGGGTGTCTTGCAAGTCAGTTAGATTTTGACACTAACCCCATAGCTAAGGGCTCAGTCCGACAAGATTCCCTCCCTAGCCCTGCCAGTGCCAGACATCAATTTTTAGTAATGAGTCCCAAGATTACTCACAGTTCTATCTGACTTGGTTACAAATTGGGGATTCCCACAACCCCCTATTCGGGTGTGAAACTTTGCTAGATTGACTCACAGAAATCAGGGAGATACTTATGTTTACAGTTTTAAATAAAAGATGTTATAAGGTATACAAACAGATGAAGAGACACATAGGATGAAGTAGAGAAGAGTCTGGAGCCCAGGGGCTTCTCTCTCAATGGAGCTGGGGTGCTCCATCCTCCTGGTATGTAGATGCTAGGTTGGTTAGATTCACCAACCCAGAAGGTCTCCAACACTCATTGTTCAAGAGATTTTATAGAGCCTAATCTCCAGCCTTCCTTCCATCTCCTGCCTGGAGGTTAGTGGGTGGGGCTGAAAGTTCCAACTTTCTAACCACTTGGCCTTACTGATGCTTAGCCCTATCTTGAGCCAATCTAAGGGCCCCACTTTAAGTCATCCCATTAACATAAACTCAAATGTGAACAAAAGAGGCTCCTTTGATTAGCAATAGATACTCCTGAAAGTGAAAGTTGCTCAGTTGTGTCTGACTCTTTGTGACCCCATGGACTATACAGTCCATGAAATTCTCCAGGCCAGAATACTGGAGTGGGTAGCCTTTCCCTTCTCCAGGAGCTCTTCCCAACCCAGGGATTGACCCAGGTCTCCTGCATTGCAGGCAGATTCTTTACCAGCTGAGCCACAAGGGAAGCCCAAGAATACTGGAGAGGGTAGCCTATCCCTTCTCCAGTGGATCTTCCTGACCCAGGAATTGAACTGGGGTCTCCCACATTGCAGGCAGATCCTTTACCAACTGAGCTCTCAGGGAAGCCCCCAGGAAATTCCAAGGTTTTTAGGACTTCTGAGATAGGAATGAGGGACATAGACCAACCATATTTCTTATTATACCACAGAAATACACTCTGTTACATGCATTTGACCGTGTAACACTGCCCTTCTGTGGTTTTTTTGCATGATTTATTCTCCATTGGCCTCATAAAAACTGACAAGTAAATATCAGTATCTCTAATTTAAAGAGGATAAAATGAGGCTCAAAGAGCTTAAAACCTTTGTCCAAGGACGCTCAGATAAAAGGCAGTGGAACCCAATGCAGACAGAGTCCAGCGTGACCCACCAAACCCTCCCTGAACTCCAGCAAAACCTCGTAATGAGTTGGCTAGTAGGCTCTCTGGAGAAGGCAATGGCACCCCACTCCAGTGCTTTTACCTGGAAAATCCCATGGATGGAGGAGCCTGGTAGGCTGCAGTCCATCAGGTCGCTTAAGTGTAGGGACACGACTGAGTGACTTCACTTTCACTTTTCACTTTCCTGCATTGGAGAAGGAAATGGCAACCCACTCCAGTGTTCTTGCCTGGAGACTCCCAGGGACGGGGGAAGCCTGGTGGGCTGCTGTCTATGGAGTCGCACAGAGTCAGACACGACTGAAGCACCTTAGTAGCAATAGCAGCAGCAGCAATAGGTTCTCTAAAGGGCTTCTATATCCTGCTCTATCCAATTATGTGGGTTCTCACATTTAGCTCTGTTCATTTTCATCTTACCTTTCTTTTGACTCATTGTCTAGGCATTTTTGAATCATGATCCTGTCAATATTACCCAGACATATAACAAGAAAATTGTAAATGTCTTCATTCACATTACTGACATAAATACCAATTAGATCATTACTAAGTGGAGCAGAAAGTGTCTTTGCTGAGGAATCATCTGTTAGTCCATAATTAAAATCTATAAAAACAAAGCCCTGTTACCTCCCTGAGCCTTTCCCCATCACCCTTCCTCAGATATTGCCACATCAATTTACTAAAAGAGTCTATATTCAATGCCTTCATTTCCTTCCCTTTTATTATTGCTCTGCACAACAGTTTGGCCTCTGCAACTCTTGGTTTGTCCAACAGACGTGATTCGGTCGCTTTATTTTCTAGGTACTCTGGGGGCTCAGTCATGGGTGCTGACAGCAGCAGTGACTAAAACAAGCCAAGACCTTGTTTTCACAAACATTCTCGTATGAAATGACGATAGACACTGGACAATAGACAAGCAAAATAATATATATATATATATAAGTATAATAAAAACTGGAGTAGCAGAGAGAGCTACATCCTTGTCCAGGTGTTCAGAAAATGCCTCTCATGCAGGTGACATGGGATCCGTGAAGAAGCCCGGGGAAAACACTTCATACAAAGCAAATGGAAGTGAAGAGGCTCAGAGCATAAACTGTCAATTGACCTTGACCTTCAGTGATCCTATTTCTGACTCTTGTAGATCCTTCTCAATCCTAAGCCTAGTTGAAACCTGCTGCCTTTAATTCTGTTTATCTCCTCCTTGAAATCCTTTTCTTTTATTTTTAGGAAGTTCCTAGAAATTCCCTTGTGGAGACATGGGTTTGATCCCTGGGTTGGGAAGATCTCCTGGAGCGGGGGGCATGGCAACCCAGTCCAGTATTCTTTTTTTTTTTTTGAATTAGTTAATTTATTTTAATTGGAAGCTAATTACTTTACAATATTGTGGTGATTTTTGCCATACATGGACATGAATCAGCCATTGGTGTACATGTGTCCCCCATCCCAAACCCCCTGCCACCTTCCTCCCCATCCCATCCCTCAGGGTTGTCCCAGTGCATCGGCTTTGAGTGCCCTGTCTCATGCGTTGAACTTGCAGTCCAGTATTCGTGGCTGGGAAAATCCCATGGATGGAGGAGCCTGATGGGCTCTGGTCTATGGGGTCACAGAGTCAGACACGACTGAATTGACTGAGCAGTAGCAGCAGGCTTCCTGCTAATTTTATAGCTTCTGCTTCTCCGGGTTCGCATTGACTTCTTTTCCTGTGATCTGGGGATTTCACCGTCGGTTTTCTGTTTCACTATAAGTTTCCACACTCCTTGGGAATTCTCGCATGATCCTCAGCTTTGAAAAACAACCTGTATACAGGTGGCTTATCAGACTTAAATATTGCTCTTGTGCTTTTTCTTTTTAAATAGACACTTTTTTAGAGTCAACTTAGATTCACAGCAAAATTTAGAGGAAGGTGCAGAGATTTCCCATGTGCCCCCATACCACATGGGCTTACTTTTCCACATTATCGACATGTCCTGCCAGAATGGCTGTTTGTTACAACTAATGAACCTACATTGACACATCATAATCACCCAAAGTTCATAGTTTACGTTGTTTCACTCTTTGTTTTGTATGCTGTGTTGAATATTGAAACCATTATTTAGAAGTGCGTTGTTTAGTGTCCACATGTTTTGGAATTTTCCAGCTATTTTTCTGTTATTTGTTTCTAGTTTCATTTGATTGCAGTATGATTTCTGTTTTTTAAGCTGTTAAGATAGATTTTATAACCCAGAATGTGGTCTGTCTCGGTAAATGTTTCGTGTGAACCTGAAGAGAATGTGTATTCCTCTGTTGTTGGATGAAGTCCATTGCTGTTGTTCAGTCACTGTGTCATGTCCAGCTCTTTGTAACCTCAAAGACTGCAGCACACTAGGCTTTCCTGTCCGTCACTATCTCCCGGAGCTTGCTCAAAGTCACGTCCATTGAGTTGGTGATGCTATCTAACCATCTCATCTTCTGCTTCCCCCTTCTCCTCCTGCCCTCAATCTTTCCCAGAGTCTTTTCCAGTGAGCTGGCTCTTTGCATCAGGTGGCTACAGTATTGCAGCTTCAGCTTCAGTTCCTCCAATGAGTATTCAGGATTGTTAAATTAGGGCAAGAAGGATGACACCCCCCCTTACTCTGGAATAAGAGTGGTTATGAGTGTGGGCTCTGAAGTTGGACAGCCTGGGTCTGAAGCCCAGTCTGAATCTGTTCTTGGCAAATATCAAATACACAGCATATTAACTACAGTCACCATGCTGTACATTGTCTCCAGCACTCACTCATCTTAGGACTGAAAGTTTGTACCCTTTGATCAGTATCTTCCTTTTCCCCCATTCCCCCATTCTCTGGTAATACTTATACTACTCTGCTTATTATGAGTCTGACTTTTTTAAAGATCTTTGGCTTTCATCACTTAGCATAATGTCCTCTGGGTTCATTCATGATGTTACAAATGGCAGGATTTTTCTTCCTTTAAGGCTGAATAATATTACATTGCATATATGTGTATAAACTCCACATAGTTTCTGGTTCCTTTGTTCCTCCCTGCTTTTTTTTGGTTAGTGTTAGCATGGTATATCCTTCTCTATCCCTTTACATTTATTATATTTTTATATTTTCTATTCCTATGCTTTTAAACTGTATGTGTTTATTTTTAAAGTAGATTTCTTATACACAATATACAGTTGTGTCTCACTTTTCTGTTCACTCTCTAATATATGCTTTTAATTGATTCATTTAGATAATTGATAATCAAGTTGCTTATTGACTTAATTGAACTAATATTTCATATTTGTTCTTGTTTTCCATTTGTTGCTCTTGTTCTTTGATCTTAGTGTTGGTTTTATCTCCTTTTCTGCCTTTTGTGACTTTAATTGAACCTTTAGTATAATTCCATTTTGCCTCTTTTTTTGGTTGTTTTTGGCCTTAATGTCCAGCTTGTGGGATCTTAGTTCCCTAACTAGGGATTGAAGTTGGTCCATGGCAGTGAAAGCACCTTCCTAATCACTGGAAGCCCAGGAAATTCCCTCCATCCTACTTTTAAAAAACTTTTCTTAGTGGTTGCTCCAGAGTGTGCAGTACAGATTTAGGACTAATCTACTTTCAAATGACCCTAAACAACATTTACAATGTAACTATTTTATAATAACATAGTAATTTTAATTACTTCTCTCTATCCTTATATAATTGCTGTCATTCAATCAATTTATGAGTGTATATATACACATAAATATAAATAATTGAATAAATTATTGCTATTATTTTGAACATGATATTATCTGATCAGTTAAATAAAAACAAGAAAAGTAAATTTTTATTTCACTTTCACTTGTTTCTTCTTTGGTGCTCTTTTTTTTTTTTTTTGCACATCTTTTGTGTATTGTTTCTTCTATCTAAAAACTTACGAAGATTTTATTTCTTGTGAGGTGTTCTATTGGCAACAAATTCACTCAATTTTTGTTTGTCTGAGAAACTATTTCTCTTTCATTTTTGACGGCTAATTTCAAAGGGTACAGAACTCTAGAATTTTTTTCCCCTCAACACCAAATATTTCAGTCCACTCTTTTCTTGTTTACATAGTTCTGATAATAAGTCAGTTGTAATTCTTATCTTTGCTCCTAAAAGAGATAAAGTACGTCCCCCTACTCTGGCTTCTTTCTGGATTTTTCCTTTACCTTTGATCTTCTGTGTTCTGAAAATGATATGCCAATCTGTAGGACCTCCCCCCTCCCCAATTTTTTGGTATTTATCTTACTTGGTGTCTCTGAACTTCCCGGATCTGTGATTTGGGGGAAATTCTTGGACATACTCCTTGCCTGTAATTCTTCTGTTCCTTTCTTGTCTTCTTCTAGTATTCCCATTATGTGTATCTTATATTCATACGACATCTTTTATAGTTATTTCACAGTTCTTGGATAGTCTGTTTTTTTTTCTCCTGTTTACTTTTCAGTTTTGGAGGTGTTTATTGAGATATCTTCATACTCAGAGATTTTTTTCTCAGCTATGTCCAGTCTACTTCTACTAACAATCCCATTAAAGACATTCTTTTTCTGTTACAGTTTTTTTTTTATTTACTATTTGTTTTATCACTAGTATTTCCTTTTGTTTCCTTCTTGGAATTTCCATCTTTCTTCTTACTTTGCCTGTTTGTTCTTCGACACTGTCTACTTAATCCATTAAAGCTCTTAGGGTATTAATCATAATGATTTTAAATTCCTGGTGTGATAATTTCACATTCCTGCCATCTAGACTCTGGTTCTGATGTTCTCTCTGTCTCTTCAAACTGTATTTTTCACTTTTTAAAATGGCCTTAACTTATTTTGAAGACTGAACATGTTGTACTAGTAAAGGGAACTACTGTAAATAGAACTTCAATAATGTGGTAATGCAGTGTGAGGAGAGAGGAAGCAGTCCTGGGATTAGGTCTCAGTTTTAGTGAATTTATACCTCTGGACTGTGACTTTTCAGTGTTTTTCAATTGCATCTCAGTTCTTTCCCTCCCTACTCAGCGGAACAAGATGGCCAGAGAGGGGCCGAAGCTGAATATTTCTCTTCCTTAAGATCAATTAGACTAATTGATTAGTAGGTTAAGCTTTGGGTAACTAGTTTCTCCTGAGGACAAGTATAGGTGAAAGGAACAGTATACCAGAGTAGTCTGGTATATAGACATACCTCTATTTTTTTAAAATCTCTGCTTTATTATGCTTCACAGACACTGCATTTTTTTACAGATTGAAGGTTTGTGGCAACCCTGTATTGAGTAAATCTTATTCACACCATTTTTCAACAGTATTTCCTCACTTTGTGTCTCTGTGTCACATTTTGGAAATTCTCTCAGTATTTCAGACTTTTTGATTGTTATATTTGTTACAGTGATCTGTGATCAGAGATTTTTGATGTTTCTGTTAGAAATGTTTTGGGGCACCACAGACTATATCTATATAAGGCAGTGATCTTAATCAATAAATGTATGTGTTCTGACTGCTCTGGTAACTGGTTGTTTCCATGTCTCTCCCTGTCAATGGGCCTGAGACAATAAGCATTTACAGTTCTTCTGTGTTTGTGTGAAAGAAAGAATCAACTGACGTGGCAAACCTCATTGTTGTCTCTTTATACAAATTTTATTGAAGTATAATTGATTTACAATGTTGTCTTAATTTCTGCCATACAGCTAAGTGACTCAGTTATACATATATGTGCATTTTTTTTCATATTCTTTACCATTATGGCTTATCACAGAATACTGAATATAGTTTCCTGTGCTTAGAGTAGGACCTTGTTGTTCACTGTTGCTTATTTCAGGAAATTGCCGCAGCCACCCTAACCCTCAGCAACCACTACCCTGATCAGTCAGCAGCCATCAACACTAAGTCAAGGCCTCCTATCAACTAAGATTATGACTCACTGAAGGCTCAGATGATGGTTAGCATTTTTCAGTAATAAAGTATTTTTTAATTAAAGTATTCACGTTGCTTTTTAGACATAATGCTATTGCAGACTTAATTATAAGATAGTGTAAAAGTAACTTTTATATGCACTTACTGTTGTGCTCAGTTGCTCAGTCATGTTCTACTCTTTGCAGCCCCATAGACTGTAGCCTGCCAAGTTGCTCTGCCTATGGGATTTCCTGGCAATAATACTGGAGCAGGTTGTCATTTCCTCCTCCTCCTGACTGGGAAACCAAAAAATTCATGTGACTCACTTTTTGAGATATTTCCTTTATTATGGCAGTCTGGAACTGAACTCACAGTATCTCTGAAGTATGTTTGTATTTCTAAATGGTTCCTGGGACTTCTTTGACTGTCCAGTAGTTAAGACACTGTGCTTCCACTGCAGGGGGTGTACATGTGATCCCTGGTTGGGAAACTAATATCCTACATACCACGTGGCATGGCCAAAAAGGAAAAATAAGTTGAGGAATTTGTCTTAAGGGTATTGCTTCTAGTGCGTCCCAAGCCCTTCAGTGCCTGCCACTCAGCTCTATGTATCAGTTATGGCTGGGCACCTGGCTTCTCTCCTCCATTCTTTTTATTCTTGGAGCCATAGCGTCTTGCCTGCAAGACCAAACTCAGGAGGACGCCCAGGACTAGAGACCCTTGAACAACTCTGTCTACCCCCAGAGTCCCAGGTCTGAGCCACAAATGGTTCTCATGTGCATGTCCTTCTCCCCTACTCCCTTCCAATAATAAACTGGGCATTCTCTAAAAATAAAGTAAAACAAAGCAAGGCAAAGTAAAATAAAATAGTTCCTTTACTCCTTCCCCAGCTGGAAGCACAGAGGGATTTTTCTTTTATATTTAGTATGAGAACCTGATTGAGCATCCCTGGAAGTAAAACTCACAGAAGTATGTAGATCCCTCTATGACTGGGTCCTTCTAATGTTTGTAATCTCTCAAACTTGTCCACAACTAGCCTTTGAAGTAAAGTGAAAGTGCTGCTCAGTTGTATCCAACTCTTTGTGAGTCCATGGACACTAGCCTGCCAGGCTCCTCTGTCCATGAAATTCTCTAGACAAGAACACTGGAGTGGGTAGCTATTCCCTTCTTCAGGAGATCTTCTTGAGCCAGGAATCAAACCCAGGTTTCCCACATTACAAGCGGATTCTTTACTGTCTGAGCCACCCAGGTTTTCCTACCATGCCAGTGATTCCCATGGAGGTTTAAGCTCATCGGTTTCTGATCCAGGAAGTTGTGATTCTTTGTATTTCCTCTGTGTCATTTTAGGGTCAATAGGTTGTGCTGTGACCACATTTCTTTTGTGGATTTAAGAAGAATTGATTTGTCAACTTATTCAGCTTTTAACTTATTGTTAGGATGGAACAGTAACTTCTAAGCTTTATACATGCTGGCCTGGAAACTGGAAGTCCTGCTTGTAAAGTTTTTAATTACAAAAGTAATACATGCTTAGTGTAAAATATTAAATAATAGAGATATGTGAAGTAAGAAGTGAAAGCTCCTTTTCAGCTCACTTCCTGAGAGAACTATTTGCAACAGGATGATGAGCAAACTTCCAGACATTTTGTTATGAATGAGCAATTATTCATCCATTTATCTGTCCATCTACCCACCTATTTTAATATACTATGGGTGTTAGACTTCTAGGGCTACTGTAACAAAGTATGACACAGGGAGTGACTTAAACAACAGACATCATTTTTTAAATTCTTTTTAAAAATTAACAACCTTTTTGGAATTTTTTTTTTTCCCACCTCCCACCCCATATCATCTCTCTGGATCATCCCGTGCACCAGCCCCAAGCGTCCTGTATCCTGTATCGAACATAGACTGGTGCTTCATTTCTTACATGATAGTATACATGTTTCAATGCCATTCTCCCAAATCATCCCACCCTCTCCCCCTCTCCCTCAGAGGCCAAAAGTCCATTCTATACCTCTGTGTCTCTTTTGTTGTCTCACATACAGGGTCATCATTACTATCTTTCTAAATTCCATATGTATGTGTCAGTATACTGTATTGGTGTTTTTCTTTCTGGCTTACTTCACTCTATATAATTGGCTCCAGTTTCATCCATCTCATTAGAACTGAGTCAAATGTATTCTTTTTAAGGGCTGAGTAGTACTCCATTGTGTATATGTACCACAGCTTTCTTATCCATTCATCTGCTGATGGACATCTAGGTTGTTTCCATGTCCTGGCTATTATAAACAGTGCTGCAGTGAACATTGGGGTACATGTGTCTCTTTCATTTCTGGTTTCCTCAGTGTGTATGCCCAGCAGTGGGATTGCTGGGTCATAAGGCAGTTCTATTTGCAAGTTTTAAAGGAATCTCCACACTGTTCTCCATAGTGGCTGTACTAGTTTGCATTCCCACCAACAGTGTAAGAGGGTTCCCTTTTCTCCACATCCTCTCCAGCATTTATTGCTTGTAGACTTTTGGATCGCAGTCATTCTGCTGCCTGGCATGTAGGATCTTAGTTCCCCAATCAGAGATCAAACCCAAGCCCCTGCAGGGGAAGTGTAGAGTTTTAACCACTGGACTGCCAGGGAAGTCTCTGTTTTTACTTTTTTTTCTTTCAATTTTTTTTGATATATAGTTGATGTACAGCACTGTAAGTTTAAGGTGTGTAGCATAATGACTTGACATACATATATTACAAAATGATTATATAGATAATATCTATCACCTCAGTTACAAAAATGTTTTAGAATTACTCTCTTAGCAACTTTCAAATACACCATACAGATAACGTTGCCTTTAGTCATCAGGGTGTACATTCTATCCCTAGTACTTATTTATCTTATACCTCCCTACCTCCTGCTCCTCCTGTATTCCCCTGCCTCTGCTAATCACAAATCTGATCTCTTTTTCTATGAATTTAGTTTGAGTTTTTTGTTTTAGTTTCTGTTTTAAATTCTAAAATATTCTGTTTTAAATGGGGTCATACGGTATTTGCCTTCCTCTGTCTGACTTATTTTACTTAGCATGATGCCTCAAGATCCATCCACTTTGCTGCAAACTGTGAACTTTTTTTTCTTCTTTATGGCTGATGAGTATTCCATTCTAGATATCTATACTTTTATCATATCTCTTTGACATACTAATTTCAAGTCCTTAGAGACAGTGGTTTCATTTCCTTTGGATATATGCTCAGAAGTAAAATTGCTGGATCATATGGTAGTCCTATTTTTAAGTTTTTAGGATCTTCCATACTGTTTTATATAGTGGCTATACCAATTTACAATCCTGTCAACAGTGTACAAAAGTTCCCTTTCTGCACATTCATCCCAGCATTTGTTACAACTCATCTTTGATGATGGGCTTCCCAGGTGGCACTAGTGGTAAAGAACCCGCCTGCCAATGAAGGGCACATAAGAGATGTGGAAGATCGCCTGGAGGAGGGCATGGAAATTCACCCCAGTATTCTTGCTTGGAGAATTCCATGGACAGAAGAGCCTGGCAGGCAACAGTCCATGGGGTCACAAAGAGTCAGACACGACTGGGGTAGCTTAACAGACACACACATACACACACACATTAACAGGCATGAAGTAATATCTCATTGTGGTTTAATTTACATATCCCTGGTGAGCAGTCATATCTCAATATGACTTTGCATGTGTGTGTGTGCTTAGTCACTCAGTCGTGTCTGACTCTTGCGACCCCATAGACTGTAGCCTGCCAGGTTCTTCTGTCCATGGAATTTTCTAGGCAAGAATACTGGAGTGGGTTGCCATTCCCTTCTCCAAATGACTTTACATGTACCCATTGGCTATTGAATATATTTGGGAAAATATCTATTTAGGTCCTTTACCCATATTTAAATTGGATTGTTTTGTTTTTGTCTATTCAGTTGTATGAGTTCTTTATGTATTTTGGATATTAACTATTAACCTCTTATCAGATACATGATTTGCAAATATTTCCTCCCACTCTGTAAGTTGTCTTTTCACTGTTAATTGTCTCTTTTGCTAAGTGAAAGTTTTTAGTTTTATGTGGTCTCATTTGTTTATTTTAAATTTTGTTGCTAATGCTTTAGGTGTCATATTAAAGAAAATGATCACTAAAACCATGTCAAGGAGTTTTGCAGGAGTTCTATGCTTTCATACATTTATGTCCTTTAAAAAAAAAAAAAAACTCCCTCCTGTGTCCCTTTCAATCTTTTTTTTTTTTAAAATTTTATTTATTTATGGCTGTGCTTGGTTTTGTTGCTGAGTGCAGGCGTTCTCCAGTTGCTGTGAGTGGAGGCTACTCTCTAGTTGTGGTGTATGGGCCTCTCGTTGTGGTAGTTTCTTTTGTGGTGGAGCTCGGGTTCTAGGGCATGTGGGCTTCCCTAGCTGTGGCTCTTGGGTTCTAGAGCACAAGCTCAATAGTTGTGACACACAGATTTAGTTGTTCCATGTTATGTGGGATCTTCCTAGGTCAGGGATCAAAACATTCTGTCCTTCACTGGCATACAGATTCTTTACCACTGAGTCCAGGGACACCCCTACATTTAAGTATTTAATCCATTTTGAGTTGATTTTGGGGACTAGTGTGTGACAGGGGTCTAGCTTCATTCCCTTTACTATGAATATCTTGTTTCTCCAGCACCATTTATTGAAGAGATTGTCTTCACCATTGAATATTCTTGGCTCCTTTGTCAAATATCTGTTGATTGCATATTTATAGATTTATTTCTGGGATCTTGATCCTGTTACATTGACTTATTGTCTGTTTTTATGCCACTGCCATACTGTTTTGATTCTATGATTTTATAATGTACTTTGAAATTAGGGGGCTTCCCTTGTGGCTCAGCTGGTAAAGAATCCACCTGCAATGCAGGAGACCTGGGTTTGATCCCTGGGTTGGGAAGATCCCCTGGAGAAGGGAATGGCTACCCTTTCCAGTATTCTGGCCTGGAGAATTCCATGGACTGTATAGTCATGGAGTCACAAAGAGTCAGACATGAGTGAACAACTTTCACTTACACTTTCATTCTGAGAAAAAAGAACAAAGTGAGAAGTTTTACATTTCCATTTCAAACTATACTATAAAATTAGGGAAATTAAACAGTATGACACTGGCCAAAAACAAACAAACAAACAAACCAGCAACAGACAAATGAATAATTGGAACAGAATATAGAGCCTAGAAATAAGCTAGTATATACTTTCAACTAACATTTGCCAAGAGAACCAATAATACTCAAGAAGAAGAGACAGTCTCTCAATAAATGGTGCTAGGAAAATCGAGTATTCACATGTAAAAGAATGAAACTTTTTGAATCAGCATTAGGTATACCTATGACCCCTCCCTCTTGAACTTTCCTGCCACCTCCCTCCCCATCACACCCCTCTAGGTTGTTACAGAACCCCAGTTTGAGTTCCCTGAGTCACACAGCAAATTCCCATTGGCTAGCAAATTACTGCTGGTTAACAAATTCCTGTTGGCTATCTATTTTACATATGTAATGTATGTTTTCCATGTTACTCTCTCCATATACCCCACCCTCTTCTTCCTGCCCTCTACCACGTCCATAAGTCTGTTTTAATTTTTAAATTTTGTTTCATTATTGTGATACATCAGCCTTCCTAGGTGGTGCTACTTGTAAAGAACCTCCCTGCCAATGCAGGAAACCTAAGAGATGTGGGTTCAGTCCCTGGGTGGGGAAGATCCCCTGGAGGAGGGCAAGGCAATCCACTCCAGTATTCTTGCCTGGAGAATCCCACAGACAGAGGAACCTGGAGGGCTATGGTCCATAGCGTCACAAAGAGTCAGACAGGACTGAAGCAGCTTAGCAGCAGAAGCAGCAATGTGATATACCACATTGATTGATTTGCATATGTTGAACAGTCCTTGCAGCTGAGGATAAATTCCACTTGATTATGGTGCATATCCTAATAATGTGATGCTGAATTTAGTTTACTAGTGTTTTGCTGAGAATTTATATTCATCAAAGAGATTGGCCTCTAGTTTTCTTTTCTTATAGTGTCCTTTTTGGTATCAAGGTAACTGGCCTCATAAAATGAGTTAGTGATTTGTCCTTTCTTTGATTTTTGGAAAAATTTGAGAAGAATTGGCATTAATTTTTCTTTAAATGTTTACTAAAACTCACCAGTGAAGTCATCTGGTCCTGGGCTTTTCTTTGTTGTGAGGTATTTTGAGTGCTACTTCATTCTCTTTGTTAGTGATTAGTCTGTTTAGATTTTCTATTTCTGATTCAATGGTATTTAGCATGTTTCTAAGAATTTTTCAGTTTTTTGTAAATTGTCCAAGTGGTTATAGTTGTTTATAACTGTTCTTATGATCCTTTGTATTTCTGTGGTATCAGTTTTAATGTCTCACCTTTTTAAATAATTTTATTGATTTGGTTTCTCTCTCTCTTTATTATTATTACTTTTTTCCTAGCTAAAGTTTGTAAATTTTCTAAGGGCCAACTTAATTGGATAATATTTTTCTTATTATTTCCCTGTTCTTTTATTTATTTCTGCTATAATCTGTTTTATTTTCTTCCTTTTGTTAACTTTGGGGCTTACTTTATTCGCCTTCTCCTAGTTCCTTGAGGTATAAAGTTAGTTGTTTAATTGTTGCTGTTGTTTAGTAGCTAAGTTGTGTCTGACTCTTTTGGATCCCATGGACTGTAGCCTGCCAAAGTCCTCTGTCCATGGGATTTCCCAAGCAAGAATTCTGGAGTGGGTTGGGATTTCCTTCTCTAAGGAGACCTTCCTGACCCAGGGATTGAACCTGTTTTTCCTGTATTGACAGGTAGATTTTTTTTTTTTTTAGGTCTGAGCCATCAGGGAAGTCCAGTTGCTTAATTAAGATCTCTCAATTTTCTTGATGTGTGCATTTATACCTAGAAACTTCCCTATCAGAAATGATTTTGCTGCATCTTATAAGTTTTGGTATATTGTGTTTTAATTTTTGTCTAACTTAAGCTATTTTTTATTTCCTGTAACATTTTTCTTTGACCCATTGGTTGTTCAGAAGAGTGTTGTTTAAATTTTCATGTATTTGAGTTTCCTCAGTTACCCTCCTGTTATTGATTTCTAGTTTTGTACCACTGTGGTCAGAGAAGATATTTGGCATAATTTCAATCTTATTGAATTTTTAAAGATTTGTTTTGTGGCCTAACATATGATCCATCCTAGAAAATGTTCCAAGTGCTCTTGAGATGAATGTGTATTCTGCTGTTAAAATAGTTCCAATCAAAGTTTATTTTATTTCAATAGCAGAAGCTAAAAGTCCAAGATCAAGGTGTTGTCAGGGTTGGTTTCTTCTGATGGCTGTGAGGAAGAATCTGTTCCATACTTCTCTTCCAGTTTCTCATGGTTTACTGGCAATCTTTGACATTCCTTGACTTGTAGGTGCATCACTTCAATCTTAGTTTTTTCAGCACATGGTATTCTAACTGTGCTGATGTGTGTCTGTCTCTGTGTTTGAATATCCCCCTTTTATAATGATATCAGTCTTATTGGACTAGAGCTTGCTTTAATTACCTCATCTTAACTAATTACATCTGTAAGAACCATATTTTAAAATAAGGTCACATTCTGAAGTACTGGGGGATAAGACTTCAACATATGAAATTTTGGAGGACATGATTCAACCCATAACACTATGTCTGTCCAAACAGGAATCATTATGTGGATACTTTTCCATGATTTGCTTTTTTCGTTTATTGTGGACACATTGCCATGCTGCTATATACAAATCTACAGATTTTGGTAATGCTCTGTAGTATTCATTACAGTAATGTAGTTAGCTGCTCATTGAATGATGTACTATTGGATGAATTTCTTTTTACTGTTGCAAATAACTCTGAAAAAGCATATTTGTATATACTTTATGTAAGCATATTTCTTTTGAGACAGAAACCTATAAGTAGAATTAATAAGGCAAAACTTAGGCATTTTATATTTTGTTAGATACAGTCAGCTTTTCTTATTTTGAACTTTAGACCTTTCTTTCTGACCGCATATTGCCCCTGCCCCCTCCACAGTGTTACACAAGCATCACATACTAAGCTTTTGCAAATCTTTATTTCTTGTAACTTACTTCTCATCCCTCTCCTTTGCCCTCTTCTTGCCCTGTCTATTCCATGTTGTTGAATAGTGGGACTTTCCAGGGGCCTGACAAGTAAACAGAGGATAATTTTTATTTTGTTTTACTTTCAATCCCCTCTGCCTTTCATCTTTCTTTTACATAACACTGCAGGGAATTTTCTAAAGTGCAAATTGGTTAATATTGGACTTTTGCTCAAAAAACCTTCAGAAGTTTTTCTCTGAAGTCAGCCCTAGATCACTGCTCCTTCCCTTTTGCCTACCAGGCTCTTCACTCTGTTTTGAGTCATACTAAATTAATTTTTAATTCTAAGAACCTGGCCACTTTTTCACCCTTTCTCACCTTTGTGTAGCATTTTCCTTTTGCCTGAAGGGTTACCCTTACTCTCCCATTCCCACCATCCATCTAGAAAATGCCTTCTTATTCTTCCATTAATTTCTCTGATCCTCAGTTTTTCTATTTAAAAATAAAGCTAAAAATAACACCTGCATCTTGGTTTTGTAATACTTAAATGAAATAATCCTATTTAAATTTATCATCACACAGCCAGGCACTTAGTAGATACTCAGTAGATGTTAAACCTTCTTCCTCAGTTTTCTTTGTGAGATATTTTTGTGACATAAATCACAAAACCATTAGTAATTAAAAATCAATCACCATATAATACATGGTGAAATGTCTATGTTCAGGAAATGTAAATGTAGATCTGAGTTGAATGGATTGGGTGAAACCAAGATATGTGATGTTGGTTACATTCCTCAAACCTAATAGATTGTTTGGTAGGGCTTGGTGGTTTGATTTTCTAAACATTTCACTATATGCTCTGTGTACCCTTCAGTCAATCTCAGTGGTTTTGACAAGGCTGATGTGACTTATTCTTAACAAAACCACCCTATCTGCTGGCAATTACTGCCACTTCATTGTGTACTTCTCCTCAGGCATCTGTTGTATAATACCTTCCAACCCTTTTTTGAAAACAGTGGTAAAAATTACTATTCTGTAACTTTCAAAATATTCTTCCTTTCCTTTTGATGACTATCTCTAGACTTCTGGAGCATTCTTCATCTTTGCCAGTATCTTAGTCCATTTGGACTGCAATAACAAAAATACTACAGACTGGGTGGCTCAAACAACAAATATTTATTTCTCACTGTTCTGGTGGTTGGAAATCCAACATTAGGGTTAGGGTTAGGCCTGTAGATCACCTGGTTCCTGATAAGAACTCTGTTCCTGCCTTGCATACAGCCACTCTTGTTTTTCACATGGTATTAGGAGCAAAGCAAATCTCTGGGGTCTCTTTTACAAGGGTGCTAATCCTACGATGAGGACTCCACCCTCAAGACCTAATCACATCTCAGAGGCCCCACATTCTAATACCATCACATTGGGAGTTAAGATTTCAATGTATGAAATTTGGGGGTAGGGGATTCATTCTAACAGCCAGGAGTCCTGAAAAACCCTTCTGCAGGTTCACTAAAGATCCTCTGATAAAATTCTTCTTAGCTGGAGATAAAAACTTGCTATAAACCACTCAGTTTCCTTTGCTCATCCCTATCAGGCTTCATTTCCCTCTTTGTCTTGCTTGCTCAGTCTTTTTGTTGTGATTCATCCTTGACTAGGAAGATGGAGACCAGTGGGTGGGTAAGTACTTCTGTTTCCTTTTGGTTATCTGTTCATGCTATACTATGTGAATGACTTCCTTCTATTTTTCCTGATTCCATGACACCTTAGAATTTAAAAACATATCATGGTTAAGTGTTCTGGCAGAAAGGAATGCGCCTGCATGAGATACTCTTAAATCAAGGCTTTGTTCAAGGTCTCACACTGTGACTTTCTGTATGCTGTATACCACCCTCTAAGCTTTTCAGGAGTGACACAGCTCTCTGTTTCAGAGCCCTCATACTGTTGTTGGGTGATAATGCTATGTTATAGTATTATCTAGTTATGAAGTTGAGCAGCTTGTGAAATGCTTTTTCACAAACGTATGGTATACGTTTCACAAATGTATGGTGTATGCTCAACATGACCCAAGAGGAGTAGTACATCAACAGTCTTAATTTTACTGAGTATAATGAAAAACTAGGGTTTATGCTCTGAGGGGCGCTTTATAGTGCAGAACATAGTATGAGGTAGATAGAAGGGGCAACAGAGCAGAGCAGCGGATGACTCTAGAAGGTGTTAGTATAGGTTCCTTCTCTTCCAAATACTTTCTCTTTGACCTTAAGGGGAACGTGATTTGATGAGCTACAGCTTTCTCATCTGTAAAAATATATTCTATAGTTAGAGCTACGCTGCCCTCTTGCCCAGTTGATAGAAAAATCAAATAAGGTAGTCTCTGCACTGTTAATATAAAAATAATGAGAATTAGTAGTAATAGTAAGAGGTAATCTGGGATGTCTTTCTTGAAGAAGTGGTTGTGAGGAACATGTATAGCCAGAGGGAATATATGTAGGAAGAAGGAGAAATGTGGAAGTAATGTGAATCAGTTTGCTTTTGCTCTGTCTCTTCTACTGACCCCAGGAAAGCATCTGCTTAGGCATCATCTGTATCTTTTATGAGGCCAGAGATAGGGAGTCATACTGTCTACAGATTATATTCAAGATGCTGGCTTCTGGTCTGTAAGTAGAGGGATGAAACTTTTCAGATAAGATGATGTTCCTATGTTGAGACAGCTGTGTGATGTCCAAGAAGTGTTGGGCACTGAGGACTGTTTTTTTTTTTTAATTTATTTTACTTTTATTGGAGTACAGTTGATTTACAATGTGTTAGCTTCAGGTGTACAGCGAAGTGATTCAGTTATACATATACCTACATTCATTCTTTTTAGATTCTTTTCTCATATAGGTTGTTACAGAATATTGGGTAGAATTCCTGTGCTATATAGTCCTTGTTGGTTATCATCTTATATATAGTAGTGTTCGTATGTTCATCCTAAGCTCCTGATTTATCCTCTTCACCCAACACTGAATTTCCTTTTCCTTATTCTTTCCACAGGTTGGTGAATTCTGGCCTTACGTCAGGTTGTTGTCCAACCCTATCCTCAGTGCTCAGTACAAATCAGAATCTCACCCACCTTTACCTACAGGGCAATGCTCTTGGAGACATGGGGGTCAAGCTACTCTGTGAGGGACTCTTGCACCACAACTGCAAGCTTCAAGTGTTGGAGTAAGTCTCTTAGCTTATTATAGTGGTGGGAATGCATAGTGGCCCCAGGGAATGGGGTAGTTTGGGAGAATGATGAATCTACATCTGAGAAGTGATAATGTCTTCCTAGGGTTTGGATTATTACAGGATTATGGTACTGGGAGGAGCTGTACTTTTAGATAGTGTAAAGGTAAATACTAGAGTTCCTTGGGGTTGGTATGCACTTTTGTTTTAGGAAAATTTGTGGGGAGACACAGAATTTGGGAAGAACTGTTTCACAAACTGCTCTTACTAATTTGGTCTACATAATCTAGTAGACTGGAAAAAATACTCTCATTTGAAGAGGAGAGAATAACTCTTGGCATATAAAGCAGTTCAAAGCGTGTTAATCCTTAGCTTTCCCTACATTTGAAACATTACAGGCTAAGATCTGTGAGACCTGTGTAGGATAATTAAGGGGACATTTTTAAAAAGTCACCTTCTTTCTTGCAGGTTAGACAACTGCAGCCTTACATCACACTGCTGCTGGGATCTTTCCACACTTCTAACTTCTAACCAGAGCCTGCGAAAGCTGAGCCCTAGGCAACAATGACTTGGGTGATCTGGGGGTCATGCTTCTCTGTGAAGTGCTCAAACAGCAGGGCTGCCTCCTGAAAAGCCTGAGGTAAGTGTGCCCTGCAGAGGTTTGTATGGCAGGGCTCACCATGCTAAAGAAAGTTTTTGCAGTTTTCAAAATCCAGGATGGCTTCATTTGCACTCTGGGCAAGGTTTTTCAGTTCAGTTCAGTTTAGTCGCTCAGTCTGAAGGCTGAGCCTTGTCCAACTGCAGATTTTTTTTTTTTTTAATATATTTTGTGTGTGAGTCATGAACTCCATATTCAACTTCATCCAGATGTTTGGAATAATGAAATTTCAGTTGGGTGTGAAATAGTCTTGAAAGAAACACAATTTCCAATGAAAGTAGCTAAATAGAATTATATTTCTATACAAGGTATTGTACTTTGTAAAATTAGACCCCGTCTATTGTAAAAATCCTTACATAGTAGGGCGTTGTACATCTCGTTTATGAGAATTTCTAATTGAAAAGTGCTCCAGAAGCATCAAGATCATAAATTCACAAAATTTGGCCTATCTTCAGGGTGTTGGGACCATCTGCTCCCTTCCATCATCAATGATACCACTAAGCCACTCATTGATTACCTCTCTAGTAAGAGCTTCCTAACTCTTTGTAACTTCTGCTAGCATTGGTAATCACATCCTTCACTAAAGACATTTCCTTCACTTGGTTTTAGGGACAACATACTCTACTCTGAATTTTCTCCTGTTACATTGGCTATTTCTGCTCAGTCTCCTCTGGTTTCTCTTCATCATCTGACCTTTGCATGCCAAATACCCAGAACTCAATCTCTGAGTAAATTTTTCTTCTCTATGCTTTCTGCTTTTTTTTTTTTTTTAAATATCATCTAGTCTTCCAGTTTTACCACATATGTACTGTACCCCTCCCTCCAGTTCATATCTCCCTGAATTCCATGTCTAAATGATTGTCTCACCTTTCTGCTTGGATATCTAATAAGCCACCCAAACTTGATGTGTCCAAACCCAAACCTGTGCTGTTCCCATTTGTGTAAAATCTGTTTCTCACCCATCTCAGTCAATGGCAACTCAGTCTGAACTGTTCAGATGCAGGAAGCCTTGTGTTGTCTTTGACACCATTTCTTTACGTGAATATCCAGTCCATTGACATATCCTTTTAACTCTGTTTTCACATTATGCCCACTCATTGACCACTTTTTGCCAGCTTCACATCTCCTTTCCTGGCTCAAGCCATTGTCACTTCTTGTCTGGACTGTCCTGGTGGCATTCTACTAGGCTATTGTGCATCTACCACAGCAGATGGAGGGTATAGCTAAAACGTGAGTCGGAGCATATCACTCCTACTAACATGCTTGTTTCACAAAGCAAAAGCCACAAACTCATGGCAGTGTCTAAGGCCCCACATAATCCTGCTATTTCTGTAGTCATCTTCTAACCCTAGTTCCTTCTCCATTCACACTGTTCTCTGCTGTTTCAAAAACCACTGTCACCTCTAACACTATACTCTTGCTGTTCCCTCAGCCTGGGGCTTCTTACACTTCAATGTCCACATGTCTTCTTTCTGTGAATCCTTAAATTCTTTGCTCAAAGGTCTTTTCTGGTCTGACTATAACCATCCTACTGAAAATAGCAACCCAGCAATGCCTTTCCTCTTCTGTGCTTATTTTCTTCCACTGTGTTGAGCACCATCATATAAGCTATATCATTTTCTTGTTTACTTATTATCTATATCTTTAGGACACTCTGGAGAAGAGGGACAAGCTCAACACAGACTGGGAAATCCAGGATGTAGTCAACCTGCCTTGTGAACTCAGGCTGCCATAACAAAATAAAATAGTCTATATGCCTTAAACAAATCATAGTCATTCATTTCTCGTAGTTCTGGAGGGTGGGACATCCAAGATCATGGTGCTGGCTGATTTGGTTTCTTGTGAGAGCTTTCTTCTGGGCTTGTTGTGTTCTCATGTGGTACACAGAGAGAAAGACAGACAGAGACAGAGAGAGAGAGTATGTCCTATGGTATCTTTTCTTATAAGGGCACTAATCCCATCTTGAGGACTCATCCCCATGAACTCATTTAACCCTCATTACATCCTGAAGGCTCCATTTTCAAATACCATCACATTGAGGGTTAAGGCTTTAACAAATGAATTCTGAAGGAACATAAACCATCCATAACACACCGAAATCACGATTACTAGAAATGATACAGGACAAATAGCATAATTTCTTACTTAAGTTGTAAGGAGATTAAAAAAAAAGAGAGATGGAGAAGAACTCATATCATTGATAGGTATACCAAGCAATCACAATATGTGGATTTTTTTGGTGGAGTGGAGGGGGTGGGCTGTGGCTTGTGGGAACTTGTTTCCCTGACAAGGAATTGAACCTAGACCACAGGAGTGAAAGCACCAGATCTTAACCACTGGACCATCAGGGAATTCTCAATGTGTGGGCTTTATATGGCTCCTGATTAAATTAACATAATATAAAAATTTTATCAGACCACTGAGGAAATTGAAACACTGATTTCACATATATTGATATGTGAAATTTATTGTTAACCATTTTGGGTGTGATAATTGCATTGTAATTCTCTTTTAAAAGTTGTTTCATTTCACACATTGATATATTTATAGATGCTTGAACTGCTGTGCTTACAATAATCTACTGATGTGAGGAGTTGGCTGGGTAATAGATGAAACAAGACTGGCTATGAGTTGTTAACTGTCAAAGTTAGATGGCAGGATTAATTATACTATTCTCTTTATATTTGCGTGTTTAAACATTTCCAAACTTTAAGGTTAAAAATGTAACAGAAACCACATTAGACATGATGTGCAGCACTGGAAAGCTTAGATGTGTGAGGTTAAGAGAGGAGACGAGATTTTTAAAGCCCAAAACTCTGAAAGTGTTCATTTGAAGAGTGTAATCCAAGGCTCTCTTTTTGCTTTTATAGGTTGTGTGAAATGTATTTCAACTACGATACAAAACGTGCCCTAGAAACACTTCAAGAAGAAAAGCCTGAATTAACCATTGTCTTTGAGCCTTCTCGGTAGTGGCAGAAACACTCTGCCATTTAGGTGTAGACAAGTGGTAGTGAGCATTCCTCCTTCAGCATTAAGATCATCTCTCTGCAATTCTTCTGTTCCGGTGAGGAAGAGTGAAAACTTGCTGATGGTCCTTCTGCCTGGTGAATGTGAGACTCTCCTTTACCCCTAGGTTGAAGACACCAGAGCAGTAAAATCATCAAATGATATAGTTCTTACCGCAGTGGCTCAGTCAGAGGATGTGCTCCTCTTGGTGACCTCATGTATCTAACTCATTCAGGAAAACACTTTTTCTTTCTTTTCTCATTTTACTCTAACTCTTTCTTTAGTATCTCTCCCCACTTTTTCCTTTGACTATATCATCTTTCCTGCCATCTTTCTCTTAACTGACCATAACAGAATGAGTTAACTATATATTATGCTGCAATTTTGTGGCAGCAACTTATTTATTTTTAATTTTTGAACCGTTATATATTCTAATAAAATAATTGATGTCTTTTGTATTGTAGCTGGTTGGAAATTTTGAAAATAGAAAAAACTTTATTGTATTTATTGAGTTAAATTGTTTCCTTTCCTTGGTTTTAAGAGAGGGTACCTAGAAAGCCTTTTACTTATTTATCTAAACAACTAAAGATAAATTAAATTGCTTCATGTATTTAAAAAATCTCTTTGCCAAATGATTCAGTTGTAATGAATGAGGAAAAAAATCCCTGTAACTCTGATGGTTGAAATTTCAGTTCTGGTAAGACAGGAGGATGAAAATCATGCAAAGGAAAATTTTAGAGTAGATGGAGCCTATAGTCATAAATAGAAGTATGTAGAAAATGCATTTTGCCTTCAGTTTTAAGAATTTGTCTTGGATTTATCTCATCACAAGAGCATTTCATCTATCACACTTCACATAGCATTAACTTATTAATACGTATTGATTAATTACTTTTCCACACATGGAGAAACTCTCGAACCACATGGAATTGTTCAAGATAGAAATACTACTTCCTTTTTCAAGTGAGTCATCTAGACCTTGTTTTTTGTCAAAGTGTAGCCTATGGATTTCTAAAAAGAGTGAAAGTCACTCAATCATGTCCAACTCTTTGCAACCCCATGGCCCCATAGCCCTCCAGGCTCCTCTGTCCAAGGAATTCTCCAGGCAACAATTCTGGAGTGGGTTACCATTTCCTTCTCCAGGGGATCTTTCAGACCCAGGGATCAAAACTGCTTTTTCAGATGAGCTAACTTTTTTTCATGGTAAGACTCTTTCAATAGGGAAGCAGTATGTAATTTATATTCTGATGCAAAGTCTTTGTCTTCTGTAGGACCAGCACTTTTGAGTAACTCTAGTCTCAATATTTGTATTTTTGCATCTTAGTAAAGTGAGGTATTGCAGACTGCCTCTCTGCTGAAAATAAGTTGACATTCAGGATAAAACATAATTAGAAACACACAGCTAAGCTGGAAAGATAGAAAAATTTCTGTGCACTAGGATTTCAAAATTGAATTAAGAGTTTACCTCTCAAAGGTCAAGAGAAATACTTGAATAAAGATCCCACAGTATAACTATTAACTTGGAAAAATCCATGAAGTTTTCCTCACTAGAAGAGCTAAAAAATAAGTAAAGATGATGGATAGAAAATCAATATGTGAACATCAACACAAGCAGTTGGAAAAAAATCATTCTTTCCAATCATCATAGTAAAAATTAGGTCAGGCATGAAGCAGCAATGGGTGCTAAAACCTAATAGGAAATTTAAATGATGAGCAGGATTCTTATGTAGTCTGAAATTATCTTTTTACATTGGCTAATCAGTTCCAAAAGAAAAATACTAACTATATAAAAGCAGAAACTAGACAGTACCCTGAGCTTCTAATAGCAAATATCAAGGAGGGCAGAAGGATGCCTTCTTTCAGGTAAGATGACTTGAGGAGAAACTGATATCACTATTGTGTGTTTCTGGTTGAGAACCCAAAATTTAATTAGAAAACACCATACAAACTCCAAATGAGGAAGTTCTATGAAAAGGGAAAGGAGACTATATTCTTCAAGAATGTCAATGTCAGTGTTAATAATGGGTAGATGTTGGGGTGAGGGAGCTATTAAATTATCCTTTAAACTGTTCTTATTCATGCATCTTTAATGTACATATGATGTTATTTCCAAATAAAAAGTTTAAATAATTAAAAAAATGGTATTTCTAAACACCTGCAACTTAAAATATAACAAAATCCTATTAATCATAGCAGTAAAAGTTATTAAGTATACAGGCAAAAGAAAAGCAAAGATAATTTTTGTCACCATCCAAATCTACAAAGATTCATCCACTGTAGTCACTGACCAACAGTGCACTCTGTGCTTCAGACAGAGGAAATTAAAGATGACTACAGGATGCTATGGGCAAACGGGTTTCTTAGTTAGATGTATCTCAGGAAGAATTTTAATAAACCCAATTTCTTTCATCTAACCTTACATAAAAAGTACAATAATCATTAACTTGAGATATTTTTTCTTTGTGACTAGCAATAATCTTTGATCAAGATGTATTCTTCGCTATACTCATTCCCTAAGGTCTTCAGTTTTGAGAATTTGTCTTGTATTTATCTCACGTATACTGTCTTCTTCCCCTACCTCTTTGGAGCAGTTCCTCAGAGGTATATGAGAGGCTATCTCCTGGACTAAAGTCCTCAGTACGATCTTGAATACAATTTAACTTGTATATTTTTCTTTCAGTCAACATTCACCTAGAATAAATTTCTTAAAAATTGTATAAAAATCATACAAAAAGAAGACCTGGATGAATGGAGAGATTGAGAGATATGTCGTATTCATGGATGGGAAGGTTCAGCAGCATTCACTGCTCATTATCCCTCCCCTCTAACTGAAATTCAGAGCAACTGTTATTAACATACTGAAGAGATTTCCACAGAATTGAGCAAGATAATGTTTAAGTAATTACAAAAATAAGAATTAAAGCATATCTGGGAGAAACTCAACAACATAGCAGAACTTGCCACACTAGAGATTAATAACTGATTGATGTAATAGAGACAGGATAAAACTCATGCACAAGCATAGGCATGCATGGAAATATGATTTATGACACCTAAAATGTTGAGAAAAGGAAAGACTAGTCAATGAATCTGACTGGGACAAGCAGCCATGTACATAGAAACATTATGTTTCTGCCTTATATAATACAAATAAATTACAAATGTAATGAAGACACATTTGAAAAACAAAGCTATATGTACAACAATGTGACTATAGTTAACAATACTGAATTGTATCCCTGAAGTTTGCTAGGAGGGTAGATTTTAAATGTTCTCATCTCAGGCAATACACATATATACACAAAAAGAAAAGTGAAACTATTTGAGATAATGAATATGTTAATTAGCTTGACTGAGATGATTGTTTCACACTGTATGTATGTGTGCATGCTCCGCTGCTAACTGACTGTGACCTCATGGACTGTAGCCCACCAGGCTTCTCTGTCCATGGAATTCTCCAGGCAAGAATACTGGAGTAGGCAGTCATTCCCTTCTCCAGGATATCTTTCTGATCTAGGGGTCAAACCTGGGTCTCCATCTTCTTAACAGAGAGAAAAGCCACATTCAAGAATACTGGAGTGGGTTGCTATTTCCTTCTCCAGGGGATCTTCACAACCAAGGGACTGAACCCTGGTCTGCATTTGCAGGCAGATTCTTTACTGTGTGAGCCACCAAGGAGGCCCATTCAAGTCCCACATCAGCTTACTTTTAAAATTCATTACTCAGTTAAATTTATTCCAAACTCAGTCAGTCCTGACAACGCACAAAACACTTTTCTCAGGGTCCACTTTCCAAACACCTTCTCATCATTTTCTGTATACATCACTTAAATTTTTTCTATTCAGAAATAGTCGGCTTTAAAATAGAGTTGCTTTCTTCTCCTTTAATAAATTACAATTTGATTCCTTATATCTTCTTTACTGAAAACACACATTGTACTTTCTTTAAAAGTTTTTTTCCACATTAAATTCACCTTTCCTGTTAACAAATTTGTAACAGGATAAAGTCTTATTTGATCTCTGGTAAATATACGTACAACAGAAGTTCTGTACTTAATATTGATTACTCTAAAGACATGTCTATATTAATCTAACAAGCTTAAGCCACATTTAGGACTAAATATGAATTTAGTACTGAATATTTTCCAGATGACATGAACCTGAAATTTATTCTGGCCGGATTATTTTCTGTTTCTGAGTATTTGTATAAGCACTCAATTTCCTTTAAGCCAATTAAATAGAACTCTTTTGAATTAATTTTTGGCAATACCATGCAGCTGTAACACATATACAAATTCTTAACAATCACACACACACAGAGGTCTCATAGTTTCCATTACAAAATTTCAGCCTTGAGTCAGGTATAATATCATAAAACTCATCAGTTACAAACTGTTGGATTGTAATTAGGCTTCTGGCAGATGGAACAAATCAAATTCATTTTTCTGGACGGCTAAATCTTTTTACTAATATTTACAGAAAAGACTGGCTTACCTGATGGTGCAGTGGTAAAGAATCTACCTGCCAGTGCAGGAGAGGTGGGTTTGATCTCTGGGTCAGGAAGATCCCTTGCAGGAGGAAATGGCAACCCACTCCAGTATTTTTGCCTGGGAAATCCCTTAGACAGAGGAGCCTGGAGGGCTACAGTCCCTAAGGTCACAAAAGAGTTGGACACGACTTAGCAATTAAACAACAGAAAAGACTCTTAGGATTTCTATTTATCCTTGACAAGTCAAGTTCTAAATTATTTTACTTGCTTTTCAAAATTTGTCTTGAAAAGGTGTTGGAAATGAAGGTTCCTGGGAAGACCAGGTAGGACATTTGCATCTCAAAGGTACAGGCAAATTTCTTCTTAGTTTACTTTATGTCCCTTTTGTTTAATGCTTAGAACCCTCTTAAGATAAATAGGGAAGATTTGGGGAGTGGTAAAAGTATTGATGGGCTTTGGATTATTTTTGAAGCCATACTTTTGGCCTTATAAAGACTGCATTTGTAAAATAAGGACAGTTTTTTTTCCTTTCTTTTTCAAAGAATCGGATAGCCACCTCAATGATTATCAAAGGACTGATGCACCCATTCACCTATGGTGTAAGATTTTACATTCCCTCATTTAGCTTAGGGAAGAAAACGTCCCCTCCAAACTTCCATCAGGCTCCAAATATCAATTATTGTTAGTCAAACTAGTGACCTCTCATTTTGGTACTCTATTTACAAACATTTTTGTGGATCTTCTCTAAGTTTAAGAAATTTGCACCTTGTATTTAGATACTCTATATAATCGTTTTGACTTGACAATCATTGGCCGGATATCTTCAGCCAAGCCCAGAATATTGATATTCCACATTGCAGGGTCCACTAAGGCTTCTATTTTAGCTTCAGATTTTGTCTGTGCCTTTTTATCTTCTGTTAGAACTATTTGGTGATGAGGCTGGTTCCCTTGCCCCTTGAGAAACAGAGTGGTTCTTGACATAGTGTCATCCCACTGAAGGGAGCCAGACACAAACAGAAAGAAATTTAAAAACAATCAGCCATTGATATTGCACAAAAGGGTTCCAGGAAAGTGTGCCCCTGTCTCTCCCTGACACCCTCATTACATATTCATTATGATTACTAAGGTTTCCAGTTCTTCCGGTTGATTCTGAGAGGTTGCTCCAGAATCTATAGGGAATTTGATCAAGCGGTCCATCACATCAAAGACCACCCAAGGCTTGACATTACTTAGGTAGATGGTATCTTTAGTCAGAGCCACTTTTTGATTCCTTCAGTCTTCTGATTGCAAAACTATCAATGGCCCAGGGGCCACCCATCACTCTCTGGCATCTGGGGCATTCCTTCTTCCAATGTGTTGCTTGTTTGCCAGGGGGCGCCTTGGTCGCAATCCTTCCTCCAGTGCCCTTTTTGTCTGCATGGAGTACACTAGTCCTGCCTGGGTACCTGTATGCCAACTGGTCTTCCAGGGCCAGATTGGATCAGAAAAACCAGCTTCTCCTTTGGGGCTCTCTGAGCAGAAAAAAGCCACTGCCAACATTTGGGCCTTTAAAATATTTTTCTGGGTGCATTCAGCATTTAAGGCCATATATTGTTGAAACTGAATAAGCTAATTGGAACAACTCATTCATTGAAGTGTTTCAGAAATCACTTTCTGAGTTTTGTGCCTGATGTCTGGGGAAGACTGGCCTATGATCCAAAAGGCCTGTCCTTCAAGAGAGGAGGAATCTGTTTGCATACTTTTAAAAATCTCCACTTGTCTCCTTTGGAATACCACAGGATTTTCATCCTACCTCTACTGGACCTCTTTTGCCTTTTCATATTTAACAAGTTTTACTGTAAGTTTCTTCATACCTTCTATTAAACAGGTAATCATAAGGTCCCATCTATTTCTATCAATTGAAATCACCAGGTAATTCCATTGTGGGTTTCCCTCACGGATGGCCTCATTCCCTAATAAGTATACGGAATGGTCCTGTAGGGTAGATCTATTAAAATGTCCTCTATGTACTTCCTGGATTTATCCCTCCAAAGTTACACATGCCTTAAATTCTTTTTGGGTTCTATTACCTAAATGCAAGGCCATGAAAATTTGAACATAGTGTACTTCACTCCATTTTCAATTTCCTAACTGATATTGTGGCCAAACTGGGTGACATAACTTAAAAAAGTTTTTCCCTTCTTAATTCCAGTTGTTCAAATTGTTCCTAGTCCTGGAATATCTGGCCCAGAGACCTATCAGCCAGAATTGATGCAGCCTGATCCATTTTAGGGCCAAAACTGAGATGATGTCATTAGCTGTGAAAATTGGTCAAGATTTCCACTTACTATTATAGATACTATCCCTTCCAAGGCAGTCTCCCAACCAGGTACTAGTGAAAGAAACAGGACAGAAGGTAAACCCCATGGTGCTGACAATGAGTGGGAGTTGGTCTAATTGGTCTCCACTGAAAGAAAACCTTCACAGGTAGAAAAATCCTGTCCAGGTGACCTTGCTCATTGCTTGGCGGCATCTTAAGGTTGCTCTTCTCAATAGTCAGATTTAGCCATTTCAGTCATTTTCTTGTGTTCCCTCAGTACTAGGGGTTGTAGCTACTTCCTTTTGCCTTTTCCTCCTTCAATAGCTAGTTAATAATTCCTTATAATAAGTTCTCTCTTTTAATAGAGACACAGAGAGAACAAACTTATAGATACCAAGGAGGAAGGGAATGGGATGAATTGGAAGATTGAGATTGACATACATACACCACTATATATAAAATAGATAACTAATAAGAAGCTACTCTGTAGAACACGGTACTCTACTCAGTGTTCTGTGGTGATCTGAATGGGAAGGAAAACTAAAAATGAGGGGTATATGTCTGTGTATAATGGATTGACTTTGCTGTATGGCAGAAACTAACACAACATTGTAAAGCAACTATACTCCAATAAAAATTGAAGAAAATAAAATATATGGTGTCTATTATGTGCTAGTAGCCTGATGGGAACAATGTTGCACTTCCATTTAAATTTAAGAACAACATTGCAGGATGCATCAAATTTTAGTATTGACAGATCTTTTGTCTGGACAAATCAGGCTTTTGACCTTTCACATTCTTGTTGATAATTGAGAGTTCCCACAAAAGAAATACCACATATTTAATGCTGTGAGCAACTGAACTGGACAAAGGCTGACAAATTAGCTCATGAATCTGAGCTGATTTGCTTACTACACATTGGATGTTCTGTCTTTCCCAAGTAGCCTCTTGAGAGCCCCCCTTCATGTCCTTGTTCCTCAAGGTATAGATGAGAGGGTTGAGAGTGGGGGTCACCACAGTGTAGAAAAGAGTTAGAAACTTTCCTCCCTTCTGGGAAAAATGGCTTCGAGGCTGGATGTAGACAGCAGTGACTGTGCAGTAGAAGAGGAAAACAACCACCAGGTGAGAGGAACAGGTTTGGAAGGCCTTCCTCCTCCCTTCATGGGACTGGATGGCCAGCACTGTCCGGGCAATGTGACCATAGGAGATAAGGATGAGCAGGAGTGGCACCATCAGGAAAACAGAGCCAATAACAGAAATCTGGAGCTCATTGGAATGTGTGTCCCCACAGGCCAGACGGATCAGTGCAGGGACTTCACAGACAAAGTCGTCCACCCGGTGATGATGGCAGAAGGGGAGCTTCATGGTGGTGGGTGACTGCACCAAGGTGCCAAATATCCCACTTGTCCAGACCAAAAATGCTAGCTTGTGACACATGCGAGGCTGCATGATGACTGTGTAGTGTAGGGGTCGGCATACTGCCACATATCTGTCGAAGGCCATGACCAGCAGCAGCACACATTCAGCAGCTCCCAGTCCCAAGAAGATATAGAGCTGGACTGCACATCCCAGGTAGCTGATGGTCTTGTCTGGGCCCCTGAGATGGACTAGCATCTGGGGAATGCAGCTGGTGGTGAAACAGAGGTCCAAGAGGGAGAGGTTGGTGAGGAAGAAGTACATGGGGGTGTGGAGGTGGGGGTCTAGGTGGAACAGAAGTATGATTGTGGTGTTGCCCATTAGGGTGATCATGTAAGAGATAGACACAGTCACAAAAAGGGTCATTTCAAGGCTGGGGTTATCTGAAAAACCCAAAAGGATGAAGTCATCTGAGATGGTGCCATTGACATGTCCATCTAGTGCCCACCTGGGACTGCAAGAAGCAAGATATCAATTAGAATATCACCTAGAGGTGGCAGAGAAAAGTGATTTGTAATTTCAGAAAACTGTCTCTATTATCCTATATTAATTTTTTTCTGATGTTTTGCTGACCTTTTATTCATCCTGTTAATTTTGGATATTTTCATCTGTTCATTTCTTCAAAGTTGGATAATTCTAGCAATTTCCTAGAAGCCAAGAATATGGTAAGTGAATGCTCAAAATTAACCCTTGCCACTATGATCAACTACATGCTAAAAACTGGACAACCTACAAGAAATGGAAAAATTCTTAGAAATATACAAACAACCAAGACTGAATCAGAAAGAAATGGAAAATTAAAATAGATCAATTACTAGTCAGGAGATTGAATAAATAATCAAAAATCTGCCAGCTAAGAAACACCCAAGATCAGATGGCTTCACTGTGACTCATCAAATGCCCAAAGAATAAATAATGCCAAACCTTCTCAAACTCTTCCAAAAAATCACAGGTGAAGGAAAACTCCCATATTCATTTTATGAGGCCAGCATTACTCTGATACCAAAGTCAGATTCCAGATATGCTACCAGAAGAGAAAACTAAAACCAATATCCCTGATACCTATAGGTGAAAAAATTCTCAATAAAGTGCTGGTGAATCAAATTTAGCAGCACATGAAAGAATCATGCATCATGAAGAAAAGGAATTTGGCTTTGTTATGCAAGGATAATTCAACATAGGTACATCAACCAGTGTGATACACCACATTAATAAAATGAAATGATAAATCATATGATAATCTCAATAGATACAGAAAATCATTTGATAGAATTCAACATCTGTTCATGATAAAACTTTTTAACAAATTAGGTATAGAAAGAAAGTATCTCAGCATGCTGTGCTGTGTTTAGTCACTAGTCATTTCTGACTCTTTGAAACCCTAGGGACTGTAGCCTGTCAGGTCCCTCTGTCCATGGGAATTCTCCAGGCAAGAACACTGGAGTAGGTTGCCAGGTCCTCCTCCAGGGGTCCTTCCCAACCCAGGGATCGAACCCAGGTCTCCCACACTGCAGGCAGAGTCTTTACCATCTGAACCACCAGAGAAGCTCATGAATACTGGAGTGGGTAGCCTATCTCTTTTCCAAGGGATCTTCCTGACCCAGGGAAGATTGAACCAGGGTCTTTTCCTATATTGCAGGTGGACTGGTTGTCAGCGAGCTACCAGGGAAGCCTATTTCAGCAGAATAAAGGCCATATATGGCAAGTCCAGAGCTAACATCATACTCAATGGTGAAAAGTTTGAAAGCTTTTTCTTTAAGATCAGGAATAATACAAGGGTTCACTCACCTACCACTCATAGTTCTATAAGTCCTAGCCAGAGGAATTAGGCATGAAAGATATACAAAAGGCAGTAGAATTGGAAAGGATTCCAATCTGCAGATGATTTAATTCTGTGTTGCTGTTCATTTGCTAAATCATATTTGACTCTTCACAACCCCATGGACTGCAGCATGCCAAGCTTCTCTGTCCCTCACCATCTCTTGGAGGCTGCTCAAATTCATGTCCATTGAATCAGTGATCCCATCCAACCATCTCATCCTCTGTCGTCCTCTTCTCTTGTCTTCAATCTTTCCTAGCATCAGAGTCTTTTCCAAAGAGTTGGCTTTTCACATCACATGGCCAAAGTATTGGAGTTTCAGCTTCAGCATCAGTCTTTCCGATGAGTATTCATGGTTGATTTTCTTTAGGATTGACTCATTTGTTCTCCTTTCTGTCCAAGGGGCTCTCAAGAGTCTTGTCCAACACACAGTTCAAAACCATCAATTCTTTGGTGTTTTGCTTTCTTTATGGTCCAGCTCTCACATCCATACATGACTACTAGAAAGACTATTGCCCGGATTATACAGACTTTTGTTGACAAAGTGATGTCTTTGCTTTTAACATACTATCTAGTTTTGTCATAGCTTTTTTCCCAAGGATCAATCACCTTTTAATTTCATGGCTACACTCACCATCCACAGTGATTTTTAGAGCCCAGAAAGAGGAAATCTGGCACTGCTTCTACTCTTTCCCCTTCTATTTGCCATGAAGAGATGGGACTGGATGCCATGATCTTCAGTGTTAGGCGCTCAGTTGTGTCCAACTCTTTGTGACCCTGTGGTGTATCCCACCAGGTTCTTTTGTCCATGGAGTTCTCTAAGCAAGAATACTGGAGTGGGTTGACATTTCCTTCTCTAGAGATGATCTTGGTTTTTTTAATATTGAGTTTTAAGCTTGCTTTTTCACTTTCCTTCTTCATCCTCATCAAGAGATTCTTTAATTCCTTTTCATTTTCTGACATTAAAGTGGTATAATCCATATATCTAAGGTTGTTTATATTTCTTTGAGCAATCTTGATTCCATCTTGTGTTTCATTCATCCCGGCATTTTGCACAATGTGCTTTGCATATAAGTTAAATAAACAGGGTGACAATAAACAGCATTGTTGTACTACTTTCTTAATTCTGAACCAGTCAGTTGCTCCATACAAGGTTCTAATTGTTGCTTCTTGACCCATATTTAGGTTTCTCAGGAGACAGGTAAGATGTTCTGGTATTCCTATTTCTTTAAGTGTTTTCCACAGTTTGTTATGATCCACACAGACAAAAACTTTAGTGTAGTCAATGAAAGAGAGCTAGATATCTTTCTAGAATTCCTTTGCTTTCTCTATGTTCCAACAAATGTTGACAATTTGATCTCTGGATCCTTTGTTTTTTCTAAATCCAGCTTGATTAACAGCCTAGTCCAAGTGGCATGCAAAATTCATAGATGCTAATGCCTGTTTGCCGGGCACTTGGTATTTACAAATCATTTTGCCTCCATTTAATGACCAAAACATTGGTGTTCTAAATAAAACATATACAATGTGGCAGCTATTTACTTGCCAATGAGAGATTGTTGCTTTTTGGTTTTATTGATATTTATTTTCAAGAGAGGAGTAAAAACAAATCCACAGTTACAGCAGTTGAGTGCTGACTAAAGTTGTGAACATCCAGAGTCAGATTATTTTAAAATTGTTGACTAGAAGTTGACTTGCTGTGCAATGATATCATAGTAGATCTTAAGAACTAATGAAGATGCTAAATCTTTGGAAATCTCCATGTAAGTATCAGACATTTTGCTCTATAAGAAATGACCTCCTAAGTTCTAATAACAGAAGGGTCTGTGACAATAACATAGCCTTCTTTGGAAAAATCTAGATGAGAAATGAATTGTGTGAGGGAAGAAAAATAACTATTACTTAATAAGAAAGTTGTTTTAATGAGTCTAAGCTATTGTTATTTTAGTCAATTGCTATTGTAATAAATACATATATCTGAATCAAATGTTATTTTAATATATGTATGTATGAATCTGACAAGTCTGAATCATTATTTTAATATCATATATATATATATATGTGTATGTATGTATCAGTTCAGTTCAGTCGCTCAATCCTGTCCGACTCTTTGCGACCCCATGAATCACAGCACGCCAGGCCTCCCTGTCCATCACCATCTCCCGCAGTTCACTCAGACTCATGTCCATCGAGTCCATGATGCCATCCAGCCATCTCATCCTCAGTCGTTCCCTTCTTCTCCTGCCCCCAATCCCTCCCAGCATCAGAGTCTTTTCCAATGAGTCAACTCTTCTCATGAGGTGGCCAAAGGACTGGAGTTTCAGCTTTAGCATCATTCCTTCCAAAGAAATCCCAGGGCTGATCTCTTTCAGAATGGACTGGTTGGATCTCCTTGCAGTCCAAGGGACTCTCAAGAGTCTTCAACACCATAGTTCAAAAGCATCAACTCTTTGGTGCTCAGCCTTCTTCACAGTCCAACTCTCACATCCATACATGACCACAGGGAAAATCTTAGCCTAGACTAGACGGACCTTAGTCGGCAAAGTAATGTCTCTGCTTTTGAATATACTCTCTAGGTTGGTCATAACTTTTCTTCCAAGGAATAAGCGTCTTTTAATTTCATGGCTGCAGTCACCATCTGCAGTGATTTTAGAGACCCTCTAAAATAAAGTCTGACACTATTTCCACTGTTTCCCCATCTATTTCCCATGAAGTGATGGGACCGGATGCCATGATCTTCTTTTTCTGAATGTTGAGCTTTAAGCCAACTTTTTGCTCTCTTCTTTCACTTTCATCAAGAGGCTTTTAGTTCCTCTTCACTTTCTGCCATAAAGGTGGTGTCATCTGCATATCTGAGGTGATTGATATTTCTCCTGGCAATCTTGATTCCAGCTTGTGTTTCTTCTAGTCCAGTGTTTCTCATGATGTACTCTGCATAGAAGTTAAGTAAGCAGGGTGACAATATACAGCCTTGGCGTACTCCTTTTCCTATTGGAACCAGTCTGTTGTTTCATGTCCAGTTCTAACTGTTGCTTCCTGACCTGCATACAGATTTCTCACGAGGTGGTCTGGTATTCCCATTTCTTTCAAAATTTTCCACAGTTTATTGTGATCCACACAGTCAAAGGCTTTGGCATAGTCAATAAAGCAGAAATAGACGTTTTTTGAAACTCTCTTGCCTTTTCCATGATCCAGCAGATGTTGGAAATTTGATCTCTGGTTCCTCTGCCTTTTCTAAAACCAGCTTAAACATCTGGAAGTTCACGGTTCACGTAGTGCTGAAGCCTGGCTTGGCGAATTTTGAGCATTACTTTACTAGCATGTGAGATGAGTGCAATTGTGGTAGTTTGAGCAGTATATATGTATATGTGGTGCTAATATCTTTCTCAGAATTTAAAACTCAGTGAAAAAGTAAAAATATGGTTACTCAGTCATGTCCAACTCTGTGCAACGCTATGGACTGCAGGCCACCAGGTTCCTCTGTCCATAGAATTCTCCAGACAAAAATACTGGAGTGCATAGACATTTCCTTTTCCATGGAATCTTTCCCCACCCAGGGATAAAACCTGGGTCTCCTGAATTGCAGGCAGATTATTTACCATCACCAGGGAAATCTTAAAACTCAGTAACTACTGAAAAAACAGCTTTCATTTTCAACAATTTATCATATATTTTTTCAGCAAATCAAGCTATTAAAGAAAAGGTGTAATCTGCAAGCTTAGATTCAAAGTATATCTTATTTGCCTCCCCTATGTGTTTTTAAATAAAGAAACCTTAAATATATGGTGAAAAAAAAAAAAACAGCTTGAATATCTGGATGTTCTCAGTTCATGCAATGCTGAAGCTTAGCATGAAGGATTTTGAGTATAATCTTACTAGCATGGAAGATGAGTGCAATTGTTTGGTGGTTTGAATGTTCTTTAATACTGCTCTTCTTGGGAACTGGAATGAGGATTTATCTTTTCCAGTTCCATGGCTACTGCCGGGTTTTCCAAATTTGCTGACATACTGAGAGGAGCACTTTGACAGCACCATCTTTTAGGATTTTAAATAGCTCTGCTGGAATTCCATCACCTCCATTAACTTTACTGACAGCAGTACGTTCTAAGGCTCACTTGACTTCACACTCCAGAAAGTCTGGTTCTGGGTGAGTGACCATACCATCATGGTTATCCATGTCATTAAGTTTTTTTTTCTTTTTGTACAGTTTTCTGTGTTTTCTTTCCATCTCTTCTTTATCTCTTCTTCTTCTATTAGGACTTTACCTTTTCTGTCCCTTATTGTGCCCATCTTTGGATGAAATATTCCTTTGACATTTCCAATTTTCTTAAAAAGATCTCTAGTCTTTCCCCTTCTGTTTTTTCCTCTATTTCTTTGCATTATTCATCAAAGAAGGCCTTCTTGTCTCTCCTTGCTATTCTCTGAAACTCTGCATTTAGTTGGGTGTATTTTCTCTTTTCCCCTTGCTTTTCATTTCTCTTCTTTCTTCAACTATTTGTAAATACTCCTCAGACAACCACTTTGCCTTCTTGCTTTTCTTTTTCTTTGGGGTAGCTTTGTTCACTGCCTCCTGTATGATATTATGAACCTCTATCTATAGTTCTTCAGGCACTTTGTTTATCAGATCTAATACCTTGAATCTATTTGTCACTTCCACTGTATAATTGTAAGGGATTTGATTTAGGTTTAGTGGTTTTCCCTACTTTCTTCAATTTAAGTCTGAATTTGGCAATAAAGAGTTCATGATCTGAGCCACAGTCAGCTTCCGGTCTTGTTTTTGCTGACTGTGTAGAGCTTCTCCATGTTCAGCTACAAAGAATGTAATTGATCTGATTTTGGTATTGACCATTTGGTGATGTCCATGTGTAAAGTCGTCTCTTCTGTTGTTGAAAAATGGTGTTTGGTATGACCAGTGCATTCTTTTGGCAGAATTCTGTTAGCCTTTGCCTTGCTTAATTTTTGTACTCCAAGGCCACACTTAACTGTTACTCCAGGTATCTCTTGACTTCCTACTTTTTCATTCCAATCCTGTATAATGAATAAGACATCTTTTTTTGCTGTTAGTTCTAGGAGGTCTTCTAGGTCTTTATGAAGTGAAGTGAAAGTCACTCAGTTGGGTCTGACTCTTTGCAACCTTATGGACTATACAGTCCATGGAATTCTCTAGGCCAGAATACTGGAGTGGGTAAGTCTTTCCCTTCTCCAGGGGATTTACCCAATCCAAGGATAGAACCCAGGTCTCCCACATTCCAGACAGATTCTTTACCAGCTGAGCCACTAAGGAAGCCCAAGAATACTACAGTTGGTAACCTATCCCCTATCCAGCAGATCTTTCTGACCCAGGTATCAAACCAGGGTCTCCTGAATTACAGGTGGATTCTTTACCAACTGAACTATCAGGGAAGCCCAAGGTCTTCATAGAACTGATCAACTTCAGCTTCTTCAGCATCAGTGGTTCGGGCATAGACTTGAATTACTGTGATGTGGAATGGTTTGCCTTGGAAACAAAACAAGATCATTCTGTCATTTTTGAGGTTGCACCCAAGCACTTCATTTCAGACTCTTGCTACTCCATTTCTTCTATGGGATTCATGCCCACAGTAATAGATATAATGGTCATCTGAATTATATTCACCCGTTCCCATCCGTTTTAGTTCACTAATTTCTAAGATGTCATTTTACTCTTGCCATCTCCTGCTGGACCATGTCCAGTTTACCTTGATTCATGGACCTAACATTCCAAGTTCCTTTGCAATGCTGTTCTTTACAGCATCGGATTTTACTTTCATCACCAGACACATCCACAACTGAATGTCATTTCCAGTTTGGCCCAGCCACTTCTTTCTGGAGCTATCAGTATTTGTCCTCCATTCTTCCCCAGTAGCATATTGGACATCTTTTGACCTGGAGGGCTCATCTTTCGGTATCATATTGAAGAAGGGAAGAAGCAGATTGCCCAGACTGAACTAACTCCACCTTATACTTTTAAAGAACTCTGGACTACATATCTGGTAAACATGGAGATAACATACCAATGGCCGAGCAGGCCTCCCGGATGCATGAACACCAGGCTACGCTGACCTCATACCTAGACTTCTTAGGAGAAGAAGAAAACTATAACTCACTATGTTATCAAATACATTCTGTAATCCTAATGGTGCTTATTGATGTGGGCTACACTGCATGGTTAGCTGGCCTTCAGAATGTGAAACATGACTGTAAGTTAATTATAGTTCCTTGCAACATTTTCCAGAGCAGACTTGAGAGAATTGAGAATGTGGGCTTGGGCATGAACACACTGGGTATAAAACGTAGACACAAAAAATGGTCAGGATCCCTGGCTAAAGACGAAACTCTACCTTGGACCTGCTGGTGTAATAAACTGCACTCCACTGTCTCCACTGTCCTTCTGAGTGAGTTTGTTTCCTGGGGTGTTTGGCTACAACAATATCTTTTTGCCTTTTATACAGTTCACGGAGTTCTCACAGCAAGTATACTGGAGTGGTTTGCTATTCCTTCCTCCAATGGATCATATTTTGTCAGAACTCTCCATTATGACCCATTCGTCTTGGGTCAGACCCATCCGAATGGTCCTGCATGACTCTCCACTATGACCCATCCAAATGGCCCTGCATGATGGCATGGTTCTTAGCTTCATTAAGTTATGCAAGCTCCTTTGCTATAAGGCAGTGATCCAGGAAGAGGAATTTTATGTATAGAAAATCCTAAAAACTCCATCTAAAACTATTCAATCAAATTAACAAAGTCATTAAAGTTTCAGGATACAAAGTTAATGTACGGACACAACTGAGCAACTATCACTATCACTTTCATTTTGAGGAAAAAGAACAAAGTGAGAGGTGTCACACTTCCATTTCAAACCATGGTATAAAATTAGGAAATTAAACAGTATGACACTGGCAAAGAAACAGACTAATGAATAATTGGAACAGAACACAGAGCCCAGAAATAAACTTAATATATACTTTTAACTAACATTTGCCAAGAGAACCAACAATAAGAGAGCTCAATAAATGGTGCTAGGAAAATTGAATATTCACATGTAAAAAGAATGAAACTTTTTAATACAGCTCACAAAGCTTAATCCAAAATAGATTAAAGACTTAAGTGTAAGACTTGAAACATAAAACTCCTGGAGGAAAACATAGGGAAGAAAACACCTTGGCATAGGTCTTTGCAATATTAAAAATGTGACACCTAAAGCATAAATACCAAATAAAACATAAACATAACTACATAAAACTAAAATACTTCAGCACAGCAAAAAGAAATGCTCAACAAAATGAAAAGATAACCAATAAAATGGGAGAAAATACTTGCAAATCCTTTATCTGATAAGAAGTTAATATCCAAAATATATAAAGAACTCATATACTCAATAGCAAAAAAAAAAAAGAACAAAACACCTCCCCCAAATCCCAACCAAGCAATCAAACAAAAAAAAAGACACCAAATAATCCAATTAAAAATAGGTAGTGAACCTGAATAGATATTTTCAAAGAAGATATACAAAAGCCAATAGGAACACAAGAAAGTGTTAAACATCACAAGCTATTAGGGAAATGTAAATCAAAATTACAGTTATATATCCCCTTACATCAATTAGAATGACCATCACAAAAAGACAAGTGATAACAAATGCTGACAAGGATATAGAGAAAAGGAAACATTTGTGCACTGTTGCTGTGATTGTAAACTGGTGCAGATATAATGGAAAACGTATATAAGATCCTCAGAACATTAAGATTAGAACTACCATATGATCCAGCAAATCCACTTCTGGAAATAGAGCCAAAGGAAATGAAAGCAATAACTCAAAAGATATCTACACTCCTATGTTAATAGCAGCAGAGTTTACGATAGCCAAGACCTGGAAACAACCTCTTTGTTGAATGAATGGATAAAGAAGTTGTGAGATATATATATATATATATATAGTAACATTATTCAGCAAAAAAAAAAAGTGAGGAAATCCTACCATTTGCAGCAATGTCATTGTATCTTGAGGACATTATGCTAAGTGAAATAAGTCAGACAGAGAAAGACAAATACAGTATGATATCATTTAAATGTAGAATGCAAAAGAACAAAACACAACTCCTATAAAAAGAGATCAGATTTGTTGTTATCAGAGGCAGAGCTTGGGGGAATAGGAATTGGAATAAGGTTGTCAAAATGTACCAACTTCCAGTATAAGATAATGAATAGTAAGGGATATAATTCAACATGATAAGTATAGTTAACATTGTTTTATGATGGGCTTCCTTGGTGGCTCAGATGGTAAAGAATCTGCCTGCAATGCAAAAGACCTGGGTTCAGTCCCTGGGTCTGGAAGATCCCCTGGAGAAGGGAATGGCTATCCACTCCCTGGAGAATTCTGTGGATAGAGCAGCCTGGTGGACTATAGTTGATAGGGTTGCAAAGAGTAGGACATGACTGAGCAACTTAGACTCTCACTTTATGATGTACATGAAAGTTACTAATAACAGATCCTAAGAGTTCTTATCACAAGGATAAGACTTTTTCCTCCCTTTTTCTTTTTATAATATCTACACTAGATGAAGCATGTAATCATTTTATAATGTATGTCTGTCAAACCATTATGCTGTACACTTTAAACTTACACAGTGATGTATGTTAACTATAACTCAGTAAAACTGCAATAAAGCCTCCACAAAACACCTCAACCCTTGCCATCCTTCGGTAGTAGCATTAAGTGATTCTTCTAATCTCTTCTTTGGAATCAAGGCTGCCCTTCAGCTTCTATGTAAGTGATTTTGGTTAAAATTTGTTTACTCTAACTGGAACTCTGCTCCCATGCCACTCCCTGTACCACCCCCCTCCCCCAAAAGCAATCCATTTCTGTACTCATCCTGAGGCATATCTACCTATTTGCTAGTGAGCAGAATTCAACATCTAATGTTGTGTCACTGAATGGCATTTCCATCAAGCAGTAATGAAGCCACCGAGATTTTGTGAGCTGATATGTACTTTTTGCCAGTGTGTGCACAGGTGCTCAGAGGTTGGCAACAAGCAGCCTCTTAAGATACTCTCTTCCACATCTGGAAAAGCCTTGGCTAGCTGATCTTCCTTCCAAAACATTTTGGCTTATAAGATATGCTTGTCCCATTTTACCCCCAACTCCCTGGAGCTGCCTGTGATTTTTCCTAGTAATACATGTCTATGTGCAGCCATGAAATTAAAAGATGCTTATTCCTTGGAAAGAAAGTTATGACCAACCTAGATAATATATTCAAAAGCAGAGACATTACTTTGCCAACAAAGGTCTGTCTAGTCAAGGCTATCGTTTTTTTAGTTGTCATGTATGCATGTGAGAGTTGGACTGTTAAGAAAGCTGATTGCTGAAGAATTGATGCTTTTGAATTGTGGTGTTGGAGAAGACTCTTGAGAGTCCCTTGGACTGCAAGGAGATCCAACCAGTTCATTCTAAAGGAGACCAGTCCTGGGTGTTCTTTGGAAGGACTGATGCTAAAGCTGAAACTCTAATACTTTGGACACCTCATGCGAAGAGCTGACTCACTGGAAAAGACTCTGATACTGGGAGGGATTGGGGGCAGGAGGAGAAGGGGATGATGGAGGATGAGATGGCTGGATGGCATCACTGACTTGATGGACGTGAGTTTGAGTGAACTCCAGGAGTTGGTGATGAACAGGAGGCCTGGAGTGCTGCAGTTCACGTGGTTGCAAAGAGTCAGACATGACTGAGCAACTGAACTGAACTGAACTGATGTTTCTCAAAACTTAAGCAATAAATATCAAAATTGACTCAGGGACATTTTCAAACTGCCCATATGACCCTGATGATTTTGGAAATTCCACTGGTGTCCTGTGACCCTGTGTGAGAATTTCTACAGGTATGAGGCATTATTACTATTGTTACATTGATTTTACTGATGGCTTTGCTTGTGGGAGGTGGGTTAGAAAAAGGGTAAGGGCATCCTACTCTTCATTGCAGGTCTTTCCTCTGTAACCAGCACCGGGTGGTCTAATGGGCTGCACTTAGGATGTAACCTCCGCCAAAACCCTGAGGTGCCGGCTTTGTGGTTCTTCCTCAGGATGCTGGTCCCTAACTTGCCTTTCTTCCCCTGTCTCTCTAGTTGTCTAGTCTTGATAATTCATGTTTAAAACCATAGTTACAGGTGGTTGAGAAGAATAGAGAATCCATGTATATGCTCCCATACTCCAGTTCAGTTCAGTTCAGTCGCTCAGTTGTGTCCGACCCTTTGCAACCCCATGAACTGCAGCATGCCAGGCCTCCCTGTCCATCACCATCTCTCAGAGTTCTCTCAGACTCACGTCCATCGAGTCTGTGATGCCATCCAGCCATCTCATCTTCCATCGTCCCCTTCTTCTCCTGCCCCCAATCCCTCCCAGCATCAGAGACTTTTCCAATGAGTCAACTCTTCTCATGAGGTGGCCAAAGTACTGGAGTTTCAGCTTCAGCATCATTCCTTCCAAAGAAATCCCAGGGTTGATCTCCTTCGGAATGGACTGGTTGGATCTCCCTGCAGTCCAAGGGACTCTCAAGAGTCTTCTTCAACACTACAGTTCAAAAGCATCAATTCTTCAGTGCTCAGCCTTCTTCACAGTCCAACTCTCACATCCATACATGACCACAGGAAAAACCATAGCCTTGACTAGATGGACCTTAGTCGGCAAAGTAATGTCTCTGCTTTTGAATGTACTCTCTAGGTTGGTCATAACTTTTCTTCCAAGGAGTAAGCATATACTCCAGGAAAACATAAAAGAGAAAACTAACAACAAAAGAGGTGGTCATTGTTGGAAGGGCAACGTCTCACCTGGACTTTGTGCATATTTTGTGGAATCATAGAGTGTTTCTGAGTTGGATATAATATAATGATATGAAGCATGGCATAGGAGAAATAATGAAGCTGAGAACACCCTCTTTTCCACTGCCTGCTAAACACATAAGTTAAGTGCATGCCCAAACTTTCCCTTGTGTTACTGTCAGTGCTCCCTGGCCTTTTCCTCTTCATTACTCACCACTAGCAGAGCAGGTCTAGCTTTCCTCATGCTAGTATGCTGCAGCAAGTCCTGAACTTCTCACACAGTCCTCTGGGAAATAGCTGTTCTATCCTCCTCCTCCTCTATCTGCTTAGGATCTTCACTTTCCCATAGCATGAATTTAATTAATTAGATGAACAGTCATAACTAGGTCCCCTCTTCATCCTGCTAGGGATCTCTGATTATTTCACATCTTCTGATACCTCCCCACAGCTCTGCCATTAGCTGACATCATGCTGAACCTGTCCTTGTACCAGTGCAGCCAGTTTCTTTCTGATGCCTTCTGGCTACTCTGATGATCATATCATCATGGTGCCTGCCACCTCTGAGGGCAAATGGAGATTAGTTTTATTTTAGCTACTTGGAACCTAGGAAGATGTTACCTTGGTCGCTATCAAAGACTGTAATATATTCACATTTCTATCCTGGTCTAAATCTTAAATACTTGGATTGCTGACAATTTCAGTTTGTATCACCCAAGCACTCCTACTGTAGTTCTTTTACATTATTAATAGTTGATAATTTTAAAAATGCATTATTTGAAATTAGTATGAAATTAGATGAATAAAAAGTCGGTCACGACTGAGCGACTGAACTGAACTGAGACAAGAACTTTACTTAATTCATTTCAGCATCCCTCTAAGGGACTTGCAAAGTGAAGCACTCACTAAATATTTATCACTTTGCAACTTCAGTTAGAGCAGTGCCATTTTTTTTCTTTTTGCCCATTTTTTTTTTTTTAACACTTAGGAGAACAGTGCCATTTCTGACCATTGTTTTTCAAAGCAGACATCATAACAGTATCTGTTTCTCATTAATACTTTTCAGTAATAATGCCAATATTAATTATTGCTCAATATTTGTAGCTACATTTATTTACTTTCTAACTGATATCATTTACCCCAAAACAATCCTTATGATGCATTTATTTTGTATCAATATATTATCTCCAAGGAGAAATTTATATTTCATTTATTTTCTAATCATCCTCCAGCCTGTGATCAATTCAGATAGGAGATACCTACTTGGAGCTGGAAGCTGAATCTGGAATGTGCTAGCTTAACATAGTACTATGGAAATGTATGAAGGGAAGAGGTAGTTTCTGGGCCATGCTATAGGAGGGATGTGGCAAAGGTAGATTAAGTTTTCTTCTGGTGAATTCTGCCTTCTGTTTTCCATATTCCTTGACTCCTTAGCTATATATATATATATATATATATATATATATATTAATCTAAATGATCTCTGTTCCCTTGTAGCTCCAAGTTTCTCTTTCCCAGCATAACATGCTATTGATAAATGCTCTGCACTTCTGATAGGGGAAGCCTCTAATGTTAGGTGTCATGAGATTTGTGTGGTGATCCTACTTTATCTTCTAGGGGAGTACTCAGCTATCACTTAACGGCTCCATGAAGAGTTTATTTTGTTCACCACTATGTGTTTATTTGTGGTTTATTTATTTGGGGGCTTCCCTAGTGGCTCAGACAGTAAAGAATCTGCCTGTAATTCAGGAGACCTAGTTCAATCCATGGGTTGGGAAGATCCCCTGGAGAAAGGAATGACTATCTACTCCAGTATTCTGGCCTGGGAAATCCCATGGACAGAGGAGCCTGGTGGGTGACAGTCCCTGGGATCTCAAAGAGTCGGACATGACTGAGGGACTAACACTTACTTACTATGTGTTTATTTGAAATATATTCACTTTATCTGTAGCCTCTAATTTAATAATTTATAAAAAATGAAATATAATATTTCCAGGTCTAGGATTATATTGTTCTAGAAACCCTGGTCCTTGTACTTGAAGCTCAGAAACCAATATCCATTATCTGTGTTGCAGCATCCTATTCTATAATGGCAAATCTTCAGTCATACAATGTTTAGACTATCAGTGACAAACTTTTGAAACTCTTTATTTTCACAGCTGTTGTGACCCTTCTAAGCAAAGCTCCAGCTATTCAAGTCAATCTTCCCAACACTGGTTAGTACAAATCCTTGAGGGCCCAAGAATTTATGGAAACTTCTTTTACTTGTTTTGTTCTTACCAGCACCTATGTTTTTTTCCAGAGGACTCTTGAGTGAACAAACATAGATCCGCTTGCCATAAAGTATTCCCATTATGTAATGACATCATTGGAGAAGGCACCCCACTCCAGTACTCTTGCCTGGAAAATCCCATGGACGGAAGAGCCTGGTAGCTGCAGTCAATGGGGTCGCTAAGAGTTGGACACGACTGAGCGACTTCTTTCACTTTTCACTTTCAGGCATTGGAGAAGGAAATGACAACCCACTCCAGTGTTCTTGCCTGGAGAATCCCAGGGACGGGGGAGCCTGTAGCCTGCCATCTCTGGGGTCGCACAGGGCTGGACACGACTGAAGCGACTTAGCAGCAGCAGCAGTGACATCATCGATGCGGAAAGCTGGCATGTACCGGGGCAGAGATTATAGAGGGTGAGGGGCAATAACCTAGGAGGTGGGAAATGTCAATTGACTTTATCACCTTTCTGGTTCTCAGTTGCCATGTCCTAGCAACCTGGAAGCCCCCCTTTTTGCCATTCTCCATGAGCTCTCCTTAGCCCTTCTTGGTTTTGAGAAATTCACCCATCCTGGACCACATACTCTGCATGACCAGTAGAGCTGATCATCTGGGGAGAATTGTCAGAATACTGCAATGCAAAAGCATCAATCTTAAAACCTATTGGTTTGAGTGGAACTGGGCTCATCCTTGATGAATTCACATCTATCTCTACTACTTATTTGGAAAATGATTTAATGTAAAATGAATACAAAGCATTACACAAAAATCATAATGCTGTGAAGCACAGATAAACTGTATCTATTGTGATAAACTTCTGGTTATAACACAAGATAATTGGTAGTAAAAATTCCAAAATGATTACAGAATATGTTGGTTTGTATGTTTTTCTCACTTTATAAATCCAGGAAAAGATAGACAAATCACTGACAGAATTTTCAGACAAAGACCATTGTTTTCAGACAGAGCATATTGGATATTTAAGGCAGTGAAGTTATAGTACAATACTATAATGGTGGATATGCGTCATACATTTATCAAAATCTATAGAATGTACAACACCAAGAGTGAATCTCAAGGTAAACTATGGGTTTGGATGATAATGATTTATCAGTGTAGATTCATCAGTTGTAGCAAACATAGCACTGTCGTGTTGGATGTTGATAGTGGGGAGATTATTCATGTATAGGGGGAGTGAATATATGGGAATTTTTACCCTCAATTTTGCTGTGAACCTAAAATTTCTCTGAAAATGAATTTTATTAATTAAAAAATAGCATTCCCACAAATATTTGTATGCTGATATCTTTCACACACACAAAATGGTAATCATTCTCATTGGGTTTCATTCAGCTGCTGCTGCTGTTAAGCTGCTTCAGTTGTGTCCAACTCTGTGTAACCCCATAGACGTTAGCCCACCAGGTTCCTCTGTCCATGGGATTTTGCAGGCAAGAGTGGGTTGCCATTGCCTTCTCCTCATTCAGCTGACTACTGTTAAATTCAGGTTAATTAGTCTTTTAGAAAGAGAAATCTTGCTTTTATCCTTTGACTCACTGTTCCGCCTTCAAGTACTCTGGGCATAATTTTTTTTTAGATGAAGTTCCTTCTTTCCCCTGCCCATCCAGCTTTATTGAGATTTAATTGACATATAACATTGTATAAGTTTAAAGTGTATAATGTGTTGATTTGCTATGCTTATATATTGCAAATGGTTACCACCAAAGCATCAATAATAGGTCCATTATGTCAGAGACATTACTTTGCCAACAAAAGTCCGTCTAGTCAAGGCTATGGTTTTTCCAGTGGTCATGTATGGATGTGAGAGTTGGACTGTGAAGAAAGCTGAACACTGAAGAACTGATGCTTTTGAGCTGTGGTGTTGGAGAAGACTCTTGAGAGTCCCTTGGAGTGCAAGGAGATCAAACCAGTCCATTCTGAAGGAGATCAACCCTGGGATTTCTTTGGAAGGAATGATGCTGAAGCTGAAACTCCAGTACTTTGGCCACCTCATGCGAAGAGTTGACTCATTGGAAAAGACTCTGATGCTGGGAGGGATTGGGGGCAGGAGGAGAAGGGGACGACGGAGGATGAGATGGCTCGATGGCATCACTGACTCGATGGAGGTTAGTCTGAGTAAACTTCAGGAGTTGGTGATGGACAGGGAGGCCTGGCGTGCTGCGAGTCATGGGTCGGACATGACTGAGCGACTGAACTAAACTGAACTGATGTCACATAATTACTTTTATTTTTGTTTTAGTGAGAACATTTAAGATCTACAGACTTAGTAACTTACAAGTACATAACATGATACTTTTAACTATAATTGTGCTATAAATTAGATTCCAAGATGTCATTTACCTTCTAACTGTAGGTTTGTATCTTTTGATCATCATCTCCCTAATTTCTGCACCCATCAGCTCATGGCAACCACCACTCTACTCTGTTTCTGTAAGTTCAGTTTTTCTAGATTCTACACATGTGATATCATACAGTATTTACCCATTTTTGTCTTGACATTTCATTTAATATAATGCCCTCATATTCTATCTATGTTGTTGCAAATGGTAAGATTTCCTTCTTTCTCATAGCTCAATAATATCCTATCATGTTTGAACTTCATATCCTCAAACTTCATAAGACAGTTCTGGTTTTCTTATTTTTATTTTTACCAGTGTGGTTTGCTCATATTGTTCTTTGTGCGTGGAGTAGGTTTACTTTTCCCCTCGATGTACCTAATCATAGCCATTCCCAAAGGCATCACATATGTTCCTTTTCCCTTCTCATGTGCATTTTATAGTATTTCAGCCCAAGTTTGATCACAGCCTGAGCAAGGGTATAAATGACTTACCTCTAAAACACCATGGTCATTGAAGAAGGGTTGAAATTAGGGACCTGTCTATATTAGCATCCTGGACACAGAATTATGAAGAGATGACAGTACTAGTGTGCTTTGGAAATTTCCTGCCTATTTCAAGAAGCCTCAGCTTTCTGAGACTGATGAGGCAACTGGGACTCCCTTCCCAGAAGAAAATCAGCTTTGTGTCTGAATGTCTCCTATGGTGAGTTCTCCATCACCTTGGGACCTAACCATATCTGCTCCTAGTTATTAGAGATGGAAAATTTATAGGTATCCACCTTAAGGGACTTTCCCCCTGTCTTTCCGTTCATCTAAGTTAGATTTTACTGTTTTTAAGCCATTCAGTAAACAGAAAACTCATTAAATCCTATTGACCTTGGAGCCTTCTCAGTTTGGGTCCAATTCTCATGCTTTCCCTAGCCTGGTGTTTGGATTCAGAATCTGGTGATTTTGTTCCTCATGGACAAAAATGTAAAGATACTCAGAAAAGACTTTGGGAATCAAAAGAAAGTGTTTCATACACATCTATATCTATATATATAGATATATATATTCTAAATTATATGTATCCTTCAACTGGTGGGTCATCTTTGTGTTTATAATACTGACTCAAATATTAAAAAAAATTCTGTCAGCTGAAAAGTGCTACTGTGGCCAAAAAGTTTGTTGAGGTTTTCTGTAAGATGTTAAGGAAAAACTCAAATGACTTTTTGGCCAACCAAGTATTTTTTTTATTTTTTATTTTTTTGGTAACCAAAAATTGTTTACAAGTGTAAATTAAAATTTTTGATATGGAAACTGAAAAATGTTAAAAGCAGTTGAACACAGGCACAAATAAATTATATATGTCCTTATAGAAGAAAATTCACATATTGTGTGCATGTGTGCTAAATTGCTTCAGCTGTGTCCTATTCTTGGGACCCTACGGACTGTAGCCTGCCAGGCTCCTCTGTTCGTGGGATTCTCCAGGCAAGAATACTGGAGTGGGTCACCATGTCCTTCTCCCAGGGGGAGAAGGGGATCTTCCTGACCCAGGGACTGAACCCACATCGTTTGCATTGGCAGGAGGGTTCTTTACCACTAGGGCCACCTGGGAAGCTCCCTCATGTATACTGAGTTTATGTAAAAAGAAGCATTAAACTTTCTCATTCTGACTCCATTCTATTTTCCTGCAGTAGTCACCATCATAGTTTAATGTATGGACATAAGGACAAATGCAAAGCCAACTATATACATATTTTTTTCCTAAGAAAGATAGCACTAAATTGTGTCTGACTCTTGTGATCCCATTGACTGTAACCTACCAGGCTCCTCTTTCTATGGTATTCCCCAGGCAAGAATACTGGAGTGGGTTGCCATTTCCTTCTCCAGGGGATTTTCCTGACACAGGAATTGAACCCAGGTTTCCTGCATTGCAGGTAGATGCTTTACTGACTGAGCTACACAGAAAAGAAGCTTTTTTTCTCCCCTATGGTAGACAAAATGATAGGCTGAAAAACATCAAGGGGGAAAGATCTATCTGTAGGTTTTCTTTTTCTCTTCATAGCACAAAGTACAAAAAGTTTTACAAAACCAAAATCCACAAAATGCTAGAGGGGAAGTGCTGTGTTTCTAAAAAGCACAAACATATTTCCTGTTTCCATCTCAGGTCAGTTATCACTTAGTTATCATTTAGAAGCCTGTGAATATTACTTTACTTTTGGGCACTCCATTTCCTCTTCCTTAATACTGTGGCCTTGGACTAGAGGATGCCTACACCTTCCCTTGGCCACTTAGATTTTGTTATGGCTACACTATCAAGTAATTACTAATAACAATGACTTACATAATTCAAATGCCAATGCTTGAAATACAAACATCTCAATAGTGAATGCATATTTTGGTACAGTTGTGAAACCAGGGTTTATATATCTATAGGAAGAACTGAGAAGTTATCAACATAGTTGTTTCTGGTTGCTGCCTACCCATTTTCATCTCCTTTATTTTGTTCTGTAAAAATATGTAGGCCTGAGGTACTAGGAAAAACTCTTCTCATGCACCAAATTGTCAAGCCACCTGTCACAGAGTGGGTTAGGAGGTAGATTAGAGAGGAAGGCTGGGGAGTGAGCTTTACCTTGACCAGCAGAGAGACCAACATCCTAGAACACAACCACCAAAGTGCTTAGTTACATTGCATTCTCTTCTCAGGTTGAAGTTGTTTAGCTGTGAAACTACACAGAGAGACAGAAGAAAGTAAGAAGGACAAAGACAAATACCTTGCAGGTAATGAAGCGAGTGAGGGAGTGCATGACTATATGTGGGGGGAAAGGTGGAAAATTGCCGGGAGCCAGCGTGAGGACCCCTGCCTATGGCAAAGGTCATGAGGAAGGAGGCTCAGCATATGCAAAGGTGGGATTGAGCCTCAGGGGTCCTCCTGGAAATTCTCGAGCATCTACCCCCAAAACCAGAGTCTGCCTGCTTTACTGTGTTATGCTTTCCACCTATTCTTCTGACATTAACAGGGGGCTGTCCCCCCACCAACTTTTCTGGAAAAAGTTAATTTAGAGCTTTTAGATAATAAATATCCTGGGCATGATAAGAGTGTTTCAATCCAAAAACCCCTCTGATGGCTTTCTAGCCTGCCTACCAGACTCTTACAGCTGTACATGTGATTGTTTGTGGCATATCGACCACGAGAGGCACAGGAAGCTTAAAATATCCTAGGAATGTAGGGGCTTCTGATGAGTCAAAATCATTAGAAAAGGACTGATTAAGGGTTTCATTTGTTGAGCCGATACTTGCTGCCAAATTTTCATATTTTTTATTTGTTGATATAGTTGGCATGTAGAAAAAACAGGTAGTAGCCCTGGTATTAGCAACATTAGATCTTTGAGTTAAATACTTTCTTTGTTATAACCCATTGCACCTTCGTTCTACAGGAATGTAACTTTATTTAGTACTTTGAGGGTGATTCAGATTAAAGAAAAAACACTTCAAGGGAAAATGAGTTTTTGGTTGATAGACATTTATCTAGGAAGAGAGCCATAAAAATGTTAAACAGCCCTCTTGGCCAGAAGATAATGTAAACCACCTGAGACCTTTTGTACATGGGAAGGTATGCAAAAAGAAAGCCTGGCCTCAATAAGGGTCAGGACTGCTGCCCCTGCCTAACTCTGCATATTTCATTATTTCTTTATGTACAACTTGGGGCATATAAGCTGCTTTTGAAAATAAAATTGTGAGTCTGGCACTGATGCTTGGCTCCCCCATGTCGTTCTTTTCTCCCTTTCCTGGCTGAATTCCCATCTGGAACGTGGAGGCTCACCATGTCTACTTATTTGCCCTGGCTTCTAAGACCCACGCGAGAGGGAGCCCAAGGCGGGGCACCCTCCGCTATTCAAACAGGTGCCGGTGGCCTACGTAGATGGTGCAAATTCCTTGTCTCGGAGTTTTATTGGTTTTCCACATAAACCAAGTTATTAAGCATCTTTTCTCCATTAAAAATTTCCTACTACACTATTCTTTCCTAATCTTTCTTTATATTTCTGAATAAATAAGTCTTTCCTCATCAACTCCGTCCCTGCTTCAAATTACCTGGATCCACTGGGGCTGGACCCCAGCAGAAAATGGTCATTTCTTGTGGAGTTTTAACTTGTGCTTCTGTTGTTCTTTTTTTAAAAAGTGTATATTACTTTAATTCATTAATTTATTTGACTGCATGGGGATCTTTAATCTTCATTGTGGTGTGCAGAATCTTTAGTTGCAACATGCAAACTCTTAGTTGCAGCATGTAGTATCTAATTCCTTGACCAGGGATCAAAACCAGGTTTGATCTTGCTACTGCTGCTGCTAAGTCACTTCAGTCGTGTCTGACTCTGTGCAACCCTATAGATGGCAGCCCACCAGGCTCCCCTGTCTCCAGGATTCTCCAGGCAAGAACACTGGAGTGGGTTGCCATTTCCTTCTCCAGTGCATGAAAGTGAAAAGTGAAAGTGAAGTCGCTTAGTTGTGTCTGACACTTAAGTGACCTCATGGACTGCAGCCTACCAGGTTCCTCCATCCATGGAGTGGGGTGTCATCGCCTTCTCCGAGGTTTGATCTTAGTAACCTAATAATTCCCCTGCATTGGGAGCATGGAGTCTTAGCCACATAATCAGGAAGTCCCTGCTTCTGTAGTCTTAAGTCTGAAAAGTTTGAATGTGTATCCCTTCCCTATTAGCTCTTATGGAACATCACACCAAGCCAGAGCTCCTAACTGATTTTTTGGGACCATGCAGATGTCAACGAAGAACCATTCAGTAGAGTCCTGCCTAAATTCCTGACCCTCAAATAATCATGGCCACATTTTCCATTTAGTTTTTTTTTTTCTTTTACATAAACTCTATGGTTCTTAAAGTTTTAATCATGATTATCAAGTAATTATTCCATATATATATATAGAAATTATGTTATATAAACCAATGAAATAAAATATTGAATGTAGAAATAAAACCACACATATAGGGTCAAGTTATTTTTGACAAGAGTACCAAAACTATTCCATATGGAAAGGCTAGAACAATTTCCAGGAAATTTTGTTGAGAAATTGAATTTTGCTGTTCAGTCACTAAGTCATGTCTGACTCTTTGCAACGACATGGCCTGCAGCATTCCAAGCTTCCTTGTCCTTCACTATCTCCCGCAGTTTGCTCAAATTCATGTCCATTGAGTCGGTGATGCTATCTAACTATCTCATCCTCTGCCACCCTCTTCTCCTTTGCCTTCGATCTTGCCCAGCATCAGGGTCTTTTCCAGTGAGTCAGCTCTTTGCATCAGGTGGCCAAAATATTGGAGCTTCACCTTCATCATCAGTCCTTCCAGTGAATTTTCAGGGTTGTTTTCTTTTAGGTTTCTAAAGATAAATGTCAAGGTTAAGAATGGTTTCTTTACATCAATGAAACAGCAGATGCTTCATCCTCAGAAGGGAAACTCTAGGGTACCAGGAATCACTGGGAATAAAAAATGCACCTTAAATATTTCAGAGGAATGTCCTAAATAGGCAAATCTATAGAGACAGAAATTAGATGGTTGCCTAGGACTAGGGGGTGTGCTGGAATGAACTTTTAGTGATGTGATGACTAAGGGGAGTGAGCATTTTCAGAAGTAAAAAAACCTAAAATTGTGATGAGTTTACAAATCTATGAATATACTAAAAGCCATTGAATTTTCCATTTTTTCAGTTTTATTGAAAATAGTTGACACACTTCACTATACAAGTTCAAGGTGTACAGCTTGATGGTTTGATTTATATATGTGTGAAATGATTACCACAATTGATTCAATAACATCCATCTTCTTACATAGAAACAAAAAACAAGGAAGAAGACGGAAAAAAATCATTGTGTTGAAAACTCTAAGGTCTACTTTATTAGCAACTTTCCTGTATAGCATACAGCCATGTTAGCTATAGTCATGTTGTACATTGCATTCTTTTTAAAAAAAATTATTTAAATTAGAGGCTAATTATAGTATTGTAGTGGTTTTTGCCATACATTGACATGAATCAGCCATGGGTGTACATGTGTTCCCCATTCTGAAACTTCTCCCACCTCCCTCCCTATCCCATCCCTCAGGGTCATCCCAATGCACCAGCCTGGAGCTCCCTGTCCCATGGACTGGCAATCTATTTCACATATGGTAATATACATGTTTCAATACTATTCCCTCAAATCATCCCACTATACATTGCATTCTTATTACTTATTTATCTTATAACTGAAACTTTGTATCTTTTGGCCCTCTTTCTCTAGTTCCCTCTCTCACCTCCCTTCTTCCTCACCAGACACAAGTCTTACCTCTTTTTTCTATGAGGTTTTATTTTTATTTAGATTCTACACATAAATAAGATTATATAATGTGTGTCTTTTTGGTCTGATTTGTTTCACTTAGCATAATGCCTTCAAGGTCCATCCAGATCACAGTTGGCAGGGCTTTCTCATTATTTATGGCTGAATAATATTTCATTATCTCTATCTATACTTATATCTATGTCACAACTTCTTTATCCATTTTCCCATTGATAGACTTGTAGACTATTTCAAAGTCATAGCTATTGTAACTAATGCTGCCATAAACATAACTGCAAATATGTTTTTGAGTTAGTGTTTTCACTTCTTGGATATATTCCTGTCCCAGAAGTGGAGTTTTGGATCATATGGTAGTTTTATTTTTATGTTTTTGAAGAACCTCAGTAGTGGCTGAAAAAAGTTTACTATCCCACCAATAGTTCACAAATCTTCCCTTTTCTCCGCATTCATGCCAGCGTTTAGCCCTTGTCTTTTTGATGATGGCTATTGTAACAGGTGGGCTTCCCTGGTGGCTCAGAGGTTAAAGCCTCTGCCTGTAATGTGGGAGACCTGGGTTCAATCCCTGGGTCAGGAAGATCCCTTGGAGAAGAAAATGACAACCCACTCCAATATTCTTGCCTGGAGAATCCCATGGATGGAGGATCCTGGTGGGCTACAGTCCACGGGGTCGCAAAGAGCCGGACACGACTGAGTGACTTTGCTTTCGCTATTGTAACAGGTGTGAAGTGATAGCTTACTGTGACTTTGATTTGCATTTCCCTAATGACTAGTGATGTCGAGTATCTTTCCATGTACATTTTGGCCTTTCATATACTCTACTCAAATTCTTGCCAATTTTTAATTAAGTTGTGCAAGTTCTCTATATGTTTTGAATATCAACCCTGTATTAGATACATTGTTTGCAAATATTTTTTTCCTATTCCTTAGGTTGTGTTTTCATTTCACTGATGGTTTCTTTTGCTGTGCAGAATACTTTCACTTTCACTTGTTTATTTTTAAAATTTTGTAGCTTGTGCTTTAGGTGTCATATTGAATTGTACATTATAAATGAATGAACTGTGTGATATGAAGTAACACCTCAATAAAACTGTTGGCTTTAAACATAAAAGAAGTATATCTCAGAGGGTTGTTTTGCTACATGTTTTTCCTGAAGATTTAATCCTTTGACATTTTCTCTCACTATAGAGGATTTCTTAAAACTTAGATTTTTTTCCTTAAAAGAATAGATGTTATGTAGTAAACTATTGACTGCAATATTTTTCCAGGTGGAGAGACTGCTTCAAACTACTGCCTTTCCTGGTGGACACAGTGGTGGGATGACATTCTCCCATGGCATGGCTGACACAGTATGGGCAAGGATGACAATGGATTATATTCATGGAGATGCAGGCAATGATCTGAAATGCATTAACAAGGATACATTTTTAGTTACTCTGCTGACTTGCTTCTATGTCCAACCTTGACATATTATGAAGTCTACACTCCACTAACATTGGTTTCACTTTTTCTACACTGATCCTATGCACTCTCTGTATTGTCTTTGCCCTCTTTGACTACAGTCATGATAGAAACCAGACCAGTTGTTTTAACAGAGAAAACTGAACATGAGGAATGGTTATATTAGTGATTGTCCACTTGACAAGAGAGAAAAACAAAAAGTTTTATGGGGGAGCAACTTCAGCCAGCAGGTAAGTTGGATTTATTGGATCTTTGGAAGAGGGTCCCATGGGGTTGAATCTCAGCCTCTGAGAAAGGAGAGCTGCTGGGTTGATGCTGGTGTTCTGGAGGGATATGAAAGTCTGGTTCTTCAAGTGTTGCATACAGGAGCAGCTGCTGCCTCTGGAATAAGCTGCTGCAGCTGAGGTAAACCAGTGTTGCTGAGATGAATTTGAGACATATAAGAGGGCAGGATGAAATAGTAATTCTGTCTCCTTTAGCCTGACTACCATGCTTCTAACTGGAAGAATTTACAGGAAACTGCTAACCAGTAAGAAGTCTTTTACTCAGAGTCTCAGTTCTGCAAAAAGGAATACTGAGGAGTCAACTTGACATTAAAAGGCAATAGCTTTAGAGCCAGCACAGTACTATTTAGTACGGAGTGTGAATAAAAGAAATGAACATGAGAACTGAGCATGTGTGCCAAGAGATGACCAAGGGAGGTTTCAGGAGTTGGGGGTGAGGAAATGGGACTAGAGGAATTTTTGGTGTGTCTCTTTCAGTTCAGCAAGGAAGATTTCCTAAAATAGATGATATTGAGGTTCAAAGGAAGAAAATGATAAATCTCAGTATACTTGGGGTAAGATCATGGTTCTAATTTTCATGGTGTGTGTTTCACACATTATATAGTTGAAACAGGAAGACCCTAGGGTCCTTGCCCCCACCTCCACCATGTTCTCAGCTTGCCTTTCTCTGTGGAAAAACATTAGGCAAATAATAAGTTTAATCAGAGAAATGAGAACATACAGAAACAAAGGAAAGCAGACAAAGGAGACTAAATAATAATATTTTAGTCATTAAGCATAGTCAAGGCCCTTTGGTTCCTTCTCAGAGGCTATAGATAATATTCTATAGATAATATAGAGGCTATAGATAATAATATTCTGTGAGCTGTCTTATAGATATTGAAACATCTACCCTGTGGACAAGTTAATTACAAGGTGACTTGTAATTACAAGGTTAATTACAAGACTGAAGTGGTGACATAACCTGCCAGAATTCTGATAACTGGTCTCAAGGAAATGGGAACAAACTGACCCTGGAACCAAAGATCAACTGTACTTAAAATAATCAAGGTAAGGGGGAAAGGGACAGTTAGGGAGTTTGAGATAGACATGTACCCACTTCTATATTTAAAATGGATAAACAACAAGGACCTACTGTATAGTACATGGAACTCTGCTCAATGTTATGTGGCAGCTTGGAAGGGAGGGAGTTTGCGAAAGAATAGATGCATACATGTGTATGGCTGAGTCCTTCACTGTTCACCTGAAACTGTCACAGCATTGTTTGTTAATCAGCTATATCCCAATATAAAATAATAAAGCAAGCAAACAAACAAAAACAATGAAGATGATGCTGGTTGGACTACCAATGACCAATTTCAAGATGACTGCCAGAGCTGACTGTGGTGTCTCTGCCAAGGGGAGTTGGCCTTTGGACAGGCATCCACTCCCTCCACCTCCAACCAGTTGCCAGTCTCTGAAACAAAGCGTTTTCATTTCCACCAACCTGGCCTCTTTCATGACTTTTGAGCAGCGAGCAGCCAAACCTGAGTTCAGCAACATAGTGAACAGATATCCTTGGGGTAAAAGGGAATGAAAAAAGAAATTGTCAGGATATGCCAACAGTAATATCTATTCTCAACATCCCTCAAGGTCATTGGTTGTTGCTATGTTCTCGAGATGGCCAAATATGATGAGTTTGAAAATATTAATATAAACCATGCACCATAATTGTATTATGAAATGCCAGGTCTGTCATTTTCAGTAAAATAAACTGTGGTGTTGGAGAAGACTCTTGAGAGTCCCTTGGACTGCATGGAAATCCAACCAGTCCATCATAAAGGAGATCAGTCCTGAGTGTTCATTGGAAGGACCGATGTTGAAGCTGAAACTCCAATACTTTGGCCACCTGATGTGAAAAGCTGACTCATTTGAAAGACCCTGATGCTGGGAAAGACTGGAGGCAGGAGAAGGGGACAACAGAGGTTTAGATGGTTGCATGGCATCACCGACTAAATGGACATGAGTTTGAGTAAACGCTGGGAGCTAGTGATGGACAGGGAGGCCTGGCGTGCTGTGGTCCATAGGGTCATGAAGAGTCAGACACATAGTCAGCAACATAGTGAACAGATATCCTTGGTGTAAAAGGGAATGAAAAAGAAATTGTCAGGATGTGCCAGCAGTAATATCTATTCTCAACATCTCTCAAGGTCATTGGTTGTTACTATGTTCTCAAGATGGCCAAATGTGATGAATTTGAAAATATTAATATAAACCATGCACCATAATTGTATTATAAAATGCCAGGTCTGTCATTTTCAGTAAAATAAGTACTTAGAGAAACACTGTGATGACTTAACTGTACCTCCACCCCCAGAATAAAATGAGAGTAACAAATCTCAATAACTAATGATTCTGCTGCAAGATAACATGGTTAACAACTACCTGAATATTTTGCAAACCCTATATTTAGTATGTGAAAAACTTTATTGATCAAAGGCTGACCCTCTATAGGTGGCAGTGAAATTTTAGAATATATATTACCAAGCTTCCTTGAGGAAGATTTTGATATTCTGCTGACTTTCATGTTCACTTGAAGAGGGTGTCTGCTCAGGATAGACACCTTGAGACACCAGGTTAGACACTGAGTCATTTTGAGTAAAGTATCCAAGATGTGATCATTGAAGACCATGGCTTTGCTTTTAATTGGCAACATATAACTAAATCCAAGAACCTCTTAAAGAGTATCTCTATATTCACAGTACAAACCAATATATTTCCAAATCTTTTTGGGAAAAATGATATTTTTGAAAGAGTACATGAAACACACACACTTCTATTATTTTCTTTTCATGAGTTTTTCTCATTTTTCTACAAAGTAGTTACAAAGGCAGAGGAAAGTGAATTTCAAGAAGTTTACTGTAAAACAAAGCAGAGCACCAAGAGCATATAAAATATTTAGAGTCGTGTTTCATTATAAAAATTTACCTATATTTTTATATCTATCATGTCAGTTGATTGTAATACAAACATGTTTTAATTTACTTATTAGTTGAGTTATTTAAATATTTTCCCGTAAAATGTTGCATAACATTGATGCTTCTGGAAAATTCACCAGGATTACCTGTGGCTTTATGTAACTTATATTGAATAGTCTAGGGGTCCCTGGTATTCTAGTTATCTATGGCTGCCTGCCACTGCCCTCTGCTGTCCCACCCAGAGTGGAAATTTAGTGGCTTAGAGTATCAACTATTTTATTGCTAAGTCACTTCTGTTGTGTCCAATTCTTTGCAATCCTATGGACTGTAGCCCCCCAGGCTTCTCTGTCTCACCATTTTGTGGGTTAGGAATTTGAGCAGAGCTCAGCTGGGAGGGAGACTCATCTGCTCCATGTTATGTCTACCAAGGTCACTGGATGGTCTTCAAATAGTGGGCAGGTCTAGGATGGTTCCATTCAGGTGTGGCACAGCTGGCTGGAAGCCTCATTTGTTTTGTATAGTAGAATTACCTGCAGTTTCCCTAGCAAGGATGTCTTAGGGTAGCTGGATTTCTTATCTAGGGATTTCAAGGACCCAGAAAGAATATTATTATTTGGAAGCTGCCAGATTTTTTCTTACAACCCTATCTTTATTTATTTATTTATTAAAAAACCCCTTTATTTTGTATTGTGTATAGAAGGCAATGGCACCCCACTCCAGTACTCTTGCCTGGAAAATCCCACGGATGGAGGAGCCTGGTGGGCTGCAGTCCATGGGGTCGCGAAGAGTCGGACACGACTGAGTGACTTCACTTTCACTTTTCACTTTCATGCATTGGAGAAGGAAATGGCAACCCACTCCAGTGTTCTTGCCTGGAGAATCCCAGGGACGAGGGAGCCTGGTGGGCTGCCATCTCTAGGGTCGCAGAGAGTCAAACACAACTGAAGTGACTTAGCAGCAGCATAGTCAGTTAACAATGCTGTGATAGTTTCAGGCCTGAACAAGAAAGGGACTCAGCCAAACATATACATGTATCCATTCTGCCCCAAACTTGCCTCCCATCCAGGCTGCCACATAACATTGAGCAGAGTTCCTTGTGCTATACATTATGTCTTTGTTGGTTACCCATTTTAAATATAGCAGTGTGTACGTGTCCATCCCCAGTTCCCTCATTATCCTTCCCCCACTACCTTTCCCCCAGCAACCACAAGTTCATTCAAATGGTCAATCAAGTCACTAAGGTCAGTTTTCATTTAAAAAGAAAATTAGTCTCCACCTCACATTGCAAAATAGAAAAGACCTTGAGGTCATCTTTAATCTAGCATCTCTTTTGAGAAACTTAATACTGTCAATGTGTTTTAGAATTAGGTCAGTTCATTTCATAGCTATATGTGTGGATTGACTTTCTTCCATGTCACACTGCTTTGTTGAATTGGATCTGTGTCATTAGGAAAAAATGAGAAGAGTAAGCTCTCATGCATCATTATGTATGTTCACTATTACCCAGTGGCTGATATATGGTCACCTGGGGGAAAATCCTTTGTCATCTTGGTACCAGGAATAGTCATGATTTTTTCACTTTTTCACTCCTCTTAAATCAAATGCTTTAGCTTTGTGCTTCATGTTCCTTTTTTTTTTTTTGTCGCCTTACTGTAGAAGGACTTCTTCAATTTTGCTTTTTCCTAATTTTTATATATTATTTATATTACTATTATTATACATTATTTCTTATGCTTGCATATTTGGCATATGCATAGCAGGGGATAAAAATGAATGAATTAAATTTAAATAAATATAGAACAGGAAAAACAAAGTACAAATATAAAGTTCTAACATTATCATCTGTTCTGCTACTAAGAGAAGTGGCCCACACAGTTCTGGTTTAGTTCTGGTCTCAGTTCTTTCATTTACTGGAAAGACCTTGGGCCAAGCTATTGCAACGTCTCTAATAATCAATTTATTTTATGACAATGAAGAATCATAATGGTGATTATACTATAAAGTTATTTGCAGATTAAACAAGATGGTCTGTATAAATGCACTTAATCTAGTATTTACATTTTGGAAGTCTTCTACAAATACTAGCTATTGCAATAAACTTGAACTTGTTATTTAAAGTTTTTATTGGCATTAATTATGATGTATTTATATCCTGTGTTCTCAATTAAAGTGTTCCCTTTTTTGGAAAAGATATTACGTCTTTTTTTTTTTTGTACTCATAGAACCAATATAGAGTCTTACATACTCACAATACATATACTTGTACTAGTTCTCAGTCTATGGTGGAAAGACTTTCCATAGAAAAAAACTTTAGCTCAAAAAAGCACCATTTAAGACAAGAATAAGAAAGCAATCTACTTCAGTTTTGAAATTTTTTCAAAAGCACATATACATTGATATGAATCCACCACGGGTGTATACGAGCTCCCAATCCTGAATCCCCTTCCCACCTTGTCAATGTATGGCAAAACCAATACAGTATTGTAAAGTAAAATAAAGTAAAAATAAAATAAAAAAAAGCACATATAATTTATGAAGATTTAAATATATGAAGAAGAGCATAAATTTCTTATAAGTAGTATAAGATTGGCTTAGTTTCACCTTATTTATGCTTAGAGGTAATGGGAAAAGGGAGAAAGTTTAGAAAGAGACAAATGGGAGAAGTAGAAGAAAAACAGGAACATGAAAAGGGGGGAAAGATCAGGAAATTAGAAGCTAAATACTTTGACACTTACTGGACATAAATTCAGTTCAGTTCAGTTTAGTCACTCAGTCGTGTCTGACTCTTTGTGACCCCATGGACGCAGCATGCCAGGCTTCCCTGTCCATCACCAACTCCTGGAGTTTACTCAAATTCCTGTCCACTGAGTCAGTGATGCCATCCAACCATCTCATTGTTTGTTGCCCCCTTCTCCTCCTGCCTTCAATCTTTCCCAGCATCAGGGTCTTTTCAAATGAGTCAATTCTTCGCATCAGTTGGCCAAAATATAGGAATTTCAGATTCAACATCAGCCCTTCCAATGATTTCCTTTAGGCTTGATTGACTGGTTGGATCTTCTTGCAGACCCTGGGACTCTCAAGTCTTCTCCAACACCACAGTTCAAAAGCATCAGTTATTCAGCATTCAGCTTTCTTTATAGTCCAACTCTCATGTCCATACATGACTACTGGAAAAACGATAGCCTTGACTAGATGGACCTTGGCAAAGTAATGTCTCTGCTTTTTAATATGCTGTCTCCGTTGGTCATAGCTTTTCTTCCAAGGAGCAAGCGTCTTTTCATCAGTTCTGTTAAAACGATTCCTAATTATGGCCTCTTAGAATTAAAGATCCTTGGGAAAGGTGGGACTTTAGATACTTTGAGAACACAGGAAGTGAGATACTTTGGGTAGGGAATTTTGGGCTCTCTCAAAAACAAGTACACTGTTTTGTTATTGACTCCTTAATGAAAAGTATTCTGAGCACACAATACAGCTGCCTAGTTTTCTCTAACTAATGGAAACTACCACATCTCAGGTCTTTACCTTATGCAGAACCTCCAGATCCTTGCCAGAAGTCTTCTCAGAGCACCCTTCACATCCTTGTTCCTCAGGGTATAGATGAAGGGATTGAGGGTGGGGGTGATTATGGAATAGAAGAGGGAGATAAATTTGCCCTGCTCTTGGGAGTAACTGGAAGGAGGTTGCAGGTACATGTAGATGGCAGGTAGGTAGAAGAGGGAGACCACCACCAGGTGGGAAGAACAGGTCCCAAAGGCTTTGTGCCGACCCTTGGAGGACTGAATTCTAAGCACTGCTCGGGCAATGAAGCCATAGGAGAGAAGGATGAGAGCCAGGGGGACCAGCACAAAGAAGGCCACCAGCACCGCCAGTGTGGTGTCGTTCACAGCTGTGTCAGTACATGATAGCTTGATCATGGCTGGCACTTCACAGAAGAAGTTGTTTAGCACCTGTCGCCCGCAGAAAGGCAACTGCACTGTCAGGACCACTTGAACGAGGGAGTTGCCGAAGCCACTGAGCCAGGCCACAGCCACTAGCTGCTGGCAGAGAGGGCGGTGCATGATAATGGTATATCGGAGGGGCTCGCAAATGGCCACGTAGCGGTCTAGGGCCATGGCCGCCAAAACGATGCACTCAGTGCATCCCAGCCAGTGGAAAATTGCATACTGTATTGTGCATCCACTGTAGCTGATGGTCTTGCTGGAGCTGCCCATGTTGACCAGCATCTGAGGAACAGTGGTGGTGGTATAGCAGAGGTCCAGGAAGGAGAGGTGGCTAAGGAAGATGTACATGGGGCTGTGGAGCTGGGGATCCAGGCGGGACACCAAGATGATGGAAATGTTCCCCAACATGGCCAGCACATAGGACACTAGGAGGACCACAAAGAGAGGGAGTTCCAGCCACGGCCTGTCAGAAACACCCAGAAGGATGAAGTCCTTAGGGGATCCCCCAAATGCTTTGGTTGCCACGTCTCATGCTGAGGCATTTTCCAGCACCTGGGATGAACTGAGAAAGTTGGGGTAAAATAAATAAATGAAAAATTGTCTTTCTCATTCCTGTGCTTGCTCTTGGTTTCCACAGGTTCCACCTATCTGATTTTCCTTACTTCTTTGAAGGTGAAAATGAAAGTCACTCAGTTGTATCCAACTTTTTGGGACCCATGGACTGTAGTCCATGAAATTTTCCAGGCAAGAATACTTGAGTGGGTAGTCAAGATCCCCTTCTCCAGGGGAATCTTCTCAACACAGGGATCAAACCCAGCTCTCCCACATTGCAGGCAGATTCTTTACCAGCTGAACTATCAGGGAAACCCAAGAACACTGGAATAAGTAGTCTATTCCTTCTCCAGTGAATCTTCCTGACCCAGGAATCAAACTGGGGTTGCTTGCATTGCAGGTGGTACAAGCTGAGCAACCAGGGAAGCCTTACCTCTGTAGGGACACTGAAATATTGGGGAAATCAGAACCACGAGTTAGAAGAGTTACATATATGTCTTGCTCTCCTTCCTAGTCTGTGACTTTGACTATGCCATTTAATTTTTCTGAACTTTAATTTCTGCATCTGTAATGTGGGGAGAAAGTACCTGCTTCAACTACAGAGTCTTGAGGATGATAAAGGGACATTAGGTTTGTGAAAGCGATTTTCTTCCAGTTTGGTTAAAGTCTGCTATAGCTTCATCACTGTCAGAAGGTTTGAATTCTCTCTACATAGTCATTAACAGGGCATTGATCACTTTCTTAGGCATTCTTGCCTTGCCTTTTGGAGGTGGTAGTGAGAGGGAGCTTAAAGGTGGTATAAAATAAGAATAAGGGCTTTGTAAACAGATAAGGGGTTTATTGATAAGAACACATCCTACTCACCTCCTAAGGCTTATATTGCCTCCCTGGCCCTCTGTACCATGATGGTCTCTCCCTCCATGACGGTTCATACATGTGCAGCACTATTATTCACTTTGTCAGTAAATAAAAGCACAGTCCAACATCTTCTGAGTGGAGGAGCTAAGTCACGCCCACCTTTGACTCAGTCATGTCAACTAGAGACCCCAGAACATAGAATTCTGAGCAAATGGAGAAAAGTGTTGATTAGTGGAAGAAACAGCACCTCAAGTTTTCTACTGAAGGATCCAATTGCCTCTAGAGAAAACAGACAGTTTGAATGACATTTGAATTCCCTCTATAACTTCTTTGCCAAGTAGCTGTTCCTCTCGGAGTTGAAAGACACAACTGATTTGATTTCCAGATTTCACTGCTGTCAGAAAGCAACTGGGTTGCTATTTGCTGATTCAAGGGGTTCTTACTACTGAGCTGCGTCAATCTCCAAACTCCTGCACTCCCCATAGGACACACCCTCAAGCTCTTGGTGGAGATGATATAATCTATGAAACTATTGAAAGAGAATTGAGTCCTGTGTGCAGGTAACCTACGAAGTATTCATTTTAAAATTATTTATACCAAATTAAGTTTGGTTGCTCAGTCACGTCTGACTCTTTGCGACCCCATGAACCGCAGCATGCCAGGCCTCCCTGTCCATCACCAACTCCCAGAGTCCACCCAAACCCATGTCCATTGAGTCGGTGATGCCATCCAACCATCTCACCCTCTGTCATCCCCTTCTCCAATTTTATTAAAAATTGGTATTTTTAATGCCAATTAATTGTATTTTTAATTGGAGTATAATTGCTTTACAATGTTGTTTTAATTTCTGTTGAACAATAAAGTGGATAAACTATATGTATACATATATCCCCTCCCTCTTGAGCTTCCCTCCGCACTCCCCACCACCCCTCTAGGTCATCACAGAGCACCAAGTTGAGCTCCCTGTGTATACAGCAGCTTCTTTCTAGCTATTTATTTTACACATGGTACTGTAATATATATATTACAGTACTGATATATATATATATATATATATATATATATATATATAGTCAATCCTATTCTCCCAATTTATCCCATCCTCCCTTGCCCCCGACCCCATGTCCATTCTCTACATCTGCATGTTTGGTGCTTTATACATAAACTCTTAAAATTCATAGAGATCTCTTCAAGTCTAGATGAGGTAATAAACATATTTCCTCCTACCCCCACAGTCTTACATTCTAAAGAACTCTAATACATATGAAAAGAACTCAAACTGTGGGGTTGAAATGGATAAATAAATGCAAATTACCTTTCTTCCTCTGCTTTTTCAAAACTATATAATATTTCCTATAAAGTTTCCAATATTCTTGTGGAACATCCAGTTGCTGCACTTCTCCCCACCCATTCTATCAAAAGTACTTCTAGGATAGTTCTCACTGAATTTCATTATTTTATATCTAATGGGAAATCAGCACTCAGATTTTGATACATTTGCAGCAGGGCAAAATCAGGTTTGCTCCTTTTTTAAAATGAAAAGTGATCATGTTGCTTTCCTTTCCTAATTTCTGATTCTAAGAACCAGAACCTAAACTATACAAGAAAGGGAAACTTTGCAGGGATTATGAAAAAGACAAAAGACAAAAGTATGAGTATGAGTATGAGTATGACACTCAGTCGTGTCTGACTCTTTGAGGCCCTATGAACTGTAACCCACCAGGCTCATCCTTCCATGTGATCAATCCTGGGTCTCCCACATTGCAGGCAGACTCTTTACGGTCTGAGCCAACAAGGAATCCTAAAAGTATGGAGGAAGGAAAAAAAAATAGATACAGGCTATTGTAATAATAAATACAAATTATTCTTTTTTAAAAAATTTAAATTTATTTATTTTAATTGGAGGCTAATTACGTTATTGTATTGGTTTTGCCATACATCAGCATATATCTGCCATGGGTATACACGTGTTCGCCATCCTGAACCCTCCTTCCTCCCCTCCCTCCCCGTACCATCCCTCTGGTCATCTCAGTGCACCAGGCCCAAGCATCCTGTATCCTGCGTTGAACCTGGACTGGCGATTCCTTTCTTATAGGATATTCTTTTTTTTTTTTCAGATTTGGCTTGGCTTTATTTTTTATCTTATTTGATTAAACACTCAGTGTGAGTGAGATTCTTTAATAACAGCTTTACATAACTGACTTCCCTGGTGGCTCAGACAGTAAAGCGTCTGCTTACAATGCGGGAGACTCCGGTTCAATCTCTGGGTTGGGAAGATCCCCTGGAGAAGGAAATGGAAACCCACTGCAGTACTCTTGCTTGGAAAAATCCCATGGATGGAGAATTCATATATATATTTTGGATATTAACCCCTTATTAGTTATTATAATTTGCAAATATTTTCTCCTATTCAGTAATTTGCTTTTTCATTTTGTTGGTAATTTCCTTTGCTATGCAGAAATTTAGTTTGATGTAATCCCACTTGTTTAGTTTTGCTTTTGTTGTTTTTTCTTCTAGAACTTTGCTTTTGTAAAAGTAGTTAGTGACTGGGAGAGCAGCATCATTTGTGCAAATGACTAAGACAGAAAAGAATGCCAGGAAGAGAAGAGTAATGTCACAGGAGGGAGAGTGGTAAGGGAATTGAGAAGAGATTTTTTGTAATTTCCAGTTCAGTGTACCAGGCATTTCTGGATGAGCATGCGTGTGCACACACACACACACACACACACACACACACACCCCCCTCAACTGCAAATCTGGGCTGTTTTACTTTACATCATATACTTGATTTCATTATAGCTCAACCTCTACTTGTTTCATAAAGCATCCTCACTATGGGTCATCCCCAGTAAAATCCCATAGACAGAGAGGTTTGAGGAGCATAGGTAACCATATCCTCACAAGAAGCCTGAGGTATGATTTTTCAAAGCGTTTTACTTATAGAGATTATAAAACAAACAAACAAACATTTTCTAGCAAACCACGAGAAAGGATAGGAAGCACTGAACGAGTGCCACCACTTGGTCTGTGTACCAGACACTATATATGGTCCTACTTCAATAACTCTGGGAAAGCAGAGAAGTTCACAAAGCTTAAGAACACCTTCCTCATTCAGGTTGAAGCTGCAGTATGACTCCATGGGGTAAAATATTTAAGTCCATTGATATTGGTTCATCCAGAGGGTAAGTTACCTCCTCATAAGCCCCCAGATGTCATAACTGCTGAGCCAGGACATCACTGCCTCCAAGGTATGAACAACTCCCTTTTATATTCACAAATCTTTGTTAAATATTCTGAAAAATATTAAAGACCTTGCATAAAGGAAAATCTTATGTGTTATGTTGTTAATAATCTCCAATATGTTAATTTTTAATTTTGGCAGATTGTAATTTCTCTAAAAATGAAAATCTTACACATTGTGCCATTCAAAGCACTTAGCATGAGTAATGTAATTAACTTATGAAGTGATTACTGATTATGTTCACAAATCCAAAGGTCTCATTCTTCAAATAACTCCTTATTCCAGATGGTATGTAGACTGCTGAGCTTCATGGGTTATTCTTTCTTGTGCTGATAGGGTCGGGGTAGGAAGGAAGGAAGAAGGAGCTGGAACTCAGTAGTGATGGGTCTCTAGGACCAGAAAGAAGGGACACAAACCCTCACAGCGGGGCACCAGCTTCTGTAAGCAGACACATGTCACTGAGACAGGACGGCCTCTCCTGCATAAAGCTGGTCCCCCACCCATTTCCATTGCCTTTTGATGTTCTCTTTATATTTCATTTTGCCGCTAAAATGCAGCTGGAAAGTTGCTGTCTGGGACTGTTTGGCTTTACTTGCTCTGTTTCCCTTTTTTCATGGCCATACAGGGTTTAATATTGTTTTTGTGACTATGACTCAACATTGTCAAAAATATTCAGAGGCAGCATAAATGAGATTGGGGTCTCCTTTACTCTGAGCAACACCCACTCTTCCAGTGAATATTGAATAGCTCATCTACCTAGAGGCAGGGGCAGCCTGTTCTGTTCCTGGATGTCTTTTCTAGCTTCTGTGGTGCACAGTATTATATATGTTGCTTAATGCTTGGCCACTCTTCATTGATCTGCCTGTCCTCTGTCCCATATCATCTTGGTCTCCATTGCAGACCAGTCTTCCTGATGCCACAGACTGACCGCCTCTATGCATGGTGCAGGTTGTAGTTTGTCTAGAGTTAAGGGCTAACCTCTTACCCCATGTTTCTCTGGCTTATAGAGAGAGCTTGGTTAAGGAATGGAGGCTTTATTAGCAGCATGTGGTGCTTTTTGTTGGGGAGCGACATTTAGGGATGAAGTCACTGGAAACATTATATTATAGAAAGATACAGTATGCTTTCTCTCATGAAGTTGCTAGGACTTCACCCTTACCTGAAGCTTGCCTTCTGAGTAGATGTGGAGAGGTTATTCTTAGTCTAGAAGAAAAGACTGCCTTCGGTCACAATACGATTGCTGCGGAGACTAAGTGCTTTCTGGGTGAGCTCCATGGATCTGCTATAGTCTTGGCCTCCAGAGTCCCTGCAGACATTTCACTTTGGTGGAGCAAGCTTATGCGCTTCTGTAGTGGAGGTTACCTCTGAAGATAAGACTCTAAGATGACAAACCTTCCTATGTCATGCTCCGTGCTCACTTCACAATTATCCCTCAGATAAAATTTGACCTCATTGTCTACACTTATTTCTAAAAGGGCTCCGTTTTTCTCCCCAGACATTGAGAGAAAAACCTTGTTCTCCTCTGGCTGTAAGTTATCCCTGATGTTTTGTTTAATTAGTATCTGAGGGGTTATCTGATAATTGATGTAGTGTGAGAGTTTGAAGTACGTGCAATTAATGGTAAATCCTAGAAGACCAGAAGACCAGAGGAAATGGACCAATAATGAGGAATGAGAACTCTGTATTTTTAACTTTTTCAGGTAGCTCAAGACTGCTTTAAAATCAGAATGAAAGATTAATCTGTTTAGCACATAATTCAGTCCGAAAGTGGACACTGAACAGTCTTCAGCACGAAACTCAGCTAGTCACTGTCTGTGTGTTTTTGAGCAAGTTACCTAACTTCTGTGTGCCTCACTCATGATCAGAAAACTAAAGGAAACCCTCATGTCACCATTCAGTCTATTACAAGTGCAAAATGAGTTAATTTTCATAAAGCATAAAGCACTCAGAACAGTGACTGGCACGGAGTAATAGCTTTGGATTTTTTTTTTTCTGACTACTACACATGGTTTCAACTACCTGTTCTATTTGTCACGTGGAAAGGATGGATAAAAACATCTTTTGGTAGGCAGCCAGTGTGAAGTGGTACAAGTTTTAATTCATGTAAATAAAAGGTGGTGTGTACCATAAAACATCATGGATAGTGACATTTGGGGAGAGTTATTTTTACTCTAGAAGTTTCAACTTAATTATCTTTGCCTGTAGTTCTAGATGTCTTGATCTGGCATGATATCAGGTTATGGCAGTGGTTTCTTTTTATCCTCTGGGGTTTTAGGAAACATTTTATCTAGGATTAGAATGAGGAGAGAAAGCTGGAAAGCTGGCCTGCAAAAAAATGGTGAATTGTGCTTGGGTGATGAGGTGGATTTTTGTTGTTCAGCCACTAAGTCATGTTCATCTCTGCAATTTCATTGACTGCAGCATGCCTGGCTCCTCTGTCCTCCGCTATCTCCCAGAGTTTGCGCAACTTCCTGTTCACTGAGTCAGTGATGCCATCCAACTGTCTCATCCTCTGTTTCCCTCCTCTCCATCTGACCTCAGTCTTTCCCAGCATCAGGGTCTTTTCCAGTGAATTGACTCTTTGCATCCAGTGCTCAAAGTATTGGAGCTTCAGCTTCAGCATCAGTCCTGCCAATGAATATTCAGACTGATTTCCCTTACAATTGACTGATTTGATCTCCCTTGCAATCCAAGGGACTCTCAAGAGTCCTCTCCCACACCACAATTCAAAAACATCAATTCTTTGGCGCTCAGCCTTTTTATGGTTGAACTCTCACATCTGTACATGACTACTGGAAAAACTATAACTTTGAGTAACTATGTGGGCCTTTGTTGGCAAAGTAATGTCTCTGCATTTTAAATTCACTGTCTAGGTTTGTCATAGCTTTTCTTCCAAGAAGCAAGCATCTTTTAGTTTCATGGCTGTAGTCACTGTCCACAGTGATTCTGGAGTCCAAGAAAAGTAAATCTTTTTTTTTTTAATAGATTTACAGTAAATCTGTTTTTACTTTTCCCCCATCTACTTGCTATGAAGTTATGAGAGCAGATAACATGATCTTAGTTTTTGGAAGGTTGAGTTTCAAGCCAGCTTTTTCACTCTCCTCTTTTGTGGTCACCAAGAGGCTCTTTAGTTCCTCTTCACTTTCTGCCATTAGAGAGATATTTTCTGCATAACTGGGGTTATTGACATTTCCCCCAGCAATCTGAACAAGACAGTTCCCAAGAATCCGTACATTCTCCCTGCAATCTTGATTCTAACTTGTGATTCCATCCAGCCTGGCATTTCACATGATGTATTCTGTATGTAAGTTAAATAAGCAGGGTGATAATATATAGCCTTGTACTCCTTTCCCAAGTTTGAACCAGTCCACTGTTCCATGCCTGGTTCTAACTGTTGCTTCTTGACCTGCATTCAGGTTTCTCAGGAGACAAGTAATGTGATCTGGTACTCTCATCTCTTTAACAACTTTCCACAATTTGCTGTGATTCACACAGTCAAAGGCTTCAGTGTAGTTAACAAAGTCAAAGCAGACATTTTTCTGGAACTTCCTTGTTTTTCTCCGTGATCCAGTGAAAGTTGGCTATATGATCTGCTCTTCAAAATCCAGATTTTACATTTGGAAGTTCTTGGTTCAAGTACTGTGGAAGCCTAGCTTCAGGGATTTTGAATATAACCTTGCTAGCATGTAAAATGAACATGGCTGTACAGTAGATTGAATGTTCTTTGACATTGATAAGGAGGGACAGTTCCCTAGTTCCAATTTATTTCACATGTGCTCTCTTTCATGGTGAGCCAGATGTGGGATGTAGGGATTCTTGGGAACTGTCTTGATGTTCAGATGGGATAATTTCCAAAGATATAGAGGCTTAAATATATGTGAAGTTGGAAAAAGTAGATGAAGTTTAGAATTTTGTTATAAGAAAATGCTGGTATAAATAGAAATTGTCAAGACTGAGACAGAGTCTCTTTATACTAATGATCAACTTCCATACTTCAAATATCTGTTGTGCCACTTATTTTTGGCAGTCCTTTTACTCTAGACTGTAAGGAACCTTATGAAGGAGTTATATTTTTCACTTTCTTTGATAGAAGACTGTAATGAGATGAATCAGATTCTGGAAAATCTCATAGAAATATTTGTCAATCCTCTTTTCTCCATTTTTTGGTGTCCAGTTTAGACGTGATGGCTGGAATTCTAGCAGCCATATTTCTCCTTGAGGCAAACTTAAAAGATGAAAGCTGCACACTGTGAATGATGGAGCATTCAGAAAGCCAGAGTACCTGATGATCATGGAAGTGCCATGAGAGGTTGACTTCTAGCATCTGTGATATGAAAGTTTTCCACTTTGTTTTTAGCACCAGTTTGGTTTATGCTTTAGAAAGCTGAACCTAATTATGACAAACTTTTCAAGATTTTCTGAAATTTCTTTCTTAAAATTATTATAGGCTATAAAAAATGTATCGATATCAGTATTTCCAACAATCTCCCAAACTCTGGGAGAATATAACCTGAAGCAGTCTGTCTTGATATGGATTAAATAGATTAATAATTGAATTTAGAGTGAACAAATGAATGATCAGTTTAATGATCAAATGTGATAAAAATACTTAATGTGGCTATAGTTAGTGGAGAAGAGAGATAACTCTTCTCCTTGGAATGAACTGGAAGGTTCTCTTATGGAGGGGGAGGGTAGAATACAGATTGCCTATATTTCTGGAATTTCATGTTATTTCAGGTATGGTTAAAATTAAAGGAGAAAGATATTTGTACCTGATAACCACAAGAAACATCTCCAGACCAATATTTACTGAACGTGAAATCAGTAAAAATTGGTTGTGAAAAATAGACTTTTGTAATTAAATGAACTGAATTTCCATCCCAGCACCCATTTATTCACTACTGGACCTTAAATGAGTTGCAAAAGTTTTCTGAGGCCCAGTCTATTTATCTGTAAAATAGAAATAGTGATATCTGAGCCATGGGTTGTCATGAGAAAAACTTAAATAATAGATGTGAATTTCTTAGTATTCATAGTATATAATTTAATAAATAGTAGTTTACACTTGGGTTTCCCTGGTAGCTCAGCTGGTAAAGAATCCGCCTGCCATGCAGGAGACCCCGGTTCAATTCCTGGGTCAGGAAGATCCCCTGGAGAAGAGATAGGCTACCCATTCCAGTGTTCTTGGGTTTCCTGGTGGCTCAGACTGTAGAGAATCTGCCTGCAATGCAGGAAACCTGGGTTTTGATCTTCAGGGATGTTCATTGGCAAACACTGACTGAGATGACACATAGTCACACTTCTGAGTTATATCTGTCTTAAACCCATAAAGATGTTGGAATTGACCTGTCTCTGAGCAGAACATGCAATCTATGTGATGCAGTCGTGGATAATTATTGCACTTCAGTACCTTCAACCTACCCTGTTGAATGGCAACGTCCATAGTATCCATGTCAAATGGTTCACTGATAGATATAATAGGACCTTTATTAGTTATATGGAATAAGACCTCTGCTCAGAAATAAATAGATAATAAGATCATTATTTACTAACATCCATGATTTGGTCTCTTTGGCATCTATTCCAAACAATTAAAATGAAAAAAAAAAAAAGAGGAAAAGCAAGATTTCCTTTCAGATCATCAAAAATTATTTGTGTCACAATCAAAACTATGTTAAGTATACTAAGGTCATCATATATTGTACATAAATTACTAATCAATTTCAGACTTTATGTCAGTCATGTGGGTATGAATCATGGCTTAGCTGGTAAGCAATCTGCCAGCAATGCAGGACACCCGGGTTTGATTCCTGGGTTGGGAAGATCCACTGGAGAAGGAAATGGCAACCCATTCCAGTATTCTTGCTTAGAGAATCCCATGGACAGAGGAGCCTGGCAGGTTACAGTCAGTGGGGTCGCAAGAGTCAGACGCGACATAGCGACTAAACCACCATCACCAGCACCATTAATGAGAGAAAAATGAAGGACTGCTTCTGTAGGAAAAGTGTTTCAAAAATTAAATTTGGTTTATAAGGACTGTATTTCCAGATTAACCAAATAGGGAAACCAAATGGGAAAAAATAAAGACATAATATTTGAGAAAATAAATAAAATTCAGTTCAGTTCAGTCGTTCAGTTGTGTCCAGACTCTTTGCGACCCCATGAATTGCAGCACGCGAGGCCTCCCTGTCCATCACCAACACCTGGAGTTCACTCAGACTCAGGTCCATAGAGTCTGTGATGCCATCCAGCCATCTCATCCTCTGTAGTCCCCTTCTCCTCCTGCCCCCAATCCCTCTCAGCATCAGAGTCTTTTCCAATGAGTCAACTCTTCGCATTAGGTGGCCAAAGTACTGGAGTTTCAGCTTTAGCATCATTCCTTCCAAAGAAATCCCAGGGCTGATCTCCTTCAGAATGGACTGGTTGAATCTCCTTGCAGTCCAAGGGACTCTCAAGAGTCTTCTCCAACATCGCAGTTCAAAAGCATCAGTTCTTCGGCGCTCAGCTTTCTTCACAGTCCAACTCTCACATCCAAACATGACCACAGGAAAAACCATAGCCTTGACTAGACAGACCTTAGTTGGCAAAGTAATGTCTCTGCTTTTGAATATACTATCTAACTTTTGTCATAACTTTTCTTCCAAGGAGTAAGTGTCTTTTAATTTCATGGCTGCAGTAACCATCTGCAGTGATTTTGGAGCCTCAAAAAATAAAGTCTGACACTGTTTCCACTGTTTCCCCATCTATTGCCATGAGTGATGGGACCAGATGCCATGATCTTTGTTTTCTGAATGTTGAGCTTTAAGCCAACTTTTTTCTCTCTTCTTTCACTTTTATCAAGAGGCTTTTTAGTTCCTCTTCACTTTCTGCCATATGGGTGGTGTTATCTGCATATCTGAGGTGACTGATATTTCTCCTGGCAATCTTGATTCCAGCTTGTGTTTCTTCCAGTCCAGCGTTTCTCATGATATACTCTGCATACAAGTTAAATAAGCAAGGTGACAATATACAGCCTTAACGGACTCCTTTTCCTATTTGGAATCAGTCTGTTGTTCCATGTTCAGTTCTAACTGTTGCTTCCTGGCCTGCATACAGATTTCTCAAGAGGCAGGTCAGGTGGTCTGGTATTCCCATCTCTTTCAGAATCTTTCCACAGTTTATTGTGATCCACACAATAAGGCTTTGGTATAGTCAATAAAGCAGAAATAGATGTTTTTCTGGAACTCTCTTGCTTTTTCCATGATCCAGCAGATGTTGGCAATTTGATCTCTGGTTCTTCTGCCTTTTCTAAAACCAGCTTGAACGTCAGGGAGTTCACGGTTCACATAATGCTGAAGCCTGGCTTGGAGAATATTGAGCATTACGTTACTAGCATGTGAGATGAGTGCAATTGTGTGCTAGTTTGAGCATTCTTTAGCATTGCCTTTCTTTGGGAAAACTGACTTTTTCCAGTCCTGTGGCCACTGCTGAGTTTTCCAAATTTGCTGGCATATTGAGTGCAGCACTTTCACAGCATCATCTTTCAGGATTTGAAATAGCTCAACAGGAATTCTATTACCTCCACTAGCTTTGTTCATAGTGATGCTTTCTAAGGCCTACTTGACTTCACATTCCAAGATGTCTGGCTCTAGATTCTTGATCACATCATCATGATTATCTGGGTTGTGAAGATCTTATTTGTACAGTTCTTCTGTGTATTCTTGCCACTTCTTCTTAATATCTTCTGCTTCTATTAGGTCCAGACCATTTCTGTCCTTTATTGAGCCCATCTTTGCATGAAATGTTCCCTTGGTATCTCTAATTTTCTTGAAGAGATCTCTAGTGTTTCCCATTCTGTTGTTTTCCTCTATTTCTTTGCATTGATCACTGAAGAAGGCTTTCTTATCTCTTCTTGCTATTCTTTGGAACTCTGCATTCAGATGCTTATATCTTTCATTTTATCCTTGGCTGTTCACCTCTCCTTTTTTCACAGCTATTTGTAAGACTTCCTCCGACAGCCATTTTGCTTTTTTGCATTTCTTTTTTATGTGGATGGTCTTGATCCCTGTCTCCTGTACAATGTCATGAACCTCATTCCATAGAGTTAATCAGGCACTCTATCTATCAGATCTAGGCCCTTAAATCTATTTCTCACTTCCACTGTATAATCATAAGCGATTTGATTTAGGTCATACCTGAATGGTCTAGTGGTTTTCCTTACTTTCTTCAAGTTGAGTCTGAATTTGGCAATGAGGAGTTCATGATCTGAGTCACAGTCAGCTCCTCGTCTTGTTTTTGTTGACTGTATAGAGCTTCTCCATATTTGGCTGCACAAATAAAATTAAGAAAATTAAAAAAAAAACAAGATTTTTTTTTAAGAGAAAAAGGAGAATAGAAAGACTGAAAAGAGGGAACAACGATGATTAAACAGCACCCTTTATGAGAGACAATGTTACTGACAACTTGACAGGTTTTAATTTGTATTTTTAAACAGAACTAAAAGCCTCTTGATGACAGTGACAGTGGAGAGTGAAAAAGTTGGCTTAAAGCTCAACATTTAGAAAACGAAAATCATGGCATCTGGTCCCATCACTTCAAGGGAAATAGATGGGGAAACAGTGGAAATACTGTCAGAGTTTATTTTCTTGGGCTCCAAAATCACTGCAGATGGTGACTGCAACCATGAAGTTAAAATACTCTTACTCCTTTGAAGAAAAGTTATGACCAACCTAGATAGCATATTGCAAAGCAAAGACATTACTTTGTCAACAAAGGTCCGTTTAGTCAAGGCTATGGTTTTTCCAGTGGTCATGTATGGATGTGAGTTGGACTCTGAAGAGGCTGAGCGCCAAAGAATTGATGCGTTTGAACTGTGGTTTTAGAGCAGACTCTTGAGAGTCTCTCGGAGTGCAAGGAGATCCAACCAGTCCATTCTGAAGGAGATCAACCCTGGGAGTTCTTTGGAAGGAATAATGCTAAAGCTGAAACTCCAGTACTTTGGCCACCTAATGCGAAGAGTTGACTCACTGGAAAAGACTCTGATGCTGAGAGGGATTGGGGGCAGGAGGAGAAGGGGACAACAGAGGATGAGATGGCTGGATGGCATCACTGACTCAATGGACGTGAGTCTGAGTGAACTCTGGGTGTTGGTGATGGACAGGGAGGCCCGGTGTGCTGCGATTCATGGGGTCGCAAAGAGTCGGACACGACTGAGCGACTGAACTGAACTGAACTTATACTATTAAAATAATTTCCAGGTCATTTGAGAGTATGACCCCGAATTAAAACTTTATGTTTGCTAATGCCTTATGACTACTAAAGATTTTTTCTGGAATAATTAATTTATAATTGCTTCCAGATAGTTGCTGTAATTATTCAACTGATGTGGTAGAGTCCAGAGCTAACAGGTTATGGAGAGATAGTTATACACTTTATGAGAGACCAGGAGAAAAATACAGGTAATTATTTTCAGATCAGCTTTAGTATGCATTACCACTGGACCATACCATCTGCCATGTTTCTTGCTTAGACTCAAATTAAATAGGATAATTAAATTAAAATAAGAAAAATTGTCCAGATGGGTGAGAAACAATAAGAAACCTTATTTTTATGATGTGCTTGTCGTGGCTTTGACAAGGTATGAGAAGAGCTGACTCACTGGAAAAGACTCTGATGCTGGGAGGGATTGGGGGCAGGAGGGAGAAGGGGACGACCAAGGATGAGATGGCTGGATGGCATCACGGACTCGATGGACATGAGTCTGAGTGAACTCCGGGAGATGGTAATGAACAGGGAGGCCTGGTGTGCTGCGATTCATGGGGTCGCAAAGAGTCCGACACGACTGAGCCGACTGAACTGAACTGAATGCTTCTTTATAATCAGATATTCTGGTCCTGAGGCTGGTCTTCTCTTAAACAATATGGAAGGAATATCTTTGAGTCTAAAGTGTGAAGATAGAACTGTAATATTTTGACCTAGAATAGCCAGCAGAGTCTTCTCACCTTCTCAGTTCTACTGTAACCATTACCAGGCTATTCTGTACAGTTGGATGTTAATGAGAGGAAAAAAAGATTTTCAATAAAAATCACTAGTACCACTTCAGTTCAGTTCAGTTGTTCAGTCGTGTCTGACTCCTTTGTGACCCCATGGACAACAGCACACCAGGCCTCCCTGTCCATCACCAACTCCCAGAGTTTACTCATATTCATGTCCATTGAGTTGGTGATGCCATCCAACCATCTCATCATCTGTCATCCCCTTCTCCTCCCACCTTTAATCTTTCCCAGCATCAGGGTCTTTTCAAATGAGTCGGTTCTTCCCATCAGAGGGCCAAAGTATTGGAGTTTCAGCTTCAGCATCAGTCCTTCCAATGAATATTCAGGACTGATTTCCTTTAGTATGGACTAGTTGGATCTCCTTGCCATCCAAGGGACTTCCAAGAGTCTTCTCCAACACCACAGTTCAGAAATATCCATTCTTCAGCACTCAGCTTTCTTTAGAGTCCAACTCTCACGGACCATACCGTCTTCCATGTTTCTTGCTTAGACTCAAATTAAATAGGATAATTAAATTAAAATAAGAAAAATGTCGAGATGGGTGAGAAAAATAAGAAACCTTATTTTTATGATGTGCTTGTTGCAGCTTTGACAAGGTATGAGAGGCAGGAAATGAATGAGAGATGCTGTCGGGGCAAAAGTAGGATCAGGAAGAGCTCTGAGAAAAATCAGGGGCTATCCAGATTTCCAGACTTATCTTCCACTCTCTCTGCTTACTCTTTTTCTTTCCAGAATATTTTTTCTTTCATTGCCCTGACAACCTGAATGTGCTGATGTGTTCTTCAATATAGGTCTCTGCATCCACAAAATTCTCAGCATATACATATGTAAAATACATGCTCACTTATATTTATAGCAATATTATATAATATAAATTACATAATTATGTACATTGTGTAAAACATACCTATATATATTGTCTACCTTTATATTTTTTAACTTTTTTATTTTATATTAGAATATAGTTGATTAACAATGCTGTGTTGATTTCAGGTGTATGACAATGTGTAGACACTTCTATATTTAAAATAGATAACCAACAAGGACCTGCTGTATAGCACAGAAATGAGCTACCAGCAAACCTGTATGATATTACTTCTTGTAATCTGGTTTTAGTTAAGGCTCTGTTTAGACTACCATTCCAGTTCTGAGTCTGAATGTTGAGGTCCCCTGTGTGATGCCACACCTCTGTAGCTTCTTGTTCTTCCTTGCTCTGCTTTGGGGACTATTTCAGCTATTCAGGACACAGCACTGGGAAGATTTTCTCACTGAGTACAGATTCATCTTCCAGATAACATTGTTTTCACAATTTCTAGGATCAGGAGCCAAACAGCTTCTGACCTATACAATCTTTTATTATAAAATTATATAATTTCTGAAATTTGCAAAGGCTTCATGAGAGGTATTACAAAGAAACTGAAAGACGATGTTTGATAGACACTATGGGAGGTATGCTTCAACTTTCACATGTTCTTTCCCCCAAAATGCTTCTCTGAGAATCCAGAAGCTGACTGCTAGTTTTTCTTCCCCATCTTCCTTTACACAGTTAATCTCCAACATGTAGCCCACATATGGCCTTCCCAGGTGGCACTAGTGATAAAGAGCCTGCCTGCCAATGCAGGAGATGTGGAGAGACGTGAGTTTGACCCCTGAGTCAGGAAGATCCTCTGGAGGAGGGTTTGGCAACCCACTGCAGTATTCTTGCCTAGAGAATCCCTTGGACAGAGGGGCCTGGTGGGTTACAGTCCATAGGGTTGCAAAGAGTCAGACACTTTGTGACTGAAGTGACTTAGCACGCATGCACACACACATATAGCAGAACAGGTATTTCTTTCACCCATCTAGAATATTTCTGAGTAGATGACTCTATATTGCAAACAAGGGGTTAATTAAAACAAAGGGATGATTTTTTTTAAAAAAGTATCACTTTTAAAGGAGTATCACTTATAGCAGAGAGCCCAAGCAAGCTTAGGTAGGAAATGTTGAAGGCAGAATTGCCTCATTTCCCACGATGATGAATATGATGAATCCCATGCCTTCTCCCTCTCATCTAACCAAATGGATCTATCTCTGCCAATTTACTTTTTCTCTGTTTCTTATCTCTCTGTTAATGTCAATTTCTAGGTTAAAATGCAGACTTGACAACAATGTCACAGGGATGTATTTTTAAAGACACATTTAATAAAAGCAGTTTTATTATTTTCAGATTTTTCAGATAGACTGGTTCATTAGAAATTGAGAACTGGGTCATGAAGGTAGATGGGAGACATTTTCAAAGACGTGAATAAACTAAACCTACAAATCCAAAGTGTGATTAACATTTTTAAGTGAAACAAGTGGTAAATAATGCACCATAGCATACTCCCTTGCAACTGTTTAATGAAAAATAGTTGGCTGAAGGCAACTTAAAAATGTGCAGACAAGTGCTTACTTTCCCCAATGTATAAGCAAAAGTGTTTCATAGACTGTTGTCCTACTGTAAATAGTGGTGAAATGAACAATGGGGTACATATGTCTTTTTAAAGTATAGTTTTCTCAGGTTATATGCTCAGATGTGGTAATGCTGAGTCATATGGTAGTTTTATTTTTAGTTTGTTAAGGAAGCTCCACGTTGTTCTCTATAGTGGCCGTATCAATTTACATTCCCACCAACAGTGCAAAAGGGTTCCTTTTTCTCCACATCCTCTCTGGCATTTACTGTTTGTAAATTAAAAAAATATATATATATATATTTTTTATTGAAGGATAATTGCTTTACAGAATTTTGCTATTTTCTGTCAAACCACAACATGGATCAGCCATAGGTATACACATATCCCCTCCCATATTCTGCCTATATTTTGGAAATTAATTATTTGTCAGTTGCTTCATTGGCAAATATTTTTTCCTACTCTGAGAATTGTCTTTTCATCATGTTATAGTTTCCTTTGCTGTGCAAAAGTTTTTAAGTTTAATTAGGTCACATTTGTTTATTTTTGTTTTTATTTCCATTACTCTAGGAGGTGTGTTAAAGAGAACCTTGCTGCAATTTAGGTCTAAGTGTGTTCTGTCTATGTTTTCCCCTTAGAGTTTTCTAGTTTCTGGCCTTATATTTAGGTCTTTAATCCATTTTAAATTTATTTTTGTGTATGGCATTAAGAAGGGTTCTAATTTCATTCTTTTTTAAATACATGATCTTTATTTATATGTCCTTTCAATTTTTCAAACATAAAATTATGATGACCACTGTTTTTTCTCCTGAAAGAAGAAAAGACTCCTGTATGACTTTTTAAAAGAAGTCATAAATGTGACTTTACTTAAAGCTGAACAGAGAGGCTAGATTCCTTCTTGGTTACTTCTTTTAATGCTCTTACCTTTGTTCTTGAAGGACAAGTGCTTTGCAGAACTTTGTTGTTTTCTATCAAACCTCAAAAGAATCAGCCATAGGTATATATGTGTGCCCTCCCTCTTGAACTTCCCTTCCCATCTGTCAGGATTGTTACAGAGTCCCTGTTTGAGTTTCCTGAGACATACAGCAAATTCCCGTTGGCTATTTATTTTACATATGGTAATGTAAGCTTTCATGTTACTCTCTCCATGCATCTCACCCTCTCAGCCTTTCTTCCTGTGTCCATAAGTCTGTTCTCTGTCTCCATACTTCTCCATTGCTGCCCTGCAAATAAATCCTTCAGTATCATCCTTCTAGATTCCATATATATGCATTAGCATATGATATTTATCTTTCTCTTTCTGACTTACTTCACTCTGTATAATAGGTTCTAGGTTCATCTACCTTATTAAAACTGACTCAAATGTATTCCTTTTTATGACTGAGTAATATTTCACTGTGTATATGTACCACAACTTCTTTATCCATGCATTTGTCAATGGACATCTAAGTTGCTTCCATGATCAGTTCAGTTAAGTTCAGCTCAGTCGTGTCTGACTCTTTGTGACCCCATGAATCGCAGCACGCCAGGCCTCCGTGTCCATCACCAATTCCTGGAGTTCACTCAGACTCGCATCCATTGAGTCCGTGATGCCATCCAGCCATCTCATCCTCTGTTGTCCCTTTCTCCTCCTGCCCCCAATCCCTCCCAGCATCAGAGTCTTTTCCAATGAGTCAACTCTTCGCATTAGGTGGCCAAAGTACTGGAGTTTCAGCTTTAACATCATTCCTTCCAAAGAAATCCCAGGGCTGATCTCCTTCAGAATGGACTGGTTGGATCTCCTTGCAGTCCAAGGGACTCTCAAGAGTCTTCTCCAACACCACAGTTCAAAAGCATCAATTCTTCGGCGCTCAGCTTTCTTCACAGTCCAACTCTCACATCCATACATGACCACAGGAAAAACCATAGCTTTGACTAGATGGACCTTAGTTGGCAAAGTAATGTCTCTGCTTTTGAATATGCTATCTAGGTTGGTCATAACTTTCCTTCCAAAGAGTAAGTGTCTTTTAATTTCATGGCTGCAGTAACCATCTGCAGTGATTTTGGAGCCCAGAAAAATAAAGTCTGACACTGTTTCCACTATTTCCCCAGCTATTTCCCATGAAGTGATGGGACCAGAGGCCATGATCTTTGTTTTCTGAATGTTGAGCTTTAAGCCAACATTTTCACTCTCCTCTTTCATTTTCATCAAGAGGCGTTTTAGTTCCTCTTCACTTTCTGTCATAAGGATGGTGTCATCTGCATATCTGAGGTGATTGATATTTCTCCTGGCAATCTTGATTCCAGCTTGTGTTTCTTCCAGTCCAGTGTTTCTCATGATGTACTCTGCATAGAAGTTAAATAAGCAGGGTGACAATATACAGCCTTGACATACTCCTTTTCCTATTTGGAATCAGTATGTTGTTCCATGCCCAGTTCTAACTGTTGCTTCCTGGCCTGCATACAGATTTCTCAAGAGGCAGGTTAGGTGGTCTGGTATTCCCATCTCTTTCAGAATCTTCCACAGTTTATTGTGATCCACACAGTCAAAGGCTTTGGCATAGTCAATAAAGCAGAAATAGATGTTTTTCTGGAACTCTCTTGCTTTTTCCATGATCCAGCAGATGTTGGAAATTTGATCTCTGGTTCTTCTGCCTTTTCTAAAACCAACTTGAACATCTGGAAGTTCATGGTTCACGTACTGCTGAAGCCTGGCTTAGAGAATTTTGAGCATTACTTTACTAGCATGTGAGATGAGTGCAACTGTGTAGTAGTTTGAGCATTCTTTGGCATTGCCTTTCTTTGGGATTGGAATGAAAACTGACCTTTTCCAATCCTGTGGCCACTGCTGAGTTTTCCAAATTTGCTGGCTTATTGAGTGCAACACTTTCATAGCATCATCTTTCAGGATTTGAAACAGCTCAACTGGAATTCCATCACCTCCACTAGCTTTGTACGTAGTGATGCTTTCTAAGGCCCACTTGACTTCACATTCCAAGATATCTGGTTCTAGATTAGTGATCACACCATCATGATTATCTGGGTCATGAAGATCTTTTTGTACAGTTCTTCCATGTATTCTTGCCACTTCTTCTTAATATCTTCTGCTTCTGTTAGGTCCATACCATTTCTGTCCTTTATTGAGCCCATCTTTGTATGAAATGTTCCCTTGGTATCTCTAATTTTCTTGAAGAGATCTCTAGTGTTTCCCATTCTGTTGTTTTCCTCTATTTCTTTGCATTGATTGCTGAAGAAGGCTTTCTTATCTCTTCTTGCTATTCTTTGGAACTCTGAATTCAGATGCTTATATCTTTCCTTTTTTCCTTTGCTTTTGCCTCTCTTCTTTTCACAGCTATTTGTCAGGCCTCCCCAGACAGCCATTTTGCTTTTTTGCATTTCTTTTCCATGGGGATGGTCTTGATCCCTGTCTCCTGTACAATGTCACGAACTTCATTCCATAGTTCATCAGGTATTCTATCTATCAGATCTAGGCCCTTAAATCTATTTCTCACTTCCACTGTATAATCATAAGGGATTTGATTTTCCTTCCATGTTCTAGCTATTGTAAATAGTGCTGCAGTGAACACTGGGGTACATGTGTCTTTTTCAATTTTGGTTTCCTCAGTGTATATGCCTAGGAGTGTGATTGCCAGGTCATATGGTGGTTTTATCCCTACTTTCATAAGGAATCTCCATACTTCTTAGTGGCTGTATCAATTTGCATTCCCACCAACAGTGCAAGAGTGTTCCCTTTTCTCCACACCCCCTCCAACATTTACTGTTTGTAGACTTTTTGGTGATGGCCATTCTGACAGGTGTGAGGTGATATCTCATTGTAGTTTTGATTTGCATTTCTCTAATAATGAGTGATGTTGAGCATCTTTTCATGTATTTGGTAGCCATTAAGTATGTCTTCTTTGGGAAAATGTCTGCTTAGGTCTTATTCCGCTTTTTGATTGAGTTGTTCGTTTTTTTTTTTTTTAATTAAATTTATTTATTTTTAAAATTACAATACTGTATTTGTTTTGCCATACATTGACACGAATCAGCCACAGGTGAACACAATCTCCCAATGCCGAATCCGCCTCCCACCTCCCACCCCCATCCTCTACTTGAATCATCCTGTGCATCAGCCCCATGCCTCCTGCATCCTACATTGAACATAGATTAGCATTTCGTTTCTTACAGGAAAATATACATGTTTCATTGCCATTTTCCCATACCATCCCACCCTTTCCCTCTCCCTCAGAGTCCAAAAGTCCACTCTATACCTCTGTGTCTCTTGTTGTCTCACATATAGGGTCATCATTACTGTCTTCTAAATTCCATATATATGTGTAAGTATACTGTATTGGTGTTTTTCTTTCTGGCTTACTTCACTCTGTATAATCGGTTCCAATTCCATCCATCTCATTAGAACTGAGTCAAATTTATTCTTTTTAAGGGCTGAGTAGTATTCCATTGTGTATATGAACCACAGCTTTCTTATCCATTCATCTGCTGATGGACATCTAGGTTGCTTCCATGACCTGGCTATTATAAACAGCGCTGCAATGAACATTGGGGTACATGTGTCTCTTTCAATTCTGGTTTCCTCAGTGTGTATGCCCAGCAGTGGGATTGCTGGGTCATAAGGCAGTTCTATTTGCAATTTTTTAAGGAATCTCCACACTGTTTTCCATAATGGCTGTACTAGTTTGCATTCCCACCAGCAGTGTAAGAGGGTTCCCTTTTCTCCACATCCTCTCCAGCATTTATTGCTTGTAGACTTTTGGATCGCAGCCATTCTGACTGGTGTGAAATGGTACCTCATTGTGGTCTTGATTTGCATTTCTCTGATAATGAGTGATGTTGAGCATCTTTTCATGTGTTTGTTAGCCATCCGTATGTCTTCTTTGGAGAAATGCCTATTTAGTTCTTTGGCCCATTTTTTTATTGGATCATTTATTTTTCTGGAGTTGAGCTGCATAAGTTGCTTATATATCTTTGAGATTAGTTGTTTGTCAGTTGTTTCATTTGCTATTGTTTTCTCCCATTCAGAAGGCTGTCTTTTCACCTTGCTTATAGTTTCCTTTGTTGTGCAGAAGCTTTTAATTTTAATTAGATCCCATTTGTTTATCTTTGCTTTTATTTCCAGTATACTGGGAGATGGATCATAGAGGATCCTGCTGTGATTTATGTCGGAGAGTGTTTTGCCTATGTTCTCCTCTAGGAGTTTTATAGTTTCTGGTCTTACATTTAGATCTTTAATCCATTTTGAGTTTATTTTTGTGTATGGTGTTAGAGAGGGGTCTAGTTTCATTCTTTTACAAGTGGTTGACCAGTTTTCCCAGCACCACCTGTTAAAGAGACTATCTTTACTCCATTGTATATTCTTGCCTCCTTTGTCGAAGATAAGGTGTCCATAGGTATGTGGGTTAATCTCAGGGCTTTCTATTTTGTTCCATTGATCTATATTTCTGTCTTTGTGCCAGTACCATACCGCCTTAATAACTGTGGCTTTGTAGTAGAGCCTGAAGTCAGGCAAGTTGATTCCTCCAGTTCCATTTTTCTTTCTCAAGATTGCTTTGGCTATTCGAGGTTTTTTGTATTTCCATACAAATCTTGAGATTATTTGATCTAGTTCTGAGAAAAATACTGCTGGTAGCTTGATGGGAATTGCATTGAATCTGTAGATTGCTTTGGGTAGTATACTCATTTTCACTGTATTGATTCTTCCAAGCCATGAGCATGGTATATTCCTCCATCTATTAGTGTCCTCTTTGATTTCTTTCATCAGTGTTTTATAGTTTTCGATATATAGGTCTTTAGTTTCTTTAGGTAGGAATATTCCTAAGTATTTTATTCTTTTTGTTGCAATGGTGAATGGAATTGTTTCCTTGACTTCTTTTTCTACTTTCTCGTTATTAGTGTATAGGAATGCAAGGAGTTGTTCGTTTTTTTTTGGTATTGAGTTGTGTGAGCTACTTGTATATTTTGGGACTTAACCCTTTGCCAGTTGTTTCATTTGTTATTATTTTCTCCCATCTGAGGGTTGTCTTTTCACCTTGTTCTTTCGGTTGTCTTGTTCTTCTGGTGTTCTTGTTCTTTTCTGGTTGTCTTTTCTCTGCTGTGCAAGAGCTTTTAAGTTTAATTAGGTACCACTTGTTTACTTTTGCTTTTATTTCTGTTACTCTGGGAGGTGGGTCATAGAAGACTGCTCTGATTTATGTCATTGAGTGTTCTGCCTATATTTTCCTCTAAGAGTTTTATAATTTCTGGCCTTACATTTAGGTCTTTAATCCATTTTGAGTTTATCTTTGTGTATTGTGTTAGGAAGTGTTCTAATTTCATTCTTTTACACATAGCTGTTCAGTTTTCCCAGCACCACTTATTGAAGAGGCTATCTCTTCTCCATCATATATTCTTGCCTCCTTTGTTAAAGATAAAGTGCTCATAGGTGAATAGGTTTATTTTGGGGCTTTCTATCTATTGCCACTGGTCTATATTTCTGTTTTTGTGCCAGTACCATACTGCCTTGTTGACTGTAGCTTTGCAGTATAGTCTGAAGTCAGGCAGGTTGATTCCTCCAGGTCAGGTTTTCTTTGTCAGGTTTGGTTTGCCATTTGGGTTCTTTCATGTTTTTGTACAAAATGTGAAATTTTTGTTCTAGTTCTGTGAAAAATGCCACTGGTAATTTGATAGAGATTGCATTGAATCTGTAGATTGCTTTGGGTAGTATAGTAGTTTTCACACTATTGATTCTTCCAGTCTAAGAACATGATATATCTCTCCATCTGTTTGTATTGTCTTTGAGTTCTTTTATTAGTATCTTATAGCTTTGTACATACAGGTCTTTTGTCTCTGTAGGTGGGTTTATTCCTAGATATTTTAATTTTTTGTTGCAAAGGTGAATGGGATTATTTCGTTAATTTCTACTTCTGATTTTTTTCTTGTTAGTGTATAGGAAAGGAAAGGATTTCTGTGTATTGGCTTTATATCTTGTGACTTTACTAAATTTATTTACTAGCTCTAGTAATTTTCTAGTGGCATCTTTAGGGTTTTCAATGTATAGCATCATGCCTTCTGCAAACAGTGAATGCTTTACTTCTTTTCAATATAGACTCCTTTTATTTATTTATGTTCTCTGACTGCTGTGACTAGGACTTCCAAATCTTATTGAATGATAATTATGAGAGTGGACACCTTTGTCTTGAAGTATTCCTTTCCCAATTTTAAATCAGTTTTTTGTTCTATGTCTGGTTCTAACTGTTGCTTCTTGAGCTGCATACAGGTTTCTCAGGAGACAGATAAGGTGATCTGGTATTCCCATCTCTTGAAGAATTTTCCAGTTTGCTGTGATCCACAGAGTCAAAGGCTTAGCATAGTCAATGAAGCAGATGTAGATGTTTTTTTGGAATTCTCTTACTTTTACCATGACCCAGTGAATGTTGGCAATTTGATCTCTGGCTCTTCTGCATTTTCTAAGTCCAGAAAAATGCAATATAACAAAAGAGTGCAGTAGAAATTGGAAATAAAATAAAATACATTTATTAAAAAATGAAAGCGTTAAAAAGTAAGTAAAAAATAAAAATTTAAAGAATAATAAAAAAACAATAGAACAAAACAGAAAAGAACAGAAGAAAATTAAATATATAGACAGCAGTAGTAAGAAGACTATCTTCCTGTGGCCTCGGCTGTCAGTGTTCTTGCCCCCCACAGTGAGCTCCAGCCAGTCTACCCACTCAGGAAGTCCTTCAGTATTTCTAGGAAGGTGTTTGGACCTGCTGTGAGCACTGTGGGGCCAGTTCAGATTCGAATCTGGCTTTCCTCCAGCTTGACTTGCTTCCAGTGTCCGCAGTCGTCCTCTTCTCCAGTCACACAGCCGCTGCGCTTAGCTTTAGCTTTGGCCCCACCTCTGCTTATGTGCTGCTCTCCCATTCCCTGCCCAGACAGAAGGGGGCAAAAGCACTGGCTAATTAGGGCTCACTTGCTCAGTTTGGCCAGAGTGAGGAATCCAGCAGTTACAACTGGAATGTGCCTGTGGTGGTAGAGACCTTCACGTTGTTGCTACAGCCTGAGGGGGGCCATGCATTCTCCTTGGGGAGTTGGCCCTGGGTCCCTTGGCATTGCCAGGCTGCACAATCTTCTGGGATGGTGTGGGCAGTGACCTGTACTTGCTCACAGCTTAGTGGCATCAGTGGTGGCTGTTGTGGCCACATCTGGGGTCAGAGATAGAAGCCACAGCTTGCACTGCCTCTGGAACTCATAATGTTGGTGCTCTGCTATCCATGATTTATGGAGTTAGAGGGTCTTTGGGAGGCCTTCTTTTCTTGTATACCCCATGACAGGAACTCTTGCTCTCCAGCAAGCAGAAGCTTTTCCTGGATTCCCTTGGCTATGTCATATTAGCCCCCACAGACTGTCTTCATGGCAGTCAACCCCAGTCCTCTCCCTGGGGTCAGACCTCCAAAGCCTTAGCCTCAACACCCAGTCTCCAGCTGCCTCAGCAGGCATGTAGATAAACATCTCAGGTTGGGGGATGCTGGTTGGTACCAATCTCTGTGTGGAATTCTCTATACTTTCCCTCTGCATACCTGCTGCTGCACTCTTCTCTGAGGCTCTGAAGCTCCCTACTGTCTCCACAAGTGAGGGAGTGTCTGAATGTATGGAAATCTTTCCTCCTTCACAGCTTCTTCCCAGAAGCACAGGTCCCATCATGATTCCTTTCTCTCTCTTGCTTTTTTCCCTTACTTCTTTTGCCCTGTTCCATTATGGGGAAATTAACTGACCTTTTGGAAGTCTGTGGTCTTCTGCTAGTTTTCAGTTGATGTTATGTAGTTGTTTCAAATACAGATGTATTTTTGATGTATTTGTGGGGGTGGACGGTAATCACCATGTCTTACTCCTCTGTCATCTTGGAGGTCCCCCCTCCCCATAACACATCTCTTCTTCTTTATCCATTTATCTATTGGTGGACACTTAGGTGGCTTTCATATCTTGTCAATTATAAATAATGTTGCTATGAACATAGCACTGGGGTGCATTGTATCTTTTTGAATTAGTGTTTTGATATTTTTTTGGATAAATATCCAAGAGTGGAATTTTTAAAAGGTTAATTAATTTAATTGGAGGGTAATTGCTTTACAATCTTGTGAAGGTTTTTGCCATATGTCAACATGGATTTGCCACATATATACACATGTCCCCCATCCTGAGCCCCATCCCACCTTTTTCTCCACTCTATTCCTCTGGGTTGTTCCAGAACATTAGCTTTAGGTGCCCTGCTTCATGCATCACACTTGCACTGGTCATCTATTTTACATATGGTAATGTACATGTTTCAATGCTGTTCTCTCAAATCATCCCATCCTCGCCTTCTCCCACTGAGCTCAAAAGTCTGTTCTTTACATCTGTGTCTCCTTTGATGCCGTGCATGTGGGATCATCAGTACCGTCTTTCTAAATTCCTTATATATGTGTTAATATACAGTATTTGTGTTTCTTTTTCTGACTTACTTCACTCTTTATAATAGGCTCCAGGTTCATCCATTTCATTATAACTGACTCAAATGCATTACTTTTTATAGCTGAATAATATTCCATTGTATATATGTACCACAACGTTCTTATCTATTCATCTGCCAGTGGACATCTAGGTGGCTTCCATGTCCTAGCTATTATAAATAGTACTGCAGTGAACATTGGGGTACATGTGTCTCTTTTAATTGTTTTCCTAGGGGTATATGCTCAGCAATGGGACTGCTAGGTCATATGGCAGTTCTATTACCAGTTTTTAAGGAATCCCAGGAATTGTTGGGTCATATGGCAGTATCTGGAAAAAGCAATGGTAACCCACTCCAGTACTCTTGCCTGGAAAATCCCATGGACAGAGGAGCCTGGTAGGCTGCAGTCCATGGAGTCACTAAGAGTTGGTCATGACTGAGCGACTTCACTTCCACTTTTCACTTTCATGAATTGGAGAAGGAAATGGCAACCCACTTCAGTATTCTTGCCTGAAGACTCCCAGGGACAGAGAAGCCTAGTGGGCTGCTGTCTATGGGGTCGCACAGAATTGAACACGACAGAAGCGACTTAGCACTTAGCAGCAGCAGCAGCAGCATGGCAGTACCAGTTTTAGTTTTTGAAAAACCTCCGTACTGTTTTCCACAGTGACTGTACAATTTACATTTCCACCAGTGATGTACAAGGGGTCACTTTTCTCTACACATTCTCACAGATGTTTATCATTTGTGGCCTTTTTTTTTTTTCAAGGCCTTCTTTTCAAAGAATTATTTATTTCTTTGACTGAGTTGGGTCTTCATTATGTCATGTGAGATCTTCATTGCATCATGCAGGATCTTTCATTGTGGCATACCAATTATTTAGCTGTGGCATGTGGGCTCTCTAGTTGTAATACACAGACTCTGGAGCATGAGAGCTCAGTTGTGGTGCATGGGCTTAGTGACTCCATGGCGTGTGGGATCCTAGTTCCCCAACTTAGGAATTAAACCTGTGTCCCCTACATTTCAAGGAGGATTCTTAACTACCATATGACCAGCTGCTAAGCTGCTAAGTCACTTCAGTCGTGTCCGACTCTGTGCGACCCCATAGACAGCAGCCCACCAGGCTTTCCCATCCCTGGGATTCTCCAGGCAAGAACACTGGAGTGGGTTGCCGTTTCCTTCTCCACAGAAGTCCTTATTTGTGGTCTTTTTGATGATAGCCATTCTGACAGGTATTAGGCAATAAGTGATCCTCAAAGTCTTGCTGCCATATTATAGAAGAGAAAAGGTATTATATTTAGGCCCCAATATAAAAAGTCTCTCCAATTTTCCATAAGCCTTCCTATTTTCAAAGTCCAAGAAAAGACAGAATCCTGTGCAGTGAGCACATATTTTTATTCTATAAAAACAAGAGCTTAAACTTGTAATGGTAGCCTTAACAGGATACTTTGAATCTTACTACTAATTATCTCTTACTTTAATGAGTAGCATTGCATTTTATCTGATTTCATGGAAAGATTGTGTGTTAAGAAGGTCTGAGAGCTTGTCCTATTTGGCAGCCACTGGCCATTAGCAATCTGACTTTGAGTTCACAACGTGTCTGGGAATTAATTTCTTTATATATAAAGTTAGAATAATTTCAAACTGTATGTAGGACTGTATTCTTTAAATTAATGAAGTGTGACCATCTGGGCTCCAAGAAAATCAGATATGTTCTGTTTTCTACAACTTCTCAAAGAAATTCTTATTGCAAGAGGTAGTGCCGACACCAATTTAAAGAGCTAAAGAAAACACTATTTTGTTGTTGTTGTTCAGTCACTGAGTCATGTTCTACTCTTGCAATATCATGAACTGCAGCACACCAGGCTTCCCTGTCCTTGACCATCTCCTGGAGCTTGCTCAAACTCATGTCCATTGAGTCAGTGATGCCATCCAATCATCTTGTCCTCTTTTGTCCCCTTTTCCTCCTGCCTTCAATCTTTCCCAGAATCAGGGTCTTTTATAATTGGTCAGCTCTTCACATAAGGTGGGTAAAGTACTGGAGTTTCAGCTTCAGCATCAGTCCTTACAAAGTATATTCAGGACTGATTTCCACTAGGATGAACTGATTGGATCTCCTTGCAGTCCAAGGGACTCTCAAGAGTCTTCTCCAACACCACAGTTCAAAAGCATCAATTTTTAGTGCTCAGCTTCTTTATGGTCCAGCTATCACATCCATACATGAAGAATGGAAAGCCATAGCTTTGACTGTATAGACCTTTGTTGGCCATGTAATGTCTCTGCTTTTTAATATGCTGTCAAATGACTAGATAGTGTCTTTGCCCCTTTGTTTTCCACATTTACTGTTCATATGACTTTCCAGGGGTCAAGGCTGCCTTGTCTTGCCTCTTGCAGACCCACCAAACACAAACATGGGATGGGAATATCAGTATTCCACATACTAGTATGACCCCTGGAAAGTCATATGAATAGTAAATGTGGAAAACAGAGGGGCAGAGACACTGTCTAGTCACTTGAACTAGATAGAACTGGCTGAACACCAGCCTCAAGTTCTGGCACTATCCATACAAGATGAAGACACATTGGGTGGAATAGAAGGAAGAGGCAACTTTTCTCTTGATTTCTCAATATATCAGGGGACCAAAGCACTCTCTATAATATCTGGTCTCCCTTACCCCATTTTCCCCCATGTTAGAAGGTGTGGATTCAGCTGTTTGGAGTTGCTTGACTCCCCACAATTACATGGTTTTAATTTTGTAAGTCCAGGATCAAAATAAATTGATCTAACTTAATTTTTATGTAAAACTCAGTATTCATTCTCTCTTCAAGAAAATCTGACTTCCATACTTTGGAATTTCCCTTGATACCTCCCTTGTGAGTTCTGCCTTCACGTTTGGGGACCTGAGCTGATCTCGAGATGAGAGCATCAGTCCCTAAGGTCTTATCTCTGTAAACAAACTGATATCTATCTTCAGGCCCCTAGATTATTTCGGTTCCCCAAGGTGACATGATTTTGAAGTTGTCCTCCCATCCCCTTATTATGCACAAATGCAATAACATCATATGCATTAAAACTCAGTGATGTGTGCTTCACTTCATCCCTGGGGAACATCTACTATCTCCTTAATCCTAGGGTGCCTGTTTAAATAGGAGTAAGATAAAACATACAGATTTGAAATGTGGCACCATGCCACCTCATCCATTTAGCTAAGAAAAGATACCATCTGTGGCCATTCCTGATAACTTTTGCCTACAGTTAACTATTTCTTTTTCAAGCTGTGATACTTAAAGTTTCACTTTAAGGCATTAATGGGCCATAAATTATTTTTGTGCTTAATCTCCCATCAATTTTTGTTGGAGTTTCCTTCCTTCAGAAGATCCAGAAACTAAAAGGGACCAGAATTATCTGCCTTATCTCTGAGAAAACTCTCTGGAATCAAAGTAAGGAGGATTGACAGACTGTTAGGTTTTCTACTTTCTGGGAGGAACAACAGTGAAGATTTTGATATGTGCTTTGCTGTAGCAATGAATCTTATTTCTGTACCTTTGATCATTTGAAGGATTTATGATTATGTTTGTGATGGTTCTAGTAGGGTTTTTATCTGTTAGGGTGACAGAGTAAGAAAGTTCTCAAAGCCAACTCACACTTTAATTTCATCTTGGAACACAGCAACTGTGTCCAATTAAAAAACAACAGAATGCATCACATTTTAACAAAGTGGATCCAAGACAGGTAGATTAGGATAAATTACATTCTACTTGCTTCCTCATTCATAGCTGGGACAATCCAAGGGCCTCCTGTCATCTTAGATTTACACATATCAAATTATCCTTTTTAATCTCCTCTTGAAATAATAGCCAGTTTGAGCAGAAAACCTCTGCTGCTGTTCTGTTTTGTCACAGTGGCAAATCAAGCATTGCAAACCTTCTCTGGTAATGTTGAGAATGGTCACAAATTTCACCCTAGCAAATATTCAGAATATAATAGTTAGGTCTGTATGCGCAGATTCATGGGGGAGTAGTGATAAAAGATCATTATCTTTAAACAAGTGTAACTAGATAGGAATAGGGGAGGGAGCAGAGCAAATGAAACATGGTGCTAATAAGTAGGATTATAGACTTACCAGGTGGAGCTAATGGTAAAGAACGGCCTTGCCAATGCAGGAAACGTAAGAGATGAGTTTGATCCCTGGGTCAGGAAGATCTCCTGGAGGGAGGCATGGGAACCCACTCCAGTATTCTTGCCTGAAGAATTCTATGGACAGAGGAGCTTGGTGGGCTGCAATCCATAGGGCTGCAAAGAGTCAGCACTTCTGAGCAACTTCACACACATGAGGCTTTATGGCTCCTGCTATGATACAAAATTGCAAGTGTTGGCTATTCTTTAGATCCTTCTGTCATTGAGATTGTTCATCTCTGAAATGGAGATCCTAATGCTTGGCTTGTCCACATTACAGAGTTGTTGTGAGGATGGTGTGCAAGTGTAGGTGTAAAAGCTCTTCAAAACATATAATGTATTGTAATTGTGAAAAGAGTGATGATTGTTTAGGATATGTTTACACCTGAAGCAGACAAAGATAGCTCCACTACTCAGTATTGTTAAATCCCATTCAGGTAGTCTTCCTTTATGAGTTGGTGGTAGAAGTTTGGGTATAATCTTTAGTCAGAGAATCAAGTTCAGTGCATCTGTCCAGATTTTTAGGCCAAAGTTTTCAAAATTAGTACAAGTTTATAGTTTTAGTACAAGTCAAGTACAAGATTTTAGTTTCCTGATGCTAGGAAAGATGAGGGAAGGAGGAGAAGAGGGAAACAGAGGATGAGATGGTTGGTTGGCATCATCAAATCAATGGACGTGAGTCTGAGCAAACTCTGGGAGATAGTGAGGGACAGGGGACCCTGGCATGCTGCAATCCATGGTGTTGCAGAGTCAGACACAACTGAGTAACTGAACAACAATGCTAATTAAACTATTACTGGTGTTTGAACAGCTTAATTCTTTTCAATTTCCATTTGCAACAGCTTTATTCCTTGCAGTTTCATGATTCTGAACTAAGGATGCGTTAAAAAAGAAAAGCATAAAAATCAATTACATTATATTTGAAATGCTTGTTAGGCGAAACAGGGTGAATCTCTGGTACGGGACAGAGGCCTGAGCATTAGGGCATCTTGGAATGAAAGAATAACACATTCATAAACTGTCCTTTAGAATAGGTAAATTATAAATAAATGTGATGTTTGCAATTTGGCTAAGGGATCATGTCCTAAGTGATATACATAGCTAAGCAATTTGTGTACATTGTAATTGTCACTCACAGGATCTGTTTATTGATTCTCTTAAACTTGAGTGAGAGCTGTGACAGGTCTGTGGGAAAAACAGTGCAAGTTGTTTTTCACAACCAATGCCAGCAGAGTGTGTGTGTAGGAAAGTCTCCCTTTTGAATACTCAATTGACCTAGTAAAGTCTTTGATACTTGGCTGGTTATTTCTGATCATTCCCTGCATCCTTTAATCTCTTCATGGGATTTTTCTGAGCTTATTGTGCCTTTATGGGAATAGGAACTTAGATTCAGTCTTATGCCTGAACTGAATGGGAACTTACAGAATTTCAACCTGCAGCTTCAGTTGGAGAGAGTTGATAACTTTTTCACTATCAGGCTCAAAACAGTGGTGACAGAACCTCATGGAGCCACTCACCTTTCAAAAAGATTTTGAACTCTAATTCTTACTGCTTCTTTCTTGTGTGTTGCAATGATGCCATTTTCTATTACCACAGTTGATACAAGCTTGGGTGAATGCTAGTGCTCTCCTATAAGGCAGAGCCCCAACAAATCCCTTGGGATTGACTGTAGAAACCATAAGAAGTTGAAAATGTTCATGGAATATACCTGATGTCATGAATCATGAAAACATGTGACATCGGGATGGAGATGTAGAAAAGATCTAGCCTCTCTCTTGCACAAAGAAAAGCCAAGATACAGAGAAAGAAATCAGATATTAGGCCACAATTTGCAGACTTGAGGCAGAATCCAATCTCTCTCAACTCCTCCTTTTAGAGTCAAAGGTATTGTGTTTAATCTCAGTAAAATTCCATGTCATTAAAAAGTTGCCTGACATGTACATTCATGGGTATCCTGAACATCATCCATGAATTTAGACCTTTGGGCCTTTCTATGTACTATTTCTCTCCTTGAAACATATTGCTCAATCTACCACATGTAAAATTCTTACTTGATATTTGAAAAACAGCCAAAAACGAGGACCTCTCAGGTAAAACAGTTTCTTGCAATGTGTATGCGTGCTCAGTCCTGTTTGACTCTTTGTGACTTTATGGACTGCAGCCTGCCAGGTTCCTCTGTACATGGAATTTTCCAGTAAGAATACTGGAGTGGTTTTCACCTCCACTCCAAGGCTTGCTCCTGACCCAGGGATCAACCCTGTGTCTCTTGTGTCTCCTGCATTGGCAGGCCAATTCTTTACCACTGTGCCAACTGGGAAGCCCTTCTTATAATATACACACTTCTATAAGTTCTTTCCTGATCAATTGGAAATAACTTGCAAAACACTCAGCTTTTAAAAAGTTTTCTTTTAGAGAATTTCCACTTTTCTCCTTTCTTTGTCATTATTTGCATATATTATTCACTAGGGAGAACAACTCCCAAGTCACTTCACCCTTTAATCTTCAGCAGTATCCAGCACACTGCTTTGCATAAGAAATATATCCATAAGTGTATGCTAAAAGAGTAATGGAAGGGCAAATGACCTTGCAAAATTCACAGACACATAAGTGGAAATTGGAGAGTGTTGGGTAGTCTTCACCTGCTATCTTATCTAATTCTTTTCTCTGTGTCTCCATAACAACTGGTGAAGATTATGGGAAGGGACAATGACAGCTACCATCAGGCATTCATCTTGGTGGGCTTTTCTGACCGGCCTCAACTGGAAATAATTCTCTTTGCTTTTATCTTGATCTTCTACATCCTGACTCTAGTGGGCAACACAGCCATCATTCTCTTGTCTATCGTGGACTCCAGGCTCCACACACCCATGTATTTCTTTCTTGGGAACCTATCTTTCTTGGACCTCTGCTTTACAACGAGCATTGTTCCTCAGCTGCTGTGGAACCTTTGGGGTCCAGAGAAGACCATCACCTACCATGGCTGTGTGGCCCAACTCTATATCTACATGGTGTTGGGCTCAACTGAGTGTGTTCTCCTAGCTGTCATGTCCTACGACCGCTACGTGGCTGTCTGCCGGCCACTGCACTACACCGTGGTCATGCACTCACATCTCTGCCGGCAACTGGTGACTGTGGCCTGGTGCTGTGGCTTTCTAAACTCCTTTGTTATGTGTCCCCAGACGATGCACCTGTCCCGATGTGGGCGTCGTGAAGTGGACCACTTTTTGTGTGAGATGCCTGCTCTTATTGCCATGTCCTGTGAAGACACAGTGCTGGTGGAAGCATTTGCCTTCGTCCTGGGGGTTGCTCTTCTCCTGGTACCCCTTTCTCTGATCCTCATCTCCTATGGCATGATCACTGCTGCTGTGCTGAGGATCAAGTCAGCAGCAGGGCGCAAGAAGGCTTTCAACACCTGCTCATCTCATCTAACAGTGGTCATTCTCTTCTATGGAACCATCATTTACATGTACCTGCAGCCAGCCAACAGCTACTCCCAAGATCAGGGCAAGTTCCTCACTCTCTTCTATACCATTGTCACTCCCAGTGTCAACCCTCTCATCTATACTTTAAGGAACAAAGATGTGAAAGGGGCAATGAGGAAAGTCTTGGGGTGGGAGAAAGAGAATAAGGACACCTAAGAGAAATGTTGGAATAATACTTTGGTGTTCTGCTGAGTTACGTATATCTTAACTGTGTGGAAAACTAATATGTAGAGTGAAGGGAACATGGATAGGCACAATGGGCTTTTGAGTTTGACCCCATGTTTTACTCTCTGGATGTGAAGTCCCTTTCTTCTGTTTAAAGGTGTCTACTTTAGAAGATCTTTAGTGCATTTGCATTTTATCCATCTTTGGGCTTTATTTAGAACTGCAGGGGATATGTAGAATGAAGTCAGATCACACAGTCTGCAGATGATGTCATGAGATGTCAAATAAAAATGAGACAACATGAATGGCTTCCTCCTGAAGCTCCTTTATTTATGATGACAGTGTTTTTTTTCAGAGAGGGTTGAGTCAGCATCAGTAAAATCATAGTATGCTGTCCTAGATATATGTTAGTTCTCTACAACTAAGGAGTGTTCTTTGATTTGCTTTTTTGAAAAGGAAGGAAGATTTGTGTGTGTGTGTGTGTGTCATTTGTACCTTTTCCTTGACCTTATCTCATAGCCAAAGCTTTACAAGATAGTTGAGTAGATTTAGGCATTCAAGACTTTGTAGAAAATAGAGCAAGAGGAAAATATTAGAATGAAACACTTTGGAATCTTTAGCGGGCTACTTGCAACAGTTGCAAATATTTCTTTTTTAAAAAAGCTGTTTTATAGTCAGATTGATTATTACCACCTCAAAAAATTTTTTGGCAGCCAAGGTTATTGGGGCTGGAAGCTACTAAGAGCAGTATTACTACAACTTGGTTTTGTCTTAGACTTGTAAGATACAGATTTTCAAGAACTCATTAGATTTCTTGTAGTTGAAACTCCAAGTGTGGGATCTAGGCATTTGTGTTATTAAAAAGTTCTCTAGATGTTACTGATGACAGCCAAATTTGGAAATCCCTAAATCCAACTTCTTACATCAACCAGAAATCCTCCTAGAGCATTTTGAATGTTTGGCCACCTTCACTGGGTATGAATGATGCTACAAAGCAGATACAGGAGATAATATCACCCATATCTGTGCTTGGAACTGGTTTATCCTCTTACCAGTTATATCTTGGAGTCTAGGGTTTTTCATCTGTATCATATAGGGTAAATAATCCTAATTTTACAAGATTGTAGCAGAGGTTAATAGAGAGGGAAATGGCAACTCACTACAGTGTTCCTGCCTGGGAAATTCCATGGACAGAGGAGCTTGGTGGGCAGAGGAGCTTGGTGGGTTACCGTCCATGGAGCCACAAAGAGTGGGACACGACTGAGTGACTAAGAACAATAGAGATTAAATAAGGTTAGAGATGACAAATGTGAGGTAAATGGCCTCTCAATAATATTTGCAGTCATTGGTAATCTATTCCTTTTGGAATAGATTCAATTTTGTTATTTAGAATTTTTTTTTTTTTTTAGTAAAAACTGACTTTAGTATTTTCCCAGTGAATATCTGCAAAGTAAAAAATGTTTTCTTTTAGTTATAGGAAGCACCCTTTGCTTGCTTCTTTTATATTAAGTAAATAGAGTCCTTTATAAACTCTCAGAGAACTTTGCTGTATAAGTTAGCACCCTAGTGCTAAATGTGAGGTCTCAGGGTGAAGACTCAGGATAAGTGTGATGACTCTATATTGTTAACGGATAATACAAGTTCAGGCTGTTGGGATTATGGTGAGAGTGGATTCATAGACTATGAAAGAAGTCAAATCTGCAATAACAAAATATCCAGATGGAAAAATTATTTCCAAGTCATTCAAATATACATCTAGGAGATATTAGGAACAAAGTAAAACTTATTTGCTGCTGTAATCTTCCTGTATTATATAAATGATCACAGACATATGGAAGCAAATTACATGACAAAACACAGAGAAGCTAAGGAATTTGCTTAGAATCACAAGGCAAAAGAGTACCCAAAATAGTACTTAATATCTGTTAAGCATTTTCCATTTCCCATTGAGTTTTTCCATTTCATAATTTCCCTTCTGTGAATTTGGGTTCTACGAAGTTAACATTTTGACTATCTAGTAGCCAAATGTGGCCTATTTGCTAAAACAGAATATTTAAGTTTTCATTTTAAGATTAGGAAATCACCCACAGGGCATTGTCTTGGAAATAAAGTGTTGAAGAAATTTGGTTTATTTCCCCCAATGCAGTCCTTTTCTTTATGCTTCTTCTCCTTGTTGCATCTCTACGATATTACAACCACAGACCAATCATCCATATGTTGCAGGAAGGGGGACCCCTTCCAGGGCCCAAAACTGGCTCTTGTCTAACCCTCGGAATGAATTGTCCGAGGAGACATGTGCTGACAAAGCAAGAGATTTTACTGGAAAGGGTGCCCAGGTAAAGAGCAGGAGGGTAAGGGAACCCAGGAAAACTGCTCTGCCATGTGCTTCACAGTCTCGGGTTTTACAGGGATGGGATTAGTTTCCAGGTTGTCTTTAGCCAATCATTCTGACTCAGAGTTCTGGTGGTGCACGCCTCGTTCAGCCAAAATGGATGCCAGCGAGAAGGATTCTGGGAGGTGGTCAGAGATGTGGTGTCTCCTTTTGACCTGTCCTGAACTCTTCCGGTTAGTGGTGGCTTATTAGTTCCGTGTTCCTTACCAGGACCTTCTGTCATAAAACAACTCATGCAAATGGTGACTATGGTGCCTGGCCAGGTGGGTGGTTTCAGTCAGTGTGCTTCCCCTAACACACACAGATAAAATGAGTGTATTTCCTGTTTACCTCAACTAGGGCTCTGGCAACAGCTGTGAACATCATTTCCCAAAAGGGTTTATTCTTTTGCCTAAAACCTCCTGTAGTCATAATATTACTGTGATAAATTTCAGTGGGTCAACAAGTACTTTATAAATACACACACACACATATACTCCGAAAATTTTAAGGAAATAAAATAAAATGGTATAGTTGTAGGAAGCCCATTCATTCATACCTCTTTGGGTATACCTCCACTCAGAAATGTGACATTTGTCCTGGCATTGACACTGCAGCAGTGGAAAAATTCTGTTTCAACAAAACCTCATTCTTGTATATAGTCAATGGTGAAAGGAAGTTTCAGGAGATGGAGTGTGAAATCAATTAATCCATCCATAAATTGGCCTGTGATTTCTGTACTATCTCTTTAGGGACTTAGGAAACTGATTCTTTTTGTTGTTGTTGTTGGGATGTAATTGCTTTGTAATGTTGCATTAGTTTCTGCTGTACTACATCATGAATCAGCCATATGTATGCATATACCCCCTCCTTTTCACCCTCCCATTTCACCCCTCGAGGTTGTCACAGAGATGTTCAGCCAAAATGTCATCATTTGGAAATAAATGGAAATAAACTACTAATAGAAGAAAATACAAAAAAAAAAAAAAAGAAGAGAGGAAATTAAATAGTGTTAAAATGTTTGACCCGAGAGTTGAATTAGAATAGCTAGAAATTGTAAGATTCTGAAAATCTGTAAAAATATTTGAAAAGAGTAGAAAAAAGTAGTAGCATGTGGAAATAGACATTTCCCCCTGAGAGAGAGTTCCTTTATGGCAGTACAGGTAGAGTCAGATTGACTGTAAATAGTCCTAAATCATGGATACAAAGTTTTCAGGTTAAAAAAAAAAGATACTAGTAAGGTAAATTTTGCTGGAGGACTACTCTCTTGGCAGCAGCTAATACACCACATGTTTGGATTTGCATTGGAGTGTGCTGTGATTTAAGGACTGAGATCCCACCTTACAGAATACCCTTTGGACCTCCATACTGACAGTCTATGAGACTATGCAGGCTCAGAGATGCAGATTCACTTCAATCACTTCTATCAACGTAATAAAAGCCCTAGTATGTCATACCAGAATAGAGTGTGCTGCTTAATGATGAGAGAAAACTCTCTTTCCGTGTTACCAGTCTTTGCTGCCACTTTGTTGTGGCAGCTAAGTCATGTCCAACTCTTTGTATCTCCATGGGCTGCAGCATGCTGGACTTCCCTGTCCTCCACTATGTCACAGGGTTTGCTCAAGTTCATGTCACTGAGTCAGTGATGCCTTGCAACCATCTCATCCTCTGTCTCCTCCTTGTCCTCCTGCCCTCAGTCTTTCCCAGCATCAGGGTCTTTTCCAGTGTAGATTTTCTTCCTTTTGGGAAGCTAAATGATGAAGCAAAATTATCAGAGAGTGGCTTGATCAACATGTAAAGCAAATAACAGGAATTTGATTTAAAATTATCAGTCTCTGACAATGAACAATATCTAACACCTGACTAGTGTTTACTCTTTGCCAGGCACTCAAACATTTTGCCTTCTATTACTCACTTAGATCCTTAAAACTACCTTGAGAAGAGATGGAGAAGAGAAGGAGACCTATGCTGTGACTCAGCATAGGACACACAGCTTGTAAAATCTGGAGCCAGGGCCATGTTCCAGAATATCTAGCTCCAGAGTTCATGCTCTTGACCCTGAGCTGCATTCATGCTTTACTAAGTTGAGTGCTAAGTTGCTTTAGTCATGTCCAACTCTTTGCAACCCTATATACCGTGGCCTGCTAGGCTCCTCTGTCCATGGCGTTCTCCAGGCATAAATACTGTGCTGTCATGCCCTCTTCAGGGGATCTTCCTGGTCTAGAGATCAAATACACGTATCTTATGTCTCCTGCATTGGTAGCTGGATTCTTTATCCCTAGCACCACAGGGCTTTATTCACAGCTCTGAACAAAGAATGAACAGGAACCCAGGTTTAGATTGATGAACTCCTAGCTAGCAGCCTCTTGAAAATATGATGTGGCCTGAAAAATGATCTGAGCTTAAACATTCTTACTATTTTCATGTACATTTAGAATTAAGAATTTGAGGAACTAATATAGCAGTGAATAAGTGCTGAAACAGACACATTATGATGCAGAAAAAGGTCAATCAGAAATCAGAATGAGATTAGCAACATGGGATATGTATTTGTTAGGATGGTACTTGGGTGAGCCAGAGGAATAAGTAAAGGAAACCAGCCAATAGGGAAGGAGAAACATTAATAGAAAAGCGTCTTACATGAGAAGTATCTTGTGTTTTTACAAGTTCTTTTTCTCATGAAAAGGACTGTTTGTGCTCTGGTTCCTGCCCTGAATTCCTGTGAAATCACACAGAATCAGATGCAAGTGACTGAAATCTGAGAGCGTAAGGATGTGCTGTGCTAAGTCACTTCAGCTGTGTCTGACTCTTTGCGACCCTACAGACTGTAGCCTGCCAGGCTCCTCTGCTCAGGGCATTGTAAAATTGTAAAATCTCCAGGCAAGAATATTGGAGCAGGTTGCCATTTCCTTCTCCAGGGGATCTTCCCAACCCAGGGATAAAACCCAGGTCTTCTGCACTGCAGGCAGATTCTTTACCAGCTGAGCCACCAGGGAAGAAATGAGAAGTTCACACAGCTTCTTCCTGTAATGAGGATTAGAAACAAGACTTCTAGATGCCTAGTCTTGCTACATTTCTCATCAGTCAAAACATTGTTAACTCTGCCCCATGAAGCTGCTGGTTCAGTGGGTTAGACTCAGGATCAGTGACAGAACATCTTGTGTGAGTCCTGCCATTAAGAGAGTCTGTACCTTGTATGGACTTTTTCCTAGCTTTTTAAAACCAAGTCTCATTGTTTCATTCTTCTGGGTAAGAAAAAAAACTTTACCAGCTGAAATTTTCTTTCAATCACAAAATACTGACTTTTGGAACATAGACTATTCACATAATTTTTTAAAAGTGACTATAACACTCTGACCAAGATTTTCCTTTCTGTTGTTAACATAGTTCGTAGGAGTAATTTTTACCATATTGCAGATTCTCTGATAGAAATATTTCTTTTGAAGTTTTTGGACATTTCCCCTTACTTGGTAACTTAAGAATTTTATTAATTCATTTTCATCAAGTAGGATTGAGACTTGGTTTAAATAAAAGAATTTGTGAACAATAAGGACTGGAAATACAGGCTCTGATGGTGAGTTATAATGCAGTTTGAATCCCAAAAGAAAGTGGGAGCAGAGATTGAAGGGTGGGAACTGAATATCAGAGGAAATCTAGTTTGTCCATAGTCAAAGAGCTTATGAATGGTAGAGTGTGGAACTGAATCCAAATCTACAGAGATCTAATGTCTGGCCCTTTTTGGTTGTACCACTGGATGAGGATATAATGAATTATGCTAATTAAACAGGGAAAAAATAGTGCCGCATAACTGTTATTTAAATATATAAAAGAATACTTCAGTGTTTTCTTGTGAAAGGAACATATAAAGTTTACTTACATTTCCTAGTTATTAGTATTTGTTCTTACTACAAGCACCTTTCACCCTCTCTTGCAAATTTCTATTTCTTTTTTTAAGATCCAAACAAAAGTCTATCTCCTCTCAATATTGATCTATTCAGACTATGATTATGCTGTATTTATTATTTCAACAATATGGGCCATGTTTAGAAAACATAATTTGCTTATTTGGGCAATTTTCATTGTAATTGATATGAAAGATTAGGTAATTATGTGTACAAAGTTTCAAAATAGCAACTCTGTATGCTTTATGAATTTTTTGTATGTCAAACATCGAACAAAGTGTTAAGTGTTGGGTCAGGATTCAATTGAGTTTATTCACTCAGTCACATCCAGCTCTTTGTGACTCCATGGACTGCAGCATACCAGGTTTCCCTGTCCATCACCAATTCCCTGAGCTTATTCAAACTATGTCACATTGAGTCGGTGATGCCATCCAACCATCTCATCCTCTGTTGTCCCCTTCTCCTCCTGCCTTCAATATTTCCCCAGCATCAGGGTCTTTTCAAATGAGTCAGTTCTTTGCATCAGGTAGCCAAAGTATCGGAGTTTCAGCTTCAGCATCAATCCTTCCAATGAATATTCAGGACTGATTCCATTTAGGATGGACAGGTTGGATCTCCTTGCTGTCCAAGGGACTCTCAATAGTCTCCTCCAGCACTACATCTCAAAAGCATCAATTCTTTGGCACATAGCTTCCTTTATAGTCCAACTCTCACATCCATACATGACTACTGGAAAAACCTTAGATTTGACTAGATGGACCTTTGTTGGCAAGGTAATGTCTCTGCTTTATATGCTGTCTAGGCTGGTCATAGCTCTTCTTCCAAGGAGTAAGCATCTTTTAATTTCATGGCCACAGTCACCATTTGCAGTGATTTTGGAGTCCAAAATTTTGGAGATCAGCTCTGGGATTTCTTTGGAAGGAATGATGCTGAAGCTGAAACTCCAGTACTTTGGCCACCTCATGGGAAGAGTTGACTCATTGGAAAAGACTCTGATGCTGGGAGGGATTGGGGGCAGGAGGAGAAGGGGACGACAGAGGATGAGATGGCTGGATGGCATCACTGACTTGATGAACGTGGGTCTGAGTGAACTCCGGGAGATGGTGATGGACAGGGGAGGCCTGGCGTGCTGTGATTCATGGGGTCGCGAAGAGTTGGACACGACTGAGCGACTGAACTGAACTGAACTGAAGGCCTCCTCAGACAATGATTTTGCCTTTTTGCATTTCTTTTTCTTGGGGATGCTCTTGATCATTGCTTCCTTTACAATGTCACTAACCTCCGACCATAGTTTTTCAGACACTCTATGTATCAGATCGAATCGCTTGAATCTATTTGTCACTTCCACTGTATAATTGTAAGTAATTTAATTTAGGTCATACCTGAATGTCTAGTGGATTTTCCTACTTTCTTCAATTTAAGTCTGAATTTGGCAATAAGGAGTTCATAATCTGAGCCACAGTCAGCTCTCAGTCTTGTTTTTGCTGCCTGTTTAGAGCTTCCTCATTTTGGGCTGCAAAGAACATAACCAATCTGAATCCAGTACTGAATATCTGGTGATATCCATGTGTAGAGTCGTCTCTTGTGCTGTTGGAAGAGGGTGTTTGCTATGACCAGTGTGTTCTCGTGGCAAAACTCTGTTAGCCTTTGCCTTGGTTCATTTTGTACTCCAAAGCCAAATTTTCCGGTTATTCCAGGTATCTCTTGACTTCCTATTTTTGCATTCCAGTCCCCTATAATGAAAAGGGCCTCTTTTCGAGGTGTTAATTCTAGAAGGTCATGTAGGTCTTCATGGAATAGTTCAGTTTCAGCTTCTTCAGCATTACTGGTCAGGGGCATAGACTTGGATTACTGTGATACTGAATGGTTTGCCTGGGGAAACAAACAGAGATCATTCTATTGCTTTTGAGATTGCATCCAAGTACTGCATTTCAGACTCTTTTGTTGACTATGATGGTTACTCCATTTCTTCTAAGGGATTCTTGCCCACAGTAGTAGACATATTGGTTATCTGAGTTAAATTCACCCATCAAGTCCATTTTAGTTCACTGATTCCTAAAATGTCGATGTTCATGTTTGCCATCTCCTATCTGACAAGTTCTAATTTGCCTTGATTCATGGACCTAACATTCAAGGTTCCTATGAAATATTGCTCTTTACTGCATTGGGCTTTACTTCCATCACCAGTCACATCCACAACTGGGTGTTTTTTGCTTTGGTTCCATCTCTTCATTCTTTCTGGAGTTATTTCTCCACTGATCTACAGTAGCGTATTGGGCACCTACCGACCTGGGGAGATCACCTTTCAGTGTCCTATATTTTTGCCTTTTCATACTGTTCATGGGGTTCTCAAGGCAAGAATGCTGAAGTGGTTTGTCACTCCCTTCTCCAGTGGACCATGTTTTGTCAGAACTCTCCATGTTTTGTCAACCCACCCATCTTGGGTTGCCCTACATAGCATGGCTCATGGTTTCATTGAGCTAGACAAGGCTGTGGTCCATGTGATCAGATTGGTTAGTTTTCTGTTATTATGTTTTTCATTCTGTCTCCCTTCTGATGGATAAGGATAAGAGGTTTATGGAAGCTTCCTGATGGGAGAGACTGACTGAGGAGGAAACTGGTCTTATTCTGATGGGCGGGGCCATGCTCAGTAAATCTTTTATCCAATTTTCTGTTGATGGGAGGGGCTGTGTTCTCTCTCTGTTGTTTGATCTGAGGCCAAACTATCCTGGAGGTAATGAAGATAATGGTGATCTCTTTCAAAGGTCCCATGCAGCATCCAGTGCCCCTGACCCTGCAGGAGGCCACCACCGACCCTCCCCTCCTGAACACTCATGGGCAAGTCTGGGTCAGTCTCTTATGGGGTTACTGCTCCTTTCCTAAGTGTTGAGTATTGGGTCAGGATTAAGGCTTGTTAATTTAAAGATTCAGTACTTTTTATTCTCCCTGTAAACACAATGTAGCATTTTCAAATACAATAGAATTCAAGTACAAATGCAACGGCAACGTTAGCCAAATTATTTTGTAACTCTAGATGAATAAGTGTTCAATCAGTCTTTTGTAATTAACCAGTACTTAAGAGAAATTATTTCTCTCTCATCTTTAAATTTGAGCCATTTTAGTGATTGATTTGAAATAAAATTATTGCTTATGCTATTTGCCTTCTTCTGTACCCACCAAAAAATATAACAAGATCTCTTTCCCTTGAATCTCTAGCGAGATATTTCTTGAATCTCTAGGGAATAGAAGGAGACCTAAGAACTCAGGCAACTTAATAGCATAAGCATAATTTGCTTACTAATAAATCTACAGGGGTTTAATGATAGTTTCCTGACAACTCGAGAAGTTTTAAAATACCTTCCAGTGTAATATGTGAAAGGAACTCTGGGATGGGGGTGGGGGCTTACTGTCAATGACTCTCTAGTCTAGGGAGCAAGTGGAAAGGTGATGTTTTCCAGAGTGATAGAATTTCATCACCCCATTTCAGTAAGTATTATGAGCTCATAATCCCCTTGTAACTGAGCTTGTTGAACACCCACATACTTACTTCTTCCTCTGGGTCTATGTTTCAGAAAAAGTTAATTTTATTTTTTGTCCTCATTTTTAGGCTGTATTTGGAAGGTAATATTAAAGCCTATGCCAGTACTGAATTGCTCAAACAATTTGATCATGCAAATAGTTTGACCATTTGCATTTTAATTCCCTGGACATTGGTTATTTTAGCTCTAAAATTAGGCTTCCCTGTTAATATGCAATCATGTTTTTCAGAAAACCTTATCTCTATTTTCTTGTTTCCCAGATTTACCCACCCATTCTTCCCCAAACTCATTAACTTCAGCGTGAGTTGCTGAGTACATTCTCTCAGGTTACACTAAATGCTGCTATAAAAATGATCCATATATGTGTTTATACCACTAGTAACATATTGAATCCTTTAATTTTATTTATGTGGCAATTTTTCAAAGAGCTGTGCTTTGTACAATGTGCAAAGTATTACAAAAATCTTATTTTAAATGATTTTGCAGTTTGTTTTTCCTAAGACAAGGATTGCTCAAAGCATTACCTTCATCAGAGCTATGGCTTATGTTTCTTTTGACCAACTCTAGTTAGAGAACTTAAAAATCAACCTTAATCAAAATGCCTTTTTTTTTTTTTTTTGCTTTGTTTTGATGTCTGCAAGTAAATAGCAAGCTGTTCTTGGTCTGCCAACATAACAGGATGAGCAAGAAATCAGCTGCTGGCTTTTGTAACATATGAACTTATTAATAGTTGAAACTCTTTTTACAAGATCTTGATAAGGATAAGGGCAATCAAGAGCTGTGGGCTCTGAGATGTGCTGTACCTTGAAAATTCTTAGAGAAATGCCCTGGTTCCCTAGGTCTACCACCTGCCCCCTAATACAGGAGGATGACTCTGGGAAGCTACTTCATCAATTCAGGGACCATCTTTCAACCCATACCTACTTATTATTATTTTTTTCTGAGAACTTAATGCAGGTCAGTATAAATGTATGATTTTGCTGCAGTGATGACAGACTATTTCCCCCAAAGACTTGCTGGTAGATGCATGCCATGTGAGATCACGGGGTCCCGGAACAAGGCCCAGATATCTGATGCTGTTGCAAGTTTTGAATCTTTTAAACATAATTTGCTATTTTTCTTAATATATGTTCTGATTTTCATCAAAACATTTACAAAGTTGTATTTATTTTTAATTGGAGGATAACCCTCCTACTATTTTCAATGACTTATGAAAACCATAATTTGATTTTTAGTGGATACAACTTTCTCTAATAAATATTCTAACAAACCCTTCCCATAGCTAACATGCAGAGTCTACCTTTAGGAGATAAATATTATTTTACCAAAATATATTTTGTATTTTACCAAAAAATGCTTAAAGATTTTTCATTAATTACATATAGCCAGAAATGATAAATCTGTCAGAATTTTGACAGAAATTTATTTTGATAAGATATAGAATTAGAATAGCTGAATAGTTGAATTCCCTAAATGTACCCCTTTTCTTTATAAAGAGAAAGAGATATCAAAGTCATTTTCCCATAACAAAAGGCTTTATGTCAACAAGTTTCATCATTAAATATGATTCCAATTTGTAGATGTGGTTTCAAATAGAATTCTAACTAAAGCATGTAATAACTTTATTTCATACAACTCCATCATTCTTTGTCTTTGTTTCCCTTTTATTAATATCAACTTTGCGATGTTGTGTTGGTTTCTGCTGTACATCAACATGAATCAGCCATAGGTATACATATATCCCCCTGCCTTATACCCCCCCTCCTTTCTCCCATCCTATCCCACTTCTCTGGACTGTCACAGAGCACTGGGTTGAGAACCTGCATCATACAGCAAATTCCCACTGGCTATCTGTTTTACATACGGTAATATATATTTTTTCCATTGCTACTCTCTCAATTCATCCCACACTTTCCTTCCCCCACTTTGTCCACAAGTCTGTACTCCAAGTTTACATCTTTATTGCTATAAATAGGTTAATCACTACCGTTTTTGTACAATATTTGCTTTTCTCTTTCTGACTTACTTCACACTGTATAACAGGCTCTAGGTTCATCCACCTCAGTAGAACTGACTCAAATTTGTTCCTCTTTATGGCTGAGTAATATTTCATTGTATATATGTAACACATTTTTATCTATTCATCTGTTGATGGACATCTATGTTCATGAAAACATTTGAGTGTTTTTAAATAGCAGTATTTCAGAGACTGCTCTGAAAAACACTGTGATACAATCGTTAATATTTCCTTGTATGATGAAATTAATTCTCATGATTATACTCAAGTCTTGGGGTGTATGGATGTACATTTCAGATCCTAGGATAAACGGCTTCAAGCCCTATTGCAGTCTCATAGATCTGACTAGTAAGTCATCACTATAATGGATAATGAGAGTGTCTATGGTTAGAAAAGAATATTTTTTTCAGAATAAGCTTTCTAGCTTTCTACATACTTTTCTCAATATTTAATAGTCTCTGTTTGAACATAGGTCCCAGAAAACTCACATGATTAGAAAACAGTGCAAAGTAACATAGTAATCAGGAAGCCCTGACAAAATGCAAATCTGGTTTTATTAATTCTGTTCCTTGGTGAAGGAAATGTAGCTGCAAAGAATTACAATTCACTCAAAGAACCTTCTTTAAACAGCCATGATCTCTAAGATATGGTAAATTGTCCCAAGTGACTTAGACACTCAGTTCCATTTCCAGTGCCTAAAGCATCATAACAAATATCTGACAATTCTGGGGTCTCCCTCTTAGGAAGCATGCTGTCATCTGAGAAATGTGTAGATTATCTCCCTTTCAGATACCATATTTCTCCTGAGTTCACAATGGTCCTTTCCCCACATTTAATTCTCCCACCCTGTTTTATTTTCATCTTCTTCCATTTTTGCTGAGAAATAATTGACATATATCACAGTGAAACTTTAAGGCATACAGCATTTTAATTTTAAAGCATACAAGTTTGATTTATATACATTGTGAATTGATTATCAAGATAGGCTCAGAAAACATCTATCTTCTCATAGAGGTACAATTAAAATTTTAAAAGGAAGAAAAAAATAAGAAAGAAAAAACTAACATCCTTGTGATGAGAACACTCAGGATTTATTCTCTTAACAACTTACCTATATCATATAGCAGTGTTAGCTATAGTCTTCATGTTGAAACTTATATCCCTAGTACTTATTATTTATTTTGTAAGTGGAAGTTTATATGTTTTGACCACCTTCCTCCAATTTTGTCTCCTACTACATTCCACCTCTGGTAACCACAAGCCTGATCTCTTTTTCTATGCATGTGTTTGTTTGCTTAATTCCCCATGCAAGTAGATCATAGAGTATACGTCTTTCTCTGTGACTTATTTCATTTAGCTCAGTGCCTTTGAGGTCCATCCATGTTGCCACAAATGATAGGACTTCCTCATTTTATGACTGAATAATATTGACAACTTCATTGTTCTTTCATCCATTGATGGGCACTTTGGTTATTTCTATATCTTTTTCTTGTAAATAACGCTGCAATAAGTATGGCAGTATATATATTTGTCTCCATCAAGGTTATTCTTTTTCATCTTCTGTGGATATAGTCTCAAAAGTGGAATTGCCCAATCATATTAAATTTGTATTCTTAATATTTGGAAGATCCTTTATATGTTTTCCATAGCAGCTGCACTATATATGATTATACATGTAAAACACATATGTATTAGACAAATCTGGAATAATAAAGTAGGGAAAAAGTATACAAGTATACACGTGAGATAATTAGTTATAATTGTCTATGAGTGAAGGGGATTATGGAATTTATTTTCTTCAATCGTCTTTGCTTTCTTGTTTTGCTGTAACAAACACATATTGTTCTTATGATAAGGATTGTTTTCAAGTAATTAAGAAACGAACTAAAAGGCCCTTGCCTGTAGGGCATCACTCTTCAGTCAAAAATAGGAAAGAAAAAGAAACGTTGCTCTTTTACATACAGTGTTTACAAATCACAAGTTTCCTTACAAAGTGGTTTTTTTTTTTTTTGAAATGCAGTTAATGACTCTTTTACTAGAAAAAAATTTTGTCTTGTCCATGTTACAATTTTCAAGCTTGCAATTTGTGCTGACCTAGTTTCACTCTCAGTATGTATACTCACTAGATCTGTAGATATGATGCACTCATAATAGACCATCCCTTAGGTTGGTTTGCTACAATTTTCAGATTGATTAAAAAAAAACCCATGACTCTAATTGTTCTTTGCAGATAGATTCACTTCAGACAATAATTCTTTTCTGAGTCTACAGCTGTTTTTGATTGAACCACAAGTGCACACTCTCCACATGTGGACAGCAGAGCTGTGGAAGACCACGGTGACGCATTTACTCTCCATTTAAACTGTATCCTAGTTTCTCTAGCCACTGGGTCCTTGTCAACTCCAAATGTGCTGATGTAGAAAATTATATCCATACAGCTAACATTTAATGGTTCACATGGAGACATTTTTTTCAAATTTCTAAATCTTAGAGGAATTCTATATTTCCAGGCCAAACACTTGACTGGTGTCTATTTGACAATGTAAACATTCAGTTAACTCTCACTGTACCGATGCAGGTCAGAAAACAAACCTACTGTAAAAGTAACCTTGCACAATTATCCTGAGTTTTCCTTTTAATTGATCTCTGTGCATAGTATTATTTTGAGCTGGAATGTACAGAAGAACACCTCTCACTTGTTTTCCGTTATCCATTTCTGTTATTCATTTCCTAGAGTATTTGGAAACAAACTCTTAGACATTAGATCATTTCTATTTCATACTTTAATATGCATCTCTAAACAAAAACATGTCTCATCTTTCTGTCCATTTTGTGAACACACTTGGCAGGGAAAACAAACAAACAAAACCCCTTACCTTTGCACAAACAAAGCTGCTTTTTGTCTCATGGTTAATGTCACTGTAATCACTAGTTCAAGAGACTGGGCCAAATTATGAACAATTCAGAAGCAAGTAAATTTGGGGCTCTCCTATTTCAAATCTCTATCGACCCCCAGCCTGTGTTGTTACTTCCCTTACAATGTATTGGTATTGTGAGTATCTTGTAAATAGATACTGTGTCTGAGTCTCATCTATACTTGTACCTTACAGTGCAGCATCTGGCCCATGGTCAGTCACAAATACATTTTTTAAATTTGATTTTAAATATAGTTATGAAAATATGAGCACTGATAATATTAATTGAAGCTATTGTCCATAAATTTAAGGGGGGAATTTATCAGTTAGTAAAGAGGAAATGAGCTCAATGTTAGCAGAGTCTGACAAAAGTATGCTTGCCACCCCTTGAATTACTTTATTTCTGATTATATCTATATATATATATATATTTAAAAAATTTATTCACTTAACTCACTTGACCATATTAGAGGCTACTGAAGCAAAAGTTATAACTTCCATTCCTTTAAAGCCAAATGTCTTTGTTTAAGGGCTTCCCTGGTAGCTCAGTGGTAGAGAATCTGCCAGCATTGCAGGAGCTACAGGAGTTGTGGGTTCGATCCCTGTGTCTGGAAGATCCCCTGGAGGAGGGCATGGCAACCCACTCCAGTATTCTTGCCTGGAGAATCCCATGGACAAGGAAGCATGGCTAGCTTCATAGGGTCACAGAGAGTTGGACACGACTGAAGCGACTTAGTATGCATGCACGCATCTTTACTTAATGTCTTGCCCTGCAATTCCCAGTAATCAGCTGGAAATACAGTCCATTTAAATAGTGTAGGTAGCAAAGTAAAAAGCATTCTTACTGTGGGGATAAAATAAGATGCACCTTTTTTGTATGGATAATAGAACACATATTAAAATAGGTTTATCAAGCAAAAGGTGATGGAGAGAAACAATGAGAGCTCTGGAGGAGATTTCATTTCGCTTGGGTTCTCTGACCGGCCGAAGCTGGAGATGGTCCTGTTTTTTGTCAGCATGATCTTTTACTTTCTGGCTGTTGCTGGCAACTCCACCATCATCTTTCTCTCCCTGGTGGACCCTCAACTGCATACCCCTATGTACTTCTTCCTCAGCAACCTGTCTCTCTTGGATCTCTGCTACACAACCAGCAGCATTCCCCAGATGTTGGTCAATCTCTGGGGCCCATACAAAACCATCACCTATGTGGGTTGTGTCATCCAGCTCTTTGCCTTCCTGTCTGTGGGGGCATTGAGTGCATTCTACTCTCTGTCATGGCCTATGACCGCTTTGCGGCTGTGTGCAAGCCGCTTCAGTACATGACCATCATGCACCCGCAGCTGTGCCTGCAGCTGGCAGCCTTCGCATGGCTTAGTGGGATTGCCAACTCCATCTTGATGTCCCCATTGACGATGTCCCTGGGGAGGTGTGGTCACCGCCACATCAACCACTTTGTGTGTGAGATGCCGGCTATCATTCGAATCTCCTGTGTGGACACCAGTCGGGTTGAAGGCTTGGCTTTCTTCCTGGCCATTCCCATCGTTCTTGTGCCTCTCACAATGATACTTGTCTCCTATGGTTATATTGCAGCTGCGGTGCTGCGGATCCAGTCTGCAGCAGGGAGGCAAAAGGCCTTTAACACCTGCTCCTCCCACCTGGTTGTGGTATCTCTTTTCTACAGCACCATCATCTACATGTATATGCAGCCTGGGAATATAGCGAGCCAGGACCAGGGCAAGTTTCTCACCCTCTTCTACTGCCTAGTGACACCCACTCTGAATCCCCATCTACACGCTGGGCCATGTGGAAGGTTCTTGGGAAAGTCCGCAGCCCGCTGGATGCAGGAGGGCACTGATGTAGGCAGGCAGTACTCATCCTGAGGTTCCTTCGTCCCATGAAAACTGCTCTGTTCCAGGACAATAACAATGCACACTTCTTTGTATAATGCTGAAATGTTATAAAGCAGGGTCTTCTCTCTTTCAGGGGCCCTTTACTCAATATCTTGTTTCCTTGCTTGCAGATGGACAGAACCTCTATTTTCTGCAAAATGACGAGAGTTACTATAGTTACAAAAGATAATGTGCCAGCTAATCACAAAGGATAAGGTACTACTCAGTGGAGTTTTACAGGGAGGTAATTGTTTCTTTGCAGCTAACTTGTGACTCTGATTCTAGAGATTTGTAGTGTCAATTTCAGGTCAGATTCACAGGAAAGGAGGCATTGTGTCAGAACAATACATGTGTGGACATGTATGTTTGTGTGTGTTTGTGTGTGTGTGTGTGTGTGTGTGTGAGAGAGACAGAGAGAATGACCATTATTTTGTGTTTGTTGTTGCTCAGTCACAAAGTCATGTGTGTCTTTGAGACCCCATAGACTGTAGCACACCAGGCTTCCCTGTCCTTCACCATCTCTTGGAATTTGCTCAAACTCATGTCCATTGAATTGGTGATGTCGTCCAGCCATCTCATTTCCTATCATCCCTTTCTTTTCCTTTTTAGGGGCATACTTGTTCTATTTAGGGGTATACTTGTTCTATTTCATATATCCTTTAGTTCTGAATTTTTCAGACCCCCATGGATATGATATTGCTGATTCTTCAAGCCATTGTTTGCCTTCTCTGTCCTATGTAAGCAATTTGTAGCTGCTTCAGTTAGAGCAATATTTCTTTTTAATTTTAGGTCATATGTCCCTTAATGACCATGAAATCAATTCAATGAATTTTAACAAGCATTTAAAAGTGAGTTAACATAAAATAGACTAGAAAATTTCAGAGGATCACACAGTAAGGTGAATCAATTGTGTGAGTGTGTACATCTGTTAAATACGTGTCTTACTATGAACCATGGACACAAAAGTTTGAAAGTCACCTCCTTAGAGAGTCTCTACTGGAAAAAGCTCCTCAGCAAGCCATATGTCTCCACTGGAGAAAGCATTAGGGATACAAGTTTCAATAATTCAAAAACAGAGGGTCACTGAAGGAGAAGAGTGGTGTGGTGGCACATGGACGGGAAGTCTGGGAAACAAGGGAAACACAACCGCTTGATATAAAAGAGTTTTCCAGGACAAATTATGATGATGATGATGACAATGAAACTAATTATTATGAAAATAGAGCTGTGTTTTGTCAACTCATGCATTTTCACTTTTGACATTTCTGAAGTAAAAATGATTCAAGATTTAATGGCAAGTCATAGTTGTGTGTGTTAGTCACTCAGTTGTGCCCGACTCTTTGCAACCCCATGGACTGCAATCCACCAGGTTCCTCTGTCCATGAGATTTTCCAGGCAAGGATACTGGAGTGGCTTGCCATTTCCTTCTCCAGGGGATCTTCCCAACCCAGGGATCGAACCTGGGTCTCCTGCACTGCAGGCAAATTCTTTACTGACTGAGCTACAAGGGAAGCTTTTGGGCACTCTCTCACATCCTAACAGCTGCAGAGTATAGTATCTGACCATGTGGGAAGCATGAACAGACTCCCTTTAAGTCATGAGAATCCCTACCAATAGTCTTCCAGCTAACTTCTGCCAATATTGCAACTGGACTGGTTGTTCCAACTGTTCATCTTAAAGGTCTCACGAACAAACCGTCTGCAGACCAGCAATGTCTGCAGCTTCACATTTTTTTCCCTTAGATTTGACAGTGTAAAGTGAAAATAAGAAACTTTGAATAAGTTTTAAAATATTAAAATGTCAGCTATTTCCAGGAACTAGTTAGTCTTTATGATGGTTAACTTTTGTTAACAAGTGTCCACTTGGCTAGGTCATGGTACCTAAAATAGAATAGGTCTTATCTGATCACTTGAAGGTCTTAGAAAGAGGTCACCAGAGGAAGAGGAAGAGGAAGAGGGAATTCTGCTCCCAAACTGCCTTTGCACTCTAGTTACAACATCAGCTCTTTCCTGGGTTTTCAGCTAGCTCTATAGATTTCAAAATATCCAGCTGCCTATACCTCATGAGCCAATTTCTAAAATTCTCTTTCTTATGTAGATATATAATCTCTCTTTCTCTCTCACCCCCTCTCTAAATATCTGTCTATAAATTGAAGAAAGTAGGGAAAACCGCTAGACCATTCAGGTCTGACCTAAATCAAATCCCTTATGATTATACAGTGGAAGTGAGAAATAGATATAAGGGCCTAGATCTGATAGATAGAGTGCCTGATGAACTATGGAATGAGGTTTGTGACATTGTACAGGAGACAGGGATCAAGACCATCCCCATGGAAAAGAAATGCAAAAAGCAAAATGGCTGTCTGGGGAGGCCTTACTAATAGCCGAGAAGAGAGGTGAAAAGCAAAGGAGAAAAGGAAAGATATAAGCATCTGAATGCAGAGTTCCAAAGAATAGCAAGAAGAGATAAGAAAGCCTTCTTCAGTGATCAATGCAAAGAAATAGAGGAAAACAACAGAATGGGAAAGACTAGAGATCTCTTCAAGAAAATTAGAGATACCAAGGGAACATTTCATGCAAAGATGGGCTCAATAAAGGACAGAAATGGTCTGGACCTAACAGAAGCAGAAGATATTAAGAAGAGGTGGCAAGAGTACACAGAAGAAATGTACAAAAAGAGCTTCATGACCCGGATAATCACAATGGTGTAATCACTCATCTAGAGCCAGACATCCTGGAATGTGAAGTCAAGTGGGCCTTAGAAAGCATCACTATGAACAAAGCTAGTGGAGGTGATGGAATTCCAGTTGAGCTATGTCAAATCTTGAAAGATGATGCTGTGAAAGTGCTGCACTCAATATGCCAGCACATTTGGAAAACTCAGCAGTGGCCACAGGACTGGAAAAGGTCAATTTTCATTCCAATCCCAAAGAAAGGCAATGCCAAAGAATGCTCAAACTACTGCACAATTGCACTCATCTCACATGTTAAGTAATACTCAAAATTCTCCAAGCCAGGCTTCAGTAATACGTGAACCGTGAACTTCTTGATGTTCAAGCTGGTTTTAGAAAAGGCAGAGGAACCAGAGATCAAATTGGATTGAATTCTTCTCCTCCAGGGGCCAAGAATCCTGGCATCATAATTCAACAACAACCTTTCACTTTGACTGTGTGGATCACAATAAACTGTGGAAGATTCTGAGGAGATGGGAATACCAGACCACCTGACTTGCCTCTTGAGAAATCTGTATGGAGGTCAGAAAGCAACAGTTAGTACTGGACATGGAAAAACGGACTGCTTCCAAATAGGAAAAGGAGTACGTCAAGGCCCTATATTGTCACCCTGCTTATTTAACTTCTATGCAGAGTACATCATGAGAAACGCTGGACTGGAAGAAGCACAAGCTGGAATCAAGATTGCCAGGAGAAATATCAATCACCTCAGATATGCAGATGACACCACCCATATGGCAGAAAGTGAAGAGGAACTAAAAAGCCTCTTGATGAAAGTGAAAGAGGAGAGCAAAAAAGTTGGTTTAAAGCTCAACATTCAGAAAACGAAGATCATGGCGTGTGGTCCTATCACTTCATGGGGAATAGATGGGGAAACAGTGGAAACAGTGTCAGATTTTATTCTTTTGGGCTCCAAAATCACTGCAAATGGTGACTGCAGCCATGAAATTAAAAGACGCTTACTCCTTGGAAGGAAAGTTATGACCAACCTAGATAGCATATTCAAATGTAAAGACATTACTTTGCCCACTAAGGTCCATCTAGTCAAGGCTATGGTTTTTCCTGTGGTCATGTATGGATGTAAGAGTTGGACTGTGAAGAAGGCTGAGCACCAAAGAATTGATGCTTTTGAACTGTGGTGTTGGAGAAGACTCTTGAGAGTCCCTTGGAGTCCCAACCAGTGCATTCTGAAGGAGATCAACCCTGGGATTTCTTTGGAAGGAATGATGCTAAAGCTGAAGCTCCAGTATTTTGGACACCTCATGCGAAGAGTTGACTCATTGGAGAAGACTGATGTTGGGTGTGATTGGGGGCAGGAGGAGAAGGGGATGACAGAGGATGAGATGGCTGGATGGCATCACTGACTCGATGGATGTGAGTCTGGGTAAACTCCGGGAGTTGGGAATGGACAGGGAGGCCTGGTGTGCTGCGATTCATGGGGTCATAAAGAGTCGGACACAACTGAGCGACTGAACTGAACTGAGCTGAAAGATCTACAAATCTCCTTTCTCTACATATCCTATTGGCTCTCTTTCTCTGAGAACCCTGACTAATACAGTCTCTATCAGTACTTTCCAAAAATCTTATATAAAATTAAGTATGTCTCAATTAACCTTTGCAAAAGCTTTATCTAACTTTTAAACCCTAAATTCTTTAGATTTATACTGAATCTCATGTTTTTCCCACATATTCAAATAGTTGTTTCCTCTGACAAGATAAAATTTGTCTTTTTATTTTTTTCTCAGATTTTCTCTTTGAATTGTCAGAAGTTAAAAAATTATGGGTATTGCAGAAAATAAAGAGGACAAGTGAGCCTACATCTACAGTATTATTTTTATTTTTTGATTTCTCCAAGTAATAGGAAGTTTGTTTCAATTTTTCTTTGTGTCTCTTATAAAGTCTCTGAATTTTTTTCACTGACAGAGAGGCCTGGAGTGCTGTGATTCATGGGGTCGCAAAGAGTCGGACAGGAACGAGCGACTGAACTGAACTGAACTGAACTGATACTTGTATCTCCCAGGCTTTGTATACCATCTCTTGATAGCTTTTGGTACATCAAATGCATTTAGTGTGGGCCTATATAAACAATAGGGCTTCCCTGATAGCTCAGTTGATAAACAATCCACCTGCAATGCAGGAGACTCTGGTTCAATTCCTGGGTTGGGAAGGTCCTCTGGAGAAGGGAAAGGCTACCCACTCCAGTATTCTGGCCTGGAGAATTCCATGGATGTCCATGGATGTCCATGGGGTGGCCAAGAGTCAACACCACTGAGCGACTTTCACTCACTCACTTCACTTTATATAAACAACAGTCTTAGAACAAAATTTTATGCTATATTGAAATAAATCATATAGAATAGTAATTAATCATTCAAAATGATATTTGCTCATTTTTATTCTGAAAGAAAACAGCCTGATAAGCACTTCTAATGTACCCTTAAAAAAAAAACCCTGAAGTATTAAGTATATCAAGATCGATAAAAGTCAATTAGGATAAGGTTGCAAGCATTTTCAATGATTTATGAAAACCATAATTTGATTTTTAGTGAACACATCTTTCTCTAATATATATTCTAGCAAATGCAGCTTCACAAAACTAGCAAACAGAATCTACCTATAGGAGAGTAAGATTAAAACCTCTGTATTTTACCAAAATGTACTTAAAGTTTTTAAATAATTATATGTAGACAGAAATTGTTCTTCATTATGATGACACAGAATTTGAAGAGCTGAATTCCTTTAATGCAACCCTTTCATTTATAAAGAGAAACATATCTCTAAGCCATTTTTCCATAATGAAGGCTTTCATGTCAACAAGATTCACCATTAAATACGATTCCAGTTTGTAGATGTGGTTCAAAATAGAATTCTAACTAAAGCATATAATAACTTCATTGCATACAATTCCATCATTTTTGTCTTTGTTTCCCTTTTATTAATATCAGAAGGGCTTTCTGCCTGCAATGAGGGAGACCTAGTTTCAGTCCCTGGGTTGGGAAGATCCCCTGGAGAAGGGAACAGCTACCCATTCAGAAACCTTACTTAAATAAAGTCTAATTTAGTGATAATGATGATTATGACAAAGATGCTGAAGAAGAGTAAGATGATGATGATCATATTTTAACACTGATTAACAGTCTTTCTAAATATGAAGACTACACATTTTTTTCTTTTTCTTTCTTGACAGCACAAATCTCCTATTTTAGGTTCTGCATTTAGAAAGCCTCTGGCCCATGGGAGCATGAACTCCAGATTAGATGAGCTGTAGAGGTATATGATTTAATCAAGCATCAAGTGATTCTTCTGAGTCTGAGAGCAAACTGATGGTGATCACATCTAAGTTTATATTTCATATACAGGGTTAATTGCCAGTTAACAAATAAATCTATTGTTCGTCAGTAGTCTTTGTTCTTCAACTGATGGTTGCCAACCTTCTACAGCAGAGATGCACCTTACACCTGTATAAACCTTATCTCCTTTGAGTCACTATATTGTTGGTTTCTGTTACAACAGTGCATCTTACTGTGAATACTAGTAAACAGTGAGAGAAAGAAATATTTTCCAAAGAAATAAAAGAATTATGTGCAAAAAGAGAGGTATAAACTCTACTGTTATGGCAACTCCAGACCTTCTGTCATGTCTTCCAGACACATCCTTCTTGATTATTAGTCCTGTCTTGTCCTAATCTATACTCGCTATTGGCTTGCTTATTTGATAAACTTGAACACCTCATGAAATTGATGACATCATTTCCTTGTTTTTCATCCCCAGCCCCCAAAACAGATTGCACAGGTAAAACATATTAAAATTATAATTAATTTCATTAAATGAAATAATGAACTTAAGAAGGCATAAATACATAATTGATGGAATTTAATACATGAAATTTAAAATTTTTATTCCATAAAGGAAACAAACAAAAAATACCAAAGAGGTAAACATCTAACTGGAAAAATTACTTACCACTTATAATTACAAAGGGAAATAAATTCATATCTAAAATGTTCATTTAAATCAATAAACAAAGTGAAAGAATAACAAGAACAACAATGAAAATAAGGGGAAAAATTTAGTGCAAAGGAACAAATAGCCCCCAAAACATTTCAAAATGTGTTAAAACTCACTAATGATCAAATATTGGAAAATAAACAAGTAAGATCGACAAGCAAAGACTGAAATAATCTACAGAATCCAATGTTAGTATAATCCATCCAATAGTGAGACCGTATGCCTTTCTACATGTTGTTGTAAGAACATAAATTGGTAGTTTCTTAAAGGAAATTTCAAAGTGTCTATAAACATGTGAAACATCACTTTCTTCAAAAATTTTAAGATCAATCCATCCTCTAGAACTAATAGTAAAGTTTGCAATGATTTCATTATATATGGATTTAATGTAGCTTTGTAACATTGAAAATGCCTGTGGTATTTAGGTTTGCAAAATATACATGTACATAGTACATGTTGACAAAAAAAACATATCTATAAAATAGTTAGTGAAAGAACTTGCCAGGAAGTTCTGAGTCTGCACTATTCTGGGTTGATTTCTCAAATCTTTTATTGGACTAAGCAGCTTGCCATGCTGACTGTATTTACAGGTTTTAACCTTCACATTTTGGATGCTATCTAGCTCCTAATGATTTACCCATTGTCTCAATCCAAGTGGAAGACAGTAGTTTTCTGAGATTGGGGAAATCACTTTAACCTCTGTGTCTGCAATACAGAGGATGCCTAGTATATCTGGCTTATAATATCAGTTAAAGGGAGAGCAGGGCAAAGGCAGAGGTGAGTTTGGCCATGACCAGGAGAAACCTATACGCAGGTCAGGAAGTAACAGAACTGGACATGGAACAACAGACTGGTTCCAAATAGGAAAAGGAGTATGTCAAGGCTGTATATTGTCACCCTCCTTATTTAACTTCTATGCAGAGTACATCATGAGAAACACTGGGCTGGAAGAAGCATAAGCTGGAATCAAGATTGCTGGGAGAAATATCAATCACCTCAGATATGCAGATGACACCACCCTTATGGCAGAAAGTGAAGAGGAACAAAAAAAGCCTCTTGATGAAAGTGAAAGAGAAGAGTGAAAAAGTTGGCTTAAAGCTCAACATTCAGAAAATGAAGATCATGGCATCTGGTCCCATCACTTCATGGGAAATAGATGGGGAAACAGTGGAAACAGTGTCAGACTTTATTTTTGGGGGTGGCTCCCAAATCACTGCAGATGGTGACTGCAGCCATGAAATTAAAAGACGCTTACTCCTTGGAAGGAAAGTTATGACCAGCCTCGATAGCATATTGAAAAGCAGAGACATTACTTTACCAACAAAGTCCGTCTAGTCAAGGCAACTCTCACATCCATACGTAACCACTGAAACTTTCCAGTGGTCATGTTTGGATGTGAGAGTTGGACTGTGAAGAAAGCTGAATGTAGAAGAATTGATGGTTTTGAACTGTGGTGTTGGAGAAGACTCTTGAGACCCTTGGACTGCAAGGAGATCCAACCAGTCCATTCTAAAGGAGATCAGCCCTGGGTGTTCTTTGGAAGGAATGATGCTAAAGCTGAAACTCTAGGACTCTGGCCACGTCATGCAAAGAGTTGACCCATTGGAAAAGACTCTGATGCTGGGAGGGATTGGGGGCAGGAGGAAAAGGTGATGAGAGAGGATGAGATGGCTGGATGGCATCACTGACTTGATGGATGTGAGTTTGAGTGAATTCCAGGTGTTGGTGATGGGTACAGGGAGGCCTGGCATGCTGCGATTCATGGGGTTGCAAAGAGTTGGACACGACTGAGCGACTGAACTGAACTGAACTAAGGGGTATTAGTGTTCCATCTAGCAGGGCACTGGTAGCTGTATGAAATTGTGGATATTGTGATATAAGGTGAGATATATGTATAAGTCTTCATTTCCAGTCCATAGGTACCGGCACATAACTTCCCAAACTTCTATAATTTCCTGAATTATTAGACCTATAGAAACATCTTTTGTTATAATATTTAGTTATTTCTAGATTTCTCTGGTAGCTCAGCTGGTAAAGAATTCAGATTCTAAAACGGTTTTAGAGCAATAGAGATAAAATGGATGTCATTTGCTATTAATAATAATAAAAATAATCCCTTTCAGCCACACCTGAACTTATGTTAATGGGGTGGCTTTTGGAGATAACCACTAGATTGGGGCTCATTCCCAGAGGAAACGACCAAGTGATTATAGGATTGAAAAATTTAGTTCTGCCCTTTCCATCCTCCTCCCAACCCCCTGAACTCAAGGGAGAAGAGTAGGGATGGAGGTTGAATCAATCACTAAAGTTCATAGATTTAATCAACAATGCCTTTGTTGTGAGGCCTCCATAAAGACTCAGATGTATAGGCTTTTGAGAGTTTCCAGGTTGGTGAACAAGAATAAATCCATGTGTTATGAGAGTGGAACACCCCAAACTGCATTAGGGTGAAGTTCCTATGTTTGAGACTCATCTGGCTCCACCTTGTATATCTCTTTATCTGAGTATTTATTTATAACCTTTATTATCCTCTGGGATGGATGAATAATTCTGTGATTAAAGTGTTATCCTAAATTCTGTGAGCCATTCTAACAAATTAATCAAACCTGAGAAGAAAGTCATGGTAATCTCCTATTTATAGCTGGTATAATTAGACAAGCAGGCCTTACAATTGGTGTCTGAAGTAGGGTGCAGTCTTGTGGGACCCATTCTTTAACTTAGAAATCTGATACTATCTCATGGTAGATAGTGTCAATTAAATTGTAAGGATATTCAACTTGTGTCAGAGAACTGGTTGATGTGAAACAAACAAACAAAACAAAACCAAAACACCCACACAGAAATGCATCTCAGATCAGTTTCCTGATAGATGGAAGGGAAGCATCTCCACTGGCTTCCATCCCTGTGGGAGGTGTGGCTTCATTTCCAGACTGTGCATGCTTGAGCAAGCCTGTGAGGAGACCCTGAGGGAAAACGGGGGAGTGCACAAAGGGAGCATGGGTTGACTCAGGGTCTGTTTGCTTGGGTGAGAGGGCATCAAAACCTGTGTGCAACTGCTTCCTACAAAAGGGGGCAAAGGTGACAAGGGAAATAGTGGAGACTAGAAGATTCTGATATATTGGGCAGAAAAGGTACACGATACAAAAAGATAAGTGGCTAGTTTTGAATAGGTCATGTAAGCATCTTTTCCTTTTCACTGTAACTTAAGGACTTACTCTCAAATAGGACAGAAATTCACTCTATTTAGGAAGACTTTGCCTCACTATCCCTCTGGCTGCACTGCTTCCAGATGGCCCTATTTGTGGGTTTGCAACACTTCTACTGGATGTGGGGCCAGAAATTGTGTAGAATCACTGGTGTCCTTTCAGTCTTGACTTCATTCTGAGGCAAAAAAAAAATCACACTTTAACTGTATCTCTTGGTTCTGGGAGGATATCTTCACTGTTGAGCATATGTAACAAAGAAAGAATTAACACAGTGTGGAAACTGCCTTTCTCATTCTTTAACCTACATATTCTTTTACTTTAGCCCTTCATGTTACAAAAATGTTGCTTGTACTCAAATAACTCAGTTTCCTTGAGAAAGTTCCCAAACTCCAGTTCCAGTTTAGTACCATCTCCAAGACCAATGACATGAAGGCTTTCCTTCATGTTTCTCCTAGGAGTTTCAGATTATAACATGTAAGTCTTTAATCTAGTCTTAGTTTATTTATGTGTATGGTGTTAGCCAGGGGTTCAATTTTATTCTTTTGCATGTGAATATTCAGTTTCCCCAAACTGTTTACTTAAAACACTGCCCTTTCTACATTGCGTATTCTTGGTCTCTTTGTTGATCATTACTTGTCTATGTGCATGCATTTGGATTTCATTGGTAGCTCAGCTGTTAAAGAATCCATCCGCAGTATGGGAAACCCTGGTTCAATTTCTGGTTTGGGATGATTCCTCTGGAGAAGGGATAGGCTACTCACTCCAGTGTTCTTGGGTTTCCCTGGTGGCTCAGACAATAAGGGATCTGCCTGCAGTGCTGGAGACCTGGGTTGGATCCTTGGGTTGAGAAGATCCCCTCGAGGAGGGTATGGCAACCCACTCCAGTATTCTTCCTTGAAGAATCCCCATGGACAGAGAAGCCTGGCAGCCCACAGTCTGGGATTACAAAGAGTTGGACACAACTGAGCGACTATGCATAACACAGCATCACTTCTTGTAGATAAATGCTCTTTTAATCTAGAAACCTTGCAAATAGGAAGAGATAAGAAGGTCAAGTAAAATAACTGCCAATAACTTGAAGTTTCATGGGAGTCTTTTTAAAAATTGTTTTGCTATTGAAGTATAATTGATTTACAATGCTGTGTTAGATTCTGCCATACAGCAAACAGAGCCAATTTTATGTATATATTATATATATATATTTTAGATTCTTGTTAGATTCTATTCCTTTTTGGTCACAGGAGTCTTTTAATTTAGGTTTGTGAACAACAAAGATATATTATGCTTCGCTTGAAGGTCAGGAGGCAATACACCTGTACCCTTTAATGTTGGGTCCTCCTGCTTTTGTATTTCTCATAGCATAGAATAAACCTGGATTCTACTCTGAGTTGATCTGGCTCTTTAGGGCACTAGTCCATAATCACATTTTGTTGGTTTTTTGAATAAAGTATTATTCCTTGCTCCAAAACCTTTATTTATTTATTTATTTTAATTTAGGTTTGATGTAGGATACAGGGTGCTTGGGACTGGTGCACTGGGATGACCCAGAGAGATGGTATAGGGAAGGAGGTGGGAGGGGGGTTCAGGATTGGGAACACGTGTACACCCATGGTGGATTCATGTTGATGTATGGCAAAACCAATACAGTATTGTAAAGTAAAAATAAATAAATAAATAAATAAATAAAATCAACCTATTTTAAGTTCAAAAAAATAAACTATACTTCTATTTAAAATTATACTTCTAATTAAATTATACTTCTATTTGAAAACAATTTAAAGGTTTTGGGGCAAGTAATAAGACTTCATTCACAAAACCAACAAAATGTGATTATGGACTAGTGCCCTAAAGAGCCAGCTCAACTCAGAGTAGAATCCAGGCTTCTTCTATGCTATGAGAAATACAAAAGCAGGAGGACCCAACATTAAAGGGTACAGGTAATTGTTTTCGGAGAAGGCAATGCCACCCTACTCCAGTACTCTTGCCTGGAAAATCCCATGCATGGAAGAGCCTGGCAGGCTGCAGTCCATGGGGTTGCTATGAGTCAGATACGACTGAATGACTTTACTTTCTTTTCACTTTCCTGCATTGGAGAAGGAAATGGCAACCCACTCCAGTGTTCTTATCTGGAGAATCCCAGGGACAGGGGAGCCTGGTGGGCTGCCGTCTATGGGGTCGCACAGAGTCAGACACGACTGAAGCGACGTAGCATAATTGTTTTACAATGTTGTGTTAATTTCTGCTGTACAACAACTTGAACCAGCTATATTTACACATATATTCCCTCCATTCTGAGCTTCCTCCCCACTCCCCCACCATGAGCTCCCTGTGCTGTGCAACAGCTTATCTCTAGCTATCTGTTTTACAAATGGTCGTGTATATATGTCAATGCTACCCTCTCAGTTTGTTCCACCCTCTCCTTACCCCATTGTGTCTAGAAGCCCATTCTCTATGCCTGCGTCTCAATTCATGCCCTGAAATAAGTTCGTTAGTGCCTAATGATTTCCTTTTGTCTATATCCTCTCCAGCATTTACTGTTTGTAGATTTTTGATGATTACCATTCTGATTGGTCTGAGTTGATACCTCATTTTAGCTTTGATTTGCATTCTCTAATAGTAAACAATGTTGAAATCTTTTCATGTGTTTGTCAGTTATCTGGATGTTTTCTTTGGAGAAATGTCTCCTTAGGTCTTTGCTTGTTTTTTGATTTTGAGCTGCATGAGCTACTTGTATATTTTGGAAATTAATTCTTTTCAGTTGCTTCATTAGCAAATATTTTCTCCCATTCTGAGGGTTGTATTTTCAACTTGTTTATGGTTTGCTTTGCTGTGCAAAAACTTTTAAGTTTAATTAGGTCTCATTTGTTTATTTTTGTTTTTATTTCTGTTACTCTAGGATGCAGATTTAATAGCATCTTGCTGTCATACATCAAAGAGTGTTCTGTCTGTTTTCTTCTAAGAGATTTATAGATTCTAGCCTCACATTTAGGTATTTTAATCTATTTTGAGGTTATTTTTATGTATTGAGTTACGAAATATTCTAATTTCATTCTTCTATACATATCTGTTAAGTTTTCCCAGTGCCACTTATTGAAAAAGTTGTTTTTTGCCCAATTTGTCAAAGATAAGATGCCCATAGGTGTGTAGGGCTTTCTACGCTGTTCAAAAAAATCTATGTTTCTATTTTTGGACCAGTACCCTACTGTTTTGTAATAAACAGCTTTAATTACAAAGCTGTAGCTTTTTGTATAATCTGAAGTCAAGGAGCCAGATTCCTCCAGCTCCGTTTTTCAAGATAGCTTTAGTTATTCAAGGTCTTTTGTGTTTCCACACAAATTGTGAAATTTTTTCTAGTTCTGCGAAAAATGCCATTGGCAATTTGCTTGGGATTGTAGTGAATCTGTAGATTGTTTTGAGTAGCATAGTCATTTTCAAAATATTGATTATTCTAATTCAGGAATCCTGAAAGATGCTGCTGTGAAAGTGTTGCACACAACATGCCAGCAAATTTGGAAAACTCAGTAGTGGCCACAGGACTGGAAAAGGTCAGTTTTCATTCCAATCCCAAAGAAAGACAATGCCAAAGAATGTTCAAACTATCCCACAATTGCACTCATCTCACACACTAGCAAAGTAATGCTCAAAATTCTCCAAGCCAGGATTCAACAGTATGTGAACCATTAACTTCCAGATGTTCAAGATGGATTTAGAAAAGGCAGAGGAACCAGAGGTCAAATTGCCAACATCTGCTGGATCATCAAAAAAACAAGAGAGTTCCAGAAAAACATCTACCTCTGCTTTATTGACTATACCAAAGCCTTTGACTGTGTGGATCACAAGAAACTGTGGAAAATTCTGAAAGAGATGGGAATACCAGACCACCTGACCCGTCTCCTGAGAAATCCGTATGCAGGTCAGGAAGCAGCAGTTAGAACTGGACATGGAACAACTGACTGATCCAATTGGGAAAGGAGTACATCAAAGCTGTATATTGTCACCCTGCTTATTTAACTTATACACAGAGTATATCATGCAAAATGCTGGGCTGGATGAAGCACAAGCTGGAATCAAGATTGCTGGGAGAAATATCAATAACCTCAGATATGCAGATGACACCACCCTTATGGCAGAAAGTGAATAAGAACTAAAGAGCCTCTTGATGAAAGTGAAAGAGGAGAGTGAAAAAGTTGGCTTAAAACTGAACATTCAGAAAACTAAGATCATGGCATCTGGTCCCATCACTTCATGGCAAGTAGCTGGGGAAACAATGGAAACAGTGACAGACTTTAGTTTTTTTGGACTCCAAAATCACTGCAGATGGTGACTACAGTCATGAAATTAAAAGACACTTGCTCCTTGGAATAAAATCTATGACCAACCTAGACACTTTGCTGATAAAGATCTGTCTAGTCAAAGGTATAGTTTTTCTAGTAGTCATGTATGGATATGAGAGCTGGACTATAAAGAAAGCTGAGTGCCGAAGAATTGATGCCGTTGAACTGTGGTGTTGGAGAAGACTCTTGAGAGTCCCTTGGACTGCAAGGAGATCCAACCTGTCCATCCTAAAGGAAATCGGTCCTGAATATTCATTGCAAGGACTGTTGCTGAAGCTGAAGCTCCAATACTTTGGCCACTTGATGGGAAGAACTGACTCATTGGAAAAGACCCTGATGCTAGGAAAGATTGAAGGTGAGAGGAGGAGGGGATGACAGAAAATGAGATGGCTTGATGGCATCACTGATTTGATGGACATGAGTTTGTGTAAGATCCTGGAGTTGGTGATGGACAGTGAAGCCTGGCATGCCGCAGTCCATGGGGTCTCAAAGAGTTGGACATGACTGAGCAACTGAACTGAACTGAATTTAGGAACATAGTACATTTCCCCTTCTGTTACTGTCATGTTTGATTTCTTTTATCAGTGTTTATAACTTTCTGCATACAGATCTTTTTTCTCACTAGGTAGACATTCCTAGGTATTTCATTCTTTTGTTGCAATGGTGAATAAGGTTGTTTCTTTAATTTCTCTTTCAGATTTTTTATTATTAACTTATGGAATTCAAGATATTTCTGTGTATTAATTTTCATCATGCAACTTCACTAAATCCATTAATTGGGTTAAGTAATTTTCTGTGGCATCTTTAGGATTTTCTATGTATGGTAGCATGTCATTTGCAAGCAGAGACAGTTTTACTTCTTTTCCAGTCTGGATTACTTTTATATCTTTTTCTTCTCTGATTGCCATGGCTATGACTTCCAAAACTGTGTTAAATAATAGTGGTGAGAGTGGACACTCTTGTATTATTCCTGATCTTACAGCAAATGCTTTCAGTTTTCACCATTAAGAGTGATGTTTGATGTGAGTTTTTCATATATGGTCATATATGATCTTTATTATGTAGAGGGAGGTTCCTTCTATGCCTTCTTTCTAGGAAGTTTTTTTTTTTTTTTTAATCATCAATGGCTTTTGAATTTTGTTGAAAGCTTTTCTGGTATCTATTGAGATTATCATATAGTTTTAATCCTTCAATTTTTATATGGTGTATCACATTGGTTGATTTTTTTAATGGCCCTCAATCTTTAATAATGCCTTTCATGCCCTATATCCCAAGATACTCTTCTTTTTTTAAAAATATAAATGTATTTATTTTAATTGGAGGTTAAGTACTTTACAATATTGTATTGGTTTTTATATTGAATCTTTGCATCCCTGGGACATATCCCACTTGATCATGGTATATGATTCTTTTTATTATGTTGTTGGATTCTTCTACTATTTTGTTGAGGATTTTTGCATCTATGTTCATCAGTGATAATGGCATGTAATTTTCTTTTTTTTTTTTACTTTACAATATTGTATTGGTTTTGCCACACATCAACATGAATCCACCATGGGTGTACATGTGTTCCCAATCCTGAACACTCCTCCGACCTCCCTCTCACCCACACCATCCCTCCAGGTCATCCCAGTGCACCAGCCCCAAGCATCCTGCACCCTGCATCAAACCTAGACTGGCGATTCATTTCTTATATGATATCATATATGCAGATGTCCATCAGGAGATGAATGGCTAAGAAAGCTGTGGTACATATACACAATGGAATATTACTCAACCATTAAAAAGAATACATTTGAATCAGTTCTAATGAGGTGGATGAAATTGGAGCCAATTATACAGAGTGAAGTAAGCCAGAAAGAAAAACACCAATACAGTGTACTAACGCATATATATGGAATTTAAAAAGATGGTAACAATAACCCTGTATGCGAGACAGCAAAAGAGATACAGATGTATAGAACAGTTTTTGGACTCTGTGGGAGAGGGAGAGGGGTGGGATGATTTGGGAGAATGGCATTAATTTCCTTTTTTTGTTATATCTTTTGTTTTGGTACCAGGGTGATGGTAGCCCCATAGAATGAATTTGGGAGTGTTCCTCTCTCTGCAAGTTTTGGAAGGGCTTGATCAGTACAGATGTTAGCTCTTCTCTAAGCAATTGAGGGAAGAAATCCACCTGTGAAGCCATATGGCCCTGAGCTTCTGTTTGTTGGAAGATTTTTGATAAGCTACAGTTTTGGTGCTTGCAATTGGTCTGTTCATATTTTCTATTTCTTCTTGGTTCAGTCTTAGAAGATTGTACTTTTCTGAAAATTTGTCCATTTCTTCCAGTTTATCCATTTCATTGGAATGTAGTTGTTTGTAGTAGTCTCTTATGATTCTATTTCTGTAGTGTCAGTTGCAACTTCTCTGCTTTTATTTCTAATTTTATTGAGTCTTATTTTTTTGATGAGTCTGGTAAATGTTTATCAGTTTTGCTTATCTTCTAAAAGAAACGGCTGTTACTGTCATGATTTTTTACCATTGCTACCTTAATTTCTTTTTCCTTTATCTGCTCTAATATATATGATTTCTTTCCTTCTACCAATTTTGTGGGCTTTTTATCTTTCTTTCTTTTTTTCTAATTGGTTTAGGTATAAGGTTAGGTTGTTGATTTGAGATGTCTCTGGTTTCTTAAGGTAGGATTATATTGCTATAAACTTGACTCTTACAGCTCCTTTTGCTACATCAAATACGTTTTGGGTCATCAGCCCCAAACTGTACAGTTAGCAGTATGGACTTGAATTCAGTAGCACAGTGAAAGTGAAAGTGAAGTCACTCAGTCCTGTCTGACTGTTTGCGACCTTGTAGACTGTAGCCCACCAGGCTTCTCCGTCAATGGGATTCTCCAGGCAAGAATACTGGAGTGGGTTGCCATTTCCTTCTCCAGGGGATCTTCCCAGCCCAGGAATCGAACCCAGGTCTCCCGCATAGCAGGCAGACGCTTTAACCTCTGAGCCACCAGGGAAGCCAAGAGGAACTGCCTGCAAATAAAATGGATAACCTGGAATAAATGGAAATATTCTTAGAAAGGTACAATCTCCCAAGACTGAACCAGCAAGAAATAGAAAATATGAACAGATCAATCACAACTAATGAATCTGAAATTGTGATTAAAAAACTTCCAACAAACAAAAGTACAGGGCCAGATCACTTCACAGGTGAATTCTATCAAACATTTGGGTAGGAGTTTACACCTATCTTTCTGAAACTGTTTCAAAAAGTTGCAGAGGAAGGAAATCTCCCAAATCCATTCTATGAGGTAAACATCATCCTGACCCCAAAATCAGACAAAGATACCACAAAAAATGAAATAAAGATCAATATCACTGATGAACATAGATACAGAATTTCTCAAAACAATACTAGCAATCTGAATCCAATAATATGTTAAAAGTTTCTTACACTATGATCAAGTGGAATTTATCCCAGGGTTGCAAGGATTTTTCAGTACCTGCAAATAAGTCAGTGTGATACCACATCAACACACTGAAGAATAAAAACCATCATCTCAATAAATGTAGGAAAAGCTTCGACAAAGTTCAGCATCTAGTTACGATAAAAACTCTCCAGAAAGTGGGCATAGAGGGAACCTACCTCAACATAATAAAGGCCATATGTGACAAACCTACAGATAACATTATACTCAACAGTCAAAAGCTGAAAACATTTCCTCTAAGATCAGGAACAAGACAAGGATGTCCACCCTCTTCACTTTTATTCAACAATCTTTGGAAGTCTTGGCTACAGCAATCACAGAAGAAAAACAAGTAAAAGGAATCCAAATTTGAAAAGAAGTAAAACTGTCACTGTTTGCAAATGAAATGATAGTATACATTAAAAATCTAAAGATGCTTCCAGAAAACTGCTAGAGCACATCAATGAATTTGGTAAAGTTGCAGGTTACAAAATTAACACACAGAAACCTGTTGCATATGTAAATACTAACAACAATAGAGAAATTCAAGAAACAACCCCATTTACCATGGCATCAAAACGAGTAAAATACCTGGGAATAAACCTACCTCTGGAGACAAAAGATTTGTACTCTGAAAATTGTAATAACCTGATGAAAGAAATCAAAGACAATAGAGATGGAAAGCTGTACCTTGCTCTTGGATTGAAAGATGGATATTGTCAAAACGACTATACTACCCTAAGCAATCTACAGATTTAATGCAATCAGTATCAAGTTACCAATGCTGTTTTTTTCTTGGAACTAGAACAACAACAACAGCAACAACTTAAAATTTATATGGAGACACAAAAGACCACAAATAGCCAAAGCAATTTCCAGAAAGATAAATGGAGCTGGACAAATCAGGCTCCCTGACTTCAAATTGTCCTACAAAGCTAGTTATCAAAATTGCAGGCATTATCAGTATTGCAGGCATTCTCTTGAGGACCCCCACTTAGCGGGACCGGCCACAGGGGCTGGAGTGGGCCCGCCAACCAGGCCTTGGAGCGACCCAGAGGAGACGACCAGGAGTGGCCTGACCCTCTGTAGAAGGGCCCCGTCGGCGCGTCCTGGAGGTTGGCCGAAGATGGGTTCTGCGGCGCTGGCGCCCAGGAGTGCCGAATTTGGCACGGGCCTCGGGCATGCGTCCGTGCTGCAGGGTCTGAGGCGCCGTCCCACCTCTCCCAGCGGCCTGGGAGCCCCCAGGCGAGTGACTTTGGCGGCCCGGAGAGACTGTGAGCGGTGCTGCGCTGGCGCTCCGCCTGGTTCGCCGAGCTGGCTCTGCTGACCAGCGTGGTTGGACAGCGCGAGCCAGGCACACTGCATCGTCAACGTGACGGTGCGGGAGCCCAGCCGCGGCACCCCTTTACACCCTGCATCCATCGTGAGCGCTACGAGCTTGCCCAAGGCCGCGGCCGTCAGTTCCTGGCAATGATGCCCATCCATGGAGTTGCTGATCATCTGGGCTGTGATCTTCAAATACGGTTCTTTGTTCCTCCTAACATCAAACTGTGGATTGCCTTGCTGCAGAGGGAAAACTGCACCTTTAAGGAGAAAATATCACGGCCTGCCTGTTTTCCACAATGCAGTTGCTCTAGACATCGACAATAATATATCCAAAGAAGAGCCAGTCACCATGACTCATCCAGGCACTGGAGATATCATTATTGTCATGATTACATAATTGAGAGGTAATGATATTTTGAGCTATCTGGAGAAAAACATCTCTGCACAAATAACAATAGCTATTGGAACTCAGATGCCGTGGAAGAACATCAGCCATGGCTTTCTAGTCGTTGTGTCAATATCTTTTATTGTTTTGATGACTATTTCTTCAGCATGGCTTATATTCTGCTTCATTCAGAAGATCAGGTACACCAATGCCCGGGGCAGGAGCCAGGGTCCTTTTGGAGATGGAGCCAAGAAAGCCACCAGCAAATAGAGAACCAGAACAGTGAAAAAGGGTGGTAATGAAACAGATCCAGACTTTAATCATTGTGTAGTCTGCATAGAAGGCTATAAACAGAATGATATTGTCCAGATTCTCCCCTGCAAGCATGTATTCTACAAATCCTGTGTGGATCCCTGACTTAGTGAACATTGTACCTGTACCATGCGCAAACTGAATATCTTGAAGGCTCTGGGAATTGTGCCAAATTTGCTGGGTACTGATTAAGTAGCATTTGATATGGAAAGACTTACCAGAGCCCAAGTAGTTAACTGAAAATCAGCCCTAGGTGAGCTCTCCAGTGACAACTTGTTTGGCCTGGAGCCACAGCTTGGGGATCTCACTTCTTCCTCAGGATGGGGAGCACACTTCTAGAACAACAGAGATCAACATCGCAGTAACAAAAGAGCAATTTATTATTGACAGTTGTGGCCTCCTCAGTGCTGTCACACTGCTACATGATCATCAGAGCCTCAGCTGGTTGAATGCTAATGAGGTAGAATACTTTTGAAGAAGGAAAAACTGCTTTCTGACTGATTGCCTTGAAGGAAAAAAAGAACCTATGTTTATGCATCATTTACCAATCATGCCACACAGGCATTTATTTTTAGTACATTTTATTTTTCATAAAACTGCGAATGCCAAAGCTTTGTATTAAAATAAATAAATAATAAAATTTAAAAAAAAGCAGTATTGTTCTGGCACAGAAATAGAAATATAGATCAGTGGAACAGCATGGAAAACCCAGAAATAAGCCCATGTGCTTATAGTCAGTTAATCAATGACAAAGGAGGCAGGACTACACAATGTTGGAAAGACAGTCTCTTCAGTAAATGGTGGTGGGAAAACTGAATAGTTACCTGTAAAAAAATGAAATTAGAATATTCTTTAACACCATATACAAAATAAGCTCAAAATGGATTAAAGGCCTAAATGTGAGACCAGATATTATAAAACTCTTACAGGAGAACATAGGCAGAGCACAGTTACATAAATCACAGTAATTCCTTTTTAAAATCTGTTTCCATTATCTGAGTAGTGGAAATAAAAGCAAAAGTAAATAAATGAGACCCACTCAAATTCAACAACATTTTGTACAGTAAAGGAAACACTAAAGAAAATTTACAGATAACCCACAGAATGGGAGAAAATATTTGCAAATGATGTGATCGATAATGAATTAGTCTCTAAAATTTACAAACAGCTTAAGTGGCTTTGTATCATCAAAATAAAAAATGGACAGAAAACCTAAAGAGACACTTCTCCAAAGAAGACATACAGATGGCTAAGAGACACATGAAAAGATGTTCAATATTGCTAATAATCAGAGGAATACAATTCAAAATCATACTAATCAGAAATGCTACCATCAAAAAATCCACAAACAACAAATGCTGGAGAGCATGTCGAGAAAACAAAACCCTCCGTCACTGTTGGTGGACATGTAAATTGTACAGCCACTGAGGTGAACAATATGGAGATGTCTTAAAAACTAAAAATAGAGCTACCATATGATCCTACAATCTCTCTCCTGGTCATATAACTAGAGAAAAAAAGTTGTCCGAAATGATATGTTCACCCCAACGTTCATTGCAGCATTGTTTACAATAGCCAAGAAATGGAAGTAACCTAAATGTCCATCAACAGAGGAATGGATAAAGACAGTGTGGTGCATATATAAAAAGGAATATTATTCAGCCATTAAAAAGAATGAAATAATGTCATATACAGCAACAGGGATGGACATAGAGATAGTCATACTGAGTGAAATAAATCAGGCAGGGAGACAAATACCATTATGATTTGTTAATATGCAAAATCTATAGAAAATAATCCAAAAGGACTTAATTACAAAGAAACAGATTCAGACTTAGAGAATGAATTTATGATTACCAGGATAGAAGGGTAGGGGAAGGAGAGTTAGGGAGTTTGGGATTAACATGTACCCACTGCTATATCTAAAATAAATAGCCAACAAGAATGTTCTGTACAGCACAGGGAACTCTGCTCAATATTATGTGACAATCTAAGTGAGAAAAGTATTTGAAAAAGAATTAATACATGTATAACTGAATCACTTTGCTGCATACCTAGAACTAACACAGAATTATTAATAACTATACTCCAATATGAAATAAAAGGTAAAAATCAGTAAAAGTAATATCAAAAATTGTTTTTCTGTCTGATCAGCATTTTTCATAACAAAATGTCAATATTATTAACTTTCAACACTGTTTTGAGTTTTAAATCAAGTACTGTGATTGCTCTGTAGACTTGATTCATCTTTAGAGCAGCATTGTATACTAGTTTTCCTAACCTCCAGGGATAGATCTCATTTAAAGATCTCATTTTAGGAATGAATATATGCATGATTGGACATATGAAAAAAAAAACATATTCTACTGAATGAAAAAATAACTTTATATTTCTTGTAAACTTTATATTTCTTGAAGGCATAGAGCTGAATATGAAAGTTGATATTTCTGTAATTAGAGAATCTGTATAGTATGTTATTGATGAAATCTCTAATTGGCTGGAAATCCAGCTAAAAGTTCTACTCTTGAGACATTTGCATCTTTATATTCCTCCTCCTGAAGCTGTATGAATTGCTTTTTGCTCACAACATTTCTGGAACCAAATGTGTGAGATTATTCCACATCAATAACCAATATTCCAACTCTCCAAAGATCAATTTAATTCTGACACTAAGTACACCTGAATTTAACACCAGACCCCACTGATTTAAGAGCAAAGTTCTGCACAGGACCCCTCCCCTCACCCGGCCCCAGTTCAAAAGTCAGATGCAAGTTCTAGATTGCCACAAACCACCAACGGACTATAACCATAGATTGCCAGGACCTGTCCTTTGTTCAGGTTAAGTGATTTCCTAGAATGACTTCCAGAACTCAGGGAAACATTAAGTGTACTGGTTTATTATATAGAATATAAATGAAGAGGTACATGGGATGAGTCCTGAGCAAAGGAGCTTCTGTGTCTGCAAAGTTTGGTGTTCACTACCTTCTTGCCACATAGATTTATTCACCATCCTGGAGCTTTCCAAATCCCACTGTTTAAGGTTTTTATATAGGTCCAATGCATAGGCATGATTGATTAAGTAAAAACTGACCATTGGTGCCTTAATTTCTAGCTACTCCCCCTCCCCAGAGGTTGGATGTGGGGCTGCAAGTTCCAACCTGCTAATCATATGGTTGGTTCCTCTGATACCCAGACTCCATCCTGAAGCTATCTTAGGAATCTAAGGACTCTAGGTTGAGTTATTTCATTGTCATAAACTCAGGTATGATTGAAATGGACTTGTTATGAATAACAAAAATTGTTCTTCTCACTGATATCACTCAGAAAATTCCAAGGGTCCTAGAAGCTCAGTGCCAAGACTCAGGATAAGAAAAATGTATCTATTTCTTATTACATCACAGGGGATTATAAGAAAAATGGCAAAGATAACTATGGATAGATATGCTAGACTTATATATCAGCCTAAAATCTTGATTTGTTGTTCAGTCGCTCAGTTGTCCTACTTTTTCATCCCCATGGACTGCAGCATGCCAGGCTTCCCTGTAGCATGCCAGGCCTCCCCTGTCCTTCACTGTCACCAGAATTTGCTCAAACTCATGTCCATTGAGTCACTTTGTAATTATCTAACTGCTATGAGGTCAATAATATCTACATCACTGAGTCACTACAAATATTAGGGGAAAAGGCAAAGGACTTCACACAAGTTAGGCACCCTAAGTGGCAGACATTCTATAAAATAATAACAAAATAATATAACAGTTAACATTTGTAGCTATACAATTTACAATATCATAGCCAGCATACATATCATACATATAAAAGTATATAAACAACCAAACAATATAATTATGAACAAAATATGAAAACAGAAAATAATTTATCTTGGCCTGAAAACAGTATGAGTACATCCAACTCAATTTGTCACCTAATTTGAACTCAAGAAATTTTGTATAGAGATGATATCCTCAATATTCTGCCCCTACAAATCATTTATTTCTTTTTCTCCCATTTTTAAAAAATAATTTTGATCCCTTTAAACCAGCTTCTTCCTCACAAGTGATGTGTTTCTAAATATCACCTCATGTCCCTCCAGAACCACAATTCTCCAATACAATGTGCCTAAGTGCCTTCTTCACAGTCTTGTTCCTTAGCGTGTAAATCAGGGGGTTCAGCATTGGGGTGACCACAGTGTAGAAGAGGGCTACAAGCTTACCTTCCTCATGAGAGTTTCTCTTGGCAGGCTGGAGATACATGAAAATGATGCTCCCGTAAAACAGAGCCACTACTGCCACATGGGACGAGCAGGTATTGAATGCCTTTCTCCGCCCTTCTGCGGACCTGATCTTCAACACAGCCCAGGCAATACGGCTGTATGAGACCAGAATGAGACCCAGAGGCAAGACAACAAAGATAAAGCTGGCCACGTACATCTCTGCTTCATTGAAGCTGGTATCCACACACGCCAGTTGCATAATGAGGGGCATCTCACAGAAAAAGTGGTCAATGCGATTGTTCCCACAGAGAGGCAGGAGCATGGTGAGTGTGGAGCCTACCATGCTGGTGGTCAGACCCCCAAGCCATGAGGCAAAAGCCAGGCTGCAGCAAAGCTTTGGATGCATGATGACAGTGTAGCGGAGTGGCCTGCAGATGGCAGCATAGCGATCGTAGGACATGACTGCCAGGAGGACACATTCAGTCGCCCCCAGCCAGTGGGAGATATAGAACTGGATCACACACCCTCCATAGCTTATGGTTTTCTGTGGTCCCCAGAGATTGACCAGGAGTTGAGGGACGATGCTTGTGGTGAAGCTGAGGTCCAGGAAGGAAAGGTTGACAAGAAAGAAGTACATAGGAGTGTGGAGATGCACATCCATGCAGGAGACCACAATGATGATGCCATTACCCAAGACAGACACCACATAGATCCCCAAGACAAAGACAAAAGGATGGGTTCTAGAGAGGGCTGTTCAGAGAAGCCCAGCAGTATAAAAACTTCTGGAAAACTTACATTGGCTATTTCCATCATACATTCAGCTAGAAGTAGGGGAAACAAGTTACCTGCAGATGAGCAGGGGGCACAGGGTATGAGGCATATAGTGATTATATTAGTTAGCAAACTTTAAACATAAATTTATATCCTTTATTCCTGAAAGCATCCGATCAACTGCTCCATGGTTAATGGTCCATCAACTTCTTGAAGGTCAGTTTGGAGTGTGTGCCAAGAGACATGGAAATATGCATAGCCTGGGGAAAAATGGATGCATGCAAAATTCTTGGCAATGAGTTTTTACTGACATATTGCTTGTAGTAACAGAGGTGGGATCAACCTAAATTTTTAGAGATAAGGTTTTCATTGATTGGCAGATGGCATTTCATGTGATGAAACACAGCACAGGTATTAAAATTGAGCCTGTGCTACTTCCGTCCTCAGTTAGTAGCCAAATGAGTTCATCTTGACATTTCTCTTTCTGTCAGATCTCACAAACGTTGGCAAATTTTTGTCTTCTTATTAAATATAGCCAGCTTGTCATCACTTCTCACCACCTCTGCTGCTTCTACCTTGACCTTTGCAGTTATCATTTATCATCTGAACTGTTGCTGCAACATCCTAGCTTGTCTTCCTGCTTCCCTGTTACTTCCTTTCAAAGTATCCTCAATACAGTATCCAGAAGATTATGTTAGAATGTAACATGGTCATAATTGTTCCACTGCTTTCTTATCATAGAAAAAGGCTTGCAGTGGTTTTCCTCCAAGGTAGCCATATACTTATATTCTTCTCTTCCTTAAGTCATCTTTACTGAAGTTTCCCTCATTATGTTTTTAAAATAGAAAATAACAGCTCTCTCCTATCTCTCTTATCCCTTTCCTGCTTAATTTCTTTTTGTCCATAGTACTTATCTTCATAGAACAAATATTCTATTCTAATTTATTGTGTCTATTACCTGTCTCACTCCATTACAGTACAAATTCCATGGACATAGGGCTTTCTGTTACTTTATTTTTGAGTTCCCAGTGCTAACTCAGTGTCTGAAGCACAGAAGTTCCTTAACTGACACTCATCAAATCAGCAAATTGTGAAGCACTTTTGTTAAAATGGTGTGTGAGCATGGTAAAAGAAGAACTAAGGCAAAATAAAGGTATTTTGCTCCTCCATGGGGAGGAGCCTGGTGGGCCACAGTCCATGGGGTCGCTAAGAGTCGGACACGACTGAGCGACTTCAGAGGGACATGAAAGTGCAACCTCAAGCAGTTCTGTCAAGAAGGAACACTTAAAGCTGTCAAAGTCATGCACAGCTGACCCAGACTATGCCTTCCTTTTATAAATGTTGAATAAAACAAACCAGAACTGAGTATGGACAATGTGTGAAGTGAGAAGCCCTCTTAAAGGGAAGCACTTTGCTTCAGGTATCTCTGAAAAGTTCTGGAACCTTTGTTTACAAACACATGGAATTTCTCTCCCTTGGTTTTTGAAAAGAAAAATAAATGCATTATAATTAGAGTTCAATTAAGTGTGAGGATCTGAGCAGCTATAAACTTAACTATCAACGCTTTTAAAATTCCAGGAGAGGAAACTTATCCATTTCTATAACTGGAAGTTGACAAAGCAAAATAAATTGAACACAGGTATGTTTACAGTGTTTTGTAATACATGTAGAATTTCCCCATGCATTTGTGGAAATGGGGCTCAGGGAGCTTCATGCCTTTTCCAAAATTCAGGCACAGAACTTGTATTGGTTTGGACTTTACTGAGCTAGAATGCTGAGAAAATCATCTGCTTACATATAGTACACCAGAGCAGTACTGAGCCTCTGAGAAAGCACCAGGAAGAGGATTCTTCACCCCTTCAAATTCTGTAAGCAAAAAGAGTGGTTTCATAATGTGGATGTGGGAGAGAAGAGGTGAATGAGGATAGTGCTATGCAACTGATTCATGACACAATAAAGTAACTGCCCTACATAAAGAGTCACCTCAGATGAACTGATGAGTACATAGAAAAGTAAAAGGCTAAACTGAAGACTGCGTTGTCTCTAATGGGCTTAAGTATCCCTACTGGAGATATGAAAATTTTATTAACACACAAAGTGTCCTGTGACTGTCACCAAAAGATAGGGATCAGAAGTTCACAGTCATGAAGTAATAGTTTGGTAGAATTTTTGAGAAAAATGGAGATCTTAGTGATAATTTGATTCATTTCTAGAAATGATCAGTGAAGTGAAAGTTACTCAGTCATGTCCAACTATTGCCAACCCCATGGACTATACATTCCATGGAAAATATTCAGGCCAGAATGCTGGAGTGGGTAGCCATTCCCTTCTCCAGGGGATCTTCCCAACCCAGGAATCAAACTGAGGTCTCCTGCACTGCAGGTGGATTCTTTACCAGCTGAGCTGCCAGCCTGGAGAATTCCACAGGTTGTATAGTCCACGAGATCACAGAGTTGGACATGACTGAATGATTTCACTTTCACTATAGAAATGATCAGTGGCTTACTCAAAGTTCAAGGGTTGTTCAGTGCAAGTACTGGAGCTATACTAAGCAACCAGATTCTTAGTTAAAAAAAAAAATTCCCAGTAAAGGAAGAGTTTTGCTCATTCAATGATTCACCAAAACATCACAACAAAAAATCATTCTTGAAAATGTGACCCAGCCCCAAGTTCTGTGACATTATGACAAAGAAAGATAGCATGGTGAGAGTTACAGGAATGAGTTCAAATTTTGTGAGTCAATTATGTCATCACAAATTCTACCCCTGAATTTATCCTACCTGCTAATAAGACAAAGACCCCAAAACGAGCAAATCGACATGGTGCAGTGCTCTCAAACTTAATTAGAATGACCAGAAACTGTATGATTCCAGTTTATCTCAAATATCATCAATAACAAATAAATCTGAGAATATCACTTACTGATGGTAAGCTAGCAGTATCCTCTCTTTGCAGGGTGCAAATATTGTATAACAAGTAGTATTTTATTTCAATAATTAATAAGATCCATTAATTCAATACATATGGCTTTAGAAAGTAGGAGAGTCGACAAGGTATTTTGATGTTCTAAAAGTGCTGGAAATCTCCAAGTCAGTGATGGTAGGTGTGCTAGATTCACTTCAAATGCGTATGTGAGGGCAGTCTTAAGTTCTAAAATTAGAATAGTTTTAAATTAGAGAGAAACACTTATTTTTTCCTAAGAAAGGTGTAAGCAAAAGAAGTGACAATGATTCACAGAAGAATGAGAAATATATGGCAGTCCCCAGAGATAAAGTATGTCATAAAACTAATAAAATGACAAGACATTCATTTTATCCCCTGGAGCATTCAGGAAGGAGGCAGACTGTGACTACATCAGGGGAGTGAAGTTGGAGGAGAAAAAGCTTTGGGGATTTTCTTCCCTATTGAATAATTATAATTCTATTAGAATGTCTGTACACATAGAATTGTTCTTATGTGTACAGAAGTGTTAGTTTGAATGCTATTTCAGTGTTATTTTAGGTTTTTATACTGCCAAACATTGATTGTTTATGCATCTACGCAATGGTGTCCATATCTTATGAAGAAATGCATGAAATATTTGTTCATTACAGTAACTTCAGTACTTGCATTACAGATTCTTTTTTCAAAATTTAATTATTCTATTATTGGAGTATAATACAATGATGAACTAATATTTTTATTGATGGAACAAGATTATTTTTACTGTAGTAAAATACATGTAACATAAATTTCCTACTGTAACCATTTAAAAATGTACAGATGAGTGGAATTGCACATTTACAAAATAGTATAACCATCACCCGTACCTAGTTCATGAACTTTCTTATTAACCCCACCAACCCCCTTTTTAGCAGTCACTTTCCATTTTCTCCTAGTCTTTAGAGAAATCTACTTTCTGTCCTTATGAGTTTGCCTGTCTTGTATATTCTATTTAAATGAAATCATACTGTATGTGGGCTTTTATGTTTGACTTCTTTCACTTAGGATGTTCTCAGGTTTTTTCATGTTGTAGTGTGTATCATTATTTTATTTACTTTTAGAGCTGAGTGATATTCTATTGTATGACTTTGACACATTATGTTTATCTAGTTATTTGCTGATGTCCATTGGAATCCACCTGCAATGCAGGAGACCCCGGTTTGATTCCTGGGTTGGGAAGATCCCATGGAGAAGGAACAGGCTACTCATTCCAGTGTTCTTGGGCTTCCTTGGGAGCTCAGATGGTAAAGAATCTGCCTGCAATGTGGGAGACCAGGGTTTGTTCCCTGGGTTGGGAAGATCCCCTGAAGGGAGGGCATGACAACCCAATTCAGTACTCTTGCCTGGAGAATCCTCATGGGCAGAGAAACCTGGTGGGCTATAGTCCATAGGGTGGCAAAGAGTTGGACAAGAATGAGCAACTAAGCACATTGGTTTATTTGTTGATGGACATTTGTGTTATTTCCACTTTTCCGCTATTGTGAATAGAGCTGCTAATGACATTTCTCTACAAATATTGTTTGAATATCTTTTCAATTATTTTGGTGCATGTCTAGGAGTGGAATTAATAGATCACATGGTAACTTTGTGATTAGAACTTATTTTGGGGTCTTTTTGGTGTGGTAGTGCAATGTATGAGAATCTGCCTGCAATGCAGGAGACCTGGGGTCAATCCCAGGGTCAGGAAGGTCCCTGGAGAAGGTCATGGCAGCCCACTCCAGTATTCTTACCTGGAGAATTCCATGGACAGAGGAGCCTGGCAGGCTGCAGTCCATGGAGTCGCATAGTCGACACGACTGAGCAACTAACACTTTCACGCTTTCACACTATTATATTTACTAAGCTGTTGTTTTTCAGTGGCTAAGTTGTGTCTGACCATTTGTGGCCCCATGGACCTTAGCTTTCCAAGCTCTTCTGTCCGTGGGGTTTTCCAGGAGAGAATACTGGTGCGGGATGCCATTTCCTTCTTCGGGGACTCTTCCTGACCCAGGGTTGAACCTGGGCTTCCCATGTCTCCTGCATCAGCAGGCGGATTCCTCGCCACTGAGCCGCCAACGAGGCCATAGTTTTGTATCACAGCTTGAGATCAGGAATTGTGAGACTTCCAGTTCTGTTATTTTCCCTCAATTGCTTTGGTTATTTGGAATCTTTTAAAGTTCCATCCAAATATTGTGATTACAATTTTTGTGTGTGTGTGTAAAAAATGCCATTTTATTTTGATTGAGATTGCTGTGAAGCTACAGATGACTTTGGGTAGTACAGGCATTTTACCAAGATTAGTTCTTCTGACCCATGAACGTGGGCTCTTTCCATTTATTTGTGTTATTCCAAATTCTTCCAAATTATATTCTTCAAATTCTTATAGTTTTGAATATACATATATTTTACTTCCTTGGTTAAGTTTATTTTTGAGTATATTATTATTTTGATGCTATTGTGAATGGGAAAAAACCAAACAATGTATGCAGTGAAATATGTGCTCGACATAGTCTACTGCCTTACAATCCAATATGGGTCAGTTTTACCAATAAATATTTTATCTTATTTCTGAGTGCAAATTATTCTTAATTTAACTCTTCAAAGAGCTATTATGAACCTCATTTTAAAGGTGAGGCAACTGAGGCTTTGAATGAGCAAATGACTTGCTCAAGGTCATGTGGCTACTAAATGGTGGAGAGATTTGCACTCATAAATATTTATTTCCTATCTCACATATTCCCTTAGTGACCTAATGTAGACTAATGGATTCAAATATTAACTAAATCCTAAAGACTCTTTGAATTGTATCCCTGGCCAGCAACTCAGTTCCACACTTCAGACTCAAACAACTCATTGTCTATGTTGTATGTTGATTTAAAGTGTTATGAAATGACTCTTTCCCCCAGCCAGTATTCATATGTTGAGGCTGTTAACCCTATTGTGACTGTGTTTGGATATGAGGGCTTTAAGGTATAATTAGGTTTATATGAGGGAGCTCATGCGTCACATCCTAATCCCATAGGATATGTATCCTTATAAGAAGGTGGAAAATACCAGATCTGCATCTCTTTCTCCCTGTTTCTATCCCCTAGTGTGCAGAGAGCAAAGGCCATGTGAACACACAGTAAGAGCAAGGCAGTCTGCGAACCAGGAAGAGAGAACTTACCAGCAATTAACCTGATGACACCTCGGTGTAAGACTGATCTGTCTCACAGGTCCAATGTCTGACCTGTGAGAAAATATGTTATTGTTGTTTAAACCATTCTACATGTAATATTAGTTCAAATTTAAATACAGATGGCTAATACACATTATGAACTTAACGCTTCTGAAAATGATCCCTGTTTCCTACCAGACCTTCTCTAGCTTCAGGATCCCCATCTCACTTGATGACAACTCTATTCTACTTGTTTCTCAGGTTAGAAACCTCAAAGTCAACTTTGACCATTCTCTTTTCTCTTTCTGATGGTTGGCAACCCCCTATAGAACAGAGGCATCTATATAAACTTTGTATCTTTTGAGTGACTATATTGGTATTGGTTACAGCAGTACATCTAGTGTAAATAGTAGTAAAAGAAAATTAGAAAATTTTATGAAGAAATAAAAGAATTATGTGCATAAGAAGAAACATAAGCACTACTGAGTTTTTATATGTTTATCACTATGTTATTTTCCATCTCTCACTACTTATTGGTCCATAACAAACATATGTGGTTGGTGCTATTACACAGTTTTACAGATGAAGAGAATGAGGCTCAGAGAGGAGAGTTAATTGAATAAAGTCACATAGTCACTAAGTAAGGAACCAGATCCTATAGCAAGTATGACCTAACCTCATCAGTTCAGTTCAGTCATTCATTTGTGTCTGACTCTTTGTGACCCCATGAATCACAGCACACCAGGCATCCCTGTCCATCACCAACTCCCGGAGTTCACTCAGACCCACATTCATCGAGTCAATGATGTCATCCAGCCATCTCATCATCCATCGTTCCCTTCTCCTCCTGCCACCAATCCCTCCGGCATCAGTCTTTTCCAATGGGTCAACTCTATGCATGAGGTGGCCAAAGTACTGGAGTTTCAGCTTCAGCATCATTCCTTCCAAAGAAATCCCAGGGCTGATCTCCCTCAGAATGGACTGGTTGGATCTCCTTGCAGTCCAAGGGACTCTCAAGAGTCTTCTCCAACACCACAGTTCAAAGGCATCAATTTTTCAGCACTCAGCCTTCTTCACAGTCCAACTTTCACATCCATACATGACCACAGGAAAAACCACAGCCTTGACTAGACGGACCTTAGTTGGCAAAGTAATGTCTCTGCTTTTGAATATACTATCTAACTTTTGTTATAACTTTTCTTCCAAGGAGTAAGAGTCTTTTAATTTCATGGCTGCAGTCACCATCTGAAGTGATTTTGGAGCCCCAAAATATAAAGTCTGACACTGTTTCCACTGTTTCCCATCTATTTCCCATGAAGTGATGGGACAGGATGCCATGATCTTCGTTTTCTGAATGTTGAGCTTTAGGCCAACTTTTTCATTCTCCTCTTTCACTTTCATCAAGAGGGTTTTTAGTTCCTCTTCATTTTCTGCCATAAGGGTGGTATCATCTGCATATCTGTGTTTATTGATATTTCTCCCAGCAATCTTGATTCCAGCTTGTGTTTCTTCTAGTCCAGTGTTTCTCATGATGTACTCTGCATATAAGTTAAATAAACAGGGTAACAATACACAGCCTTGATGTACTCCTTTTCCTATTTGGAACCAGTATGTTGTTCCATGTCCAGTTCTAACTGTTGTTTCCTGACCTGCATACAGATTTCTCAAGAGGTAGGTCAGGTGGTCTGGTATTCTCATCTCTTTCAGAATTTTCCACAGTTTATTGTGATACATACAGTTAAAGGCTTTGGCCTAGTCAATAAAGCAGAAATAGATGTTTTTCTGGAACTCTCTTGCTTTTTCCATGATCCAGTGGAGTTGGCAATTTGATCTCTGGTTCCTCTGCCTTTTCTAAAACCAGCTTGAACATCAGGAAGTTCATGGTTCACGTATTGCTGAAGCTTGGCTTGGAGAAGAGAATTTTGAGCATTACTTTACTAGCATGTGAGATGAGTGCAATTGTGCGGTAGTTTGAGCATTCTTTGCCATTGCCTTTCGTTGGGATTGGAATGAAAAGTGACCTTTTCCAGTCCTGTGGCCACTGCTGAGTTTTCCAAATTTGCTGGCATATTGAGTACAGTACTTTCACAGCATCATCTTTCAGGATTTGAAACAGCTCAACTGGAATTCCACCACCTCCACTAGCTTTGTTCATAGTGATGCTTTCTAAGGCCCACTTGACTTCACATTCCAGGATGTCTGGCTCTAGATGAGTGATTACACCATCATGATTATCTGGGTTGTGAAGATCTTTTTGTACAGTTCTTCTGTGTATTCTTGCCACCTCCTCTTAATATCTTCTGCTTCTGTTAGGACCATACCATTTCTGTCCTTTATCGAGCCCATCTTTGCATGAAATATTCTCTTGGTATCTCTAATTTTCCTGAAGAAATCTCTAGTCTTTCCCATTCTGTTGTTTTCCTCTATTTAAGGGAAGTTGTAAGACCCTTTAATCTTGAACCCTCCTGCCTCACCTTTTCTCTAAGCATAAAAGAAAGCTGAATTCTACTCTAAGTTAAGATAATTCTTTAGGAGATTGTTTTTGTTCAGTCCCTAAGTCAAGTCCAACTCTTTTGGGACCCTGTGGTCTGCAGCATGGCACACTTTCCTGTCCTTCACTGTCTCCCAGTTTTTGCTCAGATTCATTTCCATTGAGTCATTGATGTTATCTAACCATCTCATCCTCTACCACCCTCTTCTCTTTCTACCTTCAGTCTTTCCCAGCATCAGGGTCTTTTCCAATGAGTCAGCTCTTCGCATCAGGTGATGAAAGTATTGGAGCTTCAATGGCAGCATCAGTCCTGCCAATAAATATTCAGGGTTGATTTCCTTTAGAATGAAGGGTTTTGATCTCCATGTTATCCAAAGAAATCTCAAGAATCTTCTCCAACACCAGTTCAAAAGCTTCAATTCTTTGGTGCTTAGCCTTCTTTATGGTCCTACTCTAACATCCATACATGACTATTGGAAAAACCATAGCTTAGACCTTTGTCTAAGCTCAGACCTTTGTCCAAAAAGTGATGTCTTTGCTCTTTAATATGCTCTCTAGGTTTGTCGTAGCTTTACTTCAAGAAACAAACACAACATTGTAAAGCAACTATATCCCAATAAACAGAAATAAACTATGGAATTAATAGTTGATAGTGCTGATAAGTTATCAACCTCAATACTCTATTTACTTTTACTTTATCTAAGATCCAAATCTCCCAATATCTGTTGGTATTATTCAAATGAGTAGCCTGAGAGTCAACTTGTGACATTTAGGGAGGTGTTGAATTCGAAAAGTGGGAGCAAAATTTCTAGAGACAGGGTTTTGGCCAAAGAAAGTCCAGGAAAACCTTTCAAAATACTGCTGAAAGTAAATGAGTTTGTGGCACTCCTACTTAATATGTTTGAAAGAAAAACATGAATGCTATTTTTTTCTTTATATCAAATTTTTCTCTGATCAGAATTTTCCCATCTCAAAAATGTAAATATTATTAACTTTACAACATGATTTTGAGTTTTAAATCAACAAGTCCAGTGATTGCTCTTGAGCTTAACTCACTTTTTTTAGTGAAGCTTTGTGTGCTAGTTTTCATAACCTCCAGAAATCATTCTTGGACATATGAATAGTACTGAGTGAATAAAAATATCTTACATATCCCGTACACAGAATATGTAGACTTGAATAGAGAAACTGATCTTTATATTTTTACAGATATATCTGTGCAGCATGTTATTGATGATATCTCTAATTTGCTGAAAATTCAACTCAAAATTCTACTTTTGAGGCATTTGCCTCTTTAGTTTCCTCCTCCTGAAAGTGCATGAATTGTATTTTGCTCACATCTTTTCTAACACCAAATGTGTGAGATTTTTTCACAACAATAACCAATATTCCAACTCTCCAAACACCAACTGGGCATCTTGTAATTCAATTTAACTTTGACAGTAACTACCTAAATCTAGCACCAGATCCTGCCAATTTGAGAACAAAGTCCTCCACAAGACCACCCTCAGTTGCAAGCTCCAGATTGCCACCCATGTCTATGACCAGCTAACTACAAATCAAGAATTGCCATAACCCCTTCTTTAGATTTAGTGATTTGCAAGAATGACTCATATAACTCAACGTTATATGAGTACACTTTAGTGTACTGATTTATTACAAATAATATAAAAGAAGAGATACATGGGGTGAAGTTTGGAAAGGTCTTGAGCACAGGAACTTCTGTCTCAGCAGAGTTTAGGGCAGCCTACCTTCTTGTCACATAGATGCAGCCACCAACCTGGAAGTCTCCAAACACTATTGTTTAAGGTTTTTGTGGAGGTTCATTGCATAGGCACGATTCATTAAATTATTGGCCATTAATGACTTAAGTTCCAGTGACTCCTTCCCAGACGTTGGGCTAGGACTGAAAATTACAAACTTCTAACCACATATGGTCAGTTCCTCTGGTATCCAGGCATCCTCTGGAAGCTATCTAGGGACTCTTCTTTGAGTTAATTCATTGGCATAAACTTAGGTATGTTGAAATGTGCTTGTTATGAAAACAAAAGATACCTTCTCATCCATATCACTCAGAAAATTTCAAGGGTCCTAGAAGCTCAGTGCCAGAAGTCAGGATAAAAAAAACTAATGTATATATTTCTTATTACATCACAAGAGACAATAGCCAAAATGCAAATATGTCCATGGATACAAAGAATAGACTTATATCTCAGCATAAAATCTTGATAATTTTGTAATTATCTAACCTTTGTGAGGTCAATAATATCTACTTCACTGAGTCATTACAAATATTAGGGGAGAAAAAGGTAAAGGATTTCACACATGTTAGACACCCTTAGTGACAGACATTGCTTTAAAATATTAACAAAATCATATAACAATTAGCATATGTAGCTACATAAATAATTTACAATATCATAAGTAGCATGAATATAACACATACAAAGCTATATAAATAATTAGCAAAATATGCTTATTAATAAAAAATAAAAACAGAAAATAAGTTCTCTTTGCACTGGTCTGAAAAAAATATGTAAGTACATTCATTTCAGTTTGTCATTTACTTTGAACTTAAGAAATAGTGTATAGATCTGATACCCCAAATATCCTGATTCTCCAATCAGTTTTTTTTTTTTTTAAAGTTCTTTAACTAACTTTTTTAAAAATTTTTATTTTTTTAAATTAAATTTATTTATTTTTTTAATTACAAAACTGTATTTGTTTTGCCATACATTGACACGAATCAGCCATAGGTGAACACAATCGCCCAATGCCGAAGCCCCCTCCCACCTCCCACCCCACATCCTCTACCTGAATCATCCTGTGCATCAGCCCCATGCATCCTGCATCCTACACCAAACATAGATTAGCGCTTCGTTTCTTACAGGAAAATACACATGCTTCACTGCCATTCTCCCAAACCATCCCACCCTTTCCCTCTACCTCAGAGTCCAAAAGTCCACTCTATACCTCTGTGTCTCTTGTTGTCTCACATATAGGGTCATCATTACTGTCTTCTAAATTCCATATATATGTGTCAGTATACTGTATTGGTGTTTTTCTTTCTGGCTTACTTCACTCTGTATAATCGGTTCCAATTTCATCCATCTCATTAGAACTGAGTCAAATTTATTCTTTTTAAGGGCTGAGTAGTATTCCATAGTGTATATGAACCACAGCTTTCTTATCCATTCATCTGCTGATGGACATCTAGGTTGCTTCCATGTCCTGGCTATTATAAACAGCGCTGCAATGAACATTGGGGTACATGTGTCTCTTTCAATTCTGGTTTCCTCAGTGTGTATGCCCAGCAGTGGGATTGCTGGGTCATAAGGCAGTTCTATTTGCAATTTTTTAAGGAATCTCCACACTGTTTTCCATAATGGCTGTACTAGTTTGCATTCCCACCAGTAGTGTAAGAGGGTTCCCTTTTCTCCACACCCTCTCCAGCATTTATTGCTTGTAGACTTTTGGATCGCAGCCATTCTGACTGGTGTGAAATGATACCTCATTGTGGTCTTGATTTGCATTTCTCTGATAATGAGTGATGTTGAGCATCTTTTCATGTGTTTGTTAGCCATCCGTATATATCCTGATTCTCCAATCAGTTTTGATCCCTTTAAATCTGCTTCCTCCTCACAAGTGATAAGTTTTCAAATATATGTGTCCCTCCAAAACCACAGTTCTCTAATACAATGTGCCTAAGTGCCTTCTTCACAGTCTTGTTCCTTAGCGTGTAAATCAGGGGGTTCAGCATTGGGGTGACCACAGTGTAGAAGAGGGCTACAAGCTTACCTTCCTCATGAGAGTTTCTCTTGGCAGGCTGGAGATACATGAAAATGATGCTCCCGTAAAACAGAGCCACTACTGCCACATGGGACGAGCAGGTATTGAATGCCTTTCTCCGCCCTTCTGCGGACCTGATCTTCAACACAGCCCAGGCAATACGGCTGTATGAGACCAGAATGAGACCCAGAGGCAAGACAACAAAGATAAAGCTGGCCACGTACATCTCTGCTTCATTGAAGCTGGTATCCACACACGCCAGTTGCATAATGAGGGGCATCTCACAGAAAAAGTGGTCAATGCGATTGTTCCCACAGAGAGGCAGGAGCATGGTGAGTGTGGAGCCTACCATGCTGGTGGTCAGACCCCCAAGCCATGAGGCAAAAGCCAGGCTGCAGCAAAGCTTTGGATGCATGATGACAGTGTAGCGGAGTGGCCTGCAGATGGCAGCATAGCGATCGTAGGACATGACTGCCAGGAGGACACATTCAGTCGCGCCCAGCCAGTGGGAGATATAGAACTGGATCACACACCCTCCATAGCTTATGGTTTTCTGTGGTCCCCAGAGATTGACCAGGAGTTGAGGGACGATGCTTGTGGTGAAGCTGAGGTCCAGGAAGGAAAGGTTGACAAGAAAGAAGTACATAGGAGTGTGGAGATGCACATCCATGCAGGGAGACCACAATGATGATGCCATTACCCAAGACAGACACCACATAGATCCCCAAGACAAAGACAAAAAGGATGGGTTCTAGAGAGGGCTGTTCAGAGAAGCCCAGCAGTATAAAAACTTCTGGAAAACTTACATTGGCTATTTCCATCATACATACAGCTAAAGGTAGGGCAAACAGGTCGCCTGCAGGTGAGTGCGAAAGCACAGGGTGTGAGGTATAAAGGGGATTATATCAATGAGCAAACTTTAAATCTAGATGCATATTCATTGCTCCTGAAATCATCCATTCAACTTCATTGTGGATGAAGTTGCATCATCTTCTTGAAGGCCAGTTTGGAATGTGTGCCAAGAGACATGGAAATATGCATAGCCTGTGGAAAAATGGACACATGAAATATTTTTGCCAATGAGTTATTAATTAAAATATTACTTACAGAAGCAACATCCAGAATCAACCTAAGTTTTTAGTGATGAGTTATCACTGGGTATGGTATTTCATATAATGAAATACTGCAAAGGCATTAAAATGAGCCTGTGCTTAAATTTGCTTAATGTTGTGTGGCAGCCTGGTGGGGAGGGGAGCTTGGAGGGTAATAGGTACCTTTACATATGTGGCTCAGTCCCTCTGCTGTCCACCTGAACACTGTTAATCAGTTATAGTCCAGTATAAAGTAAAATGTTAAAAAGTTGAGCCTGTGCTCCTTTGCCACTCAGTTATTAGCCACATAGAATCCATATTGACATTTCTCTTCTCTCAAATCCCACAATAATTGGCAATTTTTTGTTTTATTAAATGTATCCAGATTCTCATGACTTCTCACTACCTCTGATGTTTCTACCCTGACCCTTGCTGTAATCATTTATCACCTGAACTGTTGATGTAACATCTTAACTTGCCTTCCTGCTTCCTTATTACTTCCCTTCAAGTTATTCTCAACATAGTAGTTGGAAGATTATATTAAAATGTAACATGGTCATATTGCTCCCCTGCTGAACATCCCCAGTTTCATGGAGCAAAGCTTCCAGTGATTTTCCTCCAAGACAACCACATGCTCACATTCCTCACCTCGTTCAGTTTGTTTCTCAAAAGTCATATTTTACTGAGGGCCTCTCTCACTGTGTTATTTAATATTGAAAATTACAGCTTCCTCTCAGCTCCATTATCCCCCTTTCCTGCTTTATTTTTATTCATAACATTTATTACTATAGAACAAATATTCTATCCCAATTTATTGTGTTTATTACCTACCTCAGTCCATTGGAGTAAAAATTTCAGGAAGTTATGGCTTTCTGTTACTTTATTTTTGGCTCTTCAGTGCTAACCCAGTGTTTGGCACACAGAAGTCCCTTAATCAGTTATCACTGAATGAGCAAACTGTAAAGCAGTTTTTAGAATGGTGTGTAATCATGGTGGAGGCAGAACTGAAGCAAAATGAAGGTTATAGTTGATAACCTCACCAAAGTGTTTCTAAGAATGAACACTTAAAGATGTCAAAGTCACGCCCCAGTGACCCAGACCATCTCTTCCTCATAAACTTAAATAAACAACACAGGACCTAGCAGGAACAATGTGTGAAGTCAGAAGCTCTTAGAAGAAAACAATCAGTCTGCCTCAGGTGTATCTGAAGAGTTCTGGGACTGTTCTTAACAAAAACATGAATTTTGTCTTTTCAGTCTTTTAAAAGGAAAAGTAAATTTATTATAATTGGAGTCCATGTGTTGTGAAGAATAGAGCATTTATAAACTCAACTGTCAACTCTTTTAAAATCCCACAGCAGGGAACTTACCTATTTGTATAACTGGAAGTTGACCAAATGAATAAATTGAACACTTGTACATTCACAGTTTTAAAAAATATATGTAGAGTTTCCCCATGAATTTGTAGAAACAGGACTCAGAGAGCTTCAGGAACTTGCTAAAATTCATACACAGAAGTTGTACTGCTGTGGTCTTCACTGCACCAGAATGCTGAGACAACCCTCTAGCACACTAGAGCAGCACCTAATACTCTGAGAAGGCACCAGGGAGACGTATTCTGATGCCATCCAAATTCAGGAAGCGTGGAGAGTTGTCAGGAGTGCTTTCATAACATGGATGTGGGGGAGGATATGTGAATGAGTGTACTGATGTGCAATAAAGAAGAGTCATGATACAATAAAATAACTGTCCTGTGCAAAGAGTCACCACAGATGAGTTTATGATGATGCAGAAAAGTAAAAGTCTAAACTGAGGACTGTGTTGTCATCTGTAGGTTTAGTTGCTCCTCTGGAGATAATGAAAATTTTGTTGACTCACATGTGAAAAACGTGTATGAATGTTCCCAACAGATGGGGACCAAAATATCAATCACAGTCATGAAGTAATAGTTTGGTAGAATTTTTGAGGAAATGGAGATCTTAGTGATAATGTGATTCATTCCTAGAAACGTTCAGTGGCTTACGCAAAGTCCACGAGTTGCTCAGTGCAAGTACTGGAGCTACGCTCATGACACCCAGATTCTTAGTAAAAAAAAAAAAAAAAGTCCTGGAAAGGAAGAGTTTTGCTCATCCAATGACTCACCAAAACCATTACAATAAAAATCACTCTTGAACAATGTGACCCAGCCCCAGGTCCTGTGACATTATGACATAGAAAGAATGATGACAGTTATAGGAATGAGTCCATATTTTTAAAATCATTTATGCAGTCCCAAACTCTTCCCCCAAAGGTAGGCAACCTACTAAAATACCAAGGACTTCAAAAAGAGAAACTCCTATTACTCAAAATGATCAGTGCTCATCTTATCGGAATTACCAGAAATTCTGTGATACTGTTTTATCTTAAATATGTACCATGAAAGAAAGCAAATAAACTGAAGAATATCACTTACTGATGACTATCTTTCAGCATCATCTCTCTGTAGTCAGGGTGCAAATGTTGTATAATGGGCAGTATTTTATTTCAATATTTGATAAGATTAACAAATTAAACACAAGTGGCATTAAAAATAGGAGAGCATCCAAGGGATTTGGAAGCCTTAAAAATATTGGAAATCATGTCAGTGGTGGCAGGTGTAATAAACTCTATTCTAATGTGTGTGTAAGGACACAGTCTTAATTTTTTTAATTAAAATAAGTTTAAATTACAGAGAAGCACTGATATTTTCCCTAAGAAAGTGGTTAGCAAAAGAATGAGGATAATTCACAGTATTTTCAGAACAAGAAATACATGCCAACCCCCAAAGGACCAAATATGTCATAAAACTCTTAAAATCACAAGACATTCATGATATTGCCAGAGCATTCAGGAATGAGACAGAGGGTGGTTACATCAGGGGAGTGAAGTTGGAACAGAAGAAGCTTTGGGAATTTTTTCCCTGTTGAATAATTACAATTCTATTATAATTTCTGTACACAAAGAATTGATCATGCGTGTACAGAGTAATATTTTGAATGTTATTTCAATGTTATTTTTAGGTTTCTATACTGCCAAATGGGAGAAGGCAATGGCACCCCACTCCAGTACTCTTGCCTGGAAAATCCCATGAATGGAGGAGCCTGGTAGGCTGCAGTCTATGGGGTCGCTAGGAGTCAGACACGAATGAGCGACTTCACTTTCACTTTTCACCTTCATGCATTGGTGAAGGAAATGGCAACCCACTCCAGTGTTCTTGCCTGGAGAATCCCAGGGACGGGGAAGCCTGGTGGGCTGCCGTCTATGGGGTCGCGCAGGGTTGGACACAACTGAAGCAACTTAGCAGCAGTAGCAGCAGCAGAATACTGCCAAATATTGATTGCAGAACACAAGATTTGTGTGTCTATACAAAGGTGTTTTCATGTAGTGGAGGAGAGAGCCTGAAATAATTGTTGGGTTTCCCTGGTGGCTCAGAGGTTAAAGCGTCTGCCTGCAATGCAGGAGACCTGGGTTCGATCCCTGGGTTGGGAAGATCCCCTGGAGAAGGAAATGGTTACCCACTCCAGTATTCTTGCCTGGAGAATCCCATGGACGTAGGAGCCTGGTTGGCTACAGTCCACGAGGTTGCAGAGTCGGAATGACTGAGCAGCTTTACTTTCACAGTAATTTTGGTACATGTCCTACAGATTTTTAAAAAATCTAATTATTCTACTCAGAGTGTACAATACAGTAATAAACTAGTACATTTCCTGATAGAACAAGCTTATTTTTACTGTAGTAAATATGTAACACATGTGGTAATGTACATATTTTAATGCTATTCTCTCAAATCATCCCACCCTTGCCTTCCCCCACTGAGTCCAAAAGTCTGTTCTTTACATCTGTGTCTCCTTTGCTGCCTTGCATGTGGAACCATCAGTACTGTCTTTCTAAATTCCATATATATGCATTAATACACAGTATTTTTCTTTCTCTTTCTGACATATTTCACTCTGTACAATAGGCTCCAAGTTCATCCACCTCATAAATTTGCCACTTTAATGATTTTAAAGTGTACAAATCAACTGAATTAAACTCATTCACAAAACAGTACAACAATCGCCAATATCTTGGAGAAGGAAATGGCAACCCATTCCAGGATTCTTGCCTGGAAAATCCCATGGACAAAGGAGCCTGGTGGGCTACAGTCCATGGGGTTGCAAAGAGTCAGACACAACTGAGTGCTGAATACTTATACTTTCACTTCACACCTTTTATAAATTGATTTTAATTGCAGAATAGTGATTTTACAATGCTGCATTAATTTTTTGCTCTACAGCAGAGTGAATCAGTCATACATACACAAGTACTGACTATTTTTAGATTTCCTTCCCATTCAGGTCACCAGGGAGCACTGAGTAGAGTTCTCTGTTCTATATGGTAGGTTCTAAGTAGTAATTTTTAAATACATGTTACAGTATATATATCAGTCCAATTTCCCAATTTATCCCACTCTCCATTCCTCCCTTGGTAAACAAAAGTTTGTTCTCCACATTGGTGACTGTTTTTGCTTTGCATATAAATTCATCTCTACCATTTTTTCTAGATTCCACATATAAGTGATACTGTGTGATACTCATTTTTCTTATTCAGACTTACTTCACTCTGACAATCTCTAGGACCATCCATCTCTGCAAATAGTACTAATCTGTTCCTTCTTTTGGCTAAGTAATATTCCATTGTATATATGCACCACATTAAAATTTTTTTTTGATTGAAGGAAAATAACTTTGCAATGTTATATTAGTTTCTACCATACAACAACATGAATCTGCCAAGCACACTTAGTCGCTCAGTCACGGCCACCTCTTTGGGACCCCATTGACTGTAGCCTGCCAGGCTCCTCTGTCTATGCGATTCTCCAGGCAAGAATACTGGAGTGGGTAGCCATTCTCTTCTCCAGTGGATCTTCCCAACCCAGGGATTGAACCAGGGTCTCCTGTATTGCAGGCAGATTATTTACCATCTGAACCAGCAGGGAAGCCATCAGTGCAGCTCAGTTCAGTTCAGTCGCTCAGTCGTGTCCAATTCTTTGCGACCCCATGAATCGTAGCACCCAGGCCTCCCTGTCTATCAAGGAAGCCGTAAGTATACATTTATCCCCTCCTTCTTGAGTCTTCCTCCCATCCCCCTCCATCCCGTCCTTCTAGGCTGTCACAGAGCAACGGGCTGTGTGAATATTCCATGAGAAGAAAGTGTAGTCTGCCACTTTCAGATGTAATGTCCAATAAATAACAATTATTGAATGTCTATACATTCTAATGTACCACTTAATGATTGTTTTCTTTTTAATTTTCTATCTGGATGAGCTCCTTGTGTTATAAAGCAACTTCCCACCAGCTATTTTACAAATGATAATGTATATGTTTCAATGCTACTCTCTCAATCCATCCCACTCTCTCCTCCCTCTGCTGTGTCCAAAAGTCTGTTCTCTTATAGTTGTATTTCTATTCTTGCCCTGCAAATAGGTTCCACAGTACCATTTTTCTATATTCCATACATATGCACTAATACACAAAATTTTTTTTTTTCTGACTCACTTCACTCTGTATAACAACCTCTGGATTCATCAACCTCAGTTTAACTGACTCAAAGTCATTCCTTTTAATGAGAGTAATGTTCCATTGCATATATGTACCACAACTTCTTTATCTATTCATCTGTTGATGAATATCAAGGCTGTTTCTATGTCTTGACTATTGCAAACAGTGTTGCAAGGAATATCCAGCTGCATGTATCATTTGAATGATGGTTTTCTCCAGTAATGTGCCTAGGAGGGGGATTGATTGGTCATGTGTTAACTCAATTTTTAGTTTTTCAAGTACAGATCTTTTGCCTCCTTAGGTAGTTTTATTCCTAGGTATTTTATTCTTTTTGATATGATGGTAAATGATATTGTTTCCTTAATCTCTCTTTCTGACTTTTCATTGTTAGTATATAGGAATGCAAGAGATATCTGAGTATTAAATTTGTATCCTGTGACTTTACTAAACTATTGATGAGCTCAAGTAGCTTTCTGGTAGCACCTTTAGAATTTTCTATATATAGAAATATGTCATCTGTGAACAGTGACAGTTTTTCTTCTTTTCAATCTGGATTACTTTTATTACTTCTTCTCTGATCGCTATGACTAGGACTTCCAAAACTATATTGAATAATAGTGGTGAAAGTGGACTTCCTTGTCTTATTCTTGATAATACTTGAGGAAATGCGTGTTTTTAAAGGAAGTGTTTTCAGTTTTTCATCATTAAGAATGATGTTTCCTGTGGGTTTTCATATCTGGTCTTTATTGTGTTGAGGTAGGTTCCCTCTAAGCCTACTTTCTGAAGAGTGTTTATCATGAACATGTGCTGAACTATGTCAAAAGCTTTCTCTGCATCTTTTAAAATTATCATATGGTTTTTATCCATATGATAATTTGTTAATTTGTTAATATGGTGTATCACACGAATTGATTTTTCATATAGTGAAGAATCCTTGCAACCCTGTGATATATACCTGTTTGTCAGGGTGTATGTGTTGTTGTATTTGGCTTGCTTGTATTTGTTGAGGACTTTTGCACCTATGTTTATGAGTGATATTGGCCTGTAGTTTAATTTTTTTGTGATATTTTTGTCTAGTTTTGGTATCAGGGTGATGGTGGCCTCATAGAATGAGACTGGATGTGTTTATCCGTTTGCAGATTTTTGGATCAACTTTAGAAGGGTAGATGTTAGCTCTTCTCTAAACGTTTGATAGAACTGACTTGTTGAGCCCTCTGATCTTGGTCTTTGTTTGTTGCAAGAATTTTGATCACAGTTTCAACTTCAGTACTTGTGATTAGTCTGTTCATATTTTCTATTTTTTCCTGCTTCAGTCTTGGAAGGCTGTACTTTTCTAAGAATTTGTCCATTTCTTCCAGGTTGTCCATTTTATTAGCATATGGTTGCCTGCAGTAATCACTTATACTCCTTTGTATTTCGGTTATAACATCTCCTTTTTCATTTCTAATTTTATAGTTCTGAGTTCTCGCTTATTTTTCTTGATGAATCTGGCAAAGGTTTGTCATTTTTATTACCTCAAAGAAATTGCTTTTAGTTTAATTGAGCTTTGTAATTTTTTAATCACTATTTTATTGATTTCTGCTCTGATCATTAAGATTTTTTTTTTTCTTTCTAGTAATTTTGGGTTTTGTTTGCTCTTCATTCACTAGTCATTTTAGGTGCAAGGTTATATATGTTACCTCTCTATTGAGCCTCCCTCCCAGAAAACAACGTATCTCTCTATCTCAACACACAGAACGAGTTGAGATCCCTCTGCTATACAGCAGCTTCCCACTAGTTACCTATTTTATACTTAGTAATATATATATGTCAATGCTACTTTCTCAATTTGTCCCACCCTCTCCTTTCCCTCATAGCCACAAATCCATTCTCTATGTCTGCATTTCTATTTCTGCCTGTGAATAGATTCATCAGTGTATTTTAGAAATTAATTATGCATGTGTTAATATATGATATTTGTTTTTTTCTTTCTGACTTGCTAGACTGTGTATGACAAACTCTAGGTTCATCCACATCACTGCAAGTGACCACATTTCTTCCTTTTAAGAGCTAAGTAATATTTCATTATATATATATATCATGCATCTTCTTTATCCATTCAACTATTGATGAACATCTAGGTTGCTTGCCTGTAGTGGTCATTGCAAATAGTGCTGCACTAAATATTGAGGCACATGTAGCTTTTGACTTTCTCAGGGTAAATGCCCAGAGAGTGGGATTGCTTGAGTCGTGTCCGACTTTTTGCAACCCCATGGACTGTAGCCCACCAGGCTCCTACATCCATGGGATTCTCCAGGTAAGAATACTGGAGTGGGTTGCCATTTCTTTCTCTAGGGGATCTTCCCGACCCAGGGATCGAATTCAGGTCTCCCGCATTGCAGGCAGATGCTTTAACCTCTGAGCCACCAGGGAAGCACTGTTTTTTATTTATTGTTTATTTATTTTTTGATGATGGCCATTTTGATTAGTGTGAGGTGGTACCTCATAGTACCTTTTCTTAGCATGCTTCTAATAACAAGCAGTGTTGAGCTTTTTCTCTTGTGTTTGTTGGCCATCTATATCTCTTCTTTTGAGAAACATCTGTTTAGGTCTTCCACCCAAATTTTGATTGGATTGTTTCTCTGGTATTGTTTCTCATGAACTGCTTGCATATTTTGGAGACTAACCTTTTGTAGGTTGTTTCATTTGCTATTAATTTCTCCCATTATAAGGTTTGTATTTATATCTTGTTTATAGTTTCCTTTGCTTTGCAAAAGCATTTAAGTTTGATTAGGTTCCACTTGTTTATTTTTGTTTTTATTTCCATTACTCTAGGAGGTGGGTCAAAGAGGATCTTGTTTGATTTATGTCAGAAAGTGTACTGCCTATGTTTTCCTCTAGTAGTTTTAAAGTTTTTTGCCTTACATTGAAGTCTTTAATTAATTTTCTATTTATTTTTGTGTGTGGTATTAGGAAGTGTTCTAGTTTCATTCTTTTACATGTATCTGTCCAGTTTTGCCAGCACCACTTATTGAAGAGGCTGTTTTTTCTCCACTGTATTTTCTCTCCTCCTTTGTCAAAGATAATGTGCCCATAGGTGCATGGGTTTACCTCTGGGCTTTCTATCTTGTTCAGTTGACCCATATTCCAGTTTTGTGCTAGTACTGTACTGTCTTGATGGTCTGAAGAAGGTTGATCCCTCCAGCTCCAGTTTTCTTTCTCAAGTTTGCTTTGGCTATTCAAAGTCACTTGTGTTTCCATACAAGTTGTAATTTTTTTTTACTCTTATTCTGTGAACAATGTCATTCATAATTTGATAAAGATTTCATTGAATCTGTAGATTGCTTTGGGTAGTATAGTCACTTTATAAGACTGATTCTTCCAATCCAAGAACATGGCGTATTTCTCCATCTGTTTGTGTCATCTTTGATTTCTTTGAACAGGTTCTGACAGTTTTCTACATGCAGGTCTTTTGTCACATTACATAAGTTCATTCTTAAACATTATTTCTTTTGTTACAATGGTGAATGAAATTACTTCCTTAATTTCATTTTCTGACTTTTTGTTGTTAGGGTATAGGAATGCTAGAGATTTCTGTGTGTTAATTTTGTATCCTGTGACTTTACCAAATTGATTGCTTAGCTCTAGTAATTTTTTAGTGGCAGCTTTACAGTTTTTGGGAGAAGGAGATGGCACCCCACTCCAGTACTCTTGCCTGGAAAATACCATGGACGGAGGAGCCTGGTAGGCTGCAGTCCATGGGGTTGCTAAGAGTCAGACACGACTGAGCAACTTCACTATCAATTTTCACTTTCATGCATTGGAGAAGGAAATGGCAACCCACTCCAGTGCTCTTGCCTGGAGAATCCCAGGGTCAGGGAGCCTGGTGGGCTGCCGTCTCTGGGGTTGCACAGAGTCGGACATGACTGAAGTGACTTAGCAGTAGCAGCACATATGGTATCTGCCCTCTGCAAACTGAGTTATACTGCTTCTTTTTCAATCTGGATTTCTTTTCTTTGTGATTAACACGGCTACAACTTCCAAAACTATGCTGAATAATAGTGATGAGAGTGGCACCCTTGTCTTGTTTCTGATGTTAAAGGAAATTTTTCAGTTTTCCACCATTGAGAATGTTTGCCGTGGGTTTGCTGTATATGCCTTTAATAAGTGAGAAATAGATTTAAGGGCCTAGATCTGATAGACAGAGTGCCTGATGAACTATGGAATGAGGTTCGTGACATTGTACTGGAGACAGGGATCAAGACCATCCCCATGGAAAAGAAATGCAAAAAAGCAACATGGCTGTCTGGTGAGGCCTTATAAATAGCTGTGAAAAGAAGAGAGGCTAAAAGCAAAGGAGAAAAGGAAAGATATAAGCATCTGAATGCAGAATTCCAAAGAATAGCAAAAGAGGTAAGAAAGCCTTCTTCAATGATCAATGCAAAGAAATAGAGGAAAAGAACAGAATGGGAAAGACTAGAGATCTCTTCAAGAAAATTAGAGATAGCAAGGGAACATTTCATGCAAAGATGGGCTCGATAAAGGACAGAAATGGTATGGACCTAACAGAAGCAGAAGATATTAAGAAGAGGTGGCAAGAATACATGGAAGAACTGTACAAAAAAGATCTTCACGACCCAGATAATCATGATGATGTGATTACTAATCTAGAAAAAGACATCTGTGAAGTCAAGTGGGCCTTAGAAAGCATCACTATGAACAAAGCTAGTGGAGGTGGTGGAATTCCAGTTGAGTTATTTCAAATCCTGAAAGATGATGCTGTGAAAGTGCTGCACTCAATATGCCAGCACATTTGGAAAACTCAGCAGTGGCCACAGGACTGGAAAAGGTCAGTTTTCATTCCAATCCCAACGAAAGGCAATGCCAATGAATGCTCAAACTACTGCACAATTGCACTCACCTCACATGCTAGCAAAGTAATGCTCAAAATTCTCCAAGCCAGGCTTCAGTAATATGGGAACCATGAACTCCCTGATGTTCAAGCTGGTTTTAGAAAAGTCAGAGGAACCAGAAATCCAATTGCCAACATCCACTGGATCATGGAGAAAGCAAGAGAGTTTCAGAAAAACATCTATTTCTGCTTTATTGACTATGCCAAGGCTTTTGACTGTGTTAATCACAATAAACTGTGGAAAATTCTGAGAGAGATGGAAATACCAGACCACCTGACCTGCCTCTTAAGAAATCTGTATGCAGGTCAGGAAGCAACAGTTAGAACTGGACATGAAACAGACTGGTTCCAAATAGGAAAGGGAGTATGTCAAGGCTGTATATTGTCACCCTGCTTATTTAACTTCTATGCAGAGTACATCATGAGAAATGCTGGACTGGAAGAAACACAAGCTGGAATCAAGATTGCTGGGAGAAATATCAATCACCTCAGATATGCAGATGATACCACCCTTATGGCAGAAAGTGAAAAGGAGCTAAAAACCCTCTTGATGAAAGTGACAGTGGAGAGTGAAAAAGTTGGCTTAAAGTGAAGTGAAGTCCCTCAGTCGTGTCCAACCCTCAGCGACCCCATGGATTGCAGCCTTCCAGGCTCCTCCGTCCATGGGATTTTCCAGGCAAGAGTGCTGGAGTGGATTGCCATTTCCTTCTCCAGGGGATTTTCCTGACCCAGAAATCGAACCCAGGTCTCCCACACTGCAGGCAGACGCTTTACCGTCAGAGCCACCAGGGAAGCTCGACATTCAGAAAACGAAGATCATGGCATCCGGTCCCATCACTTCATGGGAACTAGATGGGGGAACAGTGGAAACTGTCAGATTTTATTTTTTGGGGCTCCAAAATCACTGCAGATGGTGACTGCAGCCATGAAATTAGAAGACGCTTACTCCTTGGAAGAAAAGTTATGACCAATCTAGATAGCGTATTCAAAAGCAGAGACATTACTTTGCCGACTAAGGTCCGCCTAGTCAAGGCTATGGTTTTTCCTGTGGTCATGTATGGATGTGAGAGTTGGACTGTGAAGAAGGCTGAGCTTGAAGAATTGATGCTTTTGAACTGTGGTGTTGGAGAAGCCTCTTGAGAGTCCCTTGGACTGCAAGGAGATCCAATCAGTCCATTCTGAAGGAGATCAGCCCTGGAATTTCTTTGGAAGGAATGATGCTAAAGCTGAAACTCCAGTACTTTTGGCCACCTCATGGGAAGAGTTGACTCATTGGAAAAGACTCTGATGCTGGGAGGGATCGGCGGCAGGAGGAGAAGGGGATGACCGAGGATGAGATGGCTGGATGGCATCACGGACTGGATGGACGTGAGTCTGAGTGAACTCCGAGAGATAGTGATGAACAGGGAGGCCTGGCGTGCTGTGATTCATGGGGTCACAAAGAGTCGGACAGGACTGAGTGACTGAATTGAACTGAACTGAACTATATTGAGGTATGTTCCTTCTATGTCCATTTTCAGGAGCGTTTTTATCATAAATGGGTGTTGAATTTTGTGAAAAGCTTTTTATGCATCTAGAGATTATCATATGGTTTTTATTTTTAACTGTCTTTAAATGGTATATCACATTGATTGATTTGCATACACTGGAGAATTCTTGCATCCCTAGGATTAAACCTCCATTTGATCATAATGTATTATCCTTTTAAGGTGTCGTTGGATTCCATTTGCTAGTATTTTGTCAAATATATATTTTTAAATGTTTTAATTGGAGGAAAATTACAATGGTTTGTTGATTTCTGCCATACAAAAATGTAAATCAACTATAATTTTACATATGTCACTTCTCTCTTACACTTCCTACCATCCTCTTGTTGAGAATTTTTGCATCTATGTTTATTCATCAGTAATATTGGCTTGTGATTTGTGTATGTGTGTGTGATATTTTGTCAGGTTTAATATTAGGGTATGGTGGGCTCATAGAATGAGTTTTGGTGTGTTCCTCCCTGTGAAATTTTTTGGAATAGCTTGAGAGGGATAGTTGTTAGCTCTTTAGTTGTTTGATAGAATACACCTGTCAAGCTATCTGGCCCTTAACTTTTGACTTTTGGAAGATTTTTGATGACAGTTTTGATCAGCTTGTGATTCAGTTCAGTTCAGTCTTTGAGTCTTGTCCGATGCTTTGTGACCTCATGAACCACAGCATGCCAGGCCTCCTTGTCCATCACCAACTCCAAGAGTCCACCCAAACCTATGTCCATTGAGTTGGTGGTGCCATCCAACCATCTCATCCTCTGTTGTCCCCCTTCTCCTTCTGCCCTCAATCCTTCCCAGCTTCAGGGTCTTTTCCAATGAATCAGCTCTTCGTATCAGGTGGCCAAGATACTGGCATTTCAGCATCAACATCAGCCCTTCCGATGAACACCCAGTACTGATCTCTTTTAGGATGGACTGTTTGGATCTCTTTGCAGTCCAAGGGACTCTCAAGAACCTTCTCCAACACCACATTTCAAAAGCATCCATTCTTCGGCACTCAGCTTTCTTTATAGTCCAACTTTCACATCCATACATGACCACCGGACAAACCATAGCCTTAACCAGACGGACCTTTTTTGGCAAAGCAATGTCTCTGCTTTTTAATATGCTGTCTAGGTTGGTCATAACTTTCCTTCCATGAGTAAGTGTCTTTTAATTTCCTGTCTGCAATCACCATCTGCAGTGATTTTGGAGCGCAGAAGAATAAAGTCAGCCAACTGCTTCCCCATCTATTTGCCATGGAGTCATGGGGCTGGATGCCATGATCTTCATTTTCTGAATGTTGAGCTTTAAGCCAACTTTTTCACTCTCCTCTTTCACTTTCATCAAGGGGCTTTTGAGTTCCTCTTCACTTTCTGCCATAAGCGTGGTGTCATCTGCATATCTGAGGTTATTGATATTTCTCCCGGCAATCTTGATTCCAACTTGTGCTTCCTCCAGCCCGTCATTTGTCATGATGTACTCTGCATAGAAGTTAAATAAGCAGGGTGACAATATACAGCCTTATGTACTCCCTTTCCTATTTGGAACCAGTCTGTTGTTTCATGTCCAGTTCTAACTGCTGCTTCCTGACCTGCATACAGATTTCTCAAGAGGCAGGTCAAGTGGTTTGGTATTCCCATCTCTTGAAGAAATTTCCACAATTTATTGTGAGCCACACAGTCAAAAGCTTTGGCATAGTCAATAAAGCAGAAACAGATGTTTTTAGTCTGTTTATATTTTTGTTTCTTCCTGATTCAATCTTGAAAGGTTGTGCTTTTCTAAAAGTTTGTCCATTTCTTCAAGGTTGTCAAGTTATTGGCATTTAGTTGCTCATAGTAGTCTTTTTGATCCTTTGTAGTTCTGTGTTGTCTGTTGCAATTTCTCCTTTTTGTTTTTAACGTTATTGATTTGAGTCTTCCTTTTTCCCCTCAATGACTCTGGCTAACGGTTTGTCAATTTTGTTTATATTCTTAAAGAACCAGCTTTAAGTGTTTTGACCTTTGTTCTTGTTTTCTTAGTTTTTTTGTTTATTAATATTTATCTGATTTTATGATTTTTTTCTTTCTACTAACTTTGGGGTTTTGTTTTCTTTTTCCACTTGCTTTAGGTGTGAGTTTAGGTTGTTTATTTGATGGTGTTTTCATTTCTTGAAGTAAGGTTTTATTCTTTTAAACTTCCCTCATAGAAATGTTCCTGCATCCCATGGGTTGTGAATCATCATGTTAGTAGGTATATATTTTTAAATTTTCCCTTTGATTTCTTCAGTGACCTCTTGATTTTTAGAAATGTATTCTTTAGCTTCCATGTGTTTGTGTTTTTTACACTTTTCCCCCCGTAATTGATACATAATCTCATAGTGTTGTGGCTCAGAAAAGATGCTTGATACAGTTTCAATTTTCTTACATTTACTAAGAGTTGATTTGTGACCCAAGATGTGATCTATCCTGGAAAATGTTCCACGTGCACTTGAGAAAAATATGTATTTTGCTGTTTATGGATGGAATGTCCTGAAGATATCAGTTAAGCCCATCTGATCTAATATGTCATTTAAGGCTTGTGTTTCCCTTATTAATTTTCTGCCTGGATGATCTGTTCATTTGATCTATGCGGGGTGTTAAAGACCCCTAGTATTATTGTGCTACTGTTGTTCCCATATTTATGGTTGCTAGCATTTTACTAACGTCTTTAGGTGCACCTCTGAAAGTGAAAGTGAAGTCACTCAGTCATGTCCAACTCTTTGCGACCCCGTGGACTGTAGCCCACCAGGCTCCTCCATCCATGGGATTCTCCAGGCAAGAATACTGGAGTGGGTTGCCATTTCCTTCTCCAGGGGATCTTCCTGACCCAGGGATTGAACCCAGGTCTCCCGCATTGCAGGCGGATGCTTTAACCTCTGAGCCACCAGGGGAAGCCCTTAAATATTTATAACTGTAATTTCTTCTTGGATTGATCCCTTTTAATTATACAGTGTCCTTTTCTATCTCTTGTAACAGGTTTTAAAGTTTTTTTAAAATATGAATATTGTTATTCCAGCTTTCTTTTGATTTCCATTTGCGTGGAATATCTTTTTATATCCCCTTATTTTCAGTCATATATATATGTATTAAGTCTTAAGTGGGTCTCTTGTAAGCAGCAGGTATATGGTTCTTATTTCTGTGGTCATACATCCAGTCTATGTGTTTCGATAGGGGCATTTAACTCATTTACATTTGAGGTCATTATCAATATGTATGTTATTATTGCCATTTTCTTAATTATTCTGGGCTTCATTTTGTGTTTCTTTTTCATTTCTTGTGTTTCTTGCCTAGAGAAGTTTTTTTTTTTTTTTTTTTTAGCATTTGTTGTAATGATGGTTTGGTGGTGCTGAATTCTCTTAGCTTTTGCTTGTCTGTAAAGTTTTGATTTCTCCATCAAATCTCAGTGATATCCTTGCTGGGTAGAGTCATTTTAGTTGTATATTTTTCTCTTTTAACACTTTTAATATATCCTGACACTTCCTTCTGGCCTACAGAATTTCTGGTTCTAAGTTATATTTTGCTTTTCCATTGCTACTTTTCCTCCTTATATTTAGTTTTTGTTAGTTTGATTAATATGTGTCTTGGTGTCTTTCTCCTAGGATTTATCCTGTTTAGGACTCTCTGTGCTTCTTGTACTTGCATAGCTATTTCCTGTCAGATGTTAGGGAAATTTTCAACAATCATATCTTCAGATATTTTCACAGACTCTTTCTCTTCTTCTTTTGAGACTTTATAATTCAAAAAAGGAAAGTAGAAGAACAATAAAAGAGTAATAAATGTAATACATTTAGAATGCTAACAGATATGCTAGAAAAAATTTGAATTTCTTTGAAACAGGCACTGTAGCATAAAACCAAACTCTGAAAACAAAGAAGAAAAATAATAATAAGAAGAACAAAAGGGAGTATAACAGGAACAAAGAATAAAAATAAAATAAACTTAGAAAATCAACAGATATATTAGAAAAAATATTTCTAATATATTAGAAAAAACAATACTATTATTGATGAACAATCCCTGGAGGGTAAAGCTGTACTCCAGTAGAAAAGGGAGAGAGAGAGAAAAGTATATATATATATGTATGCTGTTGTTTAGTCACTAAGTTGTGTCTAACTCTGTGACCCCATGGACTGTAGCCTGCCAAGCTCCTCTGTCCATGGGATTTCTCAGGCAAGCATATTGAAGTGGGTTGCCCTTTCCTTCTCCAGGGATTTTCAGGACCCAGGATTTGAAGCCATGTCTCCTACACTCAAAGTAGCTTTTTGATCACTGAACCACTTGGGAACCCCCTCCTCTCTCTCTCTCTCTCTATATATATATATAATAAAAAGAGGGAGCAGAACAATAATGAAGTGAAAAATTAAGTTTAGAAAATTAAAAAGAATAATAGAAAAAAGTTATGTATGAAACAACTACTGGAGGGTAAAACCAAACTCTACTGGCAAAGAGTTAAAGAAAAGAAAACAACAGAAAGGCAGAAAATTTCCTGGCTATGAAGGGCAGTGCTTAGTTATGGAAGAGCCTAGGATGTGGCGGGATTTAGGGAGAGGTGCATTTTACTCAGAAGTGAAGTCCTCACTCCAGGATCCACAGCTCTGGATAATGTACTAGGTGGGGAAGGGGGGCAAGCTTGGGCTCTTTCCAGCTGAGGGGTCCTCTGGAGTGCCTCCAACTTTGCGTGCCAAAGATTAAGCCCATGTCCCCAGGAGGCTCTCTGGGCCTGAGTGGGTGGGGGACACCAGGTGGTTCTCTGCTCTTCCACACCACAAGTTACCCTCCTCCCACTGAACTGGCTCCTTTTCCTCTACCTTGCTTCTTGTACCAGTAGCATCTATACAGGCAGAGAGTGCCCTGAGAGGGCACCCTGGAGGATAGAGGGGCCCCTGGAGGGTGGAGCCCTCCCGTGAGGGCTTGGCCCTGAGGGTAGAGGGGAGCACAGAGGATTGAGGACTACACCCCAGAAGGTGGACAGCTGGGTCTGGAGGGTGGAGGTGGGGCCTCTGTAAGATGGAATGGAACCACAAATGGTGGAGGGCTCAGCCTGGAGGGAGGAAGGGACTTCAGAGCGAGGTGAGCACTCTGGAGGATAGAAGGGGCCCTGGAGCATGCAGGGATGCTCTCAGAGTGATCCCAGGGGGTGGAGAGTGTCCTGGAAGTTGGTGGCCTCAGCTTGGGTCAGAGGGCTCCTCAGGCCTAGTCAATGGGGGAATGGCAGGTGGTTCCCTGATCTTGAAACCCCCAAGGAAGCCTCCACTAGCCTTGCTTTTCCTCCTCCTTCTTCCCTCTCACATCCCCAGGGCCTACCCAAGTGGAGGAATCCCTGAAGAATGGAGTGTGCCTTGGAGGACTCGGCTGAGAGGGTGGAGATAGCCCTGGAGGACAGAGGGGCTCTGCAGCATGGAGGACCAGACTCTGGGCCCCAGAAAGCTCCCCAGGGCCAAGTGTACAAGGAACTCCAGGCACTTCCTTCAATGGATCCTTCAATTCCCAAGGATTCCATCCCCCTCCCAGCTAAGGTGATGTGCTATTCCTGGCTCCCAAAATGCTCCCCTTTCCCCCAGCCACCTCTCAGTCACACCAGTCCCCTCCACTTTGCATTGACCTCCCACCCTCTGCTCCCCACTACCTGGTACATGGTTGCCCAGGGGCTCCTCTCATGCACTTGGCCATTGGAGTTCTCCCCATCAGCATCTGTTGAGTATCTTAGGTATGAGAGACATTGGACTCCATGTCTTCCCTCTCTGCAATCTTGGCTCCACCTTCTATTTTGCCTTATTAATATTCATATATTTGAAACACTGAAGGTCAAACTTATTTTTGACAAGTACTGTATTGACAATTAGAATATTTACTATAAACACCTTTTAGGTAAAATATACTAGAAGCAAAGAAAACAATTTCAAAAAATAACTTTTGCTTTATGGGTAGTTACTGACTACAGTTATTGTACAAACCAGAGGAGTTAAGCTCAAATTCTACAGCTAAATGTCTGTACTTGACTTCCCTCATCTCAGGATCTGATCAGCAACACAGCCAGCAGGGAGTGCCAGTCTGAGTTCACTCAGCCTCTTGGCTAGAATTAGTGTCCTTGAAAATTGAGGATATGTTACTCAAAGGATACAGCCATGAAGTTGGAAGATGAATAAGTTCTGGGGACCTAATGCACAGACTTGTGATTATAGTTAACAATATTACATTATGTACCTAAAATTTGCTAAGTGACTAGACCTTAAATGTTCTCATCATGAAAAAAAAAAAAAAAAGAAATGGTAATTATGTAATATAATGTGCTGACTATGTCAACAATGTTAAGTATGGCAGTACTTATATTCAATACATAAATGTATCAAATCAATACAACTTAGATTTACATGTCATGTGTAAGTTATATCTTGGTAAAAAGAAAAAAAAATCCTAACAAAGCATCTGACATAGCTAAAACAAAATGAGAGAGAAATGCTTCATACATGGGGGATTTAACCTATAAACCAGATAACTGTCTTCAGTATGGTGTGTCTATCAATTAAAAATACGTAATAAGAAATGATGTTCAAAGTTATTATTGAGCATGGTTCAAAGAGCATTTGAATAATAGATATTTTTATAGTTATTAAGATTACTAAACTATATATCAGTGGCTGGCGCACTTAAGCACATGAACAGTATGAAAAAGCAAAATGATAGGATACTGAAAGAGGTACTCCCCAGATCAGTAGGTGCCCACTATGCTACTGGAGGTCAGTGAAGAAATAACTCCAGGAAGAATGAAGTGATGGAGCCAAAGCAAAAAAAAATACCCAGCTGTTCATGTGACTGGTGATAGAAGCAAGGTCCGATGCTGTAAAGAGCAATATTGCATAAGAACCTGGAATGTCAGGTCCATGAATCAAGGCAAATTGGAAGTGGTCAAACAAGAGATGACAAGAGTGAATGTCAACAATCTAGGGATCAGTGAACTAAAATGGACTGGAATGGGTGAGCTTAACTCGGATGACCATTGTATCTACTACTGCAGGCAAGAATCCCTCAGAAGAAATGGATTAGCCATCATGGTCAACAGAAGAGTCCGAAATGCAGTACTTGGATGCAATCTCAAAAACGACAGAATGATCTCTGTTTCCAAGGCAAACCATTCAATATCACAGTAATCCAAGTCTATGCTCCAACCAGTAATGCCGAAGAAATGAAGTTGAAAGGTTCTATGAAGACTTACAAGACCTTTTAGAACTAACATCCAAAAAAGATGTCCTTTTCATTATAGGGGACTGGAATGTAAAAGTAGGAAGTCAATAAACACCTGAAGTAACAGGCAAATTAGGCCTTGGAATGTGGAATGAAGCAGAGAAAAGACTAATAGAGTTTTGCCAAGAAAATGCACTGGTCATAGCAAACACCCTCTTCGAAAAACACAAGAGAAGACTCTACACATGGACATCACCAGATGATCAACACTGAAATCAGATTGATTATATTCTTTGCAGCCAAAGATGGAGAAGCTCTATACAGTCAACAAAAACAAGACCAGGAGCTGACTGTGGCTCCGATCATGAACTCCTTATTACCAAATTCAGACTTAAATTGAAGAAAGCAAAGAAAACTGCTAGACCATTAAGGTATGACCTAAAATCAAATCACTTATGTTTATACAGTGGAAGTGAGAAATAGATTTAAGGGCCTAGATCTGATAGATAGAGTGCCTGATGAACTATGGAATGAGGTTCGTGACATTGTATGGGAGACAGGGATCAAGACCATCCCCATGGAAAAGAAATGCAAAAAAGCAACATGGCTGCCTGAAGAGGCCATACAAATAGCTGTGAAAAGAAGAGAAGTGAAAGCAACGGAGAAAAGGAAAGATATAAGCATCTGAATGCAGAATTCCAAAGAATAGCAAAAGAGATAAGAAAGCCTTCTTCAAAGATCAGTGCAAAGAAATAGAGGAAAAGAACAGAATGGGAAAGACTAGAGATCTCTTCAAGAAAATTAGAGACAGCAAGGGAACATTTCATGCAAAGATGGGCTCGATAAAGGACAGAAATGGTATGGACCTAACAGAAGCAGAAGATATTAAGAAGAGGTGGCAAGAATACACGGAAGAATTGTACAAAGAGGGTCTTCATGATCCGGATAATCACGATGGTGTGATCACTCATCTAGAGCCAGAAATCTTGGAATGTGAAGTCCAGTGGGCCTTAGAAAGCATCACTACGAACAACGCTAGTGGAGGTGATGGAATTCCAGTTGAGTTATTTCAAATCCTGAAAGATCATGCTGTGAAAGTGCTGCACTCAATATGCCAGCACATTTGGAAAACTCAGCAGTGGCCACAGGACTGGAAAAGGTCAGTTTTCATTCCAATCCCAACGAAAGGCAATGCCAAAGAATGCTCAAACTACTGCACAATTGCACTCATCTCACATACTAGTAAAGTAATGCTCAAAATTCTCCAAGCCAGGTTTCAGCAATACGTGAACCATGAACTCCCTGATGTTCAAGCTGGTTTTAGAAAAGGCAGAGGAACCAGAGATCAAATTGCCATCATCCGTTGGATAATAGAAAAAGTGAGAGAATTCCAGAAAAACATCTACTTCTGCTTTACTGAGTATGCCAAAGCCTTTGACTGTGTGGATCACAAAAAACTGTGGAAAATTCTGAAAGAGATGGGAATACCAGACCACCTAACCTGCCCCTTGAGAAATCTGTATGCAGGCCAGGAAGCAACAGTTAGAACTGGACATGGAACAACAGACTGGTTCTAAATAGGAAAGGGAGTACATCAAAGCTGTATATTGTCATCCCGTTTATTTAACTTCTATGCTGAGTACATCATGAGAAACGCTGGACTGGAAGAAACACAAGGTTGAATCAAGATTGCAAGGAGAAATATCAACCTCAGATATGCAGATGACACCACCCTTATGGCAGAAAGTGAAAAGGAACTCAAAAGCCTCTGGATGAAAGTGAAAGAGGAGAGTGAAAAAGTTGGCTTAAAGCTCAACATTCAGAAAACGAAGATCATGACATCCGGTCCCATCTCTCCATGAGAAATAGATAGAGAAACAGTGGAAACAGTGTCAGATTTTATTTTTCTGGGCTCCAAAATTACTGCGGATGGTGACTGCAGTCATGAAATTAAAAGACACTTACTCCTTGGAAGGAAAGTTATGACCAACCCAGATAGCATATTCAAAAACAGAGACATTACTTTGCTGACTAAGGTCCCTCTAGTCAAGGCTATGGTTTTTCCAGTAGTCACGTATGGATGTGAGAGTTGGACTGTGAAGAAGGCTGAGTGCTGAAGAATTGATGGTTTGAAGTGTGGTGTTGAGAGAAGACTCTTGTGAGTCCCTTGGACTGCAGGGAGATCCAACCAGTCCATCCTGAAGGAGATCAGCCCTGGGATTTCTTTGGAAGGAATGATGCTAAAGCTGAAACTCCAGTACTTTTGGCCACCTCATGGGAAGAGTTGACTCACTGGAAAAGACTCTGATGCTGGGAGGGACTGGGGGCAGGAGGAGAAGGGGATGACCGAGGATGAGATGGCTGAATGGCATCACGGACTCGATGGACGCAAGTCTGAGTGAACTCCCGGAGTTGGTAATGGACAGGGAGGCCTGGCATGCTGTGATTCATGGGGTTCCAAAGAGTTGGACATGACTGAGTACCTGAACTGAACTGAACTGAAACTATATATGTTTAACCTTCTACTTTAAACAATCCAAACTATCTGCTTCTCTGCCAACTGACAATCCATCATGACATCAATTTCTGCAACTTAACCTCTAATCTTACTAGGTTGTAAAAATATCAGAACTTCTAATATTTGCTGATTCTTAGTGCCAGTGCCTGTCAAGTCATTCAAGAAATCTGATTTTAGTAACTCCTAGGTAAAGGACCATAAACAACCTTATGGCAGGGGAAAAGGTGCCATGCAATTTGTTGAAGGAATAGTTTCTGTTTGGTGATAGGGCACTCATGATGGGTATCCTAATGAAAGGTTGAACATTTGCATTCTGGATGGAGAGAAAAAGGCCACAGATCTGTACACAGATTGTTAAGCCAAATTACATCATTCATTGTTCAGGAAAAGTTTTCAATTAGGTCTTAAATCTAAAAGAGATGTAAAAAGACCTCCTCAAGTTCTTACACTGTTGGCTTTGGTATTTGTATCCTTCAGTGTTCCTGATCATTTCTGGACAGCAGCACTGGAAGAAAGACACCGAGTTGTAACATAAGTTGTAATTTATAGCTCAACATTCAGAAAACTAAGATCATGGCATCTGGTCCCATCATTTCATGGCAAATAGATGGGGAAACAGTGGAAACAGTGGCAGACTTTATTTTGGGGAGCTCCAAATTCATTACAGATGGTGACTACAGCCATGAAATTAAAAGACACTTACTCTTTGAAAGAAAAGTTATGGCCAAAGTGGAAAACATATTGAAAAGCAGAGACATTACTTTTCCAACAAAGGTCCATCTAGTCAAGGTTTTGGTGCTTCCAGTAGTCATATATGGATGTGAGAGTTGGACTATAAAGAAAGCTGAATGCCGAAGAATCGATGCTTTTAAACTGTGGTGTTGGAGAAGACTCTTGAGAGTCCCTTGGGCAGCAAGGAGATCCAACCAGTCCATCCTAAAGAAAATCAGTCCTGGGTATTCATTGGAAGGACTGATGCTGAAGCTGAAGCTCCAATACTTTGGCCACTTGATGTGAAGAACTGACTCATTTCAAAAGACCTGGATGCTGGGAAAGATTGAAGGCAGGAGGAGAAGGGGATGACAGAGGATGGTTGGATGGCATCACCAACTCAATGGACATGAGTTTGAGCAAACTCTGGGAGTTGGTGATGGACAGGGAAGCCTGGTGTGCTGCAGTCCTTGGGGTTGCAAAGAGTTGGACACGACTGAGTGACTGAACTGAACTGAACTGTAATATAGATATTTAGGCAAGTTATGTCATAAAGGGAAATTTTATTTCTATGTTTGAAAATTTGTGGCAACAAAGGTACACTTTCTACATGTTTCAGATGAGGATCAATTAAGATAATTATAACTTTCTTGAAATCATCATTATTATCATCATCATAATGCCAGGCAATTGTAATGGAGGAAATATTTCGATCTGTCTCTCTCTACTTAATCTTAGTGACTGAGGCCCTATAAATTAAACTGACAATAGATTAAGAGAAGGAAAGATATACAAATTCATTAAATTTTAATTTTATATCTATGAGGGGCATTTTTGGAAAGTGAATATCCAAAGGAGAAGTGAGATATGAGATCTTACGTATCTTAACAGGGAAAAGGAGAGAACAAACACAACTTAACAGACAGCAAATGAATTTTAGGTTCTTAGGAGAAAAATGGGGGTATGATAGATGATGACAATGTCTGTTTGAATGTGATGGTGACTTCTTATCTCCTTTCCTTTGATGATTCAATCCTCCCTGTGATAAAACTCCCAGGGAGGGGATTTACTACAATTGAATTCTTTCTTTGAAGAAATTCTTTCTTTGTGTTTAAGTAGATAAGGGGAGCTCAAAGAAAGCTTTTCCCTGTATTTATTGATTACAAAATATCTTCATTACACCAAAGAGGCGTATTATGATCTCCTATACAATCATTATTTTACCTTTTCTCAAAATCGAGATAACTTTTTTCCATATGATGAATATAACAAAATTTAAATTTAGTCAAGTAATGACATTAAAAACATTTTAAACCAAGTATCTGCTTTGTTGACCTGTTAACTTTTCCAGTAGTCAATTTTCATCTTATTTGTCTGTCCTTCCACATAAAATAATCGAGTTAGATTTGAGAGTCAGCTTCTTTACCCAGGGCTTGGGTAAGAAACCATTTTCGTTCCAATATTATCTACAAATAAGCAGAGACTAGCTGTTAACAGATTGGAGAAGGCAATGGCAACCCACTCCAGTACTCTTGCCTGGAAAATCCCATGGACGGAGGAGCCTGGTAGGCTGCAGTCCATAGGGTCGCTGAGAGTCAGACAGGACTGAGCGACTTCACTTTCATTTTTCACTTTCATGCATTGGAGAAGGAAATGGTAACCCACTCTAGTGTTCTTGCCTGGAGAATCCCAGGGACGGGGGAGCCTGGTGGGCTGCCATCTATGGGGTTGCACAGAGTTGGACACAACTGAAATGACTTAGCAGCAGCAGCTGTTAACAGATAAGAATCTTCTTGCAGCTCACATGCTTGGTCAAGCTCCAAGCTTTACGGAAGTAACTGATACCAAATCTCCCACACAGATGGCTGATGTAATTTAATGTTACAAATATCACTATTTTCATAGAAGGAAATTTCCAGTTAACATTAGAAATTTTAAACAAACATTATCAGCAATGCAGATTTATTTGTAAAAATGCTAATTGTAGCATTATTATAATAGAAATACTGAAGTAACCAAAAAAAAAAAAAAAGAAAAGACCAAAAATAATCATTACATGGTTATAAAATGGGGTGCTTTCTATCGTTAGTAATAATATTATGAAAATATAATAACAGTAATCCTAAAAAGAATTTTACACAGAAAATATAAGATACTGATGAAAGAAATCAAAGATGACATAAATAGATGGAGAGATAGTCCATGTTTCTGGGTAGGAAGAATCAATATTGTGAAAATGACTATATTACCAAAGACAATCTACAGATTCAGTGCAATCCCTATCAAATTACCAATGACATTTTTCACAGTGCTAGAACAAAAAACTTCAAAATACATATGTAAATACAAAAGACCAAGAACAGCCAAAGTAGTCTTGAGAAAGAAGAATGGAGCTGGAGGAATCAACCTTCCTGACTTCAAATTATACTACAAAGCTACAGTCATCAAGACAGTATGGTACTGGCACAAAAACAGAAATATAGATCAATGGAACAAGATAGAAAGCTCAAAAATAAACAAATGCACCTATAGGTACCTTATTTTTGACAAAGGAGACAAGAATATGCAATGGGGCAAAAGGTAGCTTCTTCAATAAGTGGTGCTGGGAAAACTGGACAGCTACATGTAAAAGAATGAAATTAGAACATTTCCTAACACCACACACAAAGATAAACTCTAAATGGATTAAAAACCTAAATGTAAGACCAGAGACTATAAAACTCTTAGAGGAAAACATAAGCAGACCACTCGATGACAGAAATCAAGGCAAGATCACCTCCTAGGGTAGTGGAAATAAAAATAAAAGTAAACAAGTGGAACCTGATTAAAATTAAAAGCTTTTGCACAGCAAAGGAAACTATAAACAAGGTGAAAAGACAGCCCTCAGAATGGGAGAAAATAATAGCAAATGAATAACTGACAAAGCATTAATTTCCAAAATATACAAGTAACTCCATACAACTCAATGCTAGAAAAACAAACAACCCAATCAAAAAGTGGGGAAGAGACCTAAAGAGACATTTGTCCAAAAAGACTTACAGATGGCTAACAAACAAATGGCTAACTTACAGATGGCTAACAAAGAATGAAGGGATGGAGCCAAAGCAAAAACAATACCCAGTTGGGCATGTGACTGGTGATAGAAGCAAGATCCGATGCTGTAAAGGGCAATATTGCATAGGAACCTGGAATGTCAGGTCCATGAATCAAGGCAAATTGGAAGTGGTCAAACAAGAGATGGCAAGGGTGAACGTCGACATTCTAGGAATCAGCAAACTAAAATGGACTGGAATGGGTGAATTTAACTCAGATGACCATTATATCTACTACTGCAGGCAGGAATCCCTCAGAAGAAATGGAGTAGCCATCATGGTCAACAAGTTCAGTTCAGTTCAGTCACTCAGTCGTGTCCGACTCTTTGCGACCCCATGAACTGCAGCACATCAGGCCTCCTTGTCCATCACCATTTCCTGGAGTTCACTCAGACCCACATTCATCGAGTCAGTGATGCCATCGAACCATCTCATCCTCTGTCGTCCCCTTCTCCCCCTGCCCCCAATCCTTCCCAGCATCAGAGTCTTTTCCAATGAGTCAACTCTTCGCATCAGGTGGCCAAAGTACTGGAGTTTCAGCTTAGCATCATTCCTTCCAAAGAAATCCCAGGGCTGATCTCCTTCAGAATGGACTGGCTGGATCTCCTTGCAGTCCAAGGGACTCTCAAGAGTCTTCTCCACCACCACAGTTCAAAAGCATCAATTCTTCGGTGCTCAGCCTTCTTCACAGTCCAACTCTCACATCCATACATGACCACAGGAAAAACCATAGCCTTGACTAGACAGAACTTAGTTGGCAAAGTAATGTCTCTGCTTTTGAATATGCTGTCTAGGTTGGTCATAACTTTTCTTCCAAGGACTAAGCGTCTTTTAATTTCATGGCTGCAGTCACCATCTGCAGTGATTTTGGAGCCCGCCCCCAACCCCAATAAAGTCTGACACTGTTTCCACTGTTTCTCCATCTATTTCCCATGTAGTGATCGGACCAGATGCCATGATCTTCGTTTTCTGAATGTTGAGCTTTAAACCAACTTTTTCGCTTTCCTCTTTCACTTTCATCAAGAGGCTCTTTAGTTCTTCTTCACTTTCTGCCATAAGGGTGGTATCATCTGCATATCTGAGGTTATTGATATTTCTCCCGGCAATCTTGATTCCAGCTTGTGTTTCTTCCAGTCCAGCATTTCTCATGATGTACTCTGCATATAAGTTAAATAAACAGGGTGACAGTATACAGCCTTGACGTACTCCTTTTCCTATTTGGAACCAGTCTGTTGTTCCATGTCCAGTTCTAACTGTTGCTTCCTGGCCTGCATACAGATTTCTCAAGAGGCAGGTTAGGTGATCTGGCATTCCCATCTCTTTCAGAATTTTCCACAGTTTATTGTGATCCACACAGTCAAAGGCTTTGGCATAGTCAATAAAGTGGAAATAGATGTTTTTCTGGAACTCTCTTGCTTTTTCCATGATCCAGCGGATGTTGGCAATTTGATCTCTGGTTCCAAAGTGCTCTAGAAGCTTATAAAAGCAGCATCTAACCCAGATTAGGGGTTTTCAGCAAAGGTATCTTGGAGGAGAACAAGCCTGAACTTAGTCTTAGAAAGACTGGTTAATCGGGTGGAGGAAAGAAAACGATGAAAGGACACATATTCCAGACAGGAGCAGCATGTGAAAACTGCTTAGTAAGTAGAATCCTTACTTCTTAGCACTCATAACATGTGGATCAACCAGGGGCAAATGTTTCAGTTGGGGTTCCCTGGTGGTTCAGATGGTAAAGACTCCACCTACAATGCGGGAGACCTGGGTTCAATCCCTGGGTTGGGAAGATCCCCTGGAGGAGGGCATGGCAACCCATTCCAGTATTCTTGCCTGGAGAATTCTATGGACAGAGGAGCCTGGCAGTCTACAGTCCATGTGGTCACAAAGAGTCAGACATGACTGAGCAACTGAGCACAGCACAAATGTTTATATTAGCACTGACAAAGATCAGACTTGTGCCAGTGGCAAAGTGCGGGGAGCTGAACCTGAGACTCCTGGATTAGGTTGGTATTTGCTTCCCAAGCTCCCAAAATAAAAATGTAAATCCTCCCTGAAGAAAACCATCTCCTTAAATTTTCAGAGACTAAGACTAATCAAATATGAGCTGACAAGGAAAGGGCATCAAACACAGAAAGTAACAAATCACCAAGAATGAAAGTCAGCAAATGTAAGAAGCGATATATTTAGACCACCAAGGTCTTCGAATATTGAAATTATCATACATAAAACATAAAACATAAAATAATTATGAAATGCTTGAAGAAATAAAAGACATTGTTATAAAAATGAATAAGCGATAAGACTATCAAAAGTGATCAAGTTTGAAAAGGAACAAATAGAACTTTTATAAACAGAAATATGACTTATTGAAATAAAAATGTAAATGAAAGAGGTTAAATACATTAAATACATCCCCTGCTTTGCAACGTGAATTTAACCACTGGACCACTAGGGAAGTTCCTATGAGCCCAATTCTTACATCTCCTTGTATCTTCTAGAAAAGCATTAAAATCATTAACAGGGACATCTGCTCTTCATGACTAGCAGCAAGCCTCCGCCAAAATGTATGTCTGACTGCAGGTATCCCCCTTCACTAAAATCATATTACACTCACCTTCCCCATTGCCTCTGCAGCAGTTTCTCAGGGATATCTGACATGCTGTCTCCTAGGCTATAGTCCTCATTTTGCCCCAAATAAAACTTAACTCACAACTCTCAGGCTGTGTGTTTTTTTCAGTCAACAATATTGTCTCTTTTTCTTTGGTGTACTCAAGTTTTACTACATTTTGGGTAGGTGTGGAAACCTTTACAAGTATCTTGTGTGTTAAGCTTCTTGAATGTGTCTATTTATGTTTGTCATGAGTTCTACAAAAATTTCAGTCATTACCTGACTCATTGGGAAAGACTCTGATGCTGGGAAAGATTGAGAGCAGGAGGAGAAGGGGACGACAGAGGATGAGATGGCTGAATGGCATCACTGACTCAATGGACATGGGTTTGGGTAGACTCCGATGGTTGGTGATGGACAGGGAGGCCTGGCGTGCTGAAGTTCATGGGGTTGCAGAGTTGGACACAACTGAGTGACTAAACTGAACTCAACTGAACTCTCAAAATACTGCCTCTCCTCCATCTCTCTATTCTCCCCTTTGAGCTCTTGATGAAATGTTAGACCTTTTCATTCTACATGAAATAAAAATGAAAGTCAAGTCAGTCAGACGTGTCCAACTCTTTGTGACCCCGTGGACTGTAGCCTACGAGGCTCCTCCGTCCATGGAATTCCCCAGACGACAGTACTAGAGAGGGTTGCCATTTCTTTCTCTAGGAGATCTTCCCAACCCAGGGATTGAACCCGGGTCTCCCGCACTGTAGGCAGATGCTTTACTGTCTGAGCCGCCAGGGAAACCCTCATTCTACATGACTTGACTCTTAATCTCTTTTTCTCATGTATTTCACTTCCTTGTCTGTCTGTATCCTATTCTGGATAATTTTTTCAGATAAACTAACTCTTCAGCTGTATTTAATGTATTTAACCTCTTTCATGGTCAACAAAAGAGTCCAAAATGCAGTACTTGGATGCAATCTCAAAAATGACAGAATGATCTCTGTTCGTTTCCAAGGCAAACCATTCAATATCACAGTAATCCAAGTCTATGCCCCAACCAGTAATGCTGAAGAAATGAAGTTGAACGGTTTTATGAAGATCTATAAGACCTTTTAGAACTAACACCCAAAAGAGATGTCCTTTTCATTATAGGGGACTGGAATGCAAAAGTAGGAAGTCAAGAACCCCCTGGAGTAACAGGCAAATTTGGCCTTGGAATGCGGAATGAAGCAGGGTAAAGAATAATAGAATTATGCCAAGAAAATGCATTGGTCATAGCAAACACCCTCTTTCAACAACACAAGAGAATACTCTACACATGGACATCACCAGATGGTCAACACCAAAGTCAGATTGATTATATTCTTTGTAGCCAAAGATGAAGAAGCTCTATACAGTCAACAAAAACAAGACCAGAAGCTGACTGTGGCTCAGATCATGAACTTCTTATTGCCAAATTCAGACTTAAATTGAAGAAAGCAAAGAAAACTGCTAGACCATTCAGGTATGACCTAAATCAAATCGCTTATGTTTATACAGTGGAAGTGAGAAATAGATTTAAGGGCCTAGATCTGATAGATAGAGTGCCTGATGAACTATGGAATGAGGTTCGTGACATTGTACGGGAGACAGGGATCAAGACCATTCCCATGGAAAAGAAATGCAAAAAAGCAACATGGCTGTCTGGAGAGGCCTTATGAATAGCTGTGAAAAGAAGAGAGGCAAAAAGCAACGGAGAAAAGAAAGATATAAGCATCTGAATGCAGAATTCCAAAGAATAGCAAAAGAGATAAGAAAGCCTTCTTCAACGATCAGTGCAAAGAAATAGAGGAAAAGAACAGAATGGGAAAGACTAGAGATCTCTTCAAGAAAATTAGAGATAGCAAGGGAACATTTCATGCAAAGATGGGCTCGATAAAGGACAGAAATGGTATGGACCTAACAGAAGCAGACGATATTAAGAAGAGGTGGCAAGAATACACGGAAGAACTGTACAAAAGGGTCTTCATGATCCGGATAATCACGATGGTGTGATCACTCATCTAGAGCTGGACATCCTGGAATGTGAAGTCCAGTGGGCCTTAGAAAGCATCACTATGAACAACGCTAGTGGAGGTGATGGAATTCCAGTGAAGCTGTTTCAAATCCTGAAAGATCATGCAGTGAAAGTGCTGCACTCAATATGCCAGCACATTTGGAAAACTCAGCAGTGGCCACAGGACTGGAAAAGGTCAGTTTTCATTCCAATCCCAACGAAAGGCAATGCCAAAGAATGCTCAAACTACCGCACAATTGCACTCATCTCACATACTAGTAAAGTAATGCTCAAAATTCTCCAAGCCAGGTTTCAGCAATACGTGAACCATGAACTCCCTGATGTTCAAGCTGGTTTTAGAAAAGGCAGAGAAACCAGAGATAAAATTGCCGTCATCCGCTGGATCATAGAAAAAGCAAGAGAGTTCCAGAAAAACATCTACTTCTGCTTTATTGACTATGCCAAAGCCTTTGACTGTGTGGATCACAATAAACTGTGGAAAATTCTGAAAGAGACGGGAATACCAGACCACCTAACCTGCCTCTTGAGAAATCTGTATGTAGTTCAGGAAGCAACAGTTAGAACTGGACATGGAACAACAGACTGGTTCCAAATAGGAAAAGGAGTACGTCAAGGCTGTATATTGTCACCCTGCTTATTTAACTTCTATGCAGAGTACATCATGAGAAACACTGGACTGGAAGAAACACAAGCTGGAATCAAGATTGTTGGGAGAAGTATCAATAATCTCAGATATGCAGATGACACCACCCTTATGGCAGAAAATGAAGAGGAGTTAAAAGGCCTCTTGATGAAAGTGAGAGAGGAGAGTGAAAAAATTGGCTTAAAGCTCAACATTCAGAAAACGAATATCATGGCATCCGGCCCCATCACTTCATGGGAAATAGATGGAGAAACAGTGGAAACAGTGTCATACTTTATTTTTCTGGGCTCCATAATCAATGCAGATGGTGACTGCAGCCATGAAATTAGAAGACGCTTGGTCATTGGAAGAAAAGTTATGACCAACCTAGATAGCATATTCAAAAGCAGACACATTACTTTGCCAACGAAGGTCCGCCTAGTCAAGGCTATGGTTTTTCCTGTGGTCATGTATGGATGTGAAAGTTGGACTGTGAAGAAGGCTGAGCACCGAAGAATTGATGCTTTTGAACTGTGGTGGTGGAGAAGACTCTTGAGAGTCCCTTGGACTGCAAGGAGATCCAACCGTTCATTCTGAAGGAGATCAGCCCTGGTATTTCTTTACAAGGAATGATGCTAAAGCTGAAACTCCAGCACTTTGGCCACCTCATGAGAAGAGTTGACTCTTTGGAAAAGACTCTGATGCTGGGAGGGATTGAGGGTAGGAGAAGAAGGGGATGACCGAGGATGAGATGGCTGAATGGCATCACGGACTCAATGGATGTGAGTCTGAGTGAACTCGGAGAGATGGTGATGAACAGGGAGGTCTGGCATGCTATGATTCATGGGGTCGCGAAGAGTCGGACACGACTGAGCGACTGAACTGATCTGAACAAACAAATGAAAAGACGTTTAACATTGCTCATTATTAGAGAAATGCAGATCAAAAGCACAATGAGATATTACTTCAAACCCATCAGAATGGCCTTCACCAAAAAGTCTACAAACAGTAAATGTTGGAGCGGTTGTGGAGAAAAGGGAACACTCTTGCACTGTTGGTGGGAATGTAAATTGATACAGCTACTATGGAAAATGGTATGGAGATTCCTTAAAAACTATGAATAAAAGCACCATATGACCCAGCAATCCCAGTCCTAGATATATACCCTGAGGAAACCAGTGTTTCATTGCAGCACTATTTACAATAGCCAGAACATGGAAGCAACCTAGATGTCCATCAACAGATGAATGGATACAGAAATTGTGGTTCATATACACAATGGAATATTACTCAGCCATAAAAGGAACACATTTGAGTCGATTCTGAGGAGGTAGATGAACCTGGAACCTATTATACAGAGTTAAATGAGTCAGAAAGAGAAAGATAAATATTGTATTCTACGTGGTCATGTATGTATGTGAGAGTTGGACTGTGAAGAAGGCTGAGCACCGAAGAATTGATGCTTTTGAACTGTGGTGTTGGAGAAGACTCTTGAGAGTCCCTTGGACTGCAAGGAGATCCAACCAGTTCATTCTGAAGGAGATCAGCCCTGGGATTTCTTTGGAAGGAATAATGCTAAAGCTGAAACTCCAGTACTTTGGCCACCTGATGCGAAGGGTTGACTCATTGGAAAAGACTCTGATGCTGGGAAGGATTGGGGGCAGGAGGAGAAGGGGACAACCGAGGATGAGATGGCTCGATGGCATCACAGACTCGATGGATATAAGTCAGAGTGAATTCCGAGAGATGGTGATGAACAGGGAGGCCTGGCATGCTGTGATTCATGAGGTCGCAAAGAGTCGGACACGACTGAGTGACTGAACTGAACTAATGCACATATGGAGAAGGAAATGGCAGCCCACTCCAGTATTCTTGCGTGGAGAATCCCAGGGACAGGGGAGCCTGATTGGCTGCTGTCTATGGGGTCGCACAGAGTCGGACATGGCTGAAGTGACTTAGCAGCAGCAGCAGCAGCAGCAGCAGCAGCAGCAGCAGCAGCAATGCATATATACAGAATATAGAAAAATGGCCCTGATGATTTTGTTTACAGGGAGCAATGGAGAAATAGACATAGAGAATAGACTTATGGACTTGGGGAGAGAGGAGAAGAGGGTGAAATGTAGGGAAAGAGTAACATGGAAACTTACATTACCATAGGTAAAATAGATAGCCAACAGGAATTTGCTGTATGGCTCAGGAAACTCAAACGGGCTCTGTATCAACCTAGGGGCTGGATGGGGAGGGAGATGGGAGGGAGGTTTAAAAGGGAGGGGCTATATGTATACCTATGGCTGATTCATGTTGAGATTTGATAGAAAACAACAAAATTCTGTAAAGCAATTATCCTTCAATTAAAAAAATAAAAAATATAATAACAGTAATCCTAACTGGTTTGAGGTGAAATCTCATTGTGGTTTTGATTTGCATTTCCCTAATGAGTAGTGATGGTGAGTGTCTTCACATAACTGTTGGCCATCTGTAAGGCATCTTCAGAGAAATGTTTATTCAAATACTTTTCCTATTCTTTTATTGGGCTACTTATTTTTCATTATTAGTTATGCTATTGAATTGTATGAGTTTCTTATGTATTTTGGAAATTACCTTTTTATCAGATACATAGTTTGCAAAAATTTTCCTTTTCTGTATGTTGTCTGTAGGTTGCCTTTTCCTTCTGTTGACTGTTATAACATAATGCCTATAGTTAACCAAAGATATTGTACACTTAAAATTTTGTTAAAAGTGTAGATCTCATGTTAACACATGCAAACACACACCCACATGCAAACACCAACAGGATGTAAGGAAATTTTGGAGGTGATGGCTAGTTTTATTAGCCTGATTGTGGGGATGGTACAGAGTATATATGTATGCCTGCTAAGTTGCTTCAGTTGTGTCTGACTCTTTGTGACCCCATGACTTAGCCTGTGAGGCTCCTCTGTCCATGGGGATTCTGCAGACAAGAATACTGGAATGGGTTGCCATGCCTTCCTCCAGAGGATCTTCCAGATTCAGGGTTCAAACCCACATTGACTCTTACATCTCCAGCATTGGCAGGTGGGTTCTTTACCACTAGTGCTATAGTCATATCCGACTCTGCAACACTATGGACTGTAGCCCACCAGGCTCCCTATCCATAGGATTTATCAAGTAAGTATACTGGAATGGGTTGCCATTTTCCCCTTCAAGAGATCTTCCTGACCCAGCAATTGAACCTGCATCTCCTGTGTCTCCTGCATTGCAGGTGGATTCTTTACCATTTAAATCCTTATCTTTTTCCTGATAGACTCATGCTAGTGTGAGCAGAGGGGAACCTAAAGAGGCTGAAGAAATTGGAGACCTTGGGTGTTACTACATCTCCATCATCGAGTGTCTGGCTCCCAATGGGGACCTACTTAAGCATTTAGGGACTGATGAGTTTATTTGTGAGTAATAAATGGTTTATGGCACTGGTTCTCAAATCTCAACAGGCAATAGGAGGAACACATCCCAAGAGTCTCTGATTCAGCAGGTGTGAGCAGGTGCCCGAAAATGTGTATCTCTCACAAATTCTCAGGTGACATGGATGCTCTTGGTCTGGAACCATGCTCTGAGAACCCATGGTCTAGAACTGTGTTCCTTAAAGGATCAGCAGGAGTGGTATCCACCCAAGAGTTTGTTAGAAAGGCAGATTATTGACCCCAGCTTGACAATTAGAATCTGCATTTACAAGATCATCAGATGATTATTATAGATGTGAAAGTTTGGGAAGCAGGGCTTTAGTATACAGGTTCTCAAATATGAGTTGGGTAAACCATAAACACAGAATGGGATGTGTAACAATCTTACTGCAGATATATTTTTCTCACAATTGTGATTGAAACGTAAACTAGAATTTAGAAATTTCTGAACCAGAGTTTGGGCTTTCCTGGTGACTCAATGCAGTATCTGCCTGCAATGCAGGAGCCACAGGAGATATGGGCTTGATTCCAGGATTGGGAAGATCCCCTGGAGGAGGAAATGGCAACCCACTCCAGTATTCTTGCCTGGAGAATCCCATGGACAGAAAAGCCTGATGGGCTATAGTCCATAGGGTCACAAACAATCAGACACAACTGAAGTGACTTTGCACACACACTCAAAGCCTGATACTTCCTGAGCTCTGCCGATGGCTAAGTTAAAACACCCTCAGTCCTGGAACTTTCAGAAAAAAAGAATTGGAACATATGAGTGTATAGTTCCTGAATTCAGCAGATCAATTTCATGTTGAATGAGAACTGAAGAAAAGTGGCTACTTGTTCTCTACTCTATTGCATGAAAACTAAAACAAAAAAAGCTATTTCACTCTCCCAGCAACAATGGCTCAGAGTCAGCAGTCAGCTCATTGCCTGCCTTGAAATTATCACTGTGCCCAGCTTGTGCTTTGTGGCTCTGATGGGTGGTGTAAGGGAGGAAGTGGGGGAGCAGATGGTGGAGATTGTATGTTAGGCCCTGTCACCTTCCCCCTTGTAATGTTAGTCTTGAAAAACAACAGAAAGAAAATTTTCTTTTTTACTTATCTTGAATAATGTCCAGACTCTTCTATTTCTCTTACTCTTTCTCTGCAGTCTTGTCTTCTGAAGTATCAGATCACGAAGGAAAGGCATTTACATTTGATTTGATTTTTATAGATGGAAGAACAAACAGACATTTGTTCTGCTTTTAACTTTATTTCTTTTCCTTACAGGAGGATTTCTTTTTGTGTGTTTGGAAGAGGACAAAATACTGAGAGTCTTGAAATCTCAAATTTCTGAGAAATAGGTATAGTCCCTGCCCTATCTGACTCTGAAATCCTGAAATTTTCTTGAAAGCAAAATGAACCCAGAGTGTTAGATTTATTCTCTCTTATTTCAGCCTGATTTTTCCACACTCCACACACATACTCGCACTCACATCTCTTCCTTTTCCCCTCCCCTGCCTTCTCTACCATGCCTATGCCCATCCTCTGGCAACTTGTCATTGGTGAAAACATGAATCAGTGGTCAGATATAACATCCTGCCCCATTTTGTGGTGACTGTTACTTTGGTCAAGACACCTCAAGTGGAATTAAACTCAGCATCTGAGAAACAGAGTCACAGCGAGAGGATGGGAAATAATCTCATGAGAGAAATCAGGTGAGTCCTGACTCTGGGAACAGCCCTAATTGGGAGAAGAGGCAGGGAGAGGGAGGTGGGGTGTGTGCATTTGGAATGGTGGATCAATTGTGCTTTAAGAAGGTTGAACTTATTATTTAAAAAAAAAAATTTTTTTAATTACAATACTATATTTGTTTTGCCATACATTGACACAAATCAGCCATAGGTGAACACAATCTCCCAATGCCGAAGCCCCCTCCCACCTCCCACCCCACATCCTCTACTAGACAGCATCTTCTAAGAACATACAGGAACCTCCCAATCCACTTTCTCTTGGCTCACTCTGGAATTGTGGTAGATTGCCAGATTTAGAAAATAAAAACACAAGATGCCAGTCAGATCTGAATTTCACATAAACACATGCATTTTTTTTTTCAGTATAAATATCCCTCATTCAATATCTGGAGCACTATTGCACAGGTCATGTGCTGTGCATGGGTCATTCCTAAACGGAAAAAGTTGTTGTTTATCTGAAATTCAAATATAACTGTGCATCCTGTCTTTTATCCAGCAACCTGGGTCTGTGATCACTTGAATCTTCCTACAACTCTTTATTCATCTGGGTAGAGGGCTTATCTTGCCATTCATTGACTTCATCGGATCAGAGTGAAAATAAACACTCAGGTTCTTACAAATTGTGGAAGTGAAATAATTCACTTAAGTGTTTTTAATTTAAGTAGTGCCTTTTGTGGGTGATTTTTATCCCTATCCTCATCAAACACTTCCCTCTTTCTCATAGGTAAGTAATTTTTTCTTTGCCTAAGATATATAGACACATTTCTTTTTGTTGTTGTTGAAATGACTTTTATTTTATTCTTTATTGGAATATAATTGCTTTACAAGACACATCTTTTTTATCCATTCATCTGTGGCCTTAGATTGTTTCCAAACAAGATATATCAAGTGTTGGCAAGGGTGTAGAGAAAAAAGAAAGACTTGAATACTATTGGTGGTTCAGTCACTGTGGAAAACAATTTAAATAATTTTAAAAATGCAATTATCATATGATCTAGCATTTTTGCTTCTGGGTACATATGCAAAAGAAATAAAAACAGGATCCTTCTATGTTTATTGTAGCATTATTCACAATAGCCAAGACATAAAAATAACCTAAGTATTGAGCAACGGATCAATGGATAAAGATTGTCTTTTTTTTCCTCTTGTTTTTCTTGATAATAGCCATACTAATGAGGTGATATCTCATTGTGGTTTTGATTGATTTGTATTTCCCTGATAGTTAATGATTGTTGTTATTCGGTCTCTAAGTTGTGTTTGACTCTTTGTGACCCCATGCACTGCAGCATGCCAGGCTTCCCTGTCCTTCACTGTCTCCTGGAGTTTACTCAGACTCACATTCATTGAGTCGATGTTGCCCCCCTTTTCCTCTTGCCTTCCATTTTTCCCAGCATCAGGGTCTTTTCCAAAGAGTTGTTATTGGCCATTTGGATGTGATCTGTAATACAGGTAGATTGATCTGGCCTTGCAACACTCAACATATTGCTCCTGTGTTCCAATAAGTATATCCGTTTCCCACTAGCAAACATCTAAACTGTGGAACATTTGTTTTAGAATTTAAAGTCCTATATATTGTTTTAATCACTCCCTCCTTGTTCTCTTCTCCCTTTGGGCATTGCCTCACTGTCTTGCTTAGCAACCAGCATCTAATTAAGTAATTTCTACTTACTAATGGAGTCTCTCCAAGGCAATTTTTACTTTGAATATATATTGACAGCCCCTATAACTGTCTAGAATGTAGAGCAAAACAGAAATCTAAAGAATGTGTACTTACTTAGTTAAATATACCTTTTTTCCCCTTTGTGTTATAAATATGTTGAATGGATTTTGTCAATCTGGTCTCTTGGCCGATTTGAGTTTAAGTGTGCCTTGGCTGTCAGAATTCTTGCTCCAAGGTTCATTTTCAACCATATCTTATTTGTCAAAATATAATATTCATTCTACAGTGCTTTGGCCAGATATTACGTCTTCCTGATCTTTGCCAGAAATTATTCTTTCACTATTCAGTGACTTGTAAATGGTTCATACACACTGACGACAGTAAACTCATCGTGTTCTGTCATGGTTATATGGGTGTAAGACTTTTAGATAATGTATTATCTGACCACGAGGATAGTATTCTTAATCCCTGAAATTCTTGCTAATGATCTGCAGAAAGAAGGCTCTCAATAAATGTTTAATGGCTAGTGTTAAGAAGCACGTGCACTCATTGGACAAAAGCAGCGGGTAAAGTCGTGCTCTTCCGATTACTGAGACTTAAAGAAGCTTTCCATTTTTAGCTGTCTTCCTTTCTTTATTGATTTTTAAATATCCAACTTTATCTGTTACCCTGTTCTGATAAGGTTGGTGGTCTCTTTCAAAACAGCCATGAATTTTGCGTACTTTACAAACATGAAAGCATTATGAGGATGCTGGTTCAGTTCAACCATGTTGTAAATGAAGCCAGTTAGACTCAGAGAGATGAAAGTGTCTTGGATTGCTTACACTTGTCATTGCAAAACCCCTTTCTTACTCTACTCTTCGTGGGATGGCAAAGGGTCAGACACAACTGAGCAACTAATACACACACACACACACACACACACACACACACACACACACATTCTACTCTTTAACCATTGCTCTCTGCTTAGGATCCTGTTTCTACCTTCTGGAGAAGCCTATCAGCTAGATTTCAGTCCAGGAAGATGTGAAGAGGAAGTAGACAGATATTATCTTAGCATTTCTCATGGTTGTCATCTGTGAATGATGCCTCCACAGTAAGAGAATATTCTAGATCCTCTTGCATGCCCACAAATTTCAAGGCAACCAGATTCTGTAGTACTCACAGGACTGAGTGAAGTATTCAATTTGCATTGATAGTAGAGACTAATAATTATCTCAGGCTTGCTCTCTGCTCTATACACCCTTCAGAAGTTCATAAGATTATCTCATTATTTTTCTATACTAAGTGGTTATTTTTATCCTTATGTATGGTTTCATTGGAAAAATGCAATATTAAATATAAAAGTAATGGATTTTTGAATACATTTATTAACTGGTGATGGGAGATTATTTTATTTTCGGTAAGTAAAATACAGGTAATTTCTGTCTAGAGTACTCTTTGCCTTGGTGAACTTCAGAAGGCAGGTTAGCAGCACTGCCTGCAGTTCATACAACTGGATAAAGGAGAAATGAATAATTTCTAATAAATAATTCACCTGAAAAATCATGGAGCTAGATTAAGCTTATATTTGATAGTTGTCCTGTTTTTCTTATGATCGTGGATAAGCTCCTTGGTTTCTATAACTGCATAACTGTATGTCTACTGTGAGGGTAATAACATTGCCAGATCTTAGATTTAGTTGTAATGATAAAATGAAACAAAGTATATGTGTTAGTAGGCTTCCCTGATACCTCAGTTGGTAAAGAATCCGCCTGCAATGCAGGAAACTCCAGTTTCCAGTTCCTGGGTGGGGAAGATCCCCTGGAGAAGGGTTAGGCTACCCACTCCAGTATTCTTGGACTTCTCTTGTGGATCACCTGGTAAAGAATCCACCTGCAATGCAGGAGACCTAGGTTCAATCCCTGGGCTGGGAAGATGCCATGGAGAAGTGAAAGACTACCCACTCCATTAGTCTTTCCTGGCGAATTCCATGGACTGTACAGTTCATGGGGTCTCAAAGAATCAGACATGACTGAGCAACTTTCACTTTTCATGTATGTTAGCAGGAACATCAGTTCAGTTTAGTCTCTCAGTTGTGCCCAACTCTTTTTAGCAGGAACATAGTAGCTGATTAATGAATGATACGTATTATTTAATTCCATTAGTACTGAAGTCAACTTTATTTTCAGATTCTTGAGTTACAGTGCATTTTGCCTCAGTGAATTACTTATAGAAATTATTTAGTTCACAGTGAACCCCATTCAATGAACTGCAGATATGATTGAGAACAAGATGGAAAAAGATTTTACCTCATGGAATTTATTCTAGCAGGAGAAATGGATTACAAGTATATAAACAGTGCACTTCAGGGATTTATAAGCACTATGAATGAAATATAGCAAAGGGAGGGTATGATGTCATGGAGAGCTAATATTAGAGTGACATGGGTAATTGGGAATAAGCAGATTAGGCAAAAATCTGTGGGATTAGCTTCCAGACAGAGAGACCATGTGTAAAGGCCTTGAGGAGAATCAGAGTATGGTGTGTAATGGGATGAGGAGGGCAGAGGACATGAGGTTAATAGGGTTACCTCTTGGCCACTCCATATTTTACAACTGCTTGTCCTGGGCTTTTTCTCTGTGTTATTGAGATATAGTTGTTATGCAAAATTCATATAGTAAAAGTATGTATTTTTAAATTGATACATATTTATACTTCTGTGATATCATCACCACAATTAAGGTACTAATACCTTAATTAGTGGAGATAATTAAGACTGAAATAGAGGAGAGTGAAAAAGCTGGGTTAAAACTCAACATTCAGAAAACTAAGATCATGGCATCCAGTCCCATCACTTCATGGCAAACTGATGGGGAAACAATGGAAACAGAGATAGGCTAAATCACTTCTAAATCACTGCAGATGCAGATGGTGACTGCAGCCATGAATTTAAAAGACGCTTGCCCCTTGGAAGAAAAATTATGAGCAACGTAGACAGCATATTAAGAAGAAGACACATTACTTTGCCAACAAAGGTCCTCCTAGTCAAAGCTAAGGTTTTTCCAGTAGTCACGTATGGATATGAGAGTTGGACCATAAAGAAGGCTGAGCATCAAAAATTGATGCTTTTGAATTGTGGTGTTGGAGAAGACTCTTGACAGTCCCTTGGACTGCAAGAAGATCCAACAAGTCAATCCTAAAGAAAATCAGTCCTGACTATTGATTGACTGGAAGGACTGATGCTGAAGCTGAAACTCCAATACTTTGTCCAACTGATGCAAAGGATTGACTCATTTGAAAAGACCCTGCTGTTGAAAAGACTGAAGGCAGGAGGAGAAGGGGGACAACAGAGGATGAGATGGTTGGATGGCATCACTGACTCAATGGACATGAATTTGAGCAAGCTCCAGGAGACAGTGATAGGGAGGCCTGGCATTCTGCAGTCCATGGGTCGCAAAGTCGGACACAACTGAGCGACTGAACTGACTGAACCATCACCTCCAGTTTCTTTGTTGTGTGTGTTTTGTGTCTGAGTTAAGAATGCTTAACATGAGATCTTAGTATATTTTAAAATGCACAGTAACTTATTATTAACTATAGGAACTATGTTGTGCTGCATATTCTGGAATTAATTTATATGGTATAACAAAAGCATGATATTATTGAGCAGCAATTCCCCCTTTCCCTTTCTCTCCAGCCCTTTGCAACAATCACTCTACTTTCTGCTTCTATGAGTTCAACTATTTTCTTTTTAAAAAAATTTAAAACTTACTTAGCTTTCACTGAAGAATAATTGCTTTACAATATTGGTTTGATTTCTGCCATACATGAAGTAGCCATAGGTGTACATATGCCCTCTTCTTCTTGAACCACTCTCCTACCTTCCACCCTTTCCCATACCTCTAGGTTGTTACAGAGCCCCAGTTAGAGCCTTGAGTCATCAAGCAAATTTCTATTTGCTATCTTTTTTACATATGGTAGTGTATATGCTTCCATGCTACAATTATTTTCAGTTTCACATATGATTGAAGTCATGCAGTATTTGTTCTTTTGTGACTGTATTATTTTACTTAAGCATAATATACTCAAGATTCATCCATGTTGTTGTGAAAGGTGGAATACTTTATTTTTATGGCTAAATAATTTTAGATAGTATGTATATGCTACATGCCACATTTTCTTTATTCATCTGTGAATGGGCATTTGTGTTGTTTCCATATCTTATTTATTGTGAATAATGCTGCCGTAAACATGGGAAGGCAGGTATCTCTTTGAGACCCTGATTTTGATTTTTTTGGACATATACTCAGAAACAAAATCACAGAAATAATTATTTTGTTTTTATTTTTTTGAGAAGTCATCATACTGTTTTACATAGTGCCTGCGTAATTTGTCTACCTACCAAAAATGCACAAAGTTTCCAATTTCTCCACACCATTGCCAATATCTGCATATATATAGCTCAGCTGGTAACAAATCCACCAGCAATGCAGGAGACCCGGTTCAATTCCTGGGTTGGGACAATCCGCTGGAGAAGGGATAGGCTACTCACTCTGATACTCTTGGGCTTCCCTTGTGGCTCAGAGGATAAAAATTTACCTACATTGCGGGAGACCTGGTTTGATCCCTGGATTGGAAAGATCCCCTGGAGGAGAGCATGGCAGCCTACTCTAGTATTCTTGCCTGAGAATCCCCACAGACTGAGAAGCCTGGAAGGCTACAGTCCACGGGGTCACAAAGAGTCAGACATAACTCAGCTATAAAACAACATACACACACGCAATATATTTTTGATAACAGCTATGCCATTTTAATAGGTGTGAGATGATATAACTCAATGTGATTTTGATCTGCACTTCACTGATAACTAGTGATGTTAAACATTTCCAGGCAGCTGTTGGCCATTGGTATGTCTTCTGTGGTGATGAAGGTGAAGTGAAACAGTTGTGCTCAAAGAGCTGAATTCATGTATGCCATGATGAAAAGTGCTTCCCTCTTTTAAGGTCAGTCAGAATTTATGGGAAGCCTATATGAAATAGCACTCTTGGCCTTAAGAAAATAATAACATAGAGGAGGGACTACAGTGGTTGCCGATTAAAAAGTTGATAAGCCCCTTGAACAAATACTGTACCTAATACTGTTCTGTACTTTAAAAAAATTAGAAATTATATAGCTGATAGATTGTAAAAGCTTTTCAAGGTCACTTCTGCTATAAAATGATGAATTAACACATGTACAATGATGATTTAACACATGTATATGTTGTGAAATGACTACATGTATATCAGTAATTGATATCATGATATCAAGTCATGTGTCATTTCCACTATACCACAACAACCTCTTTTTTTTCAGACAGGGCAGATGTTAATGTATTCTTCATAGAAGCCCAAATAGTGTGCTATAGAAACAAGAGGGAGGGATGAATGGAATTCTGATTTGGACTGGCAGGGACGTAGGGCATGTTTGAAGAATTGCAGCTTGGATTGTTCTGCCAATGTTAGGCAGGCTGGACAAAGTGGAAAAGATTGCAAACTAAAGGGACAATGTGTGAAAATGTGTAAGAGTTTGAAGTACATGCATGGTGTTTGAGGACGTACAATTGTCAAAAGTTAGAGCATACTGTTCGAAGATAATCCCCATAGGAGAAGAATTTGAAAATGAGATTTGGCATTTGATGATAAAAAGTCTTCAAAGGCATCCAGGAAGTGATAATGCAATGAACATTTATGAGTGGAGAAAGATGTAATGTGGCTTATGTGTTAGGAGACAAGGAATTTAGGGTCAAAAAGCTATGTTAACAAAACTTGTTACACCTTTGGCATTTATTAGCTCTAGCTCAATCCCTCTGCCTTGTCAATGCTTTACAAACTTATTGTGCTTTTGTCTAAAAGATATACAAGCTTCCGGCCCTGGTCACTTATTCTGGTCTTCTTTCTCAAGTGAAGGCTCTCATATGCATGTAAAAATTCAATACAATTTGTACGTTTTTCTCCTGTTAGTCTGACTCATGTCAGTTTAATTTTAGGCCCAGCTGGAGACTAAAGAAATTAGAAGAAGGCTTTTTCTCCTCTACATCATCAATCTACTTCAAGTTTGTATCCATATATGTACACAGCATGCAAACAGGCCCATACTGACTAAAAATAATAAAATTTCTGAATAGTGGATGAAAATTTTAAAATTATGATTAGTAGTTTTATTGTTCTTGATCATCTTAAATATTTTATGATCTCTGTATGACTCAGTCTTTCAAAGATGATAGTTTAAAGGAAAATTCAATAACAGAAAATCTATATTGCCTCTAGTGGAATTAGACCCAGTCCATATTTTCTCAGGCAACATGGATTTAGAACTTACATTTTGGACAGAAGTTTATAACCAGATCTCCATAATTGTTTATGAAGAATTTTACAGTCCTGCTTAGGGCTAAAGTAACCAAATTAAAAGCTTGGATATTCCACAGAGAATAAGACTTTAGTATGCCTCTGTATTCAGAAAGGAGAGGTAGTAAATTGACTAAAGAAAAGGAAAATGTACCTTAAGAGGAAATTCATTTACCATCTCATCACTCTGCTCTTACCTTTAAAATTGTGTTCAGGGTCAAGTGCTTAGCCAGGTATCAGAGACTGAAGTACCTGACTTTGAAGCATATGAATTTTTCATGTGTAGATGATCATGTGTTTTTTTTCTTTATTCTCATTAGTTAATAATTAAGTGTAGAATTTGATGACTCTTGGTGATGCATTTTTGCTTTCCAAAAAAATAAAAGAATGTGTTAAAGATTTTCAAAACAAACTTTTTGTGACCATTGAAAAGTATTTTGCATTGTCATTTTCATCTAGGTTCTAATAAAGTGGGAGGTGCTTTGAAAGCAGAGAAAGGAACAAAGGAATCACCACTAACAGGAGACTAAGGAGTGGTATCTTCTTGTTGTTTCGTCACTAAGTGGTGTCTGACTCTTTTATGACGTTGTGGACTGTAGCCCGCCAGTCTCCTCTGTCTTTGATATTTCCCAGGCGAGAATATTGGAGTGAGTTGTCCTTCCTTTTCCAGGAGATCTTCCCAACTTGAGAATCAAATCCATATCTCCTACAATGACAGGCAGAGTCTTTACCACTGGGCCACTTATGTAAGACCATTCTTATTATGTTTTCTCCTTCCTCCCTAATCCCCAATCTCATTCCTCTTCCCATAAGTACCAATTTTAATTTATTTCATCTGTAGCCTTAGAGTGTTTGGATCTGAGTCTTTGAAATGTTAATGGATGCAAACAACAACTTAATATCAACTTAGTCTGTTTTCTTCTATACTCATCAATATCTTTGAGATCTATATTTATTAGAATGAGTGGATCTGCCTTGTAACTTTTTATCTGCACTTGCTTCACACTATCCATTCATTGCTAACCCACCTACCAAAGTCCTGCTGTGGATATCTAAAACATACTTCTTATATCCCTTTGGAAGGAGTGACCTGGAATATACCCCATTTCTTTACCAAGAGGCTACACTTTCTACTCTCCCTTTCCGGAGTTTTGGATCTTCACATCTGCTCCTATACTTGAAAAATGCATGTTTTCTAATTTTGCTATATATTTTAAATGTAAATTTGTAAACAATTGTTATTTTAATTTTCATTTCTCTGGTTGTTTATTGGTGATTTTGTGTATCTATTCAGGTGCTTCTTAGGCTCTGAAGCTTCTTTTAAATGTTATGTTTACTATCCAAAGCATCTTCTCCCAGAGCAGCAAGCTGAGTTTCCTGTGCTACATAGCTGCTTCCCTCTAGCTAGTTTTTACACATGGTACTCTGTGATGACCTAGAGGGCTGGGAATTGAGGAGTTGGGTGGGAGGGAGGCTCAACAGGGAGAGGATATGTGTATACTTATGGCTTATTCACGTCGTTGCACAGCAAAAATCAACATATTATTGTAAAGCTATTGTCCTCCAATCAGAAATAAATTAAAGCAAAACAAAATACCCAAACAAACAGAAACTTTTTTTGCTCATCTTTCCCCCACCCCTCCCTTTTGGTTTTTGAACTCTTGTGGATTAACAAACACCTTTTGAATATTATAGACTCACCTCTTGAGTGTTAGCCAGGTTAAAGGAAAAAAGGTAATGATGCTTGTTAAAGATGGCAAGGAAGACTTGATTATATAGCTGGGGAGAGAGATGGGGCTGAAAGAATTTACAGTCAAGGAACAGGCTAGGGGTCAGTGGATGAAAATTTACTAAGAGGAAATAGGGTTAAAAATGGTTCTGGCTCAACCGATCTAACAGGACTCTTGTTGAAGACAGGCCATGATGATCAGAAATCTCTTGGTGGATGGTGGAGGATGAGGAGCTTGGTGGGGTTATGGTTAGAGCGCTTTGGCAGGATTTTTACTAAAATTGGATTTTATAGGGAAGTGCACAGATAGGACTAGGAAGAGGTTCAGGAGACTGATTCAAGTTTGTTAGCCATAACAAATATCTACTCTTACCAGGCATCTATCTACTTGCTTCATTTTTATTTATTAATGCCTGAAGTCCTAAATGTTGATGTAATAAAATTTGTTAAGTTTTTGCCTCATGGTTTGTGGTTTAAGATAATTTTCCTTTAATTGATTTCTGTATTAAGGCAAAATTTGCATATGGCAAAATGAGAAAATTTTAAGTGTAACACTTGTTGAGTTGTACAAATGTGTATACCTATGGAACATGGTGTATATCTATAGAACATGTGTATAGTCATAGAACATGTGTACACCTATAGAACACCCCAATCATGACATATAATTTTTCATCATCCCAGAAATTTTCCTCATGCCTCTTCTCAATCACCTCAAAGTACTCTTCTATTCCCATTTTTGTTTTTTGCAAATCAGCTCATAAAATATGTACTTTTTGAGTTTGCTTTTCAGTCAACATTAATGAAGAGATTCATCCATACTGTTGCATGTGACAAAAGTTCATTCTTTTTTGTTATTCTAGAGTCTGTTTAGGTGCAAATACACGAGTATGATTATGTATTCTTCTATTCATAGTATTTGAGTTACTTCCTATTTTGGGCTATAATAAATAAACCTACTATAAATATTCATATTTAAATGCTTTTGTAGGTATATGTTTTCTTTTCTCTTGGGTAATTCCTTAGGAAGAAGTTTTCTCCCATTTTTATGCAGCAAAGCTATTACTCTGAATTTTCTTCTACTGATTTTCTTCATTAGATCTTTTATCTCTATTAGTAAATGGATTGTTAGGATTTTTGCTTTTTTCTCTCAAAAAAATGACCCAGATTTTGAAACTTCAATTACCAGAAGATCTATTCTTTTCTCATTGAACTATAATTACTTCTATATTATATATGAAGTGTCTACATATGATTGGTTTATGTCTTGTATTCCTTTACTAGCAGCATATAGATTTTATTATTATGACTTTGTAGTAAGACTTGATATCTGCTGTGATGTTATTCTCTAAAACATCACAGAGGTTTGATATAATAAATATAAACCATAGCAGAATGATTTTAGTAGGATGGATTTTAATGTAAAGAATTTGGTACCTACAAAATCACTGGAATGGCTGTAGTTGTGGCTTTTCGCCTGGGCCTCTTTATAAACATACCTTTACCCTACAAAACTGACCAAGCTATCCTGCCCAAGAGGTTTTTAGGGTGATTCTACATGAAAAATTTCCCCACCAGTACTGTCTATGAGGCCTGAAAATGGACACCAGAAGGCTGATGCACAAAAACTTCTTGTTTGTGAACCTGACTTTTGGAGGAAGAGCCACAAAAGGCCTCTTCACACTGAGCAACATATAATTTGCAGATTTAATATTGGTGGCAAATGATTCTGAGGAAGGCAGTCATCACTGTCCTTTTTCCAGAAAAAGATGGAATAGATATTAACAATGCCCATTAACTATGCTTAGAACATGCCCTCTTTGTTCTTCACTTCCAAACTGATTTAACTTTTTGAGGACTTTTACCTCTCATATTTATTAAAACTAAATTATTTGAGTTAATCAAAAGTGTCAGCTTGAATTTTGATTGGGATAACATTGGCTATATAGATTAATTTCAGGACAAAAAGCTATGCTGATACAACCACTATTCCAGTCAAAACAGTTGTGTGTAACTTTATTCAAAATTTTAGTGTATTCTGAAAGAGTTGTAATTTTGTTTTTCTTGCATTCTTTGTTTAGGTTGATTTCTAGGTAATATTTATAATATCAGATAAAGTACATTATACTCTAGTCTAGTGTTGTTAAAATGCTATTTAATTTTCTAAGATTGTTTTGTGTCTACCAGTCTTGCTAACTTTGTCATTTAATGGTTTAAGTTAATGCTACTGGGTTTTACCTATAGTTAATATATAAACTATAAAAAGACTTCTGTTTCTTTTCATTTTTACAACTCCTGCCTTTTTCTTTTTGTTTTCATTAACTTTGCTGTATGCTTTGACATACTGCTTTTATCAAAATAAAGAAGTTCCAACTTATAATACATTTTATGAGAATATTTATTATTAATGTGGCTAAATAGTATCAAATGAATTTTTGAAATTGTTGAGATAACTTTTAAATTTTTTGGTTAGATTTCTAAGATGGTAAGTATGTTAATATGTTTCTTTCTTTTTTTTTTTAATTAATGGCTTACAGTTCCAATAGCAATCAGTGTTTGATAAACAGAGATGGTAGTGAGAAAGCAAACAAATAATGAACATAAAATCTGTTATCAATTCAGAACTGTATAAAGTTCTGACTTTACTCTCCTGTCTTAGCAGTGTCTAAGTAAACTTTGGGCTTGTGAATAAGAGATTGTTAACAAGTAGTAGGAAATGATTAGGAAAGGGTTCTTTCCCTGTCTTTTTTCTCTATTAGTGAATTGGAAACACTGTAAGTTGCATGACCCGTATCCATTTCTCAAGATTCCTTGCTAATATAATTTTGATTTTATTTATTTTAGCAATATAATCAGCTCTAATATGCCTTGTAGGTAGGCATATCATTAGGTGTTCAATGAGATGACCTGGAGCTTCCTATGAAATATTTTTCCTTTCTAATAAATATGTTCAGCATAAATGGCATCTACTTTCCCTTTTATAATTACTTTGAACATGGACATGATGTCTGAGGTTGTGATAATAACAAGACAAGCATGATAGTGACACCAAAAATGTAGGCATGGCAAAAGTGACAAGCATGTCTGCCAGATAACACCCCTGAATGTCTCAACCCAATATCTGTAAATGTACCTAATTATTTTCAGAAAAATGCACAAATAATGGACAAACAAAAATCTATTTGCTTCAGCTTATAATTTTCTGTTAGCAAATTAATACAAACTAAGTGAAAAATATAGTACAAGTCAATAAAGGCATTGAAGTTAATAGTTGATAATATGGTTCTTTTTAAAAACTTTTAATTTTAATTTAAACTTGATTACTAATATTGTATTAGTTGTAGGTATACAGCAAAGTGATTCAGTTATACATATTCATGTAACTATTCCTTCTCAAATGATTTTCCCATGTCAGCTCAGTTCAGTTCAGTTGCTCAGTCGTGTCCGACTCTTTGCACCTCCATGAACTGCAGCACACTAGACCTCTCTGTCCATCACCAACACCTGGAATCCACCCAAACCCATGTCCATTGAGCCTGTGATACCATCCAACCATCTTATCCTCTGTCGTCCCCTTCTCCTCCCGCCCTCAATCTTTCCCACCATCAGGGACTTTTCAAATGAGTCAGCTCTTCGCATCAGGTGGCTAAAGTATTGGAGTTTCAGCTTCAACATCAGTTCTTCCAATGAACACCCAGGACTAATTTCCTTTAGGATGGACTGGTTGGATCTCCTTGCAGTCCGTGGTACTCTCAAGAGTCTTCTCCAACACCACAGTTCAAAAGCATCAGTTCTTTGGCGTTCAGTTTTCTTTATAGTCCAACTCTCATATCCATACATGACCATTGGAAAAATCATAGCCTTGACTAGATGGACCTTTGTTGACAAAGAGATGTCTCTGCTTTTGAATATGCTGTCTAGGTTGGTCATAACTTTCCTTCCAAGGAGTAAGCGTCTTTTTAATTTCATGGCTGCAGTCACCATCTGCAGTGATTTTAGAGCCCAGAAAAATAGTCAGCCACTGTTTCCACTGTTTCCCCATCTATCTGCCATGAAGTGATGGGACTGGATGCCATGATCTTAGTTTTCTGTATGTTGAGTTTTGAGCCAACTTTTTCACTCTCCTCTTTCCCATGTAGGTTTTTGCATAATATTGAGCAGAATTCTCTTTGCTATACAGTAGGTCCTGTTGGTTATCCATTTAAAATACAGCAATGTGCACATATCGGTCCCAAACTCTTAATGTATCCCTCCCTAGACCCTTTCCCTTTGCTAACCATAAGTTTGCTCTGTAGGTCTGGGAATCTGTTTTTGTTTTGTAAGTTCATTTTGTATCATTTTATTTAGATTCTACATGTAAGCAATATCATACAGTATTTGTTTTCACTCAGAATAACAATCTGTAAGTCCATCTATGTTGCTGCAAATGACATTATTTTTAATGGCTGAGTAATATTTCATTGAATATATGTACTGCATCTTCTTTATCCATTCATTTGTCAAGGAACATTTAGGTTACTTCCATGTCTTGGTTATTTGTATTGATAACCTACTCTTTCCGGGATAACACCGAGTTGATTGTCAAGTGCTTTTTCTGATTTTTTAAACTTTATTATTTTTATTAAAGTATATTTGACTTCTAATACTTTATTAATTTCAAGTGTACAACATACTGATTCAGTATTTTTACAAGTTACACTCTATCCAAAGTTGTTATAGGAAAATGGCTATAATTCCAGTGCTATACAGTATTTTCTTGTTGGTTATCTATTTATAATAGTAGTTTGTTTCTCTAACCTCATATCTCTAATATGCCCTTCCTTCTCTTCTCTCCCTTTTGGCAAACACTAGTTTGTTTTCTATATCTGTGAATATCTTTTGCGTGTATTCATTTGCATTATATTTTAGATTCCATATATAAGTGATATCAAATATTATGTCTTTGTCTGACTTACTTTGTTGTTGTTGTTCAGTTGCTCAGTCATGTCTGACTCTTTGTGACCCCATGGCCCCCTGCAGCATAGCAGGCTTCCCTGTCCTTCATCATCTCCTGGAGTGTGCTCAAACTCATGTTCATTGGTTCAACTGCTTCATTGGTTGATGGTGCCATCCAACCATTTAATCCTCTGTTATCCCCTTCTCCTGCCTTCAATCTTTCTCAGCATTAGGGTCTTTTCCAATAAGTCGGCTCTTCCCATCAGGTGGCCAAAGTATTGGAGCTTCAGTTTCAGCATCAGCATCAATCCTTCCAATGAATAGTCAGGGTTGTTTTCCTTTAGGGTTGATTGGTTTAATCTCCATGCTGTCCAAGGGACTCTCAAGAATCTCCTCCAGCACAGTTCAAAGGCATCAGTTTTTCAGTGATCAGTCTTGTTTATTGTCTAGCTTTCACATTTGTACATGACTACTGGAAAAACTATAGCTTTGATTACACAGACTTTTGCAAGCAAAGTAATGTCTCTGTTTTTAATATGCTGTCTAGGTTTGTCATTGCTTTTCTTCCAAAGAGCCAGCATCTTTTAATTTCATGGCTGCAGTCACCATCCACAGTTATTTTAGAGCCCAAGAAAATAAAGTCTGTCACTGTTTCCATTGTTTCTGTAGATCTATCCATGTAGCAGCAAATTCAATCTTTTTAAAGACTGAATAGTATTAATATTGTGTATTATACACACACATCTCATGTCTTCTATATCCATTTATTTGTTGATGAACACTTAGATTGTTTGCATATCTTGGCTATTGTAAATAGTGATATTGTATGTACAGAGCATACAGCATCTGTGTCTTTTGCATACATGTTCTTGTGTCTTTTGCACACATGTTCTTGTTTCCTCTGGATGTAACACCAAGGAGTGGAATTTCTGGACCATATATGTAGTTCTATTTTTAGTTTTCTGAGGAATCGCCATACTGTTTTTCATAGAGATTGTACCAATTTGCATTTCTACCAACAGTGTACAAGGGTCCACTTTTCTCCACATCCTTTCCAACTATTGTTATTTGCAGTTTTTTTCTTAATGATCATTTGACAGGTGTTAAGATGATACCTCAATGCTGTTTTGATTTATGTTTATCTAATAATTGTGATCCACATAGTCAAAGGCTTTGGAATAGTCAATAAAGCAGAAATATATGTTTTTCTGGAACTCTCTTGCTTTTTCCATGATCTAGCAGATGCTGGCAATTTGATCTCTGGTTCCTCTGCCTTTTCTAAAACCAGCTTAAACGTCAGAAAGTTCATGGTTCACGTATTGCTAAAGCCTGGCTTGGAGAATTTTGAGCATTACTTTACTAGCATGTGAGATGAGTGCAATTGTGCAGTAGTTTGAGCATTCTTTGGCATTACCTTTCTTTGGAATTGGAATGAAAACTAACCTTTTCCAGTCTTGTGGCCACTGCTGAGTTTTCCAAATGTGCTGGCATATTGAGTGCAGCACTTTCACAGCATCATCTTTCAGGATTTGAAACAGCTCAACTGGAATTCCATCACCTCCACTAGCTTTGTTCATAGTGATGCTTTCTAAGGCCCACTTGACTTCACATTCCAAGATGTCTGGCTCTAGATTAGTGATCACATCATCACTTTGACTTTGTGAATCACAATAAACTGTGGAAAATTCTGAAAGAGATAGGAATACCAGACCACCTGACCTGCCTCTTGAGAAATCTGTATGCAGGTCAGGAAGAAACAATTAGAACTGGACATGAAACAACAGACTGGTTCCAAATAGGAAAAGGAGTATGTCAAGGCTGTATATTGTCACCCTGCTTATTTAACTCATATGCACAGTACATCATGAGAAATGCTGGGCTGGAAGAAACACAAGCTGGAATCAAGATTGCCGGGAGTAATATCAATAACCTCAGATATGCAGATGACACCACCCTTATGGCAGAAAGTGAAGAGGAGCCAAAAGCCTCTTGATGAAAGTGAAAGAGGAGAGTGAAAAAGTTGGCTTGAAGCTCAACATTCAGAAAACGAAGATCATGACATCCGGTCCCATCACTTCATGGGAAATAGATGGGGAAACAGTGGAAACTGTGGCAGACTTAATTTTTGGGGGCTCCAAAATCACTGCAAATGGTGACTGCAGCCATGAAATTAAAAGACGCTTACTTCTTGGAAGAAAAGCTATGACCAGTCTATATTGTATATTGAAAAGCAGAGACATTACTTTGGGGACTAAGGTCCGTCTAGTCAAGGCTATGGTTTTTCCAGTGGTCATGTATGGATGTGAGAGTTGGACTGTGAAGAAGGCTGAGCGCCGAAGAATTGATGCTTTTGAACTGTGGTGTTGGAGAAGACTATTGAGAGTCCCTTGGACTGCAAGGAGATCCAACCAGTCCATTCTGAAGGAGATCAACCCTGGGGTTTCTTTGGAGGTAATGATGCTAAAGCTGCGACTCCAGTACTTTGGTCACCTCATGAGAAGAGTTGACTCTTTGGAAAAGACTCTGATGCTGGGAGGGATTGGGGGCAGGAGGAGAAGGGGATGACTGAGGATGAGATGGCTGGATGGCATCACGGACTCGATGGACGTGAGTCTGAGTGAACTCCAGGATATGGTGATGAACAGGGAGGCCTGACGTGCTGCGATTCGTGGGGTCGCAAAGAGTCTGACATGACTGAGCGACTGAACTGAACTGAACTATCTAATATGTTGAGCATCTTTTCATTTGTCTGTTAGGCATCTGTATGTCTTTGAAGAAATGTCTGTTCAGGCCCATTTTTTTGTTGGGTTGTTTATTTTTATGATACTGAGTTGTATGAAGTATCTATATATTTTGGATATTAGCCTTTAATTGAGCTCAGCTTTTGCAAATATTTTATCCCATTTTTTAGGTTGTATTTCCATTTTATAAATGATTTCCTTTGTTGTGCAAAATGTTTAAGTTTAATCAGATCAAATTTGTTTATTTTTGCTTTTATTTTGGCAAAAAATGTTGCTGAAACATGTCAAAGAGTGTTTGCCTGTATATATTTTTAGAAATTTGTAGTTACAAATCTTAAAATTAGGTCTTTAAATCATTTTGAGTTTATTTTTAGTACAAAATGGGACAGTTTTCTAATATCATTGTTTTACATGTCACTTCTTTTTTACCAGGAAAATTTGTTGAAGAGACTGTTTTATCCATTGGTATATTCTTGCCAATGATTAGCTGGCTATAGATACATAAATTTATTTCTAGACTCTCTTTTCTGTTTGACCTATGTGTCTATTTTTTGTGCCAGGACCAACCTGTTTTGATTACTGTATGTAAGTAGTATACTCTGAAGTGTGGGAGAGTGATACTTCCTGCTTTGTTCTTTTTCTCAAGGGAGCTTTAGAAATTCTGGGTCTTTTGTGGTTCCATATAAATTTTAGGATTCTTTTTTTTAGTTATGTGAAAAAAGTCATGGGTATTTTGATAGAGATTGCATTAAATCTGCAGACTGCTTTGATTAGAATGCTCATTTTATCAATATTAATTATTCTGATAGAAAAATCACAGTATAGATTTCAATTTCTTTGTATCATCTTCAATTTGTTTCATCAGTGTGTGTTGCATAATTTTCTTATTATACATTTTTCACCATCTTGGTTAAATTTATTCCCAGATATTTTAATTCTTTTTGATTCAATTTTAAACAAGATAGTTTTTAAAAACTTTCTCTTTTTGAGAATAGGTATTAGTGTACAGAAATACAAAATTAATATTAATATTAATCTTATATCCTGAAATTATGAGGAAATTATTTATTTTAATAGACTTTTTGGAGACATTAGGGTTTTCTATATAAAGCACTGCAAACAGGAACCGTTTTACTTCTTCTCATCTAATATAGATGTATTTTATTTCTTTTCTTACCTAATTGCTTTGGCTAGAATTTCCACTACTATGTTAAATAGAAGAGGCAAGAATAAGCATTCTTGCCTTGTTCCTAAATTTAGAGAAATGGCTTTCATCTTTTTCACCATTGAGTATGATGTTAGCTATGGATTTCTCATAAATGTCCTTTATTATGCTCATTTATATTCCATCGGGGATCTTAGTTTTCTGAATGCTGGGTTTTAAGCCAATTTTTCCTCTCTTCTTTCACTTTCATCAAGAAGCTCTTTAGTTATTCTTCATTTTCTGCCATAAGGGTGGTGTCATCTGCATATCTGAGGTTATTGATATTTCTCCAGGCAATCTTGATTCCAGCTTGTGTTTCATCTAGTCTGGCATTTTGCATGATGTACTCTGCATAGAAGTTAAATAAGCAGGGTGACAATATACAGCCTTGACGTACTCCTTTTCCTATTTGGAACCAGTCTCTTGTTCCATGTCCAGTTCTAACTGTTGCTTCCTGACCTGCATACAGGTTTCTCAGGAGAGCATGTCAGGTGGTCTGGTATTCCCATCTCTTTCAGAATTTTCCACAGTTTGCTGTGATCCACATAGTCAAAGGCTTTGGCATAGTCAATAAGGCAGAAATATATGATTTTCTGGAGTTCTGACAGTCTACAGTTCTTGAGATTGCAAAGAGTTGGACACATGTGAGCACGTACATACACTCATCAAAAGTACTGTCTAGCACCTAGGGTATTCTCATGCAGTTAGTATAGAAGGTGAGATAAAATTATCTCAGACAAGCAAATCTAAAAGTTTTCATCAGTAACAAACCTATGCTAAATGAAATTTTGAAGAGACTTCTTGAGGTGGAAAGAAGAACCTATGGAAAATAAAAAATCTCAAATTGGATGGAGAAGTATTGTACAAATTATTGAGTTTTGGTGTTTATTTAGAATTCTTTTGTGGAGCTATGATGTATTAAGAAGTTAAAGTCATACATTTGGAACATTTTAAAAAAGAAAGAAAAAGCACAGAAAATATGGAAAAATCAGCCCTTACCTCAGTACTTTGGCCAGCATACATTTTAACCTTAATATGTGGTTTTTTAATGATAGAATATTGACAATTTATTAATTTGTTCAACAAATCTTTGTATATCATCAATGCCTGATGGTATCTGAATTTTGTTTGATTAAAACAAAATCTTTTACTTTATGTATGACAATTCATAAATGCCTATTGTACACTATTGCCTATTGTACATAAATGCCTATGTACAATAATTCTAGTGACATGGAATTCCAATTAAGTGCCTTCTAAATTAGGAAATTTATGACCCTGTATTTTCAATTTTGAAATACAAACAGCCCTTAGAAGGGTAAATAGTGAATCATTGAAAACCTCAAGGAGACTCTTCATTGATCAAATTGGAAAAATAAAATCATGAGAAACTGGATTCTAGGGAAAAGAAAAAGAACAGAAGATAAGGGACACCAAAATTAAATTTTTCCTGATTCACAATCTATACTATTAAGTAATTATAACTTCCAAATTTGACAATTTTTGAATACTATCCAGAATTCTCTACATCAGAATCAAAAGAAAAGTTTCCCTTCTTCTGCAAATCTGATTTCCTTTGTATTTAACAAGTTCTACTCTGCTTAGTACTCCTGTATGTCAATACCTAACAATGTTTCTGGAACTTTAAACACTAATACTGAAGAAATGACTTCTCTCAATAATGTCAGTAAGCAAGTATGAGGCTCATAGTCTGAGATATTTTACATAAACCCTATATAGAAACAAGAGAATATACTATTTTTGAGGATTTGATACTAGTGGGAAAACACTATTCCAAAAAATGCTATGTTTGTACAACGCACATAGTGAAAAATTTGATTAACTGAATCACGGGCTTTGGTCTATGATGAATTATTCTGTAACCATTATATAATCATGAAAGTCACTGATTTCTCTGGTTGTAGCTTCATCATTCAGTGTTTGCTTGATTCTCATAATAATGATTTTAATTAATGAGAATAAACATAAAAGTAATATGCACAACATACACTACTCTGATTATGTTGCTCTACATGTACGTGAATGGCAAAACAGAAGGCTTTAGAAAATCTTACTCTGGCTCAGAGGGCCAGGATCAGTAGTCCTACTATTCCACATAGACACATATAGCATGCTTATGCTACCTGAACTCACTGGAGGGGCTATATCTTTCCATTGTAAGGGGCTTTCAACCTTCTTGGCACTGCCTATCTCTTCTGGAGAACTCAGGAAATTTGCATGCCAGATCATGATCAATCCAAGCCCTAGAACTTTCCTGATTATAAAAATTAAACTGAGAGAATCAAGGATCAGATTATAGAATTTTGTTCCATCATAAGTCTGGCTTCAGGTCAATTTCCAAATTGCATTATGTATCTATGACTGTCAATTTCAGGAAACAAAGTTTAACAAAAAGGAAAAGCAAGCTTTTTAATAGTAAGAGAAGTGTATTCACTCTCTAGTCCACCATCACTGTGATAAAAACCAGATATCATGAAACCAGATATCATGAAAAAGAAAATTACAGACCTATATCACTGAGGAACATAGATGCAAATGCAGATATCATGAAAAAGAAAATTACAGACCTATATCACTGAGAACATAGATGCAAATGCTTAATAAAATACTAGTAAACAGAATCCAACAACACACTAAAAACATTATATACCATGATCAAGTGGGAATTATCCCAGGGATGCAAGGGTTTTCAATATATACAAATCAATGAATGTAATACACCATGTTAATACATTAAAGAATAAAAACTATATGAACATCTCATAGGTGCAATAAAAGCTTTTGACAAAACTTGACACCCATTTGTGACTTAAAAAAAAGTACCCAGAAAATGGGCATAGAGGGAACCTATCTCAAGATAACAAAGGCTATATATGGCAAACCCACAATAAACATCATTCTCACTGGTGAAAAACCTGAAAGCATTTCCTTTAAGATCAGGAACAAGATAAGGATGTCCATTCTCACCACTGTTATTCAACATAATTTTGGAAGAGCTAGCCATGGCAATATGAAAAGAAAAACAAATAAAAAGGAATCCGTGTTGGAAAAGAAGTAAAACTGTTACTGTTTGCAGATGACATGATACCCTACATAAAAAAAATCCTAAAGATGCCACCAGAAAACTACTAGAGCTAACTGATGAATTTGGTAGCTACAAGACACAAAATTAATACACATACATCTCTTGAATTCTTGTACATTAACAATGAAAGATAAGAAAGAGAAATTAAGGAAGCAATGTCATTTATCATTGGAACAAAAAGAGTGACATACCTAGAAATAAACTCACCTAAGGAGGTGAAAGCTGGAGTAAGAAATGGCAAGCCACTTCAGTATTACTTGACTGGAAAATTTCATGGACAGAGGAGCCTGGTGAGCTACAGTCCATGGGGTTGAAAAGAGTTGAATAGAACTAATTAACTAAGCACAAGGAGGCAAAAGACCTGTATTTATAAACCAATAAGACAACACTGATGATGAAAGAAATCAAAGATGACTCTAACAAATGGAAAAATATACCACGTTCTTGTGTTGGAAGAATCAATATTGTGAAAAATGACTATGCTACATAAAGCAACCTACAGATTCAATGTAATCCTTATCAAATTACCAACAATATTTTTTAGAGAATTAGGATGTTGCAGTGTATATGGAAAGGTGAAAGACCCCGAATGTCCAAAGTAACCTTGAGAAAGAAAAATGGAGCTAGAGGAATAAAGCTCCCTGAGTTCAGCTGTTGTTCAGTCACTCAGTCATGTCCCATTCTTTGCAACTTTCATGGACTGCAGCACGCCAGACTTCCCTGTCCTTCCCTGTCTCCTGGGGTTTGTGTAAGCAACTCCACTACAAAGCTGCAGTAATTAAAACAGTAAAGTACTTGCACAAAACAGAAATATAGATCAATGGAACAGGATAGAAAGCCCAGAGGTAAATTCACTCACCTATGGGCACCAAATCTATGACAAATGAAGCAAGAATATACAGTGGACAAAAGACAGTCTCTTCAACAATTGGTGCTTGGAAACCTTGACAGCTACATGTAAAGAATGAAATTAGAATCTTATACCACACACAAAAATAAACTCAAAATAGATTAAAAACTGAAATATAAGACCAGACACTATGCAATTCTTAGAAGAAAACATAGGAAGAACACTCTTTGACATAGATCACAGCAAGATTAATTTTTGACCACCTCCTAGAGTAATGAAAATAGAAAAAAAAAAAACAAGTAAGACCTAATTAAACTTAAAAGCTTTTGCATAGCAAAGAAAACCATAAATGAGGTGAAAAGACAACCCTGGGAACAGGAGAAAAGAAAATGTTTGCAAAAGAAGCAACTGGCAAGGGATTAATCTCCAAAATATTCAAACAGCTCAACAACAACAACAACAACAACAACAACAACAAACTCCAATAGGTGGAAGACCTAAATAGACATTTCTCCAAGAAAGACATACAGATGACCAAGAGGCATATGAAAAATTGCTCAATATCATTAATTATTAGAGAAATGTATTTTAAAACTACAATGAAGTATCACCTCATACCAATCAGGGCCATTTCAAAAATCTCCACACAACAAATGCTGGAGAGAGTGTGGAGAAAAGGGAACTTTCTTGCACTATTGGTGGGAAGGTAAATGGATATAGCCACTATGGAGAACAGAACAGAGTTTCCTTAAAAAAATTAAAAATAGAACTATTATATAACCCAGCAATCCCACTCCTGGGCATATACTCTGAAAAGCATAGTTCAGAAGGCACATGCCCCTCAGTGTTCTTTATAGTACTAATTTCTATAGCCAGGATATGGAAGCAACCTAAACCCAGATGAGTGGATAAAGAAGATGTCATACATACATACAATGAAACATTTTTCAGTCATAAAAGGAACAAAGTTGGGTCATTTATACAGCTGTGAATGGACATAGGGTCTATCATACAGAGAGAATTAGTCAGAGAAAAACATATATTGTGCATTAAGATGTATGTGTGGCATCTAGAAAAAAAGGTATAGATGAGCCTTTTTGTAGGGCAGGAATACAGATGCAGATGTAGAGAATGGACCTGTGGACATGTACAGGGTGAAGTGGGATGAGATTGACATATAAATACCATCATGTGTAAAAGAGATAGTGAGAACCTGTGTATAGTAGAGGGTGCTCAGCTCAGTGCTCTATGATGACCTAGATGGGTGGGATACAGGCTGGGGAAGGTCCAAGAAGGGGAGATATGTATATATATATATATATATATGGATGATTCAGTTCACTGTGCAGAAAAAATTAACACAAAGGCAACTATATCCCAGTTTTTGAAAAATATTAAGGAAAGCTAAAAAGGAGACAAAAGATTTGAAAAGAAGTAACAATCTCTTTTTTTTCTTGTGTGTTTTCTAGTTGCTTGAAAGACAATCAAAAGGAGCTTGGGAAGGTAAGCCCAGACGTGAAAAGAAAACGGTAAGAACACAGCATTTCAGAGTACTTCCCCCAGAGATTTACTTCCAGAATCTCTGTACCATGAGACCTAAAGTCCTGTCTTAGACCTCTTATAGCCACAATGATAAAATTCTTTGGCGATTGCCTCCAAGACTCGATTGCCTCCAAGACTCGGCAGAATGTTAGATGGAGACTCTAAACATGAACACTGGGTCATTAGTACACATATTTAGTTTCTTAATAGTTATATAATGCAAATGCATGAATGAACAGTTGATATACAGGATATTTGTTTCTGGTTGGTTATTTGGAATGACCACACTTCCAACCTATTCCACATACTAAGAATAATTTGGGGAAATATAAATCTAATCATGCCTTTCCCTTAAAACCCATCAATGTTTTTCTATTACACCCAGAATAAAGTCCAAACTTTTCACCACGGACTAAAATTCAGTACAGATTGACTTCTGTGTATGTCTCCAATATCATTCCTCACCCTGCATGCTCACCCGTTTTCTCCCAGGAAGTCATATCCTTCATGCCACTAATCTTCTTCACCTCAGGGCCCTGGCACATGCTGCTTTGCTAGTGCACATGGGTTTCATTTTCCTTGTTTGTGACAGAAAATATCTCTTCTGGAGATGCTGGCTCTTGATTTCTATGAGCTCCTTGACTAGACTATGTAAGAATGCTGTTTCCATACCATGTTGATTTTCTACACTGCCCCTCTTTATATTTTGCTATTGTTCAGTTGCTCAGTTGTGTACAATTCCTTGTGACCCCATGGACTGTAGCATGCCAGGCTTCCCTGTCCTTCACTATCCCTGGAGTTTGCTCAAACTCACATCCAACAAACATCAAGGTCTTCCTCTCCATCCCCCATAACTTCACATTTTGTAAGACTAGAAAGGGTCATCTCAGAGACAGAAACACAAACCAGTCGATGACACCATCCAACCTCTGTTGCCCCCATCTCCTCCTGCCCTTCATCTTTTACAGCATCAGGGTCTTTTCCAATGAGTTGGTTCTTTGCATCAGGTGACCAAAGTATTGGAGCTTCAGCTTCAGTGTCAGTCCTTCCAATGAAAATGCAAGATTTACTTCCTTTGGGATTGACTGGTTGGATCTCCTTGCAGTCCAAGGGACTCTCAAGAGTCTTCTCCAGCACCACAATTTGAAAGCATCAATTAATATTTTTCTATGCCTTTCTTTTAACTTGTAAATTTATAGTTAGTTTGACTTTTTACATTCAATTTTCCTCTATAGATCAAGTGCTTGTGAAGACTCTAACCACTGCTTGAACTTGTTAGTGCCTATCAGTTGCCCAACCCTGACAGGACACTCATGGAAAAAAAAAAAAAGGCAGTGAAAAAGCAATCTATATCTGGACACTCATATCTTGCCACTGCTTAGATTAACAGAAATGCCATGACTTGTTTATCAGTCATGAGCCTTTCATATCTTTGTACTCAACCCCTTTCCTAATCATTTCATCTCAAGGTTTGTGTTTCTGTCTCTGAGATGACCCTTTCTAGTCTTAAAAAATGTGAAGTTATGGGGGATGGAGAGGAAGACCTTGATGTTTGTTGGTGACAGGAAATAATTTTTGAGGTATCAGTCATTTCCTAAATTTCAGCTATGCTTTCTCTGCACAAAGGGAAATGTAGAAATAGTGGAGTGGCTATGAGTTGACTCATTGGAAAAGACTCTGATGCTGGGAGGGATTGGGGGCAGGAGGAGAAGGGGATGACAGAGGATGAGATGGCTGGATGGCATCACTGACTCAATGGATGTGAGTCTAAGTGAACTCCGGGAGTTGGTAATGGACAGGGAGGCCTGGCGTGCTGCGATTCATTAGGTCGCAGAGTCGGACATGACTGAGTGACTGAACTGAACTGAACTGATGCCTTCACTGTGACTCTTTGAAAATCCCTTTACATTTTGTAGCTGGAGAAGAGGTAGAAAATATCTTGTGATGTTTCTGAACTAATGTTCTGATTGCATTCTATATCTGTAATGTTTTCCCATGGATGTTCCAGAATTTATTATTCTTGAAGTTCAGAAACTATTACACACCAATATTCCCATGATTTGTGTTTTTTTCACCCATAAAATAAAATTTCAGATTCAAGTCTTTATTTCAGGAGTTATTTTTTAAAGATGTCTTTGGATATTTTTGTTTTAATTGTTTGGTTCTCATGTCCTGAAACAACAATTACGTGATATTAAGATTTCTTTTTTTCATAATTATCATTCTTTTTCTAACCACTCTACCTCTTTATTTTCTACCATTTACTTTTTAGTTTTAAGTATTTTTTTATGGTACTGCTTGTTTTTTTTTTTTTTTTACTTTTCCATGCTTTTAATACTATTTTACTTTCTCTAAAAGCTTTGCCATTTCTTTCTATTCCCCCGCCCCCATTTATGCTAGCCCACTTTCCTGCTCCATGTATTATTACAAACAAAACTATTAACATAATTTTGTTCTTTACTTGTCTTTATTACATTGTTTCTATTATATATATATATATATATATATATATATATATATATAATGCAGTTCACGCTTGCAACTTTGTGCTTAGGACTTTGCTGTGCAAGCAGGTCATTTGTGAGATAAAGTAGTGTCCATTGGTTTAGCGAGAATGCTTCCTGGAGGCTCAGATGGTAAAGGATTTGCCTAGAATGCAAGAGACACGGGTTTGATCCCTGGGTTGGGAATATCCCATGGAGAAGAGAACAGTTGCCCACTCTAGTATTCTGGCCCAGAGAATTCCATGGATGGAGAAGCCTGGTGGACTATAGTCCATGGGATTACAAAGAGTCGAACCAGATTGAGCATCTAGCACTTTCACTTTGGGGAGAGGAGAGATAATCTAAGACTCAGGCTTTGAATTTAGTATGTTGTCTCAGATTGCCTCCTCACCAAATATTTTCTTCCCTCTGCTCTGAGCACATCTCTGTTTTTGTATGCATTACCCTCTTTGAGTTGGGAATATCATTATAGGTTGTATCCTTTGTCACTTCCATCTTGTCCTCCAAGTTTAAGAGTCTGGGAAAAGGAAAGTTGTGTTGGCAACTTCACCCCCTCTTTGTCTCTTCTTTTTTATGTGGTGTGGAATTGTGTGGCTGTAGAGATAATCTCTATTTCTTTCAGTTTGTAATTATAATTTCTAGAACTTATGGTTTATCTTTAAAGATGTCCTCACTCATCCAGAACAGCAGAGAAATAAATTGAATTTCAATATTATCCTTTGTGTCATTCCCAGTTTCACTATATTGCACATATGCTTTTCATATATATTCTAATATACAATATATGTGGTCTAAATAATTTAGAAATTCCTAAGTATAATACATTCATAAAATACTTTGTTAGCGTTTGTGGGATTTGTTCTCTACTTTTCATTCTTTTCTTAGATTTGTGTGGTTTTCCTTTTTTTCACCTTTATTGAAGTATAATTAAAAATAAAAACTTAAGACAAAGTTTTAAGATAATTAAAGAGTACTTGATGATTTATGTATACGTTTTGAAAAGATTGCCCCACTGATGTAATTAAAACATCCCTCTCATATATTCACCTTTTTAAAATGTGAGAGCCTATTTCAATTATACAATACAGCATTAACTATATTTCATGGTTTTTCTGAAAGGAGAGTAAGCAAGTATTTAAATTTATTTAACCTTTTAACTATAAATTTAGCAATGAGCTCAGGTTAAGGGCAATTAAATATATCTTTCAAGTGCAACTTTGGCTTCAGAGAACTGGAATGTCTCATATTATTATCTTTTTCCTTTGTAGGCAGGAAGTGACTACATTTGAGATAGAAAATCAAGATCAAGATAAGAAAAGTAAGTCATTACTTCATAATATTTTTTCACACTAGGGATGTTGTAAACATACAAATTAGGTGATGTTCTGATACTATGTTCCAGTTAGAGGAAATTCTGCTTGGAGTCCTTATAGGGATGTGCTGGTCCTTTACTTATTTTTATCTCACAAAACTGATATCATTATTCTTTGTATTACAGTATTATTTGAACATGATTTATTTCTGGCAGCATTTCATAGATTTCTAGGGGAAGGAATTAACCAAACTCTGCCAATAATTTATATATTGAAGGTTTAAAATAGGGTCATATTATCTGGTGTTGAGTGTTTTGTTTTTTTTTTTAAAGCTTTTACTCCATTTGATATAGTATCTAGGTGTTGTCACTTAGTTGCTTGGTTGTGTTGACTCTTTGTGACCCCAAGGACTGTAGCCCACCAGGCTCCTCTGTCCATGGGATTTCCCAGGCAAGAATATTGCAATGGGTTGCCCTTTCCTTCTCCACGGGATCAGTCCAATCCAGGGACTGACACTGCATCTCCTGCATTGGCAGGCACAGTCTTTACCACTGTAGTAATCATGCAATTACTCAAAATGAACAATTATGAAGAAAATTCACATTTTCTAATCACTATTGCTTCAACTGTCCTCTCATTTTCACAGTCAAACTTCTTGAAAGAATGGTATGGCCTCATTATTTGGGACTTTGCATTTCCCAGTCTAAACTCAGAGTAGCTTATTTCTGGTACTACTGTTCCACTAAGTGTATTCAGTGGACTATGAAACAATACATTTTACCAGACTGTATCACAGCCATAATTAGAATAACCTGCTTAAAGAGCATCATAGTGCACTGCATATATAATTGTTATATGAGAATTATTTTTATTTTATATATGTATATGGTTGTACTGAATCAGGATATAAAATATACTTTAAGTATGGATCACATGAAAAAAAGTTGAATGTGTCTGTTCAGATGTAACTACAGACTCTAAAGGACAATATTCTCCATCACTGTATCTGTAGCACTTGAAAATGCTGCTCAACATCTCCCTACTGAAATTCTTCCTACCTTCATTTATTTGACACCACATTCTATTCCTTGGATCCTCAATTGTTGACCATTGCTCTACTGTCTGATGCTACCCCTGTTTCAGTACATCTGGAATGCTGGTGCTTGACCCAGATTTGGAAACTTTCTACTCTTTTGAGGAGCTTCTGTATGATGGACTTTATTTTATTTTTCCTAATCTTTGGTAGAATTTTCTAGGGAAAAGTATCTGGAGAAAATGTTTATTGTAAGAACTTTTTCACTTTTAGATGCAAACACTTTTGTAGTTATAGATTATTCACATTTTCTTTTTCATCTTGTCAGTTTTGCAAGTTAAATTTCTCATCAAACTTATCCTTTTTAATTAAAATTCTGAGGTCCTAAACTTAAAATTGTAAGTATTTAATGTTTTGCGGGATCTATAGTGATGCCCTTTTGCTATTCCTTTGAGCCCAATTCCAGCTGATATGGCTTACTCAAATCCTAAGAGATTCATCAAATATTGTGTTACTTTTATTTACAGGAAGAGTAGATTCAAGTTGATTGAGGTAACTGCTGCTGCTAAGTCACTTCGACTCTGTACAACCCCATAGAAGGCAACCTACCAGGCTCCCCCTTCCCTGGGATTCTCCAGGCAAGAACAGTAGAGTGGGTTGCCATTTCCTTCTCCAATGCGTGAAAGTGAAAAGTGAAAGTGAAGTTGCTCCTCAGTCGTGTCCAACTCTTAGCAACCCCATGGACTGAAGCCTACCAGGCTCCTCCATCCATGGGATTTTCCAGGTGAAAGAGTACTGGAGTGGGGTGTCATTGCCTTCTCTGGATTGAGGTGGGGCTATCCTGAAATAATTCAGGCTACTACCCCCTCACTCTCCAAAACTTCACCAAGGTGAAGGTTCCTTCATTTTTCTTTGGCAAACTATATATCTAAAGTATTCTAGGGTACCTGTCCCTTTATGTTCACCGGGATCTATAGGCCTTATGTCCTCTATATGGTAGATTATTTTTATGTCATGCAGATATATGAAATGATCAATGTTCCTGCAAAGAAAATATTGACAGAGAGACAGAAATTGATAAAGCCCTGAAATGCACCAATGAAATAGCACTGGTGTCTCTTCATGAAAACAAACGTATCTAAGTATCTGCCAATGGACTACTTCAGTGAATTAACAGACCTCATCTGCAACAGTAAATGCAGCTTAAGTTATCTAATTAATTTTGTGAAAATGTCCAAGACACAGCCATATTTACTGAGGCCAAAAGGGAAATTAAGTGAAAAAGTTATCAAAATTACCACCTCTGCATCTTTTTGATATTAAAGTCAATAATTATTTTATTGCTTTTAGTTAGTTTACATTCCATTTGGACCAGAGCCAGTTGAGGAGAACCTATATGATGCTGCTACAAATTGGTCAACATATCTGCTTCCACCCTTGTTTTAAAGTTATGGTGATATTCACTGGATATATTTATGGACCCTTTCAACACACTATGACATAGACACAGGAAAAAATTCCCTTCTCTTATTAGTGGGCTAAGGTAAAATAAGATTCTTTTAGGTAAGTTTTCTTGGTCCTTTAATCAGCTCTTGAACCACAAATTTAAAGTATCATATTCTCTGTTTATGTGCTCCCCCAAAAAAATCAGATAATCAGTTAGTCTTTATATTTCTCATTCTTCCCCAAAGGTCTGTTAAAGCCGTCATTTAGGCTAGCCTTTTCCACCCAAGAACCACAGGTAAATTTTAATAAGTCTTTTGCCATTTGTACTGTGGACTAATTGTGTCTCATTTTTAATACTGAAGGGATCTGCTCTGCCTCTAAATCTAATCAGCTGATGTAACTAAGCCCAGATTCTCATACCTTTGGAAGTTACTTCAACCATTCCTGGTTCCAACAATTACAGATCAGTCATAATTATTGGGTTGAACTGCAGAAAAGATGTGGCAGTCTGTTAATGGTGTATGAATCATAACAGAGTCAGAAGACTTACCAAAATACAAACAGCAAGAAAAATTTGCAATTTAGAAGGCAGTGTGATGCTTACCATGTGTTATCTCATGGACATAGGGAAAGGAAGGTTATCTTTGCTTTTCTGAGATGTTGGGGCAGGACAAGAAAGTTATAGCAGTATATTCATTTAACTATTCTTACATTCCTAAATCTTTAGATATTTTCCTTTTTTGGCTTATAACAAAGAATATATACGTAGTAGGTAGAATAAGGGGCTTCCCAGGTGGCTTAGCAGTAAAGAATTTTCCTGCCAATACAGGAGATGTGGGTTCAATCTCTGAGTTGTGAAGATCCTCTGGAGGAGGAAATGACAACCCTTTCCAGTATTCTTGCTTGGGAAATCCCATGAACAGAGAAGCCTGGTGGACTACAGCTCATGGGGGTCACACAGAGTTGGACAGTACTGAGCTACTGAGCATGCAAACAGATTAACAGAATAAAGGCCCCAAAGACATCCAAGTTTGACTATGTTTTTAAATGTCAAAAGGGACTTTGCATATGTGATTCAGGATTTCTAGGTAGGGAGATGAACAAATGCTCTTAAAATGTAGAAGAGAGAAGCAGAATGATGCAGCACAGTGTCAGAGTTACGCAGCATAAGAAAAACTCGCACAGCTATTGCTTGTTTGTAGCAGTGGAAGGGGACAATGAGCCAAGGAATGAGTGGAGCCTCCAGAAGCTGGAAAAGGCAAAGAAATTGAGTCTTATTTAGAATCTCCAGAAAAGAATGCAGCCATGTCAACATCTTGATTTTGGCCCAGTGAGACTCAGAATTCTAATATCTAAAACTGTAAGATATGAGTAATAAATTTGCATTGTTTTAAGCCATCAGGTTTGTGATAATTTGTTACAGCAGTTTTTATTCAGTCACTCAGTTATGTCTGACTCTGCGACTCCATGGGTGGCAGCACGTCAGGCTTCCCTGTCTTTAACTCCCAGAATTTGCTCAAGCTTATTTCCATGCCATCCGACCATCTCATCCTCTGTTGCCCCCTTCTCCTCCTGCTCTCAATCTTTCCCAGCATCAGGGTCTTTCCAATGAGTCAGCTCTTTGCATCTGTTTGGCAGAAAGTTTTCACTTTCATCTCAGGTTCACAGGATTTGTTAACAAAATAAGCCACTTGTTATATATAAATAAATAATACAGATATTTATTAGAGAATTATCTAGCTTACTTTCAACATACTAACATTAAAAGAAAGGAGAAATAGAGCAGAAGATACATCACCAAATTGGGTTTTGACCAACATTCAGACTCAATCAGCTCTGGGAAGTCCAATGTCATAGCACATCTGGAGTCCCAATTGGGAAAGGGTCCCAGGCAGTGTGTCTACTCCATGGGTGAGACTTCAAGGACTGCAATTTGGGTCTCCCATTTACAATCCCAGGACAGATGCAAACTCATATCATCATCAATCTGTGACCAAATTGCAAGCTTCAGTTCAGTTCAGTCGGCTCAGTCGTGTTTGACTTTTTGCTACCCCACGAATCGCAGTATGACAGGCCTCCCTGTCCATCACCAACTCCCGGAGTTCACTCAAACCCATGTTTATCAAGTTGGTGATGCCATCCAGCCATCTCATCCTCTGCCGTCCCCTTCTCCTGTCCCCAGACTCTCCCAGCATAAGAGTCTTTTCCAATGAGTCAACTCTTCCCATGAAGTGGCCAAAGTATTGGAGTTTAGGCTTGAGCATCAGTCCTTCCAAAGAACACCCAGGACTGATCTCTTTTGGAATGGACTGATTGGATCTCCTTGCAGGCCAAGGGAATCTCAAGAGTCTTCTCCAACACCACAGTTCAAAAGCATCAATTCTTCGGTGTTCAGCCTTCTTCACATTCCAACTCTCACATCCATACATGACCACAGGAAAAACCATAGCCTTGTCTAGATGGACATTTGTTGGCAAAGTAATGTCTCTGCTTTTTAATATGCTTTCTAGGTTGGTTACAACTTTCCTTCCAAGGGTAAGTGTCTTTTAATTTCATGTCTGCAGTCACCATCTGCAGTAATTTTGGAGCCCTCCAAAATAAAGTCTGACACTGTTTCCACTGTTCCCCCATCTATTTCCCATGAAGTGATGGGACCAGATACCATGATCTTCATTTTCTGAATGTTGAGCTTTAAGCCAACTTTTTCACTCTCCTCTTTCACTTTCATCAAGAGACTTCTTAGTTCTTCTTCATTTTCTGCCATAAGGGTGGTGTCATCTGCATATCTAAGGTTATTGATATTTCTCCCAGAAATCTTGATTTCAGCTTGTGCTTCTTCCAGCCCAACATTTCTCTTGATGTACTCTGCATATAAGTTGAATAAGCAGGGTGACAATAGACAGCCTTGACGTACTCCTTTTCCTATTTGAAACCAGTCTATTGTTCCATGTCCAGTTCTAACTGTTACTTCCTGACCTGCATATAGGTTTCTCCAAGAGGCAGGTCAGGTGGTCTGTTATTCCCATCTCTCAGAATTTTCCACACTTTATTGTGATCCACACAGTCAAAGGCTTTGGCATAGTCAATAAAGCAGAAATAGATGTTTTTCTGGAATTCTCTTGCTTTTGATGATCCAGCAGATGTTGTCAATTTGATCTCTGGTTCCTCTTCCTTTTCTAAAACCAGCTTGAACATCTGGAAGTTCACAGTTCATGTGTTACTGAAGCCTGGCTTGGAGAATTTTGAGCATTATCTTACTAGTGTATGAGATGAGTGCAATTGTGCAGTAGTTTGACCATTCTTTGGCATTGCTTTTCTTTGGGATTGGAAAGAAAACTGACCTTTTCCAGTCCTGTGGCCACTGCTGAGTTTTCCAAATTTGCTGGCATATTGAATGCAGCACTTTCACAGCATCATCTTTCAGGATTTGAAATAGCTCAACTGGAATTCCATCACCTCCACTAGCTTTGTTCATAGTGACGCTGTCTAAGGGCCACTTGACTTCACATTCCAGGATGTCTGTCTCTAGGTGAGTGATCACATCGTGATTATCTTGGTCATGAAGATCTTTTTGTACAGCTCTTCTGTGTATTCTTGCCACCTCTTCTTAGTTCTTTTGCGAGCCTAGTTTCATGCTAATTCTGTTTGTTTTGTCTTGTAAAACTTGGAATGTTGTTAAGCCTGGGGCTTGGTTGGCCAGTCCCCTTTAGGGGCTCAACAATCTCAAGAGTCTTCCCCCATTTTATCTAAGGTACTCTACTTTGCCAACAAAGTTCCACCTAGTCAAGGCTATGGTTTTTTCAGTAAACATGTATGGATGTGAGAGTTGGACTGTGAAGAAAGCTGAACACCGAAGAACTGATGCTTTTGAACTGTGGTGTTGGAGAAGACTCTTGAGAGTCCCTTGGACTGCAAGGAGATCCAACCAGTCCATTCTAAAGGAGATCAGTCCTGGATATTCTTTGGAAGGAATAATGCTAAAGCCAAAACTCCAGTACTTTGGCCACTTCATGGGATGAGTTGACTCATTGGAAAAGACTCTGATGCTGGGAGTGATTGGGGGCAGGAGGACAAGGGGACGACAGAGGGTGAGATAGCTGAATGATATCACTGACACCATGGACGTGACTTTGAGTGAACTCCAGGAGTTGGTGATGGACAGGGAGGCCTGGTGTTTTGCAATTCATAGGGGTTGCAAAGAGTCAGACACGACTGAGCAACTGAACTGACTGACTGAACAGACTGAAAGTCTTGAACTTACAGCAGGCAGTCATTCCCAGTCATTCCCAGTCAGGCCAGTGTCCAGGCAGGTTAAAGCAAAGTCAGAGCCCTGCTCTGCTTTGTCTCTGTGTGTGTGTGTGTGTGTGTGTGTGTGTGTGTGTGTGTGTGCGTGCACGCACGTGCATGTGCACGCGCTTAATCTCTCAGTCATGGTCGACTGTTGCAACACCATAGACTGTAATCTGCCAGGCTCCTTTGTCCATGGGATTCTCCGGGCAAGGAAACTGGAGTGGGTTGTCATTTCCTTCTCCAGGGGATCTTCCTGACCCAGAAATGGAATCCAGTTCTCCTGCATTGGAGGCAGTCTACTGACTGAGCTACAAGGGAAATTTCGTTTCCCTAACAGCATCAGGTGGCCAAAGTATTGAAGCTTCAGTATCAGTCCTTCCAGTGACTATTCAGGGTCTGTTTTCTTTGGGATTGACTGGTTTGATCTCCTTGCTGTCCAAGGGACTCTCAAAGTCTTCATAAGCACCACAGTTCAAAAGCATCAATTCTTTGGCACTCAGCCTTCAGTATGGTCCAGCTCTCACAACTGTAGCACTACTGGAAAAACCATTATCTTTGACTATGCAAACTTTTGTCAGGAAAGTGATATCTCTGTTTTTCAGTACTCTGTGTTTGTTATAGCTTTTCTTCCAGGGAGTAAGCATCTTTTAATTTCATGGCAGCAGTAATAGGAGACAATTACAATCTGAAGCAGTAATGCTATTTTATACAGGCCATTACTGAGATTAATTCCTAGGCAGCCACTCTAGTTAATAATTAGATGTGCCTCTCAACTCTGTGAATTGCAGTATTGAGTCCAGACTTTCTGGTAAGTGCATCAGTATCTAGACATTCATTTGGTTCCATACAATATGTGTGCTTTCTTTCATAATCTAGGACTCAGATAATCAATTCAATAACAACACAGTGTTGCTGAATTCACACTTTTGTTTGTCTGATTTGGGCATGTTAGAATACATATTAAAAACATAAATAAAAAGAAAAATATACTCTTTCTTTTTTATAAATTTATTTATTTTAATTGGAGGTTAATTACTTTGCAGTATTGTAGTGGATTTTGCCATACATTGACATGATTCAGCCATGGGTTTATGTGTGTTCCCTATCCTGAACCCCTCTCCCAAGCCCTCCCCATCCCATCCTCAGGATCATCCCAGTGCATCAGCCCTGAGCACCCTATCTCCTGTATCGAATCTGGACTGGTGATCTGTTTCACATACGATAATATACATGTTTCAATGCTATTCTCTCAAATCATCCCACTCTCGTCTTCTCCCAGAATCCAAGAGACTATTCTATACATCTATGTCTCTTTTGCTGTCTCACATATCGGGTCATCGTTACCATCTTCTAAATTCCATATATATGCGTTAATATACTGTATTGGTGTTTTTCTTTCTGACTTACTTCATTCTGTATAATAGGCTCCAGTTTCATCCACCTCATCAGAACTGATTCAAATGCATTTTTTTAATGGCTGAGTAATACTCTATTGTGTATATGTACCACAGCTTTCTTCTCCGTTCGTCTGCCAATGGACATCTAGGTTGCTTCTGTGTCCTTGCTATTATAAACAGTGTTGCAATGAACATTTGGGTACATGTATCTGTTTCATTTCTGGTTTCCTCGGTGTGTATGCCCAGCAGTGGGATTACTGGGTCATAAGGCAGTCCTATTTCCAGTTTTTTAAGGAATCTCCACACTGTTCTCCATAGTGGCTGTACTAGTTTGCATTCAGAAGGAAATGACAATGCCCAACATTCCCTTTTCTCCACACCCTCTCCAGCATTTATTTGTAGACTTTGGATTGCAGCCATTCTGACTGGCATGAGATGGTACCTCATTGCAGTTTTGATTTGCATTTCTCTGATAATGAGTGATGTTGAGCATCTTTTCATGTGTTTGTTAGCCATCCGTATGTCTTCTTTGGAGAAATAGCTGTTTAATTCTTTGGTCCATTTTTTGATTGGGTTGTTTATTTTTCTGGAATTGAGCTGTAGGAGTTGCTTGTATATTTTTGAGATTAGTTGTTTGTCAGTTGCTTCATTTGCTATTATTTTCTCCCATTCTGAAGGCTGTCTTTTCACCTTGCTTATAGTTTCCATTGTTGTGCAAAAGTTTATAAATTTAATTAGGTCCCATTTGTTTATTTTTGCTTTTATTTCCAATATTCTGGGAGGTGGGTATAGAGGATCCTACTATGATTTATGTCAGAGAGTGTTTTGCCTATATTTTCCACTAAAAGTTTTATAGTTTCTGGTCTTATGTTTAGATCTTTAATCCATTTTGAGTTTATTTTTGTATATGGTATTAGACAGTGTTCTAGTTTCATTCTTTTACAAGTGGTTGACCAGTTTTCCCAGCACCACTTGTTAAAGAAATTTTTTTTTCTCCATTGTATATTCTTTCCTCCTTTATCAAAGATAAGGTGTCCATAGGTGTGTGGATTTATTTCTGAGCTTTCTATTTTGTTCCATTGATATATATTTCTGTCTTTGTGCCAGTACCATACTGTCTTGATGACTGTAGCTTTGTAGTGTAGCCTGAAGTCAGGCAGGTTGATTCCTCCAGTTCCATTCTTCTTTCTCAAGATGGCTTTGGCTATTTGAGTTTTTTTTTTGTATCCATACAAATTGTGAAATTATTTGTTCCAGTTCTCTGAAAAATACCGTTGGTAGCTTGATAGGGATTGTGTTGAACCTATAGTTTATTTTGGTAGTAAACTCATTTTTACTATATTGATTCTTTTGATCCATGAACATGGTATATTTCTCCATCTATTTGTATCATCTTTGATTTATTTCATCAGTGTTTTATAGTTTTCTATATATAGGTCTTTTGTTTCCTTAGGTAGCTTTATTCCTAAGTATTTTATTCTTTTTGTTGCAATGGTGAATGGAATTGTTTCCTTAATTTCTCTTTTTGTTATCTTATTGTTAGTGTATAAGAATGCAAGGGATTTCTGTGTATTAATTTTATATCCTGCAACTTTCTTGTATTCATTGATTAGCTCTAGTAATTTTCTGGTGGAGTCTTTGCTGCTGTTGCTGTTGCTGCTGCGTCGCTTCAGTCGTGTCCAACTCTGTGCGACCCCATAAATGGCAGCCTACCAGGCTCCCCCGTCCCTGGGATTCTCCAGGCAAGAACACTGGAGTGGGTTGCCATTTCCTTCTCCAATGCATGAAAGTGAAAAGTGAAAGTGAGGTTGCTCAGTCGTGCCCGACTCTTCGTGACCCCATGGACTGCAGCCACCAGGCTCCTCCGTCCACGGGATTTTCCAGGCTAGAGTACTGGAGTGGGGTGCCATTAGGATTTCTTATATAGAGGATAGTGTCATCTGCAAACAGTGAGAGTTTTACCTCTTTTCCAATCTGGATTCCTTTGATTTCTTTTTCTTCTCTGATTGCTGTTGCTAAAACTCCCAAAACTATGTTGAATAGTAGTGGTGAGAGTGGGCACCCTTGTCTTCTTCCTGACTTTAGAGGACATGCTTTCAATTTTTCACCATTGAGGATACTGTTTGCTGTGGGTTTATCATACATAGCTTTTATTATGTTGAGATATGTTCCTTCTATGCCTGCTTTCTGGAGGGTTTTAATCATAAATTGATGCTGAATTTTGTCAAAGACTTTCTCTGCATCTATTGAGATTATCATATGGTTTTTACCTTTAAATTTGTTAATGTGTTGTATTACATTGATTGATTTGTTAATAATGAAGAATCCTTGCATCCCTGGGATAAACTCCACTTGGTTATGATGTATGATCTTTTTAATATGTTATTGGATTCTGTTCACTAGGATTTTGTTAAGGAGTTTTGCGTCTATGTTCATCAGTGACATTGGCCTGTGGTTTTCTTTTTGGTGGCATCTTTGTCTGATTTTGGTGTTAGGGTGATGGTGGCTTCATAGAATAAGTTCCAAAGTTTACCTTCTTCCGCAGTTTTCTGGAAGACTTTGAGTAGGATAGGTGTTAGCTCTTCTCAAAATTTTTGGTAGAATTCAGCTGTGAAGCCGTCTGGTCCTGGGCTTCTGTTTGCTGGAAGATTTCTGACTACAGTTTCGATTTCTGTGCCTGTGATGGGTCTGTCAAGATTTTCTATTTCTTCCTGGTTCAGTTTTGGAAAGTTATACTTTTCTAGGAATTTGTCTATTTCTTCTGAGTTGTCCATTTTATTGGCATATACTTGCTGATAGAAGTCTCTTATGATCCTTTGCATTTCTGTGTTGTCTGTTGTGATCTTTCCATTTTCATTTCTAATTTTATTGATTTGATTCTTCTCCCTTTGTTTCTGGATGAGCTTGGCTAATGGTTTGTCTATTTTATTTATCTTCTCAAAGCTTTTAGCTTTGTTGATTTTTGCTATGGTAACTTTTGTTTCTTTTGTATTTATTCTGCCCTCATTTTTAAGATTTCTTTCCTTTTACTAACCCTGGGGTTCTTCATTTCTTCCTTTCCTAGTTGCTTTAGGTGTAGAGTTAGATTATTTGTTCAACATTTTTCTTGTTTCTTGAGGTAAGCCTGCATTGCTATGAACCTTCCCCTTAGTATTGCTTTATAGGTTTTGGGTTGTTGTGTTTTCATTTTCATTCATTTCTATGCATATTTTGATGTCTTTTTGATTTCTTCTGTGATTTGTTGGTTATTTAGCCTCCATATGATGGCTTTTTACATAGTTTTTCTTGTAGTTGACATCTAATCTTACTGCATTGTGGTCAGAAAAGATGCTTAGAATGATTTCAATTTTTTTTTGAATTTAGCAAGGCTAGATTTATGGGCCAGGATGTGATCTATCCTGGAGAAGGTTCCGTGTGTATGCACTTGAGAAAAGGTGAAATTCACTGTTTTGGGGTGAAATGTCTTATAGATACCAATTAGGTCTAACTGGTCCATTGTATCATTTAAAGTTTGTGTTACCTTGATAATTTTCTGTTTAGTTGATATATCTATAGGTGTGAGTGTGGTATTAAAGTCTCCTACTATTACTGTGTTATTGTTAATTTCCCCTTTCACACATGTTAGCATTTGTCTTACATATTGCGGTACTCCTATGTTGGGTGCATATATATTTCTAATTGTTATATGTTCTTCTTGGATTGATCCTTTGATCATTATGCAATGTCCTTCTTTGTCTCTTTTCATGGCCTTTATTTCAAAGTCTATTTTATCTGATATGAGTATTGCTACTTCTGCTTTCTTTTGGTCTCTATTTTCATGAAATATCTTTTTCCAGCCCTTCACTTTCAGTCTGTATGTCCTTTGTTTTGAGGTGGGTCTTTTGTAGACAGCATATATAGGGGTTTTGTTTTGTATCCATTCAGGCAGTCTTTGTCTTTTGGTTGGGGCAGTCAACCCATTTACATTTTTGTAATTATTGATAAGTATGGTCCCATTGCCATTTACTTTGTTGTTTTGGGTTCGAGTTTATACACCTTTTCTGTGTTTCCTGTCTAGAGAAGATCCTTTAGCATTTGTTGAAGAGCTGGTTTGGTGGTGCTGAATTCTCTCAGCTTTTGCTTGCCTGTAAAGCTTTTGACTTCTCCTTCATATCTGAATGAGATCCTTGCTGCGTATATTAATCTGAGTTGTATGTTTTTCTCTTTCATCACTTTAAGTATGTCTTACCATTTCCTTCTGGCCAGAAGCATTTCTGTTGAAAGATCAGCTGTTATCCTTATGGGAATCCCCTTGTGTGCTATTTGTTATTTTCCCCTTGCTGCTTTTAATATTTGTTCTTTGTGTTTGATCTTTGTTAATTTGATTAATATGTGTCTTGAGGCGTTTCACCTTGGGTTTATCCTGTTTGGGATAAACACCCCTTGGTATGGGGTGACTATTTCCTTCCCCATTTTAGGAAGTTTTCAACTATTATCTCCTTAAGTATTTTTTCATGTCCTTTTTGTCTTCTTCTTCTGGGACTCCTATGATTAGAATGTTGGGGCGTTTGACATTGTCCCAGAGGTCTCTGAGGTTGTTCTCATTTCGTTTAATTCTTTTTTATTTTTACTCTCTGCTTCATTTATTTCCACCATTCTATCTTCTACCTTACTAATCCTATCTTCTGCCGCCATTATTCTACTGTTGGTTCCCTCCAGAGTGTTTTTGATTTCATTTATTGCATTGTTCATTACTGACTGACTCTTTTCATTTCTTCCAGGTCCTTGTTAAACATTTCTTGCATCTTCTCAATTCTTGTCTCCAGGATATTTATCTGTAACTCCATTTTGGTTTTAATATTTTGGATCATTTTTAGTATCATTATTCTGAATTATTTTTCAGGTAGACTCCCTATCTCCTCCTCTTTTCTTTGGTTTGGTGGGTATTTATCATATTCCTTTACTTGCTGAGTATTTCTCTGCTTTTTCATCTTGTTTACATGGCTGTGTTTGGTGTGGCCTTTCTGTATTTTGGCAGTTTGTGGTTCCTCTTTATTATGGAGTTTCCTCTCTGTGGGTTGGGCTGGATGAGTGGCTTGTTAAGGTTTCTTGGTTAGGGAAGCTTGTGTCAGTGTTCTGGTGGGTGGAGCTGGATTTCTTCTCTCTGGAGTGAAACGAAGTGTCCAGTAATGAGTTTTGAGGTGTCAATGGGTTTGGTGTGACTTTGGGCAGCCTGTATATTAAAGCTCAGGGCTATGTTCCTGTGTTGCTGGAGAATTTGTGTGGCATGTCTTGCTCTGGAACTTGTTGGTTCTTGGGCGGAGCTTGGTTTCAGTGTGGGTAAGGAGGCTTTTGGATGAGCTCTTATTTATTAATTTTCCCTGGAGTCAGGGGTTCTCTGTTGTTCTCAGGATTTGGACTTAAGCCTCCTGCCTCTGGTTTTCAGTCTTATTCTTACAGTAGCTTCAAGACTTCTCCATCCATATAGCACAAATGATAAAACATTTAGGTAAATGGAGAAAAGATTCTCCACAATGAGGGACACCCAGAAACGTTAGCTAAGTTACATGGAGAAGAGAAGAGGGAGGAGGGAGATAGAGGTGACCAGGAGGAAAAGAGGGGAATCAAAAGGGGGAGAGCAATCTAACCAGTAATGAAATCCCTATGTGTTCTCCACAGCCTGGAATACCCAGAGAGGTTCATGGAATTACATAGAGAAGACAAGAAGGACGAAGGAGATAGAAGTGACCCTCAGGAGAAGGGGGGGTCAAAAGCAGAGAGACAGATCTAGCCAGTAATCAGTTCCCTAAGTATTCTTCACAGCCTGGAATACCCAAAGAGATTCACAAAGTTGGGTAGAGAAGTGAAGGGGGAGGGAGGGAGATAGAGGTGACCCAGGGGAGAAAAAGGAGAGTTAAAAAGGGGAGAGGGCAATCAAGCTAGTAATCACACTCCTAAGTAAAAATGAGTACTGAAGATTGGATTCTTAAAGGTAAAAAATTGATAAGAAATACCGAAAAGCAAACACTAAAAATCTAGAGTAGAGGTTAGACTCTCAAAAATACAATATTAAAAAGTAAAACAAAATCACAAAAATTATAAAAAATATGTATGAAGCTGCAACCACTTCACCCACTGGTGTATGATTTTTTTTTCATGTCTTTCATACTTGTGCTTGGTTCTCCAAATTGTCACTAATGCTAAAATTGAATTATGCTCAAGCTACATAATTCCCTCAGTTTCTGATTATAAAACAATACTAATTTTAAAATATATTTGGCTAATTGATTCATTACATACTATGATATTTATAAAGCTATATTATTATATGGATAAACATAATATTTTATATTTGAAATCAGTGCCTTGAATGTGACTTTTCTGTGAAAATCAATGAGGTGTTAAAAGTTACTAGTATACTGTTGTTATACAGAATCTGTTTATTTAACATATTCTATGATTTTGCTCACAATCACTTTCAAGCCTATTAGGTTGTAGATTTAAGAATCATTCAATGTTCCTTTTACAAATTGGGATTTTACTATATTTAGTAGTCTAAATATACTGACCTATAGTTCTAACATATTTATCTAAAATATTAGAAATGAATCTTAGATTAACGTGTATAATTCAGTATTTATAGCTGTAATCAAATTGAATCTGTAGTTAATTTGATATAGTTACATTTGTTATGTCAGTACCTATCTCTATAACAACTATTCATCTTAAGAGGTGTATGATTTTCCTATGATAACTTTATAAAATTTATATCTTAATTTTATAGCCATAATTATTTTTTATTTATACATGCCATTCTGTATTGTCATAGCATATTTATGGACAAAATTTTATTATCCAGCTTCAAAATTTACTTTTAGTCACCAACTTTGGTATGTATCATTTACACAGAAAGACAGTATTGTTGTTACCTCAAAAGATGTGTCCTTCCTTAAGAACCTCAATAATAACATGGAATCATTATATATTTAGACAGTGGACTTCTTTGAAGTTTCATCATTTTTCTTACCCTTTCGTTATCTCCTTACCCTCAATTTTTGATGTCCCAAAACTCTTAGATTGCTTTCTTTTTATTTTTATCCTCCAGGTAAAGGTGTTCCATTCACTTCTAATCAGGTAATACAATCATTGTTACATTTGTATGATAAATGCAAAATACAGACAACTTCATATAAACCTAGTTGTATATCTTCCTTAACATGCAATTTCTGAATGGATTTATCAAAGACTTTCATAGTTTAAATATTATTCCTGGAAATTCTAATGCAAAAATAGAAATAAATAAATAAAAATATTTCAACAAAATTTAGGTGATTAGTAAGTTTGTATTGTTTTTTCAAGTCTACCAAAGTCTAATATTTTAATTTTCAAAGCTATTATAACAAAAGTAAATAAAATTCACAACTACAATCTGACCACCATAAAACATATATTATTTTTAGCTTTTCACATTCCCTTTTAATCTTTATGTCCAGGACTTAGATTTTATATTTATAAACATGGTGAATATCAACCAACAGATGAAAAAACACTTATTCTTTTTAATATTGTATCACAAACATATTATTGATTTAATTAGCAGTATTTTAATTTTTCTTTCATGGTCCATATAATTGAAAATGTATTTAGATTCTCAATTATATTAAATTTTATCCTACGAAGAATTGTTATACAATTTGATTAATTACTTATAGATCTGTGATTCTGATTGTTGCATATATTATACCTCAGTACGTGTGACATAAACTATACAACTACTTTTCTCTAGATGTTCAGGAAGATAACAGTGTCTTATTATTCTCTTTTATTATTTGTAGTGAAATGAAAACAGAATTAGTGGTATTCTGAAGCCTAGGATATGTTGCTAAAATGAAGTCTTTAAGATATCAAGGCTTGGAGAAAGGGCCTTGAATACCTGAGGTGCATGATCATCATTAGACAAGACAAAAGGATGGGTAGTGGAGTACAGAGTTCAAATCTGATGATTGATTCTAGATCCTTGATTTCTTTTTTTCTTTGTACTTGCAGGAAAATGAGAATGCCAGTGGTGAAGAAGTATGCTACACTGTCATTAATCATAGGCCCTATCGGAGACCCTCCCTGAACTCCAGTGATGATGGTTATGAGAACATCGCAAAGAGAGTGAGACCATTAAGGGAAGGGCCAGAAACAGAATACGCCCTTCTCAAGCAACCTTGCGCTATCAGGTCTTCTTCCTGTGCCGCTGAGAATGATTATGAAATCGTGCTTCCTCACTAGAGTACTCCTGCCTCGTCATCTTCCAGTAATAAAGATGACCAAATGGCGACCTCCAGGGGAGTCTTTCTCTTTCAGCAGTACATGCAACTTTCATTTCTGGCCAGATTTTATAAATGATATTCTTTCACTGTACCACATTAAGAAACTGAAACATTCGTCAATGTGGTTTGGGTAAAGCCACATAAGTTGAGATAATGATATAGAGTATTTGACCTTTTTTTTTTGTAAGGTTTAAGGATGTGGAAATTGTAGGGGGATCCTCCTTAGAACAATAAACATCTATACATATATGACTTAGAATATCCAACTCCAATTCTACTTTCCAAATTTCAGAGGCCAGCATTCACACTCCTAATTATCTATTTCATTTTTGAGGTATAATCTACTCAATAAATTCTTAACAGAATAAGACCAGTGACCAGAACCTTTGCTAACTGAATATTTACTTCAATTTTGCCTTTTCCGCATACTGGAGATTCTTGCATGTAAATTTGTGGTAGCAGTTTAAGAATTAACAGGTTTTGATATTGGCCTTTCTAAGAGGAAAAGCTGAGTGCAATTTAAAGAAAGGAATGAGGTTTAGTGGCCCAGTGTCTTTCTTTCTGACAGTAAATCAGATAAATCTGCTCAAAGTTCACTAAAAACTAAAAGCATACTTGTACTTACAGTTTTGTTCACAATATACTAGTTAATTTAAATACTAGTTATTTTTAATGAAGAAGGAAGAATAGTGTCTGGCTTTAAAATCCAGGCAAATTGGTAAACAACCCATTTATTTTTACTTTAATTCTCAGGGAGAGTCTAAACAACTTGCCAACTTCCCATTGAGGACATAAAGGACATAATTGACAAAACATCAGTGATTAATTTTTATATAGCTACAATATACTGGCCTTTTAGATTACTGGCAAGGATAGATCAATAGATAGATGTCAGTTAACTTTCTATTGTGTTTTTCATATTTTTTCATTAAAATGACATGTGCTGTAGGAAGGAATCTGGTTTCTAGTTATTAGCTTAATACTAGACTTTAAAATAATGTCTGTTATTCTTCTATGCACATTAATCTCTAACAAAATGTAAACTGAGACACTTCTCTACATTGGAGCTCCTTTGCTACCTCCTTTATAGGCACTCTCTACCTGGAAGAGAGTGGGTAGACAGAGAAAATGGACAAATTAACAGAATGTAATAGGTCATGTCAAAATATAACTTACCTTATTTATTAGGAATGATCTCATATAACATAAGATACAGATAATTACTATTTATTGAGCATTTGCTGGGTTCTAGTTGTGTAACTTACTGGTTTTATACAAATTCTGACTTTCTATTCTTGGTAAATTCTTGTGTTCCTTTAAAGTGATTTCAATGTGTGGAAGGAGAACTTAACAGAAATCTTATAATTCTGGAAAAGTCACCCTGTCAGAAATATGTAGAGATATTATAGAAATCAGCCAACTTTAGGAGGTGACAAAAATTTTTATTTTAGAAATCAGTCAACTTTCAGAAATGAAAAAAATTGTTTTTTTCTTGTAGAAATTAGTCAACTTTGGGAGATGACAAAATTGTTTTATCTTGTAGAAATCAGTCAACTTTAGAAAAGGACAAAATTATTTTCTCTCTGTATGCTTTTGTAGTTATTTTTCACATGTAATAAATACTATATTCAAGATAATGACTCATTTCAATATACTTAATAATCTGGAATTATAGGAGAAGAGGCAGCCAATAGGCCAACGAATATTACTGCTTAGTAAAATAAATATAGAAATCTAAAAGCACAGATGTGACCTGGTTGTAAATCATACCCTATTTCTTGTGGAGATTAAGTATTTATTTTTAATGTGTAAGCTGTCTTTCGTTCAGCATAATGAATGTTTCACCTTGTATTAGTAGTTGACATTTTTATTAGTATACTACTGAATGAATAACCCATAATTTTTAATCTAATTATTTGCTGATGGGTATGTGAGGCATTTATAGTTTTGACATTATAACTAAAGCTGCTATACATTTACTTGAGTACTCAGACGTATTGGTTTGCTAGGGTTGCCAATGTGTCACAGTCTAGGTAGCTTCAATAACAAAATTTTATTTTTTCACGATTCTGGAGGCTGCAAAGTTCAAGATCAAACTGTAAGCCAGAGGTTTTCTGTTTTCCCAAGACCTGTTTTATGCTTCTCTCCTAGTTTCTGATGACTTATTGGCAATCTTTGGGATTTGAAGACTTATCAGTAACACCTTCATGTCTCAAGAGTAGGAAATAAATTTTTACTACAATTCAGTGATCTTCTATGTTAGTGAAATATCTAGGCATCTAGTGGTATGGGGGATGTTGAGATATTATTTCTGAGGTAAATAATAAATTGTTGCATCTGGCTACTACTCTAAACAAAAAAGATATCCAATGCCTGTGGAATTTTGAAGATACAACATTTGTGGATTTTGCTAATAACATACTCTTTATTTGGATTTGCAGCTCTTGTCTTTTTATGGAGTGACCTGAAAAGTTGCTAGTTTTTAGTGGGGCCCAAGACAAGAGACAGTTCTGTATCAGGTCCAGGCTGCTCTCCATGTGCTCTGCCACTTGGACCTTATGATTCATCAGATCCAGTGGTGCTTGAAGTGTCAGTGGCACATAAGGAAATTGTCTGGAGCTTTGGAAGGTTCCTATAGGTAAATCACAGGGAAAGCCCTTAAAAATTTGGATCCATCCTCCAAAAATCATTACTATCTTTTGAGAAATAGCTCTGAGACTATAGGTTTAATCATGGTCACCAAGTTGCCTTGCAATATGAGTTTCCCATCATCAACTGTGTCATTTGACCAAGCCGTAGAATTGGGCACACATGATAACATTCCATCATATATACTGCTGGAAGTGGTATATATAACTTTGGGCCAAGCAGGCCCTGAAGGCACAAATAGGTTACATGAAGAAGTGGCCCAAATGCCCCTGGTTCCCATTCCTGCTATAGCACTTTCTTTCTCCCAACCTGTACCTATTGCTCCATGAGGAGTTTTCCACAATCAGCTGACAGGAAGAAAGACTCATCTGGTTTACAGACGGTTTTGCACCTACATAGGTATTACGCCTAAAATGAAAAGCTCTTGCCCTACTGTTCCTTTCTGGAACATCCCTGAAGAACAGCACTGAGGGGAAATTCTCCTCTCTGGGCAGAACTTCAAGAAGTGCACCTGGTAATTCACTTTTCTTGGCAGAAGAAACGGCCAGATGTGCAACTGTGTACAGATTCATTTGCTATGGCCAGAGGCTTAGTGAATGGTCAGATATTTGGAAGGAACATGATTGGAAAATTGGTAAAGAGGTCTGGAGAAAAGACATGTGGTTAGACTTCTCTTAACATGTTAAAAGTTATGAAGATATTTGTGTCCTATGAGAATGCTCATCAAAGTGTGACCTTAGTAGAGAAAGATTTTAATCAGATGGATTGGATAACCTGTCAGCCTCTTTCCCCAGACCTATCACTGCTCAGTAGGCTTATGAACAAACCGCTCATAGTGGCAGGGATAAACTTTATGTTTGGGGCTCAGCAACATGAACTTACACTCACCAAGGACTGTTATGGTCACTGCTGATAGGCCAAGCGTCAGCAGGAGACTCCAACACTGAATCCCTGATGTAACACTATGTTGTTATTCAGTAGCTAAGTCCTGGAGGACTCTTTATGACCCCATGGACTACAGCATGCCAGGCTCCTCTGACATTCACTATCTTCTGCTATTTATAAACTCTCACTATTTGAGTTTGCTCAAATTCATGTTCAATTGATTCAATGATGCTATCTGACCATCTCATCCTCTGCCACACCATTCTCTTTTTGCCTTCCGTCTTTCCCAACATCAGGGTGTTTTGTATCACTCCCATTAAGGAAGGGCATTATTTTTGGTTTTAATGAGATAGGCACTTTTTCAGGATGAGGTTTTCACTCTTTGAATGCAATGCTTCTGCCAAATGCACCAGCAGTAGTACCAACAGTGGAATGCCTTATCCACTGTTGTTACTCTTCTAAAAGAGCAATGCTATCAATGAATATAGTAAAGTTGCAGGATATAAAATCAACACTCAGAAATCCCTTGCATTCCTATACACTAATAATGAGAAAGTAGAAAAAGAAGTTAAGGAAACAATTCCATTCACCATTGCAATGAAAAGAATAAAATACTTAGGAATTTACCTACCTAAAGAAACTAAAGACCTATATATCAAAAACTATAAAACACTGATGAAAGAAATCAAATAGGACACTAATAGATGGAGAAATATACCATGTTCATGGGTCGGAAGAGTCAATATAGTGAAAATGAGTATATTACCCAAAGCAATCTACAGATTCAATGCAATTCCTATCAAGCTACCAGCAGTATTTTTCACAGAACTAGATCAAATAATCTCAAGATTTGTATGGAAATACAAAAACCTCGAATAGCCAAAGCAATCTTGAGAAAGAAGAATGGAACTGGAGGAATCAACTTGCCTGACTTCAGGCTCTACTACAAAGCCACAGTCATTAAGACAGTATGGTACTGGCACAAAGACAGAAATATAGATCAATGGAACAAAATAGAAAGCCCTGAGATTAACCCACACACCTATGGACACCTTATCTTAGACAAACGAGGCAAGAATATACAGTGGAGTAAAGACAGTCTCTTTAACAGGTGGTGCTGGGAAAACCGGTCAACCACTTGTAAAAGAATGAAACTAGACCTCTTTCTAACACCACACACAAAAACAAACTCAAAATGGATTAAAGATCTAAATGTAAGACCAGAAACTATAAAACTCCTAGAGGAGAACATAGGCAAAACACTCTCCGACATAAATCACAGCAGGATCCTCTATGATCCACCTCCCAGTATACTGGAAATAAAAGCAAAAATAAACAAATGGGATCTAATTAAAATTAAAACCTTCTGCACAACAAAGAAAACTATAAGCAAAGTGAAAAGACAGCCTTCTGAATGGGAGAAAACAATAGTAAATGAAACAACTGACAAACAACTAATCTCAAAGATATACAAGCAACTTATGCAGCTCAACTCCAGAGAAATAAACGAATCAATCAAAAAATGGGCCAAAGAACTAAATAGGCATTTCTCCAAAGAAGACATACGGATGGCTAACAAACACATGAAAAGATGCTCAACATCACTCATTATCAGAGAAATGCAAATCAAGACCACAGTGAGGTACCATTTCACACCAGTCAGAATGGCTGCGATCCAAAAGTCTACAAGCAATAAATGCTGGAGAGGATGTGGAGAAAAGGAACCCTCTTACACTGCTGGTGGGAATGCAAACTAGTACAGCCACTATGGAAAACAGTGTGGAGATTCCTTAAAAAAATTGCAAATAGAACTGCCTTATGACCCAGCAATCCCACTGCTGGGCATACAAACCAAGGAAACCAGAATTGAAAGAGACACATGTACCCCAATGTTCACTGCAGCATTGTTTATAATAGCCAGGACAGGGAAACAACCTAGATGTCCATCAGCAGATTAATGGATAAGAAAGCTGTGGTACATATACACAATGGAGAATTACTCAGCCCTTAAAAAGAATAAATTTGACTCAGTTCTAATGAGATGGATGAAACTGGAGCCAATTATACAGAGTGAAGTAAGCCAGAAAGAAAAACACCAATACAGTATACTGACCCATATATATGGAATTTAGAAAGATAGTAATGATGACCCTCTATGTGAGACAGCAAAAGAGACACAGAGGTATAGAACGGACTTTTGGACTCTGAGGGAGAGGGAGAGGGTGGGATGATTTGGGAGAATGGCATTGAAACATGTATACTATCATGTAAGAAATGAAGCACCAGTCTATGTTCAATACAGGATACAGGATGCTTGGGGCTGGTGCACGGGATGATCCAGGGAGATGATATGGGGTGGGAGGTGGGAGGGGGCTTTGGCATTGGGAGATCGTGTACACCTGTGGCTGAGTCATGTCAATGTATGGCAAAACAAATACAGTATTGCAATGTAGAATAAAGTATTAAAAAAAAAAAAAGAGCATTGCTTCTGATCAATGAACTTACTACACAGAGAAAGAAACATGGCAATGGCCCATGATTATGAAAATCATTGATCTTACCATGTTCTCCTGAAGCAGAGGGCTTGATAGAACAGGGGGATGATATTTTGAAGACTCAATTATAGCTCCAGTTCTTTGGCAATATGTTGCTTAGTTGAGGCCAGGTTCTCCTTGGCTGTGTACACTCTAAATCAGTGGCCACTATGTGGTGCTGTTTCACAGGTCCAGCAATCAAAGGGTGAACGCGGGAGAGGCACCACTCTCTATTACTTCTAGTGACACATTAGCCAAATTTTTGCTTTTAGTCCTCAGAAACTTATGCTCTGCTTGCCTAGAGATCTTATTTCCAAAAGGAAAAGTGTGAAGTCCAGGAGCAACAATAATGAACCAGAAGTTAAGACTGCTACCTAGCTATTTTGGGCTCATACCACCTGATCAACAGACAAAAGGAGATTACTGTCCTGGTTGGGGTAATTGATATGAACAACTAAAGGGAAATAAATTGGACTGGTCATCTACAACAGAGATAAGGAAGAGTATGTCTGGAATTGGGGGTATACCTTGAAGTTTTCTTAATGCTACCATGTTATGTGACTAAGGTCAATGGAAAATTACAACAACCTAATTCAGGTAGGACTACTAATGTCCCTGACACTTCAGGAATGGCTTGGATCACCCCACAAGGTAAAAAATCCACAACTATTTGAGGTACTTGCTGAGGGCACAGGAAATATGTAATGTGTAATGAAAGATGATAATTATCCAGCTACAACCATGTGACTAATTACAGAAATGAGGATTGTAACTGTTACGAGTATTTTTTATGCTGTTATGCATGTGTTTGTGTTTATGAATTATATCATATATATATTCACACACACACACATATATATATACCTGTAAATGTATAGTATATATATACATTTTACATATTACATACACATGTACATTTATATTAAGCAAATGTCTTTAAATCTTTCCTCTCATTTTCTTATCATGAAACATAAAATGTATTGACTTTCTTTATACATATGTACATACATACACATATATACATATACAGTTTAACTTTACATCATAGTATTTAAGTTATAGAATATCAAACAGAAGAGTGAATCTCATCCAAGGACTTTGCATTCTTTTTTGGGGAGAAGATTAGTATATCTTTGGGTATACAAAAGATAAGCAGAGGGGCTTCCTGGTGCCTCAGTGGTAAAGAATCCACCTGCCAATGCAGGAGACATGGGTTCAACCCTGATCTAGGAAGATTCCACATGCTGTGGAGTCGCTTAAACTGTGTGGAGGAACTAACCCTGTGCGCCACAATTATTGATCCTGTGCTCTAGAGCCCAGAAGCCACAACTCCTGAGCTCACATGCCACAACTACTAAAGTCCACACCCTAGAGCCTGTGCTCCTCAACAAGAGAAGTCTGCAATGAGAAACCTGCATACCACATCTAGAGAGCAGCTCTGCTCAGCACAGCTAAAGAAAAGCCCATGCAGCAACAAAGACCCAGCACAGCCAAAAGTAAACAAATAAATAAAATCTTAGAAAAAGATAAGGAAAGGTATAATTTTGTTCTTTCTCTTTTCTTTTTCAAATGTCTGAATTTGTGTCATTCACAAATATGTCATCCTTTCTTCTATAAACATTTAAGATAATAAATTTTAACGTACTGTTTAAGCTGTATTCTACATATCTGAAAACACATTTCAACAACTGTTCAGTTTTTAATATTTTCTGTTTTCATTACAATTTATTTTAGATCATAAGTTATTTAAAAGCACATTCTCAATTTCTAGTATTAGTTTTTTCTTTTTTCTTTTTGTTAATACTTTCTAATTATTGTTGTCGGAGAAGGATGTCTGTATAATACTAGTTCTCTGAAATTTGTCAAATTTGTTTCATGATACAGTAAGTGGAAAAGTTTAGAAATTATATCATAGTGAGCTAAAAAAATAATGACTTTGGTTCCATTGTGTATATACCAATTAGATATAACCAGTTGATCATGTGGTTTAAAGAGTCTATCTTCATTTTTTTCCCTTTAAATGTGATAATTATTGAGAAAAAAATGTGTTGAAAATATCCTACTATGGTGGTAAATTTGTCAGTTTCCTTTCATTCTATACCATATTTAGTTATATATTTTGAAAGATGTTATTAACTTCACACAAAGCTTAGAATCAGCACCTCTCTGTTATCCTCTTATACATCCTCTTTACTTAAGCTTTATTTTTTCTAATGTTAATAAAGCCATATCAGTTTTGTTTTAATTATTAGTTGCATGATTCAATTATCTTTTTCCATCCTTTTCCTCTCAACTTTTCCATGTCCTTATGCCTCTTTTAAATAGCTTAGCTTATAGCTAAGTATTGTTTTTCTAGTCCAGAAAGTCTTTGACACTTTCTTATTTATTTATTTAAGTTGAGATATAACATTGTATTAGATGTATATATAGTTAACATCCATCATCACTCATAAGTACACATCGTTTTCTCATGGTAAGAACTGTTAAGATTTACTCTCAGCAATTTCTAAAGATACAATACAGTATTGTTAACTATAGTCACCATGCTGTTATTACATCCCCATACCTATTTGTCTTTTAACTGGAACTTTGTACGTTTTAAGCACTTTTACCCATTCCACCCTGTTATTTTTTTATTTGCAGATTTAGTACTGTTTAAGAAGATGTGTATGGATGCCACACAAGCAAAAGGTGGACCGCAACTTGTCTAGGCTGCTCAAGCAACCCTCTAGATGTTGTTGTTGTGATTTTTTTTTCGATGTGATTATCATTTAAGTATGTAAATTTTTAGTAAAGTATATAACCCTTTATGGGTTTCTCTTGTGGCCAGGCTGGTAAAGAATCTGCCTGCAATGCGGGAGATGTGGGTTCAATCCCTGGGATGGGAAGATACCCTGGAGAAGGGAAAGGCTATCCACTCCAGTACGCTGGCCTGGAGAATTCCATGGGCAGTCCATGGGGTTGCAAAGAGTTGGACATGACTGAGTGACTTTCACTCGCTTCACTTAACCTTTTATAATGTTGTGTGGGCCTCATCCAATAAAATAAAAGCCTTAGTTAGAAAAGACTGATACAAACCAAGAAAGAAAGAATTCTCTCTAAGACTGCGACATAGAAGTCTGGCCTAAATTTCCAGACTCCTGTCCTACAGAATTCAGACTCAAGATGCATCTTCAATTCTTACCTAAATTTTCAGCTGTCAGGCCCACTTAGAAATTTCAGGCTTATCAATCATTACTTTTGTGTGAGAAAATTCTTCTTCTGTCTCTCTATGGATAGATAGGTAGATAGACAGATGATAGATAGGTAGATATAGATGCATTTTTGTATTAGTCTGTCTCTGTGGAAAACTCTGCCTAGTAATCATTATCTGTTCATCAATGTATCTTAGGTATTTAAGCATTTAAAAATAAATCTCAGAGACTTCCCTGGTGGTCCAGTGGCTAAGAATCCACCTTGCAATGCAGGGAACATGGGTTTTATCCCTGATCGAGGAACTTAGATCCCACACACTGCACAGCAACTGAGTTTGTGTGCCACAACTAGAGAATCTGTGCAGTGATGAAATGAAATTCATGTGAAAGGAATTCACAACTGCTGAACAACCATGAAAAAAACCTATCAAAAAAAGATACCCACATCCAAAGACAAAGAGAAGCCAGAATGAATCAGTAGAAGGGGTGTGGTCATAATAAAATCAAATCCCATACCCAGCAGGTAAGTGACCCACAAACTGAAAAATAATTATACCACAGAAGTTATCCCACAGGAGAATTCTGAGCCCCATGTCAAACTTCACAGGTGGAGGTCATGGAATGGGAGGAAGAGTCCCCAGAGAATCTGGCTTTGAAGACCACTGGGGTCTGATTGCAGGACTTCCACAACACTGGAGAAAACAGAAGCTCCACTCTTGGAGGGCACACGCAAAGTCTTGTGCAAGAGGGGGAAAATAGTGAACCCATAAGAGACTAGGCAAGATCTCCTTGGTAATACTGAAAGGTCTTCTGCAGAGTTCAGGGTGGCTGTGGCTCAATTCAGGGATGAAGACACTGGAAGGATCAGTTCTGGGAAGTACTCATTGGAGTCAGCCCTTCCAGAAATAGCCACTAGCCCCACCAAACAGTCTGTAGGCTCCAGTGCTTGGTCACCTCAGGCCAAACAACAAAGAGATTGGGAACATAGCCCCATCAATCAGCAGACAAGCAGATTAAAGTTTTACTGAGTGCAAGACTGACCACCAGAGGGACAATGCCCAGCTCTACTCTCCACTAGTCCCTCCACTCAGAAAGCTTGAAAAATTCTCTTAGATAGTCTCATACATTAGAGGGCAGACATCAGGAGCAAGAACTACAACCTTGCAACCTGCAGAAAGAAAACCACAATCACAGATTCAACAAAGTGAAGCAGTAGAGGAATATGTACCACATGAAAGAACAAGATAAAGCCTCAGAAAAACAATTAAGTGAAGTGGAGACAGGTAGCCTCTCAGGAAGAAAGGTCAGAATAATGATAGCGAGGAAGTTACAGGATCTCAGAAAAAAAATCTTTTATTAAAAAATTAGATATGTTTGACACATGGCGTGCATGTTCTAGTCATTCAGTTGTATCTGACTCTTTGCAGCCCCATGGACTGTAGTGCACCAGGCTCCTCTGTCCATGGAATTTTCCAGGCAAGAATACTAGAGCAGTTTGCTGTTTTCAACTTTAGGGGATCTTCCTGACACAGAGATCAAACCTGTATTTCTTGCATCTCCTGCATTGGCAGGCAGCTTTTACCATTGAGAAATACTGAAGGAGTCCCAAAAAGAGAAAAAGAGAGAGAAAGGGGCTGAGAACATATTGAAAACATATTAGGTAAAACTTTCCCCCAACCTGGGAAAGGAAACAGACATCCAGGTATAGGAAGCACGGAGAATACAAAACAGAAAGTCCCAACGGGACCACATCAAGACAAAGTGTAATTAAAGTGGCAAAAATTAAAGATAAAGATAGAACAATATAAGCAGCAAGTGGAAAGCAATAGTTATGAACAAGTGAGCTCTCATTATACTATCAGCTGAGTTTTCAGCAGAAGCTCTGGAGGCAAAAAGAGAGTAATGCTTTATATTGAAAATGATGAAAGTGAAAAACCTATAGCCAAGAATAATCCATATGGCAAGGCTTTTATTCAGATGTGATAGAGAGGGAAAAAATTTCATAGACAAGCAAAATTGAAAAGGTTTAGCTTCATGAGACCAGCTCTACAATAAATGTTAAATAGACATCACTAAATGGAAAAGAAAAGGCCACAGTTTAGATATTAAAAAGCTATAAAAGAAAAAAGACTAATGGGAAAAAGCAGGTATGCAATAAAGGTAGTATAAACTTTATATAAAAACTAGTAGAAAGATTAAAAGACAAAAGTAATAAGATCATCTATAATAAAATTAGCTAAGGGACACACAAAAGAAAAATACATAAATAAGGATGTCAAAACCAGTAAACATAATGGGAGAAAGTAAAAATTCAAGGTCATTAAAATGCATTTAAATGAGATATTAGAAACAAAAGTTACATATATATGTGTGTGTGTGTGTATATATATATATATACACACACACATATATTGTCTATATTGCTATATATAAGCCTCATGATAATCACAAGCCTAAAATTTGTAATAGATAAAAACACAACAAAGAAAAAAAATCCAAACATAAGTTAGTCATCATATCACACAGAAGGGAAGGAAAGAAGAAAGAAACACAAAAGAACTACAAAAACAACCTTGAAGAACTACAAAAACAATGAGAAGAATGGCAATATGTACATATTAATACTTATCAGCAATTTATAGATTTACTTTTTAAAATTTACTTTTTATTTTACATTGGGGTATAGTTTATTTACAAGATTGCATTAGTTTCAGGTGTACAGCAAAGTGATTCAATTCAACATATACATATATCCACTTTTTTCAGACTATTGTCCTGAATAATCATTAATAATAATAACTTTTTCCTGAATAAAAGGTTATTATAAAATATTGAGTAGAGTTCCCTGTGCTATACCTTAATCTTGCTGATTATCTATTTTATATATTTTAGGGTATACATGTTATTCCTAATTTATTCTGCCTTTCCACCTTTCTCCTTTGGTAACCATAAGTTTCTTTTTGAAGTCTGTGAGTCTGTTTCTATTTTGTAAATAAGTTTGCTTTTATCACATTTTTTAAGCTTCTTCATGCAAATGGCATCACATGATATTTGTCTTTCTCTGTTTGACTTATTTCATTTAGTATGCTAATCTCCAGATCCATTATGCTGTTGTAAATGACATATTTCATTTTTAATGGCTGAGTAATATTCCATAGGATATGTATACCATGTGGACATTCACGTTGCTTCTATACGTTGACTATTGTAATAGTGCTGAACATTGGAGTGCATGTATCTTTTGGAATTATGTTTTTTCCAGATATATGCCCAGAATTGGAATCCTGGATCATATGGTAGTTTTATTTTTAGATTTTTAAGGAATATTCATAGTATTCTCCATAGTGGTTGTACCAATTTACATTGCCACCAACAAGGTAAGAGGGTTCTCTTTTTCTCCACATCCTTCCCAGCATTTATTGTTTGTAGACATTAATGATGATGACCATTCTGACTGCTATGAGGTAGTCATAGCATTGTAGTCTTGACATGCATTTTTCTAGTAATTAACAATGTTGAGCATCTTTTCACATGCGTTTTGGTCACCTGTATGTCTTCTTTGGAGAAATGTCTATTTAGATATTTTACCTATTTGTTTATGGTTATTATTATTATTTTTCAGTATATTGAATTCCATGAGCTGTTGGTATATTTTGGAGATTAATCCTCTGTCTGTCACTTTGTTTGCAAACACTTTTACCATTCTATGGATTGTCTTTTTGTTTTGTTTATGGTTTACTTTGCTGTAGAAAAGCTTTTAATTTTAATTAGGTCACATTTATGCATTTTTGTTTTTATTTTCATTACTCTAGGATGTGGATCTGAAGAGATCTTGTAGCAATTTATTTCAAAGAGCGTTCTGCCTCTGTTTTCATCTAAAAGTTTTATAGTATCTACACTTTCATTTGGGCCTTTAATCCATTTTGTGTTTGATTTTGTGTATGGTGTAGAGAATGTTCTAATCTCATTCTTTTACATGAAGTTGCCCAGGTTTCCCAGCACCACTTAGGAAAGAGACTGACTTTTCCCCATGGTATTTTCTTGCCTTCTTTGTTATATATCACTGACCATAGGTGTGTGTTGGTTTGTTTATGAGCTTCCTATTGAGCTCCACTGATCAATATGTCTTTTTTTTTTTTCCAGTACTATACTGTTTTGATGACTGTAGCTTTGTTTTAATAGTATAGTCTGAAATCACAGAAACTATTTCCTCCAACTTTATTTCCTCATTCTTAAGATTTCTTTGGTATTTGGGATCTTTTGTGTTTCCATACAGAGTGAAAAAAAAGTTTAGTCTATTAATATGAAAAATGCCATTGGCAATTTAATAGGACTGCATTGAATCTGCTTTGGGATGATAATCATTTTCACAATGTTGATTCTTCCAATTCAAGAATATCTTTACATCTGTTTGTTTAATCTGCATTTACTTTCATCAGCATCTTAAAGAGTTAAGAGTCTAAATCTTTTGTTTTCTTAGGTCATTTTCCCCTAGCATTCTTATTCTTTTTGATGTGATATTAACTAGAACTGCTTCCTTAGTTTCTCTTTCTGAATTTTCATTGTTAGTGTATAGAAAAGCAATAGATTTCCACGTATTAATTTTGTATCCTGTGACTTTACCAAATTCATTGATGAACTGTGGTTGTGTTCTGGTAGCATTTTTAGTTTTTTCTATGTACAGTATCATGTCATCTGCAAACAATGACAGCATTACTTCTTTTCCAATGTGAATTGCTCTTATTTATATTTTTCACCTCTGTTGCCACGGTTAGGAATTCCAAAACTACATGGAATAAAAGTGGTAAGGGTGGATATACTTTTCTTGTTCTAGATCTTAGAGGAAATGCTTACAGCTTTTCCCTGTTGAGTGTGATGTTAGCTATGGTTTGTCACATATAGATTTTATTATGTTGTGGTATGTTCCCTTTATGCTCATTATTCAAATCCCTTATGATTATTCTGTAGAAGTGACAAATAGATTCAAGGGATTAGACCTGATAGAGTCCCTGAAGAACTATGACAGAAGTTCATAATATTGTACAGGAAGCTGTGATCAAAACCATCCCCGAGAAAAATAAATGCAAAAAGGCAAAATGGTTGTCTGAGGGGGTCTTACAAATAGCTGAGAAAGGAAGAGAACTGAAAGGCAAAGGAGAAAAGGAAAGATATAGCCATCTGAATGCAGAGTTCCAAAGAATATCCAGGAGAGATAAGAAAGCCTTTCTAAGTGAACAATGCAAAAAAAAAAAAAAAAGAGGAAAAAACAGAATGGGAAAGACTAGAGATTTCTTCAAGAAAATCAGAGATAGCAAGGGAATATTTCATGCAAAGATGGGCACAACAAAGGACAGAAATGGTATGGACCTAACAGAAGCAGAAAACGTTAAGAACTGGCATGAATACACAGGAAAACTATACCAAAAAAAACTCTTAATGACCCAGATAATGACAATGGTGTGATCACTTCCCCTAGAGCCAAGCATACCATAGCATGAAGTCAAATTGTCCTTAGGAATCATCACTGAACAAAGCTAAAGGAGGTGATGAAATTCCAGTTGAGCTATTTCAAATCCTAAAAGATGATGCTATGAAAATGCTGCACTCAGTATGCCAGCAAATTTGGAAAACTCAGCAGTGGCCACAGGACTGGAAAAGTTCAGCTCTCATTCCAGTCCCAAAGAAAGGCAATGCCAAATGTTGCTCAAACAAGATTAAGAGCTATAAACTTCCAGTTGCAGAATAAATGAATCATATGTGTGAAATGCACAGTGTGGGAAATATAGTCAATAATTATATAATACCTTTTTTTGGTGACAGATTATAGAAAAAGTTATAGTGGTGATCATTTTGAAATGTATAGAAATATTGAATAGAACTGGACATGGAACAACAAACTGGTTCCAAATCAGGAAAGGAGTACATCAAGGCTGCATATTGTTACCCTGCTTATTTAACTTCTATGCAGAGTACATCATGAGAAATGCTGGGCTCGATGAAGCAGAAGCTGGAATCAAGATTGCTGGGAGAAATATCGATAACCTCAGATGACACCACCCTTATGGCAGAAAGCAAAGAAGAATGAAAAAGCCTCTTGATGAAAGTGAAAGAGGAGAGTGAAAAGTCTGGCTTAAAACTCAACATTCAGAAAACTAAGATCATGGCATCCGGTCCCATCATTTCATGGCAAATAGATGGGGAAACAGTGGAAACAGGGACAGACTTTTTTTTGGTGGGGGCAGGGGCTCCAAAATCACTGCAGATGGTGACTTCAGCCATGACGTTAAAAGATGCTTGCTCCTTGGAAGAAAAGCTATGACCAACCTAGACAGCATATTAACAGCAGAGACCTTTGTCAACAAAGGTCCATCTAGTCAAAGCTATGGTTTTCCCAGTAGTCATGTATGGGTGTGAGTTGGACTATAAAGAAAGCTGAGCTCTGAAGAATTGATGCTTTTGAACTGTAATCTTGGAGAAGACTCTTGAGAGTCCCTTGGACTGCAAGGAGATCCAACCAGTGCATCCTAAAGGAAATCAGTCCTGAATATTCATTGGAAAGACTGATGCTGAAGCTCAAATGCCAATACTTTGGCCACCTGATGTGAAGAACTGACACATCTGAAAAGACCCTGATGCTGAGAAAGACTGAAGGCCTGAGGAGAAGAGGACGACTGAGAATGAGATGGCTGGATGATCACCTACTCGAGGGACATGAGTTTAAGCAGGCTTCCAGAGTTGTTAATAGACAGGAAGCCTGATGTGCTGCAGTCCACGGGGTCACAAAGAGTCGGACATGACTGAGGGACTGAAATGAACTGAACTATGTTGTCTATCAGGAACTAACATAGAATTGCAGGTCATTTCTACTTCAAAATAAATTAAAAAAAATACTTGTAGAAGAGAATATCAGATTTATGATTGCCAAAGGCAGAGAGTGTTGTGAAAAGGAACTGAATCAAGGTAGTCAAAATGTATAAACTTCCAGTTATAAGATAAATAAGCACTGGGATGTAATGTACAAAATGATTGAATCAGAGTGCTGTATGTTATATATGAAAGCTGTTAAGAGAGTAAATCCTAAGAAATCTCATTACAAGGGAAAAAAATTCTATTTCTTATATTTGTATGTATATAAAATGACGAATATTCACTAAACTTATAATGATAATCATTTCATGATATGTAATTCAAATCATTATATTCTACACCTTAAACTTATACTACAGTGCTGGGTGTCAATTATATTTCAATTAAATTTGAAGAAAACAAACAAAATGATTTAAGGTGACAGCAAAACACATGACACAAAACTGTGTGGTTTGCTAGTAGACTTTAGATGTCCTATAGCTTAAATTATACCAGTAACTGTAAGCTGTTAACTAGCAACAATTTTGATTTCTTTTTGTATTAATTGAAATCTACAATACTTGTGTTTAAAGTAAAGCCATGAAAAAAATTAAGCCATGGATTAAAATATAGGTTTAAATTTATATATATAACTTTCCAAAGCAGCAGCCTTCAGGCTTACATACTCATTAATTAATTCTATCAAACCTTTAAAGAATAAGTGGAATTTAGAAAGATGGCAACGATAACCCTGTATGCGAGACAGCAAAAGAGACACAGATGTATAGAACAGTCTTTTGGACTCTGTGGGAGAGGGAGAGGGTGGGATGATTTGGGAGAATGGCATTGAAACATGTATAATATCATATAAGAAATTAATCGCCAGTCTAGGTTCGATGCAGGATACAGGATGCTTGGGGCTGATGCACTGGGATGACCCAGAGGGATGGTATGGGGAGGGAGGTGGGAAGGGGGTTCAGGATTGGGAATATATGTACCCTCATGATAGATTCATGTTGATGTATGGCAAAACCGATATAATATTGTAAAGTAAAAATAATAATAATAATAAAATGGTGGTCATTATCTCCAGAGATACTATTAAAATTTTCTAGGCTATGAAAAATGTTTCAAATGACCAAAAAATATGACTTTAGGGATTACAATAAATTGTTCTCCTTGGCCATCTTCTGTTAATAAGTATTTCCTGGTGGGGCACAGTATCCCAGAGGACAAATGCATGATCTCTCTCTGTAGTATGCAAAGCACCCACACTTCAGGAAAACTGACAACTTCATAATAAATTGTGTTTATTCTCTGAACACCACATGAGGCAGAACATTTTTACATACTTCAAAGGCTGTGTTACTCTAAACATGCATTATTATTAAGATTAGATGCTTTTTAAATAGCTAATATTTCCTCAAATTTTAAATATTACAACACCTGGAAGGATAACTGCTGAATATGTTTCACAGAATTCTGCTTGAACTATCATGCTGACTAAAGAATGCCCATGCTTTAAGAGTTGGATAAAGTGAGGGAGTTCATTTAATTGCTACTAAATTATAATTGTAAGTTTACTACTTCAGAGAGATTTCTAAAGCATTTATAGTAGCTTCTTTTAAGAGTCATAAATTTAGTTATAGTCTGTTGACTTAAAAATCTTTTTAAAATTAAACTTAAAAAGTATTTTAATCTTTCTTTAAAGCATAGAGACATTTTAATTTTCATTCCTTTTTACAGAAGTGGCAACAGAAACATATAGAGATGAAACCATGAATTCAAGGAACTTTAATGAGTTGGCAGCAGATATTTTTCGACTAACGTCACCACTAAGCGGGGAAAAGGTAACTGGGTAGTCCAATTCAGTTCAGTCACTCAGTCGTGTCCGATTCTTTGTGACCCCATGAACTGCAGCATGCCAGCCCTCCTGTTCATTACCAACTCTGGGTAATACATTTCTAAAGAAGAGATGTCAATGAGTTTGAAAGAGATTGACTACTGTGTGGCTTCCAAAAGTTCATCAGTTTGGTGTATTCATGAAAATACAGTGTTCTTTCTCTGCTTTGTGGGCTTAAGTTATATTTCTTTAATAGTTGATAGTCAGCATTAAAGTTATATAGCAGCAAAGCCTTCCTCTCCTGGACAATACTTAAGTTGGGGTTATAATAAGAATAAATTTGTGTAACCCAGCCCTTTCACAGTTCAATTTTTCTCCATTCTTTCATTTCACTTTAGGGAAAAGGGGAAAATTAGTAAAAAGGGGAAAATGACCTACTAAGATCAAACCAAATGAATAATGCAGGAATGGTACAAGTCTCCTACGATAGAATGGTCAGCTATGAACTCCACCCTAGGCATCTCAGAAGCAATGATACATAAAGTCTTTATATCAGAACTTTATGGGTAAGTTTTGTAACATTTTTCCAATACCCTTTACTCTCGTAAGCAACATTTAAACATTTCACAATATCTAATCAGATAACCCCAATATACATTGATTACAGTAGGCTATGCTTAGATCTACTGGTTTAGGGGTCACTCAACTGAACAGTAGAAACACCTGTACTGCTACCTCTTTTCCACATTCATGTGTGATGTGCACTTCTGAACCAGAAAAGATCACCGTAAGATTAAACTCTCAACATTGGCTTCATTCATGCTCGGTTTTGCTCATCTGACTAAGTGAATATCCCTAGCTCCAAAAGCTGCAAAGACATATCATATGTGCCAATTTCCCCACAATTGTATTTCTTTTAATCCTTATCTTCTTTCCCAGTGTTCTCTCTGTCTTTATTATTTGTCAGAATGCCACCTGCCACTGGCTCTGTCTATATGTTCTTATTAAATTTTCCTTCTTCTCTTCACCTCAGAGCAGAACATGCAGATATGTATATATGAAATAGGTTTTGGTATACCACCATTGTGTCACGGCTTCCCATCTGTGGTCTTGGAGTGTTTGAATGTAAATATCTGAGGGATCTCCAAGGTATTAGCACAGCCTAGAAGGCTTGAAGCTAAAACTAAAAACAGGGCAGTTTTCACCAAAATAAATCTCTTTTGAAGAGTAATGAATGAGACACTATAAAGAGATGACTTAGAAGGTAGTTGCAGTTGCATAGCCGTTACACGTATGCCCATTTCTTGCACCTTAGCAAAACCCAGGAGGCCAGCACAGTGTGAGGAGTTTGGGAGTACAAACACCTGGACTCAGATTCCAGCTTTGCCACTAAAGTCTCCTTGAACATGTTACTTCTCCACTCTCAGTATCAATTTTCTCATCTTTGTTGATAAGAATGGTAAAAACCACTAGTCTTATAGAGAGAATTAAACAGGTTCACAGAATGAACATAACTCAGAACAGAGTTTGGTGTATGATGAATCCTCTGTGTCTCATTCATTATGTACTCATGATTGAATTACTGACTTTCAGTGATATTTATAAAACATATTTTAATTCACCATGGCAATATATCTTAGATGCATTGAAAAAAACTGATGGTAATATCTTAACTTTATATATAAAGACACTTAATTCTAGGGACATAAAGTCATTTCCCAAAGTTAGCCAGGTAGTCAGTGATCATTCTTAGAGCAAATGCCAAATCTCATGTTTTATCTAGTGAATTTCTAGGCAACTACACAGATTGCAGTCCTGTCTTGGCATCCTCTCAGAATCAATGCAACATAAACAGCCAAGACATTTTTTCTGTTTCAGAAATGGTAAGAGCAGGCAAAACTTTCTTCAGCAAAGTACTGAGACCAGGTCATACATTTTCTTTTCTTTCAAACTCAACTATGAGAGGTGCGGTTCTCTGTATATCATGTAGCAAACATTTGTAGATAAAGAGAAAACCCATTTGGAATTCTCTTATCAGAATGGCCTGTTCAGTAGTACCATGAGATGTTTGTTTTTATTTTAAAAGACATGAATTGGATCAGAGACAGTGGAAGGTAAAGCAGGAGGTCAGCAGACACTTACCTTTTCCTTCTTGCTGTTTTAGATACCATTTCTATCACCTAACCTCTGCTGAAGTCTTCAGAATAATTGCTTGACATTTCCATTCATAAAATTACCCACATGGTTGTCATAGTTTGTAAAAATGCTGTATGGATTTCTAGTACCTAAACAGTCTAAGATCAATCAACCACTGGTTGCAGCTTCTCTATCCCTCCACTCTTTGCAGCTCTTGCACTTGAAGCTCCAGGCAATAATTTTCAGCTTTACTGATGATACCAGCTTATTTCAAGTCTGTTTTTTTTTTTTTTTAAACTCATCTGGCTGCTGCTGCTTCTTGAAATAAACTTGTGCAACTCAAGAGCACTCTATAATCTTAAAAGCTCAACTCAAATACACTTTCTGAAATTTTTCTTTTATCTCCAGTTTTCTCCCCTCTGTTAGTTATTATAGAATGGAATAAGAATTGCTAAGCAACTATACCTAAAACTTCTCATTGTGCTTACTTCTTGAGTATGCTTGTGCTTCTACTAGCCAGCAAAATTTCTGATACAAAATTCATGCTTTTTAAAATTTAATATTCCCCTTATATAGCATAGAATGTAGTACATATACAATAAATTTTGGTGGATACATTAGCTGATACAATGTCCAAGAGAAATAATTTGTAGTTATTCATCTAACATGTATAAATACTTTAATACATGCTGTTAAAAGGATAAGAAAACTGGTCCTCAATGTGTTTATGACTGAATAGAGTACAAAAATTAAGTATAAATAGATTTGATATTGATGAAAAAGAGATGAAAACCTCAATCTTGATTCATTCTAAGTTGTTTTGTTTTCAAGGTAGATGGAAAATCTCTGATCAATAGACCAGGTATCATGGGATAATCGATGATATTACACACTGGTATTCTCTACTTTAGCCCCTTCCCTTTACTACAAAGTCTTCTTTCTGAATATTTAGATATTTTTCTTTGTCGTTTATTATATTATAATGTAATATTTGAATATGTATTATAAGTTCATTATTCTAGATCTTATGTTTTATTTCATATATAATGAAGCATAATATATAATTATATATAATGGAATAAATAATACAAGTATATTACTATATAAGTATGTAAAATATTTCATATATTAAATGATACAATATAAATATATTACTAGATAAGCCACAAGCTCTTCTTTTAAAATTTTATTTGAAAGTGACAGTGTTAGTTGCTCAGTCATGTTTGACTCTTTCTGACCCTGTGGACAATAGCGTCTGTCCATGGAATACTCCAGGCAAGAACACTGGAGTGGGTTGCCATTCCCGTCTTTATGAGATCTTCCCAACCCAGGGATCAAACCTGGCTCTTTCATGTAGGAGGCAGATTGTTTACCATCTGAGCCACCAGGGAAGCCCAAGTTTTATTTCTTCTTGACCCAGGAATAAAACCTCGGTCTCCCACATTGCAGGCAGATGCTTTATGGTCTGAGCCACCAGGGAAGCCTTAGGTTTTATTTACACATATTTATATATTGATTTTGACTTAACAATTATTTTTGGAAACTATGCTAGATATGAAGGACATCAAGATAATAGACATCACATCAATACTCTTTAATGCTAATAATGTATAAGTATAGAAATACAGAGTTGTAGAAATGAATTGCAAAAGTGACTTCTGTAAAGAGTTGCCAAAATGCTGATTAAATTGAGTCTTAAAGAATGTAAAAATATCTAAGCGGATAATGAGGATGAGTATGTAGTATTTGTATGAGTGAATACTATTAAAAATACAGTATGCAGTAAAACTTAACAATGGAAAACCACATTCTAAGTTTGGAGAACTGAAAGTGTTTCCTTCTGAAGTTTGGAAGGAGTTGTCAAAAGCTACCATGTTTGGCTTAGGCATGATTATTGAGGGGCAAGTAAACTACATGAAGGACTTTTGACCTTGCGTTTTAACACTCTCACCCATACATGAAATACAATATTTATTCACACCTTTATCCCCAACCAAAGCACTGCCATTCTAGATCCACCATCTCAAACAATTCTTACATTATCACTGTAAATTAGAACTATTCCTCATCTCCATGTTGCAGTCAAGTTAACCAAAGCCCAGTGATATCTAGAGATTTATTCAAGATATAAACTTTGAAAGACCAAGACTTAAACTTTATCTGCCTCCAAAATTCTTGACTTTTCATCATGCTCCATAGACTTCAATTAACACAAGGAGAAGCAATGATTGCATGTGTGTCTAAGCATAATAAATATGACTTTGGTGGTGTCTTGGTGGATTTTAATGACACAAAAGAGAAATTTTGAAAACTTGTGCTAAGACAACATACTTAGTGGTAAAAGAGATATAGTTAAAAAAAAAAAAACTTAACAGGATTGTTTTTAAATAAAAACTTCAGGACAAAAATTTAAGGTCTTAAAGTGTTACCCTTTTCAGCTACATTTGTATTTTAAAGAGACTTGGGGAGTGATAATGATTAATTTGCCGTAAGTTCTTCAAACATCCAGAGTTTTGACACTTGGCTGGGTATAGTGCTTATATTCATTCAGCTGTCCTAATATGACCAACCTAGATAACATATTCAAAAGCAGAGACATTACTTTGTCAACTAAGGTCCGTCTAGTCAAGGCTATGGTTTTTCGAGTAATCATGTATGGATGTGAGAGTTGGACTGTGAAGAAGGCTGAGCGCCGAAGAATTGATGTTTTTGAACTGTGGTGGTGGAGGAGACTCTTGAGAGTCCCTTGGACTGCAAGGAGATCCAACCAGTCTATCCTGAAGGAGATCAGCCCTGGGATTTCTTTGGAAGGAATGATGCTAAAGCTGAAACTCCAGTATTTTGGGCACCTCATGCGAAGAGTTGACTCACTGGAAAAAACTCTGATGCTGACAGGGATTGGGGGCAGGAGGAGAAGGGGATGACAGAGGATGAGATGGCTGGATGGCATCACTGACTTGATGGGCATGAGTCTGAATGAACTCCTGGAGTTGGAGTTGGTGATGGACAGGGAGGCCTGGCATGCTGCGGTTCATGGGGTCGCAAAGAGTCAGACATGACTGAGCGACTGAACTGAACTGAATCATATTATTATGCAATTGCCATAATCATAAAAGTTATACACATGATTTATGTGTTTATATAGGATGTTAATAATGACTAGGTGTCAAATGAGTAGCTGGTAACAATATGTCATAGGTTGGGTGAGACTCTAGGTCAAAGTCTTCATGGTAAGAAAGGCACCAAACAGTGTTTTTAATTTTGTTCTTGAACATTGTAGAATTGATCAGTCTGAATTTTCCAGGCATCAGCTGACTTGGAACTGAATTGTTGCACACTGTTCTTAATTACTCAATCTTCTTATTTCATTATGTGCAAAACTTCAATAATTTTAACTTCTTCCTATTCACTGGCTCAATATCCCAATGGTAGTTAAACCCTAATAATTTTCACTTCATGCTCTGAAGCATTTCTTGCATCCTATTGATATCAACTTCACTGGCTCTAATTGTGATTGTCTACACCATTATGTTATGGACTTCCCAGGTAAAGCTAGTGGTAAAGAACCGACCTGCCCAATTCAGGAGACACAAGAAATGTAGATTTGATCTCTGGGTCAAGAATATCCCCTGGAGGAGGGCATGGCAACACACTCCAGTTTTCTTGTCTGGAAAATCCCATGGACAGAGGAGCCTGGCAGGCTCCTTATGGACCTTATGTGTCCATAAGGCCACAAAGAGCTGGACACCACTGAAGTGAGTTAGCATGACACTGTTATTATTAGGTGCCTACATAGTTTCTGGACTAGGCTACCTTCTGTTTTAAATGATTTTACACTGTGCAGGCATATCTATCTAGCAAAGGAAAATTTAAAGCAAACCAAAACCCTCCTACAAAGCCTAGGCTATGCAGATAATATGTATTGATATTGGTATCCTTGAAAAAGTGACTCAAATTTACCTTATATCTTATTCTGTTATGTGGCATAGTCAATAAGCAATAATCATGCTTCAAATTTAGTTCCTTTTTCCTATGACATCTTATAATGTAATCTCCATTTCTATATTCATTTCTTTTTTAAAATAATTTTATTTATTTTTGACTATGTTCAGCCTTTGTTACTGTGTGAGCTTTACTCTAGTTATGGAGAGAGGGGGCTGTTCTCTAGTTGCAGTGCCAGGTGGGCTCAGTAGTTGTGGCTCCTGGGCACTAGAGCACAGGCTCAATAGTTGTGGCACCTGGGCTCAGTTGCTCCATGGCATGTGGGGTCATCCCGGATCAGGGATCAAATCCATATCTCCTGTATTGGGTGGTGGATTCTTTACCACTGAGTCACTAGGGAAACCCTCTATATTTATATCTTACCATCAAGACATGGTTTATTCTTTGATTGTTCTCATCTTTTTGAGAGCACAGTTGATTCAACCTAAGCCTTGTCCTCTACAGATTCTTTTCCCTGCTCTACATTCTCATAAGTACACTGCTTACACAGATAATAAGATGCATATTCTCACATGTTTCATCATGGCCCTACCTTACTTAATCTATTTGGTAGATTCTGATAATGCACATTGATGTTTATAATTCCTACATTCATTTCTTACAAAATTCCATTACTATTATATTGAAAAAAATGATATTGATGAAAAGGTGTTGAGAACTTCAACCTTGATGCATTTTAAAACTTTGGTTTTATCCTCAAGAAAAATGGAAAACCTGTGATCAACAGATCAGGCATGCCACTTCACAAGATAACCAATGATATCATACTCCAGTATCCTCTCCTTTGGCCCTTTCTCTTTACCTATATCCAAAGTCTTATTTCTCAATATCTAGATCTTAATTCCCTGGTGGCCCAGACGGTAAAAGCGACTGCCTACAATGTGGGAGACCCAGGTTCAATTCCTGGGTCAGGGAGACTCCCTGGAGAAGGAAATGGCAACCCACTCCTGTATTCTTGGAAAATCCCATAAACAGAGGAGCCTGGTAGGCTACAGTCCATGGGGTTGCAAAGAAGACAGGACTAAGCGGCTTCATTTTCTTTCTTTCTTTCTAGATCTTAATTGCCAAGGGAATTGCTATAAAATTCTTTCGATTTCTGTTTAATGTGACTTCATCACTCTGGAGTGAATAATCAAAGCAAGAGTAATGCAGTGGACCAATGACAGCAGACTCCTTGGGTTCATCCTGGTAGGTTTTTCTGACCGACCTCAATTAGAGCTCATTCTCTTTGGGGTAATCTTGTTTCTTTACTTCATGACGCTCCTCGGCAACTGTACCATCATCCTCGTGTCCGTCTTGGATTCTAAACTCCATAATCCCATGTACTTTTTCCTCTCCCATCTCTCCTTCCTGGACCTCTGCTGTACCAGCAGTATTGTTCCTCAGCTTTTAGTCAACCTGGGGAGTTCAGATAAGTCTATCACATATGGTGGCTGTGTGGTTCAGCTCTATGTCTCCCTTGCCCTGGGATCCACGGAGTGTGTCCTTCTGGCTGTAATGTCCTATGACCGCTATGTTGCAGTCTGCCGTCCTCTACATTATGCCTTTGTCATGCACCCTCGGGTCTGTAACATCCTGGCCTCTATGGCGTGGCTCAGTGGGGTGACGACCACCCTTATACAGTCCACCCTCACCCTACAACTCCCCTTTTGTGGGAATCGCAAAGTGGATCATTTCTTCTGTGAAGTTCCTGTGCTCATCAAGTTGGCTTGTGTGGACACCATTTCAACCAGGCAGAGCTCTTTGTGGCTAGTGTCTTATTCTTGGTGGTGCCGTTGTCACTCATCTTGATGTCCTATGGGAACATTGCTCAAGCAGTTCTGAAGATAAAATCAGCCACTGGACGACGTAAAGCATTTAGGACCTGCTCTTCCCACCTGATGGTTGTCACCATCTTCTTCGGAACCACTATCTTCATGTATCTCCAGCCAGCCAAGAGTAGATCCAAGGACCAGGGAAAGTTTGTGTCTCTCTTCTACACTGTGGTGACGCCCATGCTTAACCCCCTTATTTATACCCTGAGAAATAAGGAGGTCAAAGCAGCACTGAAAAAATTTATGGGGAAAGCTTTATGATTTAGTGAGGCATGACTGTCAAAAGATATTTAAAAGAGAATTATTAGGATGGTAATTTAATGGATGATGACTCAACAAATAATTCAGTTATGTTCATAACCTTATAAGTAAGTTTCCATAGAAAAATTTTAAACAGAGCTTGAAATTCTAAGTTGGACGAACTTGAGTTTGAATGCCCGTTTCATGACAGAACAGCTGGTTGAACTGAACAATCTGCATAATCTTTACATCAGCTATAAATATAAGCTGGAATGAATGATATTGAGCAGCTTAAATTAAAATTAGATAATTCTAGGTATTTTATTGCTTATAAAGTTTATTCATAGATTTAGTTTATTTATTAGTCATAACTACATGAGTATTATACTTCTTCTTTTGCAGGGATTGAAATATTTTGACCAATTACTCATGTCAGAAAGAACAAATCCTAAACATCCACACTATTACTCTGTCAGCTAACCATGCATTCCTGAACCCCTCAGGCTGTGAGCTCATTATACACCGAGCTCATTATTGCTGTGCTTTCCTCCTGTTTGACAATTTTCTGACTCTTTAGTGTTTCTCTCCCTAGTAGATTTTTAAGAATGGCAACTATGCTATGACCTGATCAAAGTTTAAAGTAAAATCTGTACAAAGGTGACTCCCAGATTTGTGCTTCAATATAGATATTTACTGTCTATATTTTCATGTTCAATTATGTATTTCACTTCTACACCTGGGTATATTAAAACAACCTCGAATTAGTACATCAAAGCTAAGTTAAAAGCTCTCTGGTTTTTTGGTTGTTTTTTACTATTCTCAGTATCACAAAATGGAACATACATCATCCCGACTCTGTCTCCTATTTCATTTGCTGTTTGTATCTTATATACAGTCTTGTGGATTTTACCTTTTAGTTATCTCTCTAGTCTAGCCACTTCTTTCCATTTTAATTTTCTACCATAAGTGCACTTCTAAGATGGCCTCCTTACTAGGTAGAAGATATTTATTTAATGAACTAATCATGTTTTCCATTATATGTTACTGATGAAGTGAAGTGAAGTTGCTCAGTCATGTCCGACTCTTTGCGACCCCGTGGTCTGTAGCCTACCAGGCTCCCCTGCTCTTGGGATTTTTCAGGCAATAGTACTGGAGTGGGTTGCCCTTACCTTCTCCAATATATGTTACTAGGTACATGCAATTTTTAACTCCTCATGAAACATATATTTGTCTTATCTCCTTTATGAAGTACATCTGTTTATTAACAATTATTCAGGCATTGGGGACACAGATGTGAACAGAACAGCATCCACACTTGTAAAGGGTTTATATGCTAATGGTCCAACTCAGTCCAATTGACAGATTTTCACTGTGTGATGTTATCTCTTGTCAAACAATAGAAGTCAATGTTAGATGGAGAAAAACCTCACTTTCATCAAATTGATTGTAAAATCAAGTATATCTCAATATAATATTAATGGCTACATGTTTTTATTTTATTTGGATTTTTGATATTAAGCTGATATGGTTGCAAAGCAACGTTATCTAGGCAGCAGCACCTCAGCTTGAAGAAGGAAGAATGAGTTTATATTGTTATTTGCTAAATCACAACTATTTTAATATGTGTGTAACAAGGGAAAGAATTCATGTGTAAATTTTAAAGGGTTTGACAGCTTATAATAGACAAATAGTCTTCAAGTGGTATGTTTTTGGTGACAGTGAGGACATTTTTTCTTTAAAATGAATAGAAGACTTACATGATATATACACAGATATAGCAAGATATAACTGGAAATAAAATGCTTTCCACTATATCGAGGAGGATTCAAGCATCTCTGAAATCCAAGTAAACTAGAGCTTAATAATAGAAAAATGAAAAGGAAAACAACCTTATGCAGCATAAGCTCTGACAGGTTTCTCTCTCTCTTTTTTTTTCGGTAACATAAATGCCTGACTTAAGGTTTGATTGCTGAGAGACCCATTTCAGTGGTGAATCCACTACACAGATGGCTATCTGATAAACTGTTGGCCACCTTACTTGATAAAGAAACAGGCCACATCCACCCAATAAATCTCTTTTCTATTCAAGAAAATTAGAGATACCAAGGGAACATTTCATGCAAAGATGGGCTCGATAAAGGACAGAAATGGTATGGAACTAACAGAAGCAGAAGATATTAAGAAGCGGTGGCAAGAATACACGGAAGAACTGCACAAAAAGATCTTCACGACCCAGATAATCATGATGATGTGATCACTAATCTAGAGCCAGACATCTTGGAATGTGAAGCAAAGTGGGCCTTAGAAAGCATCACTACGAACAAAGCTAGAGGAGGTGATAGAATTCCAGTTGAGTTGTTTCAAATCCTGAAAGATGATGCTGTGAAAGTGCTGCATTCAATATGCCAGCAAATTTGGAAAACTCAGCAGTGGCAACAGGACTGGAAAAGGTCAGTTTTCATTCCAATTCCAAAGAAAGGCAATGCCAAAGAATGCTCAAACTACCACACAATTCCACTCATCTCACATGCTAGTAGAGTAATGCTCAAAATTCTCCAAGCCAGACTTCAGCAATATGTGAACCGTGAACTTCTTGATGTTCAAACTGGTTTTAGAAAAGGCAGAGGAACCAGAGATCAAATTGCCAACATCTGCTGGATCATGGAAAAAAGCAAGAGAGTTCCAGAAAAACATCTACTTCTGCGTTATTGACTATGCCAAAGCCTTTGACTGTGTGGATCACAATAAACTGGAAAATTCTGAAAGAGATGGGAATACCAGACCACCTAACCTGCCTCTTGAGAAATCTGTATGCAGGTCAGAAAGCAACAGTTAGAACTGGACATGGAACAACAGGCTGGTTCCAAATAGGAAAAGGAGTATGTCAAGGCTGTATACTGTCACCCTGTTTATTTAACTTATATGCAGAGTACATCATGAGAAATGCTGGACTGGAAGAAACACAAGCTGGAATCAAGATTGCTGGAAGAAATATCAGTAATCTCAGATATGCAGATGATACCACCCTTATGGCTGAAAGTGAAGAACTAAAGAACCTCTTGATGAAAGTGAAAGAAGAGAGCAAAAAAGTTGGCTTAAAGCTCAACATTCAGAAAACAAAGATCATGGTATCCTGTCCCATCACTTCATGGAAATAGATTGGGAAACAGTGGAGACAGTGTCAGACTTTATTTTGGGGGGCTCCAAAATCACTGCAGATGGTGACTGCAGCCATGAAATTAAAAGACACTTAGTCCTTGAAAGAAAAGTTATGACCAACCTAGATAATATATTCAAAAGCAGAGACATTGCTTTGCCGACTAAGGTCCGTCTCACCAAGGCTATGGTTTTTCCTGTGGTCATGTATGGATGTGAGAGTTGGACTGTGAAGAAGGCTGAGTGCTAAAGAATTGATGCTTTTGAACTGTGGTGTTGGAGTAGACTCTGAGAGTCCCTTGGACTGCAAGAAGATCCAACCAGTCCATTCTAAAGGAGTCAGCCCTGGGATTTCTTTGGAAGGACTGATGCTCAAGCTGAAACTCCAGTACTTTGGCCACCTAATGTGAAGAGTTGACTCACTGGAAAAGACTCTGATGCTGGGAAGGATCAGGGGTAAGAGGAGAGGGAATGACAGAGGATCAGATGGCTGGATGGCATCATGGACTCGATGACCGTGAGTCTGAGTGAACTCCAGGAGATGGTGATGGACAGGGAGGCCTGGCGTGCTGCGATTCATGGGGTCATGAAGAGTTGGACACGAGTGAGCAACTGAACTGAACTGAACTGAACTGAGATCACTTCAACAACTGTCCTTTTGGGCTGATGAGGACTTTTTTTCTCTTTTGGCTTTCTTTCTTTCTTTGAAGCATATTTTATTTATATATATATATATAAATATATATATATATATATATATATATAATATTTCTCTTTTACAAATAAATTTATGTGTATCCTTTTTTTCAGATTTCACATGTAAGTGATATGATATATTTGTCTTTCTCTGGTTTGGACACTTTAAATTTCTGTTCTTGTATTTTAAGTTTACTAAAAAGAATGAACTTAAGAAATCCTAGGTTCCTACCCATGATTCAATAAAGTCAGAACCCCAAGCCTACTACTCTTCTCCCGAGCCCCATGTAGCCCCATGTGTGCTGGGTAATTGTTAAATCTTGTAAATAATAAAGCTTTATTTTTCAAAGTTTCCTGAAGGTTATTGCTGAAGGGTGTTTTGCAAGTATATAAGAATTTCAATTGTGTCCAGTCACAACATTGATTATTGATAGTCTGATATCAGCACAAAACAGCTTAATAGGCAGGATGCAGAATTTGGAGATTGTTGGTAAGCATGATCAGACTTAGACAATCAAGGAAAAATGGGGACTCTTTGGTTTTGAATAAAAACAAAGCAGTAATTAATTTTTCTTCTACAGAACAACTAAAGTATTATATGAATAGAGAAGAGAAATAAGAATAGAATTATTAATTTGTCTACTCAAAAATGTAAAGTGGCATTTTACAATAGTGAGAACAGGGTGCTGTAATAATGCTTGATATTTGCTGTTCAATTGTAACTCATTCTATAGCCACCTCAATATTGTGGGCCAATTACTATTCTTGAGGTTATTTTTGTGAGTTGCTGTAATTTTTCTGAATTCTCTGTAATTGCCAAATTAGTATTTTTCTATTGTCCAAGCAAGCATCATAAAAGGGTTCAGTTCAGTTCAGCCGCTCAGTCATGTCCAACTCATTTTTGCAACCCCATGAACCACAGCACCCCAGGCCTTCCTGCTTATCACTAACTCTCAGTCCACCCAAACCCATGTCCTTTGAGTCGGTGATGCCATCCAACCATCTCATCCTCTGTCGTCCCCTTTTCCTCTTGCCTTCAATCTTTCCCAGCATCAGGGTCTTTTCCAACGAGTAAGCTCTTCGCATCAGGTGGCAAAGGTATTGGAGTTTCAGCTTCAACATCAGTCCTTCCAATGAACACCCAGGACTGATCTCCTTTAGGACAGACTCGTTGGATCTTCTTGCAGTCCAAGGGACTCTCAAGAGTCTTCTCCAACATCATAGTTCAAAAGCATCAATTCTTTTGGCATTCAGCTTTTTTATAGTCCAACTCTCATATCCATACATGACCACTGGAAAAACAATAGCCTTGACTACATGGACCTTTGTTAATAAAGTAATGTCTCTGCTTTTGAATATGCTGTCTAGGTTGGTCATAATTTTCCTTCCAAGGAGCAAGCATCTTTTAATTTCATGGCTTCAATCACCACCTGCAGTGATTTTGGAGCCCAGAAAAAATAAAGCAGCCACTGTTTCCACTGTTTCCCCATCTATTTGCCATGAGATAATGGGACCAGGTGCCATGATCTTCATTTTCTGAATGTTGAGCTTTAAGCCAACTTTTTCACTCTCCTCTTTCACTTTCATCAAGAGGCTCTTTAGTTCTTCACTTTCTGCCATAAGGGTGGTCTTATCTGCATATCTGAGGTTATTGATATTTCTCCTGTAATCTTGATTCCAGCTTATGCTTCTTCCAGCCCAGCATTTCTCATGATGTACTCTGCATGTAAGTTAAATAAGTAGGGTGACAATATACAGCCTTGATGTACTCCTTTCCCTATTTGGAACCATTCTGCTGTTCCATGTCCACTTCTAACTTGTTTCCTGACCTGCATACAGATTTCTCAAAAGGCAGGTCAGGTGGTCTGGTACTGCCATCTCTTTCAGAATTTTCCACAGTTTATTGTGATCCACATAGTCAAAGGCTTTGGCATAGTCAGTAAAGCAGAAATAGATGTTTTTCTGGAATTCTCTTGCTTTTTCCATGATCCAGCAGATGTTGGCAATTTGATCTCTGGTTTTTCTGCCTTTTCTAAAACTAGCTTGAACATCTGGAAGTTCATGGTTCACGTATTGCTGAAGTCTGGCTTGGAGAATTTTGAGCATTACTTCACTAGCATGTGAGATGAGTGCAATTGTGAGGTAGTTTGAGCATTCTTTGGCATTGCCTTTTTGGGGATTGGAATGAAAACTGACCTTTTCCTGTCCTGTGGCCACCGCTGAGTTTTCCAGATTTGCTGGCAAATTGAGTGTAGTAGTTTCCCACCATTATCTTTTAGGATTTGAAATAGCTCAACAGAAATTCCATCACCTCCACTAGCTTTGTTCGTAGTGATGCTTTCTAAGGCCCACCTGACTTCACATTCCAGGATGTCTGGCTCTAGGTGAGTGTGAGTGATAAAACCATCATGATTATCTGGGTCCTGAAGCTCTTTTATGTGCAGTTCTTCCGTGTATTCTTGCCACCTCTTCTTAATATCTTCTGCTTTTGTTAGTTCCATACCATTTCTGTCCTTTATTGAGCCCATTTTTTTATAAAATGTTCCCTTGGTATCTCTAATTTTCTTGAAGAGATCTCTTGTCTTTCACATTCTATTGTTTTCCTCTCTTTCTTTGCATTCATTGCAGAGGAAGGCTTTCTTATTTCTCCTTGCTATTTTTTTTGGAACTCTGCATTCAAATGGGTATTTCCTTTTCTCCATTGCTTTTCACTTCTCTTCTTTCCACAGCTTATTTAGGATAAATTTAACAGGCACATGTGTTGGAAAGTGCCAAGATAAATCCCAGTGTTCATATTAGTTGCTCAGTTGTGAACTACTCTTAGTGACCCCATGGAATATAGCCCACCAGGTTCCTCTGCCCATGGAATTCTCCAGGCAAGAATACTGGAGTGGGTAGCCATTTCCTTCTCCAAGGGATCTTCCCAACCCAGGGATTGAACCTGAGTCTCCCACTTTGCAGGCACATTCTTTACCTCTGAGCCATCAGGGAAGTTCCTGGTATCTTACCACACAAACATTAGATGATATTAACAAATGATGATCACAGGGTATTTTTTTCATGATCATATCCTGGGATCTTCTGTTATGGACATTTTAATGAGCAACATATTTTCCATAGAGGGAATATGGCAATTTTCTTATCCTTCTGGGGACTTTCTAAGGCCATATTAACAGTTTTTTTTTTTTTCCCCCTAGTATAAACCAACTCCTAAAGAAGGAAATAAGTCACTGGGGTTTTACCCTTTCAAGTTCGTTCTTTTCAGAATTGGCATCACTGAGGGTTGCTCATTTTCTTCTGGCACATTTCTATGCAAACTCTAGCATCTAGTTTAGAAAATATTTACTTTTTCATTATTTGCAACTGGCATTTCCATATTGTACCACAGACTGCATGAGCAGGCACAACATCTTTCTGAGCTGTTGCAGAGAGATTCAGTTCCAGAGAAGTAGCTTTCTAGCCATTGTGATATTTCTTACTCATAATGGAAGGTCAAAATTCATTTGTGTAGCAAACTCCCAAAGATAGTTTCAGTATTTTTGCATACTCTTCCAGGTAAGAAGGAAAGATTAGGTATTATCTTTGTGGGCATACCGACATTAGTTTAGTTGGTACCAGTGACAGGACTTTACAACAGCCTGAATGTTTCCTTTTCTCAGAACCTCATATTTGGTTCCTAGTTTGCACTGTCTTGAACAGTTCCTGTGGCTCTGGGACCTTAATCAGGAATACCTTTATATTTCATCTCAAGACACAGGCACCTGGAAATACTGTGAACAAAGGATTAACTCTTGAAGCTAGAATGCATGTTCTCAGCCTCAGACAGGTATGTTGACAGATGGTACCTGCTGTGGTCATCATAGTCTGGTTGTATGTTTTACTGCATGTAAAGCAAGCTATTCATGTGGCTCAGATGGTAAAGAAACTGCCTGCAATGCAGGAGACCTGGGTTCACTCCCTGGGTTGGTAAGATCCCCTACAGCAGGGAATTGTAACCCATTCCAGTATTCTTGCCTGGAGAATTTCATGGCAGAGGAGGGCCTGGTGGGTTACAGTCCATGAGATGCAAAGAGTCAGATAAGATTCAGCAACTAACATTTTCACTTTCTTTTTAGAATTGAGAAGTCTCTGTATTTCTAATAGTAATTTCATGTTGTATTTGACTATTTAAAAACATTTTTCCTCATAAAATTGACTGGACTTCTTCCTTCCTCCTTGGCTCCTTTCCTTCCTTCCTTCTCCCTCTCCCTCTCCCTCTCTCTCTTTTTTTTTTTTTTTTTGATGCTCAATATCACCTCTGCTCAAAGGCAACAAAAAATGAGTTTAAAATCAATCATTCCTGATCTTTCTATATTCTTCAAAATGAAAAAAATGACGTTTTGACCGAAATATTTTTCACTTGATACACATTTGTAAAGCATCTTGTCAAAGTCTACAGACAGTCTCATTGACTTAAAAGGGAATTAAGTCAGTATACTCATTATCTGCTTAACCAACTGATATTACTTGTAAGTACAAATACATTTCCAGAAATTCATTTCTGAAAGATTAATGTGTCTCACTTCTTCACTTACCACCCTGCTGCTCCTTTATTTAACAGCAATCTCAGTCCCCTAATTTCCTCTGGATTGACCCCATAGACAATTAAAATGCTTATTTTTTATATCAGAATACTGCCCTCTCTCATGATACATCCCATATCTCTTCTTTCTATTGAAAGGACATTTGAACCCAATTTTTAAAAAGGATTTTAGTTAGTGGACAGTATTTGTCATGTCTAAACAAGAGTTATTCCTACCTTATGTGGATGAGAACATTTTGTTTAGTATATTTACATATAAAATTTAATCTTGTTCTGTTTTTTTTTTGTTTGTTTGTTTTTGGATTTTAGAAATTTAAAAAGAGTTTACCAAAATTGAGTAGAAGGTTGAATGATTCATAGCAACTTTTATATACTGAAAAGTATTTTAAGGAGAATAATAGTTCATGGACTAAAAAGTATGACAGAATTTGAACTCATACCCTATAATCACAAGTGAAATAATGGCTGCCAGACTACTCTCAAAGAGAAAAAACTTTCAATGTTAGAGAAGCACAATATGAAATTTTAAAACATTTGTTAATACAGGTGGTATTTCTAATGACTCAATAAAGAGAAACAAATTGGGGATATACACTAGAGATGAAGTCTCAGCAGATAGCAGATTCTTGAGGGATGGAGGAGCTCCAGGTACATGTGAGGTGCTATGTGTATGTGCAGCACAAACAAGAGGAGGAGCTCTCTCCATGCTTATGTTACAGTCAGGATAGACTCTCTGTGATATGAAAACATCCAGAAGTTTTCTATACTTTAGTTATCCTGGAGTTACACCCAAGACAACGTGAATTATGAATATCTCATTTCCTGAGGATGAAAATACCCTGCAGATGGTTGTGTAAGGCAGATGGGTTGGGCTGCAGGTGACAACACTGATTGGGTGACAATTCAAGACAACATTGATTATGTCGTTTTCTGAGGGTAGCACAGATAATCAATGGTCTTAAAGGTGGCAGCATCTGTTGGAATACAAGAGGGCATTATCTTCAAGGGTTTAGAGCACTGTCCCATGGGAGGTTCCTTGTCACAGTGGATTGGTTCAAAACAAAGAGACCAAGAGTGCCCATGTTAGGAGGCAGCTATCAAATCAAAAAATTAGTTTCATACAATGATTTAAGGCCCATAACAGAGCATGTGGGGAGCCCAAGGAAGAGTGGGTTACACAGAAGGAAGAAACATAATTGCAGATTAGACAGTCAGCATTTGCAGGGGGAGCTGGAGGGGAAGTCTGCCTGAAACTTGAGAGATATTCTTTAGGTATTGGTGTAAGGAATGATTATTCAGTTCAGTTCAGTTCAGTTCAGTCACTCAGTCATGTTCGACTCTTTGCGACCCATGAATCGCAGCACGCCAGGCCTCCCTGTCGATCACCAGCTCCCTTCATGTGCATCGAGTCGGTGATGCCGTCGAGCCATCTCATCCTCTGTCGTCCCCTTATCCTTCTGCCCCCAATCCCTCCCAGCATCAGAGTCTTTTAGCATGATTTGTTTAGTCTCAATTGCACAGTATGGTTCTTCACATAATATTGCTTGCATGCTCAGTCATGTCCTGTTCCTTGTGACCCCATGTACTGTAGCCTGATGGGCTCCTTTGTCCATGGAATTTTTCAGGTAAGAATACTGGAGTGGGCTGCCATTTTCTACTCCAGGGGATCTTCCTGAGCCAGGGATTGAACCTACGTCTCCTATGTCTCCTGCATTGGCAGGCGGATTCTTTACCACTGTGCCACCTGGGAATCAGAAATGTGTCTTTGTTTACAAATCTATTTCCACTTTAATTAAAAGTTTTAATGATGGTATTTTGCACAACAGATGATTGGCAGTTTTATAATAAAGCGTAAAAATTGTTTACAATCTAGCCTCAATATGCTGTTTTGTATGAAAATTTCTTTGTGAAATATAATTTAGGCAGTAACCATTATACATTTTCTTGATGTTTTTCACATGATTAGCCAGTTCTTCTTTTAAAAATTACTATTGATTTGAATCATTTGTTTTTGTAGCTACAGGTTGTCTTAAATTCTTAGAGAGTGAGGAGCAGTACATTTTACTTCCCAAACATTTACCTTGTTTCTTGGAGAAATTCTTCAAGTACATATGTTCTTCATCTAACTTTTGTTTCTTAGAGATCTTCACTTCATTGTTTTTCTTTGTCTTTGATTTTTGTTGTTGTTGTTGCATTTTATTTTGAAAAACATAAACCTTAGGCTTCCCTGGTAGCTCAGCTGGTAAAGAAGGCACATGCAATGCAAGAGATCCCAGTCTATTCCTGGGTCCAGAAGATCTGCTGGTGAAGGGATAGGCTACCCACTCCAGTATTCTTGGGCTTACCTGGTGGCTCAATTGGTAAAGAATCAGCCTGCAGTGTGGGAGACCTGGGTTAAATCCCTGAGTTGGGAAGATCCCTGGAGAAGGGAACAGCTACCCAATCCAGTATTCTGGCCCGGAGAATTTCATGAACTGTAGAATTCATGGTGGAGAAGGAAATGGCAACCCATTCCTGTATTCTTGCCTAGAGAATCCCATGGACAGAGGAGCCTGGTGGGCTGCTGTCCATAAAGTCACACAGAGTCGAACATGTCTGAAGTGACTTAGCATGCATGCATGCATTGGAGAAGGAAATGGCAACCTACTCCAGTATTCTTGCCTGGAAAATCCCAGGGACAGAGGAGCCTGGTGGGCTGCCCTCTATGGGGTCACAGAGAGTTGGACACGACTGAAGCGACTTAGCAGCAGCAGAATCCATGGGGTTGCAAAGAGTCCAACTTGACTGAACAACTTTCACTAGGTTCAGTGTTTTATACTTTTTACATATCCATTATCTTTTGATGTATACAGTGATCTAGACTTGTCTTTTCCCAAATATAGCAGAATCATTTTGTCTTGTATTTTCCATCTTCCCACCCCAGCCCTTGGTGCTATTTTAGTGGTAATTTTAGAATATGAGAGGGAGAATTAAATGTTGGTAATTTAGAATTTGTGTTCTGTCCTTCAATCATTTGATGGGAAAGTACAGAGGGCATCTTGAATGTTCACACAAGATATATAGCTTTCAGTCATTTCTTCCCTTAATGAAATCTCTACTCTGGAACATGCCCAGCTCAACTTGATATTTGACCCTGTCACTCAGCTATGAAACTAGCTAATCTTCCCAGCTATGGTGCCATCCCTTATATGGGCTATACTTTCGAGACGATATACTTTTTCATGGCCCTTTATATTTTATACTTTGTTTGTCCAAGATGAGACCTATATCGAATGGTGCTTAGTGAAGAAAGTTTTACTCTTTGTTCATGTGATTTTGTTAGATTTTAACATATCAGGCACATAATATGTGGAATATTTAATATAGGCTTATAAGCATTCCATAGCTTTTAGAACTGTTTCTGCTTAGAATAGTATTCACTTTCTATTTTCTGCCATTTGTGTTTAAGCTATTAGTTTTAAAGACAGAAGTGGAAATACTGCATTCATTGTCAATATTTACATCTTGAAAATGTTTTTCACAACTTGTTTTGAAACTTTCATGCTTAGTAATGCATAATGTGTTCTTAATGAGCAATAAAGATATTTTACTTACTCAGAAAAATACTGTTACTTAATGGGTCCAAGTTAGTGATATCTATAATTGGAATTAATTGCTTTCTGTGAACTTAGCAATGTACATTTGGAAGGTATTTGGACACTGTTTCCTTTAAGTCCACTCATTCATGTTTATTGTGAGTTTTTAGAGGTTCGGATGAAAGAAAATGTAAACTGAAGTAGTAACTGTTTACTATGCAAATAAAAAGTCAATGAATTGAAATATTGCCAGTGAAGTGGAAGGCAGACATTTTGCAGGGCACTGATCTGAAGTGATAGAGAACTAATGACAGTTAATACTGCATAATATCTACTAAAAATATTTGAAAAGGGATCATTTGCTTTAGTAATAAACATAAAGTTTATGGTATTTTCTACTGAGAAAGGATGAGAAAAGATGAAATAACGAGGATATGTCAGAGTGTTTCAATTTTGTAGTTACAAGACTGGGATAGAGTTCATAAAAATCAAGAAAAGGCCATGTGTGGATTTGACCCCTAGTGTTGACATTACAAGTCCACTTTCTCAGCCTCATGCTTTTAATAAAGCCATGTTCAAATAGATAGGAGAGCCATATATGTCTGAGATATCTCTAATTTGAGGGAAGGTTGGTAAGTTCTGATCATTCATTTGGTAGTGATATCTACTATCTACTACTTGACTAGAGATATGTTAGTTTCCCTAGGGAAAAAGAAAGAGGTATAATATGGTGGATATAATATGAGTGAACTGCTGAATAATTTTTGAAAGGCTACTTTGTGCTGACCACTCTAAGGGTTAGAGACAGAGAAGTCATATCTTATGTGACTCCTGGCCTCATGAATCTCACAATCTGTTGTGTCTGTTGTGAGTAGACACATATACAACTTAGTCAAATGCAAAAATGTATTTATCCATTATCAAGGTTCCCAGATAGTTAAGAAGAAAGATTTTTTTTTGGAGAATATGGTAGTAAAGTATGCTTACTACCATAAGGATAATAAAGAATGTTTTATTTACCCTTAATAATTTGCTTTCAAAATATGAATTACATTTTGTACTCACACTTCGAGTCAATAACAAATATGCAAATGATTATAGGAAAAAGAAATAAAAATCATATGGTTAGCATTTCATTTCCTAAAGACGTTTTAGAGCCTGGAGGATCCTGGGTCTCTGAAGAAAAGAGAATGAGCAATTTTTCAAAAGCACATAAACAAACACTAAGGGAAAGAAAAAGAAAGATAGGTAAGAGTATAGAATTAACTGGTTGATCATAAGAAATAGATTCAAATGTTGCCTTAAATACTAAATACGTATGCACCTTTGACTGAACATATAGCTCTGAGTAGTTGATTTTTAATTAATACCAGTCTCATCTGGTATGTTTAAAAATTACATAATGTTACAACTAATTTCCACTGTTTTGGGGTGATGAAAAATGGTTTTATTCTCACTTTACTGAAAGTTGCTTAAATAAACCCGTTTTTTCTCTAGTTGAAATTAACTGAGTTTCCCCTTCATGTGACTAGAAAGACAGCAATATAAAGGGTTACATTTGGTTGGATGGAAATTATAATAAAATTAATTTCCTAAAACAGATGACAGTGCTTCTCTTTTACACCTTTATGAGATAGAACTAATATATAAATACATTCATAATTTAACATATATAAGTTCATGTGTCTGGACATATGTGTGGACCCATGCTACAGTCACCACAATCTAGGTAATATATTTATATGTCTTTTCCGAAAGTTTCCCTGTGTTCTTTTGCTTTTTGTGTGAATGTGTGGTAGGAACACACAACATGATTTACCCTGGTACCAAATGTTAAGTACATAATATAGTATTGCTAATTATAAGCAATATGTTGGACAGTAGCTCTCTAGAACTTATATTGTATAGCTGCAATTTTTAAATCATTGAGCACTTCGCTGTTTCCTCCTCCTCCCATCCTCTGGCCATCACCATTTTATGTTTCTATAAGGCTGACTGTTTTGCATATTACATATAAGAGGTGTGTTTGTCCATTTGTGTCTGACCTATTTTAAACAGTATACCATCTCAAAGTACATCCATGTTGTTGCACATTGTAAGACTTGTTTCCTTTTTAAGGCTAAATAATATTTCATCAATATTCTAATAATACTCCATTAATTAAAGTTGACTAAAATACCATAAGGGGTTTCCCAGGTGGCACTAGTGGTAAAGAACCTGTCTGCCAGTGCAGGAGGTGTAAGAAACACAGGGCTGATCTCTGGGTCAGGAAGCTCCCCTGGAGGAGGGCGTGGCAACCCCTCCAGCATACTTGCCTGGAGAATTCCCAAGGACAGAGGAGCCTGGCAGGCTACAGTCCATAGGGTCACACAGAGTTGGACACAACTGAAAGGACTTAGCACACATGCACAGAATATACTGTGTCTTCTTTATTTATTCATAATATTTTATCAATATGCTAACAATACTCCATTAGTTAAAGCTGACTAGTATATCTTTTTATTTGACCATTATTAGATGGACACTTAGGTTGGCTGTTGTGAATAATGCTGCAATAAATACAGAATGAAGTTATCACTTAAAGATCCCAATTTCAATTCTTTTGGGTGTATACCCAGAAGTGGGAATGTTGGACTGTATGATAGTTATAATATTTTGAGGAACATTGATTCTGTTTTTCATTCCCACTAATACTGTACAAGGATTCTAATTTCTCCATAATCTTTCCAACATTTGTTGTCATCTTTTTTTTTTTTAATAACAGCCATCCTTACAGGTATGAGGTGATATCTCATTGTGGGTTTATTTGCATAGCCTAGATGATTAGTGGTGCTGAACACTTTTTCATATGCATGCTGGACATTTGTATGTCTTGTTTTCTTGTTTTGAGAAATGTCTGTTCAAGTTCTTTGTTCACTTTTTAATTGGGTCATCTCTTTTGTTGTTGTAGACATTTGAATCTCTTACATATCTTGGATGTTATCTATAATTTTGTATATTTTCTCCCCTTCCATAGATTTTTGCTTTTGTTGCCCATGGTTTGGTCTTTTATCTTTAAAATCATCGCTAAGACCAATACCATGAAGGTTTTCCTCCATGTTTCTTCTAGGAGTTTCAGTTTCAGATTTTACATTCAAATCTTTAATCTAATTTGATTTATGTGTATAGTCAAAGCTAGGGGTTCAATTTTTTTCTTTTGCATGTGGATATTCAGTTTTCCCCAAACTGTTTATTGAAGAGACTGCCCTTTCTACACTGTGTATTCTTGGTCTCTTTGTTGAAGATGACTTGTTTATATACAAGCTTTTATCTCTAGGTTCTCTATCCTGCTCCATCGATCTATACATTTATTTTTATGAAAATACAATACTGTTTTAATTACTATAGTTTGATCATTTTTTTAAAAATCTGTTCTTTTCTATCTTGCAGAGCATCAGAAGACACCTATGCCATTAGGAGAATGCACAGTGTATTTATTTAGAATGCACATAATAGGAAAATAGATAATAAGTAATGAGGTCTAAGCACTTAACATATAACTTTGGGGGAGATGACATTGTCATTTATCTGACCTTATGTAATATATAATCTTTTCTCAGCTATGACTCAACTTTCTGGAACATACTTTGCACATGGGGATGGTGAAGAGCACCAATGAGGGAAACATAACAGGTTTTATCCTGTTAGGGTTTTCTGACTACCCTCAGTTACAGACGGCTCTTTTTGTGGTCATCTTGATCTTATATTTACTAACCATTTTAGGGAACACCACCATCATTCTGATATTTCATCTGGAACCCAAACTTCATACACCAATGTATTTTTTCCTTTCTCATCTCTCTTTCCTGGACCTCTGCTTTACTAGCAGTGTTATTCCTCAGCTCCTGGTAAACTTGCAGGATCCCATGAAAACCATTACCTATGGTGGCTGCATGGTTCAGCTCTACGTCTCTCTTGCTCTTGGATCTACTGAGTGTGTCCTTCTGGCTGTGATGTCCTATGATCGCTATGTAGCCATCTGCCGTCCCCTCCACTATACTCTCCTAATGAATCCTCATCTCTGCATGGCCCTGACATCTTTAGCATGGCTTAGTGGGGTGGCCACCACCCTGGTTCAATCCACTCTCACCCTGCTTCTACCTTTATGTGGGCATCACCAAGTGGATCATTTTATCTGTGGTCCCTGTACTTACAAGTTGGCTTGGGGAACCACTTTCAATGAGGCTGGCTCTTTGTGGCTAGTACCTCTTCCTTGTTGGCCTATCCCTCATCCTGTCTCTTATGGTTACATTACCCAGCGTTTTGAAGATCAAATCAGCTCTGGAGAAAGAGTTTGTGGACCTGTTCTTCCCTGTGGCGTTGTCATCATGTTCTATGGACCATCTGTTCTGTCTGCGTCAGCCGTACATACAAAGATCAGGGGTTTGTCTCCTCTTCTACACAGTGTGCCCCCATGCTTAATCCTCTTATTTATACTCTGAGGAACAAAGAGGTCAAGGAAGCACTAAGAAAAGTTCTAGGGAAGATTCTGGTAATAAAGTTTACATGATGGTCAAAAAATGGTTTAAAGCACTACTATGATAAATACCTAATTTTTGTGATTAAAGAAAATCACATAATGTTTGAAAACTATTTTTCCCCATTTCCTTTTGATTAATTTCTTATAAAACATTCTGTACGCACCTATGGCCACCTTATCTTTGACAAAGGAGGCAAGAATATACAATGGAGAAAAGACAATCTCTTTAACAAGTGGTGCTGAGAAAACTGGTCAACCACTTGTAAAAGAATGAAACTAGAACAGTTTCTAACACCATACCCAAAAATAAACTCCAAATGGATTAAAGATCTAAATGTAAGACCAGAAACTATAAAACTCCTAGAGGAGAACATAGGCAAAACACTCTCCAACATACGTCACAGCAGGATCCTCTATGACCCACCTTCCAGAATATTGGAAATAAAAGCAAAAATAAACAAATGGGACATAATTAAACTTAAAAGCTTCCGCACAACAAAGGAAACTATAAGCAAGGTGAAAACACAGCCTTCAGAATGGGAGAAAATAATGGCAAATGAAGCAACTGACAACTAATCTCAAAAATATACAAGCAAAAATCCACAAGCAATATCCAAAATCCAAAAATATCTGCAAGCAATATCCAAAAATCCACAAGCAATAAATGCTGGGGAGGGTATAGAGAAAAGGGAACCCTCTTACACTGTTGGTGGGAATGCAAACTAGTACAGCCACTATGGAGAACAGTGTGGAGATTCCTTAAAAACTGGAAATAGAACTGCCTTATGACTTAGCAATCCCACTGCTGGGCATACACACTGAGGAAACCAGAATTGAAAGAGACACATGTACCCCAGTGTTCATCGCAGCACTGTTTATAATAGCCAGGACATGGAAGCAACCTAGATGTCCATCAGCAGATGAATGGATAAGAAAGCTGTAGTACATATACACAATGGAGTATTACCAGCCATTAAAAAGAATACATTTGAATCAGTTCTAATGAGGTGGATGAAACTGGAACCTATCATACAGAGTGAAGTAAGCCAGCAAGAAAAATGCCAATGCAATATACTAACACATATATATGGAATTTAGAAAGATGGTAACGATAACCCTATATGTGAGGCAGCAAAAGAGACACAGATGTATAGAACAGTCTTTTGGACTCTGTAGGAGAGGGACAGAGTGGGATTATTTGGGAGAATGGCATGGAAACATGTATAATATCATATAAGAAACAAATCGCCAGTCCAGGTTCAATACAGGATCCTTGGGGCTGGAGCACTGGGATGACCCAGAGGGAGGGAGGGAGAGGGGTTTAGGATGGGGAACATGTGTATGCCCATGGTGGATTCATATTGATGTGTGACAGAACCAGTACAATATTGTAAAGTAATTAGCCTCCAATTAAAATAAATAAATTTAAATTTAAAAAGTACACTGAGATGAAAGAAGAAAATGGGTGACTAAAAAACACACCCAAATTACTTCTTAATCTCTGAAATTAAAAAGATTGTTCAATAAATACAGTACACAAACAAAACAAAAAAATTCTGTAATATACTATGGAATGTATATGTCTAGGCCCAACCTTACAATTACATGAATCCTTTGGTTCATGTCTTTTCTCCAAAATATATTATATATGCAGCATTTGAGGTTTATTTTAATTAAATATTTTATAAGATGAAGACAAATATGAAAATATTCAAGAAATATTTTAAATTAGCCATTTAAAAATTCTTGAATAATATATTCAGTCTCTTATCCTTTATGTTTTTCTAGATGGATTTATGGCTTAAGATGGATGAACCATGGGCAAGCTGTCATAAAGCAAATTCTTTTACTTCACCTTTGGTTCATGTCTTTTCTCCAAAATATATTATATATGCAGCATTTAAGGTTTATTTTAATTAAATATTTTATAAGATGAAGACAAATATGAAAATATTCAAGAAATATTTTAAATTAGCCATTTAAAAATTCTTGAATAATACATTCAGTCTCTTACCCTTTATGTTTTTCTAGATGGATTTATGGCTTAAGATGGATGAACCATGGGCAAGCTGTCATAAAGCAAATTCTTTTACTTCACCCTATACTCTATCCACTTAAAATGTGGTAGACATATATAGAGTCGCAGAAACAGCATGAAGACAAAAGCCACACATTAAAGATGGAGGATAATGCAGAAGCAGAAACTTGAGTTTATTATTTTGTAGTTGAACCAATTGAACCATTTTGAACTAACGTCAGATTCTGACTCCTAAGAAAAAGCATAGCCGTGGACTATTCTATAGCTTGCAAAGCCACATAAAGAGAAACACCATTGTTGTTAGTATAACCATGCACTTCTTAATGTTGTTGTTGATTGTTTCACTTTTTAAAATATACAATAACATACTTTTTTTTTTTACATTTAGACCCCTACAGGTCTCTATATATAAACATATTATTATAATTTGGAAACTTGTTTTCCAGATGAAAGCTTAATAAAACTCCTTTTATTATTTATGCTACAACACTGATTTGTTACCTATAACTTCATTCTGAAAGATCTTTGCTTATAACTTTCCTTTTCTGAAAATGAAGACTGTTGCACCTTGATTCTGAGAAATTTTGTACAAACACATAGTGTTAAAATTTCCATTTCACTGCACTGTAGCAAACATTAGGTTGTACAGCCTATAGTTGGCAAAATACTCTACATTCCATAGATTTTGGAAAACTGTGTCTCCATTTTTATTGCCTCAAGGTATTTTTAAAATTTCCTCTTTAGTTTCTTTGCTGGTCCATTAATTGTTTAGTAGAATGTTGTTTAGTCTTCACATGTTCATGTTTTTCCAGTTTTGTTTTCATAATTATTTCTAGTTTCATAGTGTTGTGGTCAGAAAAGATGCTTGATGTGATTTTAATCCTCAAATTTATTGAGACTTGTTTTGTGGCCTAACATATAATCTACTATATAGTTTTTAGGTAAACTATTTTGTATATATTTATTAAGACAATGTGGTTAATATATCACTTAAAGTCAATATTTTCTTGTTGATTTTCTCTTTGGATGATTAATTGATTGATGTAAGTAGAGTATTAATGTCCCCTACTATTATTGCTTCCCTGGTGGCTAAAGAATAAGAATTCACCTACAGTGTGGGAGACCTGGGTTCGATCCCTGGGTTGGGAAGATCCCCTGGAGGAGAGAATGGCAGTATTCTTGCCTGGAGAATCCCCTAGGCAAAGAAGCCTGGTGGGCTATAGTCCATGGGGTCACAAAGAGTCAGACACTACTGAGTGACTAAGCACACACAAACACTATTGTTGCAAACTCTCAACTTCTCCTTTTATATCCATTAATATTTCTTTGTTTTATAAATTCAGGTGCTCCTGTATTGGGAGAGTTAGTATTTATAAACATCATATCCTTTTTCAGATTGATCTCTTTCAGTTCAGTTCAGTTCAGTCGCTCAGTCGTGTCCAACCTCTGCAACCCCATGAATTGCAGCACTCCAGGCCTCCCTGTCCATCACCAGCACTTGGAGTTCACTCAAACTCATGTCCATCGAGTTGGTGATGCCATCCAGTTGGTGATGTCATCCTCTGTTGTTCCCTTCTCCTCCTGCCCCCAATCCTTCTCAGCATCAGAGTCTTTAACAATGAGTCAACTCTTCGCCTGAGGTGGCCAAATTATTGGAGTTTCAGCTTGAGTATCAGTCCTTCCAAAGAACACCCAGGACTGATCTCTTTTAGAATGGACTGGCTGGATCTCCTTGCAGTCCAAGGGACTCTCAAGATTCTTCTCCAACACCACAGTTCAAAAGCATCAATTCTTCAGTGCTCAGCTTTCTTCACAGTTCAAGTCTCACATCCACACATGACTACTGGAAAAACCATAGCCTTGACTAGACCGACCTTTGTTGGCAAAGTAATGTCTCTGCTTTTGAATATACTATCTAGTTTGGTCTAACTTTCTTTCCAAGGAGTAAGCGTCTTCCATCTTTTAATTTTTTGGCTGCAATCACCATCTGCAGTGATTATGGAGCCCCCCAAAATAAAGTCTGACACTGTTTCCACTGTTTCCCAATCTATTTCCCATGAAGTGATGGGACCAGATGCCATAATCCTCATTTTCTGAATGTTGAGTGTTAAGCCAACTTTTTCACTCTCCTCTTTCACTTTCATCAAGAGGCTTTTAGTTCCTCTTCACTTTCTGCCATAAGGGTAGTGTCATCCGCATATCTGAGGTTATTGATATTTTTCCCAGCAATCTTGATTCCAGCTGTGCTTCTTCCAGCCCAGAGTTTCTTATGATGTATTCTGCATATAAGTTAAATAAGCAGGGTGACAATATATAGCCTTGACATACTCCTTTTCCTATTTGGAACCAGTTTGTTGTTCCATGTCCAGTTCTAACTGTTGCTTCTTGGCCTGCACATAGGTTTCTCAGAGGCAGGTCAGGGGTCTGGTATTGCCATTTCTTTCAGAATTTTCCACAGTTTATTGTGTTCCACACAGTCAAAGGCTTTGGCATAGTCAATAAAGCAGAAATAGATATTCTTCTGGAGCTCTCTTGCTTTTTCCATGATCCAGCGGATGTTGGTCATTTGATCTCTGGTTCCTCTGCCTTTTCTAAAACCAGCTGGAACATCAGGGATTTCACGGTTCACGTATTGCTGAAGCCTGGCTTGGAGAATTTTGAGCATTACTTTACTAGTATGTGAGAGGAGTGCAATTGTGCGGTAGTTTGAGCATTCTTTGGCATTGCCTTACTTTGGGATTGGAATGAAAACTGATCTTTTCCAGTCCTGTGGCCACTGCTGAGTTTTCCAAATATGATGGTATATTGAATGCAGCACTTTCACAGCATCATCTTTTAGAATTTGAAATAGCTCAACAGTAATTCCATCACCTCCACTAGCTTTGTTCGTAGTGATGCTTTCTAAGATCCACTTGACTTCACATTCCAGGATATCCTGCTCTATGTGAGTGATCACACCATTGTGATTATCTGGGTCATGAAGATCTTTTGTACAGTTCTTTTGTGTATTCTTGCCACCTCTTCTTAATATTTTCTGCTTCTCTTAGGTCCATACCATTTCTGTCCTTTATTGAGCATATCTTTGCATGAAATGTTCCCTTGGTACCTCTAATTTTTTTGAAGTGATCTCTAGTCTTTCCCATTCTGTTCTTTTCCTCTATTTTTGCATTGGTCGCTGAGGAAGGCTTTCTTATCTCCCCTTGCTATTCTTTGGAACTCTGCATTCAGATGCTTATATCTTTTCTTTTCTCCTTTGCTTTTCACTTCTCTTTTCTCAGCTATTTGTAAGGCGTCCCCAGACAGCCATTTTGCTTTTTTGCATTTCTTTTCCACGGTGATGATCTTGATCCGTGTCTCCTGTACAATGTCACAAACCTCCATCCATAGTTCATCACACTATCTATCAGATCTAGTACCTTAAATCTATTTCTCACTTTCACTGTATAATCATAAGGGATTTGATTTAGGTCATACCTGAATGGTCTAGTGGCTTTCCCTACTCTCTTCAATTTAAGTCTGAATTTGGCAATAAGGAGTTCATGATCTGAGCCACAGTCAGCTCCCCGTCTTGTTTTTGCTGACTGTTTAGAGCTTCTTCATGTTTGTCTGCAAAGAATATAATTAATCTGATTTTGGTGTTGACCATCTGGTGATGTCCATGTGTAGAGTCTTCTCTTATGTTGTTGGAAGAGGGTGCTTGCTATGACCACTGCATTCTCTTGGCAAAACTGTATTAGCCTTTGCCCTGCTTTACTCCGCATTCCAACGCCAAATTTGCCTGTTACTCTAGGTATTTCTTGGCTTCCTACTTTTGCATTCCAGTCCCCTATAATGAAAAGGACATATTTTGAGGGTGTTAGTTCTAAAAGGTCCTGTAGGTCTTCATAGAACCATTCAACTTCAGCTTCTTCAGCATTACTGGTTGTGGCATAGACTTGGATTACTGTGATAGTTACAGTTAATTTTACTGTTTTTGCATTTTAACTTTTTAAGTGGCCGATCCATTGCCTTTACTATGTATTTTCCTTTAGTAATGAGATTTTTCCTTTCACATATTTTCTTATTTCTTATTACGGCTTTTCCTTTTAAGCTGAAAGAAGAATCTTTGATATTTGTTTTAAGAGTGATTAGTGATGATTAACTTCTTTAGCTTTTCCTTATCTGGAAAACTCCTGATGTCTCCTTCAATTTTATGATAACTTTGCCAAGTAGAGTATTCTTTAAGTATTGTTTTTTTCCCCCTTTAGTACATTAAATATTTCCTGCCATTTCTTTATGGCTTTCAAACTTTGTACTGAAAGACACTGGTAGCCTTATGAGAGTTCTCTTGTATGTTATTAGTTATTTTTCAATTGCTGCCTTTAAATTTTTCTTTTTAACTTTCACCACTTTAACTGTGCTATGTCTTGGTCAGGATCTGTTTGGGTTCATCTTGTTTGAGACTTTCTTTCTTTCTGGACCTGGATGCTTGTTTTCTTTCACATGTTAAAGGAGTTTTCAGCAACTGTTTCTTGCTTTTTTTAAAATAAACTTTTATTGGAGTACAGTGCTTTAAATTCAGTCATTGTTTCTTCAAACAAGTTTTCTGCTCTATTCTATCTTCTCCTTTTTGAACGCCTATAATGTGAATATAAGTATGCTTGATATTACCTCAGACGTCCCTTAAACTATTTTTAAAATTCTTTTTTTCTTTTTATTGTTCTGATTGGGTGATTTTCATTAATTTGTCTTCCAGATCACTTATTCATTCTTCTGTATTGTCTATTCTGCTATTGATTTCCTTTAAGGATTTATTTTTCATTTCATGTATTGTATTATATAGCTCTGATTGATTCTTTCTTATATTTTCTAACTTTTTATTGAAGTTCTCAATTCTTCTCAGTTTGGTGAGCATCCTCATGATGATTACTTTGAACACTATCAAATAAATTACATCCACTTCATGACATTTTTCCCCCTGGGGTTTTATTTTGTTCTTTTGTTTGGAACATAATTACTCTATCTTCTCATTTTGTTTGACTATCTGCAGTTTCTTCCTGTAAGTTAGGCAATATAGGTACTCGCCTGATTAAAGTTATGGTCTTGTGTAGGAGCATCCCCTATACACTGTGTATACTGGGCAGCTTTGTCAGGTCACATAAGCTCTCAGGAGTTAATTTTTAATTAATGCTAATCACATTTAGTGTATTTCAATCATGTAACCTGATAATTATTTTTCACTATGGATGACAGATATCTTCTCCTTAGTTGAATAAAACCTTAATATTTAACTAAAAACCTAAGTTTTGTGTCCTTAAATGGAATTATCTGAGTTTTCCCTTTCTGTAATGAGGAATACACTAATAGAAGGGGTTAACTTCAGCTGACCCTGCTGCTGCTGCTGCTGTGTCACTTCAGTCGTGTCTGACTCTGTGCGACCCCATAGACGGCAGCCCACTAGGCTCCCCCATCCCTGGGATTCTCCAGGCAAGAACATTGGAGTGGGTTGCCATTTCCTTCTCCAATGTATTAAAGTGAAAAGTGAAAGTGAAGTCGTTCAGTAGCTAACCCTACTTCTGCTTTATTGACTATGCCAAAAACTTTGACTGTGTGGATCACAATAAACTGTGGAAAATTCTGAAAGAGATGGGAATACCAGACCCCCTGACCTGCCTCCTGAGAAACCTGTATGCTGGTCCGGAAGCAACAGTTAGAACTGGACATGGAACAACAGACTGGTTCCAAATAGGGAAAGGAGTTCGTCAAGGCTGTGTATTGTCACCCTGCTCATTTAACTTCTATGGAGTACATCATGCAAAATGCTGCACTGGATGAAGCACAAGTTGGAATCAAGATTGCTGGGAGAAATATAAATAACCTCAGGTATGCTGATGACACCACCCTTACGGTAGAAAGTGAAGGAGAGCTAAAGAGCCTCTTGATGAAAGTGAAAGAGGAGAGTGAAAAAGTTGGCTTAAAAAACTGAAACTCTGAGGTTAACTAGAATCTTAGGAATAATACTGATGGTGAAGTAGAAATCCTAAAGAAGAGATTTAAAAGGAAATAATATATTGGTATATGAATCTTGGGATCCAGATGAGATGATAGGATGATGGTGATGGTCCTCAAAATGGTTAATGTCTACAAGATCAAGATAATTACAAATAGAACCTTCTGTAACTGAGGGTAATTAGAAAACCCCACCAGGCTGAAAACTGTTAGGTTATTCTCAATGGTAATCCTCAGCATCCTGATGTGTAAATTAATATTCTAGAAAGCTGATTTATAGCTGAGAAACATGACATATTACATATGGTTAAATGAATGACAATGTTACCTTCTTCCAAAGCACTTTATTTTAAACACTTATAAGCTACACTACATCTAGTGATTTACTTCTGTTTTCCTACTGTGTAAATTTTAAGTAAATGCCTCTTTACCTCTTAACTGTTCTATCTGATGCTCTCCTAAGTAAACAACAGCAGATCTTTAATAAGCACTTGCATCTCCTTTGGGAAATAAAATGGACCATCCTTTCTCATAACTCAACTAAAGTTCAGTCAGTTCTTTTCAATTCAGTAGCTCAGTCATCTCCAACTCTTTGCGATCCCATGGACTGCAGCACTCCCGGCTTCCCTGTCCATCATCAACTCCCGAAGCTTACTCAAACTCGTGTGCATTGAGTCGGTGATGCCATTCAACCATCTCATCTTCTGTCATCCCCTTCTCTTCCCACTGTCAATCATTCCCAGCATCAGGGTCTTTTCAAATGAGTCAGTTCTTCACATCAGGTGGCCAAAGTATTGGAGTTTCAGCTTTAGCATCAGTCCTTCCAATGAATATTCAGGATTGATTTTCTTTAGTATGGACTCGTAGGATTTCCTTGCAGTGCAAGGGACTCTCAAGAGTCTTCTCCAACACCACAGTTCAAAAGCATCAATTCTTTGGCATTCAGCTTTCATCAGAGTACAACTCTCACATCCATACATGACCACTGGAAAAACCATAGCCTTGACTAGACAGACCTTTGTTGGCAAAGTAATGTCTCTGCTTTTGTATATGCTGTCTAGGTTGGTCATAACTTTTCTTTCAAGGAGCAAGCGTCTTTTAATTTCATGGCTGCAATCACCATTTGCAGTGATTTTGGAGCCCCAAAAGTAAAGTCTGTCACTGTTTCTATTGTTTCCCCATCTATTTGCCATGAAGTAATGGGACCAGATGCCATGGTCAGTTTTCTGAATGACGTGTGGTTCAACTCTATATATCTTATGCAATGGAATTCATGCAGTGTGTCTTCCTGGCAGTGATAATCTACAACTATTACACTGCTATTGGTTGTCCTCTACATTATGCCTTTGTCATATACATTGAGCTTTGTCACATCCCTGTGTCTTTGACATGGTTCTTCAAGGTAGACATCTGAAACTGCCCTTCTGTACTCATCACCAAGTGGATCATCTCATTTGTGAAGTTCCTGTGTTTATCCAGTTGAATGGTGTGAACACCACTTTCAACACTTTGTGGTCTCCTTCATTTTGGACCTCTGGCTACCTTTAACTAAGTACTTCTGAAGATCAGCTAGCCAGCCACTGTAGAAGAGAGAGACAAATGTTCACTGTTCTTGGCTTGCTGCAGGTACATGAAATTATGGTTCCATATAAAATGGTGACAACCATCAGATGAGAAAGGAGGTCTCACATGCTTTCTTTCTTCAAGTAGTTAACTTGATCTTCAGAAGTACTTGTTAAAGGTAGCCAGAGGTCCAAAACAAAGGAGCCAAGCACTATAAAAGAGGATACCAGCAACAAAGAGCTACACACACACACACACACACACACACACACACACACACGCACAAAGAGAGAGAAACATCTACTAGTTTTTGGCTCTAATATTCTATAGTGTAGTGACCTCCATACTTAGTGCTTGTCCATATAATTTAAGGAACAAAGAGGTTAAAGGAGCAGTTAAAAAAAAAGACTAGGGAAAATTCTGGGGATAATTATACAATTAAAAAAATTAAAATGATACTTTGATGAACATATTTAATTTTTAATTGGATAAAAATTGCTATACAATGTGTTGGTTTCTGCTTGACAAAAACACAAATCAGTCATTTTATATATATATAGTTATATATACACACACACACACACACATACAAACACACCCACACGCACATACCCTGTTTCTTCTCTTGAGTCTCTGTCCCCCCATGCCACCCCTCTAGGTTGTCACAGAGCTCCAGGATGGGCTCCCTGTGTTATACAGCAGCTTCCCACTAGCTATCTATTTTTCTAGATTACATACATATGTGTTAATATATGGTATTTGTTTTTACTTTTCTGACTAACTTTACTCTGTATAATAGTTATAATGGCTCTAAGTTCATCCACCTCTACTACAACCAACTCAAATTCCTTTTTATGACTGAGTAATATTCCACGGCATATATGTATAACATCTTTATCCATTCACCTGTCAGTGGACATCTAGGTTGTTCTGATGGCCTGGCTATTGTAGATAGTGCTGCAGTGAATATTGTGGGGTACATGTGTCTTTTTACTTCCCTGGTGGCTCAGATGGTAAAGCATTTGCCTACAATGCAAGAGACCTGGGTTCGACCCTGGGTCTGGAAGATTCTCTGGAGAAGGAAATGGCAACCCACTCCAGTACTCTTTCCTGGAAAATCCCATGGACAGAGGAGCCCGGTAGGCTACAGTCCATGGGGTTGCAAAGAGTAGGACATGACTGAGCAGCTTCACTTTCAACTTCACTGTCTCATAGTATATGTCCAGTAGTGGGAGTGCTGGATCATATGATAGTTTTATATCTAGTCTCTCTCTTTTTTTAAAGGAATTTCCATTCTGTTCTCCATAATGGCTGTACCAGTTTACATTACCACCAGTGCCAGATGGTTCCCCTTTTCACACATCCTCTCCAGCATTTACTGTTTGTAGATTTTTTTGACGATGGCCTTTTCATTGTTGTGAAGTGATGGCTCATGGTAGTTTTGATTTGCACTTCTCTAATAATGAATGATGTGGAGCATCTTTTCATTTGTTTATTGGTCGTTTGTATGTTTTCTTTGGAGAAATGTCTGTTTATGTCTTCTCCCCATTTTTTTGATTAAATTGTTTTTCTGATATTAAGCTATATGAACTGCTTATATATTTTGAAGATTAATCCACTGTCAATTCCTTTGTTTGCAGTTATTTTCTCCCATTCTGAGGGCTGCCTTTTCATCCTGTTTATAGTTTCCTCAACTGTGCAAAAGCTTTTAATTGTGGCTCATACAGTAAAGAACCCACCTGCAATGTAGGAGACCTGGGTTGGATCCCTGGGTTGGGATGATTCCCTGGAGAAGGAAATGGGGACCACTCCAGTATTCCTGCCTGAAGCATCCCCATGGACAGAGGAGCCTGGTGAGCTATAATACATGGGGTCACAAAGAGTCAGGCATGACTGAGTGACTAAGCACAGCAAGCCCCACTTGTTTAGTTTTCATTTCCATTCCTTAAGAGGTGGGTCAAAGAGGATATTGCTGCAATATATGTCAAAGAGTGTGCATTGCTTGCGTTGTCCTCTAAAAGTTTTATAGTTTCTGGTCTTAAAATTTCAGTCTTTAAACAATTTTGAATATTTTTTTGTGTGTATGGTGTTATGAAATTTTCTAATTTCATTGCTTTACATATAGCTGTCCAGTTTTCCTGTACCATGTATTGAAAAGGCTCTACTTTCTCCATTCTATATTCTTGCCTCCATGTGCCCATGGATGGATGGGTTTATTTCCCGGTTTTCTATTTTGTTCCCTTTGTCTAAATTTCTGTTTTTGTGACATTACCACACTGTCTTGATGTCTGTAGCTTTGTAGCATAGTCTGAAGTCAGGAAAGTTGATTCCTCCAGTTGTGTTTTTCTTTCTCAAGATTGTTTTGACTATTCAGGGTATTTTGTGTTTCCACATGAAATTGTAAAGTTTTTATTTTGTTCTGTGAAAAATGTTATCTGGGTTATCTGGGTTCTGTGAAAAATGTTACCTGGTTATGTTACCGTCATTATATGGGTCATTAAGATGCTTATTGTAGAGTCCCCTTGTGTATTCTTGCCACCTCTTCTTAATAGCTTTTGCTTCTGTTAGGTCCATATCATTTCTATCCTTTAATGAGCCCATATTTGCATGAAATGTTCCCTTGATAGCTCTAATTTTCTTGAAGAGACCTCTAGTCTTTCCCATTGTATTGTTTTCCTCTATTTATTTGCATTGATCACTAAGGAAGACTTTCTCACCTCTCCTTGCTATTCTTTGGAACTCTGAATTCAGATGGATGTATCTTTTCTTTTCTCCTTTGATTTTAGCTTCTCTTCTTTTCTCAGCTATTTGCAAGGCCTCCTCAGACAGCCATTTTGCCTTTTTGCATTTCTTTTTCTTGGGGATGGTCTTGCTCCCTGTCTCCTGTACAATGTCACAAACCTACATCCATAGTTCTTCAGGATCTAATCCCTTGAATATATTTGTCACTGTATAATTGTAAGGGATTTGATTTAGGTTGTACCTGAATGGTCTAGTGGTTTTCCCTACTTTCTTCAACTTAAATCTGAATTTGGCAATAAAGAGTTCATGATCTGAGCCACAGTCAGCTCCTGGTCTTCTGGTGATTGTATAGAACTTCTTCATCTTTGGCTGCAAAGAATATAATAAATCTGATTTCAGTATTGACCATCTTGTGATGTCCATGTGTAGAGTCTTCTCCTGTGTTGTTGGAAAAGGGTGTTTGCTATGACCAGTGTGTTCTCTTGGCAAAACTCTGTTAGCCTTTGCCCTGCTTCATTTTGTACTCCAAGGCCAAATTTGCCTGTTACTCCAGGTATTTCTTGACTTCCTACTTTTGCATTCCATTCCCCTATGATGAAAAGGACATCTTTTACTGGTGTTAGTTCTAGAAGGTCTCATAGGTCTTCATAGAATCACTCAAATTCAGCTTCTGGCATTAGTGGTTGGGCATAGACTTGGATTACTATGATATTGAATGGTTTGCCTTGGAAACAAAGAGATCATTCCATCATTTTTGAGACTGCACCCAAGTACTGCATTTTGGAGTCTTATTGACTATAATGGCTACTCCATTTCTTCTAAGGGATTCTTGCCCACAGTAGTAGATAAAATGGTCATCTGAATTAAACACCCATTTTAGTTCACTGATTCCTAAAACACTGATGCTCACTCTTGCCATCTCCTGTTTGACCACGTGCAATTTACCTTGATTCATGGACTAACATTCCAGATGCCTATGCAATATTGTTCTTTACAAGCATCCGACTTTACTTCCATCACCAGTCACACCCACAACTGGGCGTTGTTTTCTATTTGGCTCTATCTGTTCATTATTTCTGGAGTTATTTCTCCACTTTTCTCCAGCAGCATATTGGGCACCTACTGACATGGGGAATTCATCTTTCAGTGTCTTATCTTTTGCCTCTTCATACTGTTCATGGGGTCCTCAAGGCAAGAATACTGAAGTGGTATTATACAGAAAATATAACCAATATTTTATAATAAAATTAAATTGAGTAAAATGTGTATAAACTTTGATTCACTAGTGACGTTGTATACCTGAAACTAATATGATAATGTAATTACTGTACTTCAATTGAAAATAAATATGTTTTGAGACTGATATTTGAAAAATATATTTTTTAAAAAAATTTCATAATCTCACAAAAATATCAGATCTAGACAGTTCTTAAGATGATTTTAATTTTAAAGTTATTAATACTTAATAAGGACAGATGCTCAGAGAGCAAGTTATATGGTCCATTGAACCCAATATTCAGGAGGAAAAAAATTGTTATATTGATCTCTCTCGCAATTGGGGGCTTCCCTCATAGCTCATTTGGTAAAGAATCTGCCTGCAATGCAGGAAACCTGGGTTCAATTCCTGGGTCTGAAAGACCCCCTGGAGAAGGAAATGGTAACCCACTCCAGTATTCTTGCTTGGAAAATCCCATGGAGAGAGGAGCCTGGCAGTCTGCAGTCCATGGGGTCGCAAGAGGGGGACATAATTTAGTGACTAAACCACCACCACTACCTCTTGTACTTGGAGTAAAGAAAGAAAAATACCCAGAAGTAGGCTATTTTTATTTATTTATTTATTTTTAACTGGGCAAGTCTGATTACTTCTATTTCCTTGAGAAATTGTAGGTTCCCAAAACAATATTCAAGGAAGAAAGGAAGCTCTCACAGTTGGGAAATAAGTGTATCCTGTCTCCCTGAATGATCCTCAGAATTAGTCAGTGCCTTGAGTAATTGTCTGTTGGGGACACAGGTTTTCCCCAGAAGACTTTTAACTGTAAACAAGCCTTGGCCTTTTCTTGATATTGCCAACTTCCCCTTTTAGGATCCCTTCTGTCATAATTCTGATTACCACTAAAAAGTTTCCTCGTGGTTAGCTTCTGTTGGAAATATGACTATTTGATAGACACCATTTTGAAGCCTGTCATCTTGTGGTCAGGCTCTGGTTAGACATGTAAATACACAACTAAGAAAATGCTGTGTAATGAGCCTCCTGAGGATGTGAAAATGTCAAATAGAACAAAATAGCCATAATGGTAAGTAAAATTGTCTGTTCAGTCTTAACTGAATACACTTGGATCTTGAAGGGGTTTATAAAAGTTACTGAGGTAGCAAGTCTTTGGTTTCTATTATTGCTGGATTTGACCTATCAGTTAAATAACAATGGTTTCTGATGAGACAGATAAGCTATCTGCACTCAGGTTTGCCTATCAAATAAGGGAATAGAGTAATTTATGCTATTCTTCATAGGTATAAACCACTGTCATTGACTTGTTTAGATGGCTAATATTTTTGTGTTAATTGTGCTTTTACAGGAACACTATAGATGATTATGATGATAGACAACAGATAAATAGATACAGACACACTCAATTCCACATCAATACAACTCTACAGCTCAATTAGAGCACTTCAATTCAAGGTGATTCAGCTTTCTGTAAAAATTTACTCATGTGAACTACCATAAGGAAACTTTCATTAAATAGGGCACCACTACAAGCTTTTCAACTCTGGAGCTCTCTCCCATTTTCAAAAAATCGCTTTAGTGGTGAAGAATCTGCCTGCCAATGCAGGAGATCCTAGAATCACAAATTTGATCCCTGGTTTGGGAAGATCCCCTGGAGGAGGAAATAGCAACCCACTCCAGTATTCTTGCCTGGAGAATCCCATGGACAGAGAAGACGGGGAGGCTACAGTCCATGGGGTCACAAAGAATCAGAGATGACCAAGTGACTAAGCACACACAAACACACAATTTAACCAAAACATGGGAGGGTTTGCTTTATTGATTGGATTTCATCGAGAAGAAATGTAATATTTTCTATAGATCTATTCTTAATTCTAATGACATTATGGTCTCTCTCTCTCTCTCTCTCTCTCTCTCTTTTTCCTTATAAGATGTAATTTATTTTACTGAAACTTGAAGGTAAGCAAGAATACAAATCTTCATGGGTAGAGGGCACTTGATTACACCTTAGACCAGAAACTTTACTCAGGAGAGCACTTCAAATCTGTTTTTAAACACATGAACTGAGAAACCTATAATCATTAAAACTGAATTTTCACCAGTAGTGCTGTGCTGTCAGTCACTCAGTCATGTCCGATTCTTTCCAACCCTGTTGACTGTAGCCCACCAGGCTCCTGTGTTCATGGGGATTCTCCAGGCAAGAATACTGGAGTGGGTTGCCATGCCCTCTTCCAAGGGATCTTCCCAACCCAGCGACTGAACCCAGTTCTCCCACATTGCAGGCAGACTCTTTACTGTCTGAGCCACCAGGAAGCCCAATAGCGTAGCCATGAAGGAACACAGTATATGGAAAATATGCTAGATCAGAAAAACATGTGTCTTACACTGAATTTCTCCAAATGGAGACAGGACAGAATTATGATTTTTTTAGGCTGTCCCAAAGCTTTCTACAAGCAGGCAGTTGAGGTAATGAACAAAGGCTGAGTGGCACAACAGCACAAGTAACAGAGGAGTTGATTCTGGCTATGTAATATTCCATTATGTATATGTACCACATCTTCTTTTTCCATCCCTCTGTTGATAGGTGTTCTTCTTCAACCGTGACTTTAGGCAGTTACAAAAACTTTGCCTAGCAGGCTTCATGGGGAAAATCTGCCACCTTCACATGAGACTTGCTGCATAGCCAATGCACTGCAATCTCTGAAAGGCTGCAGTCAGACTCCAACTCCTGTGGCTAGTCATGTTCTTAGACATGTTGGTATTTATGTCCTGGGCATCTTCATTGCTAGGTCTGTTTGTCTGAAGCTTTGGAAAGAGTCTTTTTCATGTGGCCTCCCTGGTGGCTCAGTCGTAAAGAGTCTGCCTATCGATGCAGGAGGCATAGGAGATGCTGATTCTATTCCTAGGTTGGAAAGTTCCCTGGAGAAGGAAATGGCAATCCACCCCAGTATTCTTGCCTGGAAAATCCCATAGACACAGGAGCCTGATGGACTATGGTCTGTAGGGTCACAGAGTCAGACAGGACTGAGGGACTGAGCACTTCTTCAGGTACTTCTGCCAAAGTCTCCTTGTAGGGGAGAAGGGGAAAACTTTAAGACTTCTTCCACTCTGATTCAGTGCTCTATTTTTCTATACCTTGTCCTTTTCTTCTCTCTCTCCCTTTGGTTTTAGGATCATGAAATTGCAGGAGCTACTTTTTAGGGCACCCTCTACAGTGACGCCATTCTATAAAGGGACAAGAAACATGGAGTAGGTGCTTTCTCCAGCTTTAGATTCATGATATCACTGTAAGTGGTTAAGGGCTTCCCTGTCACTTTGTTTTGGCTCATTTTTTTTTTTAATTTCCTATATATACAGTTCAGCTCTCTCTCTCAGCTCAGTTTGTTTGACCATAACTTATTTTTCTTATTTTTTCTGTACAGATTTCTTTTTTAAAAAAAATCAGACTGTGGGAAATAGGACTCCTGAAAATGCATTCATTTCTTCATCAAGCTGTTATTGAATTATTATGCCTCAGACATCATAAAAATTATATTAAATATCAGTAAAACATGACCCTTCAGTTTAAGAAGTAGCTTATGATTGGGTAGGACTAAAATTAGGTCAGTAGAATCTTATAGTTTCTATTAATATGTTAGAAGTACATTTAGAGTTTAGCAGTGACACAAAATAAATCTTGTCAGCATGGAGAGTAGAGGTAAGTCAGAGTCAAGGAGGAGTTTGTACGTTAGAGATCAGTGCTAAATTTTGAAAACTGTGTAGATGATTTTCAGGTGATGGATGTTAGAGAGAATATTCTGGTAGATCAATAAGAAAAGATATAGCTAACTGAAGACAGGAGATTGCAAATTGCTCAGCATGGCAGGGTAATGAGTCAAATTGTAGGGGCAGAGGCAGAGGCTAGGTAGGACATGGACCAGCAGAAGGAGGACCTTGAGTGCTTTGTGTGTAGTATTCATCTCTCTGGTTGGTGGTTTGTTCTTAATTTGAATGAGAATTAAAGGCAAAGATCATGACACCCGGCTACACCTCATTTATCGATTCTTGTATCTGTGTATCACTTTTTTTTTTACCCAATCAATTCTACACAGTTAGATAAGATATTTTAAAAGAGTCTTATTCAAAACCATCAACATTTCTAGTCTCTTCGTCTCGATTTCAAAGTCTTTCACAATCTCAATTATAGAATACAATTTTTATTATTTCTCCCTTCATCCATATGCAATAGCTTAATTGTTACTTTAAGAAAATACAAGGAGAATCCCCCATTTTAAGATCTCTTGCATAATTTGGCCCAGATTCTAACTTCTTTCTTGCTTTTTGATTTATGTTTTTCTTAAAAATAGCTTGTTTCTGCCTGCTTCTTGTATTGATAGCTATATTTTCCATATTGTATTCTTTTGTCATGTTTAGCATAACAATTTTCAATTATAGAGACAAATAGACATTAGAAACTTCTATAAAGTCATCATGAGCTGACATTGAAAAATATTTCTTCTACCTCTTCTGGACTGGAGAAAAACACACCTGGCTCATACCTGGCTCGGTGTATATAAATAAACACACTAGTAACAATCACCTCATTTTAAGACTCCTACTAAAATTTCACAATTAGTCAAGAAGAAAAACTTTGACCAAAGGCATGGTAGAGGAGAATGGAATGAAACATGTTTTGAAATGGGAGTCTTGGTAAGTTGGGCAAAAATTTATCAGAATGGGAAATATAGTCTGTCATTTTATACTCCTTCAATTTTCTCATTCTGAAAGCAAATTATCATAGACTCATCTTATAATCCTTCTCTTATCCCCCTTTCCATAACAAAATCACTATTCAATTAATTTTGACATTTTCATTCAATTAATTTTTCCTCCAACTAATTTTTATTAAACTGCTGTCAATTTTTATAGAACTGCTGTCATTTCCAAGAGTTTTCAGTCCATTTGCATTACAAGGCCACTAGTTTATATGATAAGAACTATCAAAATGTTCCTCACTGAACTCCCTGACAATAATTTTTTCATCATCCATCTATAAATCATTACCAGGCCAATATTTCCAAAACAGAAATAGATAATATCATTCTCCTGTGTGCTCATAAGCCTCCAAAGACATTTCATTGTTTGCACAATGAAGTTGATAACTACCTTCCTCAGAAATTTTTTACAATTTGGCTTCAAATATTTTTTTCTAGGCAAAACTTTTAACACTCACTTTTTGCTTCTTATAAAGGCAATTGAATTATCCACACATGTTCTATCGGTGTTTACCAAGTGATCTTAAAATTTCTTCACCTTTTCACATAAGCTCTTTTCACTTTTGCTTGTAATCTGTTTTATGCTTTTATCATGTTGAATGTTAAGGAGTTTTTCAAACAAACTACAATTATAGAGCTAATATATTTAGCTCTTCATTAATAATGTATATTCTCTTGAGTATGATATTTTCTGTAGTGAATATTAGGAAATTTTAGCCAGCTTATTTATATAATGTTGCTTCAAAATATAACTAAAAAATAATTTTTATTTTTGGCACTTCAATCATTGAATGGACATATATAATTTGATTTATATTATATAATTTGGCTCCTCAAACATACCTTTTCCATTCCCTCCTAGTTATTTCCAATGTTTTTCACATGCAAAAATTGATCTTATATCCCTCCCATCCTAGTATTACCTATCTTTAAACATATTATTTTAGTTAGTTTTATACATAAAGACTTTCCTAGACTTCATATTTCAAAATGATATTTTTTCAACTATTATTTCACAAAATCTATTTGAAAATGATTTACTTAGATCATACTTTTAAATTTATTTTTAAATTTGAATTATCACTAAACTATTCAATTTTGCTTTGTCTGTCTAGATATACAATTAAACCCATGACTATCTTACCTTTCTCTGTTTAGGCAGTGACTAGAGACGAGAGTTTAAGAGTGCGTGTATGTAGGGGGAAAATGCAAAGACATTTCCCATCTCCATTTGTGCCTATGATAAAACCTGAATATCATATTTTGCATGGAGATTTTGTCAACAGTTAAAAACCATGATATGTTGTTCACTTTATTTTGAGAGACACTTATTTCAGAAGTAAGTAGATCATTTCACATTTCTTGATATGCACACAAATATCCACTTTGAGTGACTTTAATAATCAGTTTCCAGATAACCCCAACGCTGAGCATTTATGATTTTAAGGGTCACTGGACTGGAATGAACTAACATGGATTAATGTTTGAGTCAGTAACACATTGCTCGTTGCTTCAGTCCTGTCTGACTCTTTGCACACCATAGACCATAGCTTGCGCTTCTCTGTCCATAACATTTTCCTGGAGAGCATTGAAGGGGTTGCCATTTCCTTCTCCACGGGTCTTTCCAGCCCAGGGATCCAATCAGAGTCTCTTGCACTGTAGACAGATTATTTACCACTGAGCCACTAGGGGCCCAGTACACATTGGGGATGAAAAGTTAACAGGTTGGACAAGTCAGTCTTCTTGATCCTTTCAGCTCATACATTCTGTGATTCTGGGATGAGCTATTTCAAATGTATCTGTTTTTATTCCTCTTTTAGCAGGTACAGTTCCCTCTAGAAGATGGAAAAGCCAATGAGAGTTCTCTGATTGGTTTTGTCCTTCTAGGATTCTCAGACCACCCTCGCCTAGAGGCTGTGTTTTGTATTTGTCCTTTGTTCTACCTCCTGACCCTTGTGGGATATCACCATTATCATCATCTCATACCTGGATCCTCCTCTTCATACCCCTATGTCTTCTTCCTCAGCAACCTCTCCTTTCTGGACATCTGGTTTACTACTAGCCTTGCACCTCAGACCCTAGTTAACCTGCGAGGACCAGAGAAACCATCACTTATGGTGGTTGTGTGGTACAACTCTATATTTCTCTAGCACTGGGCTCAACCGAGTGTATCCTCCTGGTTGTGATGGCCTTGGATCGCTATGTTGCTGTTTGCAAACCTCTTCACTATGTGGTCATCATGAACCCAGGCTATGCCAGCAGCTGGCATTTATCTCCTGGCTCAGTGGTTTGGTCAATTCCTTGATTCATGCAACCTTTACTTTGCAGTTGCCCTTCTGTGGCAACCACAGGCTGGATCATTTTGTTTGTGAGGTACCAGCTCTCCTTGTTGGCTTGTGTGGATACCACCATCAATGAGTTGGTCCTTTTTGTTGTTAGTATCCTGTTTCTCCTAATCCCCCAGCACTCATCCTTATTTCCTATGGCTTCATAACTCAAGCAGTGCTGAGGCTCAAGTCAGTGGAGGCAAGGCGCAAGCCTTCAGCACCTGCTCCTCCCACCTTACAGTGGTGATCATTTTCTATGGCACCATAATTTACATGTACCTGCAACCAAGCAACAGTTATGCTCAGGACCAAGGCAGTTCATCTCACTTTTCTATACCATGGTGACTCCCACCTTAAATCCTATTATTTACACTTTAAGAAACAAGGATGTGAAAGATGCTCTGAAGAAACTTCTCACAGGAAAACTGTGCTCTCTACAGACATGATGTGCAAGGAGTGATCACAAGTCTTGTATTTACTCAGTTTCTACTTAACCAAAACACTGTTCTCAATTTTACACAAATTAAATTATTGTTCACTTGTTTTATCTACATAAGGAATCTTCTTTTACGTGTAAATAACAAAATGTATATATCTTTATTTGTTGAGAGCTTGACCATGGGAAACAGAATTGTGCACGGGTATACATTGTGACTTCACCACAAAGTCTGTATTTTACTTCTGACACTTATTCCCAAGGATTCAGGAAAAAAAAAAAAAGTAAACCATTAAGTATTTACAATTGTTCATTGAAGTTAAGAGAGCTTGATAGACTTTTCTAGGCCACTTTCAATAAAATTTATATTTATAAAGATTAATATAATACATTTTAGCTCTTTATTTATAATGTTTATTTTCTTGGATATTTTCTCTATTAAATATTAAGGACTTTTAGCCACCTTATCTGATTTGTTTTCAATTTTAGTGAATTGTCCAACTTTCTGTCAAATACATCACGTTTATTTTCTACTGCTGCACTCATTAAAGCTTCATACTGAATAGTATTTTATGTTCCTTTCTTTTACCCAAACAGAAACAAACAAACAAACCTCATAGTGTCAATTTTTACTAGGAGATGTTGTTTAGCTATTCTTTTCCATAACCAATTTATCATTTAAATACCTTTTAGGGAAGCGTGTATAGTCTAAACACATTGTTTTGGATAACTTACTAAGTGCATCTCCTTTTGTGTTCTTAGGTCATAGCATGCGATTTTTAAGAGAGTAATTCAATAATTTTGTTCTAAATCATGTTCTACACTTCTGCACATTTATGTTTTAAATAATTTTATCACTTAAAGTAATAAAAAGTCTCAGTCAAAGATTATCCAATGAATCTTAGTACATCAAGAAAACATTACAGTTATGAAAAGTTGGGTCACTTTGGTATTTTGCATTGTAAACACATGGATCCCACTCCATATACAACATATGATTCTGTATAGGCTACAGTAGTATTCTGTAAATATATGTGTGTTTAAGTGTGTGTATGTGTGTTTGTGTTTACCATTTGGTGAACAGAGCAGTATGAAAGCATAATGATAAGTAGCAGAGAACAGATTATATTTGATTGATAATTATTCACTGTTCCTAGTACATTGTCTCATAAAGAGGGCAATGGGTTATCGCTTTTCTGTTGTGTCATTTTCAACAAAGCAGTAAAATTTCTGACAAATCAATATTTTTTTCTTTTTCAAAACAGGCATTAATGATGTTATACTTTTCTACATTGAAATTTATAACTCTTTATCATTTTATGTGGAGAATAAATCATTCCCTATAGCAAAAATGGGTAAGCTACCGATTAGAATGGAAGTTTCTATTAATATGAACCTTCTAAAACTAGATTTGAGGCTTTCCAAGTGGTGATAGTGGTAGAACCCACCTGCCAATGCAGGAGATGTGGAGATGTAGGTTCGATCCCTGAGTCGGGAAGATCTCCTGGTGGAGGCTTGGCAGCCCACTCCAGTATTCTTTGCCTGGAGATCCCTGGACAGAGGGCCTGGTGGGTTATAGACCATGGGTGGCAGAGTCAGATACGACTGAAAAGACATATCATCAAAACTAGATTTCAGAAATATAAATATGAGCAATTTTCAACTAGATATCAAAAGATAATGTGGAACTTTGCACAATATCAGTAACTTAAGGGGGAATGATTGTAACTGAATGCTGACAGATAATTGAGTAACTATGTGCAGAGTAACAACTCTTGATTATGTGTGGTATAATAAGTAGCTTCAATAACATTTTCTTTACCATGGAATTTTGGTTACAGAGTGGTATTTCACTTTACTTCTTATTGAAGTTAAAGCTGGTGTTATCTGTTGAACATGGCAAAGACTGAAAATGTTTCTTGGATAAGAGGTGGAGAGTCAAAATTCATACAAATATTGTGTGTTGCGATGAAATACGATATGCATAAAAGGGATTTGAATAAATAATGCATTTTCATTCTGGTTAACGAACAGACATTTAAAAGACAAGTTTTTCAATACTATGATTGTGACTATGCTTCCAAACTACTGAAATACAGCTTCTGGATTTGATTAAACCAATGTCACAGAATATTTGTCTTTAGGAAATTAAGTTAAAAAGGGTTATATATTGACAGTACTTTTTATTATATCAACTTTGCCTAGAGAGAAGGAAACAAAGGCATAGCTATTATCAAAAGTGTCCTAGCTCAGGGATAACATAAATATTTAGTTATATTTAGCCAGATAATATGACGCCAAATTTGAAAAATCACATTTTAAGGTTGAGATTTACCTTTAATCAGATAATTAGCATGTGGTATAAAGCTTGCTTTCTGTGATTTAAAAATAAGCCATATTTTGATAATATTTTCACTAATTGGGTTTTAAAATTATAAAATATTTGACTATCTTATAAATATCATCCAAACAAAATTTAATCTTAGCATACTACAAAATATGATAAGAACAACCAAATTAGTTTGCCAACATCTCTGAAGAGAATATTTCCAACTTCAGCATATGATTTAAATATTTCATTGATTTGTAATTTATGAAATAGAAATAATAGCGAAATAATAGCCTATATTGGGATATCTCTCCCTGTTTATGGATTTTTGATCAATCTAAATAAAAATCATTAATACTTGTTTCCATGTTCAGAAACCTATAAACTTAGAGTAATTTTTTAATTTAATAGGAAAATATACAAAATGTTAGCTTAAGCTATTTGTTAGAGAATATTTTATTTAATTTTAATTTTCTTGAGGTATCATTGATTTACAATGCTGTGCTCATTTCAAGTGTACAGCAAAGTGAGAGTTATACACACATATATATATATATACCACTCTATTTTTGGGTTCTTTTCCCATACAGGCCATTAGAGAGCATTGATTTGGAGTTTCTATGCCATACACTAGGTTTTTATCAGTTATCTATTTTAAATACAGTACTGTATATATGCGTGTATGTGTCAATACCAATCCCCAGTTTATCAGTCCCCTTTTACCTCCTGGTAACTGTAAGTTTTGTTTTCTACATCTACTCTCTTTTTGTAGATCAGTTCATTTGTTACCCGCCCCACCCTTTTTAAAATTACACATGTCGTGATAGTGTGATATTTGTCGTTTTCTGTCTGACGTACTTCACTAAGCAAGACCATCTCTGTAACCACAAATGGCATTATTTCATTCTTTTATGACTGAGTAATATTCCATTGCATATATGTTCCACATCTTCTAGATCCATCCTTCTATTGATGGACATTTAGATTGATTCCATGTCCTTGCTACTGTAAATAGTGCTGCAGTGAACATTAGAGTGCATGTAGTTTTCCAAGTTATGGTTTTCTCCGAATATACGCCTAGGAGTGGGATTGTGGGATCATATGATAGCTATATTTTTAGATTTTTAAGAAACTTCCATACTGTTCTCCACAGTGGCTGTAACTACTTACATTCCTCCAACAGTGTAGGAGGGTTCCCTTTTCTTCACACCCTCTCCAGAATTTACTGTTTGTAGATATTTTGATAATGGTCATTCTGGCTTGTGTGAGGTTGTACATCATTGTAGTTTTGATTTACATTTCTCTAATGATTAGTGATGTTGAGCATATTTTCATGTCCTTTTTAGTCATTTGTGTGTCTTCTTTGGAGATAAAACTATTTAGATTTTCTATCCATTTTTTTCAGAGAAGGCAATGTCATCCACTCCAGTGTTCTTGCTTGAAGAATCCCAGGGATGGGGAGCCTGATAGGCTACCATCTATGGGGTCACACAGAGTCAGACACGACCGGGCGACTTAGCAGCAGTAGCAGCAGCATCCATTTTTAAATTGGGCTGTTTGTTTTGTATCCTGAATTGCATGATCTATTTGTATATTTTGGAGATTATTCCCTTATCAGTTGCTCTGTTTGCAATATTTTCTTCGATTTTGAGAGTTTTTTTGATCTTGTTGTTTTGGTTTACTTTGACTTCCCCGGTGGCTCAGAGGGTAAAGTGTCTGCCTGCAGTGCTGGAGATCTGGGTTCGATCCCTGTGTTGGGAAAATCCCTGGAGAGGAATGGCAACCCACTCCAGTACTCTTGCCTGGAAATCCATGGACAGAGAGCCTGGTAGGCTACAGTCCATGGGGTTGCAAGGAGTAGGACATGACTGAGTGACTTCACTTTTACTTTCTTTCATGATTTACTTTGCTGTGCAAAGATTTTAAATTTAATTAGAACCCTTTTATCTTTGTTTTTATGACTCTGGGACTTCCTGCTGGTTCAGATGGTAATCAATTGGCCTGGAGTGCAGGAGACCTGGGTTTTTATCCCTGGGTCAGAAAGATCCCCTTGAGAGGGGATGGTTACTCACTCAGTGTTTTTGCCTGGGAAATCCCATTGACAGAGAGCCTGGTTGGGGTACAGTCCATGGGGATGCAAGAGCTGGGCACGACTGAGTAACCTTTCACTTTCACTTTTAACTGTTTATTTTTTTTTGCCAGTCTAGGCAGTGGATCCTAAAACACCTTGCTATGATTTAAGTCAAGAGTGCTCTGCCTATGTTTTCCTCAGAGTTTTATAGTGTGAGCCTTATATTTAGGTGTTTAATGCATTTTGAGTTTATTTTTGTGTACGGTGCTAGAAAGTGTTCAAATTTCATTATTTTACATGGAGCTGTTCAATTTTTCCAGCATCACTTATTGAAGAGACTGTCTTTTCTCCACTGTGTATTCTTGCCTTCTTTGTCGTAGATTAGGTGACCATAGGTATATGGGTTTATCTCTGGGCTTTCTATCTATTCCTTTGATCTATATTTGGTTTTGTGCCAGCACCATACTGTTTTGATGACTGTACACAGAAGTTTTGTGTAGCACAGGCAACAACACAATTAAAGTAATACAGAGGACTGTTCAATTAATGTTTCTGGGGTGACTAATTATTCTTTGGAAATAAACTACTACAGCCATCATATTTTATTGTTTAGAGCATTCTTTTTTTTAATAGCCATTGATCATCCTGAGAGGGTAACAGGCAGGAAGGCCAGGGGTCTCAAACGGAGGAAATAGCTTCAAGTGTCAGACATTTTTATCTCTCGTAAGCGGCAGGAGGAAACAAACGAGCGATATTTTTCTTCTGTATACACATTTAAAAGGAGGTTACTCTTAAACTTCTGTGTTGCCATGACACCTGGTTTCACCTGAAGTTAACCAATGCCTTTTCTTATGGAAATGTTTATCTTAAGCTATGCTAATGTACTATACATTTACCCCCAAACTCTGTCTTCAAGTCGGTTCCTCCTTTGGCTCAGAACCTACTTGACAAACCAGTATGTTATACTCAGATATTATTCCTCTAATCTATGTAAATGAAACTATTTGTATGGTGATCTGCCCTTCTTCAAGATTCAAGTTAATCATTTTATGGCCCAAGATGAACCATTTGGTGCCAAGATTATCCCAAAATGCATCTTATGGGTGAGGGGCCTGGTGCCTTCTGAGTTTTAAGACATTGCTTTCTTTCATTGACAGACTGCTAATGGCTATATAACACCCAGCTGAAGACTAGGGGCGGGGGGGGGGGGGGGGGGGGGGGCTTCTATCCCCTTCTTTTTTTTTTGTCTTTGTGTCTTTTCTTTGATCTGCCCCCTTCTGATGCCTATGTCAGAAGCTTTCCATCTCTTTTGTACTTTAACAAAACTATTACACAAAGCTCGAGTGATCAAGCCTCGTCTCTGGCCCCGATTGAATTCTTCTCCTCTGGGGCCCAAGAATCCTGGCGTCGTGTTTCAACAACAACCTTTCAATCCTGTTTGGCTGTGTTGGGTCTTAATTGAGCATGTGGGGTCTTTCATTGAGGCACCGACTCTCTAGTGGTATGTGGGCTCAGTGTCGCAGCATGTGTGCTCTCTAGTTGTGGCTCATAGGCTTAGTTTCTCTGTGGTATGTGGGATCTTAGTTCCCTGACTGGGTTTGAACCGAAGTCTGCTGCATTTAACCACTGGACCATCAGGGAGGTCCTTCTTCATCTATTTTAATAATGAAGAGAAAAATATTTACTTCCCTAGAGATGTGTTACTGTTTCAGTGTGTATATAATTAAATATCTTTGTATTTAAAAAGTAATTTAGAGTAATTAAAAATAATATACTTCCATTATGTTAGACACCTTTATTATTTTTTTATTTAAATAGACTGTTAAAATGAAATTTCCAGTTACTTTGTGTATGTTTAAACAAGTTTATTTTACTTTGCTTTAAGTGATAATTATGGAACAATAGAAAGTAAATTCATAGAGCGTATGTCATGACATGATATATATACTATGTTCAAATTGTTCAAATGTGAATAAATTATGAGCTAGATCAATTCTTTACCTAGGCACACACACATCAGACAAACCATGGGGTTTTACAATATGCCCTCATGAAACACTGCTTCGCAAAATACATTTGACTGGTCAAACAGTTGTAATAGTTCAAAACATCATCTGGCAGTCTAATTTTAATTTTCCTTAGCATGTTTGATGTCTTTATTTATTTATAATCTCAAAATATGCAGCAACTCCTGCAGCTCAACTCCAGAAAATAAACGCCCAATTAAAAATGGATCAAAGAACTAGACAGACATTTCTCCAAAGAAGACATACTGGTGTCTTTTCTAAAAATAAATGGGCACTTAATGTGGCTGGCTTATGCATACAGGCTGAATGACTAATTGCTGGATAGTATGAGTTGCTTAATTTTTCGTTGCTGGAGATGTTGCCAGTAATTTAGCCCCGGGAAATCTGCTCTTCACTCTGGCCAGCCTAGGTCTGGGATACCGTGTCCCACTCTGGAATTGCGATTTTTGGTATTCTACTGATTTTGTAGCAGAGTTTAAATAATAAGATCCTGATACGAAAGAGATGGGTAATCTATTTATTCACAGTGATATCAGATGAGAAATAAAATTTTCAGAATTTTCCTACAGCATCCAACAGCTGATTGGAAAGAATCCTTGTGCGTCATCTAAGGTCATGGTCTACCAGCTTGAAGAGTCTGGTGAGTTGATTGTGACACTGATTTCCTATAGTTTTCTGGTTCCCCCGCTTCTGCCTCCAACTCCTGTTCATAATTAACTTTCATCCCTAGAAATTTTTAAACTGATCCATATCACCATCTTTGTATCAATAGAGATTTCTGCTTGTTTTGTTGTTATCTGATTATTTTATTCTCATGATTTCTTTCTCTATCTACATGATAAATCAATGCAATGATTAACCATCAGAATGAACTATTCAGGTAGTACACCTTTATTCATTTTAATGTATAAACTTGTAACTTTAAGACTTGGTGGATCATCTTTGGAGAGACTGTTGATATTTTGTGAGGAAGACACTTTAAACTTACTTATTGAAGAATCTAAGCTACTCCATTTTGTTAACAGAAAACCCCATTTTGTAATCGGTTCCAGGAAAGAGCCTTTGGAAATCCAAGAGGCTTTGGAAATCCCCTGAGCTCCCCCACCGCCCATGAGCCAATCGGCCCCAGACCAAAATCTCCTGACTTAATGCTCAGGAACTTGTGGTCCACCCAGACAACAGGGACCAATCAAGAACCAACACACAACCCTTCGGAAGAAAGTGACCAATCAGACGTTCCCCTACCTAGAAATCCTTTTTTTTTTCCGTATACTCCTTATATAAGCAATGTAATCCAACCCGGGCCCCCCTCGCCGCTGCTCGGTGCGGTGGGGCCCCAGCTCAAGCTTGGTAATAAAAACTCTCTTGTTTTTGCATCAGATATCGGCTCCCTGGTGGTCATTGGGAGATTTCACGACTTGAGCATAACACTTATCTATGAAATCAAGTTTATTTTTAATTTTTAAAACTATACTCTTTAAGAGTCTTTATTAAATATATTACAATAGTTTTTATGTTTTGGGTTTTGGCCCTGAGGCATGTGGGATCTCTGCTCCCTGACCAGGGATTGAACTTGTACGTTCTTCATTGGAAGGCAAAATCTTAATCACTGGACCACCAGGAAGTCCCAGAAATCAAGTTTAATAACACGTCTTTATTTACAGGTTGTTGTGATGAACACATGAGGTAATGCACTGCAAAACATTTAGAATTCATTTATGGTACTGTTCATATGATGTTATTTCTTAATCAGTCATCCATTTTATTAGATTTTTCAAAATAATTCTATAAATTGCTTAACCAAACTGATTTTACTGGGTATTGTTATATATTGTGTATATGGAGAGTGGAGAAGAAGAGAACAAAGATACTAAAATACAAATACTAAACTAAATAGATGTTTAGGATTTTTTAATAAAGTAAATATGGAAGATAATGATATTTTTATTTTCATAAGTGAATGTATTAATGGTGATATGTAAAAGATAAAAAGGTAAAATATTTAAAAATAGACTAAATTAGAAATTGTATGAAAAATATAGAATAAGTGTGAGTAACACAAAGTGGAGTTTGAAATAAGAATAAAACTACAGATAATTGGAGTTGAGAATTGGTGGACAGTATGTCAGAAGTTAAGCTAATGTAGCAACTACTAAAAGCAGAAAATCTTTGGGCTTCCCAGGTGGTACTCATGGTAAAGAATCTGCATGCCAATGCAGGAGATGCAAGAAACTTGAGTTTGATCCTTGGGTCAGGAAGATCCCCTGGAGTAGGAAATGACAACCCACTCCAACATTTTTGTCTGGAAAATTCCATGGACAGAGGAGCCTGGAGGGTGACAGTCCAGAGGCCACAAAAAGCCAGACACAACTGAGCACAATGAATCTTTAGTTTTGTTAGACATCTCTTCTAAACATCTCAAAATACAGATGTACTTCTTTCAGTAACTGGATAAATATTTTATTAAATCTAGAAATAAGCACACCAAGAAACCAACTTCTGTGGAAGTTACATTAGAACCATTCTGGAGGGGAAAGGCAGATGATTATTGATTTAGTTTAGTGAGTAGAAAAGTATGATTTTTTTATTTTGCAATGTTATTCTGAAATGTATTCCCTAAAGAGGACTGAATCTACATTTATAAAGCAAAAACTCACAGATTCAACTCCATCTTTATTCCAAATATCGGTCAAGCACTTCCCAAGGTGTGATTTTATTCAACTCTTCCATACAAACCTGTCAAGCATGTACTATTATTGTGTGATTTGTATCTTTGAGAATTTGACTAGCACAATATTTTGTCAAATAATGCTTTGTCCTCAGGAAACACACACACACACACACACACACACACACACACACACACACACATTAATGCTTTGAATTGGTAGAGTAATTCAAGTTTACTTTTGATCAAATTAAATTGGTTAATTATCAAGAGAACGTTCCTGGCAAAAACTGACTGAAAAGCCATTTTTTTCCTCTTTTAAATTAGTACAGTTAGTTTTCCAAATCATTATTAAATACATAATTGTGTCCCTAAACAAAATAACCACTCTTCTCTTAGATGTATTATTCTTTTTCAAGTCTAACAGGAAATCTTCATAATTGAGCTACTTATAATTAACAATGGGGCAAGGTATACACACTATTTCTGCCTGATATGTGAAGAAATTTACAGAAAGGTGATGAAACTGGTCTAAAATAAATCTACTATAAGTACAGAATATTAGTTTTGTTAACATTGTGTGTTAGATTCTTTCGTGATTCTTCATATAGTTTGCAAAGCTCATTCAAAGCTTATTTCTTTGGATTCAACAAACATCAAGATCAAAGTAAACCAGGTACAATGGTACACTCAGTATTTTGAGAAATAATTGACTTTAAACTTTACTGTATTGGTCTGATTCCACAGGGCATATTAGAGCCTGGTAATAACCATGCTATCTGCTAGTTTGCATATACTGGTATTGGTATTGTCCCACATGCTAAGTGCTCAGTCACTCAGTCATTTCTGACCCTTTTGTGACTACATGGTCTATAGCCCACAAGGCTCCTCTGTCCATGGAATTTTCCAAGCAAGAATACAAGAGTGCATTGCCATTTCCTATTCCAGGGGATCTTCCTGGCCCAGGGATAGAACCAGAGTCTCCTGCATTGGCAGGTTTTCTACAGAGCCATCAGGGAAATCCATTGTCTTGTATATAATGAAAACACTCATTCCAGTGTTATGCAAATACAGGGATTCACCAAATTTAATAAGGCCCTTGGGCCTGTCAGGAACAAATTCATCTTATTTGATGAACCAAAATTTAAATTAATGCATTAATGCTTGAAAATGGCTAGAAGTAAGCATATTTCAATTATACAAAAATACTTAGTTTTAAATCCAGACATCACCGGCCAAGAAAACAGCTTAATTATACTGTGATTCGAGTGACTGACACCAGATTTCTATCACTTAGATGAGACATTACGGGAAGGAGTGATGAGTTAGGCAGAGGTCCAAGTGAAGGAAGGAGTTAGCTCCAGCAGAGAACACAGTGGAAGCAACCAGAAGTGCCAGAGACAAGTTTTCTCTTTTCCTGTGGCTTCTCCTGGACATTCTGCTTGATTCTAACTCATATAGAATCTGAGGCTATCATGTCAAATATAGAATCCCAATGTCATTGTGTCCAAACTCCTTCATTAGGAAAATGAGGAAACATTCAGCTTGATCATACAACTTTACTGACTCTCAAGACAAACTTAGGACATAGGCATAATTTTGTTAAATGTTGAAAAAACTATGCTTGGTGTTTAAGTAATGTGAATATTATTAGCTGTGCTAAAACCAGCCACCCTAAGGCCATACTCCTAAGACATCCAAAGTACATTATTTCTATCACTCTTATTAAGTGGATAGTAGAGTAAGTCAGGAAAAGAAAAAAGTGAAAGTGTTAGTTGCTCAGTCATGTCCTGCTGCTGCTAAGTCGCTTCAGTCATGTCCGACTCTGCGACCTCATAGATGGCAGCCCACCAGGCTCCTCTGTCCCTGGCATTCTCCAGACAAGAACACTGGAGTGGGTTGCCATTTCCTTCTCCAATGCATGAAAGTGAAAAGTGAAAGTGAAGTCACTCAGTCCTGTCTGACTCTCAGCGACCCCATGGACTACAGCCCACCAGGCTCCTCCGTCCATGGGATTTTCCAGGTAAGAGTACTGCAGTGGGGTACCATTGCCTTCTCCATCCCAGCTCTGTGCAAATCCATGGACTGTAGCCCGTCAGGCTCCTCTGTCCAGGCAACAGTGCAGGAGTGGGTAGCCATTCCCTTTTCTAGGGGATCTTTCCAACCCAGGGATGGAACCTGAGTCTCCAGCATTGCAGGTAGATTCTTTTACCTTCTGAGCCACCATGGTGGCCCAAATCAGGAAAAGAACAACACTCTTACTTTAGCAACTTTTATAGCAAAGATGGCTTGGATCATGCTGGAAGGCAGATAAAAGCTAATTTGAATAAGTCAGTCTTCTCTGTCTCTCTTTGAAAGACACTGTTACTTTCATGGAGATCAAGGAACCCTTCCTATACTTGTTGTCTTGGACCAGATGAGCAGTCCTTAGACATCCCAATCTTTCTTCCACAAAGATAAGTGGTAGTATGCTTTGTTTCTTATTGACTGTTGTAAGTTGAATTGTATCCCCTCCAAAATTCATATGTTGAAATCGTAACCCCAGTACTCCAATTGTGACTTAGTTTGGAGATTGGATCTTCAGAGACAACTGAGTTAAAATGAGGTCATTGTGGTGGGCTCTAATCCAATATGACTTCTGTTTTTATAAGAAGGGGAAATTTGGATACAAAAATACCCAGAGGAAAGTCCACTGACATTCTCCAAAATTTATTCTTCTTCTCCTTCATATCTTTATATCATAATAAAAATACTAGAAAAGCAAAATTCTTAAATTAGCTCTTGAAATAACTTTAAAAATATTTTATTATTTAAAAAGTAAGATTATAATGGGCTTCCCAGGTGGCTGAGTGATGCAGAATCCATCTGCCAAGCAGTAGAAATGTTTGATCCCTGGGTCTAGAAAATCCCCTGGAGAAGGAAATGGCAACCCACTCCAGTATTCTTGATGGGGAAATCCCACAGACAGAGGAGCCTGGTGGCTGCAGTCCATGGGGGTCCCAAAGAGTTGGAAACTACTTAGCAAGCAAACAACAATGATAACAACAAAGATTATAATATTAATACCAATGTGTATTCATTCTAACTTTTGAAAAAAATTTTCTCATTCCCAGAGATAACCACACTTATTTCATATATGTTACAGACTTTTTTTTAGGTCTTAAAAATCTTTTATACTAAGTGATAAATTAAAAATTCATTTACTCTAATGACACAAAAATTATATTATGAACAATAAAAGTTGTAGAGGCAATGTATTTTCTCAAAAGAAAATTTAAATTGATGTTTAAAAAGTCAAATTTTAATGGGTCCCAGATGGCTTTTATAGCACTGCTGCTGCTGCTGCTGCTGCTGCTGCTGCGTCGCTTCAGTCGTGTCCGACTCTGTGCGACCCCATAGACGGCGGCCCACCAGGCTCCTCTGTCCTGGGATTCTCCAGGCAAGAATACTGGAGTGGGTTGCCATTTTCTTCTCTAATGCATGAAAGTGAAAAGTAAAAGTGAAGTCGCTCAGTCGTGTCCAACTCTTAGCGACCCCATGGACTGCAGCTCAACAGGCTCCTCCATCCATGGGATTTTCCAGGCAAGAGTACTGGAGTGGAGTGCCATCACCTTCTCCTACTGGTTAAATACAAACGTTTTGGGGCATCGTTTCTTAGAGTAACTCTTATTTGAACCATGTAGGCAAACAAGTTGTCTCTTCCTCAAGTCAAAGCTTTTTGCTCCATATTCACTTTCCTGTTCTTACTGAAAATGTTAGGTCCTATGAGGATACTGATGACACCTTCCAGGTGCAGTGAGAGTGATGAACCACCAGACTCAAGTATCACAGACAAAGTCAATCTTCAGTACTGGTAGGTCCTAAAACAAGGCCAGTAGTGTTCCAATATTTCAGGGCACTGTCTCACATGCTTTTCCTGGAACATGACTTAAAATTGTGACTTTAAAGATCATAGGCTAGCAAGATTTCTACTGTAAGAGAAGACTCAGAGACAGGACACAGTTATGCATTTAGCAGAGACCACTAGGTTAAATCCAGGCCACAGTTCTATTTGGAACATTAGTAAATGTTATGCTAAACTCGTTTATTTCTACTAAAAGTTGTGAAAACTTGACATTACAGTAACTGAAATCTCATAGGAAAACCCGTAGCAATTCCATCACTACCAGCTCTTGACCTGCTAAGATATTTATAGTATCTGCTCAACCAGTGTGAGTGGTTCTGTTACAGCCATTTCAGTGACCCCCACCCCCTGCCACAAACTCACAAACTGCAAGTGCAGTTCACTTATTAACAGAATTTGTTGAGTGGATAATTACTAAATGAACACGATTATTTCACCTTTTGCATTAGTTTTCACAACTTGTTATTATGCATGTATATAACCATAGTATCTGAACATATATGCTTATTTGTTCATTTATATTCTGTTATTGCTCAGACTCAACAGAGAAAGAGCAAGAGAAATAAGAAAAAGAAAAGTAAGTGGGATTCATGAACTATGCAGAGAACCAGATTTACTTTTACCATCTTTATGGACCAATTTGTGAGCGTGTGTTTTGCACTAACTATCATTAAGACCATATCCATCTTGAATATTCTCTGACTATTGCTTTTCATGACTTGGGAAGGAAATGACAAATGAGACAACGGTAACTGAATTTATTCTAAAGGGCTTCTCAGATGTGCCTGAACTGAGGCTCATTAGCACCATCTTTTCCTTTTCATCTATCTCTTTGCCCTCCTGGGGAACATCTCCATCATTGCAGCCGTGAGCCGAGACAGCCGCCTCCACATCCCCATGTATTTCTTCCTGAAAAATCTCTCTTTCTTGGACATGTGCTACACTACAGTCATCGTCCCCAAGGCACTGATCAATTCACTCATGGGTTCAGAAGTCATCTCCTTTTGGGAATGTGTGGCTCAGCTCTTCTTATTTGTAACGCTATGTGCTTCTGAGTGCTTCCTGCTCACCTCTATGGCATATGATCGTTGTTTGGCCATCTACAAGCCTCTCCTTTATGGTGCCATTATGAGCAGAAAGCTATGTACAGAGCTTGTTATGGTGGCCTGGTTGAGTGGAGCTTTCTATGCCATCTTTCACACCATCAACACCTTCTCCCTCCAGTTCTGTGGGCCTAATGTCATTGACCACTTTTTCTGTGACAGCTCCCCTATCATGAGACTCTCCTGCAGTGACTCCCATACCAACGAGGAAGTTGGATTTGTGGTGGGTGGGTGTACTATTCTTGGTGCCTTTGTCCTCACCATCATCTCCTATGTTCTCATCATTGCTACCATCGCTCGGACCCACTCTGTTGGTAGCCGTTGGAAGGCCTTTTCCACCTGCTCCTCTCATCTTACTACCATCATTCTGTTTTATGTCACTGGGAGCATTGCTTACTTGAGACCTACTTCTCATTACTTCCCCCTTCAAGGACGGCTAGTGTCTGTGTTTTACTCCATTCTAACACCTAGTCTTAATCCTGTTGTTTACTGTCTGAGAAACACAGACATGCAGGCGGCCCTCAAGAAACTATTTGTTCCATCCAAATAGGCATATTTTTCATATATTAAGGATATTTCTCTGAACATTAACTTAGATAAAATAGTTTCTTGAAACACATAATCTAGTAAAGTGAATAGTGAAGAAATAGACAATGTAAACAGATTAATAACAAATAGGGAGATTAAAGCAGTAATTAAAAAAACTTCCAACAAAGAAAAGCCTTGTACCATTGGTTTCATTGGTGAAGTGTACCAAACACTTTAAGAATTAATGTCTGTAAGAAAACGCCGCGGGAAGAAAAAGACACCTCTAGGGACTGTTAGTAAAAAGGCCTTTATTCGGGCGGTCGCTCCCGGGCAGAACTCCCAGGGGCAAGCAAGCAGGGGAACGAGGGGAGTCTGCGAGGCGGGGAGGGGTGCGGGAAAGTTTTATCTTGAGAGCTAGCCGGCGGGTCAAGGTCTTTTTCCCACCGAGGTAGCATTTGCAGACTACAGCGGTGATTGGTGTCTATGGTTTCCCGTTGTCCCCTGATTGGATCGGTGCTTTAGGGCCGGCCCCGACAGGCCCGGTCTTCTTCCCAGCTCCGGCTGACTAACGTCAGCCAGCTTTCGGGACTAGCCGTTCTTCCCGGCTCCGGCTGACTGAGTCAGCCAGCTTTCGGGACTAGCCGTTCTCCCTATCAATGTCAACCCTTCTAAAACTCTTCTAAAACACTGATTATGGAATACTTGCAAACTAACTTTATTAGGCCAGAATTATCTTCACATCAAGGCCAAAGACACTACAAGAAAATAAAGCTGTATGACCTTGGATGAACATAGATGAAAAAATCTTCAACAAAATACTAGCAAACCTAACTCATCAGCACATTAAAAGATCATACACCATGACCAAGTGAGATTCATCCTGGGATTCCAAGCAGCATATGCAAACCAATAAACATACTGCACTGCATTAATAGAAGAGAAAAATTGTATGATCATCTCAATAGATACAGGAAAAACATTTGACAAAATAAGATTTTCTTGATAAAAACTCTCAATAAACTGGGTATAGAGGGAACATATGTGAACATAATAAAGCTCATATATAGCAAGCTTACAGCTAACATCATACTCAATGATGAAAACATCGTTTTCTTCTATGATTAGAAACAAGACAAGGGCACCCACTTTCACCCTTCTTCCTTTTATTAAATACATCACTAGAACTCCACCCAGAGGAAATAGGAAAGAAAAACATATTTTATGTATATTTCATTATAATAAATAAATACATGAAAGAAAAAAACAACTACAAGAATTATTGTGATCCAAAAATAACCGATAGCTTCTGCTTCTCATGGATAATTTAAGCTATTTATGAATCTGAGATACTAATTATATATCCCCCACTCTCCCTTTGAAACTCTATACAGGAAGGAAAGAAGCAAATAATTGAATCAAGTTTACAGGAGAAAAATTCAGTTTTACAAGAGAATTGTGCTGTAACTTTGTTTGTTGATTTTATTATAATGAGGTAAACTTCTGCAATAACTTCTCTCCATTAGCTGTGTCATAATATAAATAGGCATTTATTTCTAACATTCAGTTCAGTTCAGTTCAGTCACTCAGTTGTGTCCGACTCTTTTAGATCCCATGAACCGCAGCACACTAGGCCTCCCTGTCCATCACCAACTCCCGGAGTTTATCCAGACTCATGCCCATTGAGTCGGTGATGCCATCCAACCATCTCATCCTCTGCTGTCCCCTTCTCCTCCTGCCCTCAATCCTTCCCAGCCTCAGAGTCTTTTCAAATGAGCCAGCTCTTCGCATCAGGTGGCCAAAGTATTGGAGTTTCAGCTTCAGTACCAGTCCTTCCAATGAACGCCCAGAACTGATATCCTTTAGGATGGACTGATTGGATCTCCTTGCAATCCAAGGCACTCTCAAGAGTCTTCTCCAACACCAAAGTTCAAAAGCATCAGTTCTTTGGTGTTCAGCTTTCTTCATAGTCCAACTCTCACATCCATACATGACCACTGGAAAAAACATAGACTTGACTAGATGGACCTCTGTTGGCAAAGTAAAATGTCTCTGCTTTTTAATATGCTATCTAGGTTGGTCATAACTTTACTTCCAAGGAGTAAAGGTCTTTTAATTTCATGGCTGCAATTAGCATCAACAGTGCTTTTGGATCCCCCAAAAACAAAGTCTGACACTGTTTCCACTGTTTCCCCATCTGTTTCCCATGAACTGATGGGACCAGATGCCATGATCTTAGTTTTCTGAATGTTGAGCTTTAAGCCAACTTTTTCACTGTCCTCTTTCACTTTCCTCAAGAGGCTTTTTAGTTCTTCACTTTTTGCCATAAGGGTGGTGTCATCTGCATGTCATCTGAGGTGATGGATATTTCTCCCAGCAATCTTGATTCCAGCTTGTGCTTCCTCCAGCTGAGAGTTTCTCATGATGTACTATGCATATAAATTAAATAAAGTGAAGTGAAGTCGGTCAGTCATGTTGAACTCTTTGCGACCCTGTGGACTGTAGCCTACCAGGCTTCTCCATCCATGGGATTCTCCAGGCAAGAATACTGGGGTGGGTTACCATTTCCTTCTCCAGGGGATCTTCCTGACCCAGGGATCGAACCTGGGTCTCCCGCACTGGAGGCAGACGCTTTAACCTGTGAGCCACCAGGGAAGCCCTAAGTTAAATAAGCAGGGTGACAATATATAGCCTTGCATTAACTCCCTTTTCTATTTGGAACCAGTCTGTTCCATGTCCAGTTCTCACTATTGCTTCCTGACCTGCATATGGTTTTCTCAAGAGGCAGGTCAGGTGGTCTGGTGACCATTTCTTTCAGAATTTTCCACAGTTTATTGTGATCCTTACAGTCAAAATTTTTGGCATAGTCAATAAAGCAGAAGTAGATGTTTTTCTGGAACTCTCTTGCTTTTTTTTGATGATCCAGCAGATGTTGTCAGTTTGATCTCTGGTTCCTTTGCCTTTTCTAAATCCAGCTTGAACATCTGGAAGTTCACGGTTCACGCATTGCTGAAGCCTGGCTTGGAGAATTTTGAGACTAGCATGTGAGATGAGTGGAATTGTGTGGTAGTTTAAGCATTCTTTGGCATTGCTTTACTTTGGGATTGGAACGAAAACTGACCTTTTCCAGTCCTGTGTCCACTGCTGAGTTTTCCAAATTGGCTGACATATTGAGTGCAGCACTTTCACAGCATCATCTTTAAGGATTTGAAACAGCTCAACTGGAATTCCATCACCTCTACTAGCTTTGTTCATAGTGATGCTTCTTAATACCCACTTCACTTTACATTCCAGGATGTCTGGCTCTAGGTGAGTGCTCACATCATTGTGATTATCTAGGTGGTGAAGATCCTTTTTGTACAGTTCTTCTGTGTATTCTTGCCACCTGTCTTAATATCTTCTGCTTCTGTTGGGTCCATACCATTTCTGTCCTTTATTGAGCCCATCTTTGCATGAAATGTTCCATTGACACATGGTTATAGAGGCTGGTCCAGCTTCTGCATGTACAAATATATCAAATAATACTTGCTATCAAAAATAAGATAGGTTTAAGGATTTGACCTAAAGCTGTCTAAACAAAAATTCTGTGAAATCTTTAATCAAGTAAGCTAGTTCTATAATTCTATCCTAATGACTCAAACATCCACTTAACCATAATCAAAGGTGTTTACTATTTTGTTGAAATAATGAGTACTGGAAAGAATTTATATGCTCACTCACAGAAGTTTAAACAAATTATGGCTCAGCTATACTGTTGATAGTTAAGTGTTAGCCACTTAGTTATGCCCCACTCTTTGGGGACTCCGTGGATTGTAGCCTGCCAGGTCGTCTGTCAACGAGATTACGCAGGCAAGAATACTGGAGTGGGTTGCCATTCCCTTTACAGGGGTCTTCCAGACCCAGGAATCAAACCTGGGTCTCAAGCATTACAGGCAGACTCTTTACTATCTGAGCCACCAGGGAAGCTGGCCAAAGGAGCACAGGGAGCTGGGCGTGCTGGGTGCAGGTCGCGGGCGACAGGGCAGCAGCAACCCACGAAGAGAAGAAGGGGGAGGCGATCACTGGGGGGCAGACTGACCCGCCTCACCGGCGGCAAGGAGGGCCCACTACCCACGCTTGGTTCAACTCGAGGCTCAGAGCATCGCCGTGGCGGCGTGGAGGAACAAGGAGGCGTCCCCGTCGGAGGCGTCCCCCGTCGGAGGCACCCCGCCCTGGCGGCCCGGGAGCGGGTCAGGGGACACCCGCCTGTAGCGTCGGGACTGGCCGATGCGCTCTCCCTTTCTCCCGCACGGGGACGGGCGGCGCGTGCACGCGGCCGGTCCACTACTGCTGGCAGGGACCCAACCCGCGCTCGGGCGAGCTGCCAGAACGGGGAGCTGCGGGGCATGGCTCTCCCCCTCGCCCAGCAGTAAACGACGTCGGCGGACAGGCATCGGCGTTCGGGCGTGGGGCGTGCGGCGTGGGGGTCGGTGGACGGACTGACGGAGAAAGGCACCCACGGGGTGCAGCCAGGTAGGCCGGCATCGCGAAGATACGGCGCGGCGGCACCGAAGCGGCTGTTGGGTGGGGCTGCCGCGCGCCATCGCGAGGAGCCCGGAACGTTCAAAACGAGTCACCACCGCGAATCGGCCGCCCAGGCACGCCACGGGGTCTCACCGCCAGAGGCCTCCAACAGAGGGGCGGTCCCACGACACCCAGGACGCCGACTGGCCTCCCGGCCACCAGGGGAGCCCTTGGGGTCTCTCGACCACCACCAACAATATCCAAAGTCGCAGCCGGCGCGGGAGAATGCTCTCCGCACGCGTACCTGCGCCCCTACGCCCCTCAAGCGCAACCCCGCGTGCCCAGCGTTCCCCGGGGACGCCACAGGCGACGGAGGCCGGGGCACGACATCCAGGTGAGGCGTGTCCGGTTCGGTCCCAGACAGGGGAAGGGGGCTTGGGCGGTCACCCGTGCGGACAGGGCAAGGGCCAGCAGCGACAGGGAGGGGCGGCAAGCACTCACAGCCAGGGCCGTGGCTCAGGGGCACAGGCCCTGTCCAGGGAACAGAAAGACCGAGACACGGCCGGACCACCAGGAAAACTAGCGCGAGGTCCCACCGCCACACACACGAGGGCGCTTCCGTGACGTCTGGTACGCGGGCCGGCCTCCGCCACCGCCACCGCGGAGCTTCCCGCGACCCGAATCCGCCCCCAGGGCCGTCTTACCTGCGGCCCCATCGCGAGCCGCCGAGGGACCCCGTCCACGCAAATCATCCGTCCGTCCTCGGCAGATCCGTCTTCATCTAGTCCGACTCACGTCCTAGGAACAAGTTCTTCAGCGAGGCGGCCCAGCCCGTGCCCCGCACACCAACAGCGGCTGTGGCTTCTGGCGAAGGCAGGCTTGAGGGGCTCCTACCCGCCACGCGACTTGGAACGAGAACCCGGCGTCCACGTCCTGGGTTCACTACGGGGTTCGCTGCCCGCAGACGGCGCATGCGCGGTCTCACTTGCCAGCCGCTACGTGGGCCCAGAGGGACCCTCTCCCAACTAGGAGTGGGGAGGCGCAGCCCCGGATACTGTTGACAGATCTCTTAATTTAGGAATCACTTCATGGCAAATTTATTGACTATACTAAAGCCTTTGACTGTGTGGATCACAATAAACTGTGGAAAATTATGAAAGAGATGGGAATACCAGACCACCTGACCTGCCTCTTGAGAAACCTATATGCAGATCAGGAAGCAACAGTTAGAACTGGACATGGAACTTGTTCCAAATAGGAAAAGGAGTACTTCAAGGCTGTATATTGTCACCCTGCTTATTTAACTTATAGGCAGAGTACATCATGAGAAACGCTGGGCTGGAAGAAGCTCAAGCTGGAACCAAGATTGTTGGCAGAAATATCAGTAACCTCAGATATGCAGATGACACCACCCTTATGGCAGAAAATGAAGAGGAACTAAAAGCCTCTTGATGAAAGTGAAAGTGGAGAGTGAAAAAGTTGGCTTAAAGCTCAACAGTCAGAAAACGAAGATCATGGCATCCGGTCCCATCACTTCATGGGAAATAGATGGGGAAAGTGGAAACAGTGTCAGACTTTATTGTTTGGGGCTTCAAAAATCACTGCAGATGGTGACTGCAGCAATGAAATTAAAAGATGCTTACTCCTTGGAAGGAAAGTTATGACCAACCCAGATAGCATACTGAAAAGCAGAGGCATTACTTTGCCAACAAAGGTCTGTCTAGTCAAGGCTATGGTTTTTCCAGTGGTCATATATGGATGGGACTATGAAGAGAGCTGAGTGTCAAAGAATTGATACTTTTGAACTGTGGTGTTGGAGAAGACTCTTGAGAATCCCTTGGACTGCAAGTAGGTCCAAGCAGTCCATCCTAAAGGAGATCAGTCCTGAGTGTTCATTGCTAAAGCTGAAACTCCAATACTTTGGCCACCTCATGCGAAGAGTTGACTCACTGGGAAACACCCTGATGCTGGGAGGGATTAGGAGCAGGAGAAGGGGACAACAGCAGATGAGGTGGCTGGATGGCATCACCGACTTGACGAACATGAGTTTGAGTAGACTCTGGGAGTTGGTGATGGACAGGGAGGGGCCTGGCGTGCTGTGACTCATGGGGCTGCAAAGAGTCAGACACGACTGAGTGACTGAACTGAACTGAACTCATGGCAAATAAATGGAGAAAAAATGGAAACACTGACAGACTTTATTTTCTTGGGCTCCAAAAATCACTGCAGATGGTGACTGCAGCCATGAAGCTCAAAGATGCCCGCTCCTTGGAAGAAAAGCAATGACCGACCAGTCTATTAAAAAGTAGAGACATGACTTTGCTGACACAGGTCCATCTAGTCAAAGCTATGGTTTTTCCAGTAGTCATGTTATGGATGTGGAGAAGGCAATGGCAACCCACTCAGTACTCTTGCCTGGAAAATTCTAGTGACGGGGGAGCCTGGTGGAGTGCCATCTCTGGGCTTGCACAGAGTCGGACACAACTGAAGTGACTAGCAGCAGCAGCATGTATGGATGTGACAGTTGGACCATAAAGAAAGCTGAGCACCGGAAGAATTAATGCTTTTGAACTGTGGTGTTGGAGAAGACTCTTGAGACTCCCTTGGATTGCAAGGAGATCAAAGCAGTCAATCCTAAAGGAAATCAGTCCTGAATATTCATTGGAAGGACTGATTATGAAGTTGAAGCTCTAATATTTTGGCCACCTGATGGAAAGAGCTGACCCATTAGAGAAGACCCTGATGCTGGGAAAGATTGAAGGCAGGAGAAGAGGAGAGGGATGAGCTGGTTGGAAGGCATCATCAACTCCATCGACATGAGTTTGAGCAAGCTCCCGGAGTTGGTGATGGACAGGGAAGCCTGGCTGCTGCTGTCCTTGGGGGTTGCAAAGAGTTGGACAACTGACTGACTGAATAGACATTTCCATATTATTTCTTAACAGACTATCCATCTTTGTTATTCAAAGTCTAAAAGATGAGGATAACATATAAATCAACTTAGGTTAAAATTTATTTTGTAAAGTACAACAGAAACCACACAAAGGTCTAAAAGAGATTACAGACCTTCCAAATCCTCAGTAAACAAACTAAAGAAAACAAGGAAAAAAACAAACAGAGAAGTCAATGTAACCAAATTACTCTGAGTAAATGGGAAAAGTCTATCTCCAAAAGAAAGCAGCATAGAGCTAAAAGTAGTTGCTATTTCATAATAACAGAATGATTGAGTAGGCATGTGAATATCAGGTTAGAATGCAAAACTGATTTTTCCCTGTGTCATATTTTATGTTTGTGCTTGATTTTTCCCCAACATTTTGTTTTTAAAAGTTACAAAGTTATACAAAAATTGAAATTGTATGATGAACATCTGTATACCCTTCACCTGTATTCACTAAACACACATAGAAAATGAAAGTATGAGTTGCTCAGTTGTGTCTGACTATTTGGGACCCCATGGACTTGTAACCCTTCAGTCCATGGAATTCTCCAGGGAAGAATACTGGAGTGGATAGCCAATCCCTTCTCCAGAGAATCTTCCCCACCCGAGGATCTAACCCAGGTCTCCAGCATTGCAGGCAGATTACCATTTGAGCCACCAGAGAAGCCCCAAACACACATAATATCCACAAATATTTTTGAAATGTATATATCTGAATTTTTAAAATTAAAACCATTATTCTAGAAAATTGAGTTTGCAGTTATAGGTTGAAGTAAGTTTGAAATTCCATGCAATTTGAGTCTCAGTTCAGTTCAGTTGCTCAGTCGTGCCCAACTTTGCAGTCCCATGGATTGCAGCATGCCAGGCCTCTCTGTCCATCGCCAACTCCCGTAGTGTACCCAAACTCACGTCCATTGAGTCGGTGATGCCATCCAGCCATCTCATCTTCTGTGTCCCCTTCTCCTCCTGCCTTCAATCTATCCCAGCATCAGGGTCTTCTTCAGGGAGTCAGGTGGCCAAAGTATTGGAGTTTCAGCTTCAGCATCAGTCCTTCCAATGAATATTCAGGACTTGTTGGATCTCCTTGTGGTCCAAGGAACTCTCAAGAGTCTTCTCTAACACCACTGTTCAAAAGCATCAGTTGTTCAGCACTCAGCTTTCTTTATAGTCCAACTCTCACATCCATACATGACTACTGGAAAAACCATAAGTTTGACTAGATGGACCTTTGTTGGCAGAATAATGTCTCTGCTTTTTAGTATTTTTTTCTAGGTTGGTCATACCTTTTCTTCCAAGGAGCAAACATCTTTTAATTTCATGGCTGCAGTGATTTTGGAGCCCCCAAATAAAGTCTGTCACTGTTTCCATTTTCTCCCCATCTATTTGCCATGAAGTGATGGGACCAGATGCAGTTTTCTGAATATTGAGCCTTAAGCCAAATGATTATAAGAAACAACTTTTCAACTGGGCAGTCTTAGCAACATAAAAAATATGTTTAATGCATACATGTAGTGTAAAACTTTATCTATCTTGAAAATGCAAATTATAGCAAGTAGATTGTATAATCATATTTTGTTGAAATGATTACCCTGATTATAGAAAAAATTCAGTAACACTAACTTCCTCACTTTTATCTGAAAGTTTAATTCCTGGAAATTATTTTATTTAGTTGTATTCTAGACAATTACAAGAAACAAAATTTTCACTCTGATATATTGTAACTTCTTTTTCAACTTAGATTAAATTGGCTAATTATACAGTAAGTGCCTATTAATAAGTGTCCATTATTTTTAACAGGTGTCCATTTTTAGGTAGGTAATAGATGAGATTATGAAGAAGAAAAGCATATATTATCCATAGTCCTTATTATTGTTTTATCCTCCCTAAGGAAGAAGAGGGCACAATATAAACCATAGAATAAATTGCAGAATGTGTATTATATAGATGTGGGTAAAAGTGTTAGTTAATTTCTAGTGTCTGACTCTTTGCAACCCAATGGACTGTATGTAGCCTGCCAGACTCTCTGTCTGTGGAATTTTCTGGACAAGAATACTATAGTAGTTTGCCATTTCCTTTTCCAGGAGATCTTCCTAACCCAGGGATTGAACCTGGGTTTCCTGCATTGCAGACAGATTCTTTACCTTCTGAGCTACTAGGGAAGTCCATAGACCTGGGTAGTTTGCTTTAATTTACTGAGGTTTGGTGGTGGGTGGGTGGGTGGGGGGCGTGTTGGATCATTTTACTTTCTTCTTAGTGAATGTTCGTATGTGTAATGAGTCTGCTGAAAAGGCTAGAAAGTTGTAAAATTCTAGACTTTTAAAGCTAAGATAAAATAGGATGTTTGTAAAAAGGTTAATATGGTGAGAATATGTACACATGTTAAAAATTAGTTGAAACTAAATGCTAGATGGGTAAGATAAAGTGATAAATTTCAAATATTATGAGTATTTTTATAAATGTTTTAAATTGTTTAATTTCATTCCTGAAAGTTGTGCATTCCCACACAAGTGTGTATCCAAAACCTCTCTATGGGAAATGCTGCTCTATCTAATCAATGTGTCTGACACATGGACATGAATGTATGTTTTCTAGAAAGCTAGGTCCATGAGCTCTACAGGCAACAAAGATGTCACAAAACAGATAAAACTTGGTAAAGGATATATATATTTTTTTATTCTTTAGTTAATTAGCTTCATGGGTTAAAAATGGTTATAGAACTTCCCTAGCAATATATCTTTTAAAAAAATTCCTCTGTTTAAATGTAATTTTTCTTTGATATTGATATATAACTTAATTATAATTATAAGGTTTCAATTATCTTAAGATGTAATATTTTAAGTGATTATTCCTGCTTCACTTCAGTTCAGTCACTCAGTCGTGTCCGACTCTTTGCGACCCCATGAATCGCAGCACGCCAGGCCTCCCTTTTCATCACCATCTCTCAGAGTTCACTCAGACTCACGTCCATCGAGTCCATGATGCCATCCAGCCATCTCATCCTCGGTCGTCCCCTTCTCCTCCTGCCCCCAATCCCTCCCAGCATCAGAGTCTTTTCCAATGAGTCAAATCTTCGCATGAGGTGGCCAAAGTACTGAAGTTTCAGCTTCAGCATCATTCCTTTGAAAGAAATCCCAGGGCTGATCTCCTTCAGAACGGACTGGTTGGATCTCCTTGCAGTCCAAAGGACTCTCAAGAGTCTTCTCCAATACCACAGTTCAAAAGCAGCAATTCTTCGGCGCTCAGCCTTCTTCACAGTCCGGCTCTCACATCCATACATGACCACAGGAAAAACCATAGCCTTGACTAGACGGACCTTAGTCGGCAAAGTAATGTCTCTGCTTTTGCATATGCTATCTAGGTTGGTCATAACTTTTCTTCCAAGGAGTAAGCGTCTTTTAATTTCATGGCTGCAGTCACCATCCACAGTGATTTTGGAGCCCCCAAAATAAAGTCTGACACTGTTTCCACTGTTTCCCCATCTATTTCCCATGAAGTGATGGGACCGGATGCCATGATCTTCGTTTGCTTTTCTTTTTCTCTATATAGTGGAATAGTCAAATAACTGCTAAAGAAAAAAGCTTGTACACTTGATTACATCATATGCAAATATAATAAGAAAGGTTGATTTCTGGGCAATTTCCCAGAAAAGACTGGTTTTAAGCCACTCATTTCTATTTCCAGTTCTCATTATTTGGATGTTTATGATAAAAACTCATTTTAACCTGCATTCTTCAAAAAGTCGTATGCTTATATTTATACCAATTAATTTCACATAGCAAGTAAGACTATTTTCTAAGAATTTCTTTCATTTTCTAATATACTGCTACCAATCTCTGGGGTTAATAAGAAATGTTATAGAACCTCTTCCTCAGCAACATATTATTAAAAAAAAAAACACTTTTATTTTCTAATTAGACGAGAAATACCTAAGCTTTAACTATATTTGATTTAAGACTTGTATTGTTCACATGAGCAAAAGTTTCTTCCACGTATTAACAAATTCTGCATTCTATGCACCAAGAACCTAAGCTTGACTTAACGAACTTAAATGATAAAGTACAAAATTTAGGAAAAATCTTATATTTTAAAAGATGTATGTTGATTATGTATCCTGATGTAGAACTACCTTATGTGTCTGTCAGGATGTTTTTGACTTATTTTTCATAGTCCTCACTAAAAATATTTGTCAAATTAGTAAGTGCGCTGCTGCTGCTGCTGCTGCTGCTGCTGCTGCTGCTGCTGCTGCTAAGTCGCATCAGTCATGTCTGACTCTGTGTGACACCATAGATGACAGCCCACCAGGCTCCCCCGTCCCTGGGATTCTCCAGGCAAGAATGCTGGAGTGGGTTGCCATTTCCTTCTCCAATGCATGAAAGTGAAAAGTGAAAGTGAAGTCGCTCAGTCATGTCCGACCCTCAGCGACCCCATGGACTGCAGCCCATCAGGCTCCCCTGTCCAGGGGATTTTCCAGGCAAGTGTTGAGTATAATGAAAAATGAGTACTTAGCATAGAAGTTAATATCTCAAGATACTAATTTTTTTATAAAGTGTCTTCAAAGTTTCATAAATTGAATATTATTTTAAAACTATTAACTTTATTGAGGTGTAGACTGAAATTGAACAGTGCAGTAAAATATTGAGAATTTGAGAACTGACATAGTAGACAGTGTTGTTTTGATATTTTTTTATTAAACGTCTTCTATTAATTGAATAACAGTGTCCAGACACCTGGTAGTTATTATCAGAATTTTCTTTCCTAAATTTCATGATTTGAGAATTATTGATAGTCTCTCTCTTTTTTTTTTTTCTCAAGCATGGTACAGATCTGGTGCTGCTTGCAGAAAGAGAAAAACATCTCCCAAAGTGTCTCAAAGATTTTTATTTAAATATTGCATGCGAAAAAAATGGCAGAAAGTAATTTAATTTCACATGTGTAAATAAATGTGTATACATTTCACATGTATAAATAAATCATTGCATAAATTGTATCATTTCTGCTAATATATATTATCTCAGTAAAGAAATCATTAAGAATGTCCAGTAGGCAAAACAAATGTTGAGGAAGGGGGAACCACTGAAAATGACTTTTGCATTTTATTTTCTAATCAAGTTTTTCTGTTACACATATATAAAAAAGTTGATTTCAAAGTGACAAAAAAACTACAGAGGTATTGATTTGTAGAACTTCAACTAAAATCATTTTTTGTAAATATCATAAACACTATGATTATGTGGACTAGTAATATCCTTTCAATTTAAATTAGAAAATTAAAGAATAATTAGTACTGCCAATATGTTCAAGAATATATAATTCTGGAATACCATATTTCTTTAAATATTCATATACAAATAGTGATTTATTTAAATTTTAAAAAGAAAAATTATTATTAATGAATAGATTTGGTTCGTGTTAGGCTCACATTCAGACACTCTCAGCATGCATGCATGTTAAGTTGCTTTGGTCGTGTCCAACTCTCTAGGGACTGTAACCCTCCAGGCTCCTCTGTTCATGGGGATTCTCCAGGCAAGAATTCTGGAGTGGGTTGTCATGCCCTCCTCCAGCAGATTTTCCCCACCCAGGGATCAAACCTGTGTTTTTTATGTCTTCAGTATTGAGAGGCGAGTTCTTTGGTGCTACCTGGGAAGGTCAGACACCATCAGACCAGATTTAATTTATATTTTGTAGGCAAATTTATTTTTATTGAAGTATGCTTTCTGTGGGCTTCCCTTGAGGCTCAGCTGATAAAGAATCCACCTGCAATGCGGGAGACCTGGGTTTGATCCTTAAGTTGGGAAGACCACTGGAGAAGGGAAAGGCTACACACTCCAGTATTTTGACCTAGATAATTCCATGGACTGTATCATCCATGAGATCGCAAAGAGTCGGACACGACTGAGCAACTTTCACTATACTTTCTGTGGAGAATACATATTAATGTTGATACTTAAATTATTATGATTTTGAAGTTAAGAAAACATCTCCATTTTTATTTTTACTTACAGAAACACTTTGTCATGGCAAATAAGATGACATTCATTCCTTTGGGCTTCCCTGATGGCTCAGGCAGTAAAAATACTACCACAATGCAGGAGACCTTTGTTCATTCCTTTACTCAACAGTTATTTGGATGAATGTTTGCATACCATATGTTTTCAAGTTTCTAGCATTTATTAAAATGTATATAGCAAGGACTAATACACTGCTTCTAACTCCAAGGTACTTTATACTGAGATTATACATAAAATTGTACACACTCAGATAATATAGGCAAAATAAGGTAAATGCCCAAGGAGGTGTGGGACGTGCGTCTTAGTTTCACTGAACTGTGAAATCACAAACAGGTCCACAGTAGTTTAACAGAAGACAAATTTTGAATTTTTTTTTTTTTTTTTTTTTTAGTTTATCAGAGGGCTTGCTTTTGAAAAGGAGCAGAGAATGAATCTTCAAGAATTATGAAAACAGGAGATTTTTAAATAGTAGTTACGATAATCAAAGAACTTCCCCAGTGGCTCAGGGGTAAAGAATCCACCTGCAATGCAGGAGCCATGAGAGATGTGGGTTTGATCCCTGGATCTGGAAGATCCCCTGGAGGAGGGCATGGCAACTCACTCCAGTATTCTTGCCTGGAGAACCCCATGGATAGAGGAGCCTGAGGGGCTTCAGTCTTTAGCATCTCAGAGTTGGACTCGCCTGAATGCACACACATAATAATCAAAATCTCTAATTAAAATATAATTTTAACATACTTTACCAATAACTGCTCACCAACTATCATGTAAGAATTTCTCATTGCTTGCCTCTTTGGCTTTTTGCTCTAATCTGTTTTTGTTTGTTACATTTCCTCCAGAAAGACCACTGTAGAGGAGATGGATGCCTACAATCAAACCACAGTGACTCATTTTATCCTCATAGGGCTTTCTGATCACCCAGAGGTGTGCTACCCTCTCTTTGTGGTCTTTAGCATCATCTATCAGGTCACTGTGGGGGAAATGGGGCCATTCTCTTGGCCATTGGAACTGAGAAAAAACTGCACACACCCATGTATTACTTTTGGCAGATCTGTCCCTCTTAGACATCTTCTGCCCACCAGTTACTGTCCCCAAGATGCTGGAGAACCTCTTGACTGAGAAGCACAGTATTTCCTTCACTGGATGTGCTTGGCAACTTTATTTTCTGGTGGCCCTTGTGGGGCCTAAAGTCTTCCTTCTCTCTGTCATGGCTTATGACAGGTATGTGGCCATCTGTTTCCCTCTTCGTTACACCCTCATTATTACCAAGGTTTGCTGTGTCCAACTGACTGCTGGGACCTGGACAGCAGGGTTTCTCAATTCCTTCCTTCACACAGTATATATGTTTCACCTTTCTTTCTGCAAATCCAACCAAGTTAACCAGTACTACTGTGACATCCCACCAGTGCTGCTCCTCTCATGCTCATCCACTTACGTGGCAGAAATGCTTATTTTAGTGGAAAGAGGTATCTTGGGGATCAGCTCCTTTTTGGTTACTTTATCTCATACTTCTACATTGTATCTACCATCCTAAAGATTCAGTCCACAGGTGGGAAGCATAAAGCCTTTTCCACATGTGGCTCCCCACCTTCTGGTGGTTTATTTGGTGGCACGACAGTATTTATCTATGTATGTCTCTATTCCAGTCAACACTTTCCAGAAAGAGATAGACTCATCTCCATGTTATATGGAATTATTACTCCAATGTTAAACCCCATGATCTACAGCTTGAGAAATACAGAAGTGAAAGGAGCACTCAGAAGGGTCTTATGTCATAGAGTATATTCACTGCAAGTATAATATTAAAAGCAAATGACTCAAAGCTCAATTTATGATGATTTCATAGAAATAATTCATAGAATAATTTTCAATTAAGGTAAGTGCATATGGAATACAAAGTTGTCTACACATAGAAATTTTTATACACACATATTTATAACATTAGTTATGTCTGTCTATATATCACTATCTTCCTGAACTAGAAATGCTAATTTTATCATCCAAAAGTTGATATTTTCTGAAAGGAAGCAGAGAACTGTTAATAATTACACACATGTAACAGGTATAAACTGAACCTAAGTTAACTTAGATCTATTATCATATTCATATCTATATATCTGTATTTTTATCTTTTTGAATCTATATTTATATATAAATGGTACCTATACTTTCCTTTATTTGATAGACTACAAATAAAGTAGCCTTATGTTATGACATTTATCATTAGTGTTTTCATTTTATTCTTCTTCCTCTTCAATTTTAGCTTCCATTTATTCTGTATTTCTCAGTTTCTCTGTATTTTCCTCTGAGCCTTTGCATTTTCAGTTCTGCGTGTTCCTTCTAGGAGTGCACTTAGTTTTTTCTGTCTCTGATTTAGATATTTAATTCAGCTCACTGTATTCCCATCTTAGCATCAACACAGCCATTTACACAGACACAAACACACACACACAAGCACATCTATTAGCTACCTTGTATTTTATTATAAATTTTACTCTGCTACTTAGACTGAAATTCATGAAACTAGATATTGCTTTGCCTTAAAGTCCAGTACTTTTGTTCCATTTGCCTAGAGAGCTTTAGATTCGGACTGTAGAGAGCCCATCATTTTCAGTGCATTCCCTTTTCTTGTCACATGTAGAGATAGGAGTATTTTCTTTATCTTCTACTGCTTTAAAGTCAGAAGTCATGTATAATTTTCTTAATAATTTTCCCCATCCTGGAAAACCTGATAGCTTTCAAAATTTAGTCTCCAGTCTGGTGATCACAATTACTATGTCACCAAATCTCTGTGTTTCTGATTCTCTTTTCACTCTGTCACATAAGTGCCTTCTAGCTTTCTCTTAGCTGGATTCTGTCTATTAATCACTAAGTGAGGAAAAGGTCAGTTTTCATTCCAATACCAAAGACAGGCAGTGCCAAAGATTATGCTCAAACTACTGCACAATTCCACTCATCTCACATGCTAGTAAAGTAATGCTCAAAATTCTCCAAGCCAGGCTTCAACAATACGTGAACTATGAAATTCCAGATGTTCAAGCTCATTTTAGAAAAGGCAGAAGAACCAGAGATCAAATTGCCAGCATCTGCTGGATCATCGAAAATGTGAGAGAGTTCCAGAAAAACATCTATTTCTGCTTTATTGATTATGCCAAAGCCATAAACTGTGGAAAATTCTGAAGGAAATGGGAACACCAGACCACCTGACCTGTCTCTTGAGAAACCTGTGTACAGATCAGGAAGCAACAGTTAGAACTGGACATGGAAAAAGAGACTGGTTCCAAATAGGAAAATGAGTATGTCAAGACTGTATATTGTCACCCTGCTTATTTAACTTATATGAAGAGTACATCATGAGAAACCCTGGGCTGGAAGAAGCACAAGCTGTCATCAAGGTTGCCGGGACAAATATCAATAACCTCAGGTATCAGATGACACCACCCTTATGGCAGAAAGTGAAGAGGAACTCAAAAGCCTCTTGATGAAAGTGAAAGAGGAGAGTGAAAAAGTTGGCTTAAAGCTCAACATTCAGGAAAGTAAGATCATGGCATCTGATCCCATCACTTCATGGGAAACAGATGGTGAAACAGTGGAAACAGTGTCAGACTTTATTTTGGGGGATCCAAATCACTGCAGATGGTGACTGCAGCCATGAAATTAAAAGGCGCTTACTCCTTGGAAGGAAAGTTATGACCAAACTAGACAGCGTATTCAAAAGCAGAGACATTACTTTGACAACAAAGGTCCATCTAGTCAAGACCATGGTTTTCCAGTGGTCATGTATGGATGTGAGAGTTGGATTGTGAAGAAAGCTGAGTGCCAAAGAATTGATGCTTTTGAACTATGGTGTTGGAGAAGACTCTTGAGAGTCCCTTGGACTGCAAGAGGATCAAACCAGTCCACCCTAAAGGAGATAAGACCTGGGTGTTCTTTGGAAGGGCTGACGCTAAAGCTGAAACTCCAATACTTTGGCCACCTCATGTGAAGAATTGACTCATTGGAAAAGACCCTGATGCTGGGAGAGACTGAGGGCAGAAAGAGAAAGGGACAACAGAGGATGAAATGGCTGGATGGCATCACCGACTCGATGGACATGAGTTTGATTGAACTCCGGGGAGTTGGTGATAAACAGAGAGGCCTGGCATGCTGTGATTCATGGGATCAAAAATAGTCAGACACAGCTGAGAGAATGAACTGAATTGAACTGAGGTAATAACATCACTAATAAGGTAGTCTTACATAACTCAAAGGCATGTATCACTTCCTCCTCTGGATTGCCATTGATTTGTTAGTCATTTTCAAAATTATGCCAAATATAGCATGATTATTTGTATTTATGCCACATGAAATAGTGTCTTTTAATTTCATGGCTGCAATCACCATCTGCAGTGATTATGGAGCCCCCAAAATAATGTCTGACATTGTTTCCACTGTTTCTCCATCTATTTCCCATGAAGTGATGGGACCAGATGCCATGATCTTCGATTTCTGAATGTTGAGCTTTAAGCCAACTTTTTCACTCTCCTCTTTCACTTTCAGCAAGAGGCATTTTAGTGCCTCTTCACTTTCTGCCATAAGGGTTGTGTGATCTGCATATCTGAGGTTATTGATATTTCTTCCGGCATTCTTGATTTCACCTTGTCTTTCTTGCAGCCCAACATTTCTCATGATGTACTCTGCATATAAGTTGAATAAGCAAGGTGACAATATACAGCCTTGACATACTCCTTTTCCTATTTGGAACCAGTCTGTTGTTCCATATCCAGTTCTAACTGTTGCTTCCCGACCTGCATACAGATTTCTCAAGAGGCAGGTCAGGTGGTCTGGTATTCCCTTCTCTTTCAGAATTTTCCACAGTTTCTTGTGATCCACACAGTCAAAGGCTTTGGCATAGTCAATAAAGCAGAAATAGATGTTTTTCTGGAACTCTCTCGCTTTTTGATGATCCATCAGATGTTGGCAATATGACCTATGATTCCTCTGACTTTTCTAAAACCAGCTTGAACATCAGGAAGTTCCCGGTTCATGTATTGCTGAAGACTGGCTTGGAGAATTTTGAGCATTACTTTACTAGCATGTGAGATGAGTGCAATTGTGTGATAGTTTGAGCATTCTTTGGCATTGCCTGTCTTTGGGATTGGAATGAAAACTGACCTTTTCCAGTCCTGTGGCCACTGCTCAGTTTTCCAAAATGCTGGCATATTGAGTGCAGCACTTTCACAGCATCATCTTTCAGGATTTGAAATAGCTCAATTGGAATTCCATCACCTCCACTAGCTTTGTTCATAGTGATGCTTTTAAGGCCCACCTGACTTCACATTCCAGGATGTCTGGCTCTAGGTGAGTGATCACACCATCGTGATTATCTGGGTCGTGAAGATCTGTTTTGTACAGTTCTTTTGTGTATTCTTGCCACCTGTTCTTAATATCTTCTGCTTCTGTTAGGTCCATACCATTTCTGTCCTTTATCGAGTCCATCTTTGCATGATATGTTCCCTTGGTAGCTCTAATTTTCTTGAAGAGATCTCTAGTCTTTCCCATTCTGTTGTTTTTCTCTATTTCTTTGCATTGATCGCTGAGAAAGGCTTTCTTATCTCTCCTTGCTATTCTTTGGGAATTTTCATTCAGATGCCTATATATTTCCTTTTCTCCTTTGCTTTTGCATCTCTTCTTTTATAGCTATTTTAAGGCCTCCTCGGACAGCCGTTTTGCCTTTTGCATTTCTTTTCCATGGAGATGGTTTGAACCCTGTCTCCTATACAATGTCACAAACCTCATTCCATAGTTCATCAGGCACTTTATTTATCAGATCTAGTCCCTTAAATCTCTTTCTCACTTCCACTTTATAATCATAAGGGATTTGATTTAGGTCATACCTGAATGATCTAATGATTTCCCCTACTTTCCTCACTTACTCTTTGGAAGAAAAAATATGACCAACCTAGGTAGCATATTAAAAAGCAGAGACATTACTTTGCCAACAAAGGTCCGTCTAGTCAAGGCTATGGTTTTTCCAGTGCTCATGTATGAACGTGAGAGTTGAACTGTGAAGAAAGCTGAGTGCTGAAGAATTGATGTTTTTGAACTGTGGTGTTGGAGAAGATTCTTGAGAGTCCCTTGGGCTGCAAGGAGATCCAACCATTCCCTCCTAAAGGAGATCAGTCCTGGGTGTTCATTGGAAGGACTGATGCTAAAGCTGAAACTCCAATACTTTGGCCACCTAATGCGAAGAGTTGACTCATTGGAAAAGACTCTGACACTGGGAGGTATTTGGGGCAAGAGGAGAAGGGGACGACAGAGAATGAGATGGTTGGATGGCATCACCGACTCGATGGACATGAATTTGGGTAAACTCCACGTGTTGGTTATGGAGTGATGGACAGGAGGCCTGGCTTGCTGCAATTCATGGGATCGCAAAGAGTCAGACATGGCTGAGCGACTGAACTGAACTGAACTGAACTGAACACATGAAACAGAGTAAAACACATTGAGATAACATTATTTGGAATTAATTACATTTCCTAAAATTCATCAATGACCTGATATACATCTTCCACAACATACAAGGCTGTTAATATTTGTGGTGGGTCAACTATATGTTACTTAATTTTAGAACAAGTGAGATAATCCATGCATACCTGAGGTAAGAAATGAAGTAATAAACTACTTAACCATTATAAATTTGAGGCTTATTTTGTTTCTTATTCCTCTTTTTATTCTATATCTCCAAGTTTACATGTGTTATGAAATAACAAAGTTTTCATCATATAGCAACAGATAGGATTTGTTAAGATAATCATTTAAAATTGAATAAAATGTTAAGAATTCAACAAATTGTTCATTTTACAATCAAATAACCAAATATTTATATTTTACCACTTACTTGAGCACAATATTCTTTAAAGATACTGGGGTTATATCTCTGTTAGTAAATCTGGGAACAGTTTCTGTCCTGTTGAAAACAATGGATCTCTCATCAGTTTGCCATGAATCAGACTTTGAAGGAAAAGTTGTTGAAAAATATAAAAAAAAAGAAAAAAGTTAAGGATTTTTTTTTTTTAACATAAAAATTTAATTTGGTTTCTTCTTATTAAGTGAAGAAAAAAAATGTTCTTAAAGTACAAGTAAAACCCTAGAGTTTGTCTTTATATTCTTTTGTAATGTTTTGGATGAATTGTATAATACCCAAGATCTTAAAATTGTAAAATATTGAAACTTATAAGCAAGGTGTAAAGAAAGCCCTCAGAATGGGAGAAAATAATAGCAAATGAAATAACTGACAAAGGATTAATTTCCAAAATATACAGGAAGCTTATACAACTCAATGCCAGGAAAACAACCCAATCAAAAAGTGGGGAAAAGACCTAAACAGACATTTCCCCAAAGAAGACATACTGATGGATAACAAACACATGAAAAGATGTTCAACATCGCTCATTATTACAAAAATGCAAAACTGCAATGAGATATCACCTCATACCCGTCAGAATGGCCCTCATCAAAATATCTACAAACTATAAATGCTGGAGAGGGTGTGGAGAAAAGGGAACACTCTTGCACTGTCGGTGGGAATGTAAATTGATACAGCCACTATGGAAGATGGTATGGAGATTCCTTTAAAAACTAGGAATAAAAGCACCATATGACCCAGCAATCCTACTTCTAGGCATATATCCCTAGGAAACCAAAATTGAAAGTGACACATGTATCCCATCATCAATGCAGCACTATTTACAGTAGCTAGAATATGGAAGCAACCTAGATGTCCACCAACAGATGAATGGATACAGAAGTTGTGGTACATATGCACAACAGAATATTACTCAGCCATTAAAAAGTAATGCATTTGAGTCAGTTCTAATGAGGTGGATGAACGTAGAACCTATTATACAGAGTGAAGTAAGTCAGAAAGAGAAAGATAAATACCATATTCTAACACATATATACAGAATTTATAAAAATGGTATTGAAGAATTTATTTATAGGGCAACAGTGGAGAAACAGACATAGAGAATAGGCTTATGGACATGGGGAGAGGGGAGGAGAGGGTGAGATGTATGGAAACAGAAATGTGGAAACTTACGTTACTATATGTGAAATAGACGGCCAATGGGAATTTGCTGTATGGCTCAGAAAACTCAAACACGGCCTCTGAATCAACCTAGAGGGGTGGGATGGGGAAGGAGATGGGAGGGAGTTTCAAAAGGGAGGGGATATATCTATATCTGTGTCTGATTCATGTTGAGGTTTGACAGAAAACAAAAATTCTGTAAAGCAATTAACCTTCCATAAAAAATAAATGCATTTTAAAAATATTAAAACTGGATGAAGTTACTGGATGACATGCTCTCCCCTGCTTGAAAGTATTGGACTGTTTAAATTTATGGCTGGCAATACTTTGATGAAGGTATATCTTTTCTCTTGAATACATATCTCAGTTTCTTGTCCTTGAATAAAAGTAAGGGATGGATATATCTTTTTGTATTCCCTCTCCTCTCTAAAAGTAAATTTAAGAAAATTGAAATTGTATGAAGCATCTTTACTGACCAAAAAAACCATTGCGATTATAAATCAACTATAAAGAAAAAAATGCAAAAAGAAAAAAGAAACCAAACAACTCCACAAAACCACAAAGGCTAAGCAATATACTATTAACCAACCAATGGATTACTGGTAGAGTCAAAGAGGAAGTCAAAAAATATTTAGAGACAAAATGAAAACATGATGAACCAAAACTTCTGGGGTACATCAAATGTGTTCTAACAGGAAAGTTTATAGCAATACAAGAAAAAAATCAAATAAACAATCAAATGTTACACCTAAAGCAAACAAAGAAAGAACAAACAAAATCCAAAGGTAGTAGAAGGAAAGAGATCATAAAGACCAGAGCAGAAATACAGACTGAAAAGTTCACTAAAACTAAAATCTGTTTTTTTGAAAAGATAAAACTGATAAACCTACAGCTGCGACCAGCGCACAAGCGTGGTTGAGAGGAGCTACCCCACATCTGAGGTCAGGGGCAGAAGCCAGGAGGACACCATGCCCGAACGGCAGTGGCCAAGAGGAGTTACCCCACCTCAGCGGTCAGGGGCAGCCACCGAGAGGAGCCACCCCGTGCCCGAGGCCAGGGGCAGTCGGTCAGGAGGAGCAACCACACATCCAAGGAGCGGTGGCTGCGTGGGCACAGGAGGGCTGAGAGGAGCTACTCCACGTTCAAGGTAAGCAGGGGTGGCAGTGAGGAGATACCCCTTGTCCAAAGAAAGGAGCAGAGGCTATGCTTTTCTAGAGCAGCTGTGAAGAGATACCCTACACCCAAGGTAAGAGAAACCAAAGTAAGATTGTAGGTGTTGCAAGAGGGCATCAGAGGGCAGACACAATGAAACCATACAGAAAACTGGTCAATCTAATCACACTAGGACCTCAGCCTTGTCTAACTCAATGAAATGAAGCCTTGACTGCAGGGCAACCCAAGACGAGTGGGTCACAGTGGAGAAGTCTGACAGAATGTGGTCAAAGGGAGAAGGGAATGGCAAACCACTTCAGTATTCTTGCCTTAAAAACCCCATGAACAGTATGAAAAGGCAAAACGATAGGATAATGAAAGAGGAACTCCCCAGGTCAGTAGGTGCCCAACACGCTACTGGAGATCAGTGGAGAAATAACTGCAGAAAGAATGAAGGGATGGAGCCAGAGCAAAAACAATACCCAGCTGTGGATGTGACTGGTGATAGAAGCAAGCTCTGATGCTCTAAAAAGCAATATTGCATAGGAACCTGGAATGTCAGGTCCATGAATCTAGGCAAATTGGAAGTGGTCAAACAAGAGATGGCAAGAGTGAACGTCAACATTCTAGGAATCAGCAAACTAAAATGGACTAGAATGGGTGAATTTAACTCAGATGACCATTATATCTACTACTGTGGGCAGGAACCACTCAGAAGAAATGGAGTAGCCGTCATGGTCAATAAAAGAGCCCGAAATGCAGTACTTGGATGCAGTCTCATAAACAGAATGATCTGTGTTTGTTTCCAAGGCAAACCATTCAATATCACAGTAATCCAAGTCTATACCCCAACCAATAATGCTGAAGAAGCTGAAGTTGAACGGTTCTATGAAGACCTACAAGACCTTTTAGAACTAACACCCCCAAAGATGCCTTTTTCATTATAGGGGACTGAAATGCAAAAGTAGGAAGTCAAGAAACACCTGGAATAACAGGCAAATTTGGCCTTGGAATGCAGAATGAAGCAGGGCAAAGACTAATAGAGTTTTGCCAAGAAAATGCACTGGTCATAGCAAACACCCTCTTCCAACAACACAAGAGAAGACTTTACACATGGACATCACCAGATGGTCAACACTGATATCAGACTGATTATATTCTTTGCAGCCTAAGTTGGCGAAGCTCTATGGAGTCAACAAAAACAAGGTCTGGAGCTGGCTGTGGCTCAGATCATGAACTCCTTATTACCAAATTCAGACTTAAATTGAAGAAAGTAGGGAAAACCGCTAGATCATTCAGGTATGACCTAAATCAAATCCCTTATGATTATACACTTGAAGTGAGAAATAGATTTAAAGGCCTAGATCTGATAGATAAATTGCCTGAAGAACTATGGAATGTGGTTCGTGTAATTGCACGGGAGACAAGGATCAAGATCATCCCCATGGAAAAGAAATGCAGAAAAGCAAAATGGCTGTCTGGAGAGGCCTTAAAAATAGCTGTGTAAAGAAGAGAGGCAAAAAAAAAAAACAAAGGAGAAAAGGAAAGATACAAGCATCTGAATGCAGAGTTCCAGAGAATAGCAAGAAGAGATAAGAAAGCCTTCTTTAGTGATCAGTGCAAAGAAATAGAGGAAAGGAACAGAATGGGAAAGACTAAATATCTCTTCAAGAAAATTAGAGATACCCAGGAAACATTTCATGCAAGGATGGGCTCGATAAAGGACAGAAATGGTATGGACCTAACAGAAGCAGAAGATATTAAGAAGAGGTGGCAAGAATACATGGAAGAACTGTACAAAACAGATCTTTATGACCCAGATAATCATGATGGTGTGATCACTCACCTAGAGCCAGATGTCCTGGAATGTGAAGTCAAGTGGGCCTTAGAAAGCATCACTATGAACAAAGCTAGTGGAGGTGATGGAATTCCAGTTGAGCTATTTCAAATCCTGAAAGATGATGTTGTGAAAGTGTTTCACTCAAATGCCAGCAAATTTGGAAAACTGAGCAGTGGCCACAGGATTGGAAAAGGTCAGTTTTCATTCCAATCCCAAAGACAGGCAATGCCAAAGAATGCTCAAACTACCGCACAATTGCACTCATCTCTCACATGCTAGTAAAAAAATGCTCAGAATTCTCCAAGCCAGGCTTCAGCAATACATGAACCGGGAACTTCCTGATGTTCAAGCTGATTTTAGAAAAGTCAGAGGAACCAAAGATCAAATTGCCAACATCTGCTGGATCATGGAAAATGGAAGAGAGTTCCAGAAAAATATCTATTTCTGCTTTATTGACTATGCGAAAGCATTTGACAGTGTTCAGTTCAGTTCAGTCACTCAGTCGTGTCTGACTCTTTGCAACCTGATGAATCGCAGCATGCCAGGCTTCCCTGTTAATCACCATCTCCGGGAGTTCACTCAGACTCACGTCCATCGAGTTCGTGATGCCATCCAGCCACCTCATCCTCGGTCTTCCCCTTCTCCTTCTGTCCCCAATCCCTCCCAGCATCAGAGTCTTTTCCAGTGAGTCAACTCTTTGCATCAGGTGGCCAAAGTACTGGAGTTTCAGCTTTAGCATCATTCCTTCCAAAGAAATCCCAGGGCTGATCTCCTTCAGAATGGACTGGTGGAAAAATCTTCAAGAGATGGGAATACCAGACCACCTGACCTGCCTCTTGAGAAATCTGTATGCAGGTCAGGAAGCAACAGTTAGAACTGGACATGGAACAACAGACTGTCAAGGCTGTATCTTGTCACCTTGCTTATTCAACTTATATGCAGAGTACATCATGAGAAACGCTGGACTGGAAGAAACACAAGCTGTAATCACGATTGCTGGGAGAAATATCAATAACCTCAGATATGCAGATGACACCATCCTTATGGCAGAAAGTGAAGAGGCACTAAAAGCCTCTTGATGAAAGTGAAAGTGGAGAGTGAAAAAGTTGGCTTGAAGCTCAACATTCAGAAAACAAAGATCATGGCATCCGGTCCCATCACTTCATGGGAAATAGATGGGGAAACAGTGTCAGACTTTATTTTTCTGGTCTCCAGAATTACTGCAGATGGTGACTGCAGCCATGAAATTAAAAGATGCTTGGTCCTTGGAAGAAAAGTTATGACCACCCTAGATAGCATGTTCAAAAGCAGAGACATTACTTTGCCGACTAAGGTCCGCCTAGTTAAGGCTATGGTTTTTCCTGTGGTCATGTATGGATGTGAGAGTTGGACTGTGAAGAAGGCTGAGCACTAAAGAATTGATGGTTTTGAACTATGGTGTTGGAGAAAACTCTTGAGAGTCCCTTGGACTGCAAGGAGACCCAACCCGTCCATTCTGAAGGAGATCAGCCCTGGGATTTCTTTGGAAGGAATGATGCTGAAGCTGAAACTCCAGTACTTTGGCCACCTCATGCGAAGATTTGACTCATTGGAAAAGACTCTGATGCTGGGAGGGATTGGGGGAAGGAGGAGAAGGGGACGACCGAGGATGAGATGGCTGGATGGCATCACTGACTCGATGAACGTGAGTCTGAGTGAACTCCAGGAGATGGTGATGGACAGTGAGGCCGGGCGTGCTGCGATTCATGGGGTTGCAAAGAGTAAGACAACTGAGTGACTGACCTGAAGTCAACAGCCAAATTGATCAAGAAAAAAATGGGAAAGGATTCAAGTAAAATTGAAAATGATGTAGGGCAATTTACAACTGACACAACAGAAATACAAAAGACCATAAGAGACTACTGTAAACAGCCACATGACAATAAAATGGTTAACCTAAAAGAAACCAAGAAATTCTTAGAAAGATAGAAACTTCTAATACTGAGCCAGGAAGAAAGAGAAAATATGAACTGACAAATTACAAGTACTGAAACTGTGATTTTAAAACTTTCAAAAAAAAAAGTCTAGGACTAGATGGTTTCACAAGTGAGTTCTAATAAAAGTTTAGAAAATAGTTAACACCTATCATTCTAAAACTCTCCTGAAAAATTGCAGAAGCAACACTCCCAAGTTCATACTGTGAGGCCACCATCATCCTGATGCCAAAAGCAGATAAAGATAACACACACACAAAAAAATTGGGCCAATCTCATAATGAATTTAGATGCAAAACTACTCTAAAAAGTACTAGCAAGCCAAATTCATAAAAAGATCTCCACGATCAAATGCACAAATCAGTAAGTGTGACACACCATGTTAACACACTGAAGACTAAAAAAAATAATCTCAATTGATGCAAAATAAGCTTTTGTAAAATTCAGCATTCATTTATGATAAAAACTCTCCAGAAAGTGAGTGTAGAGGGAACATGCTCACCATCGACTGCTCAGTCATGCCTGACTCTTGCACCCTATGGACTGAAGTCTGCCAGGCTTCGTTTTCCATGGAATTTTCTAGAAAAGAATATTGGAGTGGGTTTCCATTTCCTACTCCAAGGGATCTTCCTCATCCAGTGATTGTCTTCTGCATTTCTTACATTGACAAGTGGATCCTTTACCACTGCACCACCTGAGAAGCACAGAGGGAACATACTTCAACATAATAAAGTGGGTACAGGCTTTCCAGGTGGTACTAGCAGGAAAGAACCTGCCTGCCAGTGCAGGAGACAGAGGAGAAGTGGGTTCAGTCCCTGGGTCTGGAAGATCCCCTGAAAGAAGGCATGGCAATTCACTCCAGAATTCTTGCCTTGAGAATCCCATAGACAGAGGAACCTGGTAGGCTATAGTCCATAGGGTTGCACAGAGTCAGACATGACTGAAGTGACTTAACTTGCATGCAGGAACATGACAGCACCTTACAGCTAACTTCATACTCAATGGTGAAAGGCTGAAAATATATAATCTCAGATCAGGAATAGAGCAAGGAGGTCCACTCAGTTTTATTCGACATAGTTTTGGAAGTCCTAGCCATGGCAATTAGAAAAGAAAAATAAATAAAAACAGTACAAATTGGTAAAGAAGAAGTAAAACTGTCACTATTTACAGATGATGTGATATACGTTTTTGTTGCTGTTTAGTCACTCAGTCGTGTCCTACTCTTTGCAGTCCCATGGACGGCAGCACACCAGGTTTCCCTGTCTTTCACCATCTCCTGGAGCTTTCTAAAACTCATGTCCATTGAATCAGTAATGACATCCAACCATCTCGTCCTCTTATCATTCCCTTCAACTCCTTCCTTCATTCTTTCCCAACATTAGGGTCTTTTCCAGTGAGCTGGCTCTTCATATCAAGCGGCCAAAGTACTGGAACCTCAACCTCCAACCTCAGCATCAATCCTTTCAATGAATATTCAGGACAGATTTCCTTTAGTATTGACTGGTTTGATCTCCTTCCAGTCCAAGGGACTCAGACTCAAGAGTCTTCTCCAACAACACAGTTTGAAAGCATCAGTTCTTCAGCACTCAGCCTTCTTTATGGCCCAACTCTCACATTCATACATGACTACTGGAAAAACCATAGCTTTGACTAGATAGACCTTTGTTGGCAAAGTAATGTCTCTGCTTTTTAATATGCTATTGGAGAAGGAAATGGCACCCCACTCCAATACTCTTTCCTGGAAAATCCCATGGATGGAGGAGCCTGGTAGACTACAGTCCATGGGGTTGCAAAGAGTCGGACATGATTGAGTGATTTTCTTTCTTTCTTTTCTTTCTAGGTTGATCATAACTTTTTCTCTAAACCGTTATCTTGGAGCAAGCATCTTTTGAGTACATGGCTGCAGTCACCACCTGCAGTGATTTTGGAGACCAAGAAAATAAAGTCTGTCACTGTTTCCCACTGTTTCCTCATCTATTTGCCATCAAATGATGAGACTAGATGCCATGATCTTCATTTTTTGAATGATGAGTTTTAAGCCAGATTTTTCACTCTCCTTTTTCACCTACATCGAGAGGCTGTTTAGTTCCTCTTCACTTTCTGCTATAAGGGGTGTCATCTTGCATAATTGATATTGTTGATATTTCTCCCAGCAATCTTGATTTCAGCTTGTGCTTCATCCAACCCAGAATTTTTTTCATTCTTTTTTTTCCTGTATTCTATTTAGTGGCAGTAATTTTCACCATTCTGTCTTTCAGGTCACTTGTCCATTCTTCTGCATCAATTATTCTGCTACTGATTTTTTCCGGTGTATTGTTCATCTCTATTTATTTGTTCCTTTGTTCTTCCAGAGCTTTGGTAAGCATTTCCTGTGTCTTCTCTATTTCTTTTCTGAGATCTTGGATCATCTTCTCTATCATTATTCTGAATTCTTTTTCTGGAAAATTGCCTATCTCCACTTCGTTTAGTTGTTTTTTTGGGAGTTTATCTCATCTCTTCATTTGGAACATGACCATCTACATTTTCGTTTTGACTAACATTCTGTGTAATGGTTTTCATTCTAGCAGCTATGGGGTTGTGGTTCTTCTTACTTCTTCTGTCTGTCCTTGGGTGGATGAAGCTAAGGGGCTTGTGCAATCTTCCTGATGGAAAGGATTTGTGGTGGGAAAAACTAGGTCTTCCTTAGGCCCCAGTGGTCAGGGCCACACTCAGTAAAACTTTAATCCAATTGTCTGCTAATAGGTAGGGTTGAGCTTGTTTAACCTGATGCTACCTAGCTCCGGGGTCTATGGGATCTATGGTAGGGTTAGTGGTGACCACCAAGAGGATTTATACCAAGGGGCTGCTTCCAGGACCACTGCTACCAGTGCCCCCATGCCTGTGGCAGGCCATTCTTGACCCATACCTCCACAGGAGACCCTCCAACACTAGCGTGTATGTCTGGTTTAGCCTCCTGTGGGGTTACTGTTCTTTTCTTTTGGGTCCTGATGCATGCAAGATTTTGTTTGTGCTCTCCTAGAGTGGAGTCTCTTTCCCCCAGTCCTGTGGAAGTCCTATAATCAAATTCTACTGACCTTCAAAGTCAGATTCTCTGGGAATTCCTACTCTTTATTCCAAATCCCCAGCCTGGGAACACTGATGTGTGGCTCAGAATCTTCACAACAGTGGGAAAACTTCTTTGGTATTATTGTTCTCCAGTTTGTGCACTGCTCACCCAATGTATATGGGATTTGATTTTATCATCTTTGTGCCCCTCCTACATTCTTATTGCAGTTTATTCTTTGTCTTTGAACATGGACTATTATTATTATTTTTTTTTTTTAGTGAGTTGCAGCATTCTCCTGTCAATGGTTGTTCAACAGCTAGTTGAAATTTTGGAGCTCTTGGAGAAGAGATGAGTGCATGCACTTCTACTCCACCAGCTTGAACTGAGATCTGATTTGTGGCAATATTTTTATGGCTGCATCTCCTGGAGTAATAGAAATAAGAATAACAGTAAACAAATAAGATATAACTGAACTTGAAAGCTTTTTCACAGCAAAGGAAGCCATAAGCAAACAACAACAACAACAAAATGTCCTATAGAAGGAGAGAAAAAAATTCACAAATGATGAAACTCTCAATAAATTAATCTCCAGAAGATACAAATATCTCATGCAGTTATTTCACATATATATATGAAAACACACCAAGCAAAAAATGGTCAGAAAGTCTAAAAAGACAGTTCTTCAAAAAGACATACAGATGGTCAAATGCACATGAAAAAAATGCTCAATCCCTAATTAGTAGAGAAACTCAGATCAAAACTACATGAAGCATCACCTCATAGTGATAAGAATGGCCAACATCAAAAGTATACGAACGATAAATGTTGCATAGAGTGCAGAGAAAAAAAATAACCCTCCTACACTCTTGGTAGGAATGTAAATTGGTTCAGTCACTATGGAGAACAGTATGGACGTTCCTTAAAAATAAAAAAAAAAATCAAACGACCATATGATTCAGCAATTCTGGGCATATATCCACAGTAAAACATAGTTCTAAAAGACATATGCACCTCAATATTCACAGCTGCACTATTTACAATAGCCACAACACAGAAGCATCCTCCATGCTCATCAACAGATTAATCGGTAAAGAAGATGTAGTTTATGTATATACATTGGACTATTTATTCCTCAGCCATAAAAAGAATGAAATATCATTTTCAGCAACATGGATGGACCTAGAGATTATCATACTAAGTGAAGTAAGCCAGACAAAGAGAAATATAATGTGATATATAAAAATTATACAAATGAATTATTTTAAAAACGGACATAGACTCACAGACATAGGAAACAAACTTATGGTTACCAAAGAAGAGGGGAAAGGATAAATTAGGCATTTGGAATTAAAGCATAAATAGGGCTTCCCTAGTGGTTCAGGTGATAAAGAATCTGCCTGCAATGTGGAAGACCTGGGTTTGATCCCTGTGTTGGGAAGATCCCCTGGAGGTGGGCATGGCAACCCACTCCAGGATTCTTACCTGGAGAGTTCTCATGGGCAGAGGAGTGTGGTGAGCTACAGTCCACGGGGTTGCAAAGATTTAGACACGACTGGGGGTCTAAGCACAGCACATATACAAAATAGATAACCAAAAAGATTTTACTATACAGCACAGGGAACTATACTCAATATTTTAATAACTTATAATGGAAGAGAAAGTAAAAAGAATCATATGGTAGCTCTAACTTTAGAGTTTAAGGAAAGAGTTGGACACGACTGAGCTACTGAGAACACACCCACACAAGGAATCTCCATACTGTTTTTCCATAGTGGCTGTACCAATTTATATTCCTAACAATAGGACTGGAGAAGGCAATGGCACCCCACTCCAGTACTCTTGCCTGGAAAATCCCATGGATGGAGGAGCCTGGTAGGCTGCAGTCCATGGGGTCGTGAAGAGTCGGACACGACAGAGTGACTTCCTTTCACTCTTCACTTTCATGCATTGGAGAAGGAAATGGCAGCCCACTCCAGTGTTCTTGCCTGGAGAATCCCAGGGACGGGGGAGCCTGGTGCCTTCTATGGGGTCGCACAGAGTCGGACACGACTGAAGCGACTTAGCAGCAGCAGCAGCAACAACAACAACAATAGGACTGCAGCTTGCTAGGCTTCCCTGTCCTTTATCATCTCCTGTAGTTTGCTCAAACTCATGTCCATTGAATCAATGATGCCATTCAAACATCTCATCCTCTGTTGCCCTCTTTTCCTCCTGCTCTCAATCTTTTCAGGCATCAGGATCATTTCCTTTTTTTTTTTTTTAAAGGATCATTTCCAATCAGTTGATCCTTTACATCATGTGGCCAAAGTATTATTGGAGCTTCAGCTTGAGCATCAGTTCTTCCAGTGAATATTTAAAGTTGATTTCCTTTAGGATTGACTGGTCTGATTTCCTTGCAGTCCAAGGGACTCTCGAGAGTCTTCTCCAGGACCACAGTTTGAAGGCATTAATTCGGAAGTGCTCAGCCTTCTTTATAGTCTAGTTCTCACATCCATACATGACTCTTGGAAACACCATGACTGTCTATATGGACCTTTGTTAGCAAAATGATGTCTACGTTTTTTAATATGCTGTCTAGATTTATCATAGCTTTCATTCCAAAGACAAGGATCTTATAATTTTATGGGTGCAGTTGCCATCCACAGTGATTTTGGGGCCCAAGAAAATAAAGTTTGTCACTGTTTCAATTGTTTCCCCATCTATTTGCCATGAAGTCATGGGACTGGATGCCATGGTCTTCATTTTTTGAATGTTGAGTTTCAAACCAGCTTTTTCACTCTCCTCTTTCACCTTCATCAAGAAGCTCTTTAGTTCCTGTGCACTTTCTACATTACAGTGGTGTCATCTGCATATCTGAGATTATTGATATTTCTTGTGACAAGCTTAATTTCAGCTTGTGCCTCATCCAGCCAAGCATTTCGCATGATATACTCTACATATAAATTAAATAAGTAGGTTGACAATATACAGCCTTGGCATACTCTTTTCTCAATTTTTAACCAGTTTGTTGTTCCATGACTCATTCTAATGGTTGTTTCTTGACCTGCATACATATTTCTCAGAAGGCAGGTAAAGTGGTCTAATATTCCCATTTAAGAATTTTCCACACTTTATTGTGATCCACACAGTCAAAGGCCTTAGCAAAGGTCAATGAAATAGAAGTAGATGTTTTTCTGGAATTCTTACATTTTCAATGATCCAATGGACATGGGCAATTTGTTCTCTTGTTCCTCTGTCTTTTCTAAATCAAGCTTGTACATCTGTAAGTTCTCATAATGTTGAAGCCTAAGTTGAAGTATTTTGAGCGTTAAAATAAGTGTAACTGTGCAATTGTTTGAACGTTCTTTGGCATTGCTCTTCGTTGGGATTGGAATGTAAAACTGACCTTTTCCTGTGTCCTGTGTCCTGTGGGCACCACTGTGTTTTCCAAATTTAATGGCATATTGAGTGTAGTACTTTAACAGTAAATTCTTTTAGGATGCTAAAATTCCATCTTTTAGCTCAGCTGGAATTCCATCACCTCCACTAGCTTTGTTTGTAGTAATGCTTCCTAAGGTCCACTTAACTTCACACCACCATGTTTGGCTCTAGATTGTGGTTTTCCAGGTCATTAATAACTTTTGGTACAATTCTTCTGTTTATTCTTGCTACCTCTTCTTAATATCTTCTGCTTCTGTTAGGTCCATAACGTTTCTGTCCTATATTGTTCCCATCTTTGCATGAAATGTTCCTTTGGAATCATGAATTTTCTTATAGAGATTTCTAGTCTTTGCCATTCTATTGTTTTCCTCTATTTCTTCACATTGTTCACTTAAGAAGGCTTTCTTATCTCTCCTTGCTATTCTCTGGAATTCTGCATTCAGATGGGTATATCTTCACTTTTCTCCTTTGCCTTTCGCTTCTCTTCTTTTCTCAACCATTTTGCCTTATTGCATTTCTTTTCTTGGGGACTGCATCCTGTACAATCTCATGAACCTCCTCCATAGTTCTTCAGAAACTCTACCAGATCTAATCTCTTGAATCTATTTTCGACTTCCACTGTATAATCATAAAGGATTTGATTTAGGTCATACCTGAGTGGTCTTCATTCTTTCTCGAGTTGTTTCTTCATCGATCTCCAGTAGCATATTGGGCACCTACCTACTTGGGGAGTTCATCTTTCAGTGTCCTATCTTTTTGCTTTTTCATACTATTCATGGGGTTCTCAAGGCAGAAATGCTGAAGTGGTTTGCCATTCCCTTCTCCAGTGGGCCACATTTTGTCAGAACTCTCCACCATGACTTGTCCATCTTGGGTGGCCCTACATGGCATGGCTCATAGTTTCAGTGAGTTAGACAATGCTGTGGTTCATGTGATTTAGATTGGTTAGTTTCCTATGACTGTGGTTTTCATACTACTTGCCCTCTGATGGAGAAGGATAAGAGGCTTATGGAAGCTTCCTGATGGGATAGACTGACTGAGGGGGGGAATTGGGTCTTGATCTGATGGCCAGGGCCATGTTCAGTAAATCTTTAATCCAATTTTATGTTGATGGATGGACCTGTGTTCCCTCCCTACTATTTACCTGGGGCCAACCAAGGTGGAAGTAATGAAGATACTGGTGACCTCTCTCAAAAGATCTCATGAATGTGCTGCTACACTCAGTGCCCCCAACCCTGCAGCAGGCCACCAGAGACTGCACTGGTCAGCAGACATCTTCTTCCAACAACACAAGACTCTACACATGGACATCACCAGATGATCAATACTGAAATCAGATTGATTAAATCCTTTGCAGCTAAAGAAGGAGAAATCCTATACAGTCAGCAAAAACAAGACTGGGAGTTGACTGTGGCTCAGATCATGAACTCCATATTGGCAAATTCAGACTTAAATTGAAGAAAGTAGGTAAAACCACTAGACCATTCAGCTATGACCTAAATCAAACCCCTAACGATTAAACAGTGAAAGTGAGAAATAGATTTAAGGGACTATACCTGATAGAATGATGAACTATGGATGGAGGTTCGTGACGTTGTACAGGAGACAGGGATTAAGACCATCTCCATGGAAAAGAAATGCAAAGTAGCAAAATGGCTGTCTGAGGAGGTCTTACAAATAGCTGTGAAAAGAAGAAAAGCAAAAAGCAAAGGAGAAAAGGAAAAAAAATATATATACATCTGAATGCAGAGTTCCAAAGAATAGCAAGGAGAGATAAGAAAGCTTTCCTCAGTGATCAATGCAAAGAAATAGGGGAAAGCAATAGAATGGGAAAGACTAAAGATTTCTTCAAGAAAATTAGAGATACCAAGGGAATATTTCATGCAAAGATGGGCGCATAAAAGGACAGAAATGGTAGGAACCTAACAGAAGCAGAAGATATTAAGAGATGGCAAGAATACACAGAAGAACTGTACCAAAAAAAAAAAAAAAAGAAAAGAAAATCTTCAGGACCCATATAATCACGATGGTGTGATCACTCACCTAGAGCCAGACATCCTGGAATGTGAAGTCAAGTGGGCCTTAGAAAGCATCACTATGAACAAAGCTGGTGGAGGTAATGGAATTCCAACTGAACTGTTTCAAATCCTGAAAGATGATGCTGTTAAAGTGCTGCACTCAATATGCCAGCAAATTTGGAAAACTCAGCAGTGGCCACAGGACTGGAAAAGGTCAGTTTTCATTCCAACCCCAAAGAAAGGCAATGCCAAAGAATGCTCAAACTACCGCACAATTGTGCTCATCTCACATGCCAGTAAAGTAATGCTCAAAATTCTCCAAGCCAGGCTTCAGCAATACGTGGACTGTGAACTTCCTGATGTTCAAGCTGGTTATAGAAAAGGAAGAAGAATCAGAGATCAAATTGCCAACTCCGCTGGATAATGGGAAAAGGAAGAGAGTTCCAGAAAAACATCTGTTTCTGCTTTATTGACTATGCCAAAGCCTTTGACCATGTGGATCACAACAAACTGTGGAAAATTCTGAAAGAGATGGGAATATCAGACTACCTGACCTGTCTCTTGAGAAACCTATATGCAGGTCAGGAAGCAACAGTTAGAACTGGACATGGAACAACAGACTGCTTCCAAATAGGAAAAGGAGAACGTCAAGGCTGTATATTGTCACCGTGCTTATTTAACTTATATGCAGAGGACATCAAGAAATGCTGGGCTGAAGGAAGCACCAGCTGGAATCGAGATTGCTGGCAGAAATATCAATAATCTCAGATATGCAGATGACACCACCCTTATGGCAGAAAGTGAAGAGGAACTAAAAAGCCTCTTGATGAAAGTGAAAGAAGAGAGTGAGAAAGTTGACTTAAAGCTCAGCATTCAGAAAACAAAGACTATGGCATCTGGTCCCATCACTTCATGGAAAATAAATGGGGAAACAGTGGAAACAATGGCTGACTTTATGTTTGGGCATCCAAAATCACTGCAGATGCTGATTTCAGCCATGAAATTAAAAGACACTCCTTGGAAGGGAATTTATGACCAACCTAGATAGCATATTGAAAAGCAGAGACATTACTTTGCCAACAAAGGTTCATCTAGTCAAGGCTATGGTTTTTCCAGTGGTCATGTATGGATGTGAGGATTGGACTGTGAAGAAAGCTGAGTGCCAAAGAATTGATGCTTTTGAACTGTGATGCTGGAGAAGACTCTTGAGAGTCCCTTGGACTGCATGGAAATTCAACCAGTCAATCCTAAAGGAAATCAGTCCTAAATATTCATTGGTAGGACTGATGCTAAAGCTGAAACTCCAATACTTGGCCTCCTGATGCAAAGAGCTGACTCATTTGAAAGACTCTGATGCTGAGAAAGATTGAGGGCAGGAGGAAAAGGGTATGATAGAGGATGAGATGGTTGGATGGCATCACCGACTCAATGGGCATGCTGCTGCTGCTGCAAAGTCACTTCAGTTGTGTCTTACTCGGTTCAGTCCCATAGATGGCAGCCCACCAGGCTCCCCCATTCCTGGGATTCTCCAGGTAGGAACACTGGAGTGCGTTGTCATTTCCTTCTCCAATGCATGAAAGTGAAAAGTGAAAGTGAAGTTTCTCAGTTGTGTCCGACTCTTCGCGACCCTATGGATTGCAGCCTACCAGGCTCCTCCATTCTTGGGATTTTCCAGCCAAGATTAGTGGAGTGGGGTGCCATCGCCTTCTCCATCAATGAACATGAGTTTGGGTAAACTCCAGGAGTTGGTGATGGCCCAGGAGGCCTGGTATACTGCAGTCCATGGGGCCGCAAAGAGTTGGACACAACTGAGTGAACTGAGCTGAACTGAACAGTCTAGTGGTTTCCCCTACTTTCTTCAATTTAAGTCTTTATTTTTCAACAATGAGTTCATGATCTGAGCCACAGTCAGCTCCAAGTCTTTTCTATGCTAACTGTATAGAGCTTCTCCATCTTTGGCTACAAAGAGTATAATCAATCTGATTTTGGTATTGACCATCTGGTGATGTCCATGTGTAGAGTCATATCTTGTGTTGTTGGAAGAGGGTGTTTGCAATGATCATCGTGTTCTCTTGGCAAAACTCTGTTAGTGTTTGTCCTGCTTTATGTTGTACTCCAAGGTCATACTTGCCTATTACTCAAGGTATCTCTTGGCTTCCTGCTCTTGCCTTCCAGTCCTTTATAATATAAAGGATGTCTTTTGGGGGTTTAATTCTAGAAGGTCTTACAGTTCTAATAGAACCATTCAACTTCAGCTTCTTCGACTTTAGTGGCTGGGGCATAGACATGGATTACTGTGATATTTAATGGTTTGCTTTGGAAATGAACAGAGATCATTATATCTTTTCTGAGATTGAACCCAAGTACTGCCTTACGGACTCTTGTTTATTATGAGGGTTACTCCATTTCTTTTAAGGTATTCTTGCCCACAGTAGTAGATATAATGGCCATCTGAATTAAATTAACTCATTGCCATCCATTTTAGTTTATTGATTCCTCAAATGTCAGTGTTCACTCTTGCAGTCTCCTATTTGACCATTGCCAGTTTCCCTTGATTCATGGACCTAACATTCCTGGTTCCTATGCAATATTATTTTTACAGCATCATACCTTACTTTCACCACCAGACTCCTCCAGAACTGGGAGTCGTTTCTGCTTTGGCTCAGCTTGTTCATTCCTTCAGGAGCTATTTCTCTGTTCTTCTCCAGTAGTATATTGGACACCTCCTGACCTGTGGAGTTCATCTTTCAATGTCATATCTTTTTACCTTTTCATGCTGTTTATAGAGTTCTCAAAGCAAGAATGTCGTTTTTCATTCCCTTCTCCAGCAGATCACGTTTTGACAATATTCTCCATCTCCATATGGGTGGCCATGCATGGCATGGGCCATAATTTCATTAACTTATACAATGCTGTGATTCATGTAGTCATTTTGGTTAGTTTTCTGTGATTGTGGTTTTCATTCTGTCTGCCCTCTGATGGATGAAGATAAGAGGCTTGTGCAAGCTACCTGATGAGAGGGACTGACTGGGGAAAATTGGTTCTTGCTCTGGTGGGCAAGTGAATGGTGCCTAGTAAATCTTTAATCCAGTTAATCTACTGATGGGTGGGACTGTGTTCCCTCCCTATAGTTTGGCCTAAGGGCGAACTATAGTAGGAGTAATGGTAACCTCATTCAAAAGGACTTATACCAGCATGCCACACCTCCCAGGACCACTACTGCCAGTGCCCCCACCACTATCAACCCCATGCCACTATCAACCCATGCCTCTGCCAGAGACTCCCAAACAGTCACAAGCAAGTCTGGCTCAGTCTCTTGTGGGTTCACTACTCCTTTCTCCTTGGTCTCCAAGTTTTTTGTGTGTCCTCCAGGTGTCCATTGTTAGGTTGGTAGTAATTTAGATTATGAAGAAGAGAAGTGTATACTCTCTATAGTCCTTATTATTGTTTTTTTCTCCCTAAGGAAAAAATGGGCATAATATAAACTATAAAGGAAATTACAGGATGCACCTATGTAGGAGTGAGTAGTTTGCTTATATTTACTGAGCCTTTTTCAGCTAGTTCATTTTACTTTCTTTTTAGTGAATGTTTGGGTTTGTAATGAGCCCTCTGAATTGTACATTAAATTCTAGCATTTTAAAGCTAAGGTTAATAATTGGATGTTGAGGAATGTATGGCCCATGCCATACATTTAAGAAATTAGTTAAAACTGATTACCATATAAGTAAGATTAAGAGCAAAATTTCAAATATAACAGAATGAATGTCTCTATAAATACTTTAAGTTATAAAAGTTGTGCATACCCACAGAAGTATGCATCCAAACCCTCTATATGTGAAATGCTGCTGTATCTAATCAGTGTTTCTGACCCAGTGTTTCTGACCTGAAAGTACATTCTCCAGAACTGGGTCCATGAAACCATAAGGAACAAAGATATCACAAAGCAGGTGGAGATATTATATGTAACAAGAATATTTTTTCTTTATTATTTTGGCTATTCATGCATTAAAAATGAAGGCCATAGAACTTATTATTTAGCAATATTGCTTTAATAAATATATTTTCTTTGTAATTGATGTGCTAAATAATTTATAAATTTTGAATTTTCTTAAGAGCTAGCATTTTTCAGTGATTATTAGTGAATAATTAACTAATTTTTTTCTCTGTGTAGTTGAATCTTGAAGTGATTACTTGCTAAAGAAAAGAGTTTCATATATGATAGAGCTGGTTTCACCATATGCAAAAAGGGTAAGCCATATACAAATAATAAGAAAGTTTGTTTTCTAGGAAATTTCCAAAGAAGGCTAATGTTATGACACACATCTTAGTTCCTGTTCTCATTATATTTGGCTGCTTATGATAAAAAAGTAATTTCGACCTGTATTCTCTTCTTATACTCATATGCTTATATTTACACCAATTAACTTCACAAACCAGGGGACAGATCACACTTCATGAGAATTTCTTTCTTTTTATTAACCCAATCTCCTAGATTAATACAAAATGTTACAGAACTTCATCCTCAGCAATATATTATTTAAATTAAAAAATTCACTTTTCTGTTTAGATATCAAACCTCTAAACTTTAAATATGTTTGATTTAAAAGGAGTGTATTGTTAAAATGAACAAAAGTTTCCCAAATGAACAAATTCTACATTCTATATGCCAAGACCCTAAGCTTAACCTAACGTACTTAAATGATAAAGTGCAAAGTTTAGCAAAAATTGGTTATGTTTTAATGGAGAAGGAAATGGCAACCCGCTCCAGTATTCTTGCCTGGAAAATCCCATGGACAGAGGGGCCTAGCAGGCTACAGTCCATGGGGTCTCAAAGAGTCAGACAGGACTGAGTGACTTCATTTCATTTCACTTCATTATGTCTTAAAAGACATATGTTGATTATGTATCCTTATGTAGAGCTACCTTATGTGTTTGGCAGGATAATTTTGACTTATTTTTTATAATCCTTGCAAAAAATGAAACAAATTAATAACTGTGGGTATAAAGAAAAATTAGTACTTAAATTAATATTTACTATCTCAAAATATTTTCTTATAAAGTACCTTCAAAAACTTATTGAAGTGACTATATTATTTTAAAAATATTAAATGTAGACTGAAATTGAACAGCACAATAGACTATAGAAAATTTGAGAATTTGAGAAGTGACACATTAGATGTTTTTGTTTTCACATTTTAACTCATTCACTGAAAGTGAAAGTGAAGTTGCTCAGTCGTGTCTGACCCTTTGCAACCCGTGGACTGTAGCCCACCAAGCTCCTCCAGGTAAGAATACTGGAGTGGGTTGCCATTTCCTTCTCCAGGAGATCTTCCCAACCCAGGGATCAAACCCAGGTCTTGCACATTGCATGCAGATGCTTTAACCTCTCCACCACCAGGGAAGCCCTTAAATACAAGACTCCAAGTACTAACATCAAAGATTTCAAATGAGGAAAGGAAACCAGGTTGAAAGAAGAAGGTGGGGGGGAGGTGGGAGGGGGGCGCTTACAGACGTCTCCTGCCACCTACAGATGCCCAGGCATTATTTAACTCATTCATTAAATGCCTTCTATAGATTGAAAATTATAGATACTTTGTGATTATCACAGTAATCTTATTTCCTAAATGTCATGATTTGAGAATTATTGATAAAAGTTTTTTTTTTTTTTTTCCCCAAGCATGGTATAGTTCTGGTGCTCTTTGTAGAAAGAGTAGAAACATCTCCCAAAGTGTCTCAAAGATTTTTGTTTAAATATTGCATGGGGAAAAGGTGGCTGAAATCCACTGCATTTAATGCATATAAAAATCATAATAGTGCTATTTATATTAATATTATATTAACTATATTAATATTAATATTTTAAAATATATTTTATTTCAGAAATCAGTTAACAGTTTTCAGTTGGCACAATAAATGTGAAGGAGGGGTGGGCATTGAAAATGGCTTTTTATTTTATTTTCTATTCACATTTTTCTATAATATATGCATGTGATATTTAAAAAATTTGCAAAGTGACAAAATCCACAGAGATATTGTAGATTTTCAATTAAAATAATTTTTGTAAATATCATAAACTGGATGATTATGTGGACTATTAAGATACATCGAAATGAAATTAGAAAATTAAATAAGAGTTGGTATCACCAATGGGCTTCCCTGTGGCTCAGATGGTAAAGAATCTGCCTGCAATGCAGGAGACTCAGTATTAGCAGTATGTTCAAGCATATTTAACTTTTGCAACTTCATAATTCTTCAAATACTCAGACACAGGTCAAATATTTAAACTTTAAAAAGAAAAGAAATTGAATATTAATGAATACATTTGTTTCTTTTTGGATGACATTCAAACACTATCAACCAAGTCATATTTATATTTTATAAGCTAACAATCATAATAGGGTATACTCTTTCTGGAAAATACATAGTTGCAGATATTTAAACAACTATGACTTTGAAGTTACAAAAGTGTTTCCATATTTATTTCTTACTAATAGAAACATTTTGTCAGAGCAGGTAAAACCTCACTCATTCTTTTATTTAAGAATCATTTAGATAGAAATTCTTATACAAATAAAACATTTATTCCTTTTTCACCATCATTTAGATAAACATTTTTATATGATATATTTGAGGTTGGTAGCAGATATTAAATTTTAAGTACCAAGGAATAATATATAGCTTCTACCTTCAAACAGTTTGTATTGAGATAGTGTATAAAATAATACACATTGAGATAATATAAGGCAAAATAAGGTAAATGTCCAAGCAGATGTGAGAAACAGAACGTTAGTGTCACTGAATTGTGAAATCTCGAGCATTCCTGAAGAATCTACAATGGTATTACTGAAAGCAAATTTTTAAAAGTATTCTTACTTTCTCAGAGGGATTCCTCTTGACAAGGATCCACTGAGGATAAATCTTTCAAGAATTATGAACACAGGAGATGTATTTAACAGTAGTTATAATAATGAAAATCTCTAATAAAATATTATTTTACATAATTCATGATCAACCACACACCATCGGTTCTGTAAAAATTTCTTACTATTTGCCTCTTTGGCTTTTTGCTCTAATTCATTTTTGTTTGTTACATTACTTCCAGAAAAATTGATGTGAATTGAAGAGATGGGCATCTGCAATCAAACCACAGTGACTCAATTTATCCTTATAGGGCTTTCTGATCTCCCCGAGGTGCGCTACCCTCTTTTTGTTGTCTTTACCATCATCTATCAGGTCACCTTGGTGGGAAATGGAGTTATTCTCTTGGCCATTGGAACTGAGAAAAAACTGCACACACCCATGTATTACTTTTTGGCAAATCTGTCCCTCTTAGACATCTTCTGCCCATCAGTTACTGTCCCCAAGATGCTGGAGAACCTCTTGACTGAGAAGCACAGCATTTCCTACATTGGATGTGCTTTGCAGCTTTATTTTCTGGTGGCCCTTGTGGGAACTGAAGTCTTCCTTCTCTCTGTCATGGCTTATGACAGGTATGTGGCCATCTGTTTCCCTCTTCGTTACACCCTCATCATTACCAAGGTTCGCTGTGTTCAGCTGACTGCTGGGACTTGGTTAGCAGGGTTTCTCAATTCCCTCCTTCATACAGTGTCCACATTCCGCCTTTCTTTCTGCAAATCCAACCAAGTTAACCAGTACTACTGTGACATCCCACCAGTGGTCGCTCTCTCATGCTCATCCACCTATGTGGCAGAAATGCTTATTTTGGTGGAAGCAGGTATCCTGGGGAGCAGTGCCTTCCTAGTCATCTTTATCTCTTATTTTTACATCATATCTACCATCCTAAAGATCCAGTCAGCAGAAGGAAAGCGTAAAGCCTTTTCCACATGTGCTTCCCATCTTCTGGTGGTCTGTTTATTCGGTGGCACGACAATATTTACCTATGTACGTCCCTTTTCCAGTCAACACTCCCCAGCAAGAGATAGACTCATCTCCATGTTATATGGAATTATTACACCAATGTTAAACCCCATGATCTATAGCATGAGAAACACAGAAGTGAAAGGAACAATCAGAAGGCTCTTATATCAGAAAGCATGTTTACAGCAAGTCTAATGTTAAAAGGGAATGATTCAATGTTTATTTTAGAATGAATACATAGAATAATTTTAATTGTTACATATGAAATGCGTACTTACATACACTTAGAAAATTTCACAAAAGTGCAAATGCATACAATCTTAATTATACTTCTCTATGGGGCTTCTTTGGTGGCTCAGTTGGTAAAGAATCCACCTGCAATGCAAGAGACCTGGGTTTGATCCCTGGGTAGGGAAGATCCTCTGCAGAAGGAAATGGCAACCCACTCCAATATTCTTGCTTGGGAAATCCCATGGACAGAGGAGCCTAATGGGATAGAGTCCATGGGGTCCCAAAAGTCAGACACGACCTAGCGACCTAACCTACCACCACCATGCTTCTCTATATATGGATATCTCTTCCTTTATTCACAGGATCTTTAAGTTCATGTTCTAAAATTTGACATTTCTGAGAGAAAGCAGAGAACTGTTAGTAATTTCACTAGTATAAGAGATATAAATTGAAGCAGTCTTAAATTAACTTGGATATATGGTCTTATCCATATCCATAGTGAAGTGAGTGAAGTCGCTCAGTGGTGTCCGACTCTTTGCGAACCCGTGGACTGTAGCCCACCAGGCTTCTCTGTCCATGGGATTCTCCAGGCAAGAATACTGGAGTGGGTTACCATTTCCTTCTCCAGGGGATCTTCCCGACCCAGGGATCGAACCCGGGTCTCCAGCATCGGAGGCAGACGTTTTAACCTCTTACCCACCAGTACCTATATTATCTGTATGTTTGCATGTTTCTAAATGATATTCATCTATAGATTATCCTTACACTTCTTTCCTTTATTTGATTGACTGCTTATGCTCTTACTCCCTTTTGTTTTCATTTCATTCTTCCTCTTCAACTTTTGCTTCTACTTACTCTATATTTCTCTGCTTCTCACTTTTGTGATAACCCTATCCATTCTCAGTTCTGCTTGTCCTTGGTCACAGGAGTGCATTTAGTTCTGTGTCAGACATGACTGAGTGACTGAATTGAACAGATTTAGATCTCTATTTCAGCTCATTATATTACTATCATCATAGCCTCAACATGGTCAAAACTGAAAGAAACATTTAATATACACATGCACACACAAACACATCTTATCTTCTACCTCATATTTTTATTATCAGTTTTCCCCCACTCCTTAAACTAACATTCATGAAACTAAACTCTGTTTTGCCTTAAAGTGCAGCATGTCCATTCAGTTTGCCTAGAGAGTGATAATCTCTGACTGTGGATGGAACACTACTCCATTCCCTCTCCTTGTCACATGTGGAGGTAAAATTATTTTCTCTATGTCTTAGTACTTCAAAGTCAGAAGTCATGCATAATTTTTCTTAATAATCTTCTGGGCTTCCACAGTGGCCCAGTGGCTAAGGATCTGCCTTGAAATGCAAAGGACATTGGTTCAATCACTGGTCTAGGAAGATCCCACATGCTGTGGAGCAACTAAGCCCATGTGTCTCTGTTACTGAGCCTATGCTCTGGAGCCCAGGAGTCACAGCTACAGAGCCCATGTGCCACAATTACTGAAAACCAAGTGCCCTAAAGCTTGTGCTCTGCAACAAGAGATATCACCTCAATGAGAAGCTCTCACACTGTGACTAGAGGAAAGCCTGCAGTAGCAATGAATACCCAGCACAGCCAATATAATATATATATATATATATATATATATATATATATGTATGTATATATATAATTTATATATATATAAATTATCCCTATCCTGGACATCTCAATAGCTAAAAATTTAATCTTCAGTCTGGTGATCACAATTAGTATATCCTCACTCTGCATTTCTGATTCTTCATTTGCTGACTTTGAGTATCTTCTCTCTTTCTCTTATTTGCATTCTACCTTTCCATTATCACTATGTGAGGTAGTCTTATATTACTCAAAAACATCTATCAGTTCCTCCTTTGGATTGTCATTGGTCTCTTAGTCATTTTCAAAATTATCCTTTAAATTATATTTCAGGCTATCAAATGATAGGCTGATCATATGTACTTTTTGTTACATGAGCCTAGAGTAAAAATGCATTGAGATATGATGTTTTTGTATTCACTACATTTTACAAAATTCAGAAAAGGCCTAATATAAATCATCCACAACATACAGGGCTATTCATAGTTGTGATGAGTCATTTATATGTCACTTAATTTTCGGAAGAGTGGGAAAACTTATGCATACCTGAAGAATAAAATGAAATAATAGCATTACTATTAAAGACTTGAGATTTGTTGTTTTTATTCCATTTTTTTCCTAAAGTTTGCTTGTGGTATGAAAGAATCAAGTCTTCATCGCATAAAAACAGAATACATGGGATATGTTAATGTAACACCATATAACAGTCAGACAAAGACTGAGGGAATGAACTGAACTACAATGAGGAATGAACTTGGGGTGCAGATATTCTACAAAATTTTGTTTTTATTTCCTTTAGATATATCCCAAAAGTGGAATGGCTGAATCATATGGTAGTTCTATTTGTAACTTTTAAGGAACTTTCATACATTTTCCCACTATCTCTAACCAATTTGCATTTTCAGTGCAGTGTCTGACTCTGCGACCCCATGAACCACAGCACACCAGGCCTCCCTGTCCATCACCAACTCCCAGAGTTCACCTAAAATCATGTCCATTGAGTCAGTGATGCCATCCAACCATCTCATCCTCTGTCGTTCCCTTCTCCTCCTGCCCTCAATCTTTCCCAGCATCAGGCTCTTTTCAAATGAGTCAGCTATTCACAACAGGTGGCCAAAGTATTGAAGCTTCCACTTCAACGTTAGTCCTTCCAGTGAACACCAGGACAGATTTCCTTTAGTATGGACTGGTTGAATCTCCTTGCAGTCCAAGGGACTCTCAAGAGTCTTCTCCAATGCCACAGTTCAAAAGCATCAATTCTTCAGTGCTCAGCTTTCTTTTTCTCCATGTCTTTGCCAATTACTGTTATTGCTTGTCTTTTCAGTGAGCCACTCTATCAAGTGCATATTGAATGTGTTTATGTTTTGCATTTATTAAATATTTGATGTTCAGTGATGTTGATACCTTTTCAAGTACCTGTTGTCATTAATATAACATCTTTGAATAAAAGAGGGCATTTAGTTATTTTGCCCTTTAAAAATATTAGATTGGTCTTATTGCTATCAAACTATATGTTTTCTTTATGTATTTTGGATATTAACCCTTTATCAAATATATAATTTGCAAATATTTTCTCTCATTCTGTAGGTTAATTTTTCATTTTGTAGATTGTTTCTTTTATTATTCCAAAAAGATCTCCCATGCTTATTTAAGTTGTCTTACCATCCTTGTAGAAAATCAGTTGAACATAAATCTATGGGTTTATATCAGTTTGCAATTCTATTTCATTGACCTATAAATCTGCTCTCAGGCCAATGACAGAGTCTTCTTTTTCCCTCAAATAGTTTCAGATTAATTGAGACACTGTTCTGTACAGATTTAAGGTGTACAGCATAATGATTTGACTTTCATGTATCATTAAATGGTTACAACAATACTTGCAGTAAATATCTATCATGTCATATAGATGCAAAATTAAATAAATAAAAGAATCTTGTTACTTGTGATGAGAACGTAAGATTTACTCTCAACAACTTTCATATATAACATAGAGCAGTGGTAATTAATTATATTTATCACACTGTACATTACAGCTCTGGTATTTATGTTACTACTGAGCATTGTAACTTTGGACTGTCTTCATTCAATTTCCCCTCTCTCCACTTCCTGCTTTTGGCATCTTTTCAATGAGTCTACTTACTTGCTTATTTTTGAAGATCTATGTTAGTTCATGATGCACACATAGTGATATAGTATTACTATACATTTCAGAATGACCACCACAGTAATTCTAATTATCATTTGTCACTGTATAAAGATATAATTTCATTATTGACTATATTCCTCACAGCTTATATATGTAACTCATTTATTTTGTGGCTCAGAGAATAAAGCTTCTGCCTGCAATGCAGGAGACCCGGGTTTGATTCCTGGGTCAGGAAGACCCCCTGGAGATGGAAATGGAACCCCACTCCAGTACCCTTGCCTGGAAAATGCCATGGATGGAGAAGCCTGGTAAGCTATGGTCCATGGGGTCGCAAAGAGTCAGACACGACTGAGCGACTTCACTTCACTTCACTTATTTTGTAACTGAAGGTTTATACCTCTTAATCTACTTCATCTGTTTACAGATGTATCCCACCTCCTCCTCTCTGACAATCAGCTATTTATTTTTTATATCTCTATGACTTTGTTTCTGTTACACTTGTTCATTTGTTATGTTCTTTAGAGTTCACATATAAGTAAATTGTATATTTTCCTTTTTTTGTCTGATTTATTTCACCTGGAGTAACACCCTTTAGGTGCACCCATGTTTTCACAGATGACAAAGTTTTTTTTTCTTTTTGCAGTTGAGTAACACTCCACCATATAAATCTTCTTTATCCATATGTTTATCAATAGGTACTTAGGTTGCTTCTATAGCTTGTATATAGTAAAAAATGCTGTAAATTTTTCAAATTTTCAAATTGTATGTGTGTGCCCAATCGTGTCCAGTTCTTTGCAACTCAATGGACTGGAGCCCTGTGGGGTCCACCGTCCATGGTACTCTCCAGGCAAGGATACTGGAGTGGACTGCCATGCCCTCCTCCAGGGGATCTTCTCAACCCAGGGATCAAATTCTCATCTCTTGCAGCTCCTGCATTGGGAGGCATATTCACTAGCACCTCCTGGGAAGCTTGGGATAGGAAATTGCAACCCACTCCAATATTGTTGCCTGGAAAATCCCATGGACAGAGGAGCCTGGTGGACTACAGTCACAAAATTTAGACATGACTGAGACACAACATATGGTCAGTTCAGTTCAGTTCAGTCTCTCAGTGGTATCCAACTCTTTGAGACCCTATGAATCTCAGCACGCCAGGCCTCCCTGTCCATCACCAACTCCGGAATTCACTCAAACTCACATCCATCGAGTCAGTGATGCCTTCCAGCCATCTCATCTTCTGTCGTTCACTTCTCCTCCTGTCTCCAACCCCTCCCAGCATTAGAGTCTTTTCCAATGAGTCAGTTCTCTTTATGAGGTGGCCAAAGTACTGGAGTTTCAGCTTCAGCATCATTCCTTCCAAAGAAATCCCAGGGCTGATCTCCTTCAGAATGGACTGGTTGGATCTCCTTGCAGTCCAAGGGACTCTCAAGAGTCTTCTCCAGCATCACAGTTCAAAAGCATCAGTTCTTCAGTGCTCAGCCTTCTTCACAGTCCAACTCTCGCATCCATGCATGACTACTGGCAAAACCATAGCCTTGACTAGACAGACATTAGTTGGCAAAGTAATGTCTCTGCTTTTCAATATGCTATCTAGGTTGGTCATAAATTTCCTTCCAAGGAGTAAGGGTCTTTTAATTTCATGGCTGCAGTCACCATCTGCAATAATTTGGGAGCCCGCCCCCCCCAAATAAAGTCTGACACTGTTTCCACTGTTTCCCCATCTATTTGCCATGAAGTGATGGAACCAGATGACATGATCTTTGTTTTCTGAATGTTGAGCTTTAAGCCAACTTTTTTGCTCTCCTCTTTCACTTTCATCAAGAAGATTTTTAGTTCCTCTTCACTTTCTGCCATAAGGATGGTGTCATCTGCATATCTGAGGTTATTGATATTTCTCCCGGCAATCTTGATTCCAGCTTGTGTTTCTTCCAGTCCAGTGTTTCTCATGATGTACTCTGCATAGAAGTTTAATAACCAGGATGACAATATACAGCCTTGACGTACTCCTTTTCCTATTTGGAACCAGTCTGTTGTTCCATGTCCAGTTCTAACTGTTGCTTCCTGACCTGCATACAGATTTCTCAAGAGGCAGGTCAGGTGGTCTGGTATTCCCATCTCTCTCAGAATTTTCCACAGTTGATTGTGATTCACACAGTCAACAGCTTTGGCATAGTCAATAAAGCAGAAATAGACGTTTTTTCTGGAACTCTCTTGCTTTTTCCATGATCCAGTGGATGTTGGCAATTTGATCTCTGGTTCCTCTGCCTTTTCTAAAACCAGCTTGAACATCTAGAATTTCATGGTTCACATATTGCTGAAGCCTGGCTTGGAGAATTTTGAGCATTACTTTACTAGCATGTGAGATAAGTGCAATTGTGCGGTAGTTTGGGCATTCTATGGCCTTGCCTTTCTTTGGGATTGGAAAGAAAACTGACCTTTTCCAGTCCTGTGGCCACTGCTAAGTTTTCCAAGTTTGCCAGCATATTGAGTGCAGTACTTTCACAGGATCTTCTTTCAGGATTTGAAACAGCTCAACTGGGATTCCATCACCTCTACTAGCTTTGTTCATAGTGATACTTCGTAAGGCCCTCTTGACTTCACATTCCAGGATGTCTGGCACTAGATGAGTGATCACACCATCATGGTTATCTCGGTATTGAAGAACTTTTTTTGTACAGTACTTCTGTGTATTCTTGCCACCTCTTCCGAATATCTTCTGCTTCTGTTAGGTCCATACCATTTCTGTCCTTTATCATGCCCATCTTTGCATGAAATGTTGCCTTGGTGTCTCTAATTTTCTTGAAGAGATCTCTAGTCTTTCCCATTCTGTTCTTTTCCTCTATTTCTTTGCATTGATCACTGAAGAAGGCTTTTTATCTCTTCTTGCTGTTCTTTGGAACTCTGCATTCAGGTGCTTATATCTTTCCTTTTCTCCTTTGCTTTTCACTTCTCTTCTTTTCACAGCTATTTGTAAGGCCTTCCCAGACAGCCATTTTGCTATTTTGCATTTCTTTTCCATGGGGATGGTCTTGATCCCTGTCTCCTGTATAATGTCACAAGCCTCATTCCACAGTTCATCAGGCACTCTATCTATCAGATCTAGGCCCTTAAATTTATTTCTCACTTCCACTGTATAATCATAAGGGATTTGATTTGGGTCATACCTGAATGGTCTAGCAGTTTTCCCTACTTTATTCAATTTAAGTCTAATTTGGCAATAAGGAGTTCATGATCTGAGCCACAGTCAGCTCCTGGTCTTGTTTTTTTGGCTCTATAGTGCTTCTCCATCTTTGGCTGCAGAGAATATACTCAATCTGATTTCAGTGTTGACCATCTGGTGATGTCCATGTGTAGAGTCTTCTATTGTGTTGTTGGAAGAGAGTGTTTGCTATGACCAGTGCATTTTCTTGGCAAAACTGTATTCGTCTTTGCCCTGCTTCATTCTGCATTCCATGGCCAAATTTACCTGTTATTCCAGGTGTTTCTTGACTTCCTACTTTTGCATTCCAGTCCCCTATAATGAAAAGGACATTTTTTGGGGGTGTTAATTCTAAAAGATCCTGTAGGTCTTCATAGAACCATTCAATTTCAGCTTCTCTAGCATTACTGGTTGGGGCATAGACTTGGATTACCGTGATATTGAATGTTTTGCCTTGGAAACGAACAGAGATCATTCTGTCATTTATGAGATTGCATCGAAGTACTGCATTTCAGGCTCCTTTGTTGACCATGACGGCTACTCCATTTCTTCTGAGGGATTCCTGCCCACAGTAGTAGATATAATGGTCATCTGAGTTAAATTCACCCATTCTAGTCCATTTTAGTTTGCTGATTCCTAGAATGTTGCTGTTCACTCTTGCCATTTCTTTTTGACCACTTCCAATTTGCCTTGATTCATGGACCTGACATTCCAGGTTCCTATACAATATTGCTCTTTACAGCATCGGACCTTGCTTCTATCACCAGTCACATCCACAGCTGGGTATTGTTTTTGCTCTGGCTCCATCCCTTCATTCTTTCAGTAGTTATTTCTCCACTGATCTCCAGTAGCGTGTTGGGCACCTACTGACCTGGGGAGTTCCTCTTTCATTATCCTATCGTTTTGCCTTTTCATACTGTTCATGGAGTTCTTAAGGCAAGAATACTGAAGTGGTTTGCCATTCCCTTCTCCCTTTGACCACATTCTGTCAGACTTCTCCACTGTGACCCACCCGTCTTGGGTTGCCCTGAGGGCAAGGCTTCATTCTTGTCTTAGTGTGATTAGATTGACTAGTTTTCTGTGAGTATGGTTTCATTGTGTCTGCCCTCTGATGCCCGCTTGCAACACCTACCATCTTACTTGGGTTTCTCTTACCTTGAACGTGGGGTATCTCTTCATGACTACTCCAGCAAAGCGCAGCTGCTGCTCCTTACCTTGGACAAGGGGCGTCTCCTCACCACTGCCCTTCCTGACTTTCAACGTGGGATAGCTCCTTTAGGCCCTCCTGCGCCTGCACAGCCTCCACTCCTTGGATGTGTGGTTGCTCCTCCTGGCCACCGCCCCTGGCCTCAGACGTGGGGTAGAACATATGGTAGTTCTTTAAATTTTGTGAGATGCCTTTATACTTTTTAAAACAGTGACTGCACAATTTACATTCCCTTCAGTGGTTCATAGGGTTTCCTTTTTTCTACATGCTTATCATTATTTGTTATTTGTTGTCTTTTTAATAATAGACAATCTAACAGGTGTTAGGTGACATCTCATCATTATTTTGGTTTATATTTACCTGATGATTAAGGATGTATGCATCTTATTTTTAAAAAATTATTTATTTTAATTGGATGTTAATTACTTTACATTATTTTATTAGTTTTGCCATACATCAACATGTATCTGCCACAGGTACACACGTGCTCTCGATCCTGAGCCCCCCCGCCCTCCTCCCTCCATGTGCCATCCCTCTGGGTTGTCCCAGTGCTATGAAATGAGTCATCAGCCCAGGTTCAATGCATGATACTGGATGCTTGGGGCTAGTGCACTGGGATGACCTAGAGGGATGGTAAGCATCTTTTATTGGCGTCTTGGCTCCCAATATGTATTCATTAGAAATATATCCATAAAGTTCCTGTGTTAAATTTTAATTGAATTGTTTGCTTTTTGTTTTGGTTTGATGTTGAATTGTATGAATTTTTTGTATATTTTGAATATTGAATCCTTTTCAGATACATTGTTAACATCTTCAGTTCAATAAGTGTCCTTTCCAGCTTCTTGATGATTTTCCTTTTACCATGCAAAAGGTTTTGAGTGTGATGTGAAGTGAAAATCACTCAGTGGTGTCTAATTCTTCATGACACCATGGACTATACAGTCCATGCAATTTTCCAGGCCAGAATACTGGATTGGGTAACGTTTCCCTTCTCCAGGTTTAGTTTGATGTAAGCATATGAAAAATATTTTTGACCTTTGTTACCCTGGCCTCAGGAGCTATATCTATAAAACAATTACTAAGTCTAATGTTTTCTTCTAGAAATTTTATGATTTCAGGACTTCCATTTATGTATTATTCAATTTTGAATTTATTTTTGTATAAAGCACGAGAGTCCAGTTTAATTCTTTTGCATGTTTCTGTCTATTTTTCTCAATACTATTTTATTGGCATTAATTTTCTTTTACATTTTCTTTTATTTTTAATTGGAAGATAGTTACTTTTCAATATTGTCATAGTTTCTATAATACACCAACATGAGTCAACCACAGGCACACATATGTTCCCTTTGTCTTAAACTTTCCTCTCACATCCCTCCTCATCCCATACCTTTAGGTTGTCCCAGAGGATGGTCTTTGGGTTCCCTATATCATACACTAAATTCCTAATGTCCTATCTATTTTACATATGGTAATGTATTTGTTTCAATACTACTTTCTCAAGTCATCCCACCCTCTTTGTCCCCCATTGATATCAAAAGTCTGTTCTTCACATCTGTGTCTCCTTTGCTACCCTGAAAGGAAGATAATATAATCTTTTTAGATTTCATATATATATATATATATATATATATATATATGTTAATATATAATATTTGTGGGACTTCCTTGTTGGTTCAGATGATATCCTACAATGCAAGATACCTGAGTTTGATGCCTGGATCAGGAAGATCCTCTGGAGAAGGGAATGGCAACCTGGCAGTATTCTTGCCAGGAGAATTCCATGGACAGAAGAGCCTAGTAGGTTCATGGGTTCACAAACAGTTGGCCACAACTAAGCAACTAACAAACATGTAATACTTGTTTTTCCCTTTCTGATTTACTTCACTCTGTATAATAGGCTCTAGGTTCATACACCTCACTAGAATTGACTTAAAGGTGTTCCTTTTTACAGCTGAGTATTATTCCATTGTGTATATATACCACAACTTCTTTATTCATTCATCTTCTGATGAACATCTAGGTTGTTTCTACATCCTAGCTATTTTAAATAGTGCTTCAGTGAACACTGAGGTACATATGTCTTTTTCAATTATGATTTTTGAGAGTATATGCCCAGTAGTGGATTACTTGATCATATGGTAATTTCATTCTTATTTTTTTATAAAGACTCTCCATACTGTTCTCCATAGTGGCTGTTGCAGTTTGCATTCCCACCAACAGTGCAATATGATTCCCTTTGCTCCACACCCTCTCTAGGATTTATTGTTTGTAGACATTTAAATGACGGCCATTCTGACCAGTGTGAAGTGTTACCTCATTGTAGTTTTATTTTGCATTTCTTGGAGAAGACTCTTGAGAGTCCCTTGGACTGCAAGGAGAGCCAACCAGTCCATTCTGAAGGAGATCAACCCTGGGATTTCTTGGAAGGAATGCTGCTAAAGCTGAAAGTCCAGTACTTTGGCCACCTCATGGGAAGAGTTGACTCCTTGGAAAAGACTGATGCTGGGAGGGATTGGGGGCAGGAGAAGAAGGGGACGACAGAGGATGAGATGGCTGGATAGCATCACTGACTCAATGGACACGAGTCTGAGTGAACTCTAGAGTTGGTGATGGACAGGGAGGCCTGGTGTGCTGCGATTCATGGGGTCTCAAGGAGTCAGACACGACCGAGAAACTGAATTGAACTGAACTGAATAATGCTCAAACTACCACACAATTGTCCTCATCTCACATGTTAGTAAAGTAATGCTCAAAATTCTCCAAGCCAGGCTCCAGCAATACTTGAATCATGAACTTCTAGATGTTCAAGCTGGTTTTAGAAAAGGCAGAGGAACCAGAAATCAAATTGCCAACATCCACTGGATCATGGAAAAGGCAAGCTTTATTGGGCTTCCCTGGTGGCTCAGAGCCTAAAGCGTCTGCCTCCAATGCAGGAGGCCTGGGTTCGATCCCTGGGTTGGGAAGATCCCCTGGAGAAGGAGGCAATCTACTCTAGTACTCTTGCCTGAAGAATCCCATGGATGGAGAAGCCTAGTAGGTTAAAGTCCACGGGTCGCAAAGTCGGACACGACTGAGTGACTTCACCTCACCTCACCTCTGCTTTATTGACTATGCCAAAGCCATTGACTGTGTGGATCACAATAAACTGTGGAAAATTCTGAAAGAGATGGGCATACCAGACCACCTGACCTGCCTCTTGAGAAACTTATATGCAGGTCAAGAAGCAACAGTTAGAACTGGACATGGAAAAACAGACTGGTTTCAAATAGGAAAAGGAGTATGTCAAAGCTGTATATTGTCACCCTGCTTATTTAACGTCTATGCAGAGTACATCATGAGAAACTCTGGACTGGAAGGAAGAAACACAAGTTGTAATCAAGACTGCCAGGGGAAATATCAATAACTTCAGATATGGAGATGACACCACCCTTATGCCAGAAAGTGAAGAGGAACCAAAAAGCTTCCTGATGAAAGTGAAAGAGGAGAGTGAAAAAGAAACATTCAGAAAACGAAGATCATGGCATCTGGTCCCATCACTTCATGGGAAATAAATGGGGAAACAGTGGAAACAGTGTCAGACTTTATTTTGTGGGGCTCCAAAATCTCTGCAGATGGTGACGGCAGCCATGAAATTAAAAGACGCTTACTCCTTGGAAGGAAAGTTATGATCAACCTAGACAGCATATTGAAAAGCAGAGACATTACTTTGCTGACTAAGGTCAGTCTAGTCAAGGCTATGGTTTTTACAGTGGTCATGTATGGATGTAAGAGTTGGACTGTGAAAAAAGCTGAGCGCCGAAGAGCTGATGCTTTTGAACTGTGGTGTTGGAGAATACTCTTGAGAGTCCCTTGGACTGCAAGGAGATCCAACCAGGCCATCCTAAAGGAGATCAGCCCTGGGTTTACTTTGGAAGTACTGATGCTAAAGGTGAAACTCCAGTCCTTTGGTCACCTCATGCGAAAAGTTGACTCATTGGAAAACACTCTGATGCTGGGAGGGATTGTGGGCAGGAGGAGAAGTGGACGACAGAGGATGAGATGGCTGGATGGAATCACTGACTTGATGGACGTGAGTTTGGGTGAACTCTGGGAGTTGATGATGGACAGGGAGGCCCGGCGTGCTGTGATTCATGGGGTTGCAATGACTTGGACACAACTGAGTGACTGAACTGAACTGAATAAAGAGTGATGTTGAGCATGTTTTCATGTGTTTATTAGCCATCTGTATGTCTTCTTTGGAGAAATGTTTGTTTAGGTCTTCTGACCATTTTTGATTGGTTGTTTTTCTTTTGGTATTAAGATGCATGTGCTGCATGTATATTTTGGAGATTAATCCTTTGTCAGTTATTTCATTTGCTATTATTTTCTCCTATTCTGAGGATTGTCTTTTCACTTTGTTTGTAGTTTTCTTCTTTGTGCAAAAGCTTTCAAATTTAATTAGGTCCCATCAGTCTATTTTTTTTAAAAATATCCACTACTCTAGCAAGTGGGCCATAGCAGATCTAGCTGTGATTCATATCAGTGTTCTGCCTATGTTTTCCTGTAATTGTTTAAAAGTTTCTAGTATTATATTTTGGTCTTTAATCCATTTTAAGTTTATTTTTGTGTATGATGTTAGGAAGTATTCTAATTTCATTTTTTATGTGGTTTTTCCAGTAGTCATGTATGGATGTGAGAGTTGGACTGTGAAGAAAGCTGAGTGCAGAAGAATTGATGGTTTTTAACTGTGGTGTTGGAGAAGACTCTTGAGAGTCCCTTGGACTGCAGGGAGAGCCAACCAGTCCATTCTAAAGGAGATCAGTCCTGGGTGTTCTTTGGAAGGACTGATGCTAAAGCTGAAACTCCAGTACTTTGGCCACCTGATGTGAAGAGTTGACTCACTGGAAAAGACCCTGATGCTGGAAGGGATTGGGGGCAGGAGGAGAAGGGGATGACAGAAGATGAGATGGCTGGATGGCATCACCATGTCAATAGACATGAGTTTGAATGAACTTCAGGAGTTGGTGACGGACAGGGAGGCCTGGTGTGCTGCAGTTTATGGGGTCGCAAAGAGTCGGACATGACTGAGCGACTGAACTGAACTAAACTGAACTGAAATTGAAAAAAAAATTCATTTTTTCCTCAACATTACTTATTGAAGATACTGCCTTTTCTCCATTGAATATTCTTTCCTCCTTTGTCAAAGATAAGGTACTCATGGGTATGTGGGTTTATCTCTGGGCTTTCTATCTTATTTCCTTGGTTTTTATTGCTGTGTGCCTGTACCATACTGTCTTGATGACAGTAGCTTTGTAGTATAGTCTGAAGTCAGGAAATTTGATTCCTTTAGCTTTATTATTTTTTAAGAGTGCTTTGGCTATTCAGGGTGTTTTGTGTTTCCATATGAATTGTGAATTTTTTTATTCTAGTTCTGTGAAAAATACTATTTGTAGTTTCATAAGGATTCATTGAGTCTGTGGATTGCTTTGAGTAGTATAGTCATTTTCACAATATTGATTCTTCCAACCCAAGAACATGGTCTATCTCTCCATCTGTTTGTGTCATCTTTGATTTCTTTCATCAGTGCCTTATAGTTTTCTGCATGTAGGTCTTTGTCTCTTCAGGAAGGTTTAGCCCCAGGTATCATATTCTTGCAATGGTGAATGAGGTTGCTTCCTTAATTTCTCTTTCTGATTTTTCATTGTGAGCGTAAAAGAGTGAAACAGATTTTATAAACTGAGATTTTCCTATATTCATTGATTAGTAACTTTCTGGTGGCATCTTTAAGGTTTCCTGTGTATAGTATCATGTTGTCTGTCGTAAGAATTTTGCTTATTCTTTCCCAATCTGGATTCTTTTTATTTTTCTTCTCTGATTGCCGTGATTAGGATTCCAAAATTATAGTGAATAATATTGGAGAAAATGGGCACCCTTGTCCTGCTCTTGATCTTAGAGAAAACTCTTTCAGTCTTTCACAACTGAGGATAATGTTTTCTGTGAGTTTGTTGTATATGGCCTTTATTATGTTGAGGTACATTTCTTCTATGCCAGCTTTCTGGAGTTTATCATAAATGAGTGTTGAATTTTTCAAAAACTTTCTCTGTAACTACTGAGGTTATCATATATCATTTTTGTCATTTAGTTTTTTAGTATGGTATATCAACATTGTGTATATTGAAGAATTCTGGCATTCTTGTAATAAAGCCCACTTGATCATGCTGTATAATACTTTTAATGTGGTGTTGAATTCTGTTTGCTAGAATTTTATTGAGGATTTTTGCATCTAGGTTCATCAGTGATATTGGCCTGTAATTTTCTTTGTCTGGTTTTGTTATCAAGGTGATAGTAGCCTTGTAGAATGAGTTTGGGAGTTTTCTTTTCTGTGCAATTTTCTAGAAGAGTTTGAGCAGGATAGGTGTCAGTAGAATTTGCCTATGAAGCCATCTAGCCCAGGGCTTTTGTTTATTGGAAGATTTTTACAATAATTTTGATTTCTATGCTTGTGATTGGCCTGTTTATATTTTCTATTTCTTTCTGGTTCATTTTTGTAAAGTTAAACATTTCTTACACTTTGTCTATTTGTTATAGATTGTCCATTGCATTGGTGTATAGTTGTCTTTATTAGTCACACAACTTTTTGTATATCAGTGGTTTTGTTTGCAATTTCTCCTTTTTAATTTCTGATTTAATTGATTTTTCTTTTCTCTTTTTGCCTGATGAGTCTGGCTAAAGTTTTATCAATTTTGTTTATTTTTTTAAATCCAAAAGATTGTTTTATTCTTTAATGGAAAAAAGCCATTAATATTCAAATGAAAATGATCACATTAAAAAACTTATGTAAGAAACAGCATCCAAGGACATTCAAGTAGCAATGAGAGGGAGAGAAAAATGCTTCAATAGTCCATTGATTTTCTTCAAAATATTACTTGACAGAATACAATTCAGTTCAGTGGCTATGACAATTCATATAATTTTTCATTGTTTTCTTGAGACACAAAAGTTCACCATTGGAGTGTGTTTTTTTAAAAATATTTACTTATTTTTAATTAATTGATGATTGCTTTACAATTTTGGTTTGATTTCTGTCATACATCAATATGAATTAATTTGCAGTGTATCTATGTCCCCTCCCTCTTGAATCTCCTTCCCACCTCCCACCCATTCTCACCCCTCTAGGTTATTACAGAGCCCCAGTTTGATTTCCCTGAGTCATACAGAAAATTCCCATTGGCTATCTATTTACATATGTTAGTGTATATGCATCCATGCTACTGTCTCCATTCATCTCACCCTCTCCCTGTTCTCCCCCACCCTTATCCATAAGTTTGTTCTGTAAGTCTCCATCTCCATTGCTGCTCTGCGAATAGATTCATCAGTACCATCCTTCTAGATTCCATATAAGATAAGATAAGTCAGTTGCTCAGTCATGTCCGACTCTTTGTGACCCCCGTGGACTGTAGCTCACCAGGCTCCTCCATCCATGGAATTTTCCAGGCAAGAATATTGGAGTGCGTTACCATTTTCTTCTCCATGGGATCTTCATGACCTGGGGATTGAACCCAGACCTCCAGCATTGCAGGCAGACTCTTTACCATCTGAGCCACCAGGGATGCATTAGTATACAATATTTTTTTTCTCTTTCTGACTTACTTCACCCTGTATAATAGGCTCTAGGTTCATCCACCTCATTAGAACTAACTCAAATATGTTCTTTTTTGTGGCTAAGTAGTATTCCATTGTATATATGTACCATGGCTTCTTTATACATTCATCTGTCAATGGACATCTAGGCTGCTTCCATGTCCTGGCTATTGTAAACAGTGCTGCAATGTGTTGCAGTGCTTTCAAATGACCAGTCAAGTGTTACTTCTCAGGTAAAAAGGCCACTCACTGGTGGATTCCTTGAATTGGAAAGGATGTTCTTTGACTGCAGGAGAATCAACTCCCAAGAAAAGAAAACCGGTCTGTGCAGAGCCTCTCACAACTCATTTTTCTCCAAGTTGTCCAGATCCACATCACTCAGATCAATGTCTTCTTCTATAGGAAGCTCACCATACTTGCCATCCCAGGACTTCCTGGTGCTGATGGTAGGGAAAACCCCAATTATTTTCTATTGTACTTTCATCTCTGTTTCATTTATTTCTCTCTGATCTTTATGAGTTCTTCTGAAACTTCTATTATTTTTTTCCTAGTTTCTTTAGGTGTAAAATTAGGTTATTTGAGATTTTCCTGGTGTTCTGAAATGAGTGTATATATATATATATATTATATATATGTATTTGTTTAAATATAAATTTATTTATTTTAATTGGAGGTTAATTACAATATTGTATCTGTTTTGCCATAGATCAACATTTTTGCGCCACAGGTATACACCTGTTCCCCATCTTAATCCCCCTCCCTCCTCCCTCCACACACCATCCTTCTGGTTTGTCTCAGTGCACCAGCCCCAAGTATCCAGTATCATGCACTGAACCTGGACTGGTGACTCATTTCATATATGATATTATACATGTTTCAATGCCATTCTCCCAAATAATCCCACCCTCGCCCTCTCCCACAGAGTCCAAAAGACTGTTCTATACATGTGTGTCTATTTTGCTGTCTCGCATACAGGGTTATCGTTATCATCTTTCTAAATTCCATATGTATGCATTAGTATACTGTATTGGTGTTTTTCTTTCTGGCTTACTTCACTCTGTATAATAGGCTCCAGTTTCATCCACCTCATTAGAACTAATTCAAATGTATTCTTCTTAATGGCTGAGTAATACTCCATTGCATATATGTACCCAAACTTTCTTATCCATTCATTTGCTGATGGACATCTAGGTTGCTTCCATGTCCTGGCTATTATAAACAGTGCTGTGATGAACATTGGGGTACATGTGTCTCTTTCAATTCTTGTTCCCTCCATGCGTATGCCCAGCAGTGGGATTGCTGAGTCATAAGGCAGTTCTATTTCCAGTTTTTTAAGGAATCTCCACACTGTTCTCCAGAGTGACGGTACTAGTTTGCATTCCCACCAGCAGTGTAAGAGGGTTCCCTTTTCTCCATATCCTCTCCAGCATTTATTGCTTGTAGACTTTTAGATCACAGCCATTCTGAATGGTGTGAAATGGTACCTCATTGTGGTTTTGATTTGCATTTCTCTGATAATTAGTGATGTTGAACATCTTCTCATGTGTTTGTTAGCCATCTGTATGTCTTCTTTGGAGAAATGTCTATTTAGTTCTTTGGCCCATTTTTTGATTGGGTCGTTTATTTTTCTGGAGTTGAGCTGTAGGAGTTGCTTGTATATTTTTGAGATTAGTTGTTTGTCAGTTGCTTCATTTTCTATTATTTTCTCCCATTCTGAAGACTCTCTTTTCACCTTGCTTATAGTTTCCTTTGTTGTGCAGAAGCTTTTAAGTTTAATTAGGTCCCATTTGTTTATTTTTGCTTTTATTTCCAATATTCTGGGAGGTGGGTCATAGAGAATCCTGCTGTGATGTATGTTGGAGAGTGTTTTGCCTATGTTCTCCTCTAGGTTTATAGTTTCTGGTCTTACGTTTAGATCTTTAATCCATTTTGAGTTTATTTTTGTGTATGGTGTTGAAAGTGTTCTAGTTTCATTCTTTTACAAGTAGTTGACCAGTTTTCCCAGCACCATTTGTTAAAGAGATTGTCTTTAATCCATTGTGTATTCTTGCCTCCTTTGTCAAAGATAAGGTGTCCATAGGTGCATAGATTTATCTCTGGGCTTTCTATTTTGTTCTATTGATCTATATTTCTGTCTTTGTGCTAGTACCATACTGTCTTGATGACTGTGGCTTTGTAGTAGAGCCTGAAGTCAGGCAGGTTGATTCCTCCAGTTCCACTCTTCGTTCTCAAGATTGCTTTGGCTATTCGAGGTTTTTTGTATTTCCATACAAAGTGTGAAATTATTTGTTCTAGCTCTGTGAAAAATACCGTTGGTTGAAGTAAGCATATATTGCTCTATATTTCCCTCTTAGAGCTGCTTTTGCTACATTCCACAGATTCTAGATCATTGTGTTTTTGTCTGTATTTCCCTCCAGGTTTTTTTTTTTTTAATTTCTTCTTTGATGTCCTCAGTGACCCATTTGTTGTTTAGCAGTTTATCGTTTGCCTTCATATGTCTGTGTTTTCTGAATTTTCTTTTTTTGTAATTGATTTCTAGTATCATAGTGTTGTGTTCAGAAAAGATTTTTAATACTATTTCAATTTTCTTAAATTTACAGAGACTTAATTTGTGACTTAGCATGTGGCCTACCCTGTGCACTTCAAAAGAATGTATTCTGCTGCTACCAGATGGAATGTTGTACATATATTTTTAAAGTCTTTCTAAGTGTCATTTAAGACCAGTGTTTCCTTATTGGTTTTCTGTCTGGCTGATATGTCCATTGATGTATGAGAGGTGTTAAAATGTCTTGTTATATTTGTGTCACTCTCAATTTCTACCTTTATGTCCACAAAATTTGTATTATGTATTTAGGTATTCCTATGTTTTGGCTGTGCAAGTATTATAAATTTTTAATCTTTTTATTTGATTAATAATTGTTTAATATCCTTTTTCAACTTCTAATCGTCTTTATTTTAAAGCCTAATTTGTCTGATATAACCATTGCTACCCTCTGTTTTTTTTGATTTCCACTTTCATGGCACAGCTTTTTCCATTCTCTTGCTCTCATTTTGTGTGTGTCTTTGGATTATAAGTGAGTCTCTGAGGCAGAATAGAAATGGGTCTTATTTTTGTATTCATTCAACCACTTTATGTTTTTTGATTGGATAATTTATTCTAAATATATTTAAAGTAATTATTGATATGTGTGTTCTTGTTGCCATTACTAATGGTTTTGCAATTGTGTCTGTAATTCTTTTTGTTCCTTTTTCATCTTTTGTTCCTTTCTCTCTTAATTTGACAGATATCTTTAGTGTTATATTTCAGTTCATTTTCTTTGTGCCTTTCTACTACAACCAGACATGGAACAATGGACTGGTTCAAAATTAGGAAAGGAGTAAATTGAGGCTGTATATTGTCACTAGCTTATTTAACTTCTATGCAGAGTACATCATGCAAAATGCTGGGTTGTATGAATCACAAGCTGGAATCAAGATTGCCAGGAGACATAGCAACCTCAGATATGCAGATGATACCACTATAATGGCAGAAAGCAAAGAGAAACTAAAGAGCCTCTTGATGAGGGTGAAAGAGGAGAGTGATCCAAAACCAAGATCATGACATCCAATCCCATCACATTATGACAAATAGAAGGGAAACTGGAAACAGTGTTACAGTTTATTTTGGGGGCTCCAATTTTAAAATAAGTGCTGCCAAATCAAAGACTACTTGGGCTCCAAACTCACTGTGAATGGTGACTATAGCCATGAAATTAAATTTTCATGCTTGCTCCTTGGAAGAAAAGCTATGACAAATTTAGACAGCATACTAAAAAGCAGAGGCATCACTTTACTGACAACGGTCTGTCAAAACTATGATTTTTCCGCTAGTCGTGTATGGATATGAGGGTTAGACCACAAAGAAGACTGATTTCCAAAGAATTAATGTTTTTGTACTGTGAAGAAGGCTGAGCACCGAAGAATTGATGCTTTTGAGCTGTGGTGTTGGAGAAGACTCTTGAGAGTCCCTTGGACTGCAAGGAGATCCAACCAGTCCATTCTGAAGGAGATCAGCCCTGGGATTTCTTTGGAAGGAATGATGCTGAAGCTGAAACTTCAGTACTTTGGCCACCTCATGCAAAGAGTTGACTCATTGGAAAAGACTCTGATGCTGGGAAGGATTGGGAGCAGGAGGAGAAGTGGACAACCGAGGATGAGATGGCTGGATGGCATCACCGACTTGATGGACGTGAGTCTGAGTGAACTCCGAGAGACGGTGATAAACAGGGAGGCCTGGCATGCTGCGATTCATGGGGTTGCAAAGAGTCGGACACGACTGAGCGACTGAATTGAACTGAACTGATTGTGGGGCCAGAGAAGACTTGAGAGTACTTTGGGCAGCAAAGAGATCAAACCATCAATCTTAATGGAAATTAACCCTATATATTCAGTGGAAGAACTGATGCTGAAACTGAAATTCCAATACTTTGGCCACCTGATGTGAAGAGCTGAAACTTGTTGGAAAAAGCCTTGGTGCTTCCAAAGACTGAAGGCAAGAGAAGAGGTGACAGAGGATGAGATGGTTGGATTGCATCACTGATTCAATGGACATGAGTTTGAGCAAACTTCAGAAAATAGTGAAGGATAGGGAAGCCTAACACACTGCAGTCCATGGGGTTAAAGAATCAGACTTGACTTAGCAAGTGAAAAACAGCAACAATTACAATCTTTGGGTTGTGATTATCATGAGTTTTATATAAAGATATATAAAAGTATTTATATATGGTTGTTTAGTCACTTAGGGCTTCTCTGGTAGCTTAGCTGGTAAAAATCCACCTGCAATGCAGGAGACCTTGGTACTCCAAGATCCCCTAGAGAATGGACAGGCTACCCACTCAGTATTCTTGAGCTTCCTTGGAGGCTCAGATGGCAAAGAATCTACCTGCAATGCAGGAGACCCAGGTTTGATCCCTGGGTTGGCAAGATGCCCTGGAGGATGGTATGGCAACGGACTCCAATATTCTTGCCTGAATCCTGAAGGACAGAGGAGCCCAGCGGGCTACAGTCCATGGAGTTGCAAAGAGTCAGACATGGCTGAGTGACTAAGCACAGCACAGTATATGTGGCTTCTTCTTCTTTTTTAGGTACTTTAAATTTGTTACATTTTGTAAAATTTATTTTTATTGAAGGATAATTGCTTTACAGAATTTTGTTGTTTTCTGTCAAACCTCAACATAAATTAGCCATAGGTATACATATATCCCCTCTCTTTTGAAACTCCCTCCCATCTCTTTCACCATCCCACCCCTCTAGGTTGATACAAAGCCTCTGTTCTGAGCCATACAGCAAATTCCCATTGGGTGTCTATTTTACATATGGTAATGTAAGTTTCCATGTTACTCTTTCCATACATCTCACCCTCTACCCCCTCTAACTATGTCTATAAGTCTATTCTCTGTTTCTCCATTGTTCCCTATAAATAAATTGTTCAGTACCATTTTTTAAATATTCTGTGTATATGAATTAGAATATGATATTTATCTTTCTCTTTCTGACTTTCAGCACTCTATATAATATGTTCTAGGTTCATCTACCTCATCAAAACTGATTCAAATGTGTTCCTTTTTATGGCTGAGTAATATTCCATTGTATGTACTCCAACTTCTGTATCCATTCATCTGTTGATGGATATCTAGGTTGCTTCCATGTTCTAGCTATTGTAAATAGTGCTGCAATGAACATTGGGATACATATGTCTTTTTCAGTTTTGGTTTCCTCAGGATATAGGCCTATGAGTGGGATTGCTGGGTCATATGGTGGTTTTATTTCTAGTTTTTAAGGAATCTCCATGTCGTCTTGCATAGTGGCTGTATAAATTTACATTCCTACCAGCAGTGCAGGAGTGTTTCCATTTCTCCACACCCTCTCCAGCACTTATTGTTTTTGTAGACTTTTTGATGTTGCCAATTCTGACCGGTGTGAGGTGATATCTCATTGTGATTTGGATTTGCATTTCTCCAATAATAAACAATGTTGAGCATCTTTTCAAGCGTTTGTCAGCCACCTGTATGTCTTCTTTGGACAAATGTCTCTTTAGGTCTCTTTCCCACTTTTTGATTGGGTTGTTTGTTTTTCTGGTATTGAGTTGTATGAGCTACTTATATATTTTGGAAATTAATCCTTTGTCGGTTGTTTCTTTTCTTCTTCTTTTTTTTTTTTTTACTTTTCTATTTTTTAAAATATAAATTTACTTTAATTGGAGGTTAATTACTTTATAATATTTTTCTCCCATTCTGAGGGTTGTCTTTTTACTTTGCTTTTACTCTCCTTTTCTGTGCAAAAGCTTTCAAGTTTAATCATGTTCCACTTGTTTACTTTTGTTTTTATTTTCATTAGTCTAGGAGGTGGGTCATAGAGGATCTTGCTTTGATTTACATCATCGAATGGTCTGCCTATGTTTTCCTTTGAGAGTTTTATAGTTACTGGTCTTACATTTAGATCTTTAATCCTTTTTGAGTTTATCTTTGTGTATGATGTTAGGAAGTGTTCTAATTTCATTCTTTTACATGTAGCTGTCCAATTTTCCAAGCACCATTTATTGAAGAGGCTGCCTTTGCCCCATTGTATATTCTTGCCTCCTTTATCAAAAAATAAGGTATTCATAAGTGCATGGGTTTATTTCTGGGTTTCTATCTTGTTCCATTTGTCTATATTTTTGTTTTTGTGCCAGTACTGTACTCTCTTGATGACTTTAGTTTTGTAGTGTAATCTAAAATTAGGAAAGATGATTCCTCCACCTCCATTCTTCTTTCTCAAGACTACTTTGGCTATTAGGGGTCTTTTGTGTTTCCCTATGAACTGCGAATTTTTTTGTTCTATTTCTATAAAAAATGCCATTGGTAATCTGATAGGGATTGCATTGAATCTGTAGATTGTGTTTGGTAGTATAGTCATTTTCACAATATTGATTCTTCCCACCCAAGAACATGTAATATTACTCCATCTGTTTATGTCTTTGACTTTCATTAGTGTCTTATAGTTTTTTGTGTACAGTTCTTTTATCTCCTTAGGTAGGTTTATTCCTAGATATTTAATTCTTTTTGTTGCAAGGTGAATGAGATTGATTCCTTAATTTCTCTTTCTGATTTTTCATTGTTATTGTATAGAAATGTGAGGGATTTCTGCATATCTATTTTGTATCCTGAAACTTTGCTAAATTCACTGATTAGCTCTAGTAATTTTATAATACATTCTTTAGGGTTTTCCATGTACAGCCTCATGTCATTTTCAAACAGTGAGAGCTTTACTTCTTTTTTTCTGATCTGGATTCCTTTTATTTCTTTTTCTTCCCTGATTGCTGTAGCTAGGACTTTCAGAACTATGTTGAGTTACAGTGGTGAAAGTGGACACCCTTGTCTTATTCCTGATCCTAGGGGAATTGTTTTCAGCTTTTTTTTTGCCATGGAGAATAATGTTTGCTGTAGACTTATCATCTATGGCCTTTACTATGTTGAGGTAGGTTCCTTCTATGTCCATTTTTTGAAGAGTTTAAATCATAAATGGGTGCTGAATATTGTCAAGGGCCTTTTCTGCATCTATTGAGATTATCATATGATTTTTACATTACAATTTGTTAATATGGTTTATCACATTGACTAATTTTTGTATATTGAAGAATCCTTGCATTCTTGACTAAACCCAATGTGATCATGGTGTATGAGTTTTTGATGTGTTGCTGAATTCTGTTTGCTAAAATTTTGTTGAAGATTTTTGCATCCATGTTCATCAGTGATATTGACCTGTAGTTTTCTTTTTGTGTGTGTTGTCTTTCTCTGGTTTTGGTATCAGGGTGACAGTGGCCTTGTAGAATGACTTTGAAAGTATTCCTTCATCTGCAATTTTTTGAAAGAGTTTTAGAATTTTAGGTATTAGATCTTCTCTAAATGTTTGAAAGAATTCTCCTTTGAAGCCATCTGGCCCTGGGCTTTTGTTTTTTTTTTTTGGGGGGATACTTTTGATCACAGCTTCAATTTAAGTACTTGTAATTGGGTTGTTCATAATTTCTGTTTCTTCCTGGTTCAGTCTTGGAAGATTGAACTTTTCTAAGAACCTGTCCATTTCTTTCATGCTATCTATTTTTTTTTTGCCATATAGTTGTTCATAATAATCTCTTATAATCCTTTGTATTTCTTCATTGTCTGTTGTAACTGCTCCTTTTTCATGTCTAATTTTGTTAATTTGATTCTTCTATCTTTTTTTCTTGATAAGTCTGGCTAAAGGTTTCTGCTGAATGATAAGCTGTTAAGCATATGGGGTTTCCCTTGTATGTTACTTGTTTCTTCTCCCTTGTTGCTTTTAATATTCTTTGTGTTTAGTATTTTTAGTTTGATCAGTATGTGTCTCCGCATATTTCTTCTTGAGTTTATCCTGATTGGGACTCTTTGTGCCTCCTGGACTTGATTGACTATTTCCTTTCCCATGTTGGAGAAATTTTCAACTATAATCTCTTCAAAAATCTTCTCATACCTTTTTCCTCTTCTTCTTCTAGGACTCCTATAATTCAAATGTTGGTGTGTTTGATATTGTCCCAGAGATATCTGATACTATCCTCAGATCTTTTCATTCTTTTTACTTTATTCTTCTCTTCAGAAATTATTTCCACCATTTTATCTTCCAACTTACTGATTCATTCTGCTTCAGATATTCTGCTATTGATTTCTTCTAGAGTATTTTTAATTTCAATAATTCTGTTGTTTATCTCTGTGTGTTTATTCTTTAATGCTTCTATGTGTTTGTTAATTGATTGTTACATTTTCTCCATTTTTTTCCAAGGTTTTCATCTTTACTATCATTATTCTGAATTCTTTTTCAGGTAGTTTGCCTATTTCCTCTTCATTTATTTGGATTTCTGTTTTGCTAGTTTGTTCCTTCGTTTCTGTACTGTTTCTATGTCTTTTCATTACTTTTTTTTTAACTGATTGGGTTTGAGGTCTCCTTTCTCCAGGCTTCAAGGTTGAATTCTTTTTCCTTTTGGCTTCTACCCTCCTAAGGTTGGTCCAGTGGTTGTGTAAGCTTTGTATATGGTAAGATTTGTACTAGTTTGCAGATGACACCACTCTTATGGCAGAAAGTGAAGAGGAACTCAAAAGCCTCTTAATGAAAGTAAAAGTGGAGAGTGAAAAAGTGGATTTAAAGCTCAACATTCAGAAAACGAAGATCATGGCATCCGGTCCCATCACTTCATGAGAAATAGATGGGGAAACAGTGTCAGACTTTATTTTTGGGGGCTCCCAAATCACTGCAGATGGTGACTGCAGCCATGAAATTAAAAGATGCTTACTCCTTGGAAGAAAAGTTATGACCAACCTAGACAGCATGTTCAAAAGCAGAGACATTACTTTGCCGACTAAGGTCCGTCTAGTCAAGGCTATGGTTTTTCCTGTGGTCATATATGGATGTGAGAGATGGACTTTGAAGAAGGCTGAGCACTGAAGAACTGATGCTTTTGAACTGTGGTGTTGGAGAAGACTCTTGAGAATCCCTTGGACTGCAAGGAGATCCAACCAATCCATTCTGAAGGAGATCAGCCCTGGGATTTCTTTGGAAGGAATGATGCTAAAGCTGAAACTCCAGTCCTTTGGCCACCTCATGGGAAGAGTTGACTCATTGGAAAAGACTCTGATGCTGGGAGGGATTGGGGGCAGGAGGAGAAGGGGATGACAGAGGATGAGATGGCTGGATGGCATCACTCACTCAATGGGCATGAGTCTGAGTGAACGCCGGGAGTTGGTGATGGACAGGGAGGCCTGGCGTGCTTTGATTCATGGGATTGCAAAGAGTTGGACATGACTGAGTGACTGAACTGAACTGAAATGTACTAAGTTTTTGTTTGCTTGTTTTTGCTCTGACAGGAAAGGCTGAGTGAGTTGGTAATCCTGTCTGCTGATGATTGGGTTGTGTTTTTTTTTTTTTTTTTTTTTGGTTGTTTAGATGAGGCATCATGCACAGGGTGCTATTCGTGTTTGGGTGATGCTGGGTCTTGTATTCAAGTGGTTTCCTTTGTGTGAGTTTTCACTATTTGATACTCCCCAGGGTTAGTTCCAGCTTGTGCTTCTTCCAGCCCAGCGTTTCTCGTGATGTACTCTGCATAGAAGTTAAATAAGCAGAGTGGTAATATACAGCCTTGACCTACTCCTTTTCCTATCTGGAAACAGTCTGTTGTTCCATGTTCAGTTCTAACTGTTGCTTCCTGACCTGCATATAGGTTTCTCAAGGGGCAGGTCAGGTCGTCTGGTGTTCCCATCTTTTTCAGAATTTTCCACAGTTTACTGTGATCCAGAGTCAAAGGCTTTGGCATTAGTCGATAAAGCAGAAATAGATGTTTTTCTGGAACTCTCTTGCTTTTTTCCATGATCCAGCGGATGTTGACAACCATCTTGAACATCTGGAAAATCACGATTCAAATTTTGCCAAAGCCTGGATTGGAGAATTTTCAGCATTACATTACTAGCGTGTGAGAAGCACAAGCTGGAATTAAGATTGCCAGGAGAAATATTAATAACTTCAGATATGCAGATGACACCACCCTTATGGCAGAAAGTGAATAGGAACTAAAAAGCTTCTTGATTAAAGTGAAAAAGGCGAGTGAAAAAGTTGGCTTAAAGTTCAACATTTATAAAACTAAGATCAGGGCATCTGGTTCCATCACTTAATCGGAAACAGATAGGGCAACAGTGGAAACAGTGTCAGATTTTTTTTTTTTGGGGGGCCCAAAATCACTACAGATAGTGATTGCAATCATGAAATTAAAAGGTGCTTACTCCTTGGAAGGAAAGTTATGACCAACGTAGACAGCATATTCAAAAGCAGAGACATTACTTTGCCAACAAAGGTCCGTCTAGTCAAGGCTATGGTTTTTCATGTGGTCATGTATGGATGTAAAAAAAAAAAACCCTCAAAAGTTTAGTTGGATTTCATAGTGCCTTAAAATCAACAACTACAAAAGGAGGGGAAGAAAAGAGAATCCAAATGATCCTACAGAACAAGTTAAAAAATAAGAATAATAAGTGTTTTTCTTGAGTCACTGCTATCAGAATCCTTTCCCTCGCTGGGAGACACAGTTCACCTTACCTGCCTAGGATGCTCTCCAACACTGTGCTGATCTCTGGAGCTGATGTGGGGGCAACTCATTCTAATCTGGTTCTGCTCCTGTGTGTTCTTGCCTCCAGTGTCAACAGCTATCAGAACTACTGCATTTTCTTTTGTGGGAACTCTCAATGACCTTTTATATATTCCATAGACACAGAGTCTGCCTAGTTAATGGTATATTTAATCTGCAGCTTGTACAGCTGGTGGGAAGGTTTTGGGTCTTCTTCCTTAGCCATATTGCTCCTGGGTTTCAATTGTGGCTTCATTTCTACCTCTGTGGGCTGTCCACTGGGGTTTTCTCCTGAGGCTGCCCTGGAGGACTTGGGTTTGCCCCTGTGAAGGCCAGGTTTGGAGGTGGTGCAGCTGCTTGAGTTGCAGGGGTTCTGGCAGCACCAGGTACTCAGGGGAGTTGGCAGCTAGGGCAGCAGGGAGTATAGTGCCCTAGAAGGGTATGACTGGAGAAGGCAATGGCAACCCACTCCAGTGTTCTTGCCTGGAGAATCCCAGGGATGGGGGAGCCAGGTGAGCTGCCATCTATGGGGTCATACAGAGTCAGACACAACTGAAGAGACTTAGCAGCAGCAGCAGGAGCAGAAGGGTATGGCAACCAGTATTGACCAATATGCTCCAGTATTCTTGCCTGGAGAACCCCCTCCCTGACAGAGAAGCCTAGCAGGCCACAGTCTACAGGGTCAGAAAGAGTCAGACACTACCAAAGAGACCCTGTGCTCACAGACACAAGGCTTTTTTGCCTGTGGCAGCTCTGCCCCAGTGAGAGTTGAGTGTGAAGGTGGCACAGCTGCTTGGCCTGTAGGGACCCTGGCAGCGCCAAGTGTGCAGAGACACAGACTGCCTCCACCACAGGAGTTATGGGCCTATCAGAGTCTTTTGTCGAGACTCTTGTAGCTGGCAATCACATTTTTTTGGCCAGTCTTTCTCCATAGCTCCACCCATTCAGGCACTTAGGGGGTTCCCTTGTCTAGGGTCTTTCTCTGTTGTTTGGCATGTCAGCACTTAGAGGGGCCCCCTGGCTGGGGTCCTACTCTGTAGTTCAGTGCATCAGTCACTTAAAAGAGCACCCTGGGTGGGGTCCTACTCTAGCTCAGTGCATCAGGCATTTGATGGGCCAGCCTCTCTATTGTTCAGCTGCCGATGCTGGCGTATGGGGAGACAGAGGCTGTGGTGATGGTTCCACCCCTTACGTGTGACTCAGCAGTATCACCTTGCTTCCATGACTGCCTACCTTTCCTCCACTGGCATTTCCCAACACAATCTCCTCCCTTACCTTCCCCAATCCATCTCTCCGCAGTCAACAGCAGCCCTTGCCCTGGGATTGCTCTACAATCCCTAAACTCCAGCTTCTAGTTGCTGCACCTTCCAGTGAACCATCGTTCCTGTCCAGAATGTATGGCTGTGGCAAAGACTGTCTGATTCCCATTCTATTTAGGCTGCCACAGATTAGCTGTTTCACTCTCAGCCTTGAATGTTTCTCCTCTGACTCAGTTGCCCCAATGTGGGGTTCAGACCCCTGTTTCAGTTTCCCCACCCACTGAGGGCAGGTCCAGGCCTACTAACACTTCTGTTTTTCCCCCTAGTTCCTTCATTCTACCAAGTTTTGCATGGTTCTATATATTCTTTTCCAAGGTACTCCTGTACATGCTCAGCTGGTGTTCTGCATGCACTTCTGTGTCTGAAGGTGTATTCCTGATGTATCCATGGAGAGAGATGTACTCCACATCCGCCTACTCCTTCACTATCTTGTTCTTCTCTGGCTTATTTCTTAATTTCAAATAAACACATTTTAACAACTCAACATTTGTATTTTTCTCTACTCACAATTTTGACATCTTATTTTACAATGTATTTCATAACTTTTATTCAACAAAGTACTAGAGGGCCCAGAGACATCAATCAGACAAGAATAAGAAGTGAAAGGTTTATAAATCAGAAAAGAAGAGGTAAAATTGTTATTGTATGACATATTTGTTGTTGTTTTATTGATAAGTCATGTCCGACTCTTTATATGTAGAAAACCCTAGACTCCACATCAAAGATTACCAGAATTGATAAATGAATTCAGCAATGTAGCAGGATGTAAGATTGATATATAGATATCTGTTGTATATTGTTAGTTCTTTACACTAACAATGAGGTATCAAAAAGAGAAAGTAAAAAAAATTAAAATCGCATCAAATAATATAATTAGGAATATACTTAATTAAGGAGGTGAAGCAGGTATGTACTAAGAAATATAAAATATTAGTAAAAGTGATTGAAAATGATTCAAGGAAATGAAAAGATATCCCATTGTCTTGAACTGGAAGGATTACTATAGTTAAAGCAGCCCTGCTATTCCGGTCTACAGATTAAAATCCTGAGGGGAAAGCAATCTTGAAGGAAAAACAACAATGCTGGAAACAAAACTCTTCCAGATTTCAGACAACACTACAAGGCTATAGTAATCAAAACACTGTGGTATTGGCATGAAAACAGACATATGGATCAAAGGAATGGAATAGACAGCTCAAAAATAAATCCACACACTTACAGTCGACAGTTTATTCAGCAAGTGGTATTTGGACAGCTGGACAGTTTGCATGTAAATGAATGAAGTTAAATAGTCCCTCATACCACATAAAAGTAAAGAAAAATAGCTCAAAAGTTTAAATATAAGACATGCTACCATAAAGCTTCTAAAAGAGTATTTTGGCAAAATATTCCCTGATATAAATGATAGCAATATTTTCTTAGGTCAGTCTCCTGCCGGGGTCCAGCCCCGGTGGATCCAGGGTGATTCGAAGGTGGGGACTGAATCAGCATCCTGGAAAAAAGCTATTTAATTACAGATATATAGAAAGATTAGAAGCGGATAGTGTAGTAGGAAAATTAGTGGAGAAAAAGAGGCTGAATAACTGGTTTAAGTGGAATACTAATCTCCACCTACGTAGGCCACAGGCGTCTTTCCATTCTCCCAAAGGAGAGGAGGCACTGAGGCCTCCCCGGTTCAATCTTAGAAGCCCAGGCAGAATTAGCAGGCTTGGTGAGTACCCCCATACCAGATGGGAATTCAGCCAGGAAAACGGGGAGCAAGAAAGAAATGACATGGGGGAATCAGTCTTTCCAGAAACTCATCCGATTTCTTTATTTTTCAGGTTTGTTTATATACCTTTGTTATACATAGGGATGAATACAGAGTCACGCTGGGGTCAGCAGACCTGACCCTTGTCACAATCAGGTTCTTCATATAAAATTATACAAAGGTCTTATGGGTTTTTACATCATCTTTCTGCCATGAGGTCTGCTGACATTTTATGGCCCTTTCTGATACCGGTCAGTTAACCAGAAAACTTATTTTTCCAGGGGTGATTTTTTTTCTTAATTCAGGCCCCACCCTCCAAATAAAGTTGCATTCCTATAGGGTGAGGGTGTAGTGAGTTACAACTAGGAAAGGAATTTACTTAACCCAAGGTTAACATGATTAATCTTAAAGGTTAATACTTATTTCTCCTATATGCTAGTTATATTCATTATAAGGGCAGAGAATATGGAGATTTAGCAGCAAACATCAGCCCAACAAATGAAAATCCTTTCATCAATGCTCCCCTTAAGATCTATTTAGTCTTAAGAGGGTGATAAAGTTACATTTTTACATAGCAAGGACACAGTGATTTATAACAAAGTACAGTGATCTATAACAAAAGAGAAAATTCATTAACTCAAAAAGTCTAGTATTGCTAACATCAAAAACTACTATATTTCCTTTTCTGTATTCCAAATACATTGATTAATATATTCCCAGGTGCCTAAGGATATGGAGGCCTGGCGGCAATCAAATGAGAAAAGCCCCATGCTAATACTCCAAACTCTCTATGCTGTTTATAGTTGAGAGGTTGTCACACAAGCTAGTCTGTCAGCAGAGAGGTTTGACCTGAGCCACCCTTGTCCCACCCAGGGCAGGGAATTAGCAGTGATTATTGGCATAACAAATGAAAAAACCCTTCACCAATATAATTCCTAATCAACCCACTAATACTATACTAATGATTTTCTAACTTCTCAAAAGAGTCTGTATTTAGAAAGTTTTAAAGCATCCTATGCCTCTTATACTTGGGAGGCTGTAAACAATCACATGCGGCCGGATGAACCTGATCAGGCAGGCCAGAGAACCTTCAGAGTTCCTAAGTTGAAGCACTCTTGTCATGCCCAGGAATTTTTCTTGACTGGAGCTGCAAGTTAACTCTTTCTCCGAGAGAAACGGTTATGGGGGAGAGCTCCCCGTAAAGTCAGAGGTGTAGGTGAGAGCACAAAACAGACTCTGGTTTGGGGGTTATATGCTTGGGAACAGGGGTTTCCTGAGGCTTGATCACACCTTTGTGTATGCCAAGCTTCCTTCCTCGTGACCTTTGCCATGGGCGGAGTTCCTCATGCGGGCCCCCAGCAGTCTCCCAGGGAAAAAGAAATAAAAACAAAAATAAGTAAATGAGACCTAAGTTATAGGCTTTTGAACAAAAATGTGCATGCTCCATCACAGTCGTGTCACAGTCTTTCGAGTATTGTTTCCACCTGACAACTGGTGCAGGCCCACTGAGGTTAGGTCCCAGCACCTGAACTGCTGTGGGAACTATGGAGGCAGCTTAAACTCTGGTCTGGCCCTACTCCCATGTGAATGTGCTCACAGAGCCCATAGCTGCTAACACTAGATCTGCCCCAGCTGCAAGAACACTTGTCTTTCTGGATATTTTGCAGGTGCTGAATTTAGGATGCCCTCAGTGGAGGTATAACTCCACAGTTCATGCAGCTGTGAGGAATGATTTCAGCTCTTACTTGTTAGTCACATAGCTGCTGGGGCTCAGCTGTGGTTTCAGACTCTCCTCTAGCTGAATTCCTACTGGGGGGGAGCTATCTGTACTCTCCCAGTACAGTAGGGTGGGTCCTGGTACCCACTGGAAGATTTCCTATTTACAGAAGTTTTTCCAGCCCACCTGAACCATGGGGCAGGTCCTAGCACCCAGTGACAAGTTTTGCAGTACTGAGAGCTATCCACACCCTCCTGGGCACTAGGGCAGGTTCTGACAATCACTGATGGATTTTCCAGCTGCAGAAGCTTTCTATGCCCTTCTGGGACAACAACGTGTGTCCCATAACCTACTGGTGGGGTTCCCAGTATTGAGAGCTATGTGTGTTTTCCCAGGACTGCAGGTCATATTCTAACATCCTCCGAAGGAGCTCCTCATCATGGAAGCTATCTTCACCCTCCCAGGATAGCATGGGCAGGTCCTGGGGGCCCCTGGCATAATTCCCAGTAGCTAGATCTATCCATGCCTCTCTGGATTAACAGGGCAGAGCCTAGGTCCTTCTGAAAGAATTGCTAGTGGCTGGATCTGGCTGTGCCCTCTGGGTCAGCAAGGGTGGGGTCTGGCATCTGTCTCTGGCCTGGAAGAGGTGGTGAGTGTCTGCCTCTGGAGACAAAAATGGCAGTGGTGTGTTGTGCCCACCCTCAGAGCTTCTATAGTTGATGTCCTGTTGCCTGAGAGCCCTCACCAGAAAGAGTTCTTAGGCTGCTCCAATCCCTCTCCTTATGCAACTCTCAATAGTGGTGCCTTATCCATCTGGTTCAGTTCAGTTCAGTTCTGTTCAGTCGCTCAGTCGTGTCTGACTCTTTGCGACCCCATGAATCGCAGAACGCCGGGCCTCCCTGTTCATCACCATCTCTCGGAGTTCACTCAGACTCACGTCCATTGAGTCCGTGATGCCATCCAGCCATCTCATCCTTGGTCGTCCCCTTCTCCTCCTGCCCCCAATCCCTCCCAGCATCAGAGTCTTTTCCAATGAGTCAACTTTTCACATGAGGTGGCCACAGTACTGGAGTTTCAGCTTTAGCATCATTCCTTCCAAAGAAATCCCAGGGTTGATCTCCTTCAGAATGGACTGGTTGGATCTCCTTGCAGTCCAAGGGACTCTCAAGAGTCTTCTCCAACACCACAGTTCAAAAGCATTAATTCTTCGGTGCTCAGCCTTCTTCACAGTCCAACTCTCACATCCATACATGACTACTGGAAAAACCATAGCCTTGACTAGACGGACCTTAGTCGGCAAAGTAATGTCTCTGCTTTTGAATATACGATCTAGGTTGGTCATAACTTTTCCTCCAAGGAGTAAGCATCTTTTAATTTCATGGCTGCAATCACCATCTGCAGTGACTTTAGAGCCCCCCAAAATAAAGTCTGACACTGTTTCCACTGTTTCTCCATCTATTTCCCATGAAGTGATGGGACCGGATGCCATGATCTTCGTTTTCTGAATGTTGAGCTTTAAGCCAACTTTTTCACTCTCTTTTTTCACTTTCATCAAGAGGCTTTTGAGTTCCTCTTCACTTTCTGCCATAAGGGTGGTGTCATCTGCATATCTGAGGTTATTGATATTTCTCCTGGCAATGTTGATTCCAGTTTGTGTTTCTTCCAGCCCAGCGTTTCTCATGATGTACTCTGCATAGAAGTTAAATAAGCAGGGTGACAATATGCAGCCTTTACGTACTCCTTTTCCTATTTGGAACGAGTCTGTTGTTCCATGTAAAGTTCTAACTGTTGCTTTCTGGCCTGCATACAGATTTCTCAAGAGGCAGGTCAGGGGGTCTGGTATTCCCATCTCTTTCAGAATTTTCCAGTTTCTTGTGATCCACACAGTCAAAGGCTTTGGGATAGTCAGTAAAGCATAAATAGATATTTTTCTGGAACTCTCTTGCTTTTTCCATAATCCAGAGGATGTTGGCAATTTGATCTCTGGTTCATCTGCCTTTTCTAAAACCTGCTTGCACATCAGGGAGTTCACGGTTCACATATTGCTAAAGCCTGGCTTGGAGAATTTTGAGCATTACTTTACTAGCATGTGAGATGAGTGCAATCGTGTGGTAGTTTGGGCATTCTTTGGCATTGCCTTTCTTTGGAATTGGAATGAAAACTGACCTTTTCCAGTCCTGTGGCCACTGCTGAGTTTTCCAAATTTGCTGGCATACTGAGTGCAGCACTTTCACAGCATCAGTTTTCAGGATTTGAAATAGCTCAACTGGAATTCCATCATGTCCACTAGCTTTGTTCGCAGTAATGCTTTCTAAGGCCCACTTGACTTCACATTCCAGGATGTCTGGCTCTAGATTAATGATCACATCATCATGATTATCTGGGTCATGAATATCTTTTTGTACAGTTCTTCTATGTATTCTTGCCACCTGTTCTTGATATCTTTTGCTTCTGTTAGGTCCATACCATTTCTATCTTTTATCGAGCCTATCTTTGCATGAAATGTTCCTTTGGTATCTCTAATTTTCTTGAAGGGATCTCTAGTCTTTCCTATTCTGTTCTTTTCCTCTATCTCTTTGCATTGATTACTGAGGAAGATTTTCTTATCTCTTCTTGCTATTCTTTGGAACTCTGCTTATATCTTTCCTTTCTCCTTGGCTTTTCACCTCTCTTCTTTTCACAGCTATTTGTAAGGCCTCCCCAGTAGGCCCAGGCTTCTTCCTAGGACATTTTCAGCTGGAATGGTCCAACCTCTTCAGGCTGTTTCTGTCCCTATCCCTGGTACTCTCCTTGGGACTAGGCTTCAGAGTGAGTTTGAGCCCTGCACTCCCACCCTTAATGACTGAAAAGTGTCTCAGGTTGGAGAGCACAGGGTGGTGATATTGACACCTGGTGTGGTTACTTTCTATTTTACCTTTCACAGACTGGTTGCTGCTATCACTTTTTAGATTCTGAGATTCTCCCTCCATCCAGTCTAATTTCTCTGCTGGTAAGGAGCCTTCCCAAGGGTGAAAGAAACGTTCCTCTTTCACAGCCCCCTCCCTGGGGCACAAGCCCTGCTCTGATCCCCCCCTTTTTTTTCCTTTTTCCTACCCAGTTACACGAGGTTTTCTTTTTCTTTTTAGACATCTGAGGTCATCTGTTGGCAAATAGCTATTCTGTGTTAATCGTTCCCCAGTGGCACTAGTGGTAAAGAGCCCACCTGCCAATGCAGGTAGATGCAAGAGATGCAGTTTTGATCCCTGGGATGGGAAGATCCCCTGGAGGGGAAATGACAACCCACTCCCAGTATTCTTTCCTGGAGAATCCCATGGACAGAGGACCATGGCAGGCTGCAATCCATAGGATGGCACAGAGTCAGACATGACTGAAGCAACTTAGCATGCATGCATGTGAATAGTCCAACTTGTAGATGTATTATCAATGTTTCTGTGAAGGAGTTGAACTCTGCTTCCTACTACCCCAGCATCTTGATCTTGACTCCTTGATTTTTTTATTTATATCTTTAGTTGTAGATGATCTTTCCCAGTAGGTTTTGGTATTTTTTACTGATGGTTGTTCTATAATTTGTTGCAATTTTGGTGTGCTCATAAGGGGAAGTGAGCTCAGGATTTTTCTACTCTGCCATCTTGGCAATCTCTCCTTTTGATGATGTATTTATGGTTTTCTTTATATAGTATCATGTTATCTGCACATAGACACTGTTTTACTCCTTCAAAAATTTGGATTCCTTTTATTTATTTTTATTATATGTCTATGGTTATATATGACTTATGGTTTATTATATGACTGTGGTTAGAACTTCCAATGTGATGCTGAATAAAAATGAGAGTGAGCTAAAAGTTTTCATTATAAACCGATGTTGAATTTCTTCATGTTTTTTTTCCCCTGCATCTTTTATAATGTCATATGATTTTTGTTCTTCAGTTTGTTAATGTGCTGTATTACTTTAATTAATATGTGGATATTGAGCCAACCCTGGACTTCCCTAGTGGCTCAGATGATAAATAAAATGCCTGAAATGTGGGAGACCTGGATTTGATACCTGGGTTGGGGAAGATACTCTGAAGAAGGGAATGGCAGTCCACTTCAGTATTCTTGCCTGGAAAATTCCATGGACAGAGGAGCCTGATGGGCTACAGTTCATGGATTCACAGAGTTGGACACAACTGAGCAAGTAACATTTTGCATCCCTGGGATAAACAGTACTTGTTCATAGTGTTTTCTCCTTTCAATGTATTGTTGAATTTGATTTAGCAACAATTTATTTAGGAATTTTGCATCTATGCCTATCAGTGATTTTGGCCTATAATTGTCTCTTTTCTGTGTGTATGGTATCTCTGTTTTGGTATCAGCATGATGCTGGCCTTGCAAAATTAGTTTAAAAGTGCTTCTTTTTCTGAAATTTTTGAATAGTTTGAAAGGGATAGATGTTAACTCTTGTTTAAATGTTTGTGGAATTCACCTGTGAAGCCATCTGTTCTTTTATTACTGATTCAATGTCATTACTGATAATTGATCTGGCCATATTTTCTATTTATTCCTTGTTCAGTCTTGGGAGATTGTGCATTTATAGGAATTTGTTAATTTTTTCTGTATTGTACATTTTATGGGCATATAATTGTTCATTATAGTCCCATAAGCCTTTGTATTTCTGTGTTGTCAGTTGTAATGTCTCTTCATTAATTTCTGAATAAAACCAATAATAATGATGAAAAAGACAGAGAACAAAGACAAATTAGCAAATACCAGAACAAGAAAAAGAATATTATTACATAGCCTATAGTCATCCAAAAGATAATTAATGGATATAATTTTTAAAAACTGACAATAAACTTGACAATTTAGATAATGCAGATAAAATTTTCAAAGAACACAACTCAAAAAATTGCAATGAAAGAAATAGATGATTTGAGTCCTCTGATATTCATATAAAATATTGAATCTATCATATTTTGAGCCCTGAAGGCTTTCTTCATGAGTATTTCCATGATTTAAAAAAATATATATATATATATATATATATATATACACCAGCCTTACACACATTAAGAATATGAAAAAGACAACATAATCTCCAGCTTCTTCAGCAAACACAATTTTTGTTTATTGAAATATAGTCAATTTGCAATATATTAGTTTTAGGTGTACTACATTATGAGTTGACACTTCCACATGTTATGAAATGAACAATTCTTGATATATATGCTTAACAAGGATATTTAAGAAAGTAAAATTATACCATAATATCACTGAAGAGCATAAATGCAAAAATTAAACACCCATTCACTGGCAATAATAAATTAAGGGGAAAAATGAGAACATTTTTCCTCTCTTACTAGTTCCTACCGTTCAGCTTACCTATGTGGTCTATCTTAATCCTTGTCAGATATATCATTTGCAAATGTTTTCTCCTATTCTATGGAGATCCTTGATTATGATCAAACTGACGGCAATACTTACAAGACAACAATAAGAAAACTAATAAAAACCACAATGTTCTCAACACAATTAAGGAATAAAAATAAGGTTATGAAAATTTTACCGTAACATATGCATCGTTTTGTATACAAACAATGTTATGTATCAAGTTCCCTGGTGGCTCAGATGGTAAAGCGTCTGCCTACAATGCGGGAGACCTGGGTTTGATCCCTGGGTTGGGAAGATTCCCTGGAGAAGGAAATGGCAACCCATTCTAGTACTCTTTGGCATTGCCTTTCTTTAGGATTGGAATGAAAATTGACCTTTTCCAGTCCTGTGGCCCCTGCTGAGTTTTCCAAATTTGCTGGCATATTGAGTGCAGCACTTTCACAGCATCATCTTCCAAGATTTGAAATAGCTCAACTGGAATTCCATCACCTCCACTAGCTTTGTTTGTAGTGATGTTTTCTAAGGCCCACATAGCTTCACATTCCAAGATGTCTGGCTCTAGATGAGTGATCACATCATCATGATTATCTGGGTCGTGAAGATCTTATTTTGTACAGTTCTTCCATGTATTCTTCCCACCTCTTCTTAATATCTTCTGCTTCTGTTAGGTCCATACCATTTCTGTCCTTTATCGAGCCCATCTTTGCGTGAAATGTTCCCTTGATGTCTCTAATTTTCTTGAAGGGATCTCTAGTCTTTCCCATTCTGTTCCTTTCCTCTATTTCTTTGATTGATTGCTGAAGAAGGCTTTCTTATCTCTTCTTGCTATTCTCTGGAACTCTGCATTCAGATGCTTATATCTTTCCTTTTCTCCTTTGCTTTCTTTCTCCTCCCTTCTTTTCACAGCTATTTGTAAGGCCTCCTTCGACAGCCATTTTGCTTTTTTGCATTTCTTTTCCATGGGGATGGTCTTGATCCCTGTCTCCCCTACAATGTCACGAACTTCATTCCATAGTTCATCAGGCACTCTGTCTATCAGGTGTAAGCCCTTAAATCTATTTCTCACTTCCATTGTATAACCATAAGGGATTTGATTTAGCTCATACCTGAATGGTCTAGCGGTTTTCCCTACTTTCTTCAATTTAAGTCTGAATTTGGTAATAAGGAGTTCATGATCTGAGCTACAGTCAGCTCCTGGTCTTGTTTTTGTTGACAGTATAGAGCTTCTCCATCTTTTGCTGTGGAGAATACAATCAATCTGATTTTGGTGTTTACCATCTGGTGATGTCCATGTGTAGAGTCTTCTCTTGTGTTGTTGGAAGAGGGTGTTTACTATGACCAGTGCATTATCCTGGCAAAACTCTATTAGACTTTTCCCTGCTTCATTCCACATTCCAAGGCCAAATTTGCCTGTTACTCCAGGTGTTTATTGACTTCCTACTTTAGCATTCCAGTCCCCTATAATGAAAAGGACATCTTTTTTGGGTTTTAGTTCTAAAAGGTCTTGTAGGTCTTCATAAAACCATTCAACTTCAGCTTCTTCAGCATTATTGGATGGGGCATAGACTTTGATAACCGTGATATTAATGGTTTGCCTTGGAAACAAACAGAGATCATTCTGTCATTTTTGAGATTGCATCCAAGTACTGCATTTCAGACTCTTTTGTTGACCATGACAGCTACTCCATTTCTTCTGAGGGATTCCTGCCCACAGTAGTAGATATAATGGTCATCTGAGTCAAATTCACCCATTCCAGTCCATTTAGTTCACTGATTCCTAGAATGTCAACGTTCACTCTTGCAATCTCTTGTTTGACCACTTCCAATTTGCCTTGATTCATGGACCTGACATTCCAGGTTCCTATACAATATTGCTCTTTACAGCATCGGACCTTGCTTCTATCACCAGTCACATGCACAACTGGGTATTGTTTTTGCTTTGGCTCCATCCCTTCATTCTTCCTGCAATTATGTCTCCACTGATCTCCAATAGCATACTGGGCATCTAATGACCTGGGGAGTTTCTCTTTGGTATCCTATCATTTTGCCTTTTCATACTATTCATGGGGTTCTCAAGGCAAGAATACTGAAGTGGTTTGCCATTCCCTTCTCCAGTGGACCACATTCTGTCAGCCCTCTCTACCACGACCCACCCGTCTTGGGTTGCCCTGTAGGCATGGCTTGGCTTCACTGAGTTAGACAAGGCTGTGGTCCTAGTGTGTTTAGATTGACTAGTTTTCTATGAGTATGGTTTCAGTGTGTCTGCCCTCTGATGCTCTCTTGCAACACCTACCATCTTACTTGGGTTTCCTTACCTTGCGTTTTTTCTTACCTTTCTTACTTGGTTTTCTCTTACCTTCTCTTCACGGCTGCTCCAGCAAAGCACAGTTGCTGTTCCTTACCTTGGATGAGGGGTATCTCCTTACCGCTGCATTCCTGACCTTCAATGTGGGATAGCTCTTCTAGGCCCTCCTGTGCCTGCGCAGTCACCACATGCTAGTAAAGTAATGCTAAAAATTCTCCAAGCCAGGCTTCAGCAATACGTGAACCATGAACTCCCCTATGTTCAAGCTGGTTTTAGAAAAGGCAGATGAACCAGAGATCAAATTGCCAACATCCGCTGGATCATGGAAAAAGCAAGAGAGTTTCAGAAAAACATCTATTTCTGTTTTATTGACTATGCCAAAGCCTTTGACTGTGTGGATCACAAGAAACTGTGGAAAATTCTTCAAGAGATGGGAATACCAGACCACCTAACCTGCCTATTGAGAAATCTGTATGCAGGTCAGGAAGCAACAATTAGAACTTTACATGGAACAACAGACTGGTTCCAAATAACAAAAGGAGTATGTCAAGGCTGCATATTGTCACCCTGCTTATTTAACTTCTATGCAGAGTATGTCATGAGAAACGCTGGGCTGCAAGAAACACAAGCCCGAATCAAGATTGGCGGGAGAAATATCAATAGCCTCAGATATGCAGATGATACCACCCTTATGGCAGAAAGTGAAGAGGAACTAAAAGCCTCTTGATGAAAGTGAAAAAGAGAGTGAAAAATTGGCTTAAAGCACAACATTCAGAAAACAAAGATCATGGCACCCGGTCCCATCACTTCATGGGAAATAGATGGGGAAACAGTGGAAATAGTGTCAGACTTTATTTTTTTGGGCTCCGAAATCACTGCAGATGGTGACTGCAGCTATGAAATTAGAAGACACTTACTCCTTGGAAGAAAAGTTATGACCAACCTAGATCGTATATTCAAAAGCAGAGACATTACTTTGCTGACTTAGGTCCTTCTAGTCATGGCTATTGTTTTTCTTGTGGTCATGTATGGATGTGAGAGTTGGACTGTGAATAAGGATGAGCGCCGAAGAATTGATGCTTTTGAACTGTGGTGTTGGAGAAGACTCTTGAGAGTCCCTTGGACTGCAAGGAGATCCAACCAGTCCATTCTGAAGGAGATCAGCCCTGGGATTTCTTTGGAAGGAATAATGCTAAAGCTGAAACTCCAGTACTTTGTCCACCTGATGCAAAGAGTTGCCTCATTGGAAAAGACTCTGATGCTGGGAGGGATTGGGGGCAGGAGGAGAATGGGACGACTGAGGATGAGATGGCTGGATGGCATCCCCTGACTCGATGGATTTGAATCTGAGTGAACTCCGAGTGATGGTAATGAACAGGGAGGGTTGGGGTACTGGGATTCACAGGGTCGGTCACAGAGTCAGACACGCCTGAGTGACTGAAATGAACTGAACTGAACTAGTACTCTTGCCTGGAAAATCTCATGGACAGAGGAACCTGGTAGACTACAGTCCATGGGGTTGCAAAGAGTCAGACATGACTGACAGACTTCACTTTCTTTCATATATTGTTTTAATAATTAAAAATACAGACTCATTATGGAACAGTTATAGACAATGCTAACTTTTGTTTATTTTTTATTTTTTAAATATAATTTGTTTATTTTAATTGGAGGTTAATTATTTTATGATACTGTATTGGTTTTTCCATACATCAACATGCTACCTTTTTAAAAAAAAAATGATAGGTAACTTGCACATGTGTATTATGCATTCTATTTGCTTGTAGCTCCATATTATGTATTATAAAACACTATTATATTGAAAAATATCCAGGAATTATATGAAAAAAGTAAGACTAATAGGAAACACATGGCACAAAGATTTACCATAAAGCAATACTAACTTAGGAAAAATGGTACTGGTATAAAAGCTTCAAGTCAGAAAAATAGAGCAGATAGCCAAATGTCAATATATGAACATTTTATATAAGTCAAATGAAGCATATTTTAATAAAGAAAGTTTTGCTTATTTTGCACATATACATGAAATAACTACATTGTACACTTTCAATTTATATAATCTCATGTGTCGTATTATATCTCAGGAAAGCTGGAAAAAAATAAGAAAGCCATATTATTTAAATCTTGCCATATGTACCTCCAGTTCCTTTTTCCCAAATAGCTACAGTTTACCTTGGGATCCTGAGAAAAATTGCCATCATATGATTGGCATTACAAGTGAAAAGAGACACATTTGCCATGACACTGATAACATCTATACTCTTCACTCCAAAATAAATTACATTTAAACAAAAATTTAAGTGTAGATATTGACATCATAAAAGAGCTAAAATAAAAATTAATGATATTTATAAAATATTAAGGGCAGAAGCACCTGTCTAAATATGGCATTCGTTGATACTAAAAGTTGAACTCTGAGGGCCATTTCTAACTTAATTCTTAGAGGAGCTTGTTAAGATTGGATTTATGTATAAAGCAAGCTTCCCTTGTGGCTCAGATGTTAAATAATCTGCCTGCAGTGTGGAAGACCTGCGTTCAGTCCCTGAGTTGGGAAGATCCCCTGGAAGAGGGCATAGAACTCACACCAGTTTTCTTGCCTGGAGAATCCCCATGGACAGAGGAATTTGGCAAGCTACAGTCCATGGGGTTGCAAAGAGTCAGACACGATTGAGTGATGCGGCTTCCCAGGTGGTGCTAGTGGCAAAGAACCACCTGCTATGCAGGAGACTTTTGAGAGAGAGGGGAAGGGTTCTATCCCTAGGTCAGGACAATCCCCTGGAGAAAAGCATGGCAACCCACTCCAGTATTCTTGCCTGGAGAATTCTATGGACAGAGGTGCTAGGTGGGCTACAGTTCACGGGGTCACAAAGAGTCAGACATGACTGAAGTGATTTAGCGTACGTATAAAGAGTTCTCTATTGAATACCTCTGAACAGAATCTTATGATATCCAGAAGAATACTGCTACTGCTGCTGCTAAGTTGCTTCAGTCGTGTCTGACTCTGTGCAACTCCATAGACAGCAGCCCATCAGACTCTTCCGTCCCTGGGACTCAGGAAAAATTGAAACATAATCATTTCAGTTCAGTCGTTCAGTCGTGTCTGACTCTTTGCAACCCCATGGACTGCAGCACACCAGGCTTTCTTGTCCATCACCAACTCCTGGAGCTAACTCAAACTTATGTCCATCCAGTAGATGTGCCATCCAACCATCTCATCCTCTGTCATCCCCTTCTCCTCCTGCCTTCAGTCTTTCCCAACATCAGGGTCTTTCCAACGAGTCAATTCTTCACATCAGGTGCCCAAAGTATTGGAGTTTCAGCTTCAGCATCAGTCCTTCCAGTGAATATTCAGGTCTGATTTCCTTTAGGGATTGACTGCTTTGATCGCTTTACAGTCCAAGGGACTCTCAAGAGTCTTCTCCAAAGACTCCAAATTGATGTCCAAAAGCATATTGTTCAGTGCTCAGCTTTCTTTATAGTTCATCTCTCACATCCATACATGACTACTGGAAAACCATAGCCTTGACTAGGTGGACTTTTGTCATCAAAGTAATGTCTCTACTTTTAAATATGCTGTCTAGGTTTGTCATAGCTTTTCTTCCAAGAAGCAAGTGTCTTTTAATTTCATGGCTGCAGTCACCATCTGTAGTATTTGGAGCCCCAAAGAATAAAATCTGTCACTGTTTCCACTGTTTCCCCATCTATTTGCCATGAAGAGATGGGACCAGATGCCATGATCTTCAATTTTTGAATGTTGAGTTTTAAGCCAACTTTTTCATTCTCCTTTTTCACTTTCATCAAGAGTATCCTTATTTCTTCTTTGCTTTATGCCATAAGGCTGGTGTCATCTGCATAGCTGAAGTTATTGATATTTCTCCTGGCAGTCTTGATTCCAGCTTGTGCTTCATCCAGCCTGACATTTTGCATTATGTACGCTGCCTAGAAGTTAAATAAGCAGAGGGATAGTATACAGCCTTGACATACTGCTTTTGCAATTCAGAAACGGTCTGTTGTTCCATGTCCAGTTCTAACTGTTGCTTCTTTACTTGCATGCAGATTTCTCAGGAGGCAGGTAAGGTGGTCTGGTATTCCCATCCTTTTCAGAATTTTCCAGAGTTTGTTGTGATCCACACAGTCAAAGGCTTTGGCAAAGTCAATAAAGTAGAAGTGGATGTTTTTCTGGAACTCTCTTACTTTTTCCATGATCCAACATATGTTAGCAATTTGATCTCTGGTTCCTCTGCCTTTTCTAAAACCAGCTTGAACATCTGGAAGTTCTCAGTTCATGTCCTGTTGAAGCCTGGCTTGGAGAATTTTGAGCATGACTTTACTAGCATGTGAGATGAGTGCAACTGTGCAGTAGTTTGAGCATTCTTTGGCATTGCCTTTCTTTGGGATTGGAATGAAAACTGACCTTTTCCAGTCCTGTGGCCACTGCTGAGTTTTCCAAATTTGCTGGCATATTGAATGCAGCACTTTCTCAGCATCATCTTTCAGGATTTGAAACAGCTCTACTGGAATTCCATCACCTCCACCAGCTTTGTTCATAGTGATGCTTCCTAAAGCCTGCTTGACTTCACATTCCAGAATGTCTGGCTCTAGATGAGTGATCACACCATCGTGATTATCTGGGCCATGAAGATCTTTTTTCGTACAGTTCTTCTGCATATTCTTACCACCTCTTCTTAATATCTTCTGCTTCTTTTAGGTCCATACTATTTCTGTCCTTTATTGTGCTCATCTTAGGATGAAATATTCACTTGGTATCTCTAATTATTTTGAAGAGATCTCTAGTTTTTGTCATTCTATTGTTTTCCTCTATTTCTTTGCATTGATTACTGAAGCAGGCTTTCTTATCTCTCCTTGCTATTCTTTGAAACTCTGCATTCAGGTGGGTATATCTTTCCTTTTCTCCTTTGCTTTTAGCTTCTCTTCTTTTCTCAGCTATTTGAAAGCCCTCCTCAGACAACCATTTTGCCTTTTTGCATTTCTTTTTGTTGGGGATGGTCTTGATCACTGACTCCTGTACAATGTCATGAATCTCTGTCCATAGTTCCTCAGGTACTCTGTCTATATTTTTTTCAAGATAAAGCTTAAATATGCCATTTTGTACACATTCAGTTTGTCAGACTTGTCTTATGCCAGGGAATTAGGGGATTCATTTTTCTTCATAAAAATTCTACCTGAACAATATCATTGGTGGTAATGCTTTACTTTTAGATGATAGTTTATAAGTGAAGGTGAAATTCACTTAGTTGTGTCCAACTCTGTACAGTCCATGGAATTCTCTAGGCCAGAATACTGGAGTTGGTAGCCTTTTCCCTTCTCCAGGATATCTTCCTAACCCTGAACCCAAGTCTCCCTCATTGCAGGCAGATTCTTAACCAGCTGAGCCACAAGGGAAGCCCAAGAACACTGGAGTAGGTATTTTATCCCTTCTCGAGCGGACCTTCCCAACCCAGGAATTGAACTCGTGTCTCCTACATTGCAGGTGAATTCTTTACCAACTGAGCTATAAGGGAAGCAATAGTATCTAAATTCCATATTTTTAAAACAAAGACAAGAGTACTGTCATTTTGGGAAAGGGATGAGGAAATGGCCTTGGGGAAGTGGGCTTGACAAACTCAGTAACACAAAGAACCTAAAAGCATGGGCTTCTGAGACAATAACCAGTTATCCACAAGAGTAAATGCTTAGGTATCTTTCTGTTGCAACGATGTACAGATGTACATAGCTTCCAATGAAGAAAAGTGGGACTATGAATCTCCCATCTAGCAGAATCACCCAATTCCCAGTTCCCTGAAAGATATAGATAAAGGCCTTATGCACATTCCTATTTTTATAGGAAGCAGTCCCACAGCAGATAAAATCTGCTGACAGGTTAAAACCAGAAGACTGATATGCTTGTAACTTCATCTTGATGCCAACCAATCTGAGATGAGTGCTAACTGATCAGGCATCCTGTGGGCCCTGTCCTCAAACTGTGTTTACAACTCTTTCTCTGAAATTCTACCAGAATTGATACCTTTTTTTCACCTCCCTTGTGTACAAGCTATCTCTTTTAATAAAAAGTTTTGCTTTCCTAAGAGTCTTATGGGAGTGATACTTATTTCTATTATGCTGTACAAAATTTGGAGAATTTTCTTCATTTGGGATCTCTCATAGGTGAGCACAGAGATTCTTCACTAAAATGCTTGAGAGTATATTTTTCATGAGCATAATCTTTCTCTAAAATTGCAATCAAATATGAGCCAGTAAATAATCCTCCTGCGATGCACGTAAGAGAGGAGGGTTCAATCCCTGAATCAGGGAGATTCCCTGGAGTAGGAAATGGCACCCTACTCCAACATTCTTGCCTGGGAAATCCCATGGACAGAGGAGCCTGGCAGGCTACAGCCCACAGGGTCATAAAGAGTTGGACACATTACTATGTGAGACAACAAGAGACACAGAGGTATAGAGTGGACTTTTGGACTCTGAGGGAGAGGGAAAGGGTGGGATGGTTTGGGAGAATGGCAGTGAAGCATGTGTATTTTCCTGTAAGAAACGAAGCACTAATCTATGTTTGGTGTAGGATGCAGGATGCATGGGGCTGATGCACAGGATGATTCAGGTAGAGGATGTGGGGTGGGAGGGGGCTTCGGCATTGGGCGATTGTGTTCACCTATGGCTGATTCGTGTCAATGTATGGCAAAACAAATACAGTATTGTAATTAAAAAAATAAATAAATTTAATTAAAAAAAAAAGAGTTGGACACAGCTGAGCATGTTTTGGATGAATGGATGGGAAGTATATTTGAGACCATGAGATATAATTAACATGGAGTTGTCTGACAACACATGATTTATTACTTAATCAAGAATATAATAAGTGCTTAATTTCATTATTTTTCCACTGGTTCTCAGGCTCTTCTTCATCCTCACATGCACTCAGTCTGTCCTCATATGAGCTTTCTGGGTATTTAGTTAAATCAATCATTTGTAGGAGTAGTCTTATAACAATACCTACATACCTGTATCATCAAACCCACTCAGTATCATGTGACCTTAGTTAGAGGAACTGAAGAGCCTTTGATGACAATGAAAATGGTCAGTGAAAAGCTGGCTTGAAACTCAAGATTCAAAAAGCAAAGATCATGGCATCTGATCCCATCACTTCATGGGAAATAGATGGAGAAACAATGGAAACAGTGACAGACTTATTTTCTTGGGCTCCAAAATCACTGCAGATGGTGACTGCAGCCATGAAATTAAAAGATGCTTGCTCCTTGGAAGAAAAGCTATAACCAAACTAGATAGCATATTAAAAAGCAGAGACATTACTTTGCTAACAAAGGTCCATCTAGTCAAAGCTATGGTTTTTCCTGTGGTCATGTATGGATGTGAGAGTTGGACCGTAAAGAAAGCTGAGCACCGAAGAATTAATGCTTTTGAACTGTGGTGGTGGAGAAGACTCTTGAAAGTCCCATGGATTGCAAGGAGATCAAAGCAGTCAATCCTAAAGGAAATCAGACCCGAATATTCATTGGAAGGACTGATGCTGAAGCTGAAGCTCCAATTTTGAAGCAAAATTGAAGGCTGGAGGAGAAAGGGATGACCGAGGATGAGGTGGTTGGATGACATCAGTGACTCGATGGACATGAGCCTGAGTAAGCTCCGGGAGTTGGTGATGGACATGGAAGCCTGGTGTGCTGCTGTCTATGGGGTCCCAAAGAGTTGGACATGACTAAAAGACTGAACAACAACAGTCTTTAATAAGATACGTATCTGAAGAAAGCAATAATTTGAAAAGATACATGTGCCCCAGTGAACTCACCTTAGTTCTGAGTGTAAACCTATGAAAATATGTTAATATAATATATAAATCTATAGACTATATTATATATAAATGGTCTTATATGTAAATATGCAAATAAAGTGTAAACATATTCCTATATGTCATATATATCCTATCCTGAGTGATTTCAAATGGTGTGAGGCAAGAAAGCCTGCTGGGCCTTTGCCTATCTCTTCATAATGGCTCTTTTTAACTCTGTGCTCTTTACTTCTAATGAAGTAAGATCTCGTGTAAAATCTGCTTTAAGCAATGTCTTAGATCAGGTGGAGAGAAATAAGCAGCTTGCCTGGGGTGAAAATATCACATTTTATAAATAAGAAATTTAAAAAGTACATCATGGAAAACAGATCTCAGAAGTATGCTTACTAACATGTACCTAAAAAGGAAGGGCAACCCTAAGATATCAAATTTTAGTTAAAAATATTTAAACTCTATGCACTAAATCTATCCAAATAAGGAACAATTGTTTCATTTCAATCATAATCTTAAAAATGCATATAATATTTTTAAATATATTTAACTTTTTCAAATGAAATGTGTGAGGACAGGCGAATATAATCACTTCTACAAAACAATGGGAACAGAAACTCCTAGATGGACTTTCAATAACTACAAGGAACATTTTGTGTTGCAACTGTTAAAAAGTGGTAGTGGTGGTGGTTTAGTTGCTAAGTCGTGTCTGACTCTGGTGACTCATGCTCTGTAGCCTGCCAGGCTCCTCACTCCATGGTATTTTCCAGGCAAGAATATTGGAGAGAGCTGCCATTTCTTTCTCCAGCTAAAAAGTTAATATACAAAATTCATCATGTGCACTGATTGGCCATGATGTTGTTAAATTCTGGTTGTATTCATGGTAATCAGTTATTTAAATATTTTAGTCTATGTCTAGTAGAACTTTTTTGTTTGTTTTGAGGTAGTGTGTAGGAAGAGGATATGAAAAATGTGTAGCATATGAGTAGATTATAAAATCAAAATTGTCTTTCTAGTGCTGGTTGGGATGATGCATACTAGCATCTTTTCTCCTGAAGCTTGTCTATAATAGAAGACTCAGTGATATATTGATTTTCAAAGGTAAATTCAGGAGCATGCAATAAAAACAGCAACAAAAGCAAATAACTTTTGAGAACAAATAAAAGCACCAAAATCATCAAATAATTTAAATTCAAAGTGTGATTGCTTTGTTTTGATGGAGATGTTTCACAGAGAGCTCCCTTGTCGTGGTTTGATTTCACTAACTTGATAATCACTTGGTGTCCCAGTGAGACTAGTTATTAAAAAGAGATCATGTTAAATGCATAGGAGATGAAGAAAGATTTAAATCACTGTCTCAGAACTTAAAAAATAAAAAAAAGCTTTAAAGCAGACTTGTTTTCATTATTTAAGAACTTCCTAGAATTGCGAGTCCTGCCAGTTAAACCCTGTGCCAAGGGACCTTGCTCTGGTCCATGCCAAGGGACTTGTTAGAGTGTTACAATGTAACAATTAAAAAGTTATAGTAAAATAGAGGAAATTGCAAACACATATCTGTAGTTTGGATCCCAGGAGAAGAAGAGCTTGTTTAAACATCCCTTGGGTTTCTAATTCAGCTCTCCCTGCACTCTAGATATTAATGAGGCCTCAAGTTCACTTAAGGGAAATCAAAGAGAAACTTTGAGAAAAAGTTTTAGGTTTCTCTGGGATCAGGTAGATTCTTCATGCACAATGCATGAATCATTTGCCTTACATTAAGCACATTATGTCTGTGTTTACAGGTGTATTGGGAGTTGTAGGATAATAGTGTACTCTTTTATTTGTAGTAGCAGAACAGCAGAAGAAATTGTTGGTGCCTGTGGGCTTGTTTAACTCTGATGCTCATGCTTTATGAAGCTTTTCTATTTACTAGAATAAACTAATCATTCCAAGTACAAACTCTTTTCCCTGACATGCCACTTATTTCATATCTTGAAGACATAACTACAGACTTGTAACTTAACTTTATTTTATTATTTTTACTATGTCACAGCATTTATGGTAAAACTGTCACTGGGTTAAAAATATAAGTGGATATTTTATTGGGTGTGGAGACACAGACTGTTCAGCTTTCTTACTTCACAAGAGTTCTTCGATTACTTAATTTTTACACTTATTCATAGAGCCCAAGAACTGAGGCTAGAATATTAAAAAGCAAACAATTACTAGTTCGCATTCCCATCAACAGTGTAAGAGGGTTCCCTTGTCTCCACACCCTCTCCAGCGTTTATTGCTTGTAGACTTTCGGATCGCAGCCATTCTGACTGGCGTGAAATGGTACCTCATTGTGGTTTTGATTTGCATTTCTCTGATAATGGGTGATGTTGAACATCTTTTCGTGTGTTTGTTAGCCATCCGTATGTCTTCTTTGGAGAAATGTCTGTTTAGTTCTTTGGCCTATGTTTTGATTTGGTCGCTTATTTTTCTGAGCTGCAGGAGTTGCTTGTATATTTTTGAGATTATTTGTTTGTCAGTTGCTTCATTTGCTATTATTTTCTTCCATTATGAAGGCTGTCTTTTCACCTTGCTTATAGTTTCCTTTGTTGTGCAGAAGCTTTTAACTTTAATTAGATCCCATTGTTTATTTCTTTATTTTATTTCCAATATTCTGGGAGGTGAGTCATAGAGGATCCTGCTGTGATGTATGTTGGAGAGTGTTTTGTCTATGTTCTCTTCTAGGAGTTTTATAGTTTCTGGTCTTAAATTTAGATCTTTAATCCATTTTGAGTTTATTTTTGTGTATATGAAGAACAGTGTAAAGATTCCTTAAAAACTGGAAATAGAACTGCCTTAATACCCAGCAATCCCACTACTGGGCATACACACCAAGGAAACCAGAATTGATACTTCTAAAAGTGGAGGGAGGTGGGAAGGGGGTTCAGGATGGGAACACGTGTATACCCGTGGTGGATTCATGTTGATCTATGGCAAAACCAATACAATATTGTAAAGTAATTAACCTCCATTTAAATTAATAAATTTATATAAAAATAAAAAGAACAATGTAAAAAAAAAGAGAGATTATATCCTAGGAGTTGTCATCATAAGGAAAAATTTGTTTCCTATTTCTTTAATTTTGTACCTTTGTGAGATGATGGATGTTCACTAAACTTATTGTGATAATTATTTCATTGTGTATGTAAATCAAATCATGCCAATTATATCAGTAAAATTGGAAGAAAAAATATAAAGGTTAAAAAAGGCAAAAAAAGCAAAAAATTATGAATGTTATCAATATAGTAAAATATTTAGTCATCAGTGAAAAATACAAAAATTATTGGGTAGACTGGATTGGCTTTAGTCACAGCACTTCAATTACAGCCTTCTTATAAAAAATAAAAGTATTATTATCTTGGAGAAATTCTAGGATAAAGAAAACTCCATGAGCTTTCTCACCCTCCTGCTACTTTGATGACTATGCTCCAGTGCAAAACTATTTTTATTATTTTCTACTTAGTGTTCTAGCTTCCCAAATAGCTAAACACATCTTTTAAATTGAAACATGCCATAGCCTTCCCACATTCTCTGTACCCCCATGTTTTTCTTGTACTGATTTAAAGAGAGTATTTCAATCCTATAAATGTTTAAGATAATAATATAATTATCATTACTATATCATTATACAATAGATGTTAATGCTTCAAATATTTAATTATTGTTTGGAAAATCATAAAATTTTCAAACACACTACGTGATGTGTTCTTTGTGTATCTTATTAAAGATTATAAAAATCCATAGCTGTTGTTAACATCCATTACCCATATGCTTGCTTCATTTTCTCCACATTGTAACACTTTTCATATTTCTTATCATTTTTTGTTTGTTTTATATGGGCAAATATCTCATTATTATCTTCTAATAAGCTAAATTGCTCTTTGTCTAATATTGACTATAGAATGTCTTTTATAATTTTTATTTTTTTAATTGAGTAAATATATTTTGTTTCCAAGATTTCTGGTTTTGTTTATTTTATATTCACTTATCTTCCTTTTGCCCTTCCTGATTTGTTTCATAATTTCTTGCTCTTTTAAAATAAAAGTTATGCTTATTTTTACTAAATTTAAAGTGGCTATTTTAAGTGTATGTGTGGCGAGACTGTACTTATTCAAAATGTATCAATAAATTCCAACTATAACAAGCTCCTACTATATTAGTCCTATTACTATATTAGTTTTTCTTAACGTTAGGCTTAACAATATGGAAATTCTCTCTCCTTTTGTAACATGAACACATATATACACACACACATCTGTCTAACATCTTGGTAACTTTTGGCAAGTAGCTATCTGGGATTCCAACTGAAAACTACTTCTCGTGATTAATTATTGTAATTTTGCACCCCATTCAGGTATTGTGGATATAACAGGTCCAGAGCCAGAGGCATTTTGTCTCACTCTTTTTAGCAGTAATACTGAGCCTTTCTTCTCAAATTCCCAACCACTAGTTTAATGGGAATAACAAAACTTCCCATTAAAAGGGTAAGCACAGACAGCAGCTAGAATACTTTGGATTAGCCCTTTAAACAGGTCAGAAATCCATGTCCTCTGCCTTCACATCAAAAGTCTTGTTCCAGTCCATCATTTCTTGCATGGACTCTTTATCTTCTTTATCCCTAGGAAACTACTACTTTCTTGTAGTGACAGAGCCTGTGATTAAGCCCCACACACTCTGCACTGTGTCACCTGTTTCAGATCTTTAGATATATTCTGAACTTCCTGTCAGAGGAAAGTTTCATTTTAAGGTGTAAATATACATATCTCTGATATGCATATTATATGTCTTTGGTATATGTAGAAGCAGTTTTTAACATCCTTATGCAAGTTGATCCAAATGTATTCACTATATTTTACCCTGTCACATCTACAGTAACATATCTTCTGTTATTTATTTATTTATCTGCTTGTTTTGGATTCCACCAGCATGGTATTAAATGTATCATTATTTTGATAGGAATACATTAATACTTTATTGCTATTTAACTTCTGTCTAAAGATTAATTATGGAATAAATAATATCTTCATATATTTTAATACATTGGACTACCCATTGCTTTGAATGTTCTAATTAACTGCTTATTTCTGGTTTACTCTAATAGAAGTGTTATAGAGTGTTTTGCCCTTTTAGGTGACTCTCAGAACAGAATTCATGGGCCATTTGCTTATTAGAAGCATGTCAGGGTTTGCAAATGTTTTGGGAGTGGAATGACAATAATGTGCTTGTTAATATGATGCAGTAGAATAAAAAATGAGGTCTCCTTGGTGGTTTTGTGCTATTTTTGATACTTCTAAAAGTGAAATCATTTTAATTCTATTATAAAATATATTACATACACAAGGAAATGCGTTCTGCTAACATTTATACATTTAAAATTAAAGAAAGTTACCTGTGGTCACCACACATATAGGAAATGTACATCAGCAATGAATTTAAACTCCTGGTGGTTGCCTCCTATCTTTCTCAGAGAGCTACAACACCTTAAATTTTCTTTTAGTCAATTCCTTTTCTTTACAATTTTATCATAAATATTTGTGTCTTCAAATGTGTGTTTTCTTTTGAGTTTTATATTCAGAGAATCATACTGAAAGTGTTGTTTGTCTTTTTTTGTTGTTGTTCTTTTTATTTACTTATTTATTTATTTTATTTTTATTTTTTTAAAATACTTTATTCTACATTACAGTACTGTATTTGTTCTGCCATACATTGACATGACTCAGCCACAGGTGTCCACGATCTCCCAATGCCAAAGCCCCCTCCCACCTCCCACCCCACATCATCTCCCTGAATCATCCTGTGCACCAGCCCCATGCATCCTGTATCCTGTATTGAACATAGACTGGTGCTTCATTCTTACAAGATAGTATATATGTTTCAATGCCATTCTCCCACATCATCCCACCTTTTCCTCTTCCTCAGAGTCCAAAAGTCCGTTCTATACGCCTGAGTCTCTTTTGTTGTCTCACATAGAGGGTCATCATTACTCTCTTTCTAAATTCCATATATATGTGTCAGTATACTGTATTGGTGTTTTTCTTTCTGGCTTACTTCACTCTGTATAATCGGCTCCAGTTTCATCCATCTCATTAGAACTGAGTCGAATTTATTCTTTTTAAGGGCTGAGTAGTACTCCATTGTGTATATGTACCACGGCTTTCTTATCCGTTCATCTGTTGATGGACATCTAGGTTGCTTCCATGTCCTGGCTATTATAAACAGCGCTGCAATGAACATTGGGGGACATGTGTCTCTTTCACTTCTGGTTTCCTCGGTGTGTATGCCCAGCAGTGGGATTGCTGGATCATAAGGCAGTTCTATTTGCAATTTTTAAGGAATCTCCACACTGTTTTCCATAGTGGCTGTACTAGTTTGCATTCCCACCAGCAGTGTAAGAGGGTTCCCTTTTGTCCACATCCTCTCCAGCATTTATTGCTTGCAGAATTTTGGATCGCAGCCATTCTGATTGGTGTGAAATGGTACCTCATTGTGGTCTTGATTTGCATTTCTCTGATAATAAGTGATGTTGAGCATATTTTCATGTGTTTGTTAGCCATCTGTATGACTACTATCAGCAATTATATGCCAATAAAATGGACAACTTGGAAGAAATGGACAAATTCTTAGAAAAGTACAACTTTCCAAAACTGAACCAAGAAGAAATAGAAAATCTTAACAGACTCATTACAAGCATAGAAATTGAAACTGTAATCAGAAATCTTCCAGCAAACAAAAGCCCAGGTCCAGCTGAATTCTACCAAAATTCCGAGAAGAGCTAACACCTATCTTACTGAAGCTATTCCAGAAAATTGCAGAGGAAGGTAAACTTCCAAACTCATTCTATGAGGCCACCATCACCCTAATATCAAAACCTGACAAAGACACCACAAAAAAGAAAACTACAGGCCAATATCACTGATGAACATAGATGCAAAAATCCTTAACAAAATCCTAGCAATCAGAATCCAGCAACACATTAAAAAGATTATACACCATGACCAAGTGGGCTTTATCCCAGGGATGCAAGGATTCTTCAATATCCGCAAGTCAACCAATGTAATTCATCACATTAACAAACTGAGAAATAAAAATCATATGATTATCTCAATAGATGCAGAAAAAGCCTTTGACAAAATTCAACATCCATTTATGATAAAAACGCTCCAGAAAGCAGGAATAGAAGGAACGTACCTCAACATAATAAAAGCTATATATGAGAAACCCACAGCTAACATTATCCTCAATGGCGAAAAATTGAAACCATTCCCCTAAAGTCAGAAACAAGACAAGGCTGTCCACTTTCACCACTACTATTCAATATCGGCCTGGAAGTTTTGGCCACAGAAATCAGAGCAGAAAAAGAAAATACAAGGAATCCAAATTGGAAAAGAAGAAGTAAAACTCTCACTGTTTGCAGACGTCATGATCCTCTACATAGAAAATGCTAAAGACTCGACCAGAAAACTACTTGAGCTAATCAACGAATATAGTAAAGTTGCAGGATATAAAATCAACACTCAGAAATCCCTTGCATTCCTATACACTAATACTGAGAAAGTAGAAAAAGAAGTCAAGGAAACAATCCCATTCACCATTGCAACGAAAAGAATAAAATACTTAGGGGTATACCTACCTAAAGAAACTAAAGACCTATATATCAAAAACTATAAAACACTGATGAAAGAAATCAAAGAGGACACTAATAGATGGAGAAATATACCATGCTCATGGGTTGGAAGAGTCAATATAGTGAAAATGAGTATACTACCCAAAGCAATCTACAGAATCAATGCAATTCCTATCAAGCTACCAGCAGTGTTTTTCACAGAACTAGATCAAATAATCTCAAGATTTGTATGGAAATACAAAAAACCTCGAATAGCCAAAGCAATCTTGAGAAAGAAGAATGGAACTGGAGGAATCAACTTGCCTGACTTCAGGCTCTGTTTGTCTTTTTAACTCAAAGTTTGGCCTTGGAGATTTATTCATGCAAGTGCTGATGGTTGTAAAGCACTTAAAAATAACTGATATGTAGCAATACATTTTTAAAACATAACTTTGTCTGTGTTTTTTTTCCTCCAGTTTTGTGCTATTGCGAGTAATGTTTCCATGAGTTCAATTTTGAACTAGACAGTTGTTCCATGTCTAACTGTTGCTTCTTGACCTGCATACAGATTTCTCAGGAAACAAGTAAAGTGGTCTGGTACTCTCATCTCTTTAAGAATTTTCCACAGTTTGTTGTGATCCACATATTCAAAGGCTTCAGCGTAGTCAGTGAAACAGAAGTATATATGCTCTGGGACTCCCTTGCTTTCTCCATTATCCAAAGAATATTGGCAATTTGATCTCTAATTCTGCTGCTTCTTCACAACCCAGCTCACCCACCTGGAAGTTCTCGGTTCACCTACTACTGAAGACTAGCATGAAGGATTTTGAGCATAATCTTGCTAGCATGTGAAATGAGCTCAGTTGTATAGTAGTTTGAATGTTCTTTGGCATCACCCTCCTTTGAAATTGGAATGAAAACTGACCTTTTCCAGTCCTGAGTTTTCCAAATTGCAGACACACAGATACATACACACACACAACATGTTTTATAATATTTGTTATCTTTGATGCCTTGAAATTTATTGAGATTCATTTCATGGTAAAATATATGATGCTTTTTAAAATTGTTTCATATGTGCTTGTAAAGGAACTCTACTCTCTGGAGAGGGCTATATGTGAAGTGAAGTAAAATGAAGTTAAAGCGACTCAGTCATGTCTGACTCTTTGAGACTGTATGGATGTCCATGGAATTCTCTAGTTCAGAATACTAGAGTGGGTAGCCTTTCCCTTCTCCAGGGACCTTCCTAACCCAAGTATCAAACCCAGGTCTCCTGCATTGCAGGCAGATTCTTTAACATCTGAGCTATCCGAGGAGCCCAGAGAGGGCTATATATAAGAGTATATATACTGTTCTAGTTCATTGTTTCTCTATTCAAGCTCATTCAATTATTTGTATGTTTGACTTTTCTACAACTGGTGTATTGCTAGCTTATTTATTTTGTTAGGTTTATGTGATTTGTTGATGATTTACCTCTTTTTGTTTTTCCATTAGATAATGCCTTTTCTCTAGAGGTTCATTTTAAAGTTCATTTGTCATTATATAAGGAACAGCAAGAAGGTGAGGGAACTCAAATCAGCATTATGTGCATTAATTAGCCAAAGTCTAAGGGAAGAAAAGTGGCAGACTAATCAGTTCTGTCAAATAGTCAGAAAAATTAAAAAAGAAAAACATTAAAACATTAAGATGATTAAACAATATACAAGTTTACTCTGTCATTGGGAGAAGGAAATGGCAGCCCACTCTGGTATTCTTGCCTGGAGAATCCCATGGACAGAAGAAACTGGCGGGCTTCGGTCCATGAGGTCTCAAAGAAAGGGACAAAACTGAAACGACTTAGCACTCATGCACACTCTGTCGTTAGCAATGAACTTCTACTTAGCGTGTAATTGCTTCACAATGTCAGCTGATGTTAGTATAATGTCGTCACTGTTAGGAAAAATCATTAAAATTAATCTTATAGAACAAAGAGACCAGTCTCAAATTTTATCACATCATAACTTTTTTTTTTTTTTACACTTAATAGATTCATGCAGTTTAAAAGATGTATAGGTATGACACTTCATACTGGGAAGCAGCCTTTGAGGTTTCTTATATGAAAGCAAAACAGCAACAACAACAAAACTTTATAAAAGAACTACTTGTTTTTGTGATATTGATAAACATGACTGAAACAAATAATGGATGCAATAAGATGAGAAATCAAGTTTCTCAAATATCAACACATATTTGCAAAGAAACAGGAAAAAATGATAAAGGTTTAGAAAAAATTAATAACAAATTAATCACCAGAGGAAATCTTTTATGATATTATTTGATATTTGTAATTTTTATTTTAAATAAAGAAATATTCGAAGGTAATTTTTGTGAGTGAAAGAAATATAAATCACTGAGGATATATTCTTAAGAAATTCAGTTACAAAAAGAAAAAATTTATAGAAAAATACATGAAATTAACCATTAATTAAACAGCTACCTTTAGTGGATTATTACTAGTACTTTACATTCCCTATATCAAAGCTAAATTATATAGCAGATAACTGCAGAACAAAAGTTCAAAATTAGTAAGTGGTTAATTTTTATGAAGAAAAAAATGTTTATTTGCTTTTTATTTAGTTTAAATATAGTTGATAAAACATACTACATTAGTTTCAGGTGTATTGCATAGTGATTTCACACTTTCATAGGACTTCCCTGGTGGCTCAGATGGTAAAGTGTCTGCCTACAATGAGGGAGACCTGGGTTCAATCCCTGGGTTGGGAAGATCCCCTGGAGAAGGAAATGGCAACCCCCTCCAGTACTATTGCCTGGAACAGCCTGTGGATGGAGGAGCCTTGTGATATTGTCTACAGGGTCGCAAAGAGTCCGACATGACTGAGCAACTGAACTGAACCTACTAGCATGGGAGATGAGTGCAATTGTTCACTGGTTAGAACATTGTTTAGTACTACCCTTCTTGGGAATTGGGATGAGGACTGACCTTTTCCAGTCCTGTGGCTACTGCTGGGTCTTCCAGATTTGCTGGCATATTGAATGCAATGTCTTAATGACATCATCCTTTAGGATTTTGAATAGCTCTACTATAATTCCACCACATCCACTAGCTTTATGAACAACAGTGCTTCCTAAGTCTCACTTGATTTCACACTACAGAATGTCTGGCTCTGGGTGACTGACCACACCACCATAGTAATCTGGTTCATTAAGTTCTTTTCTGTACAGTTACTCTGGGTACTCTTTCCATCTCTCGATCTCTTCAGCATCTAGTAGGTCTCTATAGTGTCTCTCCTTTATTGTGCCTATCTTTGGGTGAAATGTTCCCTTGATATTTCCATTTTTCCTGAAGAGATCTTTTGTCTTTCCCTTTCTGTTGTTTTCTTTCTAATTTTATGCACTGTTCATTAAAAAAAGGCTTCTTGTCTCTCCTGCTATTCTTTGGAACTCTGTGTTTAGTTGAATGTATCTTTCTCTTTCTCCCTTGATTTTTGCTTCTCTTTGTTCTTCAGCTACTTCTAAAACCTCCTCAGATAACCACTTTGTCTTCTTGCTTTTCTTTTTCTTTGGGATGGTTTTGTTCTCGGCCTCCTTTACAGTATCATGGACTTCTGTCCATAGTTCTTCAGGCACATTGTTCACTAGATCTAATCCCTTGAATTTATTCCTTACCTCCCTGAATATTCATAAGGGATTTGATTGAAATCATACCTGCCTGATTTAGTGGTTTTGCCCACTTTCTTTAGTTTAAGTCTTAATTTTTCTATGCGAAGCTGATGCTGATCCACATTCAGCTCCAGTCATGTTTTTGTTGATTATATACAGCTTCTCCATCTTCAGCTATAGAGAATTTAATCAATTTGATTTCAGTATTGACCATTTGGTCAATGTGTAAAATTACCTCTTGTGCTGTTGAAAAATGGTGTTTGCTATGACCAGTGTATTCTCTTGGAAGAATTCAGTTAACTTTTGCCCTGCTTCATTTTGTTCTCCAAGGCCAGTTTTGCCTGTTATTCCAGGTATCTCTTGACTTTCTACTTTTGTATTCCAATCCCAAAGATGAATGGAACATCTTTTTTGGTGGCAGTTCTAGGAGGTCTTCTAGGTCTTCATAGAATTGGTAAACTTCAGCTTCTTTGGTATTTGTAGGGTCATAGACTTGAATTACTGTGATGTTGAATGATTTGCCTTGGAAACAAATGGAGATCATTCTGTCATTTTTGAGGTTGCACTGAAGTACTGCATCTTGGACTCTTTTGTTGATTATGGGGGCTACTTAATTTCTATAGGGTTCTTGCCCACAGGAGTTGACATAATGGTCATCTGAATTAAATTCACCCATTTCCATCCATTTTAGTTCACTGATTCCTAAGCTGACGTTTATTCTTACTGTCTCCTGCTTGATCAGATCCAATTTACCTTGATTAATGGCCCTAACATTCCAGGTTCCTATGCAGTACTGTTCTTTGCAGCATCGGATTTTATTTTCATAACCGGATGCTTCCATATCTGAGCATAGTTTCTGCTTTGGCCCAGCTGCTTCCTTCTTTCTGGGGCTACTAGTAGTACTCCCCTGCTCTTCCCCGGTAGCATATTGGACATCTTCTGACCTGGGGGACTCATTTTTCAATGCCATATTTTTTTGTCCTTTTATACAGTTTATGAGGTTCTCACAGCAAGTATTCTAGGATGGTTTGCCAATCCTTTTCCAGTGGATCACAGTTTATCAGAACTCTCCACTACAACCTGTCCATCTTGGGTCACCCTACATGACACAGCCCATAGCATCACTGAGTTATGCAAGACCTTTTGCCACAACAAGGCAGTGGTTCATGAAGGGGGATTGCTTCATCTATTTCCTTCACATATTTCCTATTGTTTAATCTATACATTTCTTATATATGCATAGATTATATGTATATATAGATTTTCAAATATGTGAGGAATTGGCCTTTACCTATTTCTTCACATATTTCATATTGTTTGATATAAACATAGGGGCTTCCCTGGTGGCTCAGAGGTTAAATCGTCTGCCTCCAATGCGGGAGACCCGGGCTCAATCCCTGGGTCGGGAAGATCCCCTGGAGAAGGAAATGGCAATCCACTCCAGTATTCTTGCCTGGAGAATCCCATGGACGGAGAAGCCTAGTATTTTACAATGTATTGGTGAGTCAGCTTTTGTTTGTATATTACAAAATAGCATGATTTCAGCAAAAAAATTCACATTTCCACAGCCCTGGGATTTCTTTGGAAGGAATGATTCTAAAGTTGAAACTCCAGTACTTTGGCCACCTCATGCAAAGAGTTGACTCATTGGAAAAGACTTTGATGCTGGGAGGGATTGGGGGCAGGAAGAGAAGGGGATGACAGAGGATGAGATGGCTGGATGGCGTCACTGACTGGATGGACTGAGTCTGAGTGAACTCCAGGAGTTGGTGATGGACAGGGAGGCCTGGCGTGCTGCAATTCATGGGGTCACAAAGAGTTGGACACGACTGAGCGAATGAACTGAACTGAACTGAAATATCATTTTCCAATATCCAGAGTTTATGTTTTTATTGTTGACTTATTAGTTTTGATAAAATGTGTTTACCTGAATTGAGATAAAATAATTAATTTTTGCAACTGATTAATAAGACTACTAAATCTTATTTGTTTTATTTATTATTTATTTATTTATAATCTTGCAATGTTCTTGTTGTAGAAACTGGATAGTTCATAGTGAAGAGTTTCCTATAGTATGGATTTTACTGGATGCATATTCATGGTGTTATCTTCCTATAATTCTACTATTAGTACAAATTGATTGCTAGATATAAAAGATTGATTAAACTGTCTTTCTGTTTTTCAAGGTAATGTACAGTGACAGGTGTCGCTATTTTAAGGTTATCAGCTGCCACGTCTTATTATTGCCTAGATGGATGCTGTCATCAGAGTTTTCAAACTGAAATTTAATTATGTCTTCCTTTTTCATTTATTAATTGGAATCCTTCTTAAAGACTACTCCTTCACCATACATAAGTCAAATATTTGTCAAACTAATTGTCCTGATATGCAAATTGGATAGATATAAAATAGATTTTTTAAATTTTATTTACCATTTTTTAATACAGAGTTTGCATTTTAAAAACAAGTGTGAACATTTGTTTTAGAAAGAAACTAATAATATATGGATAAAATAAGAATAAATGTTTGAAAATTGTTTACTATTATGTAGTTTCACTGGCAAAAGTGATGCAACATATGATCTCTATAATCTCATATACGTATACTTAACACAATTAGAAAAAAAAAAAACTATTCTAACTTGTTTTTAAATTACCACCCCCTCCAAAATAGACAACATGTTTGTTACTCATTTTAAATAAAACATGCCTACAACACCCACAGACTTACTGTAAAATCCTACCCATGTTCTGTAACGCATGTAGAGAAGGGCACTATTTTATTTCTTGCAAGCTACTTGCATATTGTATAATTGTAGACATACATTGAAAAAATATTCAGTTTGGTAAGCACAGCCAGTAATGGATTTGTTCAAGTTTGATATGTATGGTGAAATTGTTTATCACATCTGGGCTTGAGTAAGCTCACCCACACTCAGTGAAGTCAATCCATGACACTGGTTTTGATGAGTGACATTGCAGCATGTACTGTAGGGCACCAGGCAAGAACAGGTCACTCATGTTCTACAGACCAGGTATTGCTGATGGTTTTCAAGGAACGGTTTTTAAAGACAATGTGAGGGAATGGGCTGAAGGTGCCTGAGCAGCATGTGTTCAGTTCCTAAATTTGTTGGGATCAAAGTGAAGTTTGAGCATCACCAACTGTCTGTTTTCACCTTGTCTGGGATCTGCATGCTTGATGTCAGCAGTTTTTACCTGGTGGTGGTCTGATTCCTGTAAAAACAATTTACTCTATATCTTTCAAGGAACAGGGGATTTGGTAACTCTTCTATGTGGCTGGTTTAAAGTCTAAATAGTTTTTGGTTTTCTCGCCCAACAGCAGTTCTGTTTCCACAGCTTCAGATTTTCTAATGATTAATTCATAAGTCAGCCCTTTGAGACTCAGGAAAGAACTGGGAGACTAAATTGAAAATGTTTTACTACAAAGGACAGGGATACAAGGACTTGTATGCAAATTCCCTCTTCCTTCAATATTCCTCAATCTTAAGAATAGGTTTGGGACAAGAAAGTGAATAGTGTTTTGGATAGATAGGCTAATCATAAACTCAGCAGAGGAACTTGATTTTAGAGAGATCTGGTTTCAGGATGTCATTTTTAGCTCTGGTAGTCACTGTATAGAAATATTACAGCATAATACAAAAAAATCCAGGTCATCAAATTATAAATATTAAATAATGTTTCAAAAATATTGAAATATATTTACTCATATTGCCTTTACTAAAATATTATCATCAAAGTCAAATAATTTTGTTATGTATTGGTGTTAAAGACTATTAAAAGATTATTCACTGTGTCTTTAACTTATGTCTATATTATACAATATAAACAAATACTAATAATAGCAATTGCAGCTGGTGACTGCAGCCATGAAATTAAAAGATGCTTGCTCCTTGGAAGAAAAGCTATGACAAACCTAGACAGCATCTTAAAAGTAGAGACATTGCTTTGTCAGCAAAGGTTTTTATAGTCAAAAGTATTGTTTTTCCAGTAGTCAAGCATGGATGTGAGAGTTGAACCACAAAGAAAGCTGAGTGCTGAAGAATTAATGCTTTTGAACTGTGACATTGGAGAAGACTCTTGAGAGACCCTTAGACTGCAAGGAGAATCAACCAGTCCATCCTAAAGGAAATCAGTCCTGAATATTCACTGGAAGGACTGATGCTGAAGCTGAAACTCCAATATTTTGGCCACCTGATGGGAAGAGCTGACTCATTTGAAAAGACCTTGGTGCTGCAAAAGATTGAAGGCAGGAAGAGAAGGGGATGACATAGGAAGAGATGGTTGGATGGCATCACTGACTTGATGGACACGAGTCTGAGCAAGCTCCAGGAAATGGTGAAGGGCAAGGATGCCTGAAATGCTGCAGTTCATGGAGTCACAAAGAGTCAGACACGACTGAGAGACAGAACAACAACAACAATATAATATTTAAGGCAAGTTTTTAAACTACCACCGATGGAATTAAAACCTTATAATTGTTTTAGTTTTGTTGTTCTTTTTCCCAATCCAACTTTATTCCACCATTAAGTTTATGATCTCAAATCTATATTCATAATATTTTTGTTAATAGACATTAATAGTAACTGACATAATATGAATACTCCCTTCTGCTCCTCCCATATGTTAACTCCAAATTTGTTAGATGCCAAGTGTCTTGTTTTCAAATTTGTTCTTCCAATCAGGGCTTATAGTTTGAGAATATGCATTAATATAGATGTGATCAAAGTAATGTTAAGTAATTATTAATTTGAAAGATCATCATGATGTACACTTTAAGTATCTTACAATTTTATTTGCCAATTACACTCAATAAAGCTGAAAAAAGGAGTTAAATAATATTAGATCAAGACTCCTTTGCCCTTTCATGTCTTCATCTTTATCCTTCAGTCTGCCTGGATCATGAATGAGATGTCTGGTTATACAGAAACCATTCATGTCCCCAGGGAAATGAAGTTGAAAGGGAGAGCAAGAATCGGACAGAAGCCTAGGTCTTTGCTGGTATCAATGAGTAGCTACAACACTATTGACTGTCTAACCCCAACTTCTGTTGCATGAGGTTTAAGTTTCATGCAAAAGAATTGAAGTAGTATTCTTTATTATTTTCAGCTCAACATATTATAAATTTAGCAAGGATTGTCCTACAACTACATTTCATTGGGAGAGCCAATGAAATCTAAAATAACCTACTTGAGGTCTATAGGCAGAGTGACTGCCTCATTACCACAGTGATCTTAGTAAACTAGTACAGATCATTGTAAGATATTCATTATATGCTATTTCAAACACTAGGTTCAGTCAGGAAAATTCATTATATACCCTATTTCTCCCATTGCAGTAGGAAATGGTAGCCCACTCCAGTATTCTTGGGATATATTCCAGTATTCCTGGAAAATTCCACGGACAGAGGAGCCTGGTGGGCTACAGTCCATAGGGTCACAAACAGTGGGACATGACTCAGCACAGCACAGCAATTCTCCCCATAGCACACTCACACATCAGCTAACAAATGGCCCCCCAATACACAAAATACTCCAATCACGCTTATTTCCTTACTTTTAAACCTAAAATGATCAGTATATTCATGATTTCAGATGAATCTTTGCCCTGGAAAGGAGTATAGCATACTGTGCAAGAAATATGGAGAAGATTCAATTTCAGCTTCACTAAGTCTATAGTCTCTTGTAAATAACAAATGCAAACAGTCTAGACAACTAGTTACACACAGTCAATGTTCTTTTATGTTATATGCAGCATAATAATGGGTAAAATTACACTGGGTAATAAGTATAAGTAAGTGTAAGGGATAGAATAGAGAATCACACAAGACAGTCTGAAATACCTTGATGTCATATTCTTGTATATACATATTAAAAATAAAATGCAATATTGGGCAAGAAAAATGTGAAAGCCAAAGCAAAACAAGATCTGAGAGGTAGGAGTTTAGAATCAATATATATTTTAAAAATTTCCAATTGAAGTAAAAAATCTGAATAAAAACAAATTTTAAAGATTTAAATAGGTCTTACTATTTCAAACCAGTCTTACAACTACCTAATTTCAGAAAAGGGCTTTCCAGTTGGCTCAGTGGTAAAATATCCAAGAGATGCAGTTACAATCCCTGGTTTGTGAAGATTTCCTGGAGAAGGAAACAGTAACCCACTCCAGTATTCTTGCCTGGGAAATCCCATGGACAAAAGAGCCTGGCAGGCTACAGACCATGGAGTCACAAAGAGTCAGACACGACTTAGTGACTAAATAGTAACAGTAGCAGTAATTTCAGAAAAAGATCACATTCAGAAAATTATTTGACATTTATTCTCCATAAAGGAATTACCTATATTGTTGACTTACTTCATCAAGGAGGAGAACATAATGAAGAAGGTCATGTAAAAAATTTAAAGAAGTGAGAAAAACAATACTGTCTCTGAGAGCTGTCTACTGAGTTTGTCTGGCTGAACAGGTTATGATGTTCTGTTCATTCTCAAAAAAAAAAAAAAATGATCACAGAACATTTTAACATTAGAAAAAGTCATTATGATGGAGTAAAAGGTAACAAGTCCACTTGATTGACATGTGGCATAGGTGAAAATAACGATCTCCTGGAAGAGGGCATGGCCACCCACTCCAGTACTCCTGCCTGGAGAATTCCATGGACACAGGAGCCTGGTAGCCTACAGTCTGTGGGATCGCAAAGAGCTGAACACAACTGAGCAAATTCACTTTGTACTAATGTCTATTTTCTCTGCCTCCCAGGTAACATTGCCTTTGTCTTATGACACTACTCAATCTAGGGAAAATTCCCTTACTTGATTCTTTACCAAATACCCACACAATGCCAAGTAAGTACCTTCCAGGGCCACTTACTGATGTATAATATGCTGTCTCCATGAAATACACCTAATCTGTTTAATTAGACATATGTTCATGGTGATTTTAAGCTAGAAGTCATTGAGAAGAGTCTTTCTACTGTTGTTTTAGGTATTAATTTATTTAGAATTTGACATTAGATTCTGTATACAAGAACACCAAAAGTAATATGTTTTTCCCTGTATATGTGGAGTAAAATACCTAAAGCAGGCAAAAATGACATGAACAATCTTATTTCAGAATAGTACAAAAAAAGTGTGCATTAAATTAATATTTTGCAGTGAAGCCTTGATTATAACTTTCATTTCAAGGAAAAACTACTGCCTGTGTCAGACAATGCCTCACTGTGATCAAATATACTATATTATTACATAAGATGATGGCATGAATATATCCATAGAATAATTAATTTTATAACATTAGAAGTAAACATTTTTGTGATGTGTATGTGATATGATGTTTGTGACACATATATAAGCTTTCAGTTCAGTTCAGTTCAGCCGCTCAGTCATGTCCAACTCTGCGACCCCATAGACTGCAGCAAGACAGGCCTCCCTGTCCATCATCAACTGTAGGAGTTTAGTCAAAGTCATGTCCATTGAGTCAGTAATGCCATTCAACCATTTCATCCCTCTGTCATCCCTTCACCTCCTGCCTTCAATCTTTCCCAGCATCAGGGTCTTTTCCAAGGAGTCAGTTCTACCCATCAGGTGGCCAAAGTATTGGACTTTCAGCTTCAGCATCAGTCCTTCCAATGAATATTTAGGAATGATTTCCTTTAGGATGGACTGGTTGGATCTCCTTGCAGTCCATGGGACTCTCAAGAGTCTTCTCCAACACCACAGTTCAAAAGCATCAATTCTTTGGTGCTCAGCATTCTTTACAGTCTAACTCTCACATTCATACACGACTACTAGGAAACCATAGCTTTGATAAGACAGACCTTTGTTGGCAAAGTGATGTCTCTGCTTTTTTAATGAGAAGCTCTATATAGTCAACAAAAACAAAACCAGGAGCTGACTGTGGCTCATATCATGAACTCTTTTATTACAAAATTCAGACTTAAACTGAAGAAAGTAGGGAAAACTGCTAGACCATTCAGGTATGACCTAAATCAAATTCTTTATGATTATACAGTGGAAGTGAGAAATAGATTTAAGGGACTAGATCTGATAGATAGAGTGCCTGATGAACTATGGAATGAGGTTCATGACATTGTACAGGAGACAGGGATCAAGACCATCCCATGGAAAAGAAATGCAAAAAAGCAACATGGCTGTGTGCGGAGGCCTTACAAATAGCTGTGGAAAGAAGAGGAGCAAAAAGCAAAGGAGAAAAGGAAAGATAGAAGCATTTGAATGCAGAGTTCCAAAGAATAGCAAGAAGAGATAAGAAGGCCCTCTTCAGAGATCAATGCAAAGAAATTGAGGAAAACAACAGAATGGGAAAGACTAGAGATCTCTTCAAGAACATTAGAGATACCAAGGGAACATTTCATGCAAAGATGGGCTCGATAAAGGACAGAAATGGTATGGACCTAACAGAAGCAGAAGATATTAAGAACAGGTGGCAAGAATACACAGAAGAACTGTACAAAAAGATCTTCATGACCTGGATAATTACAAAATTGTGATCACTCATCTAGAGCCAGACATCCTGGAATGTGAAGTCAAGTGGGCCTTAGGAAGCATCACTATGAACAAAGCTAAGGAGGTGATGGAATTCCAGTGGAGCTATTTCAAATCCTGAAAGATGATGCTGTGAAAGTGCTGCACTCAATATGCCAGCAAATTTGGAAAACTCAGCAGTGGCCACAGGACTGGAAAAGGTCGGTTTTCATTCCAATCCCAAAGAAAGGCAATGCCAAAGAATACTCAAACTGCCGCACAATTGCACTCATCTCACACGCTAGTAAAGTAATGCTCAAAATTTTCCCAAGCCAGACTTCAGCAATACGTGAACTGTGAACTTCCTGATGTTCAAGCTGGTTTTAGAAAAGGCAGAGGAACCAGAGATCAAATTGCCAACATCTGCTGGATCATGGAAAAGCAAGAGAGTTCCAGAAGAACATCTACATCTGCTTTATTGACTATGCCAAAGCTTTTGACTGTGTGGATCACAATAAACTGCAGAAAATTCTGAGAGAGATGGGAATACCAGACCACCTGACCTGCCTCTTGAGAAATCTGTATGCAGGTCAGGAAGCAACAGTTAGAACTGGACATGGAACAACAGACTGGTTCCAAATTGGAAAAGGAGAACATCAAGGCCGTGTATTGTCACCCTGCTTATTTAACTTCTATGCAGAGTACATCATGAGAAACACTGGGCTGGAAGAAATACAAGGTGGAATCAAGATTGCTGGGAGAAATATCAATAACCTCAGATACGCAGATGACACCATCCTTATGGCAGAAAGTGAAGAGGAACTCAAAAGCCTCTTGATGAAAGTGAAAGAGGAGAGTGAAAAAGTTGGCTTAAAGCTCAACATTCAGAAAACGAAGATCATGGCATCCAGTCCCAACACTTCATGGGAAATAGATGTAGAAACAGTGGAAACAGTGTCAGACTTTATTTTTGGGGCTCCAAAATCACTGCAGATGGTGATTGCAGCCATGAAATTAAAAGACTCTTACTCCTTGGAAGAAAAGTTATGACCAACCTAGATGGCATATTCAACAGCAGAGATATTACTTTGCCAACTAAGGTCCGTCTAGTCAAGGCTATGCTTTTTCCAGTAGTCATGTATGGATATTAGAGTTGGACTGTGAAGAAGGTTGAATGCTGAAGAATTAATGGTTTTGAACTGTGGTGTTGGAGAAGACTCTTGAGAGTCCCTTGGACTGCATGGAGATCTAACTCGTCCATTCTGAAGGAGATCAGCCCTGGGATTTCTTTGGAAGGAATGATGCTAAGGCTGAAACTCCAGTATTTTGGACACCTCATGAGAAGAACTGACTTATTGGAAAAGGCTCTGATGCTGGGAGGGATTGGGTGCAGGAGGAGAAGGGGACGACAGAGGATGAAATGGCTGGATGGCATCACGGATTCGATGGACGTGAGTCTGAGTGAACTCTGGGAGATGATGACGGACAGGGAGGCCTGGCATGCTGCAATTCATGGGGTCACAAATAGTTGGACACGACTGAGCGACTAAACTGAACTGTATATGTTAGTCATAACTTTTCTTCCAAGGAGCAAGCCTTTTTAATTTCATGGCTGCAGTTACCATCTGCTGTGAGTTTGGAGCCCCGCACCACCACCAAAATAAAGTGTGTCACTGTTTCCATTGTTTCCCCATCTGTTTTCCATGAAGTGATGGCACCGGATGCCATGATCTTAGTTTCCTGCTGTTGTTTTAAGCCAACTTTTTACTCTCCTCTTTCACTTTCATTAACAGGCTCTTTAGTTCTTCTTTGCTTTCTGTCAGTCATAAGGGTGGTGTTATCAGAACATCTGAGGTTATTGGTATTTTTCCCGGCAATCTTGATTCCAGTTCGTGCTGCATCCAGTCTCGTATTTCACATGATGTTCTCTCCATATAAGTTAAATGAGGCAGGTAAGGTGGTCTTGTATTCCCATCTCTTCAAGAACTTTCCACAGTTTGTTGTGATTCACATAGCCAAAGGCTTTGGCATAGTCAATAAAGTAGATGTTTTTCTGGAACTCTCTTGCTTTTTCAGTGGTCCAACAGATGTTGACAATGTGATCTCTGGTATCTCTGCCTTTTCTAATCCAGCTTGAACATTGAAGTTCATGGTTCATGTTCTGTTGAAGTCTTGCTTTGAGAATTTTGAGCATTACTCTGCTAGTATGTGAGATGAATGCAATTGTGTGGTAGTTTGGGCATTCTTTGGCATATCCTTTCTTTAGGATTAGAATTAAAACTGCTCTTTTCCAGTATAAGCTTTAGCATGTACATATAAAAATAGAAGTTACATATCAGTTCAGTTCAGTTCTTCAGTTGTGTCTGACTCTGTGTGACCCCATGGACTGCATCATGACAGGCTTCTGTGTCCATCACCAGTTCCTGGGGCTTGCTCAAACTTATGTCCATCGAGTTGTTGATGCCATCAAACCATCTCATCCTCTGTCATCCCTGTCTCCTCCTGCCTTCAATCTTTCCAAGCATCAGGGAAAGGATTTGCCACTCTAAACATTATTAAGAATATTTGTGGTTCATTAGAATATATCAAAATATAGACTGGAATTTGATTTCAATCCTCATAGATGATGTTGAAGGGTTCAAAATTTCAGTGGAGAAAGTAACTGCAAATGTCGTCAAAATAAGAAAACTAGAAATAAGAGTGGAGCCCAAAATGTAATATTATGCTAAAATTTAAACCAATTAAAAATTGTTTATTGTGGATGAGCAAAGATAGTGGTTTCCTGAGATCGACTCTACTCCTGGTGAAGATGCTGTAAAGAACTATTGAAATGACAACAAAGCATATACATATAACATAAGCTTGGCTAACATAGTAGTGGTAGGGTCTGAGACAATCAACCCCAATTGAAAGAAATTCTATTGTGAGCAAAATGTTATTAAAGAACATTACATGTTACAGAAAAATCAATGACACGAAGAGTCAAGTGATTCAGCAAACTTTATTTTTATTTTAAGAAATGCCACCACCATTCCAAACTTCAGCAACTACCATCCCTATCACTCAGTAGCCATTAACATAAAGGCAAGGTCACCCACCACCAAAAAAAAAAAAAAAATTATGATTTGCTGGAGGTTCAAATATGATTAACATATTTTAGCAAAAAATGTTTCACATAAGGGAGGTATATTGTTTCTTTTAGACCATACTAATGTACATATGATAGACTCTACTGTAGTATAAATGTAACTTTTATTTGCTCTGTGAAATTAAAAAAGTTTTATTTTCTTTATGTGGTATTTGTTTCATTATGGTGCTCTGAAACCAAACACATTACTTGTGAGGTTTGCCAGTATTGTCTACAGGCATTGCACTCTGAATGTGCCTGATCTTGTCCGATCCCAGAAACTAAGCAAGTTTGGGCCTGTTTAATACCTGGATGGGAGACTGCCTGGGAATACCCCATGCCATAGGCTTTTTTCATTCTATTGTTGAACTTCCTGATGTGTCAGATAGTAAAGAGTCTACCTGCAAAGCAGGAGACCAGGGTTCAACTGCTGGTGAGGCAGATCCCCTGGCGAAAGAAACAGCAACCCACTCCTATATTCTTGCTTGGAGAATTCCATGGACAAAGGAGCCTACAGGCTACAGTCCATGGGGTCACAAGCATCAGACCAGTACTGAGGAATTAATTAAAGGATCATCAGCTAAAGTTAGATTTCAGACAACTCTCAAGTTCCATGATACATCATCAGTTAGTACAAACAGGAAGAGATATAAGCCTACATTTCTGACAAGAAAAGTGTTATCTACTTTATTATCCAGCATGAAAGAGAAAAATTCTCTCAACCCAGTAAGGGACCAGCCAATCAGAGACTACAAGCAGCCCAACCAATGAGAAACGTCCATAATTTTACCTCCTAAGCTTCCTCCAATGGACTAATTGATTATTATAGAATTTCCAGTTTCCCTTTTTCTCTATTTGTTGTTCTGTGGTAAGTTGCTTCAGTCATGTCTGACTCTTTGTGACCCTATGAACTGTAGCCCACCAGGCTCCTCTGTCCATGGGATTCTCCAGGCAAGAATATTGGAGTGGGTTGCCATTTCCTTCTCCAGGGGATCTACCCAACCTAGGGACTGAACTCATGTCTCTTTTGTCTCCTGCATTGGCAGGTTGGTTCTTTACCACTAGCATGGTCTAAAAGCAAGTTTTCTTTCATTGTTCTCTGGATTTGCCTACGGTCCACCATTGTTCGCATACTCTGAATTGCAATTCCTCCAACTCTTCTTGAGTAGACTTGCTTTTGCTGGTAAAATAACTGCTATTATATTGTTAAGTTTGACATTTAGAAAGACGTTGACATATATGTATGCATATATATATATAGGTATTCTTATATTTATTTAACTTATTAATAAATAAATATTTATATATTTATTTACTTTATTAATATAACAAATATTCATATATATATATATATATATTTAGACATGTGGTATACCTCTATATGGGCTTCCTAGGTGGCACTAATGGTAAAAACCTTCCTGCTAATGTAGGAGACCTAAGAGGTGCAGGTTCAGTCCCTGGATTGGAAAGATCCCCAGGGGCGGACGTGGAAACCCACTCCAGTATTCTTGCCTGGAGAGTCCCGTGGACAGAAGAGGTTGGTGGGCTACAGTACATAGGGTTGCAAAGACACAGACACAATTGAAGTGACTAACACACATACACTTATGCCTATATATATGTATATATATAGCTAGAGATATGGATATCTGTGTGAGGCTATATCTATGTTGTTGTCGTTGTTCAGTCACTAATTTATAATCAGCTCTTTGTGACTCCATGTACCGAGGCATGTCAGGCTTCCCTGGCCTTCACTGTTTCTGGGAGTTTGCTCAAACTCATGTCCATTACATCACAAATATTGTTAAAGTGAAAAGCATGGAATTGCGGAGGCAATGAGAATTCTAGGAACAAGGTAGGATTAAGAGAAACACTATGATTACACTGTAATTAGTTTGGAAAGTTTTCACGAAAGAGAATGTTTCAGGAACCTATAGAATTATCAATCAGTACAGTTTAATTATAAGAGAATAAGTGTGTGTTTTTTTTTTTTTTTTTTTTTAATTTGGCTGCACTGGGTCTTAGTTGAGGCACACAGGATCTTTGTTGTCACATGCAGGCTCTTAGTTGTAGCATGAGGGATCCAGTTCCCTGACCAGAGATCAAACCTGGGCCTCCTGCATTGGAAATATGGAGTCTTAATGACTAGACCACCAAACAAACCTGAGAATAAGTGTAGTTTAGAAATGAAGATCTAAGGAAGTGACTTACTATGAGATGAGACATTCTTGTGCTAAGAGGGAATGGAAAAGTTGGGAATTGAGGTAAATATGAAAGGTAAGTAAAATCTAAGTTGTAGAAATGGTTCTAGAGTGCTGACATTCTCCTTTGAAACTACTAATGTTTCAGGAATGCAAAGACTTTCCTAATCCCTGCCTGCATGTCCTTATTTCCGGAAACTGTACACAATTGGGTTTAATGTAGGGGTCACAAGAGTATAGAGGTCAGCTACCACTTTGTCCCTTTCAAATGTGTAGCTGGAAGCTGGGCGTATATAGGTGTAGATTACAGGAGAATAATAAAGAGACACCACTATGAGATGGGATGAGCATGTTGAGAAGGCCTTTCTCTTCCCTTCTGTAGTGCGAATGCAAAGAATGGCAGCAATGATAAAACAGTAGGAGATGCAGGTGAGGGTGGAGTCACCTACAGCCAGAGTAATATCAGCAACATACACTATCACTTCGTTGATTGTCACTGGGCTGCATGACAAAGCTAGCAGCGGGGGTATCTCACAGAAGAAATGGTCAATGGTGTTTGATCCACAGAAGGTCAACCTTAGGATGAGACCTGTGTGTACCCAGGAGTTGGTTACTGCAATAGCCATGACAATGCTGAGCAAGGCCACACACATATAGTGGTTCATAATGGCACTGTAGCGTAGAGGGAAACAGATGGCCACGTAGCGGTCATAGGCCATAATGGTGAAGAGAACCATCTCAGCACCCAGGGACCATGTGAAGAAGAAGAGTTGGGACATGCAGCCTCCATATGAGATGGTCTTTCTTGATGTCAGCATGATCGCAGTTATTTTTGGTATTATGCTTGTTGTGCAGATGATGTCCACGATAGCCAGGGCCAGAAGGAGAACATACATGGGTGTATGCAAGCTAGTGTTATAGACTATGGCAATGACAATAAGCATATTGCCAACGAAAGCCACGGAGTAGATGAAGAGAAAGATAATGAAGAGAACTCCCTGGAGTTCAGGTTTTTGAGTGAGGCCTAGGATCATGAATTCAGTTACAATGCTGTTATTCATCTTCCTTTGGTGATTAAATGGCAGACAATGCAGAGCAAACAACTGAATTAAAGGTGTTTGGGTGCTGCTATTAGAAGATTGTGTGTGTATGTGTGAATTTAGTGATTTGATTACAATATCTACTATTCTCCTGATGAATGCCATTTTCTGATATATGTTCTTCCATGACTCCATTAAAGGGAATCCTGTAATTGAAAAGAAAGATTTTAAAACAAGTCTTTAAATTTCAAAATCGTCATGTTAGTTGAAATTTGTCTTTGCATAACTTACATTCATATATATATATATATATATATATATACGCATATAAACACAATGGAAAAATGACGTGTGTGTGTGAAGTCGCTCAGTCGTGTCCGACTCTTTGCAACCCCCGTGGACTGTAGCCCACCAGGCTCCTCAGTCCATAAGATTCTCCAGGCAAGAATACTGGAGCGGGTTGCCTTTTCCTTCTCCAGGGGATTTTCCCGACCCGGGATTGAACCCAGGTCTCCTGCATCGGAGGCAGACGCTTTAACCTCTGAGCCACCAGGAAAGCCTTTGCATAGCTTACATTCATACATACGCATATAAACACAATGGAAAAATGACATAGTTACATAATATCTCACTCAGTTCAGTTCAGTCATTCAGTCGTGTCCGACTCTTTGCGACCCCATGAATCGCAGTATGCCATTCCTCCCTGTCCATCACCAACTTCCAGCGTTCATTCAGACTCACGTCCACTGAGTCAGTGATGCCATCCAGCCATCTCATACTCTGTCGACCCCTTCACCTCCTGACCCCCAATCCCTCCCAATACCAGAGTCTTTTCCAGTGAGTCAACTCTTCGCATGAGGTGGCCAAAGTACTGGAGTTTCAGCTTTAGCATCATTCCTTCCAAAGAAATCCCAGGGCTGATCTTCAGAATGGACGGGTTGGATCTCCGTGCAGCCCAAGGGACTCTCAAGAGTCTACTCCAACACCACAGTTCAAAACCATTAATTCTTCGGCACTCAGCTTTCTTCACAGTCCAACTCTCACATCCATACACGACTACTGGAAAAACCATAGCCTTGACTAGATGGACCTTTGCTGGCAAAGTAATGTCTCTGCTTTTCAATATGGTATCTAAGTTGGTCATAACTTTTCCTCCAAGAAGTAAGCATCTTTTAATTTCATGGCTGCAGTCACCATCTGCAGTGATTTTGGAGCCCACCCCCCACCCGCCCGCCCAGGAAAAAAAAAAAAAAAAAAGGTACTCTGACACAGTTTCCACTGTTTCCCCATCTATTTCCCATGAAGTGATGGAACCAGATGCCATGATCTTCGTTTTCTGAATGTTGAGCTTTAAGCAAACTTTTTCACTCTCCACTTTTACTTTCATTAATATCTCACTAATTTTGTAAATAGCATGTTGTCTTCCCTGAAACATATATAAATAGATAGAAGTATCTGTAACTCTAATAGAAGCTGACAGGGATAATTGTAGTAGAAACATTTCAGGAGAAAAATGCTAAGAGGATATTCTGAAGCTGGGTAGTCATGGGACTAATGATTAATTAATTGGGTCCAAGGACTAAATAATTTAGTCAGATGCCTGTCTTGCTATTTTGTTTCTTTAGTTTGACAAGTGCAGTTCTAAAACTGAGTGAATTTTTTTCTTGTGCTGTCTTAGAAAGGCAAGAGGGTTTGATTAAAATTAGAAAATTGAGGATTATGTCTCTATTGGGGCTTCCCTGGTAGCTCAGTGGGTGAAGAATCTGCCTGCAATGCAGGAGACACGGGTTCAATTCCTACGTGAGGAAGATCCCCTGGTGAAGGATAAGCTACCCTCCCCAGTATTCTTGGGCTTTCCTGGTGGCTCAAGAGGGTTTGATTAAAATTATAGGGTTGAGGATTACATCTCTATTACACTGCAGTTGTTAATTGACCACTTTGCTTTCATAACTTCAGACTTGTTTTCTTCAAAATTGGTACAAGTTCTGACAAATATTTGATATCCTACAGACAGAATGTAATTTTCTTGAGGATAATCAAGGAAAGAGGCAGCTAGAATTTTTTTTTTCCTAAAAACTGTCACTAAGTACATAATGAAAATCCTTGTTATATTCTTCCTCAAAACCTCTAATTAAGAAAACAAAACCAAAAACCAAAAACAAAACAAAACAAAATAAAACCTGTCCAGTATTTTGTCAACTCTTCTATTTTTTCTTAGTTATTTGGGTTATTTTTTTTTATAGAAGTATAGTTGACTTATAATGTTATGTTAATTCCTGTTTTACAGAAAAGTGAGCCAGTTATATATTCCTCTTATATTCTCTTCCATTATGGTCTATCACAGGATATTGAATATAGTTCCCTGCACTATACATTAAGACCTTGTTGTTTATCTATTCTATATATAATAGTTTGCATCTGTTAACCTCAAATTCACAGTCCATCCCTTCTCCTCTCCCCCTTGGCAACCAACCACAAGTAAGCTCTCTATGTTTGCAAGTCTGTTTGTTTTCTGGATAGGTTCATTTCTGTCATATTTCAAATTCTAGGAATAAGTGATATCGTATGGTATCTGTATTTTTCTTTCTGAGTTATTTCACTTACTATGATAATCTCTAAATCCAACCATGTTTTTGCAAATGGTACTATTTCATTCATTTTATGGCTGAATAGTATTCAATTGTGTATATGTGCCACATTTTCAAAAAACTAGAAATAGAGTTGTCATATGATTCAGCAATTCTATTCCTGGACATATATTTGGTCAAAACTATAATTCAAAAAGATACATGCACCTTTATGTTCATATCAGCTCTATTCACAATAGCCAAGACATAAGAACAATATAAATGTTCATCAATAGGTGAGTGGATTTAGAGATCCAGTTATTTTACATGACTTCATAGCCATCAGGACTACTATGATTTGGCAAATATAGTAAAATATTCAGTGTAATTGTGAATATATTCCAAACTTTATTTTCAATCAGTATGCTTTGACTTTTCAGAGACTATATTGTCTTTCTGATGCCTAAACAGAGGCATAAATAAAAATCACTTTTGAAGTCAAATCCAGTCTGATTTGATACCATAGGCCCTTCAAACTTCAATTAATAATTTGATAAATTTTAGCAAATACTAGATATATGTGTGATGTTCAGACTGGAGGAAAAAAACAAAACTTTTGTCTAATCTATAACTCACTTTGAGAATCCCAAGCTTTATTTCTTTTTTTTTCCTATAGTGAAAGTATTTACATCTGCCATTACTTGTATCTATGATATATAACAGGGTCTGTGTTTGATTATCTGAAAATATGTCCTTTTATCTTCATAACAACTTTGGGATTTTAATGTTACCAACTTTTAATAGTTGATAAAGAAAGAATGCACTGGATATAAAGCAAGAGGAACTATAATTACATATCTCATAAATGGAAAAACCAGGATTCAAACCTAGGTTGTCTGACTCTAAAGAAATTGCTCTTAATCTCTCTTCTATGACTTTTAGGGGAAAAAAAGATTAATTTGGCAAACATATGCAGAGATTGGCTTCCCTGGTAGCTCAACTGGTTAAGAATCTATCTGCAAGGCAGGAGACTCCGGTTCAGTTCCTGGGTTGGGAAGATCTCCTGGAAAAGGTATAGTGTACCCACTCTATTATTAGTGGTTTATCCTAGGACCTTAGGATAAACAATAAGGTCCTAATGTATAGCTCAGGGAACTATGTTCAATATCCTGTGATAAATAATAATGGAAGGGAATATAAGAAGAATATATAACTGAATCACTTTTTCATAGAACAGAAATTAACATAACATTATAAATCAACTATACATCAATAAAAAAATTACCCAAATAAGCAAAAAATAAAAGAGTTGACAAAATGCTGGAGAGGTTTTGAGGAAGAATAGAGCAAGGATTTTCATTATGTACCTAGTGGCAGTTTTTAGGAAAAAAAAAATCTTGGTGCTTCTTTTCTTGATATCCTCAGGAAAGTTACTTTCTGTCTGTAAGATATCTAGTATTTGTCTGATACTAGAAGACAATTTTGAAGAAAACAAATCTGAAGTTATAGAAGTTAAGTGGTCAGTTAACAACCGCAATGTAATAGAGATGTAATCCTCTGTAATACCTACTGCAGTATTCATTGGCTTGGATGGTAAAGAATCCATCTGCAATGTAGGAGACCTGGGTTCAGTCCCTGGGTTGGGAGGATTCCCTGGAGGAGGGCATAGCAACCCACTCCTATATTCTCACCTGGAAAATCCCCATGGGCTAGTCTGTGGGGTCTCAAAGAGTCAGACATGACTGAGAGACTAAGCACACATGCAAAGATTAAGTTATATTATAAAACTGAAGGAACATGGGAGTTTTTTTCCTAAATGAGATATGACTTGGAACAGGACAATATAGATGAGATAACTGATATTTGAAATTAAGTTCAAATACTTTTTAACATTTGAAAGATCTGATGTTTAAATTATATTAACAGATTTTTAAAATGCTGAATATCAAACATATTTTCAAGTGATATTGATGTCCTATACTGTTCATTCCATCTGAATCAGAAGTCTGATTCAGAGCTTCTTGATGTTAATCTATGACATCTAATGTCTTTCAGCCTACATGATCTCATCCATAGAAATAAGGACCCAAATACAAACTGAACCTTCCATGATGAAGAAAAAAAAATTCAGCTTTTACTTGGATGACTGTTATTTAACAATGTAAATGATACTATTTATCTATGTAATTGTTACTTATCAATTCTCCCAAAGATGGGCATGATGGAGAGCTCCCAGTCAAAAGTTATAAACCAAGTTTCAAAAAATGCTAATTTTACAAAGTGGTAGGGAAGTACATTTCTGACTCATTTTCTTTAAAAGCAAAAGTGGTGGTAAAGAGAAATCTGAGATTTTTTTTTTAAATATCTTCTTTAAATGTCCCATCCCCTTCAGAGTAATGGTGGCATTGATATCCTCAATACTAGTCCCATGAGTTGGGATGATTACTATGTGTAGAGGAAGACAAACCTCAAAATGGGAATATGACCCAATTCACTGTGAGAAGATGGTGTCTATTGACTATAAAAGTCTTGTTCAGAATGTCCACTATTGGCCCAGAGTGTAGATATATATTGTCTTCAATCCACAGGTGTCCAAACAATTGTAACTCTTTTCTACCGAAATTTTGCAGTTGAAATTGGCCTGGCTTGGATGTTACCTTTGAGCCCTCTTGGGAAAAGCCACAGTATCTAGCACAATAAAGTCTGCCTGTACCCTAAGGGAGGAGACTGCTAGGCTACAGTCCATGGGGTCGCAAAGAGTCGGACACGACTGAGCAACTTCACTTCCTATACCAATAAGAATGTTTATTTCCCCAGGTTATTATAAATTAAAAACCATTATCTCTTGGCTATGTCCCTTTCTATTCCTCTCATATGGAATTATCTAATTTGCTTTAGCTATGATGTTGACTCTGACTCAAATTTTCTATTGATTTAAATGTTGAGGTAAAAAAAAAAATCAATGAAATTTTGTTAGTATTAAGTTATTATATAGCGGTTAAATCTTGACCCTGAAACTTTTGTCTATGATCTTTCATTTTTAAAGTAAATTCTTTGCCCCTTGTTCTATCCTCATTTGTTAAATGGGATATAAGAATAGTGATAAACTCACTGAGTTACTTTGAAGAAATATAAGAAATGCAAATCATTACATCAATTTAGCTTTCAAATAAAGGTAATAGTATTATTATTTAGAGTACAAAAATCATGTCATTTAAAAAAAGTCATAGTTATACATATTGGCTATTTCTGTTTTTAATGTTTAATAAAGCTTTAAATAATCTATGTAATATAGCACTAATCATAATGCTATTAAATTTAATTATAATCATATAGAAAAATGCAATATATGTTCTCAATTATCTTGGAATAATGGTAAATTAAGCAATAGACCATCATGTGTCATGCATTGAGATCATGGGGAAATTATTAGAATAGAACCGTTTTAAATACTAACATAATACACTTAGTTTGAGCTTGTATAGGATTGTTGAAAGACTAAGCAAAAATATAAATGTGGTATTGTCTTTGCATTCTGCATATAAGTTAAATAAGCAGGGTGACAATATACAGCCTTCACGTACTCCTTTTCCTACTTGGAATCAGTCTGTTGTTCCATGTCCAGTTCTAACTGTTGCTTCCTGACCTGCATATAGGTTTCTCAAGAGGCAGGTCAGGTGGTCTGGTATGCCCATCTCCTTCAGGATTTTCCACAGTTTATTGTGATCCACACAGTCAAAGGCTTTGGCATAGTCATTAAGCAGAAATAGTTGCTCTTGCTTTTTTCATGATCCAGCAGATGTTGGCAATTTGATCTCTGGTTCCTCTCCCTTTTCTAAAACCAGCCTGAACATCTGGAAGTTCACGGTTCACATATTGCTGAAGCCTGACTTGGATAATTTTGAGCATTACTTTACTAGTGTCTGAGAAGACTGCAATTGTGTGCTAGTTTGAGCATTCTTTGGCATTGCCTTTCTTTGGGATTGGAATGAAAACTGACCTTTTTCAGTCGTGTGGCCTCTGCTGAGTTTTTCAAATTTGCTAGCATATTGAGTGCAGCACTTTCACAACATCATCTTTCAGAATTTGAAATAGCTCAACTAGAATTCCATCACCTCCTCTAGCATTGTTCGTAGTGATGCTTCCTAAGGCCCACTTGACTTCACGTTCCAGGATGTCTGGCTCTAAGTGAGTGATCACACCATGATTATCTTGGTCATGAAGCTCTATTTTTGCAGTTCTTCTGTGTATTCTTGCCACTTCTTCTTAGTATCTTCTGCTTCTGTTAGGTCCATACCATTTCTGTCCCTTATTGAGCCCATCTTTGCATGAAATGTTCCCTTGGTGTCTCTAATTTTCTTGAAGAGATCTCTAGTTTTTCCCATTCTATTGTTTTCCTCTCTTTCTTTGCATTGATCTCTGAGGAAGGCTTTCTTATCTCTCTGTGCTATTCTTTGGAACTCTGCATTCAAATGGGTATATCTTTTCTTTTCTCCTTTGCTTTTCACTTCCCTTCTTTTTACAGCTATTTGTAAGGCCACCTCAGACAACCATTTTGCTTTTTGCATTTCTTTTTCGTTGAGATGGTCTTGATTCCTGTCTCCTGTACAATGTCACAAACCTCTGTCCATAGTTCATCAGGCACTCTGTTTATCAGATCTAGTCCCTTAAATCTATTTCCACTTCCACTGTATAGTCATAAGGGATTTGATTTAAGTCATACCTGAATTGTCTAGTGGTTTCCTCCAATTTCTTCAATTTCAGTCTGAATTTGGCAATAAGAAGTTCATGACCTGAGCCACAGTCAGCTCCCCAGTCTTGTTTTTGCTGACTGTATAGAGCTTCTCCATCTTTGGCTGCAGAGAATATACTCAGTCTGATTTTGGTGTTGACCATCTGGTGATGTCCATGTGTAGAGTCTTCTCTTGTGTTGTTGGAAGAGGGTGTTTGCTAGTACCAGTGCATTCTCTTAGCAGAACTCTATTAGGCTTTGCCTGCTTCATTCTGTGCTCCAAGGCCAAATTTTCCTGTTACTCCAGGTGTTTCTTGACTTCTTACTTTTGCATTCCAGTCCCCTATAATGAAAAGGACATCTTTTTTCAGTGTTAGTTCTAGAAGGTCTTGTAGGTCTTCATAGAACTGTTCAGCTTCAGCTTCAGCATTACTGGTCAGGGCATAGACTTGGATTACTATGATATTGAATGGTTTGCCTTGGAAACGAACAGAGATCATTCTGTAATTTTGAGACTGCATCCAAGTACTGCATTTCAGACTCTGTTGCCTATGATGGCTACTCCATTTCTTCTAAGGGATTCCTGCCCTCAATAGTAGATACAATGGTCATCTGAGTTAAATTCACCCATTCCAGTCCATCTTAGTTTGCTGATTTCTAGCATGTTGATGTTCACTCTTGCCATCTCCTGTTTGATCACTTCCAATTTGCCTTGATTCATGGACATAACATTCCAGGTTCCTATGCACTATTGCTCTTTACAGCATAGAACCTTGCTTCTATCACCAGTCTCATCTACAACTGATAGCTGTTTTTGCTTATTTAACTTATACACAGAGTACTTCATGAGAAATGCTGGGCTGGAGGAAGCACAAGCTAGAATCAAGATTGCCAGAAGAAATATCAATAACCTCAAACATGCAGATGACACCATCCTTATGGCAGAAATTGAAGAATAACTAAAGAGCCTCTTGAAAAAAGTGAAAGAGGAGAGTGAAAAAGTTGGCTTAAAGCTCAACATTCAGAAAACTAAGATCATGGCATCTTATCCCATTACTTCATGGTAAATAAATGGGGAAACAGTGGAAACAGTGACTGACTTTATTTTCCTGGGCTCCAAAATCACTGCAGATGGTGAATGCAGCCATGAAATTAAAAGACAATTACTCCTTGGAAGGAAAGTTATGACCAACCTAGACAGCATATTGAAAAGCAGAGACATTACTTTGTCAGCAAAGGTCCATCTAGTCAAGGCTATGGTTTTTCCAGTGGTCATGTATGGATGTGAGTGTTGGACTGTAAAGAAAGCTGAGCAGTGAAGAGTTGATGCTTCTGAACTGTGGTGTTGGAGAAGACTCTTGAGAGTCCCTTGGACTGCAAGGAGATCCAACCAGTCCATTCTAAAGGAAATCAGTCCTGGGTGTTCATTTGAGGGACTGATGTTGAAACTGATTCTCTGATACTTTGGCCACCTGATGTGAAGAGCTGTCTCATTTGGAAAGACTCTGATGCTGGGAAAGATTGAGGGTAGGAGGATAAGGGGATGACAGAGGATGAGATGGTTGGATGGCATCACCAACTCAATGGACATGAGTTTGGCTGGACCCCGGGAATTGGTGATGGACAGTGAGGCCTGGCATGCTGCAGTTCATGGGGTCACAATGAGTTGGACACGACTGCGCAAGTAAACCGAACTGAACTGATTGCCTTTGTAAGGTAAGGGATTTGCATGGAGTATGAAGAGAAAGAAAAGAAACTGGAGAGAAAAAAAATCTAAGCTAATTCCAACACTAATATTACAAACTTTAGGAGGTGTGATGAACACAATGTGTCTGGAAAATAGCATGCAGTCTTGTGACAGATTTGTGTGCATAGAGGCATTGCTGTCCTATGTGAAGTATAACAAGACATCCCAGTCATCATACTTCAAGAAAAATTTGTGTTTCGATAGGCACTAAGGGAGAAACTAGAAGTTCCTGAGAGTGGAAGTAATATGTGATGTGTCCCAATATTAGATAGATAAGCCTGAAGGGAGCATGAAACATAAATTCAGAGGGAGAGATTAAATAGTCCATTTTAAGCTGATATTGTTTACAAGCACCAATAGGTTGGTAGAGAAGTATCGATTAATTAAATTAAACATTCGGATTTATTTGTCATAGTTATCAAAATAACACAAATCATACAATAGGTAAAACTACGTAGAATTTAGACAAGTCAATTTTAGTTACTTGTCAAAATGTAGGCATATTGCCAAATAAACCATGGCCAACCCTTGCTAGAGGAAGAGAATTGAGGTCAGGTTGTATTGTCTATTGTCTTTACCAACTCCTAGAACTCGGAACATTGAATAGCTGCTTATACTGATCTTTTATTTACGTGCCATTTTCCTTAAAAAAAAAAAAAATCTTGAGAACAGTATTAAGAGTTAAAAACAGTAATGATCCTATTTTACATATGAGGTATTTGGTAAGTTTCAGTTTAGTCTCCTAGTCATGTCCAATTCTTTGCAACACCATGGACTCCAGTACGGCAGGCCTCCCTGTCCATCACCAGCTTCCAGAGTCTACCCAAACTCATGTCCATTGAGTCAGTGATGCCATCCAATCATCTCATCCTCTGTTTTCCCCTTCTCTGCCTGCCCTCAATCTTTCTAAGCATCAGAATCTTTTCGAATGAGTTAGCTCTTTGCATCAGGTGGCCAAAGTATTGGAGTTTCAGCTTCAGCATCAGTCCTTCCAATGGACACCCAAGACTGATTTCCTTTAGGATGGACTGGTTGGATTTCCTTGTAGTCCAAGTTACTTTCAAGAGTCTTCTCAAACACCACATTTCAAAAGCATCAGTTCTTCAATGCTCACCTTTCTTTACATTCCAACTCTCACATCCATACATGAACAGTATGAAAAAAGTATTTGGTAAAGTTTGGTAGAATTAACAAACTGTTCGTTGCCAGACACATCAGACATCAGTGACTTGGAGATCTGAATCTAGGTAGTTTAATGACAAAACTCATCTACATGACTCTCTGTACGTCAGTGTTATACTGATGCGACATCTATAGCACAGTTTAGTCTCCTGCATCATGAGTTGCACCATGATTATCACCACCACTACTGTTTTGAAATATCTTCAATTGTATTGCCAGCATAATAAACATACACAGACTTTAAAATGTACACTATGTATAATGCGAGCTGCTAGGAACTCACTGCAGCAGCCACTGTTTTATGGGACTAAAGTATACAATTTACTGTATGGTCTCACAATCTTGAGTGACTTCTGTTAGACAATTTCATTATAGCAAACTCTACATTAAACAGGGTTAATTCAAAGATGCTCCTAGTTCAAGTTTTTTCAAGGAGTATATTGCATTCTCTTTCATTTAGTACTTAACAGCTAAAATATTGGAAGAAAGGGGAAAGTGGCTATTTCTGTTTTCTAAGGTTTTGAAGTGATCAAAAAGAAACAGAAATGCGATATCTGAGTGTCTGAGAAATCAAATACAGTATGAAAAGATAAAAGGTGGCAGAGTTTAGGACAATGAATCAGTAATCTTGGTTAGCCTGCCTCTGTTTTGCCTCTGAAAGTTTTATGTCTTAGGAAGCCTCACAATTTTGAGGAAACTGTATTGGTTTGTTACCTTAGTACACCTCAAGCCAATGCAATGATTGTTACTGAGACTCTCAGCCACATATAAACTGCCAAAGTACCTTATTATTCTAGTGTGTGAAGAGATAACTTTGAAAATTCATATTTGAACTGATCACTCTTCCTTTTAAGAGTCCATGCTTATTTATAATAGGATATACATACTGAAGTTCTTACATAGGCTATACTTTTGAGAGATATTTGAAGCGGTTTAGAGCAACAATGAAATACATTGTATCATTCTGATACAATGAGAAGTTTTGCAAGCTCCTTTTAAGTTATTTTGGTAATTATGCCTTGTGCTAGTTGAAGAAAGGAGATATTGTAAAAAGTTTCCAAACAGTAAGTATTCCTACTTAATGTAACATTATACTAAACTAAATTTAGTTAACTCTGTTTTAAACTCCAATTTGTCCATATTTGATATGAAAGAAAAAAATAGCAAAGCAGGCAGACAGTGTAATTATATTTCTCATCAAATAGGTATCCCCTGTTTTGAATTGGATTTCAGTCTGGGGACAAATTTTTTCTTGTCCTGTGACTAGAAAGAATTACAGATGCTACTTAATTCATATGTCCTTACTAAGTTTATAATTTTTGGTAGCTGTAAAAGTTAGATAGAATGTCCAGAAATACTCACTTTACTTCTCTGCAAGGTATTGCCATTTTCAAATAGCAGTTTGTGTTAAATCACTAAAAACAAACAAACAAAAACCCTTGAAGAAAAAAACAATAGCCTTTGTCAGTTTGTTGTCAGCACTCTTCTTTTATATTTTCTTAAGTATTGCTTCCATTATACCTAAGAGCAATTAAAAAAAAAAAGTTTTCCTGACTCAAGAAGAAGGGTGTCTGGGGAATAGCATCTTTGACTGAGTTTCGGACAGTTAGGTTAAAGTAGACCTCAGAGGAACAATTAAAACAACCCTGAGCTGATAATTAATTACAATGACTTGATCTTTCTGTGTCTTCATTTCTCTACAAGACCAAGTGGCATCCCAAGATATTAGCCTCATAGAATAGGAAATCTGGATAATTAGAGATACTCAGAATGCTTAAAAGAGATTCAAAGAATAAATGAATAGACATTATTATAAAAGTAATTTCATCTGCCTGGAGGATCATGCTCTCTCCGATAGAAAATAAGGAGTGGCCGGGAATGTATTTCAAGACAAAGAGTAAAGCAAAGACTGTAGATGTTAAGTTAGTACTTATACTATTAGGGCTTCCCCATGGCTCAGGTGGTAAAGAATCTGCCTGCAATGAAGAAGACCCAGGTTTGATACCTGGGTCCAGAAGATGCCCTGGAGAAGGGCATGGCAACCCACTCCAGTATTCTTGCCTGCAGAATTCTATGAACAGAGAAGCGTGGTGAGCTACACTCATGGAGTGAGCAAAGAGTTGGACAGACTTAGTTGAGAGACTAACACACTGTTAAGAAGAAGGGGTCTATAAGTAAACCATAAGATGAAATTTGGTCTTCATTTAATGAATGTAACAAGTTCTTTAGCTAAATTTCTTTCTAAATTAAATTGAGTTGTTTTAAAACTATTCTTTTCATTCTTTCTTGTTTCATTTCTTTCTTGTTTCATTCATTTCTTGTTTCTGCATATACATGAAACATCTAAGATGTATTCACAGCAATATAACATCATCTCTGTTCCTCTAAATATCCTCATAGTTTGAAATGTCCATTGGAATTAAAACGGATTTTCATGTGTACCATATAGGCTCCTTTCCTCTGTTTATCTCAGAGACAAAGTACATGAGTGAACAGTTCTCATATACCACCAGACAATGATATAAATACTTAAATAATATTTATAGTAAACATAACAATCCTAAACAATTGTTAAGTACATCAGACTTTCAAAGAGAGTATGAAATAAGCACGAACTTGTAATAGTCTAATGGGCTACAGTCCACGAGGTTGCAAATATTTGGAAACAACTGAACGACTTCACTTTTACTCACTCACTATGGGCAAGTAGAAATAAAATAAGCTTTATAAAATCCTTACTGTTGAACAACAGAATTACTTTGCTTTAGTAACATTTTTAACATGTAAAATAACCTACCTCCTTCTGTAACAACAAAAATATTTGCTGATATATTGTTGTGAACTAATACATTAAGAAATACTTTAATTTTAAAAACTAATAAAAGAAAAATAATATATACCAGTTCTAGCTGCTATAATAACTGGGCGATAAGTGAGAAAAATCTAAAATAAATATGTGTGTGAATGATGGAATGGAGGGTACTTAGTTTAAAAACAAAAACAAAAACAAACAAACAAACAAAAAAAACCAAACACTTGAACTGGTCCAAATTCATTCCTGGAGGTTGGCTCCAAACTCATTCCTTGAGTTTGGCTCCAAACTCATTCCTTCCCCCTGGCTTCAGGATGCTAAACTGGGTTGACCCTGCAACCATATTGCTGGTCTGCTTGAACCATGTTAACTCTGCCATTAGAGGGCAATAGAGTTTTCCTTAGTAGCTCAGCTGGAGACCCCAGTTGGATTCCTGGGTCAGGAAGAGTCTCTGGAGAAGGGAAAGGCTACCCATTCCAGTATTCTGGCCTAGAGAATTCCATGGAGTGTATAGTTTATGGAGTCACACAGAGTTCACACAATTGAGTGACTTTCACTTTCACTTTAGAGGGCAATTCCTTGTAGCTCAGTCGGTAAAGAATCTGCCTGCAGTGCAGGAGACCTGGGTTCGATCCCTGGGTTGGGAAGATCCCTGGGTTGGGAAGATCCCTTGGAGAAGGAAATGGCAACCCATTCCAGTATCCTTGCCTGGAAAATCTCATGGACAGAGGAACCTGGTGGATTGCAGTCCATGGGGTCGCAAAGAGTCGGGCACGACTGAGCGACTAACACACACACATAAAGTCAAACACTGAAGAAGACAAATTGTGTCCTTGCCTGTTTGTCTGCATTATGGTCTTTCTGTTTTCTGAAAGTGCTGTCACTCTGTCTTTCTGTTTTTGGTTTAAAATACCATATATATCACTTAAAGCTAAACAAATATGTGCACAAGGTACTTGTTTTATGGTATCTTCGTTGTGGAAGATGCTATTATGACAACTCCTCTTTAAGTCAAAATGTCTCTAACCTTACTGCATGTGTATTTGATATGATAACTGCATCTGGTTACTTTCTCTTGTGTAGTTTTGGATGGTAAATTATTTTTAAAAATTTTATTTTAATATAGCTTTATTTTCTTTTTAGATTTATATTCCATAAATTGTCATTTTTGAAGTATAAATTCTGTACTATATTATATAAGTTACAGATGTACAATATAGTGATTCATAGTTTGTAAAGATTTTACTCCATTTATAATTATTCAATATATACTTGCACTATTTTATACCATTCTCTTACTGGTAGTTGATAGTGCATGGAAATGCAATAGAGTTCTCTGTGTTAATTTTGTATCCTGCAGTTTTACCAGATTTATTGATCAGCTCTGGTAATTTTCTGATGGCATATTATTTTCTATTTATTGCATCATGTCATCTGCAAACAGTGACAATATTAAGCTCTTCCTTTCCAACTTGGATTCCTTCTATTTCTTTTTCTTCTCTGATTGCTATGACTAGGATTTCCAAAGTTATGTCATTCAACATAATTTTATTCAAAATGAGTAATAGTCTCTGTCTGGCTCCTCATCTTAGGGGAAATGCTTTCAGCTTTTTCTGTTGAGTATGATGTCAGCTGTAGATTTGTTGTATATGGCCTATATTATGTTGAGGTATATTCCCTCTGCTCACTTTCTGGAGAGTTTTTGTCATAAATTGATGTTGAATTTTGTGAAAAGATTTTTCTGCATCTATTGAGATGGTCATTAGGTTTTTATTATAATTCTACAGTTTGTTAGTCTGGTATTTCACAATTATTGAAAAATTCTTGCATCACTGAGATAAATGCCACATATTCATGGTGTGTGAGCCTTTTCATGCATTGTTGGATTTCAGTTCAGTTCAGTTCAGTCGCTCAGTCGTGTCTGACTATTTGCGATCCCATGAATTGCAGCACGCCAGGCCTCCCTGTCCATCACCAATTGCCGGAGCTCACTCAAACTCACGTCCATCGAGTCAGTGATGCCATCCATCCACCTCAACCTCTGTCGTCCCCTTTTCCTGTCTTCAATCCCTCCTAGCATCATAGTGTTTTCCAGTGAGTCAACTCTTCTCATGAGGTGGCCAGAGTACAGGAGTTTCAGCTTTAGCATCATTCCTTCCAAAGAAACCCAGGACTGACCTCCTTTAGAATGGATGGGTTGGATCTCCTGGCAGTCCAAGGGACTCTCAAGAGTCTTCTCCAACACCACAGTTCAAAAGCATCAATTCTTCAGTGCTCAGCTTTCTTTATGGTCCAACTCTCACATTCATACATGACCACTGGAAAAACCATAGCCTTGACTATACAGACCTTTATTGGCAAAGTAATGTCTTTGCCTTTCAATATGCTATCTAGGTTGGTCATAACTTTCCTTCCAAGGAGTAAGGGTCTTTTAATTTCATGGCTACAATCACCATTTGCAGTGATTTTGAGCTAAATAAATAAATAACAATTAATAAAACCAGCCACTGTTTCCACTGTTTCCCCATCTATTTCTCATGAAGTGATGGGACTGGATGCCATGATCTTCGTTTTCTGAATGTTGAGCTTTAAGCTAACTTTTTCACTCTCCTCTTTCAATTTTATCAAGAGGCTCTTTAGTTCCTCTTCACTTTCTGCCATAAGGGTGGTGTCATCAGCACATCTGAGGTTACTGATATTTCTCCTGGCAATCTTGATTCCAACTTGTGCCTCTTTCAGCTCAGCATTTCTCATGATGTACTCTGCATAGAAGTTAAATAAGCAGGGTGACAATATACAGCCTTGACGTACTCCTTTTCCTATTTGGAGCCAGTCTGTTGTTCCATGTCCGGTTCTAACTGTTGCTTCCTGGCCTGCATATAGGTTTCTCAAGAGGCAGGTCAGGTGGTCTGTTATTCCCATCTCTTTCAGAATTTTCCACAGTTTCTTGTGATCCACACAGTCAAAGGCTTTGGCATAGTCAATAAAGCAGAAATAGATGTTTTTCTGGAACTCTCTTGCTTATTTTATGATCCAGTGGATGTTGGCAATTTGATTTCTGGTTCCTCTGCCTTTTCTAAAACCAGCTTGAACATCTGGAAATTCATGGTTCACATATTGCTGAAGCCTGGCTTGGAGAATTTTGAGCATTTTATTTTACTAGCATGTGAGATGAGTGCAATTGTGTGGTAGTTTGAGCATTCTTTGGCATTGCCTTTCTTTGGGATTGGAATGAAAACTGACTTTTTCCAGTCCTATGGCCACTGCTGAGTTTTCCAAATTTGCTGGCATATTGAGTGCAGCACTTTCACAGCATCATCTTCCAAGATTTGAAATAGCTCAACTGGAATTCCATCACCTCCACTAGCTTTGATGGTAGTGATGCTTCCTAAGGCCCACTTGACTTCACATTCTAGGATGTCTGGCTCTAGGTGAGTGATCACACCATCGTGATTATCTGGGTCGTGAAGATCTTTTTTGTACCGTTCTATGTATTCTTGCCACCTCTTCTTAATATCTTCTGCTTCTATTAGGTCCATACCATTTCTGTCCTTTATCGAGCCCATCTTTGCATGAAATGTTCCCTTGGTATCTCTAATTTTCTTGAAGAGATCTCTAGTCTTTCCCATTCTGTTGTTTTCTTCTATTTCTTTGCATTGATTGCTGAGGAAGGCTTTCTTATCTTTCCTTGCTATTCTTTGAAACTCTGCATTCAGATGCTTATACCTTTCCTCTTCTTTTGTTGGGTTTAGCTTACTAATATTTTATTGTGGTTTTGGTACCTATTTTTATCAATGATACTGGCCTATAATTTTTGTGTGATATCTTTTGTTTTGATATCAGGGTGATGTTGGCCTCAAAGAATTACTTCAAAAGTGTTCCATCATCTGCAATTTTTTTGACTAGTTTGAGAAAGATTGGTGTTAATATCCCTTGAAATGTTTGGTAGAATTCACCTGTGGAACCAGCCAGTCCTAGACTCTTATTTTGGGGAATTTTTAAAGTTACTGATTAATTTTACTTGCAGGTAATTAGTCAATTTATATTTTCTATTTCTTCTCGATTCAGTCTTTGGATTTTACCTTTTTCAGAATGTGTTCCTTTCTTCTAGATGAGAAATTTACTTTTGGTTACTTGCCCATTGTAGTCTTTTATGACCCTCTGTATTTTTCAGGTGTTAGTTGTATAAAAACTTCTTTTTAATTTCTGATTTATTGATTTGGGCTCTCTTTCTTTTTTATTGATGAGTCTGTCTAAAGGTTTATCAATTTTGTTTGTCTTTTCAAAAATCAGCTTTTAATTTCATTGATCTTTTCTATTATATTTTCTCTTTCATTTATTTGCTTTAATTTTTATGATTTCTTTCCTTCTTTGAAACTTTGGGTTTTGTTTATTCTTCTTTCTTCTTTATATCCTAGTTCCTTTGGGTGTAAAGTTGTCTATTTGAGATTTTCTTGTCACCTGAGTTAAGTTTGTAAAGTTTCCTCCTGGAACTGCTTTTTCTTCATCTCATTGATTTTAGTTCATCATGGTTTCATTTTCATTTGTCAGTAATTATATTTTGGCTTCCACTTTGATTTCTTCAGTGATATTTTGATTATTTAATATCATACTATTTAGCTTTTTTTTTTCTTTTTTTCCCTTGTGCTTTATTGCTAATCTGACTGTGTTGTGGTCAGAAAAGATGATTGGTATGATTTCAATTTTCTTAAATTTTCCCGAGGCATATTTTGTGGCTAACACATTATCTGTCCTGGGAAATGTTTTATGTGTACCTGAAAAGATGAAATGCTTTCTCTCTCTCTCTAGGTATATGTATTTGTGTGTGTTAGTCGCTGAGTCATGTCTTACTCTCTGTGGAGAGAGTATGGACTGCAGCCCACCAGGCTCCTCTGTCACGGGATTCTCCAGGAAAGAGTGCTGGAGTGAGTTGCCATGCCCTTCTCCAGGGGATCTTCCCCACCCAGGGATCAAACCCAGGTCTCCTAAATTGCAGGAGAGACACCAGGGAAGGCCAAATATACTCACATCACACAAAATAGACATTAAAATAAAGACTGTTTAAAAAACAAATAAGGGCACTACATAATGATAAAGGGATCAGTTCAAGAAGAAGATAAAGTAAGTGTAAATATATGCACTCAACATGCTGCTGCCGCCTGCTGCTTAGTCTCTTCAGTTGTTTCTGACTCTTTGTGACCCTGTGAACTACAGCACAGCAGCCTCATCCATCCATGGGATTCTCTAGGCAAGAATGCTGGAGTGGGTTGCCATGCCCTCCTCCAGGGTATTTTCCTGACCCAGGGATTGAACCCAGGTCTCCTGCATTGCAGGAAGATTCTTTACTGCACCAACACATGAGCACCCTAAATATACAAGGCAAATATAAATGATATATATAAATTAAGTCTACTTTCTTTAATGTGTTGTTTAAGACCAGTGTTTTCTTACTGATTTTGTGTCTGAGCTGTTGTTTTTGTTCAGTTGCTCAGTTGTATCAGACTCTTTGTGGCCTCATGGACTGCAGCACGCCAGGCTTCCCTGTCCTTCACCATCTCCCAGAGCGTGCTCAAACTCATGTCCATTGAATCAGTGATGACATCCAACCATCTTGTCCTCTGTAATTCCCTTCTCCTCCTGCCTTCAATCTTTCCCAGCATTGTCTGGGTAATCTGTCCATCAATGTAAGTGGGGTATTAAAGTCCTCTACTATTATTGTGCTACTGTCAACTTCTCCTTTTATGCTTGCTAATATTTGCCTTATATATTTAGGTACTCATATGTTGGATGTATACACATTTACACTTGTTACAGCTTCTTGACTCGGTCCCTTTATCATCGTGTAGAGCCCTTAGTTTGTCTTTTATATTCGTCTTTATTTTAATGTCTGTTTTATTTGTGGGAAATAGATGGGGAAACAGTGGAAACAGTGTCAGACTTTATTTTTGGTGGCTCCAAAATCACTATGGATGATAACTGCAGTCATGAGATTAAAAGATGCTTACTCGTTGAAAGGAAAGCTATGAGAAACCTAGACAGCATATTAAAAGCAGAGACATCACTTTGCCAACAAAGGTCCATATAGTCAAAGCTATGGTTTTCCCAGTAGTCATATATAGTTATGAGATTTGGACTATAAAGAAGGCTGAGCAATCAAGAACTAATACTTTCAAATTGTGATGTTGGAGAAGACACTTGAGCATCCCTTGGACAGCAAGGAAATCAGTTCAGTTCAGTTCAGTTTCTCAGTTATGTATGACTCTGCAACCCTGTGGACTGCAGCACACCAGGCTTCCCTGTCCATCACCAACTCCTGCAGCTTACTCAAACTAATGTCCATGCTGTTAAAATGCTGCACTCAATATATCAGTGAATTGGAAAATTCAGCATTGACCGCAGGACTAGAAAAAAATCAGTTTTCATTTCATTCTATCCAACCGTCTCATCCTCTGTTGTCCCCTTCTCCTCCTGCCCTCAGTCTTTCCCAGCATCAGGGTCTTTTCAAATGAGTCAGTTCTTTGCATCAGCTGGCCAAAATATTGGAGTTTCAGTTTCAGCATCAGGCTTCCAATGAACATTCAGGGTTTATTTCCTTTAGGATGGAATGGATGGATCTCTTTTCTGTCCAAAGGACTCTCAAGAGCCTTCTCCAACACCACAATTCAAAAGCATCAATTCTTTGGTGCTCAGCTTTCTTTATAGTCCAACTCTCATGTCTATACATAACCTCTAGAAAAACCATAGCTTTGACTAGATGGACCTTTATTGGCAAAGTAATGTCTCTGCTTTTTAATATGCTATCAAGGTTGGTCATAACTTTATTCTCAAGGAGCATGTAAGCATCTTTTAATTTCATGGCTGCAAGGAGATCTGACCAGTTAATTATAAAGGAAATCAACCCTGAATATTTATTGGAAGGACTGATGGTGAAGTTGAAACTCTAGTACTTTGGGAAAAGCCACCTCATTGGAAAAGAGCTTGATTCTGGGAAAGGTTGAAGGCAGGAGGAGAAGAGGATGAGAGAGGATGAGATGGTTGGATGGCATCATTGACTCTGTGGATATAAATTTGAGCAAACTCCAGGTGATAATGAAAGACAGTGAAGCCTGGTCTGCTGCAGTTCATAGGGTTGCAAAGGCTGGACAGGACTTAGCAACTGAAAAACAATAATATGTAAAAGAGCTGGACATGACTTAGCAACTGAAAAACAATAATATGTAGGAGCAGAAATGTTTTTCTTTCTCCCTTCTATGCTCTTTGCCTTGTCTAATAATTAAATTGACATAAAACATATTAACTTGAGAAACATAAACAAGTTTTTAATATACATGACCCCCATAAAAATATAAGAATCCAAGGGCAGCCAACAACACCTTAAAAGGAGTAAAGGTTTGGGGATGCCAGGTGATCTTCAGGGTTCACAAGAAGGCAGAGAAGATGTTTGGAAAACAAAGATTGCCTGTTATGTGGAAAAGTTTCTTAGGTAAAAGGCATTTCTGATCAATAGCTTTCTTCCTGGTACAAGTCCCATCTCCAATGTAAATTTAAGCAAATGAGAGAGTAGTACAGAGCTTTCCTGAATCTGTTAGAGTTTGATTCCTTTTAGCTCAAAATACTCCTTAAGTCAAAGTGGCATATTTTAGAGTGACAAATTCTGCTCCCCATCATATACATTATTTTTTATACTTTAAAACAGGAGGAAAGGGGCAGAGCACAACCTTTGAAGGAATAACATAGCCCAAGTGCACAACATAAACTGATTAGAATCAACTGGGTCCAAGATGGCAGACTAGTCAACTTTGAATAGGCCTTGATCTTCAATATACCCTTATTGTAACACATCAGCAAGCTAAATGACACACCCAGAGGCACCATGGCAGTTGCAAGACTATCAGAGACCAAAAAATGGGTGGTGGCCCAATTTCTGGAGATCTCTGCCCCCTCCCCAAATAGTTGAAATAATCCTGTCAGTCAATGCCCTATGAAATTATCCAGCTCTTAAAAGCTAAACACACCACATTTCAAGGCCAAGCTTGCCCTCTTTGATGTCTCACACTCTGTCTGCAATTCAATTGTTTAAGACAATTTGTAAGTTTGCAAGTGAATAATATGGATAATATTTTAGGGTGATGTGAATAATGTTTTAGGATTCATGGACTATTTCTGTAGATAAGCCATGACATGTGTTTTGCTGACTTGGCATAGATTGCCAGATATCTGCAGCAAGATGGTTTTATTAAGGATCAGTAAATCATTGCAGTTCAGTGTCTGCAGCTGTGGCAAGCCATGTGCAAGTTCCCAGACAGGAAAAGAGAATTCTTTTACCATGGGCAAAAAAATATGAGGAGTGCTATAGCAGACATAGTTCTTGATATTTCTTTGGGTGAAACCTTTGCCAGGAAATAAGAGGAGTCTTTCTTCTTATTATTGGGTTCTGTTACTGTCTCAAGGCATGAGAGTTCTGCCTTCTGGTATCCTAACTCTATTTAATTGACTTATCTGTTTATTTTATTTATTTATTTTTTAAGTTTTCCTTCTTTCTTTAGTTCTATCATAGCTCAATCAGCCAAAGGCCACTAGGTAAACACATGTAATCCCGCAAAGTCAGATTTATCAAATTACTGCAAGAACAGAGGCTACAAATGATAGGGGTTGTGTGGTATGTCATTACACAAAATAAAAATGGAGAGTTATTATAGATTTGGGGAAAGGAAGAAGTTAAGATGGAATTTAAATGAGGAGGGTTTTATAGACTTTTGCCTATAAACCAAGTCTCCATGTAAAGAGTCAACATCATGTCTAGACTATAAACAAGGCTCAAAAGTTATTTTACTTGGAACTACAAAGTTAACTCACATGAGGAATTTTATGTCCAGAAACTTCTTATCTGAGCCTCTGAATTTGTGCTGGAAAGTTAGATTGTCTGTCCTTATCAGAGTGAAGAAGGTACTCCCAGTAGGTTGGCATACTCCATTCTTACCTGTATAATTTAAAATAGCAAAATCTTTGAAAACCTGATTTTTAGGAAGAAAATTTCTCAGTGAGAAATTCTAATCATTCAAAGAAGGAAGTTTTTATAATACTTTATAAATACAACTTATTTAGGAGTGAAATTGTTACATTTGCAACTGGCCTTTTATTAGTGTGATGAACAGCCAGGAAGATTTTTAATTTTCTTATTTTGAGTTCATTTTAATTTCCCATTACATTATGCTTTATATTATTTAATTTTTAAGTTAAAGTAATTTATGTAATTGAATTTGGCTTTATTTGTTTTAAAAGTTTTTTTTCAGTTTTATTTATTTATTTTTTTTTACAAATTCTTTATTTGCATTTTCTAGGAGCTCTCAGTGAGACAAAGTACCCAGATTAACATATTTAAAATCTAAGGAAATATTTGGATTCTAGGGCAAGTAATGTTATAATTTAGCTTTTTAAAGCAAATGATTAAAAATAATCCCAAATCACCCATTTATTTTTAATGAAGTGTATTTGATTTATCATATTATGCTAATTCCAGGTATGCAGCATCGTGATTCAATATTTTTACAGATTATACTTCCTTAGTGGCTCAGATGGTAAAGAATCTGCCTGCAGTGCACGAGACCTGGGTTTAATCCTTGGGTCAGGAAGATCCCCTGGAGAAGAAAATGGCAACCCACTCCAGCCCTCTTGCCTGGAGAATCCCACGTAGAGGAGCATGATGGGCTATAGCTCATGAGTTCACAGTCAGACTCGACTGAGCAGCCAATGCTACTACCCTACTCCTTTATAAGTCGTTACAAGATGATGGCTGTAATTTCCTGTCTTATACCGTATATCCTTGCTGCTTATCTATTTAATACATTGGAGTTTGTGTTCATTAATCCTATACCCCTAATTTGTCTGTCCCCACTTTTTCTCACCTTTGGTAACCAAAGTTTTGTTTTTCAATATGTGAGTCTTTCTGATTACACAGTAAGACTGTTTCCTCAGTGGCATTCAACTCCCTGTGGCCCCATGGACTGTAGCCTGCCAGGCTCCTCTGTTCATGGCAAGAATACTAAAGTGGTTTGCCATTTGGTTCTCCAGGGGATCTTCTCAACCCAATGGTCGAATCCACATTTCTCATGTCTCCCCCATTGGCAGACAGATTCTCTACCACTAGGATCACCTGTTTACATATATATTCATTTGTATTATCTTTTGATTCCACATATGTGTGATAACCACCTCATCTATTTAGAAAGATCTAACAGAAGATTATGTCTTCTTGAGCTAGCCATAAGTACCCAAAATAATTTACATGTTACCTTTCCCCTGAAGGTTCATGATCACTTAAGAATTTACTTAATAGCAAGTTGTTTTTAGTATGGAACTTATTAGGAGGAAGAGTGAGAGGGAGAAAATGTAAAACACTAAAGGACAGTTGAATGTAACTAAGACACTACAGAATTAGAAAGAAATAGAAAAGGAAATATAAGAATTTCAATTGAGAAAAAGTTTAAAGGACTATGGAAAATTGAGTTAGTCAAAAGTAATGACTATTAAAAGAAAAAAAGTGTACAATAAAATAAGATTAAAAAGAATAGAGGGGGATAGAGAGAATTGCTAAAATTAAATACAATATTTTTAAATAAATCAACTGTGTAATAAAAAACAGAGAAAATATAAAATTGAAAGACAATTATGGCAGAAAGAACTGAAACTGGGTAAGTAAACAAGGTGATTGTGTATTCATTATGCTCTAGTCAATTTGTTGTCACAAATTTTTGCTTTGTAATGTACCCTTTATAGCATTTAATAAATACCTCAAGTCTCCTATGGCTCAGAAACAATAAATGTATTCATTTTTGTTAAAATAGTGCATGCTTGTAGAAGAAAAGTCTTGTGTATGTAAAGTCATTTTCCAAATGTAAAAAATTAAAATTAGTTTTTGAATCAGTTAGTAAATTGTTAATAATTTAATATTTTTCTTATAAAAGATCCAACTGTTATTTAATTTTGAATAATACATAATTTATTTAAAGCAAGTAAATCAAAATATTAATATCTTTAATTTTTAAAAACTCTGAAGTCATCTGCGTAAAGTCCCAAGTAGGTCATCTTAGAATTAATAATAAAATTACTTAAATATAGAGCAATACATACAAGGTTTTAAAATGTAGGGCATGATGATCACTTACTTTAAGAAAATATTATTAATTCATTGTGTCTGACCAATTCAGCAATATAACTGAAAGTAAAACTTGAAAATGCCATTTCATAATATGGTAATAAGTATTCTATGTATGCTTTAATTTTCAGTTATCAAATTAATTCTTAAATTTGGAAAATGATAAATATAATCATTTTGTTTACATTATTTTTACATTTTTCACTTCAGTTCAGTTATGTCATTCAGTTGTGTCTGACTCTTTGTGACACCATGGACTGCAGCTTCCCTGTCCATCACGAACTCCAGGAGCTTGCTCAAATTCATGTTTATTGAGTTGGTGAAAATATCATAAGTGAGTAAAGTTGCTCAGTCATGTCCGACTCTTTGCTACCTAATATATTTTAAAAATAGCTTTGACCTATTTCCATTTTATATATCCAGTAGTTATTCCTATTTGAACATGAATTAAAATGTAATTCTTTTGCATTTTCCAATCAAATGTCTATCTTTTAAAATGTCTTTGAAAGCAGCAGGTCCAAAGTGCTGTGGCTCTGGGACTGAACCTGTAGAACTGATAATCACAGCACCTCTTTAGACAGCTTCTCTAGCTTCTTTGTGTTTCAATGTTCTCATCTGTAAAACTAGTAAGATAACAATAAAACAAAATAATAGTATTTACAAAGATGACATTAGACAGTTGGCTGAAAGTGAAAGTCACGTCCGACTCTGCTACCCCATGGGCTATACAGTCTATGGAATTCTCCAGGCCAGAATACTGGAGTGGGTAGCCTATCCCCTTCTCCAGGGGATCATCCCAACCCAGAGATCAAACCCAGGTCTCCCACGTTGCAGGCAGATTCTTAAACAGCTGAGCCACAAGGGAAGTCCAAGAATACTGGAATAGGTAGCCTATCCCTTCTCCGGGGATCTTCCCGACCCAGGAATCGAACCTGGGTCTCTTGCATTGTAGGCAGATTCTTTACCAACCGAGCTATGAGGGAAGCCCAGACAGTTGGCTAGTGACTGCCAAATGAGCATTCACTATGTGTTTGCTACTATTGGCTATTATTATGAGTTTATGGTTACCTAGTGAGTCCTTGACTACTTTTTAAAGAAAAACAGCTGAATAATACCAAAGACATCCATAGGTACTTTGAACTAGAAAATATTGTTAACTCTATTAGTTGGCTGCAAGTGATACAGATGTTCGAACATATTACTTTAAGAAATTTGTGAAAACCATTATTTAGCATTTATTGCTCATGAACATTTCTTTGTACTCTTTATTTCTCTATCTAACCCCTCAATGTCTAACCTAAGATATTTTTCTTTGCTAGGATAATTAAATAAGTAATAATCTAGGGCTTTTACTACTCAACAAAGCAAAACTTGGGAAAGTCATGTCATCTCCCTGATCTTTACTTTATTTACAAAATTAAAAGGAAGCTTGTTCCTTCCTCAACAGAGTAGGATCCCCAAGCAGCAGTGATACTTCTGGAAATTTGTGTGAAATGTAAAACCACAGCCCCCACTATAGGTGACTGATTTGGAATCTCTATTTTGACATCCCCTCAAGTGATTGATGTGACCATTAGAACTTAAGATCACTGCTGTAAATGACACTGAAGTCTTTTTCTGCCTTGTTTACACATATAATAAATCTGCTGAGATTTATGAAAGAGATGACATTTGTTATTGGAGTGTGAGAGTGTAAGACTGGATACTTGAGGACAGAGAGAGAAAACATTCCTTCACAGAGACTTCTCAGAGACTGAAGACACCAAAGTTCACTTTGTGCAATAAACTGCACTCAGATGTATGTTCTTGTGACCTGGCTGTTGGACAGTTTTAGCTTTCCAATTGATCTTCTAGTTTATAGGCTCTATCCTCAAACAAAGCATTTAAAAATAAGTTACAAGTATACAAAAAAAAAAAAAAAAAACTAGTTTCAAAATGATTGTCTGCTTTTCAGCTGTTCATTCACTTCCAAATAAGGATAGCAGAGGACAGAGGAGCCTGTCCTGCTACATTCTCTGAGGTTGCAGAGTTGGACACAAGATAGCAACTGAATAACAATAATCCTAGATGCAGGAAGAAATTGCCTTAAATTCATTGTTTAATATGGAATTTTTTTGATGTGAATAATATAACACAAATTTAAACATGAAATGATTAAGATTGGAAAGACAATAATTTGAAACTATTTTTTAAATTCTTGCAGTTTGTTTCTAGACATTATTTTTGAATTCAGAGCATATATACTAAAAGATCAATTCAGAAACTATAACTGTCAGATATGAAAGTGTCTAGAATCTACATTTGATCTACATTTGAGAGCCCTATTTCTCAACAAAGATAAAGTACATGATTTCATTTAAGGACTGTGCCGAAGAGTTTAGTAACAAAGTATTGAAATGAGTCTGCATGAAATTCTCAGCCCTTTGTGTGTTTAGATGTTATCTGTGAATGTAATCTGTGAACCAGTAATCTGTGACCTGGTTAGAACAGGAATGATTAAAGCAGCAAGACTAGATTTGAATCTTGGATCTGAAGTGTAACCGCAGATGAAATCTTTGCAAAATTGCTAACATTATTTGCACTGTCTGTTAATTCGTTATAATAGCACAACTCTCTACTTAATTAACCGGTACTAATCATGCATAGCTCCAAGCACAGAGCAAGCACTCAATAGATGTTTGTTTGTCAGTATGCATTCAAGTACTGAAGCACTCTTATGAATGCATTTCTTTTTATTTTTCTAGAACTGCATGATTGAGTCAAAGGCCTCCGTGTGGAGGTCTGTGTTTTCCTATGAACACAGACAATGAAACTCTTCCCCAGGACTTTCTCCTATTGGGCTTTCCTGGCTCCCAGGTCCTTCAGCTCTCTCTTTTCATGCTTTTTTTGGTTATGTACATCCTCACAGTTGGTGGTAACATGGCTATACTGATACTGGTGAGTACCTCCCATCAGCTACACACCCCCATGTACTTCTTTCTAAGCAATCTCTCTTTCCTGGAGATTTGGTATACCACAGCTGCAGTCCCCAAAGCCCTGGCCATTCTACTGGGGAGAAGCCAAAGCATATCATTTACCAGCTGTCTTTTGCAGATGTACCTTGTTTTCTCATTGGGCTGCACAGAGTACTTCCTCCTGGCAGCCATGGCTTATGACCGTTATTTGGCCATCTGCTATCCTCTACACTATGGGACTATCATGAACAGCCTCCTCTCAACACAGCTGGCTCTGGGCTCCTGGGTCTGTGGTTTCCTGGCCATTACAGTTCCCACAGCCCTCATCAGCAGCCTGACCTTCTGTGGGCCCCACACTATCAACCACTTCTTTTGTGACATTGCACCTTGGATTGCTCTGGCCTGTACCAGCACACGGCCAGTGGAACTTGTAAGCTTTGTGATTGCTTTTGTGGTCATCCTAAGTTCTTGCCTTATCACCCTTGTCTCCTATGTCTACATCATTAGCACCATCTTCAGGATTCCCTCAGCCCAGGGCAGAAGCAAAGCCTTCTCCACGTGCTCCTCGCATCTAACAGTGGTGCTCATCTGGTATGGCTCTACAATCTTCCTTCATGTCCGCACCTCCATTAAAGAGGCTTTGAATCTGACCAAAGCTGTTCATATCTTGAACACGGTGGTAACTCCAGTTCTTAATCCCTTCATCTACACTCTCCGTAACAAGGAAGTAAGAGAAACTCTGCTAAAGAAATGTAAAGGGAAATAAACTGCTTGCAACAAAAAGACCTCTGTCAGTTGTTTCCATATCTGTTCAGAGGTTCCAAGTGAGAATATGGAGAAAAAGGCAAATCTTTCTTGATGTAAGGAGAGGAGGGGAAGAAAACAGAAAAAAAATCAATCAAAACAAATTTAAAAACCTGTATATACTTGTGCTACTTTCTCATATATGATAGGAATGGAAGTTCTTGGAATAAGCAAACTGGACATTTTTAAAGAAAAATATCTTTATATACTGAATTAGGTTTATCCTCGGTTTCATTTATAAAATGAGGTGTAATAGTTTATAAGAAGGGTGTTTTATTGAGTAAACTTTAAATTCTTGACCCTTTTAAAATACCTTTGATGAAATATGTGCAAAGTGAAAACTTTTAAAACATGTTTGTGAAATAGGAAAAAGTTAAATAAATAGAAGGATAATTGAAATCATCAGTTCAGTCTCTCAGTCATGTCTGACTGTTTGTGACCCCTGAATCACAGCACACCAGGCCTCCCTGTCCATCACCATCCCCTGGAGTTCACTCAGACTCACGTTCATCGAGTCCGTGATGCCATCCAGCCATCTCATCTTCTGTCGTCCCCTTCTCCTCTTGCCCCCAGTCCCTCCCAGCATCAAAGTCTTTTCCAATGAGTCAACTCTTCTCATGAGGTGGCCAAAGTACTACAGTTTCAGCTTTAGCATCATTCCTTCCAAAGAAATCCCAGGGCTGATCTCCTTCAGAATGGACAGGTTGGATCTCCTTGCAGTCCAAGGGACTCTCAAGAGTCTTCTCCAACACCACAGTTCAAAAGCATTAATTCTTTGGCGCTCAGCCTTCTTCACAGTCCAACTCTCACATCCATACATGACCACAGGAAAAACCATAGCCTTGACTAGACGGACCTTAGTCGGCAAAGTAATGTCTCTGCTTTTGAACATGCTATCTAGGTTGGTCATAACTTTTCTTCCAAGGACTGTCTTTTAATTTCATGGCTGCAGTCACTATCTGCAGTGATTTTGGAGCCCCCCAAATAAAGTCTGACACTGTTTCCACTGTTTCTCCATCTATTTCCCGTGAAGTGATGGGACCGGATGCCATGATCTTTGTTTTCTGAATGTTGAGCTTTAAACCAACTTTTTCACTCTCTTCTTTCACTTTCATCAAGAGTCTTTTTAATTCCTCTTCACTTGAAATCATAGTGCGCAATTATTTCAACACATGATTTTTTTGTATAAAATATAGTAAAATGTGTACATATAAAAATTGATAATTATAATGTGAGACCTTTGTTTAACAAGGATAGTGAACAAAAACATTCTAATAAACAAGTGATGTTAAAAGTTAAAGGGCGACAAAACTGCAGGAGGGCTTGGAAAAGCAATAAATGTTTCTTACACAAAAAATGCTTGTCTTAAAAATGCTAAAGGATTCTGTTAGTAAGTCATCAAGGTTAAATACCACATGGCTTCAAGGAAAATGACTATAGAAAAAAATAATTGTAATAGTTGATTTTCCTCTAAATGACTCCAAGATATTTACTTTCAAACATTAACACATGGATGAAAGTTTTATTTCTCTCTTTTTTTTTTTCCTTATGACTAGTGGTAAAGAATTATCCTGCCAATGCAGGAGACTCAGGAGATGCTGGTTTGATCCTTGGGTAGGGAAGATCTCCTGGAAGAGGAAATGGCAACCCACTCCAGTATTCTTGCCTGGAGAATCCCATGGACAGAGGAGGAGCCTGGAAGGCTACAGTTCATTTGGTCACAAATAGTCAGATATGACTGAAAGACTGTGCAACTGAGCACGTACACATAGGTTTGAAGCAGCAAAGATGACTTGTCATGCTTAACCATGTTGAAGATATATTCTGTTCTGTTCCACATTGTTTCACACATGCAAAATGTAGGCTGCTTCTCATAGGAAAAATGTCTGTGTGGCTGAGTAGCAGCTATCCTATAGGTCTTGTTTGTTTATATTTTTGAAATCTCTACTGGGTCCTCACTCAAAAATGTAGGAGATGATAGAATAAGAAAGCATATGCTTGAGGGAAATAGGGCAAAGTATTTCACTGAGGGAATAACAAACATTAAGCTTCAAAGGTATGTCTATGTTGAAACTTAACTTCTTAAATCATCATAATTCAACAATATACACTTGATCTGCTGTCATTATTTATTTACTGTGAGCATGAATTTCAAATTCATGAAATTCCTAAACTCTCAGTTCAATTTAGTTCAGTTCGGTTGCTCAGTCGTGTCCAACTCTTTGCGACCCCATGAATCGCAGCATGCCAGGCGTCCCTGTCTATCACCAACGCCCGGAGTCACTCAGACTCAGATCCATCCAGTCAGTGATGCCATCCAGCCATCTCATCCTCTATTATCCCCTTCTCCTTCTGCCCTCAATCCCTCCCAGCATCAGAGTCTTTTCCAGTGAGTCAGTTCTTTGCATGAGGTGGCCAAAGTACTGGAGTTTCAGCTTCAGCATCATTCCTTCCAAAGAAATCCCAGGGCTGATCTCCTTCAGAATAGACTGGTTGGATCTCCTTGCAGTCCAACCGTCAATTCATGGGAAATAGATGGGGAACAGTGTCAGACTATTTTTTTTTTTTTTTGGCTTCAAAATCACTGCAGATGGTGACTGCACCCATGAAATTAAAAGACGCTTACTCCTTGGAAGAAAAATTATAAACAACCTAGATAGCATATTCAAAAGCAGAGATATTATTTTGTCGACTAAGGTCCATCTAGTCAAGGCTATGGTTTTTCCAGTAGTCATGTATGGATGTGAGATTTGGACTATGAAGAAGGCTAAGTGCTGAAGAATTGATACTTTTGAACTGTGGTGTTGGAGAAGACTCTTGAGAGTCCTAAACTCTAAAAATCCACAAAGGATCACAAGAAAAATTTTGGAGGTGATGAGTATGTGAAGTACCTTGGTGTGCATTGACAAGTGGATTCTTTACCACTGAGCCACCTGGGAAGTCTAATGGTGTCCTGGGTGTATGCATGCTGCTGCACATCCAAGCTAATCAATATGTATATAGTAAATGTATATCTTTTTGTAAATCAATTGTACTTCCATAAGAGTTCGCAGGTGGTGATAGTGGTAGAGTTGTAGGTAAGGTGGTAGAGTCACAGGTTTAATCCTGGGTTGGGAAGATCCCCTGGAGGAGGGCAGGGCAATCCACTCCAGTATTCTTGCCTGGAGAACCCACGGACAGAGGAGCTTTTCAGGCTACAGTTTGTAGGGTTCCACAGAGTTGGATATGACTGAAGAGACTTAGCATGCAATCATGCAGAGCTAAAATAAATAAATAAATAAATTTCCAATCCTACTTTTTGAGGATTTTCAAAAATCAAAATTTCTAATAAGAGTCAAATTGCTATTTTCTGAGACAAATAGCATTCCTGCTTTGATGAGTGAGTCCCAACTTAAGAGAAAAAACAGTTGGTATAGTCAATTATAGTGAAAGTTATTTTCAACATCTCACTCTCTTCTGGTGCACACCTCATTATATCAAAGCCAGGGAAATAGTGTTCAGCTTTTATTGTGGATAAATGAGTGAGTCAGTTTAGCATAATATTGCATACAAGATTTAATGTTAGGTGACGAAAATAACCAAGAATGAACAGGGTAACTTGAGTGTTTCCTCTTATGTTGATTAAAAAACAGCTTAAGTATTATTTGCATGATATATTATCAAGCAATTATACCTAATTTCTGGATATTTGATTTAGTTCTCTTTTTCAAATAAATAATTTATAAAAATGTAATTTAGGAAAAAAATACATTGCTATTTAAAATTATCCCATGATGGTAAATTATTGGAAGTATTAAATCACTGCTAAAGCCTTTTTGAGTCTCTCAATTTGTTTTGACAAACTTCTTTTTAATAAAGATAGTATTAATGGATATAACTTCAAGTTTGAGAAGTCTATTTCAAAGCACTCTAATTTATTGAAAAATAATTTGGGGATTTCTTTTTCATTAAAAAAATTCCTTCATCTATAACAATTTTAGCATAATTAATTAAAAAAATAATTATGGGTTTAGATCAAGCATTCCTAAGCTGTACCACTCAGGCATGTGGATTATTTTGAGCTAAAGTCAATGAAGACCATGTGGGATCAAGAGAAATTACTGTCCCTTTCTTAACTACTTCAGTTCAGTTCAGTTCAGTCGCTCAGTCATGTCTGACTCTTTGCGACCCCATGAATCGCAGCATGCCAGGCCTCCCTATCCATCACCAGCTCCCGGAATTCACTCAGACTCACGTCCATCCAGTCAGTGATGCCATCCAGCCATCTCATCCTCTGTCATCCCCTTCTCCTCCTGCACCCAAACCCTCCCAGCATCAGAGTCTTTTCCAGTGAATCAGTTCTTCTCATGAGGTGGCCAAAGTATTGGAGTTTCAGGCTCAGCATCAGTCCTCCCACTGAACACCCAGGACTGATCTCCTTTAGAATGAACTGGTTGGATCTCCTTTAGAATGAACTGGTTGGATCTCCTTGTAGTCCAAGGGACTCTCAAGAGTCTTCTCCAACACCACAGTCCAAAAGCATCAATTCTTTGGCACTCAGCTTTCTTCACAGTCCAACTCTCACATCCATATATGACCACTGGAAAAACCACAGCCTTGACTAGACGGACCTTCGTTGGCAAAGTAATGTCTATGCTTTTGAATATACTATCTAGGTTGGTCATAACTTTCCTTCCAAGGAATAAGTGTCTTTTAATTTCATGGCTGCAGTCACCATCTGCAGCAATTTTGGATCCCCCAAAAAAATAAAATCTGACACTGTTTCCACTGTTTCCCCATCTATTTCCCATGAAGTGATGGGACCGGATGCCATGATCTGAGTTTTTGAATGTTAAGCTTTTAGCCAACTTCTTCACTCTTCTCTTTCACTTTCATCAAGAGGCTCTTTAGTTCCTCTTCACTTTCTGCCATAAGGGTGGTGTCATCTGCATATCTGAGGTTATTGATTTTGGCAATCTTGATTCCAGCTTGTGTTTCTTCCAGCCCAGCGTTTCTCATGTCTCATGATGTACTCTGCATAGAAGTTAAATAAGCAGGGTAACAATATACAGCCTTCATGTACTCCTTTTCCTATTTGGAACCAGTCTGTTGTTCCTTATCCAGTTCTAACTGTTGCTTCCTGACCTGCATATAGGTTTCTCAAGAGGCAAGTCAGGTGGTCTGGTATTCCCATCTCTTTCAGAATTTTCCACAGAATATTCCACAGTCAAAAACTTTGTCATAGTCAATAAAGCAGAAATAGATGTTATTCTGGAAATCTCTTGCTTTTTCCATGATCCAGCAGATAGCAGTTCTATCTCTTTTCCTCTGCGTTTTCTAAAACCAACTTGTACATCTGGAAGTTCATGGTTCATATATTGCTGAAGCCTGGATGGAGAATTTTGAGAGTGGTCTAATATTAATACAATCTGAGCACTGTTTCTTTAAAAAAAAAAATTAGGAGATTAGGACAGTGAAAGACACCAGGGGGATTTATACAGAAAGTAGAAAGAATTGGAGAGATGGTAATCATATGTTAGACAAGGGGAGAGGACTCAGAGGAAATCAGCATTCTTACACCTTGATTTGGAATTTCTGCCTTCCAGAACTGAGAAAATAAATGTCTGTTAAGTCATCCAATCTGTGGGAGTTTCTTATGGGAGTGCTAGCAAACTAATACAGGATCAGATGACATAGTGAAGAATTCATTGATGGATTTAATAAAACATGTCCATAACAAATTGTATTGAAATTGTAAACATCACTGAGAAAATTTTAGAATAACTGTGAAGATGGAGAAACCTAATCCTTAATATTGACTATACTCAGTATTGTGTCCATGACAAAGTTCTCTTCATGGGTCTAGATTAAAGTCTGTCAAAATTATTCCAAGTAATTTGGAAATTGATAAGCTGATTCAAAAGTTCATACAATGACTTACTTTACTCAGTATGAGACTCTCTAGGTCCATCCAAGTTGCAGCAAATGGCATTATTTAATTCTTTATAATGGCTGATTAATATTCTATTTCATATATGTACCATATTTTCTTTATCCCTTCCTCTGTCACTGGACATTTAGGTTGCTTCCATGTCTTCAGTTTGGTTCAGTGGCTCAGTTGTGTCTGACTCTTTGCTAACCCATGAACCACAGCACACCACTCCTCCCTGTCCATCACCAACTCCTGGAGTCCACCCCAAACCATCGCCATTGTGTCGGTGATGCCATCCAACCATTTCATTCTCTGTTGTCCCTTCTCTTCCTGCCCTCAATATTTCCTAGGATAGGGTCTTTTCAAATGAGTCAGTTCTTTGCATCAGGTGTCCAAAGTATTGGAGTTTCAGCTTCAACATCAGTCCCTCTGATGAACACTCAGGACTGATGTCTTTTAGAATGGACTGGTTGGAACTCTTTACAGTCCAAGGGACTCTCAAGAGTCTTCTCCAATACCATAGTTCAAAAGCATCAATTCTTCAGCACTCACTTTTCTTTATAGTCTAACTCTCATCCATACATGACCACTGGAAAAACCATAGCCAAGACTAGACGGATCTTTGTTGGAAAAGTAATGCCTCTGCTTTTCAATATGCTATCTAGGTTGGTCATAACTTTCCTTCCAAGGAGTAAGCATCTTTTAATATCATGGTTGCAATCACCATCTACAGTGATTTTGGAGCCCAGAAAAATAAAATCAGCCATTGTTTCCGCTGTTTCTCCATATATTTCCCATGAAGTGATGGGACCGGATGCCATATTTGTTTTTTTGAATGTTGAGCTTTAAGCCAACTTTTTCACTCTCCACTTTCACTTTCATCAAGAGGCTTTTCAGTTCCTCTTCACTTTCTGCCATAAGGGTGGTGTCATCTGCATATCTGAGGTTATTGATATTTCTCCCAGCAATCTTGATTCCAGCTTGTGTTTCTTCCAGCCCAGTGTTTCTCATGATGTACTCTGCATAAAAGTTAAGTAAGCAGGGTGACAATATACAGCCTTGATGTACTCCTTTTCCTATTTGGAATCAGTCTGTTGTTCCATGTCCAGTTCTAACTGTTGCTTCCTGACCTGCATATAGATTTCTCAAGAGGCAGGTCAGGTGGTCTGATATTCCCATCTCTTTCAGAATTTTCCACAGTTTGTTGTGATCCACATGGTCAAAGGCTTTGGCATAGTCAATAAAGCAGAAATAGATGTTTTTCTGGAACTCTCTTGCTTTTTCCATGATCCAGGGGATGTTGGCCATTTGATCTCTGGTTCCTCTGCCTTTTTAAAACCAGCCTGAATACCAGGAAGTTCACAGTTCACATATGGCTGAAGCCTGGCTTGCAGAATTTTGACCATGACTTTACTAGTGTGTGAGATGAGTGGAATTGTGCAGTAGTTTGAGCATTCTTTGGCATTGTCTTCTTTGGGATTGGAATGAAAACTGACCACAACTAATATGTTCATTGACATCCCTTGAGATCTACTACAGATGTCAAGAATTAAGAGCTCTTGGGACATTTTTGCCCTGACATGGTTGGTCATTACTGAGAGTCTGAAGAATAGTTATCCTCAATGGAGATTGACTTATATCAAGAGAGACAGTAGAGGAAAGATCAATGGTCTATTTTGTATCTCAGGAGCTTAAACAAAAACTGATTCCTAAGTTAGAGGACAATGTCCTAGTGTCCTTCTCCATTGAAACTGAGCTGAGATTACTAGAATTAATTCGAAGATTATTGGACACAGTTAAATTTAAGCATGCTTTAGAAGCAAATGAATGGCAGGGTGTGTATATATATATATATATATATATATACACATACATATATGTATATATATGTATAATTATTATACATATATATGTATACAAATGTATATACAAATGTATATATATATGTATAATGTATATATATGTATAATGATATATATACATATATATACACAATTATATATACATATGTGTATATATACATATACAGTTATATATATACATATATAATTAAAGGATTGCTGGAGAGTTTATTTTAATGAGACCCGTGCCCAAGACAGTGGCATGAACTCTAAGATCTGAGGTGTGCATTCAGGTTAGTGTCTCCAAGGCTTTCGAATCTAAGAAATAGTACAGCTTAAACATCCTGGGAGAAGCCCATGTCTTTTATGAAGTTCCACTTGTAACTTCTTTAAAAGCCTTGTCCCTTATTGGGAAAAGAAATACCTGAGACATAGGACATCAAGAACACTTTTTCCCCTAGAACTTGGAGACAGCACAAAGGGAACAATGCTGACATAAGCAGGACAGAGACGTCCAATCACAATCACTGTGAGTTGGAAGGTCATGGAGGGGATTTGAAATGGGGACGTGGAAGTTTATGGAAAAACTATTTGCAGTTCTGATGCTTCTTATAACTTGAAAACACATACTTTATTTTGAATAAAACCTGTGGATTGAAGAAAATCCCCAAATTACTTAGCTTTTTAGTTTCACTTTCTTCTTCACTAAAATTATTTTGATATCTAAAAACATGTGGGAAAACACTCTCATCAGTATTTTTCTATACATGCTATTTTTCATATTGACCAAACTTTATAATTAAAACATTATCAGGACTGTAAGATGCTGTACAACTAATTTCCTGTCTATTTTCCTCTGTTTTGCATTTTCAGTATCTTCAGCCTCCTACTCCTGTCCAAAGTGACAGATTTGTTGTTATTATAATACATAAATAAGGCATAGATATATAAATTAGATTTTATTTATTTCAGAGCTCCCATGTGTGTGTGCTGGGTCATGTCTGACTCTTTTGCAACCTCACCAGGCTCCTCTGTCCATGAGATTTCCCAGGCAAGAATACTGGAGCGGTTTTGCCATTTCCTTCTCCAGGGGGATCTTCCTGACTCAGGGGCTGAACCCATGTCTCCTGTGTCTCCTGCACTGGCAGATGAATTCTTTATCACTAGTACCACCTGCCAAATCACAGATCTCCCTTAGATACCTCCTTGTTTTAGGCCATTTCATGCACTATTAACAGTTTGTAAATTTTTGGTCAGTTGGGACACAGCTTGTAGACTTTTTTTCAATTATGTATAATTACTGTGGACAAGTTTTTCAATATGATAGGTTAAAGGTTTATTGTTATCAACATTACCTGTAGAACAAATGACACAGTAATCCAAGATAAAAATAAACCTGAAGGGAGAAAAGTTCATTATCAAAGTCAAGCATTGTGGGAATGAGAGAACACAAAAGAACACTTTCTAGTTAGTTTATTCTGGTCATTCCAGAAACACACACTGAGCAGAAACTGTAATGTCTGCTTTACTACCTTGAATTTGTTCTCGGGGCTGCAGGGAATAAGTTTTCCACTCCTTAACAGGTGAAACATAAACCAGCACTGTTCTTAAACTTGACAAACCTGACCTAGCTCTTATAAGTTATAAATTTTGAGTTAGATTCTTCAGTTGTGTCCTGAAAGTAGGACAAGAACAGTTTATTTATAAAATAGCATGAAATTGACATTTCTCATATCTTTTGGACTTGCAATCAATGATTTTACCCTCCAGAAAATGACCTATTCTGGAATAGATGAACCCTATGAAAGTGAAGAATATTAGAAATCATTGAAGAAAAGTCCATACATCTTGCCAGCTCTCTCGGAGACAAACAAAAGTATATTAAAATGGTCTTTTAGAGTGTACAAGATAACTGTTACAGACTTCTCATTATGTTACAAATGGAAAATTGCTCTTATTCCTCAGAAGGTTTTCTATACCCTACAATGTTCTTTATTATCTCACAATAGTTCGATGCTCTATTTCCCTCCTAATTATCCATTTATTTTACTTTTTCTCTTTTTACTTCCACCTTCTTTTCTTTTTTTCCCTTTACAATTCTTAATTTATACCTGTATCTTTACATTTCTAATGTAGTTTGTATAATACTCAAGATCAATGATTGTATGTACCACTGCTCAGCATAAATGACTGCATGTTTTCTTTAAGCTTTGATTCCAAACATGGAAAGAATGTGGAATTTAGTTGTCTCTTCATTTCATTTCACCCAGTTTCCTATTCTGCCACTCTGATATTTAATTTTTTCTTATAATTTACCAAGGGTGTTCTAATACACAAAGCTAAGATTAGACTTTTAGTGTCTATAGGATAATCTCTGAAATGCATTATGCTACTTCCTCCTTTACTTGAAATTCTCTTTCTCTTTACATATTGATTTCCATAGCTATTTTTATTTGATCATCTTCTCTCTTAAAATCTTTTTATATCTGTTTTTATCACTCTCTTTCTTTTCCTCTCATCACTAAGATTTTGCCCAAAGTTTTGGTGGCCCCCCTTCAGATTTTCCATGTGTCATAAAAGTTACTTGCATCTTTATTCATAAAGTGCTGGAGGCTGGAACTGATCCTTGGAAAATAATTGGATCCAGAAAATTAATAGAAAATGCAAGTAAACATATATAACTATACTTGAAATACTGAGGACTTGTTTTCTTGATATCTGTGAAACTCTAGACTGATTTACAAAACATGCCTTCTGAAAAGTGGTGTGAGGAACATGTAAAGTGTGTGTGTGTGTGTGTCTGTGTGTGTGCATGTTGTAATGTGGTGCATATGATGTGCATGTATGCATGCAATGTGTATGGTGTCTGTGTATGTTGTAGGGTGTATATATGTATTTGACAGGTTTCTTAGATGTCCTGGCTGGTTCTTCATCATTAACTTAACCTCCTAAATTTAAATTATATTTTAGTTCACTTTTTCAACACCTTTTGTCCTCTCTTTTACACTACTCCCCCTACTTTTAATCAAAAGAAAAATAAATCCATTGCCTACTTTTTTCTATGAGATGTTCTTTCCTATGCTATTTATTCAATTCTCTGCTATTAACACATTAACTTTTAAAATGAAATATAAAATCATAGTATTCAATAAAATAAAATCTTATTATTACAAGAGATCTTCATAAAGAGGAATTTCCTTGTCCAAAGTGCATAAAAGTGAGAGAAACTTCCATGTTTTCTGTTAGAAATTTTAAATGACTTGACATTTATATGAACATATTTTTATGTTAAAATATAGCTATTTATCTTTCCAATAATAGGAGATCCAACCAGTCCATTCTAAGGGAGATCAGCCCTGGGGTTTCTTTGGAAGGAATGATGCTAAAGCAGAAGCTCCAGTACTTTGGCCACCTCATGTGAAGAGTTGACTCATTGGAAAAGACTCTGATGCTGGGAAGGATTGGGGGCAGGAGGAGAAGGGGATGACAGAGGATGAGATGGCTGGATGGCATCACAGACTCGATGGACGTGAGTCTGAGTGAACTCCAGGAGATGGTGATGGACAGGGAGGCGTGGGTGCTGCAATTCATGGGGTCACAAAGAGTCAGACACAACTGAGCGACTGAACTGAACTGAATACAGTTTAGGATTAGATGGCTTCAGATCATTTTTACAATAAGATAAGACTGGAGAATGTGAGCATTTTGGGCTTTAAATTTAATCATGTTAAACAATAGGAAGATTTTATCTTGAAGTGTTAACAATTATGATTTATTATAAAAATATCAATAATGATCATGAAACCAGAATGCATGGCTTTCAGATGTTAAAATATATATTGGTCTTACTAATTAAAAATATGTCCACATTTTGAGAGGAAAACAGCATTGTCAGATCATATATACGTTTTAATTTGCACTTTTCAAAATTAAAGGTTAAGAAGAAATCAACAAAATGAAACTTGCCAAATGTTGAGAAACCATTACATTGAAGGGTGCAGAAACAATGTAAAGAAAATCAACAGAAAAACTGAGCTTAATTTTTCAGGTTGAGAGAAGGAGCATCAATATGGGCACAAGATTGTGCTTTGTTTAATCATGTCCGATTCATTGCAATCCCACAGAATGTAGCTCACAAGGCTCCTCTGTCCATGGGGATTTTCCAGGTAATAATACTGGAGTGGGTTGCCAAGCCCTCTTCCAGGGGATCTTCCCAACCCAGGGACTGAACCCAGGTCTCCCGCATTGCAGGTAGATTCCTTACCATCTGAACCACCAGGGGAGTTCAAGAGTACCTTTGAATCTAATTCAATGTCACTTGGAGAATGAATAATTTCTGCTTTGTTTCAGTTGCAAAAACACTGTTTTGGCACTAGGATGCTCAGATAATGAAGGCACTGAAATTAAACTGAATGAGAGACTTTCCATAAGTAGAAAATTCTCAGTGGGTTATTGATCATGAATTCCCACTTCATTTAGCTTTAACAACAACAACAACAAAATTCTATAGCAGAGTTACATGGTATGTAAATACAACTGTTGGGGACATAAGCAATAGAGATGGACTCAGGACCAAGGATTCCATAGAAGTCTGAGAGAAAGGAATGCATGATTAAGATGGTTGAGTAAAGAAAGAATCCTTGATGTTTTTTGTAGTTAGTATCTAGTCAAAGCCTTATGTATAAAAAGTTGTGTCTTATGTACAGAAGATAGATTATTATTTTTCTTAAATTAGTGATCAATAAAAAACAAACACTGAGAAAGAAAATTGGCTCATGGGGAAGTAAAGAAATTGCAGTTGAAGTGATACTAAAGTAAAATCAGAGACTCTAAAGTTAAAAATGATCTGAGAGAAGAAAATGTAACCACAGATCTTCCTCATGTTGGAGTGTATGAGTAATTTGGATGATAAATCCTGTGTCTTTAAAATAGGAAGACAATCTGCTTTTCTGATTAGATGCAATCAACATCTCTAATGTTAGTTCTTCGGATTAATTATTTCCTTATATAGTAGGCTATATATTTGGCATATAGACTTAAGTTTTTCTCTTTTCATAAAAAATGGCAGCATATATTTGTAAACCATTTTGTTAGAATTGCCAGACTAGCTTTCTAGTTTCTTTGTGCTATACTAGATATTTTCACTAAAAGGAAAATAAATCATAATATGAAATGTTCACCAAATAATTATTTTTTATTAAAAAAATGGAGTGCAAACAGTGTCCTTTGATAGGGATTGAATAATAAATTAGAGTATAACCTCATAATAATGATTTTAACAGATTTCAGTATATAATTTGCAGAAAACCCACACCAAAAATCACATCAACCAGGATAATATTTATGCACAAAAAGTCCAAGGTCTTCAATTATTATCACACAGTCAATTCTTAAATTCCCATTAGAAATAAACTTAGTCAAAAGTAATTTTAAGTAATTAGAGAGAGAGAGTATAAGGGAAATTTAGTCCTTCACAATAAATTTGTTAAGTTATATTGAGTGCAGCGGACAGTGAGGAGCTACCCCATGTCTGAGGTCAGGGGCAGAAGCCGGGAGGAGCTATCCCTCGCCCAAGGCCGGGGCAGTGGCAGGGAGGAGCAACTCCACACCCAAGGCCAGGGGCAGCAGCCAGGAGGAGCAACTCCATGTCCAAGGAGTGGTGGCTGCATGGGCATAGGAGGGCCTAAAGGAGCTATTCCACGTTCGAGGTCAGGAGGGGCAATGGTGAGGAGATACCCCTCATCCAAGGTAAGGAGCAGTGGTGGTGCTTTGCTGGAGCAGCCGTGAAAAGATACCCCACGCCCAAGGTAAGAGAAACCCAAGTAAGACGGTAGGTGTTGCAAGAGGGCATCAGAGGGCAGACACACTGAAACCATACTCACAGAAAACTAGTCAATCTGGTCACACTAGGACCACGGCCATGTCTAATTCAATGAAACTAAGCCATGCCCTGTGGGGCCACCCAGATAGGCAGGTAATGGTGGAGAGGTCTGAAAGAATGTGGTCAACTGGAGTAGGGAATGGCAAACAACTTCAGTATTCTTGCTTTGAGAATGCCATGAACAGTATGAAAAGGTAAAATGATACGATACTGAAAGAGGAACTCCTCAGGTTAATAGGTGCTCAATATGCTACTGGAGATCAGTGGAAAAATAACTCTAGAATGAATGAAGGGATGGAGCTAAAGCAAAAACAGTATCCAGTTGTGGATGTGACTGTGATAGAAGCAAGGTCTGATGCTGTAAAGAGCAATATCGCATAGGAACCTGGAATGTTAGGTCCATGAATCAAGGCAAATTGGAAGTGGTCAAACAGGAGATGGTGAGAGTGAACATCGACATTTTAGGAATCAGAGAACTAAAATGGACTGGAATGGGTGAATTTAGCTCAGATGCTCACTATATCTACTACTGCGGGCAGGAATCCCTTAGAAGAAATGGAGTAGCCATCATGGTCAACAAAAGAGTCCTAAATGCAGTGCTTGGATGCAATCTCAAAAACGGCAGAATGATCTCTGTTCATTTTCAAGGTAAATCATTCAGTATCACAATAATTCAAGTCTATGCCCCAACCGGTAATGCTGAAGAAGCTGAAGTTGAACGGTTCTATGAAGACCTACAAGACCTTTTAGAACTAACACCCCCAAAATATATGCTTTTCATTATAGGGGACTGGAATGCAAAAGTAGGAAGTCAAGAAACACCTGGAATAACAGGCACATTTGGCCTTGGAATATAGAATGAAGTAGGGCAAAGACAAATAGAGTTTTGCCAAGAAAATGCTCTGGTGATACAAACAACCTCTTCCAGCAACACAAGAGAAGACCCTACACATGGACATCACCAGATGGTCAACACTGAAATCAGATTGATTATGTTCTTGGCAGCCAAAGATGGAGAAGCTCTATACAGTCAATAAAAACAAGACCAGGAGCTGACTGCGGCCCAGATCATGAACCCCTTATTGCCAAATTCAGACTTAAATTGAAGAAAGTAGGGCAAACCACTAGACCATTCAGTTATGACCTAAATCAAATCCTTTATGATTATACAGTAGAAGTGACAAATAGATTTAAGGGACTAGATCTGATAGATAGAGTTCCTGATGAACTATGGAATGAGGTTCATGACATTGTACAGGAGACAGGGATCAAGACCATCCCCATGAAAAAGAAATGCAGAAAAGCAAAACAGCTGTCTGAGGAGGCCTTACAAATAGCTGTAAAAAGATGCGAAGTGAAAAGCAAAGGAGAAAAGGAAAGATATACCCATTTGAATGCGAAGTTCCAAAGAATAGCAAGAAGAGATAAGAAAGCCTTCCTCAGTGATCAATGCAAATAAATAGAGAAAAACAACAGAATGAGAAAGACTAGAGATCTTTTCAAGAAAATTAGAGATACCAAGGGAACATTTCATGCAAAGATGGATTTGATAAAGGACAGAAATGGTATGGACCTAACAGAAGCAGAAGATCTTAAGAAGAGGTGGCAAGAATACACAGAAGAACTGTACAAGAAAGATCTTCACAACCAAGATAATCATGATGGTGTGATCACTCATCTAGAGCCAGATGTCCTGGAATGTGAAATCAAATGGGCCTTAGAAAGCATCACTATGAACAAAGCTAATGGAGGTGATGGAATTCCAGCTGATCTATTTCAAATCCTGGAAGATGATTCTGTGAAAGTGCTGCACTCAATATGCCAGCAAATTTGGAAAACTCAGCAGTGGCCACAGGACCAGAAAGGTCAGTTTTCATTCCAATCCCAAAGAAAGGCAATGCCAAAGAATGCTCAAACTACAGCACAATTGCACTCATCTTACACACTAGTAAAGTAATGCTCCAAATTCTCCAAGCCAGGCTTCAGAAATACGTGAACCATGAGCTTTCTGATGTTCAAGCTAGTTTTAGAAAAGGCAGAGAAACCAGAGATCAAATTGCCAACATCTCTTGAATCATGGAAAAAGCAAGAGTTCCAGAAAAACATATATTTCTGCTTTATTGACTATGCCAATACCATTTACTGTGTGAATTACAAGAAACTGTGGAAAATTCTGAAAGAGATGGGAATACCAGACCACCTGACTTGCCTTTTGAGAAACCTATATGCAGGTCAGGAAGTAACAGTTAGAACTGGTCATGGAACAACAGACTGGTTCCAAATAGGAAAAGGAGTACATGAAGGCTGTATATTGTTACCCTGCTTACTTAACTTCTATGGAGAGTACATCATGAGAAATGCTGGAATGGAAGAAGCACAAGCGGAATCAAGATTGCTGGGAGAAATATCAATCACCTCAGATATGCAGATGACACCACCCTTATGGCAGAAAATGAAGAGGAACTCAAAAGCCTCTTGATTAAAGTAAAAGTGGAGTGTGAAATAGTTGTCTTAAAGCTTAACATTCAGAATGAGAAAATCATGGCATTTGGTCCCATCACTTCATGGGAGATAGATGGGGAAACAGTGGAAACAGTGTTAGACTTTATTTTGGGGGCTCCAAATTACTACAGATGGTGACTGCAGCCATGAAATTAAAAGATGCTTACTCCTTGGAAGGAAAGTTATGACCAGCCTAGATAGCATATTGAAAAGTAGAGACATTACTTTGCAAAGTTCCATCTGGTCAAGGCTATGGTTTTTCCAGTGGTCATGTATAAATGTGAGAGTTGGACTGTGAAGAAAAGCTGAGCGTCGAATAATTGGTGCTTTTGAACTGTGGTGTTGGAGAAGACTCTTGAGAGTCCCTTGGACTGAAAGGAGATCCAACCAGTCCTTTCTGAAGGAGATCAGCCCTGGGATTTCTTTGGAAGGAGTGATGCTGAAGCTGAAACTGCAGTACTTTGGCCACCTCATGCGAAGAGTTGACTCATTGGGAAAGACTTTGCTGTTGGGAGGACTGGGGGCAGGAGTAGAAGGGACGACATTGGATGAGATGGTTGGATGGCATCACTAACTTGATGGACATGAGTCTGAGTGAACTCCAGGAGTTGGTGATGGACAGGGAGGCCTGGCGTGCTGCAGTTCATGGGGTCACAAAGAGTCAGACATGACTGAGTAACTGAACTGACTGACTGATATTGCACTGTGATGTGCCATACTAGGTCACTTCAATCGTGTCCGACTCTGTGCGACCCCATGAACTGCAGCCTGCAAGGCTCCTTGGTCCATTGGATTCTGCAGGCAAGAATACTGGAGTGATTAGCCTTTACCTTCTCCAGCAGAGCTTCCAGACCCAGGTTTTGAACCAGCGTGTCTTACATCTTACCTGTATTGTCTGTATCACTAGTACCACTGTGAATCCCCATATTGAATTGTAATCCCATAATTTTATACCTAAGGCAGCTATAAATATGACTATGAAGTTTCTGTTTAGCACATAATGTTAAAGAATATATATTTCAAAAATAAAGAAACGACAGACATTTAATTTGTTTTATTAATATAATTTTTCTTTATTTTTCAGGTGGCTTATACTTCTAAAATATGATGAATCAAACACTGACATGGAATTCATGCTTGTGAGATTTACTGAGAATTAGATGCTACTGAGGCTGCAGGCTGGGGTCTTCTCACTAATCTACCTAGTATCTATATTGGAGAATTTAATTATTATCTCCCTCACAATTCTTGTCCAACACCTCCACACACCAGTGTACTTTTTCCTCAGGCATTTGTCCTTTTTAGATCTATGCCTTATTTCTACCACTGTCCCCAAATTTATTTTCAACTGCATCACGTTCACTGAGTCCATCTCTTACCCGGAATGCATGTTATAACTTTTCCTGTTAGTACTAATGGCTGGGTCAAAGACTGGTACCCTTGCTGTGATGACCTATAACTATGTTGCCATCTGTTGCCCTCTGCATTATGAGGCTGACATGAGCAAAGGGACCTGAGTCCAGTTGATGGCTATGTCCTGGTTCAATGGTGGATCCTTGGGAATACTGTACTCCACTGGGACATTCTCTTTGAATTTTTGTGTGTCTAATAAGATACATCAGTTCTTTTGTAATGTTCTTGCCTTACTAAAACTCATGTTCTCAAGAACATGCAACTACTACTGTCAGCGTGACCATTGGGGTCTCTTGTGCATTTTCATGTTTAGTTTGCATTGTGCTCTCCTATGTGTATATTTTTTCCACTATGTTGAAGATCCAAACCAGTGTGAACCAGTCCAAAGCCTTTGCTACCTGCCAGCCTCACTTCATTGTTGTGAGTGCATTCCTTTTAATGGGTGCTGTTGCTTATTTAAAGCCACCATCCAAAATCCTTCTCTTCTAGACTTGCTGGCGTCTGTGTTCTATTCTGTGGTATCCCCAATCTTGAATCCTGTTATCTACTGTCTGAAGAATAAGGACATTAAATCAGCTCTAGTAAAGTCCTGTGGAATGTTAGAAGCAGTGGAGTAATGAAAAGATGATTAAAGCTGAAGTCAGGAAGTAGGATTTTCTTTTTTATTCTGCTATTAACAAGCTGTTTGAAATTATTTCTATTAAAGAATTCTGATCAATAAAGGATGAGATATTCATAATTTTCACAAATGTACACTAGTATTTTAAAAATTGAGATAAATTTACATGCACTATTCATTAGTTTCAAGAACAAAACATAATGATTCTATATTTGTATACACTGCAAAATCATCACTACAATAAGTTTAATTAACATCCTTATCCATACATAATTACACATTTTTTCTCTTGTGATGAAAAAAATTAAGATCCACTTTCTTAGTACTTTCAAATATATAATACAACTTTATCAATTATAGTCACCATGTTGTACATTATATCCCTATGAATTATTTATTTTAGAAGTGGAAGGTTGTGTGTTTGACAATGTTTACCCATTTTGCACACCCTACTCACTCTTCTGGCAACTACAATTTTGCTTTCTGCATCTGTCAGTTTGGGGCTTCCCTTGTAGCTCAGTTGGTAAAAAATCTGCCTGTAATATAGGAGACTTGGGTTCAATTCCTGGGTCAGGAAGACCCCCTGGAGACGGAAATGGTAATCCACCCCAGTATTCTTGCCTGGAGAATCCCATAGATAGAGGAGCCTGGCAGGCTCCCGGGGTCCATGGGGTCTGAAGAGTCAGACATGACTTAGCAACTAAACTCCCTCTTTAGCTTATTTTGTTGTTATTGCTTAGGTTCCACCTTAAATGAAATCATCCTCTGTCTAATATGTCACCTAAGAGAATGCCTTCAGTGATTCATGATGTTGAAAATGGAAAGATTTTATTATTTTTACAGCTGAATAATATTTCACCTCTTCCTTTTCTTTGCATTTCTTTGTCTTTACTTATGTCATATCTATGCAATGCATGACTTTTGGCTCTTTATTCTGTTTATGTTTAAATAAACACCAAAGTTTTCTTCTTGTGTGATTTTATAAGAACTCTTCATCCTTAGAGAGATTTGTTATTCTTTCTTTATTGTGAAATTATTAGCTTTTTCCATACAATTTTTATATAATTTAAAACAGTAGCCTACCAAGTTTCACAGAACATAAGATAGGTTGATTTTTATATACATTCTCATTAAATCTATTACCTGGGAAAATTTTTAATCTTTACCTATTGGATTTTCTAATCTATGAACATTATTCATTTTCGCTTGCCTCATTACATAAGTAAATTATTTCCGTCTTTCTTAAAACTCATTCTTTCTAAGGGACACATTATCTTTAAGACACGGTTTCGATTTTGTGAGCTTTTTGTTTGTTTTCTCTTAGGACTCTCTCAGACTCTATGGATTGTAGCCTACCAGGCTTTCCTGTCCATGAGATTTTCCAGGAAAGAACACTGGAGTGAATTGCTGCCAGGGTCCAGCTCCAGTGGATCCAGGGTAATTCAAAGGTGGGGATGGAGTAGGCGTCCTAGAAAAAACTATCTAATTACAGATAGAGAGAGACTAGGAATTTAGCAGAGAAAAAGAGGCTGAAAAACTTGGTTAACACAGGGTACCAATCACCACCTACGTAGGCTGCAGGTGTCTTTCCGTTCTCCCGAAGGAGAGGAGGCACTAAGGCCCCCTGGTCCGATCTTAGAAGCCCAGGCAAAATTAGTAGGCTTGGTGGGTCCTATGTACCAGATGGGAATTCAGCCAGAAAATTGGGGAGCAGAAAGGAACGACATGAGGCAATCAGTCTTTCCAGAACTGATCCGATTTCTTTATTTTTCAGGTTTGTTTATATACATTTTGTTACACATAGGAATGAATACAGAGTCACGTGGGCATCAGCAGACTTGACCTTTGTCACAATCAGGTGTTTCATATAAAATTATACAAAGGTCTTATGAGTTTTTACATCATCTTCTGACCATGAGATCTGCTGACATTTTATGGCCCTTTCTGATACTGGTCAGTTAACCAGAAATCTTATTTTTCCAGGAGTGATTTTTTCAGGCACCACCCTCCAAATAAAGTTGCATTCCTATAGGGTGAGGGTGTAGTGAGCTACAATCAAGAAAGGAATTTACTTAACCTAAGGTTTAACATGATTAGTCTTAAAGGTTAATACTTATTTCTCTTATATGCTTAAATGTTAATACTTATTTCTCCTATATGCTAGTTATATTCATTATAAGGGCAGGGAATATGAAGACTTAGCAGCAAACATCAGTCCAACAAATGAAAACCTTTCACAAACGTTCCCTTTACAATCTATTTAGTCTTAAGGTAGTGATAAGGTTATATTTTGCATAGCAAGGACACAGTGATTTATAACAAAGTACAGTAGTCTATAACAAAAGAGAAAATTCATTAACTCAAAAGTCCAATATTGCTAACATCAAAAATGACTATATTTCCTTTTCTATATTCCAAATACATTGATTAATATATTCCCAGGTGCCTAAGGATATGGAGGCCTGGCGGCAATCAAATGAGAAAAGCCCTATGCTAATACTCCAAACTCTCTGTGCTGTTTATGTTTGAGAGGTTGTCACACAAGCTAGTCTGTCAGCAGAGAGGTTTGACCTGAGACACCCTTGTCACACCCAAGGCAGGGAATTAGCAGTAATTGTTGACATGAAAAATGAAAAAACCCTTCACCAATATAATTCCTAAACAACCCACTAATACTATACTAATAATCTTCTAACTTCTCAAAAGAGTCTGTATTTAGAAAGTTTTAAAGCATCCCATGCCTCTCACAGTTGGGAGGCTGTAAACAATCACATGCCGCTGGACAACCTGATCAGGTGGGCTAGAGAACCTTCAGAGTTTGTAAGCTGAAACACTCTTGTCACACCCAGGAATTTTTATTAACTGAGGCTGCAAGTTAACTCCTTCTCCAAGAGAAATGGTTATGGGGAGAGCTCCCTGTAAAGTACTCTGGTTTTGGGGTAGATGCTCGGGAACAGGGGATTTCCTGAGGCTTGATCACGCCTTTGCGTATGCCAAGCTTCTTTTTCCTCATGACCTTTGCCATGGGCGGAGTTCCTCACACTGGCCCCCAACAGATTGCTATGCCCTCCTTCAGGGGATCTTCCCAACTCGGGAATCGAACCCACATCTCTTGCATTGGCATTGTCTCCTGCATTGGCAGGTGAGTTCTTTACCACTAGCGCCATCTGGAAAGCTTGTTCTCCATAGCAGCTGAACCAAGTTACATTCCCATCAACAGTGTAGGAGGGTTCCCTTTTCTCCACACCTTCTCCAGCATTTATTATTTATAGAGCTTTTGATGATGGTCATTCTGATTGGTGTGAGGTGATATCTCATTGTAGTTTTCATTTGCATTTATCTGATAATTAGAGCTATTGAGCATCTTTTCATGTATATCTTGGTCATCTGTATATCTTCTTTGAAGAAATGTCTATTTTGATATTCCATTTATTTTTTTGATTGTTTCCTTTTGTACATTGAGTGGGATGGGCTGTTTGTATATTTTGAAGATTAATCCCTTGTCAGTCATTTCATTTGCAAATATTTTCTCCCATTCTGTTAGCTGCCTTTTTCATTTTGCTTATGGCTTCCTTGGCAAACAAAAGCTTTTAAGTTTAGCTATGTCTCATTTGATAATATTGTTTTTATTTTTATTACTCTAAGAGGTGGATCAAAAATATTTAGCTTCAATTTAAGTCAGGGAGTATTGTGTTTATGTTTTCCTCTAGGAGTTTTATAGTGTCTGGTTTTACATTTAGGTCTTTAATCCATTTTGAGTTTATTTTTATGTATGGTGTTAGAAAGTGTTCTAATTTTATTCTTTTACATTATTTTCTTTAAAATTAGAATTGTCACTCCATTTACGTCTGGCTTCCCTTATTATTAACTAGAAATATATTTATCTAAATGATCTTGTGAAACAAACCTATTTCATTTCAGTGTTTTGTCCTTTGCTTCCTACTCCTGGGGCTTCCCTGCTGGCTCAGAGGGTAAAAAGTCTGCCTGCAATGTGGGAGACCTGGATTCTATCCCTGGGTCAAGAAGATCCCCTGGAGGAGGAAATGGCAACCCACTCCAGTATTCTTGACTGGAGAATCCCTGGACAGAGGAGCCTGGTGGGCTACAGTCCATAGGGTCGCAAAGAGTTGGACACTACTGAGCGACTTCACTTTCATTTTATTACTCCTAATAGTTTTTTTTTTTTTTTTTTTAAGTTTACTCAGTTTCTCGGTCTGGGTGCAGTTTTTTTTTTTTTTTTTTTTAATATACATCTTCAAAAGATCTTTGCTAGGCCTGACAGTGTCATTCATTATTTCACTTACCAGAAATTGGCACATTACAATATACTAGCTGAAAAAGGATTTGGCTCAGGAGTTTTTCAGAAACTATAGAAGAACTATGGAAGAAACAGGAAAACTGGTCACTACTAGGCTTTATATATATTCCAGGTCTTATTTGAGGCACTCAGGGTCTTTTTTTTTTAAGTTGTGTCACTCAGGATCTGCATGCCGACCCTCTTGAGGCAAGTGGGATCCAGTTACGAGGCTCCAAATGGGGTTTTCACATTGCTGAGGGAAGTGCTTTCTATGCAGGAGAAAGGAAATATAAAAATATTCTGGTCAAACATAACTTTAATAGAAACATAAACGTCTGGTTTGCTGACATGGCATCGTGGGTAGGGGTAGCTTCATTTTCGGCCCAGAAAGTTATTTCAATACCACTGCTGCTGCTGCTGCTGCTAAGTCACTTCAGTCGTGTCCGACTTTGTGCGACCCCCTAGACGGCAGCCCACCAGGCTCCCCGGTCCCTGGGATTCTCCAGGCAAGAACACTGGAGTGGGTTGCCACTTTCTTCTCCAGTGCATGCAAGTGAAGAGTGAAAGTGAAGTCGCTCAGTCGTATCAGACTCTTAGCGACCCCATGGACTGCAGCCTTCCAGGCTCCTCCATCCATAGGATTTTCCAGGCAAGAGTACTGGAGTGGGGGTGCCATTGCCTTCTCCATTCAACACCACTAGTTTATCATTATCTTTCGAATGTGCTGTAATATGTAAAATATGCTTAGCCCAAAGGATAAATTTATAAAATCCTAAAGTAAATTTGCAAATAATATATTCAAGCTATTTGAAAAACATTACACATATTTTTGTGAGCATATTTCAATAGCAATTAAAATAAATGAATAGAGGAAGGGGGAAAAAGGATGGCGGAGGAATAGGATGGGGAGAACACTTTCTCCCTCTCTACCTCATCAAAAGAACATTTCAACGCTGAGCAAATTCCACAAAATAACTTCTGACTGCTGGCAGAGGACATCAGGCATCCAGCAAAGCAGATCATTGGCTTCAAAGCCAGGTAGGAAATACTTTATTTTATTTTAAAGAACGAAGTTATAGACAAAGGAGGTAGGAGGGAATCCCGGCACGGGAAGGGAATCCCGTCCCAGGAAGAGACTCTTAAAGAGAGAGGTTCCCTAAAATTGGGGAACTTTCTCACAGCTGTGCATGGGGCGAGCCCTGGAAACACAGAGGGCAACATAACAGGAAGGAGGAATAAATAAATAATTAAAACCAACAGATTATGAATTCAACAGTATAACCCCAGCGGATAAGCAGCGCAAACGCCTGCGTCCGACAGCAGTGGGGGTTGGGCAGGGAGGAGCGCGCCCGCGACAGCGCTTTCTAAGAATTGGGCTGCGGGAGACGTAGGCTGCAGGGCTTTTCTCGAGAATCGGGGCATAACAGGGCCAGAATCGGGTCCGCGCATGGATAGAACGATTTATCCCGGACCAACAAACCAGACTGGGGGTAACTAACACGCGAAACGCTCGAACGTAAGACACTGACAGGCCCGCGCACAGAACAAAGGACGGATCGGAAATAGCCGGCTGCAGACCATCCCCCACCGGCGACGGGCAGCCAGAGCCTTAAGCACGGGAAGAGGGCAGACGCAGCTCAAGAGAGACATTACCTACCAAATTGCAAGCAAGCTTCTTTATTGAGACTTCTGCAACAATAGTCCGCGCCAAACTCCCTACCACTTGGACTTGGAACCAAACCCGGCACCCGGAGGGGACTTCCTGAGCGCCAATCCTGAGCGGCTTAAACCGGGGAATTGCATGAAACATAGGGCAGGCCCCACACGGTTATCCCGCGGATTGGGAAGGGGCAAGCCCAGTGCAGAGCTCATCACCACCCTCCTTGTGGCACGACAGAAATCAGACGCGGAAGAGACCAGCAAACAGAAGAAGTCAAACAGAGGGAACTGTCTTGGTAGTGACGCCACACAGCATAAGCCGTTCCTACTTTTATGATCAAAAAAAAAAAAAAATTTTTTTTTTTGGGGGGGATGATGTGGAAGCGTGATTTTTTTCTCTTTTAAGAATTTTGTTTTCTTTCTTTAAAAATTATTTTTTTTCCTTTTTAAATTAGTTTATTCTTTTTCATCCTTTTTCCCCTAAACTTCCTTATATTTTTAAGTATTCTATATTTCTAGTTATTATTTTTAGAACCTAATATTACTTAAAAAAAAAAAAAAACCCTATACGTTTAAGCAAACGCCGTATATAGTCTTATTGGTGAAGGAAGTTGTCTTTTAATAATTCTGGAGTCTTTTATTATATTTTACTTTTTTTTTCTTTTTCTCTATTTTTTTTTTAAATTTCTCTCTACTTCTTCATCTTCTCTTCAATAATCTATCTTTGAAAATCCAATTTATACTCCAGATTTTTAATCTTGGCATTTTGGTATTTGTTGCCAATTTTGTTCTTTTGAAAACCTAATCCTCAGTACCCAGTTTTACATGAGTGCAAGACTACTGGCTTGACCACTCTCTCCACCTCTGGAATCTCCCTTTTCGCCACCAGGTGGCTTTTGTCTCCTCCCTCCCCCTCCCCCTTTCTACCCAACCCTATGAACCTCTGTGTGTTCCAGAAGGAGGAGAACTCTAAGGGAACTGGTCACTGACCGGATCTGTATCCCTCCTTCCCATCTCCCTCTTTTATCCTCCTGTCCATCTCTATCTACTTCCTTCCTCTCCTCTTCCATGTATAACTCTGTGACCACCTCTGAGTGGTCCAGACTTCGAGCACACACACAAGAAAGTGGTTACGGGCTAACTTGCTTTTCCCTCTTATGATTCCACCTCATCCCACTCCACTCACCTCTAACTACTCCCTCTCTCTTCTCTCCTCCAAGTAACTCACCGATCCTCTAGGGACGACCCTCAAGGTGGAGAAACCTATCATCATTAACCTAGATGTTTTAACAATAGTGCTGAATAGATGGAGAAATCATGAGGCTATTGTAAAAATAAATCTGAAAACCAGAATCAGGAGGCGTAAGTCCAAATCCTGAGATCATCAAAGAATTCCTGAATACAGGGAACATTATCCAATTAGAGCTCATCAAACGCCTTCATACCTATACTGAAACTGAGCACTGCCCAAGGGCCAACAAGCTCCAGAGCAGGACATACCACGCAAATTCTCCAGCAACACAAGAACAAGCCCCTGAGCTCCAATACACAGGCAACTCAAAATACTCCAAAACCACTGACGTCGCATAACCCATTACTTCACACGTCACAGCACTCCAGAGAGAGGAAATCCAGCTCCACCCACCAGAACTCCAACATAAGCCTCCCTGATCAAGAAACTTTGACAAGCCACTGATATAACCCCAAACACAGAGAGGAAACTCTATAATAAAGAGAACTCCACAAATTCCCAGAATATAGAAAAGCCACCCCCAAACGCAGCAATATAACCAGGATGAAGAGACAGAGGAATTCCCAGCAGGTAAAGGAACAGGAGACATGCCCACCAAACCAAACAAAAGAGGAAGAGATAGGGAATCTACCTGAGAAAGAATTCCGAATACTGATAGTGAAAATGATCCACAATCTTGAAATCAAAGTGGAATCACAGATAAATAGCCTGGGGTCAAGGATTGAGAAGATGCAAGAAAGGTTTAACAAGGACCTAGAAGAAATAAAAAGAGTCAACATATAATGAATAATGCAATAAATGAGATCAGAAACACTCTGGAGGCTACAAATAGTAGAATATCGGAGGCAGAAGATAGGATTAGTGAAATAGAAGATAGAATGGTAGAAATAAATGAATCAGCGAGGGAAAAAGAAAGGCGAATTAAAAGAAATGAGGACAACCTCAGAGACCTCCAAGACAATATGAAACGCTCCAACATTCGAATTATAAGAGTCCCAGAGGAAGAAGACAAAAAGAAAGACCATGAGAAAATACTTGAGGGGATAATAGTTGAAAACTTCCCTAAAATGGGGAAGGAAATAATCACCCAAGTCCAAGAAACCCAGAGAGTGCCAAACAGGATAAACCCAAGGCGAAACACCCAAAGACATATTTTAATCAAACTAACAAAGACCAAACACAAAGAACAAATATTAAAAGCAGCAAGGGAAAAACAACAAATAACACACAAGGGGATCCCCATAAGAATAACTGCAGATCTTTCAATAGAAACTCTTCAGGCCAGGAGGGAATGGCAAGACATACTTAAAGTGATGAAAGATAATAACCTTCAGCCAAGACTACTGTACCCAGCAAGGATCTCATTCAAATATGAAGGAGAAATCAAAAGCTTTCCAGACAAGCAAAAGCTGAGAGAATTCAGCACCACCAAACCAGCTCTCCAACAAATACTAAAGGATAGACTTTAGAAAGGAAGCACAAAAAGGACGTATAAACCCGAACCCAAAGCAATAAAGTAAATGGCAACAGGAGCATACTTATCAATAATCACCTTAAATGTAAATGGGTTGAATGCCCCAACCAAAAGGCAAAGACTGGCTGAATGGATACAAAAACAAGATCCCTATATATGCTGCTTACAAGAGACCCACCTCAAAACAACGGACACATACAGACTAAAAGTGAAGGGCTGGAAAAGATATTCCATGCAAATAAAGACCAAAAGAAAGCAGGAGTAGCAATACTCATATCCGATAGAATAGACTTTAAAACAAAGGCTGTGAAAAGGGACAAAGAAGGCCACTACATAATGATTAAAGGATCAATCCAAGAAGAAGATATAACAATTATAAATATATATGCACCCAACATAGGAGCACCGCAATATGTAAGACATTTGCTAACAAGCATGAAAGGGGAAATTAATAATAACACAATAATAGTGGGAGACTTTAATACCCCACTCACACCTATGGACAGATCAACTAAACAGAAAATTAACAAAGAAACACAAACGTTAAATGATACAATAGACCAGTTAGACCTAATTGATATCTATAGGACATTTCGCCCCCAAACAATGAATTTCACCTTTTACTCAAGTGCACACGGAACCTTCTCCAGAATAGATCACATTCTGGGTCATAAATCTAAACTTGATAAATTCAAAAAAATTGAAATTATTCCAAGCATCTTCTCTGACCATAATGCACTAAGGTTAGATCTCAATTATAGGAGAAAAACTATTAAAAATTCCAACATTTGGAGGCTGAACAACACCCTTCTGAATAATCAACAAATCACAGAAGAAATAAAAAAAAGAAATCAAAATATGCATCGAAATGAATGAAAATGAAAACACAACTACACAGAACCTTTGGGACACTATAAAAGCAGTCCTAAGAGGAAAGTTCATAGCAATACAGGCATACCTCAAGAAACAAGAAAAAAATCAAATAAATAACCTAACTCTACACCTAAAGCAACTAGAAAAGGAAGAAATAGAGAACCCCAGAGTTAGTAGAAGGAAAGAAATCCTAAAAATTAGAGCAGAAATAAATGCAAAAGAAACGAAAGAGACCATAGCAAAAATCAACAAAGCAAAAAGCTGGTTCTTTGAAAGGATAAATAAAATTGACAAACCATTAGCCAGACTCATCAAGAAACAAAGAGAAAAAAATCAAATCAACAAAATTAGAAATGAAAATGGAGAGATCACGACAGACAACTCAGAAATACAAAGAATCATAAGAGACTACTATCAGCAATTATATGCCAATAAAATGGACAACTTGGAAGAAATGGACAAATTCTTAGAAAAGTACAACTTTCCAAAACTGAACCAGGAAGAAATAGAAAATCTTAACAGACCCATCACAAGCACGGAAATTGAAGCTGTAATCAGAAATCTTCCAGCAAACAAAAGCCCAGGTCCAGACGGCTTCACAGCTGAATTCTACCAAAAATTTTGAGAAGAGCTAACACCTATCTTACTGAAACTCTTCCAGAAAATTGCAGAGGAAGGTAAACTTCCAAACTCCTTCTATGAGGCCTCCATCACCCTAATACCAAAACCTGACAAAGACACCACAAAAAAGAAAACTACAGGCCAGTATCACTGATGAACATAGATGCAAAAATCCTCAACAAAATCCTAGCAATCAGAATCCAGCAACACATTAAAAAGATCATACACCATGACCAAGTGGGCTTTATCCCAGGGATGCAAGGATTCTTCAATATCCGCAAGTCAATCAATGTAACTCATCACATTAACAAACTGAGAAATAAAAATCATATGATTATCTCAATAGATGCAGAAAAAGCCTTTGACAAAATTCAGCATCCATTTATGATAAAAACTCTCCAGAAAGCAGGACTGGAAGGAACATACCTCAACATAATAAAAGCTATATATGACAAACCCACAGCTCACATTATCCTCAATGGCGAAAAATTGAAACCATTTCCCTAAAGTCAGGAACAAGACAAGGGTGTCCACTTTCACCACTACTCTTCAACATCGTACTGGAAGTTTTGGCCACAGCAATCAGAGCAGAAAAAGAAATACAAGGAATCCAAACTGGAAAAGAAGAAGTAAAACTCTCACTGTTTGCACATGACATGATCCTCTACATAGAAAATCCTAAAGACTCGACCAGAAAACTACTAGAGCTAATCAGTGAATATAGTAAAGTGGCAGGATATAAAATCAACACTCAGAAATCCCTTGCATTCCTATACACTAATAATGAGAAAGTAGAAAAAGAAGTTAAGGAAACAATTCCATTCACCATTGCAACGAAAAGAATAAAATACTTAGGAATATTCCTACCTAAAGAAACGAAAGACCTATATATCGAAAACTATAAAACACTGATGAAAGAAATCAAAGAGGACACTAATAGATGGAGGAATATACCATGCTCATGGCTTGGAAGAATCAATATAGTGAAAATGAATATACTACCCAAAGCAATCTACAGATTCAATGCAATTCCCATCGAGCTACCAGCAGTATTTTTCTCAGAACTAGATCAAATAATCTCAAGATTTGTATGGAAATACAAAAAACCTCGAATAGCCAAAGCAATCTTGAGAAAGAAGAATGGAACTGGAGGAATCAACTTGCCTGACTTCAGGCTCTACTACAAAGCCACAGTCATTAAGACGGTATGGTACTGGCACAAAGACAGAAATATAGATCAATGGAACAAAATAGAAAGCCCTGAGATTAACCCACATACCTATGGACACCTTATCTTCGACAAAGGAGGCAAGAATATACAATGGAGTAAAGATAGTCTCTTTAACAGGTGGTGCTGGGAAAACTGGTCAACCACTTGTAAAAGAATGAAACTAGACCCCTCTCTAACACCATACACAAAAATAAACTCAAAATGGATTAAAGATCTAAATGTAAGACCAGAAACTATAAAACTCCTAGAGGAGAACATAGGCAAAACACTCTCCGACATAAATCACAGCAGGATCCTCTATGATCTACCTCCCAGTATACTGGAAATAAAAGCAAAGATAAATAAATGGGATCTAATTAAAATTAAAAGCTTCTGCACAACAAAGAAACTATAAGCAAGGTGAAAAGACAGCCTTCTGAATGGGAGAAAACAATAGCAAATGAAACAACTGACAAACAACTAATCTCAAAGATATATAAGCAACTTATGCAGCTCAACTCCAGAAAAATAAATGATCCAATAAAAAAATGGGCCAAAGAACTAAATAGGCATTTCTCCAAAGAAGACATACGGATGGCTAACAAACACATGAAAAGATGTTCAACATCACTCATTATCAGAGAAATGCAAATCAAGACCACAATGAGGTACCATTTCACACCAGTCAGAATGGCTGCGATCCAAAAGTCTACAAGCAATAAATGCTGGAGAGGGTGTGGAGAAAAGGGAACCCTCTTACACTGCTGGTGGGAATGCAAACTAGTACAGCCACTATGGAAAACAGTGTGGAGATTCCTTAAAAATTGCAAATAGAACTGCCTTATGACCCAGCAATCCCACTGCTGGGCATACACACTGAGGAAACCAGAAGTGAAAGAGACACATGTACCCCAATGTTCATTGCAGCACCGTTTATAATAGCCAGGACTTGGAAGCAACCTAGATGTCCATCAGCAGATGAATGGATAAGAAAGCTGTGGTTCATATACACTATGGAATACTACTCAGCCCTTAAAAAGAATAAATTTGACTCAGTTCTAATGAGATGGATGGAACTGGAACCGATTATACAGAGTGAAGTAAGCCAGAAAGAAAAACACCAATACAGTATACTGACACATATATATGGAATTTAGAAGACAATAATGATGACCCTACATGTGAGACAACAAGAGACACAGAGGTACAGAGTGGACTTTTGGACTCTGAGGGAGAGGGAAAGGGTGGGATGGTATGGGAGAATGGCAATGAAACATGTATATTTTCCCGTAAGAAACGAAACGCTAATCTATGTTCAATGTAGGATGCAGGATGCATGGGGCTGATGCACAGGATGATTCAAGTAGAGGATGGGGGGTGGGAGGTGGGAGGGGGATTCGGCATTGGGAGATTGTGTTCACCTATGGCTGATTCGTGTCAATGTATGGCAAAACAAATACAGTATTGTAATTTTAAAAATAAATAAATTTAATTAAAAAAGTAAAATAAATGAATAAAAACTCCAATGATGTTTGAGAAGATATAATTATTAAAAAGTATAAGTTTATTATAAATTATAAAGTTTTTATTTTCTCCAGAGTTGGGAAATATCAACAGTATAATTAAATCATGTCTTAATTATTATAATAAAGAGCTATAAAACTAAATTAATAGGTGAAAATAATATGTCACAGTACAAAACAAAGTATTGGATATAAAGAAATTGAATATAAAGAAATAATTCAAAAGTATAGTGAACAATATACACACAAAAATCCAATAATATTAAGCAAGTAAACTTGAATATTTTAATTGACAGATATTTTAGGTCCTTTAATAATGTGTTTGCATCAGGTGACACTCAAGAACCTGGATAGGGTTCAGTCTTCTTGACAATTCCATTACAAAAGATGATTCTAGACCACTGAGTAAGACATTTCTGGATTGTTATACTGGCAAAAGTCTTATTTATCAATTAACTGTTTTCATGGATTTGAAAAGGTCAGAGAAAAAAAAATTTGAAAGAGAATGTGATAAGTTGCTTTACTTATTTTCAAAAGGGAGAATTAAGCCTCTTTTTAAAAATTTATATTTGTTTTCACTTTATACATGTCACACAATTCAATATACCATCTTGTTTGCCTTGTAATCTAATTTAAATCTCATCTTTTCCATAAAATCTGTTTCTATTATGGTAGACACATATGAGGTACCAACACCCAGATGCTGTAATTCATCACTTTTCTCTCCCCTACTTCTTAAGTGCTCTGCTAATTGCACTGGGACAAATGAATGAATATGCTTTGGGGAAAAGACATTTAACTTCTTAGAGAATTTATAATTGTGTGAACTTAATCCTACTAAAGTTAAATAAAACAGAAAATGAAATATGCACCATAATTCACATGATTTGATGAAGCCCAGTGAGATTTTCTATATTAATTCACTTTAAAAGGAAGTATGGCATGGTGGCTTAAAATGAGACAAGTGTTACTAGTTCTGGGGCCACAGAGATTTAGATATCCAAATTTTACAATCAAAGCTGCCTTTAACCCCTTCCCTGAGAACGCTACTTACTTGGTTCTTTTCTTTAAATAAAGATCTGAAACCATATGGAAATAGTTTCAGCAAATGCAGAAATTTGAGAATACATTTTCAGATATGGTACCTTTCACAGACATTTTTTTCACTATCCACAAAGCATAGATGCTTCAAAAGGAAAGCAAATCTTAAGATCTAGTTAGCAATAGGCTTTCTTATCTGATCTGGTAAATATAAATATTGGTTGATCATATAGATAAATTTTTTTAAAAATTAACATCTTTCCAGGTTACTCATCTTACCTAAAGATGAGAAAAATCTACTCTAGAGCAGGATGTAAGTAGCAAACACATTGGACTATGCAGTTTATAAGGTCTTTTAATGTCTCAACATTTGCCTGTGTGTTTCTCAGATCTGATGCTAACAGATGGACGGAGCTCGTGTCTACACAAGATCATTATTTCAAAGACTCTGACTAGATTTACCAATACTCAATTTGATACTCATCCTGGATTATGATATCCATTCTTAATTGAATGAATATAAAAATGAAATTGGGTTTTGAAGGCAAAGAATATTCCCATGCTTATTTAGTTTTTAGTCATAATTTAGACCATATACTTGAATACACTCATGCAAGTTCTGAGAAAATTTCATTCCACAATCTGATCACTAAGTCCTGGCTTATTAAAAACAGTTTATTTATAAAAGGTCCAATACTTAGGTTGGATATTTGATGAGACTGAGACAATCAACCAAGAGTTCTATCTCTGAATGTCATCCCTTACAGATCCGATTCTTGACTAATGTTCTCAGCTCTTAAAGCCTCTCTTTTCTTTGTGTTAAAATTATTTTAAATACAACTATCTGTTTTATCTATTCATCTATTTATGTAGTAAGAAAATCTGATCAAATTAAATATATAAGTAAAATGAGCCCTTAGTAAAATAAGCCCATGACACACACTGTATATACTGATAATAAGTGTTGGTGACACTGGCACTTGTGCTGAACATTTAAAATAAAAAAGTTATTTAAAAGTTTCAGATAAAAACTTTAAAAAATTATTTCATTTATCTTACTCAATTTTAATTGAAGGAATTGTTGGTGAGAAAATTAAAGTAGATTTCTTGATGCATGAAGAAGAAAGTGAATTAGTCTTGAAAAATTTGTCTGTCCAGGACTTAATTATACAATCAGGATTCCATGGTGTCCTTTACTTTAGATCACAACATTTAGTTCCAATCTGAATGCTTTAGTCAAAATCTTTGAAATCTCTGGAAAACCTTAAAAGTCTTGTGTATGCCTATTTGAACTAAGGGCAAGTAAATATTAATTAATCTGTGTTCCTTTCAATTGTGTGTGTGTGAGTGATAGTTGCTCAGTCGTTTCCAAATCTTTGTGACCCATGGACTGTAGCCTGCCAGCTCCTCTGTCCATGGGATTCTCCAGGCAAGAATACTGGAGTGGGTAGCCATTCAATTCTCTGGGGATCCTCCCAACCTAGGAAATGAACCGAGATCCGCTGCATTGCATGAGTATTATTTACCAGCTGAACTACCAGAGAAGCCCCCTTTCAACTACATTTAATATCAAATATGTCATCCTAAGACACGGGAATGCCAGACCAACTTATTTACCTCCTAAGAAACCTGTATGCAGGTCAAGAAGCAGCAGTTAGAACTGAACATGAAACAAAAGACTGATTCAAAATTGGCAAAGGAGTGCATCAAGGCTGCGTATTGTCACTCTGTTTATGTAACATATATAGAGTACACCAAGTGAAATTCTGGGCTGGATGAATCACAAGTTGGAATCAAGATCATCAGAGGAACTATCAATAACCTCAGATATGCAGATTGCATCACCTTTATGGCAGAAAGTAAAGAGGAACTAAAGAGCCTCTTGATGAAGGAGAAAGAAGAGAGTGTAAAGCTGACTTAAAACTCAAGCTTCAAAAACTAAAATCATGGCATTGGGTCCCATCACTTCATGGCAAAAAGACAGGGAAACAATGGAAACAGTGACAGATTTTATTTTCTTGGGCTCCAAAATCACTGCAGATGGCTACTGCAGCCATGAAATTCAAAGACGCCAGATTCTTGGAAGAAAAGCTATGACAAACCAAGACAGCTTATTAAAAAACATATTACAGAGCTCACAAAAAGATGGCGGAGGAATAGGATGGGGAGAACACTTTCTCCCTCTCTGCCTCATCAAAAGAACATTTCAATGCTGAATAAATTTCACAAAATAACTTCTGACTGCTGGCAGAGGACATCAGGCATCCAGCAAAGCAGATCATTGGCTTCAAAACCAGTAACTCAGCGATCCTCTAGGGACGACCCTCAAGGTGGAGAAACCTATCATCATTAACCTAGATGTTTTAACATTAGTGCTGAATAGATGGAGAAATCATGAGGCTATTGTAAAAATAAATCTGAAAACCAGAATCAGGAGGCGTAAGTCCAAATCCTGAGATCATCAAAGAATTCCTGAATACAGGGAACATTATCCAATTAGAGCTCATCAAACGCCTTCATACCTATACTGAAACTGAGCACTGCCCAAGGGCCAACAAGCTCCAGAGCAGGACATACCACGCAAATTCTCCAGCAACACAAGAACAAGCCCCTGAGCTTCAATACACAGGCAACTCAAAATACTCCAAAACCATTGATGTCCCATAACCCATTACTTCACACGTCATAGCACTCCAGAGAGAGGAAATCCAGCTCCACCCACCAGAACTCCAACACAAGCCTCCCTGATCAAGAAACTTTGACAAGCCACTGACATAACCCCAAACACAGAGAGGAAGCTCTATAAGAAAGAGAATTCCACAAATTCCCAGAATATAGAAAAGCCACCCCAAACACAGCAATATAACCAAGATGAAGAGACAGAGGAATACCCAGCAGGTAAAGGAACAGGAGACATGCCCACCAAACCAAACAAAAGAGGAAGAGATAGGGAATCTACCTGAGAAAGAATTCCGAATACTGATAGTGAAAATGATCCAAAATCTTGAAAACAAAATGGAATCACAGATAAATAGCCTGGGGCCAAGGATTGAGAAGATGCAAGAAAGGTTTAACAAGGACCTAGAAGAAATAAAAAGAGTCAACATATAATGAATAATGCAATAAATGAGATCAGAAACACTCTGGAGGCTACAAATAGTAGAATATCGGAGGCAGAAGATAGGATTAGTGAAATAGAAGATAGAATGGTAGAAATAAATGAATCAGCGAGGGAAAAGAAAGACGAATTAAAAGAAATGAGGACAACATCAGAGACCTCCAAGACAATATGAAACGCTCCAACATTTGAATTATAGGAGTCCCAGAAGAAGAAGACAAAAGAAAGACCATGAGAAAATACTTGAGGGGATAATAGTTGAAAACTTCCCTAAAATGGGGAAGGAAATAATCACCCAAGTCCAAGAAACCCAGAGAGTGCCAAACAGGATAAACCCAAGGCGAAACACCCCAAGACATATTTTAATCAAACTAACAAAGACCAAACACAAAGAACAAATATTAAAAGCAGCAAGGAAAAACAACAAATAACACACAAGGGGATCCCCATAAGAATAACTGCAGATCTTTCAATAGAAACTCTTCAGGCCAGGAGGGAATGGCAAGACATACTTAAAGTGATGAAAGATGATAACCTTCAGCCAGACTTCTGTACCCAGCAAGGATCTCATTCAAATATGAAGGAGAAATCAAAAGCTTTCCAGACAAGCAAAAGCTGAGAGAATTCAGCACCACCAAACCAGCTCTCCAACAAATACTAAAGGATAGGCTTTAGACAGGAAACACAAAAAGGACGTATAAACCCGAACCCAAAACAATAAAGTAAATGGCAACAGGAGCATACTTATCAATAATCACCTTAAATGTAAATGGGTTGAATGCCCCAACCAAAAGGCAAAGACTGGCTGAATGGATACAAAAACAAGATCCCTATATATGCTGCCTACAAGAGACCCACCTCAAAACAACGGACACATACAGACTAAAAGTGAAGGGCTGGAAAAAGATATTCCATGCAAATAAAGACCAAAAGAAAGCAGGAGTAGCAATACTCATATCCGATAGAATAGACTTTAAAACAAAGGCTGTGAAAAGGGACAAAGAAGGCCACTACATAATGATTAAAGGATCAATCCAAGAAGAAGATATAACAATTATAAATATATATGCACCCAACATAGGAGCACCGCAATATGTAAGACATTTGCTAACAAGCATGAAAGGGGAAATTAATAATAACACCATAATAGTGGGAGACTTTAATACCCCACTCACACCTATGGACAGATCAATGAAACAGAAAATTAACAAAGAAACGCAAACGTTAAACGATACAATAGACCAGTTAGACCTAATTGATATCTATAGGACATTTCACCCCAAAACGATGAATTTCACCTTTTACTCAAGTGCACACGGAACCTTTTCCAGAATAGATCACATTCTGGGTCATAAATCTAACCTTGATAAATTCAAAAAAATCAGAAATTATTCCAAGCATCTTCTCTGACCATAATGCACTAAGGTTAGATCTCAATTAAAGGAGAAAAACTATTAAAAATTCCAACATTTGGAGGCTGAACAACACCCTTCTGAATAATCAACAAATCACAGAAGAAATCAAAAAGAAATCAAAATATGCATCAAAACGAATGAAAATGAAAACACAACTACACAGAACCTTTGGGACACTATAAAAGCAGTGCTAAGAGGAAAGTTCATAGCAATACAGGCATACCTCAAGAAACAAGAAAAAAGTCAAATAAATAACCTAACTCTACACCTAAAGCAACTAGAAAAGGAAGAAATAGAGAACCCCAGAGTTAGTAGAAGGAAAGAAATCCTAAAAATTAGGGCAGAAATAAATGCAAAAGAAACAAAAGAGACCAAGCAAAAAGCTGGTTCTTTGAAAGGATAAATAAAAGGATAAATAAGGATAAATAAAAGGATAAATAAAATTGACAAACCATTAGCCAGACTCATCAAGAAACAAAGAGAAAAAAATCAAATCAACAAAATTAGAAATGAAAATGGAGAGATCACGACAGACAACTCAGAAATACAAAGAATCATAAGAGACTACTATCAGCAATTGTATGCCAATAAAATGGACAACTTGGAAGAAATGGACAAATTCTTAGAAAAGTACAACTTTCCAAAACTGAACCAGGAAGAAATAGAAAATCTTAACAGACCCATCACAAGCATGGAAATTGAAACTGTAATCAGAAATCTTCCAGCAAACAAAAGCCCAGGTCCAGATGGCTTCACAGCTGAATTCTACCAAAAATTTTGAGAAGAGCTAACACCTATCTTACTGAAACTCTTCCAGAAAATTGCAGAGGAAGGTAAACTTCCAAACTCCTTCTATGAGGCTACCATCACCCTAATACCAAAACCTGACAAAGACACCACAAAAAAAGAAAACTACAGGCCAGTATCACTGATGAACATAGATGCAAAAATCCTCAACAAAATCCTAGCAATCAGAATCCAGCAACACATCAAAAGATCATACACCATGACCAAGTGGGCTTTATCCCAGGGATGCAAGGATTCTTCAATATCCGCAAGTCAATCAATGTAATTCATCACATTAACAAACTGAGAAATAAAAATCATATGATTATCTCAATAGATGCAGAAAAAGCCTTTGACAAAATTCAACATCCATTCATGATAAAAACTCTCCAGAAAGCAGGAATAGAAGGAACATACCTCAACATAATAAAAGCTATATATGACAAACCCACAGCTAACATTATCCTCAATGGTGAAAAATTGAAACCATTTCCCCTAAAGTCAGGAACAAGACAAGGCTGTTCACTTTCACCACTACTCTTCAACATCGTACTGGAAGTTTTGGCCACAGCAATCAGAGCAGAAAAAGAAATACAAGGAATCCAAATTGGAAAAGAAGAAGTAAAACTCTCACTGTTTGCAGACGTCATGATCCTCTACATAGAAAATCTTAAAGACTCGACCAGAAAACTACTAGAGCTAATCAGTGAATATAGTAAAGTGGCAGGATATAAAATCAACACTCAGAAATCCCTTGCATTCCTATACACTAATAATGAGAAAGTAGAAAAAGAAGTTAAGGAAACAATTCCATTCACCATTGCAACGAAAAGAATAAAATACTTAGGAATATTCCTACCTAAAGAAACTAAAGACCTATTTATCAAAAACTATAAAACACTGATGAAAGAAACCAAAGAGGACACTAATAGATGGAGAAATATACCATGCTCATGGTTCAGAAGAGTCAATATAGTGAAAATGAGTATACTACCCAAAGCAATCTACAGATTCAATGCAATTCCCATCAAGCTACCAGCAGTATTTTTCACAGAACTAGATCAAATAATCTCAAGATTTGTATGGAAATACAAAACACCTCGAATAGCCAAAGCAATCTTGAGAAAGAAGAATGGAACTGGAGGAATCAACTTGCCTGACTTCAGGCTCTACTACAAAGCCACAGTCATTAAGACAGTATGGTATTGGGACAAAGACAGAAATATAGATCAATGGAACAAAATAGAAAGCCCCGAGATAAACCCACATACCTATGGACACCTTATCTTCGACAAAGGAGGCAAGAATATACAATGGAGTAAAGACAGTCTCTAACAGGTGGTGTCGGGAAAACTGGTCAACCACTTGTAAAAGAATGAAACGAGACCTCTTTCTAACACCATACACAAAAATAAACTCAAAATGGATTAAAGATCTAAATGTAAGACCAGAAACCATAAAACTCCAAGAGGAGAACATAGGCAAAACACTCTCCGACATAAATCACAGCAGGATCCTCTATGATCCACCTCCCAATATACTGGAAATAAAAGCAAAAATAAGCAAATGGAATCTAATTAAAATTAAAAGCTTCTGCACAACAAAGGGAACTGTAAGCAAGGTGAAAAGACAGCCTTCTGAATGGGAGAAAACAATAGCAAATGAAACAACTGACAAACAACTAATCTCAAAGATATACAAGCAACTTATGCAGCTCAACTCCAGAAAAATAAACAATCCAATAAAAAAAATGGGCCAAAGAACTAAATAGGCATTTCTCCAAAGAAGACATATGGATGACTCACAAACACATGAAAAGATGTTCAACATCACTCATTATCAGAGAAATGCAAATCAAGACCACAATGAGGTACCATTTCACACCAGTCAGAATGGCTGCGATCCAAAAGTCTACAAGCAATAAATGCTGGAGAGGATGTGGAGAAAAGGGAACCCTCTTACACTGCTGGTGGGAATGCAAACTAGCACAGCCACTATGGAAAACAGTGTGGAGATTCCTTAAAAATTGCAAATAGAACTGCCTTATGACCAAGCAATCCCACTGCTGGGCATACACACTGAGGAAACCAGAATTGAAAGAGACACGTGTACCCCAATGTTCATTGCAGCACTGTTTATAATAGCCAGGACATGGAAGCAACCTAGATGTCCATCAGCAGATGAATGGATAAGAAAGCTGTGGTACATATACAAAATGGAGTATTACTCAGCCCTTAAAAGAATACATTTAAATCAATCAGTTCTAATGAGGTGGATGAAAGTGGAGCCCATTATACAGAGTGAAGTAAGCCAGAAAGAAAAACACCAATATAGTATACTAACACATATATATGGAATTTAGAAAGATGGTAATGATAACCTTGTATGTGAGACAGCAAAAGAGACACAGATGTATAGCACAGTCTTTTGGACTCTGTGGGAGAGGGTGATGGTGGGTTGATTTGGGAGAATGGCGTTGAAATGTGTATAATATCATATATGAAATGAATCGCCAGTCCAGGTTCAATGCATGATACAGGATGCTTGGAGCTCGTGCACTGGGATGACTCAGAGGGATGGTGCAGGGAGGGACGTGGGAGGGAGGGTTCAGGATGGAGAACACATGTATACCTGTGGTGGATTCATGTTTATGTATGGCAAAACCAATACAATATTTTAAAGTAATTAACCTCCAATTAAAATAAATTAATTTTAAAAATAAAAAATAAAAATAAGTAGAAATAATTATGGATCAATATATATGAGACACATACACATCACAAACCTGTAATAGATACAGAAAAACAAATAAGGAAACAAAAGCCCAAACATAAAACTAAAGTAAATCATCAAACCATAATGAAAGAAACAGAAGAAAAAATAACAAAGAAGGACAACAAAAGCAACTGGAAAGCAATTAATAAAATGGCAATAAGTACATATCTATCAATAATTATTTTAAATGTCAGTGAATTAAATGCTATGACCAAAAGACATAGGATGACTAAATGAATTGAATAGCAAGACGCTTCAATAAGCCTACAAGAAACTCACTTTAGGGCTCAAGACACACTCAGCAAGTGAAAGTAGGGAGGATTCCAATAGACATTTCATGCAAATGGAAATGACCAAAAAAAAAAAAAAAAGGCAGTATCAATTACTCACATTAGACAAAATTACTTTAAACGAAAATCTCTAATGAAAGGCAAAGATGAGCACTATATAATGACAAGAGGTTTAGTAAAGGTGACCTAACATCTTGGACATAGAAAAGAGGCATGGATTGAGAAGATACAAGGAATGTTTAACAAGGACCTAGAAGAACTAAAGAACAAACAAACAGTGATGAACAACACAATAACTGAAATGAAAACTGCACCAGAAGGAATCAATAGTAGGATAACTGAGGCAAAAGAATGGATAAGTGAACTGGAAGATAGAGTGGTGGAAAAAACCACCATGGATCAGAATAAAGAAAAAGGAATGAAAAGAAATGAGGATGGTCTCCAGAGACCTCAGGGACCACATCAAATACACAAACATTTTAATTATAGGGGTCCCAGAAGAAGAGAATGAAAAAGGTCTGAGAAAATATTTGAAGAGATTATAGTCAAAAACTTCCCTAGCATGGGAAAGGTAATAGTCAAGTCCAGGAAGTGCAGAGTTCCATGCAGAATAAACCCAAGGAGAAACATGATAAGATATATATAATCAAACTAATAAAAGTGAAACACAAAGAGAAATATTAAAAGGAGCATGGGAAAAGCAACAAATAACATACAAGGCAATTGCCATTAAGTTATAAACTGACTGTTCAGCAGAAATTCTCTAGGCCAGAAAGGAAAGTCAGAATATATTTAAAGTGATGAAAGAGAAAAACCTAAAACCAATATTACTCTATCCAGCGACTGTCATTCAGATTCAACACAGAAACCTAAGGCTTTAGAGATGAGCAAATACTAGAGAATTCAGAACCATTAAACTGACTTTACAACAACTGCTAAAGGGATTTCTCCAGGCAAGAAACACAAGAGAACGGTACGAAAGAGGATGGGATGAAAAAAGACCTACAAAAACAAATCCAAAACAATTAAGAAAATGGCAATAGAAACATGAATATGAATCATTACCTTACATGTAAATGGATTAAATTCTCCAACAAAAGACAGACTGGCTGAATGAATACAAAGGTAAGACCCATATATAGTTTTAAGTTTCAACAAGCTCAGAAATATGTGTTAAATCTTCTTGCACCAATGGCTATATTTGTTTATTGACTAGTGAACATGGAAATATATTTTTATCCTCCTAAGCTAGTGGTTCTGCTGGTAAATCAAAATAGAAGGATTCTGCAGGAGAAGAGAGAATAAAATAGCTTTCCAGGTGGCTCAGTGCAAAGAATCTGCCTGCTAATGCAGAAGGCATAGTAGACACAAGTTGTATCCCTGGGTGGGGAAGTTCCTTTGGAGAAGGCTCAATGCAATCCAGTATTCTTTTTTTTTTTTAAATTTATTTATTTTTTTAATTACAATACTGTATTTGTTTTGCCATACATTGACACGAATCAGCCACAGGTGAACACAATCTCCCAATGCTGAAGCCCCCTCCCACCTCCCACCCCACATTCTCTACTTGAATCATCCTGTGCACCTGCCCCATGCATCCTGCATCCTACATTGAACATAGATTGATGCTTCGTTTCTTACAAGAAAGTATACATGTTTCATTGCCATTAGACTTATAGAAGAGATAAAAACTTTTGTAGATAAGCAAAAGCTAAAGAATTTTACCACCACTAAACTGGCTTTACAAGACAATGATAAGGTGTCAGACTTCAAGCTAAAACAATGATGAGTCAATACACACTATAGTTGTTTTTTCCCCTGAGATTGGTGGAATAAAGTTGACTTTCTTTTTTTTTTACATTTAAGTTTCCATAATTCCATAAAGAGTGATCCAGATGGCAGAGTAGAAGGATGTGAAGTCCACCTCCTCCCTCAAATACATCAGTAATACTTCTATGCATGGAACAGTTCTCACAGAACACCCACTCAAGCTAGCAGAAGACCTCAGACTTCTGAAAGTGAAAGAAGGATCTTCATATAACCATGTTGCTTTTCAGTCACTCAGTTGTGTCTGACTCTTTGTGATCCCATGGACTGCAGCACGCCAGACTTTGCTGTCTTTTACCATCTCCCAGAGCTTGCTCAAACACATGTCCATTGAGTCAGTGATGCCATCCAACCATCTCATGCTCTGTCATCCTTTTCTTCTGCCTTCAGTCTTTCCCAGAATCAGGGTCTTTTCTAATGAGTCGGGTCTTCATATCAGATGGTCAAAGTACTAGAGCCTCAGCTTCAGCGTCAGTCCTTTCAGTGAGTATTCAGGATTGATTTCCTTTAGGATTGACTGGTTTAATCTCCTTGGTATGATTACACAACAGGTAATAGAAAATAAAAAGAGAGACAGATAGAAATAGGATGTGACCTATACCTCTGGGAAATCCCCTCATTGATGATAAGATCAATCAAGATGGAAGGGGAGATTTGGAGCCTTGCAGGATACTCAGCAAGCAATCTGCAGAGTAAAGAGAGACCTGAACAGATGATCTATGATACCACTGTGTGCTTCCCAACTTTAGATGTACATTCATAGATGTAGACAGGGGCTAGGTGCTGTAGCTTGGGCTTTAGAGATCAGACCAAGGGAGATGACTGAGAGTTGGCTGAGAGAGACAGCATGATGGGGCTGGAATGTAGTGTGCCCACAACCACTGGACTCCCAGAGTCCAAGTCTGCCATACAGGTGAGGCACCATTGTTAAAGGGCCTATGAATGGAGAGTTAGGTCCCAACATACCAGCCTCTTTCTCCATACACATGATCTCAGCCAACAGAACACCCTCTCCATAGGCTCCAGTAGCAGGTGTAAGCCGCTATCATCTCTGTCATAACTGCAGGCTCCAGGAGTGGGTGATGGTTGTTGCCACTGTACCCACAATCTCAAGGGCAGGTGCAAGCAGCCACCACAATTACTGTCATGATAATCACAGGCTTTGGGAGTGGAGACAAGCAGCCACAACCACTGCCGCTGATGCTGCGTGTTCCAGGGTAAGTCACCAGATGCTGCCACCAAAGCAGGCTCTGGGAGCAGGCACCTGCCATGGCACCTTCACACCTCCTATTACAGGTATAATTTCCAGCACATGCTAAAAAAAGAGGCAGAAGGTATCCACATTAAAAACAATCCTAGCACCAAAAATATTAAGCCAACTAAAGCGACACAGGATACTCTCACATAAAAAATAGCCCTCCAAGACCATAGTAGATAATTGTTTCTTTTAAGCGCATGGAGGAAAAACATAAGAAGAATGAAGAAGCAGAAGGATGACTCCCAGCTAAAAGATCAAAGGGTTCCTCTGAAACACAAACAAAACAAACCTCTTAAGTCAATTGACACCATATTTGAAAAGGAGATAATGAAAATAATGAAAGAATTAAGAAAAGCTGTCAACAAAAAAAAACAGGTTACTGTAAAAATGAATTAGAAATGGTAAAGATGAGCCCATTAAAATTAGAGAACTCACTTGCCAAGATGAAAATTGAACTAAAGACAATGAACAGCAGAATTTATAATACAAAAGAAACAAGTAATCTGGAAGATAGAAAAAATGGAAATTATCCAATCAGAACAGAAAACAGACAAAAAATGAAAGCAATATTAAAAAAAAAGTAAGATAAAATAAAGCATGCCAATCTATGTGTAACAAGGATTCCAGAAGGAGGAGAAACAAGAAAGGTAATCAAAAATGTATTTGAAGAAATCATAGCTGAAACATCCCAAACCTGAAGAAGGAAACAGATATCCAGGTATAGGAAGCACAAAAGATACCAAACAAGATAAACCTATACCAAGACATATTATAATTAAATTAGTAAAATTAAAGTTAAAGAGAGGACTCCAAAGGCAAGGGAAAAACAAAGAATTAATTACAAAGTAACCACCTAAAGGCTATCAGCTGATTGTTCTACAGAAACATTGTAGGCAAGAAGAAAATGGAAAAATATATTCAAAGTCTTGAAAAGGAAAAATCTGAAAATTAAAATATTCTATGCAATAATAATTATCATTGGAATAAAAGGTGAGATAATTTCTCAGACAAGAAAGAAACTAAAGAATATAGCAACACTAAACCTACCCTAAAAGAAATATTGGAAAGTCTGTAAATAGTAAGATGCTATAGGAATGGGAAAAATCACATTCAGAAAATAAATCATGCTGCAGTCCAGCTCCAGCAGCCAGGGAATCAGCCTGAAGGGATGGGCGGTGTCGGCAAAGTCACTATGCAGCCTCTCATTCAGTTTTCTTGGACTGCACGTTTATTTCAAGGTTTAGGTTCTCTTTTATACTTTGACAAAAGCATTAGGTCAGAGATTTGACATTTTCAATTTCCCCTCACCCAGATTTATTGTCTCCATAAATCACTGTTGTCCTTCAAGCAGAGTTTCTGCTTTAGCAGTTCTCTTAGAATTGTGTTTACTTTAACTTGTGATTACATTGTAACTCATGCTTATATCTGGTCTGCATACCACAAACCTCAGTTTATTTCTTATCATTCTAAATCCTGTTTGCCCCTGGTATCCTGATCTCGCTATCTCTTAAAAAAGGCTTCTAGCTATTAATATCTCTAAAATTCCTAATCCCTATAAGCTATAGTAAAATATGCTAACATTAAAACATTCCTTAAATCTTTAGCTTCTAAATTATTCCTAAGCCCTAAATTCAGCAAACTCCTTTGCCATAAACATTTCCCTCACAAGTAAGTTTCAGATAACAGTCCTTCCCATGGCCTCAAGCTGCAGCTTTCATGCTCATCCTGGAACACTCTTTTGTAAAGATCTTTGAACAAATGTCAGTGATTAACTTTATGAATTATTTTCTGAGCACAACTGCAGAAGGCTTTGTGCTTTCTCATGCTCCTCTCAAGAACAATAAGCACCTTAATATTCTTTTCAGTCAACTCAGCCAAGGAAAGGAGAAAACAAATCAGAATCACAAGACCTAGCTCCTTCATCTTGGGTCCATGCCTGTGGGACAAGGAGAGGGAGTTGGGGTTGTGCCTCCATTTTGTCAGTAATGCCTAATGTGGCTCCTGACAAAATCACTTAAATAAGCCAGTATAGATTAAAAAGGGGAAAAAAGTCACAAAATTGGGTGAAAGTGTTGATAATTACAATGAACAGCAAAAGGATAAAATAAAAGATATAAAAGAGGACACCAAAGTCATAAAATGTGGAGGAGGAAAAAAGAAAATGTAGATAGTTTTTTTATTTTTATTTTTAGAATGTGTTTGGGCCCCTATGTGTCAGTCTAGAGCAAGTAGGTATAAGAAGGGGTTAATATACATGAAAAACTGGGTAGCCACTAATCAAAAACATACAGTAGATTCATAAAAAAAAAATAAATAAATAAAAGAAAAAAAGCATTTAATAAGAAGAAATCTTCAAACCACAAATGGAAAAACAAACAAACAAAAAGAACAAAACAAACAAACAAAAAAACAGAATCAACTGGTATACAAGGTTTAAAATTCCAATAAAAATTTGTGTATCAATAATTACCTTAAATTTCAATGGAGTAAATGTTCCAACCAAATGACACATCAGAACAGATTGGATAAAACAAACAAAACCCTCAAGGAAAAAAATCCAGCACAATATGTTGTGCACAAGAGACCCATTTCTCAAAGTACACATAGATTAAAAGTGAGGAGATGGAAAAAGATATTTCATGCAAATAGAAATCAACAGAAAGCTGGAGTAGCAATACACATATCAGACAGAACAAACTCTGAAACAAAGGACATGAAGAAAGATAAAGAAGGACACTATATAATGATGAAAAGATGAATATGAGGAAAGATATTGCTCTCACCAATGTACATGGACCTAATATGGATGTGTGCATACAGACATGTTAAGTCACTTCAGTTGTGTCTGAATCTTGGCAATCCCATGGACTGTAGTCCACCAGGCTCCTCTGTCCATGGGATTCTCCAGGCAAGAATACTGGAATGGGTTGCCATTCCCTTCTCCAGCATCTAATATACAAGCACCCAAATACATAAAATAAATACTAGCAGATATAAAGGGAGAAATTGAAAAAACTGAAAGAGATTTTAATATTCCACTTACATCAATGAACAGATTCATTGCAGACAGAGAATCAGTAAGGCAACAGAGACTCTAAATGAAACTATAGAATAGTTAGAATTAATCAATATTTTCAGTACACTTCATCCAAACCCCTCCCAAAAAATACATGTTCTTTTCAAGTACAATGGAACATTCTCTAGGATTGACTATATACTAGGGCACAATATAAGTCTCAAATAATTTAAGTGTATGGAATTTATTTTAAGCATATTTTCTGATGACAATGACCTGAAACTAGAAATAAGCCACAGGGAAAAAAATGAGGGAAAAAACCCAAAACATTGCCTGAAAACAAAACAATATGCTACTAAAAAACCAGTGGGTCAGTGATGAATGGCAACCCATTCCAATATTCTTGTCTGGAAAATTCATGGATAGAAGAGCATAGTGTGCTACAATCCATGGAGTTGCAAATGGTTGAACACAATTGAGCATGCACAATGATGAAATCAAAGAGGAAATTCAAAAATAGCTAAAGACAAATGATAGTGAAAACAGAACCTTATAAAATCTATGTGATGCAGCAAATCTTCCCCTTAAAGGGAAATTCTTAGTAATACAAAGGTGTCCTCAGAAAACAAACAAACAAAAAACCTCAAATAACAACCTAACCTCCCACCTAAAAGCTAAAGAACAAACAAAACCTAAAGTCAGCAAAACAAAGGAAATAATGAATATCAAAGAGGAAAAAAAATAGAGATAAACATAATAGAAGAAATGAATAAAACCAATAGCTTATTATTTGAAAGGGGAACATAATTATCAAACCTCTGGACAGGCTCGAAAGGAGGAAAAGAGAATGAACATAAAGAAACAAAGAAAGGGAAAAAAAAGGGAGAAATAATGGCCAATATCATGAAAATACTAAAAAAGAGAATATTAAGAATGATTATATGCCAACAAATGTAACAATCTAGAAGAAATGGAAAAGTTTCTAGCAGCACATAGCCCACCAAAATTGAATCAGGAATAAATAGGTAATTTGGACAGACTGATGTCTAGAAGTGAAATAGAATCTGTAATAATAATAATAAAAATTTCCTATAAACAAAACTCCAGGACCAGATGCCTTCACTGGTGAATGCTATCAAACATACAAAGAAGAACTTATAATGATGCATCTCTAAATCTTCCAAAATCTGAAGGAGAGAACACTCCCAAAGACATTCTACAAAAAGAACATCATCCTGATACCAAAATCAGATAGATATCATCAAAATAGAAAACTACAGACCAATATCTTTAATGAACATGCAGCAAAAATCTCAACAAGTATTAGCACACACAACACCACATAAAAAGATCGTACACCACAACAAGTGGAATTCATACAAAGTTCACAAGGATGGTTCAACATATGCAACTCAGTCAATGGGATACACCACATCAACATTATTATCTCAATAGATGTAAAAGAAGCATCTGATAAAATTCAACACCCATTCATGATAAAAATACTTACCAAAGTGGGTATAGAGGAAACATAACTCCAGCACAATAAAGCTAATTTATGATAGTCATAGCCAATTTAATACTCAATGGGGAAGTGTTAAAATCCATATCACTAAAGTCTAGTACAAGACAACAATGTCCATCACTGTGGATGACAAGTGTCCAATGTCCAATGTCATCAGTTCTATTCAACATTGTATTAGAAATTCTAGTACATCAGATAAGAAAATAAAATAAACATGTCCAAATAGAAAGGAAGAGGTGAAATTGTCATCATATGCAGATAACATGGTACTTTCTATAGAAAACATTAAAGACTCCACACAAAAATCACTAGAACTAGTAATAAATAAATTGAGAAAGGTAGCAGGATACAAGATTAACACAGAGAAATCGGTTGAGTTTCTTTACACTAACAATGATATAGGAAAAGGGGAATGTAAAAGAAAATATCTTTTAAAATCATACCAAAAATAAAAACCTGACCAAGAAAGTGAAATACTTGTGTACTGTAACTATAAAACATTAACAAAGGAAATTGAAGATGACTCAAAGAAATGGAGAGATATCCCAAGCTCTTGGATTGCAAAAATTAACAACGTTAAAATGACCACACTACTTAGAGCAATCTACAGATTTAATGTGACCCCTATCAAATTATCCTTGTCAGTTTTCACATAATCAGAAAAAAAAACCCTAAAATTTATATGAAACCATAAATGACCCAAAATTACCAAAATAATCCTAAGGAAAAAAATAACAAAGTAGGCAGCATAACCCATCCATACTTGACAATGCTATAAAGATACATTAATCAAACAGTATAATATTGCCACAGAAACAAACATATGGATGAGTGAAGCAGAATAGAGATATCAGAAATAAAATCACAAACTTCAAAAAGAAGGTAAGAATATAAAATGGCAGAAAGACTGTCTCTTCAGGAAATGGTGTTGGAAAAGTTGGAAAGGGTGTTGGAAAAGTTGCATGTAAATCAATAAAGTTAGAACACACCCTTTCATCATTCACAGAAATAAACTCAAAACCTATGAAATATTTATTTTCTTTATGTTTTACAAAATTTTATCAAATATTCCTACTTTTACAATAAAATTAATTATTGTTTGACTTTATTTTTTTCTTTTATATTGACTCAAGTTTGCATTTTGCTATATGCTGTTACATTGTTTTATAAAGAGTGCATGCATGTTAAGTCACTTTAGTTGTGTCCGACTCTTTGCAACCCCATGGTTGTAGGCCCTCCAGGCTCCTCGAGGCAAGAATACTGGAGTGGGTAGCCATTCCTTTCTCTAGGGGATCTTCTCAACCCAGGAATGAAATCTGGGTCTCCCACAGTGCAGACAGATTTTTACCATCTGATCCACCAGGGAAGCCAATAGGAAATGTGATACATATTAACAAGTATACTGCTTTCCAGTGAAATCACACTTGTTGCAGTTTTTGAAAGTAAGACCAAAGAGTTTACAAACATAAATATGAGATCACTGATGCAATGGACATGAGTTTGAGCAAACTCCAGAAGATAGTGAAGGACAAGTTGGACACAACTTAAAAATCGAACAACCACCACCAAAATAAACCGAGATAAATATAAGTGAATGGAACAGGCAAATTTCTTTATATATTATTAGATTATAGTTGAATTAAGTAACAAATTCTTTTATGAATGACTCAAAGCCACCCACAGCTTTTGGCTTTCTCTAATGAAAAAAATATATTGAGATAAATGATATGATAAAAGGAGGAAGATGTGGGTATGCACTCTGCCAAAGAATTGTATTGAGAAAGATTACCCCCATAAATAGAATAAGAAAATATCTTTTTTTTTTTTCTTTTTTAGCTGAAAGCACCAGAGAAACAGCAGCCATACAAAAAAACTCCGTGGCTTTTCCCTTCCTATCTAAATGCAGGTCCTAATATTTCCCTTTGGAAGGTGTCTACCTGTCCCAGGAGGAGAAGGAAACTCTTATCTGTGGAATCTGGGAGTTAATATCAAAGTGAAACTGTAAAATAAATCTATCAAAATACCACTGTTTTGCAACTTAGTGTCCCTTACCCTAGCATCTTTCTTTTGTCACACTGCTACAGCTTATGATTCTTTTTTTTTTTAAGTTATATATGATTTGGGGCCTAACAACTCTTGCATTCTGTTGGCATGAAGAAAAATGCATAATATAAGAGATATGGGCCAGTGGGAAGAAAATTGCATAATATAAGATATATGGGCCAGCAGTCCTAAGATTGTGGAGGAATGGGACGGGGAGACCACTTTCTCCCCCACAAATTTATCAAAAGAATATTTAAACGCTGAGTAAATTTCACAGAACAGCTTCTGAATGCCGGCAGTGGACATCAGGCACCCAGAAAAGCAGCCCATTGTCTTTGAAAGGAGGTAGGAAAAATATAAAAGACAAAAAAGATACAAAAGAGGTATGGATGGAGCTCTGGACCCGGAAGGGAGTCTTAAAAAGAGAGAAGTTCCCAAACACCAGGAAACAGTCACTGCTGAGTCTGTGGGGAGCCTTGGAAGCACAAAAGGCAACATAACAGGGAGAAAAAATAAATAAATAATTAAGCCCCACAGATTATGAGCCCAATGGTAACTCCCCCAGCAGAGAAGCAGCACAGATGCCTGCATCCGCCACTAGCAAGTGGGGGCTGGGCAGGGAGTCATGGTCTGCATTTTTAAAGTAAGGACGGAGCCTGAATGCCCTGAGAGCAATCTGAGAGAACTAACTTGGGCTAGCAAACCAGACTATGGGATAGCTACCACGAGAAAAAGCCAGCCCTGACCTAAGACACTGTCAGGCCCATGCACAGAACAAAGGACTGAACAGAAATAGCCGGCTGCAGACCATTCTCCTTCAGTGACAGGCATCCAGAGCAAGAAGGGGGCAATTGCAGCCCCAGAGAAACATTATCTACCAAACTGCAAGCAGGCTTCTTTGCTAAATAAGACTTCTTGGGGTTCTGGATGGTCAACAACCACCTGAGAGGGTGCGCCGGTTGTACACCCAGAAAACCGAGCAGCAGGGATGGGGAGAGCGATAAGTCACAGTAACTGTGCTCGCCAAACACCTCATCACCTGAGCTGCTCGGACCAGGGAAGGGCACAAAATGCAGGCCGAACCGAGTCTGCGCCTCTGAGGACTACCCGAGCGCCTGATCCTTAGTGGCTTAGACCTGGGAGGTGCAGGCAGCCCAGGGCCAGCCTCGGATGGTTCTCTGCAGAGCAACCTAGAGCCTGAGCAGTGTGGGCAGGGAGAGCACATGTGCCATGAGCGGGGGGTAGGCCCAGTATGGCGAAGGCACTGCAAGCACACTCTAGTGTTATTTGTTTGCAGCATCCCTCCCCTCTCCACAGCACGACTGAACAAGTGAGCCTAAAAAAGTGTCCACCACTGCCCACCTTGTGTTAGGGTGGAAATCAGACACTGAAGAGACCAGCAAAAAGAAAAAGCTAAAACAGAGGGAACTGCCTTGGAAGTGACAGCTACAATAGATTAAAACTGTGTAGTTAGTACCAACTACATAGGAAGGGGCCTATAGATCTTGAGAAATATAAGCCGGACCAAGAAACTATCCAAAAATGAACTGACCCCACACTGCCCACAACAACACTAGAGAAAGTCCTAGATATACTTCTACTATTTTTATGGTCATTCTTTTTTTTTCTTTTAAAATTTTTAAGTCCTCTATTACTACTTTAATTTTCATAACCTACTATTAGTTTGCAAAAAAAAAAGACTATTTTTTAAAACAAACTTCATATCAGTTCAGTTCAGATCAGTCACTCAGTCGTATCCAACTCTTGGTGACCACATGAATCGCAGCATGCCAGGCCTCCCTGTCAATCACCAACTCCCAGAGTTCACTCAGACTCACATCCATCGAGTCCGTGATGCCATCCAGCCATCTCATCAAATGTCATCCCCTTTGTCTACTGCATCCAATCCCTTCCAGCATCAAAGTCTTTTCCAATGAATCAACTCTTCGCGTGAGGTGGCCAAAGTGTTGGTGTTTCAGCTTTAGCATCATTCCTTCCAAAGAAATGCCAGGACTAATCTCCTTCAGAATGGACTGGTTGGATCTCCTTGCAGTCCAAGGGACTCTCAAGAGTCTTCTGAAACACCACAGTTCAAAAGCATCAATTCTTCCGGTGCTCAGCCTTCTTTACAGTCCAACTCTCACATCCATACATGACTACTGGAAAAACCATAGCCTTGACTAGATGGGCCTTATTTGGCAAAGTAATGTCTCTGGTTTTGAATGTGCTATCTAGGTTGGTCATAACTTTTCTTCCAAGGAGTAAACATCTTTTAATTTCATGGCTGCAGTCACCATCTGCAGTGATTTTGGAGCCCAAAGAAATAAAGTCTGACACTGTTTCCACTGTTTCTCCCTCTATTTCCCATAGAGTGATGGAACCGGATGTCATGATCTTCGTTTTCTGAATGTTGAGCTTTAAGCCAACGTTTTTACTCTCCTCTCTCACTTTCATCAAGAAGTTTTTAATTCCTCTTCACTTTCTGCCATAAGGGTGGTGTCATCTGCATATCTGAGGTTATTGATAGTTCTCCTGGCAATCTTTATTCCAGCTTGTGTTTCTTCCAGTCCAGCATTTCTCATGATGTACACTGCATATAAGTTAAATAAGCAGGGTGACAATATACAGCCTTGATGTACTCCCTTTCCTATTTGGAACCAGTCTGTTGTTCCATGTCCAGTTCTAACTGTTGCTTCCTGGCCTGCATACAGATTTCTCAAGAGGCAGGTCAGGTGGTCTGGTATTCCCATCTCTTTCAGAATTTTCCATGGTTTATTGTGATCCACACAGTCAAAGGCTTTGGCATAGTCAATAATGCAGAAATAGATGTTTTTCTGGAACTCTCTTGCTTTTTTGATGATCTAGCAGATGTTGGCAATTTGATCTCTGGTTCCTCTGCCTTTTCTAAAACCATCTTGAACATCTGGAAGTTCACGATTCATGTATTGCTGAATCCTGACTTGGAGAATTTGGAGCATGACTTTACTAGCGTGTGAGATGAGTGCAATTGTGCGGTAGTCTGAGCATTCTTTGGCATCGCCTTTCTTTGGGATTGAAATGAAAACTGACTTTTCCCAGTCCTGTGGCAACTACTGAGTTTTCCCAATTTGCTGGCATATTGAGTGCAGCACTTTCACAGAATCATCTTCCAGGATTTGAAATAGCTCAACTGGAATGCCATCACCTCTACTTGCTTTGTTTGTAGTGATGCTTTCTAAGGCCCACTTGACTTCACATTCCAGGATGTCTGGTTCTAGATGAGTGATCACACTGTCGTCATTATCCGGGTCGTGAAGATCCTTTCTTGTACAATTCTTCTGTGTATTCTTACCATGTCTTCTTAATATCTTCTGCTTCTGTTAGGTCCAGACCATTTCTGTCCTTTATCGAGTCCATCTTTGCATGAAATGTTCCCTTGGTATCTCTAATTTTCTTGAAGAGATCGCTAGTCTGTCCCATTCTGTTGTTTTCTTCTATTTCTTTGCATTGATTGCTGAAGAAGGCTTTCTTATCTCTTCTTGCTATTCTTTGGAATTCTGCATTCAGATGCTTGTATCTTTCCTTTTTTCCTTGGCTTTTTGCTTCTCTTCTTTTCACAGCTATTTGTAAGGCTTCCCCAGAGAGCCATTCTGCTGTCTTGCATTTCTTTTCCATGGGGATGGTCTTGATCTTTGTCTCCTGTATAATGTCATGAACCTCATTCCATAGTTCATCAGGCACTCTGTCTTTCAGATCTAGGCCCTTAAATCTATCTCTCACTTCCACTGTACAATCATAAGGGATTTGATTTAGGTCATACCTGAATGGTCTAGTGGTTTTCCCTACTTTCTTCAATTTCAGTCTGAATTTGGCAATAAGGAGCTCATGATCTGAGCCACAGTCAGCTCCTGGTCTTGTTTTTGTTGACTGTCTAGAGCTTCTCCATCTTTTGCTGCAGAGAATATAATCAGTCTGATTTCAGTGTTGACCATCTGGTGCTGTCCATGTGTAGGATCTTCTCTTGTATTGTTGGAAGAGTGTGTTTGCTATGACCAGTGCGTTTTCTTGGCAAAACTCTATTAGTCTTTGCTCTGTTTCATTTCATATTCCAAGGCCAAATTTGCCTGTTACTTCAGGTGTTTCTTGACTTCTTACTTTTGCATTTCAGTCCCCTATAATGAAAAGGACATCTTTTGGGTGTGTTAGTTCTAAAAGATCTTGTAGGTCTTCATAGAACCATTCAACTTCAGCTTCTTCAGCATTACTGGTTGGGGCATAGACTTGGATTACTGTGATACTGAATGATTTGCTTTGGAAACGAACAGAAATCATTCTTTCATTTTTGTGATTGCATCCAAGTACTCCATTTTGGACTCTTCTGTTGACCATGATGGCTACTCCATTTCTTCTATGGGATTCCTGCCCACAGTAGTAGATATAATGGTCATCTGAGTTAAATTCACCCATTCCATTCCATTGTAGTTCTCTGATTCCTAGAATGTTGACGTTCACTCTTGCCATCTCTTGTTTGACCACTTCCAATTTGTCTTGATTCATGGACCTGACATTACAGGTTCCTATGCAATATTGCTCTTTACAGCATCAGACCTTGCTTGTATCACCAGTCACATCCACAGCTAGGTGTTGTTTTTGCTTTGGCTTCATTCCTTCATTCTTTCTGGATTTTTTTTCTCCACTGACTTCCAGTAGACTTTGGGCACCTACTGACCTGGGTAGTACCTCTTTCAGTATCCTATCATTTTTCCTTTTTGTACTGTTTATGGGATTCTCAAGGCAAGAATACTGAAATGGTTTGCCATTCCCTTCTCCAGTGGACCACATTCTGTTAGTCCTCTCCACCATGACCTGAAGGCATGGCTTAGTTTCATTGAGTTAGACAAGGCTATGGTCCTAGTGTGATTAGACTGACTAGTTTTCTGTGAGTATGGTTTCAGTATGTCTACCTTCTGATGCCCTCTTGCAACACCTACCATTTTACTTGGGTTTCTCTTACCTTGGCAGTGGGGTATCTCTTCATGGCTGCTCCAGCAAAGCACAGCCACTGCTTCTTACCTTGGATGAGGGGTATCTCCTCCCACTGCCCTTCCTGACCTTCAGCCTGGGATGGCTCCTCTTAGCCCTCTTGCGCCCGGGCTTTTATATATATATATATATATATAATTTTTGTGACTTTTTTTCCTTCTTTTCTTTAATATTGTATTTTTGAAAATCCAACCTCTCCTCTAGATTTTTAATCTTTGCTTTTGAGGTTTGTTATCAATTTTGTACCTTTAAGAATCCAATCTTCAGTACCCATTTTTACTTGAAAGCAAGATTACTGGCTTGACTCCTCTCTCCCCCCTTTGGACTCTCCTTTTTCTCCACCAGGTCGCCTCTATCTCCTCCCTCCCTTTTCCTTTTCTACCCAACTCTGTGAATCTCTTTGTGTGTTCCAGACTGTGGAGAACACTTAGGAACTGATTCCCAGCTGGACCTGTCTCTTCTTTTGATTCCCCCCCTTTATCCTCCTGGCAACCTCTGTCTCCTTCCTCCCTCTCCTCTTCTCTGTATAACTCATGAACATCTCTGAGTGGTCCAGACTGTGGAGCACACATAATGAAGTGATTACTGGCTAGCTTGCTCTCTCCTCTTTTGAGTCCACCTCATCTCATTCAGGTCACCACTAACTCCCTCCTCCCTCTTCTTTTCTCCATGTAACTTAGTGAACGTCTCTGGGTATCCCTCACTGTGGAGAAACTTTTCATCTTTAACCTAGATGTTTTATCAATGGTGCTGCATAGACAGAGAAGTCTTGAGACTACTGTAAAAATAAGACTGAAAACCAGACGCAGGAGGCTTAGGTCCAAATCCTGACAACACCAGAGAACTCCTGATTCCAGGGAACATTAATCAACAGGAGCTCATCAAACGCCTCCACACCTACACTGAAACCAAGCACCACCTAAGGGCCAACAAGTTCCAGAGCAAGACATATCATGCAAATTCTCCAGCAATGCAGGAACATAGCCCTTAGCTTTAATATACAGGCTGCCCAAAGTTACTCCAAACACACTGACATCTCATAACTCATTACTGGACAGTTCATTGCACTCCAGAGAGAAGAAATCCAACTCCACCCACCAGAACACCGACACAAGCTTCCTTAACCAGGAAACATTGACAAGCCACCTGTACAACCCCACCCACAGTGAGGAAACTCCACAATAAAGAGAACTCCACAAAATGCCAGAATACAGAAAGGCCTCGCCAAACTCAGCAATATAAATAAGATGAATAGACAGAGGAATAGCCAGCAGGTAAAGGAACGGGATAAATGCCCACCAAACCAAACCAAAGAAGAAGAGATAGGAAATCTACCTGATAAAGTATTCCAAATAATGATAGTGAAAATAATCAAAATCTTGAAATTAAAATGGAATCACAGATAAATAGCCTGGAGGAAAGGACTGAGAAGATGAAAGAAATGTTTAACAAGGACCTAGAAGAAATAAAAAAGAGTCAATATATGATGAATGATGCAATAAATGAGGTAAAAAAAAACACTTGGGAGGCAACAAATAGTAGAATAATGGAGGAGAAGATAGGATTAGTGAAGTAGAAGATAGAATGGTAGAAAGCAATGAATCAGAGAGGAAAAAAGAAAAATAAATTAAAAGAAATGAGGACAATCTGAGAGACCTCTGGGACAATGTTAAACGGCCCAACATTCGAATCATAGGTGTCCCAGAAGAAGACCATGAGAAGATACATGAGGAGATAATAGTTGAAAACTCTCCTACAATGGGGAAGGAAATAATCACCCAAGTCCAAGAAACCCAGAGAGTCCCAAACAGGATAAACCCAAGGCAAAACACCCCAAGACATATATTAATCAAATTAACAAAGATCAGACACAAAGAACAAATATTAAAAGCATCAAGGGAAAAACAACAAATAACACACAAGGGGATACCCATAAGGATAACAGCTGATCTTTCAATAGAAACTCTTCAGGCCAGGAGGGAATGGCAAGACATACTTAAAGTGATGAAAGAAAATAACCTACAGCCCAGATTACTGTACCCAGCAAGGATCACATTTAAATATGAAGGAGAAATCAAAAGCTTTATAGAAAAGCAAAAGCTGAGAGAATTCAGCACCACCAAACCAGCTCTCCAACAAATGCTAAAGGATCTTCTCTAGACAGGAAGCACAAAAAGGGTGTATAAACTCGAACCCAAAACAATAAAGTAAATGGCAATGGGATCATACTTATCAATAATTACCTTAAACATAAATGGGTTGAATGCCCCAACCAAAAGACAAAGCCTGGCTGAATGGATACAAAAACAAGACCCCTATATATGTTGTCTACAAGAGGCCCACCTCAAAACAGGGGGCACATACAGACTGAAAGTGAAGAGCTGGAAAAAGTTATTCCATGCAAATAGAGGCCAAAAGAAAGCAGAAGTAGCAATACTCATATCAGATAAAACAGACTGTAAAATAAAAGCTTGAAAAGAGACAAAGAAGGACACTACATAATGATCAAAGGATCAATCCAGGAAGAAGATATTACAATTATAAATATATAATCGACCAGTTAGACCTAATTGATATCTATAGGACATTTCACCCCAAAACAATGAATTTCACCTTTTTCTCAAGCTCACACAGAACCTTTTCCAGGATAGATCACATCCTGGGCCATAAATCTAGCCTTGGTAAATTTAAAAAAAAAAAATATATATATATATATATATATATATATATATATATATATATATATATATATAAAGAAATCATTCCAAGCATCTTTTCTGACCACAATGCAGTAAGACTAGATTTCAATTACAGGAGAAAAATTATTAAAAATTCCAACATATGGAGGCTGAACAACACGTTGCTGAATAACCAACAAATCACAGAAGAAATAAAAAAAAAAGAAATCAAAGTCTGCATAGAAAAGAATGAAAATGAAAACACAACAACCCAAAACCTGTGGGACACTGTAAAAGCAGTGCTAAGGGGAAAGTTCATAGCAATACAGGCATACTTTAAGAAACAAGAAAAAAAAGTCAAATAAATAACCTAACTCTACACCTAAAGCAACTAAAAAGGAAAAATGAAGAACCCCCAGGGTAAGTAGAAGTAAAGAAATCTTAAAAATCAGGGCAGAAATAAATGCAAAAGAAACAAAAGAGACCATAGCAAAAATCAACAAAGCAAAAAGCTTGTTCTTTGAAAGGATAAATAAAATTGACAAACCATTAGCCAGACTCATCAAGAAAAAAAGGGAGAATAATCAAATCAATAAAATTAGAAATGAAAATGGAGAAATCACGACAGACAACACAGAAATACAAGGATCATAAGAGACTTCTATCAGCAATTATATGCCAATAAAATGGACAACTTGGAAGAAAATAAACAAATTCTTAGAAAAGTACAACTTTCCAAAACTGAACCAGGAAGAAATAGAAAATCTTAACAGACTCATCACAAGCATGGAAATTGAAACTGTAATCAGAAATCTTCCAGCAAACAAAAGCTCAGGTCCAGATGGCTTCACAGCTGAATTCTATCAAAAATTTAGAGAAGAGCTAACACCTATCCTACTCAAACTCTTCCAGAAAATTGCAGAGGAAGGTAAACTTCCAAACTCCTTCTATGAGGCCACCATCACCCTAATACCAAAACCCGACAAAGATGCCACAAAAAGAAAACTACAGCCCAGTATGGCTGATGAACATAGATGCAAAAATTCCTAACAAAATTCTAGCAATCAGAATCCAGCAACACATTAAAAAGATCATACACCATGACCAAGTAGGCGTTATCCCAGGGATTCAAGGATTCTTCAATATCCGCAAATCCATCAGTGTAATACACCACATCAACAAATTGAAAAATAAAAGCCGTATGATCATCTCAATAGATGCAGAGAAAGCCTTTGACAGAATTCAACATCGATTTATGATTAAAAAAAAAAAAAAAACAAAAACCTCTCCAGAAAGCAGGCAGAGAAGGACCATACCTCAACATAATAAAAGCTATATATGACAAACCCACAGCAAGCATTGTCCTCAATGGTGAAAAATTGAAAGGGTTTCCCCTAAAGTCAGGAGCAAGACAAGGTTGTCCACTTTTACCACTACTATTCAACATGGTTTTGGAAGTTTTGGTCACAGCAATCAGAGGAGAGAAAAAAAAAAAGGGAATTCAAATTGGAAAAAAAGAAGTAAAACTCTCACTGTTTGCAGATGACATGATCCTCTACATAGAAAGCCCTAAAGACTCCACCAGAAAACTACTAGATCTAATCAATGAGTAAAATAAAGTTGCAGGATATAAAATCAACACACAAAAGTCCCTTGCATTCCTATATACTAATAATGAGAAAATAGAAAAGAAATTAAGGAAACAATTCCATTCACTACTACAATGGAAAGAATAAAATATTTAGGAATAAATCTACCTAAATAAACTAAAGACCTATATATAGAAAACTGTAAAACACTGGTGAAAGAAATCAAAGAGGACACTAATAGATGAAGAAATATACCATGTTCATGAATTGGAAGAATCAATATAATGAAAATGAGTATACTACCCAAAGCAATTTGTAGATTCAATGCAATCCCTATCAAGCTACCAACGGTATTTTTCCACAGAGCTAGAACAAATAATTTCACAATTTGTATGGAAATACAAAAAAAAAAAAAAAAAACAAAACTCGAATAACCAAAGCAATCTTGAGAAAGAAGAATGGAACTGGAGGAATCAACATGCCTGACTTCAGGCCCTACTACAAAGCCACAGTCATCAAGACAGTATGGTACTGGCACAAAGACAGAAATAAAGATCAATGGAACAAAATAGAAAGCCCAGAAATAAATCCACACACCTATGGACACCTTAAGGAGGCAAGGATATATAACGAAGAAAAGACAATCTTAACAAGTGGTGCTGGGAAAACTGGTCAACCACTTGTAAAAGAATGAAATCAGAACACTTTCCAACACCATATACAAAAATAAACTCAAAATGGATTAAAGATCTAAACGTAAGACCAGAAACTATAAAACTCCTAGAGGAGAACATAGGCAAAACATTCTCCAACATAAATCACAGCAGGATCCTCTATGATCCACCTCCCAGAATACTGGAAAGCAAAAATAAACAAATGGGATCTAATTAAAATTAAAAGCTTCTGCACAACAAAGGAAACTATAAGCAAGGTGAAAAGACAGCCTTCTGAATGGGAGAAAACAATAGCAAATGAAACAACTGACAAACAGCTAATCTCAAAGATATACAAGCAACTTATGCAGCTCAACTCCAGAAAAATAAATGATCCAATCAAAAAATGGGCCAAAGAACTAAATAGACATTTCTTCAAAGAAGACATAACGGATGGCTAACAAACACATGAAAAGATGCTCAACATCACTCATTATCAGAGAAATGCAAATCAAGACCACAATGAGGTAACATTTCTTGCCAGTCAGAATGGCTGTGATCCAAAAGTCTACAAGCAATAAATGATGGAGAGGGTGTGGGGAAAAAGGAACTCTCTTACACTGTTGGTGGGAATGCAAACTAGTACCGTCACTATGGAGAACAGTGTGGAGACTCCTTAAAAACTGCAAATAGAACTGCCTTATGACCCAGCAATCCCACTGCTGGGCATACACACTGAGGAAACCAGAATTGAAAGAGACATGTGTACCCCAATGTTCACTGCAGCACTGTTTATAATAGCCAGGACATGGAAGCAACCTAGATGTCCATCAGCAGATGAATGGATAAGAAAGCTGTGGTACATATACACAATGGAGTATTACTCAGCCCTTAAAAAGAATACATTTGGATCAGTTCTAATGAGGTGGATGAAACAGGAGCCGATTATACAGAGTGAAGTAAGCCAGAAAGAAAAACACCAATACAGTATACTAACCCATATATATGGAATTTAGAAAGATGGTAATGATAACCCTGTATGCGAGACAGCAAAAAGACACAGGTGTATAGAATAGTCTTTTGGACTCTGTGGGAGAGGGCACGGGTGGGATGATTTGGGAGAATGGGATTGAAACATGTATAATATCATATAAGAAACAAATCGCCTGTCCAGGTTCAATGCAGGATCCCAGATGCTTGGGGCTGGTGCACTGGGATGACCCAGAGGGATGGTATGGGAGGGAGGTGGGAGGGGGTTCATGATGGGGAACACGTGTATACCTGTGGAAGATTCATGTCAATGTATGGCAAAATCAATACAATATTGTAAAGTAATTAGCCTCCAATTAAAATAAATCTAAATTTTAAAAAGAGAGAGAGTGAGTTTAATGTTTGTGCAGGATCTTACTTATGACTGTATCCTCAGAGATATTCTCTCAATTACTCTGAGAAGACCAATCTAAAGAGATAAGGGGAGAAGACAGTGTGTATTTATGATTATATATATGTAAGTGTATATGATTATATATGTATATGATTTTTGGCTAAAGAATGCATGTGATCAAGCATACGTCTTGGTAAAAGTACTGCTAAACACAAGGAGCAGACACCACAGTTTATCAGTTTAGTGCCTTCTCTATATTAAGGAAAGATGCAAAAATCTGAGTTCATTAAAATTTTTCAGAGATATAAATCTAACCATCTTAGTGGTACATTTTTTTTCAAAGTACAAAGTGCCTTATATTTGCTCTCAGGGTGAACTGGAGGTCAGCAACAAATGACTTAATCATTGTAAATCTGGATAAGGAGTATCATTCTTTGACATTTGTTTTCCTTTTGAAGACACTTAAGTACGTGTAAAATAAATTAGAAGAACACGTTCATTATTTTATCCTGTGTATTTTCCTTTTGTTAGTTCATTACTTAAGCTTAACTATAGGACAGAAATGTATAGAAGAACTTTTTACTCCCTGTAGAAGAATGGTATACAGAAATACTTGTCTAATGACATAAAACATTTCACTGTTATTGTGAGAATTTGCATATTGCTCTATTATTCTGATGGCAAAGAAGGGTTAGAAAAATGTTGAAGTATGCATACATTTTTCATTTATATGAACCAGTGATTGTGACAATAGTTTCCATGAAAGTGTAAGATAAACAAAATAAAAAATAGGCATTCAGAAAAAAAAATCTTGTAGTTTTAATATACATAGAAAATATGTAAAAACTTAAATGAAGAAAAATTTCAGACATTGGCATGTGCAAGCAATTCATGATTTAATTATATAATCTTGACATTAAAAATAGATTTTTGAATACTTTGATTGCCTAAAAGAGTGCTGCTTCTGCTGTTGCTGCTAAGTCGGTTCAGTCGTGTCCGACTCTGTGCGACCCCATAGATGGCAGCCCACCAGGTTCCCCCATCCTACTAATGATTTAACCTGCATATCGGTCAGCTAGGGATCTTGTTGCAATGAATAGTCTCATTCAAGAGGCTGAGATTAGATTTGTATTTCTTAACAGGTTCTCAGGTTACTTGGATACTTCTAGTCTACTAAGTAGAGAAAAGGAAGGCAAGCAATAGGCAATCATGTAGAGACCACTTGTCATAAAAAATTTTATAGACTGTTAGTCTTTCAGCACTCCTGTCATCTTTGATGTTGCTAAACTATACCAAAATTATTTAAAAATGTGAAGCATCTCCATTAACACAAAAAAATGAACATGATAATAGAAACATATTTTCTTCCCCATTTTCCACTTTTCTGTTGCTACAAAATGTGTTAGTACATGCTGAAATGATTATCTGCTTGATTATTTTATAAAAACCTAAGAAATTTGTTTTATCATGTTAGATACTCAATACTTGTATAGTCCAATTCTAAATCTTTCCTTCTTTCATGTTACCTTTCTTAATGTTTAAAATTGTGTAAAATATCTAAAAATTTTAAATTATCTATTATTTTCCTGATATATTTCTAAAGAAATTCTCTGTTCGTTTATATACATATGTAAATAAACATTCATACTTAAGAATAGCATCTGACTCACTATATTTATTTAAGAAATGTTAATTGATCAAACTATTTAGAAGTACAAAATGATATATTTATGATATACATTCAACCACATGGAGTAAAACTGTCTTAGAAACAATTTTGGGCTTGTATTAATAGTTACTATTAAGGTGTGCTGCTGCTGCTGCTGCTGCTAAGTCGTTTCAGTCGTGTCCGACTCTGTGCGACCCCATAGACGGCAGCCCACCAGGTTTCCTCATCCCTGGGATTCTCCAGGCAAGAACACTGGAGTGGGTTGCCATTTCCTTCTCCAATAGGTTTTTATAAAATTGGCTGAACAATTGCTTAGAACTAACCAGCCAATTTTCCCACTGTAAGTGCTTGTGAGGTGGAACTTCGTGTATTTATCTCCTTATCACTATAGCTTTGCAACAAAGTATTCTTAAACACTAATTATCAAATATTTATTTCAGTTGAATTAAAACCAAAATGTGAAGTGCAAAAATATACATATCAGGTAGCATCAATTTTATAATATAATTTTTAACATTTTCCATTTGCATATGTAATGTGGTAATCCATTCTAGCTTTTTCATATTAATTGATCTCTCAAATCTCCTGGATATGTCTGGCCAAGAACAATCTCTTTCTTTCTAGAACTTTTCTGAAAGCTTTCTTCACATCTTTGTTTCTTAGGGTGTATACAAGAGGATTTAAAAGTGGGGTGACCACACAGTAGAACACTGAGACTACTTTACCCATGGTAAAGTTGTGCTTGGCTGGAGGACGAACATAGGCAAAGATAATGGTGCCATAATAGATGGTGACCACAGTGAGGTGGGAGGCACAGGTGGAGAAAGTTTTCTTCCGAGCCTCTCGGGAAGATAGCTTGATTATTGTGACCACAATGTGTCCATAGGAAGACATAGTGAGAAGAAAAGAACTTAGAATCACAACAGAGGTACATGTGTAACCCAAGGCCTCCACCATGAATGTATCTGAGCAGGAGAGTTGAAAAATTGGTTCTGAGTCACAGAAGAAATGATTGATCTTTTGAGAGCCACAAAAATTTAAATAAGAGACAAGTACAGTAGGTAGAACAGGGGCAATGAAGCCCCCAATCCAAGATCCAGCTGAAAACCATAGGCATACCTGAAGATTCATGAGGAATGAGTATCTTAGAGGGCTGCATATGGCCACGTAGCGATCATAGGCCATCACAGCCAACAGGATGCACTCTGTAGCCCCCATAGAGAAAAAAAAAAGTAGTACTGGGCAATACAACCAGAAACAGAAATGGTAACAACCTGTGAGAGACAAGTGGCCAGCAACTTAGGCACTGTGGCTGTCGTGTACCAGATCTCCAGAAATGACAAATTTCCTAAGAAAATATACATGGGTGTTTGGAGTCTGGAATCCATGAGAACAATGAAGATGATGAGGGTGTTTCCCATGAGAGAGAGAAGATATACAGTAAGAAACATCACAAATAATGCAAGCCTTAGATAAAGAACACCAGAAAATCCCAGAAAAATAAACTCTGTCACTCTTGTTTGATTTGCAACATTCATATCTCATTGTCTCTAATCTGGAATGAAACAACAAAGCCAAAATATGAACAAGAAAGGGATATTACATTTTTCTTTCTTTGATGATAATAATGCACCCTTAAGAAAAATTAAAAATTAATGATGGGAAAAACATAACTGGCATCTTTAATTTGACATGATTTAGTTTACTTGATTTAGGAAATAAATCAGAAAGAACAGTAGCCTAATAATCCACTCTACAAATGAAGAAACTAAAGGAGTAAATTATTTTTCTAGTTATATAGTTTTAAGCAGTGGGGCACGTATTGTACCAGGAGGGTTGTTTTAGGAAAGCACAGTTGGGATAATATATTAATTATGGCTATTGAAAGATAATAACATTTACCTATCTCTGAGGACTTTACATAGTAAACATTAGAAGAGGGTGAAGAAATAAAAAACATGCAAATCTGAGACCAGTGGTTGGAGGCGGTCAGTCTCAGAATAGAACTCCTGGGCCATGCAAGTGTCCATATGAAGACAAAGTATTGACTACATTTTTACATTTGTGAACCCTGTTATATGCTATCAATTAGGGTTTGGTGGGAGACTGGTAAATGAACAATTCTGTTTCCAGAACACAAAATAAAGAGGGAATTCAACACCTATGGAAAAGCATTTGTTCATATTGTTTTAGGTGTTCTAACCTTAGCTTGTTTATTTCAAAAACCATTGTATTCACAAATTCTCATGCAATGTTTAAAAATAGTTTAAAAAATTATATTAAATTCACACATTGTTTTGCTGAAAATTTTCACTTTTATCTCAGGTTCAAAGTATTTGTTAACAAAATAAGCCACTCGTATACAAATAAATAATACAAATATTTATTGGATAATTATCTAGCTTACTTTCAACATACTAACATTAAAAGAATGAGAAATAGAGCAGAGCATGCATCACCACACCACACTGGGTTTTGACCAACCCCAAGACTTAAACAGCGCTGGAAAGTTCCTGTGTCGCAGCACAGCTGGAGTCCCAATTGGGAAAATGTCACAGGCAGTATGTCTGCTACATGGGTGATGCTTCAGAGATTGCAGTTTGGGGTTCCGGCTTATAATGCCAGGATGCAAGCTGATATTATCATCAATCTGTGACCAAATTACAAGCCTGGTTTCCCTTTAAAGCTGGTGGTTTTGTCATGTAAAACTTAGAATGTTGCTAAGACTAGGCTTGGTTTGCCAGGCCCTCTTCAGAGGCTCAACAATCCCAAGATTCCTCCCTCATTTGATCTAAGGTGCTGCAAGTCTTGCACTCACAGCAGGCAGTCACTCCCAGTCACTCTTAGTCAGGGCAGTGTCCAGACAGGTTAGAAGAAAGGTCAGAGGCCTGTTCTGCTTTGTCTCTGAAGCCTAAACAAGATTATCTATTTAACTTCCCTAACAACACATCCATTCATCTTTCAATGTCCATAGTGTTTGTTTCCATAAGTTGGCTATGTTAAAGAACACTTAATATGAGATATATCTGAAGGGGGAAACAGAACAGGCTCTGTCTTGAAAGCAGGACTCCATCTTGGGCTGGACTGTGGACTTTGAGCTATATGCTCAGTATCTATGGAAACGACATACCAACTGGAAAACCAGACCCCAGAAGGAAGAGCCCCAAGGCTCTCCATCTCCCTAAAAGAATACCCTAATTATCTGTGTAACCAAATTGAATCATACATTCTATTATGCTTATTGGGGTATGACCACAAGCATATTGGTAATTGTCCACTCTTAACTACCTAGGCTTAAGGCTTATGAATCATGGGTTAACTTTGATTTATCTTTCTTTTTCCTCTGTTCAGTCTAGTTTCAGGGAATTTTGGGGAGGTGGGTTTGGACACATATGCTTAGGGTATATAAGGTTTTCACAAAAACTGGTTGGGGTCCTTGGCTGAGAGAAGACTCTGCCTTGGGCCCTCCAGTGTAATAAACTGCACTCCAGTCTCTGCATTGTCCTTCTGAGTGAGTTTGTTTCCCGGAACGCATGGCTACAACATATCCACCTAAAAGTGAAAGTGAGTGAAAGTGAAATTGCTCAGTCGTGTCTGACTCTTCGTGACCCCATGGACTGTAGCCGATCAACCTCTTCCGTCCATGGGATTTTCAAATGTTTAAATATGCAATACAGTATTTATGACTATACTTAGACCTTAAATGTTCTTACAGTTTTTTAAAAGGAAATCTTGTTTTCAGAGAAACAATGTTTTTCAATAGTTATATTTTTATACACATGTGCTTTAGTACCAAAATACACAGATGATAAATGAAAATTATGATAAAAAAATTGAGTACCAATAATAAAAATGTTCTTATATACGTAAAACATACTTTATAATATTTAAAGAAGTTCTGGTGCTAAAAATACAGATAATGTAGATCACAATGAAAACAGCAGCTGAATGTAACATGACAGCAATATGGTTCATATCTAGATATTTCTTCATTAAACCTTTATGAACATTTTGAACCATAAATCTTTATATAGAAATGTGTATAGGGTTTATGCCACAGTATTTATGTTCTCTGTGGTGTACTGTTGATCCTTTTCAAGATTGATAAAAAAAAAAAAAGCTTTAAGTTAGACTTTGTTAAACGGCTAAGTTAGGTTAGTATGGTCAAGGGATAGTTTATGAGTCTTACTAACCTAACCTTCAGTTTTAGTATCCCAAAAGTTTAATCCTTTTGCTATTTTCATCTGATTAACAAAAATAAAATTGTGCTTTTTGCAGATGTAACACTATTCAAAAAGATTTTGAAAAATATGAGTAACAATTGACCTATAATTTATAATTTGAGGAAACCATTTAGAGGAAAGAACTGGGACAGACTTTTAAAAATATATTTGTCGAACTTGATTCTCTGATTCCAGATGAAAAATATTAAAATATACATTATTCATGTCCAGACCAAGTGTCCAAAGTATATCTTATTGCCATTATCTATATAGTCAATGGCATGGTACTTAGTCATGCTAAAAGATATCAATCACTATTTCTCCTAGCATTATTATCACTATTCTTCTAGTACTAGAAAGAAAAGAAAAACCATTTGGAAAGAATATAAACAGAGTTTTGACAAGAGAATCAGATCAATGCCATACCCCAAAGCAATACCTTTTCTTTTTCTGAAAGATATCACGGTTATTTAAGTCTGCTTTTAGAAAAACAGGGTTATACACTCTCTAGCTATGTATATAAGCTTAGCAAAAATTTGATATAGAAAATACAATTTTAATTTATTTATCATCTTTTATAAAATTAAATATTTAAATATAAGGATAAATATATTATTTATTTAAAATTTTCATTAATAAGATGCATGCTAAATGAATTTCTGAGGCTGATTATTGCCTCAGATTACAGAAATAATGAAATTGCAAAAGCACTGCTACGTTATTCTCTGGACAAGTGAGAAATAACACAGATTATATCTTGACAGGTATACTCACATCCAATATTTTGTTTGATTATTTTTCAGGAATGGAATAGTATTAATTATATATTCTTCAAATGTTCCTTTTCAACATAGCTATGAGCTAGAGCACACTATATTCAATCATTTTGTAAGGGAAATAAGCAAAGGGATCTCCTCCCTGCTGTCTTTCGACGTGGCACATCCTTATGCTTTAGATAAATGCAAAATTCCCTTTGTGTTTTTCTCCCCTCAGTTTATTTTTCCCTGTAGCAGGATGTAGGGAAAGGCATGGTCAGAGATTCCCCTGTGAGAAGCATTGCGACTTCATCAAACTTAAGCCTTGGAGATATGTCCTCTACCTTGGGAAACTCACAAATAATTTCTGAGGACTTACCCAGGGTTAGGGTCAGAGTACTCTTCCCTCGGGGTCAAAGGAAGAACAAAGCAGTTGTGGTAGCATTAGAAATATCTCCACAGGAACTGAAGAAATAATCTCCTAAGTGGCTTCATTAACTGTCACTATCCTTCAAAATATAATTTCAGAATTGTGTCTCTTGATATTGCAGCCACCACAGAAGATCAACTCAGTTCAGTCGTTCAGTAGTATCTGACTCTTTGTGACCCCATTGACTGCCACATGCCCATACCATAGAATATGCTGTTCTCTAATATGAACAGTAAAAACTAGTTTAGCATTGAGAACTCTTTATTTTCAATAGAAAATTACACAACCAGTGAAACAAACAAAAACAGCAACAACATTGACTTTAACTCTTTCTATAGCAGATAACTAAAAAGCCTTTACTGACTGTATATGAATAACAAAGCTGACCAGTATAATAGGTATAAATAGTGTGTCATTTTTCAGAGGTTTATATTACAGAAGTTTTCTGTGTGTTTTTTCTTCATTGTTTTTTCTAATTGTTGAATGAAAATATATTTTTTGTCAAAATATTAGCTAAAAAACTACAGTGATTTAAAGCAAGCACATGTATTGACCACACAAAATTTTTTAAAGTAAAAAAATTAGAATGTTACTTAAACAAATGTTCTCCTGCTGCTGCTGCCAAGTCACTTCAGTCGTGTCTGACTCTGTATGACCCCATAGACAGCAGCCCAACAGGCTCCTCTGTCCACAGGATTCTCTAGGCAAGAAAACTGGAGTGGGTTGCCATTTCCTTCTCACAATGTTCTACTAGAGCTTTCAAAAACTGAAAAAAATCAGAAAGCCCTGGACTCTGGGAGAAGATAATCTCTGAGTAACCATGTTATAATAGGATGATGTCTAATGTCTAAAAAAAAATAACAAAGCATGCAAAGAAGAAGAAAAAAACCTAAAGGAAAAAAAATATTCAGATAACATTTGTATAGTATTTGAAGTGCCTACTGAGATAGGATTGCGAAGAGTTGGACACAACTGAAGTGACTTAGCACACACACACTGAGATTTTAAAAGAACTGCCTAAAACTATGTTAAAACTGCTAAATCAATCTCTGGGAAAAATAAAGGAAATCTGTAAAATAAAAGATAAATATGAAAAAGGATGAAAAATTAGGAAAGTGAATCAAAAATTATAGATTTGAACAGAATGACTAAATGAAAAATTTAGCAAAACAATTCAAGAGCAAGCTTGAGTAGGTACAGTAGCAAAACATGAAGATAGGCAAATTTTTATTGAATCTGAAAAACAAAATTAAATAAAAATTTAGAAGAATAATTGGAGCTTAAGAAAACTCTGAAATACTATCAGTAGACCAGATTATACTTTATATGTATCTAGTAAGGATAAAAGACAGAGAAAATGGCAAAATAAATAAATATATACTTGGGGAAAAAGGACATAATTTGTCATATTTGATGAAATACATGAATCTAAAAACACAAGAAATTTAGGTATTTGAGCAAGACACAACCAGATTCACAAGACACATTTTAATCAAGTGTAGAAAGACAAAGACAGATTCCAGAAAGCAACAAGTGAGAAGTGAATTCTCATGTACAAGGGATTCTCTGTAAGATTAGCAATCAAGTTTTCATAAAAATTAGTGGAGGCTGGAAGGCAACTGAGTAACAGTTTTGAAAATGCTGAAAAAGAAAATGTGTCAAACTAGAATTTCATATCCTATACTACTGGCTTTAAAAATGAGGAAGAAATTAAGACATTCTAAAAAAATAAAAGTTGAGAGATTTTATTACCATGAAAATTGTTACATGAAAAGCCTAAGTGAATTTTCTGATAGAACTGAAAGGAAACTGGGCAATAAATGAGTACATTGCAGCGAAATTTTAAATATATAAAAAATGTCAGATACCTGTGCACATGAATAAAAGAAACATGATCACTACCAAGGGAACATTTCATGTAAAGATGGGCTCAATAAAGGACAGAAATCGTATGGACCAAACAGAAGCAGAAGATATTAAGAAGAGGTGGCAAGAATACACAGAAGAACTGTACAAAAAGATCTTCATGACCCATATAATCACGATGGTGTGATCACTCATCTAGAGACAGATATCCTGGAATGTGAAGTCAAGTGGGCCTTAGACAGCATCACTACGAACAAAGCTAGTGGAGATGATGGAATTCCAGTTGAGCTATTTAAAATCCAGAAAGATGATGTTGTGAAAGTGCTCCACTCAATATGCCAGCAAATTTGGAAAACTCAGCAGTGGCCACAGGACTGGAAAAAGTCAGTTTTCATTCCAATTCCAAAGAAGGGCAATGCCAAAGAATGCTCAAACTACCACACAATTGTGCTCATCTCACATGCTAGTAAAGTAATGCTCAAAATTCTCCAAGCCAGGCTTCAGCAATATGTGAACTGTGAACTCCCTGATGTTCAAGTTGGTTTTATAAAAGGCAGAGGAACCAGAGATCAAACTGCCAACATCCGCTGGATCATAAAATAAGCAGGAGAGTTCCAGAAAAACATCTATTTCTGCTTTATTGACTATGCCAAAGCCTTTGACTATGTGGATCACAAGAAACTGTGGAAAATTCTGAAAGAGACCGAATACCAGACCACCTGACCTGCCTCTTGAAAATCTATATGCAGGTCAGGAAGCAACAGTTAGAACTGGACATGGAACAACAGACTGGTTCCAAATAGGAAACGGAGTATGTCAAGGCTATATATAGTCAACCTGCTTATTTAACTTATATGCGGGGTACATCATGAGAAACACTGGGCTGGAAGAAACACAAGCTGGAATCAAGATTGTTGGAAGAAATATCAGTAACCTCAGATATGCATATGACACCACTCTTATGGCAGAAAGTGAAGAGGAGCTAAAAATCCTCTTGATGAAAGTCAAAGAGGAGAGTGAAAAGACTGTCTTAAAGCTCAACATTCAGAAAACGAAGATCATGGCATACGGTCCCATCACTTCATGCGAAATAGATTGGGAAACAGTGGAAACAGTGTCAGACTTTATTTTGGGGGGCTCCAAAATCACTGCAGATGGTGACTGCAGCCATGAAATTAAGACGCTTGCTCCTTGGAAGGAAAGTTCTGATTAATCTAGATAGCATATTGAAAAGCAGAGACATTACTTTGCCAACAGAGGTCCGTCTAGTCAAGGCTATGGTTTTTCCAGTGGTCATGTATGCATGTTAGAGAAAGAGTGTGAAGAAAGCTGAGCACCGAAGAATTGATGCTTTTAAACTGTGGTGTTGGAGAAGACTCTTGAGAGTCTCTTGGACTGCAAGGAGATCCAACCAGTCCATTCTAAAGGAAATCAATCCTGGCTGTTCTTTAGAAGGACTGATGCTAAAGCTGAAACTCCAATACTTTGGCCACCTCATGCGGAAGAATTGACTCATTGGAAAAGACTTTGATGCTGGGAGGAGGAGAAGGGGGACAACAGAGGATGAGATGGCTGGATGGTATCACCGACTGGATAGACGTGAGTCTGAGTGAACTCCGGGAGTTGGTGATGGATAGGGAGGCCTGGCGTGCTGCAATTCATGTGGTCCCAAAGGATTGGACGTGACTGATGACTGAACTGAACTGAACTGACTGTGTTTTTAGTGAGTATTTGCAATTTTTATTCTCTATATATTTTCAGAGGAAAATGCTAAAAAATGAATTAACAGTTATAGCCACACAATATGCAAAAGTGTAGTTTGAAACAGTAATAACTAAAAAGTGAGGTGGAAATGTATAGAAGTAGAATGTTTAATATTGAAATTAATTTTGCATACATTAAAATTTGATTGCTATAAATGTTTATGAGAGACTTAACCTCCAGATTAGCAACAAAGGAAATATCAATAAAATATATACAAAAGAAATAACAAAGGATATTAATTCAGTTTGCTAAAATAATAAAGCATAAGTAAAAGCAGTTTTGAGGAGATGAATTATAAGAGAGTGGACTAAACACACTAAAAAAGAGCAATTGGCAGACATAAGTCTTTTTATCATTTACTTCATTGTATGTTGATGGCAAACTATATGTCAAGACAGACCCAACGAAACAGTATTTTTAAAATTATTTTTTATATGTTGTATACAAAGCACTTATTTTAAATGAAAAGATACAAATAAGATGAAAGTGAAATGATAGAAAATGTATTTCATACAAAAGGAATCAAAACATAATTGAACTCTTTAAGTCAATTTTGTTAATTTAAAATCAAATATGTTAAAAGAACAAAGGTCTTTAAATATTAATAAACTATCAATTCAAAAAGAAACTGTGACAATTATATACATATTTCCACTAGAAAAGAAAACCTTAAGCTATATGACACAAACTTTGATAGAAACAAGAAATAGACAATTCTACACTGTAAGTGGGGACTTCATTACCTCACATTTAGTAATACAATAGATAGGGAATTTCAACAACAACAACAAAGAACAAAAAAATTAGAGGGCTCATACAGCTCAATACATCATCTAGATATAACAAAATATAGAACAATCTAACAATAGAAATCACATTCTTTTCAAGTGCACATAGAAAACTTTCTGAAATGGACCATATGGTAGATTACAAAATAAGTCTCAATAAATTGAAAACATCAGTATTGCACATATACCTTCTTCAATCACAATTAAATAAATCTGGAAATTAAAAACAAAGGTAAATTAGAAAATTCACACTATAAATGATCAATGGGTCAAATAAGATTTCATAAGAAAGAGAAAATATTTAGAGATGAATTAATAAAAACAGAGCATATCTAAACTTCTAAGATGTAGTAGATAGAGGCAGTTCTCAGAAGAGAATTTATATCTATTAATGCCTACAGTAAAATGAAGAATGTTCTTAACACTATAATTTAATTTTTTGCAAAAATAGAAATAAGAGGGAAATCAGCTCAAGGCTATTAATAACACAAGGATGAACATACTAAATGGTAGAAAATAGAAAAAGAAATGAAAAATAATCTAGAGAATTAATGAAACCAAAAATTGTCTCTTTGAAAAGACAAAGTGAAAAAATTTTCAGTTAACGTAAAAGAAAAGCCACATATATATGAAATTCAGACATCAAAATGATAACATCATTAATATCCTTAGAAACCAGCACAATTCTATACAGTAGTTATCTTTCAATTAAAAAACAAATAAATTAAAAAAACACCCTGAAAATGTTTATAAGAGAATACATAAACAATTTTATGAATGGATTGATAGTCTTCATGAAATGGAGAAATTTTTAAAGGACCAAAATTAACTCAATTTTTAAGGAAAAAGAAGTTAGAATTATGGCAAGTAAAGAGATTGATTCAATATTCAAAATTTCAATCAAATTGAAATACAGTACTAGATAGCTTTACTGATGAAGTCTAGAAAGTATTTGAAAAAAAATAGCATCTCTTATTCTCAAAAATACTCAAGGATGTCTGACTCTAGGTGAATAATCACACCATCATGGTTATCTGGGACATTAAATTTTTTTTTTTTTTTGTATAATCTTCTGTGTATTCTTGTCATCTATTCTTAATATGACTTCCCTGGTGGCTCAGACGGTAAAGCGTCTGTCTACAATGTGGGAGATCCGGGTTCAATCCCTGGGTTGGGAAGATCCCTGGAGAAGGAAATGGCAAGCCACTCCAGGACTATTGCCTGGAAATCCCATGGACAGAGGAGCCTCGTAGGCTACAGTCCATGGGGTTGCACTGAGTCGGACACGACTGAGCGACTTCACTTCACTTATTCTTAATATATTCTGCTTCTGTTAGGTCCACACTGTTTCTGTCTTTTAGTGGGCCCATCATTGCATGAAATGCAAACCACAGACTGAAACTACAATCACAGAAAAGTAACCAATCTAATCACATGGACCACAGTCTTGTCTAACTCAATGAAATTAAGATATGACATGTAGGGCAACCCAAGATGGATGGGTCATGGTGGAGAACTCTTGCAAAATGTGGTTCACTGGAGAAGGGAATGGCAAACCACTTCAGCATTATTGCCTTAAGAACCTGATGAACAGTATGAAAAGGCAAAAAGATAGGACACTGAAAGATGAACACCCCAGGTCAGTAGGTGCCCAATATGCTACTGGATATCCGTGAAGGAATAATTCCAGAAAGAATGAAGAGATGAAGCCAAAGCAAAAGCAACACCCAGCTGCGGATGTGACTGGTGATGGAAGCAAGGTCTGATGCTGTAAAGAGCAATATTGCATATGAACCTGGAATGTTAGGTCCATGAATCAAGGCAAATTGGAAGTGGTCAAACAGGAAATGGCAAATGTGAATGTTGACATTTTAGGAATGGACTGGAATGGGTGAATTTAACTCCGATGACCATTATATCCACTACTGTGGGAAAAATCCCTTAGAAGAAATGGAATAGCCATCATAGTCAACAAGAGAGTCCTAAATGCAGTACTTGGATGCAATCTCAAAAATGACAGAATGATTTTGGTTCATTTCCAAGGCAAACCATTGAATATCACAGTAATCCAAGTCTATGCTGCAACCAGTAATGCTGAAGAAGCTGAAGCTGAATGATTCTATGAAGACTTATAACACTTTTCAGAACTAACACCCAAAAAAGATGTCCTTTTCATTGTATGGGACTAGAATGCAAAAGTAGTAAGTCAAGAAACACCTGGAGTAACAGGCAAATTTGGCCTTGGAATGCAGAATGAAGCAGGGCAAAGGCTCATAGTTTAGCCAAGAGAATGCACCGGCCATAGCAAGCACCGTCTTCCAACAACACAGGAGAAGATGCTGCACAATGACATCACCAGATGGTCAACACCAAAGTCAGATTGATTATATTCTTTGCAGCAAAAGATGGAGAAACTCTATACAGTCAGCAAAAACAAGACCAGGAGCTGATTATGGCTCAGATCATGAACTCCTTATTGCCAAATTCAGACTTAAACTGAAGAAAACAGGAACATGCACTAAACCATTTAAGTATGACCTAAATCAAATCCTTTATGATTATACACTGGAACTGACAAATAGATTTAAGGGACTAGATCTGATAGACAGAATGCCTGATGAACTGTGTATAGAGGCTCGTGACATTGTACAGGAGACAGGGGTCAAGACCATCCACAAGAAAGAGAAATGCAAAACAGCAAAATGATTGTCTAAGAAGGTCTTACAAATAGCTATGAAAAGAAGAGAAGCGAAAAGCAAAAAGAAAAAGATATAAGCATCTGAATGCAGACTTCCAAAGACCAGCAAGAAGAGATAAGAAAGCCTTCTTCAGTGATCAATGCAAAGAAATAGAGGAAAAGAACAGAATGGGAAAGACTAGAGGTCTCTTCAAGAAAATTAGAGATACCAAGGGAACATTTCATGCAAAGTTGGGCTTGATAAAGGACAGAAATAGTATGGACCTAACAGAAGCAGAAGATATTAAAAAGAGGTGGCAAGAATACACGGAAGAACTGTACAAAAAAGATCTTCACGACCCAGATAATCATGATGATGTGATCAGTAATCTAGAGCCAGACATCTTGGAATGTGAAGTCAAGTGGGCCTTAGAAATCCTCACTATGAACAAAGCTAGTGGAGGTGATAGAATTCCAGTTGAGTTGTTTTAAATCCTGAAGATGATGCTATGAAAGTGTTGCACTCAATATGCCAGCAAATTTGGAAAACTCAGCAGTAGCCACAGGATGGGAAAAAGTCAGTTTTCATTGCAATCCCAAAGAAAGGCAATGCCAAAGAATGCTCAAACTACCACACAATTGCACTCATTTCACATGCTAGTAAAGTAATTCTCAAAATTCTCCACACCAGGCTTCAGCAATACATGAACCGTGAACTCCTGATGTTCAAGCTGGTTTTAGAAAAGGCAGAGGAAACAGAGATCAAATTGCCAACATCCGCTGGATCATGGAAAGAGCAAGAGGGTTCCAGAAAAACATTTATATCGAAAAATTCTGAAAGAGATGGGAATACCAGATCCTCTGACCTGCCTCTTGAGAAATCTGTATGCAGGTCAGGAAGCAACAGTTAGAACTGGACATGGAACAACAGACTGGTTCCAAACAGGAAAAGGAGTACGTCAAGGCTGTATATTGTCACCCTGCTTTTTTAACTTATATGCAGAGTACATCATGAGAAACGCTGGACTGGAAGAAGCACAAGCTGGAATCAAGATTGCAGGGAGAAATATCAATAACCACAGATATGCAGATGACACCACTCTTATGGCAGAAAGTGAAGAGGAGCTAAAAAGCCTCTTGATGAAAGTGAAAAAGGAGAGTGAAAAAGTTGCCGTAAAGGTCAACATTCAGAAAATGAAGATCATGGCATCCAGTCCCATCACTTCATGGGAAATAGATGGGGAAACAGTGGAAACACTCTCAGACTTTATCTTTTGGGGCTCCAAAATCACTGCAGATGGTGACTGCAGCCATGAAATTAAGACGCTTACTCCTTGGAAGAAAAGTTATGACCAACCTAGATAGTATATTCAAAAGCAGAGACATTACTTTGCCAACAAAAGTTCATCTAGTCAAGACTATGGTTTTTCCTGTGGTCATGTATGGATGTGAGAGTTGGACTGTCAAGAAGGCTGAGCACCAAAGAATTGATGCTTTTGAACTGTGGTGTTGTAGAATACTATTGAGAGTCCCTTGGACTGCAAGGAGATCCAACGAGTCCATTCTGAAGGAGATCAACCCTGGGATTTCTTTGGAAGGAAAGATGCTAAAGCTGAAACTTCAGTCCTTTGGCCACCTCATGAGAAGAACTGACTCATTGGAAAAGACTCTGATGCTGGGAGGGATTGGGAGCAGGAAGAGAAGGGAACAACCGAGGATGAGATGGCTGGATTGCATCACAGACTCGATGGACTTGAGTCTGAGTGAACTCCGGGAGATGGTGATGAACAGGGAGGCCTGGTGTGCTGCGATTCATGGGGTTGCAAAGATTTGGACAGGACTGAGCGACTAAACTGAACTGAACTGAACTGAGTGACTTCACTTTCACTTTTCACTTTCATGCTTTGAAGAAGGCAATGGCAACCCACTCAAGTGTTCTTTCCTAGAGAATCCCAGGGACAGGGAAGCTTGATGGGCTGCTGTCTATGTGGTCCCACAGAGTCAGACATGACTGAAGCAACTTAGCAGCAGCAGCAGAAGATGGGACCAGATGGCATGACCTTAGTTTTCTGAATGTTGAGCTATAATCAACTTTTTCACTCTCCTCTTTACTTTCATCAAGAGGATTTTTAGATCCTCTTCACTTTCTGCCATAAGGGTGGTGATATCTGAGGTGATTGATATTTCTCCTGGCAACCTTGATTCCAGCTTGTGCATCTTACACCCAGCGTTTCTCATGAGTTACACTGCATGTAAGTTAAATAACCACGGTGACAATATACAGCCTTGATGTACTCCTTTTCTTGTTTGGAACCAGTCTGTTGTTCCATGTCCAGTTCCCACTGTTGCTTCCTGACTGGTACATAGGTTTCTTAAAAGGCAGGTTAGGTGGTCTGGTAGTCTCATCTCTCAGAATTTTCCAGTTCATTGTGATCCACACAGTCAAAGGCTTTGACATAGTCAATAAAGCAGAAATAGATGTTTTTCTGGAACTCTCTTGCTTTTTCCATAATCCAGCAGATTTTGGCAATTTGATCTCTGGTTCATCTGCATTTTCTAAAACCAACTGGAACATCTGGAAGTTCATAGTTCACGTACTGCCAAGCCTAGCTTGGAGAATTTTGAGCATTACTTTACTAGCATGTGAGAAGAGTGCAATTGTGTAGTAGTTTGAACATTCTTTGGCGTTGCCTTTCTTTAGGATTGCAATGAAAACTGACCTTTTTCATTCCATGTGGCCACTGCTGAGTTTTCCCAATTTGCTGGCATATTGAGAGCAGCACTTTCACAGCATCAGCTTCCAGGATTTGAAATAGTTAAACTGGAATTCCATCACTTCCACTTGCTTTGTTCATAGTGATGCTTTCCAAGGCCCTCTTGCCTTCATATTTCAAGATGCCTGGCTCTAGGTGAGTGATCACACCATCGTGATTATCTGGGTCATGAAGATCCTTTTTGTACAGTTTTTCTGTGTATTCTTGCCACCTCTTCTTAATATTTTCTGCCTCCTTAGGTCCATACCATTTCTGTGCTTTATAGAGCCCATCTTTGCATGGCATATTCCTTTGGTATCTCTAATTTTCTTGAAGAGATTTGTAGTCTTTCCAATTCTATTGTTTTCCTCTATTTATTTGCATTGATTGCTGAGGAATCTTTCTTATCTCTCCTTGCTATTCTTTGGAACTTTCTATTCAGATGCTTATATCTTTCCTTTTCTCCTTTGCTTTTTGCCTCTCCTTTTCACAGCTATCACAGCTATTTGTAAGGCCTCCCCAGACAGCCATTTTGCTTTTTTGCATTTCTTTTCCATGGGAATGGTCTTGATCCCTGTCTCCTGTACAGTGTCACGAACCTCATTCAATAGTTCATCAGGCACTCTATGTATCAGATCTAGTCCCTTAAATCTATTTGTCATTTCTACTGTATAATCATAAGGGATTTGATTTTGGTCATACCTGAATGGTCTAGTGGTTTTCCCTACTTTCTTCAATTTAAGTCTGAATTTGGCAGTAAGGAGCTCATGATCTGAGCCACAGTCTACTCCCAGTCTTGTTTTTGCTAATTGTATAGAGCTTCTCCATCTTTGGCTGCAAAGAATATAATCAACTGATTTCGGTGTTGACCATCTGGTGGTGTCCAGATGTAGAGTCTTCTCTTGTGTTGTTGGAAGGGGGTGTTTACTATCACCAGTGCATTTTCTTGGCAAACTCTATTAGTCTTTGCCCTGCTTCATGCCACATTCCAAAGCCAAATTTGCCTGTTACTCCAGGTGTTTCTTGACTTCCTACTTTTGCATTCCAGTCTCCTATAATGAAATGGACATCTTTTTTTTGGGGGGGCTGTTAGTTCTAAAAGGTCTTGTAGGTCTTCATAGAACCATTCAACTTCAGGTTCTTCAGCACTACTGAAGAATCCTGGGGCACAGACTCGGGTTACTGTCATATTGAATGGTTTGCCTTGGAAATGAAGAGAGATCATTCTGTCGTTTTTGAGATTGCATCCAAGTACTGCATTTCGGACTCTTTTGTTGACCATGATGGCTACTCCATTTCTTCTAAGGGATTCCTGCCTGCAGTAGTAGATATAAGGGTCATTCAAGTTAAATTCACCCATTCCAGTCCATTTTAGTTCACTGATTCCTAGAATGTCGATGTTCACTCTTGCCACCTCCTGTTTGACCACTTCCAATTTGCCTTGATTCATGGACCTAACATTCCAGGTTCCTATGCAATATTGCTCTTTACAACATCAGACCTTGCTTCTATCACCAGTCATATCCACAGCTGGGTATTGTTTTGCTTTGGCTCCATCCCTTCATTCTTTCTGGAGTTATTTCTCCACTGATGTCCAGTAGCATATTGGGCACCTTCTGACCTGGGGAGTTCCCCTTTCAGTATCCTATCATTTTGCCTTTTCATACTGTTCATGGGTTTCTCAAGGCAATAATATTGCAGTGGTTTGCCATTCCCTTTTCCAGTGAACCACATTCTGTCAGTCCTCTCCACCATGACCTGCCCACCTTGGTGGATCCACAGGGCTGGTTTAGTTTCATTGAGTTAGACAAGTCTGTGGTCCATGTAGTTAGACTGATTAGTTTTCTGTGATTATGGCTTCAGTGAGTCTGCTCTGTGATGCTCTCTCAGAACACCTACTGTCTTACTTGGATTTCTCTTATCTTGGACTTTGGGTATCTGTTCACGGTTGCTCCAGCAACGTGCAGCCACTGCTCCTTACCTTGGATGAGGGGTATCTCCTCACTACTGCCCCTCCTGACCTTGAACGTGGAGTAGCTCCTCTCGGCCCTCCTGCGCCCACACAGCCACTGCTCCTTGGATAGTGAATATACCAATTTTTGAAGAGATGTATTGTCTTTCCCACTTATTGTTTTCCTCTATTTCTTTGCACTGATCACTTAGAAAGGTTATTATTTTTCCTTGCTATTTACTGAGTGAAAGTGAAAGTTGCTCAGTTGTGTATGACTCTTTGAGAACCCATAGACCACCTGCCTGTCTCTTGACAAACCTATATGCAGGTCAGGAAGCAACAGTTAGAACTGGACATGGAACTGGTTCCAAATAGGAAAAGGAGTATGTCAAGGCTGTATATTGTCATCCTGCTTATTTAACTTCTATGCAGAGTACATCATGAGAAATGCTGGACTGGAAGAAACACAAGCTGGAATCAACATTGCCGGGAGAAATATCAATAACCTCAGATATGCAGATGACACCACCCTTATGGCAGAAAGTGAAGAGGAACTAAAAAGCCTCTTGTGAAAGTGAAAGTGGAGAGTGAAAAAGCTGGTTTAAAGTTAAACATTCAGAAAATGAAGATCATGGCATCTGGTCCCATCACTTCATGGGAAATAGATGGGGAAACAGTGGGAACAGTATCAGACTTTATTTTGGGGGCTCCAAAATCACTGCAGATGGTGACTGCAGCTATGAAATTAAAAGACACTTACTCCTTAGAAGAAAAGTTATGACTAACCTAGGTCGTATGGAGAAGGCAATGGCACCCCACTCCTGTACTCTTGCCTGGGAAATCACATGGACAGAAGAGCCTGGTAAGCTGCAGTCCATGAGGTCGTGAAGAGTTGGACACAACTGAGAGACTTCACTTTCACTTTTCACTTTCATGCATTGGAGAAGGAAATGACAATCTGCCGGGAGCCAGCGTGAGGAACTACGCCCATGGCAAACATCATGAGGAAGGAGGCTTCGCCATAAACAAAGGCGTGATAGACCCTAGGAAACCCCCTGTTCCTGAGCATCTACACCCAAAACCAGAGTCTACCTAGTTTACCCTTTCATGCTCTCACCTACACCTCTGACTTTATGGGGGCTTTTCCCCACCCGTTCTCTCGGAGAAGGAGTAAACGTGCAGCTCCAAGTCAATAAGAATTCCTGGGCATGACAAGAGTGTTTCAACTTATGAACTCCTCTGAAGGTTATCTAGCCTGCCTGTACAGGTTCGTCTGGCCACATGTGATTGTTTACAGCCTCCCAACCGTGAGAGGCATGAGATGTTTTAGACTTACTAAAGGCAGATTCTTTTGGGAAGTTAGAAATTATTAGTATAGTGGGATGATTAGAAATTATATTGGTGAAGGGTTTTTCATTTGTTGTGCCAATAATTGCTGCTAATTCCCTGCCCTGGGTGTGACATGGGTGTCTCAGGTCAAACCTCTCTGCTGGCAAACTAGCTTGTGTGACAGGATTATCCATACTCCTGCCACTATGCACATGATTGTTTACTATCTCTCAACCATAAACAGCACAGAGAGTATGGAGTATTTTGAAAGTCTTAATTAGCATAGGTCCATTCTCACTGTTGAGTCAATGATTGCTGCCAGGCCTCCATATTCTTAGGCACCTGGGAATATATTAATCAATGTATTTGGAATATAAAAAAGGAAATATAGTAGTTTTTGAGGTTAGCAATACTAGACTTTTTGAGTTAACAAATTTTCTCTTTTGTTATAGATTACTGTACTTTGTTATAAATCACTGTGTTCTTGCTATGTAAAAGTGTAACTTTATCACTATCTTAAGACTAAATAGATCCTAAGGGGAACATTGGTGAAAGGTTTTCATTTGTTGGGCTGATGTTTGCTGCTAAATCTCCATATTCCCTGCTCTTATAATGAATATAACTAGCATATAGAAGAAATAAGTATTAACCTTTAAGATTAATCATGTTAACCTTAGGTTAAATAAATTCCTTTCTTGATTGCAACCCACTACACCCTCACCCTATAGGAATGCAACTTTATTTGGAGAGTGGTGCTTGGTTTAAGAAAAATCACCCCTGGAAAAAATAAGTTTTTGGTTGACTGACCATTATCATAAAAAGCCATAAAATGTCAGCAGGCCTCATGGCCATAAGATGATGTAAAACCCATAAGACCTTTGTATAATTTTATATGAAGCACCTGATTGTGACAAGGGTCAGGTCTGCTGCCCCCTCATGACTCTGTATTCATCCCTATGCATAACAAAAAGTATATAAGCAAACCTGAAAGATAAAGAAATGGGATCAGTTTCTGGAAAGACTGATTCCCCCCGTGTCATTCTTTCTTTCCCCCTCTGGCTGAATGCCCATCTGGAATGTGGGTACTCACCAAGAATGCTAATTTTGCCTGGGCTTCTAAGATTGAACCTGGGAGGCCTCAGTGCCTCCTCTCCGTCAGGAGAATGGAAAGACACCTGTGGCCTATGTAGGTGGTGATTGGTATTCCACATAAACCAAGTTATTCAGCCTCTTTTTCTCCACTAATTTTTCTTACTACACTATCTGTTTCTAATCTATCTATATATCTGTAATTAAATAAGTTTTTTCCTAAGACGCCTACTCTGTCTCCCCTTCCGAATTACCCTGAATCCACCGGGGCTGGACCCCAGCAGCAACCGATTCCAGTATTCTTGCCTGGAGAATCCCAGGGATGGGGGAGCCTGGTGGGCTGCCATCTATGGGGTCGCACAGAGTCGGACATGACTGAAGCGACTTAGCAGCAGCAGCAGCAACAAGGATCACATATTGAAAATCAGAGACAGACCTTTGCCAACAAAGGTCCGTCTAGTCAAGGCTATGGTTTTTCCAGTGGTCATGTATGGATGTGAGAGTTGGACTGTGAAGAAAGCTGAGTGCCTAAGAACTGATGCTTATAAACTGTGGTGTTGGAGAAGACTCTTGAGAGTCCCTTGGACTGCAAGGAGATCCAACCAATCCACTTTATTTTTTTTTCTCATTTTTATTTTTATTTATTTTTAAAAAATATTTATTTATTTATTTATTAATACTTTATTCTACATTACAATACTGTATTTGTTTTGCCATACATTGACATGAATCAGTCACAGGTGTCCACGATCTCCCAATGCCAGAGCCCCCTCCCACCTCCCACCCCACATCCTCTCCCTGAATCATCCCGTGTGCCAGCCCCATGCGTCCTGCATCCTGTATTGAACTTAGACTGGCGCTTCATTCTTACGAGATAGTATACATGTTTCAATGCTGTTCTCCCAAATCATCCCACCCTCTCCCTCTCCCTCAGAGTCCAAAAGTCCGTTCTATACCTCTGAGTCTCTTTTGTTGTCTCACATAGAGGGTCTTCATTACTATCTTTCTAAATTCCATATATATGTGTCAGTATACTGTATTGGTGTTTTTCTTTCTGGCTTACTTAATCGGCTCCAATTTCATCCATCTCATTAGAACTGAGTCGGATTTATTCTTTTTAAGGGCTGAGTAGTACTCCATTGTGTATATGTACCACAGCTTTCTTATCCATTCATCTGCTGATGGACATCTAGGTTGTTTCCATGTCTGGGCTATTATAAACAGCGTTGCAATGAACATTGGGGTACATGTGTCTCTTTCAATTCTGGTTTCATCAGTGTGTATGCCCAGCAGTGGGATTGCTGGATCATAAGGCAGCTCTATTTGCAATTTTTTAAGGAATCTCCACACTGTTTTCCATAGTGGCTGTACTAGTTTGCATTCCCAACAGCAGTGTAAGAGGGTTCCCTTTTCTCCACATCCTCTCCGGCATTTATTGCTTGTAGACTTTTGGATCACAGCCATTCTGACTGGTGTGAAATGGTACCTCATTGTGGTCTTGATTTGCATTTCTCTGATAATGAGTGATGTTGAGCATCTTTTCATGTGTTTGTTAGCCATCTGTTATGTCTTCTTTGGAGAAATGCCTATTTAGTTCTTTGGCTCATTTTTTGATTGGTTCATTTATTTTTCGGGAGTTGAGCTGCATAAGTTGCTTGTATATCTTTGAGATTAGTTGTTTGTCAGTTGTTTCATTTGCTATTGTTTTCTCCCATTCAGAAGGCTGTCTTTTCACCTTGCTTATAGTTTCCTTTGTTGTGCAGAAGCTTTTAATTTTAATTAGATCCCATTTGTTTATTTTTGCTTTTATTTCCAGTATACTGGGAGGTGTATCATAGAGGATCCTGCTGTGATTTATGTCGGAGAGTGTTTTGCCTATGTTCTCCTCTAGGAGTTTTATAGTTTCGGGTCTTACGTTTAGATCTTTAATCCATTTTGAGTTTATTTTTGTGTATGGTGTTAGAAAGAGATCTAGTTTCATTCTTTTACAAGTGGTTGACCAGTTTTCCCAGCACCACCTGTTAAAGAGACTGTCTTTACTCCCCTGTATATTCTTGCCTCCTTTGTCGAAGATAAGGTGTCCATAGGTGTGTGGGTTTATCTCAGGGCTTTCTATTTTGTTCCATTGATCTATATTTCTGTCTTTGTGCCAGTACCATACTGTCTTAATGACTGTGGCTTTGTAGTAGAGCCTGAAGTCAGGCAAGTTGATTCCTCCAGTTCCATTCTTCTTTCTCAAGATTGCTTTGGCTATTCGAGGTTTTTTGTATTTCCATACAAATCTTGAGATTATTTGATCTAGTTCTGTGAAAAATACTGCTGGTAACTTGATGGGAATTGCATTGAATCTGTAGATTGCTTTGGGTAGTATACTCATTTTCACTATATTGACTCTTCTGACCCATGAGCATGGTATATTTCTCCATCTATTAGTGTCCTCTTTGATTTCTTTCATCAGTGTTTTATAGTTTTTCGATATATAGGTCTTTAGTTTCTTTAGGTAGGTATATCCCTAAGTATTTTATTCTTTTCGTTGCAATGGTGAATGGAATTGTTTCCTTAACTTCTTTTTCTACTTTCTCATTATTAGTGTATAGGAATGCAAGGGATTTCTGAGTGTTGATTTTATATCCTGCAACTTTACTATATTCGTTGATTAGCTCTAGTAGTTTTCTGGTCGAGTCTTTAGGATTTTCTATATAGCGGATCATGTCATCTGCAAACAGTGAGAGTTTTACTTCTTCTTTTCTAATTTGGATTCCTTTTATTTCTTTTTCTGCTCTGATTGCTGTGGCCAAAACTTCCAGTATGATATTGAATAGTAGTGGTGAAAGTGGACACCCTTGTCTTGTTCCTGACTTTAGGGAAATGGTTTCAATTTTTCACCATTGACAACCAATCCACTTTAAAGATGATCAGCCCTGGCTGTTCTTTGGAAGGAATGATGCTAAAGCTGAAACTCCAATACTTTGTCCTCCTGACGTGAAAAGTTGACTCACTGTAACAGACTCTGATGCTGGGAGGGATTGGGGGCAGGAGGAGAAGAGGACAACAGAGGATGAGATGGCTGGATGGCATCACTGACTCGATGGACATGAGTCTGAGTGAACTCCAGTAGTTGGTGATGGACAGGGAGGCCTGGTGTGCTACTATTCATGGAGTCGCAAAGAGTCGGACACGACTGAGTGACTGAACTGAACTGAGACTATACAGTCCATGGAATTCTCCAGTCCAGAATACTGGAGTTGTTAGCCTTTCCTCTCCCCAGGGATCTTCCCAACGCAGGGACTGAACCAGGTCTCCTTCTTTGCAGATGGATTCTTAACTAGCAGAGCCACAACTGGATCTCTGCATTCAGATGGCTGTATCTTTCCTTTCATCCTTTGCCTTTTGCTTCTCTTCTTTTCTCAGCTATTTTAAAGGCCTCCTTAGACAACCATTTTGCCTTTTTTCATTTCTTTCTCTTGAGGTTGGTTTTGCTCATCACCTCATGCTATGAATCTCTGTCCATAGTTCTTCAGGCCTTCTATCAGATCTAATCCCTTGAATCTCTTTGTCACTTCCACTGTATAATCATCAGTTCAGTTCAGTCACACACTCGTGTCCACCTCTTTGCCACCCCATGATTACAGCACGCCACGCCTCCCTGTCCATCACCAACTCCCGGAGTTCACTCAGACTCATGTTCATGGAGTCGGTGATGCCATCCAACCATATCATCCTCTGTTGTCCCCTTCTCCTCCTTCCCCCAATCCCTCCCAGCATCAGAGTGTTTTCCAATGAGTCAACTCTTCCCATGAAGTGGCCAAAGTATTGGAGTTTCAGTTTTAGCATCATTCCTTCCAAAGAACAACCAGGACTGATCTCCTTTAGAGTGGACTGATTGGATCTCCTTGCAGTCCAAGGGATTTTCAATAGCCTTCTCCAACACTACAGTTCAAAAACATCAATTCTTCCGCGATCAGCTTTCTTCACAGTCCAACCCTCACATCTATACATGACCACTGGAAAAAACATAGCCTTGACTAGACGGACATCTGTTGGCAAAGTAATGTCTCTGCTTTTCAATATGCTATCTAGTTTGGTCATAACTTTTCTTCCAAGGAGTAAGTGTCTTTTAATTTCATGGCTGTGGTCACCATCTGCGGTGATTTTGGAGCCCAAAAATAAAGTCTAATACTGTTTACACTGTTTCCTCATCTATTTCCCATGAAGTGATGGGACCAGATGCCATGATCTTCATTTTCTGAATGTTTAACTTTAAGCCAACTTTTTCACTCTCCTCTTTCACTTTCACAAGGAGCTTTTAGCTCCTCTTCACTTTCTGCCATAAGGGTGGTGTCATCTGCATATCTGAGGTTATTGATATTTCTCCTGGCAATCTTAATTCCAGCTTGTGCTTCTTCCAGCCCAGGGTTTCTATGATGAACTCTGCATATAAGTTAAATAAGCAGGGTGACAATATACAGCCTTGATGTACTCCTTTTCCTATTTGTAACCAGTCTGTTGTTCCATGTCCAGTTCTAACTGTTGTTTCCTGACCTGCCTAAAGGTTTCTTAAGAGGCAAGTCAGATGGTCTGGAATTCCCATCTCTCTCAGAATTTTCCACAGTTTTTTGTGATCCACACAGTCAAAAGCTTTGGCATAGTCAGTAAAGCAGAAATAGATGTTTTATTTTCTGGAACACACCTGCTTTTTGATGATCCACCAGATGTTGGAAATTTGTTCTCTGGTTCCTCTGACTTTTCAAAATCCAGCTTGAACATCTGGAAGTTTACAGTTCACGTATTGCTGAAGCCTGGCTTAGAGAATTTTGAGCATGAATTTACTAGCGTGTGAGATTTGTTCAATTGTGCAGTAGTTTGAACATTCCTTGGCATTGCTTTTCTTTGGGATTGGAATGAAAACTGACCTTTTCCAGTCCTTTGAGTGCAGTACTTTTACAGCATCATCTTTCAGGATTTCAAATAATTTAACTGGAATTCCATCACCTCCACTAGCTTTGTTCATAGTGATGCTTTCTAAGGCCCACTTGACTTCACATTCCAGGATGTCTTGCTCTAGGTGAGTGATCATACCATCATGATTATCTTTTCCATGAAGATCTTTTTGTACAGTTCTCTGTATTCTTGCCACTTCTTCTTAATATTTTCTGCTTCTGTTAGGTCCATACTATTTCCGTTTTTATCGAGCCCATCTTTGCATGATATGTTCCTTTGGTATCTCTAATTTTCTTGAAGAGATCTCTAGTCCTTCCAATTCTGTTGTTTTCCTCTATTTCTTTGCATTGATCACTGAGGAAGGGGGATTTTATTTAGGTCATACCTGAATGGTCTAGTGGGTTTCTCCCTTTTCTTCATTTAAGTTTGTATTTTACAATAAGGTGTTCATGATCTGTGCCACAGTCAGCTCCCGGTCTTGTTTTTGCTGACTGTATAAGTCTTCTCCATCTTTGACTGTAAAGATTATAATCAGTCTTATTTCTGTTGACCATCTGATGGTCATCTTGGGAGAAAAGCTATTACCAACCTAGGCAGCATATTAAAAAGCAGAGACATTACTTTGCCAACAACGGTCTGACTAATCAAGGCTATGGCTTTTCCAGTGATTGTGTATGTTTGTGAGAGTAAGACCATAAGGAAATCTGAGAGCTGATGAATTGCTGCTTTTGAACTGTGGTGCTGAAGAAGACTCTTGAGAGTCCCTTGGACTGCAAGGATATCAAACAAGTCTGTCTTAAAGGAAATCAGTCCTGAATATTCAATGGAAGGAATGATGCTGAAGATGAAACTCCGATACTTTGGCCACCTGATGTGAAGAACTGACTTATTGGAAAAGATCCTGGTGATGGGAAAGATTGAACGCAAGAGAAAAAGGGGATGACAGAAGATAGATTGTTGAATGGCATCACCGACTCAATGGACTTGATTTTGAACAAGCTCTGGGAGTTGGTGATGCACAGGGAAGCCTGGTTACAGCAATCCATGGGTTGCAAAGAGTCAGCCACATGAGACTGTGACATGGGTTCAATCCCAGTAAGCCAGACTAAATGACTGAACTGAATTCTCAAGCACTTTCAAAATTACAAATCAACACTCTCCCGTATCATTCTATGAAACTGATATTACCTCATTTTAAAAGCCAGTTAAAGACATTACAAGAAAAAAATTCAAAGCAACATTTGTCATGAGTATGAAAGCAGAGATGCAAGCTTGATCCCTGGGTCAGGAAGATCTGCTGGAGTAGGAAATAGCACCCCACTTTAGTATTATTGCCTGGAAGATCCCATAGGCAGAGGAGCCTGGCAGGCTGCAGTCTGTGGAATCACAAAGAACAGGACATGACTAAGCACGTATGAAAGCAAAACTCCTCAACTTAATATTCTTATGTTGAAACAAAATCTTCCACACAATATTAGCAAACTGAATCTAAAAGCAATTTAAATTGTTTTAAATTTAGATAATGCAATATGGCCAGGCAGATTTTTACAAAAAAAGTGAGTGCAGTTTATAAGCAAGTGAATTAACACAATTCTCATTCACATTTAAAAAAGGGCTAAGAAACATCACATGATACAAAAAAATGCAGAAAATATTTGACACAATCCAGTTTTTAATATGATAGAACTCTACAAAACTAGAAGTAGATGGCAATATTTTGATTATGATAAAGGGCACTTATGAAAACTCGAGAGGCAATGGCGCCCCACTCCAGTACTCTTGCCTGGAAAATCCCATGGATGGAGGACCCTGGTGGGCTGTAGTCCATGGGGTCGCTGAGAGTTGGACACGACTGAGCAACTTCACTTTCACTTTTCACTTTCATGCATTGGAGAAGGAAATGGCAATCCACTCCAGTGTTCCTGCCTGGAGAATCCCAGGGACAGCAGAGCCTGGTGGGCAGCCGTCTATGGGGTCGCACAGAGTCGGACACGACTGAAGTGACTTAGCAGCAGCAGCAGCAGCAACATAGTTAACATCATAATTAATGATGAAAGAAAAAAATCATTCAGCCTTTTACTTTAATAACTCACATTTGCTCCTGGTATGACTTATTCTTGTTTCATAGACTTAGGTAGAAAAGGATAGCTGAAAGTTGTTTGATGCTCCTCTGAAGCTCTCAACTCTGCCACAGGTTTTAGTATCTGACACTTTATTCTATTTAGATGTTTAAGGGAACCTCAAGCTTAACATGGGCTTCCCAGGTGGTGTTAGTGAAAGAACCTGCTTGCCTTGCAGGAAATGTAAGAGACATGGGTTCAATTCCAGGGTTGAGAAGATCCCTTGGAGGAGGGCACACAACTGAGTCCGATATTCTTGCCTGGTGAATCCCATGGACGGAAGAGCCTGGCAGACTACAGTCCATAGGGTTGCAAAGAGTCAGACATGAGTCAGGCAAATTAGCAGGCACACACGCAAGCATAATATGACCAAAATCAAATCCTTTTATTTCACAGGATACAAATTTGACCTTCCTTACCATTCTCAGAAATCTTAATTGAATCCTTGCTTAACGCATGCCTTTAGGACTCTTTCTTGTTTCTCATATCATTTTCATTTCTTAAAATATATGGTAGGAAGAGTATATGCAGAAATTTTCTTTTTTTAAATTTAAATCTATTTATTTTTATTGGAGGCTAATTACTTTACAATATTGCATTGGTTTTGCCATACATCAGTTGAAACTATTTGCTTCAGATTGGAAATTGAACCCATGTGCTGGGACTTGAACCTGGCCAAAATTATGCTTGGAACTTGAACCTACCCAGACAGACTCGAATCCACCCAGAACACACAATCTTCCAACTGAGATCACAGAACTAATAAATTTAGGACCTAATGAAGCTCAGGCTTTTGATGTCTCATTACAAGAAAAAGTCAGTGAGAGACAAAGTAACAGGTAAAAAGTAATTTTATTCAGAGAGAAACACACTCCACAGGGTATGGGCATCCTAAAGGGTGAGTGTGGCTGACACGAAATATAACATGGTTAGTTTTTATGGATTGGGTAATTTCATAGGCTAATGAGTGAGAGGATTATTCCAACTTTTGGGGGAAAGAGTAGAGATTTCTGGGAATTGGGTAGTGAAGGTGATGGAATTCCAGGTAAGCTATTTCAAATCCTAAAAGATGATGCTGTTAAAGTGCCACAGTCACTATACCAGCAAATCTGGAAAACTGAGCAGTGGCCACAGGACTGGAAAAGGTCAGTTTTGATTCCAATCCCAAAGAAGGGCAATACCAAAGAGTTTTCAAATTACTGCACCGTTGCACTCATTTCAGACGTTAGCAAGTTATTGCTCAAAATCCTTTAAGCTAGGTTTCAACAGTATGTGAACTGAAAACTTCCAGATGTACAAGATGAATTTAGAAAAGGTACAGGAACCAGAGATCAAATTGCCAACATCCACTGGAACATAGAAAAAGCAGGAGAATTCCAGAAAAACATCTACTTCTGCTTCATTGACTATGCTAAAGCCTTTGACTGTGTGGATCACAACAAACTGTGGAAAATTCTTAAAGATAAAGAATATCAGAAAACCTGACCTGCCTCCTGATAAATCTGTATGCAGGTCGAGAAGCAACATTTAGAACTAGTCATGGAACAATGGACTGGTTCCAAATTGGGAAAGGAGTACATCAAGGCTGTATATTGTCACCCTGCTTATTTAACTTATATGCAGAGTACATTATGCAAAATGCAAGGCTGGATGAAAGTTTCCTGGGAGAAATATCAATAAACTCAAATAGGATGAGGTTGATGACATCACCCCAATGGTGGCATAAAGTGAAGAGGAACTGAAGAGCCTCTTGATGAAGTTGAAAAAGAGTGTGAAAAAGCTGGTTTAAAACTCAGCATTCAAAAAACTAAGAGCATGCCATCCAGTCCCATCACTTCATGGTAAATAGAAGGGAAAACAATGACAGATTTTATTTTCTTAGGCTTCAAAATCAATGCAGACAGTGACTGTATACATGAAATTAAGACACTTGCCCCTTGAAAAAAAAATTGTGACCAACCTAGACAACATATTAAAAAGCAGAGACATCACTTTGCTGACCAAGATCCAGGTAGTCAAAGCTATAGTTTTTCCAGTCAACATGTACGAATGTGAGAGTTAGACCATAAAGAAGGCTAAGCACCTAAGAATTGATGCTTTAGAACTGTGCTACTGGAGAAGACTCTTGACAGTCCCTTGGACTGCAAGGAGATCAAACCAGCCAATTCTAAAGGCAATCCACGCTGAATGTTCATTAAAAGGACCAGTGATGAAGTTGAAGCTCCAGTACTTCGGCCACCTAATGCAAAGAGCCATCTCATTGGAAAAGACCCTGATTCTGGAAAAGATAGAAGGCAGGAGGAGAAGGGGATGACAGAGGATGAGATAGTTGGATGGCATCACTGACTCAATAGACATGAGTTTGAGCAAACCCCAGGAAAAAATGAAGAACAAAAGAAGACTGGCATGCTGCAGTCCATGGACTCACAAAGAGTTGGGCATGACTGTACAAAAAGATCTTCGTAATCTGGATAATCGCGATGGTGTGATCACTCATCTAGAGCCAGACATCCTGGAAAGAGAAGTCAAGAGGGCCTTAGAAAGCATCACTACGAACAAAGCTAGTGGAGATGATGGAATTCCAGTTGAGCTATTTCAAATCCTGGAAGCTGATGCTGTGAAAGTGCTGCACTCAATATGGCAGCAAACTGGGAAAACTCAGCAGTAGCCACAGGACTGGAAAAGGTCAGTTTTTATTCCAATTCCAAAGAAAGGCAATGCCAAAGAATGCTCAAACTACCACACAGTTGCACTCATCTCACACGTTAGTAAAGTAATGCTCAAAATTTTCCAAGCTAGGCCTCAGCAGTACGTGAACCGTGAACTCCCTGATGTTCAAGCTGGTTTTAGGAAAGGCAGGGGAATCAGAGATCAAATTGCCAACATCCACTGGATCATGGAAAAAGCAAGAGAGTTCCAGAAAAACATCTATTTCTGCTTTATTGACTATGCCAAAGCCTTTGACTCTGTGGATCACAATAAACTATGGAAAATTCTGAGATGGGAATACCAGACAACCTAACCTTTCTTGAGAAATTTGTATGCAGGTCAGGAAGCAACAGTTAGAACTGCACATGGAATAACAGACTGGTTCCAAATAGGAAAAGGAGTCCATCAAGGCTGTATATTGTCACCCTGCTTATTTAACTTATATGTAGAGCACATCATGAGAAACGCTGGACTGGAAGAAACACAAGCTGGAATCAAGATTGCTGGGAGAAATATCAATAACCTCAGATATGCAGATGACACCACCCTTATGGTAGAAAGTGAAGAAGAACTAAAAAGCCTCTTGATGAAAGTAAAAGAGGAGAGCAAAAAAGTTGGCTTAAAGCTCAACATTCAGAAAACGAAGATCATGGCATCCGGTCCCATCACTTCATGGGAAATAGATGGGGAAACAGTGTCAGACTTTATTTCTTTGGGCTCCAAAATCACTGCAGATGGTGACCGCAGCCATGAAATTAAAAGACGCTTACTCCTTAGAAGAAAAGCTATGACCAAACTAGATAGCATATTCAAAAGCAGAGACATTACTTTGTCAACTAAGGTCCATCTAGTCAAGACTATGATTTTTCCAGTGGTCGTGTATGGGTGTGAGAGTTGGACTGTGAAGAAGGCTGAGCGCTGAAGAATTGATGTTTTTGAACTGTGGTGTTGGAGAAGACTCTTGCGAGTCGCTTGGACTGCAAGGAGAGCCAACTAGTTCATTCTGAAGGAGACTAGCCCTGGGATTTCTTTGGAAGAAATGATGCTAAAGCTGAAACTCCAGCACTTTGACCACCTCATGCGAAGAGTTGGCTCACTGGAAAAGACTCTGATGCTGGGAAGGACTGGGGCCAGGAGAAGAAGGTGATGACAGAGGATGAGATGGCTGGATGGCATCACTGACTCAAAGGACGTGAGTCTGAGTGAACCATGGAAGTTGGTGATGGACAGGGAGGCCTGGTGTGTTGCGATTCATGGGGTCGCAAACTGTTGGACACGACTAAGCAACTGAACTGAACTGAACTGAATGACTGAACAACTAACACTCTTTGGTCTTTGATATCACCTTGGAACTGTCATGGAGACTCTGGGTGTGTCATTTAGCTTGTTGATTGAGAATCAAGATCTAACTGAAATTGACTTGTCTGCCATCTTGGGCCCATTTGATTCTAGTCATTTTATGTTGTGTCTTCAGGCTATGTCATTCTTTCAAAAGTTGTGCCCTATCCCCTTCCCTCCTGTTGCACAATCACTATAGTCCAAGCATCTATCTAGCCCTTATGTTCCAGCAATGGCTTCATTACTATTTTCCTGATTCACTTATTTCTATCTAGTCTGTTTCAACAAAACAGCTATATCCTTCATAAATACTACTTTTTGCCAAATCACTTTTTTTCTTCAAAATGTATCACAAATGTCTCAGTTTAATAAAGTTGATATTGAATGGTGTCAGTATCATGATGCTATATGTTGTTCCATTCTTCTCTCCTTTTTGATTAACAGCTACTTGAATATCTCTAACCACATAAAATTCCTCTGCACATTACATCAGGATACACAGAAGGTTTTTACCCATCTGTTCATCTGCAAGTAGGTAAATAGTGTCTGTTGGAGCTGTAGAAGCAAGAGAATGAGAAGGCCAGGTCCATTCCTACTCACTGCCATTAAAAATACAGAAACCTGGAAATTACAAAAGTGAGTGCAAACTCACCAGTGATAGAGAATCTGTGAACGTTTAGTCTGCTTAACAGGAAAAAATGGCACACCACCAGAAAAAAAAAAGAATGGGTATAGATGAACATACAAAAGATAATATTGTCAATTTTGTCCCTTTCCTGGGTGATAATGCAAGGGGCTGATTGGTTGGGCTTTTGGTGGTGTCTGGCAGCAACAAGGTTGTACCTGACAGGGGAGGTAGAACATGATGACTTCTCCCATTGAGGACGTGAAAGGTTAAAGTGTTGAGTGGCTGTTCATCTTGCCAGTTGTGCAAGATGTGAAAAGAGAGACATATTTCTCTCCAGCAATATATGGATTTCTGGAGAGGAAGTTGTATGAATGGGGGAGAGGAAAGGAAGGAGGTAGATAAGAATTTTATAGGGCATTGAAGGAATGTTTCCTCCTGCCTGTTCAGGGACATCAGCAATATATGTTCCTTATAAACATATTTTAAATAAAGTCATCATATTTCTACTTTACAAATATGAGAAAGGAGAGAAATAATGTAACAGATGAGAACAGAAAATAAATATAGAAAGCTGAAGTTGTTTTTATTTTTAAAATCTCAAATATTTACCAATATGTATTGAAAATAGTGATTACCAAAAGAATAACTAGAAAAGGGAGATTATTCAGGAAAGAAGTATTAATTCAGAAACAGCTAAACCAAGAAAATTGATAGTAAATAGATGAGGTAACAGAGATTGTGTTTGTTGCTATTTTTATTTTAATATTGAGGAGTCAGTAATATTTTACAGATGTTAATCAAGAACAAAACTAAAGAGATGATAAAATACAGATTTATCTATCAAGTGGATTGGAATCAGATTTAAAAAAGAGCTCCAAGTTATTACAGTGAAAGCCCACTTGAAAAAAAAAAATTATGAAAAGCTGAAAGAATAAGGCTAAACAAATGGGACCTAATTAAGATAAAAAGCTTTTGCACAATGAAGGAATCTATAAGCAAGGTGAAAAGACAGACTTCATAATGGGAGAAAATAATAACAAATGAAGCAACTGACAAAAAATTAATCTCAAAAATTTACAAGCAGCTCATGGAGCTCAATACCAGAAAAATAAAAGACCCAATCAAAAAATGAGCCAAAGAACTAAACAGACATTTCTCCAAAGAAAACATGCAGATGGCTAATAAACAAAGGAAAAGATGCTCAACATCACTCATTATCAGGAAAATGCAAATCAAAACCGCAATGACGTGCCATCTCATGCTGGTCAGAACGGCTGCTATCAAAAAATATACAAACAATAAATGCTGGGGAGGATGTGGAGAAAAGGGAACCCTTTTACGCTGCTGGTGGGAATGCAGACTAGTACAACCACTGTGGAGAACAGTGTGGAGACTCCTTAAAAACTGGAAATAGAATTGCCATACCACCCAGCAATCCCACTGCTGAGCATACACACCAAGGAGACCAGAATTGAAAGAGAGACGTGTACCCCAATGTTCACTGCAGCACTGTTTACAAGAGCTAGGTCATGGAAGCAACCTAGATGTCCATCAACGGACGAGTGGATAAGAAAGTTGTGGTACATATACACAATGAAATATTACTCAGCTACTAAAAAATGCATTTGAATCAGTTCTAATGAGATGGATGAAACTGGAGCCTATTATACAGAGTGAAGTAAGTTAGAAAGAAAAACATCAATGCTGTATATTAATGCATATATATATATATATATATATATAATTTAGAAAGATATTAAAGATGACCCTATATATGAGACAGCAAAAAGATACAGATGTAAAAAACAGATTTTGGATTCTGTGGAAGAAGGTGAGAGTGGGATGATTTGAGAGAATAGCATTGAAACATGTATATTACCATATGTGAAGTAGATGACCAATCCAAGATTGATGCATGAACAACACTCAAAGCTGGTGCACTGGAACAATCTAGAGGGCTGGGATGGGGAGAGAGGTTGGAGGGGATTTGGGACCAGGGGACACATGTACACCTGTGCTGATTTATGGCAAAATCCCTCGTACCTTCCCTCATAGCTCAGTTGGTAAAGGATCCGCCTCCAATGGAGAAGACTCTAATTTCGATCCCTGGGTCAGGGAAGATCCACTGGTGAAGGGATGGGCTACCCACTCCAGTATTCTTGGGCTTCTGTTGTGTCTCAGTTGGTAAAGAATCCACCTGCAATGCAGGAGACCTGGGTTTGGTAAGATCCCCTAGAAAAGGGAAAGACTGCCCACTCCAGTATTCTGGCCTGGAGAATTCCATGGACTGTATAGTTCATGCGGTCACAGAGTCAGCCATAACTGCATGACTTTCACTTTACTTCACTTCATGGCAAAAACCACAACAATATTGTAAAGTAATTAGCCTCCAATTAAAATAAATAAATTAATTTAAAAATGGAATTATGTTGATCTTTACATGCAAACATTCTAAAATTATGTGCAATACATAATAGAAGATAATTACTTTGCTTTTGTTTTCAATATAAAAGTTTTATTAAGATATACATATTATACAATATACTATTTTAAACTCTACAATTCTGCGAATTTTAGTATATTCAGAGAGTTATGCAACCATCACCACTATCTAATTTTGGAATACTTTCATCATTTAAAAAGAAACTCTCTACCCCCAAAAAGTCACAATTTTCTCCTTATCTCTGTCCTTGGCAACCACTAACCCAATTTCTTTACCTGTAAATTTACCTATTTTGGACATTTCATATAAATGGAATCATGTAATATGTGGCATTTTGAATCAGAATTTTTTCACTGAGCATAATATTTTCATACCCAGAGGGATGGAGTAGAGAGGAAGGTGGGAGGGGGTTCAGGATGAGGGGGACACATATGCACCTGTGGCTGATTCATGCTGATGTATAGCAAAAACCATCACAGTATCGTAAAGTAATTATCCTCCAATTAAATTTAATTGATTAAAAAGCATGTTCTTAATTTATTTAAAATGAGTGTATGAGTCTGATTATAATTTTTGTATTTTGTATTAAAAAAACCCTTAAAAATGCTTATTCAGAAAAGACATACAAGTATATACCATTTCTAAATACCAAGGGAATATAAACAACTAAAGCAAAATTAAGTGTTGTCAAAAGCAGACAGAAGCTACAACACAGAAATTGTTTCATTCCATGCCTCAAATTGGTTTCAATTGCCAGAAATCTATTAATATATTTCATGATTAATTTAATTAAAAACAATCACATCCTCATAAACTTCAGCACTTTTAGTAAAACCTAATGATAATTTAGTAATTGTTATCCCTACAATATGTTTAAGTGTGCACCATGACACATAGTCCAAAAATGTTAGAAATAAGAAAACTGTATTTTATATTTAATATATTCTGCTTTCCCAATATATGTAAATAAATATGAGCTCTCAAATGGTAAAAATGGTTAAATTATGTTTATTCTTAGAAGATTATGATTGCCTGCCTAGAAAACTATAAATATACTAAAGCAATAATTTAGTAATCATCTGTTAGTATACCTACATTAATAAAGTAATTGCAACCTACATAGATTAGGTAGTTAATATCTATGGACTATAATGGAGGAATTTATACATTGATAGATTAATAAATTATTAACTAACTTGCTTGGAAAATGAACTAAAAGTATTGTAAAATGCTGCTATAAAAATTTAATACTTCTGAATGAGGTGGACAAAAGAATGTCAGCTTAAACAAAACTAGAAAGGTATATTTTGGACTTTTAAAAAATAATGTGGCCTAAAAACTTGGGAGAGAGAGAATCTTTTCTAAGCAAGACCCCAAAGAAATCAGAACCTGACAGGTTTAAAAAAACTTTGGGCAAATATCATTACAGGAAAAAATGGGGGTGGGGGGAACAGAGGAAGATTGTTCTTATGTCTGAGAAGCACGAGGCTGACAAAGTTTAAATTTCCTAATATACAGAAAGCTTAAAGAAAGCAATAAAGACCAATAAAACAGGAAAAAGTTATAAAAAGCACTGACACAAAATTAAGACAAATGGCTCATACACATTTTAAAACTTGTGCAGCCCTGACAAATATATTCATCTTAAAATAATTAAGGATTTTATTCATCATGTCATAATGTTAAAGAAAGATGACTTCGGATAAAGAAATTGAAGTAATCTATGTCTCTTGGGATTTTATCACAGCTCTAGTGATGAATGATGTAGCTCTTCTAAAGTCTCTTTCTTTACAAGGACTTTTTTTTTTTTTAATTTGAGTGTATTCTCAGGGTGCTTACTTACGCAATTGAAGGAAAATCACCTTAAAAAGTGAAGAAGCATGGGCAGGAATCCTGTTATGCTGTGTCTGGGAAATTTTTGTATAAGATTATATTCTGCAGTTGAAAAAAATCCAGTGAAGTTCATGCTATTCTTGCTCTGAACCTGTGTCCACAGGTGTCTCTGAACCTCTTGTTTCACTTTGCAACCCTAATACTTCCGTAAGTATTTATTTTTCTTGTTTTTAATGTGTGCATAGTAATCTGTTCTGAAGTTCAGAAGAGGTAACATGAGTGAAGTAGACAGACTGAGAGTATTATGAACATTAGCTGTTACTGCTATGCTCTGGAAGTCCATAAAAAGAGATAGAAAGGGAAGACCCCAATAAACCAATCCTCTCTTAGTCACTGTATCCCATCTTCTGGAGGAATAGGAAGCACTGGGATATGAGGTTGGTTTTCATAAATAGAGGCATCATGCAGAGGAAGAGGGTTAAAGTAATCACCTTTGTAAAAGTGTTTAACGATGACAACCTGGGATAAAAGCAAGTCTGAGTGTTACCACAGCATATAGTATTCAAGTATGTCAAGCTTAGGAGTGAGGCCCTAGTGTCCAAATCCTGCTTCTGCATTGTGTCATGTGGGACTGGTTTCTTAAGCTCACCACAGGTCTGTCTCTGTATAATGGGTATCTAAGGTGGGTTGCTTGAGCATGGATATGTGCTCAGCTTCCTTAGTCACTCAGTTGCTCAGTCGCCTGACTCTCTGCGACCCCATGGACTGTAGCCTGCCAGTTTCCACTGTCCATGTGATTTTACAAGCAAGAATACTGGAGAAGTTTGCCATGCCCTCTTCCAGGAGATCTTCCTGATCCAGGGATTGAACTTGGGTCTCCTGCATTGCAGGATTCTTTACCAGCTGCACTACCAGGGGAAGCCTGAGCATTGATATAAGTCATATTAAATAGCATGGAACCATCTTAGAATGTAGCTGGTGCAGCAAGTGCTCAAGAACTCACATTCTCACAGTCTTTTCACAAACTGTTCATCATTCTTTTTTTTTTAATATTATTTTTGTCTGTGCTGAGTCTTCATTGCTATATGCAGGCTTTCTCTGGCTGTGGTGTGCAGGAGCTACACTTTGTTGCAGACTATGGGCTCTAGGGGCTTCCCAGGTGGTGCCAGTGGTAAAGAACCCATATGCCAAGGCAAGAGATGTAAGAGACGTGGGTTCTATCCCTAGGTTGGGAAGATACCTTGGAGGAGGGCATGGCAACCCACTCCAGTATTAATACCTAGAGAATCCTCTGGACAGAGGAACCTGGTGGGCTACATTCCATAGCGTTGCAGCGAGCTGGACATGACTGAAGTGACTTGGCACATACGAGTGGGCTCTAGGCACACAGGCTTCAGTAATTGCAGTGCATGGACTCAGTAGCTGTGGAGCATGGGCTTGGTTGCTCCTCGGCATGGGATCTTCCTGGAAAAGAGACAGAACCCGTGTTTCCTGGATTCTTAACCAGGAAAGTCCTGCTAATCATTCTTCCCTTAAACCAGCTGCCAAAATGCATGCCTTTTCAGGCCCCCTCATTCTGAAGAAAATAAAATGCCAACCTGTTATATAGAGTGGGGGAGGGTAATGCTGAATAAATTCTCCTTCACAGATATGTGGATTTGACTTCTGAGCTATAAAACAAAAAGATGAGCAATTCAGATTAAAATTATTTATGGGCCTAGAGATATTTTAAGAACCTTATCAAAATATAAGAAATTTTTATTGCATTCCAACAAAAATTTGTTTTAACTGACTGCCTGAATAATTAAAATAAAAAACATTTCCTAATATTCTGGCTTGGTCAGTGACGATTAAGTGTTTGAGGATTATTTCCACATGTTCTGCTTTGAGTCTTCCTGTTGTGGCAGGTCTAAGGAAAGGAAGAGAAGCTAGTGCCAGTTCCATTCTGACCCCGGGCATTGAAGTCAGGGTGAAGCAGGCCATTGGAAGTCTGATGGTCTTTCGAGGGACAAAAGGTGGCTTTTTTTTCACCTCTACAAAACCTTCCAACAATGCAATAACAATGAAAAGACTTTCTTTATACCAGTAAAAAAAAATTTTATTTTCTTTCATAATTGATAAAAATACATACAACTATTTTATGCTGAAACATTAAGCAAGTTGTTCATCCTCTCGGATATAAGGATGCTTTTTTTTTTTTATCAAAATTCTATCAAGACCACAATGAGGTACCATTTCACACCAGTCAGAATGGCTGCGATCCAAAAGTCTACAAGCAATAAATGCTGGAGAGGGTGTGGAGAAAAGGGAACCCTCTTACACTGCTGGTGGGAATGCAAACTAGTACAGCCATTATGGAAAACAGTGTGGAGATTCCTTAAAAATTGCAAATAGAACTGCCTTATGACCCAGCAATCCCACTGCTGGGCATACACACTGAGGAAACCAGAAGTGAAAGAGACACATGTACCCCAATGTTCATTGCAGCGCTGTTTATAATAGCCAGGTCATGGAAGCAACCTAGATGTCCATCAGCAGATGAATGGATAAGGATGCTTTCTTGCAGACTTTTTCTTCTTTGTCTTTAAGAAGCAGGAATGTTTGCTATAGCACTGCAGTTCAGAACAAGGTGAGCCACAGTGGGAAAGAGGCACAAAGTGATGCAGGCAGACATGCACATTCTACCTCTTGCCTGGTTTAGAAGCAAGGGTGGAATAATTCATAGCCTCATCTGTGTCTAGAACTTTATTCTCACCTCTCCTTCATTTAGTAACACATTCAAAACTTCCACACATCTTTCTCACATTTATTTTGTGCTTTTTCTTTCCATTTCAGACCTATTTCATTCCACAACTTCTTTTAATAACCACATATGTACTATTCAAATAATGCACTCACTTTTTTTGCTTCCTCAAAAAAAAAAATCTTTTATTAAAAAATTGCTAAACCTGAAGAACTGTTGAATTCTTGGAAATTCCACCTTTACTATACCACCCTCTTTAAGTCTGCAAGTGCCCTTTGTAGTCAGAGTAGACGTAGTGCTGAACCACTCATTTCTACATCACATCTCATGCACACACCTTTGCTACACGTGATTCTACATACACATTCCTTAAGCTGCCTGGTCTTGTTCCTACCTTGCTCACACTTTTTCCTGTTTTTGAAGAAGGAATATTCTCTTCTTCCTTCCTAAACACTGTCAATATTCCAAGGGCTAATCAGAGGCCTGGCGTGCTGGGATTCATGGGGTCGCAAAGAGTCAGGCACGACTGAGCGACTGAACTGAACTGAACTGAATCATTTCATTTCCTGCATTTCTTCATCCAGTCCACAGTGACTCCCTTGAAATTCCTGGAATATTTAGTATCCACCCTCTTTTGCTTCAATAAATACCATCTTACAAGTTTATTATAGTTGTAGAGTAGGAAAACACTATGTTCTCATTTGTCATTTAATTAAAATGTAAACACAGAGTAAGTTTGAGATAAATTTTTTCTGGATCTCTAGAGGAAAGTTGGCATTATTGCTTAGAGTTTATTTTGATTGCTAAAACCACCAAATTAAGCTTGAAGATGGATGAGAAGAAAAGCAAAAGTAATTTTGGGGAACATCTACTTTTTCTTGTTTTACTGAGACAAAATTGACATATAACATTGTGAAAATTTAAGGTAGATTATGATTACCACAATAAGATTAGTTAACGTTATGATCATCTTATGTAATTTTGTTTGCTTCGTCGTATTTTTGCTTTTTTATGGTGAGAACTTCTAAAATTTACTCTCTCATTAACTTTCAAATATAAACATGCAAAATAGTATTCTTAACTATAGTCCACCATGCTATTCCGAATATCTTACTCATCTTATAACTGGAAGCTTATATGCTTTGACCATGTTTACCCTTTCCTCACATCCCACCTCCTCCATCTTTGCAAAACACCAATCTGTTTTCTGTTTCTATGATTGTTTTTTTTTTTCCTCCAGTTTTCATATTTAAGTGAGATCATAAACTACGTTTATGAAGGGGGAAAAAAATTCTGCCAGTAGGGCACAGAAAAAAATGTTATGAACTGGGATATTCTAAACCAGTGGCTCTCAAAAACTATAGTGTAGATCAGACACATCTTGTTTGATCTCACTCCAGAGTTTCTGATTCAGCAGGTCTGTTGTTTCCCAAGAATCTGAATTTCTGACAATTTCCCAGTTCATGCTTGTGTTGCTGGGCAAGGAACACATTTTGTGAACCACAAGTTCAGCTGAGTAGAGAAGATTTGGTAAAAAATAAAATAAAATAAATAAATAAAGGTTTGTTGTAAATTGCAAGGTGAGTTCACAGAAATAAAGTAGGCTCACCTTATTCTTGGATAATAGTGATAACAAAATGACATTTGTAAAATATCTTGGTTAATTTTTTGTTTGCTGGTTGATTGGCTAATTTCATGACAGAATATATTAGGGGTTTAAGGAGGGTGTAGGTATATAGAATTGGAAGGTAGCACACATCAACCATGCTTTTTGGAGGTAAGAATTTGGTGTAGAAGAAATTACAATGATACTCAAATAAACAGAAGATCATGAGAGAATGTTTTCCAAGAGAGAACTATGCAGGGTACTGTATTGCTGGAATTGATTTTGCAAAGTTAAATTCAACTTATTATTCAAAGTTTTAATATTCCCATGTCACACAATGAGTTACTTTGAATTTTCATTGCTTTGTGATTATATCTAATGATTTGAAGTAGAATGCAAGTTTTCAGAATTTTTCCCATAGAGCATATACACTTATAAATAATCAACATTAACATTTTGGATGAATTTGTGAGTGGTTGTCTGAATAATGAAATTTAAAATGCATGAGAGAGAGAAGAAAAAAGTAGAGAGTGAACCTTTGGGGCAGAAGAATAAGAGAAAAAGAAAAAAAATGACTTTAAGATCAATAATATAGTGTATGAAAAATAAGTTGTTGCATTCACTGAGTTGAGTAAATAGTTATTAGATTAAGACTTCAACATGCTAGGAAAAAATCCTGGATCTACTTAAGATGGCCTCACAAGGGAATTTTGGATAAATTATCTCTTCTGAATGACAGTAATAAATACACAAATTAAAAGTTTTACTAAAGGGCATGGAGTGTCCAGGGCTTCTCCAGTAGTGACTCAGCTGTAAAGAATCTTTTGCAATGCAGAAGTTGCAGGAGCCATGGGTTCTACCCCTGGGTGGAAACAATCCCCTGGAGGAGGGCATGGCAACCCATTCCAGTGTTCTTGCTTGGAGCAGGAGGTACAGTCCATAGGTTCGCAAACAGTACGTCACTACTGAAGCAACTTAGCATGCACACATGCACACATGGGGTATTTGCATTGTGCATCACTACACTATGACTTTCAGAAGATTGGAGCCATTCTTCTGAAGCAAGAGAGAAAGAATATTTCTCATTTAAACAACAAGGAGGGCTGTTAATACTCTCCACCACGTAGATGATAGGGTAACGTGTGAAAAACAGAATGAAAAAATAAATAAATAAAAGGGAAAAGGAAAGCTGGCCAAGCAGGTGTGAATTAGGAGGAGAGTTTATTGCCTCAGATAGTTAAGCAGCAGATGTAGCTATAAACACATGATTCACTGAAATGATTTTGGAAAGAAAATAGCAACAATGTTAGAGATCTGATGAGAAGGTAAAAACTTCTAACATGTTTGAAATTAAAATTATGCTGAAAATGTAAAATTGTTCCATTCTACCTGTGAGTAGTATTTAGTTAAATAAAAACACAATAAAAAACTTGAGACTGTCTTAAGTTTTCTGTTGTCTGTGTTCCTAATAAGTTGTCTAAATATTTCTATGTAAGACCCCTTAAGCCTTTTCATAAGGTTCGACTCTAAGTATCAGCAGCTGTCATTCATGCCAAGTGCTAAAGTATAATTTTGGAAAAGAGGATAAAATAATCACTCTTATATACATATGAAAAAAACACAGGTCAAAATTTTTTATCCAACTCATTAAATATGAGAGAATCTGCAAGATATTATAAGTGGTTCAAAAGAGAAATCAAAGTACTACACACATGAAGGCAGAAAAAGAATGCTGAAGTGAATCTGCAAGTAGATGTAAAAAGGGTCTAACTATAAAGCAGAATGAATAACATCTAACTCGTATTTCTATGAACAAGAATAATTTGCTGTACTGACTATTCCTGCAAATTCATTAATTGAAATTACTTCAAAGACAATAAAATGCAATGATGATCCAATGCACGTGCACACACACACACACACACACACACACACACACACACACCGAGTTTTCTCATTTCAAAGGTTTTCACAGTTTTTCTGACTCTGGCATAAAGAAGAATGATTTAATGAATAGAGAATATGCTTGTTGAAGGTTTTCTTGTTGGGAAGCTCTGCTAGTTGTTTTTATACACATTGTCCAATTGTATTAGAATAATAATCAGACAAGAAAGTTTACTCTGGAATTTGAGTCAACCAATGCTTAGATAATTAATTAATTAAAAAGTAAGTGAGTGGCTAAGTTTAAATTTGTGTTTAAGACCGATCGATCAAAATCCACTGCCTCTTTCACTACATATTGTAAAATAAAATATGTACAATTTCACTGGAGTGAGATACAGAGAATTAGGCCTTAATCCACATAAAATTATGAAGTAGATGAATTGAACTGGACTGGCACCCCGTTCAGTCATACTACTATGTGATCACTGTGGTAAAATAAGCTCACTGGAACCTGCTATTAGTTTCGTGAAGTCTCAATTATTCTCACAGACATGAATGTGAGTAGGAGAAAGGGAAGTTAAAATAGAACAGCAAACCCTCTCAAGCTGAGTCTCAAGTTGTTTACTTTTGTTCTTTTTCTTTTAGAGTAAGTCAGTGATTAAATGTCAAAGAAATGAACAACTTTACCTCTAGGAGCACATTTTTTCTAATGGGATTCAGTGATATTCGGGAGATCCAGATCTTTCATGCTGTGCTTTTTTTTGCTAATTTACCTGGCGGCTCTGTTTGGGAATCTTCTTATCATCACGCTAACCACCATGGATCATTGCCTCCACACGCCAATGTACTTCTTCCTGAAGAACTTATCCTGTCTGGATGTTGGCCTCATTTCCATCCCTGTCCCCAAATCCATCATGAACTCTCTGACCAATGACAACACCATTTCCTTCCTTGGATGTGTTTCACAGGTGTTTTTCTTTTTCCTCTTAGCCACTACAGAAGTAGCGCTACTCACAGTCATGTCCTATGACCGCTATATTGCCATCTGCCACCCACTCAGGTATGACATTATCATGAGCCGTGGAGCCTGTGTGCAGATGGCTGCCTCTTCATGGCTCAGTGGAAGTCTCAATGCAATTCTGCACACAGCTTTTACCTTTTCCACACCCATGTGTGGATCTCCTGAAAGTTCATCAGTTCTTCTGTGATGTCCCACAACTGCTCTCTCTGGCTTGTTCATTTAACACTGGGGAATTAGTAGTCATTGCACTCAGCCTAGTGCTAGATTTTGGCTGTTTTGTGTTTATTGATATATCTTATATTCATATCTTCTCCACTGTGCTGAGGATACCCTCCAGACAAGGCAGATCCAAAGTTTTCTCCACATGCTTGCCACACCTCATTGTTGTGACTTTGTTTCTCTCTTCTGGGTTTTTGCCTACTTACGCCCATTACCCAAATCTCCATCACTTTTGGATTTGTTAATTTCAGTATTCTATACTGTGGTGCCACCCATGATGAACCCCCTTATCTACAGCCTGAGAAATAAGGATATGAATATGGCACTAAGGAAACTGAAAATAACTGGATATTTTCAATCAAATTAGAAGAATTAATTTTACATCCATTGTGATCTTTTAATTCACTGACATAATTATCTGAGACATTGATGGCACATTCCGACAGTAATATTAAATGTGTAGAGAAAGATTATCATGAAAAATTTGGTTTTACTTATTGAAGTGATACTAATAAGCATGATGCTTGTTGAGACCAAATGGATGATAAAACCAATAGGGTTCTAACTGAAACTGTAAAGATATATGTTGTCCTTATGTTTGTCATCCTAATAGAAACACCATTTTATGTGACAACTGGCAAGCTGGGAGAGGTGCTAGGACTTCAGATATAAACTCGGGTTCTTGCAGGCAAACCAATTTTATGGTCACTTTTAGCAAATGTGATACCTGAAATTCCTTGTTGGATGATGTATATAATTCATTCTCAAAGCAAAGAAACCAGGGAAAGGTGAAGTGAACACTGCAAAACATTGCAAATATAACCAAATGCAACTCAATTGTACAAGTTAAAATGGCCAATTTTATGTTATGTGGATTTCACTTTATCAACAAGACAAAAACAAAAACAAAGCAACAGTCTATTATCTATCTGTCTTCCTCTTTTCTTTCTCAAACCTACAATATGGCATTTTCTGGTATAGCTTGCACCTGTGCAGTCTAGTGAGACAAGATGCATGTACTAAAGCCTACCTTTGTTATATACACATATATTTACTCATACTAATATTAAAACAAGCTTCTAGGTGCATGGAGTAAAGGGGCCAAACATAAAAATACTTAGCATGAAGGCAGGTGTAGGGAGGCAATCTGTACTTTTGTAAAGCAAATATCTAAGCTATATTTCAAAGGCTAAGAAGGAACTGAATCTGGAAAGTGGAGAGGAAAACTGAAGTAAAAACATATTGGAAAGTGAAAACAAACAAACAAACAAACAAAAAACAAAGAGCAACAATGGGTTATAAAAACTGTGTGACTGATACAGGACCGAACTACAATGACCCTTGTCCTGAAAGACAATGAGAAAGACATAAGCAAAGAACTAGAATAAGCAGAGGGCAAAGAGGCTGAACAAGATTCTAAGAAGCTCAAAACATACAGTGAGAGATGAAGCTTTGATCCAGTGTTGAGAGGAAGAGAAGATAGATACAGGAAATTTCAATCGCATGACTTAGGTATGTTGAAGGAAGTAAAAACAAAAGTCAAGAAATTTGAGTTTGCAAATAATGAGCTTTAGATCTTCAACTTCTGGAAATACAATCCACTATGATCTTTTCTTTGTTCCTAATCTAGTGATAAATTTTCCTTCTTTTGTACATTTCTTCATGAGACCTCTTTTGCCTAGGATTGTTCCAGGCTAGCTCAGTTTCTCTGTGTGCTTCCTGAGCATTACATTTCTCCAGCACAGTACTTCAGTCAGTTCAGGTCAGTCTCTCAGTCATGTCCGACTCTTTGCGACCCCAAGAATCACAGCATGCCAGGCCTCCCTGTTCATTACCATCTCCCGGAGTTCACTCAGACTCACATCGAGTCAGTGATGTCATCCAGCCATCTCATCCTCTGTCATCCCCTTCTCCTCCTGCCCCCAATCCCTCCCAGCATCAGAGTCTTTTCCAATGAGTCAACTCTTCGCACCAGATGGCCAAAGTACTGGAGTTTCAGCTTTAGCATCATTCCTTCCAAAGAAATCCTAGGGTTGATCTCCTTCAGAATGGACTGGTTGGATCTCCTTGCAGTCCAAGGGACTCTCAAGAGTCTTCTCCAACACCGCAATTCAAAATCATCAATTCTTCGGAGCTCAGCTTTCTTCACAGTCCAACTCTCACATCCATACATGACCACTGAAAAAACCACTTATTTTTATTAATTTTTGTTCCTGGAATATAGTTGCTTCACAATGTTGTGTTAATTTCTGCTGTACATCAAAGTGAATCAGTTCTATGTATACATATATCCTTTCTTTTAATGCTAATTTTAATTGAAATTTGACATATATTTCTGTAAGTCTTTGATAAATGTCTCTCTTTGACTAAATTGTATTATCCTGGAGGTAGGGTTAAATCTTCAGTGAATAGCTTGTTGTGTAATCTAGAACAGACATTCAGTAAATGTTCATCTAATACATGGATTAATGGAAAATACTTACATCTTTTCCTATTCCCATAAGATGTTGGTATCATTTATTTTTTAAATTGACATCTTGCTTATACTGTCCATGGTGGACAGTATTCGTGACTATAGTGATTACATTCTAGGAATCAGCGAAATAAAATGGACTGGAATGGGTTAATTTAACTCAGATGACCATTATATCTACTATTGAGGACAGGAATCCCTTAGAAGAAATGGAGTAGCCATCATGGTCAACAAAAGAGTCTGAAATGCAATACTAGGATGCAGTCTCAAAAATGACAGAATGATCAGTGTTGTCTTGAATTGTCACCCAATCAGTGTTGTCACCTGCAGCCCAACCCATCTGCCTTACACAACCATCTGCAGGGTATTTTCATCCTCAGGAAATGAGATATTCATAATTCACATTGTCTTGGGTGTACCTCCAGGATAACTAAAGCATAGAAAACTTCTGGATGTTTTCATATCACAGAGAGTCTATCTTGACTGTAACATAAGCATGGAGAGAGCTCCTCCTCTTGCTTGTGCTGGACATACACCTAGCACCTCACATGTACCTGGAGCTCCTCCATCCCTCAAGAATCTGCTATCTGCTGAGACTTCATCTCTAGTGTATATCCCCAGTTTGCTTCTCTTGATTGAGTCATTAGAAATACCACCTGTATTAACAAATGTTTTAAACTCTCATATTGTGCTTCTATAAAACCTGAAGTTTTTTCTCTTTGAGAGTAGTCTGGCAGCCATTATTTCACTCTGTGATTATAGGGGATGAGTTCAAATTCTGTCATACTTTTTAGTCCAGGAACTGTTATTCTCCTTAAAATACTTTCCAGTATATAAAAGCTGCTATGAATCATTCAATCTTCTACTCAGCTTTGGTAAACTCTTTTAAATTTCTAAAATCCAACAACAAAAAACAAAAATTAAATTTTATATGTAAATATACTAAACAAAATGTTCTCATTCACATAGGAGAGGAATAACTAGTTTAGACATCACAAATACTGTCCACTAACTAAAATCCTTTTTAAAAATTGGGTTCAAATGTCCTTTCAATAGAAAAAAAGAGATATAGGGTGTATCACGAGAGAGAACAGTATTCTGATATAAAAAACAAGCATTTTAATTGTCTATGGGGTCATCCAGAGGAAATTAAGAGACTGAGATTGCTGTTAAATAAAGGGAGGAGCAGGGTGGTAAGTGAAGAAGTGAGGAACATATTAATCTTTCAGAAATGAAATTCTGGAAATGTATTTGTACTTACAAGTAATATCAGTTGGTTAAGCAGATAATGTGTATACTGACTTAATTCCTTTTAAGTCAATGAGACTGTCTCTAGACCTTGACAAGATGCTTCACAAATGTGTATCAAGTGCAAAAATATTTCTGTCAAAGGTCATTTTTTTTTATTTTGAACAATATAGAAAGATCAGGAATGATAAATTTTAAACTCGTTTTTTGCTGCCTTTGAGCAGAGGTAATATTGAGCATCAAAAAAAAAAAAAAAAAAAAAAAGGAAGGAAGGAAGGAAAGGAGCCAGGGAGGAAGGAAGAAGTCCAGTCAATTTTATGGGGAAAGATGTTTTTGAAATAGTCAAATACAACATGAAATTACTATTAGAAATCCAGAGACTTCTCAATTCTGAAAAGAAAGTGAAAGTGTTAGTTGCTGAATCCTGTCTGACTCTTTGCATCTCATGGACTGTAGCCCACCAGGCCTCCTCTGCCGTGGAATTCTTCGGGCAAGAATACTGGAATGGATTACAATTCTCTGCTCTAGGGGATCTTGTCAACCCAGGAGTGAACCCAGGTCTCCTGCATCGCAGGCAGTTTCTTTACCATCTGAGCCACATGAATTTCTGTGACTTCATAGCTTGCTTTACATGCAGTAAAACATACAACCAGACTATGATGACCACAGCAGGTACCATCTGTCAACATACCTGTTTCAGGCTGAGAACATGCATTCTAGCTTCAGGAGTTACTCCTTTGTTCACAGTATTTCCAGGTGCCTGTGTCTTGAGAGGAAATATAAAGGTATTGCTGATTAAGGTCCCAGAGCCACAGGAACCGTTCATGGCAGTGCAAGCTAGGAACCAAATGAGAGGTTTTGAGAAAAGGAAATATTCAGGCTGTTGTAAAGTCCTGTCACTGACTACCAACTAAACTAATGTCGGTATGCCCACAAAGGTAATACCTAATCTTTCCTTCTTACCTGGAAGAATATGTAAGAATACTGAAACTATCTTTGAAAGTTTCCTACGTGAATGAATTTTGACCTTCAGTTATGAGTAAGAAATATCACAATGGCTAGAAAGCTACTTCTCTGGAACTGAATCTCTCTGCAACAGCTCAGAAAGATGTTGTGTCTGCTCATGCAGTCTGTGGTACAATATGTAAATGCCAGGTGCAAATATTTAAAAAGTAAATAGCTTCTAAACTAGATGCTGGACTTTGCATAGAAACGTGCCAAAAGAAAATGAGAGACCCCCAGTGATGCCAATTCTGAAAAGAATGAACTTGAAAGGGTAAAACCCCAGTGACTTATTTCCTTCTTTAGGTTTATACTAGAAAAAAAAAAAAAAGACTGTTAATATGGCCTTAGAAAGTCCCCAGAAGGATAAGGAAATTACCATATTCTCTCTATGGAAAATATGTTGCTCATTAAAATGTCCATAACAGAAGATCCCAGAATATGATCATGAAAAAAATGCCCTGTGATCATCATTTGTTAATATCACCTAAGGGTTTGTGTGGTAAGATACCAGGAACTTCCCTGATGGCTCAGAAGTAAAGAATGTGCCTGCAAAGTGGGAGACCCAGGTTCAATCCCTAGGTCGGGAAGATCCCTTGGAGAAGGAAATGGCTACCCACTCCAGTATTCTTGCCTGGAGAATTCCATGGGCAGAGGAAGCTGGTGGACTATATTCCATGGAGTCACAAAGAGTAGTTCACAACTGAGCAACTAACACAAACACCGGGAACTTACCTTGGCACTTTCCAAAACATGTGCCAATTAAATTTATCCTAAATAGCTGTGGAAAGAAGAGAAGTGAAAAGCAAAGGAGAAAAGGAAATATATACCCATTTGAATGCAGAGTTCCAAAAAATAGCAAGGAGAAATAAGAGAGCCTTACTCAGCAATCAATGCAAAGAAAGAGAGGAAAACAATAGAATGTGAAATACAAGACATCTCTTCAAGAAAATTAGAAATACCAAGGGAACATTTCATAAAAGATGGGCTCAATAAAGGACAGAAATGGTCTGGACCTAACAGAAGCAGAAGATATTAAGAAGAGGTGGCAAGAATACACGGAAGAACTGTACAAAAAACATCCACAGGACCCAGATAATCATGATGGTGTGATCACTCACAATCTTCTAGACCAGACATCCTGTAATGTGAAGTCAAGTGGGCCTTAGAAAGTATCACTATGACCAAACCTAGTGGAGGTGATGGAATTCCTGTTGAGTTATTTCAATCCTAAAAGATGATGCTGTGAAAGTACTTCATGCAATTTGCCAGCAAATCTCGAAAACTCAGCAGTGGCCACGGGATGGGAAAAGGTCAGTTTTCATTTCAATCTCAAAGAAAGGCAATGCCAAAGAATGCTCAAACTACCACACAACTGAACTCATCTCACATGCTAATAAAGTAATGCTCAAAATTCTCCAAGCCAGGCCTCAGCAATACGTGACCGTGAACTTCCAGATGTTCAAGATGGTTTTAGAAAAGGCAGAGGAACCAGAGATCTAATTGCTAACATCCACTCGATCATAGAAAAAGCAAGAAAGTTCCAGGAAAACATCTATTTCTGCTCTATTGACTACGCCAAAGCCTTTGTGTGGAACACAATAAACTGTAGAAAATTCTGAAAGAGATGGGCATACCAGACCACCTGACCAGCCTCTTGAGAAACCTGTATGCAGGTCAGGAAACAACAGTTTGAATTGGACATGGAACCACAGACTAGTTCCAAATGGGAAAAAGAGTATATCAAGGCTGTATATTGTCACCCTGCTTATTTAACTTATAGGCAGAGTACATCATGAGAAACGTTGGGCTGGAATAAGCACAAGCTGGAATCAAGATTACAGGAGAAATATCAATAACCTCAGATATGCAAATCAGTTCAGTTCAGTTCAGTAGCTCAATCATGTCTGACTCTTTGCGACCCCATGAATCGCAGCACGCCAGGCCTCCTTGTCCATCACCAACTCTCAGAGTTTACTCAGACTCATGCCCATTGAGTCAGTGATGCCATCCAGCCATCTCATCCTCTGTCATCCTCTTTTCCTCCTGCCCCCAATCTCTCCCAACACCAGAGTCTTTTCCAATAAGTCAACTCTTCCCATGAGGTGGCCAAAGTACTGGAGTTTCAGCTTGAGCATCATTCCTTCCAAAGAAATACCAGAGCTGATCTCCTTCAGAATGGACTGGTTGGATCTCCTTGCAGTCCAAGGGACTCTCAAGAGTCTTCTCTAACACAACAGTTCAAACACATCTATTCTTCGGCGCTCAGCTTTCTTCACAGTCCAACTCTCACATCCATACATGGCTACTGGAAAAACCATAGCCTTGATATCTAGGCTGGTCATAACTTTTTTCCAAGGAGTAAGGGTCTTTTAATTTCATGGCTGCAGTCACCATCTGCACTGATTTTGGAGCCCCCAAAATAAAGTCTGACACTGTTTCCACTATTTCCCCATCTATTTCCCATAAGACCACTCTTATGGCAGAAAGTGAACAAGAACTAAAGACCTTGTTGATGAAAGTGAAAGAGGAGAGTGAAAAAGTTGGCTTAAAATTAAGCATTCAGAAAACTAAGGTCATGGCATCTGGTCTCATCATTTCATGGCAAATAGATGGCGAAACAGTGGAAACAGTGACTGACTTTAGTTTTCTGGGCTCCAAAATCACTGCAGATGGTGACTGAAGCCATGAAATTAAATACACTTACTCCTTGGAAGGAAAGTTATGAACAACCTAGACAGCATATTATAAAGCAGAGACATTAGTTTGTCAACAAAGGTCCATCTAGTCAAGGCTATTATTTTTCCAATGGTCATGTATGGATGTGAGAGTTGGACTGTAAAAAAAGCTGAGCACTGAAGACGATGCTTTTGAACTATGGTGTTGTAGAAGACTCTTGAGAGTCCCTTGGACTGCAAGGAGATCTAATTAGTCTATCCTAAAGGAGATCAGTCCTGGGTGTTCATTTGAGGGACTGATGTTGAAGCTGAAACTCCAGTACTTTGGCCACCTGATGCAAAGAGCTGACTCATATGAAAAGACCCTGATTTGGGGAAAGATTGAGGGTAGGAGGAAAAGGGTACAAAAGAGGATGAGATGTTGGATGGCATCACTGACACAATGGACATGGGTTTGGGTAGACTCTGAGAGTTGGTGATGGGCAGGAGGCCTGGTGTGCTGTGGTTCGTGGGGTCACAGAGTTGGACATGACTTAGTGGCTGAACTGTACTGAACCCTTTTATAATGCTTGCTTGAACAATAGAAAAATACTAATTTGGCAATTACAGAGAATTCAGAAAAATTACAGCAAGTCAGAAAAATAACCTCAAGAATAGATCTCTTAAGTAATTGGCCCACAATATTGAGGTGGCTATAGAATGAGTTACAATTGAACAGCAAATTTTATTACACTGCTTTGTTCTCACTGTTGTAAAATGCCACTTTACATTTATGTACTTCATAAAGGAGATAAGAGAAATATAAGTTTCATGAGGAGTTAAAAATTGCATGTACCTAGTAACATATATAATGGAAAACATGATTAGTTCATTAAATAAATACCTTCTGCATAGTAAGGAGGCCATCTTAGAAGAGCACTTGTGGTAAAAATTAAAATGGAAAAATGTGGCTAGGCTAGAGAGATAACTAAAAGGTAAAATCCACAAGAGTGTATATAAGTTACAAACAGCAAAGGAAATAGGAGACAGAGTTGGGATGATGTATGTTCCATTTTGTGATTTTGAGAATAGTAAAAAATAACCAAAAAACCAGAGAGCTTTTGACTGAGTTTTGATGTACTAATTCTGAGGTTGTTTTAATATACCCAAGTGTAGAAGTGAAATATATAATTGAACATAAAAATATAGACAGTAAATATCTATATTGAAGCACAAATCTTCAAAGGGAGTCACCTTTGCACAGATTTTACTTCAACTTTGATCCGGTCATAGCATAGTTGCCATTCTTAAAAATCTACTAGGGAGAGAAACACTAAAGAGTCAGAAAATTTCAAACAGGAGGAAAGCACAGCAGTAATGAGCTTGGTGTATAATGGGATCACAGCCTGAGGGTTCAGGAATCCAGGGTTAGCTGACAGAGGAATAGTGTGGATGTTTAGGATTTGTTCTTTCTGACATGAGTAATTGGTCAAAATATTTCAATCCCTGCAAAAGAAAAAAGTATAATACTCATGTAGTTATAACTAATAAATAAACTAAATTTATGAATAAACTTTATAAGCAATAAAATACCTAGAATTATCTAATTTTAATTTAAGCTGCTCAGTATCATTCATTCCAGCTTATGTTTATAGCTGATGTAAAGATTATGCAAATTGTTCAGTTCAACCAACTGTTCTGTCATGAAACAGGCATTCAAACTCAAGTTCGTCCAATGTAGAATTTCAAGCTCTGTTTAAAATTTCTTTATGGAAACTTATAAGGTTATGAACATAACTGAATTATTTGTTTAGTTATCATTCATTAAATTACCATCCTAATAATGCCCTTTTAAATATCTTTTGACAATCATGCTTCACTAAATCATAAAGTTTTCCCCATAAATTTTTTTCAGTGCTGCTTTGACCTCCTTATTTCTCAGGGTATAAATAAGGGGGTTAAGCATGGGCGTCACCACAGTGTAGAAGAGAGACACAAACTTTCCCTGGTCCTTGGATCTACTCTTGGCTGGCTGGAGATACATGAAGATAGTGGTTCCGAAGAAGATGATGACAACCATCAGGTGGGAAGAGCAGGTCCTAAATGCTTTACGTCGTCCAGTGGCTGACTTTATCTTCAGAACTGCTTGAGCAATGTTCCCATAGGACATCAAGATGAGTGACAACGGCACCACAAGAATAAGAATAAGACACTAGCCACAAAGAGCTCTGCCTGGTTGAAAGTGGTGTCCACACAAGCCAACTTGATGAGCACAGGAACTTCACAGAAGAAATGATCCACTTTGCGATTCCCACAAAAGGGGAGTTGTAGGGTGAGGGTGGACTGTATAAGGGTGGTCGTCACCCCACTGAGCCACGCCATAGAGGCCAGGATGTTACAGACCCGAGGGTGCATGACAAAGGCATAATGTAGAGGACGGCAGACTGCAACATAGCGGTCATAGGACATTACAGCCAGAAGGACACACTCCGTGGATCCCAGGGCAAGGGAGACATAGAGCTGAACCACACAGCCACCATATGTGATAGACTTATCTGAACTCCCCAGGTTGACTAAAAGCTGAGGAACAATACTGCTGGTACAGCAGAGGTCCAGGAAGGAGAGATGGGAGAGGAAAAAGTACATGGGATTATGGAGTTTAGAATCCAAGACGGACACGAGGATGATGGTACAGTTGCCGAGGAGCGTCATGAAGTAAAGAAACAAGATTACCCCAAAGAGAATGAGCTCTAATTGAGGTCGGTCAGAAAAACCTACCAGGATGAACCCAAGGAGTCTGCTGTCATTGGTCCACTGCATTACTCTTGCTTTGATTATTCACTCCAGAGTGATGAAGTCACATTAAACAGAAATCAAAAGAATTTTATAGCAATTCCCTTGGCAATTAAGATCTAGAAAGAAAGAAAATGAAGCCGCTCAATCCTGTCCTACTCTTTGTGACCCCATGGACTGTAGCCTACCAGGCTCCTCTGTTTATGGGACTTTCCAAGAATACAGGAGTGGGTTGCCATTTCCTTCACCAGGGGGTCTCCCTGACCCAGGAATCGAACCTGGGTCTCTCACATTGTACGCAGTTGCTTTTACCGTCTGGGCCACCAGGGAATTAAGATCTAGATACTGAGAAATAAGACTTTGGATATAGGTAAAGAGAAAGGGCCAAAGGAGAGGATATTGGAGTATGATATCATTGGTTATCTTATGAAGTGGCATGCCTGATCTGTCGATCACAGTTTTTCCATTTATCTTGAGGATAAAACCAAAGTTTTAAAATGCATCAAGGTTGAAATTCTCAACACCTTTTATCAATATCATTTTTTTCGATATAAAAGTAATGGAATTTTATAGAAAATGAATGTAGGAATTATAAACATCAATGTGGATTATCAGAATCTACCAAATAGATTAAGTAAGGTAGGGCTATGATGAAACATGTGAGAATATGCATCTTATTATCTGTGTAAGCAGTGTACTTATGAGAATGTAGAGTAGGGAGAAGAATCTGTAGAGGACAAGGCTTCGGTTGAATCAACTGTGCTCTCAAAAATGAGAACAATCAAAGAATAAACCATGTCTTGATGGTAAGATATAAATATAGAGGGCTTTCCTAGTGACTCAGTGGTAAAGAATCCACCAGCCAATATGGGAGATATGGATTCGATCCCTGATCTGGGATGACCCCACTAGCCATGGAGCAACTGAGCCCAGGCGCCACAACTATTGAGCTTGTGCTCTGAGCAGCAACTACTGATCCCACTTGGCACTGCAACTAGAGAATAGCACCCCCTCTCCATAACTAGAGTAAAGCTCACACAGTAACAAAGGCTGAACATAGTCAAAAATAAATAAAATTATTAAAAAAGAGAAATGAATATAGAAATGGAGATTATATTATAGGATGTCATAGGAAAAATGAACTAAATTTGAAGCATGATTATTCCTTATTGACTATGCCACATAACAGAATAAGATATAAGGTAAATTTGAGTCACTTTTTCAAGGATACCAGTATCAATACATATTATCTGCATAGCCTAGGCTTTGTAGGAGGGTTTTGGTTTGCTTTAAATTTTCCTTTGCTAGATAAATATGCCTGCACAGTGTAGAATCATTTAAAACAGAAGGTAGCCTAGTCCAGAAACTATGTAGGCAGCTAATAATAACAGTGTCATGCTAACTCACTTCAGTAGTGTCCAACTCCTTGTGACCTTATGGACACATAAGGTCCATAAGGAGCCTGCCAGGCTCCTCTGTCCATGGGATTTTCCAGACAAGAAAACTGGAGTGTGTTGCCATGCCCTCCTCCAGGGGATCTTCTTGACCCAGAGATCAAATCTACATTTCTTGTGTCTCCTGAATTGGCAGGTCGGTTCTTTACCACTAGCTTTACCTGGGAAGTCCATAACATAATGGTGTAGACAATCACAATTAGAGCCAGTGAAGTTGATATCAATAGTATGCAAGAAATGCTTCAGAGCATGAAGTGAAAATTATTAGGGTTTAACTACCATTGGGATATTGAGCCAGTGAATAGGAAGAAGTTAAAATTATTGAAGTTTTGCACATAATGAAATAAGAAGATTGAGTAGTTAAGAACAGTGTGCATCAACTCAGTTCCAAGTCAGCTGATGCCTGGAAAATCAGACTGAACATTTCTACAATGTTCAAGAACAACATTAAAAACCACTGTTTTGATGCCTTTCTTACCATGAAGACTTTGACCTAGAGTCCCACCCAACCTATGACATATTGTTACCAGCTACTCATTTGACACCTAGTCATAATTAAGACTTAGTAGTAAAAGAGATATAGTTAAAACAACAACAACAACAACAAAAACTTGACAGGATTGTTTTAAAATAAAAACTTCAGGACAAAAATTTAAGGTCTTAAAGTATTACCCTTTTCAGCTACATTTTTATTTTAAAAGAGACTTGGGGAGTGATAATGATTAATTTGCCAGAGTTTTGACACTTGGATGTTTGAAGAACTTAGGGCAAATTAATCATTATCACTCCCAAGTCTCTTTAAAATAGAAATGTAGCTGAAAAAGGTAACACTTTAAGACCTTAAATTTTTGTCCTGAAGTTTTTATTTTAAAACAATCCTGTCAAGTTTTTTATTTTAAAATGTTATCTCTTTTACCACTAAGTATGTTGTCTTAGCACAGGTTTTCAAAATTTCTCTTTTGTGTCATTAAAATCCACCAAGACACCACCAAAATCATATTTATTGTGCTTAGACACACATGCAATCATTGCTTCTCCTTGTGTTAGTGGAAGTCTATGGAGCATGATGAAAAGTCAAGGATTTTGGAGGCAGATAAGGTTTAAGTCTTGGTCTTTCACATCTTAGTTGTATATCTTGAATAAATCTCTAGATGTCACTGGGCTTTGGTTTACTTGACTGCAACATGGAGATGATGAATAGTTCTAATTTACAGTAAGAATTGTTTGAGATGGTGGATCTGAGATGGTGGATCTAGAATGGCAGTGCTTTGGTTGGGGATAAAGGTGTGAATAAATATTATATTTCATGTATGGGTGAGAGTGTTAAAACACAAGGTCAAAGTCCTTCATGTAGTTTACTAGCCCCTCAATAATCATGCCTAAGCCAAACATGGTGTCTTTTGGCAACTCCTTCCAAGCCTCAGAAGGAAACACTTTCAGTTCTCCAAACTTAGAATGTGGTTTTCCATGGTTAAGTTTTATTGCATACTGTATTTTTAATAGTATTCACTCATACAGATACTACATACTCATACTCATCATCTGCTTAGATATTTTTACATTCTTTAAGACTCAATTTAATCAGCATTTTGGCAAATCTTTACAGAAGTCATTTTTGCAATTCATTTCTACAACTCTGCATTTCTATACTTAACACATTATTAGCATTAAAGAGTATTGAATGTGATGTCTACTATCTTGATGTGCTTCATATCTAGCATAGTTTCCAAAAAATAATTAAGTCAAAATCAATATATAAATATGTATAAATAAAACCTAAGGGTTCCCTGGTGGCTCAGACTGTAAAGCGTCTGCCTGCAATGTGAGAGACCCAGCTTCAATTCCTGGCTCAGGAAAAAATAAAACTTGGGCTTCCCAGGTGGCTCAGATGGTAAACAATCTGCCTCCTACATGAAAGACCCAGGTTTGATCCCTGGGTTGGGAAGATCTCCTAAAGACTGGAATGGCAATCCACTCCAGTGTTCTTGCCTGGGTATTCCATGGACAGAGGCTATTGTCCACAGGGTCAGAAAGAGTCAAACATGACTGAGCAACTAACACTGTCACTTTCAAATAAAATTTTAAAAGAAGAGCTTGTGGCTTATCTAATAATATATTTATCTTTTATCATTTAATATATGAAATATTTGCATATTTATATAGTAATATACTTTTATTATTTATTCCATTATATATATATTTATATATTATGCTTCATTATATATGAAATAAAAGACAGAAGATCTAGAATAATGAACTTATAATACATATTAAAATATTACATTATAATATAATAAATGACAAAGAAAAAGATCTCAATATTCAGAAAGACTTTGTAGTAAAGGGAAGGGGCTAAAGTAGAGAATACCGGTGTGTAATATCATCGATTATCCCATGATACCTGGTCTATTGATCAGAGATTTTCCATCTACCTTGAAAACAAAACAACTTAGAATGAATCAAGATTGAGGTTTTCATCTCTTTTTCATCAAAATCAAATCTATATATACTTAGTTTTTATACTCTTCTCTATTCAGTCATAAACACATTGAGGACGTTTTCTTATTCTTTTAACAGCATGTATTAAAGTATTTATATGTGTTAGGTGAATAACTACAAATTAACTATTTCTCTTAGACATTGTATCAGCTAATGTATTCACCAAAATTTATTGTATATATACTATATTCTATGCTATATAAGGGGAATATTAAATTTTAAAAAGCATGAATTTTGTATCAGAAATTTTGCTAGCTAGTAGAAGCACAAGTATACTCAAGAAGTAAGCACAATGAGAAGTTTTAGGTATAGTTGCTTAGCAAATCTTATTCCACTCTATAATAACTAACAGGAGGGGAGAAAAATGGAGATAAAAGAAAGATTTCAGAAAGTGCATTTGAGTTCAGCTTTTAAGATTATAGAGTGCTCTTGAGTTGCACAAGTTTATTTCAAGAAGCAGCAGCAGTCTGATGAGTTAAAAAAAAAAGACTTGAAATAAGCTGGTATCATCAGTAAAGCTAAAAATTATTGCCTGGAGCTTCAAGTGCAAGAGCTGCAAAGAGTGGAGGGATAGAGAAGCTGCAACCACTAGAACTTCATACAGCATTTTTACAAACTATGACAACCATGTGGGTAATTTTATGAATGGAAATGTCAAGCAATTATTCTGAAGACTTCAGTAGAGGTTAGGTGATATAAATGGGATTTAAAACAGCAAGAAGGAAAAGGTAAGTGTCTGCTGATCTCTACTTTTACCTGCCACTGTCTCTAATCCAATTCATGTCTTTGAAAATAAAAACAAACTTATCTCATGATACTACTGAACAGGCCATTCTGATAAGAGAATTCCAAATGGGTTTTCTCTTTATCTACAAATGTTTGTTATATGATATACAGAGAACCGAACCTCTCACAGTTGAGTTTGGAAGCTGCTTTTCACTTAGAAAAGAAAATGCATGACCTGGTCTCAATACTTTGCTGCAGAAAGTTCTGCCTGCTCTTACCATTTCTGAAACAGACAAAAATGTCTTGGCTGTTTATGTTGCATTGATTCTGAGAGGATGCCAGGACAGGACTGCAATCTGTGTAGTTGCCTAGAAATTCACTAGATAAAACATGAGATTTGGCATTTGCTCTAAAAGTGATTACTGACTACCTGGCTAACTTTGGGAAATGGTTTTATGTCCCTAGAATTAAGTGTCTTTATATATAAAGTTAGGATATTACCATCAGTTTTTTTTCCATGCATCTGAGATATATTGCCATGAGGAATTAAAATATGTTTTATAAATGTCACTGAAAGTCAGTAATTCAATCATGAGTACATAATGAATAAGACACAGAGGACTCATCATACACCAAACTCTGTTCTGAGTTATGTTCATTCTGTGAACCTGTTTAATTTTCTCTATAAGACTAGTGGGTTTTACTATTCTTATCAACAAAGATGAGAAAATTGATGCTGAGAGTGGAGAAGTAACATGTTCAAGGAGACTTTGGTGGTAAAGCTGGAATCTGAGTCCAGGTGTTTGTACTCCCAAACTCCTCACACTGTGCTGGCCTCCTGGGTTCTTGCTAAGATGCAAGAAAGGGGCACACATTTAATGGCTATGCAACTACCACCACCTTCTAAGTCATCTCTTTAGTATCTCATTCATTAACTCTTTCTGTTAAGAGATTTATTTTGGTGAAAACTGCCCTGTTTTGAGTTTTAGCTTCAAGCCTTCCAGGCTGTATTAGTACAGAGCCTTCAGATATTTACATTCAAACACTCCAAGACCACAGATGGGAAGCAGTGTCGCAATGGTGGTATACCAAAACCTATTTCATATATACATATCTGCATGTTCTGCTCTGAAGTGAAGAGAGGAAGCAAAATTTAATAAGAACATATAGACAGAGCCAGTGGCAGGTGGCATTCTGTCAAATAATAGAGACAGAGAGTAACACTGGGAAAGAAGATAAGGATTAAAAGAAATACAATTGTGGGGAATCTGACACATATGATATATCTTTGCAGCTTTTGGAGCTAAGGATATTCACTTAGTCAGATGAGCAAAACCGAGCATGAATGAAGCCAATGTTGAGAGTTTAATCTTATGGTGATACTTTCTGGTTCAGAAGTACACACCACATATGAATGTGGGGAAAGAGGTAGCAGTACAGATGTTTGTGCTGTTCAGTTGAGTGAGCTCTAAACCAGTAGATCTAAGCATAGCCTACTGTAATCAATGTGTATTGGGGTTATCTGATTAGATATTATGAAATGTTTAAATGTTGCTTGCGAGAATAAAGGATATTGGAAAAATGTTACAAAACTTACCCATAAAGTTACTGATATGAAGACTTTATGTATCATTGCTTCTGAGATGCCTAGTGTGGAGTTCATAGCTGACCATTCTATCATAGGAGACTTATACCATTCCTGCATTATTCATTTGGTTTGATCTTAGTAGGTCATTTTCCCCTTTTCACTAATTTGCCCTTTTCCCTAAAGTGAAATGAAAGAATGGAGAAAAACTGAACTGTGGAAAGGCTGGGATACATAAATTTAACTTATTATAACCCCAACTTAAGCATTGTCCAGGAGAGGAATACTTTGCTGCTATATAATTTTAATTCTGAGTACCAACTATTAAAGAAATATAAATTAAGCCCACAAAGCAGGGAAAGAACACTGTATTTTCATGAATACACCAAACCAATGAACTTTTGGAAGCCACACAGTAGTCAATCTCTTACAAACTCATTGACATCTCTTCTTTAGAAATGTATTACCCAGAGTTGGTAATGGACAGGGAGGCCTGGCATGCTGCAGTTCATGGGGTTGCAAAGAGTTGGACATGACTAAGTGACTGAACTGAATTGAACTACCCAGTTACCTTTTCCCTGCTTAGCGGTGATGTTAGTCAAAAATTATCTGCTGCCAACTCATTAAAGTTCCTTGAACTCATGGTTTCATCTCTATATGTTTCTGTTGCCACTTCTGTAAAAAGGAATGAAAATTAAAATATCTCTATGCTTTAAAGAAAGATTAAAATACTTTTAAAGTTTAGTTTAAAAAGATTTTTAAGTCAACAGACTATAACCAAATTTATGACTCTTAAAAGAAGCTACTATAAATGCTTTAGAAATCTCTCTGAAATAGTAAACTTACAATTATAATTTGGTAGCAATTAAATGAACTCCCTCACTTTATCCAACTCTTAAAGCATGGGCATTCTTCTTTAGTCAGCATGATAGTTCAAGCAGAATTCTATGAAACATATTTAGCAGTCATCCTTCCAGATGTTGTAACATTTAAATTTTGAGGAAATATTAGCTTTTAAAAAGCATGTTATCTTAATAATAATGCATGTTTAGAGTAGCACAACCTTTGGAGTATGTAAAAATGTTTTGCCTCATGTGGTGTTCAGAGAATAAACACAATTTATTATGAAGCTGTCAATTTTTCTGAAGTGTTAATGCTTTGCATACTACAGAGAGAGATCATGCATTTGTCCTCTGGGATACTGTGCCCCACCAGGAAATACTTATTAACAGAAGATGGCCAAGGAGAACAATTCATTGTAATCCCTAAAGTCGTATTTTTTTGGTCATTTGAAACATTTTTAATAGCCTAGAAAATTTCAGTAGTATCTCTGGAGATAATGACCACCATTTCTTTTTTTTTTTTACTTTACAATATTGTATCAGTTTTGCCATACATCAACATGAATCTGCCACGGGTGTACACATATTCCCAATTCTGAATCCCCCCCCACCTCCCTCCCCATACCATCCCTCTGGGTCATCCCAGTGCACCAGCCCCAAGCATCCTGCATCCTGCATTGTACCTAGACTGGCGATTCATTTCTTATATGATATTATACATGTTTCAACGCCATTCTCCCAAATCATTCCACCCTCTCCCTCTCCCACAGAGACCAAAAGACTGTTCTAAACATCTGTGTCTCTTTTGCTGTCTCACATAGTGGGTCATTGTTACCATCTTTCTAAATTCCACTTATTCTTTAAAGGTTTGATAGAATTAATTAACGAGTATGTAAGCCTGAAGGCTGCTGCTTTGGAAAGTTATATATATATATAAAAATTTAAACCTATATTTTAATCCATGGCTTTACTTTATTTTTTCATGGCTTTACTTTAAATACAAGTACCATGTAGATTTCAATTAATACAAAAAGAAATCAAAATTATTGCCAGTTAACAGCTTACAGTTTTACTGGCATAATTTAAGCTATAGGACATCTAAAGTCTACTAGCAAACCATACAGTTTTGTGTCATGTGTTTTGCTGTCATCTTAAATCATTTTGTTTTCTTCCAATTTAATTGAAATATAATTGACACCCAGCACTGTAGTATAAGTTTAAGGTGTAGAATATAATGATTTGAATTACAATATCATGAAATGATTATCATTATAAGTTTAGTGAATATTCGTCATCTCATATACATACAAATATAAGAAACAGAATTTTTTCCCTTGTAATGAGATTTCTTAGGATTTACTCTGTTAACAGCTTTCATATATAACATACAGCACTGTAATTCAATCATTGTGTATATTACATCCCAGTACTTATTTATCTTATCACTGGAAGTTTATACATTTTGACTACCTTGACTCAGTTCCGTTTCACAACACTCTCTGCCTCTGGCAATCACAAATCTGATATTCTCTTCTACAAGTATTTTTAAAATTTATTTTGAAGTAGAGGGGGGGGGGGGGGGGGGGGGAATGACCTGCAATTCTATGTTAGTTCCTGTTAGACAACATAGTTCAGTTCATTTCAGTCCCTCAGTCATGTCCGACTCTTTGAAACCCCGTGGACTGCAGCATATCAGGCTTCCCTGTATATTAACAACTCTGGGAGCCACTTAAACTCATGTCCCTCGAGTTGGTGATCATCCAACCATCTCATTCTCAGTCGTCCTCTTCGCCTCAGGCTTTCAATCTGTCCTAGCATCAGGGTCTTTTCAAATGAGTCAGTTCTTCACATCAGGTGGCCAAAGTATTGGTGTTTCAGCTTCAGCATCAGTCCTACCAATGAATATTCAGGACTGATTTCCTTTAGGGGGCATTGGATGGATTTCCTTGCAGTCCAAGGGACTCTCAAGAGTATTCTCCAACACCACAGTTCAAAAGAATCAATTCTTCAGAGCTCAGCTTTCTTTATAGTCCAACTCACACCCATACATGACTACTGGAAAAACCATAACTTTGACTAGATGGACCTTTGTTGACAAAGGTCTCTGCTGTTTAATATGCTGTCTAGGTTGGTCATAGCTTTTCTTCCATGGAGCAAGCATCTTTTAATTTCATGGCTGCAGTCACCATCTGCAGTGATTTTGGAGGCCAAAAACTAAAGACTGTCCCTGTTTCCACTGTTTCCCCATCTATTTGCCATTTCCACTGTTTCCCCATCTATTTGCCATGAAATGATGGGACCCGGATGCCATGATCTTAGTTTTCTGAATGTTGAGTTTTAAGCCAAATTTTTCACTCTCCTCTTTCACTTTTATCAAGAGGCTTTTTCATTTTTCTTTGCTTTCTGCCATAAGGGTGGTGTCATCTGAGGTTATCAATATTTCTCCCAGCAATCTTGATTCCAGTTTGTGCTTCACCAGCCCAGCATTTCTCATGATGTACTCTGCATAGAAGCTAAATAAGCAGAGTAACAATATACAACCTTGATGTACTCCTTTCCCAATTTGGAACCGGTTTGTTGTTCCATGTCCAGTTCTATTCAATATTTCTATACATTTCAAAATGATCACCACTATAACTTTTGCTATAATCTGTCACCAAAAAAGGTATTATATAATTACTGACTATATTTCCCACACTGTGCATTTCATACATGTGATTCATTTATTCTGCAGCTGGAAGTTTATAGCTCTTAATCTTGTTTGAACAACATTTGGCATTGCCTTTCTTTGGGACTGGAATGAAAGCTGAACTTTTCCAGTCCTGTGGCCACTGCTGAATTTTCCAAATTTGCTGGCATACTGAGTACAGCATTTTCATAGCATCATCTTTAAATAGCTCAACTGGAATTTCATCACCTCCTTTAACTTTGTTCATAGTGACGCTTCCTAAGGACAATTTGACTTCACGCTATGGTATGCTTGGCTCTAGGTGAAGTGATCACACCATTGTCATTATCTGGGTCATTAGGAGTTTTTTTTTTTTTTAATAGTTTTCCTGTGTATTCTTGCCACTTCTTAATATTTTCTGCTTCTGTTAGGTCCATACAATTTCCATCTTTTGTTGTGCCCATCTTTGCATGAAATGTTCTCTTGCTATCTCTAATTTTCTTGAAGAAATCTCTAGTCTTCCCCATTCTGTTTTTTCCCTCTATTTCTTTTCATTGTTCACTTAGGGAGGCTTTCTTATCTCTCCTTGATATTCTTTGGAACTCTGCATTCAGATGGCTATATCTTTCCTTTTCTCCTTTGCCTTTCACTTCTCTTCCTTTCTCAGCTATTTGTAAGACCCCTCAGACAACCATTTTGCCTTTTGCATTTATTTTTCTTGGGAATGGTTTTGATCACATCCTGTACAATATTATGAACTTCTGTCATAGTTCTTCAGGGACTCTATCAGCTCTAATCCCTTGAATCTATTTGTCACTTCTACAGAATAATCATAAGGGATTTGAATAATAAGCATAAATGGGACATACAACAACATAATAAAAACCATGTATGGCAAACCATAACTAACATCACACTCAACAGGGAAAAGCTGTAAGCATTTCCTCTAAGATCTGGAACAAGACAAGTATGTCCACCCTTACCACTTTTATTCCATGTAGTTTTGGAATTCCTAACCATGGCAACAGAGGTGAAAAATATAAATAAGAATAATTCACATTGGAAAAGAAGTAATGCTGTCATTGTTTGCAGGTGACATGATACTGTATGTAGAAAAAACTAAAAATGCTACCAGAACATGACCACAGTTCAGCAATGAATTTGGTAAAGTCACAGGATACAAAATTAATACGTGGAAATCTGTTACTTTTCTATACACTAACAATGAAAATTCAGAAAGAGAAACTAAGGAAGCAATTCTAGTTAATATCACATCAGAAAGAATAAGAATGCTAGGAAAAAATGACCTAAGAAAACAAAAGATTTATACTCTTAACTCTTTAAGATGCTGATGAAAGTAAATGCAGATTAAACAAACATATGTAAAGATATTCTTGAATTGGAAGAATCAACATTGTGAAAATGATTATTATCCCAAAGCAGATTCAATGAAGTCCTATTAAATTGCCAATGGCATTTTTCATATTAATAGACTAAACTTTTTTAAATTTGTATGGAGACACAAAAGATCCCAAATACCAAAGAAATCTTAAGAATGAGGAAATAAAGTTGGAGGAAATAGTTTCTGTGATTTCAGACTATACTATTAAAACAAAGCTACAGTCATCAAAACAGTATAGTACTGGAAAAAAAAAAAAAAGACATATTGATCAGTGGAGCTCAATAGGAAGCTCATAAACAAACCAACACACACCTAAGGTCAGTGATATATAACAAAGAAGGCAAGAAAATACCATGGGGAAAAGTCAGTCTCTTTCCTAAGTGGTGCTGGAAAACCTGGGCAACTTCATGTAAAAGAATGAGATTAGAACATTCTCTACACCATACACAAAATCAAACACAAAATGGATTAAAGGCCCAAATGAAAGTGCAGATACTATAAAACTTTTAGATGAAAACAGAGGCAGAACACTCTTTGAAATAAATTGCTACAAGATCTCTTCAGATCCACATCCTAGAGTAATGAAAATAAAAACAAAAATGCATAAATGTGACCTAATTAAAATTAAAAGGTTTTCTACAGCAAAGTAAACCATAAACAAAACAAAAAGACAATCCATAGAATGGTAAAAAGTGTTTGCAAACAAAGTGACAGACAAAGGATTAATCTCCAAAATATACAAACAGCTCATGAAATTCAATATACTGAAAAATAATAATAATAACCATAAACAAATAGGTAAAATATCTAAATAGACATTTCTCCAAAGAAGACATACAGGTGACCAAAACGCATGTGAAAAGATGCTCAACATTGTTAATTACTAGAAAAATGCATGTCAAGACTACAATGCCATGACTACCTCATAGCAGTCAGAATGGGCATCATCATTAATGTCTACAAGCAATAAATGCTGGAAAGGGTGTGGAGAGAAAGAGAACCCTCTTACTTTGTTGGTGGCAATATAAATTGGTATAACTACTATGGAGAATACTATGAATATTCCTTAAAAATTAAAAATAAAACTACCATATGATCCAGGATTCCAATTCTGGGCATATATCTAGAAAAAACATAATTCCAAAAGATATATGCACCCCAATGTTCAGCACTATTACAATAGTCAATGTATAGAAGCAACCTGAATGTCCACATGGTGTACATATCCTGTGTAATATTACTCAGCCATTAAAAATGAAATAATGTCATTTACAACAACATAATGGATACAGAGATAAGCATACTAGATGAAATAAGTCAAACAGAGAAAGACAAATATCATGTAATATCATTTACATGCAGAAGCTAAAAAAAAATGTGATAAAAGCAAACTTATTTACAAAATAGAAACAGACTCACAGACTTAAAAAAAAAACTTACCAAAGGAGAAAGGTGGAAAGGCAGGATAAATTAGGAATAACATGTATACCCTCAGTTCAGTTCAGTTCAGTCACTCAGGTCGTGTCCGACTCTTTGCGACCCCATGAATCGCAGCACACCAGGCCTCCCTGTTCATTACCATCTCTCGGAGTTCACTCAGACTCACGTCCATCGAGTCTAGTGATGCCATCCATCCATCTCATCCTCTGTCGTCCTCTTCTCCTCCTGCCTCCAATCCCTCCCGGCATCAGAGTCTCTTCCAATGAATCAGCTCTTCGCATGAGGTGGCCAAAGTACTGGAGTTTCAGCTTTAGCATCATTCCTTTCAAAGAAATCCCAGGGTTGATCTCCTTCAGAATGGACTGGCTGGATCTCCTTGCAGTCCAAGGGACTCTCAAGAGTCTTCTCCAACACCACAGTTCAAAAGCATCAATTCGTTGGCACTCAGCCTTCTTCACAGTCCAACTCTCACATCTATACATGACCACAGGAAAAACCATAGCCTTGACTAGACGGACCTTAGTCGGCAAAGTAATGTCTCTGCTTTTGAATATGCGATCTAGGTTGGTCATAACTTTTCTTTCAAGGAGTAAGCGTCTTTTAATTTCATGGCTGCAGTCACCATCTGCAGTGATTTTGGAGCCCAAAGAAATAAGTCTGACACTGTTTCCTCCCCATCTATTTCCCATGAAGTGATAGGAACGGATGCCCATGATCTTTGTTTTCTGAATGTTGAGCTTTAAGCCAACTTTTTTGCTTTCCTTTTTCACTTTCATCAAGAGGCTTTTTAGCTCCTCTTCACTTTCTGCCATAAGGGTGGTCATCTGCATATCTGAGGTTATTGATATTTCTCCCAGCACTCTTGATTCCAGCTTGTGTTTCTTCCAGTCCAGCATTTCTCCTTGATGTTCAAGCTGGTTTTAGAAAAGGCAGAGGAACCAGAAATCAAATTGCCAACATCTGCTGGATCATGGAAAAAGCAAGAGAGTTCCAGAAAAACATCTATTTCTGCTTTATTGACTATGCCAAAGCCTTTGACTGTGTGGATCACAAGAAACTGTGGAAAATTCTGAAAGAGATGGGAATACCAGACCACCTGACCTGCCTCTTGAGAAATCTGTATGCAGGTCAGGAAGCAACAGTTAGAACTGGACATGGAACAACAGACTGGTTCCAAATAGGAAAAGGAGTACGTCAAGGCTGTATATTGTCACCCTGCTTATTTAACTTATATGCAGAGTACATCATGTATACCCTAAAATATATAAAATAGATAATCAGCAAGATTAAGGTATAGCACAGGGAACTCTACTCAATATTTTATAATAACCTATCATTCAGGAAAAAATTATTATTATTACGGATTACTCAGGACAATAGTCTGAAAAAATGGATATATGTATATGTGGAATTGAATCACTTTGCTGTACACCTGAAACTAATGCAATCTTGTAAATAAATTATACCTCAGTATAAAATAAAAAGTAAGTTTATAAAGGCAAATTAATAAATTGCTAGTACATATTAATATGTACATATTGCCATTCTTCTCATTGTTTTTGTAGTTCTTCAAGATTGTTTTTGTAGTTCTTTTATGTTTCTTTCTTCTTTCTTTCCCTTCTGTGTGATATGATGACTAACTTAGGTTTGGATTTTTCTTTGTTGTGTTTTTTATCTATTACAAATTTTAGGCTTGTGATTATCATGAGGCTTATAGATAGCAATATAGAAAATATGTGTGTATATATACACATATATGTGTAACTGTTTTGTTTCTAATATCTCATTTAAATGCATTTCAATGACCTTGAATTTTTACTTTCTCCCATTATGTTTACTGTTTTGACATCCTTATTTATGTATTTTTCTTTTGTGTGTCCCTTAGCTAATTTTATTATAGATGATCTAATTACTTTTGTCTTTTAATCTTTCTACTAGTTTTTATAAAAAGTTTATACTACCTTTATTGCATACCTGCTTTTTCCCATTAGTCTTTTTTTCTTTCATAGCTTTTTAATTTCTAAATTGTGGCCTTTTCTTTTCCATTTAGTTACATCTATTTAACATTTATTGTAGAGCTGGTCTCATGAAGCTAAACCTTTTCAGTTTTGCTTGTCTGTGAAATTTTTATCTCTCTATCACATCTGAATAAAAGCCTTGCCATATGGATTATTCTTGGCTATAGGTTTTTCACTTTCATCATTTTCAATATAAAGCATTACTCTCTTTTTGCCTACAGAGCTTCTGCTGAAAAGTCTGCTGATAGTATAATGAGAGCTCACTTGTCCATAACTGTTGCTTTCCACTTGCTGCTTATATTGTTCTATCTTTATCTTTAATTTTTGCCACTTTAATTACACTTTGTCTTGATATGCTCCCATTGGGACTTTGTTTTGTATTCTCCATGCTTCCTATACCTGGATGTCTGTTTCCTTTCCCAGGATGGGGAAAGTTTTACCTAATATGTTTTCAATATGTTCTCAGCCCCTTTCTCTCTCTTTTTCTCTTTTTGGGACTCCTTCAGTATTTCTCAATGGTAAAGAAGCTGCCTGCTAATGAAGGAGATGCAAGAGATACAGGTTTGATCTCTGTATCAGAAAGATCCCCTAAAGTTGAAAGCAGCGAACTGCTCTAGTATTCTTGTCTGGAAAATTCCATGGACAGAGAAGCCTGGTGCACTACAGTCCATGGGGCTGCAAAGAGTCAGATACAATTTAATGACTAGAACATGCACGCCATGTGTCAAACATATCTAATTTTTTAATAAAATAATTTTTTTTTCTGAGACCCTGTATCTTCCTCGCTATCATTATTCTAACTTTTCTTCCTGAGAGGCTGCCTATCTCCACTTCACTTAATTGTTTTTCTGAGGCTTTATCTTGTTCTTTCATGTGGTACATATTCCTCTACTGCTTCACTTTGTTGAATCTGTGATTATGGCTTTCTTTCTGCAGGTTGCTAGGTTGTAGTTCTTGCTCCTGATGTCTGCCCTCTAATGTATGAGACTATCTAAGAGAATTTTTCAAGCTTTCTGAGTGGAGGGACTAGTGGAGAGTAGAGCTGGGTATTGTCCCTCTGGTGGTCAGTCTTTCACTCAGTAAAACTTTAATCTGCTTGTCTGCTGATTGATGGGGCTGTGTTCCCAACCTCTTTGTTGTTTGGCCTGAGGTGACCAAGCACTGGAACCTACAGGCTGTTTGGTGGGGCTAGTGGCTATTTCTGGAAGGGCTGACTCCAATGAGTACTTCCCAGAACTGATCCTTCCAGTGTCTTCATCCCTGAATTGAGCCACAGCCACCCTGAACTTTGTAGAAGACCTTTCAATATTACCAAGCAGATCTTGCCTAGTCTCTTATGGGTTCACTGTTTTCCCCCTCTGGGTCCTAGTGTGCACAAGACTTTGTGTGTGCCCTCCAAGAGTGGTGTTAGGTAAAGATGACCAGGACCCCAAAAAGTTTTTAACAGGCTTTACTGGGGAAGCACTCCCAGGCGGGGTTCCCAGACCCAAAGGAGGCAGGTCCAGGAAGTCTGTGTGCTCGGACCCCTAGCAGTTTGTTTATATATGCACGCTGTGGGGGATGGCCAGGTTAGTGGAAGGGGTTTGGATAGGTTGCTGGTTTGCGGTGGTGCGGGCTGATAGGTTTATCTATGCAGCTGGGGCAAGGCGGATGGAAGTGTGCTGTCATTGGTCCCCGGGATCCAGAAGCCTCCCTCCGTTAGGGACTTCCCCAGCTGGTGGGAGATAGGAGGGGTGGCTCATCATGGCAACCAGCGAAGTGTGCTGCCATTGGGGACCTTCTTGCAGGCGGGAGGGAGAGGAGGGGCGGCCCATCATGACCCCCAGGGTCCGACCTTACAAGTGGAGCTTCTGTTTTCTCCAGTGTTGTGGAAGTCCTGCAATCAGACCCCAGTGGTCTTCAAAGCCAGATTCTCTAGGGGCTCTTCCTCTCATTCCCTGACCTCCAGCCATGAAGTTTGACATGGGGCTCAGAATTCTCCTTTGGAATAACTTCTGTGGTATAATTATTTTTCAGTTTGTGGGTCTCTTACCTGCTGGGTATGGCACCCCACTCCAGTACTCTTGCCTGGAAAATCCCATGGATGGAGGAGCCTGGGAGGCTGCAGTCCATGGGGTTACTAAGATTCGGACACAACTGAGCGGACTTGACATTCATGTTTCACTTTCATGCACTGGAGAAGGAAATGGCAACCCACTCCAGTGTTCTTGCCTGGAGAATCCCAGGGACGGCGAAGCCAGGTGGGCTGCTGTCTATGGGGTCGCACGGAGTCAGACATGACTGAAGTGACTTAGCAGTAGCAGTACCTGCTGGGTATGGGATTTGATTTTATTATGACCACACCCCTTCTACTGATTCAATTCATTCTGGCTTCTCTTTGTCTTTGGATGTGGGGTATCTTTTTTTTTTTTCGGATAGGTTTTTACATGGTTGTTCAGCAGTTGTGAATTCCTTTCACATGAATTTCATTTCATCACTGCACAGATTCTCTAGTTGTGGCACAGAAACTTAGTTGCTGTGCAGTGTGTGGGATCTAAGTTCCTCGACCAGGGATGAAACCCATGTTCCCTGCATTGCAAGGTGGATTCTTAGCCACTGGACCACCAGGGAAGTCTCTAAGATTTATTTTTAAATGCTTAAATACCTAAGATACATTGAGGAACAGATAATGATTACTAGGCAGGGTTTTCAACAGAGACAGACCAATACAAAAAATGTATCTATATCTATCTGCCTATCTATCATCTATCTACCTATCCATAGACAGACAGAGAAAGAATTTTTTCACACAAAAGTAATGATTGATAAGCCTGAAATTTATAAGTGGGCCTGACAGCTGAAAATTCAGGTAAGAACTGAAGCTGCATCTTGAGTCTGATTTCTGTAGGACAAGAGTCTGGAAATTTAGGCCAGACTTCTATGTTGCAGTCTTAGAATTCTTTCTTTCTTGGTTTATATCAGTCTTTTTTAATTAAAGCTTTTATTTGATTGGATGAGGCCCACACAACATTATAAAAGGTTAAGTGAAGTGAGTGAAAGTCACTCAGTCGTGTCCGACTCTTTGTGACCCAATGGACTATCCTTGGAATTCTCCAGGCCAGCGTACTGGAGTGGGTTCAGTTCAGTCCAGTTCAGTTGCTCAGTCATGTCTGACTCTTTGCCACCTGATGAATCACAGCATGCCAGGCTTCCCTGTCCGACACCATCTCCTGGAGTTCACTCAGACTCATGCCCATCGAGTCAGTGATGTCATCCAGCCATCTCATCCTCTGTCGTCCTCTTCTCCTGCCCCCAATCCCTCCCAGCATCAGAGTCTTTTCTAATGAATCAGCTCTTCCCATCAGGTGGCCAAAGTACTGAAGTTTCAGCTTAAGCATCATTCTTTCCAAAGAAATCTCAGGGTTGGTCTCCTTCAGAATGGACTGGTTGGATCTCCTTGCAGTCCAAGGGACTCTCAAGAGTCTTCTCCAACACCACAGTTCAAAAGCATCAATTCTTTGGCGCTCAGCCTTCTTCACAGTCCAACTCTTACACCCATACATGACCACTGGAAAAACCATATTAGACGGACCTTCGTTGGCAAAGTAATGTCTCTGCTTTTGAATATGCTTCCTAGGTTGGTCATAACTTTTCTTCTAAGGAGTAAGCGTCTTTTAATTTCATGGCTGCAGTCACCATCTGCAGTGATTTTGGAGCCCCCAAAAATAAAGTCTGACACTGTTTCCACTGTTGCCCCATCTATTTCCCATGAAGTGATGGGACCAGATGCCATGATCTTCGTTTTCTGAATGTTGAGCTTTAAGCCAACTTTTTTGCTTTCCTCTTTCACTTTCATCAAGAGGCTTTTAGTTCCTCTTCACTTTCTGCCATAAGGGTGGTGTCATCTGCACATCTAACGTTATTAATATTTCTCCCAGAAATCTTGAATCCAGCTTGTGTTTCTTCCAGTCCAGTGTTACTCATTCTTTTAATATTAGGTTCCTTTAAGATTGAAAGTGAAAAGTGAAAGTGAAGTCGCTCGGTTGTGTCCAACTCTTTGTAAAAGTATATGTAAAAGTAGTCTTTATATATATGTAACTGACAAGTGAACTCATATGTAGCATATATAAAATATCTCTAAAAATACAAGGAAAAGACTGACAAAACAACTGAAAGGGTCAAATGATTTTAAGAATTGTTCTAAAATTACAGCAGATGATGATTGGAGCCATGAAATTATAAGATGCTACTGTTTGGAAGGAAAGTTATGACCAACCTAGACAGCATCAAAAGCAGAGACATTACTTTGTCAACAAAGGTCTGTCTAGTCAAGGCTACGGTTTTTCTAGTAGTCATGTATGGATGTGAGAGTTGGACTTTTATAAAGAAAGCTGACTGCGAAAAGTAGTCCACCGGGCTCCTTCATCCATGTGGTTCTCCAGGCAAAAGTACTGGAGTGGGTTGCTGTTTCCTTCTCCAGGGTATCTTCCTGACTCAGGGATCGAACCTGGTTCCCCTGCTTTGTAGGCAGATGCTTTACCATCTGATCCACTAGGGAAGTCCTCTTTTAAGGTTCAGTTCAGTTCTATTCAGTCGCTCAGTCGTGTCTGACTCTTTAGGTTATGATAAATATTTTTTATGTTAATTTTAAGAAGAGGGAAACTGAAAGTGATCTCCCTAACTCCCTCTTCTCCCCCACCCCTGCCAACCTTTTCTTGCTCCCTCTCATATATATTTTTTGTTTGCTTATATAGTTATCTTTTTCTTAATATATATATATTATATATAATACATATATATATATGTATTATTGATGTATACTTGACTTATGGTGTTTCAGGTGCACAGCAAGGTGATTCAGTCATGTGTATAAATATATATTATCTTTGAAATTATTTCCCATTATAGGTGATTACAAGATATTGATTATAGTTCCCTGTGCTATACAGTAAAGCTTTGTTGCTTGTTGCACATCTATTTTTTAAATTAGAAATCTAGCATTCTATTCATACTAAGTCCAACAATTGGAAGCAAAATGTCAAATTTTTTAGGCAAAAATTCATAAGTTTTCTAAAATATATATATTAGCATCAATACAAGAAAGAATTAAATATGAATATGTCTAGGAGATAGACATATAAATATATATTTATATTAAATATTATTGAAAATTTAAAATCTCCAAAATGCTGTATAAGAGATGAGAACTACTAAACTTTCCACCCTTAAAAAAAGATAAAGATGTATAAAGAGTGACACACAGGGATGTTTAGTATGATAGAGGTGCTAGTCTTTCTATAAAGACCACCTTAATTTTACACCTAGACTAAATACTGTAACCCTATTTGTATTTATGTGGTACTATTGATGGACAGGGAGTCTTGGCATGCTGCAGTTCATGGGGTCGCAAAGAGTGGGACACTACTGAGCGACTGAACTGAACTGATGCATGTATATGATCATGCTGCTGCTGCTTCTTCTAGGTCGCTTCAGTCTTGTCCCACTCTGTGTGACTCCCTAGATGGCAGCCCACCAGTCTCCCCAGTCCCTGGAATTCTCCAGGCAAGAACACTGGAGTGAGTTGCCATTTCCTTCTCCAAAGCATAAAAGTGAAAAGTGAAAGTGAAGCCTCTCAGTCATGTTCAACTCTCAGTGACCCCATGGACTGCAGCCTACCAGGCTCCTCAGTCCATGGGATTTTCCAGGCAAGAGTACTGGAGTGAAATGCCATTGGATTCTCCATATATAATCATACTTAACTGCTAATAATACTATGTTTATAATAATCATTCCATACACTTTCTCTTCCTGAGGAAATAACTTATTTAATTCTACATCCCATCAGTTTAACCTAGGACTTGAAAATTTATATGTATTAAAAATTCTTAAATCAATAAGTGGATCAAGTGTTATACACTCAATTTTTTTTTTTTACTGTTTTCATGTTTGTTTGATTTTTATTACTCAACGGAAAGTAAAGTTTTTATAATTAAAATATCTTCCCCACATCCAGGCAATGTACAGTTTAATGTGTTTGTGCTTAAATAAATTTGATTTACTTTGATTTTTACCATTACTATTATCATGTGTAAAATTTGATGTACTATGTTCATGAATGTACATTTTCCTTAAAGTGAAAGATTAGTTCCATTCATTAATGTTTCTTACCAAAGAGAATGCCCAGAAGATGGCTAACAGGTTAACATTGATAAAAATATATAGAGAGATCATGAAGATATATTTTCTTTCTTTTTTTTTTGAAGATATATTTTCTTATTTGCTTCTTCATGTTACCCTGTATCACTCTCTAGTTAGATTAAAATTACCCATGTGGATCTAAGGAAGATGTGTAGCTGAATGGCACTATGTTCTATTCCCTGGAAAAGATAACCTACTGTACCTCTTGAAGCTATTGACAAAGATAAGAAAGTTTTTCTGGAGGCCTACAAGAAATAGATTGCCAGACTAACACAGATTTCAAGATACAAAATGAAATGTGTAGCTATGTGAATCTATAAACTATAATAATCCAAATCTTTCCAAGATTAATGTTCTTATAAACATGAAATAAAAAGTGAATAAATCAGTAAAAGTATGTTTGGCAAGTTTGCTCATATTAGAAGCCTTCAGAGCATGACACCTTGTCAAGTCAATTGGCATTATGACTGAATTTTTATCACTTATTTCTTAGGATAAAGAGCATATCATGAAATTAACTATGCTTGTGTGTGTGTGTGTGTGTGTGTGTGTGTGTGTGTGTGTGTGTGTGTGTGTGTTTGCGCTTATGTTACTCAAACATGTAAACTGATACTGCTTGATTCAAGCCAGGTTATTTCTCCCGATGATAGCTCTGTATCTCCCTTGAACACATAGTTGTAAACTAATTGTCAAATTGTTATCTCAGAAGGGGGATAAATAGGGACACTTGATAGAGATCGTATTAAATCTGTTGATTGCTATGGGTAGTATGGCCATTTTAACAAGACTTATTCCAATCCAAGAGTGTGGGATATCTTTTGGTTTCTTTGAATCATTTTTTATTTAATTTAACAATGTTTTATAGCTTCAGTGTATATCTTTCACCTTCCTTACTAGGTTTATTCCTAGTTTGTTTTGCTTTTTTGACCCAATGTTAAATGGGATTTAAAAATTATCTTTCTGATACTTCATTGTTAAAGAAATGCAACATATTTTTGTATATGACTCTTATATCCAACACACACATATGCACATATATTCACAAACACTTTTGATTATTTTAACCAAACTTTTTACAGCTAGTTATGAGCAAAGCTTTGTGATTTATAAAAATGTTAATGTTTTTGACAATATTATTATATATAAAGGCAACCCTCTACTGGAGAGATACATAGAGCATTATGACACCATCATATGAAACATCAGTCTAGGTTTTAAATTTAGAGTAGCTCTGGAGAGGAAAATCTAGAGAAATCTGTCATACATCAGAAAATTAATACTGACAATGTTGAAAGACTTTCAGTTTATGTTTCAATGTAACTCAGAATAATACATTTTAAAGCATGAATCAACATTTATACATGCATAACTCAGTTCATATACATGGCATTATAAGTTACATTTTAATAAAAGTAATTGGCATTATTTCTACATAATCAAGTAAGTTACAACAAAATAAGTATTTATGGAATTGTAACTGAGATCTATCCTGGGATCTAGAACTGTGCTTCCTAATACAGCAAGCATAACACACATGAGGCTACAAAGCACTTGATATTGAATTGATCAAAACTGACATGTACTATAAATGCAAATACACGCAGACTTTCAAAGGCTAAATATGAAAATACATACAATAGTTAATATATAATTTTGCATGCATTCTACATTGGAATGATAATATTCTACATATAGTAATTTAAAATTAATATAAAATGCTACAGTTACTTGTTTATTTTTTCTAAGAGACTGGAAGAAAATTTGGAATTGCATATGCATTTTGTATTTTGGACTATTGGACAGCAGTGGCAGAAGCGGAAAGAAAGATAATGCTCTTATCTTTGAAAAGGCCACCATCTATTATTATATTTTGTGCATAAATTTTTATAATACAATATTGAAAATATAATGTTGATTTTGTTTAACATGTAATTTCAATAAAAATTATATTTTATTTCACAGCATATACTCATCAATAAACTTAATTTTTTAAATGGAGAAATCTATTTGACATAAACACAAAAGAGAAATTTAAGAAAATGTAAACCATTAAGTGGGTTCTGGGTTTGGGGGAAGATGTACATAGAATATGAAATACAAGCCCTTATTCATATCTCAGTTCAGTTCACTAAGGTAAGCAAAATTCAGCTCTTTCTATTGAGCTTGAAGTAGAAAGAAAAGCATTAAAACATAAAGAAAGACTGTAAAAATGGGAGGAAAAAGATAAAAATAGAGCTAATAAAAAAACAAGTGAGAGAATGAGATAAGAATGGATGGAGAGAAAAGGGGAGCATAAATATAAATACTGAGTTTTAAGTTTAATATTTATATTTGTGTTCCCCTTTTGTTTTACACTGTTGGGAAAGCAAACTGGTACAGCCACTATGGAGATTCCTTAAAAACATCATATGATCCAACAATCCCACTGCTTTGCATAGACTGCAACAGAAACAAGAATTAAAAGAGACATATGTACCCCCAAAGTTCATTGCAGCACTATTTACAATAGCTAGGACATGGAAGCAACCTAGATGAATAGGTAAGGTGTGTGGTACATAGACACGATGGAATATTACTCAGCCACAAAAAAGAACACATTTGAGTCAGTTCTAATGAAGTGGATGAACCTGGAGCCTATTTGTCAGAAAGAGAAAGAGAAATACTGTATATTAATGCATACGTATGAAATTTAGAAAGACAGTACCAATGATCCTACCTGCACAGCAGCAAAGGAGACACAGACATAAAGAACTGACTTTTGGACTCAGTGGGAGAAGGTGAGGGTGGAATCATTTCAGAGAATAGCACTGAAACATGTGCATTACCATATGTAAACTAGATGACCACTGTGAGTTTGATGCATGAAGCAGGGCACACAAAGTCAATGCTCTGGGAAAACCCAGAGGGACAGGGTGGGGAGAGAGGTGGGAGAAAGGTTCAGGATGGGAGGGACACGTATACCTGTGGCTGATTCGTGTTATGTATGGCCAAAATCATCGTGATATTATAATTATCCTCCAATTAAAATAAATAAATTAGCTAAATATATATATGTATCAGTTCAGTTCACTCACTCAGCCGTGTTCAACTCTTTGCAATCCCATGAATTGCAGCACTCCAGGCCTCCCTGTCCATCATTAACTCCCAGAGTTCACTCAGACTCATGTCCATTGAGTCAGTGATGCCATCCAGCCATCTCATTCTCTGTCGTCCCCTTCTCCTCCTGCCCCCTATCCCTCCCAGCATCAGAGCCTTTTCCAATGAGTCAGCTCTTCCCATGAGGTGGCCAAAGTACTGGAGTTTCAGCTTTAGCATCATTCCTTCCAAAGAAATCCCAGGGTTGATCTTCAGAATGGACTGGTTGGATCTCCTTGCAGTCCAAGGGACTCTCAAGATTCTTCTCCAACACCACAATTCAAAAGCATCAATTCTTCAGTGCTCAGCATTCTTCACAGTCCAAATTTCATATCCATACATGACCACAGGATATATATATATATATATATATATATATATATATATATAAATAAATACCTTAAGAAAAGGCATCTATGAAAATAGTAAATGATATTTAGAGAATTAAAAATATATAAGTTAAATAAAAGTAGGATAATAAAATAAAACATAGACTTTCTCATGGCTGGCTGGAAAAAAAAATTAAACTATTTTGTTAAAGTTTCATTTTAGCCAGAAATGTGTAGTAAGTGGTGCATCATTTGCTATTACAATCCATAAGATTCTTCTTTGTGACTGATTCTTGATTATTGCTACTTAATAATTTTTTATTTTTAATAAATATATTCTAAACAGAAGTTTTAAAAAATTCTTTTTACTCTGTTTCTAATGGAAGAAAAACCATTTTGATAACAAAAATAAAATTACATTTCTTCATAACTTCTAGAATAAGATTGTAAAATATGATACTAGGAAACAAAACATGGTGTGTAAATTTTGGAGAAATAATATAATCATGTAAAGAAATTGTGATGATATTAACAAAAGAAATGAAACCATCAGAATAACACAAACAGAATCATTTGATATGAAATTAATGATGGAATTCATTCAATACATTTTGTGTTTCCCAGACCACCCTCAACTTCACACACACACAAAAATAATCAGATATAAATTGATTGCAGAATATGTAAATTTAGTATAGCTATGGCAGGAAAGATGGCAAATATGATAATGTTAATAGATCTAGCTCTCAATAAATGATTTCACTTACTTTATTTAATGTATGTACCATACAATTTAAAGTCAGCCGGTTACTTATATATTTAGTAACAATTTACCACCAAATATTTTGTCTAAGGCTGCCTTAATATCCTTGTTCCTCAGACTATAGATGAGAGGGTTCAGGCTGGGAGGTAATACAGAGTATAATACAGACATGAAGAGACTCAGTGATGATGCAGACTTAGAATTATTCCCTAAATAGTTGACAATACCTGAAAAGAGAAACAATATTACTACAGTGAGATGGGGTACACAGGTAGAAAAAGTTTTGAATCTGCCTTGTGTAGATGGAATCCTCACAACAGCTGAAAAAATGTAAACATAAGAGGCAATCAAGAAAAGGAAGCATACAAAAGCAAAAGTACAGCTAGCAATGACAAATGCGTATTCTAGAATTTGTTCTCCTGAACAAGCAAGTGTGAGCACTGAAGGAATATCACAGAAGAACTGATGCACTATGTAAGGCCCACAGAAAGGTACAGAGAATGTACCTGCAACATGAATAGATCCATAGGCACACCCACTAGCCCACGATGCTATCACCATCTGCAGACAGGTGCTTCTATTCATAGTTGTCTCGTAGTACAGAGGATGGCAGATGGCAACATAGCGGTCATAGGACATCACTATAAGGAGGGCATACTCTGTGCCAGCCAAAAAATGAAAATAAAAATTTGTGAGGCACATCCCAGGAAAGAGATGGAATGGCTTTTGGTCAGAGAGTTTATGATGTATTTGGGCACAGTGACAGAAATGTAGCAGATATCAATCAAGGACAAATTCTTTAGGAAGAAATACATGGGTGACTGGAGATGCTGGTCAGTGGTGGTGAGAATAATAATTAGGAGGTTCCCCATCAGTGCTGTCAGGTAAATCAGGAAGAAGAATGCAACATAGAGTCCTTGTAGCACCTGGTTATCAGTGAATCCCATGAGCAAAAATTCTGTTATGATAGTAGCATTGGTTAATTTCTCAGTCATGCTGATTCTTATTTGTAAAAATAAAGATTATACTAGTAACTAGTTCATTCAGATATGGTAACATTCATCTTTACTTAACTTTTGATATGGCTTGATCCTGAGTGAGGCATAGCTCATCAGAATAACTCTGAAAATACATTGCATAGATTTCCCTTCTTATAATATTAACAGATAGAAATAAGATTCGGAGAAGGCGATGGCACCCCACTCCAGTATTCTTGCCTGGAAAATCCCATGGACGGAGGAGCCTGGTAGGCTGCAGTCCATGAGCTGAGAGTCGGACACGACTGAGCGACTTCACTTTCACTTTTCACTTTCATGAATTGGAGAAGGAAATGGCAACCCACTCCAGTATTTTGCCTGGAAAATCCCATGGTGGAGGAGCCGGGTGGGCTGCCGTCTTGGGGTTGAACACGACTGAAGCGATTTAGCAGCAGCAGCAGCAGCAGCGGAAATAAGATTGATATTAAGGAGAGCTTAGAAGAGGTGGAAAGTGAAATGAAATGCTATCTTTTAGTTGTCTACGGAACAGAAGAATTTTATATTTCATGTTTCAGGTATACAGCAGACAGGTGTAAAGCCTTTAGGACATATCTGTGTGTCAAGCAGCTAACACACTTTAATGCAAGTACCGGCAACAAAGAAAACAATGTTTCTCTTTCCTACTCAGAAGTTATTTTCCAAACACTGCTCTAGACCTTGAGAAAGATCAAAGTAAAAATACAATAAAATGTAACAAAATTAAAGAAAAAAATAATGCCAAATGAAATCAAAGATGATACAGAAAATATCTGAGGCAGAATATGGGAGAAACATACATTAGTGTGACAGTGGGATATTAGCTCTTTATTGATATTAGATAGAAATATTCATAACAGAAATATGACACCAACAGTGACATTTCCTACCATATATATCTGTTTCTTCTGCCTGCCTGCACAATTCCTTGAAACTACCAGAAGAGAAGTAGCCTGTTCAGGGCCATAAAATGAATCTCTCAAAGACACCAACTTTCATTTAAACAAAATGTGCATGGTGTTTCTTAGCCATTCAGAGACAAGCATCATTATCATACTCTACTCATCTTGGTTCTTGAAATAAGTTGTTTGGATAATTTTCTCAACATCTGATGCAAGTTTCTTTCAGAGATGCGGATGACAATATTGCACTATCTTCCTGAGGTCAGAGGAAGAAAAGCACTTGAGTAATATGCCCTTCAAATGTATCAAAATTAAGTGATTTTTCTTCCCATTCATTCATTAGACTTGGCAATCAGACATGGAATAAAGAGAGAATATCCCAATAACCATGGTGTGATGCAGTACATTTTTTCTATTCCATTTTGCATTTCCTTTAAATGTGTAAGGAAAGGATAGTCATTGGTATCTGTTATCAAAAACACTTTTATTCAAGAATAGCTGCCTGATTCATGACCAGGTGCTTAATTAGCTGTACAATTTGTGTATGACTGCTGTTTTAAGCTTTACCTTCAGCCTCTGCCATTGGTTTAAGTTTAATGATCTTATTTTTCACATGAGGTTACAGTTATATAATCATGGTAGGAATTAACTAAGAGAAATGACCAAGGCTTCTAATGAGAGAGCATTTATTCCCTGAAGGATCAGAAGGCAACCTTAAACCTAAAACTTAAGACTTAAAACCATATAGGACTTACGACCACTTAGAAGGGTGATTTACTTACAACTGGTTTTCTGTCGTGAGCATATAACAACTTTATGAATACATTCAAGTTTTGTTTTCTATTTACTAATGTATTACAACATGAAGATTTCAGTGGAAAATAGAATATTTGAATTCAAGTGTTGAAAATAAGCCATGAATGTTGTTTTATTTTCATTTGGCCATTGTATTTTCATTTTTGACACTATTATATATGCAGATGTTATTCATGTGATGTACCAAGCAATGTAATAGACAACACAAAGTAAAGCTTGCCTCACTACTACCTTTCTTCTCAGGGACTGTGGAAGGCACAAGAGTGGAAGTCTTTCCTCCAATTTTAAGTAGCTCTGTTTCTGGTTTTATTCAAATAACAATGTTCTACTAAGCTGAAAATTCTGATTTGCTTACATTCACTCTTAGAGTTTACAAATATAACATGATCTCATAATATTCTCAAGACAGTCACACAAAATAACATATTTTATTATTATTCCAAGAAGTATAAAGTATCTTTACTTAAAAGGAGATTGCACAAAACCTTATAATTTGATTCTGAGTATTATTTTTTATCTTGTTTTTTAAATTTTTATTAGTGAATTTCAGAGTTGAGCCATCAGATGAGTGTCAAATTGCTGTGATCCATGGTCATTTAAGAATTCAGTTCAGTTCAGTCACTCAGTTGTGTCTGACTCTTGCATGAATTGCAGCACACCAGGCCTCCTTGTTCTTCACCAACTCCTGGAGTTCACTCAGATTCATGTCCATTGAGTCAGTGATACCATCCAGCCATCTCCTCCTCTGTTGTCCCCTTCTTCTCCTGCCCCCAATCCCTCCCAGCATCAGAGCCTTTTCCAATGAGTCAACTCTTCCCATGAGGCGGCCAAAGTACTGGAGTTTCAGCTTTAGCATCATTCCTTCCAAAGAAATCCCAGGGTTGATCTTCAGAAGGACTGGTTGGATCTCCTTGCAGTCCAAGAGACTTTGAAGAGTCTTCTCCAACACCACAGTTCAGAAGCATCAATTCTTCAGTGCTCAGCTTTCTTCACAGTCCAACTCTCACATTCATAGATAACTACTGGAAAAAAGCATAGCCTTGACTAGATGGACCTTTGTTGATGAAGTAATCTCTCTGCTTTATAATATGCTATCCAGGTTGGTCATAACTTTTCTTCCAAGGAGTAAGCGTCTTTTAATTTCATGGCTGCGGTCACCATCTGCAGTGATTTTGGAGCCCGAAATGATGAAGTCTGACACTGTTTCCACTGTTTCCCCACCTATTTCCCATGAAGTGATGGGACCGGATGCCACGATCTTCGTTTTCTGAATGTTGCGCTTTAAGCCAACTTTTCACTCTCCTCTTTCACTTTCATCAAGAGGCTTTTGAGTTCCTCTTCATTTTCTGCCATAAGGGTGGTGTCATCTGCATATCTGAGGTTATCAATATTTCTCCTGGCAATCTTGATTCCAGCTTGTGTTTCTTCCAGCCCAGTGTTTCTCATGATGTACTCTGCATAGAAGTTAAATAAGCAAGGTGACAATATACAGCCTTGACATACTCCTTTTCCTATTTGGAACCAGTCTGATTTTCCATGTCCAGCTCTAACTATTGCTTCCTAACCTGCATATAGGTTTCTCAAGAGGCAGGTCAGGTTGTCTGGTATTCCCATCTTTTTCAGAATTTCCCACAGTTTATTGTGATCCACACAGTCAAAGGCTTTGGCATAGCCAGTAAAGCAGAAATAGATGTTTTTCTGGAACTCTCTTGCTTTTTTGATGATCCAGCAGATGTTGGCAATTTGATCTCTGGTTCCTTTGCCTTTTCTAAAACTGGCTTGAATATCTGGAAGTTCACATATTGCTGAAGCAATATGTGAGAATTTGAGCATTCCTTTACCAGCATGTGAGATGAGAGCAATTTTGTGGTAGTTTGAGCATTCGTTGCCATTGCCTTTCTTTGGGATTGGAATGAAAACTGACCTTTTCCAGTCCTGTGGCCACTGCTGAGTTTTCCAAATTTGCTGGCATATTGAGTGCAGCACTTTCACAGCATCACCTTCCAGGATTTGAAATAGCTCAACAGTAATTCCATCACCTCCACTAGCTTTGTTTGTAGTGATGCTTCCTAAGACCCACTTGACTTCACATTCCAGGGATGTCTGGCTCTAGGTGAGTGATTACACCATCGTGATTATCTTGGTCTTGAAGATCTTTTTTTATCGTTCTTCTGTGTATTCTTGCCACCTCTTCTTAGTATCTTCTGCTTCTGTTAGGTCCATACCATTTCTGTCCTTTATCGAGCCCATCTTTGTGTGAAATATTCCCTTGGTATCTCCAATTTTCTTGAAGAGATCTCGAATCTTTCCCATTCTGTTATTTCCCTCTATTTCTTTGCATTGATCACTGAGGAAGTCTTTCTTCTCTCTCCTTTCTATTCTTTGGAAATCTGCATTCAGATACTTATATCTTTTCTTTCCTCCTTTGCTTTTCACTTCTGTTCTTTTCACAGCTACTTGTAAGGCCTCCCCAGACAGCCATGTTGCTTTTTTGTATTTCTTTCCATGGAGATGGTCTTGATCCCTGCCTCCTGTACAATGTCACAAACCTCATTCCATAGTTCATCAGGCACTCTATCTATCAGATCTAGTCCCTTAAATCTATTTGTCACTTTTACTGTATAATCATAAGGGATTTGATTTAGGTCATACCTGAATGGTCTAGTGGCTTTCCCTACTTTCTTCAATTTAAGTCTGAATTTGGCAGTAAGGAGTTCATGATCTGAGGCACCATCAACTCCCAGTCTTGTTTTTGCTGACTGTATAGAGCTTCTGCTTCTTTGGCTGTGAAGAATATAATCAACCTGATTTAGGCGTTGACCATCTGGTGATGTCCATGTGTAGAGTCAGGCCAATTTAATAATTAAGAATGTCTAAAGATGATAATGAGAATATTTCCATAAATGTCCTGGTACAGAAAAGAACCTCAGCAGGAATTGTGTCTTTAGTCAAAAATAAATTACAATCAGACAATACTGTAAAGATTCTGGACATGCCAATTTTTTTTCTTTTCTCTCTTAAGTTCCTCCTTTTTGTCTTCCTTTAATATTTATTTCTTTCAACTTTTGTCCTATTTTAGTCTTTACTTCCACACTTTAAATATAGATTTATTTTTTTCTTCCATTAATGCTACTTGGCATTCTATTGTTTCTCAAACTTATGAAATAAAATTTGTACCTAAGGAAGGAGAAGAAAAATTAAGCATAAAATTTTCTCTCTAATGTGCAACTTGTATCTGCACTATGCTTTAACCAAAGCTCCTCAAAGAGGGGAGTATCTTGGTCCATCCTTAGAGATCAGTTTTCCCCCTTTTTTGTGACAGTAGCAAGGTAATTACTTATAAGAATAGTGCTCTTCCCCAGCTTTGCCAGGGTTTTTTCTGACTTGTTGCTCAGTTAGTGTCTGCGTGTGTGTGTGTGTGTGTGTGTGTGTGTGTGTGTGTGGTGCCAAGTCACTTCAGTTGGGTCCAACTCTTGCAACCCTATGGACTGTAGCCCCCTGGCTTCTCTGCCCCCAGGGGTTCTCCAGGCAATAATACTGGAGTGAGTTGCCATGCCTTTCTCCAGGGGATCTTCCCAACCCAGGGATTGAACTTGCATTTCCTGCAGCTCTTGCATTTCAGGCAGATTCTTTACTGCTGAGCCACTGGGGAAGTCCTTGTATATTCTTACCTGCACTATTTGTTCCTGGTGAACTTTATGTGAAATATCTGTATGTCCTTCTTTTATATGATCCTTTGTCTTGAAAATCTATGTGACTGCCTTCAACTTCTGATACATTGTCGGGAGCTGCGTTAGGCATTACTGACAAAATGGAGGCATGGCCCCAACTCCCTCTTCTTGCCCTGCAGGCATGGACCCGGGATAAAGGAGTTAGGTCTTGTGATTCTGACTTGTTTTTTCCTCTCCTTGGCTTAGTTGACTGAAAAGAATATTAAGGTGCTTATTGTTCTTGAGAGGAACATGAGAAGGCACAAAGACTTCTGCATCTGTGCTCAGAGAATAATTCATAAAGTTAATCATTGACATTCATTCAAGGAGCTTTACAGAAGAGTGTTCCAGGATGAGCACATAGGTTGCAGCTTGAGGCCATGGGAGGGATTGCTATCTGAAACCTATTTGTGAGCGAAATGTTTATGGCAAAGGTGTTTGTTGAATTTGGGGCTTAGGAATAATTAAAATAGTTAGAAGCTAAAGATTTAAGGAATGGTGTAATGTTAGCATATTTTACTATAGCTTATAGAGATTAGGAATTTTGGAGATATTAGTGGTTAGAAGCCTTTTTAAGAAAGTGAGCTCTAGGGGATACTAGTGGAAAACAGGATTCAGAAAGATAAGAAATAAACTGAGGAATGTGGTATGCAGCCCAGACATTAGCATGAGTTACAGTGTATTCACAAGGACACATGAGAGAAGTAGGCAAGAGAGTCTCTGAGGCAGGAACTCCTTTTGAGGGGCAACAGTGATTTATGGGGACAACAAATCTGGGTCAGGGAGAACTGAAAATGTCAGACCGCTGAGCTAATGCTTTTATAAAAGTATAAAAGAGGAATCTTAAGCTGGAAATAAATATCCAGTCCAAGAAAAATGAGAGTCTGAATTGTTACTTGCTGACACCATCCATCTCCTCAGGTTGATTGCCTGGCTGTTGGAGCTGGACTCCAGCAATAGATGGGACACTTCTCAGAACTTTCTGAGAGTTTCTTTGCTGGGTTATAATCCTTAATTTACTGGAATAAATTTCTTTTTCCTTCTTAACTTGATTATCAATTGACTTTTTGACTTTGTTTTTTTTTTGGTACAGTCAGCAGAATATCAGAATATGCTTGGAGTCTACCCTGAACCAGTGCTTGGTACTAGCATGGCCTTTTGAGTCCCACCCACTTGTTGGTATTCCTCAGGTGCTTTGGTGATTTCACCTGCTATCTGGACATCACTGCTTTAGATGACACCTGGATTTTACTTGAATGGTTTTCCTTGTTAGTTGGATGCCTAAGATATATTGTACTGCTACATTTCAAAGCAGAGATCTAGGGAGAGCTTTGGCATGAACTGGCTTGGCTTACCTTTTAAAATTTTTGTTTAAATTGAAAATATTATAAATATAATATATATATATATATATATATATATAGATCTGAACAAGCCCTTTTCTAGTAAAATGAGAGGTCAAGCCTACCCATCTCTGACAAAAAAGGGCACTTGTTCACTTGGCCATAAGGTGTTGTCAGATAACTAAGAACTTAGTAGAAATGTTGGTGCATCAGTCCTGCAAGAGATCCCACTACAATCATTAGGTAAATTCTGCTCACTGGGGTGGGGTACAATAATACTGATAACCTGGTGGCCCAAGTACCCATAGCAGTTTTTGCTGGAGCTAGAAACTGAGACTTACATGAGAATCAAATGGATCCAAATGTAATTGTTAGAGGAGCTAAACTTAGAAACAGCACATATTCTATTTATTACACTGCACTGAAAAAATTCATATCTTATCTGATCATATGTGAATCAGGCTACCAAACTGATAAAGAGAAACTTCAGTTCAAAGGCTGAACAGTTCCCTGATGGACAGTCACTCACTTAAACCCAACTGGCTTTATATATATTTAAAATGAAGCCAATGCATGCAATCACATATCTTAACTTTTAAATGGACAAGATGAAACTCTTTTGACATTCCAAAACTGCAGAGAAAGCTGGCTTAATAAAACACCTTTTCAAAATTCTGACTTTGAGAAAACAAAAAGCTCCTAGGAAAAATCTGACATTTTAACTTTCATCATATCTTAGAAATGCAAACACAGTCTATATCACCTGAAAATTCAACCTTGGTTCAATTATTGAGAATTAAAACTGAAAGAAAGAAGGGAAAAGAGGCTTTTTAAACTCAGGCAGAAAAAGATATGAGATATCTATGTCCATTAGGATGAATACACGTGTATGTGTACATTATAAATATAATATATATTCTTACTTTCAGATGGTATTATAAAAATTAATTGTAAATGACTTAAAAGTAACTATATACAAGTGAAATATTTCTGAAATAACTTCAACTAATCTATTTTTTAAAGGAGGATTTAGAACTAAACTTTAATGAATAAAAATAAATTTAAATTGATGGTTTAATTAATATTGACATGTCTTTTGGGTCATCAGCTTTATAATATACTTTTATTGTATCTAGGTTTACTAAAAGTTAATAAGCACATGTTATCTGTGTTAAAATTTCCCAACAAGAATATTAACTTAGTATCATGATATTTTCATAAATTAATGAATTAGAGATAAGTGGGATAAAATCTCCAGGGTAAGCTTTTTAAAGAAAGTTGTGTTTATGGTGTGTCTACCTACAAATACTATCTCCAGGTTTTTAGAAATTTGAAGCTTTGGAGTTCAGCTATATAAAGGTAAGTAATGGAAATTCACTGAATGTCTAGATTATATTTAATAAAATACTAGAGCATCAACTTATATGCAGAGTACTTCGTGAGAAATGCTGGGCTGGATGAAGCACAAGCTGGGAAAAATATTGCCGGGAGAAGCATCAATAACCTCAGATATGCAGATGACACCACCATTATGGCAGAGAGTGAAGAAGAGCTAAAGAGCCTCTTGATGAAAGTGAAAAAGGACACTGAAAAAGTTGGCTTGAAACTCAACATTCAGAAAACTGAGATTATGGCATCCGGTCCCATCACTTCATAGCAAATAGGTGGGGAAGCAATGAAAACAGATTTGATTTTGGGGGATTGCAAAATCACTGCAGATGGTGACTGCAGCCATGAAATTAAAAGACACTTGCTCCTTGGAAGAAAAGTTATGACCAAACTAGACAGCATATTAAAAAGCAGAGACGTTACTTTGCCAAAAAGGTCTGTCTTGTCAAAGCTATGGTTTTTCCAGTAGTCATTTATGGATGTGAGAGCTGGACTATGAAGAAAACTGAGTGCCAAAGAATTGATACTTTTGAATTGTGGTATTGGAGAAGACTCTTGAGAGTCCATTGGACTTTGAGGAGATCCAACCAGTCCATTCTAAAGGAAATCAATCCTGAATATTCATTGGAAGGATAGATGCTAAAGCCAAAGTTCTGATACTTGGGTCACCTGCTACAAAGAACTGACTCATTGGAAAACACCCTGATGCTGAGAAAGATTGAAGACAAGAGGAGAAAGAAACCATAGAGGATGAGATGCTTAGCTGGCATCACTGACTCAATAGACATGAGTTTGAGCAAGCACAGGTGTTTTCAATGGACAGGGAAATCTGGCGTGCTACATGCATTCATGGGGTCACAAAGAGTTGGCCATGACTGAGTGACTGAGCTGATATTTCCTTCCACAGAAGGTTCTTGGATTTTATTTTGATAGGAGCAAAATCCATCTTTTCTTGATACCCTATGATGGGCTACCTCAGAATCATATCTTACTCTGGATGTGCTAACGTTTTTCTTACCTCTTCTGGTACACATGTTAAGTCTTTCCATTAGGCACAACTTGCCACACAAAAGCTCATTCCAAATGTGAAGTGAGAACTATTACAGCATGTCCTGTCTAATGTTGTGCCATTTCAATCTGAAGATTTGACACACTTACAGACAAGATTAAAACTGGATTTTCAGAAGAGTTTCTAAAACTTCTATGTGCAGTATAATTTAAGAACGGCAGTTAAACAGCTTTGAGTTTCCCTTTCTTCAGATTATGGAATTAAAAGCATTATAAAGATAAATTTAGAAATATGTGAGAAATTAATATAAATATTTCTCCAAAATATGGTTTTATCCAGGGTAGCAACATTTATAAAATGAAGATCATGGCATCCAGTCCTATCATTTCACGGGAGACAGATGGGGAAACAATGGAAACAGTGACAGACTTTATTTCTTGGGCTCCAAAGTCACTGCAGACAGTGACTGCAGCCATGATATTAACAGCCACTTGCTCTTGGAATTAAAGCTATGACCAACCTAGACAGTATATTAAAAAGCAGAGACACCGTTTGTTTTTTGTTTTTGTTTTTTTAATACTTTACTCTACATTACAATACTGTATTTGTTTGCCATACATTGACATGAATCAGCCACAGGTGACCAGGATCTCCCAGTCCCGAAGACTCCTCCCACCTCCCACCCCACATCTTCTCCCTGAATCATCCGTGCACCAGCCCCATGCATCCTGCATCCTGTATTGAACATAGACTGGCGCTTCATTCTTACAAGATAGTATACATGTTTCAATGCCGTTCTCCCAAATCATCCCACCCTCTCCCTCTCCCCCAGAGTCCAAATGTCCGCTCCATACCTCTGAGTCTCTTTTGTTGTCTCACATAGAGGGTCATCATTACTATCCTTCTAAATTCCATATATATGTGTCAGTATACTATACTGGTGTTTTTCTTTCTGGCTTACTTCACTCTGAATAATCGGCTCCAATTTCATCCATCTCATTAGAACTGAGTCGAATTTATTCTTTTTAAGGGCTGAGTAGTACTCCATTGTGTATATGTACCACAGCTTTCTTATCCATTCATCTGCTGATGGACATCTAGGTTGTTTCCATGTCCTGGCTGTTATAAACAGTGCTGCAATAAACATTGGGGTACATGTGTTTCTTTCAATTCTGGTTTCCTCAGCGTGTATGCCCAGCAGTGGGTTGCTGGATCATAAGGCAGCTCTGTTTGCAATTTTTAGGAATCTCCACACTGTTTTCATGGTGGCTGTACTAGTTTGCATTCCCACCAACAGTGTAAGAGGGTTCCCTTTTCTCCACATCCTCTCCAGCATTTATTGCTTGTAGACTTTTGGATCGCAGCCATTCTGACTGGTGTGAAATGGTACCTCACTGTGGTCTTGATTTGCATTTCTCTGATAATAAGTGATGTTGAGCATCTTTTCATGTGTTTGTTAGCCATCCGTATGTCTTCTTTGGAGAAATGCCTATTTAGTTCTTTGGCCCATTTTTTGATTGGTTCATTTATTTTTCTGGAGTTGAGCTGCATAAGTTGCTTGTATATCTTTGAGATTAGTTGTTTGTCAGTTGTTTCATTTGCTATTGTTTTCTCCCATTCAGAAGGCTGTCTTTTCACCTTGCTTATAGTTTCCTTTGTTGTGCAGAAGCTTTTAATTTTAATTAGATCCCATTTGTTTATTTTTGCTTTTATTTCCAGTATATTGGGAGGTGGATCGTGAGGATCCTGCTGTGATTTATGTCGGAAGTGTTTTGCCTGACTTCAGGCTCTACTACAAAGCCACAGTCATTAAGACAGGATGGTCTGGCACAAGACAGAAATCTAGATAAATGGAACAAAATAGAAAGCCCTGAGATAAACCCACACACCTATGGACACCTTATCTTCGACAAAGGAGGCAAGAATATACAATGGAGTAAAGACAGTCTCTTTAACAGGTGGTGCTGGGAAAACTGGTCAGCCACTTGTAAAAGAATGAAACTAGATCTCTTTCTAACACCACACACAAAAATAAACTCAAAATGGATTAAAGATCTAAATGTAAGACCAGAAACTATAAAACTCCTAGGGAAACTTAGGCAGAGACATTGTTTTGCTGACAAAGGTCTGTACAGTCAAATCTATGGTTTTTCCAGTAGTCATGTATGGATTAGAGAGTTGGACCATAAAGAAGGCTGATCCTTAAAGAATTGATGCTTTCAAATTGTGGTGCTGGAGAAGACACTTGAGAGTCCCTTGGACTGCAAGGAGATCAAACCAGTCAACCTTAAAGGAAATCAATCTTAAACATTCATTAGAAGGACCGATGCTGAAGCTGAAGCTCTGATACTTTGGTACCTGATGTGAAGAGCTGACTCATTAGAAAAGACCCTGATTCTGGGAAAGACTGAGGCAGGAGAAGGGGATGACAGAGGATGTTCAGATGGCATCGTTGACAATGGGCATAAGTTTGAACAAGCTCCAGGAGATGGTGAAGGACGAGGAAGCCTGGCATGCTGCAGTCCATGGGGCTGCAAAAGTTGAACACAACTGAATGACTGAACTTGCCTGCTGTCAGTATTTATGTATTGAATATGTTTCACTAGAGATTTAAATGAATAAATCTGAATCTTGATAAGGTCAGCTCCAATAATTTGAGCTGTATTGGTAGAACTTCATTCCCAAGAAACACTTGGATCATAAAATCATCAATTTGAGCTTGAGTCAGACCCAATGAGGTCATAGGTAGCATTCATTAAAAATAGTGACTATTTGGAGGGGGAGGTTAAGAATAAAGAACCAATAGGAGAGCATTTAATCTGTCAATTTCATCTACAAAATATATCAATGTTTATCAAGTTAGCATGCATGAATGCATGCTAAGTCACTTCGGTCATGTCCAACTCTTTGTGACCCCATGGACTGTGGTTTGCCAGATGCCCTGTCCATGGGCTTTTCCAGGCAGGAATACTGGGGTGGGTTGCCATTTCCTCATCCAGGGGCTCTTCCTGAGAAGATCCGAGGAAGCTTCCTGGGAAACTCAAGTTAGTTTGTGTATTAACAAACAGGAAAAACAACAAGAAAAAATGTTTATGTGTTAATAGCCTGAGAGAGACCACAATGGATGAGAGAAGCAGATGCAACCATTATTTGGGTTATGTTGAAGATACGTGTAAATAGCAAGGGTACAACTAGGAGGAAACGGTGGTAAATTTAACTTTAGGCTAAAAACAAAACCCTAAGTGTCTTGCATGTCTAATTTAAAAATGTTGCTTTTGCATCTCATGTTTCAGATTGTCCAAACTTAGTGGGTAAGTCATTGAGCTACAAAAGCCAGTGAGAGCTTTATAGTTTTCAGTCCTACATTTATCTCTTTAATCTATTTTGAATTTATTTTTGTATACAGTGTTATTGAATGAATAGTTCATGTTCAGTGCTTTCTGACTGGACTGTTGCCTGCCAGGCTCATCTGTCCATAGGATTATTCATGCAAGAATACTGGAGTGGGTTGCCATTTCCTTTTTCAGAAGATCTTCCCAACCTGGAAATCAAACCCACATCTTCTGCACTGACAGGTAGATTCTTTACCACTGATGATGCCCTGTCAATGTTGAAGAGGATATGGATGAATGGATAAAGAAGTGGCACCTATATACAATGGAATATTACTCTACCATAAAAAAGCTATGATAAGCCTACATCATTAAAAAGCAGAGACATCACTTTGCTAACATGTATAGTCAAAGGTTTTTCCAGTGGTCAGGTATGGATGTCCAGAACTGGACCATAAAAAACACTGAGTGCCAATGAATTGATTCTTTCAAATTGTGGTGCTGGAGAAGACTCTTAAAAGTCCCTCAGACTGCAAGGGATCAAACTTGTCAATCCTAAAGGAAATCAACTCTGAATATTCATTGGAAGGATGGTGCCTTTTGGCCACCTGATACGAACAGTCGACTCATTGGAAAAGGCCCTGATGCTAGGAAAGCTAGAGGGCAGGAGGAGAAGGGGGTGATAGAGGGTGAGATGGTTGGATGGCAACATTCATCCAATGTACATAAATTTGGGCAAACTCCGGGAGATAGTGAAGGACAGGGAAGCCTGGCATACTGTAGTTCATAGAGTCCCATAGAAATGGACATGACTTAGCAACTGAACAACAACAGCAATGTGTACTTATAACTGAATCACTTTGCTATGCACCTGAAATTAACAGCACATTGTAAATCAATTATACTACAATATAAATAATTTTTTTCACAAAGAACATACTCTGATACCAAGATAATGCCAGTCTCATCGACTGAGTTTGGGAATGTTCTTTCTTCTGCAATTTTTTTGAAATTTCAAGACAAAGTTTATTTTTTCTAAATATTTGATAGCTTTCTTGTGTGATGCCATCTGGTCTTGGAATTTTGTTTGTTGGGAAATTTTTAATTGCAGTTTCAGTTTTTATCATTCGTTTGTTCGTATTTTCTATTTTTTCTTGGTTTAGTCTTGGGAGATTTTGTTTTTCTAAGCATTCGTCCATTCCTTTTAGATTGTCTATAAGTTGGCATATGGTTGCCTGTATTAGTCTCTTATGATCCTTTGTATTTCTGTTGTGTCTCTTGTAACTTCTTTTTATTTCTAATTTTATTGATAAAAGTCTATCAATTTTGTTCATCTTTTCAAAGAACTAACTTTTATAACTAAGTTTCATTTATTATTTCTGTTGTTTTCTTCATTTCCACTCTGATCTTTATGATTTCTCACTGCTTTTCATTTTTTTAACAGATTGTTCTGAAAAGATTAAAAGCCTCATTGTTTTCATAGCATTCTAAAGTTGTGTGCCACTCCAAAATCATAGTAACTATCAGTATAAATACTCATTACCTGGACTCTAGATAGTTGACAAGTTCCAGTAAAACTTTTTTTTTTTAATTGGTAACTAAGAGATTTCACCCTGCTTATTTAACTTATATGCAAAGTACATCATGAGAAATGCTGGGCTGGAAGAAGACAAGGTGGAATCAAGATTGCCGGGAGAAATATCAATAACCTCAGATATGCAGATGACACCACCCTTATGGCAGAAAGTGAAGAGGAACTAAAAAGCTTCTTGATGAAAGTGAAAGAGGAGAGTGGAAAAGTTGGCTTAAAGCTCAACATTCAGAAAACGAAGATTATGACATCTGGTCCCATCACTTCATGGGAAATAGATGGGGAAACAGTGGAAACAGTGTCAGAGTTTATTTTGGGGGGCTCCAAAATTACTGCAGATGGGGATTGCAAGCATGAAATTAAAAGACACTTACTCCTTGGAAGGAAAGTTATGACCAACCGATATAGCATATTCAAAAGCAGAGACATTACTTTGCCAACAAAGGTCCATCTAGTCAAGGCTATGATTTTTCCAGTGGTCCTGTATGGATGTGAGAGTTGGACTGTGAAGAAAGCTGAGCACAGAAGAATTGATACTTTTGAACTATGGTGTTGGAGAAGACTCTTGAGAGTTCCATGGAGTGCAAAGAAATCCAACCAGTCCATTCTAAAGGAGACCAGCCCTGGGATTTCTTTGGAAGGAATGATGCTAAAGCTGAAACTCCAATACTTTGGCCACCTCATGGGAAGAGTTGACTCATTGGAAAAGACTCTGATGCTGGGAGGGATTGGGGCCAGGAGGAGAAGGTGATGACAGAGGATGAGATGGCTGGATGGCATCACTGACTTGTGCTGCAATTCATGGGGTCACAAATAGTCGGACATGACTGAGCGACTGAACTGAACTGAAGAGATTTCAATTGTGTTGACTGTGGACATCATTGCACATCCAGCTTGGTAATGTTCCTGCTTATCCCTTAAGTGAGACCCATGTGTAAATCAAATTGTATCAGTTTTATCAGCAGGAGTTTCTTGTAAGTCTTTCCTGGGAGAAGAAGATAATCTGTTAACAAAATGCAGTCTTGGTTGTTTTCTTCTTGTGGTGCTGAAAGCAAAGTTGCAATGTCACAGTTATTATCAGTACATTGAACCAAATTAACATTAGATGCAGAAAACAGCAATACTGTTAGAAACTAGTCAATTTGCAAAATTGGGCTGAGCATGGTGAGAGATTAGAAGAGACTTAATGGAATGTGGAACATAAATAGCTTAAGGAGAATCTATTTAGTGTTTCTTTAACAATTTTTCATAAGGAAGTCACTGCTGAAATAGTCTTCATTAAGAGTGTAAGTCCTTTTCCTGTAGAGTCTAAATTAGGTTGGGAGTATAAAAGCAAGCCTTCCACAAGCATTTTTTGGTAAAAGTATCTGAGTAAGAAAATAACAGTCTATAAATGACAAAAGAGTTAAAATGTATAGTTAAAAACCTGATTACAATGCAGTTGTTAAGAAAACTTGGCTATCTTTACGACATACAATGGGCTTCCCAGGTGGCACTAGTGGTAAAGAGCCTGCCTGCAAATGCAGGAAACATAAGAGACACAGGTTCCTTTGCTGAGTCAGAAGATTCTCTAGAGGAGGGCATGGCAATCCACTCCAGTATTATTCTTGCCTGGAGAATCCCATGGTCAGAGGAGTCTGGTGGGCTACAGTCCATAGGATCACAAAGAGTCGGACATGTCAGAAGTGACTGAGCACACACACATCTGACATACATTTTAAGACTGGAATTGCTATTGACACAACACTAGGCCATTCAAATTTAAGAAGGTCATATAACTTTTATAACCTCTATATTAAGAATATTTATCTATACAACTAAATAAAGTTTAACTTTATTCACTTGATAATGTTTCCCACGTAATTTAACAAATTAAACGAGCCTAATTAATTTAATACCTCTCCAAGATGTCCAGGGCCCCTCCAATGGATCTCGAAGTTAGCTAGAGAACAAATAACATTTAAAATTTGATTTGAGAAAGTTTGACAAAGACATCAAAAGGTTTTAAATGTTTGCAAAGTAGGATCACAAGTCACTATGAAACAATACTTATTCATTTAAACAAATGACAATAAGAGATTTCAAACACAAATGCAGAAAATTACCAGTAAATAAATCTCACAATATCTTATCAAAATCAAATTAATATTTCAGGAAAAACTGCCCTCTTAACAGAGAAAAACCAAATTCTGGTTTTTACTATTTCACCTTTAATATTAAAATTAATTAAATTAAATCTAATCTTAATGAGTCTTGACCATGTATAAAGCCATTTCTAAGGGTTCCCTTTAAAAATTAACTTCTAGAACTATATGTCATTTCATAGTACAATCTCCAGTGAAGAGCAAAATACATTAATAGTCTCAAACATATTTAGTCTCTCTAATAAGAGTTCAAAAGCAGGTCAACACAGATTTCTTTAGCAATTAAGGCTTTCAGTTTTGTCTTTTACACCTTGTACTGTGCATAGAAGTTAAATAAACAGAATGACAATATACAGCCTTGATGTACCCCTTTCCCAATTTGGAACCAATCTGTTGTTCCATGTCCAGTTTTCTAACCTACTACCAAAGGAGAATCTGAAAGGCTTCCAGGGAAACAAGCAAAGATCTTATAAGTAAAATTCACTGTTTTTCTCTTGCTGAGGTCTACCTTATTGAGCTAGATATTACAAAATTAACTGTCCTGTGCCAAGTTTTTCTTGATGAGTCGTACCAAAACATTACAGCATCTTTTGAAAATTCCATAGAAATATTATTACCAAAAACTGATCAGTGAATTTCTACCAGTGCTTGGCATTTGGTAAAGCCTAGTGGCCGTTGTCATTAAGTTGGTCAGAAAATTGTTACCTTGATAAAATAATGTCTGCAGTCAGAATTATCTTTAATAACATCATGTTCACTTTAGCCTTTTATTTTTCCTGTAGGAAAAAGAAATTCAGTTCAGTTCATTTCAGTCGCTCAGTCGCATCCAACAGTTTGCGACCCCATGAATCACAGCACGCCAGGCCTCCCTGTTCATCACCATCTCCTGGAGTTCACTCAGACTCACGTTCATCATGATGCCATCCAGCCATCTCAATCCTCGGCCGTCCCCTTCTCCTCCTGCCCCCAATCCCTCCTAGCATCAAAATCTTTTCCGATGAGTCAACTCTTCTCATGAGGTGGCCAAAGTACTGGAGTCTCAGCTTTAGCATCATACCTTCCAAAGAAATCCCAGGGTTGATCTCCTTCAGAATGGACTGATTGGATCTCCTTGCAGTCCAAGGGACTTTCAAGAGTCTTCTCCAACACCACAGTTCAAAAACATCAATTCTTTGGCACTCAGCCTTCTCCACAGTCCAACTCTCACATCCATACATGATCACAGGAAAAACCATAGGCTTGACTAGATGGACCTTAGTCGGCAAAGTAATGTCTCTGCTTTTGAATATGCTTTCTAGATTGGTGGTAACTTTTCTTTCAAGGAGTAAGCGTCTTTTAATTTCATGGCTGCAATCACCATCTGCAGTGATTTTGGAGCCCCCAAAATGAAGTCTGACACCTTTTCCAATGTTTCCCCATCTATTTCCTATGGAGTGATGGGACCAGATGCCATGATCTTCGTTTTCTGAATGTTGAGCTTTAAGCCAACTTTTCCACTCTCTTCTCTCACTTTCATCAAGAGGCTTTTAGCTCCCCTTCACTTTCTGCCATAAGGGTGGTGTCGTCTGCATATCTGAAGTTATTGGTATTTCTCCCGGCAGTCTTGATTCCAGCTTGTGTTTCTTTCAGTCCAGCGTTTCTCATGATGTACTCTGCCTATAAGTTAAATAAGCAGGGTGACAATATACAGCCTTGACATACTCCTTTTCCTATTTGGAACCAGTCTGTTGTTCCATGTCCAGTTCTAACTGTTGCTTCCTGACCTGCATAAAGATTTCTCAAGAGGCAGGTCAGGTTATCTGATATTCCCATCTCTTTCAGAATTTTCCACAGTTTCTTGTGATCCACACAAAGGCTTTGGCATAGTCGATAAAGCAGAAATAGATGTTTTTCTGGAACTCTTTTGCTTTTTCCATGATCCAGCGGATGTTGGCAATTTGATCTCTGATTCCTCTGCCTTTTCTAAAACCAGCTTGAACATCTGAAACTTCATGGTCCGCTGTTATAATTAGATATAGAATATTCATGAGTCCTTTTTGAGCTCTTAAATGCCTAAGTTTATTTGGAGCAGCCACTGTGGTTATTTTTTATCCACCCTGTGAATATGGCGTCATGTTCAGGAATTTAAAAAGTTCTGTGGTTATTTCATAGCATATCTGTGAGCTCTCCTGGGTGTGTCTGGAGTGGAGTTTAGAAATCAGTTTGCATCTCTTTCAGCCAGGCCTCCTGTTGATGCACATGTCTAATTTCCTCCCTAACATCTGTTATTTCCTTCCTCATGCTATGTTTGGGTTTAGCTTGCTTTTCTTTTTTCTATTTTCTGAAGGAATAGTCACAGCATTTGAGATCTTTCTTTTTCTTTCTCGTAATGTAGGTGCTTATAGCTATAAATTTCTCACTTAGAACTGCTTTTGCTGCATCTCACAAGTTTAAGATAATATATTTCCATGTTAATTTAAAATTTTTTAAATTTCCTTTTTGATTCTTCTCTGATCTATAGGTTATTTGGAGTTTGTTTTTAAATTTCCAATATTTTTGTATTTACCAGGTTTCTTTCTGTTTTTGATTTCTAGTTTTAAAAAATTATGGTCAAAAAGATACTTGGTAACAAGGCTGCCTCTTGTCATTCTGCTTGTTTACCTTACATTCAGAGTACATCATTTGAAAATGCCAGGCTAGATTAATCGAAAGCTGGAATCAAGATTGCTGGGAGAAGTATCAACAGCTTCAGGTAAACAAATGATACCACACTAATGGTAGAAAGTGAAGAAGAATATAAGAGTCTCTTGATGAGGGTGAAAGAGGAGAGTTAAAAATCTGGCTTGAAACTCAACATGGAAAAGCTAATATCATGGCATCTGATCCCATCACTGCATGGCAAATAGAAGGGGGAAAATGGAAGCAGTTATTTTCTTGGGATCTCAGATCAATGGAGATGGTGACTGCAGCCATAAAATTAAAAGTTGCTTGCTCCTTGGAAGGAAAGCTATGAAAAATCTAGGCAGTGTGTTAAAAACTAGAGACATCACTTTACCAACAAATGTCCCTATAGTCAAAGCTATGGCTTTTCCAGTAGTCACGTGCAGATGTTAGAGCTGTATCATAAAGAAGGCTGAACACCAAAGAACTTGTGCTTTTGAATTGTGGTGCTGGAAAAGACTCTTCACAGTCTTTTGGACTGCAAGGAAATCAAACTAGTCAATACTAAAGGAAATCAACCCTGAATATTCATTGGAAGGACTGATGCTGAAGCTGAAGCTGCAATACATTGGCCACTTGTACGAAGAAGACAACTCATTGGAAAAGACCCTGATGCTGGGAAAGATTGAAAGCAAAAGAGAACGACGGAGTATGAGATGATTAGATAGCCTCACTGACTCAATAAATATGAATTTGAGCAAATTCTAGGAGATAGTTAACAGAGAAGCCTGGCATGCTTCAGAGGGTCACAGGGTCCATAGGGTCACAGAGTCAGACATGACTTAGTGAGTGAATAACAACAGCAAATAATCTCAATATTCTTAGATTTTTAATACTCATTCTGATCTACGGTAAAGAATCTGCCTGCAATGCAGGAGAACTGGGTCCAGTCCTTAGGTTGGGTTGGGAAATTCCCCTGGAGAAGGGAATGTCTACCCACTCCAATATTCTTGTCTGGAGAATTCCATGGACAGAGGGAGACAGAGGATCTTGACAGGCTACAGTCCATGGAGTCACAAAGAGTCAAACATGACTGAGTGACTAACACTTTTTTTTTCCCCCTCTGACCTATTTATTATAAATATCTCTACCCTAGAGGGTGTTTTGTGTTCACTAAAGAAGAATGTGTATTTTGGTTCTATTGGATGTAATGTTCTGCATATGTCCGTTAGAACTTTTGGGTCTAAAGTATGGGGTAGGTTTGATATATCCTTACTGATTTTTCATCTGAATGTTCTATCCATTGCAGACAGTGGCAAAGACTGTTTTCTGATACAAGGACTGAAACTTCAACTACGTTAGTAGAAATCTGGATCTATGTTTCCTCTTCCTTATTCATTTCATTTTGTATTTCACACAATTCCTCAAAAATAGAATGAATTTTAAATGCCTTGGCTGAGAAAATAGACATATATTTAGATAATGTCATCAAGACTCAGAACTTCTTGCCAGAGAAGTTCATGAAATTGGGTAGGTTGTTCCAAAGAGAATTACTTTGGATATGAGTGGTCCTTAGATGGAAAATAGTTGCCATTTTAGTTAAAAATGTCCCTTAAATATTAAATCCTCTCTCTAGTTTTCAAAAAAAGGGAAAAAGTAAGAAAATTGTCAAATAAAGCATAAAACTGGGTATTTTGGCTAACGATAATATATTGGTTCTATGGTCTCTTCACATTGGGAATGGTATCTAAACTACTGGTTTTATCTGGAATCTAGTCATTCTTGGCAATGGACCCAGTTTTGTCTTTTCAGGAGGTCTATCAATTACTGGGGAGCTAGCTTTTAAAAGCATATTACACCTTCTTTTTCTAACATTTCTATTTATTTTTATGCATATTGTGTTTCTGTGGCAATAATGCAAATTTAAGAGGTGATATAGAAAATAAAGTGTTCAATAAGTAAATGATATAGTGATTATTTTACCCTGATGGCTTTGATGTTTATATTAGAGATACTCCTATTATTAATATTTTAAATATTTATTGAACTTTTATTTAATATATAATAGCTCTTAACATGGAGAAGGCAGTGGCAACCCACTTCAGTACTCTTGCCTGGCAAATCCCATGGATGGAGGAGCCTGGTAGTGTGCAGTCCATGGGGTCGCTAGGAGTCAGACACGACTGAGCGACTTTACTTTCACTTTTCACTTTCACTTTTCACTTTCATGCATTGTAGAAGGAAATGGAAACTCACTCCAGTGTTCTCGCCGGGAGAATCCCAAGGGCAATGGAGCCTGGTGGGCTGCCGTCTATGAGGTCGCACAGAGTCGGACACGACTGAAGTGACTTAGCAGCAGCAGCAGCTCTTAAAAAGTGTCATTTTCCAGGTGACTTATATCCTGTATGGAAAATTTGTTTTAATTTAATTTCATTTTATTTAGCCACATTATAAATATTTCCTCTTTAGTATGGGTGGTAGGGGCTTCCCAGGTGGCTCAGTGGTAAAAGAATCTGCCTTCGAATTCAGGAGACACAGAAGACACAGTATATGCTGGTTTGATCTCTTAGTCAGGAAGATCCCCTGAAGGAGGATATGGTAAGTCACTCCTGAATCCTATGGACAGAGGAGCCTGGCAGGCTACAGTCCATAGGGTTGCAAAAGTTGGACATGACTGAATGACTAAGCACACATATTATTTTTGTTGTTATTAATTCTTCCTAAAGGAGAAAACTGATTACAACATACTATATTGTTTGGAGCTTGTCTACTTGCAAGCATCTTTCTTAAATGCATGATGAACAGTAGAGTAGGTTGGATAACTTTTAATTCTACAAAATATGGGCCAAACTTGGGGGAACCAGAAACAACCCTAAGATCCTGAATTGCCTAAATAGATTACTCAATCTTTAAAAATGAATATTCACTTAATTGTGGATTAGGGAAACATATAATGGAGAAGGCAATGGCACCCCACTCCAGTACTCTTGCCTTGAAAATCCCATGGGCGTAGGAGTCTGGTAGGCGGCAGTCCATGGGGTCTCAAAGAGTTGGACACGACTGAGCGACTTCACTTTCACTTTTTACTTTTCATGCACTGGAGAAGAAAATGGCAACCCATTCCAGTGTTCTTGCCTGGAGAATCCCAGGGATAGGGGAGCCTGGTGGCCTTCCGTCTATGGGGTCACACAGAGTCGGACATGACTGAAGTGACTTAGCAGCATAATGTATGAGGGCTAGAAAGGGTGTCTAATATTAACGGAATTTTAAAATATAAAATATCCTGTGAACATATAATAACAAAAAGTCCTCTGAATCCTGGCATCAAATACCCTTCAAGATACTTAATTGCAAATTTAAAACAATCAATAGTACAGTGTATATATTATACTCTATTTTTGTACAGAAAATATTTTAAATTTCTATTTATTTTGTATGCCTTCTGCCCACACCCAGCCACAAAGAATATCCAGAGTATTCTAAGTAAGCACTGAATTTATGTACAGGAAAACACTATATTGTTTACCTGTACAAGCAAAGGAAAATATGGGTAGATGATAAAATTGAGACATTGGAATTTTTAAATATTTACTTTCAGCTTTGTCCCTGTTTTTCTTTCCCAATTTGGGAAAACAAACAAACAGTTTTTTATTAAAAAAATAAATAAATTTAATTAAACATAAACATGTGATGTAATTCATTCTTAGATGTAAAATAAAAAATCATGAATTGAATGCCACTACCTTATAATCATATAATCATATGGATTATGTAAAATTGTAACTCAGCAAAATTTGAGTGAAAGGTGCCTGATGATTAGAAGAACTTGATTTACAGAACCTTGAGTTTTTCATTGAGTTCAGGGAGGGTCTCTGCCATAAGAGAGTGATACCTTAGGGGAGACCTTAAAAGAAAAGCAGCATACCCTGATTGCTGAAGGAAGGAGAGCTCAGTGGGTGTAGAACATCCTTCATGACATGTAAGGGAAAATTCATGCTGAGTATATGGTGATAATACAATCTAGTAATGCTTCAACTTTGACAAAAGAAGGAACAAGAAATTAAGACAGACCTGGACCATGCAATATTTCTAGATCAGGATGAGTAGTCTAGTTTATATTCTTAGAGCAGGAAAATAATCTTAACCTGTTTTAGAAACAAAAGAAACATGTTCTTATTAACACTGTAAAATGTCCATTCTGATTATGTCTTGTGGGTATCATTGGATGTTGTCTTGAGGGGAAGGGTCTGATCCTTGTGGGGAACAACAATGGTATCTAAATATGCACAATATATAGCTAAGATTCTGATTTTGTCTAAGGAAATGAAAATATATTGATACATTTGAAAATAATTTGATAGCAAAAATGAGAATTTTGATGGACTGGCTGTGAATAGTGATGGATTAGGGGATGGCAGTGAAAATTCAAATGTGCCAGACTTTCCACCTTAAATAACAAGTAACAATTACTCGATATAGTTGTGGATTCTTTTCCCATGAAAATAATGGAATGAAGCAGACTTCAGTTTTCTATATTTAATTTCATTCAAGCCTCTTTCATAAGGAAACAGTCAGTGAACAGATAGATATTTTACACAGAATTTAGTACACTAGTATTTGGAAGAAATACACAAACACAGATTGAATATTCAAAATATAAATTGCAACATTTATTTCAGCATATTCATACCACAGAGAAAGGTACAACCAGAAAAAAATATTTACAAACAATTTTCTAAGTCAGGAAGTTGCTCAAATGCTTATAAAAATTACCTTTATATACATTGTCATTTTAATTCACAGAACTCTATGTATTGATATGTGTTAGAGAACAAATTATAAGTAAACACTATTCTCTTTATAAAATATCTCTTAATTCCTTTGCATCCTGTGAAATTTTATCAAATACCCTTCTAGTTTTATAATCTAAATAAATACTATTTTACTTTCATTTTACCTTTTGCTTGTGGGTTTGCATTTTGTTTTATGTTTACACTGCTTTATAAAGATCACCAGCAAGAAAAATTCTAAAATATATGATAATCAGTTTTAATGTACCCTGCCAAAAGAAATGTGGTACTTATTACATACAAAGTTTGCCCTTTTCCAGTTTTTGAAAGTAAGATCAAAGTGTTGACAAAATATAAAAACAAGATAAAGATGAATAAATGAGACAAGCAAACTTATCTGTGTATCTTTAAATTGTAGTTGGAGTAGATAACAGACTTTTTCCTTTCGGAATGACTCAAAATTACCCACAGTTCCTGGCTTGTCCTTGCCAAAAACAAAGAAAAATAAATGTCAGTTTGGGGATAAGTAGTGTGATAAAAGATGAAGACTTAGATATATATTCTTCCATAGAACTGGATTTCAGAAGATCACTACCATTAATAGAATAAGAAAAAGTCTTTGTTCATTTGTGAGGATTTAAGAGAATGCCACACCAAAATATGCTGCTTTGGCATGACTATTTTGAGCTGAAGGCACTTGAGAAACAGCAGATTTAGGAAGGACTTCATGATTTTTCCTTTCTACCTATAATCAAGACATAACATTTCCTTTTGGAACCTGCCCACTCTGATATAGGAAAAGAAGAGCATTCTTATCACTGAAAGTTGGGCATTGACAACAAAATGAACTTGTAAAACAAATCTAGTAAAATACATTTTATTGTTCTTTAGTTTTTCCACGAATTTCTTAGTCACACTCCCATGACTTCACGCTCCTAGCCCAGGAATCTTTGTCTGGTCACATCTACAAAACTTACTACTATTTGATTAAAAAAAAAAAGTTACATAAACTTTTGGGTTTAATGACTTCTGCTTTCTATTTTCTTAAAGAAAAATGAATAATATAATAGTTGCAAATTCAAGTTTTAGGCCTTTAGCCTGGGGCATAGCCTCTCACTAGCTTTAGGAAGAGGTAAGGGAGAAGCCTGTATATATAACTTTTGCTAGGAAATACATGCCTCCAAGTATACATCTTGGTAAGAGATTACTGTGACTCACAAAGAACAGATATCTCAGTAAGTTATTTGAGTGTTTTTATGTGTGTGGAAGATAGAAAAATGTGGGTTTATTAAAAAACTTCCTGAGATATACATCTAGCTAAGGAGCATCCTACATCAAAACATGAAATGACTTATCTTTATTTTCATTTTAAATTCCTCTTATTGTGCAGTGTCATCAGTAACTTCAGTAGCTAATGATTTAACCCTTCTAAAATTGCATAATGAGCAACATTATTTGTTTTATGTTTATTTTCTTTAAAAGACACTGATGTGCAGGTAAAAAATTAAAACAGTATATCTGCTTCTACTCCGTGAATCCGTCCTGCTAGTTTAATACATAGGCTTAACCACAGAACCTCAAAGGGTAGAATATCCTTTTTCTTACCCTGAAGAACGGGCATACAGAAATACCTGTGTGAAGATATAGAATGTTTCCCTGTTATTGTGAGAATTAAAGTCCCTTGGACTGCAAGGAGATCAAACTAGTTAATCTTAAAAGAAATCAACCCTGAATATTCATTAGATGGACTGATGCTGAAGCTGAAGCTCCAATACTTTGGTCACCTGGTGTGAAGAGATGTCTCACTGGGAAAGACCCTGATGCTGGAAAAGACTGAGGGCAAAGGAGAATACGATGACAGAGGATGAGATATTTATGTCACCAAGTCCAAGTTTGCTCTGCTTGCCTCACGATAGGTCAATGAACCTGAGAGAGGAGGTATTGAGGCAAGGAAGAGACTTTAATCAGGGAGTCAGCTGATCAAGAAGATGGACGGCTAGCACCTCAAAACAGCCGTCTTATTGGGGTCTGGATGCCAGGTTGCTTTATAGATCACAGAGAAACAATGAGGAACTAAAGTCAAAAGGCAGAATAGAGATGGAGAGGCACTGGGCAAGTAAAGTGAAAGGGTCTCCAGTCTTTCAAAACATCTTCAAGGGAATGTCCAGCCTTCAGAAGGGGTGTGTTAGTCTCTTCTATTCACAGGTGGGCAGGGACAAAGTATCTCCCTATGAGCTGAACAAAGGCACTTTAGTTTATAGTCAAGCAAAGGGACAGGGTCTCCAGGAAAGCCACTGAGTATGATTATAATAATAAAAGGAAGTCAAAGAAACAGTTTCCAATATGGAATCAGAATTGACTTCCTCTTTATAACAGCATCTCTGACTCAATGGACATGAATCTGAGCAAACTCTGGGAGCCAGTAAAGGACAAGGAAGCCTGGTGTACTGCAGTCCATGGAATTGCAGAGTCGGACTTGACTGAGTGACTGAATAATAAAAGTAGAATATTTCCCTGTTATTGTTATAATTGTATATGCTTTTGATATTCTGTTGGAAAAGAAAGGGTTAAAATGTTGATGGATAGCATACATTTTTCATTTACATGTTCAGGTAACTTTGACAATAGTTTCCATGAATATGTATTGCATTAAAAATAAAGACTCATTGGAAATTCATGCAAACAACTTGTTTTAATTATGTACCAAGAAATATCATGTCAAAGTTTAAAAGAAAAAAGAAAACAAGCATTGTGATGTGTAAGAAAATTTTGAATCAATTTTTTTTTAAGATTTTTTTTTTTAACTTTGACTTCTTAAAATAGTTCTTCTAGTGATCTCATTTCCAAGTCAGTCAACTGGGGAATCTTGCTTCAATGTATAGCCTCATTCAGGGGCCTGAGGTTAGATTTGCATTTCTACAACGTCCCAGGTTACTCTGATGCTTCTATGCCACTGACCACACTCTAAATAGCAAAACTTTCAGAGGCAATCTGGTAAAGAAAGTGAAGTGAAAGTGTTAATCTCTTACTTGCTTCCGACTCTTTGTGACCCTATGGACTCTAGACTGCCAGACTTCTCTATCCATGGAATTCTCCAGGCAAAAATATTGGGATGGGTATCCATTCTCTTCTCCAGGGGATCTTCCCAACCCAGTAATTGAACCGGGGTCTCCTGCATTGCAGGAAGATTCTTTACCATCTGAGCCGCCAGGGAAGTCCCCAGGTAAAGAACATTCATCCTATAAAGCTTTGATAGAATTTATTTCTTGCAGCACTCCAGTAATCCTTTTTGTTATTAAACTATATTGAAATAAAACTTGTAAAGCTTTTCATTAACATGGAAGGTGGACTTGATAATGACATTCTTTTTTATGACTTTTTCTTCCCTTTTCCCCCTCTCTTTCTCTGGTTTAATTAAATTAGTTTACTTAAATTATTGTGTGTTAAATATTTTATAAGAATATTAGAAAATTGATACTTGTTTTACCATATTAGATGTTCAGTTCTTGTACTCTCTAGTTCTAGATTTTTCTTTTTTTCCCTCTACTTATTAAAAATTTTACCTCTGTTATCATTAGAAATTCTGTAATATTGTCTGAAAAATTTTAACTATCTAATATTTTCCTGATTTTTTTAAATGAAATTCTCCAGTTATACTTATATGCATACTTAACATACATATTTGTGAATAGTACCTGGCTCATTATATGTATTTAATAAGTATTTAATGAATTTGAAGTAAAAGACGGTACATTTATAATGGTCCATCTATTAAATGAAGTAACACTGAGTTATTTAACAGAAACAAATTCTGGCCCAAGGTTACTATTAGGATACAAATTATTTAAAAAATCAACCTAACCATTATATGAGACTAAATTAGCCAGTTTTCCCATTGTGAATGTCACATGGTCAGGAAATTTATGTTATTTGTCTCTTTATTATTATGGCATTGCACTGAGGCCTTCTTGAACATAGTAATTACAGAATACCTATTTCAGCAGAATTCAAACCAAAATGAAAAGTACAGATATGTCCATATTAGGTGGTATCACTTACATAATTTTAAATACTTACCGTTTGTAGATGTGGTTTGGGAATCAATTCTAAATTACTTGTTTTAGTTGATCTCTCAAATATTCTGCATGTGTCTGGCTGAGAGCAACCTCTTTTGTGCTAGAACTTTCCTGAAAGCTTTTTCACGTCTTTGTTTCTTAGGGTGTATACAAGAGGATTTACCAATGGAGTGACTACACAGTAGAATACTGAAATCACTTTACCCATGGTAAAGTTGTACTTGGCTGGAGGACGAACATAGGCAAAGATAATGGTGCCATAATAGATGGTGACCACAGTGAGGTGGGAGGCACAGGTGGAGAAAGTTTTCTTCCGAGCCTCTCGGGAAGATAGCTTGATTATTGTGACCACAATATTCCCATAGGATGACATAGTGAGAAGAAAAGAACTTAGAATCACAACAGAGCTACATGTGTAACCCAAAGCCTCCACCAAGAATGTATCTGAGCAGGAGAGTTTAAAAATTGGGTCTGAGTCACAGAAGAAATGATTGATCTTCTGGGGTCCACAAAAGTTTAGGTAAGAGATGAGTATGGTAGGTAGGAGAGGGGCAATGAAGCCCCCAATCCAAGATCCAGCTGAAAACTGCAGGCATACCTGGAGACTCATGAGGAATGAGTATCTTAGAGGGCTGCATATGGCCAGGTAGCGATCATAGGCCATCACAGCCAACAGGATGCACTCTGTAGCCCCCATAGAGAAAAAAAAGTAGTACTGCATTATACAGCCAGAGACAGAAATGGTAACAACCTGTGAGAGACAAGTAGCCAGCAATTTAGGCACTGTGACTGTCGTGTACCAGATCTCTAGAAAGGACAAATTTCCTAAAAAATGTACATGGGTGTTTGAAGTGTGGAATCCGTGAGAACAATGAAAATGATGAGGGTGTTTCCCATGAGAGAGAGCAGATACACGGTGAGAAAAATCACAAATAATGCAAGCCTTAGATAAAGAACACCAGAAAATCCAAGAAAAATAAATTCTGTTACTCTTGTTTGATTTGCCACATTCATATCTCATCTTCTTGGTCTGGAATGAATCAACAAAACCTAAAATACGACAGATAAGCAAGGAAGGAATATTTCATACTTATTTCATGATAATAATAGACAATAAAGATTAATGTCTGACAAAAATAATTGATATCTTTATAAGAATTTTTACATCATTTAGTTTATCTAGTTTATGAAATAAATCACAAAGGTAAGCAGTCTAATAATCTACTTTACAAATGAAGAAACTAAATAAGTATTTTTCCTAATTACATCACTTTAATTTGAGGGTGATATAGTATATCCAAGTAGGTTGTTTTAAGCAACCGCAGGTCAACTAATAAATAAAATGTGGCCATTGGAACAAGCATGCCATTATTACATCGCTGAAGATTTCACATCCTAGACATTAGAGGAGGGTGGTAGCTCAGAGGTTAAAGCATCTGCCTGCAATGTGGGAGACCCAGGTTCGATCCCTAGGTTGGGAATATCCCCTGGAGAAGGAAATGGCAACCCACTCCAGTATTCTTGCCTGGAGAATCCCATGGACCGAGGAGCCTGGTGGGCTACAGTCCACGGGGTCACAAAGAGTCAGACACGACTGAGTGACTTCACTTTGACTTTGAAGAAATGAGCAGCAGGTAGATCAGAGGCCAATGCATTGGGGGCGGGCACTCTCAGAATGGACCCTCTGGGCCATACTAGTAGCCTTATGTAGACAAAGAATTGCCTACACTTTTAACACTATAAACCCTGTTACATGGAATCCTTTAGGGTTTGGTGGGAAATTGGTAGATGAGCAAACTATCTGCAGAAAATTTTTTTTAAAAACATGAATTTGACATTTATGGACAAGCTTTTGTTCGTAAATATTACTTTAACTTTTTCAGTCTTTGTTTTTAAAATCATTGCATCTACTAACTCTCCTACGTTGTTTGTGTGTGTGTGTTAGTTGCTTAGTCGTGTCCAACTCTTTGCAACCCCATAGACTGTAGTCCACCAGGACCCTCTGTCCATGGGATTCTTCAGGCAAGAACACTGGAGCAGGTTGCCATTTCCTTCTCCAAAAGGAACTATAGACAGAAAGAAAGTGAAGTTGCTCAGTTGTTTAGGAGCAGTCAAAAAATTAATATTAAAGTCACAAATTCATTCATCCTTCAATGCATATAGCATTTTAAAGTGCATAATATAGTATTTATAAATATAGTTGTAACTATTTATTATCAAAATTTAAAAGAACAAGAAATCTTGTTTTAGAGAAACAATGCTTTTCAACTGTTATATCTATGTATATATGTGCTCTGGTGCCAAAATATCCAGATGATAAAGGCAAATTATAATAGAAAACAATCTTAATATGCATATTAAAACTTTGTATATGTAAAATAAATATATTTGTCATTTAAGTAAAAGTTCTGACAGTAAAAATATAGACTTTAATCTTCTATATCACAATGAAAAACCAGCTAAATGGAATATGAAAGCTATATGGTTCATGTCCACAGATTTCTGTTGTAAACCTCTATGGACGTTTTGAATCATAAACCTCTATAGAGAAATGTATATAGGCTTTATGCCATAGCCTTCATTCTCCCTGTGGCATTCTTATGATAAAGTAAAACTTTTCAGGATATAGATGATAAAAATTTAAACCAACGTTTTGATATTAATCCCTTAAAATTTCTAAGATTTTTGCCACATTTTTGAATAATAAAAATAAAATTGTACTTTTAAAGCCAGTTATTGCACTGTTCAAAAGTATTTTTAAAAATATGACTAGAAATTAACCTAGAATATATAATTTAAGAAAGCCATTTTGGAGAAAGAACCAGGACAAAAATTTTTAATATATTTGTCAAGCTTGATACTCTGGTACCACAAGAAAAATATTAGTATTTATATTCTTTTTGTAAGACCATGTGTCTGAAGTGTTGTTCAGTTACTCAGTCATGTCCATCTCTTTGTGACCCCATGGAATGCAACATAGCAGGCTTCCCTGTCCTACGCTATCTTCTGGAGTTTAACTCATATGCCAAATTTATCTCATTGCTATTATCTATATGTCTGATAACTGGGAAAGATTGAAGGCAGGAGAAGGGGATGACAGGAGATGAGTTGGTTGTGGGCATCACCAATACAATGGACATGAGTTTGAGCAAGCTCCGGGAGATGGTGAAGGGCAGGGAAGCCTGGTGTGCTACAGTCCATGGGCTTGCAAAGAGTCGGACACAACTGAGCAGCTGAACAACAAATAGTATACTATTTAGTCATGCTATAGCATGTCACAAACTAATCTTCAATTGTTACTTTTACTATTCTCCTAGAATTAACAAAATGAAAGAAAAATTTTTTATTTGGAAGGAATATAAGTAGAAATTTAACAATAAAATTGATTCAATGCCATCCCAAAAGAAAATATTTTTTCTTTTTCAAAATTATATAATTCTACCATTAGGAATAGGGGAGTTGTTCACTCTCCAAATATATATATATATATATACACACACACACACACACACATATATATACACACACACTTGGTAGGAAACAAATGGAGAAGGTGATGGCAACCCACTCCAGTACTCTTGCCTGGAAAATCCCATGGATGGAGGAGCCTGGTAGGCTGCAGTCCATGGGATCACAGAGTTGCACATGACTGAACGACTTCACTTTCACTTTTCACTTTCATGCATTGGAGAAGGAAATGGAAACCCACTCCAGTATTCTTACCTGGAGAATCCCAGGGATCGGGAGGCTGGTGGGCTGCCGTCTATGGGGTCATACAGAGATGGACATGACTGAAGCAACTTAGCAGCAGCAGCAGCAGCAGCAGTAGGAAACAATGATAAAAATAAAAATTATTTAACATTTTTATAAAAATATAATAGCATTTAAATATAAGGAGAAACTTACATATATTTTCACTTATTTGATGTTTTAATTGATAAGCTATAATAACTCTTCTTGCATGCCAAATAAATATCTGAAAAACTGCCTCAAATCACAGAAATAATCTAAATGATAGAAAGCACTGTCATATAACACTATTATTCTCTAGAAAAGTGAGAAATAACATAAGTTATATCCACCCAGGTATACTCACAGCCTATATTTTTGGTTATTTTTCAGAAATTTAAGGCTATTATTTATATTTTTAAATGCTCCTTTTCTTGCTATTCATGAATTAGATTGCACTGTATTCAATTAGTTTATAAGGGAAACAAGCTGAGGGGTCTGCTCCCTGCTATGCCATTGACTTTGGCACACCATCTATGCTACAGATAAACACAAAATTCCTTGTGTGTGTGTTTTTTTTTTTTTCCCTCACTTTGTTTGTCCCTGTGACCAGGATGTAGGTAAAGACATGGTCTGAGATCCCCTTGGGAGAAGTATTAGGATTTCATCAGCCTTGAAACTTGGAGAACTGGCATCTACCTTGGGACACCTACCTGCAGAAATTCTCTGAGGACTTTCCTTTGGTGAAAGTCAGAGTATTCTCCTTGTGGGGGTCAAAGAAAAAGACAAAATGTGAGAAGCATTTGAAATATCTCCACAGAAACTGAAGAAATCTTCTAAATGGCTTAACTGATTGCCACTGCCCATAGAGTTCCTCCTTCACCTGTGATTTCAGTACTGTGTCTCACTGTGTCAACCACCGCAGAAGACAATATTCTTTAGCATACAAAATCCAAGCTGCATTCACAGTGAAAATTCTTTCTTTTCAATTAAAAAAATGAACAAAAACAACACTGGTTTGACATCTTTTGATAGCAAATAACTAAGCTAAAAAGCATTTACCAAGTGTATGTGGAAAACAAGATTGCCCACTCTAGCCAATACCAGGATTGAGTCATTTCACAAACAGTTACAGAGGAGACATAGTACATATGTACAGAGAGAATGAAAGCATAACAAACTTCAGTATCAGAAGAAGAAGAAAACAGCTAGAATGGTGAATAAAATAAAATAGATGCTGTTCATATACATGTGATGAAAAGAGAATTAACAATGTAAGTTTGAGGTTGTTTAAATTACTCACAGAAAATAATGTCTGTTTAGCATGTTGTTTTATAAACAGTTGGTTATCCCACATGTAAATAAAGCCGTCTATGGGGTCACACAGAGTCGGACATGACTGAAGCGACTTAGCAGAAGCAGCAGCAGCAGCAGGTCAAACTTTTATATATTAAAGAAATAGATTAGGGGCCTGAAAAAAAGATGGCGGAGGAATAGGATGGGGAGAACACTTTCTCCCTCTCTACCTCATCAAAATAACATTTCAACGCTGAGCTAATTCCACAAAATAACTTCTGACTGCTGGCAGAGGACATCAGGCATCCAGCAAAGCAGATCATTGGCTTCAAAACCTGGTAGGAATTATTTTATTTTATTTTATTTTAAAAGAACTAAGAGAGCGACAAAGGAGGTAGGGAGGGAACCCCGGGGAAGGGAATCCCGGCACGGGAAGGGAATCCCGTCCCAGGAAGAGACTCTTAAAGAGAGAGGTTCCCTAAAATTGGGGACCTTTCTCACAGCTGTGCATGGGGCGAGCCCTGGAAGCACAGAGGGCAACATAACAAGAAGGAAGAATAAATAAATAATTAAAACCAACAGATTACGAATTCAACAGTATAACCCCCCAGCGGATAAGCAGCGCAAACGCCTGCGTCCGACAGCAGTGGGGGCTGGGCAGGGAGGAGCGCGCCCGCGACAGTGCTCTCTAAGAATTGGGCCGCGGGAGACGTAGGCTGCAGGGCTTTTCTCGAGAATCGGGGCGTAACGGGGCCAGAATCGGGTCCACGCGTGGATAGAACGAATTATCCCAGACTAGCAAACGAGACTGGGGAATAACTAACACGTGAAACGCCCGAACATAAGGCACTGACAGGCCCATGCACAGAACAAAGGACGGATCGGAAATAGCCAGCGGCAGACCATCCCCCACCGGCGACAGGCAGCCAGAGCCTGAAGCGCTGGAAGAGGGCAGTCGCAGCTCAAGAGAGTCATTACCTACCAAATTGCAAGCGGGCCTCTTTGATGAGACTTCTGGGGGTATCTGAGTGGTCATCATCTGCCTGAAAAAGAGCCCCGGAGGAGATCCCAGAAAATTGAGCGACCCACAAAGCCCAGAAGATGCAACAATAGTCCACGCCAAACTCCCTAGCCACTCGGACTTGGGACCAAACCCGGCACCCAGAGGGGACTTCCTGAGCGCCAATCCTGAGCGGCTAAAACCAGGGAATTGCATAAAACATAGGCCAGGCCCCACACGGTTATCCCACGGATTGGGAAGGGGCAAGCCCAGTGCAGAGCTCACCACCACCCTCCCTGTGGCAAGACAGAAATCAGACACGGAAGAGACCAGCAAACAGAGGAAGGCAAACAGAGGGAACTGCCTTGGTAGCGACCCCACACAGTCCTCAATGACAGAGAAAGCGACAGATATGCCGTCTCTACTTTTATGATCAAAAAAAAAATTTTTTTTGGGGGGTGATGTGGAAGCGTGATTTTTTTTAAGAATTTTTTTCTTTCTTTAAAAATTATTTTTTTCCTTTTAAAATTTGTTTATCCTTTTCTTTTTCATCCTTTTTTCCCCTAAACTTCCTTAAATTTTAAGTCTTCTATATTTTTAGTTATTATTTTTATAACCTAATATTACTTAAAAAAAAAAAACCCTATCATTTAAGCAAATGCCGTATATAGTCTTATTGGTGGAGGAAGCTGTCTTTTAATAATTCTGGAGTCTTTTATTATATTTTACTTTTTTTCTTTTTTTCTCTATTTTTTTTTAAATGCCTCTCTCCTCATTCTTCTTCTCTTTAATAATCTATCTTTGAAAATCCAATCTATACTCCAGTTTTTTAATCTTGGCATTTTGGTATTTGTTGCCAATTTTGTACTTTTAAAAACCTAATCCTCAGTACCCAGTTTTACATGAGTGCAAGACTACAGGCTTAAACACTCTCTCCACCTCTGGAATTTCTCTTTTCCCCACCAGGTGGCTTTTGTCTCCTCCCTCCCCCTCCCACTCTCTACCCAACTCTATGAATCTCTGTGTGTTCCAGAAGGAGGAGAACTCTAAGGGAACTGGTCACTGACCGGATCTGTATCCCTCCTTCCCATCTCCCTCTTTTATCCTCCTGACCACCTCTATCTACTTCCTTCCTCTCCTCTTCCAAGTATAATTCTGTGACCACCTCTGAGCGGTCCAGACTTCGGAGCACACACAAGAAAGTGGCTACGGGCTAACTTGCTTTTCCTCTTTTGATTCCACCTCATCCCATTCCACTCACCTCTAACTACTCCCTCCCTCTTCTCTCCTCCAAGTAACCCACCTATCCTCTAGGGACGACCCTCAAGGTGGAGAAACCTATCATCATTAACCTAGATGTTTTAACATTAGTGCTGAATAGATGGAGAAATCATGAGGCTATTGTAAAAATAAATCTGAAAACCAGAATCAGGAGGCGTAATTCCAAATCCTGTGATTAACAAAGAATTCCTGAACACAGGGAACATTATCCAATTAGAGCTCATCAAACGCCTTCATACCTATACTAAAACTGAGCACTGCCCAAGGGCCAACAAGCTCCAGAGCAAGACATACCACGCATATTCTCCAGCAACACAAGAACAAGCCCCTGAGCTTCAATACATAGGCAACTCAAAATACTCCAAAACAATTGACGTCTCATAACCCATTACTTCACACGTCACAACACTCCAGAGAGAGGAGAATCCAGATCCACCCACCAGAGTTCCAACACAAGCCTCCCTGATCAAGAAACTTTGACAAACCAGTGAAATAACACCTAACACAGAGAGGAAACTCTATAATTAAGAGAACTCCACAAATTCCCAGAATATAGAAAAGCCACCCCAAACGCAGCAATATAACCAGGATGAAGAGACAGAGGAATTCCCAGCAGGTAAAGGAACAGGAGACATGCCCACCAAACCAAACAAAGAGGAAGAGATAGGGAATCTACCTGAGAAAGAATTCCGAATACTGATAGTGAAAATGATCCAAAATCTTGAAATCAAAATGGAATCACAGATAAATAGCCTGGGGTCAAGGATTGAGAAGATGCAAGAAAGGTTTAACAAGGACCTAGAAGAAATAAAAAGAGTCAACATATAATGAATAATGCAATAAATGAGATCAGAAATACTCTGGAGGCTACAAATAGTAGAATATCGGAGGCAGAAGATAGGATTAGTGAAATAGAAGATAGAATGGTAGAAATAAATGAATCAGTGAGGGAAAAAGACAGACGAATTAAAAGAAATGAGGAAAACCTAAGAGACCTCCAAGACAATATGAAACGCTCCAACATTCGAGGAGTCCCAGAAGAAGAAGACAAAAGAAAGACCATGAGAAAATACTTGAGGAGATAATAGTTGAAAACTTCCCTAAAATGGGGAAGGAAATAATCACCCAAGCCAAGAAACCCAGAGAGTGCCAAACAGGATAAACCCAAGGCGAAACACCCCAAGACATATTTTAATCAAACTAACAAAGACCAAACACAAAGAACAATTACTAAAAGCAGCAAGGGAAAAACAACAAATAACACACAAGTGGATCCCCATAAGAATAACTGCAGATCTTTCAATAGAAACTCTTCAGGCCAGGAGGGAATGGCAAGACATACTTAAAGTGATGAAAGATAATAACCTTCAGCCAAGACTACTGTACCCAGCAAGGATCTCATTCAAATATGAAGGAGAAATCAAAAGCTTTACAGACAAGCAAAAGCTGAGAGAATTCAGCACCACCAAACCAGCTCTCCAACAAATACTAAAGGATAGATTTTAGAAAGGAAACACAAAAAGGACGTATAAACCCGAACCCAAAACAATAAAGTAAATGGCAACAGAGCATACTTGTCAATAATTACCTTAAATGTAAATGGGTTGAATGCCCCAACCAAAAGGCAAAGACTGGCTGAATGGATACAAAAACAAGATCCCTATATATGCTGCCTACAAGAGACCCACCTCAAAACAACGGACACATACAGACTAAAAGTGAAGGGCTGGAAAAAGATATTCCATGCAAATAAAGACCACAAGAAAGCAGGAGTAGCAATACTCATATCCGATAAAATAGACTTTAAAACAAAGGCTGTGAAAAGGGACAAAGAAGGCCACTACATAATGATTAAAGGATCGATCCAAGAAGAAGATATAACAATTATAAATATATATGCACCCAACATGGGAGCACCGCAATATGTAAGACAATTGCTAACAAGTATGAAAGGGGAAATTAATAATAACACAATAATAGTGGGAGACATTAATACCCCACTCACACCTATGGACAGAACAACTAAACAGAAAATTAACAAAGAAACGCAAACGTTAAACAATACAATAGTCCAGTTAGACCTAATTGATATCTATAGGACATTTCACCCCAAAACAATGAATTTCACCTTTTAATCAAGTGCACACGGAACCTTCTCCAGAATAGATCACATTCTGGGTCATAAATCTAACCTTGATAAATTCAAAAAAATTGAAATTATTCCAAGCATCTTCTCTGACCATAATGCACTAAGGTTAGATCTCAATTATAGGAGAAAAACTATTAAAAATTCCTACATTTGGAGGCTGAACAACACCCTACTGGATAATCAACAAATCACAGAAGAAATAAAAAAGAAATCAAAATATGCATCGAAACAAATGAAAATGAAAACACAACTACACAGAACCTTTGGGACACTATAAAAGCAGTCCTAAGAGGAAAGTTCATAGCAATACAGGCATACCTCAAGAAACAAGAAAAAGTCAAATAAATAACCTAACTCTACACCTAAAGCAACTAGAGAAGGAAGAAATAGAGAACCCCAGAGTTAGTAGAAGGAAAGAAATCCTAAAAATTAGGGCAGAAATAAATGCAAAAGAAACAAAAGAGACCATAGCAAAAATCAACAAAACAAAAAGCTGGTTCTTTGAAAGGATAAATAAAATTGACAAACCATTAGCCAGACTCATCAAGAAACAAAGAGAAAAAAAATCAAATCAACAAAATTAGAAATGAAAATGGAGAGATCACGACAGACAACTCAGAAATACAAAGAATCATAAGAGACTACTATCAGCAATTATATGCCAATAAAATGGACAACTTGGAAGAAATGGACAAATTCTTAGAAAAGTACAATTTTCCAAAACTGAACCAGGAAGAAATAGAAAATCTTAACAGACCCATCACAAGCATGGAAATTGAAGCTGTAATCAGAAATCTTCCAGCAAACAAAAGCCCAGGTCCAGACGGCTTCACAGCTCAATTCTACCAAAAATTCCGAGAAGAGCTAACACCTATCTTACTGAAACTATTCCAGAAAATTGAAGAGGAAGGTAAACTGTCAAACTCATTCTATGAGGCCACCATCACCCTAATACCAAAACCTGACAAAGACACCACAAAAAAAGAAAACTACAGGCCAATATCACTGATGAACATAGATGCAAAAATCCTCAACAAAATCCTAGCAATCAGAATCCAGCAACACATTAAAAAGATCATACACCATGACCAAGTGGGCTTTATCCCAGGGATGCAAGGATTCTTCAATATCCGCAAGTCAATCAATGTAATTCATCACATTAACAAACTGAGAAATAAAAATCATATGATTATCTCAATAGATGCAGAAAAAGCCTTTGACAAAATTCAGCATCCATTTATGATAAAAACTCTCCAGAAAGCAGGAATAGAGGGAACATACCTCAACATAATAAAAGCTATATATGACAAACCCACAGCTAACATTATCCTCAATGGCAAAAAATTGAAACCATTTCCCCTAAAGTCAGGAACAAGACAAGGGTGTCCACTTTCACCACTACTCTTCAACATCATACTGGAAGTTTTGGCCACAGCAATCAGAGCAGAAAAAGAAATACAAGGAATCCAAATTGGAAAAGAAGAAGTAAAACTCTCATTGTTTGCAGATGACATGATCCTCTACATAGAAAATCCTAAAGACTCGACCAGAAAACTACTAGAGCTAATCAGTGAATACAGTAAAGTTGCAGGATATAAAATCAACACTCAGAAATCCCTTGCATTTCTATACACTAATAATGAGAAAGTAGAAAAAGAAGTTAAGGAAACAATTCCATTCACCATTGCAACGAAAAGAATAAAATACTTAGGAATATTCCTACCTAAAGAAATTAAAGACCTGTATATCAAAAACTATAAAACACTGATGAAAGAAATCAAAGAAGACACTAATAGATGGAGGAATATACCATGCTCATGGGTTGGAAGAATCAATATAGTGAAAATGAGTATACTACCCAAAGCAATCTACAGATTCAATGCAATTCCCATCAAGCTACCAGCAGTATTTTTCTCAGAACTAGATCAAATAATCTCAAGATTTGTGTGGAAATACAAAAAACCTCGAATAGCCAAAGCAATCTTGAGAAAGAAGAACGGAACTGGAGGAATCAACTTGCCTGACTTCAGGCTCTACTACAAAGCCACAGTCATTAAGACAGTATGGTACTGGCACAAAGACAGAAATATAGATCAATGGAACAAAATCGAAAGCCCTGAGATTAACCCACATGCCTATGGACACCTTATCTTCGACAAAGGAGGCAAGAATATACAATGGAGTAAAGACAGTCTCTTTAACAGGTGGTGCTGGGAAAACTGGTCAACCACTTGTAAAAGAATGAAATTAGACCCTCTCTAACACCATACACAAAAATAAACTCAAAATGGATTAAAGATCTAAATGTAAGACCAGAAACTATAAAACTCCTAGAGGAAAACATAGGCAAAACACTCTCCGACATAAATCACAGCAGGATCCTCTATGATCCATCTCCCAGTATACTGGAAATAAAAGCAAAGATAAACAAATGGGATCTAACTAAAATTAAAAGCTTCTGCACAACAAAGGAAACTATAAGCAAGGTGAAAAGACAGCCTTCTGAATGGGAGAAAATAATAGCAAATGAAACAACTGACAAACAACTAATCTCAAAGATATATAAGCAACTTATGCAGCTCAACTCCAGAAAAATAAATGATCCAATAAAAAAGTTGGCCAAAGAACTAAATAGGCATTTCTCCAAAAAAGACATACGGATGGCTAACAAACACATGAAAAGATGCTCAACATCACTCATTATCAGAGAAATGCAAATCAAGACCACAGTGAGGTACCATTTCACACCAGTCAGAATGGCTGCGATCCAAAAGTCTACAAGCAATAAATGCTGGAGAGGATGTGGAGAAAAGGGAACCCTCTTACACTGCTGGTGGGAATGCAAACTAGTACAGCCATTATGGAAAACAGTGTGGAGATTCCTTAAAAAATTGCAAATAGAACTGCCTTATGACCCAGCAATCCCACTGCTGGGCATATACACTGAGGAAACCAGAATTGAAAGAGACACATGTACCCCAATGTTCATTGCAGCACTGTTTATAATAGCCAGGACATGGAAGCAACCTAGATGTCCATCAGCAGATGAATGGATAAGAAAGCTGTGGTTCATATACACTATGGAATACTATTCAGCCCTTAAAAAGAATAAATTTGACTCAGTTCTAATGAGATGGATGAAATTGGAGCCGATTATATAGAGTGAAGTAAGCCAGAAAGAAAAACACCAATACAGTATACTGACACATATATACGGAATTTAGAAGACAGTAATGATGACCCTATATGTGAGACAACAAGAGACACAGAGGTATAGAGTGGACTTTTGGACTCTGAGGGAGAGGGAAAGGGTGAGATGGTTTGGGAGAATGGCAGTGAAGCATGTGTATTTTCCTGTAAGAAACGAAGTGCTAATCTATGTTTGGTGTAGGATGCAGGATGTATGGGGCTGATGCACAGGATGATTCAGGTAGAGGATGTGGGATGGGAGGTGGGAGGGGGCTTCGGCATTGGGCGATTGTGTTCACCTATGGCTGATTCGTGTCAATGTATGGCAAAACAAATACAGTATTGTAATTAAAAAAATAAATTAAAATTAAAAAAAAATAAAGAAATAGAGTATAAACCAGTAGTCAATGAGGCAGCGGAAGACACCAAGAGATATTTGAAAATGTATGGAGATAGTTTTTATTTCCAGTAACATGAAATGTTGGTTTTATGTGTTAATATCATCATGAAATTGGCTTAGATAAGAATCCTTATCCAAGGATTTCAAATCCCCTACCAAAGGTATTAATAGTGTTCCCACTGAATATTGCTATTATAAACTTAAGAGATTATATCATTTTATAAATGTTTAGAGCTATAATTTACACATAATAAAATGCACCCATTATAAATATAGAGCTGAATGATTTTCACAAATCTATACACACACACATAATTCCAACCACAGAAAAAAATGTAGCACTCATATATTACGCAAAGCTTTCTCATGCCCTTTACTCTCACATTATTTCCCCCTTAGACTCAAGCAATGAATGCGTAGTGACAAATAATATAGCTTTGCTTATTCTAGATTTTCAATTATATAGAATTCATGGGTCATATATTCTTTTCTGTCATCTACCATGATAGATACTTTTCCATGCTGCTGTGTGTTTTGTATGTCTGTTACTTTTTATCATATTGATTTTTATTTATTTGAATGAATATAAATATCAAAGTTAAATTATCTATTTGCATGTTGGTGGATAATTAGATTGTTTCCAACTTGGGGTAAATGAAAACAAAACTAATATAAACTTCTATTTACAAATCCTTGCTGCATATATGGTTCATTTCACTTGATTAAACACCTAGGAAGGCAATTGCTAGCTTATGTGGTAAGTGCTCTATTATTTAACAAAAAAATTACCATAAGATTTTCAAAGTCATTACAGCTTTTTACATTCCCACTTTAATACTTTTTTTGTAGTAATTATATAGCATACTTGATGCCTCATTTTATATTTCTGATGACTAATGAAAGAATCTTTTCATGTGTTATCTGACCATTGTTACGAAAATTTGTGTAATACAAAGTAATCAGGCCAAACTAAAGAATTAAATGTAAGACTCAACTATAAAACTACTAGAAGAAAACATCAGGGAAAAGTCTTCTGGAAATTGGTCTTTGTAAATAATCTTTTACTATGACATCAAAAGCACAAGAAAATAAAACAAAAATAAATGAAGGGACTATTTTAAACTAAAGATTCTCTGCATAGCCAATAATCATCAAGATAAAATAAGTCAGCATATGGAATGGAATATGTACACACTATATATGTGATATGGACTTAATATTCAATGTATATAAGGAACTCATAATTCATTATTAAAAGTAATAGTTGAAAATGGGGAAAGGACTTACATAGAGATAACATTAAAGGAACTATTAAATTAACTAACAGGTAAGTCCATTCTGAAGGAGATCAACCCTGGGATTTCTTTGGAAGGAATGATGCTCAAGCTGAAACTCCAGTACTTTGGCCACATCATGTGAAGAGTTGACTCATTGGAAAAGACTGATGCTGGGAGGGATTGGGGTCAAGAGGCTGACCGAGGATGAGATGGCTGGATGGCATCACTGACTTGATGAACGTGAGTCTGAGTAAACTCTGGGAGTTGGTGATGGACAGGGAGGCCTGGTGTGCTGCGATTCATGGGGTTGCAAAGAGTTGGACACGACTGAGCGACTGAACTGAACTGAACAGGTAAGTGTAAAATCCAACATCACTAATCATCAGGGAAATAAAAATCAAAACCACATGTAAGCAGCTATACATCAATAAAATGAACAACTTAGAAGTAAAGAAATTCTTGGACATTTATATACCCTCCTAAAAATGAACCAAGGAGAAATAGAAAATATGAACAGACCAATCATAAGTAATGAAATTGAAACTGGGGTTTAAAACTTCCAACAAACAAGAGTCCAGGAACAGATGGCTTCACAGGCAAAGCCTGTCAAACATTTAGAGAAGAGCTAACACTATCCTTCTCAAAGAACTGCAAATGATTTCAGAAGAAGGGACGATCCCAAACTCATTCTATGAGGCCACCATCACCCCCATCCCAAAACTGTACAGAGAGAGCACAAACAAAAAGGAACATTATAGGCCAATATCACTTCTAAACACAGAAAGCCTCAACAAAATATTAGCAAATTGAATTTTAAAAAAATATTAAAAGGACCATACAACATGATCAGGTGAGATTTAACCCAGTGATGCAAGAATTCTTCAATGTATTAACAAACTGAAGAATAAAAATCATGGGATCATCTCAATAGATGAGGAAAAAAGCTTTTGACAATGTTCAACTTTTTATCAAGTTTATGATAAAAAAAATCCAGAAAGTGATCATAGAGGGAGCCTACTTCAACATAACAAAGGGCATATATGACAAACACACAGCAAACATCATTCTCAATAGTCAAAAACTGAATGCATTTCCTTTCAGATCAAGAACAAGAAAAGGATGTTCACCCTCACCACTTTTAATCAACATAGTTCTGGATGTCCTAGCCATGGCAGTCTGAGAATAAAAAGAAATAAAAGGAATCTATTTGGGAAAAGAAGTAATTATCCTTGCTTACAGATGACATAATATTATACATAGAAATCCTAAAGATGTAACCAGAAAAGTACTAGAACTAGTAGTGCAGAAGTTTTTAATCTCCTGGCTTAAATCTATTAGTAAGTATTTTATTTTTATGTTATTTAAAGTGGATTTTTTCTGTCAATATTATTTTCAGATAAGTTATTGTTAGGACAAAACAATAGGGCAATTGGTTTTTATGTCATTTCCTTCTCCAGGGGATCTTCCCAACCCAGGGATCGAACCCGGGTCTCCTGCATTGGAGGCAGGCGCTTTAACCTCTGAGCCACCAGGGAAGCCCCATGGTAAATGTTACTCTACAACATTATTCATTTTTTGGTGTTGAGATTCGTTTATTTTTACTGGAGTATAGCTGCTTCACAATGTATTGTTAATTTCTGCCATCCAGCAAAGTTAATAAATTATATGTATGCATATATCCAATAATTTTTAGATTTATTTCCCATTTACATCACCACAGATCATTGAGTAGAGTTCCTTATTCTATACAATAGGTTCTCATCGATTATCTATTTTATTAATAATACCGTATAAATATCAACCTAATCTCCCATTCCTCCAACCTCTCTCCCCTCTTGGTGACCATAAGTTTGTTCTCGATATCTGTGATTATATTTCTGCTTTGAAAGAAGTATATCTATACCATTTTTCTAGATTCCACATATAAGTGATACTATATGATATTTGGAACTCTGCATTCAGATGTTTATACCTTTCTTTTTCTCCTTTGCTTTTCGCTTCTCTTCTTTTCACAGCTATTTGTAAGGCCTCCCCAGACAGTCATGTTGCTTTGTTGCATTTCTTTTCCATGTGGATGGTCTTGATCCCTGTCTCTTGTACAATGTCATGAGCCTCCATCCATAGTTCATCAGGCACTCTGTCTATCAGGTCTAGTCCCTTAAATCTATTTCTCACTTCCACTGTATAGTCATAAGGGATTTGATTTAGGTCATACCTGAATGGTCTAGCGGTTTTCCCTGCTTTCTTCAATTTAAGTCTGAATTTGGCAATAAGGAGTTCATGATCTGAGCCGCAGTCAGCTCCTGGTCTTGTTCTTGCTAACCGCATAGAGCTTCTCCATCTTTGGCTGCAAAGAATATAATCAATCTGATTTTGGTGTTGACCATCTTGTGATGTCCATGTGTAGAGTCTTCTCTTATGTTGTTGGAAGAGGGTATTTGCTATGACCAGTGCATTCTATTGGCAAAACTCTATTAGCCTTTGCCCTGCTTCATTCTGTATTCCAAGACCAAATTTGCCTGTTACTCCAGGTGTTTCTTGTCTTTTGCATTCCAGTCTCCTATAATGAGAAGGACATCTTTTTTGAGTGTTAGTTATAAAAGGTCTTGTAGGTGTTCATAAAACCATTCAACTTCAGCTTCTTCAGTGTTACTGGTTGGGGCGTGGGCTTGGATTACTGTGATACTGAATGGTTTGCCTTGGAAATGAACAGAGATCATTCTGTCATTTTTGAGATTGCATCCAAGTACTGCATTTCAGACTCTTTTGTTGACCATGATGGCTACTCCATTTCTTCTAAGGGATTCCTGCCCACAGTAATAAATATAATGGTCACCTGAGCTAAATTCACCCATGCCAGTCCATTTTAGTTCACTGATTCCCAGAATGTCAACTTTCACTCTCACCATCTCCTGTTTGACCACTTCCAATTTGCCTTGATTCATGGACCTGACATTCCAGGTTCCTATGCAATATTGCTCTTTACAGCATCAGACCTTGCTTCTATCATCAGTCACATCCACAACTGGGTATCATTTTTGCTTTGGCTCCATCCCTTCATTCTTTCTGGAGTTATTTCTCCACTGATGTCCAGTAGCATATTGGGCACCTACCTAGCTGGGGAGTTCCTCTTTCAGTATCCTATCATTTTGCCTTTTCATACTGCTCATGGGGTTCTCGCAAGAATATTGAAGTGTCTTGCCATTTCCTTCTCTAGTGGACCACATTCTCTCAGACCTCTTTACCATGACCCACTCATCCTGGGTGGCTCCACAGTGGAGGGCTTAATTTCATTGAGGTCGACAAGCCTGTGTTCATGTGACCAGATTGGCTAGTTTTCTGTGATTATGGTTTCAGTGTGTATGCCCTCTGATGCCCTCTCGCAACACTTATCGTCTTACTTGGGTATCTCTTACCTTGGACAGAGCGTATCTATTTACGGTTGCTCCAGCAAAGTGGAGCCGCTGCTCCTTACCTTGGACGAGGGGTATCTCCTCATCATCACCGCTCCTGCTCTTGAACGTGGAGTAGCTCCTCTCGGCCATCCTGCAACTGGACAGCCACTGCTCCTTGGATGTGGGGTTGCTCCTCTTGGCTGCCACCCCTAATCTCAAGCATGGGGTAGCTCCTCTCGGCTGCCACCCCTGACCTCCGGTGTGGAGTAACTCCTCTAGGCCACTCCTGTGCCATGGCAGCCTGGCACTCTCGGTCACGGCCCCTGACCTTAGGCGAGGGGTATATCCTCCTGGCCATGCTTCTGTGTGGTCCATCACAGCCGGCGTTCCAAAAACTAGCCAGAGTTCCAAAGAATAACAAGGAGAGATAAGGAAGCCTTCCTCAGTGATCAATGCAAAGAAATAGAGGAACACAACAGAATGGGAAAGACTGGAGATCTTGTCAAGGAAATTAGAGATGTCAAGGGAACGTTTCATGCAAAGATGGGCTCAATAAGGGATGGAAATGGTATGGACCTAAAAGAAGCAGAAGATATAAGAAGAGGTGGCAAGAATACACAGAACTGTACAAAAAAGAACTTCACGACCCAGATAATCATGATGGTGTGATCACTCACCTCGAGCCAGACATCCTGGAATGTGAAGTCAAGTGGGCCTTAGAAAGCATCACTACAAACGAATCTAGTGGAAGTGATGGAATTCCAGTTGAGTTATTTCAAATTCTGAAAGATGATGTTGTGAAAAGTGTTGCACTCAATATGCCAGGAAATTTGGAAAACTCAGCAGTAGCCACAGGACTGGAAAAGGTCAGTTTTCATTCGAATCTCAAAGAAAGGCAATGCCAAAGAATGCTCAAACTACCACATAATTGCACTCATCTCACATGCTAGTAAAGTCATGCTCAAAATTCTCCAAGCCAGGCTTCAGAAATGCTTGAACTTCCAGATGTTCAAGCTGGCTTTAGAAAAGGCAGAGGAACCAGAGATCAAATTGCCAACATCCACTGGATCATTGAAAAAACAAGAGACTTCCAGAAAAACATCTATTTCTGCTCTATTGACTATGCCAAAGCCTTTGACTGTGTGGATCACAATAAACTGTGGGAAATTCTGAAAGAGATGGGAATACCAGACCACTTGACCTGCCTCTTGAGAAACCTATATGCAGGTCAGGAAACAACCGTTAGAATTAGACATGGAACAACAGAGTGGTTCCAAATAGGAAAAAGGAGTACATCAAGGCTGTATATTGTCACCCTGCTTATTTAACTTATATGCAGAGTACATCATGAGAAACGCTGAGCTGGAAGAAGCACAAGCTGGAATCAAGATTGCCGGGAGAAATATCAATAACCTCAGATATACAGATGACACCACCCTTTTGACAGAAAGTGAAGAGGAAATAAAAAGCCTGTTGATGAAAGTAAAAGAGGAGAGTGAAAAAGTTGGCTTAAAGCTCAACATTCAGAAAATGAAGATCATGGCACCTGGTCCCATCACTTCATGGGAAATAGATGGGGAAACAGTGGAAACAGTGGTTGGTTTTATTTTTCCGGGCTTCAAAATCACTGTAGATGGTGATTGCAGCCATGAAATTAAAAGACACTTACTCCTTGGAAGGAAAGTTATGACCAACCTAGACAGCATATTGAAAAGCAGAGGCATTACTTTGTCAACAAACGTCTGTCTAGTCAAGACTATGGTTTTTCCAGTGGTCATGTATGGATGTGAGAGTTGGACTGTGAAGAAAGCTGAGCGCTGAAGAACTGATTTTGAACTGTGGTGTTGTAGAAGACTCTTGAGAGTCCCTTGGACTTCGAGGAGATACAATCAGTCCATTCTAAAAGAGGTCAGTTCTGGGTGTTCTTTGGAAGGACTGATGCTACATCTGAAACTCTGGTACTTTGGCCACCTCATGAGAAAAGTTGACTCATTGGAAAATACTCTGATTCTGGGAGGGAATGGGGGCAGTAGGAAAAGGGGACGACAGAGGATGAGATGACTGGATGACAACACCGACTTGATGGACATGAGTTTTAGTGAACTCCTGAAGCTGGTGATGGACAGGGAGGCCTGGCGTGCTGCAACTCATCAAGTCACAAAGAGTCAGACACGACTGAACACTGAGCTGAACTGAACTGAACTAAATTTTTGAAGATGTAGGTATTTTATGTTAAAATTTTATATTTGTTAGAAATATGGGTCAATGGCAATAGCAGTAAAACTTAAAATACTCTTATTTAAAAACCTAAGTAAGTGATTTCAAGGAATATCTATTGTGCAAAATAATGAGGGTATAAGCAAATCAAAGACATCACCCATTCCTTATACACTGGTAAATTCTAACTACTGTCTAAGTCAAAATGTTTGCTTGCTAAATATTTGCATTTAACTAAGATTTGAGCCAGAAAAAAAGATAGAATATTATAAACAAAACATATATATCAAGCAGCATAGTTTTCTGAGAAATCTGCCTAAGTTTGGTTTGTAGCAGCTTGTTTTTCTCCTATATTATTTGGGCAAGAGTTTGTATGAGCAGTGACAAAAGAAAACACTAACAGATCATACATCAAAAGATACCACATAAATTATTTCTGTGTACTGGTCAGTTATAATAAACAATTAAAAACTTTTCTAAATATTGGGTAAGAAAAACAATCAGTCCAATCAAAAAGTGAGCAGATCTAAATAGACATTTCTCCAAAGTAAATCTTCCAGGAAAGCATCTCTCCTGTTTTAGTTTTCAATGATACTTATGAAAAGCTTTGGGACAGAAGCAAGTGTTTTATTTAGCTATGTTCCATTCGTATAGATTTAGATTATATAAAAGACTGACAATAATCTAACAATGTATACTCAGAAAAGCTTTGTTACTGTAAATGGTACAATGCAACAGGAGCAAGAAAGTGTAATGCAATATTAAGGAGATTCAGAACACCCTGGCTCAGCTTCCAGGGGCCATTCTCAGTCATATTCTCCACAGAGGATGCACTTCCTCTCCAAAATGCAAAGCAGGACACCTGGGAATCCAGGTTTACTCAAGAAGGAAGCTGCTCCCTAGTTAAGAATCCAAAACCAGGATGTGTGAGCTGACTCAATAAACATAAATTAAACTGGCCTAATGGTAACTATTTATGAACTATGAATGCACATTTTCTCTAGCAATTCTCCAAAACTGGAACTGTCAGATCTGAGTGCAGCTTCATTCATACTAGATTTTATGGTTTATTGCAGATTGACCAAGCCTCATCACCATGGGTCCAGGTAATCCTGGAGATTAACACAACAAATCAGCCAGATCCATCCTGTACTTATACAAATATTAAGAAGAAAACTACTTCTATTCTCAGAGAAAGATAAGGATATTCTCCTTTGTCAGAGCTTTCTAGTGAGCGAGTTATCTAAACCTGTCTTCATGGCCTTGTTTCTTAGGCTGTATATGATGAGATTAAGGAAGGGGCAGTAAAATATAGAAGATAAAATGAGATCAGTGAATGATGTAGACCCTAAAATAGGTTTCAAGTATGCAATAAATGCAGTTGAGAGAAAAAGTGCACTAACTGCCAAGTGTGGGAGGCAAGTAGAATAGGCTTTGACTGCCCCTCTGTAGATGGAATCATTCTGACAGAGAAGACGTAGATGTATAAGATTATGATGCACATAAAGCAACAGATATCTAGGACTGCATTAACAAGTATAAGCACAATTTCTGCAGTTATATTCCTTGAGCAAATAATAGCTAACAACTGGGGAATATCACAGAATTGTTGGATCTTGTTGAGCCCACAGTAAGATAAAGAAAATACTTCTGCTGTGTGCATAACAGATAGCAAGCCACCACTGAACCAGGATAGAACCACCATCTGGACACGTGTGCCTCTGTTTATAATGACTTCATAGTGCAGGGGATGGAAAATGGCAACATAGCGGTGAATGGACATGCCTGTGAGGAGAAATCATTCTGCCACTGCTGAAAAAGGCACCAGAAACACCTGGGTGACACAATTAAGAAAGGTGATGGAATTCCTGCGGGTCAAAAACTGACAACAGTTTTGAGCACAACAACTAAAGTGAGGTAAATATCAAACAGGGACAAATTTCTGAAGAAGTGCATGGATGTGTGGAGGCATGGGTCTAAGGATGTTATTGAACTATGATGTTGGAGAATACTCTTGGGAGTCCCTTGGACAGCAAGGATATCCAACTAGTCCGTCCTAAAGGAAATCAGTCCTGAATATTCATTGAAAAGACTGATGCTGAAATTCCAATACTTTAGCCACCTGATACAAAGAATTGACTCATTTGAAAAGACCCTGATTCTGGGAAAGATTGAAGGCAGGAGGAGAAGGGGATAACAGAGGATGAGATAGTTGGATGCCATCACCAACTCAATGGACATAAGTTTGAGTCGGCTCTGGGAGTTGGTGATGGACAAGGAAAGCTGGTGTGCTGCAGTCCATGGGGTCCCAAAGAGTCAGACATGACCAAGCGACTGAACTGAACTGAAGGATGCTATAGTAAAAATGAGGCCATTGCCCATTAGGCTGCCAGGTAAACTACTATGAAAAACCCAGCTTGTAAGAACTGAAAAATCCATGGGCCAGAAAAACAAAAGAGAAGAAATTTGGATACCGTGGAGATATTGCTCATTCTTGATGAAATATTCTGCATTAAGAAAAAGGAAAAAAGTTTGTTTAAAGTGGTCGTAAATCCTAAATATAGTAAATAATACCTCAGTATGGGGTTGCTGAGGGTCGGACATGACTGAGCGACTTCACTTTCACTTTTCACTTGCACGCATAGGAAAATGAAATGTCAACCCACCTCAGTGTTCTTGCCTGGAGAATCCCAGGGATGGGGGAGCCTGGTGGGCTGCCATCTATGGGGTCACAAGGAGTCGGACACAATTGAAGTGACTTAGGAGCAGCAGTAGCAGCAGCATACCTGAAAAAAACAACTCTAATAAGTGTTCTTATTTAATGATCATCTTTTTAATTAACGTGTTGAGTGTGTGTGAAAGAGACCGAAGTAAAAAATAATTTCAATGGTATATCTTCTTCATCAATATAAGCCTATATATTAATCATACACTTTATATGTACTTTATGACATTTTTTTCAGTTTCTCTTCATGTGTCTACAAATTGTTATAATGCTATGCAACTATAAAACAAATTGTTTCAGATTCTCAGCATCAGTTCAGTTCAGTTCAGTCACTCAGTCGTGTCCGACTCTTTGTGACCCCGTGAATTGCAGCACACCAGGCCTCCCTGTCCATCAGCAACTCCTGGAGTTCACTCAGACTCATGTCCATCGAGTCAGTGATGCCATCCAGCCATCTCATCCTCTGTCGTCCCCTTCTCCTCCTGTCCCCATTCCCTCCCAGCATCAGAGTATTTTCCAATGAGTCAACTCTTTGCATCAGGTGGCCAAAGTACTGGAGTTTCAGCTTTAGTAACATAGCATCATTCCTTCCAAAGAAATCCCAAGGTTGATCTCTTTCAGAATGGATTGGTTGGATCTCCTTGCAGTCCAAGGGACTCTCAAGAGTCTTCTCCAACACCATAGTTCAAAAGCATCAATTCTTTGGTGCTCAGCTTTCTTCACAGTCCAACTCTCACATCCATGCATGACCACTGAAAAAAACATAGCCCTGACTAGATGGACCTTAGTCGGCAAAGTAATATCTCTGCTTTTGAATATGCTATCTAGGTTGTTCATAACTTTTCTTCCAAGGAGTAAGCATCTTTTAATTTCATGGCTGTAGCCACCATCTTCAGTGATTTTGGAGCCCCCAAAAATAAAGTCTGACACTGTTACCACTGTTTCCCCATCTATTTACCGTGAAGTGATGGGACTGGATGACGCGTTCTTCGTTCTTCATTTTCTGAATGTTGAGCTTTAAGCCAACTTTTTCACTCTCCTCTTTCACTTTCATCAAGAGCATAATAGAATCCTAATTTACATATGAATTAAAGTAAGAGAAAGATATGGAATATACAATGATGCTATGTCACATCTTATGTCTATCTGTCTTGTTTTTTTCTTTTTGGTCTTTCAATCAACTGACTGGCATAATTATTTGCTCCAATTTTTGTCTTAAAAATAAATTTCATAACATAATAGAAATTCTTCTCTCTACGTTAAATTTGCTTCCTTTCTACACAACTCCAGGCTTCCCAGGTGGCACTAATGGTAAAGAATCTATCTGCATACCAATGCAGAAGATGCAAGAGATGCAGGTTTAATCCCTGGTTTGGGAAGATCCCCTGGAGTAAGGAAATGGCACACCCCACTCCAGTATTCTTGCCTAGAAAATTCCATTGGCAGAGGAGCCTGGTGGGCTACAGTCCATGAGGCCCCAAAGAGTTAGACGCAACTGAGAACACATACAACTCTAATCTTTTCTTATATCTTCTAAGATTTTAGATGATTGAATAATGTATTAAATGTCATATCCCAGAATTTTTTTCTTTGGGCCTTTTGGGTTTCTGTACATTCTCCCTTGATATTCTCATATCATTTTAGTTACCCAGTTTTCACTTTTTAAAGTCAATTCATTTATTTTTAAACTCATCTGCTTAGATAGATGATAGAAAGTTAGAAACAAATATAAACTCACACATATGTTTACTAGGTCATATTTCAATATATTACTACAAACATGGAAATATAAGAAAAGCTAAATTTCTGTCTACAAAACTACATTTCCTTTCTCTATATTTTAATAGCCAAGGTCGTTTTTCTCACCCCTAATGTGTATGCGTCCTAGATGTCATGAGCTCTTTCCAAATGTTTTGCTTAAGTATAACTCCTTATTAAAGTGTAAACTCTGTCTTCTTTTCTACTTGATTTAAAATCTGTCTACCCCTTGGTAGGGAAGATATAGACAAATGAAAGCAAAGCTATAGACATAGGCATAGATATAAATATACATGGGTACATATATTTAAAAGCACATATTTATAAGTTTATCTCTCTATCATCTATCTATTAATTAATAGTCTTATCTCAACATATTTCTGGTTTAATTTTTAATGCCATAAATGAGACTATTATCTCTGGCCTGTCTTTCTCACTCAATGATCAATAATTATTTTTTACTCATTTGAGAATTCAATTAATACAACTGAGTAAAATAGATAAGAAAATAGAGTTGTTTAAAAAAGTTGGGTGAACAAATTTAGTGTAAAATGCTGAAATTAATTGACATCTCTGATATGTATATATCCTTTCTTCAGTGCATGATTTTTATTAAAATACACTTTTGTATGTTTTGTGATTACATTTATATACATATATGTATATATATATAATTTATTTCTCAGATTGACTAGTGTTATTATATTTTCCCTTAATGTCATCTAATATCTCTCCTACTCTCTGTCAACCTGACTGTCTCTATAGATAGATAGATAGATCTTTCAACTGATTTTTCATCCATTACAATTAATTAATCCATTACAATTAATCAGAGTGCTGTTGTGCATTACAAAGAAGTTATATAAATAAAGAATTACAAAGACTAATATGTCTTTTGTATATGAGCTCATTTTAGAATATAGATAGATACTGAAAACTTATCTGTGGGCTATACTTAGCAACTCATGCTTTAGAGATATTAAATTAAGTATTATTACAGAAGAAACTTTCTAACTACAGAATTTAAATAAGACTTTTTTTGCAGGCTTCTCATATTCTGACTGAAATTATAATCAGCAGTCGGAATGAAAGAAAATAAAACTCACTAAAGTATCTATTCTATAGAAAGAATATAGCAGGCTTCATGTCATATTCACTGTTCAAATTATTACTGAAGATTTATCCAGATGGACAACACTAACTTTGACTTTCAAATATGAAAAAGCTCTTTTCTTCTCCAAAAGGCACTATACTTTCTGTGAGCAAACATATTTGTTGGTGAGTGAGTGACTGAACCAACCAACCAACCAAGAGATTAAGAATGGTGATGATTTTATATCTACTGCCCATGTCCCAGTGGCTTAAAATTGGAAATATTCCAGAGAGGCTGCCACTTTTGTTGAAATTGACTTGTCTGTCCCTTTCAATTATGAGAAAAATCTTGGCACTATCTGATATGAAGAAATTAAGTACAACAACTAACTTTTCCTTACCAATAAGTAATTTCAAGGGCTTCCCTTGTGGCTCAGACAGTAAAGAGTCTGCCTGCAATGTAGGAGACCTGGATCCCTTCCCTGGGTCTGGAAGATCCTCTGGAGTAGAGAAAAGCTACCCAGTTCAGCACTCTTGCCTGGAGAATTCCACAGACAGAAGAGGCTGGTGAGCTAAAATTCAAATACTGGCATGTAATCAAGAGTCCCTATAATTAGTAAGAAGGTATTTAAGGAACATATTTATCCTATCACCCATTGAGCTGATACAGAGAAGAATATATGTAATTAGCATGTTCCCAGGTATTGGTAATGTCACTCATAGAGAGCCTGTATGTGCTAAGTCACTTCGGTTGTGGCTGTCTCTTTGAGATTCTATAGACCTTAGCCCATCAGGCTCCTGTGTCCATGATATTCTCCAGGCAAGAATATTGGAGTGGGTAGCCATTCCCTCCTCCAGGGGAGCTTCCTGGCCCAGGGAGCAAACTCGTGTCTCTTACCCCTGCTGCATGGGCGGCTGCGTTGTTTACCACTAGCACCACTTGGCAAGCCCTGTAGCACAAATATATTTTTATTAGTTTCTTTAAATAAGACAGCCATATTTGCATTTATAATGGTGAGATATCAGTAATATTTTCTCCTAAAGAGCTATATTAGCAAATACTTGATTCTGTTGAGTGAAGCCAATCAATCAATATCATAGAGTCAAAGCCTCCATTTTGTACAGGCAATGAAGCACACAGAAAGTGACTTAAGCAACTAAACATTAGTTTACTTATACTTTGGTAAAAACAGCATAATAAGTTAGCTGGAATTTAATTAGTGTTCATTTGTGATAGACTTCCATGTATACAAATTCCTCGAGACAAAAGTGTAATGTAAACATTCATTATTGTGATACGTAAGTAAATTTCATCCCAAATACTGAAAAAATGTAACATTTTTTTCATAAAAGGCTAGCAAATAATTTAAATATTTTTAACAATATCATCACTACTAGGCTGCCATACAAGAAATGCAAAACAGAGTTTTTCAAGTTGAAATAAAAGGAAACTAGTTAGTAATATGAGAACATGTGACTGTATAAATTTAAAGTTAAATGTAAATATATAAACACATTCTGCATAATACTGTAATGATTACATAAAATCATTATTAGCTGTAGTATAAATATTAAAAGACAAAAGTATTAAATAAAGTTGTAGCTATATCAATTAATAAGGGCACAATCGAGAAATATGACTGGTAATACAAAAATAAAATATTTTAGAAGGCAGTAAATATGCTGAGCTTAAAGTCAATTTGTTATCAATTTAGAATACACTGTTATGAATTCTGTTTCAAGATGTCAGAGTAGAAGGACATGTGCTCATCACCTCCTGTGGGAACACCAAAATTGCAACTAGATCTTGAAAAACCATCTACAGAAGGATGCTGGAACACACCAATAAAAGATGCCCCACATCCAAAGACAAAGAAGAAGCTGCAGCAAGATGGTAGGAAAGCCGCAATCACAGTAAAATCAAATCCTATACCAACCAGGTGGGTAACCCACAAACTGGAGAACAATAATACCAAAGAGGTTCTCCCACTGTTTAAAAGGATCTGAATGCCATGATAGGCTTCCAGGCCTGGGGATCTGATAAAATAGAATAGAGTAAAAGGAATGAAAAGAAATGAAGACAGCCTAAGAGACCTATGGGACAACAGTGGGCACACTAACATTCACACTATAGGGGTCCCAGAAGGAGAAGAGAGAGAAAGGACCTGAGAAAATGTTTGAAGAGATAATAACTGAAAACTTCCTTAACATGGGAACGGAAATAATCAACCAAATCCAGGAAGCACAGAAAGTCCAAAGCAGGATAAACCCAAGGGGGAACACACCAAGACACATAGTAATTAAACTAAAAAAGTTAAAGACAAAGATAAAATATTAAAAGTAACAAGGGAAAAGTGACAAATAACATGCAAGGGAACTCCCATCAGGCTGTAACAGGAGGGAAAGGGGTAGGGCACAACTTTTGAAAGAATAACATAGCCCAAGGACACAACAAAAACCAATTAGAATCAAAGGAGACCAAGATGGCAGACAAGACTAGACCTTAGTCCTCAATCAACAAATAAAATGACACACCCAGAGGAGCCATGACAGTTTCACAGCACTGTTGAAAGATGCAAGACCAAGGAGAGGGAGGTGGCCCAAATCCTTGAAATCGCCACCCCTTCCCCAAAATAGTTAAAATAATCCTCCCATTCATTCAGTTTAGTTCAGTTCAGTCAGTAGTGTCCAACTCTTTGCAACCCCACGGAGTGTAGCACGCCACGCTTACCTGTCCATCACCAACTCCTGGGGTTTACTCAAACTCATGTCCATCGAGTCAGTGATGCCATCCAAACATCTCATCTTCTGTCATCTCTTTTTCCTCCTGCCTTCAATCTTTCCCAGCATCAAGGTCTTTTCCAATGAGTCAGTTCTTCCAATCAGGTGGCCAAAGTATTGGAGTATCAGCTTCAGCATTAGGCCTTCCAATGAATATTCAGGACTGATTTCCTTCAGGATGAACAGGCTGGATCTTCTTGCTGTCCAAAGGACTCCCAAGAGTCTTCTCCAACACCACAGTTCAAAAGCATCAATTCTTTGGTGCTCAGCTTTCTTTATAGTCCAACTCTCACATCCATAGATGACTGCTGGAAAAACCATAGCTCGGACTAGATGGAACTTTGTTGGCAAAGTCTCTGCTTTTTAATATGCTGTTTAGGTTGGTCATAATTTGGCCATTCCAAGGAGAAAGCACCTTTTAATTTTATGGCTGCAGTCACCACATGCAGTAATTTTGGAGCCCTGAAAAATAAAGTCAGCCACTATTTCTGTTGTTTCCCCATCTATTTGCCATTAAGTGGTGGGACTAGATGCCATAATCTTAGTTTTATGAATGTTGAGTTTTCAGCCAACTTTTTCACTATTCTCTTTCATTTTCATCAAGAGACTCTTTAGTTCTTCTTTCTTTCTGCCATAATGGTGGTGTCATCTGCATATCTGAGCTTATTGATATTTCTCCTGGCAATCTTGATTCCAGCTTGTGCTTTATTCAGCCCAGCGTTTCTTATGATGTACTATGCATATACATTAAATAAGCAGGGTGACAATATACAGCCTTGACATACTCCTTTCCTGATTTGGAACCGTTCTGTTGTCCCATGTTCAGTTCTAGCTGTTGCTCTTTGACCTGCATACAGATTTCTCAAAGGCAGGTCAGGTGGTCTGATATTCCCACCTCCTTCAGAATTTTCCAGTTTGTTGTAATCCACATAGTCAAAGGATTTGGCATAGCCAATAAAGCAGAAAGAGATGTTTTTCTGGAACTCTCTTGCTTTTTCTATGATCCATCAGACTTTGGCAACTTAATTTCTGGTTCCTCTGTCTTTTCTAAATCCAACTTGAACGTCTGGAAATTCTCAGTTCAAACACTGTTGAAGTGTGGCTTGTAGAATTTTGATCATTACTTTGCTAGCATGTGAGATTAGTGCAGTTGTGCAGTAGTGTGAAAATTCTTTGCAATTAGAATGGAAACTGATCTTTTCCAGTCCTGTAGCCACTAATGAGTTTTCCAAATTTGCTGACATATTGAGTGCAGCACTTTCACAGCATCATCTTTAAGGATTTGAAACAGCTCCACTGGAATTCCATCACCTCCACTAGCTTTGTTCGTTGTGATGCTTCCTAAGGCCCATTTGTCTTCATGTTCAGGATGTCTGGCTCTAGATGAGTGATCACACATCATAATTATCCGGTTCATGAAGATCTCTTTTGTATAGTTTTTCTGTACATTTTTGCCACCTCTTCTTAATATCTTCTGCTTCTTTCAGGTCCATACCATTTCTGTCCTTTATTGGGCCCATCTTTTCATGAAATGTTCCCTTGGTATCTCTAATTTTCTTGAAGAGATCTCTAGTCTTTTCTATTCAATTGTTTTCCTCCCCCCCCTTTTTTTTTTTTGCATTGATTACTAAGGAAGGCTTTCCTATCTCTCCTTACTATTCTTTGGAACTCTGCATTCAAATGGATATATTTTTCCTTTTTCTTTTGCCTTTAGCTTTTCTTCTTTTTACAGCTATTTGTTTTTTTTTTTAAATATAAGTTTATTTATTTTAATTGGAGGTTAATTACTTTACAATATTGTATTGATTTTGCCATACATCAACATGAATCCACCACAGTTATACACATGTTTCCCATCCTGAACCCCCCTCCCTCCGCCCTCCCCGTACCATCCCTCTGGTTCGTCCCAGTGCACCAGCCTCAAGCATCCAGTATCATGCATCAAACCTGGACTGGCGATTTGTTTCATATATGATATTATACATGTTTCAATGCCATTCTCCCAAATCATCCCGCCCTCTCCCTCTCCCACACAGTCCAACAGACTGTTCTATACATCTGTGTCTCTTTTGCTGTCTCACATACAGGGTTATCATTACCATCTTTATAAATTCCATATATATGCGTTAGTATACTGTATTGGTGTTTTTCTTTCTGGCTTACTTCACTCTGTATAATAGCCTCCAGTTTCATCCACCTCATTAGAACGGATTCAAATGTATTCTTTATATATATATATATTTTTTTCAAATGTATTCTTTTTAATGGCTGAGTAATACTTCATTGTGTATATGTACCACAGCTTTCTTATCCATTCATCTGCTGATGGACATCTAGGTTGTTTCCATGTCCTGGCTATTATAAACAGTGCTGCAATGAACATTGGGGTACACATGTTTCTTTCAGTTCTGGTTTCCTTGGTGTGTATGCCCAGCAGTGGGATTGCTAGGTACCCAGGAAGTTCTATTTCCAGATGTTTAAGGAATCTCCACACTTATCTCCATAGTGGCTGTACTAGTTTGCATTCCCACCAACAGTGTAAGAGGGTTCCCTTTTCTCCACACCCTCTCCAGCATTTATTGCTTGTAGACTTTTGATCACAGCCATTCTGACTGGCATTTTCACAGCTATTTGTAAGGCCTCCTCAGACAATCATTTTGCCTTTTGCATTTCATTTTTTGAAGATGGTCTTGATTATTGCCTTCTGTACAATGTCATGAACCTCCATCCATAGTTCTCAGGCATTCTCTCTATCAGATCGAATCCCTTGAATCTATTTGTCACTTTCACTGTATAATCATAAGGGATTTGATTTAGGTCATACCTGAATGGTCTAGTGGTTTTCCCTACTTTCTTTAATTTAAGTCTGAATTTGACAGTAAGGAGTTCATGATCTGAGCCACTGTCAGCTCCCAGTCTTGTTTTTGCTAACTGTATACAGCTTCTCCATCTTTGGCTGCAAAGAATATAATCAATGTGATTTCCGTATTGGCCATCTGGTGATGTCCATGTGTAAAGTCTTCTCTTGTGTTATTGGAAGAGGGTGTTTGATATGACCAGTGCTTCTCTTGGCAAAACTCTATTAGCTTTTGCCCTGTTTCATTCTGCACTTCAAGGCCAAATTTGCCTGTTACTCCAGGTTATTTCTTAACTTCCTACTTTTGCATTCCAGTCCCTTATAAGGACATATTGTTTGGGTGTTAGTTCTAGAAAGTCTTGTAGGTCTTCATAGAACCGTTCAAGTTCAGCTTCCTCAGCATTACTGGTTGGGTCATAGACTTGGATTACTGTGATATTGAATGATTTGCCTTTGAAATGAAGAGATTATTCTGTTGTTTTTGAGACTGCTTCCAAGTGCTGCATTTTGGACTCTTTTGTTGACTATGATCACTACTCCATTTCTTCTAAGGGATTCTTGCCCATGGTAGCAGATATAATGGTCATCTGAGGTAAATTCACCCATTCCAGTCCATTTTGGTTCACTAATTCCTAAAATGTCGATGTTCACTCTTGCCATCTTCTGTTTGACCACTTCCAATTCTTTGTGACATCATGTACTACACAGTCCAAGGAATTCTTCAGGCTACAATACTGACTGGATTTCCTTGCAGTCCAAGGGACTCTTAAGAGTCTTCTCCAACACCACAGTCAAAAGCATTAATTCTTTGGCTTTCTGCTTTCTTTATAGTCCAACTCTCACATCCATACATGACTACTGGAAAACTCATAGTTTTGACTAAATGGACCTTTGTTGGCAAAGTAATTAAGTCTTTGCTTTTTAGTATGCTATCTAGGGTGGTCATAGCTTTTCTTCCAAGGAGAAAGCACCTTTTAATTTCATGGCTGCAGTAACCATCCTCAGTGATTTTGGAGCTCCCCAAAATAAAGTCCCTCATTGTTTCCATTGTCTCCCCATCTATTTGCCATGAAGTGATGGGACCTCATGCCATGATCTGAGTGCTGAGTTTTCTAAATGTTGAGCTTTAAGCCAATTTTTTCACTATCCTCTTTCACTTTCATCAAGAGGCTCTTTAGTTCTTCTAAAGGTCCCATGCATGCACTGCTGCAGTAAGTGCCCCTGACCTATGCTTCCACCTGAGGCTTCTGGACACTCACAGGCAAGTCTGGGTCAGTCTCTTATGGGATCACTGCTCCTTTCCTCTGGGTCCTGGTGTGCACAAGATTTGTCTGTGTCCTCCAAGAGTCTGTTTCCTGAGTTCTATATAAGTTATGGTGGCTCTATGTTGGGTTTAACGATGACCTCCTCCAAAAGTGCTTATGCCATACCCAGGTCTGGTACACTCAGAGCCCCTGTCCCTAGGCAGGCCATTATTGACCTAAACGTCTGCAGGAGACACTCAGATTCACAGCTCTGGCTCAGTCTCTGTGGGGTCTCTGGGTCCTGGTATGCACAAGGTTTGTTTGAACACTGGAGTGTCTCTCCAGGGTATGGGGTTTGATTCTAAACGTGATTTCACCCCTCCTACTATCTTGCTTGGACTTCTCATTTGCCCTTGGATGTGGAGTATCTTTTTGGGTGAGATCCAACATTCTCCTGTCAACCATTGTTCAGCAGTTAGTTTTAACTTTGAAGTTCTCACAGGAGAAGATGAACATATATCCTTATTCTCTGGCATCTTAAGGATATCTCATTAAATTCTTCTTATGCTTGAAACTTTCTGTTTTGGTCTTCTGCTACCAGCCAAAGGAAACTGTGCTCTCAAAGGGCTCCTCACCCTTTGGAGGGCCATTAGGATCTCAGATCACCACAAGATCTCTTCAAGGTCAATTGTCCATCATTTCAAATTTTGCCGCAGGTTTCTTTTCCTTAAACTGTTCTGCAGGTCAGAAGCCCTAAACATCAAGGTGTCAGCCAGGATGTCTTCCATCTGCAGGCCACAGGGAGAAATAATTTCTTTGCTTTCTCCCTGTTCTAGAGTTGCTTGCACTTTGTGGCTTGTGGCCCCTCCCCCAGAGAGGTGGTTATGTGCAAATGAATTGACTAGTCAATGTAGGCTTTGAGTTGGAAAGTGGGTATGATCAAGACTCAGCACACATGCACGCATGATCAACAAACTGAGACATTGTTTAGCAACTTAAAGAAAAACAATAAAGTGGATTATTCCTTGGAGTTTTCAGAAAATAATATACCCATGTTAACAGATTGATTTTAATCCAGTAAAATACACGTAAAATTATTGACTACCAGAAAGTTAAGTTTAAAAATGTGCTATTTTCAGTCACTTCTTTTGGTAGAAAAATAAAAATATATATGGAAAAACAAAAGTAAACAAAATTTGTATTTTAATGTTGAAAATTAAAAAACATTAATGAAATGCTAAAGTGAGGGTTTCTAAAGCTAGATGCAGCATCACTACAAATGCCACAAATATTGAAAAGGTAGCATGATACAGCATAAACTTTATGTCATTTTAATGATAACTTTGATGAAGCTAACATGTGCCATGTGCTAAGTCTCTTAGTTGTGTCTGACTTTTTGCAAGAATCCTGGAGTGGGTTACCATGCTCTCCTCCAAGGGACCTTCCTGACTGAGGACTCAAACCCACATCTCTTATGTCTCCTGCATTGACAGACAGGTTCTTTACCACTAGCATCAATTGGAAAATTGACATATTTTTAGCCAAAAGGTCATAATAGTGATACAATACAAAACATTACTTTGACTTGCAAAACATCTGCAGAAGAATTTATATATCCACATGACTTCATAAGTGAAATTTTGTGAATATTATTAAGGTTTATTTCCCTTACACAAATTATTTCAGGAAATAAAGGTAAAAGAATTCTACCCACCCATTCATGAGCTCAAAAAGACCTATAATAGTATTGCAATTACTATAAAATGATGAAATTATATTATAGTATTTCTATAATAATAAAGTATAATTTTAACTGAGAAGGCAGGAAGAGAAGGGGGTGACAGAGGATGAGATGGTTGAATGGCATCACCGACTCAATGGACATGAGGTTGAGCAAGCTCTGGCTGTTGGTAATTAATAGGGAAGACTGGCTTGTTGCAGTGCATTGGGTCGCAAAGAGTCGGACAGGACTGAGCGACTGAACTAAACTGATAACTGAGAAGAACATGACAAAATCAACAGCCAAAGAACAATATTCCTCATAAATATAGATAAAAGAGTTCGAAACATAAGCAAACATGATGGTGTTCTCTATTAAAAGGCTAATATATTATAAATTATTGATACATATTCAAGTAATTAAAGTTTAAGTCTTTAAAAATCAGTTTATTATTTACATGAATAAATGAAAGAAATCATATGATCAACTAAATAAATATATGAAAATAATAAAAGTAAAAATCTATTCACAATAAAACCATAATGGGTACGAATAGAACCTCCCTTAATGTTGCAGCTGTTAAGTGTAGAGTACACCTTTTGGGGAAAAAAAGAATTGTTAGCAAGGAAGTCTTTATTTATAGAATACATTTGGCAGTATGTATTGGGCTGTCTAGGATTCCTTATAGCATATAGCACTTTGTGTATTTATTGACTAGGACTCCTGGTAAGTGCCATGCAAATTGAAAATGATATGTTTATATAGGGCATGTTTCTTTAACCAAATCTTTGTATTCAATACATGTGCTGTGATTACACATATTATACAGAAGTATCATATATTAAATTGAGTTGGAAGGATGCCCTGATATATACAGTACTTCTCTGAAAAACTTCATTGAAGAGCTTAGAGTTCACCAGAAGATTTAGAGGTCAAAGACACTCAGATATTTTTGTGTTTGAAATTATACATTAAAAAAATGGTACTAAATGAGATCTCTGGGCTTTCTAAGCATAATTTGACAATTCAGTAATTTGTCTTATCTCAGTTGAAACTCAAAATTATACCAAGGAAGACAAGAAAGAAAAATTAAGGTTGATTTAAACGTGATATATAGAGAGATGTTAGCAAAATGGAAGGCCAAAAATATTTTCCCCCACAAAGATAGAAAGTCAAAAACAATATAGGGGCTAGGGAAACTTTGAGAACTCTAGAGGCCAGTTGAGAAGCTTCAGCACAGAGGATGATGTAAAATCATGAAAGGATTCAAGCAAAAATGGTAGGAAAATTCAGAGCATTTGCATGCTTATTTATGATATTCCTCTACCCAAGGAGAATAGTGAAAGTGGGAGGAACCTTGCATATCAAGGTTCCTTCTTCTGGATTGAAATAAATAGGGGACTGTCCATTCACTGTTTTCCTTGTCTGGAGGCAGCCCAAGAAACTGGTTTATGTGCAGCCTCAGTGTGCTCATGGGCCCTGTGGCAGAGTTTGGAAGCCACTGAAAATAGAGGCAAATACCACTTCAATTTATAGCTACCTGTAGTTCTAGAAACAAACATTAAGTAGAGTAAGAGATCAGAAAAGGTTTCTGAGATTCTAGAAACTTTAGGTGCGATGAGTGGTGAAGGTCTTCAGTTGCTTAAAACCAGTATACAGGGACTTCATTCAACTGGTGTTCCAGGGGTAAACAATACACCTACCAAACCAAGGAACCTGGGGTCCACCTGGTCCAGGAAGATTTCACATGCCAGGAGGCAACTGAGCCCACATACCACAACTACTGAAGCCCAGTGCCCATTCTTTTAAAATAATTTTAATACTAGACAAAATCTATATTTTGATATAATTTTTATTAATTCTGTGAAGTTTGACTGACTTTTGATATCATTTTTATTTATTAATTATGTGAAAAAGCATAAGTCAATGTAACAGTAGGGTTTATGTCATATAGTTTTTACAAAGTTAAGAAAGATATAAGTGCAATTTTTGGAAGAGCTTCCCAGACATAGCATTCAATAAATGTAGTTGGTGATTATGCTGCTGTTGCTACTGATAATGATAAATATCAAGATCCTTCTCATGACCTGATACCTGTACATGACATTAGTTAAAAGACCGAGTCTTGAGCAAAGCATCTGTGATGGTTTTTGCTGGGTTTAATGTGTTTCTTATAGAAATTGTGTTTATAAGTTCTCACTTTTCTAATTTGGGGCATTTTTACTTTTCTTTTAATTGGATTTTTAAAATAAATTATTCTCTGGAGGCTATTGTGCTAGTAGAAACCCTTCCCTTAGGGAAGCAGAAATAATGAACTCAGGCTTCCCTTCCTTTTCCAAGTTTTAATAATCTATAGCTATACACTGGCACTTCATAGGTGTGAATCATTCATTCCCCAACAAAGTATTTAAAAATTCACATATCACTGTTGCAATCGCCAGACTGTTTCTTAACTTTCTGAGGCTGTCAGAAAAAGGAAGTAAAGTATGATTCCAATCATAGACAAAACCCAAATCATGAAGTTACAGAGAAGGAATACCTGGAAACCATGTACCTGAACATGTGTAACAGTTTTGAGGTATGCTTCAGCAGGTAAGGAGAGAATTTACCATATCCCTTTTTAATTGATACTCTTTGCTCACATTGCTTTTGGATTCTTTGTTTTCCCAGAAACTATCATTTCCTCCTGTTCTATCTCTTCATTTTGTTTAGACTAGCTTAAACAAAATTTTGGGATTGATTGAATAAATGTTTATTGTTTCCAATTGAGTTTGAGCAAACTCCAGGAGATGGTAAAAGACAGGAAATCCTGGCATGCTGCTGCCCACGGGGTTGCAAAGAGTCAGTCATGACTTAGTGACTGAACAACACCACCACCTGAATCTTTAGCTTCTGCTCTGCATCACTATAGCCTTTAAGATGCCTATCAATTGTTCATATTCAAACCAACCATTTATGAGACCACAAGAAAGCCTCTTTCAAGTAATATACTCCACAATTACTTTTTCCTTATTCATCAATCCATCAATATTTCTTTTTTTGCAAGATTATAGGAAAGTAAACTGGTCGCTGTGTTTCATACCAAGCCATGTACATATTGACAAATTTAGTTCCTATTTATTTAAATACTGAATTTGTGTTATTGTATTAAGAGTGGTCGTTGTTAAGAATCATAGTGCTTTGAATTTAATTTTGGTCCAACTTATTCCTCTTATTCAAAAAAGTGTAACATGCACGAATCATTTGTTTATCTGTTTCCTCATTATGCAGTAAACAGATAATAATAAAAGTGAGTAAAAGAATAAACTAATAAACATTTAGGATCAGAAAAAAATGGTTAAAGACACAAGGTATTGTCTTATTTCTAATCCTTTTATATAAATTTTATTCACTTCCATCATGCTCATCCATCACGTATATTGAAAAGTAGCAACAAAAATTCCCACATATAAAAATAGCCCTTTCATAACCTATCAATATAAATTTTTATGTGTTTCATGATTTGGAATTTGAAATTAGCCCCGATTCAAACCTTTATTTTTGCTTATCCAAAATATCAGCATAGTCATCCAGCAAAATCACCTTCTCTCCAACAAGTGTCCTGTTTTCTCTGTGCTTTTGGTCCTTGTTTTCTAGTATGAAGAATACAAAATTATACTTTCACTACTTCTCTTAGGAATATTCAAAATTCAAAAGCTTCATTTTTCTACTCCCTCCTGGCTGAATATTTGCTCTCTCTGAATTCTAAGAAAAATATAATCAATATTGACAAGTCATTTATTTAAACTTTTCCCTTACTCTTGAAATACCTGTGAATATCTCATTTGCTGTAAGATGTGATTCTACATGGAAATTACATAAAGTTGACTTTATAGTGGCTGATCTAACAATACAGTGGCTGGAAATTTAAGTCAAAAGTAATGAATGTATTATGTAATCATGTTTAGTTGTTTATTTTAGCATTTTTCTTCTCAATGATAAGCCAGCTTTAAAAGACATTTTGTACATATATAATAATATAGAACTAGACTTTATTGCAACTTTTCCAGCACTCTGAATTGTTTTACATCTGAATGGATTAAGGACACTGTGATATGTTTACCCCAAAGGATACTCTATGCATCTGTTCACAAGAGTTGTGAAGAACTAAATTCACTAAATTATCTACAATGAGGGAAACTCACAGGTCTTTCAATAGGATATTTATCACAATCTTATTGTGGAACTAATTCAACTATTATGAGTGAATTTCACACTTGAACTCTTACATCTGGCACAGTTTATCTCAAGAGATGTTTATAAACTGGAAAAATAATTATTTGTTTTTATTGTTTTTCTTCCATAAAAAGAAAATATAGTTTAAATCTATATGTGGATTATTTCCAAGATTTAGATACAAAGGCCAATCATAAACTTCTTTTTTATTATGACAGGTGGAAGTGAGAAATTATGGATCAAAGAAACAAGACCATTGTCACTGAATTCATTCTTCTAGGATTTCAGAATAGGAAAGAAGTAGAAACTCTTCTTTTTCTGCATTCCTGCTTATGTACATGACATCTCTGATTGGCAACACCATGATTATCCTTTTGGTGTGTGTTGACTACCGTCTTCACTCACCCATGTATTTCTTTATAGCCAATCTTTCTTTCCTTGAGGTTGCAATTACCTCCACAGTGGTGCCTAAGATGTTAGCCAACACATTTTCCCTCATTAAAGCAATATCTTTTGTGGGATGTCTTACACAGTCTTTCTTCTACTTTCTCTTGGGATCTACAGAATTCTTCATCTTGGCTGTTATGTCCTTTGATAGATATGTTGCCATCTGCCACCCACTGAGGTATGCCATCATCATGAACAAACAAACATGCATATCATTGCTTCTGGGATCTTATGTAGGTGCATTTTTGTCAATTTTGGTCTCATCAATATTAACTGCCCCTCTGCCCTTTTGTGGGCCAAATGTAATCAATCACTTCTTCTGTGACAGTGCTCCTGTGCTAAAGTTGGTCTGTGCAGATATCTCTCTGGCTGAGCTGGCTGACTTTGTCTCCTCCGCTGTGCTGCTGTTGGGTTCCTTGCTCCTGACAGGAGTGTCTTACACATATATTATTATTACTATCTTTAGAATTCCCTCTGTCCAGGGACGACAGAAAGCTTTCTCCACCTGTGTTTCACATATCACTGTAGTAACACTGTACTACGGAAGCTCCATCTTCATCTATGTCCGCCCACAAAAGGGTAATGTGATGGATGTTAACAAATTTGCCACAGTGCTAAATACCATTGTGACACCAATGTTGAATCCTTTCATTTACAGTCTTCGAAATGAGAAAGTGAAAGATTCCCTGAGAGATGGAGTCAATAAATATGTGATTATGCTAACAAATTTAAGATCTTTAAAATCTCAAAAATGATATCTTTACAGCAAAGATATCTTCATGTCTGGCATTAAAATTATTTTATCATGCAGTTACTTCCAAATTAATATGCTCACATAAGGAAGGACTCCCTTTGTGGCTCAACTGGTAAAGAATTCACCTGCAATATGGGAGACTTGGGTTTGATCCCTGGGTTGGGAAGATCCCTTGGAGAAGGGAAGGCTACCCACTCCAGTATTCTGGCCTGGAGAATCCTGGAGTCCATGGTCCATGGGGTCACAAAGAGCTGGAAATGATTGAGCGACTTTTTGCAGGGGCTTCCTTTGTAGCTCACTTAGTAAAAAATCTGCCCGCAATGCAGGAGACCTGGGTTCACTTCCTCAGTTGGGAAGATCCCCTGGAGAAGGAAATGGCAACCCACTCCAGGATTCTTGCCTGGAGAATCCCATAGATAAAGAAGCCTGGCGGGCTACAGTCCATGGGGTCGTAAGAACTGTACACAACTTAGCAACTAAACCTCCCATAAGGAAGGAATTAGGAGAGCATATGTTACTTTCCTATCTCTCACCAGGTTCAGCTAATAGTGATTCATATACATTCATAACAGACACACACATGATGTCAGAGGAGTAAGTATGTGATTATTCTATTTTCCTGTGCCTCTAGTGTTTTAAAAATCAAATTCATGTACAAGCACATGGTTTAAACTCAAACAATGCCAGGATTGGATGTCTCTGGTTTAGGCAGTTCCTCAACTTTACTGCAGAATGTTAAAAAGAAAAAAAAATAACACGTTTAAAAGTCAATTTTTTTACAATTAATGCATATGTATTGCCTTAATAAAATAATATAAGCATTATTTGAATTTACTTTGAAATATTCTATATAGATTGTTATTTAAATTTTTATTTAATTCTAGACTGATCTACTCATGGTTCCATATTCCATATCTGTTACAGTGTATAACTATTATGCTCCTATGTCTTTGCCACAGTGTGATGATAAATCTACCTATGGCAAAAGAATTCACCAAAACTTAGAAGCTAATCATTCACAGAAAGAAGACTGACAGAAACATACCAGATTTTTCTATCCAAAATCTTTTTTTCAGAATGGTAAGAAATTACTACAGCTACTGAATTGTCATGTAAAATTGTTTATAGGAACAGATTTTTAAAATACCTATGGACACCTTATCTTCGACAAAGGAGACAAGAATATACAATGGAGTAAAGACAGTCTCTTTAACAGGTGGTGCTGGGAAAACTGGTCAACCACTTGTAAAAGAATGAAATTAGACCCCTCTCTAACACCATACACAAAAATAAACTCAAAATGGATTAAAGATCTAAATGTAAGACCTGAAACTATAAAACTCCTAGAGGAGAACATAGGCAAAACACTCTCCGACATAAATCACAGCAGGATCCTCTATGATCCATCTCCCAGTATAATGGAAATAAAAGCAAAGATAAACAAATGGGATCTAATTAAAATTAAAAGCTTCTGCACAACAAAGGAAACTATAAGCAAGGTGAAAAGACAGCCTTCTGAATGGGAGAAAACAATAGCAAATGAAACAACTGACAAACAACTAATCTCAAAGATATATAAGCAACTCCTGCAGCTCAACTCCAGAAAAATAAATGATCCAATAAAAAAAATGGGCCAAAGAATTAAATAGGCATTTCTCCAAAGAAGACATACGGATGGCTAACAAACACATGAAAAAATGCTCAACATCACTCATTATCAGAGAAATGCAAATCAAGACCACAATGAGGTATCATTTCACACCAGTCAGAATGGCTGCGATCCAAAAGTCTACAAGCAATAAATGCTGGAGAGGGTGTGGAGAAAAGGGAACCCTCTTACACTGCTGGTGGGAATGCAAACTAGTACAGCCATTATGGAAAACAGTGTGGAGATTCCTTAAAAATTTGCAAATAGAACTGCCTTATGACCCAGCAATCCCACTGCTGGGCATACACACTGAGGAAACCAGAATTGAAAGAGACACATGTACCCCAATGTTCATTGCAGCGCTGTTTATAATAGCCAGGACATGGAAGCAACCTAGATGTCCATCAGCAGATGAATGGATAAGAAAGCTGTGGTTCATATACACTATGGAATACTACTCAGCCCTTAAAAAGAATAAATTTGACTCAGTTCTAATGAGATGGATGAAATTGGAACCGATTATACAGAGTGAAGTAAGCCAGAAAGAAAAACACCAATACAGTATACTGACACATATATATGGAATTTAGAAGACAGTAATGATGACCCTATATGTAAGACAACAAGAGACACAGAGGTATAGAGTGGACTTTTGGACTCTGAGGGAGAGGGAAAGGGTGGGATGGTTTGGGAGAATGGCAGTGAAGCATGTGTATTTTCCTGTAAGAAACGAAGCGCTAATCTATGTTTGGTGTAGGATACAGGATGCATGGGGCTGATGCACAGGATGATTCAGGTAGAGGATGTGGGGTGGGAGGTGGGAGGGGGTTCGGCATTGGGCGATTGTGTTCACCTATGGCTGATTCATGTCAATGTATGGCAAAACAAATACAGTATTGTAATTTAAAAAATAAATAAATTTAATTATAAGAAAGAAAAAAAAATAAAATGCTAATGTTAATGATAATCTGCAAATTTCAACATAACAGCCAGATCACATTACCTTTTCATTATTTGAAGGAACCTGTAAAATATCTTAATTAGATATAAGGGAAGAAGTTATTTCAAAATTGGAGAAGGCAACGGCACCCCACTCCAATACTTGTGCTTGGAAAATCCCATGGATGGAGGAGCCATGAGGTCTCTAAGAATCAGACACGACTGAGCCGCTTCACTTTCTCTTTTCAGTTTCATGCATTGGAGAAGGAAATGGCAACTCACTCCAGCAAGTGGAGAATCCCAGGGATGGGGGAGTCTGGTGGGTTGCTGTCTATGGGGTTGCACAGAGTCGGACATGGCTGAAGTGACTTAGCAGCAGCATCAGTAGCAGCAGCAGCAGCATTTCAAAATTGTTAGTTGAACGTGAAGTACAATCCATCATTGTTACTATAAACTGCCAAATTGTCTCCTGTAAAAAACAAGTAGTTTTCCCGCCATTTTCTTAAACTATTTATTTCCTTTACTGTATAATATTGTTAGGCAAAAATGCAATAGGGCTCACTAAATGGATTCCATTATGCAGTTCACCCATGCTCCTTGCTAGATCCTGTTTTCCCTATTTGATATGAAAAGCTCTTAAACTTCCATTCTTTTCTCTGCTAAAATGCCTAAATAATCTACATTTTGGAGAAAAAAGAAACATAATTATAATATGCTTAACCTTGGAGTCTCCAAGTCAGGGTTACGGAAGAAACTGTTCTGAAAACTATCCTTCTGTAACCCAACATGTCCACGCATCACAAGTCTTTATCAAAGTTATGGGTTCAGTTTTCACATTTCCAGGTAAAAATTCTGCTCCCTGCCAGCCCTTAAACTTTACCTGACAAATATTGTCAGCCTCACACCAGGCTTCTAAGTCTCTCACAACCCAGCAAACAACAAAATATATCTCCTTACCACAGTTCAATTCCACTTGCGTATCTGTAGCCACTGTTTCAATATAATCATATTCTGAAAGCCAACTGAGTGTCCAGCAGCAGCAAAGTTCCTCATTAGGATAAACATGTTTGTGTCAGTAATTAATAAAGTTTGGTTTTTAACTGCATTTTTTTCGTCAGTTGGGCTGGGAAGAGCTGGACAGCTGGAGCTTCCCCATTGTTTTCTGTTTGTTTGTTTTTTTAATCACTTTTCCATCTGTGAAGCGCGACACCCCACCACCAAGTACAGCTGCAATTTCTGACACTTTGAAGCATCAAGGAGGCCAATCCCACCCTTCACCTCTCCTCCTATGAGTGCGCCTGCCACAGGCAGGGCTGCCAGCTTGTATTTTTCAGCCTTACCCCAGGTTTTGGTTCCCTCTTCAACATTCACAGCAGCACTGTTGACAGAGTCTTCAGTGCTGTCAGTCTTCTCCTGCTGAGAATCCACTAGGAGAGAGAAATCAGTGTGACCAGTTGGTTAAGTTCAGTTAAGTCCACTTCTAAGGTCTCCCATGATTCTGCAGCATTTTAATCTTGAGGAGTTTCAGGCAACACATACATCTAAGCCATACTCTGAGGATCAGCTTCATCTTCAGTAGTGTGAAATGTTTTCGGTCATGGATCTAAAGAAGGCTGTAATAAAGTTTCTCCATCATTAAATTGTTTCTTAAGTTCTTCTACAGATTCTAGATGGAGTTGGAAAAATCTTGCTGTTGCAGCTGACACATCTTCAACAGAATCTATCATTCTCTTTAGAAGTCCTAGGTCACCCTTTTGGACTTTCAGACAAAGCTTTTCCATTCCTCCAATATTGCAGCAGAGTTGCTGAACTGTACGTCCTGCATTGACATGCTCTTCGTGTAACCGGTCCCATGTTCAGCACCTCTAATATTTCTTAGCATTTATCTGGCACTTTTGTAACATCTCCAGGTCTGTTGGGATGACCATTTTAGTAAATTTCTGGATAGCTGGTTCAAGAAGGCATAATTTCACTTTTTCTTCATCTTCAGACATCCTTAAAATATGTCGTCCTTCTCTACTTGCAATAACTGTCTTCTCCACTTATGCAAAAAAACCTCCCACAATGGTGCTTGAGGCTAGTAGGTAGGCATGGCACAGATGTGGGGGACCAAAACAAGTAATTTTGAAAGTATTCTGTTGGCATAAAAGGTGGTTTAAATGCACAAATAATAAAGATACTCTTCTCATATACAGCCTCAGTTTTTGACCATTGAATACTCTGTAAATGATCCAAACATGTCTTTAGTCTGTGATTTAAAAAACCCAGATATAAAGAGCAACAATGATCTGTATTTGTCAATTAGTAGCTTTGACAAATTTGTCAGTTTGTCAACTTCTTTATAATCAATTTTCCTAATTCCTAGATATTAATTTTCTACCCTCCATTTCTCTGACTTGAAAATCTTGACTGTCCCTCTTTTAGTAAAAATAATAATTGATAACAATATTTTCATTTATATTAAAACAATAACTCAAAATGCACTGTTGTTCCTCAGCACCTAGCATAGTACCTGGTACATAACATTTTTCAATAAATTTTTGAATATTAAAAAATATCATTGTCTAAAATATCTCAAATGCTATAGGAGTATTAAAAACCTATCTCATTCTACCTCCATCCTGTACCAATTCACTGTATTGAAATTATTAGAAATATTCACACTTCAGAATGTCAGTGGTTGCAACCACTCTACCTTGCTGGTGCCTTGTCATCTTGCTGGTAAGTAATCCAATTTAAAAATGTTATTTGAGAAAAATGGAGCTGAATCCAAAGAGAACTCTTACAGCCACTAGATAATAGGGCTATCTTATCAGCGGGACAAGGTAATATGCCGTCAGTCACTGATGAAGAACTGAGTACAGAATGTATCAGATCTTTGGTGCTATTATTCTGCTACACAGATGGGTACAAGAGGCCCATTAACAGCTTTCAGGCAAGAAATAATAGTATCTGAGGGAACGTTAGCTTGTATAAGGGACTTCTCTGGTGGTTCAGTGTAAAGAATCCACCTGCAATTCAGGAGACACGGGAGATATGGGTTCGATCCTTGGGTTGGGAAGATCCTCTGGAGAAGGGCATGGCAACCCGTGCCAGTAGTCTTGCCTGAAAAATCCCATGGACAGAGGAGCCTGGCAGGCTATAGTCCATAAGGTTGCAAAGAGCTGGACATGAATGAGAAGACTTAGCACGTTTAGACATATATAAAATGAAATACTGTAGTTCTTCAATGGTTTCATCTATTTTCTACAACTATGCTGCTGCTGCTAAGTTGCCTCAGTATGTCCGACTCTATGCTACCCCATAGACAGCAGCCCACCAGACTCCTCCATCCCTGGGATTCTCCAGGCTAGAACACTGGAGTGGGTTGCCATTTCCTTCTCCAGTGCATGAAACTGAAAAGTGAAAGGGAAGTCGCTCAGTCGTGTCCAACTCTTAGCGACTCCATGGACTGTAGCCAACCAAGCTCCTCCGTCTATGGGATTTTCCAGGCAAGAGTAATGGAGTGGGTTGCCATTGCCTTCTCCATCTACAACTATGATATATGTTGAAAAGATTTAGAAATTTCCAGGGAATGAACCACCCATTTCTCATTTGTATTCTTCCAATCATTCAAAGAAAAAAATAATTATCATTTTAGATCTAATTTTCAGAGAAAATCAAAAGGCAAAACGTTTTTATCTCATTATATTAATCTAATATACACTTGTGAAAAATGAGTGTTAGTCACTCTTCATGTCCTACTCTTTGTGGCCAAATGGGCTCTAGCTAAGCAGGCTCTTCTATCCATGTAATTCTCCAGGCAGGATTACTGGAGTAAGTAACCATTCCCTTCTCCAGGGGATCTTCCACACCCAGGGATTGAATCCAGGTCTTCTGCATTGCAGATAGATTCTTTACCATCAGAGCCACCTAGAAAGACCAGTGTACAATTGTAATCTAAATCAAATAGGGGTACTTCAAGAAGAGGATGTTAAAGGATAATGGTGCACATTAATGTGGAGGCAAGTATTATAACAAAAATTTATAAAGTTAAAAATTGAAGCATGTAGAAAAGCATACAGAAAATCTAGATGGCTAAATAGAATAATATAATTTGGTTTAATATTTGATGTTTATTAATAAGAGAAGTAATTTATCACTTTAACACAAAAGGAGAAAATAAAATGTATCATCTCTAAAGAGGATAAGGCTATATTTCAACCATCTACTACAAAGCAACTTTAAATAATGAAAACAGAGCATTTGCTGGTTTCTTACAGTCAATGATTATATGAGCAACTCAAATATAAGCAAAAAAATTAATTTGTTTTATATATCTTTAAAATCAGAAAAATTCATATTCTCATGTCTTTATAAATAAATTATAGATGTATAGGAAGAAATAGTCTTTCAAATGCTATTTTCATAAAATAGAAGAACTCCTTCCAACTGATTTTATAATCTCAAAAATCCACATTAAAATAATAATAACGTATAAGAACATTACAAAAATAAAAAAATTCTTAATGAATTCAACACATGTTTCTCATAATATTAACAGTCCTTTCAAACTAAAAAGGATGAAATGTCATATTTTACTAGGTTTTTATTATAAAAATGTTTTGCTATTTATATCTTCAAAAACCAACCAATTAATGCAGCAATTACCTATTGGATGAAAAAATTATATTACTGGATGCACAAAACAGTTAAAAACATAGTACATTCTACAATGTATATATATGTCAAATTATTAAATTGTACATATTAAATACAATATGTATCAAACTTTTGTCAATTATGCTTCAATAAAACTTAAAAGAAGCTAGTTGTCATGTGGAAGGGGATTTGGAATAAGGAACTTGGTATAATGCAAATTAAGAGTGCCCAAGCCTTTCCCAAGGCTTTTTCTGAAGTCATCATGAATGTTAATATCCAACCATGAAACCAGTGAAAAATAAAAATACATCCCCCTTATTTAAGGGAAACCCTCAGTGGCTAAGTGGTAAAGAATCATTCTGTTTGCAGGAGATGTGGGTTCGATTCTGGGTTGAGAAGATCCCCTGGAGGAGGAAATGGCAACCCACTCTAGTATTCTTGCCTGGATCCCATGGACAGTGGAGCCTGGCAGGATACAGTCCATGGTGCTGCAGAGTCAGAAATGATAGCAGCTGAGCACACATGCACATAATTTAATTATGGCAATATCAATATTACTGTGGTATTCCACAGTAATGAAATCAGCTTATGATTCACATTTCAACTTTGTTATGTCAATTCAGTTCAGCCACTCAGTCGTGTCTGACTCTGCGACCCCATGAACCTCATAGGATGCCAGGCCTTCCTGTCCATTGCCAACTCCCAGAGTCCACCCAAACTCATGTCCATTGAGTCGGTGATGCCATCCAACCATCTCATTTTCTGCCGTCCCCTTCTCCTGCCCTCAATCTTTCCCAGCATCAGGGTCTTTTCCAAATGGGTCAGCTCTTCACATCAGGTCACCAAAGTATTGGAGTTTCAGCTTCAACATCAGTCCCTCCAATGAACACCCAAGACTGATCTCCTTTAGGATGGACTGGTTGGGTCTTCTTGCAGTCCAACTTTGTTACATCACTTTATTCAAATCAAGTTTCCTATACTAGTGACATACCTAGGTGTAACTTGATGTATTAAAATCATAATGTAGTAAGAATATATATAGTCATTTTCTTATGTTACAGTTACTTTTTAAAGAATTAAAAACTTAAAATTAGTAGCAAGAAAGAAATTACAAAGATCAGAGCAGAAGAAAAAGAAATGAAGGAAACAATAATAAAGATAAATAAAACTAAAAGCTGATTCTTTGAGAAGATAAAATTGACAAACCATTAACCAGACTCATCAAGAAAAAGAGAAAAGAATCAAAGTATCAAAATTAGAAATGAAAAAGGAGAGGTTACAACAGACAAGACAGAAATAGGAAGAATCGTAGAGATGATTATGAGCAACTATATGGCAATAAAATGAACCTGGAAGAAATGAACAGGTCAACCTTCCAAGACTGAACCAGGAAGAAATAGAAATTATGAACAAGCCAATTGCAAATCCTGGAAATGAAGCTGTGAAAAAAAATCTTCCAAAATACATTCAGCCCAGGGCTGAATGGCTTCAACATTTAGAAAAGAGGTAATGCCTATCCTTCTGAAATTATTCCAAAAAAATTGCAGAGGAAGAAACACTTTCAAACTTATTCTATGAGGCCAACATCACCCCTATACCTAAACAATATAAAGACATCACACGCACAAAAAAAATGTAGGCCAACATCACTGATGTGCTGGGGCCAGCGTGAGGAACTCTGCCCATGGCAAAGGTCATGAGGAAGGAGGCTTGGCATATGCAAAGGCGTGATCCAGCCTCAAGAAACCCCCTGTTCCCAAGCATCTACCCCCAAAACCATAGTACTTTACGGAGAGCTCTCCACCATAATCATTTCTCTAGGAGAATGAGTTAACTTGCAGCTCCAGTTAATAAAAATACCTGGGCATGACAAGAGTGTTTCAGCTTATGAACTCTGAAGTTTCTCTGGCCTGCCTGATCAGGTTCGTCCTGCTGCATGTGATTGTTTACAGCCCCCAACTGTGACAGGCATGGGATGATTTAAAACTTTCTAACTACAGACTCTTTTGAGAAGTTAGAAGATCATTAGCGGATTGATTAGGAATTATGTTGGTGAAGAGTTTTTTCATTTGTCTTGCCAATAAATTACTGCTAATTCCCTGCTCTGGGTGTGACAAGGGTGTCTCAGGTCAAACCTCTCTACTGAGAGACTAGCTTGTGTGACAACCTCTCAACCATAAACAGCACAGAGAGTTTGGAGTATTAGCATAGGGCTTTTCTCATTTGATTGCCACCAGGCCTCCATATCCTTAGGCACCTGGGAATATATTAATCAATGTATTTGGAATTTAGAAAAGGAAATATAGTAGTTTTTGATGTTAGCAATACTAGACTTTTTGAATTAATGAATTCTCTCTTTTGTTATAGACCACTGTACTTTGTTATAAATCATTGTGTCCTTGCTATGCAAAAATGTAACTTCATCACTATCTTAAGACTAAGTAGATCGTAAAGGGAACGTTGGTGAAAGGATTTTCATTTATTGGGCTGATGTTTGCTGCTAATTCTCCATATTCCCTGCCCTTATAATGAATATAACTAGCATATAGGAGAAATAAGTATTAATCTTTAAGCATATAGGAGAAATAAGTATTAACCTTTAAGATTAACCATGTTAACCTTGGGTTAAGTAAATTCCTTTCCTAGTTGTAACTCACTACACTCTTACCCTATAGGAATGCAACTTTATTTGGAGGGTGGAGCCAGATTTAAGAAAAAATCACTCCTGGAAAAATAAGTTTTCTGGTTAACTGACCGGTATCAGAAAGGGCCATAAAATGTCAGCAGACCTCATGGCCAAAAGATGATGTAAAAACCCATAAGACCTTTGTATAATTTTATATGAAGCACCTGATTATGACAAGGGTCAGGTCTGCTGACCCCCGCGTGACTCTGTATTCATCCCTATGTTTAACAAAAGGTATATAAACAAACCTAAAAAATAAAGAAATCGGATCAGCTTCTGAAAAGACTGATTCCCTTGTGTCGTTTCTTTCTTGCTCCCAGTTTTCCTGGCTGAATTCTCATCTGGTATGTGGATATGCACCAAGCCTACTAACTCTGCCTGGGCTTCTAAGATCGGACCGGGGAGGCCTCAGTGCCTCCTCTCCTTCGGGAGAATGGAAAGAAGCCTGTGGCCTATGTAGGTGGTGATCAGTATTCCACGTAAACCAGTTATTCAGCCTCTTTTTCTCCACTAATTTTCCTACTACACTATCCGTTTCTAATCTCTATATATATCTGTAATTAATTAAGTTTTTCCAAGGATGCCAACTCCGTCCCCACCTTCAAATAACTCTGGATCCGCCAGGGCTGGACCCTGGCACCAATGAACATAGATGCAAAAACCTCAGCAAAATTTTATCAAACAGAATTCAGCAGCATATTAAAAAGATTATACACCATCATCACACTTGGCTTTATCCCAGGGCTGAAAGATTCTTCAATATATGCAAATCAGTGAATGCAATACACCATATTAACAAATTGAAAGATTAAAAACCATGTGATAATCTCAATCAGTTCAGTTCAGTTCAGTCGCTCAATAGATGCAGAAAAACATTTTGACAAAATTCAGCAATAATTATGAAAAGACTCTCCAAAAAATGGACATAGAAAACCCTACCTCAACATAATAAAGGCCATACATGATAAACTCACAGCAAGCATTATTCTCAATGATAAAAAACTGAAAGCATTTCTCTCTGATCATACTCACTCTATTATTTAACATACTTTTGGAAGCCCTAGCTATGATGATTAGAGGAAAAAGAAATAAAAAGGAAACTGGATTGGTTAAGAAGACGTGAAACAAATGTCATGTACTAATGTGTATAATCATGATGATGTGATCACTGAACTAGAGCCAGACATCCTGGAGTGCAAAGTCAAGTGGGACTTAGGAAGCATCATTATGAACAAAGCTAGTGGAAGTGATGGAATTCCAGTTGAGCTGTTTCAGACCCTAAAAGATGATGTTGTAGATGTGCTACCCTCAATATGCCAGCAAATTTTTGAAAACTCAGCAATGGCCATAGGACTGGAAGATGTCAGTTTTCATTCCAATCCCAAAGAAAGGCAGTGCCAAAGAAAGTTCGCACTACTGCACAACTGCACTCATCTCACAGGCTAGCAAAGTAATGCTCAAAATTCTCCAAGCCAGGCTTTAATAGTATATGAACTGAGAACTTCCTGATGTTCAGGCTGGATTTAGAAAAGGCAGAGGAACCAGAGGTCAAATTGCCAACATCTGTTGGATCATCAAAAAAGCAAGAGAGTTCCAGAAAAGCATCTACTTTTTCTTTACTGACTATGCCAAAGCCTTTGACTGTGTGGATCACAACAAACTGTGTAAAATTCTTAAAGAGATGGGAATGTCTTTGCAGGCCACATTACCTGCCTCCTGCAAAATCTGTATGCTCGTCAAGAAGCAACAGTTGGAACTGGATATAGAACAACAGACTGGTTCCAAATTGAGAAAGGAGTACATAAAGGTTGTATATTGCCACCCTGCTTATTTAACTTATATGCAGGGTACGTCATGAGAAATGCTGGGCTGGATGAATCACAAGCTGGAATCAAGATTGCCAGGAGAAACATCAGTAACCTCAGATATGCAGATGACACCACCCTTATGGCAGCAAGGAAAGAATAACTAAAGAACCTCTTGAAAGTGAAAGAGGAGAATGAAAAAGTTGGCTTAAAACTCAGCATTCAAAAGCTAAGATCATAGCAACCCATCACTTCATGGCAAATAGACGGAGAAACAATGGAAACAGTGACAGATTATTTTAGGGAGCTCCAAAATCACTGCAGATGGTGACTGCAGCCATGAAATTAAAAGACGTTTGCTCTTTGGAAGAAAAGCTATGGCAGTATATTAAAAAGCAGAGACATTGTTTCTCCAATATAGGTCCATCTAGTCAATGCTATGATTTTTCCAGTAGTCACGTATGGATGACCCACTCCAGTTTCTTGCCTGGAGAATCCCAGGGACAGAGGAGACTAGTAGGCTGCCATCTATGGGGTCGCACAGAGTCGGACATGACTGAAGCGACTTAGCAGCAGCAGCAGCAGCAACAACAGCAGCAGCATGTATAGATGTGAGAGTTGGACTATAAAAGCTGAGCACCAAAGAATTTATGCTTTTGAACTGTGGTGTTGGAGAAGATTCTTGAGAGTCCCTTGGACTGCAAGGAGATCAAAGCAGTCAATCCTATAAGAAATCATCCCTGAATATTCATTGGAAGGACTGATGCTGAAGCTGAAACTCCAATACTTTGGCCACCTGATGTGAATAACTGACTCATTTGAAAAGACCTTGATGCTGGGAAAGATTGAAGGCTGGAGGAGAAGGGGACCACAGAGGATTAGGTAATTGGATGGCATCACCGATGTGATCTACATGAGTTTGAGTAAGCTCCAGGAGTTGGTGATGGACAGGGAAGCTTGTCATGCTGCAATCCATGGGGTTGCAAAGAGTTGGATGTAACTGAGCAACTGAACTGAAATGAAACTAATTCTCTATTTAGCAAATTGTTATAATCCTCCTCCAAAAGGCAAATGTTTGCCAGCCACAAACTTAAAGTACTTAACTTGAATACTGAAAACAGATATATGTATATTTTCAAGACATTTAAATTTGATAGCTTTATAATGATAAGAATGGTTTTTATTTCTGTTTTCTAGCAAGGTGAACAGTTAATTACTTTCTCATAAGATTTTATATAAATCCTTCAAAATATTATGAGTAAAAGTTCAGTTGTTAAAATTATTTTCATAGCTTCAAACTTTATAGAAATATAGAAACAACCTCAGATATGCAGATGACAACACTCTTATGGCAGAAGGTGAAGAGGACTAAAAGCCTCTTGATGAAAGTGAAAGAGGAGAGTGAAAAGTTGGTATAAAGCTCAACATTTAGAAAACGAAGATCATGGCATCCGATCCCATCACTTCATGGGAAATAGATGGGGAAACAGTGTCAGACTTTATTTTAGGGGCTCCACAATCACTGCAGATGGTGATTGCAGCCATGAAATTAAAAGACGTTTACTCCTGGGAAGAAAAGTTATGACCAACCTAGATAGCATATTGAAAAGCAGAGACATTACTTTGCCAACAAAGGTCCATCTAGTCAAGGCCAAGGTTTTTCCAGTGGTCATGTATGGATGTGAGAGCTGGACTGTGAAGAAAGCTGAGCACTGAAGAAGTGATGCTTTTGAACTGTGGGGTTAGAGAAGACTTTTTTTCCCTCTTTTTTTAATACTTTATTCTACGTTACAATACTGTATTGGTTTTGCCATACATTGACATGAATCAGCCACAGGTGTACACAATCTCCCAATGCCGAAGCCCCCTCCCACCTCCCACCCCATATCATCTCCCTGGATCATCCCGTGCACCAGCCCTGAGCATCCTGTATCCTGCATTGAACATAGACTGGTGCTTCATTTCTTATATGATAGTATACATGTTTCAATGCCATTCTCCCCAAATCATCCCACCCTCTCCCTCTCCCTCAGAGGCCAAAAGTCCGTTCTATACCTCTGTGTTTCTTTTGTTGTCTCACATACAGGGTCATCATTACTGTCTTTCTGAATTCCATATATATGTGTCAATATAGTGAAAATGAGTATACTACCCAAAACAATCTACAGATTCAATGCAATCCCTATCAAGCTACCAGCAGTATTTTTCTCAGAACTAGAACAAATAATCTCAAGATTTGTATGGAAATACAAAACACCTCAAATAGCCAAAGCAATCTTGAGAAAGAAGAATGGAACTGGAGGAATCAACTTGCCTGACTTCAGGCTCTACTACAAAGCCACAGTCATTAAGACAGGATGGTACTGGCACAAAGACAGAAATATAGATCAATGGAACAAAATAGAAAGCCCTGAGATAAATCCATACACATATGGACACCTTATCTTCGACAAAGGAGGCAAGAATACACAATGGAGTAAAGACAGTCTCTTTAACAGGTGGTGCTGGGAAAACTGGTCAACCACTTGTAAAAGAATGAAACTAGATCTCTTTCTAACACCACACATAAAAATAAACTCAAAATGGATTAAAGATCTAAACGTAAGAGAAGACTCTTGAGAGTCCTTTGGACTGCAAGGAGATCCAACCAGTCCATTCTGAAGGAGATAAGCCCTGGGATTTCTTTGGAAGGAATGATGCTAAAGCTGAAAATCCAGTACTTTGGCCACCTCATGCAAAGAGTTGACTCATTGGAAAAGGCTCTGATGCTGGGAGGGATTGGGGGCAGGAGGAGAAGGGGACGACAGATGATGAGATGGTTGGATGGCATCACTGACTCAATGGAGGTGAGTCTGAGTGAACTCCAGGAGTTGGTGATGGACAAGGAGGCCTGGCGTGCTGCGATTCATGGGGCCGCAAAGAGTCAGACATGACTGAAAAACTGAACTAAACTGAACTGAACTAAACTGATGCCATAAATAAACAACAAAATTATTTGTCATATTACTGTGCTGAAACAGTCACCCAAGTTTAGTCAAACTTGTTTTCTTCAGCTAATTATTTTGGTTTTATTTAGTTACTAAAAATCTAGCTGGTGTTCTTGGTGTTAACAGCCCTACATGAAAGTACTTCCCTGGGGAATCTCTCTTTTTCAGGAATTCTCCCCAAGAACTTTCCAAATAAATTCAGAATATTTATTTCTCCTGGCAGTTCTATCAACTCAAACAATAAACAGGATGACTTCTATTTTCATATTCTCTTCATCTTAGGTCACAAGAGGGTATGAGTTTACTTTATCAACTGGTTCTATAAAGTTTGTCAGAAATCATATATCTATAAAGAAATTACCACACTATCCACATATTTGGAAAGTTCAATTCATATTTAAGAATTAGAAGAGAATCACCAAGAGGATGATAATTCACACTAAATTAAATGCTAGTTCTCTTCTTAAAAGCACACACACACATTACATCACCTATCTTTAGAGAATGTACTTATAAGATGGATCTTGTTTAATAAACAATATTGACTATGTTTCTGAAAAGTAAGTGTAAATTAATAAAAAATTGAACAATTTAGAAATGTGTATTTTTATGGATTTTTCCTCTGAGATAAGAATTTATTTGTAGTCTCTACTTAGTCCCTTCATATTATATTGTATGTATTTGGGTTTTGTAATTTCCTTAGAAAAGAGACCTAATGTCTCCAGTCTGTACCAGTACCCAGTGTTTTTCATTTTTCTTTTACTCTTTTAAAATTTTTATCCTGGCCAAGTTGTTCTAACTTCTATTTCTATTCTTGAAAAGCAGATGCACTTTTCTGTAGATAAGAAGTAGACAATGAAAACTGTTATGAAACTTTTTGCTCCTACAGGAGAAAATAGACTTTAATTCAACTGTTATGGAAAAAAAGTGATAGTTTTAATATATTATTTTTTAAAAGTTTCTCATTAGGCCAAATGAAACACTTAAGAAATATCAACAGATATCTACCTTAATAAGCTGAGTGGACATAATTTCCTAAGGAGTTATCTACCCTACAATTATATGTATTACTAATGGAAGACATCAGTAAGTTCAGTCTACTGTTGTGCATCTGTTCTTCCCACAGATGTGTGGATGTTTTGAAAATAAATGTTATGCTTAAATTGTGTACACAGGTTTGAATATGAACCTACTGTGAATAAAAAATAATATAAAACTGTACAAAGAAGCTGAATAACATTACCTGGACAAAAAAGTTTATCTAACTAAATTGTTAGTTTATTGCATGGCTTGATGATGCTTTGTATTATTAATTTTATCAATTGATAAAACCTGCTTCAGAGTTAGATACAATGTTCTCAAAGTTTGCAGCAGAAATGTCACATTTATTCAGAAAGAACACATCATATTTTAAACTCTAAAAATACAGCCAAGTACCTCCTGAATGAAGCATGTATGTTTTAGGTTAATTCCACAAACCAATATCATAATTTTATAACTCAGATTTTTGAAAATCAATATTATTGATTTATAGAAGTTTGAGATTGTTGGAAACATAAAAGAGTATCTGTGTGTGTACATTTATCTTAGTAATGATTCTAAAGCTCTGGAATATATATTGTACCTTTTATTCAAAGTATTCTATTTAGTGGAAGGTAACAGTTTTCAATATATGTTTATTTTGTATAAAACTTTTTGTCTTTGTTGTCTATTGGTATTGATTATTCAGCTATTAAAATATCTTTTAGAATTCAATTACTCCTCTTCATTGTTAAGAAAAATTACAGAGAACAAAAGCATTTGCAGTAGCAGTGCTTGAAGTAGTTAAGGATTTAAGCAAAATCAGTGACTGTACAGGCTCCATTTATACTCTGATTGCTAATTATATTGCAAAGATTCATGAATCCATTAAACAAGGAAGTATCAACCCCAGCATCTATGCTACATAAATATATGATTTGAAGCAATTTTTATTGACTCAACATGTTACTGTCAAAATTATACTAGTGATGCTATAAATTAATTTTCAAATTTGATCTGTGTATTTACCATGGTGAGTAAAGCTTTGTCCTTCTGCCTAATTTTACAGTTCATTTAATTCTATCAGTAATACTTTTCATTCAAGAAATTTATTAAGAAAAATTTATATTTTTAGAAATAATATAATATGAATATTGAATTTACTCATATCATAATTATATGACTATGACTAACATCAAGGGTGCTTATTCCAGGAAGTATCCTGTAATGGATATAGGAAGAAGAAGTTAAAGACGTAGTTTTAAAAAGGTAGCATGTTAATTCCAATAGTACAAATATATTAAAAACACTGGAAGCCAAAGGAGATTAGTTAATAACTTTGAGCAGGGTTGTAAGAAAAGTACCTAGATGTGCTGAAATATTTAGTCTCAAATTTTAAGGGCTGTGTAGTCTTGTGTGATATAGATAAGAAAATTAAGAGTAGACAAAGTGTATAGTGAGGAGTGATTTCTGAAGGGTCCTGAATTTTTTTTGATAAAGACATTATAGTTATTTGTTTGAGACACATAGTTAATTTTGGACTCAGTTGCTCATGACTAGAAAATAATGTTGGAACGAGATGCTTAGAATAACTTTCTGATATCACCTGGAGTGCGTAATAAAAAGCAGAGGATTTACATATTAGGTAAGTTTCTCATTGTAGATCAGTTCAGTTTAGTTCAGTTGCTCAGTCGTGTCAGACTCTTTGTCAGACTTTTGCAGCCCGATGGGCTGCAGCACGCCAGACCTCCCTGTCCATCACCAACTCCCAGAGTTTACTAACTCATGTCCATTGAATCGGTGACGCCATTCAACCATCTCTTTCTCTGTCATCCCCTTCTCCTGCCTTCAATCTTTCCCAGCATCAAGGTCTCTTCCAGTCAGTCAGCTCTTCATATCAGGTGGCCAAAGTATTGGAGTTTCAGCCAAGTTTAAACCAACTTTTTCACTCTCCTCTTTCACGTTCATCAAGAGGCTCTTTAGTTCTTTGCTTTCTGCCATAAGAGTGGTGTCATCCGTATTTCTGAGGTTATTGATATTTCTCCCAGCAACCTTGATTCCAGCTTGTCCTTCATCCAGCTCAGCATTTGTAGATAAGAGCAATGTATAATGGTACAACTATTTTAATCAATTAAATAGTAATAGAAATTATTGTCTGAATAATGTGCCCTTTGTAGTCAAAAGAAAACTTGCACTGTCAGCATAACCAGGATGCTATGGGGATGTTATCTATATGAGACAAATGTAGTTACTCATGGCTAGGATGCCTGTGCGTGGATTCATTCCAGAGGTCCAGTGACTCAATGAGTCTGATCCCTCATTGGATTACAAATCCCTGTTTCTGCATCAATCAATCTACTATTAGTGAGGTTTGCCAGTAAATATGGAGGAAAGTAGAATTATCTCCCACAAATAGGGCACAAGAGAGTCATTTCTATCTAAGAAGATTCTCCAACTCATGTCCATTAGAGAAAACAAAATGGCAGCTACACTTCATGATCAACATAAAGTCTGAAGATAAATTACATCATTACAATTTTGCAAGATAATTAGGACTTTAAAGGGAAACTGTTTACTAAAAATGGACAGAATAGATGAGAGTTGAAAAACATTTTTACATAACTTATTTATTTCATTGGAGAATACGTGCTTTACAATATTGTATTGGTTACTGCCACACATCAATATGAATCAGCCATAGATATACATATGTCCCCTTCCTCTTGAAGCTCCCATTCTATCCCACCCCTCTACATTGTCACAGAGCACCAGATTTGAATCATACAGCAAATTCTCACTGGTTATTTTACATATGGTAATGCATATGGTTTTTTTTTAATTTATTATTTATTTTTACAATACTGTATTTGTTTTACCATACATTGACATGAATCAGCCATAGGTGAACACAATCGCCCAATGCCAAAGGTCCCTCCCACCTCCCACCCCACATCCTCTACTTGAATCATCCTGTGCATCAGCCCCATGCATCCTGCATCCTACATTGGACATAGATTGGCGCTTCGTTTCTTACAAGAAAATATACATGTTTCATTGCCATTCTCCCAAACCATCCCACCCTTTCCCTCTCCCTCAGAGTCCAAAAGTCCACTCTATGCCTCTGTGTCTCTTGTTGTCTCACATATAGGGTCATCATTACTGTCTTCTAAATTCCATATATATGTGTCAGTATACTGTATTGGTGTTTTTCTTTCTGGCTTACTTCACTCTGTATAATCGGTTCCAATTTCATCCATCTCATTAGAACTGAGTCAAATTTATTCTTTTTAAGGGCTGAGTAGTATTCCATTGTGTATATGTACCACAGCTTTCTTATCCATTCATCTGCTGATGGACATCTAGGTTGCTTCCATGTCCTGGCTATTATAAACAGCGCTGCAATGAACATTGGGGTACATGTGTCTCTTTCAATTCTGGTTTCCTCAGTGTGTATGCCCAGCAGGGGGATTGCTGGGTCATAAGGCAGTTCTATTTTCAGTTTTTAAAGGAATCTCCACACTGTTTTCCATAATGGCTGTACGAGTTTGCATTCCCACCAGCAGTGTAAGAGGGTTCCCTTTTCTCCACACCCTCTCCAGCATTTATTGCTTGTAGACTTTTGGATTGCAGCCATTCTGACTGGTGTGAAATGATACCTCATTGTGGTCTTGATTTGCATTTCTCTGATAATGAGTGATGTTGAACATCTTTTCATGTGTTTGTTAGCCATCCGTATGTCTTCTTTGGAGAAATGCCTATTTAGTTCTTTGGCCCATTTTTTGATTGGATCATTTATTTTTCTGGAGTTGAGCTGCATAAGTTGCTTATATGTCTTTGAGATTAGTTGTTTGTCAGTTGTTTCATTTGCTATAGTTTTCTCCCATTCAGAAGGCTGTCTTTTCACCTTGCTTATAGTTTCCTTTGTTGTGCAGAAGCTTTTAATTTTAATTAGATCCCATTTGTTTATCTTTGCTTTTATTTCCAGTATACTGGGAGTTGGATCATAGAGGATCCTGCTGTGATTTATGTCGGAGAGTGTTTTGCCTATGTTTTCCTCTAGGAGTTTTATAGTTTCTGGTCTTAAATTTAGATCTTTAATCCATTTTGAGTTTATTTTTATGTATGGTGTTAGAAAGCGGTCTCGTTTCATTCTTTTACAAGTGGTTGACCAGTTTTCCCAGCACCACCTGTTAAAGAGACTGTCTTTACTCCATTGTACATTCTTGCCTCCTTTGTCGAAGATAAGGTGTCCATAGGTGTGTGGGTTTATCTCGGGGTTTCTATTTTGTTCCACTGATCTATATTTCTGTCTTTGTGCCAGTACCATACTGTCTAAATGACTGTGGCTTTGTAGTAGAGCCTGAAGTCAGGCAAGTTGATTCCTCCAGTTCCATTCTTCTTTCTCAAGATTGCTTTGGCTATTCGAGTTTTTTTTGATTTTCCATACAAATCTTGAGATTATTTGTTCTAGTTCTGTGAAAAATACTGCTGGTAGCTTGATGGGAATTGCATTGAATCCGTAGATTGCTTTGGGTAGTATGCTCATTTTCACTATACTGACTCTTCCGACCCATGAGCATGGTATATTTCTCCATCTATTAGTGTTCTCTTTGATTTCTTTCATCAGTGTTTTATACTTTTCGATATATAGGTCTTTAGTTTCTTTAGGTAGGAATATTCCTAAGTATTTTATTTTTTTGTTGCAATAGTGAATGGAATTGTTTTCTTAACTTCTTTTTCTACTTTCTCATTATTAGTGTATAGGAATGCAAGGGATTTCTGAGTGTTGTTTTTATATCCTGCAACTTTACTATATTCATTGATTAGCTCTAGTAGTTTTCTGGTCGAGTCTTTAGGATTTTCTATGTAGAGGATCATGTCATCTGCAAACAGTGAGAGTTTTACTTCTTCTTTTCTAATTTGGATTCCTTGTATTTCTTTTTCTGCTCTGATTGCTGTGGCCAAAACTTCCAGTACGATGTTGAAGAGTAGTGGTGAAAGTGGACACCCTTGTCTTGTTCCTGACTTTAGGGGAAATGGTTTCAATTTTTCACCATTGAGGATAATGTAAGCTGTGGGTTTGTCATATATAGCTTTTATTATGTTGAGGTATGTTCCTTCCAGTCCTGCTTTCTGGAGAGTTTTTATCATAAATGGATGCTGAATTTTGTCAAAGGCTTTTTCTGCATCTATTGAGATAATCATATGATTTTTATTTCTCAGTTTGTTAATGTGATGAATTACATTGATTGACTTGCGGATATTGAAGAATCCTTGCATCCCTGGGATAAAGCCCACTTGGTCATGGTGTATGATCCTTTTAATGTGTTGCTGGATTCTGATTGCTAGGATTTTGTTGAGGATTTTTGCATCTATGTTCATCAGTGATACTGGCCTGTAATTTTCTTTTTTTTGGTGTCTTTGTCAGGTTTTGGTATTAGGGTGATGGTGGCCTCATAGAATGAGTTTGGAAGTTTACCTTCCTCTGCAATTTTCTGGAATAGCTTCAGTAAGATAGGTGTTAGCTCTTCTCGGAAATTTTGGTAGAATTCAGCTGTGAAGCTGTCTGGACCTGGGCTTTTGTTTGCTGGAAGTTTTCTGATTACAGTTTCAATTTCCGTGCTTGTGATGGGTCTGTTAAGATTTTCTATTTCTTCCTGGTTCAGTTTTGGAAAGTTGTACTTTTCTAAGAATTTGTCCATTTCTTCCAAGTTGTCCATTTTATTGGCATATAATTGCTGATAGTAGTCTCTTATGATTCTTTGTATTTCTGAGTTGTCTGTCACGATCTCTCCATTTTCATTTCTAATTTTGTTGATTTGATTTTTTTTCTCTTTGTTTCTTGATGAGTCTGGCTAATGGTTTGTCAATTTTATTTATCCTTTCAAAGAACCAGCTTTTTGCTTTGTTGGTTTTTGCTATGGTCTCTTTTGTTTCTTTTGCATTTATTTCTGCCCTAATTTTTAGGATTTCTTTCCTTCTACTAACTCTGGGGTTCTCTATTTCTTCCTTTTCCAGTTGCTTTAGGTGTAGAGTTAGGTTATTTATTTGACTTTTTCTTGTTTCTTGAGGTATGCCTGCATTGCTATGAACTTTCCTCTTAGCACTGCTTTTATAGTGTCCCAAAGGTTCTGTGTAGTTGTGTTTTCATTTTCATTCGTTTTGATGCATATTTTGATTTCTTTTGATTTCTTCTGTGATTTGTTGATTATTCAGAAGGGTGTTGTTCAGCCTCCAAATGTTGGAATTTTTAATAGTTTTTCTCCTATAATTGAGATCTAACCTTAGTGCATTATGGTCAGAGAAGATGCTTGGAATAATTTCGATTTTTTTGAATTTACCAAGGTTAGATTTATGACCCAGAATGTGATCTATCCTGGAAAAGGTTCCGTGTGCACTTGAGTAAAAGGTGAAATTCATTGCTTTGGGGTGAAATGTCCTATAGATATCAAGTAGGTCTAACTGGACTATTGTATCGTTTAACGTTTGCGTTTCTTTGTTAATTTTCTGCTTAGTTGATCTGTCCAAAGGTGTGAGTGGGGTATTAAAGTCTCCCACTATTATTGTGTTATTATTAATTTCCCCTTTCATGCTTGTTAGCAATTGTCTTACATATTGCGGAGCTCCTATGTTGGGTGCATATATATTTATAATTGTTATATCTTCTTCTTGGATTGATCCTTTAATCATTATGTAGTGGCCTTCTTTGTCTCTTTTCACAGCCTTTGTTTTAAAGTCTATTTTATCGGATATGAGTATTGCTACTCCTGCTTTCTTTTGGTCTTTATTTGCATGGAATATCTTTCTCCAGCCCTTCACTTTTAGTCTGTATGTGTCCGTTGTTTTGAGGTGGGTCTCTTGTAGGCAGCATATATAGGGATCTTGTTTTTGTATCCATTCAGCCAGTCTTTGCCTTTTGATTGGGGCATTCAACCCATTTACATTTAAGGTAATTATTGATAAATATGCTCCTGTTGCCATTTACTTTATTGTTTGGGGTTCGGGTTTATACGCCCTTTTTGTGTTTCCTTTCTAAAGTCTATCCTTTAGTATTTGTTGGAGAGCTGGTTTGGTGGTGCTGAATTCTCTCAGCTTTTGCTTGTCTGTAAAGCTTTTGATTTCTCCTTCATATTTGAATGAGATCCTTGTTGGGTACAGTAGTTTTGGCTGAAGGTCATTATCTTTCATCACTTTAAGTATGTCTAGCCATTCCCTCCTGGCCTGAAGAGTTTCTATTGAAAGATCTGCAGTTATTCTTATGGGGATCCCCTTGTGTGTTATTTGTTGTTTTTCCCTTGCTGCTGTTAATAATTGTTCTTTGTGTTTGGTCTTTGTTAGTTTGATTAAAATATGTCTTGGGGTGTTTCGCCTTGGGTTTATCCTGTTTGGCACTCTCTGGGTTTCTTGGACTTGGGTGATTATTTCCTTCCCCATTTTAGGGAAGTTTTCAACTATTATCTCCTCAAGTATTTTCTCATGGTCTTTCTTTTTGTCTTCTTCTTCTGGGACTCCTATAATTCGAATGTTGGGGCGTTTCATATTGTCTTGGAGGTCTCTGAGGTTGTCCTCATTTCTTTTAATTTGTCTTTCTTTTTCCTTCACTGATTCATTTATTTCTACCATTCTATCTTCTATTTCACTAATCCTATCTTCTGCCTCTGATATTCTACTATTTGTAGCCTCCAGAGTGTTTCTGATCTCATTTATTGCATTATTCATTATATGTTGGCTCTTTTTATTTCTTCTAGGTCCTTGTTAAATCTTTCTTGCATCTTCTCAATCCTTGACCCCAGGCTATTTATCTGTGATTCCATTTTGATTTCAAGATTTTGGATCATTTTCACTATCAGTATTCGGAATTCTTTCTCAGGTAGATTCCCTATCTCTTCCTCTTTTGTTTGGTTTGGTGGGCATGTCTCCTGTTCCTTTACCTGCTGGGTATTCCTCTGTCTCTTCATCCTGGTTATATTGCTGCGTTTGGGATGGCTTTTCTATATTCTGGGAATTTCTGGAGTTCTCTTTCTTATAGAGCTTCCTCTCTGTGTTTGGGGTTATATCAGTGGCATGTCAAAGTTTCTTGATTAGGGAGGCTTGTGTTGGAGTTCTGGTGGGTGGATCTGGATTTCCTCTCTCTGGTGTGCTGTGATGTGTGAAGTAATGGGTTATGAGACGTCAATTGTTTTGGAGTATTTTGAGTTGCCTGTGTATTGAAGCTCAGGGGCTTGTTATTGTGTTGCTGGAGAATTTGCGTGGTATGTTTTGCTCTGGAGCTTGTTGGCCCTTGGGCAGTGCTCAATTTCAGTATAGGTATGAAGGCGTTTGATGAGCTCAAATTGGATAATGTTCCCTGTATTCACAAATTCTTTGATGATCTCAGGATTTGGAATTACGCCTCCTGATTCTGGTTTTCAGATTTATTTTTACAATAGCCTCATGATTTCTCCATCTATTCAGCACTAATGTTAAAACATCTAGGTTAATGATCATAGGTTTCTCCACCTTGAGGGTCGTCCCTAGAGGATCGATGAGTTACTTGGAGGAGAGAAGACGGAGGGAGTAGTTAGAGGTAAGTGGAATGGGATGAGGTGGAATCAAAAGAGGGAAAAGCAAGTTAGCCCGTAACCACTTTCTTGTGTGAGCTCCGAAGTCTGGACCGCTCAGAGGTGGTCACAGAGTTATACATGGAGGAGGAGAGGGAGGGAAGTTGATAGAGGTGGACAGGAGGACAAAAGAGTCAGATGGGAAGGAGGGATACAGATCTGGTCAGTGACCAGTTCCTTTAGAGTTCTCCTCCTTCTGGAACACACAGAGATTCATAGAGTTGGGTAGAGAGGGGGTGGGGGAGGGGAGGAGACAAAAGCCACCTGGTGGAGAAAAGAGATTCTAAAGGTGGAGAGAGTGGTCAAGCCAGTAATCTTGCACTCATGTAAAACTGGGTACTAAGGATTAGGTTTTTAAAAGTACAAAATTGGCAACAAATACCAAAATGCCAAGATTAAAAATCTGTAGTATAAATTGGATTTTCAAAGATAGATTATTGAAGAGAAGAAGAAGGAGAGAGTAATTTAAAAAAAATAGAGAAAAAAGAATAAAAAGTAAAATATAATAAAAGACTCCAGAATTATTAAAAGACAACTTCCTCCACCAATAAGACTATATACGGCATTTGCTTAAATGATAGGGTTTTTTTTTTTTTTGAAAAGTAATATTAGGTTCTAAAAATAATAACTAGAAATATAGAAGACTGGTTTTGAAGCCAATTATCTGCTTTGCTGGATGCCTGATGTCCTCTGCCAGCAGTCAGAAGTTATTTTGTGGAATTTGCTCAGCGCTGAAATGTTCTTTTGATGAGGTAGAGAGGGAGAAAGTGTTCTCCCCATCCTATTCCTCTGCCATCTTTTTTCCCTCCCTCTATTTTACATATGGTAATGCATATGTTTCAATGCTACTCTCCCAGTTTGTTGCATCCTCTTCTTCCCTCACTGTGTCTACAAGTCTGTTCACTGTACTTGTGTATCCAATACTGTCTAGCATATAGGTTCATCAGCACCATCTTTCTAGATCCCATATATATATATATATATATATATGTATATATAAACAGTTAAGATAGGATATTTGTTTTTCTCTTCCTGACTTACTTAACTCTTTATAATAGGCTCTAGGTTCATGCACCTCACTAGAACTGTCTCAAGTGTGTTCATTTTTATGGCTAATATTCCATTGTGTATATGTACCACAACTTCTTTATCCATTTATCTGCTGATGGGTATCTAGGTTGCCTCCATGTACTAGTTACTGTAAATATTGCTGTAGTGAACATTTGGGTACTTTTTCAGTTATGGTTTTCTCAGGGTATATGCCCTTATGTGAAGAGTTGACTCACTGGAAAAGACCCTGATGCTGGGAGGGAGTGGGGGCAGAAGGAGAAGGGGACTACAGGGGATGAGATGGCTGGATGGCATCACTGACTTGATGGACATGGATTTGGATGAACTCCAGGAGTTGGTGATGGAGACAGGGAGGCCTGGTGTGCTGCGATTTATGGCGTCACAAAGAGTCGGACAATATTGAGCTACTGAAATTGAGCTACTGAACTGACTGATTGAGATTACTTGGTCATATGATAGTTTCAGAGAAACATTTTTGAAGTAGTTTTATTAAAAAGTGATCATTGGTTGAATGTAGAAGTTAAGATATAACCAGAAGAAAATGATTAGAGATGTCTATCAACAAATTAGGGTCATGATGGGATATGCAATAGACTAGCAACAAAAATAAATAAAGAAAAATAGGGCAGCCCATCAAAATGCACTCTGTTCATTTAAATGTAGTAAATCTCCTATTGTAAAAAGATTGGGTCATAGGTCTGGAACTCCAAAGATTAAAATAGGAGAGTTTGGTAAACTTGAAACTTTGAGAGGAGACAAAATTATTCACAGAAAGCACAAACAAAACTATGAGAATAAAATGTATGATTTTCTATTTTAAAAGATAGTTTGAATTATGTATGTGATGTATATAAAAGGCATACAAATAGACAGTTTTTAATGTTTGGTAACCTTGTGTCAACACTAACTATTGAAGCTAAAAGTCTTTCTAAACCTGGAAGAAAATGGTCTAGAGGCAATATTGTTTGCCTTTTCTGCAGATAATGTTTTCACTAGGCAATGACCTTTAACAATGAAACTACAACTGTGATAAAATTCATCCTCCTTGGTTTTCATACTACCTGGGGCATGAAGATCTTGCTCTTCTTTACATTCCTGACTGTGTATGTGACAGTTTTAAGTAATGCTATGATCATCCTATTGGTGTGGAGTTATAACTGCCTTCACTCACCCATTTATTTGTTCCTTGTAAACCTCTCACTTTTAGAAATCATGCTCACTTCTGTAAACACCTAAGATGTTGGCCATTACAATTTCACAAATAAGCACCATATCCTTTGAAGGCTGTATCACTCAGTCTTCTATTTTCTCTTTGGGACAGTAGAGTTCTTCATCTTGGCAATTATGGCATTTGACCGCTATGTTGTCATCAGTATCCCTTTCAGATACCTAACCATTCTGAGAATCTAGGTTTGCCTGAAGATGATCATAGCCCCTTGGGTGAGAGAGTTATTGTATAATCTATTGCCTTCCATTGCAACCATAAAATTACCATTCTGTGGTCCTAATATTATGGATTACTTTTTTTGTGACACTGCCCCCATGTTGCAATTGGTATGTGGTGATCTCCAATTGGTAGAAATGGTTCATTTTATCTATTCTGCAGTTCTCCCTCTGAATTCTCTCTTCTTTACCCTAACTCCTCATATCTTCATTGTCTTTTTGAAAAATTGATTAAAAACAAAACAAAACAAAACAAAACAAAACAAAACAAAAAAACCCGCTCCCATGCCCTAATTCTGAGGAAGCCACTGACCTGCTTGGGCCATGCAATGAATGGTGTTCTTCCAGACCCTATGCACAGCCATGGAGAAAGCATTTGTGCAGTATACAACATTTGCAAGTGCGCTTACTCACTTCAGTGTCATCTGACTCTTTGTGACCTTGTGGACTGTAGCCCACCAAGCTCCTCTGTCCATGTGATTCTCCAGGCAAGAATACTGGAGTAGGTTGCCATGCCCTTCTCCAGGGGATCTTCCCAACCCAGGGATTATACCTGTGTCTCCTGGAGACTCCTGCATTGCAGGCTAATTCTTTACCACTGAGCCACCAAGGAAGCCGAGTACACAACACATTCAATCATAGACAGCAGTCTAGCTGCACTATAGGATTGAACACTTTAGATTTCTCTCTGTGGGAAAAAGAAAAAAAAAAAAACTTTCCATCTATATGCTATCTATTTTCCCATCTATTTGCCATGAAAGATAGGACCATGATCTTCATTTTCTGAATGTTGAGTTTTCACTTTCATCAAAAGGCTCTTTGGGTCTTCTTCACTTTCTGCCATAAGAGTGGTGTCATCTGCATATCTGAGCTTATTGATATTTCTCCCAGAAATCTTGATTCCCTGAGCTTCATCCAGCTCAGGATTTCTCATGATGCACTCTGTATAGAAGTTAAATAAGCATGGTGACAATGTACAGCCTTGATGTACTCTTTTCCTTATTTGGAACCAGTCTGTTGTTCCATGTCCAATTCTAACTGCTGCTGCTTCCTGCCCTGCATACAGATTTCTCAAGAGTCAGGTCAGGTGGTCTGGTATTCCCGTGTCTTTCAATATTTTCCACAGTTTCTTGTGATCCACATAGTCAAAGGCTTTGGCATAGTCAATAAAGCAGAAATATATGTTTTTCTGGAACTCTCTTGCTAACTCCATTAACCACAGTAAAATTTAAAGAAAGCATTAGTAAAAGTTTTAATTTTTCAGAGTTGACCACTTTAAGTATCTAAAAAAAATAAGTAAATTTATTTTGATTTCTACATTTCAGCAGCCGGTATTGGTTGAAGTGAACAATCCACTCTCAAGAGTTAACCATGCAAATTTAGATTCAGCACCTGCTTGTATGTCCCCTGAAGATTTCAAGCTAAGTCTTTGTGCTAACTGGATGGTAGCTCAAATATATAGTGCATGCCAGGTTTTCTGAAAGTGAAAATCATTTACAAAATTAAATTATGAAGTAATTACTTAAAGAGGTCTATTTATTTGCTACATTGATTAAAATCATTAGTTTACAAATAATCATAAGGACATATATAGACAGGATGTCAACATATTGTAGTTACTGCCTTTTCATCATTTGTGTTCTGAAATAGAAATACAAGGTTAATAAAAACTACATTAGGAAAGTTGATTTTTATATACATTTGAATTATTAGAAACTGGTTTTTATATATTCTTATCTGAAAATTATAAGAAAAAAGGAACTCGTATTTTTCAATCATGTAGTTTATTTTTGTGAAGAGGAAGCATAAGTAAAATGAGCTAAACTCCATATAAATAAAAATATTGACTTTTAATTATTGGCAAATCCTGTTTCTTCCTTTTTCTTGACTCATTTTAGAGAATCCTTACTGAGAATGGAGAAGGAGAACTGGACCTTGATGACAGAGATCAGCCTTACAGGGATCGCAACCACAAGAGTCTTTGGGAATTTGCTATTCTTGCTCTTTCTTTTGGTCTACTTGGAAATACTCTCATCGTTACCTTGATTCTGATAGATTGCAGGCTTCACTCACCCATGTATTTTCCCTCAGCAATCTCTCTTTCAGAGAAATATTAACCACAACTTGTGCTGTTCCACAATGCTGCCGTTTCTTGTTAGGTAGAAAGAATATCTCAGTTGGTGGATGCTTTGCCCAGATGTATTTCTACTTCCTGTCTGGATACACTGAGTTTATCCTTTTGGCTGTCATGTCCTATGACTACAAATGTGGCCATTTGCAGCCCCCTTCAGCACCCTGTGATTATGACCAACTTACACTGTGTTCGTCTTGTCATCCTCTCCTTGGTGGGTGGCTTTCTCCTTATCCTCCCATCCATCATCCTTAAGGCACGACTGCCATACTGCAGCCTCAATGTGATTGATCACCTTTTCTGTGACAGTGACCCCTCCTCCACTTGGCCTGTGCTGATATTCACATCATTGAGCTGTTGGACTTCTTCAGTTCCCTTGTCCTGCTCCTCAGCTCCCTCTCTCTTACAGTGGTCTCCTGTGTTTACATCATCTCCACCATACTGAAGATACAATCAGGCCAAGGTCATCACAAAGCCTTTTCCATCTCTGCCTCCTGTTTCACTGTGGTCTCCATGGGCTATGGGGTCTGTATATTTGTCTATGTCTGCCCCTCACAAAAGGGCAGCCTGCACCTCAACAAGGTGTCTTGTCCTCTTCAGTGTCTTCACACCACTCCTGAATCCATTCATTTTCAATCTATGAAATGAAACCATGAAAGAAGGTCTGAAGGACACATTAGTCAAATGCCAGAACTCTGTTAAGGGACTCATGTTCAAGCAACAGGATCTTTGAGTATGATCTTAAACCTGAGTGTTTTTGGCTTTACAGAAAATGAGTTCATGAAAATGGGAGATGAATTTGTTATCTTTTTTGTATTATTTGCACTCATAAAGGTATAGCTAAACTGAATTTATGTACAATTTACTTTTCAAGTTGGCTGAATAAGCTTTTTTTTTTTATACTTTATTTTACTTTACAATACTGTATTAGTTCTGCCATACATCAACATGAATACGCCAGGGGTGTACATGAGTTCCTGAACCCCTCTCCCACCTCCCTCCCCATACCATCTCTCTGGGTCATCCCAGTGCACCAGCCCCAAGTGTCCTGTATCCTGCTTTGAACCTAGACTGGAGATTCCTTTCTTACATGATATTATACATGTTTCAATGCTATTCTCCCAAATCATCCCACCCTCGCCCTCTCCCACAGAGTCCAAAAGTCTGTTCTATACATTTGTGTCTCTTTTACTATCTCACATACAGGGTTATTGTTACCGTCTTTCTATATTCTATATATATTTGTTAGTATACTGTATTGGTGTTTGTCTTTCTGGCTTACTTCACTCTGTATAATCGGCTCCAGTGTCATCCACCTCATTAGAACCGATTCAAATGTATTCTTTTTAATGGCTGAGTAATACTCCATAGTGTATATGTACCACAGCTTTCTTATTCATTCATCTGCTGATGGACATTTAGGTTGCTTCCATGTCCTGGCTATTATAAACAGTGCTGTGATGAACATTGAGGTACACGTGTCTCTTTCAATTCTGGTTTCTTCAGTGTGTATGCCCAGCAGGGGGATTGCTGGGTCATAAGGCAGTTCTATTTTCAGTTTTTAAGGAATCTCCACACTGTTCTCCATAGTGGCTGTACCAGTATGTATTCCTACCAACAGTGTAAGAGGGTTCACTCTTCTCCACACCCTCTCCAGCATTTATTGCTTGTAGACTTTTGGATCACAGTCATTCTGCCTGGTGTGAAATGGTACCTCATTGTGGTCTTGATTTGCATTTCTCTGATAATGAGTGATGTTGAGCATCCTTTTATGTGTTTGTTAGCCATCTGTATGCCCTCTTTGGAGAAATATCTATTTAGTTCTTTGGCCCATTTTTGATTGGGTAGTTTATTTTTCTGGAATTGAGCTGCAGGATTTGCTTGTATATTTTTGAGATTAGTTGTTTGTCAGTTGCTTCATTTGCTATTATTTTCTCCCATTCTGAAGGCTACACCAGAAAATTACTAGAGCTAATCAATGAATATAGTAAAGTTGCAAGATATAAAATCAACACACAGAAATTCCTTGCATTCCTATACACTAATAATGAGAAAGTAAAAAAGAAGTTAAGGAAACAATTCCATTCACCATTTCAACGAAAAAAATAATATACTTAGGAATATATCTACTAAAGAAACTAAAGACCTATATAGAGAAAACTATAAGACACTGGTGAAAGAAATCAAAGAGGACACTAATAGATGGAGAAATATACCATGTTCATGGATCGGAAGACTCAATATAGTAAAAATGAGTATACTACCCCAAGCAATCTACAGATTCAATGCAACCCCTATCAAGCTACCATCAGTATTTTTCACAGAGCTAGAACAAATAATTTCACAATTTGTATGGAAATGCAAAAAACCTTGAAGATCCAAAGCAATCTTGAGAAAGAAGAATGGAACTGGAGGAATCAACCTGCCTGACTTCAGGCTCTACTACAAAGCCACAGTCATCAAGACAGTATGGTACTGGCACAAAGACAAAAATATAGATCAATGGAACAAAATAGAAAGCTGAATAAATATTGAAACTCATAATTTGATAGTGAAGATAATGATACTTTTAGTACTGCATGTTGCACTAAACCATCATGTGGTGATGTTACTGTCGATAAAGATGATCAAGGTAATTAATAATAATGTAGTAAAGAAGGTTTCTATGTGTACACTACTTTATACAACATCAGGAAAATGAAACCGTTTAAATCTCTGAGGAAGAAGGCACATGCACATGCAGATATATGATTAATAAAAGAATAACTTCTGAGATATTTAAGCCTCAACTGTAATCTTGCATTAACTAACATTACCAACTTTGGATTTTTATCATTTTGTCAAACCAGGTTTTGTCTCTGCATGAGGTCTTCTTTGTAAACCTCATAGAATTACTTCATTCATAGATAAGGAATAAAATCAAATTCACTTCTTGAATTTAGTTGCAGTGAACAATAAAGAGAGGTTGAACTAGCTCAAGTTTGAAATATCCCAGATACTCAATTTTATTTTTTACCTTTAGCCATATTTCTTGATCAGTTCAGCTCAGTCACTCAGTCATGTCTGATTCTTTGTGAACCTTTGGAAAGCATCACACTAAATCTCCCTGTCCATCACCAACTCCTGGAGTTTACTGAAACTCATCTCCATTGAGCCGATGATGCCATCCAACCATCTCATCCTCTGTCATCCAACCATCTCATCCTATGTCATCCAACCATCTCATCCTCTGTCATCCCCTTCTCCTCCCACATTCAATGTTTCCCAGCATCAGGGTCTTTCCAAATGAGTCAGTTCTTCACATCGGGTGGCCAAAATATTGGAGTTTCAGCCTTAGTATCAGTCCTTTCAATGAATGTTCAGGACTGATTTCATTAGGATGGATTGGTTGGATCACCTTGCAGTCCAAGGGACTCTCTAGAGTCTTCTCCAACACCACAGTTGAAAAACATCAATTCTTTGGTGCTCAGCTTTCTTTATAGTCCAACTCTTGCATCCATACGTGACTGCTGGAAAAACCATAGCTATGACTAGATGTACCTTTGTTGGCAAAGTAATGTCTCTGCTTTATAATATGCTGTCTAGGTTGGTAATCACTTTTCTTCCACGGAGCAAGTGTCTTTTAATTTCATGGCTGCAGTCACCCTCTGCAGTGCTTTTGGAGCCCCCAAAATAAAATCTCTCACTGTTTCCATTGTCTTCCCATGTATTTGCTATGAAGTGATGGGACCAGAAGCTCAACATTCAGAAAACTAAGATCATGGCATCTGGTGCCATCACTTCATGGGAAATATATAGGGAAACAGTGGAAACAGTGTGAAACTTAATTTGGGGGTCCAAAATCACTACAGGTGGTGACTGCAGCCATGAAATTAAAAGCCACTTACTCCTTGGAAGGAAAGTGATGACCAACTTAGATAGCATATTGGACTTCTGTGGTGGCTCAGACGGTAAATCATCTATCTATGATGCAGGAGATCTGGGTTTGATCCCTGGGTCAGGAAGATTCCCTGGGGAAGGCAATGGCAACCCACTCCACTACTCTTGCCTGGAAAATCCCATGGATGGAGGAGCTTGGTGCAGGATACTGTCCATGGGATCACAAAGAGTCAGGCATGACTGAGCATCTTCACCTTCACTTTCACTTTAATATAGCATATTCAAAAGCAGAGACATTACTTTGCCAACAAAGGTCTATCTAGTCAAGGCTATGTTTTTTCCAGTGGTCATATATGGATGTGAGAGTTGGACTGTGAAGAAAGCTAAGGGCTTTAGAATTGATGCTTTTGAACTGTGGTGTTGGAAAAGACTCCTGAGAGTCCCTTGGACTGCAAGGAGATCCAGCTAATCCATTCTAAAGGTGATCAGTCCTGGGTGTTCTTTGAAAGGACTGATGCTGAAGCTGAACCTCCAGTACTTTGGCCACCTTATGTGAAAAATTGACTCATTGGAGAAGACTCTGATGCTGGGAGGGATTGGAGGCAGGAGGAGAAGGGGACGGCAGAGGATGATATGGCTGGACAGCATAACCAACTCAATGTTCAGGAGTTTGGTGAACTCTGGAAGTTGGTGATGAACAGAGAGGCCTGATGTGCTATGATTCATGGGGTTGCAAAGAATTGGATATGACTGAGCGACTGAACTGAAGTGAACTAAAGGAATGACCTTGTTTTTAAAACAAACTTGGCCAGAGACCCTGAGACAGGGAAGGAGTGTGTCATGGTGGACGTGAAAGATTGTGTGTATGGATCAAGTTGTTACTTATTTAAGATCCCATTTCTCAGAGTTTTTTGTCTAGAGTAAAAAATCAAAGGGCTTGAAAGCTTACAGCTCAAATAGTACAAATAGCTCAGGAGGTAGATTGTAACTTATACTACTGCAGGCATTAAACCTGCCAGTTTTAAGAAAATATTTCAGTTCAGTTCAGTTCAGTTGCTCAGTCATGCCCAACTCTATGACCCCATGAATCACAGCACGCCAGGCCTCCTTGTCCATCACCAGCTCCCGGAGTTCACTCAAATTCACGTCCATCGAGTCAGTGATGCTATCTAGCCATCTCATCCTCGGTCGTCCCCTTCTCCTCCTGCCTCCAATCCCTTCCAGCATCAGAGTCTTTTCCAATGAATCAACTCTTCGAGTGAGGTGGCCGAAGTATTGGAGTTTCAGCTTTAGCATCACTCCTTCCAAAGAAATCCCAGGGTTGATCTCCTTCAGAATGGACTGGTTGGATCTCCTTGCAGTCCAAGGGACTCTCAAGAGTCTTCTCCAACACCACAGTTCAAAAGCATCAGTTCTTCAGCACTCAGCCTTCTTCACAGTCCAACTCTCACATTCATACATGACCACTGGAAAAACCATAGCCTTGACTAGACGGACCTCTGATGGTAAAATAATGTCTCTGCTTTTGAATATGCTATCTAGGTTGGTCATAACTTTTCTTCCAAGGAGTGTCTTTTAATTTCATGGCTGCAATCACCATCTGCAGTGATTTTGGAGCCCCCAAAAAAAAAAAATTAAGTCTGACGCTGTTTCCCCATCTATTTCCCATGAAGTGGTGGGACCGGATGCCATGATCTTTGTTTTCTGAATGTTGAGCTTTAAGCCAACTTTTTCACTCTCCTCTTTCACTTTTATTAAGAGGCTTTTTAGTTCCTCTTCACTTTCTGCCATAAGGGTGGTGTCATCTGCATATCTGATGTTATTGATATTTCTCCTAGCAATCTTGAAATATCAATAACCTTAGATATGCAGATGACATTTAGGTCTCAGAGGAGTCAGACTGAGGCTTTTCAATCCAGTTCCCATAGAACAGCTCCTATTCCCAAGGAATGGGCCAAAGATTCTGAACCAGCACAAGTACAATGAAACAGGCTTTGTTTCAGATTGAATGGGCCAAAGGCTTCTCATTTCCCAGAGGAGCAGCCTCTGATTCTGAAGCAATGGACTGAAGGCTGGTCAATTATAGTCAATACAGTCTGATTTCAAAATCAGATTGAAATGTCAACTCAACACTCAAAAATGTAATAAAGTCTTAATCAGACATGATAAAACTTAAAATAGATACCAAATAAAGCCTGGAGAGCTTCAAAATACAAAGAAGGAGGAAGATCAAAACCAGGAGAAGAAGTAACTTCATATTTCAAGGTCAGTGAGAAAAATAGTTATTAAACCAAACTTGGGTCAACTCATCCACTAGCAGTAAAGACAATCTACTTGAAACTGTGCAACTCACATTGGAATTTGAGCCTACCATCTTTTAACTGAGATCACACAAGTGGTTTCAGGACTTAAAAAGCTCAGATTCTTGATGTCTCATCATAGAAAGAATTCATCGGAAGACAAAGTGATAGGTAAGAAGTGGATTTATTTAGAGAGAAACACACTCCACAGACAGAGTGGGCCACCTTAGAACGTGAGAGTGGCCTCAAAATATGGCGTGGTTAGATGTTATGGGGTGAGTAGTTTCATAGGCTAATGAATGGGAGGATTATTCCAACTATTTGGGGGAAGGGGTGGAGATCTCCAGGAACTGGATCACCACTCAGTTTTTGGTTTTCAAGGTCAACCTTGAAACTGACAGTGTGTCTATGGGTGTCTCATTTAGCTTGCTGATGTGTTACAGTGAACCTATACTGAGGCTCAAGGTTAGTGGATCAACTTATTTGCCATCTTGGACCAATTTGGTTATAATCAGTTTATATCATATCCTCAGGCCATATCTTTTGTTTCAAGTTTGTGCCCTGTCTTCTTACCTCCTGTTTCACATTGACACTGGGTTATGGTAAATTACAGCATTTATTGTAGGGCATCAAGCAAAGAGTCAAGGGAAGCTAGTGTTCAAAATACCTGGACTCCCTGAGAGATTTCAGGAAAGCATTTTTAAAGAAAAGGTGAGGAAGGTGGAGTCCCAGGGTATGCAATCAACTCATAAACAAGTCTCTGGTGGGTTGATAGTGAGGTAACAGGGCAGTGTCACAGGGGTTAACAGTTACAATTTTTGTGTTGTTGTTCCAGGTGCATCCTGGTTAAGACAAGAGTTATAGTAAGAGAACTTAGGGCCAAAGAAAGTCCTGATTGATAGGCTAAGAAATTTAAATGTTATTTATTTGGTATTTAGTGGATATATGTGTTTACTGCGCTTGGTCATGTCTGACTCTTTATGACCCCATAGATGGTAGCTTGCCAGACTACTTTGTCCATGAAATTTCCAAGACAAGAATACTGGAATGGATTGCCATTTCCTCCTCCAGGGTATTTTTCCTGACCTAGAGAACATGGTGATTGCACTCATAAAATTCAAAGTGCTTACTCCTTGGAAGGAAAGTTATGACCAACCTAGATAGTATATTCAAAAGTGGAGACATTACTTTGCCAACAAAGGTCTGTCTAGTCAAGGCTATGGTTTTCCAGTGGTCATGTATGAATGTGAGAGTTGGACTGTGAAGAAAGTTGAGCACTGAAGAATTGATGCTTTTGAACTGTGGTGTTGGAGAAGACTCTTGAGAGTCCCTTGGACTGCAAGGAGATCCAACCAGTCCATTCTAAAGGAGATCAGTCCTAGGTGTTCTTTGGAAGGACTGATGCTAAAGCTGAAACTCCAATACTTTGGCCACCTCATGCGAAGAGTTGACTCTTTGGAAAAGACCCTGATGCTGGGAGGGATTGGGGGCAGGAGGAGAAGGAGATGACAGAGGATGAGATGGCTGGATGGCATCACCGACTCGATGGATATGAGTTTGAATAAACTCCAGGAGTTGGTGATGGACAGGGAGGCCTGGCGTGCTGTGATTCATGGGGTCACAAAGAATCGGATATGACTGAGCAACTGAACTGAACTGAACTGAACTGAGGGATCATACCTGCACGTCTTGTGTCTCCTGCATTGGCAGGCAGATTCTTGACCACAATTCCACCTTGCCAATATATATTCATGGTCATCAAGTATTTTATTTCCTCCACTTAGTGATGGGTTTAACATCTGTAAAGCAATGAGATACTTTTGAGAGGAGCTAAAGTAAAGGATGTAGGGGAGGGGACTGACTCTGGAAGGCCTCATAAGATCCTGAAGGAACAATGGGTTCAATTGTGAGGACTGCTCCTGTTTACTCACCAGCCCTGGAGTCATCAGAATCTCCTTTGCTCACCATATGGTTCACCAAAATGTTCAGTTCAGTTCAGATGCTCAGTCATGTCCGACTCTTTGTGACCCCATGAACCACAGCACGCCAGGCCTCCCTGTCCATCACTAATTCCCGGAGTTCATTCAAACTCATGTCCATCGAGTTGGTGACGCCATCTAGCCATCTCATCCTCTGTCATCCCCTTTTTCTCCTGCCTCCAATCCCTCCCAGCATCAGGGCCCTTTTGAATAAGTCAGTTCTTCGCATGAGGTGGCCAAAGTACAGGGGTTTCAGCTTTAGCATCAGTCCTTGCAATGAACAGCCAGTACTGATCTCCTTCCAGGATGAACTGGCTGCATCTCCTTGCAGTCCAAGAGACTCTCAAGAGTCTTCTCCAACATCACAGTTCAAAAGCATCAATTATTTGGTGTTCAGCTTTCTTCACAGTCCAACTCTCACATCTATACATGACAACTGGAAAAATCATAGCCTTGACTAGACTGACCTTTGTTGGCAAAGTAATATCTCTGCTTTTCAATATACTATCTAGGTTGGTCATAACTTTCCTTCCAAGGAGTAAGCATCTTTTAATTTCATGGTTACAGTCACCATCTTCAGTGATTTTGGAGCCAAAGTAAACAGACATCTAGCTATTTTTCCAGAAAAAGTGAGTTTATTTGGGATCTGCAGAGACTTGCACTTCAGGGTCTGCAACCATAGTGATGTTACTGAAAGGTGTGGGGTCCATTTGCTTGTCACTCAAATGCCAATAAACAGGCCAGGTTGGTAGAAAGGAAAATTTGCTTTGTTTCAGATCCATCAACTGAAGGGGAGGGCAGGCATCTGTCCAAAATTTGACTCCCCCACAGACGATCAGTGGATAAGAGCTTTTATAGTCAGGGGAGGGGAAGAAGGGGTTGATAGGGTACATGTAGAAAGAGCATAGTCAGCTCTGACAGTCATCTTCAAATTGGTCATCAGTGGTCTGATCTAGTATCATCATGGTTGTTTTTAGTAAAGTTAGTATTCAGTTCCAGGGTCAGTTCTTTCCAGTTCTTGGAATTGTGGCAACTTATATCATGGATATAGTCTGGTCATCATGTAGTTAACTTCTCCACCTGAGGTTTCAGTATCTATAAAACATCTCATGGGATATGGCTCAGAATATTATCTACAGACCTTAGAAGGACTACAGTCCCGAAGGTCCTTGACTATGCTTATTGACTACATTATTATAATTTGGTCTCCTTTGACTGCTTTCCTTTGTTTCCTTGCTATCATTTCTCTGATTAAATGTATTCTTCGACTAAAGTTTTCCACAGACAAAAGGCAGGCAGAGGACATGGGGAGGTAAAGACCATAGGGTCCTGCTCCATTTCAATGAGGCACATGCAAGTGCCCACACAGCAAGAGAAGGAGAATTCCTTTACAGAGGGAAAAAGGAATTTGTGAGGGTTATATAATAAATGAAGAGTCCGTGGCTTTTCATTGACTGAGTTGTTGCCAGGAAAGAAGAGGAGGCCATTCTTATTGGGCACTGCTATTGTCACAGGACGTGAGAGTTCCACTTTCTAGTCTCTTGACCCTATTTAATTGAGACTCTGCTTACTGGTGCTAGAGAAGACTCTTGAGAGTCCCTTAGAAAGCAAGGAGATCAAACCAGTCAGTCTTAAAGGAAATCGTCCCTGAATATTTATTGGAAGGACTGATGCTAAAGGTTAAACTCCAATACTTTGAACACATGGTGTGAAAAGATTGATTCTGGGAAAGACTGAGGGCAGGAGGAGAGTTGGTGACAGAGGATGAAATGATTGGATAGCATCACTGGCTCAATGGACATAACTCTGAGAAAACTCCAGGAGATAGTGGAGGACAGAGGAGCCTGGCATGCTGCAGTCTATGGGGTCACAAAGAGTGGACACCACTTAGTGACCGAACAACAAAAATAATCTATTTTTACACTTACATGTTACTCTGGATTCCATTTCTAAAGCTGATTTTTTGAGGGAACATGGGGGAGATATAACTATTTATACATTATACTGCCACTCAACCACACATTCTGTCATGACAGCACATGTGATCTATCAATCTCCTTCACAATGCATTTCTCATTATCTGTCTGTACTATTTTTTTTATTGCTGCAGAGTTTAAATATGTGAGTGTGACTGCATGCATTGTTTGTGATAGCAAAGATATTTTCCACATTAAATGAGATCTTTTGTTGCATTCTCTCATTCCCTCCTCTCCAGTTTTATGCCACCTGGGACTGGTATAACTAGCACTGTGTTCTGTTTAGAGGTAGTTCTCTGATGGATAGATACTGGGACAGGAACTAGGGGATTGAGAGACTGTTAGAATCCCTATTAATAAAGTACTACAGAAAGTGAGAAAGGCAGACATGGGCCAAGGATGAAGCTGCCCGACAAGGCAGTTGTTTCTGAGGCCTCATGCATTTTGTGAAGAACTAGAGCCAAAGGGCGGGTCTCTGTATCCAATCAGGGGTTATAGGCTGTTCTGGGGAACATCCTATAGATGGATGCAACCGTGAGTCATCAGTAGTGAATGGGTGTTTTGGCCTGAGAAGAAAACCTAAGGGGAACATGAACATATCCTATACAGATAAGAGCCCAATAGTTATTAATTACCTAATTTACTCAGGGCTCCCTTAAGGATTTTACATAGACACTACTATGGGGTGGATATTGTTTTCCTTCTTTCAAAATTTGAATTGCTTAAAGGTGACATTAATTAATTAATGTTACATGACCTGCTATGCTCCCTGTGTGTAGAAAAGCTGGAATTTGAAAGAATGACTCCCTGATTGAACAGTATGTCCTTTTGACCACTATGTTATATAGTAAGTATTTAATTTTAACACCACATTGTAAATGAACTGACAATCTAATCATCCAAACTCCAAATGTTGCAAAACAATGGGTGAAAGGAACACCATAAATTGATATGGGGCCAGTAATGTCTTGACCCTCCTGAGCACTCCATCCTGGCTCTTCATCTGTATCTATTCATTTGGTGCCTGTTGAAAGCAAAGCTATAATTATGTCAACTAAAAACTTAGTCACAACCTGAAAGTAGCTGCTGCTGCTGCTGCTGTAGAGAGTTACTTTATTCGGTAGGAATGTTAAGGACTTTGAGCTTGAGAGGTGGCATCTCAGTAGCCCTGAGAAAACTGCTCCAACGAGGCAGGAGAGGAGGTCAGTCTATATACAACTTTATAATAAAGGGGCAGGCAGTCTGACCAAAGATTATGTTAAGTAGCAAGGAAAACCAGATATCAATTTTAGGAATTTAGTGTTCTTCTATGTATGAGAAGATGCAAGCCTCTGGGCTCACTGAATTAATTCCTTTTATATGCACCTCAGCTATCTGGGGTCAAACCTGTTTTCCGATTGTTTAAATGCTTAATTCTTTGTTCACCTTAAGGGATGGCAGCTGTGGTAGATGGAATGGCTGCTTCCTGCATTCCCCCAGCTCCTCATCAGTGAGGTGGGAAGCAGGGTTGGCGCCATCTGCTGGTTCACAGGCATTGTATTCCATTTTGGGAGTCATTCACATTTGGAGGCCTGAAATAGAAATTGCTCACGGCTGTGACATTTATTTATTGATATGGCAGGAGAGATTTCATTTCACCGTTAAAAACCAGGGATAAATAATAGTCCCTACTCTCATAGGACAGATTTAGGGTAATTAATCTTTAAGATAACCTATATATGACGCAGCTTCCCTAGTGGCTCAGACAGTAAAAAATCTGCCTGCAATGCAGCAGACCTGGGTTTGAACCCTGGGTTGGGAAGATCCCCTGAAGGAGGACATGGCGACCCACTCCAGTATTCTTGCCTGGAGAATCCCCATGGACAGAGGAGCCTGGCAGACTGCAGTCCATGGGGTTGCAAAGAGTCAGACATGACCAAGTGACTAAGCACACACACAGACATGCACATGCACACACACACACGCACACATGACATATGATCACACAAACATACAGTAAAATCTAGTTGAAGTTAATAGAAATTAAGGCCAATTTTAATTTTATGTGTGCCAGAGACAGAAACAAATAATAACTTCTTTTATGAAACCACACATTGCTTGCTAATAACATAAGAAAGGATCCATTTTATAACACTTTGTTTTGTTTTGGGTATGTATGTGGTTAAGGGCTTAATGGGAGATGGTTTTCAATTATCAGAAAGTATTTTTAAGGATCCAAACTCAAGTTAAAAATTACAGAGTTGGACAGATTCCTTAAGACATCAACTAAAAACAAGGTCAAGAAGGGAAAAGCTTTAGACAGAAGATACTGCTTGAATTACATTCCTTGTATCTAATTAGTTAAAACAAACACATGGACAAACAAAGTTATAAGAGATAGAAGTTCAACAGAGAATTTAGATTCACATCCCACTCCAATTTCTTTATTTCTGTAATAAGCATGTTGGTAGTCAAGAAGAGTGAATGTAAGAGGAATGTTAATAATATTAATTCTCCATCATTTTCATGAAAATAAATTGTTTCCTCTATTTACTCCCTTTTCTTTATTATCATTAAGCTGTCAACAAGGTAGTGTATTTAACAAAAAATGGTGCTTATGGCATAATGAATGTATTTTTAATATTTTTTATTTTGTACACTTAGGTTAATCACATGATTCAATTTTTAAACAACAATCAAGAAAATTATGTATTGTTTGATTCCACTGGTAAAACACAATAGCCGAATTTATTTACAGTAGGACAGTCCATATACAGATGGACTACAGTGATGGACTAAGTTGAAACTTGCATACAATTTTCCTAGCCCATGCTATGACAAAATCACTGCACATTTATGAAATGATTCCTTAAAAATGATACACTTAAACAACTTCTCAATTCTTGAACAACTGAGAATAAATAATTGAAAAACATGTAATATTGGCTCCTTTATCTTCATAATACAGTGATGTGATTCTTTTAAAGGAACTGATATTTAAATTGTGTTTATTTTAAAACATGTTAAATCCACATTCATCAAAGTTAGGGACTCAGAGATATTCCATGTGGCATGTTCCATGAAAGGCTGAAGTAACATCTTTAGAGAAGAGTGATAGCCCCATCTCAGGAGGGGTCTTGAAATGTTCTAATGGCTCTAGATCAATCACAGTAATTCTTCCCTTTGGAACTTATGTTCCTTGTTTATTCATCAGTTCTTTATTAATCTTACACCACTTCCTTGCTTAAATGGAAACTGACCACTTACTCTCTCATGTGGAATTTCTTCACATCTCCCTCCCCTTGACTGAGAGTCAGTCTGTAGAATAATACACTCTTTTCTATTTAATGCTTTGCCCTGAATATTGCTCTCCCGATTATTAAAAAAGAGAAGAGAGAGAGAGAGAGAAGAAATCCTTTAAAGCTCATGCTAGAAAAATACACAACCCACTCACCTCACTGAGACAGTTCACTGAGCTACTGGCTACTCCCTTTATTTACAGACAATACAGGCATAATGACTTTCCTTCCTTCCGGAATTTTTGCCTTCAGTCATGTTTTCAACTCATCCTTCTTCTCAAGACCTAATTTATCTCATTTTTTTAATATACTTTTGACTTTTTGTGATTCAAAACTAAACCTTGTCTTATATTGCTATTTCAAGTCAATAAATTTCTACATATCACTTCCTATCAATTCACAGAGCATACACAAATAATCCTATTACAACTGCCTTTTTAAAAAACTCTGAATTTCTAGTCAATGTTTGTTTCATTTCCCTTCTATGTATTTATTTCCCTTGTTGACAACCTGAGACTCTAATGTCCATTATTTCCCTGCTTATACCTCTAGTTGTAACCATAGAGCTAAGCCTCAATTCAGGGTGAACTTTGTCTTTCACCATATGGGATTGAGCTAAAGTAGCTGAGTGGTCTTAAAATAGAATACACAGAGAAGTTGCTTAGATCACAATAAATTAGCAATAGCCTACTTTCCTAGGGGGCTTCTCAGGTGGTGCTAGTGGTAAAAAAAAAAAACACCGCCTGCCAATGTAGGAGACATAAGAGACAGGGGTTCAATCCTGGAGCCTGTAAAATACCCTGGAGGTGGTCATGGCAACCCGCTCCAGTATTATTGACCCAAGAATCCCATGAACAGAGGAATGTGGGGAGCTAGAGTGCATGGGGTCGCAAAGAGTCAGACACTACTGAAGCGACTTAACGTGCACACACTTCTACTAGGAACACATCTTGGCTTTCAAATTCACCTTCTGCCTTCACTCAGCTATCAATCCTATTAAAAAAAAAAAAAGTGAGTCTAGACTGCTTTACTACTTTCTTCTGGCGGCTTTCAAGGTGGCTCAGCTGGTTAAAAATCCATCTGAAATGTGGAAGACCTGGATTCGATCCCTGGGTTGGGAAGATCCCCTGGTGAAGGGAAAGGCTACTCACTTCAGTATTCTGTCCTGGAGAATTTCATGGACTGTATAGTCCATGGGGTCATAAAGAGTCAAATGTGACTGAAAGACTTTTTCTTTTCTTTCTTTTTAAACCTTAACCTACATTCTTTATGGTAAATAAGAACTTCTGATCTTGTCTCAGAAACATAAATCATATAAGTCCTTCAATAGAAATTTGTAGAAGTCCTAAATCTATTTCTTTGAACTCTCATCAAATTAAAATGATTCTCTCCCTGCTGTCTCTCACACTAAATAAAATGCTTTCCCTATTGAATACTGATCTCCTCACATTTGCCCTCAGATCCCAACCTCAAGCTGTCACTAATTACTCTCTATATTCATTCCTCAAATTTTTGCTCACTAGTGGACTCTTGCTCCAAGTCTTCAAAAAATCAGATGCTAAAATCTTGCATCTTACAAAAATACAACACCCCTCCACTATAAGCATATTTATCTCATTTTTTCACAGTTGCATTTCTCAGGGTAATTATTTGCATATACACAATTTCTTCTTTCTCCTTATAAGTCAATCCCTTCTCACTGTAATCAGTTTGATGTGTACTCTTTCCAGTCCAAAGATGCTGCCCTTCCCAGAAACAATGGCATTCTCTGTGTTGAGAACTTTGAGAAAAGCACCTTAATCCTCATCTTCCATGCTCAGTGCCTCTTCCTTCAACATTCTCTTCCTTTAGAAGAGTCTTTTCAGGTTCCTCTTTTCAGGTTCCTCTTTTAAAACTTATGAAGTTATGTTTTGAAATTCTTCCACACTTCTTTTTTGGCTTACACTCTTTCCTTTGGAAATCTTATTCATTTCCATATTTTCAAAAGTGATGTATATGTAAAAATTCCCAGTTTTTATCTCTCAGTCAGGTTACTCCTCTGAGCTCCAGATCTATACATTTAAATGTCCATTGGGTATCATTTTTTGAAGTTCCTCATATGTGGATCCGCAATCTTTTGTGTAAGTGAAAGTGAAAGCTGCTCAGTTGTGTCCAACTCTTTGTGACCCCATGGACTGTATAGTCCATGGAATTCTCCAGGCCAGATACTGGAGTGGGTAGCCTTTCCCTTCTCCAGGGGATCTTCCCCACACAGGGATCGATCCCAGGTCTCCTGCATTTCAGGTGGATTTTTTATCAGCTGAGCCACAAGGGAAGCCCAAGAATATTGAAGTGGGTAGCCTATTCCTTCTCCAGGGGATCTTCCTGACCTAGGAATAGGACTGGGGTCTCCTGCATTGCAGGCAGATACTTTTACCATCTGATCCACAAACGAAGCCCATCGGCAGAGTTAGGCACCCATCAAATTTGAAATTAGAAAGCATCATCTTCTGGTAAGATAATTTAAGTCTTGTTAAATAAAAGGCACAGTGAAGATAATCAAAGACAAAGGTTTGCAAGATAAGATATCTGGTTGTTTTTGGATACTCTGCCTCCAAGGCCCAGATAAATGATGTTTTCCTACCTATATCATCCAGTGCATTGTTTTTCTTCTACCTAATGTTTGAACCAGATGAATCTGATAAGGACTAACAACAGTTCTCACAAGTCAAGTCCCTGGAGGGAGTGTGAACTTGAGCACTGGAAGAAGGAGGGGAATAAACACCAGGGACATATGCTGAGATGAAATTATATGAGCTAAAGCATCAAACAACACTTACTTCTGAAGCTCAGGGGTAGATGCAGAACATATCACAAGTGTGTGAAGAGACTACAAACTGGTGTCACTGGACAGGAATAAATGATTCCAGATTGTCTGTTCCCAATATCATGATCGGGAGGCATTTCTGTGATGGGTTACATCATCAAACCTCAATCAAACCAACCTTGCCTTCTGTGTGGACTAGTGCTATGGCTCCAGAAACTCTTGTTCTCTTTCAGTCTTTCTCTAAACAGTAGTGAGATTTGCAAAGGCAAAGTATATCATGATTTTCCAAATGGATACCCTTTGATAATCAATTACATTTCTTAGTATAAAAACAAAAACAGAAAAAACCTTATAGGGCTTTGAAAGGCCTGCATGGGCAAGCTTCTGCCTTTCTCTCCAGACTTGTCTATTTTCTCCATCCTCAGATTCTCCTGGCTGCTTCACCATTCATGTTATGTTCTCTTCACGGACCACTATTTCCATTCTTATTCTTCTCATCCTTAAAGTGTAGGTTAAAGCACTATAAAAACATATCAGTAGAAAGCTTTGCTAGCCTTCTGTGATAATTTAGACATCATTGTTCTATATTAATGCATAAGCTTACACTTTATCATTTCATAGCAATCATAATAAATATCAAGAAGTCAATTCTCTCTTTGATGACTCATTACATATTTCTCTCCCTCTCAAGACAAGAGGGTCCCTTAAGGCAAAGCAGTCACCAGCCATTTCTTGAGTAACACAGACTGCAACAAACAGCCTGGCATATACCAAGTGGTTGAAAATATGTGTGGAATTAATCAGTGGAATAGTAAGCAAGATGAGTAGAGGCCTTCTTTTTTAAATCATGGTATAGTTGCTTTACAATGTTGTGTTGGTTCTTGCTGTGTATGTATGCATATACCTCTCCTCTCAGACCTCCCTCCCACCCCCACTGTGCCACCCATTTTGGTCATCACAAAGCACCAAGCTGAACTCCCTGTGCTACTCAGCACGTTCCCACTAGCTAGCTATTTTACACATGGCAGTGTATACATGTCAATCCCAGTCTCCCCATTCATTCCACACCTCCTTCCCTCCACCATGTCCACACATCCTTTCTCTGTGACTGCATCTCTACTCCTCTCCTGGAAACAGGTTCAGTTGTACCATTTTTCTAGATACTATATATATGAGTTGATGTACAATATTGTTGTTTTTTTCTTTCTGACTTACTTCACACTGTATTATAGATTCTAGGTCCATTCTTCTCTCTGCAAATAGCACAATTTCATTTCTTTATATAGTTGGGTAATTATGCCATTATATATATATATATATATATATATATATATGCCATATCTTCTTAATCCACAGACATCAATTGTCTTAAAAACAATATGAAAGACAATATGAAAGCCTTTTGATGTACAGTCTTTGACTTCTAGGGCTCACAAGAATATATATTTTGGATTTTTCTTTTCCTTCCTTTTCTTTCTCTTTTCTTCCCTTGTCATTCCTTTCCTTCTTTTGCCTTTTTCTCTCTCCTTTTCCTTCAAATTTCAAAAATGCAGCAGAGGCCACAGGACTGGAAAAGGTCAGTTTTCATTCCAATCCCAGAGAAAGGCAATGCCAAAGAATGCTCAAACTACTGCACAATTGCATTCATCTCACATGCTAGTAAAGTAATGCTCAAAATTCTCCAAGCCAGGCTTCAGCAATACGTGAACTGTGAACTTCCAGATGTTCCAGCTGGTTTTAGAAAAGGCAGAGGATCCAGAGGTCAAATTGACAACATCCACTGGATCATGGAAAAAGCAAGAGAGTTCCAGAAAACACATCTATTTCTACTTTATTGACTCTGCTAAAGCCTATGACTGTGTGGATCACAACAAATTGTGGAAAAATTCTGAAAGAGATGGGACTATCAGACCACCTGACCTGCCTCTTGAGAACCTATATGCAGGTCAGGAAGCAACAGTCAGAATTGGAACAACAGACTGGTACCAAATAGGGAAAGGAGTACATCAAGGCTGTATATTGTCACCCTGCTTATTTAACTTATATGGGGAGTAAATCATGAAAAATGATGGATGAAGTACAAGCTGGAATCAAGATTGCCGGGAGAAATATCAATAATCTCAGATATGCAGATGACACCACCCTTATGGCAGAAAGTGAAGAAGAACTAAAGAGCCTCTTGATGAAAGTGAAAAGGAGAGTGAAAAAGTTGGCTTAAAGCTCAACCTCAGAAAACTAAGATCATCACATCTGATCTCGTCACTTCATGGCAAATAGATGGGGAAACAATGGAAATAGTGACAGCTTTATATTGGGGAGCTCCAAAATTGCTGCAGATGGTGACTTCAGGCATGAAATTAAAAGATGCTTGCTCATTGGAAGAAACCCTATGACCAACCCAGACAGCATATTAAAAAACAGAGACATTAGTTTGCCAACAAAGGTCCACCTAGTCAAGGCTATGGTTTTCCAGTAGTCAGGTATGGATGTGAGAGTTGGACTATACAGAAAGCTGAGCACTGAAGACTTGATGTTTTTGAACTGTGGTGTTGGACATCTTAAGAGTCCCTTAGACTTCAAGGAGATCCAACCAGTCTATCCTAAAGGAAATCAGTCTTGAATACTCATTGGAAGGACTGATTCTGAAGCTGAAACTCCAATACTCTGGTCACCTGATGTGAAGAAGTGATTCATTGGAAAAGACCCTGATGCTGGGAAAGAAGAAAGGTGGGAGAAGGGGTTGACAGAGGATCAGGTAGTTGGATGGCATCACTGACTCAATGGACATGAGTTTGAGTAGTCTCCGGGAGCTGGTGATGGACAGGGAGGCCTGGTGTGCTGCAGTCCATGGGGTTGCAGAGTTGGACATGACTGAGCGACTGAACTGAACTGAACAGAACTTTCCTCCCGCCAGTTATTCCTCTTCTATCTCCTCTCCCTCCCTTCCTTTTTTTTCTTTCCTATAATTTCATTAAACAACAGAAAAAAATCTAAATCACTATACTTAATCTTTGGCACTTCAAAAATCCTCCTTTGCTTTTTCCTGTCTCTAGAAGATAATTCAGGTCAACACATATTTCATTTATCTTTTCTTTTTTCATTCAGATATTTAACAAGGACCAATAACATCAGAAGCTGAGTCTTCATGACCAATTTCCTAATAGTATTTAAAAGATGCATAATTTTCTGTACACAGGGTTATGAAACTAAGAGTAACCCTTTTGTAGAATCTGAAAATATTATATATGTAATATTCATGCATTGGAATTACACAATCAGATTTCCATCAAAAATGAAAGAATGTGTCCAGGACAAAATTGTACCCAAATTGGTTTGAAAGAGGCGATTTATCTTCTGAGCAGTTGTTGGCAAAGGGTCATGCAGACACTCTTTTATTATGACTTGTGGAATTTCAGTTCAGTTCAGTCACTCAGTCATGTCTGACTCTTTGTGACCCCATGGACTGCAGCACACCAGGCTTCCCTGTCCATCACTAACTCCTGGGGCCTGCTCAAACTCATGTCCATCGAGTTGGTGATGCCCTCCAATTAACTTGTGGGATTTAATGTAATGAAAATGATGGCATTCATGTTTCAAGGCTCTGAACCTGCCACTCACTTTTCTTGAACTTTCCTTCACTGTGTATTCTATGTTGATTTTCTTTACCTGATCAAGAGATTTTCCTTCATTCTTACCCCATAGATGCCACAGTTTCTTCTCATGACTTTTCTAAGAGCATCTTTGAAGTCTTTGTTCCTCAAGCTGTAGATGACAGGGTTCAACAGTGGGGTGACCACAGTATAGAAGACAGAAATAATCTTGTTGATGTCTGGTGATGGGTGGGCACTGGGGCGAACATACATGGAGATCATGGTTCCATAGTAGATGGTCACAACAGCTAAATGCGAGCCACACGTGGAAAAGGTTTTCATTCGGCCAGAGGCTGAAGGAATTTTCAGTATTGATGACACAATAAAAACATAGGACACCAGTGTAAGAATAAAGCAGATGCACAGCACAGCAATTGACAGGATAAAGATGACCATCTCAGTGACATAAACACTGGAACATGAGAGCTGCATGAGGGGAGGGAGGTCACAGAAAAAATGATTGATCTGGTTGGGCCCACAAAAGTCCAACTTGGAAATCATTAGAGAGGGCAGAAATCCTGTGCCAATTCCTGTCAACCAGGAGATAGCCACCAACTTGGTGCAGATCTCAGGACTCATCAGGAAAGAGTAGTGCAGTGGACTACAGATTGCCAGATATCGGTCATAGGCCATCACAGCCAGAAGAAAGCACTCAGTAGCCCCAAAGAACACAAAAAGTAGAGCTGTGCTATACAGGCATGGAAGGAGATGGCTTGGCCCTGGGAGACCAGAGTGGCTAGGAGAAGGGGCACAATGGTGGATGTATACCAGATCTCCAAAAAGGAGAGATGTTTGAGGAATGTGTACATAGGTGAGTGCAACTGCTGGTTCTGGCTCACCACTACAATAATGACAATATTCCCTGTCACTGTGAGGATGTAGATGAACAAGAAAATGATAAAAAGCAAGGTCTGCCACTCCAGAAGGTTCTGGAATCCCAGCAGCTGAAACTCAGTAACAATGGACAAATTTTGGGACTTCATTCCCTGTAGAAGAGGAAAAGATTTTGGAAAAGCATTGTTTGCAAGGCATAAAAATATTTATAAATACTGACATCTAGAACTTCAGAGACTAATTTTTAAATTAGTTCAGATCTTTAGGTACTGCATTTTGGAAGAGCAAATGTACAATTTCATCTTGCTTTTAAAGAATACATTTTGAGATCAGAAGCTGAATGTGGATGTGAAATCTTGGAAAGAACTTCAGAAAACTTCATTTGTTGGATTCTCTGAATTCTACAAGTACTCTCAGGTTCAAAGACATAGGCCAAAAAGGACTCTGACTGAAATCAAACTTCGACACCAACAATAATAGCAAAGTTAAAAAAAAGTCAAGCACATAAGGAAGCAAATACCTTCCTTTTCTCATATGTGGGCTTTGTCTGAAAAAGAAGTTAGACACAGCATAACTCCTAAGATACCTTGGGAAAGTTTCTCCTTTCAACAATATTTAAGGATAGCCTGCTCTCCATGTGCATGTGTGTGTGTACAGTTTTGTGAAGCCTTGTACTGAGCTAACTCGTACCTTCATTGCTGTCCTTGTCCAGCTGGATACCATGCTCAGCCACTGTAATCACTCCTTTCTGTATACACTTCAGTTCAGTCACTCAGTCATGTCTCTTTGTAACCCCGTAGACTGCAGCATGTCAGTCTTCCCTGTCCATTACCAACTCCTGGAGCCTACTCAGAATCATGTCCATTGTATTTGTGTATATATTCAACAGTATATTTTTTCCTTTGAAAGTGAAGTGAAAGTGAAATTCACTCAGTTGTGTCCAGCTCTTTGCGACCCCATGGACTAGTCCATGGAATTCTCCAGGCCAGAATACTGGAGTGGGTAGCCTTTCCCTTCTCCAGGGGATCTTCCCAACCCGGGGATCGAACCCAGGTCTCTCGCATCACGGGCAGATTCTTTGCCGGCTAAACCACAAGGGAAGCCCAAATTTTTCTTTTGCTTTCATTCAATTCATTGTCATAACCAGTTTTTGTTAGTCAACATTCACCTGCCATGCATGAGTTTTCTTTCTGTAAAGGAGGTGAGAGACAACAATGTAGCCATTTTAAAATTTACAACCAATACATTCCAATGCATCCTTAGTGCTTGGAGCATTCATTCTACATTTCCTTTATCTAGTCATTTTCCATTTGCCTTAGTGATTGTATCATAACGTTCTTCTCTTTTCAAACTCCTAATACTTTCTTGTTGTGTATCTATACCCTCAGCAAAATATTAATACCGACTGTACTATTAAACAGCAGCAACAACAACAAAATACCCAGAAAACCAAAACTGAAATCCTCCAAAGGGAACATCCAAACTCTCAGGCCACTAAATTCCCCAACTACTTACCTGAGTCCCTGTGCATCTGCTCCCTATTTCTTCCTCTGAATAAACAGTGTAAGCCCAGGTTAGGGCAAATCCCTCTACAGGTGCTTCCAGGTATTGCATCTTCCCATATAGTTGAAGGTATTGCTAGTATTACTCCCCCTTAGTCCCCTTAATAAACAGTGGCTCCCTTTCAGTTGGATCATTTCCTCACCTTGTCAGCATGCTGGCTTTCTCTCTCTTTTATAAAGGCAACCAGAGCAATAAAAGTTCTTGATGCTTTTCTTTTCTCCACATACTACCTGCATTTGTCTGCTCATTTTAACCTCTTCCCTTCTGGAAGGGAGTCTCTCTTTACTGCCTGTATTCCCTCCTGAATTCACTGAATTATGCTTTACCCTCTTCACGACACCAAAATCATTCTGCTTCACTATTGCCCTTCAGTCATTCATCCTCACTCCTAATGGTCCTGATGTGCTGATGGTATGGCACATTTGATTTTCCCTCTTTCTGGGGCTACTATGCATGACCATGTGCTCTCTGAGTTCAGCTAGAGACTTTTATTTCCATATTTTATCCATTTCCTTTTTCTAGCATCTCCACATCCTCTAACCTGTAAACTATATCACTTTGAGGCTGAACACCTCTCAATCTACCTCATTTCCCTCATGATTTCAAGCAGTCTCTTGATTTTAAATGCCATCGCTTGGCCTTTAACCCCCTAAAGTGTGAATCAAGACTGAATATAAGAGTCATGTAAACAACTGCCCTATTTAAAGTGCATATTGACACATTCAATCAGCATCTGAAACAAAACAAACTATCCTGCATTCCTGCCTCACCCTCCAGTCTCCTCTAAGCAAGTCTCTCTCATCTCATTGGGTCCCTCCATTCTCCCACTTTCTCAAGCCAGAATTAAATTTGATTCTTGTTTGTCAAAGACCCAGTATCAGATTTCTCACCAAAATTGCCTGGCTTCACCTGAAAGTATATTCAGAAACTGCTCACCATTTGGCAACTACATCGCATCCTCTATGGAGGAAAAAAATAAGTTCCACTTACTCTTACCTGGATTGTTCAACAGACTCCTTGCAGTCCCTCCACAGCTACCTGCCCTTCCTTCTTCAGTAAATCCTCAGTAAAGCAGCCAGAGTGAAACTTTTAGCACAGAGAATGCCATTCCTCTGCTTAAAGCCCACAGCAACACCCAGATTCCACAAGAAACATAAATATCCCTGAACTGTTCCTGATAAGTAAATGAAACAAGGTGGCCAATCAGCTTATTCATAAGTTTCATAGTTCTCCATTTTTGCTATGTTTTGTTTTCACTTCTTGCACTTGGCTGAAGTCACTAGGAATATTATCTTCATTTGACAATGAAATAGTCATATAGAGTAAAAATGGTATTTTAACAAAATCCATGTTGGGCTTTCCTGGTGGCTCAGGCATTAAAGAATCTGCCTTAAATGCAGGAGATTTGGATTCAGTCCCTGGGTTGAGTTGACCCTTGGGGAAGGGAATGGCTACCCACTTCATTATGCTTGCCTCAAGAATTCCATGGGCAGAGAAGCCTGGTGGGCTACAGTCCATGGCACTGCAGAGAGTCAACAGGACTGAGCGACTCACATTTTCACTTCCATGAATTTGTTACTAGGGACACATTAACCGATCTCTCTTTTTATCTTTTCGTTTTTTGTAAGTATATTACCATGGGACTCAATTAAATATAAACAATGAGTAGATTAAAAAAAAATAAACATGGAGAACAATAAGGGCCCATAGGGAGCTCACAGGAAAAGCAAAGGAGCTTTGTATTATAATTGACTAAGTTTATAAGGCATTTGGCCCAATTTCCTAGTCATATAAAATTTCTCCCATAATGCACATCCAAGGGAACAAGGAAGTTGAACTTTACTAATCACCATTCTTTGGTTAAATACTTTCAGAAATGAGGAACTCAACCTCTAATGAAACAATGATCATTTACCATTTATTTCCAAGAGTTAGAGTCACCTTAATTGCATTCAGCTTAAAAAAAAAAAGCTGTTTTCTAAAATGCTGTACTGAGTTTGCTTAGCACTAGAATAAACAGTGTAACCTCAGATCTAATGCTGTAGCTTTATTATGAGAATTATATGTATGAAATTATACAAAAATAAATATAATCAAGAATGTTATTGTTTTTATATGTAATGTTGCACAGTCATCTAAATGGCCTTTGGCATCTCAAGACATTTTTGATTACTTTCAGTTTTATATGTTAAACAATTTAGGCAAGATAATTTGTCTCAAAGTAGATAGAGTATCAGCAAAGGCTAAAATTGCCTTGGTAATGAGGAATAGTCTTTACAATTCAATATATTCACTCACAACAACCAAAATAAAATTTGTGTCATCAACACCAAACGTACCATTTAGATTTCTTTAGGAAAAACTTCAAGCCTGTCCACAAGAACCTCCCCTACCTGTCAATAACCACAGCATGAAGAGCCCTAGATCATGGATACCACATCCACCTTGCCCTCCTGGAACCCAAATGTGGGCTGTGCTTTTTCTTGAGTGGAAATTTGCCATCTTCTGTTGGAGTTTGATGCTGTAGAAAGCAGACTTTTCCTTTCAAAAACTCTGTGTTTCTTAGGGACCTGGCTCTTCCGAGTACTCTGTTCCCCAGATATATATATATATATATATATATATATATATATTTTTTTTTTTCCTGTAATTTGCCAATCAAGCTAGTAAACAATGGAACCAACCTTCTGAGATTCAACTCTGCCCACTGAGGTTTATATGTCAGTAACACTCAGGATAGATGCAATTCTTAAATTCTTTTGAACGTATATTTTTAAAATTTAACTTAATATCAATCCTAATGATGCTTGACTAAAAGTTAAATCAAATTAAGAAGTGTTTTTTAAATCTAACACTCAGGTAATTTGTGAGAGGACTGAATGTATGACAGTTGGGTTTTGTTGCATGGTATTTCATCAAACTAATTACAGGTGTGGCTAAGTTTAAAAGAAGTCATGACTGAAATAATTGTTTTCATTCATTCAATTAAAGCAATCTATACACAAGTTCATTCTGAGTGTTACTATGTCAATCTAACAAAAAATATACACTATGTGAATCTGAAAATTAGGAGATGAGTTGAAAAAGAAAAAGGTTTTAATCCATCTATAATATAGCAGGATTAAAAAGTCGTGTATTAAAGTCTATTTAATTAAGAAGATGTAATTTATTAAGATCCCCTGGAAGAGAGCATGGCAACCCACTCCAGTATTCTTGCCTGGGGAATCCCATGGATAGAGGACCCTGGCAGGCTATAGTACATAGCATCACAAAGAATGGGACACGACTGAAGTGATTTATTAATATCACATGCAATTGATTAATATTTTAGTTGTTTATATCTTTTAATTTAAAATAACATATTAAAACTGAACAAATGAAGAAAGAAAAACAAATTACAATTTCATTTACTTTGGATGGGTTTATCATTAATTTATTCAGCAAATAAACACTTTGTACTTATTATATGCTTGGAGCTCATCCAGGCATTGGAATTCACCAGTGAATAACACAAACACTATAGTCTGATGAGGTAGGCTGACATAATTATTTATTGGTGTTTGACTTACTTAATATAATTTAAAAATGTTTAAACTAATGATTTTAAAATAATGTGATTCCTGTGTATATATATTTTACAAGAATTTGAGAAGGAAAGAATATGCAGATTAAAAATGTATTCTTTTAAATATCTATAGTACTGTCTCTCAGAATTAGACACCTCATACTTTACCTTCCAGACTTTTTTGTGTCCCACAAGTGGACTAGTATAATTGAGTTACTACTGTATAGCCTGAGCTTCCCTTCTGGCTCAGTCTGTAAAGAGCCTGCCTGCAATGCAGGAGACCCAGGTTCGATTCCTGGGTCAGGAAGATCCCCTGGAGAAGGAAATGGCAACCTACTCCAGTATTCTTGCCTAGAGAATCCTATGGACTGTAGCCTGGGGTCACAAGAGTCGGACACGACTTGCCAACTAAACCACAGCCACCACCACTGTATAGTCTATATCTTGGCATGTATGCATGTGTACTAAGTCAAGTTGTGTCTGACTTTAGTTGTATCCGACTCTGCAACCCTATGGACTGTTGCCTGCCAGGCTCCTCTGTTCATTGGTTCTCTAGGCAAGAACACTGCAGTGGGTTGCCATGCCCTCCTCCAGGGGATCTTCCTGACTCAAGGATCAAACCTGCATCTCTTATGTCTCCTGTGTTGGGAGGTGGGTTCTTTACCTGTAGTACCATCTAGGAAGCCCCGGTATCTTGGGATATTGACAGACAACTTTTTAAGCCTGAATCTTGCCCCTTTTTTGCAGAAAATTTTGCAGATAATTTACATCATAGGTGTTTTCACATACTGTTGAATTTTGGGAAAATAATTAACATGTATGGACTATATGATAGTTCACTCTTTGGGATATGGTTTTTCATATCTGATCCCAAATCCAGATCTTGCAATTCCTGCATGTTTATGGAAAGAAGATGTGAGACCTGATAGGGTGTGTAGGGCACACCAGAAGCGTCTTCAAACACTAAACCTAGAATTAGAGCTAAGACAGGGTGAATTTGTATACCTTGCATTTGCTCACATCTCAGATTTCTCATATTTAATATACAAATGTGGTTTTCAACACCTTCTTTAGACAGTGATTGCAAATCTCACACAGGACTTTGCATATTATTTAATTTATTCCATAAGCTATAGGGGGCCCTTATTCTATGAAGCCCAGAGTAAAAGACTCTGGAATAAAAATATGAATGAGATAATATTCTTTTCCTTGAATGTATCAAATGACCTTAAAAATTCTTAACATAAATCCATTTTAAAGTATAACATTAAGGAGTAAATCTACTTTTGTTAACAGGTGTATGTGATGATTGGAGCTCATATGCACAGAAAACAGCCCACAGGCAAGCATTTTTTCCACTGCACAGATCAGTACCTTAGAAACCCTAGGTTCTCACTCACAGTTACAAGGAAACTTCTCTGCTTCACATTTTCTCTCTGAATTCATTCCAAAGAAACAAAGAAGTACTCTGGATGTCAGCACACCTTACAAAGCCAATGAATGCTGAGGTTGTGTCTACAGAGGATATTAGACAACCTTAGCTCAGTGAATGATCAATGTAGACTCTGGGGAAAAGGAACAATAAAAATGCAGGATACAACAGCTGAAATGAAAATCAGCAATGGGATACTGCTTAGCCATATAAATGAATGAAATAATGTCATTTGCCACATCATGGATGGACGTAAAGATTATCACACTAAGTGAAATAGCTCAAACAGAGAAAGACATATATTATATGACATCACTTATATATGGAATCTAAAATAAGATACAAATGAACTTATTTATAAGATGGAAACAGGGTCACAGACATAGAAAACAAATTTATGGTTACGAAAGGGGAAAGAGGAGGATAAACTAGGAGTCTGGAGTTAGCAGATATAAACTATTATATATAAAATAAACAATGTCCTACTGTATAGCAGAGGAAACTATATTCAGAGTCCTATAATAAATCATCATGGAAAAGAACATGAAAAATAATAGTTATGTATATGTATTTATCTATATTTATACCCATATCCATATCTAGCTATCTAGCTGAATCACTTTGCTGTACACCAGAAACTAGCACAACATCATAAATCAACTATATTTAAATAAAAGACAAAAAAAAATTTAAATGGATGGAAAAACTGAAAAAAAAAAGCAAAAACAAAAACAGAGATCCTTTTAAAAACCACAAGCAGGAAGGAAAGTGATGGCTCAGTTGATTTTGAGGTTTGTTCTGGCTGGCTTTTTTTTTTTTTTCCCAGTACAGTGTGGGCTGAATTTGGGACTGCTGCTGCTGCTGCTAAGTCCCTTCAGTCCTATCCGACTCTGTGTGAACCCATAGATGGCAGCCCACCAGGCTCCCCCATCCCTGGGATTCTCCAGGCAAGAACACTGGAGTGGGTTGCATTTCCTTCTCCATTGCATGAAAGTGAAAGATGAAAGTGAAGTCGCTCAGTTGTGTCTGATTCTTAGCGACCGCATGGACTACAGCCCACCAGGCTCCTCCATCCATGGGGCTTTCCAAGCAAGAGTACTGGAGGGGGGTGCCATTGCCTTCTCTGAGATTATAAATTCTCAAAGCTGAGGCAAGTGTATGGTCAGAAAGAGCTGGGAGCCTTGTTAAAAGGACTCGGGCTAGGATTAAGAAAACATGGATGCCCTGGAGAGATGATTTCAGGAACCCAAAGCCACTATGTCAGAAAGTCAAGAAAGAAGCAGGGAGAAATGGTCAGAGGAGGGGGATCCTATATCCTTAGAGAAGGCAGAATACATGTGAAGTGTAGTATTAGAGAAGGATGATGGCAGGAAGTGAGGATGTTAACGAAAAGATTTAGAACTATGCAACCTGAGACTGAGTCAGAGAATGGAGTTAGGGTAAAGATCCTGGAGTAGGTACACTAAATGTGATTGTATCAGCACAGAGGCATATTTTATTCACCCAGGAAGAATGATTGTGAGAAAATACAAATTTAATTTGCTTCTCTGGAGGCTCAGACAGCAAAGAATCTGTCTGCAATTTGGGAGACACCTGGGTTCTATCCCTGGATTGGGAAGATCCCCTGGAGGAGGACATGGCAACCCACTCCAGCGTTCTAAAGTAGGTGCATCAAAATGCGATTGAATCAACACAAAGACATGTTTTATTCACTCCAGAAGAATGATTGCAAGAAAATACAAATTTAATTTAGACCAACTCTATTAAACAAGAAAGTATTCAGGGAGGCATTTCACGTAGCATTTGTAAATGCAATGACATCTGAGTATAATGCAACTTACTACTTACCACAAATGGGCGACAAGGAAATTTTGTTTTTTTTTTAAGAACAATCGTACAGAGGTCACTCTTATCCTCCCAAAGCTAGAGACAAAATAGAGTTTAAATTCAGTGACCGAAGAACAAGTCAGGGAAGAAGTGCCATCTGATATTAGCTCACTCTTCTGAAAATCAATTTGACCTCCACATGCAAGGCTCGTGACCTTCCCTTAGCCTTTTGTGTGTGTTTGGTTGCCCTGCTAGTGTCCCACTCTTGCAATCCTATGGACTGTAGCCCTCCAGGCTCCTCTCTCTGTCCATGAAGGTCTTCAGGCAAGAATACCGGAGTGGGTTGCCATACCCTCCTCCAAGGGATTATGTTGCATTATAATGTTTTCAAATAAAAGAGAAATGTGCTTCAGCATCTTTGCGAGTCACAGTAACATAAATCAAAGTCAAAATCATATATGTTAATTATAGAAAAATATGGATCTCACATTGAACATATAATGGTCATTGAAAATTTTCCTTCATTAGCTTCTAGGATGACCTGTACTGATTCTATTAATTCATTCATTTATTGGGTATCTTATGTGCCAGTCATTCTTCAAGTTACTGGGGATACATTATTAAGCAAAATAGGGAAAAAAAACCCTCCTGCTTACTTTCTAATTATCCATCCCTTTTTAATTTTTTTTCTTTTCTTTAATTAGATATATTTACTACATGCCAGGACCTGTATCAAATGTGTGACACTGTTTAGCCCATTTAATCCTTGAAACAGCCCTGTTTGAGAGGCATTAACAAAGTCCATCCTCATATTTTAGAGGAAATTTGGTATAGAAACATTTTTCAAGCCTCTTATCTAGAAAGTAGCACAGTCTTCAGCCTTGGAGCGAGGGTGTGCTTTTCTACTAAGGAGCCCTCTGCCCTTTTCCTTTCTCTTCTAAATTCACATCTTTTATGTTCTACTCATAACTGTTTTTGTTTGTTCTCAAAGAGTCGATTGTGTTTATTTTTAGAATCCATTTTAATTATCCACCTGGAACTTTCAGCAGACAGCCTCAAATTGTTTAGACCTTTCCACTTGCCAAAGTTCCAGGCCAAGCCCTGGTCCTTAGAATAAGGACCTGCAAACCTCTCAGGCCTCTTCATCGATACCGCCTTGTCGTGGTGAAGGGGCTTGAGTAACACAGTGAAGCTAGGAGCCGTGGTATGTAGGGCCACCCAAGATGGACAGGTCATAGTGAAGAGTTCTGAAAAAATGTGGTCTGCTGGAGGAGGGAATGCCAAATAGAAAGGGGAAAAGTGGAAGCAGTGACAGACTTTTATTTTCTTTGGCTCCAAAATCACTGAGGATGGTGATTGCAGCCATGAAATTAAGACACTTGCTCCTTGGAAAGAAAATTATCACAAACCTAGACAGTGTTTTAAAAACAGAGATATCACTTTGCTAACAAAGGTCCATACAGTCAAAGCTATGATTTTTCTAGTAGTCATATACAAATGTGAGAACCAGCCTTAAAGAAGGCTGAGCTTCAGAGAACTAATGCTTTTGAATTGTGGTGCTGGAAAAGACACTTGAGAGTCCCTTGGACAGCAAGGAGATCAAATCAGTCAGTCCTAATGGAAATCAAGACTAAATACTCTTTGGAAGGACTGATGCTAAAACTCTAGTTCTTTGACCACTTGATGTGAAGAGCCGACTCATTGGAAAAAATCCTGATGCTGGGAAAGATCGAAGGCCAAAGGAGAAGGCAATAGAGGATAAGCTGGTTAGATAAAATTCACTGACTCAATGGACATGAGTTTGAACAAACTCTACGAGACAGTGAAGGACAGGGAAGCCAGGCATGCAGCAGTCCGTGGGGTCATAAAGAGAGTTCAACATGGCTTAGTGACTGAAAGACAACAGTGACACAACCTCTCAGGAGCTGCAAGGACCTGAGTCATCTGCCCCTGCCTCTCACTGGGAACTTATCTACTGCCACTCATCCTCATCTTACACACATCAGCCTGCCTGGCTGCCTCATGCCATGGGGTACCTCCTGCTCCCTCTAGCAACAGTTCAGCTTATATACTCTGTGCCCTCTGACTGTTCTCCTTTGCCAGAGCTCCCTCAGAAACTCCCAAGGGCCCAATCTGACTCCCCTCAACCCCAGCTTGCTCAGAGCCCTGTTATATTCTTGCAGCACTGGTGAGTGTCTTTTCTCCCAGTTTTTAGTTTATAATTATATGAGTTCTACTGACAGATCTTAAGACTCCCTTGAGAGTTGGGCCATTTGGTTTTGCTTACTCTTGTGTCTGAGATTCTGGCAGCTTGTGCTGAAGAACAAACTGAATGATTTCCTATAGGCATGTCCATCATCCCTTCAAACTCAACAAAATAAAAATTACATTTTGCATAGATTACAGATGTTTCCCATATTTGTCTACTTTCCTGATGACCTAATGACCTCACCATATTCATCCCAAGTAGGGATCAGACCCTTTCTGTCAAATCATCTTTCTTCTATGTGTTTCTCCGCCTCCCCCATCTCACAAGTGCTGCAGCACTGATAGGCTGTAGTTAGATTATTTTTCCTAACCAATGCCTTAGCCTACAGCTTTGCCACTTCTAAAATGTGCTTTACAACAATCATAACACATGTGCAATCATTATGGGACTCACTGAAGTTGACCAGATTTTATTTAAATGCTTTGAATTGTTGTTGGGCTATAGACCTATCATTATTATACACACATTTTTTTGGGGGAGGGCGGCATCTCCTTATCAACTTACCAACATATTTCTTTATTAAGAGCTAATTAACAGGAAGTAGAAAAAATAAATTTTGACAAAAAATTTTAAATTTTAAGTCAATATGTCATAAAAAGATAATAAGGTCATGGTGTGCTTTAGAAAATAATTGAAGGAAGGAGCTTAGCGATTCTTGAAATTTACTGACAGTGAAAATATGTACAGGCTCCAATAAGCTACACTGCGAGGGATTCCGTTAGAAATGATCAGTTTCCTAGGAAGCTAGGATTGCTAGAATGTTAATTTTATCCTGTGGTTGACTGTGTCTGAGTTGCAAGTTTTCACTGGGCGTGGCTCATTTGGACGCTAGCCAGTGGATAAAGCCCATCTTGTGTCTGCTTCTCATGAGGCTGTGGGGTTCCTCCTCCCTTCTGTGTCAGAACCCCAGGAGAGATAGTGCAGGCAGCTGAGGAACACAGCTCTACTATCGGCGGGGCCAGGCAAGGCCCAGCAGGCCATGGCCTCGGGGTCCCCTGGGGAGGCGGCTCTGCGAGGAGGCCCGGTGCCCAGTGTGCCTGGATTTCCTGCAGAATCCCGTCAGTGTGGACTGCGGCCACAGTTTCTGCCTCAGATGCATCTCCGAGTTCTGCGAGAAGTCGGACAGCGCACAGGGCGGCATCTATGCCTGTCCGCAGTGTCGGGGTCCCTTCAGGCTGGAAAGCTTCCGGCCCAACAGGCAGCTGGCCAGCCTGGTGGACAGCGTGCGGCAGCTGGGGCTGGGCGTGGAGCCTTCGGGGGGCACGCTTGTGTGTGAGGCATGGCGAGGAGCTGACCCGTTTCTGCGAGGAGGACCAGGAAGTGCTGTGCTGGGTCTGTGACACCACTCCAGAGCACAGGAGCCACCACACGACATTGCTGCAGGAGGCCGCCAGGTGCTACCAGGTGAGAGGTGTTACCATGTAATGTGGAGGGCTGTGACTCCTGATCTGGAAATGCTGGTCTGTAATGGAAGACACTGACTGGGTCAGAAGTGTTAAAAATCCCTTGCCAGAGACAGAGCCAAAAGATACCCCCTGATCTGAATGAGCAACCACTCTCCTGGCTCACAGTCACCTTGGGATCTGTATGCCTTTGCTCCATGGAAATCCCATCGTTTGGGACTCCTATTCAGGAGCTCAAACATACTGTTATTTTAGACTGCTCTTCTCTGCCATGAAACTCTCTCTGGTCATTTCATTTCATGCTGGTCTTAATTTTCCTGATATAGGTAATCTGAGTTTCACAACTAGAGCTCCCTGGTGTAGGAGGCTATGTTGTCCAATTGCCTCTTAGTTACAAATGCACAACTGTTATCAGAAACACTTCCTAATAACTATTATTTGTATAATATTTTTATTTTGCATAATATTTATGTTAATTAATGCTACTGTTTAGTCACTAGGTTGTGTCCAGCTCTTTGAAAACCCCATGGACTGTAGCTGGCCAGGCCTCTCTGTCCATGGGCCTTCCCAGGAAGAATCCTGGAGTAGGTTGCCATTTCCTTTGCCAGGGGATCTTCTCAAACCAGGGATCAAACCTAAGTCTTGTGCTTAGCAGGAGGATTCTGTACCACTGAGTCACTTAGGAAGCCCACGTTAATTAAGTTGTCATCAAAACAATCTTAACTTTTTTTCATATTTATTTTATATTGGAATATAGTTGATTTACAGTGTTGTGTTCATTTCAGGTATACAGCAAAGTGATTCAGTTATACATATACATGTATCCATTCTTTTTAAAAATCTTTTCCCATATAGGTTACTTCAAAATATTGAGTAGAGTTTTCAGTGCTATACAGTAGGTCCTTGTTGACAATCTGTTTTATATATAGATGATAATATATTTTATATGTGTATACATATATAGTAGTGTATATATCAGTTCAGTTCAGTCACTGAGTCGTGACTGACTCCTTGTGACCCCATGAATCGCAGCACGCCAGGCCTCCCCGTCCATCACCAACTCCCAGAGTTCACTCATACTCATGTCCATCGAGTCGGTGATGCCATCCAGCCATCTCATCCTCTGTCGTCCCCTTTTCCTCCTGCCCCCAATCCCTCCCAGCATCAGAGTCTTTTCCAATGAGTCAACTCTTCACATGAGGTGGCCAAAGTACTGGAGTTTCAGCTTTAGCATCATTCCTTCCAAAGAACACCCAGGACTGATCTTCTTTAGAAGAGACTGATTGGATCTCCTTGCAGTCCAAGGGACTCTCAAGAGTCTTCTCCAACACCACAGTTCAAAAGCATCAATTCTTCGGCATTCAGCTTTCTTCACAGTCCAAATCTCACATCCATACAGGACCACAGGAAAAATCATAGCCTTGACTAGACAGATCTTTGTTGGCAAAGTAATGTCTCAGCTTTTCAATAGTGTATATATGTTAATCCTAAACTCCTAATTTGTTCCTCCCCCTCACCTTTGCCTTTTGATAATTTTAAGCTTGTATTTGAAGTCTATGAGTCTATTTCTGCTTTTTTTTTCTTTTTAAAATATAAATTTATTTATTTTAATTGGAAGCTAATTACAATATTGTATTGGTTTCACCATACATCAACATGAATCCACCACGGGGGTACACATGTTTGTAAATACTTTCATTTGTATCATTTTTTTTAGATTACACATGTAAGCAATGTATGTGGGTATGTGTGTGCTAAGTCGCTTCAGTCATGTCTTATTCTTTGTGACCCTATGGACTGTAGCAGGCCAGGCTCTTCTGTCGGTTGGATTCTCTAGGCAAGAATACTGGATTGCCATGGGTTGCCATGCCCTCCTCCAGGGGATCTTCCCAACCCAGGGATTAAACTTGTGTTTCCTACGTCTCCTACATGGCAGGCAAATTCTTTACTGCTGACCACCAGGGAAGCTGGTGATGTTATATGTTATGTAAGCTGGTGATGTTATATAAGTGATGTTATATGACATTTATTTTCTCAGTATGACTTACTTTACTTAGTATGATAATCTCTAGGTCCATCCATGTTGCTGTAAATGACTTTGTTTCATTCTTTTTGAGCAAGAGTAATTTTCCATAGTGGGCTCCGCTGGTGGCTCAGTGGTAAAGAACCCACCTTCCAATGCATGAGAAGCAGGCTTCATCCCTGGGTTGGAAAGATACATGGAGAAGGAAGTGGCAACCCACTCCAGTATTCTTGCCTGGGAAATTTCCCAGACAGAGGAGCCTGGTACTCTACACTCCACTGAGTCACAAAAGAGTCTCAACAAGATCAACAACAAAAATATTCATATATATATGCCACATTTTTATCCTTTCATCTGTCAGTGGCCATTTAGGCTGTGGCCATGTCTTGAAAGAAAGTGAAAATGAAGTCGATCAGTCGTGTTTGACTCTGCGATCCTATGGACTGAAGCCTACAAGGCTTCTCTGTACATGGGCTTTTCCAGGCAAGAATACGCGAGTAGGTTGCCATTTTCTTCTCCAAGAGATCTTCCCGACCCAGGGATTGAACCCGGGTCTCCCGCATTGTAGACAGACTCTTTACTGTCTGAGACACCAGTGCAGTCCATGTCTTGGCTACCCTAAATACTGCGGTAATAAATATAAGGGTGCATACAACCACTTTCATGTTTGAATGTTTGCTGTGAATGGTGTCTGGATGGGCACAAGGCTCTGATCCCCTTTAAAGTTGCCAACACATGTTACTCTGAAGTAGGAACCCAGTGGTTAAGCTGACAGATTCCTCTCTATTCAATACATATTTCTGGACTTATCATGTGAGCATCCCCAGTGAAGAGGTGACTAATATTGGAGTATCTGGCTCACAAAAGTGGCATCCATGAAACTCTGTGAAGAAGAGTCTTCCTACTGGTGCTTATCAAAAGTTTTGGACATATTCAAAACACATTTAAATTCCCAATATCTGGAACAGCTGCTCGCACAAAGAGAGTTAAAGTCATCTTTAATTTACTGACCTTACCTGAAGTACTATCACAATGAAAATAAAGTGAAGATATTAACTTTATAAAATAATAATAATTTAATAAATGATTAATAATATAGAGCCTATAATAATTTTGTATATTTATATCATACATTTTAACTTAGAATAATTAATAATGTAATTATTATTACTATTTTAACTTCATTTTAAATCAAGGTTGTGATTTTTTTTTCCCTCAAGTACCCTCTGGACCTACCTAGAAATATCTCTTTTAGGTTTTCTTCTTGATTTTGATTGTCTTCTGCAAAATTCAGGTGCTATTTCTTAACTAGACTTCTAGAGTATATTCCTGCCTTTTTTCTTTAATCCAGAGGATACCATACAGTGCATGGATAATGTCATATTCTAAGGAAGTTTTCTCTATTTCAGCAGTCCTTCAACTAAATACCACATAAATATCTTTCAAACTCCTTAGCCTATCAATTAGTTTTAGGACCGGAAGTGCTCTTTCAGGCTTCCCTGGTGGCTCAGATGGTAAAGCGTCTGCCTACAATGCACTGTTAACTCTTGTCTTAACTATTACTTTTTAGATTCAGCAAAACTAGCCTAATCACTGTTGTCCCCAAACGTGACACAACTTTCAACCTCTTTGCTTTTGCTTACAATTATTTTTGTCTGTTAAGTGTCGGAGTGTTCTAGTCCTTCCAGATTCTAAAAACAATTGCCATTTTCTTCATCTTATTAAATGCCTCTTTGGTTTCTACTGCTATTTTATGTGTTCTACCTTAGAATGTTATCATTAAAAAAAGAGAGAGAAAAAAAAAGACTGGTGTGTGGGACTTGTTGAATGACCGTGGAAAGAATTTAATTTTTTGTTTGTTTTTGTTTTTTCCTGAGACTTATTGAATGACTTTGGGAAGACTTTAAAAATGTGTATATGTGTCTATCTTTGTGTGTGTTCTCTGTAAATAAAATATTATGTGCTTACCTCTAGCAGGAGTCCTAGGGTTAAAAGAGATTTAGTTTTCCTTAAATTATTTTTCTGTCCCTTGTAAGATTTATGACTTTCTGTATTTCTTTTACATTAATAAATACTAACTTATAAGATTTCTTCTGTAAAATAATAAGAAACACACTTCTGGTTATAAAGTAATGAATAAATTTAAGAAGTTGAAATATATAGATAAAAGGAATAGCATCACCTTTGCAGCCAATCATAGGAGATGAGATTTTGTTTATTGAGCATATTTTCATTGGTCTCTTCCTAATTTTTATATATTTATTATGAGAACTTTTATTTTTAAAAATTGGTGTCAGGTTACATAAAATATGCTTATTTCAATTTTCTTTATAATTGTATTTCTTGCTATTAAAAATTCTGCAGCACCTTGTTTTAATTTTATCCAGTGAATAAAATAATTTTTTCCTTACTACCCTATTTTTAATTGCCCTATTTTGATTACCAAGTAGGAAAAGGAGTGCCTCAAGGCTATATATTGTCACCCTGCTTATTTAACTTATATGCAGAGTACACCATGAGAAATGCTAGACTGGAGGAAACACAAGCTGGAATCAAGGTTGCCGGGAGAAATATCAATAACCTCGGATATGCAGATGACACCACCCTTATATGGCAGAAAGTGAAGAGGAACTCAAAAGCCGCTTGATGAAAGTGAAAGAGGAGAGTGAAAAAGTTGGCTTAAAGCTCAACATTCAGAAAACGAAGATCATGGCATCCGGTCCCATCACTTCATAGGAAATAGATGGGGAAACAGTGGAAACACTGTCAGACTTTATTTTGGGGGGCTCCAAAATCACTGCAGATGGTGACTGCTGCCATGAAATTAGAAGATGCTTACTCCTTGGAAGGAAAGTTACGACCAACCTAGATAGCATTTGCCAACTAAGGTCCATCAAGTAAGGCTATGGTTTTTCCTGTGGTCATGTATGGATGTAAGAGTTGGACTGTGGAGAAGGCTGTGCTGAAGAAATGATGCTTTTGAACTGTGGTGTTGGAGAAAACTCTTGAGAGTCCCTTGGACTGCAAGGAGATCAAAGCAGTCCATTCTGAAGGAGATCAGCCCTGGGATTTCTTTGGAAGGAATGATGCTAAAGCTGAAACTTCAGTACTTTGGTCTTCTCATGCAAAGAGTTGACTCATTGGAAAGACTCTGATGCCAGGAGGGATTGGGGGCAGGAGGAGAAGGGGACGACAGAGGATGAGATGGCTGGATGGCATCACTGACTGACTCGATGTACATAAATCTGAGTGAACTCCAGGAGTTGGTGATGGACAGGGAGGCCTGGTGTGCTGCGATTCACGGGTTCGCAAAGAGTCAGACACGACTGAACAACTGAACAACTGAATTGAACTCAACTGATTCTGATTACTTACTATTTTGCTATTTATAATACAATGAACACACTTTTTAGGTACATCTTTTTTTATATCTGACATTAACATTTAAAACGTATGTATGATTAACAGTCATTAATATTAATGAGGACGAACATTTTTGTATGCTTTTTACTGCCCGTTATATCTTACCTTTGTGCTTCTTCCTGTGTTTGGTCAATTTAAGTACTGAATGGGAGTATCCTTAATGGCTTCAGCATATCTTCCCAAACAGATAAAGCTCCAGGTGGCACAGGAGCTTGTGAGGAAAGAGCTGGAGGAAGCCTCAACTCAGGAGGCCAATGTGGGGAAGAAAACTGTTATTTGGAAGGTAAGAGAATATTGGGGCTTCAGGTAGCTAACCTATCTGAAGGATCCTTAATTAGATCCTTAAGTCATTCTTCCACCATCTTCCCTGCTCTGGCACTTTTGTTCCATTTTCCTGGGTACGCAAGAAAAACTGATCTCAGCATCATCCTGGACCATCTCATCCCCTCAGATTATATTTGTACAACTGTTTTGTTTCTAATCTCTGTAATACTATTCCCAATCCAAAGTATAAGCAAAGACTTTACTCATCTTGATCTTACTAACTCACTTGATCTTACTCACTGAGCTTCACTCACTGCATCAATTAGAACAGAGTTGTACTGTCACTACTAGTTTAAAAAATGTGTATTTGTTGGATGAATGAAATTTTTACTATTTCACAGCATATACATATATATATATATATATGAAATACAGGCTCATAGTCATCATCTTACATATAAAAATAATCTCAGTTTTCTTTTTTCAGTCAATATATTGTTATAAATATATGTCTTTTTCAGTCAATATGATGATATATTTCTGCCATCATCAGCTGTTTTTTCCTTTACCTATTCATACACACACACACACACACACACACACACACACACGTGATTCTGAACCTGGACCAATGTTGCCTTCTAAGAGATATTTTGCAATATCAGTAGATATTTTTGGTTGTCACAACTGGGATGCCTTACTAGTATCTCATATGTAAAGGCAAGAAATGCTGCTAAATATCCTATAATACAAAGGACAGTCCCCACAACCCCCAAAAATCACAACAAAAAATCACCTGGTCAAATATCAATAGGATCAATACTGAGAAACTGTATATAGAAATGACAATTTTTATATTATGTATTACAATATATATAGACTCTATTTTCAAATACTTCTCTGTCTTTCTCCAAGAAACCTTTTTTCTCTGATTATTCTCTATAAGTTTGTAATTCTTTTTTCTTTTCTTAAAAATTTTGACTTGTATTCTATCCTCTGGCAAATATTTTCATAAGAGTTTTTGCTATATTTTTCTCCATGATGTCTTATTTTTTCCCATAGTTATGTATATCATATGTAAAGTTAATTAATAGTGACATTTATTAATAATTTTTTTAAGTTAGTAATCCAAGTCAATTGTTTTTAATCCTGATCTGACCGTAATTTATGAAATCAGGAACTCTATATCTGAGATCTGGTTCCATGCATGTCTTGAACCCTCCACTGATTGTTCTTAAAGTAGAGATATTTCCAAGAATCTTATTCTAAGTCAAGTCAACTTGCATGATTTTTACCTTTAAGAATGTATCCATGTGAGCCAAAATACAACAATCATGGTTTTAATAAACTAAATTCTAAATTCTGTGGAAACCCTTAGTCCTTCTATATTTATAGGTGTAATTATAGTATTTAAAAGGGTGATGGGAGAGAACAATGAACTGCAACTAAACCCCTTTTCACTATGTCATTCCCCATGTGTGTGTGTGTTAAGGCGCCTCAGTCGTATCTCACCCTTTGCAGCCCTATGGACTGTAGCCCACCAGGCTCCTCTGTCCAAGGAATTCTCCAGGCAAGAATACTGGAGTGGGTTGCTATGCCACTCTCCAGAGCATCTTCCTGACCCAAGGATTGAACCTGAGTCTCTTGCACTGCAGGCAGATGCTTTACCATCTGAGCCGCCAGGAAAAGCCCCGCAGCGCCGCCGCTGCCCACCCCCCGTCCATGAAGGTAGAGGCCAAAAATACTCTGCCTCAGCTGCCGCTGATTTGTTGTACTGTCACTCCAGGAAAAAGTGGAAATGCAGAGGCAACGCTTCAGGTCGGAGTTTGAAAAGTATCGTGGCTTCCTGGCGCTGGAGGAGCAACTGCAGCTTAGAAGACTGGAGGAGGAGGAGCGAACCACGCTGCAGAAGCTGCGGGAAAGCAAGAACCGGCTGGTTCTGCAGAGCAGGGCTCTGAAGGAGCTGGCAGAGGAGTTGGAGGAGAGGTGCCAGCGACCAGCCCTGGGTCTGCTGGAGGTGAGGCTAGGTGCCTGGGAGAAGAAGGATGGGCACACCTGAGACCAAGGGGACAGATGGCAGCTTTCAGCGATAACTCCTTAAGCAGTTTTGCTCTTTAGGACAGGATCACCCTAGAATTTCCTTGGAAAGCATGTTATTAAAAATCCTCAATCCTAACATCAGAATCTGAAGGCAGCCTAGTGAATCATACATAATAGTTCATACTAAAGACAAAACCTTAAATATTTTCAAAACTAAAATTAATTTGATGATTTACATATGATTAAACAGAAAACAGACTGTCTATACTATGTTGCCTGGAAAGCATTTTATAAAAACCTCATCGTGGGTCAACAATGATATTGCTGTATTTCAGTCATGGCTAATCCAAAAAGTCTTGTTAACCCATTTTAATGTCCATAGTCAAACGTATGAGTAATATCTAAAATTTTCCACTTTGAAATTGGCATGCTAATTTTCAAGGCAAATGTTAATATTCTAGCCCATATTGCATGCCCATTCCAGGCATTGTGGGAAGGGATTAATTTGGCTCTATACAGCTTACCCACAATATACTTGAGATTATATAATGAGCAGACAGACAAATAAATAATAATCCTCCTTAAAGGCATTAAATCCCAAGTGAATTGAGAAAGTCATCATTGTTGGTGGATACTTGTTCTCAAGCTAGAACTCACTTGCAATAGAAATTTTCTGGGCATGTTTCATCGTGTTTCACTCCCAATGACTCATTTAAGAATGTCTGAAATAAGTAATTTCTATCTTCATACAAGTTCTGTGATTAAATAGCACTAGTCACAGAGTAGGGGGTCATTAAATAAAAGCATTTGCAAAGCTTTTATATTAAATATGTCCCATTTTCTGTAATATATTTATGCATCAGTAAAACATTGTTGTTATTATTGTTTGTATTATTATTACCATGCCTACTTCCTACTAAGCAAACTGTCCCAAAGGAATAAATTTTCAAAATTTTAAACAATAAACACAAGAACTTTGACATTTTCAGTAATATTCATTGTTACATCTTACTGTATCTTAAAATACTGCATATTTGAAATTATCATTTATTAGCACTGAATAAATGTTAAAATGTTAAAATCTTGAAGTTTCAAGTGAAGTTGCTCAGTTGTGTCAGACTCTTTGCAACCCTATGGACTGTAGCCTACTATGCTCCTCTGTACATGGAATTTTCCAGGCAAGAGTACTGGAGTGGGTCACCATTTCCTTCTCCAGAGGATCTTCCTGACCCAGGGATTGAACCCAGGTCTCCTGAACTGTAGGCGGATGCTTTACCGTCTGAACCATCAGGGAAGTCCTGAGGGAGACTATTCCTCAAATAATTTGCTTTAATTTTTACACTCATTTGTCCCTTTCTTCCTCAGTACCAGTAAACAACATTTCACCCGTAATGGACCAAAATAAGACCTTTTGTTCTGATGAAATATAAAGCTAATCATTTCCCTGTTTTCATGCCCTGTTAAAATTAATCTGACTGGTGGTCATTTTTAGAGGGATAGGGGAGATACAGTGAGGTGATTTGTTTAATAATCTACTTTGACATAGACTGTTGCTGAATTTTAATGACTTCTGTTTTTTTTCTACTTAGATAACTTAGACAAAGTATGTTGGTTCAGAGAATAAGGAAGTTAGGATTTTCTTACAAGGACACTGAGATTATCATTTTATGTCCATACCTTTCACTATTTCTCAAATAAATTCTTCAGATATTTAGAATCTATTTTTACCTTAATTCTGTCCACAGAAAATAACTCTCCATAAAAACATTCAATTATCAGAATTATCAATTCAGAAAATAGCTAAACCAGTAGGTATTATAGGAATTAACCTAAAGTTTGTCTGGTCTGATTTTGTTTTAATAGAGGCAAACTGATTATATTATTTTAAATTCATGAGAAAACTCAATAACAGTCTGTTTTAGATTTTTTTTAAAGAGGGAGTCATATCTCTTATAGTTGTACATCAATAGATAGTGATTTTCAATTATTCCTAAAGAGATGTTCTTGGTGTGTCCCCAGTCTGTCAAAAGCAGTTGAGAGGTCTAACTCACACCTGCTTGTGTTTCTCTTTCATTTTCAGGGTGTGGGAGGAGCCTTGAGCCGGTATGTTTACTTTCCGAATCAGAGAATGGTTTGGGAGAGGCTGGGGAGGTTGGTGGATACTCTAATGAGAACTGCAGGTTTTGTGCTCTTCTCAGAAGTAAGAATGTCACACGCCTGGAACCCGAGTCCATCGCTATGGAGCTGAAGACCATGTGTCGCATCCCTGGCATGCGGGAGATGTTGAGGAAGTTCCAAGGTAGGCTGCATTTTAGACCTTGAGGAACTGTGACTTCTGGAATTTGGCTGTTATTGTAATTTGGTCCTGTACCAGTCAGGCTACAGTAACAAACACAACCCAAAGTTTAGTGGCTAAAATCAGCAGTTTTATTTTGAGATCATGTTATTGGTTGATTACTGGATTGTGGAGGCTTTAATTTCACATAATCTCACTCCATGCAGACAGAGCCGCACCTCCTTCCTGTTACTGATAGGCTCAGAACTGAGCAAAGTCATGGTGAATCATGCACCACCCTAAGGGACACATATAGCTTTCCTGAAGATATTATTGATGAAAGTGAGTCACATGGTCATGTCAGACTACAAGGAGGGAAGGGAGAGGGCACTAGGCTCAGATTTTTTTTTTAAGAGTATTGGGATATTTATGAATAGTCCTGAAGAATATCAGAGTAACTGACACTCATATAAGCTACATTTGGTTAGAATAGTGAGTTAAAAAATGATATTATCTGTGACATAAGCAATATTAGTTCCAATCTATGTCTATTTCCTTTTTATAAAATGCTAAAAAAATTGTATTGTTTGGAGGACAAAATGAAACATATTTGGAAACAGAAAAAAATCTTCAATATATGAAAGCATTGCAGTGTAAAAGATAATATAAAGTTTGGATTATTTTGTTATTTGGCAGTTTGATGATTTTCTTAAATTAGATAGTCAATAAAGCCAAAAACATTCAGTTAATTATATTTAAGAGGGAATAACTGTAGTGCTATAATTAGTTTGTTGGGTCTTAGTATTTTGTTTTTTAAAACAATATAGATTCAATGTTTTGAATTTTTTTATATTCAATTTATGCCAAATAATGAAAATAGACTATGACTTAATAGTGGGTTTATTACTTAGAAGGAAACTGCCGTTTATGGGAGTCAGACACAACTGACGCGACTTAGCAGCACAGCAGCTTTGTCCCATGATAAGAAAACCCATCTTATCAATCCTGTTCAATGATTAATCCATGATTTTACAGGCAGATTGATATTCCCTGATAGCTCAGTTGGTAAAGAATCTGCCTACAATACAGGAGTCCCTGGTTCAATTCCTGGGTCGGGAAGATCTGCTGGAGAAGGGATAGGCTACCCTTTCCAGTATTCTTGGGCTTCCCTTGTGGCTCAGCTGGTGTAGAATCTGCCTGCAATGAGGGAGACCTGGGTTCAATCCCTGGGTTGGGAAGATCCCCTGGAGAAGGGAAAGGCTACCCACTCCAGTATTCTGGCCTAGAGAATCCCAAAGAGTTAGACACGACTGAGCAACTTTCACTTAACTGTATGAAATGTTGCAAGTTATTACACTCTAATAATCAGTGTCTTTATATTCACGTTTATGTTTATTGAATTAATTAACTGGTCAATTCCACAAATATTGTGTATTTTATGCCAATTACTCTTCTAAGCCTCAGAATATAAAACTGAACAATAACATCAAAGATGTTACAGATATGGAGCTTCATGTTGTAAATTTTTGCTTAAATTATGGAAAGTACACAAAATGTGAGAAGATGAAATAGAATATTGAAAAAATAAAGAAATAGGTGTGGCCAGAAGTTCTTGAGTTAGCACATCTAATCTGGAATTGTTGATGATCAAGGAAGACTTCATAGGGGAAAACACAGCAAATATCTAATCTAGAAGAAAGCATTTCAGGCAACAGAAATGAGTTCTAAGACCTGAGCTTAAAATATGGAAGATGCATTCCAGGAGTTATGAGGAGGTCTGTGTGGCTACGGTGGAGTGAGTGACAGGAGAACTGGAGAGGTCAAGCAAAGTCCAGGTAGCATAGGACCCAACAAGAAGGCCACTATGAGCAGAAGTGAAATAGGGCATCAGTTATAAATGGAGGAGTAGCATGATTGGGCTAATCATGAAGATCACTGCATGGTTTATTGAGAATAAATTACAGAGGGGCAAGGCTTGCTGTGGAAAAGCCGTTAGGAGCCTTTGTAATAACTCAATTAGAGGCTATTTTCTATTGGACTAGGGAAGTCATACTGGAGGTACAGAGAAATAGACAAGATCTTGCTATATTGATATTATGAAAGCAGAACTGGCAAGATCTGCTGTTGGATTAGATATGAGGTGTCAGAAAGGGAGAAAAGTTGTGAATAATTCCAAAGTTAAAATCTCCTGAATTGGCATAATGAAATTATTGTTTACATTTACAGGTAAAGCTGCAGGCAAGGTAGAAAAAAGACTTGGGTTTAAGACACATCAATGTTGTGATGGATATTAAACATCCAAATGCTGATATTGGGTAGGCAGATTAATTTACAAATATGGAGTTCCAGGAGAAAAGTCTAGGCTAAAAGTATTTGGAATTAGTAAAGCATATGAATGGAATTTAATGAAAGTAATACACCTGCCAGCCCAAGAACATATCAAAAGTGATCTGAGAGAGAGGCAAGAGGTCCCAATCATTAGACCATTAGTTTCTCCAATAGCAGTGATGGAGGAGGAGAAGAGAAAACAGCAGAGGGAGACCAAGAAGGGGTGTTCAGCAGAAAGGGAGTAAAAGAGTGATGACTGGTGTCTTTGGGAGACAGAAATGTTTCCTAGGACAAAAGGATTCTCAACAGTTTTAAGTGCTATAGAAAAGTCATTTAAGGTGAACTTTAAGGACTAATCATGCATGGGGCGCTGGGAAGAAGGTGCAGTTTGGTTAGGGTATTATTCTATTTGGTGATAGCTTAAGAAATTTTAAGAGTTTAAGAAGAGGTAGGGAGAAGAATTAGAAATAGATGTATTCACAACCTTTTCACAGATTTATTTTCTTGAAGTGGGAATGACATCTCTTAAATAGGTCTACCACAACATCACGGAGACCCGCTTTTCAGTTCCTGTTATTTATGACCTCTAGAGTTTGGAGGTGAAGGCAATGGCACCCCACTCCAGTACTCTTGCCTGGAAAATCCCATGGACAGAGGAGCCTGGAAGGCTGCAGTCCATGGGGTCGCTAAGGGTTAGACACGACTGAGCGACTTCACTTTCACTTTTATGCATTGGAGAAGGGAATGGCAACCCAATCCAGTGTTCTTGCCTGGAGAATCCCAGGGATGGGTGAGCCTGGTGGGCTGCTGTCTACGGAGTCGCACAGAGTCAGACATGACTGAAGTGACTTAGCAGTAGCAGAGTTTGGGAAAATCATATAATCCCTTGGGCTCATCCTGCTTATCTATAATGTGAGAAAGATAATCTCAATCTTGAGGCTGGTTCTATACTATAGCATAGAAGATGTACCCACTTAGGTTTGAGTAGAAATAAAAGATAACTAGAAGTGGTTTGAGACAAATAATAATGGGAATCATCATATTAAGATTTGTTATTATATTAACAATTAAAACATGATTAATTCTGAAATTTGTTTTTGCTTTTAAATTAATGAAATCAAATTTACTAGTTTTAAGTGTTGACCAAGAAAAAAAAAAAGAACATGAATATTTTACATCCTCCTTGCTTCACTGAGGTCATTTCATTAGTACAAATTATGTACAAATTATATGTACAAATTAAATTATATGTACAAATAATTATATGTACAAATTAAATTATATGTACAAATAAAATGTCATATCAATATACTGAGACCTCACAGCATAGGCATTAGTAGTAGTTTTCAGTAATTTTCTTTGCTGCATAGCAAATTACCACACACTTAGCTACTTAAAATCACATCCATTTACTTCCATTCTTCAGATCTGATAATCATGAGAGATCAGCTGGTTTCTCTGCTTAAGGTTTTATAAGATTAAAATCAAGATGCTGACCAGAACGGACATCTCTAAGGGGTCTAGGGAAAGGTCCACTTACAAGCTTATTCAGTCTGATGATGTAAAGCAATTCCTTGCAGTTGGAGGACTGACATCCCCATCTCCTTGTTGATTATCAGTTGGAAGTTCTTCACCTTTCTCCTCCACTGTAGCCCCTCCATCTTCAAAGGCAGCAATGGCATATCAAATGCAATCTCCTGATTTTTCCTTCTACCACCAGACCAATAAGCAAAGAACTATATCTGATTTTAAAGGGTGGTTAGATTAGAACCCACTCATATAATCTCCCACTTGTCACATAACAGAATCATGAGAAAACCACCTGGGTTTGAAGGTCATGAAGTTCCTGTTAGAATTCTTCCTACCATAGTAATATAGCTTTGAAAGTGGTATGTTTTAGACCAATTTAATTTTTATATAGGCTTTGGTAAGAAAAAAAAATCCTAAGGGAGTTATAAACTTTATTTTAAATGCAGATATTCCGAAGAGTACCCAAGTGCTCTGAATAGAGATAAAAGGAATCTAAATGGTTATGACCTTGGTTTGTCTTATCATCAATGATTATGATTTAATGGGGGCAGTAATTTGTCCTGGATTATGCAGACATTACAGAGGTATATACTCAATAAAGCATCTACAAGATGAAATATTTATTTTTTATCTCCATGAGTTATTAGAGGGAGAGTAAAGAATGGTGTAACAGTCATCAATATCATGGGTTCTTAAGTTTTCACCAGTCTTTTCTGTTCTTTTACATGTTTCACAAAATTGTTTCCACAGTTGACATAAAACTGGATCCTGCCACCGCACATCCTAGCCTCCTCTTGACTGCTGACCTGCGCAGTGTGCAGGATGGAGAACTGTGGAGGGATGTCCCCAACAACCCTGAGCGATTTGATACATGGCCCTGTATCCTGGGTTTGCAGAACTTCTCATCAGGGAGGCATTACTGGGAAGTCATGGTGGGAGAAAGAGCCGAATGGGGCTTAGGTGTCTGTCAAGACACAGTGTCAAGAAAGGGGGAAATCACACCATCTCCTGAGAATGGGGTCTGGGCCATGTGGCTGCTGAAGGGAAATGAGTACATGGTCCTTGCCTCTCCATCAGTTCCTCTCCTCCACCTGGAACGGCCTCGCTGCATTGGGATTTTCTTGGACTATGAAGCAGGGGAAATCTCCTTTTACAACATCACAAGTGGGTCTTTCATCTACACGTTCAACCACCTGTTCTCTGGATTTCTTCGACCTTATTTTTTCATCTGTGACACAACGCCTCTTATCTTACCACCTATGACAGAAGTGGAGTTAGAAAATTGGGCATCCAGGGGTCATTTTGACTCTGCCTCTAATATCAGAGATGATTCTTCCTAAGATTGTGTTACTGAGATACACCCTAAGCCCAGCAAAGTTTTCTGCAGTGGAATGGAGCATATAGTATATACATATGTGAAGGCTCAACAGATGTCCCTATTTAGGTCAGCTGCTTACTCCTTGTCACTATGGACATTTTCCCATAGGAACAAAAGGGAAAGTATACATTATATGTGTTTGGATAAGGATTGTATGATAATTTTAGAAATGGAGCAGTCTTATCACTGTTTTCCCAAATGGCTCCACATACTTTTTTGGTGTGGTTTTCTTCAAACTAATGGACCTTGTATTAAACAAAGATATCTATACATTTATTTTAATGTCTCATTCCTTTTAATATCTCTTCAATCCAAGTCTTCCACATATTAAGAATTAAAAATAGCAATTCTTAAATTGGTCCAAAACAGTCCAATATTGTTCTAACGTCAAATCCCTAATTGTTTCATCTTTTCTTACTCTCTCTCTTCTTTTTCTCATGGGCTCTGCCTCTTTCTGTCTCTGTCTCCCTCTCTTTTTTCTTTATTGCTTCTTACTATGGTTTTTTTGTTTGTTTGTTTTATATCTCATCATTTAACCTCCATTTCCTTCTAGATTAATATGTTCAGAACCATCCCTTTATCTACTCATGATTTCTCTGACTATTCAATTATTCTTTAAATCCTCTTTATTCAGGGGTCAATTTCTGAGAGTGATGCAGTTCATTCCTCTGATTATATCACTGAGTCCAATGCCATACCTCTCACAAAAACATTTTCCTTTTGCTTTGGATATATTTTTGATTGAAATATAATTGGTTTATAATATAAACCAATGTTAGTTTCAGGTATTCAGCATGGATACTTTTTTTATTTTTGAGTAGAAATGTCTCAGAATTATGATTCAACTAGTTCTTTGACCTAGTCATTTTCTAGTTGTAAAACTTCAAACAATTATTTCTTTCTCTCTCAGACTCATTTACTTAGTACAATTTTTATAATGTGGGACAATGATACTGACATTACAATATTTTGGGAAATAATTGAGGTTGTGATTTATAGGATTGCTTTAAATTCAACTTTGCCTCTTAAATACAATATGAAAATGACCATAAAATGAAATGATAATAATATTTGAGTTATTTTTAGTGTATATTCTATATATTCCAAACAAAATTCTTAAAAATTATTGAATGTTAACTATGCTTCCATCTTCTACATATATATTTGATAAATACTTGCTAACCAAATGCTTAAATGCTAAATGTTGAAATGTTAAATAATTATTAATTAATAGAAACTTTAGATGACATTTCCTGACAAGACGTTTCTATTTTTAAGGAGCTTTTCTCTTCCAGAGAAGTTTCTTTGACTAAAATCTTTCACATACTTTACAATAACATTAATGATATAGCTTTCTTTCTATATTTTAAATATAATTCTTTTCAGACATTTTTATATTTGGAGGAGCATTTATGGATTGTAATAATTTTAGCAATGGGAAAATTTCATCAAACTGTATTTCCAGATGGTTTTACATGTTCTAATGATGGGGCCTTGTATTAAACAAATATTTCATATTCGATACATTTATGTTTGATCACAAGCAAACTATTCCTCTGTCTCTTTTAGAAACAGAGGTAATAATAATGTACCTTACATCCCTCTTGTAGATATTTTATATACCATGCACACCCTAGGCCTTTTCCATTCATGATCTAAATAGAAAGCTGGGTCTCAGTTCATGCTTTCCCATCATCAGGGCTTAAATGGGGCCTGGAAACTTACTGTAACTCCTGAGTGTTCATGTCACTATAGGGTCAGCATCTATGACAGGAGTTTGTGACAGAGAACAAACACTCAGCACAGCAGAGCCCCTTTTCCAAAAGGATCAAGGGGGCTCCACCCATTCACCAGGACAAGGAAGCCTCATGACCTCAGGCCTGCTACCCTCTTCAAGGGATGAAAAGGGAATCTCAAGAATGCCTCCTCCCCAGGAAGCTAACATCCTAGTGTCTACTGTCTCCTTTTAACCCTATTATCTCATTGTGCATCTTCTTATGATTTATGTCAGTTAATAAGCCAACTTAAATCTTTCTTCATCCCTTGCATTCCATGTTTCACAAAGCTTTGTGCATCTCCTCTTATAGCCCCTATTTTTTGCCTTCCCAATTCCATACACACGCACACACTCAAACGCAATACACAGAGGCTTTTCCAGTGGATGACAGCTCCATTTTTTCAGTTACTCAGGCCAAAAATCTGGCTAACTCCTTTCTTGATTTTGCTTTCTCATACTAGTCTATCAGTAAAGTCTGTTGGCTCTACCTTCAGAATGTATCTAGAGTTCAACCAGCTCTAACAACTCTACTGTTGTAACCATGGTCTGAATGTCTATTCTCTCCCTCTAAGTTATTAGTTTTCTAATAGCAATCCTGTAGTTTTCTAATAACAATCCTGGCTGTACTTTGGCCCCTTCCCTATCCCTTTTCAATGCAGCAGCCAGGCTGATCCTTTTAACACCAAGATTATAGTACCATTGCAATTGCCTTCTGTTCATTTATTGCTTGTAGACTTACCTTCTATTCAGCTTAGAGTTAAAGCCAAAATCTTTACAACAAACCCTCAGACCCTAGAAGATCTGAGCACAAGTGTCTCTGATTCTGACTTCCTCCCCTTACTTCCCTTTTTGTTCTTCTCCATCTATCCTGGTATCCTGGCTCGGTTTACACCAGACCAGGCACTTGCTACCATCGGGCCTTTCTCCCAACTGTGCCTTCCTTACACCTGCAATTTCCTTTCCCTGATATTTAATTCATTTGCTTTCTTCCTTAGTTCATGTTACTGTTAGCTGCCCAGTTGTGTCCATCTCTTTGTGACCCCATGGACTGAAACCTGCCAGACTCCTCTGACCATGGAATTCTCTAGGCAAGGATACTGGAGTAAGTGGCCATTCCATTCTCCAGGAAAGAGAAGGGATAGAACCTGATCCAGGGATAGAACCCATGTCTTCTGCATTGCCAACCTATTCTTTACTGCCTGAATAACAAGGGCATGGTCAAATCCTGCTTTTTAATGAGAACCATACAACCTGACCTGTCCCAGAGCTCACCCAGAGTTCACCTTCCAACTTCCCTTTGTTGGGCGCAATGAAGGCACTTTTTTTCAATATACTACTTATTGGCTTCTAATATATTATATTGTCCTATTTATTAAATATTTATTTATTTATTTGCCTTTACCTTTTCTGTATAGATTGTAAAGCATCCTGAGGAGAGGGATCACTGTCTGTTGATAATGATATGTCTGACATATCTCAAACAACTCACTAGTTTGTATGTGGTTACAACTCAATGCTCATTCACTGAATAAATAAATGATTCTCTTTTGTTAGGCAGAATTAAGTGATGGATCTGAAAATATTTTGTGAAATATAATGGTATTATTACTAATTTATAACTAGAGAAGTACTGATCAATAAAGCTTAACGTCAAGTGTTAAAGGAGTAAACCAATTTTTAAGTGTAGAAGAAATCTGAATAAATTTGTAGAGATACTGGTTCCAGTGACATGATGCATTGCTATGCCCAGGTTCCACTGAGCCACCTGTAGCTTTGATTCCCTATGACAATAGAGTGACAACTTTAACACATTCATTGCCTTGTATGCATTCCATATGCAAATTCTCATACTCACTAAGAATGTGGGGAGCATTATATAAGTTATATGGAATAAAAATTTTGTAGAAACCAACTTTTCCATGCTTTGTGAACTCCTTTTTGTTTTAACTGCACTATAGAGCCACCTCCTCTCCCTCAATACTCTCCCCACTGTCATTTCCCTTCAACCCTCTATCTCTAGTTATCTGCTGGACTTTTTTTTAAAGCCCAAATCATTATAAAAAATGGCTAAAATCATAAGGAATGATTACAAAGTCAATCACAAACATTAGGTTCTAGCTGTTCTGAAGCTATAACTCTCCAGAGTTATGTTTATAGTTTACCGAAAGACTAGATGATTCATTCAGATAACTAATTTGATCATTTTCCCTATGTCCCAACCCTGTGAGTGATTTGTCTTGTGAATTAACTAGTTAAGCTAATTATTCTAGCATGTTGAGAAGGCACTGAGTGAAGGGAACTAGGAGGACAATGATGTGTGGGGCTGACTGGGAACAGGAAGTGAAAAAGTTTCATCCTCAGGCAGAAGGAACTGAGCTAATTTACAGTGGTGATATTGAGGCCTATTGTCCCAAAGGGCAGATAAATTGGGAACACTGGGAGTTATTAAATCTGTCTGCTCTCCAAGAACTGACTCCTCAATGTATATTTTGTGTGTGCTTCTGGGGTCTTGTGCAAATTTACCTTTTTATTATAAGAGAGAAGGATGGAAGTGATCTGTATCTATATAAAATAGATATTCTACAAACCTCTAAGTTCCACACATTTTCCTGTGTTGAATATTTCATTCTTTACTCTGTGCTCTGTAGCTATGCCTTCTCAAAAGGTCCCAGATTATTATTTTGCTAAATCCCCTAACCAATTGATTCAAACTAGCCTGGTTTTCTCTGATACTGTCTGACTGTTTTCAAGGAATCAATTCCTGTTCATTTATTGACTTTTTATTATTTGTATTTTGAAAAAAATTTAGCCTTGGGGTGTCACATCACTTAAATAAGAACATTAAAAGCACAGTCATATATACACAGTCTAATAAATCAAGAGTTCCTGATACTTGCTCAATTTTACCCTAGTTACTTTTTGAAACTAAATTATAAATTCACTATGCTGACATCTTCCTTTCAAATCCTAAGTAAATAAAATTAGTTGTCCTACTGGTTCCTTAAATTAATAATAAAGTTCTAAATTAACCATTGCACCTATCCAGTTTTTCAGCTGTCTAGGTCAATGAGTCCTTTCTTTTCATGAAAAAAAAATTCTTAGAAAAAAATGACAAAATACTTTTGCAATATTATCAATAGAACTAAGGGCAAAAATTATTCTTTCCAAGTAGGATGGGACTGATTATATCTTGGCTAATTTTTAGATACACAATAATTCTCAGGAACAGAGAAAATAAGCAAATATTCCATCAATATTTATACTTATGGAACAAAAATTGAGTCTCCAATTTTACTTACGTGAAGTAATAAGTCCTTTTCATATCAAGGAACAAATTTTCATAGTCTCATTTTCTGTCTGGACCCTATGGGAAATTATAGTTTGATGTGATGTATACCTACATCACACCTCAGTGTATATACTAATGACCCCTATGGGTTCCGAAATTTCCCTAGAGGTTGGGGCTGTTGAGAAACCCAGACCACTGGTCCCTCTCCAGGCTTTCTCAGGAGACCTGCATCTTACTGTCATTGCCATAAACTCCTTTGCACAAATATCATGGTCCACTTCACTTGTAGAGGAATGGGCCAACCCAAGAGAAGTGCCTTTATTTCCTCCCACATCTGGAACTGCACTTGGCCGGAGCACCTGTGTGCACACAGGAGGGAATAAGACAACCCACAATCTTCCTATAATAAGATCCACACATTTTGACTTTTGACTTTTAATGATGCCTGGTAGCCTACGAGTAAAAATGGTGAGTAGATTTCTGGACTTAGGAGCTGTGATATTATAATTTGTAAGTTTTATATGTTTGGTCATTCAGATGACCAAATGTGCATTCCTGACTTACAGCTCCCTAAACCTTGGAATTTCCTAAGTGTTGAGAATGATAAATATGTCTTTTGTTATGTTAGTGAGGTGACTCTGGAAAGTACTTTAAGGATGAGGACAGTTATGATTGGAATTTTCAACTCCACCGCTTGACCTCTGGGGAGAGGAGAAAGGATAGACGTTGAATCAATATCCAGTGGCCAATGTTGTAATCAATCAACGATATTTCATGAAACCTCCATGAAAGCCCAAAAGACAGGGTTGGGAGAACTTTGTGGTTGATGAACATGTGGAGATGCAGGGAGAATGCCCTTCCAATATGCCCTGTCCTCTACATCTCTTTCACCTGGCTGTTTCTGAGTTATATCCTTTTCAAAATATACTAATGATCCAGTAAGTAAAATGTTTTTATGTGTTCTATGAGTCATTCTAACAAATTCTTCTAACCTGAGGAAGGTGTCATGGGAATCTCTGATCTAGAGCCATTTGCTCAGAAGCACAGGTAACAACCTGGACTTGTGGCTGGTATCTGAAGTCCAAGGAGGGGATTGATGGAACCTTCAATCTGTAGCCAGTTGGTCAGAAGCACAGGTAATAGTTTGGGCTTGCAACTGGCTTCTGAAATGGTTAGGCAGTGGGAAAAGTCTTGTAAAACTGAACGTTTAACCTGTAAAATCTGATACTTTCTCTGGGTAGTATCAGAATTGAGTTGAATTCTCAGACAATCTGCTGCTGTCCAAGGTTTGTTGGTGTGGGGATCCTCTTATCTACCACGCTGGAAACTAGGTCTCAGAACATCTAACAAAGGAGTTCTGCTCATCAGTCTGCACCTCTTTGCTGGCTTGTTAAATAAATTAAAAAAAAAAAAAACAACAAAAAACAACAACACATGAAATGTATCAAAGAAATAGAAAAATAAAAAAATTAGAAACATCTTCCTTGCTCTTAGAAAATGTATGGATTTTGACTGACATTTGTTGCTCAGTCACTTAGTCATGCACAACTCTTTGCAACCCCATGCCAAGACACAAACCTACAGACAAATAAATATATACAGCTCTTATTTTTAGTCATAAGAAAGAAATTTATCAATGCAAAATAATTTTTGAAGTATAACATATGAAAGTACTGAGGGACAAAATATGAATAAATGCAGCATGAAAGTTCATTTTTTTATTAGGGCTGGAGTTTTTTATCTGTCAGGCAAACATTAGAAAGTAAGATCTAAGATGTGTGTTTCATTAAAAAAGAACAGCATTGAAAAAGATATTATCGCGTTATGGGAGTAGATGGAGAAATGCCAGCTCTTGATTGGGAAGATCTAGGCCTGCTGTCTACTCTGAAATCATCAATTCCATTTTCTTTCATATGCCAGTATAGCGACCCTTTGTGTGAGTTTGAGATTATGGAATCTGCAAGGTTAAACATGCTTTGGAAATAAACTAAAATTTGTAATTGTATAACTTCTTGTTTTCTAGGAGCTGGAAAAAAAAGTATTTATTTATTTATTTTTTATTTTGTTGTTTAATTTTGTGCATTTCTGAAGCAGAACAGTGCATTTGGGGACCACAGTGTTCACGTGCTGACCAACACTTACAAGGAAAATAGATTTTACCTCTAAGTACAGTGTCAGTCCACACTCTCCTAAATGCTCAATTTAAAACATGTTTTAAAAATCAGTAGTCTTCAAGTGGGTGATCTGTTCTGCTATCTCCAACTTCATGTAAAATTATATCTGAAAAACTGTGAGTTGTCAATAATTGGATTCATTTCCTGACCTATGAGTCATCACCCATGTGGGTAGGGAGAGGTTTGATCTCTCCAGTTTAGCACTTGTTCAGTTCAGTTCAGATCAGTTCAGTTCAGTTCAGTCACTCAGTCGTGTCCGACTCTTTGTGACCCCATGAATCGCAGCATGTCAGGCCTCCCTGTCCATCACCAACTCCCGGAATTCACTCAGACTCACGTCCATCCAGTCAGTGATGCCATCCAGCCATCTCATCCTCTGTCATCCCCTTCTCCTCCTGCCCCTAATCCCCCCAGCATCACAGTCTTTTCCAATGAGTCAACTCTTCGCATGAGGTGGCCAAAGTACTGGAGTTGCAGCTTTAGCATCATTCCTTCCAAAGAACTCCCAGGGCTGATCTCCTTCAGAATGGACTGTTGGATCTCCTTGCAGTCCAAGGGACTCTCAAGAGTCTTTCCAACACCACAGTTCAAAAGCATCAATTCTTTGATGCTCAGCTTTCTTCACTGTCCAACTTTCACATCCATACATGACCACAGAAAAAACCATAGCCTTGGCTAGACAGACCTTTGTTGGCAAAGTAATGTGTCTGCTTTTGAATATGCTATCTAGGTTGTTCATAACTTTTCTTTCAAGGAGTAAGAGTCTTTTAATTTCATGGCAGCAGTTACCATCTACAGTGATTTTGGAGCCCCCAAAATAAAGCCTGACACTGTTTCCACTGTTTCCCCATCTATTTGCCATAAAGTAATGGGACCAGATGCCATGATCTTCCTTTTCTGAAAGTTGAGCTTTAAGCCAACTTTTTCGCTCTCCTCTTTCACTTTAATCAAGAGGTTTTTTTAGTTCCTCTTCACTTTCTGCCATAAGGGTGGTGTCATCTGCATATATAAGGTTATTGATATTTCTCCTGGCAATCTTGATTCCAGGCTGTGATTCTTCCACTTGTTACTGCCTTCTTTTCTTTTCTTTTTTTTTTTAACCATTGAGCAATAAAGAGGAAGTGTTTCTCCAAGATAGGGAAGACTTGAACTACAACATTAAGCAATGAATTGTTTATTCTTTGATCTCCCAAGCTGTGGCCATGTATATAAAATGGGTTAATGCCCATTCTCTCCCCTTACCAAGACAGTGGTGACAAATCCACGTGACATACAATAAAATTCATTGTGTGCAAAACACAAGCGCACAATTGCATTAAATATGAAGTTATTCATAGTGGCTATAAAAGGTTCTTACAAAGTATAAACCACCGGTGGAGAGGTGAGAAGGTAGGCGAGGCTGTTAACACTGAACCAGTATGTTAAGAAGGACCTCAAACAGAGAAAGGAAAACTTATTATATTCCTTCCAAAGTTTGAATATAAGGGGAGAAAATATTAGTTCCTTCCCAGAGCTGCTTAGAAAGCGAAGGTACTCTGGATCCCATCTGAGAAGTGGGTTTCTTCCATGTAGAAAGGTGTGTGATAGCAACAGCGCTTGTGAATACTCTATCTTCGTCCCCAGTGTTTAAGGCAAGTGTTCCACTTGAACAAGAGAAAAGGCACAGCTTCTTGATTGAAAACTAGCAAGAACATTCTCTTTCAGTTGTCTCTAATCTTCCTGTGAAGAAGCCATTCTTACTTCTACATCAAAGTTGTAAAAGTAGTTCAAGAGATTGGATCTCCAATTCTCTTGAAAACCAGACTCTTGCCTTGTCACTGTATTTGGCTCATCTTCAGCTCCTCATGTTCAATTTTCTCTTATATCCCAAGATTTACAATTTTAAGAGTATGCAATTGTGCATCAGTTTGTTTCAAAACATTGATGTCATTATGTAGACAGAAAATTTCTTTTAGTCTTTTTTCTTCCTAACTTCCTTTATTCCTACATTTCTTCCTTTTTCAGTTGATTATTACGTATATATATATATATATATATATGTATATTATTAAGAGGGATGAGGCAATGATTTCTGTAAAGAAGGAATAACAAAGTTAAAAAGATACATTAACTGATTAAAAAAAAACAATCATTTCTAGGAAAATTTCCGAGGTATATAATCTTATACTCATACATGTATAAATATTCTTTTTAAATTTTATAATACTCATGATTACTATTTCCTATTTTATAAACAAAGGATGTGTAAACATTAAAATCTCCCTTAAACTCCATCTCATGTTCTAGAAGTGAGTCTTTTTGATAATTCAATGTACATATATCTAGAAATTGGCTCTATTTTGATATGAATATTTATATATAGATTTAGTGACCAAAAACATGGGACCAGACCACATACAAACTCACTATACATTACATTTTGCCTTTTCCTTGTTTAAAATTAATAAGATTTTTGGAAAAAATGCCAAGTGAAGCCACATATATATATTATTTTTATTTAGTAGTTATTTGTTTCAAGTTCACAAGGTTGTTATTTATTAAATCATTTCAATAACTGAACATATACATTATTTCTGAGTATTATCTGTCTCAATACTATAATGAAGACTTTGGAGGAATTACATGTTGTGTGTTAATAAATGCAGGACAGATTCCAATATTCAGAATTAATGAGTCAAAAAAACCACATATGATTTAAAATTTTATGAGGCATAATTGTTTTTGTTAAAATAACATGAAAAATGTCAGCATATATGTTATTTACAATTAATGATCTCTTCTAAGATTCTGCCAAAGATACTATTCCAATTTTAATTCCTATCAGGAGTTAATGGGCTCATTTCCCCAGTTTCCCCAACTCTGTATATACCACACCTATAAATACTTACATATCTAAGAAGCAAATAAATTTGTATTTATACTTTATATACTAAGTCATCAGTGAGAAAAATTCTGATGTTTTGTCATATTATTGGAAATAATTGTTTTTCTGTAAAATGCTCAAATTATTATCTACATTTACTTTGTTACATATTTTCTTATTAAAGCAGCTTTCAGTTTTCATGTTGAAACTCTATAGTACTGACATTATTCTTTAGACTTTGTTAGTTGCCTTTTTGTGGTATAGGGTTTTTTTTTTTTTAAATATAGAATTAAATATATATTTTACTTCATACTTTCAAAAATTTCAACTTAGCTAGTGAGATCTACCTAAATCCAAGATGATCAGGAAAAACAGAAATGAGAAAGAGAGAGAGCAATTGTTGACTTTCTTATGGTGTCTGTATTTTTAACACTTTAAATATTTGATTTGTAATTAGTTTTGGTAAAAGGAGTAATTTAAGGATCCACACTCCCCAACCCCAAATGCCTTTACAGTGATCGTGATTTTTATGTTGTTGTTATTTTCTTTTGTTGTTGTTGTTGTTTTTATTAAATGTTTATTTATTTGGTTGCATCAGGTTTTAGTTGCAGCTTTCAGGATCTTTCTCAGCAGCCTGATGGCTTCTCTCTAGTTGTGGTATGTTGTCTTAGTTGCCCACAGCATGTGAGAGCTAGCTACCCAGCCAGGGATGGAACCCATGTCCTCTGCATTGCAAAGTGGACTCAACCACTGGACCACCAAGGAAATTCTGAGCATGTTAAATTATATTTTCAGTGTCTGTTTGGATATATATAAAGGATAGTTTCTCCTCATTAGACTTTTTTTTTCCTGCAGAATTTTCCTGCCTTAGTCTCATTTTTTTTTTATGTCATGAGTTTTATATAGCATACATATAAACTTTCATATTTACTAACTTTTTTATATTAATAAACTAACAGAACATATGTGTAAGTAGTTTGAGTATTACCATATTAGATGGGAAAACTATGTAAAGGTAAGTGATCTTTCAAATAGCTTGTAATGGTATCTTGTTGGTTAAGAGACTGTAACAGAGGAGATTGGAATTGCAACTCAAATTGTTTGCGATCTACTTCTCTGTATCTGTCTACTTGTGGTTGTGTCCTCAAACATTCTTTGCTCTGAATGTGATAGAAATTGGAATTGCAATTTGATAGAAGTTCTGAACATATATGTGAATAATTACATTAAAGTTGCATTATCTATTGCAAAATGTTATATTTTTTCCTCAAGCAGTATATAGTATTTTGGAAGAAGAAAATATTCCTTCTACGCAAGACCTATCTGAGAGAGAGAGAGAGAGAGACATACACACATAGGGACAGAAAAATAGAGACAGAGATGGCAGGAAAGAGACACAGAGAGATTAATTTTCTGTGCATATTATTTAGTAATATTTTATTGTCTCTTTGGGATAAAGAATAAATAAATATTCTGCATAAAATGGATATGTCTGCGGGCCTTTGAGGTTACAGCAGGAGCTTAAAAACTTGTGTCTGAAGAAGAATCAATAGTTGGGCCATGGCAGGATTTATCTTTCTTGACATTGGGATTAGAGGCACTACCATCAGTGAAAGATAAAGACTCTAAGCCACATTTCCTGTGTTCAAAATTCATTCTGCCCCTTCTAGAATATGATAATTTACTTAACACACATCTCTCTCAGTTTCCTTTAAGGACAGTAAGAGTGCCAACTTTGTACCATTCTAGTTGGAGTTAAATGAGTAAATAAGTGTAAAAAACATAGAAGAATGCTTGTAAACACTCATAGTAAACACTCCATTTTATTGGCTTTTCACATTATTAGTATCAATATTCCTCTTCAGGTGCAGTAGAGATGGATGGAACCAATGAGAGCACCCAGGGAAATTTCATCCTTTTGGGATTTTCTGATCGGCCCCATCTGGAGAGAATCCTCTTTGTGGTTATCCTGATCGCATATCTCCTGACCCTTGTGGGAAACACCACCATCATCCTGGTGTCTCGGCTGGACCCTCACCTCCACACTCCCATGTACTTCTTCCTCACCCATCTCTCCTTCCTGGACCTTAGTTTCACCACCAGCTCCATCCCTCAGCTTCTGTATAACCTCAGTGGACGTGACAAGACCATCAGCTACACAGGCTGTGCGATCCAGCTCTTCCTATTCCTGGGTCTGGGTGGTGTGGAATGTCTGCTCCTGGCAGTCATGGCGTATGACCGGTTTGTTGCAGTCTGCAAGCCCCTGCACTACATGGTGGTCATGAATCCCCGGCTTTGCCTAGGTTTGGTGTTGATGGCCTGGGGCTGTGGGGTGGCCAACTCCTTGGCCATGTCCCCAGTCACCCTGCGCTTACCCCGCTGCGGGCGTCACAGTGTGGATCACTTCCTGTGTGAGATGCCTGCCCTGATACGAATGGCCTGTGTGAATACAGCTGCCATTGAGGCCACTGTCTTTGTATTGGCAGTGGGCATTGTACTCTCACCCCTCGTGTTTATCCTGGTCTCCTATGGTTACATCGTGAGGGCTGTGTTACTAATTCAGTCAGCATCAGGCAGGCAAAAGGCCTTCAACACCTGCGGCTCCCATCTCACAGTGGTCTCACTTTTCTACGGAAACATCATTTACATGTACATGCAACCTGGAAACAGCTCCTCCCAGGATCAAGGCAAGTTCCTCACCCTCTTCTACAACATTGTCACCCCACTCCTGAATCCCCTGATTTACACCCTCAGAAACAAAGAGGTGAAGGGGGCACTGAGGAGATTGTTGCTGCATGACAGAGAGAAGAAAGGACTAAGAGTGAAATGCCCAGACAGGCATCGCTAGCCTGGTTACGAACTCCATCAGGCACCATTGATGAAATGTGGAATTATTGGATCAGATCTGGGTCTTACCTTTGCTTCCCAATTTATACACCTTTCCCTGGACTTCTTTACAACTGGTTTAGTTCCATCGAAACAGTATATGTTTTGATGAGTGAACTGAAAAACACATATCACCTAAAAACCTCTAGGTGATCTGTAAAGCAGGTATGAAAACACAGTGATATAGATAGTTATAAAGATGAGTTTCTCCAAATTTGTGCCAGAGTGCCAAAAAGAAGCTTCTTTTCTTAATAAGAATTTTGCCTTTGTTGTTGTTTGTTTTTGGTGCACTAATGCAATGATGGGTGTTTTAGTGAGAATGACCACAGATCCATCACGTCTCTTAGTCAACAGCCATCAACATGGGAATTCAGTGTAGGGATGCTTGCATTTTTCAAATTCCTATCCAAAGCCTTTCATTTAGTCATATGTGTTATCTGCACTTTGTCCTCAAACTTTGACATTTTTCCCAAAGTTTGTTGTAAGAACTCTGGATAAACCAAAGAAGTTAACCTATAACAATAATATGTGTGTCATTTAAATCTTAAAGCATCACTATTTCTCAGGTATGTTTTTATTTTATTAGTGAGAAGAACCTGATGTTTATTAAGTTCCTGTAATGAATCAGGTGCTCTTAAGTCATCTAAACTTCTCTGCATCTGTGGAGATCATATGATTCGTATTACCCTTATTTTGCCAATATGGTACTTGAGGCTTTGAGGTTAAATCTGTTACTCAAATAGAACTGAACCAGAAAATTTCTCCATGTTCTGTGTGACTTTCAATCTCTGATGATTCTATTGCTACACAAATTTGTAAAGAGTAAAAATATGTAAGCATTTAATAAGTAAAGCAAGCAGCATGACTTTTTCCCTTCTTTGCGTAATACAGTCCCAGATGTAGGAGAGGAAAAAGTTTTCCTGGAACCTTTTTCAGTCCCTGTCTAGATCTGAAATTAAACTTATAAAGATAGGTTAATGGGAGAAAATCACACAAATTTATTTAATATATGGTCTTCATGGCATAGGATACTTCATGAGGAAATTAAGATCCCCAAAATTGTATTTTTTATTTCACACTTGATGAATAGTGGACAATGGTGAAGAGAATTGATAGGCAATGGGGGCTGAGCTATTGGTAGAGAAATTGGGGAAAACTTAGCAAGGCATGTGTATTTAGATGCCTCTCAATGTTCCTCCATCTTTGAAATAAGAATGTTCCTTTCCTCAAGGAATAAGAAATAAGAAGGGTAACCTCATTGGAGGGTTTTATGAACCACTTCAGATGAAGGTCAGAAGTCCTTCCTGCTCCTGCCTTTTCGCAAATGTCTTCAACTCAAATATGCAATACACCAAAATGCCATATTTTGAGGTAATATGTACTGAACCTCATCAAGGGTTTCTTCCAATTAATGTGCAAATGAATTACATAGGATCTTTACAACATTTAGATTCTGATTTACTATTCTAGCAGGATCCTGAAATTCTGCATTTCTGCAAATTTCCCAAGGGATGTCCTCACTCCCTTACTGCTGGCTCTCAGATCACATTTTAATGCCATAGGAAATTAATCACCTACCAATTTTTTTAGCAGGATGCACACACTGGAAAAATCTGAGATAGAACTCACAGATTAAGGGGAAATAAATTGGGGAAGAAATAAAGAGAAGAGGCTGACTGAATGCTGCCATCATGTCTATTCTCAGTCCCCTCAACTTCACAGCCTCTCCTTCTCCACAGTGAGCCTTGTGGAGAAGGCTCATCCTCTGTTTCTAACCTCTTTACTCTCTCACCTTATCTCCAAGGACAGAGTCCCATTGGGATCATTTAAGTATATATGTTGATGTATGGCAAAACCAATACAATATTGTAAAGTAATTAGCCTCCAATTAAAATAAACAAAAATTTAAAAAAAGTATATATGAGCCAGGGACTACTGGAAGGGAGATGTCTGTGCTTCAAGGGGATCATCTTGAACATTCCAAAATGCTTTTTTAAAGAAGTAATGATTTGGGCTTCCAGGGTGATTCAGTCGGTAAAGAATCCGCCTGCAATGCAGAAGACCTGGGTTTGATCCTTGGGTTGGGAAGATCCCCTGGAGGAGAGCATGGCAACCCACTTCAGTATTCTTGTCTGGAGAATCCCCATGGACAGAGGAGCCTGGCAGACTTCAGTCCATGGGTTCACAAAGTGAAACTCGACTGAGCAACTGAGCACAGCACAGCACAGCGACATGGCTGGGCTGACGAAATAAGAGAATGAGAGCTACTTGTATGGTAGTTAGAGCTTCTGCCTAGAGTTATAAAAATTCCACAATGCTTCCTTGTTGCAGAACTGATGGGGGAAAATTTAAGAGATAATCAGGGTTTATAGACGATCAACCCCATAAAATTGCTCATAGGGCTTCTCCAAACTCATTCTCTTTTGGAAATAACTTGCTGGACATCCTACATGAGCTTTAAGAGCAGCCTCTTGAGAAGAGGGGACTTAAGGAATAGTAACTGGACTATTGCCAGTGTTCCTAACATTGGAAAATACCCTAAAGATAGCAAAGAATGTTCACAGAACTCTAAGGAATGAAAGTAGTCCAGTGTTCACTGTGGTGATTTTTATTATGCTTCTTCAGTTAAGGGACAGATTTCAACCTTATAAAATTTAAAGATTTTATTGGTATTATTCAGTGATTTATGCTCAGGCATCATCCCTCTAGCAGAAAGGAAGCAACTAACCAACTGTGTAAAACAAAAGATGCTTATAGGCAGAAGAGGGCAGAGATTTGTACTTGGCAAAAACACATTTGTTTTTGCTGTTACTTGTTACTTTCCTTATAGAAGAGAAAAAGTATCTAAGGTAGATTACCTAATTAATGCCGATCATGCAATCCTAATTGGCTGGCTTAAGATTCCATTTCTAGGAGAGCTGAAACTATATTTTAAAAGTCTGATGATGTGGCGTTTATAATAAGCAACTCCATTTAGATCTGTTATCTATAATATCTCTGATTATTTTATGACATGGGGAACCAATAAATATAGTTGCTATGGAATTGTATAAGATACTCCACTCACTGGCTCTAAGCCAGAACAAAGTTGATTTTATTGGAGTCCCATTCTTCCAGAAAATAACTACAGATAATAAATCCCCCTTACTCTTTTTATGCCCCCACCAAAGGGCAAACTCTGAAGAATGACTCTTCCTCACATAACTCATATACATCCCCTCTCTCTTCTTCCAAAGACATTACTCCCTTTTTAGCTACTTAGTTCCCCAAGCCACTTTCTTTATAAGATTTTCCTCATGTTGAAATATATTTCTAGGCCCAACATCTACAGTGCAACATCAGCAAACTGAAATTCTGTCTTCTGCTTGATGAGAAATATAGTATAACAAGTCAGCCAGTCTCCAAATGCCCCAAGATAATTCTGGGCTTTATTCTTGGTTGGTCCTTAACATTTTTAAATAAGGCCAGATATGCATTAGAAGAGAAACAGGCCCCAAATGGAGCCATTTGTACTAAAAGCCTTGTCAGCAAAGTAAGACTAAATATTCAATTTAATTGCAGTCACAACCTCTTCCAGGAATACAGTCTCAGCAGCTCAGTTTGGAATTTTCTCATCAGCACCAATGAGGTAATCCACCATGTAACCCTCTTCCATCCCCAGAATGTCCTTTACCTAATCCTGAAGTCACCCATTCTTTCTCTTCTGCCTATGTAGGCCTTCCATTTTGCACAGCTCCTCAGAACTCTTCTCTGCTTGTTAGATGGAATGTTGCCTGATTCATGAATTATTTTATAAAGCCAATTAGGTCTTTCAAATTTGCTCATCTAAATTTTTGTTATTTATTGGGCTGGCCAAAGATTCATTTTTTCCCTACATAAAATGGCTCTAGTGTGCTTTGTTGTCTTTAACTTCATTTGAATTGTTATGTTAGATTGTACTGTGACAGTTACTAGCATGCATTAAAAAATCAAAATTGATGAATTTTTGTGTAGCTATTTTAATATTGAAGATGGAAGAAAAAATATTTTCAGCATATTATGCTTTAATATTTTAAGAAAGATAAAAATGCAACTGAAATGAAAGGAAAGATCTGTGCAGTGTATGAAGAAGGTGCTATGCTTGACTGAATGTGTCAAAAGTGGTTTGTGAAGTTTTGTGCTTGAGGTTTCTAGCTAGACAATGCTCCTGGTCAGTTAGATAAGTTGAAGTTGATAGCAATCAAACTGAGACATTAACTGAGAACATTCAACATTGTACCATGGGGGAGATAGCCAACATACTCAAAATATCCAAATCAAGCATTGACTATCATTTGTACCAGCTTGATTATGTTAATCGCTTTGATGTTTGGGTTCCATATAAGTTAAGTGAAAAATCTTGTTGACCGTATTTCTACATTCAATTCTCCACTGAAATGTAAGGAAACTGTTTCATTTTAAAAACAAATTGTGACAGGCAATAAAAGGTGGATACTGTGCAATAATGTGCAATGGAAGAGGCTGTGGGAAAAGCAAAATGAACTACCACCAACCACACTACAGGCCAGTCTTCATACAAAGAAGGTGATGTTATATATGTGATGGAACTGGAAGGGAGTCCTCTGTTATGAGCTCCTTCTGGAAAACCAAACAATTAATTCTGACAAGTACTCCTCCCAATGAGATCAACTGAAAGCAACACTCAACAAAAAAGTGTCCAGAATCAGTCAACAGAAAATGAATAATCTTCCATCAGGATACTATAAGTCCACATTTCTTTTTCTTTCTTTCTTTTTTTTTTTTTTTTGGATGACTAGGCAAAAACTGTTATAGCTTGGCCAAGAAATTCTGATTCATCCGCTGTATTCATCAAACACTGCATCTTCAAATGTCCATTTAGTCTTTACAAAATTCTCTTAATGGAAAAAAATTCAATTCCTCAAAAGAATGTAAATGATACCTGGAATAGGTATTTTTCTTTGCTCAAAAAGACAAAAAGTTTTGGAAAGATGAAACTATAAATTTGTCTTTAAAATGTCAGAAGGTAGTGGAACAAAATGGTAAATACATTGCTCAATAAAGTTATTGGTAAAGATGAAAAAAATGTGTCTTTCATTTGTACTTAAAGAAAATGAAGGAACTTTTGGCCAATGAAATAATATGTGCAACCTCAGCTGATCATGCAGTCTTCTTGCACTGCCATTTCTAATATTCTGTACAGCTCACTCTTGCCCAAACATCACTGTGGAAGAGTGTTCCACTGCTTGTCAGGCATTGAACTCAAATCCTTGAATCGTTTTCCCTGAAATAAAGGGCATCAAACTTGTTACTAATTTATTTTTGTCATTTGATTCTCTTTAAGGAATGTCTTTTAGACTGAAGTAGCTTTAAAAGGTCATCTCCTTAATTTTCCAGCATATTTTGCTTCACATTTATTTTTCCACATGTTGAAAAATTGAGATTAAAATTTTGTCAACATGTGACATAGGACGGAATAGGATAAATTGGCTTCTCTAGTGGGTGAATGGTTTCTATTCCAATCATTGCCTGTTGACTGCAACTTTTCTTCAGGTACTCCTTTTTATTCTCTCTTAATGGTGCCTCTTCTTTAAATAACCTTTATGTTTTATTTTTTGTCTACCTATTTTTTATTTTAAATCTCTATTTTGATTCTTGTCTAATCAATTCTTTTTTAAACTACAACCAGGACTCCCTCTCCTATTAATGCCACAATTACCATACATACTTAAAAAAATAACTTTCAGTAAAATCATGACTCATAAGTGAACTCATGTTAAAGGTTTTTTTTTTTTTTTTTCTTTTACTCATAGGATCTGAGTTGTTCAGGCAGATGCTATAAAGAGCTTAGTGGAAATTGAAACCAGTAAAACTTTACTAAGTTAAGAAATGTTGATTTGAAGTTAGAATACAGCAAAACTGCTTTGTCCACTGGGTGGAAGGCAGTCAATTAAATGTCTAAAAACAATTAGGGTTTCTAAGTGACTGAGTGCTGGAGAATCCACTCGTCAATGTAAGAGATGTGGGTTTGATCCCTGGGTCACGAAGATCCTCTGGAGTAGGAAATGGCAACCCACTCCAGTATTCTTACTTGGAAAATTTCATGAACAGAGAAGCCTTGTGATCTACAGTCCATGGGGTCACAAAGAGTTGAACACACTGAGCAACTGAACACAAAGCAATTAGCACTTTTGGGGTCTTTGATATGTGGCTGCCACTATTAGGATTTTACCTGCATTTACTCATTAAATCCTCATTAAAGATAGTGAAGTGGGTAGTGTCACATCTATATTACAAGAGAGAAAGTTAGAGCTCATCTATTTTATTTATTTATTTATTTAATTTTATTTTTTAATTTATTTTTTAAATTACAATACTGTATTTGTTTTGCAATACATTGACATGAAACAGCCATAGGTGAACACAATCTCCCAATGCCAAAGTCCCCTCCCACCTCCCACCCCACATCCTCTACCTGAATCATCCTGTGCTCCAGCCCCATGCATCCTGCATCCTGCATTGAACGTAGATTGGTTCTTCGTTTCTTACAAGAAAGTATACATGTTTCAGTGCCATTCTCCCAAACCATCCCATCTTTTCCCTCTCCCTCAGAGTCCAAAAGTCCATTCTATACCTCTGTGTCTCTTTTGTTGTCTCACATAGAGGGTCATTATTACTATCTTCTAAATTCCATATATATGTGTCAGTATACTGTATTGGTGTTTTTCTTTCTGGCTTACTTCATTCTGTATAATCGGTTCCAATTTCATCCATCTCATTAGAACTGAGTCAAATTTATTCTTTTTAAGGGCTGAGTAGTACTCCATTGTGTATATGTACCACAGCTTTCTTATTCATTCATCTGCTGATGGACATCTAGGTTGCTTCCATGTCCTGGCTATTATAAACAGCACTGCAATGAACATTGGGGTACATGTGTCTCTTTCAATTCTGGTTTCCTCAGTGTGTATGCCCAGCAGTGGGATTGCTGGGTCGTAAGGCAGTTCTATTTGCAATTTTTTAAGGAATCTCCACACTGTTTTCCATAATGGCTGTACTAGTTTGCATTCCCACCAGCAGTGTAAGAGGGTTCCCTTTTCTCCACATCCTCTCCAGCATTTATTGCTTGCAGACTTTTGGATCACAGCCATTCTGACTGGTGTGAAATGGTACCTCATTGTGGTCTTGATTTGCATTTCTCTGATAATGAGTGATGTTGAGCATCTTTTCATGTGTTTGTTAGCCATCCGTATGTCTTCTTTGGAGAAATGCCTATTTAGCTCTTTGGCCCATTTTTTTTATTGGATCGTTTATTTTTCTGGAGTTGAGCTGCATAAGTTGCTTGTATATCCTTGAGATTAGTTGTTTGTCAGTTGTATTTCATTAGTTGTTTGTCAGTTGTTTCATTTGCTATAGTTTTCTCCCATTCAGAAGGCTGTCTTTTCACCTTGCTTATAGTTTCCTTTGTTGTGCAGAAGTTTTTAATTTTAATTAGATTCCATTTGTTTATTTTTGCTTTTATTTCCAGTATACTGGGAGGTGGATCATAGAGGATCCTGGTGTGATTTATGTTGGAGAGTGTTTTGCCTATGTTCTCCTCTAGGAATTTTATAGTTTCTGGTCTTACATATAGATCTTTAATCCATTTTGAGTTTATTTTTGTGTACAGTGTTAGAAACAGGTCTAGTTTCATTCTTTTACAAGTGGTTGACCAGTTTTCCCAGCACCACCTATTAAAGAGACTGTCTTTACTCCATTGTATATTCTTGCATCCTTTGTCGAAGATAAGGTATCCATAGGTGTGTGGGTTTATCTCGGGGTTTCTATTTTGTTCCATTGATCTATATTTCTGTCTTTGTGCCAGTACCATACTGTCTTAATGACTGTGGCTTTGTAGTAGAGCCTGAAGTCAGGCAAGTTGATTCCTCCAGTTCCATTCTTCTTTCTCAAGATTGCTTTGGCTATTAGAGATGTTTTGTATTTCCATACAAATCTTGAGATTATTTGATCTAGTCCTGTGAAAAATACTGCTGGTAGCTTGATGGGAATTGCATTGAATCTGTAGATTGCTTTAGGTAGTATACTCATTTTCACTATATTGACTCTTCCGACCCATGAGCATGGTATATTTCTCCATCTATTAGTGTCCTCTTTGATTTCTTTCATCAGTGTTTTATAGTTTTTGATATATAGGTCTTTAGTTTCTTTAGGTAGGAATATTCCTAAGTATTTTATTCTTTTCGTTGCAATGGTGAATGGAATTGTTTTCTTAACTTCTTTTTCTACTTTCTCATTATTAGTGTATAGGAATGCAAGGGATTTCTGAGTGTTGATTTTATATCCTGCAACTTTACTATATTCATTGATTAGCTCTAGTAGTTTTCTGGTCGAGTCTTTAGGATTTTCTTTGTAGAGGATCATGTCATCTGCAAACAGTGAGAGTTTTACTTCTTCCTTTCCAATTTGGATTCCTTGTATTTCTTTTTCTGCTCTGATTGCTGTGGCCAAAACTTCCAGTACGATGTTGAAGAGTAGCGGTGAAAGTGGACAACCTTGTCTTGTTCCTGACTTTAGGGGAAATGGTTTCAATTTTTCACCATTGAGGATAATGTTAGCTGTGGGTTTGTCATATATAGCTTTTATTATGTTGAGGTATGTTCCTTCTATGCCTGCTTTCTGAGAGTTTTTATCATAAATGGATGCTGAATTTGGTCAAAGGCTTTTTCTGCATCTATTGAGATAATCATATGATTTTTATTTCTCAGTTTGTTAATGTGATGAATTACATTGATTGACTTGCAGATATTGAAGAATCCTTGCATCCCTGGGATAAAGCCCACTTGGTCATGGTGTATGATCTTTTTAATGTGTTGCTGGATTCTGATTGCTAGGATTTTGTTGAGGATTTTTGCATCTATGTTCATCAGTGATATTGGCCTGTAGTTTTCTTTTTTGTGGTGTCTTTGTCAGGTTTTGGTATTAGGGTGATGGTGGCCTCATAGAATGAGTTTGGAAGTTTACCTTCCTCTGCAATTTTCTGGAGGAGTTTCAGTAAGATAGGTGTTAGCTCTTCTCGAAATTTTTGGTAGAATTCAGCTGTGAAGCTGTCTGGACCTGGGCTTTTGTTTGCTGGAAGATTTCTGATTACAGTTTCAATTTCCGTGCTTGTGATGGGTCTGTTAAGATTTTCTATTTCTTCCTGGTTCAGTTTTGGAAAGTTGTACTTTTCTAAGAATTTGTCCATTTCTTCCAAGTTGTCCATTTTATTGGCATACAATTGCTGATAGTACTCTCTTATGATTCTTTGTATTTCTGAGTTGTCTGTCGTGATCTCTCCATTTTCATTTCTAATTTTGTTGATTTGATTTTTTTCTCTTTGTTTCTTGATGAGTCTGGCTAATGGTTTGTCAATTTTATTTATCCTTTCAAAGAACCAGCTTTTTTGCTTTGTTGATTTTTGCTATGGTCTCTTTTGTTTCTTAGCATTTATTTCTGCCCTAATTTTTAGGATTTCTTTCCTTCTACTTACTCTGGGGTTCTCTATTTCTTCCTTTTCCAGTTGCTTTAGGTGTAGAGTTAGGTTATTTATTTGACTTTTTCTTGTTTCTTGAGGTATGCCTGTATTGCTATGAACTTTCCTCTTAGCACTGCTTTTATAGTGTCCCAAAGGTTCTGTGTAGTTGTGTTTTCATTTTCATTCGTTTTGATGCATATTTTGATTTCTTTTTGATTTCTTCTGTGATTTGTTGATTATTCAGAAGGGTGTTGTTCAGCCTCCAAATGTTGGAATTTTTAATAGTTTTTCTCCTATAATTGAGATCTAACCTTAGTGCATTATGGTCAGAGAAGATGCTTGGAATAATTTCGATTTTTTTGAATTTATTAAGGTTGAATTTATAACCCAGAATGTGATCTATCCTGGAAAAGGTTCCATGTGCACTTGAGTAAAAGGTGAAATACATTGTTTTGGGGTAAAATGTCCTATAGATATCAATTAGGTCTAACCGGTCTATTGTATCATTTAACGTTTGCGTTTCTTAATTTTCTGTTTAGTTGATCTGTCCATAGCTGTGAGTGGGGTATTAAAGTCTTCCACTATTATTGTGTTATTATTAATTTCCTCTTTCATGCTTGTTAGCAATTGTCTTACATATTACGGAGCTCCTATGTTGGGTGCATATATATTTATAATTGTTATATCTTCTTCTTGGATTGATCCTTTAATCATTATGTAGTGACCTTCTTTGTCCCTTTTCACAGCCTTTGTTTTAAAGTCTATTTTATCGGATATGAGTATTGCTACTCCTGCTTTCTTTTGGTCTTTATTTGCATGGAATATCTTTTTCCAGCCCTTCACTTTTAGTCTGTATGTGTCCGTTGTTTTGAGGTGGGTCTCTTGTAGGCAGCATATATAGGGATCTTGTTTTTGTATCCATTCAGCCAGTCTTTGCCTTTTGGTTAGGGCATTCAACCCATTTACATTTAAGGTAACTATTGATAAGTATGCTCCTGTTGCCATTTACTTTATTGTTTTGGGTTCGGGTTTATACGCCCTTTTGTGTTTCCTGTCTAAAGTCTATCTTTTAGTATTTGTTGGAGAGCTGGTTTGGTGGTGCTGAATTCTCTCAGCTTTTGCTTGTCTGTAAAGCTTTTGATTTCTCCTTCATATTTGAATGAGATCCTTGCTGGGTACAGTAGTCTTGGCTGAAGTTTATTATCTTTCATCACTTTAAGTATGTCTTGCCATTCCCTCCTGGCCTGAAGACTTTCTATTGAAAGATCTGCAGTTATTCTTATGGGGATCCCCTTGTGTGTTATTTGTTGTTTTTCCCTTGCTGCTTTTAATATTTGTTCTTTGTGTTTGGTATTTGTTAGTTTGATTAAAATATGTCTTGGGGGTGTTTCGCCTTGGGTTTATCCTGTTTGGCACTCTCTGGGTTTCTTGGACTTGGGTGATTATTTCCTTCCCCATTTTAGGGAAGTTTTCAACTATTATCTCCTCAAGTATTTTCTCATGGTCTTTCTTTTTGTCTTCTTCTTCTGGGACGCCTATAATTCGAATGTCGGAGCGTTTCATATTGTCTTGGAGGTCTCTGAGGTTGTCCTCATTTCTTTTAATTCGTCTTTCTTTTCCCTTGCTGATTCATTTATTTCTACCATTCTATCTTCTATTTCACTAATCCTATCTTCTGCCTCCAATATTCTATTTGTAGCCTCCAGAGTGTTTCTGATCTCATTTATTGCATTATTCATTATGATGTTGACTCTTTGTTATTTCTTCTAGGTCCTTGTTAAACCTTTCTTGCATCTTCTCAATCCTTGACCCCAGGCTATTTATCTGTGATTCCATTTTGAATTCAAGATTTTGGATCATTTTCACTATCAGTATTTGGAATTCTTTCTCAGGTAGATTCCCTATCTCTTCCTCTTTTGTTTGGTTTGGTGGGCATGTCTCCTGTTCCTTTACCTGCTGGGTATTCCTCTGTCTCTTCATCTTGTTTGTATTGCTGCGTTTGTGGTGGCTTTTCTATATTCTGGGAATTTGTGGAATTCTCTTTCTTATAGAGCTTCCTCTCTGTGTTTGGGGTTATATCAGTGGCTTGTCAAAGTTTCTTGATCAGGGAGGCTTGTGTTGGAGTTCTGTTGGGTGGAGCTGGATTTCCTCTCTCTGGATTGCTGTGAAGTGGGAAGTAATGGGTTATGAGATGTCAATGGTTTTGGAGTATTTTGAGTTGCCTGTGTATTGAAGCTCAGGGGCTTGTTCTTGTGTTGCTGGAGAATTTGCGTGGTATGTCTTGCTCTGGAGCTTGTTGGCCCTTGGGCAGTGCTCAATTTCAGTATAGGTATGAAGTCATTTGATGAGCTCTTATTGGATAATGTTCCCTGTATTCAGGAATTCTTTGATGATCTCAGGCTTTGGACTTATGCCTCCTGATTCTGGTTTTCAGGTTTATTTTTACAATAGCCTCATGATTTCTCCATCTATTCAGCACTAATCTTAAAACATCTAGGTTAATGATGATAGTTTTCTCCACCATGAGGGTTGTCCCTAGAGGATCACTGAGTTACTTGGAGGAGAGAAGAGGGAGGGAGTAGTTAGAGGTGAGTGGAATGGGATGAGGTGGAATCAATAGAGGAAAAAGCAAGCTAGCCCGTAACCACTTTCTTGTGTGCGCTCCGAAGTCTGGACCGCTCAGAGGTGGTCACAGAGTTATACATGGAAGAGGAGAGGGAGGAAGTAGATAGAGGTGGACAGGAGGACAAAAGAGGCAGATGGGAAGGAGGGATACAGATCCGGCCAGTGACCAGTTCCCTTAGAATTCTCCTCCTTTTGGAACACACAGTGATTCATAGAGTTGGGTAGAGAGGAGGAGGGGGGAGGGAGGAGACAAAAGCCACCTAGTGGAGAAAAGAGATTCCAAAGGTGGAGAGAGTGGTCAAGCCAGTAGTCTCGCACTCATGTAAAACTAGGTACTGAAGATTAGGTTTTTAAAAGTACAAAATTGGCAACAAATACCAAAAATGCCAACATTAAAAATCTGGAGTAAAGATTGGATTTTCAAAGATAGATTATTTAAGGGAAGAAGAAGAAGGAGAGAAAAATTTAAAAAATAGAGAAAAAAATAAAATATAATAAAAGACTCCAGAATTATTAAAAGGCAACTTCCTCCACCAATAGGACTATATACGGCATTTACTTTAATGATAGGGTTTTTTTTTTTTGAAAAGTAATATTAGGTTATAAAAATAATAAATAGAAATATAGAAGACTTAAACATTTAAGCAATTTTAGGGGAAAAAAAGACGAAAAAGAAAGGAAGAAAAACAAATTTAAAAAGGAAAAAAAATTTTTAAAGAAAGAAAAAAAATTCTTAAAAAAAAAAAAAGAAAGAAAAATCATGCTTCCATATTATCCCCCAAAAATTTTTGATCATAAAAGTAGTAACGGTATATCTGGCGCTTTCTCTGTCATTGTGGACTGTGTGGGGTCGCTACCAAGGCAGCTCCCTCTGTTTGACTTTCTCTGTTTGCTGGTCTCTTCAGTGTCTGATTTCTGTCTTGCCACAGGGAGGGTGGTGGTGAGCTCTGCACTGGGCTTGCCCCTTCCCAATCCGCGGGATAACTGTGTAGGGCCTGCCCTATGCTTCATGCACTTCTCCTGTTTAAGCCGCTCAGGAAGCCCCCTCCGGGTGTCGGGTTTGGTTCCAAGTCCGAGTGGCTAGGGAGTTTGGCGCGCCCTATTGTTGCGTCTTCTGGGCTTTCCGGGTCACTCAATTTACTGGGAGCTCCGCCGGGGCTCTTTCTCAGGCAGATGATGACTGATCAGAGACCCCAGATGTCTCAGCAAAGAAGCCTGCTTGCAATTTGGTAGGCAATGTCTCTCGAGCTGCGACTGCCCTCTTCCAGCGCTTAAGGCTCTGGCTGCCTGTCGCCGGTGGGGGATGGTCTGCAGCTGGCTATTTCCGATCCGTCCTTTGTTCTGTGTGTGGGCCTGAATGTGTCTTACGTTCGAGTGTTTCGCGTGTTAGTTATCCCCCCAGTCTGGTTTGCTAGTCCGGGATAAATCGTTCTATCCACGCGCAGACCCGATTCTGGCCCCGTTACGCCCGATTCTCGAGAAAAGCCCTGCAGCCTATGTCTCCCTGAGGCCCAATTCTTAGAAAGCACTGTCGCGGGCGTGCTATTCCCTGCCCAACCCCCACTGCTGTCGGACGCAGGCATTTGCGCTGCTTATCCACTGGGGGTTATACTGTTGAATTCGTAATCTGTTGGTTTTAATTATTTATTTATTCTTCCTTCCTGTTATGTTGCCCTCTGTGCTTCCAGGGCTTGCCCCATACACAGCTGTGAGAAAGTTTCCCAATTTTAGGGAACCTCTCTTTTTAAGAGTCTCTTCCTGGGTCGGGATTCCCTTCCCGTGCCGGGGTTCCCCTCCCTACCTCTTTTGTCTCTATCT